>CM059494.1:0-10000000 GCA_030378355.1 Eleusine indica
TCCTCTTTCTGATGTAATTTTGAGCTTGTCTAATGTGTCCGTGGGCTATAGCACATGCCCTCGAGGGTCAGATATCATTTATGTGTTTTTTTGTTAACATCATTCGAGTCAATTTTCACCCATCTATTTCATTCTTATGGCTATAGCACATCCAATCGAGAGACTTTAGCAATACTCATGTCCTAGACTCTCCTCTTTTCGATGTAATTTTGAGCTTGTCTAATGTGTCCGTGGGCTATAGCACATGCCGTCGAGGGTCAGATATCATTTATGTGTTTTTTTTGTTAACATCATTCGAGTCAATTTTCACCCGTCTATTCCATTTTTTGGGGCTATAACACATCCAATCGAGAGACTTTACCAATATGCATGTTCTAGACGCGCCCTCTTTCCGATGTAATTTTGAGCCTATATATGGTCTTTATGGGCTATAGCACATGCCCTTGAGCGTTAGATATCATTTATGTGGTTTTTTGTTATCTTCATTCGAGCCAATTTTCAGCCATCTATGTCATTTTCATTGGCCATAGCACATCCTATCGAGAGACTATGGCAATATTCATGTCCTAAACTCTCCTTCTTCCGATGTAATTTTGTGCTTGTCTAATATGTCCGTGGGCTATAGCCCATGCCCTCCAGGGTTAGGTATCATTTATGTGTTTTTTTTGTTATCTTCATTCGTGCCAATTTTCACCCATCTAAGCCATTTTCATGGGCTATAGCACATCCATTTGAGAGACTTTAGCAATATTCATGTTCTAGACTCGTCGTCGTTCCGATATAATTTTGAGCCTGTCTAAGTTCTCCGTGGGCTATAGCACATCCCCTCGAGGGTCGGATATCATTTATGTGTTTTTTCATTGTTATCTTCATTCGACCAAATTTTCACCCATCCAAACCAATTTTATTTGCTATAGCACATCCTATCGAGAGACTATAGCAATATTCATGTCCTAGAATCACCCTCTTTTCGATGTACTTTTGAGCCTGTCTAAGGTGTCCGTGGGCTATAGCACATGCCCTCGAGTGTCAGATATCATTTATGTGTTTTTTTTGTTAATATCATTCGAGTCAATTTTCACCCATCTATTCCATTTTTATGGGCCATAGCACATCGTATCAAGATACTATAGCAATATACATGTCCTAGACTCGTCCTCATTCCGATATACTTTTGAGTCTCTCTAAGGTCTCTATGGGCTATAGCACATGCCCTTGAGGGTCAGATATCATTTATCATTTTTTTTATCTGCATTCCAGCCAATTTTCACCCATCTAAGCTATTTTCATGGGCTATAGCACATCCGATCGAGAGACTATAGCAATATTCATTTCCTAGACTCGTCCTTTTTCCGATGTAACTCTGACACTATATAAGGTGTCTGTGGGTTATAGCACATGCCCTCGAGAGTCATATAACATTTATGTGGTTCTGTATTATCTTCATTCGAGCCAATTTTCAGCCATCTATGTCATTTTCATTGGCTATAGCACATCCTATCAAGAGACTATGACAATATTCATATCCTAAACTCTCCTCTTTTCGAAGTAATTTCGAGCTTGTCTAATGTGTCAGTGGGCTATAGCACATGCCCTCGAGGGTCAGATATCATTTATGTGTTTTTTTATCTTCATTCGAGCCAATTTTCACCCATCTAAGCCATTTGCCTAGGCTATAGCACATCCTGTCGAGAGACTATAGCAATATTCATATCCTTGAATCACCCTCTTTCCGATGTAAATTTGAGCCTGTCTAAGGTGACCATGGGCTATAGCACATGCTCTCGAGTGTCAGATATCATTTATGAGTTTTTTTTGTTAACATCATTCGAGTAAATTTTCACCCATCTATTCCATTTTTATGGGCTATAGCACATCCTATCGAGATACTATAGCAATATTCATGTTCTAGACTCATTCTATTTTCGATGTAATTTTAAGCCTATCTAAGGTCTACGTGGGCTATAGCACATGCCCTCGAGGGTCAGATATCATTTGTGTTTTTTTTGTTAACATCGTTCGAGTCAATTTTCACCCATCTATTCCATTTTCATGGGCTATAGCACATCCTATCGAGATACTATAGCAATATTCAAGTTCTAAACTCTCCTTTTTCTGATGTAATTTTGAGTCTGTCTAACGTCTCCGTGGGCTATAGCACATGTCCTTGAGGGACAGATATCATTTATCATGTCCTAGACTCTCCTCTTTCCGATGTTATTTTGAGCTTGTCTAATGTGTCTCTGGCCTATAGCACATGCCCTCGAGGGTTAGATATCATTTATGTTTTTTTTTGTTATCTTTATTCGTGCCAGTTTTCACCCATCTAAGCCATTTTCATGGGCTATACCACATCCTATCGAGAGACTTTAGCTATATCCATGTCCTAGACTTGTCCCCTTTCGATGTAATTTTCAGCTTGTCTAATGTGTTCGTGGTCTATAACATATGCCCTTGAGGGTCAGATATCATTTATGTGTTTTTTTCTGTTAACATCATTCAACTCAATTTTCCCCCATCTATTCCATTTTTATGGCTATAGCACATCCAATCGAGAGACTTTAGCAATATTCATGTCCTAGACTCTCCTCTTTCTGATGTAATTTTGAGGTTGTCTAATGTGTTCGTGGGCTATAGCACATACCCTCGAGGGTCAGATATCGTTTATGTGTTTTTTTGTTAACATCATTCGAGTCAATTTTCATCCATCTATTCCATTCTTATGGCTTTAGAACATCCAATCGAGAGACTTCGGCAATATTCATGTCCTAGACTCTCTTCTTTCCGATGTAATTTTGAGCTTGTCTAATGTGTCCGTGGGCTATAGCACATGCCCTCGAGGGTCAGAAATCATTTATGTGTTTTTTTTGTTAACATCATTCAAGTCAATTTTCATCCATCTATTCCATTTTTATGGCTATAGCACATCCAATCGAGAGACTTTAGCAATATTCATGTTCTAGACTCTCCTCTTTCTGATGTAATTTTGAGCTTGTCTAATGTGTCCGTGGGCTATAGCACATGCCCTCGAGGGTCAGAAATCATTTATGTGTTTTTTTTGTTAACATCATTCAAGTCAATTTTCATCCATCTATTCCATTCTTATGGCTTTAGCACATCCAATCGAGAGACTTCGGCAATATTCATGTCCTAGACTCTCTTCTTTCCGATGTAATTTTGAGCTTGTCTAATGTGTCCGTGGGCTATAGCACATGCCCTCGACGGTCAGAAATCATTTATGTGTTTTTTTTGTTAACATCATTCGAGTGAATTTTCATCCATCTATTCCATTTTTTGGGGCTATAGCACATCCAATCGAGAGACTTTAGCAATATTCATGTTCTAGACGCGCCCTCTTTCCGATGTAATTTTGACCCTATATATGGTCTTTATGGGCTATAGCACATGCCCTAGAGCGTTAGATATCATTTATGTGTTTTTTTTTGTTATCTTCATTCGAGCCAATTTTCACCCATCTAAGCCATTTTCATGGGCTATAGCACATCCTATCAGGAGACTATGACAATATTTATGTCCTAAACTCCCCTCTTTTCGATGTAATTTTGAGCTTGTCTAATGTGTCAGTGGGCTATAGCACATGCTCTGGAGAGTCAGATATCATTTTTGTGTTTTTTTTTTGGTATCTTCATTCGAGCCAATTTTCACCCATCCAAGCCATTTTCATGGGCTATAGCACATCCAATTGAGAGACTTTAGCAATATTCATGTTCCACACTCGTCGTCTTTCCGATGTAATTTTGAGCCTGTCTAAGTTCTCCGTGGGCTATAGCACATGCCCTCGAGGGTCGGATATCATTTATGTGTTTTTTCTTTGTTATCTTCATTCGAGCAAATTTTCACCCATCCAAACCATTTTCTTTCGCTATAGCACATCCTATCGAGAGACTTTGGCAATATTGATGTCCTAGAATCACCCTCTTTTCGATGTAATTTTGAGCCTGTCTAAAGTGTCCGTGGGCTATAGCACATGCCCTCGAGTGTCAGATATCATTTATGTATTTTTTTTGTTAACATCATTCGAGTCAATTTTCACCCATGTATTCCATTTTTGTGGGCTATAGCACATCCTATCGAGATACTATAGCAATATTCATGTTCTAGACTCGTCCTCATTCCGATGTAATTTTGAGTCTATCTAAGGTCTCCGTGGGCTATAGCACATGCCCTTGAGGGTCATATATCATGTATCATTTTTTATCTATATTCCAGCCAATTTTCACCCATCTAAGCTATTTTCATGGGCTATAGCACATTCTATCGAGAGACTATGACAATATTCATTTCCTAGACTCGTCCTTTTTCCGATGTAATTCTAAGACTATATAAGGTGTTCGTGGGCTATAGCACATATCTTCGAGGGTCATATAACATTTATGTGGTTTTTAATTATCTTCATTTGAGCCAATTTCCAGCCATCTATGTCATTTTCATTGGCTATAGCACATCCTATCGAGAGACTATGGCAATATTGATGTCCTAAACTCTCCTCTTTCCGATGTAATTTTGAGCTTGACTAATGTGTCAGTGGGCTATAGCACATGCCCTCGAGGGTCAGATATCAATAATGTGTTTTTTCTATCTTCATTCGAGACAATTTTCACCCATCTAAGCCATTTTCATAGGCTATAGCACATCCTGTCGAGAGACTATAGCAATATTCATGTCCTTGAATCACCCTCTTTCCGATGTAAATTTGAGCCTGTCTAAGGAGACCGTGGGCTATAGCACATGCTCTCGAGTGTCAGATATCATTTATGAGTTTTTTTTGTTAACATCATTCAAGTAAATTTTCACCCATATATTCCATTTTTATGGGCTATAGCACATCCTATCGAGATACTATAGCAATATTCATGTTCTAGACTCGTTCTATTTTCGATGTAATTTTAAGCCTATCTAAGGTCTCCGTGGGCTATAGCACATGCCCTCGAGGGTCAGATATCATTTATGTGTTTTTTTTGTTAACATCATTCGAGTCAATTTTCACCCATCTATTCCATTTTTATGGGCTATAGCACATCCTATCGACATACTATAGCAATATTCATGTTCTAAACTATCCTTTTTCCGATGTAATTTTGAGTCTGTCTAACGTCTCCGTGGGCTATAGCACATGCCCTTGAGGGACAGATATCATTTATCATTTTTTTTATGTGCATTCCAGCCAATTTTCACCCATCTAAGCTATTTTCATGGGCTATAGCACATCCTATCGAGAGACTATAGCAATATTCATTTCCTAGACTCGTCCTTTTTCGGATGTAATTCTGAGACTATATAAGGTCACTGTGGGCTATAGCTCATGCCCTCGAGGGTCAGATATCATTTATGTGGTTTTTTGTTATCTTTATTCGTGCCAATTTTCAGCCATCTATGTCGTTTTCATAGGCTATAGCACATCCTATCGATAGACTATGGCAATATTCATGTCCTAGACTCTCCTCTTTCCGATGTTATTTTGAGCTTGTCTAATGTGTCTCTGGGCTATAGCACATGCCCTCGAGGGTTAGATTTCATTTATGTTTTTTTTGTTATCTTTATTCGTGCCAATTTTCACCCATCTAAGCTATTTTCATGGGCTATAGCACATCATATCGAGAGACTATAGCAATATTCATTTCCTAGACTCGTCCTTTTTCGGATGTAATTCTAAGACTATATAAGGTCACTGTGGGCTATAGCACATGCCCTCGAGGGTCAGATATCATTTATGTGGTTTTTTGTTATCTTTATTCGTGCGAATTTTCAGCCATCTATGTCATTTTCATAGGCTATAGCACATCCTATCGATAGACTATGGCAATATTCATGTCCTAGACTCTCCTATTTCCGATGTTATTTTGAGCTTGTCTAATGTGTCCGTGGGCTATAGCACATGCCCTCGAGGGTCAGAAATCATTTATGTGTTTTTTTTGTTAACATCATTCAAGTCAATTTTCATCCATCTATTCCATTTTTATGGCTATAGCACATCCAATCGAGAGACTTTAGCAATATTCATGTTCTAGACTCTCCTCTTTCTGATGTAATTTTGAGCTTGTCTAATGTGTGCGTGGGCTATAGCATATGCCCTTAAGGGTCAGATATCATTTATGTGTTTTATGCCCTTAAGGGTCAGATATCATTTATGTGTTTTTTTGTTAACATCATTCGAGTCAATTTTCACCCATCTATTCCGTTCTTATGGCTATAGCACATCCAATTGAGAGACTTCGGCAATATTGATGTCCTAGACTCTCCTCTTTCCGATGTAATTTTGAGCTTGTCTAATGTGTCCGTGGGCTATAGCACATGCCCTCGACGGTCAGAAATCATTTATGTGTTTTTTTTGTTAACATCATTCGAGTCAATTTTCATCCATCTATTCCATTTTTTGGGGCTATAGCACATCCAATCGAGAGACTTTAGCAATATTCATGTTCTAGACGCGCCCTCTTTCCGATGTAATTTTGAGCCTATATATGGTCTTTATGGGCTATAGCACATGCCCTAGAGCGTTAGATATCATTTATGTGTTTTTTTTGTTATCTTCATTCGAGCCAACTTTCACCCATCTAAGCCATTTTCATGGGCTATAGCACATCCTATCAGGAGACTATGACAATATTTATGTCCTAAACTCCCCTCTTTCCGATGTAATTTTGAGCTTGTCTAATGTGTCAGTGGGCTATAGCACATGCTCTTGAGGGTCAGATATCATTTATGTGTGTTTTTTTGGTATCTTCATTCGAGCCAATTTTCACCCATCCAAGCCATTTTCATGGGCTATAGCACATCCAATTGAGAGACTTTAGCAATATTCATGTTCCACACTCGTCGTCTTTCCGATATAATTTTGAGCCTGTCTAAGTTCTCCGTGGGCTATAGCACATGCCCTCGAGGGTCGGATATCATTTATGTGTTTTTTCTTTGTTATCTTCATTCGAGTAAATTTTCGCCCATCCAAACCATTTTTATTTGCTATAGCACATCCTATCGAGAGACTTTGGCAATATTGATGTCCTAGAATCACCCTCTTTTCGATGTAATTTTGAGCCTGTCTAAAGTGTCCGTGGGCTCTAGCACATGCCCTCGAGTGTCAGATATCATTTATGTATTTTTTTTGTTAACATCATTCGAGTCAATTTTCACCCATGAATTCCATTTTTGTGGGCTATAGCACATCCTATCGAGATACTATAGCAATATTCATGTTCTAGACTCGTCCTCATTCCGATGTAATTTTGAGTCTGTCTAAGGTCTCCGTGGGCTATAGCACATGCCCTTGAGGGTCATATATCATGTATCATTTTTTATCTGTATTCCAGCCAATTTTCACCCATCTAAGCTATTTTCATGGGCTATAGCACATTCTATCGAGAGACTATGACAATATTCATTTCCTAGACTCGTCCTTTTTCCGATGTAATTCTAAGACTATATAAGGTGTTCGTGGGCTATAGCACATGCCTTCGAGGGTCATATAACATTTATGTGGTTTTTAATTATCTTCATTTGAGCCAATTTCCAGCCATCTATGTCATTTTCATTGGCTATAGCACATCCTATCGAGAGACTATGGCAATATTGGTGTCCTAAACTCTCCTCTCTCCGATGTAATTTTGAGCTTGACTAATGTGTCAGTGGGCTATAGCACATGCCCTCGAGGGTCACATATCAAAAATGTGTTTTTTTTATCTTCATTCGAGACAATTTTCACCCATCTAAGCCATTTTCATAGGCTATAGCACATCCTGTCGAGAGACTATAGCAATATTCATGTCCTTGAATCACCCTCTTTCCGATGTAAATTTGAGCCTGTCTAAGGAGACCGTGGGCTATAGCACATGCTCTCGAGTGTCAGATATCATTTATGAGTTTTTTTTGTTAACATCATTCAAGTAAATTTTCACCCATATATTCCATTTTTATGGGCTATAGCACATCCTATCGAGATACTATAGCAATATTCATGTTCTAGACTCGTTCTATTTTCGATGTAATTTTAAGCCTATCTAAGGTCTCCATGGGCTATAGCACATGCCCTCGAGGGTCAGATATCATTTATGTGTTTTTTTTTGTTAACATCATTCGAGTCAATTTTCACCCATCTATTCTATTTTTATGGGCTATAGCACATCCTATCGACAAACTATAGCAATATTCATGTTCTAAACTCTCCTTTTTCCGATGTAATTTTGAGTCTGTCTAACATCTCCGTGGGCTATAGCACATGCCCTTGAGGGACAGATATCATTTAGCATTTTTTTATCTGCATTCCAGCCAATTTTCACCCATCTAAGCTATTTTCATGGGCTATAGCACATCCTATCGAGAGACTATAGGTATATTCATTTCCTAGACTCGTCCTTTTTCGGATGTAATTCTAAGACTATATAAGGTCACTGTGGGCTATAGCACATGCCCTCGAGGGTCAGATATCATTTATGTGGTTTTTTGTTATCTTTATTCGTGCGAATTTTCAGCCATCTATGTCATTTTCATAGGCTATAGCACATCCTATCGACAGACTATGGCAATATTTATGTCCTAGACTCTCCTATTTCCGATGTTATTTTGAGCTTGTCTAATGTGTCTCTGGGCTATAGCACATGCCCTCGAGGGTCAGATTTCATTTATGTTTTTTTTGTTATCTTTATTCGTGCCAATTTTCACCCATCTAAGCCATTTTCATGGGCTATACCACATCCTATCGAGAGACTTTAGCAATATCCATGTCCTAGACTTGTCCTCTTTCGATGTAATTTTGAGCTTATCTAATGTGTCCGTGGGCTATAGCATATGCCCTTGAGGGTCAGATATCATTTATGTGTTTTTGTCCGTGGGCTATAGCATATGCCCTTGAGGGTCAGATATCATTTATGTGTTTTTTTTGTTAACATCATTCAACTCAATTTTCCCCCATCTATTCCATTTTTATGGCTATAGCACATCCAATCGAGAGACTTTAGCAATATTCATGTCCTAGACTCTCCTCTTTCTGATGTAATTTTGAGGTTGTCTAATGTGTTCGTGGGCTATAGCACATGCCCTCGAGGGTCAGATATCATTTATGTGTTTTTTTGTTAACATCATTCGAGTCAATTTTCATCCATCTATTCCATTCTTATGGCTATAGCACATCCAATCGAGAGACTTCGGCAATATTCATGTCCTAGACTCTCCTCTTTCCGATGTAATTTTGAGCTTGTCTAATGTGTCCGTGGGCTATAGCACATGCCCTCGAGGGTCAGAAATCATTTATGTGTTTTTTTTGTTAACATCATTCAAGTCAATTTTCATCCATCTATTCCATTTTTATGGCTATAGCACATCCAATCGAGAGACTTTAGCAATATTCATGTTCTAGACTCTCCTCTTTCTGATGTAATTTTGAGCTTGTCTAATGTGTCCGTGGGCTATAGCATATGCCCTCAAGGGTCAGATATCATTTATGTGTTTTTTTGTTAACATCATTCAAGTCAATTTTCACCCATCTATTCCGTTCTTATGGCTATAGCACATCCAATTGAGAGACTTCGGCAATATTCATGTCCTAGACTCTCCTCTTTCCGATGTAATTTTGAGCTTGTCTAATGTGTCCGTGGGCTATAGCACATGCCCTCGACGGTCAGAAATCATTTATGTGTTTTTTTTGTTAACATCATTCGAGTCAATTTTCATCCATCTATTCCATTTTTTGGGGCTATAGCACATCCAATCGAGAGACTTTAGCAATATTCATGTTCTAGACGCGCCCTCTTTCCGATGTAATTTTGAGCCTATATATGGTCTTTATGGGCTATAGCACATGCCCTAGAGCGTTAGATATCATTTATGTGTTTTTTTTTGTTATCTTCATTCGAGCCAACTTTCACCCATCTAAGCCATTTTCATGGGCTATAGCACATCCTATCAGGAAACTATGACAATATTTATGTCCTAAACTCCCCTCTTTCCGATGTAATTTTGAGCTTGTCTAATGTGTCAGTGGGCTATAACACATGCTCTCGAGGGTCAGATATCATTTATGTGTTTTTTTTTTGGTATCTTCATTCGAGCCAATTTTCACCCATCCAAGCCATTTTCATGGGCTATAGCACATCCAATTGAAAGACTTTAGCAATATTCATGTTCTAGACTCGTCGTCTTTCCGATGTAATTTTGAGCCTGTCTAAGTTCTCCGTGGGCTATAGCACATGCCCTCGAGGGTCGGATATCATTTATGTGTTTTTTCATTGTTATCTTCATTCGAGCAAATTTTCGCCCATCCAAACCATTTTTATTTGCTATAGCACATCCTATCGAGAGACTTTGGCAATATTGATGTCCTAGAATCACCCTCTTTTCGATGTAATTTTGAGCCTGTCTAAAGTGTCCGTGGGCTATAGCACATGCCCTCGAGTGTCAGATATCGTTTATGTATTTTTTTTGTTAACATCATTCGAGTCAATTTTCACCGATGTATTCCATTTTTATGGGCTATAGCACATCCTATCGAGATACTATAGCAATATTCATGTTCTAGACTCGTCCTCATTCCGATCTAATTTTGAGTCTGTCTAAGGTCTCCGTGGGCTATAGCACATACCCTTGAGGGTCATATATCATTTATCATTTTTTTATCTGCATTCCAGCCAATTTTCAGCCATCTAAGCTATTTTCATGGGCTGTAGTACATCCTATCGAGAGACTATGACAATATTTATTTCCTAGACTCGTCCTTTTTCTGATGTAATTCTGAGACTATATAAGGTGTTCGTGGGCTATAGCACATTCCCTCGAGGGTCATATAACATTTATGTGGTTTTTAATTATCTTCACTCGAGCCAATTTTCAGCCATCTATGTCATTTTCATTGGCTATAGCACATCCTATTGAGAGACTATGGCAATATTGATGTCCTAAACTCTCCTCTTTCCGATGTAATTTTGAGCTTGTCTAATGTGTCAGTGGGCTATAGCACATGCCCTCGAGGGTCAGATATCATTTATTTGATTTTTTTATCTTCATTCGAGCCAATTTTCACCCATCTAAGCCATTTTCATAGGCTATAGCACATCCTGTCGAGAGACTATAGCAATATTCATGTCCTTGAATCACCCTCTTTCCGATGTAAATTTGAGCCTGTCTAACGTGACTATGGGCTGTAGCACATGCTCTCGAGTTTCAAATATCATTTATGAGTTTTTTTTGTTAACATCATTCGAGTAAATTTTCACCCATCTATTCCATTTTTATGGGCTATAGCACATCCTGATGTGTACAAGGGTTCCCGATCTTCGAAAGGTTTTTGGTAAGTTGATTTGGTCGGAGGCGACACACAAATCGATCCGGCTTCAGAACAGCACGTTCTAAACCCCACAATCGCAGCACGACGTCTCCTCTGGTTATCAACCGTCAAAAGACGATTGACCTCGCCGAGAAGGCTAATCCCTGCCTGCGAATCAAGAACACAAGCAAGAACAACGAAGAATGCAACACAATTACAGATGTATGATTAAACTCTCAAAGTTGGGGTCTCACAAACCGATGAACGGCAAAACTGTTTATAAACAGAATTGATCTAAGCAAAACCAGAACCCTAATGGTGCAGCAGTGGCTGTATATAAAGACCCTAGGGTCATGCAAGACCCTCTGGACGCGCCCCTAATTGGGCTCAACTAGATACAAAGCCCAAAGGCCAAAAATAGGCGACGCAGCACCGACACACATTCTGGATTCTCTCTTGTTTCGATGATTCCCGATGACTCCGGATGAATTTTGATATGAGGCCTGCGGCATTGGAAATTTCTTCTCCTTATCTTTCCGTGCATATGTAGAACGTCTAAATCCGAGTCCGTATGCGTCCTGGGCGACTATTTTAGTGCATACTGGTCCTGGGCCCCGAAACAGACTCGAAGTCGGTTTTGATTGGGCCTCCACCTTGGCTTCCAAGCCCTTGCTGGTCGTCCACGTTCCCAAATTCTTCTCCCATCATCTCCTGGTCCTCTCCATGGTTTCTAATTATAAAATAATCATTAGGTAGCAAACCATTCTCAAAAGTAACATATAGCGAAGAACGTAGGGACGAGCTCACCTCTAAATTTAGTCGTCGTGCACGAGCTCTAGTCATTGGACCTTGCAAGTCCAGAATTTAAGGAGTGTTGTGTGTATCCATAGAAGTGATGTCCTCATCATCCTCCCCCTCTTGAAGTGGAGTCGTCCTCGACTCAAGGTCATCCTCTTCTCCCAAGTATGGTTTCAAATCTGAAATGTTAAAAGTTGGACTAACCCTGAACCCGGGAGGCAACTCAAGTTTGTATGCATTATCATTAATCTTATCCATTATTTTGAATGGACCATCAGCTCTAGGCATTAGTTTAGACTTTCTCAATTTTGGAAATCTATCCTTCCTTAAGTGTAACCACACTAAATCTCCTACATCAAGCTTGACTTCCTTTCTACCTTTACTACCAACAATTTTATACTTTTCATTCATCTTTTCAATGCTAAGTCTAGTGGTCTCATGCATTTGTAAAATAAATTCAGCATGCTCCTTAGCATCAACATGAACTCTCTCATTAATAGGTAGAGGAAGTATATCAAGTGGAGTACGGGGATCAAAACCATACACTACCTTGAATGGACTTACCTTGGTAGTAGAATGTGTTGCCCGATTATAAGCAAACTCAACATGAGGCAAGCATTCTTCCCACTGCTTCAAATTTTTCTTCAAAATAGCTCGCAACATAGTACCCAAAGTGCGGTTCACAACCTCAGTTTGTCCATCAGTTTGTGGATGACAAGTTGTAGAAAATAGCAACTTTGTACCCAACTTATTCCAAAGCGTGTGCCAAAAATGACTCAAGAATTTTGCATCACGATCTGAAACAATAGTAGAAGGCATACCATGCAAACGTACAATTTCTTTGAAAAAAAGGTCAGCAATATAACTAGCATCATCAGTTTTATGACATGGTATAAAGTGTGCCATCTTGGAAAAACAATCCACAACAACAAAAATGCTATCGCTCCCCCTCTTATTCCTAGGCAGTCCTAAAACAAAGTCCATAGAAATATCCACCCAAGAAATAGAAGGAACAGGAAGTGGCATGTATAAACCATGTGGATTCAATCGAGACTTAGCTTTTTGACATGTAGTGCAGTGAGCCACAAAACGCTCAACATCTTTCCTCATCCTTGGCCAAAAAAAGTGTGTGGCCAAAATATCCTCTGTCTTCTTAGCACCAAAATGACCCATCGATCCACCTCCATGCGCCTCCTACAACAACAAAAGACGAACGGAACCAATTGGAATGCATAGGCGGTTAGCTCTAAACAAGAAACCATCATTCCACACAAATTTGTTCCAAGCACGACCTTCTTTACAGTGCAGCAATACATCTTTAAAATCAACATCAGCAATATATTGTTCTTTAATTGCCTCAAGTCCAAAAATTCTACAATCAAATTGAGACAACAAAGTATATCGCCTAGATAAAGCATCAGCAATCACATTATCCTTCCCTTTCTTATGTTTAATAATATAAGGAAAAGACTCAATAAACTCAACCCATTTAGCATGTCTACGGTTCAAATTGCATTGACAACGAATATACTTAAGTGATTCATGATCAGAATGAATAACAAATTCTTTGGGCAACAAATAATGACGCCACGTCTCTAAAGAACGTACAAGTGCATATAGTTCCTTATCATACGTGGAATAATTTAAAACAGGCCCAGCAATTTTCTCACTAAAGTATGCAACAGGTTTACCATCTTGCATCAAAACACCACCAATGCCTATACCACTAGCATCACATTCAAGTTCAAAAGTCTTATCAAAATTGGGCAATTGCAGCAATGGTGCATGTGTAAGTTTGTCCTTCAAAGCATTAAAAGACTCATGATGTACCTTACCAAAATAGAAGTCAACGCCCTTCTTTGTCAACTCATGCAATGGTGCAGCAATGGTGCTGAAATCTTTGACAAAGCGGCGGTAGAAACCTGCAAGACCAAGAAAACTCCTCACCTGTGTGATAGTTTTTGGTACAGGTCAGCTCTTTATGGCTTCAATCTTCGCCTCATCCACCTCAATTCCCTTTGGAGTTACAACATAGCCAAGAAAAGAGACTCGATCCGTGCAAAAGGTGCACTTCTCCAGGTTACCAAATAAACGTGCAACTCGCAAAGCATCAAAAACAACACGCAAATGAATCATATCATCATCCATGGATTTGCTATAAATCAAGATATCATCAAAGTAAACAACCACAAATTTGCCAATAAAAGGTCTTAAAACCTCATTCATCAAACGCATGACTGGGTGCATTAGTTAACCCAAAAGGCATTACTAACCACTCATACAACCCGAATTCGGTTTTGAAAGCTGTTTTCCATTCATCTCCAAGTTTCATTCTATTTTGATGGTAGCCACTACGCAAATCAATTTTAGTGAAAATTATAGCACCACATAACTCATCAAGCATGTCGTCTAGCCTAGGAATAGGATGACGATACCTAATAGTAATGTTATTAATGGCTCTACAATCTACACACATACGCCAAGAACCATCTTTCTTAGGAACCAAAAGTACATGAACAGCACAAGGACTAAGTGATTGACGAACGTACCCACGATCCAAAAGGTCTTGGACTTGTTGTTGTATCTCCTTAGTCTCCTCAGGGTTGGTCCTATAAGCAGTACGGTTTGGCAAAGTAGCACCAGGAATGAAATCAATTTAATGCTCAATCCCTCTCAAAGGTGGCAATCCGTGGGGTATCTCAGCTGGGAAAACATCCTCATACTCCTGTAAAAGGTTAGTGACAGCAGGAGACAAAGCACTAGAAGCAATATCACTAAGCGAAAACAAGGCTTGTTTGCATATCAAAGCATAGCAAATATCATCAGCAGATATTTCAGCAAGATCAGATTTTATGGCAAGACATGAACGACCTTGTAATTTAATTCCAGCACCCTTAGAACTTGAAGAATCATTAACATTACTTGGTGTAGAATCATAATTAATAGGTTGCTGAATTTCAGAACCTTTATTTTTGAAACTAGCAGCTTGTTCTAAATCAGCTTGTATAATTTTAGCAGGGGTCATTGGTAACAAAGTAATTTTAGTTCCTTTATGCATAAAAGTGTACTTATTACTTTTACCATGGTGTACAGCATCATTATCAAATTCCCAAGGTCTACCCAATAAAAGTGAACAAGCTTACATGGGTACCACATCACAATCAACAGAATCCACATAGGAACCAATGGAAAAAGGAACTCTACAAGTTTGGATTACCTTAGCTTTTCCAAAGTCATTTAACCACTGAATATAGTATGGATGTGGATGTGGGAGTGTGGTCAAATCAAGCTTCTTAACCACATCAGAACTCACCAAATTGTTGCAGCTTCCTCCATCAATGATGACACGTGCTCGACGGTTCTTGATGACGAAGAAAATCTGGAACAAGTTATGTCGCTGCATCATCTCGGGCTACTGGATTTGTGTGCTAAGCACACGCTGCACAACAATATTCATGAAGCCCGTGGTATCTCCGCCTCCAAGGACGAGGTCACCGCTGGTGGCAGCGACATCCTCCTCCTCATCCTCCACATTGGAGGTGGTCATGTAACCACCACCATCTGTCGCCACATATGCCCGCCTACTTGGACAATCTTTCTGCATATGGTCAAGACCATGGCAGCGATGGCACTGAATCCCTGTAGTGCGTCCCGTCGAAGCAACAGAGGAGGCACTACTAGCCGGTACCTGCACAGAATTTTTACCTGAGCGCGTAGAAGGGGCAGGGGCTGAACCTGGTGCTGCAGAAACAACACTAGCTGGTGGGGGCGGCTGGAAAGATGGCTTGGGCAGCCCCGAAGTCCCCGTTGGCCGTGGTGGGTAGAAATTCCTGGACTTGTTGTACTCCTCAAAAGCCTGGAAAATTCTCTGTGATTCTTTCTCTGCAAGCATAGCATACTGGAAACACTGGTTGAGGGTATAAAATTCTTTATAATCAAGGATGTTCTGAATTTCTTTTCTCAAACTAGAATAAAAGCGGCAAATCTGATCCTCTACTTTTTCAACCACAGCACAACGAATCAAACCCTTCTGAAGCTCACTAAAATACTCCTGAACGGTTTTATCTCCTTGATCTAAACGCTGCAGTTTATTACGAATTTCTCTATAAAAAGAAGGAGGAACAAAACGATCACGCATTTCTACCTTAAGTTCTTCCCAAGTAGTAGGCAAATCAGTTTCAGCAGCTAGACCACTCGACCAAACAATAGCAAAGTCCTTAAACTCACTAGTGGCTTGTCTAACTCTATGTTGTTCAGGAACAAGGTGGACATTAAATTTCTGTTTTACCGTCATTTCCCAATCAAGGTAAGCATCACCATCGTACTGACCCGAAAAGGAAGGAATTGAAAACTTAATTTTAGCATACGGGTCATCTAGAGCATGGTTACCTTGTGTGCGACGGTTGTGGTTGTGGAAACCACCCATACCTTGAGGGTTACATTGCAAACGACGTCATAACCTTGCGGTCCTTGTAGCTGATCTATCGACGGTGCCATCAACCTTATACACCGTTGCTTCATCATGATCGTCTTTAACGTCGTTGTTGGTGTTGGTGTTGGTGTTGGTGTTGGTGTTGGTGTTGGTGTTGTTGTTGGTATTGATGGCCTTATGAGCGGTCTCCAATTCGACAACCTGATCAGTTAACTTAGAGACTCTCTTATCCAAACGGTCAATGCTTTCTCCCAGGTGAAGCTTGGTGACGGCGTCGGTGACGGCCCTGGTGATCGTCTCTACCAAATCACTCTGAACCGCCTGCAAAGCCTTCTGTAGCTGACTTTGGCTCACGCAGTCATCAAATTTTGAGAGTGAAGCACCCTCTCCATCGCTTCCTGACATCAAAAACACCAAAACAGGAAACAAAAAGTGAAGGTTATCCCTACAAAACTACTAAGCAGTGGTGCCTCTCAATCACAGCAAAAGGAAGCTTCTTGCAAGCTCTTACAAAGTTCTGAAAACAACAAAGCGAAGGATACCAGGGAGGTGTGTTCCACGATTGCAAGGGTTACAAAATAACCTATGTGCTGTCCAAAAGAAGTTTGTAGAGCTAGGAAGGCCAAATATATATATGTGAAGTGGCACACAAATCAAAAACAGATAGTAAAGCTGAATAAGTGCCCAAGGAATTTGTCCCTAGTTGCTGATCTAACTATGTCCTAGAACAGTAGTGATAGCAAAGAAGAAATAAGGAGACCAAGGCACACAGTCGACAACAGGGGGCTAAGTGTAAAACAGCCAAACTCAGAAATTCCAGGGGGTTAGATGGAGCACTAGTAGGAATCCCAAATTTCTTTTATTTTATTTTATTTTTTTGATATTGTTTTCCAACTCACTAGCAATGGGGAAGAAAGCACAAATAATTTCAGCTCAAACAGAGCTAGGATGTGGCCTACAGAGAATCTTGAAGTTTTAGAAAACGTCGGTTTTCAACTTGAATGAACTTTTTCTTTATCTTCCCGATTTGTTTTGAATTTTTTGACGAGGGCACATAGGGCATAGCACATGCCCTTGAGGGTCAGATATCATTTATCATTTTTTTATCTACATTCCAGCCAATTTTCACCCATCTAAGCTATTTTCATGGGCTATAGCACATCCTATCGAGAGACTATAGCAATATTAATTTCCTAGACTCATCGTTTTTCTGATGTACTTCTGAGACTATATAAGGTGTCTGTGGGTTATAGCACATGCTCCCGAGGGTCATATAACATTTATGTGGTTTTTTATTATCTTTATTCGAGCCAATTTTCAGCCATCTATGTCATTTTCATTGGCTATAGCACATCCTATGAGGAGACTATGACAATATTCATTTCCTAAACTCCCCTCTTTCCGATGTAATATTGAGCTTGTCTAATGTGTCCGTGGGCTATAGCACATGCCCTCGAGGGTCAGATATCATTTATGTGTTTTTTTTTTGGGTATCTTCATTCTAGCCAATTTTCACCCATCTAAGCCATTTTCGTGGGCTATAGCACATCCTATCGAGAGACTTTGGCAATATTCATGTCCTAGAATCACCCTCTTTTCGATATAATTTTGAGCTTTTCTACGGTATCCGAGGGCTATAGCACATGCCCTCGAGTGTCAGATATCATTTATGTATTTTTTTGTTAACATCATTCGAGTCAATTTTCACCCATGTATTCCACTTTTATGGGCTATAGCACATCCTATCGAGATACTATAGCAATATTCATGTTCTAGACTCGTCCTCATTCCGATATAATTTTGAGTCTGTCTAAGGTCTCTGTTGGCTATAGCACATGCCCTTGAGGGTCATATATCATTTATCATTTTTTTATCTGCATTCCAGTCAATTTTCACCCATCTAAGCTATTTTCATGGGCTATAGCACATCCTATCGAGAGACTATAGCAATATTCATTTCCTAGACTCGTCCTTTTTCCGATGTAATTCTGAGACTATAAAAGGTGTCCGTGGGTTATAGCACATGCCCTCGAGGGTCATATAACATTTATGTGGTTTTTAATTATCTTCATTCGAGCCAATTTTCAGCCATCTATGTCATTTTCATTGGCTATAGCATATCCTATCGAGAGACTATGGCAATATTCATGTCCTAAACTCTCCTCTTTCCGATGTAATTTCGAGCTTGTCTAATGTGTCAGTGGGCTATAGCACATGCCCTCGAGGGTCAGATATCATTTATGTGTTTTTTTTTGGGTATCTTCATTCTAGCCAATTTTCACCCATCTAAGCCATTTTCATGGGCTATAGCACATCCTATCGAGAGACTATAGCAATATTCATGTCCTAGAATCACCCTCTTTTCGATGTAATTTTGCACCTGTCTAATGTGTCTGTGGGCTATAGCACATGCCCTCGAGTGTCAGATATCATTTATGTATTTTTTTGTTAACATCATTCGAGTCAGTTTTCACCCATCTATTCCATTTTTATGGGCTATAGCACATCGTATCGAGATACTATAGCAATATTCATGTTCTAGACTCCTCCTCATTCTGATGTAATTTTGAGTCTGTCTAAGGTCTCTGTGGGCTATAGCACAAGCCCTTGAGGGTCAGATATCATTTATCATTTTTTTATCTGCAATCCAGCCAATTTTCACCCATCTAAGCTATTTTCATGGGATATAGCACATCCTATCGAGAGACTATAGCAATATTAATGTCCTAGACTCGTCCTTTTTCCGATGTAATTCTGAGACTATATACGGTGTCCGTGGGCTATGGCACATGCCCTTGCGGGTCATATAACATTTATGAGGTTTTTTATTATCTTCATTCGAGCCAGTTTTGAGCCATCTATGTCATTTTCATTGGCTATAGCACATCCTATCGAGAGACTATGGCAATATTCATGTCCTAAACTCTCCTCTTTCCGATGTAATTTTGAGCTTGTCTAATGTGTCCGTGGGCTATAGCACATGCCCTCGAGGGTCAGATATTATTTTCGTGTTTTTTTTTGTATCTTCATTCGAGCCAATTTTCACCCATCTAAGCCATTTTCATGGGCTATAGCACATCCTATCGAGAGACTTTAGCAATATTCATGTCCTAAACTCGTCCTTTTTTGATGTAATTTTGAGCTTGTCTAAAGTGTCCGTGGGCTATAGCACATACCATTGAGGGTCAGATATCATTTATGTGTTTTTTTTGTCAACATCATTCAAATCAATTTTCCCCATCTATTCCATTTTTATGGCTATAGCACATCCAATTGAGAGACTATGGCAATATTCATGTCCTAGACTCTCCTCTTTCCGATGTAATTTTGAGCTTGTCTAATGTGTCAGTGGGTTATAGCACATGCTCTCGAGGGTCAGATATCATTTATGTGTTTTTTTTTGGTATCTTCATTCGAGCCAATTTTCACCCATCTAAGCCATTTTCATGGGCTATAGCACATCCTATCGAGAGACTTTGGCAATATTCATGTCCTAGAATCACCCTCTTTTCGATGTAATTTTGAGCTTTTCTACGGTATCCGTGGGCTATAGCACATGCGCTCGAGTGTCAGATATCATTTATGTATTTTTTTTGTTAACATCATTCGAGTCAATTTTCACCAATGTATTCCACTTTTATGGGCTATAGCACATCCTATCGAGATACTATAGCAATATTCATGTTCTAGACTCGTTCTCATTCCGATATAATTTTGAGTCTGTCTAAGGTCTCTGTTGGCTATAGCACATGCCCTTGAGGGTCATATATCATTTATCATTTTTTTATCTGCATTCCAGCCAATTATCACCCATCTAAGCTATTTTCATGGGCTATAGCACATCCTATCGAGAGACTATAACAATATTCATTTCCTAGACTCGTCCTTTTTCCGATGTAATTCTGAGACTATAAAAGGTGTCCGTGGGTTATAGCACATGCCCTCGAGGGTCATATAACATTTATGTGGTTTTTAATTATCTTCATTCGAGCCAATTTTCAGCCATCTATGTCATTTTCATTGGCTATAGCATATCCTATCGAGAGACTAGGCAATATTCATGTCCTAAACTCTCCTCTTTCCGATGTAATTTCGAGCTTGTCTAATGTGTCAGTGGGCTATAGCACATGCCCTCGAAGGTCAGATATCATTTATGTGTTTTTTTTTTGGGTATCTTCATTCTAGCCAATTTTCACCCATCTAAGCCATTTTCATGGGCTATTGCACATCCTATCGAGAGACTATAGCAATATTCATCTCCTAGAATCACCCTCTTTTCGATGTAATTTTGCACCTGTCTAAGGTGTCTGTGGGCTATAGCACATGCTCTCGAGTGTCAGATATCATTTATGTATTTTTTTGTTAACATCATTCGAGTCAATTTTCACCCATCTATTCCATTTTTATGGGCTCTAGCACATCGTATCGAGATACTATAGCAATATTCATGTTCTAGACTCTTCCTCATTCTGATGTAATTTTGAGTCTGTCTAAGGTCTCTGTGGGCTATAGCACATGCCCTTGAGGGTCAGATATCATTTATCACTTTTTTTATCTGCAATCCAGCCAATTTTCACCCATCTAAGCTATTTTCATGGGCTATAGCACATCCTATCGAGAGACTATAGCAATATTCATGTCCTAGACTCGTCCTTTTTCCGATGTAATTCTGAGACTATATACGGTGTCTGTGGGCTATGGCACATGCCCTTGCGGGTCATATAACATTTATGAGGTTTTTTATTATCTTCATTCGAGCCAGTTTTGAGCCATCTATGTCATTTTCATTGGCTATAGCACATCCTATCGAGAGACTATGGCAATATTCATGTCCTAAACTCTCCTCTTTCCGATGTAATTTTGAGCTTGTCTAATGTGTCCGTGGGCTATAGCACATGCCCTCGAGGGTCAGATATTATTTTCGTGTTTTTTTTGTATCTTCATTCGAGCCAATTTTCACCCATCTAAGCCATTTTCATGGGCTATAGCACATCCTATCGAGAGACTTTAGCAATATTCATGTCCTAAACTCGTCCTTTTTCGATGTAATTTTGAGCTTGTCTAAAGTGTCCGTGGGCTATAGCACATACCATTGAGGGTCAGATATCATTTATGTGTTTTGTTTTTGTCAACATCATTCATATCGATTTTCCCCATCTATTCCATTTTTATGGCTATAGCACATCCAATTGAGAGACTTTAGCAATATTCATGTCCTAGACTCTCCTCTTTCCGATGTAATTTTGAGCTTGTCTAATGTGTCCGTGTGCTATAGCACATGCCCTTGAGGATCAGATATCATTTATGTGTTTTTTTGTTAACATCATTTGAGTCAATTTTCACCCATCCAAACTATTTTGATTTGCTATAGCACATCCTATCAAGAGACTATAGCAATATTCATGTCCTACAATCACCCTCTTTTCGATGTAATTTTAAGCCTGTCTAAGGTGTCCGTGGGCTATAGCACATGCCCTCGAGTGTCAGATATCATTTATGTGTTTTTTTGTTAATATCATTCGAGTCAATTTTCACCCATCTATTCCATTTTTATTGGCTATAGCACGTCGTATTGAGATACTATAGCAATATTCATGTCCTAAACTCGTCCTTTTTTGATGTAATTTTGAGCTTGTCTAAAGTGTCCGTGGGCTATAGCACATACCATTGAGGGTCAGATATCATTTATGTGTTTTTTTTGTCAACATCATTCAAATCAATTTTCCCCATCTATTCCATTTTTATGGCTATAGCACATCCAATTGAGAGACTATGGCAATATTCATGTCCTAGACTCTCCTCTTTCCGATGTAATTTTGAGCTTGTCTAATGTGTCAGTGGGTTATAGCACATGCTCTCGAGGGTCAGATATCATTTATGTGTTTTTTTTTGGTATCTTCATTCGAGCCAATTTTCACCCATCTAAGCCATTTTCATGGGCTATAGCACATCCTATCGAGAGACTTTGGCAATATTCATGTCCTAGAATCACCCTCTTTTCGATGTAATTTTGAGCTTTTCTACGGTATCCGTGGGCTATAGCACATGCCCTCGAGTGTCAGATATCATTTATGTATTTTTTTTGTTAACATCATTCGAGTCAATTTTCACCAATGTATTCCACTTTTATGGGCTATAGCACATCCTATCGAGATACTATAGCAATATTCATGTTCTAGACTCGTTCTCATTCCGATATAATTTTGAGTCTGTCTAAGGTCTCTGTGGGCTATAGCACATGCCCTTGAGGGTCATATATCATTTATCATTTTTTTATCTGCATTCCAGCCAATTTTCACCCATCTAAGCTATTTTCAAGGGCTATAGCACATCCTATCGAGAGACTATAGCAATATTCATGTCCTAGACTCGTCCTTTTTCCGATGTAATTCTGAGACTATATACGGTGTCCGTGGGCTATGGCACATGCCCTTGCGGGTCATATAACATTTATGAGGTTTTTTATTATCTTCATTCGAGCCAGTTTTGAGCCATCTATGTCATTTTCATTGGCTATAGCACATCCTATCGAGAGACTATGACAATATTCATGTCCTAAACTCTCCTCTTTCCGATGTAATTTCGAGCTTGTCTAATGTGTCAGTGGGCTATAGCACATGCCCTCGAGGGTCAGATATCATTTATGTGTTTTTTTTTTGGGTATCTTCATTCTAGCCAATTTTCACCCATCTAAGCCATTTTCATGGGCTATTGCACATCCTATCGAGAGACTATAGCAATATTCATGTCCTAGAATCACCCTCTTTTTGATGTAATTTTGCACCTGTCTAAGGTGTCTGTGGGCTATAGCACATGCCCTCGAGTGTCAGATATCATTTATGTATTTTTTTGTTAACATCATTCGAGTCAATTTTCACCCATCTATTCCATTTTTATGGGCTATAGCACATCGTATCGAGATACTATAGCAATATTCATGTTCTAGACTCTTCCTCATTCTGATGTAATTTTGAGTCTGTTTAAGGTCTCTGTGGGCTATAGCACATGCCCTTGAGGGTCAGATATCATTTATCATTTTTTTTATCTGCAATCCAGCCAATTTTGACCCATCTAAGCTATTTTCATGGGCTATAGCACATCCTATCGAGAGACTATAGCAATATTCATGTCCTAGACTCGTCCTTTTTCCGATGTAATTCTGAGACTATATACGGTGTCCGTGGGCTATGGCACATGCCCTTGCGGGTCATATAACATTTATGAGGTTTTTTATTATCTTCATTCGAGCCAGTTTTGAGCCATCTATGTCATTTTCATTGGCTATAGCACATCCTATCGAGAGACTATGGCAATATTCATGTCCTAAACTCTCCTCTTTCCGATGTAATTTTGAGCTTGTCTAATGTGTCCGTGGGCTATAGCACATGCCCTCGAGGGTCAGATATTATTTTTGTGTTTTTTTTGTATCTTCATTCGAGCCAATTTTCACCCATCTAAGCCATTTTCATGGGCTATAGCACATCCTATCGAGAGACTTTAGCAATATTCATGTCCTAAACTCGTCCTTTTCCGATGTAATTTTGAGCTTGTTTAAAGTGTCCGTGGGCTATAGCACATACCATTGAGGGTCACATATCATTTATGTGTTTTTTTTTGTCAACATCATTCATATCAATTTTCCCCATCTATTCCATTTTTATGGCTATAGCACATCCAATGGAGAGACTTTAGCAATATTCATGTCCTAGACTCCCCTCTTTCCGATGTAATTTTGAGCTTGTCTAATGTGTCCGTGTGCTATAGAACATGCCCTTAAGGTTCAGATATCATTTATGTGTTTTTTTGTTAACATCATTCGAGTCAATTTTCCCCCATCCAAACCATTTTTATTTGCTATAGCACATCCGATCAAGAGACTATAGCAATATTCATGTCCTACAATCACCCTCTTTTCGATGTAATTTTAAGCCTGTCTAAGGTGTCCGTGGGCTATAGCACATGCCCTCGAGTGTCAGATATCATTTATGTGTTTTTTTGTTAATATCATTCGAGTCAATTTTCACCCATCTATTCCATTTTTATTGGCTATAGCACGTCGTATTGAGATACTATAGCAATATTCATGTCCTAAACTCGTCCTTTTTTTATGTAATTTTGAGCTTGTCTAAAGTGTCCGTGGGCTATAGCACATACCATTGAGGGTCAGATATCATTTATGTGTTTTTTTGGTCAACATCATTCAAATCAATTTTCCCCATCTATTCCATTTTTATGGCTATAGCACATCCAATTGAGAGACTATGGCAATATTCATGTCCTAGACTCTCCTCTTTCCGATGTAATTTTGAGCTTGTCTAATGTGTTAGTGGGTTATAGCACATGCTCTCGAGGGTCAGATATCATTTATGTGTTTTTTTTTTGGTATCTTCATTCGAGCCAATTTTCACCCATCTAAGCCATTTTCATGGGCTATAGCACATCCTATCGAGAGACTTTGGCAATATTCATGTCCTAGAATCACCCTCTTTTCGATGTAATTTTGAGCTTTTCTACGGTATCCGTGGGCTATAGCACATGCCCTCGAGTGTCAGATATCATTTATGTATTTTTTTTGTTAACATCATTCGAGTCAATTTTCACCAATGTATTCCACTTTTATGGGCTATAGCACATCCTATCGAGATACTATAGCAATATTCATGTTCTAGACTCGTTCTCATTCCGATATAATTTTGAGTCTGTCTAAGGTCTCTGTGGGCTATAGCACATGCCCTTGAGGGTCATATATCATTTATCATTTTTTTATCTGCATTCCAGCCAATTTTCACCCATCTAAGCTATTTTCAAGGGCTATAGCACATCCTATCGAGAGACTATAGCAATATTCATGTCCTAGACTCGTCCTTTTTCCGATGTAATTCTGAGACTATATACGGTGTCCGTGGGCTATGGCACATGCCCTTGCGGGTCATATAACATTTATGAGGTTTTTTATTATCTTCATTCGAGCCAGTTTTGAGCCATCTATGTCATTTTCATTGGCTATAGCACATCCTATCAAGAGACTATGACAATATTCATGTCCTAAACTCTCCTCTTTCCGATGTAATTTCGAGCTTGTCTAATGTGTCAGTGGGCTATAGCACATGCCCTCGAGGGTCAGATATCATTTATGTGTTTTTTTTTTGGGTATCTTCATTCTAGCCAATTTTCACCCATCTAAGCCATTTTCATGGGCTATTGCACATCCTATCGAGAGACTATAGCAATATTCATGTCCTAGAATCACCCTCTTTTTGATGTAATTTTGCACCTGTCTAAGGTGTCTGTGGGCTATAGTACATGCCCTCGAGTGTCAGATATCATTTATGTATTTTTTTGTTAACATCATTCGAGTCAATTTTCACCCATCTATTCCATTTTTATGGGCTATAGCACATCGTATCGAGATACTATAGCAATATTCATGTTCTAGACTCTTCCTCATTCTGATGTAATTTTGAGTCTGTCTAAGGTCTCTGTGGGCTATAGCACATGCCCTTGAGGGTCAGATATCATTTATCATTTTTTTTATCTGCAATCCAGCCAATTTTCACCCATCTAAGCTATTTTCATGGGCTATAGCACATCCTATCGAGAGACTATAGCAATATTCATGTCCTAGACTCGTCCTTTTTCCGATGTAATTCTGAGACTATATACGGTGTCCGTGGGCTATGGCACATGCCCTTGCGGGTCATATAACATTTATGAGGTTTTTTATTATCTTCATTCGAGCCAGTTTTGAGCCATCTATGTCATTTTCATTGGCTATAGCACATCCTATCGAGAGACTATGGCAATATTCATGTCCTAAACTCTCCTCTTTCCGATGTAATTTTGAGCTTGTCTAATGTGTCCGTGGGCTATAGCACATGCCCTCGAGGGTCAGATATTATTTTCGTGTTTTTTTTGTATCTTCATTCGAGCCAATTTTCACCCATCTAAGCCATTTTCATGGGCTATAGCACATCCTATCGAGAGACTTTAGCAATATTCATGTCCTAAACTTGTCCTTTTCCGATGTAATTTTGAGCTTGTCTAAAGTGTCCGTGGGCTATAGCACATACCATTGAGGGTCACATATCATTTATGTGTTTTTTTTTGTCAACATCATTCATATCAATTTTCCCCATCTATTCCATTTTTATGGCTATAGCACATCCAATGGAGAGACTTTAGCAATATTCATGTCCTAGACTCCCCTCTTTCCGATGTAATTTTGAGCTTGTCTAATGTGTCCGTGTGCTATAGAACATGCCCTTAAGGTTCAGATATCATTTATGTGTTTTTTTGTTAACATCATTCGAGTCAATTTTCCCCCATCCAAACCATTTTTATTTGCTATAGCACATCCGATCAAGAGACTATAGCAATATTCATGTCCTACAATCACCCTCTTTTCGATGTAATTTTAAGCCTGTCTAAGGTGTCCGTGGGCTATAGCACATGCCCTCGAGTGTCAGATATCATTTATGTGTTTTTTTGTTAATATCATTCGAGTCAATTTTCACCCATCTATTCCATTTTTATTGGCTATAGCACGTCGTATTGAGATACTATAGCAATATTCATGTCCTAAACTCGTCCTTTTTTTATGTAATTTTGAGCTTGTCTAAAGTGTCCGTGGGCTATAGCACATACCATTGAGGGTCAGATATCATTTATGTGTTTTTTTTTGTCAACATCATTCAAATCAATTTTCCCCATCTATTACATTTTTATGGCTATAGCACATCCAATTGAGAGACTATGGCAATATTCATGTCCTAGACTCTCCTCTTTCCGATGTAATTTTGAGCTTGTCTAATGTGTTAGTGGGTTATAGCACATGCTCTCGAGGGTCAGATATCATTTATGTGTTTTTTTTTTGGTATCTTCATTCGAGCCAATTTTCACCCATCTAAGCCATTTTCATGGGCTATAGCACATCCTATCGAGAGACTTTGGCAATATTCATGTCCTAGAATCACCCTCTTTTCGATGTAATTTTGAGCTTTTCTACGGTATCCGTGGGCTATAGCACATGCCCTCGAGTGTCAGATATCATTTATGTATTTTTTTTGTTAACATCATTCGAGTCAATTTTCACCAATGTATTCCACTTTTATGGGCTATAGCACATCCTATCGAGATACTATAGCAATATTCATGTTCTAGACTCGTTCTCATTCCGATATAATTTTGAGTCTGTCTAAGGTCTCTGTGGGCTATAGCACATGCCCTTGAGGGTCATATATCATTTATCATTTTTTTATCTGCATTCCAGCCAATTTTCACCCATCTAAGCTATTTTCAAGGGCTATAGCACATCCTATCGAGAGACTATAGCAATATTCATGTCCTAGACTCGTCCTTTTTCCGATGTAATTCTGAGACTATATACGGTGTCCGTGGGCTATGGCACATGCCCTTGCGGGTCATATAACATTTATGAGGTTTTTTATTATCTTCATTCGAGCCAGTTTTGAGCCATCTATGTCATTTTCATTGGCTATAGCACATCCTATCGAGAGACTATGACAATATTCATGTCCTAAACTCTCCTCTTTCCGATGTAATTTCGAGCTTGTCTAATGTGTCAGTGGGCTATAGCACATGCTCTCGAGGGTCAGATATCATTTATGTGTTTTTTTTTTGGGTATCTTCATTCTAGCCAATTTTCACCCATCTAAGCCATTTTCATGGGCTATTGCACATCCTATCGAGAGACTATAGCAATATTCATGTCCTAGAATCACCCTCTTTTTGATGTAATTTTGCACCTGTCTAAGGTGTCTGTGGGCTATAGTACATGCCCTCGAGTGTCAGATATCATTTATGTATTTTTTTGTTAACATCATCCGAGTCAATTTTCACCCATCTATTCCATTTTTATGGGCTATAGCACATCGTATCGAGATACTATAGCAATATTCATGTTCTAGACTCTTCCTCATTCTGATGTAATTTTGAGTCTGTCTAAGGTCTCTGTGGGCTATAGCACATGCCCTTGAGGGTCAGATATCATTTATCATTTTTTTTATCTGCAATCCAGCCAATTTTCACCCATCTAAGCTATTTTCATGGGCTATAGCACATCCTATCGAGAGACTATAGCAATATTCATGTCCTAGACTCGTCCTTTTTCCGATGTAATTCTGAGACTATATACGGTGTCCGTGGGCTATGGCACATGCCGTTGGGGGTCATATAACATTTATGAGGTTTTTTATTATCTTCATTCGAGCCAGTTTTGAGCCATCTATGTCATTTTCATTGGCTATAGCACATCCTATCGAGAGACTATGGCAATATTCATGTCCTAAACTCTCCTCTTTCCGATGTAATTTTGAGCTTGTCTAATGTGTCCGTGGGCTATAGCACATGCCCTCGAGGGTCAGATATTATTTTCGTGTTTTTTTTGTATCTTCATTCGAGCCAATTTTCACCCATCTAAGCCATTTTCATGGGCTATAGCACATCCTATCGAGAGACTTTAGCAATATTCATGTCCTAAACTCGTCCTTTTCCGATGTAATTTTGAGCTTGTCTAAAGTGTCCGTGGGCTATAGCACATACCATTGAGGGTCACATATCATTTATGTGTTTTTTTTTTGTCAACATCATTCATATCAATTTTCACCCATCTATTCCACTTTTATGGCTATAGCACATCCAATGGAGAGACTTTAGCAATATTCATGTCCTAGACACCCCTCTTTCCGATGTAATTTTGAGCTTGTCTAATGTGTCCGTGTGCTATAGAACATGCCCTTAAGGATCAGATATCATTTATGTGTTTTTTTGTTAACATCATTCGAGTCAATTTTCCCCCATCCAAACCATTTTTATTTGCTATAGCACATCCTATCAAGAGACTATAGCAATATTCATGTCCTACAATCACCCTCTTTTCGATGTAATTTTAAGCCTGTCTAAGGTGTCCGTGGGCTATAGCACATGCCCTCGAGTGTCAGATATCATTTATGTGTTTTTTTGTTAATATCATTCGAGTCAATTTGCACCCATCTATTCCATTTTTATTGGCTGTAGCACGTCGTATCAAGATACTATAGCAATATTCATGTCCTAGACTCGTACTCTGTGGGCTATAGCACATGCCCTTGAGGGTCATATATCATTTATCATTTTTTTATCTGCATTCCAGCCAATTTTCACCGATCTAAGCTATTTTCATGGGCTATAGCACATCCTATCGAGAGACTATAGCAATATTCATTTCCTAGACTTGTCCTTTTTCTGGTGTAATTCTAAGACTATATATGTGTCCATGCGCTATAGCACATGCCTTCGAGGGTCATATAACATTTATGTGGTTTTTCATTATCTTCATTCGAGCGAATTTTCAGCCATCTATGTCATTTTCATTGGCTATAGCACATCCTATCGAGAGACGATGGCAATATTCATGTCCTAAACTCTCCTCTTTCCGATGTAATTTTGAGCTTGTCTAATGTGTCCGTGGGCTATAGCACATGCCCTCGACGGTCAGATATTATTTATGTGTTTTTTTTTTGTATCTTCATTCGAGCCAATTTTCACCCATCTAAGCCGATTTCATGGGCTATAGCACATCCTATCGAGAGACAGTAGCAATATTCATGTTCTAGACTCGTCCTCTTTCTGATATAATTTTGAGCCTATCAATGGTGTCTATGGGCTACAGCACATGCCCATCAAGGTCAGATATCATTCGAGCCAATTTTCACCCATCTAAGACATTTTCATGGGCTATAGCACATCCTATCGAGAGACTATAGCGATATTCATGTCCTAGACTCGTACTCTTTCGATGAAATTTTGAGCTTGTCATAAGTGGTCGTGAGCTATAGCACATGCCCTCAAGGGTTAGATATCATTTATGTGTTTTTTTTGTTATCTTCATTCGACCCAATTTTCACACATCTAAGCCATTTTCATAGGCTATAGGACATCGTATCGAGAGAATATAGCAATATTCTTGTCCTAGACTCCTCCTCTTTCTGATGTAAGTTCGAGCTATCTATGGTGTCCGTGGGCTATAGCACATGCCGACGAGGGTCAGATATCATTTATGTGTTTTTTTAGTTGTCTTCATTCGAGCCAATTTTCACCCGTCTAAGCCATTTTCATAGGCTATAGCACATCCTATCGAGAGACTATAGCAATATTCATGTCCTATACTTGTGCTCTTTTCGATGTAATTCTGATACTGTCTAAGGTGTCCATGGGATATAGCACATGCCCTCGAGGGTCAGATATCATTTTTGTGTTTTTTGTTATCTTCATTCGAGCCAATTTTCAACCATTTATGCAATTTTTATGGGCTATAGCACATCCTATCGAGAGACTGTAGCAATATTCATGTCCTAGACTCTCCTCTTTCTGATGTAATTTTGAACTTGTCTAATGTGTCCGTGGGCTATAGCACATGCCCTCAAGGGTCAGATATCATTTATGTGTTTTTTTAACATCATTTGAGTCAATTTTCACCCATCTATTCCATTTTTATGACTATAGCACATCCAATCGAGAGACTTTAGCAATATTCATGTTCTAGACTCGCCCTCTTTCCGATGTAATTTTAAACCTGTCTAAGGTCTCCATGGGCTATAGCACATGCCCTCGAGGGTCAGATATCATTTATGTGTTTTTTTTTGTTATCTTCAATTAAGTCAATTTTCTATTCCATTTTCATGGGCTATAGCACATCCTCTCGAGATACTATAGCAATATTCATGTCCTAGACTCGTCCTCTTTTCGATATAATTCTGAGACTGTCTAAGGTGTCCGTGGGCTATAGCACATGCCCTCGAGGGTTAGTTATCATTTATGTGTTTTTTGTTATCTTCATTCGAGCCAATTCTTAATCATTTATGTAATTTTCATGGGCTATAGCACATCCTCTCGAGACGCTATAACAATATTCATGTCCTAGACTCGCCTCTTTCCGATGTAATTTTGAACTTGTCTAATGTGTCCGTGGGCTATAGCACATGCCCTCGAGGGTAAGATATCATTTATGAGTTTTTTTTGTTATCTTCATTCGAGCCAATTTTTACCCATCTAAGTCATTTTCATAGGCTATAGCACATCCTAATGAGAGACTATAGCAATATTCATGTCCTAGACTCTCCTCTTTCCGATGTAATTTTGAGCTTGTCTAATGTGTTCGTGGGCTATTGCGTATGCCCATGAGGATCAGATATCATTTATTTGTATTTTTTTAACATCATTCCAGTCAATGTTCACGCATCTATTCCATTTTTATGGCTTTAGCACATCCAATCGAGAGACTTTAGTAATATTCATGTTCTAGACTCGCCCTCTTTCCGATGTAATTTTAAGCCTATCTAAGATCACCGTGGGCTATAGCACATGCCCTCGAGGGTCAGATATCATTTATGTGTTTTTTTTGTTATCTTCAATCGAGTCAATTTTCTATTCCATTTTTATGGCCTATAGCAAATCCTATCGAGAGACTATATCAATATTCATGTCCTAGACTCGTCCTCTTTCGATGTAATTTTGAGCTTGTCTAATGTGTCTGTGGGCTGTAGCACATGCCATCGAGGGTCAGATATCGAGAGACTATACCAATATTCATGTCCTAGACTCGTCCTCTTTCGATGTAATTTTGAGCTTGTCTAATGTGTCTGTGGGCTGTAGCACATGCCATCGAGGGTCAGATATTATTTATTTGTTTTTTTTGTTGATATCATTTGAGTCAATTTTCACCTATATATTCTATTTTTATCGGCAATAGCACATTCAATCGAGAGACTAGCAATATTCATGTTCTAGATGCGCCCTCTTTTCGATGTATTTTTGAGCCTGTCTAAGGTCTCTATGGGCTATAGCACATGCCCTCGCGGGTTAGATATCTTTTATGTGTTTTTGTTATCTTTGTTCGAGCCAATTTTCACCCATCTAAGCCATTTTCATGGGCTATAGCACATCTTGTCGAGAGACTATAACAATATTCATGTCCTTGAATCACCCTCTTTCCGATGTAAATTTGAGCCTGTCTAAGGTGTTTCTGGGCTATAGCACATGCTCTCGAGTGTCAGATATCATTTATGTGTTTTTTTTGTTAACATCATTCGAGTAAATTTTCACCAATCTATTCCAATTTTCAGGGGCTATAGCACATCCTATCGAGAGACTATAGCAATATTCATGTTCTATACTCCTTCTCTTTTCGATGTAATTTTGAGCCTGTCTAAGGTCGCCGTGGGCTATAGCACATGCACTTGAGGGTCAGATATCATTTATGTTTTTTTTTTGTTATCTTCATGCCAGCCAATTTTCACCCATCAAAGCTATTTTCATGGGCTATAGCACATCCTATCGAGATACTATAGCAATATTCATGTCCTATACTCGTCCTTCTTCCGATGTAATTCTGAGACTGTCTAAGGTATCCGTGGGCTATAGCACATGCCCTCGAGGGTCAGATATCATTTATGTGTTTTTTGTTATCTTCATTTGAGCCAATTCTTAACCATTTATGCAATTTTCATGGGCTATAGCACATCATATCGAGAGACTATAGCAATATTCATGTCCTAGACTCGCCTCTTTCCGATGTAATTTTGAACTTGTCTAATGTGTGATGTGGACAAGGGTTCCCGATCTTCCGATAGGTTCTGATAGTCTTGATTAAGACGGAGGCGATACGCAAATCGATCCGGCTTCCGAACGACACGTTCTGAACTCCGCAATCGCAGCACAACGTCTCCTCTGGTTATCAACCGTTCAAGAACGATTGACCTCGCCGAGAAAGCTTATCCTTGCCTGCAAATCAAGAACACAAGCAAGAACAAAGAAGAATGCAACTAAATTGGCAAGTATACGATGAATCTCACAAGTTGGGGTCTCACAAAAGGGAGAGAATGATGAGGACATCACCCTTATGGATACACCCAGCACTCCGCCAACCAAAATACACCCGATCTTCCGATAGGTTCTGATAATCTTGATTAAGGCGAAGGCGATACACAAATCGATCCGGCTTCCGAACGACACGTTCTGAACCCCGCAATTGCAGCACAACGTCTCCTCTGGTTATCAACCGTTCAAGAACGATTGACCTCGCCGAGAAGGCTTATCCTTGCCTGCAAATCAAGAACACAAGCAAGAACAAAGAAGAATGCAACTAAATTGGCAAGTATACGATGAATCTCACAAGTTGGGGTCTCACAAAAGGGAGAGAATGATGAGGACATCACCCTTATGGATACACCCAGCACTCCGCCAACCAAAATACACCCGATCTTCCGATAGGTTCTGATAATCTTGATTAAGGCGGAGGCGATACACAAATCGATCCGGCTTCCGAACGACACGTTCTGAACCCCGCAATTGCAGCACAACGTCTCCTCTGGTTATCAACCGTTCAAGAACGATTGACCTCGCCGAGAAGGCTTATCCTTGCCTGCAAATCAAGAACACAAGCAAGAACAAAGAAGAATACAACTAAATTTGCAAGTATACGATGAATCTCACAAGTTGGGGTCTCACAAACCGATCAAACGGCGAAACTGTTATCAACAGAATAATCTAAGGAAAACCCAAACCCTAATGAAGAGGCGGCGGCTGTATATGAGGACCCTAGGGTCGTGCAAGACCCCCTGGACGCAGCCCTAAGTGGGCTCAACTCCATACATGGCCCAAAGACCGATTACGGTGTCGCAGCACCAGGACAGATTCTGGAAATCGAATTATTTCGGCGATTGCCGACGGCTCGGGACGAATTTTGATATAGGACCAGTTGGGTTGGAAAGGGCTTTTCGTTATCTTTCCAGGCATATATACAACGTCCAAATCCGAGTCCATATGCGTCCTAGGCATCCGTTTTAGTGCAAACTGGTCCTGGGCTCCGAAACAGACTCGAAGTCGGTTTCGATTGGGCCTCCACCTTGGCTTGGACGTCCTTGCTGGCCCATCACGTCTCCAATCACCTTCCCAGCTATCTCATGATCAACTCCATGATTTCTAACAATAATTAATTCATTAGATAGCAATCTATTCTCAAAATCACATAAAGGAATCATTAGGAACAAGCTCACCCATAAATTCAGTTGTCGCGCATGAACTTGTATTTTGGTTGGCGGAGTGCGGGGTGTATCCATAAGGGTGATGTCCTCATCATTCTCCCCCTTTTGAATTAGAGTCATCCTCTGATGAGGACATCACTCCTATGGATACACACAATACTCCTCCAAATCTAGACTTGCAAGGTCCAATGACTGGAGCTCGTGCACGACGACTAAATTTAGAGGTGAGCTCGTTCCTACGTTCTTCGCTATATGTTACTTTTGAGAATGGTTTGCTACCTAATGATTATTTTATGATTAGAAACCATGGAGAGGACTAGGAGATGATGGGAGAAGGAGTTGGGAACGTGGAGGACCAGCAAGGGCTTGGAAGCCAAAGTGGAGGCCCAATCAAAACCGACTTCAAGTCTGTTTCGGGGCCCAGGACCAGTCTGTACTAAAATAGTCACCCAGGACGCATACGGATTCGGATTTGGACGTTCTACATATGCACGGAAAGATAAGGAGAAGACCTTTCCAATTCCGCCGACCTCATGTCAAAATTCATCCGGAGTCATTGGGAATCGTCAAAACGAGAGAGAGTCCAGAATCTGTGTCGGTGCTGCGTCGCCTATTTTTGGCCTTTGGGCTTTGTATCTAGTTGAGCCCAATTAGGGGCGCGTCCAGAGGGTCTTGCACGACCCTAGGGTCTTTATATACAGCCGCCACCGTACCATTAGGGTTTGGGTTTTGCTTAGATCAATTCTGTTCATAAACAGTTTCGCCGTTCATCGGTTTGTGAGACCCCAACTTCGAGAGTTTAATCATACATCTACAATTGTGTTGCATTCTTCGTTGTTCTTGCTTGTGTTCTTGATTCACAGGCAGGGATTAGCCTTCTCGATGAGGTCAATCGTCTTTGGACGGTTGATAACCAGAGGAGACGTCGTGCTGCGATTGCGGGGTTTAGAACGTGTTGTTCTGAAGCCGGATCGATTCGTGTGTCGCCTCCGACCAAATCAACTTACCAAGAACCTTTCGGAAGATCGGGAACCCTTGTTCACATCAAGTGGTAATCAGAGTTTCAGGTGCACCGTCAGGTTCACACTACCCTTTAGTTTTGTTTTCGTGTTCTTCCTATCGTCCACTGAAAATACCAAAAAAAATTTTCCCCGGCCTATAACCACGTGTTTAGCCTTTGCATATTTCAATTTCAGAGTCCGTAGTGTTGAGTTTGTGCCCTAGTTCTTGTTTAGTCGCTGGTTTAGTTTGTGTTTTTGTCGTCAGTAGTGTTTCCCTTGCAACCCTAGCCGCCATCCCCTTCACCATCCTCGGTTTTGTCGGCTTTGTGTGCTAGGGTTGATTGATCAACACGCCCACCCTAATCCCACCCTAAACCTACCCTCACCACCTCGGACCAATTTTCATAAATTCCACTTTCCGCTGCATCCACCTCGCCAAAAAAATCCCTACCCGACCCCAAGACCGACTCGGATTTCACTCAAACCCCCGGGTTCTTCATAACCGATTCGACACCCCTTCGGTAAAACAGCCATAACTTTTCGCTCGGTTGTTCGTTTTGGCTGAAATTTTTACAGCAGATTCAAAAAAATTGGGAAGATAAAGAAAAAATTCATTCAAGTTGAAACCCGACGTTTTCTGAAACTTCAAGATTTTCTGTAGGCCACGTCCTATCTCGGTTTGAGCTGAAATTTTTTGTGGTTTCTTCCTGTTTGCTAGTGAGTTAGAAAAAATATCAAAAAAATAAAATAAAAAAAAAGAAATTTGGGATTCCTACTAGTGCTCCATCTAGCCCCCTGGAATTTCTGAGTTTGGCTATTTTACACTAAGCCCCCTGTTATCGACTGTGTCCCTTTGTCTCTTTGTTTCTTCTTTGCTATCACTACTGTTTTAGGACATAGTTAGACCAGCAACTAGGGACAAGTTATTTGGGCACTTATTCAGCTTTACTATCTGTTTTTGATTTGTGTGCCACTCATATATATATATTTGGCCTTCTTAGCTCTACATACTTCTTCTGGACAGCACATAGGTTATTTGGTAACCCTTGCAATCGTGGAACACTTCTCCCTGGTATCCTTCGCTTTATTGTTTTCAGAACTTTGTAAGAGCTTTGCAAGAAGCTTACTTTTGCTGTGTTGAGAGGCACCACTGCTTAGTAGTTTTGTAGGGATAACCTTCACTTTTTGTTTCCTGTTTTGGTGTTTCTGATGTCAGGAAGCGATGGGGAGGGTGCTTCACCCTCAAAATTGGATGAGTGCGTGAGCCAAAATCAGTTACAGAAGGCTTTGCAGGCGGTTCAGAGTGATTTGGCAGAGACGATCACCAGGGCCGTCACCGACGCCGTCACCAAGCTTCACCTGGGAGAAAGCATTGAGCGGTTGGATAAGAGAGTCTCTAAGCTAAACGATCAGGTTGTCGAATTGGAGACCGCTCACAAGACCAACAACAACAACAACAACAACAACAACAACAACAACAACAACAACAACAACAACAACAACAACACCAACAACGCCACCAACAACGACGTTGAAGACGATCATGATGAAGCAACGGTGTATAAGGCTGATGGCACCGTCGATAAATCAGCTATAAGGACCGCAAGGTTACGACGCCGTTTGCAACGTAACCCTCAAGGTATGGGTGGTTTCCACAACCACAACCGTCGCACACAAGGTAACCATGCTCCAGATGATCCGTATGCTAAAATTAAGTTTTCAATTCCTTCGTTTTCGGGTCAGTACGATGGTGATGCTTACCTTGATTGGGAAATGACGATAGAACAAAAATTTAATGCCCACCTTGTTCCTGAACAACATAGAGTTAGACAAGCCACTAGTGAGTTTAAGGACTTTGCTATTGTTTGGTGGAGTGGTCTAGCTGCTGAAACCGATTTGCCTACTACTTGGGAAGAACTTAAGGTAGAAATGCGTGATCGTTTTGTTCCTCCTTCTTTTTATAGAGAAATTCGTAATAAACTGCAGCGTTTAGATCAAGGAGATAAAACTGTTCAGGAGTATTTTAGTGAGCTTCATAAGGGTTTGATTCGTTGTGCTGTGGTTGAAAAAGTAGAGGATCAGATTTGCCGCTTTTATTCTGGTTTGAGAAAAGAAATTCAGGACATCCTTGATTACAAAGAATTTTATACCCTCAACCAGTGTTTCCAGTATGCTATGCTTGCAGAGAAAGAATCACAAGGACTTTTCCAGGCTTTTGAGGAGTACAGCAAGTCCAGGAATTTCTACCCACCACGGCCAACGGGGACTTCGGGGCTGCCCAAGCCATCTTTCCGGCCGCCCCCACCAGCTAGTGTTGTTTCTGCAGCACCAAGATCAGCCCCTGCCCCTTCTACGCGCTCCGGTAAAAATTCTGTGCAGGTACCGACTAGTAGTGCCTCCTCTGTTGCTTCGACGGGACGCACTACAGGGATTCAGTGCCACCGCTGCCATGGTCTTAGCCATGTGCAGAAAGATTGCCCAAGTAGGCGGGCATATGTGGCGACAGATGATGGCGGTTACATGAGCACCTCCGATGTGGAGGATGAGGAGGAGGATGTCGCTGCCACCAGCGGTGACCTCGTCCTTGGAGGCGGAGATACCACGGGCTACATGAATATTATTGTGCAGCGTGTGCTTAGCACACAAGTCCAGCAACCTGAGATGATGCAGCGACATAACTTGTTCCAGATTTTCTTCGTCATCAAGAACCGTCAGGCACGTGTCATCATTGATGGAGGAAGCTGCAACAATTTGGTGAGTTCTGATGTGGTTAAGAAGCTTGATTTGACCACACGCCCATATCCACATCCATACTACATTCAGTGGTTAAATGACTCTGGAAAAGCTAAGGTAACACAAACTTGCAGAGTTCCTTTTTCCATTGGTTCCTATGTGGATTCTATTGATTGTGATATTGTACCCATGCAAGCTTGTTCACTTTTATTGGGTAGACCTTGGGAATTTGATAATGATGCTGTACACCATGGTAAAAGTAATAAGTACACTTTTATGCATAAAGGAACTAAAATTACTTTGTTTCCAATGACCCCTGCTAAAATTGTACAAGCTGATTTAGAACGAGCTGCTAGTTTGAAAAATAAAAGCCCTGAAATTCAGCAACCTGTTAATTCTGCTTCTACACCAAGTAATGTTAATGATTCTTCAAGTTCTAAGGGTGCTGCAATTAAATTACAAGGTCGTTCATGTCTTGCCACAAAATCTGAGCTTGCTGAAATTTCTACTGATGATATTTGCTATGCTTTGGTATGCAAACAAGCCTTGTTTTTGCTTGGTGATATTGCTTCTAGTGCTTTGCCTCCTGCTGTCACTAACCTTTTGCAGGAGTATGAGGATGTTTTCCCAGCTGAGATACCCCCGGGATTGCCACCTTTGAGAGGGATTGAGCATCAAATTGATTTGATTCCTGGTGCTACTTTACCAAACCGTGCTGCTTATAGGACCAACCCGGAGGAGACTAAGAAGATACAACGATAAGTCCAAGACCTTTTGGATCATGGGTATGTTCGTCAATCACTTAGTCCTTGTGCTGTTCCTGTACTTTTGGTTCCTAAGAAAGATGGTTCTTAGCGTATGTGTGTAGATTGTAGAGCCATTAATAACATTACTATTAGGTATCGTCATCCTATTCCTAGGCTAGACGACATGCTTGATGAGTTATGTGGTGCTATAATTTTTACTAAAATTGATTTGCGTAGTGGCTACCATCAAATTAGAATGAAACTTGGAGATGAATGGAAAACAGCTTTCAAAACCAAATTCGGGTTGTATGAGTGGTTAGTAATGCCTTTTGGGTTAACTAATGCACCCAGTACTTTCATGCGTTTGATGAATGAGGTTTTAAGACCTTTTATTGGCAAATTTGTGGTTGTTTACTTTGATGATATCTTGATTTATAGCAAATCCATGGATGATCATATGATTCATTTGCGTGCTGTTTTTGATGCTTTGCGAGTTGGACGTTTATTTGATAACCTTGAGAAGTGCACCTTTTGCACGGATCGAGTCTCTTTTCTTGGCTATGTTGTGACTCCACAGGGAATTGAGGTGGATGAGGCGAAGATTGAAGCCATAAAGAGCTGGCCTGTACCAAAAACTATCACACAGGTGAGGAGTTTTCTTGGTCTTGCAGGTTTCTACCGCCGCTTTGTCAAAAATTTCAGCACCATTGCTGCACCATTGCATGAGTTGACAAAGAAGGGCGTGGACTTCCATTTTGGTAAGGTACATCATGAGTCTTTTGATGCTTTGAAGGACAAACTTACACATGCACCATTGCTGCAATTACCCAATTTTGATAAGACTTTTGAGCTTGAATGTGATGCTAGTGGTATAGGCATCGGTGGTGTTTTGATGCAAGATGGTAAACCTGTTGCATACTTTAGTGAGAAAATTACTGGGCCTGTTTTGAATTATTCCACGTATGATAAGGAACTATATGCACTTGTATGTTCTTTAGAGACGTGGCGTCATTATTTGTTGCCCAAAGAATTTGTTATTCATTCTGATCATGAATCACTTAAGTATATTCGTTCTCAATGCAATTTGAACCGTAGACATGCTAAATGGGTTGAGTTTATTGAGTCTTTTCCTTATATTATTAAACATAAGAAAGAGAAGGATAATGTGATTGCTGATGCTTTATCTAGGCGATATACTTTGTTGTCTCAACTTGATTGTAGAATTTTTGGACTTGAGGCAATTAAAGAACAATATGTTGCTGATGTTGATTTTAAAGATGTATTACTGCACTATAAACAAGGTCGTGCTTCGCACAAATTTGTGTTGAATGATGGATTCTTGTTTAGAGCTAACCGCCTATGCATTCCAGTTGGTTCCGTTCGTCTTTTGTTGTTGCAGGAGGCGCATGGAGGCGGATTGATGGGTCATTTTGGTGCTAAGAAGACAGAGGATATTTTGGCCACACACTTCTTTTGCCCAAGGATGAGGAAAGATGTTGAGCGTTTTGTTGCTCGCTGCACTACATGTCAAAAAGCTAAGTCTCGATTGAATCCACATGGTTTATACATGCCACTTCCTGTTCCTTCTATTCCTGGGGCGGATATTTCTATGGACTTTATTTTAGGACTGCCTAGGACTAAGAGGGGGAGCGATAGCATTTTTGTTGTCGTGGATCGTTTTTCCAAGATGGCACACTTTATATCATGTCATAAAACTGATGATGCTAGTTATATTGCTGATCTTTTTTTCAAAGAAATTGTACGTTTGCATGGTATGCCTTCTACTATTGTTTCAGATCGTGATGCAAAATTCTTGAGTCATTTTTGGCGCACGCTTTGGAATAAGTTGGGTACAAAGTTGTTATTTTCTACAACTTGTCATCCACAAATTGATGGACAAACTGAGGTTGTGAACCGCACTTTGGGTACCATGTTGCGAGCTATTTTGAAGAAAAATTTGAAGCAATGGGAAGAATTCTTACCTCATGTTGAGTTTGCTTATAATCGGGCAACACATTCTACTACCAAGGTAAGTCCATTCAAGGTAGTGTATGGTTTTGATCCCCGTACTCCACTTGATATACTTCCTCTACCTATTAATGAGAGAGTTCATATTGATGCTAAGGAGCGTGCTGAATTTATTTTGCAAATGCATGAGACCACTAGACTTAGCATTGAAAAGATGAATGAAAAGTATAAAATTGCTGGTAGTAAGGGAAGAAAGGAAGTAAAGCTTGATGTAGGAGATTTAGTGTGGTTACACTTAAGGAAGGATAGATTTTCAGAATTGAGAAAGTCTAAACTAATGCCTAGAGCTGATGGTCCATTCAAAATAATAGAGAAGATTAATGATAATGCATACAAACTTGAGTTGCCTCCCGAGTTCGGGGTTAGTCCTACTTTTAACATTTCAGATTTGAAACCATACTTGGGAGAAGAGGATGAGCTTGAGTCGAGGACGACTCCACTTCAAGAGGGGGAGGATGATGAGGATATCACTCCTATGGATACACACAACACTCCTCCAAATCTGGACTTGCAAGGTCCAATTACTAGAGCTCGTGCACGACGACTAAATTTAGAGGTGAGCTCGTTCCTACGTTCTTTGCTATATGTTACTTTTGAGAATGGTTTGCTACCTAATGATTATTTTATGATTAGAAACCATGGAGAGGACCAGGAGATGATGGGAGAAGGAGTTGGGAACGTGGAGGACCAGCAAGGGCTTGGAAGCCAAAGTGGAGGCCCAATCAAAACCGACTTCGAGTCTGTTTTGGAGCCCAGAACCAGTCTGTACTAAAACAGTCGCCCAGGACGCATACGGACTCGGATTTGGACGTTCTATATATGCACGGAAAGATAAGGAGAAGACCTTTCCAATGCCGCCGGCCTCATGTCAAAATTCATCCGGAGTCATCGGGAATCGTCAAAACAAGAGAGAGTCCAGAATCTGTGTTGGTGCTGTGTCGCCTATTTTTGGCCTTTGGGCTTTGTATCTAGTTGAGCCCAATTAGGGACACGTCCAGAGGGTCTTGCACGACCCTAGGGTCTTTATATACAGCCGCCACTGCACCATTAGGGTTCAGGTTTGCTTAGATCAATTCTGTTCATAAACAGTTTCGCCGTTCATCGGTTTGTGAGACCCCAACTTCGAGAGTTTAATCATACATCTGCAATTGTGTTGCATTCTTCATTGTTCTTGCTTGTGTTCTTGATTCACAGGCAGGGATTAGCCTTCTCGGCGAGGTCAATCATCTTTGGACGGTTGATAACCAGAGGAGACGTCGTGCTGCGATTGCGGGGTTTAGAACGTGCTGTTCTGAACGATCCGGCTTCCGAACGACACGTTCTGAACCCCGCAATCGCAGCACAACGTCTCTCTGGTTATCAACCGTTCAAGAACGATTGACCTCGCCGAGAAGTCTTATCCTTGCCTGCAAATCAAGAACACAAGCAAGAACAAAGAAGAATGCAACTAAATTTGCAAGTATACGATGAATCTCACAAGTTGGGGTCTCACAAACCGATCAAACGGCGAAACTGTTATCAACAGAATAATCTAAGCAAAACCCAAACCCTAATGAAGAGGCGGCGGCTGTATATGAGGACCCTAGGGTCGTGCAAGACCCCCTGGATGCAGCCCTAAGTGAGCTCAACTCCATACATGGCCCAAAGACCGATTACGGTGTCGCAGCACCAGGACAGATTCTGGAAATCGAACTATTTCGGCGATTGCCGACGGATCGGGACGAATTTTGATATGGGACCAGTTGGGTTGGAAAGGGCTTTTTGTTATCTTTCCAGGAATATATAGAACGTCCAAATCCGAGTCCGTATGCGTCCTGGGCATCCATTTTAGTGCAGACTGGTCCTGGGCTCCGAAACAGACTCGAAGTCGGTTTCGATTGGGCCTCCACCTTGGCTTGGACGTCCTTGCTGGCCCATCACATCTCCAATTACCTCCCCAGCTATCTCATGATCATCTCCATGGTTTCTAACAATAATTAATTCATTAGGTAGCAATCTATTCTCAAAATCACATAAAGGAATCATTAGGAATAAGCTCACCCGTAAATTCAGTTGTCGCGCATGAACTTGTATTTTGGTTGGCGGAGTGCTGGGTGTATCCAGAAGGGTGATGTCCTCATCAATGTGTCCATGGGCTATAGCACATGCCCTCAAGGGTCAGATATCATTTATGTGTTTTTTTTGTTATCTACATTCGAGCCAATTTTCACCCATCAAAGCCATTTTCATAGGCTATAGCACATTCTAATGAGAGACTATAGCAATATTCATGTCCTAGACTCTCCTCTTTCCGATGTAATTTTGAGCTTGTCTAGTGTGTTCATGGTCTATAGCATATGCCCATGAGGATCAGATATCATTTATTTGTTTTTTTTAACATCATTCGAGTCAATGTTCATGCATCTATTCCATTTTTATGGCTTTAGCACATCCAATCGAGAGACTTTAGTAATATTCATGTTCTAGACTCGCCCTCTTTCCGATGTAATTTTAAGCCTATCTAAGATCTCCGTGGGCTATAGCACATGCCCTCGAGGGTCAGATATCATTTATGTGTTTTTTTTGTTATCATCAATCGAGTTAATTTTCTATTCCATTTTTATGGGCTATAGCAAATCCTATCGAGAGACTATACCAATATTCATGTCCTAGACTCGTCCTCTTTCGATATAATTTTGAGCTTGTCTAATGTGTCTGTGGGCTGTAGCACATCCTATCGAGAGACTATAGCAATATTCATGTCCTAGACTCTCCTCTTTCCGATGTAATTCTAAACTTGTCTAATGTGTCCGTGGGCTATAGCACATGCCCTTGAGGGTCAGATATCATTTATGTGTTTTTTTTTGTTATCATCAATCGAGTCAATTTTCTATTCCATTTTTATGGGCTATAGCAAATCCTATCGAGAGACTATACCAATATGCATGTCCTAGACCCGTCCTCTTTCGATGTAATTTTGAGCTTGTCTAATGTGTCCGTAGGCTGTAGCACATGCCCTCGAGGGTCAGATATCATTTATATGTTTTTTTTGTTAGCATTATTTGAGTCCATTTTCACCAATGTATTCCATTTTTATGGGCTATAGCACATCCTATCGAGAGACTATAGCAATATTCATTGTCTAGACTCGTTCTCTTTCCGATGTAATTTTGAGCATGTCTAAGGTCGTCGTGGGCTATAGCACATGCCCTTGAGGGTCCAATATCATTAATCTTTTTTTTTATTATCTTCATACCAGCCCATTTTCACTCATCAAAGCTATTTTCATGGGCTATAGCACATCCTCTCGAGATACTATTTCCGTATTCATGTCCTAGACTCGTCTTCTTTCCGATGTAATTCTGAGACTGTCTAAGGTGTCCGTGGGCTATAGCACATGCCCTGGAGAGTCAGATATCATTTATGTGTTTATTGTTATCTTCATTCGAGCCAATTCTTAACCATTTATGCAATTTTCATGGGCTATAGCACATCATATCGAGAAACTATAGCAATATTCATGTCCTAGACTCTCCTCTTTCTGATGTAATTTTGAACTTTTCTAATGTGTCTGTGGGCTATAGCACATGCCCTCGAGGGTCAGATATCATTCATGGGTTTTTTTGTTATCTTCATTCAAGCCAATTTTCACCTATCTAAGCCATTTTCATTGGCTATAGCACATCCTAATGAGAGACTATAGCAATATTCATGTCCTAGACTCTCCTCTTTTCGATTTAATTTTGAGCTTGTCTAATGTGTTTGTGGGCTATAGCATATGCCCATGAGGGTCAGATATCATTTATTTGTTTTTTTTAACGTCATTCGAGTCAATTTTCATGCATCTATTCCATTTTTATGGCTATAGCACATCCAATCGAGAGACTTTAGTAATATTCATGTTCTAGACTCGTCCTCTTTCCGATGTAATTTTAAGCCTATCTAAGATCTCCGTGGGCTATAGCACAGGCCCTCGAGGGTCAGATATCTTTTATGTCTTTTTTTGTTATCTTCAATCGAGTCAATTTTCTATTCCATTTTTATGGGCTATAGAAAATCCTATCGAGAGACTATACCAATATTCATGTCCTAGACTCGTCCTCTTTTGATGTAATTTTGAGCTTGTCTAATGTGTCCGTGGGTGTAGCACATGCCCTCGAGGGTGAGATATCATTGATGTGTTTTTTTTTTGTTAGCATCATTTGAGTTAGTTTTCACACATCTATTCCATTTTTATAGCCTATAGCACATCCATTCGAGAGACTTTAGCAATATTCATGTTCTAGACTAGCCCTATTTCCGATGTAATTTTGAGTCTGTCTAAGGTCTTCGTGCGCTATAGCACTTGCCCTCGGGGGTCAGATATCATTTATGTGTTTTTTCGATATCTTCAATCGAGCAAATTTTCACCCATCTATTCCATTTTCATGGCCTATAGCACATCCTATCGAGAGACTAGCAATATTCATGTCCTAGACTTGCCGTCTTTTCAATGAAATTTAGAGCCTATCTAAGGTATCCGTGGGCTATAGCACATGCCCTCGACTGACAGATATCATTTATGTGTTTTTTTGTTGATATCATTTGAGTCAATTTTCACCCATCTATTCCATTTTTATTGGCAACAGCACATTCGATCGAGAGACTTTAGCAATATTCATGTTCTAGACGCGCCCTCTTTCCGATGTAATTTTAAGCCTGTCTAAGGTCTTCATGGGCTATAACACATGCCCTTGCGGGTTAGATATCATTTAGGTGTTTTTTTATCTTCATTCGAGCCAATTTTCACCCATCTAAGCCATTTTCATAGGCTATAGCACATCCTGTCGAGAGACTATAGCAATATTCATGTACTTCAATCACCCTCTTTTCGATGTAAATTTGAGCATGTCTAAGGTGTCTGTGGGCTATAGCACATGCCCTCGAGTGTCAGATATCATTTATGTGTTTTTTTTGTTATCTTTGTTCGAGCCAATTTTCACCCATCTAAGCCATTTTCATGGGGTATAGCACATCCTGTCGAGAGACTATAACAATATTCATGTCTTTGAATCACCCTCTTTCCGATGTAACTTTGAGTCTATCTAAGGTGTCTGTGGGCTATAGCACATGCCCTTGAGTGTCAGATATCATTTGTGTGTTTTTTTTTTTGTTAACATCATTCGAGTAAATTTTTACCCATCTATTCCATTTTTATGGGCTATAGCACATCCTATCGAGAGACTATAGCAATATTCATGTCTTAGACTCTCCTCTTTCCGATGCAATTTTGAACTTGTCTAATGTGTCCGTGGGCTATAGCACATGCCCTCGAGGGTCAGATATCATTTATGTGTTTTTTTTTTGTTAGCATCATTTGAGTCAATTTTAACCCATCTATTCCATTTTTATGGGCTATAGCACATCCTAATGAGAGACTATAGCAATATTCATGTCCTAGACTCTCCTCTTTTCGATTTAATTTTGAGCTTGTCTAATGTGTTTGTGGGCTATAGCATATGCCCATGAGGGTCAGATATCATTTATTTGTTTTTTTTAACGTCATTCGAGTCAATTTTCATGCATCTATTCCATTTTTATGGCTATAGCACATCCAATCGAGAGACTTTAGTAATATTCATGTTCTAGACTCGTCCTCTTTCCGATGTAATTTTAAGCCTATCTAAGATCTCCGTGGGCTATAGCACAGGCCCTCGAGGGTCAGATATCTTTTATGTCTTTTTTTGTTATCTTCAATCGAGTCAATTTTCTATTCCATTTTTATGGGCTATAGAAAATCCTATCGAGAGACTATACCAATATTCATGTCCTAGACTCGTCCTCTTTTGATGTAATTTTGAGCTTGTCTAATGTGTCCGTGGGTGTAGCACATGCCCTCGAGGGTGAGATATCATTGATGTGTTTTTTTTTTGTTAGCATCATTTGAGTTAGTTTTCACACATCTATTCCATTTTTATAGCCTATAGCACATCCATTCGAGAGACTTTAGCAATATTCATGTTCTAGACTAGCCCTATTTCCGATGTAATTTTGAGTCTGTCTAAGGTCTTCGTGCGCTATAGCACTTGCCCTCGGGGGTCAGATATCATTTATGTGTTTTTTCGATATCTTCAATCGAGCAAATTTTCACCCATCTATTCCATTTTCATGGCCTATAGCACATCCTATCGAGAGACTAGCAATATTCATGTCCTAGACTTGCCGTCTTTTCAATGAAATTTAGAGCCTATCTAAGGTATCCGTGGGCTATAGCACATGCCCTCGACTGACAGATATCATTTATGTGTTTTTTTGTTGATATCATTTGAGTCAATTTTCACCCATCTATTCCATTTTTATTGGCAACAGCACATTCGATCGAGAGACTTTAGCAATATTCATGTTCTAGACGCGCCCTCTTTCCGATGTAATTTTAAGCCTGTCTAAGGTCTTCATGGGCTATAACACATGCCCTTGCGGGTTAGATATCATTTATGTGTTTTTTTATCTTCATTCGAGCCAATTTTCACCCATCTAAGCCATTTTCATAGGCTATAGCACATCCTGTCGAGAGACTATAGCAATATTCATGTACTTCAATCACCCTCTTTTCGATGTAAATTTGAGCATGTCTAAGGTGTCTGTGGGCTATAGCACATGCCCTCGAGTGTCAGATATCATTTATGTGTTTTTTTTGTTATCTTTGTTCGAGCCAATTTTCACCCATCTAAGCCATTTTCATGGGGTATAGCACATCCTGTCGAGAGACTATAACAATATTCATGTCTTTGAATCACCCTCTTTCCGATGTAACTTTGAGTCTATCTAAGGTGTCTGTGGGCTATAGCACATGCCCTTGAGTGTCAGATATCATTTGTGTGTTTTTTTTTTTGTTAACATCATTCGAGTAAATTTTTACCCATCTATTCCATTTTTATGGGCTATAGCACATCCTATCGAGAGACTATAGCAATATTCATGTCTTAGACTCTCCTCTTTCCGATGCAATTTTGAACTTGTCTAATGTGTCCGTGGGCTATAGCACATGCCCTCGAGGGTCAGATATCATTTATGTGTTTTTTTTTTGTTAGCATCATTTGAGTCAATTTTAACCCATCTATTCCATTTTTATGGGCTATAGCACATCCTATCGAGAGACTATAGCAATATTCATGTTCTAGACTCGTTCTCTTTGCGATGTAATTTTGAGCCTGTCTAAGGTCATCGTGGGCTATAGCACATGCCCTTGAGGGTCTGATAACATTAATCTTTTTTTTTGTTATCTTCATACCACCCAATTTTTACCCATCAAAGCTATTTTCATGGGCTATAGCACATCCTCTCGAGATACTATTACAATATTCATGTCCTAGACTCGTCTTCTTTCCGATGTAATTCTGAGACTATCTAAGGTATCCGTGGGCTATAGCACATGCCCTCGACTGACAGATATCATTTATGTGTTTTTTTGTTGATATCATTTGAGTCAATTTTCACCCATCTATTCCATTTTTATTGGCAACAGCACATTCGATCGAGAGACTTTAGCAATATTCATGTTCTAGACGCGCCCTTTTTCCGATGTAATTTTGAGCCTGTCTAAGGTCTTCATGGGCTATAACACATGCCCTCGCGGGTTAGATATCATTTATGTGTTTTTTTATCTTTATTTGAGCCAATTTTCACCCATCTAAGCTATTTTCATAGGCTATAGCACATCCTGTTGAGAGACTATAGCAATATTCATGTACTTCAATCACCCTCTTTTCGATGTAAATTTGAGCATGTCTAAGGTGTCCGTGGGCTATAGCACATGCCCTCGAGGGTCAGATATCATTTATGTGTTTTTTTTTGTCTTCATTCGAGCCAATTTTTAAACATTTATGCAATTTTCATGGGCTATAGCACATCCTATCGAGAGACTATAGCAATATTCATGTCCTAGACTCTCCTCTTTCCGATGTAATTTTGAACTTGTCTAATGTGTCCGTGGGCTATAGCACATGCCCTCGAGGGTCAGATATCATTTCTGTGTTTTTTTTGTTATCTTCATTCGAGCCAATTTTCACCCATCTAAGCCATTTTTATAGGCTATAGCACATCCTAATGAGAGAATATAGCAATATTCATGTCCTAGACTCTCCTCTTTCCGATGTAATTTTGAGCTTGTCTAATATGTTCGTGGGCTATAGCATATGCCCATGAGGGTCAGATATCATTTATTTGTTTTTTTTTAACGTCATTCGAGTCAATTTTCACGCATCTATTCCATTTTTATGGCTATAGCACATCCAATCGAGAGACTTTAGTAATATTCATGTTCTAGACTCGTCCTCTTTCCGATGTATTTTTAAGCCTGTCTAAGATCTCCGTGGGCTATAGCACATGCCCTCGACCGTCAGATATCATTTATTTGTTTTTTTTTGTTATCTTCAATCGAGTCAATTTTCTATTCCATTTTTATGGGCTATAGCAAATCCTATCGAGAGACTATACCAATATTCATGTCCTAGACTCGTCCTCTTTTGATGTAATTTTGAGCTTGTCTAATGTGTCCGTGGGTGTAGCACATGCCCTCGAGGGTCAGATATCATTGATGTGTTTTTTTTTTGTTAGCATCATTTGAGTTAGTTTTCACACATCTATTCCATTTTTATAGCCTATAGCACATCCATTCGAGAGAGTTTAGCAATATTCATGTTCTAGACTAGCCCTATTTCCGATGTAATTTTGAGTCTGTCTAAGGTCTTCGTGCGCTATAGCACTTGCCCTCGGGGGTCAGATATCATTTATGTGTTTTTTCGATATCTTCAATCGAGCAAATTTTCACCCATCTATTCCATTTTCATGGCCTATAGCACATCCTATCGAGAGACTAGCAATATTCATGTCCTAGACTTGCCGTCTTTTCGATGAAATTTAGAGCCTATCTAAGGTATCCGTGGGCTATAGCACATGCCCTCGACTGACAGATATCATTTATGTGTTTTTTTGTTGATATCATTTGAGTCAATTTTCACCCATCTATTCCATTTTTATTGGCAACAGCACATTCGATCGAGAGACTTTAGCAATATTCATGTTCTAGACGCGCCCTCTTTCCGATGTAATTTTAAGCCTGTCTAAGGTCTTCATGGGCTATAACACATGCCCTTGCGGGTTAGATATCATTTATGTGTTTTTTTATCTTCATTCGAGCCAATTTTCACCCATCTAAGCCATTTTCATAGGCTATAGCACATCCTGTCGAGAGACTATAGCAATATTCATGTACTTCAATCACCCTCTTTTCGATGTAAATTTGAGCATGTCTAAGGTGTCTGTGGGCTATAGCACATGCCCTCGAGTGTCAGATATCATTTATGTGTTTTTTTTTGTTATCTTTGTTCGAGCCAATTTTCACCCATCTAAGCCATTTTCATGGGGTATAGCACATCCTGTCGAGAGACTATAACAATATTCATGTCTTTGAATCACCCTCTTTCCGATGTAACTTTGAGTCTATCTAAGGTGTCTGTGGGCTATAGCACATGCCCTTGAGTGTCAGATATCATTTGTGTGTTTTTTTTTGTTAACATCATTCGAGTAAATTTTTACCCATCTATTCCATTTTTATGGGCTATAGCACATCCTATCGAGAGACGATAGCAATATTCATGTTCTATACTCGTTCTCTTTCCGATGTAATTTTGAGCCTGTCTAAGGTTGTCGTGGGCTATAGCACATGCCCTTGAGGGTCGGGTCAGATATCTTTTATCTTTTTTTTTTGTTATCTTCATGCCAGCCAATTTTCACCCATCAAAGCTATTTTCATGGGCCATAGCACATCCTATCGAGATACTATAGCAATATTCATGTCCTAGACTCATCCTCTTTCTGATGTAATTCTGAGACTGTCTAAGGTGTCCATGGGCTATAGCACATGCCCTCGAGGGTCAGATATCATTTATGTGCTTTTTGTTGTCTTCATTCGAGCCAATTTTTGAATATTTATGCAATTTTCATGGGCTATAGCACATCCTATCGAGAGACTATAGCAATATTCATGTCTTAGACTCTCCTCTTTCCGATGCAATTTTGAACTTGTCTAATGTGTCCGTGGGCTATAGCACATGCCCTCGAGGGTCAGATATCATTTATGTGTTTTTTTTTTGTTAGCACCATTTGAGTCAATTTTAACCCATCTATTCCATTTTTATGGGCTATAGCACATCCTATCGAGAGACTATAGCAATATTCATGTTCTAGACTCGTTCTCTTTCCGATGTAATTTTGAGCCTGTCTAAGGTCATCGTGGGCTATAGCACATGCCCTTGAGGGTCTGATATCATTAACCTTTTTTTTTTGTTATCTTCATACCAGCCAATTTTCACCCATCAAAGCTATTTTCATGGGCTATAGCACATCCTCTCGAGATACTATTACAATATTCATGTCCTAGACTCCTCTTCTTTCCGATATAATTCTGAGACTGTCTAAGGTATCCGTGGGCTATAGCACATGCCCTTGACTGACAGATATCATTTATGTGTTTTTTTGTTGATATCATTTGAGTCAATTTTCACCCATCTATTCCATTTTTATTGGCAACAACACATTCGATCGAGAGACTTTAGCAATATTCATGTTCTAGACGCGCCCTTTTTCCGATGTAATTTTGAGCCTGTCTAAGGTCTTCATGGGCTATAACACATGCCCTCGCGGGTTAGATATCATTTATGTGTTTTTTTATCTTCATTCGAGCCAATTTTCATCCATCTAAGCTATTTTCATAGGCTATAGCACATCCTGTTGAGAGACTATAGCAATATTCATGTACTTCAATCACCCTCTTTTCGATGTAAATTTGAGCATGTCTAAGGTGTCCGTGGGCTATAGCACATGCCCTCGAGGGTCAGATATCATTTATGTGTTTTTTTTTGTCTTCATTCGAGCCAATTTTTAAACATTTATGCAATTTTCATGGGCTATAGCACATCCTATCGAGAGACTATAGCAATATTCATGTCCTAGACTCTCCTCTTTCCGATGTAATTTTGAACTTGTCTAATGTGTCCGTGGGCTATAGCACATGCCCTCGAGGGTCAGATATCATTTCTGTGTTTTTTTTGTTATCTTCATTCGAGCCAATTTTCACCCATCTAAGCCATTTTTATAGGCTATAGCACATCCTAATGAGAGAATATAGCAATATTCATGTCCTAGACTCTCCTCTTTCCGATGTAATTTTGAGCTTGTCTAATATGTTCGTGGGCTATAGCATATGCCCATGAGGGTCAGATATCATTTATTTGTTTTTTTTTAACGTCATTCGAGTCAATTTTCACGCATCTATTCCATTTTTATGGCTATAGCACATCCAATCGAGAGACTTTAGTAATATTCATGTTCTAGACTCGTCCTCTTTCCGATGTATTTTTAAGCCTGTCTAAGATCTCCGTGGGCTATAGCACATGCCCTCGACCGTCAGATATCATTTATTTGTTTTTTTTTGTTATCTTCAATCGAGTCAATTTTCTATTCCATTTTTATGGGCTATAGCAAATCCTATCGAGAGACTATACCAATATTCATGTCCTAGACTCGTCCTCTTTTGATGTAATTTTGAGCTTGTCTAATGTGTCCGTGGGTGTAGCACATGCCCTCGAGGGTCAGATATCATTGATGTGTTTTTTTTTTGTTAGCATCATTTGAGTTAGTTTTCACACATCTATTCCATTTTTATAGCCTATAGCACATCCATTCGAGAGAGTTTAGCAATATTCATGTTCTAGACTAGCCCTATTTCCGATGTAATTTTGAGTCTGTCTAAGGTCTTCGTGCGCTATAGCACTTGCCCTCGGGGGTCAGATATCATTTATGTGTTTTTTTTTGTTATCTTCAATCGAGCCAATTTTCTCCCATCGATTCCATTTTCATGGGCAACAGCACATCCTATCGAGAGACTATAGCAATATTCACGTCCTGGACTCGTCCTCTTTCGATGTAATTATGAGCCTGTCTAATGTGTCCGTGGGCTGTAGCACATGCCCTCGAGGGTCAGATATCATTTATGTGTTTTTTTGTTATCTTCAATCGAGTCAATTTTCTATTCCATTATTATGGGCTATAGCACATCCTCTCGAGATACTATTACAATATTCATGTCCTAGACTCGTCTTCTTTCCGATGTAATTCTGAGACTGTCTAAGGTATCCGTGGGCTATAGCACATGCCCTCGAGTGACAGATATCATTTACGTGTTTTTTTGTTGATATCATTTGAGTCAATTTTCACCCATCTATTCTATTTTTATCGGCAAGAGCACATCCAATCGAGAGACTTTAGCAATATTCATGCTCTAGACGCGCCCTCTTTCAAATGTAATTTTGAGCCTGTCTAAGGTCTCCATGGGCTATACCACATGCCCTCGCGGGTTAGATATCATTTATGTGTTTTTTTTTATCTTCATTCGAGCCAATTTTCACCCATCTAAGCCGTTTTCATAGGCTATAGCACATCCTGTCTAGAGACTATAGCAATATTCATGTACTTCAATCACCCTCTTTTCGATGTAAATTTGAGCATGTCTAAGGTGTCTGTGGGCTATAGCAGATGCCCTCGAGTGTCAGATATCATTTATGTGTTTTTTTTTGTTATCTTTGTTCGAGCCAATTTTCACCCATCTAAGCCATTTTCATGGGGCTATAGCACATCCTGTCGAGAGACTACAACAATATTCATGTCCTTGAATGACCCTCTTTCTGATGTAAATTTGAGCCTGTCTAAGGTGTCTGTGGGCTATAGCACATGCCCTCGAGTGTCAGATATCATTTATCTTTTTTTTTGTTATCTTCATGCCAGCCAATTTTCACCCATCAAAGCTATTTTCATGGGTATAGCACATCCAATCGAGATACTATAGTAATATTCATGTTCTAGACTCGCCCTCTTTCCGATGTAATTTTAAGCCTGCCTAAGATCTCCGTGGGCTATAGCACATGCCCTCGAGGGTCAGACATCATTTATTTATTTATTTTGTTATCTTCAATCGAGTCAATTTTCTATTCCATTTTTATGGGCTATAGCAAATCCTATCGAGAGACTTCCAATATTCATGTCCTAGACTCGTCCTCTTTTGATGTAATTTTTAGCTTGCCTAATGTGTCTGTGGGTGTAGCACATGCCCTCGAGGGTTAGATATCATTTATGTGTTTTTTTTGTTAGCATCATTTGAGTCAATTTTCACCCATCTATTCCTTTTTTACAGGCTATAGCACATCCAATCAAGAGACTTTAGCAATATTCATGTTCTAGACTCGCCCTCTTTCCGATGTAATTTTGAGCCTGTCTAAGGTCTCCATGGGCTATTGCACATGCCCTCGCGGGTTAGATATCATTTATGTGTTTTTTTTATCTTCATTCGAGCCAATTTTCACCCATCTAAGCCCTTTTCATAGGCTATAGCAATATTCATGTACTTCAATCACCCTCTTTTCGATGTAAATTTGAGCATGTCTAGGGTGTCTGTGGGCACATGCCCTCGAGGGTCAGATATCATTTATGTGTTTTTTTTTTGTTATCTTCATTCGAGCCAATTTTCGCACATCTAAGCCATTTTCAAGGGCTATAGCACATCCTATCGAGAGACTATAATAATATTCATGTCCTTGAATCACCCTCTTTCTGATGTAAATTTCAGCCTGGCTAAGGTGTCTGTGGGCTATAGCACATGCTCTCGAGTGTCAGCTATCATTTATGAGTTTTTTTTTGTTAACATCATTCGAGTAAATTTTCACCCATCTATTCCAATTTTATGGCCTATAGCACATCCTATCGAGAGACTATAGCAATATTCATGTTCTATACTCCTTCTCTTTTCGATGTAATTTTGAGCCTGTCTAAGGTCGTCGTGGGCTATAGCACATGCCCTTGACGGTCAGATATCATTTATCTTTATTTTTGTTATCTTCATGGCAGCCAATTTTAACCCATCAAAGCTATTTTCAAGGGCTATAGCACATCCTATCGAGATACTATAGCAATATTCATGTCCTATACTCGTCCTTCTTCCGATGTAATTCTAAGACTGTCTAAGGGGTCCGTGGGCTATAGCACATGCCCTCGAGGGTCAGATATCATTTATGTGTTTATTGTTATCTTCATTCGAGCCAATTCTTAACCATTTATGCAATTTTCATGGGCTATAGCACATCATATCGAGAAACTATAGCAATATTCATGTCCTAGACTCTCCTCTTTTCGATGTAATTTTGAACTTGTCTAATGTGTCTGTGGGCTATAGCACATGCCCTCGAGGGTCAGATATCATTCATGGGTTTTTTTTGTTATCTTCATTCAAGCCAATTTTCACCTATCTAAGCCATTTTTATTGGCTATAGCACATCCTAATGAGAGACTATAGCAATATTCATGTCCTAGACTCTCCTCTTTCCGATTTAATTTTGAGCTTGTCTAATGTGTTCGTGGGCTATAGCATATGCCCATGAGGGTCAGATATCATTTATTTGTTTTTTTTTAACATCATTCGAGTCAATTTTCATGCATCCATTCCATTTTTATGGCTATAGCAGATCCAATTCAGAGACTTTAGTAATATTCATGTTCCAGACTCGCCCTCTTTCCGATGTAATTTTAAGTCTGTCTAAGCTCTCCGTGGGCTATAGCACATGCCCTCGAGGGTCTGATATCATTTATGTGTTTTTTTTTGTTATTTTCAATCAAGTCAATTTTCTTTTCCCATTTCATGGGCTATAGCAAATCCTATCGAGATACTATAGCAATATTTATGTCCTATACTAGTCCTTTTTCCGATGTAATTCTAAGACTGTCTAAGGGGTCCGTGGGCTATAGCACATGCCCTCGAGGGTCAGATATCATTTATGTGTTTTTTTTTTGTTAGCATCATTTGAGTCAATTTTAACCCATCTATTCCATTTTTATGGGCTATAGCACATCCTATCGAGAGACTATAGCAATATTCATGTTCTAGACTCGTTCTCTTTCCGATGTAATTTTGAGCCTGTCTAAGGTCGTCGTGGGCTATAGCACATGCCCTTGAGGGTCCGATATCATTAATCTTTTTTTTTTTATTATCTTCATACCAGCCCATTTTCACTCATCAAATCTATTTTCATGAGCTATAGCACATCCTCTCGAGATACTATTTCCGTATTCATGTCCTAGACTCGTCTTCTTTCCTATGTAATTCTGAGACTGTCTAAGGTGTCCGTGGGCTATAGCACATGCCCTCGAGGGTCAGATATCATTTATGTGATTTTTGTATCTTCATTCGATCCAATTTTCAACCATTTATGCAATTTTCATGGGCTATAGCACATCCTATCGAGAGACTATAGAAATATTCATGTCCTAGACTCTCCTCTTTCCGACGTAATTTTGAACTTGTCTAATGTGTCCGTGGGCTATAGCACATGCCCTCGAGGGTCAGATATCATTTATGTGTTTTTTTTGTTATCTTCATTCAAGCCAATTTTCACGCATCTAAGCCACTTTCATAGGCTATAGCACATCCTAATGAGAGACTATAGCAATATTCATGTCCTAGACTCTCCTCTTTTCGATGTAATTTTGAGCTTGTCTAATGTGTTCGTGGGCTATAGCACATGTCCTTGAGAGTCAGATATCATTTATTTGTTTTTTTTAACATCATTTGAGTCAATTTTGACGCATCTATTCCATTTTTATGGCTATAGCACATCCAATCGAGAGACTTTAGTAATATTCATGTTCTAGACTCGTCCTCTTTCGATGTAATTTTGAGCTTGTCTAATGTGTCCGTAGGCTGTAGCACAGGCCCTCGAGGGTCAGATATCTGTTATGTGTTTTTTTGTTATCTTCAATCGAGTCAATTTTCTATTCCATTTTTATGGGCTATAGCAAATCCTATCGAGAGACTATACCAATATTCATGTCCTAGACTCGTCCTCTTTTGATGTAATTTTGAGCTTGTCTAATGTGTCCGTGGGTGTAGCACATGCCCTCGAGGGTCAGATATCATTGATGTGTTTTTTTTGTTAGCATCATTTGAGTCAGTTTTCACACATCTATTCCATTTTTATAGGCTATAGCACATCCATTCGAGAGACTTTAGCAATATTCATGTTCTAGACTAGCCCTATTTCTGATGTAATTTTGAGCCTGTCTAAGGTCTTCGTGCGCTATAGCACTTGCCATCGAGGGTCAGATATCATTTATGTGTTTTTTCGATATCTTCAATCAAGCAAATTTTCACCCATCTATTCCATTTTCATGGCCTATAGCACATCCTATCGAGAGACTAGCAATATTCATGTCCTAGACTTGCCGTCTTTTCGATGAAATTTTGAGCCTATCTAAGGTATCCGTGGGCTATAGCACATGCCCTCGAGTGACAGATATCATTTATGTGTTTTTTTGTTGATATCATTTGAGTCAATTTTCACCTATCTATTCCATTTTTATTGGCAACAGCACATTCGATCGAGAGACTTTAGCAATATTCATGTTCTAGACGCGCCCTCTTTTCGATATAATTTTGAGCCTGTCTAAGGTCTCCATGGGCTATACCACATGCCCTCGCGGGTTAGATATCATTTATGTGTTTTTTTTATCTTCATTCGAGCCAATTTTCACCCATCTAAGCCGTTTTCATAGGCTATAGCACATCATGTCTAGAGACTATAGCAATATTCATGTACTTCAATCACCCTCTTTTTGATGTAAATTTGAGCATGTCTAAGGTGTCTGTGGGCTATAGCACATGCCCTCGAGTGTCAGATATCATTTATGTGTTTTTTTTTTGTTATCTTTGTTCGAGCCAATTTTCACCCATCTAAGCCATTTTCATGGGCTATAGCACATCCTGTCGAGAGACTATAACAATATTCATGTCCTTGAATCACCCTCTTGCCGATGTAAATTTGAGCCTGTCTAAGGTGTCTATGGGCTATAGCACATACACTCGAGAGTCAGATATTATTTATGTGTTTTTTTTTGTTAACATCATTCGAGTAAATTTTCACCCATCTATTCCATTTTTATGGGCTATAGCATATCCTATCGAGAGACTATAGCAATATTCATGTTCTATATTCGTTCTCTTTCCGATGTAATTTTGAGCCTGTCTAAGGTCGCCGTGGGCTATAGCACATGCCCTTGAGGGTCAGATATCATTTATCTTTTTTTTTTTTGTTATCTTCATGCCAACTAATTTTCACCCATCAAAGCTATTTTCATGGGTATAGCACATCCAATCGAGATACTATAGTAATATTCATGTTCTAGACTTGCCCTCTTTCCGATGTAATTTTAAGCCTACCTAAGATCTCCGTGGGCTATAGCATATGCCCTCGAGGGTTAGACATCATTTTTTTTTTGTTATCTTCAATCGAGTCAATTTTCTATTCCATTTTTATGGGCTATAGCAAATCCTATCGAGAGACTTCCAATATTCATGTCCTAAACTCGTCCTCTTTTGATGTAATTTTTAGCTTGCCTAATGTGTCTGTGGGTGTAGCACATGCCCTCGAGGGTTAGATATCATTTATGTGTTTTTTTTGTTAGCATCATTTGAGTCAATTTTCACCCATCTATTCCTTTTTTATAGGCTATAGCACATCCAATCAAGAGACTATAGCAATATTCATGTTCTAGACTCGCCCTCTTTCCGATGTAATTTTAGGCCTGTCTAAATAATGAGGACATCACTCCTATGGATACACACAGCACTCCTCCAATTCTGGACTTGCAAGGTCCAATGACTAGAGCTCGTGCACGACGACTAAATTTAGAGGTGAGCTCGTTCCTACGTTCTTTGCTATATGTTACTTTTGAGAATGGTTTGCTACCTAATGATTATTTTATGATTACAAACCATGTAGAGGACCAGGAGATGATGGGAGAAGGAGTTGGGAACGTCGAGGACCAGCAAGGCCTTGGAAGCCAAAGTGGAGGCCCAATCAAAACCGACTTCGAGTCTGTTTCGGGTCCCAGGACCAGTCTGCACTAAAATAGTTGCCCAAGACGCATACGGACTCGGATTTGGACGTTCTACATATGCACGGAAAGATAAGGAGAATACCTTTCCAATGCCGCCGGCCTCATGTCAAAATTCATCAGGACTCATCGGGAATTGTCGAAACAATAGAGAGTCCAGAATCTATGTCGGTGTTGTGTCGCCTATTTTTGGCCTTTGGGCTTTGTATTTAGTTGAGCCCAATTAGGGGCATGTCCAGAGGGTCTTGCACGACCCTAGGGTCTTTATATACAGCCGCCTCCACACCATTAGGGTTCGGGTTTTGCTTAGATCAATTCTGTTCATAAACAGTGTCTCCGTTCATCGGTTTGTGAGACCCCAACTTCGAGAGTTTAATCATACATCTGTAATTGTGTTGCATTCTTCGTTGTTCTTGCTTGTGTGCTTGATTCGCAGGCAGGGATTAGCCTTCTCGGCGAGGTCAATCGTCTTTGAACAGTTGATAACCAGAGGAGACGTCGTGCTGCGATTGCGGGGTTTAGAACGTGCTGTTCTGAAGCCGGATCGATTTGTGTGTTGCCTCCGACCAAATCAACTTATCAAGAACCTTTCAGAAGGTCGGGAACCCTTGTTCACATCACTAAAGTCTATGTGGGATATAGCAGATGCCCTCGAGGATCAGATATCATTTATGTGTTTTTTTGTTGATATCATTTGAGTCAATTTTCACCCATCTATTCCATTTTTATCGGCTATAGCACATCCAATCGAGAGACTTTTGCAATATTCATGTTCTAGACTCGCCCTCTTTCCGATGTAATTTTGAGCCTATCTAAGGTATCCGTGGGCTATAGCACATGCCCTCGAGTGACAGATATCATTTATGTGTTTTTTGTTGATATCATTTGAGTCAATTTTCACCCATCTATTCCATTTTTATCGGCAATAGCACATCCAATCAAGAGACTTTAGTAATATTCATGTTCTAGACTCGCCCTCTTTCTGATATAATTTTAAACCTGTCTAAGATCTCCATGGGCTATAGCACATGCCCTCGAGGGTCAGATATCATTTATGTGTGTTTTTTGTTGTCTTCAATCGAGTCAATTTTTGGGCTATAGCAAATCCGATCGAGAGACGATACCAATATTCATGTCCTAGACTCGTCCTCTTTCGATGTAATTTTGAGCTTGTATAATATGTCCGTGGGCTGTAGCACATGCCCTCGAGGGTCAGATATCATTTATGTGTTTTGTTTTGTTAGCATCATTTGAGTCAATTTTCACCCATCCATTCCAATTTTATAGGCTATAGCACATCCAATCGAGAGACTTTAGCAATAATCATGTTCAAGACTAGCCCTATTTCTGATGTAATTTTGAGCCTGTCTAAGGTCTTCGTGCGCTATAGCACATGCCCTCGAGGGTCAGATATCATTTATGTGTTTTTTCGTTATCTTCAATCGAGCAAATTTTCACCCATCTATTCCATTTTCATGGCCTATAGCACATCCTATCGAGAGACTAGCAATATTCATGTCCTAGACTTGCCCTCTTTCCGATGAAATTTTGAGCCTATCTAAGGTATCCGTGGGCTATAGCACATGCCCTCGAGTGATAGATATCATTTATGTGGTTTTTTGTTGATATCATTTGAGTCAATTTTCACCCATCTATTCCATTTTTATAGGCTATAGCACATCCTATCAAGAGACTTTAGCAATATTCATGTTCTAGACTCGCCTTCTTTCCGATGTAATTTTAAGCCTGTCTAAGGTCTCCGTGGGCTATAGCACATGCCCTCGAGGATCAGATATCATTTATGTGTTTTTTTTGTTATCTTCAATCGAGTCAATTTTCTATTCCATTTTTATGGGCTATAGCAAATCCTATCGACAGACTATACCAATATTCATGTCCTAGACTCGTCCTCTTTTGATGTAATTTTGAGCTTGTCTAATTTGTCCGCGGGTGTAGCACATGTCCTCGAGGGTCAAATATCATGTATGTTTTTTTTTGTTAGCATCATTTGAGTCAATTTTCACCCATCTATTCCATTTTTATAGGCTATAGCATATCCAATCGAGAAACTTTAGCAATATTCATGTTCTAGACTAGCCCTATTTCCGCTATAATTTTGAGCCTGTCTAAGGTCTTCGTGCGCTATAGCACATGCCCTCGAGGGTCAGATATCATTTATGTGTTTTTTCGTTATCTTCAATCGAGCAAATTTTCACCCATCTATTCCATTTTCATGGCCTATAGCACATCCTATCGAGAGACTAGCAATATTCATGTCCTAGACTTGCCCTCTTTCCGATAAAATTTTGAGCCTATCTAAGGTATCCGTGGGCTATAGCACATGCCCTCGAGTGATAGATATCATTTATGTGTTTTTTTGTTGATATCATTTGAGTCAATTTTCACCCATCTATTTTATTTTTATAGGCTATAGCACATCCTATCAAGAGACTTTAGCAATATTCATGTTCTAGACTCGCCTTCGTTCCGATGTAATTTTAAGCATGTCTAAGGTCTCCGTGGGCTATAGCACATGCCCTCGAGGATCAGATATCATTTATGTGTTTTTTTTGTTATCTTCAATCGAGTCAATTTTCTATTCCATTTTTATGGGCTATAGCAAATCCTATCGACAGACTATACCAATATTCATGTCCTAGACTCATCCTCTTTTGATGTAATTTTGACCTTGTCTAATGTGTCCGTGGGTCTAGCACATGTCATCGAGGGTCAGATATCATTTATGTTTTTTTTGTTAGCATCATTTGAGTCAATTTTCACCCATCTATTCCATTTTTATAGGCTATAGCATATCCAATCGAGAAACTTTAGCAATATTCATGTTCTAGACTAGCCCTATTTCCGCTATAATTTTGAGCCTGTCTAAGGTCTTCGTGCGCTATAGCACATGCCCTCGAGGGTCAGATATCATTTATGTGTTTTTTCGTTATCTTCAATCGAGCAAATTTTCACCCATCTATTCCATTTTCATGGGCTATAGCACATCCTGTCGAGAGACTATAACAATATTCATGTCCTTGAATCACCCTCTTTCCGATGTAAATTTGAGCCTGTCTAAGGTGTCTATGGGCTATAGCACATGCCCTCGAGTGTTAGATATCATTTATGTGTTTTTTCGTTATCTTCAATCGAGCAAATTTTCACCCATCTATTCCATTTTCATGGCCTATAGCACATCCTATCGAGACACTAGCAATATTCATGTCCTAGACTTGCCCTCTTTCCGATGAAATTTTGAGCCTATCTAAGGTATCCGTGGGCTATAGCACATGCCCTCGAGTGACAGATATCATTTATGTGTTTTTTTGTTGATATCATTTGAGTCAATTTTCACCCATCTATTCCATTTTTATCGGCAATAGCACATCCAATCAACAGACTTTAGCAATATTCATGTTCTAGACGCGCCCTCTTTCCGATGTAATTTCGAGAATGTCTAAGGTCTCCATGGGCTATAGCACATGCCCTCACGGGTTAGATATCATTTATGTGTTTTTTTTTTATCTTCATTCGAGCCAATTTTCACCCATCTAAGCCGTTTTCATAGGCTATAGCACATCCATTCGAGAGAATATAGCAATATTCATGTACTTCAATCACCCTCTTTTCGATGTAAATTTGAGCATGTCTGAGGTGTCTGTGGGCCATAGCACATGCCCTCAAGTGTCAGATATCATTTATGTGTTTTTTTTTTGTTATCTTTGTTCGAGCCAATTTTCACCCATCTAAGCCATTTTCATGGGCTATAGCACATCCTGTCGAGAGACTATAACAATATTCATGTCCTTGAATCACCCTCTTTCCGATGTAAATTTGAGCCTGTCTAAGGTGTCTATGGGCTATAGCACATGCCCTCGAGTGTCAGATATCATTTATGTGTTTTTTGTTAACATCATTCGAGTAAATTTTCACCCATCTATTCCATTTTTATGGGCTATAGCACATCCTATCGAGAGACCATAGCAATATTCATGTTCGATACTCGTTCTCTTTCCGATGTGATTTTGAGCCTGTTTAAGGTCGCCAAGAGCTATAGCACATGCCCTTGAGGGTCAGATATCATTTATCTTTTTTTTTGTTATCTTCATGCCAACCAATTTTCACCCATCGAAGCTATTTTCATGGGCTATAGCACATCCTATCGAGATACTATAGCAATATTCATGTCCTAGACTCGTCCTGTTTCCGATGTAATTTTGAGACTGTCTAAGGTGTCCGTGGGCTATAGCACATGTCCTCGAGGGTCAGATATCATTTATGTGTTTTTTGTTATCTTCATTCGAGCTAATTTTTAACCATTTATGCAATTTTTATGGGGTATAGCACATCCTATCGAGAGACTATAGCAATATTCATGTCCTAGACTCTCCTCTTTCCGATTTAATTTTGAACTTGTCTAATGTGTCCGTGGGCTATAGCACATGCCCTCATGGGTCAGATATCATTTATGTGTTTTTTTTGTTATCTTCATTCGGGACAATTTTCACCCATGTAAGTCATTTTTATTGGCTATAGCACATCCAAATAACGGACTATCACAATATTCATGTCCTAGACTCTCCTCTTTCCAATGTAACTTTGCGCATGTCTAAGGTGTCTGTGGGCTATAGCACATGCCCTCGAGGGTCAGATATCATTTATGTGTTTTTTTTTGTTAGCATCATTTGAGTCAGTTTTCACACATCTATTGCATTTTTATAGGCTATAGCACATCCAATCGAGAGACTTTAGCAATATTCATGTTCTAGAGTAGCCCTATTTCCAATGTAATTTTGAGCCTGTCTAAGGCCTTCGTGCGCTATAGCACTTGCCCTCGAGGGTCAGATATCATTTATGTGTTTTTTCGTTATCTTCAATCGAGCAAATTTTCACCCATCTATTCCATTTTCATGGCCTATAGCACATCCTATCGAGAGACTAGCAATATTCATGTCCTAGACTTGCCCTCTTTCTGATGAAATTTTGATCCTATCTAAGGTATCCGTGGGCTATAGCACATGCCCTCGAGTGATAGATATCATTTATGTGTTATTTTGTTGATATCATTTGAGTCAATTTTCACCCATCTATTCCATTTTTATAGGCTATAGCACATCCAATCAAGAGACTTTAGCAATATTCATGTTCTAGACTCGCCTTCTTTCTGATGTAATTTTAAGCATGTCTAAGGTCTCCGTGGGCTATAGCACATGTCCTCGAGGATCAGATATCATTTATGTGTTTTTTTTGTTATCTTCAATCGAGTCAATTTTCTCTTCCATTTTTATGGGCTATAGAAAATCCTGTCGAGAGACTATACCAATATTCATGTCCTAGACTCGTCCTCTTTTGATGTAATTTTGAGCTTGTCTAATGTGTCCGTGGGTGTTGCACATGTCCTCGAGGGTCAGATATCATTTAAGTTTTTTTTTTGTTAGCATCATTTGAGTCAATTTTCACCCATCTATTCTATTTTTATAGGCTATAGCACATCCAATTGAGAGACTTTAGCAATATTCATGTTCTAGACTAGCCCTATTTCCGCTGTAATTTTGAGCCTGTCTAAGGTCTTCGTGCGCTATAGCACATGCCCTCGAGGGTCATATATCATTTATGTGGTTTTTCGTTATCTTCAATCGAGCAAATTTTCACCCATCTATTCTATTTTCATGGCCTATAGCACATCCTATCGAGAGACTAGCAATATTCATGTCCTAGACTTGCCCTCTTTCCGATGAAATTTTGAGCATGTCTAAGGTATCTGTGGGCTATAGCACATGCCCTCGAGTGACAGATATCATTTATGTGTTTTTTTGTTGATATCATTTGAGTCAATTTTCAGCCATCTTTTCCATTTTTATCGGCAATAGCACATCCAATCGAGAGACTTTAGCAATATTCATGTTCTAGACGCGCCCTCTTTCCGATGAAATTTCGAGCCTGTCTAAGGTCTCCATGGGCTATAGCACATGCCCTCGCGGGCTAGATATCATTCATGTGTTTTTTTTTATCTTCATTCGAGCCAATTTTCACCCATCTAAGCCGTTTTCATAGGCTATAGCACATCCATTTGAGAGACTATAGCAATATTCATGTACTTCAATCACCCTCTTTTCGATGTAAATTTGAGCATGTCTGAGGTGTCTGTGGGCCATAGCACATGCCCTCAAGTGTCAGATATCATTTATGTGTTTTTTTTTGTTATCTTTGTTCGAGCCAATTTTCATCCATCTAAGCCATTTTCATGGACTATAGCACATCCTGTCGAGAGACTATAACAATATTCATGTCCTTGAATCACCCTCTTTCCGATGTAAATTTGAGCCTGTCTAAGGTGTCTATGGGCTATAGCACATGCCCTCGAGTGTCAGATATCATTTATGTGTTTTTTTTTAACATCATTCGAGTAAATTTTCACCCATCTATTCCATTTTTATGGGCTATAGCACATCCTATCGAGAGACCATAGCAATATTTATGTTCTATACTCGTTCTCTTTCCGATGTGATTTTGAGCCTGTTTAAGATCGCCAGGACCTATAGCACATGCCCTTGAGGGTCAGATATCATTTATCTTTTTTTTTTGTTATCTTCATGCCAACCAATAGTCACCCATCGAAGCTATTTTCATGGGCTATAGCACATCCTATCGAGATACTACAGCAATATTCATGTCCTAGACTCGTCCTGTTTCCGATGTAATTCTGAGACTGTCTAAGGTGTCCGTGGGCTATAGCACATGCCCTCGAGGGTCAGATATCATTTATGTGTTTTTTGTTATCTTCATTCGAGCTAATTTTTAACCATTTATGTAATTTTTAAGGGGTATAGCACATTCTATCGAGAGACTATAGCAATATTCATGTCCTAGACTCTCCTCTTTCCGATGTAATTTTGAACTTGTCTAATGTGTCCGTGGGCTATAGCACATGCCCTCAAGGGTCAGATATCATTTATGTGTTTTTTTTGTTATCTTCATTCGGGACAATTTTCACCCATGTACGCTATTTTCATTGGCTATAGCACATCCAAATGAGAGACTATCGCAATATTCATGTCCTAGACTCTCCTCTTTCCAATGTAACTTTGCGCATGTCTAAGGTGTCTGTGGGCTATAGCACATGCCCTCGAGGGTCAGATATCATTTATGTGTTTTTTTTTGTTAGCATCATTTGATTCAGTTTTCACACATCTATTGCATTTTTATAGGCTATAGCACATCCAATCGAGAGACTTTAGCAATATTCATGTTCTAGAGTAGCCCTATTTCCAATGTAATTTTGAGCCTGTATAAGGTCTTTGTGCGCTATAGCACTTGCCCTCGAGGGTCAGATATCATTTATGTGTTTTTTCGTTATCTTCAATCGAGCAAAGTTTCACCCATCTATTCCATTTTCATGGCCTATAGCACATCCTATCGAGAGACTAGCAATATTCATGTTCTAGACTTGCCCTCTTTCTAATGAAATTTTGATCCTATCTAAGGTATCCGTGGGCTATAGCACATGCCCTCGAGTGATAGATATCATTTATGTGTTATTTTGTTGATATCATTTGAGTCAATTTTCACCCATCTATTCCATTTTTATAGGCTATAGCACATCCAATCAAGAGACTTTAGCAATATTCATGTTCTAGACTCGACTTCTTTCTGATGTAATTTTAAGCATGTCTAAGGTCTCCGTGGGCTATAGCACATGCCCTCGAGGATCAGATATCATTTATGTATTTTTTTTGTTATCTTCAATCGAGTCAATTTTCTATTCCATTTTTATGGGCTATAGAAAATCCTATCGAGAGACTATACCAATATTCATGTCCTAGACTCGTCCTCTTTTGATGTAATTTTGAGCTTGTCTAATGTGTCCGTGGGTGTAGCACATGCCCTCGAGGGTCAGATATCATTTAAGTTTTTTTTTTTGTTAGCATCATTTGAGTCAATTTTCACCCATCTATTCTATTTTTATAGGCTATAGCACATCCAATTGAGAGACTTTAGCAATATTCATGTTCTAGACTCGCCCTATTTCCGCTGTAATTTTGAGTCTGTCTAAGGTCTTCGTGCGCTATAGCACATGCCCTCGAGGGTCAGATATCATTTATGTGGTTTTTCGTTATCTTCAATCGAGCAAATTTTCACCCATCTATTCCATTTTCATGGCCTATAGCACATCCTATCGAGAGACTAGCAATATTCATGTCCTAGACTTGCCCTCTTTCCGATGAAATTTTGAGCATGTCTAAGGTATCCGTGGGCTATAGCACATGCCCTCGAGTGACAGATATCATTTATGTGTTTTTTTGTTGATATCATTTGAGTCAATTTTCACCCATCTATTCCATTTTTATCGGCAATAGCACATCCAATCGAGAGACTTTAGCAATATTCATGTTCTAGACGCGCTCTCTTTCCGATGAAATTTCGAGCCTGTCTAAGGTCTCCATGGGCTATAGCACATGCCCTCGCGGGTTAGATATCATTTATGTGTTTTTTTTTTATCTTCATTCGAGCTAATTTTCACCCATCTAAGCCGTTTTCATAGGCTATAGCACATCCATTCGAGAGACTATAGCAATATTCATGTACTTCAATCACCCTCTTTTCGATGTAAATTTGAGCATGTCTGAGGTGTCTGTGGGCCATAGCACATGCCCTCAAGTGTCAGATATCATTTATGTGTTTTTTTTTGTTATCTTTGTTCGAGCCAATTTTCACCCATCTAAGCCATTTTCATGGGCTATAGCACATCCTGTCGAGAGACTATAACAATATTCATGTCCTTGAATCACCCTCTTTCCGATGTAAATTTGAGCCTGTCTAAGGTGTCTATGGGCCATAGCACATGCCCTCGAGTGTCAGATATCATTTATGTGTTTTTTTTAACATCATTCGAGTAAATTTTCACCCATCTATTCCGTTTTTATGGGCTATAGCACATCCTATCGAAAGATCATAGCAATATTCATGTTCTATACTCGTTCTCTTTCCGATGTAATTTTAAGCTTGTCTAAGGTCGCCAGGAGCTATAGCACATGCCCTTGAGGGTCAGATATCATTTATCTTTTTTTTTCTTATCTTCATGCCAGCCAATTTTCACCCATCGAAGCTATTTTCATGGGCTATAGCACATCCTACCGAGATACTATAGCAATATTCATGTCCTAGACTCGTCCTGTTTCCGATGTAATTCTGAGACTGTCTAAGGTGTCCGTGGGCTATAGCACATGCCCTCGAGGGTCAGATATCATTTATGTGTTTTTTGTTATCTTCATTCGAGCTAATTTTTGACCATTTATGTCAGTTTCATGGGTCATAGCACATACTATCGAGGGACTATATCAATATTCATGTCCTAAACTCGTCCTCTTTCCGATGGAATTCTAAGATTGTCTAAGGTGTCCGTGGGCTATAGCACATGCCCTCGAGGGTCAGATATCATTTATGTGTTTTTTTTGTTATCTTTATTCGAGTCAATTTTCACCCATCTAAGCCATTTTCATAGGCTATAGCACATCCTATCAAGACACTCTAGCAATATTCATGTCCTAGACTCACCCTCTTTCCGATGTAATTTTGTGCCTGTCTAAGGTGTTCGTGGGCTATAGCACATGCCCTCGAGTGTCAGATATTATTTATGTGTGTTTTTTGTCAACATCATTCGAGTCAATTTTCACCCATCTATTCCATTTTTATGGGCTATAGCACATCCAATCAATAAACTTTAGCAATATTCATGTTCTAGACTCATCCTTATTTCGATATAATTTTGAGGCTGTCTAAGGTCTCCGTGGGCTATAGCATATGTCCTCGAGGGCCACATATCGTTTATCTGTTTTTTTTTTTTTTGTTGTTATCTTTATTCGAGCCAATTTTCACCCATCTAAGCTATTTTTATGGGCTATGCATATCCTATCGAGAGACTATAGCATTATTCATGTTTTAGACTCGTTCTCTTTTCGATGTAATTTTGTGCTTGTCTAATGTGTCCGTGGGCTATAGCACATGCCCTAGAGAGTCATATATCATTTATGTGTTTTTTTTTGTTATCTTAATTTGAGCCAATTTTCACCCATCTAAACCATTTTCAAGGACTATAGCATATCCTATCAAGAGACTATAGCAATATTCATGTTCTAGACTCGTCCTCTTTCCGAAGTAATCCTGAGCCTGTCTACGGTGTCCGTGGGCTATATAGCACATGCCCTTAATGATCAGATATCATTTTATGTTTTTTTTTATAATCTTTATTCGAGCCAATTTTCATTCATCTAAGCCATTTTCAAGGGCTATAGCACATCCTATCGAGAGACTATAGCAATATTTATGTTCTAGACTCGTCCTCTTTTTAAAGTAATTCTGAGCTAGTCTAAGGTGTCCATGGTGTATAACACATGCCCTCGAGGGTCAGATATCATTTATGTATTTTTTTTGTTATATTCATTCGTGACAATTTTCATCCATCTAAATCATTTTCATGGGCTATAGCACATCCTGTCGAGAGACTATTGGGCTATAGCACATACCCGCGAGGATCATATATCTTTTATGTTTTTTTATTATCTTCATTCAAGCCAATTTTCTCCCATCTAGACCCCTCTCCGGACTGTTCGGATCCATGTCGCCGTCCTGTATCTCTGTTGGGCTCACACCGATTGAGATGGCTAGACAGGTTCGTGTTCTATCTTACATAAGCTGCTGAGCTCACACTGATTGAGTTCATCTATTTCTTCTTGATCCATTGGGCATCAGTTCCGGATCAAGGCGGCGATGGCTGCGGCATCAAATCGGACCATCTTCACTCAATTTGCAAAGTCTATCAGGTACCATTTCCATCTTATGGCAGTCATTTTCTTGCATCTAGATCTGGTTATCTTTTCCATGAGCTTCCCCTTATCTAAATTGTTTCACGTAATAATTCATCTTGAATTTTTTTCATGATTAAGCTATGATGAACTGGTTGAACCTGTACTGCTGTTACGTGCTAAGAAGAAAAGTTTAATGCAGCCATATATGCTTGAACCGTGGATTTTGCTTTCAAGAAAGAGGAAGTACTAGAGAGCTGATGCAGCATAGAGCAGAACTCCTTGTTATGTTGTGGTTCAGTGATAATGTCCTGGTGTGACTTTGTTGCTTTTCATCCACTCAATTCCCATGTACCCAGGAACACCTTAATTATTGTCTCCATCTAAAGCGACAATGTTACTTTTCAGTCTGTAGCGTCTAAGTAAATTTGTTGGTTGCTCATGCAGTTATTCAAAACTAAGTTCAGTTCCCCTGTTTGCTCTGAAGTGTCCCCCTAAGTTCAATCTAAGTTGATGTAGCTGTTGTTTCTTTTTTCTATGTATTAATTATCCATACTGGGGTGCCTCTTCTCATACTTATCACTATATGGAGTACATATAAATCTTGATATTGTGCAAGTTATTTGAGTGAAATTTTTTCATTTTCTTTGGTCTTGCCCCATTTCCTTCGATAATAAGGATAAAAGGGAAACATCATAAGCACTTATGGTCAAGGTTCAGAAGACACTAATGGATATTTTTCTCATACATTCATAAGAGGAACCTGTACTATTGCTTGTTAAAATCATCAGAATAAATCAGTTGAGAAAAGCTATACATACACTAGTATATTGCCCGTGCTAACGCTACGAGAATAAACAAAAATAAAGGGTAACCAAGAACAACATAAGAAGATTCACAGCATGCAACTTTCTAACAATGTGATGAAATCGGGATCGTGATGATTACATGGTTAAACCAATATAAAAAAATCTTATAGAATAAACAAGATCTGTATAATTCGAGATTTTTCTACTTCACAATTTCAGTGCACACTTGTACAAATCTTGCGGCGGCAACAACATTCATGATAATCTATTTAGAATTTAGCAAAAAGAAGATTGTATACCAAACAAAAATTTATAAAAATTGCAGAATTTTTAATTCCATGGGCACATTTTGTATAGCTTGTTGATAGAGATGCTCACCACAAGCAAAATTCAAAACTTCATTTACCAGTTTAATGTTGATCCTCAAATCTCCCTACAAGTCCAACCAGAACATAAAAGATCCATATACGCAGATGCCATAACGAAGACGACATCCATACAATCTTTGTAAATTATGCCCCAAAAAATAATTTGGATATACTATTGAGACATGAGATTGTGAATTATGCAAATTATCATAAGCAGAATGTGAAAAAATAATCAGTGTTGTCAGCTAAATAAGCACATGGGAATTTGATAGATTTAAACTGCTAAAAGGTCACTAAAAAAGTGTATACAAGGGGGAATTCACTAATAGAATGTTAATGATAGTTAGTGTTTTCAGCAGCCTTTACCAATGGACTCTGCAGATTTCATGCTAATGGTGTGGCAAAGGATTGATTCATCATGTCATTCACTGATCTCTACTCAACATCCACATATCTCAGAGCTAGAATCACAATGTTGCGAAAAGCAAACATACAAGCTGGAATGCAGTAAGAGGAGATGAGCAGTGTGCATCTTCGTATAATGATCTCTACATTCTACACCCCATTAAACAATCAGGTAAAAAGGTTTAACAGCCACGTTGCATTGTTGCCTTCTAGTTATACAACACTGAAATACAAATATAGGACTCATGTACCTGGTTTCGCTGGAAATGAGAATGACCTGAAAGTTATCCTTCACAATTATAATTAAAATGGTCCTAGAATTAGAAAGATTAAATGAGCACGTCAACACAAATTTGCGTATTTAGGTATCCAATAATTGAGTAGTAATAAGATAATGAATTGCATATACTCTTGGCATTCAAACATTTGTGGACCTTGTAATAGGAAACAAAGTAATACATGCATATTATAGAGCTAGAGATGAAGATGATCAGCAGATTGAATACATAGCGGTATGGATTTATGTTTTTCCGAGATGCTGCTAGTGTAGGACCATAGCGCCAATCACCAATCACCTATTCGGATGTGTGTGTCTGCACAATTCTTTCATCGTTAGGTATTAAGGAAGTTTCAAGTGAAATATTGTCCCACAAAGTATTCATTCATCTTGATTGGATCTATGCCTACTGTTAAAAACAGAGAAAAATGTTAGCATTACTGCTTTAAAAAAACGATTTCCTATACCAGCAGGGAGGAAGCTTAACAGTGTTGCCTGCTATTTAAAACAATAATGGGGATGGCACTGAGTCGGTTGGAGAAAAAAATTCATCTGCGACAAGAGAAGAAGCCATGATTGAAAAATGAGAGCCGCATCCGCATCGGCGACTGAAAATTAGGGCCGCGAATACCAAGAATACATAGGACAAGATACAGTATTGAAACTGGAAGGAATTAAACTGGTCATAAGACCCATCAACATATGCTACCTCGTCATCTCTGAAGTCTCATCCAACAAGTATCTACTATATATAGCAGATTTCTAAACTGTTGATTTAAATGCTGGTTTGCATTATTCCACCTTTGTTCATACACCTTGATTGGATGTAACAAGTATCTACTAACAACATCTCTGAAGTTTCACGCAGAAATATAATTGCTTCTTGCTGTTTAAAAAAATACTTGCTACCAGCAATTGCTATTTAAAATAATGATAAATTTTACATGCTGCTTCCGGAAGATGTACTGTTAATACTCGTAAAGCATAATTGCACAAATGCAATTCTACCAAAAAACCGGATCACATATATAGTAGAAATAGAATTCAACGCATCATCACGAATCATAAAGCCATGACAGAATTAGAAGTCTATTAACAGTTTGAGATATTAGCTGTACCTTGCATATATTCTCTGATCAAAGTCAGCATGCAGGCACAACTATACACGTGTAGGAAGCCAATCGACATTGGCCGAGGCGTGCAGCAGGCAGTAGGGCATGCCCCGCATGATCCAACTCCTATGGCGAATGCCCACCGGCACATAGGATGTCGCGTGCGTTTAAGACGGTCGGCTACGGCGGTTTGACGTGTGATCGCCAATGGACGGAACGTCGGGCAGACTGGATCGACGAAGGCGGCGATGACTGTCGTCACCTGGACGCGCGGGTAGTGCGCCAACGGACGTTAGGCCGTACGTGCTCGTTGGATCGACGGCGGCATTAAGCTTGCAACACATGTTATCGATGGAAGAGAGGAAGTGCGTAGGAAAGAAGTGGGCGAGGGCGCCACGCCGGCTCGATCGTGAAACACGAAGAACTCAGCCCATAATTCCAGCGTGAAAAACAGGTCGGAGATGTAGGCCGTACCATCGTCCTCGGCGAACCGCAGCAGCGATGAGTGGGGATCGTGGGCTTGAGGTAGGAAGTCAACTATAGCCATGATCTGCCCTATATGACGACCGCGAGGAGACGACAGATACATGGAGGCGGCACCCTTACGCGTGCGTGGGCGGGTGGGAGGTTGGGAGATCCGAGTGTTTGGAGACGTTAGATTTGATGTAGTCATCTCAGGCTAATTATTGTCCGTTGGATATGTAAAAATATACTTTTGTGTATTTAGATTAAATCATGTCTATTGGGGGTAATTAGCTGGATGGACATAAGAAAGTTTTAACTCGTGCTTTTAAGGGGTAGAAATTTATAAGATCCTGTCAGATCAAAGATGTAAAATTGACACTGGGGTACTTTTCGTGTATATAGTAGCTGATCTGGGGAACTTGGTCCCTTTATCATGTCTGAAATGTTCCAATCAAAATATAGACACTACAACTAGTTTTAGAATGTTTAAAAGAGACATGCTTTCAAATCCCAAAAATATCTTCGTCACATATTCCGCATACAAAAAAAAGGATCGATATCTAAAATAAAAGCTTTCTATATTGAGGCACACAAAACAGTTTCACCAAGGGGACATTTTAGGATAGTTGAAATATACATATCTATTTTCTTCATTTTTTTTTTATTTTAGAATTGATGAGATAGTATATTTACTGTTTGTTGACTTAAACATTATACATATCTAGGAAATTTGAAGTGCTATACAATTAACTGTTTGATGATCTGAAAGCATGTACGGTATCCTTCAACTTAGGTAGCAGTACCCCCTTGAACTCATCATAACATTCCTTAGTCGTAGATAGGTAATATAAATGTAAATTATTATCTCAATATTAGAAATAAAACGTGGATTCATATAGCAACTGAGCATCACAGCAAAGTCTAAAAATCGAAATAGATCTTTATTTTTTGCTTGCAAATTTATGTTCACACTATGGTTTTAGTTTTGACTGCCCAAGTTCTTGACAGCATGAATATTTCAGCATAAGTAATTTAAATGTGCTTGATGTTCAAAAGTGTTGCTTCAATGAACAAATCTCCCATCTTTAAGGGCGCATTGGTCTCTTTCCGTTCTCTTTGTTTTGTCCATGATCTTAATTGCATTTTTTTGTCTTCATATATTCCCTAAATGTTTAATACACTAGACACATTATGCATAGCTTGAAATTTTTAATTGCCATGGAATTAACTGATTTTTTTTTTGTCAGTTGAAGCATCCCTATCAATGAAGTAAGGAAATTGGGAGAATGATCAGTGGAATTGACTTGGGTTCAATTGAAAATGGAAAGTAGCTTCAGTGGCGGGAGAATCTAAAAGGTTATTTGTGACTGCATCCTGTTCTTATTAATGAAATGTAAGGTACATTTTGCGTATGTAGTAGGATCTGAAAGATACCTGCTGGATTGAGACATTTCAATTGTACTATATATATGTAAATTGTAATGATCTGAACGGTGTCCTTTGAATTGCTTGCAGTGAATTATGGCCATCGTTTTCTTTCTTAGTTCTGAAATTGATTTTGCAGTATGTGCCTGAGGGCTACTCAATCTAATGGCATGTACTAGTATTACCATTTAAATTGGTCAATATGGTGCAATATCAATATAGCAGTCTTTTCAATGTTTCTCTCTCCATGCTTCTGAACTGGTGACATTGAAAAGCCGTAATATGTCCCTTGTTGGAGCAGGATTTGAAAATTCGCATTTATTATACAACTTTTTGTTGAACAGGAGTAGGATCTAGCCTGCACGGCTGAAAAACAAATTTAGGCCATGTCCGAACATGATCATTTTCTTTAAATCATAGATAACTCATTTCAAAACCAGTAAAGTCATTTCATTGGATTGCGCTAGAAAAAATAGCCCTGCTACGCCAAAAATGGCTGCATTCAATTCAACTCAGGATATTTTCCTCTTATTTATGAATAACAGGTGCCCAAGAGGTGCTTCAAGAGATGAGTAGAGTAATAAAGTGTTTCAGTTCCTATACACTGCAGTACGACGCTGCTTTATAAGATAGGTCTGTGCAGAAACAACTTGAAAAAAAGAGAAAAAATAACAATAGTTGTTTGATGACTAAAAGGAAAAAATAGAAGAAAAAAAGTTGTAGCTGATAGGCAACTACTTCTGTATGGTTGCATTGAAATACTATTACAGAGGAGGGGTTCAAAAGTCCATGCCTACAGCTGCGTTTGTGCCTGCTAAGCAACGAGTTGCACTGATGTTTGAACTTTCAGACCTAAATCGGTGATGGTTGTTTTTCATGTTCAAAGTTATATATATTCATATCTCAAAAGCCAACCACATTTCAGAAACTATGTTTGATCTGGAACATTTCAGCTACCATAGAGTGCATGAAAAGTCCCGGATCAGTATCTACCTACATTCAAGTCCGAAAGGTACCACACAACTATCATTCTGAAATCCCTCATTTGAAGGTCTGGAGACAATTAATACATCAACGAGGCAAATACTAGTTGTGCATGACATCACTACAAGCTGCTGAACACCAAATCACACAAACGAGCACATCACTAAAAGGTGCTCCAAAACCAAACATGGGCAATGAACTCCACCCATCAGCTGCAAGCATCCATGTGGCTCTTGTGCCATTTTGTTGAAGAGACGAGGCTGTTCTCGGAACCACAAGCTCTGCAGGTTAATTGTTCTCGGCGTAGCATCCTCTTAACTGCAGGCATATCAGCGTTGTTTTTTTGCAACGCCCTCAGTCACCTGCACTCATTTGTCCAGCTCCACTTAGAAACCAAGCACACCAGTTTCTGCAATGGCATCAACCACCTGCCCTCATTTGTTCACCTCCACCTAGAAACCAAGCACACCAGAAAATTTGAACCAACGTCCATGAGAGCACGGAAATTATGGCAACCTAAATACACGAAAAGAAATATCTTATCTGTTTTGCACTACATAAGCATAATTTCATTACCGGATTCCAAGCCGTATGCACCAGTAGCTAATTATCATGGACATTTTAGACCCTATTAAACTGCTAAAATAATCCAACCAAAATAATTTATCACGGGTACTCAGAACCTGCCAAAGATATTTTCGTTATGTTGCTACTCACTTTCTTTCAACCTGTATTTGCATTTCTTTTTTTGCTTCTCTTCATGAGTTCTTATGTTTTCATCTTAGAATCTAAAATTGGGGCAGTCTTGTTGTTGTACACTTGTACTTAATAGACGCTACTAAACATTTCTACGTTCAACTGCTTTAAATCAAACCATCAACAAGCTCTGCCTTTTGAAATCCTATGTTTCGGTTCTCGTTTGAGAGCAAAATGGCAGATAATGAACACTGAGGTACATTTTAGGTCACCTAAAAAGTCATGGTACAACTGAGATATACAGTAGGAGCTCAAAACTCTATGCCCATAGCTATAACTGAATACTCTGATTACAGTCGACTAGATAATGTTTTCAGTGAATAATGCAACATATATAACTGATTACTACACTAGAATTAAGCACAACTAGGAGAATTTTAAGTGATATATATAAGTAATTTTTTGTCTGTGTATACTAGCTGCAAGTTTTATTAACAATAATTCGATCAGTTTACGATGGTTACATCACTTGCCAACCTTTATTAACAAGAATCCGGTCGTGTTGTATTAACATGACGTTGGACCAGGTGAAGCTGCATACAGTGACGCTGAGTTCCCTCAATTTGTGAGTGTGAATGGTGTCGTTAAAATGTTGAGAGGGCTGATAATGATACGCCATCGTTTTCATTTTTTTAACTATGCCAGTCTATGGCCATAGTGAAGGGTTCTTTTAGAGAAGTAGAGAAATTTGATAGTTCAGCTAAGAATTCTTCTGGAGAAGTACACAATTTAGCAGGTAGGAATTAGAATAATGCCGCAACAATTGCAGCGAAAGGAAGAAATCACTTACTGAAATATAGCTAGAAAAAGGAAGGTACCGTTAAAAAGGAACAAAGAAACAATCCATCCAGACTGATTTAGTTGAAAACAAAATACAGATTTAGTTGAAAAAGTGAATGATTGTTGGAGGCGAAATCGACTGAAGGAACAGTCGAGACCGTCCCATAAGCGATACCCACGAGCTGTGTTAAACAGACATGGATGCACCCGCCATGAACTCCAGCTACAGGAGCAAAAGTGCTGCTGACTTGGTCACCAAATGCGGCGCATTACCAATCGGAGAAGAAAGAAACATGGAATGGAATTCGAATTCGAATTCGAGTTAGATCCAGACGGGGGAAGATTACGAACCGAACCCGTGCAACCATCTGATGCGGCAGGAGCAGATGAGCCACGGACCGACATCTCCATCACTACGTCTGGATGGACCGGAGCAGCAACAGATGGCGGCGGCGTCGTGATCCCTGCGGCCATCATTGATCAGGGACCTTTCAGGCGGTGGCGACCACGAACATGGGGGCGTTGGAACGGCAGCAGAATAGTCACAAACATCGTGATATTTGCATATAATTCCAAGGCTTTATAAGTATTAGTTAGTAGTAATAACACGAAACAGTTGGAAAGATTTTTTTTTTTTTTACAAATGTAGAATATCATGCAAGATCACTCAGATGGTATGGCCTAGATACACTAAATGGAAAAACCATATGCGAATACAGCATATGATGGTTGGCTAATACACCTCTCATGAATACTGCGTTGTAACAAAAGTTACAGTTCCAACTATAAACTTACCGTTAAAAAAAATAAGATAATCCCTTCAATACCATTATAAAACGTTCTAATCCCAAATATGTCAGTGCAAAACGGCTTATCCCATACACACTATCAAATTACAAATTTTATCCTATGCATGCCATCCATAAACAGTAAACGGCATGAAAAGACACAAAGGCCCTTGGCTTTCTTCCTTCTCTGGCCTTCTCTGGTCATGACGCTGGGCTCGCCCCGCCTGGCCGTCGCACTGCCCGCGCGCTTGCCCTGGCCGCCGTGCCGCCCCCGCGCTTTGGCCCCCTCTACGATCTTACCCCGGCCCCCTCCGTGCTCGCTCGGGCTGGCCACCGCCCCTTCCGCGTGCGTTTGCTCTGGCTGTCGCGCTGTCTAAGCTCGTCCCGCACGCTCGCTCGCTCGCAGCCCTGGCCACCGCCGCGCCTGTCGCTTGGCTCGAACGAGGCGTCACTGCACACGCTCGCTCCGGCCGCGCTGCTCGTGCTGGTCCTGGCCGGCAGCCCGGCAGGACAGTGCTGTTGCTGTGGTCAATTAGTTTAGTTATCTCAATTAGGGGCAAAGGGTAGATTTGTCATGCTCTTCATTTTTCTGAACATGTATTATTCAGGTAATTGATGTGCATTATAAACAGAAACCATATCGAAACAGAAGGTAAAATAAAAATTGCAGGGAAGTAGCATGTATAATGCAGTACCCAGAAATGAAGGTACAAAACTTTGCTGATTGGAGAAGTTAAGGAAGCGCTTCAAATTGCAATGCAGGATGGTTTAATTGACAAGCACATGGATGTGAAACACGAAAGCGTATATATAGCATAAACGAAAGAACTCTATGGACGCCTCTAAGTAAGCGGACCCTCCCTAGCACCTAGTATATATTATCGTGGCCATGGATCCATCTCAAGGCCATACAGCAAAAGCACGACATGACGAAGCCGAGAAGCCAAGCCAAGCATGCCCACCTGCTTATTCAGCACCTTGCAGAGGATGCTCCGATCCCGTCCATGTGTCCGAGGTCAGTTCGACGTCAGCTTGGTGGGGGTCGGTACTACTCCTTTCCTCCTCCATCCCGGAGGTGATCGTGGACGCCGACCCGCCGGGCTTCACGCGAGTTCCGGCCGATCTGGAGCGACGACTTCTGGCGCCGAGCGTGCAGCAGCTCATGTTTCACTGCATCCGCATGGTCGACGACGTGTTCAAGTCAGGGCACAGCATTGACAATCTCTCCGAGTGCAACATCCTCATCTGCAAGTCCTCGTTCTTGCCCAAGCTGATGATCGGACTGACCAGCTTCTCCCGGAGGAACAAGAGACGCTTTGAAGCAAACATGAGTAGCCTCGCTGCTATAACCAGGGCCACACTGTTCACCTCTCATACTCCACCCGCCGAGGTGGAACTGCTCCTGCGCAGAATGGAAGGAGGGGCGATTATGCTATACCGCCACCTCATCAGGTTCCACCCTTGCCTCTTTCCTATTGAAAATCGCTGCGAGTATTTCTACCGCATGCATTCCTTCATCGTCGACGTGCTTCAAAAGGATCGCCGCGACCATGCCACATTCGTCTTCAAAAACATTCTCTGTTCTGCTGACTGGGAATCCAAGGCCCGATGTAACATATACCTGCAGGACTACTTGAACCACTCGACCTACGACCCCACCAACACTGAAGACGAGCCTACTAGGCTGCACCGCAACTGCGTGTGCCACGATCTCGCGTACGCCACATCACATCCCAACAATCCCGGGCCCAGCAAACTACTCCGGATTACAAGGACCGACATGGCACGTATCTTGTACTCTGTTTTCAGCCTTCTCCATATCAGCCTCGCTGAAGCTCTTAATTGTTTGGACGAGCTGCACAACCTCTCCCTTGCTACCCTCTTCAGCTCCCACTACTTGGACGAGAAGACAGCCTACTATAAGATCGGTTTCCATACATCATCGGACGACGAGGAATAATATCATCGGATCGGAACAATCACGCAACTCTTCGGCAACGTTATCCAAACATAGCGCGCGCGCCACAGATTATTCTTCGTAACATTGGCTTATTTTGTATCACCATCTCATTTTGATCAAGGCCTTATCTATCTTTCGATTGCTTTAGGCCTGCCCAGTGGAACCTGTGGTTTGCACTTCGCACCATGTTCATAATTAGACAATTAGGGATGCAATTGAATATGATGTAGCTGTCAGTGTTATTAGGCGTGCAAAAATAGGCGGTGTCTATGCCATCGTGCATAAACTTAAAATTTCTACATTTCCCATTACCATGTTCATAATTTGACAATTAGGGATCGATTGTGTTGAAATTATATGGGTTTGGCCCATTAATATTCACAATAATTCCTGAAAAATCTCAAAGGCTCATTCATGAGTGGTGAGAGTGCAAAGGTTTAGTCCCACATTACTAGTGGAGGTGGAGGGAGTCCAACTTATAAGGTTGGTTGCTCTAGCATCTCTTGCAAGTGTGTGGATGAGAAGAATAAAGAACACACGCGCGCGCTCGCTCGCCTCACCGGGCCGGGCGTGGGCGATGGGCGTGGCCACACATCACCTGCGTGTATATTTGGTTTGGTTATGGAAACCGACGAACCGACTCGGTTGCGGGACATCCAACCCTAGCGGTTCCTCCCTATAAATACGTACGGGTATCGTCGCAAATCATATCACGCAATTGCCTAGGTTTTTGGGAAGCGCTCTGCCCGACTGCTTGATCGCTTCCATGTCTTCGTCAAGCTCGTCGCCACGACTCATCTTCCTCGTCGTCGAGTCGGTCTCACCCGCCGTCGCCAACAACATGACGGTGCTGAACGTCGTCGCCGCCTTCTGTACCCAGTCCAGAAGGAAACGTACGTACTCTTATCTCAAAACATGTCTTTCATACTAGCTTTCGTGATCTATTTATCTATAATGGATGTTACTAGTATGATAGATACTATGCTTTTATCCTGCCTTATAGACCTGTCTAGATCTTACGTAGACTTGTCTAGTTTATCATGCAATCTGTGAATCATGCTTATAATTTATTTTTGGATTAATATAAAACTAAAAGTGCTAATTTATCCAACAATCCAAAAACCTTATTGTAGGCACTTTAGTTTTATGTCTGGATTTGTCAATGCACTGAGGCCACAGAAATTCACTAGCGTGCACTTTAAGAGATGACAAGTAAAAGTCACTCTATGGCTTACTGCCATGAATGTCTTCTGGGTCTCCAGTGGCAAAGCTGAAGGCGATCTCACTGCAGATCAGAAAAAGGCCTACAGTGAAGCCAACACAATATTCTTGGGCGCTGTTATTAGAGCTTTGATAGATCGTCTTCAGGACGTCTATATCCATCATACAGTCGCAAAGGAATTGTGGGACGCTCTAATCGCTGACTATGGTGGTTCTGATGCTGCCACTGAACTGTATGTTATTGAGCAGTACCATGATTATAAGATGGTAGATGGTAAATCTGTCGTCGTGCAGGCTCATGAGATACAGTGCATTGTGAAGGAACTCGAACTGCTTAAGATCGTCGTACCTGAGAAGCTTGTGGCTGGGGGCATGGTTACCAAATTGCCTCCGTCTTAGAGGGATTTTGCCACTACTCTTAAACACAAGAGAACGAACATATCTGTCTCAGATTTGATGGTGTCTTTTGATGTTGAGGAGAAAGCTCGTGAGAAGGATGGACGTTCTAAAGCTAACGAGGGATACACTATTGCCAATATGGTGCATCATCCACAGCAGTCTCATGGCAGTGGTGGTAAGGGCAAGGGCAAGAACAATAAGGCTAAGCAAACCACTACCTTCAAGAAGAAGAATAAGGAGAAGGGAGCATGCTTTGTTTGTGGTTCTATTGAGCATTAGGTAAAGAAGTGTCCAGAACACAAAGGAAGGAAGCCTCTATAGCTGAAGACCGCGAACATGGTGACCATTGCTGGAGAAAATAGTGGGTATGGTAATTTACCATATATTTTTTCTGTATTTCAATCTACTAGTTGGTGGCTTGATACTGGTGCTAATATTTATGTGTGTGCTGATGCTTCTTTATTTACTTCTTATCAGATCGCTCGGGATTCCTCCGTTCTAATGGGGAATGGGTCACATGCTTCTGTTCATGGTGTTGGCACGGTCGAGCTGAAGTTCACTTCGGAGAAGATTGTCCAATTGAATAACATACAGCATGTCCCTTCTATCAAGAAGAATCTTGTTAGTGGCTCCCTTTTATGTAGGGATGGTTTAAAGGTAGTGCTTGAGTCGAATAAAGTTATCGTGTCTAAGAATGGATAATTTATTGGTAAACGCTATGAGTGCGAAGACTTGTTCCGCTTTTCCCTTTCAGATTATTGCAATAAGTCTGTGAACTATATTTGTGATGGTGTTAATGAGAGTGATGCTAGTGTTTGGTATTCACGTTTATGTTATCTAAATTTTGGTTCTATATTTCGACTTTCCAGCTTGAATTTAATTCCGAATTTTTCCATTATTAAAGGTTCTAAGTGCTCAAGTTATGTGCAGTCTAAGCAACCTCGAAAGCCTCACAAGACTGCAGAGGAGAGATACTTAGCACAACTAGAACTTATACATTCAGATCTTTGTGAGATGAATGGTATATTGACTGAAGGTGGAAAAAGATATTTCATGACTTTGATTGATGATACGACTAGATATTGCTATGTTTATTTGCTAAAAACGAAAGATGAGGCTCTAAACTACTTTAAAATTTATAAGGCTGAAATTGAAACTCAACTAGAGAAAAAGATCAAAAGAATTAGGTCCGATCGTGGTGGCGAGTATTTCTCAAATGAGTTTGACTTATTCTGTGCGGAACATGGTATGGTACATGAGAGGGCATCTCCCTATTCGCCCCAATCAAACGGGATTGCCGAAAGAAAGAATTGCACCTTGACTGACTTGGTTAATTCCATGTTAGACACGGTTGGATTATCTAAGGCATGGTGGGGGAAGGCTTTATTGACATCATATCATATGCTAAATAGAGTTCCCATAAAGAATAACGAGAAGACGCTATATGAGTAATGGATTGGTAGAAATGATGAGTACATCACACCCATGGATACACACAACACTCCAACTAAGATGAAAGTTCATGTGCATCAGCTGAATTTACAGGTGAGATCGTTTCTAATATTTTTATTATGTGGTTTTGAGAATAGATTGCTACCTAATGAATTAATTATTGTTAGAAACCATGAAGATGATGATGAGATACCTGGGAAGGTGATTGGAGGCGTGATGGGCCAGCAAGGACGTCCAAGCCAAGGTAGAGGCCCAATGAAAACCGACTTCGAGTCTGTTTCAGAGCCCAGGACCAGTCTGCACTAAAACGGACGTACAGGACGCATACGAACACGGATTTGGACGTTCTATATATGCCTGGAAATATAACGAAAAGACCTTTTCAACCCAATCAGTTCCATGTCAAAATTCGTCCCGAGCCGTCGGCAATCACCAAAACAAATCGACTTTCAGAATCTGTCCTGGTGCTGCAACACCGTAATCGGTCTTTGGGCTATGTATCGAGTTGAGCTCACTTAGGGCTGTGTCCAGGGGGTCTTGCATGACCCTAGGATCCTCATATACCACTGCTGCCTCTTCATTAGGGTTTGGATTTTGGTTAGATTATTCTATTTATAACAGTTTCGCCGTCATATCGGTTTGTGAGACTCCAACTTGTGAGATTCATCATATACTTGCATATTTGGTCGTATTGTTCTTTGTTGTTGCTTGTGTTCTTGATTTGCAGGCAAGGATAAGCCTTCTCGGTGAGGTCAATCGTTCTTCGACGGTTGATAACCATAGGAGACATTGTGCTGTGATTGCGGGGTTCAGAACGTGTTGTTCGGAAGCCGAATCGATTTGTGTATCGCCTCCGCCTTAATCAAGTTTACCAGAACCTATCGGAAGATCGGGAACCCTTGTTCACATCAAGTGGTAATCAGAGCTTCAGGTACACCATTAGGTTCATCCTTATTCTCGTGATTTTGTTTAATCCTAGAGTCCAGAAAATTACCCTACAAAAATATTTGTTCGTCGTGTTTCCGCTATCCTACACCCGCCTTGTGCCTTGTAATTTTTAGTTTAGTTTACTTCTCTGAATTTTAGTCCCTACAAGGTCATTGTGCTGTTGGTCTAGTGCTTGTTCTTTGGTCTTGTTTGAGTCGTATGTGTCCTTATTCATAGACAATTAAGAAAAAAAATCAGATTATTGCACATGTTGAGAGAATAGTACTACAGGAATTATGTGCACTAAATATTTATTTAACATCTAGTCTTCTATTTTTTGTGTGCAAAGGAAACTTAGAGTGTTTTCTGTTGCATGTTGTTCCTTGAGTCAAGAGATTGCTGCGCGTTGTTGCATATGAGAATTGTCGGTTCAGTTCTACATATGCATCTATTCCTTATGTAAAGAGTGCGAAAAAGAAAGTTCAGGTTTTTTTCTTTGTGCTATAAAGTTAGCAACTCTTGTTGTAGTTCTGTGTCAAAAGCATCACGAAAGAAGTAAAAGGCAAAGAGGTGCTAAAAAAATAAAAAGAAAAAGGCGCACCTATAACAAAAGAAAAAAACAAAAGGAGAAGAGAAAAAAATTCAGAATTGCTTGCAGCCTTTTGTGTCCTTTGTTGAGCCATTTGCTTGCTTGCTTGAACTATGTCCGGGATAAGTTTAGGCCGGTGACATAGACTAGCTTGGGACTATTATTCAGTTTTGCAATTTCTGAATTGAAATTTTGCTAATCCTTGCTACTATAAATTGCCTACCTAGCTCCATATATATATTCTTCTGAATAGGCACAGAACTTGGACCCTCGTAATCGTCGGATCACACTCTCCAAGGTATCCTCTGTTTTGCTATTAAGAATCTTGTAAGAACTCAGTTAGGTGATGCCATTTGCTTGTTGAGAGTTTCCACTATGATCAAACAGAATAGGAAAATATACTCTTCTGTGTTTTCTTGTTTTCTAGTAACAATAACAGGTTACAACACCGATGGTAATGAGTCGATGGTGTCAAATGAGGTTGATACAAGTGTTATAGCACAACGAGTGCTTAGTTCTCAAATGGAGAAGGTAGAGCAAAATAAAATGAATAACTTGTTTCAGACTCACTTTGTTATGAAGGATCGACGTTATCGTGTCATCATTGATGGAGAGAGTAGCCACAACATCGCAAGCTTGGAATTGGTTGAGAAGTTCAGCTTGACCACACAGCCACACCCATGTCCATATTACATCCAATGAGTAAATTCTTGTGGTAAGAAAAAAGGTAGATAAAATTACATGCATTAAATTTTTTATTGGTTCTTATAAGGATTGTGCAGATTTTGATATAGTGCCTATACAAGCGTGTCATTTTGTTATTGAGTAAGCCTTGGATTTCTACAAATAATACTTTGCACAATACCATTGCTAATAGCTATTCATTTAAATACAATGGTAGAAGAGTTACTCTTAAACCTTTATCTGCTGCTGAAATTTTAGAAGAGGATCAACAACGACTTAAGAGAAGAAAGAACGAACCATTTAGGATAGAATGGGCTATTTCAAATGTTGCAACACTTTCATTAAAATCTAAATTACTAGAGGATAAACATATTTCCTTGCCTCTTGTTGCAACTAATACATTTCAGCTTCTACACAAATAAAAGGATAGTGAGAAAGATAAAGAATAAATTATTGTTTCAAGTAAGAACTTTCCTAATATACTGAATTGTTCCAACAATCTTGTTATATTAGAACCTTGTCTTGATTTGTCATTGCCATAAGTTGATTTATCTACTGATTCTTTTGATAAAGAGAAGTAGTGTGCCACTGCTTCACTTATACCTTTGCCACAATAAATGAATGAGCTTGATGTTTTTGCTTATGATTCACCTATTAGTGCTGAAATGAAACATTTGATTTTAATAACATGTGAAAAAGATGAGCAAAAATTATTGTCTTCTCTAAATACTTTGGGTTATATTGAATTTGATGTTCTTTGTGATTTAAATACCGTAGAGAAACAAATCTTTTCTCAAACTGAATTGCCTTTACTAACAAGAAATAATTTTTATGCTATAGGAAACTATGATCATAGAGGTGTATTTATGATGCACAAAGTTTATATTTGCTCAAACATGAATCCTCCTTGTGTTGTACAACCAAATGATGAACTAGAAAACTGCAATAACAATTACCATGTCGTGTTATGTTTTTCTAGTATTTTTAAGATCACATATTTTCTATCTTGTCATAAGAGGAAGAATGATGTTCATATTGCTGAGCAAGTTTTCAAAGAGGTCATTAATTTGCATGGCATGCCTTCTACTGTAGTTTCATATTGTGATAATAAATTTTATAATGCATATAAATATGAGTTGTATCCCAAGTTTGGGAATAGTTCTATATTTTATATTTCAGATTTGAAACCATTATTCGATGAAACGGATGGGATCGAGTCGAGGACGACTCTAATTCAAACGGGAGAAAATGATGAGTACATCACAACCATGGATACACACAACACTCCAACTAAGATGAAAGTTCATGTGCATCAGCTTAATTTACAGGTGAGATCGTTTCTAATGTTTTTATTATGTGGTTTTAGGAAAAATTGCTACCTAATAAATTAATTGTTGTTAAGAACCATGGAGATGATGATGAGGTAGCTGGGGAGGTGATTGGAGGCGTGATGGGCCAGCAAGGACGTCCAAGCCAAGGTGGAGGCCCAATGAAAACCGACTTCGAGTCTGTTTCAGAGCCTAGGACCAGTCTGCACTAAAACGGACGCTCAGGACGCATACGAACACGGATTTGGACGTTCTATATATGTCTGGAAAGATAACGAAAAGACCTTTTCAACTCAACCGGTTCCATGTCAATATTCATCCCGATCCGTTGACAATCACCGAAACAAATCGACTTTCAGAATCTGTCCTAGTGCTGCGACACCGTAATCGGTCTTTGGGCCATGTATCAAGTTGAGCCCACTTAGGGCTGTGTCCAGAGGGTCCTGCACAATCCTAGGGTTCTCACATACAGTCGCTGCCTCTTCATTAGAGTTTGAGTTTTGCTTAGATTATTCTGTTCATAACAGTTTCACCGTCATATCAGTTTGTGAGACCCGAACTTGTGAGATTCATTATATACTTGCAAATTTAGTTGCATTCTTCTTTGTTCTTGCTTGTGTTCTTGATTTGCAGGTAAGGATAAGCCTTCTCGATGAGTTCAATCATTCTTGGACGGTTGATAACCATAGGAGACGTTGTGCTGCGATTGCGGGGTTTAGAACGTGTCATTCGGAAACCGAATCGATTTATGTATCGCCTCCACCTTAATCAAGTTTATCAGAACCTATCGGAAGATCGGGAACCCTTGTCCACATCAAGAAAACCATCGCTCTCTTACTTACGCACATGAGGTTGTTTGGCCAAAGTTAACGTACCAATCAACAAGAAGCGTAAGTTAGGACCTAAAATTGTGGATTGTATCTTTCTTGAATATGCTCATCATAGCATTGCCTATAGATTTTTAGTGGTTAAATCTGAGGTGCCTGATGTTCATGTTAATTCATTAATGGAGTCTCGTGATGTTACTTTCTTTGATAACATATTTCCTATGAAAGATTCACATAGCATGTCTAGATTATCTTCTGATGTGATTGCTGAAACAACTCCTAAACCTAGTGCACTTTCTGATCATGCTGAACAAACATTTGAACCAATCCATGAGGAGATTGATAGTGAAACTCCTAAGAGGAGCAAGAGACAAAGGACTGCAAAGTCTTTTGGTGATGATTTCACTGTTTATCTTATGGATGACACTCCTAGAACTATTTCAGAGGCATATGCATCTTCTGATGCAGATGACTGGAAAGAAGCTGTCCATAGTGAGATGGACTCTATTCTTTCTAATGGAACTTGGGAAGTTGTCGATAGACCATATGGTTGCAAACCTGTGGGTTGTAAATGGGTGTTCAAGAAAAAGCTTAAGTCTGATGGTACTATTGACAAGTATAAGGCTCGACTTGTGGCTAAGGGTTATACTTAGAAAGAAGGCAAAGACTTCTTTGACACTTATTCATCTGTTGCTAGATTGACCACTATTCGTGTATTACTTGCTCTGCCTACCTCACATGGTCTTATCGTTTATTAGATGGATGTTAAGACAGCTTTTTTTAATGGAGAGTTGGATGAGAAAATCTATATGGATCAGCCAGATGGATTTGTTATAAAGGGTCAAGAAGATAAGGTGTGTAAGTTGTTGAAGTCTTTGTATGGTCTGAAACAAACTCCTAAGCAGTGGCATGAGAAATTTGATTCAACACTTCTATCAACATGCTTTTCAGTCAATGAGGCTGTTAAATGTGTGTACTACCGTCATGGTGGGGGTCAAGGAGTTATACTGTGCTTGTATGTTGATGGCATACTCATCTTTGGAATAAATCTTGACGTGATCAATAAGGTCAAGACCTTTCTGTGCCAAAGCTTTGATATGAAGGATCTGGGTGAGGCTAATGTTATCTTGAACATCAAGCTAATCAAAGGAGAGAATGGGATTACTCTTACGCAATCTCATTATGTTGAGAAGCTCTTGAACCGTTTTGGTTACAAGGATAGCAAGCCTTCTCCAACACCTTATGATCCCAATTTGATCCTTCGAAAGAATAAGAGAATTAATAAAGACCAATTAAGATATTCTCAGATTATTAGATCACTTATGTATTTCGCTAGTGCTACTAGGCCTGACATCTCGTTTGCTGTGAGCAAACTGAGCCGGTTTACTTCTTGCCCAGAAGATGATCATTGGTGTGTGTTTGAGCGGGTAATGCACTATTTAGTTGGTACTATGGATTATGGAATTCATTATTCTGGATATCCAGCAGTACTAGAAGTCTATAGTGATTCCAATTAGATATCTGATGCTGATGAGCTGTATGCCACGAGTGCATATGCATTTACTCTTGGTGGTGCTGTTGTTTCATGGAGATCATGCAAACAGACCATTTTAACGAGATCTACCATGGAAGCAGAGCTTACTGCACTAGATACAGCTACAGTTGAGGCCGATTGGCTACGTGAGCTCTTGATGGACTTGGCTATTGTCGAGAAACCTGTGCCGGCAATCCTTATGAATTGTGACAATCAAACTATGATAATCAAAGTGAACAATTCTAAGGGCAATATGAAGTCATCAAGACATATTAAGTGACGTTTGAAGTCTGTCAGGAAAATGAGAAACTCTGGAGTTATATCAGTAGAATATATTTCAACTGGTGAGAACCTGACAGATCAATTTACCAAAGGGCTGTCACGTAATGTGATAGACAGTGCATCGAAGGAGATGGGTATGAGACCCATATGTGCTATTCCATAGTAGTAACCCAACCTATACGATCGGAGATCCCGTGAAGTAGGATCTGGGAAGAACAAGCTATTGGTTAGCATGAGAGTAACCTTTTATAACCCACTCAAGAAGCGATGCATTACTCTCGATATCTCTATGGCAGGTTGGTTGTTACCTTAATATATTCAGTTGGCTTGAAATAACAAAGATGTCCTACAGAACATTCTTGAATGAATCCACCTATATGAGCCCGATTGTTATAAGGTCGCAATCTGTGAGATTTGGGTGATCTCTATTAAGCTCATGAAAGATCAAGGGAGTATGACCTATATGCTCCACCCGCGGAGAAGCCTACTGGAGGTCTAGTATCAGTTATGACAGTAAGTGAAACTTGTTTGCATAAAATTTGCAATTTAAGGCATAGTCCATTGTTCAAGTTGTGAATGAGTGTAGCTTATTGTTCTAGGTGAAAGTTCAACTTAACAGTCTCCACTGAAAACACTGGTATATTAAACAACAGTGGGGTGAGGCAAAGTCTAGCTGGGACTTTGAGATCTGGTGGGGGATTATTGGAATTATATGGGCTTGACCCATTAATATTCACAATAATTCCTGAAAAATCTAAAAGGCCCATTCATAAGTGGTGGGAGTGCAAAGATTTAGTCTCACATTGCTAGTGGAGGTGGAGGGAGTCCAACTTATAAGGTTGGTTGCTCTAGCATCTCTTACAAGTGTGTGGATGAGAAGAAGGAAGAACACACACGCGTGCTCGCTTGCCTCGCCTCGCCAGGTCGGACCGGGCTGGGCCGGGCCGAGCCGAGCGGGACAGGGCGGGGCGGGGTGGGGCAGGGCAGGGCAGGGCGTGGGCGTGGGCGATGGGTGCGGCCGCGCATCACCTGCGTGAATGGTCCGCTGAAATTCGATCCCTTGCCTTGCGGGGACGCGGCTTCCTTTTGCACTTTTTTTTTACTGCATGTTCTATATATTTCCATATATATTTGGTTATGGAAACCGATGTATTAATATGATAACCGACTCGGTTGCGGGACGCCCAACCCTAGCGGTTCCTCCCTATAAATACGTACGGGTATCGCCGCAAATCATATCACGCAATTACCTAGGATTTTGCCTCTCGCTACTGTTACGCCGCCAAGACTTCTCCATCCTGATCGTCGGCGTGCACCGGCGAACGGGAGAGCAGGTCTCTGGAACCGTCATCCTCTGTGATCCTGCACCGGGAGAGGACGAATAAGGTTTTTGGGAAGCGCTCTGCGTGACTGCTCGATCGCTTCCTTGTCTTCGTCAAGCTCGTCGTCACGGCCCGTCTTACTCGTCGTTGAGTCGGTCTCACCGCCGTCGCCAACAATGTGACGGTGCTGAACGTCGTCGCCACCTTCTCTACCCAGTCCAGAAGGAAACGTACATACTCTTATCTCAAACCATGTCTTTCATACTAGCTTTCATGATCTATTTATCTATGATGGATGTTGCTAGTATGATAGATGTTATGCTTTTATCTGGTCTTATAGACCTGTCTAGATCTTGCGTAGACTTGTCTAGTTTATCATGTAATCTGTTAATCATGCTTATAATTTATTTCTGGATTAATATAAAACTAAAAGTGCTAATTTATCCAACAGATTATGCGTGGTGTCATAAGTAATATATATCTTCATACTTCTCTATCGTACTTTCTACTCAAGTTATCTTTTCTTAGCCTTCAAAACACACAAAAAAATAGTTTATTTTATGATAAGCGGTATTAATTTTTAGTCACAGTCCAAAATCAGTCAATGCATGGTGGCTGCCAATGCAGTGGGAGCTCTCCGACTAATAACTCAATTGCTTACTCAGGGTGCGCATTGACTTTTATTGGCTTGAGAAATAGAAAATGGTGCTGCTTTTAAAATCCAGATGAACAGACTAGCAGTGAATAATTAAATCGTACTCCCATGAACAACTTAGTGTCCAGTGGAATGTAATTTTGACCACGAATGCATATCTAAGCAGTTTCGTCAGCGCTGATGCAGGTGGGCATTTCAACCACCAGGCTCCATGTGAGGAGCTAGCTTGTGGCCGTACTTATATGTGATATATGTAAGCAGCATTCACCATTCCGAATCCTGCACTGATTAATATAGCTGGACTAGTACTATCAATGAAAATGGTAATGTTTGTTTGTACTGATTGCAGCCTGTTTAGTTTGAGCTTACTTTTTTTCTTTGTTGAAATTTGTCTTAGTAGCCCTCTTAGGTTTTACTTACACAAGATATCACAAGCAGCACAAAAGTATTGATGATGGGACTTTTTTGAGCATATTGGATGGGCACATCTTTGGCATTGATCCGAATCCCACAATTGATCAGATTTTGACATCAAGATCCGGCCTTTTCATGGACGGCTTCATGGGTGGCAATGGTGGTTTCGGTCCCAATGGCACCAATGGAAGCTTCTCTGACATTAGTGGTGGTAGTCACAAATGATGGACATTGGTTCATTGTCTAGCACTTCTAGTTGAAATTTATTTAGTATTTTGCATGGTAGTAATTGTGTTTGAACTTCAGTGAAGTGTTAGTGAAAAAATGATCTATGTTTAATTAATTAATTGTATTTTGCATGGTACGGTAATTTATTTGTGATAAATTGGAAAAAAATAATACCTATGCATAATTCTATGGGCATCAGATGATAGATGATGAGCAGAGTTTGTGCTGGTATGAACAGAATATATACTACCGAAGTTTGTTTTGTGACAAAGGATAATAATAAACTTGATCAATGGAAAAAAAAAAGAAAACAGACCTCATTTGCAATGTCACAAGAATCATACACATAGAAAACATTTCAATTGCACAGAAAAAAAAACACAGGATTCAATATAATCTCCTCAATCCAAATAAAGAGGACTGCCAGCTGGATTTAGACATTAGGAAGTACTAATACATTATGTGGTCGGAAGATCGTAATAAATAACTCAACTTAAGAATTGATTGATGCTACCCTCAGTGTGAAAGAAATGGAAAAAGAAAAATATATACAGTACATGTGACGATCTAGAACATACGAATAAACGAGAAATTTCTCTCTCCGACACAGACATGTGGACGTATCTGCTAGCTCTAATTCTGAGGAGAGAACCACTTGTCAAACAGAAACTCTAGATTCGTGCACAAGTAAGTTGATCGGGTCATCCGTCCCCTGCATACAAAAGAAAAATGGCGTACTATTACCTGTATTTGGAGTGTGTGCAAAGAAATTTCATGGTACTCGTGTTCAGGGTTTTTTTTTTCCTTTTGCGCGCGTTGAACTGGTCAAAAGTTTTGATCAGTTGCACATTCTAGAAGCAAAATTGTCCTGTGCGGAAGGAGAGGAAATGAGGAGTGGAATTGTTGACTTTATGATAATCAGTGTAATCACCACGCAATTGGCTGGAGAATTGGCAGGATTTGACTACTGGACTCTCGCGCGCGCGACAAGGCGATTAGGCGAGGGACGTAGTACGCGTATAGAGCGGACGCCAGGCTTGACCTACGCTTGCTTTCTTTCTTCTTGCTTTCTGTTAATATGTAATAATAATAATTATTAATACGGGAATGCTTCCTTTCAATCTATTGAAAAGAGAAAATAGAGTACCCTTTCAATCGATTGTAAACGAGCCCCTTGATTTTTTAGTATTTTTGAAATCCAGCCCCTTGATTCTTGCGATGCAAGGGAGGGGAACAAGTAGGAGAGAGGAGTAAGTCAACGGTGCTTATAGAAATGCAGTCCTCCACGGCGACGACTGACGAGATGAGATTCCAAATCCACCTGCCGCTATACATTTATTTCCAAGGCCAAAAAATACATTTCTAAGGCCAAAGCTTGGCTTGAATGAATCTTGATCAAAGTCTTCCCTCCCAACCCAGCTCGTTCCATCTTGGCTTCCGCGCGGAGCTTTCCAAGCAAGAAGCTAAGCCGCCTCTCTTGTTGTGACCGCCTGCCTTTTCGTGTCTCTTTCGCCGGCTGCTGTAGGCCTGCCTGCTTCTCTTGAGATTTATATGGTCACAGGTTTTGTTGGCTTGGCGTCATTGGTTTCATTCAATTGATATCTTCATCTATCTTGTCCGCGTTCCATTTGGCAACCTGCTCCTCTCGGACCTGCCTGCCTAGCTGCATCTTGTTTAGTTTCATTATTCGTTCGTTTTTTGCCGCCACCAACAGCAGCTTAATTAGCTTCGTTCTTGGATTGCCTTGTTATATCTTCTTCTTTGTTTCCATTACATTCCAGCTACAGAGAGAGAGAGAGAGGCTAATAAGAAAGAGAGAGAGAGAGAGAGGCTAAAAAGAGAGAGGGGGGGAGGCTAATAATCCATTCCACTTGTTCAGCAATCCATTGAAATCAAATCAAGAAAACAAGTAGAGAAATGGCCGACGACGGCGGCTCCAACCGGACAAGGAGGAGAAGCCGGAGGAGGAGGAACATGCGCCTCAGCAAGCTCTACAGCTTCGCATGCGGGAGGCGGCCCAGCGTTGCCGACGACGACCCTGCAGGGTCCAGCAGGATCGGAGGGCCGGGCTTCTCGCGGGTGGTCAACGCCGGCGTGCCGGAGCTGCAGGGCAGCAACTCCATCTCGACGACCAAGTACAACGTTGTCACCTTCTTCCCCAAGTCCCTTTTCGAGCAGTTCCGCCGTGTCGCCAACATCTACTTCCTCGTCGCCGGCTGCCTCGCCTACACCAACCTCGCCCCCTACAGCTCCTCAACCGCCGTCGCGCCGCTCGTCATCGTCCTCCTCGCCACCATGGTCAAGGAGGCCATCGAGGACTGGAGGAGGTACCAGCAGGTCAGTGAGTCTCTTCACTGCAAGCTAATAAGTTCAGATGCAAGAGTCTAGTACTAACGCATGGTGTTAGTTAAAGAAATGTCTAGTACCTACTGAACGAAGCTTTAATTTGTACTAGTCAGATTAGGAGTTAATAATCAGGACTGACTGACTCTCGAATGAATTTCATCCAGGATTCCGAGGTGAACAACCGAAGCACAAAAGTGTTCCAGGATGGTGTCTTCTCTGATGTCAAATGGAAGGACCTCCGTGTCGGTGATATTGTCAAAGTCCAAAAGGATGACTTCTTCCCGGCTGATCTTGTCTTGCTTTCCTCTAGTTACGAAGATGCCATTTGCTATGTCGAGACCATGAACCTTGATGGTGAGACAAATCTCAAGCTCAAGCAGTCCCTCGAGGTAACCTCCAACTTATTGCTGGATGATGACAGCTTCACCACCTTTAGGGCCGTCATAAGATGTGAAGACCCAAACGCACATCTCTACTCCTTCATTGGAAACATTGAAATTCAAGAGCAACAGTACCCGCTCTCACCTCAGCAGCTCCTCCTCAGGGACTCTAAGCTTCGCAACACCGAGTTTGTGTATGGCACGGTCATTTTCACGGGCCACGACTCAAAGGTTATGCAGAACGCTATGAAAGTACCGTCAAAGAGAAGCAATGTCGAAAAGAAGATGGACAAAATCATCTACCTCCTTTTGTCTTCGCTCGTTCTGATTTCAGTTATTGGCTCCATTTTCTTTGGCATTGCAACCAGAGATGACTTGCAAGATGGCAGGATTAAGAGATGGTACCTTAGGCCTGATGACACTAACATCTACTTTGATCCAAACAAGCCCGCTATTTCAGCAGTACTCCATTTTCTCACAGCAATGATGCTTTATGGGTACTTCATCCCTATATCCCTCTACATTTCCATTGAGATCGTCAAGCTCTTGCAGGCGTTGTTCATCAACAATGACATCCATATGTATCATCAAGAGAGTGACACACCGGCTCATGCTAGAACGTCCAACTTGAATGAGGAGCTGGGTCAAGTTGACACAATTCTCACAGATAAAACTGGGACATTGACTTGCAACTCCATGGAGTTCATCAAATGCTCTGTTGCAGGAACTGCGTACGGCCGTGGTATCACTGAGGTCGAAAGAGCTATGGCAAAGAGGAAAGGCTCCCCATTGATCGCCGACATGGTTAATCTCAACAAACCTTTTCAGACGGAGGGGCAAACTGCAGTCAAGGGATTTAATTTCATAGATGAGCGTGTCATGGACGGTAACTGGGTCAACCAACCACACCATGATGTGATCCAGATGTTCTTCCGGTTGTTGGCAGTCTGTCACACATGCATACCTGAAGTTGACGAACAATCAGGGAAAATCTCATATGAAGCAGAGTCTCCTGATGAGGCAGCCTTTGTTGTAGCAGCACGGGAACTCGGTTTTACATTTTACAAACGGACACAGACGGGCATTTCTCTGCATGAGTTAGATCCCTTGTCTGGGAAACAAATTGACAGGTATGAGCTTGAAACCCCTTCTAACGTTCGGGGAAAATATCAGGGTTGACCTACAGTTGAATGTTTTCACATTGTTTCCATTCAGAGAAATTGGAGTGACCTGACTATTTTCTCGTTAAACATTTTTGTAGATCATACAAGATCTTGCATGTCCTTGAGTTCAACAGTGCTCGGAAGAGGATGTCAGTAATAGTTAAGGACGAGGAGGGGAAAACATTTCTCTTCAGTAAAGGCGCTGACAGGTATGTACTCCTTTTGGTCTATTAATCTCGGTACTCATGCCACAGCTATCTCTTGACTTGATCTCAATATATGCAGTGTAATGTTTGAAAGGCTATCAAGTTCTGAGAGTTCGTACAGACAAGTGACCCAGCAGCACATAAATGAATATGCTGATGCCGGTCTAAGAACACTAGTTCTTGCATACCGTGAACTTGAGGAGGATGAATGTGCATATTTCGACAGAAAGTTCACAGAAGCTAAGAATTCTATCAGTGCTGATAGGGATGAAAAGATTGAAGAGGCTGCAGATTCGCTAGAGAGGGATCTGATCCTTCTTGGTGCTACTGCTGTTGAGGATAAACTACAAAAAGGGGTGAGAAAAAAAAATCTTTTACCTAATGGTAATAATTGACAATCTAAGATGTTTAATTGGGTTTGCTAATATGCATTCCATTCTTTTAGGTGCCTGAATGCATTGACAAACTTGCTCAAGCTGGCATCAAGATATGGGTGCTTACAGGCGACAAGATGGAGACTGCCATCAATATTGGGTATTCCATCTCTCCTTTGGCAGTTTTAATGCTTATGCAAATACTTAGTGATCTTTATTAACTTAAAGTATGATAAAATTGTTTACAGGTATGCCTGCAGTCTGCTGAGACAAGGAATGAAGCAAATAACAATCACACTGGAGACAGCAGATATCATAGCATTGGAGAAAGGCAGTGACAAAGAAGCTGTTGCTAAAGTAAGAATACTAGAACTGGTTCAATCATTATGGTGTTACCTTATATACGTATATGCATTGATTCACGACAATTAAAAATCACCAGAATTGCGCTCACCCTGTGCTGCTGAATGATTTCAGGCATCAAAGGATAACGTGGTGCAGCAAATAAACGAAGGGAAGAAACTTATAAATGCATCTTCCGGTGAAACATTTGCCTTGATCATCGATGGGAAGTCACTAACATATGCTTTAGAAGACGATGCGAAGGGCATCTTCCTTGATCTTGCAATTGGTTGTGGGTCAGTCATCTGCTGCCGTTCTTCACCCAAGCAGAAAGCTCTTGTAAGCTCAGCTGTGCCTCAAACCTATCTTTTTGGGTGGCAAAGTAAGGTTTTTTAATTCTTCCGTTCTAAACTGCCATTTCCATTGGTGTCATATAGGTTACTAGGCTTGTAAAAACTGGCACTGGTAAAGTTACATTGGCGATTGGTGACGGTGCGAATGACGTCGGCATGATTCAAGAGGCAGATATCGGGGTTGGAATCAGCGGCGCTGAAGGAATGCAGGTTTGATTTTGCTGCTCACCATTGATTCCAAAATGAAATCTTGTGTTCTTATAAGCTCAATTTTTTCCCTGAATCTCAGGCTGTCATGGCAAGCGATGTTTCCATTGCCCAATTCCGCTTTCTCGAGCGCCTGCTGCTTGTGCATGGACATTGGTGCTATAGCAGGATCTCCTCAATGGTACTTACTGTTATACAGCTCTTCGTATTTCAACTTTTCAGTACTGTCAGCACTTGTGAAGCAGAAGGAGAGCATCTGAGATTTTGACCTATTTTGTTTGTACTTTCCAAATCCACAGATATGCTACTTCTTCTACAAAAATATCACGTTTGGTGTGACTCTGTTCCTGTATGAGGCGTACACATCATTCTCAGGCCAAGCTTTCTACAATGACTGGGCAATGGCGCTCTACAATGTTCTCTTCACGTCGCTTCCTGTGATTGCTATGGGAGTCTTTGACCAAGATGTGCCTGCTCGGTTCTGTCTCAAGGTACCTAATAAGCTACTCTTTGTATTGTCTGAACTTGTTGCACTGGGACATGGAAATGTGTCCAATGTAGTGAATGGCTCGAGACATAATCCTTACTGTTTGTGGCAATGCAGTACCCAATGCTGTACCAGGAGGGTCCTCAGAACCTGCTGTTCCGGTGGTCAAGAATCCTAGGATGGATGTTATACGGTGTGGCCAGCGCTGTGATCATATTCTTCTTCAGCACCACAGCGCTGCAGCACCAGGCGTTCCGCGAAAGCGGAGAGGTGATGGACCTCGCGGCCCTTGGTGCGACCGCCTATACGTGCGTCGTCTGGGCCGTCAATGTTCAGATGGTGATCACCGTGAGCTACTTCACCTTGATACAGCACATCTGCATCTGGGGTGGCATAGCACTATGGTACGTGTTCCTGGTAGCCTACGGTGCCATCACGCCGACTTTCTCGACCACCTACTTCATGGTGTTCGTGGACGCGCTGGCGGGCGCGGCATCCTACTGGGTAGTCACCCTGCTGGTGTCTGCCGCCGCACTCATCCCCTACTTCACCTACGCGGTGATCAAGACGTGGTTCTTCCCGGACTACCACAACAAGATTCAGTGGCTGCACCACCGAAACAGAGGCCAGCCAGACAGCAATCATGCCGACGTTGAGTTTGGGCAGGCCCTGCGCCAGTTCTCAGTAAGGTCCACCGGAGTAGGTGTGTCTGCACGCCGTGACGCCGCAGCGCTTGTTCGCCTCAACAGTAAGGTTTACCATGCAGATTCACCGCAGTTGTCATGACCAACAATACCAACAGTGTCCTATGTAAATAGAAATCAGCTTCTAGCCAGAGCAGCACTTCCTTGTAATGTGGAAGAGTAGTGTCCTTTGTTTCTCTAGTCTAGAAGAAAGAGAAAAAGAGTAGCTAGGACAAACCCAACTGTACATGAGATGAGAGGGCCATTTTTTTTATTAGAAATGGATATCAGGGGTGTACATTAATTTCATTTTAGGTGGTAGGATGGTGGTATACAAGTTCAGTTAGTTTACATTCTTAATTTCCCCCACGTTGATCTGGGGATGATATTCCTTGGTTGTATACGAAAGAGTTGGAAATAAAGCCTCCTCTTTTTTCTTTTTTTCGGTCCGTGAACTATTACAGGAGTCATGAATTTGATTTATCTTTGTTTTATTTAATCATTTAAAATAGAGAGCAATTACAACCGAGAACACAAAATCTTGAGGGTTTAACTAACCGGCAAGAGGTTTTTCTGGGTTCAGTTCATCGAGCACAACTGCACAAGGCCTGATCAAAACAACAGCAAGGTAGTCCCTGTAGAAAGGAAAGGAGAAAAACAAAAGGCAATGATTATTAGTTATTGGCACATTATTCAAATAACAAGGATATGAATTTACCAAATGAATCGAGTACGGTGCCTAAATTGACCGGAATCCTTTGAATCACTAATGGTCAAATCTGATGTCTTGACCTGATGACAAAGACAGGCATTTCTTTGCTACGCTACTTGTTCCAGAAGGAAAAGGAGACGAAGAAAGCAACATTGGTCATCATCACGCATGTCATGCTTGGTTAGGCAAGTTACGACTAGGACCGCAACCGTGTCACAAATAGCGGAGGAAGAAGACTCAGCCCGCGCCAATAAAGTCTATAACTACTGCTGTCGTCCTCGTCTTCACGGGTTCAGGGTCTGTCTCCTCGCATCATCTCATAGAATAGAATGCTTACAGTACAGGTGTCACACGTTTGAATGCTTTGGCAATCTCTATCAAACCTCTGAAAATGTATAAACTACCATTATTGTTTCACTTCACTCTCTACAAAATAGGACCGGAAAAACAACATCATCTGTGTAGTCTACCAAATTCCTAATGAATACGGCAACCACGAGAGAGACATTTTCTCTCGATACAAACACTTTGACCGGTCCGGTTAGTAATTGTAGAATGATGATAACAACTACACAGTTAGGAAAAGAAAGAATGAAGGTGATGCGTTCGATGATCACAAGATCCTGGAGCTTGGAGCAGCGTCAGTACCTCCTCTACTGTGGCTGTTCCAACTGTATTGGCTCAAGTCGGAGCTATCATCTTGTGTGCCAGCCACCATCCGCTGGAACATCCGTATCTCTGCTGTGTGGGCGACATTGAAAAGTTCACTTTGTCCAGGCTGAACACCATTTGTTAGATCAATATCCGCTAAGCTATCAAGAACTCGCACCACCTGAAAGTGACAACAATATCATGTTCAATTCGACAAACCAATGAAACCAGATATTTTCCCAGTGTGCATCAGGTGTTCGCTGGGCACTGATGCTGACCTTCCCACACATGCAGGTTGTGTAGTTATTTGTTTCTGAACTGTGCCAGGTAAAACTGGTTGTCTAATTTGAAAATGTTACAACACGATGTTTTCAGATAACGAAATAACCATGCAATTTGTCGAATTCTCCCACTACACAAAAGAATTTCCAAGTACCTGGCTCATTCTGGGCCTCCTTGACGCTGAATGTCGGATGCATGCTGCAGCAGCCTCAATCATACGGAACATCTCTAGCTCATTGAAGTTCTTCTCAAGTTGGGGGTCAATCAACCCTTCCAAATGACCTGTGTCAACAGCTCGAGAAAGCAATGGCCTAGCCTGCAAATAATTGAGAAAGGGGAATCATTTGAGGGATGTCATCACTTGCACGAGGTCAGTGGTTCGTAAGTACATGGTACACCCTTGAGAACCCTAACCTTTTGCATGGACAAAAGTAACAACATTAGGAAGATGATCATCCCAGTACCCCTAACGTTTCTTATGATGAGATCTGCAGGCTAGTTTATTTTTCATGGACATAAGAAAGACTACTGTAACAGTTAGGGCCTTCCTGTAAAAAATAATAGGGGTGCAAGCAAGCAGCATACTCACTTGGAAGAAAATCTTCAAACATAGATAAGATTTATCTACTATGTTGTTACAGATAGCACGTTTGAATTTCCCCTATTCTCAAGATATATGCCTACAGTTAGAGTGTTCATGAGTAATGTATCTACTGCAGCCTACCAGCTGATACTGTAGTGCCACACTTAAATTGCCCACATGGTACGAATTTATACCATCAAACACAGGGAACAAGCTTAGTGTTTTAGAGAATCCCAAATAAGCTTAGTGTTTTAGAGTAGAAACTCCAATAAAATTAAAGTGGACAAAAAGTGATGTGCATCTCACCCACTCAACAAGGCTCTCGTTACCCGGAGGTCTTGATGCATCGACAGGTCTTCGGCCTGTAATAATTTCTAAAAGAACGACACCAAAAGAGAATACATCTGATCTCTCAGTCAATTTGCCACTTGATGCATACTCTGGGGCCATGTACCTACAATATAAGGAAAAGAGAATTGAATCATGAATTATGAATTACTGCAGCATATAGATGTTCGTTGAAATTTGTGAGGTACTTCACTCACCCAAATGTCCCCATAACACGGGTGGTTACATGTGTTACAGCATCCAAAGCCAACCTTGCGAGACCAAAATCAGCCACCTAGAATTCATGGATATAATTCAATTAGCAAACCCTCGCCTCCTACTAAGCTGACCCCTAAAAGTAGAGAGTGCCACATGCCCACATCATCATATTTTCTACCAAGGCACTCCTATGGAACACACACGTAAAACATGGATGACCATACAAAAACAAAACCCAATTAACTGAATCATATTAGTTAGAAGATATTTCTTCCACATCGCTAGAAAAACAGCAGCAGCAACAACAACAACAACTAAGGCTTTAATCCAAAGCAAGTTGGGGTAGGCTAGAGGTGAAACCCCGAAGAAACAAAGCACAGGAGCAAATAAAAAAGGCAACTACCAAATAAATAAACACGCCATGCATCAAACCCGTTCTATAGACAATTAGACAGAGCAGGGCATCAGCAAATGTACAATTGAAATGATGAAAACAGTCTCTCCCAGCAAACAGCTAGTTCCATGCTACAGTTTACTGTAGTTACTCGTGAGAAAATATATATATATCAGGTTCATTTGGTTACCTTTGCCTCAAAGTTGTTATCCAACAAAATGTTTGAAGACTTGATGTCTCGATGGATGATCCTTGGATGGCCTACAAAAGCATAAAGAGGAACATGTTTAACAACTATAAGAGAGTGAAATCAATGGAACCATGATTGTAGAGACATTGAAAAGTAAGAAGGAACATTACAGTCTTCATGTAGGTATGCTATTCCACGAGCAGCACCAGCAGCAATCTTAATCCTGGCAGTCCATTCCAAAACAGGCCTTCCATGTCCTGTGGATGCAAATCAACTCAGTACTTTTTCAGGCAGACGATAAATGGAAGTAGCAAACGGGAAACAACATACCGTGAAGATGAAAATGTAGAGTGTTATTAGGCACGAAATCATAGACAAGTAATCTCTGGTTACTGGAAATGCAATATCCAACCAGAGAAACAAGATGACGATGATGCACGCGACTAATTATCTCCACTTCAGCCTGAAACTCGCGTTCGCCTTGTCCACCGCCATCTTTTAGTTGCTTCACGGCTACCTCTTTACCATCAGGAAGGCAGCCCTTGTATACCGACCCAAAACCTCCTTCGCCCAGAAGTTTCTGAACCGAGAAACCATCAGTAATCTGATAGAGCTCTTCATACGCGAAGAACCTGGAATTGCCCATGCTAATATCAGATACGCACGGTTGCAGCCTAGGGGTCCCGGCACTATATCTGGTTTGGACAGAAGGGTCAACTGATGAGCCACCTGACGACGAGTGGGAGCTTATCAGTGACATTGTAATGTAAAGAAACCTTGGTTCTCAAGTAGAGGCAGAACAAGTTACCTGATGGCGGCTGAGAGGAGAAAGGAGAGGTAGGTGACATGAATCCAGCACGGTAACCATTTGCTTCCCTCTTGCGCCTACGCTTGTTGGTGTACAAAACAGCAGCTGCTATCAGGCTAAGAACAAGAAGAGCGACCACCGCACCGCCGATGCCTATGATAACACCAGTACTAAGCCTTCCACTCGAGGAGGACTTGCTGGGACTGGGATTCTTTGGGTGGGCCGGGTCAGCTGCCGTGGCAGGCGTGGGCAAGTGCTTGTGGCGACTCGGTGATGATGGCAGCACGACGGCCGGAGAAGGGGGAGCATCATATTCATTGGTAGGAGCAGGCGCCGGGGACGCAGCAGAAGGCGTCGTCCTGCTTCTTGGCTTGGAAGGGGCTGATGCAGGTGAGGGTGCTGGAGGGGGCGAGAGCGCCGGCGGCGGAGGCGAAGGCGAAGGTAAGGGTGAGGGAGGGGGCGAGAGCGCCGGCGGCGGAGGCGAAGGCAAGGGTGTGGGAGGGGGCGAGAGTGCCGGCGGCGGAGGCGAAGGCAAGGGTGTGGGCAAGGGCAACAGGGGGGAGCGTGGAGGAGCAGCCAGCGGCGAGAGGGAAGGCGGAGGGGCAGCAGAGGTGTCGGTGGGCGTGGCAATGATGGGCTGCGGCGCCGGGGAGGAGGCGGCGGGGGCAGCGGCAGCCATTACCTGCTCCTGCTTGACCTCGCCGTCGTCAGGGCCATGGCCGGAATCCGATCCAAAATGGAAGCTTTGCTTGCTTGCTGCTGCTGCTGCCGCTGGAGTGGAAGGGAGAGAAAGGGAGTTTGGATCCAGTAGCAGATGGAGTGGTGGCCACGGATGCAACTCCTTTTCGCTTCAAGTTCTTCTTCCACCTCGAGTCCTCTACTCTCTCGCAAGTCGCAACACAGCAGCTGTGTTGCTCTGCCTTCTTTTGGGGGGCTGGGTTTGGGGAGAAAGTTCTCTTGTTTCACCAAAACAAATTGAAATCCGTTTCAAAAGAAAAACAAGTTGAATTCCGTCCAGAACTTGGAAGGGGAAAAAAATTAGTCTAAATCCAACAAGATAAGATGGTCCACGTACTGTGCTGGCCTCTCTCAAAACACAATCATTTAACAAGTTGCACTCTGGCTAGCTTTAGACCGCCCCATTTCCTGCAAAGTAGTTTAAGCTGGCTCTCGACTCGGAAAAGCATAACCTACCTAACCAAGGTGGGACAAGGAATTATGCACCAACTTATGCAACCAGCTTGCAAGACGCAATGAAACAAGCTTACACTATCTACTATCAGTCTATCCCTGGTAGTTTAGGAGAACAAACACCTCTAACATGTCAGCATGACATCACTTGTAACATGATCCGGCAAAACAAAAGGCATCCATTGCCTCACAAAGCGCAGGGATGTCGAACACTGCTTCAGTTCCTCTGTCGCAAGCCGGAAGCAAAACTACACTTCCTTGGAGTACATAATGACGCACAGGTGCTCCAACAAATCTATTTATTCTCAGCAATCTTCCATTACCCAAAGAAAGAACACAACACCAACAAGATAATTAAACATTAGTAGCCAACCTTCCAACATATAAATCCATGACTCACTTATTGTTTGGTGAAAAAGAAAAGATGAATCTGCTCAACGACATGCCATACATCCTCCTACACACAAAAAAAAAAGGGGGGGGGAAGAGTTGTCACTCGACCACGGTCACCAGCTCAAACTCAATCAAGGACAGGTTGTTGTCCTCTTTAACTGTGAATTCAGCTGGGCTTTCAGCAGCCTTCACTATTCCCCACTTGTCTACTGCAAGCCGCATTGACCCCTTGAACATGTCGATCTTTGCGTTCCTCAGCTCAATAATCGCGCCGGGCTTCATTATATCCACTGCAGAGCAAATAAAAGAAAGTAGAGTTTCAAAACTGCCAGATGTAGTAAAATTCATCTCATCAGTACAAAAGCGAAATAAAAGGTGGAGTAGCAAAGAAGAGACCATGCTACACAAGTGCAGTGACAAAAATATGCTTGGGTTAAATGATTACTACCCCTGTTCCAAAATCAACATGACAAGATTTTGATTATCGGGAGAACAACAAACAAAACAACAGTGCTGGAATGCTGGTGATCACTGGCAAATTACATGTGTATCTTTAGCGCTTACATTACCTACTACCTGTTACTTTTGCATCCATCTTGTACATGGATCCGTTTGTATGTAGCTTATAAAAAATAGAATTCCTCCGAGTATTAAATTAAAGCACAGCAGCTTCAGTTTGTAGCAGAGCATAGCCAACATGGATTAGTTTGTACCTTGGTCGTTCCTTGCGGTGAATACAATGATGCCGGTTTCGTCGCCGACCAAGCACTCGGCAATCCTCATCTGCTGTCTCCCCTGAGGGCCACCCTCGGCACGGCCCCTCTGGAGGACCATCTTGGAGTCGACGACCTTGACGACAAGGTTGTGGCCGTGTGTGCCCGGTCGCAGCTGGTCGACCTTGGTGAAGGTTGGCTGCCTACGGGCGCTGGAATCCGCAGCCATATTAACCTCGATCCCTAATCTCCTTTGGTGGGTTGCGGTTGATTTGAGAGACCCTACAAACACAAACACGTAACAATCTCAGAGGTGGACCATGCAATAGAACGAAATCGCCACATGAGCAAGAGATCCCAAGGTCCGGCCCCCAGGTCGCCATGCACAGCTGCCCAAATTCCCGCATCCATCCCCCCATAATCCCCGTCCCCCCGATCCCGCCCTAGATAATGTCAACTACAAAAGGAAGGGATTGAGGAGAAGTCAGATCTCACCTGGACGAGGAAGAGGAGGCGATTGCTGTTCTGGCCGGCGTGCTTGCCGTTTCTCTGCGATCTGATCTGATCTGAGACCTGCTGTGTGGCGGCGGCGGGGCGGGGTAGATAGTTGAGCAGGAGGAGGAGAAGAACAAGTTCCATCTACCGTTGAATCCCAATCGTATGGTATAGCTAATCGGCCCACTGAGGCCCATGGAACTTGTTCGGCCTGCCTTTGCAGAACCCAGAAGAACTAAACCATCCTTGAAATCATTCCTGTATAATATAATATATATTGTGGAGTATTTTATTCTTTGATTGAAAAGAAAAATTGTGGAATGAAGTAACAACAATTCTCGTACATATAAAATTATATTCTATCGAGGTCTTGCGGGCTTCGCTCATTTTTCTCATTACATTGTAATTTCTATTAGTATGTCGGAAGAAAAACACATAGTTTGGTTTGTGCGTACGGCGGTAGATCAGAGGGTGCGTATTCAACTAGTATTCTTTCTTTATGAAATTCTCATTATTTTTATTTTTGTAGCTTATCTCATTATCTTTACTGGGGGTTCAAGGGTGTAGTGTGCTCGCCTGCATTAATAGGATTTATTACTAGATCAGGAGCATTTTAAGCCAGTCTTAATGCACCATTTCATATCATAGTTTTCAATAATGCCACATCAGATTTTTTTTTTTTGTCTTGGTTTAGTAAATGAAACAACCATCTCTCAATGCACCAATTTCATCTCATATTTTCATAGGCAAGGTAAAGCATTAAATTATTTGATTACGATTGGTCAAATCATAGTATTTAGGATCAAACTATGTGCTCTCAGTAGAGCGACAGCTGTACTTTCTCAGCTCAGCGGTTAAACAAAATGAGACAGATACACATGGATACAAAGATTAAACTGCACCTCCAGAAGAGCGACAACTGTTCTTTCTCATCACTTCTCTTTACAACAAAATTGGCTACTGTGTCATGTGAATTCAATCAAATATTTATACAGTGCAATGCTGCAAACACCTATTTCATTCTACATACAGGAAAAATAAGTAAATACAAACACACAAAACCTACAGCCATCTAGTCTACATGAATCTACTTGAAGAAGATGCCCTTTCTCTTTCCTTTACTTTTCTCGACAGCCTGAAATGAACCCAAAAGGTCACACCAGAATTGGTCAAGGATGATTCTATAAAAATCATTTTACTTATTTTGAAAGAACTTTTAGTATATACATGAGCAAGAATGAGTCAAAGCTTCTCAATCTAAAATCAAATGCAGGAACACAAATGTTGCTTGGAATATCACCCCAATGGTGAAACACAACCTCCTCTAGGATGGTCTGTGAAAAAAAATGGACCAATCCTAGTCACCCACTTAGATTTGGTGATGCAGCAATGTACCAAACCATCAAGACACATAGATCTCTGAAGAGAATGTGGCCGATTGAATAATAGAAGAGAACCATGGGCTGTACTGCATTAGCTCAGGCCGCACAACACCGCGGGGAGGGGTGGGGCAGCATGATCTGCAACTATCAGCCAGCTTCATGGTTTCCAATAACCACTGAAATAAACTTTCACTGTCTGAATCCTCTCGTCAACCCTAAACTTTGACACAAAACTTCCATAGCAGACACAAACCAAATGCTAGACAATGTCATTTGGGCAAAGTACTTTATGTTAACTTTGACAAGACAAATAAACAAGGGAACATTTTATGCCTGGAAATCTATGAGATAGTGAGCCAGTACCTTCATCCTGAACAGCCTTAATATTAGAACAATGGCATCTCGTGATCTGAAAAACAATTCAAATTGACAGCAGTTAGAAACTGTGCTGCATATGATTTTCTGTCGAGCCCAGTCCATCACTCTACACGAACTACCAGAAAGACATGGACAAAAAAATAGCCAATCAAAAAAGGAAAGAGACAGGCATTGCATGCAGCCATCCGAAGTTCCAAACACAAGCAAATGACTTTTAGGGGCACACTGTGTAGTTAAATGCTGAATTTAAGCTCTGGGATATGCTAATCTGTTTTTCTTATCGATGCAAAACTGTGGGAAGTTCTTTGTAGTGCTTTTCATAAAAAAAAAAAAAGAGGGGGGGGGGGGGGTGTTACATATGTACAAAGGAATACAAAAAGGAAAAAAGAGCTGCAAACAGGGGGTGATAATATATTGGTTTTGGTGTGCTTCCAATAGGATGTGATACAATGCAAATGATTAGACGTAGGAACAGGTAGAATATAACATGATGTACCACCAAGCAACAATTGCAGACTGCAGTATATCACTATTGTGTTTAACCATGGTTTATCGTGAAACTCACGGGGCATTTTCTGCAGGCTTTAGGTTGAACTCAGCACCATCAGCAGAAATAATTGAAAATTCGTTAGGACGTCCAAATGGGATATTGATCTGAAAAAGTTGTACAAGGTCAGTTCTAAATCACTATACATGTTTTAAAAGCAACAATGAACATGAAAAAAATAACTTTAGAAACCTGCAGCCTCAACTAAATTTTAAAAGCATATAATGAAAAATTACCAAATACAACTTCCAGTCACTTAAATGGAACTTTACTGTTTGAGGTCTTCAAGATGTACCTTAAATCACTATCATTATAATATGTTTGCTAAACTAAATTTATCATGATTGATTTTTTTTACAACGCATGTAGTTAGGTATATTTTGTGCGGCTAGTTCAAACAATTACAAAAATATATTGTTTTTTCAAATTTAAAAATGTGCTTGCAAATAAAATATTAAGGACAATGGTTTAGAGGAAACATACAACTGTGGCTTGCTGGAATTTCTCTGTGACGACAACACCACGCTGTCCATTACACTTAATGCTGTAACCTTCCCTCTTTATTGCCAATACAGCTGGTTCCCACATGTCTAAAAATCTTACCTGCAGGTTTAATGATTCAGTGATTATATTACATTAAAAAGGTGTAGCAAGAATATTTTTGGCAGACGACTAAAGAAACAGGAACATACAGGTAATAGAACTTCATAGGACACGTGGCCAATTGAAAGAATTTTCTTAATTAGCTCCTTTGTTTCAGGATCTGCACAAATATATAAATTGTCCGAGTTATATTATATATAGCAAAAACATCATGAGAAAAAAAAAACATCTCTCACTGCTTGACAAAGAACAATGCAGCTCAAAAACTTCTTTTAAATAAAATACAAAGTGCGGATGAGAAAGTAAGTTTTAGCACCCTACTGAAAGATTAAACCCTCTCAGAAGACTCACCGCATGTAATTTTTCTTTGATCGTTAGCATGAACCTTCACAATCTCCCCCTACAACAACCAAGGGTAATGGTTTTAGACAAAAGCAAATGTTTTCAGCATTCTGTAAGATAATGGTCTCATCATGTCATAGTTTCCAAACAAACAACTATATCTGGCACCCAATAGTCTCATACTTAGAACCAATATGAATCCTGGCCAAAAGCACACCTGTTTGGGGTTTGGTTTACATTGATTTCTTTGTTTGCTATCAATGAGGATAACCTGACCCTAATTGCAAATTTCAATAGCTGTCCCAGATTTCTATCAGAATGAACAACGTATGTTTCAACCATTCACTTTTTAAAATATTAGAGAACGGAAGTCACTGTGCGCGGTCAAAATCATTGAAGACCAGTATTCTTCTTTTAATATCTAAAAGGTAAATGAAAGCAAGTAATTTACGATGCCATGTAAGAACAATTTGCACATGATGTGAAATATACCTTTCTTTTTCTGTCATCCAATGGCTGGACTTCAATTGCCAGTACCGAGTCCACGTCATCAGCAGTTACTAAATATGTGGGCTGCCTTGCACCTGAACCAGCATACAAAAATGTTAGTTCAAACTTTATGATAGTATATCTAAAACGAAACCAAAAAAAAATAGCTTCTTTCCTGCAGCTCAAGTAAAAGAAAAGTACCTTCTATGAAATTTACTGAACCATCATCCAAATGTCGTACCCACTGTAGTCATGAAACAAAAATGTAAAAATGGAGATTGGAATGATACAATACTGGGAAAGGCTTTGCGAATACAAAAGAATTTGATGGAGTACTCAGTTGTGGATAATGATGGCACTCAACGCACCTCGAAATTACAACTTGTCGTCCCATTGATGGAGTAACCACTTGCCTGAAGTTCTCTTCCAGGAAAGGCTTCACCTGTGATCCGCAGTCCTTCAATGGCTGGCAGTGGATCATCGTCTGCAACTGCTCATTCATGAAAATTTGTTGTTCACTGTCAGAACTGAGGTAACATGGAGGGAAATTACATAAATATAAAGATGTAATACCTTCAGAAAAGGAAGAACTAGGCTCCTCAACGACAGTAGGAAGGTAAGGGTATGGTGGATTTGCATCATCAAGGCCAGACACTAAATTAGGTGAGTCTCCAGAAGCCCATTGTGCAGAAGATTCTTGTGGAATTTGTGCCTCAGCTCCCTCCAGATTTTCTGAAGCATCACTCTTGATGAGATCCTTGAATGATGGGTTTTGATCCTTGGATTCAAAGTTAAATCGGACAGCACGAGAATCATGTTCGGTTCTTTGAGGGACAACATCCTTCGTATTTTGATTGCTGCACCGCATTCATAGCAAGTGAGAGACATCCGATAAAAATTCTATAATGGGGGCTTAAGAAAACTGAGGCCTATAACCGTAATTATTTTTGTGCAAAGTATTACTGTTAATATGGAAACTATCAAGATTAGCCCCAAAGCCCTACAAAATGTTATTGCTAAATTTGTGTCTAGAAATGCCATCTTTCAGAAATTATATACTATGATTGTTCTATAGAGTATAGATAACTATGTCCTTACAAATGCTAAACCTTTACAGGTGTGTATTTTGATATAAATTTACAAACAGTAATTTAATCAAAATTCAAAAATAACGAATGATAACCTGGTTGAAGGAGAGGTCTTCCCAACGTTATCATGCTCCGCACTTGTTGCAGCAATCTCACTTGGAATGACTTGACGATTTTCTGCCCCTAACAAATCCCAATCACGTCTGGCTCGAACAGGAGAAGAAACTGGTGACTGTACATGAGAATACGCTTGCTGGGGCACAATGTCAAGGTTAGCTTTGATCTGTAAAATGGGATAAGAGTTATAATATGCAGTCATCATTGAAAAGCAAACAACAAAAGGTAGAGCCATACAGAAGAAACCAATGCATTTCCAGGAAGATGAGAAGGTGACTGTTCCGCAGCACTTGTATTGTTTGAAGATTCAGCACGCCATGGAGTAATCTGGTATTGTGATTCCTTCAGTTTCTCCTACAATATCCAAGTTAGTAAAAACAGTCCATGCATCAGATGCTCAGTTGCTCACTATTGATTCAGCTACAGGTATGTAGAAGGATAAATGTCACTCACCTCAGTAATAATAAGTTTCTCTTGTAAATGCTTAAACAAAACCTACAGAAACAAAATGGAAGGCACATAGCATGGTCAATCAACTTAGCGAACAATAGAAAAAAAAAAAAACACAAGTTCTTGATTACTTTCAGTATGGAAACAAAAAATAACTTTTATGTTAATCATGTCTTTCATCCGCAGCATTGGCAATCAAGCATATGACAATTGTACACACCTTCAGATTGCTGACAATGGATTGAGCATCACGAACTGAAGGTTGCAGGTTATATTCTGATAGAAGGGGCAATAAAGATGATACAAATGTTGATCTCTCTTGATGCGCTGTCTGCAGAGTAAATTAGGATCCATCACTCGTTATTTTACTGTATAAAATTATACATAATGAATGATTGAAGAAGATAAATAGGACTAGTTGCATCGTACACAATTAGCTCATCTCAAAAGAATGAAAAAGAGCCTCAGAAAAACATGAAATGATGTTTGCCAGAAATCAATGAATTTTACTGTATAAAATTATACATAATGAATGATGAATGATTGAAGAAGATAAATAGGACTAGTTGCATCGTACATAATTAGCTCATCTGAAAAGAATGAAAAAGAGCCTCAGAAAACATGAAATGATGTTTGCCAGAAATCAATGAATCATGCCATGAACTCTTCACAGATTTTGGATGCTTTGTACATCATAAAGGTCATTTATTCATAATTGTAGTTGCTGTGGTTTGATATGAAAACTACAATATACATAGAGCAGATATGATGAATTAATTGATTGCATGCACGGTTTAAGCGAAGCAAGCATTCAGAATAGAGTATGTTAAAGGCTCTCCGAACCAGAAAAAAAATATGATAATAGCAGGAGGGAAGGGAAAAGTGCCTGTAATGCATATGTCAGACGGATGTTTTCTTCAATAATGTCTTGTCTATAGGACAAAGCTTTCGATGCAGCGTCAACCAAATCCTGTTGCTGCTGATCAAATGCCTGGACCAAAAGAAGCGTTGAAATGTAGATTCGCACAATCCAGGAGAATGATTCATGCTTCATAAGATAAAATACTTACCATACGCATATATGCAATGCGTTTTTCCAAGACATGTTTCTCATTGAGTATCTGTGCTTCCTATAGAGAAGCACGAATCATCAAATGTTAAAAAAAAGAAGCAAAAAAAAAAAGAAAAGGAGAAACGATTATTAGTGTGCACACCTTCACCGAGTAGTCTGCAAGATGCCTTCTCAACTGTGCAATCTCCTCCTCATGTTCTTTAACCTTAGTGAGAAGATCCTGTGAAACAAAATATCTTTACTCGAATCACAAGCATGCCAATAATAAGACAATGCAAGGTACTAGAAAAATACCTGCTTCAAAGTGATGTTTGAGTTCAGCTCTGAAACAGGTAATAAACCTTGACCTGCTAGGTTGAACCTAGAATCATAGTCTCCTTCTTTGCGGTGTCTGCAAGGACAGGAGTTTTTTCAACGCCGTGGTTTCTTCACGGTAAAGATTCCTCTAGGGTCAGAAAACATGAACCTAATAAGTGACTTTGGATTGTGGATGCACCTAGCCGGTGAAAGGGAGCGAGATGACGGAGTAGATAGCTGGGATGGCACGGCACTCTCAGCAGCACACTGGTCCCCTGAAAATTTTCGGGCAATTCCATTAGCCTGGCTGGCCTCGAGGTACTTGTGCTTCATAGCATCCTGAAACATGGGGCTCTGATCGATCTCACGAAACAAAGTTGGGTTCGTAGCTTCTGACTTCTGGCAACACATAGAAATTGAGGACATGTTAAGGATATAGCCGGATGACGTGATAATAAAAAGGGAAATGGATAGCATCCTAGGCTATCACCATTCACTAGTGTGGATGCCAAGATTTGTGGGAAATGGGCGTGAGAGGCGAGAAAGTGGATCGGGCTTACAATTCTTTGGAGCTCCTGCGTCTTGAGCATGAGCTCGTCCTTCAACCGGCTGTTCTCCTCCAGCTGAAGACAAAGAAAAGAACAGGGCATCAGGCAATCCACCACATACGGGCAAAGAAATGAGAGGGGATTGATAACCACCTACCTGCTGGCGGATGGTGGCTTCGGCGTCCTCCACTGCGCGCATCACCTGGAAGAGGTTGTTGTTGCTGGTCTCCAGGGCGGTGGGGGAGTCCGAGACGCCGACGGCATTGAGCCTCCGACCGAGCTCCTCGGGATCGGCCATGGCGAATTAGATTGGACTGAATTGGATTCGGAGGATGGACGCCAAACCCTACCCAGCCCACGGCGGGGGTGTAAGGGTGGGGAGGGGGGGGTTCGATCCCCCGGCAGGAAAGGGAAGAAGAGGGGAAGAGCACCGGACCAACACCACACTCTCCCTCGTCGGAGCACGGAGCAGCAGCACCAGCAGCAGAGCACGCGCACAGTTACCTCTGTTCATTTAATTTAATAATAATATATAAAATGGGCTCGTCTTATCGTCTGGCCCAAAGCAACCAGCCAGCCGAATCCATGGCCAGTGTTCAAGAAAACAACAAAACCGTTTGCTCTGCCCTGTAAAAGAAAGGCATTGTCCCAACATCTAGCAAGATCTAAAAAAACTCAAAACTAGTATGAACAAGATAAATTGATAACAAACAGGAGGTTTTCTCTCCTATGTATCTCTGTAACTCTAGATCAAATATGGGTCTAATTTTTTTTATCAAATTGTGTAATTTTGCTATCCTATTTCTAGTTTATTAATCAAATTAAAAATTATGATAACTTGTATTTACAACTTTATTAAATATTTATTTTTAAATATTTTGTTTAAAGATGTAACTATAATAAATATATTTTAATCAAAATGCTTATTCCAGATTAACATATATAAGGATGAAATGGGTTGGGAACCCGACTATCCATATTTTATTTTATATTTTTATACTCGGATTTTATTTTAACACATACTATCTCTGTTTTTAAATTATTATGGTCATTGACTTTTTATTTAATTTTAATCATTCATCTTATTTTAAATTACGTTTCAATTTTTTTTATAATATAATAAATAATGATAATATATATGATATTTTTTTAAAAACTGAATAGAACGAATGGTTAAAGTTAACTAAAAAAGTCAACGATAATAATAATTGAAGAACAGAGCAAGTATAATAATATTGACCGTAAATATTTGTTTTAGAATTTTTTTTTAATAAAAAATCACGTTAATCCACTATGTACTCATCACGTACGTGGCAGAAGCCACAACAAAATTACAATTTGGTTATTTTGTTATTTTTTTTTTCATTTCATTCCAAAGAGCAGTATGCCCAAGCTATCTTCTTCCCCTTCCTTGGTGAGTGAGCGTGAAAATCTTTCCCCCGCAGGCCAACTTCACCGCGCAGCCTCCACCGCCGCCCAAAATCTAGCATGGATGACGGTGGATCAATTTGGTGACCACCACAAATCAAATCCCTACCTAGAGCTTCTTCTCCTTCAGTCAGTCGCTTGATCTGCTCTGCTGGCCTTGGTCGTCGTCTCCTTCACACGCCGCGGGAATCAGCCGCCCGCACGCTGGATCCGCTCAGGTAGGTGCCACGCGTGGGGTCCGGTTGTCAGTGTCTGCGTGACCCGCTCCGCTGGGTTCGCTCACCAACCTGCCCCGTTCCGTTCCATTCTATCTATGATCTGCAAGTGAAGCGAGATGCTGCTGGTGCTGCGGCGGTGGCTTCGACGAGGAGCTCGGATGACGCGCAGAAGCATCGTCGGATCTAGGGCATAACGGAAGCAAAACCCTAACATGGCGATACGGGGCGTCGATTTCAAGTGGTGCGTCCCTCCCTTCGCCTTCCCCTCCTCTTTGTCTTTGGGGATCCACACCCTTAGCTGGTTGCCTAGTAGTGTCTGCTTCATCATTGATTTCATCCTATCTCTCGATTGATTGGTTGCAGGTACGATGGCTTCTTCCTCTCCATGCTCGCCACCAGCGTGTATCCTTTCTCCTAATTCATTTCATCCACCTGCTGATTTTCTTTTCTTTTCTTTTCTTGCTAATAGTATAAATAGAACAATTGTTGCTACTATATTCCTTAGCACCTATACCCTTAGAATCATCGTCTCCATCAATTGGAAGAGGTATCATCTATGCACCCACCCGCTCCACATTTGGATAGTGGTCAGATTTTCCTTCTCTTTCCTCCTTGACTTCCTTCCTGTTCCTACTAAAAAAAAAGGCAGTAAAGTTTTTTTATTTTTTTCATTGATGATGATCAATCTGCTTCCACTGACTGTCAGGTGGATTACACCGCTGTCTTCATCTTCCGTCTGCTTATGTTTCTTGATAATGGTCTTGCGGCAGGAATGGGATTGTGAGTACTCCCCATCTCACTGATCGTGACTAACTAACTTTGCAAAAATATGGTACTCATCTTTTCATGGCAAATTGTAGGGATCTCGGATGGCAACAGAGATATGCTCGTTTTTGTGGGAGAATACTTGTCCTCTCAGTTCTTGTACTACTTCTCTACCCGTTCCTCTGGGTCTGGACCGTCATAGGAACATTGTGGTTTAGCACTGCAAGAGGCTGTGTGAGTCTTCTTGTTCTCTATGAAAGCTGCTGCTTTTCTCTTACCACAGAAAATTGAAACTAAACACACTTTTTTCTTTTTCTCTAGTTGCCCGAGGAAGGACAAAAATGGGGCTTTCTGATATGGCTGCTTTTCAGTTACTGTGGGCTCGCCTGTATCGCATGCGTGGCTGTTGGAAAGGTACCGCTGTAGAGAGTAATTCAGTAGGTTTTTAATCTGCTTATCCAACAATTATATTGCCTATGTTCTTCCTAGAGTACCTACATGATGTAGTCTGCTGATGCTGTCAGGTGAATTTGCCCTGCTGGCCATCATAGTTGCACTTGCTGCTAAATTTTTCATCTTACTTGGACTGTAATACTTGTTACTTGTGCTTAATGTAGATGATTGTAGTTTACCATGATGTGTTCATATCTGATATGCATCACCTAGAACAACTTTGAACTACTTTAGGCGTTAAGATGATTTTCTTCACTCTTAGTGTTTGTGCTCAAGGCTTAAGGATGGCTCTATACTAATGGGCATAATTGCACTGGTCTGAACTTTGTGCTGTCTTCTGTGAGCTTGAATGCAGCTTCATTGGATTCACTAAAAGGATGGAGCACTGCTGAACCCCTCTTCTGAACTATATTGATTATAGTATATACCTCTAGTCTCACTGCTGAACCCCTCTTCTGAACTATATTGATTATAGTATATACCTCTAGTCTGTCTGGTCACATAAACCTTTCAAGAGTACCTGTTTTTTTTTTCAAGCATAGTAAGGTTGGCACATATATGTCTAATGTCAGCGCATATCTGGCAAGTGCTGTGGCTCAAATACATGACCCTAGCTAAATACTGCACGTATAAAGGACAGACCCAGTGCTGTAAGCTCCCACTCTAGGTGGGGTCTGGGGAAGGATTATATGAGGCAAGCCTTACCCCTGCAATAAACCCAGGACCTCTTGGCACAAGTGGGATGACTTAAGCACTGCGTCAGACCTGTCCTTCCTAAATACTACACGTGTATCACCTGATAATGTAACCGGGAAGTTGTTTTTCATGTGCCTTTTCACTTTTTGCTATATGTTTGATTAAATTTTTTTTTCTCCTGTGATTTTGAAGAAGACTATACTGTACTTGTAGGAATGAGTCAATAGTGTCATTTACTTATAACTACTATGGCTTTGATTTTTTTCCACCTGAATTTATTCTCTTTTCTGTTTGTAGTGGCTAAGCCGAAGGCATGCACTTCAACAGAGGGCGCAGCAGGGAATTCCAGTCTCTGAATATGGGGTAATGCATTCCTTTGTTTTCTATGCTGGCCTTTCCATCAGTAGCGGATCTAGAAAATTTTTACGGGTGTGCATGATTCAGAATGAATGCACACTAGTTGGACTGACAGTATGGACACCTATGGGTTCTCCTAATCTCAGCGTAAACTAACTTTAAACATGATTCTAACTTTATGTCCTTTGGGTGTGCATGTGCACGTGGGGGCCTGTTTGGATTGAGAATTGGGCAAAGTTGCCTGACCCAGGCAGCAATCACTGCCCCAGGCACCCAAAATCGGGCGCCTAGGATTGCTGCCTGGCCCAGGCAGCTTTTCCAGGGTCCAAACCAAATAACCCCGTGGTGAACATCCCTGGCTCTGTCAATACACTCCATTCATAATTTCCTGTTACTAATAGAAAATTAGTTGTTGACGGCTTGACACTAGCATTTAAAGTATGAAATGATTTGCATACATTCTTGTTGCTTTTAGCATATATGCCCCCAATGATATGTTATTTGCACATCATATTTGAAGCTTATATGTATCTGAAGATAGCTATGCGCGAGACATTTTTATTTTTATTTTTGTGGAAGTGTATGAATGCACAAATCAAAAGGCCAAAGTGTAATTATGCTTTCATATATTATCTGAACTGCCTTTTCTTATAGGTTTCCTATGTTTTTTTATTTATCTAGTATCTGTACATGAGATCATTCTGGTGGTATTTTATGTCTCTAAATACGGTGTTCATCTCTTCAGGTTTTGCTTGATATGATCCGTGTTCCTGACTGGGCATTTGAGGCCGTTGGCTTGGAAATGAGAGGGATGGGCCAAGATACTGCATACCATCCAGGTCTTTATTTAACTGCAGCTCAGGTGAGTTTAATTTGGTAAAATCTCCCACAAAATATGTGGCTAAAAGTTTTTGTGTATATATTTAGCATTAGATTCAACAGTGCTACAGCTTGTTAGTTTTCTTTTTGGTCTTGGCACTGATCAAGCTAAGCAAATTTCTGCATTTTTCATACCTATTAGTCATCAACATTCTTGACTTGTGTACAGCAACAACAAAGCCTTTTTAGTTCCATTCTTTATTTGTGTGTTGAGGAAAAAAATCTTTATTTGTGTGTTGGGAAAAAAGATCAATGTGGTCCTTAAGCAGAGAGATCGGAAGAAGTGCTCTAGGGCCATATTATCGTACATATTATCATATTGGTAGAACTTTATCTTTGTTCAGTGGTACTAAGCGGATTGGGAGAGAGTGGGAGGGATACCTGTTTATTCATCTTTCCAGGGTAGCATCATGGTACAGACAGTTTTGCCTTGAATATCTTTACCGTCCTAAAAAGTTTCATTGGTGGTGGCCACACCACCAGCTCCATCCTCACACTTACAGTGACAGGTGGGGTGCTGTCAGACTTCTCAGCGCTTCTACCGACTTTCCCTCCCTTTCTGCAAGACTGAAACCCATCTCTCCTGCGTCCTGCCCACTCTCTCCGCCTCTTGTGACCAGTTAGTTGAATGATGTGATGGTAGCCGGATCGGGGCATGCTTGCTGCTGCTTGCTTCTGCTCCGCTCGCAGCCTCTGTGAGCCCAGATGTAGACCTACGGTGACATGATCCGGCTGTGAGCAGGCACACACTACTCACTAAGGATTCAAATTGGGTGTACCGTGAAGCTCAATCGAAAGGGATTATGGTCCTATGGCAGTGAGATAGCAGTAAGGGTCCAATTTTAATGGCTGGTAATGAGTCCTTCCATTGCTCGAGGCAAACTGAGCAGGGGCGACGTGGGTGCTGCTGAGCAGGATAAAGAATGGGAGAGGGGTAGAGAAGACAACTGGTTCTGTTTTGTTTTCCTTTTTTTAATCAACAGCTATGGATTTTTGAACAGGAGCAACAGCTATAGATGTTTGGTTGTCTGAAAACAACTGCAAAAAAACATATACTTTCCACATTTCTCCTTTCACATAGAGAAAATGATTAATGGTTATGTTGGCTTTGCTCAAAGGCTTTCACTGTAAATCTAGCATATGGGGAACACTATTTGCTTATTCAATGCACAATTCAAATCTAAATTGACTTCAAATTAGGGGTCATGTAGTGGTAAACTCTCACACAATCTCATGTGTCGCGATAATTTTTTGAATAAAAATCATGACAGTGCAGTTGGCAAATAATGTAGGCTTTAATATGGTCCATAGCAAAGCACGGGCCTGTCAGCTAGTAGATTATAATATACTCTACTATATATCCTAAAAATTGGGATCAGTGGTGCCGATCCGTCTGCCATCAGCACCACGCTACCCCTGCGCTTTTCTTTATTTTGTTGGCCGCTGCTACTGTGTGATGCATGTGTTAGCCTTGATTCATCACATACTTTTCCCATGAGTATATACTTGTATTTTTTTTAATTGTAGTTCGGTGGCAAAGCATTTGCCTATACACTGTTCAGTTCTGAGCGGTCCTTTTTTTTTTGTGCAGAGAGAAGCAGTTGAGGCACTGATTCAAGAACTTCCAAAATTCAGGCTGAAAGCTGTTCCGACTGACTGCAGTGAATGCCCTATCTGCCTTGAAGAGTTTCATGTTGGGAATGAGGTGCCTGGCAATGACTCTACCTCGTAGACCAGTGGTCATAACTCACAAGACTCAAATTTTGTAGTTTTACTATGCGTGCAGGTGCGTGGGCTGCCATGTGCTCACAATTTCCACGTGGAGTGCATTGACCAATGGCTCCGGCTGAATGTCAAGTGCCCTCGGTGCCGGTGCTCTGTGTTCCCCAACCTGGACCTGAGCGCGCTCAACAATCTCCGTCCAGTTGGTGAGCTGGACCATCCATCTGCCAGTGATGTAACAATGGCGACTGCAGCGACAAGGTATATGAGGTCGCAGCCAGCAGGGCAGAGCTACCTGGTGCGGCTGCAGGGACTACTGCTCCGGCCGGTTAGGCACGAGAGCTTGGAGAGTGTTGGTGAATCTGCAGTGCCGAACAGCTCGGTTGGCCCTGAGGAGCTACCCCGCATAGTGATCGACGATGGCCATCAGTTGCCAGATCGCTGACTAAATCAAATTATTATATAAGTAGGGAAGATGGGTTGCTAGCTAGGAACGCAAACCACATTGTGCAGATTTTTTTTTGTTGTTGTTGTGTATTTTGTGAGACATTATAGGAGAGTAGTAAACAAAACTTCCATAAATGGTTCTCAAACCTATGTTTTGTGCCATATTTAGTTTCCCTGTTGTGCTTGTAATTGTGTATATTATGCTGTGGTTAGGACAAGAAAGCGAAAAGGAGGGCGTAGTATTTCAATGTGTTGTTATAAATCAATTATGAGCCTGAGAGGGCTGAGCGTGAAGTATAGGAATAGTAGATAACTTAATCAACTTGTGCAATGGTATTATATGATATGTATCGACTTATATAAATAAATCAACTAAATGCACATGAACTGATCAATGTTCAGTGAGCCAATCTGACAGCGAAGGGCTTCTGTGAAACACCTTGGACTCCGGCTCCCGTGATAAGCTCGATGAACACGAGGAGGTGATGACCATGGCGCCAGGTGAATCTTGGTGTCCATTGCTGGTGCCGGCGTGATGATCCTTGGGGGCGTGGCGGCGGCGCTTGATGACGACGTAGCAGGACACAAGAAAGACGGCGGCGACTAGGGCGAGCTTGATCATCATGGAAGGAGGTATCGGCGGCGGCAGAACCATAATTGCATCGGAGATCCATATATGGTCATGATATATACAACGGTGGATATGTTTCCTCCGATTGTGAAACGAACGAATAAACGATTAGGCATCTTGTTCGTCATTGGATACGGTATGCAATCAAACAGCAACACTGATCCTTTTTCCTTCCCGCATACGCCTATAATCATTTTCAATTCACTCTGTTTTAAAAGTAATTTGGTTTTATAAAACTAATCTGAAATGATTATTAGTCTAATGCAATGTAAAACCTAATCTCTATCTCTACTACATATTAATTTAATATGGTGCGGTCATCTATGCCAAAGTTTCGTGTCCGTGGTATCCGACTATGACTCCAGGACGCACAATACGATGTCCTCCTCTTTCCTGTAGTGGTTGATTCAGCCTAGATGACGGCCTCCCCCAACACTCCACGACAGCCACAATACGATGTTGATTCAGCCTGGATGATGGCCTCCCCTGACGCTCCACGACAGCTAATGCAACATCTCACGATCGTCAGCGTGATCCTAATTCAAGTTTGGCCAGCATCCGTATTGACGGAGAGCTACGGGATGAAGTCAGCGTCTTCTCTATGCGCCGTCTAGTGACGGTCTGGCGACGGGTGGTGGGACAACATCTCTCTGATCAAGGGCATGCGCATCGTAACTCTGACAAATAACCACAGAGAAGGATCGTCGTGAGCATGCACAGCACCAAGACGACCCCCATGATAAGTGCTTGATGTTACTCTTATCATGAGCCCTGTAACAAGTATTGATGCACAATTTTTTGTTAAGTAGAATGAGAGATATCTCAATCTGAATATTACAATCGTTTTAGTCAGTTCATTCTGATATTCAATAACAGTGTTAAGTTTCAGTTTTAATGGCATTTCAGAATATCGTAAAGGCTGAATAGATAAAATATTCTATAGTTTGTTTGGATTACGTTGGTTAATATTTCTATAGCTTTGCCGACAAATCTTTTACCGTGTGAGAGGTGTCGTGTGCAGCCCACGGCAAAGATTTTATCGTGGGTATTTCGTGTTTTATCGTATGCCTTTGGCACACGACAAACTTTGAGTTTTCTGTAGTGTATGGGTATCTGAATGTGCTATCGCCGTTCATTTCAGTTTAGTTCTGAATTTTTTAAAAAAAAAACCTATACAGTTTTAGTTTTAACTTTCAGTGTAGTGTTGTTGATTTAGTGAATTCTGTTAAAATAGAACTGAAAACTGATCATGTGAATAATTTTTTTTCATATGAAGGATGGTGAATAGGCCTGTTAGTATGAGGCTATAAAGCATTGTTCTATGGAAATGCTGAGCTTAAAACCTAGGACTTCGGGTTCCAATGTCCATCTTTAACTTGCCCACTATTGAGCATCAGTGATTGTTTTGTAAAAATATATAGCTGAAAACAAGGCAGTTGAGGTTGTAGTGCTTTTTTTTTTATTATTATTCTGACCATTCTTTAGAAGGTAATGTTAGTCGAGAGCAAACCAAAATAGTTCAATAGCAAGGTATAATATAACGTGTTGATGCTAACTTAGGTTGAACTACTACTACACTTGTGTTTATCAACTAAACTTGTTATACCTTGCAGTGTAAATAATACTATGTACATTACTTGTGGGAGAAAAATTAATAAAAAAACTATCAAGACTAAACGAAACACTTGTCTCAAATCAGGACAAATCCAGGAACTGGATGCACTGGAATCACCTACACATTATGTCATCTATTGAATTAGCCAACCACAAATATTCCCATCCATAGCAGAATATAGCTAATTTTGGGTTTATCCAAAGTCAAACTTTTACAACTTTGATCATTCATAACAAAAGATTTATAAATATTGACTACATAAAAGTTATATATTATGATAGTTTGATTCATGAACAATCTAATAATAGTATCTTTGTATTGTCAATCATTATAAATTTTTTGTTATGATTGATTAAAATTTAAAAAGTTTGATTTAGGACAAACCTAAAACTAGCTATATTCCAAGACGGAGGGAGAACTACTTAACTACTACTAAAATCCCTACAAATCAACGGTGTCATAGAACAGCATAAAAATACCTGATTCCAATTATGTTGTATTGAAATATATGGATATTTTAAAGTTTTATATATTTTTTTAAAACTCGTAGCCACGCACGAGCATTTTGCTAGTTATTAATTATTTTCGGTTTAACTGTATTCAAACTTTGCTTCTGATCGAAATTTCGAAAGCAACTCGTTCTCAAGAATGGGAGAAAATGTCATGAAAAAACTAAAAAAAAAGCCAAAATATATTTGGCAGCAGAGCTATACTGAAACTGAAATTTTGGTTGCGTGCACGACGATAATGCCCGGACAGGGTTAGACTCGTTTGCTCTCGAGTCCACACGACGACATCCATCCGCTGCGGCGAGGACAGAGACTCCGGCGAGAGGCGGGCGAGGCCGACCGTGCGCCATGGTCTCCGGCTCCGACCAGCAATCCCCTAACTCAAGTAACTTTCTAGTCGTTCTCTGTAACTGAATTGAATTGAATTGATTGAGAAAAAAAAAATCCGATCTTGCTTCGATCCTCCCTCTCGTGATGCCTGATGCGATGCGTTCTTCACATGAGCAGCCCCAGCGCAAGATGGTGAAGGAGCCGGCGGCGAGAAGCTGGTGTTCGAGGCCCAGCCGCAGCCGATTAGGGAGGACTACGTCCAGAACGCCGTCAAGTTCCTCTCCCACCCCAAGGTCAGGGGCTCCGCCGTCGTCTACCGGCGATCCTTCCTTGAGAAGAAGGGCCTTACTGCCCAAGAGATCGACGAGGCCTTCAGGAGAGTCCCTGTAAGATCCATCACCTTCTTATTCTGTTCCTCCCTCCCCACGACTAGCAGCTTCACTGACTGACTGATGCCCTGTACTTTCTTTCTTGCTTGCTGCTGCAGGATCCGCAACCGAGTGTCACTGCTACTACCTCACAGCAACAGCAGCAAGGTAAGATCAGTTCTTCTGGCTTTGCCCTATGATATATGTTGATTTCACTAGCAAGCTCAGGAGACGCCTTGTCTTTGTTTGCTTGCTTACAGCCAACAACCAGAATCAATCCACTGGACTGCAAACTTACGCACCGGTGCAGCCGGCAACCGGCCCTGTCGTTCTTCGGGCGCACCCCAAATTCAGCTGGTACCAAGCGTTCCTTGCTGCAGGGTTGCTCCTCGGCCTCGGGGCTAGTGCTGCTGTCTTTGTCAAGGTTTCTTTTGCCTATCTCTTAAACATGTTTCAAAACTTTTGGCTTAGGAACTGAGTCATGAAAATCATTTTGGAATTGCATGTGTGGAACAGAAACTGTTCCTTCCTAGGCTCAAATCCTGGATCCGTAATGTCGTAGCAGAAGGGGATGGAACTCAGGGCAAGCAACTTAAGGCCAAGCTTGACGAAGAGACTGCAGAGGCTGTGAAGGCTTCTGCCTCAGCAGTTTCTGCTATTGCTAAAACAAACCAAGAATTGCTCGCTTCAAAGGACGAAGGTGCTTGTTCATGATTTTTTTCCCTGTTGTTGCTAGCAATTCTGAATCAATTAGACTTAATTTATATCTAGTTTAGTTGTCTTATATCTATTCTATGTTGTTGTTTTCTTGTTTACAGAAAGGAAGATACTTACGACTTTAACACAAGCTCTAGATTCCCAAGCAAAAGAGCTAAAATCCTTGAGCGAGTCGTTAAGTCATGGCAGGGAATCCATAAATATTACCAGAGAGGATAGATTTTCTCAGTACCGGCCATTGGAAGAGCATGCGCCTCCTGCTGTAAGGAATGGTCAGTATCAGAAAGCCTAGATTATAAAGTCCACTTTCTGCATTTAATATGTAATAATTATTGTCCCAGATAGCTAAGAGAATCTGACAACACTATCATTTGTTTGATCACGATGTTCAGGTCCAGTTAACAGTTCATGGAGAGCTTCTCAGGTGTGCAGCTGTGATGCCTATCTCGTATTTGTGCCCCACTAGTGTGCTCATGATTTGAATGTCCGATTTCTGATCACTTTCCCTTTCTAGCAGGCCAATATGTATGGTGTGCCAAACAATGACTTGGGCTCAGGTTTGTATCTTATGTGGATCTCTCCTTTTCTGCCTTACCAAGCCTGGTTATGTCCTTGTGCATTGCTTACTGTTGGCTTGTGTGAGCAGGAAGGCCTTCATTTGCTCCAGCACCTACTGAACCTGCACCAGGGTCATTTTCAAGATCCTATGCGGAAGTAAGCAACTGATCAGTTTATCATACATTAAATTTTTTGAAAAGTTCAGTCAATTATTTGGTGTGGCCCATGAGACATGAGTTTCATACCCCAGGCGCGCAACAGGTGGAAAAACAATCTAGTCAAGAATAAGTGCAATATTTGAGTTCCATATATATCTGTCAAATGAGCTAGATTGACATACATTCACTTTAACTAACTTTCTTGTGCAGCTCCTATTGTTCAACATAAAATGTATTGATAATTTTCACATTTGAGCTGACCAACTCCTGAAAATACCATGTATTGCAAATCAGATAGATATATTGTGTTGCCCAAAGGCAGTTGTTTGCAAATGAGCCATATGTTAATTCTAGCTTCTGTATTTTCTGTTACCGATAATAGCTGATTGCACATAAAATAATTTTGTAAGATTGCATAGCTGAACTTAAAAGGATTGTTATTGGTTTCTAACTAGGCTTATATAAACTCCTGTCCTCGAAAAAACTAGTCCTTTTAGGATAATACTGACTACTTAATATTCTTCTCCTTGTATTACCGAGGAATCTCTAAGTATGTTTATTTGCCAGATGTGAATATGGTTAGCATACTTTTTGTGTATGATTTTCGTTACGGATCAGTTGAATGCTTTTCAGCAACGCTAGACATTTTAGTATAATTGCATGAGCTTGCGTTATTGATAACATGTCACAGATTTTATAGTCTCGACCATTCTCACATACTCCGTATTGAGCAACGCTAGACATTTTAGTACACTAGACATTCATTTTGCTGTCTTTCATTTAACATAGCAGTTGTTACTCAAGGCATGTGCTCTATATAACTTGAACTACCACCCTAATTGTATGTCTGTGGTTTGAGCAGACAGTATCCTCTTCAAAACGAGGAGATTGGTCTTCTGGGAGTAAGGTAGATGGTGCCCTCGTCTGTTGCTTTTACTGCCATATGGATGTAAATTCAGTTGTAACTGACTTTTGTGTCTCCTTTTGTTTTCTAAAAAAATAAATAAAAACAGCCGTGGGAGGTGCAGCAATACTCACAGCAGAGGCCTGGTTATGGATCCAATTCCCAGTTGGATAATGATGGATCATACTCTGAAGCCCAGGACAACCATGCTCCTTTGTATCACCAGAATGGGAAGGCCCCTGATTTCCATACAGATGAACCTAGGCCTTTGGCATACAGCACGGGGGTAGAGGAAAGACCACCTCCACAGCGCCGCTGGGTGCCTCCTCAACCTCCAAGTGTTGTCATGCCGGAAGCAGCAACTGCCATACGTCAACCAAAGGCCCTTCCAAAGCAACCCTCCAGCGACAGCACTGAGTCAACTGGTGCGGTGCAGGTGAATGGTGCACCAAGTACATCTGCTGTTGCCGCTGACGTGCAGTTGAATGGAACTGAAAGCGCTGCCGGACGCAGCGAGATCGAAGAAACCTCAGAGGCCGTCTAAGTGAAAAATCAAGACAATTCAAGAACTGAGAAGCAAACTAGGCGAGAATTCTGGTAGATCCGGATCCGGATGTTGTCATGCATTTTCTGAGCGAAAAGGCAGCGAAAGAAAGATTGAATAATGTAGCACAATAAGTTGCAAATAACTATATGTTTTCCTTTTTTGTATTTTAATTAGATTGACAATGCTACTTTGTACACCAAAACATATAAAGAAAATTTATGTGGCTTACAGAACCTGCTGGGGAATTGTATTGTGGAAGTCTTTATTGAACCTGTGACTTGCATCATTCAAAATGGATGTTCTCGTCTTTTTGCTGTTAATATGGCATTTTTCTGTTGCGGATGTATCATCAATGGCTTTTCAAAACCTATACTCGTCTCTGGAGCAGGGATCTACAACACAGGAAGGGCGGTATTCCAGTGGAAGCTGGACTGAAAATGCTCAAGGATGGTTCAACAAGTCTGCTATAAGGTATTGCTGTCCCAGGTTGAAGTTTGAAGTCGATCCTAGGCTCGTAAGCATGGGAACTAGGGAAGCAAATCCACGACTTGAGAACATGGGGATAAGGGATAGGAAACTGCATATATATCATATATATAGTGCATGTTACTAGCATCACACAACAGTTACACATGCGATTCTACCTGCTTTTACAAGACGGGACTACAACTAGATGTACAATACAGCAGCTATAGTACATATAATTAAGCTGATCAGTGATCAGGCCATGATCATCTGCTAGCAAGTAGCAACATATATAATGTTGAGCTGAGGTTAATTAATGTTGGTGAAGGGTGGAAGACGCACCCCTCTGCAGCATCTTGTCAACCTTGGCAAGAAGACCTTGCATTTCTCCCACAAGATGTTTTGCTTGTTGAGGCGAGGCATGCTTGAAGGAATCGGAGCGGGAGGTCAAGGACAAGATCATCTTCTCAAGGTTGTTCCTAACGTCTTTGAGCGGGAGCTTTGGAACAGGCGGAGAAGCAGCAGTGAGCGTGATGGGAGGGAGATCCTGAAGGCGTGCAAAGGGATGTCCAAGAGTTCCGGCACAAGCGTAGGCAGCCTCTGCTTCAGCTCTGGTAGCAAACACGACGCGTGCACTGCGTTGATCTTGGAGTATACCGGTGTCGGAGTGGATCACAGAGCCAAACCTGCGGAATGTGGAGACAAGGTCGTCTCTGGAAGGCAGAGGAGGAGTGCCCCCCTCCCCCTGTGCAAAGTCCAGGACAAGTGCCACTGGATTCTTGAAATGCTTCTGGCTCCTGCTGCTGCTGCTGTTTATCATCTTCTTCCTCCTCTTGGGGTTGCGGGGCGTAGAAGTAGCAGCACCATTTGCGGCATTGGCAGCGAAATTGGCATCTGCCCTCTTTTCATCAGGTGCTGGAGCATTCTGCCCTCTTTTCCTCCTGATAGCAGGAGGAGGAGATTGTTGGTGATTCTGCTTCTTCTCGGATCCAGGTGCTGGAGTGGGCATGACAGGGACAGCAGAAGCATGATTGAGATTGGGATTGGGATTGGCGAGCAAGAGCAACCTCTTCTTGGTCCTGAAGAGGGCGATGAAATGGAGTGCCTGTGCAGCGTTGGGGTCCAGGCTCAGGAGCGCGGCGGCGCGGAGAGCTGACAGCACGTCGGCGGCGCAGACATTGGGCGGCGGCTCCTCCTCCTCCTTGCCGTCGTCGTCCTTCACCACCTGGAGCTGGAGCTGGTGGACCTCAGTGTCGTCGTCGTCGGTGTAGGGAGGGGAAAGGTACCTGCTCCTCTTGCGCGCGCGCTTCGCCTCCTCAATGGCTGCCCCTGCTGCTGGTGGGGTCAGCTCCATCTCCATCTCCATCTCCTTCTCCTTCTTTACCGGCCGCAGCGGAGACGGCGAGGAGGATCGATCAACAGTGGAGTGGAGACTCCGGAGTGAGTTTTTTTTTTCTTTGTTGCAACTAGCTGAAGTCCAGCACCATGTGGGGTCAAGGATTATTCTTTTTTAACAGCAAGCAGTCCAGCACCACCAGGTTGAAATAACTGGTAATAACCGAGTTAATCGAAAAATCAGTCCCAGCCAGTCGCGCTAAACGACCGGTTAGCCTTAAAAAATCGAACCTAATACTATAGCAGTTCGGTTAACTGATCGATTATCTTAATTAATCAGTCGGTTTTTTATCAAACCGAACCAACCGATTAATTGCACCACGCATTTCATCCTTCCTTCCACGTGTAATGTAAACAGCTCCATCATCATTCATCACCTCCTCAAGTACTTACTAGGAGTGTAGGACCATTCATTCATTCTTTGTTTTCGAGAGGAAACAGGAAAGAAGCAAAACACAAGAAAACTCCAATCCTACTTGACTGGTCGATCGCTAATAATAATAATTATGAAGTACAACGAAAAGGATTAGGAGTAGGATGGGGAAAATTATGGTACAATACTAGTAGTACATTTCAGGAAAATAAAGGATAGGAGGAAAATAAAGGAAATGTGACTCATCATATTTCTTGTCGCAGAGAAAGAAAAAAAAAAAGTTCATCATTTCTTGTTGAGGTCGATGCCAGCCTTTTTCGCGACGGCGTCGAGGCCATGCTTCTCAATGGTCTTGAGGGCCTTGGTGGAGAGACGCAGCTTGACGAAGCGCTTGCCGGCCTCCCACCACAGCTTCTTGTACTGCAGGTTCACGAACTGCTGCTTCTTCGTCTTGTGGTTGGAGAAGGACACCTTGTTAGCACGGTTCGTCTTCTTGTCCGTGAAGGGGCAAATACGGCCTGCATACAAAAATCATCAACTCAATTGATTTGATGCGCATACATAAGTTTGTGTGTCTACTAGGATGGTTGTAGACTGACCATGGAAATTTTTGTTTTCGCTAGGTTTAATTGAAGGTTTCAGCTTAGTCCGGCGGATCGGGTCAATCTCTCTCGGAGAAGAGAAGGGGGAAAAAAAACAATCACTTACGCGCGACGATGGGCTGGAGCTGCTGCTTGGGGAGGAGGGGCCCGGCGGCGGAGAGGGATACGCCGAGGCTGAGTCCGGCGAGCTGCGAGGTGGCGAAGCCAAGGGAGGCGGCGGTGCTGCTCCTCCGAGCAGCGACGGCGGCGCCGGGCATGGAGAAGGAGGAGCTCAGCAGTGTGGTGTTAGCCATGGCGCCTCTCTCTCTCTCTCTCTCTGCCTGGTCAGTGGTGACTGAGAACAACGAAGGAAGGAATGGATTAGATTGGATTGACTCGTTCTCGACTCCTAGTATGCGTGCGTCGCCACAGTGCTCTCAACTAGGCCTCTATTGTGTTAGCCCACACACAGCATCCGGCCCATCTCGGCCTTTTTGTTTGTTTCCTTCTCTCCAGAGTCCAGACTCCAGTGAGTGAGCCTACTGATGTTCCATGGTTTACATTTTATCTTTAAATAAAATGACCGTATACATATTATTTATACATCAAGGTGTATGTGGACATTTTTTTTATATGCGAGAAAAGCAGACTCACACAAATCACAACTATCCTTATGGAATCACACACATAAGACAAACAGCCGTGGCCTTCTTTTTTACCTTGAAGTTCAAAGTCTTGTCTTGACTACATCATGAGTGCTTCTGAATGCACAAGATACCCACATCATCAAAGCTCAAACTAGCTAATTCAGCCTTGCTTGCAGTTGCAGATTATGCGGACAAGACAAATAACACGGCAAGGACAAGAAAAAAAAAAGAAGACGGAATTATATTGGCTTCAGGTGAACTGGGCAGCCATTCTTGAGCCTGGGAAACATTGCCCACTTCTCGAGGCTGGGGTCGTCGTCCGCCATTTCCCATTTGAAACTCGTCACCAGCCGGTGCAGGAAAATGAGCATCATAATCTTGGCAAGGTTCATTCCCAGGCAAGTTCTCCCCCCTGCTCCAAACGCAAGGAAGCTGTTGTGGGCTTTTATTGTTTCATCCTGTTCATCAACACATTTACTTATTTATTGACCATAGCTCATGATAGTTTTCTTCAGTGCTATATATATTTTTTAAAGAGAGAGAGAGAGAGAGAGAGAGAGAGAGAGGAAACGAGCGTACATTGAATCTTGAAGGATCAAACATAGTTGGATTTTCATAAATCGTTGGGTCGTAGTGTAGGGACCTCGCATCAACATTTACAATCCAGCCCTTGTTGATATGGAACCCTGTTCTCTCACCAGATGGGATCATCAGAAATTAAAGAAGCAGAATGAATGATTTGAACATAAAAGGAAGAGGAGGAGGAGGAGGAAACTTGCCTGCGACCTGGCAGTCTTGGAGTGCTACCCTTGGAAACCAGGAAACTATAGTGGCCATCCTCAAGGATTCTTTGACCACCTTGTATGCGTAGTCCATACGGTTGAGTTGCTCAAGGGTCAGAGGAGGCGAATAATCCTGATGGTTGGGTGGTACTAGCTCCAGCTGAACCGACTGCGTGCATGCAGCAGGACATTAGTTGTTTTTTTTTTTTTAATGAAAAAAAAAGAGAGTAAGAATCTGAATCTTTTTTATTAATGAGATTAATTATTTTTTGGCTGACCCTTAATTTTTCCTGTAAGGCTGTGTTGTCGGCCAGGTACTTGACCATCCATGAAATTGCGGTAGCAGTCGTAACCTGGCCTGGAAATTAGAAACAAATTCAGTAATTTCACTGTTGCAGAGGCGGTGAACCGATGGAACGGAATTCATCATCAGCATGTAATGTAATGTACCGGCGATGATGAGCGTGAGGATGTTATCGAGAATCTGGTCGTCCGAGAGTAGCAGGGCTGGTGAATCTGAATCGGTGGTCCTGAGAAGAAGAAGGGTCTGCAGAAAGTCATCATGGACGACGACGTTGCTGGAATCAGCAGCATTCCGTCGTCTGGAGGCAATTTCTTGGCGCAGTACGTCCATGATCCGTTTCCGTGCCTGCTTGAATTAATTTGGTTCATTCATATTATTTGTAACAGGTGATAGCAATATAAGAGTAGTTAGCGCAAATGACGAAGAACAAGATCGACGAACCTGGAGGCCTGCGTGGAACCTTGTCCCTGGCATCCTGAGCGGGAACGCCAGCATGGCCTGCGTCACTGTCAACACGTCGCTCTGCATCTGACGAAGCCTCTCCTTATCATGGAGCAGCGTGGCAACGAGAATGCTGCAGATGGCCTGGAATGTGATGCCCAGGGCGGCGTCGAGCACAACTACTGACGAAGAGGAAGTGGAAGACCAATTGGAGATTGCCTTGAGCGTGAGTTCGTGGAAGGTTGTGGCCAATGATGCGGTGGACTGCTGCTTGAAGAAGAGCGGCGCGATGGCTCGGCGCAGGGAGCGATGGCGGTGGTGGTCGGCGCAGAGGAGGCTGTGCTCGCCGAGCAGCTCGGCGACGGTGCGGACGTATCGCTTCGAGAAGACGGAAGAGGAGGAGGACGAGGAGTCGGCGCCGGCGAGGATGGAGGTTGCGGCGTCGGAGGAGGAGACGAAGACGTGGGTGCGGCCGAAGAGACAAGTGCGGAAGCATGGGGAGCCATCATACCTGCGGTGGCGGGCCTCCACGAAATGGTAGAAGCCACGCCCGCTGCTGTTGTCCAACACGAACCACATCGTCTCCAACAACGACCACCACAAGCTGCATCCTCGTCCTGGTGGCACTGGATGCTTCTTCTTCTTCTTCTTCTTCTTCTTGCTGCTTCTGCTATTGATGATGATGTTGATCAGGACGAAGCAGCAGCTGGCCGTGGCAAACAGACACACCAACGCCGCACTAGCACTAGCACTAGCACTAGCACTAGCACTGCCATGGGAAGTTGCTACTAGTGCTGTTGCTTCCTCGTCGTCCATTACAGCGAAGGAAACGACTATACTCTTACGGAAACCAATAAGCAGATCGAAGCATCCTGCACCGAACCAAGACAAGTACTACTGCTACATATATATAGCAGTATATACCATAGTGGAATGGTGAATGGTGTCAGGTCAGGTCACGTCACGATCCCCTCCTCTTCTTCTTCTTCTGGTGTAGTACTAGTGTAGTAGTAGATGCTAGTGCTGTCTCACTAGATGCGCACTCATCTCATCTCCTGTCCGTCCGTCCTTCAAGCTCCACTGCACAGCATGTGTGCTGTTGGTCATCACTCATCTAGTACTGATTCATCCAAGATATTTTCAGCCAGCTTTGCCCCTCCAAAAAATGAAGATGTTTTCAGGCACCATTTCCATGCCTCATCACTCAAAGTATAAGATGCTTAATTATTCACTCCTTCCACAAACTCATTATTAACCATCAAATTAACATGCTCAGTCATGAGCAGCATCTTGACTATTGTCACGTGCCTATAATGACCATCTCTCACTGTATTCCTCCACTGCCTTTTTTCGTCCCTGCCATGCTGCTCTGTCCATCCTTTTTTCTTTCTTCATTATTACTAGTCCTCTGGTATACAAGCAACAAGCAATGTGCCTTTACTTTATCACCCTGCTGCACGTTTTTCTTCAAAACCATTCTAGTTTTCCATAAATTCAGGGTTATAAGCCTTCAGCTATCTGTATCCAGATTCTTTTTTTTTTCTTTCTTACTCTTTCAGGCCTCAATTAACTGCATATACCAAATAAATTCTCTGTTTTCTCTTCCACGTACGTTTGACTATATATATTAAAAAAAACCCATTTTTCAAGTTGTGAAGCCATATTGAACAATCAGGATGTCAACATTTTCTCCCTTTTGTATTATCAAAATTATCCATATTGTATTATTATTGTACTAAATTGTAGCGCTGAAATAAAAAATAACATCGTCAGTTGATAGCTAAGCAGAGAAGCGTAGTGACTTGCTTGCCATGTCATAACTTCCTTGTTTTTCACTTATTATCAGCAAAACAAGGTTAAAATTTAAGCAAGATTCACACAACCAATGCAAAGAATATTTCCTTTTAAAAAAATGCAAGAATAATTAGATTGAAACTGAATCTCTACTCTTATTAATTTAGGTGAAAACGTTCACGTTATCAAAAAATCTGTCTTACGCCCACAAAGTTAGACATTGAATTCAAATTAACATTGATATTCAATGGAAGTCAAGATTCCGTCGTTTTGGTTTTCAAATTTACGATGCAAAAATATTTATTCTGATTCGGACTCCTCTGCGCAGGTCTCTGTGCGGGGTCCATATGTCCTACCTCCGAAGTCCAAATAATGTGATACGCATATGTCCTGAAAAGGTCTCGACGAGATCTACAACTTTCGTGTTTTAACTTTTCTCATCAGAGCACGTTTTCAAGTCTAAAATCACGTCGTAATGCAGTGCTATTTCTATTCTACGTAAATTGATTTTTCCTATCAGATAAAGCTTATAGAAATCTTTAACCATTGGGTCACGACCTTAGTCTTGCATGTTGGGTTTCATAGAGGTCCAGTGGTGTCTTGTAGGTGTCATGAGCTTGTGAGAATCACTCTTTGCATGGAGAATTGAGCTTCATATCGATACTTCTTATATTTGAGCATTTTTCTAATATCATTTCACTTAATTTTACAACATAGCACTCAAACAACACTACATGTTAAATCATTAACATTAGAGGTAAAAAAATATTTATGATAAAAATACGGTGAAAAATAATAGAAAAATTGTTACTTATGACATATAAAATGATACACTAAGAAGCACCAACAATAATATAAATATGATTTTTCATATAAAAATGTCAACAATTATATTATGTAAATAATTTATGTTTAAATTATAAAAAGTGTTTTGTTTTTTTAACCCGTAGCAACGCACGGGTACTTTGCTAGTAAACACATTAATTTTATAGATGAAATAATATGTATATTATATGACCCATACTTAGAAGGTCATACTCGAAGGTTTAGGGTGAACTTAAAAAAAATGTTTATCCGCTCGGATTTTGTCCCGATGGTAAACAGTATTTCTCTCGCTTGGATTGTATCTCTTCATGAACCACGGCATCCTCCGCGTAGAGGTGAAGATAAGACAGGGAAACAGCCATTGCAGGTCATGCATCATAGATAGAGATGAACACCACCGGAGATGGTTTAGGCGCACGTGCAACAATTGGCAAAAATCGCCAACATAAGCAGCGGCACTGGCTCAGCCGGCAGAATATTCCTTAACTTTGACTTCCTTGTTGATGAAACGAATGGCGGCCCAAGCACGGAAGCGGTTTGTGTTTGTATGGACAAAGAAACATGGAACGACAGGTGATAGAGGATGAAATTGAATGGAAGTATTTGATTTGGTTGCATGCTTGTGAAACTTGGAATCTTTCAGCTAGGTAGATGCTTTATTAAATTTTGAGTTGTTTGTCTCGCTTCACCGCAAGCAAGCTGCATGCTAGACACATGCAGCAAGCTAAAGGTTTGCGTTGCTTGCTTGCACTGTTGGAAGACTCCTCATTTCGGCCTCTAAGCTAGCTAGCTGGTAAAGCCAGAAATGATCAGCGAAAAAGCAACCATCTGGGCTTCAACGTCAAGGCAAGGCAACAAGTAGAGAGAGGAGGGAGGAGTTAACCCACCTTGGTTGATATTCCCTGCTGATCAGTTTTGCCAAGCTCCCCACACCCACATATGTATATATATATATACGTGTACGTTGTGCTTCAGTTTCACAAGAACAAATCTAAAATCCTCAAGAGTCTAAGATTGAAGAAGGGAAGAAGAGATGATGAGGGAGGAGATTGTCTTCTTCGACGTGGAGACGACAGCGCCGTCGTGTGATGGTCGTTGGTGTCTTCTGGAATTCGGAGCCATCCTTGTGTGCCCGAGGAAGCTGGTGGAGGTTGACAGCTACGCCACCCTGATCCGCCCCGGCGACCTCTCCGCCGTGTCCCGGCGTTTCATCACGGAGGAAAAAACGACCATGAGCTCGGCGCCGGCGTTCGAGGAGGTGGCGGGGAAGATCTTCGAGATCCTGGACGGCAGGGTGTGGGCGGGGCACAACATCCAGCGATTCGACTGCCCTCGCATCAGGGAGGCCTTCGCCGAGATCGGCCGCCCCGCGCCGGAGCCCGCCGGGATCATCGACTCCCTCAACGTGCTCGCCGGCGACTTCGGCCGGCGCGCCGGCGACCTCAAGATGGCCACCCTGGCATCCTACTTCGGTATCGGCAAGCAGAAGCATCGGAGTTTGGACGACGCGCGCATGAACCTCGAGGTGCTCAAGCACTGCGCCACCGTCCTCCTCCTCGAATCCACCCTTCCTCAAATCCTGCGTACTACTCATCACCATTCCGCCGCCGCTGTCGTCACCAGGAGAAGTGGTCGCCGCATGTTGCAGACCAAGCTGCCGTTTGTTGGGGCTTCTTCTCCGCCAGCGGTAGGAAAAGCACCAACAACCCTCCAAAACCCGATCAACAATAATAATGGACCCTGCCAAAAGATCAAGACCAACAACGGCCCCTGCAAGAGGGATAGCTTGGGCAAGGTACATATATTGTTATGTGAAATTCACATTCGTTGTCGTTCTTCTCTTGTCTTTCTTGCAGCATATATCTGCTCAAAACAACGAATGAACTGAAATGGACTAATTATCCATGCATTATTTAGGTGGTGGGAAAGGCGATCACTAAACAAGCATTATTGAGCACTAGTAGGCGACCGACCACGCCTTTCCACATGATCCTCAGGCACTCCAGGACCATCCTCAGATGATCTACTATCTGATTGCATATGCTTATTGGGAAAGGACTTGGCAAGATTGGAGCCCAATCTTCTTTCCCACAGCAAGCAGTGCACATATATGGATCCACTAACTGCATGCACCACCCACTCTTTGATTCATTCATAAATTTGATTGATTCATTTGTATAGATCATGGCTTTGATCCACCCCTGTTCATATATCTGTTGCTAGTTTGACTCAAAATTAGATGTTGCTGTTGTAATAATAACACACCAATCCATCATCTATCGTGTACTTTAGTTTGGGTCTTATTTCCGGCATTCCTGGCATCTATATACAACAATCAAGAACATTAACTAGCCGTCTAGCCCAACAGAAACGTCCTAAAGGAAAGGCAAAGGAATATAAGAGAGAAAAGGGCAAGGAATCAAGAAGACAATGAAAAAGTGTCAAATTGGCAAGGTCTTTCCTAAGAGTCGCAAATCAACGAAACCCAAGTGGTCAGGGTGTCAAAACAGAAAACACCAATTCAACATTTTACGTTAGAATGAACATCATCACTCACAGAAGGAACAAACATCAAAGAGAAGTTGACATTTGCAAACAGCATACCACATGAACATTCAGACAATTTTTAATCCATACACAAAGAAGAAAGGAAACATCACATAACCCAATTAAACATAATAAATCTCATATTTGAACTTTTACATTCAAATGTACGGGTGCAGGACAGTATTTACAGACTCTTACCAGTACTACATTTAGTTGACACATACAGCATGTCATACAAACAGAGACCTCGTTTATGTACATCCAAAAGCTCCCTGCGATTGTGCAGTTTCAAAAGCCACAATCGCAAGGGCATCAAACACTCAACTCTGATAAGCAGCTGGCACTTAGTAAACTAGTTATATCCTCAGGCAGGGGCGGAAAATTTACAGGTTGGGGTAGCAAAATAAAGTTAGGATCAATGCTGACGATTAAATGCTCAGGCAACTGCACAATGGGACTCTTTGTTCCCGCAAGCAAAACCTTCTATTCTTACTTTTGGGCTGCTCACTCCGCAAGATGGAGAACCTACTTCAAGTCTTCCAGCTAACTTTTTGCCGAAAGAACTCCCTAAAGGAGAAAACGACGGTGTTTCTTCACCAAACATGGGATCATGGACAACAGGATTGTTAGTGCGCACAGGAGGCGAGCCACAGAAAAAGGCCGCCTGGCCGCTCCAGTCAGTATCAACATCAGGGTCATTCTGAAAGATAAAAGGCAAAATTGGATATCAGATATCCAGAATATAATGCCCCAACAATCAACAATCCTTCCACTTCAATTGACAAGAAATTACTGATATGGTATCATACCTTGTTTAGAATGAGGTCAAGAACATCAGAAGCAGAGTCTGCTCTACACACTGGCAACACCCTGCGATCATGGGGGACACAGTAGTTAGCAAAGTACTAGTCTTATCCTGGATGCTATAAGTTCAACATGATATCATCACATTTGAAGCCTGGCATGCAAAACATTTAAGCATGTCCAATAATTATTCCTAGTTCTAAAGCACATGTTAATTGTATTGCTTAATGCTGTCGTTTAAAAAAAAACGAATTGTACTGTTGCTATAGCATGTAACGTATGTTTGTCAATAAAGAACGCAATGAGTCTTCCGTTGCCACAAGCATGCAGCACACGTGTGCCAAATCTCTGGGCTAGTATCTAATCTTGGTATGAAATCGTAACCTGAGGTGTTTCTTGCCCAATTTGTCAGCAGACATAATCACATAACCGTTTCCAATGCTATATACTGCCTTCTTTTAAAAAAAAAGAAAAAAAAAGTGGATGCTTGCCGTAGCATGTCTGTCAAGGAAAACTTGAATACGCTGCTGCTACAAGCATACAGAGCACGTGCGTGAAATACTATCCTTTGATGAATTTCTGGCCTAGTATCTTGGTAGCAAATTGTAACAGCTAATTTGTTGCTTAATGCATGAGTTTGCCGAGGCAAAAGCCGGTAACGCTACTCTCACCAAAGAATCTGTTAGCGCGTATCATGTCACTACTCAGTAGCATTTATAATTCCAGGGCAAGATTCCATGCAACGCATATATATACGTGTTGTCGCCTCTAACAAGGAGCATAAACATGAATTTTATCAAACTGAATTCTGTTGGCATTTGAAAATTTAGCGAGCGCGTGTGAAAGAGTAACGGCAGGCAAAGCAAACAACCAACCCGTTAGGCTTGGGACTGCCAGCTCTATTGAGCGATTCAAAGATGAAGGGAGGGCGGGAAGGTCGGCGCGGCTGAGGGCAGATGACCGGCACTGGCTGGGCGTCCATCTGCCAAAACCTTGACCTTCGATCTTCCATCCTGGGGAGCTGCTGGCCCCCTCCGGGGCCAAGCCTCGTCGACAAGTGGTCCATCTTGTGTCCTTGGAAAGAAACTACTCCTGCAGAGACAGGAAGCCGGCATGAGTAACTGTTTTGCAACAAGGCATTGGAGCAGCTGAATCAGCATAGGCTACGAGTGCTTGATTTAATTTCTCTAGAGCACGGTGCATCAAACCCTCAAAAAAAAAAAAAAGAGCACGGTGCATCAAACAAGGACTATGCGTAACAGAAGAAGCAAGATTTTGTAAAGCTAATAAAATAATTTACGGATAAGCAAGCAGATCTGGGCGTAAGTAGGATCCGTATGCATGAGGAAACGCGAGTAGATAACAGATCTCTATAGAAATTGGGGGAAAATACCACTGAAGCGCGCGCAGCAAGTGTTAAGCAACCTAACATAGGGTACAGTATATTTTGAGCGAGGGCATGGACAGATCAGAGAGAGGACTTGATGCCCCCCTCCTCCTCATCACCATCAGAGCAGGCAAAAGCGAAACGAAACTAGGGCAGATCTGGTGGATTCGGAGAGGAGACTCACCAGCAATCCAGCGCCAGATCCCCGCAGACCTTGAAACCCTAGAGTAGCCTACCAGCTCCTCCTGGCCGCCGCCTCCTGGCACATCTCCTGTTGCCCAAGCCCCGGCAGCCAGACCAGACCGTAGGTGTAGGTGGTGGATCGCCGAGGCGACTTCCCCTCGCCACCGCTCCCCACCCTCTCCTCTTTATCCCCAAAACCGAACTTGCTTTCCTACTTGGGCAAGGCAGGCAGAAGGGGTATGACACGCCGGGTCCACCGGTGCCCCACACGTCAGAGGATATGTCCCGCAACGCCCAAAACAAGGAAAAAGAAAACGAAGATCGGGGACAAATGAGCGCACTTTTTTTTTTGTTGCTCAGTCCAAAATCTCAACATGAAAACGTGTTTCTGCAGCCCAATATGATGGATGTGTACCCCTACAGCCTCCTTTTTTCTTTAATTCACAAAAAAAAACCTCCTTTTTCTTTAAAATAAATAAATAAAATTGGTATTCACAAGAAAGTTTACCTCCATCTTCTATAGAAAAAACTTGAGTAGCCACTGTGAGGTCCAAAGCTTACCTCCATCTGTTCTCCAAAAACTTATATTCAACCATATGACATCAATTGTTGACTGCATAACTGCATTTGATAGTATAATAATAATATTTAATCTTTTTTATCTATAAATACAAAGTGATGTTCTTTTGACTCACACAACCGATGCTGTCGTAGCTATGAAAAAAAGAGTGTTTTGAATGAACTTTGTAAAAATCATTTGCACTTCTACAGGTTCGTGTGCAAACTCGAGTGTTTGTATATGTTCTCCTTCACATCATGTCACGCGGGAAATCGGCAGTCACTATGAATTTTGGATGTATGTTTCGTATTCACATTGCTTAATTATCACTACCTTAGACTTTTTCATTCTTCACCTAAAATCTCTATCTTCTCTACTACATATTAATTAGTCTGAGTTCTTATGCACCGGGTCTTAGACTGACCGCACTCGTCATACTCTAAATCCATCCTTTAAAAAGAATATTCTATCCTAGTCATCGATATTCTCTCCTTTATATTCAGTTTTACTGCACCCGTTCATCCTCTATATTAACTATTTAATATTTTATTCAACAACTTCAACTATCATCTCCTTTTTTTTTTCTTTTCCCCTTTCTCTATTTCTCTCCCTCTCCGCCCACGCCTCTCCCACGCGCGCGCCACCCCCGCGTGCTCCCGCCGCCGACGCCCGTCTCCTCCACCACGCGCCGCCACACCCCTACTGCCACCGAGCCTCTCCACCCCCGCGCTATCGGGCCCTGCCTCCTCCTCCTCCCTCTCTCACCCGCACGCGACGTTGTTGGGGCCCACCTCCCCCGCACGGCCGCGTCCACCGCGGGTCGCTACGAGCCCACCATGCGCCGCCCTCGAGCTCTCCGCCGCGAGCCCGCTCGCCATAGTCGCGAGCCCGCCCTCGCACCCGCCTCGAGCTCCACACCGACGGATCCGCGCCGAGCTCCACCGCACCTCCACCGAGCGTGCCAACGTCGAGGCCCGACTCCCGACTCCGGCCAGATCCAGACGTGGCCTTCCTCGACCAGGTCGCCTCGCTCCGGCTCCGGCTCCCGCGCGAGCTCCCTCTTCCTCTCCCTCTCCTCCCGACGGCAATAGCGTGACTCCCTCTCCTCTTGAGCTCCGTATTCCCTCGAGTTCCCCACTGCCCTTCCCCTCCACCTCCCTCCTTCCTCCGTCGAGCGGCAGTGGCTCGAGCCAGAGGGGCGGCGGCCCGGATCTGGCGGCCTGGTTCCACCCCCGACGCGTCCACCCCAGCGCCCACCACCGATGGCGGCCCCTGAGGCGGAGGAGCAGGGGAACACCTCCTCCTGCTGAGTGCGTGAAGTCCGGTGGTTGGGGCGAGGTGGCCCCACCGTGGGCGGTAGCGCGTCCCGCTATCCCACTGAATCTAGCAGATATGGGCGCCTCCTCCATTTTAGCGTTCTCTTTACCATTCCCGCTGCAGCAGTTTTTCCGATATATTCATACTGCAGGTCAATTTGCAGTTCTCCGATGCGAGCAGTCTTATTCCGCGGTTCCAGTTCTACGCTATCTCTCGTTCCACCTTTTCTCAATTTTAAAACGTGCCATTAACACTAAACAATGACTTGCAATATTAAACCCGGCTTCTTTTAATGTAAAATGAAAACTATATCGTGATTCTAACCAACCCACGTCCTTCCTTGGCGTTTCAACGTCACAATCACTTTCTGAGTTTGTACTTTTTTGGATAGTTGTACTATTTTATTTTTGAACTTGCATTGATAATAGACTGATTATCTCCTGGATATTATGGGTTATTAAGCCCATATTAATTCTATTAATTTTAAATAATCTAGGTTCATATTTAACGTTATAATGATTTAGTTCCATATTGTATTCTTATTATTAACCATCTCAACTTAATAGGTGGGATACCAGTATATCCCCTAGAGAAGTTGAGAAAGGCAAAGGGTGAACCACAAGCGCGCGCGCCGCCGCCGCCGCCGTCGAGACGTGGTTGGCTGCTGCTGCGTGCGTGGCGTGGCAGGCTGGATTTTAATTTTAGAAACGGTCGTGATCAATGTCTCTGTTAAGCAATGGAATAAATGAATATTATTCCTTCTGTTATGGTGATCGATTATGGAGCGTTTAATTCCATTAAATAGTGACCAGTATATAAGCCCTTCTCGGCCTCGTCCAGATTGCCCATTCGCGAAACACTTTCCTCTCTTCCTCTCGAGTTGTCATCCTTGTCTTCCCCGTCTCGACGATCCGCACGCACGGACCCTCGGAAGAGTAGGCCTCTAGAATCTCTCTCGCACCCCAGAAGTTGTTTAGGGACTGCACGGCATCAACGTTCTTCCTATATCGACTGCGATCGACTACTTCGAGTAACGTATCATGTCTGGTGTGAATGGAGCTGTCGGTGCCCCTGACACTGGTCCCTTCGTAGGGTACACTCTCACCCTTCTCACTATTACTAGTTTGGTTGTGATCTTAACTAGTAATTCTGATTTTGTCAAAACTGTTATCACATATATGTTGCTAATCATGCGATTAATATGGATTAAGTTTAATATAAAAATGCCTAATTACCTAACATTATTCGTAAACAGTTACTACGATGTTCGTTTCCTAGTGCTAAAGCTAAACTTTAGCCTAAAATTTAGCACAAGTAAAACGAATATATATGCTAAAGTTTAGACTAAAGTTTAGCATAAGAGAGAAAAGAAGGCTAAAAAAAGGACTAAGCTTTAGCTCTTCAAAAAATGGTAAAGTTTAGTTCAAATTTTAGAAGCTAAATTTTAGCATCTCATAAAAATAAACATTATCTTAAGTTATTTGAATTACGAAGCTAGATGCTTATAGTCCACCGCTTTCTTCTTTCTTTATTCATTAGATCTATCTTAAAAGAACAAGCTCATCCATTTTGTTGTCCTCACCATATGGTCACCAAGTCAGACTTTTACATATTTTGTTAAGTGGAAAAACATTCATCCATATGTTATTTCTACTACTTTAGGATCAATTAATCTTAGTGAAACAATTAAAATAAAAATACTACTAGTATACAACTCAAATCATACAATATCATACAATAAGGAACAAGACACCGTCACTTAAAAGCTTGAAAGGACTGAAGGCCTACCGAGAGGAGGGGGGGGGGGTGAATCGGTAGCCAACCACAAATCTAAATACTTTTATTTCACACCACTAGAACCCAACAAGCGTTACAACATAAATAGTCTTAGTAGGCCAAGATCCTATGCATGCTAATGTTCATGATGCAAAACAAAACGCGAAAGCTAAACATACTAGCCTATGCAAGTAACAAGTCATCCTATCAACTACAACACACAAATGCGAAATAGTAAAGAGGGGGGGTCAAAGAATGCTCATGATTTTTTTTCGAGGTCTCAGAAGGATGGCGCCTTCCCCTACTCCTCGTTGGATCACTCATGCCGGAGTCCCGGTCCCTCCCGCCACCAAGTGGAGTTCTCGCACACGAGCCCGCAATCACTCCCGGAGTGAAGACATGGTGTGCGTCACCGCTGCCACCAAGGCACAAGCTCGCCTCCCTCGAGAACTTGTCGGACTCCCGGAGCCGGCACGGGCGCTCACTAGTGATGCCCCTTTCACCGGCGGGCTCAAACCGTGTGTAAACATGTGACGACCTTCACAACCAATCACGATAGGCTCAATCACCGATACCTAACCGGTCTAGGTCTCACTATAGACCAAGAGTAACAACCTAGATCACACCCTCAAGAACACCCTAGCCTTAGATGTGCAAGATCGCTACTTGTTACTCTCACAAGTACTCTCAAGATATCCAATATTCTCTCCTCTTTTTCTCTTGGACCTTATCAAATGATTTCAGGTATTTCACTGGTCAAGAGAGGTCTTCATGACCCCAACAACGAAGTTATATATGCTTCCAACCTCAAACTAGCCGTTGCTTCACGAAATCAGTTTTCTGGGCCTACTGACCGGACTGACCGGTCACTGTCTGACCGGACCGTCCGCAGTGATCGGTCAGTCCGGTCCGTTTCTGTCTCTAGTCTAGAAACATTTTAGACTCAGCTTCCTCTCTACCATGCGTAAATCATACTGACCGGACCGTTCGGTCATTATGAATCATGGCACAGATAGACTTCTCGCTGCTCGTTGTAAGTTTCAGACATCTTTACCTAGTGACCATATAGTCCGGTCAACATTGATCCCTCTGTCCGGTCACTATATACAGAAGCTGAAATTTGTCGTCTTCGCTTGACTTCGTTTTCCGGCTTCTCCGAATAGCTCCTTGACTTCTCTACTGTCATCTAGTGCCTGTGATCTTATCGAATAACCTTACACATCACCGACTAGACATGGTCTAAGAGAATGAGCTAGACCCCCTTGATCGTCAGATTTTTCTTATGAACTCAAAACACTAACAACTAGATGGTCATGAAGCTTACAAAGCTTCAATGATCCAAATGTAGCTAGTTACATGCGGCGTGATTGGTTTCCTTCTCAGCGGAGTTAGACATATTGTGCATGAGCAAAGGTGCGAAGAAACTAAACTCATTTGTGTCTCACATGAGCAAGGTCGAGCACTATGGACGTGATTGGTTCGTTGGCGAGCACAGCTTGGCTTGCATATGTCATACAGGCCCAGCTAAGACAGGCTACGTAAATGTAACATGTCTTTGTTTAGTTGATTGTATCTATTCTGTGTGGTTGAGAGGAGATATATTGTTTGGTTAACTGTATAAGTTTTATTAAATTAACTACAAAATATATAATAAATATTAAAATATTATTTATTTTATTTATAACCATACTTATAATATTTAGTGTAGCATGTCAAGACTTAATCTACTTTTAAATATGATAATATCATTTAGATTATAGTAATTATATGCTAATAATATTATTAATATGTGCTCTGTTTGCACCGAACGAGCCTGGCCTATTATAAATAGATTTCATTCACGTTTCCGTGGAGCTAGGTTGGGCGGGCGCTGTTGCATGCGCGTAGCCCAACCTTGGTGCCCATACAAGCAACCAATTGGGCGCTCCCCACATGCGACGAGCCAGCTGGCGTCCATGCAGGGAACCAATCGCGCCCATATTTTACATCTAGCTGCTACATTTAGAAGCGGATACGCACAGCCAGTCAGCCAGTTCGTGCACCCTAACAAGCTGGCAAAACAACGGTCCAATAAGGACATGATTGATTGTCTTCTCTCGAGAGCCTGTCTCGGATGTGGGAGTCACGCTCATACTAGCCTAACTAAGTATATGCAAGATCGTTTTGTTTGGTTGATCATATCTGTTTAGGTTGATTAAGAAGAGATATTGTTTGGTTGACTGTACAAGTATCTATTATATAAATTTTAAAATTAAAAATAAATATTAAAATAATATTTATTTAGTTCAAATTTATATTATTATTATATCATATGAAGGTTTAATTTATTTTTAAATATACTAATATTAATTAAATTATACTAATTATTTGCTAATATTATTATCAAATAGCTAACATTCATGAGAAATAAATAGGGTATTTTCGTTTCCACGGAGGCAGGCTCAAATGATGCTTTTACATGTGTAGGACTAGGTCCCAGGCCTCTGCAGCCAACCAAATGGCGGAGCGCTGCTCTGGCTCGTCGCATGTAGCCAACCAATCGCACACTAAGATTATTGCCACTCTTAAAATGGCAATCGTTAAGGTGGCAAGAATCCAATGCTCCCGAAACAACCAATCAATCAAAATCTTGTATGCGGACCCGAACTACGTTAAATATAGCAATAAAACACAACAATACTAGACATTTGATAATGGTCATTAGTCTAATGACCAGGAGCTCGTCCAACTCATAAAGGTTACCACGATTCACTAACCTTGATAAATAGTAACTGTGAACAATAATTTCTACTGATTTTGTAGAAAAATATGTGACAATGATTAGCTTCCGTGCTGAGATTTTCTGTAGTAATGTAATATGTGAGTCCAAGTCCACATGTCAATGCAACAGCAGAAACTATAGAGGATCCTCAACACTTGCTTACTATTTTTTGTTCCGTGCTAATAACAATTTGTTTGTTATCTCTTAGACACACAATTTATCGAATATGTTTAAATAAAGAAGAAAATTCATTTTATTCTCATGTACTATCTCCTAAGTTTACATATTCTCCTAACCTATGAAACTGTTTGTTTTACTCTCTCCAAATTTATAATATGATTATTTTACCCCTTAGAGCAGTTTTGATGGTTTTAATACTTGAATCCACTTGGATCAAATCGCATTTCACAATACACACCACGTCGCTGCGCCGCCACCATCGCTAGTTGCCACTGACCATTCTCAAGGCTTCGCGCGCCAACGGTGCCACGTTTACCTTTGACATATGAGCGCAACGAATCAGTAACTTTGATAAAAAACCGTGAACAATGATTTTCTACTGATTGTGTAGGAAAATATTGGTGTCACGTGACAATGGCAACCTTAGGCAGTTTCCGGCTGTGCTAATAATGATATGTTTGTTATCTCTTTTAAACACATATGTTATCGAATATGTTTAAATAAATAAGGTAGAAAAAAAATAGAAATTCCATAACTAACAATACACGAGTAATTGTTGAGGCAAATGAGGTCCCTTTCTAAAAGTTCGAGCATTCCTTTTTGAATTTGAATTTTGAAACGGGACTTTCCATCCTGCCTGCAGTAAGTGAGTACGAGTAGTAACTTAGTACTCCCTCCGTTTAACATGACATTTTGGCTCCGCACACGGAAATTAAGGAGAGAGATGAAGATAGAGGCGTATTGAGAAGAAAACAAGAAAGAGAGATGAAAATAAAGATGTATTAGAAAGAGAGAAAGGTGCATTGAGAAACGAGTTTGTCTTATAATTTAAGAAAATTTGTGAAGTATAGAGTGTCATGTAATATTGTACGGAGGGAATATTAGTAAGGCGGGGCTTAAATAGGTCATTTCACATGCGCCGCCCACGACACGACTGCTCGTTCCACTTTCCCTTCTTCCCGCTCATTCGTGGGTCGTGGCCCGGTTACCGGAACGCTCCGGAGACACAGCGTTGGTTAGATTGCTTCACTGACATGTGGGTCGTGTGTCAATCAGGACCCACCCGCAGTGATTGATACTTGTACAGCCAGCCATTCTCTCCCGTGGGATTCACGAGGGAAGGGGAATTGATTGATTTGAGTTGAGGTGGACGAGGCGAGGAGGGGGAGGGAGGAGTCTGCAGCTCCAAAAATTTGAACCCAATCCTCCCTTTCCCTGCGCCCCATTCCTCCCCTTGTATATTTCCCTCCCAAATCATTCCCCCCGTTCCATCCATTTCCCTCCCTCCCTCCCAAAATTTGCTAAACCCTAGGTCCCTCCTCCTCCTCCTCCGCCGCCATGCCGGACCTCCCCTGCGACGGCGATGGCGTCTGCATGGTCTGCGGCGCCGCCTCCCCGCCCGAGGTCGACCTCCTCCGCTGCTCCACCTGCGCCACCCCCTGGCACTCTCCGTGCGTCACCAACCCCCCCGCTCTCTCCGACGTCGCCACTTGGAGCTGCCCCGACTGCTCCGGGGACGCCGCCCCTGCCCCCATCCCGGCCCCCGGGGCTGGGGGCGAGCTCGTCGCTGCCATCCGCGCCATCGAGGCGGATCAATCCCTATCCGACCAGGAGAAAGCCAGGCGCCGCCAGGCCCTCCTCGCTCCTTCTGCCGCTGCTGATGCTGCTTCGCCCGACGATGACGCCGATGTGGGGGACCACGCCCCCGACATCCTCAAGTACATCAGCTGCGTCATCTGCATGAAGCTGCCCGAGCGCCCCGTCACCGTAAGTCGGATCTGTCTCTGGATCCAATCCATTCACCCCCCCCCCCCCCCAGCCTGTAATATTCATAGTATGCCCCTCTCTCATAGGAATCACTCGACGTTTTGTTGAGAATTCATTGAGTCTCCGTTGTCCGTTCTGAAATGAATCAGTCCGTTGCTAGTCACTCAGCTAATTTATAGTTATTTTGGCTCTTTAATTAGTAGCCTATATTTAGTTTTTTTCTCTCCCTTACTAGTAGTTTCAGTTAATAAATTCCGCATTTAAATAAAATTCCAATAAGTGTGCTGATCCGCTGATCCACTTTGCCATATTGTACCTCCGCCCTTTCGGTTTTGTCGTAGTAGTCAAGGTTTATTTTCTCTCGGTTACTAGAGGTAGTATTCTGTTTGTTCAGTTTTTTTTAAAATAAAAGTATTATGTTTGTTTGCAACCTGTAAAGATTCTGTTACAGAGTAGTTCCTGTTGCTTCTACCTCAAGGTCATGTGTTCTGTATTTGCTGCCATAGATTTATGTGTCGGGAACCATTGTATCTCAATCATGCTTTCTGTGTTAATAGTTCAACCTTTGCCTCGCGCCGTTTCTGAACCTTTATATTTTGCAGACACCCTGTGGCCATAACTTCTGCTTGAAATGCTTCCAAAAATGGATTCAACAGAATGGCAAAAAGACGTGTGCAAAATGTCGGGGAGACATCCCGCCCAAAATGGCCTCACAGCCAAGGATTAACTCTGCGTTGGTGGAAGTTATCCGTATGGCCAAAGTTTCAAAGAATGCCAACTCAGCTGGCTCAGCAGCTGCGGTTCATTACATACGTAATGATGATCGACCTGAAAAGGCATTTACAACTGAGAGGGCTAAGAAGACTGGAAAAGCAAATGCCTCAAGTGGACAGATCTTTGTCACCATTGCTCCTGATCATTTTGGCCCCATTCTTGCTGAAAATGATCCAAAGAGGAACATTGGTGTTCGAGTGGGTGAAACCTGGGAAGATCGCCTTGAGTGCAGGCAATGGGGCGCTCACTTTCCTCATGTAGCCGGTATTGCTGGCCAATCCTCTTATGGAGCTCAGTCTGTAGCCCTCTCAGGAGGGTATGAAGATGACGAAGACCATGGAGAGTGGTTTCTTTATACTGGAAGGTGAACTATTTCAACACTTGCTATTTTTATATGTTTCACGTTATTGATGGTTGCCTTACCTGATAGACTGTAAAATGATATGCAGTGGTGGAAGAGATTTGAGTGGGAACAAGCGGACAAACAAGGAGCAATCCTTTGATCAGAAGTTTGAGAAGATGAATGCTGCCTTGCGTATTAGTTGCTTGAGGGGTTACCCTGTCAGGGTTGTGCGGTATGTTCTTTTTGTGCTTGCTGATACTTGACACCATGTAGATGACGTTGTTATCCACTGCTGCTGTAGTTGTTGTTTTATAGCCATATTGTAGTATTACAATGTCAATAATGCCCCTGCTGTTGCATTTCATTTATCTGTTTGGCTGCTGTGTCATTCAAATGTTGGAAGTGTTTGCTATTCTGATGTCGCATAGTATTTAATACCGATCTTGGTAACTCACTGCATTCTCTGATTAGGTCACACAAAGAGAAGCGTTCTTCATATGCTCCTGAATCCGGTGTTAGGTATGATGGAGTTTACAGAATTGAGAAATGCTGGAGGAAAGTTGGTATTCAGGTAATCTTATTCTCCTGTAGATGTAGAAATACTATGCAGCTATGTATCAGCTTTCAAATTGTTTTATTTATGGATAAACATTAAATGCTCTTCTGCCTACTTGCCACACAGGGTAAGTACAAGGTCTGCAGGTATCTCTTTGTACGCTGTGACAATGAACCGGCTCCTTGGACCAGGTTTGACGAAATTCTTTACTTTTATCTGTTGACTATTAGACTGCTCATCTTTAACAAAAAAAAAAGGATTGTTCCCACTGACATTCCATGCTTTGTTTTTAAGTGATGATCATGGTGACAGTCCAAGGCCATTGCCGAAGATCAAGGAGCTGCAGGGTGCTACTGATGTTACAGAGAGGAAAGGGCGACCTGCTTGGGACTATGATGTATGTTCATCTGTTTCTTGACTTTTGTAACAATACTGAACTGTGTTGGCTTCTTGCAACATTACTGAGCTATGCTAAGATTGGTTTATATTCATTGTAATAGGAGAAAGAAGGTTGGAAATGGATGGTGCCTCCACCTATCAGCAAGAAGCCTATCCTCACTGGGGATCCTGAGACTGACAAGCAAGTCCGGAAAATGGCAAAGCGTGCGCACATGACTGTGGCTGAGAAGCTTCTCAAAGGTTTGTTGCTCTTCTGCGGGTTTCTTTCTAGGTGCCTTTTCAATGTTTTATATCTTGAAAGAAATCAAACTTCATCATGAATAGCCCCTGAGAGTTGGTTTATCTTGTCTGGCACTGCAGAGTTTGGTTGTTCTATCTGCCGGAAAGTGATTAAAGAACCACTTACCACTCCCTGTGCTCATAACTTTTGTAAGACCTGTTTGCTTGGGTCATATGATAGCCAGTCATCTATGAGAGAAAGAAGCCGTGGTGGTCGGACTCTACGGGCTCAAAAGATTGTGAAGAAATGCCCTTCCTGCCCAACTGATATCTGTGACTTTTTAGAAAATCCACAGGTATGATTAAATATTGGTTTGTTGAAACATGCTAGAGGTTGTCAAGCTGCTCTTTACTCAATTGTCTAGTGACCTTTCTGTTTCAGATCAACCGAGAAATGATGGAGCTGATTGAGTCTTTGCAGCGTAAGGCTGTTGAAGAAAGTGACACAAAGGTGACTTCAGATGGTAGTAATGATGCCGAGGAATGTGCTGATGGTGATTCAGAGGAAGATGATAGTGCTATGGAGAAGGAAGAAGATGACATCAGCTTGAATGATGAGGAGCAAGACACTGCTGGGGATAAGAAGACAGAATGCCCCGATGATGATTCAGATGCCAACGCTGATGGTTCTGTCAAGATACTAGTTGACATCAAGGAGGAAAACCAGCCTGCTAAGAAGCTCAAAGCGGATGATGCTGAGAAAGGAAAAGCTGATAAGACCAAGATGAGTGCACCTGAAGTAGTGGCTGTGCTGGTTGAAGGAAACACTGCAAAACAGACCAAGGGTTCCAAGGGGGCTGAAAACAAAGAAAACAAGCAGCAGCCTAAGAAGCGCAAGGGTGATGTTGTGATAGCCACAAATGCTGCTAAAAGGACGAAGAGTAGTGCTGCTGTGGAAGAGCTTGATGTGCGTGGCACTCCTGTCAGAGAGACTAGGAAGAGTGGTGAGGCTGCTGGTAGCCCTGTGGTGAGCAGTGGTCGCAGAGTGACTCGGGGAAGTGCAAATGCTAGTGAAGCTGATAGCCCTGCTAGAAGGACTAGAAGCCGTGCTCGGGCTGATGGAGGTCTTTGAAGGTGTGTGCAAAGGGTTAGCGGAGGAGCGTGGATGCTGATGCCGTGGAAGCATTGAAGAAGCTCCATGTTTTTGGGGAAGTTGTACTTATTTCTGGGGAGTTTGCTTTTGTTTGGGTGACTGCGTACTCTTGCAGGGAGCTGGGTTGCGTGCAGCTCATTTGGGGAAACCGAACCCGAACTTACTAATTAGGAGAACCTGTATGGCGGTCCATCGAAACGTTTAAACTATGCATGTTAACGGCGCTGTTGGACGTTTCAGTTGCCTAAGCTGTCTTTTTTACCCCTCTTACTGCTGCCTCTTCGCTCTTGAGTTGCCCTTGGTCCGAGGCTGCAAAGTTTCGTTTTATTGCATCTTATGTAGGACTAGGAGGGCAAGCATTGTTTTCAAAAAAAAAAAAAAAGAGGACCAGCATTTCAATTATGCTCTTGCGGAGAATTTTTTTTTCTTTTTTTTTTTTTTTGCTTTTGAGCCAAGCATTTCAATTATGCCTCACAAGGATCCGCACAAATTCAGCAGATTATGCAGGCTAGGAAGTTTGACGTCCATATTGTATCTGCCTATCAATTGTGCAAAATCAAAAGATGGCCCAAGACGCAGGATAAGGTGAGTGACGCATTTAAACAATTCATCCCATGGATCATCGTCATCATATTTGTTCACACAAGGAGAGTGCTGGACAAATAAAGCCTGATCAATTCAACTGTACAAAGTCCATTTAAACCCACCCATGACATAAGCACCTGACCGCTCTTCTCCATACCTGTTGTAGCTGCCTAACATATAGCTCACCAGGGCAAAACCAAGGGACCTCTTGTGCAATTTAGGGTGGATCTTTAGCAGGCTCATGCTTAGCATGGGTTCTTGTTAATCTCACACGTCACAAGCTTGTTGTTGAAGAAAAAAGAAAATGCAAAACTGGGAATAATTTATTGGATATAAGTTCTTCAACCTACAGTTAGTGAGCAAACACTGGGTTGCCCTCGGTTTGGAGCCAATTTTAGTGGCTCTGCCGCTAGAGTTTTCTCAGTTCGGTGAGGTTGATGGGCTTCCATCTCTAGTGTCCGAAATAGTGACCAGTCTGTTTCTCCCTGATCGAGACCGGACGTTGTTCCCCACAGGGAAAGGCTCCTGAGAAGACTTTGTGTCAGTTGTTTCACATCAAAGATTGTAGGAAGTTTTGCAGCGATTGACTCATGAATTCAGTGTAGTTTGCATTACTAGTAAATTAGTAATCAACTGGTTCACAGTACCTGATCCCCTGCATTTGGACCATCTTTATGGAAAAGGATAGGACGACACCATTTCTCTTCATTCATCAGGCTAGAATTCTGAAAATGACTAATCAAAGCACTTCTGCCTTGGATCCTGGCGTATGCAAGTGACGCCACTTTCTCGCTATTGAACTTTTCCCATTTCTTGCCATTAAATGTCTGCAGAGAATCAGCATAAATTACTTCTCAGTAGAAGTTCAATTGACAGGGTGAGCTAAACTGGATATACTTCCACTATTATCAGTTATTTAGTAGGTCACGACCTATAGCCATATACCTTGTAAAATGGAATTATGTGCTGGGGATCAGTCATATTGATAAAAGCATAGCCCACGTTACACTTGTTCTGAGCAAAACAAACATTGCAAGAGTTAGAGCCAATGTATTTCAATTCTAGTTACCTTACAACTAAATGAGAAGGTGAATAACTGACCTTAAAATCAATTGGAAGATAGATGAAATCATAGGTTCCTTGGTGATTTTCATCAATGACAGCCAAAAGTAGCTTACAGTTGTACCTGTAGAAAACAGTAAGTGGAGTCCACAAAAGGAAAAAAAAAAAACAATTCTACGATACACTAAAACATTGGCACAATATTCAAACATACTTGTTAGGAATGTTCTTTATCATTAGTGTGGTGCGCAAGTCTTCACCCTTGGCTATGCGGTCAATGTCAAGCTCAAATTGCTTCTTGTTTTCTTCAGACTGGACAACATTTCCATCATGCCTGCGGCTCCTTATCCGATCATTACTAGCATCATATGAAGTGGAAACACGGAGCATAGGATTCCTTCCATTGGTTGCATGAAAAAATTGCTGAGGTGATGGAAATCCAGCACTCATGGGGGAGAACATGGTCTCCCTGTAATTTCCTCTAGTAGGCCCCAAAGCAGAGAGATCTGATGGATATTGTTGAGGACTACCAGAAAGCCTTACACTCTCATGAGATCTTGAATGAAAGGTATGCATGCTTGCAAATCCACCTACATTGTTTGGAGCTGAACCTAAGTGATGGTCCATGGGATGAGCACAAGTGTTTAGCATGTGAGGTGGCACAGCAGAGTAACCATGCATATGCATTGGATGCTGAAAGTTCGACCACAACACTGGTGCAGAGGGCCTTTGAAGAAAACCACCATTCGGGGTATTCCAGGTGTAGTCATGACCATGAAGTGGGCAACTTCCAACTCCAGTAAACCCAAATGCTGAAAAAAATTACTAATGGACTTAAAACATAATAATGAAAATCCTCAAGAAGTATATTATTGGCTAATGAATAAACAAATTTCTATCCAGGTACCAGTGTTTTGCAACTAAACAGGTAAGTAGTTAAAACAAGTATGGAAAAACAAAATTACAAGCAGTTCGAGAGAAGAAGTTTTACCTTCATTTTGATCAGAGGAATGACCATGAAGACCACTGGCTCTGATGTTATGATTATTAATGTGCCCTCCTTCCATCAATCTGAAGTTAGTATTCCTGACACTTAATGCCATGGACGAGATATTGCAAATACCATCATGACACTCTGGCAGCGAGTGTGGGTGGAAGGCTTGCAGTCCACGACCAATGTTTGCATGACCAAGCGACCCCCTAGGTTCATCAAAGGTGGCCTGATTATTTTGTTGATGTGTAGATTCAATTCTGATAGGTGATGATAACTTCTGAGGGTCATTCATAGATAAGCCATGGAGTGATTTATTGAATTGCAATCCAGCTGGAGGATATAAATCATGAACAGTGCTTTTATCCCAACTTTTAGGGCCCAACTTTCCTGTTTGACATGTGAAAAGGAAGTACATGCTCAAAATTTATGAACGGTAGGAAGGAATGAATAATAATATAAATGGCCACAACTCATACTATACCAATGGTCCCTGGTGAAGAGTTCTTAAGTTGGTGAGTCACAGCATCCTGGTTCCATTCTCTAGAACAATGCTCTGTCAAGCTGTTAAGTACAGTAAAAATATGAGAATGGCAATTTAGAGTTCACCTTTTAAATCGTATGTCACATTAATTCAGTATGATAAATATAATAGTTGTCATAATTTATCTTGTTCCTATGCAAATTCTAAAAGTTGAGGTTAAGAACCAATTTCTCATTTTAAAAAGTTATAATGATGTGGAGTTGAGTTCCAGTTACCATGGATGCAAGGAATAACAGACAAATAATAACTACATTAGTGCTACAAAGGCTACATTAGTACTTTAAAATGTGAAGTAACATAATTTTTCCTTACATTTATGAACATATCTGCATTTGTGTATAGCAGTAGAATATTTTTTGGTCCAACCACCCAAAGGTCACTTATTTGCAGCGTTTTGCAGAATTTCCTTAACATATTAGTTCTATGTACGAAGAAAAACAACAATATACAGTGCAGAAAGGGCAAGACAATTGGTCCTTATGATGGGAGACAACAATGTATAGTTTCAATACGGCATGGTAATACAGAAGTGGTGAAAGCCAGCCTAGCAAATTACCAGGATCTTGCTCCTCCATAAAAGCTATGCTCAACCTTGATTTTTTGGCATGATATATCACCCTTATTAAGATCAGTCAGTGCTACTTCTGCAGCTCTGACATCAAAGAATTCGACAAGTTTTTTATTGCAGCATGCAGAAGCCTTCCAGATCTAAAATCCATAAAAGAAAAAATGGTTCAGAATAACTTATAAAACATGTATCGTAAGCAAAAATATTTTGAAATAATAGTACCTCCTTGACATCACCATAAACACTAAGTATTTGGAGAAGATCATCGTTGGAGATAGAAGAGTCACTGATGGATATCGCAAGTACCCCATTGTTAGGATCAACGTTTGCACCCTTTTCCTAATAAAGTACACATGACATCATCAATGCACTTTTATAGATGAGCAGCAATTTTTTTTTAAAGAAAGTCATATCATAACCAAAACGGGAGAAAAACTTCCACAAATGAAAATTTAGCATGGGGCCACATCAGGTATTTTCTTATTTGTCTAACAAATAGGACACAGCAATTGAAGTTCCTATATGTAACCGAGTTCTAGAACCAAGTACAGAATAAACAAATAATTGAGTTACAAAAAATACATACAGAAAGAAATTGAGAACACATAGATATTTTGTTGTAATAATTGAAGCATAAGCTACAATATAAAAAAATCATCCATGCATGTGTTCCAACACATAACTCGTTGCATGATAAGAAGAAAACTGCCTAACACAAGGCCAGTGGAAGGAACAGTTAACTAGGTAGTCTTAGGGTAACAATTGAAGATATAAGTATTTTCATTCCTTTTTCAGCCTTAGATACAGCAATTTCGCAAAATAGAGCTGCAAAGAGACATGCCAGGTAAATTGTCAGGAAGGGATAATTAAAGAGACATGATTCTTGCTTCTGTGGCTCAAATTGTGAGAAAGGTAACTGGCCTTTTCCTTCTGTGGCCCAAATCTAAGAATATAGGCTACAATAATTTATTGGCATAATTTTTACTGACTGGCTGCCTGATAGGTGCACCAGTTGGCTACTGCTCAGGCTACCTTTCACTTTCAGCACATAGTATAACAAAGGTTCTTTTATAGCGAGAGTACGCTTTAGGAGCGAGAGCGGTATCTACTGCTATTTTCCATTTTATACTCTTGTACTACTATCAGCGACTGCCACAACGCAGCTGCAACATGTAAGATCATCAACCAAATTTCTTTCTTAATACAAAGGTATGCAGCTCTCCTACATATTCTCAAAAAGGAAGAAACTATTTCACAAGAACTATGCCCATGTCAGCTGGTCAAGGGTGTGTATGTACACCCAGACCAACCCAGGTTTGAGTCCTCTTCGATGCCAATTGAGGTACCTATTTCTTCTTAATTAAAAGCCACCTGGCTTCTCCTAGGTTGATCGAAAGAGACTTGTTTCACAGACTAAATAACGGACAGGTTATGAAACATTCCCTTTTCAAAAATTCAAAGAAGTCTAATCATGTGTTTACCTCTGGAATAGAAAAGTGAACATCAAGGTTCATCTGCCCTAGAGCTTTGTTATGAAGTGCTCTCATCGCGTTCTGAGCTGCTCGGATGTCATAGTACGACACTGTAACAAATCCATGGTTCTTACAGGATGTGTGCAGTGTCTGGATGTCACCATATTGCTGGATATCCAAGAAAGATAGATCACATATGAGAGTCTGAAAGGACACTACTACTTAAGTAAAACAAAATATCAAGAAAGAAATGTCATAGGGTTAAAACCTGAAACAGAAGTCGTAGCTCAGAATCCTCAATGCTAGTATTAATATTTTTCACAATAAGATCTCTGGTAGGGTGTTTATTGATAGAGCGCTCCCAAGAAAGTTCACTTTTGACGGATACTTCCTGATATTTGTTACCATTTTTTGAATCATCTTCTAGCTCCATACCTCCTCCAGTGCAGAATATATCTTCATCAGCATCATCATGGTTAGGCAAGCCTGTGTGTTCGAAGCCATCCATAACTCCCGATATTAAATCATCGTCATCAGGAAGGAGGTCTCCGATAGTTTGAGCTTCAACTTCTCTCATGGACCCTAGAGGTTCATCTGCACTCCAGCTGGAGCTTTTTGCATCAACAGACTGACCAGGAGCACCACTTGCTATCAATCTCACTGTACAACCAAGGAAAGGACGACCAAAACATCATCAAGATAAATCATGGAACTGATCGAAATGAATAATACATGCTTTCGTTTCTTGAAAAGGAGGGAGGCAACTCACATTTGCTACTGAACATTTCAGAAAAGGAGCTGGCTGAAGAGCCATTTCCATAATCATGCACGCGTTGATTGGCAGCAGTTGGTTCCAAGAAAGCTGCAGACATGCCAAGCCTGGATCTGGAGCTACTGAAGACATCACCCCAAGATATCGATCCTAAGTTTGAAGTATTATTTTCTTGCCTCACCACATTACTGAGGTCAAGAACGTCCAATTGGCCCTTGAAGGCCTGATCTCCTGGATGATCTAGACCACCTGCAGGATTTACTACCGTGGGATGGATCTTTTCAAGTGGAGAAGCAAAAACCGACTTGCTCCCTGACATTAATGAACATCAATGAGTGCACTCAGTTCCTGAAGAGCAGTTCAATCTATTATCACGTTTCAAACTTAAACACATGAGTTAGATGATACGTTTGATTCATGGCATTTAATTGCTAACTGTGCTTACTTAACCTTCCAACTAATTCCTACCTAACTGTCTTCAGCAGAAAATCTATAAACATGCCACCATAACAAAAGTTGCTGATCATTCCTTGCCCAATTGCGGCCATGATAACTCAGTGTACCAAACGTCCAAACTGTTTACCAAAAAACGGATACTACTGAACAATTAGGGAACCTCATCCAGTGAAGACTGGAAAGAAACAGTCCGAACTAAATTGATGCAACAACACAACTTTTTGGTCCTAGTGAGTAGATTAAAATTACCACAAAGAACAGACGAGAATGGATCAGGATAACAGGCGACGAGCTTACGAGTTGTTCTTTGACGCATGAGTTAGCTAAGGCAAGTTGTTTTCTTTTAGGAGATTTTATTTAAGCTGCAATAATTCCAATAACAACCAACGTGCAGTATCCATACATCTTTTGTAAGGATGTATCAGGAATTTGAAATAGAAGGCCTAACTGATAATACCCATCACGCAAGAAGCAAGAATCATGAAATAGTAATCTCGAATTTTCAAATAAGGCATGATCCACACCTTTCTGGTCGATGATTGACTCTGATTTCCAAAATCCAACTTGCCTCTGCGTAAAAAAAGGAAAGAAAATCATGCACTACCACCAATTTCACACAATCAACGAAGGGAAAATGAAGACTCATTTGTAACCTCTCTAGGGACGAGATCCTCAGAGAAGAATGAAGATGATGATTCTGACAGTGGACCAAACGGCCGCCTGTCTATGACACCGGAAGCTATCACCATAATATGTGCAGAAACTTTTCACTTTCCTTCGTCTGTGTAGGTTCTTCACTTGAACCCCTGGAGGTTATGAATGAACAACCCTCTCATTAATTGCCTGCTTAAGGAGCATCAATAAAAATGGGTATAAGATTGAAAGGAACAACAAAATATCTAACAATGCATTGAATTTTTTTAAATCAAGAAAGCTAATCCTGCAGACTGAATTCAGCAACAGGAACCAAGGCTACAGAAGAAGGATGGGTTGCGCAAGCAAAACAATCGGATAGTCCTGACTCAAAAGCATAAAAAGGGGAAGCAGTATTTCCCAGTCATATTGAGAGATGGGGAACGGAACTCCAAAATTAAATTATTGCGGGAAAAGGCGCAGCTTTTAAAACCATGAGGCTCCTCTAGCATGTTATTTATGCGGAGGAAAAAAAAAAAGGCTGAAGAGTAGACGGTGCCCAAAAGCTGCTCCCTTTCTATATTGGGGGCAAATATACATTTTCGGAGTGGAAATAAACAGTTTTTCATCCCTGCTCTTGCTATCTATTCTTCGGTGAAGGGGAAACAAGAGCAGGGGACGGAAATGTTTGGGGGAAGAGCAACATTTGGAAAATCCATTTGTGGAGCAACCAAACCAAAATCAGGGGCGCTGAAACTGAAAGAGGGGGAGACCAACTGACCAAGAGGAAGGGAAGAGGTGTTGATCTGTTTTGCCACACGGAGAGAGAGAAGAGAAAGGTCTTGGATTAATGCGTACTAATGAGCAGCAGGTGCCTGGTACTACATGTATATTGGAGATGGGGAGGATGAACCGAAAGAAAGGGAAAAGGGTTGCTTCACCTGGTGGCGTAAGGCAGGCTGCAAGCCCCTTCACCACTCCTTGGACGGAGGAGAGAATGGAAAGGCTAAGCACCACGCCTACGCGATTCCATGGCAAAAACCCGTCCTCCCCGCAAACCAAATCACTTGTTCCTCTTCTTCTCCCACACTGCAAGCAAGCCTCAGCCACGGAGGCAGAGCAGAATGAAACTACGGCAAACGTTCAGTTTCAGTTGCTTGCTTGCACACGCATGCATTGCAAACCCACTCAGATGGAGATGCAAGGTGTCCTTGCTTCCCACTGAGCAATACTATACTATACTATAATAGGTAGATGCGTACATACCTCTCTTTTTCCTTCCCCTGTCGCCGGCGGTGAGGTGGCTTCGCCGGCCGGAGTCCAAAGCCTTGTTGTTTCTTTTTTTTTTCGTGTGTTATAATAGGAGGGAAGAGAGATACTCCAGAATGGGACGGAGGTTGGGTGGGGCGGGGAACAATAATGAAATGATGGAGGAGAGAGAGAGAGAGGAGAGTCAGCTCGAGCTGATCATCAGAGGAGAGAGAAAGAAACTCTGACAAGAACAAGGAAGGAGGAGAGAATGAATACATAAAATAAATAAATGTGGGTGCTCCGTTCTCGTCTTTCTTGCGCGCGAGGAACACGAGGCACACACGCCTACTGAAAACGGCTACTCCTACATTTTTCTTTGTTGAAAAAAAAAACTCCTCTTGTAAACAGCTCGTCTATTTTTTTTTCTTTTTGAAAAAAAGACACTCCTCCACCTTATTACAAACGGAGAGCAAAGGCAAAGCTAGCATTTGGGTCACAGAGAAATAAGAAGCGAGGACTAGAGCATCGGCACTCTCATAATTTCTTGTTGTTATCAAATGTTGAATACTTCTCCATTTCTAAGAAAAAATCAAGTGAAGAATTCCCATATTGTTGTTGTCCCTATCCAAGGTGATTACAGGAAACATAATAAAAAGTACGATTCAACAAGGTGCCGTGGATCGTATCTTTTAGGCTAAACAACATACCCTCTGTCTAATAATCCATTGGTACTTTCTCAAGAAGAAAATTGATTGGTACACACGAAAGAATCTATTGACCACGACATCATTTAGTTTGTACGCATGTAACAAGAATACTAAACTAGAAAATTGTTTTTTTTCTCTCTCTTTTTTTTTTTGACGAAGCAGGCATCATCAACTTAATCCTCGTTGAGATTCCCCGTATATTATATTATTGAGCAGTGACTGATCTGAAGCTTCCTGTTCCGGTCTGAAATAGTAATGTTGTTTTGGTTGGTCAGAACATGCATGCAAAGCTTATCAACATTATCTTGTTTGTTAATTTTCCCATAATACACAACAATTGTATTTGTGATTTTATTACAAGGGAGGAACTCGTGTTAGACTGTGATTATGGACAAGCCAACACTAGGAAAGATGGTTTTATGACCACTTATCAAGTTGATTGATAAGTACCACTCTCATTATTTCTAATTTACTTGTCATTTTAGCTTTTTTTTTTTGAAACTGTCATTTTAATTAGCTTTAAACACGAGGATGAATGCAAGAAGGAGATAGATAGATAATGATATATTAAAGGTAGGGAAATGTGGTAAGAATGATAAGTAAATTTTTTTACAAAAACTGAAAGATGTTAGAAGTAATGTGACCCAGAGAATACTGTTTTCTCTGCCTGCTTTGACCAAAAGTCTAGGAGCGCAAAAGAAAAAAAAAAAGACTTGGGGAAAAAGAGAAGACTTGGTCCAACATCTACTAGCCTGTGCTCCAACGTACTGCTGCCACTGCTCCCCTGCCGCTTTACTTTACTCCCCGCCCTGTACAACTCCAAGCACAGCCTCCTCCGCTGACACACAAAAGTCACGAGTCAACAATACGTACCGACTGCAGTTTCTGTTCGTTTCTCAAGAAAATAACTGCAATGTTTATTGACAAAAAAAAAGACGAAGGCCAGAAATTAGTATTCGTTTAACCAATGTTCGTCAGCAACAGTCAATATTGAGTCCAAGTCTCCTTTTGTCTCTTTTTTTTTTTTGTCTTGAAAAAAAAACAGAAGACAAAAAGAGTTGGGCCGATATGGTAGAACAACAAACTACAACTGGACAGAATATTGGCCCATCGGGCAGAAACAGTCACGAACTAGGCTCTTGGCCCAAAGAGAGGAGGACCTGGTCAAAACAAGCCCAGGCCCAACAACACGGTTGTGTAATGTGTTTGGTTCGGTTCGCAGCAGCAGCAGCGAAAGACGAGACAGGAACAGAAGAGGACAGGAGGAAGCGCGTTCTTTCCCATCGATTTCTTCTTCTTCCGCGTCGACGCAGCCAATAAAAATCCCAATTCCGAGTTGATTGATTGACCAAGCAAAGTAGTCGTCTTCTCCCTTCCGCCGCTGCTCTTACTCAATTCGATTCCATCGGGTAAGATTGGATTGATTGGGCGCAACTCGATTCCCGATGAAGAAGATCTTCGGCGCCAAGAAGAACCAGGACCCGCCGCCCTCCCTCCAGGACGCAACCGATCGAGTATGTTCCCATCTCATTTTTTCCCCCATAGAAAGAACGAATCGTTCCTCTAATGACAAGTATAACAAATCGATTCCTTTTGTTGGTCGTTCGCTCGCAGATCAGCAAGCGGGGCGACACCGTCGAGGAGAAGATCAAGAAGCTCGATGCCGAGCTCGCTCGCTACAAGGAACAGATCAAGAAGACGCGCCCCGGTCCAGCTCAGGAGGCCGTCAAGGCCAGGGCCATGAGGGTCCTCAAGCAGCGGAGGATGTAAGTGAGATCTTCCCTTTCCTTGCCGTCAGATAATTGTGTGTAGTTCAACTAGTTAGACCTGGGAGGGACAATGCCTTGACCATTAGTTTCATACCTTGCACTGCATACCTTGACCATTAGTTTATGCATTCGATTCACGTGATATCTTACCAATATTTACAGAATTTAGCGTTCCTATTTACGGATACAAACATATATCAGAGTATCAGACAAGTCTGGCTCATAAAGAAACATCAATTCCACCACCAGCCTATTTTATTCATATAATTAACATTGTACTCTAACTCATTCTTGCAAAATTTGGACAGTTTTTCATGTTCTTCATGAAACAGTTACAAAATTTCAGTATCAATTCCCCGTATGTTATCTTATTGCACCAAATTACTTCATCAAACACAAGTATATTCATCCCCAAAAATGCTTCCATTACAGGTACGAAGGACAGCGTGACATGCTGTACAACCAAACCTATAACCTTGACCAAGTTTCTTTTGCAGCCGAGGGACTAAAGGATGCTCAGCAAACTGTATGGTTTCAGAGTTCCCTAGCAAGCTCAAATGCTTTCTGTTTGTAGCTCCCATCCTCATTTCTAAACCTATATTGAATCGCCTTTTCTGTTGAACAGATGACTGCTATGAAGGCTGCCAATAAAGAGCTAAAAGGAATGATGAAAACCGTCAAGCTCGAAGATATTGATGTATGTAGCAGAAAAGATTGCTTTACCGTCCTTTTAGTTTTGCTTCCCCCATTATATCTGAATATTGGATGCCTGCTTCTGAATCTGTATCTGTAGAGCATGCAAGATGAGATGATGGATCTTATGGACGTGAGCAATGAAATACAAGAGACTCTTGGTAGAAGCTACAACGTCCCTGATGACATCGATGAGGAAGAACTTATGGGGGGTATGCCTCATATTTCCAGTCTGATTGTTCCTAGATAATCTGCAAAGTCTCGGACTTTCATAAGCTGCATGTGTCACCTGAAGCACACTTCTCTGTTTTCTGTCCTCATTCCATTTCTTGATGAATGCAGAACTTGATGCTTTGGAAGCTGACATGGACTTTGAATCAGAGTCTGTCCCGTCTTATCTTCAGCCAGACAAGGAACCAGATCAAGATTCTGAGCTGAACTTGCCTGCTGCACCAACAGGCCATGCGGCTCAACCAAACCGACCGCAGGTAATTGTGTGAAGGTTCTTAGCTTTTATGTTGCTTTTCCATGCTCATCATAGTACTAAACTTGGCTTTCTTTACCTTGTCATGTGCACTATAATCATTTATTTAAGCTAGAAACTGGAAATTATTTTTAGCACACCCTAGCCTTTGTTCATAATGAACAACAGAAATGAAATATGTCATGAGCATAGAGAACATACAAAGACGAGACAACCAAAGAGGAATTTGTAATTCTGTGTTTAAAAGAAAATAGAGATATATGTCATTCAAGTCAGGGTATTGGCGTCCAACCAAGGCACCAACTGAACTAAGCTCAGGAACTAAGCTCAGTTCATTAGAGCAGGGCTAACAACTTAGCCGGCTGCTGGCTACTCCGTCTATGAACACTCATGTCCATAAGTTCTTTTGAGCACTTCTGAAATAATGATGGGTACATGCAAGTACTAATGGTATCTTTATTTATTTTTTTATTGGCGCAGGTGGATGAGCTAGGACTGCCTACAGTCCCACAAGCATCTATTCGTAGTTAAACATGAAAACAGATCTTGAACTCGGTGTAAAAAAAAAAGAGAGGATATTTTGTGCATCAAGATTTCAGTGTAACTTTACTTCATTTACCACGACAATTTGTTTCCTCCGGTGGATGGTGTAAATTGATTTGATTGGGACATAACATCTTGTTTTTCGTGATGGTCCTGACTTTGTGTCACACAGTAATCACGATATGAAGGACTGTATGATGTACATATTACATGTGAACTAATATGCTTCCGCTATACTTGTTTCAACTTGTTTGATGGTAAGACTGTCAAATGTATCCAATTACTGTTGTGCTGTACTCTTCAAAGAGGTTTGAAGTCTAGAGATAAAAAAAAAGAGGTTTGAAGTCTCCATTGACTTGCAACGATCACTAGGATTTCTTTTTCTGGGCTGTCAACTCAGTCCGATCCTCTGCCTTGTATGCTTTCATTGTTTGCTGTTTCTACATGTATTTTTGCAGTCGTCGCTTGTACATGATGACTAGGCAGGATTACTCACTATTATGACAGATGTTTTTTTTTAAAGCCACAAAGTGGACAATTATATTAGAAGAGAAGCATGACACAAAAATGTCGTAAATACAAGCCGAAGCTAAAAGAAAAAAAAATCTAACCAACTTAAGTTTTCAGATTGTTTGGTCAAGAAAAAGAAAGACACAGTCAATTAAAAACACAACAACAACTCTATCAATAAAGTTCACAAGACATCAATGCTAGACTAGCCTACAATAGCACCGACATCGAGCACGGACAACAGCCAAGTTCACAAGACATCAATGCTAGACTAGCCTACAATAGCACCGACATCGAGCACGGACAACAGCCAACGTCTCAGCCATTACACCACACGCTGAAGAGCTAGAATCGGTCCACTACAATGTCATCGTCACCAAGCATAGCCACACACCCGCAGCTCCGACTTCACAATAGAAGCACCAGAGAGAAACCGTGGATAACAACAAAGAGACGTGACCTCAACGATAAACTCGTTGGGAGAAAGAGGTCGAGGAGCCAATAAGGCAGATTCAACCCTACGAGAGACCATTCATTGCAGAGCATCATGATGAGGGAGCTCCAAGACAACGCCTCCAACAAGACACGACGTCCAAAACGTCACCGTTGTCCAATCCGGCAAGCCGAATTTGGATTTTCATCCGAAGAACCCTCAAAAACTGAGGATGCAAAGACACCATGACAACGCCTCCAAGGAGGAAGTGACACCCGCAAGCGCCATTGTTGCCCGCCCGATCGAAGCTGAACATGCTTTCGCACAGTGCCCCAACATATCCCGCCAAGATGCGTCCACGCCGAACAAAGAAGTTGTAGCCCAACAGCTAGATAGCCGGCTTCTGTCACCTCTTCCCTGTAGCCGACGGCACCACTCGCCATCCCAGGCCTATTCTCGCCGCCGGCGCCTAGGCACATCGCACACCCGCGCTGCACCAAGCCCCTTCTCGCCACCGGTACCCACGCACAACAAAAGTGTTGCCCCAAGTCTCGCCGTCCTCACGTCACCAACCCATCAAGATGATGGCCAGTAACCACCACGTTGATGGCCAACGGCACCGCCAACACACAGCCCGTGAAACCGAGCCCTCCCTGGCCAGATCTGGATCCACCGGCTCCTCCACGAGCTATCCTCGCACCATGGCAACACCCGTCACCTCTGCCGCTAGCCGTCATCATGCCCATCATGTGAGCCGTGATCACAGCCGTTGTCGTTGCCCGCTGTTATACCACAGTGTGACCATGCCCGCCGTGCGGCCGCCGCCGCGCCGATCATGAGGGACATGCCCACAGACCTTGCAGCAGGTTGCCCTCGCGCCCACGACGGGAGCCTGCTATCGCGCCACCGCGCAACCAAGCCCGTTGCTCTAGTCGCCACCAATGTGGGCCGCCGCCACGCCCACATCCCCTGCCACAAGTTGCCTTCGCGCCCACCATGAGAGCCCTCTCCGATCAAATCCTGCCGCCGCCGAACGGATCCGCCCTGCTCCTTACGAATCCAGCGACCATTGAGGCCTTCACGCCAGGCCCCAACCTCCACTGTTGCTCACCCGCACGCCGCGGCCAACGCGAGGTCCCGACACCTTCGCTTCCTGCCATACGCCGACGCGGTCGCCTCCGGCGACGCGTAGCACCCCGTCAGATCCAGTAGGACCACCCGCCTATGAGGAGCCGCGCGTCGATGCCTGCTTGCCTTCCTCACCGCTGCCTCTAATGTAGCTTCTTCCGCCCAGATCCCACCGCCATGCGCTCCAAACACCAACTGGCAGCCCCGCCGCCACCATCCCGACGACCCGCACAGGCTTTCCGACGGCTTGCTCCGGCGGCCGCCGCCATCCCAGCGACCTGCACGGGCTTTCCAGCGGCTTGCTCCGGTAGCGGCGTGGCAAAGAGTGGGGTGCGAAGGTGGCGGCGGCTAGGGTTGGGTCGCCGCCCGTGTCGCCCTGAGAGATAGCGACGCGGGGGCCTCCAAAAGAATCCATGACAGATGGTGTGTTCTCAATTATTGTGTACTATACTCGGCTACTTCATTAGAATTGATGATATCTTCTATTAGTCGACCAACAGTCATATACTTTATATAGGATATGAATGCACATTGATTTCCTCTGTTTCCCACAAGTTGCCCAGCCAACGCAGGTTCTTACGTTAAGACAGAAAACTCAGGTTTCAGCTCAGATGCATAGTACAAAGGGCCAAAATTAGCAAAACTTCAGTCCTGGCTACCTCATAACAGTCCATATGCGCAACTACAAAGCTTGAAACAGAGTATCAATTGTTTCAAAACCAACTGCTACACAAAGGGTGGTAGACCAACAGATTTCATCAGCGCTTCTTCTTGCTTCCTTTTGCACCACTGGATTTCGATGGGCTAGCAACGAGGTACCCAAAGACACCAACAAAGGAGACAACAGACGCAACCGGCCCATACTTTCCAACAAGTCTCTGCAATGTGCAAACAAACAGATTTGGAGTTCATGATGTACGGAACATATGATTTCTGACTTCATACTTTGCTGCAACTGTAAGGTGATACAACAAAGGAAGAACAACAATATTACCTGAGCCTGAAAGGTCAAGTGCAAGTGTCCAGTTCAGAAATTTGAGTGACATGACAGCACCAAAGGTAGACCATTCAAAATATCAGAAAACTTCGGCTGTGGGGGTCTCTAATAAAATGTTTCTATTTATGAATGAAAAAAATTAAAGTGAATGCAATGCCATAACTGACCAATTGAAACTTCGGCTGTGGGGGTCTCTCAGCAAGGATGTCAAGTAGAAGGACGGGTGTCGAATAGGCCTCCTTCACAAAACAAAATTAGCTAGTAAACTCGAGGAATAGAACTAGAACAGTGCCAACACATTTCAATGATTTTCAACACAGCACAGGCCCATGTATACTAAGTCAATGCTTATTACCGAACATCACTCATGTAATACGATTGTTTGTAATTTCATAAGTTCAGAAACAAAATTTGAAGTAATAGCTGGTCTACATCACTCGATCACCTTAACATTCATCTACGATCTCTAGTTGATTACCAAACAGCCATCAACTGCAGCTACACTACAGACGAAATATAACTAGGTAAAAAACAAACCTGAAGCACAGCCTTTGTTGGAACACGGTATTTAATAACCGCAGGAGAACCCTGAAACCTGCCCTGTACTTTAGTCTCCAAAACAAATATGTGGGAAGCAGTAGCACCACTGGAAGAGCAAAAAATAAATTGTCTGTCAAGAAACATTGGTAATGCCAATGGCAATACAAAGCATTAGAATTACTCACGGGTCAAGCTTTTCAACTATCTTTGACGTGCTTCCAGAGACAATCTCGAATGCTTCCTGTGGCCAAGAGTCATCATTCAGGCTAACATCATAGGCGGTCCTGCGAAAGCAGAGTTTACAATAAATCAGTGGTGACATCAGTGCAGAATATTAGGGATGATTTGCTCAAGATTCTAAAACAACAGAGGAGAACGAAGTCTTGATCCCAGATGCCAGAATGATAAGCAAAACAGTAGAGTAAAATCAAAGCACAGGCGAGGTCAGTGTCCACTACAGTAGCAGATGATATTCAATTTTACAGAAAATGCTGCAATAATCAGAGTCTGATTGTTTTTTTGACGGTCAGAGTCTGATTGTGAGGGTTGGTTGCAAAGAACATCTGAAGATAGATAAATTGCCCCCCGAAGAGCTGATAATATAATGAAACATCCTACAAGCATAGTATGAGGACTCAAATCTAGAAATGTCATATAAAATCTAACTCTGCAGTTAATTTATTTGAACAGGAATTCAGTAACATTATTGCTTTCAGATGTAACTTGAGATGCAAGCATCAAGAACTCAATATGCAGCAAATGATGGTTGCTATGGTGATTCACCGAGTGTTCTAGCCAACTGCATAATCAACAAAGCCCACAGCCAGCGTAAGTAACATATTCTTCATATCATGCACAGTAAATTACAAGTATTCTATCTACCGGTGTCATGACCAATAGCAAGACTACCCGAGTAGGGGGCTGGCAACCACTTTACTTTTTTTTTTTTTTTTAATCCGAGACTTATACGAATGAAAGATTCTCATAGCAGGTCAGATGCGAATTTGGGGCGTCATTTGCCTAATTTCAGTCCTTGTTTGCTTTTATTTTACGTAGGAGAGAGATCTGATGAGGCCTATGCAGATTAGGAATGCAGTGAGGAAGATGGACTCACGCAGCACCCTGGTTGTACAGGTCGAGGGTGACGGCGAGGCGCTCGACGCCCGGGCCGGGCCGGGACAGCACGACCTTCTTGTGGGCCAGGACGAACGGCGCGTCCCCGGCGGCGGCTGCAGGGGCGGCAAGCGTGACGGCGAGGAGGAGGAGGAGGAGGGATCGCGGCGTCGCCATGGGGAAGACTTGGTCAGATGGAATGGAATCCCTTCGATGCCGCCGATTGCTGACTTGGATTGGATGGATGCCCACTGAATCCAATATACTATAAAGGACCTCCCTCCCACACTTGGAAGTTTTACTTTTACTATGTAAATAAATTTTGAATCAATTATTTAATACTTCACAGTAAAATTCTTTTTCTCTGCAGAAAATAAAATTGTTTACTTCATAAGTTCGGGGGTTGAATGATACTTGCTTGGTTTTGATTTAGGCATCACATATGTATCGTCAATGTGAGTTAGTTTGAAATATCATATACACAAATTCAAAGGAAGTAATTTTTCTGAAATTGGCAGAGAAAAAAAAATGTTCGACTATAGCATAATAGGAGAAAGCATAAGTTGGGGAGTTGTTCATCTTTCTACATGATTGTAAAAGTAGTGACAAGATTGGCTCTTACCAGCAAAGTTCTTCCACAAATTGAAGTTTGAACATGCACACACACACACACATAAAAAAAAAAAGAAGGAAAAAAAAAAAAGGCGGGGACATGTGAGTGTGAGTCCATCCCAAAAATATCTATCTAAACGGTATGAAAAAAAACATATCTATCTAAACTAGAGGGCATATATGTAAGAAGAGCAAGAGCATTCTGCCTATCTATCTCTTTGTTTATCCAGCCCAGCGCGGCGACCTCCTAAAACCTCTCCTCTCCATCCCCATCCCCATCCCCCGTCAATGGCGGCCGCCACATCCTTCGCGACCCTCGTAAGCTCCCCCTCCTCTTCAGACCGCGATCAATCAATCTCTCGAGGTCTCAAGTGCCCTTCTTCTCGTGTTGCTTGCAGGCCATCGCGCGCCCGGCGGGGCAGCGTGCCCTCCTTGCCGCCAAGGCCCCCTCGCCGCTCGTCTCCTTCCGCGGCGCCCGCCTTCCCTCTCAGGAGCTCTCCTTCTCCGGGTCCATCGCGCCTTCGCCATCTCACACCCGCGCGCGCTTCGTCACCTCCGCCAGTGCGGAGCCCAAGGTGCCATCTTTGCCGCCTTCCCCTCTTTTTTTTTTCTGTTATAAAATCTATAGGATATTGCTGGGGGTGGGTACTGGTGAGCCTCTCGCCGTCTCGCCGTCTCGCGTCTCAGAGAGGTGTAAATTCTGCAACTTCTCTACTTTGATTTGGAGATCATTGTTTTAGGATGCTGAATCTTGGCCATGTAGACAGGCACCTGTGGACATCTATCTCCTTTAGATGTTTCATCAGAACTGCTAATTGAAGCTCGTCATGGATGGATTTTGTTTCTCCTTCCAGATAAAACCGATTGCTGCTCTAAAAAATACAAGCCCTTAATAGCTTAATGAGACCCTATTTTGGGCAATTGAACTGCATTAATCATCATTAGTGTGAGGAAATATCGTATGATATTTTCTGAAATTGTGGGATACACATTGGCGTTTGCAGTTCTGTGGTTACGCTTGTGCGTGATTACATATTTTCTGTCAATTCGTAACCTACAAGAGGATGAATCGAGTCATGGCTTCTATGTATACATTATATGGCATTGATGTTGTTTCTATGTGCTTTGCAGGAAGCAGAACTTCAGTCGAAAATCACAAACAAGGTGTACTTTGACATAAGCATTGGAAATCCCGTGGGGAAGAATGTTGGAAGAATTGTCATTGGCTTGTATGGGGATGATGTTCCCCAGACAGCAGAGAACTTCCGCGCTCTTTGCACAGGTAGGCTTTCGTGGAAGCCTCATCGTTTCTTTTTTCAGGTTTGCCTTGCCCAGGCAATGTGCATGACAAGGTTTCATTTCTGCAGGAGAGAAAGGGTTCGGATACAAGGGGTCTAGTTTCCACCGTGTCATTAAGGACTTCATGATCCAGGGAGGAGACTTCGACAAGGGCAATGTATGTGTTTAGCTAATTCCACTTCAATCTAGAGTGTTGTTTTTTTGCATATTCACGCTTCTATAGAACTACAATGCCAATCTTTCACAGGACACTATGAATTTCCATACTCGTCTGTACAAGTGTACTTGTTCTGTTAAGTATTGTCATGTTGGTGCTGTTGAATTTGATTTACACCAATTCAGAGTTTATTTAGGTTGTGAATACAAAGAGGAGTGTCCTACACAAGTTTTTCGCTAATTTTAATAGCTTTGGAGTCGGCTGCAATTTTGCTAATCAATGTTGTCAAATCGTTTCATAGCATATGGCATCCCTCATCTATTGTCTTTATGTGCTTGCATTTGCATTTGGATTATGTTTAGGAGGTTGATCAATGGGATATAATCTAAATTAGATGATGCAACTTTCAACCATCGCATGTGTCTGAATGAAAATGGTTTTTTGCAGGGTACAGGTGGGAAAAGCATATATGGCCGCACTTTCAAAGACGAGAACTTCAAATGTATGTTCTGCATCTTAGTGGGTCTTAATTATGCTATTTGTGTTCCTTACCCTGTCTAAAACTGGTTACCTGCAAATTTTATGTTCTAGTGGTTCATGTTGGACCTGGAGTGGTCAGCATGGCTAATGCTGGACCAGACACCAACGGTAGCCAATTTTTCATTTGCACTGTCAAGGTAAATTTTAGCTTACTGCAACTACTAGAGAAACAATCCTTGTTCTGTGGCCGCTGCTACTTTGTTAATATGACTGCAAAAGGTACCCAGAACTGATATGATTGCTACCTTGGATGCAGACACAGTGGTTGGATGGGAGACATGTTGTGTTTGGCCAGGTTCTGGAAGGCATGGACATCGTAAAGATGATCGAGTCACAGGAGACTGACAGAGGGGACCGTCCGAAGAAGAAAGTAGTCATCAGCGAATGTGGAGAGCTTCCAGTGGTTTAGGTGTTAGGATTACCATCTTAGCTCAGACTGATGTCTATATTCCCCCCTCTGCATTTCACTGGGGAGTTTTATGATACTGTGAACTTATCGGTGCTTTCTCCCTCTAGCTAGAGATCATTCTGAGCTAAATCTATGATGTCAATCTGAGGCATATCTTACTGTTGCTTGGCTGAGATAAATGTTCACCCTTGGGAGGATTCGGCTTTTATTCATGACATTTATAATACTTTCTGTAGATGTTCATGATATTGTCATGTGAATCAAATAGACAAACTGAAGGTCGTCCATGGCATATCAGTTTTATCTCTTGTTGTAGATGTGCATGCCAATGCTCTCGATTGTGCATAGCACGGCACAGTATAAAAGTAGTCTGGATCATGCTCCTCGTGAAGTTGGCAGCAATGCAGGTACAAATCAACTTCCTCAAGTCAGGCCGTTGATCATACGGTAATTTTGCTCCTACGTATGTGCTGAGAGGTAGATGGGAAGAGGAGGGTACATTTTCATGTTACTCGTGACATATGCATCTTGTGTTCACGTCTACAAATTCATTTGAAGAAATCTCATGTTTCATGAAGCATGGACTCCAGATGTTCAGTCTTCCCCAGCAATTAACAAATTCAACTGAAGAAATCTCGTGTTTCAATGAAGTTTTTGTTTTTGTTTCTTCATGTTTTTTGTGTGTTGTGAAGACCTTCTGAGTTACTAATTATTAACTAATTGCTCAATGCTGCACGCATGCTTAACATTTCTACATAATGCTGCTCACTTACTCAGTACGAGTGTCCTGTATCACTGTCAACACACGGACACACTGGTGATCTTTGCTTCCGATATACTAACAATAAATTACAGAAGAGCGTGCCAATTCGTTTTCATAACGCAACAGAATGGTTGCACATTATTAAGTGCGATGTGACGCGAGTAGACGTGAGCAGGTAGCCTGGAATATTAAAAGTAACGGACTTGGTGCGTTATCAATTTTTGATTTGGGAGTGGGAGTATCTATCTTTACACAAAAAATGCGTCGCTCCTTTACAACCACCGCATGACAGAAGAATACAATACGTCGGTTTCTTCATCCAACGGACCACGGCCAGACCAGTACATTATGACAAGGTGATATGGATCGATGGAGAATGTTCATTTCCATTCAGGAAAGGCAGGCACGTCGCAGTCACAACAATTAATTCTCGTTATATTGGAGCTGCAGAAGCATAGACGCACAGACAGATAACTGACAACAAGAGCAAGAGGAGGAAGAAGAAGAGAAGATGCAGGACTGGGCTCCGGTATTCATCTCTTTCCTGCTCTTCATCCTTCTCTCGCCGGGGCTGCTGTTCCAGATGCCTGCCAAGTCGCGCTTCATCGCCTTCGGCAACTTCCAGACTAGCGTGGCCTCCATCCTCGTCCACACCATCATCTTCTTCGCCCTAGACGCCGTCTTCCTCGTCGCAATCGGAGTCCACATCGAGTTCGGGAACTAGCTCCTAGTAGTAATATATATCTGCTGGTATAATATAAGAAGGCATTTGCTTTCCATTGATTTCTGTCTTGGGATCATGAATTAATTCAAGTCCTGTGTTAGTGTGTATTGTTTCTTGTCTTGGATGGTCAAAATCCATGTCCTCCCCTTTTTCTTGTTTGGTCCTTCAAAGTTCAAATCGATTTACTTTACCTGCATAATCTTTGTATTTCATTCTTTTAAGTTTTTAGCTAGCGAGCTATATAATTTCTGTTTGAGTTTTACATGCATCGATATGTACGCGTCATATTGCAAACCATACATAGCTTAATGAAAATCAATCAATCAGTTGCAAATTAACTTTGTTCGTATGTATCAGCGGGTTCATTTTGTGGTCACCGATCAAAGACAGATAGCTGTCGCAAACGTTACCATAACAACAGTAGAAATAATGTTTCAGCCACCAGCTCCATCGCCGATGCCGACAGTATCTCAACGACTTTGATCACAGGATCCTTCAGTTCTTGGTATAATAGCAGTCGAAATAGGCAGCCCTGAAAGTCATGTGCATTTTTCATATTATTCGACTATGGTCACCCTTTGACATCTTAGGACAGGAAACGGCCGACAAAATTCTCCCAATGCAAATGCCGTGACAGTAGCAGGCTAGCAGCTCCATCTGCAGGCCGAAAGCACCAAATATGTTATTCACTGCGTTAATTCAATATATTTATGTAGTACTTAGAGAGAAAAGAAACTTTCTTTCACCCTTGAGAGATTGATCTAACACTTGGCGAATGCCGTGCGACATCTACCCTCTCACCTACTGAACACTGTGGCATAGATCAAGAGAGAAGCTGAGCAGCGACCGAAGAACAGTGATCACATTAGCAATAGTATAATAGTGACAGACCATCAGCCCACTGTTGGTTATGTCATCGAGTTGCACACTTTTCCAACTTTGATATAGATATTTGGATATGCATGTGCAATCTTTTGCAGGCACTAAAGGCGTGTTCGGTTGGTGCCCTCGCCTGAGGACCATGCATCAGGCGTCGATCGTGGCCTCAGGCGTTCAAAATCGGACGCCTGAGGAGCGTGGCTGAGTCAGGCGTGTTTCTCCGGGTGTTAACCAAACTAGCCAAGACTGTAAGAAGATTCCTTGATTCAGTATACCAAATAGGGATAAAGGAGTACTCAATTATTTGCTTCACTTTAATTTGGGATGTGTATCAATTACAAAGACATAGAAACTCATTCTCATTTGCAATCGCTTCGGTTGGTTCCTGCTGTTTTATTTGTTTGGCCCTACATATACATCTATCTATCCATTCTCTCTTTTTTGAAAGGCAACAACAAATCGAGGCATCAAATCAGTCAATTAATGTGTGGAAGAAGAAACGGGTCCCCTGTTCCTGGACCAGTACGCATGCAGGACATATGTGAAAGTTTATGTGGCTTTCGGTTTTGCGAAAAAAAATATCATATGTGCACCTTTTTTTCTAATGGAAAGCGAATGAAACATGAAACGCGCGCAAGCAGAGCCAGAAACGCGAGATGGGTTGTACTTGGTTGTCATCGTCCCTTATCATCAGCTAGCTAGGTCATGGATTATCATCGGAGGATGTTGTGCAAACAGCAAAGATTTCTCCTTAATTCACTAGATGTATAGCCTGTCTAGGCTCATAAAGTAAAAAATATTTAGCCTGCCTATGATGATGAGGCAGAATATTATTCTGCTGGATTCGGTCAGTGTTTAACTAGTTGGATGAGTCACGCAAGTGAACACAGCTGAACTCGGCACAGATATTCATTTAGCAGATAAGCATGATGCCAATCCAGATGTCTCACTATCTGTTAGTGCTAGTCAATTCTCTTAGGGAGAAGCTACCGAAAGACTGCTGACTCTATGACCTAATCATTAAAGTTATGACCTTTCTTCTTAATATAATGAAACATAGCTCTCCTGCGTTTTTAGAAGAAAAAAAAAATAAAAGTTACTACCGTTTGCATCCAATTAAAGCTGGAGTTAACGGGGCAAACTAGAGCAAGAACCGTAATAAGTCCGTAGCCTCGACGGGCATGTGCAAGGAAACGAAAGCGAAACTTCACCAAGAGAGTAATAATCAGATTAAAGCGAGCGAGTACCAAACGAAAACCAAACCACACATCAGCTTTTCGTCCACTCCACAAGTCGATCGGGAAGACTCTAATCTAATCTAACACACACTACTAGTAGGCAACAAAAGGCTAGCTGCTGCCTGGACCCCTACTTGCTGCAGTTTCAGCAGTGATCCTTTTTCTTGGAGTTGTTGTTCATCTTCTCAGAGGAGAGAAGCAAGAAACACACACTACTACTTGGGCACAGCAAAAAAGAAGAAGAAGAAGAAGAAGAAGAAGAAGAAGAAGAAGGAAAAGAGAATAATGTCTGACTGGGGCCCTGTGGTGATCGCGGTGGTGCTGTTCGTGCTCCTCTCGCCGGGGCTGCTCGTCCAGCTCCCGGGACGCCATCACTTTGTGGAGTTCGGCAATCTCCACACCAGCGCCGTGGCCATCCTCGTCCACGCCATCATCTACTTCGCCCTCATCACAATCTTCGTCATCGTCATCGGAGTACACATCACCACCGACTCGTAGCTGCCCCGATCCTCTTCTTATGTACTAGCTTTGTGCCTCCTTTATTTGTTCTACAGCATGCAATGTTGTTGGTGATTTCATTATATATCTCGTTTAATCCCCTTCTTCTTCTTCTGTTCTTCTTTCTTAATAATTTCTGTGCATTCGTTTCCTTATTCTTTTTTGCTCTGCCACTAGCAAGCTGCTGGGTACACAGCATCTTGAGTGGTTTAAATGTAACAAGTAGAACACATATTGTGTCATGTGCAGTTCAGAGCTACCTTGTTGTTCCCCATATGTAAAAGTGGACATGTAAATGCATTGCTTTTTGCAAATAAATTAAATACAGGAGCAACTCCTCAGGTATGACTCGCATGTTCTAAATTAACCTCGACTTCATTTTCTTGTGACAGATTATATAAATATTGCTGAAGAAATAGTTCAACAAGATACATACTCCCTCCGTTCTTAAATTGTTGTCGTCATTAACTTTTTTTTTTAACTTTGACCATTTGTCTTATTTAAAATATTATTTCAAATATGAAAGTTTTTAAGTTATGTTTCAATTTTCTTTGACGATAAAACAAACTATAACAACATATAATTTTTTCAAAAACAAGTACTCGCCTCATGAACAAATCAGTTGACGCACGGAAATTAACTCCAATAATTTATTAATGAGCCCAAATGTTAAATGAGAGTCTGAACCCATTCCCCCCTACACAGGAAACAGGACTGGACGGTCATGCATGCTCTCATCACTCTCCCACATGTTAATTGATCAACTTCATTCATTGTCCACAAAACAACTGCTTCCCAGTACTATCTTTTTGTAATACCCATCTGTTTGTTGCAAATAGTACTCTCTGTGTTGCAAACATATGACGTTTGGACTAAGGTTTGTTGACGATGAAAAGTTTCAAAGTTTGACTAACATAAGTCATGTGTGCAAATTCATCTTGGAAAGTACATTCCAAAATGATATTATTACTCTATTTAAAAAAAACATTAATGATCAAAATTTTACATCGAATTAAGACGAGAGAACAAAAAAGTTAGTAGGAAGTAGTACACACGTGTGTAATTATTTTTTTCCCTCAAAGGCAAACCATATCGTGCACTTGCTTGTTGCATAATAAGTATAACATCCTCCCTAAGTATAATTAAGTAGACCACTACAAAACTGCATACATGACACATCAAACTAGCTAGAGCCTACACGCATGCATGCATGAAAAAGAAGACCAGAAGATTCCATGGACGACTCAACATCTCGTAGCTGGTAGCTTGTCTCTCAAAGCAAGACGAATTGTGTGTCACCCTCTTCTTTCCCAAAGACAGGAACAGGACACCGCGGAGAAATGGAGTCTTTTTCTCGCCATACATTTTAGTTGTCAAGGAAATGTTGCTATTAAACCACTTGATGCTAGGATCTTAATCAGCAAAGCCACAAAATGGAGCGTATCGAGCTACTGTATAAGACATGCCAGGCAGAGAAAATCCAAGGAAATTAATAATAATCATGGACACAAGAGAGAGGACCAAAGATAGCATTCAAACAATTTCTAAAGATAGCAGAGGAGCAGCCCAAAGTCCTCTTGCCCGCATGTTTTTCAGCTCGTTAGCAGCTATAAGATGTTGCTTGATGGCCAGCAACAAGGCAATTAGAATTGTGACAGACCGACCAGCCGGTAAAATTAAAAGATCGAATCAAAGCAAGAATTTGACAATGGCGATCCGTGCGTCATCGTGGCTGGTGTTGTCGGTGCTGCTGGTGTTGGTAGTGGCGGCCGCAGCCATAGAAGAAGGATCTCCATCACCAGCAGCCAAGGACGAAGAAGGTGCTCCGTCGCCAGCGGCGGACGAAGCTGCGGATGATGATGGAGCTCCGGCGCCGGAGCCGGCGAGCGAGGAGGAGGCGTCGATCGGAGCAAAGATCAAGGAGAAGGGGAAGACGGTTCTGGAGGGGCTGGGGCTATCCAACATCAAGTGCAAGCTGGCAGGCAATTGCCCCGCCCCCGCGCCAGAGGCCTGATGATGCAGCATGAACAACGACAAACACATCGTCCCTCTTCTTAATTCATCACATATATATCCATCTGTTATCGTTCATCGTCCTTCTTCTTGATTTAATTTGCTGTTCATTACTGTTCACGAGAGAGAGAGAGAGAGAGAGAGAGAGAAAGAAAGAAAGTTTTGTTAACGAGTTACTCCCAATGCAAGATCGATCAAGGAGAATTATCTATGTATGTATGCTACAGCTGCCAATGCGCCGGCTAGTTTACAATTGATTTCATTTGTTGCCTCACCTTGTAATCTTGCTTTTTCAAAGCTATGTATATGGGCATATGGGACATATACAACATAGTTGAGCAGTGAACCAAACAGGATGGGCATGTTGAATTTATTTTAATCACATGTTTCTTGATGATGGCAAATGAACAAAAACGATGGCCTTAAGTAGAATGCATTGGTTAGCAAATAATGAGCGTAACAAAATACTAGGAACACCGCATAGTATTTTTTATGAGTTCTCAAACCAGTTGAGTTTAATTTGTCAAATTAACTGAATGCTCATTTTGATTCTCCTAAGACATGATTTATTTGTCAGACAACGGCAGCTCAAGCACACGCCACAAAACACACAGATTAAAAAAAAAAAAAGACTGCAAATTAAACGCATAGATAAGCAGAAATGGATCTTACACATGATATTTCTTCAAAGACTTTGAAAGCGTGCATGACTGGATTCCACCTTTTACTGAACTCTAGCTTATGCTGGAGATAAGTGCAACGTATGTCCTAATAACAGTTTATTTTTGCAAGGAACAGAACAATTATTACACGACAGATAAGCTTGAAATGGTCTGTTGTATACGTATGGAATTAGTTAATAAGATGTCATTGGCAGATAATTTAGACGACACACCGAGCTAGTACTGGGATAGTTCATCATATCAGCAAGCTGAACCGAGGGTCAACATGGAGGATAGTACCAAACTGCTAACCATGGCAGAAAATGCAAGTCAGGCGAATCAAACTGAGCGCCCACTCAGTACTCTGAATCTGTTCCCTCTCCTTTCTTTTACTTATGAATTTTCTTGCTGATTCTTGATTGTAACTTGTGAATTTCAGCCATCTTATCTGCTGATGTCCGACAAGTTCAATCAAGAATCAGCAAGATGCCAGCAACCTGTATCATTCAGCCATGTCCACATCAGGCAACACAAAAATAAACCATGTCGCACAACAAGATCTGAATCACGCATGGATTTCAAAGAATGCAACACTAAGCAGTTCAGCCACTTGATACCAGTCTTACGATATCAACATTCAGACAAAAACCGTGGCAGCAGCCTCACCTAGCCCGGTGTAGTGCCATTAGAAATCTACAAAGATGTTTTGGGAGGTCCCATGAAATCCTGGTTATTGGATCACCTCATCAAAATGTAACAAATTTAAAGGCAGAATCATATATCAGCTCACCCCGACTCACAAAGCTTGTTTCATGGGCTACTTACTCTCCAGTTTCGCACTGCCACTCTTTAACGCCTGAAGAGCGCATGCCTCAAATCTCTTGACCGCCTCAGCACATTTGAGCGGATCCTTTGCATTGCTCTTGTAACACTCGAGGCAGCCTTCTCTCTCCTGGGTGCACGGCATGGGGCTCTGGTATGGCAGCTTGAACTCCTTGTCGTGCAGCTCCTTTGCTCTCTTGCTGAGCTCTTGGCGTGCCCCAGACTCCTGCTTCTCCAGCTTTTCGAGAACCATCTCGCTTTCTTTCAGTATGGAGCGGATGGCTTCCACCTCTGGCACTGCTGCTGGGGGTGGCGGGGGAGGAGGGGTCACCGGCATGAACATGGGGGGAGGCTGCAGAGGCCACCCAGAAGCAGGAGCAGGGGGGCTGCTCATCTTGGGCTCAGTCAAGACGTCCTCCCGGGGCTCCTCATGGGTGACCTTCTTCTTAGGCTTGAGTTTCCTGGTTTTGCGCTTCACCTTCTCATCCTCACGAGCGAGCTGGTCGACAAGCCTGGTGCTGATCTGGATTGTGTAGTCTCCCATTGATGAAATGAATCCTGCACCACACCCATAGCATAGGGCAGCAACAAGGTTCAGAGGTCAGCCTTAGTAGGAGGTTTAGGAGGTTGGAATGAACATGTAGTTTGGGCTCTTTACAGAACGTACTGCAAGAACCTACATGAATGCCGGTAGAATGCACAACGTATTTTCAGTCCCTGAATCCAACATAGCAGCATATCTTTCTTTTCTTTTCCTTTTTATAATGTATAAAAAAGGATGAAGTATGTATGCATTATCATATTTGAAAGAGACAGATATCACAACAAAAACTAGTTTGAAGCAGTATCTAGTTCATCCAAATTTAATAAGGTGTTAAAAAAAATTATGGTTGTGAAGTTAGCTACGGTAGCAACCCAACACGCAACGTAGCGCCAATCCGATGGCTGTATTAACAGATTGGAGGCGAGCAGGAAGTTTTGGCAGACCAAGTGAGCAAAGAAAAGAGGATTGGTTAGTTTTCTTGCACAAGGGGAAGATCCAAGCAAAGCTGCTGTTGCTACGACCTAGGTACTCAAATCAAATCGATTACACAACGAAATCAATGGATCTACGATTACCATCGTTGCCGCTGGGCTAGGGTAAAGGGTACTTACAGAGGAAGAGGAGAGGAGAGGAGACGAGACGAGACGCGCGCGGAAGACGACGCCGATTGCGCTGCGTGGGGGGGATCAGAGGAGGAAGGAGGTTCGATTCGAGCCAAGCAAGAGGGGAAGGGGAAGAAGAATAGAGTTGGGTTGGGCTGGGCCTATTTATGGGCTTCGTTCTCCCGTTTATTTTATTTTCACCGTCGGTATAATTTCACATCGTCCCGAAATTGCAATGCTACGTTTATTATTCTCGTGTTCCTCCAAACAATGCTTATGCAGTTTGCTTTTCTTCTGTCAAAGCCGTTTGTCAAAACCGGCTTATCTTAATTATTGTCTCCGGTATGTTTTCTGACACTTAAGTTCAAAATCAATAAGATCAGAGGGAGTACATTTTTTCTAGTTACCTACAACCGCCAGTAGCAGGTTTTTCCTCACAAAAAACGAAGCGATAAACCTTACAAAAAAAACCACAAAACCCAGCCAGTTTTTGTTGGTTTTATGAACCATGCCTATCATATGGCTCATTAGAGCATCTCCAATTATTATATAAAAAATTACTCACTAAGCACAAGATTTAGAAGGTTTCTAAATTTATTGAAACTAAAAGAAATTAAAATCATATCACATGTGATGTAATAATTTGTTGAAAATAAAAAAAATATAAGAATCTATCTTTAGAAAGTTTTAATTAAGTTGCTAAATGTAGAGAGTCATAGACCTTATTTTGGGAGTTGCTATCTTTCAAGACCTCATTTAGAGAATGGTTGAAGGTTTGTTTCTTTAATTACTTCCTAAATTTTGGTTGGAGATGCTCTTAGGTGCTTCCATAGTGGAAAGCTAAAATTCTTCCTAAATCTAGGAAACGTTTCGTTTCTCCAAATCATCAAACCACCCACAATAATTCTTTTTTCAAACTCATCATTTTCAGTTCTCCATCACTCAAACTTGATAATCCTCAGGTCAAAATTTTAAAGGTAACTTTGAATTCATCCTCATCCAAGTACAAACTAGTCCAGTTCCTCATAAGTTTAGCATCTCATTGTGTTGAATTTGGCTTGTCCGTCCCATGGAGTTTTTTCCCGGCTTCCACAGCCTCCCTGTCGTTTGATGAATGAAGATAAATACAAGACAAGATGAACAACCTGAGTAATAACAAAGCTATTAGCATTGCGTTGGCAGGGAAAAAAAATTACCCGAACGCGGTGGCAAGCTCTTTGTTCTCCGGCTCCAGCTGCACACCCTCGTAAAAGGCACTGGCTGCTTCATCGAATCTCTGTCATGTACACCACAATAAGTACACCGCCTTATAAAGATATGAACAGGCGAATGAGTTCCAACCGAATCACATCTGTGAATTTCACAAACCTGTAACAGGCGCAAGGCCGCACCTTCCCTGTAGCAAGCTTTTGCCCAATCTGGCCTCAATGCTCGGCAGGCTTTTGCATCCTCCAGAGCACGTTCAGGTTGCCCTGCCCGCAACCAGCAAAGGCTTCTGTTTGAAAGCACTGTGGCATCATTTGGATCCAATTCCGAAGCCTGATATGCATTTTCATACCAATATTATTATGCTTTCACTTACGAGCTAATCTGCTATATTTACGGCACCTAGCAGGCTAGCAATGAACAGTGACTCGGGATTGCAACAAAAACCCCAGAAGTCAGGTAGACTTAGAATTCTCATCCAGCAGTTCAATTTTATTTTACTCGATATTGCAGATATCAATGTGGACGACCACTTCAATTCTTTTACCTGTGCATAAGAATCCACTGCTGCTAGGTAGTCTTTTCTTCTGAAGGCATCATCACCTCTTGATTTAGCTTCCAAGGCTTTCCTTTTTGCGTCCGGTGACACCTGCTCAACATGTAAAGAGTGTCAGAGTTCACATCAACAGTTTGATCATGTCTACTGCTGCTTACGAAGACAGTGGATTCAGTTGTCTGCCATCATAGACATATATGACTTGACAGTTATTTAAGATAATACAGGCCTTGGTTGCCACCAAAGGTAACTATGAGTATGAAATACCTCAACTGGTTGTGGTCTGGCTGATTCCAGAGATGTATTGTCCTTTACTTGGGTCTGCAAAGTGTATGTGGCAGTTAGGATGGGCGTTGCAACATACTAGGTTTCATGAACCAAAGATACAAAATACTTAAAAAGGTGATTCAAGTGGTACCTTTTCCTCAACCTCTTTAGACAATGTGTATTCTATAATTCCATCAACACTCCAATTTGAAACACCTGGAATCGGGGATGTTAATGGCAAAAGAAGTTCCACCACTTCACGGTTATTACTCAAAGCAGCAATCTGTATTGGTTTTAGTCCATCCTGTCAAAAGAAAGAAAATGAAAATCACACTTTTGCTTCACTTGACTGTAACAAAAAATAATAATGTGTTATGAACTAGGACATGTCAATGTACAGCAGATAGGCAACCCAAAAGATTAATTTTCTGTAAACAAGGTTAAAAGCAGAGAGGGCACTAGCTCAACCAATTTAAACAAATGCAATCCGAAGTTGCAATGTTAATATACTTGGTGATATGCGACTAGAAGAAATTCTAGAACAACTGCATCAGCAAGTTATATGTTGTGTTTCCTAGCATGGTATTAAATTGTTAATACAAAGAGCAAAATATTGAGTGCATGTTATGGAACTTTAAAACTAGTCAACACATAACATGTACCTGGATATACATTTCAGTACACCACAATTTGTTTAATTGACATGAAATATACAACTTACATCATCAGAGGCATTCGGATCAACTCCAGCTTTAAGTAAGCATTTGATTACATCCAAATTTCCACTATCAGCAGCAATATGTAATGGTGTTGCACCACCAGCCCTGATATTTGGGTCTGCACCTGCCTAAATTGAGATTATTAAGTAAGATTCCAAGATCGAAAGCATTTTTTAATGCAAGGTCTATCAGTTACGTACATAGAATTGTATGCTATGTCAGTCAGATAACAGAAACAGCTTCACCAACTAAGCGAAAGGAAGAAGTATTTCAGTTCTTTTCCTTCAGATCAGAATTTTGTACATTATGGTTTGCACAATTACAGCTATATAAGCAACACTGAAAGTCCAGGGCAAATGAAATGGGACAAGTTCTATCCATCTGCATGCTTGTCAGAATACCAGTGGTCCAATCCAGAACATGAAGCAAGGAAACAGTACGGGAGAAACACGGGTTTTACCTGAATTAGAACCTCCAGGCAAGGGAGGGAACCTGCAGCCACAGTGGACAATAATGGTGTAATACCATCATCGGTTTCAGTATTTGGCTGAAAAAAACAAGACAAATTAGCCCGCTTACATAGACAGCCAATCATACATATGATTCTATATGGTTTCTAGAAGATTGGAGGCAGCCATCTGCCAAAGAATTTTCTGGTGTAACAAATAACTTTCATGAAACTGGTCACATTTCGCTGTTGGCACATTCGGATCCACAGAAACAGACGTATCACCTTTGATACAGTGCCTCAAAAACAACTTAATACTAAAAATGTCTTCCCTATCAGGAGGCATGGATTTTAATGAAGGAAACAGCTCCTAGGAGGTCTTTGCCTCATTTACTGGCTTAGCTACAAAACAAGAAGCTGGCCATATTTGGTGTTTATATAAAATGCATGTAGAAGGGATCTCCCCTTAATTTCTTTCCTCAAAAGGAAAATTAATGATGAATCCTTTCAGAATGCATTGGTTTAAATCAAGGAGAAAGGGTCACAAGATAATTGCTAGTGCCAAAATGATGGCATCTAAACAACTGTAAGCTTAATCAAAACCTTATGGTCTGCAAATTCGTCGACAATTAATTGGTTGGACAGTAAAGGTTACTCAGTAGAAAGATGATGAATGGTTAAGCTTACCTTAGCATTGTGTTCAAGTAGAAGTTTGACTGCATCCTTTTGAGCATGACCAGCTGCCCACACGAGGGGAGTACCAGCATCACTTTCTGATTCAACTTCAACTCCCTTGGAGAGCAGAAGCTTCATGAGCTCTATGTTCCCTGCTCAATTTTAAAATCAAGCAAAACGTTATACTGTTCTGTCACATGGTTTGGTGACTGATGGGCGTTATTATGAACTGAAAGACACTGCATGGACCAATGGATCAGCCATGTGCTTTACCTATTCCTGCAGCATGATGTAACGCTGTGGCTCCCAGATTACTAGCCACCGAAGGATTGGCTCCATGGTCAAGGAGATACTGGGCAGTTTGCAGATGGCCTTGGCGTGTAGCATGGATGAGTGGAGTTTCACCTGGCGAGGAAGGAGAATTGACGATTTTATTTATTTATTTATTAGCAAGAGCTCAACTCTTCGTTCAGTCTGAATCAGTAATTAATAATAGGGAGTATTTAGGAAGGAAGGGCCATCTCTGTATATTGATTGGCAACGAGGAGCAAAGTGCATACCATCATCGTCGACGGGGTCGACGGGGAGGCCGAGCTGGTCGATGAGGAAAGCGCAGACATCGGTGCGGCCCTGGCGGGCGGCGAAGTGGAGCGCAGTGCGCTTGTTGGCATCCCGAACAGCAGCGGCCACGGCGGCGGCGCCCTTGCCCTCCTCATCGAGCGCCGCAGCAAGCTCTGCAGGTAGGCACTTGAGACATTGGTCGGAATCTATATGTAGTAATAGTATAGATACTGGGTGAGAATGAGGGGAGGGGCATCTTCGCCGTACTCTTGAGAGAATCGAGGTCGCCGGTGCAGGCGGCTTCCAGGAAAGCTTGCACCTTGCTACGAGCTGCCAAGCAAGACGAATCCGGTCAATCGAACTAGGTTTTCCTTTCTTTTTTCGAATCGAATCGAACTAGGTGTGACGGGAGAGCTAGAAAGAGAAAAGATTGGAACCTGCGAGGGCGGCAGTGGCGTCCGCCATGATGGGACCAGGGCGGTGGCGGTGGCGGCGGCGCGAGGGAGCAAGACAGTGAGTGAAGAGACGAGACACCTCTTCCCTCCCCTGGAAGGAAGAAGATGGTGAAATCTGGTACAGTACACGGAGAAAGAGGCCCATTACAGCCCATCAGTGGCCGGCCCATTGTTTTTCTTTTAGTTTTTTTTTGATATATATTTGTTCTTTTGCTCTATCTACCAGTAGGAGCCATTGTACAGTACCATTCATGTTGTGATATAACACTGAAGTGAGTTGGAGTCTTCAATTGTATCTACGTGGTTTTACGGATGCGGCTCAGATCAAATGATATAACACTGAAGTGAGTTGGGATCTTGTGCTATTTGTTCACAACTTGTTCAGACATGTGTTGCAATCTGCATAACAACTGGCCATAGATCATGCACGATGTTTCAACACATGTTGGTTCCAATACCATATTAGCAACAACATTGTGTTTGCAAAATCATGTGATATTATGGGTTGCAACGCACAGGCATTCGTCACGAGTATTGTTTTGTTACTTCATCCATCAGTTGTATTCTCTGGTGAAGCAGCTTTCATGGCAACGTATATGCATTCACTTAGAATAAATTTAAGAAGAAAACAAAAGTTCCCTTCTCAAGTAACTCCCTGGAATTGCCAATGAGAGATTGTTCGTTTCTACAAGATTTGGGGGACAAAATTAAAGGTAGTCGCCCGTGGTATGGCTATAACTATATAACCTATAGTTTTTTTAGACAATATATAACCTATAGTTACTACTAGTAGTACACGAAAAGCCGCGGCGGACCTCATGGCATCTCTATCTTAAGCTGAAGTCCTAAGAAGACTACTGAGGCCAGGAAGCCTCAGCCCACCAAATCGGCTAGAGCTCGGAGCTTGAGTGGAGGATGAGGCACTATGCAATGGCTCAGATGACCCTTCCCTTGTCTGAGAAGTTTGGCTCACAACACCCTTATGATCCTGCAATGCAAGTGTGTCTGGCCAAAATCATTCAAAAACAGCAGGTACAATTAAATCAGCCAAATCAAGACTGCAACCAAACCAAACCTGTGACACTTCTGCTCTGGGGAATTCGGCCGCTGATGAAACATGGGATGCCTCTGCTCTAGCAGGTGATCCAGCTACAGGTGAGATTTCTTCCAAAGCTAGACGAGGAGCAGGACGTGGCAAACTAGTAGCCTGTAGTAAGGGAGCCCTCACAACTCGCTCTGAAGAACATCCGATGGTTGCAGGAATGGATGAAGAGATCTGAAACCAAAACAGCTATTTATTAGAATGAGTGTCCTCTGATTAACATGGATCAATCTGGGTAAAGAAAATCGCTTTAGGCTACAAACTTGCCTGACGACCACTGGCCTTCTGGCCATCTTCCATCTTCTGGGTGAACTGGCACAAGTGGTGTATGCCATCTGCTGTTTGATCCTGATAGGATTCATCAAGTAGATAATAATGTTATATGAGCATGTAGGATTTAGCGAGTAGGAAACAAGTAATAAGAAGCGTTACCGTGACTTCATCTTACCTGAGAGTATGAAAGACGTCCCAGCCTTGATTCCTGCGACATGTATAACATGAGCATACGAGTGCATATAAATAAGCTACAAACGTGTTCCAGTACAAGGTTGTTACCAGAGTTCGGACTACAACATTGACTGATTGTAGATCCTGCTGGAAAGCACTTAGATCCCCATGGATACCGGCGACCTACAAGTCAAACTAGTTTTGTGTTATTATTATCCCACTTCAAAGAACAAGAAATACAGGACGATGCGGGTATGTGGCAGCAAGGTTCAAACCTGATCCCTTGTGCCTTCAATAATCTGATGGGTCTCGTCTAAAGTAACATCCACACGATCAATCCTTCCAGCTAGATGTTTCCTTGTAACCTGAAACCATGTCATATTCATTTGGTTAGAGACACGAAAAATGAAACAGTATAAACATAACAATCTAGTACCATAGTCCAAAATATAGTTCAGGTGCAACATTAGTGAACAAAGGAATAATAACTTACAATAACACTATCTGAAACTTGATCCAATTGGCCGCCAACTGTTTTGCAAGCATCAGATAAGCCACGATTTGTCACAAACATCATATCGGAGAGTTTCCAGCCCTGCAAATTAACGAAGAAACTTCAAGTTCAATACAACAATCAAACATGAGGAGGTGCGAATAAGATTCTTAAACAATATGTTATTACAAAGTGATGACATGACAAACAGCGGGAGAAACGGAGAATATTGTAAGATGGCATCTCGTCAGGTAAGAGAACCAGAATTTACCTTCCACTTTATGTATGCGTAGCCAATAACACCAGCAACGACAACAAATGTTATAGTGTATGCACCAGGTCCTACAAAAGAAGACGTTCCATTTTACTGACGTCACAAACACAATAGAATGTTACACTTAACTCGAAAGGTTGCTGACCTGATGTAGCAGCATTGGTGACAACCGTAACTGGTTGTGCGGTAATAGAGTGCAGCTCCTGTCTAAGATTGCTGACCTGAAACATTTATTCAGGAGCTCTTTGAGCACCACGGCACATAAAAAGATAATGCATTTTTGTTGTTGTTGTTGAAGCGCTACATCGAGAGAGACAAACCTCAGATATCAACGCAGCATGAGAATTGGTGGCAGCATTTTCAGCTCCCCCTTCGTTGCCATGCTTTTTGGCAAACTAGTTAAAAAGAGGGATAAAATATACAAAGATGTGTCAGCACTAAATATCAGCCGGATCAGTTGAGAGAGTTAAGAGATGGAAGAGACGGCATGTACCTTGGCAGCACCAGACAAGACATCCCCAGCACTTGGAATTTTGCCATCGGCAAGGACTGTGCCAAGGAAGCCTGCAAGAAAAATTCATCAACAAGGTTGCGATTGGACGCTCTGCCGTGGACAGAGTAACAGAAAACCCTTCGACAAGAGGACTAATCCAGCAAGAATAAATTGGATCTACAACAAGTAATAGGCTATTTACAGAGCAATCTAATTAATCATGGAATCGAGGAACGGACTAAACCCTACCCCTCTCCATAAGCAAGCCCGCTAATAGATAGATAGAATTGAAAGAAGATGTGGATTAAGCGAGAGAGAGAGGGGGAACGAACCGGAGCCGAGGAGGATGGCGACGTTGCCAAGCACCATGGCAGACGACCACCAACGGAGATCAAACAAACAACGAGTAGTCTTCCGGCGAGTACTTGGCCTTGCCTGCCAAATTCTCTTCTCAATCTATTCTATATTTCTATCCATCTATCTATATATATACCTATGAGATTATACCTAACAAAATCTCCGTATACGTTTAACTTTGTCCGTCTCGTCTGCACTCGTCCGGGTGCGATCGCCTTTGTTCCGTCTTTTTTTTTTTCTTCCGAAATAAAAGATGTATGTTTGTGTTCCGTATACGAGTAAGTAGTTGAGGTAGAGTCCAGGACGCCGTGTACGTTTCGTACGTTGTCTCACCCTCCCCGTTGTTGGCAATATTATATTTAAACATTAGATCTTGAATCAGACTATTCTGTTGGCACCGGAATTTGGTTTCTGTACAAGTATGTCAAGAGATTTCTGCATCCTGGTATTGTCGTATCGCAGCTTGTGAGTTCAGAGAGATTCAGCTGGGAGCTGGGATGGGAGAACCTTTGGGTGGAACATTTGGATGAAGGGAAAAGTAGCATATAATGGAGTCATTTTTTTTCTCTGATTCTGTCATCTGTCTTGGTATGACTGGTGTTCTTTTTTAATAATAATAATAATAAAGGGAAAAGTAGCATATAATGGAGTTTTGGATACATCAAACGTGTTATTAAGAAATATAAATCATTTGGACATATGTGTCATCCTCGGCTGGTGCCTGATGGGGGCTTTAGCAGTGTTGATGATCAGACGAAGAGGTGAGCAGCTTAAAATGGCACCAGGCAGGCGGCTCCGTCTCTGTTTCGTTGGAGAAGTGCAGCACGCGAAGCAGACTTGAGATAGCATAGCATGCTTCGTCCTGGATTGTTGCAGGACCTCAAAGAAGAAGACATGGCCGCCGACGAGGAGCAGACCAGCCACCGCCGTTCGTGCCCCGCCGTGTACGAGGTTCCGTGAAGCGGCTGGGCGCGTGTGATCGATGGAGTCTACCTCTATTGACGGTCTATTAAGAGGAGCTCGCCGGCGGCGGTTCGACCTCGCCCCGCCTGCAACAATAGGCAATGGCCGCCGGCGCGGAGCATTTTTCAGAAACCCCCCTACTTTGGATCGCGATCAAAATCAGAGAACTATATGTAAATATTTGGATCGCGAGAATTAATCGCGATCCGAATATTTTACAAAAAGCCCCCAGGTCAGGCCGCCGCCTCTCTACCCTCTCGCCCGGCCGCCGTTGTCTTCCCGGCCGGGCTCGCGAAACCCCATTCCTTGCCACCAGCGAGCTCTCCGCTCGTCCCGCTCCCCCCAGCCAGCAAGAATACGACATGTCATCTCTCTTCCCTGATCCGTCCCGAACGAAGGCGCGTGTTAATTTGGAACTCTGGCTGCCAGCAATGGCGGCTTGCGCCCAGATAGACCTACATGCTCTTGCACGTTCCTGCTGTGCTCATGATGGTCATGGCCGAAACTCAGTGTCCTCCTTGCCCTCTGCTTTAAGCCACTGAATTGGATTTCGGAACGTGTGTGCTTGGTTACAATTGGGGATGGAACTGTCTAACGCAACCGCCATCACTCAAGCAACGAAAATGCAGAGCTGCTGCTCCATTACCCTTACCCAGGTTTGGAATTCAACATAAGCTAGGAATCATTTCTATATGGTGGTATTGTAAAGAAATGATCGCCTTTTTGGATACTTCAATTCAACAAGCAAGGAAGATGGAATCTCCATATTTGGAAAATGCCCCTGCTCTCTCTGACAGCATAAGAGCTCAAATTGTGTTGAAGCGTTCAACGTAGTTTTCTGATCCATTGTTGGTTTTCTTTTTGTCACACACGGCAGAAAAAGAAGGTTCACATAATCAGAATTCCAACATGACAAAATTCAGACATTTTGGGTCAATGTTGACAACTCTGTTGATGTAAAAGTGGGCCAATATGGGTCCAATATGCTGCAAAACCCCCCAAGAAATCAGCTTGATGAATACAAGACAGCATATTACCGTAAGTTACTTTATGCTTCTGTTTGAGAAAGTTATGCTTCAACAGCTATTTTTCCCCTTTTTCATGGTAAAAGCTTTGCATCTTTTATTTATTCTTTTTAATGAACCATCAATTACCAGCTTCGTTTCATCTTTTGAAACAAAAAATCATCAACCGTGTACATCTGGAACCATCATATGCTCTGTTGTATGTCATTTTGTCTTCTGATTGAGGGTAACGGTTATTTTACCTTTCAGTATAGTTGGCTAACCTTAGTAATGCTTTCTAACGGGAGGGTGGTAGGAGAAACCCTACTGTGGTAATTAAAAGAAGTCTGCACAAAAACAAAAGAAAAAGAAGAGCCGCTAAGAACTTCACAGGATAATATGAACCCCGTTAGAGAAAACTCAAAGGTCAGAGCTACTATACAAGTGAAGATTAACTGTATCTATAAAACTTAACTACCAGCCAATCAAAAGACTGGATCTAAATAATCAATTATCTACCAAGTAACTTGCAGGAGCATCTGAGTGTCGCCAAAGGTAATTTCAAATGTCTCACCACCGCAGACCTTTGGAGCAAACTTAACCCTCTTTAGTTTCACCGTTACCGGCAACAATAGTCACCTCCAGCATCTCCTTCAGGTAGACAGATATGACAGGTTGCAAAAGCTGGATGACTCCATTATCATCGGCGTTTACTGTATCAGGCACTTTGCTATCATAAAGCATAAGGCTCTTCTGAATGCTGGTGGCGCAGGCAGTGATAGTGATATCCATGATGATTTGAAATATGCTTCAAGTATGTCATGCACGTCGTTAGCCCTTAGCCGCTTGTGCATAATTAGAGGCGCAGTTGGCGCAGAGGGAGGCCGGTTCATTCGAATAAACGTGTGTTGCTCGGCCGTGACTATACTTGCTCTTGCTCACGCAAGTATAGTCACTTGCACGAGCATATGTGCTAATGTGACAGGTAGCTTTTGAGTTTGGATGTGTTCCTTGCTTCGCCTCAACTCTGCTGTTAGATTTCTTTAATAAGTCCAGTCTCGACGCAATGTTTTCCAAAAGTGCCATGTTACATAAAGATATTTGTTTTCCAAAACTTCAGTTGCATTCATATGCACACTCGGCCGTTTCAATGAAAATCCAGGTAGGAACACTCTTCCTCCTTTGACATTCAAAAAAAGAGAAACAAAAACAAAATTCCCATGTCATTTACTGTGGTTATTATATGTTGTGTGCTTATTATAAAACTTATTACTGCTTCTGTTTCAAATAAAATCGTCATTCTAATTATGCACATGTACTATTTGAAAGGGAGAGAAAATATTTGTTTGTTTTAGTCTAGGTGAAATGTGCACATACAAATCTGAACTTCAGATTACGAGAGTTGAACATACATACCCTCATGGAGGATAAACCAAGCAAAAAGAAAGTCTATGGTTCATGTTTTCATATGACGATGCTCCGATCTATCAGGAGATTTTGACTACTCGGACACCAAAATATTACAAGCCAACACCAGGTCCGTCTCAGATTCTAACGCCACTCATTGCTTATTAACATAGATATATAGAAGCATGGTCTTGGGCAAACTGTACTACTACATAAAAGTTGAGGAAAGAGAACACAATGAGCCAAAATCAAAGCATGACTTCAGGATGATCCTGCACCAGAGGAGTTCCCGGCATCCTTCTTCTTCATCTCCTCAAACTTGTCGATGGCGACCTGCAGCTCATCTGTGCCTCCCACCGCTTTCATGGTGTAGTAGTAGACCCCAAGGACGAAAGCAGAGAGTCCCCCAGCCACAACCAGGTTCCTGGTCTTGGGTGCAAGGCTTCCGAATCCCGCCATTGAAGGCTAGACAAATGCAATCAGTTCTGCGGAGCATGGGAGCATCACAGGTTATTATGCGAAGCAAAATAAGTGTCAGCTTCACTGATATGACATCATAAGATTAATCCATTGTTATTTGCTATCCTCCTGGAACAGTCCCGAATAGCAATAAACAGTTTTTACCTATATTTGCTTTAGGCTAGCAGCAAATTGAATGTAGATTTCTGTAACACCCGAATAAAACAGGGGCAAGGGAGCATGGTAATAACTATAATGATCATGTACCAACCTTTAGACGGAACTACTTTTTATGCGTGTAAAAGTAATAAAGAAATGAGGAGTTACTGAGCTAGCATTAAACAATTTTATATGGAATGGGTGGTAGTTATTAACTGACAGTATAAGTTTTGCATATATATAATTTTTTTGGTAATACTCCTCGAACAGTCGTGGATAGCATGTAAACAGTTTTGCATATATATGATTTTTTTTTAACTCTTGCAGCAAACCGAATGTAAAATTGTGCATTATCCAAACAAAACAGAGGCAATTTGTACAAAAGGGAGCATGGCGATAACTGATAATCATGCAACCTTGCTTGCTTGTTTCACATGAAACTAATTTTGAGCATAACAAGAAAAGAAAAACCATGAGGAGTTACAGAGGTAGCAGCATTAAAGCATCTAGACTAGAATGATTGCAAGGAGGTTTTAGACGATCATGGGGGCAATTCTTAAGGAACAGCTCGCACATGCCATTTGTATAGAGTAATCGATGCTTGCTAACAGGTACTGTATTAGATTTGTGAACAACTTCTTCTAGTTACATATAGGTGACATTTCAAAGGGCCAGTAGCGGGCAACGAATTGAGGAACCCGTCGGGCCGTCAGGAATCGGCGTGGTGGATTGGGAGGTGATGGGCATGGCAACCGCAAGGCGGAGCGCTGGAAGAATCAATGGAGGAGGAGTAGAAGGGCGAGCAAGCAGGACTTACTCCAGCTCGGTGAAGGCAGGCAGGCGTCCTCTTCCGGCGGCACGCGCGGCGGTCCCCTAGGGTTTGGGGAGAGAGGAAGAAGACGATGAGAATGAGATCTTGTCTTGTCTCTTGGGTCCGGCCCGGTGGTCGGAGGGTGGGCTTCATCATGAGATAAGCAAAGGTGTTATGCGGGCCACGACTACTATTACTAGTGGGGAGAGATGTGCACGTCCAAGGCCTATACCATTTTTCAGCCCAAGAAATTTTTTTTGAGTAATGCAGACTTGTGTATTTCGATGGTCTTTAGACTAGTATATATCTGAACAATGTGCTGACCATTTCGATCATCATTACTTTTATTTTTGGAAAAGAAATAAAATATACTTTTTTTTTTGAGAAACAGAAATAAAATATACTTAGGTCCGAAAGAAATAGCTGTAAGCAGAGGGGAGCATGGTTCCAGTCCCAACTAATACAGATCCTAGAAAAGAGAAGAAAAAAAAAAGATGAGATTAGAGACGCAATCAGTGTGTAGAGAGAGGGGGGGAAAAAAAAAGGAGGAGACACAAAATAAAGGCAACAATTAAGGAAATACAACTTTGAGGGCCATGTCCATGTGTTGGTGCCACCGTAAAGTGAACTGCCGTTTTGACAAAGGCTACATAATTTTTTTTTTTTTGACAAAAAAGGGTGTGCAGTAATTAAGTGGAGAAGAGATGTAAGAATGGAGGTTTGTGTTTGTCTTTTTTGTGTCACCAGCATCCTTTATTTTTACCTATAAAGGGTGTCCAGTAATACATGAAGTACTACTACTGAAGTAGGAGTAGTTTGTACTTCGTAGGAGGAGAGTAAAAGATTGAGCAGACGGAATGTGGACGCAGAGGACGGGTGATGGGGGGAGGACTTGGAAGAGCAGTGAAGCGCTTCCCGCCAAAAGGGTCCCAGAGAATCCCAAGCAAAAAAAAGCAGAGGGAGAGTGGTGTGCAATGCATTGCACTGACGTTTTCTTTTTTGTTTGTTCCTTTTTTTTTTTACCGTACCTAGCTAGTGTGGCGTGGTGTGTGTCGTCGTGTCTGGTCTCGCCACGACGCGGTCCATGAGTTTCAGATTCACCTCACCCATACTTGTACGGCGGAGGAAATTACTGGTCCTCAATATAAATATTCTAAGTATTTAAATTTTAAAATAATAAAGCTAAAAAAATCATATATATCCTTTATTTTACATTACTTTATTATTTTTTTATTCACTTATCAACCCATCAAATTTTATCCTATCCCTAAAAATACTTATATTATAAATAATTTTTTAAATATTTAGAATGTTTATATTTTGAACCAGAGGAACTAGTGTTTATATTTTAAACATTATTAACGAAATTCAAAGGAGCTCTTCTCCCCTTTTGACGCACATCAGTCGGCGGAGAGAGAGAGAGAGAGAGACAGAAGGCAGAGGCTGTGCTCTGTGTTGTGCAGCACCACCACACCGTGTTGTGTTCAAGGCACGAGGCGACCTGTCTGTCTTCTCAGTTCTCTCTCTCACAGAGTTCGTACTCCGCGCTGTAGAGCAGTGTAGAAAGAGAGAAAAGGGAGGATGGCGGATGCGTGCACGCACAGAGACGCGCGCACACGCCAAACCCGAGGAGCGCAGCTGTTTCCTTGCTTGCTTGTGACCACCTTTCTCTCTCTCTCTCTCTCTCTCTTTTTTTTTTTTTTTTTTGCCCTCGCTTCCTTGTTGCCCCTTCTCCCCTCTGCTAAACCCCAGGCAGCATATAGTAGCTAGGGGAGAGGAGAGAGAGAGAGAGAGAGGAGGAAAAATGGCGCCGCCGCCTCATCTTGTTGCCGTCCTCTTCCTGCTCGTCGTCGTCGCCGCCGCCGCCCAACCACCGCCGCCTCATCACATCCGCCCACTTGTCGACTCTCTCCCGCCTCCGCCACCTCCCCCGTCTCGCCATTCCCACCGCCACCACCACACCCCCGTTTCTCCTTCTCCCCCACCACCAGGACTGACGCACCTTCCCCCTCCTCCTCCTTCGCCGCAGCAGCTCCCTATATCACCATCCACTCCAGTCGCAGTGCCGCCGCCGGTACAGGAGGAGACACCACCACCCACAACCAAGCACCCTTCCTCCTCCGCGACTCCCGATGAGGACGGGGAACCCTACCCATTCACACATAACCCATTCTTCCCTACCGCAGCCTCGCCGCCTCCATCCTCCTCCTCCTCCTCCTCCTCCGGTGGTGGTGACGGCGGCCTCCCGACATTCCCCGCCAACATCTCCAACCTCGTCACACCCACCAACACGCGCGCGTCCTCTGGCTCCCACACAGGATTCCCCGTGCTCCAGGCGCTGCTCCTCTCCCTGCTCTCCCTCTGCCTCATCCTCCTCTCCGCGCTCCTCTCCATCCACCTCGTCCGCCGCCTCCGCACCCACCACCACCACCACCGCTCCACCTCCAACACTCCCACCAACGACAGAAGCAACGACGACGACGACGACGACCAAGAGGAGGGTCGCAGCCTCAAGCCGCCGCCGATGCCCACCTCCTCCACCAACCCAAGCACCGAGTTCCTCTACCTCGGCACACTCGCCACCCCGCCCGAAACCAGCTCCAACAACCTCCGCCCCGGCTCCCCGGAGCTCCGCCCGCTCCCGCCGCTCCCCCGCGTCGGCCCGCCCTCCGGCGAGTTCGCGTCCCGCAGCTCCGCGTCCGACCCCAGCACCGTTCCGCGCGCCGCCGACGCGTCCTCCTCCTCGCTCTCCCCGTCCTCGCCGTCGGCTTCCTCGCCCACGCTCGGCTCAAGCCCCGTCGTCCACCTCCGCCCGCCCTCCATTCCGCACCCGCGTGCCCGCGCCCCTTCGCCACCGAAACCAAGGCCATCGCCGCCCAAAAACGCGCACGCATGGAACCCGTTCCTACCCCCCGTGCACTTCCCCCCATCATCATCATCATCATCATCATCATTTTCCTCCTCACATCAGCACCAGGGAGCAGGACTAGATTCGGACGACATCAACAACAACGTTCCAAAGTCCAGGCCTCTGCACTCGGATAAGCTCAACCCCGCCTCCCTGCAGTAAGATTTGTTACTTCTCCTACTAGTACGTACAGTATTATTCTCAGATTCCATTTCTAACTTCATCCATCCTGTGTCACTGTGTGTGTTTTAGCATCAAGGACGAGGTCATCCAGCAATACCTCAACAAATCCACGGCGCCCAGGGAAGTGTGTTTGCTCCGCGCTCCGAGGTGCCATGCCATTGGGATGCTTGTGGGTTCCTTGCCTGTCTCCATGGACCAACTGCGGGGTGCCCTACTGGAAGGTAGTACTACTACATTTTCCTCGCTCTCTAGTACCATTTCCTGTTCCAGTGCCTCAAAATCACCTTCAGACAGGAGTTCCCTCAATCAATAATGCTGCTCCTACCAAAATTCTTTCATGGATCAAAGTACTCTAGTGGGCCTCCCAATTAATGGTTCCTCATCCCATTGTTCCTTTTTCGATTACAAGTTGCATATATATATGCAGGATGGCATATCTTGGATCGCTTTATCAAATGGCTACATTACATATCATGTACTGTGCTCTGGTATCTTTTCTTATAGTAGCTATTAAGATTCTGCTCCTTCTTTCCTCAATCAGAAGCTAATCAGATTCAGATTGTCCCTCAATAATGCTACCCAAAAAAAGGTGATGCATTCTTTCATAGGTGAAAGTACTCTAGTGGGCCTTCAAATTAATGGTTCCTCCCATTGGCCATGTTTGCAGCATCACATGATACACTTTCAGTTATAAAAGTTGCATATATATGCAGGATGGCATGATTAAATTTTCCTTTCTTGTTTGGGTGATTCGGTATCTTCTCTTGTTACTGAAATTCTAGCTCTTCTCTTTGTTGTCTGAGTGCAGGTAATGCCCATGCTTTGGGACTAGACACCCTGCGGATGCTCACTCAGATTGTTCTCACCAATGAAGAAGAGCTTAAACTCAAGTATTTCAAGGATGACTCACTGTCTAAACTGTGTCCTGTCGAGGCTTTTGTCAAGGCGATGCTGGATGTGCCATTTGCTTTCAAGAGGGTGGATGCCATGCTTTACATTGCTTCATTTTATCTGGAGGTCAATCAGCTTAGAATGTCATATGCTACTCTTGAGGTACAAGCATACCACATATGCTTCTTCAGGAAACGCAACACATTTATTCTTCTGCTGCTTCATTTTTGTGCAGAATGCTTGTATAAATTGTCTTTTCTGATGGGTAGGCATACCACATATGAGTAGTTGAGATCATCTATATATTTCGTTGTAACAATTTGATTCTTTTTATTATAACGTTTTCTGATATCTGAATGTTTTATCCATTATTTTCCCCATCCAGGCAGCATGCCAGGAGATGAGAAGCAGCAGGCTGTTCCACAAAGTCCTTGAGGCTGTCCTGAATTTCGGCAATTTCATGAGCATCAATGCTGGATCTCCAAACTCACAAGCCTTGGAGCCAAATACACTTCTGAAGATTGTCGATGTCAAAGGTGCTGATGGAAAGGCGGCACTCCTACAGTTTGTTGTCCAGGAGATCTTGAAACCTGAAGGGTGCAAAATGAACACTAGCGCTCTGCAGGGTGACATTGAATGCAGGAAACATGGCATTCAGGTCGTCTCCAAGCTTGCAGCTGAGCTGACCAACACTAAGAAAGCTGCATCCATTGATATCACGAGGCTTAGCAGAACTGTATCGGAACTTGGAGTAGGGCTTGGGAAGATCCACGACGTGTTGAGACTGAACAGCATGGTTACATCGGTGGAGAGCGCTCGGCGTTTCCACAACAACATGAGCACGTTCCTGAGGCAAGCTGAAGAGGAGATCCTGAAGATCCAGTCCCAGGAGAGCACCTGCATGTCATCAGTGAGGGACATGGCAGAGTACTTCCACGGCGACTCAGCCAGCGATGAAGCTCGCATGTTCAGAATTTTCGCTAGTGTGAGGGAGTTCCTAGCTATGCTGGATCGGATCTGCAAGGAAGCTGGGGTGATGGACAGCCACTGCGTGGGTGCGAACTGGATGCCTGCTACGCCCATGGGGATGACAACGCCTTGAGCTGCCGTAGTTGTCTTGGAACATTCTCCATTGCTCCGTTTTGCAGAATACTAGCGTATGAAGTTATCTCCTAGATCGATTGTGTTCCCAAGTGGTGGTAGTAGATGAGAACAATGTTAAGCACCTATATATTATATATATATATTGTATGCTGGACAAGCTGGCTTGTATAAAGTTTATGGGTAATGGTATCGTGTTAGTTGGATTGCTCTGGCTGCTAATGGTGTCCTGCCATGGTGGAACGTGAATTGATGAATTGGATTTGCTTCTGAACTCCTGTAGTTGGCGTTTTGATTTGTAGTAACTGATTTTTGTGTTAGAATTAATTAATTCTTTGTTTGGTTTGGGTAACAGAATGGAGAAATCTGTGGCCATGGATGGTCAGGAACAAGGAATGTGCTAGTGCGATCGACGACAACAACCAGCCAGCCGGTCTAGTCCAGCATTAGCGCCGGCGCTTGGGTTTAGTCGTCGTCTTCCTCCTTCGCAGCCAAGTAAACAAAGCAGCCCTTCCAAAAAAAAAAGAAAAAAAAAAAAAAGGAGTAAGCGAAGCAGCAGCAGCAGCAAAGCAATGGCGACCCGCTTCCCCGAATTCTAACCCTGGCGGATCCTCCAGCTATGGGATCCCACCCGCCGTCCTCCCGCACCGCCCTCGAGCCCCTCGCCACGCTTGATCCTGCCGCGCTCGCGGGCCTCCCGCCCTCCTCCCCCCTCACCGTCCGCGCCGCCGCCCTCTCCGGCCATCTCCTCTACCTCGGCACCGGCGGGGGCAAACTACTCCTCTTCTCTCTCCACGACGAGGAGGCCGCCTCCCCCGACTTCCTCCGCCTCCTCCCCATCGGCGCCACCCTCCCCGTCTCCGCCATCATTCCGCTCCCTTCCGTCGCCCGCATCCTCGTCCTCGCTCAAGGAATCCTCCTCCTCGCCGACCCGCTCCTCTCCCGCCCCGTACGCCGCCTCGGCTCCCTCCGCAACGTCTCTGCAGTCGCCGCCCACGCCACAGCCGACCCCTCCTCCCCGTCCTGCTCCGTCGCCGTCGCCGTCGGCAAGAAGCTGCTCCGCGTTGACCTCGAGCTGCGCGACGGCGACGAGTTGGATGTGCAGACGCGCGAGATCGCCGCCCCTGTAGATGATGTCAAGGCGCTCGCATGGGTCGGTGACTCGGTGTTCGTGGCCACCGCGATGGGGTACTCTCTCTTCTCCAGCGGCGATGGCCAGGGTGTGGACATATTCACACTACCAGAGTCCTCTGACCAGCCGAGGGTGAAGCCATTGTCAGGAGGCGAGGAGGTCATGCTCCTGGTGGACAATGTCGGGGTGGTCGTCGACACATTTGGGCAGCCGGTTGGAAGCAGCTTGGTGTTCAACACCACACCACACTGCATAGCTGAGGTCTTCCCCTATGTCGTTGTTGCTGGAGACTCCAAGGTGGATGTCTACAGGAGGAGGAACGGAGCACACTTGCAGACCATTCCTTTTGCCAGGAGCGGTCCAGGTGTTTTGATTGTGGCAAGCGACGATGATGGAAGGGGCAAGGAACTACTTGTCATCGCTACCGCTTATAAGGTAATGTAGGTACGTTAACTCATCCATTATTCATGCTTCTGTATCCATGTCCTTTTTTAATTATGGAGTGTTGCTGGAACTGATGACTAGAATTATTTGTTGCATCTTGTGATTGTGAAAACTAGCACACTTTATGTAAACTTAAAAGATGCCGTGCTACAAACCACGCATGATTTAGATCAGCAGGAAATAACACTTGTACGAATTTGGCATGAAATGAATAATTGACACCTAGGCGGGTTATAGAACTTTGGTTGCTGGACTGGATGGGCGACTATCAATATGTTCAACGCAATAGAGGTTGCGTCCTTAGTTTTACAGTACCTTGTTACATTGCACTAGCCTGTCTTCTAACCTTTTTGTTCAACTTTTGTGCTGTATGTGATTTACCTAAAATCCTTATATAAATAAAGTGCTAATTTAAGTGCAACATAGAGTTTGCAATGTGTTAATTTTGAAACAGTTTTGTCTCCCAGTCTTTTGAAGATTATGATCATGTTACAATAACAGAGAAATTATTTGGCTTGTCAGGTTTTTTGTTACCGTAAAGTATCGGCAGTGGAGCAAATTAAGGCATCTTTACGAAGAAAGAATTACAAAGAAGCCATTTCTTTGTTGGAAGAATTTGAGACAGATGGTGAAATCTCAAAGGATATGATTTCCTTTGTCCATGCGCAACTTGGATTCTTGTTGTTCTTTGACTTGCGTTTTGAGGATGCTGTGAATCATTTCTTGCTCTCAGAAACATTGCAGCCGTCAGAGATATTTCCATTCATAATGCGGGATCCTAACCGTTGGTCAGATCTGGTATGCTTCACTGCTCATGGTAATTCCGAAATTGCATTTGAGATAATTGATTCAATCTGCTTGAATTAACTGTGATACACATCACGAATTGATTTCCACAAGTACTGCTAGTACCAAGTTAATCTTACCTGTTTTGTGCATAGTGAAAATTCATGTTGAACATTGAAAATATATTGAAATTTATTATGATTAGGTGAATATTATTCTGCCAATATGTGTTATATATGAACCTCATTATGATAGGATAGGAAATTCTTTAGAAAAATATTAACTAGGGTATTTGTGGCTGTTCAACTCATCCTTTCAGTTTATGAGATGATTTTTGGAGCTTTAATTCAATTGTATTACTACCTCAATATTTTTTTCTTGATGTTAGGACAGCTTAATTAGTGTAAATGTAGACTCACTAGCCTGTCCTAACATCAAGAAAAGAAATCGGAGGGAGAGTGTTTGAAGCTAATGACCTTATTACTGTTGACACACTTACCAGACTTACAATATTCTATAACCTTACTGATTGTAATCTGTGGACTAGATCATCTTCATTGATATGCACTGTATTGTGCCTCCATCTATTCAGTTTTTGTGTGAATATTGACAATTATACTGTGTACTATTTAGGTGCCAAGAAAGCGTTATTGGGGTTTGCATCCTCCCCCCAAGCCCCTTGAAGAAGTTATTGATGATGGACTGGTAACAATTCAACAAGCATTGTTTCTAAAAAAGGCAGGTGTGGATACAGTTGTAGATGAAGATTTCCTTTCAAATCCACCTAGCAGAGCTGATCTCTTGGAGCTGGCAATTAGAAATATTATCAGGTATTTTTATGCATGGTTATATTAGCTGTGAATCACAAGGAAACCACATCTACGAGCCAATATCTTACTGTTCAATGAAACTAGGTTCCTATGTGCATCACGGATGAAGAATTTGTCTTTTCCAGAGATGGAAGGAGTCGATACACTTCTGATGTATCTTTATAGAGCACTAGATCTTGTTGATGACATGGAGAAGCTTGCATCATCACAGAATAGTTGCATTGTGGTATGTATTTGTTACATTTGCAAGCAACATGTGGTGCCCTGAAGTACTAAATTGTTGGGAAATCTTTTATTTAGAATAGACCTTGCTTTCATCACATATGAGTGTACACCAACAAATCTGCATGCTGAAAAAATTGTCTGGTGCAGGATGAACTAGAATCACTTTTGGATGACTCTGGACATCTGCGGACACTTGCATTCTTATATGGCAGTAAAGGAATGTGCTCCAAGGCTCTTGCTATATGGCGTGTATTGGCAAGGAATTATGGTGCAGGTTTGTGGAAGGATCTGTCTGAAAATGGCTCTGATGAAATTTCAATTGATAAAAAGTCCAGTGAAGGAATTGCTGCTATAGAAGCTTCCAAGATACTGAAAACATCATCTGATGAGGAACTTATTCTGGAACATCTTGGATGGGTATGTACTTCAGGCTAAGGACTTGTTTTCCCTACAATGAGTTGTTTTATTACTGAATATTTAAATGCAGATAGCAGACATCGATCAGGAGCTAGCGATTGCAGTTTTGACATCTGATATGAGGGGAAAGCAACTCTCTCCTGGTAATTGATTTGTTCTCGTTGACAACGTTATCAGTGTGCTTTACTAATCTATTCGTGGGAAATTAACACTCTCCATTTTTTGCCAAAAAATTCAGAGAATAGTGTCATTAGGGACACATAGGGGTGGATATTTGTTATTTGTATTTTAAAACAATAAGATTAACATGGGTTAGCTGACCTATCACATTCAGGAATGGTGTGCTTTACTATCTGGGGGTTGGGGATACTAAGAGATCTTCCTGCACAATAAACATTTCTAACTTTTATTTTGCAGAAAAGGTCATCGCTTCTGTTGATTCAGAAAAGGTTGTGATCCATCAAAGGTACATGAGAGTACTCTTCAACTAATGTAGTTTGTATCCTTCAATCCAAAGATCACCTTGAATTATTATGCTCTAAGTTTCATGCGAATAAAATGCATGTAAAAACAGTAGTATTAATATATGGTCATATTGCATTGATGACTTGTTAAGTAGACGTTTTTTTTTTCTGCAAAGAATTTAGTGTGGAACATCCTTCTGACACCACCACTCTCTAGTACTTTAGTTCTGATGGAATACAAATGTCTTTTTCTCATTTTTACTTAACATGTTCTTTAGAAACTGTTTGTCCATATCTTACCTTGTGTCTTCTATTATTTCTGAGCACATCCATTGTTAACGATCATCAACAGAGAATGCTCTGTATGAATGACATTTTACATGGAACGAGATATATGCTCTGTTATTAGGTGTCTGATTCTATCAAGTTATACAGATATCTGCAGTGGTTGATTGAGGATCAGAGCTGCGATGACTCTCACTATCACACATCGTATGCACTTTTGCTGGCCCAATCTGCCATGAAAGCAGTTCATATGGAGGCCAAATATGGAGGGAAAGATGATAAAGAAATTGATTCTGATGTGCAGTTCATTTATTCATTGAGAGATAGGTTGCAGTTATTTTTGCAAGCTTCAGACTTATATGATCCAGAAGAAGTGCTCGATGTGATTGCAGAATCCGAGCTATGGCTGGAAAAGGTGATACTTTAATTCGTCTTCGTCTTTATTACAGTTCCATATTTGCCTGATTTAGCAGCATTACAGTGAAGTCTTATGCTTGCCTGATTGCCCTGTCATCTTTTACATTTCAGATACCTGAGACATCTTTTCCTTTTGTCAGGCAATATTATATAGGAAGATGGGCCAGGAGAACATTGTATTACAGATACTTGCATTGTAAGATGATCTGCTCTTGTTTCTTTTTTTCTATTTTGCTTTTATTATGTACTGGTTTGTTGTAATCTGTTTGGTTTGCTGTACTTATAGGTCCTTGATATATTATACCTTTAATGTTTGTATTCTGTTATCCTCAGTATCCTGACTGGCTATTGCTTGTTGTATGTTGAAGGAAGCTGGAGGATAGCGAGGCTGCTGAGCAGTACTGTGCAGAGATTGGTCGAGATGATGCCTATATTCAGTATGTTCTTATGTCTCTTCTGTACTTCTATGTTGACTTAATTCTATTCTGCGTATATATTTCTTTTAGTATGGTCTTATGAAAGTATTATTGGTCCATACTCCATAGTTCATATTGTATCCATCTCCAATCTCAGGCTTTTGGGTTTGTATTTGGACCCTCAAAATGGGAAAGAGCCTATGTTTACAGCAGCTGTTCGACTTCTCCATAATCACGGGAAGTCTTTGGATCCCCTGCAAGTCTTGGAGGTATTATTATTGCATCAATACTGAGGATACTATTTCTGCCTTTAGTTGTCGGTTCTGAAATATTCTGAAGGCAATTGTCTGTTTCTGAAAAAAAGTGTTCTTATTTCTTCCCTGTTCATAACTGAGCAGAACGAACCTACACCCCACCCAACAAATTAGCTTCACCACTATCTGCCTAATCAAGACCCTGATAATCCAAACAGGGCCATATAGGGTTCCTGTTTCACCAATTGCCATGTAATGATATGACCAGAGGAAAAGTAAAATATGATAAACCTGTGGTTCCTTGTGTTAGTATTCGAAAAGAATAATGTCCAAAAGTGCTCCACATGAGTCTTGATAATGTGAAGCCTTTACATTCCTCAAAAAAAAAAAAAAGTGAAGCCTCTTGTAAAGCATAATGCATAGCTGACATATAAGTCATGATGCATGCATTACTGTACATATTTGTCATTGTTGACATGTGCATTCTTTCCCTTCTTTGTTGTCATTAATCTGCTTTCCTTGGAACAAGAATCTGAAACTAAAATATTATGCCAGAGATTATCGCCTGATATGCCTCTTCAGCTAGCTTCAGATACGATTTTGCGAATGCTTAGGGCTCGTGTGCACCATCATCGCCAAGGGCAGGTACAATATCTGTTTGTATTTCCTAACCTGAGTTTGTATAGTGAATACTCGAGGAGCTACCTGCTTCCTCTGTTGGCCCATTTTCTTGTTTCATTGACTTGTTGTAAAGTTGCGATTATGTCAGATATATCTTACCAGTTTTTCCTTTGGTTTGTTCCTATTGTAGATAGTTCATAATTTGTCACGTGCAACAAACCTGGATGCACGGTTGACAAGATTGGAGGAGAGATCAAGGAACGTGCAGCTTACCGATGAGAGTATCTGCGATTCATGCCGAGCTCGCCTTGGCACCAAGCTGTTTGTGATGTACCCAGATGACTCGGTTGTTTGCTACAGGGTATGTCTAAATGAGTGCTATTCTGTTTTTCCAGTTCACACTTAATTTGATGAGATGATTTCATTTTTGCATGGAGGTTTCACCACATCAGCCTCCCGAGTCTAGTCTATTTTCTATCAAGTGCATTTTAGAGTCCATGCGGATTATGTTGTGTTAGCACATTTCTGTTAGACTTTCATGAGTTAACCTAGTTGTTAGAGTTGTTGTAGCTACTGTCTCTCTGCAACTACACCTGTGAAAAAATAGGACAGTAGAAGTAACAAAGGTAGATGGTTAATATGTCGTCATCATGGTTTGCAGTGCTATAGAAATCAAGGTGATTCTTCATCAGGACGTGGTCAAAGCTCGAGGAAAAATGTTATATTTAAGCAGAGCTGGCTTGTCAGTAGATAGTACGTGGATACTGACTAAACATCAGGACTACGGAAGATGTACTTTTTTTTCCCCCTTCAACGCTATGTTGTCCAACATGAGAGAGTACCATTCAGCTGGTGCAAGTTGTTGGAAATTCCTCACCTTGCTGCGATACAATACTAGTGGCGTTAAGTGAAGCACATTCTTCTTGGTTGATGGAGACGAGAAGGCAACAGCGTGCTGTGGTCCTGGAAGTTGAATATGTACACAAGAGAATATGAAGATATTTGATATCTTGAAGCTCTACACAGGAGTATGTATGGGGTGAGATGTGTAGTCTGTTAGTTGTGTAGCACACACACTGTAGAGAAGAGACAATACATACGAGCATTGTGTAACCATTGTACTGTAGTTGCTGAGTCTGAACGGCAGCATTACATTGATTGACACACAGGTTAACGTGTTGCATCAGTTTCCACTGCATGCCCACCTGAAAGAGTTAGGCCTGGCCACTTAGATTTTTGGCTTTGCTGACGCTTCATCAGTTGTTCAGTGGATGAGGAATTGGGTGTCGATGTATGTCCTAACATCAATGGAAAGGCCAAATTAGCTTGGGAAGTAGGCATGCAAGGATCCACTTAACCGAATAATAATGGTGATCCATGTCAAGGCACTTTGGATGTGCTCTTCTGTATCTGGTTTAGATAGTTCATGAGTTGCACGGTGGCCCTTATCAGCTAAACTGTTGTAGCTAGTATCTTTTATCTGCAACCGCACTTTACATTATGGTTTGCAGTGCTGTAGAAACCAAGGTGATTCTTCATGAGGACTCGAAGCTCAAGGGACAATGTTATAGTTAAGCAGAGCTGGCTTTTCCAGTAGATAGCGAGTGGATACTGAGTAAGCTTCTGGATTACGGAAGATGTACTCTTATTCTTCCTTGAACGCTGTGTTGTGCAACATCAGAGGATACTATGCATCTCCCCGTGTTTCATACGCTGTGCATAGATATTGATTTCTGAAAGCTCTACAGAGGAGTATTTGCATTGCATGGGTGAGATGTGCAGTCTGTTTAGTTGTGTAGGACGAGCACAGTGTACTGTAGTTGGTGAGCGTGAACTGAGCGGCAGCAGTATTGCGTTGATTGATACTAGTAGAACAAAAAGGTTTAACGTGTTGCATCAGTTTCCACTGCCTGCCCACCTGAAAGAGTTAGGCCTGGCCAGTGAGATGTGTGGGTTTGCTGACGCTACATGAGTTGTTCAATGGATGAGGAATTGGGTGTCAATGTCTGTGGATAACATCAACGGAAAGGGCAAAGAAGCAGGCCACAGGAGTAGGCATGCAAGGATCCACTTAAGTGGATCATAATGCTGATCCATGTGAAGGCACATTACTCCTCTCTCTATATATTGATACTCTATATATAGTTGTAGCATGAATTATCTCCACTCCAGGTTTAATTGATACTCTATAGTTGTAGCATGAAATATCTCCACTCCAGTTTTTAATTGATACTCTGCTATATATTGTTGGCGTGAAATATCTCCACTCCAGTCCCAAATGACCCGTCGCTTCGCTTGAAGAGGTGCGTGTCTGCATCTGTGTCCTCCACTTCCATGCACTTTTCGTTTGTTTAATTTTAGTGTGGCACAATCCTGTGAAAAAAGAATAAAATAATTGAAGTGGCGCAAATAAAGTGCAGGACTTACACTTTATGACAAGCCTATATATATGTATGCGCGATATGCATGCATTGTAATACAGAAGAAGCGAGATACTATCACAACATTGCTACTGATAAACCATCATCAAGGAGTAATATTAGCAGGTAGCAAACACAAAGAAATGAGCATTATGGCCGCCAGATGTTATTCATCATCATCAGAGTCAGTAGTAGCACTAGTACCACTTCGAGTGGTGGTGGTTTTGGGGTTATTAGTGGTGCTCGTGTGTGGCAGCTCGTCGCAGCAATGCCACGAGGAGGACGAGGCAGCGCTACTGGCGTTGAACGCCGGTCTGGGCAGCCCATACCACTTCGAGTCATGGAGCCCCGACACGTGGTGCTGCGACTGGTACGACGTGGACTGCGACAACGTCACCGGCCGCGTCGTGGGTCTCTCCGTGTTCCAGGACAGCAACCTCACCGCCGGCGCCATCCCCGACGCCGTCGCCAACCTCACGCACCTCCGCAGCCTCACTCTGCACCACCTCCCGGGGCTCACCGGCGCCATCCCGGAGTCCCTTGCTCTCCTCGCCAACCTCTCCGTCCTCACCATCTCCTACACCGGCATGTCGGGACCCGTGCCGTCATTTCTGTCGCGGCTCACCTCCCTGACTTTGCTCGACCTCTCTTACAACTCCTTCACCGGCGCCATCCCGGCGTCCCTCGCCGATCTCCCTAACCTCGCCGGAATCAACCTCAGCCGTAACCGTCTCACCGGCACAATCCCGCACATGCTCTTTAGCAAATTATCATCCTCATCTTCTTCCTCTGATTCTGAGGAGCAGAAGCAGCAGCAGCAGCAGCAGGGAAGAATTGTTAGTCTGTGGCTGTCGCACAACGAGCTCTCCGGCAGCATCCCGGCAGAGTTCGCCGCCGTCAACTTCGCGTACGTCGACCTGTCAAGGAACGCATTCACCGGCGACCCGTCGGAGGCGTTCTTCGGCGCGGCGGCGAGGCCATCGATACAGCACCTGGACCTGTCAAGGAACCGCTTCGCGTTCAGCCTCACCGGCGCCGAGCTGCCGGAGCAGCTCAGCTTCTTGGACCTCAGCCACAACGGCATCCGGGGCCGGATCCCGGAGCAGCTGGCAAATCTCACCAATCTCAAGGCGTTCAACGTCAGCTACAACAAGCTGTGCGGCCAGGTGCCCGGTGGTGGGATCATGTCCAGGTTCGACGCATACAGCTTCCAGCACAACAAGTGCCTCTGCGGAGCGCCGCTCCAGGCATGCCCCAAAATGAGCTAAATAATCATCTCAGTATCAAGTCTATCAGTTATCCATCGCAACATGCGAATAAGAATAATGTCTTATGATCAATCTTTGAGAGTGAGTCTAAATAATATATGTTTCACAATATCCGACGGCCATGTAAAAAGGCAATATAGGACCAAACCAAGGTCATGGTAATTGTTAATGCATGTGATTCATCTCGGAGCTAGAACGCCAAGATAAAAAAAGGTTGAGTTTCCATGCATGTACAAGGATAAGAAAAATGTATACCTAAATATGTATTTCCAGTGCATGGCGATCTATGTAAAATATAATATGGGTCTCCATTATTTCTTTTTAGTACCTTTATATTATTATTACTGCTAAATTTGGATTTAAGATTTTTTTTTGGTTTTCCAACATTTGTATTTGGTTGTCGGCACAGAGAGTACTTGTCTCTGGCGAGGATTGTGGACCGGTCAAAAGTAGTCAACATGTGTCAAACTTGAGATTGTTGTTTGTGAGCACCCAAATGCATGGGTCCAGTACGAGACATACCTCTGAACCTACCGCTGCACCTATAGCAGGAAGAGAAAAAGAGTGTGATGCGCATTTGTTCTGGTCATCGACCCAGTACTTACTTGATACTAGAAGAGTAGCAGCCGGTTAGGTTAATTACACCTTGTGCCGTGGCAGTTATTGGTAATCCAGAGCACAAGATCCACGACGATGATGCTCCTGCTCTGCTTGTTCGTCGCCGTCATTGCAGCCTCAACATCATCCTCGTCGTCGTCCAGCAGTAGCAGCAGCTGCCACCCCGACGACAAGGCCGCCTTGCTGGCCATGAAAGCTGCGTGGGGCGATCCCAAGCAGCTGGCCTCCTGGACGCCCGACTCCTCCTCCTGCTGCTGCGACGGCGACTGGCACCACGTCGAGTGCGACGACTCCACCTCCACCACCACCGGACAACGGCGAGTCACCAGCCTCTCCATCGTCGTCTCCCAACAACAAGACGACGCCGACGATGACAGTGGCAGCAGCGGTGGTCTCGTTGCCGGCGCCATCCCCGACGCCATCGCGGGGCTGACTCACCTGGAGAACCTTGACCTGCGCCGCCTCCCGGGTCTCTCCGGCCCCATCCCTCCGGCCATCGCCAAGCTGTCGAAGCTCGCATTCCTCAGCATCTCCAGGACGGGGATCTCCGGCCCCGTGCCGTCGTTCCTCGGCGAGCTAACCTCGCTGACGGAGCTCGACCTCTCCTACAACTCCCTCTCCGGCTCCATCCCGCCGTCTTCGCTCCCCTGCTGCAACCTCTGGAGCATCGACCTCCGACACAACCGTCTCACCGGATCCCTCCCAAAGCTCCTCTTCTCCAATCATCCTACTACAAGCATTAACCGAGAACAAGAAGAAGATGACGATGACGATGAGGAAGAAGAAGATGAGTATAATTACCTGATCGATCTGAGGCTGTCGCACAACAGGCTATCCGGGCCCATCCCGGCGGAGTGGTCGACGGTGAGCTTCGGGACGGTCTCGCTCTCCCACAACGCCCTCACGGGGGACCCGTCGGCGGCGCTGTTGGGCAGGGACAGGCCGCTGCAGCTGCTCGACATCTCCCGCAACGCCTTCAGCTTCAACCTCTCCGCCGTGGAGCTGCCCGAGGACCTCGGGTTCATGGACCTCAGCCACAACGCCGTCTACGGCGCCGTCCCCGCGCAGGCGGCTAACCTGCAGTACCTCAACGTCAGCTATAACCGCCTCTGCGGCGAGCTGCCCGCCGGCATGGCAAACTTGTTCGACGCAGACAGCTTCCAGAACAACACATGCCTCTGCGGCGCCCCTCTCGACCCCTGCCGGTAGTTAGTCAATCATCAGTTGACATAAATATTCATCTCCTCTTCTATTTTTTTTTTTAACCACATATGTATCGATCTTCATTCTTGAAGAAAGAAATATCAAGTCAAGGAGATGGTTCATGGTGCATCCATAAGACCAAAAGTATCACTCACTAGATGTCGATGCATGTAATCCTAGAATCTAAGCAGTAATGTAAAATGGATTTACATGCATATTGTCAGAGAATCTGTCTCTCACATTCTCTGCAAGCCGATTCTTTCGTTTTTCTTTTCTTTTCTTTTCTTTTTTTAAAAGAAAAAGGAAAAACATGTCAACAATTATCCATCCAGGTCAGAGTCAGAATGTATCTTTGACCCAAACGTGTTGGTGGACTCGTCGCTGCAGCATGCTCTACTCTAGTGCTCTCTCAGGCACGGAGCAGAAGCAGAGCAGGCATTTGACGCTCCGGCTCATCCTTCTATTTTATTTTTTTTTTTTTAAAAGAAAACAATGTACAATACTGTGCATTATGGAGGCATGCCAAACGGCGGTGTGTGTTGCACTCATGGTTAATTTAATGAAACACATGATTTAATAGCTGGCAAAGATGAAAAGGACGCTGCATTTTGCAGCACGCACGGTGGACAAGTTATTTTCCCGTCGTCCTCCTGCTCTTGTTGATCTGGATCAGACAGAGTCAGAGCGTAGCGTGAGATGTTTGACCATGGCAGCCAGCCTGGCGCTTGACTTGTCGCTGAGACTGAGAGTCCTCTCTTGTGGCCTCCTCGATATATATCTCGCAACCGCATTGCTCGGTTGTCTACTAAATAAAATCCTCAAAGAACACAAGACGATGGCAATGACGACGCGCTTCCTCCTCCTCCTCGTCGTACTAGTACTAGTAGTACCGCTGCAGCTGGCCGCCGCTTCAGCAGCATCCGGGAAGAAGACGACGAAGAAGGGAGACCGTCGTTGCCACTCCGGCGACAAGGCGGCGCTTCTGGCGGTGAAGGCGGCGCTGGGCAACCCGTACCATTTCGCGTCATGGACGCCCGACACGTCCTGCTGCGACGACTGGTACGACGTGGACTGCGACGCCGCCACGGGACGCGTCGTCGGCCTCGCCGTGTTCCAGGACGCCAACCTCACCGGCGCCATCCCCGACGCCATCGCCGGCCTCGTCCACCTCCAGAACCTCATGCTGCACCACCTCCCGGGCATCTCGGGTCCCATCCCTTCCGCCATAGCCAAGCTCTCCAACCTCTCCCAGCTCACCATCTCATGGACCGGGGTATCAGGTCCCGTGCCATCATTCCTTGGCTCGCTCACCAAGCTCACCTTGCTCGACCTCTCCTTCAACTCCCTCTCCGGCGCCGTCCCTGCGAGTCTCGGCAACCTCCCTAACCTCGCCGGCATCAACCTCAGCCGGAACCGCCTCACAGGCACCATCCCGCCCCTCCTCTTCAGCACCAAATCTTGGTCGTCTTCCTCATCATCACCCGACAACAATCAGCAGGCCTACCTGTGGCTGTCGCACAACAACCTCTCCGGCACCATCCCGGCAGAGTTGGCCGCCGTCAATTTCGCGCACATCGACCTCTCGCGCAACGCATTCACCGGCGACGCCACACCCATTCTCTTCTCCGGCGCCGGCGTCAACAACAAGCAGCTGCAGTACGTGGACCTTTCCCGGAACGGATTCAGCTTCAACCTCTCCGCCGTAGCCGCCATGCCGGAGCAGCTCTACTTCATGGACGTCAGCCACAACGCCATCTACGGCGGCATCCCGGCGCAGGTGGCAAACCTCACCAACCTGCAGTTCTTCAACGTCAGCTACAACCGGCTCTGCGGCCACATCCCCGACGGTGGCAACATGCCCAGATTTGATGTCTTCTCCTTCCAGCACAACAAGTGCCTCTGTGGAACCCCCCTTCCTCCCTGCAACTAGCCCTAAAGTGGATCCATCCATCCGTTTCTGTCTATGTAGTGTAATCTCATTTCCTTGTCTCTATCCGAAAATGAAATGTCAAAAGGGGACATCTACAAATGAGTCATGGATTATTCATGAATAAAACTTCTCTTCCATTAATCGTGTAGTACTACTATGAAACGAACCAGTTTCAGAGATACTACAAGTGAAGGAAATTTTTTGACTCTTTAAATTTGCAGCCGACCCAGCACAGACCCGTAGTCCACGTCAGTAAATTTTTTCTTACCGTCCGATTTTCATCGCGAGAGTGTAAAAACACGGATAGTTCATCAAATAGGTAAGAAAAAATTGGCGTACGACCGCATCCTCTCTTGTCTCTTCTTACTCTCTCTCTCTCTCGCCTGGCTCTTCTCTTCTCTTCTCTTCTTTCTCTCTCTCCTGTCTGCTCCTCGTCTCTCTCCCTCCCTCCCTCACCAGCCCGCCTCCTCTCTCCCTCTCCCACCCTCCTCCTCCTCTCCCTCTCCCTCTGTCTATCTCTCCCTCTTCGGCGCCTCAGGGCAGGGAGGCGCCCTCTGGCCTCGAGCACGACGCGCGGGCGCCAACATGGCTGAGTTGAGCCACGACAAGCGCCGCCATGGCTGATCCGGGCCATGGTAGGCATGGGTACTCCAGGTCCTTTCTTCTCTTTTTCTTTGATTTCTTGCTTGTATTAGTTCCCTTTTTATCTGTCATGTAGGTTTAGGGTTAGTTCTTGAGTTTTGAGATTGTCTAGGATTTGAGGATAGGATTTCTATTGTGTGTGCTTAGGATTTTGGAGATTAGAGCCGTTGGTGGTCACATGAGGTGGGGATTTGACCGCCATAGTGTTTAGCCAACTTATGAATTTTTTTAGTCTACCTGGTCTTCGTCTTTTGCTTCTTCTTTTTTAGCAAAGATGTTTAGGTTCTTCTAGATTTTGTACAACCAACTAATTAGTAATTACTATAATAATTACTATCTCTATACGAGCATAATTGTGGTTTCAATATTCTTGTGTAGGTGAAAGAATTTTTATTTTCGGTGGTTCAGTTTCGATGAGGAGCTTGGATTTTCGGTTGCTCAGTTTCCTCGAGGATCTCTCCATTGTGCTGCATGGTAAATTTTTTGAAGAGCTGAGCAGACCAAAGTCTCACTTCTACCTAAATTTTATTAATTTCTTTATTTGCTAATCATTCTTCCTTTCCCTTGAATGTGAGATAGGCACTGCTCATGGAGTCCCAACTGATGTTGATTACCTGCTGGGCTAGCTATACATATAGGTTATAATTGTTTTGAAACCAGGATCTATTTTATGCGAGTTTTCAATTCAAAGAGGTTCACACAACTGTCTTTCATCCAATTGCACATGTGCCTCTGCCATCGTTTGTGAAAGTCACATCTAAGCTAATAATTTTGTGGTGCTTCTCAAGGTGAGGCAAGTATTTTAAGAGCAAGAATTTTCATCTTTATATTGTTGTCTTGTAGATTGAATAGGCACCGGGTATTATTGCACTCTTTTTATTTATTTATTTTTTTAAAAATAGACATAGATTCTATGACGCAACAACATTTAGAGTGACCTTGGTTCTGTTGTGATACAATAGCGTAACCATTGTAGTGTTTCTTTGTAGCTTGATGATCGAATCATATCTAATGATGAATAACTTCTAATAGTGTCAACTTCAGTAAAAAAAATTTATGTCCACTATTTTTCAGTAGTTTACCTTTTGTCCTTTTCTTTTCGTATGTTCCCAACTAATAGTATATTTCAAAAAAAATATTCTCCCTTGATCCAGGTTCTATACACGACATTTGTTTGATCATATAGCTTTATAATGGATTAAAATCTAGATTGTTAGAAATTGTTACCTCAAGTTTCGTCATGCTGACATTAGGACCACTAACCACTTTAAAACTAATTCTGAAGCTTGGGTTCTTACACTGATAGCAACAACTTGTGTATTCTCAATTTTCCTGCTGCTACAACGAAATATAATAAGCTATAACCTCTGTGCTTTTACAATTTTTTTGCTTTATTCCTAAGATGTCTATTTAATATATTGCCTTAGATTACCCCACCAAGAGTTGACAGAAACATATATGTTACCTTCCATATCATAATATTTATTGCTTCATAGAAGTTTTAAAAATTTATATATAATGAATAGTAACCCATAATGTTTGTTTTCTTACTTCCGTTATGAAGAGTTGGACACAAGTACTCTGTTTTCAACACCCTCTTCTAACACCATATCTGATTCTAATCATTATTATTTATAGGCAAGTAAGTTTTTTGTGTACTTCTTCACTTTTTTTTTTGGCTTCCCACATTTCATATTGTTGCCTTGCCGTTCTCATTATTGCTATATTCCTCTCTAATGCAGGCAATACTCTAGACTTCTATGAAGTTATTTCATCCAGATTTATTGCAAAGTCTCACTCATAAAGGTTTGAAGATGAAGAAAAATAGTAATTCCCAGTCGAGATCAGGTCACAAAATCTCGTTGAAATTTGCCACGAAGGTGACTTAACCTCTTTTTTATTATTGTGTTGATTTTATTTTTTCTTCAACACACTGTAATACAAGAAAGCAAACTATCCTTCTTAACTTCTAAGTGAGAACGGTTGGGGTTTCACTTCTGGTTTACCATGGTTGCATATATGTCATTATGTAAGAAATAATTGGTGCATATATGTATCTGAAGTGCAAACAGTGCCTCTATGTGATGGCTCAATGTGTGAGATACTAAGGCTCTGATTGATTAAACCTTCATAAGCATATGTTGGTCTTTTGCTACAATAGCTTCCAACAATGAGCCTGACCTACCTGCTACATTTCAGCGGACTATTGCACCAACACAGTTTTCCTCTGTTGCATTCCTACCTAGATGTTGTGATTTGTGCAATATTGATTTTAGCAAGGCTGTTTGTTTTCCAAACTATACCATTGGTTTTAGAACATTGATTATATCTTTATGTTCTATTCATCTTGAGGTTACCAACTGTTAATTTCCCCCTTGTTTGCTTATTGAATATATTCATTTTCACAAGTTATCCAGCAAAGGATTCTGGGCACCGTTAAAGATGTTTTGAAAATTTTCAAGTGATTTATGGTAGGAGTATAATGCATTCTGAGTTCTCTTCCTTTTATGATGTCCACTCTATTTTTTCCTCTTTTTTCTCTTGTGTTTTGGAAATTAATATGTCTCCCTATCGATAAATTATCCCCTTGATTTTTATATCACTTTACTTCATACACACTAAAATGGTAACAATCCTATCACTAAGTGCTTTATTTTTTGCTGTCTCTGGATTTTGTTTCACTATTTACTGAATGCATTGGTAATTAATCTCCAAAAATACTCATCATTCTGTCCAGTTATATTTGTTTATTAATTATATATCTGTCATATTTTTATGGTGAAATGAAGTTGGACAAACTAATGGGCTTAATGACAATCACAGGAAAACAAGATTGGTAAACAATTTTATTTTAGTTACATACGCATAGATATGCCTAGATGAACAGGTAACTAAAATATGATTTTGTTACCATGAACAATCCACTAATTTTTTTGACTCCTACTTTCTCATGTAGTATGTTTTAGTTCAGCTTTTCATTGCACTCTGAATTAACTTGGAAGAAAAGTCCCAACCAGACAAGATGCCTTTTTTACCGTGTCATATATTTTTTCATGATGTTCTGATATATGATAGGTAGCAAAAATCTCTAAACACTCTGCTCTTTTGTTTGCAGGAAAATAAGGACGTCATATATTCTTCTTTGTTTAGTTTTAAATTTATAAAGGAAAAAAGTGAAATCATCAATTTTAGTTCCAAATTTATGACATAGCATCTTTGCATCCTACATAGACGAACTAAATTACAATATTTATTGATTTTACCACACATGTTATACATAATATAACACTGTAGGTTGCAAAGGTTAAAAAAATGTATACAAATTGAGCTTCTAGGACCTCGCTTGCCCATAGTACAATACATATACAATACTGGTTTCATATATTTAATATATTTACTTCATTCTTAATGAAATCGTGCATTTCTGTTCTTGTATGATTAGTATTTTTGCCCTGGATAGATGGTTGATAACAAAACTGATTTCCAATTAGTTTTTCCTACAAAGGAACCATATCTACACCTACAGGCCTGGTGATAATGTTTCTTGCTCTCTTTTTTTGTTACTGATATTGATATTGATTATTGTGAATTCAGGTTGATTTTTCTCGTAATATAACATGAGCGACTGGGTGTATGTAAAGCATCACTTTAACTGGTTTCTTCTTTTTATTTTCTATTATATGCTTACAAGAGGCATGACTGGTTCTCTCTCTCTCTCTCTCGCGCGCGCACACACACGCACGTGCTCACACTAATTGCTGAGTATCATTTTAGTGGCTCGTCCTTCATTTTTTTTTTCCTTTCAGCTTCCAAAAGCTTGCATTTAATTGTCCTAGAAATTTGCGCATGTTCCATCTAATCTAACATTTTATGGTCATGGTCAAAAACTTTATGGTTGTGGTAAAAAAACTATAAGGTCCAGCTTTGATATCAAAAGGTCTAGTTGACAAGATTGCTTTCAACGAAAAATTGTCTTTTGCAGGTACTTTTGTAACATGAGATTTTCCTCTCTGTACATGCATATTACTTCGACACCCTTTTTCCATCTGTCTAGACCTGTCACGTTTCCACTTATTGTGATGTAGGTAACATATAGTTTTTGACCCAATAAACTACTATAACGTACCAAATTTTATGTTTGTCATAGGTTTCAGCGTCCTTTAGTCATGAAAATGATCTGTAGTAATATAAAGGAAGTACTTTCATCCTTTCTAGATTGATATAAAGGAACTATTTCGGTTTTATTTAAGATATGTAATTTTTTGTCTATCAAAGTTAGAAACATGGTCCGTACATATGTACCGATTGAAATAATCATTGAGCCAGTTTTTTAGGTGAACATTTTCTCCATCAAACAATATTTTTGAGCCAGTTCTTTAGCAAAAGATATGGAGTAATTTTTATTTTTGGTACCCTTTATTTTGTTTCCTTTTTTATTACTCTGAATCTAGATAATAAGTATATTGTATTCAATTCTTCAGGTTGGATGACTCCAAAATGAAAAAACTACGCATGATAAGCTAACCCATAATTTCTGAGACGATCATGTGTTTGTTAGTTTTTTGAAATGTTCACTCCTTTGGCCAACTTTCCTCTTTGGTGGAGAAAATTCAAATAGTATGTGGATTGCTATAAAATGAAAAAGGGAAAATAGTTTGTGCATATGAATATTTAAATTGATGTTTTATGTTGAATGATTGTAAAAGCATATCATATATATTGATTATTATGATTCAAATGATCTATTACAGGTTTTCAAAAGCAATGGTGCTATATTGCTTAGGATCTGATAGGAGACTGCATAATGTAAGATACACGTAGCTATGGTACTATACTATAAATAGGTTTAATTGTTTTCCCTTTTGCTAAATAGTTAGCTAGAGAATGCTATGCAGTCTATATATCTGCTCTTAGTCTGTGATTAACATATTGTTTGTAATATTACATTACTAAACTCTTGAATCAGATCTGATCTCTTGGCAAATATAAATTAAATTTTTTTATATGATATGTCTTAAATGGCGTGTGAGGGTACATCCCATTTTATCAGTATCAACCAATGTCCAATTAACCTCCTTCTCTCTTAATCTCTTTTCTAAATGTATTTTTTTTATTTAAACAGCGCGCAAGGGCGCGCCGCATTATACTAGTCCTAACTAATATTGCTACTCGAAGATATGTTTAGAGACAGCCACAGAAGCTCGATGTGGGTAGCAACAAATTCTCGTTTTTGATGTTGAGGATCTCCATTATTAAAGCTATGGTAGCTTTGTTTTGAATTTCAATTTACAAACTAACTTTTTTTTTCCTGGCAAGATCAATATATGTTATTTGCTCGAAAGCAAGAACATCATTCATCGTCGTTGTCACTGGAAGGCGCAAGGGGCATGAAACAAGTAGTTGCGTTTTATGGCTCTGGTAGGAGAATTCATCACTACGAACTCTAGGTGGAACTCATTGAACACTGTCTCCACGAAGAACGCCACGGCGATGTCGCTCTTGAGTTCGTGGCGGCACACAATGCAGATAAATCTACACCTACGCGCATGACATCGGTGGCAGGGTGTGCTTGAAGGTAGCAACAACCTTCGCTAGAAAGCGCAAAGGTCACAAAATAAGTAGTTGTGTTTTATGGCTCTGGTAGGAATATAATATTGATGTGAAAACCAAGATGTTAATTGAGATCACAACAATGCCATTAACGGCTCCACCGGCGAGGGCGAGTAGTAGTTATTTTTAATAAGATGAGACAACACTTTATCTACACAAAACAACGACAAATCCGAGGAGAGGACAAATCCGAGGAGAGGGGGTATAAGCCCCTTTTATAGTAGCGACGAGGGGATGTTCCCCTTGAAAAAAGACATAAAAATTATTGTAATGTTTATATTGAACACCCACAATACCATTATTGCAATTTCGAACCCTGAACATAGACAACAATGTTAGCATTTCCAAATCCACTCAAGTGGCTTCGTCACTATATGGTTACAACTCAAAAGTTATGTTATAATAAAGGCATGAAAATTATTGGCTATTTGTTTCCCAGTCAGTTTATATAATCTAGATTATAGGTGCTAAATTATTTAATCTATATTATAAGTCTAGATTATATAATCTGAATGTGACTGTTTGTTTGCCTAGATTATTTGTATTCAGATTATCAAATTTAGATGTAACAAGACAATAATGCCCTCAGCATACTAATCATCAGCTTGCAAGTGCAAGTGCTGGTAATCAGAAGAAATTTGCTACTGCCCTGAAGATGCATTCTCATTAGTTGCTACCAGTGGCGGAGTGCGGAAAAAAATTAAAGTGTGGCAAATCTAATTATACGGAACAACATATTTATATACATAATATTGGTAACTTGGTGAGACCAAATTTATGATCCGTGGTTGTGCAAAATAGTCACTTGATGTTTTAATTAAAGTATTTAACCTTACTAATTCTCTTGTATAGCCTCAATAATTAAGAAAAATAAATGTTGACACAAAATCCAAGGTATGGCAAGAGCCCTACCTTGCCACATTAGGTCCTCCGCCACTGGTTGCTACCATTTTCTGTGCTGAAGAACTCAACTGCGCAAGTCCCATTGACAGGTGTTACTGCTGCTGCTACGACCCCAATGGAGGAATCATCGTCGAATGGGCCGACAATAGGGAAACGGATTCAGCTTCAACCTCTCCTACGGAGGCGGAGCGGCCATGCCGGAGCAGCTCTACTTCATGGACGTCGGCCACAACGCCATCTACGGCGGTATACCAGCGCAGGTGGCAAACCTCACCAACCTGCAGTTCTTCAATGTCAGCTATAACAGGCTCTGCGGCCAGATCCCCGCCGGTGGCAACATGCCCAGATTTGATGTCTTTTCCTTCCAGCACAACAAGTGCCTCTGTGGAACGCCGCTTGCTCCCTGCAACTAGCAACTGCGTGTAATCTCACTCATTTCCTTCTCTCTATCCCAAAATGCAATGTCAAAAGGGCATATCCCTACAAATGAGTCATTGATGAATAAAACTCTCTTCCATTAATCGTGTACTACTGTGAAATATAACACATACTACTACCTCATGACTCATGACTACGAGGATGTGGAGGACCAAATAACACCGTCCATGATCAGCAAGCTCACCAACCTCATCAGTCAATGTCAATTGACGCCGCGACTGTCGAGTACAACAATCCGGCCGAGTTCGCCGCCGTCGACCTCTGGTAGATCGACCGGTCACGCAACGCATTCACGCATCTATCTGTTCAACAGTCTTCTATCTACGATTTAAAATACATTCAACTGGATCTACACACCCCACTTTATTATTCAGACTGCACCAAACAGAAAAAGAAGATTGGGTGGGATTCCTCGTACATAAAAAAGGAAAATCCATCACCCCACAATTGACTGCGTTGCTACACAAAATAACATCACAAGCATCTCAATCAAACATATTTGTGACCCCTTCAACATAGGATCTTATCATTACTAATCTCATTTCTTTAGATCTCATTCAATAACGAGTACAAAAATGCATTTCTGCCAACAAATCCATACTTTTCAATTGGCACAAATGCGCAACATCACAAAAGTAGCACAAACTAATCCACCCTCATGCTGCTGCTACAATGAAATTACAGAATCTGAGCAGCTGTGTTCAACTTCTCGGCTATGCTGATCTGCGTCCTTGTGATGCTCGACAGGTATACCAGGGCCAGGTTATCCTGCACAGTGAGTGGTTATTCACTGATTAACCAAAGGAGCAAGGTGGCCATATTAGACTACTAGGCAAGCCATGGATTGCACAACATATTGTACCTGAATCTTGTCATTGAAAAGCTTATCAAAAGCAGCTGGAGACAATTTTGGCATCGAAGCAACTGAGTCAGAGATGAACCTCCCAATTCTGTTGTCAGGTGCCACACGTCCTTCCTATACCATGATATAGAAATGTAACTGACATCAGGATCCAAACAAAATGGGCAAGCAATATCTGTATTGGACAAAAGATTCTTACCACAACATCATCAACATATTTGTAGATATCATCAATAAGAGTGTAAAGCTTTTCCATGGAAGACTCCATTCCTTCCAGATCACTTGGGAGCTTCTCCACCATTGTAGATTTCAGGATCTCATCTGTAACAAGAACAATGAGCATGATGAAAGGTTTGCCTTTTAAAATGAGGCCATCATGGAAACGTTACTGCCAAGCTACAAATGCAAACATTTATGATTAATTCAACAAAACTATTACAAACGAGCAACTATTACAAGTGGAAAACGAACATTTCTGCAACAGCAAATAGCTGTTCCCTAGTATTGCATCAAATTCAATGCTGCAAGTAACCATCAGTTCACTTTTGGAGTATATGGCTCATTTGAGAATTGAGATATTGTAAACTAGAATATAGTTTTCACTTTCAGTTCAAAAGTCAAAATTCTATACGAAACAGATAAATTCACAGGATACGTTGATAAGAATGGAAGTGAAACATACATCCAGTTCCAGTCTAGTATATGGCTCATTTGAGATATTGTAAACTAGAATAGTTATCACTTTCAGTTCAAAAGTCAAAATTCTAGACGAAACAGGTAAATTCACGAGATATGTTGATAAGAATGGAAGTGAAACATACATCCACTCTAGTATATGGCTCATTTGAGATGTTGTAAACTAGAATAGTTTTCACTTTCAGTTCAAAAGTCAAAATTCTAGACGAAACAGGTAAATTCACAAGATATGTTGATAAGAACGGAAGTGAAACATACATCCAGTCTAGTATATGGCTCATTTGAGATATTGTAAACTAGAATAGTTGTCACTTTCAGTTCACAAGTCAAAATTCTAGACGAAACAGATAAATTCACAGGATATGTAGATAAGAATGGAAGTGAAACATACATCCAGTCTTTTGGGCCTCGATCATCCTCAGGTCCAGAGGGATTTCCTGGAATTGAGCAGCGAGGTGCCTATCACCAAGGGACAGGTTGGTTGAGATATAGGCTTTGACAGAAGCCTCCCCCCTAGTGAAGCCAGTGTCAACTGTAAGGTGAATGGGGTTTTGTACTTCCCTTGAGTAGAAGTCATGGATAAGCGTACTGCCTGCGGAAACACCAAAGCCAGTCGAAAACCTGAAAGGAAAGGCCACTGTGTAAGCTAATTCTTCTCTGTCATATAATAAGAAAAGGACACTTTGTATGTAATCTATTTCATTCATACAGTAGGAAAAGAACATTTTGAATGGGAATTTGTAAAGGTTTTCAGGCCACTTTGTAATTATTACTGAGCATCAGGTGCTAACAGATGAAAGAATCACCGCAAATAGGTCCACTGATTTAAGCGCACGCTGGTCAGTAGATAGTTGTTAAGGCTGATAGGTATGTTATGAAGCACAAGAAATGTAGCATGTGTATTGCAACTTTACTACTTCAACTACGACTAAGCTAACAGGTATGCTATCAGACAAAACCCAAAGCATCAAGATATTGCAAATTTACTACTTCAACGACAACTGAGTTAACAGGGTATGCTATCAGACAAAACCATAGCATCAAGATGCTGTAACTATATTACTTCAACTACGACTGAACTAGCAGGCATGTTATCAAACAGAAGCATAGTAGCATTGGACTTCAATTACAACTCGATTGGTACAGAGAAGCTGCGCTGAAGACAATTAAGCAGTGATAAGTAAACGGAGCTTGGAAGAAAGCCTGATTCTTTAGGAATTAGGATTATGTAATGATAATTAAAAGAAGGGACAGTGTAATAACAATATATAGGGATGAAAGAGACGAACAAGAGGAGGCAGCATTGAATTACTTACCATCCGACGATGACTTCCTTGGGGTTGACCTTCTGGTGCGATGCGTACATGTTGTGGTGGTATTCTATGTCGATTGCGACCTGGATCATCGTTATGCAAGAAAGAGGATGATGAGAACCCTAGAGTGAAGGGAGATCCCGGCAGCAGAAGAGAAGAGTAGAGAAGAGAACAAGACCTGGTCGGCGGACTCGCTGTGCGGGACGACGTAGGAGTTGCGGACGTGGACGGTGCCGTCGGGGAGGACGGAGCCGAGGAGTGTGCCGATGACGCGCTCCGCCTGGTCCGGGCGGCGCACGTAGCTGTCGCAGATGTTGAAGAGCACCACCGCCTCCACCCGCGCAGAGGAGGAGGTCGAGAAGAGGAGAGAGGGGGAGGTCGCCGCCGCCATGGCTTCGACAGCAAGCTAGTCGGAAGAGGTGGAGGATGGGGCTCCGGCGGCAGAAGCGGCGGTGGCGGCGGCGCAACGAAGACAAGGAAGGAGCTCTGGGTGGGTGTGGGGGTTGGGTTCCCTCTTCCTTCCCTAGGGTTTCCTTCTTTCTTGCCTTCCGCGATTGGGCAATCACTGGGCCTGTATTGGATTCCAATCTCACGTACGGCCCAAGACCGCTGGAGACAGCCCGTAAGTCACACTCCTTTTCTTTTGTTCTTTTATTTTGCTTTGAACGAGGACAGTTATTATAGCTTAGTGTCTTTTTCAACCCCCCCCCCCCCCCCCCAAAAAAAAAAAAAACCATCAGATTCTTCTGCTTCACAGACACATACACAACACAAAGTAGCCTTACCGACGCTCACTGATGGTATCAATTCAGCCTTGGGGGGCAAACTGACAATTTGCTGCACGCACAGACCAACCTCAAAACAGACTGCTCAACTCACTAATGAGCTGTTCATTTATGTACAATTATCCAATTAGTGTTGGTAAATTTGAGCTACAAGAATTAATCAACCTAGCTCGTCCCAGCCAGCACAAAACAGAAGGCGAGCGAGCAATTCATTCTTCCCTTCTCGTTAGACACCAATCTACCAGCACCCGCTGACTGCTGTTAGCATCCTCCCAGGAGCAGCATCAATTCAACCTGTAGGCCCAGCTGTTTTCTTTCAGGTAGGCTTGGACTGCTTCCTTGATGGCCAGGTTCGGAACCAACTGGTGCTCTTTCAGAGGTTCTCGTGTCACCGGGTCGAAATTGCCCACCTACAGAGGAACAAAATGGTTAGCTATTTATGATATCCTCATTCCAGCTGGTCGAGCATAACTCTTTCTCTTTTGTGTACAAACTGAATCCATTAGACAACCGATTGTATAGGCACTCTATAAGAAATGGACACATGAGTACAAAAAGGGGACACCTTACCTTGTGAAGATGTTCAAGAAGTACAGCCCTCTCATATGTCACACCGCTGGGTGTGATCACTGGATCTCTAAAAATCTCGAATGTTATCTGACAGCAAAGGTAGTCGGGCACCTATATTTTCAGCACGGCATCAGTTATTAAGATCACAGATGGAAAATAGAACAGAAAAATAAAATAAAATGGCTATAATATATTGCTTTTTACATCGACTGGTGTGTCGGCAAGTGTCGCTTTGGTGAAGACTTCGGATAGCAATTTAATTTGTTCCGAATACTCATTGCTTGACCCATTAGAGTCTTCCACAAGTGTACCACTAAGAAAGTGATGCTCCTGCAGAGCATTTTCACAAGCTTCCCTGCATATCCATGTCATACAGTTCTGTTAGAAAATTTTGAAGCACCATGAAGGTAAGTCTCCCCAGTCATTGCTAAAATTGTTCTAAACCTGTCCTTCCTATCAAAGATTGATGGGCATAGCACTTGATCTAGAGCAAAGTTATCTTGCTATGTAATTGTAAGGCCGATATATAACATACTTCAAATTTTGCATCCTCCAAACTTGCTCAGTGGAATGTTTTTCCCAATCTAAGTACTTTGCCTTCGCAAGGACCTGCCAAATGTCTTCTGTCATATCGTCCACTGAACTTGTGGACTTCAAAAGATTCAGGCCCTGTTTATTATAACAAGATGGGCGTGAGCTTGTTGATAATATTGCAGGACACTAGTAACTTGAGTCAATACAAGGTACTAAAAGACAAGATGGGTTATTACATGCAATTTTTTTCTCAATAATGTAGGAGAAATGTGTGACATTTATTAATGGAGCAAAGTGTCAAGAGTACAACACGACACCACACTACACTATGATATAACTAAAGCAGACGGCTGCAGATTTTGTATCCAGTTTCAATGTCCCCATTAGCAAATTCCACATGTTGCAACGTTTCAAAATTTTTCCCCCAAAAAATCAGGTAAGTAACACACATGAACCTAAGCCAATCTGTGAAATTCGGCATCAAATTCATCCTAGATGTCAAAAAATAGAATTGAAAAGTGCCAATCTGGCATTGTTCATATCATCTGCAAACAGTACCACTTTTTCTTTTTCTTTTTTTTTTTTAAAAAAATCTTGATATCATCAAAAATGAATTTCAAAGCAACTCTTTGCAGGTTTACATGACTCTGTTTGATAAATTATTGAAAGTTGTAACACGCTAAAGTATCACATTGTTTTTTGTAATAGGGGCACCATAAACCCTGGTCACCAATGAATTTCCCACGATACACCAATGAATTTCCCACGATACACATGCAGATAAATGAGAAATGACTAAGGCTAAAACTAAGAGGGGCCCCAGACTACCCAGCAACCAATACCCACAGATCCTTGGCTCCAACGGCACACACCATAGAGTGCCCTGATCAGCCATGGCCGTACCAATGAACATATGCCAGGAGTATGGTATTATTGCATTACCATTAACTGGGTTCTCTGATGGTAATATCACTGCATTGTGCAATGAAATGCAGTTGAAGTATGAAGACATAGGCTTACTATATGTATGTTGCACAGCGAAATGTAGAATATTACTATTAGGGTCGTATATAAATTAGCATAATTAAACCAGCTCTTGACAAATTTGGAATGGAAAAAGTTGTAGCAGGGGATGTAGGTATTTGCTTTATACGAGTAAAGAAGACAACAAGGTTAGAGGTAGAATTAGGAGGTTTCGACCTTAGCTCCAAGAGAATCTGCATGTTTGTGTCTCTATTGCTGAGAGCCAATCTATATTTTATAAACTCATAACAACACATGTGGTAGTATTTGGATATTTTTTTTATCAAGCACACAAGTTATTGCATATAGCCAGCATCTCAGGGGAAAGATATAAATCATGGCAAGAAAAAAAAAAACTATGCAGGTGTGGACTGGATGACTTGTCTGAAAGAAAATCCAGCCTAACAATTTAACACATTTAGGGCATGGGTGTTAGGGTGTACCAAGATGAGGCCGGTAACAAATAAAGAATCAGTACACAAGGAACCATCGTCCATCCAGATAATTCACATTAACAAGCTTACAAGGACAATAACAAACCTTCTCAAATTCCTTGATGGCGAGAGCAAATTCTTCCTTCTCAAGTAGTGCGCAACCCAGCAGATAATGGCCCTAAATTACACAAGCAACTTCAGCAAATAGCAGTTGTGTGTTATCCATTACGTCATCAGCTGACTAATTGATTAGATAATTAATCAACTGGCACATTGGTATAAGACGAGATGAGAATGACACCTTGACCAAAGTGTCATCGAGCGCAAGAGCCCTCCTGCTATCCTCTTCAACCTTGGGCCACTCCCTGTGCAGAAAATATCTATCAGTAAACTATTAGAAGAATATCCAATAATAGGGGAGGGAAGAGGCACTAGTAAACTAACTTGCGCCTGAAATGGCATAACCCCCGATTGATCCAGTAGACGGCAACGTCAGGGCAAAGCGCAATCGCCTAGCAAGTATTCACCGTGCAGCGACACTAATTAGCCAGGGAATTCAATTATTTGGGAATTGTTCGGAAGTGATGAACTAATTGACAGGAATGAAACAAATAAGGGGAAACGTAACAAATTTCGTTAAAATATTGTGCATGAATCGCGAGCCACAAGTAATTACTAACTCCCAAAGCCGTCTCGAAGGCAGCATCGCATTGAGGGGAAAGGGAACGGAGGCGGGGAAGCTGAGGGAGGGGTTCGCTTGCCTCGGTGTAGCAGTCGATGGCGGCGCCGAGGCGGGCCTTTTTGAAGCACGCGTTGCCCTCGATCCGCCGGAGTTCCGCCTGCCGCGCCACGCCGGCCGCCATTGCCGCCCTCCTCTCCTCCTCCAGCCGAGGACGCCAAAATAATTTCACAAGAAACTGGGGTGCCGCCGCTCTCTTCTGTTTTCTGTTAGAGGAAGAGGCACTTCTTTCCTTTCTCTCTCGTGTACTCAAAACTCTTTCAAATTCACAGTTCGTTATTGAAAAAAAAAACATTTCTTGTTTAAAAATCAAACGAAGCCACCCATTAGATCTCTGGTGACGTAGTCACTAATTATGTTATGAAATATAACCAAATTCACATTTCGTTATTGAAAGATATTTCACGTATAAAAACCGATGCCACGTCCTCTCCAGACAAGGGTTTACAAAATCGAAAAAAAAAAGGGTTGGTTTTCACAGTTATTCAAACTTATTGGCCCAGTTTCAGCAGACAACCATTTTTCGCTAATACCGAACATTCCTTGTAAAATTGCTTTTCGCTTGATTTTTTAATTTAATGTAGCTATCATATGTTATACAGAAAAACTGACTGGTTGGTTTTGTGAAGACAAGACAGGGTGCCTGGAAGATCTCAAGAGAACATTCAAAGAATCAACAAAATCAGACAAACAGTAAAATGACTTATAATAGCTGTATAACATATGATAGCTACATTACGCTTTTTCGCGGTGCTGCGTATCTCAATGTTCCAAAAACATGTTACTGGACAACCTAATACACAAGGACATACAGATCTTTCTCTTCGTTATCCAACTAACACTAAGGTCGGCACAAGTCAGCAACGAGTTACTCTGCAACAGAGTTCTACACTACCAGAAAACAAAATAGAGACGATTGCTTTCCCTGGATTGCACTATGAATATCTCAACTCCAGCATGTAATCATGCGCATAAACTCTAAATGTCACACAAAATCGCTGCGTTGCTTCAGTTGCAGAAATGATTTACTATGGAGCACGGCTTCTAGTGCGGAAAGTTTTACTGCTCTTGGACTTCACCAACTGTAGAGAGCAAGAAACCAGGTGTCATACATTGACATTGTAGAGCCTCACAAGTCAGGTTATTTATTATAGGATAAAGTCCACTTTACTCCCTTGAAGTATGGGCATAACCCCTAAACTATTGTTTGGTTTGTTTTATCCTCATTGTTCGCTAAACTAGATTGTTTTACACCTTTGACTTGTATTCTAATCCTAAATTACTGATATAGATCGAGATTAAGTAGAGATTATCATACACATGTCTTGTCTAACGTGACAAATGATTAATGTGATATATAACACTATCTTGGTCCAGTTATAATATATGCACCTTTGTTTTTGACCGCGCATGAGAACAGAGAAAATGGACCAAACACAACAAAATATGGACACAAATGAGATTATGTGACTCGTTTAGTCCTTTGTCACATTGTATGACACTTGTGTGAAGGTTGAGAGGACAATCCCAACTCAAATATCAACAAGTCGAGATTAAAATACTGATTAAAGGTGTAAAATGATCTATTTTAACAAATCATGGGGATAAAATGAACCAAATAATAGTTCAGGGGGTTATCCGGAATTCAGTCATACTTGGAGGGAGTAAAGTGAACTTTATCCTTTATTATAGCAGTATCATACCAGGAAGCTCAACTGCGAAGTTAGCCTGAACATCAGCATCTGCGTTGAATTCCTGCGTGACAAACAAGTATGAGTAACAGTGCTTTGAAGATTTAAGTTCCAGCTATTTGGATAAACTGTCGGAAAACTCTCAATGCAGTTTTCAGCAGGAAATTATGCATGTCCCAACTACATATAAAAAATTCTAGAGTTCTTACTGAAGTGCTAGGCATTCAGAGCACTGATAAAAAGCACTATTAACAGAAAAGGATGCTTGATCTTCACTACCAAATAAAACAAGTATTGTAAATCCATGGAGATGTTTACAGATTAGACAGGTAGAGGAAATGGCTGGAACAGATTTTTTTTCTTTTGAGAAAATTACAGTAGGGGAAACCCCTACTGTGGTATTATATTATATAATAGACAAAACCAAAGAAAACAAAAGGAACAAAAGAGCAAAAGAAATAAGATAAAAGCGAACTCAAGACTATAGAAAGGAGGGGCACACCACAGGAACAGCACCGGGTGAAGGAAAACTAAAACAACGAGTATAACCAATCTTGGACTGTCAACCTATCTTCCTGCTTTAGTCTGTACATTTGTAGTTTGACTAGCACTAGGCGTTGGGACAATCTGAAGCAGTCATGAATTGGTCATGTGATGACCTTTTCAATCCATTGCAATCACCTCCATTCTAAGGTTGTGTCATGTATTGTACATGAAATAGTTACAAAAGAGAAGGGAAAATGCGACACCTACCCTCAAAACATGGTTGAGTTGAAATGTAAGGAACTTTCCCTTTAGTTTCTTAGCTTTCTTGCACAAGTCAGCCATATTCTCACTTTTAGCACGCCAGATATCTTGGACCTGCTCCAGAGAGCCTAACATGTTACGTTCTTCAAGAAAGAGTTGGACATTGCTAGAGATGCCACCTGCTAGAGAAGTTCCACAAAGTGCTAGTAAATAATAACTAGTTTCACAAGATTATCTGTGCCACTCACCTGGTAACAGACAAGCTTGGAATCACCTTGAGCACGAATATGCTTGAATCCCTTCTTGGCAGCATATTTTAGGCCCAGGATCAATGCACGATATTCAGCAGCGTTGTTTGTTGTAATACCCAAGCCTTCACGTAGGTGAGCAATCTTCAATGCAAGGGAAGAGCATAGTAATCAGCTTGGCATGATTAAAGAAAAACACAAGCTTGGCTACAAGTTAGTATATATACATAGTATGCATACCACGGACCCATCTAGTCGCCTTATTATGGCCCCAGCGCCTGATCTTCCAGGATTTCCTTTACAAGCACCATCGAATTCAAGAATACATGAGAGCTGCTAAAGACAGGTCCACTGGTGAGAATATGTCAAGATTCCATCATGGTGAAGATACGTGGAAAATATGTATGCTTCATCAAATTTTAGCTATAGAATAGATCCAGGAAAAAAAATAGGTGGCCACATAGTTAAATACACTGTGCATTCATACTCACATGACTATCAGGTAATGATTCCAGTTCAGCGATTTTGGGTTGCTCCTTTGATGGTCCTGTTTCCTTCAGAAAATGATTATTAGAATGAGTAAACAAGACATTTATCACTCTTCACACACACACACATATATATATATATATATATATATATATATATATCCACAATTATCATGAAGGAAAAGCAATGCTACTCTACTCACCATCTCCTGTGACCTTTTCAAAGTAGACTTTACAGTTTCATCAGGTTGCTGGAACAAAACTTTTATAAATCAGAGCTCTTCAAAGAAATGTTACAGAAAAATGAAAAAGAAAATCAAGTAGCAAAGCAACCACCTGAAGATATCAATTTAATGCTCAAGGTATGACCCTTATAACTGTATGAGAGACATCCTAAGACCCTGATAATGAGGTGTAGTTGCCAAACAATATTGACCATGGAACAATGAACATGCATTTTGGTACTACAATAGAATAGAATGAATTGACTTGGATACCATGGCAACAAATGACTAAAATAGTTCAAACACAGAATACAATGAACTGATGTGACAATCTAGTTCAACAACACAGTACATACAAGCACAGGTGACAAACCGTAGTACAAGTCTCACGACAAATTATGAAGCAAAAATTGTGGACATAAATAGTCAATGATAGCGTAAATGGAATATAGAGAAAAGTGATCCTTCTATAGGGTGCATATTAATATTTGGCGCCAAACCCTAGCAATCAACAGAAGCATAAGGCACTACATCATTTACCTGAAAGGGGCAGGGAACCAGATCACCAAACAATTCATCTCTTGCATCAGCGGCCTCAATGGAATAGAGAGCATTTCTTAAGCCTAATGCAGCGAGATACTCCTCAGTTTCTTTACGCAATGAATAACCTTTGTAGACAGTGACAGGAGGGTCGCATACCTAGCAGCAGGATATGTTGAAAATCATAAGAAAGTGAGCAACGGCTACCTCTGCCTGAGGTAAGGGAAGGAAATAATTGTGCCTTATTTTTGTACTCTTACCGAATTGCTGACTTGATCTTGGCAGTCGCTGAGGGACTTGTAGATGCCAATGACATCTCCCTTGCGGATGACATAGAGGGGTTCACTGGGGGAATCCATCGGCATCTTTGTGGCCGATTTCTTGGTGGAACGCCGAGAGGAGAAGGAAAAGAAGTGAGTAAGCAGTGGTGCAGGAGGCCTGGGAGGCAAAAGAGGCCAGTGCCTCCTGGACGCCGCTCTGGAAATGAATCCATAGAGACAAGAAGAGCAACTCCGAATCACCATCACAGGAGAACAGGATGGAGAGGGTTCTGCAGCTGCTGAGGCTTACCAAGAAGCGTGGATGATCCAGGAGAGGCTAGGACTCTTGAGCAATGGTATATGACGATAAGAAAAAATGGGTCAGTAACGAACTGAATATTCACAAGAGGAAATTTTATTAATGTATAAAAGTTCACACAAGTGTGATATGTAATGCAACTAATAATGGGGATGCCTATGCAACGTTTAGAGAAATTACACAATAAGTAAAGGAATCGTGTTTGAACTCTATATATATAATGGAGGCTACATCTTTCAGAAAAAGGACCAGATCATAGCTAACTCATTGGGAGGAAAAGCACAGTTGGATAAATGTAACATTAATGTATCCATCGCACAAAGGTTTCAACTTTCGAAGGCTGTACAATGTACGTCCACAGAGACCTTAGGCAAACATAGGAGTATAGATAGGATTTCTTAGCAAGCCCTCTGACGGCCTGGGAATGTATCACTCGGCCAGTTAAAATGCCAACGTCTATATGTAACAAGAATAAAGAGGAAAGTTCAGGGCCCCTTCGTATTACAGTTGAAAAACTACAAATGCAACTAATTCCGTAAATCCGATTGCAAATAACGAAGATTGAATACCTAATAATTTCATGGTACCTCGGCTTGAGACGAGGACTCGGAACCGCCAAGAGCAGGGGCGCTGCGGGAACCGGAGCTACTGAGGCGGAAGTGCACGCCCACGGCGGACGACGAGGGAGCCGGCGGGTTCAGGTGGCAGTTGCAGCGGCGTCGGCAACCCGGAGGCGACAGCGGGGAGAGAGACGAGAGAGAGAGTGGCCGAACTAGGCTCTGGGCTTGCTCTCTCTTCTGTTTCAGCCTCACGATGTTATGGGCTCAAACCTAGCCCGATTCGGCCCAGTTCTATACAATCCATCGTTCTTTTTATCTTCTAAGAGCATCTCCAGCTATCTGGGCATCTGGGCCGGGTCAAATGGGCTAGCATGAGGCCCAATTATTTTGATCCGGCACGGGCATGGCACGGACCAGCCACCAACGAGCCTATGCCGGCACGACCCGATCCATCGTGTCGTGCTTGGGCCGACCCCTAGGCACGGGCACGACCCGTGGCAGTTTTAAGCAGGCCGTCTTCACCCCCGCATCGGTCCAACCCACCGTCACCCCATCCCCCCACCCACTAACCTAGCGACGCCTCCGCCTCTCTCTCCTCTCTTGCGAGTCGCGACCGAGCAGGCACCGCGCGTGGTCGACCCCGCGTCACCGCCTCTCTTCTCCCCCCTCCCCTCCCCTCCCCGCACCCCAACATGGCCTCTCTTCTCCTCGCTCCGTCGCCCGCCTCCCTTCTCCTCCCCCTACCCCAGCGCCACCTCTCTTCTCTTCGCTCCGTCGTAGCCTCGAACGTCAGCATCGTCGTCCATCCCAGACCCCAGCGCCACCTCGATCTGGATTGGTCTCCTTTGCCTCTCTCTCTCTCTCTCCTCGGGTCCAGATCTCGGTGCTAGGACAAAGGAGAGGTAGGCTACCGGGATGAGCGGCGCGAGCAGGATGACAGCGAAGCGGGACGGGAGGAGCGTGAGATGGGAGAGGTTCACGGGCCGAAATCCGTGCTCACGGGCTGCCTTCTCGTGGGCCTTTCGGACCGGCACGACATGGAAAAATGGTTTCCGTGCCATGCCGTGCCGGCCCGGTCGACTACCGTGTCGTGCCAAAGCGGGCCCGTCAGAGGTCATCTCCGTCTCGGCCTGGAGCGCGAGGGAGCACTCCTGGGCGACGGCCTCGTGGTCGACGAGGCAGAGCTGGAGGAGGCAGGAAGCACGGTTGTTGTGGAAGATGGCGTGGTCGGGGTGGTCGCGCGAACTCATACTGGCCCGTAGGAGGATGCCAATGTCCACGGCCTGGTGTGGCGTCGTGCCGTTTGCCACGGGCGGGTCGGCCAATTTGGCGGCGACGGGCTTCTTCTTTTTGGCGCCGGACTTGCCCATGGGGATAATGGAGCGACAGCGGGTAGCAATGGTGTTTGGGGAGGAAGGCCGACGTGACGAGGCAGAGGCGACCGATGGGCGCGGTGAGGCAAAGGATGGTGGCGGCGGACTGGGCATGAGCTCGTGGAGTCATGGGAATGAACTCGGGGTGGTCCGGGGAAGTTGGGCGGGGCAGCCGGCGGCAACGAACGAGCTCCGCCAGGGGCGTGCGCACGGGCGGGAAGGGGAAAAGCATTCCCGCCAAGTCCATACGGGGATAAAGCACAGGATGGAGCACGTCCTGTGGTGCTCCAAATACAAAGCAGCAAGGGGGCAAAAATAGATTATCACTAAAAATTATACACCACCACATCAATTTACAGCATCTGCTGAAACAACATGGTGCTGTATATTCTAAAATTTTAAAGCATGGGGTGTTTTACAGCATCTGCTGGAATTGCTCTAAGTCCGCTCTATTCATTCATGAGTCATGACCGCTGGTGGGTCGAGCGAAGTCGTGAATCATGGATGTCCTCCTTATCTAGAAATACAGATACATATTACTCCCGCCATATTTTTAATGTTGACGTTCGGTAGTTCAAATTTGAACTACGGGGCGTCAACAAATAAAATACGGAGGAAGTATAAAAAAAAATATCACGAACCAAATAGTTTAATACCAAATTTGAAGAGATTTTTGCTATTTTGACCACGAAACTAACGAGTTTCGCTAAAATCACCACGAAACTGTTGGCTTCACTAAAATGACCATAAAACCGTTATCTTTTCGGTAGAATGACCATAAGGTATTTTCTGTACAAAAATACCCTCATCCTTCTTCTTCCTTCCTCCCCTCTCTCTCTCTCTTCTCTCTCTCTCTCTCTCCTCTCTTCCCTGTTGCTTGCCTTCCCCACGCGCCGCTCCGCCTCCCCTGCACGCGCTGTCGCTCCGCCTTCCTGCTCATGTCGCTCCACCCCTCTTTGTCACCCACCTCCCCCCGCGCGCTGTGCCTCCCCTGCTCGCCAACACGTAGGCTGACTTGTGACTCACCAAGGCACGCGGACGCGTCCCGCGTCTCCCTCACTAGTGACATGATGCGACGGACGACGAACACAACAGGGCACTACGGGGCAGCGGGCGGCATTGGATGGCAGGCGTAGAGTGAGGGTGGGACCGATTGGTTGCAGGGACACGACACAGGAGAGGAGAGAGAGAGAGAGAGAGAGAAGAGAGACGGGCGGAGCAACGTAAGCAGGGGAGGTGGAGCAGTGGGCGAGAGCAGCGCGCGAGGAAGGCAAGCGGCGGGGAAGAGGGGAGAGGAGAGAGAGAAGAGAGAGAGGAGGGAGGAAAAAAAAGGATAAGGACATTTTTATTTAGAAAATACCTCGTGCTCATTCTACTAAAAAGATAACGGTTTCATGATCATTTTAACGAGCCTCATAATTTCGTAATTATTTTAACAAAATCCGTTTGTTTCGTGGTGAAAATAGCAAAAATCTCTTTAGGAGGGGATTTTTTATTTTTTTGTGTGTCGGGGTGTGTGCGCTGTGCGCGTGTTTCTGTTTAAATAAAAGACTATTATATTATTCGCTGGTAAGTTGAAAATTTTCTTAGTTCTATGTCTTTAGGCTCAAGACCTGCGTAGTAACACGCTCATTGTAAAATTTACAACGCACACGTGCACACAAGTCTTTTAAGTTTCCCGATACATTGAGCGTGTTACGATGAGCCTGGTGTTTCGAACAATGGCTGAACACAATAGTCTTATAAATTTCTCGAAAAACATTGAGCGTGTTATGATGATCCTAGTGTTTCAAACACTTGCTGAACAATACTAAGTATTTATTACGCGTTTCAAAGTAGCAACAAAGGTCTTGGCACAATGGAAGTAACCCACCAATTAATGTTAGCCTAGAACAAACTCATTGAACCGAGTTAGAGTAACTCGAATGGGCTGATCATCAAATGAGCCTCTAAATTTTGTTTTAGTCACCCACATATAAAAAATTAACTCTAATCTCTTCTTATCCGGGTGACTATTTTAAGCAGGTGATCAAATTTTCTTCCATACCCCCTAAAAACAGTGTCTCACTATTTTTTCCCAACATGTGGGCCCCATCATTTTTTTTTGTTTTCTTTCCTCTCCTCTCCTCCTCTTTCGACGCGAATGGAATTGGGGCTTCCGCCATGCCGGCCACCCCCCCCCAGCTCCTCTGGACCCGGCCGACGTCCGCCGCGCACCTCATACCGTTGGAAAAAGGACCCTCGTGGCCGGATCTACTCGGCAGGTGGATCCATGGCCGAGGATTGTGGAGCCACGTCGGCGTGCCAAGTAGAGAAGGAGGAGGGGAGAGGCGGCGCACCGAGCGGGGAAGGATGGGAGGAGGGTAGCAAGGCGCGAGCGAGCGAGGGACGAGGGGAGAGGCGGTGGCATGCACGCGCATGGGAGGAGGGCTGGCGCCGCGGGCCAGCGGGGGAGGAGGCCGACGGCGCGAGCGAGCGGGGCCATCAGGCTGGCTGCGCGGGCGAGGGGGCGTCGAATTAGCGGCACGCGAGCGAGCGAGGGAGGAGGAGAGAGGCGGCGTCGGGTGAGCAGGGGAGGAATCGGGCATGCGCGACGGAGGGTGTCGGGAGAGAGAGGACAACAGTGGGGCTCACTGGAGAGTGGATATTGACTCAGTTTTAGTCTGTTAGGATGGAGGGAAAAATTGTTTTTGACTTGTAAAAATTAAAAGTTGGCTCTCAAAATAAAGTATAAAGGCCTGAATTTGATCAACTTACTGGAGTTGTTCTTAGAGCAAGGATGATGATTCAACCAACTGCTAGCTAAATGCAAGTGTCATGTCATATAATTATGGATGAAAACCGGATGGGTATTTTAATTTAATTTAGAAGATTTGGCCATTTAAAATATGATATAAATCTATAAAATTGGTATATATAGTAAATCAAAATACCCTTATTTTTATATATTAGCTATTGTTATCTTTATTTTTACTCTAACTACATAGTTATTATATAATTTTTCATGCATACAAATCTTATAATAGTATCTGTGTCTAACTTCGACTTTGAAACAAGAATATAAGACGGGATACGGGATAGAGAAATAATTATCCGGCATTATCCGTTTCGACTCCGGATCCGAAAAAAAAATACATAACATGATATGGGATGAGCTATATCCACCCGTATCCGTTCCGATTTCACCCGTACATATAGTCAATAAAATAGTCAGATTGGCTATTAGGCTTGCTAAGTGAAGAGTTCTAATAATGATACATGTATTTAATGTTTGCATGTACAAGTATTTAGATTGGGTAAGAGGAAGAAAACACTGGGCCTATTAGCTCACACCGGTTGCCTTCTGGCTAAACAGATGTCATGTCACATAGAATAAGTTAAATAGCTAACACATATAATAGACTGACTAAGAAGAGGGGTGATAGAAATATTTAACCAACCTACATGTATGTCATTAGCTTCGCTTAATGGCTTGTTTTCGACTGATCATGAGAAAGAGCGCAGGTCCTCTGTCTTGCCATTTCAGCCGACAAATTATGAAGCGCCCGTCCTCTTCTCTCTCTTCACTTCTCTCTCCTCCACATCAGATTTTGTCGGCTGAATTATATGCAAGCCACAACGTGCTCCAATTCGTTGCTCTCCAATGCGAAGTTGAATCTGCAGCAGTAGTCCTCTATCCTGGTCCACGAGATAGGAGCTCCTGTTAGGTCTAACTGAAATGCATGAAACTGTACTGAGAGACCGTTTCATTTCTATAAAACAAAACCATAAAAGTGATGTAAAACTCTTACGAAAAGTGAGATAAAATCTAGTATTATTAAGACTCATAACTTTACAATGGCATTAAATTGCTGCATAGAGTTATGATCAAATGATAGAGATTTTGGGTTAGCCATGAAAACAAAGACCCTTAGAACATCTCCAAAAGATACCTATAAAACTGTCTCTAAAACCTTGTTTATGAGAGTAACCAAACAATTACAAAGGAAAGTTTTCTCCCTTCCTCCAACAATCACTGCTAAAAATAGATCAAAATCAATTTTAATTGGGTTAACATTTAGGGCCATAACTGTATTAATTCTACTAATAAAAGAAGAATTGGGGTCCTCAATTATTTTCCTTGTAGATACATATAAGGGAAATTTACGGGAAACCAAAAAAATTGGAAGAGTTTTTAGGGTCCTGTTGTAGACATGTTTTTGTTCTAAATCCGAATACATTGATTTATGAGAAGATTTGATGCATCTTTTGGAGATGCTCTTAGTCTACTTAACTTTATTTGGCATTAACTGTGTTCGAAAGGTGAACACAATATTTCATACACAGATTATTTGGCAATAATTCATTGTTAATGAAAAATTAAAGCCACTGAGATGCCCTGATGCACGGATTAGTGGCTTGATTGTGAGGATAGCTTCCCCGATGTTGCAAACTTGTAACCGTACATCTTGCCACCAAAACCGTCAACTTCAAGGTTTCCCAATGTATGCACAATCCATGACAACTCCTAGCCACAGCTTTAAAGTGTCTTTTCAGATAGCAAAAGAGAAAAATATCAGATATGACATTAAAACATTACAAATTCAGCTCGTAGTCGTAACAACCCTACTCCTTCCCTCAAAAAATATAAGTATTTGTTAACTTTTAATATAAATTTGACTATTCGTATTATTCAAAAAATATTATTTATTTTATTATGACTTGTTTTATAATTATATATATCTTAATGTGAAAACATGAGTGGTATTGGTTTTGGGAGCCACAAAATGCATGGTCTTTTATTGACAAAATTGTTGTAGAACACGGAGGATTCTTTTTTTTTTTGTTTTTTTTTTTTTTTTGAGATTCAAGAGCTTCTTCATTGATCCTGTAGTGGATTACAGTCCTGCAGCAAAATTTGCATTAGGAATGACGGGGGCTGGTTGTCCCACACACACCTACCCCTATCCACATAGGCCTCCTTGACACAATAGTGAGCCGCCAATTAAGTTTGCCCTACGATCAACATATACAATCTCAAAAGAGCAGAAAGATAAACTAAGCTCTTGAATATCGATGAGGATCTACATAATCACGGATCGTTGTTCGTTCTAGAAATGCCATAACTCAACCAGCTGCTTTGAGTCAGTCTCCAGAATCACCGGCAGCAAAGTTTACTGTGATAGCATCTGCATACCAAACCGGGCTGCCTCTGCTTCCGCTTCAAGTGTCGAACCCGCATGTGGCATCCAGTTGCCACCGGCCCATATGAAAATTACAATCAGCATCACGTGCAATTGCAATTGCTCCAGCAGCTCCTGTTCGATTCTCGGCAACAAAAGATGCATCTACATTCATCTTAATTGTTCCCGGTGGCGGTGGCTTCCAGTTAGGTTCTCGTTTTGTGGTTGCATCTCTTGAGACACTAGATGATGGAGCAAGTAAAGTTGTTGTCTCCATATCCAGTCCAAGGCGTTATACATAGGAATTGGTTCCTTTCCATGCCGTCTATCATTTCTAGAGCACCACATCAAGGACCACATGGCACATAATATAACTGCCGCCACTTCACTTGAACACAATGTTGGATCTAGTAGGTCATAGCTCCAAGTAGCCGGGTGAAGGTGAGGCAATTTAATCTGACAAAGATCTCTCAGAACCATCCAGAACTGCGGGGCAGGAGTGCCTTCATACAAAGCATGGAAAATAGTCTCATCAGTATGGCCACAAGTTTCACAAGTGCTCAATTTATCAATATGTCGCTGATGCAAATTCATTCGTGCTGGCAGTGAGTTGTGGATAACGCGCCACCAAAAGACACGCACTTTAGGTGGTATTTTTAGTTTCCACAGTCGCTTCCATATTAGTCCACCATTATTGGTTGATGAGGTGGCATAATTTTCCTTACAGGCACGCCGTTGTTGGTCTTTTTGAGATAATAAGCGATATGCCGACTTGACTGTAGCAACAAGAATTTCATGTGGAGAGACCACACCGCCCTGCTCCCCTCCCCTCCCTGCACGCAAGCACGCGCGACCTCCCTCCTCTCACGCCCGTCGGCCTCCTTCCCTCCCTCTGCCTCCAAATCTTCTCACTCGGTAGAGTTCTATGGTCTTTCCTTCCACGATCTCTCTCTTGTTCGATTTTAGACTGAAGGATTGCAAACACGATCCACCAGTCAGACTAATAGTTACAGAGAGGTATTATGAGCAATGGACAAAAGAAAAAAACAATGGTCACCATAGTGGCATTGAAGACACAAAAATTTCAATAAATTGCACATGAGGAACTTCGTCATTTTTATTGTCATAGAAAGAACTAGTTAAATTTTTAATGACACAAAGAGAATTTCTCTCTTGTTAGTTTGGCTTTCACGATTATATTCAACTAGATTGATTGCCGCGTCCATCAGAAATTTACAAATGCTACAGAATTTTATGTGGTGCTCTCATAAACATGCATCACAAACCTGAAGAGTAAAGTACCGACTTACCCATCTCAATGTCTCCTGTAGTCTAAATAATTGAAGGATCAGTTTTATTTGTTCAGCAAACGAAGAAGCCAATAACCTTTATGCAAAACTGTTCTGCCGTTTTCTCTTTGAATAAAGGAAGCATAGGTCCCACGCAAAGCGGTGGCTGTCGCATCCTAGCACGCATTTTTTTTTTCTCAATTTCGCTGGCACGCACGCAACCGCTCTTCTGCCACGCGGATGAGCTTTGTGCCGCCAAGCCAAAAGCTGACCCTCTCCCTCCAGCTACCACCGTCATTGTTCTCTCCAGGGTTTTAATAACAACAGTTAACCTGTTGGTTATTCTGTTTAACTAGTAAACTGGTTCGGATTGATTGGTGAAACCAACCAGTAGTGGACGACTTGACTTGGAACAGTAGCCACTTCCGCATATTGAAGATTATAGGGGCAGTGCTCCACTGGTCGTCTCGTCTCACATTTTCCTTTTTCTTCTGCCATTTTCAACATTCAGCAAGTAGCAAGGAAACCATATGTGGAGAGAGTAACGGAGCGAGCTGAGCATGGAACTCGCAATAGGGGCCATGGCCCCTGTGTTCCCGAAGCTGCTGCAGCTGCTGGAGAACAAGTACGTCGAACAGACAGGTCTTAAGCGCGAGGTCCAGTCCCTCTCCATGGAGATGGAGATGGTGCACGCTGCTCTCATGGAGGTGTCTCGGGTGCCTCCGGATCGACTTAGCGAGCCAGACAAGATCTGGGCGCGGCATATTCGGGAGCTATCATACGACATGGAGGACGCTATCGATGCGTTTATGGTGCGTGTGGCTATGCACAAAGCTACACAAGCTGATACCAACGTCTTCAAGAAGATCTCCCACAAGGCCACTAATCTCATAAAGAAGATCCAAGAACGCCATCATATCTCTGACAACATCAAAGACATCAAGAACCTCTCTAACGAGCTCTCCCAACTGCGCATTAGGTACACTCAACAGACATGCTCCTCCCGTCAACACTGGCATCGATCCCCGTGTGATTAACCTGTACAAGAACAAGGGGGAACTTGTTGGCATCGAAGAGGCAAGGGACCAACTAATCCAGATGTTGATGCATCAACCAGAGGATGAGAGTCTCAAGATAATATCCATCGTAGGATGTGGAGGACTGGGTAAGACAACTCTGGCCAAATTAGTGCATGACCAGCTTACTAAAGTCCAATCCTTCCATTGTTACGCGTTTGTTTCCGTGGGTCGAGATCCCAACATAACAAACACTTTGCGGGAGATGCTCGAAAAACTTAATTATTATAGCAGCGACATGGCAAACTGGACTGCAGAGCGATTGTGCGAGAAACTACGTGAATTCCTTCAGGGCAAGAGGTATACATATGTATTTTTCTTCATATGTACAACATATCTTCTTGACTTACGCATATGTATTGTTTGCAAAAACCTAGATATATCCCTTTTTTGCGGGTAAACACCCCAAATATATCTGCATATATGTTTATACTAAATTTATGTTTACACTTGATTATATTCTGAATTCTATGTGTATTGGCTATTTTTATTTTGTTTCATATAGATCTGACTTAACTCTTTTAGATGTTATATTGTGGGAAATTTACCCGTATGTTATAAGACGTTGTGTTCTTAAATTGACGAAATGAAAAATAAGTATGGATAAAAAAGATATATTTTTTGATGAATTGAAATACTTTGTTCATTCTCCGATTAACATGTTTGTATCCGCTGGAAAATATCCAAAGGAGCCATTAATCAGATTATTCACTCTTGCTATTGTTCTCATCATATACATAGATATGCATGGTAGTATACTGCCTGACCTTGGTGTTGCCGTACCCTTGAGTTTTTAGATATATTGCTCTACCATACTCTATATATATCTTTGTATAAATATATATATGATAATGCATTGTTATGTGGATATATATATGTAGGTACAACATAGTCGTGGATGACGTTTGGGAGAAAAGAACATGTGAGACAATCAACTGCGCTTTACCAGATAGTAATTGTGGAAGTAAAGTAATCATTACCACCCGTAACTCTGAAGCAGTAAGCACAAACACCAGTGATGTTTACAAGCTTAAACCACTTTCTCCTGAGAAGTCAAAAGAACTATTCTACAAAAGAACCTCTGGCAGGAGTGGAGACGATGAATTGGTGGATAAAATTATTGGTAAATGTGATGGAGTACCATTAACTATCATTGCGATAGCTAGTTTGTTGGCTGATAGACCGTTGGGGGACTGGCAGATGGTGTATGTCTCCCTGATCTTTGGCCATGAAGAAGACAACACACGGACAATACTCTTATATAGTTATTATGATCTACCTTCCTATCTAAAGTCATGTCTATTGTATCTAAGCATGTATCCAGAAGATTGTTTCATTGAGAAATCTACTTTGATATGGAGATGGATAGCTGAAGGCTTTGTCCAGCTCCAAAACGAGGGGCATCGAAGCTTATTTGAGGTCGGGGAGCGGTACTTCAATGAGCTTTTGAATCGAAGTATGATCCAACCAGCAAAAGAGGAAAGATCTGGCTTCATAACCGGTTGTCATGTTCATGATATAGTGCTTGATCTGATCCGTGACTTGTCACATAAAGAAAACTTTGTCACCGTGTTAGGTGAGAAGCAATTTTTAGCATCGGAGAGTGTAGCAAGAAAGCATGGTTTGGAGAGGAAGGCCCGTCGGATGTCGGTCGGAAATGGCACCGTCCCTAATGACACCACCGTACGCATGCCCGAGGCAGTGAGGTCACTCCACGCAAGGGAATGTAGGATAGAAGTTTCCAAGCTTTCCAGCTTCCAAGCTTGTCGTGTTCTATCACTGAATCATGGAAGGTGCAACGGAGACCTCAAACATCTGGGGAAATTGCTACACCTGAGGTACCTAGAGTTAAGTGGTCGCTTAGGTGATGATCCTGAGCTCCCTAAAGAAATAGGGAATCTAAAGTTTCTGCAGACACTGATAATAGATTCTACTTGCTTCATAAGGAAACTGCCGCCGGCTTTTTGTGAGCTAACACAGCTGATATGCCTGGATGCTTATCATTGTTCATTGGTGAGGGCTGATAGGTTGGGGAGCCTGGTGTGCCTAGAGCAGCTGAAGCTCAAGATCCACAAACAAGAATGCGGCGACTTTGTGGTTGAGCTTGGCAAGCTGACGAGGTTGAGAGTGCTCCACATATTTTTCCGTCGCATGAACGAGGCCTTAGAAAAGGCATTGATGCAGTCTCTGAACAGCCTCCAGGAAATCAGAGAGCTAAAATTACTATGGGGTGAGTGGGATGTGACTCTGTGGAAAAGCTGGGATGTGCCACCGCAACAACTCCGGATACTGGAGACCAACAGGGGATTGCCCCCGCATTTGATGAACCTGCCACAGCTCCAGCATCTCGACATACAGGTTAAGGACCCATTTCGTCATCAAGGATTTATTGTCGGTGCTAACGGATTCAAGAATCTGAGGGTCTGCCGGACGGAAACAAGGTTGAAGATTCCGCAGGGAGCCATGCCAAGGCTTGAATTACTTCGTTTGGATGTCCGTCCAGGACGTGATACAATTCCCGATCTTGAGGAGATGAACCTGGCGACCCTCCTTTCACTCAAGGAAGTCTACGTCGTGATCCATTGTGCAGGTTCCTTCCACGGAGAAGTTGAAGAGGCAGAAGACGTGTTGAGACGTGGAGTGGAAGATCATCATCCGAATCCTCCTACGCTTCAGATCAGCCGTCGTTGGGTAGTGGCGATGTTAGCTGATGACAAAATGAAGGTGGTAGCAGTATACTCGATCTTCTTATCTTTTCTTATTATATATGTTCATTTGTGTCGTGCACGCATCGGCCCATTATTAACTGATTCCTTTGATGAGCTTTTCTTTGCAGCCTGACAAAGTGGTACACGCCCTTGTCAAGGTTCGGGAATGTAGGAGGGATACATGGGGCCATGTTTGCGACGACGTCAATGTACGGTTGTATCGTTGGCTCGAGGACATCACTTGCGACATCGACTGTGAGGGTTCCAGGCTTTCTCAAGTGGACGAAATTGAAACCAAGTTGAGGTCCGATGCTGCCTTCCATCCCAAACGTCCGAAACTAGTGATGAACAGGGTAAACCAAGACAAAATGGTACGTGCCAGCTTCCAGTTAATTTACTCAATAATAACCGGTCTGAACTACGAATCGATCTCCTCTCATATCCCCTCCAAGTCTATATACCAGCATTTTAATTTGTTTCTTTCCCATCGCCTCCAGCTGGGAGATGATGATGGTGCTTATGTAGACAGCGATGACGGTGCTTCGGTACACAGCAACTAGGACCGCCTGGATGGATACACCATTCCCGTGTCGCAGGTCATCTCAATCTCTGAGTATATTTTTAGTATCATAATAATGTACAGGTTCCATTTGTTGCATTGCTAGTAATAATCAAGGAAACAGAAATCGTCAAAAAGTTATATTAAGCAACAACTAGGTGTCCAGTGAAAGCTTTCTTCGCATACAAACATGTTTGATATCTGCAAATTGCTACTACCTTCATTCCAAAATTATTGTAGTTTTAGCCATTTAATTTGAGTCAGACCTTTATCCTACGTCAAACTATTCTAACTTTGACCATAAATTTCTAAAATTTCATATAGATTAACAAAAAGTACTAATGGGTGCATCGCCTATTTGTTGGGTCATATGGTTGAGCAGAAATGTCATTGTTTTTTTAACAAAGCTCCTCTAAAACCTTAAATGCAGGTATCGTACACAGGAGAGAAGAGATCTCAACGCTGCAAATGTTCTCTAATATGTATGAAACTTTAGCAATAGAATTACTTCTTAGTAATATATTCATTCGAACTATGTTGGGTCCTTCTCCTTTTGCTTAAGTTTATTGTGGGTGAGCCTTAGCATACGGAAGTACTGCAAGTTTGATGTAATAATTAAGATTAATTTGATCCATGTCATTATAAATTTCATGGACTAGATGCTACTGACCTACTGACCTTTCACTTATCGGGTGCATGCCACTAAATTTTTTTCCAGGTTGGAAATATGCCACTTTGTAGAGAGTGAAGGAGGACGATATGAGCGCCGCCGGCTCAGTAAAGATAGAGAGTGGAGGAGGCAAAATACTATAAATACGGAGTTGGATGAAGATTCTGCTGGAATGAGATTTTAAGAATAATTATCTATATTTGGCCAACAATTTTGATTTACAGAGCACAGTTGGAGATGCTCTTAGTGGCTACATATCAGTGACGAAGCTTGGTACAAAACCAAGAGGGACAGTTAGTGATAATCAAGAATGAAATACAACAAATAGATTATTACTTGATTTTGCATCAATAACTTTGTCAACCTCATTTTTTTTGTCGTCCTCCGCCACTGGCAACAAATACAAAGCCCTGCGTCCAAAGATAATTTTTATAGGTGGCTTAGAGCAACAACAATGCTTACAACCCACTTCAGCAATAGGGGTGACCCCCGTACTTCAGCAATAATGGTTATCACTTGAAAAAAATTCTACTTCAAACCCCAAGCAACTATTACCTAATAGGAGTTATTTATTTCATGCATGAGTGACACTGTAGAAATATTATAAAAAAATGGCTTACTGCCAGCAGTAGCTCTATTGCCCAGTTTGAATTGCTATCGACTCTCACAATACTTATAATCTGATGGAGAGAAGCATTTATTGCTTCGTACCGGCTTTATTTTAACGCTATGAATGCTCTTAAAGAATCTTGTCTTGCCTAACCTTATTTGCATGCAGCGGCAGAAAGCCAGAAAGCAGTCGCGCTGCATTGCAAAGGGGCACATTTGGGACTTACTTGGTTTGAATAATTTTATAGGAGTTTTACTATTTAAAATACTGATCAATAGTTTTAAAAAACTAGTAACCAGTAGTTTGATCTAACAGTATAGATTTTATAATCTAAAATCGTAACTACTGACTAGTAGTTTCTTAATTTGAAGACAATACTAAAAAAAATAAGAGTTATAAATTTATATTAATTAGTTTTTATTATTATAAATAAAGTTACATTAATAATCTAATTAATAACTAATATTTTATATTTTTTTAAGATGAACTAATATTTTAATAATTTAATAGACTTAATATTTTATCATAAAAATAAATATAAATTTATTAATTAAAAATATAATTATAAAATAACCCGCTAGTATAGACAGTAAAACTTTTACAATTTTAAATGTACAAAAGCCTCCAACAGCTCACATCGTCGTGGTGTACCCATGCCATGCTATCCTGGCTGCATGTACCAGTGCACGCAACTAATGCGTGCAGTGCAGTCCAGCCATCCACTGCTGCTCGCATAGTCACGTAGCAGGCTGCTGCGAGCTAAGTACATCGGAGGTCGAGAAAACAATGGCCCCCGAGACGGAATCCCGACGCAGCTGCCTTTGTCCTGAAATATTCGTCATGCGCTTTGCTAGACGCCAGCTGTTGTCGTGGCTTATTACGAGGTGATGAGTATTAGCTAGTAACATAAAATACTACGATCAAGTATTTTCTTGCGTTTTGTTTAAGCGGCCCATTGCTTGGCGTCGAGCTCTTCTGCTGCTGCTCCGGGGACCGGGACGCACCTGCATATGCATATGCGCTGCGTGCCCGATCGAGCTGCTCCATATCATCCACATCTTGATCCATGTGCCTCCAATATCGTCTTGTCGGCAAAAATTTGAAACTTCCTGTTTTCGCCGCCTAAAACGTAGATATTCAGTCAGTCATTCACGCCACTGTGATTAATCACAACCACTACTGGAAATCTATTGTTTGCGGAGTGTCTGAAAGTTATCAAGTGTAATTTGTCGGACAGTAACAAAGATCTCTCTGTCAAGCATCAAAAATTAAAACACTCAGCAAATTATATTTTAAAACTATAAAAAAAATTCAACCATAAAGTTATATAACTTTTGAAGATCTACAACTCGTATATATAGGTGTCAATGATTAATCATGTCATTTTGATTAATCACGCCTCGTATCTCCAAACAGGTGTGCTGCTTTTGTGCTGATACCGGGGCACAGAATCCATTCTCTTAAAACAATGAGAAAACTAAGCAAATAATCCAAAAAAACTATCAATTTTTTTAAGTTTTGATTTCCAAAGTATTTTATTATCAAAAACCTCCCTCTTTTGGAGTGGGTAGTGGGTACCGAGTAGGAATCGACACAACTACTTGGGACGCTCTTTTATTTTTCTGGCTTCGGCATCAAGGCACAAATATATGGAGCTGTTTCAATTTTCTCCTTATTTTTGGGCACTGCTTTCCACTCCCCACTTTCTGAAAGCCTTGCTGTCTTGACTAAACAGTCAGTAGACATATGCAACTTTACACTCCATGACAACAGTTGTGGTTGCTATTAATTCTCAAAAGGCTAACCAGCTTTTAAATTCCTTTGGCCACCCCGTCTCTTAGGGATCCTAGTTTTTTATTCCTATTTACAGTAACCCCACTGCCGGTGCACATGGATCATATCATGGGAGTAGTGAACAACTACTGCAGATTACAGATTACAGGGCAGTGCTCCTATCCGTCTCCTCACATTTTTTTCCCCCTCTTCCTGTCATTTGCAATGTTCGAACAGCACAGCAAGTAGCAAGAAACGAGATGTAAAGTGAGGGAGTGACAGAGCGAGTTTCAGAAGAAAAAGAAAAGTGACGGAGCAAGCTGAGCATGGAGCTCGCAATGGGAGCCATGGCCCCCCTGTTCCCCAAGCTGCTCCAGCTCCTGGAGAACAAGTACGTCGAGCAAAGGGGCCTTAAGCGCGAGGTCGAGTTCCTCTCCATGGAGATGGAAATGGTGCATGCTGCTCTTATGGAGGTGTCACGGGTGCCGTCAGATCGGCTTAGTGAGCCAGACAGGATTTGGGCGCGACATATCCGGGAGCTATCCTACGATATGGAGGATGCCATCGATGTGTTTATGATGCGTGTGGCTCGGCACAAAGCTACACCTGCTGATACTAATGTCTTCAAGAAGATCTCACACAAGGCTACCAACCTCTTAAAGAAGATCCAAGAACGTCATCATATCTCTGACAAGATCAAAGACATCAAAAGCCTCTCCAAGAAGCTCTCTCAGCTGCACACCAGGTACGCATTCGACGGCCGTGCTCCTCCCGTGAACACTGGCATCGACCCTCGTGTGATCAATATGTACAAGAATGAGGGAGAGCTTGTCGGCATCGAAGAGGCAAGGAACCAGCTAATCCAGATGTTGATGCATCAAACGGAGGATGAGAGTCTCAAGATAATATCCATTGTAGGATGTGGAGGACTGGGTAAGACAACTCTAGCCAAATTAGTGCATGACCAGCTTAGTAAAGCACAATCATTCCATTGTTGTGCGCTTGTTTCGGTGGGTCGAGATCCTAACATGACAAACACTTTACGTGAGATGCTTGAGAAACTTAATTGTGGCAGCGACATGGTAAACTGGACTACAGAGCGATTGTGCGAGAAACTGCGTGAATTCCTTCAGTGCAAGAGGTATACATTTGTAATTTTCTTCTTACGTACAACATATCTTCTTGACTTACGCATATGTTTTGTTTGCACAAACCTAAATATATCCCTTGTTTGTGGGTAAACACCCAAATATATCCCCGTATATGTTTATACTAAATTTATGTTTACACTTGATTCTGGATTCTATATGTGATGCCTTTTTTATTTTGTTTCAAATAGATCTGACTTAACTCTTTTAGATGTTATATTGTAGCAAATTTACCTGTATGTTATAAGACGTGTTCTTAAATTGATGAAATGAAAAATAAGTATGGATAAAAAAAGATACATTTTCAGTTGACGAATTGAAATCCTTTGTTCATTCTCCGATTAACATGTTTGTATCAGCTGGAAATTATCGACAGGAGCCATTAATCAGATTATTCACTCGTGCTATTGTTCTCATGATATATAGAGACATGCATGGTAGTGTACTGCCTGACCTTGGTGTTGCAGTACCCTTGAGTTTTTAGATATATTGCTCTACCATACTCTATATATATCTTTGTATAAATATATACATGACACTGCGCTGTTATGTGGATATATATATGTAGGTACAACATAGTTGTGGATGACGTTTGGGACAGAAAAACATGGGAGACAATCAAGTGCGCCTTACCAGATAGCAATTGTGGAAGTAAAGTAATCGTTACCACCCGCAACTCTGGAGCAGTAAACACAAAAACCAGTGACGTTTACAAGCTTAAACCACTTTCTCCTGAGAAGTCAAAAGAGTTGTTCTACAAAAGAATATCTAGCAGGGGTGGAGATGATGAATTGGTGGGTAAAATCATAGGTAAATGTGATGGTGTACCATTAGCCATCATTGCCATAGCTAGTTTGTTGGGTGATAGACCTTTGGGGGACTGGCAGACGGTGTATGACTCCCTGATCTTTGGTCATGAAGAAGACAACACACGGACAATACTGTTATATAGTTATTATGATCTGCCTTCCTGTCTAAAGTCATGTCTATTGTATCTAAGCATGTATCCGGAAGATTGTTTCATTGAGAAATCTACTTTGATATGGAGATGGATAGCTGAAGGCTTTATTCAGCTTCAGAAGGAGGGGCATCGAAGCTTATTTGAGGTTGGGGAGCGGTACTTCAATGAGCTTTTGAATCGAAGTATGATCCAGCCAACAAACGAGGAAAGATTTGGCTTCATAACCGGTTGTCATGTTCATGATATAGTGCTTGATCTGATCCGTGACTTGTCAGATGAAGAAAACTTTGTCACCGTGTTAGGTGAGAAGCAATTTTTACCATCAGAGAGTGTAGCAAGAAAGCATGGTTTGGAGAGGAAAGTCCGTCGGATGTCGGTCGGAAATGGCACCGTCCCTAACGACACCACCGTACGCATGCCCGAGACAGTGAGGTCACTCCACACTAGGCAGTGTTCGATTGAAGTCACCAAGCTTGCTAGCTTCCAAGCTTGTCGTGTTCTATCACTAAATAATGGAAGATGGAACGGAGACCTCAAACGTCTGGGACAATTGCTACACCTGAGGTATCTGGAGTTAATTGGTGTCTTAGGTGATGATCCTGAGCTCCCTAAAGAAATAGGCAATCTAAAGTCTCTGCAGATACTGATAATACATACTAGCTTCCTAATGAAATTGCCGCCGGCTGTTTGTGAGCTAACACAACTGATGTGCCTGGATGTTTATGATTGTTCGTTGGTGAGGGCTAATAGGTTGGGGAGCCAGCTGGTGTGCCTGGAGCAACTGACGAACCTCGAGATCGACAAACAAGTATGTGACGACTTTGTGGTTGAGCTTGGTAAGCTGACGAGGTTGAGAGTGCTCGAGATATATTTGGATCTTATGAACGAGGCCTCAGAAAAGGCGTTGATGCAATCTCTGAACAACCTTCAGGAAATCAGAGAGCTACAAGTAGTATTGGAGGGTGAGCGGGATGTGACTCTGTGGGAAAGCTGGGAGCCTTCGCAGCAGCTCCGGAGACTGGCGATCAACAAGGTTTTGCCCCCGCATTTGATGGATCCCTCACGCTTTCCCCGCCTTCTCTCCCTGCACATTAACGTCGACGAAGGTGGGGACATGGGGTATTTGTCGCTGCTGCCAGAGCTCCAAGATCTCAAAATACGGGTTAACGACATAGATCATCATCAAGGATTTATTGTCTGTGCTAACGGATTCAAGAATTTGAGGGTCTGTTGAATCGAAACAAGGTTGAAGTTTCTGCAGGGAGCCATGCCAAGACTTGAATTCCTTCGTTTCGAGGTCCACCTAGGAGGACGTGATACAGTTCCCGATCTCGAGGAGATGAACCTGGCAACCCTCCTTTCACTAAAGGAAGTCAACGTCGAGATCATATGTGAAGGTTCCTTCGGCGAAGAAGTTGAAGAGGTAGAAGCTGTGTTGAGACGTGCAATGGAAGATCATCCCAATCCTCCTACGCTACAGATCACACGTCTTGACGAATGGCTGATGTTAGCTGATGACGAAATGAAGGTGCTAGTAGTATACTCCATCTTTTCTTATTATGTTCGTTCGTGTGTTATACTAGTATATGTTTAGTTCGTGCTCGTGCACGCATCAGACATGATTGGCCCATTAACTGATTGCTTTTGCCTCCTTTTTTATGAGCTCTTTGCAGCCTGACAAAGTGGTGCACGCCCTTGTCAAGGTGCGGGAATGTAGGAGGGATGAATGGGACGAAATCACTTGCGACATTGACTGTGAGGGTTCCAGGCTTTCTAAAATCGAGGAAATTGAAGCCCAGTTGAGGTCTGATGCTGCCTTCCATCCCAAACGTCCCAAACTAGTGATGAACAGGGTAAACCAAGACAAAATGGTATGTGCCGGGTTTCCTCTTAATTTACTCAATAATAACTGGTGTGAACTACGAATCGATCTCCTCATATACCCCCCTTCAAGTAGTATACCAGCATTTTAATTTGTTTCTTTCCCGTCGTCTACAGCTGGGTGATGATGATGGTTGTGCTTCGGTAAACAACTAGGCCCGCCTGGATGGATACGTTATTCCTGCCTCGCAGTCGCAGGTCATATCTCAATCTTGTTTAGTATCATAATACTGTGCATGTTTCATAATACTGTACATGTTTCATCTTGTTGCGTTGCGAACAATAATCAAGGAAAAAGAAAGCACCAGAAAAATTGTATTCAGCAACAACTAGGAGTCCAGTCAAAGCACACATATATAGAAACATGTTTGATACCTGCAAATCGCTACTCCTTCCATTTCAAAAATATTGTAGTTTTAGCCTCTCAGATGGTTGAGCAGAAATGTCACTGTTTTTTTTTTACAAAGCTCCTATAAAAACTTAAATGCAGGTGTTGTACACAGGAGAGACAATGCTGCAAACTTTCGCCAACACATATAAAAACTTGACCTACGGGGGAATGACGGTCCCCCAGGTATTTTATTAAGAAGAAGACCTTCTCACGCAGGTCGAGAAAATTCCCGAACCCCCTCCTCAACCATACAAAGGGACTCAGCTGGCCGCGTGAGTTGTGGTGCGAGTATTTAACTAATGCTTTGATTAGGAAAGGTGATGGATTTTTTTTCCGCACCGGTGCGAGATCAAGGGCTCGAACCTCCGACCGGTGGGCTGCCACTCGGGTGTCTTCACCACTATTTCGCAATATGGAGATTTAGCAATAGAATTACTTCTTAATAGTGTATTCATTGGAGTTGAGTCCTTCTCCTTTTGCTTAAATTTATTGTGGGTGAGTCTTGGCAGAAGGAAGTACTGCAAGCTTGATATAATAATAAAGATTAATTTGATTCATATCATTATAAATTTGACAGATTAAAAGTCTGTTATTGACTCTTCACTTATCAGGTGGGTGCCATTAAATTTTTTTCCCAAGTTAAAAATAAGTCATTGTGTACGTCTTAGGTAGCTTTAGACCCATCTACAGGTGTCCGTATTTTTGTGTGTATTGTTTTGTACAATCCATCGAGGCTTCCTTTTTGTATTTCAAAATTCAAGATAAAAGGTCTTAATTACAAACACAAAATTGTAATATGTTTATCTTCAACTTACCATGTGAACTGTTTAGATAGATTTCGAAATTTAAAACTAGATATTTCATTGTTCAATGAAATTCTGGCATTTCAAAGTCTCAAACCAAATGGTTTGTCAATTTAGGACTTTGTTTTTTCCTTAATAATTTGGACTTATATACCAACAGGTTGTTCAAACTTATTGGTTGATTGCATTAGCCAGTGATTTTGATGTTTTCAAGAAATTTTGAAGCCATGAATGAAACTCCTCCAATGCAATAGTTTCATTTTTTTTATGTTTCATAGAACTTTTATTTGATTTCACTGGTTGTCTAAATGATGAAATAAAATTACTCCTCACCAATACTATTTTCATGGTATTTCAACTTTAGAAAACCGTGCATACCTGATTTCATCTATATGAACCCCCCTCTCTCTTCATAAATTTCTTGCCAACAACTTATTTAATGAAAATGGAACTTCCATTAGGAGTAACCTTACAATGAGCGAGTTATCAACACATTCACTGGCTCAAAGCAAAGCGTTTCTTGCTGCGGTTACTCATATATCACTATTATTCGTGAACAGTGTTACCACAAGCTTCTTTACTAGAACAAAAGGTCGTTGGACAATGGACGCATCTCCTTAGTTACGGTGATGGTAGCAACGCTGAGCTTGATCAGGTCCCGTTCACTTGAGCCTGGGCATTGCATCCCAGAACGAATTCCTTGAACCGAGTTATGCAACCCACGGCACGCTCAAACTCACTGCTCTCCAGAGCGAGGCTGAATCGGCAGTAGTCCGGGATACCGGTCCACGAGCTGCTGTTTATACACAGGCCTGTGGCTCTGAGGATGGCTTCCCTGATGTTACAGCCATCCAGCTTGCACTCAAAACCATCAACTTTGAAGGGTTTCCCGATGTACGCGCTTGGTTTTGCCAGCATTGAGATGCCACCACAACCGCTGGCAACGTCCCAGCCACAGCTTTGAAGTGTCTGTTGTAGCAGGGAAAAAGAAGAGTAACACAAAGAAATATCAGATATGGCTTGAAAAATTTACAAAATCCAGATCTCTAGTTTCCAATAGGTTGCTCGAGGGAATCAGAGAAGAGGTACAGATTATTCGAGGAGCTAACCTTTATCAAGTGGTTGGCACGGTTCTTTAATTCCTCCTTTTGATCCAACATTAGATTAGAGAAGTGCTCATCCTTTTGGTTCTTAAGGCCCAGTAGCCGTTTGAAAGTGTACTTCAATGTGCTGTGCGGCCGACTCAAGCTTGGGAAATTATAAAATGTGTCGATCAAGGATGAGTCATTCAGAATCAGAAACCCAAATTCATGCCCTGCTGCAGTCAGCTCAAAGGACAGCTCTCCAAGCAAGATCGCAGAAAATGAAGGCCTTGAAAAGTTCAGAGCAGATAGAGATCTTTCCAAATTCCACTGACTCCATCCATCAGTTTGGTACTCCAGGCCAGAGAAGGAGGTATCTAACACTACCCTAGCTCCATATTCAGCGCAGACAGAGAGTAGATCTCGAATATCACTGTCACTGTACAAAAAACCAGTAGGGTTGATTGTGGGGCCAGAAATATACACCCATGGCCGAGATACATTCTTAAGAGTGTCAGCTAGAACCTTCGGTTCAATCTTGAAATCTGAACTGAATTTTGTTGGAATAGTTAAGGTGTTCGCGTTCACAAACTTTGCTGCAGATATGTAACGGCCATTAGTGCCCAAGGGGAAAAGCATGGTACCCTCTTCTTGAATGCAACAAAGAACAAGCTTATTGAAGAGTGCAAGAGACGTGTTGCCATATATAATTTCAGAGCAACCATCTGTCGGGAAACCATAACTCTCTTTCACCAGCTGCTGAATGCTGGAACGAACATCGGTTTCAGATTCAGTGATGTTCTGCCTGACAAAACTTTCGAAAACAGAAGCGTTCACTGCAGAAGGTACTGGCAGGAAGCTGCGATCTAAATCCATATGAATGATACTAGATTCACTTGAATCAGATACGAAAAATTCAGCTGCCTTTAGGGTAGACATGGCCGAATTAGAAAATCCTATCATCTTTTGAGGTATCACTTCTGCAGGTTGTCTCTGCAAAAAAGGCAAGGAAAAAGAGCATCAAATAAATGAAAAAATGGTTCACAGAAGTTTCAGGATTTCAGAGGATGTATCACTCATGATTAGACAGAAACTAAATGAAAGACACGCGGTCAAGCATCCTATTGGTTAGCTGCTCGTTTTAATAGGAATTATTCAAAGGGAATATTTAGGGACAGTCTGGCTGCGAAAGAGCTTCTAACGGAGTGGTTAGGATCTCCGGTAGCACCTCCTCAGGTCCTGAGTTTGATCCCTAGTGGGTGCGAATTTAGAGTCCGGGGTTAAAAAAAAAAACTCGCCCTCCTCGTGCCAAAGCATATGGTAAAGACTCGCGCCACAGCTCACACGGCCAGCTGAGTCGCTATGTAGGGTCGGGGAGTGGGGTTCGGGGGTTTTCTCGATCTACGTGAGGATCTTCTTCTTAACATATGCCCGGGGGCAGTCATACCTCCGCAGGTCAAGTTTTTAGGGACAGTCTGGCTTATGCTAAGGCAACATTTATTAATTATTATGAAAAAAGGTGACTGAAGGCTGAAGTCATGGCAATGATGAGTTATGGCTAAGGCCAGAGTTGGAAGAAAACTTTGTTTACCTCTTGTTGTGGATGCCGATCAGCAATTTGAAATGCCAGAAGCTCATGGAAAAGGCAACCATAATAGTGTTGACTGATCATAGAAGTATGCCCCTCCAATAACTCAATAGTTTGTGACAATGCTTTATATACAGATGCATCCTCTGATATGGCAAAAGCAACTTCAAGATCAGAATAAACCTGCGATTTAATCCAGATTCAGACAACAAGTAACAATGTCAGAAAGTTCTAATCAAGTGGTTGCAGTAAAGTTGTAGGCACCTGGTTCTTTACTAAACCACACAGAATAGCTGCATGTGAAGGGAGAGTCTTTCCAGCAAGATATTTTAAAACACCATTAGAGCTTGGCAGACTAGACAACTCCAAATGCTCTGAAATATCTAGGAATAACCGGGAACCAACATCTTTAGTTATGCTCAGTAAGTTCTCAAACGCAGCACTAGTGATAGCCTCAAATTGAGCCATGCCTGTAACAACAACCTGAGGCTTCAACTTCCTGATTAATTCAATCAGCAAATCTGATTGCCGTGGTGCCTCAATTACAGTGACTGTGTCTTCAGCATGGTTACCATCTGCGCTTCCCTGAATTACATTAAAAAAAAGGCTGAGTATTGAGGATCATCCAGGTTCATTATCATACATAAAGATAGAGACAAACAAGGGTACCTTGATTGCTAAAGATGTTAACCAGTGCTTGGGCAAGTGTCTGGTCAAATGTTCATCAACAATAGCTAGCGCTGGTGAGAACAATTGGAGAGCATTCTCTATGGCCACGGCACGAGAAGGGAATACAACAACATTCTAGTAAACCACAACAAAAACGAGCATCACATCAATTATAAGTAAGAAAGAAGCATAGAATTGTAACATTTTAAGGCAAAGGAGAGCGAGTCTTACATTAGGAGTTAAAGGAATGTGATGGTAGCTCTTCATAAATCCAGCAACAAGTTTCCGAAAGTTTAGGCATCCAGCTGGCGGCTCACAGGGATTCGACTTATTCTCTTTCAAAAAGCTAGCTAGGTATGCGAGGAATGGAATTTTCTCATCAGCAACAGAATCATCATCAAAGGATAAATCAAGAGAACTGCTGACTTCACGGAATCCATCTCTAAGAAACTCAAATATTTTCTTCACCTGAAAATCCTCTAGTTAGTATTATCTGTGTCCATACATTATTACTTTCAGAAATCATTAGAGAAACCAAAGTAACCTGGTTGGGTTGGCGAAGTTGACAGCTATAAACAGACAGAGCATGTGAAATGCGGCCACCAGATTTCATATACGCCCAGGCTGTGCGCGCACAAATAGGTTGATCCCCAACAAGATCCATGAAGAACTCAAAGCGATGCCTGCTATTTTTCTCAATTTCAACCAAAGCTGAAATATCTGTGTCACCAGCCTGCAATCCAACCAATTAATCGGTAATGATCATGAACAAAAATATTGCTGCAAGAGTAACCACTAAGATGTGAACTCCAGATCCTATTAAGATATGTTGTGTAACGCAAAGTAACTATCGCTGGCATGAAATGCTTGGCTACCTGCATTATTTTTGTTTGCCAGAGCTTTGTTATACGAAATCCTCGGCGCTGAAATAGACGTTCACAGACTCCTTGTCCTGGCCGACCTCCCATATTGAATACCATAATACCTGAAGGTTTTATGACAGCTATACCCTCTTCAACTGCCCGAGCAATCAACCCAAGGCCAAATTGGTCTTCAACAAAACCCTGGATGTGGTAAAGATATGAGACAAGTTCAAACACATAACAAATGGAAAAAGGAAGCATGGTCCTCGCAGCTGCTGCAATAAGTATTGACTTGAGTGACAATAAAATGCCATCCATTTTTAGCATGTTCAGGGAAAAAATGCTAATATGCTAACGACATGTATGATAGAAGATGAAATAAGGCCAAAGCCATTATAAGAGATACAACTTCCATACTTTTGGAAGTTGCTTGCCAAACCACATGAGTCAGTATTCAAACTAACTTCATATAACATTTTTCCTGTGTTAGGTGACACAGGAAAAAAATTGCATCTATATTGAGAAAGCGTGCGGAAGAGCGCAGTAGTAAAACAAGGCGCCAGTTTCATGCATATCAAATGCATTTTAAATAAGTGTTAAACATATGTGATAGACATTCAACAAACCTGAAGAGCACAGTAGTTACTCAAGGAGTACAAGAACTCCTCGCTTGAATTTTCAGTTATAATCTTTGACATTGCCTCTGGATTCGGGTTCAGAATCTGAAACAAAAATATATTGAGAGTAAGCATTTTCCTTCAGTTCTAGTTTACTGTAACTTCCTTTCACCAAACATTGGAATAGCTGATTGCACCTGCGGTATGCATCCAACGATGCGATCAAGCTCTATGTTATTGTCTCTGCAATAAGAAAGGAGATCTGATTCATGGAATTCAACTCTGTCGAGCAATGTTTTCCCCTCCCCATCATAGATTGGAAGACCATCATCATCTAGTGCATTCAAGTACAGGTTTATCCATGCAATCTTCACAGCTCTCGGGTTTATATCCAGACCATAGACCTTTGAAGAAATAACAAAGATTATCTTGGGTTCTGACAAAAATAAGTAGTTCAGATAAACAGGATGGATCCGATATGGTTAGAGAAGTCAGCAAGTACAGTTAGTTTCAAGATAAGAGTGAGTTCTAGTTCACATGTATTTAGACTAGTGCAGTATTCAAAATGTGGAAGCACAATGCTCATTGTATGTTAGTTAGTTTTTTTTTTCAGGAGCACTAAAGAATTAAGACCGTTGAGCAATATCTTGTGACATGAACAAAATGCCTAAATGTCACTAGGTTACAAATCTGTAATAATGTGGATTCTGAAAATGTAGAATATCAAAAGGATAAGAGATACCAACCTTCGAAGGGGACCACTTTTCCGCAAGAGCAATGGATATCCAACCATTGCCACAACCCAGCTCTGCTACGGTCTTATCCCTGAAAATGGAATCTTGATGCCGATTGAGGCCCTCATAGAATGTGAAGGACCAATCTTCAGGAATGAAAATGCTAGGTATCTCCATCATCGTTAGCTTCTTTCTCTGCTGGAAACCTAGAAGCAGTTTGTAGTTTTTCATGAGAAAAAAAGGATAATATGTACTTGACAAAGTTCTTCTGAATGAGAAACCTTGATAACTACAACAACAAAAGAAAGCTATTTGTAGGCCATAAAAACAAGGGTCCAGTCAGGTCGTGTATAGTATTTCTGAATGAGGTAATCCAGGCTTGAAAGCCATGTTATCCCACTTGTGATACTAAGTAGCTCGGGATTGGAACTCTAAAGAACAGTTATAAACTAAGAGTGCTGGAATGAGAGATATTCACAAGGCATGCAATCGCACGTGGCGGCTTATATTATTCAATAGAATGAAAGTGGGAAGCAAGGCTAATAAGGCAATGTCATAAAGGAAAGAATTCAATGAAAATTTAGTGGACACAATTCCCTTTTGTCAGAACAAGCCAAACAGAGAGAGCAGAGATTATTAAGCAAGCAACAAAGATTGTTCCCTGGATAAGCAAGGTGGGATCCAAAACGTTATACACAAATCCTTCCAGCGCCAAAAAAAAAAAAAAAAAAAAAAAACTTACAACGACATTACGAATCGGCCGGCCATGGTTGGTAACCAAGCACAATCAGAGCATTCCATAAAATCTGAAGTAGTATGCCAGAAGCAACAAAGTCAAATTTCTTTTTTTGTATCAACTATTATTCCATAACATCTGATGGGTGCCAGAAGCAACAAGAATACTGTAGATACCGTATCGTTTTTTAGTGCAGAATAGAATCCCCTTGAGGACACGTGCTGTCAGTGTGTGGTCTGCCGAACGAGTCTCACATCAAGCAACAACTACGAGCAGGTAGTGGAAAGTATCCAACCAAGATTTTACCACAGATTTATTATTTTATACTGGCGAAAAAGGTAGTAAAATCTTAAAAGAACACTGTTGACAAAAAAAAAGCGAGATTGATGATCCTTTATCAAATGCAGATCGCAGAATCTGCGAGCAATCTAGGTATCGGGGCGGGGTCCGCGACAGAAGAACTATTAATCGGCGCGGCTGCGGGGGGGAGAAAAAGAAAAAGAAGAAGAAAGATGCGACCTTGGATGTGTGGGTCGAGCTGGACGTCGTGGATGCGGAAGTGGAAGGTGCGGAAGCAGTCCTCCCCGGCGGTGGGGTCAGCGGCGAAGCGCCGGCGGACGGCACCGAGGAGGCGTCGCGCGGCGGGTCGTGTGGCGGGTTCGTGGAGGCGCTCGAGCATGGCCCTGGCGGCGGCGTAGGCGGCGTCGCCGGAGACGGAGCAGTCGGCGAGGAAGGCATCGACGTCCTTGTCTTCGGCCGCCATTAGAAGATCGGATGGAGGAGACTAGGAGAGTGAGGTATCCGAAAGAATGGCGGGCGCGGGTGCCTCCTCTCTCTCCTAGTCCTCTCTCTGCTGCTTTTTATGTTTCGTTTCGTTATTATACGAAAGCAGAGCAGGGGCAAACTAGTAAATTGCTAGGTGAATCCCCGTACAATATACAACAAGAGTCAGAGTCACGCTCCTCCAATGCAAATCGAGGATGGATGAACGTATTTTCAAAAGATATACAAGAATCAGCAATTACTTGGACCTTGTACTATTATTTTTTTCAAAAGATAAAAGATCATAGATGATGATGGCTCCGCTCTTTTCTGTGACTCGAGAGAGAGCCTTGTGGAGGTGCGTTAGGTAAGTTAGCAAAGCCAATGAGACGGACCGGTGGTTGCTATCAATCATCCTTTTTTTTTTCTGGGCTATTATTATTCAGGCCCACAACTCCTGTTTCGAGATGTAATTATACTGCATTTTATGTTTCTATATGAAGCAGAATAAAATGTTGTAGACTTTGTTTTTAGCCGAAATAAGATAATAGCTACAGTGAGTCTCAGTCGTATTTTTGGACCCTATATATGTTTACATAGAAAAGTCTATAGGAAGGGATATTGTCCAAAAAGGAGCTCGACTTCTCTGGCCTTTTAGGAGTAATTTACAAAGATTAAGAAAAAAAAAAGCTAGAAGAACTAATACAAGCTTCATCCAAGAGTAAATTAACAGTCAATGATTGTGTAAAACAAGCTCGGTCCAGTTGAGTAGGACCTGTCCATAACCCAATTAAATTAAGGACAGGTACCTGTACCGTGTATTTGTAGGAGTATGTCTAGGTCTTCTTGAAAGAATGATCAGGAGTACTAGTAGCCATTAATTTTTATTTTATTAATATTAGGAAAATATGGCGGAGGATAACGAATTAAACCACTCGTGTGGGTGCAGTGGCCAAACTTAGTTATGGTCAGGGGGAGTGGGCAGGCATCATCAAATTACCACTAAATGAATAGTAAAATGCCATTGTTCATGTTTTTATTTATCAAATTAAACTGACCGGTCCTTCCTCATTTCCAATTGAAGCTTCGCCAGTGTGTGGGTGTGCCAAATAGAAGATTTTGTGTGGCCAAGGTGCGATGGAAGGGGAGATTTTTGGCATGATAAAAATCGCTGGAAAGCGAAAGGGAGGCCAATAGGAGACATTTGACTGAATGCTATCCATGTATGGTTGTGGTTTGTAGGTACTGTATATATAAAGCGAACGAAATGAAAGGATTAGCTGTCGCTATCGATGACGATGGTGATGACATTTATACAGGCTTTAGTAGTTGACAATTGGCGCAACTTTGTGCACCTGTGATGTATGCAAGGATATCTGGATGATCTCTCTAAAAATTATTAAAGTTGCTTAAAAATAATTATCTTTGATCTTTTGTTGTTTTCACATGCAGCCAGCTGTTTAATTACTTGATTATATACTAGTATATAGTTTAATTTTTTACTTGTTCATTCGAAATGGTGCAGGAGTAGAGCATGGACGGGGAGTTGACCCTGATCGATCATTGCTCGAAGAGAGAGAGAGAGAAAGAGAGAGTTCATATACATGGCGCATGATAGATCGATGCACATAAGAGGAACAGCAAGACTGACCTGACGACGATGCTGTGAGGAAGAAGGCAGCGGAGTGCAGGTCCAGGTCACGGATGGCGAAGCCGTAGCGGCGGAAGAATAAGCCATCATCATCATCATCTTCATCGACTAAGGATGATGATGAAGCGCTCTTATGATGATGATGATGATGACGACGACGATGAAGCGCGGCGAGGAAGACACGAGCTTGGCGCCTTGTGGCGGGGTCATGGAGGCGGGCGAGCAGAGCCTTCAGCTCCGCGTAGGCGGCGTCACCGGAGGGCTCGCATCGCTTCAGGAACCCTTCCACATCATCTTCCATGGCGACCTGCCCCTGATGATCAACGCCCTCGCTGCCCATGTCTGATGAGCTTCAACTTCAATTCCAGACCTAGCTACCTCTTATTATATTGTGCGTCGTCCTATATATATGCCTACTAGCTGCTGCTCTGCTCCTGGCTCCTGCTCGTATATATACACCACGCATCCACGGATTTTTTTTTAAAAAAAAAGTCTATATATATCTCTGCTCAATTATTAAACTAAAAATCATCAATCAATTCATTTAATTTTCTTGGCTCCGATCCCTGCGATTCTGTGATCGATCGAGATCGGTAGCTCCATCGCTCTCCGTCCATCGTCCTCATGCATATACTGTAGTGGACGGCGAGGTGTGTAAAATATGCAGAAACAAGGTGTTTGATATAATATAAGCTAGCGATCGTTGTCGTGACATGACAAGAGGCTCACGTACGGTCCAAATTAATCACCCCCAGCACGCTGCTGCCGACGACACGATCTCTCTCTATCACGTCGTAATTTATAAATCAACCACAAGGGGGAGAAATTAAACTACTGTCTAACTACACGCCCTTTTTGTGTAGAGCGCTTTCTTTTTAATGTAGCTTCTACGACGACGATTTTTGCATATATATGTCTGCCTCGATCATCACATGTCTGCCTCTGTGTTCTTCTGATCCACAAAAGAGGAGAAGAAAAAAAAAAGTCAATTATATAGCTCGTGCAGTCGTGCTCCATGTGCTCGCAGGGAATAATCTCTCCATGCTTGCATCAACAGTTCACGACATGCATTTCTATTAGACGTCAGACTGCATGCTAGGCTCTAATTTCCAGTAGGACAAAACAAGGATTTAATTATTAGTATTGGACGATAAATGCGTGCATGTATGCTATATATGATGCCTATCTTCAAGAACATTATTATATTGAACTGCTTTTTATTAATGGAAAGAAGAGATTGCAACGAGATGATGAAGCGGCCAACTTGACACAGACGCCAACTCTTGTCGCAAAAAAAAAAAAAAAGCAGTTCACCACAAGCTCTTCATCTCATTGTCGCAAACTCTTGTAATCTCTTGTCGCAAAAAAAAAAAAAAAGCAACACACCACAAGCTAAATAACCCAACTAATGTGATGGGTCACGCCACCAACCGGCAATGATATCTCTTTTTTTTTCATTTGAACAAAATAACCTGTTTCAAATGAACGAATATAGACATCGATCAGTAGTATCTCGATACTCAGAGCGCTCAACAGTTGGAATATTCCTCTGGCCGGCTAGCTGAACCAGGAATTGATTTATAGTCTAAAAAATCTCGATCCGAATTTCTTGCTTCTGCATTCGCAGCAGTGTTGTTCCTTTTTGCATATATGCATCAGAAAAATTCTGCATTTGCATCAGGGCTACCTGAACGAAGTGAGGCTACTTTTGGGAATTTTTTTTACCAGAGAGCCATGATTTGGATTTAACCATGATGTATGCATATTAATTAGTTAGAATAACCTAGCTACAATTAAGGGCAAGTTGCATTACTTTACCCTGCTGCATCCTTTTGCTTGCTTGACCCTTAACAGTTGCCAAGGGTCCAACTAGTCCTCTCTTTACACACTACGTAATGGGTATATATACAGGGCAGGGCCACTTACTTATTCCGGACATTGACTAGTTCAAATTTGAGCTACATTTAATCGAATTAGCTGTCCAAACGTCATACTTATATTAGATTGAGGAATAATTCTATAATTAAGCATATGTGCCATGTCTATTATTGTTAACGTTGTATATTAAATCGAATTAGCTGCTCGAACATAATACTTATATAAGATTGAGGAATAATTCTACAATTAATGCACCATGTCTATGATTGTTAACGTTGTATACATTATTATTTCTTTTGTTATTTGCTCATTCAACTAACCAATAAATTGATTTGTGCAAAACGTGCAAAATATGTAGACAAAGCTATACGTTTTGTTGAGTTTCTGTGTCTATCTTGCTTAATTTCACTCGCAACTTTTATTATTATCTAAGGCTCTGTTTGGATGTAGATATTGGAGACCTTAGAATTGAATTGAGTTTAATATCAAATCAGCCTAGGCATTGAATTGAGTCCAATACCAAATCAATCATTCGGATGTAGGTAGAATTGAAAGATGGAATTTAACTCAATGACAAATACCAATTCGTGTTTGGATGTAAACTACATAGAATTAGAATTGGGGAAGAAGGGAGCCGGCCGGACCTGGGGAAGAAGGGCTCGCCGCCGCCTCGCCCGAGCTCTAGGGCGCCGAGGGACGGTAGCCGAGGGAGCTCCAGGGCACCAAGGGATGGTCGCCGCCACCGCTCCCGAGCTCGTCAAGGGAGGCCACGGGTGGATGGCGGGGCTCTTGCCGGTGGGTGGTCGTCACGGGCACCGCGCCTGAGCTTGGGGACGGCCGAGCTTCACGGAGGGATGGGCGACAGACGTGGGGCTCTGAGCTTCGGGACGGCCGAAGGGGGGCAAGCAGCGGGTGGGTGGGCGATAGGATGCATCGGGGGGAGGGGGGCACGATTCTACGCGATTCCGAGCGTTGGGGCTCTGAATCGATCGAAGCGGCGGCTGCGTACCGCGGAATCGGTTCGGAATTGAGAAGGTTTCCACGTCCGAATTCCATGCGCATCCAAACAATAGAATTGAATTCAGGGAATTCCAATTCCGAATTCAAAGCTTCAATACCAACATCCAAACGGGGCCTAAGCTAAATCCAATGGTAACACAACTACAAAAAGGCTCTATAGCGGCGCTTCTAAAATGAGACTAGCGGCGGTAAAAAAATCCCCTGCCGCTACAGTATACTGGATATTTTTGTCGGCGGTTTAAGAAGTAATCTGTCGCTAAAAAAAATTTTAGCGGCGGTTTGTAATATGGGCCTAAAGCATTTGTAGCGGCGACCCATTTTTCAACCCGCCGCTACGCAGCCCATTAGCCGAACAAAACGGCCCAACAATTATAAAAAAGATAACCCTAACCGGCTAACCCTCCCACTCCCTCCCTTAGCGTCGCCTCTCCTCCCTCAGCCGCCGCCGCCTCCTCCCTCACTCGCCTCTCCTGGTCGTCGCCTCCTCCTCCTTCCTCCCCTCCTTACCAGCCCATCGCCGCCTCTTCTCCAGCTCGCCACCGCCTTCACCTCCTCCCACCCCTCTTCTCGCGGCACGGCGGCCTTATAGGCGAGGTACCCTCGACGGGTGCGGGAGCTCCTAGAACGCCGCCTCTCCCTCGATCTCCCCCGGCTCCACGGCCTCTGGCCTCCACGGCGGCGGATCCGTTGTCCGGAAGGCGGTCACGGCTCCCAGGCGGCGGATCCAACCTCCCCAGAGCGCCGCCTCTCCCTCAACTTCCCTCCGCGCGGATCTAGCCCAGAGCGCCACCTCTCCCTCAACCTCCCTTCACGCGGATCCAGCCCTGGAGCGGCGGCTCAAAGACGTGCGAGCGGCCGGCGCAAGGGTGATGAGCGACGTCCAGACGCGGTGGCGGGCGTCGCAGCGGCCAGATCCGGGCTCGCCTCCTCTGAGCGGGCCTCCCTCTTCCTCCCTCTCTCCCTCTCTGGCGGCCGGCGCTGCAGCGTGGGGCGGCTGGCCTCCTACGGCCAGATCCAGCGTCGGCTGGCCTCCTCCGAGCGGGCGTGGGTTGGGAGGAGCAACAGACTCGATGCGGTCTCCTCGCCGGCACGGCGGATTTGGCGACGACGTGCGGCTCGACTGGCGGAGCACGGCGGTGGCAAAGGGCGAGGCGGCCCGGATTATGGGCCAGTGGTGCGGGCTTGGGCCTTTTTTTTGTTTTCTCATTTTATTCGTAGCGGCGGGTGACAAAGTTACCCGCCGCTACAGTAGTTATATCAGCGGCGAGTTGTTTGGAACTTAGAAAGCCCGCCGTAACAAAGAGTTATTTTCAGCTGCGAAAACGTAGCGGCGGTTTGGTTGACCCGCCGCTACAGTATCATTTCACCCGCAGCTATAGTCTTGTTTTGTGGTAGTGTAAGTTTTATTTTGCATTCGATCATATTTTGCATTCGATCCAAGTGGATAGGAGGACCCTGCAAGTTAAGATATTCAAAATGCATCTTGTTTCGATTTTCAACAACAGTGTGAAGCACAGGGAAAATGTACTTATATATATTTACGTATTTGGTCAGACAAAGCGTAGTTTTAGTTTTACAACTTTTTTCCCCTCAGGCATAAGTTGCTCGTGATAGAGGGAAGCCTTGAAAATCTCTCGTTTGTAAAATGGAAATGCAGAGCAAACCTATACCCAATGCCATACAAGTGAGAGGAAATGTATAATGACGCAGAACCATGCACGGCAGATGGATCATTCACATGTCTCGTGTGATTGCGACAGATAATCCACTGCCCCATGTCACTATTATTATATCTATCTGCGTATTCCGTTCGACTAACCAAATCGATCATTGTGAATAACATGCTAAATGTGCCAAAATTCTCCCCCAATCCTGGATATATAGTCCAATATTCGTCGCCATGGTACCAATCACAATCACTGAATCAGTAAGATAAACAGAGCCAGGCAGCGATCGCAGCCCCAGGCACACACCCAAAATCGGACTTGTGGGATTGCTGCATGGCCCAGCTGACAGTTTTTATTTCAAGGCCCAAAGCAAACAGGCCTATATAGGTTGTGCTGCGTCTGCGTGTAATATATATGATACACGCGTGTTATTTTTTGTTTTTTGTATGTGCTAGGCATATACCCATGTGAAAAGAAAAAAAAAAAGCAGGCGAGAGTTTATTTTTGTTTCAAAAAAACAAGATAAAATGATGTATTTGTGTTGAGCGCAGTGAAGAATGATAAATGCTTTAATTTTCCAGTATATATATTCTTAAAACAACAACATTTAGAGTGAAGTAGTTTTCTGTTAGGCACTCTCAGAACAATACAGTAGCTAGGAGAAGCCACACGCTGGCGGCGTCACTGCACTCTGCAGCATCAACTCCGATTGTTAAACTTGAACGCGGAGAGTTGAGAGTTGAGTCTGTGTGGTCTGTCATGCATATATGCGGTTTAATTAAAGCTTTGCTTCGTCAGAGTCCAGCAGTAACACAGGCAGGCACCATATATGCGGTTTACACGACTCTGACCACAAGTTTGATGACGGACTCAATGACGTTTAGGGAACGGACTGGATGATGTGACATCATATATTCGCCTTATTCAACAGAGTGTATGACCACAACATCTGCACCGATGCAACAATCCAACAGAGTGAACCGCGAAACCTCAGACGTGGGAATCCAACGTGTGGTTTCAAGCGAGGAAACAGAGCACGTACTCCTCAGTTCAGGCTTGAGAGAGCTAGCTAGTTCGGTATGTCGTGCGGCCACCTGTACTGTAATAACTTCCTCCCTCCTCCTGGGAATCTCAGATGAAAGGTAGTAGGCCTTGAGTGTTGGTATTGGTGCTGCCTGCGTGCCAATGTAGGTTGTGTTGCGCTTGCGGCTAATATGATAGACGTGTTTTTTTTTTTTTTTTTGGTAACCCATATAAAAATTGCAACTTTTTTTTTCATGTTTGAACAAAACGAAACGCATATTATATTATTCCTTATTCTTCATTGCCATACATATATACTCTTGCAAAGCAGGACATGGCATAATAATACAGAGGTTACTGATCACTGAATAAGCAGAGAGAGATGATATCATCCATGCATGGATGCATCTCTCTTTATTAGGACTGTAGGAACTTAGGAAGAAGCAGCAGGCGGTGGTTCTTGGTGGTGGAGGAAGGGGTAGTCGGTGTATCCGACGACGGGGTCGGAGGTGTAGAACGTGGCACGATCGTACTTGTTCAATGGCGCATCCGGTATCCCAAATCTGTGTGGCAAATCCGGGTTGGCGAGGAAGAGCCTTCCGAAGGAGACGAGGTCAGCGTACCCTTCCTCCACCACCTTGTTCCCTTCCTCCCTGTCGTACCCGCCGGCGGCGATGAACGTGCCCTTGAAGGCCTTCCTTAAGGGCAGGAGGCGGTGCGGGATCTTCCTGCGGCCGTCGACGATGGCCATGCGCGGCTCGATCATGTGGCAGTAGAGCACGCCCATGGACGACAGCTTCTCCACCATGTACGCCGCTAGGGCCTCCGGGTGAGAGTCGTGGCAGTCCATGAAATCCGTGAAGGGGGACAGCCTGACGCCGACCCGGTGCGCTCCCACCTCCTTCACGACGGCGTCCACCACCTCCAGCGCGAACCGGCACCTGTTTTCCAGCGACCCGCCATACTCATCCTCCCGGTCGTTGCTCGCGGCCTTCCTGAAATCCTCCACGATTGATGGGATTTCCTCGATTTCAAGCCTCCTGGGCGTGGAGAACTCCTCGAGGCGGCCGTCGTGGCTGATCTGAGGAGAGACGCCGCGGTCGGTGCTGGAGATCGGAGCCCTCCCGTTCGGCTGGAACGCGGTGGTGGAGACGCGGCCGACGTGCCACAGCTGGCAGAAGAACACGGCGCCTTTCTTACCTTTGGCATGGACGGCGTCCACGATCGGCTTCCACGCCGCCGCCTGCTCCGCCGTCCACACCCCCGGCGTGTCGGCGTACCCCTGCGCGGTGTCGGAGACGCCCGTGGCTTCCGTGATCAGAAGGCCGCCGTCGGTGGCGCGCTGCGAGTAGTACACGGCGGCGTGCGGCTGCGGAACGTTGCCGTACGAACGCTGCCGAGTCAGAGGCGCCAATACCACCCGATGCGACAGATGGAACGGACCCATCTCGTAAGGACGAAGGAGAGGAATGCTACTGTTGTTCTCCTTGCTCGCCTCCATCTTCCCTTTCCCTTTCCTAGCTACCTGGACCTGTAGTGACTTCTTGCTTGTTTCGATGACTCGCACTGCTTCTCAAAGGAAGGGACAGGACTGCCCATTTATAGGTATCACTTTTAGTATTCTATTCCTATTCTTGTGGAGCTAGATGAATGAGTAGATTATATTTATATACTCCCTCCGTTCTAATTTTATTGGTATTTTAGAGCCCGACACGAGAATTAAGGAGAAATGTAAAAGTTAGATGCACAAAAAATGAGAAGGAAAGAGATAGAGATAGAGATGTATTGTAAAAAAAGAAAGTTACATTAGAAAATGAGAATGTCAATTATTTTGAGATAGAGAAAATATTAAATATAAGAATGATCATCAGTCCATATCACAGCCCGGCGGCTATGGCCGAAAAGGGTCAACAACACTCGCATCAGGTGAAAAAGTGCCTTACAGATACTATTTTTTATATGCAAAAAAAAAAAGAAAAAAAGAAAAGGAACAACACTGCTGCTCCAAAGAAATCAACAAAAGAGCAGAGTGACGCCACCACTGATGCAACTGCAAATCAGGACGATCCGTTTGGTGCCACAAAGACTTTACTTCATTTAATTTCCACCCGGCTGCGCTCCTCAACTTTAGTCAACATCATCTTTCCAATCCCAAAGCTGCCGCTCCGCCTTGACACAAATTATACAGACCATTATACACTCAACACGCTTTGTTTCCACTTCCAGCATAAACGATTACTAACACACAAGTTAATTGCGCATGTAAATTCAGTACCACTCTTAGTCACCAAAACTAGCTTACAGTCTAAAAAGGATGATAATTCTGTCAGCCGTAGGTACTATGCAACTGATTACATGCATGATCATAGGACAACTCGGCTCACCATGGGAGCTCCCATATAGGAAGAATCATAGACAGGGGAAAACATAGCTTAGCCGATGCTTTGATTGACATAACATCCACACCATGGTGAACTGATGACATGCTCAAAGATTACAACACTAAGGCTGGAACAAAAAAGAGACAAAAAGTAAGAATGCAAACCAAGGTAGGAGAGCGGAAACAATGAAGAATGCAAACCAAGGGTGTTTCTGTACAGATAGCCAGATTATTACAATGCAACACAGGTACTTGCATAATCACATCTAATGCGAAATATGTGGCAATACTAAACTTAGCAGTAAAACATGACACGCTTCACATTTTACTTAGAGTCAGCAGCGACCTCACAGCGACACTCCTAGGGACCCTGGAGCTACGTGCACCACCTGGATGGCTATGGCTCCTCGCCATTGATCCACTGCACATAATCTAGCACCGGTCAAACCTTGTATTACTATGTCAGAACAAAAAAGTCAAAATAATAAATGAATACCACTAGGTGCACAACACATATACCTCAAGGCTTTGGCACCCATGATGCGACGAAGCAGATGATAGCTATGAGTAGAGCGCGTGTCCAACTCTTGTTGTGCTCAATGTAGATCTTTAAAACATCTCTTGCTATCTTGGTGTTGCAGCTGGACAGAACGTTGAACTCCAGAATATCCTTGACAAGGAACCATATAGTAATATACACAGATACGTATTCTGATATCTCTCACTCTCCTAGGAAACTGATCTTTTTTCCTTATAATTTAAAATTATTCTTCTTGCATAAGTAGCATGAAGGTTGACCTTTTGTTAGTACTTGTACTGAGCCAGGGACGGAGCATAGTGATGGCCACATGCCCCCCTCCCCCCCCCCCCCCCCCCCCCCGCATAGTGATGGCCACATGCCCCCCCCCTCCCCCCCCCCCCCCGCATAGTGATGGCCACATGCCCCCCCTCCCCCCCCCCCCCCCCCCCCGCATAGTGATGGCCACATGCCCCCCTCCCCCCCCCCCCCCCCCCCGACACGAACAACAGCAAACCCTGTCCTCTGTCTTTTGGCACTGGCTCTTTGATTCCCTGCTCACCATTGTCGATGCGGCCCTGCAAGAACGAGGAGAGAAGGTTAAATGAGCAATGGGGTGTGGTGTCCTGTAATCTCTGATTCCACTATGCCCATCAAGCTGTTGATTCCATGCCAAACAATAACTGTTAGGTAAAGAGTGAAAATGTAATTTCCTTCATTCTCAACAGCAGGAAGTAATTTTTTTGCTATCTGCTATTTATGAATGCTACTGATGTTGTTTAGCCATGTATGTGTGGTAAAAGTCGCGAAGGTCAGGTTAGATGCACGCTATTGAATCTACTAGTATTGTCTTGTTTTTGCTGTCGATGGCAGACCGCGCTCTACGTGATGATCACCTAAATAAGAGACTGTCAAAAAACAGCACCTGCTGTTAATAGTTTATTTTACTAGCTATGCACTGATCAATCTGCATAGAAATGACACTAGGACACTCACACTGCTCATTGGTGGAAACACGACTGGAAATCCGAAACGGTCAGCAATTTACAGATTTTGGAAGGCCACACCAAAACGCCAACTGAAACAAAAGTGAAGGTTCTTGGCACGCTAAAAACATGCTAAAAACACCAAAAACGTTGTGGAGGGAAAAAAAATAGACAGAGACTCGCAGTGCAATTTGCAGCCTAGAGTACTGTTCTTGTACCAGTGTGACTGACACACCTAGTTTTTTCTTAATTCGAAACGTGCAAAAAAGCACGATCTTGGAAAAAAAAACTGACACTCCAAGTTGAGTCTTTAACTTGCAGAATCAGAGAGACACACGGACGTTCGCAGGATGCAACGGAGAACACTCTTCGGTGCCTACAGAGATAAGCAAAAGGGAAGATGCAATGGACTGATCTGATTCTGTAGTATGGAAGAGTAAATCAATCCTCTTTTGCGGTGCTTGACAAAGATGAACTCTTTCCAAAGCGCATGGCCTAACGAAGTACTGGCGGCGTTAATATTGATGAGATTACAGGGAGTTATTTGACATAATAAATATTGATGAGATTACAGGGGGTTCTTTGACATAATAATGCACGTCAGATGGATGTTGAGAGTCGGACCATGCTTCACGGGCTAAACGGGTTGTGTTATGAGCTTGATGGGGCCACACTAAATGGGACATGCCTGGGCCAACACGAGAAGTCTATGTCTAGGCCCAGGCACGGCCAATCAAGCATCATGTTATGTCATGCTCAGGCCAGGCCAAAATAGCCAGACCATTTAACCCGGCCCACTTGGCCAAATATATACACGCCATACTAAGCATGCTTTGCTTCCACCAAAATAGATTACTGACGGTTACCAGTCTTAAAGCTAATATAGTCACCAAAAAAGCACACTAATTAACACCTGCATGAGCAGCAGTGTTCATAACATCATCCATACACACACTACATCGAAAATTCGAAATCAAATGGATCCACTACGGGAAACTCGTTGTTTGTCCACGGTATCAAACAAGGTGTTCCTGCATCACCATTATTACAGCGCAACAAGTTCCGGTAATATCCTACTATCAAGTAGAGGACATTAGTCACTTGTTAAAACCAGAATTGTTTTTAGCAGTAAAACATGACACGCTTCACATTTTCCTTGAGAGCCGGCAGCGGCCTAACAGCCACACTCCCAGGGACCCTGGAGCTGCGTGCACCGCCTGGAGGACCACGGCTTGTCGCCATCGATCCACTGTCTGATGTGTCAGGCTCCATGTAGAATCGAGCTCGGAAGGCTGCCAGATGGGCATAGTATGCAGGAGGCACTGCAAGCAATCCAGTGACGGTCTCAACAAATTTTGTTTTGTATTATTATGTACAAAACCAACACCCTAACATATATCTTCAGCAAATAAAGAAAACAAGTTTTGCTTACCGATTGACACTGAGCGTGTGCACCTAGCATACCTGCAAAAGTTGAATCTATGTTTAATCCACAATTGAAAGAGTCGCATAGAATATCAACGGAGTAATAAATAAATATATATTACGTGTAACACAGGTTGTTGGTGAGAGTTTGCAACTCATCAGCAGTAAATTTATTCTCATCCCACAGAACATGATAATGAGCGGGACGGCTCGTTCCCTGAAAGAAAGGATTCCAAGTAGAGATAAGCAATTAGCCCGTTCCATCAAGTGAGACAACTGCAACAGAAAAGGACAGGGAAATCCAACCTGAATGCCAGCATGGCTACACAAGTAGAAATCAAACTCAGTTGGATGGCAGATCTTGGAGTCCACCACAGTGCCTAAAGTTAGATTAAAAAGTAAAACAACTCAGAACAATCAAACAAGTCATTCAAAGAGCAAACAGTAAGAAGAGACTCATTAAGAACTAACCAGGCAGTATGTTTCCACTTCTATCAACAGTGCGATGATCATTGTGGTTATTAGCAAACAATCTAGTGTGATGGCGCTTCTGGACCACTACAAAAGTTACCGGAGGCTGGTAATTGGGCTCCAAGGATGCACAGGCCTGCATCCAGAGTTTAGAAAGAGCAGTCAGGAAAAAAAAAAGGCGAGGAACATCAATCATCAAACAAATGCACTCAGAATGTAGTTTACCTTTCTAATGGCATCAAGTTCATACAACAAAACTTGATAGAATTGTCCCTCACTGACACCATCCCTGAAAGTGAGAAGTGTTTTAATAAACAGATAATCATGATCTGAGAAAGGTGCCCGTGCAAGGATAAGAACCTGTAGAATATGATCCTCTGGGGTTTCTGTCCAGTTGCCCTCTTGAAAGAAATGAGAAGTTCCCTACACAATCAACAAAGTTAATGCATATAGTAGATACCAAACATGGACAAACAAATATCTCATTATCTCAATAGAGACCATACTTGATCATGCCACCAGTTACAGTCCCCCTTTGGGGATCTTGCCATACTTTGAAAAGATCCTGTATCAGCTCTTGACGATGAGCTTGGGCACTAACTAACCCTGCATACTTGGTGACCTCAGGCCAGTCTTGAGAAGCAACAACCTAGAGGGAAAAGTATATGGTAAGCAAAGAAAGAAGCCCAGAGGTTCTAGCCTTTCTTGGGAATGAAAGTTCTGCACTTACAGCTGCAATGGAAGGACTGGAATCTTCTCCAGGATGGGGATGGGTGACATCAGCACCAAATATAATAGTAGGTCTGTCGCTGACAAGTGGGATTCTCCTTGTCAGAGCATCTACAAGTACAGTATTCCTTCCCCCAACCTGAAAAGTAGGACAACTGTAAGACACTAACGAACCACAAGTTAAACCCTTAAATTAAAGATTTGAATGGTTGGGATGCTACATTGTACCTTCACATTTATTTTAAGGGCAACATTTGCAAGATATTGCTTGCTCATCTTGAAAACATGTTTAGTCAGACAACACTGAGAGACCAATCCAAGATCAGTCTCACAGATCCTTTTGAGATCCCCTGAAGAAAAAAATATTGATGACTATGAGCCAAGGTTTTGTTCAATGGTCAATGCTTGAGTGCCTTTTGGAAGAGATCATACCGTAAAGAGACCCATTATTGTCAGGCAGTATTACAATCAGCAGGTCAAGTTCTTGACCCTGTGGTTTGAGTATGCTCATTGCATCTTGGTAACGTGCCTTTAGTGCTCTTTCAACATGATCAGGCCTTGCAGTTACTGGGGGTAGCACAGGTTCAAGTGCAAAGTCCTAAGAGGACAACACAAATGGCAAATAAAAAAAACAAAAAGATAGTGAGAGATAGATCCTATGATATTGAAATTCTATTCGGGTAATCGGAAATACCATTCCTGATATTTGGCACATGAAAGCCAGCTCGTGACAGAAATTCCTGGCAGCACTATCTTGCACAGTCCGTGAGAAGTTAATACATGTCCAGCTGCGGACTCTGCCACCATTGACCATTTTCTACCAAAAAAACAAAGAAGCAAAATAACATGTTGCAAATTAGCAAAAGAAAGGGAATAAATCAAAAAATAACGGACAACCTATAAGCAGAAAATAGAAAATTCTAGGTTAAAATAAAGTTATCGCCACAGATGTATAACCTATATAACCAATTGACATAAACATTGCATCAGTCCCAAACTAACTACAGGGTAGTTGCTAGAGCAAAAGCAAGCAAACCAAGAGCGCAGTTTCCATATGATCCAGACATTTATGACAGAATTCTGCAAGTAAATCATTCACAATTGTTCCAAAATGTTTCCATATGAAACTAGCAGAGAAATGGAATTCTGCAAAGCACCTTCAGATATTTTATACATAATTCATCGGTGGAAACTATACAATGGTTGCAGGGCTAACTTCCTGCTTCAGATATTTTTATTGTTACTATTCTTTCATAATGTTTCCACAGGGGAATAACTGCATACAACAAAAGGAATTCACAGCAAGTGTGATTTGATCTCAAACTTCTCAGGAGGCATTCCTAACCAATAACAAGGCATACCTTATTCATCATGTTCCATTGGCCCACTCTAGGTAACACATCCTTCTCCCTGCCACTATCATGGTATTTAAGCTACAATGAAAAGAAATATTCAGGTCAAAGGTTTGCAGCATGCTGAAAGACAGAAGATCAAAAACCATGTCATGTACTGCTGTTGAACCACAGATGGAAATTCACTTACCCTTGGGGGAGGCAGAACACGAGCTTCAACAGATGCAAGACGCTCATCTATTCTTATTCCAAACTCCTGGGCATATGGATCATCGTGGTATGCATTGTGATGCACAGTCTGATCAAAACAGATAAGGCAAAACAAGGGCTTTAACTCAACGTGATTATCTTTCAGAAGACAAAAGCTAACTAAATAACAAAGGAAATAATTTATTCATTCCATGACACTTACAATTTAATATAATAGCAATAGCACTCCTCACCAGAAAAAAAATAGTTTTCAATTTTACACATAAGATGGTATTCCTCACCAGCAAAATATGATATTGAAACATGGTTTAAGATCAGGCTACAAATTTCAACATACATATATGTATTTGATCCAAAAATAAAGAAGGAACTGAAAATAATTCATGACTACGATCACCCCCACCAACAAAGCCTTTTAGTCCAAGCAAGCTGGGGTAGGCTAGAGAAGAAGCCCAAGAAGTACCAGCACAAACAAACAAAAAGTCACCATAACTCCAACTCCAGATGTGAGAGAGAGAGAGAGGACCAGCACACACCTGCAATATGTCCTTCTCCCGCTCCTGAGGACGCTGGCAAGTCACTTTCAGCAGAGCAGTGATCTGTTTCTCATTGAGTCGTTTCGAGTAACGCTGTCCCTCAACTATCTTACAAACCTGATTTCAAAGCCATAAGAAACATGTAAAGATGACTACAGAATTCTGATTATCTGAATAAATAATAAACTATTAATAGAAGAAACTAACCTCCATAGGCAGATAATTTGGTCTTTGCTGATTGCCCACTTGCAAGCAAGGTAAAGTGGTATGCTGAATACTGAAACCATAAGTCTCCAGAAAGTATTGCACCACGGTCTTAACGGTACCACGATCATCAACAGGGAATCTATCACCGCAAACCAAGAAAATCATGTCAAGGCATTATGCAACATGCTCGTATCTCATGTACACTACAGAATGTGCACTTACGACAACTCCCTTGTTGCTTGTGAAGTGAGACCAGATATACGATATTTCCTGCGCATGTTTCCTCGATGCGTTACCTCAACTTTCACACCTCGCAGGGCTTTTTTTATCTACAAAGAAAGCACAGAAACAGTAACTAAGTAGTCGCTAAACATAAATTAAGACTTCTATTAACAAAGGCAAGGTAATGAATCAAACCTTCACACGATCAGAATCAGACAATGGTCTGACTGAGATATCTCTATTAAGAAGCTGAGCGACAAAATCAATCACAGGGAGTGGCTCAATAAATGCAGTAGAGGACATATCTGCAAACATAAATCAGGTACCCATCAATATTCCATACAAGACCAAGAGTGGTTTCAGAAACTAGATACGAAGGCTTGTGAACTAGAACGTAGTATATTGTGTTGGGTACTGGTAACGTAGCAAGTGCGGCAACTGAAAGATAAAAAAGAATTGGAGTGATCGTATCTAACCAATATTCAGAGAAAGACCCATCTGTGTAGGCCTTATGCTTTGGTAGAAACCACGCCAACTTTCCAAACCCTCGCCAAGTCGTTGGCGCCTTCCTAAGTTGGGCGAATAAAATGATCTGCCAACAGGAGAATACCTACACAAGAGAAATGTGAAGACAGTGACGATTTTGCCGGATGAAAAAAAAAAGTTAACTCTAGACAAAAAAGTAACATTAGAGTAATGATTACCTGGCAGTAGGCAATTCACGTAGTACAATGTCAAGCACTTGAAGAGCTTCTTGAGGAGCATCTGCTTGCCTTCCAGCTAGAAACATAGCCAAATGATGCAGATCAGCACGTGCAGCAAACTTGATCACGACCCTGAATAGCCTCTCACGCCTTAAAAAGAAGAGTGTCAGTACATAGCTTTGGACACGTTCTAAGCATACATATGGCAGCAATAGCATACCTTTGGCCTCCTTGTGCACCGCTAAGGCTATCTTCCTCGTCTTGCAGAGTAATTTCAAATGTCTTAGAAGTAAATGGCAATGCTCCAGCTGTATAAAGGCTCTTCCTTCCGTCGTATGCTGGTAGGCGTCCATCCAAATGGGATTGTCTATAAAGCTTTACAAGCTCTCCCATAACAGCACGATTGACGCCACGTGAAGTAACCTCAGGTGTTATGGAGACCTGATGAGAATAGACTGCGATCAGGAATCATGCAACAAAAAAAAAACTATGCTAAGACACTATCTTCTTACGAAGAGCTTACATCATATTGGTGAAGATCTTTATCAGGGAGCTCAGCAAAGAAATGATTTGCCTTCACGATGCACCTGTCCCCATAAGTACCCTTGCCGGGGCGCAAGGGGAATCTGACAGACTTGCTGGATGCTGGTGCTATCTGAACGGCTTGGCTAGTTGAACTCTGATCACGAATGGCGAGTTGCTGAAACTGTTGCTGGACTTGTCCAGTGCTCACCTCTGCCACAGGCTGCGAGGATGAGCCAGCTCCTGATGGGGTTCGTGATACCACCGGGGCTTGATGTTGGACATATGGGGCTTGGTGCAGCTCGGGAACTGATCTTGGTGGAACGCTTTGTCCAACTGATCTTGGTGGACCAGGAGGAACACTCTGCCCCACACCACGTCCATAGTACGGCTGCTGCATCCCCCCTCCTCTGGGGCGCGCACCACCACGACCTTGATACTCACCACCCGGATGCTGTGACTGTGGACCTCCACGTCCCTGGTACTCACGCGGGTGATACTCACCACCTGGATGCTGTGACGGCTGTGGACCTCCACGGCCCTGGTACTCACACGGGTGATACTCACCACCAGGATGCTGTGACGGAGGACCTCCACGGCCCTGATACCCACCACGGCCCTGGTATTGTCCGCCACCACGACCACCCTGTTGAGGCACCCAACCTCGTCCTCCCCCATGCTGTTGAGTTCTCTCAGATCGCTGTCCAGAAGGTGGCTGCTGTCCGGAAGGTGCATCCCCAGAGGACTCTCCGGAGCTGCCAGCGCCGCCGCCTCTTTTCTTCCTCACCATGATGGACGCTGTCATGACAGGAATACACCGAAACAAAATGTGAGAAACAGTCAATTACAACATTAACAAAAAAAGTTTTTAATCCCAAGCAAGTCGGGATAGGCCAAGAATCAGTCAATACAAAAACGTAAAAGATACACCCCCCAAAAAAAAGAAATCAGGTTTGGTCCTTTTTATCTTCAGCCGAATCTCAAGGCTTAGCATGGTGCGTGATACTTGCCTATGAAATCTCAATGGTAATCAATATTCTAGTTACGAAACTCCAAGACCTAGCACATAACGCAGCATTTGCAAAGAGTTTGCGGTACGATCTGTTCCGCATTCGATCACCACCATGAATGAAGCATCTTATTAAACAACACCGCAAGTAGAATGCATATAGGGCGAGGAGGACGCCAGCGGAGGAGAGGAGTTCCTCCACCGCCAAGGTCCCCTGCCCCGCATCGGTGGCGTCGCTGCCTGCCGATTGAGTTGTTTCGAGGGGCAACCGTTCCAGGAAGAAGAAATGAAAATTCGATCCCCATTCCCCACGCAGGTAGGGTTCGACAACCCGTAACCGGCGCAGGGACCGATCCAGCCTAGTAAATGTCAAGTACAAAAAAGGAAGGAAGGGATTGGGAAGGAGATCTCAGCCCTCACCTGGAGGAAGAGGAGGAGGAGGTGCGGTGGCCGCACGAGATCGAACTGAGGCCTGTCTCCGTCCGCCGATGTGGAAGCCGGCTGGGGATCTGATGAGTTTGTGTGGCGGCGGGGCAGGTTTTTCTCTCTCTCTCTCTCTCTCTTATTATTATTTTTTTTTCTGATGATGTGAGGAGAAAAATAGGAAGAGGGGATGACGGCAGCAACAGCGCGTGCAGGTGGTGGACTGTGGGGGCCGCCCCGTGCGCTCGCTGCTGGTGAGGGCGCACCACGGCCCAAGTGCCTTTCGGGCCTCACCCACCTTACGAGCACTTTGTTTTCTTCCTTTTTTTTTTTATCTTCTACTTTTTTTTCAAAAAAGAATAGTAATAAAGGCAGCCTGCGTATTTATTACTGCATACAAAAAAAAAAACTATGTTTACCGCACGCTTTACACTCAAAAACTACTGTCAGCTCTTTATCCGTTTGTTGGTGTTCGTTCTTATTGGCAGTTGTCCGTTTATGACGCGAATAACAACCCATGTATTGGCCGACAGTGCTTAGACATGCACCATGTAAAACTATGACTCATATAGACTCCTTCCTGTATAAAATTAAGACGCGCAAAGTTTTTGCGTGTTCACAAAAAAATATGTTTAACACAAAAACAATGAAGAACAAGCACAATGTCGTCACCAATACATGTTACATTGTGTTTGTTTTTCTTGTTATGATGATAGAAGATATTACTGGCCCCCGTACATTGTTTAATACTCTATTGTTTTTCGTTCAACCCATAATGCTATTTGGTAGAGTTACACCTATATAAAGAGGGTATTATACAATACCTGACACCACAAAATAGAACAATATATTATTATGAGAAAAATAGAAACAAAAATCCATGTAAAGGATCATTCATCCAGCACACATGACATGTCTGACTAAAGAAGCAAGCAGCAGACAAGGTCATACAGTCCTGCTTGCCGTGGTCCCGGTGACTTCATCATAATATCATATATCTATACTATACTACTCCTATGAAAACACAGATCCCGAGGAGAAGCTGTAGTAGTAGAAGGTTTAGAGCCTGCAAGTGCAGAGTGGAGTGGAAGTGACCGCCAGTTGACATCCTCTTTCACCTCCAGCTCTGCTCACTCTCTCGGGCCGGTCTCTAGCTGTCTCCTCCACTCCAGTGAGCAGCAGACAGCTTGCGGAGCGGAAGAAGAGGAATGGCGGGGCGGCGCGCAGAGGAGGAATACGACTACCTGTTCAAGGTGGTGCTCATCGGCGACTCCGGCGTCGGCAAATCCAACCTCCTCTCCCGATTCACCCGCAACGAGTTCTGCCTCGAGTCCAAGTCCACCATCGGCGTCGAGTTCGCCACACGAACGCTCCATGTCAGTAAGCTCTCCTCTCCTCTTCTTCGCTCTTCTTGCAGTTCAGATCAGATCAGATCCTGCTTTTCTCAAGTAGCCTAACTACTAAGTCTGCTTCCTCCAGATCCAATCAATCAAAATCCACACTACCCCTTACTTACCTGCCGGCTAGATCTGAGCTGCTGCCTTGTCATATACTTATAGTAGATGCATACATACTGAATTGCTCATAATTTACTAGGTACTGCGCAGCTGGTTCATTCATTCATCCATTGATTCAGTTACCAGCTAGATCATCTTCAGTTTACCTAATGTTATCGGTTCACTGCAGCAACAAATAGTAAGTGATCAACAATAGGAAAAAAAAAAAGCTACTGTCTTTCCTGATAGCAACAATTGAGTGGCCTCCTTTCACATTTCGTGCTGATTAAATCTTGCGTTTTGGACTGATGGATGATTCGGTGCCAGCACAGCCGTGTGCATAGTTTGATGATTTTTAATGTACCACCATTAGTATTTTACTACTAAATTAGAAGTAGATAGACCTTAGCTTCAACCAGTGTCACTCTCAATTCTGTTGCTGGCTACACTAGACACCAATCCAAGACTCTCTTAACTGGCCAGGCAACTACCCTGAAAGCATTGCCCCTGTTTGTTTGTTGCCTTACCTGCAGTAGTTGCAGCTGCTGATTGTGAAAGTGCACCAATTATAAATTTTGTCAGTTAACTAGCTGTGGTGGCCAACAGTTCATTTGTGGAATATGATGCAATGCTTCCTCTAGCTACCAATCCTAGATCCTTTCAAAGTGTTCCCCATTTTTTAGACTGTTGTAGCAGCTACTGCTCAATTGGAGCTAACAACTACTCTACTTAGCTTGTCTTGCTCTGCTGGCCCCTTCATCAGTTTGTCAATATTTCTGCTACAGATATTAATCCTTACCGGCACCTGATTTTGCTTGATTTAGGTTGAGGGCAAGATCATCAAGGCACAGATCTGGGACACAGCAGGCCAAGAGAGGTACAGGGCCATCACAAGCGCCTACTACCGTGGAGCCCTTGGCGCGGTCTTGGTCTACGATGTGAGCAAGCCCACAACCTTTGAGAACATCAGTCGATGGCTCAAGGAGCTGCGCGATCACGCCGACTCCAACATCAGAATCATGCTCGTTGGCAACAAGACTGATCTCAAGCACCTCCGGGCTGTCGCCACTGAGGATGCACAGAAGTTTGCTGAAGCAGAAGGCTTGTCATACATTGAGACATCTGCGCTGGAGGCCACCAACGTGGAGGAGGCATTCCAGCTGATTCTCGGTGACATTTACCGGGCCATCAGCAAGAAGCCCGTGGCATCAGATGAGCCTAGTGCTGGTGCTGCTGGAGGTATCAAGGAAGGTAAGACCATCAACGTGGCGGCAGGTGATGCCACTGCTGAGAAGAAGCAATGCTGCTCAGCTTAGAACGGGTGAGGCCTCCAGCTGGCTTCTTTCAGTGGCATGTGTGTTGTAATGCTTCTTTTGAGTCCAAAGTTTGTTGATTCATTTTGTCAGATATCTACCTTGTTAGACCTGACCTTGACACACATATTATCTAAAGCAGTAATATGATTATATCATATATCAAGTCAATTGTTTTGTACCAAGTATCAGCAAACTTACAAATAACTCGTCTCTGCATTTATTTCACTCTGCCTGCCCACTTCATATATATTCAGAAGAACTGTATTACTCAAGCATTCCCTTTTTTTATTTTGAAAAAGAAGGAACAAACATTCCTCTGGACTAGATTCCAAAAAGGAAGCTAACAATCAAAGACAAACATAAAACTTCACTTGACGACAAGGTGATTAATTGATTATAAACTTCCATAGCCATAAATTTCAACAATCAACCGTAAGTATCCACACCATATAGCATGTAGTAATGAGCTCAAGTACACGGTGCCTAGATTAACTGATGGTATAGCATAATAACAACGCTGGGAAGTGATGCTAATCTGTATATAATATGGACAAAAATACTAAAATCAGAAACATTTAATATCCTCCAGTCCGGTGCCTTCTCCAATCGTGGATGAGTCCTCCATGCAACGCAACTACTCACAGAGTGCCTATGAGGAGCAGCAACTGCTTTTCTGCTGTATCGGCTGCCCTTTCATGTGAACATGAACGGTGGGTCGTCTCTCCACGGTTGGTTGGGTTGCCATCCTGCAGCAGTAGCAGCAAAATAACAACCAATCACCTCAATCCAATATCCAACACAGAACAACACACAAAGGTGTGCTATCACAGGAACAAGTATTAGTTGGGAAGCATGCACACTCCATAATACTTGACATGAATTGAAAGAGCTAGAAGCCAAAAAAAATTGTATTATAACCCAGTCCTAGGACTAAGAAAAGCTACATTGACATCATCAGTGCTAAACTATTACCTGAGAAAGTAGAGTCACAAAGTCAAAAACATGATTCTTAAGTAATCAAAAAGGTCTATGTGAATTTGTTAGAAATTATCGTCATTGGGCTGAATGGTGGAAGAAAAAAATTCAGTTATACGCTAATTTTCCAGGAATATAGTTGTGCGTTAAGATGCAGTAACAAAATCCATTAAAAGGGTACTGCAGAGCTTCAATTTCTGCAAGCATGCAGAAAGTTCAATAATCTACAATATTGAGTATAGCAGATTGTTACGAATTAAAAGTGACTTATTTTCAAAGGTTTATTGCTCATTTTACCTTTTCTTGATTTCTGATGACATGGTCAGGAAGGCTTCCTCCACATTGATGGATTCCTTTGCACTTGTCTCAATAAAAGGGATTCCCAATGAATCTGCAAAAGCCTACAATAGATTGATTAGCAGATTTTTTAATCATTGGTCCTGGAGATTGATAGCCCATCAAGACGAACATGTAGATCTATCTTCAGGACAATAACAAGTGTGATGTGGAGTATGGTACCACTCTAACCAGAAACCTCTAGTTTGGATAGTTGCTACGAATTATGGAGAAGCGAAAGAAGAGAGAAACTTTACCTTGGCCTTTTCTGTATCAACAACCTTACTGTCAACCAAATCACACTTGTTTCCCACAAGAAGCTTGCATACACTGTCACTGGCGTATCTATCAATCTCATTCAACCACTGCTTGATGTTATTGAAGCTCTCCATATCTGTAACATCATATACAATCTGAAAAGCATAATACACAATATTAATTCCATAGAAATATAGAATTTTGCACAGTACATAAGGTAAAAAAGAAAATGAACTACTCTGGTTCAGTAATTAAATAACAAGAAGACAGATGCTGAAAATCTACTCAAACAGTCCTCAGTAATGTATTACACTCTACAAGTAAAAATGACAGCCACCATAGCGAAATGGTGACAAGTGCGTAAAGATCATAACAAATTGCAAAAGATGAGTGTTCACAAGGAATTACAATGATTCCATGAGCTCCTCGGTAGTAACTGCTTGTTATTGTCCTGAACCTTTCCTGGCCTGCTGTGTCCCACTAAACAAGGCACACCATCAGTGCATCATTATAACAACAGGAGGTTCGACAAATGCAAATTAATTTTGTAAAGCGATGAGTGAACAAACACATCAAGTAACAGCAAATAATTAGCCATCAACACCCAAACTTGTATCTCTAGTAACATAACTATTTTCCAAGCATATGCAATCTAGGTCATCCAATGTAAACAATTAGCATAGCTACCTCAGGGTAGGGATTCAGATGGCATGTTGCTAGCGCTGCTATTAAAGTACCAACCAGTTTTCCCTAACTAATAATCAGGGAAAACGTGCCAAGGCCATCCAACAAGCAGTTGCTGAACACGAAGCATGTTGCATACCTTCTCTGGTCACTAACCGCACCATTGGATTTCAGATATGCTACTGTCCTAAAGACATCATTTCTCCGTAATTGTTGTGTATTGATTTGATCCCCCTTCTTTGGTTGCACAATAGTTGCAATTTTAACATAGGTTAAGAAACTGAAACTGAAAGCAGCATCTTCTGTTTGAGGGCTCCTACTGTTCTGGGTGAAAGAATACATCCTGTAAACACTAGGCCGATGATATATACTCCAACCACATAATCCTACTGATCCTACCTATGCTTCTGGTTGATTGTATGGACTATAAAGCCATGTGTCATATCTCAAACATTAATAAATCCCATTCATGCAACTACCACACCTACAGCAGTTTTTATGAACTTCAGGCAAAGACGATAAACTAACAATCTGTAGCTTCACGGTCTTCCCATCGAGGTCGACAGTTCGGATTTTCTGAGACACATAAACGATATTGCCGTGAGCAAATGATGAATCCACGGGTATAGAGTAAGAGTAGTAGTGACAAAAATATGATGCTTTGGTACTGACGAAATCAACTCCGATGGTACTGATGTAAGTGTCCACGTACGCGTCGTCCTGTACGAATCAGAACAGGACGCTCTTGTCAGGACCAGGGCAAAATCTCTAAATTAAATTTTCCTTTAAGAAAAATAATAAAAACGATGGAAGCTTTTCTTACGGCAAACCGGAGGAGGAGGCAGGACTTGCCGACGGAGGAGTCGCCGATGAGGAGCAGCTTGAAGAGGTAATCGCTGCAAAGACAGACCTTTCTTCGGTCACAACCGCATCAAAGAAAAAGATTGGAGAAGATGGTGGCGGGGCGTGACTTACTACTCGATGCTCATGGCTTCCCTTTCCTCTCCCTTCCCTTCGACTTCTCCTTCGGTGGATTCTGGAGAGAGAGAGAGAGAGGGAAGGTTTGGGGTGCCTTTGGAATGGAGGAATTATGCAGGATTTTTGAAGGATTTGGTTCCTCTGGAATTTTCCCTATGCACAGCCTTTGGTTCAGAGGAATGACGAAGGAAATTTTCCATACGATTGCAATCCTGTGCTCAATTTCATAGGAAAAAAAGCAAGAGGTCAGACCTCTTGGAAAATTTCCTGGCGCGAAATGACAGCACTCGCCGTGTTGTTCGCGCGCTCCGCTCGCTCCCGTGTTTGCTCGTGGCTGTCGTACGGGCAAAGATGATGAAGCTAACCCTCTAATCTGAGTTTCAAATCGTGCACAAATTGAGACCAAATCTGTAAGGGAAAAAAACCAGACCAAAAGAAACAAACACAAGGGAGCCGTTTGTGGTCACCGGCAACACAATTGCACAACGCATCAACGGATTCAGACAGTGCCTTGATAGGAAGAGAAAGAACACTACAGCTCAGAGGAAGAAGAAACAGAGAGAGAAAATAACCTTTCTTGAAACTAGAGAAGGTGAACGAGAGAGATGTGGGATTAGCTTGACATGGCCCATCAACGACTGTTAACAAAACTAGAGTATCTAATAGTCCGTATTGAGGCTAAGCAAAAAGTTGTCTATGTTATCATATAGTATTTACTTATCTACTTAAAAAACTTGTAATTTATTCAAATTCTCAAATTCCTATGGTTTCCTGTGGTGCAGCCAAAGGACTTCATATACCAATTCCTATGTTTTTAATTTCTATAGGATTCTTAAAACATGACATCTCAATTCCTGTGTTTTTCCTGTTTTTATATTTTTCCTATCCTACGTTCCAAAGGGAGCCTTAACGGGGATTAAACAAGGCGGAGGTTTTTAGAGAGAGACAGTGGAGCCGAGCAAAGTGCAGGTCTCCTCCTTTTCTTGGACTGCAGTGCAGGTCTAGTCAATCAACCCACGGACAGGTCAAAGGAGTTTGCAAAGTGGGCATTAGCGATGCCACGCAGCCACCGAATAAAAGGATACTTTTTTTTTTCTTTTATCACTACCGAAGTGATTTTTCCTCCAGCAGAAAAAAAAGATTGGATTTTCCTCTCTCAAAAGTATACTGGAGTCGTATAAAAAAGGCAAAGCTATTCATTTACAGGAGAATCCGAAGTAAACCTGTTCTTCCGTGACAGTTTTCAATTTTGACAAACCACTCTAATTTATTTCACACTCAGTGGGTTGTATAAGCAAACAGAATGAGACTAACCTCAATCCCGTGGCTGCTGAGAGCATCTCCAGCATACTATTTTCTAGGTATCGAGAGGAGATGATTTTATAATTTCTCAATATTTTGCTCTCAATAATTTTATCCACTTTAATTTTTATTATTTCTCATGGTATAAACGATATCAGGACGTCAACTAGAGATCATAGTAATTCGACCTTTATGTTCCAAGCTCCAATAATTCAATATAAATTCAAATCTATAATTTTCAAACTCTAATTTAAATTTAAATTTAAACCTCAAGTATAGGATCCAAATGCCATAAGTTAATATATTTTATAATAAATATCTTTTTTTAATATTAGTAAACTATGTAAAAAAATAAAAATAACGCAATCTAGCTTATGTATCTACTAAAAAGGAGTTTCAGGTGTTATTTCGTGTATAATCCAGTTATTGGGAGAGAGATGGAAGTGGAAGTACCTAGATGTCGCATGGAGGGGGGAGCGAATAGGCGAATCGTGCAGTTTTAAAACTCAAAACAGAAATTAGTATAAAACCGATCAGACCTGTTTTAACAGGAATACAAGAATGTAAATTGTTGACTCTAACTCGAATTGATACTCGAAATAATGCTCCAGTAGATGTTCCTCGCAGATGCACTTAGCCTTTGTACAACACAAATAAGCACACCCAAGCAGATCAAAGCGGAAGCACAATATGAGTTAGAAAACAAACAAAAAATGCAAACTGAATAAAGAGACATAATTGCTTGTTTCTCAAAGTTCAGATTCACTATGTGAATCCTACGTCTCCGTTGAGAAAGCTTGAGTCGTTCAAAAGCCAACTCTAAATTAGGTCCCTTTAACTACTTTCTCCGGTCCACTAGCTTGATCTTTTTTTCTTACGGAGGTAAGATTGTAGCTCTCACAAACTAACACGTGATTCACCATAACTTGGGCGAAAGGAAAGATTGTAGCTCTCATAAACTAACACATGACTCACCATAATTTGGGAACTCATGGGTAACACCTAGCCATCTAAAAGGCTCCACCTCCACGAGTAACAAATGCTTCATAAAATGCTTTGACGCAACCATAAAGTGCTCAAGGTTTGGATTGCTCACTAATACTCACTTAGCTCAAATCTCTTAACCCAACTCAAAGATTTTCACCAAATCATTCAAGTCTTATAAAGAAGTGTTGGGAGAGCTCAATATATCCATTGTTATGTTCTGAGATGGTCTGGTTATCAGCTCCCATAAAGGAGGGAGGAGAGGGGTATTTAAACCCCTTCCCATAAACTAACTGTTGGGTCCGTCAAACAAAATCGATGTAATCGGTTTTAGAAACCGGTTTGACCTATTTTCTGACCAGCACGCCAACACATCTATACAAGACACTCCACTCCAACCTATTTAATCTCAGATCTCCAAAAAATTATGGTATTAGGAGGTATATTGAGACTCTTGGAGCACTTTACACTCTCAATACAATATTTTTTTAATATTAGGAGGGGAATTGGGAGACTGTTGAAGACGTTGTTACCTCTGTTTCTTCTTGAGAAAAGTCGTATCTACCTCCCTCAATTACAAGGGTATCACACTTTGCCACATTCAACTAAAAAACCGGATATCTGATATCTTAAACTGTCGATCCTGGTTTAATTTTCCTTCTTTAGCGGTTTTGAGAGTGGTTTTGACTAACGTGATATAGTGGGCTCCATGTTCTATGCAAGGTCATTTTTTCTTTTTCTCTCTATCTCTTCTCTCACGCTCACATCCGCCATGGCCATCGAGAGGCAGACTTCCCTCCTCCTCCTTGTCCTTTGCCAGCCGTGTCCCGTGTGAGCCCGACTCCGTCCTGCCCCATGTGAGCCCGCCGCCGCCATGCTTCGCGTGAGCCCGTCGCCGCCAGCCTCGCTGCGTCCTCCTTCCACCACGCCGATGGTGCCCTGCCCTCCTCTGCCTAGGAATCTAACTCTGACACCACGAGCGTCGCCTTCATGGGTGGGATTCGCTGACTGAGTGAAAGGCAGAGCTCGACGTGGTTGGATTCGCCGATGGTGCAATCCGAGCTCCGTGATGCTGATGCGGCGGTGTTAGTAGATCTCCAGCTTTGGGCCCAACGGTCCAAAGCCCAGATCGTGCCCTGATCGGGGGCGCCCCAACCCTCCTCTAGTTGGTGGGCTCCCGTCACCCTGCGCCATATAAAGAGTGGTGGAGCCGGCGGCTCAAGTCACGAGGTTGACCTGAGTCGCAACACCACCCTACAGAAACCCTACCCGATCAAAAGGAGGGCGCAGCCAATGACGGGATTCCCCATCGCCGCCACCACGCCATCCCTCTTCGCCACCGCCATACCAGCACAGCGCCGGTGGAGACCCAAAGGTCTTCGACACCGACGACTGTCGTCTCCGCTTCCCCGACATCTCGTCGACGCCCTCGACGAAGTCCTCATCGTCGACGACATGGCCGAACCAGCGCCGCCGTCGGGACCTCTTCCTCTCCGGCGATAGACACCGTGACGGCCCCCGCTCTGCTGCCTCACAACCCAGGTGCTCTCTCTCTCTCTCTCTCTAGTCGGGCGAGCCACAGCAGAATGAAGTAACAGAAAGGCGTAACCGCACCTTAATGGATATGGTGTGCAACATGATGAGCTACTCCACACTGCCAATGAGCTTATGGATAAAGGCATTAAAACCCACTATTCATATTCTCAACAGAGTTCCAAGCAAATCGGTGTCTAAAACACCGTATGAATTATGATCTGGAAGAGTGCCTTCGCTGTAACACCTCCGGGTGTGGGAGAGTCCTGCAGAGGCTAAGATCTTCAACCCAAGTCTTGGAAAGTTGGATCCCAAGACTATGAGTTGCTATTTTATTGGCTACCCAGAAAAGTCCAAAGGTTTCTGTTTCTACTGCTCAGATAGATACACGAAGTTTGTAGAAACAAGACATGTCGTCTTCTTAGAGGACAAAATGATTAGGGGGAGCTTGGTAGCTCGAGAGATCGATCTTGAGGAGAAGCAGGTACATGTACCCAACTCTATGAGTCAAGAACTTTTCTTCTCACTGCCTGTTGATGTTGAGCCTGTGATGCCTGACGTTGCAGCACCAACACCTGTTGTCACTCCACCTGTGGTACAAGAGGAACCTGCCACTGATGAAGGGGAGCGACAGCAGCCTCACACAGATAATATGCCAGAAGAGCAGGCTTCATAAGAGCCTTAATCAGAGATTATGCCAAATGAAGAGCCCCCTAGGAGTTCTCAAAGAGCTTGAAAGTCAGCAATACCGGCAAACTATGAACTATATAACACAGAAGAATATCATATGGAGGATGACCCCGCCTCATATGAAGAAGCCATGAGAAGTGTCCACTCATCTGAATGGTTGGAGGCCATGAAGGATGAAATAAAATCAATGAGTCCCAATAAAGTTTGGGACTTGGAATAAATTACTAAAGGAGCCAAAATAGTAGGCTGTAAATGGGTCTATAAGATTACATATGACTATAGAGGGAATATAGAAAAGTTTAAGGCACGACTTGTGGCTAAAGGCTTTACGCAAAGAGAAGGAATTGACTATAATGAAACATTTTCTTTAGTCTCTTGTAAAGACTCCTTCAGAATTATAATGGCACTAGTGGCGCATTATGACTTAGAATTATATCAAATAAATGTAAAAATGGTATTTTTAAATAGGGATTTAGAAGAAAGAGTTTATATGGCACAACCGAAAGATTTTGTTATGAAAGAAAAGAAAAAGATGGGATGTCGTTTAAAGAGATCCATTTATGGATTAAAGCCAGCTTCAAGCCAGTGGTATTTGAAGTTTGATGGAACAATAAAAAAATATGGTTTTGAAGCAAATGTTGAGGACAATTGCATCTATGTAAAGTTCAAGAATGGAAAATTCATTTTTCTTGTTTTATATGTGGATGATATTTTACTGGCCAGTAGTGATATTAGTCTACTACAAGGAACAAAAAAATTCTTATCCTCAACCTTTGACATGAAAGATCTTAGCGAAGCATCATATGTTTTGGACATTGAGATTCATCGAGATAGAAGAAAGTACACATTAGGACTGTCTCAAAAGACGTATATAAAAAAAGTGTTGAAGAAATTCAACATGCACAAATGCAGTGCCACACCTGCTCCTATAGTCAAGGGCGAAAGGTTTGAGGATTGGCAGAAACCCAAGAATAAGTACGAGCTCGATGATATGAAAATAAAATCATATGCTTCGGCTATGGGAAGCTTGTAGTATGCGCAAGTATGCATATGCTCTGACTTGGCATTTGTCACCGAATTACTTGGCAGATTTCAGAGTAATCCAGGCCCTGAGCACTGGAAGTTAATAAAGAAAGTCTTGTGATATTTGTAAGAAACGAAAGGCCTCAAGTTGGTATACGGAAGATCAGATTCACTCCAAGTGGTGGGATATTTTAATTCAGACTTTGTAACAGATAACACAAAATCCATATCGGGGTATGTGTTTACCCTGTCAGGAGGAGCCATTTCATGGAAAAGCTCCAAACAGACTATCACGGCAGGGTCTACTATGTATGCTGAATTTATAGCATATTATGAGGCCACGAGGCAGGTCAACTGGCTAAAGAAATTTATACCCGGATTAAAAGTGGTTGATAGTATTAAGAGATCACTAAAGTTATACTACGATAATGAACCAGCAGTAATGTATGCTCACAACAATCAGTTCAGCGGTGCCGCCAAACATATTAATATAAAGTACTATGTTATAAAAGATAAAGTCCAGGATCGCACTATAAGTGTCGAGCATATTAGGACTGAAAGAATACTTATGGATCCGCTCACAAAAGGCCTACCGTCTAGCGTGTTCAAGGAGCACGTAGCCGGCATGAGATTAAGGGAAGTCTTATGATTCTAGACTTAGAGCCCAAAGAAAAGTATCTGTTTCTGAACGGAGATGTGTGTAGTGGCTGTTGAATCTATCAGCGATTAGCTGTGACGACGAGACATGCTCTACGTGTAAATCCGTGATGAAATAAAAAATATAAAGTAATGGTAAAAGAGATCTAGGGGGAGAATGTTAGTAGATCTTCAGCTTTGGGCCTAACGGCCCAAAGCCCAGATCGCGCCCTAATCGGGGGCGCCCCAATCCTCCTCTGGTTGGTGGGCCCCCGTCACCCTGCACCATATAAAGAGTGGTGGAGCCGGCGGCTCAAGTCACGAGGTTGACCAGAGTCGCAACACCACCCTACAGAAATCCTACCCGATCAAAAGGAGGGCGTAGCCAGTGACGGGATTCCCCATTGCTGCCACCACGGCGTCCCTCTTCGCCACCGTCGTACCGGGACAGCGCCGGTGGAGACCCGAAGGTCTTCAACACCGACGATCGCCGTCACCGCTTTCCCGACATCTCACCGACACCCTCGACGAGGTCCTCGCCATTGACGACATGGCCAGAACCAACGCCGCCACCGGGACCTCTTCCTCTCCGGCCATCGACACCGCGACGGCCCCCGCTCCGCTGCCTCACAACCCAGGTGCTCTCTCTCTCTCTCTCTCTCTCTCTCTAGTCCCGCACCAGAGTCACTCGCACCCAGTGACTAGACCCTCTCTAGATCGCAGCCTAGGTATAGTTCAGATTTAACAGGCGGCCCTACGCGGTAACGGTGACCCGAAAAGGCGATACCTGGACGCTGCAGAGGGGCACGGTCAAGGAGGCGGAGCATGAGCGGAGGAGGATGAGGGAGGTAGGGATGCAACAGCTGATGGTGAGTCGAGCTAGGCAACGATGGCGTTAAGGGAGGGTATCTCTACGACGCATATCGGGAAAACGAGGCCGGGAGGGCGGTGGGGTAGGAGGAGGAGCCGTAGCGCGTGTCCGTCGACAATCGGAGGTAGAGAACAAGACCGATGGAGGAGGCGAGATCGGGGCGTTCACCATCTCCTCCTCGTTGGAGGGGTTGGGGTGGCGCTGTCCGCCTCCAAATCAGCCCTCCTCCTCTCCCTCCTTTAAGCCACCGCCGCTGCCAGGAGCATGGGAAAGAGAAGAAGAGAGAAAATAAAAAAGTAGAAAAGAAAAAATGACATGTGGGATCAAATATGTCACGTCAAACAAAACCGCTCTCAAAATCATTAAGAAAGGAAAATTGAAGTCGATAGTTTAAGGTATCAGATACCCGGTTTTTTAGTTTTTTTTTAAGGGGAAACCTGGTTTTTAGTTGAAGAAGGCAAAGTTTGATACTCCTTAAAATTGAGGGAGGTGGATATGATTTTTTTTTCTTTCTTCTTTGATAAAACCTCTGTTTCTTTGGGCCGAGCTCAACAAACACTTGGGTCCAGTGGGCTGTGGCGTTGCTCAACAAACATGAATGGAATGGACCCTCGACGGCGTCAGTGATCTGTTCCAGGAAGGTCCAGTCATGGCCGCCGCCGGCTTCCGCCTGGGCCAGCGCGTGCACGCCGCCGGCGACCCTCGCCGCATCGGCACGGTGCGCTACCTGGGCCCGGTCCATGGTCACGCTGGCGACTGGGTCGGCGTCGATTGGGACGACGGCGCCGGAGGCCGCCACGACGGCTCTATCGCCGGCCGCCGCTACTTCGTCGCCGCGGGCGAGTGCTCGGCCTCCTTCGCGCGCCCCACTGCGCTCAGCAAAGGGATCACTCTCTCCGACGCGCTCCGCCTCCGCTACCGCGTCGAGGACTTCACCAAGGAGGAAGAAGGTTAGTGCGTTTCCAACATTTCGGTTCTGCCTTCACATTTTGGTGCTGCAGTGCATCCACTTTCAGTATATATACGAGTAAAGGCTACATTTGTTTTCCTTCTCGATTCATCGGTCAACGTAGTTTATGTATTTGGCGTGCTCAAACAACATGTTATTCTGTGCTGTGTTTGTGGAAGCAAGCACCATCTCGATTCATTAGATCTGTTATTGCACATAGGTGACTGATGAAATGGTACTGGTACCCTGATAACATGATTTGCTTCATCCAGATGAAATGTACGTCTTCTCAACAAGTCAGAAGCGTGTGTCCGTTGAATTCGTCGGGAAGAACAAAGTTCAGGAGAAGCTCAAGAACTTCAATGACTTGTCCAGTGCTTCAGTTGGATACATGGGAGTAAGCTCGATTGGGTCACCAGATGAGCTAAAGAATTTGGTTCCCAGTAAGTATTGTCTTATGGTACTCCTTTTACACATTTTACTTGCTCAGATTGCCACCTTGCCGTACCTTCCTTGCCCTTCATCCCGAGATTTGATGAGGTGCTGACTATGGGTAATTTGCTTGTTTCAGATCTCAGACTACTTGACTTAACTGGAAATCTTCTGTCACAATGGCAAGTACGAATTCTCACATAATGCATGAATGTCTTGTAGTTTCGAATCATGACAGATATAATGCACGCAGCGTTATGGATCGAAATAGCCACAGAAATTTTTTTCGTGAAACACTACAAACTACTGCAGCATATCCCTTTGCTACCGCTCTTCTTCTTTTGTTATGTGTCTAAATTGTTTGGTTCTCTCTCAGGATATATCCTGTCTTTGTCAAGCCCTGCCATCCCTGGAAGTTCTTAACTTGTCAAACAACACCATGGAGAATGATGTTACAGAAAGTCCCATGCTTGAGAATATCCGTATTTTAGTTCTCAACAACTGTGGTGTGACGTGGGAACTGGTAAACTCAATGCCTGTCAGTTTCCAGCTTTCGTTAGTGAATGCAGTCATATTTATGGGCTGATTTTAACTTACACCGAGCAGGTTGAAAAGATTAAAATCTCATTTGCTTCTCTAAATGAACTTCACCTGATGTCAAACAAGCTTAAGATGATCATGGTTAGTGTTTCCTCTTATACCTCTATCAGGTGCTTCATGTCTTACTATATTTCCTGTTCTAAGCTGCACCTGCTGATAATCGAGAAACACATCATGGATGCTTTTGACGAATTTCACCTTGGTTGCTGCCAATGTACTCCATTTAATCTTTCAAAAGTTTTGAGTTGTCAATAAGGTGCAATTATATAGAACAGTTTTTTGCAGCTAACTGCATTTTACACCTCTCATGTAGGCCCCAGATGGAAAATTTGTGCAAGGTTTCAGTGCACTACGGCTTTTAAATTTGGAAGATAATCACATTGATTCATGGGATGAAATTGTGAAATTATCTTTTTTAACTAGGTAAACAGAGTTTCTGCCCTTAAAATTGAGTGATACTACTTTGCATTATACTTGGTTACTATGAGTATTTATCTTCTTTCCCCTGTTTCTGTAGTTTGGAACAACTCCACCTGAACAAAAACAGGCTAAAGCATATAAAGTATCCATCAAATCTTTCATCACCTGGACCTCTTGACCATGAAGCTTCTGTGCCTTTTCAAAATTTGCAAGTCCTTTTGTTAGGTATTTCTTTCACTGGGGTGGCCCTTTGTTGTCTTCTCCATGTAAAAAAGAATCTGCTTTCTTCTTTAAACTGAAACTTTGACTTTTAAATGCCTCAGGATCGAATGAAATAGATGACTTTCCTTCTGTGGATTCACTTAACCTCTTCCCAAGTTTAAGGGTGAGCTGGTTTGAGAAATTAGCCTTGTTGTTTGTAATCTTATTACTGTCTGTAATAGCTTGGCAGGGCCATACTGATACCTAATTCTTTAAAAAGGACATAAGGCTTTCTGATAATCCTATTGCTGATCCTGCCAAGGGTGGTGCACCTCGATTTGCGCTTGTTGCTCGACTAGGAAATGTGAAAATACTAAACGGCAGTGAGGTATGTACCAACTCTCTTAATCCTTTTTTGTACACTGACTCTTGATGCTTCTTTAGTATGTAATGTGTATTGTGCTGAATCCAGAGATATATTACTTAATCCATCTTGCAATGTCTCTAGGTAAGCCCACGCGAACGAAAGGAAGCAGAAATAAGGTCAGTTACTTTATGGTATATAGGACGCCTTCATAAATCATAATTTGTATGTCTAGGAACCCACATTTGGGAAGCTAATAGGTCTAAATGTCAATTTTTCTCCCTTCTATATGAGCCGCAAACTATCCTTCTGGTTATCTGTGAAAGTATTACTATATATGTTCGTTCTTTTTGTACATAAGTTTGGTTGCCTTTCTCAACGTACCATTGAAATTCTGATACTTGCGATGTACATGGTAGATATGTTCGTTTTGTCATGGGGAAAACAGAATCAAATGACCCAGAAGAGATCAAACGGCTGCACCCTAGGTATGTTTTTGCGAAGCATCCTCATCCTTTTGTTCATCAAACATCATATTCTGTCCCACATGATCCAGAGAGCAAATAGTCCATCAATTTGATATTTTAATCCTTTTGCTGAATAGAGTAAATTGAATTACTTCTGCAATGGCCATCATAAAATAACATGACCATTTGATACTCAATGGAACCAATATGGGAGATGAATTCAGTGATCAATCTACAATAAGAGGACCGTCTGTTCATTTGTAGCCCATGGGACGTGCAGTTGGCTTGCAGTTCACTTAAGCATTTGCATTTTATCCAAACACCTCATTTGTGTTTTGTTCCTTGGTTTCTTTTGTCAATTTTATTTACTTCTGAATTCTGATAGATGCGTGATATCTGCATACCAGTGATTAGTTGATTATAATCAGAGGCTGCAAAAATCTATGGTTGCAGATTTGCTGAACTAAAGGCCTTTCATGGCATTGAAGATGAGAAGCCAACTTCTAGTACATCAGGCCCGCAAAAGATGGCATCTAGTCTTATAAGTAATGAATCTGAACTGTACTTTAGACAAGAGAGTTAGATAGTTGATTGGTTAGCATGGAAGGACTGGTTATTTGTCCACCCTGCATGCAGGTATCACGTTGAAATGTGTGGGGCCGTCTATGGGTGAAAAGCAACCGTTGACAAAGAAACTACCGCCTACAACAACTGTGAGTACTTGTTCGCGCTACTTAGCTATCTAGTCACCAGTTTGCAGGTTGCTTTCTATTGAGAGGGTTCAGTAATGTCTTTTAGCAATAATTGATTTGTGGATTAGGCTGCTGAGATGTACTAGTTGAGTGCCTAGTAATTCAAGGAACTTTACTTGTTGCCTCCGTGCATCTAGATGAAGTAGCACTAGATTCCATCCATTTTTTTTATCACCTTTTAAGCTTTATGTGTTACATACAGGTGGGGAAGTTGAAATCTTTGTGTGAGAGCTTCTTTAAGCTGAAGGACCTAAAAGTGAGGCTGTATGTCGAGGAAGAGGTATGAAACGAATGTCACTGAATTGAGAACCTTTGATGTATTAATCAAATAGTGTATTATAACTGCAATTATTTTGACAGGGCTGCCCTATACCCGAATTTCTGGAGGAGGACACGTCTTCTCTCGTGGAACTTGGTATCGGTTCTGGCGCAACCATTGTTGTGGACGAGGAGAGCTAGCCAGTCGTCCTCATATTTCTCTGAGGATGTGAATTTTCTTGTGTACGTATGGGCCACATCCAAACGCATCAGCTTTGGTGTAACTGTCAATTGTGTAATTTGGACGAAGTCTCATCGATGCAAGAACAAGCATATGCCGTGTAACTTGCAGTTATACATGTACTATATTTTTCTTCTTCTGGTATGGAATGGATTTGCTCAATCCGATTGAATTGGCAAAAAAATTTTTAAGGCAAAACTTGTTTAAAAATAAGAGAAAAAGGAAATATAAATTACTAAAAACATGCCATGTTGATCATCCTTGAGTAACTGTCCTCCGTGAAAAAGAAAAGATCATCCCTGATTAGCTATTAATATAGAAACTCATTGTTCAAAAGAAAATACTTATGAGGTTTTTGTACTAGTCTGTACACGTGTCCTCCCTTTATTGATCAGCGAGATCTCAAAGTCCAAAGCCAACAACAATTTCATTTCTTTGCAGGATCTCCACTCCACCTGACCGCAACTTTTCGGATCCAGCGCAGCGCCGAGTATCTCCTCTTCCTAGCTCCTCCCGTCCCGCCCCTACCCTGAGGCCTGGATTGCGTCCATTTCGTCCTCGTCGTGATTCATCCATTAATTGCTGGTGAGCCTACTTCAATCACGGATTGTTCGTTTCCTTGTGCGCAATCTGTTCTTTGCTTTGAGGCCTGCTCCCGAATCAAAAACTTTTTTTTAGATCAATCAAAAACTTTCTTTTGGGGATTATTATTGAATGAATCCAGCTTCTTGCGGCTGATTTTGTTGCTAGTGGAGTGAGTATTTCTTTCCCCTTTCCTTTCCTTTTCTGGGATTCCATTCCTTCAGCTGAGCCTGAAGCCCTGAACGGCTGAATCCCCCATGCGCCCGAGTTGAATGGCGTCTCTTCTGACGAGGACTGGCGTGCTGCCATGGCTCCAAAGCAAGATTGTTGATCCCCTGCTTCTGGTTATCAGAAGGTACTCTTCTTTACCTGCCTATTCCTGATTCAGCAGTTTCGAGGGATATTTGGAAAGAAAAATGCAGCCGGCACTCGTTGGTGAGGTTGCTGATTATCTTCTGTTGGAATGCCGTGCAGGGGAGCAGAACCAAAGCAGCTAGCCTTCTCTGCGGCACTTGGTATTACCATTGGAATCTTTCCAATATGCGGTACGGATCTCCTCACCATGCCTTTCATTCTGCCAGTTTCTCATATAACTAAAAAAATGTTCCACACTGAATGGGTGCTTAGATGAAGTTCAGTGTCTGTATGTCAACAGTTTTCAGGTTCTAGATTGATTCCAACTATGTCATCTCGGCATTATTTGGGAAAAGAACCTTTGTTTTGAGCATTTATATTAGTATATAAGTAGTATTATGTAAAATAATTTGTAACAAGCCTCAACGGAATGGAGCAACTTAATCAATGTTCCTGCAGCTAAAACTTTTTGGCATGCATCATTGTGCAATACACAGTTATAATATCATTAGTGACTCTGCCATATGTTCCTCAAAGAATCATCATATATCCTTGTGCTTTTTGTGACTGCAGGGACCACTGTTATTCTCGGCGGTGTTGCTGTTGCAATGTTGGGAAGTCGCTGCAATGCTGTTACTGTTATGGTTCTAAATTTGGCCGCCACTCCTCTTGAGCTGAGGTATTCATAGTGACTCTCCTTGTATCTGATTTTTTTGACAAGTGTCATTGCATGGATCAAGCTTTTTCTGCAGTAGTACACTTCAAAATGCATTTCTGCGTAACTGTAACCGCTTCTTTACAAGAGTGCCACGCTGCTGAAATCAGTTATTGCAGTCACATTATGGAGATCACCTGCGTTTTGGGGTTTCATTTGTTAAACTTAATACATAATCAAATTTTGTACTAACTTGGATGAGTCATCTGCTTGGCTTTATAGTTACACTGAGATATACTTATTGGATTTAAATGTACCTTACACAACCCATTCTTTGTTGTAATCTATCGTGTCTTAATTGATTTTCAGCTCCCTGATGCATTTTTCACTTTGATATTTGGTTTCAATGCGTAATCACCGATTCCATTTTCTACAGCTTGATCATCCCTTTCTTGCGCTTGGGAGAAGCTGTCACGGGTAGTGGCCATTTCCCCTTGACAGCTGACGCGTTGAAGAATGTCCTCACTGGCCATGCCTCAAAGGATGTGATACTGAGCATCGTCCATGCGGTTAGTGGATAGCTTAATCCATCAGTCTTGCTCATTCATAAATAGAAGTTGTGCTTTACACTTCCTTGTAGCAACACTTACATAGGATGACTGCCATTTTCAACAACAGATGCTGGGCTGGCTGATTGCTGCACCATTTGTACTGGGCGCATTGTATACTGCCTCGCTCCCGTGCTTCAAGATTCTTGTCGATAGGTTCGGCAGCACGCCTTCGAGCCCCAGGACACCGATCAAGCTGGTCTAGAGTGGTTCATTTGCATGAGTTACATGTCTGATACTGCTGAAGCTTTGTATACACATTCTTTGTAGTGTACTTTGGCTCATCCAAACAGGAACCATGAAATAAATTAAACATGTAACTGTATGCTGGCTTCTTATATTGGTATGTGTATTTTTCTTAATTTGCAAAGTATGGATAAATAAGTAAAAGAGCAACTATATGGTTCCAGTTTGGTGCACAAGAACCCCTGGTTGTATTTCATCCTGTTCCACAGGCAATTTCCTGATCCATGGTCAGGGGAAAAAATCATTGAATACAGAGGAATTCCCACGTGTTTGGGAGCTACAGACTTCAGAGGCATCATGGGTGTACTATTCTCAAATCAGTTAGGAATGGATAAGCGATGAAACACCCTGAGAATCGTGTTTTTTTTTTCATAATATATAGTGTCCATGATAAAGAATGAAACAATAGAGCATGCTAAACTACATGAACTTCAGCCATGTTTCAGAAATTTGATCGAAAGAGTGGAACAGCGATGTGAAACCAGTCATCTCCAGAAATTGTAATCAGAAAATTAGCTTCGAGGCAATGCAGAAAGGTAACAGATTGACAGCGCAAAAAGGCTCCAAAAAAACAGAGAGAAAAGAGATGGAAAAAAAAAAATGCGTGACTGTGGGCTGTACTGTTTTGACCAACCAACCTCTCGTTGAACTTCAAGGTTTGACCCCAACCACAGCAACAGGACACACAACTGCCAAACTTTTATTGCTTGTACTGCCACTGCATCTCCTCCTCTTTCTCTTCCGCGACTTCTCCACCCGGAATCTCGCCGCAATCTGCTCGAAAATCTGCTCAAGCAACCCCAAGGTTTCAGCTCTGGAATCGCTGTATTACAAAGAGCTCTCCTATTTGGTGAGTTCCAGGCTTTCAGCTGCTTCGAATTGAGAAATCGCCTCTAGATTGGCGCAAGGCTCGATCCTTCCGACTGCGAGTTGAAGAAATTTTCTAAAGGTTTGATCTTTTCGGTGCCCAAATAGCCGAAGTAGAGGGCTTCTCCCAATTTTGAGTGTTTCGAGCTGCTCCTGGTTCGTCAAGATCGAGGAGCTTGAAGATTCAGCACTGGTTTAGGGTTTCTCTGCTGTGGAATGATCTCGAATGGCGCTTAAGGCCACGGCTCACGGCGCCGCGGAGGCAGCCATAGCGGCCATCGGCCATGGCTACGATGTTGCCGCCGACGTCCGGCTCAAGTATTGCAAGGGGAGGCTGACCGACCCGAACACACGCCTCATTGACCTCGGCGGCGATGAGGTCCAGGACGTTCTGCTCCCCGGTGGAGTCACGGTTACCGGCGTCCCCAAGTCCATCAAGTGCGACAAGGGTGAGCGGATGCGCTTCCGGTCTGATGTCCTCTCTTTTCAGCAGGTATACTCAATATGTACAAATCCCGTTCATGCTGGATAATGATTGTTCAAATAGTGATGATAATGCTTTCACTAGTTTGGCACTATACTGAATCAAGAATGTATTTTGCAGATGTCAGAGCAGTTCAACCAGGAGTTGTCTTTGACAGGGAAAATCCCATCCGGCATGTTCAATAGCATGTTTGATTTCTCTGGCAGCTGGCAGAAAGATGCAGCTAATACCAAGTCACTTGCTTTTGATGGTTGGTGCATTTCACTATACACTGTCGCACTCTCAAAATCTCGTATACTACTTCGTGATCATGTTACTCACGCAGTTCCTTCAACCTGGGATCCTGCTGCATTGGCAAGGTTAGACACTTTCCCTAACGTTGTGCAATAAGACCAAATTTTAATTTAGCTTCAATCATTTGTTAGGTGATTCATATTATTCAAAAGCTAGTAATCTTCTGAATAACAACTTGTGATTCCAGCTTAATCTGGTTCCTACAAGTCATGTGATTTATGGACACTACTTTTTTTTCCCCTTTAATAGAGTTTGAGTCATAGTTTTCTTTATTATACAAGTGGACATTGATCAATATGGTATGGGTTAATGTTGTTCCTGAACATGATTATGGTTGCTTTATCTTCAGGTTTATTGAAAAATTTGGTACTCACGTAGTTGTTGGTGTAAAAATGGGGGGCAAAGATGTTATTTATCTGAAACAACAGCATTCATCCAGCTTGCAACCAGCCATGGTTCAGAAACGATTGAAGGAAATGTCAGACAGGAGGTTCCTAGATGCAGGATGTCAATATGACATGAACAAGGATGCATACGGGAAAGATAAGGTGCTTTTCTTCTCTGTAATGTCCATGCTGTTCTTTTTTATTGGCGATGGAGTGTAGTCAGCATACAAAATGTGCTTGTAAACCTGACTTTGAAGTATTGATAAATGAATCTGTCAAATGTCAAATATTCATGAACTGCATGCCTTGTCAACATCAGCTGTCTTTTAAATATGATACTTTTTAACGAACTGGCAGGGATGTTTTAAAGATGAATTATACTATACTTTGGTCTTACAATGTATCATCCTTCGCAGAACGATGCAAGAGAGCAACGACTAAGATTTGCAGAATCAAGTCCATCAAGTTCTTACTCTTCGAAGGAGGTACTGCATCTTTTTACAGTAATCAAGCTTATTGCTTTTTTCTATTCATGCAACATTAATTGTCTTTGATATTTCAGGATTTAGTGATGGTGGCTAAGCGACGAGGTGGAAAGGAATGGGATAAAGACATGCCTCATAGTGAATGGATGAACACTGTTCAAGCAGAACCTGATGTTATCTCAATGTCATTTCTACCTATTACTTCATTGTTGAATGGAGTACCTGGCTGTGGATTTCTGAATCATGCAATTAATCTGTACCTTCGCTGTAAGTTTGTCTCACACAATTCATCTCATGTGACAGTTATAATCCCTTTATTAAATGTTTACCTTTGAATTGTTTGTTGGTCATTTCTGATATTTTTAATGAATTTATTTCTAGTATTTTAGGGCACTCTAGATCTCTTTAGTGCAGGAGGCCTAAGCTGTTTCACACTCCATGTTGTTGCTGCATGCATGCTTTGTATGCTTGATTTGACTTCATGTTGTACTCAGCTTTCTTTTAGCGTCATTAGGTGCTTGGAATAGCTAGAAATGTGAATTTCTGACTTAGTACTCTGTTTTGCAAATCGTCATATGTATGAAAGAAACGAAAGGATAGTTTTGAAGTCTTGGATAATAAATTCCTACACAACATGTTGGGTTTTCTAGTAGATTTATTGTATATGTTTGGTGATACAGAAGCATAAATGTCATCCGGCTCAACTACAGTAGAAAGTTTTAACAAATAGATGACATATTATTATGGTAGCAAATGGATAGGGTGAGATAGGGCTCATCGTCCTCTAATCTTCAGGATTCTCCTGTCAAGAAGAGGCTCTAATCAATGGGCAAGTTTGTTGGGCAAGGTCCTCTACAGATTGATTGCCTATAATTGAGGGCTCATGGCTTTGCCTTGTAGCTCTTGGGCACCTGCCAATTTCATGGAATGCATATCCAAATCAACTAGGAATCAACTTACCTAACACTGAAATTTGTACTCCTATACCAAACTAATCTAACGAACTAGAACCGTTATGAATCTGGCAGGGTTACACGTGTATGGATTCCATAACAGCTCAATTTTTCGCAGATAAGCCTCCAATTGAAGAACTGCACCAATTTTTGGAGTTTCAGCTACCAAGGCAGTGGGCGCCTGTGTACAGTGATCTTCCCCTAGGGCCTCAGAGGAAGCGACAGAGTAGTGCCTCTTTGCCCTTAAATTTCATGGGGCCGAAGCTGTATATCTGCACTAATATGGTACATGTGTTCTTGTGATTTTGATCTTCATAGTTCATACAGCATTTTTTTTAATTTTTGAATCAGTCATAGTTTATATGATGTGCATGTTTGTTTAGTCATATAGTTCCAAATGTTTGAGGTATGTTGGCACTAATTTCACCTTCATCTTTACAATACTGGTTCAACTAGAACAAGAAGTATTTCACTTCAAAAAGAACAAGAAGTATTTAGTTCATTTTTTTTAGTAAATTATGGATGCAAACTGTTCACTTATTTATTTTTTAGGGAAAATCTGTTCACTTATGTTGGTTGTCAGTTGACTAAGCATTATCATTTATCACACTAATTAGAAGCTTTGAAGCTTTAGATAAGTTTCATTTATATCTTTTCTTTACATGTTTCCCTATATATTACGCAGGTTGATGTGGGTGAAAGGCCTGTTACTGGACTACGATTATATCTTGAGGGGAAGAAAAACAACATGTTGGCTATACATCTTCAGCATCTATGCTCCCTTCCTCAAATCCTCCAGCTTCAGGATGACCCTTACAACCACAGAACACCAGAACCACATGACCGCAAGTACTTGGAACCATTTGGGTCATGGAAGCGTTTCTCTCATGTCTACACGGCGCCAGTGGAGTCGGATGATGACTCTTCAATTGTTACTGGAGCACAACTACATGTGAGCAGCCATGGATTCAAGAAAGTCCTTTTCCTCCGCCTTCATTTCTCAAAAGTCTGCAGTGCTGCATTAGTGAAGAATCCTGAATGGGAAGGATCGCCAAATCTGGGCCAGAAGTCCGGGCTCATCTCTACACTCATAAGCACACATTTCTCCACGGCGGCTCAAAAACCTGCCCCTCGCCCTGCTGATGTGAATATCAATTCAGCTGTGTACCCCGGTGGTCCACCTGTGCCTGTGCAGGCACCAAAGCTGCTCAAGTTTGTAGACACAGCGGAGATGGTGCGTGGACCACAAGACACTCCGGGATACTGGGTGGTCTCTGGTGCGAAGCTACAGCTAGAGAGAGGCAAAATATCGCTGCGGGTGAAGTATTCTCTCCTAACGGCCATGGTGCCTGACGACGAGTATCCACTTGATGAGCAAACTTGAAACCTGGATCAGGACTTGAACGGGGCTAATGTACATTTAATTATGTGGCGCATGACATATTTCAGTATGCATCTTAGGAAAGCTTGTCAACATGTACATTGCTTCTTTTTAGGTTTTGCCTAATTTTTCCATGGGGCATGCTGTTTGTAGTAGAATCTCGGAAGTCGAAAATTGTTTCCCAAAGGGTAAAGTGTACAATATTCTGTGTATATGCAGTATGTATTATGTTTGTATCTTTCCTGAACATTTGCCTTGCTCGCTCAAACCCATTCAGGGCAATTTCATTTGTATTTCAAACTCATAGGCATTCTTTTGCAGTGTTTTCTTCTCTTATGGGGTGAGGCCCAATCCATTTTCTGGGTAGCCCTTTCTTTATTAATAGATGTTACATTACCAGACTTTGAATAGGGTCGTTGAATCACGTTCGAAATGAACGTACCGCACAATGTAGGGGGCTCGTTTGGAACACACAACTTCGAACAGTAAAAGACTCTGACTGCCCAAGATTTAATAGCAAGTAACAAGCAATAACCACCTTATGAATTCTACAAGTAGCCTAGTTACACTTCCACAAAATATCGATGTAACCAAGTTAACCTCGTGTGCTAGAACCTAACCATGTGTTAATGGCAGAATATCTATGCTTCCACACAAACACCGTAGCATGGAAGTTACTTCAAATTGACCCATATTGACAATAGTTGGATGGTATTGTTCTGCAAAGGAATGTCAGTTCCTTAACAGACACTTGTTGGATGGTATTGTTCGGCAAAGGAGTGTCAGTGCCCAACTACTACACTGACTAATTTGCCGTTTATTTCAGTGGTGCAGCAATCTGTGTCAGTCCCAAGCCCTGTCCAAACTCCAGTTCTCCATGCTTGCCTCCAAATTTTCCTATATTGAAAATACATATATCAGAAAAATTCCAGCAGGTTCAGGTGCACAGAACTGGGCCTCTGATTCCACGATCAGATTATTTCCAGCAGAACCTAGACAGGCATATACATGTTCCTTTATTTTGGAGAGACTGACGATGACAACATTTAAGTCCTACATACTTAAAAAGGGTGAGGAAAACTTATATGTTTGATATCACAGAATATATGTTTTACATATTTTTGTTACAGGTCACTCGTGCAAACAAAATATTCATTCACAGAAAGCAGGTACTTCTAAAAAAATAAAAAGGTAACAAAAGCATCCCATGTCCCTCTAATAAAAACTTAGCATGTCTCTATTCTTGAAATTACTGAGTACAAATAAAACAAGATGTACCTACCATCGATCTGTAGTCATCAGAGAATCGAGCTTGATGTGTTGACTCTGAATTCCCTCTCTTTTGGGCACGACGTGCATTATCCTTTTCCTCATAAAAATCAAAATCATCCAGAATAGATGTTCCTGGGCAATAACCCTTGAAAATTCTTAACATTTCCAGACCCTGCGGAAGTCCAATCTACATCCAAAGAACAGACTGGTCTGTAAGAAAATGCATGAAGAACAAACCTTTTTTGTCTATTGAGTCTTAGGAATCACGTGGAAACCTTAACAGGAGTATACATAAAACCTGCCATTGTATTGCTTCACATAATATTAACTAATTTTACTGTTGAATCACCAAATAATTCATTTTCTCTTGATGATCCATATTATTCTCAGATTCTATGATCTCTTATGTGTCAATACAAATGAGCTGTTGTATATTGCAAACTAAAATATCTCATCATTCAAGAACAAAATAGGATATAGGGAAAATTCAGAATGATAAACCAAAACCATGATTACCTCCTGAGTGTCCCTACTAAAAGTTACTATTCTGTTGTTGTTGTTTTCAAGAACTATATGTTTGAACAACCGATTTGGAATGTCCTTTATAATGTGCCATGTTGTAGGGAAGAAGCCATTCCATTTATTTTCTTTCCAAAAGTCCATGGTCTTCTTGAAATCAACTGGACCTAACATCTCTGCCAATCCTACAAACTGTCCACTGGTATTGACCTGTAAAAGTAACATATATGAGGAAGTACTATCTTGCAATTTCACATATTTGAAATAATCAACTCATTAACTTTTTAATCAAACAGGACAAATATCATTAATTACAACAAAATCATAAAAAGGTTTATGTACCAATCTTCTTAATACTATAGTAGGTAGTAGTTAGCATAATTGTAACCCTTTTTTCTTTGATTTGTCCTCAAAACATGCAGGTGAATAAGCAAGCATCTGACCAAACCAGTATGCATAATCAGATGATCATTAGTACCTTTTGATTTTAACTTTATGTGAGGCATTAATCCTACAACAAAAGAAGCCAAAAGTACTTATTAGTAATTTAAGAAAATCGAAATTCTGGCATGTTTCCTTAAGAGGTTACATGGTTCACAAGTGACACCATCACCAAAGAGCTGAGACAGCAGGCAAGCCACCAAAACTTCCTAGCTTAAAAATGAAACTGTTCACCCTCTTGGAAAACCACTTATATCTCAGTTAACTATATTGCTCAAATATCAAACTCATCATATATAAAATTTTAAATGGCAGTATAGTTTTTGTAGCTATGAACTGTCATAGAAAAAAAGGATAAATAATCAGAGGTAAATTTTTTTATCCTTACTGACCGAGAAGAATAGGAAGACAGGGCACCTTTTGCCCGTCTCCTTCATTAAAATCTGAGCTTCATGGTAAGCAGCATCCAGCTTATTGTTCCCATTAGGTGTACTTGCCCACACATTGTATTTGATACCTTCATGAATGTCATCTTCACTATATGACTTGATCATAAAGAATTTGGCATGTTCATATTGAATTGAGAAGTCTGGTTTATTAAATTGATCCCTACGGACCAATGGACTCAAGATAGCTTTCTCAGTAGAGGAAACTGAAGTATCATTCAATTTACTAGATCTGGGCCCACGAACTTGGTCCCTTATAGCCTCAGAATTTCTCCACAGCTTATCCTTAATATTAGTCCTGTAATGGTCACTACTGTTCACAATCCTGTTAAGCATCCTAGATTTGGTAAAAGTATGTTTGCTTGTGGCAAGTTTGACTTGCTCACTGGCATTCGTCCTGACAAAATGGTGTCTTGAGTGACCATTCCCATGATAAGCACCATGCTGGTATCTTGACAGTAGATGAGCATCAGCATCATGGCACCAGTGACCAGTACGAGATTGAATCTTATCTTGGTAGCGCCAATTTTGAGAGAGCGATGGGATCTCATCACCATAGTCATGTCTTCTTGAGAATGATGTCGTTTCAGAACCATAGTGCCACATGCTTGATCGTGGAGGTGCCCCATTATACTTCTTACGAGACAAAGATGGGATCTCATCACCATACTGCAACCTTCTAGGCGTCTCACTATACTTCTTACGAGACAGAGAAGGGATTTCATCACCATACTGCAGTCCTCTTGGTAATGAAGGGCCTCCATCATCAAAGCTCCATAGATTTGAAATTGGAGTGGTCTCATTATCTATATAATGGTACCTTCCAGCATAATCGACCATCTGTTTCAATAAGGAATTGTCATGACAGACTACTTCCATAATAAACAAACATAAGTTGCCATCCTAGTACAGTCGAGTAATCATACCTCATCGTGGTATTCAACATATTGACCCTTGTAACTTGAAAAGCCAGTTAATCGATCTGATCTTTGGTAGCGATGTTCTGAGTCATCAAAATCAAAGTTAATTGCTGCTGGATATTTCCTCGTGTCAGGAGCAGCAGTAGGATATGAAACAAGATCTGCCCTTGCACTGGGGGTGTTAGTTTTGTTTCTCATTTTTCCCATGACATGCCCGAATCCATCAGGACTACTTGACTCTGCTTCTAATGAAGATAATTCCCCAGAACAGCTTGAAGGAGTACAGTAAGGCTTCTGGCTATAATATTCTCTTCCCAGTTGCAATGATTCTTTAGAATATGCATGTGATCCAAGTTCAGCGACATAGTTGGACTCCGAAGACCGAGTTTGATAATCCTGAAAGGGAGGATTTGTTTAAATAAAGAGTGAATAAAAAGCTTCAATTTGGATCCAGAGAGCTTTATCCATGAATGAATAATATATTTGAATCACTTAGGCTTGTAGTTCGTTAATAACAATTTTGTTTGTTGTGCTATCCTAATTACAGGAATAAGTTGAGCAGTATCTTGGATATAGAACAATGCAAATACTCAAGAAAGATTTCAACAAAACTGTGGGGGTAGTTCCCCATAGCGCAATTTCATGAAATAAAGAGTTAGCAACAAGTACAAGAACATATGCACAGTAGTTAAAAACAGCAGCAGTTCAACGTTAGTAAACAAAACAGCATAGGTATTATTAGGTGCTATTGTTGAATAATTTCATAATAGTATATTTTGCTTTGTTGTTAGCCTCCATCTTTTGTGGAGGCAAGATACATCCTTTTACAAAGAACAAAATGGATTGTATTTTAGTACTGTGCCCAAAACAAAGCGATGAATGACAGAAAACCCATACCAAATGTGGCAAGTCCATTTTTGCATGAGACATCAAATGGCCATCCTCTTCAAACTTTGTACTGCCCCCTACAGAATGAAGCCCAAATTGGCAGGAAATAAACACAAACCCAATATAATCTTGTTCAGTTAGAATTTAGGCTTGTTAGGGAAGTACTAGGAAACATACAGAGTTGATATGAAGAAACCAAACTTCTTCTAACAGCAGTATCCTTCGTAATGGAAGTACCAAGTCCTGTTTCTATTCCTGCTTCTGTTTTTGTTTCTGGTGGATCAGAAACTTCCTGCATCTGTAAAGCAAAAAGACAAAAAAGCAAATGTGAGAATTGATAAATAAAACGCCATAAACACCTCATAGCTGAAGTCCTAGGTGCACATGCACTCACGCAACAGTACTTCCAATCTTATGGGCATTAATATATTTCCGATTTAAAATATGGATGATGCACATGCACTAAACACATGTAATGTGCCAGGGAAGCTTCTGCCTTTATAACAAAAGACTAGTTGTTGGACGGTATAAGTTGTCAAAACTGCCTAAACAAAATCCATTTATGACCTTTGTTTTCTCCTTTTTTAGAGAGTGGTAAATGTGGTGCAACAGGCTGTTCCCTAGTGAGTGAAAAAAAAATCATAGTGGACATTTGTGTTCGGTACTAGGTATATGCAAGTGAAAAAGGAATATACAGGTTAACATGTCCTGTTCTGCTTTTGTTTTCCCCCTGCTCGGATTTTATCTAGTAGAGCCATTCATTTTGTAATTATTAGAAGCATGATAAAAGGGAGCAGAACATTCCTAGCCTGATGAGAATCCCATAAATCAAAGTGCAACCCCAAAGACAATTTTTTGTCTCGCTTGATTACAACCATCTGTTAAAACGAGGCGCATTGAATCGTTCGTTACATGCAAGTATGACAACATGGTATCTAACAGTGGCCGGACTAAACCCCAACTCCACCCCCCCCCCCCCCCTCTCTTTTTTTTTGGAACAAATAAATTGCAGGAGGCGGCTCGATCGATAGGGCGCAGACGCCCTCGTCCCCTCTCCTCCGAGGGGTCCGGTCCCCAGGTCAATAGGCCGACATTGGGGTCTACCTGCCGCTTGAGTTGTTTCCATGAAGAACTGGATGCCCATCCCCATCCCCGATTGGGGTGAAATCCCCCCTATAACCCGTGCCCCGCGCAGGGATCGATCCAACCTAAATGACAAGAAGAAAAACAGAAAGGGATTGGGGAGGAGAGCTGAGCTGCACTCACCTTGAGAAGGAGGAGGAGAAGGGGAGAGGCAGTCTCGTGCACCGTTCTTGGCCGCCCGCCGTGCTCTGGCTCTGGCCTGACGGACGACACCGCCGCACTTTGCTGGTGCTGCGTGCGGCCTCGGCACTCGGCAGTCCGTTAATTACGGCTCGGTTTCTTCAGTCGTTTTTTTTTTTTTAGAAACCCACCATATGGTTTTCTTAAAAAAACGAACCTAATAACTAGCTAAAATATTTTGATTTCCTCTCTTTTTGACCTATATATATACGGAATAACACATAAACCTTTTTTTAGCATGACAAAAAGGACATAACGAGGATCGAGGAACTAAAAGCGTTATACACATCGACGGAAAAGCGGAGACGAACTCAAACAAATTTTGGCCATTATATACTACTTTTTGTCATGGATGAAATGAGATGATTCAACAGTTCTACGGACAAAAGAATGAAATAATTTAAAAAACAACTTACTTATTGTTCTAAATTGGAACTTTGCAATCCTTCGATCCGCGGTCAAGCTGTGGAGCATGAGCAGCAGCAGTGGCCGTGTTGTCACTATCTGCGCCTACGTCAGCCAGAATTCCTCGAAGCGGATCGAACCGGACCATGGCATACATGGGCCACCAATGTGGGTCCACTCTTGGCTCCCCGTTAAGAAAAAAAACTCACAGAGAAATAATGGTTGACCCTGGGCCCTGTCTGCGTTAACAAAACCATGGTTAACCTGCCGGTTAACCGGAAACCGGTTCGGGTAGTTATCTCGGTCGGCCGGTTAATCGCTGGTTTTAATTTAAATACTTTTAAAATTTATATCCAACAAAGCCGGTGAAACCGACTGGTTAACTGGTAAAACCGCGGTTAATCACAAAAAATCAAAAAAATATGAATTTAATTTAATTAATTAATTTATTTTTGAAATTTTATCACCAAAACCGATGAAACTAATTGGTTAACCGCCAAAATCATTGGTTAACTGATCACTGATCGTCCACTCTCTAAATAGAATTTTTACCAGATTAACCGGCCGGTTTTTCTCATTTTCCACCTTGGCCCTGCCTAGCTTCTCTCTCTCCCAATAGGTAACGAGCACTGGTTGCATTGATAGCCATGGGTCGGGTGTGGGTCGAAATAGGTGTATGTTATCAACCTGTAGGAGTACTGTATAGCTATAGCGTCATCGAGAAGGGAAAAAAGGGAAAAGCGTGCATTATCCCAATAGGTAATATTGACCACTCATTCTTTACTTTTTCTTTTTGAAACGCCTCGCTTCCATCCCTTATTAGAGTATCTCTAATCGTTCCCAATTTAGGTTCCTAAACATTGAGTTTTGAGAATATACGTAAAAACTATTCCTCCAACAATTTCCAATACCAGTTTCTAAATTTACCTCCTAAAAAACATCACAAACATCACTTCGGTTGCTACATTTGGGGCACTTGTAGGGACTCCCAATATTAGAATTTAGAATGTTTCACATGGTGGGGCCCACCTATTTTCATTCCACCTACGACGTTTCTCTCCTCAAGGATGCATCTTGCCCGCTGCGAAAATGAAGATGAGCAAATTCCTTATTTGTCCCTGTTTTAGATATGTATATCTTATTTGTCCCTGCTTAGAATCAGTTCTTTCATATGCACCAAATTTAAAATTCTATACCTTATGTGCTCTTTTTGAACTAGTTCAGTTAACTTTTCACCTATAGACAAGTATACCCCTTAATGAGCTATACCTTATTTGTCCCTAAATACATGACTGCTCTTATTTGTCTCAGATCTGAATATTCAAATAAAAAGGCTAAAAAATGTCTAGATTAACCAAGCCACATAATTTTGACAATAAATAATTAAGCTCTAAATAATTTCACACATCCATAATATGCCAACAAAAGCACAGATGTCCAATCATCCATATACAAAATAGAAGTGTTGCATACACGACATATTTAAGATAGTTTTGCAACAAAAGAGAAACTACTATAACACACTTAGTATTTTCCACCTAGCTTCTTCTTTGCCTTAGATTTTGCTCTTGTACCAAATGCTGGGCTATCAGGTGGAGGAAGCGCCTTAGGGAGACGAGGCGGTGTAGTAGAGGACGATGCCTCAACCTGATTTGCTGCAGGTAGGGCAGCCTGATTTGCACCATCATCAATTGGGGCTAGCTGATTCAAGCCATCACTGGTTGTCTTCTTTGTTCTCCTCCTGTGTGCATAATAAACAAAAAGAAAGTAAGAAAAAGAGTCTATCTTGGCTGTATGGAAATAAAAATAATAAAATTATACTTTTTTGGCTTTGGAACATCATCTGCATCAGGTTGGCCTCTTTTACATGTCCTCCATTGATGTCCTATGCCATGACATATAGAGCAGGTTGGACATGCTCTCTTTCTGCCACCCTCATGACTTCCCTTGTATCTTTGTGTCTTAGGCCTCCCTGCAGTTCTTCTAAGTATGGGTGGATGTAGCTTAAACCCAAGGTCAACTTTAGGCTATTTAGATTGATCAGTGAGTGGTGGAATGACTCCAATATAAGCCATCTTGAACTTCTCAATGTAATAAAAGGAGTGTACAAAGTTGGTAATTTTTTGACTTGGAAGCGATGTTATGAAAGCAATAGCATGAAAGCAAGGCAAACCGGTTACCTGCCATCGCCTGCAAGTACATGTCCAAGCATGGAGATCAACAATGTGTCTAAAATGTCCTGAGACATCCTTGCCACTCACTTCAACCATTGTTTCACTACTGGACTCAACATCATAGCATAAGTTTCTACTCTTCTCATTCAAATGGTTTAAGATACTAGGAAGAACAAGACCAACCATTGTGTTGCCTATCTTCCTTCTTTTCCTGAATTTTATCATGATCATCTGCCTAATCTTGTCAAGCAAATCAACTACCAGCAAGCTCTTGTGTTTTTTAATCCAATTATTGAAGCACTCAGCTAGGTTGTTAGTAACATAATCAACTTTGCAGCCTTCTGCAAACTTGCTTCTACTCCACAACCTTTTATGCCATTTAGCAAAATACGATTGTATCTCACGTCTAGCTTCTAGCATTGGTGCCAAATGAGCCCTGAACCTTCCAGGTTCACTCTTATCGGTATTAAACGCGAATTCCTTTTTTATTGCATATTGACATATTGCAATCCGAAATTCATGGATATTAGAGAAGGTGGTGCCAACTTTCATAACTGGATTCTCCTTGTCATGCACAACAATAGGAATAAAAGCATTATCATCTTCTGTGCCTTCCCATTCAGCATCATCAATAACCTCGTCTTCCTTCTCTTTGAACACCCTCCTCTTCAACAACCACACTAGGCACCACAACAACATCAGTACAAGGGGTAGCAGCAGCGGCATCATCCTTCTCACCCAAGAAAAGGGACTCATCATCCACACCTACATAGTCAGGCACATAATTCGGACCCAATAATTCTAGCTCATCAACTTCTTCCTCTTCTTCTTCCTCCTCTAGCTCATCAACATTGGTGGTTGGCACCTCTTGGCAAGGAGCTGCTGCTGCAATTGAGGGAGCACATGGAACAACACATGTCTCCGGTTCATCTAAATCATGTACAATTGCTTGCAATGGAAGCCTTCTCACATCCCAGTATTGAGAAAATGCATTTAGTAACGCACTATCAGAAGCAATCTCAACATATTCCTGACTACTTCTATCCAAGAAAGATACATGCAACTCTCGCTCCTTCCCATGCTTAATCTTTGCCTCTAGATCTGCTAAGAAATCAACCCAATTTGTACTATCTTTGTCTACTACAAGCTTCAGATTCTCAGTCACATGATAATCCTCAACTGGCAATTCAACATAGGCAGGAACCTTAACTACCACTCTACAAGCTGAATTAGGATCCATCCTACATATGACAATAAAATTCTATCAAAAAATTTGCAAGACAATGACTCTAGTACACAAGTGAAAATGCAATTTTTCTTACCCATTAGGAACCCACTTCATCTGGTGAGGACGGGGACAGGCGAACCCAACTCCTGGGGCCGAGCAGCTCGGTTTGCTGCCAAGCCCGACCAGCCCATGGGTCGACTCAGGAAGGGGCGTAGGAGACAGCGAGTGAGATGGCAAAGGAGAGGGCGGGCACGGTGGGACAGGAGGGTCCTGGGGCATACAGGCGGGCGACGTCGGAGGGGGCGTGCAGGTGATGGCGTCGGAGGGGGCATGCAGGGGGGCGGCGTCAGAGTGAGGCAGGGGGGCGCGATTGGGTGCAAGAGGGGGCGCTAGAGGATGGGGATTGGGAAGGGGGGCAGCCGGCGGAGCAGCAGGGAGCTCCGGCGAGCCGAGCGGCGCCGATGACCCCATGGCTACAGTGGGGGATCGGTTTCCCCTTTCCCTCGATCTGGTTTTTTTTTCCTGAAACAGAGACGATAAGCAAGGGGTAGTTTTGGCAGTAAAAGGTGAAAACGGTGTGTCCACGGTAAAAAAAATGAGTCTGCCATTGACTCTTATGTTGACTAACAGAAAAGGACATAAAAGGTATAGAAGTTTAAATTCGGTGCATATAAAAGAACTGATTCTAAGCAGGAACAAATAAAATATACGCATATAAAACAGGGACAAATAAGGAATTTGCTCAATGAAGATTGGATCTCCATGCATGCGTTTCCACTCGGCTGGAAGCAGTAGAAACTCGGCTTGTTTGGCCTTTTTCTCTTCCAGTTCGCTCACCAACGATTGCATGGATAGTTTGTAAAAAAAAAAAAAAAACGATTGCATGGATTGCTCTAATCTACCTCGATTCTAGCGATTTCTCTTCACCTAGGAAAATGGTACATTGCACTAAGATCACCTAATTGGTCGCAACAGGTTGAATATTCTAGTATTTGACATAACTGGTGTTCGTAGTAATTTACTTATTAGCTAGTTCAATTAAGAATGAGAGCATTTGATAGATGACGTGGCTTAAGTTCAATTTTTTTAGGAACCAATATTTTGGAAACTGTTGGAGGAGGAACTATTTTTTTATCCCAACAGATTTTAGGGAGTTTCTAAAACCAGATTATTGGGAGTAAATTCTTTAGGAACTATTGGATATGCTCTTACGAAACGGAGGTCCATCCCGATACGTGGAAGAAGCATATGGGGGAATGGGGAAAAGGGAATTTTTACAAACGGTAATGAGCATTCCTACACTTGAAATTCCGATGAAACGAAGTTGACCGTTGCCCAATCCAAGAAATACTGATAGGGACGGATGAATATGATGAAGCCGAGCAAGGTCCATCGCTAGCTGGTCACACGCATCAGGGCTAGACAGGAGGCGACAGGTCCATCATGCCCTATCCTCACCGTATGGCCACGACGACCTCACACGCACACTAAAAGGTTATATACAGCTTCTGTGTATGCTTGCTGCAACCATGAAAAAAAAAATAGGGCTATTATATTTTTACCCTTGTTCCGATGTTCAATTATGATTTTATCCTTCGTTTTTTAACTTTGTGATTTTACTTCTATGATTTCAAAACGAAGATAAAGTTTACCCCTATCAGGTGTAAAATCATATATTTTTATTACGATTTTACCCCTAGTAAGGATATACTTTGTCTTCAGTTTAAAAAATCAGGGGTGAAATCACAAAGTTAAAAAACAGAGGGAGGGGGGGGGGGGGGGTAAATCACAATTAAGATTGGAACCAGGGGTGGAAACACAATTGTCCCAAAAAAAAAAATACATCAGTCAGATTCTGTGGCTCAAAAATTTCGTCCTTTGTCTTTCTCCAGTGACCACGAGACATCTGTATCTCAACTTTTTTTGTCAGCCTTACCAGGAGAAACAGGGCATTATATTGCTGCCGAGTGAAGTTTGGAATTGGTTCAGTTTGGGAGGAAAATAGAGCGGTTCAGGTTACCATGGAGGTAGCTGCCTGTTTAAGGTGGACAGGTGCCACAGCGTTCAGCGGCGCTGCTGCGGATCGCAGCTGGAGGACGACGAAGACCCCAGCCATGGCATCCAAACGTGGAGCAAGTAGAGTCATGGTATAGCGTACGCATTGACAGTAGAATTTGCAGCCTTCTTTGTTCCCTGTATTTCACTAGATCAGTATTTGTATCTTGCTTCTGCTGAAGTTGCTTCTTCAGGCCTCTGCAGGCTGCAAGACATGCAAAGGAAAGGGTGCAGTAGAGTGTCCAGGGTGCAAGGTCCCAACTCTCGATTCATTCTGTCATTGTTTCAAGCAAGTTTCTGGGACAATCTGAACTTATTAACTGATGATTTTTTTTTTCTCATGTAGGGGACTGGCAAGAACAAGAAGAACGGTAACATTTTCGAGAGATGGAAGTATGCCTGCTTCATTTATATCTGTTGTTTAATTTAGGGGATCCTGAGTACATCAGATTTAATAAGATCGCTTATTAATCCATCCAGGTGCTTCGACTGCCAAGGATTTGGGCTCAAGAGTTGTCCCAGCTGTGGCAAAGGAGGGCTCACGCCAGAGCAAAGGGGAGAGAGATAAATACGAAGCTTCACTCGTGCTTGCTGAACTGCCTGAGTCGTTCATGTAATTGCACCAAACAAAACAAACTCGTACTGTATAAGCTGCTTGCCATGCATGACGCATACAAACTGCTTGCTGTAGCTTGAAATAAATGCTCCAGTAGTATGTCCTCTCTGCAGAAACAAAGATATTTGAATGTTGCTTCCACAATTGCAGATCTTGTGGACTGAATCTGAATGAAAACCTGCTGAATGTTTTGGTTATATAGATACTTTAGACAGTCATACTGAATCAGTCATCGCCACCCGAATGCTTGTAAATGGCAAGATCCATGGCATCTGAGCCCACAGAATGGTCTGTCATATGGTCCAGCATCTATCTCGTAATCCAAAATTATGTTCACCTTATTCACCCAATTACAATTGTACTGGAGTTGACTCCACTGCTGTAAAATCTGATATGGTTCACAAAAAGAAAAGGAGATATACATCGGATCATCCAATGCAAGCAGTGTTCGAGAGGGTGTTTTCTCTATTTTTATTTTTTGTATAGCAAGCTGTGTTCAATCGTCCAACGCAAGCAGTGTTCGATCGTCCAATGTAAATATGAACGCTTCAGGGGCTGACCTTCTACTGCTCTTCCTTCAGTCATTTTCCTTATACCATATTATCAACATATTAGGCATGAAAAATGTTACACAAGCGCTACAAACTCAAACCAGTTCATCACAGCAGATTGTATAGATACACGTCTATTGGTTATGAAAACAACAATGTTTCAGGCGAAGCTCCATGTAACGGAAGAGGACTAATGGCCACACAAACTCCATCATGGGATCTGCAGTATGCAAGCAACCTATTGGCTGAGTAATTTGGAATCACACGCCACAATCTTCACCTTGCCAACTTGCTCCGTGGTCTCCTCGTTCTTGAATTGCGCATCTGTCAATATGAAGGTCCACACATTGTCACAGAACCTGTACGTGTGCAGATGGCCCTACACAGACACAGTAAAATAGGTGTCAATGAAGGGCCAAGTTAGAGATGCATGTAGCGTAGTCTATTTCAGGATGCAAAATATCATACTTCACATGCAAATAAAATGCAGCAGGAATCACCACATGCATCAGATCCTCTACATGATATTAGCTAAGTTCATTACATGCAGGTAAATATTGCATGAAAAAAGCTACAAGAAAAATTTACAGATAAACACACGACCAGGTGAATCTTGAATGATTGATCAAGCAGCAACTGGAAACAATGTGCCATGGTTGTTGTGTATGTTTTGGGTAAAACATAGATAGCTGATTCTGAGTGGTTTCAATAAAGATCATTGTTCCTAAAGGTAATGTCAAACTAGTTTCCCATGTATATGTCGATATATGCTGCAACCTCTGGACATTACACAGGCATGGGTGGGCAATATTAAAGGTTCAGGCAAGAGAGAAGGGGAAATATAAACGAGTTCACATGATTCGGCTTCAGGAACATGCCATCTGTGAATGAAAGCATGTCACTACGATGTCTCCAGTTCATGTGCAACAACTGCATAACACTAAGTCCGTTCTGTGTTTTCAATCAGCACAAGCAATTTCCATCACTTTCTAATGCAGTTCAGTTCGTGCCATTAATAGCACCAGTTTGCAATGTTCCACGTGAGAAACTAGTTCATTTTTCTGCAAAAGGGGGTGGGAAAAAGAAGAGCTTTCTTGGTGGAAAAGATAAACATGTCCCTAACAGGCAAGACACTGTTTTTTATTCATCCAACAAACTCCCCACTACACTTGCCATAGAAGAATCAACGACCTGACTGTGACCAAAGAAGGCATTTAACCCTCGTGTCAATATAAAAGTTCCATTTTGTCGAACGAGAACCTAGCTGGAAAAGAAAGGTAGCATCTCTACATTCATATTTCCCAAACAGGACTTCTTGAAGAACCCACTTTGCAGGCTTGGCCATTTGGCAGGTACCACAGCACTTGGTGTGATGCAAATAAAGAATATGAAACTGTGCTACAAAAATCATTTATGAGATTTGTCTAAGCTTCGAAAGCTCTCGAGTAGCTGTCCCATGTATCAGGTTGACACCTAGCATGCTTTCACTGCTCTTTTCCAGAAACTTCAGTGTTTCCTAGTTTGTGCAGTATTCTTAACAACGCAGGCAAGGCAGATTCCAAGTGGAATTTTCACTACTGAATACAGCCCTTAGTACGAAGTAGGAATAATATGCTGACAAAATTCAAGAATCCCAGTTACCACGATGTGAAAAATGAATCTAGTCGACTAATCCCAACAACTTAAGCTGAGAGAGACAAGTGCATAACATTTGGAGAGCGTAATGATCTAACAAACACACAAACCGCTGCAAAGTCCAACACATTGATCACACATAGACTAAAAAGCAGGGGATGTCGTCCCTTGCAAAGAGGAAGATAGACACACTTTCTTCTTTTCAATATAGGTAAAAGATATTCACACTTTGTCTTTGATTTACTTTTCCTTAGTAACGTAGCATCTCCTCAACCTATACTATCAGTTCATGCCGCTCGCTTACTTGCTGATCAAGGAGGTCATTTCCACTTACTCTAAGCATAGAAGGAAGAAGTCTCAATGAACTCAACACAAGTTAGTGCTGCAGAGGCATACCTTAATAGTAACCTTGCTCTTGACTTGGTTCTCCAAGGCATCCGTCATAGACTACAGGAACACCAGAGAGGGCTCAAGATTACAAATCAGTGCAAACGGAAAGCACGCGGGAGCGAGATGTGTATACCTTGTCAAACTGGACAAGGACCTGGATGGCCAGCTCCGGGCTGAGGGTGCCGCTGGAGACCATCTCGTCGAGCGTCTCGGTCAGGCACATGCCGATGGTGGACCTCCGGTACAGCTCGAACGTGGCCATGGCCGTCGCCTGCACATAACCATGCTACGCTGTCAACTAGTATACTCCTACTAAACTTGATTGAGATTACTCTACTCATTTCGCAGCAGCGATTGGGTCAGATCCGAACCAAATAGCTTACACTCTCCTAGGGTTTGGAGGTACAGACCCTTTCGCACAGCAGAAAGAGAAGAGAAGGGGCGAGCAGGCGGGCATATACCTGGTGGGTACTCGTCGCCGGCGAAGGGCGTCGCGCTCTGCTCGCCGAATCGTCGCCGCCACGAGAGAGAGACTTGAGGGGGGGAGAAGTAGTAGAATGTCTTTTTTATAGGGAACTAGTAGAGGTGAACGAGAGAGACAAAGGAGGCAAACCCGAATCATTTCTGTGGTTATTATGCCACTTGCTAATTTTCAGTTGACTAGAAATTTAGACAACTTTTAATTACCTCTTTAAGCAATTGGATTTAGATATAATAATCTATAAATATTATATAGATAATTCTACAATATTAAAAATTAAAACACAGATTAACAAATCATTGAGTGAAAGCTTTTATATAGATAATATGATTAAAAGCTAGAAAATATGATTTATTATCCTGGAGAAAATGCCAAAAACAATTAACAATTGATATGTGACTTCACTGAATCATGGATATGGCTGTCCAGATGCTATGTTATCCAAATTTACCGATTGCCACTCTTTAGTTATGATCTTTGCATAAAATATTAAGATAGAAATTATTTGATGCTGGACACTAAAAAACTAGAAATAGTGTTCAACAACAACAAAATATGTTTTAGTGTCCAACAGCAAAATTCCATGTTTTTAGAGTGTCCATTAGTAAATTTTACCAACATTTCAAGACGCGGGGCTTGTTACATGTTCCCTTTCTTAGCTCTTTTATTTATACTCATAAACTATCTCGTTCATAGTATTGGGAAAGATACAGATCAATGAAGTCTCATCATTTGTTTCAAAAGAAGCTAGAGTTCACTATACGTAAAAAAAATGTGTTTTCTTTCTATGTTTTAATATTTTTGTTGTGTTGTATATGTAATTTTTTCATGTAATTTGTGATCTGCTACATCTTTAATAAAATCATTCAGGTAAACCGTCCTATGACTCATCATAGTATTTCTAAAAAAAACATAGTCTGACTGAAGAAAGTGGAAAAATAAAATACTAACTAATATTTTGAATGATAACATAGACATTGTGTAGAACACCAGTTCACAACAAAACTGAATCGACTTTTTAATATTCTAGATATATTATACGAATATATTTTGGATAAAGTGACGAATACAAATACAAACAAAAATAGTTTGGATATCGAATGTCAAAACATTAAATCACTTCCACATCCATATTTTCTAATCATTGGATATGGATATGAATAGTGTAAAATATTAATTGAATTTGAAATTTTATACCATATTTATATTTTAATGGATCTGGGTGTCACATATAATAGATTGTCCATATCTACTTTTCAACCCTACTTTAAGTCTAAGTTAGTTTGGATGTTTTTTTTTATACGTCATTCTATTGCCTATTGTATACGCACTATATTATTGTTGTTTTTCTAAGTATATATGATGCACATCCTTTTTTGTATTACATGACATTTTATGCAGAAAACATTTACAAATATTTGTAGAAAATGTTTATAGATTCATTAAAAATCAGTTTTCATGGGTATCACTGACAACTAAGAAATTTGCTTGATCAATCTTCAATGTCTTTTACCTACAGTGTAAGGACCCCTTTCTTATATGCCAACACTATAATTGTACCATGTTACCGCCATCCTTTTCACTTTATGGATTTTAAATTATTTCTAGGATCAAAAACATTACATACTTATAGCGAAAGGAGTGCTGGAATCAAAGATCGGAAAAGTAGCCGCCCTGAAACAGGAAGGGTCGTCATGATATGTTGGTGGTCCTATCTACATATGGTCACAAAACCTCTGGTGACCAGTGACCGGTACATATACATATGCATGTGACAAGCTGCCTTTGTATATTAGTAGTGTCTAGTTGACGAGAGGTCAGAGCAGTGACACGTCTTTAGATGTGGCAAGAGTATCTACATACATCGTTTCACATCCGATGATCACAGGAATGTTAGTTTTGGCCGAGGAATCGAAACTGATAGGTCCACCTACACTAATGCTCTCAACTGTGATGGTTGGATGCTACCTGTATGTCTAAATGCAAGAATTATTAGCATATGCAGTCATATAACACGATGGATGGTAGTAGGCACTTTCAGCTGTGATGCATTAATTAATTTTCGGCTGGTGGTGGTTCAACAAGAGCCACAAATAACAATATATTAAAAAACAATTCAATTTGTTCATTAAGATGGCAGAGGCAGTGTCTGAACATATACATAGATACGAGTACTTGTACTTAATAATAATGCAGATGTTCTTAGACTCTTGGAGCTTCTCAAAAGAAATGAGTCATCTGGATCAATATAATGTCATCTTGAGCTGATAATCTAGCGCAGGTTGTGAGCATTTACAGCCAACTTTTTTCTTTGTCTTCTTTTCTCTTAATTACATGTGATTATTATCGAATCACCCACAAATAAATATAACTGACCCCTTCGGCCCTTTTTTTTTTGTAAGATAAACCCCGGCAGCTCTTCTAGAAAGGGAACACGCTAATTTTGCTTGCGTTTGCTTGTTTATGTTTTGGACAAGTGAACAGAATAGAACAGAAGCTTGAAAAGTGCCCAACACGCTCGGCAAGTGCAACCGATCAGCTGGCAGCCTAATTTGTTTTCCGTTGAGGGGTCTTGCCGTGTAAGCAATTTGCTCGTCTCTCTTTTTTTTTCCCCCTCTAGAAGAAAGCAATTGCTCGTCTCAACGACGCAGCTGCATTGAATAGTGCTTGTAAGCACAAGAAAGGGAAAGCTATGCTAGAGAAAAGACCGTATAACCAACATGGCACACATGCGTTCCGGTCCTTCGCAAAGCCCTTGTTTAGCATTGATATAATACAAATACATGTATATCAAGTCCATGCTTCATGTAACATTATGGTTTTCTCTCAATTTGCCATTTTCAAAACATATGGAACTGCACATTATGACTAAGGTAATATTCCTTGCAAAAGGAACAGTACGGGAGTATATTGTCCGTTAGTATGTCATGGATTATTCGCCCCATTGAAAGTTCAGACTTTGGACATGGAGTTGGTTTAAATCAACTTTAGGGTTAGTGATGCTGAAAGTGTTTTTTGTAAGAGGCCAAGAGCATGTGATGTGACCACTCTCGAGAACAAATATAATGCCTGTTTTGAGAAGAAGGATCTCCTTTACACTTGCAAGGGAAGAGAAAGGACTTTGTTCTTATTCATGCATCGGCTCCTTACTTTTTAAGACAATTGTTTTTTTTCTCCTTTTGGCCCGCAAAGAAAAAGTTTTTTTGTTATATATCTTGTCAAATGGCCTGGGTGATCTCAACATGACAACGGGAGCTGGGCGCGAGTAACTCCTCACATTCATCCCAATTAGCAAATTTATTTATGAAGCCGTGGAGTATCTCCTACAAGTCATCATGAGATTAAAAATACGAAAGTTGCAAGGCGAGAGAATACGAAAACTCCTGATGTAGTTTCCAAAATCGCGACGGGAATTTGTTGCGAGCAGGTGTCAGGTTTGGTTTGGGTGTGGAGCTGTCAGTGTCTCCTCTCGCTCTCTCTCTCTCTCTCTCTCTCTCTCTCTCTCTCTCTCTCTACACTCTGTGAGCAGTCCCTTTCTCTCTTAAATCTCATCAACTGTCGCTCTGTATTATTACTCTCCCTCCCTCTCTTTGCTTCGCGGCATTATCTCCCTCCCTCCCTCCCTCGTCGCCGGCGGGCGATCTCCCTGTCCGTCCCTCTCCTAGGAAATCGAGGTAACCCTTGAACCCACCGGCTCCTCCCCTCCTCCGCCGGTGCAGTGATGAATTGCCCCATTCCGCCATCTCCTCCTGCCCAATTGGTGTAAAAAAGGTCATTTTTTTTCTTTGTCTGATTCAGATGCAGCGATGCTCCGCGGCCACATGAGGGATGCCTTAATTCTGTGCCCGTCCACCTGCTGCTTCTTTACTTAAAGAAGATCTTGGGGAAGCCATCTTGTGTGTGGGCGGCGCCGACATGTCGTCTCTGCAGCTGCTGCAGTTGACGGAGCGTGGACGGGGGCTGCTGGCTTCAAGGAGGTCTGCTCCGATTACTACCCTCAACGTTTTTCTCCTCCTTTTCTTCCCAATTCAGTTCTCCAATGCAGTGTTCGTGTTCTTACTCGTTTGGAATCAGGAGGACTCTTGCTGTTGTTTCCGGGGCGCTGCTCGCTGGTGGTGCTTTGGCATATGCGAGGTCAAGCCAGCGCCCGCGCAGAAGGCCTTCCCAACCGAATTGCAGTAAGGGTGCCAGCGCATTGCCCACAAATGGACACGAGTTGAGTCAAAATACCGTCAATAATACACTGGTCGGAGCAAAACAGAAAAAGAGTGGGCTCAAATCTTTACAATTTCTTACTGCTATCCTGCTGAAGAAGATTGGCCCGAATGGAACACGCTTCCTGCTTGGCTTGATAGTGACATCAGTAAGTTCTGCCTTTTTTCAGTTAGTGGTGCATTTGATTCAATTCTTGCTATTTTGGGTCTGTTCTATCTCTAGAAGCAATTCCAATATTGGATTGGTTCTATTTTTCCTAGTTTGTTAACAGATATAAAAAAAATTATTGACTTCATGTGGACGAAGCAAGACTGGGAAAACAATTTTTTTTAGTAAAAAGAGAATCAGTTTAAATCTAATTCATATGTTTTGTTGACCAATTTTGACATGCCTAAAATGATTTGTGGATCATTGAACAAATGGTATTTCATCACTAGGAACCTCTTTTTTAGTTTTCGTTTTACCATCGTCAATGGTACCTTCTGCTTCTGGAGTTTTATAAGGTTACCAAAGCTATATGATCCTCTAGGAACAGTGGTCTCAGCATACACATTTTCTTGCAGGTTCTGCGAACTGCTGTGGGGCACAGATTAGCGAGAGTACAGGGTTATTTGTTTAAAGCAGCATTTCTTCGTCGCGTCCCAACATTCACTCGACTGATTATAGAGAATCTCATATTATGCTTCCTCCAATCCGCAGTATATCAGACCTCAAAATATTTTACCGGATCTTTAAGTTTGCGCTTCAGGAAAATTTTAACAAATCTCATCCATGCTGATTACTTTGAGGTACATTTGTGTATCTGCACTTGTTTGATCTTACATTACTTCCTATTGACATTTAATTTGCACTGGTTCCCCAAGATATCATTAAGAATATTGTTCCTCCTGATCAATGAACTGATATGGTTCCTAGATTACAAGGATCAAAGACATAAAACTAGTGACCAGGTCAGGTAAAATTATGAATGGCATTACATTTGGGGATCTGCAACCTATACAACCTCCAAGTTTTACATGATCCCCTTCTTGGCGCTGCAGCCACCTCAACCCTTTAAATGGATATGGAAATCCAAATGTTCAAAGAAGGTTAAAATTTTCACATGGCTACTCTTCATGGATAGACTGAACACAAGAAATATCCTACATAGAAAAGGATACCATTACAAGGGAACAACTACAACTGCAGCTTATGCAACTTAAGACAAGAAGAGACAGCCTTCCATCTTTTCTTCCAATGCACTTTCAGCACCTCATGTTGGCAGCATATAGGCATAGAATGGAACACAACCCAGGAATTCTTCACAATGATCCAACAAGCTAAAGCAGCTTTCCCAGTGAGACACTTCATGGAAATTTTCACCATGGCAGCCTGGCAGATTTGGAAGCAAAGAAACAGACTGATTTTCGAAAGCAAACAACCAACAATCCTTTCCTGGTGGCAAGATTTTCAAGATGAGGTCAATTTGCAACTCCATAGAACAAAACCTGTAACCAGGGATAACATCCTAACGTGGATGAGCTCGTTTCCTAACCCGGTGCCCTGATCAGCACCTGTTTATTTATTTATTTTTTTATTCCTTTCTTTGGCCGAAGACCTTGTACAGTTTTTTCCTTTACACTCAAAAGCAATAAAAAATTCTGCAGTGGGAGTTCCTCCTACTGTGTTCAGGTCAAAAAAAAGGTCAGGTAAAATTGCACATGACAAATATTGTAGCTGTCCATATAATTGAAGAACCTCTCTACAGTTTAGTAGCATGAGTATTTTATTTTTGTTATAGGAAATTGTAGTGTAAGGTTGTTCATGAACAAATGTGCTTATGCATTCTTCTAGTTGGCTTCAGCTTGCATTTTCCTTGCAGTTTTTCCTCACTTCATTTCTAGGGTAAGCTCCTGCTATTTAGTTTATGTCATGGAATCAATTACGCTGGCCTGAAAGGTTATGAAGTTTATATATTTGATGTTGGCATTGGCAATTAGTTCCATTTTCCCTTCCATTTCTTGTTATGGAAATACAGTTGATCTAAAATCTCCACGCACAGGCTAGTTGCTACCTTTTTCATTAATTTGATGTTTTCTTTAGAATGCAATATTAGCAAATACCTTCACACTGTTGTTTTTTCTGTGTCCAGAATATGGCGTACTACAAGATCTCACATGTGGACCATCGAATATCAAATCCAGAGCAAAGGATTGCTAGTGATATTCCAAAGTTCTCTTCTGAACTAAGTGAACTTATACAGGATGATCTGGCTGCTGTTGCAGAAGGGCTGATCTACACCTGGCGTCTCTGTTCTTATGCTAGTCCAAAATACGTATTCTGGATTATGGTAATATTTTATACAACTGTTTTATAGTAATGCCTTTTTTACTGGTATATGATGTGCTAACACCCTTCATCAAAGTTTCTTTATTATTATTTTTTATAATGTGTAATGACCACTTGACCTTCAGTTTCTTCCCCCGACTAATATATATCATTAATATGTAAATGCTTTCAGGCATATGTACTAGTAGCTGGTGGAGCAATTAGGAAATTCTCTCCTGCTTTTGGAAAACTTAAATCCACAGAACAACAACTAGAAGGAGACTATCGCCAACTTCATTCACGATTAAGAACACATGCTGAGAGTGTGGCATTTTATGGTGGTGAGAACAGGGAGGCATCTCATATTATGCAGCAATTTGAGGCTCTTGTTGGGCACCTGAATCATGTGCGTCATGAAAACTGGTGGTTCGGCATGATTCAGGATTTTTTTCTGAAGTATTTTGGTGCCACAGTAGCAGTTGTTCTCATTATTGAGCCTTTCTTCTCTGGCAACCTTAGACCTGATTCATCTACCCTAGGAAGAGCTGACATGTTGAGCAATCTTCGATATCACACAAGTGTGATCATATCACTATTTCAATCCCTTGGAATCCTTTCTATTAGCTCAAGGCGTTTAAATATTCTAAGGTACAGTCTTCCATCACAAATCATCAACACTAGCCAATAGGCCTGATTTATTTCAACATGTTAGGTGACACTTTGCCTGAAAACATAAGTGGACAGTGGCACATGCCAGCCAATTCAGGCCAACATTTCTCTTGTGCACTTGCATTTGACAATCTGGCACTTGTTGGTCTCCCTTGGCAACGATATCCTCATTTAAGAGACCCTCTCAGAGCTATGCCATGAAGAAATAAGAATCACAATTTTATATTTCTTATTAGATGTATTAATGTTGTTCCAAGCCAAACACATATGATGTGATTTTGGTAGTGCCTTGTGCAATATAATCTTTGTTTTTGAAAATTTTGAATTTCAGAATTGTTTCCAAACTTTGCAATTTATGCCATTACATCCTGTTTGGTTCGACCTGACCTGGTACAGCAATTGTTAGGATTATAGTATATGAGAATTGGCAGGGCCATTGAACACTCTCTTGTCCACCACAGATTTATGATATTTGAGTGGGTTCCTAGAGTGGGTTCTAGGTTTATTAATAAAGCTAGATAATGTGGTTTACATGTAAAATAAAACACATAATAACTTGGATGCATTTTCTTCTCATATACTGCATTTTGTTTTTAACTTGGTGCTGTCAGATTGTGACGCCTATGGGCTTTCAATGTATTTTCACAGTGGCTACGCAGTTCGGATTAGTGAGTTACTTGATGTTTCACGTGAGCTTTCTGGTGTTCATGACAAATCTTTGAATGACAACCTTTCTCCTGGAAATTATATCAGTGAAGCAAACCACATAGAATTTTCAGGTGTTAAGGTAAGTCCATTCTGGTTGTACTATCATCTTCATTTTTTATTTGTTATTATACATGCTTTCAAGTTTCTGATTTGAAATGATCGCAGGTAGTCACACCTGCTGGGAATGTCTTGGTTGATGATTTAACTCTTCGGGTAGAAAGGGGTTCTAATCTTTTGATAACTGGTAATCTTCTAATGGAAAATTGCTATTATGGATTTGGAATTGTGACCTTTCTTTTTTTGGGAATATAATGTAGGAGGCCCCTGCTCTGATAATTGTGACATCACCATTGCAATGCTTGCTGTTTCTATATGAAATTTGAATCCTTATAGTCCTCCCTCATGTCTGGATATGTGATTGTTTTGTATTGATAATTAAGCTGGCCTTCCGAAGCACTATACTGTTCTGCACATATTTTTGGATATCTTAGATTCCTTTTGTGGGTGTCGTTATGATCTTAGACACTCAAGTGTACATACTTGTTTGAACAAATATAACTTCTTCAGTGTTACATTCCACTATGCTTTTATAGCTTCACTTTTTTTTTTACTTCTATTCCAGGTCCCAATGGTAGTGGGAAAAGCTCCCTTTTCCGGGTCCTTGGGGGTCTGTGGCCACTTATTTCTGGCCACATTGTTAAACCTGGTGTTGGTTCCGATCTCAATAAGGAGATCTTTTATGTCCCACAAAGACCTTACACAGCTGTTGGAACACTTCGTGAACAGCTAATCTATCCTCTTACAGCAGATCAGGAGATCGAACCACTTAGCTACGATGGCATGGTGGACCTTCTAAAGAATGTAATATTATTTTTTGTTGAATTTAACTGATAACATGACATCTTAAACTACAACTTTGAATGCATGAGCCTGCTGGAATTTCTAACCATACTCCTCTCACAGGTTGACCTAGAATACTTGCTCGAGCGCTATCCTCTTGATAAGGAAGTTAACTGGGGTGACGAGCTGTCTCTCGGGGAGCAACAAAGATTGGGCATGGCTAGGCTATTCTACCATAAGCCAAAGTTTGCCATCCTTGATGAGTGCACCAGTGCTGTGACAACTGATATGGAAGAACGTTTTTGCAAAAAGGTTCGAGCTATGGGCACATCCTGCATAACAATATCTCATCGACCAGCTTTAGTTGCATTTCATGATATTGTTTTGTCCTTGGATGGCGAAGGAGGTTGGAATGTTCAGCATAGAAGGTTAGATCCCCTGTCAATGTTTGCTCTTCCAGGAGTGATGCACTAGATTTTCAGTAACACTCCTAATTTTGTAGGAATGATTCATCCTTTTCTACTGAAGAGTCTGATTTTTCATCATCAGAAACTGACCGTAAATCTGATGCACTTGCTGTTCAAAGGGCTTTCATGAACAGGGCAAAGGTATATGAGTATGGTGTCCTTGACTTCTGTTGCATCATTCTTGTTGGAAAAACTATAGGGGAGAACCTGTTTTGTTGTATCTAAAAAGGTGGCTCAAACCACCAAAGTTACAGAAAAGGAAAGCAATAAGAACAGCAGTAAACAGTTCTATCATCATTGACAGCTAATCTTACCGATGTTGCCTTTTGAGTTTCCCTTAGCAGAGCAATGCTTCATTGAGATCCAAGGAACATTCATACTCAACAGAGGTCATAGCAACTTCTCCTAACGAGGAAATACAACAAACAGTACAGAAAACTCGGATCCCACACTTACAACATCACCCAAGACCCCTGCCTCCCAGAGTTGCTGCAATGCTCAAAATACTGGTATGTTGTTTCTTTAGGTCTCTGTTCCTCCATAATCCATATTCAGCTATTCCGCAGCTTATTGCTTTGCTTCTCTGTATGAACAAAATTATCTGTAGGGGCTAGAATAACTAATTGAGTCACTAGAAACGTGAAGGCTATACTCACAGACCTGATAAAGCTTCTGAAGCTTTCTCAAGGGACTTTCTCTTGAATATTAATGTGTTCTGAAATTTTAATAATATTATCATCTTATTGCTCTCCAGGTTCCTAAACTACTTGATAAACAAGGCGGACAGCTGCTTGCTGTTGCTGTGCTTGTTTTTTCTCGTACATGGATATCAGATCGTATTGCTTCATTGAATGGTGTTACTCTTTTTTTTTTAGCGTATCTAATCCATTGCTAGAAGAGCTTTAAGTCAATTTCTCATATGACGTATCCCACCTTGCCAGGGACAACTGTGAAGTTTGTCTTGGAACAGGATAAAGCTGCCTTCATCCGTTTGGTTGGTGTCAGTATTCTACAAAGTGCTGCAAACTCTTTTGTGGCGCCATCTCTTAGGTAATCCATGGTTAACTAAAATTATGAGATTTATTATTAGTTAATTATTATGTGTCAAGGTCATAGGGCTTGGCGCAGCAGCAACAATGCACACAGGGCATGAGCAGTGCACATGGTATGGTTACAAGTTGTTAGTTGCGTCAATGCTTATATCTTTATCTTAATACCAAAAAGCTGCATTAGTTGGCAGACATCAGGATAAGATATTGATTTCGTGCCACCTCATTTAGTTTCCATCTTATTTGTGACCCATTTAGTCTAATACCTTTGTATAAAACAAGTTCTCTAGTCTGCCTCTCCTCCAACAAGCCTCTGAACCTTTGTTGATGCCATGGGAAAAGAGCCTTTGGTACTTGAATCCTCACACAACTATTGGCATAACGATGGTCATAGCTAATCATCATAACGATGGTCATAGCTAACTATTGTATTAATAAAAGTTAGAGTACTCTTTTACAAAACACACGACACCAAGCCTCAGGTTACTTGCGTGCTGGTGATTACACACACACACAGAAAAAAAAAAAAGGTTACACACTATGCTCAAGGGCTGTCAGGGAGGATAGACCCCGAGCCCCAGCCAAATACATAGCTATGCCTCGTCCTTCGTGGACCGCAAAGCATCAGCTATGCTAGGAGCTGCTCCATCAAATACACAGCGGTTACGATGCTTCCATAGTAGCCAAGCTCCCAGTATGATCAGTGAATTGAAACCTCTACGTGCCTCAGCACCAACCAATGCATGTTGCCACCAATCCTCAAAGGAAGTAGCATCAGATTGGGGTGTTAGAGTCTCAAGCCCAATCCCCCTGCAGCAGGGAAAACCAAAATTCTCGAGTTAGTGTTTCTTCAACCTGATCACAAAGAGGGAATTGAGCTGGATGCGGGAGACCTGTTGAGATAGACGGTCCACTGTCCAGCACTTGTCATGTGCCGCTAACCAAAGGACGAAGCTAGCATTTACTTGGCGCCCATGTTTTCCAAATATGTTCACAAGGCCTGAACTAAATTGCTCCTTCAAAAAGGCCTCTCATACGCTGATTTGGCTGAATATTGACCGAACAATGAGAGATGTCATATGTGGCAATCTTGCACACTTGGCTGAATCCCAAAGAGTGAAGAATTCCACTTAAACCGGCACAGGTTGTGCTCAACAAAATCTGACATCCACCTTTGGTTAGTAAGAGCTTCAAGTACTTGTGTGTTTGCCAGACAATTCTGCTTCGAGATCCTTGCACCTCTAGAGCTGCAAGACAGATTGCCTAGGAGCAATGAGGTCTTTTTTGTAGCTTGGTGGTGACGTGCGGTCAAGAAGGTGCCCAAAGAAAAGAAGAAAGGACTGGATACGATGATCATTTTAGGAGCTTGGATCCTATGGAAGTACCACAATGCCTGCCTTTGAAGGTCTCTCACTTTTGAGGAAGAGCACCACCCGTGGTTTATGGCAGGGGCGTGAGGCTTGCAATGCCTCGGTATAGGTCAAGCTGCAGAGGGTTGCATAGCTTGGATCCTATGTGACATTGCTCTTTTGTATGTTAGTAGGCCAGAAGCTTCCCCAAAAAGGCGCAGAATCTAAAGTGAGAGACCAATATCCTCGGCAGTGGGTTGGAGGAAAATAAGCATCATCAGCATGTAATGGCGGTCGATTTTGGAGGGCCCATGTTGAGAAGGGCTGCAACAGGCCTTCTTTTGAAGCTTTGGCAACCATATGGCTAAGTACATCCATCACTAGAATAAAAAGCTTTCCTTAAAAGAAAACTAGAATAAAAAGCATTGGAGACAACGGGTCTCCCTGACGTATTATTTTTTATGGCAAATGATATTTTCTTATAGGTGACTTATCTAATACTAGAAACCTGCAAGAGCTCCTTCAGTAGCTCCAAGTGCAAGAACAAAATGCAAAGGATATCTGGCACTATCAGTGGGGAAGCAAGGCCTACTCATCCTCTAAGTTCTACCATTTTGCCTTCAGGAATGTTCAGCCACCAAGGGCTTTCATCTGGATTTGGGACTCAAAGTGTAGCAACAAACTAAGAGTGTTCACCTGGCTACTGCTGAATGACCGTCTAAACACACGAAACATACTCAGAAGAAGAAACTACAAGGTAGAGGGGAATAACTACAATTGCATCCTCTGTTCGCAGCAAAGAGAAGAAACCGCCTTTCACCTTTTCTTTGGTTGCCCTTTCAGTAAAGCCTGTTGGCAACACCTTGGAATTAACTGGAACCTATCAACGGACTTTTACACAATGCTAGACTTGGCTAAAAATGAAGTGCAACACTCATATTTTATGGAGATCTTTATTATAGCAGCCTGGCAAATCTGGAAGGAAAGAAATAACTTCATCTTCAAAAGGAGCAGGCCCTGTGTTACCAACTGGAAAACCCAATTCGTAAAAGAAGCAGACATGCAAGCCCACAGACTGCAGCCTGCCAAAAAGCTTTCTTTCACTAGCTTGATAGATGTGCACAGATAGTTTCTCTGTTGTTTGCTCTGCTTGGAGCTCTCTACTCTCTTTTTCATGGGTCTGATCCATGTTGTAAAGTGGTTTCTGTGTTACTTCTGTTTTCCTTTCATTTATGTATATATTTACCTACCACAGCAGGGGTTTCCCCTGCTGTACAGTTTCAAAAAAAAAAAAAACTAGAAACTGAGATGCAATCTTTTGGGTCATAAAAAAAAATTAAGCTTAGGGGATCTATTGATACATGTTTGATTCCATGATCTCAACAACCTGCATATTTGTAGGACGCTTACTGCAAAGCTTGCCCTTGGATGGAGAATCCGCATGACCAATCATTTGCTTCGATATTATTTGAAAAAAAATGCATTCTATAAGGTATGTCCTCCAGCACAAACCAGTTTCTTACGGTCATATTAGTATATGTTTGCCCATGCTCTTGTTTGAAAAAACTAGTATTTGTTAGTAAATGGCAAGCTAAATATTGAAATTATGTTTTTTTACAGCAAAGCAATGTGTTAGGACCTTGTTCAAACTTATCCAGTACTGATAATATGCAGTTAATTTGGTTAAAAATCATTTTACTGTAATTAAAAACAGAGATAATACTAGTAGTTTGTAGTACAGGCACATCACTCCGCATAACAGAACAAGATGCTGGTGACTCCAGGGGCACAATGACTACCATGTAAAGTGGGTGTGGTATCTATGGAAGCATCCAATTTAACAGACAGGTCGAATTTTTACTAATTTGTAGTTGTTGGGGTGGGGGCAAATTGATTGGCATCTAAAAATGCAGCATGGAAATATGATGAACCTGCGACTTGGTTTCATGTCGCTTTCTAATAATTCCATTGGTTATAGTTACATGAATACAAAGAAACTAAGTTTTGGGAGATGGCACAGGCATCATGCTGTCTGGTGGCATAGGTGATTGCTGAAGTGATAACTGTTTTTTAGGGTTGAGTTGCCTAGAGGAAGTTGTGCTGCTCTTCTAGGAACAAAGACAACCATTTTTTATTACCCACTAATATTTGTAGGGTTGAGTTCCTAATAGTCCGGAAGTGTCTTTGTACTCAGATCACTTTCATGAGGTCTGAACAGAGTTTTTGATGGTCAAATGATATTTGAGTTCTTTTTTCTATGTATTTGCCCATGCCTTGCATTCGATTATTGTGATGGGGTATTTGAGTTTAGAAATAAGATTGCATATTTCAAAGAAAGGTAATACCTTGGGTTTGACCACAGCTAAATTATCTTATAATGTGCTTTCAGGTGTTCAACATGCCAGGTAAAAGTATTGATGCAGACCAAAGACTAACACTTGATGTAGATAAGTTGACTACTGACCTTGCTGGTTTAGTTACTGGAATGGTAAAACCAGTAGTTGACATTCTTTGGTAAGTTATCCTTAGTATCAACTGGTAGCCATGCACTTGGTTTAAATTCTGTTGGTGTCCTAGGATTCATTGTGACAATGCCAGCTGAACTCAACAGGTTTACATGGCGGATGAAGCTCTTATCTGGACGGAGAGGAGTTGCTATACTATACACTTATATGTTATTGGGTTTGGGCTTTCTGAGAGCTGTATCCCCCGACTTTGGTCGTCTCTCTGGCCAAGAACAAGAACTTGAAGGAACATTCAGGTAACTACTGCATACTTTATTGCATCTTGGCAGGGCCAACTTTTGTGCTGTTTAAAGAATTTCAGTACTTTAACCTGCTGAACTTTGTACAAGGTTCATGCACTCAAGACTGCGGACACATGCTGAATCAATTGCTTTCTTTGGTGGTGGTTCAAGAGAAAAGGCTGTGAGTTCCTTGAATAATGCTCAGAATTCATTAAGCAAATGTGTTAATACTGTCTATTCATTGTTTTCTGGATCAATTATTTCATATCAGTAGAAAAAATGATTGGTAAGACAGGCTGTTGAATGGTATCTGCATATTTTTACTTAAAGAACTATGCTAATATAAAACTTCACTTTGATATCTGAACAACGGTCTCCTTGATATCACATCATATTTATTTATTCCCTTTTGAGACCACCTAGTAGGAATTAGATGATTTTGTATTGAGAAATTTCCCCCAGTTCAAGCCAAAGAGGGCTTGAACCTGTGTTTTGGGTGTTTTCAGTCAAATTTATGCAAAGATTTCTGTCACTTTGTTGTTTGCTTTGTAGAATTGTTCTTATTTTCCTGCATTGTCAAAATCTCTATGCTGACATGAACTTCTGATGGCCCTATTTTGTTAGATGACATTAACTTAGCCTTTCTGCTTTCAATTTCTCATATATGAATATATGATATACCAGATGGTTGAGGCTAAGTTCATGAAGTTACTAAACCACTCGAAGATTCTGTTGAGAAAACAGTGGCTTTATGGTATTGTTGATGATTTTGTGACGAAGCAACTTCCTCACAATGTGACATGGGGACTGAGTCTGTTGTATGCTCTGGAGCACAAGGGAGACAGAGCATTGACTTCAACTCAAGGTTTACTAATAAGCAAAACTCTTCCATTGTCCCAGAACTGTTTTTTTCTTCTAACTTCCAAAAATCTTTTAACTTTGATTTGTGCAACAGGAGAGTTGGCACATGCTCTGCGGTTCTTGGCATCAGTGGTCTCACAAAGCTTCATAGCCTTTGGTGACATTCTCGAATTACATAAGAAATTCCTTGAACTCTCTGGTGGGATCAACCGGATCTTTGAGCTTGAAGAGTTTTTGCGTGCAGCTCAGAGGAGTAAGTTTCACATATTATTTATAATATGACTTTGGCAGTTCCCAGGAGTTTGCTCTTACCTTTTTATCTTGCTGAGCTTATATTTTCCATTATATACTTCAGTTCTTCACACAATTAGTTAAACATGTCTTTCATTTTGTTGTTTCCTAGATACTATGGTGTCTTCCAATGCCATTACTGCAGCGTCAGAAGAAATTATTTCATTTCATGATGTGGACATTGTAACACCATCGCAGAAACTATTAGCTAGCAAGCTGTCATGCAATGTCATACAAGGGAAAAGCCTTCTTCTGACTGGTACGTAGTCTTTCTATGCAGCCTTTATTTATATTTTTCTTAGCAGTGAAAATTGTTATGCTAACATATTACATTTCTGAAGGTCCTAATGGTAGTGGAAAGAGTTCTATTTTTAGAGTGCTAAGAGATTTGTGGCCCACCTTCTCTGGGAGGGTTACAAAGCCCTCTGAAGGCATGTTTCATGTTCCTCAGCGTCCATATACCAGCTTAGGTACTCTTCGAGATCAGATCATATACCCACTCTCAAGGGAGGAAGCAGAGATAAAAGTTCTTTCATTGTACAAAACTGGTAAGCATGACTTACTTTTGAAAATGCCTGCCTATGAATTAATAAAATGAACTAGCTGAAGTTATTTGTCTAAATGAAGTATAAAATTATTTTGTTGCGTCACCAGGTAACTGGAAATTCCATGCTGATGTAGTAAACAAGTCGAATGCTTCTATCCTGCTGGATGATCACCTGAAGACAATTCTGGAGAATGTTCGGTTGGTCTATCTTCTAGAAAGAGAAGGCTGGGATTCTAATCCGAATTGGGAAGATGTTTTATCGTTAGGAGAACAACAAAGGCTTGGGATGGTCAGTGTACTGCAAAAAATATGTTTTGTTCCTTTTTCTATCGTCTGAGAATTGAGAGTAACTGTTATTTTACAGGCTCGTTTGTTTTTCCAACATCCTAAATTTGGTATCCTTGATGAGTGCACCAAGTATGCATCTTTGCAACACAATTCTTTTGACTTTCTAAATCTTTGCTGTTCCTGTTCAGGTTATTGTGGGTCCTAAATTTTTTTATCCATTGCAGTGCTACAAGTGTTGATGTTGAAGAGCACTTATACAGGCTAGCAACTGACATGGGTATAACTGTAATCACATCATCACAAGTAAGTATTCACAGAGTTCTTGTGCTAACTTAAATATTTTTTAAAATATAAGCTAACTTAAATATTTGATGCTCTGTTAAGTATTCAAACCTTGCTTGGAGAGGAACGTAACAGTATTGCTGAAATTTTTGCTATTTACAGAGGCCTGCTCTGATACAATTCCATTCCTTGGAGTTGAAGCTCATTGACGGTGAAGGAAACTGGGAGCTGTGTAAGATCCACCAGTGATTGATGTGCCTGATCAGGATTGTGTGGCATTGAATTTGCTGTCAGTTGTATGCGCAAAAGCAAGGTCTTGCATTGCACATGGATATAGACGCTGGCAGTCCTGTTCTTCTCAAAAAGCATCTTGATGTTACAAAAAAGAGTTAGTTTAGATTTCACTGAACTGAAAGAGCGATTGCCAACCATGATATACTGTTGGGGTTTTAGAGGTGTTTTGGAACACTACGCTGCAGTTCTAATGGAGAAGTAGATGAGAATATGGTGATTTGTAAAGCATCTTTTCCTGGTAGTAGCAGTAGCAATCGAATCTATTGATTGATTACATTATGTTCTGTAATAGTAGTAGTACATAGGCAATAACATGGCTTCTGCTGCCATCAGGTCTGGTTGAAATGTGGAGTAGAGGGTATATTTGTAAAGAAAGACGGTTGCATGTAAATGACAAGTAACTGTAAATTTTCTTTCCTTTTTGCAATCGGTGTTTAAATAAATATATATATAATCAGGATGGAATGTAAAATGAGAGGCATTGGCAACAGAGATCGATGGATCCATTTGCTCAAAAGTGTAACTGATAGGTTTGAACTTTTCACTTTCGGAAAAAGTCGTCGGAAAAGCATAATGAAATAAGTTGATGCAAAAATAATGACAGCTGTGGGATTTGAACCCACGCCCTTTCGGACCAGAGCCTAAATCTGGCGCCTTAGACCACTCGGCCAAACTGGCTTTACCTTGGTGATTAATACTAAATTTTTTTATATTAAATTTTCTTCTCAGTTCCGTATGCAACATTTCCTAACTCTGCTGTCGCTACATTCCAAAAGAACTCAAACGGATAATTTAAACTTTGGGGAAAGTTGCATGCCACACAGCCCACAGGTATTGCCTGCCTCAATTTTTTTTTTAAAAAAAGAGTGCAGGCCATTTGAAAAACGAGAATGATTTGAAAGGACGAAAGAATATGGGAAAAAAAAAGAAATGGCAGGGCCCATCCGGGTTCGAACCGGAGACCTATTGATCTGCAGTCAATTGCTCTACCACTGAGCTATGGACCCGTTGACGTTAGTATTTAACAAACATCATAAATATTTATTGTATGAAGTACCCCACTGCTATCATAAAGATCGGAGCAAGAAAACGGGTGTACATAGAAATCTCATCGATAGAAGCAATTCGCATGGGAAACAATCAAACAATGCTATTAGGACTTTCGCCATGTTCTTGTATTGCTAAAGAATGGAGAACCTCATCTGCAATAATTCAACTAGCAACTGCCAACAGATACATGACATCGGAACAAATCGACCAGCCTAATTACAACTTACAAGTTACAAGCTCTGCCCTGCCAGATTGTGGCAGAGATTAATCTATCAGCTCTACGATCAAGTAAGATAACATGCCATCCAACATATGCACAGGATAAACAACAGGTTTTTCTTATATAAATCCCAGCTGAGTAAGGTCATCGTCTGGGATTTCTAGGGCCCCTGAAAGGTCAATGTCTTGTAATGACTCGTCAAGGCCATCTGTAAACCATGAACTGATATCATTGCCCTGCTCGTCAAGTCCTCCTGTAGCAGCTAATATATCATCTAATCCGGTCAAGTTTGGCAGGGCAGCATCAGTATTCCGCTGGCCAGCATTGCCCGAAGTATTTCTCGGATGTTGGATGTTTTTTACGCTTGCAGGTTCAGGGGGGTCTTGCACTGCCGGTGCTGAAAATGGCTCCATCACTCTACCAAGCACATTCCCAGAAGTTGATAGCTGCGCTAGCTTTTGCTTCGGCTTTGTCTTGTTTTTACGTTCGCCACTTCTCCCACTGCCTGATGAATGACGTCCTGATTTTAAACTAGACCCCTTTGCGGATGCATCTCTGTTGTGATCCTTTTCTCTATCACTCTTTTTCCATTTTGTGCCACCTGGTAGAGAATAAGAAAAAAGTTTATATACCTAGTAAAGCAGACTGTGGATTTATTACCCAGCAGCACTCCTGATATCAATCTACCTACTTGATGTATAATTATCATGAAGATTGCAAACTTACCTTGATCGAATGGAGTTCTATCAAGCTTTTGATGCTTCAACCTCTCTACACCTAAAACCCATAGAAAAAGCAGACAAAACTTAAAATTTGGCTAACACTTTCATTCTAGGGGAGAAATTACATGTTACAATATTCACATTTTAAGAGACAACAACAGACTCTCACTAACAGTTGAACATGAATTACCTTCTGTGGCTTTTGCATCACTGCTTGGCAAGGGTGCAGAGAGCACACTCCACAGAGAAGGCTCACTGAAGCAACTTTTCCCTGTTTCATCAAATTTCTGACATCGAGCAAGAGTACGCTTGCCAAAAGCCAACGCGAGCTGTTTTGCAGCCTTATTGGCAGACTTACTGACACCAGCCTTGTGACTAGAGCCAACTCGCCCACCCTATGCATTATAAAGATATAAAATCAGTACGAGTGAATTTCACCAACATCTTATTAGGAAAAGAATAGTGTTCAAGCAATAACAAAAGGTGAATGAATAATCTCTATGGACTCCATGATTCAATGGCATAAGGAAAACTGAAGTTCACAATAGTAAGGCCAGGGCAATCAAAATTCAGAGAGAATGGTATATCTGTATATGTGCAAATTTGTATTTATGTAATGCTCCCGAATGCCTATTTGTGACATGATTTCTGTGTCCCTTAAAATCAACGCATGTGCTGATACTCAGTTATCCAGTGATGAGTTGTCTAGCAATCGAAGCAGAAGCTGAGCATTTCTAAGATTATGTGAAAAGATTGTGTGTGAGTACGAGCTCTCTAATCTCATGAAAGTATGGATGTTAACCAAAAAGAAACCAGGTAAATAGAAACTGAAACTACCTTGAGTTTACGGTATGCCCTTTCAACCAGTTTGTTCATAGCATGTTGCTCCAAGCTTCTATCAGATATATATATTGGAGTTAGGCACTAAAGTTACTCTATGCACTAATACATGAGATCGAATTAAGAAATATATAAATCTATTGATACCTCTCTTCCATATCTTTTGTATCTCGAATTGCTTTATCTAACTTATGTAACCTGCATTTCTTTTGCGTCACCTGCAAAAGAATAAAGGTATCATTTAGTTCTATAGACAAGCAAAAAGTAACTCCATCTAGAATTATGCATGAAAGATAGGAAAAGCAACACAACAATGTATCAAACAGGATCATAAGAACTATAAGCCTTGTCCATTAGGATGAATGACGACTCAGATAAACCAATAAAGGAGCTCAAAAACTTTTTATAGAACCTATTAATCAGTTAACCCATGTTATTAGGAATGCTAGTTGATGTAACCTGATCATGCAGCCTTTTCCTCAACTCCACAATCATTTTATTAATATCCTCGTCCTCTCCATCATCTAGCTTTGACTGGAAAGGGATTGGAAAGATAACACAAGAATCACAATTAGAATGTCAGAATGAAACAAATTCAATTATCACAAACTTTCACAGCCTCTGCAAGGAATTACAGACTGCAAAAATTTGCCATAATTCTCATCTAGGCATGGATGGCTGCAACAAGTACCAATATCTACATCAAGTACTTTCAGCAATAATTTGTATAGGTGACTATAGTCCCAGTTTTTTTTTTCTTTGGGTTGATGATTCAGAATTGAAAAGATCAATTTTATGATTTCAAGACCAGATACAGATCAATTTTTATAGGTGACAAGTATGGAACTGTATGACACATTGTCCCATCGTAACTCCTTCATCCAATTACTTTTTTTGAGATGTCTTCATCCATTTACTAACATGGCACAAAAAGGTTAAAGAAAGACCGAGTCCCTATTTCCTACTAGCTACCATAGCACCATCTCAAGAACAAATCATATCGCCCAAAATTTGTCAAATACGGTGTTTCTGTTAATTTTGCATGTTTAAAGATAGGCAATTAGGCATACAGACTAGTGAAAACTCCATAATGAACATTAGATTGTTGCAATGTTCTAGCTGCTCATCAATGCAGAGTTAAGGAATCATACCACTGTCTCCGGATAAATGCCAATGCTTTGGAGTTCGATCAATATTTTGTCATCCACAGACATATGCCCGTATTGGTAGTCATATGGAGACAAAGGGAAAGTTTTCTCTGGATTCTGACATGAAATCTGCGGTATTAGGTCTTGTAAATGGCCACTTTCTGGGCATACAGTAAAATTAATTCCATCTGATAAAATGTTACTGTGAGTATTTCCACTCTTTGAAACAATGAAATTACTGGAAGCTGTAAATCCATTGCAAAGGCTCTGATGTACCACTGAAGTACTGTTTGAGTGTGTGAAATCTACACTCAATCCAAAATTTGATGTTACTGCGTTAGCTTGAAGCCCATTTTCCAAGTATCTGTTGACAGTGTAAGGAATGTGGCTATTTGGAAATTCGACAAGTATATCACTTTGCACACCATTTGAATCAGATAAGTCATCATCCATAATTAAAGCTGAAAGGAGCCTGTGTGTCATTGGAGCCATTTCATTATACCATTTATCAGCTTCCGACTTTTGTGGCCCAGTGCAGTGGTTTTCCTCACTAGGGGACAAACAGTCAGATCCCTTTGATCCAACCCCATTGGTTTTGCTTTGGTCTGAGATGACAGAATAATTAGATGGTGCCAGCACCTGAGATGTATGCTCGTCCTGCACATTTTTCAAACATATGAAGCAACAATATGTATATTAGATAATTGCCATGAAAGGAGAGCGATTTATTCTGTTGAATAACTTGGGACACGAGTTGAGCCACATACCATCTTTTGAAGTTTTCTATAATCATTGGATGCTATCGCATTATGTACATCATCAGACATGCAGGACATGCTCATCTCAAGTTCATCAACAAGGTCAATCTGAAAAGTCACTCTGGTGAATTAGAATCCCTCCAGTGCAACAAGATTCCAGTCAATCATGAGATCTAGAGCAACATAGGCACTAACCTCATTATTTAAGTAAGACAAATTTTCAGAGCTTATAAAAGTTAGCATCGGTTCCATTTTCTTCCAAAAAGGGCCCGAGTATGCGCTAACTGCAGGGAAAGAGTTATAAACCATCAACCTAAAAGTTCCTGACAGAGATCACTAGGCAATCAAAGAAGCATACACGCACCGATAGAATTGCGAGCATTGTTTACAGCAGCTAAAAGTTCCTCTCTGTCATCTTCCGGTTCAACTACAATCCACAGTTAATTATTAAGGTATAGAAGATAAATAAAGGCGACCATGCTAATCTTTAACAAAATAGTGAGAGAAACAAGGATGAAATATGTTTCAGAAACCTGTTATATCCACAGGCTCACAATTTAGAGCCTGTGAGTGCCAGGATGAAGCTTTACGGTCAGAGCCTTTCTTCACTGGGGGCCGACCCACCTTACTGCACAGATGTTTAATTATGAAATAAGTTCCAAATAATAATAAGCAAAAATAAATATAGCCATCAACCCCTGCAAGAAAGAATGCATTACTTACCTGTCACTCTTTTCAGGTCCGGGCCTTCCACCTTTTAGAGGCTTTCTTATTTCTGTGGTGTCTAATTTTTCTTTTGATATCAGCGAACAACCTTTAACATGAATATTACCTCTTCCACTCCTCCCTTGACGGCGAATACCACCATCTTCAAGTTCTTCTTTCAAAGGAATTCTGTTTTTGTTTGATGAAAATACTAACCCCATTGCACTGAGGTTTGCACTTGCACCTTCGTTCACTTCACCACTATGCATCACTTTCTCCTTGGCCTTGCTTTCAGTAGCAGCTGATCCCTCACTTTCTGACAACCCAGCAGGAGATGAGATGTTATCCATTTTGGCTACAGTTGGCGCATTCTTGGTAAGCAAGATACTGCCAGATTCTACAGGTGTTGATCTGGCAGCAGTATCAAGTGGAGATCCTTCAGATAATACTTCATCAAAATTTGATACTGGAGAAACAACATTTGCTCTTCTTGTCCTCGACATTTTCTGTGGGCGCTGACCGCCCCAGGCAATAGGAGGTGAGGAAGCATTTGAATGTGTGGAACGTTTGCGGTTTGTCATGACTCCCAAAGGTGAGGCTTTGTTGGTGTATGGAGTTTCTTCCCATTCATCACTTCCTCCTGTTGAACGTTGGAAACTAGAAGATGAATTCATAACAAGTGAGCTGGTTCTTGGTGCCCGGCATGCTTTAGCCTTGGGTAAGGGACTTAGGCTTCCACTTTGCACATCATCAGAAGTATGTGCCCTATATAGAGAGTTAGCAGATCATCAGAAGAATGGTAATGTTGCAGTAATCATTTGCACATATGTAGCAAAGACGATGTGAACTATTTTATCCAGGAGAAATAAAGCAATACACTATGCTTACTTGATTCCTTTTACCATAGCTCTTTCCTTTTCAATTCCAACATGCCGTTCTCTTCTTTCATTTGGTTGAGTGGGGTAGTCCACGTCAGTCTTTGATAGGATACGAGATCCAACATTATTCAGCTGAGAACTGCCGTCGGATTTGTTACCTGCTAAAGCTCCAGCTGAAGCTCCATGTCTGCAATAAATGAATTATGAAGGTCAGTTCTATCTTGGATATGCTGGCAAAACAGATGTCCAGATGTTGTACTGGAGAGGATTTGAAGAGAATTACAAACAACACAAATCCAACTTAGACTGTCGACAACAACATGGCAGAGCTAAGTTATGTTGATGGAAGAACTAAGCAGCATTTCAGTCAGAGCAATAGGTAAGGAAACTTAAACTGTCAGACATCAGCATTGATTAGCAGACTCTTGAACCAGTAACATCCCCGCGCTTTAGCCAACCCCCATCGAAAAAAGATAAAAAGAAAGAAAACGAAGAAGAAATTACCAACCATGGACATATAATAAAACCATATAAGTATCTCTTGACGTTGGACATAACAATATTGACCATGTCAGCTCTCATATCTCTATTTCAAGCTAGTGCATGATGCTCATATTGTGAAGATGGCACTTATATCTGTTTAATGTTGGAGTTATTTCCAGAGAGCTCTAGTTCAGCAAATTAACCAGTGATAGCATTGCTAAGGTTTACTGTGATATACTAGAAAGAAACCTAAATCCAACTTCAAGAAATAGATTAATGGTTCACACAGTGTTTACCTAAAAGCAAGGCCATCGCTAGATCGTGGACGCACTTCATTGCCTGCTCTATGTTGACCCACAGGCTTGACCTCACGGTCGGCATCAGTGCCTCTGTTGAGCATTGTACCAACAGAGCGCTTGCGCCTCATCTTTTTCTCCCACCCTTCACCTCCAGCAGATAAGGCCCGCAGCTTGTCATCAGAAAGCCCTGATACCGTAGCAGATGCTCTTGCACAGCTCTTTTCCTTCTCAACAGGTGAGCTTTTGTCATTACTAACCAGAGGGCCTTGTCTTGCAGGTACACTAGCACGCCCTTCCACCTGGAATACATAGGATATCAAAACAAGTTTTTGAGTGGCAAATTACTATCTTTGTAATCTTGCACTATAAGGTATTCTTTTTAAAGAAAGATTAGCAAGGAAACCAGGCGTCCTGGTTGTTGTTTTCAAGCAGCTCGTGATACAAGTAATAAGCTAATGAAATTGTCCAGAATCTGACAGTAACTTGCTAAAAATAAGAGTGGACAGATGATATAACCAGCGGTGTAGAAAAACAGTCTTTGCTAGAACTAATTATAAGATTACATAGTTTCAGAGACTTTGATAGCAATATCAGGGAAAATTGTTGAGGTTATAGCTCGCTCACAAATGTTCAGAAGCAGTGTAAAGACAAAGACTGACAGAACAAGCATTAGCGCATAAAGTGGGCGTTAATTAATTAGGATAAAACTACTGAGGTTGTGCTAACTGGTATTGAGCAACCAATATTAACTGAAATAAGCACAGCATTGAGCCAAAGGGATAGACGAGTGATGCACGAACCCGAGCATCCGCCAGCGACGAGCGCACGCGCTTGCTCAGAACGGCAGAGTTGTTTTGAGCCCCCATCCTGAGCGCACCGGATGAGAGCTTTTCAGGCCCTGATTCGCTTCTCTGGCGCTTGCGGGTGACAATGTTCTTGTACCTGTCGAGCTTCTGGATGGCGTCCTGCAGAGACCTGACCTTGTCCCTACGCAGATTGACCCTTTCCATTAGAATGCAATGCAAATATGCAGCGCTGACATGGGGTGTACAAATAGGAGGAGCAACAGCATGGGCAGAGAGAGAAAGATGAATAGGTACTTGGCCTTGGCGGTGGTGTCGGAGACGCTGGCGCGGATCCGCCTGAGCTCGTCAGGCTGTTCGTCGGCGGCGAGCGCGCGCCTGAGCTCGGCGTGGCGCGAGTGCTTGGGGTCGGCGGCCCAGGGAAGCGGGTCGAGCGAGAGGTACTGCATGAGCGCCGGGGTGGGCGTGGGCGGGGGAGCGTCCCCCGAGCCCGCGCCGTCTCGGAAGCTCCCCGCCATGGGGGATTAGGGCCTTCCTCACTTACAAAGAAGGCGGAATTGAGCTTCGCTCTGGCTATCCCCCCGACCCCGACCTAGCACTGGGCATGGAATCCAATCTAATCGAATTGAGCGGGAGCGGAGGCCGGCCGCGGCGAGGGGAACCCAAGCAAAGCTGCCGGGAAGGAAGGAAGGAAGGAGGCGGCGGTGCTGACGTCGTCTTTTACTTTGGATCGAGAGGAGGAAGAAGAAAGGGGGAGTCGGGGACAACTGACAAGAAAGGGGCGGACAGGATTGAGCATTGGGGGAAATTGTGGAGTCAACTTTTGCCGCCACACTGGTCAACGCACGTTCGATTTGGAGCCAGCAAAGTCATTTAGCTGCAGATTTTACTCATTTAAATTTGTCGTGTTTTCGTGACATGAAATCCGAACACTCTACTTTTCTTCATTTCAACAGTACAAATAGATTGTAAGTTTTGGGAAATTCATTACCACACTGAAGCCACAGATATCACTGTCTTTATTTACTTGATTGAAAGAAGCAAACCAAATGTGATGTTCAGCTTAGCTGAGGTGGCTTAGTAGCACCCTAAGATTATGAGTTTGACTTCTAGTGGAAACGAATTTACAGATTAAGGTAAAAAAATTCTCTCGTTTGTCATCACACTAAAATACAGGTCTAAACTCCGAACAAATCATAATCATCTCACATGAGCCACAATGCCACTATGTAAGGATGGAACAAGAGTTCGAGGATTTTCTCAACATACATAAAAAGATCTTCTTTTTAACAAAATATTCGGAAGATGTCTTACTTCCCGCAGATCAAGTTTTTTTTTTCTTTTTTTAGATGTTCAGCTTAGCCACTTTTCCTCTCTATAATGTGAAGTGAAACTCGCAGCTTTAGATGCAAAAATCACCAATGCCATCCCAAACCGTCTACGAAGAAATGAATTGTTAATTGGGTAGCACCAAAGAGGAGGAACCAAAAATCTGAAACAAGCAGCTCGTTGAACACTGATACGCATAGTCCAAAAAAAAAAACAAAAGAACACTGATACGCATAAATTAAGGGGAAAATACTGTCTATACATTTTACACATGCCATCTGAAAGATAATTTGATTCCCTCCAATTGTAAATACTAGTACAGATAATACTCAGCCAAAAAATTAATGTACTCCCCGTTAATGGACATTTGTACAGACTACAGAAACAGTTCCTTTGGGCTGCGCCCACAAAATTGTAAACAAAAAAAAAATGCCCAGGCATCAGTTAAGAGAAGAACCAACTGTTAGTTTTCGTATCGAGGGCCGTTCGTATACTGTGGACAAACCTCCTGTCGTCAATGACCTTGTTCTACCTGCACTTGCCAGATGCGTTGTTGAGAGATGACACGCTGCTCCAGTAGATCATTTCAGTGTATGCTTCTGCTGCTGAGTAACCTGGAGCCAGTAGCAGCTAAGTGGTGCGTCATACATCCATGCTCCACATAATTTTTAATCATCTGGATCCATCTCCTCATCTTGCTCTGATGATTTACTATCAGATTCCTGCTGCATGTCTGGGCTAGAGTCGTCTTCAGGCAACTCACCCTCATAATCCTCATTCTGAGGTTCATTATTCTTGGTAGAAACTGTTGCCAGACTGCGCACCACCGAATCTGGGCACTCTTCCTCACCTCCAAATAGGAGCCTGCCATGGCTATCTTTCACTGGTTGAACAGACACTGATTTTGCAGTTCTGCAAGAGCACTCTGGCAATGGATGGTAGAGAAATGATACAGGTTTTGACAATATGGCTGATGATACAACACCTTCCACATTTGCACTCTTATTGAGGTGCGCACGTGCAGCAATTGTCCAATTCCGTGGTGGGTGATACCGATGATCACTAACGTTTTCAAACAGTGCAGCAACAATCTTTCTGTTGGTTACAAAAATGGAGGAGAGTCATAATGCAAAATTATATAACATTATGTAATCTACATAAACTAATGCTCTCCAAAAACGACTATGAATGACACCCATAATATACTTCTAAAAACTCAAGTGACTTGATGATCTTACATCTAATATGTTTTCAAACCATGGTTAATGGTTATCAACTGCTTCTAAAGCCAATTTAGTACCACAGACTGGTTACTATATCTCACAAGTAATTTTAATTGATATCATGAATGTTAACCAGCTGAACGTAGAGAACAGTCTTTTAAGGTAGAGAAACAGACTTGCAAACAAAACTGGTTTACAAGTCTGTATTTCTGCTAAGGTCCTAGCAAATCTAGTTTTGCTAATTGAAATGACTAACAATTCATTTAAAGAAATAAATAGCAAAAATAAAAAGATGTGCTTGTAAGAACAATCATGGCTTTTTACCTCTCAGGCCTATAGGTTATAGCAGATGGAGTTTGGTATAACCGGTGCCCCATGATCAAACTTGAGTAGTCCGGCCATCCACTCCCATCATTGTGAAACCCAGGGAAGAATGCATCAGCTTCAACAGAAACAATATAATCAAGTGCATCCCAGATCAACCGGTGTGCTTGCCTTCTGAATTCAATGGGCGAAGGATCCGGTTCTGTATCATTCTCACCAATCCAACCATACCAACCTTCCTTCTCATGGGCATAAAATGGCCTTGCAGGAGGTGGGGGAAGGGGCCTTGGACGTGGCCCAGCTCTCTTCCATTCTTCAATGAGATCTTTCTCACTTTTAGGAGGTGGGGGGTGAGGCGAATCTGAGGCAAGGGGACCTTCTGGCCCAAGTAAATCAGATAGCTCCCTCTGACTACATAATGAAGTGCGGTCAACTAGGTTAGCATACATAGCTCGAAGAGGAATAAGCATTCTCTGTCCACCAAACGTTTCAGAACCAGCCAAGAAAATTATCGTATTTGGCGGGTAACCTAATGCTTGAAGTAGAATCCCAACCTGGGAACACATGATTGTTTACACCACAGAATTAGCAAGTAAATTGGGTCAATAAGCATCTCTGAAAAATCAGGCACACCGTTGCGCAGATTATATTGTTGGGACTTCATAAAAGAAATTATGCTCTCAAAAAGTGTCATTTGGTATAGCAGTTGGCCCAGAAAATATAGCAAAGCAGCACCAAAGGCTAGGGGGGGAAAATGGTCACAACAAATAAGCCTTTTTCGATGTCTTGCCTTTACTTAGGTGAGCATGTGCATGTATATATACGTGGAGCTAGACGATAAGCTTACATTTCACAACATGTTTAAATGAATAAACAAGGGAACATAGAAACAAATAAAAGTTTAAAGCCTCGGGTAAAGGTTAATTGAGGTAAGGAAAACCACCAACTGGTGCTAGTGTGATTTACCGGTCATATTTTGACCACCTTGGATATCTTGTATATGCAACATGAATACATAAATATTTTGCTAACAGATCAAAAGAAAGCCTCATGAGTCTGCAGCTTGGCAGTATAAAACTCATTTACATATAATTTCTAAGCACAAGACATGAACAGTCAGTCAAAAAAAAAAAAAAAGTCATCAAATGCTACATAACATTATAGTCAAGCTCACCTCTTCTGGCATGAGTGGACATGAACCACCCATTTTTCTGGATACTGAATCAACTATTAGCAGTTCCTTCACAGTTCCTCGTTTGATCATCTGGTTCCTTCTATATTGAATAAGTTCTGTATGAATATCCTGGAAGAGACCAAATTTAAAACAAATCAAAGGTAAGTCAGTAATATATGTCTGTCAGAAATCCATCAAGACTTCACAATGGAACATAACAATCTAGCTATACAAACCTGGAAGAGTTCAGCACAACCATGAAAAGCTAAAGTATCTCTTAGCAGTCCTGGGTGATAGGCCATATAAGGGCGGCCGGATGCTCGTAATCTATACAAATCATTCCAGAGTTACGAAAAAAAAGAAAAGGGCAGAATAAAAAGTATCTTGAACCATATTAGAAAAATTAAAAGGCCAACAGTATAAACGAGCACAGAAAAGCAGTTTCAGCTATCATACAATGATACAAGAGCATACTAAACAGGCAAGTTATAATACAGAGTCAATCTCACGAAAGCAACCAAAACAAGGAAATATACTGTAATGCTTAAAGTAATGCATTTATTCTGTATTTATAAGGAAGCCTAATGCTTTAAGTAACGCCTTTGTTTCGTATTTACAAAGAAGGCAATTTGGATCATGGAACTACAGCTACTTGCACAGGGTAACATTGTAATGAAATAAGAAGGCATCAATGGCAAAGGTGGAAAGCATCACCTTCCTACAATTTGGTTCCCAAGAGCCTGGATTTGGGGACGGAACTTTAGAGCATGGTAAGCTACCCTACATCTAAGCCTCTGAAGTTCCTCCAAGCTTGCAGGAAGAACTGACTGCGAAAATAAAACATACGTGAATGCTCTAAGCAACCAAACGACCACATAATGAGAAGAAAGAGAGAGCCAAGGCCTGGAGAATACCTGGAGACAGTTACCTCCATTAACAATTATTCCAATAACTTTTGACTTTACAAGTCTGGGTAAGACTTCTGTCCTGTAGTATTCTGGAGTTGCAGAATTCTTAGGAGATACTGTGGGAAATTTAATCCTTTTTCTGGCCTCTCTAAGATCCTTTGATAAACCACGGACAATGGCAACATCGTCCGAAAGTGCAGCTATAAAATGTTCTTCATCATATAAATAAGAAAAGCTTTTGAACTTTGGACTGCAAGATCAGAAGGGAATGGATTTTGAGAGGCTGAACAGAAAACGAGGTAAAATGGAATAGAGAAACTATCAAAGTACATATTGAGGAACAAGAAGGCGACCTGATGCCTTTTGCACGAGTCGTTGCTTGAATCTCAGGAATAACCAAAGTGGCATTTAAGAGCCTAGCAACTACAACAAGATCACAGATCTAACAAAAGGAAACACGTCAAAATGCTGTAACGTATAACCAAATAAACAGATATCTTTCAGAAAACTTACCGAAGATTGTATCTTCTCAAAGCCACCATATATCTTTGCATAGATAAAACCGTTATGCATAATAGGAGCTGCAATAAGGTAATCAAACAACACTTGTCAAGTTTTCAGTTCATGAGCTTTAATCCAAATAAGAAAACGTAGGTGCTTTCCACAATGGATTAAAATGCATCTAAACTAAGGTTTGCTTATGTCTGAAGGCTCACACTGAGTATACAGAACATAGACTTTTAAGTGATCTGGTACTTATCCATGTCAAATGTCAACTGAGTATATATAAACCGATGAGCGAGTGTGGGCTACAATGCCACCGGACGTGCTGTGAGTAGCTCAAGAGGTCTTCCTATAGTTCAATTGACAGGTGGTTGTTTTTCATGTTGTAGTTTTTTTTCAGTTTTTGATGTTTCATCTACATGATGATAGAGATCTGTCAATTTGGGATTTTTACACCCACCAGTTTGATAAAACTTAGATGCGAGAGGAGGTTGTTTTAAGAACACTCTTCATTGAGTCCTTTGCGAGCCTCATGAGTTTGAAATGGCCAGCATATTTATCCATGTCAAGGTGCAGGAGCCATATTAGGAAGGCTCAAGGTCATTTTTTATGTGAACTTGTAAATGTTTATATATAGAAGAAATCATAGACAATGAGCACGATCAGATATTCAAACTTATAAAAGTTGGATTATCTGTACACACCACAAATAGGAACATGTGCATAGACTTATATTACAAATCAACATGAGTTTGCACACAATGTTTTCAAAATGTATCTATTCTAGCATGGTCTATATGTATCAATCAGGGGACTCCTTCAAAAAGGAATGCAAATGCACCAGCAGACACTTTGACACCTACTTCCTCAAAAAAAACAAAAAAAAAATGGAAAAAAGAGGGGAATCCCCTACTGTACTTGTATTAGAGAATTAGTAAGTTATCTGTACAAGGTTAGTGTAAGGGTACAAGTAAAATAAATGAAGAAATCAAACGCGTTAGTATGCAACCGAGTTGCTCCTAGGTTGGTCGAGGTTTTTATCTAAAGTAGACAGATGACTAGTTTAATGAAAAATGTCAAAAGAAATTGCTAATCCAATAGATGAAAATTGAGAAACAAGTTACCAGCATACGGTTTTCTAGGCTGCGAAAAAGGATGGAGGTGATTAAGTGTTCTCAGTGGACCCCACAGTCTCCGTGGCCGAGGCCTCTGCCAAAATCATGGGGGAGAAGAATGGAACATGTTAGGACATACTCAACTCTTGTAACAAAAACACATCTATACGAGCTTCAGTAAGCATGAATTCATTCATTGCAGAAAGCATGAAAAATCTAGAAGTGATACTGCAACATAATCAGGACTTGCGACTTACCGGCCCAAATGGGAGGACATCGTCCATATGAATGTTGTACTGTGTGATACCTCCAGCAGAATAATTTGCAAGAAAAAGGTGCACAAGCAGCGATAGCATTGACAGCACGATGCCAATGGCTGTAGCCAGCTTGAATTTGCTTTTGAGGAGCATTTTATTTCATTACTCTAAGATCCAAACCCTGCTGAAAAGGTAAAGCAAGAGAGCAGTTTCAGACACCCAACAATTCATAAGTAAAGCAGTAAGGCATAGTTACACATACAATATTATATTTAGATAATGGCTAATTATTAGCTAGATAACCGTTAGCTACCTACATACTGCCATTTCTTTTCGAAACACTATTGTGGGGATTAAATTAAAATTTCCCAAACAGTAATAGGATTAATAAGTAAGGTGCAAACAATTCCAAACTGGGTGGCATCTTCCTTTCTTAACCCGCAGTGAGTGAGCCACGTTTCGCACCAATATCCCGCGCGGTAACATTTGCACTCTTCTTCTTATCTTATTACTCTCAAGAACAAAGTCTCCAAGACGGGAGCAAAGGCCAAGTGTACTCGCGGTGAAGGAAATTGTAGGAAATGACTACATCTGAGAGCTGCTAGCTAATTAAGGCTTGTAATAAAGCAATCAGATCCAATCACGGCACCGGATGGCACGACTATGCGCATTGGGAAAACAGAAATTGCTCTGCGATTGCTGCTTACCAAGCTCAAGTCCGTGGCAGGGTGGGTACGGGCGTACGGCGTGGAAGCACCGGAGCTCGTGGGAGCAGTCGGGGAGGCCGACGGTGTGGTGGTGGGGGATGAGGATGCGGTTCGTGCGGTGGGATTCGGGCGGCGTCGAGCACGATCTGTAGTGGCGGAGGAGCGAGGGAATGGCGCCTTGTCCGTGTCAGCAGCGATCCGTAGCGGCGGAGCGCGAAGACGGCGCCCCGCCTGTGCCGCGGATGCGCAGGGAGGGCGAGGCAGAAGGGGAGCCCTTGCTGCGCGGAGGAACGCGAGGCGGAGGGAGGGAGGGAAGCTAGCGGCGCGCGGGCGAGCGGTGAACGGCGGCGATGGGGGAAGGCATCGAGGTCGGAGGGACGGCGGCGATGGAGGGAAGGAGGGAGGGAGGGAGAGTGTGCCAGAGCTCTGGTCCGGTGCGTTGATGGCCCGAGGGCACAAACGTCTTTTCTTCCTTCCTCTATTATTTTTTGAGACAATTGTGTTTTAACCACAGATTTCTAATTGTGATCTAGCCCTTGATTTTCAAATTTTGTATTTGTATCATAACTTTTCCCCAAATCTCTCGTTGTATTTTTACCATAATTTTTTTTCTCAAATCTGTGATAAAAACGTAAAATTTGGAAATCAATGTCTAGATCACAGTTAGACTTCAAAACTGTGGTTAAAACGCTATTGCCCCATTATTTTTTCATCTCGAAAACTTTTCTTCGTCTATTAACTAGGCATTTAAAACCCGTTTGCCCCCGTCTCTTTTTCGTATTTTCTGGGAGTACCAGGGAAATGCCAACCAAAAGTAACAGAACTGAACATTAGGAACAGAAGAATAATTTACTCCTCCTCAGTTCATCACTGAAATTAAAAAGTTAATTTCTTAAAAGGAAAATTATACAACTATAAGGAATTTTTTTTTAATTGTAGAAACTAGCTATTAGTGAATTATTATTAGCAGGTCTTCTTCTTTGTGATATATGGAATTAAGGTAAAAATAATAATTGAAGTTCATGCAACTTCAATCAGGGATGAAAAAAAAAAAAGGATGTCAATAATGTGGAGTGACTCATAGTTGAAGAATCATACCAATAAGTCAATGCCTTTTTCTTGAAGCATAATCAACTTAAATCTCACTTGTGGTGACCACCAGCGTTGAAAATTAGTTAAACCTTAGTGGCCGCAACTTAAAACGTGTGATAGCATAAAGTGCGGTGTCTTCATGATGCACTAAGACACCAAATATGTGCCACACGGCCGTAGTTTTTATCGAGTGGTTAATAGAGGATGGTTTCCATTGAGGAAACTGACGATGTGCTGATATGATGGATGCAAAGATGATGTACATTATTACAGGTATCAACAAAAGCAAAATCCCATACACAATCACAATCACAGTAAGACAAATAATAATAATATCGTTGGTCTAACAACTCCTACTCCCGAGGAGCAATTCCATCTCTTCTTTCACTTCCATTCCATGTTCCTCAATTATTTATTTCTCTTTTTGCATATATATATATAATATAATAATAGAAAGCAGCTGATTTTTTTTTTTTTTTTGGTTCCCTTTCAATATGAGACGTTAATCAATACGACAACAATTCACTAGTAGACGACGTACACACGCATATATAATCCATTATTACATACAACGAAAAATCAATAACAGCAATAAAGGAACATTCTTATATATGTTACCGTACGTAGCAAACTCTTGATAAGTAGTAGTAGTAGTAGCGGGTTAATACTTGGAGGGGTTCATAGCATATGATACTGATAGAATGCTAGTAATAGGACGTGTGCTTAACTGGCGGTGTCCGTGACCATGGCGATGCTGCCAGTAATAGCAGCAGAGTGGCTTCCGAACCTCGCGACGGCGCAATCGGTGGCGAACAAGCCCGAGGAGACGTAGCTGTCGGTGCCACCCATGATGGGCATCTTGGCGGCGACATTGAGCCTGTTGACGTAGTCTGCGCGGTAGGTCTGGCCGAGCACGCCATGGACGTCGTCTGTGAGGGCCTGGAACTTGAAGCCGAGGTCAAGGTGCACGAGGCAATCGTCGTCGGTGACACCGTAGCTGTGGACGCGCGACTCCTCCTTGGTGATGGGCACGGCGTTGGCCATGATCCGGAACACGCCCTTGAGCTCCACCACGACGGTGTTCACCTGCGCCGTCCTCGTCACCGACAGCGCCGGCACGGAGGCCGGGGACCAGCGCGCGCCTTCCATTGACGGGAGGACAACGCGCTCGTCGTCGAAGGTGATGTTGAGGTGGTCGGCGTTAGGGTCCCACTTGGCGGCCGTGGCGGCGCCGAGGTGGAGGGCATGGTGGTCGTTGTTGGTGGTGTGGGAGGAGAAGAGGATGCCGAGTGCCTGGATCCAGGTGAAGTCGCGCTTCAGTTCGGGGTTATGGTTGCCGATGAAGTGCGCGTTGATGTGGAGGTTCTTGTCGGAGACGATGCAGAAGTCCTGGTCCTTTTTGCCGTGGAAGTAGAAGTTGTTGCCGTCGGCGCCGGTGAACCGGGGGTCGCCACACGACACGCCGGGGTAGAAGTCGCACACTGGAGATGCATGGTGAGATTAAGATGTTTACAATGAATGGAATCGCTAATAAGAACGCGCGCGCGAGAGAGAGATGAAAAGAAGAACAAAGATATATAGAGGTGGATTGTATTATATATTATTACTTACAGCAGAATGTCTTGCATGTTGGGCAGAGGACGAGGCACTTGGTTTTGCACCGGTTGGGGCAGGTGGCCATGCACCCGGGGCGCTTCTTCTTGGTGTCCGTGCAGGTGAACATGCTGTTGCGCTTCCCGCGGATCACGCCTTTGGTGCTGTTGCTGATCACCATCGCGTTGCCCGGCACAGGCTGAGCAGAAGCCAGCAAGGCCGACGCCGCCGCCGACAGGCAGATCAGCAGCAGCGCCGCCGCCGACCACCGCCGCGCCATCGTCGTCGTCGTCGTTGATTAATTACTGATGGATCTTATTTGGTTGGTTGTGGGCGATGGAAGGACACACGACGAGGAAGGCGATGGGGGGGTGATGGCCGGCCGTGTCTTTATACAACCAAAGCAATGCAACATGGAGAGGTAGTCGTCGTAGCAATGAAGCATGCCCATCGTTGACCTCATCAGCTGCGTAATAGCAATTAACGTACGTGCCGGGCCAGCAACGCAGTTGCTTTTATTTTTTCTTTCCAACAAAATAAAGCATACACGCAGCAGCTAGCTTAGTCCTTAGGCCCATATATATGTCGGTGAATAACAATGACACATCGATGTGAGGTAAATTAAACCCCCCCAACCTCATGTAATCATGTTACTAAATTCCTCCATGTGTAGCTTCAAGTGAAAAGATTAACCGTCCTTCACTAGCTAATACGCACGCCCGGGTCAACGTACGCCATGCATATCAATCGATTGACGTACGTCGACCCGGACGTGCGATACACATGTACACGATGCATATTACCGTCCAACAATAATATTACTTATTAAGGCACTGATGCGATACACATGTATCCTCTCAAGTCTCACGCTACATGCATCTCTCTTTCTTTCTTCTTCTAGCTAAACTACAATTATAGAGTAATAATCCAAGACCAAGAGACCAACACGTAGCATATGTGTGTGTAAGTTGTTCTACTTGTTCATCAATCAAAGGGGCAAATAAAGGGCTTTAGTTATACGTACGTACCAATTTCTTCACACCCACGCAGTACCTCGTGATCAGCACCAGCAGCAGGTTCTATCTGCTATGACCATGCATCGTGTACGTTCCATAGCAAGATAGACGGCAGGAAATAAGGCAACATTTGCGCGTGCGCATCACCTCCTCCATAACACGCCATACATCCCTTCTGCAAAAGGAGTCTAACACACACATGCAAGCTAGGCCTTCCTTCAGTTAAGCGAATTCGTGGGCACGACTCTGTTTTACCTTTCACGGTCTTCGGTACCAGTGCGTGCGACTTAATTCCTCGCCATTCTTATATACGAATCTTCATTAACATATACACCACACTAAAATTCTTAATTATGTTATGAGATATATAGCATTTCTAACTGCTAATGTAAATAGATATTTATAGTTTCAGATCAGACAATAAGAGACAATGTTTTAGAGTAAGGGCCGCAAAGAGACTCAGAAGTTAAAGAAAATGGACATAGTACTTTAGTGTGTGGTACAACATGGAAAAAAAAAGGACGAAGAAAAGTAATCTCTTTAGTGTTGTGTAAGATATATTTGTGTTATATTGTTTCCCAAAGAAAATGAAAATGATAATATTACCTTTTATTTTTCTCACAATCCAAAATAAAATAAGCACGAGATGTGTCAAACACTAGGATCCTCTCCATCTCTTTTTTAAGATCGGAAGGATCCTCTCCTCGCCTGTAAAGAAAACCTATGCAAACTAAGGTACATTTTTGAAACATGTTGAATTATAGACAAGATATATTATTGCAATTGGTGTTAGAAGTTAGCTAGTGAACTCTAATGGAACTTGATCGACCTTCCTTAAGTTTTGCTTTAGCCAACGTCTCTGACAATAATTGATGTGAGAAGATACATTCTTTTTTTTTTTTGTTTACATCGTCTTTGCTATCCATTATAATTTGCATGACACAACTTTTGCACAAGTGAGGGCACAAGGTTGAGCTTAAACTTTTTTTTGAATGAAGGGTTGAGCTTAAACTGATGAGCCTGTTCTTGTCGAACAAATAATACAATGAACTTGGTTTTAAAAAATTTTGATATGAAAGGAGTTTGGAGAGAGATAGAGAGAGAACGAATTCTCGATCACCCAAGTTTAGTCACACTCCACCTCAAAAAACAAAAAAGTTTAGTCACACTCCGATTAGATCTCAAGTGATTCAGCAGTCCTGCAACTCGGGCCCACTTGGCAGTGAAACAAAACTCCAAACGCTATGGCCTAAAACTACATGGCGCCGCCGCCCCGCCTTCTCCCCTGATGGCGGCCGCCTCCCCCGATTCCGCCGCCGGCGCCGCCCGCCCCGACGACCTCCACGGCTTCCTCCGCTACAGCATCCGCACCCACGCCGACGTCCTCCGAGCCCACGCATTCCTCCTCCGCCGTGGCCTCCTCCTCGGCCACCCCGTCCCCGCCGGCCTCCTCCTCACCGCCTCCGCCTGCTCCGCCGCCTCGCCGCCGAGGCACATCGTCCGCCTCCTCATCCGACACCTCCCTCCTCCGCTCCCGCTCTTCTCCCTCGACGCCGCGCTCCGCGCCCTCGCGCCGCGCATCCCTTTCTCCGCCCTCCTCTCCGTCTTCACCACTCTCCTCCGCTCGCACCACCCGCTCTTCCCCGACCGCTTCTCCTTCCCGCCTCTACTCTCCGCTGCCGCCTCGTCTTCTTCCCCGCGGCTGCACCTGCCCTCCGCTCGCGCCCTGCACGCGCAGCTCGTCCGCCGCGGCCTCCTCTTCTCGGCGCCGCCCCACGCCGGCAACGCCCTCCTCCACTTCTACGCGACCGCCGGCCACCTCCCTACGGCTCGCCACCTGTTCGACGAAATGCCGTTCAGGGACATCGCGTCCTGCAACACCTTGATGACGGCCTACACCGGCTCTGCCGGTGGCGTTGATACCGCGCGCCAACTGTTCGATGGAATGCTCCAGAGAAATGCAGTTTCTTGGAATGTTATTATAAACGGGTACATCAAGGCGAAGCGGCCTGAGCAGGCACTCGAGGTGGTGCGATGGATGGCGGAGATCGGGGTGAGAGGGACAGCAACGACGATGGTCGGGGCGGCCACGGCATGCGCGAGGCTAGGGAGGTTGGGTGCTGGAAGGGAGGTACATTGCGCGTTCTTGCGCCGTTTTGAGGATGATAACCTGTTGGTTTGGACTGCACTGCTTGATATGTATGGCAAGTGCCGGAGAGTCGATGCCGCGAGGAAGGTGTTTGATCGGCTAAGCATGAGGAATCTGGTAGGCTGGAATGCCATGATCGTCGGGCATTGTGTGTATGGTGAACCTGATGATGGGATCAAACTCTTCCATGAGATGATCAGACCAGGTCAGTTTCGTTTTTCCAAGATTAGTTAGTACAGCATCATTGCAGCTACATTCACATTTTATAAGTTCATTAATATATATCTCATACCTGATCAAACTTCATTTTCAGGGAACGTGCAACCAGATGGAGTCACTTTCATTGGAGTCCTTTGCGCATGTGCCCGTTTGGGTCTATTGCATGATGGCAAGACGTATTTTGAGCAGATGAGCACTAGGTACAACATCAAGCCGACATTTGCGCATTATTGGTGCATGGCCAATCTGTATGGGAGTGTTGGGCTTTTGGAAGAAGCTGAGGACCTCTTAAGAGTTGTGCCGGAGGAGCTCAAGGCACGAGCATTGGGTGGTTTGCTTGGGTTGTGCAGGTTCCGGGGGGAATGGAGACTTGGGGAACGGATAGCTCTCAGGTTGATCGAGCTGGAACCGAGTAATAATGCCCACTATGCACTGCTGTGCAGCGTGTATGCTGCAGCTGGAAGATGGGAAGAAGCTCACAGAGTGAAAAATATTATAAAGCAAAGAGATGTGAAGTTCAGCCCAGGCCATCGTTTAGTGAACTTAAATGATATCGTTCAAGAATTCAAACTTAGGGAGAGGAGGCAATCTGAAAGTCAGGAGATATATGCAATCTTGGATGACTTGGCTTCAGGGCTGAAGTTAGGTTGCAGACAAAACCAACAGAGTGAATCTGAAGTAAAATAGGGCACAAGAACTCATGGAGTCACATATGAACTTAGATGAGCAAGGTGAATCTGGATTAAGATAGGTCATGCACATTCATAGGGTTAGCAAACATCTATGAGGTGCAAAAATTTTGGATTGTGAGCCACAGATGATTCTCTACGGTGCAAACCGACCTGTGAGCCAGGGCGTGTAGACTCGAGAAGCTCATCTTCGGTTGACTTGTGCAAAGTCACAAGTGCAACTTCAGCGTACCCCTTTTCGTCTTGGAAAACCTCTAAGGGCTCAAGTTTCTGGTCAGGAGGAGGTCTCGATTTGAGATGTTATCGGTGGGATAGCATTGCAGCATGCCTGCTATTTCTATGTGGGCCAAGCAGAGCTGGGGCTGTGATCTCTGGAGCAAACTCTGTATAGATAATACATTTTTTCTGCATGATGAGGAGGGGCCGAAAGGTGTATCCATGGGATCCCTTTTTTAGACTAACGGTCTATCACTGTTATATAGAGATATTTAGGATCGATGTTTCTTTTTGGAAGTTGGCCTTAGTGGGCATGTTGTATGCCCGATGAAACTAAATTCCCATGATGCAAGCCATTGTTGTAGGAAAGCAAAATAATGGATAACACACAGATTCTTCAGAAATGTTTTGGATATGTGTGTATGCCTTCTTCTGTGTTCTGTACTTTGATGACAGGCTATGCTAGTGCAGCTGGTGGTGTACGGTATGGTATTGCGGCAGCTGTTGATGCAAAAATGTGTCTGAGAAATACTGAATGTTTTGATGACAATAACCTGTTGGTTTGAACTGCACGGATCAGCTCAGTGTCCTGGAATGCAACGACATAAGGCACTGTTTACACCGTGAACCTGATGTTAAGTTCAGTACCACCATTTGCACGGTGAACCTGGACTTCCTTTCCCTTTTCCGATGTCTGTAATTAGGGACTGGAGGCGTGTTTTGAGCAGATGAGCAGTGAGCACCAGTCTCTGAAGAAGCCAAGTGGGCATTGGCTCCTCCTCTATCGGCAAACCTCCTGAGTGGCTGCAGGTGGACCCCGCACCGCCGAATCGCTGCGCCTAAAACCCTTGGGCCCAGCCAGGCTAACAGAATACTCCGCCGCGCCAGAACAGAGGGCACAGAGCAGAGCAGAGCAGCCTGCCCCGCCCCGCCCCGCCGCGCGCCAGAGTCTTCCACCGCAAGGCAAGTCGCGCTAGCAATGGCGGCGCCCGGCGAGCGCGAGGCGGCAGCGTTCAAGGCGAGGGTCGCGCAGCGAGTAGGACGCCTTGCAGGTACGCCTACTTTCCCTTCCGATTCCTTGAAGCTTCCGGTTGGCGGTTGCTTCGGATTTTGCAGCCTGTGTTCCGGTTGTGTGAATTGGATAGGAAATCGTGGGTTGGCGGTTGCTTCGGATTTTGCAGCCCGTGTGGAAATATTCATTTCGTTTCGTTCGATTAGCGGTTTCGTTTCGTTCGGCGTCTGCGATTGGTTGATGCATCGATTAAGGGTTTCATTTCGTTTCGTTGTATCTATCCTCTGCAAATTCGTTGATGCAGCGATAGGGGTTCCGTTCCGTTTCGCTGTCTCTTTCCTCTGCGATTCGTTGATGCACCGATTAGGGGTTTCGTTTCGTTGCCACTATCCTCTGCAAAGTCATTGACGCGGTACAAGAATGTTAGCAACCCCTAATTGGGTGGCTCAGGGGCCATGGCTCCATAGCAACGCGCAAGAGTTGAAGCCCCTGATAGATTGGCTACTGTATTCAATCTGTACCAGTTCATAGGGAACCATCCATGGAAATGAATGCTTTCTATTTTTTATTTTTTTTAGTATTCTGACTGATTGATAAAAACATAATGGCGTTACTGCTTTTACCATGCAATGATGATGATAGTGTGTTGGTCAACTGAATCTCTGGTTATGCATCCAGATATGGTAGAGGCAGTAAATGTCTTGGCTGAACAGCACCAGGATCTGACAGATGTCGAGTCCAGCCTGCTATGGGAGGCATACCGGAAGAGATTCCTCCAAAATTTTGCGCCTCTTCGTGCAATGGCTAATGTCCTTGATGAGGAAGACGCAAATTACTACTGTGACTTTCTCTTGAGCTATAATGATCAGGTAAGAGCTGAGGTGGCGTATGCATGTCATGAGGCACTTGGCGTGCTTGAGGAGCATTTGCTACCATATGCTCTTCACCCAGAAAATGTGGTGTTGTATCAGAGCATGTAAGCCTGTTGGTGTTCATATCATTTATTTTGGATTTGGATTGGTGACCACTACTTAGACTCAACTTTCACTTTATTTCTTTGTGTCCTGACAACTGCTGGGTCTTGGGCATGATTGTGGATGAAGCTGAGGAGTTTCTTGACAAAGCATTGGAAGCTTATGAGGTGAATATCAAGAAGGCATACGATCAAACTATTGAAATGGATCAATATCTTTGTATGCTTTTTTAATGTTTTGTTACACGCAGACTGCGTACAAGGTAGCTTCGGAGAGCTTGGCACCAGGACACCAGCAGAGGCTGTGCGTCTTGGTTAATTTGTCTGCCTTTCACTATGATATGATGAAGAATGTTAACAGGTTTGTGTGTCACAGCCCTTGACTTACCATAATGGTTACTCAGCTTGAGATCCTGTTAACTCTTATCGTTTTTCCTTCTTTAGGGCCTTCGCTCTGGCCAATGCAGGTCTGGCAGAGTCTGCTACAATTGCAGTAACCAAAGAGGCTGCAGCCATTGTGATGCAGCTCCAGGATAATTTGGCCAAATGGATGGCAGAGCAAGAAGGTGACCCTGCTGCACCTCAAACAGAAAATGAGGGAGTTGAAGCACAAGAAGATGGGGAGGAAGAGGAACCTGTTGTTGATGAAGCTGAGTCAGGCCAGCTGACATACAAGACTCCATACTCGTCGAGTCCTCCCTCCCCTCTTGTTGTGCGTTCTGGTATGTGCCCTTTGATAGTGGTGCTGAAGTGGTTCTTTCATGGTCAGCTGACGTACTTCACTGCGCGCAGTGTCTCCAGTTGACCGTACGGATTTCCTGGGCCCAAATGCCTGGGGCAGCGACGCCAGTGAAATGACTGGGGAGAAGGTGATCAGACACCGTCAGAAGGCAGCTCAAGCAAGACGGGGAATGCTGGGTTAGTCACCAAAACGAGTCTGTAGGAAACAGTGCAGAAACACGGTGGTGGTCTCAAGAGTGTACAGTCATCTTTGATCTGGATTGTTACCCCCTATCTCATCATTGGAAAAGTGCTTTTTGGCAGTCCCATGTCAAGAAATTTAGTGTGTGTTTGTTTCTTGGGGTGTAAATTTTAGTGTTGTCACATCAATCCTTCGAATACTAAATACATGGATTAAAAATAAATTAAATATAAAACTAATTATATAGTTAGATGTTAATTTGCGAGACAAATCTATTAAGGTTAATTAAATCATTATTAAAAGATGTTTATTATAACATCATATTATCTAATCATGATCTAATTAGTCTTAATAGATTCGTCTCGTCATTTAAAGGATGGATTATGGACTGGATTTTGTCAGTAATCTATATTTAGTACTTTTAATTAGTATCTTAATATTTAATAAGACGGGTCTAAAAATTACAGGGTACGAAACAAACACACCCTTAGATGATTTGAAACATGTTTAGCGATTTCTTTTGGCTTTGCCCAACACCACCAAGTCAGCTCAACAGATTTCCGATGCTTCATGTTGGGACTGAGGGATCGATGTAAGCAGGGGTGCGGCATTTAGGTGTGTGCACATTTCACTTGACCACTCGAGGTCACATGTGGGCGCTGTCTGTTTCCAACTTTCCATCATTCGTGAGAGGTAGTACAATAGCGAAAACGAGTTGCACCCATTTAATATTCGCGAAAAAAAAGTTGCACCCTTTGTTATAGTAATAAAAGAAACAAGTTACACGCACGGTGATTCCGATTTACTCATCTGATTAATAATATCACCCGTTAAAATTGAAAAACATCCATTGCATCCAATCCAATCATCGCAAAAAACAAAAACAAATACTTACACTTCATTTGTCAACTTCATCAATATCTAGATCACCAGTATCACTTATAAGTGCACCTTCAGCTTGCCCTCTTTGGATATATTTGCCACGAAGTCTAATGAAGAAACGTATCAACCATGGGGATTTTTTTGTTCCACTCTGCTATTAACAATTTGTCAATATACAATAGAGATTTTAGTTTTTGACATTTTCCAGAAGTTATCATGTTGTATACGTTGCAATGTTGCATGGTTGCCATTTTGAGCGTTTAGTTATTGTAAGAGAGTGCAAAATAGAGAAGGAACAGTAAGTCACTCCCGTTCTCTGTGTCTTTCTTGTTACCTGTCAAATTATCGAACAATTAATTTAGACTTAAGAGTCTACTATACTTTACACTGTCAGAGAAAAGAAAAACTAAACACCTTGACTGGAATAATTTCATAAAAGTCATTGCAAAATTACCCAATCTCAAATTGGGACACTAGTGACATATAAGGCTATCTACAACGAATCACCCGTATAGTGACCCATACCCATTTTGGGTTGCAAAACATAAAAAACAACCCTCCAACAGGTGACCTAAACGGAAGACCCATTTTAGGCGACCTCTTCCCCGCGACCCACAAATGCATCATTTCTCCACGTGACCCATCGCTTGTCCGACGCATCGTCTTCGTCTCTCCCGCGCCCATGTTCCACTTCACCTGCGCCGCCCGTCGCATCCGCGCCCGCCCGAGATCAACTCCGGCCGCCGCTGCATCCACTGGCCCGTCCGAGCTCCGCGCAGTCTGCCCGAGCTCTACGCCGGCTGGACGCCGCATCTGCTGAGATCAGCACCTCCGCCCGCCCGCATCTGACCCTTCACGTCGGGCGCCGCTGGCCCCCCTCCCCCTCCCCCCCCCCCCCCCCCCCCCGGGCAGCTCCGACCGGCCAAACGCCTGCATCTCGCCTCCCCCTCACCAGCGAGCAAGGATTCACCGCATCGGAAGCGCTGACCCAAACGAGAGGCAGGGGCTGGGCGTAGGGCCAGTCCGGAGATTTTGGAGGCCCGGTGCAAAACTATAAATCGAGGCCCCTCTTTATATAAAAATTATAAATATATGTATAATATGTGCTCGATGGTTTGCCTCGTGCACGCGATACGGCAGGATATGCTAAGACTTAATTGCAAAAACCACCCCATAGTTCATTTGAGTTTGAGACTCTTACCCATAAATTATTTTGTAGCATATCCTCAGTCATTCAGTGAGTTTTGTTATAAAAACAACCCCAATATACACATGTTTAATTTATTCAATATATTTTTATTTATTTAAAATAGCCAATGATGTTCTTATCAAACATATAAAATTTTAAAAGTATAATTTTTATATTTTTATAGAGAATACGTAGCAAAATGTCAATTAAAGTTTAAAATGTGTTTCACAAAGTACATTTTTAGTGAAAATAAGAAGAATTATACACTAAAAAATTGTAACAACGTTAAACTTATTTAACTTAGTTTATCAATAAAAACATATAAATTCAATTAAACATGTATCAATTGGGGTGGTTTTTATAACTAACTCATTGGGTGGATGGGAATTTACAATAAAAATGTTTATGGATGGGAATCTCAAACTCATAGTAACTTACAGGTGGTTTATGCAATTATCCCACACCCATATTCTACCAGCACAAGCACTCGGAATGTGTATAGATAAAGAAGGGAAATTTCCAAATACCCACTTGCAATGTTTGGGAGATTTTCATATACCCACCCACAATTGTTTTTATTTCAGTCAAACAACTACAAGTTACACTTAGTTTTCAAATATCCACCTAGCAATCTTGACTGATTAATATGTCTCTTAGCAAGCATCCGAGATTGCTTAAGATAGTTTATTGTAACTAAGTAACATATAATATTATTTCAATCATACATACATATTACATTTCTTAAGTTTTTTTTCCTCTACATTATTCATAATAATTCATAGGATCCTAACTAGATTTCTATATTATTGGTGATTAAGAAAACTAAATATAATTTGTAAGTGTAATTAAGTAACATATAATATTATTTGAATCATACATACATTTAAGCTTTTTCCCCTCTACATTGCTCATAACAATTCATAGAATTATACATACCCTTAACATGTAAGTGGGTATTTGTAATTACAAGAAGATATCTAAAAATTAAGTATAATTTGTAAGTGTTTGACTGAAATAAAAGCACTTGTAGATGGATATGAAAATCCCTCTAACATGTAACTGGGTATTTATAATTTTCTTGATAAAGAAATATCGATTGTTCATAAACACAGAAGTTCACTCTTCAGCATAAAATTCTCTCACCCCTTGCGAACTACAAATGCCAGCTCTAGAACCAGGTCATCCAACACTTGCAACCGACTTGCTGGATCATTCGCATTTTCTTCCATATTCAACGAGAGAATCGTTGGATCGCCCGTTTGCTCTCCATTGGCGCCAAAATAGAGTGAGTTTTCATGGCTGCGCCAGGTTGGGCCGCACTGTACTGAAGAAAAGGCAGCACTGGCGGAACAATATGGGATCATCCTCGAATGCCTTTGACACTACTGTGACTCTACTTTCGACCCTGTCACCGGCGAGGACACTGCCCTAACAATAAATGCGCTTCACTCCGCGCTCTTGGCCCTTGAAATCCGTACGTCTGAGTTTGATCTCATCGATCCATGCACCAAAATTCAGCTGACTGGTCTTACTTTAACTGGACTGGCTCTAACCCACCTCTGCATTTTGGCAACGTTCCCTGCCTTGACAACATAGCCCTATGTTGTGTCGCCTTAAATTCCCAGACGCCATTCATGTTGAACCACTGTCAAATACTACATCCATTCTACTAAAAGTGTCATTTTAGACTTTTTGATATGATGCTTGACCCGTTCGTCTTATTAAAAAAATTATTCAAAAATAATTCATTTTTTATAATTATTTTATTACTAAAAATATTTTAATGATACCATCTTTATTTTAATATTTAAAAAAATGAATAAGCCGAATGGTTAAAGACGATTTTCTGAAAGTAAAAAAAGATACTTTCAATGGAACGGGGTGAGTACTACAACATTATCAAATTATGTACCCTGACTTCACCGATCAGATGGTACATACGATATATTGTATTGTTTCTTTTAATCTTGTATTGTGTTCGTATTATGTACCTTGACTTCACCGATCAGATGGTACGTGCGATATTTTGTTTTTTATCTTCATAGTTATTGTGTTTTTTTTTTCTGATTGCGGACAAAGTCTGTCACACAGACATAAGCATATGTAAGCTATGCAATGCAAGATCTGTGTAAGGTCATTGTGTTAAATCTGACAACCAAAGTTTTAAATTGATAATATTGAGTTTCCTCCGAGCAGCAATGAATTATGGTGATTTCATTTTTGAGCAATGAAATTAATTGGTACCTCTGTGCCACACTCTACCTTTAGAACCATGCAAGTAATAACTGAATCATTACTAATTTACATTGGACCTTCAGGAGTATTTGACTAACACTTGGCACAAAACAACAGTTCATATGCTTTTTATTGTAGAAACCAGAAAGAATTGTGTCCACCATAAGGCTTCTGATCAATATCAAAGAGCAGATCATGTGGGTATTCACATATATTCATGTGGGTATTCACATATATTCACGGTATAGACTTAATCATCAATATTACATTATGGTGAAGCACTATTTGTTTCATAATGTTTTTCTAACTCCAGGCCCATAGCAATATTACATATAATAAGTTTGCGGGAGCAGGAATCAATAGGCTTACAAAAACTTTGGGGATGACGGCAAGCCCATGTCATCCGATGCTTATTTGAACAGAAGAGGATAAACCATCGACAAGTTGCTGCTTTATTAGTTTCTTCTCCTTTTCTTCCGTCGGGAATCTCCGTCTCAATGGGGATGTTGATCGAGCAAGCGAATCCTCCTCAATCCTACAGCAGATTGCATGACGAGCCTTATGTATTTCATCAGCTTCTCATCAACTACAAAGCGTATGATCTCTAGCAGGCTCAACTGCTTGTGTTTCAGGTGCGGAGAGGTTTGATCCCAAGTCATGTTAACCTTCTTGGCGCTGTCTTCATCACACCTAAAACTTTCACATTGATGTCGAGATAACTTCATCAAACAAAACATTGTTAGATAAAGGACTGTAGCAGAGAAGCCTGGATTTTAATCTTAAACTAAAGCAATGGAAAATATCAAAGTTGACCTTTTATTAAAAAAATCATGAATTAAGCTGTAATCACAATCCCCCTTCAATAAAGAAAACATAATCACTAAATTTATATGCAAAAAAAAAATGCCTAGATTGTTGGACGAAATTCTGGAATGAAGTGGACTGAAATGACCAAAGATTAATAATAATGTACCTTAAGATAAAAGTGATTCAGAGAAGGTGCAGCCTCGAGTATAAACATGGTCCAGTTCAGGTCACACTTGTAGAAAATATTATAAAGATAGACGTCCCTCAAGTTACTGAATATGAGAGATAGATGCTTTGGGCTTTCCGGTTCGACCCAAATCTGCAGTAAAACAAAATAATTATCAAAAAAAGCATACTACTACATACTGTGAAATGTAATAGATGAAAACAACATATAATAAGGTATCAATCATACCAAGTGCTGTTGAAAGTTGAGGTACACAACAGATAATGTTGAAGTATTGAACAGGCAGTGGCTCAACATGAATGGTCTTTGCTGATGAGAGGCAGCACAGCATAGGGCTACATTGTGTAGGCAAGGAACATCACCAAAAGACACAGGTGGATTCGCACCAATCCAGTTAGAGCAGACCACCCTGCAGAGTTTTGGCACGTGGATAAGATCAATCCTTTTAACCTCGTAATTGGTCATTTCAAGGGAAAGGAGCGCCGAGTGAGGCGCGTTTGTTGTGAGGACGGTGTCCTCGCGTTTATGGTGAGGCTAGGAGGTAACTAGGGCTGTTGCTCGCCCATCAGCTTAAGAGGAAGAGAGAGAGATAGAGTTGTAGATAAACTTGCTTGCCTTTATTAATCTCACGTCTGGCTTATATAGCCAGCCAATTACAATAGATCTCAACTAACAAAATGACTGAATCCTAATGAAGACTTCTTGATATCTAAACAAGCCCCTAACTTGGCAAGCACTCCTCTGTGGCTAACTAACCTGATGCCATAGGAGGACCCTTCTGCTTATCCAGATGAGAATAAACTCGTCCCCACATAACACTAGCTCTCCATGGATCATATGGTTTTGAAACAACTATGATATTGGCTGTATCATATAAAACATACGTTTGGATTGAGAACGGAAAAGGATCCTTGAAATAATATGTAAATGCAATCTCCATACAAGTAACTTTCCACGGTATTGTAACAAAACTGTTGCAGTGGATCAAACAAATAACAAAAGATTATTTCAACGGAAGAGGAGAAGCCATCTTTTCTTATTTGCTGTCATCCAATGCTTATTTCAACGGAAGAGGAGAAGCCATCTAGAAGCTGTTGCCTTATTAGTTTCTTCTCCCCTTCCTCTGTTGGGAATCTGCATCTTACCGGGGATGGAGGCTGACAATTGTAGATGGCTTCGCACTTAGTGCAGGGATGTTGATCGAGCAAACGAATCCTCTTCAAGCTCACGGCTCGCTCCATCACAAGCCTTATGTATTTTGTTAGCTTCTCATCCATCACAAAGCCTGCCATGTGTAGCAGGTTCAACCGGTGGTGCTTAAATCTAGGCGATGCTTGATCCCAAAGCACGTTGACCTTCTCTGCAATGTCCTCGAATCTACTCCATTCGCAAGGATGACGAGATAACTTCAGGAAACAGAACAAAGTCAGAAGAACAATACATAGAAAAAACTTAGCACCAGACTTCATATTTTTCCTTTTAAATGTAAAAAGATGACCATGTGCCCAAGAACTTTGTGCTGTTAAACATGTTTATAGCATGTTTCATATGTTTCCTTTAAGAATGTGAAAAGAATAGTTGAAATAGCATGTAAAGTAATCTTTATACAAGTTTGTTTCCATAGCACTGTAACAAAACTGTTGAAGGAAGTGGATCAAATGGAAATAACAAAAGATTATTGATTGTACCATGAGATAGAAGTTGATGAGGGATGGTGTAGCTTCAAGAATAAACATAGTCCAATTTAGGTCGCAGTCGTAGAAAATATTGTACAGATAAACATCTTTAAGAATACTGAATTTGGGAGAGAGATGTTTCGGACCTTCCGGTTCAATCCAAATCTGCAGCAAAACAGAAAATAAATAAAGAAGACAATAGTAGGAGGGGAACAACATCAACTTTCAGGCAAGGAAACATATACATACCATTTGATCACAGAAATTCAGGCACAGAGTTGACAAGCTTGTGGTATTGGATAGACAATGGCTCAATCTGAATGGGCTTTGAAAATTTAGAGCAGGGCGACGAAGCACTAGGGTGTCAAGGCACGGCACATTGCCAAACGAAAGTGGCGGGTTTGCGCAAATCCAGTTAACGCAGGTCAGCCTCCGAAGTTTGGGCGCATGGAGCAGGTCAATCTTTGCGTACCCGCAGGATGTGATCTCCAGGGCAAGAAGTGATGAGTGCGGCGCGTCTATTGTGAGGATGGCAACCTCACCTGTGACAGGATGGATGAGAGCATCGCAGTACTTCAAGGAGAGGAGCTCGAGCTTTTTGCAGGTGTCAAGAAGGTTGTGGATATCTGTGTGCCCAAACGTGAGGTTCTCCAGATTGAGACGTGTGAGCCATCTGAATGCAGCGTGGCATTCTTGGAAGAAGGACATGAAGCGTTGTCCAAACGACACACACTGCTCGTATTCTGGATCACGGATATCTACATAGATGGTGAACTCGAGGAAGTCAGTTTTGGCGCTCTCCACGACATTCCCAACGGCATGGCTAACAGTGTGCAGGTAAGGATCTGTCAGGTAGAAGCTGAGCCGCAAGTGCTTTATGGTTCGGTCATTTTTTTGAGAGGGAGAAGAAGAGGGCAGCAAAGTCCTAGTAACAGCCAATGTGTAGTCGGTCATGACCTGATCCACGACCAAAATTTCCTCCTGTTTTTGTCACGGGGCAAGAAGTCTGCCATGTCTATCAGCAGGCGAGAGAGTAAGCGAGGGAGATGCGCCCATCTCCTGCAGAGCGTGCTGGCCTGAATCGCTGTGTGTAGATCCAGGCGTTCCAAGATGTCGAGCAATAAGTGATCAGGGAGCGCGCTGATTTTATCTTCAGGATGGTCCTCCTGAGCAATCCATAATAGACAAGAGATAACTTTTTTTAGTGACCGTATTGATGTATAGAAGCTAACATAATAACCATAATCTGTAATTTCATGAGTACAATGACTAAATTGAAATGACGTGACAAGTACAATGGTTACCCATGCACTTTACTCTTATTTATTTACTAGCAATCGGGATTGCATTGGGTGCTAATTGCAAGGCAAAAAAAAAAAAAAAAAAAAAATTGGAAGGGGCACCAAAACAGGGGATAGAACAGCAGCAACAACCGGACAGGAGAAACAGGGGAAGGGTGAAACTTGAACTTACAGGCACAGATTGTTCGCGGGGAGGGCACGAACTGGAGTGAAGTGAAGACATCAATGGCAGAGGCAGCCAAAGGGTGTCCTGGAAGTCGAAGCACCAAGAACGAGAAGGGCGGCCGGCACGCGTCAGCTTAAATAATTCTCGTTGGAAGGGATTGTCGCTCATGGAGGTTCCGGCGCCGCCTCATCCGAGACGAACTGAACTGAAGGAGGCGATGCCGATTTGGACTGCGATCAACACCGAGACGGGTGAGGATTCACTGCACTGCGGCACGGTTACTGACACCGAGACGGGTGAGGACAGAGGCCATATCTGAGCTCCGCCTGGTGATCAAACCCAAATTTGTTATGACATGCCGTAGGCGAGGGATTGTCAGAACATTTTGCAAGTGAGGCAAAGGATGCTAAATCCAACAGAACATTTTCAGGAAGCGAGATTTTTTTTTTTTTGAAAAAAATGCTTTGAGAGTTGGTGACCAGCACCCATACAATGATGAGCCATTTCATTGTGTGCCATCAAAAAATTTACCCAATTCTTTTTATGCCATAGAAAATAAAGTTACCTCTATGTCATTACCTAAATTTTTATGCCTTATGTGCCTCTACCGTTCGTTTGTGTCATTTGACGTTACCTCGGAACATTTTCGCGGTATGATGCGATGTTTTAGGGCTAGTTTGCTTTGCACCCTGAAAAAGTTGCCTGAGTCAGGCGTGGCTCTCAGACGTCCGATGAGGAACGGTGCTCAGGCGAGGGCATGAAGCAAACTAGCCCTTAAAGCTTACAACATACCGCGAGTGATGCTGCCTCAGTGACTTTTGTGATACAGGTCCTACAAGTCAGTGAGAGAAAGTGTTTGCTGGGCTGGTATGAGATTCACGATATTTGAAGCACGAACAACCATGAAATGCAGGCAAAACTGGTCGTATACTCTCGTCTTAGGACTTAGGAGCACCAACTCGATCGATCCAATCAAATACAGTAATAGTTATAGTTGGGTCGACATTAAACAATTCAGTTTATTTCTATGAAGAATATGAAAGCAAAGAGGCTCTCCTTGTCTCATCTCTATAAATACGCGCCGCGGCGCTAAACCCCGGCCAGTCAAATCAGTTCACCGGCCCGAAACAAACCCAAGGCTGGAGCCCCGAGATTTGGTGCCATGGCGTCGCCGGGAGACCAGGGGCGTGTGCGGGCGACCATGCGCTGCGTTGCTTTTGAGATAATGGTAGGACCTTGTCATCCTATGCTTATTTCAACAGAGGACGAAATGCCATCTAGAAGCTGTTGTCTAACTAGCTTCTTCTCTTCCTCGATCGGAAACCTCCATCTCATAAGGGATGGAGACTGAGCGTTGTCCATGGCGTCGCACTTAGCGCAGGGCTGTTGATCAAGCAAGCGAATCATCTTCAAACCCAAAGCTCTCTGCATGACAAGCCCAAAGCTCTCTTCATCGACCGCAAAGCCTGTGATCTCTAGCAGGCTCAACCGGTTGTGCTTCAAGAAAGGAGAGGCTTGATCCCAATGTCACGTTGACCCTCTTGGCGCTGTCTTCACATCTAAAACTTTCGCAGAGATGTCTAGATAACTTCATGAAACAAAACACAATTAGATAAAAGGAGTGTAGCAGAAAGTCTGAATTTCATTATTCTTGGCACAATTAGATAGTTTATTACCAGCTCACAAAAGTTGTACTGAAAGTACAGATTGTGCAAGCAAAAAACAGAAAAGGCAAACTGATTGAGACAATATTTCGTTTGGGTAGACAAAAACTGATTTGTTAAGGGAAGTAAGAATTTAAGATAGACTTCTTTTATCCTAAAAAAAATCATGATCCCACCTTTATCATAAAAGAAAATAATAATTAGATTTATATGCAAAAGAACTATGCATAACTATTTGATCGTTGGATGAAGTGGTCTAATTGCACAATGAAGTGGACTAGAACGACCAAAGATTAGTGTACCTTAAGATACAAGTTTTTCAGAGAAGGCGCAGCCTCAAGTATAAACAAAGTCCAGTTCAGGTCGCACTGGTAGAAAATATTGCATAGATAAACATCTCTCAAGTTTGTAAATATCAGCGACAGATGCTTCGGGTCTTCCGGTTCGACCCAAATCTGCAGGAAAATTGTGCAGGTTCCGGGGGGAATGGAGACTCGGGGAACGGATAGCTCTCAGGTTGATCGAGCTGGAACCGAGTAATAATGCCCACTATGCACTGCTGTGCAGCGTGTATGCTGCAGCTGGAAGATGGGAAGAAGCTCACAGAGTGAAGAATATTATAAAGAAAAGAGATGTGAAGTTCAGCCCAGGCCATCGTTTAGTGAACTTAAATGGTATCGTTCAAGAATTCAAACTTAGGGAGAGGCAATCTGAGAGTCAGGAGATATATGAAATCAAAAGGGGTGCTGTTGGCTAGTTCATTTCTGTGTTGGTTCAGCGTATTTCCATCTGCCTTCTGGATGCATCCGAGTAGCTTTTGAGGGGTGCTTACATGGTGGGATTGACTGATTTTCACTCTTGCCGTGTGGGTGCATATCTCCTGCAATGCAGCTTCGCATATATGCAGTTGTGATTGTGAATGCATACCCAGGGTCCGTTTATTGGTTCCCGAATCGTCCGAGCCTGCCCCGTACTACTAGTAGTCAGCCAGGTTGAGCAGGGGCAGGCTAAGTTGATGCAAAACCAATGTTGGGTTGTAGGCTAATTTAATTTGGTGCAAAACCGGGGTAGGGAGTTTTGGTTCAAGTTACTGCACAACACAAATGCCAACCGCACTGTCGTCGTCCACTACTAGGAACAACAATAATAGGCTCTTATCGACTGTGTACCTGAATTTCAGGGACGAGATGATCTGGGTTCGACCGGAGGATCCAAACCTGCTCAGGCCGGCCTTCCTTCAATCTCAAGAACCTATACTGGCCTCCACGTCATCGCCGTTGTATTTGACCTCAACTGGCACTCTACTCCTTCTCGAAGCCGCGCCTTCCCTCCACAGATTCCATGTCAAGCTATCATGGCACACGTGATAGCAGCAGCACGGGGGAGCTTTTTTCACGCATCGCAACTTGAAGATCATATCCGTTGGATGATGATTCGTTTGCTAGGCACCGACATCTGCACAAACTGCGAACAACAACGTGTCTCTGACCAAGATCATATCCGTTGGATGAGGGAGTGGGTCTTTCCAAGAAACGAGAGTGATAAGAAGCTCGTAAGAGACCAGCTACTCGCGCCTGGATCCTCCATCCAACTAATCATGGACCGACCGGGTGCTGCTGTTTAATCAATCTTTTATATCCTGCTCATGATTCAACAACAAGCTACTACGTACAAGTATGTGGAGATGAAATGTACTTGTAATTTCTATCTCATGGTTGAATAATCTCTTGTTATTTTTCAACACTTTTGTTGGACTGCTGCGGAAATTTATTTGTATATGGAGATTACATCTATTATTTCAATGAGAATTCAGGTGGGGATTTCACCCCACCGTAGATTTCTCCAAAAAAAAAAAAAAATCTGTGTCAAGTCTTGAAGCAAAATTCGGCTGGATCAGAATCGGTGATTGTACAATAGTTGTTCCGCAAAGGGGTCTTTGCTCTGGCTTTTTCTAAAAAAAAAATGTAGCAAATGCTTATTCATACATGAAACATACGGTCATCATAAAGCATAAGGGAGTGAGAAAAAATTAACTAATTTTATCCTGGTTGAAAAAAAAAACATACACTCCGAGAAGCGTGGAGATCGAACTCAGGGCCAGCCTGATGACAGATTATCGAGCCTGGTTGCAGTGAGAGGTAAGCAAAGTTCTGAAATTATAATCCCATTCCCAGTTTGTTGACTGGATCTTACTTGAATAAATATTTGTATACAGGGCACATCAAGTTGTGCAAGAAGCCATTGATGACGCTGAATCCGAAATGAAATCATGCAATGATGGCAAACAAAAGACAGAGAGCAAGGGTACAGAAGAGTTCATGGTCCTGCTGAGGAAAAAGCTCACACTCCTGAAGTCTGAGAAGGTAAAGGTAGGTGATGTTTATTATGCTTGCATTTTAAAACTATACCGTTGCTTAGATTGATGAAAAAGTTCTATATGCTGCTGCTGGAGGAGTTTATGTAACCTAGTTTAATTGATCGATGCAGCAGCAATCAACAGGAATATCCACAGATGTAGAGACAACAGCAGATACCAACCTGAGCGAAGATGAAGAGGTGTGCTATCAGGCTGCGCGATATTTCTGACAATAGCAGCAACAAACCTGAAGCTGTGAAGTATAGTCTTGTCCTAAACTTACACCCACATGTACAGAAGAGATATAGTGAAATAGATCCAGAGAAATGACTTTGATACTGTGATGGTTCAGGTGAAAAGGCTGAAGGATAGGTTCGGAGATATAATATGGGAGAAATGACTTTACAAGGTTACGGTTTCTTGTTGTGTGACATCTGTGAAGAGATATCGTATGAAGAAATTGGGTGTTTCTGATTGGTGCGATCTTTTAGTTTCCATGTTCGTGTTCCTCCTCATGGCTGCAGGTCCTGATTGTTTTTCTTTCATTTCTACATTTTTTTAATGCCTACAGTGCTTACAGCCCTATTTTGCTATCTGGTTGAGGTCCTTGTTATCTGCACTATGGTATTGTTCCTGTTTCATTGCGTGTTCTGTACTTTGCTTCGTTCATTCTGAGCTGCCATTTCTCATGTGGCTCTCCTTTTTCTTAGTTTCCTGCAGATGTTATTTGTCGGCCTCCTTTACATTGAACTGGTATTTCCTTTTCCTAGAAATTACATGGACATGTTGAAAGGTTAGTTGAGTATTTGCTATCCATTTTGTTCTCTCTATTTCTGTCGATCTTATAGTTCCTTTTTTAACCTTTTCTGTGGTGTCTTCTCTTTGTTCCTCCAGTTAACTGGATACAGTGAACTATTATCATATTATGGCGGTCCTGATTATGAATGCCAGTACTGCTCAGCGTTTCATGAAATTAAAGAACTTTTCTTTTAATTGTCCGATGAGGGTTCTCTGCAATTTTCATGTTGTCATGGTGGGAGGGTTTCCTTCTGTGGTGGTGGGCACTGTTCTTTTCCACCCCCTTTCAGAAAGTTGGTTTGGTTCGATGTTGGTCCATAGTGAAATGCTTTCATGTAAGCATGGTTTACAATGGCACAAAGGTTGGCTTTAGAAAGGTTCAGTTAGGTGACAGCTTAGAGTCAAAGCAGCAAGAGGGCGGTGTTGCTGACCTGATCATGATAGCAATACTGGTGGAGTTGATGAGATAGTCGACTATATCAGATCTAGGTATTTATTTCTGTGTTTAGAAGTATGGAGATTTCTTGGTTTTGAGACACGCTGCGAGCTCCTGTGAATATATATACAATTTATTTATTTAAAAGCTATTGAGGCCTTTAAAATATTCTAGCAGCATTTCGTGAAGAAACGTAGCCCTTCCCCTGTAGTGCCGTAGTTTGTCCGTTTCACGACTTGTTTTTATTGTCTCGCGTCCGTGTTAGAAAAAGGCACCATGTCAATCCCGCTCTTTTTTTTTTCTGTGGAAAAGAAGTAATTGTACTGGACCTGGACCGTGCGGCAGGTTTAGAGGCCAATTTGGCTTCAAATTCGGATTGGTAGCTTACTTTTGGATGAAAAATCTCAAAATTCAAGAGAACAAGTAGTCCTGATCGAGTCGAGTCCTGTCCTGTCCATGTACTGAAATCGGACCGGACCGGACCTTTGAGTAGTCCTATTCGAGTACCAGGGCGTGTGCATATTGTTAGGCCCCCTACATCTACATGGTGGGAGTGGGAGTATCTCGTCTCGCCGCCATAATAATTCAACAATCTAAATAATCAGGCAGCAGCGGAGCGATTATGGACAGCCACAATGTGCGTTCTATATATCGTATCATCGGTGTAGTTTGGTTCTTTATTTTTTCTTTCTTCGTATGTATGTAAATAAACAAAAAAAATAAATAAATAGATTGAACAATTAACTCCTTTTGCACCCTTTGTATGTATGATTAGGAGGAAGAAGCAGCAGATGCTGGTGATCGGCTCAGCGCACTTCCTGACGACATCCTGCTCGAAATCTTGCATCGCCTGGGTCGTTTGCATTGGGCAGTTCAAACGAGCACCCTCTCCCGACGATGGCAGCGCCTCCCACTCCTGCTCTCGCATCTCACCATTGACATCTCCAAGTTCCACAAGACGAAGGATGATTGATGATGTGCCCATCAGTAGGCTTATGTCATGCTATGCTGAAGCAGTAGAGAGGCTGCTGCTGCATGCTATCTCTACGCGGCTTGGTAGATCTGTTGGATAAATTAGCACTTTTAGTTTTATGTTAATTCAGAAATAAATCATAAGTATGATTAATAGATTGCATGATGAACTAGACAAGTCTACGCAAGATCTAGACAGGTCTATAAAGCCAGACAAAAGCATAGCATCCACTATACTAGCAACATTCATCATAGATAAACAGATCATGAAAGCTAGTATAAAAAACATGGTTTGAGATAAGAGTACGTACGTTTCCTTCTGAACTAGGTAGAGGAGGCGGCGATGACGTTCAGCGTCGTCACGTTGTTGGCGACGGTGGGTGAGACCGACTCGACGACGAGGAAGACGAGCCGTGGCGACAAGCTTGACGAATACGAGGAAGCGATCGAGCAGTCGCGCAGAGCGCTTCCCAAAAACCATATTCGCCCTCTCCCGGTGCAGGATCACAGAGGACGACGGTTTCGGAGACCTGCTCTCCCGTTCGCAGGTGCACGCCGACGACCGGGATGAAGAAGTCTTGGCAGCGCAACAGTAGCGAGAGACAAAACCCTAGATGATTGTGTGATATGATTTGCGATGATACCTGTACGTATTTATAGGGAGGAACCGCTAGGGTTGGGCGTCCCGCAACCGAGTCGGTTACCATATTAATACGTCGGTTTCCATAACCAAATATATGGAAATATATGGAACACGCAGCAAAAAGAAAGTGCAAAAGGGAGCCGCGCCCCCGCAAGGCAAGGGACCGAATTTCGGCGGACCATTCACGCAGGTGATGCGCGGCCGCGCCCATCGCCCCCGCCCGGCCCGACGAGGCGAGGCGAGGCGAGCGCGCGCGTGTGTTCTTCCTTCTTCTCATCCACACACTTGCAAGAGATGCTAGAGCAACCAACCTTATAAGTTGGACTCCCTCCACCTCCACTAGTAATGTGGGACTAAACCTTTGCACTCCCACCACTCATGAATGGCCCTTTGAGATTTTTTAGGAATTATTGTGAATATTAATGGGTCAAGCCCATATAATTCCAATAATCCCCCACCAAATCTCAAAGTCCCAGCTAGACTTTGCCTCACCCCACTGTTGTTTAATATACCAGTGTTTTTAGTGGAGACTGTTAAGTTGAACTTTCACCTAGAATAATAAGCTACACTCATTCACAACTTGAACAATGGACTATGCTTGAATTGCAAGTTTTGTACAAACAAGTTTTACTTACTATCATAACTGATACTGGACCTCCAGCAGGCTTCTCCGCGGGTGAAGCATATAGGTCATACTCCCTTGGTCTTTCATGAGCTTAATAGAGATCATCCAAATCTCATAGATTACGACCTTAGAACAATCGGGCTCATATAGGTGTATTTATTTAAGAATGTTCTATAGGACAACATCTTTGCTATTTAAAGCCAACTGAATACATTAACGCAACAACCAACCTGTCATACAGATATCGAGAGTAATGCATCGCTTCTCGAGTGGGTTATAAAAGGTTACTCTCATGCTAACCAATAGCTTGTTCTTCTCAGGTCCTACTTCACGGGATCTCCGATCACAAAGGTTGGGTTACTACTATGGAATAGCACATATGGGTCTCATACCCATCTCCTTCGATGCACTGTCTATCACATTACGTGATAGCCCCTTGGTGAATTGATCTGTCAGGTTCTCACCAGTTGAAATATATTCTACTAATATGACTCCAGAGTTTCTTATTTTTCTGAAGACTTCAAACGTCTCTTAATATGTCTTGATGACTTCATATTGTCCTTAGAATTGTTCACTTTGACTATCACAGTTTGATTATCACAATTCATGAGGATTGTCGGCACAGGTTTCTCGATAATAGGCAAGTCCATCAAGAGCTCACGTAGCCAATCAGCCTCAACTATAGCTGTATCAGTGCAGTAAGCTCTGCTTCCATGGTAGACCTTGTCAAAATGGTCTGTTTGCATGATCTTCATGAAACAGCAGCACCACCAAGAGTAAAAGCATATCCACTTGTGGCATACAGCTCATCAGCATCAGATATCCAATTGGAATCACTATAGCCTTCTAGTACGGCTGGATATCCAGAATAATGAATTTCATAATCCATAGTACCAACTAAATAGTGCATTACCCGTTTAAGCGCACGCCAATGATCATCTCCCAGGCAAGAAGTAAACCGGCTCAGTTTGCTCACAGCAAACGAGATGTCAGGCCTAGTAGCACTAGCTAAATACATAAGTGATCTAATAATCTGAGAATATCTTAATTGCTCTTTACCAATTCTCTTATTCTTTCAAAGGATCAAACTGAGATCATAAGGTGTTGGAGAAGTCTTGCTATCCATGTAACCAAAACGGTTCAAGAGCTTCTCAACATAATGAGATTGCGTAAGAGTAATCCCATTCTCTCCTTTGATTAGCTTGATGTTCAAGATAACATCAGTCTCACCCAGATCCTTCATATCAAAGCTTTGACACAGAAAGGTCTTGATCTCATTGATCACGTCAAGATTTGTTCCAAAGATGAATATGTCATCAACATACAAGCACAGTATAACTCCTTGACCCCCACCATGACGGTAGTACACACATTGATCAGCCTCATTGACTGAAAAGCCTGCTGATAAAAGTGTTGAATCAAATTTCTCATGCCACTGCTTAGGAGCTTATTTCAGACCATACAAAGACTTCAACAATTTACACACCTTGTCTTCTTGACCCTTTATAACAAATCTATTTGGCTCATCCATATAGATTTTCTCATCCAACTCTCCATTAAGAAAAACTGTCTTAACGTCCATCTGATGAACGATAAGACCTGTGAGACAGCCAGAGCAAGTAATACATGAATAGTGGTTAATCTAGCAACAGGTGAATAAGTGTCAAAGAAGTCTTCGCCTTCTTTCTGAGTATAGCTCTTAGCCACAAGCCGAGCCTTATACTTGTCAATAGTACATCAGACTTAAGTTTTTTCTTGAACACCCATTTACAACCCACAGGGTTGCAACCATATGGTCTATCGACAACTTCCCAAGTTCCATTAGAAAGAATAGAGTCCATCTCACTATGAACAGCTTTTTTTCCAGTCATCTGCATCAGAAGATGCATATGCCTCTGAAATGGTTCTAGGAGTGTCATCCACAAGATAAACAGTAAAATCATCACCAAAAGACTTTGTAGTCCTTTGTCTTTTGCTCCTCCTAGGAGCTTCACTATTAATCTCCTCATGGATTGGTTCAAGTATTTGTTCAGCATGATCAGAAAATACACTAAGTTCAGAAGTTATTTCAGCAATCACATCAGAAGATAATCTAGACATGCTATATAAATCTTTCATAGGAAATATGTTCTCAAAGAAAGTAACATCACGAGACTCCATTAATGAATTAACATGAACATCAGGCACCTCGGATTTAACCACTAAAAATCTATAGGCAATGCTATGATGAGCATATCCAAGAAAAATACAATTCACAGTTTTAGTTCCTAACTTACGCTTCTTGTTGATTGGTACGTTAACTTTGACCAAACAACCCCATGTGCGTAAGTAAGAGAGCGATGGCTTTCTACCAATCCATTCCTCATATGGCGTCTTCTCCTTATTATTCATGGGAACTCTATTTAGGACATGACATAATATCAATAAAGCCTCCCCCCAACATGCCTTAGATAATTCAGCCGTGTCTAACATGGAATTAACCAAGTCAGTCAAGGTGCGATTTTTTCTTTCGGCAACCCCGTTTGATTGGGGCGAATAGGGAGGCGTCCTCTCATGTATCATACCATGTTCCGTACAGAATAAGTCAAACTTATTTGAGAAATACTCGCCACCACGATCAGACCTAATTCTTTTGATCTTTTTCTCTAGTTAAGTTTCAACTTCAGCCTTATAAATTTTAAAGTAGTCTAGAGCCTCATCTTTCATTTTTAGCAAATAAATATAGCAATATCTAGTCGCATCATCAATCAAAGTCATAAAATATCTTTTTCCACCTTCAGTCAATATACTATTCATCTCACAAAGATCTGAATGTATAAGTTCTAGCGGTGCTAAGTGTCTCTCCTCTACAACCTTGTGAGGCTTTCGAGGTTGCTTAGATTGCACACAACTTGAGCACTTAGAACCTTTAACAATAGAAAAATTCAAAATTAAATTCAAGCTGAAAAGTCGAGACATAGAACCAAAATTTAGATGACATAAACGTAAATGCCAAACACTAGCTTCACTCTCATTAACACCACCACAAATATAATTCACAGATTTATTGCAATAATCTGAAAGGAAAAAGCGGAACAAGCCTCCGCACTCATAGCCTTTACCAATAAATTGTCCACTCTTGGACACGACAACTTTATTCGACTCAAGCACTATCTTAAAACCATCCCTACACAAAAGGGAGCCACTAACGAGATTCTTCTTGATAGAAGGGACATGTTGTACGTTCTTTAATTGGATAATCTTCCCCGAAGTGAACTTTAGCTCGATCGTGCCAACACCATGAACAGAAGTATGTGACCCATTCCCCATTAAGACGGAGGAATCCCGAGCGACCTGGTAAGAAGTAAACAAAGAAGCATCAGCACACACATGAATATTGGCACCAGTATCAAGCCACCAACTAGTAAATTGAAATATAGAAAAAATATATGCTAAATTACCATACCCACTATTTTCTCCAGCACTGGTCACCATGTTCACGGTCTTCTGCTGTGGAGGCTTCCTTCCTTTGCATTCTGGACACTTCTTTGCCCAATGCTTATTAGAACCGCAAACAAAGCATGCTCCCTTCTCCTTGTTCTTCTTCTTGAAGGTAGTGGTCTGCTTAGGCTTATTGTTCTTGCCCTTGCCCTTACCACCACTGCCATGAGACTGTTGTGGATGATGCATCATATTGATAACAGTATGTCCCTTGTTAGCTTTAGAACGTCCATCCTTCTCACGAGCTTTCTCCTCAACATCAAGAGACGCGATCAAATCTGAGACAGATATGTTCGTTCTCTTGTGTTTAAGAGTAGTGACAAAATCCCTCCAAGACGGAGGCAATTTGGCAATCATGCCCCCAGCCACAAGCTTTTCAGGTACGACGATCTTAAGCAGTTCGAGTTCCTTCACAATGCACTGTATCTCATGAGCCTGCGCGACGACAGATTTACCATCTACCATCTTGTAATCATGGTACTGCTCAATGACATACAGTTCAGTGCCAGCATCAGAACCACCATAGCTAGCGATCAGAGCGTCCCATAATTTCTTTGCGACTGTATGATGGATATAGACGTCCTGAAGACGATCTATCAAAGCTCCAATAACAGCGCCCAAGAATATTGTGTTGGCTTCTCTATAGGCCTTTTCCTGATCTGCAGTGAGATCGCCTTCAGGTTTGCCACTGGACACCCAGAACACATTCATCGCAGTAAGCCATAAAGTGACTTTTACTTGCCATCTCTTAAAGTGCACGCCAGTGAATTTCTCTGGCCTCAGTGCATCGATAAATCCAGTCATAAAACTAAAGTGCCTACAATAAGGTTTTTGGATTGTTGGATAAATTAGCACTTTTAGTTTTATGTTAATCCATAAATAAATCATAAGTATGATTAACAGATTGCATGATGAACTAGACAAGTCTATGCAAGATCTAGATAGGTCTATAAAGCCAGACAAAAGCATAATATCTACTATACTAGCAACATTCATTATAGATAAACAGATCATGAAAGCCAGTATAAAAAACATGGTTTGAGATAAGAGTACGTACGTTTCCTTCTGAACTAGGTAGAGGAGGCGGCGACGATGTTCAGCGCCGTCACGTTGTTGGCGACGGCGGGTGAGACCGACTCGACGACGAGGAAGACGAGCCGTGGCGACAAGCTTGACGAAGATGAGGAAGCGATCGAGCAGTCGCGCGGAGCGCTTCCCAAAAACCATATTCGTCCTCTCCCAGTGCAGGATCACAGAGGACGACGGTTTCGAAGACCTGCTCTCCCGTTCGTAGGTGCACGCCGACGACCGGGATGGAGAAGTCTTGACGGTGCAACAGTAGCGAGAGACAAAACCCTAGATGATTGCGTGATATGATTTGCGATGATACCCGTACGTATTTATAGGGAGGAACCGCTAGGGTTGGACGTCCCGCAACCGAGTCGGTTACCATATTAATACGTCGGTTTTCATAACCAAATATATGAAAATATATGGAACACGTAGCAAAAAGAAAGTGCAAAAGAAAGCTACGCCCCCGCTAGGCAAGGGACCGAATTTCAACGGACCATTGCCGGGCCGATCGGCGAGACGAACGAGCGCGCACGTGTTCTTCGTTCTTCTCATCCACACACTTGCAAGAAATGCTAGAGCAACCAACCTTATAAGTTGGACTCGCTCCACCTCCACTAGCAATGTAGGACTAAACCTTTGCATTCCCACAACTCATGAATGAGCCTTTAAGATTTTTCAGGAATTATTATGAATATTAATGGGCCAAGCCCATATAATTCCAACAAGATCAAGGTTCTGTGCCTGGCCTTGTACCTCGTGGAGGACCTGCAGCAGCTGCGCACCATCGGTCAGGCCGTCGCCGATGCTGTGGAGATGAAGCTGTTGCCGGATGTGCATTTTCGGAAGCGCACTGAGGAGCACCCGACGGTGTACGGGCAACGCTTGATGGCCTTTTTGGACGCTTCCCCGGGAGCATTCAGATGCCTGACAAGCCTCAGCCTGCGCAGCCTACGGTTTGCCGACCCAGACATGCCCTGCATCCTGATGAGCGCCTCATAAGCTATGCAAGGCTTGTCATGGAACGAGCCGTGAGCCTCAAGAGGATTCGTCTCCTGGGCGTGGAGAACTGCACACACTGTGAAAGACTTGACCCCAAAGATGCAATCCCTTTCATCAGGGAGGCGGTCTTTCCAAGAAACCAGGGTGACAAGAAGCTCGTAAGGGAGCAACTGCTCGCCCGTGGATCCTCCATCCAACTAATCATGGATGACGCAAGCTCCATTTTTAGACATGCATAGTTTATGTTTGAAGAAACAGGCCGAGCAAACTTGCTTTCCCTGATATTACTTGCTCATCTCTTATATACACTGCGCCAAAACAGGCCGAGCACAAAAGCTTGGATCATTCGATACAAAATAAAAGTTTGACTATCATTGTACATCTCCCAGTATATATTTGTTCCTCATTTCGATAATGTGTAGCTCATGGTCTTGGTATCTTGTGGTTTAAGTATATAGGAAAATTTTCCATCCCAAGTCAATAAGCAGACCGGGTTGAGGCTGCTGATGACACTCGATCAGAGCTCTTCACATTGTACTTCTCATATACTTTTTCCCGGTTCTCATTCCACCAATTCTCAGCCTGATGCTCACCAAATCTTCTTCGACTGCAAAAGGTAAAGTTTGGGATTAAATTAAATAAGTTAATTTTCCTATGAAATACTGGCATGTCAGGCAATTCATCAGCCTAGGAGAGCTATATGTAGTGCTACTCTATGGGGAAATTGATGAGAATTAATTTTGCCATAACCTAGGATGCTATGGTAAAATTACTGATTTCCCTGCTGAATTAGTGCATAATACGAATGCTTCATTTCTACAGAATGTGCAGCGTGGAAAAATTTGTCAAGACTATGTCAAGACAAATGAACTTTCTTTCCTCTTGGCTGCATGTCCTAATGAGCCAACGTGATTGTTCAAAAAAAAAAAAAGTTAGGGAAGGTGATGAAGAGCTCTCACTAATGATAAAGCAACTAACATTATTGCAAACATCTGTGTTTTGTAAGCTGGACGAGTACTAAAGAACAGTAAAATATTGCTTAATCACCTGAAGCGAACTCTTTTTAGATCCCGAGTCCCATCACGGAGGGTTGTGAGTGTTATGTACACACCAGGTTCATACTGTTCAATCCACTCAGCCTGAGCTTGGTTATTGGGTAATGATACTGTGCCTCGAGACTTATAGCCATCCTCGCTATTTTGAAGGGACCTAGCATCTATGCTCATATTATCATCCATTCTACTGCTTCCTGTCATTAGCATCTCATCGCTGCTGCTGCGTGTTCTGCGGTTAGGAAGCTCTGGTTCATGAGGACTGGTAATCCTTAGGCTGTGGGTGCTGCAATCACTATTTTCGCTTGCATAGATTCCATTGGAGTGCGACGATCGCCCCGAATTTGGGCTATGTGCAACTGAAGCGCCAAGCAACTCATTCCGTGGCTGGTGAATTCCATTCATGCTAGAGTAGTTGACAACATGTGACTCGATGCCATTTGTAACATGTATTTGCTTTGTCTCACTGACATTGTAGGCACAATGTTCTGGTGGTAATCTCTCAGCCATATCCTTCAGCTAGACATGTCAAAGAAAAAGGCACACACCAATGAGGATTTAACATCAGCTTCTCATTAAACTGAGATTAAACATACAAATGAATCCAATCAGGTGGTATGCCGGAAGTAAGTAAATATGCTCATGACATGATGAAGAAAACATAGGTTACACATTTCACAGCGTTTTCCCAACAAAGAAGAAAATTCGATTCCGATTAAAAAAAGGAACAAAATTCGGAAAGAAAGAAATGTGTTATCTAGAAAATGATTCCAAGCAATGGAAACCTGGAATTTGACAACTGTGTAACGCTTGAGTGCTATATCAGTTAACCAAGAGAACTAAGCCACTGAAGATTACCTGAGCTGTTAAAGATTTTATTACTTCTTTTGCAGCTTTAGACTTTGCAGATTCTTCTGCAACCAATGTCATGGCCTCTTGTACCTTCTTGCCTGACTTTTGCAGCTCAAGTTCTTGAAGCTCACAGCGATTCCTCAGGTTATCAACCTAAAAGATTAAATTACTAATGTTGTTGATACATAATATGCAAAACAACGTTGTACTGGATAATGAGTCCACACCTGTGCATGCAGCCTTTCAACCTCCTGTTTTAAGAGCTCATTTGTTTTCACGAGATTATCAGTAGCATTTTTTGAGAGAGAAAGACCATGACCTGTTGGAACTGGGGTTGTAGAGCGTGGTGGACTAGGCCTGCGAGAGAAAGGGGAAACAGCCCTTGAAGTGGCTACTGACCGAACTGCTGATGTCCGCACTGCTCTTGGAACTGATCGGTTCAGATCTATGCCACCAGATAATGCAATATCACTCAGCTGCAACAGTGAACTAACTTGAGGATTCCGAAGAAATGACAACCCATCACTTTTCTTTCCCTGTCGTGCTGCCTTAATATCCAAAGTTCTAATCATGTCAATATTACTCGGCAGAGCAGCTTTTGCTACTCTAGGGTCACCATTGCTTTCACCAAAATTGTTGGGAACAGGGTCCTTCCTCTTGTTAACAGAACTATGATCAGAGTTATCCAACTTCAGGAAACAAGAATCACAAACACGATAAGGTTTCCCGGAATTAGGAGCCAATGCTGCTCTCAAAGCTTTCCGCGAGGTGCATGCATTGCAATGGACAAGTCCACAGTTATAGCAGTTACGTCTCTTCCGAGTAAACCCAAATGGTTGCCGACAAGAGGAGCACTGTGACTGGTCAGATCCCGAAACCCATTTATGTTGGCATATAGCAGCAGTAAAGTTTGCACCACAGGCTATATACCTAACAGATCGATCTTTCAGTACCTCAACCAGTGTAGGTACCTTCCGATCCTCCACATCTCCATGGCCCAATCTTCCATTAGCTCCCTTTCCCCATGTATAAACTTCACTCCTACTTGTTAAAACTGCAACATGGTAGGAACCACAAGCAATTTGCAGAACATGCTGTCCTGCAATCTTGTCTTCAACTAAACTCGGAAACCTTCCATCTGAATGAGGATTTCCTAGCTGACCATAAACAGCATTACCCATACTCAAGACCTGTCCTGAAGTTGTCAAGCCTACAGTAAGACTGTGACCACATGCTACCCTATAAAAATCATAATCAATAAGTGTAGCCACACAAGTCGGCTTAAGTCGACCTTCTTTGTCGCCATGACCAAGTCGATTCTTGTCACCATCTCCCCATGTGAACAGCTTCCCAGAAGATAGCTTTACACTTGAACTGGACTGTGTGACAATAACCTCTACAATAGCTGCAGTGTGCCATACACCACATGCCACTGCAATTGTTTTCAACCCTGATAGTGACTCTACCTCTCTTGGGTAAGAAACTCCCTTTAGATCTCCATGGCCTAAGACACCAAATGAACCGTCCCCAAAGGTAAATAATTGGCCCATGGATGTAATCAACGCCGTATGCCAAGTCCCACAAGAAACATAAGCAACTTGAAGCCCTTCCAAAGGTCCAGAAATCCTCTTAGGTATCCAGTGTCCTACATCAGTACCATGTCCTAGAATTCCAACATTGTGAGTTCCATCTCCCCAGGTATAAAGTTCACCGGTTGTTGTAACAGCACAAGTATGAAACTCCCCACACGCAATAAAATCCACATTGCAAACTGTCAAAGACTCAACCAGACGAGGGTGAACTGAATCTTCCCGTGTTCCATGGCCAAGGCGACCTCCAGAATCTTCACCCCATGTAAAGACCTCACCATTTTTGGTGACTAAAGAAGCATGCCTAACCCCACAGTCTACATGATACACATCAAGAACTAAATTGGATTCCAATGGCTTTGGGAGGAGGATATCAGTCCGACCAGTTGATTTAATTACTGTATCAGAACTAGTTCGAACAGAACTATCACAGACAACCTCACCCCAGACATACACGTCCCCTAAAGAATCACATTCATCTTGTGCTGAACCATGACTTGATGTACTTGGGGCACTAGAAATGCTTGCTCTAAGAACATCTGCAGATGGCCCTTTCATAAGCATGCTTTTTGCATCTGATTGCAGTGCATAACAAAGCTGCAGTGTATGCCACAGTAGTACCACGTAACAATGCGCAACAATAGTAGAGGTTTAAGCTAGCACTAAGTGGATATCTCAAATACCTGCACATATATGACAATAATAAGGCACAAAAACTAGTGTACAAAGGAAATTGGAAAACAACTAGAACTTTATGCAAAGAAGGGCGTCAATATATCTGCAGAATGCAGGTTTAGTGCCAAATGCTACTAGCAGATAGGAAAGGAGGACAGAAACTGCAGACATATTCCAAGGACGAAGCCAAAGCACCCTTGTTAGGCTAGAACAGGGTTTCAAATCCAAGCGGCATCCAATTTTCCTAACACTACAAGGTACATCAAATATAGTCCAGAGGCATTTAAATAAAAAATTAAAACTTTGATTAAAATTTAAATTGATTAATAATATTTCCAGGTATACTATTCACTGCAGGAATCCACTATTAACAGGTCAAATTTTAGTTTGCAATTAAATTAAATATACCAAAACTGCCCATGAATGGATTACCATCCCTACTGGAAAGGAACTGTCACATGCCTGGAATCCAAGAAAAAACCAAAAAACCATGTTCAAGAATCATGGTCCACGATTGAAGGTTTACCAAACATGGAGCTACTTTTTCTACACCGTGATGACAATAGCACATCTGATATTTAATAACATGAGAGCAACTATTCCTAATGTGCAGACGTCAACTAGAATTAGTAACTTGGTTCTTTGTTGTATCAATCAAAGAAATCAGGTGAACCCAAATTGTATAACAACAGTCACTAATTTGCTGAAAAAAAAAACTGAATTACTCCATCACAATTTTGTGTCCCCAAGACAACCACTATACTTTGTACACTAATAAACACAGGAGAGTGCTCACATGCCAGCCATCAATATAGTATTGTGCACCTTTTGTGTGAGCACCTCCGCTGGAATGGTTTATCGACGTGTAAATCGACAACACAAGATGCTAACCTTAGAAAACAGAATGATAAGCATTCCTCTGCCGCACTGGCTTTGCAGTACACTGGCCTTGCAACTAAAATCACCAGTTCTTAAAAGACTGGGAAACGCAATCCGAGTTGCCTTTGGGCAACTTTGCTCAAACATCAGAAAACCAAATTGGTATGCAGCTAACTGTTTAGTAATTACAAAGAATCATCACAAAATTGAAACTGCAGGAGGAATTACAAATAAGGAGCATTTTGATTCCTCTCTCGCATCGGGGTGGTTATACTAGATTTCGCGCAGAAGTGGGGAAAGGAGGGAACCCTCCTTTCTTGCCGTCCCAGACACCAGCCAGACCACGGCCAACCTCAAACAGCAGGAATAATCAAAGCTTGCGCAGCAAGACGAACGAAGCGCGTACCATACCAGAGCTCCAGCGAAGTGACGGAGCATCAACCATCCATGCGCCGAAGAAACCTCTCTTACCGCATCCAAGCCGCCTACTGCGCTCTCTCCAAGATCCACCCGACCGGAGCGCCGCCGGAAACCTGGCGAGACCTGGAATGAATGCGGCAGCACCCCTCTTTCCTCTCACCTTTCTCAGTTTCTGTGCTGTTGATCACGAGGGATGGGCTCCCCCTGTTTGTTCCTCTCCCTCACTACGGCGCCTCCCCCCATTGCTTTGCTTTCTTTCTCTTTTTGGGCACTCCGGCTCACCCGGCGGAAGGACGCTACACTCATCATCTCCCCCACATGATGGACATTCCCATCTTGTGCTCCTGCTTTGGACTCTTCACTCTGCTTACTTGTTTTCTACGGGACTTTCTTAACTGGACCTGCTTAGGGAGTCCTCCAGCTGGTCTTGGGCTTGGTCTAGGGAGTAACTATTTTTTTTTTATTGTCATTTGTATGATCGTTAATTTTGTTTTTCTGAAGAAACAGGATTACTGTATAGATCTGAATGTTCTCTGATAGGTACATGCCTCATTTTGTTTGTGAAAGTAACAAGATTAGTGTTCCTAGTCTTCGTTAGATAGAAGCTATTCCCTGTTGTCTGACGGGGCTAAGCGGAATGAAAGTGAAGAATCGGTCATACTGTAATACGGTCATTTGACTCAACAGCACCCTTTCCGTTGTCTAAATCATTTGTGAACTAATCAACATCAATTGAAAAAAAAGGAACCGGTTACAGAGCGGGAGAAAAAAAAAACTGTGCTGAAAGTACTGGCAGAATGAGTTGGTGATTGGGTCGAGGTAGAAAGATTAATAATTAATTTAAACTGATAAGGTGTTGCTTTTGAGAAGATCAGGTTGGGGAACAGGATTACAGATTGCTGGACTCTAGGTTGGAAATGCAGAGCAAAACTACAATAAACTTTTGCCAACTTTGCATTGAGCAAATACATCATGCTGGCTCCTCTGGAACTTGATGCAGAAGCAAGTTCACCTTGTGTACGACATCAGATCTTCGAGAGAGGACTTCCCGAAAACCTCCCTTCTTGGATCCAGTAATCAATGCAGCACATTTGTCTCTTCCCTTGTAAAAAAAGGCGAATGTTTGCAAGCATAGATAGCCAAAACCTTAGACTACAAGAATGTATAAATGATAACCGGTTGCCTTTTTTTTTCTCTCTTAAATAATTATTCAAGAGCATATTCTTTATCGTCCATTTCCATTGAACAAGCAACAATATGATGCTAAGGCAGTACTATACTTTGCAATCACCATATTTAAGATGATGATGTCTACTCAATTATGATTTAACAGTAGTAGTACATGAAGTGATATTTAAGATGATGATGTCTAACAGTAGTAGTACATGAAGTGACGCATTAAAGGTCCAACTGAACACAGGATTTGGATGAACAAATGGAAGGAACACTAATGCAGCTTTTACGGACCCCTCAAGACTGAAGAATTGAATTGAATAGGGGGCCGGACGGGCTGTCCGTTGGAGTTGGAGATGATCACATGAGACATGACAAGCTCTTAAAGGCGCCATGCGTAACTACCTGCCCTATGCATGTTATAGCTAGGAAAACTACAGCTCCATTTGCACATCTACTTCTACTTCCATGAAAACACAAGTATTGTACTTTTTTTTTTTGATAAGCAAGTATTGTATTGTCCAAACTAAAAATTTGGCTACCTCATCATGATTCTCTTAACTTGTCCAGATCAGGATACTGATCATATGATTTCATCCGAAGATTGCAAGAATGATTAGAATTTGTTCGTCAGTTAACTTATATTGTCCACACACACACAAAAAAAAAGGAAGAGAAAAATATGGATCCAGGGTGACCTGAGGCGTTCACATCGTCTGCATTGTAGGACAAAATTCAGAGAATGCACTGTAGCTGGCATTAAGCTCAATTCTAGCCGTCCGATCAGGCTTCAACAGGTGATATCAACTGGTACAGTGCACAAAAGAAATGATAAAATATAGCTACAGTAACCCAAGTATAGCCGATGCAGAATCTCGCTACAGTACTAATGCAGACGACTGTTCACCATCTCTTGTTTTACTGTGATTATTGGTACAACTCTCTGCAGTTGTTGAAGTAATGCAGACGATATGCATCCTGAGCTGAGAGCATGGAGATGCCAGATGGGGGGGGGGGGGGGGGCATGTATGGGCAGAGAGTATGGACCAAGTATGGGATTCTTAAATGAATCAGTAGCCTTTTTTCTTTTTTGAGGGAATTCAGTAGCTGAAATATAGATCATTTGCTTAGGAAACTGTCATTGTCTTGGGCACATCGATCACTCATGCAGTTAGAAGTATACTAGCTTGGTGACGAGGTAGGGCGCCAGGTTATACAAAGGTCTTATTATTGATCTCAATCGTTAAGGGGACAAAGCACTAACTTTATTTCGATGCATGTGATTCCGTCACTAGGGAAATGACAAGAGGAGAGCTAAAATGCTGGTGCTGTAGCTTGATCCATGGGCACAATCACCAATTTGCTAGCTAGCTCCAATTCAGATTTCCTTTTTTTCTTCTGAAACACTAGCTCTAATTATTAGCCTGTCGACATCTTCTATGATTGGTAATACAGGAATCAAATTTGTTAGACAACGGTCTTTGGAAGCATACAGACAGATCTTGTGATTTGAGTTGTTTTTATTTTGACCAGAAGCCATTTTGTGTTAGTTCTAAATCAAATATTAACCATGGGCAATGCATGGTGATGGGCCGGCGATGGGATCAAACAAGTGAGCCTAGGCTGGGCCTTGGAGTAAAATCAAAATCCATGTGCGGGAAAGGACTTTGAAAAAATATTGGAAAATCAGCAACAAAGCCGATGAGTTGAAAAAGGGGAAGGGCGCTTTCTTCTCTTCTCCTGCAGTCCTCCTGCTGCGTCAGCCAGAGAGGAGAGGACAGCTCACTTATTATAGCCGGGCAGCAGCAGCACCGGTCACCCCACTCGTCCTCTCCGACCACGATCGCATCCGATCCCTTCTTGCAGAACAGCCGCCGTCGGAGCACTTCAGTTGGTAAGCGCTGTCTCCTTCTCACTCTGGCCTGGCCTGGCCTGGTGTTGCTGTAGCTGGATCTTGCTCCCCTTCCAGTCCAAGATTCGGTCTTGCGAACCTGGATCTGAGCAACCTAGGCGAAGATCCGCTGTAAAATAGTGTCTTTCTGTGCTTCGTTGCCTACATGGGGGGAAGTTCTTCCCCGATCCGGTCGTTTTGTGTTGTGATCCGCCAGTAGATGGGTTGCTGTTCGGTCTGTTACTCTGTTTTGTGATTGAGCTGGTACTTCTAACTTACCTCGTTCGTGCCGTTGCCGCTGTGTCCTCGATGGCTTACCTCGCTCTGCTCTTCATGAGCACAAGCGTCCGCTGAGTCCACACGGCTGCAATCCCGATCACAATGCCGCGCCTGTGCTCTGTGATGCTACTAGGATTATAAGCCACATACCGGTTCAGTTCTTTTACTAAGTTGCACAGAAATATTTTTTAGGGTCGTAATAGCTCAGCGATGGCTTCTTTGTGCCTTCTGTGGCATTCCCTTCAAGAAAAATGGCTCGGAACAATGAAATGCCCAGAGTTAAGACCTGATTTATGTGCTTTTGTTAATACTTGATTAACGTAACAATCCAAGGGCCCGGCTATGTATTTTTCTTAGTTCCATCATGAAAATTTGTATAATCATAGATTCAGGTCAGTAGACTACTGGATTATGCTTGAACTGGAGTGTCAGTAACTTTTATGGTACCGTGTAAAAAAAATTCTTCAGTATGCCTAATTGACATGGTTCCACAGAAGAAAAGTTAGTATTTATACTATTAGGAAGTATACTGCCACATGTATTGCCTTGGCTGAATGGTGCTCTTACAAATCATATGTTGTCTGCTCGTCTAGAACTGTAACTTAAATCTGTATCAGGATAATTACGTCAATGCATGTTACAGACTTATCGCTGTATGAATTGACTTTTTGAATAATAATGCATATGCAAGTTTTCAGTGTTGGTTTCTTTCAAGTATTGGCCTACGAATGGCCTTTCATCAGTAGTTAATCATCTTGATATGCCATGTGCAGCTATTCTGTAAGAAATGGCTGACGGTGAGGACATCCAGCCTCTTGTCTGTGACAATGGCACTGGAATGGTCAAGGTCAGTGTTTCTTCTCCAAAATGGTACAGGTTTCATCTTGGCGTTCCCAATATGTCACTAATGTGTTTCTCATGTAGGCTGGATTTGCTGGTGACGATGCACCAAGGGCTGTTTTCCCTAGCATTGTTGGCCGTCCTCGTCATACTGGTGTCATGGTAGGGATGGGACAAAAGGATGCATATGTTGGTGACGAGGCACAGTCCAAGAGAGGTATTCTCACACTGAAGTACCCAATCGAGCATGGTATTGTTAGCAACTGGGATGACATGGAGAAAATTTGGCATCACACTTTCTACAATGAGCTTCGTGTTGCACCGGAGGAGCACCCTGTATTGCTCACTGAAGCTCCTTTGAACCCAAAAGCCAACAGGGAGAAAATGACCCAGATTATGTTTGAGACTTTCAATGTTCCTGCCATGTATGTTGCAATTCAAGCAGTGCTCTCCCTCTATGCTAGTGGGCGTACAACTGGTATGAACTGCATCTTCCTTTTAGTCCAGCTTGGTATTAATATCTTTATGGTTCACTTTGCACTGATCTCCAGCATTTGCTTATTAATAGCTTTACGGTTTACTTTGGAATCAAAATTGTATGACTAAGCCATTGGGTGTCTCTATTTTCTGTTTATGGTCGTGAATTTGCACAATTCAGATGCACTGCAATTATAATTTCCATCTACCATCTTTATCTTGATATGAACTCAGACCTTCCGCAAAAAAAATGCTATTAATTACTCCCTCCGATCTGAAAATATTGTCGTTTCAGACAGGGGGAAGAGCTAAAAATGAACTACGCCTGCTTGTCAGAACAACAGCATTATAAAAACAGAGGAGTAGTCAAGAATCAATGGATGCTAGAATTAATTGATCACATGGTGTGTTGCTGAAGTTTCTTTTTCCTCCCTCTGTTTATAGGTATTGTTCTTGACTCTGGTGATGGTGTGAGTCACACTGTGCCCATTTACGAAGGATATGCACTTCCTCATGCCATTCTTCGTTTGGATCTTGCTGGTCGTGACCTCACGGATTCCCTCATGAAAATTCTCACTGAGAGGGGTTACTCTTTCACAACCTCTGCTGAGAGAGAAATTGTGAGGGACATCAAGGAAAAGCTTGCTTATATAGCCCTTGATTATGAGCAAGAGTTGGAAACTGCCAAGAACAGCTCCTCAGTTGAAAAGAGCTATGAGCTACCTGATGGTCAAGTGATCACCATCGGTGCAGAGAGGTTCAGGTGCCCTGAGGTCCTCTTCCAGCCATCCATGATCGGTATGGAGGCTGCTGGAATCCATGAGACAACCTACAATTCCATCATGAAGTGTGACGTTGATATCAGGAAGGACCTCTATGGCAATATTGTGCTCAGTGGAGGTTCAACCATGTTCCCAGGCATTGCTGATCGTATGAGCAAGGAGATAACTGCCCTTGCTCCCAGCAGCATGAAGATTAAAGTTGTTGCTCCGCCAGAGCGGAAGTACAGTGTCTGGATCGGAGGGTCAATCCTGGCCTCACTCAGCACTTTCCAACAGGTACTTCTCGTCCAATTGCACTTGCTGAACTTAATGTAACATATCATTCTTTAATGAAATTGCATATTAATTATGTTTGTGACATTGATCCACCAGATGTGGATATCGAAGGACGAGTACGACGAGTCTGGCCCAGCAATTGTTCACAGGAAATGCTTCTGAGTGCCTCATCATCGCCATTTAGTCCTAAGTTATTCTGGTTCATTTTTTCTAGAGAAGTGTTTCAGATTTGCATGCTATGTGTTTTTTTTTTCAGTTGACTCTTATGTGGGATAGGCCCCCTTGTATGTTGTGGTTCCATGTGTGAGCGATGTGTGTCATTTCACCTGATTGTGAGATCAGTTTTCAAACTTTCTTGGATTGATTGGTTGGAGCTGTAAGAGCTGATGGTTTTTAATTAAATTGCATGAATTATGCACTTGTATTTAAAGGCATTGTACCGTGAGCATCCAGGGATGTATGAGCTGCAAGCTGCTTTATATTTGATGTTAACGACGACACTGCTTTGGTTGCTGACATTTTTGTTCAGATCCTTTCTGACAAGAACGTATAAATTGGACAATCAGCCAAATGAAGATCATACAACATGGCTTCTAACGGGGGAACTCCTATTTCGATTCATTGGGTTCACCCCTCTGACTCTTGTCTGATTACATCATTTGTGCAGATAGGCTTGTAATGTCAATAAGTAGGAATACAAGATACAATAGTATAGTAGCATTTTTTGCATCTTTTATGCTGATACAGCTATTATGTTCCAAAGGGGGGGGGGGGGGGGGATATAATACAACGACAGTCTGAGGCCTTCAAGATATATTCGCAACATAAAATTCTACAGCGAACTATCTGGAACAGTATTGGCTCTGTCTGGATGGTGGAAACGAACATGCACATGGCCCCAGGAATTTGTTTCGCTTCAACTGGCTAGGCAGGATTGACCAGATTTATGTTGTTGGGTGTCGGCACTGATTTTGTTATGAACGCTCAAACTTTCTTCTATTGGTTTCGTGGTGTCATGAAACTCCACCTGCTGCACTTATCACAAGTTCTCAAAATGGTCTAAAAAGCCCCCTTTCACGCTCTGATGGTAGTTACCCACTTGACTTAAAGGCGCAACTCAATGCGTTGTATGCTTCCACACATCGCCTGAACTTTTCCTCTGCTTCAGCCTGGATAATACAAATGGGATCAATATTTGCACCTCCACACAAGATACACCTCAACATATAAAACTTAAGAACTCAGTTATTGTCTTTTTTGGCTACTTTAATGTTCCATTCACAATGCAAACATCACAATGCACCCTATCCAGCATGCCATGCACTTCAATATAGTAGGAGTTCCTTGCAGATGGCTAACATGGTGAGATGGAGCTACCACACTGCTTTTAAAGGTACTGATGTCAGGATTTACTAGTGTGTATTCATGCAGTCATCGGGCACAATAAATTCATAGCTGTTAAAATGCAGGTGAGGTTCTTAGCCAGTCATAAAATACTCGAAATGCCACAAGTGCCATCCACCGCTACCTGACACAAATACACCTGTGAAATAAATTATAAACACAATGACACTAACCTGTGAAGGGCCTTGATGCTTATCAGGGTGCCACTTGAGTGCAGATGCGCGGAAACTGCAGAAACACCATGTTTAGGAAAATTCAATTAGCAACATAGTAATATTCAAACCCTGCAAATGCATTTGTTCTGTAATAAATATTTATGTGACTCACGCTGACTTAATATGATCCAGTTTTAAGGGGCCTAGAAGCGGCAACCCAAGAGAGATTCTATGATTTTGCAGATTATCATGTCTAGATTCTTCTTCCTCATCAATGTCACTTTCATTCCAAAACTTCTCCCTTGATTTGGTTGAGTGAGACTCATCTCTCCATTGGAAGCCACTAGGGGAACTACCATCACCATTCTCCCCAGGCCAGTACCACGTAAATGACCTCTTGCCACCAAAGGTACCGTAGGGTGTCTTGATGCGATCATCTTCATCAAAGTTTCTCCAGTTTTGCCCACCTGTGTCAAAAATCATAGTGCACTTCTTGTCGTCATCAAAATAATATAAATAATTTCTAGGTCCTGGACTACTGGTAGATTGAAACATAAACTATCATCCATGAGAGATGCACAGAGAGAAGTTAGGAATGATCGTCTGGGTGCATTGATTAATGTCATAGTAACTAGCAAAAGTTCCCATTTTAAGTGACGAATAGAGCACAAACTGTTAGAAGACAATGTAAGACTCACGTTAACAGTAATTCAGAACAAATGCAACTCATTCACACTCGAAAAATTGAGCACTAAATCATATCCATTATCAGTGCATTTAAATATCTGTTCTGTAAATCCAGAACACAGATACAAGCAGTTCAATGCAGAATCATTTGAAAGGAAAATGCATGCAAAGAACTTACAACTTACATTTATTTTTGCTATGTCTATTTTTTCCAGGAAAAGAGTGCTGGCCCTTTGATTTACCATTGACCTTCTGCTTTCTCATTTGTCTGTTACTGCTTTCCTGCAGAAAGATTAAAATGGAGTTGGAGTAATCCTTTTCTGGAGTTTTTCACGAGGTAGGTAAATGTTTCTAAAGAAATTTGAAAAGAAAAATCAATATGTATGAGATGTTCTGTCAAGGCATATATCTCCATCCCCGATCATCACTAATAGATGTCTCACTAGCTGAATCAGTAAACCAAGAGTGTTCATACCATATATAAACCAAGAAAACAAATTTTAAATGAGGTGAAAATTATTTGTCCAGTTGCTGAATCAGTTATCTTTAGAGACAAGGTCACTAATTTGGAATCAGAGAATGTCCAGGAAAAAAATGGTCACCAATACCTGATATGGGCCACCATTGAGCAGAATGTTTTTGAGGGCGCTCTTTGCATCTGCACGCTTCTCACGGACAGCAAATCTGATACGAGGCTACCCAAGAATAGCTCAATTAATCAAGCGTGAAATAACGTTATTCTACTGGAATATGTAGGAGAACCGGACATCTATTGACCTTCACAGAAATGCAAGCAACAACAACAACTAAGCCTTTATAGAAATGGAAGACGCTCGAAAAATATACTTTACCTACCTCTCCTTTTTGTAGCAAAAATTATCACGATGCTGTCTGAATGTAGCTTCAGGCAAAACATAGACAGACTCAGGTGGATAGGTTCTACCTGAGTTGTGAACCTGAATTGTAAATGACCATGTACTGTATGTTTCCTTTTAATGAAAGTAACATAGGGGCTTGCCCTTGGTCGTTTAAAAAAAAAAAATCGAAAAATATACACCTTGGCATGAATTCCGAAGAACTGTACAAAGGATGCAAGTGCTTCAGTGGTCATGTTTATAGTTTCATTACAAGCTATCTCTCTACAGATAGAAAAGTTTGTGTAGAAGAAATATGTAAATTTTGTCCTGACTAGTCATTAGAAGTTGCAAATTTATGTGAATGAAACCTAAAAAGCACTCACATCAGTACAACTGACATCACAAAGGAAGATTAGCACTCGAAGCCTAAGTTCAACTAAAGGAGGCAGCTTACAGTACTGTATAACTAAGAAAAGGATTATAAGCTACTCAGTTGGGCGAATGAGATTGCAACCAGAATTGTCCCCGTTCCCAGTGGTCCAAAATTGAAATTACAGAGAATATTCGAGACGTCTCTGATGCAACTTTTATGTTATAATTAATAATGTACAAAATGGTTTCCTTTTTTTTTTTCTTCTGTAGATCAGTTCCACTTGCATCAATATTCGACGGAAGCGCCAGGATTGTTGTTTGCTGTGGACGGGTTGAGGAAGGGTTGGAGTTGGACCATTGCGCGGAAGCTTCACGGAGTGGAGGGAGAGGGCTTACCGTGGACTTGGAGAGCGCTGCGGCGGAGGAATGGAAGGCCGCGGCCAACTTCGCGGCGCCCCTCCGCGCCACCACGGCCGCCTGCATCCCCTTCCCTGCGGCGGCGGCGGACGGAGAGGAGGAAGGAGGCGTGGCGAACAGAGGAGACAGATTTTACAAAAGCACCCCCGAAAATGACCGCGATCCAATTATTTATGAAAACCCCCTAGTTTGGATCGCGGTTATTAATCGCGATCCAAACTCCCATGCCTTGGCCCTGGCTGCCCGTTTTGGACCAGACTAGTGACCTCAACTGATTTCAGAGAGGATCTCATAACAGAGGCAACAAGACAACTCATTTCCTTCAAATTAACTTAACTTTGATTGTGTGCATTTGTTTGGTACACCAAGAGAAATCGAAGCAACTGATCTTTTGTTTCCTTCCTCGTATGTTGTGTGTGGTTAGCTACAGAGACGTAGGTAATTCGGTTGGTCATATTTGAAGCTGCAAGATCTGGTGTAGTATCAGCTTTTTACTGCATTTTTCCAGTAACGCATAGACTACAATGCACACCATGCCAAGCTCTCACGGCTCCACGCTTATTTGTGTCTGACTCTTACATTAGTTCGTTCATGACGTCCTCGGTACTGCATTTTAGTAGTTTCATAGCATGAGTGATTTTCAGCTCTTCATTGTTTTTTTCTTTTTTGAACTGAGCTCTTCATTGTTTATGAATGGGAAAATTAGGTAGAGTTGCTGAAGAGCCCTAGGTGTGCTCATAAATACCTGACATGTGTATCCAACACTCCTAGTCTTGGAGTTGGACAAACGAATTGGTCCGTCAAAAATAATTGCAATGTCCCACTATTAGAAGATTCTCCGAAACTGTACAGCAAATTCCCTAATGCGTTCCACACTGGATCGCCGCAGCTCCAGTAGATGAGGTCAAACACGGTGGGTTTTGCTTTTTGGACTGCTCCAGGAGACAGCGACAAAAAGCAACTACTACGTGCGCATTTTCAAAGCACCCCAACTGAGAGAAAATTGAGTTAGTGCTCTAAACATGAAAGAGACATGTTATCATCGCTTTGCTGTTTGGCGAGATACAGATTAGAAATCATCATTTTTCTCTACATGATGGTTCAGTTTGTAGTTAGACTGAGAGCTACTATGAGCTTATACCAATATTTAATTGGGCTCAACTCAGCGGCCGGCACGAGTACACGAAACTTAAAAGTCAGCTTCGTGACTTCCCTTGTGTCTTCTTTGATCTTTCACAGGTAGTCGGTAAAGTGACTGGTCAGGACTAGGAGTCAATGTCAGCAGTGTGTGGGTAGGGTAGGAGAGGGTGGAGGCAACGCCGCAGGAGCATCATATATACCTGTGCATCTTCTTGCTCTTGCTGCTTCCGAGTCCAAACCTGGGTTCAGTTACTATTTGCATATTTAACCATCCTAATCACAATGACACAAGATATAGAGGCAGCCAATTCGTCAAAAGAGATGGAAGAAAAGAAAAAGAAAGAGTACCCAAAAGAAAAAAAAAAAAAAGAAGAAGAAGAGTGTAAACCTTTCTATTTTCCGTACAACGTACCAGTTAGCAGGAGCAGCGCCACAACGATCGAGAGATTCTCTCCAAGTCTGCAGCGATTCGGTAAGTGCAGCATAATCTGCACCCCAAACTTGGAGGCCACCCCGCTCGCCGTGGCCATAGGTCCCTACCACCATGGCTCACCGCAGTTCCAGGAGATGGAGCAAGTCAAGCGCACCACCCTGGAGGAGTTCCGCCGGGAGGCGAGCCAGCAGTGCGAGGCGGTCCGCGAAAAGGTGCTCTCTTTGGTGGCACCAGCCCGCAGTTGCTACGCCGGCGAGCGGCAGCTCCGGCACATGAAGGAAGGGGACTTTGCGGAGATGATGTTCTTGGATGGCTGGTTCCTGCTGCAGTTCATGGTGTCCATGTGCCCCGACGATCCTGACGCCTCCCCGGAGGCGGACCTGCTCATGTCCAAGGCGGAGGTGCACACCCGCATCGATGACATCGCGCGGGACTTGTTGCTGCTTGAGAACCAGGTCCCCTGGCCCGTGATCGAGGCACTCATGGAGCTGTGGCCGGCCGTGCCCGTGGATAGGTTCCTGAGTCTCATGGCCTCGGCCTTCCATGTCGGGAACGAAGACATAGGCGACAACTCAACAGCTGAGCTGCTGTTGGCCGGAAACCATGACAAGGACCAGCTGCCGCCACCGCCGCATCTCCTTGGCCTCTTCTATCGTCGTCAGGTGGGCACGGCGCGTACCCAAAATCTCCGTGTCCCAAGGCTTTCATCGCTGTCGAGCACCGCAGTGGAGCTCGCAGAGATGGGCGTCAAGCTCACCGCCAGCAAGACCAAGATGTTCGGGGACATGAGCATGTCCAAACGCCGTCCTGGCCTCAGCCTCTCCGGCGAGCTCTCCCTGGCTCCGGTGGTCCTGAACAACCTGACCGCCTGCTGGCTCATCAACATGGCGGCGTACGAGGCATGCCTGGGCGCCACGCAGGCCGACAACTTCGCTGTCAGCTCATATATATCCATTCTCGCGCTGCTCATGAACCGGAAGGAAGACGCGCAAGAGCTGCGCGCCAAGGGCATCATCAACAGCGCCTTCTGCAACAAGGGGACACTTGTCTTCTTCAAGGCTCTCGCCCCGCACCTGCACGTTGGCCACCGCTACTACCAGGTCTTTCAGCAACTCCAGGAGTACAGGCAGGAGAGGTGGGTGTGGATTGCCGTCCACCGCTTCTTGTACAAGAACATCAAGACCATCATCGCCGTGCTCTCAGTCGTCGGTGTGCTCGCGGGGCTCTTCAAAACCATCCTCTCAGTCAAGCAGCCCCAACAGTAAGTAATCAAGCAATTCATGCCATCGTTAACTTCTGGCATTGTTGCTTATCCAATAAGCCCCTCCTGCAAGTAATGAGAATTTGAATTAGTATCTGGCCAGAGGTCTATCTATCTACTACTCCTAGATGAAATATACTCCAGTGCATGCTTGTTACAAGATCGAGACACTATATATATGCAAAGATGTGATATGTCAGCCTGTCTGCCAAGTTCATTGTATATTCAGATGCTCTGCCAAGTGGAATTCTCACTCTTGGTCTAAACAATTCTTAATTGTGTGGAACACGGTAAAACAGATAGAATTTTGTTGCATCTATAACTACTGAAACGGTTCCAAACCTTGGGAGAATTATTTTAATCCACGACTTTGTGCCTTTCAAGTATGAACTATGAACCCTTGATGCCTAGTCTGTCAGTATGGAGTGTGGCATCTATGACAAACAACATTATGCACAGTCTTGCCGTCTAAATAATAGAAAATAATTTCCAGGTACTGGTAGATTGAAATGTAAACTCCCATCCATGAAAAAATACACAGCGAGGCTCTTGAAATGGTTGTTAAGGACACGAGCATTAATTAATGCAATTGTGAAAAGCAAAAGTTCCCATTTTAAGTTAAGAAAACATGTTAGAAGGCAGTGTAAGATGACTCTGATTTAATGTTAATGCATAAAAAAGCAACCCATACACCTTTCTCAAAAAGAAAAAAAGATCCCCACTAAAGTTCATCATTGCACATTTACATATCCATCCTTAAATCTGGAGCAAAGGCTATCACAGCCCTCCCTGCCCATGGTGGTGTTGTCAGTAGTGCTATTGTTAGTGGCTGATATTCAAGCCTTGGTCGCCTATCTAGTATATACAGGCGCGCATGTAAACTGAAAGTCCTTTGAGGGGGTGTGTGTGTGTTGTATTCTAACCTCTTCTTCTATTAATGGAATGATACGCAGCTCTCCTGCGTGTTCGAGAAAAAAAAATCCTTAAATCTGGAACCTGAGTTCATCATGAATCAGAGATCACAAAATCAAAAGGACATTTCATCTTTGCTGAAGAAAGAAAGATGCTACGGCGATCTGCAAGTGCTTTAGTGGTTGTGCTTATAGTTTCACTACAAGTGATCTCTGTACAGACCAATCAAAAACAGATGTTGGACAGCAGATAGGCTTGCTAGTAGGGGTCTTACTCTTCCGGATAAATGCCCACTATGCGATCAAGAAGAGATGGTACAACATCTCCTAACAACGTGTTTCATGGCTAGACAAGTATGGTTCAGTCTGCTCAAACCGTTGGAGGTAGCAGGATCTGCCCCTTGGCAAAACGAATGGAGCTTTGCAGGTTGGTGGCACAGAACCATGAGAAGAGTTAAGAAAGAGCACAAAAAAAGAGTGAACTCTCTAATTGTACTCAGCGCCTGGATTATATAGAAACACAGGAATTCATGTGTGTTTGAGGGGACCACTCCTTCGGTTAACACAATTCTGAGTGAACTGAAGGGTGAGCACAGCCTGTAGTGCATGGCTGGTGCCAAAAAACTACAAGGCTTAGACCTTTTGTTTGCAACATAGGTCGGCTAGGTCTTGGTCAAGTCGTGTTCTTTAGTTATGTATACTGATCAAGAGTTTGTGTAAGAGCCTCACTCATATTTGGTCTCCGTATGAGTGAGGATCCGGTTGGGGACCCCCTCTTTTATTCTCTCTAATACAATGAAGCGCAGTTCTCCAGCATTTTTTTTTAAAAAAAATCTCTGTACAGACTGAAAAGTTCATGCACACGTAGAAACATGTGAATTTTGTACCAACTTCTCAGTAAAAGATACAAATTTATTTGAATGGACCTGAAAAGTACTCACATCATTGCAATTGACAGCATGGAAGAGCACTGACAGTGTAAACAAAGATTAGAACTTGAAGAAATGCAACACATGCACACTAAAAAAATTAGCACTAAGTTCATCCCCACACATTTTAATATTGTTCTATAGATTTAGAACACGAATAATACAAGCGGATCTCATTGGTTTGTTTCTGTTTTCCTACAGAAAAGATTAAAATGCAGTTGGATGTAATCCTTTTGAGTATTTTCACGAGGCAGGTCAATGCTTTTGAAGAAATTTGAAAAGAAAAATTAAAAATGTGTGAGATGTACTATCAAGGCATATCTCTTTCACCAATCAGCAATAACAGACATCTCACTAGCTAAATCAGTAAACAAAGAGTGCACATTGCACATGTAAATCAAGATAAGAAATTTGAAATGAGATGAAAATTGTTTGTCCAGTTGATAAATCAGTTATTATCATTAGAGAAAAGCTCACTCATTTGGAAGCAGAGAAAGTCTAGGAAAATGGTCATCCGTACCTGATATGGGAGCCGTCAACCGCCATCGAGAAGAATGTTTTCGAGGCCCTTTTTGCTTCCACATGCTTTTCATGGACGGCAAGTCTGATACGAGGCTGCTCAAGAATAGCTACATTAACCAAGTTCAGAATAACGTTTTTCTCCTAGAATATGCAGGAGAACTGAGCATCTATGAACTTTACGAAAATGCAAGACGTTAAGAAAATATACTCCTTGGCATGAATTCTGAATAATTGAAGAAAGGAAAATGCTACCGTGATGTGCAAGTGCTTCAGTGGTCATGTTTATAGTTCCATTACAAGTGATCTCTGTAGGAATTCAAAAGTTTGAGCAGAAGAAATATGTAAATTTTGCTCTAATTTGTCAGAAGAAGTCGCAAATATATCTGAATAAAACCTGAAAAGTACCCACATCACTAAAACTGACAGCACAAAGAAAGATTACCCCTCGAAGCCTAAGCAGCTAAGCTCAATTACAGGAGGCAGCTTACAGTACGATATAACTAAGACATGGATAGTAAGCTATTCAGCTGGGCGAATGGATTGCAAGCAGAACTCTCCCCATTCTTAGTGGTCCAAAATGGTTGAAATTGCAGCGGAGATGTACAGGAAGGACGTGTCTCTGATGATATTTTCAATTTACAATTAGTGTAACAAAGGTCTATCCTGTTCTTAAACAGTTCCACTTGCATCTACGTTCGCCGGAAGAGCCAAGATTATTTGCTGGGGATGGGCCGCGGGAGGGTTGGATCAGAGTGCGATAGCTTCATGGGAGTGGAGGGAGAGGGCTTACCGTGGACTTGGAGAGCGCTGCGGCGGAGGAATGGAAGGCCGCGGCAACCTTGGCGGCACCCCTCCAAGCCGCCGCGGCTGCCTGCATCCCCTTCCCTGCGGCGGCGGCGGACGGGAGCAGGAGGAAGGAAGCGTCGCGGACAGAGGAGACAGATTTACAAAAGCACCCCCGAAAAGGATCGCGACTAATGACCGCGATCCAATTATTTACGAAAAACCCCCTGGATCGCGGTTATTAATCGTAATCCAACTATTTACATAAACACCCCTAAATAGGATCGCGGTTATTAATCGCGATCCAATTATTTACACAAACACCCCTGAAACTTGATCGCCGGTTATTAATCGTGATCCAATTATTTACACAAACACCCCTGAATCTACTCCGTCTCCTCCCTTATCCTCCGGCCGCCTCGTCTCCGGCGAGCTCTACGCCGCCCGCGTCCCCGATCCCTCTCGCCGCCCTCGAGGGCATGGATCCCGTTTCTGCGAATACGGTAACCTCCGGATCCCCATGGATCGGGCGAGGTGGCGGCGGGCGGCGGAGGCTTCGCTTGACTCCAGGTACCATTCCCTGTAGGAAATATTACTGTCTTGTCTCCGTTCCCTGTTTCGACTCTACTGGATTCAGTTGCGGGGTGGGGATCCATCCCCAACTGTGTTTCCCTGACCTGTTCGTCAGATCGTTTCAGCGGAATTCCAATTTGTTTCAGCAACTTCGTTGTTCTGCTTGACAGTTGACTTGAGAAGAAAGCAAGAGCAGCGGGGAAGATGGTGGTCAGAAGATTACAGTTTACAGAGTATGTATGCAACTTTGCATATCCTTCTTCCTTCCCTTCAAATTGACGATGATTTTGTGCCTTGTGCATTTCCCACAAGTTATGGCCTATCTGTGTCTGTTTCTGTGTACTCGTGTCTAGTTGGTTCAGATAATTCTTGTATGAATGAATGGTAATTTGATGAGTCGTACCTTTGGTTACTAATTAAGTTGTCAGGTTGGTGGATCAGGTAGTATTTGCTTGGCTTCTGAACACACTCAGTAATACGTACTCTGTGATGCATAATGCAGAGCTCTGAGAGAGGCGCTTTGATTTCTATCTACTGTTTGACAGGTTTCGGCAACACAGCATACTTGAACATTCGAGACTTTGGGTGAGTTACCATTATCCTCCCATATTACGCATTGAAAACCCATCCCTAATTTGTGGTGTTCTGGAATGCAGTGCCAGTGTTAACATTCACAATGGATGCATAAATACAACAAGATCAGTGGCCCTAGTTTTGAAGCGATGAGGTAAGCTTTCTTTATGACCATGTATTTTAAGGAGATGTTCACAGCATGGATTGAAAAACCGACAAAGACCGGTCGGTTTTCACGGTTTTGGACCAAACCGGTCCGGTCTGGTTTCAGCGGACGACCGGTTTTCGGTCGAATTATTTTTCAAATTTTGCAAATTTGTAATTTCGAAAACCGGTAAAACCAAGCGGTAAACCGAGTGATAAACCGGAGAAACTGAGCGGTTTTCGGTCGAATTATTTTTCAAATTTTGCAAATTTGTAATTTCGAAAACCGGTAAAACCAAGCGGTAAACCGAGAAAACCGAGCGATAAACCGGAGAAACCGGTCGGTAAACCGGAGAAACCGACCGGTTAGCTCCAAAATTTCGTCCAAATTTGGTTTTTGATGTTTGAGCGGTTTATCGAGCGGTTTTCTGGTTTTCGTGAAAACCGTAAAACCGGTGTGGTCCGGTTTCCTCGGTTGAAACGGTTTTTGAAACCCTGGTTCACAGAACCGAATGTGATAAAACTGCATATGAAATTATTTCCAGATTTATTTTTCTTCAAATAACAAGAGCATCATGACACCCTTTGAAGCTGAGAATTGGACATTGAAGTGCATATAATATGATTTGCACCAAAGAGGTGCATTTCTTAACAAGCCCATTCTTAATGGCAGAATTTGTTGAGGAAAGTCCAAGCTGTACCTTTTACAACGGCTTGCAGAGTACAAATTGTATAAAATTCTGTTATCCTTTGTCTGCATGGAAACGAAAGCCTTGGTGCAGTGGCAGACACTGTTTTGAACAGACAAAATGTGAACTGACCAGCTAGTAAAATCATAGTCATATAATGAAGCCCTGCATTTACTGTACAATACTGGTGCACGTCTTTCATTTTCATTCTGTGTAGGGCTGTTACCGGAACCTGGATGGGATGTGGCTTTTGCTTCGGTTCTCAAGCTGCTGTACAATCGAACCGTTTGACCGTAGCACTATTTTTTCCTGAGAAAAAGAAAAAAGAATATACACTGTTGATGGAAGGAAAAAGGGATGACCCTGGCTTGGATTCAGTAAGTTCATTAAACCTGTGCGAATTCACACATTGTTATATGTAGTGTGCATCAGCAATACACAGTAGTTGACATCTTATGAATTGGACATCAATGACATATATACATTGAACAACATTGGATTCCCCTCACACTTGTGGATCTGGTGATGATGCTGGCTGGTCCACCATCTTCAGATCATTCCTGCGGTCCACTCTTTTTTCCTTCTCATCTCTACCATGCTCTTCATCATCTGTCGCTGCCGTCATTCGAGCTTCTTCACTGTTTTTACCCCATAACACGCTGTAAAGGCCCCCTACTAGCAGAATTCCACCCACAATACTGCAGAATAGTAAAGAAAGGAGTGTGTATGTTGTCACTTAAATTTCATTCAATCTTAGTGTGAAACTCCTCATCACAAGTAGGTCGATACAATATAATTACCTTCCAAGGTGGACGATTCCACCTAAGAGCGAAGTGCACAAGATAGTAAGGAGCAGGCATAGCGGGTTCCACATGGCGAGGAAGACGGGTCCTTTCATGTCCACGCACCATGTCTGCAAGTAGAAGTTGACACCCGTCCCCATGATGCCCTGCAGTACACATAAAGACACGCTCATTCACTCATCGTATCTGAGTGGACTATAGCATTGGAATTTGAAATATCGATATCAGAAAATTGAAGTGAAGCAGTACTAGCTCGCTTTCAAATGACTGACTGATCAATGGAGTCAGGAACTTGCTTACAGAGTATGCGACTGCAAGCAGAGAGAGGTCCAGCCCAAGCTTCCATCTCCCGGGATGATCCCTCTCCATCACCACCGCCACAAGGCACGACTGGATCATGCCGAACAGGCACTGGATCAGGGTCGCGAGCAGCTTATTTGGGCACTCCTTCAGCAACAACCCCTGTTTGCACATGTATATATTCCTTAACTGATTCCTTGTTCCATATGTGTTTCTTTCAGTATGTATAGGTAAACCAGTTGCATGTTCACCAGAGAAACATACCTGGAAGACGATCCAGAGGGACCAGGCTAAGCAGGCGAGGAACATCAGGAACGTACTCATGATCCAGAGGCCATTGGAGAAATGTGTTGTGGTGACCTGCTCGCTGTCGCGACCGACAAAGACACGATGCCTGTTGACTGGGTCAAGCGATGGTCCGGTGTAAAGGGCCATGGTGAGTACTCCGGCGAGGCAGAGCGTGATGCCAGAGGCCTTGACCATGCCTGACAAGCTCTTCAACTTTATCACCTCCATCCTTTGCGTGATACGCTAATATCAGTTAATAGTGCTATGCTTGGTCAGGCTAGATAATAGTAATATACTAATATATACACCAGGGGTTGATTACTTCATGAGCAACGCCAGGAAGAAGGTGATGACAGGGATAGAGTTGATCATAGCAGAAGCTAAGGTTGCGGAGGTGTACTTGAGGCTGCTGTTGTACATGCTAATGCTCAGAGTGTTCCTAGACCAGAGAGAACCCATTAATTGTTGAAGACAGACCAAACAAACTCTAGCTAGCTTTGATCCAGCAGAAGATGCATATTATTATATGAAATGAAATGCATATACGCTGCACTGGACTAATAATATATACCCGACTAGAGCAGAGAAGAACATCTTCAGCAGCAGCCGGAAAGACATTGGTGGTGCATGCCTCCTGTGATTTCAGGATGGCAGATTAATGATAGGCAAACCATTATTACCATCTTGCATTGTCGAATCCGTTTGGACCGATCCTTAAAAGAAGCAGAAGTTGAATAGACATGACATCTTTGTAATTAATAACATATTTACTAGCCTTCAATCTTTGTGTTTTGATTTTTTTTTTAGGATTATTTGTATAATAACTATAAACCGTTGGATCTAGATCCGATGGATCAAAGTGGTGACTGAAAGTTGCCTAAACTTTCAGTTAGCTGAAAATTAGCAAGTCCCAATTAATAATCTGTCACCTTTCAAAAAGGATCGCCATGGGCAGCAGGAGCAGCGATGCAGCTGCCAGGCGGTAGAAGACGAAGACGTAGGTGCTGAGACCCCTGTCGAAGGCCGCCTTGGATATCACGATCGTTGAGGCAAAAATGACCTGGATCATCACGGCCACGGCGTAGGCCTTCGTTTTTCTCCTTGCATCCATCCTCATGCACTCCTAATAATCGAGTATTTGTGTTTGAGTTGAAGCTTTTGCATCTGGTGTATATGGTTGTTATATACGGTGGACTGCTGCAGATGTGTATCAATATTATCATAATGATCACAGCCGGTAGGACTGACAGCAACAATGATTCAGAAAAACATGTGCAAGCGCATCCCAATTAGCTGGCATTTAGTAACAAAGACGCCGACAAGACTAACATTTAGCTGAATTTAGTTGTCCAATTGGGAGGACTCGAATATGCTGGTAACCATTTTAGTCTTCTCAGAGTTGAACTTGCAAGCTGAGTGTAGCTGAAATGGTTAGACTCATATAGTGGAACCAATCCATTTTTTTTTTTTTGAAACAAGACAGACAGGAACATTGTCATTCATTAAGGTAGAAGTAAGAAAGTTCTGCCAGACCCAAGCTATGGACATCACCAAGCTCAAGATGACGAAACACATAAAACATAAAAATCGAGCAACATAAAACACTAGACTGACTGGCAAACAGAACCTGCAAGAACAAACAACAACCACAACTAGGAAGGCGAAATCAAGGCCTCCAAGAGTCTGGCCACTTCGGAGAGAGCCCTCAACTGATTATCCCTCTTAACAAAGATCCATTTCTTCGTCAATATATCACGGACCATCCTAAAAGTTGGTGTCCTCGACTTGATTTTAAGCTTCTTATTAGGACTGCAACTCCGAGTACCCTCTGAACACACTACTCTTAATTTCTTCTTAGATGAAGATGAAGAAATGTGTCGAGGAGGAGAAGGAGTTGTCATTCAGCCTGCAAATGGGAGAGAACCCGCCCCGCACCCAACCCACCCCATACCGGTCTCTATATATTTTCAAAACCCAACCCCGCCCAAAGTTTTGGCTGACTCTACCCAGCCCGCCCCAACCCATGAGCACAGGTAAACCTAACCCAACGCGCAAATGGGTTTAACCCATGGGTTTTCCACGGGTGAAGCCATGGGTCTTGTACGCGGGGCTGCATGCTGTGATTTTCGGCATGGCTAATCGTGTAAGAAAATTTAAGTCTTGTAAGATCAGTCAACCTAGCAGCCATGCAGCCAGGTGCTCATCTCTCAAATTGATGGCGGTTGTTCGCCCCGTTGCAGCCACTTGTCCAATGCAGCTCACGTCTAGAGGTACATATCTCCCAGTCTTCCTTGGAGATTCAGCTTAGCTGTGTCCTGCCTTTGCCTGGTGCTTTTGCTCACGTGAGAACGAAACGAGCTCTGTCCCCTGCCTAATGCAGTGATGCCCTGATGATGTACGCATAAGATCAGATTTGATTTGCCCTGTACAATGTAATGGTTAATCACTCCTCAGAATTCGATTAACTTAATGGTTAATCACGCATAATCATGAAATTAATACATGGTACAATTTAAGCCTACATTTGGTGAAGCATAATACTAAAACATTTGACTTGCCAATGGTTTTAGCACCTTTTGATACAAGCATCTGACTGCCAGTACATACAAAGTTCAAATAATATAACATTTGCCGATGTAACTTGTATTGGCAAGGATCATCCAAGTTCAATACACAGAACGATTTCACAACCGAATCAGAACTTGTGACAAGGATCATCCAAGTTAACAGTGCTACAGGATATTGACGATGACAGGATAGAGTTATTACATTGCCAATGGCAGGAAACAGTTAACATTGTAGACTGCCAAGACTCACGCCAGCATGCTCTGTTCTGATCACTCTCCATTCTTCAGGTCATTGTGTGTCACTTTCTTCAGACACCACTCCCAGATTGTTGAAGACTTGAAGTCCTAGTCTAGTAAAACCCTACGAGGTGAAGTCAAGTCTAGTATAACAGAGCACTTGAATGCCAAGATGTATGTTTTTAACAATCACAATAAGCAGTTGAAGTCCAGTCTACTTAGCAGGTTTGTTTTCTAAAACTGAAGCACCTATTTACTAAGGGACGGAATTTGATATCTCTGAAAGCAATAATCTTCTTCTTCAGAACAAAACTTGCATCAATATAATGGGCTGTCAGGCAGATGTAACCTAATTTCTCATTTGATGTCCAAATGTCACATGTGAAGCATATTCTAGAATCTAGACTTCCAATCCAAGCTCATTTCTAGCTCTTCCTTTATCCGTTGATATCTTCCAACTGAATCATTACGCATTGTTTGACGTCCAACACCACTGAATGATGGCTGCAATGACTGCATCAACGGAGCTAAAAAATGCAACTTCAGCGCTGATGCACCAGATAGTGCCAGATATCAGGAGAAGGTTCTTGCATTACTCACCTCCAGGCCAGCAATCGACGGAGGCAGACGCCTCCGGGCTGCGCAGCGCGGATCTGCTACTTCGGTGATCTGGTCCGACGGAGAAACAGTCAAGAGCCGGTGGGCAACGAAGATCTCAACCCTCGCCAGTCACGCCCCTCTTCTTTAGCCGCTGCCGGTCGCGGCTCGACGCAGCCGCCTCTGCTTTCGCCGGCGCCGATCGCGCCCTGCCTCCACTGCCTCTTCGTAAGCCACCGCCGGTCATGGCCCGCCGCAACCGCCTCTTCTTTCGCCGCCACCGGCCGTTGCGAGCTGGTTGATTCGTGGGGTGAAATGGGTGAGGACCCGTGGGTTGAACCCATGGAAAAACAAAAAACAAGAACCCGTTCCAACCCATCAAGTTTTCAAACCCGTTACAACCCTTTCAAACTCAAACCATTTCAAAACCCGACCCAAATTACCCATTTTGACCCAACCCATTTGCTGTCATCAACTGCTTGAAGTTTTCTAGAGCCTTGATCAGTTCCTGCCCAACCAATTGCTCTCCTTCACTCCTAACCAATACTGGAGTTTGGGCTTCTTCAGAGGAAATGTGGAGACTAGCAGAACACAATGGCAGATCAGCTTCTGGCTCATGAGGACGGCTTCAACCAATATTGGGTCCAATGACCCACTCACGAACTGCAGGCGGCGAGTTGTGCCCAATGAGTAGAAGGCTATCATCGACAATGGCACCACTGACATCACTGGATTTATGTGGTGGTGTTTGAGTGTCCCTTTGGTTATGATCAAAAGAGTTGCTCGAAGGATGCTCAGCTCTACTTGAATCACACACACTCTGTGGAGATATGACCCAGCCGTGAGCATCGCCAACATCTCGATGGATTGCGGCATAAAGCAACCTTGTGATTTAAACTCAATATATATGTTGTATTTACAAATAATTATTCTTTTGATAGTAGATGCAGTCACGGTCAACAACAAGGTGCAAACGGCGACTACGGTGATATATAAATCTGATCATGTATGGCACATTGCAGTCTGTGTTTTGTGTACTACATATTTCCCTCTTCGACGATGAAGACACTCATCACTTCTAGAGATTCAATATGTTATCAATGTTTAAAATGTTGTTGCCCCTTAAATGGCCTTGTGAAGACCAAATGTTGAAATATTTTAGGGGGAGGTGTATACGGATACAACCCAAGCACCAAAAAAATTCTAAAAAAGATTATATATATACAACTTAATTAATGAAAAGGACTGATCACACATTTTCAACTACCGATGTTGACGTTGATTCCTCCTGTTCTTTGTCCACCTTGTAATTCTTCTCTTCATGATTCCTACATTCATCTTGTGGAACATTGTTCGTACACATCATCTCTTTGCCCGGATCAACGTTGGCCTCCTTGCTTTTACCCCATAACACGCTGTAAAGACCAGCAACCAACAGAATTGCGCCTACAATGCTGCAGTAATAAAGATGGATATGTAAATAAAAAAAAGGAAGACTAGATCCAATACTCAATGGATTCATCTTACTCATGTGTTACCTGCCAAGGTGGACAATCTCTCCTAGGAAAAAGGAAGAGCAGAACATTGTGAAGACGAAACAGAGCGGCGTCCATGCGGCGAGGAAGACGGGGCCCTTCATCTCCACGCACCAAGCTTGCAAGTAGTAGGCTACTCCCATCACCACAAACCCCTGATCCATCCGTCCATATGTTGCAGCGATGTGTTGTGTTGGTTGCAGTAATTGGTAGGAAGAAAACGAAATGAAAAACAAAGGGAACGACACTGAAAAAAAAAAGGGACCTACAGAGTAGAATATGGCGAGCAAGCTGATATCGAAGTGGAGCTTCCATCTGGAGAAGTCCCTCTCAGCGACTACCGCAACGACGAACGACTGCACGGCGCTGAAGACGCACTGTGCAGCCGTCACAGAAATCTTGTCCGGATACTCGTCGAGCACGGCAGCCTTGAACAAATTCTATCAGGGATGAAAAAAGAAGAAGAGGGTAATCAATGAGAAATGATGGAGGAGGACTGACCTGCAGGACGATCCAGAGAGACCATGTGGTGTTGGCGAGAACCATAAGGAACGCCCATTTCACCCATGCTCCCCGTGTGATATTCTCACCTGATGAAGAAGAAGAGGCGAAGAAGGCACGGTGATGGTTGACAGGGCTCAGAGAAGGCCCGGCATAGAAGGCGATAGCCATGACTCCGGCGAGGCAGAGCATGACGCCGGCGACCTTGGCAACGCCCGAGGCGCTCTTGAGCTTCACAGCTTCCATCCTCAACAGCAGCGCCAAGAAGAAGGTGACCGCAGGCAGTGAGTTGTCTGTTGCTGATGCCACCGTTGCAGACGTGAACTTGAGGCTTACATGGTACATGTTCAAACTAAATGTGATCCTGAAGGTGACGCATAAGTTGTTTTAGACTTGTTAAGAACGAGAGTATGTAAACACGACATATGTCTGAAACTGAACGTGCTTATTATTACCCGATCAATGCGCATACGAAGAGCTTCACGAGCATCCGAAATGACATGGACTCCAAATTCTTCCTATATATGAATCGATCGATATAAAGTATACAAACATGCAGCAAAACCAAACACGGTAATGACATGCAGTTCCTATAGCTGGAGCTGCTAATCAATCAATCAATTAGGTGTTACGTTACCTGCGGAGAAGAAGGGCGAGAGGCAGCAAGAGGAGGGAGCCAACAGCCTGGCGATAGAAGATGAAGACGAAGGTGTTGATGCCGTTGTTGAAGGCAGCCTTTGATATCACGAACATGCCCGTGTAGATCACTTGTATGGTGACGGCCACGACATACGCCTTCGTGTTGCTCGCTTCCATGGCAACACAGAACTATGTTGGTTATCCCCCTGTTCAAGTTGTGTTATTTTAATTTGTCTCCGTCATAACAACTTGCATCTCGTCGTCTCTTGCTTTGACTATTCCTAGGAGCGAGGGCGGATGTCTATGTCCAGCCTGCATCATCCAGTAACGCAATCAGAAACACGTTTCTACCTTTTCTTTTAAATCATTGGAGTACCATACCATCTCTCTCTCTCTCTCTTCTTGTTGGCTATTTGAGTTTGTTGCAATGGTGTAACTCGCAAAACAAAAATTGTGGCATGCATAGTGGTTGCATCAGCAGTGAAACGTTGTGCAAATAAAGAGCTTTTATAGGTCCTTATCAATGTGTAGTACCAAGTGGTACAACTCCAAGGATGGTAAAAGAAACTTTTGTACCGCTCCCAAAAAAGATACTCTTCTACAAATAGTGGAGGAAAATGGTTGTTACAAACATATTGATTGGATAATAGATTTACGCACTGCAAGTCTGCGACTAATAATACAATAATGTGCACTAGCAATTGATTCAAAAATTAGAGGAACGTAAATGGTCAACTAAAATTTGTTTTAGAAGCACATATACACGCACTGATCTCACGTATTCCATGAACATACTAGTGTTGAGCATGTTACTCAAATCTGAGGGTACTAGTCCGTCAAATGCACGGGATAGTATAATAAATTTGTAATTTATTGTGTCTCCATATTTTTAATATAGAAATGAGTAAGTTTCTTTATCAGAATAATATATTCTACTAACAACTAAAATATAACTTTAAGAGAAAAACTCATTGTCTTTATTGAGGTGGCTGTTATACACACCATACAAAATGTAAATAATTTGTCTTATAATTTGACAGACATTTGTTTACTGATCAAATTTATTTCTTCTCGACATATATCTGTAGTTTGCATTTGTGATGGTTTATAAGACTTTAGATCAGATTTTCTTATAAGATTTTTAATATTCTTAGATATTTTGTTTTAAAAACTACTTTTTTTCCCTCACATTGGCAAGGTTTGTAATTCAGAAATAAGTATTAGGGGCACCTTTGACTAATTTTTTTATTTCGAATTTAGATTTTTTTTTTGCATAATGGCAAGGTGGGTAATTCAGAAATAAGTATTAGGGGTACTTTTGATTAATTTTTTTTATTATTACGAATTTAGCTTTTATTTTCTCATAATGGCAAGGTGGGTAATTAAAAACTAAGTATTAGGGTATTTTTGACTATTTTTTTATAATAGTAGAGGTGGGTAATTTTAAATCACGTTAGATCCAATGGTTATTATTCATCTTATTTTAATTTCTACGGTCAGATGTTTTGCTTCTTTGTGAGAATTTCTAGGATATTTATCCAATTAATATAGAGGCCTCAAAAGAAGCCTCCAATTTTCTCATAATGGCAAGGTGGGTAATTAAAAACTAAGTATTAGGGGTATTTTTAACTATTTTTTATAATGGCAGAGGTGGATAATTTTAGATCACGTTAGATCCAATGGTTATTATTCATCTTATTTTAATTTCTACAGTCAGATGTTTTGCTTTTTTGTGAGAATTTCTAGGATTTTTATCCGATTAATATGAAGGCCTCAAAAGAAGCCTCCAATTAGTAAATATAAGATAAGATGGGTTAATTTCATCAACCGCATGACTTAGCTACTCAAGAGTTTGTATAATTATATATTTTTTATAGAAAATGGAAATCGTTTCTGGACTTACAGTATAACATACACAACCTTCAAATTATTATACACTTCCAGCATCTATTGCTGAGTCAATAAGTTGTATAACAATATATGAGGTATCCATCAGACGTCACACTTGTTCAACCTTACTTATAACTGTGCTTTCCTCCTGCGTGCCCATGCTCTCGTTTTCTTGACGTTTCTTGAGCTCATCTTGTGAGACATAGACAGTGTTCAACTCATCACCGGGTGACATGGTCTCGGTGTCTTTGCTTTTTCCCCACAACACGCTGTAAAGACCACAAACTAGCAGTCCTCCGCCTAGGATGCTTCCATTAAAGAAATAAAGAAAAATAACAAGCATAAGACTCATGATTATAATTGAATTACTTGTTTGTCGCGTGCAGGACCTTTCAAATTTGTGACAGTTTTAACAACGAGTGCTTCTATATATGTATGCATGACAAATTACCAGAAGAGTTAAAATAATCACTTGCAAGCAACTTATATTTTAATCCGGCCAAAATGCATGGCCAGAGTGATGTAAATAGAGTCTTAAAAAAAAAAACAAAGTGATGCAAATAGACGACTCATGATTATAATTGAATTATTTGTTTGTCGCGTTCAAGACCTTTCAAATTTGTGACAGTTTTCACAACGAGTGCTTCTATATATATGCATGACAAATTACCAGAAGAGTTAAAATAATCACTTGCGAGCAACTTATATTTTAATCTGGCCAAAATGCATGGCCAGAGTGATACAAGTAGAATCTTTAAAAAAAAAAACAAAGTGATGCAAATAGACCGTATGTGTGACTAAGCATTTCATTTTACTAGTTACCTGCCTAGGTGAACAATCTCACCGAGGAAGAATGAAGAGCAAAATATTGTAATGACGAAGCACAGTGGGTTCCATATTGCAAGGAAAACTGGGCCTTTCATCTGCATGCACCATGCTTGCAGGTAGTAGGACACTCCTGTCACCACAAACCCCTACCAGATCGCACCATCGTCGACCATTTGTTTGGGTCATCCATATGCAGCAGATTAAGGAAACAATTAATAATTATTATACTATTTGTCATTGCAAGCGAGTTCATATTTGGGTACTGCTATTGTCAAATTGGCAAGAAAATAAATGAAACGAAGTCTGGCCAATAATGATCAGTACGGTGTAAACGATGGCGAGCAAGCTGATGTCGAGCTGGATCTTCCACCTGGAGAAGTCCCTCTCAGCCACCACCGCGACGACGAATGACTGTGCCATACTGAACACGCACTGGGTCACTGTCACGAGCATCTTATTGGGGTACTCCTTGAGCAGCGCAGCCTGCGGAATACATAGGTAGATTGAGAAAGACACAAAAGTGATTTGAATTATTAGATATTTATTATTTATATAGTAACTGCTAGTGCATTCTAAAAGGCCCTGTTTGGATACTCTAACAGTGCTAGAGGTTAGAGTTAGTTTCTAGCTTATGACTAACTCTGAACTAACTCTAACCCTTTAGCTGTTTGGATGTAAGTGTTAGATTGACAATAAAGATACTGATGTAATCATTTATCTTCTTTGAGGATAGAGAAAAAAATAACTTTTCAATGGCCCCACTCAAACTAGCTCCAATTAGCACCTTTTGGATGGGATAGTTTTTTTGGGTGAGTTAGATGCAACTGGCCCAAACTAACCCTCCCTGTTTGGAGATTTTAGGGCTAGTTATGCTCAAACTAACTCAAACTAACTCTAACCATGGATCCAAACATGGCCAAAGTTTCTGGTGGCCTCCTGTTCAGACAATCATATATTTTTTTTAGAAAAGAGACAGGAACACTGTCATTCATTAAGTAGAAGAGAAAAAATACATCCTAAATGAACAAACCTAATCCCAAGCAAATGTTGGATGATAGAAGTAAACACCCAAAAGACATAAGTCAGAACGAAGAGCGGAGAAGTGGCAACAGCTATGACCGGCTACAACTGCAAGGACTCCTCCTCAGACCAGGAGCGTTGAAACATTTTGACGTCTTCCAGAATGAGTTCGGCGACTTGGGCAAAAGAGCTCTCTTTCCCTTCAAAAATTCTCATGTTTCTTTCTTTCCAGATGCCCCACCAAAATAAGAATAGGATACCAGCGAACACTTTTTGCTGTTTTGTATTTCCCGCCTTTTTTATGCTTTGTAGCCAGGCCAGGACCGAATCGCCAGGGAACACCTTTATAGCGTCTTGCAAATGAAGAAGGGCTGACACCCTATTCCATTAGTTGCACTGGGCCAGGAGATGGTCGTTTGTCTCGTCGATGCAGTAACATAATGCGCCAGTTCTTCTTGGTGAGGATGTCAGCTGTCTGGACTTTGTTGTGTTCAGACAGTCATATTGTATTTGTATGGCATCATCCACAAAATCGAATGACACGGGAAATATTTAAACATCGTAACCGATCAAATACCAAGTACGTCAAGATCCAACTAGTAATATCTCACCAACCAAACCAATTATTGGCTTTTATGCTTCTTTAGAACTGAAAACGATGTCCTTGTCCTTATCTATCTTTAACAACATTGTATCCACGCGCGTACGATTAAGATGTGGTTGCTTGGAGGTTAGCGAGCATACAGCGTAGCTATGGTAGTGACGCATCGACAGTAAAGCAGTGAACGGAGGTATACCTGCAGCACGATCCAGATGGCCCATGTGACGTTGGCCAGGACCATGAGGAAGGTTCCTTTGATCCAGGTCATCCTGCTCGGAGAACTGTTCGAGGTGTGAGTGGCGGCGAAAGCGCGGTGGTGGTTCACGGGGTTCACCGGCGGCCCAGTGTAGAAGGCGAGGACAAAGACTCCGGCGAGGCAGAGCGCAACGCCGGTGAGCTTGGCAATGCCGGAGGAGCTCCTCAGCTTCACTACCTCCAGCCTGCCATGACATTATTGCCATGTATGTAGTAATTGACCAAGATTATATATATCATCATGTCCATACAAATTACTATAGTCCTCATGGTCGATTAATTAGTTGGTTCAAATTAAAGAGATAACCTTAAGAGCACCGCCAAGCAGAAGGCGACGACGGGCATAGAGTTGCTCGAAGCAGATGCCACGGTGGCCGATGTGAACTTCATACTTACATTATACAGGTTCAAGCTAAATGTGTTCCTGTAAAAATAAATATAGGAGTTTTACTGTCTAAAATATTGACTATTAGTACTATTAGCCAATAGTTTGATCCAATGGTTTAGATTCGATAATCTAAACGCATAACTATGAGCCAATAGTTTATTAGCTTGAGCGTATGAAAAAAATAACATTTCTAGATTTATAATAATTATTTTATATTGTCATAAAAAAATAAATTAGTAATATGATTAATAATTGATGTTTTATTTCTTTAAAAGATCAACGATGTTTTAAGAATTCGATAGGGTTAGATTTCTATTATAAAATAAATATAAAATCATTTATAATTGGGTAATTATGAAATTACCCTCAAACTATTGGTCAATAGTTTTTTAAAACTAATGGTCAATATTTTGGACAGCAAAGTTCCTCAAATAATTATGAGGCCATCAAGTTCTACGTATAAGGCAATTTATTTGTAGAAGCCAGATAATATAATATGAACGTGAAGATGAATGGATGTGATTTCAATGCGTACCCAATTAAAGCATAGAAGAAGAGCTTCAGAAGCAAGGTCAGGGACATGGAACACACATTTTTCCTGAAATTAAAAGGCATTAGGATCAGTCGGCCAGAGGGTGCTAAGAGGTAATAGATGAGTGCTAAATTCGTAACCTTTCAAAGACAAGCGCGATAGGGAGCAGGAGGAGACAGGCAGCAGCCATGCGGTAGAAGATGAAGACGAAGGTGTTCAGCCCATGGTCGAACGCTGCCTTGGAGACGACGAACATGCCTGCGTAGATCAGCTGTATGACGACGGCGATCACGTAAGGCTTCTTCGCCTCCATCTCCCTGGATTTTTAACGCACGGATAGAAAGTGGGAAATAGTTAGTGTGCAAGTAGCTCTCTAGATCTCAACAAATAAGATGTACGTATGTATGTCAGAGTTTAGCTGCTTTCTTTCTCAATCAGTTCTCAGGTCAAAAGGTTAGGTATAGATAAAGAGAAATCGCGCTGTACATATTGATTCCGGTTATTGGCATCTGAAAGGACGTTGTATTTTTATTTTAGAGGTGTTTTATTATCTAAAATACTCCAATAGTTTATTTACCAGTATCTTAGATTCAGTAGTTAGGAGTACTAACTAGTAGTTTTGAGAAACACTACTGGTCAATAGTTTTGAGAAACACTATTGGTCAATAGTTTGATCCAATGATTCAGATTCGATAATCTAAACGTACAACTACTGACCAATAGTTTATTAATTTAAAGATAATATAAAAAATATGAGTGCTAGATTTATAATTATTATTTTATATTGTCATAAATAAAAATAAATTAGTACTATGATTAATAATTAATATTTATTTATTTTAAGACCACTTGACATTTTAATGCTTTTGGACAATATTTTATGAAAATAAATGTAAAATCATTTATTAATGATGCAATTATGAAACTATTATAGAAAATTAATGATGATATATTTACTTATGTTAGACTTTTATTGTGAAAATAAATATAAAATCATTTATTAATAGTGCAATTATAAAACTGCCCTTAAACTACTAGCCAATAGTTTGTTATAATTACTAGCTAGTATTTTGGATAGGTAAAACTCTCATTATTTTAAACAAACGAGCCGAAGATATAGTTTATTAATGTTGCTGCAGGTAAGGAGATTAATGTTTTTAATTAAGATCTTGCTAATTTTCAATCAGCTGAAACTTTGGTTAACTTTCAATCGGCGCTTTGAGCCTTTAGATGTAGATTTAACGGTTTAAAAAATAATTTTTCTACAGTTTATACATTAACATATATTTTCCTCCTCTTACTAATATATATAATCCTATAAAAATAAATATTAGTACAAATCTAGTAAAATTTCAACAATCCTTTAAGTGACTGAAAGAAAATATATTTAAATTATTTTACTTTACACATTAACGCTGCGATTGGAATCCTCTGCGGCTCTGTGCGAGCATATTTGTCCAAAGTTTTCCGTACATGCTTATGTGTAGCGTTACTCGTATATCCGTGAGGAACCACCTATTGATTCTATAATATAATCCACTCTGAACAGCACATTTAATTTTGAACAAAATGAACTGATATCGAGTACAATTGGAACCTCACAAGCAAATTAAGAAAGCCTATATCTCCACTATCATAGATTCTACATTCAGAACATGAATATGCACCACCAAAATTAGCATGATTGGTCAAAAGTTCTAAACTGTTAGAGTCATATATGGATTCTAGAACTTTGATGCCCGAATCGATCTTCGATGGCGTGTGCTTTCCTCAATCTACATGCTGGATAGTACTCTATTTCTCTTTTATAAAACGCTCTCACATATATTTCAATATTACTATACCTTATTTATAGATTTTGACTATCAATACACTTTATAATTTATAGATTTTTGAGGTACTTCCTCCGTCTCAGAATATAACTAGTTTTAATTTTGTTCTAAGTCCAACTTTTTTAACTTTGATCATCTTTAGTTAAAAAAAAACTATAAAATGGTATGCTACTACTGTATTGTTTCTAGCCGCGGGTACCTCCTCCACGCATTTGTAGTTGTGGTTATTTGGCAGCCCATCATATAGGAATTATTTTTGGTTTTGTCACTACAAATTGTGTTTTGTAGTAATGAACGAATCACAAATATGGACTAATAACTTTTGAATCATCAACGTTACCATAAAGATTCCTGGCCACAGTTCATGGATAGCACTATAGCAGCATGTTTTGATAATTTACAGTTGGGCTGGCACAACATCCATGAACATATAGTAGCAAGTAGCAACACTTGTTCAGAAATTACGTATACAGAGCAACAAATTAAATACATGGTTCAGGAACTCCGATTTTGAAGAACCGGTGATGAGGCATGTTCTGAAAAAAGAAGGGGATAGAGCCAGTGATCAAAATAGCTCTGGAGAAATGGGCTAGATGCAGATGAAGGTCCGCTTGCTGATACATTGATCTGGTAGTATAGTCCGCCGTGCCCAGGCTCCGCTTGACTAACCTAGTTCCCACGGTCCCACCTCGTTGCTGGGAATTTAGTGGCTGAGAAATTTCTTTTTTGTATTATTTCCGGCTTTTCTTCTGTGTCTTAGACGACTGATATGGTCGGTTCTAGGTTTTAGGATTATCACCTTGGTGATGGGTCTGTCTTACTCTTAGTAGAGGAGCCTGAAATTGGATAGAAAGAGAATTGATTTCTCCATCAGACTTCTTCAGTCGGTGACGCCGACGGCATCTTTTCTTCGTTCTCTTGAGATTTGGGGCAATCCGCATCGTCCATGATATTCAGCTCGTTATTACACGGTGCTCTGTTACTGTTAGTCTCCTTGCTTTTGCCCCACAGTACACTGTAAAGTCCACCAACCAGCAGTACTCCACCAATGATGCTGTGTGTGGTAGTAAGAAAACAAAAGGGATAAGGTCATTCACTCAGTAATTTCATTGGTGAAATCAGTTATGTTGAAACCATTGTTTTAGTCAGCTTAGCAGGCAACTTGTTAGTTACCTTCCAAGGTGGACAATCTCCCCCAAGAAGAATGAGGAGCAGAACATTGTGAAGACAAAGCATAGAGGGGTCCATGCCGCGTAGAAGACGGGGCCTTTCATCTCCACGCACCAAGCTTGCAGGTAGTAGGACACTCCTGTCACCACAAACCCCTGCAATTTGATACAGGCAAATTAAATCTGACATTACAGGATCGATCACTAGTAGTAGTAAACTTACTGTATAAACGATAGCGAGGAAGCTGACATCGAGCCGGAGCTTCCACCTGGAAAAGTCCCTCTCGGCCACCACTGCGACAACAAACGATTGCAACGCACTGAACACGCATTGCATCACTGTAACAAGCATCTTGTTTGGGTACTCCTTGAGGAGCCCAGCCTGCATGACGATCCAGAGGGACCATGTCATATTGGACAAAACCATGAGGAACGTCCCCTTGATCCATCTCTCTCGGCTTGGGGCATAACTCGGTTGGGTCGAGGCCGTGAAGGCACGGTGATGGTTGACGGGGCTAAACGCCGGTCCGGCATAGAAGGCGATAACGAAGACTCCGGCGAGGCAGAGCGATACGCCGGCGAGCTTGGCCATGCCTGAAGAGTTCCTCAGCTTCACAACCTCCATCCTTAGTAGCAACGCAAAGCAGAAGGTGACTACAGGCATGGAGTTTGTGGTTGCAGATGCCACTGTCGCAGACGTGAACTGAAGGCTTACATTGTACAGATTCAGGCTAAATGTACTCCTGCCAAAATCAATGCAAGAAAGGGAGTCTTGCTTAGCTTTTTCACTATGTTATCATTTTTGGTGTCTAGTTTGGTCACAATAATAGAATTAATTTCTTCTTCACGGAGCAGAATGTGCAGGAAAAATCGAGTTAAACTGAATTGTCTGAAGATATATGCTAAACAAAAGGATGCGTGCATACCCGATTAAGGCATAGAAGAAGAGTTTCACGAGCAACCTCGGGCACAAGGATCCCAAGTTTTTTCTGAAAACAAAATCATGAAATAACATATATTACATTTGACTTTAATTTGTTCATTCACACAATATAAGGAAAGGAACGATCAATCACTACCCAAGGTGTTCATGCCACTCAGAGAGATCAGTGGTAAAATTAGCATATATAGGCACCTTTCGAGCAGAAGAGCAATGGGCAGCAGTAGGATCGATGCGGCGGCCTGGCGGTAGAAGATGAAGACGAAGGTGTTGATGCCGTGGTTGAAGGCCGCCTTGGTGACGACAAACATTCCCGTGTAGATGAGCTGTGTGATGAGGGCGATCAAGTAAGCCTTCCTCGTCTCCATAGGCTCGGATTTGCATTCAACGCAAGGATGAAGGAGGTGAAGGATTGGATTAGCCTGCGAAACGCCTACTTACTTAGATAGAGAAGTATATACATATATATAGAACAAGTGTGTGAACACATGCCAGGACAGACTGACTAGTAGTACTTTTACAGTACAGGTATTATATGGACTTAACTTATTGATATAACTATACTCAGATCCCTATGGTTTTTAATTGACTGCGTAAAGATAACTTTCTTAGTACCTAATGATATTATGCATAACATAATTAGCATAACACAAGAACTAGTAGCGAGTAATTAATAGATAGAGGCAAGAAGAGAGGAAGCCACCTGGTAGGGAGAATGTACAGCTAAAAACATGTGGTCTCACAATAACAATAAACAACTCGTGCATATGCTAGATCCAGTCCTGGTTGCTTTTGCTTCAGTTTTGCAAAAAGCACAAAATTAAAGCAAACAAAAAGAGAGAGTCATAATTATACGTTGTGTGTCTACAATGATTTTGCTGCCTAGCTTTGTGTGTATCAGGTATAAAATAAGAGAAATATATTATTATACTCTGCATTAATATTCTAGTCTGAATCATATGATAGTACGTGTGTTCCCAAATGTGCTTGTGTGTGTAGCCGTTGGTTGGCAGAAGCTTCGTCAATTAAATTAACTGTCGGAATGCTAACTCATTCAGAGATTGTATGAACCGGCCCGACCGACCGGCGGCTAGCGTGAATGATGCTACAGTTCACCACATGCATGGTAATGGTAATGACATATTAAGAGAGCTCTATAAATAAACCGATCGAGCAGAAGCCATCATCAGTTTGCATAATAATGATAATGGTTGTTTCATTTTCAAAAGATAAGGACAAATCACAATCGCAACTCAAAGTGAGGGTAAGAGAACACGTACGATTACCCTTTAAAGAAAATAATTGATAAATAAGTGCATTAACTAACGAGCAATATGGGATAGCTTCCAGGAGTCAAAATTTCGCTACCACGGTCAACCTAACTTTCTCTAAACTTTATTTGTTGATGTGGATTAGTGTAAATTTACACTAGCTAACCTCAACAAAAAAACGAGAGGAAGTATTTGTTTCACCATACTTTAGGGACGGGCCTAAGCTAGTCAATCCCTACTTTCGCCATACAAACACGGAGAGTAATAATATGACGTCCGGACCAAGAGAAAAATGTCTCAATAAGAATTGCTAAACAAGACTGAAAGGGTAGATTCATGTCGACATCTATGTGCGTTGTTTTGGCGGGAAATGGAAGCGATGCTTCAAAGTAAAGTACAAGCTATAGCTATATTATATATGCAGGAGTAGTCAATGCAAACAGAGATTGACCGAGATGATTTGCAAATTTCATGAAAGAAACCGCAGGCGGGTTTCGTTGTAAATGGTAGTATGATGTTCTAGCTCTAATAATTACACCGACACATCAAGTCCCTGATTTGTCAAAATACTTACAATCCAAAATAGTATTCAAAGAAATTGCATAATGCATCATGCTTTGCTTGCTTGCTAGGCCAAGTCTCAAGTGAGAACTCTGCTCCATCCATTAGTTGTTTGAACAATCGATTGCTAGCGCACAATTGTTATTTGACTTGGTGGCCCTAGTTTTGACTGCTCGAATCTAGGGCTCCCTGTTTTTCATTTGATTGATATTTTCAGTTTGGTTTATTAGCCTATATATAGTACATAATACTCGCGGCCAGGTCGCTAAGTTAACAAACAGGGACTTGCCGTGGGTAGACCTGAGCTTTTATTCGACGAGTGAGCCGTTCAACTAGCTACCTGCCGACCATATTTTATTTTGAAAAAGGCTCAGAGTCATGGGTATAACTTGTCCTATATACTATTTCAGAATTTTTTTTGTTAACGTTTTGACCGGACAACGAGTGCACGCAAATAGGAACTAATAATAGCTACCTTGTCTTAAAACATGGAAGGAGTGCTTAAATATACAAAAGTTCATCATCATGTGTACTACAAAAAGGTGACATATATTGATTTGTTTTTTTGTTGAGATGGAAATGTATTGATACATACATGAGCACAAGAGATGATGTCTATCGTCGACATTTGAGCAAGAGCTGGGGGCCGTTACATCCATCACTTTTTGGGCCGTTTCGTATCTCTCAACTCATGGATCTCGATCAGGCTGGACCTTGTTAATAATATTCTTTCGGCCCAAACCAATACATCATCTAGAAGCACACAATACACTGCTTTTTTTTTTTTTACACTAAAAATCATCGTGTATCAGACTTGTTGATGCTGCTGCAACGGTGATGATGAAGCCTCTTCCTCTTTCTGCTGCTGCTGCTTCTCCTCGTCGTCGTTAATGCTAATAATGGTAGCGACGACGGTCTGCTTATTCTCCTGGGCACTGAGCGGCGGAGGTTGGTGGTGCTGGTGATCCTTGCTTTTGCCCCAGAGCACGCTGTAGAGTCCTCCGACGAGCAGCGCGCCGCCGAGGATGCTGCCGAGGTGTACGACCTCGCCGAGGAAGAAGGAGGAGCAGAAGATGGTGAAGAGGAGGCCCAGAGGGTTGGACATGGCCAGGAACACTGGCCCTCTCTTCTCGATGCACCACGCCTGCAGGTAGAACGACACGCCCGTCACCACCAACCCGGAGTACGCCACGGCCAGGAGGCCGATATCGAGATGCAGCTTCCACGCGGCGAGGTCCCTCTCCATGGCCATGGCCAGCACGAAAGACTGCACCGTGCTCAGCAGGCACTGCATCAACGTGGACATCAGCTTGCTCGGATACTCCTTCAGCAGCGAAGCCTGTTATATATATACATACATATATGCTTTATTCATTAGTACAATTTGCACTAATTAGAACTACTGATCGACTCCAGCTCCCACTGAGAAACATGTACTAGAAATTAGTAATTACCTGCAGTACGATCCAGAGTGACCATGTTATGTTTGCAAGCAGCATGAGGAAGGTGCCCTTGATCCATGTCCCCTTGCTGCTGCTGCTGCTCCTCGTCGTAGTAGTCGTCGTCTCGGCATGATGCTGATGATCGGCAAAGACGCGGTGGTGGTTCACGGGGCTCATCGACGGCCCCGTGTACAGGGCGATGGTCAGGACGCCGGCGAGGCACAGCGCCACGCCGGCGGCCTTGGCCATGCCCGACGGGCTCCTCAGCCTCACCACCTCCAACCTCAACAGGACTGCGAGGAAGAAGGTCACCACAGGGATGGAGTTGCTTGTCGCGGAACTCACCGTTGCCGAGGTGTACTTGAGGCCGATGTTGTACAGATTCATGCTCACCGTGCTCCTGAAAATTCATCACCGTTATATATTTCTGATCATAATAGAGACTTTGTCTTCAGGCCGGGGAGTACTAGAGACCACGGCCTATTGGACGGAACTTTTTGCTTATTCATACGGATAGAGGAATTTCATATAATAAACTTTGTCTCGATCGCATAATTTTGTTTTGTTCCACTTTGAAAATTAGCATAGACTGGGCTTAATTTGTAATAAGTTATGAGGACGCTGCTGTGTGCGATCTAGCAGAGACGGAAAGACTAATCCATTATCTATCTAAAAAATAAGTATATATTTGTGATCATCACACTGCTGTTGTTACTTTGGATGCATGGACGAAATTAACTTATGCTGGCTCTAGGTTGATCATGCCCTGTTCCAAGACTACAGATTTACGTACCCCAGCAAAGCGTAGACGAATAGCTTCATGAATAACCTCAATGACATCGGTGGTGCATTCCTCCTGCAAACCAAATTTGAAGTATCATCGTTCAGTTCAGAACAAGCCCATCTCTCATATATATGTTGGAGATCAGAGTAAAGTTAATTAGAGAACAGTTATATTACGTACCTCTCGAGAATAATGGCGAGAGGCAGCAATAGAACAGTGGCAGCTGCCTGCCGGTAGAAGATGAACACGTAGGTGTTCATCCCGTGGTTGAATGCCGCCTTGGAGATGACGTACAGGCCGGTGTAGATCAGTTGTATGATGATGGCAACCACGTACGCCTTCTTGCTTCCATCCATGGCGTATACCGATCTCTCTCTCTCTCTGCTACAATAATCTACTGATCAGCTAGTAGCTAGCGCTTCTGAAATACTACTGACGAGCTGTAGCTTCCACCTCCTGAGATGTTTGCTGGTCTTTGTATGAATGGTTGAGAAATAAAGGAGCGCAGGGGACACCTTATATAAAGACCATGACGCTTTATCTGCACATCTGGTTGGATGTTCTAAAGTCGTAGCTTTTCTCTGTTGCCTTCCTATCTGAGTCACAGTAGAGACATTTTGGGTTTCTGGCATGAGTAGCCTTCTTCACCCTCCTCTCCTTTTTCCAACGGGAAAGAGTGATGTGGTTGCCTTGGACGCTTGGTTAGTGACTTAGTGGTCTTATCTTATTAGTGCAAAGAATGACAGTTATCTCCGCCTTCTATACCTAATATATTCCTGAACAGAATTATGCAAACCTAGATATTTCTTTAGAACACTGATCGTGTATGCGTGTGGGAACTTTATGTTTGTTAACATTTGACATATATATATATATATATATATATATATATATATATATATATATTCAAAATGATATTCAGTTATCGGTTTTAACAAAACTACTAGCCATACATCTGCAGACAAGTTCTGTTCTACTGCTGTCCCACCATAGTCAAACATACGTAGTACTGTACTGAATTTTGCAGCAGCATACAAATCCTACAATGGGTTTACAAGACATATTCTTTCTTTGGTGCATCATATATATCATGGTTCTCGTCATATGAAAATCATATCATATTTCCCATCATGTAAAATTCTTATCATGGTTCTCTTGCAATCCACGGAAATCTGACTTTAGTTTTTGACAAATCAATGCAGCAAACCGTTCCTTTAAGAATTTGGAACAAGCATCCATTCTCCCCCCTTTGTTAAAAAATGGCAAAAACGCGATGTCAGCTGAGAATTTGTTCCATCAAAAGCACGATCCCAGACAACATTTATATAGGCCGGCCAGGACGACAGCACGCACAAACACTAACTAATGAAGTCTCTCTTTTCAATGCGAGACATACATTCAGCATATTACTATTACGCTGTTGGATTCCGTGACATCCTTTCTTTTTATTCCTTTTTTTTTTAAATCTCCATGCAACCATGCATATCTTTGGCCTGTATCTTTAGAAATGACATGTCAAGTGGATGCTCTCTTTTCATTTGTTTTATTTATCCTTGTGGTAGTTTAGAGTAATTTCCGCTGACAGGTAGTTATCCATAGAGCTGTGGATCATATGTAAATTTTTAGCCCTAACCAAAGTTTCATGAAGAATCCAATTTGTGTTTAACTTTTTCTTTCACAAAAAAAGAAACCTTTATCTGGAAATTAATTTATTGAGAATCTAGATGCTTTAGGTGATATTTTATTTAGAAAATGTAATATTGTATTCCCCCATAAACACCTCCCACTTTTTTTCTTCTCTCTCCACACACAAACACAGAGAAAAACAAAATAGAAGAAGAAGTAGGGCCTGAGCATGGTGAAACGGGTCCAACCTTTTGGATGACCGTTGTAGCTTGTCGTGAGTATTTAGGCCATTTTCAATGGACTTTTTCATCCCACGCTTTCTAAGGATGACATGTTGGCTTTGAGCTCTTATTCTATGAAATGAAACTGCATATCTCAGTGTCCAGTTTCATGTCATATTTTCATAGGTTTGTCAAATTATTGAACTTTTGCTAGATGGTCATTGGTGTTTGGTTAGGATGAAAGGAAAGATTCTCAATCCAGTTTTACTCGGCTTCCATTGTTTTGAAAATAATGCCCTGAGCCTTTCATGGAGATGAAAGGTATTTTCTTTTTTTTTTTCATAATAAATTCTTTGCCATGTTATATTTTTTTGTTGATATGACATCTAATTGATTATAAATAAAAGAGCCATTAAGACTGACCTTATTATCTGGTATGTATTAATTAATTGGAGAGAGGGTGTCTCACCAATATACCGGTCTTTGTTTAGTTAAATCTGGTACTTTTCTATAGTTTAAGATAAATGTGCGATCTTGAAACAACTTCCCTTTTCTTTCTCTCTTCGTCCTCTTCTTCTTTCTTGCCTTTTTTTTAAGCTAAAAAGCTTGCCATCTAACAGGTACTAGCTTTTTTGCATGATTGGGTTGTAGTACTAATCGAGCTCATCATTAGGCCACCAAACCAAACTGGGGGGCCGAACAAGTATTTACTACTCCGTCAATGTTGACGTTAGGATAGAAGGCTTAATTCATTTCTAAAGCTAATCTCCCTCTCACAACAGTAAAAAAGGCATGTAGCGGCGATTGGAAAGGCCCTGTAGCGCCAGACAGGTCATCCCGCCCCTACGCAAACGCAGCTACAAATAAGCGTTTGTAGCGGTGGGTGGTCTGACGCCGAAATCAATCGCCGCGACAGACCACTTTATAGCGGCGGTTGAAGATGTCAACCTTCGCTACTGCACAAGCACAGTAGCAGCGGTTGACATCTTCAATCGCCGCTTTCGAAAAAAATAAATAAAATTTAGTATATATATATAGAAATCATAGCATAGTAAATTTACAACATGTCATCATTGAATTTTACAACACATTATCATAGAATATATACAACATCTCAAAATATTCATACATTAAAAAATATCTTATATGAACCCTAATACATAGTCATCATCTTTCTTCGACATATTGGGCTCATATGATACTCTTGAACCAGCCCACTCACAAAGGGACCTATGGTTTGTTGCTAGTTCGTTGTTTGAATCAAAACACTTCCCTTCTGGATTAATTACCTCTCTTAAAAGAAAACGACAAAGAGAAGCTACAACTAGATACATGTTATTTGTACTCAAATGAACGTGTTCTTTAGAAATTTAACCCTTTTTGATACCGTTGTTCTTCTTCATTTTTGTATTCCATGATGCTCTTTCTCTTATGGCTCTCTGTGTCACATGAGTAGAGTATGTTAATATGAGATCTTAAAAAATTCACTATAGAATAAAGTAAAATGGACATAAATAAAATCACCTTACCTCTTGATCGGACTCCTCAACAATATGGTCTAGGTAAGTTGACGAGCTAGACGTGAACACACACGCGTAGTAGCCACAATGCACACTTCTTTTTACTTGCTTATAGCACCATGTAGTAGAGAATACAAGTTAGTTATACTTTATATGATGGATACTACGATAAAGATATATATGCGATGTGTATAAATCTTACCCAAAAATTATGACGGAAGTACATCTTCTTTTTTTTATTTTGGATGACATTTTTCTCCCGATTTGACATATTTCTTATAAGCACTAAATGATCGATAAAAGTATATCATTATATGATATTAATATTATTAATATACACATAGACTAATTTATTATCTATCTATAAGTTCTACAATATCGCTCTACAACTTCTTGTCATAGTTCAGACTGTCCAGCACCAGAAAGTATCCATTTTGGGGAATTATCATAAAACAGATCCAATGATCGCTACAAGAATGTTGACAATAAGTTACTTACGATTAGATTTAACTATAATATATGATAGATGACGAAGACACTAGTGGTCCAACTTACTTGAAGTTATAGGGGGCCAAAATATATTATCTATCTTGCCGTGCAAAAAATAATTGCTCTGAGCGTGAAGTATTCTCTTAGATACTCATCTCATATATGGACCTACTCCAACCACAGTTTCTGCAGGTCTTCAAACAATGATACTAAGAACACATCTATGTCGTTGCCAGATTCTTTGGACCCAGATATAAGAGTGATCAGCAGTAGGTACTTATGCTTATGATATAACCATGGTGGAATGTTGTACATCACTAGTATCACTAGCCAAGTACTATGTAGATTCCTCATTTACGGGTTTATCCCGTCTGTACTCAATGCAAACCGTAGGTTCCTTTTCTCATTAGAGAAGTCTTGATGATCCTCATCAAACTTTTTCCACTATGTTTCATCTGTGAGATGCCTGAGCTTACTGTCCCCCTTGCATCCATGCTATATCATCATTGCCGCATTCCTAGGATTGACGAACAAGCGTCTGATACGATCGATCATGGGTAAGTACCACATGACTAAGACAGGAACCTTACCATCATCACTGTCATCAACGATAGAACTTCTTTTCTTCTTTCTCCCCTTTGTTGTATTCTTCACGTCACCATCGATGTCACAATCATTGTTCCTCTTATAACGACTGTGTATACACTTTGGACATCTCACAACGTCCTGATGCTCCTTTTGATACAATATGCAATAATTTGGACACGCTTAAATTTTTTGCACGTCCAACAAAAGTAGGAAAATCAGCTTCTTAGCCAGGTATGTTGTCCTTGGTAACAAGTTGGGCTTCGGCAGCACATCGGAAATAAGTTCCAACAAATCCGTAAAACTAGCGTCCGACCAGCCATACATGGCCTTCAGCTTCACCAGTTCAAGTACAGTATACAACACAGTGAACTCTTTACCACATCTCTTAGATTTATCATATAATGGATCCTTTGATGTCTTCTCTATTCTATGAAAATTATCAAGTTCTTTAGTTGTACCGGCATTGATCAATACTTGCGGCTCAATGTGACATAACAACTCCTCAACATCAAAATCAGATTCACCAGGCGATTCTGTCGCATCTGCACGAGGCGAATTGACAACCTCGACTTCAACTTCAATATGCTCATCAAATTCTATATCGATCACACTGTTCTCACCATGTTTTATCCATCTCGTGTACCCATCAACAAAACCCCTCCGCACCAATTATGACTTGATTACTCGTATATCATTCCACAGCTTTTGATTCTTGTAATCAAAACATGGATAACATACATCAGTCATCCGTTCACGTCGAGCATGTTATGTGGCCCCTTCGATGAATTTGGAGACTTCGCGTGAAAATATTGGACCCGGTCTTGGTGCCTCGTACATCCAAGATCTATCCATCGCGAACGACCTTGAACGTGAACCAAAAAAATATTTAAATTAATTAATTAATTATGTGTAATAAAAATATTAAATATTTATTATATATATATTGAAAAATAAATTACATAAAACGAGAAATATTATGCAAGCTAAAATAAAATAAACATCAAATTATTTTATACAATATTTCATTTTTATTAAAAAATAATAAAAATAAATATCCCTCTTGCCCTAACACTTTCTCTCTCTTTTAGTAACCAAACTAGATATAGATTGCCATTAACATAAAAGAGGCTAGATATAGTAATTTTTTTGTGTAGTGATGGAAATAGATGATGTATGACTTCATAAAGTTCAACTACAACCTAATAGAACCATACAAATCAAATGAATTTAGCTAAATTTTGATGAAAACCTAACAAACTTGAAATACAAAATTCAAGTTGATTTCAAAATAATAACACAAAAAATGTATGAGATGAGTTCCCCTTACCCCAGGGAGCAAATTTCTGCAAGAAAAAAAACGAACTTAAAATCTTCCCCCCTTGATTTTCCTGATTTACTCAAATTTTTGGGCCGTCACTGTTCGAGTGAAATAGGGGAGTTGTCCGAGCACGCTTATATAGGTCAGACATTTTATAGCGACGGTTGGTATTGTCAACCGCCGCTATAATTCCCTTAGTAGCAACGGCTGACATTGTCAACCACCGCTATAAACATGGACGTTTATAGCGGTAGTTGACAATGTCAGTCGTCGCTACAGGTGCGTCTTTAGCGGCGGCTAAAGCCGCGGCAGGCTCCCTAGGCCTTGTAGCGGCGGCCCACTTTGGACCGCGCCGCTGCGGCCTTTAGACTGCCGCAGCTACAGACCTGTTTTGTGGTAGTGTCTCATAATTAACATCAATATTTCCTGAATGGTGCGTTAACAAGCAACTTCTTTTCTAGGAGAATTAAACGCAGGAAGGTTTTATCCGTACCAGTGTGTATTGGCAGGCAAGAAAAAAGGAATAAAGCTCTGCATCCTAAAAAGTGTAAAACAAAACAAAAAAGAAAATAATTATAACTTGTTAAATTTGTGTTGCCTCAAATCAGGCTTACAAAAGGATATTTGTCTTTGATTTCGTCATAAGCGACCTTATTATCCTACTTCTTCCCACATCATATATATATATATATATATTTTGCAGAACACATGACAAACGAAGATACCCATGTACACGGGCGATTACTGACTTCTTTGAACATACAAGCACCTCCTACCCCTATGCGTGCCAACGAGAGACTGAACAGGTTGTGTCTTGAGATTCACCATATTATATTGTTGGTTTTAGAAAGGAAATTGCACAACACTATATTTATAACCATACTTTCACTTCCGTTTAGGTTTTAAGAATTGTAAAACCTTGTGCAAAGTGATAACATGACAGTTGCAAAAACAAAGTGCTTTGTGCAATTTTCTTTTTGATATTTTAGCTTTCATATCAAAGGTACCATATATCATTACCAATTGCGTTGATATTGTGTTCAACCCAAAAATGTTAGTCTCCCTGGTTTTTATTTAAATATTATAACTTCATTCATGTATATTTTTTTGTTGTTCTTAAATACTGTTGGCACGTGATATGAAATTGCAATAATGTGAACAACGTTTGGTGATCAGCTAAATTGCTTTTGTTAAAAGTGGCCTTGCATCAAGCAACTCAGCGCTTTTAATCCGCCTTTTCTATTGGTGCAATTTTCCATTACAATCATCCTTACATACCTGTCAACTGTCATCATCTTAGTGTTGAATTATTTAGATAAAAATTTAGAGACCTATAACAACGGACCATCGATCTAAAGTATTGACGGAATTTGAGCTACAACGATGCATTGATGCTCAATGCCAACTCTTCAATTTGGTGAGCTCATAAGCAAGGGACTATATATATAATTAGTACTCCCCCTTCCCTCTGTTCTAATATTATTGATGTTGGTTAGCTCAAATTTGCACTAACCAATGTCAACAAAAAGAATAGATATTTATAGATGACATAAAACATGCAACTTATCTGAAGCTTCATTCACAGAAGATGACAAAAACAATAGTGTAAAAAAGTAACTTTATTTGCGATTAGGGGAAATGGTACATGCATGGAAAAGGTAGATCCCTGCACATTCAATAAATCAAACAGCTACTAGAATATGCACATGCACATTACGTTGTAGCAGGTACTGTGGTTACACAACTTTTTAAATATTTGAAAGTGTCCCTGATGTATATTCACGCATGCATTGGCTTTATGTAAAAGAAAAGATGGATTTGTGATGGGTCAGTATCTTGATGTGGCTCAACTAGTTGCACATGCATCGATCTGTCGTCGTCAAAGCAATAGGTAAAGCAAAGCGCGGCAAATAAAGCATAGCTGGTGTATGTAGAGTGTCAACACGTACAGTATGTTGCTTTAAAAATAAAACACGTATAGTATGCTGTACACGTGCAGTCGTGTGTATGTAGACATTCACACAGGTCTTTAAGCGTGTCCACATTTTCTAAAACGAAATAAAGCTGGCCTGGTACTTTGGTTGTTTGTTTTGCACGTTTTATACATGCATGGAGGCAATGCTACTCATCACCGAAATTCCAGACTTTTTTATCGTCTTTGATTAACTGAACTATAGCACTTTGTTTTCCACTGCCTTTGTATTATATTTCCCACACTAATTACGTAGAATACACTACAATCCATGTACATTGAGTGAGATTGAAAGGGAAATTCCCAAGCCCTGTACGGTTAGTTTTGGTTTGGAGTGAAATGTGAGAGGGATTATATTCACATATGACTTGTAATGGAATCAATTCACTACAGTCCCGGCCCCCTCTAATCCATATGTGGATTGAAAATAACCGAACGGACCCAATATCTTCAATCCATGTGGATTGAGTGCAGGCAAACAAGTTCTAAGGTGTGACTTTTACTGCTCTTTCTGTCCCAAATACAATTTTAAATAAATATATAAATGAAAAAAATATTTTTATGAAAGTATTTAAATATTTTTAACGAACATGGACACATGTTTCATTAAGAAGAAAAAAAAACAGAGAACAAAAATGAGACGCCACACTTGGACAGGCCCAAGATAAAGCGACCTATAATATATGGATATACCTTTGATATGCTTAAAGTTTACGAAATCTGACCGGTATATAAATTACTAATAAAAAAAATCTTTTAGTGTTTACTCATCGAAGACATATGCATGTGGTGTGAATATAATTGATGACAGTTTAGAGAGTTCCAAAATAATTAATAGACAAGGATCTGTGCGATAGCGGATGAAAAACCGTACAAGTATGCAAGCTGACCGGTAGGGTTCACTAAATTCTTTAGCCGCTATTCTATGGATTTAATTTGTGTTTGTGAAGATGCTACCTTTAATTTATACATGATAAAAAAAAGAACCTGAGAAAGACTATTCATGTCCTCCTAAAACATATTCTCTCCATCCATTCTTTTTTCTTGTCCATAAAAGAAGAATGAATGGAGCATATATTCTCCAAGAAAAATTAATCAGGAGAAAATACTATCTTCAGATTCTTTTAATATTGATGTCCAGTACAAAAGAAATTTGGAGGGAGGAGACGCTTCTTTCCTCATCTTTAGCTGTCGACGAACGGAATCGATCAGTACGTGACCATACCAACTATGAAGGCCCGCATCCAAACTAAAGACCAAAGTAACAATACTTTCGTTCAAAAAAAAAAGAAGTAACAATACTATGGTGTATCTCATAATAGTGAATAAAAGGACACGATCGGAGTAATATGTGCGTGCATGTGCGGTTTGCATTGGTCCTCCTCCCCGGCAACTCACGACGGCATACACAATGTGGTGCAAAGTCGGCATAGGCAATACATATCGGTGCACTAGTCGGTCTTAAGCATTATGCAGGACGCGCGGTAGTAGTTCTAAGAACCGGGTTGTAGTGTTACTGCCGGTAATAAGTTAGTAAAATATATTTTTTATACATTGTCATCATGCACTCTTACAAACGCTGCCTGTTCGCACGCATATGCTAAGTGCAAGGGCAATGAGTACTATCAAAATAGGTACTAAGGTGGGACCATATGTCAATACACATTAGTTGTTTACGTTTGGCACAATGGTTATTGCTCAGGGAGGTAACAATGTAGGTCTCATATCCTAGTAAAAAAATTTAGCATAAGGCAAAGTTGTAACTTGTTGGAACACTATGTAGCAATGAGGGAGAACAATGAGAGAGAATGAATATTTATTAATGCTTACTACTCCATTGTAGCACTACTATCGGTCTCAACTACTATTGAGTTTATTTTTACCCCCGTAATACTTACTATCGGGTAGGAGCTCTTATTACCTCTTCTTATTCTCTCATTGTGGTTGTCCTAAGGCTGATTCCAATAAGGACAGTCAAATGCGTTTTTGACTCTTCAAAAGCTATTGTGCCTCATGAAATTGTCTCTAACAGAGGAGTCAAAGTAAGTAGCCACTTTGCATCGGAGGAGAGAGGGAAGCTAAAATTGCAATAACTCTCTCCTCCGATGCATTTGCTCAGCACCGAGGGAGAGAAGGACCGGGCTGGAGAAGGAGCAAGAGGCGGCGCGGGTGAGCTGCCGGCGACACGCGGGACAGCGGCGCGGGGCCGAGCTGCTGGCTGTGGCGCGGGTAACTGCCGGCGGCGCGTGGGGCAGCGGCGCGGGCTAGGCTGCGCGGAGCAAGCTCCGACATCGCGTAGGACCGGTGTGTAAGGCGAGCACGTGATGGCCAAATGAGCAGCGGCAACGCATGGGCCGAGCCGCAGCCAGCGCCCGGGACAAGCAGCGACGACGCGTTGTAGAGGTGGCTTGTGCACGGGGCAAGCAGCGACGGTGCATGGACCGAGTGGCGAGCGATGCATGGGCCTTCTAACGGCCAGCGCGCGTGTAGGATGTGGATGACGCACAACCAAGTGTGAGAAATGAAGCTCCCCTGGCGGGGGAAGGGGAAAGAGTGCAATAGGAATGCAATATCTGTTGGAGATAGCTTCAAATGTATAACATGTTTTACACTATTGATGCGAGGCAACCATCTATTTGCCTTTTAAAATTGCCTACTTTTGTTAGAGTCAGTTTAATGTTGTTCTTTCTCTGTGGGATCCACGTAGAAACACAAGCATTGTGAGAAATATAGTAACTACCACCGCCTGACCGAGGTACCCATTCCTGATGCCGACTTGGGTAAGATACATTGTTGTTGCTCGGATGCACAAGGATAGCAAGAAAAAAGAATAAGTGGGGCATCCGAACAAATATATGTAGCAAAAAATAATGCAGCTGCATTTTCCCCCCTTTTTGTTACGATAAAGTTAAGCATGCACAAGGATACAGGGGCAAAGCCAGAAATGTTGCTTGGAAGGTGTCACATGGTAATTAATATATTTTGAAGGGACCAAAATCATTTTTTTTTCTATAGTTATATGGTGAATCTTCGTGTATATGAAGAGTGTACCGAGCATATATAGGAGGTGCCACAGGCCTTTTGCTTCAATGTGACTCGCACTGCATAAGGATATTAAGAAAAGCAGGAAGAAATATTATTCTACGGTTGGAGTTGGAGATGAACATATGTCTCGGCCGATGGACGACGCGACAGACCAACCGATGTTAGTGTATTCATGTGTGTGTACGTACCTGAGTGTCAGGTGCAGCACTGATCATAATAAAGTTGCACGAGTAGGCTAGCTAGGTGAAGGACTGCATCGCACAAATGTTATCACTCATCATCGTCTCCACTCTTGGTGTCTATAGCTAGATACGGATACGATACAGATGATGAGAAATCTATTCTTAGCTTGCGGTCGGAGAGATTGATACCTTGTGGTGGTGGAACTAGTCTTTTTTTTTTTTTTTTTTTTGCGGGGTACGTGGAACTAGTCATTCATCTGAGCCCAAGTATCTATTCACACTCAAATGCTTCCGGCAGTGCTAGCTCATAGATAGATGTTCGAGATAAATACTATGCATACGTCTGATCGTGTATAGGGACAATATATGCACATGTGCACTTTACGTACTTGTGATGGCATGAAAATTTTAAATATAAATAATGTACACACCGGCCAAATAGAACCTACTAGATCAAGAAAATACTATATAGATTTGACACATGAACGGCCGACCGGGAGCACTACTGCTAAATGCTACTCCGTCTGTCCCATTAAAAATGTCATTCTCATTTCCCAAGAAGTCAAATGTTTTAAACTTTGATCAACAATATATATTAGTATTGTATATAATTAGTATTATTAGATAGATCATTGAAGCAATTTTTATAATAAACTTATTTAGAGATATATATATTACTAATATTTTTTATAAATCTAGTCAAAATTAAGAAAGTTTCACTAACATGAATACCATAATAATACTTTCAATGAGACGGAGGGAGTAATAGCCTATATTAGGATGAGAAAAATTTATGGCGCATGCCTGTCTGCACCAAACCCCGGCCGTGGGTTTCTCTTTCACCTTCGCTCTGTCACGCATATCATTGTTGTTTGTCTGCCTCAATCATGTGTGTTCCACTGATGGCAGACAAGAAAAAAAAACATCTTCTGGCTCGGTTTGATTGAATGTTTCCGCAGCTTGCTGGCCCATCAAATGAAAGGCCGTCCAGCCCATGATTAGAGCCCAAAAAAAGTTCAACCCATGAGCCCAACAGCTAATTTATTTGAGTCCACACACGGGGGATTCATCATTTCATCAGGGCGGATCGAGCAAAGAGAAGAGCAGCGTCGTCGTGTCGTGCTCCCCACCTCACCCACGTCCTCCTCTCTCTTCTTCTCCGGCGAGGCCAGATCCCTTCTTCGCAGCACAGCAGCCATGGCCTCCACCTTCAGCGGCGACGAGACCGCCCCCTTCTTCGGCTTCCTCGGCGCAGCAGCCGCCCTCGTCTTCTCATGTAAGCGCGCCTCCTTCCCCTCTCCTCCTCCTCGCCCAGATCAGATCGGGACCAGATCCCTCACCCCCTACTTCTCCGCAGGCATGGGCGCCGCCTACGGGACCGCCAAGAGCGGCGTCGGCGTCGCGTCCATGGGAGTCATGCGCCCCGAGCTCGTCATGAAGTCCATCGTCCCCGTCGTCATGGCGGGAGTCCTCGGAATCTACGGCCTCATCATCGCCGTCATCATCTCCACCGGGATCAACCCCAAGGCCAAGCCATACTTCCTCTTCGACGGGTACGCGCACCTCTCCTCCGGCCTCGCCTGTGGACTCGCCGGCCTCGCCGCTGGCATGGCCATCGGTATCGTCGGCGACGCAGGAGTCAGGTAATGCTGCAGTATTCCTTTTTCACCTTCTTAGCATTCCCATTGCCTCGAGAGAGATGTTTTGTGGTGATTCTCCTTGTGGGTGAATGTGATTGGATCGTAGTGCGAGGAACCATTTTACTTTTAGGTTCCCTGATCTGATTATTGCCGCATCATACTGATTAGTTACATTTGTCAATTATGCTTGTTGGTGTACGACATGCTTACTGAGTTGCTATTATGCTGCTGCGGGCTTCTAGATTTTGCAAAGTATTTGCAACTTTAATCTGATCTATGATTTCAATAGACGTAACTCTTTGTAGGAAATGCTTCTGTAGTAAAGTGTCTGTCAGCTTCCCTAGTGAATCCTGTGTGTTCACATTATTGTGACAGTTGTTTCGTGCTGATTAGTAGACAGAAATCTCCTTGCGGTGAACGGATTTTAGCGCTATGAGCCATTTTAGGTTCTCACTTCTCAGATCTAATTATTGCTACATCATACTGAAAGATTGGTACTCATCTTGGCTAATTGATAAGATAAGATTCTGGTTTCTCTGTCCTTCCAATGACATGGATGAATTTGCAAATTAATAGTTTGCTTGTCTATTATGTTTAACTATGCTTGTCAGTGGATGAGTATGATATGGATATTTTGCTTGGCAACCTCTTAATTTTGAAAACAAAAAAACTAACCACTTTATAAAGCTTAATCTGAATTCATAATTGAACATAACTTGGTAGCTGCTTATAGCAAAGGATCTATCGCTTTCCTAGTAATAGAGCCCCACCTTAAGATTTCTCTCAAACATGCACTGACCATGGTAGCTGTGTATTCACTGTGACCTAGCCGATGTCTTTTAAGAATGGCTTGACATCTCATTATGATTTAATGTCTGTCTTGGTTATTTTTTTAGTATCAGAAATGCAGCTTTTTATATACTTGTCTGTAGCATATTTACACATGCTCTTGGCATGTGCAATGGGTTTGGGTGGAAGGAAAAGGGTAAATGGGTTATGGCGTTCAGAGTTCTGAATCTTGACAATCTGTAGAATCATTTTTTGCTTGTTAGCTGGCTGTCCCTATTATTTGTTCCATCTGGCTATTTCTATTCTGACTTCTATAACCTATGGCCTAAAACTCCCAGTTGCTGCATCATACATACATACTGCTTTGAGCTTTCATGTCAAAGTTCTATCGATGCTGACCTGTTAGATTTTTTTTTTTTGAAAAAAAACAAGTTATAAATGTATACAGGCATTTCCATTGCATTATTTCTTGATCTCGTGCCTCAGTTCTTTCGGTTCTTTGTTCTTTGGTTCTGTTGCCAGCATTCAGTAGGTTATCTGCAGTCAAAACTTGCATTAATTGACATTATTTACTGATTCTGATTTTTACCTCCTCCTCAGGGCAAACGCACAACAACCCAAGTTGTTTGTGGGAATGATTTTGATCCTCATCTTTGCTGAAGCTCTTGCTCTGTACGGTCTCATTGTTGGAATCATCCTTTCCTCTCGTGCTGGTCAGTCTCGTGCTGATTAGAGAGGCCACCATCGCAAGACGCACACTACGCATCCATCATTGTATTCAATGTCACTTTCCCCCAGGATGAACTTAGTGCAGGTTTCATGCTGAGCCTGTGCAACCCTTTGTAATATTATTTCTGCCGATACAGACTGCTAGCGCTTGTAGTTGTGCCGTTGTATTTATCTCTAATAATAGGCAGCAAAGCCCCGGATGTATTGAATAAATGAGCAAGCTGGACCTGTTTTACTTATTCATGTGTAATACATTCATTGTGGATTGATTTTACCACGTGTGTAATGTTTCAGTGATGAATGCTGCCATGGGGATTGATCTAACAGCACCCTCTTCCTCTTCAAAAGGATTGACCCGACATGAAATTAGTTTGAGTTCTTTCTTCTAGGTAGTAGTAATGAAGATGTGACCAGCTGGCTCTGCTACATCCAAAACTTTTGGAAAAACAAACTCTATCCCAAAGGCAAATGAAGTTCTAGTTGTAAGTAGTTAAGGAAACAAAAACACCATTTCTGTTCACATTTCATATGGCTCTACCTAGTGAATGCTACTGTCTCGACGAGTTTAAACATTCTACTAGTCTGTAACCATATCTGATTTATTATCTGAGTCTGGTCCGTACTACATCTTGTCCTCCAAGAGTGATAACCTCAAAATTCCTTGTGCTTTACGAATAACTATCAAAATCACAGTGTCATTCATGGCAGATGCGAGGACGAAAACAAAGGACAGTAGTGTCACTACTCGTCAATAGGCAGCAGAAGCGCAAATACCAGTCGTTCGATTCTGCTTTGAGATTCGCGCGGTCCGTTCTCTCTTGCGATGAAACGAGGAAAGGCGTTCTCCTCCGGCGCGCCGCCGTTAAACCCGCCGACCGACCGACGGACCACAAACCGACCGAGACCTAAGCCAAAGAGGAGCAGGAAGAGAGAACAAACCCTAGCCGCCCTTCCAATCACTGGAGCTCATCGGCGGCGAAGGCATGGAGTACCTGCCGGCGGTCGCCGGATCGGGGGCGTACAAGCACTACTACCCGCCGCCGCAGCACTCCCACGCCCACGCGCAGGCGCTTCGCCGCCCGCCGCGCCCCGCCGCCCGTTGGATCAAGCAATGGTGCCTTCTTGTTCCCCGCCCTCTCTCCCTCTCTATCACTCTCTTTCCTAGGAAAGTTCGATGCTTTTGCCGTCAATTCCACTGATAACTGAGCGAAATCCGCTGCTTCGTGCTCGATTTCCAGGATCCCGCAGGATCTCGCGTCCTCCGGAGGCAAATGCTCCCTCTTCAAGTGGGTTAGAGGTAACGACTCCTGCCAAATCTCCCCCATTCCTTAATTCATTTCTGATTTTTTTTTTTCCTGTTATGAGAACTGCTGATGCTGGTTCGTGGATAGTTTTTCAGTCTTTAGAGTAGGGAGGTAGCTTGCTTAGGATAAATCTTTAATAGTGCTGATGGTCGTTCTGGAGTTCCATGTGCACGTCTGCTTGGCCGGAGTCTCAAGCACTTGTTTTTATGCAGAACACAGCTGTTAATTGATCACTTCTTTGCTGAATCTGTGTGCAGCGGATGGGCACAAAAGTTCCAAGGAGAGCCACAAAGTGCTGGAGCCAGAGGCACCCAAGCCTGAACCCACCTCGGAGATCCTGTTCCTCTGCAGCTACGAGAACTGCGGCAAGACCTTTGTTGATGTCAGCGCGCTCAGGAAGCATGCTCATGTGCATGGGGAGAGGCAGTATATCTGCCAGGAGCCTAACTGTGGAAAGGTAACTCTTGGACCTTCGATTGTTGACACCTGAGCTTTGTTATTAGTGAACCTATCTGCAATTTGGCACTCGTAGTCTTTGACAAAACCACCTTAAGATTCATTCCTCGTGTGCTGCTTCAAGAAAAGACACCTCTCTATTCGTCCATCACTTATTTTGTTAACCATGTCCATGTTGTAGTCACTTTACCTTTTTCTCTGGTTTGTACTTGCATGGCAGAAAATTCTGAAGCGAATTATGCTTCAGTTTTGACAATACCCTGAACTCGAACCGAAATTGCATGGATAATGTGGATTCAGAAAAACCTTACCGGATCAACTATACATTGAAGCCACCCACTGCGCTCAGTCTTGCATTAATTACTTTTGAACCTTATGGCTGTTATATGTATGCTGAGCTCTGTTAATATCACGCATAACACCACACCATGTTTACTTGGTTTGCTTTTATCTTGCAGAAATTTGTTGATAGCTCCAAGTTGAAGAGACACCACCTTACTCACACAGGACAAAAAGATTTTGTTTGCACCCATCCAGGCTGTGGTAAGGTGATACCCTCATCCCTTTCTGCTCTCAAGTGATGCACTCATTGATCTCCATAGATATTGCACTGCAGAACGTTTTTTTTTAGATAGTAGGTTTCACCAGGGCTTTGTTCGAATGCCATTCGGTACGGGAAAGCCAGGACGGGAGAGTACGTGACATGAGCTTAAGAGCTCCGATTGCCGCATGCAGTCAGACCAGTCACCAGATGCAGCTACATTCCTAGTAAACCTTGCAAAAACTTATATATCCTCCCTTCTGGTGGTGTCAGGACAGCCCTTCTTACCTGGCCATCCTTAGTTTGTGGAGAAAGTTCCACAACCTGCCTCGTATTTTCACAGTTATCTTCTCCATACTGATCAAAGTGGACTAACGTATGCCTTGCCTAATGGTGCAAACCGTTGTGCTGACGTGCCTATTCTATTTAATTCGAATATTTATTTGATTTTTATTAACTCCATCTAACAAGATTTCATCAGATCCATCTAGACCATTGTATGTTGTATGCTTCTTTGCTATGTTCTCAAATTTGATGCTTATTTTTTACGTTTATTCGATTCAAAACTTCCAATGCACATCAGTTAGTAACTAGACCATAATTGATGCAATTTAATATAACATGTGTGACTTTCTGTTGAATTGTGTGCCCTTTTTCTATGCTGCATTTTGCATCCTCTCACAAACAGGTGCTTAATTTCAGGCCTTCTCATTGGATTTTAATTTGCGGTCACACTTGAAGACCCATGCATCGGAGAATTATCATATATGCCCATTCCCGACGTGTGGTAAAAGATTTACAAGCGACTTCAAACTGAAAGCCCATGTCAGGGCACATGAAAAGGTGTGTTGTTGCTTTCTTGATGCAGTTTTTTACACCCTCATTGTTGGATCTAAATGAGAAACATGTAGATATATCAGTTGGAATTCTCTTAACCAACTTCTTTTTGCCCGTGGTAGGTGGTACTAAAAATGTGAGACTGAACTGCAGTATTGTACAGTGGATTTTTGTGTTATATGCTTGCTCAACTGTTCACGCTTTAGTTAACTGCCTATGAGACTCCTTGTAGGCACCTTATTTCATATTTTAATATTGTGAAGATGAGGGTTATGCTACAAAACATTTTAGTCCTATATTTTCTTTACTTGGCCATGGGAAGGAACACGTTCCTTGGACTTTGACCCATATTAAGTGCAACTACATTTAAGAGGTTTGAGCCTAGGTTGGTGACCTCCTTGACTGGAGGTTCTACCAACTGAGCTTCCCATTTTATTTTGAATATATAACGCACCGGGTATCCGGTATCATGATTTTTATGTGTTACATAGGGCTAAGGGAACTATCGATTTTCTTTTGTCTCCCTACAACAAGGTATCTGGTGTGATTTTATTACTATTTTGCAGGTGTAAATGGAAGACTGTATAACAGTTACACACAGTTTGTCAGTGTTGTCATACTAGAACAACTATATAATCCTTTTTTTTCAAAGTTTTGATTTGTTAGAACATTAATTTTGCAGTTTTTAATTCAACGTTTGCATACTGTTCTTGTGCGCTATTGAATGTGTTGAATGGTCATGATGCAGACTGGGACTCCTGTTGCAGTGCAGCATACACCACCTCCACTGCCGCCGCCGCCGCCAGAAAGACTGCAGAGTACCATGAAATCTTCCACGCCAACAACCTCAAGCTATGCTGAGCGCCCGTTTGTCTGCCCCTATGAGGGTTGTGATAAAGCATACATTCACTGTTACAAATTGAACCTTCATCTAAAAACTATGCATCCTGAACATGGTCAAGAGGAAAATGGTAAGCACACAGGTTCGGGTCAGCATGATCCCACCTATCAGTATAACTATGCTGAGGTTGGTGACATTGTGCCAAACCCAAAAAGAAGCAAGATGAGCTCAGCTCACAAGAGCTCCTCATCTAAAGTCTACAATGTCAAGGTTTCCAATGCAATGCCTGCGGATATCAGTGGTGTCAAAAACCAGTGGTCAGGTAAGGCTACGTACGAAGATGATAGTGAAGAAACAGAAGAAGACCGAGGCAATAACCTTGAAGGTGGCTGGCAATATGGTGACAATGCTGACGATGAGGAGACGCAGGATGAAGATTGACCACCAATTCCTTCCTCTTCTTCCATTTACTGACATCCTGCTGAGATGTGCACCCTAGTTAGTAGTTAGATGTGCTAGTCCCTTACCTTGGAGTTTATGTGAATTCTTGAGCCCGTAATTTATGTTGTACTGGGTATTCTGAAGTTTTAACTGTAGACAGTAGTGGGCTTAGTAGCAGTGATACCTTTCAGTTGGATATACGCTATACTCTGTTAATTTGTTCCTGGATATCCACTTCCCAAATATTGTCCTATAAGTAAATGTGTGTCACATCATAAATGAAGAGATGCCGGAGTCATTTTATTATGAATCCAGATGTGTGAGATTCACTCTGATCTTATGATCTTCTCTTTTTTATGTTTTTATCTTTCCTGTGTTTTAAACTGACTGGAATCTGTCTTGCCTATCAAATTCAACCTGTCAAATTCATTCTAATCGTGCTTCCTTGACATATTAGTTTATTTGATTGATGAATTTGTTCAATACATGCATCCATGCGGTTTAGTCAACTCTCCCTGTACTTTTCCGATATACCACCGGTCTGAAGTGTGTTACGTTTCAGCACTACCAAACTCTACTGATCTTTGCTGACATCCCGGAGCAAACACACCACTGATATCATCCATGGGAGTAATGGTTCGTCTTTAACGATACGTGTACTAAGCCTTCATGCTCCTCTTTCTCCCGACTAGGGAGTAGGGACAACTGCCCGGGACAAAGCACGCCATCAAACGCCTTGAACTATGAAAACGGCCTTGGCATCTTGTTCCAGAGTGCTCTGTGTTGTGCACAGAATGAATGGAAACGGGGACAAGCGTTATCGCATTGTACATCGAGAGAATGTGATGAAACATATCCTGAAACTGAAAGATGCTGATGGCAGTCTTATCTACGCGAACAAAGCAGAGTGTTTGTCCTGTGATAGGTAAGGTAAAGATATTCCCAGTTACCTGTTCCTCTCTGTTCCATTCACAAGAAAGCAGTTTATCTCTGTTTATTCGATCTGAACTCCAGCGTCACTGGAGGTGAAAATTGTGATCATCTTGTTGGCCACAGATCATGTTGGTGCACAAGTTGTATCGCTCAGCACTGCACAGCAACTGAAGCTCATGAGTCGAAAGGGTAGAAAATCCATGGCCGCTGCCTCTGTTGACAAGGCGATTATTGGTGAGGTCGTAGTCCTTCAACCAGGTGGCCACGCCGGCAAGTTGGTTTTCGGGTTGCACTAATGGTCATGTTGATGAAGATCTAAGTTTGTTTCCTTTAAACTTTGGCTTTGCCTTCTGTAGTTTGTTTATTACTGTCTCTGTATTTTGACTCTGTTACACTTTGTAGGATGTAATAATTCGCTCTTGTTAATGAATGGCAGCCCTCCGGCCCCTTTTTTTTTAGAAAAAACGTAATCACTCGTTGCTCCTTCACTTTTCAACCTCCTCATAGCAGAAGAATTGAGGTATCTTCAGACTTCGGTGTTGTTTGCATGCTTCCGCAGTATTGTCTACAGAATTGCTTCGACAACACTGAACACTTTGCATGGTCTTCAGTACTTGTATTGCTTCGGCAGGACAAGAGGTTGATTCAATTTGCGTTGTCCGCTTTCGGAACAAGAACCACCTTGCTAGCAGAGTTAGGCTTGAGCCTCAGTTTCAGTTCTTACTGGATCTGAATGTTGGTTCAGTTTCTACTGACCTGTCTGTACTGTGTTCTTGATCAATTTAAGGATTGGTGTTGGATCCATGAATCATCTTGGCATCAAGTCCGTATATTATCACTCATGTTTCAACCAAAGAATAACCAACCACAGGACAAAAAGAAAAAAAAATGGAGATGCGGGGGATCGAACCCCGTGCCTCTCGCATGCAAAGCGAGCGCTCTACCATTTGAGCTACATCCCCTATTTAACGTTTCGTATTACTAACTCATAATGATTTTTGAATCAGAAAGTAATAAATTTTTTTTTCGTTTTTAGTAGCAGAACAGGAATTTAAAAAGAAATTGCGGAGATGCGAGGGATCGAACCCCGTGCCTCTATCAAGCATCGAATAGCGCTCTACCAATTGAGCTACATCCCCTTGCATTTGTCACTAAGCCGTTTGACATTACTAATTTATTCACTAATTATATGAAAAAAAAATGATTATTTTCCTTAAGGACGAAAGATGATCGTGTTGGACGAACTCGAAATAGTTAGTTGTCAAAGGTCGATCATCAGAAACAAAACGATGCATGGTGGCCAAGCAACTGGTGATGACGAGGAGCGATCAGAGAGGCGGAGGCAGCACTTTGACTGATCAGGATCGGAGCACATGAAGACAACCGAATGTTGTTCGTTTTGTTGGCCATGTCAGCAATAAGCACTTGAGGAAGTTCTCGATCGAGTCCGAAGGCATCTTTCTTTCATCTGAGGTCTTGTGGCTGAATTAATAATTCCTTTCCTTCTAGTTTGATGATCATAACATTTTGTACTATATTCGTTACTTTCGTAATCCTATGAATTTTAGTGACATGACATTGCACATACGTATAATCATGACTCATGGTTCAAAATGGATAATCCTATGTTTCTTTTTTTTGTTCTTTGCAATTGGGCCCCTTTTTATGACATATTTTTTCAATACTCAAATTTTCATTATATATTCCTGGCTCCGAGTCATAATTTCAGTCACGGGTGAAAACAGGAAGGGAAACAGAATCGCAGTCCAGGAAAACAGAGCAGTTGGACGGGCTGTCCGATTGATTTTTCTCGGCACTTAATTCACCAGTTTTTTTTAAAAAAAAACAAAAGTTTTTTCTCGGCGCTTGACACGCAAATAAACCAGCCAACCCTAGGTCGGCGTCGGCGTGTTTATCAATCATCATGGCTGAGGGGATGGAATCACCACGGGCGACGATGCTGCCGGAACCCGTGGCCTCGTTATGGAGGAAGATCCATGACCTCATCATCTGCCGCATAACCCCCATGAGCGAGGAGACGCCTGCAGGTATTCGTACGTGGACGGTGCAGGCTATGGAGGCACGGGAAAAGATGCAGACCTTTTCCTCAATCCAGAAGAAGCTCGAGGAGATCTACAAGGCGATGCAGGAGTTGTCAGGCACGACGACGACGATGAGCTCTGAGTTGGAGCGAGAGGAGAAGATGGCCAAGCTGAAGCAGGAGCGAGCGGCATTAATGCGTGGCATCGGAGATCAAGACACCCGATTACTCCGGCATGAGCGAGGCCGAGCGTGCCGAGGAGGCCGAGAGGCTCAGGCAGGAGGCCATGGAGGACGCGCGGCGCCTCCTCGAGGTGGAAGGAGATCATCAGGGCTCGCTGATGAAACAATGCCGGGCTCGCGTCATCGACTTGGATCCCAAGCAGGGCGGCGTGTACTTCAACCGCATGTCCTCCTACTCCTCCTTGCCGGAATTCGACCTTGATGAGGAGTGTAAGTAGTACTACTAGCTAGTAACTGTGTTCATCTCGCTTTTTAGCTTCCATCCGTGATTAAATTACAAGTAATTTGATTGATTGTACTAGTGAGCTTATATATATATATTTCGTCGTTTGTTCCCTGTATGTATGTCATGTGGCAGCGCCCTTTGGTCCGATGAGGTTCACCTATACAGTCTACGAAAATGGCGACACGCCCGAGGTTTGCGAGGCAGTCAACATCTTGTCTGTCAAGATCTCCTGCTTGGATGATGTTGCCTTCCCCATCCAAGTCTATGGCTCTGTCATTGCCAGAGACAGCATCGACCACAAGTGCGTCTATCTCTTCCGCCGTGACAGAGACCATTGCCAATGCATCAAATCCAAGGTAGTCCCATATTCTTTTGTGTTATATATATATATATATATATGGGACTAATGAAATGATGACCTGTGTCATGTACACTTGTTTCGTTCACAGGATCAACCGCTGATCCTGACAGGCCCAAACCGAGGACTGGCATTGTTAGATAATAATTATATCGAGACTGACCTCAAGATCAAGAAGGGTCATAAAGGCCACGACCGAGAACTCAGTAAAGGAGTCTTAACGATCAGGGGCATAGCACATCGATCGTTGCAGACATGTGTGGTTGAAACAAAATCTCTTGCTACCAGGCTCAGTACCGTCGAGGTGGTGTATGCTGTTCTCATACGTGCGGTGGAGGCAACTGTTCTAGTTGAAGTTTTGGAGGGAGAATTTTCTGGACGGATCACTGCACACACCACCAGCGTCAAGGATAGAATTGTGCTTTACGATAGCAAATTGTCTTGTGCAACCAGTGGTGATGATGTCGGAAATATCCAATTGATGCGACCTGCTGTGTCTGTCTACGTGAATGATAAGCTGATAATTAGTGTATACAAGACTGGTGGTGGTAAACCTGTACGCATTTCCTTTACTCCAAAGTGTAACAGTGGATGTCTCGTCCCACTGATCGCTCTTAGTGACACTAAGATGCGCTTGAAGGTTGCTTGGTCCGTAATGGACCCCTGACTGAGAATTCAGATTATTGTTTCATTTGTCATTAGGCGTCATTGGCAGATGTAAATGCTAACCATATCTGATTTCGTTCATTGGTTATAAAGTATCACTGGCGGATATATATATCCATTGGTAGAATACATGTCAGCATGCACAAGATACTTAGACATAGAGAATTTTGGCTACGAGACTTTTATAACAATATTATTATGTCAAAAGGTATATCTTCTAGATTCCCCCCAAAAAAAAGGTATATCATCTACATGTGTGTAGGACCCATAAAGGTCAGATATTTCACTCAACTGTGATATTTTCTAGTATTTCCCTTGCCTCTTATTATATGATTCTTTTCAGAATTATATGTCATGACTCGGGATCCTTTGAATTACAATAAATATAAAATAATTATATCTAGAGAAGAGGTCACTAATTTGGAGCACCTTGATACCTTTGTGCTTACTAGATGAAGAGGCACCAAAACATTTCGATCAAATAAACATGTTGTGTTAGTATGCATGTTAAATGTATCAAAATGTGGTCTTAAAAATATTACATAGATTTAGAAACATCATTGATGTGTCTGGGTGATACATAAATAGCTCAATTGTGGTATTGTGGTGTTTTTTGTGTATCTATATTTCTAATTGTCTAAAGCTTTTAAGTTAAATTGTTTTATTAGAGGTATGCAAAACAACAAATATGAACAAATTTTTTTATCAATTATAAGTAAATTTAAGATTTAGAAGTGTATCACATGGACATTTATCTCCAACGATGAAGTGAAGAGGGCTTTATTCCGCAAATTGACATTAGAAAGTGACACTTCGGAAGATAAAATGATACTTATATATATGGAGCAGAATAGATCAATTAAATTCGAAATAGGGCAGCAAGCGATCCCACCATTCGAGGAAACGTTTGGCTTCAGAGATTGCAACGGTGATGCAAAACATGCCATTCTGCACTTACTTGTGAGCTAATGGTCTCTGAGAATACTACTGCATTGTGCCATGAGCTCTTAGGATCGGCTCAATTCACACCGGCACATCGAACAACATAGTCCTAGTATAACCACCCTTGAACTTGATCTTCTCTCACAAGTGAGTGTGATGGTTAAACTCTCCGGCAATGAGGCATCTTTGTAGAACCGCCATTTGTTCAAGTGCAGGAAACCGACGAGGTAAAGGCCGAACAATGAGAAAGCAAGAGGCACGTCTTCAACCGGCTTGCCAGGAGGTTGGTGCATGATTAGCTTGAAAAATCCATTTCTATTGGTGACTGGTATGACATATGTTGTATCTCCGATCTTGATGATGAATGGCTTGTTCCGAGCCAAGAGTGGTGTATCGATCCAGATCATGACACTCGTCAACTCTTGTGACATTGCTTGCTCGTCCTCATCGTACAACTAACATACTCTTTTCGGCCATTGGCACAGGACATGTGAGTAGATGGTCATATTTATAATCTTAAAAGAAGAAAATAAGAATAAAACAAGACCTAACAAGCAGAGAACACGATGCTTGCCGCCAAATAAGCAACAATGACAACAAAAGAATGAGGTGCTTCATTTTCATTATAAATAAGGATGTACTTGGTTACCGAATTGTGAAACAATTTTGACAGTAGGAAGTGACATTTTCGAAATAAAATTGATAAAGTGGCGCTTGATCTTGTTAGCAAGGTGAAACCTTTGTAGATGGCTTTCATTTACTAGATAAAGAACCAATGGAATTATGAAATAGTATACAAATTCGAAATTAAGATGGTGTGCTCTTGTTAGCAAGGTGAAATATTTCTAGAAAATGCTGCAAGTAATTGTTTCGTGCCATTTACGTGACCAAGGATTAGCACATTCCAGTAATAAGAGAGATGGCACATTCCAGTAATAAGGATGGGCACATTCCAATAAAAACAGAAACAATGCATAAGGGGATAAGTGCATTTTTGTTTTAGATGTTTTTTTTTTGCCATATATAAAATTCATTTCACGGCAGACGTGCAGGTGTACAAATTAGATGGGGCAAATTACGTCGTAATAAGGCAAATTCCTCAGGGAAAAAAATAGAATGTGGACCCAATTCTCGGGTCGCACTGGCGGACCCAAGGCCCGGCGAGCCTGGGCGGCTGCCCGGGCTCCTAGCCAGTGCGGTAAAGGAGGAAACCAGATGATTAGTGACTAATTAATGCTAATTTATTGTGGTCCCGTGTTATGACTATGAATAAACGGCCGACCAGTGCAGCGTTTTTTCCCTGCGATCCAGGAGTGCAGCGGTGCACGACATCGGTGATCTCGACCGAGTAGGATTGACACATGACTGCAGCTCCATGCTAGTACAAAATACAATGATTAGTGACTAATGATAATTCACCGGAAGCATAGAGGCAAGATGATGTGAATTTCTTTGTCCCTATCATCATGGCGTAATGACTCTTAGTTTATGTCTTCCTTGCATCAATTAGTACTCCCATACTGAGGCTCACCTCGACGAGGCTCCACCCGAGCTTCTTGATGATCGCTAGTGGATTTTTATAGGTCTGTCCGAGCAAAGAATAGCTATGGGCGGTGATAGATTATCAGTGAACAATTTATTATAATATTTTAATAAAACAATTTCTGTCATATCCAACACACTCGCTTGGCGAGACCATTTAAAGTGATGTGCTCTGAGAGCATGACCTCCAGTCCGACCCGGATTTATCGAGTCTTTACAATTTGTGATGTTCGCTCTGGCTCCATAAAATTTCTGGGTCCGCCACTGAGACGGGTCGGATCGTTGGATGGATTCGACTCAAGAGAATCAGATTAAATTGGATACCGAAAAATAGAAATTGGGCCGGTTACGACGCAAGGATTGATCGCAACCACCAGTTGCGTACACAAAAAGGAAAGAGAGGGGAAACTAATAAATGGGCAATTTTCGGTCATTTGATAACAAACAGACACAAAGGGCACGTTCAGGAGGGGGAGGATCGTGTTGGTCGGTTGCTGCTGCTCTTCCATGCCTTGCGTAGACGCCGACCAACCAGAGAGCTGTGGTGGCGGCGGCGGCCAAAACCCTTGCTTGCTCCTTCCTTGCCCAAACCCTTCCTTCCTTGCTGCTGCCTGCCCAAACCCAAACCAAAATGCTGCTTTTTTTTTTAACTTAACCAAAGTGCTGCTGGTAGTGGAGACCGCAGACGAATTGGACGAGAGGAGATGGATCATCGATCACTGGCTGGCTGGGGTACCTGTCACCCCCCACACTGCTTCAAGATTCGGGCAGGGCAGCCCACTCACAGTACACTCCGTCAAGTTTTAATTGTTTCTCGGTCACTGAGTTTTTTTTTTTTTTTTTGGAAACATTTCGGTCACTGAGTTAGGATAGGAGGAGGGTGGAGCTCCGTCACGTTTTGCTTCTCAGTCACTGATGCATATGTTGGCTTGTTTGTCTCTGCCGGTGGGGCCAGTTTAATTTGCGTGTGATCGATCGAGTGCACCACAAAAATGAAACTTTTTTACTACTGCAGACACCTACCTATATAGTTCGACGATCGGATCCTTTTTCAGTTCCTTGAGGCTTAGCTAATAAAGGAGACTGGCTACCACATTGTAACGACGGTCTCGCAACTGCATCATGGTTTGAGTTCCTCACTCGATCATGCATCCAGACCAGCAGCGTCAAATATGATCAGGGGATCAGATCGGCGCTGTTAAAGCGAGAAAGATCAACGAACGTTCACGCATAACTCGCCCTAAAAAAAAGAACAAGGAGAAGTATTATGTTTCCTGGACACAATTGAGATCAAGGCTGTCACGACCAATAATCTCAAGCTGGTGCCCAAGCCACAGTCACAGGGATACAGGAAAGAAACCTTGTTCTTGGCGCCGATGCATGGCAGTGGTTGCTACTATTCAATTGTGCGTCCTGATGAATTTTTTGCTGACACACACACACACACACACACACACACACAAATAAAAAAAGATGTGCACTGCATCGATATTTTACAGGACGTCAACGACCGTGTTCTTGAAAGTGTTCATCAGGACCCACAGCCATGCAATGCAAGTAGTACGTCCGAGCATTCTGGTGTTTGAGCCGTGCCGTTATTTTATTTTGCCACGTGTCGGACCCTTTCCACGCGTCAATTTTGCAGTAGCACCCTGACTTGGTGCGTGGTGATCTCACTGTCATGTGTCATCACTATCCTATCCCATTTGCCAGTCAGACAATAATGTCGAATTTCATAATAAGAAAAAGAGAGAAAATCATTAGTGTCGCTTACATACAATACCAGCGCTCTCGTTGACATCCGGTAAAAAAGATTACTCTGTGTCTTATACTATGAATATAAAACAGCAAAAATAAAATTATGTACGTATTAGATAAGCTTATGTAGCACCATTGACAAATAGTAAGGCCAGTCTTAATGGGATCTTTTATCGCATAGTTTTTAATAGTGACATATCAACTTTAAGATTTTATACTATAAAATGAAACTACGTCTCTCAATGCTTAGTTTCGTATCACAGTTTTATATGCTTATTAAAACATTAAATTGTTGCTAGGTGGACTTCAATGGTTGGTTGTGGTTGATTGGGATGAAAGAAAATACCCTCAATGCACTTTCATTTAACTTTTATTTTGTTGAAAAGAGTACACATAGCTTATCATGAAGATGAAAGATATTTGCTCTCTTTAATAACAAATTCCCTGCTATGTCACCACTTTTGCTGATGTGACAATTAATTAAATACAAATAAAAGACCCATTAAAACTGGTCTAATAGAATAAAACTAGACGTAGAAGTATTAACCTCCACAATTAATGAATGACAGAGTATATTTCAAGCATTGATAAAATAAAAAGTGAATTCATCGTGGTGGTACGAATTGTGGAGATGCAAATTACCGGAAGGCACTGCACGTTGATTATCAACCCCAGCTGCTGGGCTGGGTCGTGCAAATTAATTAGCACAGGGGGAGACGAAGCAAAGCACCACACCAATCAGGTGCAAGTGCAAAGCAGAGGAGAGGAAGAAAACAGAGGACCTGCCAGGACCATGCAAACACCGTCAGCGGCGTCCAATTTCCTTGACGACTCGTGCCTCGTACTAGTATGTGGTCAGCTGGTGCCGTACACAACAATGGGGGAAACCAACGTCAATGATGTACTCTTTATTTTAAAATAATTGTCATCTTATCAATTTTTAGTTTTTCTAAAATAATTATCATTCTCATTTTTGATTATATTTCTTGTTTTTCAATACATCTATATTTTTTTTCTTGCATTGTACACCTTTTTTTTCTAGCTAAAACATAAATTATATTTTTGAGATGGAGGAAATACTATTTATATTTTTCTGAGCAAACTTGAGATCAATATTAGACTGTCATGGGCAGTAGCGGAACTTTGCTTTCGGTATGACTAGGGCCACTAACTCCAGCTCTGCCAAGGTAACTACTCTTGGCAACCACCAATACATATTTGACAAATGAAGTAAGAAATCAACACTTAAAGTGATTTATACACTTAAACCAATACTAAAAATACCTATTGAAAACTTAATTATTTAATTAGTGATGAAGCATGTAAAACTAATTTAGTTTATGGAGGAGATTGATTTGTTCCTATTACCGGGGTTGGGGCAACTGTTAGAGTATATTAGGATATCTCTAGATGTGGTAGATTAGGATTATGTAATCTCAGCTTACATTATCTCTAAGAGAAGCTTCTTGTCCCCTAAGTAATGTACTCTTATATAATTCGCCCATAAAACTCATCAATACAATAATCCATTAACATTATTTTCTATCTATTCTTTCCTACATGATATAGAGCCTAAACTCCATCCGTTTTTCCGCTGCCCACCCACCCAAAACCCTAGCGTCGCCGACGCTCCTTTTCTCGCATAGAAGGACGATCTCCGCTGAGGGCCACACCCTCCAACATCACACGGCGGATCGATCCAATCTGCCGTAGTCGTCGTAGCTCGTCGTCAAGCAGCATCGACTCATGATGGACTTGCCCGGGTGTCGCCGTTCGCCGGCTCAATTCCTCCTCTGCTCCGACCTCCTGCCGCCTCAGCGACCCTCCGTCGCGTTGTCGTGCCTTGCGTGACAACTCCCTCCAAAGTCCCCACCTCCCCCGCCACCGCCGGGGCGCCGTGCTCCATTGCTGGCATCGCTAGACGTTGCCCGCGATGGCTCAGCTCGCCCAGGAGGCCTTCTACCGTCGTCACCACCTCAAGATTTCCCTTCTCTCTTCGGTGCGCAGTAGCACCTATAGTACATGACTTTGCATTGGTCGTACGTCATAGTCGGAAGCTCCGGTCGTGTGTGAAGCAATTCCGATCAAGGAATGAGTGTGATTTATATGTATGGTATTTGCTTCTGGACCTGCGATTTTTTCCTATATATAGAAAGTTAGCTGAGGGCCACACCACTCACATAAGACTCTATTCATTTATATACATGCACGAAATTAAAAAGCACGACGAGCCTGAAATGTAGTGTGAACATAAATAAAAACATCCCTAATGAGGTCACATTTTTAGTTTGATTACTCCATTCATCTGAATATATAAGCATTTGTGAACTTTTAAAAACCATGTTCCATCATCCATGTTACTTAAAATAATGTTATTATAAAAAGTAATCATTTTATTTATAGTATGAGTTTTTTTTTTGTAATTTGTATGCCATCCGTACTCGCACGGGCACTTTGATATAGAGCTACTGAGTACATGATTGTTTCAAATCTGATGATTCTTGTGTTCCTATAATCCAAAAAGTGAGAACTATCGATTATGATGTTAGTAGCTTGCTTGAGGGACTGTATCACCAACCTGTGATGTACTACTAGCAGTCCCATGCTGCTGTGTTAATTTATCAGAAGCAGTCATTGTTATTGGCCGTCTACAGGCAGGAAGTATTCCAACCCCAAGCTCGGCGCTGTATCACTCTGCTCTCCGGCCAAGCAAGAAGCTGCGGACTGCTCTTCTCTAAGTTCTCTCTCGTGTGTTGGGCCCATTTGATTGTTCCGTTTGGCTATTTGCTTGATGCCATAGCTGTGATTCGTCTCTAATTGTCCGGCTCTTGAGTTTTTTTTTTTTTTTTTTGAGGTTCCGGCTCTTGAGAGTTGAGAGTGAATCGTATGTCTGCTTCAGAGGAATCTGGGTGCCATTTAGCACCATCTTGTCAGCAACAGTTTAGACATTCATTCTTCAGTACAGTGTGGAGTGGCATCCACATTCATTCTTCATAAGAGATTAGTTAACCCTGTTTTTTTTTTTTGGGAGACAATTGCATATCTGATCCTGTTTTTGACCCCAATTATACGGTTGACCCTGTTTTTTAGGGTTTGCACATCTGACCCTCTTTTTCGAAAACGAACTCACCGTTTGACCCTGGTTCAACCCTTCCGTTAGGGTGAACAGTTTTTTTGAATAAAAATAAATCTGAGGAAATAAAAAGGTAAGGGAAAGGACCATTGTGCCCTTCTATTTGGGATTAGAACACAAGCCCTTTCTCTCTGCCTCCCAAGCCCTTTCTCTCTGCCTCCTGTCACATGCCATGGCCGAACCAGGGTCATGAACCCTAACCCTAGCTCTAGCTGGTGGCGCGGCTAAGCGTAGGGAGGCACGACGCGACGACTGGCGGCGCGTGCGGCGCGGCTCGGCACGTCCTCGTGACTGGAGGCGTGGCTCGACGAATCCCTGTGATTGGCATCTGATATGAGCTCGGCGCGTCCCGCATCTGGCAACTGCGCGGCTCAGCCCGACGCAGCTGGGGAAGCAGGGAGGCGTGGGCTTGACCCGGCACGGCTGGGGCAGCAGGGAGGCGCAGGGCTGGATCAGGGAGCAGAGAGGAGGTGCGGACTGGACCAGGGAGCAGAGAGGAGGCGCGGGATGGAGCAGGAACAGGTTGATTCAACCGAGATGTAAGTTGTGATTCCTTTCCTCTCTCTTTTCCTCTTTCTTTACTTATCAAATGGATAGGAAACCTTGGCCGGAATCGCGATTTGTGTCATTGTAGGATGTTTTATTGATATTGCTAGCTAAGTCTTCCCTTATATGTTCTGATTTGTAGGAAAACTAACATTGATAATGTGATGGAGGCATCTCAGTCTCCACCCAATCCAACCAATGAGAAACCCAGAGAGAGCTCAATAAAACCAAAAAACCAAAAACGAGTGCAAATGATGATGAGTTGCATGTGTTTAGTGATAGCAGTTATGACACAGACTTGGTTGCGTCCTCTAATTGTGAGTGTTCTAACTCTAATTGCTCTGACATTGACTTTGATCCTGATGCTGAAATAATTGATGAAGATGATGATGATTATATCTATGTCTTTTCATATGGTGTTGATGATCCAATTATTGATGTGGGGGTTGTTTTTGAAGATGTCGATGAGTGCAAGTCGGCTGTTACTCATCATGTTGTCCTAAATGACTACGCCTTTTACACTATAAAGAAGTCAAAGTCTAGATTTAGAGCCAAATGCAAGAGAGCTGATAAGGGTTGTCAGTGGGTGTTCTATGCAAATACAGGAAAAAAAATACTTTGACTGCAAGGTAAATGAGGATACACATGTATTTATAGTTGGTTTATTTTGTGTAACATAAGGCTAACAATTGTGATTGACACATGTTGCAGGTGAAGAAGAACGGGCCAAAGCATACAAATTGTGGTTGAGTGAACAAGTCTAGTGACACAATGGTCACACATATTTGGGTAGCTGAACGGGTGGTTGAGTTGTTAAAGGAGGATCCTACAATGAGACCTAAAGCACTGCAAGTTGAGTTGAAGAAAAAGTACAAGTTGACTGTACCATATCACAAAGTCTTTAGAGGCAAAGAAAAGGCTCTTGACATGATATATGGTGCTTGGGATGATAGTTATGACTTGTTGCCCACTTACAGAGCTGAACTTCTCAAAGCAATGTCTGGTAGTGTTATTGAGATGGACACTGAAGAGCACAATGGAGATGTTTGTTTCTCGAGATTCTTTGTTGCATTAAAACCATGCATTGATGGGTTTTTGCAGGGCTGTAGACCTTATCTTGCTATGGACTCCACACATTTGACAGGACGGTCTGGAGGGCAATTAGCAGCTGCTGTTGCAGTAGATGGACACAATTGGTTTTTTCCTATTGCATATGGAGTCATTGAGATAGAGTTAGTTAAGAGTTGGACATGGTTCATTCAGAATGTGAAGAAAGCAATTGGCACTCCAACAAGACTAGTTCTTAGTATAGATGCAGGTAAACTGAAATCCAAGCTTTGTCATTATGTTTCTTCACAATTTTTTTCATTGTGTTGTTTCTTCACAATTTTTTTCATTGTGTTGTAGGAAAGGGCATAAGGATAGCTGTGGATAATATGTACCCTAAAGTTGAGCATAGAGAGTGTATGAGGCACTTGTGGAAAAATATGAAGAAGAGTTATATTGGACCTCTGTTTTCTCAGAATATGTGGGCTGCTGCAAAGACTTGTATGCCTAACAAGTACACCTTCCACATGAACAAGATAGGAGAGAAGTGTCCTGCTGCACTTGCTTGGTTGAAAACAAATCATCCATACAAATAGAGCTGAAGCAAATTTGCTAAGGGTTGCAATGTAGATTACATCAATAACAATCTCTCTGAGTGTTTTAATAGTTGGGTCTCCAAGATAAAAGCATTTCAGATTGTTGACATGCATGATAAGATTCGAGAAATGATCATTGAAAAGTTTGTTGAGAGAAGCAAGATTGCAGGGAACATGGATGGCAAGATAATTCCATATATTGTCAATGACCTTAATGATCGAAGCAAGGCTATCAAGAATCATGATGTGCTAAAATGTGGAGATGGGACAGCTGAAGTGACTGTGGCCACTGTTAAGAATGTTGTGAATCTTGATGAAAAGACATGTAGTTGCAGAACTTGGCAAGTCACAGGGAGGCCTTGCACTCATGCACTTGCTTTTATTGGAACTCTAAGTAGAGAAGTGGTTATGGATGACTTTGTTGATGACTATTTCTCTGTTGAGAAGTTCAGAAACACTTATGCAGGTATGTGGCTATTTGAATTGTATTGTTTTGTGTGGTCATGATGTTCAAATGTTGCTGCCCTTTGATTTATGTAGGTGTTTTTCCTCCCATGACATCAAAGGAACTTTGGCCTCGGGTTCAGCTTGACTACTAAATCAAGAAACCAAAGTTGAGAAGAAAGTCTGATGGACCAAGAATGTCTAGAATCAAAGCATCTGATGAGGCTGGTGTGAGAAAGAAAAGAATGTGTCCAGAATATCATCAACTAGGACATAATGCCAAGAATTGTCAAGGTGGTCCTACAGCTAGCCAAAAGAGGAGAATGGCAGCTGAAAGTGCAGTTGGAAGTGTTGGAGACATATCTATGTAATTCATGTTTCATCATTTCAGATTATGTTTGTTTCATTTTTCATGTTCTTTACTGAGACATTTTCATTGTTGTGTTCTATGCAAGGCCTAGTGTAGGAGAAACAACACCATCTTTAGGAGGAGGAGGAAGAGGAAGAGGAAGAGGGAGAGGGCGCCTGACAACTAAAAGTGCAGCTGGAAGTGCTGGAGATACATCTATGTAATTCATGTTTCATAATTTTCAGATTTTTTTTTTCATTTTCATGTTCTTTACTGAGACATTTTCATTGTTCTATGTAAGACCTAGTGTGGGAGAAACAACATCATCTTCAGCAGGAGGAGGAAGAGGAAGAGGAAGAGGAGAGGAAGAGAGAGAGGCTTGGCTGCATGGTTTGATGCTTGAATGGCCTTGTAATACACATGGATGTGTTGATGCCCTTATTTTGAGACATGAGTTGTAATATTCAGATACATATAATATTCAGAGACATAGAACTTAGTATTTGATGAAGTAGCATGGTCATGTCAACTATCATTTTGTTGGATATTGTGATACTTGTGGCTATTTGAATTGTTATGTTTTGTATGCCTGTGATGTTAAAATGTTATTACAAACTTGATGTCAAAATATGTGATATGTGGCTGTGTCATTCAATTTATAATGAAATTGCTGTCGAATTTTCTAAAAATTTAAATTTCAGTCAAAAATATTACAAAATTTGTTCAAACTTTCATTTAGATCTTGGTAAAATTATATGAATAATACTCTTGATTCAAAATAGGGTCATTTCTGCAGATCATATACAAAACGGGGTTAAATATGCAAAGGGCAAAACTGTCTTTTTGTCAAGGACTATACACCGTTACATGGGGTTAACGGACTAGGGTCAACCAGCAATTTCGTTTTCAAAAAAGAGACTCAGATATGCAAACTCTAAAAAATAGGATCAATCGTGTAATTAAGGTCAAAAACAGGATCAGATATACAATTGTTCCTTTTGTGTGTGTGTGATGTAGTAACTGGTTTCTTGCTCTTGTTGTTCTCTCAAGTCAAGCTAACTTTTGTAGTTCTTTAGATACAAACTCAAGCTTCCTTTGACAGACAGACTGCGAATCAGGAGAAAACATCTCCCCAGTACGCACGAGTTGTCAAAGAATTGGACAAGTTTGGGATTCCAACAGCGTTCGCATCGTCAAGTGCTCGTCACCTCCACATGATCGTGCACAGCTGGGCGAATGGTGGAACGAAGGGGCCCTACGTTACAGAAGGCCAGTCTTCTTCTTTCACTGACACGTGGGCCACTCCACGTTAGCAGCCCACGCGTCAGTCACTGCTGATGAACTTGGGCTCCTTTCCCGCCATGGAGATCGTGGCGGAGCAGCTGTTTGCATGGTCCAGTTCCAGTCAGGTCCTCTGTTTTCTTCCTCTCTCTCTCTCTGCTTTGCACCTGTTGTTTTTTTTGACAGCAATGCTTTGCAGGCTGGTTGGTGGACCTCTGGCTAGTGTTTTTTTTTAATAATTTAAGTGCCAGCATTTATCATAGACAAATTACAGACAATGGGGTGGAAAGCATCAACATCATCAACTGGGTCCAATTTCACAAATCCGAATTTGTATTAGTGTTCAAATTTGAATTTGGATATGTGCAATTCGAATTGAATTCAAAATTTGAATGTGAATTCTTCCAAATACGAACAAATTCAAATACAGATTCAAATTTCAAAAATTTAAACAAATTCGAAGTTTACAAATTTGAATAGATTCTTTTAGTACTAAATATGAGGAAATATGAGCTCCAGTGGTTGGTTCTCTACTACTGATGCTGTTTTGGCAGTGTGGTACTTACCAGTTGTTCTGTTCTTCAAATTCATCTTACAAATGATGAATAACAATATAATTTCAGACAGTGCTTTCAGCAGAGAGCAGGTTCTACGCACAGAGAAGGCCATACTGAACCATCTGAAGTGGAACTTGATCGTTCGAACAATGTACATGTTCATTGCTAGGTATCTGAAAGCTGCAATGGGTAACAAAGAAGTAAAATGATCTACTCTCCGGTCAAGAAGCTGCAGACTGCTCCTCTCTCTCGTTTGTTGGGCTGGGGCAATGCACGTGGTGGTGTATCATCGCTTCGATGGTACTCATTTTATTGTTCCGTTTGGCTATTTGCTTGATGACATAGCTGTGGTTCGTCTCTAATTGTCTGGCTCTTCAGAGTGTGCCATATGTCTGGTTCTGAAGAACTTGTCAGCAACAATTTGAACATCCATTCTTATTCTTCACTACAGTGTGGTGTGGCATCCACAGCTTCAGAGATCGTGCACGGCTGGGCTTTCAGATTGTGGGTTAATGCTTGAAATATACTCTGTCATTCTTTAATTGTGGAGGTTAATGCTTGTTACGTCTAGTTTTATTCTATTACTATTTGTCAATGGTGCTACATAAGCTTATCTAATAGGCTCTTTTACGGTGGTCCCTTGCCCCCTTCTCTTGCACCCTCCTAAGCTGCAAGAGAAGAAATGAATCTGAGCTCTTGAATTTTTACATAAAGAAATAATTAAAAAAATAATTTTGTTAATCCTCCTCTCCAATGCCGCAAACATCGTGCACTCCTTCAGATCCTCCCCGATTTCCTCCTCACTACGAATTTTCCGTTGCCTTCATCGGTTTCTGAAATACCGGACGAGGTTTGCTTCGTCGATGGTTCGGCAAATTACGGCTTTTGTTGGTTGGCGAAGTGGAGGGCGACGGTGTTCTAGGTGTACTGGGCTGCGGCACCAAAGAAACTGCTTCAGCACACGGTGCAGTGGCAACCACGTCTGAAACGTTCGCGAGTATGCGGCCTCGCCTAACTCACGTACACACGTTGACATGTACACAAGCTGAGCTCACGTTCTATTTTTTTTTCATGTTCGCACGGACACAATTTTGTCTAACTCATCATGTCAAGTACTCTCTCCGGATTTAAATTGTTGACGCAGTTGACTTTTTTAATTACTCCCTCCGGATTTAGTATGAAATTCGACATTATTGTCTCACTGGCAAATGGGATAGGATAATGATGACACATGACAGCGAGATCACCACGCACCAAGTCAGGGTGCTACTGCAAAATTGACGCGTGGAAAGCGTCCGACACGTGGCAATATAAAATAACGGCACGGCTCAAACACCAGAATGCTCGGACGTACTACTTGCATTGCATGGCTGTGGGTCCTGATGAACACTTTCAAGAACACGGTCGTTGACGTCCTGTAAAATATCGATGCAATGCACATCTTTTTTTTTTTTTTTTTGTGTGTGTGTGTGTGAATGGATATCGATGCACATCTGCAGCAAAAATGTCATCAGGACGTACAACTGAATAGTAGCAACCACTGCCATGCATCGGCGCCAAGAACAAGGTGTAATCCTGTGACTGTGGCTTCGGCACCAGCTTGAGATTATTGCTCGTGACAGCAGCCTTGATCTCCAGTGTGTTCAGGAAACATAATACTTGTCCTTATCGGCGTCATCTGGATTATAGTTATATATTCTTCTTTGAGTTACGCGTGAACGTTCGTTGATCTTTCTCGCCGCAGCGCCGATCTGATCCCGTGATCATATTTGACGCTACTGGTCTGGATATATACTCTCTCAAACGACCAACGGACCAAGCATGGTGATCGAGTCAGAAACTCAAACCATGATGCAGTTGCGACACCGTTACAATGTGGTTGCTCTTTTATTAGCTACTAGTAACCTCAAGGAAGGTATATATAGAGAGAACGACTGAAAAAGGATCCGATCGTCGAGAACTATATAGGTAGATGTCTGCAGTAGTACAATCGCGTGGATGGATCATCGGAGGAATGAAGGACAAAAATTAGTACAAAAGTTTGATTTTTGTGATCGATCACACGCACACTGGCCCACCGGCAGAGAAAAATAAGCCAACATGCATACATATGCATCAGTGACCGAGAAACAAAACTTGACGGAGTTCCACCCTCCTCCTGTCCTAACTTGCATTTCTTTTATATCGCAGTCAATTTTTTTTCTTCAGAGAAGCATACTCTCTTCTGCCCTTTTTCTTCAGAGAAAGCATACTCTCTTCTGCCCTCTGTTTACGGGTCCTAGAGAAAGCAAACTCACTGTACGTTTGTAATTATACGTTCAGAATGAACCTCCTTGCATTGCATAACAAGCAGCAACCGGACTCAAAAGTTGAACAGTGATCAGCGAAACGGTCAAACTTCACCAGTATATTTCCTAACCAGGTCTCCATTTTTCAGTGCAATTAAATTTCTACGGCACATCACGTATTTCAACAGGTCACAGAAACAGCAGTAACGCACAGTATAATATAGATATCGATAGTATCGGGTACCGCATTAAGCCTAGCACTTTAGCTTATAATTCAACATAACAAGACAACACAACAAATTTACGCACACCGTTACTTGTTCCAACAGGGTCTCCCACAACTTATCTGCCACATCATTGTATCCACATGTGGTTCTGCCAATGATGCTTAAAACAGGCAGCTTAAGTTACAGTCAGGGGTCCATTATCGACCAAGCAACCTTCACGCGCAGCTTAGTGGCACCAAGAGTGATTACAACTCTTTCTCCACTGTTACCCTTTGGAGTAAACTCCAGACGTGAATATTCACCAGCTGACGTCTCTGTATCAATTATCAGCATGTCCCTCACATAGACACACAAAACAGGTCGCATCAGTTGGACATTACCATCACGAGTCTTGGCACCAGCCACTTTGCTATCATAAAGCACAATCTTCTTCTGGATGCTCGTGGTGTGGGCAGTGATCGTTCCAGCAAATTCTCCCTGTAGAACTCTAATTCCAATAGTCCCCTCCACTGCACGTATCACAACAGCATACATCACATCCACAGTACTAAGCCTGGTCGCAAGAGAATTTGTTTCAACCTCGCATTTCTTCAATGATCGACCTGCTATGCCCCTGATTATTATGATTCCTTTGCTGAGTTCTCTGTCCTGCCCTTGATGATCCTTGATCTTCAGATCAGTCTCAACATAATTGTTATCTAGCAATGCAAGTCCTCGCTTTGGGCCAGTCAAGATCAATGGTTCATCCTGCAAAAAGATTACATGACAGGTTAGCTGTATATGTTGTCCACATGTATTAGGTTGAGACAAAATCTCAGCCATACAGCACGGGTAGCTGTCTCGGGAACTTTAAAAAAGGTACTAAGTAATCAATCAGCAATCAAATTATAGTCATCTAGTTGTACCAGCAATATCATGCACATACAGCATTTCAGCCAATCGTGCCTACAGAAAATCACTAAAGAATAAGATGGCAAGTACTATATGCTTACTTAAATCAAACACATGGGAAGTATATGCTTCATTCTGAACATGTCATCTAATATTATGAGTACTATTAATTTTGTGACAGTTAAATCTTCCAGTTCCATCTTTCTATGTATTCAAACAAGAACAGAGGATGGACAGCACCTGGTGTCAATCACAAGTTGCAGGTCAGTATACTGATTTTAGCCTTTTGTCCATACAAAATAAAGGTGACGCAGTCCGGGGTCAACAGAGGCATGATGCATAGTAAGAAGGGGGGAGTTGTACCTTGGATTTGATGCATTGGCAATGGTCTCTGTCACGGCGGAAGAGATATACGCACTTGTGGTCGATGCTGTCTCTGGCAATGACAGAGCCATAGACTTGGATCGGGAAGCCAACATCTGAGCAGGCTATCTTGACAGACAAGATGTTTACTGCTTCACAAACCTCGGGTTTGACATTTCCATAGACTTTATATGTAAATCTCATTGGCCCAAAGGGTGCTGAGATGAGAAGGAATAAGGAAGAAATATAAGGATTGAAGCTCACAGCACAATACTTTAAGAAAGGGGACAAGGAACGAGAGTAGTCCAACTAATTAATCTGATCACAAGTTGAACTAGATTGCAGAATCGATCGAAGAGAGATGAGCTACTTACACTCCTGATCGTGGTCGAATGTTGCCGGGTCGAAGAAGAAGAAACAGTTGAAATACATGCCCTGCTGCTTGGGATCGAAGTCGACGATGCGAGCCACACATTGTTTCTCCAGCGAACCTTGATGGTCTCCGGCCATCTCGAGCCGCAGCGCTTCCTCTATGGCTTCCTGCCTCAGCCTCTCCGCCTCCTCCGCACGCTCCTCCTCGCTCATGTCAGAGTAATCCGGATCCCTGATCTCAGAGGAGACGCGCAAGAACTCCCGCATCAACACCGCTCGCTCCTCCTTCACCTGCGCCATCTTCGCCTCTCGATCCGCATCGCTCATGCCTGACAACTTCTCCTGCTTGGTCGACATACCGAGCTCCTGAAGCTTCTTCCGAATCGAGGACAAGATCTTCTCCTTTTCCCGAGCCTCCATCGCCTGCACCTTCCACGTACGAGGCGCCGCCGCCGCCATTATGAACCACAAGCTGAGCAGAGTTCGCGGAAGATTGGGGAAACAAGAAGGGCTAGCGTTGCTCGTGCACCGTCGCTGCCCACGCTGTGCCGCTGCTCGTGCGCGCCGCTCGCTTGTGCTACATCTCGACATCGCTCACCAGCGCCATCGCTGCTCGACCGCGCCGTTCCTACGCGTTGTTGCCCGTCTCCTAGTGCCTTCCTGCTTGACGGGCCAGATGGGTCGCGTGCCTAACGGGCCTATCGGGCCGGCCTGTCACGGTTAACTAATTTCATGTGGTGGGCTACCACGGCACGGTCTGAAATGAATTCTGTGACATGTCGGATCTAAATCAAGGGTGTGTTTGTTTTAAGGGTAAGATTGGATTGGATATGATCATTCATATTTTTTCTGGATAGGATGATCCAAATTATGTGTTTGATTGGGTGGATGGGATGATCCAGTTTTGTATTTGGTTGGATGGATAAGAATGGATAAGATAAGGTGATATAATAAAATTAAATATATTTTTATTAAATAGTAATAATTAATTTTATACTAATTAATATGATCTAACATTTATTGTTCAGAATCATATCTTCATAAATTTTAGTTAATAATAAAAATATTAATTATTATTAATTATAGTATGATTGAGCTCTCATCATGTACAAATCAATATCTTATTGCTAATTAATAATAATAATATAGTAAATCATATTAATAATGTCTAATTATATTAGTAATCATCATCGTTACATAAATTGGATAGGTTCATCCGGTCATTTTTACCAGATAGACTTATCCAACATCTTAAAAAAATATTCTCATTTCAGTCCATCCCTGTCCATTCTGACGGTAAATCAAACACTGTACTGGATGGTTCTGTCCAACTCTATCTAATCCAATCCAGCAAAACAAACACACCCAAAATGGGTCGGACCATTTCGTGCTTGGTCGTGTCATGTCACGCGGTCCATTTGGACAACACTACTCACAACACCTGAAACGGCGTCAGGTTGGAACCAAGATTTCTAAGACTATCTCCAACGGGTGACCCTTTCTGTGACCCACATCCAAATTGGACTCAGGCCTCCAACAGATGGATCTATTGTAGGATTCGTACAATCCGAGACTCACAAATAGAGCACCTCCTCAGGCTTCCCAAAGTCCAAACGTCACCACATCCCACGTCGGGCAGCTCCCCTATCGGTTCACCAGCCAGTTCCGCCCGTGAGTCCCCACCCCTCCCCCTCCCCACCGTATCCCCCGTTGCAGAGCTCCACCGCCCTGACTCCCCCCCCCCCCCACACCGGCGTGCCTAGAGCTGCAGCTCCGCCATCGACCGAGGTCCCGGGGCCGCGCCGGCCTCAAAGCTCCGTCCGACCAGGAGCGATTAAGCTCCCGACGTCCGAGCGAGCACGCGACAGCGACCTCCCTTGCCTCCCCCACGCATCGGCCAACTCCGACCACTCAAGCTTCCCGCATGACCTAATTTTTGATCTCCTGTTGGAGATAGAGATTTTTGGATGGTGCTCCTTCAACCTCACGACTACCCACTCACGTCTTTGGATCTCCAATTTGGATCTAGCCTAAGCTCCCTATCGATTTAGTGAAAACCTCATCAAAAACCTAAAAAACGTCGGCTAAACCATTTAAATAAAATAAAATAAAGATTATTTGAATTTTGTTAGAGTATATTTGGTATTTTAGATATTGTATCTAAGTCTTCCATATGTATCTCCGGAGGTAACTTGCCCACGAATTCGTATACTCTCCTATATACCAGCAGAGAGGCTCATTACAATACAACCTACCATATTATTCCAATTTATTCTCTCACTTGATATAGAGTCAAATCAATCCACCACACCACCATCTCCAACCTGTGTGGCATCATTGTGCTTTCTCGCACACCGTTAATCTGACCAGTCGACCACGCGTGCAACGACATCGAGGTCGTGTACCACGCCACCGAGATTCAGGTTGCCGTTGCGTCGCCTCCTCAGGCCACAACATCGCTGCTCGTGGTCACCATGGATTGGGTATTTGTCCTATAAGGTGCAACTTGGTCTATTATGGGTATTGTTGTTGCATCTTCATCGCCGTCTTCACGCACCGATGACTCGATCGTGCACACATGGTCTTCGTCAAGCTGATGGTTCTTCTTCGCCTACCTCGAGCACCATCATCGAGCTTCTTCACTCTACCCGCATTGTCAATCTTGGCGACCGGACCTGCCACGTCTACGACTTCGTCTTCATCCACTACGATCACATCGCCAGAGTTGCAGTCTCTACCTCTACTCCTCTTCGTCTAGTCTGATACTTGCGGGCTGCACCGTCACTCTTCTTTTTTGTCGCACTACATTGCGACCGTCGAGGAAGCCTCTCTACTGATCACCTCCAACACCAACATATGTTATGGTCCCTACCTCTGTATGCTCGGCATTGGCAACACCAATGTGTACCTTCGTCCACGACATATTCTCAGGCCTGGTGGTTCGACTACATCGACTTTGACATTGATCTTCTACCGTGTCTCGATTGTGTCGTTGTCTTCGTCCAAGGTGCATCCTTGCGCACCCTCCTACCTTGGCGCATCCTTGCATCCGTGGCTTCCTCGACATCGGCAACCTCAGCTGCATCAACCACGGCTACCTCAAGCGCTACTTCCACGACCATGGTTATCACCCTTGCTTCGAGGTTTGTTGCTCACGATCTGTAATAACAGACTCAGGAAGGAGAGTGAACAGTTAGTTGGGCCTTGGGCCGACTTCTCACGCAGTTGTTGACCAAGCTTATTCAACCAATTCACCTCCCGACTCCGTTTTTCTTTTTCTTCCCTCGTTATATGCTCATATCAGTACACCACACGCGACAGCGAACTCGTTCATGAAACGGGTGCCTCCCGTGATGGAACGTACGTCTTCTGCGAACCAATATAAAGTGCCCTAGCCTGGGTGTTCAAGGACCAGGTCCACTTCAGAAGACACAACATCGAGGGACAAGATAAAATTTAAAAGAAAAAAAAAACATTCACTCCTTCAACATAGTTAACGCTCATAAATATCCCTTGGTAATTTGTTCTTCAAGTTCACTGAAGTTCCAAGCATCGTTAACTGAGTATTCACCTGCAAAGTAAACATTGTAAACCATCATAGGGCAAATTTTCACCTCACTAACAGTTGGACCATGTATACTGCATAGGAAATTACCTATCGAGTCCCTTCGTAAGGCAGTTAAATGAGCACAGCTGTAGGAAAATGATGGATTGAAGTTAGTCATCGAAATATAGCATAAAAGAGGTGGAGATGGATTGAAGTTAGTCATATGAAAATGGAAGAAAATAGAGCATGGATTATTCTACAACTAAAATATAATAGTGTATATTAAACCACATGGTCAGGACTAAGAGAAGGAATAAGCATTTCTAATGTTAAATATAAAAAAACTAGAACAATTCAGAAAAATAGCTAAATTAAAAAATAAATAAACAAGTGCATAAGCATAGGCCCCAAACACATTGTCAGGGCTGAAAGCTGACTTTTTGGCCTGGGTCTTCAACGAATTTGGTAACATAAAGGGATGTGAGTAAGAAAGTCTTTACAGAATGTGAGAAGAAAATGAAAAATAAGGCTAATAGAAGAATTCAAACCTTCCAAGTGCTTTCCCCAAGTCTGCACAGAGGGATCGAATGTATGTTCCTTTTGAGCAACTGACTCGAAATATCAAATTCTGTCTGTAGATATGGAAAAAAGTTGTCAAGAGGAGTTCATGCCAAGCAATCATATGAACACTACTCTCCAGATATACATTATCAACTACAAATTCAAAAGAAGGAAAAGAGGAACATAAGAATACCTGTCTTCCAGACTGCGCTCAATGTTAAACTGGTATATTGATATACGTCTTGGTGAAAGCTCCACTGTCTCACCCCTCCTTGCTTTGTCATACATCTTTTCACCACCTACCTGATACTCGTTATCAACCATAACAAAACAGCACAACATATGAGCTCATGATTTCATGTTTGATAAACAGTAATAGGCAGTGTGACAGCAAATTGAAGATTTTTTTTCTTTGGGTGAGAAAGCATATTGAAGACTAACAGCAAATTGAAGTTGGATCACAACCAAATCCAACTATACTATACTCTTTTCTCTTATTTACAGCAAGCACAGTGTGTACACAAGCCCTGAGACAGTGCGTGTGAAAGCTGTTCTTTTTTCATCGAATCAACAATATAGTTCAAGTAGTTTGTAGCTAATTATCCAAATGTCTAAAACTTCTGCAGATTGTCATTCATGTATAACAAATATAAGACCTCTGACAAAAATCTCTAGCAACGTTCTCTTAAATAAGTACATGGGAAAAATAGCTTAGATACAAGAATAGTGTACCTTAATGGCAGAAAACATAGGAGGAACTTGCCATATCTCTCCCTTGAATGAAGCTGCTGCTTTTCTAATGTCTTCATCTTTGATGTGTTCCCATGGTTCCCTTTGGATAACCTGATCATAGAAGGATGGTAAGCATAACTGTCATTTAAGCAGAATTGCAGATACACAGATATTTGGACCAAAGCTGGTATAGAAAAAATAGGAATGCAGAATCAGATATGGGGAAGCACAATGTGATTTTAGTTAATTATTTCATGAAAAGATTGAGATTGCACAAAATCAACAATTGAGATCAGAAAATAAAGTTTGTAATTTCTGACATTTGTAAAGACAGGATCAACACAAATAAGATGATCAATAAATTCTTGCAGAGTTAGTTCTCACCAAATAAATGATAAGTGGATTACATATGCCAGTAAGGTGATGGACCACTTTTCAGGATACACTCTTTCAATACGATTTTTCATCAACATCCAAACAGAAGCATAATCAACTGTGAGCCTAATATGTAATCTAGATTCCTAAATACACGAACATTCAGCAGGGCATCATGGAGATGTTAAGGTACCTACTGGTGAATCTGCATCCCAAGTCGATGTGGCTTCTCCAAGTCGGAAAACACCGCTGTAGCCTTTAACCATTCCTTGGTAGCTTCAGCAGCATAAGAACATTCATTCAGAAGAAGAATTTAACAGCAAAGTGCTAGCAATGTAGGGATGATAAGTAGCGTTATTCCAGGGTCTGTCAAATTTTACTTTATATAAAGACCTAATATGCTAGAGCAAATTTGAAGTATGATAAGCCAAAGGTATCCAGAATAATAATCTTTCCTCGAAAGGTTATAGGACGTTACCTGTCGACTATTTTGGTTGCTTTTCCTACACAAACAATCAACAATCCAGTTGCCATGGGGTCCAGAGTACCAGCATGTCCAACCTGCCACCACACATATGGAAACATATAGTGAATGCTACTTAAGAGTTAACAGTAAGTACTGATATCATGAAAATCTCAGATATCACCTTTTGCACTTTCACTAGGCGCCGCAGCTTTCCACAAACAGTAAATGAAGTCCATCCTAATTAGCACCACGAGGAACTCAGATAAGTAAATCAGGATGGAAAGCAACAGGGACCCTAAGCTAATCCTGTGTGCACATTTACTATAGTTGTCTGCCTTGATAGGAAATTGCCAAGGCCAGCTCTCCAGGAAGGAAACACAATACATACTTCAGGCAAGCTGCAGAAGTGCCACAATGTCTGAATGTTGTGTGGATTGTGGCGCTAATCACGGACATTCTATGAAGGATTGGCTGTGGTGCATCTCAGATTATATATAATAGCCTAAAGTACTAGTGCCATCTTAATCTCACAAGACGGCAAGGCATTCCTGTGAGAGGAATATGAGAAGCAGCAATGCACGAAAGGGGAGGGGGGAAAGGCATATCACCTTTGGGCTTGTCGATGAGCACGACGGTGCCACACGGCCCGTCCCACCTCGGCGGCAGCTCCGTCGTCCTGGTCACGAGATACGGCTGCGGCCGGTCCTCCTCCCGCTTCACCTGCCGCGGCGGCTCCGGTCCAGCAGCTGCCGCTCTCCTCGTAGGCTTGGTCTGTGCTTCTTCGCCGGGTCCCTTCTTGAGAGACCTGAAGAAGTCTTCCACCTTCCTCTCCAGCACCTCCCCTTTGTCCTTGCTCTCAGCCACCCCGCGGTCGTCATTGTCATCCTTGTTCTCCTCGTCGAAGAAGACGAGCCCCCTGTCGGCGTCGGAGGTGGGCCCGGCGTCGGCGGGGACGAACGCGTTGTCGAGCGATTGGTGGGGGAAGTACTTCTTCTCGAGGCGGTAGAGCATGCGGTAGTGCTTGTCCTTCTCCCAGGGCATGGCGAAGGCGTCGTGGAAGTAGAGCGCCTCCTCGCGCGCGTGCAGCCGCGGGAAGTCCACCACCTCCGGCCGGAGCTCCACGAACTCGTTGGAGGAGGCCGACGGCTTGGTGCCCGTGGTGGCGTCGGGGTCCGGGAGGAGCCGGCTGCGGCGCTTGCGGAGGTACCGCCGCTTGGCGCGATCCAGAGGCTGCGGCTGCGGCTGCTGCTCATCGGAGGGAGGCGGCGAGGAGGAGGATTTGGGGGGCTTGGGGTCGGCGGGGCGGTGGACGATTAGGTCGTAGTAGAGCGGGTACGGGGTGGCCGTGAGCGAGAGGAAGCGCCGCGGGAGGCGGCGGAGCAGCGCCGACGGCGAGGAGGAGAGCATCGCCGCCGCCGCCGCCGTCGCCATGGTAACGAGCATCAATCTCTCCTCACTCACTCTATGGCGCGCAGGCGTTATCGTGCATCCTGGCCGTTCGATCGGAGATGCACGGCTCAGATAACCTTATCATTACGGCCAAAAGTTGCCTTGCTTGGGCTGGGCTTGGGCTTGGGCTTTGGGTTTATATGGTCTTGGGCCCTTTGGTTTCCATGGCGGGCTGGCGGAAGAGAAGAAAGAATTCAAGGGTTGGTTGCTCAAAAAAAAAAAAAAATCAAGGAGAATCCTGATGATGGCGGCTCTCGGCGGCGGCGGCGGCGATTGGATGGCGTCGTGCGGCGTGTACGAGGGTCTGGGGCTCGACGAGTACATCCCGGGGACCACCTACAAGGTGAGGGATTTCTCGTTCGACCCGCGCATGGGCGAGCCGGAGCGGGCGGCGAGGGCGGAGAGGCTGAGGCAGGAGGCGCGCAACATGGAAGACGAAGACCGCGCCAGACGGAAGCGAGCCCAGGCACGCATCCTCGACTTCGACCCCAAGCAGAACGGCATCTACTACAACCGACTGTCCTTCGTCGACCTCGAAACATTCGACCTCGACGAGGAGTGTGAGTGCCAATCTCTTCTTACTCGTCTTTACTTGATTCGGTTCTCAATCGCTGATCGGTCACCTTGATGCAAAATTGTACAATGGATTGATTGGCTTATTGGTTGCTGTCCACGGAAATCAAATTGACATCTAGTTTCAGTCTTTTGACTAATCACTGCATGTTTATGTCCTTTTTTACAGCATAACAACTTCAATTGTCTAATTCCTAGTCAACTTAAATTATATACCTTGATGCAAAATTGGACAATGTGTTGGTTGGTTTACTGGTTGCTGTCACTGAAATCAAATTGCAATCCTAATTTCATCATCAGTGTCTTAATAACTAAACACTGCATGTTCATGTCCTTCAGCATACTAGTACTGCCAATTAGTCAATTACCAAATTCCAGTTTTTTTTTTTTCTAATTTCTAGGCAACTTAAACTCCTCTGTTTCTGTTTATTTTGCTCCCCAGCGTCCCGTGGACCGATGCGATTCACTAATGCTGTCTACAAAGACAAGGGCGATTACGAGCTATGTGAGGCAGTAAACATCTTCTCTGTCAAGATATCCTCTTCGGATGTTGGCTTTTCAATTAATGTATATGGCACCGTCATCGCCAGAGACAGCCTTGACAAAAAAATGTGTTTTATCTCTTCCGCCGTGACCGAGATAACCCACAACTCATCAACTCTGAGGTACATTCATAGGAGAAAAGATTGAGTTTGTTTCTTGCAGATTGATAAAATTTAAATACGAACCTGCAATTGTTTTCTAACCATCGACAGTGTAACTGCTAACATCTGTGACTATTTGTGTCAAACAATGGCCATCCGTGCTAATATTACTTATGCTGTATAGATGGACATTTCAAAATACAATGCTAACCTGTCGTTTACAGTTATGTACATTTACAAAATATACAATGCTAGTCTGTCATTACACTTCTGTACATTTACAAAATACAATGCTAACCTGTCATGTCAATCTTTTATAGGAGGATTCGTTGATCTTGACAGGACCAAAACGAGGACTTGCGCTAATAGGTGATGTATATGTTGAGACTGATCTGAAGATCAAGGACGACGGAGGGCAGGAGGACAAACAGCTTAGTAAAGGAGTCTTAACTATCAGGGGCATAGCACGTCGAGACTTGACGGAATGTGAGCTGGAAACTGGCTCTCTTGCTACCAGGTTCTGTACTGTGAGTATCATGTATAGCGTGGTGATAGCTGCAGTGGAGGGTACTATTGCAATTGAAGCTATACAGGGGAATTTCGATGGGAAAATCACTGCCTGCGCCACCAGCATCCAGAAGAGCCTTGTGCTTTATGATAGCGAAGTGGCTGGTACAGTAAACGCTGATGATAATGGACTCATCCAGCTTTTGCAACCTGTCATATCTGTCTACCTGAAGGAGATGCTGGAGGTGACTATTGTTGCCCGTGATGGTGAAACAAAGAGGGTTAAGTTTACTCCAAAGCTCTGTGGTGGTGAGACATTTGAAATTACTGTTGGCGACACTCAGATGCTCGTGCAAGTTACTTGGTCAATAATTGATTATTGAGATCGAGCCTTTTGATTGGCTGGTAGTTAAGCTTTTTAGATGTGGTTAATCTTCATTTGTAGAGACTTAGCTCTGACCTTTGAGTTTCATTCTCTAACGAGGTTCATAGCATCCTGTAAAGGTCTTAGCTGCTCTTTTTTTTTTCTTTTGTTTTTCTGCAGACTTCTTTTAGTTACCACAATAGGGTTTCTCCTACCATCCTCCCGTTAGAAAGCATTAACTAAGTATTTTTTTTATGAATCGAGAATATATTAATATTTCAATATCTGTATTAAAAAGATGCATCCAGATATAATCTCTCGTAAATGTAAATGAGACAATGGAGAGACAATGAACTATCTTCTTTATTGATGATGATGGGTACAATTTATAGTAGGGGGGAAAGTAGAAGCCAAATAATCTTTGTATTCACACTATAATCCTAATGTACTGATGTGATTGGTTAATAATCCGTCCCAAGGATTCATAACACTCCCCCTTGATCAATCGATCGTTATCGTACACCACCGTACAACTCCTCCAAAACTCTGCGGGAAAAATATGAGGATGTATGTTTGATACGCTATAAAAATTCCTTAGAACCCAGTGGAAAAATTAGGAGAAATTGATACAGCATATATTGGGTATCATCTCGTTCAAAACTCATATGAGAAAAACTCTTTCAGGGAAAACCCCATAAACGAATTAGAGAACGGTATTATGGCATTTGATATCACCCTTTTAAAAACCCTTGTAGGGAAAAATCATGAGATATGACATATACTTGTATTGATATTGTCTCATTAAAAACCTTTTATGAGAAACCATATAGGAAAAACTCATAAAGGAAAAGAGTGCAATATGATGTTTGGACATGTTACTTTCAAAAGGACTCTCTCCCTAAACCTTGCAACATTACAAGATGTTTAGTTCCTTAATCTGCTATAGTACATAAGGATACCACAATTAGAAGCAATGATCATGTTGCTCTTTATGTAAACCTGACTACATCTATACAATATAAAAAGCACTATCAATATGGATAGTAGCTAATGGTTCAAAAGAACCAATACTACATAGTTAATGTAGTTGACCATTCTCCAATTTAACATGCACAGTAAGTGATGCTTGAGAATGAAAAGTGGAGTAGCACTTGGAATCTCGATGATTTATGTCTATATTCGATTCCACCATAAAATCAGTCTCTATATATCGGCATTATGAGGATTATTTGTATGCCTAATATATGCATATTTTACAACGGTCTTATTTTGTTGAATAAAGCAAGATCTTACATGCCACAAGGATATCTATGAACATCGTCTTTGACTCCTGCCAGATGGTCGTATGGAGTAGCGCTTTGATGACATTGACATAAACTTAAGTGCAAGATATATGCGCTTTGATGACATTAACATAAACTTAAGTGCAAGATATATGCGCTTTGATGACATTGACATAAACTTATGTGCAAGATATATACGTTTTGATGACATTGACATAAACTTAAGTGCAAGATATTTGCATTACTATCTTAGAGGATATTCTCCCCTCATCTCGAGGATGCTTGCAAGAAGCTATATCCCTTATGGCCATACTTCTCTCCCCCGTCTCTTGATTCGGGAGTTGAGTGATTTTTATTAGGTACCTTCAGTCTTTCTGACATAGGGAATCCGATGTGATGACACATTCATAACAAATAAATGCATTTGGTAGACTATTTGCAATATGATTGCAAATAAAATAATTCTAAACAATATGTTTAGATTCTTGCTACATGGACATGAGGACTCAATGTGAATGTATATTACATTCCTTCTAATTCCTGGTATTCTTAGTGGTATAAATCTCCCCTAATGCCTGGAATAATCCTCGAGTATAAGCATACGAGCAATAAATGAGTTCTTATTAGAGACTCAAGATATTATGAATAGACGGATAATGATACCTCTTATTGATCCCCAATGCTCTCGATGTATGCTTTAGGTAGTGATTTTGGTATGTGTAGAACAATACCGTTTATGCAAATGGGAAATATTCTTGGCATGAGGCCAGGTGTCCACTTGTTAACTGCGACGGAGGGAGCCGTTTGATTGTAGTTGAATGAATTGGAATAATCATGTGGTGTGTAAAGTCACATATATCTAACAAGATGTTAGTATGTGTCAATTCCAATCTTTGTCATGATAGTGATTTGATTCTCATGAGGAGAAAATATATAAAACCATTTTGAGTATGGATATATGGGACTAGTGTTGGACCTTAATTTCTTGGGCCATACAATCGTCATTGTAAGCATTGGAACTTGGCAACATTAACCTATTGGATTGATTGAATCCAACATTCAGGAATATCTGCTCATGAAGTGAGCATATATCTTCTTATTAAAGACATGGTTGATGTGTGAATAAGAAACACACATAAGACCATCATGTAGACGCATCTAAAGAACCATGAATACCTGAATAAAACCATGAATACCTGAATAATCCATACAATGATAAGACCACATAAATACTCTTGAATGCATATCAAGAAGTGGTTCACATTAAATTTTAAGAACGAGGACCTTAAAATTCATTTCTATGTGACACATGCGGTGTCGACTAAATCCAAAGATTCTGGAAATATGTTTTGACCAATGGAATTGACAATAATTTTTTCTCATCATCCCTATGGTGGAACGACCAAAGAAGGAATGCTAGGTCTTGCTATAGACAAGAAAGAAAAAATTTGTACGCAATACTTGCTACAGGTATATTCCAGATGGTAATAGAAATCTTGCCATATCCGTTGTTGTTTAGAGGATAATTCCTCTTTGTTGACATCATAATTTCAATATAGAAATTATTTTAATGGATATCTCTGTATTTTGTTAGGGTACTTATCAAATCAGGATACAATGATCCATGATTCTATTTTGAGTACCACAAAGGAGATGTGATAGTGGCAATATGATAGCCTTCTATCATTTACCGCATAGTGATTGCTTATTTCCTTCTGTATGAAAGAGTATGGAAATGTTTCCTCCTCATTGTATAGAGTGTGTGGCGCACATGTCTACTAGCAGGCATGTTTCACCTTCATTGGATTTGTTCAGTAGGAATCTATATATAGATTGAAGCGTCTAGTGGAACACTTTTCAGATATATAGAATACATACTGCTTTTTTAGTATATCAATGTGACTGACACATTTTTAGGATATACAACATAGTAGATATGTAATAGGACGTAGAAGACATAGTATGTAAGGAGACGGGAGCCTACTGTAGGTCTCCAATATTATTCAGAATGAATCTGACCATTACTTTCTCCTTGTTGAAGAGGTCCCCCTAATTGATATTTAGTAGATTGGTTGCTTCTTAAATCTCTGAGAAGTTTTGTGAACAACATACCTCTTGGTTCATGTCTGGTTGAAGATTGAAGTATGCTTCTTCTTTTTGTCCTTGACAATGATGGCTATCTCTCCCACGGATATCTAATGTTGATCAATCAAGTGTCTTGAGGTATGACATGTATTGATTGTTTACTTAGAGCAACCAGCCCCACGACAAATGATTTGTTGAATTATAATATGCCTTGACCTCGATCCGATGCATAAGATTTCAAATTCTTGTTATGCATTAGCATTTCTTTTCCAGTAAAGTTCTATGGTTGGCTATGAGAACCTTCGAACTTACAATTATGCTAAACATTATGATACACCTCAGATGATTGAGCAGATCTAATAGGATGCTTATGATGATTCTTTTAATGAAGTTCATCAAATTGTCGGCCTAAATTAGTACATAAATGTTGAGTTCAGCAAAAGATTGATAAATACTTGCATGGTAGTCATGCTGGAAAGATCCTACTAATGAGGAATATTTCATATGAAGTTGTCTCCATCTTATACTCATATGTAGGTTCTTATTTTCCCTCACACAACTTTGGAACAAATTATATGGATAATTTTATTGTACTCTTTGATAGATATGAAGTCCTAGAGACAAAGATATGTCCATTCAGATTAGTTGTAGGCACAATAAAGTACATTAATGCTATATGTATCTGTTCATGAGGAATCCATAAAAAAAAAATCAGATTTACTCCATTTGATACTCAGATATGAGATCATAATGAATATGGTACCTTATGATGTATAAGGCTCCTATACTTGATTGCACCAGAAATGGTTATTTTTCTTTTATAGAAAATACATAACCATATATTTTACGTGGAATGCCAACTAAGTTCAACGTCCATGATTTATGTTGGGTAGTTGTCACCCTCGAGTGCGAGATTATGGAAATACACAATAGATCATCTTTGCCAACATGGGATTAACCACTTATTTACTTAAAAATCATCATGGTAACATGTAAGAGGGATGCAAAATTTTATAAACTCAAATTAATAACTTGAATTACATTAGTGTGGACCTCATATGATGTAGCCAACACTTGGAGAGAACCATTAAAAATGGTATCAATCTCATCTATATTATATATTTTTATGATTTTTTAGGCACCAAACAATATCTAGCCGCTGTAATCTCAGCCGTTGATCAAAACTCTCTAAACCACCCACCAACACACGATCTCGTTTGGGCCCATCCACAGGAGCATTGATTCTGCGTTAGATGAAACGCTGTCTACGCCATTTCGTTCTCGTTCCGTCCTGAAAATCTCGGTTTTTTTATACCGAGCGCTGGTCTAGTACTCCCCGCGTAACCCCGCCCGCCTCTTTCGCGGTTCTCTGTCGCGTAGGCGCTCCCGCAACTACGCTGCTCTTTCCAAATTGTCAGACGGGAGTCAAGGATCTTGTTTCTTCTTTCCTTCAATGCTCCCTCGAGCATGACTCAGAGGTGGGGGACAAACGAACGCCTCCCGCTAGCGCGTACATGATTGCGCCGCCGTCCCCGACGGAGCAGCAGCCGCCATCTCCGGAGCGCGCGCAGTCCATTCTTCACAATCAGATTTCGATTGCTGCATCGTTCTATGATATCACTGATACGGTTTAGGGTCTTCAACCTGACGAAGCTCCTGTTTTGGCACAGCAGAACACTTATCCGTTTTGGGACAGTACAAGACCTTTGCCTAATAGATCAATGGTGCTTTTGCCGGTGTCTGTTGCCGGTGGTTAATTAGCAGGTCATTTTCATCTTTGTTATTTTCTTTCCGGTCATTTAGTGTTGGCCATGGTTTCCAACCCGTGTTGTGGGTGCTCTACTGCTCTTTGTTCAGGTAACCAGGTAGGGTGTCGATCGGCATCTTCGCTCGCCGATCATGTTTGATTCCGATTTCATACGATTTTCAGTGCTAGATCAAACATCGGGGCACAAACAACAAGTCATCCTAAACTGTTTGGGCAAGCGAAGCAGTCAGGCCTTTCGATTATCGAATGAACATCCTCAACAACGGTTAGTAGTAGTCCATGATCTTCAATATTTCTATGTTAATTTCTGTCCCGTTATGTTCAGTTGTTTCGTCTGAGTGCAGTTCAATCCAACGATAACCCTATGTGAACAAGGGAATCAATAACGAGTTAAAAAATGTCGTGATCGCAAAAAGGCAGAGAGTTGACCCTCATCCCCGACGCTCAACAATGTACCATGTATCATCATTTTCCTGTGGTTTCATATCGCTACGTTTTCATGTGCTTGACTTTATGTATAGACTCTTTTTCAGATGGTCAGGAAAACGCACGCTCCTTGTGTTGTGGCCAATCCCTGAATTTGGCAGGACGACACATCCAAAAATTCTGGTAACAGTACAAATGATATTCATTTACTTATAATCTCTACTTTACTTACCTTTCTATGTGCTCACATTACTCTGGCGACCACAATTAAATCTGATGAATTGTTGGCTGCGAAATGACGTCAACAATCCAAAAGAATGAGTTAAGAGATACAAGGAGTGGAAGAAGGCTGAGAGTGAAAACGATTCAACACGGAGCAACCAATTAAATGGGATCATATTTCATCTATGATTGTACTTGATGATTCCATGTAATTTTATTTCACGAGCAGACTAATGCCTGCATGTAAATTTTAGTGTCATTTTGGTTTAAAATGTGATCAAATTCTTGTAGCACGGAGCAAAAAGCTAGTGAGGGTCCATAGATACACTTTATTTAGAATGAAGAAAATTACACATAGTGTACCTACATGCACTATCGGAATCCTTACATTGCCGTGTGCCGCAGACATACGGCGAAGGCCATATTACACACGGTAAAGGTTTTTGCCGTGTGTGGCCTACGGCAAACGCCTGACGGCAACAAAGGCTGATGGCAAAGCCATGTGTTGTCATGTGTCATTTGTCGGCCACACGGCAAAAACCTTTGCCGTGTGCCAAATTGGACACACGGCAAAGTTCTTCATTTAACGGTAACGGGGAGCACAACGGTTTTTCATAGGGAAAACCATGACACACGGAAAACATTTTTCCAAAAAATATAAAAAAACAGCCAGCACCACGACGCCACCATCAGCGCCGCAGCACGCGCCGCCAGCCACGAGGTTAGGGCCCCCGCTGCTGCGAGGCCTGAGCTCCAACCGAGGACGATGGTCGCCCTGCCCACGCCGTGGTGGAACCAGTTCCAGCATCCATGGGATTCCGGCGGTCTGTCGAACTTCTTGGTCGGGTCGGCGCTGTCCAAGCCATGTTTGCCGTGTCGTCAAAAAATATACGACAAATAAGTTGTTTGTCGTGTGCCCGACAGATTGCACATGGCAAAGTATTTGGCACACGGCAAATTTTCATTTTCCCGTAGTGATGAATCTATCTATGCTCTAAAGGAAAACACCTCATTTATCATGTCGATAAATTTTCGTACGTGCGTGTCGCACGTGCCCAGCAGTGGGATGCATAGTTTGATATATATCGATTGATGCTTGTTTCCTTGTACTGTTTGTTAGGCTATGATGGGAAAGCACTTCAAAGGTCATATGTCAAGAAGACAAAATTTAGACCTCACGTAGTGGTAGAACAAATTTTACAAATATGCAGTATATGCCATGGTTCCACTATCTTGTGTTTTTTAAATAGAGGTAATCACTTGAATTTTGCATGAGTTCAATTCTGCTTTATAAAGCACCTAGGACCTATTTTTAGCTAAATTGAACATGAATTTTGCAAGAAATATATCTCATCGGAATGTTGTATTGTGTTTGACATTTAATTACTTGGATTAAGCACATTAGGCTTAATGGCGGTTAATTAAACAGTGATGTGCAAAGAGATATAAATCTCAATTGGAAAATAAAAATGTTGTAAATATTTGCATGTGTTTAAAACATTGGGTTTAATGAAGGTGAACTAAAATACCGTGTTTTGCAAGAAATTAATATCTCAATTGTAAAACAAAAGAAACACATTTTGATATCTCAATTACAAGAAATATCAATAATACATGTCATAGGGGATGCACATCGGGCAAACACATGGGACATGATTTTATTCCATATAATTTACAACATTAAATCACTAACATAATGTTATTATCTTATGTCATAGGTAATGCTCGTAAGGCAAACCATTGGACACACAAAAAAAAAAGCTAGAAAATAAGACTGGAATGAAATTGCACATTTGGTATGCTTGAGAGCAAACTTGTCGTGAATTTGCATTTGTAATTTCACATAGTGCAACTACTGTTAAAGTATAGAGCTAAAACATAAAAAAAGAATATATATAAAAAAATTACTGTTCAAGTATAGAGCTAGCGCCGCCTCTGGTGAGACTTGCAGCGGTCCGGATATGCCGTTGTTGCTATTCATTGAATCGGGCTTCCGCCACCGCTTGCGCGGGTCATGCATGGCCTGCGCCGCTGTTGTGAAGACACACACCGTTGAGGCATTAATTGTTGCCGTGGCTGCGCCGCCGCAGTTGTGATTCGGCTATCATATGATAATGCTGCAGCCCGTGCGGGATGGACTGCAAGCTAGGCGCTTGACAAAGGCTGCGTGTGATCGCGAGCGCCGGGACAACCACCAAACAAGGTCTTACTTGGATGTTCTGGAGATTGAAAATCTACAGGAAGCCAATGCCATCCTTCTTCTTAATTTTCTGCTGAGATGAAGAGCGGTTAGCCCAGTGGCCAAGACTCATGCATGGTTGAGTCCTGTGTCGGCGGGCCTCCGTCCCGCACCCCGCCTCCTGAAGGCAGCGCATGGTGCGCATTTCTTAAAAAAAAAAAAAAAAAAAAAAAAAAAAGAGCGGTTAGCTCTGGTTCTTCGTGATTTTTGAAGATGATGGCATCTCCATGGTTGTCGTTTAACCCGTGCTGCTTTCTGATGTTGCCGATTAGAGGTAGAATCACAAGTTCTACATTTTGGAAATTTGATTGGGCGGTTGACGATCCACTTTACCGGTCCAATTCAACCCTCTCTTGATACAAACATTTCATACTACCAAGTATATTTTCGAGTCTTTTTTTGCTTGCTTGGTGGCACGAGAGAGTAATAAACCTAAAGATGTTTCATACGCCCTTTGCCTGTGGGCACGTATTTTTTATTTGTTCACATGTAGGTTTCAGATGAGAATTTACTGAGCTCATTATAAGTTTTTTAATAGGATTTGGAATTTATTTCAGTTTGTTGCTGTCGCCGAATGGTTTCTAGTTTAGTCGCCTTAATTTCTACCAACTAATTTTCTGGTGCGCTTTGCTTTATATACAAACTAAATTATTGTGGTAATTTGAATACCACACCTGTTGTTGCTCAAGTCAACTGAGCAAAGCAAGTTTCAAAAACAAAAAAAAAAGTCAAGTGAGCAAAGCATGCACTCCTAATACCAAATAACATGATACGCTTGCTATAAGCGGTTACTGATTATTAGCACTTGTGTCTGCTACATATATAGTGGCTTAAAATGCATATTATATTCAGGAATGCGATTTTTAATAATGCACATATGATACTTATGATACCTTGCTATGATACTCATGATACTGGTAGGTTGAAGGGGTATCATGTTGAAGATCTGGATCGTTGGAGAGGGAAAATGGACAATAATTGAGGAGTCTACCGTAAAAGTGCTCTGGAACTTGCGAGCTCTCCTTCCTCCTCTTCCAGTACCTGAGCCAACAAAGATCCAATCAACCGAACGAGAGACGATATGGTTTGTGGCTGATGCAGCGATCACGTACGTAACACGAATGGATGTGCTAAGAAGCGCGTCTTGGTCTTGGCTGGATAGGAGATGGCCGCGACAACTTGGCGACGAGATATGCAGCACGGACACGTCTGTCGTTGCAAATCACAGCCCGACTCCGAACAGGTTTGTGTAAAAAGAAAAAAGGCAAGGATTTTATCTGATACCGATACTTCTTTTTTAGGGCCGACCGATACCGATAGTTATTATGTTGTGGCTGGGCAGGCTATATATATATATATATATATATAACAATGAAAAGCTTGTGCAACCTGGATCCGGACCACAAGCATCATCTAGACGATAGGACAACGCGCAGGAATGATGAGCAACCGGGAGGAGGACGAGGATTGGGTCCGCGGCTTGGACGAGCCCAAGAAGCCATTGTCCAGGTATTATGCTCGGCTCTCCGCCTTGGTTGAGGAGAACTCAAATCGGCCTCCCCCCGTGGTGAAGAAGGAGGAGGAAGCGGTGGCTGACCACGAGAGGCAGAAGCGAAGAGAACATTTGATTCATGTTCTCACTATTATTATAACTATTGTACATGCAAAGTCAGTGACCATTGTTAGTACTTAACATTCATCATAGTGCTAAAACAGTCGGGCATCACAGCTCTTGTGTCTGAAACGGGGCTAGCTATAGACGGCCTGAAAGGCGTCTGAAACCGTGTCAAACCCGTTCTGTTTGCAAAGTTTAGACGGGTTGTTGACCGTTTAGAAGACTGACGAGCACGGTTGCCTCCTGTCTACCATCTAAACGCGTCTAGACGCCCGTTTCAAAACCGTTACTGGCTATTCAGGAGTACTCTCGCTGTGGATAAGGTCTGGTTGGCACCTCTATGGCATGTCCATGGTACAGAAAGACGTACGGTTGGGTCAATATCGTCGCGCCGACAAATCCAGCTGATCTTAAACATCAGTTAACCGATATTTTTCTAGCTTGTTTGTTTGTTTTTTGTAACCTTTTTTTTTCTTTTTCTTTTTTTTCTGGGTTATTTTATATGCAGTTCCATCAGTCCATCGCACAACTTCAACTGCATCAGTATCATTTTCGGTCCAATTATAGCTTTGTTATAACGCCTTCCTTCTTTCTCACTGCAGCACCCCTTGGCCCAATGAGAGACACTGAGGCACCAATCCATGTGCTGCATGGCACTGTCTGCAAAGAGGGCGAAAAGTCGTCCCTTCCAGGTGACTGCTCCGCAAACTCCGCCGGTGCCAGCCAAGGGCGTCTCGTTCCGTGTAACTCTGTAAACGTCTTCTCCGTGAAGATAGTCTCATCTGATGTTGGCTTCCCGATCAATGTGTATGGCACTGTCATCGCCAGAGACAGCCTGGATCTAAAGTGTGTTTATCTCTTTGACCGTCATAGAGATGATTGCCAACTCATCCTCTCCAAGGTACATCCGCAAGTTTTAACGCTTCTTTAAACAGGCCAACTCTTTGCTGTCACAAGTATATGCAAATTTCATTACCTTCTTGCATGTCAAAGTGGTTATCAATAAACACTCTTAGGAGAGTATACTGTCCGTATTTTGGTGGCCTGGGACATTTTCTTTTTTGTTTCCGGTGCTGCAATCCTGTGATGCTGAAAAAAAAAAATGTATACCCCTATGCTATTTGCGTAACCAGAAGTATCAAATAACTATGTCCTTGTCATGCGGCTGTACAAATAAAAAACTTTCCGCTGTTTTATGTCGCTTTTAGACCTTGATGTGGGATATGCAGTGTTTCATATAGAAATTACAGCTTCCAGGCGCCATTTTGCATCTGCAAACCCCCAACCCCACCTCCTAACATATGTGAAACCTGTTCGCAGGACGAATCATTGATTCTGACTGGGCCAAAGCGAGGACTTGCTCTAATTGATGCTGTATATTTTGAGGTCGATTTGAAGATCAAGGGTGGCAGAAAGCAGAAGGACAAACAGCTGAGTAAGGGCTATGTAGCATTGGATGGGGTTCCACGTAGCTCCAAGGATGTGAATGAGGTTGAGAGGTACAATCTTGATACTATGCTCAGTAAGGTGGTGCTGATGTGTGCAGTTGAGAAACGCGCGGTGGAAGCCACTATAGCAATCGAAGTTATCCAGGGAAAATTTTCTGGAGAAATCACTGCGTGCACCTCTGGTGTCAGGGATAGCATTTTGCTTCATGATACCAAAATGACTGGAGATTCAACTGGTACAGGAGTTGTCCAGCTGCTGCGACGTGTGGTGGCTGTCGGTCTGAAGGAGAAGCTCATCCTGACTCTTGCTCGGACTGGTGCTTGCATAGCTAAGAGCACCATGAAGTTCACTCCAAGAGTCAATGACAGGGATGAAAAAGAGATGGCCTGTGGTTTCGTTAAGATGCGCGTGAAGGTTGCTTGGTCGATAATGTCACGCCTCGATCTTGATTGACATTGATAGGCTGGTAGCATGTGTTGGGGCTCTGGTGTATTTAGTTATTATTGTTGTATGGTTACCAGTATGGTTATTTTGTTAGACCCTGCATCATTAGGCTATCAGTCGGAGATTATCTATGATTATTACGTCGTAGTCATGAAGTGTGCTAGGTATTCTCCTTGTATGCACTCCGTAGTAGTTTAAGTTATTTTGGCATATTCTTTTTGTCATCTCGGTATGTTTTGTGAATTATTCCATCGGGAGGAGATGACGTTTCGACCAGACGCTATCTGTAGTTCTGTACAAAAGATGATCGCAAAAAAAAAAAAAAAACATTCTGTACAAAAGCTTTGAACAAAGAACAGTCAGCTACTATCGAACGAAAATCAATCAACAAATACTACGATGCAAACTCAACCAAAAATGTGCAATATTCTTTGCCTGGACTAGATTCTTTGCTTTCCTTTCAAAGTTTCTTCTTATTTTGAACGTTTTCTTTCAAAGTTCTCCTGTTCCATTGACCCCAAATGTTTTTTGACATGGTAATACGTATTGTATTTCGTTACTCAAACTAGCAAAGTCCCTTTTGTTGCAACGGGCTTATAACAAATCAAATGAGGTAGCAATCTACTTCAATATTTAATCACATTTTCTTGACAAGACAATATATTTTAACTTGAATTTGGAATAGAGCTACTTCCAGTATATTAATTGAGATTCCTCTTATTAAAGTTGTTTCATGAACACTACACAAAACTGACTTCTTTTTCATTGCTATGAAGAAAGATCAAGAATCATGACTCTGTCATTACCAAATACCAATGGACATGATATCGACAGACCTGAATGACATGACATGAAAATGTCGTGGATCGTTTTTATTTTGGTGATTGTGATCTAGAGTATTAACTGGGATGCATAATACTGGAAGTTCATGCTAGGTGATGTGCTTCCTACTTCCCTCTAAATTAATACTTCAAAATTTCATAGGTATGTTTTTATTCTTTGCAGGTTATTGCATTTGTGTAGCACGAGACAGTTATGTAAACAACCTTTGAAATCTGGGATATCTCCAGAGTTTAGGACATGCTTTGAGATATTACTAGGCAGCTTTAGTACAGGTACATGCAGTTCTTTTTGTAAAACGAAGTCCAGATTCATACTTATGGATTTTGTTTCTTGTTGATTTTGCTGAAGCAATCATTTTTTGTGCTGCAAACAGAAGTCATTCTTATCAACTTGCATGACTTGAGAGATGATGAGAAGCTTTTTAAAATCAAGATGGAAGATACATCAAGGTGATAAGAGAGCTTGACTTTGAAGCGACATTGATGTTGAAGACATGATCTCTTGTGAAGCATAAGGGCTTGGGGTTGACAATGCAACGACCACCTGTTCTCGAAGCTCGAACGAGCGAGCCAAATTCATGGCCATCTCCAGGGACTGAGGTGCATGAATCTGAACATCAATACTCATTGGAGGCTGAAGTCTGACAGTGAGAGCTGAACCTGCTGCGGTTGAGAGAGAGGACCTGCGCGAGCTAGTAAGGATAGGAATTTCTCACAATATTCTGCCACAGAGCTGGTGTGCCGGCAGGCAGCCAAATCATCAAGCGGATTGGCACGCAACGGCGGTCCAAAGCTCACATTGAGCAATTCTATGAATCTGCGCCAGGATAGTGTGCCGTTCTCACGCTCAACGTGCATGTACCAGACTTGGGCAGCATCGAGCAGACGAATTGAAGCCATCCATACCTTCTCCTCTTCAAGAACGCGGAATCCCTGGAAGAACGCCTCACATTTGTGGATGAAGGTCAGCGGATCGTGATGTCCATCAAACCTGGGAATATCTGGCTTGTAGTACTTGGTGATGCCGCGCCCATCAGAAGACTTAGAGTTGTCATTGCGGGGTGTCCTGAACAATCGCTCGGAATCATTATGCGATGCGATGGACTGTGAGTTCTCTTGTATCTTCAAACGGCGGTCCATGTCATCAATATTGGACTCCAAGCTATTCAAGCACTTCAATTTGGTGTGGACCATCTGGTAGAGGGTCCTATTGTCTAGTTCGTCATCATCGGCTCTAGAGGAGGTGCCGATAGCATCCCTTTTCTTGGCAGCCTCAGCTTTAGCCTTCTTATTGGCAATCTCGGCAGCAGCCAGAGCATCAACCTTCTTCTTTGCTTCGTCGCCATAGCGCAGCGCAGACGAGAAAGATCACTGGCAAGTCTGATACCAGATGTTATGGGTGTGGATAATTGGCTTTATGTTGTGCCAAGGGCTTGAGAATTAGGTTTTAGGCTTATCCCCAAAGCTTGAGAGAATTAGATGAGATTTAGATTATATTTCTGATTATTGCTTGCCTCTTTCGTTGATAGTGCCTAGCATATATAGCTAGAAGAATTACAACTAAAACCTACTCTATTATGGAGTCTTAATCGACTCTGCCAAAGAATTCTAACTGAACTATTCCTTATACTATTGCTCTTATCTGACTATGACTCTAACTCTAATACTAGTCACGTGTGTATTGTTCCCTACATAACATTTTAGAAAAGTGATTACATTACCAATTTATTCTTTACTACTGAACATTTTCTATTGGCAGAACGTATATGGTGGAAAGTTAGCACAATTAAGAAAATGGTTTAAGTTCTTTTTGTTTAATCAGTTTTACAGTCAAATGTTTGTTGCATAACCTATTTGATGAATAAAAAAACTGATAAGTAGTTTTACCTTTTTCGTAAAATAACGCATAATGCATTGCATTGGAATTATTCTTGTATAATCAATTTACACTAGAGTTTTGAGGCATATAGATGGGCCAGTAAATTCTGCCACTGCAGTTTGCAAATGATGTGCTCTTTGATAATATCGTGATGGAGTTAGATTCATTTGGACGGCAAAAGCAAAAATGATGCACACATGCTGTCATTGCTATGCTTACAGTGAGCTATCATAGGATTATTACACTATGGCTCTCACATACTACCTCCGTCCTATAAAGAGTGTCGTTTTTGACTTTTTAACATTATGTTTGATCATTCATCATATTCTTTTTTTTCTTTTGCAAATGTTGTTTATTATTTTTGTAATTGATTGTATCATCAAAGATATATTAATCGTGACATAATTGTTTTAATATTTTTTTTTTAAATAAGACGGAAGATCAAAAGTGATGTCTGAAAATCAAAAGCGATACTCTTTGTGGGATGGAGGTAGTATATGTCAATTGTCATAAGGTTTTACCTATCTTTGTTTGCAAAACTGTTGCATTACTCTTTGTAGTTCCCCTGTCTTTAAAATCATAGTTCTTTACAATTGAGTATAAGCTTCAGAAGCAAGCTTGCTTCTATGTGATATTTCTGGGAGATATAACTTGAAAATGTTGTAGCTGACACAAAAGCAGAGTGATGAGTGCGCTAAAAGCTATTATGTCTAATTTTATTACTAGTTTCTAAACTGTTATTCCTAATCACTCTGTTTCCTTGGATGTTGGAAAAACATTGTTGTTGGATTTCCCACAGAGATTGAGTTGGATCGCATCACACATGTAGCTCGACTGTTCTCATAATAGAAAAAACACATGTAGCTCTATACTGATTTTTGAAACTCACATCTATATCTACAATTTATTCCTTCATCATGCAAAATAGCAAGATGTGCTGATGCTTATTCTGTCACTCTGAGGGAAGTCAAGTAAATGGAATAGCCATTGATGTGATAGGATTTCAAGTGTCCCTTGCTCTGATGTTACCAGTTTACAACGTAGCAGTGGCAATGGAAGATGATGCCCATTGAAATTTAAGGATATGTTGAGTATTTTTGTTTGATTGATTTGGACTTCTTGCATATATCTTTCAAGCTTACGGAGTTGATGCACTTTGATGGAATAATAGGAAACTGTAGGATAAGGATATTTGATTAAGTCTTAGCTGCTTCCTTTCATCATATACAATGCTGGGTAAAATGCCCATGCTATCAATGGTCGTATGTGCCTTGTTGATAAGATCTTAGATGTTCTGCTCAATGGTCATATCAATTTTACCGCATCATTTTTCATTTGCCATGTTTGAAGCTTATTTATTTTTTCCTTACACATTTTCAGAACATCAAAAGAATTTCAGGAAAGGACAAGCATGCTTGATTGTTACAACCCAGGCAGGACAGCATCGTCGACGGAATCCTTGTCATCTTAGTGACCTGGCATGTTTTCCATATGCTTTTTTTCTTCATTTATCCTCCTATCAGCGACCTTCTTATTCACTAAACTGGACAATGTTATGGAGTGGACACATGTATTAGATTATCTCTGAGGTTTCCTGTTTTCTGTAACTTGGTTCTCGCTCAGATACTTGTGTCTCATCGGCTCTTGACTCTGATCATGTTTTTCTCCTGCAGGCAAGGTTGACATAACCGTCCGAACCGGTATAATCGATCGGGCTCGGTTCTACGGTTAACCAGTATAATCCGCCAGTTAGCCGAACAAAATTTGATTTTGGGCACGCATGGTCGCCATCCGTAGTCACTAACTCAGTTGATGGAGAAAAAATAGAAAATTGATCCGAAAAATAGGAAAAAATTAGGCATGACATTTTTTATATATTGAGCATAATATTAGGCACCAATACACAATACATTGAGTTTATACAACATAGCACAACTATATTATGCTATACAAAATATCAAAACAATATAGTTGTCCCACACATAGTCTTCTACAAATAATTATACAATGGTTTTTCACAAATATAATTATTAAATATATAGCATCCAAATAATTGCACTCACACCCATGGGCGCGAGTACCATGCGGCTAATCGGCATCGTCGTCGGCTAACCACGCGCGTGGCGCCATCCGGCCGACCCCAGCTAGCCACTCGCTGAGGTCGGTTAACCGAGCCAATTGGCCGACTAACCGGGCGGCCGAACCGGCTAACCGCTAGGCCTCCGTGCTTGCAGATCAACGCTGCTCGAGCTCCTCACGACGGCCGGGCGCAGCAGATCGACGTGGCGCGTCTGGGCGAGCGCGGACAGGTGCGGGCGTGCGGCTGAGTGCGGAAAGGGCTCACCCAGAAGGGATAAGGTTGGGTTTTTTAATTTCTTTTTTTTCCTTTTTATTTTTTCCTTTGTTAAAACACCTCGGTTTGATTTGATTTTTTTCACCAAATGTACCTACAATTTTTCTAGTTTTTTTAGGAATATTAGACACATAATTTTTCAAATTCCAAAAAAATTCAAATCCCAAACCGGGGGTTAACCAGCAGACCGGGGTAACCAGCCCGGACCGGTTCGCCGCCGGTTAACCCGGTTCTTCCATCCATGCCTGCAGGTTCCTCGTGTGCTGTCAGGGTAATATGGTAAAATCTACGAGTTAACCAATTTATTAGGGAACTGTTTAAACAAACTGTAAGAAAGTTATACCGTGAGGTTACTTAATGGATTTGTGTGCCTTCGAATTTCCAACAGACAACTATATAATTTTTGTTCTTTGTGTTAAAAACCTTGTCACGTACATTTTACGATGAAGTACCTTTTCTGCGTGTTTTTTTCTTCTGCATTGAAACGCTGGGGCATGTACCAGTGAAAATTATTGTATAGAATTCCATACTGTGCATGCGAGTTATTTGTCATATCTGCCTATTTCTACCTTTTAAGGACGAGATGGAAATTTCCTAAATAAGTCATGGCATGAATACAGGATTACAAACATAAAAGTCTACCACACAATTCTTGGTCCAATACTTTGAACCATAGAAGAATGATTTACTCATGAGCTCACGTAGATGTCATATCACTGCTTATCATCACGCAGCTCAGTTAGAACACCAATCACCTTTATCTGAGTCAGGGTGCTACACTGCTCAAGCACTATACTAATTCCAATTCTGTGAATAACATACTGAACTTATTACTCGGTATATCAAGAAGATTTTTCCCTTTTTCATTTCAGATGTATGAATCTTCTTCTTTTCGTCACATATGCTCTTTTGTAGCCCTTGTTATCTTCTATGCAAGTTTCTGTGTTTCAGAACTGAATTTTCAAATGTCTTTCAGTGTTTTTTTTTGAAAGCCACATGAATATGGACGATTAAATTAGTGAGAAGAAGAAAGGCATCAGAGAAGCCTATAAGTTTCAAAAACACATTGGCGGATAGGCCAGAAAATAGAAAAAGAAAACAGCACGTAGGTCAGGAAGCCTTTGGATGACCTCAACAAAGTGAAATAAGGTGGCGCACAGGCCAGAGAAAAACGACACACAATTCATGAGAGAAAACAGATAGGTGATCAGTAAGTATACTCCTTAAAAAACATTTTCTCTGCTCTCAGTGTTGTAAGGTGTGTCTTTTAATTTCTCCACCAGCCATGCTTACAAGCCATTGACATACTGACAGGTTTCAGATGCCATGACAGTATTCCGATGCTTTGTGGCATGTTAACTTGCCATTGGCTCCTGTCCACTGATATATGCATGTTTACAATTCTTATCCTAAATGCAGTTTAAGATAAATATGAACCAATGGAAGAAAAGATTAAATTAGGGTCAGTTTGTTTCAACTTATAATCTATTAGATTAATTAATCCAATCAGAAAACAAACATGGTAGATTATGAGTCTAGATTAATTAATCTAGAGAACAGATTATGATAATCTAATAATCTCCTCAAGAGGTGCTTATTTTGAATTATTTTTACAAAAGACTGACTGCCCTTTACTAGTTCAAAGAAATTATAGTTGTGTCATTGGCTAATCATTCCCCCACCGACGCCCCTCCCCCCTCTCACGCCGCCCTCCCCTTCTTTCACCTGAGTCTTTTGTTCTTCTCCCAATTCTTCAAACCCTAATGAAATTTGGCCAAATCCGATGGCGCCCCCGATGACCCAAGGATCCAAACGATGCCGGCGACCCGGAGGAGACCCTCTCCTCTGCCTTGGCCTACCGTAAATCGCTGCAGCGTTTCCTTTTCACGGAGGACGAAGAAGATGGACGGGGCGCGGGACTTGTCAGCGGTAGCGGAGCGGCAATCCCAAACGGTCGTTGGCACATCGTGTCGGAATTAGGCGATGGGCGTGGCTCGACGGAAGCCATGTCGGCCTCGGCTCGAGCCTCGATCCCATGCTAATTGGGAGATGAAAAATGTGCCATGAATACCTTACGTGATGAAATTGCTAATGCATTATTTGCTAGGATAATGTAATTTTATTTTCTTTATGATATTTGTGTAAACTCTGAGGTTGTATGATATATTTGGACTAATTATATTTTATTTGGTACAATACAAATTTATTTAAAGTTTTCGAAGTATTCAAATATCTACAATAAAAGAAATAAGTCATCTCAAATAGTCAAGGATATTATTGTCTTTTTACACGTATAACAACTTGATCCAGCTTAAATAATCTAAAAAAAGAAATATCCTTTTTAGGTTAATTAATCCAAATCAAATAATTTAATATTATAATCTAGATTAATTAATCTGTGGAGGAAACAATCAGGGCCTTAGTGTAGCTAGATAGTAGTACTTCTACAGATCTAGCTAATAACAAAAAACATGGCAAGTATGCAGCTATACCTGGTCAACGGACAGTGTCGGGCCGGCACGGCACGAGCCCGCCACAGGCCGGGCCATTTTTTACCAGGCCGACACGGCCCATCTAGTTAATGGGCCGTGCCGTGCCTAACGGCCCAACAGGCTTCCAGGCCTACCGGTCCGAAGCCCAATTAAATTTTATATGTTTCATTTATTCTCCTAAATTTAATTATATATATATATTATGAATAAATTTAAACTAATAAAATATGATTTTTAGTATAAAAATTAAAATATTAATTATTTCATTTGACGGACCGTGCCGGACTGGAACGTGCTTCACGAGCCATGTCTCGTGCCTGGCAGACCGCGCTAAATGGGTCATGCTCAGGTCAGCCCATCGTGTTTGAGGTCAGACCCAAACACGATCCGTCCCGTGCTTCATACCGGCACGGCCCATTTATTCTGGACCGTGCCGTGCCTGGGCCGCTCTAAATAGATCGTGCCTCGTGGCGGCCCATTTAGCCCGGTCTAGGTGGCCAGGTATATTTGCAGCAAATGCATGGTGATGTATTCTGTGTAATTAGTGTATTTATGAGCTAGTACTTATGTATCTTATACTTTGTATGTAACTAAATTAGTAGAGTAGGGCCATAGAGCTTTTTATTATCTCTGAAACATGCAGCACGCAAAGACGAAGGACGTGACTGCCAAAACGACAACGCACGCCGGAGCCAGTTGAGTAGGGCCATAGAGCTTTTTATTATCTCTCCTTCAGCGAGCAGGGGTGGGCTCCCGAGCAAGTCCTCGGAGAAGGCGCTCGGAGCTTGGCGTTGCATCCCGGCAGCGCACTTTTTTTTTTTTTTTTTTTTTGAGACAACCGGCAGCGCACATGAGACGCACGTCTTGTTGGCTTTGGGTTTGGGTTTTTGAGGTTCTGTTTTTTTTATATATTATTATTATTTCCCCCCTCCTCCTCCCCTGGCATCGCGGGCATCTAGCTTTGGCCTCGCGAGCGTATATGCAGCAGGGTGCTCGGCGTCCGCCTACTTGTGGCATTTTATGCAGCAAAGCCTCTCGCTGCAGCGTTTATGTCGTTCCTTGTAGGATCTAGTGTTTTTTTATTTGCTTCTTTGAGCCGCATGAATCTCCCCTTCAGCGAGCACAGGTTCATGGTATCAAATAAAAATGATAGAAAGATTGCCTGTCGCCGTCATGAGTTGCAATCTTTCTATCATTTGCTCTACATATGTTCCGGATCGTCTGAGACCAAATTCGTGGTTTATGTGCACATTATTAAGGTTCGCCTTTCGTGTTTATTGGGATTGCAGACCAGATGGCAAAGCTATCGCGTGAATCGATGTAAGACCATCTAATTTGCTTTGTTTCCCAGTCTATAATTTTAGTATAAGCCAATAGAAAACTCTTTTCAAAAAGAAGAGCCAATAGAAAGCTCACTCATGACATTTATCAGGAAAATTTTGTTGCCTTTTCTGAATTAAAGAACTGACTCAAATAAAGATTTATTACTATCTAGTATAAGCCGTACCTTACTTCATGTTCTCATGGTCACATCAATATCTTCTGCAATATCCAGCAACATAATTGCTTCACTTCTTACCTTAGTATTACATAAAGTGCAGGCGATGTTTTCAAATTTGGAAAGATAGCATGGAAACTAAAAGACAGGCTATAGAAAAGGAGTTTTTGTTTTTTTCCTTTTGACAAGGTCAGTCTCCTTCCACAAATTTCTTGGGCTGTATAGAGCCAATAATGCTCTTACACCGATTTTTCTTTTTAGCGTTAATCCATCTGTTCACATGAAGTTTATATGATGAGAATTCAGTAAGGCATTACCTGTGGAGTTCTGTTATAGATTATTCTTTATCTATCCTGCAAGAATATTAAAAGAGAAATTCATATTCTTTCGGAACAAATATGTAACCTGCGCTAGCATACAAGGTTTTAAGTTCGCCCTATAGATGCTTGGGATTTGTTGACTGTAATTTTAACCTATATTTTGGTGATTCAACCCAGAAGAGAAACTAGATAATTCGACTTATCGAAGCAGTGGTAGACCGCATTAAAAAAATCAAGGTAGCCTGGGAACTTCAATGGAAATTTGTAACAAAAAATCCATTCAATAAAATACATGTGATTTGTGCCACCTCAATTAGGTATGGGTAGACTGAGATTTGGCAAATGGAGGAGAGGGTTGCTCCAAATGGATAATTACATCCAAACAGCCTGAAGTATCAGTCTGCATATTGGGAAGAAAAAAAAAATCAAAACACTAAGCTGGTTGTCATAAAAATGTAAAACAATGGGCAAATACAATCACTTTGTTTCTATTTTAGGCCATGCTGTTTCTATTTTAGGCCTTGCTGGAAAGGTAATGTATATATATATAGAAAACAAATTCAGCAGTGTTCTTAATATGTTGCTTGTTGCATGATTGAAGAATATCTGTCAGCACTTCCCAACACTTTTGTACAGATACAATCCTTTATATAGGAGCATATAGGTGCAACTGGCCTTTGATCCAGGGGTGGACCTCCTATGGTTCATGGACTTGAATGCCCAAATTTTTCACAGAAGAATGAAGCATCCATATGCATGAGTATTAAGTATATGAACATATAAGCAAGCAATTAGGCTCAGTTATTGACAAGTGGTGCTAAAATTCAAAACGGAGGACAGACAGAGATTTCCTCTAGACTTTACTTCAAATGCTGCAGTTTGTTGACAAAGTAAATGGTGTGTCAATGAGATTTCTTCTGCTTTCCACTGCAGACAGCAAATCATTAAGATCACTAATTGCTTACTGTCAGTGTCAGGTCAAATGACATTGTGAGTCAGAAATTCCCTCTCCGGGATATGAAATATAAGACAATGATCGACCTGCAGCTTAAGATAAGCACTTCCCCCATGACATCATAACAAAATAATATGAATTTCAGCTCCCAGAATGATAATGCTCAAATGTTTATTCTTTTGCATTGTCCTTACTGTTGGAGTGTTTATTAATTCGGTGCTCTTATTATTATCCTCTCTGCCAAGGGCCCTTTGGAACAACAAAACTTAAAAGCTATGTCTGGTGCTTGAGTACATTTATCCACCTTTTATTCCCATAGTACTGAATACTGATCTGGATTTTATGGGACACAAGAACCGAGTACCCACCTTTGTAGAACGACTTTGAAATAACTCCTACATATTCATTTTGCCGTCCTTTTTATTGCTGGATTTTGTACCTCAGAGCCCCCTCGGGTTGAGATGAACGCTATGCAGCGGAGGCAAAGAGGTGGGCGATAAACAAAGACTTGCGTATACAAGGCACGGGGATGCAAAGCCGGCTTGACAAGTCTTATTTTAGCCATGCATTTTCTAGCTCTTCTGAAAATAGGGGCCACAAGGGGACCAGTTTGTATCATCTGTGAAATGGAGACGACGGTTCAAAAACAAATGCTTACCAAACATTTTCACAATAATTTAGTGTACATATGTTTGATCATGGATATGGAGATCTCTGTTTATTAGAAACTTCTAGCAGTCCCTAAGTGCTACAATAGCTGCCCTGGTTGGATATATTTGCAGTTCTCTAGAAATACCACTAGTAGTGGGTAAAAGTGACAAATTGATTGAAAATTGCTGACCTGGTTGGATATATTTGCAGTTCTCTAGAAAAATAAATTGCAAATTAAGTCTAATGTCTACTTTGTCAATTTTTCACTAACAATTTGTGTATTCATTTTGTTATGTTCCTACCAGGTTTCTATTGATGGAACTGAGCAGCACATTTTTCATGGAACATATTCCTATTTGACGTTGACGAGTTACAGACTTAATAATGTCAGTTAAGTATGCAGACTCTTATGCATGCATTTTTGTATGAATATTTGGTTCCTGGACAGATACCTAATCTTTACCTCAATATATAATCAATTTGAAGTAGTACTTGTTGGAATCCTTTTATTCTAATTGCATCTGTTTGCAAATTTGACTCATAAGTAAAACGGGCATGCATATGTGTTCTTCCTTCCTTTTTGTATTGAAAATTTACTTTTTTTTAGTCAAACAAATGAGATGTATCTATTTTGGATTACATAGACCACCCCACTTACATATACGATGAAGGTATTGCTTTCTTCTACAAACTGATTTGTTCTTCCCACGAATACATGTATAATACCATATGATTTGCTGCTTAATTTTCTGATGTGTTAGGTCTAATTCGTCCCATTAGCATCACTTCGCCTAGGGTGGAAATGACATCTTGGACTTGCAAACAAATATAGCTGCCACGTAATAATACTGTTTGTTCCTGCAGAATGATTGTTTTTGTGATTATAATTTATTAGTTGCTCTCGTATAATGGCAGGATGAAGCAATGAATTACTGTGAGCAAATCTTTTTATTACCTAGAAATGTGTTGGAGATGTGCATAATACCTGGACAAATGGCTTGTTGGGCTCGTCCAAGCCGCGGACCCAATCCTCGAGGGTCATGCGCCGCTCCAATCTCGGAAACAGCTCGCGCACCTTCTTCTTCCTCTCCGTCTTCTTCAACATCAGGATCCGAGCCGCTTCATCATCATCATAATCTTCGATTCAATGCCATCATCTTCTTCTCCTTCTCCAGCTGCTTCTCCTTCCATGTTAACTTTGCCATCTTGCTGTCTTTCTCCGCCGCTACCCCGCCCCGCTTCAAGTACAAATGCCTCATCCCATCGTCGCCTCCGCCGCTCATGGAGAAGGGGAAAGGGGGAAACGGTGGATTGTATCTAGCTAGCTAGGGCACCGAAACAAGAGAGGCCTGTGGTCCCCACTCGCCAGTTATCAACGCCCGGGAGAGAGTAGTGAATCATGTGTGAGGGAAGTGCGAGCCGCGTCGAAAGCGTGTTGTTTCCATTCCACTTTCCACTCCAACGGATGTGTGGGCTTTCACCGGGTTACAACTTACAATACATGTGGTCCATACAGGTCGCACAAACTTGTTAAAACCAGCCCAGCCCAGCCCACTTAATCTCCTTGTTTTTCGAAGATCAAGAAGGTTTTTTTTTTTTTAGGGCGAAGATCAAGAAGGTTAGCCAACTATACTGGAAGGTAAAATAACCATTACCCTCAATCAGAAGACAAAATGACATACAGCGGAGCATATGATTGTTTCAGATGTACACAGTCGATGATTTTTGTTCCAAAAGATGAAACGAAGCTGGCAATTGATGGTTCATTCAAAAGAATAAATAAAAGATGCAAAGCTTTTACCATGAAAAAGGGGGGAAATAGCTGTTGAAGCATAGCTTTCTCTGAGAGAACTCTTGCTGTCTTGTATTCACCAAAGCTGATTTCTTTGGGTTTTGCTGTCTTGGAAATAGCTGTTGATCATTTCTTTACAATACCACCATATATAAATGGTCACAGGTGCGAAAGATTGTTCATCTCATCGATAAACAACAACAGTGAACAGAATTAACAGGGGACAAGCACATGAAAAGAATATCCATCAAAATAGTGTGAAACTTGGCAGAATTTGAGTTTTATTCCTAGCTTATGTTTAATCTCAAAACCTGGGTAACGGAGCAGCAGCTCTGAATTTTCGTTACTTGACTGATGGCGGTTGCATTAGACAGTTCCATTCCAATTGTAACCAAGCGCACACCTTCCGGAATTCAAGTATTCAATTCAGTGGCTTAAAGCAGAGGGCAAGGAGGACAGTGAGTTTCGTCCATGACCATGAGCAAAAGTAGGAGCGTGCAAGCGCATGTAGATCTGGGGCAAGCCGCCATGGCTGGCAGCCAGAGCTCCAAACATGCGGCTTGGTGCGGAACAGATCAGGGAGCGGGACGAGCGGGGAGTTTGCTGGTGGCAGCGAATGGGAGACATGAAGGTGGCGTTGGGCCGGTCGAGGGGCAGAGAGGCGGCGGCCGACTGAGCCAGGGGGCTTTTTTGTAAATTATTCGGATTCATCCATCGAGAGCAACCTGCTGCGAGGCGGACGGCAATCTCCGATTCCGATCTTCACTGACCACCGATGGTGAGCGTTCCTACATTTCCGCATCAAGTCAACTAGTGATGTCGTCAGCAGGAGAATCCAAACCACCATTGTCGCAGGCAGAGGTCGGGCAGGGTACAGGAATAAGAAGAAGAATGAGGGGTTGCAGCCCACGGCCTACTTCCCCGTTCTCTGAAACTGAAAGACATCCAGTATTCCAGTGACAGTTTCTATTCTTCCTCTGCACTGAATTTCAAATGCTCCAACGCAAGGTCCTCGTAGAGCACACAGCAATTTCAATTTTTCAGCCTTCAAGAAAGTGACAGTATGACCGGCACACAAACATCAGCGGTTAGTTTGTTTTCCTGACACTCGTGTGGATGGCTCGCTTTGACAGCTCGCTCCTGACCATCATAGTGGAATAGCAGAATAGAAAAAACAATTACACCATAAACGAATGAAATGTTCAGAAAGCACATAGTATATGGATCAAAAGCTTCCTTGCCACCAAAAATACTGGGGAGACATCATTATTATGTTTGTTCACCTTATCACTGTTATTGGCAAAATTATCTTTTTCAATGCTCTGATTGAATTTTCTTTCTGCGCACATCCAACAGTAAAGGTATTTCCTCGTTTTGGAAGAGAATCAAATTAGATATCACCATCCACCATCCAGCATTTTTCAGAAACAGAGCGTGGACCATGCAAAAAAATCAGTTCCTCTGTCTTGCAGTACTTGTACACCAAACATGGACCTGAGCAAGTGAGCAAACGGAGTGTATATATAGGTTTGGACCATATGCCAACAACATTGAAGAAAAATGTAAAGCTATAAACTATTTTCTTTTCATTTATGAACAAATCCCATTCACTCAGATAAGATCTGAGACTAGTACTCTCCATAGGAGCGTGAGATGATGGCGTGGGTGGTCTTGCTGCTGCTGCTGTGGCAAGACCAAAGCTCCTGCCTGAGACACCACATTGCCTGACCATTTATTTGGCTGTGAGGTCCAAATTTCACAACACCTTAGCATTTCTCACCTTCCAATTGTCCAGAGAGGAGAGCTGACGGGGAGCAAAGTGCTGACGATGTTTGCGTGCTTCGAGGACCATGGCTGGTAGTTAAGCTTTATAGATACGGTTGATCTTCACTTGTACATACTTAGCTATGACCTTTGAATTTCATTCTCTAACGGGGTTCATAGCTTCCTGTAAAGTTCCTAGCTGCTCTCTTTTTTTCTTCCTGTAAAGTTCCTAGCTGCTGTCTTTTTTTTTCTTCTGTTTTTCTGCAGTCTTCTTTGTACAGGTTAGCATTATTTTGGGTGCCATTGCAAACGATTAGCATTATTTTGGATGCCCTTGCAAACGACCTAGAGCAGTGCATGTGATGGTTCCAGATGTACTAGGGACACAGTTGGTGGATTTTGTTTCAAAAGATGAAACAAAGCTGATAACAACAAATAAAAGATACAAAGCTTTTACCATGAAAAAGGGCAAAATATAGCTGTTGAAGCATAAGATAACTTTTCTCAAACATAACTGTCATGCATTCATCAAGCTGATTTCTTCAGTTTTTTCAGTCCCAGCACACTTTTACAACTACAGAGTTGTCAACACTGACCCATGTGTCTGGATTTTGTCATGTTGAAATTCTGATTATGTAATCCTTCTTTTTCTTCTGTGTGTGGCCAACGAAAAACATGATGCGATGCGGTTGCTAAAGAGAACCAACAATGGAACACAAAACTATGCTGAAGTGCTGAACGCTTCAATTTCAGCTCATATATATGCTGTCAGGGAACAACAGTTGCATTGTCCAAGTATGCAGATTTCATCTTCCTTGCTTGTTGGATTGAAGCATCCAAAGAGTTGATGCTTTCTTTACAATACCATAGTACCATATATAAATGGTAATATAATTGGAGAAACGTGGACCTCAGGTGCCAAAAACTTTCTCCGTCTCATCGATAAACAACAGTCAGCAGAATAGGGACAACGAAATGAAAAAGATCCATCAAAATAGTGTTGAATTTGAGTATTGTTCCTTAGCTTATGTTGAATTCAAAACCTGGGTGATGGAGGCAGGCATCAATGGAGCAGCAGCTCTGAATTTTCGTTGATTGGTTGATGGCAGTTGCATTAGACAGTTCCATTCCAATTGTAGCCAAGCACACCTTCCAAAATTCAATTCAATGGTTTAAAGCAGAGTGTAAGGACACTGAGTTTCGCCATCACCATGAGAAGAGCAGGAAAGGTCTATCCGGGGCAAGCCGCCATGGCCGGTAGCCAGAGCTCCAGACAAGCAATCGTTCGGAACGGAGACGCCATGTCGTATTCTTGCTATGGCGCGCAGCGAGGCCGCCGGTGACCTCCTCTTAGCTCCGCCGCTGCGCGTCCTCCATAAATTAACACGCAGCATCCCATTACCTGTTGCGAGGCGGACGGTAATCTCCGATTCCGACCTTCACTGACCACCGCTGGTTTTCTGCAAAATGTTCCGCGCCGGCGGCCACTGCAGGTGGGGCGAGGTCGTCGCTCCGCCGCCGGCGACCTCCTCTTAATAGCCCGTCGCTAGAGATAGAATCCATCGATCACACGCGCCCAGCCGCTTCACGGAACCTCGTACACGGCGGGGCACGAACGGCGGTGGCTGGTCTGCTCCTCGTCGGCGGCCATGTCTTCTTCTTTGAGGTCCTGCAACAATCCAGGACGAAGCATGCTATGCTATCTCAAGTCTGCTTCGCGTGCTGCACTTCTCTAACGAAACAGAGACGGAGCCGCCTGCCTGCCATTTTAAGCTGCTCGCCTCTTCGTCTGGTCATCAACACTGCTAAACTCGGGTCAGGCTCCAGCCGAGGATGACACATATGTCCAAATGATTTATATTTCTTAACACGTTTGATGTATCCAAAACTCCATTATATGCTACTTTTCCCTTTATTCAAACAAAACACCACTGTTATGAGTCATACCAAGACAGTCAGAGTGAATGGAAATGCAGAAAACGAAGGCATACAGCATACCCCTCTTCATCGAAATGTTCCACCCAAAGGCCCCACCCCCCATCCCAGCTGAATCTCTCTGAACTCACATGTAGCTGCGATACCACAATACCAGGTTGCAGAAATCTCTTGGCATAGTAGGTGGTAGAGCTTTGTACAGAAACGAACTTTCACAAAGAGTCTGATTCAAAAATTACTGTTTTATTTAATTCAACTAAATCGCACAAGGTAATATCAGAGCCCAAAAAAGGGCATCCTCAGTCTGAAACCTGAGGCAAGAATACATGACGAGCATCGAAAACAAGCTCAGACAACAGCTACAGAATAATCAATTCATAGATACATCAGATCAGGTTACAAGATCATCGTGTGTCTCTGTGTGTATACGTATGCTCCCGCCGCCACTTCACCATATATTTACAGTGCCCTCGCCATCCTAACTCTACATCATCAGCAGGTCACCGCCGCCATTCCACGAGGCAAATGTCCGCCGGGGACGAAGAATTATCAGTGCCACGGCAGCTAGACATGCGTGGAGTTTGGAGGGGTGATGCCCATCATCTTGTAATGTGCTTTTTCTGCATCTGCCATCCTTGTCTGGAACATGCCCCATTCCTTCCTGCACCTCGCCCTCACCTGAACAATAGATGGAACTATTGTGAGCCCCCAAGAAGAATGACATGACTGTGAGGTTGTCAGCAAATTGCTCCTCTCAAAGACATTCAGTAAAATTTCCAGATGATACACTTACCCCTACCCATGGTGCTTTCCCATTCTCCTGCTGACCCTGTGAGTTGTCAAGAACAAAAGGGGAGGAAAAAGTTTAGAAATGTGAAGAAGTCATCATACTCATTCTGAACAAAAAAAAAACAGTAACAAATTTATTTAATTTTACCTGGTTTCCAAGAGAAGGAACCCCCTGGTGAACTATCCACTGTGAATCAACGACTCCAATCTTTTCATGAGCAGGCTGTAAGAAACAATAGTGACATTCAGTCAGCATATTTAGAGTGGCAGGCAGCAACAATGGTGCAGCTTCAAAACTGACAGATACCTCCACACACTTCCTTAGAGCGAAATCCAGGCCCCATCCATGAACCAAGTCATTCTGCATCCGAAATAAATAGCAAGAAGTTATGTAAACACAGTAAGAAAATATGTGAAGGAAGGATAGAGGGAAGATAGCAGTGGCATTACGACAGACAAACCTGAATCATATGCCACACACATCTCCATGCATCTCTAGAGAAGACTGGAGCCATTATTTCAACAAATCTGTAAATCAAATATTAATATGCCACTTCTCTAATATGGTAGTCTGATGGTAACATGAAGATATATTGATGAGACATTTTAGAAAGAGAGCAATAACCACATACGCAGCACAGGGTGGAAGATGAGGGTCAGAGCACCAGCCTGGCCTCTCCTCTGTTTCCCTAGGACAATAATGATGCTAAGTTAAAGACTAGACCTCAACAAAAGAATAACATTATCTGCATCAGATTACACCTACACTCACTTGTGAACCTCACGATCACCTCTTCTTTTGGTCATCTGCCAAGTTAGGCCCCTATCAGGCTCCAATCCAGGTTGAGATATCTCCAGGCCATGCTTCTTAACAAGTTTGATGTACCTGTAAAGTGTAATTAAACACACATATATATGTAAGCGAGTCACATCAAGAAGCTTTCAATGGAAGTGAGGAGACTGAAGACATACTCCTCTGCATTGAAATGCTCCATTCCAAGGTCCTCATCCCAGATGAATATGTACTCATATGCTGCCACAATATCAGGATGCAAAAACCTCTTGGCATACCACCTTGAATACGTGAAGAAACAAAGTTTAAGAGAGAGAATCTGGAAAATTTCAGTCCTTATGAGAACATGAAAGTACTACAGGTACATTAGAGCTCATAAACACACCATTTAGTTTGTTTCCTGACACTTATGTGGATGGCTCGTTTTGACCACTCAAATTCTTCCCACTCGCTCACCCGACCATCATAATGGAATAGCAGAATTGCGAAATCATTAGAAAACTGCATCATCAACAATAGAATAATCAGGAAGCTAAAACATATAGATTCAAAGCTTCATTTTCATAAAAAGCTCAGGAGGCATTCTTGGTTTTTCTTCAGCTTACTAGTGTTGTTGGCAAAAATTACCTTCTTCACTGCTTTATTTATATTTTCTTTCTGTGTGTATCCAACAGTAAAAGTAACAAGGTATTTTGGTTTGAAAGGCAGGTCCTGCATAAACAAAACAATATCAGCATCCAGCATTGCAAGCAATACAACAAGGAACAGTGAAAAGTTACATATGTTGTTTCCAATAAATCTAACATATAAATAGTGGCATAAACGTAAAGTTAGACAAATATTTGAAAAAAGGAACCAAACCAAGATACACTTGTAGCATATGTTAAAATAATTATCAAAGAGATCAAATTTGTTGCAAACAGGACTCTTTTTCAACATGCTCAGTTATAGATAACTAAAAAGGTACTGCAAGGAGTTTGACAACATGATGAGAGTGCAATACACAGGAAACTATACCTCACTAGGTTCTCCCCATAACCGACGCAAATGGAAGTCAGACTTTGATACAACGATACCTGGTGCTAGCCTCTCTGCACCCTTGGGATTTGTTGGGACATAAATCTACAAATCATAACAAAAAAAGGTCAGAATGAACTAAAATATATGAGCAAAACAGTTACATTCATGGCTTGTTAATTGATTCACATGTATCAAGCATTTGTGGTTAGGGTCATGTTTAATGGTCATCATTCAAACTGTCCATACTATACAACTAAGTTAGTAAGCTAGCCAGATCATTCAACAAACCTTTAAACTAGGGTCTGAACTTTGTTCAGTACTGTCTCCCTTTGCATTTCTGGCAGAAGTCCAGGCGTGATTAAGTAAAGCTTGGGTTATGAGCCCTGGGTTTCTGTCTTGAAGGGGTGAAACTAAGCTAGCTGGAAAATGAAGCTGACATATTTCAAACAGGCATGTTATTTCCTTTCGAGTTAATCGAAATATTGCAGTTGAGTTGACATGGTAGTTGGTTGTACCTTAGTTATGCTGACTGAAGGGAATGAAATTCCAATCAAAAAGCCAAACACTGCACCAATAATTATCACCATAACAAGCCTCATGCCTTCATTTGGAAACCTAAGTGCACTGTGAGTGTCAACGTGCCACGAGATTAGCTTGCAGCAACTCCAGTGCTAAAGTGAAAACAAGAGTAGGCATACAAACCTGCGACCAAGAGCTCCGAGTTTCACCATTCTCTGTCACAAGAATGCAGCTTGAGAAGAAAGGTACTTGTAACTGACAGAGGCTACGCATTGTTTGACAGGATCATAATGGCAGCAGGTTTAAAATGAATTGCTGTGCAGGCAAACAAAGTGGAGGCCTGTTGGAAACACAGAGGCAGTTCATAGTCAGAAGACTCCAAATATGTTTTCTGTATACTGCATCATAAATGAACAATAAACAAACCAGGATGTTTGTACTGCGTTAAAATTTGTGAGCGATGGAATTACAGTTACTCCTAGCCAGAAGCCTTTGCTTTATAACAGCTCGGCTCGGAGCAGTTTTTTTTTTTTTTCCCCGCAGTCAAGTTCAGTTACAATGTTATTTTTTTCCTGTGGAATTACAGCTAGTCCTAACCAGATGCCCAAAGTAGGTACTACATAGTAGAAACAGCTTAGTAATTAGCTACAGTTTGTTTAGGCAGCAATAAACACTGGACGCCCAAATTCCCAACTGAAAAGAAAAGAAAACCATTATTTTTTTCCCCAAGTTGACTATATTCTAAGTAAACAGCTGTATGAAGCAGCAAGTCTCCATCTGAAATCCCCAAATTCCACGCGCCACCTAGATCACCTACCACACGAATTAAAAAATCGTATTGCTTCTTGTAGTTAAGTAAAAAAAAGGGGGGGGGGGGGGGGGACGAAAAGGATCTTCTTTGGATGGCGGGACGATATTATACTAGTAAGTACGATGAATCGACGAACCAAATCAAAGCGTCAGAAAAGGCGGAAGCTTGAGCAGCAAACCTCACACGCCTCCGCGAGCTCTCTGAATCCTCTGCCCCGGTCCTCCAAATCGGGAGCAGCAGGCGTGGAAATCCCGCCCGATCAGCCGCCGGCGTCGATGCGGGCGGTTTAGCAGGGTTCGAGGAGGAGCGGAACTGAGCCCGTGAGGGGCGGCGGGGGCGCACGTGCAGAGGATGCGCGCGTGCTGGAAAGAGAGAGAGAGAGAAGGAGATGCGCAAGCGGTGGTGGGAAAGGGAGGCGGAAGTCGTGAGCGCGGCAATGGATGGAAGAAGAGAAGAGGGAAGGGAAAGTTTGGAGACGACAAAGGAAGGAGAGAAGAACAGAACAGGACAGCGGAGCCAACCCAACCGTGGAAACCTGACGTGGACGCTGCTCTGAGCACCGTCTGATGCCCTCTCCACCGTCCGATCCTGGACCACCACACACACAGGGACCACCCAACAGAGATGACCTCTACACAAGGTCTCCTCTCCTCTCTCTCTCGTGTTGGTCAAGGGAAGAACAAGACCCACGAGACAACTGCAGCCAACCGTGTTCTTGTCCTTCAAAAACAAGAAGATTTATTTGTGTTTACTACCTGGCTTAACCAAACGCAGCCACCCGTGACCCTTGCTTGTGGTTGTGACCATTCCACACAGTTGGTTCCACCGAATTTTCCACGATTAGATCTTATTTTTAGTTCCTCTTTAGTGAACTGCTTGCTGCTCTGTCAGCTGGTTCAGTTTCCTTTCGGAGGTGGGTTGCACAGTTCGTCAACAGTTTTCTTAGTGCTAATTTGGTGGCTTTGCATCTGCATAGTACGTGGCGTGCACAAATTGGGAGATTGATTCATGAGCATGGAGACAGTTCCTGATGGAACAAAAATAGGGAACCGGCGTAACCTGTACGGAATGTTACAGCGATATGGCCGTATTCTTTTTTTTATTTTTTTTTTAATGTCAACGGGGGGAGAGGATCCCCATCTGAAAATTTCCATTAAAATGGCAACCAGATTGGCTTCACAAGTTTGGTTACAGCAAAGTTTGGAGGCATGCTGGCGAAGCTTTTTCCTGGTGTCCGTTTTGTCACATCACTTTGAACGTCTCGTTTGAGCTTCATTTCTTTTTAGTTCACCAAAATTCCCATACCCAATAATAGGTCGTTATCGATGTATTTTTATCTTTTATATGCTACATTCTTAAGCCGGTTTTCTATATTCAAAATATTTTCTATAAAATCTAAACAAGGCTTTTGTTCAGATTCATAACATCTTTTATAAATCTAATACACAGTTACGAGAGAAGAAGAAGAAGCTTGTAATCAATGGTGCACTTTGTTTAGTCCAAATGTAGGCTAATTCTCTAATCCTGGTCCCCATTTTCAACTAAACTATCCCTTGGACCATTACAGTGCCATTCAGCAATGAATATATCAGGTGGGGAGTTCTCCTCTCCCTGTCGACCATAAAAAAAAAATACAGAGTTAAAACAAAGAGAATATTCGACAGATACATGCTAGAACGCCAACATCACTGGACCAGAGTATTAGATAGATGAACCAGCTGCATACTTAATATAAGCTCATGACCCAGTTCCTGGTATCTGTATTATTGGTACACACCAACAATTTGTATCGTTATCGAGGAAAAACAAAGAGAGAGTCATATGTCATACCGTACTCAGAGTACGGTACTCTGTCACCCTGTTATTTTGATTCAACTAGTAACAGCTGACCTTCAGCTTGGCAAATGTTCTGCCTTCAAGTCCCAGTGACATGATACTGCTTTTGTTTATTGCGTGATTGCTACTTATCTTCGTGCTACTGATATGACAATGAGCCTCTCCTTTATTAATTATCAGCCAACATGTCGAAACGTTGCTCAGCATTTCAGGCTACACAAGATGGACGGTTGTTGATATAGAGAAATATTTCTGAAACTCCAAGACTATAGGACAGATTACCAGATATTCCTATATGCCGATCCTGAGATGCTTTCCGAGTTTTCCACGCTGACGTTTCCCGTTTCTTTCCTCATGCATGCCGTGTTCTCTCCTCCTCAATCGGTTGAAAAATTGAACACAACAAAAATTAACGTGGATGACCAACCAACTGCGCGAGGAATCATATCAATATAAACAACGATGAAATTTCGGTCATGTGGCAAGTGTTCACATACTCCAGGTAGTGCCGTACCTAGTTCGAAGCTGCAGGTGCCAGGGAGGCAGAGAAAGCTGTCTGATCTTCTTCTTCCTCTCGATTGGCATCTAGAGCTCGACGAAGATGGAGGAGGAGAAGGTGTTCGTGGCGTTGCCGGCAGAGTTCAAGGCGGGGCAGTCGACGCTGTCGTGGGCGCTTAGCCATTTCGGCGGCGGCGGATCCACCAGGATCGTGATCGCGCATGTGCATGTCCCGTCGCAGATGATTCCAGTGAGTAGGTGTTCTTCCTTCCCCTTCTTCACATCTCAATCTCCTCTCTCTCCAAATCTCTTAATTATCTGTAGCTAGCATTCCTTCCTTCTTTTGCTGAAAGAATCAGTTCGACAAATTCAACCTTTCACGAATTCGATAATTTTCAGTGGGAGGCAAATTTCATGCTAGTAAGGTAAGCCCAGAGCAAGTGACCCTGTTCAGATGGGCTGAGCGTGGAAAGGTGAACAAGATGCTAAACGACTACGTCCATCAGTGTTCCAAAATGAAGGTGCCAGTTTATTTATTATTCTTTTCACGAGTTTCATATCTCACCTTTATGGGGGGTTGAGAAATTCACCTTATCAGGTTCCTCCTTTATTAATTGGCAATAGGGATAGTCTCGGCTTAGCCGTTGACATTGACTACTTTTAACATTTACCCCCTCTTTAGCCAGCAGATTTACATCAGTCAAGAGTTTGAAACATGATTTTTTTTTTTATCAAGTTGGTTGATAGGCCGGCCTCTATATTAATTATCTGTAAAAAATTCAGGTGAAATGCGAGAAACTCATGTTTGAGAAGGAAGATGTCGTTTCGGGTCTGATGGACCTTATTGCCTCGCATGGAGTCACGAACCTGGTGATGGCAGCTGCTGCAGATAAGCACTACTCAAGGTATACCAAACATAACTGGATGCTACTACAAATGTATATGCTGCAAAACATTTTGGGAAAGTTTTTACAACGCGTCAAAATTACATGCTACTTTTGGGTTTTCAGAAAGATGGTCAGGCCAAAGTCCCGGACGGCAATCGAAATTATGCAGAGAGCAGACCCCTTGTGCAAAATCTGGTTTGTTTGCAAGGGACAGTTAATCTGTACCAGGTACAGTCAACGCGTCTGTCCTAGTCTCAATGGATGGGTAACTTTTGGATTTCCGGAGAATTAACTTATGATGAAAAGTAATTAATTAATTATCTGAGGGTAAATGAAAAACATTTTTACCGTGCGTGCATCAGGGACAATGGAGTGGAGATTTCACGAGCTGTTTCACCTGGGTCTTGTGTTCACTCGTCGTCAGTTGGCTCTTGGACGCAGAAAGAAAGACAGGTTGCTTTCGGAGCGGAAAGGGAGAAGCCGCCGCGACGAGGAGGAGGCGAGACCCCTGTGATCCCAATTAAGCCACTCCCCGAAACGGCAAACTCCCTGACCGCCCTCCGCCTCTCCAACCGCTCGTCGCCGCCGCCGCTCGCCGCGATGCCGCCCACGCCGCCGGAGCCGGAGACGGACCCGGAGTTCGTAGAGCTCGACCCCACCGGACGCTACGGACGGGTAATGAATGCCTTCCTCTCATCTCTCTGTCCTCTATTCTGATTCGGCCTCGCTTCTTCCCCCCTTCATCCATCATTTCTCGACTCGTTCCTTGATGATTCATGCGGCTATCCATTCCTCCCTGCAGTACACGGAGGTTCTTGGCAAGGGCGCCTTCAAGACGGTGTATCCTTTGATGTCTGATTTCGATTTGTCCCGTCCGGCAAGGGGGGTCCTTTGACCCGCCCCGATCGGCTAAAGATTCGATTTTGCAACAAATGATTGGACACGTTCGCTGTCTTTCCCGGCTTCGGATGCCCAATTATTTGTTGCAGATTCCTTCGTTTCGATGTGTGACCGACATTGCCATGCTCTGATCGCTCCCTGCATTTTCCATTTCTTCCTTTATGCCTGCTGTCATACTCTCGTTCAGTTTTGATTTTTCATGTGCCTTTCCTTGTTGTTTGGTGCATCGGAGACTTGTTGTGATGTCCGGTAATACATGCTAAACCTGTGGAAGTGGGAACTCTTCCACTAACTGTTGTGATGTATCCTTCCAATTTTTCTATGGATGAACTTGGGATCCTTGATTCAGATTCTGTCGGCACAGATACAAGGCCTTTGATCAACTTGAAGGGCTAGAAGTTGCTTGGAACCAGATCAAAGTCGGTGATTTACTTCGGAACAATGATGATTTGGAGAGGCTGAGATCAGAAGTGCGGTTGCTCAAGACCCTCAAGCATAAGAACATAATCAAGTTCTACAATTCGTGGCTTGACAAGAAAAACAACAACATCAATTTCATCACCGAGGTCTTCACATCAGGAACATTGCGCCAGTTTGTGCTCCTGTGCTCTCTGATTCTAATTACTGCCTTTAAAAATATAGATATCCACAAGCTGTACAAAACACCTAAATATATTTGGTTTAACATTTCTGTTACATATGCCAGTATCAAGATTTTAATATGACACATGTCCCCCTGACAGACCTCTTGGATCCTAGCGCGTTTCCATGTTACACTAATAAATTAACTAGTCAGATATATCTTAGGCATCCCAGGTGCCTGAGCTTTTTCTTGCTGAACCCTTTTACCCACCTTTTTCGTTTTGTTTCAGATACCGCATTAAACACAAGAAAGTAGACATCAGAGCTTTGAAGAAGTGGTCAAGGCAAATCTTGAGTGGTCTTTACTACCTCCACAGCCATGATCCACCCGTAATCCATAGAGACTTAAAATGTGACAACATATTTGTGAATGGAAACCAGGGTGAAGTGAAAATTGGAGACCTCGGATTAGCAACGATCTTGGATCATGCACGCTCAGCCCATAGTATCATCGGTAAAGATTCATTTGTTGAAAACATCGGACTTCAGCTTATTGCTACATTTTTAATATTTCTGATGTAACAACTGCTTTGTCATAGGTACACCAGAATTCATGGCACCAGAACTCTATGATGAAGAATACAATGAGCTCGTTGACATTTATGCATTTGGGATGTGTGTATTAGAGCTTGTTACATTTGAGTACCCATACTGTGAATGTTCCAATGCCGCACAAATATATAAGAAAGTTTCCGAGGTTAATCCTTTTAACCTTCATCTTCTTTCCAGAAAATTGTTGTCAATCAGTCCTCGTATGTAATTCCTTATTCTGTATGGCCACTAGTTAATTAAGAGATCTTTATAGATTAAAATCCATTACATGGAAGTATTAACTCCTTTGATTCGATTGTATACAAATAACATGAAAAATGAAATTAATTGCTTCCCTAGTTATTATTTATTTTCATCCATTTTAAGCTCTAGGAATTTGAATAGATGTTTGCTTGAATTACATGCAAGAAATATTTAAATGCTGTGGTTTTTCCATAACAGGGCACGCCCTAGAATTTAAATGCTGTGGTACTTATCTATTTCTGCTTGGGCAATATTAGGACATACTTTACAACATATTGTGCACTTCAGACTACTGTAGTTTTCCGAGAATTCTACTATATTTTTTGTAGACTTACCAATACAGTTATTAGACTAGAGCTCAAGAATCTTGCTGTTAGTTACAGTTTTAGCTTTTAATAAGTAGGGGAGGGATAAGAATTTTAATCCGGTCTGACTCTATAATGAAATTCTAGATAAATCAGCCCATTTATGAGAACATAGTTTTATTTTTGTTTTCTCCACATTAAAGATCTTTTAGGCATCTATAGTTGTTTCTTTCTACATTTTAGTTGTCAGTGTATTTTTGCATTGCTTGTACTGAAAGCATGATTAGCTGCAGTGCAGCATCGTATCCATGACCAGTCTATCAAACATCCCGGTATCACTTATCACGCTACCAATACTGTCATAATGCTGGATGGTATCATGAAAAAGTAATTCACAAATTTTCTTCATCACAAGATGCACAACAATGCCAGTTGGCGACTTATTCTGATTGAGTAATTAAGTTGCCATCCTAAGTTGTTCTTTAGAGGAATCTACCATACTAATCTATTCATTGCAATTTGCAACTTTAAGTTTGAAGGATTGTTTTTGCCAACCTTCTTTTTGAGTGGACTGAACACACATACTATTAATACTTCTGCTAGATTGGTACACAATCCTCTCTACTAAAGAGATTTATATCGCTATTCGAGATGTGCACATGTTCTAGGCGATGTATTCCTCATCGCATTGGTGTTAAGTGACATCATAGTATTATACTGTTTCACTTCATAATTGATAAATGTTGGTACGCAGGGTGAAAAGCCTGGTTCACTGGCTAAGGTCGATGATCCTCAGGTGAAATTCTTTATAGAAAAGTGCATTGCCAAAGCCCCTCAAAGACTCTCAGCAAAAGAGTTATTATTGGATCCCTTTCTCCTAGATGTTGATGACGAAAGGATATTCTATCCACTACATCAAAGCGGTAATGGATCAGGTAAATTGTTGTGCTGGAGGCATATCATACCACACATGTATGTTTCAGTAAAAACTTGCTTTCTTTCCTGGATAACCTTAGAATAAACATGACAGATGCTGCTGGCAATTCAAACCCAAGCACTAGTTACAGATACAACAGAGCGGCATCATCTGTCGACTGCCATGACCACACAGGTAAAGTTCTGCAGAAGTATAGTGAACTCACAAATGTGACCTCAATTTAAGATATGAGGATTCTTTCCTGTTAATATGTGAATCTTGTCGTGAAATGCAGGAAGCATGACAGATCCACATCCAAGTGATCACTACGTACATGAATCCATGGATCCTCGTGATGCAATTGGTCGAATTATTACAGTCGAGAGTCAACGGAAGGATTTGAATACAATATTTTTGAAGCTGCGAATTGCTGATTCAACAGGTTTTTGTGCTGAAACAAATTATAATTAGCATTGCTACATTAACTTTTCACGTCTATTTTATTCATTTCTTTCATCCCGATCTGTAGGTCATGCCCAAAACATCCACTTCCCATTTGATATCGAAGCAGACACTTCAATCAGTGTTGCAACTGAGATGGTCGTACAGCTGGATCTCACAGACCAAGATGTAACAGCCATAGCAGAAATGATAGATGCTGAAATACGTGCTCACATTCCTGATTGGGCAGTAGAGGAATCAGTTGACAATCAAGGGGATGAAGCTGCTCATTCTGAGGCCCATAGTTCAGACAGTGATGAGGGAACCTCCGAATTGCGTGATGAACCTGATGCTGCACACAACGGCTTCGTACAGGAACAACTTCCTTCTGGGCGGAAGTACTGGTCAGACTCACCCAGGAGAGACAATGACACACCTGTACCGATGGTGAACCCACAAACAGGTGATATCGTTTCAAATGGAATAGTGAAAACGAATGATGCTGATGACCTTATCAACAGTACAAAACATAAGGACAATGAATCCCCTGCTGTTTCTGTTCATTCTGTGGAAGATATCTGTGAGGGAATATCCTCATCTGTGGGATTGTCAAAGCCTTCGGTGGTCGACAGGATCTCTGGAGGAGCTTCTGTTGGTACTAGTCCTCACTCTTCTGATGTTGAGCGGCAATGCATTTCAGCAGATGTTACTGAGAGGTTGGAAAACCTGTTAGCTCAGCAACAAGAGGAGCTTAATGCGCTTCAAAAGAAGCATAACGTAGACATACAAGACATATTGAAAAGTGTACCTGCAGAGGATCGTGAAGAAACCTTGACTAGGTGCCGGTTGAAGATGGATCAGCAAAACAAAGCAAACCAACATTAGGTTTTTTTTTTTTGTTCTACATATTCTCTATGTGTTAATACCGGCATCAATGAGTTGTTTAGAATAGTTGTTGTGCAAAAGGAGATAGTAGTCTTCGCTGTGCAAACAGGTAGCCCAGCCTTTTCACTGTTCTGTTTTTTGGTAGAATGGAGAAGCTTGAAGTGCTTGTGTGTAATCACTGAGCAGAGTACTATGACAGTGATCTTCTATGTTGTATTGAGATTTTGAAAGGCAAGAGAAGGTTTCTGCTCTCCAAACGGAATCTGCAGATACCATGTTGCTGCTGTATGCGTGAATTGTCCATAAGTAGTGCCACCTTTATTTTCTAGTATACTCTTTCGTAGTTTGACTTGTTAAGGATATACATCAGCATTTGAGCTGTTACAAACCTGTAATGACAGACTTGATGTTGCATTATTTCCATACATATTGTTTTACATCACATGCTTGCCCAATTTCTGAGAGCTGTATCTGTATGTGCGCAAGCTCGAGCCGGTGGCTGGCTCGTTCGTTTCTGTGGACACATGGGAAGTGGATCTGGAGGAGTGGCCAGTGGACGATAAACAACTCTTCGTGCAACACATGCTCCAGCAGCATCTGTCACATGCTCGCCCCAGTTTTCTGTGACGATACACTTCTTTTGAGTGGCGCATCTGAATCTGTGTACTTGAAACCTGAGGCTCTGCATCCCAGCTGGTTAGGCGTTCACAGAAATTGGATCTGTGTTACAGTAGGAGTGACAGGGGGGCACCTTCCAATGCTACACTGTCTTCCTTTCACCGTATGCTTATACTAACTGGGATGGGATCTTCCAATGAAATCCCCCTCCATGTATGGAAGGGATGTGGAAACTTGTTGACCATTAGAACTGGATGCTATTGTTATTAGGGAAGAAGATAACAAAGCACAGTGCACGTTGACCCCAGCCATGCATTCCCTGAAGAATTAAACAAGAAGGCAATGAAATATACGCAAGATTTCCTTTAGATATTACATGTACAGGTTGTCTATCCCTCTCGCCGCCGCCATCTTGACTTAGTATCGATCGCTCCTTGTTGTATAATGATCTGTCAATTAAGTACTGTATATTCAAACAAAGATCATTTCAGTTGGCCTTGAGATGACTTTGAAACTCGTCTGCAACTTTTGAGTGATATGCTGTCAATTAAGTATATTGAAACAAAGATCATTTCAGTTGGCATTGAGATGACTTTGAAACTCGTCTGCAACTTTTGAATGATATAGTGTGATAACAGTAACCTTTTGCTTGCAAGTGTCCACTGTATATGGTGGCATGCATCTTATTTGTGTGTGAATGATGCATGGTCTGCGCCCACAAGACACTTGGATGGATGCAGTGCATGCATCGTACTGAGAAACATGCCCAGATGCACAGAAAAGGAAACAAGAAGAAGCGTTCATTTTCGAACAATTAACCGAAACCGAAGATATCAGTGTCAACCAATGAGAAACTAGTCTGAACTAATTAAAAAGGAATAATAATACAATGCAGACGAGAGGAAGAGAACAAAATAATGGATCCGAAAATGACACCACCACACTGCTGCTTGTTCGATCGCTCTGGGCTACTATATTATTATTGAAACGATGCATGAACGAGTCCAGTGCAATTATGGATGCATTTTGCCTGTCACCAGCTGAGGCTGAGCTGATCGCGGCCAGTTTGCTGCTAGAATAGTCAGTTGAGCAATGACACCTACCCTATCATGCAACATGTTGTTGGTTCATGTTATTCGCCGCAACCACCTTCTCTCTCTCTCTCTCTCTCTCGCTTCCTCTCTCCAGTGTAGTGTCCTGACGATGACACACTATATAAGCCTGTCTTCTTCTCCCCGGCGCCCTCTCTCCCTTTCCTTTTCTCTCCATATCACCCCTTTATTGCTGATGGATCGATGAGGAGGTTGTGTGCTCTGCTCTAGAGTGTAGAATCTAGTCATGTACTAGTAGTTTATTATTACGAAGAACTCGGAAGAATTACTAGTAAAATGCAGCAGACGGAGCAGTACTCTAGGATGATGAGCCGGAGCGGCGAGCAGCATGCCCCTTCGTCAACCTGCGACCTGATCGCCGCCGTGGACGACGTCGTCCCGATCAACCACCACCACAAGCCGGGGAAGAAGGCGGTGACAGCGTCGGTGTACCGCGCCAAGATCGCCGGGCACTCGCGCGTGGTCACCGTCTCGTGGTCCCGCGACCTCCTCTCCCACGCCTTCTCCGTCTCCATCTCCGGCGCCGACGGCGCCGCCGCCGAGTGCCGCGTCGACCTCCGCCCGTGGCAGTTCTGGCGCCGGACGGGCTCCCGTCGCCTCGACCTCGCCGGCGTCACGACGGTGCGCGTGCTGTGGGACCTCCGCCGCGCCCGCTTCTCCTCCTCTTCCTCCTCGGGCTCGGGATGCGCGCCAGAGCCGAGGGAAGGGTACTTCGTGGCCGTGGAGGCCGGCGGCGAGGTGGTGCTAATTCAGGGCGACATGCGCCGCGCCGCACTCCGGCGTGCGTCGTGCGGCGCGGCGGAGGCGGAGGCGGTGGCCGTGGCGCGGCGGGAGCACGTGTTCGGGCGGCGGCGGTTCGCGGCCAAGGCGCGGTTCCACGAGCGCGGCGACGTGCACGACGTGGCCATCGAGTGCAGCTGCTGCAGTAATGGAGATGATAATAATGACATGGAGATGAGGATCGCCATTGATGGGGAGGAGGCGGTGCAGGTGAAGCATCTGCAGTGGAAGTTCAGGGGGAACCAGTCGGTGACATTCAGCAGAGCCAAAGTGGAGGTGTACTGGGACGTGCACGACTGGCTCTTCAGCGCGGGAACCAGACCGGCGCTCTTCATCTTCAGACCCATCGTCCTCTCCACCAACTCTGCGCCCGCCGGAGCAATGTCAATGACCACCACCATGCTCGACACCACCACCACCACCGGATTCTGCCTCTACCTCTACGCATGGAAGCTCGACTAGCTACTCTCTGCTACTCTGGTGCTGCAAAATGGTTATGCATCGAGGTTGTCTGTCAACATCCATCCAAAATGATGTGATACTCAAATTCATGAGTAAGAAATTTTTTTTTTCTTTCATTTTGTAATTTTTGGGAAAGAATATAAATATGACTATTGAATATAATCATTATATTACTTGTTGTGTCAATTACTAGTTCTCATTCCTGTTGCATGCATTGTTCAGCTCGCAATCTATCTCAAGCTAGGTTGGAAACTACTACGTAACTACTGTAAACTGGAGATCGAGCGAGCGAGCAGCTGTCTATTAACTGCCTGTCGTTACGGAACACTACTGTAAGAACTTGTGTCACTGACGACGCGGAGAATGAATATGATTGACAAGCACAAGAACTGGATTTGATTAGGAATATCAGTGATGTATGATATGATGAGAGAGACAGGTGCAATGTGTTGGGTGGGGAGGCACATGGGCGAGGAGGAGACACAGAGTGGGTTCCAGTGCTGCATGCTGCAGCACTTGTGGACTGCTGACTCATCACCTGCCTGGCCTGCCTGACTCACCGATCCAAGAAAGAAAAATAGTAATAATGCCACCGCAAAAGAGGTGACAGATTGGATCCACCACCCTAATCCTCTGACCCCACACTACAGCTGATTAACACCACCCTTTGTTTATCTATCATGTTCACATTTTATATTACCATGTGTACCTTGCTACCTAGAGAGAGCATCCTATGTGACCCATGTCTCATGCATATATACTTCAACAAACGGCGCCCAAAGGCTGTATTTTTTATTTTTTTTTATATATGTTTCTGTATCTTCTATATGATCCAGCGTTTGTTGGTGAGGTGCCAAAAGGCTGTAAGATTCCATCATGGGAAAACAATCGACAAGGAAGATGAACAATGATCATCCATTTTGTTCCCTTGCTAATACACCAGCTTGCAGCTGTTGGGTAGCTGGTGATGCCAATCAAATGAAGCCTGCATTTGTTTACAAAAGGAAAATGGGCTTATACTAATTGTGATCGGTGCCGTTATTTGTCTTCTCATGATTCTTTTGTATCCCGAGGCAGCAAAAAACTTGATAAAACTGAACACAGGTTGGTCATTAGTCGTCGATTCCCCATTGCCCTGGTCAAAGTTGTTGTAACAATCTTTCTAAATAAAACACCTCTCTTTGTTTCAACCTATGCATACAGTCCTGACAGGCAAGTGGCTTCCTGCATTTCTTAGATCCTTTCCTGCTCTCCATGTCTCAAAATTCAGACTTTTGAAAGTAGTACGTAGTTTGGTCAAAACACGATATGTTAGTTGCATGCGTAATACTGTTTTGGACCATGCAAATACCTACAACTGTTTGACTTGAATTCCACAATTAGGAGAATAAATTAATTACTGCAGCAGCTTAGCCGCTTAGTCGTTACTGCATTTCTGAAGCCTGAATCATATTTTAGATTATTAAGCTTGTGATCCAAGATACGATTCTCAGAGTTTAATCTGACGCCGCTAGCTGACGGTGAAGTAGCTACTACAAACAAGTAGTAGCAGAGTAGCATGGAAGTATGTGAAGCTGTCTTGTTTAGTTTATACTCAATGAGCCATGACACTGCCGATATGGCGTATGAATGGTTTGTGCCCGGGATCAGCGGACAGGGGTCCTTGGTGGGTTCCCATCCACCACTGGGGTGTGTCCATGTGCCTGGCCAACCTGGCTTCCTTGTTCCTGCATCAAATCAGCAACTAAGTAATTTGATGGATAACCTTGTCCTCTCTCTTACGCATCGACGTACTTACGTGTATCAACCTATGACTCAGCATGCAATGCAAGAAACCCTTAACTAGCAGCAGGGGCGAAGGCAGCAGTATGGCAAGCCATGGCTTGCGCCATACCTGCCGGTCCGTGATACCTCATGTTATTTGTAGGATATACTTCCTGTTCGTACTTCGTAGCGTCCGTATTTTGGGCTGTTGGCGCTTCAGCGTTGCTGCGTGGGCTGTTGGTGCCTGGCCGGCCTGGGCCCAACCGGGACGGAAGGCAAACAGACGCCATCGAGTTGTTCTCCTGGCGGCGGAACGGAGACCGAAATCGATCAATTGATCAGGGCGCAGTCGTGGCGTCTCCTTCTCCGCTGCCTGCTTGCTCTCTCCATGGCGTCAAACGGGGACTCTAATCAGCAAGCCGCCGGCCTGGATGACTTCCAAACGGAGCCGCACGAAAGCGATCCCCCTGCAGACCACGGCGGTGCGGCAAATCGAAGGCGACCCCAAGTTTCAAATGGCAGCAGGATAGTGAAAAAATTGAAAGGTGAGAACTGAGACATTTGATTATGAAATCGATCAGATCATCATCATCTTGCGTGTGTTGCTACTTGCTGCTAATCTACTATTACGTTTGCTTGTCAGTTGTAAGCATAAAGACATTCTTTAGCCCTATTTCGGAGCAAGGTATTGGAGAGATTGTTGAACCATCCAGAGAAGAACCTAATGATGCTGCAGAAGGAGAAGATGGCAATGAAATTGAAGCTCTTGAAGTCCAAACTGAACAAGCGCCGCAAACTGAACAAGTGCCGCAAACTGAACAAGCACGGGGTGATGTTATCAAAGAGTTCAACCAAGATCATATTATTTCTGATCCGGGGCTTCGTATTCCAATTGAAAAATTCCATCCCAACATTAGAGATCAAGTGAGAAGAGCTTATTTGTTGAAGGGTCCAACGCAGCTTAAGGGCCATACTTTTCCTTGCAGCATTTTTGGGAAAAATGACTATAGGTCTTTTCAGGAATCATGGTTTGCAAAATATGATTGGTTAGAATATAGTGTGGCGAAAGATGCTGCTTATTGCTTTTACTGCTTTCTATTTAAGGAACAACCCTCAGATGGTCAGTTTGGACATGATGCTTTCACAAAGTTAGGATTTAATACTTGGAAGAATGCATATAAAGCCCTCCGTTTGCATGTTGGGAGTGTAGATAGTCAGCACAATAATGCAAGAAACACATGTACTGATTTTAAGAATCAAAGAGCAGGTGTAGATCGTAAGTTTCAGACTTATGACAAAGAATCTGAAATAAGATATAAAATTCGCTTGACCACAGCTTTAGGTTGTGCAAAATATCTCATTAAGCAAGGCCTTTCTTTTCGTGGACACGATGAATCTTCCTCATCTTTAAATAAGGGAAATTATCGAGAGATGATTGATTGGTGTAAAGAGAAGAACGAGGATGTGAGGATTGCTTTTAATGAGCTGTGTCCAGAAAATGCTCAAATGATTTCTTCGGATATCCAAAAGGATCTTGCGAAAGCTTGTGCACAAGAGGTTACCAAAGTTATTATGGGAAAGATAGGAGATGGTCGTTTCTCTGTCCTTATTGATGAATCACGTGACATATCAATCAAAGAGCAAATGGCTGTGGTTGTGAGGTAAGTAGTTCATCTGTGTCCTTTTTAGATTGTTTAATCCATTGTTTGTGTTGCATAAATAATTAGTATTATTTTCTATGTGTCATGTAGGTTTGTAAACAGAGAAGGAAAGGTTTTAGAGAGGTTTTTGGGCCTAAAGCATGTTGAGGAAACATCATCAGATGCACTAAAGAAGGCTTTTGTTGAGATGCTTGGTGGTCATAAGTTACCAATTGCTAGGATCCGAGGGCAAGGATATGATGGCGCCTCTAATATGAGAGGTGAACTTAATGGTTTGCAGAAACAAATTCGTGATGACAACCCATATGCATTTTATGTTCATTGTTTTGCACACCAATTACAGTTGGTAGTGGTTGCTATCAGCGAATGTTGTGCAGGTATTAAGAATTTCTTCGACGATGTCAATTTTGATTGTAACAAACACTAGTGCGTCTTGCAAGAGAAAGGACTTATTGACTAAGAAGCATCATGGTGATATTTTGGATAAATTGGACAGTGGACAAATACTCTCAGGGAGAGGACAACATCAAATGACCAGCTTGGTTAGACCAGGAGACACTAGATGGGGCTCACACTGTACCACATTACTTCGTATTGAGTCGATGTGGGATGCTATTCTACCTGTGTTGGTTTTTGTTAGTCAAGATAAACGACGTGCAAACAATGCTGGAGGTTTGGTACACAAAATGGAGACATTTAACTTTGTGTTTATTCTGAAAATGATGCTGAAATTGTTCCGCATTACGAATGAGTTGTCGGTTCTCTTGCAAAGGAGAGATCAAAATATTGTTCAAGCCATGTCATTGCTTGTTGATGTGAAACAACGATTGGTTGACTTGAGGAACAATGGTTGGGAGGAACTATTTGCTGAAGTTCAATCATTCTGTGATACAAAGAAAATTCAGATACCGTGTATGGATGCACCAAGACCAAGATTTGGCCGCTCAAGGCAAGAAAAAGGGATAATGATCACTGAAGAGCACCACTATCGTGTTGACACCTTTTATGCTGCTATAGATGCTATAAACACTGAATTAAATCATCGCTTCAACGAGGTTTCTTCAGAGTTACTTTTATGCTTTTCTTGCCTAGATCCAAGGGACTCTTTTTCTAAGTTTAATGTGGACAAGCTTGTTAAACTTTCGGAGATCTATGCTGCAGACTTCTCGACTGATGATCGTTCATATATAAGGGATCAACTTCAAACCTTTATTCATCATGTTAGAAGAGTTGATGATTTTGTTGATTGCCGTGACATTGGGAGTTTGGCTGTGAAGATGGTTGAAACTAAAAGGCACGAGATGTTTCCATTGGTTTATCGTCTAATTGAGCTATCATTGCTCCTTCCGGTGGCAACGACATCTGTGGAAAGAGCCTTTTCAGCTATGAAAATTATCAAGACCGATTTACGCAATAAGATGGATGATGAATGGCTCAATTATTTAATGATATGCTACACTGAGAAGGAGATATTTAAAGGACTTGATGATAATACAATCATGAAGCGCTTTCAGGCCATAAAACATCGGAGGATGAATCTTCCACGGCCACCTCGTCATGCTTAGTGCTTTTGCGGTATGTTCGTCCGATCATCCCCTTACATATTTTGTGGCTATATGCATGTTTTTACAACACTATTACTGCTTATGTGATTATATCTCGACTCTCGTCAAATTAGTAGTAGCACGTTCGCCATAGGTAGATTTTGATCCTGGCTTCGCCACTGACTAGCAGTAGTGTTTCTTACTTGTTACTGTATGCCTGTATATCCCTACGTTGCCATGCATTGACAATTCGACTTCTCCCAGCTCCGAGCTCGCCGGTTTATTTACGCGATGTTCAGATGAGCGTACGTACACACGTTATAGTGAAAATACATGTATACTCAGGTTTTTGTATTGTAGCTAAGCTTTATTTGTATTCAATTGTTTGATGGGACATGGCCAGTTATACGAAGAAGATTCTTCTCTTGTAATATAATGTATTTTAATTAAACAAAAAGAAATGTGTGGCTCGATATGTCAAGATATATTATTCATCCGTTATTAATGAAAAAAAGATGAAGCTGTTGATCAATGAAGAAAATTCAGGTGGGGCACTCCCCTACCGTAGTTTCCTAAAAAAAAAAAGATGAAGCTGTTATCCATTGGCGTTGGGGGCACATAATATTTATTTATGTGTATTTTTTATAAGGTAATAAAGAAAGAGAGTGGATGCTTAGGATGCCATAGCCGCCGATCAGTTAGCATTATCAAAACATGGTTGCCGTGGACCATCGGTGACACGTCCCGTTGCCGGCCCTTTTTTGCAAGCTTTCAACACAAAAGTGGTGCATCTTGTGGGTGGTACCTTCATTCTTTAACTTGTTTTCCTCACGATATGTGTTTCTGCAAAAAGTTGCTGGTTTTTTTTTTCTCCAACATGTCCCAGCTCATATCATCACTCATTGTAGTTTTTTTTATTATTTTTATTTTGACGGGCATCACTTATTGTTAGTTCAGTAATAAGTTCCAGGAACAGTAAAACCGTAATAGTATTCATTTTCAAACAATAAACTCTAGAAATATCTGAATTTGTTGCAGGGTTCGTTTCCTTCTATGCATAAACCTAATTTACTGCACACTGCCATGCGTAATAATCTGATTTCTACCCTAAAAAATCTGATCGTTCTTTTAATAATAATAAAAAAAAACCCAGTTCCTTGCCTTGTATTGTGACATTTTCACCGCCACAATGAAGCGTGGAACCTTCATGCAGATCATGAACAATTCAATCTCAGGTACTAATGTTGAGACTGATGGATTGACTTTCTTTCAAGTTCCACGAGCCCAAGAACAGAAGACGAGCCCTAATGGATATGGAGCTATCGTTCATTTCTTTTGTTGTTCAGTTTTTTTTTTTCAGGTCCTGTTCTAAACAAAAGTTCTTTTCTCTGCCTACCGGCCAGTCCAAGAACTTTTCAAGGAGACAGGGCCAGCAATTTGTTTAGTAGTTGTTCACGCTCCAATTTTTGTGGTCGTCGTACTCGTACGATACGATGCAGGGGCACAACCACGAACCAAGCACAAGACCTGAAGATCCATGAACAGTAACAGCACGACCAAAGGCACGCACCCGAGCAACTCCCTGGAGATCCAAGAACACGCGCTCTCACGAACATCCTGACCATGAAATCCATTAACATTGACACCAGCTTCGGGTCACACGGTTAACAAAAGGGTTCACAACTGAATCCAGAGTAGTCCTCTGCTATCTTGTGTGATCATTTTTGCAACGTGACTCCTCTTATTCACTAGTGCCATCCCCATCTGTTTCCTTCTCTGCGCATCTAGTAGCTGGGGAACCATGTTTGAGTAGAGGAAGTGAAGCAAATGGGCGTGTTGGTGCGTGGACAGCCGACTCCTCTGAACGTGGACACTTGATGGAAGAACCTGATCATCATAGAGCTCAGCGCAGGTTGCGTTGAAGGCTCGCACCGGCGTTCCATCATCGCCTCATGCATGGAGCAGGAGGAACAGAGGGACCTGGTTCTCCAGCATCACAACATCACGCAGCATACAGCATGCTATTCTTGTTGTCATTATTCTTGCTGCTCAAAGACTCGAGGAACTCGAGACATATGTTTTACGCTGATACACATAACTAATTGGATGATAATATCATTTCCCATGTCATGTAAAAGGGGGAACCAGATGTGGAACTCAACTTGTCAGAGAAACATTCATTCGTCTCGTTTTGCTCCGAGTCGTGCGGCGTGGGCTGGGCGTGACGTCATCAGGCAGCCCATCACCGACTTGTTGGAGTCCGAGTTGGTGTCAGGTCAAGTCCGTTGAATGAGGCATCGTCGGATTGGTCGAGTTCGAGTCGGATTCTGTTTTATTTTTCTCTTCTTTTGTGACGACTGATGAGGGCGGTTCAAATTGGAATTGGAATCGGATCCTGCCAATTATATCTATCATCAAGGGATCCTCCATTGTATATGGATCTGCTCGGGTCTCTCATTCATTCTGCCGTCATGGTTTTCCTCTCAACTTCTCCTGCTACTCATCGAGTCGAACCCTCTTGTCTAGCGCAAGCAACCAAACCAAAGTGTTTCGGAGGAAACAAAAGATCGAACAGTTTCTCTCTCCTCTAATTACTTTTCTGTCTGCTCCTTATAATACTACTAGTACCAATGTACCATTGATGAATCAGACAGTTTCTCTCTCCTCTAATTACTTTTCTGTCCTTCTGTTCTGTTTGAACATACCTCTTCATCATCATACTCCTCTGTTTTTGTAATAATTTCGTTAAGACAAGCAGCACTAGTTCATTTCTAGTTCTTTCTCCATGTCTGAAACGACAATATTTCTAGACCGGAGGGAGTACAAATTACTAATAAATCCTCTCTTCTCTTTTCCTACTTTTTTGCAGCGACGAGCCGATGGCGCAGTTGATCCGTAACCTGAACGCCTCGATGCCCGAGACAGAGCGGTTCATCGTGCGGATGCTAGACTCCACGCACATTCTGGTCCTGCCTCACGCCGAGGGGATGATCAAGCGAAGAATCGAGGTGTTCAGCAACCACAACACCTATGTCAAGCCACAGTAAAGGACCGTTCGTTCATTTGTTCGTTCGTTCCTTGGTCAGGGCTCGCCGTAGAATTCCAGTGCTGAATCACGCATCTAGAATGGACACTAGATTCTGTGTTCTGTGTTCCAGGCTCTAGCAGCCTTTCTTGTATCCCTGTACTACTTAATGTCGTGTTAGGAGATGTAATAATGCAATTGAGTTAAAGAGAGTTGCTTGTGTTTTCGTGCACCTGTATCTGTATCTGTATCTATATCTATATTTGTATGTATGCGTTCCCTTCACTGTAACAATCCTCGGTGGCAGTGGCAGTACGTCGGGGCACCTTGGATGGATGTTGCGATCGTCGGAGGCAAGGCAGTGTCTTGAGGGAGAAGAAAGCAGAGGAGGAGATCAGGAGAATGTTCTTATCATTAATTCTTCGCTGCTCGTCCTCTCGACAATACTGGCTCTTATAGCCATTACACGGGCCACCTTGGCCAGAAGTCATCTATCCTATTACATGGCACGGTCCACGACTCGTCGGCCCAACAGCACAGGAGTAAAGGCGCCTTTCATCATACCGTCATCCTTCAGGTCATGACATCCTCCCCTCCTTAAGCCGCAGCTTGACCCCAAGCTGAAGACAATGGGTAGTTCTTCTTCATGTACTCTAGATTCTCCCATGTTGTCCATGATGGTGGTAAGGATGCCTAGCGAATGAGTCCAAACGGTACCATAGAATTGCCGATCTTATGCAGCCATGTCTGAAGAACCTCCATAGGGTACAACACCTCGTCAATATTTAAAGATGTAAGTGTGTCATCAGTATTTACCTCAGTGTTTGATGGAAGTGCTTTCTTCAGTTGAGAAACATGAATCACTGGGTGAATTTTGCTTGATTCTGGTAGTTGGAGCTTGTAGGCAACTTTGCCAATGCGTTGAGTAATCAAGTAAGGTCCAAAGTACTTGTATGAGAGCTTCTGATTTGATCTTCGAGCCACTGAAAGTTGGACATATGGTTGTAGTTTCACATATACCCAATCTCTCACTTCATATTCCTTCTCCATTCTATTTTTATCAGCTTGTGCTTTCATTCTGGTTTGGGCTCTGGTTAAATTCTCCTGTATCAACTTCTGCATTAAAGATCTGTCCAGCAACCATTGTTCAAGATCAGCAGAGGTAGGTTTCTCCTCAGGGGTGATGCCAAAGTGCCTTGGTTTCTGTCCATATAACACCTCAAAAGGGGTTTTTCCCAAAGCTGAGTGGTAAGTGCTATTATACCAGTATTCAGCCTGAGCCAACCATTTGGACCACTTAGCAGGACAAGCTTGCACCATACACCTCAAATAGTTTCCAGCCACTGATTCAGTCTTTCAGTTTGAGCATCAGTTTGTGGGTGATAAGCAGAGCTCATATTCAGTTTTTTGTCAGACAGTGTGAATAATTCTTGCCATAGGGTGCTAGTGAACACCTTATCCCTATCAGAGATGATAACCTTTGGCAATCCATCAAGCTTATATACTTGATTCATGAATAGCTGAGCCACTGACACTGCTGTGAATGGATGAGTAAGTGTAATAAAGTGCCTATATTTGGAAAATTTGTCAATGAACACTAAAATAGAGTTGAATTGATGAGATTGTGGCAAGCCTTCAATAAAATCCATACTAATGATGGACCAAGATTCTTCAGCAATTGGCAATGGTTGAAGGGTACCAGGAATTCTAGTGTGATCTAATTTGGCTTGTTTGCATACTGTACATTTGCTGACGAAAGTTTGAACATCCTTTTTCAATCCAGGCCACGCAAACAGTGCCTTGATCTTGTGATAAGTTGTTGTAATACCACTATGGCCCCCAATGCCACTGTCATGTAGTGCAAGTAGCACGGCTTCATGTGCTTCAGTGTGGTGTCCCAACCAAATGCGCCCTTTGTATCTGATGATCCCATCCGTTAAAGTGAAACCTTTTTCATTACAACCTGTCAAGGCCAACTCAGCTAGTAATTCTTTTGTACTAGGGTTTTGAGCATAACCTTCTACCACCACTTCCAGCCACTTGGGCTTAGTCATTGAAATTACCAATGATTCCTATCCTTTTTTCCTGGATAAAGCATCAGCTGCTTTATTCTCTAGCCCTTTTTTATAGATGATTTTGTACTAGAGTCCAAACAGTTTAACAAAAGCCTTGTGCTGCATACCAGCCTGCAGTCTCTGTTCACCTAGATGTAACAAACTTTTATGATCTGTGGCAATTGTGAACCCTTTGTGTTGCAAGTACGGTTTCCATTTCTCCACTGCCATCAAAACAGCCATACACTCCTTTTCATATGTAGAGAGGGCTTGAGCTTTAGGACCCAAGGCCTTGCTTAGATACGCTAATGGGTGGCCATGCTGCATGAGGACAACACCAATTCCTGTGTTACTTGCATCTGTTTTAACTGTAAATGGTTGAGAGAAATCAGGTAGTGCCAACACTGGTGCAGTTATCAGGGCATGCTTCAATGTGTGAAAAGCATCCTTGTGCAACTCTGTCCAAACAAAGGGAACACCCTTTTTAAGCAGATCTGTTAATGGTCTGCTAATAACTCCATAATTGGCAATGAACTTTCTATAGTATCCAGAGAGCCCTAAAAATCCTCGTAGCTCTTTCACAGCTACAGGTGTAGCCCAATTCTGTACAGCTTGAATTTTTTTAGGGCAAGTGGAAACCTCATGGGCTCCAATAACATGACCCAAGTATTCCAATTCTTGTTGTGCAAAAGAGCATTTGCTGTGCTTAAGAAGTAACTGGTGTTGTCTCAATATTTGGAATACTTGTTGCAAGTGATTGACATGCTCTTCCAAGGATGCACTGTATATTAATATATCATCCACGAAGACCAGCACAAATTTCCTTAGCAGAGGAGCAAATATAGTATTCATTAGTGCCTGGAATGTAGCAGGGGCATTGGTGAGACCAAATGGCATTACTCTGAATTCCCAATGGCCATCATGTGTTCTAAAAGCAGTTTTATGTTCATCCCCTTCCACCAGTCTGATTTGATGATACCCTGATCTCAAGTCAAGTTTGGTGAACCAGCAAACTCCATGGAGTTCATCCAACAATTCATCGACCACAGGTAAGGGATACTTGTTTTTTACTGTGATGGCATTCAGGTGTCTATAGTCCACACTGAATCTCCAAGTGCCATCCTTTTTCTTTACTAGTAGCATAGGTGAAGCATAAGGACTAACACTAGGTTGAATTATCCTATTTCTTAACATTTCCTTTACTTGCTTCTCAATCTCATCCTTCTGACTTGGAGCATACCTATAGGGTCTGATGTTTACAGGTTTAGCACCAGGAATCAATGGTATCTGGTGGTCAAATTGCCTCTAGGGAGGTAAACCTTCTGGCTCTGCAAAGATGTCCTCATTTTGCTCTAGTAGAGCCTGAACTGGTGGTGGTGTGTCTGAACTCTTATTTGTCTTCGCAATTGGTGCCAAGTGAAGTAATTAGGCCAGACCCTCTTTTCTTAACAATCCTTTGAGCTTTTTCTCAGATATCTTTTTACATGATTTGGTGCATCTTTTTACTCCCTGTAGAACAATTCTTTTGCCATTGTGAGTGAACCTCATTCTTTTTCTCTGCCAGTGCACCCACATAGGGCTGTGCTACTCGAGCTAATCCATACCCAGGATGAGATCATAATAGCCAAGCTTCAAAACTCTGGCATCTACCGAGAATGTATTGCCTTGAGTCAACGAAGTGAAAGTCTTAACTACTGCCGTGCTGGATAATTTCTCTCCATTAGCTACTGTCACTAGTATTTCAGGAGCTGGGCTAGTAGGGCATTGGAGTTTCTGCACAAGGTCTTCACTGATGAAATTTCCTGAACTAGCAGAACCAATGAGTATGAGTAATTCATGATTGCCATATAAACCAGTTACTCTCATAGTCTTCTTGCCTTGTGTTCCAGCTGCTGCACAAACAGATAATGTATGCAGTTCCTCATCACTGACTGAGCCTTCCTAGTCACTTTCATGCTCTGCTAATGGCTCGGTGTTAAACAACTCCAGTAACTCTTCAACAATATGTAATGGTACATTCTTGGGGTAAGTGTGAGGGTAAACATACTTCTCACCACATTTCATGCAGAGCCCTTTAGATTTCCTCAAGGTCTTCAACTGTTCATACTTACTGATTGACCAGTAAGGTTTAATATCATCCTTTACGTCTTTGGTTTGTGGTGGGTTCCCCAGAATACTTTTGTTCACAGAGGGAGGGTTCTTGGGTGGGAACTTAGAAAAATCCTTGCCACTTTTCTGAAAGTTCTTCTTCCCATTGAACTCTATCAACTCCTCCTGCATAAGAGCCAGAGACAAGGTGGCATCAACTGTTCGAGGTTGATGTAAAACAATGGCAGATCTAATTTCATATTTCAGTCCATCTATGAATCTACTCACAAAGAACATATCATCATAAGAATTGTTGTGGACTAAAACTTTGTGCATAGCCTGCTCAAATCTAGAGGCGTACTCTAACACATCAGCATGCTGTCTTATATGCAACAAATCCCTGACATAGTTCTGATAAAGATCTCTACCAAACTTAGCCTCTACTGCCACACACAGCTCAAACCAATTGTCTATAGTATGTTGTGCCTCATACGTTTGAAGCCACAGAGCTGCATTGCCATAGAAATGGATAGTAGCAAATTTAGCCCATAAGTGTGGTGGGACACTAAACATGGAAAAATACTTCTCACACTTTTCCTTCCACACCTTAGGATGGTCACCATCAAATTTCGGGAAATCTACCTTGGGTAAACGAAATTCTTTAGGTTGATACCCCCCACCCATAGTGTTGTAACGAGAATCAAAACACTTAACCTCATCATAGCCATAATCCCTACCATACCAGCCTCGAGCAACATCATCAAACAGTTTCTCCTCATGATTAATGCCGCTAGGCTCACCAGACTTACTGAAGGAATTAAATGAGACCTTGGTTGTTCCATACTCACCCTTGCCTAGGGGTTCACCATGGACATTAAAGGTCCGATTGGCATCCCCCTGGAGATTTGATTCAACGCGGTGACCATTGGCCCGCACCTCTTCCACGCGCGACAGTGCTTGTGGCGGAGCTTCTGGAGCCGCTTTCAATGCCTCAACGCGCGATGTCAGATCGCCCACAACCTTGGAGATGGTCGTACGCGCGGAATCGATCATCGGAGTCCACTTGCTGAGCTCGCCTAGAGACTTGAGAACTTCTCCCAATTGCGAGCTCAACTCGTTGATCTCTCCTTCGACCTTCGTCATTCGGGTGGTGAGGGTGGGTTGTTGGGTTTTTCCCCTCACCAGCACTCCTGCCGTGATGCGCTCTCCTCACCAGGCCTACCAACCGAGGGAATTACAGGATTCAGAGGGATCGCCGATCTCCTTCGATTCACCCACCCTGGCACAAGATTTACACCTCTGGCTCCGAGATCCCGCGAATCGGTGGCTCTGATACCAGATGTAACAATCCTCGGTAGACCCTGCAAGAAACGGCCTGACACCTGATTCTGCATTGCAGTTTTGCCAAACAAGTTTGGGAGCTTGTAAATCAGTGGAGACAAAAGCAAGTGCACACAGCTCCGCAAGAAGGCACAAATGTTGAAGATTGGTGGACAGCTACTATTGCAAAGGAAAGAGGACAAGACAAGAAGAAGGCGGCAGCAGTAATCATCTATACGACGTGAAACATCTGGAAGGAAAGAAACCGATGAGTGTTCCAACACCAGCAGTTGCAGCCGCAACAAGTAATCAGGTTGATCAAACAAGAGATGAAGGAAAAGGAAATGGCCTACAGGAGAGAGACCCTGCAAAACCATAATGAGTAACCTAGAGTTTGTTGTGTTTGATGATGGGGGGTAAATACCCATTGTACCAATTTCTGTACTAAGCTTTTCTATCCTCTACTTAAATGAAAGAGCAGTGCTCCTGCTCATTTGTTCAAAAAAAACAACCCGATCCTCGATGGCAGCGGCAGCACGTCGGGGCACCTTGGATGGAAGTTGCGATCGCCGGAGGTGAGGCAGTGTCTTGAGGGAGAAGAAAGCAGAGTAGGAGATCAGGGGAATGTTCTTATCGTTAATTCTTCACTGCTCGTTCTCTCGACAATACTAGCTCTTATAGCCATTACACGGGCCACCTTGGCCAGAAGTCATCTATCCTATTACACGACACGACCCACGACTCGCCGGTCCAACAGCACAGGAGTAAAGGTGCCTTTCATCATACCCATCATCCTTCAGGTCATGACATTCACCATGGGCATGGGGTTGCAGTTCAACTCCAATCCATCCAGGAATCTGACTCCAATCGACGAAACATAGTAATAATTCGATCAAATTTCCCGCACGGGGTGGTCGTTGTTTGATTTACCGATCACTCCTGGAGGCCTGGACCATCGTTTCACCGAGCACAGAAGAGGAGGCCCATTCGACACGGGGCTTAATGGGCTGGTCTTGCTTTATACCATCACTCGGACTCGGACTTGGACGGTGATGGATTGATGGCGATGCTGCTGGGACATGAACCAACGACGACAGAGTTTTCTACTCTCTCTGTCCCAAAATAATTAACGTTTTAGCTATGTTTTAGCTATATACCAGATTTATAAAAGTTGTCCAGATTTATAATAGATGTTATGAACTTAGACATTAAAAAATAGAGTCAGAATGTCAAATAAATTGAGACGGAAGGAGTAGAGGAAAATCAGGCCCATCATTAGGAGCTTCGTCCATAGGCCCAACATCCCTTCAGCCCGTTAACATCACGACAACTCTCGTCATCAGAGCAGCGGAGAAGGAAAGGCCACAGAGCAGAGCAGTGCGGAGCGGCGGCGCCGGCGACCTGCTTCGTGTTGGAGAGGGGGAAAGCCACGAGGAGAAACAGGCAGACACAAGGCCAGGAGATCTGCACCGGCCGATAGCGGTGGTCGGGTCCGACGAGCGGCGGCCAGGAAACAAACACCGGTGAGAGCGCCTCCCAATATCTACTCAACTTTCTACCAATAGTAACTGATAAGAAAAGTCCTGTTCCGATTCGAACCATCAATTCAAACCGTAGAGTAGAATGTTCCGATTCAATTGTCTGTTCTTGATCTGATTGATTCACCTGCTGATGCAACATCCATTTCCTCCCAAAAAAGAAGAAATGGGGCCGATTGTTCCCCACGATTGTGCGGTAGTTTGAGCTAGCTGAAACCATCCATATGGTTCATACAAAGGGACCTCATTTACCTCCAAATTTCAACAAGGGATTAACAGATCAATGCTCAGGTTATTTACGCAGGAAACTTAGATCAACCATCTGGTTCGGCTACCCCAACACAGCAGTCTTGCTTCAGTACAAGTGTACAACGAAAATTTCCCAACACACCAGTTTGTTCTATGCCTCTGTAGTCTGTATACAATTCCTTTACTTTTTCAACTGGATGAGATCATCCAACCAACAATACTCGTTCACTTCCCCTCCCTGTACAAGAATCTCAGCAGTTTGGGAGTGCATCTCTAGAATATTCTTGTTATCACATAGATTTCTGTAATTTCGGCTCAAAAGTCAAAACTGATGCAGTTCAGTGTTTTGCGCAATCGAAATCATACCATTTTCACTGTATGTTTTCATTCTCTTTTCATAGAAAGAAAAAAAGAAACTGAAATGATGATCTATATTTTCACTGTTAGTCAAACAACTACTTGTCCCTAGCCATAACCTCAAAAGTGAGGTGCTGCTTTGGTTGATTTTTTTTCTTTTATGTTCAGTGAGGTGCTGCTCTGTATAATTTCTGGAGTTACATACTACCTTACTATTTCTGAAAAGTGTAATCAACATGGCCATAACCTGTTGTTGTTACATATATTTCTGTAATTTCGGCTCAAAAGTCAAAACTGATGCAGTTTAGTGTTTGCACAATCGAAATCGTACCATTTTCACTGTCTATGTTTTTGTTCTCTTTTCTTAGAAAGAAAGAGAAGAAAAAAAAAACTGAAATGATCTATGTTTTCACTGTTAGTCAAAACTCCAAATAACTAGGTCTCATTAGTTTTTTTAAAAGAAATGTTCAACGAGGTGCAGGCAGTGTACTATTTCTGAAAATTGTACTCAACATGGCCATAACCTGTTGTACCATTCTGGCCACAGTATACTCACATGACCCAAATCTATGCTAGATAGTTTTTTCTGAAATATTCTTCCCAATCTGGCCTTATCTTTTGTCATCAATATACCACTTAATTTGCTGTTGGTGAAGATTCACAGTACATTTGATGCTTTTTCCTCCAATTGACGTTGTTTTTATTTGCCCTATCAGGTAAATTTCTGTTGTTCAGAGCTCGCAGAAGATGGTCAATGCAATCAAGGGCCTGTTTATCTCCTGGTAACTTACCGACACAAGTTCTTTTTTTTTTTCCACGAATACGCATCATTATATGAAGAGAAGGGAAAAGGTCCAACACATTACCACCACATCAAACTGCACCAGTGTTGAGGGGTTGTTTGATACAAGTCATCACTGTCCTTTTATAGAAAACCACAACAACTAGATCCAATCTAAATAAAAACAGAAACTAGTCCTGCCTTGGCCCCTACCAGACCGCGAGTGCGTAGCTTCTTCGCTCCAGCTAAACACCAGAGATGGTGCTCATCCTTGAGACAATGCATGACCTCAGAGATGCTCCTTCAAAAACGCACGCATCTGTGGTGTTTGCACAAACTCTATGCCCCAAGAATGATTAGCAAGTTAGCACCCTTCTTCAGCTCCTTCGGAACATGCCGGGACATCCTACAACGCCATTCAGCGAATAAGATTTCATCCTGGGTTGGTGTGAATTGCTGCAAACTGAGGGGGCAGAACAGCTGGAACCAAAATTACTTTTTCCTGATACAACTGAATGCATCATTTTATTCCTTCTTTGCTCCTTTTGAAATTGTTTCTAACAAGTAACAATCCCTTCCCTTGTCATTTTTTCCCTGCAGTGATATACCAATGGCACAGTTCATTGTTAATCTGAATGCCTCTATGCCTGCATCAGAGAGGTTTATCGTGCACATGCTTGATCCTACACACATGTTTGTTCAGCCTCATGTGGCAGACTTCATCAGAAGTAAGATAGCGGAATTCCGGGATCAGAACAGTTACGAGAAGCCACAAGGATAATTCTATCCTGCATTGCCATTGTCATCCTCCATCAAAGTCCCATAGCTGAATAGAATTGTTACACATTTGATGGATGTTATGTCTCAGTTTTGGGGCTCTGTTAATACTAAGTGTCTCGTACCAGAAAAAATTGTGATTTGTTCTGTCCTTCAACTCTTGAGTGACCTTTTCTGTTCATTAATGCATCAGGTTGTGTTAGGCATCAAGCCTTCGGTTAGTTTCTTTTGAAAGAAGTACGCTACATGGCATTTGCACTTCTGTTGTGAATTCTGATATTACATTACACGTGCTAGAAGCTGTTATCAAACATGATGTGTATGAAGCTAGCATTAAGAATTGAGCTTGAAGGTGAGATTCAGACGCTGGCCACTTAAATCATCTTTGCTCATGAAATTATGGACCTTGAGATGATTTTTCTGAAAATTGTTGCCTCGGACAAATGTATTCAACAAGGAACCAATGAGATATGTTAGTTTTGACTTTTGAGTGGCCGGCATGAGAGATGAGTATGCCATATAGAGCATAATTTACGCACATGACATAGTATGATGCGTCAGATGCCCCTGTTTTACTCCAAGTAGCAACCGTGGTCCAAGGGATAACATTCTCTTTCTGAGGGAAACAGACAGCACTTTGCAGCACCTACACCTACTGCACTAAGACAAGCCTGGCGAAGTGTGAACCGATGCTGAAACCAACATTGTTGTGTGCTACATGCAGTAAGACGCCAAAGCATTAGCATCGAAAGGACTCGAGACAATTGACAAGGATAGTTCATCCGTCAGGTTTCCGTTGGTTGTACGTGCAGTTTCCCTTCAGTTGAGACCTCAGATTGCTTTCCCTGAATGAACAGGTTGAGGGCGGTCACCAATAAGATTTGTCTCTGAACTTTATTTGCAGCTAAGCAAGCAGACCATGCATGTGTTCTCTCTCTGCACCCGGCGGCATGCTTGGAAGCAAAGTCTATCAGAGAACAAAGCTTCAAGCCTTGGTATGATTCAGGAAGCACTCATTAATATTTTTTTACATCGTTTGCTTTTCGCGAGTGCCATGGCTTTGCTTGGAAGCGATTGCCCGGAATGGCTACAAATACATGCAACGCCTCCTCCGATCTCGCATCCAAACAGCAAGCAACATCTTCTATACTGATCACCAGCACTGAATATGGCTGCTTCTTCTTCAGCAAGAATGAAGCTGTCTGTGTTGGTCGGCATTGTGACGACGTTGGCAGTAGTGGCCGTGGCCGAGTCTCGCCCCCACCATGGTGGGGACTTAATGTCCATCGTGGGTTACGCCCCGGAGGATCTGGAGAACCACGACCGTCTGATCAAGCTGTTCGAGGAGTGGGTGTCCAAGTACCGCAAGGCGTACGCGAGCTTCGAGGAGAAGCTTCACCGTTTCGAGGTGTTCAAGGACAACCTGAAGCACATCGACGAGATCAACAAGCAGGTGAGCAGCTACTGGCTTGGCCTCAACGCCTTCGCCGACCTCACCCACGACGAGTTCAAAACCTCCTACCTCGGCCTCCAACCTCAACACCCACGCCGGAGCAGCAACAGCTTCTTCCGGTACGACGGCGTTAGCGCCGACGAGGTTCCCAAGGCCGTCGACTGGCGGAAGAAGGGCGCCGTCACTGATGTCAAAAACCAAGGGCAGTGTGGCAGCTGCTGGGCTTTCTCGACGGTGGCGGCGGTGGAAGGCATCAACGCGATCGTGACGGGGAACCTGACGTCACTCTCCGAGCAGGAGCTCATCGACTGTAGCACCGACGGGAACAACGGATGCAACGGCGGCCTCATGGACTACGCCTTCTCATACATCGCGTCCAATGGCGGCCTCCACACCGAGGAAGCCTACCCGTACCTCATGGAGGAAGGCGACTGCGCCGCCGCCGACCACAAGGAAGACGCCGCCGTCGTCACCATCTCCGGCTACGAGGACGTGCCGCACAACGACGAGCAGGCCCTTGTCAAGGCGCTCGCGCACCAGCCGCTCAGCGTCGCCATCGAGGCGTCCGGAAGGCACTTCCAGTTCTACAAGGGCGGGGTGTTTGACGGGCCGTGCGGCGCCGAGCTCGACCATGGCGTCGCGGCGGTCGGGTACGGAACGGAGAAGAAGGGGGAGGATTACATCATCGTCAAGAACTCGTGGGGCGCGCATTGGGGAGAGAAGGGGTACATCCGCATGAAGAGGGGGACAGGAAAGCCAGAGGGACTCTGCGGTATCAACAAGATGGCGTCATACCCAACCAAGGACCCCCAGTGATGATACTCTCTCTGCTCCCAGACCTTCATTGATTCTCCTCGATCGATCGACCAAGTTTAATTCCTTCAGGTTTTATTTTCTTTTTCCTTTTTTTTTTATATTTGACGAGTGTGTTCTTCTCTGGATCGAGGAGAGAGGAGAGAAATCGAGGCACAAGACCGATCGATGTATTATGTGCCTCCCTTTGGTTCAACTGATACACTGGAATTAATAAACCTATCAAATTTCTGCTTTAATTACATTGGTCAGCTTCGTTGGATCTCAAGTTTCTTTCTCATGAGTTTGCTTAGGCCTGTTTGTTTTACCTTATAATCTACCTAATAGATTAATTAATCTAGCTTAATTAATCCAGTAGCCAAACAAACAGGCCAGATTATGAGACCAGTAATTAATCTAGACGGTAGATTATTATAATTTAATAATCTGTTACATATTTGTTTATTTTGGATTATTTTAGAGAAAGACTCATTGTCCATGTTAAGTTGGATGAAAATAACTTAATTCTGCTTAAATAATCTAGGAAAACAAACATCTTATTCAGATTAATTAATTCAACTTAAATAATCTAGATTAAATAATCTAACAATATAATCTAGATTAATTAATCTACTCAGGAAACAAACAGACCCTTAATCTACTAACTGTTCACGTTTAGTAACATCTTAACTGCAATTCTGCGAATCAACATCTTACAGATGTTCTATTCAGCACACATGCAAAGATATATAAATTTTGTGAGACCATGTGCATATGCATGCAGGTTCCTCATATACAACCAACAAAACCGCTGACGATTTTACCATCTCATGACTCATAACCTTAAAATAGGGTTGGGAATCACAATATCGCATGGAAAACCATAAGTAACAGCATGCCACGAAAAATAATAATAATGTGTTAAACGATTGAAGGCGATATGCACTGCCCATGAACAAAGACCGCTGGCGATTTTAGCATGTCATGATCTCATGACCTTAAAGAAGGGTTGGGAATCATATGGAAAATTAAAGCATAAATAACAGCATGCCACGGAAAATAATAATAATGCCTTTAAGGATTGAATGCGAAATACACTGCCCATGACTTGTACGGTTGTAAGTACTACTACCTCACTTTCAAAATGTAAGCATTTATTGACTGTCTGATATCATATTTGATCGTTTATTTTATTTAAATATTTTAAAAATTATAAAAACAAATAAGTGTTGTTTAAAGTATATCAAATAATAAAATAATTCATAACAAATAAATAATATTCTTATAAAATTTTTAAATAAAAAACATAGTCTCTTAAAGTCAACAAGTGCGGAATTACTACTTCTTAGGCTCTTAAATGTCTGACAATGAATGAGCAACACTGCAACAGTCCAACGCAGTGCTCATTTAAGCTTGACACACTAAATCTGAATGCAGCTGAAGACGATAAGGTGAGCTCGTGTACGTGCTAAACATACATACGTGGCATCAGTTCACTAGCTGCTATGCCGTACTAAGATGACCTAATTAACAAGCCGTTTAATTTCTGACACTGACGTTAAAATACACAGGACTATGCATGCAAACCGCATGGGAAACAGTTTCAATCCTCTGGAAATAAAATGTGGTGAAAATAGCACAGAATCAAATAGTGTCGCCATCGTTCGATATCATTAGCATGCATCGATAACTACATACAGTTCTCGTGATTGAAGCTGTATATAACCTATAAAGCAAGCATATGTTTCAGCTCTCAGGAAACAAAAATACCACAGTAAACCACCATTTGTTTCAGTACGGATAAAAAGAGTACTAGTGTAGTGCAATACAATAGTATAGTATAATGGATGCAACAAAGACTGGTTCAACAGTCATATTTCTTGAAGGACGTGTATGCTTCTTTGTGCAATTGCGTTTGTTACAAAAGGCGCCATATACAAAAGGCACGATTTTTATACAAGTAAATAAAGACGATGTAAACACAGAGAAGAGAACTCAAAGTGTTGTCAATCCTACTACTAACTGATTGTGGTTGGTGGATAGTCGTCAGGGAGATAGATACAGGTCAATTGTGGCAATCGCAATGTCAAATGTTGGACCATTCATAACAAATCTGGGGGCGCCATCAGTAAATGAAACAGAACACCCGCCACCGGCCCACTGATTCTTCTTCGTCTTGTGCCACTACCGTCCGGTCAATAAAAGCAGTAGTACTGGCTAACTATCATCTCCTTATCTAGAAGCTTCCATATACTAATCGCTGACCACACCCAACTGGCCAACTCCACAAGCAGAGGATCATGGCCTACATGTAGCAGACTACTAGCAAGGGCGTGTAATTGCATTCCAATTGCCAAAAGTACATTATTGTAGAGATTGCATTTCTGCAGCTGTTCACTCCCTAGTTACAAATGCCCCATATATGTCTGCCGGACTGAAAATTCATATTGCTCTCTGTTCATCTTTTTATGATCTGCAAGTACAATAACATTCAGTGATCTGAGATTTTTTTCTTCTTCGAAAAGACCAGTGATCCGCAATCTTGGCGGTAGGTAGAGGTATGTGCAATGAAGAAAGGCTCACGGCAACAGATACCAACCCACTATACACTCAACGCCTGTGTTAGACACATGATTCGGCCTCTTAATTTATGAAATGCAAATCATGTGTCTAACACAGGCCAAATGTAAGATCTTCTTTGATTTTTATATTCGTGATGGGGCCCTCCAACTAAAGATCTGGATCTGAGAACAAAAGGATGTAGATAGAGGAAAAAAAGGATCATTTTTTATAATAATAAATAAATATGATAAAACATATTGCTAAAGTTATCCTGGTCGCAATGCTTATAGAAAAATAACTCCAAATAAGGTCTATATTGAGATCCTATGACACTAATGGAACAAATTTCATTCCTAATTTCTTTATATTTTAATTGATTTATTCATCACTTTTCATTTTGAGTGTGAATGCCAGAGACAAAGCACCTATTCTTTACAAACCTGACAAAGTGTAGAGCATCGTTAGAGCCATTGATCAAACAACTTTCCATCTCTAGCTGACACCGCACTGGTCCAAACATCCTCCTCTTGCTCGTAATCTCAATTGTTGCTTGTGACCCTCATGATGTAGATGGTCAGTGTACTGACATCTATCTAAAGTTTTTTTTTTTTAACAAATAAGCTACTTTTATACGAGCATAAACAAGCTTTGCCAAATGGTCCTGAGTGCCATTTTCGAAGTCAAAAAATTGACCGTGTGAGTGAAAATTTTGAACAAATCCCATTTTCCTTCCAACAACAATAACCAAAAAGTCACGTGCGCACTGCGTACTCATGTCGTCACGTTATTTTCCTAGAGGAAATTTCACATTGACTAATTTTCATGGCTTTCGAATTGTGACAGCATGGTACGTAAACACAACATGAAAAGGCATGGTGTCACTGACAGGTAGGACCAATGAAAGCGTTTGGTGGGCTAATGGGACCGGTGGGGTTGGGGTAGGTGGAGGCACAAGGAGGAGGGAGCAAATTTTCTCTTTTTTTTGGGGGTCGATTTCGTATTTACAAAAAATAAAGAGGGCGAGGTTTTAAAAGGAGTGGATCGATCCCCTTCTCCCCTGCCTGCCTCAGCGTCGAATTCCCAATCCAAGCCCGTGGTTGCTTGGGATCTGCCGCCATCGAGATCTCATCCATCCCTTGTCTCGTCGGAGAAGAGGAGCAGTAGCGGAGATGTCGTCGACCAAGGTGTTCACTCTCGAGGAGGTCGCCAAGCACAACTCCAAGGACGACTGCTGGCTCATCATCGGCGGCAAGGTATACATCTCCTCTCTTCTTCTTCTTCCCCATCGACCACCAGTCATGGCTGATCCCCAAATACCTGCCCAAGATCTAGACTTTGCGAGCCGTAACCAAGTTGCCTCGCGTAATTTCCGCTGGTTAGCTAGCTGATGATGACCACGCGCCGAAATCTTCATGTCTCTTTTTTGACTGAATTTTACTTGATTGCTTCAAAGAATGTTTTGTATGCTCTGTATTCTTGTACTGGCTGGTAGGCTGCTGCGATATCCCGTGCGAGCAGGCAGATCCGGCATCTCTTGCTCTCTCATTCACTTACAGATTCTTGCTAGGCCAATTGTTCCTAGTTCTTCTTTTACTGACAACTGATTTGCTAGATTAACTTTCACTTGGCGTGAATTTCACAACTTGTGCATGGGCTTTTAAGTTTGATTCCTATGGAATCTAGGAAGACAGGGTTTTTTTTTTTTTTGGGTTCTGAACTGAAACCAGATGCCTTCATTTAGTTGTTTGCCTTTTGCGCGAACGAAAAGATCTTACTTTTCCTTGTGGCACACTTATTATCATGTCATGTTTCATCTGGAATTCTGGATGTTTTGTCTCCCTGGTGGGAGGAGTTACTTGCGCAATGAGTCGTTGTGCACGGTACATGATATTTGACTGATTTGTGTCATGGCATAGAACATCAGAACCTGTTATATTGTGAGGGATAATTAACCATGGTCTCCGATCCCTCTATCCTGTGTAGTTCCATCTTTTTCCTAGGAGGCGCTAGTGAAATCACAGTGACAATTCTGTAATAAACTGCATATGTAACCAGTTCTAGTTTATTCTATTTTATAATTCAGCAATCTATAATATAATCCACTTCAAGTTGTCCATGATACATTACTTTCAAGGTTTTTTTTTCTTAAGCATACTATTTGTGGGCATCAGCTCTTTGTAAATCCATCAAGATTCTATATCAGGGTTCTACGGATGTCAGTAGTTTTATTATAGCATCAGGGAGCTTGTAAATTAATGTGGAAGTTGAATACCTTAGGTGCTGTGCTGTTTTTTTCCCTCACCGAAACATTCTGTAATGTAGATGCTTTTATTTCTTGTCCCCAAAGCATGACGGTTTTCTTGCTAGTGTCTCTGAGGTTTGTAGTTCCATCTTTTTCCAAGGAGGCGCTAGTTAAATCAGTAACAGTTCTTTGATCAACATCCTATAATATAATCCACCTGAAATCGCTCTGATAGTGCGAGTAGTATAGTACAGTCTCGAGATTTATAGCGCATTGTTTCTCCGAAATCCCTTTGCTGAACCTTATATTAAGCTCTTGGTTGAGTTGAGTCATCAAGGTTCCATATCTTTGTTCTGCTAGGGAAAGCAAGCACCTTAAAAATTATTCTAAACCAACAAGTCAGAGGACTTATTCATGTAAACCTAGTGCTATGCTGCTCTATCATTTAAACATTCGGTAATACTGATGTTGGCTTTTCTGTTTCCCATGGCCTGATAGCTCATAAATAAGCATATATTGATGAAGATGGATATAACATCACTTTCTGGTTAGGCTTACAGTCTATATTCTTTCTTGTGTGTGGGTTAGACAAGTGCAGTATCTGACAAAGTTAGTTTTCGACAGTTTTTTTTTTGCCTTCAAAATTGAATGCTTATTTGGACAACAATTATTTGACAAAGGCTCTAACCACATGTTCTAAGGTTTGCTGTCTTTTTATCTAGTTTTAGACATGACTCTAGGTCTTCAGTATGTTGCTACTTTATAGTCATAAATATATCTTCATCAATGCTGCGTTTTTCTGTGTAGGTTTATGATGTGACGAAGTTTCTGGAAGACCACCCAGGAGGTGATGATGTGCTGCTGTCATCGACCGGTATGCTTTCTTGTTTCTCTATTCAGCTACAAGTGACTAAGGTTGCAAAATATGTGCTTTATTACTTATAATTTGACATTCATATGGACGTTGTACAGCCAAGGACGCGACTGATGATTTTGAGGATGTTGGGCACAGCACCACAGCCCGTGCGATGATGGACGAGTACTTCTTGGGCGACATTGACTCGTCTACCATCCCTGCCAGGACGAAGTATGTTCCCCCCAAGCAACCACACTACAACCAGGACAAGACCCCCGAGTTCATCATCAAGATCCTCCAATTCTTGGTTCCCCTGGCCATCTTGGGTTTGGCCGTCGCTGTTAGGATCTACACCAAGTCGGAGTCCTCTTAGCTCTATAATTGCCATTGGAATTACATGAGTTAAACTTGTCGAATAATTTAGAAAAGGTTGTGTGGTTTACATGTGTAACTTGTCTTGAATTTGTCGAATGTTCTGAGGTGTTGTGGGTTATGTGGGTCCTGGGACATCATCCCCTTTTGGTGACTATTAAGATGCAATTAGAACAAGTATTTATTGCCCCATTTGGTATATCGATGCCGTGACTTTGCTCGTTGCTCCTCGTTGACTGTTACTGCGGCTATTGCTTTTAGGTGTGGTTTTGTTTACTGGATTTTGCAGTGTAGATTTATTGCTTTTAGTTTTCCCAGTGGCACCATCGGACTGGGAATCAAGTTTGACAGTTGTGCTGGAGCCTTGTTGGCGGGCCTCTTGGCTCTTGGGGAGAAGATAAATGCAAAGGAGGGTGTCAACTGAAACCTCGCAGCAAGCGAGTCTCAGCCACCCGGGGAAATGAACGGCAGTAGTGAACTGAATAGGGAATGAAAATTAATAACACTGATAGCAGGCTAATAAGGAATCTCAATTTATTTTTTCAGTGGTTGATAATCGTGAGTGAGAAGGTAGGCGCGAGTGGTGATGATCAGAGGCAGAGGGAGCGTAAACAGTAGTGATTGTGAAGCTCAGATCAGAGATGGTAGGGGAGAAAGAAGTGAAATGTGCCGGGTTCTAGGCCGTGACAATGAACTAAGGGCGTGGACCGTTTTGAACAGTTAGGCTTTGGAGCTTGTTTTATTGAAGACAAGAGTACCTCGGGAAGGAGAGGGAGAAGAAGAGTATGGAGCACCAGAGAGTCACCTAATAAACCTAGATTGATACACTTGGTTGTGTTTAGCCAAAACATACATCCATTCCGAGATAGGCAGCTGGCCAAGCTGCAGTCTGCAGAACGCACACAAGCGCAGAGAGCAACTGGGGTTATGCAGAAAGAGCAGAGGTTGCCTAAACACGCGTAACAGATCGCTAACGAAATGTGGCAACCGGCGCTTGCGTGGTCTGGACGTTCCATTGAAATCATAAACAGAAATACGTGGAAGATGTAGTGTGTACTTTCTTCTTGAAGGCGAGAAAACTAATTGCCATACACTCACCAGTACATTTACAAGGCTCCCACAGGACAGGAGACGGAAAAAAAATCCTGATACTATAACAAGCAGTAGTAAGATATTGCAATCGCTCTAGATCAGCATCAGAGAGCGACGCCAACCGTTCCGCATGCAGCAGATCATTCCACACAAGGACATAGCATGACTACATGAGATCTACGGATGGAGAGGACGTGGCACTGCAATATAATAGGAGGCCACAAAAGGAGCGAACGAAATGATCCTTATTATGTCATATATTACTGCGGCTTCACATAGGTGTTGTGCTTGCTGAACACCTGGATTCTTCTCTTGATCATCCCCTCGGCGTGAGGCAGCACCAGAATGTGCGTGGAGTCCAGCACGCGCACGATGAACCGCTCTGAAGTAGGCATCGAGGCGTTCAGGTTAACAATGAGCTGACCCATCTGCTCGTCACTGCAAAAGTTGAAAAGAGGAAGGATTACTATATATCGATCAAGAGCTTCAAATTAACAGATCGGAGGAAGTAAATAATTAACGGAGATATATAATAATACTGTAGGAAAGAGAAGCGTACCAGTAGATGAGCACGCTCTTGATCGCGTCAACCATCTCTTCCTCTCTTTTTGGGTGGTTGCTGTGAAACTGAACTGAACTGAACTGAACACCACGGGAAGAATTGAAGCAGCCTGACGATCAAAGCAGTACTGCTGGAGGGTATACGCGATAGGAAGGAGGATGAATCCCTTGATATTTTATAGACGCCGAAGCAAAGCAGGATCCGAGTCGAACTCGACACAAACAGGAAAGGAAACTGCTGACCTAACCGACTATATATATATATATATATATTTTTTTTTTTTGAAACAAGTACAAAAAGCATGGTCCGAGTCCGAGTAGTGATGGTAATTAATAGGTCCATAAATATTGGGCCCATACAAAATGGGCTGACGGGCTGGCTTTAATTAGACCGCAGCCTGGTTAGGCCCGGCCCATTCAATCGAGCCAGGTGGTGTCCTGCCTCTGCCTGCCTGTGTGGCGGCGATCCGGTGATGACGACGGCGGCGGAGCGCCTCCATGACCACCATATGGAGATGGAGCGCAGCATGACGGAGCCTGAGCGAGCGGCGGAGGCCGAGAGGCAGAGGCAGCCAGTGCTGGAGCATGCTCGGCAGATGAGGCTCAGAGCTCAGGAGCAGACAGACCCTGACCCTGAGGCGGCGAACAAGTTGATGACCCATGCTCTGTGGCACCGGCGCAGGGCTGCCATCCTCGACTTCGATCCCAAGCAGTTGTTCGGAGGCATCTACTACAACCGATTCTACTTCACCGACCACGACTTCGACCTCGACGAGGAGTGTTAGTAGATGCCTTGCGGTTGGATTTATTACATTCTGATTGATCCCATGTATATCATGTAAAGTTTAACCCACCGCATATACACATATCTTGATCGATTGATTGTTTTTAGTTTTTTTACTCCACGCTGATTCAATTCTTTGTCTTGAGATCCTCTGCTTGTGACATTATCTTAGTATAGATTGTAAGTGGGCATCTAATAATTTAGAGAGAACCTTTTACTCAACAGAATTTCTTCGCTGCAGCTCCCATTCCTCCAATGAGATACACTGATAGAGTCAGCAAGCCAGGGCAAACACCGTACCAACCACGCGTGGGAATAAACATATTCTCTGTCAACATAAGCACATCAGATGTTGGCTTCCCAATCCATGTGTATGGCACTGTCATTGCCAGAGACAGCATCGACCACAAGTGCCTCTATCTCTTTCGACTAGACAGAGACGACTGCCAGCTTATCAACTCTGAGGTAGTTCAACTTTTCTTCTTCTTCTTTTTTTTTTTTTGAATTGAACAACAATGGGCTCTCTTATGTGCGCCTATGTCCTATATGCTGCCCTGCAATTCTCTTTACTGATACACAATGTAGCTGCAACTGGTACATATGGTCAGCTCTCTCTCTTCTATCTGGTGAAGATTCTCAGAATGCATATACTGCTCTGCCATTGTTTTGCAGTGCTTGCTTGTGTACACAGTGACAATTTGTTAGGTGAATGGTACAACTAGATGACCCATATTCAATGTGTACACAAATTGTCACTGTGTACACAAGCAAGCACTGCAAAACATTGAATATGGGAATCGTTGATGTACTAAACTGTCATGTAAACCTTTTCCTAGGATGAATCGTTGATGACCCATATTCAATGTGTACACAAATTTGTTAGGTGAATGGTACAACTAGATGACCCATATTCAATGTGTACACAAATTTACATCAACGATTCATCCTAGGAAAACAGAGGAAGGCTGCAAAGGGGTGAATCAGGACAGTACGTACGAATGAGGCCATGACCAATCAACAAGTAAAGTCAGGAGGAGGTAACTTTCCCCCCCCCCCCCCCCCCCCCTTTCTGCTGATGTTGAGACGATGAACTCAACGAGTCCCTCGGTGTTCATGACGATAATGGTGAAATTATCGACCAAGTGACCCTCACACGCATCTCCAGTATCTGAGAGAAGCAGAACAATAATACACCAAAGTCTGCGGGTGCTACCAAAAATTTAGGCCTATATATCAATCTCTATACAAATAGTAGACTCGTGAAGTAACCCTCACACGCATCTCCAAGCTACCACAAACTATCTCTTTCTCATGTCCACCATTCACTCTTGGAGTAAACTTACAAATGGTGCGTTTGCGTTCAGCTTTACAAGCACCAGCCCGAGCAATAGTGACTACCAGCTTCTCCTTATTTGCGTACAGCGATTCGCGTTGTTTTGCCATGGTCGTTTGGGTTCGACGGGGGACGCTCTTCCTTCTAGCATTACCACGCCGTTGTTGTTCGCAGACCAGAGATGAGATCGGATTGAATCTACCTTTGGTTCTTCGTCCTCCTATCATTCATTCTTGGACCTGCTCACCGGCGACTATGGCCTCGCGTGTGATGGTGCTCACCGCTGACGATGCCTGCCGTTTAGAACCGAACTTCACGCCGTTGTGTATAATCTTCATCTGTACGGAAAGAACGAATGAGGATGCAAAGTTTGTTAACTCGTCACGTATGACAGTGCGCTACGTCTACTCCGTACTCAATGTGTGCAAAAGAGCCTTCCTCGATTGATCACCCCTTCTTCGACAAGGAACAAATTAAATGGGATTGGTGCAACAATGGAAGCCTCTGACCTGGTAATGTTTGCTTATGAATTGCCAGGTTCACGGCGTACGTGGCCATGTTGTCTGTACCCGTCCATAAGCAAACATGTTGAATGATTAGAACCAACTAGTAAACGAGCACGAAACTATAAGCTACTACTACGAGCTGTACGTGCACAAGAGTACATGTGCAACAACGCGCTAATCATGGGCAAGCAAAGAAGCTGAAGGACATGCATGCATGATGCACATACGTACTGATCGGATTACCATCAAAACCACTGGCCATAGACATCGACAAGCGAGCATTCGAAGATGTCGTCATGGCTGAGGAGCTAACCGTGCTGAGATCCTTACTATGATGAGGCTATGGAGCGAAATTATATAATAGGAACTTGTATTTTTTTCATTCAAAGAACTAATAAAATGCATTATTTTTTCTACTGATTTTTGTCCTTATTTTTTATGTACTTAGTACATTGTCTCGCCCACACATGGTTCCTTTTCCTTCATGATAACGTACATATATTATATTTTTTGTGTAAAGTAGGATACAAATAGCCCAAGTGAGTAGATATTTAGGTTGAGATGAGATTGACACTACTGTGTATAAAATGATACAATCAGTAACACAAAGTGTGTTCGTTTCCTGACCACTAATTTTTAGATCCGTCCCATCGAATATTAGAATAAATTAGAAGTACTAAATATATACTAATGACTAGATAATGTGATGTTATAGTAAACATTTCTCAATAATGACTTAGTTAAGTTTAATAGATTTGTCCTGCAAATTAGCATCGAATTATATAATTAGTTTATATTTACTCACTGTATTTAGCATTTATAAGATTGATTTGACAATTAGAAATTATCATTTAGGACCTCATGAGACCTACTCATGATATGATAAGACCTGAATTTTTATGCAACATGGTTCTTCTATTTTAACAAAATATAATGGTTTTCCAAAATACTCATAGAGAAAATTAAGCATAATTTCTTTGACATTAGTTTCATGATCATGTACCAACAAACACATTTTAGAAACAAGTAGTGTAGAGTGTTTATACACCGTGAGAATCCGCCACTTCTTTCTGTTGCGTGAGAAGTAGCGCATCAGATAGAGGCCGCTGAATCTAAATAGTAGCTTCACTGGGGGTTTAAGCATTGGCAAGCCATCCTCATCCGTTTCGATAAAGCCATCCTCGTCAACTTGGTAGCCCTCCGGAACATCCACCACCCTCACGTTGACAACAAACACACCATTGTCACGCAGCAAAGGGATCACGTACTTGAATAGGGGTGAGGCGACGACAGGCAAGAAATGGGTGTAGAAAGCGTCTTGTCCTACAGCATTTGGTTCAATCGGTTCACGACAGAGCTGAATCACTTCACCGCAGTCAACCATGGTCAGGGTTTGCAATCTTGAATGTCCCGGTGATCCCGGTCGAGACCGGGACGCGCAAAATTTAATTTGGCTGGGCGGTCGGGAGGAACCGGGAAACCGGCCAGGATGACCGGGATCCCGACCGGGATGATCGGGATTCCGGTCCCGAGGCTCCAAAAACCGATTATTGAAAAAACCCGAAAAATATGTGTAAAAATTAGAAACTTTGGCATGACTTTTATAGAATATTTGTCACATCATTTGTGACATATATAATCAAATAAAATATGACAAAAACTGAAGTAAAATGACAAATCTATGAAACAAGACATGAAACAAAGGTAATTACAAGTCCACAAATCACACATAGTTTAAATCCACAAATCACACGTAGTTCAAGTCCACAAATTACAAGCATATAAATCAAGTCCACAACTAATAAGTCCATGACATACATAATATGACATATGAACATGAAATCAAGACCATGTCTCATTAAAGGAATTGTACATTGCATGGCTGTATTTCTCGCTTGACATGAGTTGAATTCGTTTGTTAGCCAATAATTGTGCCCTATATTGGTTTTAACTTAGTATAGTCCAATCTGTGGTGCATTGCCAATCTGAGTACCACATACTATAAGCTTGTGGGTCTTACCACTCATAAATCCAACCCCGACTGGGATCCCGACTGCACACTGCCGCCCGGCCACGCGATAGCTGCGCGGGACGCCCGTCCCGGAGCTCCCGGTCGGTTCCCGCCAATCCTGGCCGGGATCCCGAGCTCGGGGGCTGAGACGCCCACTCGCGGCGCCGCCTCGCCGGCGGCGACGGTCGGATGAGGGAGAGGTGGCGCGGAGGTGCTGTCACGGGGGAGGGGCTGCGGCTGTGGGGGAGGGGGGGGTCATGAATGGGGAGAAGGTTGGAGTGGATAATGTTTTTTTCCCTTTTTTTCCTATTTCTTATTCATCTTTGTCTTTTATCAATTTTTTTCTATATTAAATTTGATTATTTTTATGATCTGATTTCACCATAAATCTTTATTTTTCATCTAGTTTTTTATATATTTTTTTACAAATTCTTTTAAAAATTCAAAAATTTGAATTTTGAAACCCGGGATCCCGGTTTTCCGATGAACCCAGCCCGGACTTGGATCCCCGGATTCCGTGGAAACCGGCCGGGATCTGGTCGGGATTGTGAACCATGACCATGGTCTTCTTCTGAGCTTCTTTAAGGATTGACTGCACGGTCTGGCAAAACCAGATTGACATGAGAGACTCCCTCTTGGTTAAGACCAGATCCACCTTTGGGTACTAAAACAGAAAAATAACATTTCTGAAATTAGTGGTCAGATAAGGCCAGGAGGTAGCTGTAAATGTAGTAGGAAAAAAAATTATATACAGTAAATGCACAATAGCACACATTTGTTTTATGATCATGGCACACATTTGGCATTAATTACAACACACATCACGAGAACAGTAGTAGTACACATTTGGCTTGCGATTTCGAAAAAAAACATAAAGGAAATGCACAATGGCACACATTTGGCACTAATTACAACACACATCACGAGCACAGTAGTAGTACACATTTGGCTTGCGATTTCCAAAAAAACATAAAGGAAATGCACAATGGCACACATTTGGCATTAATTACAACACACATCACGTGCACAGTAGTACAAAACAATTGGCTTTGAATCCATGAAACGCCACGAGTACAACGGAGATTTGGTAAGTAAATGCAGTGGCAAAAATTGGTAAAGAGTACTCCACGAGTACTAGAAACATCATGAGGACAGTAAGCACAAGTATCAGAAAAAAAAATTGGTATTCATCCCCCTTTGCCTGTGGCCGGTGGCCATGACAACGCGAATCGTCCCGACCGCGCGCCGCCTTCGATTTCGCCACCGGCTCGAGCTCCGGCACACTTTTGATCAAGGCTGTCTCTGGCAACGACAGTGCCATACACTTGTATCGGGAAACCAACGTCAGAGGAGGCTATCTTCACCGAAAGGACGTTTGCAGAGTTACATGGAACGAACAGTTTTGAATTGTTGACCGGAGGGAGTATATAAGATGCAGTAGTAGTGTATTCCGAAGAAATAATGGAATTGAGAATGGATGGATAATTAAGGCTCCGCTTAATTGACAGATGGAGACTGCAATACTTACACTCCTCGTTGTGGTCGAATGTCGTGAGGTTGACGAAGTCGATTTTGGTGAAGACGACGCGGCCTTGCTTGGGGTCGTACTCGAGGATCCGATCCAAGGCGTTCATCACCTTCTCCTTGCGCTTCTTTCTCCGCGTCCGCCTCTTGTCATCGGCAATGGCCTCCGCCTCATCGAAGAAGAATGGTTCCAGGTTCGCGCAATCATCCGATCAGTCATCCATCACAACTCCCGTGCAGGTCTGCCTCGGCGGTTTGCCCTCGTACTCGCGGATCCGATCCTCGAGGGTCATCATCATCTCTACTTCCTCGTCAGAAGTAGATGGCGTCCTGGATGAGGTGAGGGCCCAGAGATATCTCCGGTGCTGGCGTTGTTGGTGTCGATCTCCAGGAGCGCGGCGTCGTTCTTGGTGTCGACCGGCAACACGTACGCGAATTTGGTAGCTCCCCACTTTTTATGGATCGATTGAGATTGATAATCGAGGCGGACGACTAGTCAGATTCCTAATCAAAATCCTACGTGCCCACACTTGGCATTGAAACTGGTGGCACACCGGTTCCTGGACGGAGTCCGGGGACACGGAAGCAACAAGTTGCAACGACTGTCTTGCTTCTCAGCGTTCACGCACTCGAAGCTTCGTCTCATCGTGCAGTTTTCATTCGTGCCGTCGAGGGTTATCTGTATAGGTCCAGGAGCTCTGCCTCTGCCCATGGAGATTATCTGTGTAGGTCGAGGTTCTGCTCGGCAGCGTAGAACTCGATTGGACTTTCAAACCAGAATAATTCAGGTAACTGCCGCAAAAACAAACTCACCGTCGTCGGAATCGTCTTCTCTGCTGCTAGGCTTGCTGCGGCATCCAAATCCGGCTCCTTGCTGTCGTACGTCATGCTTCATGCCGGAAATTAAATTATCCAAAGTTCTTTGAAGTCGGGCTAATCGCTCTGTGTTGGAAAGATCCGTCTCCTTGCTGATGTTCTCCACCGCTTGGGTCAACTATGTTGATCGATATAGCATGGCCAGGGAGCTATGCGCTCGATTTGGATGTCATACAATCGATGGAAAAATAGGTAGGCCCGGTCTGTGTTGGAGAGATCGCACCGATTGTGCAGGCATACGGATCAGCACATGCCGTGGGCACAGAGAAGTCGCAGCCATCGGCGATAGAAAATAAAGGAAAAAAAAAACGCTCCCCCAAATTCCACCTGTCTTTTTGCTTCTGTAATCGGTGGAAATTTTATTTTGTGGATTATTAAAGTGACCAGTTCTCCTATTAGTTATAAGAGCCTCAGTAGCATCTCAGGTGGGTTTGATTCCTCTTGAGAGCGAATTTCTTAGGATTTAACGGCTTTGTGCTTTCAGTGATAAGCGACGCTCCCGTCGACAGCGAGACGCCAGTGGTGACTTCGTCAATAGATGCTCATAGGGGTAGGGTTTACATACGTGTGTTCATAGGGATGAGTATGCGTGCATTGTGAGTGTCTGAGTTGTACTGTGTAACCTCAAAAAAAAAAATAACAACGTGACAAACTTCGTTGGACTGGGTCCAAAGGAAAAAAATTAGGAGCCAATAAAACTTTGCCATGGTACGGGGAGTATGCTTGGGACAGGAGAGAAGCCGCGTCCGTCAACTAATGGATAGCCGGAATGAATACTCCAGTTGAGAACACATTCTACCTTAAGAAACCTACAAAGATGGAAGGAATTGCACTTTTTCCTGTATGAATATAATATCAAGAGCAATGCTAGAGCTACGTAGATAAAAATCTACAAAATTCCTACGCACTGACTCGAAATAGGGCCCACAAAAGACGGACGTGGCTGGACGCCTGGAACTTCCTTCTCTACGCCGTAGCCATTAACCGATTAATGACAGTTGTTTCTCCCTTTCGTGTTACATTAATTGTATCAGGCGTACGATGAAAAGTTCTGGTAAAATTAGTGGCCTTGCTAAGTTTTTCATGTACATCGGCACTAGCCTTGATGCTCCTCTGCCGGCTGCTCTGGTGCACGCGCACGCTCTTCGAGTTCATCGTCTCCGTCGTCGGCGGGACCGTGCCATACTGCGGCCGGGATTTAGGCTGTCACGTCACTACGTCAGGATTATTGCTGCTGTCGTTTCTTGTCTTGGGGTTCCCCTGAATCGGCCGGAAAGCTGCCGCGTCATACTGGATCAATAGGCTAATAAATTAGCGTAAAAAACAATGGAAAAAACGGCATGGTGTAGAGGCCACGTCGTGTATAGTATAACTAGGATCGATCCTTGTCAGCATACGTGAAAATCACGTCAATGTAGGAGTGTCATGCCATCGCAATTGAGATGGCAGCGTTCACTAACATGAGTGGTCGTCGGAGATGTCTCGCGAGAGGAGGCGGCTTGGACGATATGCAACGGTGAAGACAAGGGTCAAGCTGCCTCCACGCATCCCGCTGCTTGCTGTCGGCTCCACGGCGAGTCAGGCTGCCTCCCGTCGACGCACCTTCAGGCCTCGCCGCCTCCGGCTCCCGCGCGAGCGAGCCCTGCTCTCGTGCCGTACAGGCGAGCGAGGGATGCCGGTCACCGGCAAACGTCCTCTCACCGGAGCTCCTGCGGGTGTGGGCATGGAGGAGGAAACGAGGGTGGGATGTTAAGTGGGACCCACTTGATTTATGGAGTGAGGGATAGTGGGTGGGGTGTAGGATCCACATGTGCAGGAATGCTTATATTGTGAAAATTTTTTGAATCATTAGAATACTTATATAATAGGGTGGAGGGAGTAACACTTGTATAAAAGAGAGACAAAATTAAAGTTGAAGCCCTAGTAAAAGGAACCATTCAAGGATATTATTTTTCTTCTTTTGGCAGCGCACTATCTTCTATTCAGATGCGCGTTTTTTTTTTATAGAAAACGGATGTGTATATCGGTATGCAATAGAACTACGTGTTTGCTCATTCTGAACAGAACTGATTAGATCAAGTGCTTGCGATGTAACTTAAAACATTTTGGAGGCCAATCATCGCGCTCAACTTTTTCTAAGGCAAATTATTAGACCGTATGCAGAAACCATTGTTTCAAACATGACAAAAGCATTCTGGAAGTGGATCATCTCCATTACGGGCGCGATTGGTTGGCACCGGCCAGGCTCCCGGGATGATGCAGCGATTGGTTGGCTGGTTGAGGCCCGGCCAGGCTCCCAGGATGATGCAGTGATTGGTTGGCTGGTTGAGGCCCGACCAGGCTCCCGGGATGATGCAGACACAACTTGTTTGGTTGGTTGGTTATGTAGCTGGGCCTGGCTCGTGGGATGCAAAAGGCAATGTTAAGCCTGGCTCCCAGGAAACGTAGTCATAGATGGAAGTCATTTTCGACGGGCCTGGCTGGCTGAATGTAAGTGAGTGGATGGATTAAGTAGGTGATTAACATATATTATTTTATAGTAGTGTTTTCAAAGGTAGTTAAGATTTTAATTAGGTGAACTAAGTATTATTAAGATATATTTATACAAAAATAAATACTATAACATATTTATTTATAATATTTTATCTCATGCAACATGTCCCATGTAACTAACCAAACAACTTACATTCGTATCTTTGCTAAATCAATACATGTAACCAATCAACCAGTCATTGTATCTGCAGAGTCTGGTCAACAAGGGCCTGGTTCTCATATGCGAGCCAGGCTCGACTCAACATGAAACCAATCGCGCCCTACATGACTGAGTCCAGTGTGGTTCGACCCTGGCGGAGATAGACACTAAACGAAGGAGGGGTCGGTTAGCTATACCTTCCATAATCAGCCCAACTAAGATCGTTTATGTTCGGCAGCTATAGCATGCTTCATGTAGATGTCTCCATAGAAAAAAAGAAAACACAAAAGAAAAGAGCCATGCAAGCTAACGGGAAGCCTTGCGATCAGGGCACGCCGTATGCTAAAAGCACGACACACGCGCTAAGGCTATCAGGGACAGTAGAGAACTGAGGTTGGCATCAGGCAAGAGCAAGAGTGTAAGACAGGAGCAGAGCGGCATCTTTGCCTTTGCATTGCTTTGTGTTAGCGCCTAAATAGCCATGAACTCAAGAGCTTGCTTAAGAAAATTGCAAACAGGAATGGGGGGGCAGGGCCCTGGCTGGCCGACACCTGGCTTCGCCAATGCTTCGCACGACGCAGGTGATGGGCCCAAAGCTCTGCACCCCGGTGCAAGCAGAAGCTTTGGCAGCATGGAACGGCCTAGAGAGAGCGGCGTCTCTGGGAATGGCGACAATAATTCTGGAGTCAGATGCAGTAAATTTGGGGCGTGCTTTATCTTCAATAGAGCTGGATCAAAGTTCGGAGGGTGGCCTGTCTAGAAAAATTAGGACCCTCGTAGCTTTTCATTTTGATTCCTATACTATTTCAGTGTGCCCCCCGTTCTTGTAACAAAGTTGCACATCGTCTGGCTGCTCATGGTGGTTGCGCAGTGCCGAAAGGCAATCGTGTGTACTGGTGCCATGCACCTGCCTTTGGCAATCGTGTGTACTGGTGCCATGCACCTGCCTTTGTATCTGAACTGGTCTCCAGCGAATTAGCAGGAGCTAGTAGCTAATGCAAAGGCTTTTTGTCTAAAAAAAAAAACCTGCACCCCGTCCTGATCGCCAACTTCAGCCCGGGCACCTGCCGTGCACCCCAACCCAAAAGAAGAGGCGTGCTCAGTCATGTCTTTGAGTCCAAGTCTTCTCGTGCATGGCAATAGGTCCAGGTCCAAAGGATGTGCTCTAAATGAGACATGACTTTGAGTCCAGTCTTCTCGTTCTGTGGATAGCCCTGGCCGTTCTGTTCCGTGACACAGAGCTTCTACTTAAGCTCTATTTTACATGTCCTTTTAAATTACAACTTCAACTAGAGAGGTTACCTGTGCAATTTGCGCGGCTAGATCCAACTAATATTTGAGTATGCATATATCAACACATCAATTATTTTTTTCATGTTGACTTAAATGGTTCTATAGAATTTTCTAGCTTACTACTAATCAGCTACTTGTGCCGGTGTTCATCTATAATAAAATGGTATAAAAACTAATCAAAAGAGAGAGGGGAATCATAGCATTTTTTCGACAATATTTGCTTGTTACTTTACATATATTTCGCCCAGTCATCATCATCTTTATTATTTTCTTTTATGACATGGTGGGTCACATCATTTGATTGTGTTGGGACTACTCGGACCCTCAAAGCCTTGGATCAGCACATTTTAGTTGAGTTCAACTCTCCTGGACACAAGCAAAACTTAAGGTTTCTGTGTTTGCTTCAGGACCTCTTTACTTGATTTTGATCCTCGTGGACAGATGAAAGCTCGAGGATTTAGGTGTTTCACCCTATACACTCGAAATACTCATTGCATAAAGTTTCTATTATGATATCATGGGGATGTTCTAGTTTTTAGATAGGAGCATCGTGGAATTGTTAGTTCCAATGTTGATAGATCAAAGAATAACACTATAAGTCAAGGCATATGTACATAAACAATGAGCGGACTCAAAGCAAGAAAGTTGAGATGGTTTAATGTGGCTTTGTCAATAAAGTATTGTCAGTATATATTGTTGGAATAAAATATCACACGTGCGTGTTGCACGTGCAAAAAACTAGTTCCTTATTAAGAATCCATTTAAGAGATGAACTACTCTTTGACCAAGTATCAAATTAAACATGGTCATTTTATTAGGAAGACTTAAATAGCCAGGAAACCTTTTTGTTTTAAGTTAGGTGGTTTCTTTCCACTTATCAAATGCAACACAATCCTTTTTTATGTTCCCCCATATATGTAGCTTTTTAATATTTTTGAATCAGTTAAGCAATACTCCACTAATACTTACAGTGTTGTACATTAGAGATGAAGGAATCTGCATATATAACTTCATGTTGCTATCTACCATGTCCATCTAATTAATCATTATCTTTTTACTTGTGCTTTATTGCTTGAGATTTACTTGTGACCGTGGCCACGCCCACACTTTTCTACGCTCTTCACAATATATCAAATCTGTTATTTCCATGAAGTATCGATTCAGAGATCCAGTTTAGGCCGACCTCTGCTCTAAGTCACCCTGATCATTGTTCTATTGGATTCCACCATGTATGAAGAAGACGTATCCACAACCTAGTTAGTAATCAAAAGATTCAACTGGTAACTTTTCTCATACATACTTCTCGCTCCTCAAAGTCTTCATGCCAATAGAACTTGAAATTGTAGGTTGTAATTCTTCCAAATCAATAAAATATTTAGAGCCATATACTTTGTTGTTGTTATCGTATGGCCAAAAACTGTTGTTGTCCAGCTCCGACGTGCCGCTAGTTTGTCCTGGCCTTCAGTTTGTCTGTTCCCATGCCATTGTTGCTGAGTACTCTATCTGTCCTAATTTACTTGTTATTCTGTGTGTTTTTTTTTGTCCAGTGCTTAGCATCTTTTACGAATCTAGACAACCGGTTGTCCAGATTTATAAAATGTGTTCTGAATCTGATATATAGCAAGGATGATAAGTAATTTAGGACATAGGAAGTAGCATGCTTCGCATGGTGGCACAAATTATTCCATCAATCTCTCTCTCTCTCTCTTGGTGTCTCGTCTGAAGTTGAGTCCCACACTCCATACACCGACCTACCCTGCTCTCATCGGATAATGCTGACGCGATGTCAATAGGGCGATCCAAGCTATTTTTTTGGACACCATGGAAAAGACTCAATGGTCATGTGATAACCTTGTGTAGGCTTCTAGTGGTCGACGACTGGTTCGGCTGCTAGCAACTGTGGCATGGAAGGACACATTTGCATGGTGGTTGACGGGGCACATCTCGTATATGATGACACATGCATTGTTTCTTGGTTCTAATCTTTGATACCTCACGAACGTGGTGCAGTTTGTCTTCGTTTGATGTTGAGTCCCGCACTCCATACATAGACCTACCCGTGTGCCATCATATAGCGCTGACTCGATGTCAATAGGACGAACAGTGCTAGCTTTTTTTGGACACCATAGAAAAGTCTCAAAGATCAAATCTTGTGTGGGCATGTAGTGCACATCTTGTGTAGGCATACAGTACGCATGCCCGACGACTAGCTTGGCTGGCAGCAGCAACTGCCACATGGAAGGACATATTTGCATGGTCGTTAAGGGGGCGCCTCTCGTGCACGATGACACATGCATTGTTTCTTGGTCCTGATCTGCCATATCTCACGAACGCAGTGCAATTGTTCTTCCTTGCCATTGAGAGTTACTATCATCATATTGCTTTTTAAAGTGTCTCCAACAGCCTCTGTAAAACAAATTTCTTGGCCATCCAATAAAATCACACCGAGTGCCTACCGCTCACCATCGCCCTCCTCGCACTGAGATTTCCACTCCCCTTTGCACCTCTTTCCATTACCACCGCCTGTCCATCTCATGTGCCAATTGGTCGCTGTGCCAGAGCACCCGACCAGCACTGATGTGGCACCACCCTAGCGCCCTTGTGGCGGACTTGTTCGTGGAGCTACTCGCCGGCGTGCAGATGCATCATGCTATATTCCACGACGACCTCGTGCGGAGGGCTTTCTCCGTGGCCGAGTTGATGCCGGGCTGCTTCACGACATGGTTTCACCTCAAGCAGTTCGGTGCTGGTGTGGCCGAGTGGGTAATCAATTTGATCCCTTCAGCAAAGTAATTTTGGATTTTTTTTTATGGGGAATACTTGGTGCTTTCTACATTTCCACCATGGAGATAGCATAGCCATGCATTGTCCCTGTGATCCAAGCAGCTGTTCACCGCGCAAACAAACGGAGGGACTGACTCCAGTCTTTGTCGTGTTCAGGCATCAAGGATTCCCCGCGTCCAACTTTTGTTGCGTCCAGGCGGCGGCTTGCAGGGATGATCGCTAGGATTGGGGATCATGGAAAAAAAGATGATATGACTCTGTTTGAATACGAAGAGTCTCAAAATTTGAAGAGTCTGTCAGATATTCCATAGTTTTGGAAGGATTTCTATTTTTATAAAGAAGCTAAAATCTTCAAATTTAGTTAAGATTATACATAAGTTGTTGAAGATGCTCTTGACCTTCAAATAAGAAGATAATAAATAGATCCCTCATTTTTGGAAGTCTTCTATCAACTTTTTCCAAACATGAGTCATATTATTTTTTTTCTATTTATTTTTTATTTTTCTTTCTCCTTTTCCTCTCTTTTCCTCCCCTTCTTACTCTTCTTCCTCTCTCTTGTGCCTGATGCCTCCCTCCCTTCATCATCGGTTGGGACTTGGGCATGGCACCTCTCTCTCCCTCACCGCCGGGACTCCACCCTCGCCCTCCACCGTTGCCTAGCGTCAGCCAGCCTATCGTCGGTGAGGCGCGGGCAGGAGCAGAAGGCACATGATGAGTAGTCTGCCGCTCCCCAGCGGCTCCACGCCCATGCGGCTCAAGATGAAGCTGCCCAAGGTGCATGTGGAGAAGCTCATGGGCAAGAGCAAGGACGCCGCTGAGGCGGCGTCCAAGATCATGAAATTCTGTAGCAGACGCAGGGGCGGGCAAACCAGCAGGGAGGAGGGCGATGGCACTGGCAGGAGCATGACAGCGACGCCCGGGGTGTATGAGTGGAGAAGAAACGTACTAATTGTTTTTGGCTGACTGGTGGATTCCATGGCGAATAGAAGTCTGAGATGCATGTATTACTGGAGCTAGATGTAAATTTAGGCCTTCAAATTTTAGAGGCCAACTTACAAAATAGGATTTAGGAGCCAAAATTTACATGCTTTACTAGAGATGCTTTTATACTAATTTAGACAACCAAATACACGTATAGCCTACACCAGCTCAAACTGGCTCGGGTACGGGCCGGATAACACACCGAGAAACTCATCGAGGCTATGCACTATGAGAAACATCCTTTATGACGGAGCACCGTGCTCTCCGAAATGACTCTGACAACATGAAGAAAATGTGGAATTTAATTTGTCTTCTAAGATTCGGTTACAATAAGTTTTCTTACAGTTGGAAAGTTTAAAACTATTTTTCACGTCAAAGAAAGAAGTTTGTAGCTACTTTTCACGTCAATGAAAAAAGTGTGCCAACTCCCTTGCAGATACTTGGGACTTTCCCTGTCAGTGAGAAAATTGAAAGCCTCAGACCTGCAACCGGTGCTAGATAAAATCGCTGGTAAATTGCCTAGATGGAAAGCGGTACTTCTTAGACAGGTCTGGCAGGGTCATTTTGGTTAGAATGGTGCTAAACGTCCGTGAGACCGCGACACTGCAGCACTACACGGCCGGTAGCGCGTATGAAACCAATCTCAATCGAGTCATTGATGCTCTCCTCAGCAACGCCTCCTCCTCCTCTACCTTCTTCGCCAAGGCCACCGTCGGGACCGTGTACACCATCGGGCTCTGCCGCCTGGACCTGGCTGCCTTCTCCTGTCGCGTGTGCCTAGAGTCGGGCTTGTCGAACGCGAAGGTCGCCTGCCCTTTCGCCATGGACGCGAGCATCAACATGGACGGCTGCCACATGCGCTTCTCCAACCTCAACTTCCTCACCTCCAAAACCAACTCCGTGCAGCAGGCCTTCTTCAGCATGAGCTACCTCGTCGTAGCCGCCTCCATCGCCGGCCGATTCAATCACTACCACAAATAGGCTCTGTAGCGGCGGCAGCCCAAAGGCCGCAGCGGCGCGGCCCAGAGTGGGCCGCCACTAATAATGTGTCTGTAGCGACGATTTATTTGGGCGACAGACCACCCGCCGCTACAAACGTTTATTTGTAGCTACGTTTGTGTAGCGGCGGGGTGGCCTGCCCACCGCTACAGGCCCTTTCCAACCGCCGCTACAGGGCCTTTTTGCTGTTGTGAATGACCTCGTTGCCCGGCTCCTCAACGCCCCTGTTGGTTGCGCGACGAGCACCTCCGAGACAAGGTTCACCACTGGCGTGATGGTGGTCGAGTTTTTTGTGCTTGTCACTTGTAATATTTTTTCAAAGGATTCAATGTTTACGAATAAGCTTTAACATTTATTTATATTTTTTTATCACATCAACATCTAATGTAAATATAGTGTCCCTTTGTAGCAAACTTTACTGTGTAACATATGGTAATAGGTTAGGGATTAATAAATGCATATGACATCCTAACATGTGTACATAAAAAATTTTGGAACAACTTCTCTTATTCGTGAAAACAATCTAATCAAACAAACTGTGAACGACATATTTCAGAGAGACTTCTCAAGATACGGGAGAGAGAGAGATAGAGATAAATGTAATACGCCAGCGTTAGAAACAAAAAAGTCAAAAGGTCATGTGAGACATTGTGTATATTAGTAAATGAAAATATAGGACTGTCTGTTTAGTAGTAAAAGGGAAAATTGAACATAAAAGAGAAGGAAGCCACCAAAGTGGTTAACAGCAGTTCTAAAAAAAGTGGTTAACAGCATCATCAATCAAATTAAAAAGTAAAAAAAAAGACACTAGCGCGGATTCAAGAAGATCGAATATGTAGTATATATCTCACTCGATACTAATCAAATGAAGAACTATGAGAACTCAAGAATAAAATGAAGAGATCATTGCAACTGTTGTAGGATAAACAAGGGACACAGATCGAAACAGAGCATTATTTGAGAGAGAGAGAGAGAGAGAGAGAGAGAGAGATTTTTTAGATAATGGAACAAAGGTCCCGGCCTCTACACCATTAAAAATGGGGTACGCAGCGGTTCATTACAATGAAGGGGAGCTTTTAGGCTCATAAATAACTCCGTAGAGTGCACAAAGGAAATAAAGAAAGTACTTCGATTAGAACAAGACAACTAGTCCACAATTCTATTCGAGAATTTCCAGCCAAAGTTGGCGAACACTTGCATGACGACCGTCTCCAATAAACGGCATGCTTTCTTCAGATTTGATCTTGCTTCTTCATCCTTAAACAGCAACGACCATGTTTGGGTCCAATATATAGCCCTGAAGATTACCTGCATAAATATGTTAGTTTTAGACCGATTGAATACCAAATCATTTCTATTCAACTATATTGCCCAACATATAGCTGTCAAACCCACACAAACTTGATCTCTAAACGCTGGCCGGATGCCATTTAGCCAAGAAACAAACATGTTTGAAATGCTAGACGGGGGTTGAATGCCAAATGTGATATGTATTGTATTCCAAATAAATCTGGAGAAGTGACAATCTAAGAATAGGTGTTCTATAGTCTCTAATGAACTGCAAGAACAACAACTTAAATTTCCTTTCCAATTCCTTTTGGCCAAGTTATCTTTAGTAAGGGTGACTCCATTTTTGATGTACCACAGAAAGATCTTAATCTTGAGTGGTATCTTGAGTTTCCAAATTGGGCATTTTTGAGGGATGATGCCATTTTTGATGATGGCCATGTACATAGACCTTGTCGAAAACATACCACTCTTATGTAAATCCCAAATGAAGACATCTCTAGCATTAGTTAGGTTAGTTGTTGCAACTTTCGCTACTAGGTTGTACCATGCCTCTAAGTTATGCCCAATTAGTGCTCTTCGGAAAGAAATATTCAGCGGGATGGTGGCTAGCACTTCGGCCACCGTTGCTGATTTTTTCCTCACTATATGAAATAAGTTTGGATATACTAGTTTCAGAGGTTGATCTCCCACCCATGTATCCTCCCAAAATCGGATTTCCATTCCACTATGGACTTTGAAATGACCGCATTGTAAAAATTGGTCTTTTATTTTCATAAGTCCCGACCAAAATAGGGAATCTTCCGGCTGTTTTTTGACTTGGGTTAGAGTTTTATTTGACAAATATTTCCTCCGTAGGAGGGTTTGCCAAATTCCTTCCTCATTTATTAGTTTGAAAAGCCACTTGCTTAAAAGGCAATTGTTTTGAATTTCCAGATTTTGGATACCTAGGCCTCCACAATCCTTCGGTGTACACAAGATGCTCCACTTAGTGAGCCTATATTTTTTCTTGTGTTCATCACATTACCAAAAAAACCTCGAGCGATAGTAGTCCAGTTTTTTGAGAACCCCTTTAGGAACCTCAAAAAAGGAAAGCATATACATTGCTAGGCTTGTGAGGACTGAGTTTATTAAAACTAGTCTTCCACCCACCGACAGTAATTTGCCTTTCCAACTACTAAGCTTTTTCTGAAATTTTTCCTCAATTATCACTCAATCACTATTTGATAATTTCCTATGGTGCATTGGGATTCCGAGATACTTGAAGGGGGTGGACCCCGTGTTGCAACCAAAGATACTTGCATAATCTTGCTCACATTCCTTTGCAGCCCCATAGCAATACAACTCACTCTTATGGAAATTTATTTTCAGTCCGGATAATTGCTCAAAAGTACTTAACACTAGTTTAAGATTTTTGGCATCATCGAGATTGTGTTCCATGAAGAGAATGGTGTCATCGGCATATTGGAGGATTGATAGGCCTCCATCTACCAAATGGGGTACCGCGCCATTGAAATCGCCATTGTTTTTTGCTCTCTCGGTAAGAATGGCCAACATATCGGCAACTAAGTTGAAGAGGAGTGGAGACAAAGGATCACCTTGTCTAAGTCCTTTCTTAGTTTGGAAATAATGACCGACATCATCATTGACTTTTATGGCCACACTTCCACCTTTAACAATTTGGTCGATCCAATTACACCATATAGGTGAAAAACCTTTACTCCGCAAGGTTTGTTGGAGGAAAGACCAATTAACCTTATCATATGCTTTCTCAAAGTCTAGTTTTAGAATGACACCATCAAGCTTTTTCCTATGCATCTCGTGTATGGTTTCGTGTAAAATTACTACTTCCTCCATAATATTCCTACCGGACATAAAGGCCGTTTCAGAAGGTCTAATGACTTTTTGAGCTACTAGAGCTACCCGATTCGTCATTACCTTAGTAAAGATCTTGAAGCTCACATTAAGCAAGCATATAGGTCTAAATTGTTGTATTTGTTTGGCCTCCTTTTGTTTGGGGAGTAGGGTGATGATACCAAAATTAAGACTATATAGAGGAAGGTGTCCCTTATGGAATTCCTCAAACAGCGGTAGTAGGTCACCCTTGATGGTTTCCCAAAAAACTTGGTGGAATTCAGCCGGAAAGCCGTCGGGTCCCGGAGCTTTATTATGTTCCATTTGGAAAATTGCCTTCTTGACCTCACCCTCTGTAAAGGGTGAAGTAAGAATTTCATTTTCCAACTCGGTTACTTCTGGGATATCATCTCGACGTGACTCCACCATTGTGAAATTATTCTTTTCCGATGCTCCAAAGAGGCCCTTATAGTAGCTTGTGATGAAACGTTTGAGGTTTTCATCACCTTCTATCATACCCCCTTCTTGTTCTAACTGAAAAATCCTTGTCCTCCTATGCTTCCCGTTTGCGACCAGCTGGAAGTATTTGCTATTGCAATCGCCTTGTAACAACTTAGTTGTTTTGGACCGTTGATACCATTTTATTTCTTCCTCCCTTAGCAGTTGGGCTAAGCGGTGTTTGAGACATTGTTTTAGGTCAAATTCTTGAGCGCTAAGCATTTGTGTTTCAGCCTTTTTGTCTAGTTCATCGGCTTTCTTGATAATCTCCTCTTTTTCCTTTTTATATGCACCACTAGTATTTTTTGCCCATCCCCTTAAGAATTGGCGTAGTCGCTGAATTTTGAATTGCCATTTTTGTAGTGGCGTTTGTCCTCGAGTCTCCTCATTCCACACTTGTGCCACCATCTCCAAAAAACCATCTCTTAGCAGCCAACCGAGTTCAAACTTGAATAACGGTTGCTTGTTAGAGTGGGTTCCATTCCCCGTACTCATAAGTAGCGGTGTATGGTCGGAGATGTCTCTATTTAGAGCTCGGACCGTAGCCAATGGAAATTTTGCCTCCCATTCGGTGGTAACCAAGATACGATCGAGGGTTTCATATGTGGGTACGGTTCTAGAGTTTGCCCAAGTAAATTTTCGGTTTGATAGCTCTAATTCCCTCAAATCCAAGCTGTCTATGATGGCATTAAAAAGGAATGGCCATCTATCATTGTACCGATCATTATTCTTTTCTTGTGGGTTTCTGATAATATTGAAATCACCACCTACAAGAAGGGGCAAATTTTCTTTGGCACAAGTTTGTACTAATTCAGCCAAGAATGATTCCTTAAATTCATCTTGAGCAGCCCCATAAACCGCCACTAGAACCCATCGGAAACCATCCTCCTTATTGCGAAGGTGAAACTTAACATAAAAATTCCCTTCGTCAATGCTTCCGATATCAAAGACTTCCAAATTAATTCCTAGAAGTATGCCACCGGATCTACCATGAGGTTCAGTCCAATGCCATAGGAAGTCTCGTCCGGCACAAATATTATTTAAAATGCTTTGCGGGAAATCATTTTTCCCGGTCTCTAGTAGAGCGATAAAGTCTAGCTTCTCTTCTCTACTTGTATCGGAAAGGAACCTAAATTTAGCCAAGTCACTAAGACCTCTGCTATTCCAGAAGATTTCTTTCATTTTGCACCATTTGTATATTTTTTAACTATCCTAATCTTAGCATTACCTTTCTTTCTAGAGGAACATTTTGACTTGTTTTTCTTGAAGACAGTTTGGAAATCACAACTTAGGTGATCGCTGCCATCATCCATAATCTCCTCCATAAGGTCACCACATAAGTGGCCAAGAGTAAGATTTTCAAAGTCATGGTTCTCTTCCTCATTATTTCCATCATGATCACTAGGTGAAAATAAATCCGCAGTCATATCAAAAGATTTAGATTCTAGTCGCTGCAATTCTAATTGTTTTAATACAAGAGCCGAATCAGAAATTTGTTTGGAGCTAGCACCTAGAGATACACCTAAGTTGCTAATATTTGTAAAAACAACATTATCTGAAAAAGAGGAGAAGGACAGTGTGTTACCTTGAGTGTCCAAGTTCCTCCATGCCGCACGTTTTTTGGCTCTCTCCATGGCGTGCTGGTCGACCATGCCTGCCAGCCTTGGGCTAGAACGCGCCGGTGACACCACCGCTTCTTTTATCCCTGCTGCAGCCGCAAAATTCTCGGTCATTGCCAAGCCATTCCGCGGCTGCTCTAGCTCGTGAGGCCCCTGCCTGGAAGCACCTGCACCCGTCTGGGTGCGCTCAGCTCTGAAGCAAGGAGGGACGGAGCCAGCAGCTCGGCGCGCAAGCACCCCAGCATTACCCAGGCGTGCGCGCGCACGGCCAGACCGGCCCGTCGCGGCATGCGAGCTCGCTGCTAAGCCCGCCCCCGCCTTGGCATGCTTGATGTCGAGGTTGCCGTCCTGTACGCCATGGGAAGAAGAAGAAAGCCCCGCCGGCTTGGAAGCCGGCAAGACACCCGCAGCAGCATCTACTCCACCGTAGGCCGCCATGGCCACTTTAGGTGCGAGTTCATTATCCGTTTCACTTGTGGGAGTAATGAGAGCCTCATTTTCAGCCGTAGCCTTCTCTTGTACAACCACATGTTGCACGGAGTGAGGTGTCATTTCAAGGAGATCATACTCGTCATCGGAGCATTCCTCATCGAGCAAGCCCTCAAATTGTTCATCCTCCTCCTCTGCAAGGACGTTGTTGGCACAAAAATTCATAGTCTCCTCAATGGCCGTGTCCATAATTTCAGACGCCATCCTTTGGATTTTCGCCTCCATCTCTTCTTGTTGCTCCATAGACATGAGAGGGGGATTCCCATTGGGTTTACTAGGAGCAGCATCATTTCCATCTTGGCCATCGGAGAGCGCATTCTTAGAACGTTTCCCCTCCCTGTCCAGATTTTCTTCACCATTGGGAGCATCCTCTTCCATGTCCTGATTTTCATCGTTATTCCCAAAATTCCAATGTACTTCGTCTCCATTGTCATCAAAGCCTACTGGCTCAACTTCAAACTTGAGGTTAAAATAGTGATCCCCAATCACAACATCAAGCTCGGGTGGCAGCAGCTTGGGCTCCAAAACCGCCACGAAAATACGGCCAAAGTTGTTCCTGCGAGTGGTTTCCATGTCCACCGTTTGAGTAGAGCCCAACAAAGTGCCAATAGCCCATAGGTTTAGAAATTCCCTCAGCTTTCTCCGAATGCCCGTGACCCGAACCCAAACTTTGGGTAACAAATAGCCTTCCTCCTCCTCGTGCCATTCCTCAAACTGCATCCGCATCCCCTTGGACATGCCATTCTCACGAACATCCGCACTCCCGAAGGCAATAGCCCGCTGCAACTCATGCTTAGAAGGGAACGGGACAATGAACGAATCCTTTTCATGGGTGACGGGTTCCCACTTCCACTTGCCAGGGACAACTCGTTGTAGCTGCGCAATCATCTGATCAACGGAGAGCGAACCTCCCACTACCTTGACAAGAGCTGTCTTGGAGTCCTTCTTCCGGGATAACGGCGCATGGGGAATATGGTAGAATCCCATACCCATCACCGCATACCCAACTGCATGTGCTACTGGACGTGGTTGTTTGAGCAGATGGCAACGGTGGTTGACGTGATCATGTCCATCACAAATCACACAATACACCTTGTTGGCGCAATCAGCAGCTAGATGACCTTTTTGTGCGTAGCGACTGCAAGATTTCTCCTTCTTTCCTCCCTTGGAAACCTCCTTTTCTTCTACCTCGATCTCCTGGTCCCAATCCATCCCTGCAACACCCAAAGCAACAGTTGGTGTCGGCTCTGCAGGCTCGCCAACGTTGCCCACCGGAATGGCCCCGGGGCCGGACAACGGTTTGTTTGCTGCCTGGTTCGCGTTGGCACCGAATGGGACTGTCGCTCCGCCGCCGCCCAACGCCGATTCCCTCTGGTAACGGCCATGGCGGCCAGCCCCGCCACCACGTCCCAGCCTGCCTGGGAAGCCGCCGCGACGCGGTGCGAAGCCCCTGGAGCCGCGCGGCCGGAAGCCGCTCCTCGACCACCCGCGGCCATGGCCTCCTCCGACGTCCCCATACCCCGGGTCGAACCCAAGGCCTCCGCCCTGAAAACCGCCACCGCCGCCAAAGAACCGCTCCTCCTCGCCGCGGCCCATGTCGTAGCCACGGCCGCGACCACCAGCACCTTGGCGCTCCATGGTGTTGCAGCGGCGCGCCTCACCGTCCTCCGCGACCACTCGTACGCCTGCTGGACACGATTGCCGAGCTGACGCGCAGTGAATGCGAGAGGCGTCCGAGGCGTTGTGCGAGGGCGGCGCGTGCGCTGACTGCTTCAATACTCTTGGACCTCGCGTGCGAGTGAAGAGATCGCATAATCCAGCAGTAAAGGTAAATTGGGTCGTCCTGCCTCCCAAACGAAGTTGGATTGACCGGCCCAGCCCAGAAACCTTCCCGACCGCACGACCAGCTTCTCCGGGGTCCCGCGCCCACGGTCGGGAAAATTCAAATTTTGAATTTTGGGACCCCGGCGGACAGTCGCCGGCCGCACTCGTCGGCGCCGGGGACGAAGCTGAGTCCTGTACCGGGCCTTCTCCTGGATTTTTGTTGTTCCTTCCTGCTTGGATGTTGGGGCGCCGGGCTCTGGCCAGCACATCCGCCAAGGTGAATTTTGGGGATGTTCTGGCCGCCGGTAGCGGCCCCCGCCATGGCTTTGGCCCCTTCTTCCGCTGCGCCTCATCATCCTTCCTGCGTCGTCGAGCCATTTCCTTGTTTCTCGGCGTTGAACCTGCAACACTAGGAGACAAGCACCCGTTAGGAGTTAGCTTCGTCGCTGAAGGTTGTGTTGTCGGCGCGTCGTTGGCTGTGCAGGCGAGCTTGGAGCTAGGCCGGCCTGACTGCACTTGACGCGAGATGTGCTCTTCTTCCACTTCGTCTTCTTCCTCGTCGGAACTCAAATCCTCGGCCAAAGACCAGAACCTCGAACCGTAGGTACGAGGTCTATGTCCTGCCAACGGATCTGCTGAAAGTTTCCCTGCTTGACAGCCATGGGAGAGAGAAGCTTCCACGGCCCAGTGAACCTCCTCATCCTCGCTAGCTCCGGGAGGCACCGGCGTCGGCGCCAGCGTGAGCCGACGGGCCGCTGGACGGCGGAGCTGCATCACTCAGCCTCTCCTCCTCAGGAATGCTCTGAGGAAAACCACATATCCAAAAGTGCATCGAGAGAGAGAGAGATAGACGTGAACTGTACGAGCTCGTCTTGCATCACAAAACCAATGCATGAGAGGTTCCGTCAAATCCTTCTAACGGTGAGACAAGGGTAACAAGTTGACAAATCTACATCTGAAATCAAATAGCGGGTACGTGCGGCTGAGAACAGAAAAACGACCGCTGATGGTTGTGGGAAATGCAGTCTCAAAGGACTGTTCTGTCAGCACCGCACTCCCTACACCCAGGTAGTCAACCACCGGTCAAGAACTCGCCACGCGTCCTATGCAGACTGGTCCCATTACATTCTCCCTCCACTTGTTAGGGCGTCCTCAAAGGGGGCGGGTACATTTTCTAATGAACACGTGGTGCCTTGCCACTTGGCAGTGATATAACACACACACAGTGCAATGTTATAACACACACACAAGTGCAATGTTATAACACACACACACACACACACAAACACACACACACACACACACAAGTCCAATGTTATAACATACACACACATCCATTTGAACTTCTTCCATTGAAAATTAAGTATATTCACACTTTTTTCTTTGGCAATCAAGGTGAGGAGAAAAATGACCTCAGTGACGACCATTGATTAAATCTACTGTGGATGTAGATGACAAATACTCAGACGTTCATGGCTTGCTCTCCACAGTTGCGCCCTTAGTGGAGGGAAAAATTAGCAAGTTTGTTAATTTAGGTAGCAAAATGTGCATATATCTAATTCAGACAACAACATTCAGCAAGTCTACAGACATGGAGAACATTCGGACAACATCTCTTGCACCGAGTATAACATGCATAGACAGGAGTATCTGCTTTGCACTCAAATAGCATTGCTGCCTGTTACGTCAAGAAAAAATGACAAACAACATTACAGAGCGGGTGGCAAGAGTTTGATGCTTCCTTCTCTGCCACCAGCAATCCAATCCATGCACCACCTGCCGTTTGGCTTGGCTATCACTATCATAAAGTAGAAGGCTGCAACTCACATATTTTCGTCACATTGCCCTGAAAATCCCTATTGCAAAAAAAAAAAAAAGTGAATTGCATTCGTAAAACGCCACTAGAATATGTTACTAGTACGAAATATGTCCTGCTATAATCATAGAATTTTCTCATGGTGGTCAACGCGCATTCGAGATGAGATTTAGTACGAGGGAAGCAAGCGCGTATGCTCTTCGAGAGGCGGCTAGGCACAGCGTGCACGTTCACCACACAAACGGGCATGCAACTGCATCGGAGAGGAACAGAGGACCATGCGTGCAGACGTCCGAAGAACTCTGCAACTGTTAAAGTTTCAATAAGAAGCTTCAAGAACTCTGGTGGCACGCCAGAATTGAAGGTAAATGCAGTCACAAAAAGTCTGCATATAGAGTAGCAGTTAACTACCTTGTTGAGGATGTGTATCGCGGCGAAAGAGATAAACACGCTTGCGATCGAGCATGTCTCTAGCAATGGCGGTGCCGTACACATTGATCGGGAAGCCAACATCAGAGGAGGCTATCTTCACGGAGAGCACGTTTGCAGAGTCGCACGGAAAGAATTGTTTTTCACCAACATTCAAGGTCAGGAGGTGAGCATTAGAGTGGTCTATCTTCACGGAGAATTTGTTTGCAGGGTTTCCGAAACACAGAAGGAACAGTTCCGAGGACCGGAAGCCAACCGGAGAGGAAGGGTCGTACTTGGCGGCGAGGAGTATTGCAGGTTTACACAGCTCATCCATATCCGAGGAGTCTGTGCCTGTCTTCAAATTCACAGAAGGAGCAGCATCGTCTGCTGATTCATCGCCACCTGGAAGGGGCTGTTTCTTGCCCTCTTTGAAGACGACACGACCCACCATATCAAATTCTGCGTCAGTGTATCTCATTGGACAAGGGGTTCTGCGGTCGAATTTTCGGAGGTCAACAAAGTAAATTCAGGCAAATGCTCAGACACTCGGCAAAATTCCGATTTCCCGTAGTGTTGCTTGCATTGGGGTCATATACATGGATCTTGCGTAGGGCGTCTTCCTCCCTCTGTAGTAGCCGCTCCTCCTCCTGCTCTATCCGCGTCCGCACCTCGTGCTCGGCTATCCCCGCCGCCTCGTGGAAGAAGAAAGGTTCCAAGTCTGCCCAATTTATCATCATCGGAATCCCTGCTGCAAGACTCTAGGAGTCGTTGCTGCTTGTTGGGACGATTATTGTAGTCGCTGATGAACTTGCCCACCTCCTCGCCGGACGACATCCTCCCCTCCACAGTTTGACGATCTCTCCGACGATATATACGGTGGTGGTGTTGGTGTAGAGTGGCAGCTATATATTACTCCCTCTGTTCTTATTTTACTGTCGTTCAGACAAAGAAGCTAGTTCATTTTTTTTTTTTTTTTTGAAAAGGCCGTAGCCAGCTTATATTGAAAGCCAATATGTCTTACAGAAGATAAACAGGCTCATTGCCAAAACAAACTACTGGGGTTACCAGTTTACAACATCACGGATCACTAGTAGAGACTACTCAAATACTACTACCAGACTCTAGAGACGATCTGAATCGCCTTCAAACAATCCAAGACTCTCCTGTGACTTCAGATTGCCGCTTTCTGAAATGTTTCAGCCATTCCTCCATAGTCTTGCAGAATTTCTCTATCCTCGGTCTGCTCTTCTCCTTGAGCAAACGGCTCCATTTCTTCATCTGCACAGTAATAATATTGTTCAGTATATTAGATGGACACTTCGTGAATTTCTTTTGTATCATCATTTCATTCCTTCTTTTCCAAAGAACCCACCCTACAATTGCAAAACAGAACACCCCTACATCAAAGTTCTCCCCTCCCTTTTTTAGCCAATTTTCTAAGAAGTCTTTCATATTCCTGGGAATGCTATTCCAGTTCAAGGCTTCTTTGTTACTGGCCCAAATAAACAAGGCCTGTTTACAGCTAAAAATAATATGATCAGTAGTTTCCATGCAGCAACACAAAATGCATTTTCTATCCCCTTTCCAGTTTCTTTCACCCAATTGGAAACCTGTTTGTAGCCTGTCCTTCCAAGCCAACCACAGGAAGATTTTTAATTTCATTGGAAGTTTTGATTTCCACATTTTTTCCAGTCTCTTGTCTACCACACCCCTGAAGATAATATTCCTGTAAAGGGATCTCGTTGTGAACACCTTGCTTTTAGTTAGAACCCATTCCACATCATCTTTGTTTTCGTTTAGCTTGACTTGTTTCAATTCTTCCAGCATCATGTCCCATTCCTTTTTTTCCTCTGCCCCAAAGTTTCTCCTGAAGTCACCCCACCATTCCTGGCCATCCCAATGCTCACTGACCAGGCTCATTTTGTCCTGACATATAGCAAATAAGTGTGGGTATTTCAATCTTAGTGGCACTTCCCCAATCCAGACGTCATCCCAGAAGATAGTATCTTCCCCATTGTTCACTATGTTCTTGATCCCCATTCTGTAGTTGTTTTTTATCTTGTGCAGACCCTGCCAAAACTGAGATCCCCCTTCTGGTTTTGACTGGAAGAAAGCTTTGTTGTTTAAGTATTTCTTCCTCAAAAGTTGACAGCAAATGTCTTCTTGGTTGTTTCTCTGAATCCTCCAGATCCATTTACCTAATAGGGCCTCATTCATTATCCTTGTATTTATGATGCCAGTTCCCCCATATTCTTTTGGCAGGCAAGTATTTCCCCACGCTACCATATGGTATTTGAACTTCTCTTCTGTTTTCTCCCAGAAGAAGCTTGCCCTGATCGTGTCCATTCTCTTGTGCGTCGCATCCTGAAGCATGTACATTCCCATCGTGTATATGGGAATACTACCCAATGAGGTATTTGTTAGTATTAGCCTCCCTCCTTGGGACATTAGCCTTCCTTTCCAAGGTTGTAACTTCTTCTCCATTTTCCCTGGCACATGATCAAACTGTTTAACCCCTAACAGAATGGTCCATATTTTAGGACCTATGGGGGGCTCAGACAGCGAGATCCCCTATCTCCAAGCCTTTTCAACATAGCGGGAGAGGCTCTTTCACACATGCTAGACAAAGCAAATGAATTAGGACACTTGCAGGGGGTGATACCACACCTTGTAAACGGTGGGCTGACACATCTCCAATACGCTGATGATACGGTTTTACTGATCCGGAATGATATCCAATCCATCCGTGCACTTAAAATGATACTTTATTGCTTTGAATGGATGTTGGGGTTGAAAATCAATTATCACAAAAGCGAGATGGTGGTATTTGGAGCAGACACTGATCGACAGCAAGAGGTTGCTAACATGCTCAACTGCAAAGTTGAAGCTAGTTCATTTTTGAACTAAAATTTCTGTCCTAACGACAGCAAAACAAAAACGGAGGGAGTATACTAGTAGTAGTAGCTAAACGAAGGCGGCGATCACCTCACCTGCAGTCCAGACCGTTTAGTATCTGTCGGCCTTGTTAATTGGTGCATGACCTCTCGGGTATTTATTAGTCGCTCCGCCGTCGACGAACGGGACACGGTACACAGACGCCGTGCACGACCTACTTAAAAAAACATGGTCTCCATAGCCTGCTGAAGAACACGATCGACTATACAGACTCCATTGCCGAACACTGCTCGCACATCGCCCTCCTCTCGATCATGATATGTTCATGACCACGAGCCATGAACAATAACCAACTCGATCACAGCGTGATATATTGAACCCAATCTCGCTACGCCCGGCCGGGCTGACGAATTGAACACCAGTGCCGGCGGTGTTATATCTATGGATCACTAGGACGTAGATGGAGTAGGATCTTTCTAATCTTATGTGGTTCTCGGGTAGATCTGAAAAGAGAGAGAGAGAGTGAGAGACATTCATACTATAGGGCTTGCTCGTGGAACTCGAACTGGAGTTGGCGCCGGCGATGAGCTCGAAGTGGATCTCGGTGAAGAGGCTGGCGGCCATCCCGTCGCTGACAGCGCCGCCCTCTAGATCGGATTAGGGTTAGAGGTGGAGTGTTACTGTGGGCGACGAACCTCATAGTCCGTAAAAACGTGGTCCCCATCTCCTCTTATAGGCGCTGCACGACAGGGGCCCACCAGCCCATTGGGCTAGACGCCTCCGATCAAGGCGCGGCTCAAGGGCCCAATGGGTCGTTGGGCCCATTGGTGGAGATCAACCTAACATTTCTCCCCCTTGATCTCGTCTTTCATGCTTTTAACTTTATACCTTGAAATAACTTATTTCAAAGTACTTGTTCCATCACAAATTTATATGTAGAGCATATTTCGTCGTCACAGTTAGACACCGATAGAATCAACAGCTACAACACACTCCTTTGTTTTGAAACAGATCATTTAACCTTGGGCCTCTTATTATCCGAAAAACATACACTATACCATAGAACTCATGTCGACTGTGTGCTCTCCGAGCACACTAGACGGTAAGCCTTTAATGAGCAGATCTATTAATACTTGTCCATTTCTTTTATGCTCCAAGCATTTTAACATAATCCCGGATATTCTCCTCAACAATGTATAACTTGTGTCAATGTGTTTGGCACCACACTTGACTCGTTGTCACAGGAGTGAAATACTTAATGGTCATTACTGTTATTAACCATTATCAATTCCGGGTACAGGTTTCTTTAACCATTTTGCCTGTCCCTCAGCCTCATATCATGCTAAGTCATATCTTTTCATCACATTGATGATAATTCTTTGCTAATTCGTATCTTCTCATCACAATGATGATAATTCTTTTATTCTTTGAAGTTCTTCCACATAAAAACTCTAAGTGTGAAAGTTAGCGACAATTGTGGATTTCGCTACACATTTCACGCGTTTTATCTTTGTGCTCACAACCTTTGAGGGCACTTGTACATATCTATCTTTATACTCACAACCTTTTGAGAGTACTTGTTTCTTTTAGCATGAGTCTGATATCTTTAACTCCACTCCAGTGATCTATATCTGGACTAGACATTGCCAAAATAACCCGGATACATGAACTTCATTAGGGTAATATCAAGCTTCTAACAGCTGAAGCATATGGTATCATATTCATTTAATCTTTTTCATATTGTCTTTTGGAACACTAAAGTTCTCAAAACCATTACCCTTGACTATAAGAACATGCGTACGTTTTCAACTCGTCCTTCCAGGGCTTGTTCCCGGTCTTCAAGGGCACATAGAGGTAGACCTCCTTTTTGTGCAACTGGAAGCCAACGCCGCCTATTGCGACTTGGTTATCCATGGTGGGCAGCGGTCGGAGGACAAAGAGGTGACGAAATAAAGTGAAGTAGGGGAGGACGCCTAAGAAAGCTTCGCACATGTGCACGAAGATGGCGATGTGGAGGATTGAATTAGGATTGAGATTAACGAGCTCAATCCCATAAAAAAAGAGGAGCCCGCATAGGAAGCTGCAGCAGGAAACTCTGAGGCCATGCTAAAAAATGAGCGGAATACGACAATCTGCTTATGAATGGGAAGAGGACGAGTTTCCTTGGGTACCTTCCAGTCGATCCGAGCCTGCTCGGGAAGGATGTCGTCCGCCACCATCTTTTTCAGATCTGAAGTGGTGACGCTACTCTTGGAAAACTCCCGAAGCTGCTCCGGGATGTCCAGCTCCGATGTGAAGGACTCAGCAACGGCGGGGGCCTTCGTCTGGGAGGACTTGCGACCTATTATCGTGAGGGACTGGAGCGGCGGATCAAGAGCTAAACCCTAGCTAATGCAAGGGGGCTAGATGGCGGCGAGATCTGCAGCGGCGGAGAGAAATGCGCTAACCCTAGCTCTGGAAGCAGAGGCGTCGCGAAAACAGGGGAAGCGCAAGGAAGACGAAAGGCTCTGCGCGAAATGACAGCGTGGACTGAGAGTCAAACGTTCGTGCCCTATTTATACCCTTGCCTTTTGACCTAAGTCATTTGGGCCCCATGGGCTGGTACGGGCCGTGCAGTGACAGGCTTTTCCAGATTAAACAAAGATTAATCAAATGCTTTAGTCTTTAAAAAGATTTAAAGTTATTAAACCTTAAGAAATAATCTCGGGGGCTTCTTTGATGAGAAGCAGTGGCCAATCCACTTAAAAATACTTGTCATATCTATGTGATTTGATGATCATATAGCAGAGGACTTGATTATCGTACGGGTGTAAGTTCAAAGATTATGTTATTGATTGATGTCAATAATTAAATCACTAAAATTGGGCTTATAAGTAAATCAGATGACAATTTTTTAAGGAAAAGCTATGTTATGATTGATGTCATTTAGCTTAGTACTATTGTATGGTTGATGTCATACTCTTTTACAAGGGCTGAACATGATTGATGTCATGCAATTCAGACCGACAAGTCACTCGAAAAATAGTGTACATCACTCGGCCTTTCTAATGATCGGTCGGTGAGATTAGAATCTTGCAAATTAGCCTCTAGGTTTGATGACCAAGGGTTTATTATACTCAAGCTTGATGGTTTGAGCAAAATATATGTAACAAAATGTTAAGAGCTAGTATAATTAGACTCTTGCATTATTTGTTAGTCTCCAAATTATATAAGAGTCGGGGGCTACACCTGATTAGGTGCACCTAGTCAGCGCACCAGGTCTATCAGGAACTTCAATAAAGAAGCCTTCCTAATTTATGATCAACATTGAAGACCACTCGGAAAGTCAAAGCTCAAAATCAGGAAGCACTCGGGGGCTGCTGTGCAATACTTACCTTCCGGGTATCCATAGTGAGGCACAAGTCGGCAACCGACCGGGTAGCACTCAAACAAGGAAACCGACCGAGTCGGTTTGGAGCTCAAGGCAATTAGAGATAGACTTTCTATGTAAATCCTTGTAAACTACGAGTAGGACTCTTCATGCACCCCCTGCCAATCGGATATATAAGGCGGCAGGGTACCCCCATCGGGGACATCACATCTCATCTCAATATAAACCACAGAACACAGGACGTAGGGTTTTTACTCTCATCAAGAGGGCCGGAACCTGTATAACTCGGCATCTTGTGTCTTTAACTATCGTAGTTCTTAGTCCCGACGTAGCCCCATAAATATATTACCGAGATCAAGTCTCGACAGGATGAGACCGAATAAATAAACTCCCAAAATAAGTTAATAAGTGTTCTATCAAGATACTGTAGTGGCTTTGATTAATGAAGTTCCGGTATGTCTGTAATGTCTGCCCATGACGCATTGGCTAGGTTTTTCTATGGTATTGACTATGAACATAAAGCGAATAAAAGTTTAAATTTAAGATTAAGATTATACGATTAAGTGGGAGATTGTTGATCTATGTGTATCCACCTGCATGTGATCAATAAAATGAATACTATAAAGAATAAAATGAATACTATAAAGAATAAGCTATTGACCTTCGGTCAAGGGGGAGAATGTTGGAATTGACCTCGGTCTGGTCTAATTGGGCCATCAGGCCCAATTCTAATCCTATACTAATCCTTGTTAGCTGCCTTTGATTGGGAGGCAAACTCAGCCCACTTAAGGGCCCGGCTCTATGCCTATAGCACTACATAGGTAAAGGGAAACCCCTGGTTACCCTAATCGTGAGTTATTCACGGAATTAAGCTGTCAGGTGCTTCTACCACTGACATAATCAATCCTTAAGGTGCTGGAAGTTGTGGAAGCTCGGTGTCCCTTCTTCTACATCGACATCTACTACTTCCTCTACAGTGGCACATGATCTACTTCATTTACACGTCATCAGGCATCAACCAGCAGGCATAATCATGACTGGTAAGTCATAAGAATCAGTAATTCAGTATTAATCTAAGGTTCCTAGGTGTGATCTGTTATAGACTAGTGATTCAGCTAAGTTTATAATAGATCAATTTTATCTAACACGAACGACATTATGGCTGACGACTGTCACGTGCTCCTCGAACCGCCGCCACGAGAGGCCTGAACAAGGAAGTCCTGGAACATGCTACCTCCACCTAGCCACGCCAGAGCACGAAGACCACCCAGGATACCTGCCTCCATCCTCCAGGCTGGCTCCAGCGCCTGCCTATCCTCCTATTTCTCCTGCTATTTCTAGAACTTGATTGGATGTTGTTGCTACAGAAAAATATGATCGTAATGTCCTAGTCCTCTTCATTTATAAATTTTTAATGCTACCTATACTGCGCAGCTACTACAATGAAAATTTCAACTGATGTCACGAGCAGGAACTAGCTATCAATGTCACATCATACTAGGGCAAAGGCCTAATAGCTGGGCCAACTTGCTGGGTTTTAAACATAGAGGTCATTTGCTGCCAGGGCCACAAGTCTGGCTCCTTCGATGACAGAGATCAACAAGAAAACTGCTAACCAATGCAACTCGATCATTTGCACGAACCGACGCTGGAGTGAGACCGACGTAAACCCAACGCAATCTAACTAGCACTAGCACCGGTGAGCGTGATTGCCACCGGCGCTGGATCATCCGCGACTAGCACTTAGCCCCCCCCCCCCCCCCCCCCCCCCCCTCGCATCCACACTCTCTCTGCCGCATCGTGCCGCGAATGGTATCGTGGTTGTTGTCAGAGCCCTCGATCTGACCATGCTGGTGGAATGATGCTCAGCTGCCCTCGCTCCTTGCCCCTCCCTGAAGGGCGAGCTGACGCACCCCTCGCATGCGCGCGAATGGCCGTGGTGGTAGGTTCTTGCCGTGCTCGACCAAATTTGCTCCGCTCCGGTCCCCGCCTCACCAAGGTGTTGAAGCTCTAGGCGCTCAAACACGACGCTCGTCCGTTTGCCCGCCTTGTTGCCATCTACTTGCTTCTCACCGTGTAGTAGTCCCCGCATGAGCGAGGTGGGTGTTGGCCACCGTCCACCTTGTTGCGGACCACTTGTTCTTCTTGGAGCAGATGCTACGTCATAAAATCCAATGGGGCGCCGTAAAATTCGATGGGGGCAAGACTATCAGCGGTGAGGAACGGAGGAAGGAGAAAGACAACCGAAATGACTACTATATCCCTGACTATGTGGGACCAGAGTGGCAAATGAGGTATTACATCCGGTTAGATGGTTTTTGAGCGTGCCGGATGGTAAAAAAATTAAAAAGCCCCATAGTAGGAGATTTAAGTTGTGGACGAGCTTTGACGATTTGATCCCGCCACATAAATGATTGGTCCTTGGACGACAACTTGTACTTGCCCTGATTGCAACCTCAAATCGACATAATTAAATAAATAAACCCGGTGTACCTTTCATCTGAAAAAAGGGTCTGTGAGAAAACCGACACACTCTACAAGTAATGGACACGCGCCAACCAATGAACCAAATGTATGGAATTGGTAGATTATGGGACGCCTGATGACGAACTGAACTGAACTCTCGTCGCTACACGCCAGAAGAACCAGATTATATATTGAAAGAGTTGTCATCTCAGGTTTCACACGCAAGCTGGTTCTTGGACGACAGCCGTGATTGCAGCCTCAAACCGACAATAAACCCGTCGTAGCTTTCATCTGAGATGGTTTCGTCAATTACAGGTGGCCTGACATACTGGATTCTCTGAACTGAAAGAGTGTTCCGTTTCCTCACTTCAAACCACACTAGACATTCGAAGTTCCCAGTCTCAGGTTTCGTCGTTTGAGGCAACATTCTGTTTTGATTGTTGCATTGGAGCAGAGGTTCCGGTGCTCATGCACGCGAAAGAGATAGGCCCCGTCACGCGACCTGCCGGGAGGAGAGGTGTTTCGGCCGCCGGAGCAACGAAATGCCGCCACGAACGAGGATAGGCCCCGTCACGGGCAGCGGTCTCTTGTCCCTGTGCAGGCTGGAGAGACGAGCGCTGGGTGAACGCGCGGCGCTTCGGCGCCGGGAACGTTGTCGCTGCCGCCCACCAGGCTACAACAAGGTGCGCGACGTGGCGGAGGTTGGCCGGCCGCCGCTTGTCAGCGTAGCACACCGCTACACGTGTAGGCATAGTCTCTAGCCCTGGCTTGGGCAGGGACGCATAATCGGGGTGGTCGGTGTTTCATTTCCTGACCACCCGGGGGGCGGGGGGCGGTATTTCGTTTTCCGACCGAGCTTTAGGATCATGGTTATTACATCATAGTCCATGAGAGGCCTAAGTTCTCGAGCCCACAACGTTCTCGTGCGCACGCCATCTTGGTTTCGAAGCTCTCTGGGCTAGAGCCCTGCCTGCTTAGGGTCCGTTTGGTATGGATTTTTTTTAAAACAGATTATACTTTCACTTCCGTTTTTTTAAAACAGTTTCTATAAAAAAAACAGATTCTCTACCAAAACAGTTTTTTGAGGTGTTTGACAAAACAGCTTTTACTCATTCTTGAGGTGGAGGGGTGGGAGAAAAGCTAAAAAAAACATCGATTTGCTGCTTTTTGCTTCTAGCTGTTTTGGGAGAATCGATTCTTATATTCAGGATGACAGAAGCGCTTCTGACGGAACTGTTTGGCAGTGATTTTTAGAGAAGCGGAAGCAGAAGCTATTTTAGGAGTCATATCAAACGGGCCCTTAGTTTTACATGGCCCGCGTCTCTCACCGGCCGCCGCCTGTCGCCGACGACATGGCCATCATGCATCAGCGCCTGAATGAAAAAGGTAAACACGAGCTCCCGTTTCACCCATTTCCACACAGGCCAGATGGACACAAGCATTATTTCTCATCAGTAGTATGCATGTCCCCGAGCTTGGAGGCTTGGAGCAAATTGAATCTCATTGATGAAACTTCGCATGGCACCACGTGTTCGCTGGAGAACCTTCATATCTTCTTCTCGTCATCTGGAAAGAGATGAGAAAATATCGATTGGTGAATACGTAACACAAGTATGCAAAATCGGATTTGGACGGCCGATCGCCTACAACAGAGGCAATGGCCCAAATGAATATTTTTGCATTGCCCACTCTACTATCAGAAACTGAAGACGGTACATCATCTCTCTTGTTGAATCCCTGGTCACAAAAGAAATTTGGAGCGCCATTGCAGCTTGGACCCGGGCACAATGCTTATACCCGTCGGATGTGGAGCAGGTCCTCCACATCAACACATGGTCTCAAACGCTAGCATCAAAGACAACACAATAAGGTTCACTCTGCCCATGTACACTTGACCGTTGCTACTTGCATTTAGAGGTACATGTCGAGCCAGCTACCTCGGCTTGGTCAAACCCATTTGCATAGCAAGATGGTTCAACTCCATTATTTAGCAAAACAAGCAAAATAAAATTAGCTTGGTTCGTTAAGTTCGGAACTGGCACATTATGGGCTTTCACATGTTGGAATAAAAATAATCGACATGAAAACAATGATGGTGTGTGTAAATTCCTAGAAGTTGTGATGACAATTATCTCAGTTGTACTTCAAATATAGATGAAACTCACACTCACTGACTGTCATACTTAGGGAATTCATATTTTGACGACATATATTTTAGGGTGATAATTATATAAGACAAAAGGAGTTTGCAACTTGGTATTGATTTTATCATATCTTTTATTAATAGTTTCATTTTTTTATTTTAAACGATCGAGCCCTCTCCTCCACGGCGCCGTACAACACCGGCTTCAATCTCGCGTGCGCCATCCGATGATTCCTGCAGGGCCGTGTATTAGTAGAGTGTTCCGTTTCCTCGCTTCAAATCACACTAGACATTTGAGGCAGGGATTGTTGCATCGGTGCAGAGGTTCTGGTGCTCATACACGGAAAAGAGCTCATGGTTATTAGTAGAGCTGTCCAAAAGGCGGCCCAACACGGCCCGACCCAAGCACGTAAAGGCCTGATATGACACACGGGTCTTTTCGGGCCGTGCATAGGCAGCCTTCGGATTCAGCTGCCACCCTATGGCACGACGCTCTAAAATATAAAATCATGTAGGACCGATCAACTAGCCACGCGAGCACACACAGTCCAATAATTTAATTACAGCCCATTAACACTGTAAGTGATGAAAAATGAAGAGAAATAGGGTGGGTCTTAGGATTCAAACTCAAAACCTCCTCTATAGTAATGAGATGACTTACCAGAACACTAGAAAACTTTTTTTTTACTATAACATAATATAGTTATTACTTAAACAAACTTTATCGGGCCGTACCGTGCCGGCCCTTGGGTTTGGCCGTCGGCCCAAGTATGGCCCACAGCATAGGGCCATGCCGCCAGGGGCTCTAAATTGAGTGGGTTGTGCCGTGCTCGGACCGTACTTTTTTTATGTGTGCTTTGTGCCGACCCACTCGGCCCAGCTGTCCACTAGTTATTAGATCGGCACGATCGCATTGATTGCATGCAGACTAGGGGACTGAGAAGGGAATAGTTATTTTTTTTTCCTGGCGCCGCGACTCGTCACCGTGCATATTTATTGGCGCCGGTGTCGGAAAGGGAGGTGGGCCACGCCCGGGAGCCAACGCCGGCCTCTGGCGCGTGGCGAGGAGCAGAAAAATTAAAGTGAACGCGTCGCCACGCCGACGCATACCAATTAGGAACCACATCCTCTGGAGTTGTGCGTTAGCAGCCACTGTTAATGCTAATGCACAACTGGAGAGGATGTGGACTCAACAAATTGGCACGTACCAACCACATGTATGGATTAGGTGGATCACAACTGCACTGAACTCCGATGAATCCAATTCTCGTCACTACAAACCAGAAGAACCAAGAGTATATATATTCAAGAGTTCTCATCTCAGGTTTCACGTTGATGCTGATGCTTGGTGTTGTCTTTTTTTAGATAATTGATTGATGCTTTGGTTCTTAGACTGCTACCTCTAGTATCCTTGATTGCTTTTCTCTAAAAAGAATATCCCTGATTGCTTTTCTCTGAAAAAAAATATCCCTGATTGCTTTTCTCTAATAAAAAAATATCCCTGATTGCAACCCCAAAGCGACATAAATAAACCCAGCGTATCTACTTTCATCTGAATTGGCCTGGAGGAAAAAGAAATATCACCTCGTCAATTACAGGTTGACTGACATACAGAACGCTCTGAAGTCTGAGTGTTGGGTTTCCTCGCCTCAAACCAGGCTACACTTTGAAAACTGTCCGGCGACCCTTCTCTCCAGTGAGGCATGTGCACAACGATCGGAACCTCTGTTTTACTCGAATTTCAGCAGAGCGTAGGTTGTGTACACCGCTGCATTTGGCCATAATGGAATGACCAGGCCATATTCTTAGCCGCGAATAGCAGTACATGTACATCTTTCTGCGGAATCGTTCATGACTCAAGAAAGTGGCTCAGGTTGCACATCAATGTGTGTTCTCAGTACAGCAAAAAGACAAAAAAAAATGGCATTAAAGTATTAGCTTCGGTTGTTGTTACGTTTTGTGGCCCTGGAACATTGCAATCAGCTTTGGATGCAAACTGATCACTGGTGAACTGAAGCGTTTCTGCTGGTCCGGATTGGATTAATTCGCTGCCGAATAGCCCTGCATTTCTGCACATGTGTGAGCCACGAGCCGAGGAGAAACGAATGAGGCTTATCGGAAGCAAGCCCGAATCAGTGGCAGCGACACATGCATCGTCGCCCGGTCCGCCGCGGACAATGATTAACAGGCCATGTGAGTGGATCACATCGATCGAAGGAACAGCCAGAACCAAATGGCGAGGAGAAGCGTTATGGAGTACTACCCACCGCCATGGGCGAACGGACCAAGGCCGGGAGGCGGTGGTTTGGCGCCGGTGCGTTGTGTGCAGAGCAACTTCGGAGGATCATTGAGCCATTAACACAAAAGTTGCGCCACGCGGCCGGCCGGGAGGAAGAGGCGTTCCGGTCGTCGAAGCAGCGAAACGCCGCCACGACCACGAGGATAATAAGCACCGTCACGGATTGCAAGGATCATCTCGGATGGCCATGGAACGTGGCCATGAGTGCCATCCTCAGCTCAGTGGTGCGGACGCGAGAGCTTCAAGCCGTGGCCTAGCTTGCCGCCGGTCATCAACAAGGAGCAAAAACCCGTCGGGAGGAGGGCGCCAAGGGTGGGTGGTCGCGACGGAGATACTGATTACTGCCCCAACAATACAGTTCGATTAACAGGCTCGCTCAAGTAGTCAAGGATCAATCCCTGACCAGGTAACCTCCACAGCCATCTTCTTGGCACCAACCGAAATTTAACCTTTACCTCCACGGTTGAGACCAGGAATAAAAGCAATGGTGCCTTCGTACAAATTAAGCAAAAAGTTTTTATTGTGTTTAGCTGGTTATACAGTTTCATTAATTTAACCAATACTTCTACTTAACAGCCGTTACACGTATTCACTACATGATCTTTTATGAGAAGCTGGAGTTGGAAAATGCTAACACAAAGTTTCAGAGCTCAGAAATACCAAATATCATCGGAGACTCATTTAAGCAGGAACTTACCATTGCCGTGACGTTTGTTCTCCAAATACGAGTTGCGATTACATTACCGAGACAGAGTATTTTCAAAATTCCAGTCTTGCCCCTGCCCTCACATGTGCTTTCCTCTACGAACGAGAGGCCTGGAGTCGTATCGAACACAACACAGCAAGCAAGCCTTCAGCCGTCGAAAACACAATTTGCTGTAACTAGCAGCCCTATAAACCCAAGGTTAGGCGAGATCTGAATGAAGTTACCTTATTTCCTCAAACAATACAAAATTTTAATTTTTCGTTTGTTGTTTAACAACTATGCAGGACAAGATTATATGTTGCAAAGGAGATGGCAGCACTAACCTCTTCACCTCGCACTCCAAAAACATCTCAGCTGCAACCTAATGATAGTCCAGAGCACTCACTAGGAGTACGAAGAGTGCATTGGGAGACGAATTTGTGTTGCTTACGCCATGACCATTTTTAGTTACTTCCAGTATTAGCTATGTAGTGACATGTGTGTGACAATGTGAATCACGTGGTTCAGTATTAAGCAATGTATTGAATTATATGACTTTAAACTTCTATTTTAACAGCTACTTGTGACTTCATGTTTAAGCTTATGAATCAGTTCATACCATGTAGTTCATTTTCTGATAACCATTCTTGTATTCATGAACAACATATATGTCATTTGGTTCTGATACAAGGTCCAAAAATGTCCAAAGATCATGCCGAAATTTCTCTTTAAAAAACTAATGCTGAACTATTAAAGAGCTTACGTCCAGTGCTAAAAAACTAAGGGTATTTTTGTCTTTTTCATTCCTCAGTCAGCTAAAAGTCACGACAATGGTAAGTTTCAGCTCAAATGAGTCTCCAATGGTGTTTCTCAGCTCTGAAACTTCGTGTTAGCATTTTCCAATTCCGACTGCTTTGTGATGGTACTGAGCTAAAATTCTCATCCTTTTTTTTATCTAAAATTACAATACCATCTCCTCCTAAAATATCTTGAAGGTGAAAGTAGAATTTACCATATCCCCCTCTACGATTAAAAATGTCTCTACGAGCATAGAATCAGTATTATTTAGCATCATCTTTGATAGAGCAAGGTATTCACTTGTCTATTATCTAGTACCATATATTATTTTAATTATCTCTCCTATGAAAAGACATGTCAGTTTGTATGAAGAACCAAAGTAGAAGAACTAGGTACAAAAATTTTAATGTAGTGAAATAAATCAAAAGGGACACCATGAATTATTAAACTAGTTACTACTGATAGAAAGTGATAACATGGATAGTAATAGTAATTTATAAGGAACATAAAGTATTTGCAGGGATGCCGGTTCAAGCAATGAAGAGGGGCTCCCCACCAATTTTCATAGACTCCAGAATGTCTCCTATGCCAGCAAACTAGTAGAGCTCAATGAGAATTTTAGAAACTCACAATGTTTGTTTATGTTTATTCTAGAAATGTACTCTGTCAACTTCATGTTAGGAAAAATTCACCACTTGTTCTTGTTCATATATAGAAAACCAATCATTTACAGATCTTTGTGCTTTGGTCTTGTGTCCTCTCCTTCTCGCGAGATTCCATCTCCTGCTTGCGCTTCATTTTCTCCTTCGCCGCCATATGCTCGGCCACCGCTGCAGCCTCATCGAAGATGAAAGGCCTGAAGCCTGCGTACTCCCACTCCTCGTCATCTACCACAAGCACTAAGCCGGAGCCGGAACCGGAGCCGCCGCATTCACCATGCATGTGTGGTACTGATATGAACCTTTCATACTTACACGTCCCTTATTAAGGCAACTAGACCGGGCCTGTTTAATTTTGCATAATCATTTTTTTGTTCACTTTCTTCCACGCTTGGAACGAGCCGGCCCAGCCTCGTACAAGAAATACCTCATACTCCAGAATTCCATTCTATTACCCTTCTGTTGCGTGATTCACTCGGTGTTGTCATCTGAACACCCATGTCCTCCATGAAGATGCATGGAAGGCAAACCAAAGCGAGCAACATCATCCAATCCAAACACCACACAAGCTATATATACTAGAAACAGTTCTCGAGAAAATCACAAACATGGCCTTACATTACATCAAAGTATATAGATACTGCCAATGTATAGACAGGCTAAACAATACAATTCGATGGAAAAGCCCACTCAAGTAGTCAAGGATCAATCACTGACCAAGTAACCTCCACAACCATCTTCGTGGCACCAACAGAAATTTCACCTTTACCTCCACCATTGAGACCGGGAGTAAAAGCAATGGTGCCTTCACACAGAACATCACTGCCAATCTTGGCAACAACAGTCACTTGCAGCTTCTCCTTCAAACAGACGGCTACAACACGTCGCAGCAGTTTAATAACTCTTTTACCGCCGCAGATCATGACACAATTACCAGCCACTTTGCTACTGTCATGAAGCAGAATGCTGCTACTCGGGATGCTGGAGGTGCAGGCAGTAATTTTCCCGCAGAATTCTCCTTGTAGAACCTCGATTGCAAGAGTAGCCTCCACTGCATCTTTCGCAACTGCATAAGTCACCTCCACGGTACTTAGCCCGGTGGCAAGAAGCTTACTTTCTATCTTGCATTTGTCCAGCAGCGACCGACCGGCTACGCCACATATACCGAAGACTCCTTTACTGAGTTCCTTCACCTCGTGCCTCTGATGATCCTTTTTTATCTTGAGATCAGTCTCAACGTATGCATCGACAACTAACACAAATCCACGTTTTGGGCCAGCCAAGATCAAAGACTCATCCTATATAGTGGGAAAAAGAATACATGAAAGGTTAGTATATATATATATATATTCACCAGTTTGATATTGATATATATGCGTCAGAAGGGAGTGCCTAGTCCTACCTACCTGAGAACTGATGAGCTGACAATGATCTTCAGCGCGCTTGAAGAGAAAAACACACTTGCAATCAAGGCTGTCTCTGGCAATGACAGTGCCATAGACATGGATCGGGAAATCGACATCCAAGGATACTATCTTCACGGAGAGAAAGTCTACTGCAAGCAACGGCCAGCGTGGTTCATCCTTTATGTAGACTCTGTCAGTGTATCTCATTGGCTCAAGGGGTGCTGCATTATTGTGGGATAACAAAAACAAATAAAGGTTATGTTAGATTAATTTTTGTACCACTTCTTGATTGAAACCAATGTGATTGAAGGTGACGATGATGAGCTTAATTATTGACTGACGGATAGATGAACATCGTCGTTTCTCACTACTTCCCTGTCATTACGAAGCCTTTCAATGCCAAGTCTGCTAATATCTTTCTTTTCCCCTTTCAAAAATCAATAAAATTCGTCATCAAGTCTTTGTAATATTTCCAAATTGATCACTTCAGCAGCTAATCCACATCATATGAGTTACATTTTGGCTTGTTTCTATCGCCGATTATCGCTGACCCTGCTCTCCCTGGCCGCTGCACTCGGTTGGCGGTGCTTCTCGCTTCTCGGAGCCATCGAGTTGAGGACGAACAAAGGCGGCATGTTGTTGTAGATCTGTCCAAGGTCCAGCCGGGGAGGGGGAAGGCGGATTGAGTAAGGGTGGCGGGAGGATCCGTCCGGGGAGAGCAGTGAGGCGGGCAGATCTGGCCGGGGAGAATGGGGAGGCGGGTGGCCGTCGGCGTGATGCTCGGGCAAACGAAGGACCGAAGGAGACATCGATGGGATGATGTTAAAACTATCACAATACCCTTTCGGCTGTAGGTACCACGGCTGGTGCGCAAATTCATGGGAGAGGTACCTCCGTTGTTAACCGTTCGATCTACCGAGATTATTAGTTCTAAATTTGTTACTATCATTTTGTTCTGAAAATATCTGTTTACAACGTGAAATGCAAATTGTACTATGAACCCAGAACCTTTTTTGATGTAACTGAACCTAGCTAACAAAAATCTTTTGACGATATGGAACTGCATTCAGCTGATATATTTTTTACATAATGGGAAATGTCCGACTTTGGGCTCCAAGAGGCTACAGCCTAATCATTACAAAGTTTAGCAACACATCCATATACCCAACAAGTACATACAACAAAACACCATCAAGTTTTGATGACAAGAAAATAATCTAGCAAGGCATATTACTAAATATCTATCCATGATATGCAACACCTCCAAAGAAAAAACTGATGTACCCAACAAACATTGTGTCTTTAGTTTAACATCCAACCCATTCAATCATGATCCACAAATATTGCTTATTATATTAGGTACCAAAATTAATATGTACAATTCTCCACACGAATGTTGCAACATGACAGTCAATAAAAATGTGTTTTATAGTTTTATTTTCATTTTAAAAACAACACTTTTGACTATCTTCCCAATTACGTTTGGCTAAATTGTCCTTTAAAACAATGTTTCTATGAATAAACTTTGTAACCAAGTTATTCCAAAGGTCTAAATTTAGTGAGTGACTCAAGACAATTTGGATGGCTAGGCCTGAGTTCTTTCTTATTTTTCATCGGTGGCCTTGTTCCAATCCCTCCATTGAAGCTTGTATTTAGATTTGAGAATTTGTACATGATGAGTTTATTTTCAAGAAATATAAGGAAGTGGCGGATCTTTTCTGATATAAAGCTGAATGGTTTTATCTCTGCAGTGAATATTAACACGCATTGTGAGCATTTGATGTTTGAGTCAACCTATGTTGGTTCTAAGGGACTAGGAGTGAACTACACTCTACAAGTTGGCAAAGATCCTTTATTTGAGGCTCGCGATGTACTGTGGGATGATACAAACGAGAATGAAGCGGTCATCAAGCTATCGATGTATGTTTTCTATGTGACAGTCTATGAAGGAACAAGGAGGCGTGTCATTTTAAGAAGAATCATCAAGACAATGAAATATGGAACATTTGAAGCGCTTCTTCTTCCTCTCCCATAGTTAGTACCCCAGCTAATGCATTCATTGCAGTAAGCAACACCACCTATGAGGCGCAAAGAAAGAACCGATGCTGATGAGATCCACAACTAGGTTAAAGACTGTGAATGCATGAGGAAAGGGTTCTGTCCAAGTAATCCAAATCTCATAGCTGAAGTGTTGAGGAAGGAAAAAAAAATGAGTATGATAGAAAGTGTTGTGACATTATTTCCTTAGGCCAAGTTGAAGAAGAGATACAACTTTAATGAATTGAACCTGCAGTGAGTGAATCCTTGTGTGTTGAGTAGGGTGTTCCTGTTCTGAAATGATGGAAGATTTGCTTGGATACTTAGTAGTATCTGGAATATTGGCGTTACTCTAGGTATTATTTAGTGAGGTTACAGACCCTGTGTAAAAAACCGGCGACTATGACTTATGCAATGTTTGCGTTAGTTGTGTGTTTTAAAAATTTTTTGCTGCATTTTCTATTCACTTTGGTTGGGTGTCTCTTTGTGGTTCTGTTTCAATTCAGAGCTATGGTTTGTTATCGCAACATTGAAAGAGTGCACTTAAGCATTTTTATTAAGCTTTTCCTAGTTATGCAATCTGAAAGATTACAGAACAAAGAGATGGTAAACTAAGTTTTGAAGTTTTCTGTTGCCAATGGTTATTCATCATTCAATGGTGCTGCCCTAGCACGAATTAAAATGTCTTTGAGGACCTTTTTTCAGGTTATTTGCCAAATTTGGAGACTGCTTGTAAGTGAAAGCACCCTTCTTTGAAGACACTAGACAATGAAAACTGATAAATTTATGCGTCAACCCTGGTTCCAGTTTGCCTCTTTCAACACCGCTTTAGCCTTAAGCATCCGGTGCTACACACCCTTGTTAATATGCTTTAAGCTATATTAATCTGCTTTGACTTTTGTTTACCCTCTTGGTACGTCAAGTAGCTTGAATTCCATGTTTTGGGATATGCTTTAAGCTATATTAATCTGCTTTCTACTTATATACTTCCTAATAGAGGTCCCTGTAAACTGAATTCTTGTGTAAGTAGTCAAGTAGTCCACTATTTTGCCCCTGTTTTACTGGTTTACTTTTGCAGCTCTCCCATCTTTTCTTTTCCTGATATAATGGAGGACATGCTGTTTTCTCTTCAGTAACCTCTGTTTATGCCTGCAACTCTAAATGTTGGTATTTCCAGTTGGTTATTATTTTATTGCATGATTCCAGATTCAGAAGCGATTATTCCCCTCAACTAAATGACATAGAAGCTTCCAACAGACACAATATCGACGGTACTGGACTAGTATGTAAGTTTTGTTCAAGCAATCCTTGCTGCCATACATAATTCGATTTTATTTCCTGGCATCAGTTGACGTGTATGGCAATGTTTACCACATTTTCTGATTGTCGGCATTTAGTAGCTGCCAAGAAATTTGCATGGGCATACTAGGCTTAGCATAAAGCCACGTATTAAGCTGCAGTGACAATAGACTTTCCTCACTGAATCATGCTTAAGTTAATCGGTCAGTGATCACTTAAGCTTGACGGAGATGTTAGGGCTGCTTGACGGAGAGGATGGCCCTAAAGAGCCCCGCGAGCACGCCGGCAACAGAGAGAATGGCAATGATGGTCTTGAAGATTTTGTAGAAGAAGCGGTGGACGGCGATCCACACGTACCTCTGGTTCCTGTACTCGTCGAGGCATTCAAAGACTTGGTAGTAGCGGTGGCCGACCCGGATGTGCCGGGCCGCCCACTTGAAGAATGTGAGGGTTTCCTTGTTGGTGAAGGCGCTGTGCACGATGCCCTTGCTTCGCAGTTCCTGCACGTCTTCCTCCCGGTTCATGAGCAGCGCGACGACGGAGATGTATGAGCTGACAGCGAAGTTGTCAGCCTGCGTGGCGCCCAGGCACGCCTCGTACGCCGCCATGTTGATGAGCCAGCACGCGGTCATGTCGCTCAGGACCACCGGATCGAGCCAGGGAGAGCTCGCCGAAGAGGCCGAGGCCGAGGCCCGTCCATTTCCGTTTCTGGAGGCTCATGTCCCCGAATTGCTTGGTCTTGCTGGTGGTGAGCTTGATTCCCATCTCTGCGAGCTCCACCGCGGTGCTCGAAAGGGAAGACAGCTTGGGGACGACTAGGTCTCGAGTATGTGCCGGGCCCACTTGGCGGCGACAGAACAGACCGAGCAGATGATCCGGTGCTGTTGTTGGTGGTGGTGGGTTCAGCTGGTGGTGCTGCTGACCGTCTTCCAGGTCGTCGAGCTGTTGATCATGGCGTTGTTGTGTTCCCTTCTGCACAGTATCATTTGCGACGGCGTTGATGGCTTCTCCGTCGAAGAAGGAGGCCATAAGATCGAGGAACCTTTCGACGGGCACTTTCAGCTCCGGTGGCCTGAGTTCCATGAGGCCCCTGGAGCAGCGACCAGGGGATCTGGTTCTCCAGCAGCATGATGTCCCTCGCGATGGCGTCGATACGAGTTTGAACCTCGGCCCTCCACATCAGCGAGCCTGCCTCGGGCGGACTAGTGTTGCTCACGGGACACATGGATACCATGAACTGCAGCCGTCCAGCAGCAGCATCTCTGCAAATTTAATATCTCGGTGGTCGTCGTCTTCTAATTTCTGTTCATTATTATTACCGTCATTTCCTTCTCCTTCTCTCTTGATATCACTAGAGTCGCCGTTTTTTCCTTCCTTGCTAATAATAATATCCTCCTCATCGGAGAGGTAGTTGCTTCTATTGTTGTCAAAGTAGGGACTGTAGGCGAACATATGTGCGAGAAATCTGCCATCGTAGCAGATGCCGCCACCGAACGGATCTTTTCTCGCACGGCCAAACGAGGTAGTTTCGCCACACGGCAAAACTCCTTCAGGGCGGCGTGCTTGGCCTTCTCCATCTCCTGCAACTCTGCCAAGTCATGGTGGTAGGGACCTATGGCCACGGCCACGGGTCTGTACAAGTTCAGAGGGGGAATCGCATTCGTAGATGCCCGGCAGGCTTGCCTCTAGTCTCCGGAAATGAGCGGCGGCACTGTGCCTACTTCCCAGTGGCTCAATAAATGGAAACGGCACTGGTCTATTACTCTGTTCAGTCAGACGGTCGTCAGATATAATCCGCCCAAGGGGTGGCGCCACGAGGGCCGGATCTTCCATGGACACGGCAAGCTTGGATTCTTCTTATCTTATCGGCAAGAGCCTGCCAATAAACAGGGGCGGGGAGTGGAATGAAATAGGGAAAAATACCCCATGCATTTGGATGTGGCACTAGACATCCACCAAATAGTACTTTAAAACATATTTTCTACACATCATTGTCATTACAAAACACAAGAGTCTAAAATATACATATTCAAGTTTATAAAGTATCAACTTACCACTGCTTTATCATGAAATCAGTCGCATCAAAATAATTGTGGTACCAAAGCAATGATTGCAGCTCAAGAATAAATTAATAGAACAAAAATTATGGGGATCGTCTCCTTATCATGTGACTGATTTTTTTCACTTTGCTGTTGTATCAGTTTTTTTTTTTTACTGTTGCAACATTGACAAATAATTACCCCAACAAAGGCAAATACTTATCGTAACATATAAATATGCCTTTTGCAACATGTTTGGATCTTAGAATCTGCAACAACTAAATAGGATTATTCCAACATACAAAATAATTGTTGTAACATCATAACAATGCTTGCTGCAACAAATGATTAATAGCTGATGCAACATAGAGAAATGCATCATGTAAAATATATGGAATTATTTTACAACATCAAAAAATTAATACTATTACAACATACAAAAAGAACAATCACAACTTGACTGAGAGATATGCAAAATTTCAGGCAAGTGGTAAGGAGCAAATCTGAAAAATTATTAGGAATTTTCGGATGTGGGCACTTAAAAATTTGGATGCTTCCATTGACTTATGCATTTGTACTCATTGTACATATTTTCGTTAACAATATAGTTGGGGACCCTAGATTAAATGTTGCTCGACTAGTTAAATTTCTTGTGGTAGAACCAAACCATCCAGGTTCAAGTTTCTTAACTAGGCATACATGTTGTATTTAAGAATATTTTTTCTTCAGAATCTCAAGATCAACTGCTCATATGAGTAGGTGTGCTTGTGTGCATAGAATCTGACAGCTTCTATGTTTGAAGAAACAAAAATCTGGGACCGAAGTGTGTCTGAGCAACAAAGAGAAGGCTGACCTTGCACGCCACTACTCATTGTTCCTTAAAATTGGGCTTTATCTTTCACCGAACATATATTTGTTCTCTAGGGACTAAATATAAAACTATATGTCTGTCCCTTCAAGCCATTAATTTTCTTTTTATAGCAAACTACAGTAACTTCTTTGGAAATGTCTGAATTTTGTTGCTCAAGTAAACAAAGGTTTGATGTACTATTTTAATGCTTCTGGAAGTACTAAAAACTGTCAAATGTCAAATTAGCCTCCATTTATAGAGGCTGGCCGTAACGTGATCCAATTGGCCTCTATTTATAGAGGCCGACCGTAACGTGATTCGCCCTTAAAAATCTATATTTAGAGGTGGGATCACTTTATGATCTGCCGCTAAAAATTATTTACCACTATAGCGGCAGCATTCTTTGAACTCGTCGCTACGTGAATTTTGGTTCCGCTACTACATGTCGTTTTTGTTGTAGTGATGATCAGCAGGGCGTAGGTGACTCATCATTAGCACTTGTACTGTTGTAGTTCCTTATTTGCAACTCTTGTCAAGCGAGGATGGAGAATAATTCAAGTCAAGTGTAGGGGAGGATATAACAATTTGAACCAAAATGTTAGGCCACTCACTGTATGAAAAGAGTGCTGGGAAACTTTCTGCAATATTGGTCAGAATGTTTTCATTACCCACTCCTTTTTTTCCCCTGTTTTCTCACATGTGTATCAAATAAGGGTCGTAAGTTATAATAATGGTTACTAACAGGTGACAACGACATGTGGGCTAGTACATGGAGGGAGATCCTTAGGTCTAACAAGGAATAAATAGATGGATAAATAAGGCTAGGTAGTATTGGTCATACTACAACAATGGATTTGCAACAATCAAGGGAAGCAATGTGATCAAAAGGGAAAACAGATTAAGACTTGCCTTTGTTGATGTTCTCATGAGTGTCCTGCTTGAACCTGATCCTGGTACAATCCGTTCGCTAGATTACACAGCAAACAATACGAATCAATACAAACAGAGAGGGAAAACGGCTTCTGGAAAACATAAGAATGATAGGAATGGTTAAGATGGAATTTAGGAGGAAGAATCAGGTCATTTGGAGCTCAGATTTGAACGCTGGGCTGCTTGGTTTGCTCATGTGGGCCGGAGCCTGAATGGCCCAACACGGTGGGATGAGCTGCCTACTACAGAACACGTAGGAACATGGGAGCTCGCTCGTGCTTCTCTGCTTCTGCTCGCCATGGACGAGCTCCATGAGAGCTTGATCCAGGTAGTGAGGGAATTGGATCTTCGGGTCGGATCTATGGGGACAGCGGCTGATGTGGGGGAGGAGCGGCCATGGCAGGGAGAGGGGAATGGCTTGGGAACAGGCTGGTGCTCACCTGGAAGAGGGCTCGGCGGGGATGGGATGAGGCGGAGGCGGAGGCGGAGGCGGAGTTCAAAGGGCTCCTTTTATGGCGGGAAAGGGAGAGGGCTCGCAGCGATGGTGGCCTCTCAGCAGTTTCGACTTTGAGCTGAGTGCATGCCAGCAAGCGGGTGGTACTGATTCCAAATTGTTAAAAGCATCTTCAGTGGAGCATCTAAATTTCGGTTTTCAAATTTAATTTTACAATCTGGTCTGCAAAATTTGAAAATCCAAATTTGCACTCAACTCAAATGGAGGTTTGCATCTCAGCTCCTATTTCCTGTAGGACCCATCTGTCAGTGTAAACATGGTTATTCGGTTCTGATGGTTGAACAACACATCAATTGAAAACATGGTGCCAGACTTATTGCGGCCTCGGCTAAGCATTCAAGAACATTGTTGGGCCGATCACGGTGTTTGTCCTAGTGCAGTACTTCAGGGTATGGGAGCTTAAACAAGAAGTAACACTACGGCCGGCACAGGAGGACAGAATATGCTGACGATGGACTAGCTCAGGACAATACACAACCAAATCAGCATATGAAATGTTCTTTTGTGGCAGCACTCTTTTCCCAGGAGCAAAGCTGATATGGAAAGCATGGGCGCCACCAAAAACCAAACTCTTCATGTTCCTGGCCTTCCAGTGTTGCACTTGGACGTCTGAACTCCGATGCCGCCATGGACTACAAGAGGGCGATGAATGTGCAATATGTGATCAAAGTGCTGAAACAATAAAACACTTGCTGCTCCATTGCCTAGTAGCGAGGAAAGTATGGAGTGTCCTCAACGGCATCCAAATGCCACATAAATTCAGGGTGGATGAAGCAAACATCCCTGATACCTGGAGTCGTCTTCGGGCAGAACTGCCGAAAGAGAAAAAGAAAGGGATGGACTCTCTATTTATCCTCATCACTTGGCTGTTGTGGAAGAAAAGAAATGCGACAGTCTTCAGAGGAGAAGCAGCAAGCCCGCAACACCTGTTGGAAAGAATCAAAGAAGAAGCGCGCCTTTGGATCGCTGCAGGCACTAGGAACCTAGGTAGTTTAGTACCATGAGAGTAAGGCCGAGAGAGCATGTCAAACCGGTAGTCACTGAGCTCATTTCAAATCAATGTAATGGCTACCTGCGGCCGATAAAAAGCAGCACACATCGTGTAAGGTCGTCAACCACTTTCTTCTTAATATAATGATACGCAGCTCTTCTGCGTATTCTAGAAAAATCTATCACTGAAAACAATCTTTCTTCTCCAAGGTACAGCCGCCCCCCACGGCCACCACCATGTTGTACTGCCGCCCCACATGCCGATGTCATTGCCTTGCCCACGCCCGCCCGAGTGACTGTCCCCGGTGCCGCCGAGCCTGCTATGGCAAGCTCGGCCACGTGGGGCTGATGTCCGCCATTGTTATTGCTGATTGCTTGCTTTCTCACGGGCGGCCTCATCGACTTGAGCTCCATGGGTGGGAAGGGAGATGGGAGGCTCTAGGCTGGAGGAGAATTTAGAAGAACATGTAAAATAGGAGGATGGATGAGAGTCACACTAGAGTTGAGTTTTCTGCTCTAACTTCTAAAATTCAGAGTAGGGGCCTTATTTAGAAGCTCCACTGGAGATGATCTAAGGCTCGACGGCTTGCCGAATGAGCAAGTTGTACGGCTGAGGCAGAGGGACGATGTGAGTGGATGGGCGGGACCATTGCGTGCAGCACGCGAGATGGAACTTCTAAGTGAATTTACTGCCGTAAAACTATAGTCAATCAATTTGTGTCTAGCGTTCTCATCCTAGTGAATGATCTGCTCGCTATGATAGTGGGCATACTGCAGGCATTATATTACTGAGATTGAACCTAACACTAGTGCTGGAAACATTGATATCGTTACATATGCACCATCACCACTAGAGGCTTCTTATGTTTTCATTCTAAAAATTTTCCACATTAATTCATCGCATCTGCTATATGCGCAAAATTGATACCAGTTAACTGCTGAAGTGTAATTTCAGCGATAATGACTGTAATATCCTTAGAGATTTATCACTGACAATATGGTCAAGACATTGTTGTATCTCATATTTACCACTTTAAGTTATAAGTTGGGCACTGCATATAAAGCAGCTGAAATTTTGGGCTAGGTAAACTGGAAGCGCTTTCATCAAGCATTCCACAAGGATAAGAATGGCTAAATGATATCTTCAAGATCATTATGTTGGATTAAAGCAGCCATTACCTAACTAGGGTCTAGAAACTTTACTTTTCTGAATGGGATCTGCACTGACCCAAGTGCTATTTTATTCCCCTTGTTCCTGCTGAGTGTAGATTTGCACCAAATCTTGTTCTCTTCGTGCACAAGCGGACAAGCCTGAAGCGTAATTTGTTGCAGTATCCTTTTCCTATGATAAATGATCCTAGAGTTGCCGAATAGAGATTCCTTCTGCTTTTAGCATTGTTTATTCCTGCTTGCAAGTGCCGGCGTCACTAGCAGCAGTTCAAAGAAGCACACGGAAAGAGACGTTACAATGGAGACGGATATATTCTCCTTTCTCCATGTTAGGGGAATGCATTTCTCAGAATTGCAGAGCAGTTCGCACAAGGGCTGTGTCGTCATGAAACAGCTTCTGGTCTCTTTCACCCATTGTTCCTGAAACTATAAATTCTTCATCGGCTTGACGGCAATCGATCGCAAGAAAGTAGCGGTTTTTTTATAGCCAAAACCGAACGGTAAACTAATAAAACCTAACAAAAATCTTTTTTGCTACAGCCCACAGATTTGGTTTTGTCAAAATATCACTCAGTTTGGCTAACCGAGCTGGTTTCCACAAAAACCAACCAGTTTCTTTCGGTTTTGTGAACCTTGATCAGGAGCCATTAGCCCATTTCTCCTAGTGGGGAGCGGCTCCTCTGCATAACACTGAGCAGAGGAAAACAGAGCACAGGGTGCATATTATAGATTCATCGATGCCCATTTCTCTTAGGCCTTGTTCGTTTAAATTTGGAACGGTATTGATTGTATTTTAAACCACATGGATTGATTAGGTGTGGTTTGAAATTTGGTCCAGTATCGAGTGAATGTTCGATTCGGCCTAGCGTGGAAACCCAGTTCCTCAAAACGATATTTTCCATGCCTCCAACGCATGAAACAAAAATCAACCTTTCGAGTCCAGTAATAAAACTACGATATGAATTTGTTATTTCACATGGATTGAGTGACACATGTGATTTCACTTAGTCCATGTCTTATAACTAATACATATGGATTTTATTCCATAACAACCAAATAAGGCCTTAGTGGAGACCGGCTCCTCTATTGTACACCATGCAAGTAGAAAACTGAGCATTAATGAATCTATATGCACCCGGTGCTAACACAACAACAAATGCGCCCGTACTGTAGCGACGGACAGGGCTACTATTGCTACGCTTTCATAGCTAAAAATATGATTTTATAATAACATGTGGCATAGTCCGCTGCTACAAAAGACTGTGTAGCGGCGTATCATGTTATCACATGCCCTAATCGTTTTCAGGAAAAAAAAATGTGGGACCCACGCCATCGGTCATGCCCTGCCAGATCGACCACCTGTCCCGCCATATCTAGTGGCCAAGGTTGCCCGTCGCCATCGGCCTGATCTGGGTGCGTCTGCCAGATCTGTCATGCATGACGCGAACACTAGCTGGATCCGGATCTGGCGGTCGAGGTCATCGCCGCCGAAGGCCCCGCGATGCCGCCTCGATCCAGCTGAGGTCGCTGTCGTCGGAGGTTCCACAATGCCACCGCCACCATGCGCGAGGTTGCCATCGCCGCCACCGCACACGAAGTCACCACCGCTCCACATGGCTGCCACCTCAAGCTTGTTGGCCGTCGCGTCACATGCAAGGCTGCCTCGGCTCGCATGGTCGCCAGGGGCCACGCTGGGGAGGGCGCGCCGGGTAGAGGAGGGGCTGCATTCCGGAGGGGTGAGGAGAGGGAGAAGGAGGGAGGAGGAGGCGACAGCTGGGTGTAGAGAGAGAAGGAAAGAAAGCAATGAGGTTAGAGTTTCGGGAGGATAAGTTTTTATAGGTATAATGTCAGGTGGGCTAAATAGAAAACGAATTGGGCCTGAGATTTTTTAGTGGCGGTTCATATTGTGGTTCATCTCTAAAAATTGATTTTTAGAGTAGTACTGTAATATGTGTCACCTCTATAAATAAATGGGATCACATTATGGTCCGATACTAAAAATCATATAATCTTTGTAGCGGCGGGTTGCTTTATACCTGCCTCTACGGCAGTTTGGGTACATCCGCTATAGTGCTTGTTTTTTCTAGTGCAAATAATAAAAATAATATTTGTTTATAATGATAGATCATATGAGGTTCATTTTTTTATCAAGTATCGTTGCGGAGGCTGTGGGTGCTCTTATCAGACTTCAGTAAGGCCGGTACTTCTGAAGCATATATGTGCATCAACATTATCAGGAGTCTGCTGCTCTCCTGTAATGCGTCCTCTTCAGATAGTTGCAGCAGATGTGCATCAACATTTTACACAGGATGTGAGCAACCATGTAACATGTTCTCAATAATATTCACCGGGTCCGTCCCACAGCCATGCATGTACGTCGGTCATCGGTGAATGGATGCATGCATGTGTGCGTCTTGGTGAGTGGCGGACTGGCGGTTATTCTAGCGCTAGTACAACGTGCTGAGTTTCCATAAAGACTAAGGCTGCATAACAGTACATCAAACGATAGACCACAATAATTTCAGTTACGCCAACACAGTCGTAGCATTTGTGTTCGTTGTTAATGTGCAGGGAGTATACTAATTATGAAAATATAGAGCCGGTTATCTCTGACGACTCAGATATATAGTTACGCCAGAATGTTTCCTGCTTGCTTATAAAGCTTAACAACGAGCCAGCCCTAAAAAAAGCATATAACAAAGAACCCATACATATTTATGGGTACTAAATAACAAGCCCACCACGTTTTAGCTGTTCAACAAGATGCAGTGTAGTACTACTTATCAAAACGGAGCCGGCCGGCTCTCCCAGCTGACTCAGACATAGCTACAACACCAGAGCACAGGCACGTTCCTGCATGCCTATAAGGCTTAATTAACAGCAAGCCAATCTAGAAATAAACCCAGTACTCAAAATTTTCACTATGGACCAAGTAACCTTCACACGCATCACTCAAAAGTCCATTATGAACCAAGTAACCTTCACACGCATGTTAAGGTCATCGTCTACTGTAATAACATCTTCATCTCCACCATTGACCCTTGGAGTAAACTGAATGGCGTATTCAGATTTGTTACCATCACGAGCCTTGGCAGAAATTACGAGTTTATCCTTCACAGAGACAGACACAACACGCCGCATAAGATGAACTAGAACCAGGAGCACATTAATCAAGCTTCTCTCAACCGACTACCAGAATCCTCACTTTCTTGTTGTTTTGGACATTCCATAGTCATGACCTTCGTCCTTGACCTTCTCTCTCTCTTTCCCATTGAAGTGCCACGTCTCTAGATCTTGTGGGATGTAACCTCTCTTTCTGTCTCATCATCGCTCATCCATAGCATCTTACTCCACGATGGCAGGCGTCGTCCAACGCTACGCCCCGTCAAGACGTTGCCAAGCTCACGGCGTCCGCCTCCTCCTCCTTTCAGCAGTCCAGCTCGCTCTGCCTCCACGCCGCTGCTCCTCACAGGCTGATGCGCCGATAAATGAGGAAGCAAAGAAGCGATGTCCAAACAAGGGTCATCCGACGGCCCATGACCCACGCAACCTAAGAAGGTGACGTGTTTGACAGTCACGACGTGTTGAAGCTAGGAGGTGGCCACACCAGTCAAAATTCTAGGAGGGATGAAAATCTTTCCTATATCAGCTTAACACTATTAGTCGGTCAAAATAATACTGGTACAAAGCTCTGCCGTTGTCTTTGGTCTTACAGTCGATCCATATAATCAGGACCACACTACTTAGTATTCTAGCGCCAGTGATGCAATCCCGGGGTTTCCATGCTGCACAACACCAAACAAAATACCAGAATAGCTTACGTTGATCATATACACAGTATTACATAACAAGCCCAACACGTTTGACAAACTTAAACAGAGGAAACCCAAAACGATGCAGACACACCAGTTAAGCTATTACAAGTTCTATAAACAGAGCCGCTTGTCTCTAACTCATATATAGTTACACCAAAGGATGCATGTTTCCTGCCCATAAAGGTTAACAGCCAACCAATCAAGAAACTCTGCACTCAAAAGTTCATTATGGACCAAGTAACATTCACACGCATCTTAATCGCACCAACTCTAATTTCAGCATTCTCTGAACTGTTGACCATTGGAGTAAATCTAATGGTGCATTCAGACTTATCATCACGAGTCCTTGCAACAATTACGAGCATATCATTCAAAGGGACACACACAACAGGCCGCACTAGTTGTATCACTCCTTTACCATCACCAGTCATCGCACCATATGGTTCCACACTGTCATAAAGCACAAGTTCGTTCGGGATACTGGTGGTGCAGGCAGTGATTCTTCCATCGAAATCTCCCTGTTTAACTTCAATTCCAATAGTACCCTCCACTGCCTTTATCAAGAATCCATACGTCACATCCACGGTGCTCAGCCTGGTAGCAAGCGAACAGCTTTCAACCTCACATCTCTTCAAAGAACGACGCGCGATGCCCCTGATAGTTAGGATTCCTTTACTGAATTCCCTAACCTGCCCTAGATCATCCTTGATTTTCAGATCAGTTTCAATGTAATTGTTACTTATTAACGCGAGTCCGCGTTTTGGGCCTTTCAAAACCAATGATTCATCCTACAAAACAATTTAAATGATAGGTAGTGTTATATTTCCTCCAAATATTTAGGGCTGTAATAAAAAATATATGGCTGTAATCAAAGGTGAAACAAAATTCAACCAAGCAGCGCATACATGGAAGCTGCTGCCAAAGATGAAACAGGTAACCGTCATTAAGTTGTACTAGGTCTCAGAATTGTAGTACCATGAAGCGCTAACAGGCATGCAGCCAAGTGGTAAAGGTCAAGGGTGTGTTTGGGGTGATTTTTCTCAATTTCAAAGCTCTGAGCCATCTAAACTCATCGGCTGAGGTTTTTATTTATTAGTACCATGAAGCTTGCTGTGTATGATATGTAAAAAGATAAAATAGCATGCTTTCAGTAATTTCCCCATTATAAGAAGAGATTATAACAAAAGGATCGAAATAGTTCACCAATAATACACATCCAAGTTTGACATAAAATGCATGGTGCAAACTGTTCAATTCTAGTTTTATTTATTGACAATCAGGACTTTAGTTGTCTTAATTTATTTGATAACACAAAGGAGGTTGCATAATCCAATTTAACATTCCTGTACAGGACACAGCTTTGGATGCTCATTTTTTGTCTACAAAAGCAATAAAATCAAAAACAGAACAAGTTGCTTCACTCTCAGCATCTGCTTTTTGCAAGCGTTACAATAGGTGACTGTCATTGGGCACCCTGATATTGATCAGTAGAGGGTAAAATTCGAACTCAGCACATTTAAGATCAGAACAAGAAATAAGTATTCCTATCGCCTTGAGGATTAATTGACAACCACTAGCAGTGACACTGTCAATCAATGGATATCAATTCTATAGGCAGATGTTTTAGGATTTTTTTTTTGGTGTCCATACATAAGAAGGGAATGCAATCTATGCTCAAAGTATACATACCTCAGAGTTGATTACTTGGCAATCGTCTTCATCACGACGGAAGAGATAGAGACACTTCTGGTCGATGCTGTCTCTGGCAATGACAGTGCCATACACATGGATTGGGAAGCCGACATCGGAGCAGCCAATCTTGACGGAGAAGATATTTATTGCCTCACACAGCTTATAATCATCCTTGTCTTTGTAGACTGCATCAGTGAATCGCATCGGACCGAGTGGCGCTGTTGTGCAGAAAGAAAAGAAAAAAACAAAAATTACAAGTTCTCAATCTGCAGATTAGATTTGATGCTTTATAAATGAGAATGATCTAAATGCTGAAGTACAGGTGAAAATAAAAATCCACAAAAACTATCTAATTAATCCCCAAACAAAGAAAGAAACTACTCACACTCCTCATCGAGGTCGAATTTTGTGAGGTCGACAGAGTGCAAGCGGTTGTAGTATTTGCCGTCCTGCTTGGGGTCGTAGTCCAGGATACGATCTTCGAACTCCCGCTCTCGTTCGCGTTGCTTCGCGTACTGCGCCTTCTCGCGCAGAAACTGGAGCCGCTCCTGCTCCTCCTTGGCCTGCTCGGCCTCGTCGGTGAAAGGTTCCAAGGCTGCGAGATGGTTACCAACATCTTTGACCACCACAGATACTTGCACTTGTCGGAATCCTTGAACAAGGAGGAGCGCAGGCGGGGCCATTGGCCCTGCCCACGGGACATGGACACAGTACCGCCGCCGTCCGCCATGATAACGCGGCCGCCAAGAGGAAGGGGAAAGGGCTTCGCTTCGTCCGATCTAGCGTTAACGGGGACCTCCTCTTATATGGCTATAGTCCTGGTCAAACGGGCCGGGCTATTCCCGAGGCCCGCAATTTTTGGCATGGCTCAGGTCCGGCACGGTCCACAGTAATTCATGTCCGGGCCGGCCTAACACGCGCCTTCGTGCCATGCTAAGGCCGTGGTCTCGGACCGACTATAGTTGCTACTTCAACCAAGAAGGCAACGTGGTCTGGTAGTTGGCGCGCTTGCTTTGGAAGCTAAGGTCTCCGGTTCGAACCTCGCAGCATTCTTTTTCTCTGAGTTGTGCACTGTTTATGACTTTTTATGTCAAGTGGGCTGATGGGCTGCAGCAGGCCCACATGCCTAACGGGCCGGACCGACACAGTCAACTCGCGACGTGCCGTGCCATGGGCCGATGGCTAGGCATGAAACCCGGCCCGGCACGGCCCGTCGAACATTACGTGTCGTGCCGACCCGAAATGCTACATGCCGGGTCTTTTCGGACTTGGGTCGGACCGTGTCGGACGACCCGTTTGGCCAGGACTATATGGCTATATCCACCATGGGCCACGTCTAGCGGGTCACGTCTAGCGGACGAGTAGCGCGGCCCACTGCCTGCTAGACGGACATGAGCGTGGCCCAGCTGGCCATTTCATACGCGCGCCCGTGACTAATGCTCTCCAAACGGGTCACCCGCCACGGCCCGGCCCGAGCATGGAACAGTTCGGCCCATTTAATTTCGCGATGACACAGCACGTAATTCGTTTCGGACCGTGCTGTGCCAGCCCACGTGCTTGAGTGGCGGCCCACGACACGACACGAAAAAAGATTGTCGTGTCGGGCTGGACCGTTAGGCCCACGAGTACGGACAACCCAGTTTTCCGTTAGGCATGATGGCCCGAGCGGTTGTGCGCGGGCGAGCGGTGGCGTTGGCAAGGGTAGCGGCGGCGCTGGCGAGCAGCTGTGCGGGGTCGAGCGGCGATGGGGAGCAGGGCCGTGCGGTGGCAGGGCAAGGAGCGGTAGAATCTGCACGAGCGTGACATAGCCGGCTCGCAGCCTCGCACGCAACCGGCTAGTGTTGTTTTTTTAAGGCAACCTCGACCCGTCTGCTAAAGCTTATGTTGGGCCATGCCTCTATGGGTCAATTCCGTGCTTTACCAGGCCGATACTTAAACGGGTCGTGCCCGTGCCGTCCGACGGGCTGCCCCGTTGGCCCAAGCACGACACGCAACCTTGAACCGAGCCGTCCCGGCACGAAATTAATCGGGTTGTGTCGTGCTTGGGCCGTGCCAAAACTTTCGTGCTTCGAGCCGGCCCGCTTGGCATGGCCCGTTTGGACAGCACTACCCGTGACTAGTGGTGTCCAAACGGCCGTCCGGCACGGTCCGACTTAGGCATGAAATTGCACGACTCATTTAATTTTGGGCCGCCATGACACGACCCATTTAATTTCGGGCTAGAATGACATGAAATTAATTACGGGTCATGCCCATCACGGCATTGCACGAAAGTAGCCCGTTAGGCATGACGGCCAGATAATGCATGACAACCCGGTAAAGTTTCTTATCCCTGACCCAAACATTGGAGTGGCGGCGTGGCAGCAGCGTCAACCCTGACGCGGAGGCGGTGCCGCTACCTTGAGCGACGAGGGAGGTAGATGTGGCGAGGTGTGACTGATATCCTCTAAAGGAGGTAAATAGGCGAAACCTAAAATTTATAAAACTTTTTCACATAGATTAGTACTAAATCGGTCTCACTGGTATGCACTGACACAAACAGAACAAACCTCGAATTTGAATCCTAGCTTGAACCTCTTTACTGAGTCTATTTATTTTACTGAGTGTTTTTTTTTGCCAAATACCTGAGTAAATACACCCAACAAACTTTTAGACACTCGGCAAACAGTAGGTTTTTGGTAATGGCATCTGTGAAGGTATGGATAAGGTCATGAGAACGTGGAAAAAGAGTGAACCAAAATGATGCCTAGATTATTTTAATATGATGATCATTTTTAATTAGTTAGAAGAAACATTATATTAATTATGTATTCATAAATATAAAACAATGTAAGAGGTAAAAGTTACCACCAGAGCTGGGTGGTTATGGTAACACTACTCATCCATGTAACCAAACATATATATGAAATTGTACCATCTCATCCATGCATCCATATAGGAAATCAAACACTCCACCTAAATCATTTCATCCAGGATAATCCAATCCAGGTGCACCATCCCATCCAGGATCACTTTCATTGAAGCAACAAAACACTACCTTACAGTAGTGGGATAGTCCACCTAATAAGAATACAGAGCCTATGCTCTTGCAAGCTTACAAAGCCTCATTATAAAAGACCACAACTTGACTCCTAAAGTCTTAGCCACATAATAAGCACTACTCAACTACCTGTAGATATAAAGACAAGACATTTCAGGTTCCTAACTGAAGAGTTCATCATCCTCAACCTCCGATTCACAGCAAAACAGACACAACTAAAGTACTCTCTATTACTTACTACTCGGACAAGATGTTTCAGGCTGTGAAAATTGGAAAGATGTTTATCATTAACCTCCATTTTCAGGTAGTACCGCAAAACAGGGATCAAACCCTCAACGCCACAGAAATGTTGCGCAGCAGGACACCGAAGTTGTGGAACTGATCTGCAGTGTTTACTTGGAACGTTGCAGGTCCTTCCTGAGCTCGCTTGCTCGTGGTCTCCCAGTTTTGAAACAAGCGCGAGAATTGGCGATCTGTATCAGGTGCTTCCTCCATTTCATTCATGAACACGGTCTTGAGGCGGTTCTTCCACTCCAGAAACCTAAGAGCTTCAGAAATCAGGAAGATGAAAACGAAGAGAGCTGTCTTTTTTTCCCTGTTCGAGCGATGCGCAAGATTCACTAATGTTTCATATGACTGAACCAGGGTAAAGATGCTCAACATGGTGTCATCAAAGACCCTGCCACTGTAGCCTCCAGAAAACCCAATTGGTGAGTGTCTTGCACCAACCAGGTGATCACCAGTCCCGTCACGGGTTGCGTCGTTGAAGAGGCGCCACACACCACCATCAAGAAAGCCCAGAAGGTACAAATCTTTGAAGCTGAACACGAGTGCAAGATCTTGTTCATTGTCAGTCCAGCCAACGCGGGGAGCCACCAAAATGATGAAGAAACCAGTGAGAGCCGTCAGCCTGAAGGTGTAGTTGTGCCCCTCAAATTGATGGGTTTGGCTGACTGTCAGGCCATCCTGTGCTGCACGCTCCTCGAGACGACCAATGATCCAATTGATTAAATTGAGATGAGACTGTGCCATTAGCCGAGGTTCAGCGTATGTTTGCCAACGGTACACCCGGGCCTAGTAATTTATTGCAACAGTTAGTAGACTCCAAAATCAATTCTTTTCAACAAGCAAAGGAAAATGAAATTTGTTGTAGAAAAAACAACTTGCAACTCCCCAAAGTGTTCATGTCTCTCTCAAGGAAATGAGACAAATTTTCATGGCTTCTGTGGGCAGAGAGTAAATTCTGTATTTTGTATTCCTGTCTTTTTGCAAGAAAATTCCTTTTTTTTTTTGGTAACTATGAAGGCAAATGGAAGAAATGTTCAGTTCAACAGGCAAAAGAAGACGCCCAAATTTATATGAGACCAAACGATGCAACGGAGAGATTCGGGATTTGCGTAGCATGACAGGATCGGAGGAGGAGCCCTATTTAAAAGAAATTGTACTAGTACATTTTTAACGAAAATTAGCACGGCAGTTAGCTTGGAAAAGACAGGAACATAGAAAAATCTCAGCTTGGGACAAACATCGTGTTTTAAATCTAAATCTGCAGCAGAGTGGGTGGATACCGCGCGAGGACCAAGAAATGGAAGACAAAAATCTACTACTCTACCAACTACTGTAACTATGCAGTAATATAATTGCAGATGTGAATGCTGGATGGGGAGAAGGAAGGGGGGACGTACCCCAGCAAACATTGGATTGTTTGGGGCCGGGTGCGGCGGGTCCTGCTCGGGCGCCGCCTGGTCGGCCATGATGCGACGCCACGGCAGGGGACCAGCGGGGCGGCGGAGCAGCCGAGGAGAGGTAAAAGCCCTAGGCCTTTTTCCCCCTCCCCTTGGCTTGCTCTGTTGTGGCCGCCGGCCTGGTCTGGTCTCCAGGAAGCAGACGAAGGAGAGAGTAAAAATAAGCTACAGTACTAGTAGTGGAGTGGTAGGTAGGCATTGCATTGAGATTCGGGTTTTACGGCGTCCCCAGAAGTGTGCATGGCGGGTTAAACCAATTTTACTGCTGTCCGCATGCATGCATGCTGAATCTTGTGTGGTGGAAGATTAATTTCTTATTACGCGTGCATGCTGAATCTTTCTTGGTACATCAGGGTTGTGCTTGTCATATATTTAATTTAACGGAGTCAAACCTTGAGCCCAGGCGGAGACTCTTCCCTATTGTTTCTTCCTCGAGTCCCCTTATTTCCTTCGTAGTCATCTCTCTTTTTCCCTCTTCCTTCAACTAGACTAGATACATGGATGGTTTCTCAGCGTTAGTTGTAAATCCAACTGCTGTCTTTAAAAAGCACTGCACAAAGTATCTTTCTTGAATAACTCTTCTAACCAACAAATTGCAGCACAGTGTTGCAATGGGAGCCCGTTTGGTTTCAACCATATATACCTTTTTTCTTTCCGAATGACGAACCTATAGCCGTACCCCACAACCACTAGCGACGCCATGTTATGCTACCCTGGTGCACAAGCACTACGGTAAGCAAACTAATTAGCACTATGATGTCTATTATGACCAGCTAAATATTAGAATTTTGAGCACAAATTTCATAGAGGGCACCATCCAAACTTATAGTCTAGCTTCGCCACTGTCCATAACTCGACTCCAAAACTTTCTAGGATAATAACATCGGATCTGACTCGAAAAATTGGTCACGGGTCAGGCGCAACCCAAGCGCACCGTAGTTCATAAGTCTGGCCTCTCCACAGACCACAGGTATTAGGACAGCAGCGCGTCGTGCCCTACTTAGACCCCGTTTGGTATGGATTTTTAGGAAAACAGATTCTGTTTTTATTTTAGCTTTTCTTAAAACAGCTTCTATGAAAAAAAAAAAAATAGATTCTTTACCAAACAGTTTTTTGAGTTGTTTGACAAAATAGTTTCTACCCATTCTTGAGGTGGAGTGGTAGGAAAAAGCTAAAAAAGCATCAATTTGCTGCTTTCTGCTTCCAAGTGTTTTAGAAGAGTCACTTCTAAGCTTCGAGATGGTAGAAGCGCTTTTCACGGTATTATTTGGCACTGATTTTTGGAGGAGCGGAAACAGAATTCATTTTAGAAGTCATAACAAACGGGCCCCTAATTACTTCTTCCAAGACGCCCCTGGCCTGTGCTTAGACCTCATTGTTCATGGCTTCCGGCGAGACCTCCTCCTCAATGGTGAACGATGTTGATAAGAAGCTCGCGGAGATGGAGAAGGAGTGGATGCAGCCTCAGCGGAAGATGGAGCTGTACAGGCAGCAATACGAGATGGATCTGGAGTGGGAACTCCAACGTCGTCTCCTCGACTTCGATCCCAAGCAGGAAGGGAAATACTACAACCGATTCCACTACGTCAACCACGCAAAATTCGACATCGACGAGGAGTGTCAGTATTACTCCAGTGGCGCTACGTAGTATCTTATTTGTTCTTGCATGCTTCATGTTTGTCTGCTACTCTATTTACTCTTCAATCTAATCTTCAGAGAGCCTGCTTATTTGTTTTTCTCGCTGCATGCGCAACAGCTGCCTATGGTCCGATGCGATTCACTAATGCTGTCTACAAGGACAAGGATGATTTCGAGCTGTGCGAGGCGATAAATATCTACTCCGTGAAGATAAGCACGTCAGATGTTGGCTTCCCAGTCCATGTGTATGGCACTATCATTGTCAGAGACGCCATTGATAAAAAGTGTATCTATCTCTTCCGCCAAGACAGAGACCATTGCCAAATTATCAACTCTGAGGTTTGTATTTTGGGCTAACTAATAAAGAGCACAGTGTGCATTATGTGTCTGGCGTTTTCTCTCTAGAATTGAGTACAAAAGTAACTAAAATATTATTTGGAGAAATATAATTCAGCACTAACCTATATCATGTAAACATATTGTTTTGTAGGGCGAATCATTGCTCTTGACAGGCCCAAAACGAGGGCTCACGCTAATAGACAATGCTTACATTGAAACCGATCTGAAGATCTGGGATTATCAAGGACAGTATAGAGAACTTAGTAAAGGATTCTTAACGATCAGGGGCATAACAGGTCGGTCATGGAAGAAATTTGAGGTTGAATGCAGGTCTCTTTCTACCAGGCTGAGCACCATCGATGTGGTGTATGGAGTCGTGCGAAATGCTGTGGAGGCTACTATCGCGATTGAAGTTATTCAGGGAGATGAGGATTTTGATGGACAAATCACTGCCCACACCACAAGTATCCAGAACAGACTCGTGCTTTATGACAAGGAACTGTATGGTGCGATGACTGGCGATGATGATGATACAAGAGTAATAGTGTTAAGCTGATACAGCAAAGATTTCCATCCCTCCTAGAATTTTAACTGGCGTGGCCACCTCCTAGCTTCAACACGTCATTTCTCACTGGCGTGGATGCCTTTACTGTCAAGCACGACACCTTCTTTAGGTCGCGTGGGTCATGGGCCGTCGGATGGCCCGTGTGTGGACATCGCTTCTTTTCTTCCTCATTTATCGGCGCATCAGCCCGTGAAGCGGCGTGGAGGCAGAGCGAGCTGGACTGCTGAAGGGAGGAGGAGGCGGACGCCGTGAGCTTGGTTACGTCTTGACGGGGCGTAGCGTTGGACGACGCCTGTCATCGTGGAGTAAGATGCTATGGATGAGCGATGATGAGACAGAAAGAGAGGTTACATCCCACAAGATCTGGAGGGGTGACACTTCAATGGGAAAGAGAGAGAGAAGGTCAAGAACGGAGTTCATGGCTACGGAATGTCCAAAACAACAAGAAAGTGAGGATTCTGGTAGTCGGTTGAGAGAAGCTTGACTAATGTGCTCCTGGTTCTAGGAAGGAAACACAACAATAGGAAGAGTAAAGTGAGAGGGATGGTGCGACTGTATGAGCAAGTGGTGAAGACTGAAGGAGCCAGCTTTGATGGCCAATTTTTCTTTTATTAACTTTGATGGCAGAGCAAGTTCCGAAACGGCGCTTTGGGGTAGGCAAGACGGCGACGAATGGGGGCTGGTGAGGAGCATGGAGGGCAGGGGGTCAGGTACGGTGGTCTCTGTGCGGTGTGAGAAAGAGCGAGACAGAGAGAGAGAAAAACAATACAATGCGGTGGAGATAGATAGAAACGGTTCGGTGGGGAAGAAGATAAGGTGCGTCATTTTGCAAATAAGTCCCTTCCTTTTTTCAAATTTTCATGTCTATTCAAGCTTCATACTTTGTTGTTTTTGACCCTCCATTATCTCAAAATTGTTTTACTCATTCGTTTCAGTTTTTACATCTTAATATTTTTTATATGAGCACTACCATTATTTTAAAATTATTACGTGCGGAACACGTCAACTTCACTAGTCTAGTATCTTCTGAGGCATCATTTTTTTTCTTGCTCGCTCAATTTATAATGTTTACATCAATGTCCCTACCGAATTCTGAAAACTTAAATATACCTTCGCTGTTATTAGAATATGCTTTTTTGGAGTATGAGAGATTCTGTTTTAATGTAGCATTTTTTTTTCTTGCGGATTACAATACTATGCTTCTCTGGAGTATGAGAGATGCTGTTATATATCTACTGTAGCATTTTTTTTCTCTCTCTAGGGATTCCTTAGTAGATCACAAGGGTGTTGAAGTATAACTTTATCAAAGCACACCTTATCTCTACATTTCCTAGCTGGTCACCCAGCATATGAGGCGAACGGATTATCAGTTGAGGATTTTGCAAGATTCAAAAAACTCTTGAAAAAAAAGGCCTTTTTTTGAAAGAAAAACGCAAGGGTCATATATACTCTTGCTAGCTACTTGTTCCAGTACAAAATGAAGCCAATGTACGGATCCAACTAATCAAGCAAACAAAACAATGTGTCTCAAAAATCAATTATCGACCAAGTGATTTTCACGAGCATCTTGATGTCGCCAACAGTAATTACAGCTTCATCTCCACCATTGGCTCTCGGAGCGAAATCGATGGTACCTTCACTTTTGCCAACACCACCACCGGTCTCAGCAACCACAGTCAGGGACAGCATCTCCGTCTTCAAGGACACAGCTACGACGCGGCGCGAAAGATGGAGTATAACTCCTGCGCCATCATCATCATCACTGGTTGCCGAACCATCATCCACTTCGCTACTGTCATGAAGCACAATACTGTTCTGAGGAGCAATGCTAGAGGTGCAAGCGGTGATTCGTCCGTAAAATTCTCCGGCAAGAACTTGGACCGAAACCGTTGCCTCCACTGCGCCATTTATGACCCCGTACGTCACGTCCACCGTGCTGAGCCTGGTATCGAGAGAGCAGCTTTCAAGCTCGCAATTATAACAACGCCCAGCTGCAGCTGCTTGTTGGTGCTCCTGCTGCTGCTTGATCTTCAAATCGGTCTCGAGATAGGTGCTGCTGATCAACGAGAGCCCTCGTTTTGGACCTGTCAGGATCAGCGACTCCTCCTCGGAGCTGATGAGCTGGGCGTGGTCGCTGTCGCGGCGGAAGAGGTAAACGCACCTTTTGTCGATGCTGTCTCGAGCAATGACAGTGCCGTACACCTGGATTGGGAAGCCAACGTCGGAGGACGCAATCTTCACCGAGAAAATGTTTACTGCCTCGCACAGTTGGTAAGGGTCGTCATTTTTGTTGTAAGCCCTGTCAGTGAACCTCATCGGACCAAGCGGTGCTGCATGCAATAATAACAATATTGAACGCAGACGCAGGTTAAAAATATATGCATCTGGATGGCATCATCAGAATTCAGATCAATAATACGATCAAATACTATTAGAGTGTGTGTACTTACACTCCTCGATCGTCGTAGTGGAATGAGGCGCGGTCGCCACTGATGAATAAGAGCCGGCTGAAGTAGACGCCGCCCTGCTTGGGATCGAAGTCCTGGATGCGCTTCAGGGCTTCCCGCTTACGAGCGCCGGGCTCCGTTTCTCGCCTCGTCATCTTATGCTCCACACGCCTCATCATCTTCTCCCTCTCAACTCGCCTGACATCGGGATCGCGGCGCCGTCTCCGGGCCTCCGCCTGCTCGTCCAGTAACTCCTGCAGCTTCTGCCTCTTGCTCTCGTCCATTGCCGCTAGCTCGGCCTCGCTGAAATGTACTAATAGCTAGCTCCGTCACAGTACGGTCGATATCGAGGACACACGAAAATACACGAGCGCTGCACGAACCGGAACCGCACCACCCCTTCTTCGTATCGTATAAGGAGGCCCATCGAGCTGACGATCCATGTCCGGCTACGAAACGGACTCAAAAACGCTTTCTACACGGATTCAAACGGATCTTGTTATTGGCCTGTCCAGGGAGGGCCCCAGAGGCAGAATATCTTTTTCGCCCTTGGATCCATGTTCACCTTTAATTTGTTGAAGAACATTTTTCTATAAAAAAAAACTTTTGTTGAAGAACAAGTTTTGCTAACAGACATATATTTACGTGCTGCAAACAAATAATTTTAATTGAAAATGGTAATGCCCGTGGCGCCTGGTATATCAGCCCATCACGTACGTACCATGCATACCCCATCTTATTTATTTATTATTTACGGGAAACAATTGAAAAACACAAATGCATGCATATACAGAAGATGCATATAGACCGGCATGCACATGCCTAGCTCTGCATTTTCTGAATTATTCATTCAACAATGATTGATGATCTGAGTTAACCAACATGTGGCGTCTTGCTGTGGACCGTGTGTCTCTGACGAAGAAAAGAACTTGTTGGTGCAGTGACCGTCTCTTGGCAGCACGACGATGTCTGCGTCATAATCCTTCTTTTATCTCAAAAAAAAAAAAGACTGGGTGCTCCCCATGCTGGAGGAGACGGCGGCGGTAAGCGAGAGGAAGCGGATTGGGTTGGGCTACTTCCACGTGAAGGGTCCAGTGACCAGCTGGGCTGGGCCTCTCGGTATTTTTACCAGAAGAGGCCTTTGGGTTGGGTTTGACGGCTCGGAGGCACGTCGCTCCTGCTTGTGCTCGACTCGGAAAGCATGTACTGTATATATACTAGTAATTTTTATTTTTTTTTGAAAGCGATTTTTGATACGAAAGGAAGGTGGTGTTGATCGACACGGTAAGGGAAAAGGAAAGAGAACCGTATCCGAGCAGGTCTTATTTTTTTATTTTGTGATTGTGATATCGTATCCGAGCGGTAAGTGGTAAGCTAGTTATTTATTTATGGAAGGGAAAGACCAATTTGATCACAAACCCTTCCTTTCTCTTGGCGAGGCGGCAGCGTTGTCATGGCGGGCGGTACTGTATCCTTGTCCCGTGGGCAGCTCCAGGCCCCCCCCCCCCCCCGGCTGCGCTCCTCCTTGCTCAAGGAGCACAAATCCTGTGTGCTGAGAGATGTTAGTAACGAGCTCGCAACATTGCAACCTTTCACCGACGAGGCCAAGCGGGCGGAGGAGGAGAAGAAGAAGGAGATCAAGTTTCTCCGCGAGATGGCGCAGTACGCCAAGCTACGCGAACGACAGCGGGAGCTCGAACGTCATATCCTCGACTTCGATCCCAAGCAGGGGGGGCAAATACTACAACCGCCTGCACTACGTCGACCTCACAAAATTCGACCTCGACGAGGAGTGTGAGTAGTGCATCTCATCTTCTCTTCTGTCATCCATAGTATTCTCAGTTTCCCTGCCCTTTCATAATTCATATTTGATTGTTTGTTTGGGGATTAGATTAAAATTTTGTGCCATACTGATATCAGTAACCAATTTCCGTCTATTAACTTTATCTGCCTACTTCACTCACCTGTACCTCAGCATTAGATAAATCCGAAATTATAAGCATGAGTGAGTCTAATTAATCTGCACAACGAGAACCTTATTATTATTGTTTTTTTTTTTGTGCACAACAGCGTCAATCTGTCCGATGCGATTCACCAATGCAGTCTACAAAGGCAAGGATGATTATCAGCTGTTAGAGGCAATAAATATCTTCTCCGTCAAGATTAGCTGCTCTGATGTCGGCTTCCCAATCCATGTGTATGGCACTGTCATTGCCAGAGATAGCATTGATCGCAAGTGTATTTATCTCTTCCGTCGTGATCAAGACCATTGCCAAATAATCAACTCTGAGGTATGTATCCTTTCCCTTCTTGTGTATGAAAAAAAAACTAAAACATGTCCTTAGTTCAAAAATTTTACCCACTACTGATCAATTATCAGGATGCCGTCACCTATTGTGTAACGCTTGCAGAACACAGATTTTGAGAGTGAAGTTTACTTGTTCTGCTTTTGATTTTGTTGCTTGTAGACAAATGAGCATCCATAGCTATATCTATCTAGTACAGTAAGCTAAGGAAGAATTAGATGATGCAACCTTCTTTGTGTTATTGAATAAATTAAAAACAACTACACTTATATCTACAAAAAAAAATCTTATTGTCACTTAAAAAAAATAGCATTGAACAGTTTGCACCATTTTATGTGAACCTAAGCTGTGTATTGATGAACCATTTTGATCCTTTCTTTTAATGGGGAGATTATTGAACGCATGCTATTTTATCATTTTTACATTTCATACTCAACAAGCTTCAGCTGGGTACTGATAATAAATGAAAATCTTGGCCGATGAGTTTTAGATGGATCAGGGCATTTTAATTTAGAAAAATCACCCCAAACACACACTGAGGCCTTACCACGTCGCTACATGCCAGTTAGCGCTTCAGCGTACTACAATTCTATGACCTACAACTTAATGACGATTGCCAGTTTCATCTTTGGCAGCAGCTTCCATGTGCTGCTTGGTTGAATTTTGTTTTAACTTTCATTGCAGCCCTAAATATTTGGAGGAAATGTAACACTACCTTATCATTTAAATTGTTTTGTAGGATGAATCATTGGTCTTGACAGGCCCAAAACGTGGACTGGCGTTAGTAAGTAACGACTACATTGAAACTGATCTGAAGATCAAGGATGATCAAGGGCAGGTCAGGGAACTCTGTAAAGGAATCCTAACGATCAGGGGCATAGCGCGTCGATCTTTGAAGAAATGTGAGGTTGAAAGCCGTTCACTTGCTACCAGGCTGAGCACTGTGGATGTGACGTATGGAGTCTTGACAAAGGCAGTGGAGGGTACAATTGCAATTGAAGTTATACAGGGAGATTTCGATGGACGAATCACTGCCTGCACCACCAGTATTCCGAACGAACTTGTGCTTTATGACAGGGAACTGTATGGAGACGATGGTGATGGTAAAGGAGTAATGCAACTTATGAGGCCTGTTGTGTGTGTCTCTTTGAATGATATGCTCGTAGTTGCTGCCAAGACTCGTGATGGTAAGTCTGAATGCACCATTAGATTTACTCCAATTGTCAATAATAGTTCAGAGAATGATGAAGTCAGAGTTGGTGCCACTAAGATGCGTGTGAAGGTTTCTTGGTCCATAATGAAGTTGTAAGTGCGAGACTGTTAACCTCTATGGGCAGGACGCAGGAGACATGAATTTTTTGGCTTTACTATATGAGTTAGAGACAGCCGGCTCTATTCAAAACTTGTAATAGCGTGACTAGTGTGTCTCCAACTCTGTGTTGGGTTTGCTCTGTTTGAGTCTGTCTAACGTGTTGGGCTTGTTACAATACCGTGTATATGCAATGCAAGTTATTCTGGTATATGTTTGGTGTCGTGCAGCATCCATGGAAACCCAGGGATTACATCACTGGCGCTAGAATTACTAATAGTCGTGTGGTCCTCATTATGTGGATCGAGCGTAACTCCAAAGACAACAGCACAGTTATGTACCAGTATTATTTTGAGCGACTAATAACTTCCGAGACATCATTTTTTCTCACTCTATTTACATTTTTTTTATTACATCAACTTCCACCGAATATGCTCTTTAGGACTAGTATGAGAGATGCCGTTTTAATATGTAGCATTTTTTTGCTCGCTCGCTCTCTCTCTCGAGGGATTCCTTAGTAGCGCTCATCAAGCAATTAGTTGGCACGATACTAGGTGGATGTTGTCAGTTCTTGTCTAAAAAAAAAGATGATGTCAGTTCTTCGAGTCCATACGCACTATGGTCCCAACACCGACCATCCTCTCAATTTGGTCTTGACAGACTATGAAGTCACCAAAATGAAACCGTCGATCTCTTCCTTCCCCAATATCGCCGCATGGAGTTCATCGCGCTCTAGACCTTGGAAAATTCTTCTGTTGCGTTCCTTCCACACATTCCTATATTTTTTTGCTCTTTGTTTAATTTCATCTTCAATGTAAATCATAGCTTGCTTTTCTTCTGTCTTGTACAAATGTACAAATTGCTGTAAATTTACTTTGAGCCATTCCGGGCTCCCATTTAATTGAAAATGGGGTTCAGGTGGGGATCCGCCCCCCCCCCCCCCCCTTGACACTCAAAAAAAAAAAATCTTCCGTTGCCATTGCTTCAGTTGCCTGTTCTGGGGTTTCGGACAACCTGCAAAGGATAGCCAACTGCAAATGTGTTAGGGAGCTTGTCGTGCAAAATTACAGTCAATCAACAGGTGATAATTTGTTTCCGGCTCATCTAAGCAAAGAGGACAGATAATGTTGTTGTCCCATCCTTTGATATCTAGGTTGTTCGTTGTTAGTGCCTTTTCATGCATGACAGTCCACATAGACATGAACATTTTTGGTTCAGCTTTGGCTTTCCAGAGGTGTGTTGCATCGAAAGACCGAATGATTTCAGCAAATTGTGCTTTGTGGTTTCCTGCAGCATCACTTGTCGCAGTAGGTTCCATAATAACTGAACATATTTCGTTATATGTTGAGTGGTGGTTATTTTCCTAATCAACCTGATCTAGTTACCATTTGTCAACTTCTTATGAACTGTCCTATTCTTGAACTTTGCGATGGTCGTAACAAACTTGGTGCCTTTCTCTTTAGAGTATCATTTCCAATCCACTTATCTTCAAAATCTAGCAGTTCGGCCAGTTTCTTTTAGTTAATGCACCCAGCTCCTCCGGGTCTGGGTTGACAAATATTGCCGCGTCATCCACATATGTGGAAATACTTGCTTATACTGTTCTCCTCATTATTGGTGTGAGGATTTCTTTCTATGTTGTCTTTTGCAGCAGTCTTTGTAAGGGGTCAATTGCAAGTATGAAACAACATTAGTGACAGCGGTCATCCTGTGTCAACCCTCTGCAATGCCTTATCCATTTTTCGGTGCCTTGGGCTTTGCATTTCCCCAATAGAATTCTGGAGGAAGAATTTGCCAGCATGATGCTGATCCATTCCCTCCATCGTGGCCCAAAACCCAGACGCTCCAGTAGCTCTAGTAGGTAATCTCAGTTAACTGAGTGGAAAACTTTCACAATGTCTAGTTAAAGGAATAGCGTTGGCTTGTTTTTTGCTGGTAGTTCCTAGATTAAGCTCTGTACATATAGGAAGTTATCATGGATGCATCTTTTTTCTCACGAAGGCGCGCGCTCTGATTCACAGACACCATGTGTTGAAGCCATGGTGCAAACTGTACGTAACTTGCATTGGTAGGGACAGATGCAATTTCAAAAAAAAAAATGGAGTGGCGATCACTTTATTGGGGAAGCTAGGCTATAGTAGTGGACACGACTACTGAAAGAAGAATTACATCCGTGGTCATTTGACCGAACGTTTTGTTCAGCTACACTTCCACCAACGCGAAAATAAGTTTCAGAGACAGGAACAGGCATAATACTTCTGTGGTACGTATAAACAAGTAAACAACTAATTTTCATTCAAAATGATAATGCCCGTGGCGCCTGGTATATCAGTCCATCACGTACGTACCATGCATGCCCGGTCTTATTTATCTTATTATTTACAGGAAACAATTGAAAAACACAAATATGCAGATGATGCATAGACCGGCATGCTCATATATGCCTAGCTCTACATTTTCTGAATTATTCATCCAACAAATGATTGAGGATCTGAGTTAATCAACACGTGGCGTCTCGGCGACGGTGTCGACGAAGATGCGGACGCGGTTGGGGCGGAAGTCCTTGGTCTCCGCCGCGCCGACAGGAAGGACCTCAATTTCTGCGTCAGGCTTGTCCTTGAGGATCACCTTCTTCGCCTCCTCGATGTTCATCCCTACCACCTCCGGCCACGACCTCTTCTCTTGGACGGCGGCGCACTCAGCTTCCATCGTGATGCGAGTAGTAAGCTATGGACGACCGTGTGTCTCTGACGATGAAAATAACTTGTTTCCTTGTTTATGCTACGATGATTTGTGATGCGAGTAGTAGTAAGCATCGGACAGTATTTATAGAACACGCCGACCAGTTTGGATGATAACCCTCCCTTAGCGTTAGCGGATAGGTTGATCGACGTGGCAGCTTGCTTGGCTTTTCTTTCTTTTCTTTTTTTTTAAGGAAGTCGGGAGGGGAGGCCCCTACCTTGATTTCATTAATAAGAGAAGAACGATTTACAAATGCAAATGCATAGAGATTTCTTCAGGAAACGTAACTACTACATGTTCGTAATTATGTTCCATCGTCTGCTACATCTGTTAATTTAATTATCTATATCGCAAAATGCATGGAGATTTCTTCAGGAAACGTAACTACTACATGTTCGTAAACAACACGAGCATTGTATGTACAGCCGTGTTTCGAGACGAGAACAAGAGAAGGAAAGAAAGAAAGAAAGGATCAATTACTCTAACCACATCCTGCAACCTTATCTTTGTCAATATATCACCACAATTGCCTGATGATTGATCCTTCAGAGAGAAAAAAAATGAAATCTGCTTATGGGGCCAAAATCTTGTTCCTAGTCACCTGCTCATCAGCAAGTAAACACACGAGGCACACGAGGTGAGTCTCATGGAAGTATGGGTCCCGACACCGACAAGGGGAGGAAGATAATCTTTCAGAAAAAAAAAAAGTCAGGACCACTCTCTCTGGTCCAATTCCAAACATGCTAGCTTGTCCTGGACAGCTCTGTTGTCACGAACAAGGCGTAAGATCATGCAAAATAATATCTCATCTGATCCTCAACGAGAAAAAAGAACAAAAAGATAATCTCTCCACGCCGTGAAGAGTGTCTGAGTGCATGCACTTTCCTATTATTAATCTTCTCAGAAGTGATACCATCTCAAACGCAAACATGAATAGAAATTTCAAATTTTTTAGATAATGGAATGGAATTTCTTGAACAGCACATTCACATAATTAACATCATGAATTACACGCTCCATTTACATGACATATGTATGAACAGGCAATTCAGAAAAGCATTAGCCACATCTTTCATTCACTCTCTAGAACCAATTCTGTAATCAAGCATAGTAACATTTACTTATTAATTGCAGCAGCAGATTCATTATTGGTGCTTATACACAACAAGAGCTAGCTGTTCCAAAAGAGCTATTCATTCCCACTCCTGAGCTAATTACATCTTATTGGTGATATAGATTGAGTATATGACCAAAATAACGGCAGAGTTTGGGGCATCATACACCGGTTTTATCCGGATTGACTCTAGCTCACTTTGTTCATAGCAGGTTTTATGTCAACGTTCTGCTGAATCCTAAGAATCCAGTTTCTTTGTGCACCAAAAGCTGAAAAAGCAAATCGCAGTGAACTTTTCAGCTTTTAGTTTGTTTCATCCAAAATGATCTTTTCAACTTCTCAAAATCCAGTTTGTTTAAGCTAAAAAAAACAAAGCTGAAACAAATAGGGTTTAAATCAATCTTCGCTGTTGTGGAGTATAAGATATGTTTCGTTTTCATGTAGCCACATTTAGTTTTTTTCTGGGATCAACTGGGCAACAACAACAAAGACTCCTTTCTTGATGCTCCTCAACCTTATTTATTTAAGGGAAACAATTGAAAAACACAATCATATACAGAAAATGCATATGTATTCACTGCATTCTCTGAATTATTCATTTTAACAAGGGCTGGAACATTTGTTCTAGCCAACATGTGGTGGCCTGACGACTGTGTCAACAAAGATGCGAACACGGTTGAAGCGGAGGTCATCGGTCTCCCGCCCGCCGACGGGAATGACCTCAATTTCGGCGTTGGGCTTGTCCTTGAGGATCACCTTCTTGGCCTCCTCGATGCTCATCCCCACCACCTCCGGCCACGACTTCTTGCCACCGGCGGCATCGCTCGCGTCCACAGCCCCGGAGCTCATCTCTCTTCACTGCCTGCTAAGCTGTGAACTGTTTGTTTCTCTGTGATGATGATGATGATGATGATGATGATGGTCCTTGTTCTAATGGTGAGTTGTGATGCGATTAGCAAACACCGTACCAGCCGGTATTTATAGAGCTCGTAGCCGGTATGGATGCTAATCCTATCCTCCCCTGTAGTAGATACTAGATAGGTACAATAATGATGATGTGGCAGCACACGTGACATATGAACGAACCAGCAGCAATGCAAGTTGGTGGTGTAGTTGTTGGTGAAGGAAATGAACATGCCGGTTAATTAGGCACGTCAAAGTCCAAATCGTACCTTCTGCCAGCTAGCGTGTATGATAATGACAACAAGAGCTTCACGTCAATGATGCGTTTACAACCACATGCATTGTACGCATGGCTGTGTGTTTCAAAGACAAAGAGAGAAGCTAAGAGAAGAAAACAAGAGGTCGATTCCTGAAACCTTATCTCTCGGTATGCATGTGTGTACATGTATCCTGCCAAGAGAAGGATACATGTACACTCCACAGTGCAATGCATGCGGATTTCTTCAGAAAAAATAGGGACTTGATGTTTCATAAACAAAACACGATCATTTTGTGTGTACGGCCGTATTTCGAGGGGATAACACAATAGAGAAAGGAAAGGATCAATCAACCAGTACTCTAGTCACTGCAACCTTATCTTTATTAGTTTATTTATTATCCCAACTGTCTGATTGATCCTTTATGCTAATAGTGCCAAAGACTTCTTCCTATATCTGCTCATCAAGCAAACACGAGGCACACGAGGCGAGTGTCGTCATCAGCTCTTCTAGTGTCCATACACACATCAGGAAAATCGTATGTATGGTCCCAGCACCGACAGTACAAGAGGAGGATAACCTTGCAGAAAAAATCAAGCATGACCATATGTATCCTCTCTGGTCTTAACACGCTAAGCTTGCCATGGCACTGTCAACAGCTTCTAATTCTTCTTTCGCGATAAAGTGCCACGTACAAGGCATTACGGCCATGTGTAAGATCATGGATGATCAAGATAGCGACAAAACAAAATGCTACCTTTATCTTATCCTAATTAGTAGGGAGAAATAAAGAGCAACACAAAACCAAAAAAGATTATCGTACCGTCAGGAGTGTTGAGTGCGTATACAGTACTCCCATTAATCTCCTTAGAAGTGATAGTCATCTCGAACACGAATCCCGAATGTAAATGGAACTAGCATGAACAGCACACTCATAAAGTCCTGAATTACATGTACATGGCAATGGCGTTCAGATCAACATGCAACTCAGGCTAGCTTTTAGAATGATGATATTAACATCAGCTTTTAACTTTATGCTACAACAAAGAAGCAGGCAACTACATGTTGTTGGATCTTGTGTTGCCAGGCTTTCTTGTGGATTCATCTTACACAGCTAACTAAAAAACATTGGATATGTCTTTTAGAATGATGATATTAAACATCAGCTTTAACTTTATGTTACAACAAAGAAGCAGACAACTACATGTTGTTGGATCTTGTTGGATCTTGTGTGGATTATTCATCTTACACGGCTAACTAAAAAAGCTTAAGTTTCCCATGTATTATGTGAGATCTTGAGTTCTTTTTGAAATAAAAAAAAATTTGGATGCCTTTTATCTGGCAACACATAATATGCCCATGCTCATGAACTGGAGTTTGTTGTGCACGCACGATTTGAACGCCGTGTGCATGGCAAGAAGGGCCGGAAGGAACTAGATGATAGGAAGCATCATATAGTAACATTTATTTATTTATTGCATCAGATGCATTATTGCCGCTTATTACACAACAAGAGCTAGCTGCTCCATCCTTATTGGGTAGGTAGGTACTACTAAGCAGATCGAGAAGCAAGAACCATCAAGAAAATTAAGAGGAGTCGATCCATGGAAGCAGCAGCTATATATGAGAGACCATCGACGATCATCAGCCAACCGTCGGGGTCTGGGCGACGGTGTCGACGAAGATGCGGACGCGGTCGGTCCTGAGGTCCATGGTCACCGGCGAGCCGACGGGCACCACCACGACGTGGACATCCGGCCTGTCTTTCTGGATGATCTCCTTCGCCTCCTTCACCGGAAGGCCCACCACCTCCGGCCACGACGTCTTCTTCTCGCCGCCGCAGCTCGCGTCCATGGCACCGGTGGTGGAGCTCATCTTGGCACCTGATTGTTCAGTTGTTAACAACCTGCACAGATGAAAACGAAATAATCATGTTGGAACTATAAATTAGCATATGGATGATGCTATCAGTAATTCAGTATAGGGTTGCTATTATCTCTTAGAGATCAAATGCAATACGAAGATCAAATTAAACATGCACTCACTGATAAATCGAAGAAGCTTTCTGAATTATGAGAAACTACGTACTAGTGACGACGATCAGTGTGAGGCTGGAGCTGGTATTTATAGGCCCGGAGGGAAGGAGATAGGCATGGGTTTCGTTTACTTGGTGTACTTGCATTTGACATGGCGACCTGATCCGACCGGTTAATTCGCGTGCACGTCACCTTAGTACTTTGCCTTTGGTAATTAACAGGCGTCACATGTTGTATCTACTTCACAGTTTGAGTTCACACAAGCGTTGAAGATGTAGTCAAGGTGCGTCATGAAAAGGTTGGAGTGTCGTTATCCAACCACACAAACCAAATGCTTTGGGTCAACATTCGCATGCCCACGATGCCCAGGCCCCGCATGAAGTGAACAAATACAGGAGGCCCATGGTTCCAGCACAAATTAACAACAATGAGGCCCATATCCAAACATCAAACATGCATGAAGCACAACCACCACCACATGGACATGGATGAGCAAGTTTCAGAGTATTTATTTCAGATGTGCAAATAAACCATTGTTCTCCATTCAAAACTATATATGCCCATACACGCCCGAGCTTATTTACTTAAGGATCTGCATTGGCGTGCATATATAGGCCTCTGCATTTTCTGAATTATTCATTTGAACAACAGTTGATGATCTGGGTTATTAGGCCCGGAGCAAAGAAAATGGAACATGGTTTGGTTGCATTTGACATGTTCTATCTTCTCAGTCAACGACTCAAGGTGCGCCATGTCATGCACGGTTCAGTGCCATTATCCTATCACAAAATCAATTGTTTTGGGTCAAAGTTTGATTGCATTTGACCAAAATTTCATCATAGCGACATCACATTAGATGGGATAGGAGGTAGTAAATTAATTTGGCCACCATTCGCGAAGGCACGTGCGCGGTTGTTGGCATATTACTCCAAAGTAACGGTTTTTGACAATGAAACATGGCAAGTTCTTTTTTTTTTTTTTTTTGGAACTCAACATGGGCAAGTTCTGGGCCTACTGGAGAAGGGGATATATATCAACTTACCACTTGACATAGACACGACGTGCACGTGCTCCCAACGACCGAGTACTCAAGAAGGTCACCGTCCTCTACTGTCTTCGCACATTTGATATGGCAGGCACCATAAGACCACTTCACACGCCGAACGACCATCAATGGCTTACGTAACAAGATACCATCATCTTATTTCCTCTTCCTTCCAGCGAAAAAAATATCAAGATCTCACAATTTCCTGTCCATTTAAGGGCGAAAAGAACTCTAAAATTAAGAGTGCAATTCCACGCTGTATAACAGGCATAGCTGTGAATAACGCACCCCAGAAGTGGTGTTTATCTATCAGAAGTGCGAGGAAAACTTCCAGAACATACACGACCAGATAATACAGCACATTGGGTTACACAGGTAGTTCTTCATTAGCAAAATAAGCGTGAGACAATACATACCAACAAAAAGTCCAGGAAAGCTGATACTAATAACTTCAGCTTAACTGTCAAGAAGGCTAGTGCGCCTGAGTTTATGTTACAACAAGCAAACAAGCATTGCCACAATATTGACAGATAAAACAGAATGCTAGTGGCTATTACAGTCTTCTTAAAGACAGCTAACAGCTTTCTCTCTCACTAGAGCTACATAAATTTGTACAGCAGTGTAAGAAACATATGCTTCTTACTCCTCTTCTTCCTCTTTACAGCTTTCTTTCAGATTAACTTGCACCCATGATCGACTCCACCCTTCTGCGTGGAGCCTTCTGCTACGGAATGTACACTCTTCGGTGCAGACATACACTATTTATTTCCGGCAAGGCCATACTAGCTGACCTTTTATAAGGTTTTAGTTGAGACAAAACGTGAGTGCAAACCTAGCAACTGTTAGCTGTACAACTACAGAGTTTGCCCTTCAGGCAGCAGTGCATGCTGGTTGAAGCCCAAGTCGCTTTTCTGCATGCACAACAAATATATATAGACATCATTAGCCCCTGAATAATGAACTTATGAAACAGTAAAACAATGTGAAGTACAAGTCTTGGACATAGACCATACCTCCAGCAGCTACAAGCTTCTCTACACGCGCTACTATGTGCTTCCCATAGGTGTACTTCTTCAGGGTGTTCAGATGTGTCTTTATCCTTGTAAGGATCATCTCTCTCTGCTGATCATCACAAGTTTCTAACACTTTCTGCACCACATAGTTAGCAAACTGATCTTTCATCATCACCTAGCAAGCACAATACAAGAACATTTCAGTGAGGTATCTGCTGCAATAAGTTAAACAAAATTTTGGTTAAGATTGTTTAATAAGAGTATGAAATAGCACATACCTCAAGATGTTCCGTTTCATTAGTGGTTCCAAGCATCTCGCCAATCAAAAGCTGGCGCTCCACAGGATTCCCAAAAGCTAAGCACTTCTCAATGACATTTGAAGCAAACTTCTGCTGGCTCATTTGCACAATTTGCCCGACTAGCTTCTCAATTATAGCCGATCTCTCATGAGGTTTGCCATGTTCCAGAACATGCTGTAAAGTTCAGCAACTAGATCGTTATAAATAATATGTTGGGAACACTGTGCCCAAATAAATCAAAAGAGAAAGTCCAGGGCAATATCAAAATAAGGTAGCTAAGCCTACAAGCTTTCCCACCTTGAATACTTGAACCATGATCTATCCTACCTAGAAGATTATTTACACCTTCCAGCAAGGAGACAACAATTTTGCAGACAACATTTACAGTTTTGAAAATCAACATTAATACCCCAGTCATGCTTCCAACTTCCATAATAACATTACAGTTAAATATATTAAATAAACAGCATCAGTCCAAGTTACTTTTCAATGTTCAATCTAGTTCAAGAAGAGCAGATAACTAGCGAAAGCATAAAAAGAATCCATTTGTCACTTCACAGAACAGAATTTCAGCAATGGAATGTCTAGAAAAAGGTTATATTTGTGTCCAACTCCAACCTATGTGTTCCAAAATTCCATAAGAAATATTTCTGCAGAGGAATGATTGTGATAGGCTATTGTGTTACACTGTAGTTTACATGAATCGATTGGAATATGAATATAAACTTACAGCCAGTTTGGTGATACTAGGTACAAAACTGAAGGTTTTAACCTCAAAATTAAATTTGCATATACTCAAGAAATAGAACTAGTCTGCACTTGGTCGTAATTAAATTGCCGAAGGGAGGCAGCATGAAACCTACAGACACTACTAGTCTACTACATAAAACGGTCTTCTCGCATTTCATTGACAAGAGGGAAGAGGACATAAGATCCTTATTTCACTATTAAATGATATTAGTAATCTAGTAACCGACATGTGCTTCTATTTAATCATGCATTAAGATAATAATAACTTACAGATGATACTGCACAACACAGCCCATAAACAAAACACCAGTTGCAGCAGGTATTTCTTTCAACAGTTTGAATGACACTGACCTGAACAACATAGTTGCCATACTGGTCCTGAGCTAGCAAGCAAACTGACTGGAGAATCTCATCCATCATTATTTGCTGTGTTTTAGGGTCATCACAGTGCTCCAGAACCCTCTGTTGTAATTCATTTGACGCTGATTAGAAGTTGCATAAAACAACCACAGATGAGGAAAACGTTGTATGTTAATAGCATACCTGAATAACACGGCAGCCATAAGGATGAGTGGATAGCATTACAACTTGGCCATAGAATGTTGAGACAATAAACTCAATGGCATGCTGAGGGATGCACTCTATGCATTTCTGTATTACATGGTTCCCATTTTGATCACGTACACAGCGCATGACATGACCTTCCAGCTCCACAACCATTTTAGTCTGCAGGTCTAAATCAACAACCTCTATAGCCTGCACATATATCAATGGCAACAGACAAGTCAGAAATGCATTACTTGCTCACAAATGATAGATATAACTTACAAATGCTAGGGGTTTACCACTTCTACAAGCACCAATGCATACATATAAGCCTGCCACTAATCACCCATTTACACAGCAACTATCTTTCAGTCATTTACGCAATCCTACAAATGCTAAGGGTTTGCCACTTCTACAAGCACGCCCAATGGATACATATAAGCCTGCCACTAATCACCCATTTATGCAGCAACTATCTTTCAGCCATTTACACAATCCTACAAATGCTAAGGGTTTATCACTTGTCAAAGCATCCACAATGGATATATATAAGCTTGGCACTAATCACTGAGTAAAAACTTTACAACAGAAAGGTATCCATGACAAGTCAACAAAACATGACTGCGTAACTTTTATAATGGTAGATGCATGTATTTTTCATATTTAATTGTCTTGTTGAAGGATGGAAGTGCAACTCATCCAACAATAAAATTATAGCGAATTTCAACAGGTCAAGTGTTATTTGATCATACAAGAAACAGTTTGAGTGATCGTACAACACAAAGTGCTCCTCCAAGCAATGAACATGATTGTAACTAAGATAATGTAAAACTAAATAAGCCTTCACATTTGAAGCATAAAATAATTAAAAGGATAAGCACCTTCTGTATAACCCGGCACCCATACATCTGAAGACTGAGAGCAAGAACACGTCCAATAAGCTGACCAGCCAATTCCTTTATTTGGGCAGGGCTTCCATGCTCAAAAAACTGAAAATGGTGCATTTAAGAGTTTTAGATAGATATCAGAGTCAAAACCTCAAACAGATAATCTTTCCTACCTTCTGAACAACATAATTTCCAAAAACATCAGTCATTAGTGTGAGAGCTTGAGGCATGATTTCTGAAAAAACCATGTCCTTCTCTTCAGTGCTGGCTGTTTCTAGCTTTTGCTGTATGAATCTACTCCCATATTGATCCGCACTACAAATATTCAAGAATCAGTAAGGTAACAAAGTAAAATTTCGGAAAGTAGATGTACTAATACAGGTAGTAAATCTGCTTGTAATTTCAGTAATTAGCAGAACTACAGATGCAAGTATATATATATTGCAAAAACGTGGAATCTACAAAATGCTCCAAAATAATGATGTATGCTTTTAAATATCGCAGGTACTAGATTGATATATCCATGCCACTATGTTATAAATTTTCCAATAACAATGAGAATGAAGCATACGGTGTACCTGAACTCAACAACATGACCAGCTATTTCAGAGAGTTCATATGATTTACTTTTGTTGCTCTTGAATTCCTCCAGCAGTGATGGCATCAAATTGGCATCCATCTTCCCACCCAGGCCTGAATTCCATGAACCGAAGGAATTACCAAAATTCCTCATGCCTGATGGAAAGCGCATGTTGCGGTCACCATGCCTAAGCGGACTGCCAGGTGCAATAGGTGAAGAAGGAAGAACAGGGCTTGCTAATGGACTTCCAGCATAACCAAGGTTAAATCCCAGATTTCCATAGTAACCATATTGATTTTGTGACTGAAGCAATGGACCAAGGTGAGCCTTTTGAGGACCAAGCAAATCCAAGTAGGAACTTCCCAAAAGGCCCCTGTCCATAAGAGGATCATCACAGCTAGCTGCAAGTTGAGCAAGGTACTGGATATACGCTGGATCAATAGGAGTCTGAAGAGGTGATGCTGTTGGACTTCCAATTCCATTGTAGTTTAGCAAGTTAGATATACCTGTTAAATTTTGTCGAGAAGAAACAGTTCCTCCTGGGGACCTAGAACCAACCCTAGGGGAAGCAAAGCCAGATCCAGCTGACAAATTGTCAAATGATGATGCGAAACTACCAGCATTAATCTGATTCCTCATTGTAGAAGAATTGGCCAGATTGGCAGAATACCCATCAGGCACTTTAGATTGTCCATGGTCAGGGCGTCTCATGTAGGAGTGTTGCTGGTTCCCACTACTTTGATTACCCTGTGGATCAAAAAGAAACTTCTGTACATTATCAACATCCTGATAGAGCTGAGACTGATCCATAGTTTGCCCACTCACTGCCCTGGATGATAAGTTCATCCCAGATAAAGCTGTCACCAGATCATCAGATTCACCAATAGCCGATGAACTACGGCGGAAAGAAGATGAACCACCGTTGATCTTCTTGTCATTTGCACCAACTTTCACGCCTATAGGAGGCAGGGAAGGACTAGGAGCCCTCCTGACAAGCTCAGGGTCTGGAGATGCACTTCGGGAAAGTGATGACCCTAAGATAGAGGCATATGTATTCGATGATAAATCATTGTTCTGAACTTCATCCAAGCTCCGTACATTACTACCAGAGTGCAGGCTTCCTAAAGCTCCAGTACCACGATGTAGAGAATACTGCATACCAGAAGAACCTAGCAGATCATTAGTATTGTGGATGTCAGTGTGCCTATCCATATCCCGTTGATATGGCTCATCCTGCACCATTTACAACAAGTTGTGTGATGTCAGATACAGTGAAGCATAAGGAAGGGCGGCTATGTAAGAAAAGGAATCTTAAATGCTAGTGCTTAAGAAATGAATTTAAGAATTCTACAACACATATTGACAAGAACAACACTGGCAAAGGCCATGCTGCTGATGAAACCACAAGAACTAGAAGGTTCTCTATATACATGACCAAGTACAGACTATGGCTCGGCCATGCTGCTGAAGCCACAAGAATTAGAAGGTTCTCTATATACATGACCAAGTACAGACTATGGCTCACTGATACATAAATGCATTGGAAAAGTCTACAACAAGAGGTTGGCAGCCATAAGTGCACACAAGCAGTAACTGTAAGTGCACATAAGCAGTATAACGGTGAAATATGGTATAATGTTTGCCATGATCCATTACATAGTTTTCAAAACCAGGGACTACCGAATTCAACTTTGTCGCTTTTCTTTTTATGAACTAGCTCAGTTTTAACAATTGAGGTAATAGTCTGATGTGCACTATGAGGTAACTTTTCTTTTTAGGGAAAAAGGGCACTACTCTGTTCCATTGTGTAAGCTCAAGCTACAACTTCAGATCATGTTTACAGGTATGGTTCCCACAAATCATTAGATCCCATAGCTGCAAGACAGATACTTTCACCTATCAGTCTATAACATTACAAATCTATGCATTCAAACTGTGCAGTGACTGAAGCAGAACAACCAAAATAGTATGTCAACACTAGCCATACATACTACAGGGGGTATGAACTTACTTCTCGCTCATCAGTCAAAAATAGCAGCGTGCGCGTACTAGAACGGAATCAAGATATACTCTTAAAAAAGAAAAATTAAAAAAAAAAGTGCAAGATAGAGAGCGAGAAAAGATTCGATCTTCCCTCTCAGTAACAACCTGAAAGACACTGGAGAAGCTTCTCTGGCGACCGAGATCGATCCCCGGCAGCCCCACGGTCCCTTCGGCAGCCGGCGGCTGCCTCCTCCCGTCGCCGATCCCGCCCAGCCCGGAGGAGCGGAGGCGGTGCTGCGACGAGCGCCAGTCCTCCTTGGAGAGGAGCGGCGGCGGAAGGCGCGGGTTGAGGTGCGCATTGGAGTAGTAGTAGCTCTGGTAGGCCGGGTCGGCCCGGAGCTCGTCGTCAAGGAACAAGCTGCCGGCGGCGGCGGCGGCGCTCATGGCGCCTTCGACGGTGGGCGGCGCGGAGCCGCTGCGGAAGACCTCAAAGTCCCGCTCCGCCTCCGCGCCGAACGCCTCGCCTCGCGCCGCCATCTCCGTCACCATCGTCGGGACACCAAAAAACTCAAGATCTCTAGGGTTTAGCCCACTAGAATCCAGCCATTACCACGTTCCCACAACCAGAAGCACGAAAGCTACAGATTTTAACAAAAATTGCCCGGAAAATGGACACTTCCAGAGATGGGGAAGCTGCAAGAACCGATTTTGGTAGCTCAGAGCGGACGAATCGGATAAGGGCGATTCATTTGCGGGAGGATAGGCGTACGAATTCTGCGGGAATGGAGCGGATTTGGATGGGATTGGAGCTCCCCTATTTCAGCTGCAAGTGCAGTGTGTTCTAGTGGGGAAAGAAGAAGAGCATGGACCGGGGAAGAAGAGAGTCCCAGTCCGGTTGCGGCTGCCCTTAAGTACAACGGCCGGAGCTCATTTGACCGTCAGATCAAGGATTGGACAGTCCAGATCATCGAGAGGGCTTTGGGTCCTAGGGTTTTGTTGGGCACGGAGTGAGGAGAGGAGAGAGATAGGGAAGCTTGACCTCGCTTCTGTTTTTTTCTTGTTTGGAAATGGAAATTTGGTGGTAGTACTGCGGATAGTTAGCGCTAAGGTGGTTTGCGTTCTCGATTTCCATAGGCCCCTCTCCTACTTTGGTGATCGGAAGTGATGTTTGACGTTTCCAACTTCTCCAAAAGGTCCTCCTTCGGATTGATGCCATCTCTCTTTCCTGCTTTTAGCCTCAATCTGGTACTCCCTCCAATTTAACTTTTCACAAGATTATCAATTGTGCTCTTACAAAGATTGATGCCATGTGCCTTCAATTTTCTATTAATATCGTTAGGGCATGCTATATTAATTAGTTTGTCTTATTGTTAATAATAATACCAATATCTGGACTCTGGAGGGGTAATATGTTGAATGTCCGAGGATTATCTTATATCTTTTCCCTTTTTTTCCTTTGGTCCAAAGTTAAAAAAAAAATGTTCAAGTTTAGTGCTTGTCATATTCATACATAAGTTGATTTTTGCATTTTTCTTCATCCTCCTTCTAAACAAATTCTTTGACTACAATAAAATATCTCAAACTCAGGTCAAAAGTGATTTGACAGTCGGATAATTTTGTTTTGCAATGATAACATGTTAACAAGTTACTCCTCCTAAATAAATTGAATATATATTAGCAATCCTTACTCTTTTCTCGAGGAGAAAAGTGCAAGTAATGTAACCTTTCCACATAAATGTCGGGAGAAAGATATGATGTTGTAGGAAAACAATACATGGTGCTATAGGAATTGGATTTACAGTGTTGTTACTAGAAAGTGGAAACCTTGATACTGTGCCGACTTATATGGATATGCACAAGAAGTTTGGATTGCTAGAAATTGCATGCTTCCCAACCAGAAGATTACTGTACCGACTTACAGAAGAAAATAACGGAATAGTGTTATATAGGGCGAACGTGATGGTGGTGGCTATGAATAGTAGGGGTAGTGATGACGACGTGAAGGCTCTGGTCTGGTCTGCTGCACTGCAGCTGCAGCGTGTGCGTGGAGGTGTCGCACGCACAATGGACCAAGGAAATGGAATATGGACAGCACGTGACCGTAACAGTGGGTGGTTTTACCGCGTCCAATTAATTAAGGAACGGCCATTAGCAGAGCTGAACGGTGATCAAAGGACCAGTGGCGATGAGGCGAGGAGGAGAAAGGCGAGTCGGGCAAAGATGGCGTGCCAACACCGCATCTCGAGGCGTCCACTGCTCGCTCAGTCATTCAACTCTTCTTTTCTTATTCAAAAGGAACAACGGAAGGGTGAAAAAAAAAATCTTTAACCACTGCTTTGGATGCGTAGGTGACACTGTGACAGCATCTATAGATTTAAAAAGTTTAGTGACGTCTTAACTCAAATGGTTGTAATTGGATTGCATTGTTTCTCCAGAACATCAGTGCGGGTATTTGAGCAAGTGTTTTAGGTACTAGTAAAACTACAGCTTGGAACAGAGGAATGTGTACTGAGGTTATCTCTTAACGGAAATGTTCATGTTGGATGTTATCGTCACGTTTGGACGATGCTCCTTGCTCTTGCTATATCACGAGTCCAACGGGTGTTTTATAACCAATAATTTTTTAGGGGACTTGTTAATTTTCAGCTGATTAAAAGTTTGAGTAACTTTTAATCACCGTTTTGAATCATTAGATCTAGATCTAATAATTTATAATTATTATATAAATAATTTTATAAAAAAAATTAAAACTTAAAATAACAAACCATTGATTAAAAACTTTCAATCACCTGAAAGCTAGTAAACATGATTTTTGAATCATACAGATGGTTGTCTTTCAGAAGCTACGCAACCATAAGCGAGTTCTTCGAAGCAATGTATTTTTCATACTTCCGTTATAATTTTTCATATAGTTAGGACGCATGTTTGGTGCAAAATTGTAAGTACATACAAAATTCTGGAAGTAGTAACCGGTATGTAAATTTTATCAAAAAGACGGGAGAAAAAAAAAGAAAACCTTTGACAAAGTGGGCCTGGAAGTATTGGCACATCATAGCCCATTTGAGTACAAGCGATATGGGCTAAGTTTACTGGCAGGCTTGTAGCCCAACTCGATATATCACTTCGTCTCGCTCTTGGAAGCAAATGGACCTGGCATTTCCTGATTCAAAATACAGATAGCAAAATGAACCTGCCCAAAAATTATAAAATAAATTATTTTGATTAGACGTTTTGACGATATCTAATAGCTCCATCGAGCCCTGCGATTACTATAAGGTCGGGATCGATGAGCCCAAGTAAAAAGGTTTCGTCTGCGCAAAGGCTGTCCTGTCCTCCATTTGTGCAACAATTAGGATTAGGATGATGACTCCCCCCAGTGTAAGGTACCTTTCACTCAATCATTCATTTCTCGATTAACTGGAATACTACTTCAGCCGACCTATTTGCACAGGCAAACGACATATGGATCATAAGCTGCAAATGGCAAGTCAATTTGATTGACAGGGTTACCTTTGTTTTTCTCTTTCTTTTCTGATAGCACTCGTCTATCTTTATCTAGAGAAAAATAAAATCTTTCAAAGGCTAAGGTTTAGAGGTTTATATATGCAATATGGTCCCCTACACAGAGTCAGATGATGGTGTTGAATTAAATTATTTAAAGAACTATTGAATGGTACCATTGATTTTAAAATGGCGTGTGACTGTTGACCGAGTTAAGCTATTACTCGGTGAAGTCTTGTTGGTACGAAATGTTATAAGATTTATTCGGCGAGTACTTGGTGTCACCATCGAACCGATGATCATCATCATGTCAGGACGCTTTTATGTAGGTTTGGCTAGCATTTGGCCAAATAAACCAACAGCGACTTGGTACTAGCCAGTAGCTCGTGCGCATATCCGATATTTAGCTTGCACAGTTGGCAGCAACTGGGATACATACGAGTTGGCATCCCTTGTTGAGTAATCAGCAGTCAATTAAGTTCGTCTCACACGCACACGTCCGTAGGAGCGTGTTATAATTGTTTCTTTGATTCGAACCTATGGAGAGAAAAAAAATGAAAATTAATGAAAGAAAGCCAAGTCCTAACTCGTAATAAAATCAAAGAAAACTAAGGGCCAGTCATCTTTTTCTGAATGACTGACAACGAAATTAGGGTTGTAGCAACAAGAAGAACTAGCAATGTGCAGCAATTTTATATATAAGAGAGCCGTCACGGCAAATAAATAACATGAAAGAAACAAAATACAAGAATGATTTATTCAGTGGGGAAGAAATTGCACAGGTTAAGCAACCTGCATAAGAAAAACAAATTGGGACCCCACTACCTTTGTGTATATCGCACAGCTAGTCAGCAGCTAAGTTTCTAAACTTTTTGTTGATCTTTAGGGGGGAAAAAAAGGAGTTTTAGAACTTTGTTTGAGACCAGGCTATTAGTTGAAAACTGGACCCGGCCGGCGTCTAGAAGGCCCGCAATACACAGTGATAAAAGCCAATAAACGTTAGCAGTCTCAACAAAAAAAAAATAAGGGAGTGTATAGCATATACTGGCTAACTTTAGCAGTACATTGTTAGCAGTACAATAATACACATATAAGTAGAATATAATAAGGTTTGCCTTTGGGATGGGTGGTCCACGTGGAAGGCTCAAGAATAGTGGGACAGCATGCTTAGTAGTGGTGGTTAAGCACATGCATGTTCTCTTTCGCGTATATGTGGGCGCATTGGATGCCAAATAAAACTGCTCATTTCCTCCAATCAAGGCGGTCAGTAGTAGTAGTAAACATAGAACCATACGACCTAGAGCGCCAAAACATCCTTGTCCCTTTCCTGCATATCAACCTCATCAGAGCTTTCATTTTATATGTGGTTCAGCTACACCTTAAGCGTACTGAACTAGTAGGAAGATAGGCAGGTGGACTTAATTCTTTTTGTGGCTTAATTTGGCCGCACGACGACAAGCTCACATATATAGGGAGGACTAGAGAGAGGTGAAGCTTATAGCTAGGATTTCGAGTCTTTGACCTACATATATACGTACGTGTTTTCGTTAGCAAGCAGATAACGACATGCTTTTTCAAGCTGCTACTCCTAGGTCCTAGCTAGCTGCAGCTCGATCACAGCATGATGGTTCACATTCACATATCCCGAAAGGCCGAAGCACTAGTAGCTGTTAATAAGCTGTTCCGGCCGGCAGGTCAGCTGGCTGGTACAGTAACAAGGAGCCTACCAATGCAATGCAAGGATCAGTTCGCGTGCAAACAGTAACAGGAATATACGGGCTGTCGACGCAATAATTCAGTCCATGGAATGGAAATTCAGTAGTATTTCAAATTGAAGGCAAGAAAAATAGAGAGAGAACCAAAAACCAAGGGCAAACAGTAACAGGAATATACGGGCTGTCGACGCTTCTTCCTATCCTGGCGGGGAGGGAGGCATGTGCTGTGCTGCTGAGTCCGACGTCGTAATCCGCTTTACCAACCTGCAGCTGGCACTGTTTCTCAAAAAAAAAAAAAAAAAACCTGCAGCTGGCACTCTGGCATATGCGGCCGTCGCCGTCGACATGGTGGGCCTCCGTTGACTGACCCAGCTCAGCCCGGCCCGGCCCGGCTGCGGCTGCCCGGAAACCTCAACGACTCTTGTGTGTTTTCCTTTCGTTCCATTACAATGGTCCGGTCAAAGCCAGACGTACGCTTCTGCGTGCGTCGTATGAATGACATGATGTTAACTTTACATACATAAAAGTACAGATTTTGTTTCGCTTAGCAGATACTACTAGCATTAGAAGATCATCATTTGGGTTGGGTGGGGATCACATACGAAAGGACACGCACAATTCGTGTGTCTCGTGTTGAGATGACCGTGTTTCTTTGGTTAAGCCACACACACACACGCGCGTATCAATTTGTTGTTGTCAGCTTTATTTATACACGGCACAACATAGACGACGAGAAAGACAAGGGGAAAACCAAGCTGCCAAGTAGGACTAGTATATACGGAAATTTTATCCATTGTTCTTTGATTCACATCATCATTATTATTAGTTGATGACTGCAGACAGACATACAGACTCCTCGCCGCATTGACCAAGTAGGACGAGCAGCTCTTCTTGGGTTCTTCCTCCAAGTTCGACCCGTATCTCACGTGTGGTGTGAACTCAACCACAGCAAATAACACAAGAATCATCATTTCCATCGAAACATGTCGGAAATGAAAAACACCGGCCTTTTCAACACTAGTACTACTAGGTTAGGTTATGTATTGGGGAAAAAAAAAAACGCGGAGGAGCGAGCGATGCTTCCTGCCGCGCGAGACGAGCATGAGCACTAGAGCTTTCGTAATCGGTCCGATCGAATAGCGTGTTCCACTCATCATCATCGCACAAAGTCACGAAACACACAACCGGAATTGCGTGTGGCATGAAGTTTCTTAGCCGCGTCATGTCTCATGTGGCGCGGCCGCCTCCAGGTCCAGGAGAAAATTCAGACAGCGCGTGGGAAAAGCGATCCACCAGTTTGCACGCAGGCAGTTGCGAAATGCGCATCGGTTTCGTCACGAGACTGATGAGCAAAGGAACGCGGTTTCTCCGGATGAAAAACAAAAAAAATAGGTTAATTTAATTTCCGTTGCCACTTGCGATCCCCCTTCTCTGCTCTCTCTCTCTCTGCTCCCTCCGCCCGCCGGTTAAAAACCTCCAAATCAACTATCAACCCAACAAAGGGCCGAGTCGTCTCCCCCTTTCTCTCTTCCTCCTCCTCCCACCAACCATCTCTTCTTCTTCTTCTTCTCCGCCGCCGCCGCCGCCGCAATCCCCCCACCTCCGTCCAGCCACCTCCAGTCATCTTCCTTACTAGCTTTGAGTCTTCTCTTGCTTCCGCGGCCAGATCAGTTGCTTGTCTTCAGCCACTGTCGAAATCAGTTCTCAAGACCACTTTTCCGGCCAGATCTGAGCTTGTCGGCGGGGGGAAAAAAGGCGCGGCCTTTAGCCCAAAGCCGTCATCTTTCCCGGCGATTCGTGCCTGACCTCGACTCCCGATGGCGTCCTCCCCGACGGCGACGGCCGCGTCGTACTGGTGCTACCAGTGCGACCGCTTCGTCCGCGCCGCCGCTCAGGACGACTCCTCCGCCTCCGCCGTCGCCTGCCCGGCCTGCGGCGGCGGCTTCCTCGAGGAGATGGGCGCGCCGCCTCCCCGCGCAGCCTACCTCCGCCGCCCCCGCGCGCACCACCACCACGCCCACGCCGCCGCCTCCGACCTCCGCCTCCGCCGCGCCCGCCGCGGCGCCAGCTCCGCGTCCGGCGACCGCGGCGCGTCCCCCTTCAACCCGGTCATCGTGCTCCGCCGCTCCCCGCCCGCCGGCGGCGACGCCGACGACGGCTCCCCCGCCGCCGCCAGCAGCTTCGAGCTCTTCTACGACGACGGCGCCGGCTCCGGCCTCCGCCCGCTCCCCGAGAGCATGTCGGACTTCCTCATGGGCTCCGGATTCGAGCGCCTCCTCGACCAGCTCGCCCAGATCGAGGCCGGCGGCCTCGCCCGCGCCAGGGACAACCCGCCGGCGTCCAAGGCCGCCGTCGAGTCCATGCCCACCGTCACCGTCGACGCGGCGCACGTCGGCGAGGAGTCGCACTGCGCCGTCTGCAAGGAGGCGTTCGAGCTCGGCGCCGAGGCAAGGGAGATGCCCTGCAAGCACATCTACCACCAGGACTGCATCCTCCCATGGCTCCAGCTACGCAATTCGTGCCCAGTATGCCGCCACGAGATGCCCACCGATGCGCCGCGGTCTCGGTCCGCAGCGGTGGCTAACGACGGCGGTGCGGCTGGCGAGGAGGAGACCACGGTTGGGCTCACCATATGGAGGCTTCCTGGTGGTGGATTTGCGGTTGGGAGGTTTGCCGGCGGGAGGAGGCCCGAGGAAAGGGAGCTCCCCGTCGTGTACACGGAGATGGATGGCGGGTTCAACAACGGCGGCGCGCCCAGGAGGATCTCATGGGGCTCAAGGCAGAGCCAGTCCACAGAAACCAGCACCATTAGGCGCGTGCTCAGGAGCGTGTTCTCCTGCTTCGGCCACGGCCACTCGTCCCGGGCCTCCTCGTCTTCCCACGCGAGGCCTGAGCTGAACGACGCCGCGTCCGACCGGAGCGCCGCCTTTAGCCACGGCTCCAGAAGCCGGAGCACCAGCTGGAGACTGGAGGACGGCCACGCCGACGCCATGGTGCAGAGATAATAGGTGGTGTGCTGAGAAGAAACCATAGACACACCTTATTGTTGTTGCTTTGATTCATGTATTTACTCACTTGTTAGAAGAAGAAAGATTATGAACAAGGATTTGTAGAACAGGATTGGTGTTTGTACATAGAGCAGGTTTGATTTGCAGAGAGAGAGGGGGGCCGTCGTCCACTGTGAATGCTGATTCGGAAATGAGCATTTTTTTTTTCTGGTGGTACATTAGGATGGAGGAGGAGGTTGTTTCAAGTTTCAATTGGTAGCAGCAAATACTAGCAGCATGTTTGATCATTCATCGATTCGATGTCTCGCACCATTCTTTGCGTTTGTAAGAACACAACGAATGTGTTGATGTTTTACTACTACTACATCTTTGTTGCCGGATTCAATAAAAATCTTGTCCGAGATATTTTTTCTGATTCACCCTCCAATTTCTTCAATCAGCATATTTGCCTGTTGCATTCATGCAGATATTCAGATAGATATTGCTCATGGGCCATGGCTTGATCAGATTCTGATTGGTTTACTTCGTAGCGTGCTCATTTCACTATAATTGGTGGTCAATCAAGTTTTTGCATGTTGTTTGGCTCAGGTCAACACATCATTATTCATTCCATTCCTTGTGCAAGAACCACAAACAATATCACCACCACACTTTTGTGAAGTGAAACAGGCTGTCTGACTGAAATTTGTACCTGGCGGGCGTGTCACATTCAGATTTTCAGATACTTCAGCTCTTTTTGGATAACCCATCAGAAGCAAAAGGATATTTTTACTAGTGCACCTAGGTGTTTCGATGTAGTAGTTTCGAGTACTTGCCAAACATAACTGTCGTCATATATATGAACAGAAAATGTCAGCTACTACGACCTGCATAGCATATCTATGGTATGCTACTGTAAGAGCTCGTAGATTCTGCCCCTGGTCAATTGCCTTTTGCAGTAAGTTTCACTGCCCTTTGAGAAACACCTTTTATTTTTGGGAAAATTCCACATGAGATGCTTCTTGCAAGCACTGGGTAGTGGGTGCCACCAGCATTTCCAACAACTAAGGTCCATCAATCAGTTGCATGGTCCATGCCGGTACGCTTCAACTACTCGACTGAAAATCTGAAAGAAGCTCCTCTCTCTTCCGTAATGTGATGCTTTTTTTTTTCTTCGTCATTAGTGGAGCTGTATAATACATGTAGGCCCAGCGATGATTAAGCCGTGCCTCTGATGTCTGTTCTGGTAGCTGAGGTGCAACTGCAATGCAGACAGAGTTTGGTCGGGGTACGACTGCTAATTTTATGTTGGGCTTGTCTGCGGAGACGCATCGACAGGTATTAGCACAAAATCTCCCATCTCATCATCTTGTCTCTCTGTACTCACGGTTGGTTGCTGTTAGCCTGTTACTACAAAGCAGTCTTTTCTGACTGGTTCTTCCGACCTTAATCCTAGTGTTTGTTGGTTTGAAACTGATAGGCTATTTGGCTTATTTTTCTACTGTAGCTTGGCTATATAATCACAACTTGTCTGTGCGGCAGAAGCAACAACATGTTGTGTTCCTTTTCAGTTTTCACCTTTGCTTCTAGAAACTGTTCAGAGTGCTATTATGATAATCATAAAATCTCTTCTCCGTTCGTGACCTCGACAGCTCGGACTGGGACTTCCATTTTCGTGAATGAGCTGCCGCGTTGTCTGCTTGTTCCTGTCTGTGATCTCCAAGATTAACTGATTGAATGCAAGGGGTTCAAATGGGGAATCCAAGCTAAGCAATTATCCATCGACCAATCTAGAGACAGACCCTTTTCCTCTTCACGCATGAGTGACAACGCACGGTCCCTGCAAGCAGCCATGAAAAAGAAAATGCTGTCGTAAATCAATCAAAACATTTATTTTCTGTATTATCATTGACGTGTCCTCAGCAATGATTTATGCGTCCAACATCGTCTCCTTTCATTCATTATTCAGGCCTCAGAGAAAGAAGAAACATTGACATCTAAGGAGGAATCTACCGAAGAAACGTGTCACTGATGGACAAGCAGAACAAATCAAATCGGCCCAAAATAGATCAGGAGCTCGCAGCACTGACCTGCTGAAAGGCGCTTCTCTGTAAATCGTCTATATCTATGTTTTTGTACGAGTCAAAATTTAGTACATGTGAAATTCAGGTGAACTTGACTGATAGCACTGTTGTTCATGCTTGTTGACAGTGTCTGCATCTCAGCTTTCTCAGGAAACAACAATATTCACACAAGTTGCGTCTGTGAGGAGTTGAGGCGGAACATGAACTCTCTGGAGAAGGAATGAAATCAAATTAACCGTCGCCGTGAAGTACCCACTGTTGTCAAGAACTGAAGATGCTTCGTCTTCAGTTTGCAAGAGAAGAACTGAACATGAGAATATCACTGAACTCGTTCTCTGAAAATTGCTTATCCGCACTGAAGTCTACTGTCGTCATAATCAATGAAGTGTTGCAGAATGTTTTGGTAAGACATTGTGTGATCAATGAAATGAACCTGATTTAATTGCAAAGAGGATACTGCGTAACAAATGGACATGTGATGTATGTAAATTGCATTCCTTGGTTGAAGACTTTGTAGGGACATAAATTATGTTGGAGTTCAGCGCGATCTCACCGCCGGTGAGCTCCTGGGAACGCATGGGAGTTTTGTGCTGCTAAAACCTGGCAGCATTTCCTGGTTTATTTCTTGCTAGTTATTCACAAAGGAAATCATGACTGGCAAAAGCGACTGTCATGCACCACAAACACAGTGAACTTGCATGCGTCAAGATGACAAGATCTACTAGAGACACGCACAACCTATCACTGGCGGAGCCAGCTACAGTAGCGAACCTCAATAACAGGCATCCAGCCCCAGCTAGCTAAAGTTTCTAGTCTTCTAATCAGCTGAACGCTCACCTGATACTAGCAATTCAACAAATGACAGCGTTGTCTAACCTTTTATCTAGACCAATTAGACAGGTTGAGGCACTGTTTTAACTCCGGGCCTTTGAAAATTTACCAGACAAGAGGGGGGGGGGGGGGGGGCGGAGCCCCTTCTTGCTGCAACCTACGTGGCCATGCACTCTAACTAACAATAAAAATTGCTAAAATAGGAAAACAAATTAACTTAGAAAATTAATAGATGAAATATTCAATATTTCTCCCCCTAATCATGAGCACGATCACCTGCAACCTTGACATCGATCTTGGTATGCAGCTCTTGGAAGCGAACATGCCCGAGAGCCTTGGTCAGAATGTCCACTAACTGCCGCTCTGTTGCTGTGTAGTCGAGGACAATCCTGTTGTCGTCGTCGACACACTCTTGGATGAAATGATAGTGCACATCAATCTACTTGCTCCAATCATGTAAAACGGGATTCTTACTTAAAGCAATCGAAGACTGGTTGTCCAGATCTACTCTCGAGCGCTGAAATTGTTGGTGAACAACCAATCTGTTAATGCTTTGAGCAAGAATCCCGTCTTCCACGATTGGAGTAAGCACATTGATGTGCGCTATCATTTCATCCGGGAGTGCGTTGATGACAATAGGATCGTCCTCAGCTACACGGCGACAGAGCGGTAGCTAGCAGACATTAGACCAAATGTTGGAGTTCATCCTTCATTGTGATCTTACCAACGAAAACGCATGGGAGCACAATGTGGGAGACAGGAACTTGACAACATTTTATGGTCTATCCCTTGCTATTTATATGAACAAAGGAAGAAAAATATTGGCCGGCCACGCCATGCGCAACATGCACCACGAACAGGCATGCCGTGGAACTTGCTCCGTAAGAACTCACATGCATCAAGCTGTATAAATGCGCACGACCGTTGAACAAGGCCATGCATTCCTAACTAATAATGGAAATTGCTCAAATTAGGAAAGCAAATAAACTTTAAAAAAAATTAACAGATGGAAAACACGATGGAATATTCAACAAATTCGAGCCTAAATGCCTATACAAATTAAACAAGGCCATTGACCATTATGTGACTTCTTTTTTCGGTACATCCTCATTTCAAAACGTAATCATATTCCTGAATCTTGTGCTTTATGAAGCCCAAACAAGCTATTAGTCTGAATGTAATGCACGCTATTTACAAAGAAAATGAATTCCACACTATTTGCAAAGACCAATCTTATGACAATGGAAGGAATGAGAGCATTCTGTTAGTCTGGTCTTACAAAGTTAAGGCAAACACTTCTAGGTCAATACTTTCAATGAATGCAATCTTATGGCACTGACTGTTGTACAAGGTTCAGAGCCAGAAATATAATGATAAGGAATCTTGGAATACAGTCAATGGTTAAAGCTCATATATTTCTTCTTTCTCGGAGCAAAATAGGCTGCTTAGTGACATTCCTGTTCTCAGAATTACACATGGCAATCCAAGAAACAATTTCAGGAACAGTTTTGTCAGTGTTGTCGGTCTGAAGATTACAAGACCTCAGTCTATCCAACTACCTCAGTTTAACTCCAGGAACATGATGCTGAATTTCTTCAGTTAAGGCCTTAGTCTATCCAACTACCTCTGTTTAAACTCTCTCTGTTTTCCATGTGAAGAACAGTTCTCTATTTTTCCTTTCTTTTCTTGATATAGATGTGAAATCTTGGCTTCAAGTGATTGTTGAAATTTGCTGTGCAACGTCCCTGTAATGAGACCCAAACGTTTCCCCCATCGCCTGGTAGGCTGGTATAAGATAAGAGAAATGTTGGCTGTAGCCAAGAACAGATGAGCTTGAAATTGAAGTAACTAGGGAAAATGTACTACCTACCACATAGAAAATATTTGGAAGCATCATGTACTGCATAGATTCTGTTATGGGAATAGAAATCCTTTCACAAGGCAAACCATTCTGTTCAAGATCTTGTTATGGTGAAATAACACCTTCTTCAACTGAATGACATCTGACCTGACGCTCTTCCCTTCAAAAGACTGGCCTGCATCTCATCGTGGTCGTCTGTAATTGCGTGGTGCTGAGTAAGGATAGAAACAACATTGCTGGCTCTGGCTGACTCCAAGTGAAGCTTCGGTCCTATGGATGGGAAGAACCAAATCGACGGCGGGAATCCAAGGGCACTCCACTGGGGCAGGATGGGGACGGACGCGGCACAACGGCGTGAATCCAAGGGCAGGTGGAGGAAATTCTAGGCTCTGATCCGAGGCCGTGGCGGCGCCGTTGAGAGGGACGGCGGCTAGGAAGGTGGGAAGACCGGCGGCGGCGGCGGCGGTCAACGAGCTTGGCAAATAAGCCCCTCCGTTTGCGATTTTCCAATTTTACATAAAACCCCCTGGTTCAGATCGCGATTATTAACCACGATCCAAACCATTTACATAAACCCTCTGGTTTGGATCGCGATTATTAATTGTGATCCAAATATTTACAGAAACTCCCTAGTTTGGATCACGGTTAATAGTCTTGATTCAAATATTTGCAAAAAGCCCCCTGCCTCGTATCGAATTTTAGTAAATAGGTACCTCATCCCAGGTTGCCTGCAATTCATGTCGCCGCCGCTGCCTCCTCCGCATTCTCCCCATTGGCACGGGACCTCCTGAAATTCTCCGCCCCTGGAGGTCGAGATCCGCGACCTCCGCCGCAATCTTTCGGCTCTGTGCTTATTTGGCAACAAAAAGTTGCCCATGAACAGAGCAGCGCGCTTTTCGCCTTTTCCCCCAAATATATCAGCTTCAAACCTCTGGTTTGAGTTGTGAGAACTCTAGTTTGGATTATGCAGACAGACTAGCAGCATATTGTATTCGGTTTTGAAGGTATAAGCAAAGATTGAATTCATGTTCGTCGCGCGCGGACAGGAAAAGCACTGACTGGGCTACTGGCTGCAAACAGAAGCCATGAGATGAGACATTGAAATTTGGAAGTTGATGAGATCCAGCACCAATCCACCGCCGGAGATTAGGGTGCGGGAAGGGGAAGAAACGTCGTCTCCCTCCATCCGTCTCGGCGGACAGACAACCATGGATGAGTGACCTTGCGTCTTGCTTGAGGATGACGAGGAGGAAGAATACGTCTAATATGAGCCGCGCGAGTCGGATCAGACGGAGACGGGTCACAGCGTCAAAGGCCTGGTCGGTATCTATTTTTCAGTCGATTGAAAATTAGCATTCTTTCAATCGATGATTTTTTTAGTGTTATCTTTTTTGTTATTTCTTTTATTATTTTTTATTTATAGGATTATTTATATTAATTAGTATTATGTATAGACTATAGAACAGTTTTATGTTTTTGTATCAATTGGATCTAGATTTAAGGGCTAAAAACGTTGATTAAAAGGAACCCTCATTTTCAATCGACTGAAAATTAGACACTTCTAATATAAAATATATGAACCAAAATACATGAGGTGGTGAAGCAGACTTATTTTCTTGAATTGAAAATTTGTCGGCATAAACTAGGTACACAATTGTGGCTCTGTTTAGGTTTGCATATGTTGTGCTATGTTACGCTACAAATTTTAGTTAGTTATAGAAATATTTATTTGTTAGTGTGATTTATATGTCAGAACTAAAATATATAATCACTTTTGAAAGCCACCGCAATACAAAATGAAGCTCGTATATCGTACTTCTTCGGTATATCAGAGTAGCAAACATGATTGAAAGCACCGCGGTTCGCAGTCTGAAGAAATAGCATTTATCACTCGGGTAAAATTTCTAGAGGAGTTGCTGACGGAGCATGTTGCGTCTAAAAAGACAAGTTTTGGCTAAACAAAAAATGGAACATTAACCGCCGTTATGAAATCCATATGCCCACTGCCGTCTTCAGTTTGCAAGAGAAAACACCTCAACCAGTAGTATGTCACGCTGAAGTGAAGTGAAGTTAATTTTCTGAAGATTTCAAATTCCCCTTGGCAGATCTTTTCTCTGGGTGGTTTTTATTCCGCAAGTTTCAGATGCTACGTATTGTTGGACTTGCTGGTGCGCAGGGTGCAGGCATCTCTGACCGTCTGACGTGCATCGTACTCGCCTACTCGTACGTATATATGTACGTGGTGACTAGGATTGCGATCCGGAGGGTGGCCCACCTTATCCACGAATAATAGCGAGGCACGTAGCTCATTGTTTCCTCACACTCACACACTGATGACACACAGGCCGCGTTGGCACTTGGCAGCGACGTGACCTATACTATCTATGTCTTCCTTATCCGCGTGATCCAGTTTTGTGCGGTCTCGGTGCATCTTCCTCATCTTCCAATAACCTCAATAATAAAATCTCTCCCAACATCGATCGTATCATCCACTCTACACTTGCTTGTAGCTGCACAACATTTTCCCTTGCAAGCAAGCTAAGCTAGCACAGGGAGATCATCAGATTCCTCTCCAATGGCTGCCGCCGCCGTCAACGCGCCAGCTGCGTGCTGTTCGGTGTCCCGCTCGGCTGCGCTTCTCCCACCGCGGCCTGCATCAGCTTGTTGTGTTATGCCGTCGACGATGTTGAGGAGGATGGGATCAAAAAGGGGCCGGCTGGTGGCGGTGGCTGCCGTCGGCGACGTGGCGGCGGAGGGCAACACGTACCTCATCGCCGGCGCGGTGGCCGTAGCGCTCGTCGGCACGGCCTTCCCGATCCTCTTCTCGCGCAAGGACACGTAATAATTAAGTTGTCAATTACTTAGTAATAATTTGCAAATTTGCATCATCAAGGGATAATATATATAATTTCCTGGTTCTGACTGATGATGATATATATATATAATCAAGTTGCCCGGAGTGCGACGGCGCTGGGTTCATCCGCAAGGGCGGGGCGACGCTGCGTGCGAACGCGGCGAGGAAGGACGAGGCCCAGATCGTCTGCCCCAACTGCAACGGTCTCGGCAAGCTCGGCCAGATCGACAAGTAAATATATATAGCTCATCATCAACTGGACGCATATTTATGGGGTGATCACAGTTTGAACGAATGTACATGCTCTGGTGAACAGAGAACTCTGTCCTGTCGTCGTTTCATCTCGTTTTGCTTTATTAAGTTGTTAATGTGTGCGTACTTGTATAGTGTTGTGCAGAGGGCGGTATGCATAGTGCAAACGCGAAGAATGATCACGCGTGTCTACCATTTTGTAATAAAATGTTAAATAAGTACCTACACCACTTCTCCCGGTGTTATACATCTATCTGTGAGGTGCAGCTTCCCTGTCTCCTTAACCCTGTGCCAATCGGTGTCTCTTCGCACTTGGACGGCAACATTTTTCCGGAGCACATTCAAAAAAATAAAATAAAAAATTCTGGAACATCTAATCTTTTCACTCCATTTTAAAAAGTTTCAACTCAATTTGAATGAAGTAGTTACAAGTTAGATTTGAAAAGTTTCAACTCGATATCATCTCCCTCTCTAGAAACTAGGGTGGCGTGGCTCCACGATAGGGCGAGAAAGAAGATGAATGGGTGCGAGCCCCACATGATAGAAAGGGAAACATGATCAAGTCTACATATATGTGAAATTCTATGAAGAAACAAATAGGAAATGAAACAGATGCTTTGTATTCTAGAGTGCATTAATCATCAAAAGTTTTGTGTACAATTTATTTGGCATGCATACTGTTCTGCCCCCTTCGGCAATGGCACCGTTCTACCACCACCTCCTCCTTTGAGTTTCTAGCAGCACATAGTTACATTCTCCAAGAATTGTCCTTCAACAAACGCTTGATCAATGTAAGAGGTATACAAGGAGAATAATTAATGATATGAGGCTCACATCATAGAAACGAAGGGAGACCATTTATAACATGGCAAAAAGACAAATAAGACTATTTATATATTATGAAATACTATGGAGAAAACAACAAAGAAGCGGTGGCTCTGTATCTAGTGCACACTAAGTAAGGTTTTAAAATATGTCTTAGTTAAACAATTTTATTATGTTCAAGTTATGAGAGATGGTTAAACATTTTTACATTAAGGATTTTAAATATTAACCAAATCACATACATACATGCGCGCGAACTGACTAGAATTAGGATACAATATAGTACAATTAATCCCATTATAAATATAAGGTGATGAGTATATTTCTAGGATCTAAATCCAACAAACAGGAAGAAAAGGTTGTGGCTCTGCATCTAGTGCACACTAAGCAAATGTTTCTAAATTTATGTTAGTGACATCTTTAGGGCTTCTTGTTTATCGGTTCTGCTTGTTAGCGTTCGCAAATCTCCTTAAGGATCAAAGTTTAATTTTAATTTTCTTTGTACTCCTAGTTGGCTTGTATAAGAACCTAATTAAATACAATTAGTATCCTTCATAGGGTTCTTTTATGAAAAATAGTCTCTATACCTCTATCTTTTGAGTAATGGAAACATCTAGCCCTTTTTGGGTAGATGGACTTAAAAAAATATGTATTTGACACTTACTTTGTTCAAATTATGACAATTGTTTAAACTCTTTTTCTTAACCGAATAATCTTTTTCATGTGTCTACTTCCAAAAACAAAAAGATTCATGTGGTTGAGCCAGCCTCAATGTTTGTATGCTTCAGCGATATGCTGCATGCGTGTCGTGACCCGCTCATTTAACTGAACAAAACCCCTTCGGATACATATCTTTATTGAGTGCGTCCATTTAGGGTTATCGCGATGGCTACGCCTTGATCTATAATCAATACGTTGGCATGGATCAAAGGATGGACCGAGGTGTGTCATCTGGCAGCAAACCCAGCAGATCAGGCTCATATATCGTCACGACAGAACTTCAAGATATGGACAAGGCCACCAGGGTCACCACTCACCAGTCATTTGCTTCCCTTAGCTTTTTTTAGGGTGCCTCATGTCCACGGGTAGAAATGTCATTCCATGTTTAGCACATCATCATAGTGACACGAGTCAACACTTAACATAGTTTAGAGATATGAGCATTCGATCCATGCCATATGGCATCATTTTAGACACATGGCACACCAAAAGGAGTAATGTATACTTGCATTTTTGGTTACCAAGCCGAGATCTCTCGGCTTCCCATCAACCGTACACTTACATCCTCGCATTTCACGGTGGTAGCAAACAGATCATTGCTGCTGCAACGCGGTCAACGTGACGGAGACAAATAATGGTACTGTACGTACTAGCTACATTTGAGTAGTGCTTTTGTTTTTTTTTTAAACGCAATATAGGGTCAGACGCTAACACACTCTCTTACTCTGCACGAATCACGTTTAAGTTAGTATATAATATAACCACATGGAAATGATTTTTTACTGTGCCGTTTGGCCCGTAAAGAACCTGATGCGAGGCCCCATACATATCTTTCTTCTTCTCAGCCTTGAGTGCTCTATTACTAGAAGCATCGAAACAACATACCAATTGTCTCGCGCCCTCTTGAACTCCAAACTGCCCCTGCCTTTCCTCTACATCACCGGCATCCTGGTGCTGCTGCATGCCAGGCAGTCTTGCCTCTCCGGCACTATGCTGTGTGTACAGTGTACTGGTGTGTGTACATGTCTGTCAGTCACAGGCTCACAGCTAGCCTGCATCCAACCTGTATTAGCATACGCATATACATCTCAACGTATATACTACATCTGGACAATTACGGTTAATGTATAGCTGTTGCTTGCTTACACTACTAATAATTGATATAAAGTCACTAGGACATATAGGACTGATCAGTTCCTGCCCGTTGTGCATGCTGCTTTTCCACTAACCCACAAACGGTTCACGTTCACCAATACTACTTGCTTGAATCCAAAGGCCCAAATCATGGAGCTCGAGAGACGAGAGGCAAAGTTCTTTCCATATTCTTCCAACCGTATGTCTGTGTTTGCATCTGAATTCTGAGAATGAACGAATATAATCTACCCGTTGCATAACGCAGCGACATTTTTTTTTCCTTGAACGAGAGAATTGCATGCAGCAACAGTACAGCATGAATACAAGAATAAACCAATGATTAAACAAGAAACCAAACTAATTAATCGACGACATCGAAAGAGGCTAAACTACTATCTAGTAGTCTCATCTCAAGATTGAAGAAAAAAAAATTAAATGAAAGAGGAAGTGAGCTGAGGTCATTATTAACCTCCTCCAGCTCCAGGCGGATCGATGTTGCATGTGTGCCAAGGACGACGACGACGATGCTTGATGATGATGATGATGGAGCTGTGGCAACAAGGCCATGGCTGCTACTTGTCGTCGTCGTCGTCGTTGTCGCGCCAGCAGACGAGCATGGAGACGCAGCGGCGCACGATGTAGAGCCGCGCCCGCTGCTCCTTCACCTTCCGAGACAGCCGAGCGCCCACCCATGGCTGCTGCTTCGTCTTCCCTCCCGCCGGCGATGACTGCTGCTGCTGCTTCATCATCGCGCCGCCGCCCTCACCAACGGCTTCGGTGGTGCTGGTGGTGGAGCAGCTCCTGCTGAGCAGCGCGCCGCTGCCGGCGTGTGAACTGGTGGCACTGCTACACTCCACCGTCGCCGCCGCCGCCGCAGCGGTCGTCTCCCTCGTCGTCGATAACGACCATCTCCTGCCAGCTGTCCTCCTCCGGGTCCAAAACCCGGCGGCCTTTTTGCCGCGGCTCATCTTCTTCTCACTGATCTCCTCCTCCATTCCTTCCTTATTAATTCTTCCCTTCCCCTTTGGAAACACCTACCTAAAATGGAGATCGATGAGATGAGACTCAGAGAGACTGATGATGATGACAATTGACAAGCTAGCTGCTAGTGAATGAGTGTGAGTAATAACTCAGTGGGAAGTAGTGCGTGGCAAATCAACAGCTAAAGACGATCAAGAACAGGTGGGGCCCACCTGGCAGTGGCGCGCGGTGTCAGCATGCCAACGTGCTGTGACTGACTGGCCTCAGCCGCATTTACCCGTCGACAAGTAACTGAACTCCTCAATCCAGCTCAGCCGGACAAACGACACGGGCCAGTGCCGCCCCTTTCTGTTCGGAAAAGCAAAGCCATCAAGTTCAGTGCTTCCTGCTGCTGCTTTTTTAGTAAACCATCCAAATATGGAGTTGTTGTAGGGAAAAAGGTTTTGCCGTTTTTTTTTCCCCCTTCTGTTGTTGCAATTTTTTCCCCCTCAGGCCAGCTTTATGTTATAGGGAAATCCAGAAATGGATTGTATTTTTCACAACTTGTTTCTTATTATGATTGTAATGCCAAACAGCCCTATGAATATGATGGAATATGATAGAGTTTCCTTTTCCCTCCTAAAAATAGACGGCCTCCATCCCGTCCCGTTTTGTTTCACCTTTTTTTTTTTTCTGACAACAAAAGAGAGAAAAAAAAGATCAGTTCTCTCACAAAGCGGAGGCAATTGAAAACACACGACTGGCCCGCTGGCACATGCGGCCCAACAAGCTTCGGTAGCCATCAATCATCATCCTGTCTCCAATTAGCGGGACGAAAGCGATAAGGGGAGAGACGGTGAACCAACTGCCTGCTGCGAGCTCGCCGGAGAACCATGGCAACGGCGGCGGCGTGTCTGCGGGTTGCTTCTCCGTTCACGGGACCACCTCTCAGTGCTCCATTTCACGTCCGTGCCGCGCGGCGGGGGGCCAGGAGGGCCGGGCTGTCAGTCTCGGCGGCCGCCGGCGGGTCGTCTCCTACCGTTCTCGTCACCGGCGCTGGCGGCCGAACAGGTGTTCTTTCAGTTCCACTCATTTTGACATTATTTCGATATACTTTCAGGCCTAGTATTTTGCAATTGTGTAATGTTAGTACAATTGGACCCTGCCATTGCGCGTTGCTTGTTGAACTGGTACAAATGTGACGCCTTTGAAGCGTTTTTCCCTTCTTGTAATCTGATTCAATGCAGTCATTTGTTTATGTACTACTAGTCCCCTGATTCATCTTCCCATTTGCACGCTCAATTCTACCCTCTGTGATAATCCAGGCCAAATTGTGTACAAGAAATTGAAGGAGAGGGCAGAACAATTTGTGGGTAGAGGCCTAGTCAGAACTGAAGAGAGCAAAGGCAAGATCGGAGGTGGTCACGACGTGTTCATCGGCGACATAAGAGACCCAGAAAGCATTGCATCTGCGATTGAGGGCATCAATGCGCTCATCATCCTCACTAGCGCGGTGCCGAAGATGAAGCCGGGGTTTGATCCCAGCAAAGGACAGCGCCCTGAGTTTTACTTTGAAGAAGGGTGTTTTCCTGAACAGGTGGCTCAAATTGTTCGACGTTGCTTGCAGTAGCTGTGCTAATCTGTTAATTTCTCTGAATATAATCTAACGCGTTTTGTATTATTTGCCACTGTTTGAAGGTGGATTGGATTGGCCAAAAGAATCAAATAGATGCTGGTAAATGTTAACCTTCGCATTGCATATATATTCCTTCAAAATTATGCAACTGAGGAGATTGCTATTAGAAATGTTCACTTCCCAAACGCACCTTGTTTTATGTAGCCAAGAGCATTGGTGTACCTTTATGTAGCCAAGAGCATTGGTGTACCTTTATGTAGTTATGTAGCCAAGATACATAACTATCTTGTTTCTCTCTCATTACTGTTATTATATTCTTTCTTTCTGTACCTTTATGTAGCCAAGAGCATTGGTGTAAAGCAAATTGTTTTGGTTGGGTCCATGGGTGGAACAGACATCAACCACCCATTAAACAAGTTAGGAAATGGGAATATACTGGTACGAAGCATATTCATAGCTTTTCTTGTTCATGAGCATATCATCTGAACTACTTCAATGTTTGGGAACTTTGAATTATTTTCTTATTCTAAATTAACTTGTAGGTTTGGAAGCGCAAGGCAGAACAGTATCTAGCAGACTCTGGTGTACCATACACAATTATAAGGTTCTAATGCAAAGATTTTGTAAACTATAACTGTGAGTATATGTGTTGATTAAATAATCTTCTCTTTGTCCTTGCTCACAGAGCTGGAGGTTTACAAGATAAAGATGGTGGCTTGCGAGAGTTGATTGTTGGGAAGGATGACGAGATCTTGAAAACAGAAACAAAAACCATTGCCAGGGCAGATGTTGCTGAAGTTTGCATACAGGTAGCTTCATACGATGAAAGAAACATTCTGGTCAAACTACTGCTTCATGTTTTTATTTACGGTACAAAAAAGAAATTTTGTATGCAGACTCGACCTACAGATTGCATTGCATGTGTTTCAATCTTTCTATAGAAAAGCCTTGTGGTAAGTTCACACCAATATGTGGCTTCCCATGCAGGCCTTGCTATTCGAGGAGGCAAAATTTAAGGCATTTGATCTTGCTTCAAAACCTGAAGGTGAAGGGACACCAACTAAAGATTTTAGGGCTCTTTTTTCACAAGTTAGCAGTCGCTTTTAAGAAGAAGAGACCAGTCTGGCCAAGACAAGAAGGCCACTAGGCAATATGAAATGTCTATTGAGTAAGGTTTGTTTTATAATTTCTCTTTAATTGATAAATATCACCTTTGTTGCACACATTATTTCCATAGAGATTTTTTTCCTTCACTTCCATTTTCACAAGCTTATAAAAGTTTTCTTAAGGGCACTTAGGGCGTGGTACTTCTGTGTTCCCTGAAAAACATATATAAACTCCCAGTCAAGATTTGGCTATCACATCAGGCTTTTGATTATTTGAGCCTGACCTTCTATAAGCTTTTCTAGAATGGCCTGCACTGTGTCAGAATATAACTTTTTGCTCAAGAGGCCCATAACGAAAAGCCAGCGGTTGTGATTTTTTGAGGAGGCATGGCTAGGTGGCTTCTGCAAAAGCGATAACTCTTCCTAGGGGGCTTACCCCTTCTATTCTTTTTGCTTTTTTTCTTTTAAAGCCACAGCTCTCGCAAATGGACTATATTCTGGACTTCAGTGCCCTTGAAATTCAAGCTATGAAGGAACAAACTTTTCATCTAGCTCTGTCTCATACACATTCAGCAAATCAAGGTCCTTTGTATCGTATATGTACATAAAAGCAGAGCAAGTCACACTAAATTTAATGGACAAAAACCGTGGTAGTGAAACAAAAATACTCTGCTTCACAACCACTGACCAAGTGTTACTAAGTACTGCATTTTATTTAAGGTTTCATAAAATGGATGAGTTTATACTATGGCTTGCCTTGCAAATCACATTCATCCTACCCGTGCTTGGGGCTGGCTATGTTTATTTTAGACAAAATGCCTTATCCCACTTTTATTGAAACCAACACAAAACTTTACAAAGTCTTACAAACTTCTGGGGACTCTAACACACAATATAAGCTCAAAACTCTCTGCAAGTTTAAACCAAACCGACAAACATACCAGCTCCATAATATCGGTTAAGTTGTTCAGCTAGGGTTGGAATCCTTTTGCCCCTTCAATTTGTCGATCGGTTTGAGCAACTAGATATGTTTGTTAATTTGTTGCTCTAGTAAGCAAGAGAGTTCTTTTATGCCCTTAAGCAATTTGAGTGATGGAGCGATCACTAATTGCTCATAATAGTCTTGGTAAAACTCTGGCCGTGAATGATTTTTCCTAACAAACAATAAAGTAATACACTGTGAACAAATTGAGCATATGCACCCTTTCTAAATGTACTGGATTCCTTGGGTATAGTGGCGGAGCTTCACAAGATAACATGGGGGGAGGGAGGTTTGACAGGGTGTGTGTGGAGGGGTGCTTGTGTAATATGGCAGTTATATTGATTCGAAAAGTAATGTGGGGAATGCTTCACATATTGTATGACCTTCTTCCAAGATTGTTCACAAACATAAGTAAATTTGCTGTACTTGAAATCATTCTGCCGAAGATTGCATGACTAGCTTTTGGAGGTTTGAGATTTTCTAAGCTCTTCACTGCATTATTAGTAGTATAACTGACTTGCAGGCTAAGATCTGCTTTGATATTGCTAGTTATTAGGATTTCCAAGAAGACAGTGCATGTATTATCCTCCCTTTCCATCCCTGTAAAAGCCAGCCCATGTCTTTGACAATGACAAAGTCATCATGATAATACTTCTTTATTCCCTCTATTGATCTCTGTAGGATTTCTTCATTAATAGGAAGTTGCTTGAACCCGGGTTGAGGCTTCTCACTTGCCATCGCTTGTAACTCTCTGGCCTCTCAATCCTTTCTGTACCTTCACACGCGATAACATTTAACACATCTGCCCCAAGGAGATATTTCTCTATCAGTATCCTGTCTTCATGACTTGGAGCGACAGTTGCATTGAGCACGTCAAACAGTGAAGAGTAATGGAACAAAGCCTCCCTGAATCTTGGCAGGAAGAAGGGGGAGTTGTACAATCCGTTCACAATACCAAGAACAAGAACTTCTGGATTAATCCTCTTCATGATGCGCAGAACCCTATCCCTTGCACTATCTATGTCTTCTATTTCATCACCAAGATTTTTCATATCTAACAAGCAGTTGATTATGAGCACCTCATCCTTCTCAATTTTGAGATCCTCAGTGTTGATGTCTTCCCATCGTGAGGCTATTCCTTGATACTGGAAAGGTATGTTGAACATTTTTGCATACTCGGCCAACCGCTTTCCAGTCTCCTCAATCAGTTTGCAGGGGCGAAAACCTGGTTGGGGTATGTCTATACCCGTGATACGAAGTTTTGGTGGGCCATCTTTTCGTCCCACAAGGCGTTGAATTAGTAATGGCCACTGAAAGCCAAACACAATGCCAAAATCAATGATATGCACTCTTGGTCTTCCCTCTGATGCATTAATAATAGTTTTGTTGGAGAAGTAGTATGCCCCCATTGTGAAAGGGCATGCTGCAATGAAAAGACGATAGGCTTTTAGCATGTCTCTGGCACTTGTTCGTTTCCCCATCAGCGTTTTATACATTTGACTCCCGGTTCCAGCCAAGCGTGCCTCAAGAGCGTCTGCAAAGTAGACTGCCAGCCTCTGAGAACCATCTCCATATGGTGAAGAGTGATGCCTTATCTTCTTTAGTAGCTCACTGGCAAATGGGTGGTTGTTAGATGCCAGCGCTTGTGCACACTGGGTAAGAAGAGCTCTCAGATCAGTTGCTGCCTCCTGTTGTTTCTTACCTCTTGACTTCTTTTGGCCTTGGTCATATCCTCTGTGTTGAACATTTTGTGAACTGTTTCCTTCTTCTTTTGCCATCATTTCTCTAAGGTCCGCAAAGTCACGATATATATTCCCATTGCAGAGTAGAATGCGGTCAAACATTTCATCACGGATTGTTTCATTAGTAGAAATTGCTGAAAACTTACTTTTCCTTGCTTCCAACAACTCCAAGCAAGGATGCTGCTTTGTTTTGTTTGCATACTTACTCTTCTGTCTAACTGCTCCCTCTGTCACTTGTTTGGAAACAAGAACATTGCTATCCAGATCAACCACCAATGTTCCGATGCTGGGAACAAACTTATTTGCTTCCTCAGCACCTCTACTAAATTGCAAAGACAAACGGTCAAGCTCAGAAGTCGAGCCAGTAGTTATCAAGTGCCTATCCTGTGACCCCCGGAGATCACTAGCAAAGCTACTGCATGCCCCGTCAGGATAATTTTGTCTGCTATCATGGGGCCAACCTACTTTACTATCACTACTCATCAGCGTCTGATTAGGTGAAAATGGATATATCTGTCCAAGAATATCATAGAAGGGCTTCTCTGTGGCCTGAAGTGCATCATATTGTTGGTATATTCTGCCCTTCTCATCAGTATCCTCCTCCATTAATATTTGGTTTATATAGTCGAGAATTATATTAGAGTTGATCTCGGAATACTCAGGGCTGTCCATTACGCTAGATCTGTACTGGATCTAGCTTTTGTCTCCTGTTTGTGATCTACAAACAGATAGACCATAACCAACCTTTCATAAGTGTTTATTGACATAGTGAATTTTTCCTTTATGAACTCAATTACTAAAATTGTACCAATCTGAAATCTTGGTTTCATAAGCAACAAGTCCCATATAGCATCTACAATGCAAAAAGAAAAAAAAAGTGAGGATGCCGTTAGTTCTTCAGTCAAGAGAACAAAACTGAAAGGTCTGCTGAATTTTATTAAATGAGCTTTGGGTTGTGTAGAAGCAGGCAGAAGTGTTTCTTTTGTAACTTCCTTCCTTTTTGGATTTCTCTTTCTTTGGTTTGTAAGGTGGACCTTCCTTTTACTCCTTAATATATGAGGAGCAATTCTCCTCCCTTTGAGAAAACGAATTTGATAAAAAAACAGCAAACATGTTTGACATGAAATTCATCTTTAGTAACGATTCTCGAAGAAGGCATAATTCCTTTTAGAGTACTCTTCCTTTTATGTAACAGTCATAAAGTTCACATTCAGGTACACATGGGTCTTTCATGACCAAATGACCAGCAAATAAAAAGGGAGTTGCTTTTGTGACCCTGTTGATCTCTATTGCATGTTTGCCCTCATTTTTTCAACTTGGCAACTATTCTGCTTTATTTTGGAAAGGAATGACATGTTTGCCCCTGAAAAACTAGGGCAAACATGCCAAGTTGAGAAAATGAGAGCAAACATTCAATTAGACATCAAAACTTGGTTAACCCTGCAAATCACCAATAAATACACTGTAATGTTCTAGCAATCTACGACACTGGGGTACGCCCTTTTTTAATGTTCTAGCAATCTTGACCCCCCTAATATTGATGGTTTGAATGCGCATTTACATGTAATTTATGTGTTTGCCAAACATAACCTTGGTACTCTGCTAGAGCAGCTTTTGTTGGAAAAAAATGTTGATTTATCAAGAACATAGGAGTTGAAGTGTTTAAGATTGCATGAAAATACAAATTTCAAACAGACTCAACCAATAAGATATAATCATAACAAACACTGCTAATTGATTGCTGTGAATAGAAAGTTAAATTACATGAATAAGCACCTGATTAGCTTTCTTCAAAGCCTCTTAGCCCAAGGAAAAGATAGAGGTAGGTCAAAGACCATGAACTTGCTTTACAGACATGGAGGGTGTTGGTCACTGTCTTGTTTGCGTAGAAGGGGCTGGTGTCTCTTCTAGTGCTGAGGGTGGGCTTTTCTTGTTGATACGATAGGGAATTTGTTTAGCGCTGCTCTTGGATTTTGCCTCTTGTTACCTTTTGTCAACATCTTTCTGCTTTATGGAAGATTAATTTCTTGTAACCTTCTCGTGGCTTATTTCTAATCTATGGAAGGTATGATTGTGACATGGACGTGACACATAGTGTTCCAAATACCTTCCTAGTAGACATTTCGTAACAAACTAGGCCAAGGCAACTTTGTTATTCAGCCAGACTGGGATATTTGGTTTGTAATTGTGCTTAGATGCCTCAGAATGTGTGAACATAGTGAAAACTTTCATATATTTTTTCATTTCAATTGTTAATGACATTCAAAAGAATCAACTAGTTATTGTAAGCATATCATCTCTGTACAGTCTACACTATCTCACATGAAATCACAACAAAATGACAATAAAAATGGATTTTAGTCACTGGTTCCCACAAAAAAGAAGGCCGCTTGGTGTGTCTTCGCTTTGCAGGAGAGGTAGAAGCGCCGAGTGAACTAGCTTTCGGGTCTTTTCCTGACCTTAAATGCAATGCTTTGGGACATCTCTCCGCTTTGGTTGAGTTTTTTGTTTGTATTAAAAATGGTCATATGCTATTGTTCTGAAAGAAGGAAGACTATGACAATAAATGTATTTCTAATATGATAAATTCACTGGAACCTTGTTTGGGTCTATTATGATCACCATTTTGTAATCGGAGGCATTAAAATAGTTACTTCCGGTCAAGTAGTGTTTATAAATATTATGATCTCACGTCCAATAAACTACCCTTTTTGAGGAAAAAAATTTTTAGGGGAAGGGAAAGAATATTATTACAAGCGAAGCTGATTCCCAAACAAAGATCTGTGCTGACTTTACTGGTTAGTATATGATTATTTCCACGAAGACAGTGCATGCAATATTCTTCCCTTCCATCCTTGTAGCAACCAGCCACTATCCTCATCGATGATGAAGTCTTCATGATACTACTCCTCTTTTTCTTCTGTTGATCTATTCAGGATTGCTTGATTAACAGGAAGTTGTTTGAAGCCTGCCTTGAGGATTCTCATTCGCCATTGTTTGTAACTCTCAGGTCTCTCGATCCTCTCTGCTCCTTCACACGCCAAAACATTAAGCACACCAGACCCAAGGAGATGCCTCTCTATCAGTATTCTTGCTTCATGACTCCTTGCAACAGTTGTATTTAGCATGTCAAACAGTGAAGAGAAATAGAATAATGCCTCTCTAAATCGTGGCAGGAAGAAGGGGGAGCTGTATGATCCATTCACAATACCAACGAGGAGAACTTCTGGCTTCATCCTCTTCATATTACATAGTACTCTATCCCTTGCGCTATCCATGTCTTCTGTCTCATCAGCGAGATTTTTCATTCGGTGCAAGCAGTTGATTATGAGCACCTCATCCTTGTTGATATTGATATCCTTGACGTGGATGCTTTCCCATCGTGAGGCAATGCCATGATACTCAAAAGGTACTTTGAACATTTCTGCGTACTCTGCTAACCGCTTTCCTATTTCCTCAATCATTTTGCAGGGACGAAAACCTGTCTCTGGTACATCTATTCCTGTAATGCGAACCTTAGGTGGGCCACCTTCACGCTCTGCAAAGCGCCGGAATAGTGATGGCCATTGAAAGCCAAACCTGATGCCAAAATCAATTATGTGCACCATTGGTCGTCCCTCCAATACGTCAAAAATAGTTTGATTGGAGAAATAGTATGCTACCCTTGCAAAAGGGCATGCTGCAATGAAAAGGCGATAGGCCTTTAGCATGTCCCTGGTACTTGTTCGTTTTCCCATCAGACTTTCATACATTTGACTCCCGGTCCCAGCCAGGCGTGCCTCAAGACCATCTGCAAAATAAACTGCCAGCCTCTGAGAACCATCTCCATATGGGGTAGAGTGCTTCCGTATCTTCTTCAGCAGCTCAGTTGCAAATGGAAGATTGTTAGATGCTATCGCTTGTGCACACTGGATGAGAAGAGCCCTCAGATCCACTGCCTCCTGTTTCTTGTCTCGCCCTTTGTTTTGGACATTCTGTGGACATCTGTGTGGTTCTTTTGTCTTCATTTCTTTAAGGTGAGCAATGTCACGACGTAACTGTGAATCACAGATCAGAACACAGTCAAATGTTTCATCCCGGATTGTTTCGCATGTGGAGATTGCCAAATGCTTACGTCTTCTTTCTAAGAACTCCAAGTCCATATTTGATGGGCTCATTATTCTGTTTACCTGCTTGTTCTTCTGTCCAATTGTTATCGTTGTCATTTGTTTGGAAGCAAAAGGATCATTGCACTCGAGATCAGTCACCAACTTCTTGATGCTCGGAACAAGCTTATTTGCTTCCTCAAAACCTCTAATAAATTGGAAAGCCACATCTTCAAGTTCAGAAGCCGAGTCAGTGTCTACCACTTGTGCAACCTTTGGACCACAATGATCGCTGACAATGCTACCGCCGCATGTCTGGTCTTGATAATCATTGCTAATGTAATAGGGGAAATCTGGTTGAGTGTCACTATTTTTCAGTATGTCTCTAGATGAAGGTGGATATGCATGTCCAAGAATATCATAGAAGGGCTTCTCCATGGCCTGAAGTGCATCATGCTGATGACATGTGCTGACCTTCTCATCGATGCCCTCTTCCATTAATATTTGATTTATATAGTCAAGAGTTATGTTTGAGTTGATCTCACAATACTCGGGAGGGCTGTCCATTGCTCCAGAGTTTGCACTGAATTTAAATTTTTATGCAACAATTATTGAAAGATAGATCCAACCTTTATTAGGTTTCTTAACCACCAAATGTGGGGAATGCCCCTTCAAAACTTATTAACATAAAAAGGAACCTTGGATTTGACAACCAACAAATTCCAATGGTGCCTACAGTGAAAAATGGATAAAATACATGAGCATGATGTTAAATTCTTTAAATGTAAAATATGATTGAAATTCCTCCTCATTCATTACTCCAAAATAATTAATTTAACATGAAGTTGTTTACTTCTGTGTATTGTCTATTTTATTTCCTCTGTCTATTTTTACGACTGTTATAAGTATCGGACTTTTATACATAAATTTTTTTTTAAAATGCACTGGAGACCCCCGCACAATTTTGCATTAAAGTTACTTTTGAGCAACAATTTCAAAAGAAAGCATGAAAATTCCTCCAACAACATTATCCCATAGTTTGCAGAAAGCTGTCCAAACTTTTGTTGGACCGATTGACCAAAAGAAAAAAAAAGAGGAAAAATTCCATCCATGCCATCACCTTGTGTCAATGACATCTAGGATCAAACCCACATGTTGAGCCTGATGGTATAGATGAAACATCCCCAAAGTAATGGTATAGATGAAATAGCCCCCAAAAATCTTTTAGCATAAAATAAGTATAATACTTCGTAAAGGCAGTCTTCTCGTTTCTTGTAGCAATCATGATCTGGACCGAATATTGAGGTTTGTGTTTACTGCTTGCCATTTAAAGCCATACCTCCAATAAAAATAACCTATGAGCCCAATAGAGTGCATACTGTCAAGAAAAATGTTGATGCTTCAGGAACATAGGATTTGGAAAGCGAAAGCTACATAGAAATTTAAGTGTGAAACAGACTATACCCAAAACTGCAAGTACAATAAAAGAACCTAGTCAGTTGTTGGAAATGAAAGTTAAATTTATATAAGTAAATCACCTGTTTAGTTCCCTTAGTCTCTGAGCCCAATAGATATTTAGAAGAGGTCAAAAAGCATGAACTCTCTTTCCAGGCAAAGAGTTAATGACCATGATCTAGTCATTATGAAAGGAGCATGGTTTCCTTGTTGTGCTGAGGGTAAGCTTTTCTTGTCGATGTGAATTGCAAACATTGTTTACTGATGCACTTGGGTGTTGCTTCTTATTGATTACTTCCCAAACTATTTCTGATTTATGGAAGGGTTTCATTTCTTGTATTTTTCCTTCTTGGCTTCTTTCTGAATGCCAAAAGCTGTGATTGCGACACAATGGTAATAGAGTGTGTTCCAAATGGCTTCTTTATGAATACCAAAAGCTGTGATTGCGACACAATGTTTTGGTTTTGTAACACACTAGATATCATTGTTATTCATGCAGACCAGAGTCCAGGATGTGACCATAATGAGAGATGTTATATGAAATATTTTTACAGGTTAGGAATTGTTTGAAAATAAAATTTTGTAACTATGGTAGCATCATAATCTAAAAGATATAGAAGTTAAATAAAATAAAAACTCCTGTCTATATGGCTTCAACTAGACTAATGTAGTCAGTTTTTTGTCCTTTTATCATTCTTTCTATTGAAGAAAAAAGATCTCGTGGTATTGTTCTTGATAAGTGCATTTCTAATGTGACATGAATAATAACCTTGTTTAAATTCAGTACCACCTCCGATTTCTAATCAAACGTATTGTTCTGAACGTTCACATGTCGAACTTTGAAGGTAGGTGTGCAATACACCTTTTCAAAAAATACAATATTAATAATTATTAGTTCTGGTATTTTTATGTCAAAGAACTAATTTTCACTGCAAACCCACTCAATTAAAAGAATTACAATTTCACTAAGAGGATCACACTAGGAATGTGAGCTAGAAACTAAAAGGAACAGCAAAAATAAAGTACAACCAGCTGATTTCATTTGTTTCCAATTTTGTTTTATCAGCATCAAAATGACATCGCATCTCTTTCTTTTTTTTTCTCTCGAACACCATCGCATCTCTTTCTAAGATATAGCTTCTTATGCTCACCCAACAGAAGCAACCTTATAATCTTCACTAGTCTGTAGTTATGTTCAGGATTGCATAAGATACAGAGGTCCAAAGCTGGGTAAGAACTTTCGGGCATGCGTACGAAGAGCTGTTTGAATCTTACGGATCAGTATATGATTCATTAGGCTTCCATTTAGATATAGCATGAATCACTCTCCCTTTCCATCCTTGTAGTAGCCAGCCACTGTCTTCATCAGCAACAAAATCTTCATGATACATCTTTTTTTTCATATTTAGTATTAAATTCAAGACTGCTGGATCAACAGGAAGTTGCTCAAACCCTGCCTTGAGGCACCTTACTTGCCACTGTTTGTAAGCTTCTGGCCTCTCTGTCCTTTCTGCACCCTCGCATGCTATGATGTTAAGTGCATCACGCGCAAACAATCCTCTCTCAAGCATCTTTCTTGCCTCGTCATCCCGTGGAACATTGGCATCAAGCATGTCAAATAAAGAAGAGTAGTGAAACATAACCTCTTTGAAGCGTGTTATGAAAAAAGGAGAACTGTATGATCCATTCACAATGCCAAGAATGAAGACATGTGGGTTCATTCTCCTCATGATTTTTAGCACTTTATCTCTTGCACTGTTCATAGCTACTGTTTCATCACCGAGATTCTTCATTCGATACATACAGTTGATTATGAGAAATTCATCCTCCTCAATGTTGAGATCTTCAATCTGAATGGTTTCAAATCGTGAAGAAATACCCTGATACTCAAAAGGCACATTGAACATCTTTGCATAATCAGCCAACCGCTTCCCTGCCTCCTCGATGATCTCTAAGGGGCGAAAACCTGGCCGGCGAACATCTATACCTGTAATCCGAAGCTTCGGTGATACTCCTAATTCAGCAAACCGCTGAATCAGCGATGGCCACTGAAAGCCAAAGCAAATGCCAAAATCAACAATGTGTACCTTTGATTTCCCCTTTGCGGCATCAATAATAGTTTGATTGGCGAAGGTGTATGATGCCCTGTAGAAAGGGCAAGATGCAAGGTAAAGTTTGTAGGCCTTTATCACAGCTTCGTCACTAACTCGCTTCGCCATGAGCTGGTAATAGACCTTACTTCCGATCCCGACAAGGCGTGCCTCAAGGCCATCCACCAAGTAAAATGCCAACCTCTGAGTACAATCTCCATCTGCTGAGGAGTGTTGTCTTATCTTCCTGAGAAGGTCACTGGCCAACTGACGATCATCAGCCGCTACAGCTTGTGCACAGTGGATGAGGAGACTCCTGAGGTCGGCCATCTCTTTCCTGAGTCGTTTCTTACCCTGCAACTTCTGTTGAGAAGGTCCTTTGCCTTGACCTTTTGGTGAATTCATACTTGCCATCATTTTACGCAAATTTAATGTTTCTTTAAAACACTCCATATCACAGCAAAGCAGAAGTCTGTCAAACTTTTCATTTCGGATTATTTCACAAGAAGTGATGGCATTGCTTGTTCCACCCAGGTCATTCAAGTCTCGGACATAAGGATTGTTCCTGTGGTCTGTGACCTTGAAGAGTCCAAATCTGCTCCTCTCTCCTACTTTTCCCTTTGTAGTCAGTCTGCAAATGGAAAGCCTGTCCTGGTCCAAATAGATCACCAGCTTATCAAACCCCTTTGCCTCCTCGAGACCTCTTCTTAATTGCAGGGCAGGGAAACCAAATCTGGAGGGCCTTCCTGTGCTTGTCGAAGGCTGATGCGGCAGAAAAAGACTATATGGACTCAGTGGGGTTGCTAAGGGCTGTAATACGCAGGAGTCAATTCTACAAAGCCTTTTGTGATAAGTGTTTTCATCATGGCTATCTGCTTCATTGTTGTTGTGCCATTTGAGTGAAGACGGGTGTACCTGTGCAAGAATATCATAAAATGGCTTCTCAGCAGCCTGAAGGGTGTCTTCCCGTTGATGCATACCAACCCTCTCATCGACATCCTCCATCAGCATTTGGCTTATGTACTGAAGAACATTGTTTGATCTGATTCTTTGGTAGTCTGACCTAACTGATTCAGCAGCCTGAAGTTGGTTTTGTCCAACGCTGCTACTGACATTGTACAGTTCAGGGTTAGCGATTAAACTGGACAATTGTGTATTTAATGCATTTGTTGGTGGTGGAACGAACTGGGGATTAGACAGTATGTAGTTATACATCGTGGGTTCCTGCTGTGAAGAAGAGGAAGAGCCATCGTATGGTTCTTCAGTTATTGTTGGGGTATACAGACCATCAAAGAGAGGGTCAATAACCATTGAATGTTAACCACACAGAGGATTTTCTTCCCAAAACTGAATATTGAGATATTTCTTTTGAACCCACAACAGACTTTCAGCGTCCTGTCTGCAACAGGGAAGAGGACAACTTTTTTTTAGAATTTGCTGTAGAGAAAGTGAAAAATAGTCATTTGCATGAATTTAGAATAATTCATGCGTTAGAACTTGGTAACAAATTATTCAGGGGAAACAGTTTTTTATTTTATATTAATGTGCATTCAGATCAGCTAAGCTTTGTACTAACTTATTGGCAATTGCGTGCAGAAAGATCAGATGCCTAATCTTGCCTTTTTTATATGTATTGCAGGATGATACCCCAGATGCTTAATATTGGACATTGACATTATGTATATGACGAGGAAGCATTGAGAGTACACTTAAGCGCATACCTATATGAATCAGCAACAGCACCAATTTCCAAGTTCCTGAGCAGAAGGCGGCGGGGCATGTCTTTCTCTGTAGGCAGCCAAAATTATATAGAGATTGTGCGTTGAGGCTTGAGATGTCCCATGATGTTGTCACACCGATCACTCAGACTGTGGCATCGATGTACACTAACTAAAACTGTTGCTCTCTTGCTGTATTTTCCTTTTTTCTTTCTTGTATCTTTCTTTTCGATCATTGTCGCCCACGGATGTGGACACAGAATACTCCAGAATATCATCACCCCTCTGCGTTGAAAACTATGCAGATGACTTCATGAACTGCTTAGGCGAGATGGTTCTGCCAAGCTAATATGATCAATTTGATTGGATTTCGATCCTGAGAATAAACAAATTAATGCACAGAAAAGTTGTTTAGCCCTACACGTGGAATTATTGTTCATCTATAGCAACAATAAGCCCTAACGTTGTGAAACTAGGAATTATGAAGAAAAGTGATATTGATCAAAGCTTCAGACAATATAACACCCTGCTTCCTGTGTGCGGTGACGCTAGTTGCATATGAAAGAGTCTACTTTTATATGCGATGCCCAGGTTTCCACATTTTGACCGCGTGTCCCAGCTGTAGCAAACTACAATGTCCGTAGCATAAAAATATCCTTAGAACAATTCATAAAAAATGCTTAGAAGATGTCGCACCAAAGATAATAAGGTCTTTCTCCTGCTGAGAAAACGAGAGGAATGGAGAATGGAACAGGAGAAGCAAATACAGAGCAGGTTGGCTCGGCTTAACTAACCAAAGAAGACTACATCTTCCTTTTCTTTTCAAATATAAACAAGAATCAGTAAATCAATGTTGCTAAAATTAAAAGTCCATGATATTTATGGAAATGCAGCGGGAACAAAACACGAGTGGATGGAATGTCAACCTGCGATTCAATAGTTTACAGCTTGCTTAAATAACCATTCACATCAAGAGATGTGCAAAAACGCCTTAGAGAATTGTTTGCAACTTGCGAGTGAATACTGTTTGACAGAAAAAAGTTACAGGACAGTGTACACTCAGTGATCATGATTTCCCCTTCAACTGAATACCCCACGAGAAATGTTAATCTACTTCACACTGAGCTATAAACCCATACATCACAGTTACATCAGGGTCGAGAAATGACATTATGCCCTGAAGCGTTTTGATACAATGCTGGATCTGAAAGGCACCTTAATCTACAGTGTTCTTTCTTCTGGCCGGCATAGTATGTTCTCAAAAGTGAGCCAAACTGTATACTAGAGTCCAGGAAAGCTGCAGGCAACAAGTAGTAAGTTAAGTTTTAGATACACAGCCATATTAGTTCTTCTGAAATAGACTAGTTACCAGGAATAGGGTGAAGGAAGCAAACAATCCCTCCTGAAGTAGTGCTCCATGGCCTCCATATTCCTCCTCGTCAATCTTCAACAGGTATGTGTAGTACCAATAAATAATGCCAGTAGAAATAGCCAGAAATCTGTATGAGGCCACAAAAGTCAGTAAAAACGGCATATTAAAAACTCACAAACTGACGTTGAATAGTATGCCCCAAATTTCGTTTCTTTGTCTAGTATCAATTGATAACTAGATTTAGGTTATGGTAACGACACTCAATGTGAAATCAGTCAACAATGATGCAAGTAATAAACTATTTCTCTGTTCTGTTTGTCTTTTCTAGTAGGTAAAGCCATATCAAAAGCACAACACAGCCACCCCTAAATCAGACCTACAAAAAGCACAATACCATAGATAAATGTGATGGGTCATGCGTGAGTATGTACTTTGATACGATTGCGTATTATGCAGAACATTTTGTTAAACAACATTCCTAATGTCGGGAATCAGAAGGATCTCAAAGAAAACCTTATCATTTATGAGCAGAAAAATATTGAGAGCACAAGAATGTGTACTAATAAGTACGGAAATAAAGGACCAGCCAAAGTGCTGTGCAGGATGATCCAGCTTCATGGCAACAATTTTCCAGTTGTACCGTTTTAGTGAGATGAGCTAACAAGTAAACACAAGCTTCATGGCAACAATTTTCCAGTTGTACCGTCTTAGTGAGATGAGCTAACAAGTAAACACAAGCTTCATGGCAACAATTTTCCAGTTGTACCGTCTTAGTGAGATGAGCTAACAAGTAAACACAAGGATAGTACTGACAACATTTTCGACCAGATATATGTGACTACCAATGCAAGCGAAATCATCCCTCCCTGATGTAACAAAATTGAGAAATCCATCACTCCTAAGATTCAAAGTTCTGATATCCATTAGCATTGCTTGTTCCACTTCATTGCTCTAGAATAGACTGGTGGCAGTAGCTAGTAGGAAAGTATCTCTATTCACTGCTAGCCTGCTATGTATCTCATATCTCGATTTACCAACATAGATAGATTACCCAGCGAAATGAAAGCTAATTACACGGTGCAACTGGATCAGGGAGCTTTTAAGGGACGAGAGAGAGAGAGAGAGAGAGAGAGAGAGAGAGTTGGGGGCGGGAACTCACAGCACGATCCAGACGGCGCCGACGAGAGGGACGGCTCCCCAGAGCAGGCCACAGAGGAGCCCCAACGCCTGGCGGATCCAGTGCAACGCGTCCAGCAGTTGGTCCTTGCAAAGCCACGGCAAGTCAGATCACTGCTTGATCAGCAGCAACAGCAAGGAGCCAAGGAGGACGAACAAGACTGATGACGGCGCGCGTACCTTATCCAAGGATGCCTCCGGGTCGAGGTACTTGGCGAGCTTGGAGTGCCCGCCGTTCTGCTGCTGCGCCGGGGCGCGCGATTGCTTCGACAACGACCTCGCCTTCGCCATCTTTGCTCGGTAGATCGGCGGGCGGTATCCCCGAGGTTGGTCGGTGGGAGATGGCGGCGCACGAGAGGCGGAGATGGCGGACGGTTAGCTGGGAGACGGCGTCCTTTTTACATCTGGAACCCCGAGAGTTTTGCCTTCGCATTATTATGCTCCTCTTGCGACCAAATCGTTTTCATTATTATCGATGATCATCAGTGGATGACAACCAAATCGTTTTCAACTCAGTTGCAGTTGCAGCACATCATTAGTTCATCACTTGATCCGTAACACGATCTTCAGAGATCAAAAACGAAAAAGAATCATCTGCAATGTCAACGCCAGAACTGAGATGGAAGCCATGTGCCGCATACAGAGTCTAGAATTCCATACAGATTCAAAATGCGAAAACAGGAATGGTATCGTTTCCTTTCAATTCACAGTCACAGTTTGTAATCTGAAGCATTTCATGACCGCCAATCCATCACTAGAAGAGCAACAGAAAAAAAAAGGTTTAAACACAAACCATGATTAACTTCAAGGCGATCACAAACTTAGGCAACTCTTCGTTGCGTACATACAGTAGTGTCCCTAAATGGACGGAGTACGGCAAAAGATTTGTTTCACATCATTATATATACATGCTCGTCGAACGAACCATCATCAGGATCAGAAGAGAATCAACATTGTCATCTACTACCCTAACAAATCAATCACAAGCCTTACGAGCGACTCGGTCTTTCAGGTTTCTTTTTACTGCTCACGGATCCCCTGCATAAACAATATGAAATTGTCACATGGCCTTCCTTCACATGCTGTATCAATCAAGTACTACGGATCGAACTCTAGAAAGGCTCTGTGCTTCAGTACAATGTCAAAAAGGCCCTTTCTTTCATAGGGGCATCAACCCGACTTTGGTTTCACTACAGGTGCATTTGGTTGTCTGGGTTAGTTGTAGCCTCGCTAGGATCCTAAACAGGCCAGCCCAAGCCAGGCTTTAGTAATGCTAATGCATTGACAAGTTATAGCTGCTTGTTTGGTTACATGTATTAGCTAGGCCTGGATTGCATTGTTTTTGTTTGATTGCCTGGACTGACTTGAGTTTGGTCACCTCTTACTCGACTGAGTGAGTTTTAACTCCCTCTCCTCTTTTTTTTTTTTTTTTGGGGTTCATCTACAATTGATAGTTGTTACATCAAATACTTTGCAAATTAAATAGGATAAGCTCAGCAAATATATCTGTGTGAGTTCATTTATTAAAATCTCTACGAAAGCGTATATCCAGATAAAATGACAGATACTTGCCTCAAGTAGACGTGGAGAGCGACGAACAGAACCAGGAGATGGGTCTGTTATGCTCCTCTTGGCAGGAAGACTCTTGTTCTTGCTTCGAGAATTACTTTGACTGGGAACATCTTCACTTGAGCGGTTGACTGTCGTAGTCACAGGAGGTGAAAATGGCATTGAGGGAACATCTGGACAAGCAACTGAGCTCAAAGGAAGGTTTCCTGTCGAACAACAAGAATTAATACATAAAGCTAGGAGCAAACAAAGGTTCAATCCACTGTGAGAAAAAGAGTAAGACCTAATTTCGAAATTTCGTTGTGGAATATTTTTTTCCTCGAGTACGCAGGAGAGCTGTGCATCATTTCATTAATAGAAGAGAAAAGCAGTACAACACACGTCACATCACTACGTGGCCTAAGTTTACTTTCGCGCCTGTTACATGTTTAGTACCCGACCTGAAGCTGAGGGGCTAATCCCCAACATCATGACCGGTCAGAAGGGATAAGCCCTTAGCTCCAGCCATGCTCCATAATCTAGCTTCATCCCCAGCCATTGTTAAGATGGTTGATAGACTTGGGGCAACTTAGCTCCAGCCATGCTCCATAATCTAGCTTCATCCCCAGCCATTGTTAAGATGGTTGATAGACTTGGGGCAACTCCATTAAACACGCATTCGTTCCTGTGTCGCCATAGTCACCAGGCCCCTAAAATGATGAGGGAGTTCAGTCCATTCTTTTGCAGACTGTTGGCCGAAGAAGATGCCCAACACCACTGGTCTTCAAAACGGTCTGAAGGTTGTGGCGCAAGGAGACCTAGGCCAACTCGCTGCAGGAATATGAACCAGAACTGCCTAGCAAAGACGCAAGAGGCAAGGAGATGATTGATTGTTTCTTCCTCCTGGTCACAAAGCAGGCATAGGCTTGGATGCGGAAGATTTCTACGAGCCAGCCTGTCCGCTGTCCAACAGCGGTTGTGAGCTACTAACCAAAGGAAGAATCTGCACTTGCCTGGCGCCCATGACTTCCAGATTCGCTCCCAAGGACCAAAGGTGGTTGATCCCTGAAAGATCGCCTCATAGGCAGATTTTGCTGTGTACTGACCCGAGGAGGATAGGCGCCAAACATGGGTATCCTGCACCCCATGTTGAAGAGCCATTTCTGAAACCACGCTGCACACCTGAAAGAACTGAGCCAACACTGGAGCAGTAGCAACACCATGAATATCCCTAGTCCATCTGAACCCGTCCAAAGCTTCAGCCACTGTTCTTTTATTGGCAGCTCGTGTTGGCACCATGGAGAAGATCAGAGGGGCAAGATCCTCCACACGTTGCCCAAGCAGCCACCTATCCTTCCAAAAAAGGTATTTGTGCCATCTCCAACCATAGTGACAGCCATGGAGAATAGAGTCTCAACACAGCTGTTCATTTGCAAAGTAAATGATGCCCATGGCTTGCCAGGTTCAGTTTTTGTTCGTTGTGGAAATCATGCAAAGTTTTGTTGCCCTTGTAACAGTATTAACATATATTTTCGATTCAAAACAAAAATTGAATAATCTCCCAACCCATAGATTATTATCTATTATCAAACATCCTTGTAAATCTTAACTTGTCCACCATGTCATTGTGAGAATAATGTGCAAAATCACTTACCATTCACAGAAGAAGCCTGAAATTCCTCTCTAACAACTTTTAGAAACTTGCATAGATCTTGAGTGAGATTCAAATCCTTCACCAGTTCCTCAGAGTCTTTGATGGGCGGATCGCTCTGAACTACTGCTGTGAATGAAAAATAATTCTTACAGATATACAAGTAACAAAGACATTAAAGAATTCAATCAAATTACCCACTCACAGTTATATGTGCCATTATCGATCCTCATCCAAAATGAATATTCCTTCTCTGGACATTGCGGGTCGATTTTGTCAAAAACAAACATCGCAGCTTGGGAGGGAGAACATGATGCTGACAGGAGAACATGATGCTTGTCAGTAATTATGGCATCAACATGATGTATTAACCATAGGATAAATTTGACTAATACCTTCTCCAGCAATAATCTTCAAGCCAAGAGACTTATTGAACCAGGAAAGACCTGATTCAATGTTCTCCATCTCTGTTGCATTTTCATTAATCTCTGCTTCACAAGTTTCAAGATCTGCGACAACTCATATAATATATCAATGGTGCTTCATCATTTGTTCTATGTTATACGTTACTACTGAATTATCTCCATGATAAATGGATAAGCTACAACTGCCCAAAAAGTAGCAACAGAATGGCAAAGAAGGTTATTAACCTTGAAGTTGATATGATATGACTGCAGCAAGTGTGTCTCTCTTGTTCTTCAGCTTCAAAAGTAAGCGGTTGAGATCCTCATTCTTAGCAGTGGCGTCTGAAATTGACTCCGTGATACATCTGTATTCTGCTTCCTTGTGCGATTTATCTGCAAAGGGTGGGGTTTTGTTTGTTACACTAGATTTTCAGTCATACCATAACCTCATGAACCAACCAATCCTACAATAAGCTAGTTTAAAATGATACAAAAGGCTTGACTTGGGTTTGGGTATGAACACACAAAGCGTAACAATGATACATGTGTAATCATAATAATATAAAAGGTTGGGGATTTCTGTTCTGTATGCATCTTTGGGTGAGCCAGGTGGCAAACCATAATTAACTAGCATAACTGCTGGGAATGACACGTTCCTGAAGTACTGGTATCCAGGCACCTTGTGAAATCTCAGACCGGGCGCAATGCAACATCTAGCAGTAATATCAGGGGCAAAAAGGAATGCGTTGCACTTACTGGAGAGTGCTTGATGGAATTGAGATTCGAGGTCCTGGTGCTGCTTCTTGAGTGCTTGGAGTTGCTCTGCACACAACATATACTAGACGAATCAACTACTCAAATAGGAGAGGAGTAACTCACCAATCCACAGCAGCCTTATTAGTGCAAAAAAAAAAAAAGTAATGGCGAATTTTGCTGTATGACACTGTTCTTTTATGGCATTTGCTGATTCACACTCCAGTTTCTATAATTAGCTAGGTACCCTTACAAAACTGTGCCCATTTGCTCGGCGAGGAGGGTACCTTGTCGTGGTGGGAAGGAAAGAGGCAGGGGGTGGTACAGTACCTTGCCGCGCTAGGGTTTGCTCCGTGAGGGAGCGGGCGGCGGCGAGCGCGGGGTTGGGGACCGCTACCCGGTCTCGGTGGGCCGCCAACCGCTCCTTATACGCCGCCTTCATATCCTCCACCTCCTTCCGCGGCGGATCCGGCGGCGCTGCTTTGAGTCCGGCGGCGCTGGAGGCTATCCGCTGGCGAAGCGACGCTGTCTTCTCGTCAAACGACGCCATCGGCTTCGGCGAGCGGGTCCGGCCACTCCTCTCCGACGACGACGTCCGACGGCTCCTCCGCTTGTTGCGGCAGCGAGAGAGGATTGCGGTCGGGGTGGCGGCAGTGGAGAAATGGAGTTTTTTTTTTTTTTGGTTGTCCAATTCCGCTGGTTTTGAATTTTTGGAGGACGACGGATAAATTCGCCTCGCCTCGCCGGTAGGCTGGGCTGGAATGTTGGCCCATTTGTAGCCCATACGTAGAGGAAACGGGCAGGAATTTATACAGTGGTCTTGATTGCAACTGGGCCTCCTATTGCGATGCCATGGTCAGCCAGTTGCCGCAACCATAGGTGTCCAAATGGACGGCACGGCGTAACACGGTCTGGGCCTTAAAAGACTCGACTCGTTTAGTTTCGAACCGACACGGCACGTAAGGACTTAGATGTGTCGGGCCGGTCCGATAAGCATGACGTGTTTGTCTAGGCCTCTAGCCTGTCTTTTCCGACTGCAGCATCCAAGCAGCCACCCTCAAAAACGTCCTTGAGCCCGACCTTGGCGTCATCGTCGAGACATGCCGTGGTGTTGTTGTCGACCTCTTCTCTCACTCCTCGTCAGCCCCTCGCCCCCTCCCCCCCTCCCCAAACATGAGGTAGAGGTCGTGTGGGGCAGCCTCGAGCTAGAGGCAGGAAACCATAGAAGGAGAGGACCAAACCATGTTTCGGCATGGATCTGAGCGGAGAGGAGCAGCAGGGCGAGGCTCGGTCTCGCGACAACGTGGATCTTGTTTTTGACTGAGCAGAGAAGAGAGAGGAGCGACGAGTGCGGGTTGCGACACAATGTGGGGAGAAAATGGATGAGGATCGGGCTTGATTGATGTGGGGGTTATTGAGCCGTGCTGCATTGGACCGATTAATAGGTCTTGCTTAAGTGGGCTGATATTATGCTTTTTTGTGCCTGTCTATTTTGGGATGTGTCGTACCATTCACCGTGTCGAGGGGTCGGATAAGTATAACCCGGTGTATCGGATCATACCGGCCCAGGCACAAATTGTTTCAGACGTGTCATACTCGAGCCGGGCCTAAAATTTCGGGTTTCGTGTTTGCCCAATTAGCCCAGCCTATTTGACCATCTGTAGCCGCAACCAACATCAGTTTGCCTGCAGAAAACTGGAACCGGATAAGAACCACAGTGAATGAAACGACAAGAATCAAAGAAGGTGATCAAATCACGCAGCTACTGGTATTACTGTTTGCAACGAGCAGCAAAGCCGAGTGACCACAAGAAAAAGTGAAAAGATCTGGTCCCGTGCGTCGGAGCCACACGTTCTTCCCCGGTCGCCGTCGGGGTTGTGCCCGCCACGCAACAACCGCTACCAGGTGAACTCACTTGCCGTTTGCTTGCTCGCTTCAATCACGGCCAGGTGATTGATCGATGCCCGATTTGGTTGGTTGTCCTTTACTAGTTCCTCCCGGCTCCCGCACCGCATTCACTTGCCATTCCCCCGGGAAGGTAAGCAGGAGCTAGGCGTTCGGCTCATGGCCGCCGCCGCCCCGGTGGCAACCGGGAGCGGACGCCTTGGCCGGCTGCGCCCGATTCGGGTGGGGCTGCGCGGCGGCTGGGTGGTGGCGGCTCACGCGGCAGCGGGGGAGGGCCCGTCCTGCCTCTTCGTCGGCCCAATCGAGACCGCCAGCCAGGAGAAGCTCGAGGCGCTCTACCACCAGGTAATTGTTGTTGCAAAATTAGCAGTAGATTGTTCTTTCTCAGTTCGATGTTGCTACTTACAATAGCAAAATTTTGCATTGAACACAACCGATTTTCGTATTCGAGAAAAAAAAAAACGATTTTCGTACTACCTTCCCTTGCTCTCTGCATTCTCCCCGTATATCCTAGTACATCTTACTGACGCTTTCGATTGTTATTGAACACTGTGCAGGCCAGGGACTCTTACTACAGTGGTCGGCCATTGATCGTTGATGACATGTTTGATAAAGTGGAGGTGAATCATTCAGGCTTCTCTAACACTATACAGCACATGTTGACGATTAGCATGCTAAATTGTTCCACGACTTATCTTCTCAGTTGTTACAATTCATGCACCCCTTGCAGTTGAAGCTCCGACTGTATGGCTCCAAATCCGTTGTAAAATACCCACGCTGCAGCATCATAAGGCATTCGACATATGCCGATGCTGAGGTAACAATTTCGCAACAGCAAGCAAACAAATCACTAGGCTAATTGGCTCACGGTTTTTATGATTCCGTCCACCTTTGGGTGTAGGGCAGGAGGACCAGTCATTGTTTATGGCCTTGTCAAGCATCTGGATGTTGCTGCTCCTCTTCGGTAGCTCAGCATTTCTGGTGCCCAGCCTATACGCCCTGAGCTTTGCGATCGGGGACGTATTCGGCGCGAGGCATCTCTTGTACGGCAGCAAGTCTCTTGACATGATAGCACGGGTTAACGACCTCACTTTGGTTGGATTGGGCTTCCTAGTTGGTGGCCCAATCGCATCTGCATCTGGTAAGAACACCTCTTCTCTTAAGTAAAATAGTATTTCAGTTGTTCCTACCTGGATTGTGCATACCTGATATGTTGGCGTACCTGATGCCTAAACCATCTACTTGGGTACCTGATGCCTTAATTGCAACACATGGGTAAGCCTAAACCATCTATTTGGCGTTTTCTCCAGTTGGTGCACTGCGAGGCTTATTGACAAACAATTTGGTTGCACTGAAAGGCTCCTGTCCAAATTGCGGTGAGCAGGTCTGGGTTCAGTTATAGTAATTGCAGTAACTGATTCGTAACTCTTGTGGTGTTCATCTGTAATCATTTCATAATCTGAGTAACTTGAGCATTTTGATGGCAGGTATTTGCGTTTGTTCAGACAGACAAACCCATTCAAGCACCTCATAGAGCGGAATGTCATGTCTGTGAGTGCTCATTGGAGTACCGTACTAAAGTTCAGGTATGTGACGCAATTTTTTACAGTATCGCAATATACAGTACACAAAATTTCATTAATAGAAATGTGCACCAAATAGTACAGTTTTCTGTCTTGGTACAATAATGCGAAATCAGCACTTGCATTTTTTTGCATTTTGTACTTACTGTATTGAGCTTCTTATCTATAAGGCATTTCACACTTAGAATGTTTGCTTTTTTTATAACATATGCGTAAAAATATCTAGTCATGGTTTGGGAGCTTGATTCCACATTTTCCATTTTGTGATTGTACATAATAAAGCATAACCATTTTTACCTTGGTGTGTTGCTCTGCAGAAATCATCGTCAGGGCCTAGAAGAATATGGGTCTATGGCCGAGTTTATCTGGTTAAACAGGGGCATACTAGGAAACAGAAATAGATGTAAGATTAAAAATTCGAAGGCAACTGCCAGAGTAAATTCACATCATATTATGATCTGGCACTATTCTGATCGAATGGAACACATTTTGAAATGACATTCCTATGTTCAGAAGGGCTTATTGTTCATGTATACATTGATATTGTGCACACATCCATTTATTGAATGATTAATCAGGTCCTGAGATATCCAAATGCTTCAGATGAACCCATGTTCAATTGCTTTTGTTTCCTCTTTCCTATTTCAATCAAACCTGTCAGAAATTGATGAAACACCAGTTAGGAGGTTGCGATGGTGACATCGGTACCAGGAGGTAAATTCCTCCAGATGTAAACCTCTTCACTGAATAGGGTGAATCATTTAAACAAAGACGCGTGTGAATTATTTATCTAGGCAAGTCAACATGTGTACAAGAAACTAGTTCAGATGTAAGCAGTGTTGTTATGCAGTGTGTCATAGAGCTATATGTGAAGTTGCCAGGCTAACCAGTGCGCTCTTAATCGAATTTGCAGAAATCTGAAACAGTTGTTGGTAGCATTTTACTTGATTGGCAGGATAGGTTTATATTTGTCTTGTGTCCTCTACTCAGTTGTTTCAAATTTGAGGACTCAAGTCTTGAACAGCCTAGATTTTAAAATTAATAAAATGATATAAATAGCTTTAAAAACTATCAATCCAGTGGGTGTTTCCCCTGTTGTTCCTACTTCCTTGGTTCAAAAAAAGGAAAAACAGCTTGCAGAGTTTTTGAATGCAAGATGTTTGATTCAGCGAGAATTCAAAACGCTAGAATTGAATGTAAGCTGTACAATGCATATCTCCAATATATATGAGAGTTGGGACTATGAACATATACTCGAAAAGACTTGTACCTGCAAAACTACATAAGCACAAAAACATTCAGAACTCTGCCTCTTTACAAATCCCTCTATGAACCTATAATAGGTACACCTGCAAAAAAAGAAAAAGGAAGAAAGACTCTAGGTGATGGTTCACTCAAACTCTTGTCGATGCTTTCAACCCATTGTTGCCTAAGCTCCGACTGCTTGGTCTTTTCTGCAGTTGAGGGTTACCTCCCTCCTTGGTGTCCTGGAGCTGTTCTAACGCTGTAACCACCTCGTCCATGGTGGGCCTGAGCCTAGAATCCACTGAAAGGCATTGCATTGCCAACGCTGCAGCCTTTTGTGCCCTAGCAAGGGAGTACTGCCCTCCCAGCCGAGGGTCCAGGATGCGGAATATACGCCGCTTGCTTCTCAAGTATGGCCTAGCCCACTCCACCAGGTTGTGCTCCCCGCTCGGACGGTTCTTGTCCAGTGCACGGCGTCCTGACAGCATTTCCAGAAGTACTACACCGAAGCTGTAGACGTCGCTCTTGGCGGTCAGGTGACCTATACAATGTAAACCAGAATTAGTTACTAAGTTAGTAATTGGGCTTCTGAGATTGGCACAATGACAATCGACAGGATGCAGTAGTATGGATGCAGACCCAATTGCAAAATGCTTGCTACTACACTCATAGTTCAAATACATTTAAGATAGAATTGGTTGAATTTCTCAAAAACAGAATTGAAATGTGAGTGTGACTCATGGTTAATAATACCAAATTGCATCTGATGATGTGGAAATGGGACAAGGATGCTACCTGTCGCTAGGTATTCTGGGGCAGCATACCCATGAGTCCCCATCACCCTTGTGGATACATGGCTCTTGTCGCCAATCGGACCATCCTTTGCTAGCCCGAAATCAGAGAGCTTTGCATTGAAGTTCTGAAGAAAATTTCTAGCAATCAGCTCAATCAAAAATATAAGTTGTTGGGCAAGAAAGGGCAGTAATCTTCAACAGCGCATACCGCATCTAAAAGAATATTAGAGGTTTTGAAATCACGGTAGATAACTTTAGCCTCATCGCTGTGGAGGAATGCAAGCCCTTTAGCTGCTCCAAGAGCAATTCTCATTCGAAGGTTCCATGACAAAGGCTGGAAATGGGAGCTCCCTGCATATGGAAACATTTTAGTATCATTCCTTCAAATCTGGTGAACAGCAATCAGCAGCTTGGAAAAGTACAGGCCACATGCTTACTCCTGAACAGATGATTTTCCAAGCTCCCACGAGGCATGAACTCATAGACGAGAAGGCGTTGTTCGTCCTCAACACAGTACCCCACGAGCTTCACAAGATATGGGTGTGACAGTTGTCCAAGGTAATTCACTTCAGTCTGCACAATCAAAGCAAAAGCATGTTACACAAGATGCAAAATTGGCATGAAACCAAAGGGCCTTAGCCAACAAACCAAAGTGGTTACTAACCAGCCATTCCCTGTGACCCTGATACCCTTCCTGGTTTAGTCTCTTGACAGCAATAACCATCCCTGTGCCTGGTCTAGTTGGGGCAAGGGTCTTCTCATCGATCCACCCCTTGAAGACTGAACCAAACCCACCCTCACCTAGCACACTGTCTGGTCTGAAGTTTCTTGTGGCAACCTTTAGCTCATTGAAGGTGAAGGGCTTGACGTTTGCAGACTCCAGAATCTCATCCTCACTCCGTGGGGTTGGCAGCATTGGCCCTGATGAGGCATGGCTGCTGCAGCCACTCAAAGATGCCCCATTCCTGCTAGCAAACTTGGAATTGCCCCCTGACATCATCAAGAAACAATAAAAAATTTCAGGATGTTGTCCATCATGCACATAGCTGTGCCTAACTAAGCTGTTGCTATCGTTTTCTTCTTGCTTTATACAGTAGGATGATTTCATTTTTGCAGCATTATTAATAGATAAAAACTGAAAAGTTCAGTGATGAAGTTAACAAGTCAGACCAAAGACATGAACTTTCCTATGTACTTCCCTATCTTGGCTAAGGAACAACTGAAATTTCAGCACGGGATGGGGACAGTCAATACCATTGAAAAGGGCGCATAAAATTATTCTTTAGCTTAAAAGTGGCATCCAAATTTGAATTTTCCTCTCCTTGTAAGGAAAGATTTGAACTCACTCTTAATTCAGGACCAACCATTAATAATAAACAACATTAGATGAAATATCAGATGAACTTAGTAGTACTAGTATTAGCATTTAGACTGAAACACAGAAACTCCTCTCCTAATAACTGGAAAAGAAAGGTTTGGTCTCTGATGAAAGAAGAAGAGTCCAGAGACTCGAGGCTCAAAAAAAAAAAAAAAGATTTTTTTGAGCACGCGCTTGTAGCAGCGCTAGGTGCCAAACTCTAGGATCGAGTCTACTGATCCTACACGAGCAAACAGCCAGCCTGTCTTACATCAGTTAAACGAAAGGGGGGATTAGCTTAATTGAAGCTTGTTACTAGAGTCCAATCGGACAGGACAAAACAAAGAGCACGAATTGAACACGAAGCCATGGCAGATTGAACAAAAAAATAATCGAAAGCGAAGAAGACAAGCGTGGTACGGAATCGAGTCGGCACAGACCTGAAGGGGAGGAGGCGGTGCGGGACGGGCTGTCGGAGCTGATCTTGGCGCCCCAGCAGTTCCCCATGGCTGCGCGGAATCAACCCTGGAAAGGCAAGGCGCCTCCTTTCTGCCAAAATCGGATCACCGGAGCTGAACGGACCCTAGCAATTCGTAGGAGATGAACGGAGCAGCCGAATCGCAAGGATCATCAACAAGTGGAGCTGGACCAGAGGGAGGAGAGGAGGGAAGAGTGGATGGGGATCAACAACCGTGAAGGTGGAAGGAGAGGAAGGGGATATCAGCAGGCAGCAACCGGCGTCTCTTTCTCCCCTCACGCCTCGCGCGTTGGCCAGGCCTGAGGCCAGCAGAAGCCAAGGGGGCTGAACTTTCGCGCTTCTAGAACGAGGAGGGGAAACGAGGAGCCATTAATGGCGGGGGCGGGGCAGCGAGAGAAAGGCAGGCGAGGAAAGGGAGAGGAGGGAGAGGGAGGGGGGCGGCGCGAAGTGGTTGGGTCGCGTCGCGCCCGCCGCTCTTTCTTACTGCTTGCTTTTGCTTCTCTTCTGCTGGCGCCGTAGCCCCCGGGGCTTCACCGCATTTACATATATACCCTCACTCACTCGTGCTGAAGATGACATGTGGGGCTTCCACGCCCGAGCCCAGCTGCAGGTGCCTTGTTCTGTTCTCATTAAGCGGGCGTATCATTTTTTTTTTGTTAATAAAAAAAAAAGCGAATTTTCCCGCACGGCTGTGGCTCCCTGGAGTCCAAAGGGGCGCACGAGTGTTGTTAATTTATCTCTCCAAAAGAGTTGAATTCAAATCTGATGTTTAACTTATTATTAGGAGAATGAGATTTGTCAGACCTAACGGGCCGGAGTGGCGACATGCATCATGTTTGCCAACGTCAAAGCGAGAGACGTCCGTATGAATCCGTTTCCGTTTGAATATTTTTATTCTTGGGCAGAATTGAATTTGAACAGTCGTCAAATAGCGCTGTTTAATTTTCCCCCTATATCTACGCGTAGGTACTGACATGGTCTGGATCACACGCGTTCGCACACAAAAATACGCGTGGGATGGATTTGTGATCGAGAATTATCCATCGAGATTAACAGGATGAAAAACTGTCATATTTGTATCTAGGGGTATAGAGGACTCATGTAAATTGGCTGGCATCCACAAGAATTCAATGGGACTAGAGAGAGCACGAACGCATGGGGACAAAATTGAGCTTTTTGGTGGCCGCAAATTTCTCCAATCCATCGCCCGATTTGATAGCAACTCGATTATTTCTCCCCGGTACCGATAATCAGGATAACGACGACGCAACCACTTGCTGACAGCGAGATTATCCCGATGCTGTCGCTCGATCGACGATCCGCGCTGTATGTATTCAGTGCATGTTCATCAGTTCATTTCATTTGGGCTCTCTGGCGCGTCACCTACTCCAGGAAATCAAAAGCCTCTATTTTCACACGGGAGCAGCCTAGCCTAGCTAGTGTGAATTGCCAGTCGGCCGCAAGGATTTTTCGCATCTACTCTTTGAATTTTTCAGAACCTTCCTCTTTATTTTAGTTTCTCCCACCCTTGATGAATGGACTGTTTCTGGTAGGTTCGGTATGTCTCCATGATCTGGTACCGGCTACTCTTTGATTTGCTCGTTAGCTGTCTCGCCTCTAGGGAACAATATCGCTAATCTACAGCATTCCTGTGCAACTTGGATACGTCGTCCGAGAGATTTTGATGAGCTAGCATTACTCAGTAATCCCCCAGATTTTTTTTTTCTAGCAATCCAGCTGCGGCCTCCATGAATCTATGTGCTTATATAGTTATACTGCTAGCAGCAGTACCATGTTACAGCTGGATTCGTACGTGAATATTATACTCAAGTACTCGTACTAGTTACTCGATTGGAGTTAGCTAGCATTACTCAGTATTCATGCCTCTTTGTTTCCTGAGCAGATTAATTAATGTGGATTATAGTGTTAGATTATTTAATCTGAATTATTTAAGTTAGATTAATTAATTTAAAAGAGGTGTTTGTTTCTCTAGATTATTGAAGCTAGGTCAAGTTATTTTTGATGTAAGAAGATTAACTTAACATGGATAGTGAGTCTTTGTCTAAAATAAATCAAAATAAACATATCTATAGTAGATTATTAGATTATAATAATCTGTCCTCTAGATTAATTAATCTAGTCTAATAATATATCCTATTTATTTGTCTACTAGATTAATTAAGCTAGATTAATTAATCTGAGTGGATTATAAGCTGAAACAAAGGTCTAAAGTACTCGTACTAGTTACTCGATTGGAGTTAGCTAGCACTAGCAGTAGATTATTACCAAATCATCACTTAACTAGCTAATCGCAAGTTCCGTAACCTAATTTCTATATATACTACGACCGTGTGGTCGAATCGCCTCAACCAAACAAAAATATTAATCTAGCGCTAATTTTTCATGTGGCCATTTGCATTTGGCAATCGATCGAATCGATCAGCCTGGTGAAAAGCGCATGACGTTATGTTTAATCAAGAAAAGCGCATGACATATTGTTTTCTTACTTACCACCGTGCATGTCTCGTCCTCATCCGCGTGCCAACTTATTTGGACCGGCAGGTTGCTACTACCTCGTGTCCCCACGAAAGCAGAAAAATACTGATCATTTCAAAAAAGTTACTCCCTGTATAGTTGCTTTCACGAAGACTCGAGCCAGTTTTCCGTGATCTCTTATCCAAATCAAAAAAGTTAAGAGAAACCAGTTTCATTCAGAAAAAAAAAACAATGAAAGAGAAACCAGTTTCATTCAGAAAAAAACAATGAAACATATTAACAGAAAGTTTGATAAGTTGAATTTAATAATTCAAACAATAAAAATACTTTTTATGACTCTTTTCACCCAAAAATAATGCAGATACTATAATACGAGAAGCGATGAAATACGGATGCATCATGCATCTTACAATATTGGTATTTTCGGCCACCTAGCTAGATGGTGACAAATATATGCTGATGACTTTATTATGTCGCTGTCATAATCATTTTGCTATGTCGGCACGGCAGCTAAGTAATAAAGCCACAAATCTCTCTTTTATCACTCTCTATATGTTTATACTTACAAGATATGAAGACGCGCGTCCACACGTACACTCGTACACTAGGTACAAAAATAAGCTTTCTTCACAAAAAAAAGAGGTGCAAAATTGAGCTTCTCGATTGATCCACGCAAAAGTTATATTAGCAGGCTATTTGTGTGGTGGAACTGGTTTTGGACGAGCGCTAAAATTTATGGCTGAACAAGAATGTTAATTAACAACCGTGTGATTATGAAATCATGTAAAAATTCATGAGTTGATTGTGGTGACCGATTTTATCGATCCCGGAGCAAGATCTAATGTCGATTTTTTTTAAAAAAATAAGCTTTTTAAAAATAATATTTTAATAATAAACTGCACCAAACTATAATTTTAAAATGTAGATCATTTAGTCACACGAGATTGTCCGACTCATAACTCAGTTGTTTGTCATATGCTTTTTTATATATAAAAGCTATAGTACATATACACACATAAGTGTATTTTATTTTTTATTTATAGAAAAATATATTCTGTTTTTTTAATATGATTAACTCATTGCTAGCTTAACAATGCGGCGGTAGCTACATGGATATATAATTGCACCCATGAATCAATCAGCATCGTGATCAATGGCTAATAAAAAGGTTGGAGATAGATGGCCCACGTTGCCTCAACCATCCACAGGCTTTCTGAACTCAAGTCGTGTGAAAGGTATCTCTCTGCTTCACAGTGCTGGTACCCAAATTGCAAGCCATGTCACAAGAAAAATCAAACCAAAGATTATTTTATCATCAAAAGGTGAAATGATTACATACTCCCTCCGTTTCAAAATTGTTATCGTTATTGACTTTTTTCGTTACCTTTGACCATTAGTCTTATTCAAAAGATTTTAAAAATTACACTCCCGTCCCCCGTCTCATAAAAAGTGTTGTTTTTGACTTTTTAACGTTGTGTTTGACCATTCGTCTTATTCATTTTTTATGTATAAATGTTGTTTATTTTTTTTATAATTGATTTTATCATCAGAGGTACTTTAATCATGACATATTTATTTTAAATTTTTATATAAATTTTTTGAATAAGACAGAAGGTCAAAAGTGACGTCTTAAAGTCAAAAGCGACACTCTTTATGGGACATAGGTAGTATTATATTTTTGTCATGATTAGTTTTATTAGTAGATAAATTTAAAATATAATCAATAATTTTATGTATTTAAGATAATTTTTTAAATAAGATGAATGATCAAAGTTCATAAAAAAAATCAACGACGGCAACAATTTTAGAACGAAGGAAGTAAGTAAAAAAAAAAAATCCATTCCGCTGAAAATTGAAGGTTGGGGTTATTCCCCTGATGACCTATAAATAAGTATATTAGGTTCCGAATTTGATGAGCTCATTGTACCTTGCCAAGAAAAAAGAAACAAAAAAGTAAGAGGAAACATGATGCAGTCAGCCGCTAGCCCAAGCAAGGTGCACCACAAAAAAGGGCGAGCGGCAAGTTTCGTGCATGTGATTAAATTTTGGTTGTGTGTCCGTCTACAAATCAGCTGTACGAATACTAAGGTTGGTCGGGTCGGTACGGAAGCGACCCTGTCGTGTTCTCCCCATCTAGAAGAATTAAAGAATAGGTGAGCCTAAAACTTGCTGTTTAATTGTCAGACTTTATATTTAACTACTCAAATGCTTAGACTGAAGAAGAAGGTGGATAATTTACTTTAACATTTAGTGTGTGTTATAAAATTAGTACGAATGAATTTACTCTGCGATTACTACTTAACTGTGAGCCTTTCATTAAAAAAACATAACTGGGCCTTACAAATGATCAGGTGCTCGGCCTAGAGCGAGGAGCACCGATAGACAGAAACGGGCCATCAGGCTGACTTCAACCATAGGAGGTAAATCTATTTTTACCTCTCAGAAGCTATTGTGCATCATAAATTTCGTCTTCAACAGCGACACCCAAACGGTGATGCATTTTGCATCGGAGGAGAGAGGCAAGCGAAAACTGCATTCTCTCTCTCCTCCGATGCATTTTATCGGCACCGCCTGCGTCCTCCCCCTAGCGCGCGCTCGCGGAGCACGAGCGGCGCGAGGCTCCACCCCCCAGCCAGCCGGAGCAGAGCACGCCGGAGCTCCCTCTCGGCGCCGCCGCCGCAGAGGCCAGCGCAGCCACGGGCGGGCCCCGCCCCGCGAAGTTGGAGCTCGGCGCGTGGAGGCGCTCGTAGCGCAGAGACAGAGGCGTGTGAGCGGAGGTGGAGGCGAACGGGCTCCGAACCGCGTCGAGGACCAGCACCTCGCTCCCGAGCTTCAAGACGAGGGCCTCCGGTCAGCCGCGGCGGCAGGCAGGCCGAGCGTAGTGCGGGGGAGCGACAGGCGTGCTCAAGGGTAGAGGATGGCGAAGAGGACGTGAGTCGTGACCACCGCGCCGGCCTCTGGTCTTGAGCGATGATGGCCCCGAGGTCGATGCCCCCACAACGCAACCCCACGTGGAGCCCGGTCGATGAGGTTCGGTGGAGGAGCGCGCCCGGAGGCCGTGCTGGAGCGGCTCTCGCCCCCCGCTCGAAGGAGCGCATCGGGCTGGCAGAGGAGACACGCCGACGGAGACAACAAGAAATGGCTTCCCATCTGCCTCCTATTGTTGGAGACGGTAAAAAATAGTTCACCCTTCCGCTACTGTACATGCGAGGCAAATGAGGTTTTGCCTCTTCAATTTGACTCTTGTTGTTAGAGTCAGGCTCAGCCAACAAAGGAAAGTCCATTCTCCTATTAGCTTGTTTCGTGATGTGGATGTTGAGGCAGTTAACTCCGGTGTAAACTTGTGAAATGATAAACGTCACTTAACTTTTGACTTTGAGGTACACACTTTGATGCCACAAACGCCATCAGGTTCTCTAGGTAGCCATAGCGAAGTTGACTATTGCAAAATACTGTATCTGCTGCTCAATAATAATTGATGTGACTCATACTTAATTTGATGGGTTGTTTTTTTTTTTTTTTGACAAATGATGGGTTGGTTATGATTTTTACCTTTTCCCCTGCTAGGTACCTATTCACATGTAGATCTAGATTGTATTTTTTTTTTCTCTAGCGTAGATGCGCTTCTCATATGCTAGTCCAGAGTCAAATGATCGATAGTAATATAACAACTTATCAGACGACAGAGAATCGAAGATAAGTTCACATGATAGAGCAGCAACCAGAAAGCAATCGACAAAACGCAAGGGCTTGAGCAAGGAAGAAGAAATCAGAAATGGCAACAGCATAAGTTGAGACAGAGTGATAGACAGATAGTGGAGTCGTGCATATGCAGCATTCTGACGTACGCCAAGTGAGGCGACGCCGCAGCACGTGCTCTCGACCTCGCGTTCAGGAGCAGGAGCTCAAGGCTGGGGTTCATGGAAGGGAGACTCTATTAAGCGACGGGTCGCCGCTCGGTGGCTTATCGCCGGCGGTGCGTCGCGGCAGAGGGCGGAGCGCCCAGTGATCTTCGCGGCTGCGGCAATGAAAGAGCGCGGAGAGAGTTGGATTAAAATGTGTGACAGCCGAGAGTAGGCGTGCAAGCAGGGCGGGTTGCGGCTGCCCGCAGTGGCTCGAGCTCCTGCGGACTGCTGTACTCGTCCTTTGATAAGCTTGCTTGCCTGCTTCTGCTGCACGCTACCTGGTGGGTGTGGCGTCAAAGGCCGAGACGGGGAGCGAGGCGACCGGCGACAAAAGCAGAAGGCACCGACCATGCTTGAGGGCATACACTAGAAACATGTTTCATGAATACATAAGTTGTGATAAGCATGGTTTTAGAGCCTTTTTTTAGCTTATAATACTGTAGCTACAGGAGAAACACGGTATCAATGAGCATAGGCTACACTAGCATAATAAGTTGTACTAATTAAACAAACCCTTACTTAGAGTACGCCTGAAGCAATTCAAACCATCAGCACCTTGCGTTCCTTCTTGTGATCAGTATCATTCTTCTTCTTCTCCTGCTGCTGCTTCCGAAGCTGGTTGAGAATAATAGTGTGGAGGACATGGCAACAACGAGGAGGAAGACATGGCAGCACCATGTGGAAGACGATGACGTAGACGACGGTGAGGAACGGCAGGACCAGGTTGTACACGGGCACGTCCCGGTCCCGGAACGTTCCGGCAGTGTAGGCACCGATGAGGCTGAGCAGGTCCAGCACCATGAACACACGCAGGATGAGCACGATGGTCCCTCTTCTTCTCGTGCGGGAGGGAGAGCACGAGGATGAGCACGATGGCCACCAGAGACGAACCGAAAGCGCCGGCGTTCAGGTAGAAGAACACCGTGTACCAGGGGCGGTTGGTGTCCCGCATGATGGGGTCGCCGGCGACGTCGTCGGTTTCCTGCCACACTCCGCCCGGGGGGCTGAACCCGGCGGCGTACGTCACCGTGGCCACCAGCAGCATCAGGTACTTGCGGAGGATGTACTCCCACGGCACCTCCGCCTTCTCATTATTGTCCCTTTCGCCTCCCTCAACAACACCGGATGCTGTCGCCATTGCCTCATCACCGCCGGACGCTGCCATTGCCGGCACAAGCATACCGTCGCTTCCCTCACTACCAGATGCCGTCATTGTTGGCCTAGCAACCTATACCTACTAGTAATACTTAACACGGCTGGCCGACGGGGTGGAAGAAAAAGAAAGAAACTCTAGCTAGCAAGTGTGATAGGTCAAGACTTGACGCCCCCCGAGTCTGGCAGGAAGAAACTAGTACTTTGTTCATCCAATCCAAAGATATATATAGCTGCTATATAGGTGGTCCACATGCATCATCCCAATCGAGGTCAAGATCAGTGGGAACTCGACGAGCTAGCCGTTTGCCCTCGCTAGCGCTGTCTCACGTGCTTAGTAGTATTTCTCAAAATAGCCCGCGCATTTTTTTTTTTTGAAAGTAGCCCGCGCAGATTGCCTGTATGTTACCATTGCTCTGGTCTCTTTAGAGGAAGGGGTAATAAAATTCCCTAATTAAAAAAAAATATAAATAGTTGGTGGGTCGTGGACAAGAAGTTTACCAATCGAGGTCGAGGTCAGTGGGAGCTCGAGAAGCTATAGCCGTTTGCCCCGAACCTCTCTCTCACGTGCTTAGTTAGTACTACTTCTCAGATGTCAACCGCACTACTACTTAACCTGTGCCAGATCAAGTCACTTATTAGCTTCAGAATGATTGACTATTAAGGTTATAGGACTAGGAAAAAAAACAAGTCTTCTCTAGTCACATAAACTAAGCAATATCCACTTCACATCTAACCAAACTAAGCACAACATGCACCCTGCATTATATTTAGCCTGACAAGCAAAGTGCCAGCCGAAATACATATAACCAAATGGCATCTTCGTCAACACAAACCCCAGTTGGTCTCCGAGGAACCGGCCAGTACTATTGCAAAACCAGTGACGAATTTACTATATGCGCACCCAAGCTGCACCTACCAGTGGTACGGTGGGGGTGACCGGCCGGTTGATTTGGTTCCTGTCAAATGAAAAGCTTTTACATAATTTGTTTTTAACGAATATTGTTGTCACCAAAAATGCTATTAATATTTTCTGGACAGTGGGACTGGGTTGAGTTATCCAGGGCCAACTCGGCTTGATTGGCGTCTATATATGTCAGCTTCTTGGCTCTTCGCAAAATTTTTTTTAAATCTATCTGCCTCGGATCAACCTGACAAGATCGGTTACTTACATAGTATCCCTCTTGATGAATTTCATTGTGTTTGGCCTGGATATGCTCATTGCTAGCTACTGGTATTATCTTTCCTGCTAGCAAGTAGCCTCATTTGTCAGCCAATAGGCTACCAACAAAATGCTGGAACCAGTGCAAACAAGCCTCTTGCTTTACGTAAGGGTGCCAGCAACTTTTCATGCTCTTGAGTATCATTCTACACGTCTTTATGATCTCTATCCTCCTCCGTTTCATGTGATCACACCCTTTTTCCCTCTTCTAATTCCGTTTTAAACCCAAAATGACAAGTAAATTAGCGACAGTGGGAGTGTTTAAAGCCAGAATGAGCTTATTAAATTATGAAAAGTATTGTACTAAACTTTACTATGAGGTTTAGATCCACATCGCATTTACTCTTTCATCTAGGTCAACAGTTTCCTCTCGTTGGCTTCTTTGTGACCGGAAGACACTTCAGTCTAGACTAGATCATCAATTCGTGCGCTCTTCAATATTGTAATCCAAGAAACATTGACACCGTAATACTGTATTAAGTAGTAAAAAACACCTCGAGATTCTGTACCTCAGACACCAAATTCCGCAATGCAAAAGTTGAAATTTATGTCATCCTTTCCTTCGCATGAAGCGAACAATGTCCAATTCAGATCCAACAACAGCTTTATTTTTCTTTGATGGTGGCCTATTTTTGTATTCTGACTCAACTCCTTCTCTCAGGAATCCAGGTCAGCTTTGTACGAGTCGACGTGAACAAGAGAGATGCACATGTCCTTTGGCTTTAGTAGCGAGAACGGTGTTGCCCCCCTCCCCCCCGGGAATCAGACGAGAACTCGACTATGCTCAAGCTCAAGCTCAAGCTACAAGGGAAGAGAAAGGGAGAAGAAAACATGGTATGAGGGGCACATAAGATGAGTAAATGAGGCTGCCACCATTGTATTTATATTGATCCATGATATACAATTTACATGAATGCCCATGCCTCATATTTACACCCCGTTGGGCACAATGACACCGCGCCGGGGAGCAATTGAATGTGATGCGATGGCTCAAGCGCGTCCGCATGCGAGTGAAGGCGGAGGGTTAGGTGCGCTCTGTGGCGGCGGGGTGAGCTGGCATTGGTGGAGCCGTGGCGACAAGGTGGGCGGGACCAGGTGCCGCTGTGTGCTCGGCGGCCGCGAGGCGACAGCTCAGGCAGAGGCGTCGGCTTGCGGTTAATGGCAAGGCGACGGCTCGGGCGCGTCTGCGTGCGACTGAAGGCGGAGGACCCGGCGGCGCCGCGCTCTTGTCCAGCGGGGCGAGGTGCTGGCTCGGGTAGGCGGCGACGATTGAATGCGACGGGGCCGAGCTGGGAAGACGGCGAGCAACACCGACCGTTTGTCACTGGGACAACGGCGTCGGCTGCCATGCTGTGGCGTGCGTCGCAGCTAGAGGAAGGAGAAGGCGAAGAGTGGGCTGGCTGGGATGCTTCTGGGCGACTGGGCCGAGAGAGAGAGAGAGAGAGAGAGGGGAGGGGGAGAGAGGATGTGGGCTGGGCTGAGGGAGGAGGGGGGGTGGTGGTTCCGGCCTAGAGAGGTGGGACGGAAAGAAAAGGTTTAAACTATTTCCTAGATTTTTGGTTTGAGGTTTAAGTTCAAATAGGGTTCAAAAGCAAATTCAAAGGTCAAAGGCAAATAAAATCTCGACAAAACAAAAGCACACAATCTAACATACACTTGAGAACATATTTTATTTGAAAAGTTTTTCACCTCGAATTTCTAGGTTAAATTTATTGACAGTTTTATTTTCAAAAATTTTGTCATGAGGTAAGATTAAGGAAATTTTTTAATTAACCCGGATTTTTAAGTTGCTTAATTTTTGGGATGTCACACCTAGGTGACTGCGGGCTTCAATCTCTTCACTCTCCGGCGTTTGGAGAGGTCCTTTGGGGCAGTTTTGGGGACAGATTTGGTTGCTTCTGTGGAGTTTTGAGTTTTCAATAGGTCATGGATTTGGGGAGGAGTTCAAAGTGTAAACTTGATTTCACTCTCCTAGCTGAGGACCAGATAACCCAGAGGGAAGGCATATCATGCTTGCTTCGTGAGGAATTCCCGCTGGGAGATTTCACTCCCAGTGCCCTTCCAAAAGGCCCGGTTGTGGTGAGTTTAATGGATTTGGTCAAGATGACAATGAAGAAGAAAGAAAAAGCCATGAGACGTGTGGAGATCACAGGGAGAAGATTGGAGAAATTTGTACATCCTTCGATGAGGAACAAGGCAAACCTTCAGTCACTGCTGATGGTGATGGATTCGGTGAAGAAGAAAGGGATGGAGGCTGAAATTGAAGTTTCAACGTATTTGAGCCAGAAACTAGAGAAAGAAGGGCAGAAATAGAAACGGGAAAAGGGAACAGAAGCAGAGTCAAACAGGCAGGTCAAAAATAGAAAGGAGAGATACTACAAATAGAGACCCAATGACAGAGGATTTGGGTGATATTGAGGAATTCTATGGGCAATTGTGGGAGATTCCATCGACGACGCAGGATAAGATAGCCAAGCAAACCCTAGTCTGGATAGAGAAAAATCTAGTTACAAAGAGAAGATTCACCCTAGCAGATTGCCACCTAGCGAGTTGAGAAGACTGGGGAAAGGAGGCACGCACATTCAACATCAGCAAGAATCCATGGAGCGAGGGTCATAAGCCATCCTATACTCAAATCGAGAGGAAGGTGCTCATGGCAAAGTGGGGAAGGGGAGGAAGGGGTAGAGGTGGGGGTGGGGGAGGAAGATGGAGTCCTCCAAATTACTACTACAATGGGTCGTTTCCCCCACCTTACAACCCTTTCTTCTACTCGGAGATGGGTCCATACCAGTTCCAAGGAAATCAACAGTTTAGACCAAGAGGTCCTATGCCAAGAGGGCGTGGCCAGTTCCAGAACATAAGAGGTCCTAATCCACAACGTCAGCAGAATCCTTAGGCTCAGAACAACCAAACTAAACAGGGTGAACAAGCAAGTGAGATCCTACCTAAAGTGGATTTAGTTCCTACAGATAACAACCCCCCAGAAGGAGAGTCCAAGAATCGACAAGAAGAAGAAGGAAAGACAAAGGGCCTAGGGAACTAAGATCTTGTATATGCGCAGGTGACCTATTACAATTGTGGGGTGCCTGGGCATCACAAAGCAGCTTGTGGTAAGGCAAAGACTTGCTTCATCTATAGGAGCTCAGTACATATGGTACAAGCTTGTCTAGTGAAAGACCATAGTGTTGAAGTGGCTAAGTACTTTGGGAGTGCAGCTTCTGGTTTGGGCTTCTACAATATATAGATCAAAGAGGAGGAAGAATAGATGATGATGGATGTTCGACGGTATTTTGTCACAAGTCCAAGTCGTATACATGAAGCAAACAAAGCCGGAGTTCCTCAGCCACCTCATGTACGTGTGCAAATATGCAAGCTACATGCATGTGCGTATAAGAGGAAGACTCTATCTCTAGGCGCGTGTACGTGGTGACCACGAAAGGAGATTAAACGGATACTCGCTGTGTACGCAGACTTCTCGCAAGCCGCGATCACGAACCAGCTAAACTGCATAGTGGGCCAGCTATACGTATTAGCCCCATAGTCTGGCGAAACAAATACGAGGATGTGGCCGGCATGTGTGGCGTCCTTATCCCCCCTGCATATCACGCACGCAACAAACTCTATCTCCAATTCAAACGATAACGCGGCTGCTCCGCGTATCCCAGACAGGCGTAGCAACCTGATGACGGCGCACCGCGCCGCCTCCAAACTCTACCCTAACCCCTTGCCTATATAAGCAGACCAAGAGGCAACATGAGGGGGGAATCGATCCTCCACGCGCAACACGCCGTCAGGCTTCGTACATGACGCCGCCGCCGCCCATCCACGTCAACGCGCCCCCGGCAATTAACGCAGTGCCTGGGATAGTCGCCGGTTCTTGCTGAACGAGGCCATGAAGAAGACGACCTTGCTGCACTTTGCTAGAACGTTTTCTTCTACTTGCTTTCAGATTGCATGTACGCATATGATGGCACGTACGAGAGCCGCTACTGTCGGCCTGCTGCCTGGATCGAACAATTTAAGGAGGATCGACACGACGACGGCCTAGATCGCGATGAAGATCGATGTCAATCCGGCGCCTGATATCGTAATGAAGACGGAGATCGATGTCGAGCCAGCAGTCTGGAACGTGATGAAGACCGACGCAACTTATGGTTTTCAGACGATCGTGAAGACCATTGTGGAGATGCCAATGGCATGCACGCTCATGCTGTACATGGAAGCGCCCCAAGTCGCTGGCATCGTCGAGACAAGCAACCACAAATCCAAGACGGTTCTGCCCAAAGAAACAACGCCAAGCCAACGATCAAAGATGGGCGAGGCGCTGCCGTGAAGACTGGCAGCGATCCAGTGGAGGCGACGACGAAGCTGCCGAAGAGATAAGCTGCTTGGGACGATACTGAACTAATAATCAAGAACATCGTGTTGTTGCTGTCAAGACCCAAGTCCAAGTTGTGGAAGATTTTAGTGCGAAGCCGAAGTCCTATGCTGCCATACCAAGACTCAACGTCATTTGCCATCCGAAGCTCACATGTGCTTGACGTCAAGCATACACATACCTGCATGTACATGCGTTGTGCGTGTAGTCAACCCACAAGCGCGCCAGCCTGCAGGCTGCTCCGATCTGCTTCTCCGATGACCGTTGCCGAGTCGCTACTTCGGACAAGCCAAGCATCGCCGTGCATGTTCCTCTACAACAACCACACTACACCGTGTCGTACGTGACCGACGAGGCCGGACGACAAGGGCGGGCGCTGCCGACGTGAAGGCCGTGCTACAATCGGCACATGGACTGACGAGGCCATGGATATCGCCGACACCCTATCCATACCACCACCAACACACATGCATGGAGAACGCGAAGCGTAGACTGAAGACGACGACTACACGCAGCTTAATCGGAGGTTCCCGAGCGAGCTCGACTCGCCGAGGTAATTAACTAGGAGCTTTTCGAGGCCCTAGGAACCAAGAAGACCACGTCACACGAGTGAGATGACCGCCATCAGGCTATAGAGCGCACACATTTGGAGACTATATTTGTATTTGTATTATCACATATAAATAAATACATGTTTTCTTCATTTATTTCTTTGTGTACTTAGTCCACTGGCACGCCCGCGTATATTTTATTTTCCTCCACGGCAGTGCTAGGGATATCCGCCTAGTCCGGCGTGATTTTTCCGCCCGAACAATGGACTTCAACAACTATGGTAAGGTCTATATAGAATCTGAGGAAATCACAAAAGAGGAATTAACAAGGGAGCTTGTGATCTTCAATCCAAGGTGGCCCTGGCAGATTAGGCAAATTGATGATTGGAGTTACCTGGTTAGGTAGGAAGTTTACCTGGTCAAACAATCAAGACAATCCTATTTTTTCCAACATCGATAGGATTTTCTGCTCCACTGAACTGGATGCTATTTTTCCTCTTACCTGTTCCAAGGCTCTTCCCAGGGAACCTAGTGATCATGTTCCAATTTTGTGGGACTCTGGTTGTGATTGTAGCTTGCCCAAGCCTAGATTTAAATTTGAGAAAGTTTGGAATGAAAAGGTAGAAGGTGGTAATTGTTAGAAAAGTAGGCATTTTCAGTTTGAATTTAGTCCATCTTATTAGCAGCATATAGGTGATGACGAATTTCACAAATTTGTAGTTACTAGTTACGATCGCAATCAGACTAGTAAGCATAAGAAGAACAAGGATGTACCCCGCGGAGGGACCAGTGCCGGAGGCACCGGCAGCTCCATTCGTACCAGTCGTCATGGTATGTTGTTTGAAGTAGTCGATCTTAGTTGATGTAGGTAGAGCGTTGTCGCCGTGCAGTCCCTCTCGAACGGCGCCGGGAGGAAGTCGTGGATCGGGGACGCACCGGGAAGAAGTTGACGAGGTTGAGCAGTCACGCCGTCAAGCGCTCTCCAAAAACCTGATCGCCCGCACACCCGAGCAGGTGTCGCTTGCGGGAAAGGTTCCGGAGGCCTGCTCTCCCGAAGCTCTGTGCACGCGGATCGCCGGGACGGGGAAAGCTCGGGAGGCAACTCGACGAAGGATGGGAAGTGTGGTGTGTATTTGGGGCAGTGCCGGGATGCACATATATATAGCCTCAACGTTTTGGAAACTGCAGGCGATGAAACGGGAAACCGACATGCAGCAATCAAAGCCGGATTTCGGTTTCCTCGAATCTTGCCTTTCCGTTTCCACGCTGCAAAACTTCCAAACGCGCGCGCGGCAGGCAGGCAGGCTCGGCTCTCGCTCGCTCGCTCGCACGCCACGCCTCGGCACGGCTCGGCTCGGCGGCGGCAGCGGCGACGCGCGCGTGTGGCTCGCGTCTAGCCCCTCTCAACTTCTCTAATAGGTGCAGCGAGAGTCCACCTATTAAGTTAAGTCAACATACAGTAAGTACTCTATGTGGTATTAAACTGCTACATTTAATATGGGTCTAGACTTTATTAATTATTAAATAGAATATGGGCCAGCCCATATTATATCTAACAGTAATGCTGTAGATATCTAGAATTGTAAAGTTAGGAAGTTTAGGAGAGTAGTTAATAGTTGGAGTAATAATGTTGAGGCTGGAACTAGGAGATCTAAAGAGAGGTTTAGTATAGAGTATGACAAGCTTGATGTTTTGGCTGAGTCCCAAGCTTTAGACCCTAGCTAGAAGGAGATTAGATAATATTGCTAAGGATCTGGAGAGTATTAGAAGTTGGGAGGAAACAAAGGCTAGACAGAGGGCTAGAGAAAGAGATGTCCAAGAGGGGACATGAATACTAGGTACTTTCAAACGGTGGCAAATCATAGGAGACGTAAGTCAATGATTCATAGTATTGAAGGCTCTGAAGGGGAGATAAATACTACTGAAGATATTCTTAAGGTAGCTACTAGTTTCTACAAGGATTTGTTTAAGTACAAAACCAGACCAGACATAAATATTTTTGAAGATTTTTTTTACTCAAGCGGATAAAGTAACATTTGCAGAAAACTTAGATCTAGAAGCAAAGTTTATGGAAGAGGAAGTAAAGAGAACCATATCAGAGTCCTACTCTGATGGAGCACCAGGACCTGATGGGCTCTCCTTCATGTTTTACCAACATTTCTAGGATTTCATTAAATCTGATCTCATGGACATGTTTGAGGAGTTCTATAGGGGAGATTTAGAAATTTATAGAATCAATTTTGCCCTTTTGACCTTAGTTTCAAAAGAAAAGGATACAAAAAACATGAGTAAGTTCAGACCGATTAGTTTGCTAAATTGTAGCTATAAAATTTTCACGAGGGTTTTGACTGCTAGACTGGGTAAAATAGCTGATAGGTTAATTCATAATAACCAAACTGCTTTTATTAGAGGATGCTTTATTTTGGAAAGTGTTGTTGTTGTTCATGAGGTCATTCATAAGACAGTTCAGGATAAAAGGAGGGGTGTCATTTCGAAGCTTGTTTACGAAAAAGCATATGATAAAGTTAACTGATAGTTTTTATTGGATGTCCTAAAGAAAAGAGGTTTTAGAGATAGGTGGATTAGATGGATTCAATTGATCTTAGAAAATGGCTATGTAGGAGTCATTGTTAACAACACCAATGGTGATTTTTTTCTTATTGGTAAAGGGCTAAGACAGGGTGACCCTCTATCGCCCATCTTATTTAATCTTGTGGTAGATGTCTTTGCCAAGATGCTTCAAAAAGCTGCCAATAACAATCTGATCAAAGGGTTAGGAGTTAACTTGGTGGAAAATGGTGTGATTAGCCTGCAGTATGCTGATGATGCTATTTTATTTTTGGATAATGATCTTGAACATGCTGAAAACATAAAATGGGTGATGACATGCTTTGAGTTGATGTCAGGTATGAGGATTAATTATCATATGAGTGAGCTCAAGTGAGAGAGATGTTTGGGTGTCCTGTGGGGAATTTCCCAATTAAATACTTAGGGATTCTTCTCCACCATAAGAAACTATCTAGAGAGGATCTTCAATCTTTAATTGATAAGATTATTAAAAGAATAGCAGGATGGAGGGGGAAGCTTCTTTCCCATATGGGGAGAGTGATCCTCATTAAGACCTGTCTGGCAAGTATCCTATTTTTATCTCTTATCCTTCTTTAAATTTCCTAAGTGGGCTACTGACTTGCTTAACTCCCACATGGGAAATTGCCTGTGGGATGATTATGAGGGACATGAGAAACTACACCTAGCAAACTGGCATTTAGTAACCATGAAAAGAGAGTATGGTGGACTGGGTTCCCCAACTTAAGAGACCTTAATATGTGTTTTTTAGGGTCTTGGATCAAAAGATACATCAAGGATGAGAATAAGCTGTGGCAAAATATTGTTCATAGAAAATATGTTAATAACATGCTAAACATTTTCTCTATCACTAACAGAAATGCCTCACCTTTCTGGAAAGGTGTGATTTATGCTGCTAGAGCAATTAAGTTTGGTTATAAATGGATGGTAGGAGATGGGAAGAAAATTAGATTTTCGGAGGATATCTGGCATGGCAATGCACCTCTGGCCACCCAGTTTTGGGATTTATATACGATTGTAAATGAGAAAAATCAGACTATTAGTGAAGTCTGGGTAGAGAATGAGTTAAGGCTAACTTTTAGAAGAACTTTTAATGCGGCTTTGTAATAGAGTTGGCTGGAATTAGTAGAACTGGTAAGGAAAGTGCATTTTCGTAATGGAGCTGATGCGTCGATCTGGCAATATGAAAAATCTAGTATCTATTCTTCGAGCTCATTTTATTCAGTTATTAGCTATAGGGGGATCACCCTAGTTTTTATTCCTTTGGTGTGGCAAGTAGAGGTTCCCCCAAAAATTCAACTGTTCCTTTGGCTGATGTCAAGGAACAAGCTAATGACAATCGACAATCTGGAAAAGAGAAATATCCACAAACCTGAGGCTTGTGTGTTTTGTTGTGAGTTTGAGTCTATTGACCACCTATTTTTTGGTTGTGTGGTTGCTAAATCTATGTGGGAGATGGCTTCCGATTTCCTTGGGGCTGAAATTGGAACAAATCTTGAAAACATTGCTGTCAAATGGCTTAGTAGGAAACATTTTGGACATACTAATATCATCTCTGCTATGATTCTGAGAGGCATTTGGCTTCTACGTAATGACTTTGTTTTCAATAAACAGTGTTGGTCACATGTCAAAATGCTGATCAGGATGGTCTGGAGGCTAGAAGCTGGGAAATCATGTGGAAAGAGGACATGAGGCACAAGTTGGAACAATGTTGCTCCTTATTGGAGATGAAGATCAGGTTCCCACTTCAACTTACAAACGGTTGTAGACCTGGGGGGTTTCAGAAGAAGAACAAGAACTCCTTCGCCTTCAGAGGGAGCTGACCAGGCGCATGGCGATCTTTTGATCTTTCACTGGCGTTTGTTCTAGTTTTCTGTAACCTCTGTTTAATTGATGTGAACTCTAACTATGGTTCTTCATAGTCCTAGCTAGTTCTTTGTAGGATAGCTAGACTGGGCTCTGGTTATTGAAACTGTGCTGATTTATACTCAGGGTCATTTAATGAAATGGGGCAGGGGGCCAGGTGCCTGCATTTCCAAAAAAAAAAAATGAAAAGCTTTAAAATATATATAATGATCATCGTAAGTGTGTGAAAGATTCTCCAAAGTGCACGTCTCTGGTCTTATTCCTAGTACCAGTAAAGAATGGACCGAGAAAATACATGATAAAGTAGAAAATAAGGTAGGAAGAAAGAACAAAATTAAAAATAAGAAAAACAAAAAATAGGATAAGGGCTCAGTAGAGCCGAGAATCCACATTCATGGGTCAAACAACATATTGGACAATTCACATTTATAAGCCGAATACACGTACTGGGGGAAATATGGTAGCTGTTGACTGCACTTAAATGGGCCATACAAAGCATATTGGGCCCTGCACCAGCTTGTCGCATACAATGCGTATTGAGGCCATCTAATCACATCCCGTGTACGTGTTGACCCCTGTGTTGCTCCAAGTCCAACCTAGGGCAACATGCGTAACAATCCTTCCTCTCCCTTCACCCAGCTGCCGCCGGAGCCTATTTCCTAGCAAACTACCCACGAGGGGACCTGCCTCCGCTCGCCATTACCAACCAACTACCTCGGCACGGCCATCCTATGCACGTTGGTAATGGCCGCTCAATCATGCTACTGAAGTTCTTCACTATTTCAGTTCCTGACAATTCCTTCTCTGTTAATTTGTCAAATCTCAGGACAATATTCTTCCAAGGGGAAACGTCTGTCATACGCCAACAACGTGTAATAAATCATAATCCAAGAGACATTATATGCGTGTATGCAAACCACAATATTTAAATTTGAGGAGTTTTACCATAGACTAAAATGAATGTACACCATCTATTTTCTCCATCCAACGGTCCCGACCAATAATTGCTATCCACCGCTGCTAATATATTATCAGCAGCGATTCATTTAAATGAACCGCTGCTAATAATATATTTTTAAATAGTGAATAGTTGATGTTGTGTATAAAAATTATTTTTAAATAGTGAATAGTTGATGTTGTATAAAAAATAGTTTTTTTGAGAGTAGTACAAAAAATAGTTGAAGAAAAAAAAGAAGATAGTCTATTTGTTATTTTGTTGTATTTTTTTCTTTTTTTTTGAGAGAGTAGTACAAAAATATTTTTTTGAGAGTAGTACAAAAAATAGCGATTTATTATTTTGTTGTGTTTTTTTTTGCCGGGTGCAAGGATTTACATTTACAAAAAATAGTCGAAGAAAGAAACGAACTAAAAAAAATATATGTTCATTTAAAGGAACCACTACAGAAAAATGTTATCAATAGCTGTTCCATAAACGAATCGCTACAGATGTGCAAGTATCAGAAGCGGTTCTATTCCTCAACCGCTGCTAATAGTTGTCTTTTTTTTTTTTAAAATTTTTCCTCGACCCAAATCTCAGAAGCGGTTCTATTCCTCCCCTGCCCTGACACTCCAGTCGCCATCAACATCTCCCGGCTGACACCTCTCTGACCCCGACGCGGAGGCCGCTGCTGCCACCTCCCGACGCTCCGGTGACCACCCCACTGGATCTGCCCCGCCACCGCCTCCCTACCGACGCGCGCCGCCTCTGCCCCAGCCCCGCACCAGCCACCGGCGACCCTAGCTCGCTTCCGCCTCCCTAATAGCGCGCCCACCTCCGCCGCCCCGCATAGACGGCTCGACCCCATCCTCAAGACCCATCTCCACGCGCGACCCCAAGGCCTCCCTCTTCCCTCCCCACCATACTTGTCGTGCACCTCTACAGCTGCGGTAGTGGACGCATCGTCGCCTCGACCCCGTCCTCAAGACCCGCTTCCAAGAGCTGCTTCTCGTTCAGGGGCGATTTTCTACCCAAAACGAACCAATTGGGCCTGGTATTTTGTTTCTGATTCAATCAAACCATTGGAGAATAGAAATGGGATTTTAGGAGGGCGCATACTAGGTTGAATGAATCATATTCTCTCTTGCGGATGCGATTTGTGTTTTGGGATTAATTTCATTCCTTGTGATGCGATGGAATTGGGGACTGGAATGTGATTTTGGTTAAGGGGGTGGGCATATCTCACATGCTGTTTGGTGCAACTACACTTATTTTCTAAATGTTGGTGCAACTTTTAAGGTTTCGCACTATATGCATCTCTGATTTGGTTAGTTGGTGAATGGTCAATACTTACAGTTCAATTAAATTGGGAAGGGTGCGTTTACATTTTTGCTTATGTGATCATCACCTCCTGTTATTGTTATTCTAGGGAACTAGTGATCGCATGTTATTATCTCTGATGGTTGATCTGTTGTCTTTAGAACATTATGTGCAGTTCAGTCAAGTACAATCAACTAGAGGACATATATGGGCCATTTCTGATTTATTAGCATCTGGGATGCATGAAAAGGAGATGACAAGAATGGATATTGTGGATGTATGAACCTTAGCTCCCGCTGGATATGTAAGGTCAGCAACAACATAGTGTGAATTGATGCAGATCAGTTGCATTTTGTTCGAGAATTTTCCTAACCAATGCCTCCGCAATTGAACTTAATCGAGGCTTTCGTAGGTTGCAATGGCTCTCTTCCAATGCTAAATGCCTCCAGGTACCACACTCTACTCCTCCTATTCTTGCCTTCTAATGATATCAATCTTGTATAGTTCGCATGATGTATATTTTGCATCTTTCATACTGTCAATCTTATGGAACTAAGAGAATACCTGATAGATTCTCTGCTCTAACTCCTGAATTTGAGAATTTGTGAACATCCCAATACCTTTGTGTGAGCTTCCTATATGTTGCTTGTAAGGATATTTAATCTCAAAAGGGCTTTGCATTTGCCTTTGGAATTTGGTTTCATTTCAAGCATCTTATCAGTGCAGGCAATTCTACTGCTCTATAATCAGGGTGTTTTATTGTGCGCACTATAGTAATAATCAATGCACTTCTATTATTCTTCAACAGTAGTATCTCGAAATTGATTTAGGTCATGTATTTAATGCTTTGAGCTGACTACCAGTCATTTGCACCAAAAAGCTTTTTATTACAGGAATTCAGTGATCAACATGATTTATTTGTTTTAGCTCAAATACACTAAACTTCATGGAACACACTGAACTGATAAGTCGGTCATACAGAATCTTTGCTTGAGCTCACCAAATTTTACTCAGTTATTTCTTTGCCTGTTAAACCTATCAAACTAGACTGCTCTTGTCTTTGTTACTTGCAGTTGATTCATGTTTTTGTCTCCAGAGAAAACGTAATGGACATGTTAAACCTGATATTTATTCTTTATTTTTTGTTTCTTCATAGAGCTGTAAAAGAGTTGCGTACAAGTATGAGAAGTCAAAGCGATGGGTGCAAGGTGCTATGATCCTCTTTTATTTCTTCAGGTATTGTTGTATGACAGATAAACTAGTTGTATGTCCAGGAAGGATGTTTAGTAGTGGTAGCTTTAGAGATAATAGATTAGTAGTTCAACAGTCAACATGTCCATTGAAGTGAAAAGCTACTGTTAGCAAAATGTATGTCAATTGAAGCATGTTAGTTGCTTTAAGGATCGAGACGATGTGGTTGAGACCATAAATCTCTTTTCATGTAATCGCAATAAGTAAACAAATGGTATTCTAGTTTATAGTTACTTACTCTCTTTGTTCACATTTACATGTAATTCTAAGGTTTCTAACTTTTCTCCAATTACATGTTCTCGCTTCTCAATGCATCTTTCTCTCTTCCCAATACAATATTCTCTCTTTTCACTATATCTCTATCTCTATATCTCTCCTTCTCATTTTCAGTGCACCCATCTTTTTACTTCTCCTTATTTCCCGTGCCCAACCTAAAATGACATCTAAATGTGAATGGAGGGAATAGCAAATTATAATTGTTGTCCTCCCGGACACTCATTACCCATATAAATTATACTTTTGTGTTCAAGCACAATACTATTTGCGATCAAACTACTTTGGTTACAAAATTTTACGTTCATAAACAATATTGTTTGCTATCAGGCGAATAAAAGAGCAAATAAATGATTTTTAATGGTTGACCACCTTCATCCTAGTTTGACCAATTGCTAAGAATGTGTGGATTTTTGAAACATGGAATTACTAATATTTGATTTATCGAAGATAATTTGATAATACTAGTATTTTACAGTGCAATGAATGTGAAAGGCTACGATCATAAAAACTATCAATACATTATGGTTACATAAAGAGATTTTTACACTACTACAACAATGATCGAAGCTTTGATAGACCACAAAATTAGGTTTTTAGGATTACATGATTTTCATGGGTTGTAACCATAAAACTAGAGCAACCAGCAATGTAGGGAATTTGAAAATGGGGACGAAATTGAATATGCCACTAGGCTGGCACTAGCAACTGTGTGGATTTTTGAAACATGGAATTACTAATATTTGATTTATCGAAGATAATTTGATAATACTAGTATTTTACAGTGCAATGAATGTGAAAGGCTACAATCATAAAAACTATCAATACATTATGGTTACATAAAGAGATTTTTACACTACTACAACAATGATCGAAGCTTTGACAGACCAAAATTAGGTTTTTAGGATTACATGATTTTCATGGGTTGTAACCATAAAACTAGTGCAACCAGCAATGTAGGGAATTTGAAAATGGGGACGAAATTGAATATGCCACTACAGGCTGGCACTAGCAACTGCAAAATTATAGTTGTGAGGATTTTTTTCAACACATTGCATGAGCATTTAGACAACACAAAGTTTGCACAGATTTTTTAATCACAAGAACTCTTAGAATTTTATACACGTAAAAAGATGCTCAAAGTAGTGTAGTTTGTGCAATCACTCACAGGAGTTAGCTAACTTCTATGTTCAATGGAGTTAATTATTTTTTCCTAAAGATGTTGGTATTCTATAGGATTTTGCAATCATCCGTACTCAGATTTTTCACCCTAAAGTTACATGCTAAAAATAGTCAATTTATTTTGCAGCCAAGTAGTGTATTTTTTTCCCTCGAGAAACCATGGCCGGTGACCTTCCTTCACCTTCCATTATTTTAATGGAATCGGATCCCGATTCCATGGCCTAATCAGTGGGTCATTAACCGCGGCAACCATAGCTGAACCGGTGGAGCAAAAAAACCTGTTAGGTTCGTTGTCCAGAGGGGAAACGGCTTGGTTTATTCTTGTCTACAGCGTGGCGCATCAATAAGAGCCACCTAAGGCCAATTAGCCAACGTGGTGTGGGGGAGTGATCTAATATATCACGTCCTAGGTGTAATTTAGCGCTGCTCTCTCTTTCTCTCTCTCTATATATATATATTTTGAAAGGTTGATTCTACTATTAGAACATGTAAATGAGTTCGTGAGAACATTTGACTGTTTAATCTCCCTTTGGAAAGGACTTAGGTGGATTGCATATGAATGCACTGGGGAGTAGAACTACTATCAGAAATTCACTACTACTAACTAGTATTTTATCAAATTAAGGACAATATCAGAAAAAAATAAGATTGCTAATTTAATTATTATTATTATTTATAAAATCAAATTAAGATGGTCAATCCTTAATATTAGCTTGATAAACGAACAATTTACTTGTTATTTGATAGTAAAGTTAGGGTTCATGCTCATTCATCCACATCCCACACATGTCGTCGATCCATGTTGCGCCGCTCCGTGTTCGCACCGGCTGTTGAGGCACTCTCTGCACGAAGACGCAGGTGTGGCGGTGGTGTAAACCCTGGTTGGAGGAGAGTTTGGGACAAGCCTTAGGGTGTGTTTGTTCTCTGGGATCTAAATTTTGGTGTTGTCATATCAATCCTTTAAATGCTACATTTTAGTGTTGTCACATCAATCCTTCTAACGCTAAATTTTTGTGTTGTCACACATCAATTACCACACATAATGCTTTACGTGAAGTGCATAATAAATCTGATCAATGGATGATGTCCCCTGCAACATTCTTTTCTATCTCTCACACAGTGGAAGCTAGAAAAAATATCTTTATGATCATGTTACATGCTCAAGTTTCACTACCGTAAGAAAATAAGTGGTCAACATTGTTTGTAATAGAAACAATATTATGCCACATATATAGACGATCACAAGACATATGTAATGAAATAAAATATGTCCCCAGTCATAAAAAATATAGTAGCGTGACAAACGCTATTACTCAAAATGCAGGGTGCACCAAAGAAATGGCATGCAGATGCATGGAAGTAGCCAAATTTGGAGCGATTACAAGATGACCCCCTATGATCTCTCTTGGCCTTACACTATATATCACCACCCACTATTTATAGAAATGACGTCTACCATTAAAAGGACTAGCAACTAATCAAAATACATAATAAGCAAACAATCTTCCGGAATCCCCTCTCAAGTCTCAATCAATTGTTAGCAATGGCCAAGAAGATCCTCCTACTTACTATCCTTTTTGCTATCGCACTTGCAGAAGAAGCCGACCCAATGCCGAAGGAATGGACCACCGCCAAGAAGTCCATTCGTGACATGGATGAGAAGACCCAGAAAGCTTTTGATGAAGTCAACGCCGCTGTTCGAGATGCCACAATGATGCAGGTATTAAATGTGCAAATCGCTCTTGCCAAGGCTAAGGATGCAGCAGATGAGAATAAAGTTGTTAGCATTGCCCGTTCCTATGAGATAGCTGCGGACAAGGTCATTGCAGCCCCTCCAGCTGAGAAGTTCAAAACAATGGAAGACGCTTTCAATGCAGTGGTTGTTTAGATTGATCTATACTACAGGGCAAAGCCACTTATTAGGTGAAAATTATCAGCAGCGGTTCGCTAGAGCAGCAATTATTGCTCGGGCCAGTACTTTTTGAACCGCTGCTGATAATCTTTTAGCCGCGGTTCTGGAGCAACCCTGCTGATAAGGCGTTGTTTATGATCATTTCTGTAGTAGTGGGACCTTCCTTGGGTTCAGCCAATGCAATAACTATAGTACATGTTTCAGCTAGCATCATGGTGATTCCCTATATGGACATCCTAAGATTTTGTTCGTTAGTCGGAGATGAACTCTGTCATTGCTCTAAATCCTAGATATGCCACTTGTGGTAATGAGTGTCTATGTAGGAGTCATAGCAAGGAGAGTTAACTCTGTATTTGGGGATGAGAGTCCCACATCTTTGTTTTATATTATCATAATATTAAGTTGTTTGAGTCTTTATTTTTAATAAAATTTAGTGGCTGTCTCGAATACAACACAATGTCCCACCATTGGCAAAGCCTTTTATTTTGTGAGACATGCTGCAAAATATGCAAGGCCCTATAGAAAAGGTCCTCAAGAAAAGATATGGTATACTGACACAACTAGCCATTATACTTTGTATTGAAAATAATCCGTTAATTCTAACAAAACTATGTAGTAGTTTTTAGTTCAAATTGCCTATCTGAAATGTCAAGATTCTTGTAACATAGGAGTATCAACAATAACATACACAATACGAGATGAGAAGAGAACTGCAGTGATTCTACTGCATACAGGTAGGCTGCCAATGCGGTCGCTGCGGGTGTGCCTACTGAAAATTTTGACAGATGTAAGAGAATCCTCAAAGCTGTTGGCTGCAACACGTCCCATTTTTTCTTCGCTTATCTGATCGACACGGGTGTGCATGCAAAATATTTGAAAATAGTAATGAATTGTATTTAGTAGATTCCAGTGGTTGGAAATATAGATATTCTAAATAGTGGTAAATGGTAATTTACTTTTTCATATTCAAATTTTAATTAATATGTTTTCTGTTGTTTGAGTGTAGAGTGCACATAATCTTTTTCTCATATTATCTATGTTTTTTAGTAATAACATGCTGAACATAGGTTTTCTCATGCATGTCTAATCGGTCACTATTTTCTTATTGTAGAATAGAAGTATTCTTTTAGCAAATTACCAAAACCATATTCAAGCACGGGCACCAGTTCACTTGATTGGGTTTTGCCTATAATGACCTAGGGTTCAAACCTGGTTGGGCTCGACGCCCATGTTGGGCAACCTAGCCCCATATGTCAGTCTTTCACCCACTAGAATAGCATGTTTGTACTAAATCCCCACCCCTCATGCTCAAAAGTGCTCAAAGGACAGAGATGTTCCATCGGCGCTTCACATGCATGGCTTTTAGAATAGCTATGTTTCTACCTTGCTTTTCCCCAAAGAGAACAAGAAGTTCGCTATGAACGTGATTGTGATTCTCATTGCGTGTTTCCTGATATTTTAACCATTTTGTCCTTTTCTTTTAACTTTATTCATGATTTTTTAACTTTAGATCTTTTAGGTAAATTTGAATTTAAGATTGATACTTTGCGTTCATTTTTTTACCATGTTAACTACACAAATACGAAAATTCATAAATTTTCAAAATTTCTAAACAAAATTTTGGACACTTGTTAAAGTTTTTCTATCTGATGGGATGTCCCATCGATAAGAAAACATCCATGTCTTGTCAAGCGCTTCTTTCATGTCCTTAGAAAATAGATCCAACTGCAGGCCACATCATTATCTAGTTTTCGTAAAATTATTAAAATACCCTCTAATTGAAGAATAGTAAAAGTTTTTTTTTTAAATAAGAACCAGTAAAAGATGAATAACTGATCCAACTACTTTTTTCTCCTCCTGAGAAGAAACCCCTAGTCAAGATATTGTCAGAGTAGGCACAGTTTGCAAACAAGTCTGGCAATGTTATTTGACATCCTAGAGCCAGAGCTTGGCCGGGCGATTTGCCTCAACACCGTGTCCCCAATACCATTACTAAAGGACACCCTATTCCCAATACTACTAGCGAATTGTTTCATTCTCTCAAATACAAAAACGCTCCCAGAACATAATTTTGTACCCATTTTCCCTCTGCGCATGTCTACACTAACAAACATCCGAAAATTCCTTAAAAAATAAAATAAAAATCAGAAAAATGAAGAGCTCCGCGGTCGACGCCGGCCCATGCAGGCTCACGCGCGCCCGCGGGAGCTCTGCAGCCACCGGCGGCCAACGCGCGAGCGAGCTCCGCACCCGCCGCTAGATCGCGCACGCGAGCTCTGCTCCCAAGGACCCGCCGCCGCCTGCCTGCGCCTGTGCGTGTTCCTGCCACCACCTGAGCGCGCGCGTGTTCGCGCCGAAGTCTGCCCGCGCGAGAGAGGCCACCACCCGCCAGCGCCTGCCTGCGCGCGCATGAGCGCTGTTGCTGCTAGGCCACGCTCTGCCACCGCGCGTGAGATGCAGTCGCCTCTGGCCCACGCAGAGTGAGGTCCGCCCACGCCAGCGCCTGCCAAAGGTCCACCGTCGACGCTGCTGGGCCACGTGTCGTCGACGTTGCTGGATCTGCCGACGCCGCTTGTCTGCACGCCTCCACCAGATCCATGGAAACCATGCAAAGGATTTTGACTGAGGTAGAAGAGAGAGGTGTAAAACGGGAACAAAATTTACTGTCGCGTGTGTTTTTGGTACTGAGGAGAAAGAGACTACATCACTAGTGGTACTAGGCGCCACAGCGAACGCCTCATCGCCATCATGAAGGGCACACCAGTACCGAAGGACCCCAACCCTATCAAGAGGGTCCAAGAAGTGTACATGAAGAGTGTAGCATCCTGGAGGAGAACGAGAAGCCAACAGAAGAACACAAGGCCAGGCTGATGGCCCTGTTCAAGGGGCCACTATCAGAGAAGGAAATCAAAGCCACCAGAGATCTGCTCAACGGTGATCTGCCCAAGCATAAGGCTAAGACACGCCAGGGAGGCGTTTGAAGCCTGCATCCCCAATTGAGCACTGCTGCAATCCAGTATGATGATTCAGTCAGTTCTTTTGTTCTTCATTTTGTTGAGTGTTAGATGGAGGCAAGGGACTCCAAATGTCATGGATCGGTATCCAGATGATTTAGGAAGTACTATGCACTAAGCACCACAGTGCCACGGCCTACTGCTTCACAGTGAGCTGGTAGTTGTCCCCCTGTTTTTATGGCTAGTTTACAATGCGATGTCCTGAATTGGAATGTTAGGGGGTTCAATGGAAGTGTCCGAAGAAAAGTGGTCAGGGACATGGTTGTTGACCATCGTTGTAATGTGGTAAGTTTGCAAGAAACTAAGATTGCAGTGTTCAATGACAACATCATAGCTGAAACTCTTGGAACTCTATTTGCAAATGAATACTGCTACCTCTCGGCAGAGGGCGTTTCAGGCGGCATTTTGTTGGCAGTCTCCACCGACTCCTTCGCCCTGGACAGCCATAATAGGGGTAAATACTGTGTTACTGCCACAATCAAGCGCAAAGCAGATGGGCACATATGGTGCATCACGGGAGTATATGGCCCACAAACAGATGCTGAAAAATTAGAAATGCTGTAGGAACTTAGAACCCTACGAACTCAAGTGCACAATGAATGGGTATTGTTGGGGGATTTCAACATGATCTATCGGGCACAGGATAAAAGCAACAACCGACTCAACTTTAGGCTCATGGGAGAGTTGGGATCCTTCATTGATGACATGGAACTAAAGGAGCTACACCTACATGGCAGAAGGTTCACTTGGTGCAATGAACAAGCAAATGCAACACATACAAAAATCGACCATGTATTCTGCACATGGGAATGGGAAATTGAACATCCAAACTGTCACCTCAGGTCCCTCTCCTCGACTGGATCTGACCACTGCCCATTCTTACTATCCTGCTCAACATTACAAGTTCAGACCAGGCGTTTCAAATTTGAGGCCGCATGATGAAAATTGCCAGGTTATAAAGACGTGGTACAGAAGGCTTGGACAAAACCAATAAGAAGCAAAGACAACATCAGGAGACTGCATATTAAACTCTCCAGAACAGCAAAGGCACTTAGAAGCTGGAGCAAACAGAAAATTGGTACTTACAAATTGCTAGCGGAAATTGCAAAGAAAGTAACCTTTATGTTGGACATTGCGCAGGAGAATAGAGCGATGTCAGAAGCTGAAAGGGAAATCAGAACATTGGCCAGGAAACGGATCCTAGCATACACAGCCTTGCAAAGAATCAAAATAAGACAACGATCACGACTCACATGGATCAGACTAGGTGATGCCAACTCAAAGCTTTTCCACCTACGACCAAACGGACGGCGAAGGAAAAAACCACATACCTTACCTCGAAACAACAAGCGGATCAGTCTCTGGGCATGTGGACAAAGAACAAGTCATTCCGGAACATTTCAGCAAGCACCTTGGCCCGGGGGGTACAAGAACACAGACACTCAATTGGCACCAAATTGGGGTCACTCGGCAGGACCTTGGCCATCTGGACGCACCTTTTACAGAGGAAGAAGTGTGCACTGTCAACAAGGAAACGCCACAAGAGAAGGCACCGGGTCCAGACGGGTTTATCAGCGCATTCTACAAGGACTGCTGGGACATAATAAAAAATGATCTGACGGCAGCCAGCTCACAGCTTTACAAGCTTAGGGGAAAAACATGGAACCTCCTAAACTCCGCCTTCATTACCCTAATACCAAAGAAAGAGGCGACAACATCCATAAAGGACTATAGGCCTATCAGTCTGATGCACAGCACTGCAAAAATTCTGGGCAAGCTAATGGAAAACAGATTAGCGCCATGCGTAGACAAGATGGTATCCGGATCATAAAGTGCATTCATCAAAGGAAGGAGCATACATGACAACTTCCTGTATGTACAAGGGGCAGTGAAAAAATTCCACTCATCCAAACAGCCAATGCTTTTCCTCAAAATAGACATTGCCAAAGCTTTTGATAATGTCAAATGGTCATATATGTTGGAACTCATGGAGCAGCTAGGATTTGGTCAACGATGGCGCGACATCATATCCTTAACTTGGGGAACGGCAACATCCAGAGCACTACTCAACGGAGCACCCGACAAACCTTTCAGACATGGGAGAGGTCTTAGACAGGGGGACCCCCTCTCCCCCATGCTCTTCATCCTTGATATTGATCCACTGCAAAAAATCCTTGAAAAGGCAACTTCAATGGGGGTGCTATCTCCAATAGGTGATCAAGCCGTCAAGCTAAGAACCAGCCTCTATGCAGATGATGCTGCCTACTTCATCAAGCCATGCAAAGAAGAACTAATAAGCATTCAGCACATTCTGCACGCATTTGGAAGCGCCTCTGGACCGTACACAAACCTGAGCAAAAGTGAAGCTATCCCAATAAGCTGCAGCCACATCAACACGGCAGACTTACTCAGCATGTTCCCAGGGAAACAAGCAACTTTGCCATGTTCATACCTGGGACTTCCCCTACATTACAGGCGATTGACCAAGACACAAATACAACCTTTAATCAACAAAATCAGCGGCAAGTTACCGGGATGGAAGGGCAGGATGCTCAACAAAACAGGACATCTGACACTCAGTTTCAACATCCTGAAGTGGGCAATAAAGAAGATAATCAAAATCAAGAGATCATTTCTGTGGAAAGGGGAAGAAGAAGTGAAAGGTGGATGCTGCCAGGTCAGTTGGAAACGATGTGTCCTACCAAAGAAACTTGGTGGCCTCGGCATTTTGGATTTGCCACGGTTCAGTACAGCACTGCGGATCAGATGGCTGTGGTATCAATGGATGGATAAGGATCGTCCATGGACAAAACTGGAAATACCATGCACAAATGAAGATCGAATGCTTTTTCAAGCCTGTGTCTCCTTCGACGTAGGAAATAGGAAAAACACACTTTTTTGGCATGACCGATGGCTGCAGGGAGCATCCCCAAAGGAAATGGCGCCAACACTTTTCAAACTAGCAAGAAACAAAAAGTGCACCGTAGCCCAAGGCCTAACAAACAGCTCCTGGATGCGTGGGCTGAGTAGGATGAGCACACCCGAAATGATGAAAGAATATATGCTGGTATGGAATGGTCTGCAAGAAGTATCACTAAGTGATGAGACCGACACCATTCAGTGGAAAGGCAACCCCCAAACGGGATACACAGCCAAAATGGCCTATGAAATCCAATTCGTGGGTACATTCTCTAGGATGAATTGGATGCAGATTTGGAAGGCTAAAGTTGAGCAAAAATGCAAGTTCCACATGTGGCTGTTACTACAACACAAAATCTCAACGGCCGACAAACTGATTGAGAAAGGAATGGATGTGAACAAGATCTGCAACCTATGCATGATCCATGATGAAACAGGGGTGCACATGACACTAAACTGCCCTTTCGCCAAGGAGGTATGGAGGACGGTACACTCGGCTCAGGAAACGTCGATGTCCATGGAGAAATGGTGGGAGCGCGTCAGAAGAACAAGCCAAGGAAATCTCAGTGATGAACAACTCATATTGATCATCTATACATGCTGGAACATATGGAAAGAGAGAAACAGAAGGCGCTTCAAGAAGCAAGCAATTTCAATAACAGAGGTTGTGGCCTTAATCCTTCAGGATATTGAAATGTATCGCATGCAACGGTTGAAGACTTTAGTGAGGAATAGCCTCAACAATAATCTTAGTAGGATCCATTGTAAATAAAACCTCTTCAAACTCTTACTGCAATGAAAAGACAGAACAACTGCCACAATTATGCTAAAAAAAAAGCGGAGAACCTCAGATCCGATCGAGAACAGCCCCCCCCCCCCCCATTTTTTCTTCCCCAAGCTCATCGTTGATCGTGTCGAAAGCTGAACCTGAGCTGGAAATGACAAGGCCCGCTGGTCTGGGCTTCTTCTCCCTCCACCAAGAGCAAGGTGTGGAGGCTGGCGTCAGATGTGAGCCTGGTCCACCCCAGCTCCACCCCAGCTCGTGCAGCTCACTTCTGCACCTCCTCTGCTTTGAGCTCGCTGCAACGCGTCGAGGCTCGACACGCCACCAGGGACTGCAGCTCGAGGACGACCCACCACGCATGAGTATAACTGGCCAATAAGTGCACCGGACTAAATGGGCTGGCATAAGACCTGCCTATTTTGGCCCGGTCTGAGCACGACAAGGCACGACATGATGCTTAACGGGTTGTACCAGCCCATGGTCCGTCATGGGCCATGCTTAGGCCTAGCCATAGGCCCATCACGCCGGCTCGGGCACGACCCATTTAACATGTCTCATCTTGCCCGTGAAATGGCCCGTTTAGCCCATGAAGCACGGCCCAGCCCGACACAACCCGTGCAGTAAAATGATTAATATTTTAACATTTACACTAAAAATCATATTTTTAGCTTAAATTTATTGATAAATATATTTTTACATGTAAATATTTAAATTTTAAAGAAAAAATCATGCATATAAAATTTACCTGGGATTCAGGCCAGCCCAGCTCGAAAAGCCCGTCGGGTCGATGGCCAGGCATGACCCATGTAAGATGAATTGTGTCGTGTTTGGGCTTGGGCGTAGACCCGTTGTGCCAGCACAACACGACCTATTAAGCGGACGGGTCCTGCCAGCCCATTAAGAGAGTGGCCCGACCGTGATGGGCTCGTGCCAAAAAGAACTTTTGTTTATTATAATCATACTAGCAAAACATTCGTACATTGCTACCGGCTAAGAATAAAAATTATTAACTTCATATATTTGAGATATAGTATGATGGTGAATTTTTTACTGAGCAAAAGTTTATATAAAATAATATTTTTGTATTTATTCTTCCATAGAAGGATTTTCAATATAAACAATATTTTTGTATTTATTCTTCCATAGAAGGATTTTCAAAGCCAATATATTGATTGACATCTATCATATGATTCAAAGATGCAAATCTCAACATTAACAACTAACCTTGGTGCACAATGAGAAATAAAGTGACATCACACCAAACACCAAAGGTAACTTTTTTTTGTATACCAAGATCCATCACCTAATACAAGTAATCCCAATCAGTAGAGATGCAAACACTTGAGAGTAAGAAGAGGAAAATTTGAAACAAATGATACATATATAAAACAAATTTCAGGTGCAACCTTTTCATATGCACAAAATTAGTAGAAGGTAACCATTTCTGAAAATTGATTAGATAGAACAAAAGTGTTTGCCTTTGCTACATCACATATAGAAAAGAGCATGAATCGGCAACATTTCACAACCAGGTGTAAAGACGCACTTTTTTCACTTACGAATATTCTTGTTCACAAACTTTACATGTCACAGTCCCTGAAAAGAAAAACTTTACATGTCACATGGAAAAAGGAAATAATAATAATAATTTCAGCCTACAAATCAAATATACGGTCTTCAGTTCTTTATTTTCATGTACATAGAGAACACTATTTTTTTAGAAAGATATATGTGAAATCAAGGTGGACACTCACTTCTTCATTGCGTTCATGATCATCATCATCAGTGTGTCAGATGGAGAGGGTAAGCAGCCTATATATATGAATAAAATCATGCCAATATCAACACGCACACTACTTTTAACTATGAATGAAGAAAATGTTGTATTGAAGCAAGAGAAGTAAGTAAAAATCGTCTCTTTGATTATTATCAGGCCTGGAGTTGCTTAGCGTACTCAAAGTCAAAGACAATCTGGTCACCATATGGATCCATTGTTGCTTTCCCCTTGGCAATACTGTAAATCGTGAATGCTTGACAGCTCTGAGATAGTTTTTATTGGTTGTATGCTTCATCCAAAATGGAATGGTACAAACCCTCATAATGCAAGGGGGTTTTCAACAGATATATTTTTTTATTGAAACTTCTCTAGTAGTGATGAAAATGAACCTCTCTAGTGCATGTTGTCTTCAAACTTCTCTTCTCCAGTGCAAACCAAGTGGTGGAACATTAAGGTGTTGTGATTCTAGTCCATTGAATCACCATGGCTGGTAGCTCTACTCTATATACAGGTGCTCTTCATTGCAGCAGCCGCAAACAACGTCCAACTGCACTATGGGAAAATCAATCTTTATCGTGTGCCTGAAACTATGTCATGTGTTTTGTTATAGGAACGCGGCAAAGATGAGTGTTTGTCGTGTGCTAAAATAAAACACATGGCAAAATTTTTACCATGTGTAAGAAAAATTGACACACGGCAAAGATGGCTGTTTGTCATGTGCTAAAATAAAACACACGATAAAGATGGTGTTTGTCATGTGCTAAAATAACACACACGGCAAAGATGGTGTTTACCGTGTGTTTTTTAGTGACACTCGATAAAGACCATTTTTTAATTATTTTGATCATTTTTAAATTAAATAATATGTTGAATTTTGAACTCAAACTTGCCATAAAACTATTTAATGACAATTCCAACCCTTTTATATTTTTTTTATGATTTTACAAAAATATGTTTTGAAATGAGACTAAACAAAAGTAAATTGACTAAACAAAAAATATATTTTATATTATGAAAACATATAGTCATAGTCTATGTGTAATGAACCTAAGCAAAAGTAAGTTCTTTTTAAATTTTAACCAAAAATTATACTCATATATGTGTATGATTTATGCATACACACCAATTTGCACCGCAAAAATTATTAAGGTTGTTAAAAAAAAAATTAATCAAAAAAATATAAAAAGCGACATTATATTTTGCCGAGTGTTTTCTTCTTGGCACTCGGCAAACATTGTCTTTGGAGAGTGCATTAAATTTTGCACTCGGCAAACATGGTCTTTATGGAGTGCCCGACAAAATACAATCAGCAAAGAGGTAAAATATAAAAAAAGTGAACACAGGGTGTAGTGGTAAATGAATGTGTGGTGCAGTAGTAGAGGTCTTACACGCGAAGGTAAGGTCTCGGGTTCAAATCTTGATGGGCGCACTTTGCCGCGTAGCGCACGAAAAAAATGCCCCGGACACACGACAAAGGTGCTACTTCCCGTAGTGCTGCTGGAGCAGTTTAAGGCAGCCATGCCTGGGCCAGGATTCATCGTTATTTTTCCAGATTTGGTAAGGGTGGGCTGGGTTTGATCCAATATTAAACTTGGCCCAATACATTAAGTATATGTTTTGTTTTTTGTTTTCTGGATTTTTTTTAAATTACAATTTAAATTGTGGCCCAATTCTGAATGAAAAAATTTACAACTGCATAATCCAAATGTATATGAGATACATGTACACAAAATATTTTTATTTGGAAGTTGTTTGATCCTCTTTATGATTAGCAAAGTAGCTGAATTTCATTCTGGATTGATTGGTTGTGTAGTTTTGTATTATATGATTGTCTTTTCCACTCTCGTACATTATAGATTATCTACTATATTATGATTCAATATGCAAATGAATTAATTAAAAGGTGACATCACGAATACATAAAAAGTGCATGTATGTTGCGTATCCAACTACTCTCTCACTTTTTATATTGCTTGACTATGTAAAAAAAGGTTGGATTTTACAATGCAATAAAAATATTTATCATACTTTATCTAAAAATATAAATGTTTATTGTAATTTTTAAAATATACCATCTCACAGGCACTTTGCTATTTTATCTAAAAATATGACTCATTTAAAATCCGTAGTAATGTATGGGTATTTTGCTAGTATTAGTTTAGATTAGATAGTCAGATAACCAAAAAAAAAAACAGATGTAGGTTGTACTCTATTTCAGAATTTTTTTTGTTTATTAATTGCAGTCAGACAACAACCAAAACACCATACACCAGACGTAGGTTGTTGTCTATTTCAGGATCACAGTTGGAGTCTTAATTTTTCTTTTGTTGTCACATGCAGCTTTGTTTCTGTTCACTCGTCTTTTGACCTTCACACGTAGTTGATTGTAGCAATGTTGATCACCGGTGCCGCACACAACTAGCCGGAGATTTCATTTCTTGTGCTCCCTCATGTAACAGTTCATCTTGGTGACCGGTGACTGATTCCTAGCACAGGAATGGGGTGCTGCGATGGTCCGTGTGGTGCTTCCCTTCCTCTATGTGAGTAACTACACTTGGGAGTAGAATAGATTTTTCATATATATATATATGAAAAATCCATTCTACTTCTAAGTGTAGTTACTCCCACATTCAAAAAACTAGAGCAGCAGGATCCACTGCATATCTATTCCGTTATCCATTCACTACACTATGGAACAGTAGCGCAGACGATGAGATCCAGACCACTAAACTACTGTCACACGTAAGGAGCAACATAACCAAAATCCAGCGTTAGGGGCAAGCCTGCGGGGCATCCTAGATGGCATTCCCCCCCCCCCCCCCTGAACATGGTCGCCCTGATGGCCGTGGCCATAGGTCCCTAGTCCCTACTACCATGGTTTACTGGAGCTGCAGGAGATGGAGGAGGCCAAGCAAGCCGCCGTGGAGGAGTTTTTCTTCTTTGAGGCGGAAGAGAACAACCTATCTCGTGAGGCGGTACTTGAAAAGATCAGTCCGGTGGCCGCATCTGCCTGTAGCCACTATGCCGACGGTATATTGGATGAAAAATATGGTAAGGATAAGTTGGCAGAAATGATGTTGTTGGATGGCTGCTTCCTATTGCAGTTCATGGAGGCCATGTGCCCTGGCCCCACCAGGAGCCGAACCTGGAAGAAGAAGGATCGTCTGATGGTGAAGGTGCACACTCACATCGACAACATCTCAAGGGATATCATCCTACCGGAGAACCAGATCCCCTGGTCTGTGCTCCCGGTCCTCATGGAAATCTGGCCATCGCTGTCGGAAGTCGTGCCCATTGACAGGTTCCTAGATCTTATGTCCTCTGCCTTCGACGTCGGCTACAAAAAAGCCAACAACTCGACTGATTTGCAGCAAGGCCAGGGCCATGATGATCATCATAAGGGACTAGTACTATCGGAACCACCAGATCATCTCCTTGACCTATTCTATCAGCGCCAGGTGGGTGCGGCGCGTACCCAAGAGCTCTTCGTCCCCAAGCTATCTTCCCTTTCAAGCACCACGGTGGAGCTCGCGGAGATGGGCGTCAAGCTCACCGCCCACAAGACCAAAGAATTCAGGGACCTGAGCTGCAAGAAACGGAAGTGGAGGGGCCTCGGGCTTGGCTTCTTTGGCAATCTCTCCCTCGCTCCGCTGGTCCTCAACGACTTGACCGCGTGCTGGCTCATCAACATGGTGGCGTGCTTGGGCGCCATGAAGGCTGACAACTTCGCTGTCAGTTCCTATGTCTCCGTCGTCGCGCTGCTGATGAACCGGGACGAAGATGTGAAGCAACCACCCACTAAGGGCATCGTCTACAGCACATTCTCTAATGAGGAAACACTCACCCTCTTCAAGTGGGCTGCACGACACATGCGTGTCGGCCAGCGCTACTACCAAGTCTTTGAACACTTCAACGAGTACAGGAACAAGGGGTATGTGTGGATCGCCATCCACTGATTCTTCTACAATAACTTCAAGGGCATCGTCCCATTTAGTTTGTCTGTTCATTGTAAGTATCTGATTCACACTACTACAAAACATATTTCTACTACCGGGCTGTAAATGTAAGTGATCATAGTAGCCATCAAATAAGCTAGTGTGATGTTGATACTAAAAATATAAATGATTTTAATGGCGGGTTAAATATCTGTTACTAAAAAAAATTAAAACAATAAAAAAGCAGCAGCTAGCGGATAAAGGCACTGATCCACCAGAAAAATAAAAAGAGAGAAAAATGACGATGAGGCCTAGCCCGGCCGGGTGCCCACAAAGCCCGAAGCTGTTGCTGCCTGCATTTGCTGCCGTGGAGATCGACCGAAGCGCCACCTCTCCGGATGTGGGCGTGGGGAGGTGGCGCTGGAGAGTAAGCTACACTTGGCAAACAACGCTTTGCCGAATGCCATAAACTCAGTAATGTATTTTTTTTATACTAGATAAACTCTTTATTTGTTTGCCAAGTACTGTAGAAAAGATACTCGACAAACAAGTATAATATATAGGGAATAAAAATAAAGTATAGACTTAACTGAGTTTGTGATGTAATGGTAGAGGAGGTTACGCTCAAGATAGAGGTAATGGGCTTGAGTCCCACTGGACACGCGACGTGTGAAAATGTCCCAACTTGGAACCTGAGAGAGAGCGGGTGGGCCTTGCCATCAGATGAGCTGATGGCAATACGTGAGCAGTTCTCAATAGATGAGCTGTTAGGCCTTGCCGTCAGTTATCAAGTGAAGACATGTGAAAATGTTCCAACTTGGAACCTGAGAGAGGACAGGTGTGAATTGGCATCAGATGAGCTGATGGCAATACGTGAGCAGTTCTCAATAGATGAGCTGTTAGCTCTGTTTTAAAAAGCGACTGCCTAGACCGCTTAAGCGCTAGGTGGAGCTCCACCGCTTCGCTTTTAACTAAGCTGTTAAAAAAGCGTTTTGCCCTATTTCTCTAATAATTATGTGGTTATATGCTATATTTTTATTATTTTTGACATCTTTTTATATTTATTTGATAAAAGTACAAACGCTTAGTTCCGCCTAGAACCGCCTAGGATCGCTTAAGCACCGCTTAAGCGTTCGAAGGTGCCTGACCGCTCGCTTAGTTTATCCGTTTTTTAAAACAATGGCTGTTTGGCCTTGCCAACAGTTATCAAATGAACTCAAATGGGCTGCACCTTGCCATCAGTTATCAAGTGAAGTCCAATGGGCCGCACACGTCAAAATCACATCATTTGTTTTCTGGTATGGTTCTTTCTTTTTCCATACATCGTTTGAATTTAAAGGGGTACCGAGAACCAGGCTTCCCATTAACCGCCTTGGGTCGCTTGGGCCTCAAAGTTCAAAGTGATTAAATGGGCCTTGGATCACTTGGGCCTCAAAGTCCAAAGTGATTAAAAGGGCCTTGGGCCGCAGCGAGGATGCCATGGACCGTGGGCTAGATACATCAAGACTGCACTCTAGTGTTCCACACGGGGAAGGAGGCAGCAAGGGCCCGTGAGGACCACGTGATGCGCCCTCCGGAGGTGTCCCCGGTGACGGAGCATTAACACCCTAGGCAAAGGGGAGGTGTAGGGCTGTAGGCGTCACCAAACGGACGGCCGCCCACGTCGCTCCCCGTTAAGATCCCGGCAAATGGAGGATACCCTACCTGGGAAACATGTGCAATGGGTAGGCATTTATCGCCTACTGCTTTGTCCGTCTGACGGATATTTGGTGGGCGTCGAGACAAACCCGTCCCATCACCATTCCGTCCGACCATGGCTGAGAGACTGAGAGAGTTCGGAGCGTCCAGGAACCCAGACACGGTTCATGTGGAGCACCCCCTTGGCACTATAAAAGGGAAGGTCCGAGTGAGGGAGAGGCAGACAACTCTTGTAATACAAACTCTCTTTGAGAATACAATCTAGACAAGAAAGATCTAGGGTTTTACAACTCTGTGTGGCCCGAACCTGAGTAATCACTTGTGTTCTTACTACACCATAAGGACTGTTTTTTTTTTAAAATAACCATTCAGACATTTTAGTATTAGAACATGTAAATGAGTTCGTGAGAACATTTGACTGTTTATGGAGGTCTCGAAGAAAAAATATGCAACTGCTCTCCCTTAGGAAAGGATTTAGGTGGATTGCATATGAATGCACTTAAAAAGTTACTATATATATAGGGCACCGCTAAATCACACCCAGGGTGTGTTATATTAAGTCATACCCCAGCCACCCTATCCGGACTAATCAAAGCACCCGGGAGCACTCACGCATGCATGCATCCATTTGTTCATACGGCCACCTCTTGATTGCCTTTATTACTAATTGCATGCATCGGCACCTCTTAATCAACACTATTAATTACTTTGCTAATTTAACTATTTTAGTTGGTGCACTACTATTAATTCCAAAACTCGTCAGCACAAAATATCATACAACCATAAAAAACTAGTGATGTGATCATAAAATGTTGTTTCACCAGAAAACCTTATACCAGTATTTAAGGTGTTACATAGCACACATAACTTTTTGCTCCTGCACCATAATACTTTTATGTTTCTAGCTTCTGAAAAATTTGGAGCCGATTGGCGTGCTTGTGTCCAGAACTCAAGCTGCAGATTTGGAAACCATTTATTCATTCACGCAACCGCCCAACTATGCATGTATTAATTTTAGGAAAAATAATTGATTATAGGTGTTAACTACTGGTGATAATGTTTTGTTTAATTCAATATTTGGTTGTCCCGTTGCTGCATGATACAACACTGATTTTTGTAACTTTGTATATCATTCGTTAGTAAAAATATAGTATTTGCTATTCCATTTACTCTGAATTGAAACTAAGTATTAAAAAATTTAGGTACTTTTTACGATTGCATCAACTATATATTTATACTTTTTCAATTTTGCATCTCTAAATAATTTAAAAAGCGAATGCAAGAATATGGTTGTTCAATAAGATACCCCAATTGCGAATAAATTCTTACATAATCATAAATACTTATAACTCTTTGGCTTTCACGATTTTAGGATAGGTGTCTATATTATTCTCATGAGGGACGTCGCTATGTATATTTGGCTTTGTGATTGCATGCACGTAGCTCATCCTGTCATTAGGAAAGCGATTTTAGGATAGGTGTCTATATTATTCTCATGAGGGACGTCAGTGTGTATATTTGGCTTTGTGGTTGCATGCACGTAGCTCATCCCGTCATTAGGAAAGTGATTAATTGTAGCCATAAATACAAGCAATTAATTGTATTATTTAATTCCATATAAGGCCATAACGCATCCCAAAAATGGTACAACCAAACCTGGCAGTCGTAGCCATGGTGAACCAATGCAAAAAAATGTGGCTTCTCTGATGTTTGCATGCTACACGGGATTTTATATAGTGTAAAAACAATAAGAGATTTATACATCTGTTCCTGCACTTTTATTGTTAAAAAATTACAAATTTGATGACGAATCATGAGCATATAAATTATTTTTCTGACAATAAGTAATGTTGATTATGCATGCAAAATCTTATACTATTTGTAATTTAGCATCAAACTTGCCGGTAGTAGATATTGCTATACTATTTGCTGAGAAAGTACTCTAGTCACAAGTACTGCCATTTACAAACGCAAAGACTTCAGTTTTAGCTACTCATGTAGACACGAATAATTAGGCATGTATTTTCCTATATTTCTACCCATGCAACCTGAAAACTGCATAAAAATAGGTTTGCATGTGTGGATGGGTAGGAGTAATTTCAAAAAATAGGTTTGCATGTGTGGAGACACAAATAAGTTTTATGATGACAAGCACGCCACCTATTTGCTGTTTCACTTTGAGAAAAAAGGAACTACTTCACAAATGAACTTTTATGCTTCCTGAAACGCGGAGTCAATAGGAGTAGCGTGCCTGTAGAACACAAGCTGCAAATTAGCAATTATCCTTAATTAATTCATGCTTAATTACCTAACATACGCTTCAGCCCATTCAGTTGAATTACACATGCATGCATGCTGGTACAAATATGGGAGGATTATTGATCCTTGTTGTGTCTAGTAACTAGTCAAATTGTAAAGAGCTCATAACAGCACAAAAACTTATAGTTTAGAATTAAAATGTAATGGATGCTCGTAAGCCCTATAACAAAATGAAAAACAATCCGTGAACTAAGATTGTCGGGTTGCAAAGTTGAACATGTTTTGTGACCTTAATCCATTACGACGACCAGAAATAATTGAGCGATTACAAAAGGTTATCTAAAAGATGATTTTATGGTTGCAAATAATAACAATTTGTACTCAAATACCATGCAATCCAACAGGTCATTTTGATCTTAGAACTAAATTGACCCACAATAACATGATCGAATTCCATATTTTGTTTGATTGTGCATAAGCATAAATAGTAACATGGGTGAACGTAAAAAGTTATTTATTATCTACAATCTAACACCACCCAAATGTGTTTTGCGATGACAATTGGTGCTTTTTGCAGCCAGATGCATGCATTCTAATTCTAGAGAAATAATTTATTTGTTTTTTTTAGAGTCAAACAGAAAATGGCCCTAACATATCATTTAACCTTGAGTGCACGAAATTTTACTATTAGAGGTGTTTCTTTGTAATTTGTTTCTGGAAAAATAATTGCTTTGATAATTATAATAGTAAATTTTGTTATCCTCAATCAAGTGGAGTGTCGCTAGACCAAAAATACTGGTATTGCTGAGCTTTGTAGTCACAAAAAATGATGTGTGTCAATGTGAAATCCAAGTTAACTATATGACTTAAGCTGGTGAATCATAATAAATGATAATTGATCATGAAATTCACACATTTTGGAATCGCAAAGACCTCTATGCGATTTAAAGTTTTAACTCAAGAATCTTGTTCTCCATATAAAGTTTGGAAATTGCAAAAACAAAAATTCTTATATGATCGTAAACAGAAGTATATTTTACTATTTGCTAAGAATTTCGATCATATGGGCACACACCCAACACGCCCAATGAACCATGCCATGCATTTCCTAATTTGTTGTGGGTACCAATTAGAAATTAATAATTTTTTTTGTCCTTTGACCAGAAACTAGTTTCTGGCCGTTACATATAAAAATATTCTGATTATGTGAAAAGTGATCTTATAAATGAAAATGGTTGTTGCTGTTGGCAAAAACGATCATTGCCAGCCACTCAAGCGGTCCCGCTCCAGCTCTTGCGCGGATTAGTTTCGGCTACTTCCTCCTCGTCGCCTATTGCTTCAATAATGTGTCTCTAACTCAACTGCAGGAAAAATCGATCAGAACAAAAAAATGGTTGAGATGAAATTGATTCAGATTGGAATCCACTAAATCCACAAATAAAACAGTGGCAAAGGAAGGCAACACGTACGAGCAGGACATTCTGGCATCTTCAACGTGGGTAAGCTGCTGAGTGCGTTGGTGCTTGCGTCCTCCTGACCTCCACGCTGCTATATAAAAAAATCCACAAAACCATCAAAAAGATATTGGGCAAATGAAAGCAAAATTATGATGGTAGAATTCTGTACCAGGTTGTCGTTGACGTGACCTCCTCTTGCATCCTGGGCACATCGCCAGAACAACATCAAATACGTATGAATGAGAGGAGAGAGAGCAAATATATATAGAAGAATAAATGGACAATATAGCAACGTGATCAAAGGAAATTACTTCCCAAAATAAATAGCTGTGATTATGGTGTTGTCATTATTTGAAGAATTAAATGGCACATGACACACGCGGTTGGTTACTATGGCTGGATTGAGTCGAAATGCAATTTTAGTTTGACCCGGCTGAACCAAAGTGGCTAGGGAGTGGAATACTAAATCACACCCAGGGTGTGAATTAGCATAGCTATATATATATATATATATATATATATATATATATATATATATATATATATATATATATATTGAAATGTTGATTCTACTATTAGAACATGTAAATGAGTTCGTGAGAACATTTGATTGTTTATGGAGGTCTCGAAGAAAAAATATGCAACTGCTCTCCCTTAGGAAAGGACTTAGGTGGATTGCATATGAATGCACTTGGGAGTAGAACTACTATCAGAAATTCACTACTACTAACTAGTATTTTATCAAATTAAGGGCAATATCAGAAAAAAAATAAGATTGCTAATTTAATTATTATTATTATTTATAAAATCAAATTAAGATGGTCAATCCTTAATATTAGCTTGATAAACGAATAGTTTACTTGTTATTTTATAGTAAAGTTAGGGTTCATGCTCATTCATCCACATCCCACACATGTCGTCGATCCATGTTACGCCGCTCCCTATTCGCACCGGCTGTTGAGGCACTCTCTGCACGAAGATGCGAGTGTGGCGGTGGTGTAAACCCTGGTTGGAGGAGAGTTTGGGACAAGCCTTAGGGTGTGTTCATTTTCCGGGATCTAAATTTTAGTGTTGTCACATCAATCCTTCGAATGCTACATTTTAGTGTTGTCACATCAATCCTTCTAACGCTAAATTTTTGTGTTGTCACACATCAATTACCACACATAATGCTTTACGTGAAGTGCATAATAAATCTGATCAATGGATGATGTCCCCTGCAACATTCTTTTCTATCTCTCACACAGTGGAAGCTAGAAAAATAATCTTTATGATCATGTTACATGCTCAAGTTTCACTACCGTAAGAAAATAAGTGGTCAACATTGTTTGTAATAGAAACAATATTATGCCACATATATAGACGATCACAAGACATATGTAATGAAATAAAATATGTCCCCAGTCATAAAAAATATAGTAGCATGACAAACGCTATTACTCAAAATGCAGGGTGCACCAAAGAAATGGCATGCAGATGCATGGAAGTAGCCAAATTTGGAGCGATTACAAGGTGACCCCCTAGGATCTCTCTTGGCCTTACACTATATATCACCACCCACTATTTATAGAAATAACGTCTACCATTAAAAGGACTAGCAACTAATCAAAATACATAATAAGCAAACAATCTTCCGGAATCCCCTCTCAAGTCTCAATCAATTGTTAGCAATGGCCAAGAAGATCCTCCTACTTACTATCCTTTTTGCTATCGCACTTGCAGAAGAAGCCGACCCAATGCCGAAGGAATGGACCACCGCCAAGAAGTCCATTCGTGACATGGATGAGAAGACCCAGAAAGCTTTTGATGAAGTCAACGCCGCTGTTCGAGATGCCACAATGATGCAGGTATTAAATGTGCAAATCGCTCTTGCCAAGGCTAAGGATGCAGCAGATGAGAATAAAGTTGTTAGCATTGCCCGTTCCTATGAGATAGCTGCGGACAAGGTCATTGCAGCCCCTCCAGCTGAGAAGTTCAAAACAATGGAAGACGCTTTCAATGCAGTGGTTGTTTAGATTGATCTATACTACAGGGCAAAGCCACTTATTAGGTGAAAATTATCAGCAGCGGTTCGCTAGAGCAGCAATTATTGATCGGGCCAGTACTTTTTGAACCGCTGCTGATAATCTTTTAGCCGCGGTTCTGGAGCAACCCTGCTGATAAGGCGTTGTTTATGATCATTTCTGTAGTAGTGGGACCTTCCTTGGGTTCAGCCAATGCAATAACTAAAGTACATGTTTCAGCTAGCATCATGGTGATTCCCTATATGGACATCCTAAGATTTTGTTCGTTAGTCGGAGATGAACTCTGTCATTGCTCTAAATCCTAGATATGCCACTTGTGGTAATGAGTGTCTATGTAGGAGTCATAGCAAGGGAGAGTTAACTCTGTATTTGGGGATGAGAGTCCCACATCTTTGTTTTATATTATCATAATATTAAGTTGTTTGAGTCTTTATTTTTAATAAAATTTAGTGGCTGTCTCGAATACAACACAATGTCCCACCATTGGCAAAGCCTTTTATTTTGTGAGACATGCTGCAAAATATGCAAGGCCCTATAGAAAAGGTCCTCAAGAAAAGATATGGTATACTGACACAACTAGCCATTATACTTTGTATTGAAAATAATCCGTTAATTCTAACAAAACTATGTAGTAGTTTTTAGTTCAAATTGCCTATCTGAAATGTCAAGATTCTTGTAACATAGGAGTATCAACAATAACATACACAATACGAGATGAGAAGAGAACTGCAGTGATTCTACTGCATACAGGTAGGCTGCCAATGCGGTCGCTGCGGGTGTGCCTACTGAAAATTTTGACAGATGTAAGAGAATCCTCAAAGCTGTTGGCTGCAACACGTCCCATTTTTTCTTCGCTTATCTGGTCGACACGGGTGTGCATGCAAAATATTTGAAAATAGTAATGAATTGTATTTAGTAGATTCCAGTGGTTGGAAATATAGATATTCTAAATAGTGGTAAATGGTAATTTACTTTTTCATATTCAAATTTTAATTAATATGTTTTCTGTTGTTTGAGTGTAGAGTGCACATAATCTTTTTCTCATATTATCTATGTTTTTTAGTAATAACATGCTGAACATAGGTTTTCTCATGCATGTCTAATCGGTCACTATTTTCTTATTGTAGAATAGAAGTATTCTTTTAGCAAATTACCAAAACCATATTCAAGCACGGGCACCAGTTCACTTGATTGGGTTTTGCCTATAATGACCTAGGGTTCAAACCTGGTTGGGCTCGACGCCCATGTTGGGCAACCTAGCCCCATATGTTGGTCTTTCACCCACTAGAATAGCATGTTTGTACTAAATCCCCACCCCTCATGCTCAAAAGTGCTCAAAGGACAGAGATGTTCCATCGGTGGTTCACATGCATGGCTTTTAGAATAGCTATGTTTCTACCTTGCTTTTCCCCAAAGAGAACAAGAAGTTCGCTATGAACGTGATTGTGGTTCTCATTGTGTGTTTCCTGATATTTTAACCATTTTGTCCTTTTCTTTTAACTTTATTCATGATTTTTTAACTTTAGATCTTTTAGGTAAATTTGAATTTAAGATTGATACTTTGTGTTCATTTTTTTACCATGTTAACTACACAAATACGAAAATTCATAAATTTTCAAAATTTCTAAACAAAATTTTGGACACTTGTTAAAGTTTTTCTATCTGATGGGATGTCCCATCGATAAGAAAACATCCATGTCTTGTCAAGCGCTTCTTTTATGTCCTTAGAAAATAGATCCAACTGCAGGCCACATCATTATCTAGTTTTCGTAAAATTATTAAAATACCCTCTAATTGAAGAATAGTAAAAGTTTTTTTTTTCAAATAAGAACCAGTAAAAGATGAATAACTGATCCAACTACTTTTTTCTCCTCCTGAGAAGAAACCCCTAGTCAAGATATTGTGAGAGTAGGCACAGTTTGCAAACAAGTCTGGCAATGTTATTTGACATCCTAGAGCCAGAGCTTGGCCGGGCGATTTGCCTCAACACCGTGTCCCCAATACCATTACTAAAGGACACCCTATTCCCAATACTACTAGCGAATTGTTTCATTCTCTCAAATACAAAAACGCTCCCAGAACATAATTTTGTACCCATTTTCCCTCTGAGCATGTCTACACTAACAAACATCCGAAAATTCTTTAAAAAATAAAATAAAAATCAGAAAAATGAAGAGCTCCGCGGTCGACGCCGGCCCATGCAGGCTCACGCGCGCCCGCGGGAGCTCTGCAGCCACCGGCGGCCAACGCGCGAGCGAGCTCCGCACCCGCCGCTAGATCGCGCACGCGAGCTCTGCTCCCGAGGACCCGCCGCCGCCTGCCTGCGCCTGTGCGTGTTCCTGCCGCCGCCTGAGCGCGCGCGTGTTCACGCCGAAGTCTGCCCGCGCGAGAGAGGCCACCACCCGCCAGCGCCTGCCTGCGCGCGCATGAGCGCTGTTGCTGCTAGGCCACGCTCTGCCGCCGCGCGTGAGATGCAGTCGCCTCTGGCCCACGCAGAGTGAGGTCCGCCCACGCCAGCGCCTGCCAAAGGTCCACCGTCGACGCTGCTGGGCCACGCGTCGTCGACGCTGCTGGATCTGCCGACGCCGCTTGTCTGCACGCCTCCACCAGATCCACGGAAACCATGCAAAGGATTTTGACTGAGGTAGAAGAGAGAGGTGTAAAACGGGAACAAAATTTACTGTTGTGTGTGTTTTTGGTACTGAGGAGAAAGAGACTACATCACCAGTGGTACTAGGCGCCACAGCGAACGCCTCATCGCCATCATGAAGGGCACACCAGTACCGAAGGACCCCAACCCTATCAAGAGGGTCCAAGAAGGGTACATGAAGAAGTGTAGCATCCTGGAGGAGAACGAGAAGCCAACAGAAGAACACAAGGCCAGGCTGATGGCCCTGTTCAAGGGGCCACTATCAGAGAAGGAAATCAAAGCCACCAGAGATCTGCTCAACGGTGATCTGCCCAAGCATAAGGCTAAGACACGCCAGGGAGGTGTTTGAAGCCTGCATCCCCATTTGAGCAATGCTGCAATCCAGTATGATGATTCAGTCAGTTCTTTTGTTCTTCATTTTGTTGAGTGTTAGATGGAGGCAAGGGACTCCAAATGTCATGGATCGGTATCCAGATGATTTAGGAAGTACTATGCACTAAGCAACACAGTGCCACGGCCTACTGCTTCACAGTGAGCTGGTAGTTGTCCCCCTGTTTTTATGGCTAGTTTACAATGCGATGTCCTGAATTGGAATGTTAGGGGGTTCAATGGAAGTGTCCGAAGAAAAGTGGTCAGGGACATGGTTGTTGACCATCGTTGTAATGTGGTAAGTTTGCAAGAAACTAAGATTGCAGTGTTCAATGACAACATCATAGCTGAAACTCTTGGAACTCTATTTGCAAATGAATACTGCTACCTCTCGGCAGAGGGCGTTTCAGGCGGCATTTTGTTGGCAGTCTCCACCGACTCCTTCGCCCTGGACAGCCATAGCAGGGGTAAATACTGTGTTACTGCCACAATCAAGCGCAAAGCAGATGGGCACATATGGTGCATCACGGGAGTATATGGCCCACAAACAGATGCTGAAAAATTAGAAATGCTGTAGGAACTTATAACCCTACGAACTCAAGTGCACAATGAATGGGTATTGTTGGGGGATTTCAACATGATCTATCGGGCACAGGATAAAAGCAACAACCGACTCAACTTTAGGCTCATGGGAGAGTTGGGATCTTTCATTGATGACATGGAACTAAAGGAGCTACACCTACATGGCAGAAGGTTCACTTGGTGCAATGAACAACCAAATGCAACACATACAAAAATCGACCATGTATTCTGCACATGGGAATGGGAAATTGAACATCCAAACTGTCACCTCAGGTCCCTCTCCTCGGCTGGATCTGACCACTGCCCATTCTTACTATCCTGCTCACCATGAGGCCGCATGGTGAAAATTGCCAGGTTATAAAGACGTGGTACAGAAGGCTTGGACAAAACCAATAAGAAGCAAAGACAACATCAGGAGACTGCATATTAAACTCTCCAGAACAGCAAAGGCACTTAGAAGCTGGAGCAAACAGAAAATTGGTACTTACAAATTGCTAGCGAAAATTGCAAAGAAAGTAACCTTTATGTTGGACATTGCGCAGGAGAATAGAGCATTGTCGGAAGCTGAAAGGGAAATCAGAACATTGGCCAGGAAACGGATCCTAGCATACACAGCCTTGCAAAGAATCAAAATAAGACAACGATCACGACTCACATGGATCAGACTAGGTGATGCCAACTCAAAGCTTTTCCACCTACGACCAAACGGACGGCGAAGGAAAAAACCACATACCTTACCTCGAAACAACAAGCGGATCAGTCTCTGGGCATGTGGACAAAGAACAAGTCATTCCGGAACATTTCAGCAAGCACCTTGGCCCGGGGGGTACAAGAACCAGTAAAAGATGAATAACTGATCCAACTACTTTTTTCTCCTCCTGAGAAGAAACCCCTAGTCAAGATATTGTGAGAGTAGGCACAGTTTGCAAACAAGTCTGGCAATGTTATTTGACATCCTAGAGCCAGAGCTTGGCCGGGCGATTTGCCTCAACACCGTGTCCCCAATACCATTACTAAAGGACACCCTATTCCCAATACTACTAGCGAATTGTTTCATTCTCTCAAATACAAAAACGCTCCCAGAACATAATTTTGTACCCATTTTCCCTCTGTGCATGTCTACACTAACAAACATCCGAAAATTCTTTAAAAAAATAAAATAAAAATCAGAAAAATGAAGAGCTCCGCGGTCGACGCCGGCCCATGCAGGCTCACGCGCGCCCGCGGGAGCTCTGCAGCCACCGGCGGCCAACGCGCGAGCGAGCTCCGCACCCGCCGCTAGATCGCGCACGCGAGCTCTGCTCCCGAGGACCCGCCGCCGCCTGCCTGCGCCTGTGCGTGTTCCCACCGCCGCCTGAGCGCGCGCGTGTTCGCGCCGAAGTCTGCCCGCGCGAGAGAGGCCACCGCCCGCCAGCGCCTGCCTGCGCGCGCATGAGCGCTGTTGCCGCTAGGCCACGCTCTGCCGCCGCGCGTGAGATGCAGCCGCCTCTGGCCCACGCAGGGTGAGGTCCGCCCACGCCAGCGCCTGCCAAAGGTCCGCCGTCGACGTTGCTGGGCCACGCGTCGTCGACGCTGCTGGATCTGCCGACGCCGCCTGCCTGCACGCCTCCACCAGATCCACGGAAACCATGCAAAGGATTTTGACTGAGGTAGAAGAGAGAGGTGTAAAATGAGAACAAAATTTACTGTTGTGTGTGTTTTTAGTACTGAGGAGAAAGAGACTACATCACCAGTGGTACTTGGGTGAAGGTTCTTTTAGTAATAGAAAATTATGATTTTATCATCATTTTGAGGCTCAATTGTGATTTTAACCCTGAATCTACATTTTGACGTTTTTATCATCGCTTTTTCAAAATAAAGCAGCCGTCTGCCATACGTTACACTCCTTCATGAGACAAAAGAAATTGATCGATTAAAAAAAATAAAAAAATGTAAAGTGACAAAACTACCACTGAAGCAAATGTTCTCAGCCCACCACCACCACAAGGCTAGACCGCACTTGTTCTTCCTCACAAGCTCTCTAACCCTAACCCTATTGCAGCGGCATTGGTGGCCGATCGGCACGGCGGGCGCGCGTGGCAGGCGGCTGTGACGGTGGCGGCTGGCCACGGCGGGCGCGCTCGTGAGCGGCGGGCGTGTCTGGGCAGGCGTGAGCGCCTTGCGTGCGACCGGCAAGGCGGGCGAGCGGCGGGCGTGCCTGGGCGGGCGCGAGCGGCTCGGGGGCGAGCGACGGGCGAGGCGGGTGCAGGTGCGGCTGCGCGCAAGGCAGATGCGCGATGCGCGGGCTCGGGCTTGGGCTTGGCTTGGTCGCGGGCACGGACTAGGTTAAAATTCTATCAAAATTTATGTCAATTTTTTGTCCAAATTTACCAATTTGTGGTAATATATTTGAAAATTTTATATTTATTCTTTCAAATTTATGGTAATATATGTTCATGTCAAAAGTGATGGTAAAATTACAAAAGGACAGGTAACAGATTTATAGTAAAATCTTTGCTTAGTTCAAAAAAGTGATAGTAAAAACGTAAAAATATGGATTTCTGAATAAAATCATAACTGCACAACAAATTGATGGTAGAAACATAATTACTCTTTTTAGTAATGGTATTGAGGGAGGGTGCCCTTATGATGCTGTGCAGGCAATTTGCCCGAGCTTGGCCACGACTCGCTGCGCGTGAGCGCCTTGGCTTGATGCCTGCCGCGGCGGTGGTGATATTTTTGTATCGTTAAGGATATCGGTTGTCAAATTGACTAGTCATCTCTACTAAATGTTCATATTTGGGGTTAGCTAAGATTTTCAGACTTTGAATATCTCTATAACTTATTAATTAAGGTGCGGTTGTTCACTTCGTGTCCACAAAGTTAGAGATTGAATCCAAATCGGTTTTATACCTTCCATATTAAGCATCAACTTTCAAAAATCATAACTCCTACGTTCGGAGTCCAAATGAAACAAACTCAGACTCTATCTCGTAGCTCTCAAAAAGTTATACAATTTTAATATTTAATAGATTCACAGATTCAGAAGTCTTTGTGTCTAAATATATGATACAAAAATATCTGTTCCAATTTGGACTCCTGTACGCACGTCTCCTTGCGGTGCCTATATCTCATAGCTCTGGAGTCCAAATAATATGATGCATATATGTTCCGGAAAGCTCTCGACGAGATCTACAACTTGCATAGTCACACTTTTCTCATTGGAGCAAGTGTTGAAGTCCAAAATCACGACTCAATACAATATTCTTTCTGGACTGCGTAAATTGTTTTTTCCTTTCGGATAAACCTTCTAGAAATCTTTGATCATTGGGTCACGACCTTGGGCTTACATGTTGGGTTTTATGTACGGATAGAGGTATCTTATAGGTGCCATGTGCTTGTAAGAAATCCGGAGTCGGGCTTCATATCGCTATTTCTCATCTTTAAACATTTTTAGTGTTATTTCACCTAATTCTGCAACATCTCAAACAATAGTACGTGTCGAAATCATCAATATTAGAGATAAACAAACAAATTTATGATGAGAATATGGTAGAAAATGGTGAGAAAATAATTGCTTCTGCATATAAAATAGTACACTAAAAAACATCAATAGTAATATAAATATGATCTTTCATGTAAAAATATTAATAATACTATTTATGTTTAACAAATATATTGTGTAAATGATTTTTTATTTAAACCATAAAGAGTGTTTTATTTTTCTTAAGTCCGTCGCAACGCACGGACTCTTTGCTAGTGTGAGTATTATTTGGATGAATCTAAAAATTATGACCTTTAAAATATCAAAATTATTATTATTATTAACATAATGATATGTTTGATTTTCAAAATTATATCATTTGTTTATGAAAAAGGAATATTACAGGCAAATTCCTTCTCGTTGAGCTTTTAAGCTTTTTAGTTCATTTCTTTAAAATTTGAATTTTTTTACTTCCTAGAAGCCACATAAAAAAGTTGTTTGTTTGTTTGGGCTCTTGACTTTTCAAAAATGAAAAGAAGTCAAAAAGCACAAATAACCAGGTCCTAAGCATTTTTCTCTGACAGAATGCTATGTACTCCAAGCTTTGTTTTCAGCTCTATCGTTGCCTCTCTTATTACATAGTATGAATAAATGGCATAAATAGGGCTGATGCGTCATGTTTTCAAATAGTCTTGTCGATCCTACTTGCCATGGGAGCGACCGAACGATTAGTCACAATTAATGCTCGACCAGACCCACTAGTCGAGTAGCATTGTACAAACTACCTCAAGTATGTTTAACAATACCGAAGTTGCTAGGATAGTCTTTAAAGTTGATATTTGTTAGTGGACATTACTCAATGTTGTATTTACTGTAAGACATTATTAAACTATGATAATTTGCTAATAGACACTCTAATCATTAGACTATTACTTTTCATATACACAGAGAAGACAATATTTTACAAATGACCAAAATACCCTTGCAATAATTTAATATATCTGATCATATAATTATTTTTTATTAATTATATATGTCATAAGCATTATTAAATCTTTTACAAAGAGTATTAATATTTTTTATAAAATCTATTGATCAGATGTGTTAAAATTTGACCACATATAGTTGTTCAAAAAAATCTATTAAGCATTATTTCAGAATATCCATATTTTTTATAAAAAGTCTAGTAAGCCTTATTAATCATTTCAAAATATGATTTATATAATTTTTGTAAAAATATTAAAATTCTTTGAAAAAGATTTAATAAATATATAATTAATAAAAATATTGATTATGTAGTCAAATATGTTAAAAGTGCATAAAGGTACTTTGGTCATTTGTTAAATGATTCTCCTTCCTCCATAAAAAAAAGTTATAGTCTAATGATTATGGTGTTCATTGATCAATTATCATAGTTTAGTAGTGTTCTAGAGCAAATACAATATTAATTAGTATCCACTAGCAAATGTCAACTCTAAAAAATGTCTCCTAGCAACTTTGGCCATCGGTCAGGATATCCTACCATATGCAATCAGTGATTTTATTGTGACAGTGCCTTCACTGTAGCACATGGATCCACCGTCCATTCGAGCATTAAATGTTTCACGACATGTTTATAAGAGTTTTGATGCAGTATATATAGCGAGCTTATCGATTAGAGATGGTTGACCTAACAAGTTTTATATCCCAAAATTCGCAAGGAACGTGCTGGCATTGCTCTTGCAATGCAAGGAGGATGTGTACGTGACCAAAGGGTTGGTTGGGCAAAACGCTAGTATATCAAGACACTCGGCCGACCTAACTTTATCAAGACACTGATTGGAGGTCTGGGAAAAAGAGAGACCACTGGAACTCTAGAAGTGCATGGTGATGCCATACCTAAATCTCATTTCTTAATTTTTAGCGAACAGATTTTTTTTTCTCACAGAGAAACCAAAACCAAAGAGTAAAGTCCTATTTGCCTCCCTCAACTACAAAGGGTAGCGCAATTTAGCTCCCTATCTATAAAACCAGATATCCACTCCCTTAAACTTTTAAGTACGGTTCTGTTCGGTCTTACTCACGTTTTTAGACAGTGATTTTATCTGACATGACATTAAAAGCCCACTTATAAGATGACATATCATTTTTTTTCCTTATTTTTTTCCCTTTTCCCCAAACTCCTCGCGTCCATCGGCTTCCCCCACGCGCCGAAAGCTTCCGGCGCCTCTCGTCCCAGCACGGCACGGGTCACGGCTCCCTGGCTGGGGCCTTGGCCTCAACGAGCCGGGAGCGGAGGGATGCGACCTCGTCCCCTACCACGATGGCGCGCGCGAGGAGGCGGCGCTCGGCTTCCATCCAATCGACGCGGTGGCGGGCGAAGATGTCGGCCTCCCCGGGGTCGTGGAACCTCAGCGACCTGCTCAAGCTCCGCGACGAGGACGAGGTCGCGGCCGGGCGCAGGGCGGCCGCCGTCACACTCGCGTCTGCCATGGCCGCCGAGAGGCAGACCTCGCTCCCCGCTCCCACCTCCTCGTCGTCGTCCTCTTCGGCCTCCGCCGCTGTGACAGCGGCGGCCGTGGCGCGTACCCTCCTCGACATCATCCGCGACGACAAACCTCTATCCTCCGCCACTACAGCCGGTGACCCACGTGGGGAGGCCCGAGCCGCCGGCCGTGGCTCTTCAATGGCAGGCCACAGCGGGAGAGGCGCGAGCTTGTCTTCCACAAAGGCGCTGCCGCTGCGGACGCCGACCGGCAGCTTGTGGCGCGAGCGGGCCCTCGGCGGCGAGCGCCGGCAGCGTGAGCGGGCTCGAGCGGCGGGCGCGAGCAGGCGGGGAGGAGCAGAGGGACGCGAAGTGGGAAGAGGAGGTGCCTGGGGAGGAGCGAGTGGGAGGGCATCTCGCCGGCGCAGAGTGCGCGCGTGGAGCTGTTGGCGGCGGAGAGGGACGGCGATTCATGGAGCTGGATCGTGGAGCTGGTCGTGGTGTGATTTGGGGGAGAAGGAGCCACGGAGGAGAGGGGAGAAGAAAGAGATTTGAGAAAAAAAAAAGAAAAAATAATGGGTCCCACACATCTTAGCTGCTGACTCAGCATGCGGGCGTGTGCGTGATGCTAACTTGGACCGCTGACTCGTTCAATACCGCTCTCAAAATTGGCCAAAGAGTAAAAATGAACCGTGTATAACAGTTGAGAAAGATAAACTGCTCTACCACCTATAATTGAGGGAGGTAGGTAGGACTTTTCTCAAAACCAAACACGCTTGCTGCACGGAGCGGCCCAACTCAACAAGCCCACCCTTTCATTACTTTAGCCCAGTACTAGCTTTCACTTTTGGGCCGTATTTCGTACGGTTCATGTTCGTTTGATCGTTTCCGTCCCTACCGCGCTGTTGCTGCTTCCCTCCTACGGATTCAAACTTTGAAACCAAGCTGCTTTAAAAATCTCAAAAAAAAAAAAACCAAGCTGCTTTAAAAAAAAAATCGAAACCCTACGACGAGGCCATCTACACACACCCAACCTTTTTTTCTCGTCTCGCACGCTACCCGCGCCGCCCCTTGTCCTTCACCCATCAATCTAACCAATCCGTGAACACCTCGCGCCGTTGCGCCCCCCGTCGCCTGCTCCGGGAAGCATCTCGAAGGTCCCGCCGGATCCTCAGCCAGCATGGAGGCGGGCCTGTCGCGCGGGGCGGTGGCGGCGATCTCTGCCTCGCCGGACGGGATGAACCCGGCGGTGCTGCAGGTAGCGGAGCTGCGGGTGGTCAACCCGTCGGGGGGCTCGAAGCCGCGGTACAGGATGGAACTCTCGGACGGCGTCGTCCGCCCCAAGTCTCTCCTGGTTGGCTTGCTGGCCGCCCCCTCGCACCACCTAGTTGATGACGGCAAGATCCGCCGCGGCACCGTCATCCGCCTCCTCGAGTACTACGCCCACACCGTCCGGAACCGCAGGTGAAGGATCGATCGCCCTTCTGCCGCGTTATTACCTGCTTCGTTCCAACGTCATCTCATGTTCAATCTAATAGGCTTTGCCATTTTCTCAGTTAATTTGTTGATATGAATGGTGGTTGGTCTCCGTGTTGGTTGTATTAATTTGTTGATATGAATGGCATAGCGTTACAGTGCGGAGGTGCATGCATATCTTGAATTTTAACCTAGAGAGTGCGGGGCTTAATTACTTTGGTGTTCTGTTCTGTGCAGTAACACTAACGCTGCTACATGTGAATCATTGTCCCAATATGAGTTTTTTTTTAGGAAGTCCCAGTATGAGTTTTCAGCAAACCTCGAGTGAATAATGTTCCTCCATCATGGTTCAAGGGTGGCCATGTCTTGCACTGATTCTTTTTGGTTTTGTGATTTGGATGGTGTTCTTTGCGTCTAAATTTCATCTTTTAGGTTGGCACCAAATTGTGATTCCACTCAGAATAAGATTTGCATTTTAATATCCAAACATGCATCATCTGTTTATATGAGAGTAACAAGCATGCATCATCTGTTTATGTGAGAGTAATTCACCTAGGAACTTGAAGTGTAGTATTTCGTTGAACACAATTGATTCAGTATGTGTTATTACTCAGAATTTTTTCTTTTTAGTTTCCAGCAAACTTCTATGGCACATGCTAGTATGCCGGTTGTTAAGGCGGCTAGTCAAGTGTCTTTTATGGTCATGCAAATGATATGATTATGGTTCTTCGTTTTTACTATGAGTCCCAGGACATGAAAAGTTCAGAGGTGCCATACTAAATGAATAAGTTTACAGATCACTTATTCTCTCTTCTGAAAAAAAAAACCAAGAACTATGCCTTTTCATTGCAACGAAGATAGTTCTAAGCACTCATCTGTAAATGGTTTAATGACTTCATGTCCTCATTGATGGTGTTTTTGCTGCACTAGGATGTGTTGTACTCACCACTGGTTGTACTTTATGCTGGCCTTACTATTTTTTGTATCGAGTCCTCTTACAAATAATGGAATAATCTTTGGTGTATAGTGTCTTGAGTTAAAAGTCACATTAATTATTTTAGTATATGTTTCAAATGTACTGTGCTTGCCTGCCCTAGTATGTGCCACATTATTATGTATGAATGAAACAGCGGTGCTGTTGTTGGATTGAAATTTTATGTGTGTCATCTATCTCCAGTCGGTTGTTAGTGAATGCTACAAAGTAAATTCATTGGATGTGTACAGTTCAGTACCATTTGATAGAACGGCTGTTACTAAACATTTTTTGTTCTAACAGATAGTTAAATTTCTGAAACATATTTTCTGATAAATCTAACGTGCAAATTCGCCCTTTACTCTATTTCTATTATATACTTCTATTGGTTTTTTAAGATAAGTGCTCTTCATAAATTATGACTAGGAAGCTGACCATTCCCATGTTTCCCTTATTCTTGGATTCTTTGTTCAGGATCTTCATTTTCGTCAACTTTGAGATACTTCAAACTGATTGTGCAATGATTGGTTACCGAGAAGGTATTGCTGAGAATTGTGGTGAATCTCATTCTGCTCCTCAAGGCATTGACGCAGGTCTTGTGAGGAAAAACGCTGCAGAAATCAACGCTCAGAACTTGGACTGCTCGGATAAGCAAGAGTTTGTCGTTGTTAAAGCTGCCATTACATTTTTAAACCAGGAGAATTTCTGTTATGCAGCTTGCCCGTTGGTGGTGAATGGTAGGCAATGCCTCATGGAGGTCACTAGTAACGGAGAAGGGTGGTGGCACTGCCATAACTTCAACCAGACCTTTGTAACTTGTGATTACAGTTACAGGATTTTAGTTCAGCTCCAGGATTCAACAGGTATGACTTATGCTCCTGGATCGCAACAGGTTGGGGAGGACATATTTGGTCGCACTGCAAAGGAGCTCTACCTGATGAAATGTGAAAAGCAAGAGCGTGCCCAGTTTGACAGCATCGTACAGGGCGTTCTGTTTCGTGAATTTCTTTTCAAGCTAAAGGTGGAAAGTGGAGCAATCAATGTAAGAAGTTTCCAAAGTTCAACATCGTCAAGGCTGAAAGGGTGAACCCATCAACTGAAAGCCGTTGCCTTCTGAGGGAGATCAACAAGCTCTTGCAGAAGAATTCAGGATCAGCTGTGGCGCATCGCCCGTTTGCGGGTTATGGGATGGGTTTCTCCTGTTATGATGCGAGTTTCTCCTGTGATCCGTGGGATCTGGGCTCACGGACAGGCAGCATCAGCAACTAGTAGAACGATTGCAGGGTGTGTCCCAGCCGTGATCAGACAGGTTATAGCATGGACTAAGATATCCCACGCTGAGTAGTTGTTACTTAAAGAGTGAATCAACCCTTGCTTGCTGATGCAGTAAAGTACGTAACCAATTGCACTACATGATGCAGTAAAGTACGTAACCAAGAATTGTTTCGAACGGTAGGAAGGTTAGATATCTACTCACTTGTATCACTACCCCTTGCTTGCTTCTGCTCTTTTGACATTCAGGTTTTGAAGCAGAGAATATGTTGTGATGGCGGTGGTAGTTTGTGACAATGTGACTAGTGAGTTGTCTGGCGTGATTTACAAAAGCAATTGGTTAGCTATGCCGAAGATGTTGTGATTTGTGAGCCTTTATTTTGTGAGAAAATGCTTGTACTGGAACCTGATCCTGACCATGGCCATTCCGGTCAAACTAGTGTGCTCTGAGGCCTGTACTGGTACGCTGAAAAGCATCGCGCCTGCTCTGTTCACTCCACTGCTCCACAGACCTCTCGCCTTGTCCTGTCAAAGAGTCACTCTATTGACAAACGCTTCGCTTACACCGTAAAAAATGCTTGCACCGGTATGAGCCCTTTTTTTTTTCAGATTTGCCGATGGCACACACACTCTTATCTTTGCTGTAGGATAACTAGACATAGCGTGTGTTCGTCTCCTGTTTTCTACTTTTTACTAGATCTGTTTGATCGAATTTTGAAATATTAATTAAAAGTATTAAATATAGATAAATAACAAAGTTCACTTCATAACCCATCCACTAATCGACAAGACCAATCTACTAAATTTAATTAGCTTATAATTAGATAATGTGATGTTATAATAAATATCTACTAATTATGATTTAATTAAGTTTAATAGATTTATCTCACAAATTAGCATCAATTATATCATTAGTTTTATGTTTAGTTTATATTTAATCACTATATTTAGCGTTCGATGATTGATATAACAAAACTAAAATTTAGATCCTAAAAAATAAATACAATATCCAGCAGCAAATATAACATATTTCAGTATTCTACTCTAAAGATCATGTTTTTTAGAACAAAATGCTTGCACTGGATGGCCATTCCGGTCATTTCGGCGGCCAAGCTACTCTACCGCCATCAATGGCTGGTAGTCTGGAAAGCATCGCTGAACGCTGACTTGCTGAGGCACACCTCACCGGCCTGCTCTCTACTAGTACTACCCCTACTCCAATCACCACCGTACACGTTGCCTGCCCCGCCTCGAGATTCGCGAGACCCTTCTCTCGCAAGCCACAACCGGCTCCGCTCCGCTCGCCTTCTTTCTTCACTCCACCACGCCCTCCCTCGCCTTGTCCTGTCAAACACACTCACTCCCGAGACTGACAAACGCTTCGCTCACACCAGGAAGATCGCTTCGCGGATCGCTCGCTCCGGAAGCTTCCAGAAGGTTCCATAGGATTGCCCGAACATGGGAGGAGGGCTCGAGGTTGACCTGTCGCGCGGCCGTCGGAGGCGGAGCTGCGGTACAGCGTCGACCTCTCCGACGGCGTGTACCTGCAGCCCGCCACGCTCGCGGCCTCCCTCGACGACCTCGTCACGGACGGCGCCCTCCGCCGTGGATCCGTGGTTCGCGTCCTCCACTTCGTCTACGACTCCGGCGACAACAACCGCAGGTGAAGAATCCCGTTCAATTTGATCTAGATTTTGGTAGAGCTTTACTGTTTTCTTTTCACTGTTAATTGGTTGGGTGAGCGGTGACTGCCAGAGTAGCGTGTCCTCGTCCGCGGGGAAAACGTCATGTCTTTAATTTGTCGATTAATCCTGCATTAGTTGATTGGGCATTTAACGCTGAATGCTCTACCAATCACAGCATATATACGATGAGGCGACAAAATTTGCAATACCGGTTCGGTTGCCACACTTTTGTGAAACAATCAACTGCTGTGCTGCTTTGCATGTCCTCGTTCCATCGTTGACAGTGTGAGTGTTTCAGCTATATGCTAGCATGTTCGTTTCTAACGTTCCTTGTTGGGTCATATCCATCGGCAGCAACCGACCTAGACATGCAACCTTAAGAAAACAAATCCTTTGTTAAACCCCCTATATTTGTCCCTTTCACACAAAGTACTCCCTCCGTTCATATTTACTTGTCATTCTAAGGTTTCCAACTTTTCTTCAATTACATGTCATTCTCGCTTTCCAATGCACATTTCTCTCTTTCCAATACAATATTTTTTTTTCTACTACATCTCTATCTCTATCTCTCACCTTCTCGTTTTCAGTGCACCCATCTTTTTACTTTTCCTTATTTCCCGTGCCCTAACTCCAAAACGACATCTAAATGTGAACGGAGTGAGTAGCATATATTACCAGAAACATGTGGCCTGTTCATAGGAAGGAAGTAATGCCACTTTTTGGCCAACATAAACTGCCTTGTGTAACCAAAAAAAAAAGGCTATGTACAGCGCCCATGTACAACTAATTCACAACATTCACGCAGGCAGGATCTGGCTTTCATGTCCACCTCTATCAATTTTTGCGCATATTTTACCTCACCAGATTGTTTATTCGCTACAATAAACACATACTCATTTGGAATTTGCTATAAATTCCCCTTTGATGAATGTTGGTAGTTGTGATTAATAGAAACTTAGTTATGTTTGAACATGCGCACATGTTGATGCTAACATCTTCAGACTTTCATGTTTGTAATTCAAAATACTTGCTGCTGCTTCTATATATGATGATACTATAACTTTTTTATCATCATTAATGTTGTTTGCTCTGCATAAGGAACTGTAGTACATACTTTGCAATTGTAGCTCTTGGTCAGAAAATGGTGATTTTTTCCTGATTCTTATGATGAACTATCTCTGTTGAAATTCTTGCACTACTCTTAGGCAATCGATGAGTTACAAACAAACCTGTAGGTTTTGACTGTCATGACGACAAACTAATAAAAATGTATGCTTCATCTTGGCTGCTTGATTTTCTTTCATCGTTAACCAAATTACAACATCTTTACCTGTAGTTCTATTTTTGGGGAAGTATATAGCACAACTGCACAACTCTTTCTGAAGAAACATTGAACCAACATTCCTTGGTCCAATTATATTGGTGCTTACTATTATTATAGTGCTAACAATTTTGTAATGATGTCCAATATTGAACCAACATTCCGTGGTCCAATTGGTACTTACTATTATTGTAGTGCTAACAATTCCATACTGATGTCCAACTGTTTGAAATTCAATTTGCTGTGTCATAAGCTACAGATTGACAAAAATAAATTCATTATGACATTGAAGGAGTGGTGCTAACTTTTGCTCCCTTTTGATGTTTCACTTGCTCATTTGGGTGGGCAAAATGAGTTCATTCCTTGTTTGTCTACACTAGTACACCGTCCATATTTCTTAGTGTTATTGTGGCTTACTGTCTGGAAGTTATGCTGATCCTCTGTTCTTGCTTGCTATATCTTACTTCTTCTTCTTTTTTTTTTTTTTTTTTTTTTTGAAAAATAATTCAGGACCATCATCATCAACCAGTTAGAAATACTACAAGCTGAGTGTGCACTGATTGGGAGTCTCAAGCTCTATGAGCCAAAAGGGAATTATGGGGAGTCCTACACAAGGTCAGCAGGATATGGTGTACCTAACTGTGAACCCAGCTTTGGTGGTAAATGCATCAAGCAATCTTCCAGTGTCTCGGGTGCTGAGAATAATGCTAATAGCCTACCACTTTATGGGCCCTGTGATGGATCTAGGCCTCATGTTGAATGCATGTTATCATCTTTTATTTCTCCGCCGGTAGAACCTGGATGTCGGAAAGTTCTTGCACAGATCAAGAATGAAAAATTGGGGTTCTCATATGCTCCAGACATTATCACCGTCAAGGCTGTTATCTCATTTATAGATAGCGATAGCTTCTGCTATGCAGTTTGCCCCCTGGTTTTCAATGGTGAGCAATGCAAGCTTAAGGTCAGTCGTATTGGCGGTGGTATGTGGTACTGTGAGAGATGTGAGCAGAACTTTGAAACCTGTTACTATGAGTACAAGGTTCCCATTCAGATCCAGGATCACACCGGCACATCTTCTGCTACTATGTACGAAAAGGCTGGCAACAAGATATTTGGCCGCACCGCAAAGGAGCTCCACTCAATTAAGTATGAACAGCGAGACTATTCTTGCTTTGAAGAGATCATAGATGGAGCTAAGTGTACTCAATATGTATTCACGTTGAAGGTCGAGTTGAAGGTCGAACGGAGACCGTTCCCTTATCCGGCTCATGCAAAGTGTAGCGTTCTTAAAGCTGAAAAGGTGGATCCATCAGCTGAATCCCATCGTCTTCTTGGTGTGATCAACAAACTTTCTGAGAAGAGTTCAAGCTCAAGCTCCGAGTTCCACAGCTGCATTCCCACCATCCCTGGTTTAACAGATTTTAAAGCCCCAACAAGTGTGCAATCATCCAACGGTTGCTCTGCCATCGGTCATGGACGGGCTGGTTATGGAGATGGATTCATTAGTCAAGTGAACGGATATGCTGGGAAGCCTTCATCACTCTCATCAAAGAAAGATAAACTGTCTTGTGGTACTGGTGGGTCTGGTGCATAAACCTGTCCTTGGGGTGCGAATGAACAACAATCATCAGCACGTGGGGGCTCCATGCGCAGCTTCTATGTTGATTCGTGGTTTAAGGATGTCTCTAGCATGTACCACTGAGCGTGGGGTTCAATCCTAAAGCATCGCAAGTGATTTCTTCATGGGCGGCTGTGTTTTAGGAGGACCATACACGGTGTGCTTCCTGGGTCAAGTGCAGTTCCATGAAGGCTCGCTTCCTTTTGTGGGGAGCATATGGCGTACTCAATGCTGAGCATGGCTCTGTATGTTGAGGATGGATCATGCAGTGGCTGTTATTCCTCTAATGTAGGCTTTTATTTAAATCAGTAATATCATGTACTATTTGTTCTATCTTAATCTGACGGTATCGTGCAGTAGTACTTTTTTATTGTATAAGACCAAGTATTCGGACCTTTGTATTATTAGAACAAGTAAAGTACTATATTATGACTAGTTGTGTGAATCATCAACTTCGGGAGGGTGTTATTTATATTTGTCAGGATTCGGGACAATATATTACTTAGCTAGTAGTATTGTACTTTTGCACGCGCCTGTTCTAGGACCATGTATATGTATTATTACGGCAACTAGGACCTGTTCTAGCATTGTACTCCTGTTGTGCCAAGTGTTGAATGACAATGTTGCACTCTCTGTTTAATGTTGCAGTACCAATTACACAGTAACTAAAAGCTGTTTGGTCTCAGAAAACAAAGTAACTAAAAACTGTTGCAGGACAACGTGTCAACGTTACATTTCTATTGGCTTCTGACCAACCCACTGTGACTGCTTTGTTTCTGCTCAGTTGATAATATCTTGAGATGGTACCATGTACGTACTAGTAGTTATCAACGAGTGATCTGAATAACCTAACTAACAGATTATTATCTTGCTGTCATAATTAGCAGTTATTGTAACAAAACTGCATTACTAGCTAGTCCGCGCCAGTACGCTACATGGACCTTCATCCTTTGATTCCATCATCCGAAACGGCATTGGAAATCCGGAACTCTGAAATTTGACCTACAGTATCTGGCAAGAAATTTGACCAAGAAGAATCCCGGGAATGATACGTTGCTTTTTTTACTTGGAAGGCCATGAAGCCCAGTTATATCCAGGTCCAATACCGTGCAGGCCCATCTCTTTCAGTCAGCCCACGTTCGTCATGGCCATTTCCGTCATTTTATACCCGGCAAAGTTTCTCTCTCCCTCCACAGCAAACAAACACGTCCGCCAAATTTCAAATCCCAACCGCTCATCCCGCCTCGGCCTCCGCGCCCGGCTTCCCTCGTACGCCACCGCCGCGCGCGTCTTCACTCTTCACCCGCCAAGCGCCAGCGATAACTCCGCCCACATTGATTCCACTCCCAAAAATCTCACGCACGCTGAAACGGAAGGTTTCTCCCCGTTCCGTTCCGTTCCGTCGCGATCGAGCGATCTCCGCTGGAATCTCGTGCTTCTCCCGGCGGCGAAGATGGGGGGAGGAGGAGGAGGGATGGAGGTGGAGGTGGAGGTGGAGCTGTCGCGCGGCGCGGTGGCGGCGATCTCGCGGATGGCGGAGGGCTTGCGCCCGGTGCTACAGGTGGCGGACGCGCCGCGGCTCGCGGCGTCGCAGCGGTGCCTCCTCCTGCTCTCCGACGGCGTGCACACGCAGCGTGGCGCTCTCGCCACGTGCCTCACCCACCTCGTCAGGGACGGCGACCTCCGCTGCGACACCGTCGTCCGCGTCCTCGACTACATCTGCACCATCGTCCAGGGCCGGAGGTGACGAATCAATCCCCCCTCTCCAGCCTAGTACTTCTTGTGCGGTTGGATCCGGAAGCGAAGATCGGATTTTTTTTTTTTCACTACCGTGGGCTTGATTACTTTTATTGGGGAAATGTTTGGGGTTTAGGGGCTTTGTACGTTCTTTTGGGGAGGCGTCTGCGTATTTTGTGACCAACGGTGGCAGATGTAGGCTTCTTCAGTAAAAAAAAAAATTGCATCCCGTGGTGATTCCCTGTTGCTGAATTACATGTGGCGTGATGGGTGCTGTGAGTCCAGTTTCCCGGTTGGGGTTCGCTAGTGTTGTACTTGCAGATATATCAATCGTAGCTGCCTGGCCTGTCACGAAAGTTTGGTTTTTTGTTGTTAGTGCTTGCATGCAGGAGCTAGGAGTCACACTGATGCACAAGAACGTTTGAATTGATGTGTATTTCTGTGATTCAAATACAGATGGGGCACATTTGCCCATTTATCTTGCTAGGGCTAGGACACAAGGCTATGAAGTTTCCAATATTTCAACTTAGTTCCTTAAATAAATTCATAATCAATTTATTCTCTCGTTTATGTGCTTGTGTTCCCTAAACAATGAATCACTCATCTTTTGGTGAAGGTTCTGCCATGGGGCTTAACAATTTCTTTTTAATCATCATAAACTAGTACTTGTTCTGGTGTAACCATTCTTCTTTTGACTGTTTCTATTTTCACCAAATCAAATTCATTACTGAAACATATCCCCTTGTATTACTAACATTGTATGTTTTACTAAAACCTGCGGTGCTTTTCTAATGATTAATAATTGTCAATTATATTGACCGTTCTTGCTTTCTCCCTGACGTGTCCTGTTTTTCCTGTTCAGGGTCATTATTGTTATCCAACTTGAGATACTGCAAACTGACTGCCCACTCATCGGCTGCCCCATAATGCATGAAGCCACTCCAATGCAACTTTATGGTGTCTCTCGTTCTGGTGGCCTAGTCTACCATGAGCATTGCGTCCTGCCAGGGGTTCAGCGAGTAGTTGATAACTTATCATGTTTTTCTGGCCAAGGCATGTTGGATTCTTCTTTTGCTCCTAGGGCAAAGCATGCTGCACATAATCTGCAGTATAGTGGATGTTATGGTTCAGTGTTACCACAAAACACAGTAAATGCCAAGATGCAGCAACTTTCATTGGATGATACTCGTCAAAACCAAAGGTTTCCTGTTACTACTACTGTTGAGAACTTTTGCCCTGGTACTACTGTTGGAAGTCCATTACTACCTTCATCTCTGCCGCCATCTCCAGTGTGTACAGACAGAAGCTGTGTTACCGTGAATGAAGCTTCTTGTCTTGTTATCCCTGTTGCTGCATTGAACCCATACAAATTCAGATGGACAATCAAGGCTAGGGTCACTGTGAAGACTGATTTAAGGCATTACGAGAATGCAAGAGGCACTGGAAAAGTATTCTCCTTTGATCTCCTTGATGCAAAAGGCGGAGAAATTCGTGTAACATGCTTTAATTTGCAGGTGGATCGGTATTTTAATCTGATTGAGGTTCATAAGGTGTACTTGATATCTAGAGGGACAGTGAAACCTGCACAGAAGAAGTATTACCCATTGAATAGTGACTACGAAATATTTGCGGATGACTCAACATTTATAGAGGTTTGTTCTGATGATGATTGCAGCATCCCTAAACAACAGTAGGCTTTCCGACAGATCAGTGAAATAGAGAACATGGAGAATGGTTCTTTGGTAGACTTGCTTGGTGTTGTTACTTTAGTGAGCCCTTCTGCCACAATAACACGGAAGGATGGCACTGGAACCCAGAAAAGAACTCTTCATCTGAAAGACATGTCTGGTTGGAGTGTGGAAATAACCTTGTGGGGGAAGTTTTGTGATGGGGAAGGGCAGGTGCTGCAGCGGCACTATGATTCTGGTTCAAGTTCTATACTAGCTGTGAAAGGTGGTCGTATTAGTGATTTCATCGGTAGATCTGTGGTCACAATCGGCTCCACTCAGTTAAAAGTAAACCCAGACTTTCCTGATGCTGAAAGGTTGAGGCAGTGGTACTTAACTGAAGAAAAGACTGCTGCTTGCATTTCTTTATCCCAAGAAATGTCAAGCTTTACCAGGAATCATGTTCCGAAAACAATTGCACAGATCAAGGATGAAAGCCTTGGGCAATCTGGTAAGCCTGACTTGATCACTGTCACGGCTACAATTGCACATGTGAACGCTAACAACTTCTGTTATCCAGCTTGCACCTTGGAGTTTAATGGTAAGCAGTGTAACGGAAAGGTGACCAAAAGTAATGATGGCGAATGGCATTGTGATAGATGCGTCCTGGATGTACCCAAATGTGAGTATAGATACTTGCTGATGTGTCAGCTGCAGGATCATACTGGGGTTACCTACGCTACTGCATTCCAAGAAGCTGGTACAAAGATAATTGGCTACAGTGTTGAAGAGCTTTTCAACTTAAGAGAGCAAGATGAAGCAAAATGGGAAGAAATCATGCTGCAGGTCTGTAGGCAGGAGTATCTGTTCAAGCTGAATATAACGGAGGAAAACTTGTATGGTGAGACACGTGCTAAATGTAACATTGTTGGTGTTGAAAAGTTAGACGCATCGGCTACAAATCACCCTCTCCTGGAAGAGATGGAAACAGCCCGGGCACTGGGCTAGAGACTGTCCTGCGCTGCCTGCCTACTGTCCTGGCGTATGGAATCCTGAAGCGATGGATGGCCAGACACTCATCAGATCAAGTTCAATAAAGTTTGCTTTTGCATAGCAATATGGTGTCGAACCTTATGATGCATGTACAGTAGTGATATTATGTATGAAGTACCTGACCAGGATTAGACTCTTCTTATTTGCTCCTCTAGCTTGCCTGAGTTTAGCACTTCTTTAGAACCACTCTTAATCGGTGTGTGCTTTATGCTGGTATTATTATGTTCAAGACTTCTGGAATCCTAATGTAGCGGTAAAAGTTTATCTTAATGCTTCTTTTTATGTGTTATTAAGCAATACGGCCTGGAATCGAACAGTAGGATTGAAATGCAGATGGCCTCGTTCATTAATCACGTTGTTCGTCTGTGCTGTACTTATCCTGTGATTGAAAACCTTGGTGTACTCTTCGCCGGCGCTTGCATTTTGGATATATTGCCAGGTGAGTAGATTCTTCGGCTCAGTATGTAATGTGAAAAAATGGTGGCTTCATCAAAACTGTTTGGTTGTTAATGCTGACGCGTTAGTATCTTCTTTTCGGCGCACAATCGATCAATGTTGTTTGGTTATTTCGTCGGTATAAGAATAATTAGATACTTCCATATAAGAATATTAATTAAGGATAAAAAAAACAGGTGTTTCCATCCTCTGCTTCACAAAAGACCCTTGGGCACATCAAATTCTCTTCCACTCTGCGACGGTGACTTGATGGCAGCAGCCGGCGATTCGGCCTCCAGTTGGCCATCCGTGGCGAAAGATGAAGAAGAGGAGTGTGCAAGCCTTGAACCCTTCTTCTACGACAAGGCAACGGTGCTGGCCGAGCACGCGGCGGCGGAGGCGGCAAAGGAGAGGCAAAGGAAGAAGGAAGACCGCGAGATGAAGCGTCTTGCGCGTGGCAAAGCCGTCGAGGATCGGATCCGCGACTACGATCCCAAGCAGGGGGCGAATACTTCAACCGATTCTGCTATACCGACTTGAGTAAATTCGACCTCGACAAGGAGTGTAAGTCAAACATACTAACTTTTACTCACAGTAACGACTGGCGTCTAGATTGATGCAGCTTTCTTCTGATTTAGGGCCGGGGTCGGGGAATTTAGGTGGAGGATTTGGCGTTCTCCAGGTGTAGAGGGAAGCCAGGGAGGTCAGGGCCGCCGCCGGTTGTGTGATTGTCGGTCCGGTGCGAGAAGCGGCGCCTTTGGGGCTGGGAGAGGGCGCATGTGGGCAGGGCTGGGTAATGGCGGTGCGGTTTGAGTGTGAGATGGATACAGGTTGACAATGGGTTTAGGGAGGGCATATTGATCTACCCTTCCACTGGTTGGGCAACAAATTGAGAGATAAGGCCCCTAAATCTGTTAGCCAGGCAACTAGTGGCTAGTGCTTCCTGTTATCCATTGTGAGCCATGCTACTGCAATGCATATTTTCAGCCATCCATAAAAAATTCTAGACTTCAATATATATATATTTTTCTTGTCTCACTCAAACCAACAGACAATTACCCATAGATGCAACACAATGACATCCATGAAAGATCGACCCATACACTTACTGTTTTGTACTCATTCTACTTAATGCTTGTATCCTTTTATAAAAGCCACACTTGATTCTGTTTGATCTCATTTCAGAGTATAGCTAACCTTGCTCACTTTTAAGTATTTATCATTTGTAAACATGAATTTGATTCCTTTCGTTCTTGTTTTTCCTCACCACAGCGCGCATTGGTCCCATGAGATACACTAATAGAGTCTGCAAACCAGGTGAAAGGCCATATGAGCTATGCGAGGCATTAAACATCCTATCAGTGAAGATAGCATCCTCAGATGTTGGCTTCCCGATCAGTGTGTATGGCACTGTCATCGCCAGAAACAGCATTGATAAGAAGTGTGTTTACCTCTTCCGCCGTGATAGAGATCATTGCCAGCGCATCAACTCAGAGGTACCTATGGCAATTTCCTGTTAAATAAACAATAACCTGCTAGTATGCAGCATGCATGCGTGGGCTAATATCATACTTGATATATATATGACATTAAGTTAATGCTAAAGTGGTTGTTAGTAAATTTGTATAATCCCCTAGTTGGCAGGCATCCTACTTCTGCATATGGATTTATATGGTATTGAAAATTGCAACTTTGCATGTCATTGATCAATGTGCAGAGCATGAGATGGCAATGGTGTACAAATTAAATGCAAATACTCAAAGAAAGCATGTACTAGTTATGTCTCTGATTTTGGTGCTTGTTTCTAGAGAAAATGGATAAATCTGTTGGCTTTGTTTAGTTTTGGTGCTCTGCAAGAAAGGTACAGATGTATTTGATCGCCATATGGTCAGGGTATTCTATGACTTTTTTGTTTGATTGACATTCAGCTGTGTATGAACTATATTTTGTTCCTTCACTTCTTAAATATGGAAAATCGCTAAATCCATCTTTATATAGTTTTTCATCTTGCACCTTTTCATCCTTATGTCCACATGTGTCTTGTGAGCAGTCATGATATACCATTCTGAGATTTATGCTGAATTGCTGATACCACTTTCACTTGTCAGTGTACACTTCTATATTGAACCAATAACAGTGTCTGCTAATCACTTACAAAGTTTGTGTGATTGAAATTTCTTTCTAACTAAATTACAGCATGGTTGTGGAAATATACCACTAACAGTGGGTATTAACTTTTTTGTAGGATCAGTCTTTGATCTTGACAGGCCCAAAGCGAGGACTCGCGCTAATAGATGATGCATACGTCGAGATTGATCTCAAGATCAAGAGTCAGGGAGAGCAGGACAAGGAATTAAGTAAATGGATTTGTTGAGATCGAAGGCATAGCACGTCAATGGTTGGATAAATGCATCATTGAAAGTGAGTGTCTTGCTACAAGGCTAAGTACTGCAGAGGTAACATATGGAGTTGTGAAAGATGCAGTGGAGGCTACTTTCGCTATTGAAGTTCTGCAGGGGTATTACTATGGAGAAATCACTGCATGGACCACCAGCATCCAGAATACTCTTGTGCTTCATGATAGCAAAGTGGCTGGTGCCAGGGCTGGCGATGGCAACAGAGCTATCCAGCTTTCACGGCCTGTTGTAGCTGTCTATGTGAAGGAGAAGCTGTATGTGAAAATCGCTGCCCAGACACATGGTAAAATCAAACACAGAACTGTTGTTTTTATTCCAAAGGTCAATGGTGAAGATAAACGTGAAGTTTATGTTGGCGCCACTCTGATGCTCGTGAAGGTTACTTGGTCCATAATTGACTTCTGAGTATGATCTCTTGGGTCGATAAGCTTGGCAAAAGGATCTTTACGCTTGATGCAACCAGGTTTGAGCAAACGATGTTGGAGCTGGTATCTGGACTCTGATTATTAGTAGTAAAGTCTAATAGTAAGTGTAACTTTAGTTTGTGTTAGCTTGTTAGCAATGATTAAATGTGCAATCTGATTGTACCAAACTGTTCTGGTAGATTGTTTGGGCGATGGGTGTTATTTAGAGAAAATTCCCTCATTGCCGCTGACCTGATATCTGCTTTGCCATTCTATAAATTTCTGAAGTAGGGGAGGCACTAGTGCGGTAATTGTATTAATGTATATAAATAAAACATAACTGTACAAACTCCTGAAGGGAGAAGGAAACCCTTGCAAAGGCCCCGCCAATGGTGGGAATCAAAACATAAGATGAAGCTATTGACGGTAATCCACCTAAAACTGAAATTTACCATGGTCAGGTTGTCGGCTATGAACTTGACGACAATTTGGAAATTAAGAGCCTTGTTTTTAAAATTGTTGTTGTTTCTTTGCCTCCAGATATTTCAGAGTTGCGATAATGAGGGCCACCTTGAAAAAGGTCGGCTGTATCAGCTGTTTTACTTCTTTGAGAATTTCGGGAAAAAAGATGAATTATTGTTCCATTGAATTCTTAGCACTACCAACATGCCTTCAGTCTAATGCTTTTTTTTCCTTATGAGAATGTAAGTGACATCTGAATAACGCAAAGTCACAGAAATTATCTTGTGGCCATAGGCAATTGCAACAAATGGCATATTTTTCATGGTGTGATTAACAATAGGGCGCAGCTAATACTCAGTTGATTGAAAACGGGTGTGCCTTTCAGTCAATGTTGAGCGTCGTCGGATGACAAAAACTCTGGCTCAGTAATTAATAAAATTGAACAAGATCCTGGAACAATTATAATAAAAAGCTTGAAACAATAAAGAAGAAGGCACAGAACTCTGGCTCAGTAATTAAATTCATTTCATAACACCATTCAGAATAATAAGTACAAAAATCATGTAATACTTGTACCCTCCAAGCACAGTGGTTCAAAACATCTCATGCAGCACTTGAAACAAAGCTAGATAGTACTGCCCAAGGTTACATATTATTGCCCAGGGTTACATCTAGAATACAAGTACATTCTATTGCACTAACTCCCTAAAACAGATTTGCTTCCTTGAAAGAACCAGGAACAGTTGATGGATCAAGGGTGTTCAAAGGAGATGCAATTGTCCTATATACCAGCAGCTTTCTGAACTTGACTGCATCTTTCTGAAAATAGAAAAAATAAATGTTAAACAAATGATATCGTTTATTCATTTCCAAAAGATATATATTCCGGTTTCATTCCTGAAAAGGAAAAACAGATGTAAGCATTAAACACAGATGTAAGCAATGAACACTATATAACTTATTAATGTAAGGACTTGTGAAAAATTGAACTTACTCCTTACTACTCACGTCTGAAACATTCAATATTCCAAAAGAAAAATTGAGCATTGAAACAACTCCATTGGAAATTAGTAACCTACGCAACAATACAGATCATAATATTTAACATAAATGCAGAAGTTAAACAGAAATTACAAATATCAGAAAAGCACAAGTGACGTAGCACAAGGATTTTACCAGGTTTGAAATTATCCCATTCTTCTCTCGAGAATCAAAAGAATGCAACGGATCAAAAATGCTTATGGTCTAGTACAGCTGATTGATACATATAAGGACCCAGTGACCATGAACATAGTAGGGGAAAAAGAACTGCAATATACAAGGATAAGGAAAACTCGAGGCAGCTACTTTCCGGTAGAATAAAAAGGACAGTGAAAGCAGCAGAGGATTCTTTCACTGTGCGGAACGGAATACGTGATAAGGTTTTGACCAGCTGAAGAAGATAAGATTCTGAAGCCTAAACTCCCCTGGACCGGCTCAGAAACTTGGACTAATAAGAAATCGCTGCGTGCCCCGGTTGTTTTCACAGCACTGGACAGGACGTTTCCATTCAGAATGTCAAACGGGAAATTGTCTCTGTTCCTGCAGCACGCGATTTCGGAGCATTGAAACCAGGACAAACTGCCCGAGCTTTACTGAAATTTGCGTGTAAACCAACTGCAGTGCTTTACTAAAAATCTGGATAAAATTTGCATCTGCAGCACACAAGCAATTGCAGTGCTGTGGGAGATGAGATGAACTAGATTGCGTCTTTGCAACTTGAGTGAACTGAATGCTGCCATGGCGCTGCTGTTTCAGCTGAGACAAAACCAAATCGTTTCCCCCTTTCGGGATGCGGATGATGCTTGGACAAGTGGATAAAGAGAAGGGATCCGGCAAGCTCACCTCGCCTTCGCAGGAGGCATGCTTGGACAGGTGGGATCGACATGGAGCATCTCGCCGTCGCGCCGCCGCTGACGCATGCCTCCCATGGCGAATCTCTATCTCCTCCCACGCAGCACCGAACGCTCCAAGACAAGACATAGCCGAAGCCACCGCCGCCAGGGAACGGTGGGGCTCGAACACCGCGTCGGTGGCGGGTGGCCGGCGGATCCGCTCCTCTGCGGCTGGTTCTAGACCGCACAGTTCCGTTCCAACGGCGTCAGATTGGCCGCGTCACGGTTGACCAACGTCTAAGAACACTTTTTCAGATCACCATCTCAATTGGATCGCCATTCAATATTTCACAGATAGCCCCCTAAATTAGAACGCGATTAATGATCGCGATCCAACTATTTACATTTAACCCTCTAAAATGGATCGCGATTAATGATCGACGCCCTCGGAGGCACGGAATGCGCGTCATTTCGATTCTACTGCACCGGCCAATCGCGTCCTTCCGGCGGACACCCACATCGGCGTCCATCCATGAGCGCCACCTGCTCTGCTCGGCAATTCCATGCGCGTCATTAATTAATAAAAAGCGGCACAATCTCGTGCCGGTTCGGTTAAAAAAAAAAAAGGAATCACTCCACCACTCGGGCGAGATGAAAGAGACTGATGACGACGGGCATACTGTAGTAAAGAGATCCTCATGGCCGACGCGTTTCATCCGAGCAAAACATGGCCTACTGACCCACCGGCGCCGGCGCGCGCTGAGGAAACTCAACAACAAGGCATAGACTCGGCTGGGTACGTACGTACGATGGGGGCCGTGTGATTTTTTATGTTTTTTTTTTTCAAACTCTGGGGCGTGTGTGACTTGATAGAGGAGGACGCGAGCATCACTCCCATATTTCGTTCTCGTCATCAGAGTCTGTTAAAAAAGTGGAGTACTGGTACTTGGAACTGTTGAATGAAGTCATTTTCTGAAAAACTTGGCCTCGTGATCGTTTTAGGATTTGTATGTATGTAACTTTATGTGACGTTCAGTAGATGGAAGACCTACGTCCACGTCGTCGCGAAATTGGTTTTCTTGGGGGGATCTCGCTCTAAACTAGCTTTCATGGCCAGCGCATTTCATCCGAGCAAGCACGTGACGTGCGTCATGCTTTGGTGAGCCGGCGAGGCGTGCAACTGGAGCAGGCCTATCGACGTACCGTCATCGCACCAAAGAGCTGAGGAAGGCACAAACATTGATGCAACGTACGACGAGAATTGGATGGAGCTAATCCTTGGGGTTTCCTCCAATATCCCATGTTAGAATGTTCAGATGGTGTAGCTAGTTTAAATGTTTTTTATCCATTATTAGTTTATATTATTACTCATAATAACTGAATTTATTACTGAACGTTCCCGTGCAGGACTCGTGCAATGCATGATTCATCGTCCTGGAACATCTCCCGCCCTGACTCACCAGTGGCCTCCGTCACAAAACAGAGAAGTTCGGGTTCAGATGGCCTGCCGTGCGGCCGCCACCACGATTATTATGTCTGGGGACGGCCTCATGGCCGGCGTGGGCCCGCTTCACAGCGCTCAGGTGCTACTATTAAGACACAACGAGCGGTGGGAGCCGGAGGTGACCTCGTGTAATATCATCCGATCCGAGCAAGCACGTACAGAGGGAGGGAACGTATGGTATGAGGTATTTCGTTATCCTGCCAGTCTACCATCCCAGCAAGTGCTTCTCGTACTACGCTATAATGGGTGTGTTTGTTTCACTGAATTGGATTGGATAACCTTAGACAAGATCATCCAGTCTAGTATTTGATTCACCGTCAGGGTGAACAAGGATGGACTGGAATGAGAATATTCTTTTTTTTTTTTTTCCGTCCGTGCGTCGCAAAATTGACGCTCGTTTGGGGCTCACCGTTCACGCCGTGGAAGAGACAAGAGAGAGCTTGGCTATAGGTCTCCGTGCTCTGCAGTGGCCGCGCATGATGCCCATTGCCGGCCGGCAGCGATGCTAACTTGAGCAAACAAAACGAGGGCGTGCAGTGCAAGTGTGCAAACACACAATTTGCTTTCTTTCTCGTGCCCTTCACAAAGCTTGTGCTCAGCCCCCGTAGCGTAGCGCCACGTGGAATCAATCCCATAGTTAAGTCTATGCCATCCCGCGCGAGTATGCTCGCCGTCCGCCACGCAGCAAGGTAGAGCAAACTCTGCTTTCGAGGCGTGGCGTCGCGGCTTGGCAAGGTGGACTCCGCAGCTGCGCGCCGAATCAGGTGGTCCGTATTTCATTTCCCGACCATCCCCGACAAATACTTTTTATTTATTTTTCTCCGTCCAGAGATCATGCCACGATCTCAGATTCGATGTAAAGCTTAATGAAGTAGGAGAGCCCTCTAGTGCGGTAATTCTATTAATGTACTCCTCTGTTACTGATTTATTGACGTTCGGACCATAAAATTTAACTTATAGGTAGTACAAATTTATTGTCTGAAACGACAACAAAAGCTGAACAGAGGAAGCATATAAATAATAATAAAAAATAAACCGTACAAACTCCTCAAGGGACTACAAAGAAACCCTTGCAAAGACAACGTAACGACAAAGTTCCGCGGTCCCGCTACATTAGGCATGCATGCATGTGCCGCACAACGCGAGTGCGTGCAGTGCACCGCATCCTGCATGCATGCATGTGCCCTTTCATGCACAACGCAAGTGCGTGCAGGCTGCTGCCAACGCTGCTTGCATCAAAGTTCTGACAAGTGAATTTTTAAAGCGAGTTGATACAAGTTATGTTTGTAGCATAATTTGTACAATTATATGTTATTCGCTGCTTTTTCTTTAACGTGTAGGTGTAGTTATAATTATAGTATGTGTTTCTCGGATCTTATCAAATTTTAGTATAATTTTTTTAAAAAAAAACTTTTTTATTGAAATGTTCTGAAAACTTTTGATAAAATTTTTTTTTTATCAAACTTTGAATACAACAAAGTTTAATCAAAATTTATAATCAAACTTTTTGACTAAACTTTGAATACAAACTTCATCAATAGTTGTGATCAAACTTTTTTTTTATCAAACTTATATTAATTATCTATGCTTTTTAATCACACGCTTGACAACAAAAAGTTAATAAAAACTAAAAAAAGAACATGCACCTGAGCGAACTTGTGCAAACATGAGAAAACGTGACTTTTTTTTTTATACGTAGCCTTATAGGTGCAAAGCCGTATTTAACACATTCAGTCGAGCTTATCGTTTAGTGCTAAGTGAATGCATGAGGAGACGCATAGGGAAAAAGCAGGCCGGAGCATGCAGGAAACATGCACCTAAAACTGAAATTTACCATGCTCAGGTTGTCTGTCGGCTATATATGAACTTGACAGACAATTTGGAGATTAAGAGCCTTGTTTTTAAAATTGTTGTTGTTTCTTTTGCTTCTTTCAGAGTGCGGGGAAAAAAGATGAATTATTGTCCCATTCAGCTTTTTGGTTTGCCACTATTAACAAAAAAAATGATGAGGGCCATCTTGAAAAGCTCGGCTGCATCAGGTTTTTTTTTTGCTTCTTTCAGAGTGTGGGGGAAAAAGATGAATTATTGTCCCATTCAACTTTTTGGTTTGCCACTATTAACAAAAAAAAAGCGCCAGTTGGCGCTGTCAGACTGTCACTCTTTAATTCTGTCGAAAGGCCCAATGCCTGTTGGGCTAATCCCCGAGGAAAGGTTGGACTAAAAGCCCACATGAAGAGGGCATTATCGTCTTTTGCGTCAAAAAAACTCTCCCTCTCCCTCCACTCTTCTCCGTTTCCCTCCCTCCTCCGCGAAACCGCCGCCCAACGCCGCCAATCAGAATCCACTCGGGTCCCCCGCCTCGCCTCCTCCTCCGCCTCCATTTCATTAGCAACGGCAGGGACCTAGGGTTCCAAGAATCCTGGTCTCCCCAACCCCCTTCCTTCCCCCGCCGAATCGCCCTCGCCGAGATCGAATCGCCTCCCCGCGGCGCGGGCTTCGAGAAGCTTCGAGGAGGCTTGGGATGGCGGCGGCGCAGCTCACGCCCGGCGCGGTGGCCGCCATGTGCGACCACGCCGAGGGCCTGGGGTCGCTCGGTTCCCTGAAGCCGGTGCTGCAGGTCGTGGACGTGCGCCGGGTCACCAACCACCAGAGCGCGGCGGAGCGGTTCCGGATGCTGCTCTCCGACGGCGTCCACACGCTGCAGTCCATGCTCGCCACCGCCGAGAACTGCAGGATCAAGGACGGCACCATCGCCAGGGGGAGTATCATCCACCTCCAGGAGTTCACCTGCAGCACCATCCAGTCCCGAAGGTGGGGAACAAATCTTGCTCCTCCTCTTCCTCCTGTTTCGATTACTGTTTGCTGATTTGGTTGCCTTGCCTGGTTCCGCAAGGAAGATTGAATCTTGGCATCTGATGGTATTTGTCAATATACTCAATAGGAAGGGTGGGGTGCTTGCTAGGGTTACCGAAAATCCACCGATTATTGTGATGTTCGTTATTTAGAGACACCCACCGCTCCACATTTTATCACGAGAGATCTTCGATTAATTCTTTCAAAAAGATATTTAGGTTCGGGAGATTCTTTAGGGCGCAATGGTATTGAGTCCATGTGGTACTAGTGTTAACAGTTGCGATATGTAGCATTGTGATACTCCTTCAGCAAGCTGCATTGGCTTAGTTGTGAAAATGCACTACAAAATTTCCTTTGGATTACCAGAGCATGATGGGATAGAGTAATAAGGTTCTATAGATAGGCTGGATTTTAACATCTCAATAGGTGTTACTGTTTTACTTATCCTGAATAGTATGCGAATTCGTGGTGTGGTGTTTGCATTGCTTTCTTCAGTTCTGTAACCTTACTTAATTCCTGGAGCATGTATTGTGGTAGATCTCATCCAACTAGTTATCTTTCAAAAGAGAGGAATATCTGCTTTAGAGCCTTAGATTCTCTATGCCTTTTTATATGGATTATTATGGTTCTGTCTTGAGTTGACTGTTTCTTCATGTCGTATCCAGGATAACTATTGTTATTAAACTTGATGTTCTGCAAAGTGAGTGTGCCGTCATTGGAGACCCCCAGCCTTACGTGTCCAGAAACCTACCAAAGGAGCAGTGCCCTAACTTACCGGCCGCTGCCGCTCAAACTTATGGTGGAACACCAGCTGGTGCTGCCCAAACTTATGGTGGAACATCAGCTGGTGCTGCCCAAATTCATGGGGGAACCTATTCCGCTGGCCCAGGTGCTCTGGGATCTTCTCTTGCTCCAAGGCCGGTGGTTGGAGCAGCAGCCACTGCTGCCCAGACTTACGGTGGAACACCGGCTGCTGCTGCCCAGACTTATGGTGGAACACCGGCCACTGCTGCCCAAACTTATGGTGGAACCTATTCCGGTGGCCCGGGTGCTCTAGGTTCTTCTGTTGCTTCAAGGCCAGTGGTTGGACCATCAACCGCTGCTCCCCAGAATTACGGTGGAACACAGGCCGCTGCTGCTCAGACGTATGGTGGAACACCGGCCACTGCTGCCCAAACTTATGGTGGAACCTATTCTGGTGGCCTGGGTGCACTGGGATCTTCTGTTGCTCCAAGGCCAGTGGTTGGAGCACCGTCTGCTGCTGCCCCAACTTATGGTGGAACAGCGGCCACTGCAGCCCAAACTCATGGTGGAAACTATTCTGGTGGCCCGGGTGCACTGGGATCTTCTGCTGGTCCAAGGCCGGCACAGGTTGCTAACAATTTACCATATGGCAGAGATGGATCTTACACTGGTTTCCAAAGAACGGTGGCAGATTCAGTTAAACGGACAGTAGAGCCTGTTTCTAATGTATCATATGGTGGTTCTTTGAATGCTAACATGATGCCGTCAAAAGCGCAGCAACCCCCACTGAACTCTCATCAGAACCAAAGATTTGCAGTTCCTGCCACTGTCGGCGGCCCTCCTGGCAATACTTATGGGCGTCCAACAAAGCCTCTTTATCAGCAGGCACCTCCTGTGTACATGAATAGAGGCCCTGCTACCAAGAACGATGCAACTAGTCATGTTGTTCCCGTGGCTCATTTGAATCCATACCAGAGCAGGTGGACAATCAAGGCTAGGGTGACTGCAAAGACTGATATTAGGACCTATAACAACGCCAAAGGTCCTGGAAAAGTATTTTCTTTTGATCTTCTTGATAAAGATTTTGGAGAAATTCGGGTGTCATGTTTCAATGCTCAGGTCGATCAGTTCTATGACCAAATTGAGGTTGATAAGGTCTACTTGATATCCAGAGGTACTGTGAAACCTGCAGATAAGAAGTACAAGACTTTGAAGAATGACCTCCAGATCAATCTCGATTTCAGTACATCTATACAACTCTGTCATGATGATAACAGCATCCCTAGACAGCAGTACAATTTCCGACAGATCAGCGAATTAGAGATTATAGAGGTTAATGCCTTGGTAGATTTGGTTGGTGTAGTTACATCAGTTAGCCCTTCTGGCCCATTGATGCGTAAGGATGGCACAGAAACCCAGAAACAGACTCTTCAACTGAAAGACATGTCTGGTCGAAGCGTGGAAATTACCCTATGGGGAAAATTCTGTGATGCTGAAGGCCAGCAGCTGCAGCTGGAGTGTGATTCTGGTTTGAATCCTATTCTGGCCATGAAAAATGTCCGTGTCACTGAATTTAATGGTAGAGGTGTGAGTACAATCAGCACAACCCAGCTAAAAGTAAACCCAGAATTTCCTGAGGCTGAAAATCTGCGACGTTGGTATGAAACAGAAGGAAGGATTGCTGCTTGTGTTTCATTAAGTCGAGAGAAGTCAGGCATGGGAAGGAATGATGTTCGAAAAACAGTTGCCCAGATCAAGGATGACGGGTTGGGAATCAATGGCAAGCCAGACTGGATCACTATTAAAGGTTCAATTTCACATCTGAAGTCTGATAATTTTTTTTATCCTGCTTGCACCATAGAGGTTAATGGTAGGCAATGCAACAAGAAGGTGACAAATAATGGTGATGGGACGTGGCATTGTGAAAGATGTGATCAGGTCTTACCAAATTGTGAGTATCGGTACTTACTTATGTGCCAGATACAAGATCACACTGGCGTAACGTATGCAACTGCATTCCAAGAGGGCGGTATGGAGATAATGGGCTGCAGCGCACAAGAGCTCTCCACCATAAAAGAAGAAGATGATGTGAAATTTGCTGAAATCATACAGGGGATCCGTTTTCAGATGTATCTATTTAAGTTAAAAGTCATGTTGGAAACCTTCAATGATGAGTCACGTATCAAATGCAACATTGTTAAAGCAGAAAAGCTGGATCCTTTGAAGGAGAGTGGTTACCTTCTGGGGGCTATTGACAGCATATTACAAGAGGATGCAAGCACACATCCTGAAGTGCAGGGCGCTACAGCCAATAGTGCTGGTTTCAATAATCCAGGACAAAGTGTGCCAACCTCCAACAATGCCTATGCCTTGAATCAGTCTGGTCAGCAAATAAACACATATGGTTGGTTGTCTACTCCGGTATGAGCAGCATGGAATGTGCAGAATTGCAATAGTTGTGGTTTCAGTGGGCACAATGCACAGAACTGCCCCACTGGCATGTCTAGGCAGCATCCTGCAACAAGTGCGGCTAGTTCTTACGCCTCTTCACCTGGTGATGCAGGACAAGATACTGACATGTACCCAGGGGCTTCTGTGCCCCAGCCCCAGGGATATGGTAATGGTGCTCCAACAGAAGGATACAATAGGCAACCCTTTGTCGGGGCAACACGTTACTGAAGTAGTTTGCCTAACTGGTGTGACTCAGGTTACATTTAGCTGTCTGTATGGCGTCGCTGCCGTCCTATATGTAAAGTAGAAAAATGTTCCTTGTATGGCTTGCTGTGTGCAGACCTCGTGTCCTATTAATGTTCATATTATATTTTCCGTTCCCCTTTTGTTTGTGGCAAATCTTCCTATTTTTGTGTGTCTGACGAATTTGTTCGGTGGTAAACTCGCTAGTTTGCTTAACAGTGTAAATGAAGAGGGTCAGGTATCGACTGCAATTGTCTTCTTTAGCATTTCGTTTCTGCTTGTTCTATTTTGTTTCGTTTCAGCTTGTTCTATTTTGTTAACTCAGGTATTGGAATCAACTGCGACGCAAAAAAAGAGAGTATGATGATATTTTGGAAGTTTGACGACGAATTTGTCCAGTTAAAGTCTTCGTCGAGTAGTTGATCCATGATCTCAAAAAAGACAGCAGTTGATCCGCATGATGCAGACTGCAGCTGCAAATAAGGCCTTGTGAGGATGTTGGTGTGTTGTTCGAAATTGGTAAAACTGGTGTTTGTGCATGCTATCGAGTCACTGAAAAGTGAAAAAGATGCCTCTCTGATGATAATGCACGAAGCCATGAGGCCTGATATCTTTTTCTTTGCATCGAATGGGTATTCTTCTTCTTCTTCTTTTTTTCTTAAACAAAAAATACACTCTGTTGCGTACAAACTATGGCTTCCTAACTCTCAATGTAGAGTACTCATTACTCCGCAAAAAAAAAAAATGTAGAGTACTCATTACATTCACCACCCAAAAGAACCTGGAATAACCAACTACTGCTGACGATTTCTTCGAAATCTTACTAAGATGTATCTTGGCGTCCAGAGTTGCAGCCAGCAGATCGGTGCAATGAAGGGCATGGAGTGCAGTTGAACTCTGCTGCTGGAAGGGAAGGGCGTGGAGCGCCGGTAACTCGATCCAGACACACACCACACAGTCCGCCGCCGGCAACTCGATCCATTCGGATTCCATCAAAGCTGAAATTCGGATTCCATCAAAGCTGAATTGCTGATTTTTTTCCTGCGTTCCGATTCTGAGGAAAGAGCACCGATTCCGTTGGAGCAGCCACCCAGCCATGGTGTGTGTTCCATGGCGGAGTCGATCGGATCGGAGACCCTCAAATTGGGTCAGCTCGCCTCGATCTATGGGGGCGCCAGTTTCTTGCATCATCGACTGCGGCGCCGGCGGACGGAAGCCATCGCCATGAGAGCCTCCTCCCAAAGAGGAGAGCAGAGGCGCGAACAGGTGCTGATTTGTCCTCCCTCCGTCCCAAACATTGTTTTGACGTTTTAGCTCCGGTCATAAGAATTAAATGTAAAAGATGGATGAATAGTAAATAAGAAGGAGAGATAGAAATAGAATTATATTAGAAAGAGAGAAAGTTATATCAAAAAATAAGAATAACAAATATTTTAGGATAAATAGAGTTGATTAAAATGTCAAATATTTTGTAATGGAAAAAGTAAGTGTTTTCCGCTTTTGACGTTAAATGTAAATATTCGACCTAAAGCAGAGGGGTTTTTCACATATATTTAAATTATAATTATTAATGTAAATATTTGGATCACGCTTAATAATCACTATCCAAATTAGGTATTTTCTGCAAAACTGTCGGGGCCCGTTTGACCATAGTCCACGCCGGTGCGGGTTGCTCCTAACCATTGGATCCACGGTGTGCGGTCCAGATCGAGTAATAGCCCTATCGTTGATCCAGGTTCTGGTCCTCCGCCGCCGCCGCTTCTCTCCCTCCTCCGGCCGCCGGCGACGAGGGGCTGCGCCGGGCGGATTCCGACGCCTACATCTGGACCCAAGCGTCGCTCAGCTTAGCCCCTTCCCGCTGCGCCAGCGGTGCAGTACATCGCCGATGTCGGATTCGGATTGGCCTCCTCCCTCTTCTGTTCATGCCATTGACAGATTTGGATCCTCTCCTCCATTTTTCGATATAATGCCTTCCGCTCCGTCGGGATACACAGCGATCCGCTTACAAGCGCAATCATGAAGCTGTCGCCGTTGATGGCGTAGGAAAACAGAGCAATGCCAGAAGGCGTGTTTTACTGACGGAGGCTGGGACAAGAACCGAGCAACGCAGAATCTGAATCTCTGGATTGCTGTTCTAGTTTGGCTTAAACATTGCTGTTCTAGTTTAGTACCTACAAAATCTTGCGAAGCAATCCTGAACTACTGCAATGTTTCTACACCTTATATAATGCCTGATAACTAGTACTTTGCCCAAATACCATATTCTACCACACACTGCACTTTACCATTACAAAATACAAGGGAAGAAGAACCTCAGTCAAGTGACCGGTACGCAACTGCTATGTTGAAGGAAGACAGAAGAGCAGCCACAATTACATCAGGGACAGACGATAACAGGGGGAAAAAAAATCAAGCTAACAGCATCCACAAACGAACGGGGAACAGGATCATATCACTTCATGATCCAATCCTGAGATTAGCAACTAGTACAAATCTATATAGTTATAACCGAATCCAAGAAAACCTGATCATATAAAAATATTTGCATTTTGATGCATTATAAATACGCAACATGGATAAATATGTGAAGTTGCTTCAATGTCAAGTGGCACATTAATATTGATAGCAACAGGAAATGTCTTATCCAGCATAGCTTACATATAAGTTTCAAGGACCTAAACAAAAGTTTAGGGATACGACTCAGAACAAAGCATCCTGGAATATGATGCGCCTAGGACATCATCCATGGTTAACGCGAGATGGAAATACTACATATACATCAAGCACACAACACACCAACCAGCCACATTGTCATTTGCATGGTACTGCTGATAGGAACAGATTTTGCACATCAATGAGGGGCAAGCCATGTCACTGGTGCCTTCTCACTCTTGAAAGATCCATTGGGGGACGATGCTGAGTAGGTCCCCTCATCACTCATGTCGTATATAGCGCAAGAACTCACCAGATCCTTCCAGAACCAGCTGCAATTGCCATCATCCAGGAACCAGATACAGTTACCCTTCACCTTGTACTGAGAAACAGAGACAGATTGGGAGTAGCTTTTGCTAACAAACAGTACCACGTCATCCCCAATGCTTGTCACATCCTCCCACCGCGCCGACCTGAAGTCTGCCTTAAAGACCTCGAATCCAACCCCTACTGGCTTAATTGGTGTACATTCACTGTCACCATCAGATGGCACACCATAGATTGTTCTGGAGAGCAGAAGCACTGCACCATTACATTCAACAAGGAAATACTGAAGGTAAGAGACGCCATTGTGAGTCAAGCTGAAGGAAAGGGTCTCATTCTCAATAAGGCACTCAATCCGAGAGATGCTTAGCGTGCCATTATCATCATCTTCCCCAACAATGATCACCAAAAGGTCCCTGGACTCATCAAGGACATACAGCTTGCCTTCATAGATCATGTCAAAGAGAGTCACTTTGCTGCCAAGTCTGCTTACCAACCATGAGTCATCACCCGGTCGGCACAAAGCAACAGTTTTATGAGGCCCAATCTTAACAGTGGCAGCAACAATTAATTCTGAGCACACAATTACCTTGTCTATCAACATGTCAGCATCCATGTTCAATGATTCTGGGGGCACTTCATCCTCTGAGGAGACAGGTCCATTGATAATTTCCACAGGCTCATCGATGGGGCACAGAGATGACAGGTTAGGCAGTGTCAAGGTAATCTTGGAGAAAGGATCCTTCAAGTAGCAGGCGCCATCATGGAGGAAGAGAAGCCATTCACCGCAAGAACTGTGATAGCTCGTGGTACCAGGGAACTGACAAGATTCACTGCGGGGTAAGCAGAAAAAGGTACCATCAGGGCACGCTAAACATGGCAAAGGCTTGGGAAGGCAACGCTTCATTGAGGAGAAGCTGAAGTTCCAATGGCGGCACACAGCTCCGAAGCGGACACGATCAGAGTAGGCAGGGAGGCGGCTGAGGACCAGGCCTGCGAGTTCTGTTGGAAGATCAGACCAGGATTGTGGATGCCCTGCCTGTGCCATCTTGCAAAATGCAGTCTGTTTTTGGAGAAAAGAAATCAGTGAATGACAGAGACCAATTGAATGCTTGTGCCATTGTAAGGAAAACAAAATCAGGGAATGCAACAACAACAACAAAGAATGATGGACGACATGGCTCTATGATTGATACATAATGTTTTACATCTTCTAACAAGTGTCTAGTGGTCTTATGTGACTTAATTCGTACACAATGCACTTAAGATATTTCCTACTCCAGTCCCTCCTGTTTAATCATCCAAACATATACAACAACAACAACAACAACAACAACAAAACCTCTAATCCCAAGCAATTGGGGTAGGCAACCACCCGAACATTATGTCAAAAGAAAATTCTTGTTGCACATCAAGCATAAGAAATCCACTATTCACAATCCTGAGTGAACAAAGATTCTTCTTATTCTGGAGGCCAAGATTTGAGCATACTCTCCTCACATGTCCGAAGAAAAAGAAGTACATCAAGATCAAATTGGTGCCCAAGCCACCAAGGCGCCTCTACTAATGGATGAGTCCACCGATGCCAGCTAAATCTAAGATCAATTTCTCGACCAAGATGAGACAACATCCAGTTGAAATTACCTACTCCTCCATTCTGAAATTCCTGTCGTTTCAGACAAGGAAAATGAACTAGCAATGTATGTTGGAACGACAGTGATAAAAGAATGGAGGAGTAAATCAAGTACCGCAACACACAATCTAGATTTTCGACAACGAAAAGCTCCAGGCTTTGGTAGCGAGGAGAAGGGTGGTACAAAACCCTAGCAAAATCAGAGGGAGTAGAGAAAAGGATCAGATAGCAAAACCACGCCAAGATTGGATAGAGCCTTTGTGCTTACCAGCTCGGCTCGGGGTCGTGCACGTGCTCCGCGCGGGCGGTGGCCGACCTCGCTGCCGGCAGTGCGGGAAGGGGGCAGCACCGCCGCAGCCAAGTGGTAGTGGTCTCGGACAGTAGTGTGGTGTGTGGATGTGGAAGTGAACCGACCAAAGAAGCAGCGGCCATTGCGGAACTGGGCCGTAATCTATGGGCCATACAGAAGTGGAAGGTCAATGGACAATTGAGCCCATGGGCCTGCCCAATACTTTTTTTTTTTTGCAAAGGTGCCCAATACTTTTATCACTTGCTATGTTTTGTTATTATTGGCTTATTGCCATCAACCAACATTATTTAAGAATGCACTGGTTAAAAGCAAACCACAACTAAATAATGCAAGTGCATAATGAGGTGGTAATCATATTACAAGGGATTAGGAAATAACAGCAGTTCTTTAAAAAAAAAATGCATCAATCATGTCATACATGCTTGTTAAATTTGTTCAGGCTTCATCGCTTCGATCAACTGGTTGACGATAATCGTCAACAATGAGAAAAGTTTCCCTTTCTGAGAAATCAGAAATTAACACCTCAATGCATATAAGGCTCCGCAGTTAGAATTATTATTTGTCAACAACATATGAATTTGTTCTGTGTGTGCATACAGTGTGTCAGGTCGCGCGTGTCTGTGAGTCTGTCTTTAACTAGCGAGATCAAATCTCTCAGTTGGCAGTCCGGATTTGTGATGGTCTTTTTCATATCCAAGAAATGTTGTAAGCTATTTCTTTCTGAATGTGTGCATATATCAGAGTATTGGCCTGGTAGGACTTCAGGAGTCATCTAGTATACTGCTTTCAGAAATCAAGATGCGCCGGAGAAGTATCTTCTTGGCACTTGAATCAGATTCATATCATTCATTTGTGGTTTCAACTTTTCACTAACCAAACACATTTTTATGAATGAAGCATGCTCGGTCTCCTCCAATATAACCTGCAGGCAGTATAGAATAGATATAATGAGGTAGCAGACAGGTCTTATACCAGGCTATGTGAAAAACAAAAGGACTGATCTTGATTGCTGTGAATCTTGAACCAGCCAATGCGCAGTTGAGAGAGACAGTAAAAGGTCAAATTCAAAGAGGAATAGCGTCACAGCAATGAGCTCAATCAATTTCATATTATCATATGAGTGGCATTGAGGGGTGTGACCCTGGTTTATCTGAAATTTTACTCAAGTCTAAATACGTAATAGGAAAGACTTGATACGAAAGAGACTCATATTATAGCAATCACCCACCAACAGAGACAGTTTGTTCAAGAAATCACCCCAGCAGTCGCAGCAAGCAGGCCAGTTAAACGATAACTATGCTGATGCCATTCCAGGTACGACGGTCTCCCTTTCCAGTGCAAAGGGCATTGATCAGCTAGTCAAGGATGATAACCTGAACAGCGCCATCTCCATGGGGAAAGTCAAACAATTGACATCTATATCATCCTCCAGGCTAATCTAGTTGAAACAACAAATTTCATCAAGAAAGGAGAAATAAAACAAAGAGTTCTTCCTCATATTGAAAACAGAGAAAGATTTCTGTCGCACATTTCTTCAGTACTTGAAGTTGTGCTTGTGGAGATAAATGTTAACCGAAGAAATCCAACCTTTGCTCCCCGATCCATGGCTATAAGTGTAATGCACCAAAATATGCAGTCTTGTAATCTTCAGTACTGGTTTGCAGGCTGTCTTTCTGCCATGCTTACCTTTGACGGTATTCCATTTTTTTTTCTTGGTTCTGAACTATGTACAACAGTCAGTCTCATAAGACGCATACATTCAAAGTGTACCCCAAAAATATCTGGTTGAATTTCATGAGATAAAAGTATCAGCATATTATTGTGATGGTCTCACTTAAGATTCTTCTTTGGCAAATAGTGTGCAGTTTATTCTTCTTTCTAAGTAGTGTGCAGAATATTCGAAGTGTTAGGCTGTTTGGACTTCAGAAGGCACGAAATTCAGTGTAATATATGAAAAGGTTCGAAATGAGAATGCCACCGAAAAAAAGAAGTACAGAATACCCAATGGTATTGTTTAATTTGTATCGGCATTGAGGCCTAAATTTATGTCCCTACAAAAAATCTGCAACCAAGAAAAGCATTTGTACATGCAGAATGTCCATTTGTTCCGAACTAGTATCTTCTGTGCACTTACATGAGGTTCATTTCAGTGATGACACAACGTGTAAGTGAAACAATCTTTGTCTCATCTCGTGAAGCCTTTCTAAGAATTGAGGCTACATTGTGGCTGTGGCATCTTCATTGCAGCTATATCAGGTTATAGAGCTTAGTTGCAACTTACAAGGGACGAGAAAAAACTGAATTTTGATTCCAGTGATGTTGTGGAACAGCGAAGCCAACACATCAACAGTCAGTCCATCACAAGAGAGGACAAGGCAACACATGAATTCATTCAGAGAGGACAAGGCAACACATGAAGAGAAATTCATTCCAGTATATATCGAGGCACCGAGGTGTATATGAAACAGCAGAATTCATTCAGAGAGGACAAGGCAACACATGAAGAGAAATTCATCCTCCCATTTCAATTTTTTAACCAAAATCCAATCCGTGGTCTGGTAGAACAATCGCGAGACCAAAAGCATTGACAAATCGCACCAATTGGCGTTTTCATTTGGTACACTCATCTCGTGTCCCCGCCGTCTGTTTGTGTAAATTTGACTTGAGACTCCAAGCTACTGTAAAACTAGACTGAATAACTGAAACGAGCTGGCCGGTAAAAGCAATAGCAGCAGGAGCAGTTAACTAGTGAGTCAGTCGTCGTCGGACGGCGCGGTGCCGGCGAGGTCGGCGAAGCGGGCGGCGGAGGCGGTGGTGAGGAGGAGGTACTTTTGGACGCAGGCCCGGACGCAGTCGGCCTCGCCCTTGCCCAGCGACTTGCGGTAGAAGGTCGCCACGCAGTCAGAGAAGCACTGCTGCGACAGCCAGTTGTACAGCCGCATCCTGCGCATCCACGGAGACAGAGCACAAAGAGAGAGAGGCCTTGAGCATCTGCGACGAACGACCAAGGAAGGAAGAATGGGCGAGCGGGCTTACGAGTCTCGCGTCTGCAGGCGGTCGGTGATGGCGGCCATGCGGGCCTGGTCCTCCGCCTCCTCGTCGCCGACGGCGGCGGCGGCCATGCTTTCAACTTTCTTTCTTGGAGGAAGGAGGACGGAGGTGGAGCGGATTCTGGATGGAGCGTGTGCCTTTCTTCGCCCTCGGGGAGAAGAGGAAGAGAGATGGGTGTGGACCATGGGCCTCCATTTGCAGTACATCCTGGAACGGCCCGGTCCATTTTGAAAGAACACTGGATAGTACTCTCTCCCTTGTCACAAGAATTAAGGAGTAAAAAAATATGCTGCACAGAAAACAAGTAGAATAGGGATAGAGATAAAGATGTATTAGGAAGAAAGAAAGTTGTATTGGAAAACGAGGAAATCATATACGTAATTTAAAAAAACTTGAGAAGTGTAGAGTGTCATATGAAACAAGGAAGTATCTGACATTTTTCTTGAGCAATACAAAAGTTAATTAAAAAAATAAAACAATACAAAAGTTTCTTGATTGCAGCACAAAGTAAGAAGAAGTTCCTTACTTGCAGGAACGGGTTAGTAATTTCCTAGCTTCAAGTAAGTGCATTTCCTTGTCATTTGTTCACTTTCAGGGAGGGTAGTAATGTCGAACTCCAAGGGTCCGGATTCCGGAAGGAATAGTTCTGACAACTATGCCTAAGATGGAGCTTGTGCTGGGTTGTCGGAGTCCCGGCGATGGCCAGGCTGGCCGACCAGCATCAAGCTGCGCATCGAAACCGGCAGTCCATGGATGAACCGCGCCGTCCATGGCTTCCTCAACGTCGGCGCCGTCGCCGCCTGCAAGGTCGCCGCCGAGGACACCTCAGAGTACCTCACCAAAGGTAACGTGTACCACCACATTGTAATTTGTCGGTGTATGACTTTCGGTTGTTCTTCCTGATATATCGATCTACACTTGTTTTTCATGCTTTATTTGTCCATTTTTATCTGCCATACTAAATTTTCTTCCTTTCTTGGTTGCTCAATTTTGCAGGGCGTGCTTCGAAGCACAAGCTTGAGCATGCAGTAAGTAGTGTAGAAACTTACTTATTGCCTCTCAACCAGGATTTGAAAATACGGTGAGTACGGCAAAACCGGTCCGGACTGAATCGACGCACTGGCCGGTTTTTGGTCAAATTGGCCGGTTAGCCGGTCGAATTAGAATTTGAATTTAGCTGGACGGTTGGAGCGGCTAACCGGCCGGTTTGGCCAAAAAGCCGGCCGGCATTAAAAAAAAGTTAAAAAATCTTGAAAAATAGAAAAATGGTGTGAAAAAATATAAATTTTGACAATAACATTGATAATAATTTGCAATAATATTATACATATGTACAAAGCATATAAAAAACAAGTAATATATGGTCCAACTAATGGTAACATAAGCATATAACACGTAGTAGCCAATACATAATTATAAAAATACCTGAGATATAACTGCTACTTAGTTTAAGATGAGGTGTTTGTGCCAGTTGGATAATGCCATGTTATACTCTGTATTTAATATGAGCGTAATTCCCCTAGTAGCCAATAATACCGTCTTGTAGTCATGTCAACTCTGTCTCGTTCAGGCTACAGTTGTTTGCCATTCTGAGACCAACATGTTCGTGGGGAAGGGGAGGGGGGGGGGGGGCACGGGAGATGTGGGAGCAGTGAGGAACTCGGGATAAGGTTATATTTCTTCTACTTTCATTCTTTCAATTTTTTCGGGGGTCAAACAATATTTGTTTCATATGATTTCTTCACCATAGTTCATCATAAAAGATCTAGTTTTTTATCATAATTTTTATATAAATTTTTCTAAATTTTCAAATTTGTTCAAATTCAAGCGACTGGTTTTCATCGGACCGGTCAAACCGGACCGGACCGGTTTGACCGGTTTTCGACGCATTTTCCAACCTTGCTCTCAACATCACATGTACTTGTTTGGATATACAGTACCAGACATTATTGCTGATGATATATTGATCTTGTCTATGCTAGCTGAAGAAGATGTGCAAGGAGGGTGCATATTGGGGTAACCACTGGAACATATTTGCACTGGCATCATCAATACCCTTGATCCATTAAACTTCTTTCCTATTCTGCTCTCACTGATCACTATACAGAAGCATGCTTAATTAAACTCGAACATAATTAAAACTCACCAGGTGCTGTTGCTGGAGTGTACGAGTCCATGGAGTACGGCGTGCAACAGATCCGTGGTCGTAGCGACTGGGTAATTAATCAATCAAACAACATCTCATACACGCCAATGTCTCTTGGGTATCTCATCCCAGTTGTCTGTAACTTTACCAATACACGCAGGCGAACGCGATGGTCGGAGGCGCCATAACGGGAGCGCTCGTCTCCGCCGCCACTGCCACTGCCGTCGCAGTCGCCGCCGCCGGCACCGACAACGACGACTACGCAGGCAAGGTGATCAAGGGCGCCATCACCGGCGGCGCCATTGCGACGGCGGCTGAGCTGGTCAGCCGACGAGGTCGCATCGTAGCTTTAGAGGCTCCCATGACATTATTTGGCAGCGGTGGTATCTCCGGTAATGGAAGCAGTAGTGCAATAAGGTCCAGGGAATGGCGGCACGACGACGACATTGTTGATGAAGAAGGTCGGTGGGTCAAGGCACGAGGACTCCAGCTGCCTTCAACTGAGGTCCTTCAGATTCCGGGTTGGTCTGCCACGTTTCAGTAGTAAGGATACAATACAAGGGGACTATCCACAACCATGACCGCAACCGTCTTTTGGACAGGACTATCCACAATTCCTTACAAGCTGTTTTTCTGTTTTTTTAGAAACGAGAATATATATTAATATTCCAGCCGCTGTATCGATTGATACATAGAGTTGTTTTTTATTACAACCATTTCAAAGCCAGCGCCTTTCACAAGACATGACCAAAAGAAGAAAAAAGAAACAAAATATGCTAATAGTCTACTCAGCAATTCTATTGCCATGAAACCAACCAAATCTAGCAAAAATATCCATAACGGTAGTATCAAGCACACGGCATCCCATTTTACGAGAAGCTTGTCTCCATCCTTCTGTCATAGTGCCCATTCCCATATCAAGTACGTTCCTTGAAGATCACAAGCAGTTCTTCCGTGGACATAAAAAAACTTGTCATGTTTCTAATCACATTTCAAATTCCTGTGTCCAACCAAAGAGAACCAGAAATCCCTTCGCGTTCGCCAAGTACGTTGCCTGCACAAGAACGTAACACGGGTGCCAGAACGATCTGTGAGTCTGTGACAATTGGTGCTGCCAATCACATTGACAGAACAGCATATGCAAAATATATCACTTTTTAAATAAATTGTCTGCCGGTGAAGCTCATACACCGTCTGCACACATCGACCGACTCGGCCTGGGCCTCCTGGGTACGGGAGCGCGCCGACATTGCCAGCATGACAGGCGACATGGCCGGCACCCACTGGACAGCTCTATAACGACTACTACCGGTATACCAAGCTATCACTACCGTTCAGGTGGGAAATGGAAACACAACCTCGTTCTCGGATGATCACTGGCTTCAACAGGGGCGCCTAGCCGAGCTCTACCCCTCCCTGGCAAGCCATGAGCTCACAACAGAGCGGACGTTTGCACAAGTAATGGCAACTGGCCTACGGGCGCAGCTGCAGCCGCGGCTCTCACGCGTGGCGGCGGCAGAACTAGAAGAGACCATGACACTGCTAGAGCCAATTACACTGACAAATGAGCCGGACACCAGATGCAGCGCCACGATCCGGCCAGATGGGACTCTGTGCACTGCGCCATTATATAAACTGACGATGTCCGCCACTGACCCAGGCTGCAATTTTTTCAAGTTTGTTTGGAAGAACCAAGCTCTGCCGAAGGTCCAGTTATTTGGGTGGATCATGGTGCAGGAGAGAGTGCAATGCAAAGCCAACCTACTCCAGAAAACAATCGTCGACAATGACACTTGCGAGGTCTGCGGGGATGCTAGATAAGACACTAACCATCTTTTCTTCCAATGCAGTTTCGCGCGTGCGTCCTGGCACGCCATTGGCGTCGATCCGAGAAATGCAACTGCAACTTAGCCATGGGGGCTGACATGGCCGACGACCGTGCCACAATCACACCGATCAACCCTGGCGCTCCTTTGTTACTAGCAAGTGTGGAAACACATAAATGGAATTGTCTTCATACAAGAGCAACCCACCCTACAATGCCTCCTCGCCTGCTGCCGTGGGGATGCACTTGAGTGGCGCTGCAGATTCAAGAGAGAAGAAGAAGTTTGTAATCAATGGTGCACTTTGTTTAGTCCAAATGTAGGCTAATTCTCCAATCCCGGTCCCCGTTTTCAACTAAACTCGATGTAAACATCCCTTGGGCCATTACAGGGCCATTCAGCAATGAATATATCAGGTGGGGGGTTCTCCTCCCCCCCCCCCCCCCCTGTCGACCATCAAAAAAAAATATTCGTATAGCATATATGGGCTCATAAATCACGGGCACCGCGATACAAATGAGTAAAAATGCTGGGCATTCTTCTATGCGCACCTCAGCAGTTATAGGATAAGAGCGTGCAACAACATTCGGCACTCGGCACTCGTTCTTGCTGTGTTGGGTACTGAGAAAGGTTAGAATGCATGTCTGCCTTCTTCTCGTCAGGTCGTCCCTTGGCCAACCTTTGCATAAGTTGGTATCCTCTGTGGTACTTTTCACAATCGTGTTGTCACTGAGTGAGCTGTCTTTGTGTTCCATATATCCCATTAATTGTCCTCCATGCAGATCTCTTACACCGCCCCTCTCAACATTCAACAGTCAGTTTGCCAACACTTCCATCGATTGTAGCACAAACCCTGAGAGTTTCCCATGTCAGATAGCAGTATGCCTTGGTTGTTTTGCGGACGGGAGATGGGCGTAGGGAAATGATAAACTGAAAACCGAGCTGCCCTCTTATCCGAGCCATGTGTTCTGCTTCTCCGGTTCCAGTAGCTATCTGAAATATCCATTCCCCACACTTCTTTGGACTGAATATGGCCACTGCCCTTGATTATTGTCACTTGAATGATGCTTCCCCCAAGTATCTGTCAGGCAAGCACTGTGAATTTTCTTTGCTAGTATCAAGGATCATGAATTCACATGGCAGCTTTACCTGACAGATCATAGGAGGTAGTGTGGTTCTTTGCTGGTTACATTTGCCACAGATTCAGGCATTCAACAGGTCTTTTTGTATGCATGACTAGGGGCAAATCTCCCCGGTTCACTCATGTTGAAGAATTCATTGTTATCCCAGGCAATGCTGTGACTTCCAGATGGCTGGGTAAGAACAGCTGTTACCTTGCCATTCAGATCACCTATTTCTGCATCAGTTGACTCATTCTTGACAAATGAAAGTCTGTTCAATCGCCTCCAGTACATTCAAAAGGAAAAAAAATAATGAAACGTTTGCTCAATTCCTTCAGTTTGGCAATAGTTCCCTAACCGGCTGCAAAAACATATGCGTTACTCCCTCCGTTCCAAAATAAGTGTTATTCTCACTTTCTGAGGAGTTAAATGTTATTAACTTTGACCAATTATATATAAATAAATATTAATATTTATAATATATAATTAGTATTATTAGATAGATCGTTGAATCTATTTTTATAATAAACTTATTTAGATACATAAATGTTACCAAATTTTTTCTTTAAATATAGTCAAAATTAAAAAAGTTTAACTGACACGGAAACTATAGCGACACTTATTTTGGGATGGAGGGAGTAGTAGACAAAAAAAAAAAGTTTCTCCCGTTTTATTGAAAGCGCGCCACCAAAGTTCATTACAAGACACGCACAGAGCAGCAGTTCAAAGGGCACTAAACCGACAAAAACAGGAAATGAAAACCAAACCACCACTGTCCCGAAACCACTACAGCCCAGGCTACCGAAACACCACCAAAAGCAGCAACCTATTACAAGTCTACTATATCAGACAATGACTCCTCAGCAGGTTTAAATTGATGAAGCCAATGCAGCAACATTGCCACAATCTCCTTCACCTTCAGTCTTGACTTCTGGATCAGCAACAGCTTATATCTCTGTATATATGATAAACCATTGTACACAACATCAGTTGGCCGGTTAGGGAAAGTATTTTGGAAGTTCATTTTAATCATCGCTAGTCAAAGTGTCCAAGCTAGCTCTGCAAAGAAAAAGAGAGCCAGCTGGAAATCTAACCCAAATTTGATCGGGATCTAGTGTTCCACTAACTCAGATATACATCTTGGTTGGCCATCCCATCCAAAAATCTCTCTGAACACTGACCAAGCAAAATTAGCTAAAGGGTAGCTAAATAATAAGTGATCCGTTGTTTCTTCTTCAGTTTGGCAGAGTCAGCATCTAGAGTCTCCTTTCCAGTTTCGACTTTTCATTTGTTGTTTGGAAGGGATTCTGTCTTGTATAGCCTGCCAAATAAAGACTCACTTTCAGAGGGATTTTACATTTCCATAGCTTTTTAGCCACTCTGCAGCTAAGAGCCAACTCCACCATTACCCATGTCAAGGAAATGGCCTATACCTACAAAATGATGTAAGGAACTCGAATGCTGTATTGAGAGACATGCTGTTCTGACACTGCCAGACAATACTCTTCTGAAAACTGTTACGCAGCTGGTCTGCTCTGTGTTCATCTTACTATAGCCTTTCTTGTACACAATCTCGCATGCTCCTCCTGTTTAAGGCATGTCGCGCACTACTACACTAAATTCCCGGAACATTCGTTACCTTTTTTTTAAAAAAAAAATGCCTCCACTAATCTAGTATTTCTTCAACCGTTTTCATCAGTATCCGACCTGAATATATGAAATTGTTCACAAAGTATGCGTGTATCAGTCTCTCTGATAAATAACATCTAAGATAACTGATGAACTGCAATGTCGGAAGTAGTTTAGAATAAAAGGTCGGTTTTAGAAATGAAAAGGGTTTGTTTTAAGAGCCACATCTATATTGAGAATAGAAAACTGGATGGAGTTGGAGTATATAAAAAAAATGGAGGGAGTGGAGTAGAGGCTAGCTAGTAGCATGCAGGATCGCCGCAGCACATTGACAACATCTCTCAAAGACAAACAAGAACAAAGGCGAGTGTAGACATATATAACATGTAGTACCAAATTATAACACAAGCAACAAATAACTTACATCATGTACGGTCATCTGATCTGTGTCCATACTTCCTGCTAGCTACCTACCTGCAGCTTCCATGACGCATTTTGGTATTGTTGGACTATACTTGAAAACCTGCCTGATAATTTTTACCTCAAGAGGTTTACGTGGAACCTTGACCCGAATAATTCTTCTGAATTTTGAAGCATTTTGAAACTCAATGTGCTCATCGTTTGATATGTAAGAAGGCAAACACCATCAAGTCTTCTTCTTTTCCCTTGTAAAAAAATGGTCTTCTTCCTCTCCATTTTTTTTTTTTTGAGGTGCAGGTATCCTACACCAGACAAGGAATATTGACCAAGTTGCCTCTTATACAAACCATGTGTTCTGCTTCTCAGGTTCCAGTAGCTATGCACAATACTCACTCCCCACATTTCTTTGGCCCACATATCGCACTGCCCTTGTCTATTCTCAGTTGCACATCATGAATCTACAATTATTGTCAGTCAAGGATTGTGAACTGTCTTTGTTAGCATCATGAATCATAAATTCAGATGGCAGCTCAACGTACTGTAACAGATCAAAGGATTTTGTATGGTTCTCTGGCTTCTATGCGGGTTACATTATTTGCCATGGATTAAGGCTATCAGCAGGTGCAGTTCTTTGTATGCCTAGGGAGGCAAACCTCTCCATTTCACTCCTTTCTGTTGGTGAATACATTGTTATTGCAGCCAATGCTATAACTTCCAGATGGCTGGGTGAGAGCAGCTGTTGCCTCAGCTGTTCCAATCACCTATCCCTGCATCATTTAACTGATTCTTTGCAAATGGACGTCTGTTCAATTCGTCCACTTAGGCTCTACTTTTTGCTTGTTGTTACATTTCCCCACTGTCCTCTTCTTGTAGTTGTTTCTCATATTTGACAGACCTCTCTCGTCCTTGAATGCTGAAAGCACCGAACAAACACAAGTTAATAACTACAGTTACAAGATCAGCAGTCCGCTTGACGCATATTGCTTGCTTACATGTCTATTTTTAACATTTCATTTTTCCATATACACAAATTTTCTTCTGTTCATAGATTTATACAGGAAATAGAAGTAGATTACCATTATCATGAGAAGGAGCCTCTGGCATGAAACATGTGGAACTCTAAAGCTATATACCAAATTATGACAATTTCTATGGAACATAAACTTGTGGAGTGACTGACATATAGACTACGGTTACATTAATATGCATCAGCTATTAGGTATCGTAAAAAAAGTCAAAGGGTCTTGATGAGCTATTGCATAAATGTTTTTGAAATGATCCTAGCAGAATTCCTTGAGGTATTCCCTCCTCCATATGTTTGATGGTAGATAAGTTGATTTACCAAGCTTTCAATCTTCACTAGATTCATCAGACACGAACAGAGAATGCATGAGTGGTGTGGAAGGAACAATCTGCTCACCATATAGAACAAGGCCAGGTTGATCTGTAGACATAGGTAAAGCAGCGAACACTTGGTGTGCAGCGGACGTTGAGAAGCAGAGTAGAGCCGTGGCAGCAGCCTTGGGAGTCTGGAGCTTCACGATCCGCGAAAATACGAGGAGCGGATCGAGACTAGATGAGCTCTGTTTCACGTCCCTCCCCATCCAGGCGCGAGCATCACCTCGCAGAGCTGTGGGCGGCGATGGCTGGTCGTAGTTTGAGCGAGCTCACCGTCCTGGTGGCGAGTGTGCGAAGATGACTAACGAATGCGAAATGGCACGCAGAAGCGAAGGCGTGGCGGTGGACAAATTGGCACACGGAGAAGACGGTATAGTTATTATAAGCTGAGAGCAGAAGGATTTCGGCTTCTCTCGTTAATTTCACTCAATTTTTACAGCCGTCACGTCCGTTTTTTACTGTTTTATATGCCTTTAGAACCGAGCACGTCGCTGCTCCAAAGTGGTGACCTCGCATCGCTGGCTCTAGCTATGGACCGACAAACCAGATGTCCTGACAAGCTCGGCCCATGTGTAAATATCACTTTGTTGTTTCCTCCTTCGAAATCATGACCACAGTGACCTTGTGCAACATGGAAACGATACATGGAGACGTCTCGGCGCCGCTGCTTGCAGCCCATGTCTGGGACTAGTTTTACTGGTCCCGAGTTCCTCAACTGAGCAGTGGAGAGCCGCGTGTAGGGATGAGGGGACAAGGCGGCGGCACGAGTGGCTCATGGTAGGGGCGCTGGGAGAAGCTGCCTGCTCAACACGCGGGGCACGGAGGAGAAGGCGGCAGCACAAACAAGAGGCAGCAGCGGCGCAAGCGACTCGCGCGACAGTGATGCGGCAGCTACGCATGTGAGAGATGGGGAAGAGAGAAGAGGGGGGGGGGGGGAGGGGAGGGCACCAGTTTGGAGCGGCGACGATGCGTGAGCCCGTGAGATAGGTGGGAGGAGCCATCGCCGGTCCACGGTGGCGAGGCAATGGTCGGAGAGGCATCTGAAAGCATGGCGGACAGATGTGGCGGTAACGACGTCCTGGCGGCGCCATAGAGGGCAGGAGTCGGAGAAGATTACCTAACACGCTCCTCCCTCGCTTATATAACCATGGACCGACATTGGGCTGCAGCCCGTTAAATCTGACCAAGGAACGAACACCTACTTGGTGATTTTACAGTAAAGACTCTAAGTTAGTTTTATTTTAGAAACAGAATCGCATGGACCTCTTAAAAAAAAAACAGAATTGCACGGATGTTTTCAGCACCAATCCATTTCATTAGACCTGTAAAATATTCCAAAACTTTGTAACAGATTCGCTTCCACGTTTCAGGCTTTCAGCTATAGAATTTTTCAAATTCGATCCATGGACATCTGTAAATTTGTGAGCGCGGCGAAGCGCGCCAGCTTTGCTAGTAAGTTATTACGACGGCGAAGGCGAGGCGTTGCAAACGGGCGGCAACTGGGCCTCCAGGAACTGGGGAGGACTAGTAGGCCAGAAGCGGCAGAACGGTCGAGGAGCCGCGGGCTGGGCTCGTTGCAGTAACACAAGTATGACGCAGTGGGCCAGAATTCCCACGGCCGCGGTCCCAGGTCCAAATTGCAGCCCAAACTGACGAAGCGGATCACTGGAGCGGCCTGTTGACGAATTTTTATGGGCTAATTGTTAGCGCTGCGAGGAGGGCGGCCACTGGATCAAACGATGGGCCTGTTTGGGAAATTGGATCGCGATCCAAATTCCGGTCCAAGCTGACGAAGCGGATCACTGGAGCGGTCAGTTCACGAATATGCATGGGCCAAATTTGAGCGATGCGGGCAGGGCGGCCACCGGATTGACCAATAATCGCGATCCAAATTAGGGGCCGATTTGACGAAGCGCAGCGCTGAGCGCCCGTATACGAATAGCCATGGGCCGATCTACATCGCGCTGCGAGCCGAGAGGCTGTTTGGTCCGTGGACCCGTACAAGGCCAGGTCAGAATATGTGCATCGAGAACCAACCAAAAGTCCAAGAAAACACTCATCATGTTCTAGGCCAAAACCTTTCTCCTACTGCCGTCCGGAATCTTCAGTACAATCGATCATCAGTGCAAGTATCGTATACCACACATTTGCTGCCGTCAATTTGGCGGACTTCGAGTTGTAGATTCGCCATAAAAAAGAGGACAGCCGTTGAAATAATTTGCTACTCAACTGTTACTGTAATAATAGTTCTTAAAAGAGCAATTACACTTGTTATTGAACATGGAGATTGGAGAAGCCTTAGTGCCCCGAGCTTCAAAATTGCTCGGGCCTTAAACACTAATAACAAAATGATCAAATCATCGTGTGTGCACCTTCTTTATTATGGTCGTGCCGGATAGTGGCAAAGCCGGGTGATTCATGGATACTGGCACACATGCACACAAATATGGACCGATTTGCAAGCACCACACACACACACACACACAAACCCATTTCTATGAAAGGTATCAGCACTAGTCCACACACACACACAAAAAAAAAAAAAAACCTGTTTAAAGAAACAAATACTGTAAGAGAAAAGTCAAATTTGTCGAGAGATAACTTTGATGATACAGGGAATTGGACCTGCATAATCTTACAATTTTCTTTTATGGCAACGGGGAGAGCATCCGTCCCAATTTTTTTTATTAGATTGTTTTATTTAGATTTTATTTAGACCACCATGGAATGGAATTGAGCTCGGTATACTCGTTCAAACCAATGAAGCCGATGCAATTTATGAAGTTTTTTTTTTGCTGTCTTCATATCTTCGAAACATAAAACTTGAATTTTGCATGATTATATAGAAAATGTTATTTTATACATTATTCTGGGCCGCTGGTCTTCACGGGTGGATTGAAGGGTTCCAAGGCAGGCGGCGGATCTCAATCCCACCCTCGCATATTCGCCACACCTACCCTCAACCTTCGACCGCCGGCAACTTCGCTCCGCTGTTACCGGACTCGCCGCCACCTTCCCCAGTTCCCCTCGCCGCCGACGCCTGCCCCCAGTTTCTTCGTCGGGAGACACCGCGCGGAGTGCCTGAGGCGGCCATCGCCGAGGCCGTCTCTCCGCCGGCGTTAGGTAAGGCGGCTGCCCCGCCTCTGGCCGGGCCGAATTCGACCTCAGTTTATGTTTCCCAAATTTTCCCTTGTCCCTCCCACTGTTGGAGTCCGCATGCCTGTCCTCGGTGAAGGGGGTGATGGAAATCGATGTTCCTACTCAATCCAAATCTCACCCTAGAATCTGCTGGTTTCGCTATAATCTGTCGTTTCCTTTACCTTTTTTTTTTCCTGTTTGTTTGTTTGATTCTGTATATATTGATTATTGTTATGCCACTGGGTCATGTGTAAATCGACAGGTGGGGTTCTCAACTCCACGCGCTTCCATCCGATCTGGCCGACTCTTTTATGAGTCTCCAAGGCATCCAGCATGAAGTTTTTAGAATACACCCCGTTCGACAGGTAAGCACGGTTACCTGGTGCTGTCTCGATCTGCTCATGGTGTGCCATGCAATTCGATTTCTTTGTTTTTTTTTTCCTAATGATGTAGTGTTGTTGATCCCTGTTGCAGTGTAAACTTGTTCCTCGAGCAACTCAACCTTGGGAATTGCACAATCCACGGAAACCTTGAAGCCTTCTCATGTAACAAAAGACTGTGCTCCCCTAACTCCTATTCATTCAGCTTGTTGTTTCTTCACAGTGGGCTGAAATGTTTTGTTAATCTGCAGGCAAGCATACAGGGACGGACCGTCGCCTTTCAATAAGTCTTGAACATGAGGTATCTGCTTTCCATCGATTACCCATTGCATCAGTTTTTTTTATTCTTTTGGTGCAACCATGGATTAATATGCATGTGCACTACCTTGATTTGTTTACAAGTTTAATAATCTTCTCATTGGTTGAGGTCCTAAACAAATAATAATAAAGTGAAAGTGTAATTTTGTTTAGATGTGGTTGCAGTTCTGTGATACTAGGCATTAATTTTGTAAAGATTTTCTTGTACACCTGAAGTTGAAAATTTATAAAATGATCCGAGTACAACTTTTGCCACTGAGTCAAGCTGCTTTTTTATGTCCTTTTGCCTTGCTTGGCTTTATCTTCTTTTCTGTTTTTTTTTCCACTGTGCGCATGTTCTGTGGTTCTTTGATTGGTGGATCAGGGCCAGAGAATGTTTATTCTGAGTCAAAAGATTTTGCATTTCACAAGATCAGGTTAATTCATTTCTCGCCATATAGTTTTGTTAAGTACAGTTAGTCTATTTCCTTGAGAACACTAGAGAATTTAGACTTTTAGAAACACCACATCATTCTGTTGAGAGGTATTACTTCTTGCTCTATTTGAGAGCCCACAAATATGTCTATGAAGTGCATATATATTTTGAAATGTTGCTGTTCCTTGCCAAGCTTAAATATATGCTTTTTATTGTAATAGTGCCTATCTCATGTCTGCTGTTGTGTCTTCAGATTCTTGATTACCTTGGCAAGTCTTCCGATAGTGATCCTTCTTCACCAGTGGAGCACTTGTCCTGCAGGTCAAGGTAAGTACACAAAGACTGTCTTTATTGTGCTTGTGCGCAATTTCGTTTAACTTCTTTCTATTTTGGATGTTGATGCAGCCGGAAAACATTGATATATCTTGTTCTCACTCTTGGCCATATGTATCCAGATTATGATTTCAGGTAAATTTTTTCCTTTGTAACTTGTGTGTTATGATATGATCTGAGAGGAAGGATTCTGGGTAATGTCATATTCAGCTTTTCTTGGGCGATATGGCAACCCGCTTATGTCCTATCCAATCAGCCTAAGGGGGTGTTGTCAGATGGTATGACAAACGGATTAATAACCGTTGCTCTTTGAGCTGAGAGTTCAATTCTCTCCATTTCCCTTGCCACTTTGGTATTTGATGGATCAACTTTCTTAAGGTCTCATGCTCATCATGCCTTGGATTCATGATGGGACGACCTTCAGATTAAATTTAACATTACTTTATCAACATTTGTTCCCTGAGCAGTGCTGTTCAAGCACATCTGTTCTTCAAAGAAGAGGAGTGGGAAAGTTTCAAGCTGATGATAGATACCTACCTATCTGACGCTTCCAGGGTAATGCTTTCTGGTTCTCTTTTGTTTATATTATTTATGTAAGTATTAGTAGGAATGGGCTAGTTTAGTAATTGCAATTGCAAATCTACAAAAAAAAAAGGAAAGTAAAATCGCGGAACTAAGCATACTGCCATAAAAGCTATCTCTTGAATGGTACCGAACCTGCTATTTTTTCTGTATCAGTGATCTGATGTGCCTAAACTGTAATTGAATTTCTCTTCAGCAATGGGCAGCAACAAATGATGGCACTTCCCTTTTGGACAGTATGACTAAAGTTATCGATGAGGTAAACGTTCACTAAATGTTTTTTTTTTGTGGCATCTAGTTGTATATTTACACCTTATGTTGCAGGTTATCAAAATCAGAGAGTGTGACATCTACAGTTATAACCCAGACTCCGATGGAGATCCAGTCCTAGAGAAAGGGGCCATGTATGTTTGTCTTAACTAAAATACAAATAAAGTGTGTTTAACCTGTTAAGTGGACACTCTTATGTGGATATGCTGTACAATTCCTTCTCGCAGATGGTCATTCAACTACTTCTTCTACAACAGGAAGCTAAAGCGAGTAGTGAGCTTTCGATGCTATTGTACTAGGTAGGTGCTCCAAACCTGCATTGTTCTAATGAAACAAAAATGAATTACTGATGTATTTCATTCTTGTGACAGCAAACTGTCAGGAGATGACTTCCTAATTGGCGCTCCATCAGACGGTGAAGAGGAAGATGCCTTAATTGATATGGACATATGACTGACTGTTCTGCTAGGAACATATGACCAGCCAATCCAATGCGACCTGTTGTTAGAGCATATATGCCAGTTTCAGTTAGGGTTCTTCTAGTATGACTTTTATCTGTGTCGTATTATCTGCATAAACCTGTGGTTTGTGTCAGCTATTGTATGTATTTTGTGGATCTGAGATTTAGCAGCCCCACAGATGTGTGAAACTTCAGCGCATGACGCTGTGTTGTTTGTTGGCAATGTTCGCCATGGACGACTTGTGTTGCAACGAAATGGTCAGATTGAATAAATGATCTGGTGTTGTATTCTTGTTGGCTGAGCCTTGTGTTAGCCCTTAGGCTATCCGCACTCTTGGTACTCTAAATTAATTCTCTAAAAAGAATATTCTATCCTAGTCAGTAAGATTCTCTGTTCTATATTCAGTTCTCCCGTAGTGGTCAGTGTGCTTCTTTCACTCTTAGTCCCCACGCTGTTGGGTGGCTCTATCGTTCTTCAAGGATTCCTCCTCTTGTTAGAAGTTGGAGGATGACAACAGGGCGGCACAGCTATGAGGAGTGCCGTGGCGGTGTAAAGGTCATTATGGTGAAGGTAAGCATGTTGTTTGATGGTGATGTTTCGTCGATGATCGGTGGTCTTTTTTAACTTGTGCCCGAAGTTAGAGCTTTGTCCTTTGGAGAGTTGTGGGTTGTTTTGTTCCTTTTTGTCTTTGTTGTTGTTTTCTCAGTTCTTGATGTTTGTTGCCTTCACTTGTATATGCTCATTGTGCTGTGGGTTGCTGTTGTACTCTACGTAAGCCATTCAGGCTGTCTATTTAATATAAAAATGGAATCTCAGGTGGGGATTTATCCCCTGTTAACATTAAAAAAAACATCATGAATTAGCAGCATTCGTTTCTTATCAGGCACCTCATAGCTGTACTGCAATTAGCATCGCTAAGTAAAGTACAAACACACATGCTGCTCGCCTGAATAGGAACGGCCTTACAAGGTCGCATGACGTGGCAGAAACAGACACAGTGAGAGTGAGTTAGGGACAGCATCACAAACAGCAATAAAGCAGGTCGCGTGATGACATGGCAGTAGCAAGGAAGAGGAGAGCCCGTTCCTGACCTCGTGCCTTTGTACATGACGACAACAACTTGTGTGTATTCGTAACAAGTTTCTTCTCTTATGAATTGATGAAAACATGTGCGCAGCGGCACCTGGTATTTGATATGTTTGTTGCAAGTACGTAGGAACACGTAAATAAACAGCATACGTTCCTTATCAGGCTGCAGCACGTCTAATCTGGTGTAGCTGTACTGCAATAATCAGCCTCGCTCACTAAAAACACAACACACACGCTGCTCGCCTGAACACGAACGGCCTCACAAGGTCGCGTGACGTGGCGGCAGAAACAAATAAGCACACGAACGGCCTCACAAGGTCGCGTGACGTGGCGGCAGAAACAAATAAACACACTATCATCAGGGAGTTGGAGTGAGTCAGTGACTGACAGCTTCACGCGAGCAGGTCGCGTGATGACATGGCCGAAAACAAACAGCACGCGACACGCGGAGGCATTCTGAGCCGTCCATGCCACACGGACCACTCGAACCAAGAGGTCTCGTTTTGTCCGCAAGCTGTTGCCCGATCAGAGAAAGGAGAAAGAGGGGAGGACCGATCGATCCATGGAGATGCGCGCGGCTCGCGGAGTTTTCTGTGACCGGGCTGCAGTAACAAACAAACCATCGATTCCGTGGCGTCCCGGCCACTACTGGCCTCGCTGTTTATCTCCTCCACCCCCCTGAGACGAGGCCTCCTGAGCCCATCAGTCCTCATCATCATCATCACATCACCGTCTCGGTGTTGTAAGCCAGGAGAAAAAGAGAGGATGCCCCGCAGCGGATTCTACGGCTCGCTCAGCTCGCCCAAGGTCGACGTCGTCATCGACATGGGGAACCCATTCCTCAACCGCACCGTCGACGGCTTCCTCAAGATCGGCGCGGTTGGTGGTTTATCTCTTCGGCCCCCTTCCCTTCTCTTCCCTTCCTCTATTATTTTGTTCGAGAATGTGGGACGTCTGCTGATCGATCCCTTCCTGTTTTCCCCTTCTGCTACACTAATCAGGTTGGAGCTTGCAAGGTGGTCGCCGAGGAGACCTTCGAGTGCCTCAACAGGGGTGCGTGCGCCTCTCTCCTCCTCCTACCCTCTGTACTGATTGATTCCTCCCTCTTGTTACCCTCAGTCATGCTGCATTTTCTCCTGCTCTATCGTATTTTATGGAATGTTGCATCGTTTCGGAGAATCAAATTATTTAGGCCCCCCCCCCCCACCAACAAAAAAGATCTTTTTTTTCTTCTCTCTGTTCGTGCTAATTTGACGGATTAGAATCACTGAAAAGAATCAATTCTTAATTCTTATTACAACAGAAAATGGAGTGTGGCAGTGGACAGTGCATACAATGGGACATGGGGCAGTCGTAGCCGTTCACTACAGTGACTGTCAGTCAGCCATGAGATTGTGGATTTATGTGCATTGTATAGCCTGCATATAGTGTGGACACTAGGTTGTGTAATATTCAGTGATTGACATGGCAAGTCCATTCCTATTTTAGAACACAAGTTCATTTGTGTTCTGAACATTAGGTTGAAGCAGGTGTCAAAATGACTTAACCAACTAGTATCTCTTGACTGATCAGTTCCCCTTACTGTAGGCCATTCTATTGCACAGATATTATCTGCTGTTTCTTTTCTTGTATTCGTTCTCTTGTGATTTGTCACTTAATTAACTTCTTTTGTTAGTGAAGTATAGCAGTTTTCCCCTTATTAATTCAAAAGAGATATATTTTTGTTCGCTATGAACAGAGAGAGTATAGTTTAGCTTTTGAGCATATCTGCTGTTGTGGAACTCTGAATTTGCGCAATGCTGTTTCAATTGTTTTCTATTATTGTGATCCTCTGCTCCCTCTGTTTTACAGACGATGTTATTACTAGTTAACAATATACTGCCTCCGGTTTCTTATTGATGCCGTTCTCATGACATGTTTAGCTTGACAATGAACTATACTTTACATGTTGCCCTAACGTCATTAATAAAATAACGGAGGCAGTATGCTGCAATATTTCACCAGCAAGCAGAGCAAGAAGCTGTTATATTGTGCCTTTCTATTCATGGACTATAACAAAACTTCTGTTGTTCCTTTGCAGGGAATGTTTCAAAGCACAAGCTTGAGCATGCAGTAAGTATTTCTAAATCATGTGCTTCACCTGGTTTCACTTTTCTTTTTCTTTTGACATAATGCTGTTTTCTCTTGAAGCTCATTTCACAATTCTAGGTGTATAGGATTCATAAAATAGATGTGATTAAATTATCTCCCATGTGGATAATAATTCTCTTACATGGAATTCGAAAAACACATGCTATACATGTACATAGTTTCTTGCTACAGCCTCAGTCCAATATGTTTCCATCCAGTGATTTTGATATTGAACTGGAACCCTGCACACTACATCATGACTGCATCATGCTTGTTTATATGTGAAAGTTCAGTGGTTTTATTTCTTTTACAGAGTTTAAATTCTGTTTAAAATATACTATTATGGGCCTTCAGAAAAATACTAATATTATATGATTTGCTGACTATCTATGCAGCTGAAGAAAATGTGCAAGGAGGGTGCATATTGGGGTAATTAAGTGCTTAAGCTTCTTATCGTTTCCATTTCAAATAAACTGTTGGTGTCAAACCTCTTTTTGGTTCTCTTTATTCCGAGTTTTTGACGGTAACTTGACTCGCATGTTTTTTCAAATAATATGCAGGTACTGTTGCTGGTGTTTATGTAGGCTTGGAGTATGGAGTGGAACGGATCCGTGGTCGCAGTGACTGGGTAAGAAAACTATCTGAATGACTGTTTGGGTTTCTATCTGTTAATTAAACCCCATGTGCAAAGATAAAAACAAAGGTTGTCTGCCGGTCTGCCCACTTCAAATATACATCTTATAATTGTTTGTCTAAGATTTAGGCTCTATATGCTCTGCCGTATAAAACATCACGATTATTTTTATGTCTTCCCACTCAAGCACACGCTTTGAATCTCATATATATCATGCTAGTTCATTAGAATTCTTATTAGAAACCAGCTAGTTAATCCTCTTGGACCCAGGAGAATATTCCTCGTCTTCAGTTATCAAATTCATTAAACAATGTGTCACAAATAGATGATTCCGTGGCCACCTCATTCCTTTGCACGTTGAGTCAGTTTTTGCTGGTGCTTGGTACTCATTAGTTTTTTTCCTTCTTTTTTCTTGTGTTCTCGCAGAAGAATGCAATGATCGGAGGTGCGTTAACTGGTGCTCTGTTCTCTGCTGCTACCAACAACCACAGAGACAAGGTCGTCAAGGATGCCATCACTGGTGGCGCTGTTGCGACAGCTGTTGAGTTCATTAACTACCTTACCTAGTAGATATGTAACTGCATTCGCAGTTATTTCCGTGACTATGAGAATAAGGACTCCATCAACTGGAGCTGTGTTGTTTTCAATAAAGCTACCTTCTTCAATCTTTGTTTTGCATGTCCTGACCCTTGAGCAACCGTATTTCATTATCTTTGTGCTTTGCATTCGTCAAATGTGATTCTCTGGTGAATTATTGAAGTGGAAGTAAAGCATATAGGCAACTAGCAAGGAGAGAAGTCTTATATCGTTAACAATGTTCTGGAGGTTGCCTAATATATTGGATCCTATTGATAGGGTGATGTCCTAATTTTCCCTCAGTGGGGCTGCATATTGCTCGTAAGAAGATCACAATGATAATGCCCTGCTATCTGTGCATCTTCAAGAAACATCAGATAACTTGCGTACCTTTTCAGTGAAAAGAGTAACAAACGTCATGATCCATCCGTCTATATTACTTTCTACCTCGAATTGTGACCACTTTTCTTTATGAGTATAACGCCCTACATACTTCGTCCATTTCGTTGTCAACAATGACTATAGTGTCTCACTTGCGTTTCAGTTTCAGAAAAAAGGAAATGATGCTGTACACCACTGGAGCAAGAGGCCGAAATAGAATATCAGGAAATCTGAGATTGTTCGCACTATATCTTCAGCCATCCATTTTGCATCTGTTTGTAAAATGAAGCAGTGATGATTCAGAACTTTGCTTTCATGAACCGTGAGCCATAAACAATGGAATCAGCTACTGTTGATTCACTGTAGCAATACGTACGTGATGCTCCAGCAATAATATCATTCCCCTCCATGTTGAAAATCTTTAGGAAAAGAAAAAAAAAACAATCTGATGCCCACAATAATTGACACCAATGATTTTCTTTCACCAATAGTCAGATTAGATTCGTGCAAGTTACAGGAATGCCTGCTCGTGAGCCATCGTTTTCGTTATCTGCATGGCCGATTTGCCTCCATCTGCCGGTTTTTCGATTTTTCAGTAGGGTTAGCAACCCATATTGCGACGACTCGTGCACAGGTGCAAAGATTCTACCCTACTAGAATTCATTATGCAAGAGAAGATAATTGGCAGTAACATCCAATTGCTCGTGAGTGTAGAATCCAGCTAACTGTAGAGAGCACATTCAGTCAGGTCCTTGCTGCAATAATTTGGGGGGCAATGAAGGGACGGGTGAGGCTTGGCTCTGTTGAGAATCTGAACAAAAGTAAAGCTGCAGGCTCGTGTACCTGATGTTTATCTGAAGAGCCTCTGAATTATTATTGGTCCTAGATAACAGATTCTGTCTTAGTTAATTAAGCACAAACTGGAAAAGCCAATTTATTCACGCTTAAGCTGAGCTAAGGAGGTAGTATATCACCTTTTGAACTACGGTGCTGTCTGCAGGTTGATGCTTGGACCAGTGCAAAATTTGTTCAAAGTTTCAGTGATACTTCTGCCGATCGACGTTTGCCATCTCCTCGCAGGCAGTAACTTTGCCCAAGTGTCAAGGCCTTTCCTGCTTGCTGCATATTTTTATTTAGATAAAGGCATTGGCCGACAGACACACCTAGAATTAGATAGCTAATAAAATCACTGCAGCAAAATGCCCTTTTCCTTCCAAAAAAAATCTTTTTCCTTCTCACACTCTCTATCCTTATTCCTGCTCCCAAAGCAACGTACGTAGTGGTCCCTGGGCCCTAGCTCGCCTGCGTCCATTCTTTTCGTCGCCGTGCACCGCACCACCCCTACCTCGGCCCTATTTATACCCCTGGCTGCGCCAGCTCTTCCTCACCACAAGCAGCACAAGCACAAGAAGCACTTCACCTTCTTCACTCAGTAGCATTACTCCTTGCTTGTGCTTGAGAAGATGTCTTGCTGCGGTGGCAACTGCGGGTGCGGCTCTGCCTGCAAGTGCGGCAACGGCTGCGGCGGGTACACAGCTAATTAATAGCTCTTCTTCAGTAGCATGGACTACTGATCACTGATGAATGTTAATTAATTAACTGATGATCATCTCGTCTGTGCCGAATATATGTTAATTAATTAACTGATGATCTCGTATGTGCCTATTTGCAGTTGCAAGATGTTCCCTGACGTGGAGGCTGCCGCCACCACCACGACCATGGTGATCGCCGCTGCCACCAACAAGGGGTATCTATCCATTGCTCTTTCATCACACTGTACATTCATATATAATGCCTTTTGCAAGGCCATAATCAGAGGAGAAAGAAGAAGAGGAAGCTGACGATATGAGAGTTTTGTTGCTTGATTGTGCAGGAGCTCCGGTGGCATGATGATGGCGGAGGCCGAGAACGGTGGCTGCGACTGCAACACCTGCAAGTGCGGCACCAGCTGCGCCTGCGCCTGCTGCTCCTGCAACTGAGGTGCTGCCTTCCGGCCACGAGCGAGGACCCCATCACTTCACCCAGCTTTTTATCTAAATAAGAGCGTATCATTTTCATCCCTGCGTGTTTGTGTGTGTGTATCATGTCCTGGGGTCATCCGATCGGAATACCTCATCTGCAATCCCTGACGATCGATGATGTACTGGATCATGTCCTCCTCATCATTTGGCCCGGATTAATATATCTACTATCTTAACCGACCTCCTGCTCCTGGTATATCTGTCTGCTGTCACTGCGCAACTGCTTAATGCTTCTTGCTTCTTCTGGTGTTTATAAGATGTTGTTTATTTGCTAGTGAATGCTCGTGTAAATTAATCCATTTTTTGGGTCCTCATAAGTGTGATAATTAAAAAGGAACTGAAAAGAGCAACGTGTGCAAAAACAGAACAGGGTTCTGTCATCATGAATAGATGCTCTGAAAATCGATAATATCACCGTCTCCTTTCAGTTTGGACCTCAGCAGTTTCAGTTTCACGAGCTCTGAGAAAGCCAAAAAAAAAAAAAAAACTGTAAATGAAACTGGCAGTGATGTTTATGTAACATCACCTGATGATGACCATTAGAGCACTGTCGCACCACACTGGCTCATGAGAATGAACTTATGGTCATTTTAACTAATAATACTTATATGGAGATATACGTTACGTTACTAATCCGCCTTTTGGAACGTTGGAATTTCATATACAGGGCTCCTACATGAAAACTAGTTCAGTTTCACAGGAAATTTTAGGATTAGAGAAAACTTTCACAGTCCAAAGAGGGCCTAAATCTCATATTCCACTTGGATGAATCTTGGAGAATCGACCAAAAAATAATGAAAAAAGTGAAAGCTGAAACAGATGAAGGAAAACAAAAGCTGTGGAATCTCTCTGAGCGTCCAGTCAAATCATGTCCAAGCATCCAATACTCATGTCTCATGTTTAGTGCGTACAATCTAAAGAAGATCCTCTTGTCTTGATGTACACCGTAGTAGTATCGATCCTTTGAATCCATTTTTTTTTTAAGGAATCATCTATCTTTTCTCGCCATGTTTAAGCTGATTTTTGCTTGGAACGTCGGAATTGGAACTTGACAATATCATCCAGCTGCACTTTGGATTCTTTGGCTTAGGAAAAGGTAATTTGTCACTCCATCCAATATTGGTGCTTCTTTATTATTTTCCAATTTATATTACTAACTTTCTGATCTAGGAGGCCAAAATGTAAAAAGGTAAATAGGATATAAATAAATAGAATTTTTATGGTCTATGATCACCTAGCCAGTACTACATTCATAACATTAGCTTAGTACTTTTTTGAGTATTTGCGGAATTGAAGTATTTATTTATTGATTAATTTGTGTCTGTGCCATTGGGCCAGCTAGCCCACCTGTTTGTCGTCGTGCCTTTTGTGCGGCCCAGCTAGGGAAACAAAAGTCCATACTAGATAACATCGAAATCATCTCCAGCCAACGCTCGTTGATCTTCTGAACAAAAACTATAGTCTTCTATTTATATTTTTATTTCCAATATTACCTTCAGCTTAACGATATCACTGGTGGGTGGAAGGCAACTTGAAATGCAACTAGATAGAGTAGAGAGTAGGGCATGTTTGGATCCATAACAAATGGCTAAAATTAATAGATTTAACTCTTTTTTTTTATCAAATAAATCCAAAATATGGGTAAATGAGAGCAAAATAAAATGGCAAATAGTCAAAAAAAAATGGCATCTAAGAGATCCAAAAATATGCTAAATCTCAACCCAAATTTAGTCATTTGCTATGAATCCAATCATGCAGAGGCTAAAGTTTAGACCTGTACTTTTAGCCACTAAACTTTTACCTATGGCAAATGAATCCAAACAGCCTTTAAGAAAACCTCGAGTGCTACTTAACGATTAAGGAACTATTAGGATCTCCAATGCTGAATCAGGTAAGACTTGTGAGCAGGCTCACCAGTATTATACTCAGCATGATCTCCAAATAGTCAAATATCATATAGAACTACTCTACTGCTATCATGGTACCGCTAGTGCACCGTTGGTTTTTATCTAAGGATGACACCATGATTAAATTTAAGGATGACACCATGATTAAATTAAGGAACCAGCTAGATCGTGCATGTTGCAAGCTCAGATCCGCAGGATATTCCGGTCGACATATCCTGCTAGGACACACTAATATTTTCTTTTACACCGCTACACGTATGAAGAATTTATATTGTATACAAGTGTGTGAGACCACTTGCTTGCTCTCGAATAAAATTACGTTTGAATTTCCAAGTCGTGTGTCATGTATGCAAGTAGTATTCGTCGAAGAAAAAAAATATTTATGTGTTCGTTAAAAAAAAAATGGGGCTATGCAAGTAGTGCCTTATACAATACTCCAGCCTGGGGGATTGACTTGGCAGTTGCCCCGTCCAATCACCTGCTCTAAGTTTGTTTAGAGTTTACCATTGCACTGGATTAAATTAGTTGTTGCTGTGCAGGTGCTGGATTCTCTCTAGTTAAATCCTGCCTGGTCTTGAACTTTCCATATGGTTGCCAAAGTCAGAAGTAGGTTTATGTATGGATGATGTCTTGCAAATAAATGTGGGCGTGGCATAGCAACGGGGTTAATTAAAGATTTGGATATCAGGACGCATCATGGACAGGTTCCATCTCAGGGAATTCCATCGAGAGCCTATTTATGGCAGGTCACACAAAAGCGTTCAGCAACTTGTTCCATTTGGCAATTGGTTTCAGTTGGAGTTTCTTCAGTGACGCATGAAGCCGTCATCCTAAAAACAAAAAACAACCAATGGACCTTTATCTTATTTGCCTACTAGGAACTTGTACATTAGCAAATCAAACGATTTAATGTGAAAACGACAGAGAAATCAAGAACTGCTCTGCCTTTCCATTTCTTGGATAGACAGACAAGGAGGGAGGGCACAATAAGCTTTTGGTGTCCCTTGATCATTCCCAGTTGATAATAGAGCAATTCTGACTAGAAGATCAACTGAATGCAAAATTGGTGAGAAATTTCCTGCCTATACATGGGAGATAGGACTGCACGTTTTGCACTTGCAGTGCAATTCAGTCAGGTTTGAGGTGCAGTGCTAACGTACAGTCTTGTTCCTTGGTCGTTCGCGACAATCAGAGATCATTTCCTTGTCTTGTACGTCTCTGTCAAGCCTGTTGCTACTACTCAGAGTGAAAGAGATGGGTTCAATCTCATAAGCTGTAAGCTGCTCATGTCTTATAATCAATTCAAAGTGTTGACCGTTACATATCGAGCGACTTTTAATTTGAATTCATCACCAATTTTCACCAGGTATAATGTGTAGGCATAGCATGCAGCATCTGATATGATGAACTGGTCGAAAGAGTTGTACAAGGCAAGGCGGAATTTGATTTGGGTTCCTCCAATCCTCGATTAAAAACAAGACAAGATTAGGTACCCGAAATGGTGTCATACTGAGACCTACTACTAGATTGCACAGAACATAGTAGCAACCATGGAGTCACGACACGTCATGCACAGTCCCAATCTAGTGACCCTGATGGTCGATTGATATTTTTCTGGTGGGAAACAAAGTCAACTTGGCTGCTCGCATATAAGTAGAAGAAAACAGGAAAAAGGGAATACTAGATGGATCCCGTCCGGTCAACTCCATAAACAAATGTTATGAGCTCAAATGTCAACGCCTCCCTCTTTGCCTTGCTTCCCTGTCGCCGCCCATTTGTTGCCCCCTCTCCCTTCCATCGCGGCCTCAATGCTTGCATCGAGATCCGTCGTCGTCGACACTCTTCCTCGTCGCCGGCACAACCAGGCCTGGGCACAATGGGCAACCGCGTGGCGAGGCTGGCGACGCCGTGCTTCGCGGCGCCAGGCGATGTCGTCGATGTCGCGTCGGCGGCGGCGGACGCGCACACCAACGGCGGCGCCGCCGATGATAATCGGAACAGCGTGATGCACATTCTGAGCTTATTGGACGGCAGCGAGAGCCCGGCGAAGGCGCCGTTCGGGTCCATCCACGGCGCGCTGCTGCCGTCGAACCAGTCCACCATGGGCTCCGGCCGCTCCATCCTCAACAACAACAGCGATGGCTCGTCGTCGTCGTTCGGCAGCTCCTCCCACTCCTTCTCCTTCCGCACGCTCCAGTACTCCGGCCCGCTCACGATGGACTCCTCCTCCTCGCCGTCCACCTCCGCCGCCACCTCCCTCTCCCGGCACAACCTGCGGCGCACCGACGGGGACATCCTTCGCGACATCGCCGACGCCAAGCAACGGCGGCAGTCCCAGGCTCAGGCGGCCGGCAAGAGCAGCAGCCCGGTCCTCGCCGGCCTCCGCCGCGCCGTCTCGTCGGCGCTCCGCGGCGCCCCCTGCGTGTCCCCTTCCGTCGATGCACGAGGCGCCGGGAACGCAGACGGCGGCGATCCCTTCGTTGGGTTGAGGACGACGACCAACGGCGGCGGCGCTGCGATCAGTAGTAGTAGTCAGAACAACAACAAGAACAATGATGATGCTCCGACGACGAGGAGCGGCGCAGGCGAGGTGCAGTGGGCCCGTGGGAAGGCCGGCGAGGACCAGGTGCACGTGGTGGTGGACGAGCAGCGCGGGTGGACGTTCGTGGGGATCTACGACGGCTTCAACGGCCCCGACGCCACCGACTACCTCGTCGCGCACCTCTACCACGCCGTCGCCCGCGAGCTCGAGCTCATGCGACCACTACCTGCCTTGGCCGCCGGAGAGGATGAGGATAACTGCGACCACGACGAGGTACTGCAAGCGATGGCGCGCGCGCTGCACGCGACGGAGACCGGATACTTCGCGGAGGCGGAGGCGCGCGCCGGCGAGTGCCCGGAGCTGGCGATGATGGGCTCCTGCGTGCTGGTGGTGCTCATGCGCGGGGACCACGTCTACGTCATGAACGTCGGCGACAGCCGCGCCGTGCTCGCGCGCCAGGCCGAGCCCGACCTCTCACGGATCGTCGTCCACGACGGCTCCACGGAGGAGATCGTGCGCCGCTTCGACGCCGCCGACATGGGCGAGCTCGCCGCCACGCAGCTCACCATGGACCACAGCACAACCGTCTACAAGGTACTCCATTGCTTCGCCACGCTCGCCCAATTAATCAATTTCTCGATTATTACTCATCAGTACCAACTTGATTACTCAGCTCGGTAATAACATTCATTGTTTTGATGGAACGAATAAATGCAGGAGGTGAGGCGGATACAGAGCGAGCACCTGGACGACCCATCCTGCATCGTGCACGACCGGGTGAAAGGTTCGCTGAAGGTGACCCGGGCGTTCGGGGCGGGCTACCTGAAAGACCCCCGGTGGAACAGGGCGCTGCTGGAGGTGTTCCGGGTGGACTACGTGGGCACGGCGCCCTACATCAGCTGCCGGCCCCACCTCCGGCACCACCGTCTCGGGTCCAGAGACAAGTTCATCGTGCTCTCCTCCGACGGCCTCTACGAGTACTTCACAAACCAGGAGGTGGTCTTGCAGGTCGACAACTTCACCGCGTGCTATCCCGGCGAGGACCCAGCAAAGTACCTCAGCCACGAGATCCTATGCCGCGCAGCCAACCGAGCAGGTGAGATACCTTCTACCTCAAGTGTTGCCGTCGAATTTTTTCGAATTCCTAAACCAAAAAACGATACAACAATCGTTTTGTTGTTGCTATTCAAATCCTCACTTAACGTTGTTTTTGTACAATAACGACATTGATGATGTATATAGGAATGGAGATCCATGAGTTGCTCGAGGTTCAACAAGGCGACCGCCGGCGGTACCATGACGACGTCTCCATCATCATCATCTCGCTCGAGGGCAAGATATTGTATGGAGGTCATAGATAGGCAGGTTTCATTTCAAACTACCTAGCTAGTCCTCATGTCTTGATCATGACATTTTTTTGTTCCTTACTACCGGTAGAAAACATTTTTTCCCTTTATATCATGTATGGTGTGCTATACACTACTGTAAAAAGGGATCAGTTACTGATTAAGAACGGTAGTATACACAATGCCAACATTTTTTTTCCCTCGTGACTAATTAATCACAGGGCAACGAGCATATTTTGATACAAGTATCTCTCGTTGATTTGAATTTAGATACACATGCTTATAGACAATTTAATTGCACGAAGCTGCACAGAATACATAATGCACAATGAATCACTGCTTCCTAATTGTTTCGACTCCTTTTTATTTATCATGTCTCCTACCTTCTAGATGACTGAAAACTACAATATCCTTCTATCCACGCTACCATTGGCGAGCATATATAACCTATTGTTTGAGGACTTTTTTTTTTACGAGAAACATGATGTGCAATGGGCATAGGGGCATTAGTGGAGCTTTACAAGGAATTGACAAAGATGTGGGAGGGGGGCATGTGAGCCATTGTCACATAAAAGCTCGCCTATTGTTCACGTGGCTCCAAAGAATAGAAAGGTAGAATGCTAGCATACAAAATAAATTATGTTACTTTATTATATGGAGGGTGGTATATAACGGAAAATTGTTTCCAATCATCCATTCCAAACACAAGTGCAAAATTTCTCTTTTTGATTTCAATAAGAATAAAGTTCTTTTATTAATTTGAATTTAATTACATATGACTGGTGCAACTACAAGAAGTTGTACAATATCTGCAAGCCATAGTTTACGATAGTGAATCACCGTGGACTAATTATTTTGAGCCTTTTCTTAAAGGGTGGGTGGGTGGGGGGGGCAATGGACCTTTCTACCTACATAGGAGCTCTGCCACTTCTTAGAGGGAGAGGATGATAGAATGTTGGTATGTGTAAGGAAATAAAAGATGAACACATCAAGACGTTGAGATTCAATCTAGCAAACTCGATGCATCAACTAAATGTGAACCTGAAAAACTATTACATCTAGATGAAGAGCTTCATTATGACTTAGAATTCAATCCTAGTGAACCCAATAATTGTTGCTTGCAACGATTTTTTGTTGTTATCGACTCTAGCACTTACTTTTTGACACAAGGTTTGCAATTGATTCGTTGTTTTATAGTTTTTTAGTTTAATTTAAAATTTAAAGGTTGTTAGATAAGAGTATATTGACGGAGGATGCTGTAAAGAACCAACCAAACACATTATACTCGAAACCAGATTGATCTTCAACACTAGAGAGCTCCTTTTGAATTTTGAGAGAATTTCCTGTATGCCATAGAAATTGCTATCAATTCCTTCAGTGTCATAAATTCTGGCGAAATTCATGACTTCTAATTTTTTTTTCCCTTAGTACCATTCCGTCCACTTTTCCATCCATCAACCGTTAAGTGTAGTTGGAAAAGATAATTTTACCCCTCCTGAATGTGGAACCCACATGTCAGCTCTCCTATCAAAAATTGGAATTTGGACTAGAATAAAAAATCCGAATTTGGACTAGAATTCAAATTTGTAAAATTCAAATCTGGATTTGAATTTTTCTGAAAATTTGAAAATCCGAATTTGGACTAGAATTCAAATTTGTAAAATTCAAATCTGGATTTGAATTTTTTGAAAATTCGAATAAAAAATCAAATTCGAATTTGGACTAGAATTTAAATTTGTAAAATCATCTTTTCCAAATCCGAATCAAAAATCAAATTCGAATCCAGGAGGGGTAAAATCGTCTTTTCTAACTACACTTAACGATTGATGGATGGAAAAGTGGACAGAATGACACTGATGGAAATAAAATTTAGATGCCATGGCACTGAGGAAATTTCACCATAATTTATGGCACTGAAGGAATTGATAGCAATTTCTATGACATACAGGGAATTCTCTCTTGAATTTTTTAAGGGGAAAAAAGTTTGTAAAAATGGACTCGCTGATGGGCTTGGGCCGTGACCTACCAAGCAGAAGCAAACAAGCCTAAGGCTATCTCCAACGGGAGACCCATGCCGTGCCCCAAACCCAAATTGGGTCTAAAAATCTGAAAATCAGCTCTCCAACGGACGACCTATTCCCGAGATCCATTCTGGGTTCCTCCTCCTCCGCAACCCACAAATGGGCAGCAGACCACGCGGCCCATGGCTCTCGCGAGCTCCTCCCGTGCCCCCCCTACCCCACGCGAGCTCCTCCTCCAGCGCGCGACCTCCCCCTCCGGCGCGTGAGCTCCTCCTCCGACGTCGAGCTCCTCCTCCGGCGCCGAGCTCCCCTTCCCGCGCGCGAGCTCCCCTTCCCACACGCAACCTCCCCCTCCGGCGCGCCGAGCTCCTCCTTCGGTGCCGAGCTCCCCCTCCCGTGCGAGCTCCCCCTCCGGCGCGTTGAGCTCCTCCTCCAGCGTGCGAGCTCCTCCCTTGTTGGCCGCGCGCGACCTTCCCCTCCGGCGCGCTGAGCTCACCCCTCTGGCGCGCGAGCTCCTCCTCCGCCGCCGAGCTGCCCCTCCCGCGCAGCTCCCCGGCCGAGCCCTCCACCCTCGAGCGGGCGTCGGTGGTGCAGCTGGCGAGCCCCGCCCGAGCTTCGCCGGATCCAATTTTGGCTTCTATTGGAGATCGGTGTTTTTGGGTCTCCTCCGCTCTGTTCTTTTATCACTGTTTAACACCCAGTTTAAGGTTTAAGTCTCCACCACCGTTGGAACAACCAGTTTGAGATTTGGGTCTCCACCACCATTGGAGATAACCTAACGGCCCAATGAAAAGCAGCACACGAGGTAAAACGACACGGTCCGGACCCACCAATCGCGGACCGCGACAGACACTTCCACTGTCTTCGCCGTCAGATCCCGCCTCCGCACTCCGCACAACATGCCGCCGCCGCCGTCGGCCCCGGCCGTCCACCACCTGCGCCTCTGGTGGCGCCGCCGCGGCCGAGCTGGCGCAGTCGGGGCCACCTTCTCCGTCGCTTTCCTCGCCGCCGCGCTGCTCCTCACGCTCTCCTACTACGCCTCCGCGCCACCCGCAACCTCCTCCTCTTCGTCCTCCGGCCGCAGCCCCGCCCTCGTAGGGCTCACTCTCGTCCGTGGCGCCGAGGAGAAGGGCGCGCGTGAGTTCCAGCTTCCAATTCCCCTGCAGTTTTTCAAAATTACAACACTGCCTTCTCTGGCTTCGGCCGCTCACCACTCCACTCGCTTATCAAAGAGCAAACACGCTTTAGTTTGCTAGTGCGAATTGTGTGTGTTCAATGAGGATTTAGACTCTAGGGTTTTGAGCGGAGTCTTTTGCTGTGATTTTTGCAGTGTGCTTGGATGGGAGCGCTCCCGGGTACCATCTGCAGAGAGGGTCTGGGGGTGGATCGCGCAGCTGGCTCATCCACTTGGAGGTAAGTGACCGCTCCACTCCACTTCTCGTTTAACCACAAGCTCATTGCATTTTGTTTTTGACAATTGCATGCATCGTGAACTGGAAAAATCAGGTACTGAAACGAAATGTGCTTAGGAGTTAGAATTGCCTTGTCAGTGAAGTTGTTTCTTCATTCTAGGGTAGGAACTATTTTTCCCCGCAAATTCAATAGGGAAAGTACAAAACTAAACTCAAAATCTACTATCAAAATTCACGAGCAAATTAAACAAAAAGGTCATAAGCGATTGAGAGCGTAAGACCACGTATCATAATTGTCGTGATAGCAATCGGGCAATGGGCGAGGCAAACCATGACTATTTGATCAAATCATACTAGAGAAATACAAGTCTATTGGTTGGGAGTTCAGCGTCATTACTTGATTAGGCATCTAGGGAGCCGGCGACCTGATGTGCCACGGCTTCTTCATTCCAGTTCGGGTGGGTTGCTCCTGGCCGGCCGTCACGTCGGCCACCGAACCAGAGATCATAGACAGGGAGTGATTGCCGATGCGTCGACGAAAGCGAAGGAAAAAACAATTATTTATCCTTAACAGCTGGGCTCCTGGCCCATTGCAGACTAGTAAAAACTTTTGGGGCCGAAACCCAGGGTAGTCCATGGCCCACCTGGACTATCCCCTGGGTCCGCCACTGCATGTTCGTATTGTTGAAATGGAATACCTAAGCTCCTTTTTTTTTTTTTTTTGCAATCGCTGTAGTTTGGTACATACAGATACAGATGCATAATAACAAACATGATTGACTGAGGAAAAATGCTGTTTTTCATTCACAATGGAACACAATGTGTGGGAATGGGATCCTATAAACTTCTTGTTTGCCAGGATATCTTCTACTTACTGAATTATCTGTTTTGTGACCTTTAGGGTGGAGGTTGGTGCCGTAATCTGAGGTCATGTGCCTCCCGTCAGAAATCAATGTTGGGTTCATCCCACTACATGGAACGCCAGATTGAGTTTGCAGGGATCTTGAGCGATGATGAATCTCAAAATCCAGGTACTGTAAATTTCTGTCAGATGTCTCTTCACTTTTATGATGTGTTTCTCTGTCTAAACTGCCATATTGTTACCACTTAGTATATTCAGTGGCTGTGCTGCAGCAAAGTTAAACAGTACTGTATTTTCACTTTTACACATCGAGTCCTCATTAATTTGCTAACAGTTCTTAGGTTAATCTTTCACTTATTAACCAAATGAATCATATTTCACTTTGTTGTGATTCAGAACATGTTCACTTCATATTATGAAATTTAGTTCGCACCTAGAATCGTCCTATCTTCAAAAGCAAGGCACCTCTGTAGTACTATTTTCTTGTTTTGTACATAGAATCGTCCTATCTTCACTTATTAACCAAATGTATATAATGCTTACTGCAAACATTAAGTTCTTGCTTAAAAAAGTTAAATAATCATCTATACGCATGATGCTACAGAGTATTCATTTGAGATTCTTAATACGTATGTGCTTTTCATTGAGCATATCTGTCAATGAGCAGATTTTTTCAACTGGAATAAAGTGAAGATAAGGTATTGTGATGGGGCATCGTTCTCTGGGAATGTCAAAGATGAGCTGAAGGTGTGGTTTTGCTGTTTCCTGACAGATTCTATATTATAATTCATGAATATTCAGTGGTTTACTATGAATCTTTGTAGAATGGCACAAGATTCTTTTTCAGAGGCCAGCTTATCTTGGAAGCAGCTATGAATGAGCTTCTGTTGAAGGGACTCGGACAAGCAAAACAGGTCATTCCCTTGCATGCCAAAAAAAGATCCTCATTATTTTTAGAAAGAGAAGGAAATAATACAATGGTTACCCAAATGAATGAATCAATGAGCCATCATGAATGGAAATAATATAATGGTTTCATTTTTTTATTTCACCGGATGAAGCTATAAAGGTTACACCTAATGAAGCAGTTTGTGGCTCTAATAGGTGATAAAAAAAATAGTGTAATGGAGACCTGCAACATAGTATAATAGTACTAGTATCATTTATGTTTTCGTTCAACTTAGGATCCCTTTACCGTTTTCTATATGCTTTTATGGGACTTTTTATGTTTTGCGCAGATGGTTTTTTCTTACCATGTTGTAATATATTGTATAACTATCTGAACTTGCATTTCAATTACTGGTTACTATTTGATAGCTGATAATAACGATATTGTACTTGAGGCTGTCTTTGCTGGTTTTCCCACACATAAGCTACTTGGCTACATACTGATGGTGTGATGCTGATATACTGTTTCCAGCATACAGGCTTTTCTGACTGGATGTTCTGCTGGTGGGCTAGCCACTTACATTCATTGTGATGCTTTCCGTGCGCTGCTACCAGAGGATTCTAGGGTTAAATGTCTTTCAGATGGTGGTTTTTTCCTTGATGTGTATGTTTCCCTATTGCCTCCGGTTATTTTGTCACAGGTGCTCTGTGGTTTATTTCTTCATGTCCTTGTGTGAAATTACTTTGTGTCCATGATAGTGTGAAACAGACTGACAAGATTTTTTATGCTATTCTTCTGGAACATAGATACCAATGCTAGTATACTCAAGGAACTGACACTCTTTCATTAAATGTTATGAACAAATTTTCATACAAATCCCTGTCTATCAGATAACTGATTAATTACCAGTAAATTATGGATACCATAAGTTATTATGATATGGAAAAATGAAACTTGGGTTTGAAGTACATTCTTTTGTTTCCATAGTCCATGCAAAACATCTCCTAGGTATTTTTAAGTTTTAGTATTTTGAACGTCTGAAGCCTTAATGCATAGACAATCAGAAAGCACATAATTGCATATCCTTGAACTCTTGCTGCCCATCAGGAATGGAATGCAAAATCATCTCCAATATTTGAATAACAACTGTTAGATCCTCTGTTTCTATTTAATTCATTCAACTTTTTCTTCAATTACAGAGAAGATATTTCCAGGAAAAGGACCATTAGGTCTTTCTACAATGATGTTGTCCTTCTTCAGGTTTATTTTCCTTCAATGATTCTGCACTCGTCCAATATTCTCTGTTCCAGACAATCACGTTTTCTTTTCCGAATTCTTTATTTCAGGATTTGCGCCAAAGATTTCTGGATTGTGACTCAAACTTGGAGCCTGGTCAGGTTAATCGATCAAATCCCAGCAATGTGACTACGTTTTCTGATTTCTGAAGTTCAGCCTTCTCATATTCCCTCTTAAACTGTGTTCCAGTGCTTCTTTCCACGTGAAGTTGTGAAAAACATTGTTACCCCAGTATTTGTTCTTAACCCAGCATATGATGCTTGGCAGGTATCCTTATCCATACCCATCAGACATGTTCTATTGCTATGTGAAAAGTATAAGTACCAACACAAACCTTCTTTTCCAGGTACAACATGTTTTGGCTCCGCAATCATCTGACCCTCAACATTCATGGCTGGACTGCAGACTGGATATTAGCAAGTGCAGTCCTAACCAACTTGAAATTCTTCAAGGTTTACTCACTTCACTTTGCATGTTACCAATTTTTGTTTACCTGTATGGCTTTCTGGATTCATTATTTTCCATGTCTAATTCAAAACTTTGCAGGTTTCAGGAAAGAAATGCTTGACGCTATAAGTGAACTTAAGCAGAAAAGTGACTGGGGCATGTATATCAACTCCTGCTTTGTCCATTGTCAGTCACTCAACTCCTTCACTTGGCACTCTCCATCCTCTCCACGAGTCAACAATAAGGTAAAGATTTTATCCTACAGGACCAGAAATGTGACTAGTCTTTGCAGAACTGTGTGACCATCAACTGACTTAGTGTTTACAGCTTCTTGTCTTATAGATTGGTGTGACGTATGAGTTTATATTTTTTAGAGGAACTAGAAAATGGTTTCCTGATAATTTAATTAAAGGGGATATACATTATATTTGATGTCCATGGAAAATGTAAAACTGTTTATCTCCCAGCGACCAAACATAACCCCAGAGAGTGCCTGTTACATAATGTATCCAGTAGTTTTATTTTGTTTAATGAGTTAACAGTATATGATTAAAAACATTCATTCACCTGTGAACTTGAAGACAATATTCTTCTTCTCACATTTTTTTTTTGTCTTATGTCAACAATATTGTGCTACCATTCTGATTGTAATTTATTTATTTTTTTGGAAAATAGAGCATTGCAGAGGCTGTTGGAGACTGGTTCTTTGACAGAAGGGAGGTGAAGGAAATAGATTGTGAATATCCATGCAACCCGACTTGCCACAACTTGGTTTTTACAAAGCCTTTCAAGGGATGACATCTTTTGTTTCCTTTTTTTTTCTTTTATGTGATAGAATTGACAATTTGTAAAAGAAAAATAACCATTTTGCCCCCAACCAACTTATGTAAATGATTACCATGTAAATCACATTCGACTTATACACATAGAGATGTAAAGTTATGAGAAATATCCAATGGCATTTGGTAGTCCTTCGGAGTATGCTGTATTTTCTGTTGCATGATGCTGCTGTTGTAAGTTTATTTTTGATGATCAGGTGCAGTAGTTTAACAATGGCCTCTGAAATGCATACAGATTTTTTTTTTTTTTTGAGGGTGAAATGCATACAGATTCTGAAGCGCTCTCGTTGTATCAGGCCAATACTAGAATGTGAATGCACAATTCCCGCCGAAAGCATAACACAAGCACATATTCAAGTTTTGAGGCCAACATTCGAAGAATGGGAACAATTTCTGATCTACGCATTTCAAATTAAGAGGAGTAGCAAATAGCAAAATAAACACGACATCACAAGTACAGAAACGATTGATAGATTTGGAAGACGAAGGAACCGAACAATTGTCTGACGGGAGATGGAATTAAGCACCGGATTCTCTTCAAGGAAAAAAAAAAAAAAAAGAAGCAGCACCGGATCCGTGCTGACGGTCCATTGCTAGCCAAGTAGCCAGTGTGTGCTTCCTCATCTTTGGTTAACGAGGCCGAGGAAGAGATGGGGAAGTGAACAGTGACAGAAATAGAGCTGCGACCTGATTCTCATAAAAGTAAGGTGAACCGGTGGAGTGTGGAGATAGGCGTCGCTGTCCCATAATAAGGTGCAGCGCACCAAGAACAGTGGCCCTTCTCTATCAGAAAAAGAAGAAACAAAGAGGGAACAGTGGCCTCCTTGTCCCTCCAATCCTGATGCCTCAGCACAGTCGGTTCATTTCGGATGTAACGTATCCTCAGCTATGCAGAACAGGAAAATTCTGTCAACATTTTTTTTCTCTATTTTCTTTTTGTGTTTATTAGTACGTCATTAAGGCTAGACGTTTAGCAGAACCGGAGGGAGCATGACGGCTTGGTTGTACGGTTCATGAGACAGGCAAAAGGTGGGAAATTGATGCTGAAAAGCAAGAGAGGGGAACCTAAAATGATGACATCAAGTTGGGCAAAGCGACAGCTCCAAGCACTGTAATCTGTAATAGCGCCGCTCTTGGAGCGGGCGATGGGTCATTAGCGAATAAACGGCGCTATGGAAAAAGCAACTCTTATTTGTCTTATTTCTAAAAAGAAAAATGAACTCATGGTTTCCTTTTCGCTCACGGATCATCGAGTCAGCTCCCTTGAATCAAAAAAATAAGAAAGATCATCATCAGTTGATGAGGTGTGATCAACCGTGCCAAGATATTTTCTTGGGACAATCATACACGGCGACTACGTGTGCTCTTTCAACTTTCTTTACTAAAACAAACGAACAAGCTGCACAAATATCTGCCTCGCCGGTTCGGTCACGCTTGAACAATTCGTCAATCACGTGACGTGGAAATGTGCACTCACGGGGCTCGTGTCCAGGTCAAACAAGACCGCTCTACTTACCCACCAGGCCACCAGCCCTGTAGGTGTAGCTGCCACGGTTTGCTCCCTCAAATCAAAACTCTGCATCTTTTTTTTTTTTTTTGGGCAAATCAAAACTCTGCATCTGAACAGAGTTGCCGCGGAAATTTTGTACTAGCACCAGTTGACAAACTCCATGAACGTCGCAGTCGGCACTAGCATAGTCTACACGGCAGCTCATCTTTGACACTCCTGTCCTCCGTGTGTGTTCCTTCCACCTGCCAGCCCATACTCGGTCCATGCTTCAATCAACCTGTATATTGTATTTTTTAGATTTGTTTTAACGCCGCATCTTGCAAATGGATAATCAGTAAATAAATAATCATGATGATGCGTCTAGGTACGTCTCACGAGATCACCACCGCGCCTGTCTGTCACTCGTTTTTTTTTTTCTTCTTTTTTTTTTTTTTGAATGCTGTCTGTCACTCGTTGGAAACGAAAAGGACTCTACATTGTTCTACTCGTACAGTTGTACGACACAGCATCAACTACTGCATCACCGTCTACGAACCGTCAGTAGCAGTAGTACTGGTACAAGAACTGCGACGGCCGGTGGCGTGGCGGACGGAGACGGTGACAGTTAAAGCGCCGGTACATTGTCATCGAGGCAGGGCGCATGTGGACCACCAGACACGAGTCCTGGTCATCATGGACAGACCAGGCCATAAACACGCAGATTTGAATGAATTGGGGGCAAATTACCACTGGCACAGACGAACAGGAGAATCCTGGCAACGCCGAAAAAATAGGGGGAGGCAAGCAGACAGAACAGAGACACCATCATAAGACTACGTACGTAGTACTTATTTAGCTCCGATCTACTACTAACATATATATATAATTTCTTGGATCACCCTGAAAGCTCCCGTGTGCTTGGATCACCCACCATCTTCTGCTCTCGAAACGGCAGGCAGCTTGAGACTTAAACCGCCGGCATTAAACCTGTTGCTTCACAACTGTGGTCACAGATCGTGCTCAGGCTTGTCAACAAGTTCGCTGTCGATCGTCCGGCTGGATCCAAGGCCGAGCTTTGAGAGCGAGAGGGAGCCCATGGCCGATGAGAGCCCCTTGAAGCTGCTGCTGCCCTCACTACTGAGGTTGTGGGACCGCCGGGACCGCCTGTGCGTGAGCTGCGGGGACGCTGCTGCTGCCTTGTCGGGGTCGGGGTCACTGGCAGCCGCCGTGCTGGTCCGGGCGGCCACCAGCAGCCGCGAGATGCTGCCACGGCAGAAGGGGCAAGCCGGCGACGGCAGCGTCAGGGTCGTCGGGTTCGGCTTGCTGTGGCAGCACAGCGCCAGCGTGCATGGAGCGCACATTTGGTGACCGCAGTCTTCCACCTCGATGCTGCACGCCTGGTCGAAGCAGATGCAGCACAGCTCCGCGTCGCTCACCTGTTGTCAGCCAAACCCACCATTCAGCTATCTCCTCAACTCGGTCTTGATCATGAAATTTCAATCTGACAATTTATTATCAGAGAAGGAAGGAAGAGCTTTGGGGTTCTCGGAGGATGGAGTACCTCCGAGGATGCATCGTCGTCGTCGTCGCAGGGTGAAGGTGACGGCAGAGAGTACTTGGTGCCGTTCAAGATCTTCTTCTCCCTCTCCTTGTTGGCTTCCATCAGGGCTGCCTCCAGGAGAGCCTTTGCTTCCGGATCCAGCTCGCTGATGAACTTGAGTGGGGAAGGCCACACCATGGGCTCCGCCGAAGAAGGGTTCAGCAAGGCTGCGCATGCTCCGTGGTTGCGTTTTAGCGCCACGGCATAGGGGATCCTCCTGCAGGGACCAAAATTGTTTCACATAGTAAGCTTCAACCAACATAGTATAAGCAATTCAGAAACAATGTCCTTACTTACCCTGCTGAGTCTCTCTGCAGACGATCAGCACCCCAAGCGAGCAGCTTCCGGATGCAATCCAGGTTCCCGCTGCGAGCCGCCAAATGCAACGATGTGCTACCAGGGAAGCTGCAACATCAATCAAACACCCATGGGGTCAGCACTTGATTGCAATACAACCGAGGAAGAGAAGAAGCACAATTGAGCTGAATCTCATTCCCAAAACTAATGTGCCGGCAAAGGAGAGATGACAAGTGTTACCCGTACGAGCCGGTCAAAGCGGAGACAATGGCGCCGTTCTCCAGCAAGACCTGCACGGACCCAGGCCGGCCCTGCCTCGCCGCGAGATGCAGCGGCGTCGCGCCGTGGTCGTCCCTGACGTTGACGAACCGGGCGTAACCCCTGCGATGCTTACACAACAGCAAGTGAGCGGCGAACAGAGCCAGTCAGTCAGCTTTTTCAAAATGAGGAAACAGAAGATCTCACTCACCAAGAGTCTGCCACCGGCGTGGTCTGCGCCGCCGAGAGGATGGCCTTCACGCAGTCGACGTGGCCGAAGTAGGCCGCGTGGTGCAGGCAGGTCCGCGCGTGCACCGAATCGAACATCAAGATCTGATGCATAAATAAAGCAACGAAGTAAATTAGTTAGCAGGTGTAGTAGTTCGTCAACAAGAGGAAAGTTGTGAAATCGAGTTTTTTGCTCACATTGGCGCCGGCTTGAAGAAGCTTGAGCACGCAGTCGATCTTGCCGTGCATGGCCGCGAGCATCAGCGGGGTCTGAAGCACAAGACAAGTAAGCAAAGGGGAGGAAAAAAAAAAGGTGAGACTTTTGAGTCGTCAGTATCGAGATCGTTGTTGAGAGTTGCAAGAAGAACAGAGAAAAAAAAACATCATATTGATCGGATCCAGCACCTGCTTGTGCCGATTCACCGCGTCCGGAGGCACCCCGCGATCCAAGATCATGGACAGCACCTGCGACGAAAGAAAAAAAAAAAGAGTTGGTTAATTCAGAGACCAAGGAAGTGAGCGGAGGAGATCGACATCGACGGCGTGAAGGTTCAGTGGAGGAGGAGGAGATAGTAGTAGTACCTCGAGGCGTCCATTGGCGGCGGCGATGTGTAGGGCGGAGAGGCGGTCGTAGAGGGTGGCGCGGCGGGCGAGGGATGGGTCGGCGGCGAGGAGCGCGGCGAGGGCGTCGAGGTCTCCGACCTGCGCCGCGCGGAAGTAGTCGTGCTCGTCGCCGGTGCGGGCGCAGCTGACGCCGTGGCCCATGGCGGCGGCGACGGCTCCCTCTCCCCGCCGTGGCCCGACTCCACCCGCCGGCGGCGAAGTGGGGGGGGAGGTGGGTGCCGGGCGCCGAGGAGCGGAATGGGGGAAAGAAAGGCGACGGCTTTACGCCTTTTTATCAAGGCAACTGTCTCGCTCACTCTTTCTATCTTCTCAACAGTCTATCTAAAAAAAGAGGGGAAAATTCGAAATATCTCCGAATTCTTAAATGTAGAAATCAGCCGAGTAAGTAGAGTGTAACCGCTAATTGACGCTCCGTTCATTCACAGCCGTCAAGTATCAATCACTTTTTTTTTCTCACTTGTAATTTTGAAAAGCTCAACCGTTTTTTATATATTTTTCTACCATTTCTCACTTTTTTTCTATTGGTACAATTATTCTCTTGTCTTTCGGTGACATGCTAGCGCTTTGTTCGACCCGGCCCGCAAACATTCTGGCTCTGGCCTCCGATGTTCTTCCGTACCGTTTCTTTCTGCTCGAAAAAGGCAAGTTTGTATAGACTCTATTTTATAAGTCCTCTGTTTCAAATACTCTGTAATTTCAAAAAAGCACGCGGAATTTGGTTTGCTGTCCAAAAAAAGAGAGAGAAAACTTTCGAACGTGTCCAGGAAAGAAGGGACCCATGCGTGAAATTGTGTCGGCGCTGGTATTAGACAAGTTCCGTGCTTTCGCATCAAAAATGGTGGTTGCAAGTTCAATTTTTGAAGCGCATGATGATGATGGCGTATGATTCCCTCGAATCCATTTTGGCGGTGCTTACCGCTTTTCTGTATCTTACAAGCAATGCGGCCAAAAGAATGGGCTTTTTTTTTTTTACAAAATATAATAATTATGCCCTCTTTTGAGGGGAGTGAGTGAGGATGCTAGGGCCATTTTGCTCGATCACCGTGTTGTGTTTGTAAAATATACTAGTCGTCTATTCTATACGAGTCACTGAGTCAGGCACACGAACCATACAAAATGCAGCATCCGTCATCAAATGTTACTAGTAAGCCACCAACCCAATATCTCCCAGGAATGTGCAACACGGTAGTAAGCAACAAACTTAAATCTTCCCTAGTAATGTGCAACCGTCTAAAGTTAAATATTACAAGGTTAGTTACTCAACCAAACATTGTCTTTTACCTCTTTTTTTCTGTTGCTGAATCGAAGACTGGCTCGTGCTTTGTTCCCATTCATAACGCCGGAACAAATCTTGACCGCTTTTCATTTGGTGAGTTCTGCATAATCTTCTGTTTCAGTGATCATTCAGTTGATTTGGGTGCTTTGTAGGCGGCCCTAGAGGCCAACAAGGGTTGCTCTCATTGCTTGGCTGCATAATATTGGTCACGGCCTTGATCAAGAGTGAAATTATCAGGGTCAGGACCTACTTATAGTGATGCTTTTCAGTATCTTTACACCCAATGCAGCCATGAAAGGAGCAGTTTTTTTTCCCATACAAAAATTGAGGTTGACTCGGAGTGAGAGTGACTGTTAGCACCATTTTGCTTTGTGCTAATCTCGGGGCAGGATAAGCATGCTGCGTTTTCCATTTCCTTTTTTTTATTTTTATTTTTTTTAGAATAGGGTTCGAACCGCACCGCGTCGGTTCGGCACCAACCGTGTGCCTTTTCCTTTTGAAAGAGGAAAAATGACGGTATTGAAATGGCCAACATTATTTGCAGAACGTGCAACGAAGGCAGCACAGAGCAATCCGGCACATGAGTAACGTGCTTACTCGGTCGTGCTAGTAACTAGTAAGTCCCGATAACTACACATGTCATATTAAGTGGCTTTTTTGGTGAGCTTTAATTTTGAGCCAGCTGCTGCGTGGAGGAAGAGAAAGAACAATGGTAAAATAAAATAAAAAAAAAAGTTGGCTTGATTGCTGAAAGTGAGGCGAAGGTGAGGGCTTTGGCGCATGGTGGAAACTATTGATGAAAGGAAGTTTCAGAGGCAGAGGAGCCAAATTAAGCTATAAAGTAGTGTCATCTCACTAGCTAGCTAGGCCATGCCTTGGATGTGAACTGTGTGATATGAACCGTGCTTGCTTCGTCCGGTTGTGCTTTGTTTTCTCTAGCACCATCTCCGATGCAAGTAGTCTCTGTCTCAGGTTATAAAGATTGCATACCATATTTTATCTTTGCCACTAGCACTGTACGTAGTAACGTGTAAAGTTAATTGTTACGGAAGATCTCGCTCCCCTCCTCTGAAGGCTCTGATCGGTCCAAAGCGAGGACTGATTTGCGAGTGGAGTTGATACTCTAATCAGTAAATTAACACCAGTTGCCCTGTAGTAGTAACTGATAATCACGGGTGCCCCCATTATTTGCGATAAGATAATGTATTCATTCATCCCGGCCCATGTGTAAACTGGAGTCATGGGGGTGTGTGGGCTCCACACGGGTGCATGAATGCCCAAGTCAGTCAGTCTCCTTGGACGGATCCATGTTCAACACCTAGGACTCGCTCGTCGTTCTCGATTTGGGGCGACCATTTCGGGCCCTTCATTCGGTCAGTCATCGTCTCGCTCTCGCACACAGGCAGACACCACCGTGCTTGTGCGTAGGCAGAGATTATGATGAAAGCAACAATGCCCTAGTTCCCAACGCGCGAGTGCAGCTATGTCCATATATTAATTGCAGATATGTTCTTACAAAAATATTTATATATATTTGGTCAATATGTGAGATATCAATACATATTATCTATTTTCTTTTCTCAACTAGGGAAAAACAAAAGTGTATTAGTTACTAGCTAGTGTGCAACGCAAGAACGACAACACCGACGATCTAGTTCAGGAAGCAAACGCGGGAGTGGTTCACCTTGCATTTAAAAATGCGTGCACCGTTTTGTAAACATGAAAACTAATATGTGCTTGCGTTTGACGGTGGTCATTATATTTGGTGACAATATAATCGTTTGGAAGGATTAGGTTATCATCAGGGGTCCTTAGGAATTTAGGATGCACACAATGCAAGCAATTACCTTTAATTTTTTCAGGGTAACACAATTAGTCACACCGATGTCATTTCTCAGTTCCTAAAGGAATTAAAGACTACCTGTTGGCTCCTCTGGAAAACAAAGTATATACTGGAACGAAATAAGTGAGGAGTTAGATGACCGTCAATTTGTACGATTATATATATGGCTGTCGTTTTCCATAGTGACAGGGTTATAGGTACGACTAATGGCCGCATTAGGATTTAGAGTTAGTAGCTGTGGACTTCGTTTTTGTAGAAAAAACAAATCTCGGTACACGACACTAGGTTAGAGTGCCAGACGACGAAAATTAAACATCTACACGAGCGGCGCGCGTGCGGGTATACATTTGCAAAGACCGACGTGTTTATATTCAGTTTAATTTACACATATATAGCACCTTTGTTCCATTATCTAAAAAAATATAGCACGTACGATCGTGCTTGGAACGAATTTTTTTGTATCGTAGCGACTCGGTATCACAAAGCTACCAGGTGCGAGAACAATTCATTAGCCATTGCTATTGTTCAATGTTTTTTTTAAGTTAAGTTTTCGCTTTCATCTGACATGTGTCGTCGTTCGATCTCATCTCGGTCAGGGAGAGGCCGATCTTTTATTAGAGCGTGATAATCTTGTTATTCTTTAGATCAACGCAAAGCGTAACCTCACCACACCGGATGCAATAATGAATGCCAATGACTCGAGGACAGGGGCTTTCTTTTATTTTCTTTTCTTGTTTCTTGTGTTTGCTCCATTTTCTCTAATCCTATGAGAAATCAAGGATGAGACTTTTAACTGTCATAGTTATATAAGTTGATGCAGAGGCTGGAATTGGTACTTTGCAAACAATGATCAGTACTCAAATCGCAGAACTCTCTACAACTCCAAACCAGAAACATGGTTGAGCTCAAACATGTTCTCTCTGATGAAATCAAGGAGAAATGAGTTTTCCACGGTGTTCCTAAAAACAAAATACAACAATAATCCTCGCATAAGTAAATCACATGACAATAAATTCTTTTTTTTTTCTTCTCATGGACAATAAATTCTAAACATATTAATACATCTGACAAGTTTTGCATATTTTGGGCTAGTAAAATAAACTCTCCACCTGAGGGCTGGCGTAGAGTGACCCTGTATCTGTGTTGAGTTATGGCCCATGATTGAGGAAGGCGATGACCATTTCCGGATCTCAAGCATCGGGTGCTACATTCTCCTAATGTTTCTCCTCTGACTCTGTTAAATAAATAGAGACGTGTCCTCCGCCAGTCGCTGCTCCTTGCTGCACTGTCCCAGCCTGGTCTTGCTGTCTGAAGAATGATCAGCTGCTGGTAGACCATATTCAGATGAAGACCCGTCCTTGGAGATCCACCCTAACCCTAGTGATGGTTGCTCCAGAGACACGTCCGGCGGTGGAGCCAACTTGTTGATGACCTGAAGTACCTCCGTCATGCTCGGGCGACTGGACGGGTTGGGGTTGGTGCACGCCAAACCAAGCAGCAGTAAACGTTGGGCCTCCTCAATAAGGAAATCTGTCTCACTATTAGTAGTATTAGGGATGAGCTTATCATCCAAAGCTTGTAGCAGCGCACCCTCCCGGTGAAGACGCCGCACCCACTGAGTGATGTGGCCATCGTCAGCTGGGACGTGCATGTTCTTCTTGCCCGTAACAATCTCAAGGATGACAACCCCAAATGCGAAGATGTCAGTCTGGCGTGTGGCTTTGTAGTTGACCACGTACTCTGGACCCATGTAGCCAATGGTACCGGCGACACCAGTGACGGAGCTCCTCTCCGCATCGACTGTGCAGGAGATGCCAAAGTCTCCTAGACGAGCACAGAAGTCGGAGTCGAGCATTATATTGCTTGCCTTGATGTCGCGGTGCAGCACCATCGGCTCGTGCTCATGATGCAGGTACTGCAGCCCCATAGCTATATCCCTAGCAATGCGGTAGCGGGTCACCCATTGCCCAATTGCTGTATCTTGTTGCTTCCTTCCCTGGTCAAAGCCACTACTACTCTGGAAGAGGTGTTGATCCAAGCTACCATTCTTCATATACTCGTATATAAGTAGGGGCTCTCCTTTGTTGTAAGACCAACCTGTTTTAGGCACTACTTGCATCAGAATGAGAATGGAATAATAATTCCTTACTTCAACCTCTTTTAAAAAATTATAGGTCATTTTACATTTATTCTAAGTTCAACATGTGTAACTTTACAAAATTTATAAAAAAATTTGTGTACAATATCAGATAAATGCATCATGAAAATATATTTCATGGTCTATCTAGTGAATCTAGTTTTGTGTTGTCTAACTAGTAAATGCATCATGATACTCGTCTCTCTACAAAAACATGGTCAAAATTAAATAAGCTTGACTTATTAGGACAAAGCTGAAACGAGTTATAATTTGGAACTAGGAGGGAGTACTAGATAGGAAGACAATAACGCACATAAATAAGAACCTCTCTCTTTGTTTTTATTTCATTTTAAATTATACAATTTATCAGGAATATATATTGCTGATGTTATAATACAATTTGTAAACAAGTTGATACATGTGTTATCATCATATATAAAATATTTCAGATCATTCTTTTGGTTCTTCAGAATATTTGAATAATCAATGATAATATCTGGCACTCACTTCCTTGGATTAATAAAAACAGAGTAAACTTCAAAAACCTGTAACTATGTGTACCCAATCCCAAGTAATAGAAAACTACGACTTTTGGAACCAATTTCAGAAAACTATGATTATCTTTTGTAACACAAAACTACGGCTATACCCTATCTATTAGAAAACCATAGTCAAGTTATTATAGACTGTTTCGATTCACTAATAACACTACGTTGCAATATGAAGGCATGTGCAGTCCTAGTGCCACTTTATTTGTGTTTGACAGATTGACAGTTGATCCTAATAAACTAATTAAGCAGCATCCAGGTGTAAAATACATATAAGAAAGGTTTCGAAAATGTATGTAGGAGCACGTACCGACGAGTGGGACAACGTTCTTGTGGCGGAGACGGTTGATGATGCTGACCTCTGCGAGGAAGTCCTCGTAGCGCCGGTCCGTAAGTTCCCGCGTGAACTTCTTGACGGCAACCCTCATGGCAGCTTGCCCGGTCCTAGAAGCAGCAGCGGGAAGTGTGCATCCGTACACGGCGCCAAATCCACCTCGCCCTAGCTTCATCGTCTCATGGAAGTTGCTGGTGGCCTTGTTGATGTGAGCGAAGTCGACCTGCATCGGCACACCCGGAAGGTTCTGCATAGTCTTGGCGAGCTGATCCAGGTCCTTTTTCCACCGTCTGTATTTCGAGTTCAAGTAGCAGTATACAGCGGCAGCCACGACGGTGGTCGCAGCTACCGAACCCAATACCGATGACAGTATGATGACCCACTTTTGTGAGCCATCCTTGGGTAGGGGCCGATCAACTGTCAAGTTCCAGGTCTGCAGTTGAGCGAGCTGCCCGATCGAGGAGAAAAGACCAATTTGGCCTATCTGATCCCCCACTAGCATTGCGCTCAAGTCGAGGGCCATGGAGGACGCTACGGCGTACGGAGCATCTGGGTTCCGTGCAGCCTCACCAATGCTTACTGACAATCGTTTCCCAAGAGGATCGTAAACTATGAAACACTCTACTGTAGATTCTATAGGAATCTGTACACAACCAGTACTACTTACACCATAAACAGGCCATTTACAAGAACCCATCTGGGAACCAGACGTGTTTTGGCTCAAGGAGTCGAGTTTTATAGCCATAGGTTGGTTCGGAGGAGGGCTGTCAGTAAAATCGTAAGCGGGCAAGATGGCCACTACCAGGCTGCCACTTACTGGCGTCTGGTTGTCGGGCTCGTAGTAGACACTCATGTTGAAGCTAAGCCTGAAGATACCCCCGTACCAGATATATCCCCATGGAAGGTACAACCCAGGGAACTTTGAAACACTAGTATTTTTGTAAGATCTGAGCGTACGCCTATCTTCTTGAGGGATAGAGGTTTGCGTATCAAGCAGTAAGGTACCTGAATCCGTGCGGAACAGATAGCCCTGGTCCACTCGATCGTAGGTAACAGTTCTCCAGGCAAGACTAGGGTCCCTCAGATCCAGGTTGGAGCCGCCGGAGGATTCGCACGATTTTGCGTGGGAGAAGGAAGGCAGGGAGCACATAATCAAGAGGAAGAGGACGGTGTTGCAGAGTCGGCATGGAACAGGTGGTAGCCGAAGAAGCTTTATAACATGATGTATCGCCATAGTAGCTTAGCTGCTTGCCAATCCCTTTTTAAGCGCGCATCACGTTTGCCGCTTTATATACGAAGAAGAAGAAGAAGAATACCAACCTCCATTTCAAAATACTTCCACTTTGACTTTACCGTTCACATTTTGACTAACATTCGTTGAAATATTATAGTCAAAGTTGTCAGCTAGTATTTTGAAATGCCGCATTTTTCTACTACTAGATGCCATGCTTATGCATATCCTTCGCGGAAAATGGTGGAGGCGTTGACAAAACCTGTAGACAAATAGACGAACCAAATCGAAGCGTGCCAGGTGTAAACATTTGTTCCACACGCATACACTTAAAGAATTGTTAATTTTCAGCTAACTAATCATCACTTTTAACCATCAAATCTACATCTAAAGATTTATAATTATTATATAAATAATTCTACAAAAGAAAAATCAAAACACAAATTAACAAATCATTTAATTCTTCGGTGTAAAGTTTCACTCAAACATGTCCAGATAAGCAGATTTTTTTTTTATCGGAGTAACCTTTAGTATCTGCGTTCATTGACCATTTGACGATTGTGTTGTTGTGCCATCCATTTTCTGCGTGCTGAACGACGATCACACATATACATTACTTAAACATGTTTTCTAGTTTTCAATGGACTGAAAGTTTTTCAGTCAATATATACAAACGTTCGCTGGACTCTAAGTATTTCTTTCTCTAGAAATTCTTGTTCTAAGTATTTCTTTCTCTAGAAATTCTTAACTGGTAGAAGGGTTGCTATAATATTAATGGTTTCGGAAGGATAAAAATATGAGAAAACATAAATATTTTTAATGTGAAGGACGACATAGTCACACATGAATTAGGCCAGTCAAGATCTTACGCGTTAATCATGATCTAGATCTAACATTTGGAATTCAGAGCTTCTCTAATCTAAGCATGGACCCTAAGCCCCAATTAGTCACGTTAATGTTTCGGCCAGTGATAATTAGGACTATTTGATCCTTGTTGGTTATGATTTCGTTAGTCGGTTGATCATGTTGAGATCCTGGTTATGCTTTCGTCAGTCGCAATTCATGTTCATGCACGTGGTTAAGCATTGAAGAAGGGAATTGAGCGAATCAGAAAGAAGGAAATTAAAAATTTTCCCCAAATTTCGAAATCAAGGAACAAATAATCCTTTTTTCTTAGAGCCAAACCATGAAACCAAAGTGCAAATTAGCAGAATAACTTACGTCTTCATGCTTTCGTCGCCACCCGATGGCCGACCTCCTCGTGCTTCCTTCTTGAATGGAGGGAGCACCCCTTTGGAACCGCCGCTTGTGCTTGGGCTGCTGCAGTTGCAGGGCATCAGTGGTGGAGTTGGATAGGTGGGCTGCGCAAGAGCGCTGTGGAGGTCAGGAGGATCTAGGCCACCGTAATCGGTGACGGAAGGTACGAGGTTGGAGGCCATACTAACAGCCCACCTAGCTAGCTTAGGGAGGGGCGATGGTGAGAGACCGTAGCAGCAGAGGAGAATCTCGACTAGGGGAGAACAAATGGTTGACACAGGGTTAGATTGATGACGGATCTGGATAACGATGGTGATTAGCCACCGTTGTGATGTTGATGTGGGCAACAAAGGCCACAGATGTAGGAGGATTTGGAATGAAAGTGGAGGGTTATTTTTGTTAGCGTCACTAGTAAGAGTCGTCTTCCCCTTAATACTATTACTAGATGAGTAAAATATATGGATAGCCATTGTACTTGTTTGGTTGTTTCATTTTGACCATTATATTTATAAAATTGTAAATTATGACCATTAAAGTAGCTCATACACATTGATATGATCATTACCTTCGTATCACTACGTGTTTTGCTGACATAACATATGTATATTTGTGAATCACCGTCTAGGTGGATGCCCACTTATTGAATGCAACCAAATTATAGTCCTTGCTGGTAACAAACTCAGTAGTAAAGCTATTGTGATACTATAAAGGAATAATATGATTCATATTTATAAAAATAATAACAAAAAAAATAATGTTTAGAAATTGATCAAGAAAGCAAAGTAAGATTCTTTTGTAAATTGCAGGTTTAGTAAAAGATTGTCAAGTTGAGTTGAATACTCCATATTTACTTAAAACTCATAATAGGATAATTAACAACACTGAAATAACAAAATTACTTCCATTGTCCTTGATGATGTCCACTGTCACTAATCAATGTCACTCACACTTGTTGTTGCTTACATATACAATCATCATGGCCCTCTCCAAAATGAATAAATAATACATGTGAATTTGTATATTAGAAAATATGGTAATTATAATAAGAGGGTGCAACTGCAGAGAAAGAAAAAGATTCAGTACCGATTAGATGAGTGTGCATCCATATGGACAGTGAGACACAAATATACATATGCGAAGTAACCAACATACATAGAGATATAAAAGTTAATGACCCTAATGACTATAACTTATAATTCTATGAGTACAATGACCAAATTGAAACAACTAAACTAGTATAATTGCTATTGATGTATTTTACTCTTACTAAATAGACCTTCTCTCCAATACTATCCATTACTTCTTTCCACTCTCCACAATACTAAAAAAACATCTTCAGTGAAATTTTCTTTACTAGTGGCGTTGTGGAAAATAACCCTGAAAGTGGACAAGAGATCTGCGCTCGGGAAGTCCACCGTAGTGATAGTGGGGATAGCTACTGATTTTTATTTTATATTTGTTTTTGGAGGCGGGAGGGGGGGGGGGGTTGTTAAGAATTTTATTTACGACAGTGAGTGCGAAGAATGGGCTGGATGACCCTTTGCTTGACGACCATTGACATTGCTAAAAATATGTCAACAATGTTCATTTGAGCATCTCAAAAACTCTACAATCAAATGACAAACAAATGCTCTCAGTCTCAGCCAATCTTTGAATAGAAACGAGTCATGGTCTGGACAGAGGCGTTACCTACGGCCCTGCTGCACGCGCCGGCGCCCGTCACTAATCACCACCGTCGCCGCAGTTGAAGCCTGGTTCTGCGGCACCTCCGATTTAGATGTGTTGACGCAAGCTCAGCGCCTCTGCCTTACCGCCGTGCCTGCCGGCTCGCCCCCTCGACCGTCCGCCGTCGGCAAGCCCGCCGAGCTGCCGCTTGAAGCCGAAGCCACGTCGCGCCACCGCCAGCGGAGGACCGAGCATAGCACTCGCCAGAAGAATCTCCATAGGGATGGATCGGAGATACTTGCTATTTTTCCCTCAACAAGAGTGGGCTGTTAGTTCTAATTAATCTAGAACATTGACACCTAGAACTCAGGATCAATCTAGTCAACTTAGATCATAACTAGGAAACTAAAACTGATGCGAAATAGATAAGTTTGGCTGTTACCGGCGCTGGTGTTGGACTCCATTGACGTCGGTGTAGAGGTGATAGACTCGACGATGAGGGCGTCGTCAGGGACGTAGCGCAGATGCTACTTGAGGGTCTTCTTAGGATAGCGAAAACCCTCGGGGTGTTAGCGACACTGCTCAGGGCGTGGACCTCGAGCTCCCTGGTTTTGGATGGAATCAAATCGTAGGATATCTTGTGAGCCGACTCCTCCTTTTATAGCCCTATAGCAACGGGACCGAGTCCGTTTCTATCTTTAAGATTACCTCCCGATCAAGGCAAAAACAGAATCAAAACTGTTGGTCCGATCCCGAGTTCACGGGAGGCTGGCGCCCCCTATCTTGGTTTGATTGTTGACCTGGCGGTCAACAAAATCTAAACCAACATTCTCCCCTTGACCAAAAGGTCAACAACTTAAACTTACTCTTAAGCTAAAGCTCTTCCTCAAAAAATTAGTAAGTATCAGACCAATGTGTCATCAGCAGCACCACGGCATACTGAGACAACATTACCCATAGTCTTACTAAGAAACCTTGTTAGAACTATTATACTTAATTTGGGGAAATAAATAGCCCTAAAATCAGGACTGATCAAAAGATATTGACCAGGCCCATGCCTAAGATATGTTTCTGAAAAAAGGGTTGATGGTAGACCTTTTGTGAGCAGATCCGCTATATTATCCTTAGTACTTATATGATTAATCTTAAATGTGTTGTCTTGATTTCTTTCTTTCATGACACGATACTTAAGATCTATGTGCTTAAAAGCATCACTTAGTTTATCGTTGGCGCAAAAGAAAACCGCGGATTGATTATTGTAGTATATTGTGATAGGTCTTGAGATACTATCAACAACTCTTAATCCCAGAATAAAACTCTTAAGCCACACTAACTGTCCCGTAGCATGATAATATGACATAAATTCTATTTGCATCGTAGATGCAGCAGTTACACTTTGCATACAACTTCTCCACAAAATTGCTCCCCCTGCTAGCATGAAGACATATATAGAAGTTGACTTCCTTTCATCTTCATCACCGGCAAAGTTAGCATCAGTGTAGCACTCAATCTCAAGATTATCTGATCTCTTATATGTCAGCATGTAATCTTTAGTGCCTTGCCAATATCTTAATACCTTTTTGACATCTACCCAGTGAGCCCAGTCTGGATTAGATTGATATCTGCTAAGTACTCCGGTTACAAATGCTAAGTCTGGACACGTACAGACTTATGCATACATCAAGCTTTCAATAGCTGATGCATAGGGAATGTTCTTCATTTTCTTTCTTTCTAAGTCATTCTTAGGGCACTGACTTCCATTTAACTTATCACCCTTTTGAATAGGAACAAGTGATATGTTTCACTTATCTAATTTATATCTCTTAAATATTTTTTCAATATAAGCTTTCTGAGATAATACTAGTACTCCTTGGGCTCTATCTCGGTGTATCTCAATGGCAAGTACATATAAGGTTTCACCGAGATCCTTCATATCAAAATGAGATGACAGAAAATTCTTAGTCTCATACAATATATTCTTATCGTTGCATGCTAATAGTATGCCATCCACATACAGTACTAAAATTATCAATTTTCCACCCTTTTCTTTAATGTAGATGCATTTATCTACATCATTCTCCCTAAATCCGAATCTCTTAATGACTTCATCGAATTTGAGGTTCCACTGTTTGGATGCTTGTTTAAGTCCATAAATGAATTTTCTTAATCTATATCTCATATGTTCCTTACCCTTAATAACAAAACCTTCCGTTTGAGTCATATAAATAGTCTCATCTAATGTTTCATTAAGGAATGCAGTTTTAACATCCATCTGATATAACTACATATCAAAATGAGCTACAAGTGACATGACTATTCTTAAAGAATCTTTTGTAGACACAAGAGAAAATGTCTTATTATAATCAACCCTTTCTTTCTGTGTAAGCCCTATAGCTACGAGTCTTGCTTTGAATCTTTCGACCTTCCCTTTGGAATCACGTTTAGTCTTGTGACCTATTTATAGCCTACTGTTTTGACTCCATTAAAAATTTCTACTAAAACCCAAACCTGATTAGAACTCATAGACTTAAGCTCTTCTTCCATGGCTTCAATCCATTTAGTGGAATTCTCACTTTCAATTGCCTCTTTAAAATTTACAGGGTCATTTATTTTCCCGACATCATACTGATCCTCACTTAAATATGTCTCATAAATGTTAGGAAGCGCTCGTCTTGTTTCCTGATGTGAGCGTCTTAATGGTTCGTTCACAATCGGTTCAGGATCAAGCTGAGGCTGATCTTGTGGCGTAGGTTCCTCCTGAGCTAGAACTTGTGCATTAGTATATGGTGCATGAGCCCTAGTAGGTGATACCTGTACCTGAGCGTCTGCCACGGTGCTGCTTGGTTGAGGAATAATCGGCGGTACAAACTAATATACCTCCATAGGCTCTAGGAAATCCGGAGTTCGAAGATCAACCTGTAGTTCTTCGAGACTTATATCCCTCTTAGCAGAACTTCCACTGGTTCCTGAGTCCTCTAGAAACACAACCTATCTTGTCTCAACGAACTTAGTGGAGCGACCAGGACAGTAGAATCGGTATCCCTTTAAGTTATCTGGATATCTGATAAAAGGACAGCTCACTGTCTTAGAATCCAGTTTCTTATGTTGTGGATCAAATAGCTTAGCCTCAGAGGGACATCCCCACACTTTCAAATAATTTAGCGACGGTTTCCTATAATTCCACAGCTCAAAAGGTGTTTTGGGAATGACTTAGATGGAACCCGATTAATAATATGAGCAGCTGTTTTTAATGCTTCCAACCACAGCTCAACAGGCAAATTAGAATGACTGAGCATGCTATGCACCATATCTAATAACGTGTGATTTTGTCGCTCAGCAACTCCATTTCGTTGTGGTTCTCCTAGCATGGAGTACTACACTCTATGCCATTTTCTTCTAAATACTTAGCGAACGGTTCCTTAATTTGACCGTATGTTACATGTTTCCCGTAGTATTCTCCCCCACGATCTGATCTTACTATTTTAATAAAAGCGTTATGTTGTTTCTCAACTTTTAACTTATAAATCTTAAACATCTCTAGCACATCTGAACGCTTCTTAATGGGGTAGATATGTCCATAACAGGAATAATCATCAGTAAATATTAAAAAGAATCATAGCCATCTACTGATGTCACTGAGACCGGGCCACAGATATCTGTGTGAATTATTTCTAAAATGCCCGTACTCCTAGTAGCTCCTTTCTTAATTTTCTTAGTGTATTTTCCCTTGATGCAGTCGATACACTGCTCCGAATCGGAGAAGTCCAATTCATAGAGTATTTCATCTTTAATGAGACGTTCTATTCTCCCCCTTGAAATGTGACCGAGGCGACAGTGTCACAATTTCGAAGAAGTCTCATCATCACGCTTACGCTTATATGAAATACTTGCAACATTCATCACAGAATCATCAAGAGAGAGCATATAAAGTTTGTCTTGCCTAACTGTAAGACCAACATTTATTAAATTAAACTTTATCACATACTTATTGTTGTCAAACTCACAAACATGTGCCGAATCATCTAAGGCTGATACAGAAATTAAATTTCTCTTTAAACTAGGAACATAAAGAACATCCTCTAAATTAAGCTGGAAGCCACCCGACAACTCTAAGTGGAAGCTCCCAACGCCTTCAACTTGGATGACGTTCCCAACAACCACTCTTAGGCTTCGCTCCCCCCTTCTTATAGTTCGGATCGAACGGAATACCTGTAATGAATTAGAGATGTGCACAGTGACACCTGAGTCAATCCATCAAGTATTAGGGGGAAATCCGCTAAGAATAACTCATCAATAAAAGAAATAACATCAAACTTATTACCTTGCTCCTTCAACCACTCCTTAAAGTCTAGACAAGCTTTCTGAAGGTGCTTGAGTGAGCCACAGAAAGAGCACGTCTTACCACCCTTAGACTGGTGGTTTTTGAAGTTGTTGTTGTTCTTGGATCCAGCTTTGTTCCCATTCTTCTTTTTCTTCCTTTGGCCGACTCATGCTGGTTCTTAGGAGGATTTTTGATACTGAGGTTGCCAACCATGTTCACAATATTCTCCTTCATCTTCTCAGTTTTAAGCATCTCTTCTTCTTCAACACAATAGCTAATCAGCTCAGTGATAGACCAAGTGTTCTTGTTGGTGTTGTAGCTGATCTTGAATGGAGCATACTGAAGCGGGAATGAGGTCATAATGAAATGAACAAGAAAACCATCAGAAATCTCCATCTTCATATCTTTAAGCTTATTAGCCATGTCACATATATGAAGAATATGCTCCCTTATGCCAGTCTGATCATTATACTGAGAACCCACTAACTTCATGATGAGTGTACAAGTCTTAGAGGAGCTCTTAAAGTTCTCCTCAATCATGGTCAGTAGCTCTTTAGCAGTCAGATCAACTCCATCTGCATTCTTAGTGGGGATGACACCCTTAATACCAGGACTTATGGTCTGAAGAATAACCATGGTAGCCATCCGATCAGACCTCTCCTACTTCTCAAGAGCGGCAGAAGGTGCAGCTCCATCAGCAGGAGGGGCAGGCTTATCCACCCTCAGCGCAATATCGAGATCATTCCATGCTAAGCATGTGATGACTTTACCCTTCCAATCCGGATAGTTCGCTCTATTGAGCGGCTCGATGTTGTTGAGGTATGAGGCAACAACATTGACATTACTCACTGAAAAGTAAAGCAAGAAAACTTAACTTAGAAATCATATATAATGAAATATAATTAGGTGCATGAAAATAACCCTACGATGGTCTGATTGAAATCATACAATTAAATTTTAATTTGCATCACCGGTGGTGAAAACAAACGAAATTTATGTTAATACTCATGATTAAAACAACAGTGGTAAAAAATAATCACAAGTTTACTCTAAATAAACTTCTCGGTGGTTCCATTTATTTAGAGGCATCTCAAAGCATATTGGGTGGATTTAACACTTAAATTTAAATTACAGAAGCTTAGAACACCAACACTTAAATAATTAAGCTTAAATTAATTACTTAACTAAAATCAGATATTAAATCTGGCGAGAAATAATAAAATAGTGCTGAAAATACTTAAATAGAGAAAACTTAAATCGCTCATAAAATTAAAACGGTCTAAAAAAATGGGCCCTTCAATCTTAATTTTCCCCTATGCGCAGCCCACTATGGCCGATGCCGAATCGGCCCAGTAGGCGCTTCGGCTCCGTGGCTTAGCAGCGCGCGCGGCCCAAAACAGTGCGGCCCAACGGCTCAGCGAGCGCAGCGCGGCTCGGCTCACGCGTAGGCGGCTCGGTGCGCGGCTCAGCGGTAGAGGCTTGGCGCGCGACTAAACGGGCCAAGACAACCCATGAGCGGGCCGCCAAAGTGGCCCACGGCAGCGCGCGCACGCGCGGCGCGCTCTGATGTGAGCCGCTCGTCAAGATTGATGGCTCAGCGCGGCCGCTGCTCACTTAAAAAGCCGGGCAAAACCCTAGCTCGCCCATTCTCTCACTCTCTCGCCTCACTCGTCTCCCCCGCAGCCGATGCTCGCGACGCGCTCAACGGCGGCCGGCGAGCCGTCCGCGTAGAGCCACGCGCCGCCGGCGCCATGGCGGCGCCTCCCGCCGACGCATGCGTGCGACTAGGTCACGTGCGGCACCGTCGAGGGGGGGCTCCGTGGTGCCTTGTTGGTCGGCCGAGGCGCGTGCAAGGGCAAGCTCCGGCGACCGGGTAGCTGCGGCATCCCGACAACGACGTGGAGAAAACGCCGGCGGGTGTGCGCATGCAGCAGCTGATGCCGCACGGCCGATCCGGTCCCGACGAGGCGCGCGCGCAAGATCTGATGCGCGCAGCTCCTAGTCGACGGTCGGTGGGAAGAGGTGGCGACAACCAGCCGGCGAGATCTGAAGGCGCACATCGCCGGCAACGTGACCAGGTAGGTCTTCTGAACCTAGGGTTAGGGTGTGGTTTAGGGTTAGGGTTAGGGGATCTGCGTGCGTGTGTGATCAATTCGGTGTTTTCTCGATCCCCTTCTTCTGATCTCATGTGTGACATGACCTACTTAACACATAACCGAAACCCTAACATGTTAATCATGAACTAAAACTAAAAATTAACTTACTGATCTAACAGTTCTAGGCATGTAGTGTGTACTGATCTAACTAATGATAGTCTTAAACATGACTAGAAACTTAAACATCACTTCTGATGTGATCTAACCGAACCATGCTAACTTAGGCTAGTGGATCTAATTAACTAGGCTTAGGCTAACTGATACCAATTATTAGTTCTAATTAATCTAGAACATTGACACTTACAACTCAGGATCAACCTAGTCAACTTGGATCACAACTAGTAAACTAAAACTGATGCGGAATAGATGAGTTTGGCTGTTACCGGCACTGGTGTTGGACTCCATTAGCGTTGGTGCAGAGGTGATGGGCTCAACGATGAGGGCGTTGTTGGGGACATAGCGCAGACGCTCCTTGAGGGTCTTCTTGGGGTAGCGGAAACCCTCGGATGGTAGTGACACTGCCCAGGGCGTGGACCTCGAGCTTCCGTGGCTTCCAGGGCTCTGAACGATCGGTTTTGGGTGGAATCAAAATCGTAGGACGTCCTCTGGGACGACTCCTCCTTTTATAGCCCTGTAGCAACGGGGCCGAATCCGTTTCTATCTTTAAGATTACCTCCCGATCAAGGCAAAAATAGAATCAAAACTGTTGGCCCGATCCCAAGTCCACGGGAGGCTGGCGCCCCCTATCTCGGTTCGGTTGTTGACCTGGCGGTCAACAAAATCTAAACCAACATGGGCTTCCTTAGAAGGGCCCTCAAATATTCAGCTTTCTTAAAATGCTCGCCAAAAAATTGACATACCGGTAAAATGCGCCCACGTCTCTTTTATTTTTTGACGAGTTATCATCATCTTCTTTCTTTCTCCTCTCATTGGCGCCATGTCTCCAACGTCGATGAGTCGTCAGAAAACCGGTTGCGTGCGGGCCTCGTGGTGGGTATGACATCACCGGTGTCATCACGGGCGTGAGAGATGAGCGTCGGTGAGGTGGGAAGAAGTAGAAAATCTCCTCCACGCCGCGCCAGGGTCGTCGCGGCCTACGGTCTGGGAAGGGGACACGAGCGACGGTTAGAGCTAGAGAGCGCGGACGGTGGTTGCAGGCTCGGAGCATGAGAGCGCAAGCGACGTTGGACCTTGGCCATGACGCCGCACGAGGGAGGAGGAAGAATGAAGATGGAGGTAATTTTATCCAAGAAAACGGAGGTGGACATTTTACCGATGTATCAATCTTTGGGTGAGTATTTTAACGAAACCTAATTTTTGACCGGCATTCTATTAAAGCCCACTCTTATCATGAGTAAAATAGCAAATATCTCGATCCATAAAGGACAGGCCAGGCTGTCTTCAAACTTCAATCCCTCTCAAATCTCTTCCTGCTGTTTTAGGTAAGAGGAAATTCTATTTCATCAAGCAAACTCCTGTAACCTGAAATTGACATAAACTCAGCACTGAAATTCCAAACTGGAAACATGGTTGAGTTCAAACATGTTCTCTCTAATCCAATTGGGGAGACATGAGTGTACCCTATTATTACTTCCCTTGTAGCACTAGTACACATCCAAAAATATATTAACATGAAAAAAATGATAGAAGGTAAGACTTCTAGTACAAAGATTGTACAGTTCAGAAAGTTGCAGGATCACCTACACATCATTAGTATCAGATAGCAACAAAATAGTTCAGTACTTTCTGAGCATGTCATGCAGCTGACTAAAACAGCTCTGTCTGCTTTTTCCAATCTGCGGTCTGGTACTGTTATTTCTGTGGACATTCGATGCAAGTTTCTTCCTTTAGCTCCTGCAACAAAAAACAATTCACTCAGAGCACTATACTAGAGATCATACAGTTTCCCACAAGTATACTCCTCAAATTAAAATAATCCTTCATTTTTAGGTCGTGTAACAATCCTAGTGTAATCCTCACAATAATTATCCTTCATTTCCCACAAGTATGCTGAAAACTTGTGGCGCATAGTTAGGCGTTGCTATTACAAACCTAGCTTGGTGACACAAATTTCATCAGGTCATCAATCTGCTATCTTCAGTTCAGCAGTGCCTACCCATCACACGTTTCCATGTCCATGGTCTTGATGGCCTAGGCTCTGATCATCAATGATGTTAGGATTTATAAATGCCAATTCATGTTTTTGCCGTCAGCTTCAGATATGCGTAGCTCTGCCGTGTCATTCTGAATCGTTACATCCGAATGATAGAAACTGGGACGTGAACCTTCTCTGCTGGTAGGAAACAGTAGCATTCTGACGCAAAGTATCGCAAACTGCGAGAATTGAAGAAATAAAAGGAAACGACATTTCACACACATGATGATCTGTTAAAATATCAAACTCACTAAGATCAGACGAGATCATCCAGCCGTTTTCGTGCTGGCTGTGTACCCAGAAAGTCAGAATTCAGACAAATGCAAAGCGCTCCAATGGTTTCGCTGTCTCAACAAGACATTCTCTGAAGAAATCTCCTTCCTGATGCCTGGAGTTTTCAAGCGGCATCACAGTACCTGCCGATGCAGACATATACAACGCCAACAACATTTCACTATCACAGGTCCACGACAAATACTGTGCTATTATAATCTTTGCACTTTGCGACTACTGTGACTTAAAATTGGAATAACTTGTACGCACAATAAATTTCAGACAGCAAACACGATGGAGCTCAAGGGAACAGACCTCATCAGTAACATTAACATTTTCTTTGCATATATAAGACCATATATACATATAAGCAATGCGACTTCTTTTGTTCACAATGCAGAGTTCTGAATTAGTTGATCACCTGCCGATCCAACTCTTTCTCACGATAGTTGCACGCCATGACTGGCAACCCGTAAGAAGGCAAGGTGTTCGACGCAAACACGCAAACACGCCATGACTGGCAAACCAGGAGCTCCTGCTTCCGTTCCATGTTCGCCATCTGCAGGGAAACGCCGCCGAGCTGCCAACGGGTCTCCTCCACGCTGCCAGGGAAACGCCGCCACGCTGCCAACAAGGCCACGCGTAGGGTACTATGTGTTGGAAATGGCTCAGGATCGAACACAAGGACACAAGAGATTTGCCGGCGACAGAACGCCCGCAACGGCGACGCAACGCCAATGTTTTCTTTTCACTGAACTCGGCAACGAATGCCATGATTACAAAGCGATTTATAGGTGCTAACACTGCTAACTGACTCCTACGGCCTTCACGCGCACGTTTGCACTATACCCCTCACGACCCGGCCACTTCTCGTCGTGAGCCGTTCGCTCCTCCGTGAGACCAGGGCGGCGTCCGAGCTTGCCGCTAGACATGGCCAACGTGCACCCACCCAACACGCTTGCAGCTAATCTGCATGCACACACACGACCTAATTAACAAACTGAACGCATGCACACACGCGCCTCGACCTGGAACGCACCACACGCATGCACACTATGTCGGCGACGACGAAGTATAGGCCACGAACGCCTTGATGCAGTGGCCCTGCTCCATCTCAAAGAAGCCGCCGATCGAGCAGGACGGTGGCGTCTGCGTGGATCAGGTAGCACGGGTCACAGTAATCCTCATTTTTCAGGTTTGTTAATGACTCTACATCACCAATATGGAATCTGACACGAACCTTGATGTTGAATTTCATCAGGTCTTTCAGTCTGCTATTCCCAGCTCAGCAGTGCCTACCGACTGCATATTTCCACGTCGATGGTCTTGATAGCTTGGGCCCTGATGATGAATCATGTTGTTAGGATTTGTAAATGTTAATAATCAGTACGCCATAAGAAATTATACAGAGGTTACCTGTGTAACGGGCATCCAGATGTGTTTCCTCGATGTCATTCAGCCGTTGCTTTAGGCACGGAGGAAGCAGCTTCAAACGAGGACACGATCGGATTGTGAGATATCTAAGAGAGGAGTATGCTTGATGAGGCCCGGCCGGTATGGACTCCAGGCTTTCGCAGTCTTGAAGGTTGAGGTGTTGCAGGGATGTGAGGTGGCCATCATCATCCAGTGACTGGAGGTTGCTACACCCGATGATGGTTAACTGCCGCAGCGATACAGGAGGAGAAAGGTTGGACGACGACATATCTATTGGTACAGCCACGGCCTCGCTGCACGACCCTTGAAGCGGTGCCGACTCTTCCTGCCTTATTAAAACATAATCTCCGCTCCCCGGCCTTGTAATACTCTGCTGCTTGCGGACAATGGCGGACTCAAGCTTATCGCACCTGCAAATCCATAATTCCCTCAGAGATGCCGGCAGCGCGGGGACCTCTACCAACGAGTCACACCACAGTAGCTCCAGAGACTCCAGACGTGGCAGGAGTACACTCCGTCCTGGAGTAGTACACTGGTCAGAAGCATCTTGTGTGCGTCCTGTTAGTTTGTTGCAGCCATTAATAGATAGTTTCCTCAGTGCGACCAAGTGCCGGAACACGTTTTCTGGCCAGTGGACAAGCGCATCGCACCGCACAATAGTCAAGCCTTCAAGCTGCACAAAGCAGTTCCACAGCGCCGGTGCACTTGAGTGAGGGAACAAAAAGTCGCACTGCATTAAACATACATTTCTTAGAGAGGACGATTCATGATTCCATTTCTCCTTGTCATCCACCAGTTTAATCAAAGTGTGGTCTGTCGGCAATGTTGCTTCTCCTTCGTGGAGTGAAAAATCCAATGTGGACAGTGAAGTAATATATTTTACTACATGGAGGAATATTTGTTGACCGCCACCAAATATCTGTAATACACTCAGTTTTGGTGCTTCAGGTAGACTAGTCAACTCAGGGCATCCCCCGACTAAAAGCTTCTCAAGCCACGGAAATGTTGTCATCCGCTCTCCAAGAGTTCCTTTAACTGCCTCCCATCTCTGAAAGGCTGTCAGATCATATAATCCAAGTTCTTTCAGTGCTGGAAATGCTGATAGCAACACATTAGTAACCCCGCCTGACAATTTTGTTGTAATCGCTGAGGCTCTTGGTAGTGAAGGCAGCTTTTTGCAACTAACGATTTCCAACTTCTCAACCACAGGGAATACTGAGTCTTGTACCTGTATATCGTTTTTGTCCCACCATGTCTCCAAATTCGGCATCATACGCAAGCTAAGATCCTTCAGTTTCTTACATGTGAATGGATGATCATCAGAACACAAGCAATGTAGATTTTCCATTCCGGCCATGCGAAGAACTTGTAGAGCTGGTAACTGCCACAGTGGAGGAAGCTTCTCGATTTTGCTGCACCCAAATAGAGTAAGCTCCACCACGTACTGCAAAGTACTAATCCATGTTGGATAAGTGCTGCCGCCATAGTCATATATCTGTAGAACCTTGATCCCGTCATGAGGTTTGAGACCTTCCAGAACCTTATGATGATGTTGTGGTTCCCTGCTGCTAGGATTCCTCCATTTTAATGTCAATTCAGTGAGACTTTTCTTATTTTCAAGATTTGCTGCTTGAGCATCTGTTTCTGTCACATTTTCTAGCTGATCTATTTCTAGGTAACCACCAAGATCTAACAGCCGCAACTCTCCCATACTACTGCAGCTAGAATCAGTGGTACCTGCTACAAAGCGTGTTAGTGTCTGCAGGGAAATGAGACATCTGAGTTCTGGAGGCATCATCTTTAACTTTTCACAACCATGAGTGTAAAGGTGACGGAGGGCGGTCATATACTTCATTCCCTTTGGAAGTTGAGCGAGATTACTACAGCCAGAAACATCCAATGTTTGTAGATGATATAGGATGCTCATATCTTCAGGAAGTACCTCAACACTAGTTCTGGAGAGATTAAGATATCTCAGGTGATGCAGATACTTTGGCTTCAGAAATGATGACTCTCCTTGGATTTTTAATGCTCTGATGGAGTTGTTTTTGGACAAATACTGCAACTCTTTGTCTTCATATTTCGTACACAACAGTGTCTGTAGACCTGGGGCCCTTTTTTCTAGAAAACCATTCAAAATAGTATGCGGCTGATAAAGTTGTACAAATAAATGGCGAGTGGAATAGGGAAAGTCCTCACTTTTACTTGGTTCTGTAGTTATAGTAGCACATTCTTTTCCCATAGCGGATTGTGCAACATCATGCATTAGGTCATGTATCTTACAAGTAGTCCTAGAGCAATATTCATATTTTGAACTCTCAAAAGTAAAATCAGACTGAAATGGGATTTCGTTCACTTCCTGAAAAAATGACCTGGCTGCGAGCTCAAAAAATATCTGTTTACCTCTGATTTCCGGACACACTCCTTGCTCCTCTAGGATAAAACCATTGGCTATCCATAATTGTATCAGCATTTCCACGTCAATCTCGTAATCCTTGGGAAACATAGCACAAAATGAAAAGCATTGCCTCATTTGTGGTGTCAAGTCGTTATAGCTCAGCTTAAGTATAGGTAAAATCCCAGTTTCCTGGTCACAGATGGTGCTCCTACTTAATACAGCCTCCCATTCTTTTACATTGGTTTTCGTACGCAGTACGGATCCTAATGCTGTAGCAGCCAAAGGAGAACCAGAACATCTCTTTGCCATATCACCAACCTTTTTAACCAGCTCATTAGGAGTTTCTTCTTCTGAGCTAAATGCTTTTGTCTTGATAATTTCTTTTATGAAGCTTTCATCCAGGAGGTGGAGTTTGTAGTATTTAGTTGTACCCATGAACCGAGCAATTCCTTCATCACGAGTTGTTGTCAGAACAGAACTACCGATCCCTCCATACTGAAGACTGGACTTCAGCTTTTCCCACTGACTAACATAACATCGTGGTTCCAGACGTCATCCAATACGAGAAGATACTTCTTCCCACTCACTTCTTGTCTAAGTGCGTCCAGTGCTGATTTTTCATCTGTTACAGTATCCTTCACTTTGGTAGCCGCTTCAACTATACTTTTGGCCAACAGATACACATCAAAATTATCAGAGACACAGACCCAGAGTTGCATCTGGAAGTGCTCCCGTATTGTAAACGAGCTGAGCTAAGGTAGTCTTGCCCAACCCTCCCATTCCAAAGATGGCAAGAAGTGTGAGATCAGTATTGCTTCCTTGGGCAAGCAATGTATCGACCACCTTCTGCTTGTCTTCAGCTCGTGATCTACTGGCTATCTCCATGGGGTCAATGATGTTAGAATCAGTCTGCCTCCACTTCATGGAAAGTTGTTGTTGTGGCCGGAATTTGAACCGAAAGGCATTCATCTCTGCGATGAGGACCTCGATTGCTTGTAGAATAAACCGGAGCTTGTTTCCCATCCTGTAACGGAACACAATACGGTTGTGAGTAGGGAAGAGCTTTATTACATGCATGCCGAGCTTGCGGTAGTGCCCCTCCTTCTTGGCTTTCCGGCGGAGTGCCTCGTACTTGAACTCGTCGAAGACATCATTCGCCTGGTACGCCACCTTCCGGACTGCCTCAAGCCAAGCTTTTGCGCCTTCTCGGTGTTCTGCCGCCTTCATCTCCGCGTCGGCGATGACGTCCAGGATGGCCGGCAGCTTGCGCTTGAGGACCTCGTGCTGCTCCTCCATGCCCTCCATCACCTTGTACTGCTCCAGGAGGTAGCTGGACGCCTTCTCCTTCACCATGGACACCAGTGGACCGACCACCATAGTGGCCAGTATCTCGGCCATTGGAACGCTTGGAGAGGTACGCACAGGAGACAGGGAAACACAGTATGAGGCAGGGGATGGTGGCCAGCGACAGGAGAAGAGGCGGGGGGCCAATGAAGCCAGCAGAGAAGATGCCTTGCTTCTCGTCTGGGTTGGCATTGATCCTGGGAAAAGAATCGGCACCAACGTGGTTCGATAATACGAGCTTTACTCTGCTTTCGGAAAAGAATCAAAAGAAAAAGGGATGTATTCTGGTTCGTTCCTGTTATCCATACATGAATGGTCGCAGAGAACAAAAGAAAAGGAAAATAAAGCTGTGTAAATGGAACTAATAGTCTATCTGCCGGGCCCATTTCTGCCCGGTTCATTTTGCTCTTGCGATGTCCACCTGGAGACGATGCACTGAAATTATATTTTTTTGGATACAAGGGATTTTATTAAGCCTCGGCTTCTGAAGAAACCAGCAGTCCAAAACTCCAAACACATTTACAGACCATCCGCAAGGAGAAAGCAAAAGGGCGAATCAACCACAGCGTACATCGCAAACTCTCACTTCCCAAGACAAGTCACTGATGACTTCCAACTTGGCTTCCTGGTCAAGGGCTCTCCCCACATATTCTTTCTGAAATTAAATCTCACCACGCCATTGGTTCCCAGTTAGATCATCATGCTTAGACCGTCCATGTCATTCAGAAGTTTCACATCTCAAAGATAGAAACAAAGGACAGAGCAGGCTGAGCAGCCATCCCCTGCGGATGCTCTCTCAAATGCTCGGTGTATCCGTCTCCAATTCAGAAGCTTCCAAGTTAACATTTCTTATTTTTGGAAGGGGAGATTGTTGCGCCCAAATAAATCCCCCCAAATCCAACTACGCTACTCATTGGTTCCATCGTGTGGGGAGATCGATCATGACGGCCGCAGCTACAGCCGTGGCGGCGGTGAGCGCCCTTCTCCCAAAGGTCGGAACATCCTTTTCTCTTGCTCTGCTTCTATCTGCCCCGAGTGCTATCAACAAAGGACAGAGCAGCGGCGGCAGGCAGCCCTCCCCTGCTCTTCCTCTGCTACTGACGCACACAGGAGCAGCGCTGAAACGCTCGGTGTCGAGGCCACAACATTCTCATAGGAATCGTGCATCGCCTCCTCTTTCAATGTCTCTCCTCCTCACTCTCCAATTCAGAAGTTTCCAAGTTAACATTTCTTATTTTTGCTTTACTTTTTGGCAACAAGATGAAGTCTCTGAACCTCCTTTTATCTTGCTCTGCTTCTGTCTGGCCGAGCCGTGTCTGCTGCTAGCAACAAAAAAAAAAAAGGAAAAGACAGAACAGCTGCAATGCACGCCGGACGTTGGCGACTCGCGTCTTTGCTCTCTCAAATGCTCGGCGGTGTATCCGTCTCGGGCTCACTCTCCAATTCAATAGCGTTCCTTGCACCCAAAAAATAATTCAGGAGCTTTCCATGTTTAACAGTTCTTATTTTTGGAAGTGAAGACTCTGGCGCCCAAATAAATTCGCAAACCGCGCATATATAAAAGAAGATCCAGCCTTTATTCGCTCCGTTGTGATGGTCATGACGGGTGCTACGGCGGCAGCGACAGCCGGAGCGGCGGTGAGCGCTCTTCTCGCAAAGCTCGACGCCCTGCTGCTTGAAGGAAACTGCAAATCGAAGGAAGCAATTCACATCACGTTCCTCAGAGACGAGCTCCAGCAGACGCAACATTTTTTTCGGGAGTTTCTAGAATCAGAACATAATCCTGATGGGAAATCTTACTGGAGAAGACTTCGGGAGCTATCGTACGACATTGAGGACACCGTGGATGCGATCACGGTCAAACAACAGCAGCAACCATCATCAGGATTGTTGAAGTCGCCACACAGGTCGTGGAGGAGTTTCACCTCCAGGATCTTGGAGTTTCCAAACAGGGTCTTGTTCCGCCTGGCAATGCTCGACCAGCTTCAGGAGCTCAAGTCCAGACTGAAGGAACTGATCAGCGAGCTCAAGGACAGGTACAGGTGCAGGACCAAGATCCGCAGATCAGCTGCAATTCCAAGGATCACCGTGGATGCGTCTTCCTGCCTTGTCGGTGTTGACAGTCAGCGGGATCGTCTCGTGAAGTTGCTGCTCGAGGTTGATGAGAAGAACAATGATCCAAGGAGGGTACTCTCCATTCTTGGATATCCAGGGGTGGGAAAGACTACCCTTGCGAGACAAGTTTTCTGCAAGATCCAACCATACTTGGACTGCGTGGCGTGGGTGTCAATGTCGTCGTATCGCAGTGTCACAAACATTCTCGAGGATATTCTTTGCCAAGTTGATGATGGGGTGCAAGTCGACCGGTATGTCAGTGGAGCCATCAGAGAATCCCTTGCACACAAAAGGTACGGTCTGCTATCCAACGTCCTTTCTTCTTTTCCTGATGATTGCATTATCGCACAATAGTGTTATCGATGTATTTAAAAAAATATATATTCTGATATTCAAACCTCAATTCTATTCTCTTGGCATCAAGACATTAGTATTTTACTGACGACATAATGCTGTAAACAGGTACCTAGTTGTTGTCGATGGCATTTGCAACCCATATGACTACTTCGCCATCAATATGGCTCTGCCGTGTAATTCCCTTGGCAGCAGAGTAATCACGACAACACGCTTTGATGATGTCGCTGAATACTGTTATCTAGGATACGATATCTGTGACATGAGAATTCTTTACCCGGACGACTCTCTGAAGCTGCTTCACGGAAGAATATTTGGCTCCGAGGCCGGTTGCCATCCACATCTGGTTGAAATTTCCTACAAGATAGTACGGGATAAATGTTGTGGTTACCCAATGGCAATTTCCATAATATCTGGTTTGTTGGCTTATAAGCCACGTACAAGATTAGTGTGGGAGGGTGTCTGCAACTCCATTTCTGTTGATCAGGCTTCTCCTTACAATGAAAACGGTGAAGGAATGAGAAAGATAATATCCCTCGGTTATCATGATCTTCCACAACAACTGAAGGTATGCCTCTTGCATCTAAGTATATTTCCTGGAGATTATACAATTAGTCGTGATCGTGTGATAAGGAGTTGGATAGCTGAAGGATTCATCATCATAGTAGAAAATTCCAGTCACGCGAAGTAGCAGAGGCTTACCTTGACGAGCTCATAAGTAGGGGTTTCATCCAGCGTGTCGTTAGTGGCACTGATGATAGTAAAACTAAGGCTTGTTTATTAATCTGTGGTACAGTCCATGAATTCATTGAATCCAAAGCAGCTAAAGAGAGTGTCGGTACCATATTGGGAGATGAAAACAAACTATCTGTTTTATGTGGTATGATCCGTCGGCTCTCCGTCATGAATCTCAAAGAAAATTTTGATGACATCCCAGAATCAACTATCACATCTCATATTCGGTCACTATATACATTTGTTCTTGGTTCCAGGGCCAAGCTTTCTTATAAGCACTTTCCTTTTTTGCGAGTATTGGATCTAGAAGGTTTTAAGGAGTTGAGGAACAACAACGTTGAGGAGATTGCTCGGCGACTCCTAAATTTAAGGTACTTGAGCATCCAAGGCACGCCCGTCAGCAAAATCCCTGACCAAATTGGTCAGCTGCAATTCCTGACGACCCTAGATCTCCGGGGCACTGAAGTTCAAGAATTGCCGATGAGTGTGGTGCATCTACGGAGGCTGGCCCATCTACTGTGTGATACGATGAAGTTCCCGGCTGAATGGATAGGGAAGATGACTAAACTGTCTTGTTTGTCACAGTTTGACGTTTTACAGTGCAGCATGTCTTCGGTGGAGCAACTTGGTAACCTCTCTGAACTGAGAGAGCTAACATTATGGTGGTCTCCTGAAACTGAAGTAGATAACATTGACGAGAGATGTGAACAGTTAGCCTTCTCACTTTACAGATTGAGGAAGCTGCAGTCCCTGTATATAAATGGTTGTGATGGTAACTCCGTGGGACTTTTGCAGCACTTGCGCCACCCACTGCTGCAGCTACATACGATTCAGTTGGACAGTAGTTGCTATGTAAGCAGGATCCCAGAGTGGTTCCGATCTCTTGAAAGTCTCAGACATGTGTGTGTTAATGTTGAGGTACTGAAAAATGAAGATCTGCAGTTGTTGTCAGAGTTGCCATCTCTCTTCTACCTTTCTCTATCATCCAAATACATGGCCACAGAAAAGCTTTTCGTCACTAGCAATGGATTTCCGGTTCTTCAGGAGTTTCACTTGTGTTCTCCCAGGCTGAACCTGACATTTGAGCCACAGGCTATGCCAGGACTTCAGAGGTTGTGTGTGTCGCTGCTTTCACTACCACAACCAGAAGAAACATGTGGTTTTCTTACGACAATAGATCAGCTTAGGTGCCTTAAGAACATTTGTTTCAGAATTAGCAGCAGTGATGTAGATACGTTCAAGTTGCTTGAAGCCATGGATGCTGCTGTCAGAAAAGCTACAGAAAAACATCCAAACTGTCCCTGCATTCAGAATCAAATAGGCTAGCTCATATGCTCAATGTTACCAGCAGCTTCCTCTCTATATTTATCTGGTATATGGGATTAATGTTAGTTTCAAGAAAATTTTATCTGTAATGACACTACTGGATTTTGATTGCTGAATTGTGTTTTTTGCACGTTTTGTGTGGATCCACCTTTTTTGTGTCGGCTGTGTGGATGGTCGTAACGAGCATCGTCCCTCACTTAGAGGCAGTTTCATTAGGAATTGTTAGTGTTATTTTTATTTGAAGTAGTTATTGTTACATTCGAATGGCAAAAAGTACCATGTTGGTGACGCCAAGCATTGAAATGCGCGAGCTAAAGAAATAAAAGAAAAAACAAATATGTGGTACATGATCTGTTAAACAACCCCCTAAAATCAGACGACGTCATGGCTGATCCAGCTGTTTTTCCTGCCGGCTGTGCACCCAGAAGGTCAGAATTGAGACAAATGCGAAGCTCCGAAGGTTCCGCCGTCTCATCAACAGGACATTCTGTGAAGAATCTCCCTGATGCCTGGAGTTTTCAAGCTGCGTCCCATACCTGGCAACAAGCATATACAATGGCAACAAAGATTTCGCTATCAGGGTTCAGGACTACTACTGCTATTATGATCTTGTTGGTACTTTTGGCACTACCGCGTATCTTGAAGTTGGGATCATTTGAGCACTGAGAAATAGAAACCACAAATACGATGGAGCTGAAGATAACAGGTCTCATGAGTAACTTGTTGCATATAATTAAGACCATACATAATAAGCAATGTGAGTTCTTTGTTCACAATGCACAGTTCGGTTGATCACTTATTGCCGATCCCAACTCTCACGATCAATCAAGATCAAGTAGTATTATTTACGGTAGAATATGTATGTATGATTTATTAAAAAGCTCATACTTGTACACTTTGCTAGTATACCTCCTTAGTAGTATCCGCCGACCTGGTTGTAGTTGTAGGCCATGGCCGGCATCCCGTAGGAAGGCATCATCATGGGCGTCACGGCGGTGTTCGACGCAAACACGCTGCCGGCGGCGGGGATCTGCCCCTGCATTCCACCCTGCCTGTACTGCGCCCACATGCGCTGCTCCTGAAGCAATAGTTCCTGCTTCCGCTCCATCTCGGCCATCTGCACGTACGCCGGCGGCGGCACCGCCAGCGACGCCGCGAACGGGTCGGCGTTCCCGACCGCCTGCACCGTCCCGTCCGGCGCCGGCAGGGCCAGAACAGGGGTGGTTGTAGCGCCGCTGACCACGCTGCTGGCGCTCCCGGAGGACGCGGCGGCGACATGGCGGCGTACGGCGCCGTGGTCGTACATCCCACCGAGGAGCAGCGTGTCCATCCCGCCGCCGAGCGTCGCTTTCTGCCGCGACAGGTTGCTCGCCGTCTCCACCAGCGCCAGTTCCCAGTCCCCCTTCCCGGGCTCCGCCGCCGGCGTCTGCCACGCCGACGTAATTATTACCTTGCCGTCATTATCGTCGTCGCCGTCGGAGGGGAACGCGACCCAGTCGCCGTTCGTTGGCGCGTTGAAGAGCGCCAGGGCCAGCTTGTTGCCCTGCTCGTCCGCCGTGGCAGCGGGCTCCCTCAGGTCCACCAGCTGATCACCGTTCTTGTGTGCAGTAGGAGCAGTGGATTTTGGCTCTGGTGGTGCCGGGAGCGCCTTGACCCTGTTCATGTCGTCGTAAAAATACTCTGCTTCTGCTGATTGCCCATGATCGTCTTGGACACCGAGACGACCAAGCTGGTGATGCGTTGTTGGAGCAACTTTATGTGATGATGAGCTCTGATTGTGATCATTCTGATGAGCAGCCCGTCCACGCTCTCTTAGAAACTGCTCGAGCGTCTCGAGGAGCCCGTCGTCGATCCGGTTAACCTCCCCAGCAGGGAAATCAGCCGGCCTGGCGACGCCGGCGTCGACGCACCACGCGTAGAACGCGAGGAGCTCGTCGATCTGCTTCGCGGCGCCGACGTAGGCCTCGAACGCCTTGACGCAGTGTTGGTACTCCATGTCGAAGAACCTGTCCAGCAGCACGGCGAGCACGACGGCCGCGTCGGCGTGGAGCTGGAAGGTGTCCTTCAAAACCGGGAAGAGCGCGGCGAGCACGACGCGGCTGGTCCGCGCGCCGCCGGTGGGGCGGCACGCCAGCGCCCGGTCCAGCACGTGACGCAGCTGCCGCGACCGGGTCAGCAGCGCCTCCGGGTCCATCTCGCGCACCTTGGAGGTCGAATTGTTTAAGGAATTGTGCGTCGCCGATGAAGGGATGACCGGGTCGTCGGCGAAGTGGACGGCGCGCGGCGGCGGGGGGAGGAGGAACCGGGCGCGGGCGTCGAGGTAGGCCGCGTAGGCCCGCACGAACGCCGAGTGGTCCCACGACGCCGGGTGGGCCTCGTCGCGGAAATCCACGAGCAGCGCCAACAGCGGCTCGCCGGCGCGTCTTCCCGCCGCCGCTGGCCGGAGCAGCTCGTGGAGGAACGACCGCGGGGCGGCGGCGTCGTTGAGGAGGCGGTGGAGGAGCGCGAGGCACTTGGCGGCGACCACGTAGTCGCGGGTGCGGGAGAGGCGGCGCGCGACGGAGGCGACGCAGGCGGAGACGACGTGGGAATTGGGGGAGGAGGAGATGAGGCGGAGGATTTGGGCGGCGTGGCGGGCGTCGGCGGGGGCGGCGTCGTGGGAGGTGGCGCGGACCACGGCCACGTCCAGGTCAGGGGACACCGCGCTTCCTCCGGTCACCTTGGCGATGCTTATGCTCGTCTGGTCCTTCACCGCGCCCAGAGCCTTGCGGATCGACATCGCGATCTTTTGCTCTCTGCTTCCAGATGCGAATAATCCCTTCTTGGAGAAGACGAGCACGAGCGAGGGTTTATTAGTCTTCCCTCCGGGTGGAATGCCATTGCTGCTGACGCCCTCGAGGAGACTAGTAACGGACGGCTGCGATGGATCAGGAGGTGGCATGGACGGATCAGGTGACCTCGTCAACGTGTACTTGGTTGTCACGCACGACCAGGAGGACCAGCTGACACGGGGGTCCCACACCCGGGATTGAGGTATTGGGAATTTTCGACCTTCCGAAACGGCGCCACCGAATGCGACGCGATGCGCGTTTCTTTCCTCAAAATTAATCCCTACAAGACGTTTTCAAATTTCAAAGTAATATAAAAAAGAAACTCATCACTAGATAGAGAGTATCGAAACGCCCTGCGCGGGTCAGAGGAATTTGGACTTTCGGGTGGGGTGCCTTCGAGGTTAAGCACCTGCATCTTCTCTGCATCGTTCGTTACGTCAAGCAGCAGGTCGTCGCAACAAGAGACACACAAACGCGTCGATGATCAAGTAATAACTATTAAATCACGGGGAAATAACCTGCTTCTGGATGATCCGGACCTCCTACGGTCCTAGTACCATCACCAAAACAAATGGGCTTTTTCATTTGTCCAACGCCTGAGGCCGAGCAAAATAACTCTTCCTGCAAATTCATGTCTCGTTCTTTTTTTTAATGTGTAATATTATCAGCTTGTTGTTTCAACAGATTTTTCGAATTAAGCAACACAGCATCTTACTTCTAATGTTCCCCGTATTTTTCTATTTTCTTGTTTTGTGAACTTATTTTCAATGGGAAAATCTCTACTCTTATTAAAAAAATCTATCATACGTCCACAAAGTTAGAAATTGAATTCAAATCGGTTTCGTATCTTCCATATCAAGCACCAAATTTAAAAAATCATAAATCCATTGTCCTAAGTTTAAATGAGGCAAACTCGGACTTTATATCGTAGCCCTCGAAAAGTTCTACAACTATGATATTCAATGTAAGGCAAGAATCCGCCGTTTTAGTTTCCAAATTTACAATGCAAAAATATTTGTTCTGATTCGGACTCATCTACGCAGGTCTCTATGCGGGGCCCATATCTCCTACCTTCAAAGTCTAAATAATATGATCCACATATGTTCCGAAAAGGTCTCGATGAGATCTACAACTTTCGTGTTTTAACTTTTCTCATTAGAGCATGTTTTCAAGTTTAAAATCACGTCGCAATGCATTGTTATTTCTGTTCGGCGTGAATTAATTTTTCCTATCGGATAAATCTTCTAGAAATCTTTAGGCATTAGGTCACGATCTTGCTTTTGTATGTTGGGCTTCATAGAGGTCTAATAGTGTCTTGTAGACGTCATGAGCTTGTGGAAATCCCTCTTTGCAAGGCGAATTGGGCTTTATATCACCCTGGTATTGTAGTAATTTGGTTAACCAGTCGATTTCCCTAGTTAACCGGTTATTTTTTCACCGAGCCGAGCCGGCCAGTTAATCCGGTTATGTAAACCCTACTTATGACATATAAAATGGTGTACTAAGAAATATCAATAATAATATAAATATGATATTTTATGTAAAAAATATCAATAATTATATTGTGTAAATAATTTAAATTTAAATCATAAAAAGTGTTTTATTTTTTTAACCCATAGCAAACGTACCAACACTTTGCTAGTTTAAATATGAAAGAAATCTTCTATTGCAAAGCATGGACATAATCTTCCATGTTGAACAGGCAGCAGGTCGGCCCATCATTACACCTACAAGTTTTGTCACCAGTCCAAGCCCACAGGAATAAGCAACCTGGGCTCAAACCGTCCACTATTATTATATACAGCCCAACTCCCTCTCTCTCTCTGGTTAAAGAAAAGTTATAATAATCACAATACATACAAAATTCTATCCCTCTTTCTCTTACTAAACGAGAAAAAGGTCTGAATGAATCAGTCGCTGAGCATAGACGCTGATGTAATTTATGGTTCAACACCTTGACGCGGTACAAAATGCTGCAACTCTATGAATTAATGTCATCCTAGATACTCCGTGCGTCAAATCAGAACCACGAGTGCAAATCTATGCGTCATTCACGGTGCACAATTTTGATCCGTCCTTCGTGCTTCTCTTAACCTCCGGGACGGAACCACCCACCCTCTCCAACTCAGTTGTTTTCTTCTTACGCAAATTACAATCCAGTTGTGTTTGATGAAGTCTGCTCACTTTGAGCTCTTATCTCTGCTATAAAATTGGCACTAAAGATTTTGCGCGGTCCTATGAATAAGATAACAAAAGGTTTCCAGTCAATACTTTTCCTTTCAAGTTGCACTTCACTTTTCGAGTCCAAATTAAGTTTAAACATTAGCTACTCCAAATTAAGTTTCTACTTTCAGGTTGGAAAACACAACACATTAGAGTCAACCTACTAGTATATATCCAGCTTAAAAAGAAAGGATATTCCAGTGTTATTGAGTTGTTGCAATTTACATTTTGAATCACATGGAAATTGCATCATGATATAGATCATTTTCTACAGTCACTGACAGCAGGCTAGGTGTTAAAATGATGGTTCCTCTATAGTTAAAAACTCTAAGAACCAATGCCAAAAAGAATTCGCGTTGGTAATAAACCATTGAGAAAAAAAAAATTTCCTTGACTTCCAGATCAATAGCTATAGCCATCTTGATCTTGCCTATTTTTTTTCCTTTTTTCTCACATAATTTTTTGTAGATAATGAAAACAAGACTTTCAGGTCTCTATATAGCTCACCTAATTTACTTTTCATGTCAATAGCTTTTAATTGTAAGGATTTTTCAAGACTTGCTACCACGCTACACATGGGATCTGTAATAGCCTATGTGCACCACGTGGCTAGGGAGGCAGAAAATTTTATATGGTGAGGCCAAAATCCTATAACCAACCGATGCCTCTCCATGGTGACCATATGCCAAGGAGTTCACGAGGGCTATTTCAACGGATGATGTATGATGCTACTAGTGGTGCTGGATTTTGCACAGACAAATGGTACCGCGTAGACATTGATTCTCACACACTTTTCTGATAGCATGGAGTGTATGGTATCTCATCATATATGTATCATATTTTTGTGGGGAATAATCAAGATCAAACACATACGAGGAATAATATTAATCTGACTTTGAGATTCATGCAATGATGGAATTAATTAAGCTTCAGGAAATGAATAATATAGACACATATCTAAAAATCAAACGGAAGCATGCATGGTAGATGCCCTTAAGGGTGCCAAACAATGTCATCTCCCACACACAAATTAAAGACATGAAGATTTGTTTGTAAGGTTTACGATATATATGCCTATATATGGCCTATATATGTTGATGAAAGAGAAATTGTGTGGGTATATTATTGTAATAGGTTAAAAGCTATAATATCGACGTATGTATACATCGCTTATATATAATAATGTCTACCAACTTTTGACTGATATAGTACTGTTAGGAGACATCAGCACAATCTCTAGCAAATAACTTTGACTGTCTATAATTAATTATTGTTTCAAACATAAAAAGTTGTTAATATTATCACTCACAAAAACAAAGTTATATTATATATTATGAAGGCATATTTCATGACGAATCTGCTAGCAACGTAAACCTTATGTTATCACCACAATCCTTTCATCACAAATGCTTTCACTTATTCTTTAGTTGTCTTTTCCGCATCTGACTGAAGGTGTAGTAGTCACACAAATTCCAAAACCAACTGATGGCTCCATCCACAGGTAGTAGGCATTTCAGCCAATGTACTTACGCCATGCATGAACACAGTCATGGTGACAGGATCGATCTCGCTCTGAGATACCTTAAAGAATATGTTACGTCTTAGATGCTTGCATGGGTTAAATCATTCATTCCTCAGAATGGAATCCAAAAGACGACACTGGACAGAAAAAAAGAGAGTGAGTGAGAGAGAGAGAGAACTATACAACTCTCTCTATCTCTCTTTCTCTCTCTAGATCTTTCTCACTCATGCGCTGGTGGTACTGTATTCGGTCCGAGCTACTAGAGGGAAGGGATGTGTGTGTGTGTGTGTGTGTGTGTGCATGAGTGCATGTGCATGGTGGCTTTATTCTCCCAAAGGGAGAACAGGACTGGGAAGCGATGAGCAAGAGGCCTGCCGGGTCCTCCCTAGGCCTTCGAGAAAGCAAAGGCAACACAAAGTAGAAGAGAATCTGATTCCCTCCGAGTAACATGCGCATATCAAGAATTCAAGATCTTGGACCATTCCCTGTTCCCTACCAATCCCAGTTCCAATACGGACGTTAATTACCAATTACTGGATCAGCTGGTAGCTTAATTAGAAGCTATACTCTCTCTCTCTCTCTCCACATTCTTTCGTACGCTGCTTCTTTCACTTTTCTGCACCAGTGTTGCCTTGTGCTTTTGGGAACACCGGCCGGTGCATCGTTCTAAGCTACTAGCCTCTGTAGGCTAGAGTACGCCAACCACAAGAGAAGTTCCTCTCTTTCTCAGTGTTTCTCAAACTTCCATGTAACTGATAATCCGGCTGCATGGTTTCACTCGTCAGATTTATCACCTGTCATCCTCGTCCTTCTCGCTTCCATATATAGACTCGAATCATTCTAAGATCCAGCCTATTGATAGCCTAGCTATAGCTTACGTGTACAAAACTAGCAGATAGAAGAATTTCCGTTCTTTTCAGCCCCCTTTATTCTATGACATGCACGGATCAGATGAGCATCTCGATCTTGTCATTTGTTTCAGTTTGGTCTCTCGTATCCTTGGCTTGTATGTGTCAATCAATTCTACCTAAGCTAGGTATATATAATGCATGCATGGTGTATGCGTAGTGGTTATTAGAGTAATTACTGCTTAGCAGTAACTAATTAAGCCTCTTTAGAACAACATACGCAGCATGCAGTGTATCATGCAACATATATATGGTTATAAAAAGACATTAGCCTCGGATATCCCATTGGTGCAGCTACTGTCTATTCTAGAGTCTGGGATCTCACCTCTCTCGATCTACCTAGTATATATAGCAGACGATAGTGTACATACCGGTTAATGAGTTAACACAGGTGATCAAAATAAAATGGTCTTGGTGGACGGAACACGAAAGACCTTGGATTTCCTCACGCTTTGGTACGTTCTATCACTGTGAAAAGATGAAAAAGTAAAAGGTAAAAACACACAAAAGACACACGCTTTTGAATGGGCCTCAGCTAGCTCTATCTTTGACTACACCCCTTTTGCGACACAAACCACACAACAATTACGCACAAAGCTATAGCTACCATTCGTTCCAGACTATGGTGCAAATCTCCTGCAGATACTAGAACTAATTAATACCAGTATTGCATGCTAGCAACCACGAATTTGCACGCAGGAGTCATGTACACTCATGCACCATTTGTCTGCTATATGTTTGTTTTTTGCTCCTAAGATACATATATACTGCACGCTATTTATTATGGTAGCAAAAATGCATGTAGTTACACCACCACTGTCAAGTTCACCAATATTCATACTCAGAAATTACGTAACACACCACGGGCGCATCGAGATTATGAATGCATGGAGGTAGAACAAGATATATAATTAAAAAGGAAGGGAATATATCATTGACATATGGTAGAAGTTTTCATGAAGAAAACGAAGAACAGTGGTACACCACGCATAACTTGATCCCAACCCAAATGCACGATAAAAAAAACCTAAATTAAAAAAAAAACAAATGATCATGGAAGCTAAACACATCAGTACTAGTCGTAGCTGCTGGTGATACTTGCGCATGATCAAACGCAAGGCTGCTCCATCATAAAGAGCCCCTCGATCCCTCCTCTCTCTCCAGTTCTTGCAAACACATTGCAAAGGCTAGCCTTTTCTATATCACAATGCCACATCACACACTCTATGGATGATCTAGCTAATTTTAGGAATGTTGTTGTCATCATAGCCGACACTAGTCTCGGCTGGCTTACAAGAGATGGTTACCTGTGGCATTGGAATACGAGGTGGTGTAACCAGCAGCAGTGAGGTGGTGGTGGTGGTGATCAGCGTACATGCCTCCTCTCGGGTATCCTGCCGCCGCAGCAGCTTCCCTCTTTGCTGCCGCCATCCCACCATTCAGCTCTCCAGCTGCCGACCCGTCTTCTCCGGCACCACCGGCGCCGCGGCCATCGGTGTCGAGACCTAATTGGAATGCTCCGGGCATCACCATGGCGAGAGATGGTGGAAGTGAGCCCTGCTGGTCCATTGCATGCAGGAACGGGAAGCCCTGCATCTGCTGATGATGCATTCTCCACTGCTCCATTCCGGGACCTCCGCTGCCACCGCCGATGGAGTAGTTGCCAGTAGTGGCATCAATGGTCGGCTTGCCTCCTAACCCGGTGGTGAAGCTTGAGCCCAGGCTCATGGCGTCGAAGTCGGCGAGGCGGAGCAGCGGTGGAAGCATGGACAGGTGGTGGTTGCCGCCGCCGAGCATAGCTGCCGGACCTGAGAGAGACGACACGTTCGCGGTGGTGCAGGTAGACGAGGTTGTCGAATTGTTGCCACCACCAGCAGCAGAAGGAGCAGCTAGTAATGCGGTGGCGGCCGTGGTTGTCCCCGCCGCCGCGGAAGCAGAAGGAGGCTGTTGTTGCTTGGGCTTGGCCCTCTTGGCGTGGCGGCGGTAGCCGCCGCCGACGGGGACGTTGCGGAGGGCGCCGCCGCGGGTCCAGTAGCGGCGGCAGGCGCGGCAGAAGTGGCGGGGCTGGGAGAGGGAGTAGTTGTTGAAGTAGCAGAACTTGGTGTTGGTGGAGTCGCAGCGCGGGCACTTGAGACCCGGCTCCGGCAGCGGGATCCTCGCAAGCCGCGCACGCTCAGACATCGACATCGGCTTCGCGGGGCCCACCACCTGCCCTCCTCCTCCTGCACCACCACCCTGCTCCGAACCAGCAAGACCTCCTCCTCCACCTCCCATGATTGACGACGCCTGGAGAAGCTGCTCATGATTATTGTTTCCCTCGCCGTTGTTGGCAGCAACTGCTGCCTGGTGGTGAGCTTGCTGATGCTGATGGTGCTGGTGCTGATGATGCTGCAAGTAATAATCGAACCAAAAATCATCAAGATTCAAGAATTAATAATCAGCCTGTGCCTACAAGTATTAGCTAGTATATACCAATAAGATATAGTTTGGTATTTCGCATCAGGATATTTATTAGCTTAGCCCTAGAGCAGCGGTATTATTCTCTCTTCTTTTTTCTCAGTTTCAAATAATAACTATTTCTGCAACTTTCTCCTCCATCTCCCCTTTTATTCGTGCTCGTTCAAAAGAGAGTGAATAAAATCTTTGGAAAAAGAAAGCGAGGGAGCGAAGATGCAAAACGAAATTGACTACCGGAAGGGGAAAAAAAAATCGGATTACCTGGTTATCGTTCCAGCTCGAGGAATCCAGGAAGGCAGGGGGGAAGATCATGGTGGGTGGATGCGCAGATGCTCTATCCGGGTTGCACTGGAGAAAGTGAGTCTTGCTCTACTAGGGTTTGTGCCCCGCCTCTCTTGCTTTCCTTCCTTTTGCTTGTGGTGTGGCTGCGCTTGGAGAGAAGAAGAGAGAAGGAGGAGGAGGTAGTGGAGGGATGAGCTCTGCTTCTTCTTCTGCTGATGGGAATGGGAATCAGCTGAGCGAGAGAGAAAGCAACTAAAGCGGAAGCTGGACGGAGACAGCAGGATCAGTGAGCCTGAGGTGGGGCGACCAAGGGAAAAGACGAAAAAGTGGCTCTGTACCATTCTGTCTCTGTGTAGTAGCCTTATTTTGTAGTTTTCTGCCTTTTTCCATTCTTTTTTCTGGTGCTCATGACCGATGAGGAGGATATACATACCAACAAGCGCCTTCTTGCTCCACCTGACAGCTAGCTTCCAAGAAATGGTTGATGAGGATGTGTGGAGAGACTGGAGAGTTTTATTATCTCCTTTCATGCATATAATTCAGTGATAAATAATCATCTCTCAAGTGTGCCACTAGAGATAGTTTCTTCGATAACCAAGTGACTTTGATTTTGCTTTTGCACATTTCTAGCTACGACAAGGTAAGCAACGTATGTATATAACATATTTAATTTGTTTCCTTGGACAAGGAGCACTTCAAATTAATATCCACGAGCAATAGAAAATTATTACCCTTATGCATATACAAAATCTAAGGATACCTAAAACAAGCAAAATATGTTCTGTTCTAATCATGGTATGGTGATAGAGGTCTGTGTTAAATATACAGGGGGATAATAGACAGTTCTCAACCATATTTCGATGTCAAAATTATTATCATTTATTCAAGCTACAAAAAGACCACTGATTCGTGACTGAATGCACTGCACATTTTTTTGAACAATATTTTAGAAGAGTCCTCCTATACAAATGACTCATTTGTACATCAGAGTGGTATGTAGCTAAGTTTAGTATTAATCATTGAGAAAAAAATATATTATCATATTATTTGATCAATAAAAGAAGCCACATCAATAATCACTTTTAAGATCTACGAGAAATTACCGCACTGATGATGCAATAATTATCCACCATTGTCAATAGAATGGATATCACATACAACAGTGTTACATGCATGCATGGTTTTAGATAAAATGAAGGGTTCAAAAAAAAGAGGTGAAAAACAAAGGAAACATGTTGGTCGATCCTTTCTTTAATCGCTTGGCTTGTGGCTCATGGCTCACGGGGGCAACGCAATGCTTGTAAAACTATACACAGATCAGAGACACTCGTCACTTAACGATCGATTTACCAAAGTATTTTTGCCATGCATCAGTGCAAATGACAGATCCACATGGGCTGCTTCTTCAATATCCGTACTTCTAATGCCACTGCCACCATCAACGGACAACAGTATAAACAGTCGTCAGGAAAAAGTTAAAGAGGTTTAAAATAGTTAGCTTCACGAAGAAGCTTCATTCACACTTAACTATTGGGAATATGTACTTTTCAGGGACCGTGGGCCATAATGGCCATGCATGCAAAAAGGGATTGTGTGTAGATGCTACAGCTTGCAGCAATTGTTTAAACAACTCGAATAAGAGCTATTTGAATAACTGATTATTTGACGACATTTGCGCATAGTTAATAATATTAGTTAGAGTGGTCATTAAATTATGATTACGACATAAACCGTGTACACTACTATAAAAATGATATTCAGTGACAAAAGATAAAAGTGAATTAGTGACGAATGTGGCATCTGGACCCTATCGGTTACTCTATTTTGCTTAATATAAGTGGCGGATCATACTGTCCATGACATCAATAACCATCCTTAATGATGTCAACAATGTTCGTTGCTATAAATAACTCATTCATAAACACAAGATCTATATTGGACGGTTCAGATGAACTCGTTACGTGAATAAATATCACTCCTAAACCTAACTTTCCGTCCACATCCCATCGTCTCTCTCTCTCTCTCTTATCCTCTGCCTGGTGTCAATCCACCCAACACCAGTCTCCCCTCCAGCGACGAGACTTTCATTCCCTCCCATAGTGGCACAAGGCACATATCTACCCTTTCCAAGCTCCATGGCAGCCATGGACAGCCACCTCTGCATCAAGCAACGGAAGGGGGGGGGGGGGGGGGGGGGCTCCCCGTCCGGCGTGGCGGTAGGCCTCCTCACCATCGCCATGGTGGCGCGGCCCCTTCCTATCAGTGACATGGCATAAAATTTATGATGAAAGAGAGGGGTTGAGTTTTATAGGGATAAAACCTAGTGTTCATGATTACCTAAATTATGAAATTAGAATGAAACCTCCACTAAGAATGATTTATTTCATTTCTATATAATTTATGCACTATCATTAATCAATTTGATATAGCATTTGAATAACATCATACACTATGGAATCGTAATATAAATTTTACATTGAGAAAGCTTGTTTTATTTACTATTTTAAATAGTTTTATATGACATGGCATTTTCGGAAACCGTTTAACGAAACCTTGCATTAAGACCGCATACAACACACATGTCCATCGATTTTCTGTTTCATGTTGACTCCCGAAGCAAACTAAGCTACCAATCAGATGAATGTGTCTTTTCAATGACTAGCTAGTCGGTGTGGGAGAATGTTGATTGTACTTGAAAGAGAAGTGATATGTGACCAAAAACAAACAACAGGAGGGCTCAGACAAATAATCAATCAAATGTCTATTCTATAATCAAAGGCTTGTTTTTTTTTTATCGCTTGAAAGGCCAAACCTAAATCAGGCTAGGTATAGGTTTTGCGAGAATTGTATCCTTTAATCATCGCGTCGATTTGGGTGGGGTCCATCTTAATTATTAGTTGGTTACTAACTCCCTTCTCTTTTATTTGTGCAATAACAGTTTTGTTGCACAAGAATGGGCAAATAAATGATAACAACACCGAAATTAATCTCGGTTGAGGGGGCACACATACAGAAACAGTTGTTCTAGTTGACAACATAGATCAATCATCATATATCAACATTCATGCTGCTGCCCTTCTTTAAACCGCTGGCGAACACATCTGTTTCAATCGATTTGTGCACAGATTCATGATTGAAAAGGAAGATGGCGATGATTGCTTCAAAGCTAAAGAAAGGCAGTGAAGAATTGGAGGTAGCAGACATGCTCCTCGGTCGATTGGATTGCTGCTTGCTTCAGCAGCTGGTCCCACAGCAAGAGCAAAGCAAAAGTTAGCTATAGCTAGCCACACTTCATGCTTGTTTCTTGACCGCCTCTGTTGTATTTGCACTCGAAATCTGTGTAGCTCGAAGAAGATTGATGTGTGTAGTTTGAAGGTATCATTATTACTGTATCTAACAACGTTCTTTGCAATTTAATCCGGTATAATACTTGCTTAATGCACGTCGTTCATGAAATTTTTTTCTACCTTTATTTGGTCGCTGGAGGAGCCCATGTATTTTATATGCATATAATTTAGTGCAAAGCAAAAGGAAGTGCGGAAATTAACTAGTCTAGCTAGTGGCTGTGATTAGCTATAATAAATTATCAGACAGAGAATAATTATCTTGATAATGATAGCCCTCCCTACTATCGACAAGGACGATTCCGATCCGCGCCGTGCTTTCTTATTCATGGTTCACGTGTTCATTTTTTATTTTAACTAAAAGCAATCTTCTTCTAAGTATGAATTTGACATGACACTTACATGGACACATCGGCGAGATCTAGTCAGTTAGTTCTCGGGTGGTTTTTGCTTGCAGAACCCACAGTCACTGCACTGCAGCAACAATAACAACAACAACAACAAACTGTTGTCAGTTTGTAGCAGCGCCAACGTACGTAGTTTGCTTATTCTAGCCTCTCGCTTAGGAGGGAAGCTTAGCAGTGCTGCCGTTGGAGGAGAGGATTATGCAGGACATACATGGGCCCGGCCCATCAGAGTACTATTTGCGCGTCCTCATTAATCATGTGGTGGGCCCATGAGTCACCTGGGCTAGCTTTCGGCCCGTGATGACACGTGCACATCGCAGGAAATTTGCCTTTGCTCCGTCGCTAACCCCCCTCCGATGACGCCAGCATCATCTTGTCGGCGCTCACTCACTGCTCACCTCTCGCTGCCATTGTTGAGGCGGAGAAAAAAAAAAAAGGCAAAGCAAGGATCATGGATGAGTCAACTTCGCTAACCCCACACCGCACCTGCAGGCACAGGAAACCAACACCCTAAGATATCTGAAACCAGCATAGGACACAGACACGCACTGTGATAAATCATGTGATAGTGCAGCCGTCGGATCGAAACTATCTCAGGGGTTTTCCATGCAGTCACCAACCTTGCTCGCAGTGTGAATGAAGAACGAAGCTGCACGCGAAAATGACAGACATTCTGCTTGATCTCGGCAGTCACTGATCCACTGGGTTTTTGATATGACTGACATGGAATCTTCCTAGCACGGGTTTTACCACGAAATAAATTTTAGTCGCGGATAAAAAGGACCTACAGTATGAGACTAGTTATTGCATCTCTACTACAGCAATAAGGTATTTTATAGTATGTGTGCTTTTTTATCCACCACTAAAAGTGCTGTAAAAAAAATAAAAAATACCAACGGTCCTAGCTCGAGTGACCCAACCACACCACTAGTCGGCGCTGGCGATGGGTGGCTGAATCCGCCGTATGGGAGGAAGATTGTCGGTGGCATGGAGAAAGGCCGCCGCCAATAAATCCACCATGTTGGAGGTTTTCACTGATGGATCCCTTGCGTTCGAGGGGGACCTCGATGCTGGCAAGGAAGAGGAAGAGAAAATGACAGAGAGGATGGTGGATAGGACAGGGCATGCTAGAGAGGAGGGAGATATTCCAGATAGGAGGGAGATGTTCGGCCGGGTGCACTCGAAAAAAATTATACTAAGAGACCTGATTTGTAGTAGCCAGCAGAAACATGTCCATTACTTCTGTGGTTTTAACTTTTGTCATTACAAATGATTTTTATAATATTAACTTCAAAATCCTCCAATACGCTATAAAAAAATTGAAACACGTTACCTTGAAGGAAGACTCGGCAAGGAAAAAAACGATCGAACTAACATTTGCAATGACCGTGGTGAACGAATAATATGGGAGCACGAATGCTGAGCTGACAAGCGGGCCCGCCTAGTTTCTCAGGTGCTAACCTTTTGCCGGTGAGTTTGCGGGAATTTTTTATTAATAACATTATTTTAAATGTTTTTTAATATTAATAACAGGCCGATTGGATATTAATAAACGTTTAAAATAATGTTATTAATAAAAAAAATTCGAGTTTGCTGTCTTCCTGGGCCGGTTGGATTCCCAATCTGTACTGGGCTTTTATTGGGCCCCATTGTGATCTTGCCCCAGAAGCAACTAGGACTGTTTGGAAACCCGTTGCAATTTGCAGAAGTGCCGCGGTCACGAAATCGTGAAATAGATCATTGCACGGTTGCAGGAAACTTCTCTTCGAGGCGCTCAACAACAGTGATGTATAATTTTGAAGTGTGAGTTATCTTCTCCATAAAATGTGGAATGGCAATGTTTACATGAAACAAGACATTGATCCAATTAATTTGAGTACCTCTAAGAGATGGACTTGTGGAAAGATGAGTAACGGACGGAAGTGACGAGTTTAGAGTAGTAGTAATTAAGAAAGACTTTGTTTCCTTTACAACAACGACTCTCTTTTTGGGACAAAGAGGAACTACTATTCATTATTCCACCGTTTGTGATTGAGTGATTCACTATATATATACAACCCATTATTAGGCAAGTAGTTTATTTTCTGTGGGCGAAATATTACACGAGTTTATTACAAAACAGTTATACAACAACGTACTTAAACAAACGAATCATCAATATATGGGGCCGGTGTCAGAAAGGAAGGAATAATTAATGTTTGGTTCTACGGCGACCTGGAGTGGCATTTTCGTCGATCGGCGTCCATGACGGTGCCGTTCCCGGGGAAAAAGAAGCGTAGTCGGCAATGGAGACGCGTCCAGAACCTGAGGTTGACGAAGACGCCCACCTTCCACCTGGTGCGCGCCTTTCCGAAGAGGTCGAGCGGCACCACGCCGTTCTTGAGCGCCTCATCCATGGCGCGCATCCCGTCGGGGTCCAGCGGCCGTCCGGCGGCCACCACGTTGTACCGCAGCGGGAGGGAGCTCTCCGGCGGCACCGCGAACGGCGCCGCGCGGAGGAACGCCACGTCGGCGCCGTGGAAGCCCAGCGCGAGGTCGACGCCGTTGAACGATGCGTCGGCCTTGGAGTTGTTGTTCTCGGCGAGGATGGTGACGAAGGCCTGCACGTAGGCGATGGTGCCGGCCTGGTCGTACTGGAGCTGCACGATCCGCGCGTCGGAGACCACCAGGCGCGGCATCTTGGGTTTGTACAGGAGGAACACGACGAAGACCACCACGCCGGCGATGATCACGGCGATGGCCAGCACCGTGCACAGCAGGATCAGCAGCCGCCACAACCACCCGGAGCAGCTCCTCCTGCTACTACTACGCTCTCCTGAAAAATAATCACCCTCATCATCATCGTCCCGGCGCCTGATCCTTTGCTTCCGGGGACGATAATCTGGCGTCACCGGCCTCTGCCTCGCTGCTGCTTCTTCCTCCTGTTTGAGGTCCTCTTCCATCGACGGCAGCGCCATGTTGGGGTTCTTGTCAAAGTCAGCGGCCTGCTTCCTGTACAAGGGCATGCGCGGCGTCACGAAGAACGGGACGGCCTGGACGCTGCCCCTCGACGCGACGCGCTGGCGGTAGTGCGACGTCCAGGACGCCACGACGAAGGAGATGAACTCCTTCCAGACTGTCAGGCTGAGGAGCAGTGTCAGCTCGGTCCTGAGGTTCTTGACGGTGGGATGATTATTATTGGACCGCTCAGCGTCAAGCAGGTCCCTCTCGGTCTCCTTCAGCTTGCCTTTGGCACGGTCCATGTCCTTCTCCTGCAGCTTACTCACCTCTCTCAACCTCTCTGTGTGGCCACAACGGACCAGCTCCGCCTTCACCTCCGGCTTCACGGCGTCCGGCGACATGGCTGTTCTGGTGCGGCGCATGTCGCATCTCAAGTGCTCATCACGAGGGGAGCACATGTATTTTCCTTGGATGCTGATCGATTGATCGAATTATTAGCAGGCCGGGTTATTATTTTATTATTGCAAGATATATAATAGATGTTGTGTGGGTGGGAGTAATTTAAATGCATATACGATCGGAAGTAACGTACCTATACCAGCATTGCGCGAAGAGGACAGTAGTGGCACGGTATTCGTCCCTGTCGACGGCAGGGAGGAGGAGGTGGACGATGACCTTGCGCTCTTCTCCGCTGAAGAGTTCACCGAAGCTGACGGTGACCGAGCCATCTCTGTCGTCGGCCGGCGCGTGAGGGTCATGGTAGCCGCCGGCCTCCACCTTGTCAATCTTGGAGTGCCGTGGCTGGTCCCAGACGGTGAGCTTGAGGTCCTGGACCACCACGCTGGTGAGGCCGGCAAGGATCTGCGAGAAGTGCTCGCTCAGGCTCTCCCCGTCCTTCACGAAGTAGAAGGTTCCTCCTTGGCTTTTGCTCGCGATCGTCCCCAGCACCTTGGAGAATTCGCCTGCACCAAAACCAAACGTGTACACGGCCACGTTGTCCATGATATCGACCTCCTCAGCTTTGCCCCCTCGGTTCTGCTCGCCGTCGGACATCAGAACGATGCTGCCGACGCGACCGCCGATGTGCCGGCGGCGGGCGAGGACCTTGAGGCCCGTCTTGAGGCCGTCCGCTATATTGGTGTTTCCGTCGGCTTTTAGATCATTTTCGACCATGTCCTTGAGCGCCTCCTGGGAGGCCCTGGTCATGCACCGCAGCGGGCACCGCAGAGTCGCTTCGTCGGAGAAGGAGACGATGGAGAGGCGGTCCATGGGACCGAGCTTGCTGATGATGAACTTCATGGCGGTCTTCAGCTTTTCGAGATTCTCGCCTTCCATGCTTGTGCTGACGTCGAGGACAGCCACGAGGTCCAGCCCGGCGCGTCCCGCGGCGGAGGGAGACGTGTCCATGACCTCTAGCAGCACCTGCTGCCAGTGCTGCTCCAGCGGCGCCTCCTTGTTGTGGTACGCCACCAGCCGCACCCTTTCGCCCTGCTGGCGGAATTGCTTTCTCCCTGCCCCTGCATGCATCATCACAACACATGTTCCCCCGTGTCATGTGGTTCGCCATTAATTTCACCAGAATCAATAATACTACATGGATCATGCATGAACTGGATATTCCAGAAAAAAAAACATTTAAGATAATAGATTATCTGAACCTGATGATGATGAAATTGCAGGAGGAAGTTCGTCATCACTGAAGGGCGACGGCATTCTGCCAAAAGATACAAGAAGCAATGGGCAGTCGGGCAGTTGCTAGCTGCCTGGGTCAATTAATTAAATACCAGGCTGATGAATATATATGGAGCCTGCAGGAGAAATGAAGTGGTATCATGGGAGTGGAATGATTCCAAGGCCAAGGTTGCCGAGGGCTGGGGAAAGGGTTAAGTATCTTCTTTGCTTTTCCTCGCAGCTTTCTTTTTTGGAGACACAGCAAAGGAAAGGATGGAACCTGCAGTATTCCGAACTAAACAAGGACCACGTAAGAATCAACTTCACTAAATCCCACACTACACGTGAGGGCACAGAAAAATCATTTAGCCTCAAGGTATTTGAATGATAAGGAAATAACATTAGAGGCTTCCGCAGATGAAATGCATCACAAAAAAGGACGAAAAACTAAACAGATGTAAATCTTTAGTGCTCTCTAGAGTCTAGTAGCATGCAAAATTTAAGAGAAACGATAACTTGCATAATATCAGACCCTATCTGGTATAGAATGGGTACCCTGAGCATGCAAGAGATGCAATGTAACAGAATCGTGTTATCACGGAGACGATTCCGTTTCAGGATCTTTCTCGGGTGGCGACACACGCTATGATGCACAATAGTATAACACATGATAGAAGAATATAGTTGCAACAAGAACATAGATAGAGTACAAAGTTTTACATAAATCTGAATTTAAATTACAAACCAGAGTTTTAAAAGTGCGGAAGCAAAATAGTTCAACAGTGCTAAAGAGTTCCGACGAAAGTAAGATACAACGCTCTCTCACGGCGATACACAGTAGTAGAAACCGGCCTTGATCGGTGTCATGCCCTTGACACCGTACCAGTGCACATAAGCTTACTCCTTGTCATCATTGTTGCAAAGCTTCCATTCAATATTCCAGCAGTCAGAAAACTGGCCTTCCCAGTGGAACCTCCCACCGCAGTGGTAGTCTCCATCCTGGTCATCTGAAAACTATATAGAGCTATGTCCTGAGTAACTAATTTACTCAGCAAGATTGATCCGTTAAAATGGCCAACTACAGCCGACACCTAGACATGCAAGGCAAAGGATAGGGTTTATGTTGCCAAAAAACCAGCCTAAGAGTGGATCCTTATTTTTTAAGTTTTAGCATCAAGTTAAGTTATCATGCAAAATAGTAAATTTAGTTTGCACTATAGCTACAATAGTCATGGTTGCAATACAAATATTAATAAATCCAAATAACAGTATTGAACCCACTTATCATATTAATGGCTTCCGACACTGTTCCGGAGCAGCGATAAAGTGGTACTTGTTACTGTGAGGGGCAGCGACTCGAATCGATTTACATCCTGCAGGAGAAACCTGTTTGCACGACCCATACGCGCTTCCTAAAAGCCGCATGGAGCAACTTTTCGCATAAGGTACCTCGAGGTCTTCCGGGCCTGGCTCCCTCGAGAAGGGTCCCCCAACGTGATGCATCCCGTACCGCCATCCGTGGGTGGATTGTTCCCTCCTCTTAGCCCCAGTTCTACCAAATAATAGAGTAGGATATCTTCCAACCAAGCAGTAGTCGTAGCTACATCCGTTTACTAGGCCCATAACTCCAGCATGTAAACAGTACGTTCAAACTTGACCTCAGAGGACCGGACACGAGGCGTAGCCTTAGGTGACTCGGACGGGGCTACCTTCTTGAAGACAAGCTGTCCTTCCCTTTTCACCTAGTTGCCCGTCCGGTCTTCATTGTTATCCCATTCATACTTTCCTTCATCCGATATTATTCCCCAGTTATAATATTTTCTGTCTATGAGTGGTCTTCATACCACTCGATAAATAGTCGTCCTAAATTAAGCAGAGCGACTACTGTCCTGAGGCTAATTATCGGGAAAAGGGGACCTACTGCAATGCTAGATTTTCAAACAACTCCTACAAACTTAATACACAGACAAGCCTATATCCCTAACTAGTGATAAAGTAAGGAGGTTAAAACTTGGTGTGATGCACCGGGGCTTGCCTTGGTTCTGGTCCTGGTCACCTGAAGCACCACTCGATCCTTCTGGCTCCTGCTCTTGCCCCGTCTCCACGTGGTTCACCTCGTGATCTACATGATACGAATGATGCAATGCATGAGAACCATATTCGATTCATGACACTTCCTCAACAAATACTTTAAAACATCAATATTACATATAGAAGTGAACGGGGTGTCGATTAGTTCAGTAGATGCACCATATAAGGTAGACGTATAGGGTGGATTTAGTTGGTGAATTTCCTTCATGGATTCGAGTAACTTATCACGATGACGTTGTATAAAAGTATGGTGTGGGTCCAACAACAGAACAAAAGGTGCAAAGTGTACATTACTAAGGTATACTGGTCACGGCATTACCTTCAGCTTATATGATGTTTGATATGAAAGAAATAACAGCCAAAACAAAAATATCGGAATTAAACTATAATGCCAAGTGAAATAATAGAGCTACAAGACAATTAATTATTTTAGCATTGTTCTGGAAATCAAATGCACATGGATGATTTACTGTAGTAACTAGGACATGCCAGAGGGAATTATGGTCCAAGTTTCATTGACATGCATGGGGTTAATAATTTTAAATAATTAAAACAATGAAAATAATAATAAATAAATTACGACTAAAATACAGAGAACTATCACTTTTCACTTTGCAGGATGATTGGGCATGTATAAATATAGTTGGTAACCAAATTTCTAGAATTTACTAGTCTCCTAGATTTATTTATGATTTTATTAGTGTTTTAGCTATTCAATTAGTTCTGAAAAAAGTACTAACATGCATGGGGGTTTAGTATTTTTCTTTAATAGTGCATGTCCAGAGGAGCCTACTAAAATTTGTATTGCTCCTAAATTCGTAGTAAATATTTTATTGTACATTTTACAAATTGCTAGCAATTTCTTGGAATTTCATAAACCAAGAAAATCCATTTAACCGCTTGTGGGCCGAAACTCCAGCGGCCCACAGCCGAACGCGCACAGAGCGGGGTCCTCGGGCCAGATCTGGCCCAAGAGTGGGTTCGGGCCTGAAGGCCATCGGGGGCCCATGGCCAAAGCGGCATAGAGGACGGCTCGGGCAAGTCGAGCCGAGTGCGGCAGCGCGCGGGCACGCACGGTGGCGTGGCCACGACGGGGTGGCGGGTCGCCAGTGGGGCCCCCATTGAACAACGCTGGACCCAAGAGACAGGGACCATCGAGCAGCACAAGGGAAAGAAGAAAAGGGCTCACCAGCAAGGTTTTCGGCTCGGGAGGCGATGACGATGGACGGACGGCGGTCGGCGAAGTCGTCCCGGGCGGCGGCTGCACAACACGGAGCCAAGTGAGGTTAAGAAGCAGCTTGAAGCCCAGGAGAGCGTGCTTACCCGCGAGCTCGAATTTCACGACGACTGTGAATGCAGGCCGGCGGTGCTCCGTCAAAGTTCCACCAAATACACCGCGCACGGAGGGAGAGGAGGGGTGTGGCTTCGTGAGTTCGTTGAGGATGACCGGGCGTGGCTCGTGAGATGCGGTGGAGTGGCGGGGCGGCGGTGGGAAGCGGCAGCGGCGGTGGCTCGGCCGGGCAGAGGAAAAACGGGAGCGAGAGCGAGAGCGAGGGTGAGTGGAGTGTGATGGGGTGGGGGGCAAAACAGTGGGTTTGACCCTAGTTTTGGTGCCCAGGGGCCTACCAGGGGGGAAGCGCCCGGTGCTGGTTGGGCGAATGCGTGGCGGCCGGCCATGGCGCTCAATGGGCGGGGTGGAAGGCCAGACAGTGGCGCTGACGCGCAGGCCCGACCGGGGTTTATTGTTTTTTTCAAAAATTTCAAACTGCTGGTTCTTGTTAATTTTGTGAAGATTAACTGGAAATTGACTCAGGCTAAACAAAAATGTATGAGGGCTCCCCATGAAGTGCTCTAAATCATAAAAATACTACTACAAATCTTTTGGCATTTGAATTTGAATATGAATTTTTCAAAGAGGGGTAGTTTTTGACATTTTTACCATTTATTTGGGACATGAAATGGTGAGATAAAAATATGAGAAATTCACCAAAATTCAAATACACCTTGTTGTCCAACATATATTTTTTGGTGGCACGTGTAGTATTAAAAATGGAAAGCTTGTAGTACACATGAGATTCGAATGGCTTGAATTAAATTCAAATTTGACCTTATTCAGTTCAAATCATTGTTCCATGCTCTTATGCAGGTGGTGAAGGCTCTAAGGGTTGGCTCTTGGGACTCCCTGACCCAGGGGTGTCACATGCAATTGTGGTGACCGTTTACAGAATACGTTAACATCAGACGGGCGTTTCAATTCCATACCTGTCTTTATAGATAAAGTAATAAAGGAGCATATAATAAACAGCTACATAACCAGAGACCATATCAATGAGTCTATCAGAAATCGGGACCACACATGTTTGCGGTAACTGGACCAACAGCCAGAGATATGCGTATCTACAGTGGTAGTCCGGTAGAGTAATAACATGAGCAAAACCGGATAGGCCCAAAGTGACCAAGCTGCATCAAACAACAATGGTAGTAATGATGCTCAAGAAACACGACCATGAACTCATGATGTTGGTGGTGGAGGTGGTGGTGATTTCCTTGTCTCATTCCCTTTCTGTTGCTGGCGACTTTCCTCTTCTGCCTTCTCCTGCAACTGATCCTTGAGACCTTCCTGATATGTCTCCACGAAATTCTTCATCGCATTCGTGTATGTTGAGGCACGGGTCATGTAAATCTTTCGCAGCGCTGGTTTCAGTGTCTCTGCTCCACCCCTCGCTGCAACCGCAAGATCCTCAAGCAAGCTAGGCTCGCTGCTGCTCTTTCCCTTCTTCTCACCGTTAGAACTAGATGCCTCGCCGTCTTTGTCTTCCTCTTCCTTCTTGTAGTCATTGGGTCTGAGTTCAGGGCCGATGTTCCTGACCCAGGACGCGCCATACAGCCGGGTGGCCTCCTTGAGAATGCACCAGCGGTCATGCCAGGTGAGCTTGGGCCTCTTCTTGATGTGTGGTGGGTCTGGCAGCGATGACGGGAAGGCGATCTCCTTGAGGTCGTATCGCACATAGTCATACAACTTCCTGCACACAACTCTGAACTTCATCTTGATAGATTGCTTGATGGTACTACTTCATGTGGGGTTGAAGGTCAACACAGCAAAATAAATCTGCAGAAAAAGGGAGGAAATGCTATTAAGTACCAAGCAATGAAGTTGCTAGTTTGCTACACTTCATTCAAGGTGACACTGATTGTAGAAAAAAGAAGATTATTCCAATCATGTAAGGCTGGATTAATGGCATTTTCACATAACCAAAGGAGTAATTGGCATGTAAAGTGACTGGATTATCAGCCGAACTAATAAGCAGGACGCACAATTTCCCCCAGAAAAACAGATAAAAGTTCATCTCCGAACTCTCTCATCAATCTCGCAAGAAGTAGCTCCAGGTGTAGAAGGAGGAAGAGGCTTCATACTTCCAGATCGTATCAATAGTGAAGGGGACGCCAATATCCCAAAATTTTACACTGCATTTACCTGAGAGTGATTCCATCAAACACCTTGCCTGCACCATGGAGGGACAGAGCAAGTGCAGCACAACCTCACCATGAGATCCATTACCATTTACGAATTAAGAACACCCCAATACGCGAGAGAATACTGGAAGCGCAGGACCAGCTGCTGAACAAACTAGTCGCAGCAGCCGGGGTGGCGGCGGGCAAGCGCGCGTTTCCCGAATCCCGATTGCTCAGGGACGTCGGCACCGCGCTAGCGAGGAGAGGTGAACCACGGGATGGTACTGAGGTGCCGACGTGAGACGAATCTGGGATCTGACCTTAGCAGTGATCGCCGGCGGCGACCGGCGAGGCAGACGGCCGCCAACTCCAAGGCAAAGGATGGCTTCTGCTTCGCTCGCAGCCAAGGAGAAAGGGACGGCCCTGGTTTGGGCTTTCACAGCTGGGCTTCCTAATCTCTACGATATAAATCAAAATTAGAGATTGAATCTAAATCGGTTTCGCACCTTTTATATCAAGTACTGAATTTTAAAAATCATAACTTTTTTGTTCGGAGGTTAAATGAGTCAAACTCGAACTCTATCTCGTACCTCTCCAAAAGTTCTACAACTTTGATATTCAATAGAAGTCCAGATTCAATCGTTTTGGTTTCTAAATATGCGATGCAAAAATATTTATTCTGATTCGGATTTCTCTACGCAGGTCTTTGTGTGGGACCTATATCTTTTAGCTCTTAAGTCCAAATAATATGATCCACATATGTTTCTTAAAGGTATCGACGAGATTTACAACTTTCGTATTTTAATTTTTCCCACTAAAGCAAGTTTTTAAGTTCAAAATCGCGTTGCAATGTAGTACTATTTCTAAACTATGTGAATTATATGTTGGTCTTCATACAGGTCCAGAGGCATCTTATAGGCGTTATAGTCTTGTGGAAAGCCCTCTTTGCATGATAAGTTGGGCTTCATATCGGTACTTCTCATATTTAGATATTTTTTAATTTTATTTTACTTAATTTTATAACATAGCATTTAAATGATACTACATGTGAAAATCGTTAATATTAGAGATTAAAAAACATATTTATGGTAAAAAATAGTGAAAAATTATTTCTTTTGACATATAAAATGGTATACTAAGAAGCACCAACGGTAATACAAATATAATCTTTCATGTAAAAAATATCAATAATATTGTATATATTTAATAATTATATTATAAAAATAATTTATATTTAAATCATAAAGAGTGTTTTATTTCTTTAAGCCCGTAGCGACGCACACACACTTTGCTAGTTTCATTCTAAATTAACCAGACACTTATGTGTGTTTTTTTTAAAAAAGTTAATTATGACACATCTGGTTCTGGTCTATCTAGTGTTGTCCAAATGGCTGTGTCAAGCAGGCTGGCCCGAAGCATGTAATTTTTTATCCGGTCCAAGCATGACACGACCCGTTTAATTTCATGCTGGACTCGTCCGATACGAGGCTGTGTGTCGTGCTTGGGCTGAGGTCACGGCCCGATGGGTGGCATGGACACGACCCGTTTAGCCATAGGCACGCAAAGGCCAGGCCCGTTAAAGCACGACCCAAAAATAGTGTGCTACTAAAACAATTCAGCAGGTCGGCCCAGTACGAGGCCAAACCCTAGCCGCATGCCGGCACAATTGCAGCTGGTTGCCTACTCGCCTGGTCATACCCTGCTTCTACGCTTGCGCCTGGTCCTCGTCTCGTCGCCGTCGCTCCTCAGTCGCCTCGTCGCCATCACTGCTCAGCCGCCCCACCACTACAGCCGCTTGCCCGTGTCGATGCATCGCGACACCGCTGCCCCGCGCAGCCGCATCGCAACGCCACCACGACTGCTGCCCCGCGCCATCGCATCCTCAATCGCATCGCGACACTGCTCGGTCGCTCCGCCGCCGCAACCGCTCGCCGGCGCTGACACCGCTGCTGCCCCGCGCCACCGCATCGCGACGCTCGATGCTGCTGCTGCCCCAGCCGTCCTTATGCGTGTCGCCTCCGCCAGCGGACGGGCCGCCGTGCCAAACGGGCCAGCCCGGCACGCCTGGTTTTTTCGTGTCATACCGTGGGCTGACGCCCAGACACGTGGACTGGCACGGCATGACCTAAAATAAATTATGTGTCGTGCCGGCCCGAAATTAAACGGACCGGGCCTTTTCGTGCTCGGACCGTGCTGGGCCGGGCGGCCCGTTTGGACAGCACTAGGTCTATCTAAGGGTTTTTTTAAAAAAAATCACAAGAATGTACACTGAACTAGAAACCTTAATTCATATAAAAAATCATAAATCATAATAATTTACATTTTTATTTAAAAATATATGTGTGACTTATAAAATATAACAAAGAAGTACTAAATATTAATGCGGTAATTAGCATGACTGACATGCGGATCATACCCCGGGCACTTTTGCTAATAAGAAGACTTGTGTTGTGTGATCTGAGAGGGGTAAGACAACCTTTGGATATTTTCACTAAAAAGAAGCGCTTCTCAAGTAGGTTAAAAAAACCCTGAATCCTTGTCTCACCCATATACAATGACACTTTGCCTATGTGAGACGACCACGAGCTTGGCCGAGTCTTTTAGACCTATACTTTGACATGGTGACAAACGAGTAGATTTTTTTTTACGTCAACCCATAAATTTGACTTGATCCCACTACTATGAGTCAAACTCAAGACCTTAGAGGTGTTACTAAGCCACTTCAACCACTAGCCTAAAAAACCGTTTGTTATATAAGCTATTTTAATTTTTAATTAATGGAATGAGGCGAGGCCGTGACCGCGAGGGGACATCTCTTTCACGTTGACCCCAAAAATAAATCTTCGCGCGACACCTTTGCGTTACTAAAGAGTAATGCTAGACTTACTAACACGACTACGTAATTCCTACGTGCTGATTAGGACCAGTACGATCGAGTAGTGGCCACAAAACCTGCTGTCCCCAACAATAAGAACCACCACTTTGCATACAGCCAGGCCATGAGAAAATGGTGACAACAGGATAGACGAGGAGTGACATATATAAGCCACAGTGTGTCGCAGCATGTCGTGGAAAATTAACGCATTTTAATTCCCGAAACAGTATTATATTTTTGCATATATCCAGTAAACAGAAGACGTCTGAAAATACATTATGTAGTCTCGGTGCACGCAATTCACGCGTGCATATTATTGAAATCGTCAAATATTATACAAACGAGAAACTTCCATTATTCGCATCGATCACAGGACATTTGCTCGCTAGGCGTTGAGGACGACCTTGTGGTACTCGCCGGCGTGGGAGGAGGATGCAGCAGCGCTGTCGGCCTTGCCGTCGACGGGGAAGAAGAACGGGTAGGTCTCGTATCGCGCCATGCAGCTGGTGTAGATCACGCGGCACCCTCGCCGGAACGTGCAGTAGTTGGGCATCTCGGCGACGGCCTGCGCGACGCAGAGCCCGCAGGACTGTGAGCTAATGTCCTTCGTACACCACCCGAGCCCGTAGATGGTGGTCGTGGCATCAAACTTCTCCGTCTCCCTGACCAGCCCTGCTTCTTCCCCATCTCCGGCCCGCTTGGCGACGCGCGCCATGAGCTTCCGCTCGGCGCGGTCGAACGCGACGGGGTCGGAGGCGTTCATGGTGTTGAGCAGGATGAGCGTGTACCCGGTGTCGGGAAGGCCGAGAAAGTCGGCGTCGGCGTACCGCATGAAGCAGTAGTCGTACCAGACCCGGCCGTCGGCGCTGCCGCTGCACGCGGCGGCGAGCTCGCGCTGCGCCGCCGCGAGGCAGAGCGCGCAGTCGGAGGCAGGGATGTCGCCGCGGCACTGTGCCTGGCCCCACGCCGCCGCGGCGCCGCGCCCGGCCGTCGCCGTCGTGTAGAAGGTCGTCGGGGTCGGGACGAGTGAGGAGAGGACCTGGTTGATGCTCTTCTGCTTCTGCGGCGAGCCCGTGAAGTTCTTGGAGCAGTAGGTGGCGATCGGGTCCACCGCCGAGCACATCTGCGGTGATATCGCCGCCATCACGGCGGCGAACACCATTAATAGGAGCGCCGGTGACGACGATGCCATGCTCTCTCCTTGGCTTGCTTGCTCCTCTCCTGATGTGTGTTGCTCTTTACTACTATTGTTTCATTTATTTGTGCGTTCTAATATTCTAGTATGTATGTTTGCATGCATATATAGGCCGATCGATGGGCATGGCGTCGATAGAGGATTAGGCAGCCATCGTTGACCAGATGTATGGCTTGTATTGGGCATCCATATGGGTCCAACTATTAGTCCAGTAGTAGAGACGACGATATGCCGTGGCTTTGTGCGCGACACAGCACATGATGCAGGTCCACGCGACGACTGCATGCGCAGGGCACCGCATACAGATACAGCACTTGTTGCTTCTAGACCACAAAGACAAGTCTTCCGTTTTGGACCCATCCGTTCTGCTCATACAAGATGCATGTTAGGCAAATCTGCTGCCAAAGAAATTTCTACTACCAAATCTCTTCTGAACGCCCAACGCCAAAATATTAGTTGTATTTCTCTGTAAGGATGGAATAAACAGCATCAACACAAGTCGATAAAATCAAGCTGTACTACCTTTACTGCGAACGTCTCATACGTCAACCATACCAAAAAGTATACACAACACCAGCAAGGCAATGGAATATGTCAAAAAGCTGCTTATTAATCGCCAGAGGCTACTTATCTGTCAAAACCTTGGCATCTCACCATGTTGAAAATCTTGTACCGCAAAGTAATTAGCCAACGCAGGCAACTGACCACCGTATCCATATATAGTTTTACCATCATCCGTTGAATCTCCAAAATACTGTTACTTCACCTTGTGAAATTGTCAGCCAATGCATGCAGCTTTTGCTGACCACGCTTCAGTCTGCTTAATTAATTAGTTCCGTTCGAGAAGCTAAGGCCGGTGATGACTTGTGAGCTAATTTGATATCCAGAAGACGCCGCATATGAATAATAGTTCATTAATTTTAGGTTTGACAGAGTTGGTTAGGCCGACTAGTAGCTAACTTGCTGTGGATCATGCATGCAGGAGCTAGTAGCGTCATTGATTGGTCAACGCTTTGCTGGCCGTGGATGTATGACTAGGTCGAAAGCGATGGAGATGGAAGATATTGTTTCGGTCCAATTATGTGTGTTGCGGCGTGACTAATCGGCCACTCCGGTCCCCGTCAACTGTTCGAAAAAAAAAATTTAGTGCTCCAAGATTTTTGATCCATGGCGTTACGTACGTTCTCAGCTTCCACACAGAAGCAAAACCATTCCTTCCTCTTGAGTACCGTACCGGCTAGAGAAGAACAGCACTAGATGGCCTCTTTCCACTTTGCGATGATGCATCAATTGATGGTTCCTCATTTCTTTGGAACTCCATTACCAGATTATCTATGCATTTTTCAAGTAACAACTCGATCCGTAATTCCATATATATCTGCCAGCTATTCCAAACACAGAAGAACAGAACTGGAAATTAACACTCTGTGAAGTCAAATAAAAGAGAGAGAGATGAGGCGATGGTGGTGGCTGTTGCTGCAGGCGTGGCTTGCGGCGAGAGCAGAGAAGCATCGAGACCTTGAGATCAGTCTGCGCGGCGAGAGCAAAGAAGCATCGAACACCTTGGATGGCGGCGAACAGCGTTGTTGTTCCCCTCTCAAGGGGTGGGGGTGGTCGGTATTTCATTCCCTGACCATCCCTAGTGGCACGGATGCCGTTCAATCCGCAACGAACGGCTCTGGATTCTCTCCAGTGAAGCATGTGCACAACGATCGGAACCTCTGTTTTGCTCGAATTTCAGCAGAGCGTAGGTTGTGTAATCAGTTCATCTGCCCATCTGATTCCTCCCCCACCCCCCAAACGTTCATAGTGCACACACCGCTACATTTGGCCATAATGGAATGGCCAGGCCATATTCTTAGACGCGGCGGTACATCTTTCGGCAGAATCGTTCATGACTGAAGAAAGTTGGCTCAGGTTGCACATCAATGTGTATTCTCAGTACAGCAAAGCAAATAAGACAAAAATGGAACATTGCAACCAGCTTTGGATGCAAACTGAACATTGGTGAACTGAAGCGTTTCTGCTGATCCGGATAAATTCGTTGCTGAATTGCCCTGCATTTCTGCACCTGAGCGACGAATGAGGCGTATCGGAAGCAAGCCCGAACACAGTGACATTGATTAACCGGCCATGTGAATGGACCACATCGATCTATGGAACAGCCAGCACCAAATGGCGAGGAGAAGCGTTATACAACCCACCACCATGGGCGAACGGACGAAGGTGGTGATTTGGCGTTTGCGGTTTGGCGCCGGGTGTGTGCAGAGCAGCTTCTAGACGGGAGAGCAGCAACTGCGTTCTTCTGTCAGCCCAAATCGCATCCTTCAGGTCACCATTCGTGCTGTCAACCTTCCATGCTCTCCACCTTTTTCGTTCATGTATACATGAAGTGGCCATTGACCATGGTGTTGCTCCTCTTTCATCTGCAGGAAACAGAGGCTAGCATTCGGATGCATCGTTCATTCCATCATCAAGCACTTTTGACCCTAGAAAGCATCAAACACTTTTCGTCATGTGTTTAGACTAGTCGAACAATATAATCTTCTGGGCAGCTGCGGATGACGAAGGCGTCTCAGGCGTTATTCGCTTCTTCCGCGAGAAAGAGACATGTGCAATATAATGGCGGTGAGCATTCGTCGACGGCCCTGCTGGTGGGCTGGTTTTTTTTTTTTTTTTCGCAGCGCTCGTTGCGGCGAGAACGGAGGAGCATCGAGCTTGAGAACCATCGCCGTGGCGGATTTGCAGCGTCTTGTCAGCCGAACACCTCCAGGATGGCGGCGAACGGCAGTGACCACCCTAGGGCGCACGGATGCCGTTAAATCCAAAACGTGCGGCTGTGGATTCGCTGCCATCTGGTCGTAGCGCCAACGGAAAGACGACCGAAACAGCAACACTGCTAATAAGAAGTGGCAACGCACGCCTGAGAGAGCATGGAACACATGACATGCATGAGCACTCCTGCACAAGCTGCTGCAGCTGCGTCACCTTAATTCCTTCATGCGCCGCCCACCATCAGCAAAGGAGGAAGGGACAAAGTGATGGCCGCACAACCGTCTAGGCCGGTGACCCATGGCCCACGGCAAGCAACGACAAAATGTACAACGGCGACGAATTTGCCCAGGCCTGGCCGACAAGCCGAACAACCACAACACATCGACAACACGGGCATGCTGGCACAAGAGCGTCCCAGGAAGATCCATGTTCCTGCAAGGAGGCAACTGCGTTCAGGAAACAACCGGAGAAGATCGTTCAAAATTCTCTCTGCGGCTACAATTCCTTCGTCAGTCAGCTTTAGACTATTGGCACTTTGCTCCCATGGTGTCCAGATCCTGTAAAGACTGCTCACCCGCGGGACACACACGTGTCTTGTGCATAGCTAAGCTATAAACAGGCATTTTTAATTAACGAAAGCAGGTGGCGACATCTCTTTCCCCGTTGACCATCAAAATAAATCTTATTAGCACTCAATGAAGTCGCATGCGAATGCTTAACCATATCCAGAAGTCATGTGGTTTTGATATCGTCGAAACCCCCACTATTATTTATGAGGATAATATAACATGTGTTACACAAATGCATCTAGGCTATGTAAAAAGTAATATGACTAAACACATAGCCCCAAAATTCTTCTATCTTCATGAACTCCAGAAACAAGGTCAAGGAAACATTATATAAATAAAATTGTGTGACAATCTGACAGACTTGTTCACTTAAGTCTCTTCCCGCAACCGTATTCTATAAATGTGTTAGAGGAATCAGTATGAGACATTTGAGAGACATGCAAGGTTCGAGGAGAGAACACCCTTGAATAAGAATTTATGATTTTTGATCTTCAAGATCATAAACTTTGTAATCTAGAAGATTATATATCATCCAGAAGATGTCGTTGTACTCTCTTTTTTTCTTAGTGAGTTTTCTTGAAGTTTTTCACACAAGGTTTTTAACAAGGCAACAAGTGCAATACATCAAACAACAATCATGTTCTCTTTCTCCATATTTTTTCCCACTGGATATTTTAGAGTTTTAACGAGGCATGAATTGATCGTGGTATTCTTTCAAGGGGGAGTGTTAAGAATCCCTTAGTGGGATTTAATGGAAATAATGGGCTCACACCAAAGGTCATGAAGGTACTACTTAATCTTCTATATATTGGAACCATTTGTACAACTACAGATGCATAAATGAGAATCAAGTTTCACTAAACATCTATCATGTGTCTCTTGTGTCCTTTACTTGGGTGATCAAGAGAAAGAGAAACAGATTAATCTCCATCAACTTCTCACATCTCACGTGCTGGCGGGAAGGACGGGATTAGGGACGTTGTTTATTTCTCACAGAAACTTCCAATTGCATGCATGCATGACTTTAAATAAGTGGAATCCCGCACTTTTCCATTAAGCCTTAATCAATTTATCTTAAATTTTCTAGGATTTCTTAATTACATCTAAAAACATATAATTAACACCTCAGGAATCAATAATCTATATAATCATTCTTTTTGGGAGTGACACTAAAATAATCAGACGAGATGCAAAGAAGCTGATCTGTTGCTGATTCTAGAAGACAAAGAAAAAACTCATCAATGGGATAAGACCGTTTTTAGGACTTTCTTTTTGACAGAGAAGCTCAACCTTCTCCGGTCGAGTAAACTCTCCCGCGAATCCTAGCATCACCCTATTGGACTACAAATACTTGGCCTAGACACCGTTGATGACTATTGCAACTATCCCAGGTAGGAGAGCCCAAACTAGACCACCGCCCGAGAAACAATCACCCATGTCGGTGTTGTCACCACTATATATTATAGGCTGTCAAAAGGACTTTTTTTTATTTCCACAAATTTGTGTACATTAGCTAGGATATGAACCATGGTGGAGGCCTCATAGCTTGAGGTACTAATAACCAAACTGAGCTGCTGTCAGTTTTGAATTCTGGAAGATATTGTTTGACCAAGTACTATCAACAATAATGTTACACGATCCTCCAGCTAACAGTAAGTACATTATCATCTTCTAATTAAAAGCTATCTCGTGTGATTGTAGCCAGATGTGCTTGGAAATTGGGATGTACAAGTACACCAAATTATTTTCTACTATGCCATGAGCAAAGCAAGCACAAAATAAAATTAGCATTGCATGATCTCCACTATTGATTCTCAGTGTTGATATGTTCCCTCCACCTGTCACTGGGAGAAGACTTTGCATTTATCAGCGCACATGGGCTCCTCACTATCTTGGGAGACTTTGCAATTAATTAATAAATCATTTCCAGCTCGCAAGAAAATCGAGGTATAGAGGATATCTCCTTATTTTGATTTTACAGCATCATCTGCATGTACTGGTATAAATTAAATTCGTACCAAAAGTTGGAGTTCAAATATGTATACATGCCAATTGAGCAAACCCAACAAGAACTCAAGCTGATGTTATTATAAATAGGTAGTACGTATGAGGTCTCTAAGCGGCAAAGGCAAATTGATCACTAGCCGGCGTCAAAAACGGTGTTAATGGTAGTCATCCCCCTCTTAATCTGTTTTCTGGCTCCCACGCTTGGTAATGCAGCGATCGCCAGTCGATGGCGCGAGCTCCATGGCAACACGTCGTGGGCAGGTCTCCTGGACCCGATCGACGTCGACCTCCGCCGCTCCATCATCAACTACGGCGAGCTCACGCAGGCCACCTCCGACGGCTTCAACCGGGAGAAGCGGTCGCCGCACTGTGGCGCGTGCAGGTACGGCTACTCCGACTTGCTGTCCAGCACGGAGGTCTCCGGCGCCGGCCACTACGCCGTCACCAAGTTCGTGTACGCCACGTCGGCGCTGCTGGTGCCGGAGGCGTTCATGGTGTTCCCGGCGCCGGAGATGAAGGAGAAGGCGTGGAGCAGGGAGTCCAACTGGATGGGGTACGTCGCGGTGGCCACGGACGCCGGCGTCGCCGCGCTGGGGCGCCGCGACATTGTGGTGGCGTGGCGCGGGACGGTGACGGATCTGGAGTGGGTCAACGATTTTGACTTCACGCCGGTGTCCGCCGCGCCGGTGCTCGGTGCCGCGGCGGCCGCGAACCCGCTCGCCATGGTGCACAGGGGGTTCCTGTCCATTTACACGTCCAGCAACGCAAACTCCAAGTATAACACAGCCAGTGCCAGAGACCAGGCGAGTTATAACTTTATTTTTTACGAAACACAATACAAACATAAACACTACTATGAGTGTTCACATCCTCGTACATCATACCTTACCTCTATATAAACATCTCCCGAAGAATGGGTCGTATGACAATCTTGGGATCACTCAGGCCTTGCTGAGTCAGGGACTCGAAGCCGAAAGGATTGTTTTCACAACAATAAAAGTTTGCATGAAAGTTATATCTAATACAATATCTTCTTCATTATCTCTTCCTTCAAACCTATTTAGATCAAGTTTTAAGTTCATATGAAATATAAAAAACTAATGTAGTAACATGTATGGATAATATATCTGCCAGCTTTTCCATCCCTACTAGTGGTAGTATGAACTATCCAAACTATTCTTGCCATTGAGAATGCCTTGTTAATTTATTCTTGCCATCATCATTTTTTTCTCTTCGCTATGATTTTTTATTTTTGGCTGAATGTTTTTATAATAGTGGATAGAGCAATTTACAATTTGATATACGAATATTTTGGATCTTTTAAGTAACTAGCCAAATAACCCGCGCAATTGCGCAGGCTAGAGATATGCCTGTTTTCAATATAAAATTATAATCCATTTACTAAATGTTGACTGCAGGCACTTTGGGATTACTATAGCTAATATTAAATATTTAACTGGTAAAAATGATTATAATAAGATACCAGTCAAATAAGTCAGTGTTTACTGTATGTCTATATTATTGTTTTATCCGTTATTATCTATTTAAGGATCGCCACGGCATACTTCAGCCATTTATTATAGTCAGCTTTTTAGAAATTCCCATACTGTCAAGAAGCCTAATATTTTATTCAATTAAGGATGCCTGGGCTATGATATATTATTTTCTACTTTAAGGATTAATCATCTTACAATTTTACTTACAGCCATGGCTAACTAATGCTCACTTTTCTACATTGCTTTTTATGTTGTGTTTTCAAACTAAAAGAAATGTTCAATATAAACTTTTCATTGATCCATTACTTACCTGCTAGAGGATTGTTTGCATCTGTTATTTTTTTTCCTGATATTGCTGGCTGGAATATGATCTGATTCTCACTCTTCTGCTGACTAAAAATCACAAATGTTTACTCTGTTTGTCTTTCCAGATTTTCTTTTTGATTTTTTTTGTTGTTGTTAACTTAAGCATGTTTTCTGTCATTCATTTCCCTGCCGCAATCAGTCATCATGAAAGGAGCTGGAAAAAAAAATATCTAAAACACTAAACTGATATGGTGCTTGACTGCCTTTATCATCCAGATAGGACTTTTACAGTTTTGGGCAACTTTCTAGTGAAATCATCCTATTTTTTCATTTTCCAAAGTGTCCTCATGGAACTTTTATTTTTTCTGTTGTTATTTTCGTAGGGTAGGAGTTAGGCATTATTCAGCAAAGCAAGATGCAATTATTCTGCAAATACAAATAAACTTTCAGGACAATACATATATCATCTTTAGATGTATAAGTACACGGACCTGCGTGATAGGAAGAGATGCCCTGCGCTAATCTGGTTTTATTCTTCTATTCGAATCCACCTGCGAGATAGGAAGAGATGTCCTAACATTTAGTTCCCATGCACTTAAGATGCATAATGTAGCTGAGATATGATGGGCACCACCCATTGTTCTTTCTATCGAATCCACCTGTTAAAAAATGTATATATTTCAGTTTTAAGAGAACTTAAATATACATTATATAATGTTGCAGTACATGCACGTTTGGGATTTTAAATGGAAACAATGCTCCAGAGAACAACCACACAATCTACTATTTTCCAGAGCAATCGGCTACTCTCAATTTGGACGTAGAATCGTTGGAAGCTTCCGGCTGCCATTATTGTAGGCATTACGAGTAATCTTCTGAAGCCGGATGCGATCTACCATGGCCCTGGCCCACCAAGGATGCCGCCTATCAAGTACTATCAACACAGACACGGGCTGTGGACTTGTGGTCACGGAAACGATGGGAGTGGGACAAACAAAATTTTAGCCTGCAGTGGTGAGATTGGTAGCCGACGGCCACAGGCGCGGAGCTGGGCTCACGGCAACTGCTTAGGACATCGATGAGCTTCGCCTATCTCACATATAATATCTGAAAAACCGGAGCCCAGATCAATCACCACGCTAACCCACATCTAGGATTAATAAACTGACCTCTGTTTGTACCTGCGAGCTAGTGCAGTTCCTCACGGCTTACGCCAGCCACGTTCTCCATGTCCGTGTATCTCTAGATGCTCCATGTTCTCGCTGTGTTAGGGCTCACCTATAACATCGCCAGTGGCCATGAACGATCTGATGGATATAGTGAACAACGTTGTCAATGGGTGAAAGAATCTAACCACGGAGAACAGAAGAGGTTGGACGTTTTATTAGCAGATCAATCTCTTTTACTTGAGGGGATGGAAGGACGCGGTGGTGGATGACAGCAAGAATATAATCAATGGTTGGATGTAATTCTGAGAAGATCTAAGTAATGGATTAAGGGCTAGGTGTTTTTTTTTTTTTAGAATTTCTAGCCTATTTCTCTATTTTTCTAGCCACCGTGATAGAAAGATTATCTCCTTTTATTAATAAATAAATATAATGGTGCATAAATTAAAAAATATATATGTGAAGAGGTATTGCTGACTACTTTTTTTTTATAATGACAGTGATGAGCATTTTTTTTCACTTGATTAATAGTGTCATTTCTAGACATTGAGAGTGAACATGATGCCTTTTTTTTAATTTATTTCTATTGACAATTTATACATATATACCGATGACAATATATGACAGCATGGATCGAAATAGTACACAAAATAATACACCTTTTGTCACTGAAACAGGTCTTGGGGGAGGTGAGGAGGCTGATGGAGCTGTACAAGGACGAGGTGACCAGCATCACCATCACCGGTCACAGCCTCGGCGCCTCGCTCGCCACGCTCAACGCCGTCGACATCGTCGCCAACGGCTTGAACGCGCCCAGCAGCTCCACCCATCCGCCATGCCCAGTGACAGCCATCGTGTTCGCGAGCCCGCACGTCGGTGAACGCTTCTTCAAGTCAGCCTTCCGATCATTCCCCAACCTTCGAGCCCTCCACGTGAAGAACGCCGGCGACATCGTGCCCAAGTACCCGCCGGTGGCGTACGTGGACGTGGCCGTGCCGCTGCAAATCAACACGGCCCGGTCGCCGTACCTGCGCTCACCGGGACCGGTGGAGACGCTCCACAACCTCGAGCTCTACCTGCACGGAGTGGCCGGAGACCAGGGCAGCGCCGGCGGGTTCAAGCTGGAGGTGGACCGTGACGTGGCGCTGGTGAACAAGGGCATCGACGCGCTCAAGTACGAGTACCCGGTGCCTGCGAATTGGTGGGTGCCTAAGAACAAGGGGATGGTTAAGAATGCGGACGGCAAGTGGGAACTCAAGGACTTCGAGCATATCTAAATGAACCACCTTTGCAAGACCTCGCTATGCTCGTGTACCGTGCATATCCATTATTGGATCATTTACTATTAGTGCCCTGAAAACACCTCTGGTGCTATATATTTTTGTATTAGGAGAGAAAAAAGCTACAAGATTTCTGATCTTTCCTGACAATTTAGTCTCAAGTGACCAGCGGTTTGTCACTCTTTATTATTATTATTTTTTCCCAAATGGCTCATTGTTTTTCTATTATATATTGTGTATCAGTATTTCCTTCAACGATATTGCATATTTCCCAACTGTTTTATTAGATATTTAACCAACATTATTGTTACCAACAATAAATTACCAACAATATTGTTACCTACGGTGTTACATGACTCCTCTTTTTATTTTACAAATACAGATGAATTCTTTGCCCCGTAACATCTAGCTGAACTCAAAAAGAATTTTAGTTTAATTCAATCACATCACAAGCTGAGAAACCATGTTAAAATGTGTCATTATTTGCAATTCTATGATGAGTGAATTGACATTGGATTATTTGAAGTTTTATTTGAAATCTCGACTTTGAGAATTGCACAAGCTTGAGCATTATTATGTTTATATAACTAAGTGAAGCTTACATAGGTGTTGGACGAATTGGACAAGAAAGGAAACAATGTTTGCTTTTGTCTCATGATGTGTAGGTCAATAAAATTAACATAACGATCAAAGATGAGAGGATCAGGACCAAATGGGGCGCTTAGATCCAGATGATCTAGAAGTCGGGTGATGTTAGAGGTAATCCACACAATACACATGAAGAAGGCGAGAAGCACATATTCTTTTGTGGTTGCGCAACAAAACCATGGAAGAAATGCAAAAACATGTTGACCAAGTCAATACAAATGAGATGTCGGTGCAAATAACAAAGGGGACAAATGAAGTGGAATTAGGAGAGACTTACTGATGTTCAGGATCGTGGAACAAGTTGACACACATAATATCGGAGGAAGACACACTTTGAAAGTATTGGGTGATTGATGGTATATGTGGCACCATTGTGAAGATTGTATTGAAGTGAAGCAAAGATGTGAAGGGTCCAATGACATTGATATAATTTTGCCTATAGTGGTAGATCTGAGTTTGCATTAGGTCAATGCGACAATATAGCGGTATATGGACGTGGTTACTTTTTGGAGGCATCGCTGTGACGATGGCTTGTCACACTGCATGAGTGTTCTTGTCTGGGGTGAAGACCTTTGATCGTCATTCGATTCGAATGATAAGAAGCTGAAAATTTCCTTTATTTTCAAGTACAATCAAGAATAATTTTACACGATCCTCCAACTAACAGTAAGTATATTATCATCTCCTAATAATTAAAGCTATTCATTATCTAAAAATAACGATAATTAAATCTATCATTATGAGTAATGCATCAATGTCAATCTTCTTCCTTCAGGCCCATTTTAGCCAATTGGGATTAGGATCCTCGAGAAATTATTTTTCGTTTAACTGTAAAAATCACCTCATAATTCACTTGGAGTTTGAGATTTCCACCTCTAAGTTATTTTGTTGCAAGTTCCTATCCATCTAATGAGTTTTATTACAAAAATCATCCCAATATACACATGTTTAATTTATTTAACATATTTTTATTTATTTGAAGTATATAGTCAATGATGTTCTTATCAAACATACAAAATTTAAAAAGTATAATCTTCATATTTTTTTTATAGAGGGTATGTAGCAGAAATGTTAATTAAAGTCTTTAATAACGTTAAACTTATTTAACTTAGTTTATTTTTAAATCTATATTAATAAAAACATATAAAATCAATTAAACATGTGTCAACTGGGGTTATTTTTACAACTAAACTCATTGGGTGGGTGGGAATTTGCAACAAAAACATTTATGGGTAAAAATCTCAAAGTCAAAGTAACTTATAAGGTGGTTTATGCAAGGGCTTTTTGTCTGTCGGACACTCAATAAATATGATTTTGTCTATGGGACACCGCAACCTTATATTTTGTCTTCTGGGCATTAAGAAATTGAGGCTTTTATCTGTAGAACACTTTAGCAGCACAAGTAAATATTTGTAACATTTTTATCTTAATGCAAAAAAGGCATTGCAAGTTAAAATTTGACACAAAGATACATTGCTACATTTCCTATTCATGTGATTTTTTTTCTTATTTTTTATTAGTTATTTGCACAAGTTTATTTTATAAATAAATATTTTCTTTATTGAAAAGTCATGCAAACTTCAGTAGTAAATCTATCAAATAAACACATGTATAAGAAATGCACTAATATATCTTTGTGCCAAATTTCAAGTTACAAATGCATTGTGTGGATTGAGATAAAAATATTAAAAATATTCACGTCTCCTGCTAAAGTGTTCTACAAACAAAAACCATATTTTTTTAGTGTGCGAGAGGCAAAATATAAAGTTTTGATATCCAACAGACAAAACCATGTTTATTGAGTGTCCCACGGACAAAAAAAACCTTTACGCAATTATCCCATTCTTTTTCTACTACGCCATGAGAAAAGCAATCACAAAATTAATATTACATGGCCTCCACTAGATTTATCCTTACTTCATACATACTTCCATGGAAGACTCTGCATTTATCAGCTCATGTGCATATGTTTCATATCTCTTTGGAGAAGTTTTTCAATAATTAATGTATAAATTATTGGGGTTATGCGTTTCTACTCCTACTTTCAACTCTAATTTTGATTCTCCCCTCCTTTTTTTTTACTATTTGTAATTTTACCTCCGATTTGTAACAATGAAGCTTCAATTTACCCCTATTCCGTCAGCTCCACTTAACAGTGTTAAATTAGATGTATAAAGATTAAAATGTCCTTACGATTTTGCCCCTACTTTGTACTCTCTCAATACTTCAAAAAGAAGTCACTATGGATCTATAACTAATTTTACAAAAGCAAATCATTTTCTCAAAAAGCAAAAAAATATTATAGTTGTGAGGAATTGAACTAGAAACCTCATAGGTTGAGCACTTTTGCCATAGAGCAGCAACCACTAAGCTAACCACATATTGTTAATTGGGTTTAGTTTCTAGACGTTTTTAATAGTGATAGAGAAGAAAAATATCTTTTAATTAATGAGTCATTGGTATGCTAAATCATGTCTTAAATAACTTTTTTTTTAAAATATGAAGGGATTATAAATTTTGTGATTTTACCCCTATTAAGAATCAACAACATTTCTCTAAATTTCAACAACATTTCAATAGCATTTTAACACAATTTCAATTATATTTCCACACATTTCAGCAGCATTTTAATATCATTTCAACAATAAATCAATAAATATATGTCACAACCACATTATACATGTCTAATATAAAGCATCTAACATGTCCAACAAGAACGATTATGAATCCAACAAAAGAGCTCCATAACATGTGCAGCAAAACCCTCATACATGACCAACAAAAGCAACAGATAGCTATTATATTTCAAAGTCCAAACTATGCAACAAACTTCCCTCCTCTCCCTCCTTTTCTTTCATCTCGATTTATAAGTGTCTCATGCATTCCCTATGCTCCACTCCATATGCTACTGGGTATAACCAATTATGACCATCCACAGCCATAGTTGATGCCATTTGACCCCTTGACCTTCCTGTCAAATGAGTTGAGTCCATGGTAAGTGGTGGCAAAATCTTCCTGCCATAATATGTCTTAGGTTCCCCATCCGACAAAGAAAATTATGCACAAACTTTAACAATAACTTGTAAATCATTATTAATTGGCCTACAAATCACAACAAAACATAATATTATTGGTCTCTATTCTTATGCTAAAACAGATATGGAACTTGTTAAGTATACCTAACACTGTTGGTCTTCATCTCTATTGCTCTGCTGGAGTTCTTGCCTCCGCAGCACCGCGCCGCGCTTCAGCCCACCAGCCGCACGCACGCCCACGTCACGCTAACCACCAATGCGCTCGCCCGCCAGTCGCGCGTCCGCCCGCATCGCCTGTCAGCTGCGCGCACGCCCGCACGCCAGCCTTGCTCTCGCCCACACCGCGCGCTCAGGCTCCCCAGCCGCGTGCTCGCCCACGCTCTCGAGCCTCACGCTCGCCTAGGGTTAGGGTTGGGGTTCAAGAGGGAGAGAACAGAAAGAGATGACGAAGACTAGCGAGAGAGATGGCCAGGTAGTCGGTAGGTAGAGGGGTACTCGTGTCTTTTCCATTTTTTGAATCATTTTTTTTACTTTTAAAATTCGGTCTCAACTAACGATGTCAAAAGAAGGGGAAAACGGAAGGTTTGTTGTTACAAACCAAGGGTAAAATCATAAACAGTAAAAAAGGGGGATAAAACCATAATTAGATAGGAGTAGAAACGCAATAGCTCTTTTTTTTCTCGAACGTGCAGGAGAGTTGCGTGTCATTATATTAAGAAGAAGAAAGTTGTGTACAGGCACACCAAAAGATACAAGAAAGATTGTGCTTATGCAAAAACAAGAGGAGACAACCCAAAATAAAAACCACTCGCTGCTAGGACACTAAGACAGCAACGTGCGTAACCCCTTGACCCCGGCCATGCATCAAAGATGGGCCTCGTCCGAGATCATCAGCAACACTGTGGGGGCACAAGGCAACACTGTGCTCTGTGGCTCGAGCTCCATGTCAACACATCGTGGACCGGTCTCCTGGACCCGGTCGACGTCGACCTCCCCTGCTCCATCATCTCCTACGGCAAGAAGCGCTCGCTGCATGCCGGTTGGTTACTCCGACCTGCTGTCTGAAACAGAAGTCTCCGACGCTGGACGTGACCAAGTTCGGTACGCCACATCGGCGGTGCCTGAACCACTTATGTGCGCCTAGAATTAGTACAGCGCGGCTACGGTAGGGAGGCGGCGATGACCGGGAGGTGCGGGAGGCGGCGGCGGATCCCAGCCACCGGAAAATGTGTCTTTTCAGTGAAGAGACCCAGTGACGGGTGGAGTACCCGTCACTGTAGCATCTTTCCCCCGCTAGTAAAGCCTTCTTCTGTATTAATGTAAGTCAAGATAGGATACTTAAATCATCTCATTGTTTACACTTTATTGCTTTGTACACTTTGGTGAATGAGAACATACCTCTGGTCGACTAGTGAACATCAACAAGTTTCCACACAGTTTGAACTTTCTCAAGAATTAAGCATTTCAATTATTTCCCCTGCGGTAGGCCTTTTCTCCAAGTCATGGTTCACACACTCTAGAGCCAGGGTGATGCATTTTTTTACTTGTTGAATACATTTTTCTGGTGACGATCTCTTTGATTTTTCAAATCTGCTCTTCCACCTTTGAACCACCTGCACATTTGCATAAGTGAGCCAAAGCAACAGAGTGCACTTGCAAAGGCTTGATTGATTCTCCTTACATTCTCTGTTAAGTGCGGTATAGATGTTTCAATACTCTGGAGGCTATTATCCTCATTGGCGTGCTTCGAATCCAGTAGAGGATGGTCCTTACGACCTGTGATTATCTGTATAATGATGACACCAAAACTGAATATATCTGCCTTGGTGGATACTTCACCTCGCATTAAGTATTCTGGCGCCATGTAGCCACTGCAGCATATAGTTTGAAAGTTTTGAGGAACTGAAGGCACATTCAAATGATGCAATAAAGTTTGTGAAAAGAGCAAAAAACGGTTGAGTCATCACAAATGGAGTAGCTTACAGCGTTCCTGCAGGATTTTCTTTGATGATAGTTCGGGATTTTTGTTCTCCTAATAATCTTGACAAACCAAAATCCGCAATTTTTGGTATCATGGTAGCATCCATCATTATATTTTGAGGTTTAAGGTCCAGATGAACAATATGGCATATCTCATGAAGGAAATGCAAACCGCTGCAAATTCCCTTGATTATCTCATATCTTGAATCCCAATCAAAGCCAGAAAGCTCATCTGAACAGACCAAGCAGTAAACAGAAAAAAGTGATTATTCTTGTGATACCAAGTTCCTCCTGTATTACAGAATTTACAGTGCTCTGTAGCTATAGACCAATAGTTTCTGCTGCAAATTGTAGTTATGTGTGTGTTTAACAAAGTGGACACTAGGAAAAAAGAGCAAAAGCAGATAAACAATGCACTGTGTTTATTTGAGAATCATACCAGAGACATGTTCATCAAGGCTCCTGTTAGATATATACTCAAAGCAGAGCAACATTTTTGGTACTTCTGCCATGACAAGTTTCCCACACGGTAGCGGCACAAGTTCACTTCTTGACTCGACACAGTAACCTACAAGTTGAACTATATTCTGGTGTTTTCTCCCCACGAGATTGATGACCTCATTCTGAAATTGATTGTTGTCTTCCACCAAATGTTTATCAAAAATCTTCTTAACAGCAATAACATTCCTGCTATTGAGAACACCCTTCAGAGAATGTGCCCAAGCCTTTCGTTAGTTACTGCTGCTAACATTTAAAATCCACTGAGAAAGAATTGCCATACCTTGTAAACCACTCCGTATCCACCTCTGCCGAGTTCTCTAGAAAAACCATCTGTGATGGCTTCCAAAAATTCCAGTGACAGAGATATCGGTGTCGGACTTGGATCCTGCAGTATATGCTCCAGCATCTTCTCAAATATATCATATTTAGGAACTCCGCTCATTTCTGTTTACACATAAAAAAATTGTTTGAAAAAGAACATGTAAATATTAGTTTTTGACATATTATAAAAGAACTAAAAATTTAATTGCTTGTATTCTTGGACGACAAATATTAGGAAACACAAGTCCCTATGAAGAATGACAGGCAATCTACCTGGTGACATTGCACCCTCTGCCGTTCTTCGTGCAGGCAATCTACCTGGTGACATTTCATCCTTTGTCATTCTCTCTACATAATGTCTTGACAGCTCAAGGATTGGATGGTTACGATGAATGTAAATTGCATTCTTGAGCTTGATCTCAGCATCCTCCACCGCCTTCATCTGGGCACCATCGCAGTCGACTATGACAGTGACGTGTTCAAGTGAAGTAAGGTTCTCCAGGCCAATATCAAACCAACCACCTTCCCTCTTCCTCACATTAAAGTATAAAACAAGCTTTTGAAGATTTGGCATAACTCCTGGAGCGAACACCAGCCGACACCTTAAACAGTGCCTAAACTTGAACTCTACTAGAGAGCGGAACGGTTGATCAATGCCAATCACCAACTGTTTATCGGTAATACCATCCCAAGCTAATTGTAGTTCAAGAAAATTTAGCATGGGTAATGCTCCAAGAAGCAGAAGATCATCTTGTCTTAGCATCTTGAGTTGAATGGATAAGAAGGATAGTTCAAAGAGGGAGGAAAACCACTGTGGCAACCGAGAGATGGTTAAATGGCCTCCAGTAAAGCTTCGCATATGTGAAGGGCCTTTCCATTGATTTAATATGCAGTCCAGGGAGCATAGCCCATTGCCAAGAAAAATTAAAGAGCGAATGTTTCTTAGATTGAATAAACTTTGTAGAAAGGTCATCATACAACCGTCGTCACTATCATGTAACCCCTGTATGCTGAGCTGTCTCAGTTCAGTAAGATTGCCTAGCTCAGCCAGTGTGTTTGGTGATTTATCTACATTAAGTACTACCAGCTCTTGCAAAGACATTAAATTCCCAATCCCCTCTGGCAATTTCACATCTGCATTAATAATCAGATGCTCGAGTTTTCTTAGCTGAAAAATACTTGCTGGAAGTTCTTGTATGGATGCTTCCCACAAATCCAAAGTCTTCAGAAGCTGTAAATTTACAATTTGTTCCAGAAGCGTTGTTTCAAGCTTACCACCTAATGCCAGATATCTCAAGTGATGCAGCCTCACTAGATCCTTAGGTTGAATTCTTTTGCTGGGAAAACTCTCCAAAGCCAAAACACGGACAACTGGAAACCATGATAGTGGTGGCATGCAATGAAAAGCATCACCAAATACAATGAGTGACCTGACACATGCCAACGTTGTTGGCAATATGACTTGGTCTTTCGTACCTTCTTCATTGCTCTGTAACCTGCTAACTTGCACTTGCAGAATTAATCGTCGTACCTTGCAATTGCGAACTGGAGGTACTAGTGTGAATGGACCTGCTATGGTGATAACATTTTCGTGAGCTGAAAGGGAAATGATAAGATCTACTATCATACCATTTACACGGTAAGATCTTGCACTGCCATTTTCATTCAAGCCTACTGGTTGAATTATGCCATAATCAACAAGCTTTATGAAGTAACTCTCTCCAATTTCGTATAAATTGTTGCCCTGTATTTCATCAAAAAAACCTTCTGCTACCCACATCCGTATCAACCGATCTTTTAAAATCTCATAATCATGTGGAAACATACCAAGATACAGCAAACAGGGCTTCAGATATGGTGGCAAGTCACCATACCTAAAAGATAACACATCTCGCGGAGTTTTGTTCTTTCTTAAACTGGAACTCATGGAATTGTATACGCCATACCATTCATGCTTGGTTTTGTTTGGTATACTGGCCAATATAATAGCTATAGTTTTGATAGCCAATGGTACTCCACAACACCTCTTCAAAATTTTATTTGTTACCTCCTCCAATTCACAATGAATTTCCTCTTCATCATTAAATATCCTTTTATAAAGCAGCCTTTTGGAGTTCTTATCAGAGAGAGGCTCTAGTTCATATATTGTACCACCAACTGAAGATAGAGTAGCCAAGTCAATATAACGGGTTGTCACAATAACTCTGCTGCCGAGATAGTTATCAACGAGAGCAGAACAAATAGTTTTCCATGTTTCCTTATCCCGTACATCATCAATAACGATGAGGTACCTGTGATTTTAATTATAAGAGTGTCAGATGCAGCATGGTAAAGTTTGATAAAAGCCGGCAGTAAGAGAGATCATCGCTATGGTAACTTGACTCATTTATAAGGACACGGCAGTTAGAGCCTGTATCCATTGAACGACATGAGATGTAATGAGATAAATCAAGTAAAATAGAGGTTTATTCCTCAAATTCTCTAGCCCTGAAGCCCTTGCAGAACAGCAGCAGCCACAGCTCCCTGCTCCCCCAAGCACGCCCGTGACAGTTTCAGTAGAGAAATATGTTTGCCTCAGTTAAACAAAAACCTTTGACACTGAGAGACGAAGGACAGAGTGTTTTTTGTCATTTAAATCAAAAATATATATATAATTTAATTAGAGCAATTTATGTTGTATCAAGCCATGCTTGGCATATAATATACATACCTCTTATTCGTGAGGAATTTCCTGATGCAGCTAATAAGTTTCTCGACATACATTTGTCCAGCTGCTGTATGGGTAACTTGACGTAATATGCTCACAAGAACTTTCTTCATGTTTGAATACCGAGACAATGAGACAAAAGCTTTACACTGAAATTGTCCTCTTAGTCTTTCATACACCAAATTGGCAATGGTCGTTTTCCCCAGGCCTCCTACTCCGACAACGAAGACAACCAGTAGCTTCTGTTTTTCCACAGAGTTTCCTTGGGTCAACAAATTAGAGATCTTCTCTACAGAGTTATCAGTACCAAAAAGCTTGGATGCATGCTCAAACTTAGCCAACACACGAGAATCCAAGGTTATCATGTCAGGCTGTGCATCAGGTGGGGTCGTCCATGCTCTACATACTTCCGTCGAGAATAAACTGCACCTGTTCCTTAGCCTCTCAAGTACCTCATCGATGTGCGCACTGATGTCCTGAATGGCAGTGGCAATATTCCCATGATTTTTCTTGGCTTTTGTCATCCATCTTCTGAATCTTTGCGGCTTAGCACGAGCATAAGCATCGACGCTCAGCATAAAGGCATCAATCTTGTCGTCAATGTCACAAGTGTACTCCGTCCAGTCCACTAGGAAGATGTCGATAATATCGTCAATCTTCTGATGAGCCAGCCAAGGATCAAGGTAATAATTATTAAGGGCATCCTGTATCTTCGTCACTTTATATTTCACGATCATGATTTCTTCCACCACCAACTGGGGCAGCTTGTATTCATCAACGTTGTTGAGAAGGTTGCAGAGGTTGGAGACGATGCTGCGGAGTTGTATCGCCGCAACTGCCATGCTTGCCTTGCTCTCTTAATTTGGTGACTGCCTTGCTAGAAGTTTCACTGTGGATCCGTTAGAGATAGGCGCCCAAGACCCTGGTTAATTAGAGTGAGTAGAATAATGGGCATGTTAGATGAAAGTGATGAACTGGAGGAGAGAGACGCGACCTCGGTGCTTCTGCTGCAGCCGCCTAGATCTGGAGCGTCGATCCGCACGAGCACAACTGCAGGTTTGTGGGCCTGGCCTCTTGCAAGGCGTTGACTAGATCTATCTCGTGCCAACCACAACAGTAGACGGCGTGGGAGAGAGAGAGAGAGAGAGAGAGAGAGAGAGAGCTCAGCACAACTCCGGCGAACTAGATCGAGCTTGGGGACGGTGCTCGGTAGGGGGGGCGGCAACAGGCAGATGGAGCTCGGTAGGGGAGGTCTGTTTGGTTCTGGATCAGGTGCACGCGGCCAGGCCAGGCAAAGAGGCGCGGGGTCAGTTTTTTTAAGCAAAAATTTGACACTACGAGTTCCTCTAGGAACAAAACCCTAGGGAAATGCCAAAAAAATACTAGTAGACAAAGAAACTTTTCCTAGGAATTTATTAGAGCGAGTATAGTAATCAGGGACTGACTGTACTCGTCATACTTTAAATTCATTATCTAAAAGGAATATTCTGTCCTAGTCAACAATATTCTTTCCTCTATATTCAGTTTTTTTATACCCATTCATACTCTATATCCATTCTCTATATCAACTATCCAATATTTTATTAACCATTTTCAACTATCATCTTTTTTTCTCTTTCCCTTTTTTTTCTTTTCCACTTCTCTTTCCTCTTTTCTCGCGCCATTAGCAGGTAGCGCACCACTCGCTCGTACGCTAGAAATAGCGGGTCGTCGAGCAAACGCTTAGATAGCGGATGGATTACAGTACAGCGGTGCAGGCCTTTTCACGCCATGACGCTACTGCAGGGCTGGGTGGTGAACTGGCTCCCGTACCCGGTGCGGCCAGCCTAAGAGCAAGTATTATAAGCCTAGTCAGCTGGCTCAAAGGAAAGCCACGTCACACAAATTCCTATATGGAGGAGTGAGAAGGGAAGAAAGAGAAAGAAGCTGGTGACTGTTTCGTCGCCGGCTCAAAACATCAGACCCGAGACTAATGTAGGCTTTGACCATTCAACTGGTGTGCATGGGCAGCATTAAGCAATTAAATATTTAACTAGAGGAGAACTAGCCGCTCATTCATCGGGTGCCCATTATACTAGCATACGTTAGTGCCGGGACTACCGGCATTGAGTGAGTTGGTTCAAGGATATCGCCGGCAGCGGGCGAAATTATTAGTCCTGTTCTAATCGCCTGTCCTGTTAGCCCTTTTCTGAGGTAGACAAGAAAGAGAAGGAAATATTCCTGAAACGGGCGCACGGTGAACGCCGGCCTGCAGCTGGCTGCTCATAAAAAACGAAGTGCATGCACCACTCTGTGACCAAATAAAGATAAAACTAGGTTCATATAGTATATTTATTAAATGGTTTAATAGCTAGCTAGTAGCTTATCATTTATATAGGATGAGCTGATAGCATATTGAGGTGAGCAGTTCTGCAGCCGACGAGCCGGCTAGACCATTAGTCTTGCTCTTAGACACTAGGGTCAGTTGCTCACGTGACCTGTAATTGTTTACTAGTTCCCTATCAATTCCACTAGCCTAGGGAACCTTTTATCAATATTTATTAATAGTAGTTACTCCCTCCATCCTAAAATAAGTGTCACTATGGTTTTCATACTGGTCAAAATTTCTTAAGTTTGACTATATTTAGAGAAAATATTGATAACATTTGTGTATCTAAATAAGTTTTTTTATAAAAATAGATTCAATGATATATCTAATGATATTAATCATATATTATAAATATTAATATTGTTTTATATATAATTGGTCAAAGTTAAAAGCGTTTGATTCCTCGGGAAGTGAGAACGACACTTATTCTGGGACAGAGGGAGTATTTCATTTTTTATTATTATCACTATAATCATTTATGCTCTCTTCCCTCCCGTATACAATGATTATCATATTGATGAAACAAATTGATCATGAACAAATCCTTTATTGATTTGAATTACAACAACATTGATTCACCGGTCAAAAAAATAGGAAGCACAACCTACTATCAAATCCTTTATATTCACTAAGCATTACTAACATCATACATAACACCTCGACACGCAAGCCAACCTTCCTTCAGCAGCAGTCACGGCCGCGGCATCTTAACACACAAGATTATCTTGTTGCTTCCTGGTTTACAAGCTTCCGTCAGTTCCATCTTTCATCACCAGGATAATCCTGTTGCTCCCTACTTTAGAAATTAGAAAGCGCCTTATATTAGAGTTGCTCATACTAATCATTAACAAACATATCGCACAGAGCAAATAAAAAAAAACAGTTTCTCACCAAACTACAATTTGAACAGAGGAAATAAGATCGGGAAACAGTCAAAAAAGGACAGCAGTTCTTCGTATCATCATAGATCTGAGAAACAACAGATGTGGACTTCAACATGGAGGCAAGGGATCAAAGAAAAGATTCACTTTTAGCTTATTACTTGCTCCTGTCCATGACGCATGCAAGACTTCATGATGCGGCCAGCCCGCGCGCCTTCACGAAACTCCATCCTGCGTGTTCTCCAATCAAACCGCAGGTTGCAGTTGCACTTGGCCAACTTCTTCGGTGTTAGTCGGCTCCGGCGTCCACTCAACTCAAGCCTGCGCTTCGAAAATCGCCACTACACTCACTGTTGGTATCACCAAGCACAAGCTTCGGTGTCACGAACAGAAAATGTAACAGAAAAGATAAATCTCAAAGGATACAAAGCGGAACGGTGGGTTTTCTTCACGTATTTCGAAAAAGAATCGTCCTTGCTTATCTACTATTTATAGGCCCGTACTTAGGTTATATGCAGATGACCTTTTTACCCCTGATTATCTACTATATTTTGCGAATATACAGTACAATCTGGTCACAGAGGGTAAACTGGTCTTTGATACATCATTTGTGCCCTTCCTTGCTTGTCACGTCTTTGCAGGCTGTTGTGTCACATGTCTTCGGTAGTGGACCGCATCGAGGATCGCTTCATTCAATGCCCTTAGCTTTTGGGGACGCTACGAAGCTTGTTTTGGGCGAAGTCTGATCCTTCGAGGGCGCGAAGACAACCCTCAAATGAGCCTGTATCCCTCGAGCGTCACTACCTTCTGTTTGCTTGAGTCAACGGGAGCGCCTTTTCTGGGCCTTCGTTGGGTACCTACACTACGAAGTCAATGTTAATAAGAAAGGAATTCGGCTCTTTGGCCTCGAGTCTGCACACGACCCAACTTTAGTAGGCCTCGAAGGGTGGCCCATAAGGTGATCCCCCAACACTCACCAAGGCACATCACTCATAGTCACAAGTTTGGGAGGGTAACTCGTTGCGGAAGAGAAAGGCTCCCTTCGAGACGATTGAAGATATAGGTGATTTGAGATGTGAAATTGGGGAAAGGAAGAGGCCTAAGATGTTTTTGAAGTTTTAAACTTGATGGCCTCTTTAGAGGTTGGGGTAATAAAATTCTCTTTTTCTCAGAGAAAAAATTAAGATCAACCTTCATAAAAAATTATAAGTTGACTGATGACACATCCATCAGTCAAATTTTCCACCCCTTCCATCTCATTTGAATGGTCCACATCTAGCCTCCTAATTCATATATTCCTCCACAGATCTTCTTCCCCGATAGACTGATGGATATGCTAATCCCTTATCGCTAGTTCAAAACAAAAATGTGACGGATGGATATGCAAATCCTCACGCGCAACTAGGGGTGGAGCAAACACTATAACAAAAGACCACCATAGCAGCGGTCAAAAAGTCATTGTAGTAGTGGGGATGGTTACCTGCCGCTACACAACATAGCTGAAAATAAACCCGAACAACGGCGGGTACAGGTCATCCATCATAAGGAAAAATAAGGTAGCAGTGAGCGGTGATATCACCCGCTGGTACCAAGAACCAGGAAAAATTAAAAAAAATCAGCTCCGGCCGCCCACCGTCGTCACCGCCGCCTGCACTGCCCACTGTCGTGACCGCACGCAAGGCCTCTAGATCTGCCGTTCACACCACCAACAAGGTAGTTAGATCCTCCCGCGCTGCCCACAAGGTAGCCATATCAGTTGCGGTTGTCGGATCCTTCGCTCGCACCATCGAAGTGGCCACCATATCTATCGCGGCTATCGGATCCGCCGCCTGCCACTGCGAGGCCAGCCACGAGCTCGCCCACAGCACTAGATCTGCCCCACTTTGACGGAGAGGGCGGTTTGAGGGGCACCGGAGGAGGGGACGGCTTGGCGGGGGCCAGAGGAGAGGGCAACGTAGAGGGGACCAGAGGAGGTGGCATGGAGAGGGCGAAGAAGAGGGCTCCAGGGGGGTCGGCATGGAGGGAGTCATAGGAGAGGGCGCCGGAGGAGGGGGCAGCGTGGAGGGGGCAGAGTTGAGGGCATCATAGTGGGTGACTGAGGGGTGGGGGGGGGAGGGGCGGTTGTGTGGAGAGAGAGAGAGAAAGATAGAGAGGGGTAGGTTTGAGCTAGGGTTTGTTTCTATATATATATTAAGTTAGAATTTGGTGGACTGGGCTAATTTTAGAGCAGCGGAATATTTTGTGGGTCTCTGCTATAAATGTTGTTTTTTGTAGTAGCAACCAATACTATAAACTGCCCCTAAAAATGTTGTTTAATGGTGGATCAAATTTTAAGTCGCTGTTAGAAATGTCTAAAATGTTATAGCGGCGGATTATTTTACCGTAGTTAGACCCATTTTAGAAACGCTGCTATAGTGCTGTTTTAGTGTTGTGAAAAATGAAAAATATATTACTAGTTCCTCCCCTCCTAATCTTTTTCCTTTTTCTTCTTAAGATTTTTGCTATTATTACCATAAAATCAGTGGGTTGTGTTAAAATGAGCACGAAACCGTGGGTTTCGCTAAAATAACTAGAAAATCATTGCCTCTTCGGTAGAATGACCATGTGAAGGTGCATCTAGGCCCCTAATTTTATTTTGGTGATTAATGTTAATACAATTAAGAATGGACTAATCTTTTAATAAGCATATGTGTAGATTATGATATAAAGTTTGGTCATTAAATGCATAGAAACAAAAAGGGAGAAAAGAAGATGGCAAAGTGCTTCAAGATGAAATCCAAAATATGCTCAAGAATGAAGTTTATAATATTTTATTTTAAATCCTGAGTATAGGAAAAGCCGTACTATTAAGAGGGATACAAAAGTATGAAGCGGAGGTGAACTAAGTGCAAAATTCCCCTTTCTAGGCCAAATAAAATTTTCCAGGGTAAAATCATCAGACTTGTCTGACCCATCGGACAAGTCCATCGGACTCCAGTACGTCTGCCACTCTGGGTTGTCGGACATGTCCGACGATCATCGGACTTGTCCGATGATCAGAGGAAAGTCCGACGCATCGGACACTTTCATCGGAGTACAGTTTCCCTGCCACCCTATTTTCATCGGACTTGTCCGATGGCCATCGGACTTATCCGATGGAAAAGACTTGTCCGAGCCATCGGACAAGTCCATTGGATTCTAGTTCCTCTGCCCCTCCTGTGCCGTCGGACATGTCCGATGATCATCTTATCCGAGGCATCGGGCAAGCTTGTCGGACTCCAGTTTCTACGCCACCTTGATTCATCGGACATGTCCGATTGCCATCGGACTTGTCCGACATAGACCTCAGAAATTGGGTCTTCAACGACTCTTTTCCCCATTGGGATATAAATAGAACCCCTCTTCGTCCTTTGGCCGGAAGGTCACTCATTCCACTCAAAAACACTCTCAAGCTCACTTTGCTCTTCCCAACTCTTCTCCCTTGCTTTCACTCTTGATTTGTGAACGGATTGAGAGAAGATTGAAGTGCTCCATCGACTCCAAGCTTCCATCCTCTTGAGCACTTGGTTCATCCTCACCGCCGATGACTATTGTGTTTGTTACTCTTGAGGATTCATCCTCTAGACGGTTAAAGGTGCCCATAGAGTTCCTAACTTGTGTGGTGACGACTCGGGAAGTTTGTATTAACCCCTCCTTTATGGAGTTTCTAGTGGAAAACCAAATTTGATCTTTGTGGTCACTTGGAGAGGTTAGGGTTGAAAGAGATCCGGTCCTTTATGGATCCCTCAACGGAGACGTAGGCTTTTTTGTGGAGCTGAACTTCGGTGAATAAATCTTGTGCCTTACTTGTGCTTTTAATTACTTGTCTCTCATTTACTTGTTCTTGCTCATAAACTTGCTAGTTAGGGTTTGCTTCGTATTTCTTAACTTAACTTGTGTAGGTTGCTTGCTAGTTGCTCTCCTTATTTTTACAGCTTTCCCTTGCTTATATTCACTTGCTCCTAGCTTGCCTTACACTAGTTTTAATATTTACCCGGTCGATCTACTTTTCTATCTCGTGCCATCGGACAAGTCGTCGGACTTTCCCCACAATCATCGACAAGTCCAATACTGCGCATTTAACTTTTATTATTAAGTAAATATCAGGGATTATTGCCTATTCACCCCCCCCCCCCCTCTAGGCACTTTCACCATGAACTATTTTGTAGACCAAAATGCCCTTATCCTTTCTTCTTCCTCTCTCTCCTTCTCTCTTCTTCTCTCTCCTAGTCCCGATAGTCTCCAGAGAAGAGAGAGGGAGAGAGAAAGAAGAAAGATGAAGGCATTTTTTTTATAGAAAATAGGTCATGATCATTTTACCCGAGAGGCAATGATTTCATGGTAATTTTAACAAAGTCTAAGATTTCGTGATCATTTTAACGAAGCCCACCAGTTTCTTGGTCAAAATAGCAATAATCTTCTTCTTCTTTTGATCTTATCTTGTATGCACGTGACGTACTAGTATAAATTTGTAGCAAGTTGAAGTTGTCATGAATAGCACAAATATTTAATATGAAGACCCAAATATATATAGATACATGTGTCATTACCGGAAAGATACTATTTGCCGAGTGCCAAGGGCATTTGCCGAGTGCCAAGAGCACTCGGCAAAGCCAACAAAACACTTGGCAAAGTGTTTGTGGAGTGTTACACTCGGTAAATAACACGCGGCAAAAAGATACTCGGGAAAGAGGTATTTACCGAGTGTTTTTTGCCGGACACAATTTTTATTTGCTGAGTGTTTTTTTTCTTTTGTACTCGGCAAAGAGCGTTTTGCCAAGTGCCCGACAAAATACACCCAGGAAATCTCAAGACAATCGGCAAATAACCGATTTCTGGCAGTGTGTATACAAATATACACAAAACCTTTTATACAATGGATTGTTGTTGACCTAGTGCCGCCAGGAGCCCAGGAGCGCCCAGCCGCTGCAGCAGCTTGGTCCCCCTCCTCCTTCTCCTCCGGTGCCCATACTGGCGGCAAGGAGGAGCGGGGATCCATCCTTCTTCTTAGTCTAGTTGTTCTTTTCCTTAGATCGAGTCTTAGGTTAGGGTTGAGGTCTTCTCCATGACGAGTTTCTCGGCATTGAGAATATGTTTTCTCCTTTTTCTCGCCGGTCTTGTCAAGGATAAAGGATGGATTTGGTCTGTCCATGGTGGCATCAATGAAGATGACGGCGGTGGCGACGTCGTCAACAACTTTCGTGTCTTGGCGACATGGAGATTTAGGTTTTCGGACGACGACATCAAGACGGAGATGGTGTTGTTAGTGTGAAATAAAATTCTCCGGTCCCTTCTTCATTTTGTCGTGGTTAGTTCCAACCACGATGAAGGGCTTGTGAGATCAGGTTCAATATTTTTTCGTCTTTTTCAGTGGCTGAAGGAAGAAAAAGGACGACACGAAAAAGAAGAGGATTATGCTCAATTCTACCTATAGGAATGTTGTCCGCCGTTCTCTGGGCACATGTTCTCAGTCTGTTTGCTGAGTGTTTGCCTGTGTGGTCATCTATATGAATTTTTATACAGGTTTAAAATTAAATTTTGGAGCTACATACTGAGTGCACTTAGTTGTAATATCTCTGTATTTCAGAGTGTTTGTAACATAAAGATGTACTCAGTCATTATTTAATATAATATTTCTTTTATCTAAAAAAAAACCTTTTATACAATGAGAAAAATACAGAAGTCAGAATACATCTAACAGGAGTTACGAAGACATGAAAATTGAGCGGCCTCTGTCACTCAATACGACGTTATTATGAATTCGTACCAAGTTTGATCAAAGGCATGCAAATTGAGCAGCCGAGATAAAAAAAATGATGTTACTATAAATTAGTATCAGGTCTAAACAAGCTGCAAACGCAAATCAATCAGCGACCGTATATATCGAAAAACAAAATGGTGTTCATAGCTGTCCTGCTCTTGATGTGTTTCCTGGCTCCCACACTCGGTAATGTTGCGATCGTCAATAAAATTCCCATTTCCTAGGAAGAAAAATATATCGAGACCACCTGCAGTAAAGAAAATGATTTTAGTAGACTTGTAGTTTTTCCGCTCCTAATCTTTTTCTTTTGCTTTTTTTGATTTTATCGCGTCTGCACTGACGTACTGGTATAAATTCGTACCGAGTTGGAATTACGAAGACATGCAAATCGTCAAAAACTCAACACGATGTTACGTACCAAGTTTGATAAAAGGCAATAATAAAGCATGTAAATCGCGCAACCTCCGTCGCAGTCTTTACCTCACACAAGGTTGTGGCCGACTTGTTACGTCCAAAGTACACGTCCTACATGTACTAGTTCGTACCAAGTTTGAATAAAGACATGCAAATTAAGTAGACGAGGTCAAAATGATGTTATTATAATTTCGTATCATCTGAGAACTTAAGTTGAGATGTACTATGTTGATATGTTGTGAAAACGTACGTTTGTAAACTTGATGGCCTCCTCAGACGTCGATCGGTCGGGGTAATAAAAATTCCCATTTTTCAAAAAGCAAATCGAGATCAGCCGCCGTCTAAAATGCTGTTAGTAGTTTTTCCCCGCCTGTTCTGTTATTTCTTCTTCTTCTTCTTTTGATCGTAATGCGTCTATGCACGTGACGTACGTACTGGTATAAATTCGTCCCAAGTTGGAGTTAAGAAGCCATGCAAATTAATTAAGCAACCTCGGACTAGAACTCAGTACTACGTTATTATGAATATAACCCGTACAAAAGATTGATCAAACGCATGGAAAATTGAGCAGCCAATCAGGTGAAAAAGATATTACTATAAATTCGTATGAGGTCTGAGCTGCAAACACACAAATCAATCAGAGCCACAGTGAAAATGGCGTTCGTAGCTGCTGTCCTGCTCTTGATCTGCTTCCTGCTGGCTCCGGCGGCCACGCTTGGTAATGCACAGTCAACGATCGCCAGCCGGTGGCGCGAGCTCCATGGCAACGCCTCGTGGACCGGCCTCCTGGATCCGATCGACGTCGACCTCCGCCGCTTCATCATCAACTACGGCGAGCTCACGCAGGTCACCTACGACAGTTTCAACAACGAGAAGCGGTCGCCGCACGCCGGCGCGTGCAGGTACGGCTACTCCGACCTTCTCAACGAAACGGAGGTCTCCGCTCCCGGCAACTACGCGGTGACCAAGTTCGTGTACGCCACGTCGGCGGTGCCGGAGGGGTTGCTGCTCTTCCCGGCGCCGGAGCTGAGGGAGAAGGCGTGGAGCAGGGAGTCCAATTTCATGGGGTACGTCGCCGTGGCCACCGACCAGGGCGTGGCCAAGCTGGGAAGGCGCGACATCATGGTGGCATGGCGTGGCACGGTGACGGATTTAGAGTTGGTCAACGATCTTGATTCCACCCCGGTGTCCGCCGCGCCGGTGCTCGGCGCCGCGGCGAAGGAGAACCCGCTCGCCGTGGTTCACAGGGGTTTTCTCTCCATTTACACGTCTAGCAACCGAAACTCCACGTACAACAAGGCCAGTGCCAGAGACCAGGCAAGTCATCTGCTAATTGTATATGCAATCTCTTTTCTTCAATTCAAACCTTTTTTTTTAATCAAAACAATCTCAAGTCAACAGATCATATTATTAAACATACAAAAATCTCTTTTCTTCAACTCAAACGTATTTAAAATCAGCAAATCTCAAGTCAACATATATCATGTTAAAAAACACAAAAATCCAAAATGAGGTATATATGTTGTTAACAAAAAAGAACCTTGTTAATGAAACAGGTGTTTGAGGAGGTGAGGAGGCTGATGCAATTGTACAAGGACGAGGTGACCAGCATCACCATCACCGGCCACAGCCTCGGCGCCTCGCTCGCCACCCTCAACGCCGTCGACATCGTCGCCAACGGCTTAAACAACGCACCTACCAATAATAGCAGCTCTTCCTCCTCCAAGCAGCAGCCACCTTCACCAGTGACTGCCATCGTCTTCGCGAGCCCGCACGTCGGCGACCGCTTCTTCAAGACGGCGTTCCGGTCGTTCCCGGACCTTCGAGCCCTCCACGTGAAGAACGCCGGCGACGTCGTGCCCAAGTTACCGCCGGTGGCGTACGTCGACGTGGCCGTGCCGCTGCACATCAACACGGCCAGGTCGCCGTACCTTCGCTCTCCGGGGACGGTGGTGACGTTCCACGACCTCGAGTGCTACCTGCACGGCGTGGCCGGCGAGCAGGGCGGCGGCGCCGGAGGAGGACGGCCGTTTAAGCTGGAGGTGGACCGTGACGTGGCGCTCGTGAACAAGCACGCCGATGCGCTCAAGGACGAGTACCCGGTGCCGGCGAATTGGTGGGTGCCCAAGAACAAGGGGATGGTCAAGAACGCAGATGGCAAGTGGGAGCTCAAGGACTTTGAGCAGATCTAATAACGAACCTTCTCGTGTTGACCTCACCATGCATGCTCGTATACTACCGTGCATGCATGCGGAGAAAAGACATGTCGTACTAGAGATCTATCCCTCAAAGTACCCTAAAACCATACCTAAATACAGTTATACTACTATAATCTTGATATCAACAAAGCGATATTCAATAAAGATCTCTTATTAAATGCACGAAGGCCTTTTGATCATCATGCCGTGAAAATGTTTGGCGCCATTCTAAACGAGAGTAGGAATGAGATGACAATGTGTATGAACAGTCATGCCTCTTTCCAAGGCATGAGGGAAGGCATCCTTGTCCTTTGTAGTACTTTTAAGAGTGTTGCCTAGTATTTTTTTTTTCTTTTTCCTTCAAGAATGTGTGGCGCTAGTTTATAGGCTCCACGTGAAGTCGTGAATGATGAATAGTTACAGCATGGCTTGTACCTCTTTCCTTTTCTTTATTAACAAACTAGCTAACTTGGCGCGCTCGGCCGCGCTCGACGGGTCCTAACTATTTTTCTTTTTCTTTTATATATATATATGAACTGCATGTCCTAATTGTTGTTTAAGAAAGAATTATTCAAAAATATTTGTTTGTTTATAACCTAAATATGTATAAAAAACATATAAAATATTATATACGTTAAAGATCTTTTAGCACATAGTGCACACCATATGATCAAGACAGTACACAAATAAGTAAAAGACAAAGGACCAAACTGCAAAAATGCAGTCAAACGCATCTAACTGGCCAACCTTATCCCGGTGATAGGCATCGTCTTCCCCGTTCCACATCACCATGTCAGCTTTGTACAACACTCTCGTCCTCCCCTCATGGCAGGATCCTCTCCTGATGGATAGCAAGCGGCGGTGGGAAATAGCAAGTTCAAAAGTTCATATTTCTCTCATCTCAAGTAAGCTTCCTTTGTTCATTCTCCACCACAGAGCTTGTGATGGATGCACAAGTGAGATCGAGCGACGCCCATCTGCCTGAAGCTCCTGTTGTCAAATCCTTCGACCCAATCGGCTCTCTCCTTTCTCCTCCACTTAATGATTCACGAATCTGATGGTCTGAGTTCTCCTCAACTTCTCCAAAATTAGATGTGTGACCTGACAATCTTGCTGCTAACTGAATCTGTCCATATTCAAGCTTTGCATGCTCTTCCTCCCAGTCTGTAGGAGTGCGAGCGAACCGACTCCGAGCAACGACGTACTGGTCGACGTGCGTCTCGCCTTTTTTGCTCCCCCGCCTCTCTCCTAGCCGTGGTGGATGTGGATGTCGCCCCTCCCCTCTAGCGCTTGCTTCCTCCTTCCCGCGTGTCGCCATTCCCATGGGCTGCAGCGTCGCTGAAGGACGGTGAAGAGAATATAGGCCCACACACGGGCCAAGCTTGCCACACCATTTAGGGCAGCAGCCCATGATTCGCAGTGCGACCCAACTTCGGCCGAGCGACGTGTTTCTTCGAAAAGGTGTCCACGATAGTGAAAAGTTGGCGTGGTCAAAGCAGAGGCTGGCCACGTCGCCCAAATTACAGTGAGGGGTGGAAATCCTTCTGCTATCTACTTACTACTACTAGTATTTTGCACGTGCGATACGCACAAGCTATCCTCACATATAAAATATATTTTATAGAAGGATATGTGATAATAACTGACCAAACGTATGGTAGAATGATTAATATATAGATCAAATATTACACAAATGTTAAAACACGTGACAAGCGACAAGTATTGAATAAAAATGTAAAATAAGACTTTATAAAAAATGCAAAAAGTACAATACATAAATAAAAATACCTACTCAATTGCTTTACAACCTAGTAAGTAATCTTCATGAAAAGATCACAAAAAAAAAATCTCTTGGGATACATTTGATTATTCCAATCGTAGCTAACATAACAATGCTCAGTTTCATTGTTCCCCATTGCTGGCACATCATTCCAGTTAGGATGAACATGCGTGCTAAAAAAAAATAAGAAACATGTTCCCTACTGATAGATCTCACCCCATTTAACCAATGCTAAAAAAAAATAAGAAACATGTTCCCTACATCAGATCTCACCCCATTTAACCAATTCCAAATGACGCTTCTTAATATGATGCCTCAAAATCTAACCTAATCTCTTCCTCCAAAATTTATGAAAACTTCTCATCAATAGCAGTAACCTAGTACATGCTATCCTCACATGAAAAATATATTAATTATTATTAAGAATTAAAGTAAAATAATTAATATATATATATATATATCAGATATTATATTCATGTTACACATGACAAATGATTATCCCAGATTGGCAAAATTTGAAAAGAAAAATGTTGATCAAATTTTATTCAACAAAGCTAAACTGAAGTGTCCACACTTCAACAATCGTCTTTCCCCTATAGCTTCACATTATGAATTTCATTCAAGAAAGCTAAACAACCACCAAACCAAAAATGTTAGCTACCGCGTCCTAGCACACATTCAGGTGGCATCCACCGTGATTTGTGAATCTTTGGCGCCAGCTTGAGTTAGGAGGCCTTCGTACAGTTTGACTGCATCCTCTTACAAGTCATTGCCGTCAACGATTTGAAAATGTGGGCGAGGCCGATCTTGAACCTATTGAGAGTGATTGAGTGACATCACGCGTGTCACTCATGCAGCCGTGATGCTTCGCCTTCTCTGCCTCAACCCTCTTCCTTCTGATGTTGAGCAGCTCCTTCTCTGACAAGTGACATGGGTTGCTTGGCACCTAGTTCAGGCCTAAATCTGGAAGCTTGGTCTCGATGACCTTGTCCTCTGCTCTCTTATAAGCAGTTAACTTGTCCATCTCTTTTGCAAGGTTGACCACCTTTCTTTTCTACTGTTTCTTTTCTCCTTGGTTCAGCCATAGTACTCTCAAACTGTTCGATCTTGTGCCCAGCTCGCTTTTGTAGGATGAGGATACTGATGATGGAGTCCCATGCCATGTGATGGCATGTATTATTTTTTATGAATTTTCTGCCCCAGAATAGAAATTGTTAGCTTGATGAATCATAGGCATACAGAATATACTATTGTATCAAGTGATGACTACTGACAACAACTACTCAATAGTAGATTATTGGGTAGGAATCAAATATGAAAGTTGTTCACAGTATTGTTCTATCTTGACTCAACAGTAGTGTTCGTCATTTAGCAGGTGACTTTAGCCTTTTGCAGACAAAAAGGCTAAAACTTTTGCAATCCAACGCAACAAATAGTGGCATCAAACGAGCTATGCAAAAGGGACCATGGAATGACTGCATAGTAGAGTATAAATACTGCATTTCCTGGTCTTTTTTTATTCTTAGATGCACTTACAATCAGTTAAGGTCAAAAAGGCACTAACAATCAGTTGAGGTGAAAGAAGTACCCACATTGAACCTGCATTTGTATCCCTTGATGAAGCCCAGGATCTTGTCATCCAAGTCGAAGCCAGGGTTTCACATCAGAGATCCATTGTTGAATGCATGGTTATATATTTCTTGGATTACCATTCAAGTATTGTGTTTCGAATATACTAATACAAATATTGTACAATGCACATCAACCAATATTGTGTTTCGAATATACTAATACAAATTAAAGCAGATGCATCAATGCTTCTGCATTGATGTGATTAAGAAAATTTAATAACTCCAGCATATTTTCTTATGTAGATTAATGAATTAGAAAAAAACATTGCTGATTGATGAATCAATGACCATTGCCTTCTAAAAATTATCAGCTCCCACAATGATCAGAATACCTTCAGATTGCATCACATTTAGATCTTTTTACCGAGACTCATCTGAATGATAGCATATGGTGATCAACAGAGCATGCTCGTCGCCACGGAGCTCACCCTAAGAACAAAATCCATTATATATATCTGATCCATACATGCATAAATAAATTATTTCTAAACCTTATCTTTACTATTTTGGCCAAAGAGGTGTATGGTTTTCATGTTTCCTGCATCAATCCCATGACCCAAAACAAATTGTTGTTGTCCTGTCTGCCCCTTAATTTCAATTGATTATAGAGGAGCATGTTATATCAGCCAAAAAATGTACAAGTGCAGGATGACAAACAAAAAATGAACAAGTGCAGCCAAAAAAACGATATATATAAACATGTGTTACACTTAGATGAAACATGCAGGATGATAGTGGATGCATAATTGGGAAGCAAACCAATATAGAACTTCTACTTTACTTATCCAGGGAGCACGAACCTATGTAATGGTTATTAGATGAAAAACCAAACTCTGTAATGTAATCAGAACTTGAAACCCACAGCCACAAGACACTGGGTATACAATGAAGAAATCAACAGGACACAAAGACTTGTGTTGATTATGTCAAAGTCATAATTAAGTTTACATGTATTATGCTCAGCAAGATAGGGCATAAATACTTGGAACTCAAATTCAATTAATATATTTTTTTACTTTTGTAATAATTTTATATGCTTAGCAAGGTAGGGGATTTTTTTCATGACCGAGAGCATATATTATAGTGAAGTCAACTAACTGAAGTAGAGATTTTACGGGACATTGGTAACATAATGGTAAAGCAGTAAGGCTTAGTTTAGTTCGCTTGTGACAAAAGAAGATGGTCACAAGAGTATAATTTGAGACTTTACTCGTAAAAAGCAGTAAGCACCACATGGAGAATAAATTGTAGTATGGAATTGGTACCAATGGGTTTTTGTGTCCTAATTAGTGGACATTTGGTAACACGCAACATGCATCAATGACCCAAAATTTTCAGAAAAATAGAATACATAGTTACATACAGTGGATAAACACCAAGCCTAAACATTTCACTGGGCGAGAATTCATATCACATAAGCTTAAGCAGTGAGCCAATATTTTTTTTTTGCAATTATTAATAGAAATAATTAGTAGGGGCAACATACCTCCCAAATTCTTTTGTTTGGTAGTTGTTTGAACCCTCTTCTCAGGACAATTCTGTAACCATTTTTTCTAGAAGGAAAACATCCCCAAAATCACCATTAACACATATCCTTGAATCCCTGAAACACCATATAAATTTTGTTTAAGAGAACGGTATACAATACAAGGTTGCAAGTATTTGACAATTCATATGAGCACAATGTAAAAGAAGTGTGTTAACCGATCTGCTCATTGCCTATTTGATAACTTGGTACAGCAGCACCATAAGAACCAGAACAATTCTGCACACGTGCATAGAAAATCTGTTGAAAAAAGGCTACAGATGTACTGGCAAGCACGTCACCTGATGTGTCACCTGTACGAGCAGTGTTGCATCACTTGCTAATGGTTATCTTTGCAAATCAGAGACTTGAAAGCAAATTCTGAAAGATACAGGGAACTTGTCAGCACACAACAGGCTCACTATCGGAGACCATGCACAAATCGAATGGGAAAAACAGGGAAAGGGAGAATCTCACCACGACAGAAGAGGGCAGAGGCTTGCCTGGAACCGCTCACCCAACAACACGGCCCGTGCTCAGATCTGACATCGTTGTGTCCGCTGGGTTGCTGCTCGCTATGGCCGATTCTTGGACGCACTGCAGTAGGAGAAGGGCAGGGGGTAAGGCCGCCATTGTCGACCTCCAGCGCACCGGCGCCAGCACGTGCTCGCCCGCAGATGTCGTGCTGCCGAGCGAAGCCACACGCTAGGCCGCTGCCCTACGCACCGCCGCGGCCAGCACCATCGTGCGCTCGTCGCGTACACGTGCCTGGAGCAGATCCAATCAAGATGAAGGGGAAGCAACTGAACTGATCAGGAAAAAAATTACCATCCGCCGTGAAGAACTCCAAGCGAGATCAAACCCATGGTGTCCGTTGGCTTCGTCCGTGATCATTGCTCTGCGCTTCGCGTCGGACTCCAAGCGAGACCAAACCCACGGTGCGACGCCAGGAACGGCAGCTACAGGCGGCGCCGATGAGTGCGGCAAGGGAGGGGAGGTCGAGAAGATCTGCCGCAGAACATGATCGGGGACGAAGGAAAGCCGATAGGGATCCACCACCCTTCTCGGGGACTCTTGCTCGCACTCGGATCCCCCAGATCGAGGAACAGAAGAGAAGGAAACTGGACTCGGGATGGAATGAAATCACCGAAGGCGAAAATTGCGGGCGGGGACAGGCGCGCGGGTATCCCCGGACCTTGGTGAGAAAAGTACGAGAAAATCAGACGACACGCTATGTTGAATGGCGGGGACACGATATATATAAACATGTGTTACGCTTGGTGATCTCGGGCCCATGGATCATACAACAATGTTTAGTTTGTGCACAATTTAAAGTAAAAATTGGGTCCATTAATCAGATCTAATCAAAGAGTGTTAGATTGGAAACGGGTATAAACTCAGGTAAACGGTTTTAGATAGGATGTTTAGCTTTTATAGTATAGATTAGTTAAATATAGCCCGCGCAACTATGCGGGGTAGCATGAGTATTTGTTTAGTTCAAGACTATAGCTTGTACACTTAAAACTGGAGAGCTCGAAAGTATGATATGAAATTATTATAACACAAATTAAATGTATAAATAATAAAATATTTTTAGTACAATACCAGTCAAAAGAATATAAGCCAATGCTTACTATGTTTCTATTTTCTTTTTTTTATCTTTTTTTTATAGAAATATAAGTATCACCTAGGCGTACTTGAGTCATTTACTTTCCTGCAGCTTTTTCAAATTTCCTGTGGTGAATAAAAAGAATTATGTTATGATTGTAGGTACTTGATTGTATTGTTTTTTAATTTACAGGTCATCTCGATTGGGCTTGATTAAAGACCAAATGCTTGGTTGTTTTCTTCGTTTCTGATCTTTTCAGATTTTCCAGTCATTTTTTTCTTTTTGTTGGTAGGTTAAAAAAAATTGTTATAATGGAGGATTGACCTCAATTTGATCAATCAAAAAAATCGTGACAGGATTGTACTTGCCTGTCCTTAACCATCCAAATTGCCCTGCTGTCATATGATATGAAACTTAGTTGCTTTATAGTTTTGGAAAAAGCTTCTGGTGAAATTATGATAATTTTGTTGTTTACCGAAATCTGGTTGACCCCAGAACTATTAATTTACCCTTTTTTATTCTCCTATGGAGAAGTTAGCAGGTGTCATTTAGCAAACCAAGTACTAATTACTTCCCAAGAGAAAATAGACTTTAAGGACAAAAGGTATATCACCTAAGAGGAGTAGTACACGTTACACGTACACAACGTGAGACAGGGAGAGATGGCCAAAAGGCTTCATTCTCAAATCCCTTTATGCACTTTCCCAATCGCGTTTACTCTAGATGCATCATGCATACGTAGCCGGGGATAATAAGCAGAAAAAATAAACACATCCCTATTCGTCCATCGAATCCACCTCTAAATAACTTAATAAGATCCTTCATACAGTAGTACTTTGAAGAGTGTTGCCTAGTAATTTTTCTTTTTCCTTCAAAATGTGTGGCGCTAGTTTATAGGCTCCACGTGAAGTCGTGAATGATGAATAGTTACAGCATGGCTTGTACCTCTTTCCTTTTCTTTATTAACAAATTCTGAAACTATATAATAATGAACAAGGGTTCTATGCATCACGAGATGCAAAAAAAAAAAAAAAAAAAATGGATCACGCTTCCATTTTTTTCTAAAAAATAAGCTAAGGAACAAAAAAAAAAAAGAATATCCTTGACTAGCCCAGAGCCGCCAGTGTGAACTTTATGATGAGAGACCCAATTAATTGTTTTTGTGGGATCTTGCTTCTTCACTCTTTGATGAGCCAGCCCAATCAGTTTCACTTCTTTTCTGTTTCCATTTTATCAGAACTTTTTTTGTATTCTCTCTGTTCCATTATAGTTGTTGTCCTAGCAGTCAGCACAGAAACCAATAAAAAAGAATTTAGGAGACAATCGCCTACTACTGCATGCTCATTACTCTATCAAACTGGTGTATATGATTTTTTTTAGGTTAACTATTTTAAAGTTTGAATGCTTAGTGTGTTTATATTGTGGACCGAATAAAGTAATCAACAATGCCTGGTACTCAAACTGTAGCGTCTTTAATGACTCCTCCTCCTCACCTGATTGGCTGCACGAACAGTAACATGCATGTGCCCGGTACTTGCGGTTGGATGGAACAGAGATGGAGGAGGGAAAGCACTCGGTCGGCAGCCTTGAAAAACGAGAACCACAACTAAATATGTGTTTTTCACAAACAGTAGGAAAAAACGCATGGGGCTAGGACGTCAAGTATAATGGGACAGAGGGAATATGTGTTTTTCACTGACCTTTTTTTTATATATTTATACACTCTCTCCGTTCTGATTTTGTTGAAGTTTGTAAGCAGAAAAAACCAAAGGGAGTGGGATGCTTGCTAGGAAAAATAAATTTTACAAAGCTCAATCTAAATTTCCAAGTTACAAAGGAAACTAAAAGAACGAAAAATTGAACTTAAATGATTTACTCCACTATTATTCTGTCCTTGTTACTTTCAAATTTTTTATATAAACAATTTGCAAATTTTCTGTTTACAAAAAAGGAAAACCATATGGAATTTGCAAAGCATTTCTGCCTTGTCTATAATTTGATATCACACTACAGTATTGGATATATTCTATGGCCAACTTCACAATTGGTTTAAAATTCTCTGTCATTTTTATGGAGCAACTAAAATGCAACCTTTATTTTTCTTCTTCTTTTTTATTTGGGGGGGGGGGGGGGGGGGGGGCTGTTCTGATCCATTATTGCACGTATTGATCCATGGCCGGAGCAAGTGGGGTATGGGGACAAAAGGGAGCAGCAGGTATGTATGGCCTTGGGGCGATAATGTCAAATTAAATTTCCATGATTTCACTATGACATGTTTCCGCGCATTATAATCTGATGAGGACTCCTTATACAGAAGTTAAAATACTTCAAGGAATGCTCTAAAAGTTTCAGGCAACTAGCTAAACCCATGAAAGTCTATAATAAGCCATATTTGTTTTTATTTCCGCCAAATTAGGGCTGCTGGTTACAAATATCCGCATGCATGTGGCGTGCGTGCAAGCCAGCATGCATGTGCATTCCCTTATGGAATACACACTAAAAACCAAATACTCCGTACGTGAACAACAACAAGATAGCTGGAATCTGGAAACAGCATAAAATTAAAGTACATGCATATAATAATGTAGGAGGCAGAGATTATCAGCAAAGCAAGCAACACTATGTTGATCAGATATGTTTGAAGTCCATGAGCTCCCACTTGCCCTCCTCGTTCTTGACCATCCCCCTGTGCTGAAGTATCCACCACCAACCCGGCACCGGGTACTCGTCCTTGAGCACATCAGAGGTCTTGTGAATCAGCGCCAAATCGCGTTCGATCTCCAGCCTGAACCCTCCACGGCTCCCCTGCTCCCCGGCTATGCCGTGCAGGTAGAGCTCGAGGTTGTGCAGCGACACCGGCGTGAGCGGGAAGTTGAGGTACGGCGAGCGGCTGGTGTTGATGGGCAGCTGCACGTGGACGTCCACGTAGGACACCGCGGGGACCAACGGCACCACGTCACCTAGGTTCATGATGTGCAGGGACCTGAGGTTGTGCTCTTTCCTGATCGACCGGCACGCCGTCTTGAAGAAGAGGTTTCCCACGTGCGGGCACGCGAACACGAAGGCCGTCACCGGGCACGGCGGCTTATTGGTGGAGTTGTTCACGCCGTTGGCGGCCATGTCGATGGCGTTCAGGGTGGCCAGCGCCGCGCCGAGGCTGTGCCCGGTGACGGTGATGCTGGTCTCCTCGTCCTTGTACAGCTCCATCAGCCTCCTCACCTCCTCAAACACCTATACAATTATATTATAGTACTTGTTGTGTCAATTATAATTATTCATTCACGGAAGAAAAAGGGTGGTAATAATAACAATAATAAGATAGTACAGTAGTATGATGGAGTTGTTATTTCTGTACAAATAAATAATAATTATATTGGCTAATTAATAGTACCTGGTCTCTGGCACTGGTCTTGTTGAACTTGGACTCGGCGTTGCTGGACGTGTAGAGCGAGAGGAACCCGTGATGCACCATGGCGAGCGGGTGCTTGGACGCCACTGAGCCCAGCACCGGCCCTGCCGGCGCCGGCGTGACGTCAAGATCCTTGGTCCACTCAATGGGCTTGATGGTCCCACGCCACGCGACGACGATGTCGCGCCGCCCCAGCGCGGCGGCGCCCTCGTCGGTGGCGACGGCGACGTACCCCATGAAATTGGACTCCCTGGACCAGACGTCCTTGAGCGCCGCCAGCGGCAGCAGGAGGAACGCCGCCGGCAAGGGAAGAGTCGACGTCGAGTAGATGAACTTGGTGATCTTGTAACTGCCGGCGTGGCCGACGCCGGACACGTGGAGGAGCTCGTCGGCGCCGTACGTGCACGCGCCGCAGTGCGGCGAGCGGCGCTCCGTGTTGAACCCGTCGTAGGTGGCCTGCGCGAACTCGCCGTAGGAGATGATGGATTTGCGGAGGTCCATGTCTAGTGGGTCCAGGAGGCCGTTCCATGAGGTCGCCCCGTGGAGCTCGCGCCACCGCTTGGCGACGCCGCCGCCTGATCCGGCGGCGGCAGACGACGCCTCTGGAGTTGCTGCTGCTTCTCCCTCCTGTGGCTTGCCCAGGCCACCCAGGGAAGGGAACGGACTAGTGACTAGACCAGTGACCTTGTTGTGGAGGCTGCCTAGTGGATTCATGGTTTCAGGCAAAAGGCAAATTAAAGCTGAGTGTAGTGTGCTTCGAGTAGTAAGTAAGTGTGCTTCGCTCTGGTTTCTTGCCTCAGCTTTGGAGTGTGTATTTATAGCCATATGATGCAGGGCCCTACTAGCCGCGTTGAGAAATTAGCTTTTGGTTCTAATCCTTTGAATGACGATATTCTGCGTCTATTTTCATTATTCAAAATTTAAAATATCATTCTTTTGTTGTTTGTGGTGATGTGTCCGTGTGTACATCAAGCAAAAAAAAAAACGCGTTCATTGACCATACTTTTGAACGTTGCTACGGTGGAACTACTACCAGACATATTTTTTACCACCAGTCAACAGTTTCTATTGTGCACGTTTATAAAGCTTGCTAAAACGAACAATGATTGTATGCAAAGCAACAAAAATCTTGAGTCGCTATCGGCTGAACCTGCATATGTTCTGTGTCACTACGACCCCGTGATCCATGCCCCAGTCGCCAGCGGCAGTAGTCGCACAGGCTCAGTAATAATTCTTTAGTTGTAGTGAGCGTGTACTGTGTTCATAGGGATGTGTGTACTACTAGTACGTGTATGTAAATGTCTGGGTCTTTAGTGTTCATTCGTATATAAAAAAAACTTATACCAGGATACTTCTTGCCTCAATTATGCGGATACTCCTGCAGTGCAGCTGAAGATCTAATCACAATGCGTTTGGTTCATGGGAGCAATCGTCCTGAACATTTTTGTGCGTTGTTTGGTACAATTGCAGATGGACAGAGTCATACAGCTTTGACGAGTATTCCCGTACGTAGATGCGCTGGATGTATTGATCTAGCTACAAAAGTTTGCTTGATGAGTTGTCCTCCTGCAACCAAGTGCACCCTTAGTCTGCCAAAGATATTTCAGTATACGACTGCACTAGACAGTAAAATGAATCATGTATTTGGAGTAATACCCCTATGTTTCCTCTCTAATTGAAATTACCTGTTTACATGACAGTGGAGAATTTTGAATCCTAGAAATTTCTAGCAGCAGAGGCGTGTGTAAAAGCTCTGTAGAAGAACAGCTCACTACCTGTCACTGCCGAAGCTACGTAGTGGTTCCTGGTGCATTGGCACCAGGGTAAATCAAGATTTTAGTACTAATTAACTGAGTTTGATCACTTGTGCACCACTTTTAACCTATGATTTTCATATTTGGCACCACCATCAACCAAATTCTAGCTAGCTTCACCACTGCCTACTCAGTTAGTGAGTTTTTAAGAACAGCATAAAACCTTTGCGCATCCAAGATCTACTCCATCAGGAACAGGATCATATATCCGATCATGAAGATGCAATGCAAGGATTGAGACAGCGATGGATCGAGGGGCCAGCATATTATTTATTATTATTAAAACTCGTGGTGGATCTGCCAGCCACCATGCATATCCTCGGAAATGTTTATTGCCTGTTCCAATGACACACCAACCATCCGGGACCAGAGTTGAATTGTACTAGTACTATACGTATTGCACTACTATTATCAGGCCAATCTGGATAATTTTAATTAGGGCATTATAATAATGTAGTACTTATTCTTTGGTCATTTTGTTGTGTAACGTTATAGATTATTGGGCATGCTTGTTGCATGTAGATGTGGCATAGGTAATTTTGGTTATCATATCCCTTTTTTTAAGGAAATATTGTTCATTATCATTCATCAGGCCAGCTGTGTAACACTCACCACACCACCCGTCCTCCACAGAAACGGAACGGGAATCTATTATTTGGATCTCCCATCGATATCACCACACATGTGATCCGCGTCATGGCCGTGATTCATGTGTTCCCAGCTGCAATAGGCTTCTTCAGTTGCCGTACCATTACACATCATTATTTCTGCAGTTCGATCGACGCGCAGAGCTTTGCATTATTGATCGCCAGCAGGTTCGTAGTTATTTCGTCGGCTGAAGCGTAGCGTGCGTTACTATTGCATGCTTCCCTGATGATGCTGTGTGTTAACCTCGTGGTGAGGGGCTGACGGGATTAGCCTTTGATACCGTGCATGCATAGCATGTAGGTACGGCACGGTAGCCATCAAGGACGACGATGTGACACGGGCATGGATGGTACTGTTCCATTGTGATCCATGTGTGAATTTGCAAGGAGTTGTTGGTAAGCAATCATGACTTCCACTGGCTCGCTGTCGGCATATGTACAAGGTTTTGATTTTTGGCAAAAGAAAATTGAAAAATGAATGCATTAAAGGGACTGCAGTAGGCCATCGCACCCCCCAGTCTACAATACCACAAAAGTAATATGAAGGTTTTTTTTTTTTGGGGGGGTCCGTAAAACACTAAAAAACTATGAGTTTATTATTTGTGAGACATCATAATTCTTTATTTTACCTTCCCAGACATTATAAAATTATGTATTTTTGTCTACAGAGCATTATAGTAGGAGCGGCTATTTTTTACTACCTCCGTCCTCAAAAGAGTATCGTTCTAGCATTTGAGAAGCCAAAATAACTAAGAGGTGAAATGACTGTAATGTCCCTATTTACTGCTGCCAATTCCCAATCGCTTTCTCTCGTCCCGAATCGCGCTCTGCTCGTCCGCCGGAGACGTCGCTAGCTGCTCCACCACATCCCCTCGGAGTTGCCACCGCCACACAGAAAATCCGGCTGAGATCCGTGCCTAGACCCGTGCCTAGCGTCCTGCGCGTCACTGCTCGTCGTCGAGGGACATGGTCGTGAGGAGGAGACGAGTTCACTGCGGGGAGGAGGAAGACCAGTTCGCCGGCGGGGAAGAGCTTCGATGCCATCAGAGACCGGGACGAGCTCGCTGATGAGATAAGGAAGAGAGAAGAATCGTGCGTCAGTAAAGCGACGCTTTTCGGGGACAAAATTTGAATCCCACGGAGGAAGTATATTTTTATCTCACTGCACCAAAAATGCATTATAACCTGACGATTTATCTCACATGTGATCCGTGATCCATGCGTTCCCAGCTGCAATAGGCTTCTTCAGTTGCCGTACCATTACTACACATCATTATTTCTGCAGTACCATCAGGTTCATTTGCCGTACCATCATTACACATCATTATTGATCGCCAGCAGGTACATCGCTGAGCAGAAAAGTTGCCTGTGTCAGACCTAAACGCGAGCACAAAATATAGCTATCCCCAATCCATCGTTTGTCCACTGCTCAAGGACATCTTTTCTCCATTTCTTTATTAGCCTTCTGTGCTTGCGTCCTGGCTGTGCGGAGGAGGAAAGGACGGTGTGTACCCTACTCATTCGGCTATACATCATCGATGGCAGAAGCCTCTGCGGTAGTTAACTACATGTACTGTCTAATTTTACAGAACGTGCAGTGTCAAATGACACCGTAAAGCTACCTGCATTGTCCATCTTTATGGACGCCCTAATAATGAACTTTGGCCACAGTGCCACACTAATGGACAATGGGATCAAGTGCGTATCCTTCTTTTTTTTTTTTTTTTGGTTATGTCTAAGTGTGTAACATACGCCTGGATACATAAGAACACAAAACATATACCATTACGTTTTGATTTGTTATCATCAGGTCGTGAAAAATGTTTCATCCCATTCTAATAGTCTACTACAGCCACGTGTAGTGCGAGAGGAGTAGGAATTCTTTTATTCAGAACCTAGGAGAAGATGGCTATTAGCCATGGCTCTTTTTGAGGGACATATTGACTGATATTTTTGGAGGCTTTTACAAAAGAACATCTTTATTACGCTGAAACTGTATAAATAATGAAGAAGGACTGTATGCATCACAAGGCGCAAAAAAAAAACATGTAGCACGTTTTCTAAAAGAACTTATTATAGCTGATTTATTTATTTCAAGGCGCTAATGTGTAGAGCCATGGAACAAAAAAATCACTGCACATCCTGGACTAGCGTAAAGAAGCATCATTGTTTCTGCGGGGTGTTCCTGCTTCTTCATTCTCTGATCAGCCCAATCTCTTTTACTCGTTTTATCCTCTCAAAAATCTTCCACTTTCTTTGTGTATGTTCTTCTCCATAGTTTCTATAAGGATTTTATTTTATTTTTTTCTGGACCTGCGGGATAAAAGAAGGGCGATACTGGCTGGCCAAAATGAACTTTAAGAGACTCAAGCAGAACTTACATGACTTTCCCTGATAATTTATTTCAAGGATTTCTATATAAGAACTAAACACAAATTTACTTTTGATAAAGGGAAATGAAAACCAAAATCTATGATTTGATATTGTATTATTAATACCAAGTATACTCTATCGGTTGCTGAGTACTGCTCGAGACATCCTCAATCCACTGTATTCTCCATTCAACAGGTTTGTAACAAACATGTAATTGGCATAGATTGTTGATCCGTTTTTGGTAGCATCGGTCAGAGAAGTGATGTTAAAAAAAAAAAAAAGGTTCAGATGCTTTCATTATGCTTTATTCATCTTATAGTCTTGGCGTACGAGTTCTATACTTCTTCATATTTTAGTAGAAACTATAATTCATAAAAAAAAGGTGGTTTTTGTCGCGATGGCCTCGGGATGATACTGCCAGATTTGGATGATTTTATCATTACCTATTTGATTCCTCAGACATGAATTTAAGCACATCAAGAAATGCTCTGAATGTTCAGGAAAAGTCTCAAAAGTCCAAGCAAGATTTATTTCCCCAAAACTTGGGCTGTTACAAACCATATAAAGTACATGCATAATATGAGAGAAGCTTATTGATTTGGGATCTGGAAACGTAATAAAGTGTGTACATGCATATGATGAGAACGGCCAGCCAGCAAATTAGACGTGCTTGAAGTCCCTGAGCTCCCACTTGCCTTGATCGTTCTTAACCATGCCCTTGTGCTGAAGTGCCCACCATTTCCCCGGCACCGGGTACTCGTCCTTGAGCAGGTCGTCATCCTTGTTAGCCAGCGCGATATCACGATCCACCTCCATCTTGAACCCTCCACGGCTGCCCTGCTCCCCTGCCAGGCCGTGCAGGTACAGCTCAAGGTTGTGGAGCTGTCGCGGGTTCAGCGTGTTCAGGTGCGGCGAGCGGCCGGTGTTGATGGGCAGCGCCACGTGGACGTCCATGTAGGACACCGCTGGCACCAGCGGCACCACGTCACCGAGGTTCTTGATGTGGAGGGACCTCAGATTGTGCTCTGTCCTAACCGATCGGCACGCGGTCTTGAAGAAGACGTTCCCCACGTGTGGGCACGCGAACACGATGGCTGTTACCGGGCATGGAGGCTTGGTGGAGTTGGCCGGCGCGTTCACGCCGTTGGCCGCCATGTCGACGGCGTTCAGGGTGGCCATCGCCGCGCCGAGGCTGTGCCCGGTGACGGTGATGCTGGTCTCCTCGTCCTTGTACAGCTCCATCAGCCTCCTCACCTCCTCAACCACCTGCCGGAGAATACTTCTTGTTACCTTAGTAACTATAGTGAATAATATATATTTTTTTTTGAATCGAAGATCGAAATATAGTGAATAATATAGTAAGCACGGTAATTGAAAATGGGTTTTACTAATTGATGATAACGACTTTAGTTCATTTTTTAGACTGAAAACTTGTACTGACGACATCAATTAACAACAGGAGCTGTTACTGAACAAACAATTGATGTGATTGACTAATAATAGTGATTAATTAATTACCTGCTCCCTGGCACTAGTCTTGTTGAACTTGGACTCGGCGTTGCTTGACGTGTACAAGGACAGGAACCCATGATGCACCATGGCCAGCGGGTGCTTGGACGCCAGGGAAGAGCCCAGCACGGGCCCCGCCGGCGCCGGCGTGATGTCAAGGTCCTTGGTCCACTCAAGGGGCCTGATCGTCCCGCGCCACGCCACCACGATGTCGCGCCGCCCCAGCGCCGCCGCGCCCTCGTCGGTGGCGACGGCGACGTACCCCATCCAGTTGGACTCCCTGGACCACACGTCCTTGAGCGCCGCCAATGGCAGGAGGAGGAACGCCGCCGGCAAGGGAAGCGTCGAGGTGGAGTAGACGAACTTGGTGACCTTGTAGTACTTGGCGTTGGACACGGTGGATACGTGCAGGAGCTCGTCGGCGCCGTAGATGCAGGCGCCGCAGTGCGGCGACCGCTGCTCCGTGTTGAACCCGTCGTAGGTGGCCTGCGCGAACTCGCCGTAGTTGATGATGGACTGGCGCAGGTCTATGTCCAGTGGGTCCAGGAGGCCGTTCCATGAGTGCTCGCCGTGGAGCTCGCGCCACCGCTTGGCGATGCCGACGACTCCTCCGGGGGCAGGTGCGGACGCCATGGCTGACGACTCCTCTGAACTTGCTGCTGCTCCCTCTGGCGTTTCTTGGTCACGCACGAACGGGAAAGGATTAGCAGCTAACCCAGCGAGCTTGTCCATGCTGTTAATTGGCTACTGATGTATTACTATTATTACTGGCAAGCTACTAGAAGATAGTAGTATGCTTCGTTGTGGTTTCTTTCATCACCTTTGGGGCTGTATTTATAGCTGCGTTCATCTAGTTTCGTTCTAAATATCTTTGATTAATCTGTACCTGCGTTTCCATTATTCAGAATTTAAAATATCTACATATCCGTGTTTGGTGATGACGAGTCTGCAGTGTCTACATCAAGCAGAAATTGAGTGTTCCTTGATCTGGCCATGCATACTTTTGAACATGCTACTGCTGTATTATTATTACATAAAAAAATATTATTGTACATGATTGTATGAAAGTACCCCACCTACACAATATCTTGCGTCGCTGTCAGCTGAACGTGCATGCACAGGTCCTCTTGAATCATCAGTCGTCCACCACAGTAGCACTACTTGTAGGAGGATACTTGCTACTTGCTAGGCTCAATAATGCTTATACTGCTGCAGCTGAAGATCTAAACCTACAATGCGTTTGGTTCATGGGAGGAGCAACCTGGAGGGGATCGTCCCATCCATTTTTCTGTGTTGTTTAGTTCAAGGACGGCTTCAAGAAAAAAGAAAGTTCAACGACAGATGGACAGAGTCATCTATATCTTTGAAGAATATTCTCCATATGGCCTTAGTGTTGGAATGGATTGATCCAGAAAATTAAGATATGTAGTAGTACACGACTACACGAGACAGTAAAATGAATCATGCATTTTGATACCCATTCCTGTCCCTCTAATTGAAATTGAAAAATCTTTAATTTACAAGACAGTGGAAGATCGCCAATCCTGAAATTTGTAGGACAAATGGAGGCGTGTAACACGAGGATCTATGAAAGAACTACTGTCAGTATCTCTACTCTGCTTAGTGAGCTGTTAGAGCAGTAAAAGCACTGCCTGTTAAACGTGCATCCATAGTCTACTCCCATGACAGAAGATCATCTATTCCGATCCATGGAAGGATTATCATTGAGCATGGAATGAGACAGCGATGGATCGAGGCGCTGAGGGCCAGCGTACTATTTAAACTCCTGGTGGGTGTGTCGGCCACTATGCATATCCTCCAAACTGTTTACCACCAGTGCCAATCACACACCTACCATAGTACTATATGTATTACAATCTGGGTAGTTTTAATCAGGACGCCATAATAATGTGCTTATTATCTGGTCGTTTTGGTGTGTACGTTATAGATTTCTGATGGATGTACGAGTCCGTCGAATTTTGGTTATCATCATTCTTTTTTTTCCTAAGGAAATAGTTGATGATCATTCATCAAGCCAGAGGCGTGTATAACACGCACGATCAGCTCCATGGGAAGGGAAAGAAAAGTCATTTCGATCACCTTGACTATGATCCTTGTGATTCATGTGCAGCTAGTGTGACAGGCTTCATCAGTTGCTCTGATGCTGTTAATTCAAAGTCTTGTGTGCCTGTAATTATTGATACCGTCCAGAAGTAGGTATGGTTCCCATCAAAGATAATGACACAAGAATCATGGCAGATTCATAGTTCTCTCTCGTGGTCCTGTTCCAATGTGATCCATGTGTGAATTTGCAATGGATCGTCTATGGAGCCATTCATCACTTTTGAGGACCTCCCTCTCGACATACATTGAAGATTTTGATTTTTAACGAAAGTAAAGGACGCATGAAAAGAGATTGCAGTAGTTCATGATTATTGCCAAGCTAGAAAATAGTAGTATGCTTGGTTATGTGATCTCTTTCATCAGCTTTGGTGTGTGTATTTATAACGCAGATGCAGATAGTCTTGGGACTTGGGCCAGGCTAAATTTGGGCGGCTCATGGCACAGATGTTTGGCATGGCTCAAGGACCAACACGGCACAAAGAAGTTTCGGGCTGTGCCATGCATAGATTTTTAGACCCGACGGGCAGCACGGCACGACAAGCGCATCCGAAAAACAAGAACAGTGGAACAAACCCTCCACAACAAATAATGGATCAGGGACATCACCGGAACACTAGCCATCCAGACTCTATATGAGTACATGGAACTATGGGAAGTAATCCTAGAGCAGAACATGTAACCCAATCTGGAAGACACAGTCCTTTGGCGTTGGACGAGCTTCGGGCAGTACACGGCCAAATCGGCATATGAATAGTTATTGTTATTCGTTTATTCGGTTACCATGCTCTCAAACAAATCCGGAGTCTTGTGCCTTGAGAGGAGCATGGATAGTTATGCAGATCTGCTAGGTGCTGGTGCTGGACGAACTTGGGATCGTATAAAATGTTTGATAGCTGTCCTCACTCGTGAGTAGCATTATTGTAATATTGTGTACCAATACTCCAAATGATAGCTGTAATTATTGTAACATGCAGTGTACTTATCTAACTAAGTAATACAATTGTTGATTGGCATGTTGATACGATAAACAAAATAACTCTGCGCGTCGCACGAGTCTCATAAAAATATTAGTGGCCCGTACGCACAATATCTACTGCACATGCTAACACAAATCGTTGTCGTACTACACATGCTAAAACATCATCACATTATTGCGTTACGTCGTTCCTACATTTTTGGTCCGTTCGTGCGACTGTGGGCGGTATCTTTGTAAGGGGTCACCTGTTCGTGTCATTCTCAGTTCAAAGTGATGTCGTGTTGAGTCACCGGCAAGTGGTTTTCACGGTTCTCCGCTGATGTGTCGGTTGATCCAGAGTCGTTTTTTATCAAACAATGGATTCAGAGTCGGTTGACGGGGACAAATTTGTCAAATCCCAACCCGACACGTTCTCAGCAAATCGAGGCCACCAAGTCCTTGAGTATGTTTGAGTTACGATGCCAACCAGCAAGACAGAGACGAAATTGGTGAAATCGCCTGATACACTCGCGCCTGAGATGCATCCCCAGATTGATTCGATAGTTCTGCGAACAAGGAAAATTCGTAGCCGGAGATCGACGGGGATCAGAAACTATAAACAACATCCAAGCATGTATTAGCACTGCAAAGTGGTAACTGAAGATTAGCACTTATCGATCTCAAAAACAATAAAGAAGATCACCACTGATCAAAAGGTCTATTATCTTATTATTGAGCCAAATAAAGGAGCCTTTCGTCGGAGTAAAAATAAATAGAAACTAACCACAACTGCAATATATAATGAAAAATTATAGACTGCGTACTATATTTCGAAGGACATATCTAGCTAATGTCAATCAACACCTTTAGTTTTTGAGGATGACAATTTGTCTTTTTTGAAGAGAGTACACGACAAATAAGTTGGACAAAATGACTATTTACAAGTAATGGTCATACTTTTATACAACAATAATACTAATCATTCATAAACACTTTTCTGGTTAGGGAGAAAGTAGAAGTGAGTGGTAATTGATATACGCTCAATCAGAAGCCTAGAAACAGCAGCAACGGTAACAAATATATAGTTAGCAATAGAAATAATTAAGCCGTCATAAGCAACAAGCATACTAGACAATTCACCCGCAATGTTAACAAATTTTACCTTGAAGTCAACACTTGAACGATTCGTTTAGGGGAGAAGTATGCCATTACTGATTCTGCAAGTATGACAGAAGTATAGTATCATGCTGCACTACTGGTGCAGGTGAACAATGGGTCTAGAAGGATGAAGCCATAATAATCCAGATCAGTGGACTCTGCTATCTCCGTTTGCATAACTCGCGCCAGCATTCTACGAGTACTCAATTGAAAGGAGTTTCGCAGCAAAATCATGGAAAGCAACAATTTCGTTCATTCTACTACCCATTCCGAGCACGCAGTAGTACACCTTCCTGTGACAAACCAGCTATATCAAACGCTAATTCACGAGCAGCAATTACTGACAGAATTGATAAATGTTGCGTCCACTTGTTTGTTAGTTCCTCCACACCAGACAGACAGTCTCTTGCTTGGGTAAGACTGGAAGGTGGTAAGGATTGATGTCGCAAAGAGAAGACGGCAGAGGGATTCCTCTCGGCAAATGTTAGTACAGCCAAAGAATCACGGAAGAACAACGCTCATCAGAATCAGAAGCGGCAACACCGGAAGAAGAACGATTGACCAGCATCTTCACGGACGGTAGTTGCAGAATATGACAGAACTGAGAACAGAGTGGAGAATTTGAGGAGATGAAGGCGCGGTACGGACCAGGCAGGAAGCCGCCATGGCCAAGTGAGCTCAAGCGCCCGGCTGCTCACCTGGGACGGATGGCGGGCGAGTCGTACTCACAGTCGGAAGATGGAGCAGTAGAGCGCGGAGATCGTCTTTGAGTCAGAGTGTGGGATTGGCCTGTAATTCGAGATTCCGACGGGGACGACGACGGAAGTTCAGCTGCCGGTGAGCACAGGACGGCGGCCACCATGGCCGAGTGAGCTCAAGCGCCCGACTGCTCACCTGGGTCGGATGGCGGGCGACTCGTACATCGTCCTGAAGTCGGAGAAGGAGGTGCGTAATTCGATATTCCGGCGGGGACTAAGGCGGCGGGTCAGCCGCCGGTGAGCGGAGGAGCCGAGGGGAGAGAGCAAGAGCGGAAGAGCCCAAACCAGGGATTTTCTTTGTAAATTCTACGTAATATAGGGGATAAAATGAAAATAATCGGATCGCGATCCAATTAAAATGTAAATATTTGGATCGCGATTATTGGTCACGATCCAAATACTTACAATATGCCCCCTAGATTGGATCGTGATTAATAGTCGCGATCCAAACCAGGGGTGCTTTTGTAAATTTTCGGGTCGGCGACACCGCCGGCGAGAGCTCAGCACGGTCCGTCGCCATGCTTCCCAGGCGACTCTGCGCTGAATCCACTGCCTTCGTCTCCTCACGCCCACGGTCTCGAGGCCCTTGTTATCCGTAGATCCTCCTGCAAGTCAGACGGCCCGCCGGTATAGCCGCTGGCTTCAGCCATCCAATTCCTTCGATCCCGAATCCCGGTCCACTACTAATCTGAGCTGCAATGGCGGCGCAGCGAGTCGAGGCGTGTGGGAGGAATCCGCGTCTGCTTCTTCAGCTCCCAAGCGCAGAGCGGAGGCCCCGGTAACCCTGTGCCGCGGCCTGTCACCCCGGCGGCCGGCGCTGCTGCCGGCTCCTTCCTGCAGCTACACTCCTACACCGCACCAGGTACTAAGGTACCACAGTGGCAATAGGTCCGTTACCCTTCCCGATCGCAATAGAATTGCTGCAAATTTCAATTTCAGAAATCTCATGCTACTGTCCATGTCCTTATGCATTCCTATCTGCTCTGTTCAGGTCTTTGGAGTCCTTCAGCAGTTCAGCTCAAGTGCTTGACGAAAACAAAGTAGCTGAAACCTGAAAGTGAGCCTTCCACGTTCTACAACCAGTAGCTTATGAACGATGCTTGGCTTCTGAGTCCAGTTCCAGTATATGATTTCATAGATGAATGCTATTTCTGAAGTTGAGAGTTCTCTGAATAAGCATGCTCTTCCTTATATCATTCCCCCTTGTGAGTCTAGCTGTTCCGCATCACAACCTCTCTGGTTCATCTGCACCGCCACCTACACAGATTACATGGAAATTGACATGTGCGGTCATAATCAGAATTCAGAATATTTAGTCGCTGATGCTGCTGAACGAAGTATATGTTGTTGTTGCCATGACCCACCACTATTGCAGAAAGCCAATAATTCTTCAATTAGTTCAGGCTTGAGAATTGAACAAGGGCACACATTGTTTGAGTACTTAATTATGTCCTTGTTGAAGTTCATAGGTTTCTGAACATTCGTATTCCTGCATTATCAACCTCAATGACTGTCGTACTGTCTGACAGTGCATAATCAGTCTACATTGCCATATACACAGATTTGTTATGTGAATCTAAAACCTTTTGACAGTCACAACCGTGATGCAGAAGAAGTGTGGTATAGGGCCATATTCAGATTTCAGGATGTTGTTCTGCCACTCTACTTTTCCATCATACATCAATACTTTCAGTTGAGTAGATTACTTTTGGTCTTCCCCCTTTTAATTAAGATTTTTGAAACTGAACCACTGTTATTGCACAGAACATTTCTGCACATATGCAGCGGGTACCAAGAGCCTGATTTATGATCTGTTTTGCCATTCGGCATTTGATTGTTACAGCATTGATTAGTTAGGTTACAGAAGTTTCTGGAACTTTATAATTTTAGGACCAGGTCGCAAGTGGTGTACAAATAAACACGGCATCATGCATGAATGAACTGGAATGTGACAACCTAAAGAGTAAAGTTTCTTCTCTGTTCATGCCCATTTCCCACATTATTTTAGGGACATCGACCGCACAGTTGTATCATTCACATGAAAAATGGTTTTCACATACAATGTGACAGTTTTGTACCTGTCATCATTCCTATGTGATGTTTGTCTTTGACCGTCTCCATACATAGTTTCCTGTGCACATTTTCTGCCTTCAACATTTTGCATGGTATTTTTTTAAGACAAACTTCAAATTTGGTATGGCTCCTGCTTCATCAGCTAGTTACATTTTAATGTTTCTGTGAGGTATATTGATCCAAGTCAAACTTGTAGAGTCGTAGTGATTAGTAGGTGTTACATAAGTTTTGGAGGAACATGAACTCGCTTTATCCCATTTTGGGATATATTATGGGATAACCAAAGTTGCATGTCAGAATGGAGATGAAATTCTGGGAGTTTCTTTTGCTGGTGCCACATTCGCTTAGGGCCTGTTTAGAATAGCTCCACCACCTATACATGGCTCCATGTGTTTTTGGCGTGTGAGGTATCTTGCTCCAAATTTTGTTGTATACACAAAGGAATCAGTCACTTATTTTATCTTAAAACTTGAGACGCTGCAAGAATTCAGGTTCTAATTTCTTTGTGATTTCATTCACCAACTTACTTCTCTTTGTCTTTTTGTAAGAAATAAAAGCAAGTATGCTGAATGTAGCAAATTTCTGTCTCTCTATTCTATTTTGTCTTTCCATCCTTATCAGTAATCGCATATGTGTATCGCAAGCACTGATCAAACATGCTGACAGATTACTGTCAGTTTGAGGTTCTCTTTTCCAGGGGAGTTGATTTTAGGAGAGCCAATTTCAATTATTCTTTTCATTTTGCTCAACTTTCATTCAGCTATTTCTCCTATAATCAATAAGAATGATTGTTGGTTCTTTTGCAGCCTGACAACATTATCGCACAAGGGAGCAGTGAATTATGTAGCTTGTGGAGCGAGAACAGCATCGTCGACGTGTACATTTTATAGCAGTGTTGCCCCCTGGTGCTTCTGGTGGCAATATTATGAGACAGAATTTGCCAAGGTTGATGCTATCCTTGTGCACGAATAACTGTTGTAATCATACATGTGGCGCTTAAGTATGAGCACTTGCCTACTTTGGCTCATTTTGCATGTGCTTTATGAATATGGTGAGCGTTCAATTTTGGTAGTGAATTGAAGCAAGTACAGTATACAACGTTCTTTCTTGAAACACTATAATCTGTGACAAACCAACGTTGTCGAAACACAAAACCCACGGTATGGATGGCTCAAAATCATGCAAGTCGCGAGTCCGTTGTCATCTCCATGCATCTGAATCTGCTGCAGACCTATGACACCTGACCTCAGTGATTTGGTGTGCAATGCTTTGCTCTGTTTTTTTTTTTTTCCCCCGCTTGTGTGAAGCCGGAAACGTGGTGAGGATCGATGTAATTAAGAGTCGAATGCAGATGGATTGGTTTCCTTGGACCAATTTCAGTACATCCAAGAATCACGAAAAAAATAAAGACTGAAGAAAGAACAGCTAATCAGCATGTTGACGAACGGGCTGCCGATTCCGCCGTTGCAGCCCTGTTCGTCGTCGATGCAGTCCGGGAGGCGGGGACGAAGGTCGACTGCCAATCTTGAGCCGCCTGGATCCATATCGCTCTGCGTAAGGCATCGCGGAGAAGGCGAAGATCGTGGCGTGGCCTGTGGTGGAAAAGAACTTCGCCATTCCGGCGAGGACGGCGGAGGTGGGTCGGCCGCCGGCGAGGGAGGAGAGAGAAACGAGCCGGCCTATCCAAACGAGGGCTTTATTTCGGAAATTACATATCAGTTAGGGGGGTTTTGTAAAAATATTTGGATCATGGTTATTAACCGCGATCCAAATCAGGGGGCAAAACGTAAATATTTAGATCGCGACTATTAACCGCGATCGCGAACAGAGGGGCTTTCTGTAAAGATTCGGTCCGGCGACACCGCTTGCGGCCGGTGAGGTGGCCGCCGCTGCCTTTGGGGAGCTCTGCTCGGCGCGACCCTCTGCCAAATCTAGGCGCCCGTCCTCTGCCTTCTCCAGAGCGCAGAGATCCGCCCACGGATCGAACGGCCGTCGATCTGGCTGCTGGTCTCCTCAGCCATCCAATTCCTTTGATTGAACCCGAATCTGGTCCCCTAACCTGAGCTGCAATGGCGGCGCAGCATCGGTCGAGGCATGGAAGGAATACGACTGGCCAAACATAGTTCCTGCAAATGTACTGATTTTCAGAGAGGAATGTCTTTGGCCAATCCTTGAATTTCGAATTCAGGATGTGATTTTTCAGAGATGAATGCCTTTTTCTGAAGTTCAGAGTTTCTGGACAAGCGTGTTGTTCCTTGCATCTCCCCCCCCCCCCCCCCCCCCTCCCCGTGCTTGTGTGTCTCGTTGTTTCATATCACCAACCTCTCTGATAACGCATCTGGTCCATCTGCAACGTCATCCATACAGATATAACTTGTAAGCACGATTTCTTGACCTCTTCACCCTTGCATCTCGTTGTTTTGTATCACCGACCTCTCTGATAATGCATGTGCTCTATTGGCAACGCCATCCTTACAGATTGAACTTGTAGCCACGACATTTACACCTGACATGGAAATTGGTATGTGCAGTCATATTCAGAATTCAGAATGTTCAGCCTCTGATGTAAAACAATTTATCTGTTGTATTGTGATGACCCACCACTATTGCAGAAAGTAAGTAGTTCTTCAGTTAGTTGAAGTCTGGTAATTAAAAGGGCGCACAGAGTCGCAGCATGTAATTCTTCAACAATTGGTTTCAAAGAAGGCTGTTCTTGCTGAAGTTCATGGTTTTCTGAATCTATAAACTTTTGACAGTAGCAAACCTTGAAGTGGGACTTATGTGGTATAGAGTCATATTCAGATTTCAGGATGCTATAAATCCTGATGCTGAACAAGTATCATCTTGTCTAGTTGCCGTGCCACATCATTTCTGCATCAAGGCTTTCAGATAGTACAAGCCTGAAAAGGGGCAGACAAGATAGTATGCCCACTGAATTCTGAAATGAGGAAAACTTTATGTTAAGGATGCACCAGTTATGCCAATGAAATAACTGGCCAATGGCCCCAGAGAATTTCTCAACATGTAACCTAGTAAAACAAGTCAACTTCAGTATGCACTTGCTGATTCTACTATTATGTCATATGACTGAAGTATAATACCATGCTGCTTACTGATGCAGGTGGACACTGGTCTACACAGATGAACTCAGCCTGTTTGCAGTCGATTTTGGTTAAAAAAAATACTGCTGCTGTTTAGTGACCCATAATCAAGATGAGTGGACCCTGCTATCTCTGTTTGGATCACTCGCGCCTGCATCCTACTCAATTGAAAGGAGCTGACGGAAGTAGCTAATCATGAAAAGCAACAGCTTCCTGCATTCTACTCATTCCGAGCTCACAGTAGCAGTAGCAGCATGCATGCACGCGCATATTGATGCTGTCTTTGCATTTCAATCATCATGCACCACAGCTTCCTGCATTGGCTGATTAGATGTTCGCAGGCTATCTTTCAATTATCAGTTAGTACAAAATAATGGACCTTGCTGCATAATTCAGAGCAATATGTAGAGTATGCTGTCCATGTTCGACCTTTCGTCTCTGTGAGAAGTTCTAGTAGTTTTAATTGTTAATCTGTAGTACTCTATGGAGTTTTGCCTGCATTTGCTTATGATGAGTAGGAAGCAAGAAGCCCCTTCCATCTGCTCATGTGAGACCTAGCAGGCTAATAATGTAGCAAAGGTTAGTTAGAGGGCTCTGTCTCGCACTCGAGAGAGTCAAGAAGAAGAGGGTTCCTTGGAGGTAGTTCGTTGGAGGTGTTGAAAAGGTGTGCGTTGGGATATGCAATGCACTTCGCCGCTCAACGCATCCTAAATTCGGTGCCGGTTCGTCACCCATGTTCTGCTAATTACTTGAATCAAAAGAGACGGATGTTCTGCTAATTACTTGAATCAAAAGAGACGGGAACAAGTCTCATGTATCGGGGAGGAGCATTAGCAAAGGATAAATATATACTACTACGTTTGTTTTCTTGTGCTTAGAATATGATTTGTCCGTGGAACATTTCCACCAAACTTTGGCAGCTATTGTGACATTACTAGACTAATAACTGGGCTGTTGATGGAGACACTCAGATGAATCTGTGTTAATGTCTCTGAATATGAAATCGACTTCCACTGTTCAGGTTTTCCTCTCTCACAGTATGCTGTTCCCGTCTCACTTGTTTTATTAATTTGAGACCCAAAGAAAACACCGATGATTCATGAAGGATAAATAATTTGTGACTCCAAGCGATTGAACCAAGATCCTCACCACAAAACGAGATTATTAGCTGTTACAATGGTTGGCCAGGTATAGTTACCATGTCAAATCTATGAACAGCTTCCCTGACACTCTCTCACTGTTGATGTACTTCGCCAAAAAACAAAAAAAGATGTACGCTGATAAGAATGCATTTTCTGTAGCGATTTTCTGAAAAATTGTTTCAGACTAGAAAATAATTTTGCACGATCTGTACAGAACATACAAAGAACAAGCTCACCATTGAGATGAAGGATAAATAATTTTTTGACTCCAAGCCAAGGCCCCCAGGGCTGTGGACACGAAACCGACGGAACCAAGATCCTCACCAGAACATTTGGCTCTGCATCATGTCAAAACTATGTACAGCCTCACTAGGACTTTTTTCACTCCCAATCAAAATTAAAACGAAAAGAAACAGAACTTTGAAACCCTTCCTATTCACATGACATTGTTGATCATCATCAATCACCCTATACTTAAAAACTTCTAATAACTCCTATGACTCCCATCATAAAAACTCACTACTATGCAGTTAGCAGCTAATGATCAACCACCGGCCACCGGCAAGATGTTGGTCAGTGCAGCCTGACCCGCTCGGCTTTGGCTTTGGGGCATCCACCTGTTCAGTGTTCTTTCTTTTCTCCTACTTAGAACTAAGTACTATATGAACAGAAAATTTTCAAACATGTGGATCAAGGGTAGCATTTCGAGCTCATACCATGTTGCACAGTTTCAGCTATGCAACTCCTGTTACAAGATTGGGATACTTGCAGATTACGGGTTCTGAAATTGCACCTGTCAACAGCAGCCGGACAATATTCTTAATGCAATAGACAGTAGGGGTTGAGTAAGGGATTTATGTTTATCCAAATGAACCCCACAGGTAAAATTAAATGGTAACACCAAACATTGGACATTTTCATTTGCATACAAGTCAGGAAAACAGTTTTAAACTTCCAACAATTCATTTGCCTCTTATTAGATTACAAATGGCGCATCAAGCGCACACATTTGAAAAACAAGAAAAGAGAGTAAATCAGGGGCCTAATTTCATTCAAGTAGCATAACAGAGCTGGCTGGCCACATAGGCGACAGGGGCAACTTCAAAGGAAATCAGCTGTTCCTTCGCCTGCAGGGGCAGTGTATGCGTTAAGCATTTGGAATTCATGACACTAGCAGAATGTAACATTTGGAAGGTATGATTACATCTCAAGTGCCAGGGGCATCAATATAATGAACAAGTGCTGTGACAAACGGTACACACAGATAATGATAAATATGACTTTGTAGTAGTCATTTAAAACATTGGAGGTTATTGCAGGTATAATAACAGCTAGAAAGAGGAAGATGAATCCCCTTTAAGTATGATAGTTTGGTAACTTACAAAGGTTGGGCATTCTGTGTCTAGACTTATCTACACAAACTGGAACTTTTTGTTGTGCCAACTTTTAATATCAAAAGCCAATGGCTTGTCATGGTAATGCAGTCAATGACCATGACACGGGCAATGGCTTTGATCCTCCATGTGTCCTTGTGAATAAACAATCATCTAACACCAATGGTCATGATATGTTAGCAGTTCAATTGCACCAGTGTTTACCCCCCATTCCCACAAGCTGCCAGCTGAAACACAAAAAAGCATGGCATCTGCCTAATGTGGTCAGACACAACTATTTCATCCTAATGCCAGAGCCAATCTTTTCACAACCAGAAATTTTTGGCATGTCAAATTCTACCACTGCAACATAAATAAAAAAAACTAGTTGAACAAACAAATAAAACACACCTATTAAATATGCCCTTAGAAACAACAATAGGATGTCAATACACAAAGAAAAAACATTTACTAAGGAATAACAACTCCATTGTGGCCATCAAAAGTGACTCAAAGAATACATGCTGTCGATAGGATAAATAACTCTTGTGCACAGAAATGTGTTGCTGTTACCTCATCACGAAATTTAATAGCATGAAAACATGCCCTGCTATCATGATGCTACATGAACATGGAGTTTTACAAGGACTAATTGAGCACATTTGCAGCATTTGATCAGGCATTAACATTTTTATTAGACAAGTGTTGTGGCCATCAGAAAGGAGGAATAAGGGAGCCATGTCTCTCACATGACAGAAATGTAACATGACTCCGAAATGTGTTGTCACCAGAAGCTTTTATTTCAAGACACAGTAATCAGTGATGGTATCCTTTCCTGTAGCACTGCAACATCCGCGGCGTATCAGCCTAACTATTGGATAGTATGCTCTAATTTATTTCGATGAACAGAAACCCCGAAGGAGCAGATTAACAAACACAGAAAAAGGAAGGTTTTTGCATCTCAAAGTATGTTACGGGTTAGGTTTGCTGATTGACCACTAATTCAAAGATTGCACGATACTAGTTGCAACGAAGAACACAGCAATGTATAAGTCAAAATTCCCAAATCCCAATAGATGATTCTAAGAGATCTCAGACCTCAAAGATGAATGCAATTTCAGATGACATACGGAAGACAGCAGTAAAGACTATCCGGGTGATGTCAACTTAACCGTCCTATTATTGGGATGTAATTTCACATGGTCCATTCAAGAAAAAAGAAGAGAAAAAACGAATCGCCCCTAGATTCGACAGATCAACGAGGCATATTATCTCGCGTCTCTATACTAAGGCGCACGAGGTAATACAGGCTGCAACGACAGATCGGTAACAACGAGACCAGATCTAGCAGGAGCGGGTTGAACTTGAGGACGGAAGATGCATCGAGCAGGGGAAAGGGCGGGGCGAGAGGTCACCTATGGCGTGGGTAGGGCGCGTCAGTGCTTCTTGTGCTCCTGGACGAACTTGGAGTTCTTGAGGTCCTCCTCTGTGAAGTTGGCCGTCATCTTGCAGATGAGGTAGCCAGTGATGGCGAAGCCGGTGAGGAAGGGCCAGTTGCGGTTCCACTCGCGGCGGAAGAACACCGGCCACGGATCGAAGGTCTTCATCTCCTCACGGCGCGGCGCTGCTCGCGATCTGCTCCGGCGATTTGGTGCGGCTCGTCGCGGATGCAAGAGAATGGGGAATCGATCGGTCTCCAGTCCTCTCGCCTTTCTTCTGTGCGGCGGCGAGACCGAGACAGGGGCCTAGGGTTAGTGCTGGGCTCGAGTGGGTCGTTGCTTGGGCCAGGCCGTCTTGGGCTAGGATATCACCACAGGCCCCCCTAATGTTTTGGTCTTTGAAAATTATGGCGCGAAAAGAAACGACTACAGGCCGAGGTAAATTCTCCTGCGCAAGCCCAAGAAGACAATCCTGGGCCTGAATGGATGTTCCGGGCCTATTGTAGAGGAACTTTCTTTTGAAGTGTTTTCCCTTTTATTTAGGAAATGCGAAGCTCTATTTCATCAACGAAATGAAAAGTTTCTTCGACCTTACATCCGAATATGTACGTACTATAAAATATTACTCCGTATTTAAAATGTTTGACTGTCATATAGACTTCGTCTAACCATTTCTTTTTATGAAAATCGTTGATAGATTCAACTTGTCACGACAGCTCTCCGCCACTGGATTCAATCACAGCTTTATTTCTACGGTCGGTATGAAATGAATTGTACTCCCTCTAGATTTAAATTATTAATGCGGTTGATTTTTTTAGCTATGTTTGACTATTCGTCTTATTTAAAATATTTATTTAAACATATAAAATTATAAGATAGGTTTTAACTTTCTTTAGTCATAAAACAAATTATAACAAAATATTTGATAAATTTTCAAATTTTTTAAAAAAATACAAATAGTTAAATATAACTAAAAAATTAACGGTATCATTAATTTAAATCCGAAGAGAGTATGTTGAAAATTATTATAAATTCGAGCATAGGGGCACTACTTGATCTTTGAGACTGTGACCCCAGACGACGGTAACGTTGATGATCCCCGGGGTGGTGTGTCCCCTGGAAACGAGCATGAGGCGAACGCGGCAGCTCGATCGATCCGCTCTATTTTTCCATGGTGAATAACTGTCCCTTCCCTTGGAATCTTGGATGGATGTAGTGGTACTCGAAAAGAACTTAATGTTTCACAAAAATAAAAAGGAACTTGCATCTCGTATGGCTGTCTCAGCTCGCTAGTCCAAGCCTCCAAGGTGACCGTGAAGCTCGATCTTCTTTCACTTGTCTCAAAGAAAAAGGGAAACATATATACGGTGAGTTATATATAGGTTGATGTGTGGTGGTGATAATTCAATGGTACCAGTGGCAGCAGCTGGATACCGCGGTGGATTCTGGAAAAGGACTTTTAGTAGTGATTTAATGTTTCGCAAAAACAAAAGGCAGCTTGCATCTCGTATATTTTTCACTTGTCTCAAAGAAAAAGATAAACATATACATGATGAGTTATGTGGTGATGATAATTCAAGGTACCAGCTACCAGCCAATATGTGTCAGCTGGATACCGCGGTGGATTCTGGAAAAGGACTCGATGCATGGGTAATGGCGCGTACGGAAACTAACGGAGGATCGGAGGAGATCGAGCTCCCTCTCGGTCTCAGTCTCCAAGAAGACAGCGATGTGGCTCGCATGCATGTCGCAGGATCTTTGATTAGTCAGAGCAAGGTCCTAGCTGTGTGTTCTGTATGTGTTGGATTTGGATCTGCATCTTGCATTGGTGTGAAGTAGTGGGGGTTGATCATTTTTACAGGTCGCCGTCTAATATGCAGTGTAATATGCAGTGGAAGTCAATGACTATTTATGGCCGGCTTTGATTTGATGCATGATGCAGATGCAGCCGACCCGCGGCGGCGCTTGCACCTTCCAAGAGCTGGCTATCTCCCGTAAAAAATTTAAAAAAAAAAAAAGGCTGGCTATCTCAAACCAAATCAAGAGACACTACAACCACGCATTCCAAGGGTGATGATGGTTGTTCATTGTTTCCCATCCTTTTTATAGCCACTTCCTCCATTCACATTTATATGTTATTTTAACGTTTTTAATTTTTTTTAATTATATCTTATTTTCATTTTTTAATATATTTTTCTCTTTTCTCAATACAATATTTTTTTTTCTACTATATCTCTATCTCTATTTTTCTCCTTCTCGTTTTTAGTGCATCCATCTTTTTACTTCTCCTTATTTCTCGTGTCCAACTCCAAAACAACAACTAAATGTGAACAGAGAGAGTAATCAATACTAACTCGTGAAATATTACTATTACCATATGCTTTTCGACGAGGAGAAAATACTCAGACTAATAATCGATATCCCTTCCCACCACCGTGAGAAGCAGAGAGGAGGACGCACAAGTTTTATTAGGCGGCATAATTTGTGTGTGCAAGTGCAAAGCCAAACATGCAGGAAGAAACAGCATATGCTGGTCCCGGTCAATCGTCAGTCAAGAAGAAACACAGAGGTTGATGCTCTCAGGTTATTTAATCTCTCTAGCTTTAGCCTCTCTATCATACCACGTGGTGCGCTGTATTCGACGCTTCGGATTGGACGGCTAGAAATATCGATATCGCTTCTACCTTCGCCTGCCACATAGAAATAAAGAACCGTGCCTATTATCTTATCCTTTGATTCAGCTAGCTAGAGGTAGCATGTCACAAGTGGACAAAGACTCGAAACATGCATGGAGTCTGTTCGAGAACGTGACAAGAACATGGAGTTTAGTAGGAGCATTACTTGAATTTGACAACATTTTACACAACTCCAGCGGTAAAAAAAAAAAAAAAAGGACTCGCTACATACTAAACGGGCAAAACCAAGATTTCCGTCAGAAAAAAAAAGAGAAGGGGCCGAAAAGTTTCTAGATAGAAGAATGACGTCGGTTAGTTGACGGGCACGCAGTGAAGTGTTAGCTGGGTGATCCGATCCTTCTCGCGCCAAAACGTGTGGCTGCAGCACTGTAGCCAGCGCACCAACTATCACCGCCCCCCGGGAGCTTAGCAAGTGACACCTGACCACACATGCTTTCGTGAGCACTCCGGGCACGAACCCAAAAAAAAAAAAAGCTATACCCACTCACCCGCATCAACGTCTCCCTAGATTCTGTTGCTTGTGTGATCTACGTTGCCAAGATATTATGGATCTCTTCTTGCCACATCACAAACAAGCCAATGTAAATTATATGGTGATTTTTACATGAACATTAGTTATTATAGATTCATTGTCAATCAAGTCTCCTTCTAGTGTATTATACACTTGCACCAACCATCGTCGACACTATTAAAACCAGGAGGAGTATGTATAGGACAAAAGATATGACAGACGTTACATAAATAACCATATTATGAAATGCTAGTGGAGTGATTATCCAACCACAAAAAGTTTTTTTTTCTTTTAGTGCCATTTGTGCTTGTTTTCTACCTCTCCTTTTCAATAGTTAGTTCCGACAGTATCATGTAGTAGTGTGCTATTTGTTTTCTTTACAGATATGATCAATGACTAAGCACTCCTTGGTTTTTAGATAACAATTTTAAGTCTTGGTTTTCAAAGAAACGTCACGTCCCATTACAATTCCGTGGAAAACTAAGGAATAATCTTTGTTTTCAGAATGATGTGTGGACAATCATAGCTGGACTTTAAAAATAGGTCCTGAAGATGTTGGATGGCTGGGCACTGCTTTGCCCAAACAAAAACTTGGAGAACTTCAACTTGATGGAGGAGAGACTCGTAGCGGTAGCAGCAAGGCCAGAGAGAATTGGGCTAAAAGCTTGATCGCTGATGAGTTTGGGGAAGAATCCTTTGTCATGGTGTCGGCTTAGGTGTGAGTGGTTAAGTTACTGTGCTCTGTCGGGGTCCGACTGTCAGGGTTGTATGGATGGCGTTTCTGAGCGCGTGTGCGTTTAAGCTTGTGGGTGTTTGGTGTGCTGTAAACTCAGATTTGTTGGTCTTAACTGCTTTGACATAATGAACTGTGGACCTCGATCCCTTTTACTCTTAAAAAAATTAAGATGGAGAGGACCCAACAAAAATGAAACCGTGGCTGCACTTAACAGCAGCATAGCCGTAGCCCCCCGGCAGGAGGCGAGCGAGACCTGAACGAAACTGAACACGCAAACTGGTTAAAACCGCCTCCAAGGTAACGTCAATGACACGTGGGCCCTAGCGGCCGCCCGTGCTCGTGCGCGGCCGACCCAGCGCTGACTCAGCCTGCCCGCGATCCACAGGTATGAAACGCCTCCCCCCCCCACCACCCATCGTTGTATTCAACGATTCCGCTCTCCGCAGTCCGCACTGCACCCAAATCACCCCACAAAATCCAATTTTTAAGAGGAAAAAAACGGGGGATTAATTTTTGGAGACGAGAGGAACAGAGAGCGGGGGAAGGATCCGGAATCTCGCGGGCCCGGTGATGCCGGTGGCGCCTGCGGCACGAGGAGGAGGAGCGGGGATGGTGCTGGGCGGTGGCACGGCCGCTGCGGCGGCGACGGCGGCGGGTGGGGCGGACGACGCCGTGGTGATGCAGCTGGCGGCCGCCGTCGGGGAGGAGTCCGTCATCACCGTCAACTGCCCCGACGAGGCCGGCCTCGGCTGCGACCTCTGCCGCACCATCCTCGAGTTCGGCCTGCGCATCACCCGCGGCGGTATGATATGACCCCCCAGCAGCCTCTCCGTTCATCCTCACTTATCTCGCCTGTTGGAAGAAGCTTTCATTCTGTTTGTTTAGTTCGTGTTGCTTGGCGTCGTGCTTTGTTCCGTGGATTGCTGAGCACTGGTTGTTGTTGTGCCAAGTTCAAATTACTACTGTTATCCATTCGATTGCCTTGCCTGCGAGTGAGAATTAGGCTACCGGGCGTCCAGCTCACTGGCCATGCCTTTTAATTCCATAGTTGTTATCTGTCTGACGGCTCCTTTTGTTTTCGGAAAGGCTAGAATTTTCTTTTCTTATACCAAGTTGGCAGTTAGTATCATGGTACAGTTCATGTCGTTGTTAATCATTAGTATTAGTACTACTAGTAGCTATCTATCTTAAATGTAGTGACCGACAAACTCATTGCAACTTGGCAACGACTTACTTGATCATGACGAAGAGACAAACATTTAGCTGACGTGCTTCATAATTTTTCGTAGCATTACCGTTTGTACACCATAATTTTGTCTAAAATTCAAGTATGGTTCTTGCAGACGTGTCCACTGACGGTCACTGGTGCTTCGTGGTGTTCTGGGTCCTGCCCCGCTCACCGTCCATCAAAATCCGATGGGCGAGCCTCAAGAACCGGCTCATGGCTATGTGTCCTTCCGCATACTCCATGCCTTTTTACCCCGATATCAGCCAACCTGGCCCCTTGCAGTATTACCTCCTCAAGCTCTTGTCACCTGACCGCAAAGGATTATTGCATGGTAAGAACACCCCTTTAGGCCTATGTGTTAAATGGCTGAAAAATCAAAGGTGTACTGATTGTCCCATTGATTTGCAGATGTGACACAAATTCTATCGGACCTGGAGCTTATAATCCACAGAGTTAAGGTGTGCACCACACCTGATGGAAAAGTTGTTGATCTTTTCTTTATCACCGATGGCATGTAAGTCATCATATTAACAGCTCAAGCATTTTGTTTTGTTGCATGATGCTTCTGTTTAAAAGCATTTCATAAATGGCGTGGATTAGTTGCATCACACAATGATTTTAGTATATGACCGTTCGCATTTCTTTCTGAAGGGAACTGTTGCACACTAAGGAAAGGCAAGAAGAAACTTGCTCGACTCTGATCACTACCTTGGATCCTTCAATAACCTGTGAGATTATGAAGGCAGATGGGTTCCAGCAAGGATTCTCTTCTCTTCCTCCAAAAATTGCTGAGGAACTGTTCAGGGAGGAACTAGCTGATAGTGAAATCTACTCAAGTTCTCTTTCTGCTGAATTGAAAAGGATGCAGACAGCTACTATCAACTTTGACAATTCCTTGAGCCCTGCACATACACTACTACAAATTATTTGTGCTGATCAGAAGGGGCTTATTTATGACATTTTGAGAACACTGAAGGAGTGCAACATTCAGGTACTTGGAAACATATGCATGGTTTGTAATTACTGTTGGCATTACCTTTTTTTCAGTCATAACAATATTGCCCTTGGAACATTCAGATTGTTTTGCAAAAAGATAAGAAACGAGGAAAATGACTCGTGGACTTTTGGATACTATGACTGTTTTCCTTGCTTGCATCATCCATCATTGAACTTATTATGTTGTTTGTATGATTTGTGTATATCATCTTATACCGTGTTTCCTACTCTATTAGGTATTTTATGGGCGATTCAGGTCAGATAAGAAAGGGTCAATCAACAAAGGTTTACGAGAGGTTGATCTTTTTGTGAAGCAAGTAGATGGCAAGAAAGTTATTGATACTGAGAAACAGGATGTTTTGCGTTCGCGACTGAAGTCTGAGATGCTCCATCCTCTCAGAGTGATGATTGTTAATCGGGGACCTGACATTGAACTCCTTGTTGCCAACCCTGTTGAGCTATGCGGGAAGGGACGGCCACGTGTATTCTATGATGCTACTCTTGCTCTGAAAGCTCTTGGGATTTGCATTTTCTCTGTAAGAATTTTTTAAATACCTAACTTGAGACAGTAGAAAGCCAATTCATTTTGAATTAGTGTTTACTCTCTTCTTCATTTCAGGCTGAAATTGGAAGACAGGCAGCATCAGAGCGACAATGGGAAGTCTACAGATTCCTCCTGGATGATAGCAAAGAGTTCCCCTTAGCAAACAGTGTAACTAATAGGAACCGTATTGTCGATAGGGTAAGGAAAACACTAATGGGATGTTACAACTAGGCCTCGGTTTCTAACTCCAAGAATCCAAAGCTTGAAGGCAGCTGATACTGTCAGCTCCAATGTATCCAGTAAATCATGTCCCAAGAGCTCAGATTATGGCCACTCCAGATTCCTGAGCCGGCAAAGTCAGTAATAAAGTTGCTGGCCAAATTGGTATCTCCATCACCCATTGTCACTACTATATTGCCAGGTTCTGTTTGTGAAATTGATCAATTATTTGATGACATAACGAAGATAAATGACAATGGGAAGTGTCGAAGCTTCATCCAGGCTCCCACAATTGTGCTTGTGAAATTTCAGAACTGTTGCTGTATGTGCCTGTTACAATGCAATGCAAGTTTGATGTTTTTGGAGCGGGTTCTCCTGAAGCCTGAACAACATTGTGACAAGGCAGCTGGGAATGGAGGAACCATAGAGTTTTTGCGCCACAATCTTCCTGTCTTGATCTCTTGTCCACATGTTGAGAAAGAAAAGAAGGAAAAGAGCACATTTGGTGGGAGGTGCAAATCATAAACAGCAATTATTGATCTTTGGTTGGTTCAGGGGTGTTACTGGATGCTGACACAGATACATCAGCCTCTTTGTTGTATATTGTTTGTGGAAATCTGGTGGTGTTTCTTGCCTCTCCTTCACCTGTCCTGTATTCCTGCCTCCTTTCTTCCTACCTTCCTACCTTGTGTATGATTGCTCCTACTTTATTATGAAGAGAAGAGAAGTAAGCTTATGGAGGGCATGTACTTTGTTGTAAGGATGCACATGATGTTCTGGAAAAGAGCACTTTTTTATGCAAAGCATATGTAGATATTAAATTGGATTATGACGAGAACAGATGCTGAATGTTCTAGTGAGTAGATTATTGTTGCATAATTGGCTTGATCATCACTCGGTGCATCCTGTCCCTGAGGTTTTCCATTCTCCACTTCCCATTGTCCTTTATCATTCATGTAGGATACTTGCACGTGGGTCCATATGCCAGTGTGCATCTATCTCACATTCGAAACAGCAGCGCTCATTGTTTCTTCCCTTCAATGATATGGACCTGTCATTATTGTGCCTAACATACTACAGTACTCAAAGTTCAATTTCAGAACACAAACGGCAGGCATAACATTTGCATCAAGAACACTGGTACTAGATAACAACACGAGGAAACTAACTACGCTGGACCTGAGCGGCAGACAGGAGGAATTGTATTCAGACTATTCAGAGAGAACTGGATGGAAGACATAGACAGCGACTTGTGCGGCTGATGGTTTCCGGATAGCGACGCCTGAGCTGCTGAACTGATCGAGGAGCCGTTTCCTTCCATCATCGGTCGTCGCTTTCCCTGATTACAGAAGAAGAGAGACGGAGTCCACTTGCCCAACTTGCATCTTGTTTTCTGGCCCGCGGCCGCTCAGTTGATCGGAGCAGCGTAATTTTTTTTTCTTGTTGTCGTTGAAGCCGGCGGCTCTGATTTTAATTTTGTGGGCATGCTTAATGTGTCAAATAAAGCATCTTAATTTATGGACGCCTGGAACTATCCACAACAGTTGCCAGAGCATGGTCGTGTTGCTTGATTGCCGCAACCGAGAATTTGTTTTCATCAAAATAATGAGAGGAAAAAGGAGTACGAAGCAATGATAGACCTCTTGTAAATAGCATCTCCATCTACCCACTGTGCTTTGACTGCAGAGATGAGTGATGCGAGTTTTTCTTGGAATGTTTATAGCACCCATGCCAGCGGCGCGTTCATTGCATGCGCCTCACATGACATGGTGCATTTGATTTTCATATGTAAATGTAAACATAGTTCTTGATCTGTGCGTTGCTCCATCATTTGATTTTTTTTTATACAAACATAGTTATAGATCAGATGCAGTTGGAGGCAGGGTATCAACATGTTACTATATGCTGTTGTTCTGCTCCGCAGGGCACAGTTAATTATGAAACGCCTGCGGCCTGCACTGCACGTTAGATCATCGTACCAGGCTATTGTTGTCAGTGCACGCTTTTGTTGGTACTTTTTTTTTAATCGTACCATGAGCTGATTGATAATTAACAGCAACAAGATCGTTTACAAAGCTCAAATCACCATCATCCGGCCATAACATAGTGCCACTGCCACCCGGCTCTAAATCACACCCGAATTTAGCTAAGGCATCGGCTACATTACTACATGCTCGTGGTTGATATACTACTTTAGCTTTCAGAAATTCGGGGAGTATAAGGAACTAAACAGCATACTGAGGGGTGATAAGCATAATCTTGAGTTGCCAGTGCCGTCTTGACATTAGCCGCATCAGTTTCTATTTTAATCCTCATCATATATACCTGCTTCCGTGGCAAAGGTAAGAACCTACAAAGCTGCCATTATTTCAGCCCAACAACAATCGTTGCTTGGGCCCAAATGTCATTCTTGACTTAGTACAAGGCAGCCCAACAACAATCGTTGCTTGGGCCAAAGATAATGTCCAGTAATATTTGGGCTTTCTCGTCTTACCTTGATAATCAGAAAATTGAATGGCCTTGATACACTTTTCAGGGACAAACAAAACAGTTCAGTGACAATTTCTGAAAGAATTCAAAGTTTCAGACATACGAGCATGTAATTCTCATGCGTATGAGTACGGCCTGGTACTGTTGCGTTTCGGGGCGCTGAACGATCAAGGGAGACGTTCCTTCAGCGGCAGCGGCGAGCAGGTCAACACGGCGTATGTGTTCTTCAGCTGGCCGGTGCAGTGGTCGAGCAGGAAGAAGGAACCGGAAGAGACGGAGGAAGCCAGGAAGTAAATACACAAGTACATAAGAATAATTTTTAAAACAATTTACTTGAAGCACTTTTTCATGCATCGTTGGTATCCCAATGATGCGTGAAAAATATTTACTGCCAAGAGGTTAAGGCAACACAAACAGGACTTTTACAAGTGCTAATCCGTGTGTGGCCTTCTGTTTGACGTATCTTTGATTGACTATAGCTAATGCACGAAAGTACACCATCTGTTATATGCTATATAGTAGCTAGCTATGATGACATATGGAGTGTATTCTGTGGCTTCATTTTTCTTTGTTTGCTTTAGAACTGGACGGTCGGCACTTGCTTGCACGGTGTAAGCACTCCAACAATGTTTGAGAGCGCACGATTAGTAGGCTAACTAGTTAACTTGCTGGGACACGCGGCCACTCAATTAGCACATGATGGACGATGCAAGGTCAAATTAGAGGATCCATGCGTGACGTGTTCACGGCTCAAGGCATCTATCTTGATGATAAACTCTGCAATTGCACGGGGCTCACGATACAGTTTGACCAGCGATATGATTCAATTGCGCGAGGGCTCATGCGAAATCCGTGGCCCACAAGATGAGGACTATCCAAAACAAATAAAAGAGCAGCGTACACGGCAGGAGGTGGTACAGTGGTAAACGGGTTACATACACTGCATTCAGACCTCTGCAGAACTCGGCATCCAGATACGCGCGTGTTCTGGCCTTCTGGGGTACACAGTACACGTAGCACCTTTAATTTTACGCCCTTATTACCTGATGAAAGAGATTATCATATCCTAAGTCCTGAGTACTCTGTCAGTTCTGTATTGACACCAGTAGAGCAGCGTATGTAGGAGAGTAGCAGAGCACTAGATCGAGCAGTGTGCCCTACAGCGGCATATGAATACGATACTCCACTTTTATATAAGCAAAGGTTGCTAGCTAGTAAGATGGTACAGCGTTTCGAACCGCTCGTTCGGCTGATTGATGAGCCAGTACTGGTGTTTTTTTTTTTTCCCTTCACTCAGAGAGGGAACATTCCTTATAATTATTGTCCTAGACATGGAAACAAGCAGGACGGGAAGAGTGGATCATATGCTAGAGCTCTCTAACGACTTTAGAATGGCGTGGACGGCCAATATTTGTTTGGACGACTTACATGTACTCCCACTACTAAGGGGAAAGAAAAAGGTCAGAGACGACAGAGCCAAGTGCGCGCACCAACGACTGACTAGCAGTTTTCTATAGTACAGTTTGAAGAGGCGGGCATGCATGTTGCATTGATGACTTTCCAATTTGATCGGAATTCATACTACAGTGCACAAGAGAGCAGAAACGCCATTATTTATGGTCAACTGCAATCGGAGGATCTTGATGCAATGGACAACGCAATGAGATGAACAAATGGAACACTTTAATTAGCAATCCATTGCTAATAGGTTTCTGTTGGTTGATGTTTTCGATTTGGAAAAAAAGAAAATGGAGGAAAAGGAGTGCGCAGACTGCTGAGGTGGCAGTGGGTGGCCACGTGTCGTGCTCGCCTACATCCGTTGTGGCGATGAAGCCGAGAAGATTCTGTGATGGCAGCAAGGCATACATACGCATATGGGGTGACATGAGCATGGTTGTGGAATTATGAACGCATGAATTCATCACCCACACGACCCCGTGCATTGCCGCAGTTGATGATTCCCGTGTCAGAGTGGTGGTCAGCAAGTGAGCAGCTGTGACTTTGTTTCATAAAGAAAAGAAAACGCTTCAGCGACGCATCGGTTCCACACTCCATCACATGCAAAAAGGCAATCGCGCGTCTCCGTCAAGTAGCGGTGCACGGGAGCCCCGCCAAGTAGCGTCTACTACTTACTATATTTTTTCTTTCCACTGCACCACTACTACTTATAAGAAGAGCAGCAGCAGCAGCAAAGGTTGAGAGCTTGAGACTCAGAGAGAGAGAGAGAGAGAGAGAGAGAGAGAGAGAGAGAGAGAGAGAGAGAGAGAGAGAGAGAGAGATGGGAGGAGTCTCGGCCGGCGAGATGGCTGCGGTGAAGACGTCATCCAACGGCGTATGGCAAGGCGACGACCCGCTCCACTTCGCCTTCCCTCTCCTCATCCTGCAATCCCTCCTCATCCTCCTCCTCAGCCGCATCCTCGCCTTCGCGTTCCGCCCACTGCGGCAACCCAAGGTGATCGCGGAGATCGTGGCGGGCATCCTGCTCGGCCCATCCGCGCTGGGCCGAAACAACTCCTACCTCCACGCGCTGTTCCCGGCCTGGAGCATGCCGGTGCTGGAGTCGGCGGCGAGCCTGGGCCTGCTCTTCTTCCTCTTCCTCGTGGGCCTCGAACTCGACCTCCGGTCCGTCCGCGCCAGCGGCAAGCGCGCCTTCGCCATCGCCGCCGCGGGCATCTCGCTCCCGTTCGCGTGCGGCGTCGGCGTCGCCGCCGCGTTCCGCCGCGCCGTGCCGGGGGCGGGGGACGCGGGGTACGCGCCGTTCCTCGTCTTCATGGGCGTCGCGCTCTCCATCACGGCCTTCCCTGTCCTTGCGCGCATCCTCGCCGAGCTCAAGCTCCTCACCACCACCATCGGCGAGACCGCACTCGCCGCCGCCGCGTTCAACGACGTCGCCGCATGGGTGCTGTTAGCTCTCGCCGTCGCCATCTCCGGCAGCGGCGACGAGGGTGGAAAGAGCCCGATTGTTTCCTTGTGGGTGATGCTGAGCGGCGCGGCGTTCGTGGCGGCGTGGATGGTGTTAGTGAAGCCGGCGATGGGGTGGGTGGCGCGGCGAGCCGACGCGGCGGGGCATGGCGGCGGGGGAGAGGTGTGGGTGGCGGCGACGCTCGCCGGCGTGCTCGTCTCAGGGTTCGCCACCGACGCCATCGGGATCCACGCCATCTTCGGCGCCTTCGTGTTCGGGCTCACCGTGCCCAAGGACGGCGACTTCGCGCGCCGCGTCACCGAGAGGATCGAGGACCTCGTCTCCGAGCTGCTGCTCCCGCTCTACTTCGCGTCCAGCGGGCTCAAGACCGACGTCGCCACCATTAGAGGCGGCGAGGCGTGGGCCATGCTCGCGCTCGTCATTGTCACCGCCTGCGCCGGGAAGATCGTGGGGACGTTCGGTGTGGCCCTGGCGTGCGGGATGTCGGCGAGGGAGGCTGTTGTGCTTGGAGTTGTCATGAATACCAAGGGACTCGTCGAGCTCATCGTCCTCAACATCGGAAGGGAGAGAAAGGTACGTAGTATTTCTTGTTTTCTACTAGTAGCTAGCTAGCTACCTTTCTTTCTTTTGTCAACAAAAGAACAAAATACATAGCCACATAGGTTATGTGATAGGTCATGCTCATGCATGTGACGACAAAGGAAAGCAGAGGTCACCTGGTTCCCGCGCGAGCTGCTGCACCATGCAACGCATCTCCACCACCATGTGACGTCCTGCTGACTTTCTACGCCACATAGCCCCCTGCTCCTCGTGACTTGCGTCTCCTTTTAGACTATCTATCTGCTGCTGCTATGCTATCGGAAGGAGGCATTCAGTTGTGACAATTGCAAGCATCATAGGTGAGGTAGTCGGCAGCATGAGCATGAATCCTCGTCTTCTACTACTACTCTGTCAGGCTTGCGTGCGGTGCGTTGGAAAGTGGGAAGCACCTTGTAGAACTAGCAACATGGAAAGTTTTGACAAAATTTTCAAGTGGACGAACCAAAATCCATTCACCATCTCTAAAAAAAGCCATAAATCTGACTTGCAGGTTCTGAACGAGGAGGTGTTTGCGATCCTGGTGCTGATGGCGCTGGTGACGACCTTCATCACCACCCCTACGGTGATGGCCATCTACAAACCCGCGCGCACCGGCGGCCGCCGCCTGCACCACCGCAAGCTCCACGGCCCTTCCGCCCCTTCGTCCCCGTCCTCCGCCGCGGCGACGGCGAACGTGAAGGAGCTCCGGGTGCTGGCGTGCATCCACGGCGGCCACGACGTCCCCGCCGTGATCAACCTGGTCGAGACGATCCGTGGCCACACGCAGCCGCGGCGCCTCGTGAAGCTCTACATCCTCCGCATGGTGGAGCTCACCGAGCGCACCTCCTCCATCCTCATGGCCCGCGCCGCGAGGAAGAACGGCCTCCCCTTCCTCCGTCCGCAAAGACGCCACGGCGGCGACCAGGTCGACGTGGCGTTCGACACGTACGCGCAGCTGGGCCACGTCACGGTCCGCGCCATGACGGCCGTCTCCGCGCTGCACACGATGCACGACGACGTGGCCGCCGTCGCCGAGGACAAGCGCGTCTCCCTCGTCATCCTCCCCTTCCACAAGCGCCATCATGCTCATCATCATGCTCATCATGATGACTCGGCGGATCTGGGCCCCGAGTGGCGCGCGGTGAACCGGCGGATCCTGCGCGAGGCGCCGTGCTCGGTGGCGGTGCTGGTGGACCGCGGGTTCGGCGGCGGCGAGCAGGTCAGCTCGGAGCAGGTGGCCCACGGCGTCTGCGTCGTCTTCTTCGGCGGGCCCGACGACAGGGAGGCCCTCGAGCTCGCGGGGAGGATGGCCGAGCACCCCGGCGTCCAGGTCACCGTCGTGCGCTTCATCCACTCCTCCGGCGGCAAGGAGCATCAGGAACAGGCCCAAGCGGCGGCGGAGGTGACGCTGCGGCCGTCGACCACCAAGAACGCCGACCGGAGCTACACCTTCTCGGCGGCGGCCGTGGCCGAGACGACGGAGAACTCCGGGTGGGAAAGGGAGCGGGAGATGGACGAGGCGGCGGTGGCCGAGTTCCGGCGCCGGGTGGGCCCACTCGTCAGGTTCGAGGAGCGCGTCGTCGTGGCGGCGATCGGGAAGGGGACTAGTAGTAATAATAATGTGGTGGAGGAGGTGGTGGCCATCGGGAAGAGCAGGGAGTACGGGCTCGTCGTGGTGGGCAAAGGCCGGCTGCCGTCGCCCATGGTGGCCCAGCTCGCCGTCCGGCCCGCCGAGCACCCCGAGCTCGGGCCCATCGGCGACGCGCTCGCCTCGTCGGGACACGGGGTGTCGTCGTCCGTGCTCGTCGTGCAGCAGCACGACATGACCAACGCCGACGAGGTGCCCGTCTCTGTCGTCGTCGACGGGCTCGTTGCTCAACACCACGACGGCGGCGGCGGTGGAGGTGAGCTCGCCGGCAACAAGCAGGACATGGCCGAGCCGTAATAATTAAGTTTGAGCGACCCAGCGCTCACGACGACGGGCTAATTTGATCCTTGATCCAGCAAGTATATGATGACGATAATGACTAATATTAATATTAAGTGGATTGCTAATTGCTTTCCGTGTATATCACTATATATTTCAGCGAGCTAGCTCTTAATTATTGCTCAGCGTGTAATTAAAATGGTTTATTTCAAAGGTTTCTCCGTCCGTGTTCTCATGATAATCATTACACACTATACTACCACCAGAGTACTACTACTGTGCAAACATATGATTGAATGGACCATTACATGGACCTAAACAGGTTGTACTGGGCTTTCGCTAATGGCCCATTACATGATCTGACGTGTGTGATATGATGGATGCCAGAGGAGCGGGACCCACAGACCGCACGGCGGCACGGGTGGCTGGTGCTGCAGGAAGGAGGACCGAGCGCAGAGACCGGACTGGCGCGTGGGCCCGGGGTCGGTCGAAAAGATGCCGCCACCCAGCGCGTCCATTCCACGCGACTCTCGCACACAAATACCACCACCGCCGCCTCCCCCCCTCCTCGCCCACCACCACCCACATCTCCCTTTCTTTCTCAGCTGCGAGAAAGCAGAATCAGCTAGCTGATCCTTCCTTTCGCCGCCGCCAGGTCCCGTTTTCTTCCTCTCTTGCCAGGATCACCTCCGGCTCTCCTCTCCTCTGCGCAAATGGTAATGACCATCCCATTCTTCAGACCCACTGTCTCTGCTTCACTTCTCTCAACATCTTGTTCAACTCTTCAGTTAGTTACTACTACTGTTATGCGCGTTTAATTCAGAGTTGATTTGGATCGCATGATGAACATGTCTCGTAGTAAAAAAGATGCTTTGTTACTCCTGCGTCAAATTCATGCCTCTAATTGGTAGAGAGAAAAACCAAGTCCGTTTTGGAGCTGGGAAATAGGAGGCTGATTTCGTAGGTTGGCTAGTGCCTTCCATTGCTCCGTCAGGAAACCTCATTCCATCAGTTGGCCAAGTAGTAAAGCCCACTGAAAAAAAAAAAACATCTTGTTCACCTCTTCAGTTAGTTACTACTGTTATGCTTGTTGATCCGATGTCGCACTACTATGCTTAGTTTTCGATGTTGTTCTCTGTTCTGATATTTGAGTGCCACCTCCCTGAGACTGTCAAAGCTCCGACAGTTAGAAATGGCATATACAAATTGCCTATGTGGCAGAGAAGAGTGCCAGAGACCTAAGTTTTTTTCCACCAAATTTTGGTGCTGTGATGTCTGGTCCTAAGTCATCCTTTTACCATTCTGCTCTTTGTAACCATTATCATTGTTTTATGTGGACCTGTCTGAACCAGTTGCTAGGTCGCGCGGTATGTGGACACTGTGCCAGCTACGGTTCAGATCCACTCCACAGAGTAGAGTCCCTGTCGCTGAATTTAGTTTGTTCCACAGCCATTATCCTGCCAGTGATTTGTATTGATTTTGTTTTAGTTCATGAAAGTTACAGGCAAACCAACTGCAGACCCAATCTAATCTTTCTCTGAAAATGGCACAGCTAACTACAGCTGATCGTCTGGTCCCGATGAATTTATTCCACAATGGAAAATGGTTTCCCTTTTATAATTGTATTGTCTCTAATGAACAAAAAATGCTTTTACAATCCTAGCAAGTAGCAAGCAAGTTTTTCAGGAAAGTTCTGCAAACAAATCATGTTTGATGAAATCTTTTCCCCTACTTGTAGGCGAACGCAGCGTCTGGGATGGCTGTGGACGATGAGTGCAAGCGCAAGTTCCTGGAACTGAAGGCCAAGAGAACCCACCGCTTCATCATTTACAAGATCGACGAGAAGAAGAAGATGGTTGTCGTTGACAAGGTTGGCGAGCCGGTGCTGAACTATGACGATTTCGCCGCGAGCCTTCCTGCGAATGAGTGCAGATACGCGATATTCGACTATGATTTCGTGACTGCGGAGAACTGCCAGAAGAGCAAGATATTCTTCATCGCATGGTACAGGCGCTCCTGGCATTCTTGTTTTCTCATATTAATTGTGGGCATTGTGGCTAATCCTGTCAATGTGGTGAAGGTCTCCTGATACGTCGCGCGTGAGGAGCAAGATGATCTACGCGAGCTCCAAGGAGAGGTTCAAGCGGGAGCTGGACGGCATTCAGGTGGAGCTTCAGGCTACCGATGCAGGGGAGGTTGGCCTCGACGTGATCCAGGGCCGTGCAAACTGAATATGACTATGTTGCTTCCAAAGTAGTATGAGCCTCAGAGGAGAAATTAGTGCTATCCTGAGGCAATGGTTGAGTGGTTTCTATGTACTACTTACGGGACTATGTAAACTGCATCCATCGCAATGATAAAATCTATCCCTTCCGTGCTCTTGTTCTTCGTATCTTGATGGATGCTTGCGAAGTTCAGCAACATTTTCGTAACCATTCCTATACGGGCCCCTATATTTTTTTCCCCCTGAGATCTTAAAAAGGATGTAAAAATTTCAAGCTGGAAGATGGCTTTGTCGTTGTTTCTAATCCCACGGAATTTCAAGATTAAAATCTACTTGGTAATATTTATTCTCTGAGCATCTTTGATGACCATTAGTGTGTTTTGGTGAAGATTAATACAACAACATCCCCTAACCAATCGCTCATCAATTAATCAGCCAGCAGAATCTTTGACAACAAACAAAGCTACAACAAGTAATCAAACAAATCATAAGAAAAGCAACAACTGCAGTTTCATGGATCAAACATAGATTTGTCCACCAAAACATACAAACACTTACATATGTTCCAAAATTATGCTTATTGCTCCAAATCACCTCAGGCTAGCAGCTCTATTTCACCACACATGCGCCGGGACACATGACAACAACAGCAAACTGGATTTATTTATATACAACCATCATATATTTACACAATAAGGGAGCACCGACATATCTTAAGCACATATTTGCGACAGACTCAGGAAGCCTCTGCGGTCGAGAAATGCATATTTGCGACAGACTCACGCAGGAAGCTGCTTCCGCAGGCTTCTTTGCCAATGCTGTAATCCAAGATCACAGCCTCATGTTTGCCAAGACCATGTGAGGTGCTAACATCTTCCAACCTAACAAGTTTCAAGGGGGCACATAAGAGCAAAATTTCATATGCACGTGCCCATGAGTTGTATAGATAAAATGCAGGAACGTACCCAAGATCAGGAGTCTGCAGTACAGATGAATTCTGGTGGCCTTTCTTGGACTTTGTCTTCTGCTTCTTCTTCTGTTTGCTTTTCTCCTTGTTTTTCTCCTTCTTGTTTTTCTCCTTACGGGACTTGGACCGACGCTGATAGTGATAACTGCTATTGACAGAATGGCACACTGACGTCACAGGGGGATCATACACATCAGGGGCCCATTTAACGCGGCGGTTTTCCGTTGTTAAGGACATTCCATTCTTTTGGCGGCTTCCTTTCATAGCAGAGATGAGCTTCAAAGTTGGCTGCCACACAACAAAATGAAGAAACCAGTAAAACATTTGTCGTCATGCGAAATCAAGGACCACAAATGCATGCTTAACTTGTCATTTGCACACAAGGTTTGACAAAGCAAACAGTGATGGGCAAACATACCATGGACAATTAGCCAATTGGATCACATCAACGTAAAAGGCTAAAAGCACTATCAGTTGTATGCAACTGCATAACTACCAATTGTTCCTTGCATGCATGCTAGAAGATCAACACAGAAGGGTATCCAGGAAACTTAAGGTACTATCGTTGTAATTTAACAGAAACAAGGATTATTGTTGATGCAGGTCATCATTGTATTAATAGTTTCAGGCTTGTCATGCAGGGTTTGTACTAATGGCCAAGGCTATAAGCAGCATTTTTTATGTTTACACAAGGAATGCCAGATCATGAACAACTTCAAGTAATTATGACCAGGTTTTAGAAATACTCTTGCAAGGCAACCGGATCATTCTAGGCTTCTAGCACAGTATTTATAGGATTGTTAATATGGCAAGGTGCTTCTATTTTTGTATAAACTAGCTCAAAATTGCATTAAAAAAGCCACCACATATCAGTATGAGTGAATGATGGATTCATCAATCTTTAAAGCTAATACATGCGGAACTTCCCACCAAGAAGTACCAGATGGAATGCAGCTTGTTGCTAGAATTTGTTCATAATGCCAACAACCTAAAAGTCCCATTAGTCAAGCATATGTAGATAGCATGTATCATTAGCACGTGCATGTAACACGAGGTACTCACAGGTAAGGACATGGAACGCTCATAAGCAGGAGCATCCTTCATAACCTCATCAGCAAGGCAGCTCAAGCCATCATCATGTTCAGCCTCACCAGCAGAGGCAGGGAATGTCGCAGATTTCTGGAAGCCTTTCTTCGTCCCCAGACTGATCGACTTGGAGAAATCCATACATATCTGATCCTCCAAGGAACTCTCCGCCGCTTCACCAGTTTCATCAACCGAAGCTCGATGCTTCTCCAATACAAGCGGAATATCAGTGGAGACAGAGCCAGCAGGAGAGATACCCTTGGATATCACCCCCGGTGCACTCTCTAAATCGCAGGAACTGTCCATCAAGCAATTTTTTTCCTAGTAGCAGTGATGTTACACTAAATCTGCAACTGTAAAACCACAAAACCACGCTGCACTGATTGCTACAAAACAAAAGAACAGCTGTATTACTCCTTCTCAAATTACGGGCACATCAAGCTAAATACTGATATGCACTGACATATATGCTCTATATATGTAAAACTCGATACCTAGGATAAGGATCTACGATCCAAGTATGGACACGGAACAATTAAACATTTTTAAATGCAAACAAATTACCGAGTTAGTTATGTACTTATGTAAGGGACGATCCCGGATAGATTTTACCTGACTCTCGGTAGCACAGATCCGATTCAGAAAGCGAGGAACCAATCCGATCCAGTACAACACGACACAGAACGCAGCACACAAGTCGGCGTGCGAGAGGAAATAACAGAAACAAGCTAGATTTGCGAGCGCGGAAGCAGGTGGGAAGAAGTAAAAGGACGGGAGGAAGACGGGGGATGGGTGGATCAATCGACGGAGGAGCGCGTTAGGAGGATTGGAGACGCCAAGACCAAGGCTTGAGACGATGGGAGCAGCCGGACGGGGAGGAGAGCGCGTCGTCGTCGGCACGGGGGAGGCGGCGCAGGGGCGAGAAGCAGCCCCGCACGGTCGAAGGCATCCTGGTCCTCGCCTCCGCCGCCGGCGAGGTTGGATTTGGGTTCCGCAGATCTGAGCAAGGAGCTGGGTGATTCTACGGCAGCTGGAGGGGGGCTCGAGTGGCCGACGGACGAATCTCTCGACGATTTTTCTCTCCCACTCCTCTTCGATTCCTTGTTTTTTTTTATCTTGTCCCGGTGTGCTCGCGTCTATAAATACGAGTAGTTGTGTAGATAAGGTGCCACGTGTATCAGTTCTGGCCTTCTGGGCCTCTTTCCGAGACCTGCCTCCTATGGGCACATCGTCCGCTCCGAGGCGCCGGATAAATCGGCCCACCAGGCCCAGGAAAGTATAGGTCACCGCGGCCTATGAAACTGCAAGGGCGTTTTTATTTTTGATTTCTAATAACTGTAATTAATTTGCGAAATGTTTTATATAATTTTATACTAATTTATTATTTCAAAAAGAGTCTCAACACTTTTTTAGATCACTGTGAATATTTAAAAAAATCAGTATTTTAATAAAAAATGGTGGCATAGAATATCAAAAGGTTGACTTGGTACATTAAAAGTGTTGATGAAAAATCAAAATTTAAAAATTCAAAAAATATTCATATTTTGGTGTTTTTGGACCCATTTAGTAGCTGCACTAAAAAAAATTTGGGCCGTTGTTTGAAAACATGTTTAGCACGTTGCATGCGTTTTTTGAACTATCATAAGGCGAGGTGTGTTTGGCCACTTGAAGACCAAGGCATACATGAGGTTTTATGCCAATAACAGCTTGATGATGCAAGGGATTGCTGGTGTCAGTGATGAAGGCCGTCTCAAACACAGACAAGAGTTGATGAGAGTGGTGGTCACCCTACAGCGATCTGGCATGCAAACCGCAAAGAAATCCATGAACAACCAAGTGTTGCTGATAGTTATACTAACTTCCAATCTAGAAGATTAACATATCAAGGGAATGTGTATATGAACTTGATCAACAATACATAATAAGCATCGCACTAGGGTCATAACAATTTAACAAGGTTTAATAAAAACACAAGCAGCATATGCATAAGGTTTATCAAATCAATCTATCATATGATTTTGGTGGGGTTTATGCAATCTATGAGGAGTAAGCTTATAAATTTTATTTTTCAAGAACACACTAGCCAACAACCTAGGTAACATGTGGTCCCTATGAATATAGTCCACTAGCATTGGTATAAGAGTAAGGAATAAAGAGCAAGCAAGCCAACCATGGAAAGGTTTGAATAATAGAGAGGTCATCAAGGTTGATTTTAATTTTCAAGTTTAGATTTTATCAATTTATTCCAGAAAAATTAAATCAATGCACGAAACAATGAGATAGAGTGATAAGACGCACAAATCGTCGCACTAGTAGATGACGCCGAGCATGGCCAAGGTGGGTTCAGTTGACCTAGTGAGTTTGGCTGAATTATCCTAGCATCTAGCTTGGTCACCGTATGGCGTGGTGCTCCGTACGGCGTTGTTCATTATAAGTTGGTCGGTGAGGTCCTTTGCTGCGCATCAAGAATCTTAAGGATCTCTCCCACACTTGTTTGTTTGCCTGCATTTTTATTTGACACAAAAACAAAATCAAAGGGTTAAAAGCAAAAAAAAAAGACTATACTAGCTTCATGGGCCCCGTAGAGTCATAATTATATTATTAAGTTATATATTTTATTTATCTTTTTCAATACGCACTACATAATTGAATTGAAAGGAAATAAACTAAAGTGCCTATCTTTTTTTTAGCAAGGCATGAGGTATGAATGGAACTTAATACGTGATACTTATAGAACTCCCTCACACTTAGATTTTTCTATCACACAGACACAATAAATCTGTGTGTAGTGTTGCAGCCTTCTCTAGTAGGTTCCATCGCCAAAGTACCACGGTGTCAAGCTGATGCAGCTTCCATATTCTTAGGCATTGTGTGACATATGCAGTTACTTTTAAGCCCATGACATCAAAACTTCAGTGGCCATGTCTTGATTTGGGCTTCAAAATCAAGAAACCTAAATTGAGAAGAAAATCTGGGAGGCCAAGGATAGCTAGGATTAAGGCATCTGATGAACCCACCACCAAGAAGAGGAAATGTACTAAATGTGATCCAAGAGGACATACAACCAAGTGTTGCCAAGGAGGTCTTACATCTAACCAAAAGAAGATGAGAGCCTCTCAAGAAAATGAAACAGGACAGAGCAACAATGACCCAAATATTGACCAGCTGCCAATGTGAGTCATTTCTTACTCTAACAATACTAATTTTGCCATTTTAAGCATTACAAATTTCTATTTCATAACTCTATTTCTTATTCATTTCATAAGTGTTGCTGGCATGGGAGGAGAAGCGCCACCAACAGGAAGACGAAGGGGGCGAGGAAGGGGGGAGGGGGGAGGGGAGGGAGGCTAGGTGCTTATTTTTGATTGGTGAGATGTTGCATCATACGGTCATCTTGTAATGATACTTTTGTTGTTTAATCTGGACGTGTTTTGGAGTATTATGGATTGTGACATGTAATAGTTAGTCTATTAATCTGGACTTGTGTTGTGAGCACTATGGATGTGTGGTAATATCTTGCCTATATTGTTCTTATATGTCAAAATATGTGTTGGATATATTGCGGAATGCAGCTAAAATTTCGTCAAATTTTATGTCAATTTTTATTCCAAACTTGTCCAAATTTACCAATTTTTGTCAAAATTTCAAATTTGTGATAATATATTCAAAAATTTTATATTTATTTTTTCAAAAATAGCAAATTTTGTTACATATACGTTCATGCCAAAAATGATGGTAAACTCATAAAAGGGCAACTTGGTCTTTGTCGTAACCACTTACCACCGTCAAAGGGCACATAACAGTTTCATATGGTAAAATCTTTGTCGGTTCATAAAAGTGATGGTAAAAATGCAAAAACACGGATTCAAGGGTAAAATCACAAGTGCATAATAAAGTAATGGTAGAAACGTAATTACCGCTTGAAGAAATTTGCAAGTTGGTGCCAAGGCTTTCTTATCCAAAATGGCAAAAGCGCAAGCATCAGAAATTTGCAAGTCGGTGCCAACGGTTCTCGAGAAACGCCGATTCCTCCTGTTTATGGGTCCTTGGATTCTCGTACTGAGCTCTGATTGGCCGAGAGTATGCTTTCTCATGTGATGACATGGATTTTATCTTAATTACATGGATAAATTACCTATAAGTAAATATTCACCAACACTTATAGAATTTATTAGTAATAAACTCCTATCATTATATTAGTTGTTTATTTTTATTGTTTTATGCAGTTATTTGATGGTCGAATTGATACTTAGTGATCAACAACATTGTTCTACACACAGCGTAAGCGTGAAAACCACTTGAATATTCGCATCGTACAATAGGATCCACGTGTTGCAGCTCTATGAATAGGCATGGATGGCATCTCTTAAGACATCCAATTATGTGCTATCCAATTAACTAGATAAGTATAGATAATATGACCAATTACCTCATATGATGTAGGAAATAAATGATCACACCACTTACTACATGCGCAGATGATTAATTAAGAAATTAGAGAGTATATTTATGGCACATTATTGGATCAAACATGTAGTATATCACGCAGTGTTGCATATTAACTCGTGCAAAATATTGTTACACCTGCATGTTGGTTCTTACTAATGTAACAATTGTTGATGCAATATGACTTGACTGGTGGGTCACTTAGGTGGCAGGTTAATGTGCTATTAAATATTTTTATTATAAAAAATGACGGTTTAGATTGATTTCAACTTTTACCTCTGAGGAGGTAAGAGGACTACCGTAAAAGAGATATTGTCGAAACGTAGAGACGGAGCCGCACCTGACCTGCCATCTAACTCACGTGCAGAGAAACTTTTGTGTCATCTCGCCCACTTCATCATTTCTGATTGGCTCGCTATCATATCCCATGGATCACTCCCCAACTTTAGGTCTCTATCTATTGCTTACTCTCTATTGAATGGCCCCCACCTCACACCACGCGGATTGCTCTCCCCTCCGCGAAACTCGCGTAGGCTATAAAAGCAGCGTCAGTCAGATTCTAAAGGCATCCAAAATCATTTCTCCTCTTTTTTTTTTTGCTTGCAACACTTTCCAAACAAATCAAATCCCCTAAATAATAATCGAATCCCAAGTGCGAGGATGGTCTGCGATGGCAAGGTGAAGAAGGGGACAATGGACCGAAGTAGAAGTCGGTGTCGCGCTACGTAAAAGTGTGGCTTTGTTCCTTTGTTGATCATGTCCTATGCTACCTCAAGAATGGATCGGTCGTCAACATGAACTTCTTCTTTGACGCATCCTCACAACAGACCTTGAGTTACTCGCCGCCGAGGTCCTCGAGCTGGCTAGTTAGGTCACGGGCAACAACAAGAACATCTTCTTCCTATCTTAAGCAATTTTTTTCTATTTTTAGTCTTAACCTCAGATACTTATACGAATTAAAATGCCTACATTATGGATAAATTTTTAAATGCTTGAAATACTTATATTTTGAATAGGAGGAAGTAGGTGACAGGGCTATAGGTGTGTGTAAAATTGGACACCTAATATTGAGTTGTTGGGAGAAAATAACCTAATAATAAATGACTACAAAATCTATATCATTACATAGGATATCTTACGTGGTATGTGAAATATTTTTCAAATCATGATTACACAAGTAGTAGCTCTCTTTACCTTTTTTTTTTTTTTGCGTTGTTTGCTTTGGTTGGCTCCTGACCAGCCACCTCTAAACTCTGTTTCTTGTTTTTGTCTTTTTTCTCAAATATTAGTAAAAAAATTACTACATTGGCAGCAAAGAGAGAAATTAAGGCGAATTTGAATCCCTGCGCGTTGAGGAGGGGCTGTTCGACCCGATTTCATCACTCACACACGGACACGGGCGGGCTTCTCGCTTGCCACCGCCCCGCAGGTACACAGCACTCCTCCAGCTCTGATTGGTCCGCTACCTGCTCCCACGGATCGCTCCTGCGTTCACATCTCCACCGTTCATTTCCTCTCGATCCGACGGCAACGACCCCACATCACGCGGATCGACCCCCTATCCCACGAAAGCCGCTCGAGGCTATAAAAGCAGCGAGCGCCAGATTCGAAACTCATCCAAAAATCATTTCACACATCTTTCCATTCCAACCAAATCAAAATCCCCCACCCCCCAAAAACCAAAACCCAAATCCAGGCGATGGAGGCCGTCGGCAAGGTGAAGAAGGCGGCGGCGGGTCGGAAGCTGGGCGGCGGGCCGAAGAAGAAGCCGGTGTCGCGGTCGGTGAAGGCCGGGCTCCAGTTCCCCGTCGGCCGCATCGGCCGCTACCTCAAGAAGGGCCGGTACGCGCAGCGTGTGGGCACAGGCGCCCCCGTCTACCTCGCCGCCGTCCTCGAGTACCTCGCCGCCGAGGTCCTCGAGCTCGCCGGCAACGCGGCGCGCGACAACAAGAAGAACCGCATCATCCCGCGCCACGTCCTGCTCGCCGTCCGCAACGACGAGGAGCTTGGGAGGCTGCTGTCGGGCGTCACCATCGCGCACGGCGGCGTGCTGCCCAACATCCACTCGGTGCTGCTCCCCAAGAAGGCCGCCGAGAGGGCTGAGAAGGCCGAGAAGGCGGGCACCAAGTCGCCCAAGAAGGCCGCCACCAAGTCCCCCAAGAAGTAGACGACCCCAGCGGTCCTCCCTCCAATGTCTCGTTCGTAGAGTCCCAAATCTGTTCATGTCTTTTGGAGTTTCTAGCTATACGGCTGTGCGGTGTGGTTCCATCTGGTTCTTTTAAATAGGTCTACTGGATGCAATGTAATGAATTGGTGTGATGATTAGTTCATGATCTAATGGAACGAGGAAGTGCCCTGCTTTCTATCCTTCGTCTGTCTTATGAATCTCATCTGTTTTCTTGCGTGCGCAATTTGTATCTCTTTGTTCGAGTTGTGATAATGCAGGGTGCGCCAGGGTGGGGATCTACTTAGATGTAGATGACCTGGATGCTCCATTTCTGGCCGATTGGTTGTTCGACAAACAAATTCAGATGGGAGCGTTCAATTGTTTTGAGTAATTTCTGCGTGACTGTTTCCGATTTTGCAAACAGTTGAAATAGTTGAGGGATTTCAGCCTACAGCTCTGAGAGAATGTTCCATTTCTGATGGACTTGTAGTTGGGGAGTTCCATTGTTTCCCGAGTAAGTTCTGTATTGTTGTTTCCAATTTGCTAACAGTTGAAATGGTTGAGGGATTTCAGCCTGCAGTTCTGAGAGAATGTTCCATTTCTGATGGATTGGTAAAGGACAAGTAAATTCAGATGGGGAGATAGAGAAATTTCTGTATCGTTTTCTCCAAATTTGTAAACAGTTGAAATGGTTGAGGGATTTTGGCCTGCGGTTCTGAGAGAATGTTCCATGCTGAATTGGTACAGTAGGATCAGAATAGGGATCAAATTTATGACCTACCTGGAATGTCCATCTCTATGTGGGATCAGTTGAACTCTTTCAGTGAAATTCCTATGTGCAACGAGTCCCAGTAAATTTTCCAAGAATTCGCTGGTCAGACACGGCAAAATAACTCAGGAATTGACCTATGCTTCCAAGAGTTGCACAGACTAGACTCAACAAGACTACTAGTACTACACATTTACCAGCGGCACAACAGAACAAATTCAATCTCCGTCGATGAGTTATATCATCAATAAATTTAATAGCAGGATATCGATCAGGTACAACGTATAGGCACTATGGCCCAAAAAACAACATTTCATCACTTAGATGTGCTACTTGGTCCTAGTGATTCCCCAGGGGGTTGATTAACGGTTCGTTACTAGTGGTAATACATGACATCAACACAATAACAATACGGGTCATATCACAAGGTAAAAGTATCAATATAGCTTTTCGTCAACATCCTCCTCGGTCCCCAGGACCCCAGAATAGACAAGCAAGGCACCCGATCGCCAGGTGGCAGAAGCAGGCTACCTCCTCAGCCCCTCCACAATGTAGGTGGCATACAGATCCCTGTGTAAAAATACCACATAGCCACAGGTCAGCTTGAGATGAACAATTACTCGGTCGAAGCGTAATAAAAGATTCATGACTAGTTCATATAACTCACATAGAATGTTGGATGGCTTCATAAGCCTCATTCGCGGGCAGAAAGTCGTTCACAGCAACCTCCTTGTTCTCATTCTTCTTGTCTAAATATACCGGTTAAAGAAAGCATTCAATCTAACAGGATGCAATAGATCTGTGTAATCCTGGGATGGTTAACACATGAAAAGGGTTTGAATGGTTATTTTGACATTAAACGACAAATGGCAAATGATAGTGCTATTGCTGAGCATGCCCACCCAAGTGGATTTTCCAAGTAAATTATACCCAAAAAGTTAGGAGAATTCTACAAGGTGTAAGCATTTGTTATTTATTGAGTAGACTCTAAGGCTAGCAGGATAAAAAAAAAATGAATGAATAAGAAGGATACAGTCCTCAAAGAAGCGCCTGATTTCAGCCAAGCGGTGAGGGGGGAGCTCCTTGATGTCATTGTAATGCTTGTATTCAGGATCATCAGCACAGACTGCAATAATCTTGTCATCAGCCTCTCCCTGTCCAAACAAATAGGCATTAAGAAGATTGCAAAGCCATGGAACTTCAAAGTTGAAAGATGTGAAGCAAACCTGATCAATCATAGGCATAACACCAATAGCCTTTGCACGTAGGAAACAACCTGGTATAACTGGCTCCTGCATACAAAAAGGCAGCATATTATTCTCCAGCATATGCAGAAAGGAGAAGTGGCAATATTTGGTAAACACCATTTGGCTCTAGGAGACTGTTAAAATCCAAGATTACAACTTGACCATTTTGTAGTTGATAAAACAAAAATGAATATATACCTGCATTATAACCAGCACATCCAGAGGATCACTGTCCTCACAAAGTGTGCGAGGAATGAATCCATAGTTGTGAGGGTACACCACTGATGAATACAGCACGCGATCCACCTGCACACACACAACATTCAGAAGGAATATAGGACAATTTACAACTGAAGACAAAACAGAGTTTCACAAATCACAACAGTTGAGATGAACTGCATGCTTTCTTTACCTTTATCAGCCCAGTTTTCTTGTCAAGTTCATACTTAACTTTGCTGCCCCTGGGTATCTCAATGACCTGACAAAGATATAAGACCAACATCTGTGAGCTTTTCTAAAATACAAGCAGCAGCACACATCTTAAAATGCCAAGTGGCACATGAACTTGATAAGTTCAAAAACGGACGGCTATTCCATCAGACATTGGTTTTCTATTTCAGATTTTTTGTTTCCGACAAGAAAGGACAAAGCCATCATGCTACTGTTATGAACCTATCACAAGGATGTAAAATAAACTTAAGCAGTGAGAATATCGGATGAAGCAAGATAGGGTGGCCTTACACAGTTGAATATCTTAGGTGCATCAGGACCTATCTCTAGATCATGCCAAGGATGTGCGGCAACAGATCTCCTGGACATGGACGACAGAATTCTTTCATTCAGGGCCGGAACCTTCTGAAATGAGCTCATCTCCTTCTTCACAGCTTCTACAGCGGGGGCCATCAAAACAACCTGCCAAGAATCACAGGTTTTCCAGTAAATCAATTTGAATTCGAGTTGAATTAGTGTTTCCCTGGAGAAGAAACAATGTACACTATAGACACTGGTCCAATAATGAACAAAAAATACTATATTAATAGAAGACCAATAACCAACATTTGTAAATTGCAAAGTAAAATTCTGTAAGAAATGCACTCTGCTATGAAGCATCTGTCAATGCACATTGTAGCACAATGAGAACTCATGATGTATCAATTAAATGGACTAAGGAACCTTTTTAAGGGAAGAGAGATATTTTCTCTCCCGACTATAAAGGCTAGCACTGAAAATTGAATGATTGTATTCTAAGATGGATGTCACAGAACTGCCTGGCTTATTTACACTAAACAATACGCACTGATGAGTGAAGTCATATTTTAAACTTAATGTGATGCTATTAGAGACACCTAACATGTGACAAGTTAACATGAACCTACTAAGGTTCGTTTGTCAGTATCATTCTCACGCAAATTGTGTGGTCCTAACTCCTAACCGATGAAAGACAAACGAACAGCTACCAGATCAAAAACGCGTGATGCAGCAATAATCAAAACAACAAACACCCACAAGCATACAATACGTGCACTGCAGTACCAGGATCCAGGAGCTTACAGAGTAGCACGGCAGCACATGCATTTATACACATTTATACGCAGAAATGATCAGCACGAAGCTTCCACGTTGCATGATACTACATGGTTAGTGGTTGCCGGTGACAGCTGGTGTGCTGAACGGCGTGCCTGTTTCAGACCCCTAAAATTAGCTGAGTGGCTGGCGATCTGGCAGGGCAGTCTGGTCTCTGTGTGTGTGTGTGTGGACTGAGAGAGACGTGCGAGCAATGCGTTAGTTGTGGACACCCACCACCCCCCTGGTACAGAACTAACGTAGTACTACATGTATGTACAGAGGAAATTAGTGGAGACCATTTTGTTAGTAGGATTATTGTTGACATCCCGTCAGGACTCAGGACAAGATATAAGTAGGAGTGGTCGATGTTGGACGTAGTACTACACGCGATCCGGATGACTTTTCACCTCCACGAAAAATAATTTTCCTTTTTTTTCTTCTCTTTGCCATACGTTCAAGAGGATGAAATTTCCGAGCCATGGAAATTGCGATATCCTTCCACGAAAGGAGCAGCTAGCTACTCCTACTCAGTTGCGAGAAAATGGAAAGGAACTCGCGCATTCGTAACCATGAGGAAAAAAAAATGGTTGCAGCGCGAGACTGCAAGCAGCGGCGGCCGTGCGCCACCGGGGAGGAGGCAAGGCCATCAATCAAAACCTGGAGAATGATATGAACCTGGGACTTGTATGAATCCTGCCCACGGATTCGGAACGCACCGAGCAGAGGCGTAATGGGGATCTACCTATGTGAGAAAATATCTAATGGCTGTGGGTCCCGAACCCGAACCCAATGGTTGCGGCGCGGATCAAACGAAAGGAGAAGGGAAGAAGAAGAGCACGTACCTGGTGCTAGATCTGGCGGCGGGAGTAGGGCGCCGACGGCTGCGGGAGGAGAGAAGATGAGTAGGAGGTGGAAGGAAACCCTAGAAGGCACGGCAAGGCAAGGAGGGAAGCGGAGGAGCTCTGCTTTTAAAGGCGGAGGCGGCCGGAGCAGACGACTCGGACAGAGACCAGAGAGGCCTCCTGTAGCCTGTACTTCCCGCTTCCTCGCTGCACTTTTCCTCGCCCCCACTCACATTCAATTTTTTGTTGAGAAGGGTCCTCAATGTTTCAAGTAATTACGTTTTGGTCCCTCGCGGTGTCTACCGGCTACGACGCGTCTATTATTCGGAGAAAGTCGAAGCGCCCTGGTGCGATTGCGGCAGGGCATCCCGCCGGCGAAAATGCGCACATTTCTCGATCCCCCTCCACGTGGCGCACCCACTCGGACCGTGCGCTTTTCGATCCGGACCGTGGATTGGAGATCGGACGGTGGAAACGTGTCGGTGGGGTCGTGCCTCCGCGGCGGGGGAATCGGATTCGAACAAAGGGAACTCGGGATAGCTGGCGTACAAGCGGCGCATGGCTCTCGCCGGCAGAGCGACCAGCAGCACAAATAAACAAACGGAAGCTGGCTGGTGTTCTTTTCTTAAAACAAATACTGTATTTTTTGAGAACGAAATTGAAGCTGGGCGTTGGCGCGTGGGAATCCAATCCGTTCGTACCAGTACTGTATTTTTCATAGATGTTGTATTCACGCCCCCTTTTTTTTTTTAAAAAAAAAATCCCAACCCGGCCCAAACCTGTTGTTTGCTGCACCGCGTAACGAACAGCTCTGTGTCGGTGGTGGTGGAATGGAGGGGAGGGCGCAGCCGGGGGAGGCTGTGCCGCTGTCGTGGTGGATGACAGGATGGCCCAAGCCAGACGAACCACCGTACTCGCACTGCACATGCTGCACGCGGTGACGTGTTCCTGGCTCCTCCCAAACGACTGCGTCTACGCGTTGTGAAAGCGTAAAATTTGTTCCCTTTCACTGTCGTCAACACAACAACGGCCGTTTTTGCTGGTCGAGTCATCGCCGACTCACCACCAATCGCCATTAACAGCAGCTAAGTCGTCATATTCTTTCGTTGTTGTTGCCTCGTCGACAGGATGGATGAGGATCATATTTACGGTCAATTGAGGAGAACGAGTCGGTTCAATATGACTATTACTAGTATAGTAGGAATGCACGCAATAGTAGAGTATGACCCAAGACTCAGGCTCTCACTTTTGCCGGTGGATCATGGCATGGAATTGGATTCGTGGCTGGCACGCGTGCTCCCTCTTGGCCGTTTCGCACTTCTACGACTACTACTACTACCGTGCGGGTGCGACTTTGACCTGTTGCCTGCCCCATATGCGTCATCGATCCCACCTTCTTGGACTTGGGACAACCCAACTTACTTTTAGTTTCCTCCCATCCTACTCCTCTAGTCTAGTCCACTAAATTTATTTCAGAATTGCCGGGAAATCTATGCAACGCAACCTCGTCGTCGTTCTAGACTACAGTGACTCGAGTCAGTACTAGCATATACCAATAACATCCTGCCGGAACCATGCTCCTGTCCTGTTTGGATTTTCTAGTTGATTAAATTTTAGACTTTTACTAAACTTTAAGAGATATATATTTAGATCTATAACTAAAATCTTTGATTAAATAAAAAATAGACATATCTATTATTTATTAACTAAGTAAAAACTAGATATATGTGTAGGTTGAAGGAAAATATCACAGATGGGGAGGGGTAATTTTGACTTTAGTTGATTTTTCTCAAATTTAGAAGATTTTAAAAGGGTTGGAGTGACTAGAGAACTAAAGTTTAGAAGATTTTAGAGATCATATTTAGAGCAAAAGTGACTAAAGTTTAGAAGGTACATCCAAACAGGGTCTAATACGTAGTACTACATAACTGTACATCATCACTCTTCTCCTTAATTGCTGTCGATCAATCGCTGGCATGTAATCACGCACAACACGCTGAAAAGAAGCTAACTTTCGCAAATTTACTGAGTCGGTGCAGTACACGCACCAATAGTCCAACCAGAGTACTGCTTCATTTCCTTGTTGTTATTAAGCTGTTGCCTTCATTACAGGCAAAGGACGTACTACCGGCTTGGGGGCACCGACGGCAACGTGGCAGTGGCACTGACCGTGAAGAGAACCAACGGGCCGTGTATAGCGTGTCGTTCTTGGGCCACCGCCTAGTCTTCCTGTTCGAGCTACTGGGCTCTGTAAATCAAATCTGATGGTGCTCACTTTAGCTCCATAACTTATTCCAGTATAGTGCTAAAAAAAAACTTATTCCAGTATAGTACAGTACAGTCCACTAATATATTCCGCAGTTGGCGGCAATCTATGCAACCTCGTTCTCGCTAACAGTGTGACTCCCGACTTGAGTTAATTAGTAGTACTAGCATATGCCCGTAATATCCTGCCGGAAGCATATGCCAGTTCCCACCGATATCTCGTACACTACTTCTCGCTTTCCTGTCGGTCAACGGCTGGCGTGCAACCACACAACACGTTATTAACAAAAGAAAAGAAAAGGTCTCTTGCAATGCATGCTGCTCGCGCGATGTTTTTTAGTGACTCGCTGTTGTACAAATGGTCTCCACGTTTTTTCATCATTAGTTAGTTAGAGAGTAGCTTCTGTCTCAATTAGAAGGCAAGTAAGTACCGCAAGCTTTTGTTCTGTCACCGACGGAAATGTCGTCTCATGGCATGGGCCGTAAATAGTGGTGGTTTCTGGGCCCCTCTTCCCGGCCTGTCAGAGCTACTGATGGACTCTACAATCTGCTACTAGTGCTCAGAAGATGCAATATGTGTCAGGGTTAACCAACTATATTTTTACTTACTTGGACATAAAAAATGGATAGTCACCCACAGTCTCTACAATTAGTCATATATAGGTCGTTTTAAGATTGCTGTAATGAATAGATCGTAGATCATATGGAGCCACAAATGGAGAATGATCTTTTCAAACCTCAGAGCTCACACTAAAATGATCTATCCTCCATTGCATTAACTGTATAGGTCATCTGCAGCTTATTCTCAACAGGTGCTTCTTCTAAGTTTAATTTGTAATCATTCATATAATCGTATAAGTGCTCAAATTCTATATGACAACAATATTGTCAAATATTTGACTAAGATTGGATGTCATTCCACTTCTAACATCTCGTCAATCGTGTTTCATCATTTTAGTACCTTTGTCTATCAAATAATTATTTGTATTACAATCAATGCTCACCAAATAGTTCTATACATATGACACTTTTGCTAGTGAAATACATAACGAGTCTCATAGGTATTCTCATTTTTGTTGATTAGGAGCATATGTTCTCATAGAGAGATCGACATCTTCTTATAATGTTGAAAATTGTTGGTTTCGCCGTGCTCAGCAAGGTGGTTGACAGAGCGGTTTGGGTGCGTCATCGCTGTTCTGAGCGTCTGAGACAAACCGTTGCAAGTTAGATGACTGTTATAACACTTAGTATTTAAGAGTAAGTAAGTGTATATAGTAGTTTACTACTATTGGTAGGTAGTTGCTAGTGGTAACTAGGATGAGGGGACCCATGGACGTGGATGCATGCTTTGTCGCTTGATCGCTGCATGTGTGTTGCATAAGTAGCGTGGTGACGTATCAGCGTGATCTCATGAGCAGATTGTGATAACAACGACTTTGAGTCCATCCAACATCTCCATTACCATAAGATCAAAATTGTTTGCATTGGTTTAGCTAATACACAGGCTCTCTGGCATTAACTCGCATTTTGATCATCGACGTTCAAGGCAACTTAGGGGCATGTGCCCCCCCCTATCCCTCTATCCCTCCTCCCTTCCTTGTTTCACATACTTATTTATGCCTTCGTATAGTACAAGAGGTTATAGTCTTTTTTGGATGAGTTTTTTTTATCTGCTCTTCTTTGTAAAATTATTTAAAAAGTTTTACAAAATAATATTATATGACTATATCTCAAATTATCTCACTATAGCCTTTATGTTAGTGTCTGAAACTATCAAACTAAGGTCTCATGATTGGACAACTAATCTTGTGGATGGAGGCAAGACTTTGGCCTTATTTGTTTGAGTTGGAGTTGTTGGACTATTAGAAAAAGTTGGTTGATGGCTAGTTGAAAAGCTAACTGTTGCGTTTCAAAAACAAGCTTTCCAAAATCATGTGACATCCTATGTCACAAAAAGACAATTAACCTAATCCTAATGTTAATTGCTAGCTAATTAAATTGTAATTAATTAAATTGCCAAAGAAAGAGGAAATTTGAAATAATTAAATCCAAATCGGCCAAACCCTAACTTTACACAAACATCATAAAACTCAATGAAAGTGTACCAATGTTTTTGCATATTCCAATGGGTCATGACTTCCCTGCCCTCCTGTCCTCCAGGTTCACCGGAATTTGAGAAGAAAGGAGCAGCACCGCCACCAGATTTGCCCCTCCCACGGTGAGAGCACGGTTCCGGCCATCCCCGTCGACTTCTTCTTCCACGCCGGCGATCTCCGCTCCACGGTGAAGCTTCTTAACCAACTCTTGGCCCTTCTCGTCCTCTATGCGCAACGCGCGACACCGCCGAACGTCTCTCCTGCCCCCGTTATCAACGTCGCCACTGTTCCGGCCATCGCCGATGACCGGAGACCCTGTGGTCAACTTCCCCGTCGCGCGCGCAACCCAGCCGTAGTGGCCCTGTTCCCCACCTCCCTCTGCATCGGCCGGCGACGAGCCTCCAGCGAAGCTCCGGCGAGCCTGACCACCGCGCGCGCGCTCTGCTATTTGAATTGGCCGAGTGACAATTCTGTAAATTAGGTCGAACTTTGATAAATATTAAAAAAAATCCATAACTCAAAAACTAAAAGTTTATTTTTATGTTTTTTGTTATAAAATCGAATTATACCTTGGTCCAAAAATGCGCAATGTGGGGGTTCCTTTTGTTGGAACCAACAGGAGGGGACAAACAAGCCATCCACGCTGCGTTCATTCAGGAACTGCTGGATGCTGACCAATGAAAACATGGCTGCCACAGTAGAAAACAACAGCCCGCGATGCTGGCTCGTTCCACGATTCGGTCCACCAAACAAGAACAGAACAGAGGAGCAAGAAAGAAAGAAAAAAAAAAAAGAGCTCAGCTTCATCCTAACCTACGGTAGTATGCTACAAGTGTTTCCTATGGGCAGCGCCTGCCTAGCTGCGGTGCCGCCGCGTGTTTGTAGTAAAACAAGAAGAGAGAGAAAGAAAGAAACGTTGTTTCCAAGGGAAGGGAAGAGGAGAGGAGGACAGGCGCGTTCCCCATAAGAATGTCTCCCTCTGCATCCACGCCGCACGAGTAGCTTGTCTTGCTCCTCACTGAAGCAAAGCAATGATGGTGGGTAGCGAGCGCTTCATCCTTTCAAGCTTTTCAGGTCCATACGTACTACTATGCTGTCTCCTCGTTGTCAGCACAGCCATGGCGGCGATGTCAGAACCTGGAGGAGTGGGGACAGGTCCGCGAGACGAGGAGCATCTCGTCGGCCTCGACGGCCGTGTCGCGGCTGATGGGTGGCCGCCGCCGGAAATTATTGTTCTTGTCGTCGATGGTCGTCGGTGATGAGACGAAGAGGGAGCTGACGGGTCGGTGGTCGGAGAAGCGGGACTCGCCGCGGGTGTACCACAGCTGCTCCATCCCCTCGCCGCGCCACAGGATGCGGTCACACCTGCAAAGCAATTCGTAATAAGCAGATAATAATTAGATGGTTCATCATTAGGGACCACGTACGGTCGTCGTAAATTAGTAAAAGATGCGGCGTGACAGTGTCACAGTTGTTTAATCTTTAGCTACGTGTGCATGTGTAAAGTTGATGGAATCTATGCCTTGCGAAAATTCCCTGTGCATGCCGACTGGGAGTTAGAGTGGAGAGCAAGCCTACTGTCGTGCTGCGACAGTAGGCGAGCATTGGTCGACAAGGACTGGTGACCGTCGAGCCTACGCTGCTACTCCGCTCCTATATAGGCTAATCTATCATCTACTGATAGTTTAATTTCGATAAATTATGACTACTCTAATCACTGAGCTAGAAGAAATGAAATTCAGAGCATCCACGGACGTGGCACGTCTTTTTCTTGGCCTCGTATCAATCATGCATCGACGACGGACTGTGTGATGGTGACGGAGACGTGGGAGATGGATCGAGTCAAAACCTGGGATTAAGGCGTTTAGATAGAGCGAGCTCACATGCATGCACGTCCATGCCCGATCCTTGTCATGCTCAACGAGCACGATAAGCTAACTACTAATCCTGTAGTTCTCGTATGAGTAATTGGCATCATCAAAAAGTATTATGAGTAGTAAGTATAGTTACCACGCGGGCGTGCGCTTCTTCTCGCGTGACGACCTGGAGGAGGAGGTGAGGCGCATGGCGTAGGCGTCGGAGTCGGCGAGGTACTTGTACGTCGGCGGGAACCCGATGCGGCCTTCTTCCCACCCGCCGAACACGCGCCCCGCTCGCTGCTCCATTCTCAACTGATCCCTCTCCAGAAGCTTCTGCCAGTCGCTCCGCTCCAGCAGCTCCTGCGTCTGCGCCTCGTCTCCGGAGCTGCTGTTCGTCAGCCGGTAGTTGAGGTCGCCCAGCCAGATCACCTTGCTGCCAAACATTAATTATTCAAACACACGGTTATTACATATATACTGATCATTTACGAATTGATTCATCGAAAAAGAAAACATTTTTTATTTTAATAACTTCCAAAAAGGAAAGCATTGGCACGGACTATGTAGTCAGAGAGACCAGAGCAGAAGAGGTCGTCTTTCTTACTCGTGCTCCAAGATTGTCTCCGGCGACGCCGCCGGCATGCCGCTGAACCGGCGGTGGTGCGGCTGGAACCTGGTCCGCCTGAGTATCTCGCCGACGTCGCTGTTCCGGCGCACCTCGTCGCCGTCCTTGTCGCCCGACGCCAAATGCGTGCACACGAAGCACATGGTCGCGCTCCCTTGCAGCGCCAGGCTCACCGAGATCGACCCCTTCATTGTTTATTCATTCAATCGTCCAAAGTATAATAAATCAGTATCTGATATTCTTTTTGGGGAATCAATAATTACATGTCACCATGTATAAATACAAATATATAGTACAGTATTTACCTTGTTCCCCATGTACCCCATGATACCCCTGCCCACGCACGCGACCTTGAGGCTGGTGACGAACGGCATGAGGTCGGCCCGGACCCACACGCAGAGGAAGATCCCGACCATCTGCTTGCTAGCCGCTAACCGGTAATAATACCCGTCGTGCGCCGCCGCGGAGAAGTCGCTCCTCGCGTCCTCCTCGCTGCTCGACTCCTCATCACTATCATCATCGTCGTCGTCGTCCGGCTCCGATACCGTGTCCTCCGCCGCCAACAAGTCCGAGAAGCTCATCCTAGCCGTTTGATGATGATCATGGTTCGAAGGGAAGCTATGGCTTCGTTTCGAGGAGGGGGAGTTTAGGGCTTGCCGGATCAGGTCCAGCCACTTCAATGCGGGGCCCTTGTCTTCGGCTCCCAGCACGTTTCCGGCGTTCAGCGGCACTATTTCTTGGAACCTGTAAAGTTTTATTTACTGTAAGCAATGACTGTTTTACTGTCAAGTTTGGTCAAATGGAACATCATGTTGTTGTTACACAGGTTGACAGTCTGTCTATGCTACTACGGACACGGTAAGCTTGCTGACTGCAGGGAAGAAGATAACCATTTCCTTATGCTAGCACTCATGATTCATGAAACAAGAGTGCAGGGGACGGAATAATAATCATGATTAGGTGCAGAAATTAACGAACACTGAAATCCATGACCATGATGTACTGGTACTATCGTGCTCTACAAAGGCAACTACTACTGTACTACTATTCCGGGTACTTTACACTGAAATCCACACACAACTGCCCAATTCTCATGATTAGCATGAGTGGAGCTTTCCGCCGGAATTCTGTCGTACTGAAACGGCATCAAACGGCCACGGCCAGCCCATTTCTGCTCATCCCATCTTTTCTTTTATACTACATGAAACATGAACACTCTACTTGTGCTATTATTATTTAGTAATCGATTTCAGGAAACAATATCAGCAGAGGAGTCAGTTCTCTGTAGAGATGAAAAATACTTACCCAAGAACGTAGATGTCAGCAGAGGAGGAAGCAGGACCGTCCATGAGCCAGTCGGAGAGATCCAGCCCTCCATGGGGCGCTCTGCCTCCCACGTTCCACGTTCCCACGAACATCCTGCACACACACGTACACGTACAGATGAAGCAATTACAGTCAACGAGCAGTTCTTGTATAAGGATACGTGCGTGACTACCGAGGGATTAATCTACGCAGCACCATCATTAGCCTCGGCTAAGAGAAGATTATACTACTGCCTACTAATGATGCACTAGTACTGTCCCTATGTGCTACTAGCAGATGAATTAACCAACAGCTCGACGAAATCGTTTGAGCTCCACTCGATTTGAATGAGCTGGATCGATTGACTCTTGGCATTAGCATGTTGACAATTGTTTTTGATTTTTCACAGAGCAATTGGCTCAGCAGGTTGACAAATTTTCTTTCTAATTTTTTCTCAGAGCAATTGGCAGCAGCATGTTGATATGACATCTGCAAAAACTGCTGTTTTTTGTTTGTGCCATGCTCTTGGGGTGGGGGGACGCATGCATAAAAATAGGCAGGTTTCCATCCACACACGTAAGCCATGGCGCCGAGACGCGTCCAGCTCAGCTCCTGCGCTCACCTGAGTTCCTTGGGAGGCCGCCACGACGACGAGGCCGGCGCCGATGATCCATACCGGGGAGCCGGCCTCAGGTTCTCCGTGCTCTCCACCAACCAGCCACCTAAACCAGGCACAGGCATATGGGCAAGAAAGGTGAAGAAAGATTCAAACCCAATTTGCATTGAGCTCAACGGAATGAAAAAACTACTTCTGCTGTAGTTTTGCTACACTTTTATATAATTTTGTATGGGAATGATTTTCAGGAGGAAGATTGCAAGGAATCTAATACTAATAATCTGTAAAGGTCAGTAGTGTACTTGCATGCCGTGAGGTAACGAACGTGGCAAGAACAGCAAAACCGTGCTGCTACGCTGTCCCTTTTCGACGCTTTTGGCAACAAACAGTAAAGAGTTGAGAGACGCTGCTTGTAAAGTTGCAATGCAAGTACTACCTGACAGGTCTCTGCGGTTGAGAAGGCTGCCATCTCTGTCCGAGCAGCTCTCCCTCCTCCGTTCCTGCTGCCCTCCAAAGCTCCTCTCATCTGGTCAAACACATCGTTTGATTACAGGGTTCCAAATCTTTTTGAAAGTTTCAAAAGGATGTGTTTGAAATCTTGGAGAGAGATTGAAATTGAAACTACTAGAACTTACTGATGCAGTCTGAATGGAACTCTGAATTCCTGAGGTTGAGCCATTTCTTCATCACCGTCTTCGCCTTTGGCCACGACGACGACTACGCATAGAAAGGGGGCCAAAAAAACATGAACTATGAATGCCGTTTGTCAAGAAGGAATATGAGGAGTGATGGTCCAAGTTCAACTCCATTGATTCATTCATTAAAAAAAAAAAAGGTTCAACTCCAACCTTTGACATTTTGGCATTTCCTTCCCTCATGGTTAACCTCCTCCTCAACTGTTATCTGTCAGAAAAAAGCTCGTGTGATGAGAGACCGGCCCATTAGGAAAACCAAAAGATGTATAAGTAAAGCTCAACACGGCGAACAAGGAGGGGATCTGCTAATCGTGGGCTGGTTAGGTGTAAAGCAATAAATCCCAAGTAAAGTAATAGAAATGCAGGGAAGTGCTGGTGCGCTGCGCTGCTGGACTTTGCCGAACTGGAAGAGTAAACTAGGCTCAAGAACAGAAAAGAAAAACAGAGTGGACGGTGCACATGCGCCAATCTGCTCGCATTCACGAATTAAGAACCGGGAGTCAAAAAGGGGAAGCACGAACACCACATCCCTCCTTCACCATTGATCTGAACAGAATCAAAATGGCAGGAAATTGTTAAACGAGATGGAGGGAGGAGCTTCTCCTTCTCATACCATGCTCTGCAGCATACATACTCCTGTAGCCTGTAGGATTTGGGAGGGGAGAACTACATGTGTATGTCTAAGAAAAAAGAAACATTGGAAGGCCGAAATGGATGTAACAAGGGCCTGTGTGTTTCTTCCAAGAAACAGAGCACGGGCAGAGCACCAATGGAGAAGAAGCAGCAACTTGAATGAATCAATGGCGTAACTGCACTCACCTGACGGTGATCTGTTTGCAGCAAACTGGAAGGGCGAAGCTCTTTGACGGAGTCCTCTCCGAGTCTGTGTGTTTGGTGAGAAAGAGAGAGAGAGAGAGAGAGGAGCGGTTGCCGAGTTTCTGAAGGAATAATGCTTCAGGCGTGGATGGGAGAAGAAGTGGGGGAGAGAGAGAATGAAGGAGAAGCGAAGCGTGTAGTCGAGGGGTGGATGCTGCCTTTATAGGTGTGCCGCTGCCCTGCCAAATGGGCGCAGCTTCAGCTGTTTGGCTCTCGCTCTTTCTCTGCATGCGGGCTCCACGCCGCACCCCGTGTGTGTCACCCGGTAAACTGAATTCTGGCACCTCAGGAGGCGGTTTTGGTTTTCGTCCACGGATGCCAAACCAAAGGTATGACCATGCCAAAACTTGAACATTGACAAATCGGCTAAAGTGCCGATGCGTTTTCGTTCCTGAGGCGAGATCAAATTTTGTTCTTTTCTAAACGAATATTAATGGCACTTTAGGTTCTGTTAGAGAACATTGGATTGTAAGAACTAATGCACGGTTCATTCGGTAGGATTTCATAGCCTAAAGATAGGAACACACTACTAATTGCAAATATTTGGCACTTATCAACACTGACGACCCATTTGAAGGCTTAAGGAATCGCTGATATCTCTGTGCCTGCATGCTTTGACCAACCCAAGATCAATCCCAGCACGGATTATATTATATATTAGAGAAGTGTATAGCACAAAATGTGTTTCTATATAGCCAATAGATGAAAAAAAAAATGTTCGGGTTAATAAGCAAACCCCCGGGGTCATGATGCATGGGCTGGACCCTTTTTGTTTTGTACTACCACACAGCCACTCGTTTTCGTGGCGTTTGACTGTTCGTCCCTGTATGTGTACCAGCTGAGACAGCAGTTAGCAGTTGCTGTAGCTAGCTAGCTGGTGTATGCGTAGGCATGCATGCAGCGTTGACCGGTCGTCGCAGGGCAGGAGGACCTTCCTTACTCGAGTAGGTTACACTCTTCTGCTAAACAAGTAGGAGTACGTACTCCTACACGTACGTCTGGCAGATGTGTGCTGAAATTGAATTAATCGATCGCAGAATATATATATATTCCAGACCAGAGACCACCTTTCTGGGCGAATGGGTGATGCGTGGCGGGCAGCACCTAGACACGTCGACCACTCTGACCCCAACCAAAGATCGAGCGATCGAAGAAAAAGAGAGCCCGAAAAGCGGACAGAACTTACATAGGACCAGGCATCATTAGCAAGTATAAGAATGTTTTTATATAGATATAAACAAATATAAAGCGTGGTGAAAGCGTATAGGTTTGACCTACTGACACGCTACACGCATTCCTAACAATTTATAGTGTTACGAGTCTCTCTCGCTTTAACATGGCCTTTGAAAATCTTCATGGTAGAGAGGACGATGGTCGAACGGGGTCCATGGCAGGGGGCCAGTTCATACCGCCATGGTATAGCTTCTGGATGCTTTCACTACGGGAAACCGGTCATTTACCGTGTGCGGAAAACTTTGCCGAGAACATTTCGTCGGGCACTTAGCAAAGAACATATTTGCCGAGTGCACTAACTCCAAGCTCTCGGCAAAAGAGCGACGCACGATAATATAATCTTTGCCGAGAGCCGGCGCTCGGCACAGAAGAGACACACGATACAATCACCAACTTTGCCGAGAGTCGTAATGCTGGCAGTCGGCAAACTACAAAATGCCCTCGACAAAACTTCACCCTCGACAAAAAGAGTCCTACGTACACGTCCTCTGTTGGTCCCCGTCGTTGTGGGCCTGCAATGTTAAAGTTTATCGAGAGCCTTCCGTGAAGCACTCAACAAAAGAAAGCTTTTGCCGAGTGTCTAGCAGAGGCGCCAGGCGAAATAGAGGTTTTGATGAGTGTCTTCTCAAGGCTCTCGGCAACAAATAATAATTTTTCATTTTTTTGCCACAGTTTTTTTCTAGGGCTCACAGAGAGTTCAAGTTACTTAATGTCGAAATTTTATATTCATCACCATAAGTTTAATATATTTAATATATTTATTTTATTAAATGTATTTTTTGAGAAATATAAAATTTTAACTATAAGTTATTCGAATAATGGAATACATTAAATCAAAAATTGATATTCATGTTAGTGACTCCAATGTGATGCCGTATCCAAGTATCGAAAGAAATTTTTCGCGAATTTTGTACATGAAATATCACCATGATTTTGTGGTCCAACATTATTTAAAATTTATAAAATACAAACTAAGTCCAAAAATCATAAAAATTGTCATGAGATCATGATATCATACATAGAGGTTATGATAAAAAATTTAGAAGGTTTTGCCATAATTATCATATACGTTATGTATAAAACGAAAAACTCCGAATAAGAAAATATAGAGTTAGGAATGAGACTTTAAATTTTGAATACATTTGAAAGTCACATTTGAATTTGAGTTCAAATCATTTTGTATTGGTATTATATAAGATTAATATTGTCATGTTAAAGTTTTTGTAATTTTTTGAATTAGTATTATAATTCTAATTTTTTTTACAGGTGCTGGACTTTTTTGTTGCCGAATGCAACAGGGTAGGCACTCGGGAAAGGGTGCCTTGGGTGCCTTTCCCAAGTGCAGCTTGGTAGGCTCTTGGCAAAGGAGTCGTTTGCCGAGGGCTGCTGGGCAGGCACTCGGCAAACTCTTTGCCGAGAGCCAAGATTCAGGGCTCTCGGCAAACCTTTGTCGAGCGCCTCGATCCAGGGCTCTCGGCAAACATCATTAGGGTTGACTTCTGAAAGGGCAGCCCGACCCAATTCCCTCGACGCCTATTCTCGCGCTCAGCCGCCGCCGGTGTCGCCCGCTCGTCAGAGCTGCCGCCCCCTCGGGTAGGCACTCGACAAAGCGACCATTCTTTACCGAGAGCTTCTCTGGAGGCACTCGGCAAAGGAGTAAGCGTTTGTTGAGTGTCCGCGGTCAAGGCCCTCGGCAAACATGCTTTGGCGGACGTTTGACTTTGTCCTTCTGCTTTATTTTACCAGGAGCCGTGGCTACATTCGACAAAACATTTGCTGAGTGCCCGAGAAAAAACTCTCGGCAAAGAGCTCTTTGCCGATAAAATATTGCCGTGAGCCCTCTCGACGAATGTTTTACCGAAAGTTACTCTCAGCAAATGTTTTACCGAGAGTAATCTGAGTTTTGCCGAGTGCCTCTGTCACTCGGCAAAACGCCTGTTTCCGTAGTGTTTTAGCCCATGCCATGCTCGACTTATAGAGAGTCAAACTCTTAAGCTGGCCGGAAATATTTTTGTGACCAGCGGGCCGGCCGGGTCGCACCGCCTCTTGGCCTCAACCTCATGGGTATGGATTAGAGAAGGACCCAACTGTCCTACGTCGAGCAACATGCTACTACTTGAATAGTGTACAAACTGGTAAATTAAGCTTTGTTACCAGAAGTTGTACCGTGCTACCAGGTGCGTTCTTTCATTCTTCGAGTCGATTATTGCTAGTGTTGATATTGGCTCCCCATTTGTTGTCTAAGATTTGCATATATTTCACGAATTATTTCAGTCCAACAACGAGAATACATTTAGCTTAAAATCAATCAACCCCATTTTTCTGACACAAGAAAATTTGGTTTATCAAGTAAACAAATAAAATTTTTCCGATCTCTAGGTGATACATGTAGCCATCCATTATTGTAATATTTTTTTACTAACATGTGGACTTCGTTCATCATATATATGTTGCCTGTATGAAGAGAGAGATATTTATCAAATAATAAGAGCTCGTTCATTATTTTTTACTAACATGTGAATTTGGTCGTTCCTAAATTTGTCATAAGTAACCTTTGTCAAGTGTGGCTTGTGTCAAAAAAATAGTTATGACCGATAAGTTTTTAGCCACAAATGTGACAAAGTTAGTCGTAAAATTGAGATTATGAAATGTGGGTCAGAGGACTAGCTAAGAAAGACCCACAACTGCAACAACGAACCAAACAGTGGCATAAAAGTATATGGCGTGAGTAAACTTAGGCATGGCAAGGTTAAGCACCAAACCAAACTGCCATAAATATTTTCTCTATTGTTAAACCTCCATTACGAAGATGTACATCATTGTAATTTCCATTCGATGACATTCTAATTTATGAAACGCTGCTCCACATGAAGCAATGTGAAAATCCTAGTCCAAAGAGAATACTCTTGAAACTAATCTGCACTGATGAATGTATTTTACTTGGTCAAAAACAACATCATTTCGATTCAGTCATAAAAAACACCCAACAGACATAAATCGTTCCAACTAAAACTTGCATCTTGAGTTCCTTTTTCCTTTTAAAAGCCCGGAATCAAACACGTTGGAAACATTAGTTGGAAGTTGGCAGAAAAAGGGAATGCGCACACAGTTCTGAGTTCTCCAGATAAATTTAGCCAAACTACATCCAGAGATCTGATACGGCGCAGGACAAATTCACCACTGTTACACAGAAGCAACACATTTCACTCCCATACCAGTTCCTTTTAACTAGATTATCTTTTGTGAGAAAATCTCTCTGACTCTCTCCTTTATATAAGTATACTATGTACATATAGATACGCTCGATCAATGAATCATCAAAACTTATGATTGGGTTCATGGTTATTGGTTGGAGTTAGTCTAATCAACTGCTGCTAATCACCTGGTGACAGCCCATCACACAATTAACATCACGGGTGAGGTCATTGAGCTTGGGGAGAAAGAATTCCTTGATATAGTACGAGTACGACGTCGTATATACTAATTACTATGAGATAATGAGATGAGATTTTAGTGGGGCATGCAGTGTGGTAGCTACCGGCTAGCATATATACTACTAGCACTGATTAAGCTATCTTATTACGGATATCGGTTGGTTAAATATCAACTAATAATAAACCTGATCCTCCTCATATTTTACTAATCACCACGACGACCGTCCCAGCTGTATAATACGCAGTTTATTACGTGGCCTGACCAAGGAACTTGTTCTTTCGGTAAAACGACGAGCCCTTCATCATCACTCTTTCGATCTAGATATATAATTGTAGTCCTGGTAGGCGGGATCATAAACACATAAGAGATTGATATCTTTGGATCGTTGAGCGACGTTTTTCCGAGGCACTTTACTGCTAGATCTTTTACATACACCACCAGTGTAAATAAAATAAAATAAAGCTGTAGGAAACCATTGGCTGTTACTACCAGTAATAGTGAGTGCGCACGTTACGTGCTAGCTTAGAAGTGTCAACGGTAGTACCGTGTCAAGAATTCCTTTTGGCAAGATAATATCATTGTCAAGAGTAGCAAATTATTAAAAGGTCATTTTAGCAACAGAGCCACGAAGGAATATTCCAAGGATGACCTGGTTGTGCAGATAGTAGGTCCGCCAATTTGATTTCATCTTCTTCGCTCGTCAGATTTTGGTCCCCCCTCTTATATATCATCCAGGCTCTGTGTATACTTGAATTTCACGATATCTAGGATAGATGTTACACACCGAAGCTGATAAAGAGGCAGCAGGAAACCATTAAATCCACACTGTTACACTATTTCAGTACCTATATTATTATACAACTGAATAATATTTATTCAGGTGGAGATTTCCTCCCCCTAGCCGACCTTTTTTTCCATATATTACTGGTGACCTTGGAAACCGGAGATGTTATATTATGCTACCGCTGTATTTTTATTGATATCGTCGGCCAGTCAAAATTACACTGCTTATTAGCAACTAGAACAAAAATACGAGGTAGTATATTGGAGGTTTAAATGAGCACATTTCTTTTGCTGTGATGTTGTTGTGCTCAAATGAGAACAGGTGTGTGCTCACCTTAATTAGTTTCACCGATGCTCTTCACCGTATGGTGTCCCTTTTCACAGTAAGAGCAAGTATAATAGGCTGGCGAAACGCCTGCTTCGTCATCAACCATCCGACCTGGAACGCAAGCCGGCTGAAGCAATAAATGCTGAGAAAGTGAAACCTTTTTATCAATTACTAGCGGCTCATGCATGCATTTAACAGTAAAATAATAAAAGAAGAGCCGATTGAATAGTCTACTCATTATATGGATGGAAGTTGTGATAGACAAAATTGCCGACATGCAGCCAACAATTGCCGATGTTATTATCGTTCCTCTTAATAAGGTATGTGATCCAGTTAAGGCAGGTGAGATACTATACTCTCCTCCCTGTCACTATTGTGCACTTCTACACTAGTTAATTAACCCCACAGAGATCATTGACGGGCATGGGTAATTGTAATACACACACGTACTAGCATGGAAGGGTCAACATAATATCATACTAGATTAGGAAGCCGCCATTCTGTCTGTATAGATAAGTGCATTGTTGTACATGCTGGTGGGCGGAGTCGTATTCTCACGAGTCACCACCATAGTGCCTATCTATATTTACAAATAATGTGATACTTCCTCCATCCTATTTTAATTGATACTTTAGAGTCTGACACAAGAATTAAGAAAAAAGATAAAAGATAGCTGCACTAAAAACGAGTAGGAAAAAGATAGAGACAGAAATGCATTGAAAAGAGAGAAATATGCATCGAAAAGTGAGAATGATAATTATTTTAAAAAAAATAAAGAGAGAGAGCTAAAGTGACAATTATTCTAGAACGGAGGAAGTAAGTAAGTGTAACTAGTTTTACAAACCCAAATCCTAGTGATCCATGAGTCACTTAGAGTTATTGTTTGGCTTAATCAAGGTGAATTAGGGGATCGAAGAAAAATAATTCTATAACTGATTTGTTAAGGGTTTAAGTAATCTCCGTCAATAACCCCCCTCCCCCCTCCACACAGACACATCCACCACCACCACACACGTACCCACCCAAATGATATGGTAGGAGGCAAGCTCACAAATGTCTTGGTGTTACTTGATAAGTTAAAAAAAAACTTGACACGGTAGGAAAAAGATCATCCTCATAAATTTCATTTGAAAAGAAACTCTTCCTGGTCTGGTCAAATAGGCTACTAGATCACAATTGTTATAGTATATGTGTCCCGCATTGTAAACTAGCGCTCACAAACTAGTGGGAACAAAGATGAGTCAGATCATATAATATATATAGCTTTAAGTTCATTGCTAGTGACCAAGGTCACACTGTTTTGGAGCACATAAAATGGAGGCACAAACAACAAACTCAACATTTCTCCTAAGAAAACACGTGGAATGTGCACAACAACATTATTGTAGTTCTTCTAGCCTTCAATTCACTACAAAATGGTTTCTTCTCATATTGTCTAATTTCGCGAAGCACACATCATCACATAGATGGGTTGGTTGATGAGCAGGAGGTCGACATGGCTAGATTTATTGTGGAGCTAACTTATTTACCATGAAAGAAAGGCAAGGAGGCTACATGAGTTTATATTTATAGAGACCATCCAAAGACAGAAGCATAGAGATACATATTCAATATGTAACTCATTCAGGGTGTGACACAAGGCACCTCTAGTGAACCTTATTTGAGCACACATATTAAATGAGGCAGAGCTAGTGTTGATGGGTCGACACCCTCCTCTCTTGGTTAGGGCACCAAATGATCTTTCAAATTGGTCAAGACTGGTTCTACGGGCAGTACATGGGGCACATTGCCCCCTCCCTCCCTCCTCCTCCCCCCCCCCCCCCCCCCTAAAAAAATTCTTACAAAAATTAAACCCCTAAATCTTTTACAAAATAATCAATTCTTTCCTATACCTATGAACAAGTAGTTTCTTTTTCCTAAACCCACAAGACCAATATGCTTATATGTATCACTTTTCCCTACCATGATCAATAATTCCTTGATCCGCCATTGCTCTTGGTCTACTCCATTGCTCCTGCCTCTATTTAAAAATAAATACTTCATTTGTTACATAAAATTTTACCATCTAGTTATTGCTAAAATTGTATTTTCCCCTTCAATAAGAATAAAATATATATTTGTTATTGTGTGGTTCTCCTCAAATAAAAGGTTTCATGAGTTGCTAAAAAAAAAGAAGATCCACTTCAGAGAATGTCACCATTTTCATTGCTAGTGGCCACGGTCGTGGTATCTTGGAAATGAGAGAGAGTGCTGCACATAATTCAGAACTTTGCACAAGAAAAACACGTGGAATGTGCGCACCAACACTCGAGTACAGTAGCCTCCACTACTCAACGGTTTTGCTCCTTGTTCTTGGCGTATTGCTGTCTTAGTGGGCCGATCACACATCATGGGAATAAATCAAAGCTAATCGATCAAATCGCACATGAACAACTAGCACAAAACCAAAGAGGGCCCTCATCTCATGCCGTACGCATGATGCATACAGGAAATGAGAGGGCCGGGCATCAGTGATAATAATATTCGTTGATCCTCCTTTGCATGATCTCATGAGAGCTGAGGATCCTCTGAGGATTAAGAAAAAGATTTGGGCTGTGACACGCGCCAGAACCATGCTTACTGAACAGATTAGGTGGTAATTATTAATTAATCTCTGCCCTATAGCTAACGAACTTTATCATGTCAATTCCTATTTGCCGGTGAGGGGTCATGGAACAGAGGATTTGCCCTTCAATCAGTTGCTTCTAATTGATGCTACTTTGCTACTTAATTTCCTTTGACTTCAACTTCACTTGCATGTTCACGACACTTGCTGCTAGTCCAATACGCAGTGCATCAACACCTGTTGATCTCAATGTACTAGGATTCAATGTATGAAGTTAATAATCTGCACCCACAAGCTAGTCTACAAACGCAAGGACGAAAGAGATTTTTGGGGCCAAGACAGCCTCAGTTTGCTAGCTTACAAGAAATGCTATTAGTGCAACCGATTAGTTGTCAACGGATGGCGCGACGAGGCAACTAAAGGCATGAACGCTCGCACATAATCAAAGCCCACAATGATGTTGTTGGGTAGTACCATACCATACGAAGACGATCAAATAAACCTTTTTGAGTGGCGTTGATGGCTTTCCCCCAATCATCATTGAAATGACAGCTTGTTAAGTGCTCTGAACTTTTCAGAGAAAAGCTCACAGAAAGTGTCACAGAGTAGTTAAGTAAAAATATAAATTTGTGACGCTGAAGCAGAACTGCTCTGTTCATCGATCGATGCTTCCTGATCAGTGCACTTATGTATGCAATGTATCTACCACCACTTCATAAAAACTCCACTGACGAAGAGGACTGGTGCATGCAGCATTAAAGAGTGTAGGTCCTTCAGTATCATAGAAATTCTTAAAAATTTAGATCCTTCAATATCTCGGAAATTTTTCAATCTTAAAATTGTTAGGCCCTTCAAAATATCCTATAAGTTCTTCAATTTTATAATTTGTTTAGACACTCTCTGTCAGTTCATCATTTGTCATGTGAAGAACATAAAACATATGTGAGAGATGCTGCTAATAACCTCCTACAGTAGTAGGCTTTTTGACAAACACATGGTGTGTAAAATAGAAGCACAAGCCAGTCCCATCTTTCGGGAGGTGGTCAGTACTGAGTAGTGGTGCTTGGCTTCCAAGAAACCAGCAGCAAAAACTCGATGAATTAAAAACAAATCAGAGTTTGTTAAGCAGCCGAAGCCAAGTAGTAATGGCTTGAAATTGGTGTGGTGGTGGGTAATCACATGCAAATCAGCTTTTCTGATGGCGACTTCCTGCTCAAGAGCAGGGTTTAGGAGGACAACACAAGCTACTTATTAGCTTTATTAAGCCATGACCGATGATTAGCTTGGCGTGGCGCGCGCGGGCGGCGCTAAACAATTCGCCGCCTCTCGTCTCGTCTCTTGTTTCTGCGTGAGGTTGCTCTCAGTTTCAGGCTTTTGGGGAGGGAAAATCTGGATTGGTTGGGGAGTTCGATCGTCCTGCTGTGCCCATCTGAAACATGTCCTGCAATGCCCATATGCTCGTCTTGCATGCATACGTGTCGATGTTCTTTTTTCGTTGTCCTGTCGATGCGTTGCACAGCACAGGGTATTTGTGCATTTTTACATTTGGAACAATGCTGCAGAAGAGCACGCATGATTGTCAGTCGTTCTTGTCAGGCATAAGGAAAAAAGAAAAGGAAACTGTATGTTATTTACTTATTTTAGGGGTGTTCTTTTTTTCCTTTGAGGTTGATGCACAACTGTCTTAAACTTGTATTTCAGAGTTTCTCAAGCAAAACACATAGTACATGTTTATTTTTATTATTTTTTTTGAGGAGAACATAGTACATGTTTAATTGAGAAGAATGACATCAAGTCATGTTTATTGCAGATGGGGGACAAGGTGCCGGCAACTTTTTTTTTTTTTTTTTTTTTGGCTTTGCTCAGAGGAGAAGCTCGCCGAGAAGAAGTCTGGGCTTGGTGTGTAACTCAGGCGGGAATGCCCAATGCGGGCCGCAGCTCAAAAGATGAGTTGCCAAAGCTAGAGGCCGCACGGAGTCCATGGGCTGAACGTGTACACTGGGCCTACTGGGCCGAACACACACGGATATCATGGGCCGATCGGCCTCCCACAGCCTTCTTTTCGAACGTGTTCAGTCTTACTTTACTGTCTTGCACAGGACAGGAGCCATCACAACTCAACATGGGAAATTTGTTGACCAGGATATAGGGACAGGTATACAGATTTCAGGGCAGACTCATGTATCATTTCGAGCAAATCCAGAAAAAAAAAAGATTACATGCAGCTCCCTCCAATACCCAGACACGGTTGATCAAGTTCAACTCAGTCTCAGTGAAGAACGGCAATCGCTTGAATAAACCTTATAGTGGTTGCAATGGCAACCACCGGTTGCGTGTTTTTCATTTCTCCCTTCTTTTTATTTCAGTTTTGAAGTTCCTAGATTTGTAAATGACTGCAATATGGGTCGTGAATGATTTCAGGGCAGGTACTTAAAGATTATATTTAAAAGCTCTTGTTAGTACTCTTGAGGTTTATCACGATGGTTAAGCGGTGAAACACTACCACTCCAAGCCTCAAAAAGGTAGAGAGATTAGTGGCAACTTGCCATTAGGGTCGCCGGGGGCAGCTTATTTAGTGGAAGCAGGATGATGGATACCACGCACACATGCGTCGCTTTTCTCCTCTAGAGTGAGCCAACTGATGTATGCGCCATTTCTTAATCGCCAAGCACGTCATCAAAGAAACGGCGACGGAATAGGCATATATACATGTCAGTTGTGTCAGTTGTCTTGGTTAGGTTTCCAATATATGATTGGAGAGAGAGAGAGAGAGAGAGAGATTAGTATTATTACTTAAAAAATACAGATGCTTTTAGTTTGTGTCAAGCAACCAAAATGACAAAAGTCATACGACTAATAGAAAGATTCTTAATTCATTTAAATTTCCAAAACGTATTTTTCTTATTAGAAAAAAGTTTAAAATCTGCGTGCGAAGAACATGGATTGCACCGATGATTGCGTCTCTAGCAAGTTAGCTTCAGTTTCAATGGTCAAGTTCCCTTTCGTTGATTGATAATCCTACGTGCAAACGAATTGATAATCGCAAGTTGCTCTTAGTAGATACTTGGAGTATGCTTGCTACAAGCACAAAGAACACGTCACTCATGGGCATATGGTGGATTAAATAGCTTTTCTGTCTCTGCTTGCTGACTAGAAACTGCTTCAGTTCTCCACATATATAGAACTGTTCATGGAAATGAATATTCCACACTTGCAAGAGTTGCATTGGAATTTTGCTTCTTATAACACTTGTTTTTCCGACAATAATTAAAGATCAGAGAGGTGCTTGCACACATGACAACCATCAGCTGAATTAAATTGCAGCTCTGAAGCTTCGCTTTACGGCTCTAGCAGTTCTCCTAATATGATGCATGTAGTAGATGGCACTTAACTCCATGAGGTTGCCAGAAGGAATCTTTGCTTTAACTAGTGCAAACCTGTTCGACAAGAACTGAACTTGGAACTCACAGTACTGTTCCTGTATTAGAAAATTAAGGATGCTTTGCATGATTTGTCAACAAATGTGCTCATCTTACCTCATCAAGCATGGCCTGCACAGGGTAATCCGTTCATAACTAGTTTTTAGTTGATCATCTAAAAATCAAAGGGAGTATTATTGTGATGAAACAGTAGTTTTTTAAATAATGAGGTTTAAAACAATATTTTTAATTTATACTTTTGCATTTCAAGACTTTAAATTGTCACACGGAATGATATATGACTACTATTGTTCTAGCTTACATAAAACAGGTAGAACTAAAACAAACATATATTGAGATGTGGGATAATAGGAGCATTAAATGGTTGACATTCTCGCAATTTTCTTCAAAAAATGCCTCGACCTTTTTTCTTACATAAGAGATTGGCCGTTACCTTTCCATTGGAATACATAGATAATGAAAAAAAAACTGAAAGAAAAACTATTCTCTGTCCAGCAAAGATAAAAGCATTAGGACTACACCATACCTTGTATGATTCACGATGTTGTCATTTCATTGCTGAATCTCAACGCATGGAGGGTCAATAACAAGTTGGGCACTACATTTCCTTTTTTTTGGGGGGGGGGGGGGGGTGGGGTCTAATTAACTGTTGATCCGAATCACCGCGTATATATATGGTGCTCTATTATTGACATGATGACAACATTGGGTCAGTATAAACAAGACAAACCACACACAAGTCCCACAAGCTAAAGGTGAAAGTAGCCTAATTATAATTATATGTGAGATCACCTGAGTTCAAATGGTGATAAAAAAGATCCCGTGCTGCAGTACACTGTTATCAGAAATACAGCCATCATTAAATATTCTAGACCTTGCAATGCTTTTGAAAATTGACTATCTATGCGTGCATACTAATGCTGATGGTTATCCATATGATCCCTATCATATGATTCTTGTTTGCGGTGGTAAAAACGAATAACTGAGCTTTCAGTATTGACTTGGATCATAGCTTGGTTGCTCAAAATTCCGGGCCTGGAAGAACATTCAAACTTCAACTTCAAGATCGAGTACACATCATTATTTTCTCTCTTTATTATAAGAAAAATGGAAAACTCTTTCTTTTGTTACGTCGATTAATCACTACTATCTACTTCTTTTGGTTCAATCTATCTATCTATCTATCTATCTATCTATATATATATATACTTGTCAAGTACCCTTTCTTTTGTTACAGTATATATATGCAGTCTACGGCTATATGCAGAGCAAAGATACTAGTCTCGGAAAAAAATAAAGAAAAACAAATATATTTATCACATGGAAGACTTTGGTTTCGACGACGACGTCAAGTATCCAGATTCAACCACGCTGCGTTATGTCATACATAACATACTAAAACGGCCGGGCAACATGGCATGGAGATGGAGTCATGGGACTGCCACCAATTGAAGAAAACCACAAGCTCTATATATTAAATAATTACATCAAGCCATTTGACCAAAGGGTTTTTATCCATAATAGCAAGAAACCCAAGGTAAATCAGCACATTAGCTTTGGTAGTCAAGGCTCCAAATCAAACCACCGAAGCAGACACGGCATCATCAAAAGAAACCCCAAAACCTTCAATGCATTATCCCCATGCATTAATTAGGCACCTCTACTAACGCTACAAAATGTGGATCATCCCTCGCCATCCACAGGAAAAAGGAAAGGAAATGAAAAATGAAGGTTTTATATATGAAGGAAAAAGGAGTTGCACCCCATCTTCTCTGCAGAGAAATGATGTATACTAGTAGCCAAGGCAGTCCACGGCCATGGTACCCGTGTCCAAGAACTGATGGAACGTGATCCCTGCGGCGGCGGCATTGTGCAGGCCGCACTCCGCCTCTTCATCGCACGGTGGGTGGTTCAGATCGAGGCACAGCCCGCGCTTGACGCTGTCGTCGTGGATGTTGACGACGACGTCAGGCTTCTTGTCGACGACGATCGTCGTCGCCGGCGGCATGCCGCCGGTCATGGCGCGGTGGCGCCTCATGTGGCCTCCGAGCGCCTGCCCAATTGCGAACTCGAGGCCGCAGATTGAGCAGCCATGAAGCTTGGGCTTGGCCAGCGAGAGGTCTCCTCCTTCCCCGTCCAGCCTTGGCTTCTTGTGGCTGGCACGGTGGCCGCCCAGAGCCTGGAACGACGGGAACACGCGGTTGCACGTCTTGCAGACGAACACCCTCTCCGGAGCTCGGTCAACAACCCTCCCGGCGGCGACCGGCGGCAGAGGCATCATCGGCCGGAGCTGCTGATGGTCGACATGGCCGTGAGACATGAGCACCAGCATACGCGCCATCTCGCTCTCCTGATTATGAACTGCAAACCTCTTCATCATCAATGACACTACTACACTTTGTCGACGAGTTCTTACTTGTTAGTATAAATCAATCTCAGCTGCTAATTAATCTCGGGATGAAGCTAGCTGTGAGAGATATCTGAATGAAGGGGGGTGAAGATTGAAGTGGAGTGTATTTATAGCTAACTTGCAATGCATAAACTAAAATAACTGACCAATTGGCATCGTTGCTCAACACTGTGAGTATGGTTTGGGGGATTAAAATACGTCAGAAGGTGGCCTTAGCAAGAAGCGAAGAAGCATTTGCCTTTGGCTCACTACTGACAGATACTACTTCTTTGAGGCGTCTAAGGTTCTTTTTTTATATGCTGATTCGTGGTTCTGACAGGCAGATACGCGGAGCAGAGCTCAGCTCATCTGCAGCGCTGATGATTGAGCTCATCTGACGGCGTCGAGTTTTGCCAAGTCGTCGACGCTGTTCTTTGGTAGATTGGAGGCGGTGTTTTTATGGTTTATGTTTAGTACAAAAGTCAGTTCATTATGTGTTTTGATTCAGTTCAAGGGCGGAAGCTTCGGCTGTTGAATCGGGATAGTTTACTCGTTCGGCTGCTGACTTTGGCAGTTCATGAGAGCATGCAGATTCCGTCAACTGTTTCCCGTCTAGAAACACACCCTAAATCTCTTTGAAATCTTTTGGGAAAGATACTCTGAACTAGTGGACTGACTGTCTTGTATGTAAATTGTTTTTTCTTTTCATTGTAAGGTACTTCAGACTCCTTTAAAGCAATAAGTCAAATTTCTACATCAAGCAAGTGGTCAGGAAAAAAAAAATATTAGCACTAGAAAACACAAGAATATCAAAAAACAGCAAAACGGTCACATAACTCGGATGCGGCAGACTTTCTGAACTCTCAACACCACTGAAGTGTGGTACAGTACCAACAAAAAAGTACTTCAGCTGAGAGTTCAGAAAGTACCAAGTATTCTTCTGAAAGTGTTCTTAAGCCACTCTTCCACACTTCTACAAAGCCAGAGTGCTCAACCTATAGCAATTGCTTGGTCTCAGCTCAATACATAGAAAACGGCATGTATCTTAATGCCAGTATAAAAGGTAGTAATATTTTGTTTCGCTGTGAAAATAATAGGTTCCACTGAATAACTAATCCTGCAGACACCCTTCTGTCAGTTTCCCCTTAATTTTGTTAAGACGACTAGGCCAATAGGGCAACGGGGAACTACATTAGATGTCATGCTTACAGAGATACTATACAATTGATTATGTTGATTACTGATGATGTCACCGAGTGCCTAATTGCTTCTCCAAATGGCGCATAAGAAACAGTGTGCTGCATCTACTCCCTTCGTGATTCCCCTTCCACTTACTCATAATGCCGCAACTACGTTAGCAGTATCAGAAATGGCTCTTCCATTTGTGCCTACTTCTTTTTTTTTTAGAAATGGGAGTATATTTCAATATTCCAGATTTGCGCCTACTTGATGCTTCATCCAGTCGAATGGCCAGCGCTAAATTGAGTAGTGGGATCTGAGACTTGAATCAAACGAAACTAGCTTCTGCTGATGATTGGTTGTTGGATTTATTTATTTATTTATTTATTTTTTGCCGACGTTGCAATATCTGATTGCACTAACCCGATCAATTATTGCGGATTGATGTAAGCAGAAAGGAACTTGGCTTGATTATATATTGTTCACTTCTGCTTGTTGCAACTTGCAAACGTGAAAAAGTATCATATGGCGCTAAAGGCTATCTATCTTGATGTTCAGTGCATCAGGATTTAAGAGTTTATAGCGTCTCCGATTGCTCAACAAAGTGGCAGTGTTTGATAGGAATAAAATGGAATCCTGCTCCTATTCACATTTGAAGAAAAAGAGCAAGACTTTATTGGATTAAGATTCTACCAAATGGATATGGGTCTAAGGTCACACCTATTCATAGTTGCCGCATCCCGTAGTTCTCATTACATTAGCAGCACATACAAGGCGGCGAACAATTTGCAAAGGACAGTTGGCAAGAGTGGTCCTTTCTGCAGCATGAAGCAACAACACCCCTCACTACTTCGCAATGATTCACCCAAGTCAATATAAAAAAGGAATAATTGTTCTCTTCTTACAACTTGTTCTAAAATAGATTTAGAAACTTCTATGAGCACAGATTGATGTGTGGCATGATATTCATTTTCTCAGAGACAAATGAGCAATTTGCAGTTTGCTCCGACAGGCCACCGATGATTGGCGCTTGGTGTTCTAACTATCCCTGCAACTCAAACTCATTGGCTTAGCTCAATCACGGCGTACTTGCAAGAGGAGACAAGCCATGGACATTACACATAAGTAGCTTTTTTGTCCCTTTCAGCCCGACCTTGCATCTTGTGATGCGTCTGCTGTTCTCCGCATATATAAGAGATCAAAAGTAGAAGTTTGCTTCGTGATTTGCTTCAAGATTCCGCAACCGCAAAATCAGAAAAGCAAGACGATTTGTATGTCAAACCTATGCAAAATATTTGTCTCCGTCGGTTCAGACTTTGAGGGCCAATGATCCCATTTGCTTGTGTTGACTTACTTCCTAGTTCCTATTCCTGAATTCTTGGTGCTGCAGCATCAAAGAACAAAACTGGTTCCTTCCCCTATTATGCAATTGTTTTCATGGCTTCGTGAAACTTGCTGAGCATAGCACCTATAACTTATATGGACACTGGGGTTGTATCTCATATTGTCAACCAGTATCATTTATTTTTTTAAAAAGAAGCTACTGAGAAAAGATAATAATAAAAGTTTGAGCTGTTTCTGTTTGCTGCATCTTCTTTCTGAATATTTTTTGTGGTGAGCACGCAGCAGTGTGCTGACCCACCGAATACAGAAGAATCTTTCAAGAAGCCGCACTACTCCAGCTAGCTACTGCGGATTCAAAAGGTTACTTACGTAATATATGATGCTCTGTGTTCCATCAAGTAGTTAAAGTGCCATTTCATGCTGCGAAAAGCCGGTATATTCCTCGTGGATTCAGGGGGCAGATTAACGTCAGCCTAAGTGTCCCATGCTGCTTAAGAGCCAGCAAATCAAATTTTCTGAGGAGAAAAAAAGGAAGGCGAGACAGAATCAGGACACCTAGTCTGGAATTTCAGTAGTGATCTTCTCCTGTCCTGAAAATTTTGGTTGAATGAAAAAAAAATCAGAAAACAATGACCTATAGATGACCATCAGGGAGTGGCGTTTTTAACATACCAACTCTGATTCAGCTTGCTCACCATGTTATATCCACTTCTCTGGTGTTGCGGTTCCAGGCAGCTCCAAACAGAAAAGGCAGTGTGAATTTTTATATCGACAATGAGTTGTAGTATAATTTATGACAGGACGTGGTAGTGCCGCGATGATGCTGCCCATCAGTAGCTCATCTTTATCAGTTGAAACTTATCTGATTAGAACTGTATAAAAAGCGAGGTGCAGACGAACTGATGATGGATTTATCAGTAGAGACAAATGACAGTAGTATATGATGCATATATCAATAGGTATAGTGAAATAGATTTCCTATGTAATAGGAAGGTTCACAAAAATGAGTGTCTTAATAGCATGACACGAAAAAGGCTAGTGAATTGTGGCACAATCAAAATGTAAGTATGGTACATTGACAAATCATCTTTACCTCGTTGTCATCAACCTGTCGCTCTTCCATGTCAGGAAAGCGGTTACCTAAGGACTCTGCTTTGCTTTTCAGAAGGAGTTCAGTCGCTGTCAGATGAGATAACACCAGCAAGTTTCTGCGTTCCAGTTTGAAAAATGAATTGCATTACCACTGCTACTTAAAAAAGTGGGCTCACCTCCAAGTTTTCTATGGTTTTGGTCGGCATCTCCACGTAGATCACCACTGTGATGATGCAGACCGCTCTGTTATGAATCTTTACCAATCGAGCCAAGTGCAATGCCGTCATCACGAAGAGCAAGTGGAAACTGAATCAGATCGAGACATGGCGTGAGCGTAATGAGCTCAGCATGGGTTAATTACAAGGAATTAGGTCCTGGGCTGGTGATGTTTACCTGCGAACGCTTGCCCTGCCAACAGCGCAATGACTTGTTTGTGACCTTAAGTTCACTATACATTTTCCCAACAATAGGTGATTGTTCCAGCATTTTTTTTCCAACTAATGAATAATAGACCTTTATCATGTATTCAGAATTTGATAAGTTGAACAATTGTTTATGGTGCTTATACTGCCTGCTAAAACGTCTAATGATCAGACTGCAACCTACTGACAAAACTTCCTTCAGAGATATAATCTCTGCTCAAATATAACAGCACAGAATACAATGGGATTAAATCCTGAACAATAAAACAACAAATGCTACAATCATTTGACCTCGGCAGCGGCCTTGTTCGGACACTCTGATGAGAGATGCCCTGCAATGCCACACTCATAACATGTCCGCCTTTTCTTTTTCTTTGCAGGTGCAGGTTTTGTGTCGTCATCAGCCCTCATTTCATCGACAATTGCTGAAGGTACAGTCTTTGAGACATCCCCATGTTTCTCTTCAATGGGAACAGCCTCGACTGTCTTTTTATTGGGGCAAGCCGATGAGAGATGGCCAGAAATGCCACATTCATAGCACTTCCGCCTCTTCTTCGAAGGTGCTGAATTTGATTCATCACCCACATTGTTTTCCCCAGGCACAGTAGTAGGTGCAGCCTTTGCATTATCATCAGGCTCCCTGTTGTTAGAAACAGAGTATGCAGCTCTTTTGTTTGGGCAAGCCGATGAGAGATGGCCAGGAATCCCACATTCATAACATGTTCGCCTCTTCTTCGAAGGTGCCACATTCGATTCATCACCAACTTTCTTTTCCTCATGCATGCTGGTTAGTTCAGGCTTTGCATCATCATCAGGTTCCTTGTTGTTAGGAACAGAATCTGCCTTTTTGTTTGGGCAAGCCGATGAGAGATGACCAGGGATCCCACATTCGTAACATGTCCGCCTCTTCTTAGATGATGCTAGGGCTGAATCAGCATTAATCTTCTTTTCATCAGAAATTATTTCAGAATCCTTCTTATTTGGGCAAGAAGAAGATATATGCCCAGGGGTGCCACATTCATAGCATGTGCGAATCTTATTCTTCGAAGGATCTGAGTTCCCATTATCATTGACTTTCTGGTTATCCTTTTTGGGAACAGCGCATCTGATTCTGACTGACCGGCCCTTGATAACCTTCTGATCAAGCTTCAAAGCAACAGCAAGAGATGTGCCATCAGAAAAATCAACATGTGCATAACCTTTGAAATCACCTGTCTCTTTGTCTGTTCCAAATCGGATGGACAAAATCTTGCAATCAGAAAAGAACTTTTTTATATCATCTTCTGTTATGTCCCATGGTAGGTTTCCAGCATATATCCTATTGTATCCCTCTATCAACTTTGGTGCAAAATCTTCCTTCTGGCGAACCTCACGGTCAGATTTATTAGATTTGTAAGGCTGGATTTTCAAATAAAACCCTCCCCTGTAATGGATAACAAGAATGTCACAATCATGGTTAAACCAAAGGAAAGGAATATTGCCCATATGGAAGTGTACACAGTACTTACATGTCTGCACCATCAAGAGCCAATGCCCTCTGTGCAGCAGCGTCAGTCTGACAATAAAAAAATAGTCAGGTGTAATATACAAACATATAAATTGCAAATGGCATGGTTTTGGCAAGCTGAATATTTTACTGAGCAGCATGCAGTGATGGTACCTAGTTGATTTAGTTCAATTACATGAAATCAAATGGCAGTAAGACCTTAGAGCCTTCAATCAAAAGCCAAAATGACAGACTGATAACATATTTTGAAGCTGCTAAATGTACAACTTCAACATTGTAACTGTTAACAAGCCAGATAATCATCTGAAACTAATTAATGGAATGAGAAATATTCACATGTAATTGCAGTGACACAATGTCTAAAGCTGTATGATATGCAAGTTAATGTGGTGTTCCCCAAAGAGCAAGTACTCTAAATGTAAAAACAAAAATGGCTTAGAAGCTAACCTTAAATGTGAGAATGGCGATACCCCTGAATTTCCCGCTCTCAGGGAAAGTCATGCAATCAATTGCTGTGATACTACCACAGGCTTCAAAGAAACTTCTTATGTCATCCTCAGATGAATAGTAAGGGATGCCACCAACATACACCTTCTTTATAGCCTGCTCACTGAAACAAAGTTTACGGAAAATCACATGACTAGATTCAAGAGAGATCAGGACACCTTTCATGCAACTAAATAATCCCAGCCCATATCAGTTAAATGAACACACGCTGTCAATACGTTGCAAAGCAGCGGACAGAGTAAGTGTTTTACGCTTTTACTTTGATCATAAATTCGTTAACAAATTAGGCAGTTACAAAAATCCTAGGTATTGTATAACCACACAAACCCAACTAATAGAAAATCAAAATACTACTACACACCCAAATACAAATCTCCTGGATTTGTCTACAGCTTGCATTTTTCAACACATTCGCCATGCCAGCCTGCTATACATTTAGTGTCTTAACATAAATAGTTCTCCTATCTCCATGTCCTATTCATGCCAACCTAATAAGAATCAAATGTGATTCATTGGTTCAAAAACAGCAATCGATCTGCACAACTCACATGTTCTCAGTGATGGCAGGATTGTTGGACGCAACTCCATTTTTAGCCACTTCCACCTTGTGATTTTGCTCCCTGAAACAATTAGTATATGACATTACACAACTAATGTAACACCACACAAGACAAGGTTGCAAATTTGCTAGCTGAGAGACACTAAGTGATAGAAACAAATCAAAGCAAGGTTTGCTGAGGGACAAAAAATTACAAAAGCACCAAGTTATTGTGCCCCTCACCTGTTATCTGTGTTGGGTTTCTTGGAACCTACTCCAGGTTTGGTCACCTCCATGTCTACACTTTGCTCCCTGAAACAAAAGAATGCAAAACCATCAGTGGATTATAGCCAGTAAAGACCTCGTCCTACAAGCTGCAATAGCTCAGCCACACTCATCAGTTCACTGGTTCAGTGAAGACAAACAAACACAAAGCAAGTGATAAAAGCAGATGATATACGGTGTAAGGTACGATAGAAGTCAGTTAGCTATTTCAACAAACACAACAACTCATTGGAGTTAGATAGTAACCGTATAGTAAGAAAGCAACACAGCTTGCTATGCGCAATTATGGAGTGAGATGCTTCAATCGATGGGCAATGGAAAAGCTTAGAACTCCAAACAAGAGTAGTAGCCCTGCAACTCCTGCATTTGTTGGCCATCTCTAACTATGTGACGGTAAAAGCCATATTGGTCTTAGCACACGATACAAGATGCAATTTCTGTAACCAGTACAGCCACACTGGTCCAAGAACACGTTATACAAGATGCTATTTCTGTACTAACTGCTAGCAAATTTCATTGATTCATTATGTGCAAAAAAAAAAGCACAAATTTTCAAGACGTAACTCACCTGTCCTCCGCGACCGGTTGGTCAGAGTCCGAAAGCTCCTGTGGATCTTCCTTCTCCTCCGCCTGCTGCGTCTCCCCACCAGTGGCCGTGGCGGCGGCCTCTGCCTCCTTCAACCTCCTGATCCTCCTCTTCTCCTTCTTCTCCTTCCTCCTCTCCTCCCTCCTCAACTCCACTTCCTTCCTCCACTCCGCCTCCGCCTGGAGCCTGAGGGCCTCCTCTTCTTCAGGGGACAGCTTCTTGCGAGGGGGACGCTTGGGGCGGGGCCGCTTGGAGGAGAGGAGCCGCTCCTTCAAGGCCTGCGCCTCCTCGCCAAGGTCCTTCGCCTCGGCATCGCCGGCGGGGAGGAGGGTGTGGAGCTTCTGCTTCAGCTTCTTGCGCCGGAGCACCATGGCTGCTGCTGCTTCCGGTTGGTTGCGGCGGTGAGGTTTTTCGTGGGTGAAGACGACGAGACGACCGACTAGAAAGAAGGGTTTGCAGTTTGCACCAACTAGTGTGGGCTTCCATGGGCTACAGTGGGCCATATCACGCTCATCAACTCAAGCCCATTAAAGATTAAAAAATCAGGCCCATGAAAGCCTAAATGTTGACTCCCGGTGGATTAGGCCCGAGTACGGCCCAGTACGCGGTCTCTACCCAAAGCCGCCGCCGGCGAGGAAAGACAGAACCCTAACTGAGCCCGAGCGATCGCGAGCTGAGACGATGGCCGGCAAGGCGGCGGCTGCGTCGGCGGCCTCGACGGCGGCAAGGTGGGCGGAGGGGGCTTACCCGTGGCGGGAGAAGCTGGCCAAGTTCAAGGGGGAGCTCGGGAAGGGGGTGTGGGGGTACTGGGAGCTCGGCGCGTGGAAGCCACTCGGCCTCAGCGCCCGCAAGCGGGCTCGCCTCCGCAAGGAGGTCCTCCTCGCCGGCGAGGACTGGACCTACGACCCGCCCCGCGGGGAGATGCGGACCAAGCGCAAGGGTCACAAGTGCGACCGCATCTCCGCCGAGAAGTAAGCGCGCCATTTCTTCGCTCATTCGTGTGCTTGATTTGCTTGCTCGGTTGGCTGATGCTTAATTTGGGTATGATCCGATTCGTTTATCAGGCGGGCAAACACTGTTGAGCTGATGAAGAAGATGCCGCAGATGCTGCTCGACTACAAGGTTTGTTCTTCCTCAGATTTTAACCATGCGCTGCTACCGCTTCTACATTTGATGCCCCCCAGATGCATTCGTATGTGCGCTCAGCGTGTATATTCATGCCATTTGCCAACTGATATCTTTGGTTTATATGTATTGACAATTGGTACCAATCCATTGCTCAGTATCTACTTAAATTGAGATACTTAACTTGAAATGTTTGATGTGCCGAATACAAGCTCAGGTAGCCTCCCCATATCAGATTTTTCCACGGTGCTATAATTCATTTTCTTTTCTTCTCTCCTGGTCCTGGTAGATATTAGCTGATGAAGAAAGGTTGTAAAAGATCATTCATCTGTTCTACTATATGGCCTCTGTCTAGGATACTGTCAGGTCTCGTCTGTCCTAGATCAAGAGATGTTGAGCCTGATCTTGGCCTGTCTTAACAGCTCAAGATCACAATTGACGAAAAAAAGATTATCTGTGATACTCTGGTCCAGTAATCAACTTATGTTAAGATTCTAATTAGGTGGGTGATCCTTTGTACATTTAAAACTAGCTACTGTCCCGCTTGGTCTGTGGTAGACATAAACACACTTTAAACTGTGATCACTGATGTGGAGAAGCCATTAGACCTGGCCATCACTAGTTTCAACTTCCTTTGTGAAACTTGTAAGGCAGAAGCTCATATTGCCGTTCCCCTAGAAACTTCAAGTGCCACGTGTATCATGCGTTCAGAAGTGTGCTAGTCGGTAGATGCTGGGCAGGGGTGATCCAGCGAGCTCATCTCCTAGGATATACCATTTTGGCTAAACTGTATTCACGCTAGAAATCCTTGTCTGTAACAATGCCCACTTAGTAGATCCTTATAGTAAGATTTGTAAATTTTAACTGGTCGGATCTATGATATGAGGATTTTGGTACATCCAAGCCTAGAACTGGTTAGTGTCAGTTTCATTACAATAAATCGACTCCTTATTTCCTTCTATCATGCTAGATATTAGTTGATGGGAAGGTAAAAATATTCTTAGTTTGATTGTTCTAATATAAACCCCCTCTATGAGAACCAAATGGTCTCATTTTGACCCAATCAAGGTCTGCTGGTCCTATTTCAAAGAAGTTTATGTAGGAAATTTCACTGGAATCATCCACCAGAAGCTACTTGTGGCCACTGTGTGCTTATCCAATAAAAGGGCTGCAGAGTCGGCTGTAAAGGAGCTTAATCCTTTGGTTGCCATCAACCCAATGGACAACACTTAAGCTTAAAAAACAGTATACATGCAGAGCCCAAAAATGTAAAGGGGGCTCTTATATAAATTAAGGTCTGTACTGACAACAAAGTTTACAGACAGATCACCATTTCCTTTCTACAGAACTATGCTGCTAATTTTGGTTGAGCTGCACTCAAATCCTTGGTTATTGGTATCTAGCTTTACTGGTTCATGCTGATCTCGGTCTTGGAAGATACCATTTTTGTGCTAGAGTAAATGTGTATGATGTTTTTGGTACATCAGTATAATCATTTAATAGGAATGCATCTTAAAGGATCTAACTTGATCATATTTGTCTCTTTGTGTGCTTTTTTTTTTCCTTTCAGAAACGTAGGTGGGAGAAGAAAATGAAAGAGGAGGAAAGCAGAAAGAGCTAAGATCAGGCTGCTCATTCAGGGTTTTGCTCTTCCTAAATAAGGTTGAAACTTTGTCTAGGAGGTTTATAGGATGCCTAGATACTAGATTATGATGCCTCCTTTTCCTTTTTCATGTTGGCTTTCTGCTCTCCTGTATGCAACACAATTCTGATTGTAATACTATCCGACATTTTGGGTCACTGAATTGTGTGATTTAGTCACCCCTACTTCAGTTGAACCAGTGTTTTGTTGACATAAATCTGTTACAATCATACATTTTCCAATTTGTTCTTGTAAGATCATTCCTGCTAGTTGTGTTAGTCTACTTTCTAACAGAAGAATGCAAAATTTTCTTTTTTTCCTTGAGAGAAAGGGAAAGTATGTGGAGAATGAAGTGACACCTGCAGTTGTTGACGTGCTATTTTCTGCGCGAATTTGCACCACTCAATGATATCTATTGTCAACTTGCAATGTCGTTCTGTTGATATGCTATGTTAATGCTAGTGCTGCTAGAAAGCACAACATGTTTTTGGCTGGATGTGGCAGAGGCCGCTGCTCCCTGCTACCACCATGTTTGGCCTGGCTTTCCAAAGACCAGAAGGCCAGTCGTCCCCTAGCTTCGTCATCCCGCCAAAGCACACGTTCTTGGAAATCATGAATTCTCCAGAAGCCATCTTGGTTGAAGAGCTGTTCTGTTTCCTGCCAAACTCAAAATGAATTGTTATGTTTTGTGAAAATTCACACCATTTTATTTTTGCTAACATCTCATCATAGACAATTTTCTTCTTCTGGGACCATGCATGCGTGCTTGACCACTATCTACTTTGGTATTGCAAATCTTATCCAGAAAAGCAACAAGGGATCTGCACTTACGGGAAAACCAATCCAACTGTTCAGAGGCTTCACGATTCAATGGCAAAGCCTGATTGATCGACAATCTACGCGATAAGAAGAAGATATGGGTTCTGATAAAAAAGAGAAGATGGTGATCAGCAGGCAGGAAAAAGGGAATGGAGCTCGATGACTATCCTCCAATCCAACATGGTGCTGTCCGTGTCACCTTTCCCACCTTTTTCATATCAGCAAAATTCTATCTTCAGATGCTATAATTTAAGCTCCATCTCTAAATAAATTTCTTCCTTGATAATAATTTTTAACCTTGTCCACATTATATTAAAAGAAAGAACACCCAAGATCATTGCGCTCATATCCGGCTGTTACCAATCATAATTAGTCATAACTGGCCAGATTTCTTTGTTTTCTTATTCGATAATAAGGCTGCATTGTTTAGTAACAGTAAGCTTACCGACGGATTTGCAGCACACACGCTAGTGCTTGGTAAGATGGTCAAGTTGAATTGCGGCTAAATCTTTTGAAACCTATATATATGCCATCGTGCTGTGCACTAACGTTCAAGCTGAACCGTAGGTTGCACATTTTGTACGTGCACTGCCACATCACCTATCTTATCACTTATCAGCAGCTTACCTTTTTATTTTCTTTCTTGAGGGGAATGATGATAAGGTCATAACGTAACGGTGACCGCCCAAGAGTCTAGCTAGTAGCCTTTCTATCTACCCACTTCCAACCAAGCAGATATTGACGTCAAAATGTCCGTGGTTTAGCATGTCCAATCCAGGTGTTCAATAAAGAGTCGGTGAAGCTTCAGGACTAGATTGAGATGCATATAATATTAGGTTTATTTCATCAGAATTTTGCAGACAAATATGTCAGGGTAGCGATGTTTCAGGTCTTTGAAAGAATAATAAAAAAGAATTTTGCAGGTAATAAAAGATGCCTCTGTGTAGTTGGTATCCCTTTTTTGGACTGCCTCCTGAGAAAAACGGAAATGACAGCTATGAGCTGTTCTACACCAAATGAAATTCATGTATTCGCCGTTCAGGGCACAAGCATTTTTACAAAATTCAGACAAGGATTGAAATTGTTCATGATTACAGCAAAAGACAAATGTTTGTAGATATATCTTGCATTTAAAAGACTTGACTAGAGTACTGGATTTCTAATCTTGGTAGTGGGCTATACCTTTTTGTGTGATGATTGGTTGGATACCACTAGTAGCATGGCTGAATGACCGATCGCTTCCCCATTTAAACAAGCATGACCTCATACAGCACATATGTGATATGTCTAAAAACAAATGAGAAACTGGTACTCAACTTGAAATCTCTTTTATTTGATTTTACAAGATATCGAGAAAAAACACATGCATATTCCTTAATAACATGCCTTTTTTTTCAATATAGTGCGCGTGCTACATTTGTTAAGAATTAGTCAACGGTAATTGACTGGTATGATGAATGATTAAGGAGGCAAATATAGCCAGATGGCAAGAGATATGTACAAGTTTTAATGAAGGCATGAGTTCATCTATTGTTGTCTCAGATAATACAAAGAACATATAAGGCTAAACCCTTATAAAAATGACACATGAGTAGTACTCTCTCCGTATTTTAAATGTTGACGTTTAGACAATGTCCTGTGTAGTTCATTTCTCTTTGTCTGAAACGTCAACAATTCTAAACCGGAGGTAGTAATCTAAAATTTTATTTCTCAGACTAATTGTGTCGATCTGGTCATCTTAATTATGATGCGAGCAAGGATCAATGTAGTACAGTTTTGGTTGATAACTTTTGGTTGTCATTAGAGAACAAATTCTCCCATTCTTTTCTTTAGAATATAAAGCATGGATATGCTTAATTACTGCAACATGTCACTTAATCTATGTAACAAACATTGCCTAGAAAGCTTTAGAATCAGATCAACAATGATGACGCCCTCTAGTTAACAACTATATAGAAGATATTTTCCACGCCGTTTAATAGCTAAAACGCCACTCCATAATTATTGCTAATATAAGTGCTTTAGTTGTCTGAAAATTGCCTAATCTTGACTGTCATTAAACATCCTGTCTGTTGCACAAGGCAACAAAAAATGGAGACGTTGTAGTGCATCTTAGCTCTTTATTATGTCACGATCAAAATACCAATCACTATCGTTGTTGACCTGTTCTTTCCATGTCAATTTTTGCCGTGCTAAAAAACAAAATAGCTATCTTTCACCTTGCACTTAATACATATAGCTTTAGGGTAAAATTTAATCATCCAAAAGTAAAAGCTGTAATTTGAAATGCTGTTAGAAGCAAGAAAGAGACGCCCCTTCCAATATTTCCACTTGCTGCTACACAATGAATATCAAAATATCACTATCAAGAAACAAATTATAAACACAATTCTTGAACAAAAATCAAACATCACACTTCCAACATCGAGTTAGTATTCAAAAGTTGAGTGAATTTCGTCCGATGACATATATGTCGCTATATGCATGATGTGTCAATAATTGTCCGAGTGTAAAACCATATGATGATGTGAGTGTTGTGAGATGGCTCTAGAAAGGCCACAAGTGCTGAAGCATGATAGGAGAATTTCTGAGTGCGGATGCCCCCCACTGACCTCACCACGCACTATACCTCGCACTAACGGAGCTGCAAGCTAGGAGGAAGAGCCAAGACAAGCAGCAACCTCTCAATTGTCCCTCTATATAACCGAAGTGGCCAGTACACGGATCTGGTAGTGTACACATCCAGCTAGCTACTAGAATCTAGATACACACAAGTGGAGGAAAGGACGAGCTATCTGCCTCTTTCTTCTTCCTCTTGACCAATATAATCAAGCTTGGCCTTTGTGTTTGTCTGGGGCCAGAGGCAAGAACTATTAAGGCCAAGTCATCTTCGATCTGTGGCGGCTATTCGAAGAATCAGAGAGGAAGATGGATGGATCAGTGGCAACCATGTGCAGTAGCAAGACCAACAAGAAGGGTGATCAGCAGCAGAACAGAAGTGGAAGAAGTAGTAGTACTGCAACTATGGCGATGAGGAAGGGGCCGTGGACTGAGGAGGAAGACGCTCAGCTGGTATGGTTCGTGCGCTTGTTTGGTGAACGCCGGTGGGATTTCTTAGCAAAGGTTTCAGGTTTGCGCGGTGGCGGGTGCATCATCCTCGTGCATGCATCCGAATCCGATTTCCATATAATTTCTTCCTTCTCTCGGACGGTGATGCATGCATGAGGATGATTTGAGGACCGGGAAAAGTGGCGAGCGGTGTTTTTAACCAATTTTTTCTCCCCCATGTTTCTTCTCCTCCTCCTCTCTCTCTGCATGGGCACGTGCGATTCTTCTCTGATGCAGGTCTGAAGCGCACAGGCAAGAGCTGCCGTCTCCGGTGGGTCAACTACCTCCACCCCGGCCTCCGGCGAGGTCGCATCACCGCCGACGAGGAGCGGCTCATCATCGACCTCCACGCCAAGTGGGGCAGCAGGTGGTCCCGCATCGCCAGGAGCCTCTCCGGCCGCACTGACAACGAGATCAAGAACTTCTGGAGGACGCGCATGAGGAAGCAGAAGGCGCTCGGCGGGGAGAGGAAGTGCAGCAAGGACGACAAATCAACGGCAGCGTCGCCCTCTTCGTCGTCGGTGACCACCGCCTTCTTCTCCGGCGGCTCGCCGACCAGCGGCTCCTCGTCGACGGTGACCGAATCAGCACATCAAGGAAGCAGCAGCATCGACGACGAGGCCGAGCTCGATGAGGCGTCGACCACCACCACCACGGCAAGCCAGCACCAACATCAACATCAACAGCAGCAGCCACATCAGCAGGAGTGCTACACCATGGACCAACTGTGGAACGAGATCGCGGCAGCCGACGCGGCGGCAAGCTACAACATGGACAGCTGGGGAATCGGCCACCCTACCGCCGAGCCGCCAGTGATGATGCCTTCGTCGCCCGTGTGGGAGTTCTGCTCGGATTATTCGCTATGGAGGATCGACGACGAAGAATACTACAAGAAGATGCTCCACGCCTCATGATGCATATCAATCCGTATCATCGCCTTATTTAGTTTTAGCTTATTAACTAGAGAACTTGTCATCCTTTTTGTTGTTGCATCTCTTCGTACATACATAGTCTATATATACACATGTATTTTTGCATTTTCTTTACTACTGTAATTTTGCCTTTGTTGCATGCATGCGATGTGGTTACTAATCTGCTCACATTTAGAACTAGTAGAAGGTCGTCCTGTTCATATGACCAGACCATCTCATGTGCATCCATGTAAGTGATCCAAGAGTGAGGACGACATATATAAATGATATAATTAGTTTACTCTATATGTCGTTCCGAATCTCTTGATGCTTGTGTATCCGGTCCTGCACTTATTTTGCATAGCTTAAAAGAAATGATGATCTGCTATTGATTTTCCCCTTGTCTATTAATACAAGGTTATACTTTTTTGTATATAGCAAGGCTGAGTTCAATTCATATTTAAGTTCTCCATAGTCATCCAAACTAATAGTTGTACACCACAATGGATACAAAAGGTGGTGGGATACTGTCAGTAATAGCCATTAATTGTAATTATTTTTGGTGTGTAAATGAGTACATTAGGAAGATAATTTTGAGAGCCCCATATTGTACATATAAATAGGTGACTATGGGCTGATTTTAGAGACATAAGCAGAACAAACATGGTTTTATCATAACTTGTACACTACTCCCTAAAGTTTTTTTTTGTTTGCGTGAAGCAACTTATCTTATCTAACTTCAACAAAACAAAAACTGATTTGAGTATTAGACAAAATTAACCATGCTCAACAAACAAAAACTTAGAGTAGTTTGGAATAAAAATTTTAAAGCATAGGTGAAAAATTCATCATACAGAAACAAGTTTTTATTCAATTAAAAATGTAGCTAGTAACGAGAAACAAGATTAAGCCAACATTCAGTTCTAACTTTTCTATACATTTAAGTGAAAATTCAAATATAGAATCTACACGGCAAAAGCTTTCATACCATATTCCAATAAGGTACCAACACACATCCGCAAGGGTACGACATCATGAGTTTTATAGGAATCTAATAATATAATCCTGTGATTGTACATGGAGAGAAAACATAAAGGGCAAGAGAGAAGGAAGAACCGAAGAAGGAATCGCATCCATTCCACAACTCAAAGGGCTATTCAATATTACAGCACCTCTTATGAGCCATTTGTGCATGTCCCTATCCAACTTTTCCTTGCTTCTTTTATATCTTTTTCCTGTACTCCAATAATATCTTTAGTCTACTCTCATCTTAAACAGTAATATTTGATGTCATTGAGAGAGTGATTAGCAAATGATGCATATATCAATAGGTATTGGTGTACACGTACTAATTATTTGCTTTCATTTCTAATCTTATCTATATATAATTATTTACATTTGTGGCCGTGCAAGTTGAACAAAGGTAAAAAGCCTCGTAGCTTTGTGATAAGATTGTTGAATAAACATGGCGGGGGAAAGCTGGTGATGAAGAGGCGTTATGTCATTTGCCACATGTACTTGCTACTTACCATCCTCTCATGTGTATTTCTTTCGAAATTGCTTTGATCCTAACTCCTAACCCTCGTTAATCTAGCATTATCATTGTGGTTGTTTACATCCAGTAGTTGTTCATTGCCACGTATCATTTTTGTGTAGTACTTGCATGAACTTAGGCAGATCAGTTTAATCGATTTTCTGCTACGTGACAAAACAGTGGCAGTATACAAAGTGATTGGTATACAAAAGTAGCCGTCAGATCAAGTTTAGATGCCCAGGATCATCACTGGTACCCTACGCTTGAAAAAAAAAATTGAGAAAAAAAATCTCAATCAAACCTTGTCCTCCAGAGTCCGACCCCCCGTCGCCGCCGCCGCCGCTCCTCCCTCCCGATCCCGCCGCCCCACTTGCCGCCGCCTCTCCCCGTCGGCGTCACAGACGCTGCTTGTACTCCCGAAAGCTACAAGCTTTGCCTTCTCTCTGTTCACCGTGCTCTTCTGGTCTTCCATTTCTCCTCCGCGAGCTGCCGGTCTCGTCTCCATTTCCCACCGAGAAACCCTAACCCGACGGTGAAGGGACGAGGCGGCCATGAGGGGAAAGAAGCCAGTAATGGACCTCAAGCTCGCCGTGCCGGCGCAGGAGACCCCGGTTGACAAATTCCTGTCAGTCGCCTTGATTCCTTTGCCTAAAAATAGGCTCTTTTTATTCCCTCTCCTTTTCCCCTTTTAGAAATTATCCCCGGATAGTGCTATGATTTGAGTTACTAGGCTGGTAGTTGTATGTCATATCGAGCTCCGGATCATGCTTAATTTTTGTTCATGAGCTCGACCATTTAGCTTTGGAAGGTAGTGGTAAACTGAACTGACGCCTTCCGTGCTGGGTATTGTTTCAGGACGGCGAGTGGCACATTCAAGGATGGCGAACTACGGCTTAATCAAAGAGGCTTGCGGCTTATCTCCGAGGAAGATGGGGATGAAAATGTGAGTCCTGGTGGCAGCCCCTGCTTTTGTTATTTGTTGAAATCTGTCCAACTGTACCCTCGTTGAATGCACCACTTAACCTACTATTGTAGGTTTGCATAGAACCATTGGAAAAAAGAATTGTCTGCTTAGAATCACGTGTGGCATCACTTCACTGGCAAGCCTCAACACTTGTTTCTTTCTCTTTAACATCTGGATTGAATGCGTGGAATGGGTGCTACTCACATACTCTGGTTGATTTGTGGAGCACAGTGCTGCAGACGGCATAAAAACATTTTTATGTTTAGAATTATGACATCAGTTTTATCTTGATGAAAGGAAGGGATGTGGATTTAAAAAGTTGAGAATTTGTATTATTCACATTACTATTTGTTTGTTGGATACCACTGCTAGAAGTTTTTCCAGTTAGTGAGAACTGCATATATTTTCAGTTTTGCCTAATGGTTTTAGTATTTAGTTTGTGCCCTATAATAATATCATGTTCTACAGTTTGTGTTATGTTTGCTACTCTTTGATGAGTATCAAGTAGTTTCTGAGCACATCATCTTTTGCCTCAGCAATCGACGAACCTGAAGGTGGAAGATGTGCAGTTATCAATGGATGATCTTGAGATGATTCAAGTCATTGGCAAAGGAAGTGGTGGTGTTGTGCAGCTGGTGCGGCACAAGTGGGTAGGGACATTATATGCCTTGAAGGTAATTTTCAGTATACTAAATTCATCTGATGTGCCACACTCACTACTGGGAGGCAAATGTATTTTTCTTGAGTTAGAGCATTCCTAAACTGCTAATTTTCTACATCCATTTTACTGTTATTTTATTTTATTGTTCCGAAAATAGAACTCGATCTCTCTTTGTTTTTTTGGCAGGGCATGGTCATTTATGTGCTCAAATTTTTTATTTACCACCTCTACCGCATGTTTTGTCCTGCAGTCAGAGTTTGTTATGACAATCACTCAATCAGACCTTTTTGAACGTTTTCATTTAGTTTTTTCCTTTGTCATCCTGTGGTATTACTGAAAGCATTCATTTCAGTGAACAATGATGTGCTCTTGGGTCAGAATGGGTCAGCTTTCTGACCGTTGTATAGCTCTCTTGGCTTTGCTTGTAACTAAACTCTTCCTTTCGTTCCTTTTTATTAATATATTACTACCACAGCAGGGGTTTCCCTTGCTGTATATTCCTCAAAAAAAAAATAAAAATGATGTGCTCTTGTAAAATGAAGGAGAGCACTAAATGATCACAGCACCTAGTAGCAACTCATATTACATACAATATCTCTAGAACACTAACTTTTAAGGAGTAGTAATGATGATAATGAATCAGAGTACATGAGGTAGTGTGTTCATGTCAGTTAAAAAGAATTATAGAATTGTTCCTGTAACTTTTGTGCTGTGACTAAAAGGCTTTGTTGTTGTTGTTGTTGTTGTAATAATTGTTGTGTTGTGACATTTCACCCATAAGGCAACGATGGATATCATTGATTAACTTAGTATTTTGTTTCTTTGTCCAGGGTATTCAAATGAATATTCAGGAGGCAGTGCGTAAACAAATTGTACAAGAACTCAAAATAAATCAAGCTACACAGAGCCCACATATAGTTATGTGTCATCAGTCTTTTTACCACAATGGTGTCATATATCTTGTTCTTGAGTACATGGATCGTGGATCACTTGCGGATATCATTAAGCAAGTAAAGACAATTCTGGAACCATATCTTGCAGTACTTTGCAAGCAGGTACAAATAAAACTGACTGCTGTTTTCTGCTTCAAACTGTATATTTGGATAAGCTGAAGATGTTTTCTTGTTCACTAATATTTGTTGACTCTTTCATTCTTATTCTTCTTAAAACTGAGTTGTGTTTCGTTACTTCAGGTCTTGGAGGGATTGTTCTATCTCCATCATGAAAGGCATGTGATTCACAGGGACATAAAGCCGTCTAACTTGTTAGTCAACCGTAAAGGTGAAGTGAAGATTACTGATTTTGGAGTAAGTGCAGTGCTAGCAAGTTCGATGGGTCAGCGAGATACGTTTGTGGGAACGTACAACTATATGGCGGTATGTTATATTAATTATCTTTTTCTTGTGGTCACTAGTTTATGTTCATTTTTTTTCTGGGATGCATAACTGTATGGTAACAGTTCTTTAATCTTCCTCCTTTAGCCTGAGAGGATAAGCGGAAGCTCTTATGATTACAAGAGTGACATATGGAGTTTAGGCTTAGTAATACTCGAGTGTGCCATCGGCCGGTTCCCCTATATACCTTCAGAAGGAGAAGGTTGGTTAAGCTTCTATGAATTGCTGGAAGCAATTGTTGATCAGCCACCACCTTCTGCACCTGCAGACCAGTTCTCTCCAGAATTCTGCTCATTTATCACATCCTGGTATGCTAAAAGATCCTTTTTCATAAAATTACGCATCTTCTTTAGCCGATTCGAACTGAAACCTCTTTCATGTTAGAATAGATCTTGCAATGCACATATTTGGTAACATGCTGCAATTGTCTGATTACTCATAAGTGCTTAATTATCAAATTTGCTGCAAGATTGCCTTTCTGTGATTAATAGCTCAGTGGGTGAAACCCTTACAGTAGATTGTTTCCAGTAGTAGGTATTTGTAAGAGGTTTTGGTGCTAGTTAACCCAGTTGGTTAGTTACATGGAGTGTCTGTTGTCCGGCTGCTTTTCATGTGTGCCATGCTATATTCCATAACCTATATGCTGTATAAAGTAGGTTCAAGGATTCCTTTGGCCATTTAAACATCAAACTATATAGCGTTAAACCTGAAGTTTGTGTTATCAGAAGTTCATTTGAAGCACATGTCCTTAGTGGGCCTGACTATAACGTTTGACGTCAAAAGATACTAGTTTGTTAGAAATCAGGCATCAGTATTGACGTTTTTTTCTTAATTAATAAAACATTGCTTTCAGGTCGTGATTCCAGTAACCTTCTAGACTTCCATTGTTGTCAATCTGTACTATGTTAGTAATCTACTAGACTTCCGATGTTGTCAATCTGTACAATGTTTCAATTCTGCTCTACTACACCATAAGTTTCGTGAAGAACTTTTGTTAAGAAACTATCATTGGTGACAGATGTTGCCAGTGTGTATCATACTGTAGTTCAATATAGCTTTTCTTTTCTTGCTTTGCAGCATACAAAAGGATCCAGCAGAAAGGATGTCTGCTTCAGAACTCTTGGTCAGCGTTGCCTTGACTTAATAGTTTTCTAATTGATAATTGACATTACTGATATACCATCTGTCAGGTAGGTATACTTAGTTGCCTTTTTATGTTCTTGCAGAATCACCCTTTTATCAAGAAGTTTGAGGATAAGGATCTAGATCTGCGAATTCTTGTCGAGAGCCTAGAGCCTCCGATGAATATACCCGAGTAACCTGTCAATAGAAGAGATGAGGGAGGCTTTTGCTCTTTTTTACAGCACATACTTCTCCTGAGTTGTGGAATCTCCATCACTGAATGTCTCGAAGCCTGTGTGTATGTTGTTGAGCATGCCAGGACATATCCCATCATTGTAAGACTGAAAGGCCCTTTGAATGTGTTTCTTAGTCCTGTGCTTCTTGTGACCGGTATCTGGTTCACCATTAAAAATCTGGATGCCGAGCTTGTTTTCTTCAATTATGTCTATGATTTCGAGGAAAAAAAGGGGAAACTGTAATTGAGGCATAGATCAAAGATCATCCTTTCTTTTTCACAGTCCGCACAACTTTAAACCAACGAATAAGTACAGGGGCTCTAAAAGAACCTGAAAAGTAGTACTGGTCTGGGCATCTTGAACATGATGGGAGCATGCATGCATGCTATATGCAGCTTGCGTTTAATCGCTTTTGCGATTTTGCTAGTCAATAATTAGAGAACAAATTCTCTCATTATTTTATTTACAAAATCCAAGGATATGGTTAAGAATTGCAAGATGGCAATTGATGATACAGGCATACAGCCTGCTTGTTTCAACGGGCATCATCAGTGAAGATGCTTGTGACTGCATCATCATGAAGGATTGTGGAAGCGTATGCACACTCACAAATTCTGAATTAATAACATATATCATGCTGACTTGAGTGTCATATCTTGAACAATTCCTTTTTGTTCCATCTCTTGATCCGAATTTCTAGAGCCTGAAATGGAAGGATATTTTACCTCAATCTTATCAGTTGATTAAATTATGCTACATGGAAGATAGAGATAGGTGGAGATAACCTCTATCATGAAACACCACTGATGAGCCATTTGACCTCACCACGCACCACGACAGGAACCATATCTATATCCTGCATTACACTACAGCCCAAGTGGCAAGCAGCAGCAGTAGAAAGGATCTGTACTCATCCAGCTAGCAGGATATAAAGGTGAGGCCTGAGGGGAAGGAGGAATCACAAACCAATTTCTTGTTTCTCTTGATCCTCAATCAAGCCCGGCCTTTCTCCCCTCTCTCTATCCTTCTCTTTCTCTCTCGACGATCAAGGCAAGGTCGACGGGAGCAGCTGGTCAAGGACGATGCAGGGGAGCTATCGGCAGCAGGTGATCATGAAGGATGGCAACGAGCAGATCGGCGGCGACACGAGGAAAGGCCCGTGGACGGAGGAGGAAGACGCGCTGCTGGTACGGTTCGTGCGCCTGTTCGGTGAACGGCGTTGGGATTTCTTAGCAAAGGTGTCAGGTTTGCAAGGTGGCGGGTGATGCATCGACGACCCGGCTGATTCCCATACATGGGGATTTGGTCGAGGTCGACGGGAAGACGATGATGATATGGCATGCATCATGACCGGTGCTAACCATTCTTCTTCTCCTCTGCGATTCTTGTCGACGTCCGTGATGCAGGTCTGAAGCGCACAGGCAAGAGCTGCCGTCTCCGGTGGGTGAACTACCTCCACCCGGGCCTCCGGCGAGGCCGCATCACCGCCGACGAGGAGCGGCTCATCATCGAGCTCCATGCAAAGTGGGGGAGCAGGTGGTCCCGCATCGCCAGGAGCCTCCCCGGCCGCACCGACAACGAGATCAAGAATTTCTGGAGGACGCGCACCAGGAAGAACAAGGCGCTGGAACAAAGGAGGCAGATGACGAACGACGACAGCAAGATGATGGCAGCAGCTGTATCCCCTTCTTCTTCTTCTTCTTCCTCGGTGACCTCCGGCGTCAGCTCTGGAGGCTCCTCGTCGCCGGTGACTGATGAATCAGCGCTGCAAGAAGCCGAGCTGGAGGAGGCGGCGATGGCGACCACCGCGGCGAGCCAGCACCAACATCAGGAGCACTGCTACACCATGGACCAGCTGTGGAACGAGATCGCGGCGGCCGAGGACGGCTACGGGGCCGACCACTGGGGATTTGGCCAGCATCATGGCGGCGCCGCCGTGGAGCTGCCGTCGATGCCGTCGCCGGTTTGGGAGTTTTGCGCGGATTACTCGCTATGGAGGATCGACGATGAAGAGTACTACAAGAACATGCTTCACGCCTCGTCATGATCAATTATTCGTTGATCCATCCTATGTGTTTGTCTCTTAATTACATATGTATATGTAGGTACTCCTATGATGAGATGAGAGTACGTAGTATACAGAAGAGTGATGGTGATCTTTATATTAGTTGTACGGTGAATGACTGTATGATGAACAATTGCATTATTCTGTCAAAATCTCCTGATGCTCTCGTATAGTTGTGTCCATGTAGCCCGACTTTTGCTTACACACAGCTTATCTGATCTTTCACTAGCTTACTGCCTGGCCGAGTGTGCACGTCGCTGGGCTCGGCAAACACGCCGTTACCTTCGCTGTTTGCCGACCAAATCCGTCATGTGCATCCTTTTTTTGTCGAGGGTCATGCCAGCACTCGAAAACGACTTTGGCGAGTGCACGACGGATGGCACTCGATCGGCAAAGACCTGTTTACCGACTCCATGTTTGCCGAATACCATATGCCGAGTATGGCCCTTGACAAAGTTTTTGCAGACGGCACTCGGCAAACCGGTCGATTCCGGTAGTGTTTCAACATGCACCCACATCGATACTACCTCAAACTTCCCTCAATCCAACAGGAGCTAATTCATGGTTATTCTGCATTACATATTCTTCACCATTATACAGCAGCTGGTCCTGATAAGAAAAGAAATCATGTATAGAATTTAGGCTCATCAACCTCTAGTAGGGGTGAAAGTAGTGTCGATAATTTCCGACTCCGATCCGATTTGAATCCGATTTTTGAGGATATGGGGCAGCATTTGAGGTTTTTTAGCGGATATGGATAATCCGAATCTGATCACATGCAGATATAGGATAGGTTATGGTATTGACGATATTCGACGGGTATGGATTATCAGATAAGTATAAGTGGATTATCCTCTAATAATAAGAAAAATATTTAATATTTATGCTACCGACTAAAAATGATTGAGTTGTACAATATGCTTTGCTATTTGTTTAGTTGCTTCAATCAACTTTTTATACTATATTATATTATAGTTGCATAAATTTTTAAGTTTATTACATAAATTATCAATCAACGTGTATTTTTCTATGGTTGGATACAGAAGATGTATTATCTGATAAAATTCCGCTTCCGATCTGCCTCCGGTCTGAAACTGTACCATCTCCGACATCCAAAAAAATCCGTATTTGTAACCGCATCCGCGTATTATCCGCTCCACCCTGAATCCAACAAATAATTGAGGATCATTAGGATTTGAGAAAGGTATTATCGGGACCGCTTTCATCCCTACTCTCTAGTCTCTTCCAAAAAATATGGGGCAAAACGACAAATTCATTTATTACCCGCAAAAAAATGATAATTTTTCTTCTTGAGGCGCATCTACGCACCTTATAGACTGATAAAAGCATGCAAATAATGCAGAAACTGCATCAGGGATTAAAAAAAAAAGATACCACATTCCACGATAACGAGCTCGCATCTCAGTGAGAGTGCGTCTCTGCATGCATGGCGGCAATGGCTTCTGCATGGGAATCTAATAATAGAGAGAGAGAGAGAGAGAGAGAGAGAGAGAGAGAGCCATACAAGTCAAGAAGCTCATCTCAGGGAGATGCTCAAATTAAAAGGCCAGCAGCAGAAGGAAAAGGAGATATCAAGCATCGTTCATGCAAGGTCACCACAAGAAGCCAAGCCATGCCATCTGTGCCATGGTGCAAGTCACTATCAACCTTTTTTCCTCAGCTTCCTGTATCTACCTTTGCCCGCATCCGGCAGTCCAACGCCACCACAAATAGTAGTTTGTATTAGCAAGTAGTGAGAGCGATTATTAGTGGCCGATGCACATCAGCTCTGGGGGCCATATAGGACAGGGAAAATGCTATTTATGTGCACAAGCAGACGCCCCCGGATGTCACCTGCACCAAAGAAAAAAACTTTACTTTGGTGGAAATTTCATGGTGTGTGTGAGAGCTTATTACATGCCACTGTTCTGTCGGTTTGTTTTTCTAATATGGTGCAAGTTGGAGATGCTAGGGTAATCAAAAAGGTCAAGTGGCTGTTGTGATAAGGAGGTTGAATAAAAATTTGGGTGGAAAGCTGATGATGATAAGAAGTCAGGTTTCACACACTTACTCACCTTTTCGATCTTCTTTGTGGAGCTGCATATGCATGCCTTTGCTCCTAATTCTCATTAACCTAGCATTATCGTTATGGATGCCTTTTACATCCACTAGCTATACCACTAGTGGTTCACCTTCACACAAGATAAACCCCGGCCCTAAGTGCGCGTGCATGAGCTCACATCCGTTAAAATTTGTTCCCCACTTACTGTCAACTCTTCTCGAATTCTCGAATTTCTTTTTCTTATTTCTTTTTTAAGATATGAGCCAATTGATGCTTTATCGGGCTCTTTTCCTTTTTGTACCCATTAAAAGCTTCCTCTGGTTAATTTTTTATTCATGTCAGGGGAAGTTATATAGTAAGTATAAGCATGAGGTAAAAGTAATAAAGTTAAGAAACGTTGTGTGCAAAGAGGCAGAAATTCTCTTCCATTTTCTAAAAGAAAAGTAAAGTTATTGTATGAAAATATATCGTCTAGCATGTTTTTATATATGTAATATCAATTTTTTTTATCTTGTTCAATAAACATAAATTTACATGAAAGTGGAAGAAATCTTGTATTCTTTGTAATTTTTGTATGACAACGTTGACAAGATAATAACTAGCGAGGTACTTTTTTTCTTTTTAGCATTTCTCTTTTTTTTGGTATGTCGACACTCGACAGATGAATAACATTCTTTGTATTTTTTTCATTACAACATGGATGCCATATTGCCATGCCTAGTCGATGAAAACAGACACCCATCCCCATTTCCATTTGCATGCCGACGCTTGGATATGTTGGCCACGCAGGTTTTCGCACACCGTATTTGAAACAGCAACCACTCCGGACGGTAAACGAAATACCGTCCTCGGATGACTTGTATACAGTATCCGTTTTGGATCGGCCTGTGCGGTCAAGATTGGAGTCAACGAAAACTGCCATTTTTTTTTTCTTCTTTCCCGTTCGGCGACACATAATGTAGTCGCCGGAGACTTCTTGTAATTTTCGTCTCCAATCATTCGCTGGAGCAGACTAAGTTAATCAACGACCTCCAGGTGCTATATCCCAGGCTGCAAAAGTTACAAGATTGGAGAAACTCTTTATAGCATATACATGCTCAATATGTATTATCCATATCATTAATCTTGTTTTGAGATTCGTGTTAGATACACTATAGTCCAAAGATCACACATGATGAAATATATAATAAAAACATGATTTTATCAATCTCAATATAGAACATGTGATCTAGATAGTGCATGTTTAATATCTACATGTCAAAATTTCGCTTTGACAAAATTGGAGTAAACGAAAACCGCCTTTTCTTCTTCTCCTCGAGATATGTTGTTTGCTCCCGTTTGACAGAGCTCTGCAACATGTTTGGCTGTTTGCGTTCTTGCTTTTGGGCCTTTGCCCGAGCTTATTTGGTCAGAAGGCACTGCAGCATCAGCCATCAATAAGCTGGAAATTTCCAATAATCAACTTGCCATATGCCCATATGACTTTTCGGAATTTCGGTCCTTCTAGCTAGCGAGTCAGCGAATTTTACGAGTGCAAACATGGCGCGATCTCAAGTTGGTGAAACCTCATTTCCATGCTTCTTGATCTTTTTTGTGCACGTTTACTCCGCACTACAAAATCTAGCTGTGGAGGATCAGCTCTATTCTGAATCACGATAGTAACACTTCTGTGAAATCCACTACTGACGGTAGATGCTGTTGCTACTGCCTAGTAGTAGCACATGGTCCAAGAATTGACATTCACATAATGTATATGAACTTCAAATTGCAGTTTCATATCAGTTGTTGTTTTGATTTAGTCAGGTCCACTGCCTGTGTTCCTTCTTCGAACCAACTAACTGTAATTGGGCCGGCAAGCCTGTTTCATAAAGTCTTGAAAATTATAATAGGCCTCAGGCCTATAAAGAATTCAGGCCCAGGTCTCTGTACAGCACTGAAAAGTTGAAAAAATCAGACCCAGGTGTCCCAGCTGCAAAAGAGCATATATGAGTGTTTATGATCATATAATACACATACGTTGTTAAATGTTAAATGTAATATAACAAACTGTGACCAAGCTGTATAAGAGTGCTTTGCTGTGACATGTGAAATGTTTCGTCAAAGCATGTTTTTTGTTGATCTGGTTTTCTTTGAACGTTACAGAATATCGTCAGTTGCTGGAAGGGAAGGTTGGAAGGAGCAGAGTCCAACGACTCTGTTCTACGCTCTAGTCCACGAAAGTCGGTCAGTCTCTAACTAACCTGATGTTGTGGGTCGTAATAGGCCTGCCTAAATATGATGGAGTAGCATACCAAATAAGAAAGGTATAGTGAGATCTTCGTCCTCCAGCGGCTTCTTCAAGCTGGTTGATCTGGACATATCTCTGCTCTTTCCTGCCTGCATTGGACAGTATGCAACGAGATACAGTAACACCTTTGACCGCAAACAGATACTGATACTCCAATAATTCGTCGCCGATAAAACGAAAGCCAGATCATACTTGTAACTTGGAGAAAGCGTGGCCACTGTGCCTATACATATGCGGTTAAATTCATGTACTTTTGACCGCATGTTTTTTTTTCCTTTTTTTTAACCACTCGGCAATGACTTGGATTGATACATGGACGGATGGCGAGCTGGGGACCTTTACCTGACGAGACGCAGCTTTACCGTGAGTAGCAAGTTTCTAGTACCACTGCAAGGTTCATATGACTATCTAGTTTTTGCCCATAACAGATTCTTTTCAAATTCCAAGGTACTACATGCTCTTGGACCCTTGGTAGATACATGCGGAAAATTAAAGCAGCTGCCAAAATGGCAACACAATTTCTTTCTTCTTCCAGCATGCAGCAAGCTACTACTTATAACCAAATTGATAGGTTCTGCATTTGCATCATATCTTGGTGAATATTTGTATGTGACATCTTTATTGAGACTTGTTTCTTTTAAAGAACTTATTGATGCATGATTTGAGCTCGCGACACATGGCAACTAGAGATGCAAATCAAAATCTTTCTTTGCCGAGTGTAATACTTGATAAACACTTTGCTGCACGCTGGAAGAAGAAAGAAATTGTTTTTCGAATGCCTCTATCACGCAGCAAATCAAACGATTCCGGTAGTGATCATTTAATGGACGTACCTGGGTGCAGTATATATCCTCCACAAATCTTTGCAGATGGATGTATACATCGTCGATCCATTTGGCAGTCCACACCACGCATTTCCTAAGCCCTGTGGGCTACATGTGGTCCTCTGCCGCTGATGGTAACAGGCATGCATATTAAGCTATCCGTCCTACTACCTACTAGATAGCAGCTTTCAGGTGGGAACGCCGCTAAGTGCTAACACATGATTACTAGCAGAGACTGGATGCAGCGATGATTCACGAACTGGATTAGCAGAGAGACTCCCCTGCATTATACTGTACCAGCTGCTGCTGCTGCTAGGGACGACGACGGTGGTCCAGTATTTGTAGCAGACAAGGTGACGTGCAAGAGATCGACCAGATGAAAGAAGCCAATTAATGTTCATATATATCATCTTGGACGTGACCCTTATCCAAAAACAAACAAATTAATTAAACATGTGGCATCATGCACATCCCTGCCTGGTCCTCCACGCTCGTCGGAATTACTACACCATATTGTTTGGATATGCAATTTTCAGGCAGCAGATCGATGGACAAATAATGGAGGGTTTGTCCGGGCATACGCATAGCAGTAAAACTATATATTGGGAAATTCCTAGACAAACCATGCACTATATGAGGGTAAAAGTCAATAGCGAAGAAGAAAAGGCACGCATCTAAAAAGGTCGGAGTAGTACCGGGAAAAGAGAAACACACCACCACTTTACAAGAACAAATGAAAAAAAAAATAGAGAGAAATAAATAGCCCTAGCTAGATAGGTTTGATTTTCTCCGTCCGTCGTCTAGCTATGCGGCTGGATGGCAACGTGCATGGCGCCTGGTCTAGTCCTGGAGGCACCACATGCATGCAAGTTGCTTTATTTGGGACGATACTACTGTCACGACGAAATACTAAGATGTGCTGATACTATAGTCACCACACAAGTCACAGCCTAATAAGGGCATAGCCCCTAATTACGAAATTTGAGAAACTATATATATATGCGAATGTATGAATGATTGAACGCTAATTGATGCTGTGTGTACATTTGAACTCAGCTTTACTAGACAGAAAAACTTGCTCCTCCCAGTTCTTACAGCAACTAATCGATTGAGATATTTCTCTCTCTCTCTCTCTCTCTCTTTTAAGTAGAGAGATTATGACTCTTTCTTCAAAGAGCATATTTATCTCATTGTTTATAATGCTCTACTAGCTGGTAGCTTAATAATAAAATCCAACGACTTGGACTATCTCTCTACATATATTTATGCATAGTTTAGTACGATCCAATCTACGTACGTATGTGTACAAAACAAAATCTTGTTCAGCAGAGGTTCATGATTAGCTGGCCAATCATCACCGGTGTCTACATGTCGATCTCCTCTTTATCGCAATTAATTATTTAGTATATGATATAAAGCTAAGTATGTTACGGTTATAGCGTACGCATCGGACATATATATATATATATATATATATATATATATATATATATATATACTAGCAAAGATATAGTACGTTGTGAAAGTACGTGCGTGGCAGCACGGCGTAGCTCTCATGTGAAACGGGTATTTCTATGTGTTTAGCGACGCCTTCCAGTGGTTGCTGGTTCTTCGCATGTAGCCTCGCTCCGTCTCACAACGTCCTTCTCATACGTACGTGCTCTCAAGGACGAGCAGCATGATTTTAATCAAAAGTAGTCAAGGACATCTTTGTTCAGGTTTAATTAATCCAGTCTTTATTAGTAGCTTGGAAAACTTTAAAATAAAGGGAACCGGCGAATGGCAGATATATCTGCATAAATTAGTTCAGTCGTACTATCTCTCGGTTTTCAATTGGTGATGAGATGAGATATGTGTTACAACAATATCACTAGCTATAGTTCACTTTTGAACCACAAGACAAGAAGTTTCTTGTCCAAATATAATGCTAGCAAAACTAAGAGCCAAAAAGAGTGTGTATCGTTGTTATTGATTTCAAGAAAAGTTTACATGCAGCAGCTAAGCACAAAATTAGCACAGACTGGCTGTGATCTTTTCTTGTAAATTTTGATCTTCACTGACCTTATCCAAAAGAAGCTCTAAATTTGTTAGTTTAATAATGCATGGGTGCATGGATGCATGCACCGGCTGTCATCAACATTTTCTCCTTGCATTGGCTGCATAATTAACTCACCGAGAAGGCGAGAACCCCGTGAATTGGAAAACTCCTCGTATGTGTTATGTGTAGCATAGTGCATGGGTTATTGCTCGGTGGTGAGAATCAACGGCAGTGTGTGACCATATGCACGCCCCCGGTGGTGTTTAGTTCTGAGTTCTGACCTAGCTAGGCCCCTCTTGTGCCGGCGGCCGGCCGGCGAGGTGGTCTCCATCGGCGGCGACTGTCGTGGGGGACCCTGTCGTGTTGCGCGGCGCACGTGCACGAGCGGCCGACACGTGGGCCAATGGGATGGCAGCGCAGGGCAGAGGCGCCACACATGGGGGCCATGTGCGGGCGAAGCGCGCCGCGAATACGACAGCCCCATCGGGCGCCGCGCGAGGGCCCCACCACACAGACCTCATCGTCGTTTTATTTTTTCTTTTTGGTGTGTTTTCTTCTCATCACAATAATAAAGAAAAATGCTCGCGAATTAGTACACTACTCTACACCAACCTGCTGTTAGACACGCGGTGACTACTGAACCTAAAGAAAAATATAATGGTTGCGAATTAGTATAGTACTATACTCGTACTATAGATTAAATTAGCCTTGGATATGTTAATCGTGTTTCTTAATCCCGCGAGCACACGGATTACGAGGCCCTAAAAACTATACTTAGGGCCGGCTGCCGGGGTTCGTAGAACCAGTATGTGCGTCCCATGTTCGTAGGAGAGGTACGTGGCAGTTGATGGAGACTTGGCTCCGTTGTCCTTCATTTAATTGCCTTTTTCTTTTTGTTATTATCAAAATACTATATATATACTCCCTAATGACCTAAACCTACTACAATATGCAAGAATATATATGTTGTATGAGACAAATTGATATTTTAGAAAACATCGAACAAGCAAAATAGACATGCCCAAGGTTCACTGCTCACATGTATACATAGTATAAAATTCATAAAACAACACCGTACATGTTTAAGGCTAATATAAGAATAGATAGCACTACACAACACAAAGTCGCACTCAACTGGTTAGGTTTATTATGATGCACATACTAATCAATGTTCAAGTCTTAAAATATAAGCATTGAATTTTTAATGATGATATAAGTCTAATTCATATTAACTTTTCTCACAAACACTTATCAAAATGACTCACATGCATGAAAAACCGCTGGGGTTATTTTGCTGGATGAACCACGCCACTTCAAAGAAAGCAAAACCAGCAGGCATAGTACTAGCTAGGTGGAGGGTAGGTAGGTGTAGCTGAAACTGAAAAATTCGGAGCTGAGTGGAGGAGGTATTAATGGCCGTGGGGTTTTGTGTTGGGCTCACATGCATGATAATCGTTTTGACGGGTAAAGCCGTTGGGTGGACTCGTACGTCTTGGAGTAAAACCGCGGGAAAGAAAGCTCCACATTCCCTGGTCGCCTTGTTCCCCGACGAGTCCCGGGTTTTCTTCCATCGCTGCTACCTTGCTCAAAAAAACTAGTAACTGTATTTCGTCAAATACAGTATACTCTCTGAAACTGTTTATTCATTTCCATTCCATTAATCTGGTCGCTTCTTCCTCCTAGGTGTAGTGTAGCATCCTACATGGATGTAGCACGAGCCGCCTAGCTAGGTGTACATGATCGCGCGTTATCTTGTTCTTGTCTGCATTGACCGAATACACATGCATGTGACACGGGCACCTGACTTTGCACTTGATCATCTGTGTAGAAGGCATATTCTTCTGATACTAGCAAAGTTGATTATGCACTTATATAGATTTTTTTTTTTTGAAAAATAGTATAAACACTCGTATACAAATCAAAATTATATTATGACTCACATCCTTATAAATGCATGAACGCACACCCTATTTCTACAAGCGATAGGTAGAACGCGTACTCAAAGCTCGACCCAAACGTTTGATTTGTTTCAACATCCAAATCAATTTATGTTGCTGCATTCATCTACTTATTAACATGCACTCGAGATCACACTACTATATGGAGTAGTAGTAGCTTTGCATGTGTGGTTCTTCAACCTCGAGATCACAAAGATAAGAAACCAAAGATGCCAACATGGGACAAGAGCAAAGATAGGAACTATCAAAGATCCCATATTAAGTAAACGACATATACTGCTAAATATCCTCTTGTCTCTCTTGATACACACCACAGTGCCCTAATGCAAAAGCAAGCAAGTAGTAACTAGGAGTAGTATAGGAGGACCAGGGCACGCACTACCTGGCCATGCCCCATAATTGCCATGGGACCCAAAAGCTTCAAAACCAAGTCCCAAGAACCAAGCTGAGGTGAGGGAGCATGAGAGAGAAGAAGAAAAAGAGTGCGCAACAAGGTCGTAGCTTTTTCATTGCCCGGCCAAAAGCTCAAATGAAAAGAGAAAAACAATTGAAAAGAAAGGGACGGATGGATGGATGGAGATCCAAGGTACACGACCCCTCAAGATTTGTGTCCCCCACGGTTCTTGTCTTCTTCTTCTCTGCCTCTCACTCCTAACAGCGTCACATTCATTCACAGAAGAACGAAGAAGCGAGAATTTAATATAGGCACTGCCCGGCCCCTCCCTCTACCAACTATATTACCTGTTTGCTTTTGTTAGTTTTGTGCATTAAGTTACTACAAGACGATTTGAGCATAGTTTGTTATGTGTAGACATAGCTAGCCGACGCCGCTGAGGCTACTCGGTCGCCGTCCTAGCTAGTAATACTCCGTTTGTGGCTTGGCTGGACTTGTACCATCTGAATAATCCAGCTTACAGACTAGGCTGCTGGTTCATGGAGCTTACACGTCGTTTTGCTTCCTCCCATTCATCCTTTCTTTCTTTCTTTCTTTCTTTTTTGAAACTGCTAGAACTCTCTTATTAATCGATGCTGAATCCGGCTATGATCGAGGATGTTGTATTGTAAAATGCACAAAATGTTACGATGTCGTTCTACCTGCATGTTGCTTTCTCCCACTCATCTTTTCTTTCTTTCTTTCTTTGCAAAAATGCTCTCTCATTCATCCATGTTGAATCCGGATCATGATCGAAGCTGTTATACAAAGGATGCTTGGATGCACCATGACTGAAACAAGTAAAGCAATCTATATAAGAGAAGGCTTAAGAGCCTCACCTGCTCAAAATCAAATGTCTTGTGTGTTCAGGCAATTTTTTAAGGTGTCATGTAAAGTGAACCTATACACAATCGTATATCTCTGTTTGTCAAATGCAAAATGCTACGGTGTTCTACCTGTATGTTACTAAAACTTTGTACAAGGATTTGCCAACAAGGACACACGACTATTGCCATCACAACTAAGTATAGTATACTTATCTCAAAAAAAAAAAAACTAAGTATAGTATACGGAAAGAACCCAAAGAATTGAGGAAGGAGTGTGCCGCGCTGGAAACCGCGTGTTATGATAAACATAAGATTAAGCTAATACAGTAAGCTCGAAAAACAAATGCGACGTACTAGAAGAAAGGTTGGTTTGGTTAGTTGCATGCCGGCGCCGCGGCGCGAGAGGTGCAGCTCGAAAAAGCAAAGAAAGGAGTCGACTCGAACCGACCGATCGAGCCGGTAAAAGGCCCACCACATGGCGCGTTTTCCCATGCAAACTTTTGTCGCCTCCCAACCCCCCCCCCCCCCCCTCTCTCTCCACACAAGTTAACGCGCCATTGAGTGAACAATTTTTTGTATTTCGAAAAAAGATAAACACAAACAAGGAAACACCAGCATCAGAAAATTATCGAGCGGTAAATAACTCCAGACTGTCAAACGTTAATGAATGCCAGTCCATGCAAGGAAGAAAAAACTTTCCTTTCTTTGTTTTATTTTATTTATTGGTTTTGTACACTGATTTTGATTGGTTCGTTTGCTGAGGCTTGCTGCTTTGGCTAAACGTGTCGACCGCGAGAAACGCAGAAATATGGTCCAGGTCAACTCAACGCGCCTTGGTCTATGTGTCCATGCACTACTGCAATAGTCGCTCCTTGTTCTTCTTTTGTCGTTTATTATTTCCTCCAAATCCTTTCAGTTTCAAAAAAGAAAAAACTCCTTTCAAATTTCTGCCAAATATTCACTCTTGTACCACGAAGCTTATACATTTGTCGTCAATGGGAGGATTCGTACCTGCGCGTGGTTGATATATCATTTTAAAAAAAAAAGTAATACAGTGATCGCTGGCACATTCAGGGCTACTTTTTTAACTATAAAAATAGATAATACTGTGAACGAGCAATCTGATGAATGTTGAGTTGTTCATCGTTCTTTAAGTACGCATGTCCCGACAAGCTTCACGACTGTGGTGACACGAGGCAAGCAACTCAGTGTCCTCTCCTAAAACCTCCAGGTTTTATATTAAACACATTTGTTTGTCTTTGTTACATGCACGGACGTTAGCGTACCTGGACATGAACACATCAAAAAACTATTACTTGTACTAATTTATCTTCAGATACCATTTGAGTTTGTTGGTTTATCTAACCTAGAATAGAATGGACACATTACATATCGTACGTATACCCGATTTTTGTATGATAGCTTGCGGTATGCCACCTAAGGGGCACAAAAATGGACAGACAAATATATACTCAATGTTTAAGAATTTGAGTATGTTTTTTTCTTCAACGAAACAGTCAATGTTCACGCTACTCAATGTTTAAGAATTTGCGGTACAGCTACGAATAATAAAAGATTCAATCCAGCCTTTCAAAAGTAATACTATGCCATAGTACAAAAGAAAAAGGAAATGGCAATAAACGAACCAGAGGATAATTCTTTACAACTCCATCTAGTACAACAATGCAAGTCATGAAATTTCTTGGTGCCAGCCGCAGCCAGAGCATTGATGGTGCATGTAATTTGAATTTATCTGGTCAAGCAAGCCTCGATGTAGATTTTTTTTTTAAAAAAAATATCAATGTTAGTGCCAAGCAGAGCATTGACTAAGCATCAATTCATTCCATAGCAACCTACTCATCGTAATAAAGAAGTGCATTGTGAATTAATCTGGTCAAATGGCGTTTGAATTTGATCTTTTGGAGGGAATAGGTTGGGCAACTGAACCCGTAGTTTGTTTTGAAATGATACTTGTCGCTGAAGAAATGAACACTCGTTAATTGTTGGAAGACCTTAATTTTGGAAGGGAAAAAAGTTCTCTGCAGAGGAGAAAAAATTCTACAAGGAGTCAGCTCTGAGCTGTTTGTTAAGTACTCCCTCCGTTCAATATTATATGATGTTTTGGCTCTAGGTACGGGTATTAAGGAGAGGTAAAAAATGTGGATGCACAAGAAACGAGGAGGAGAGAGATATATATAGAGCTGTATTAAGAAGAGAGAAAGTTACATTAAGAAGCAAGGGTGTCTTATAATTTGAGAAAACTTAAGAAAACTAAAGTGTCATATAATATTGAACGAAGGGATTATAAGAAATTAAACCCCTCTGAAAAGAAAAAAAAAACCCAAAGACTTTGTACAAGCACGGTACACAGACACAAAAGGTGGTTGGACCCAGACACAAACACAAGAAGAGAGAGGCACGCTCATTTTCTTTTTCTCTCTTCTCCTGGGAGTAAGGCAATTGTTCTTCTATTTGCGGCTGCCCAGATGGCAGATGACCATAGGTCGTTGTACATTCCAAATAATTAATCCCGAATTTCCTCGCCTTTCCATATAGCAATTCTCCTTCCCCCAAAACCTCCCTCCTTGCTATATATATTCCTCTCACCCCCTCGCAGCTTTTCCCCTCACCCTCTCTCTTCTCTTCTCTTCTCTCTCTGTCGTCTTCTCTCCGCAGTCCACACACAGGGTCACAGGCAGAGGCAGCCAACGCAAGCGACGATCAAAAAGGCAGAGGTCGAGGATGGCAATGGAGCCACTCCCTCTGTTCGTGAGCGACGGCACGGACGCCACCCTCTTCTCATCTCTCTGGTCTTTCCAGGACGACCACCTGCATCAGCAGCAGCCTCATCAAGAGGTAATTAACATTTAACACTCCATGCTTCGTACTCTTCGTCTTGGTCCTGTACTACTCATGCTCCCAACAAAACAAAACAACCATCCCCTGCATTTCTTGGCAGCAATGGCTTTGTCGATTTCGCGTGCCTGCTGTTTGGGAGAGGGTCGCAGAAGATCTCTGTGTGTTCATTTCATTTTATTTCATTTACCGTGGTCAAGGAGGTTAGGCAGGCAGCGGAATAGGGAGAGGGGATTCGAGACGCCTTGACACTTAAAAGACGACGTAGTGGAACGGAATTCTTCTCTCCCTCCCTAATCTCTCTCTCTCTCTCGTGGTCTTTGCATGTTCGGCTCGACTTGTGGAAAATTTTTCGTTTCGTTTTAGCTTAGGTGGATGGACTGGACGTGCCTGCCGGTTTCTTTAAGCTTCTCCTCCAGTCCTCCTCTTTTTGGTTTGGTTCACATTTCTTTTTCAACAGAAAAGCTGGGGCACACTGTAGTGAGATGCTGTTCAATGATGCTGCCTCGGATCCCTGCCCTGTGTGTCTTTGTGTTGCAGCGGGAGGAGATCCTTTTCCTCTCTTCCTTTTTGCTGCTTGATTTTTTATTTTATTTTTTTGCGGAGTTGAAAAAAAAAAAGAGGTTACGGGCTGCTCCCAACTGACTTGAGTAGTGGTTGCATGATGCAATCATTTGGAGGAATCGAAATCATTTCCTAGATCATGCCGCCACATCCTGTCCAACCATCGTCTTGTGTTCCGCGAGTATCATTTTAGTTTCCTGCCTGCGTTCAATTTTTTTTTGTTACTAATAGTAATTGACAACGAACAAGAATCGATCCTGAACCTGATGAATCTTTCTTTGTGTTTGGTTGATGATGGCGCAGAGCGTGGGTGAGCTGAAGCAGAGCCTGGTTGCGACGACGCTGGAGCTGGAGGCGGCCAAGGAGGAGCTGAAGAAGAAGGAGCAGAGCATCGGCAAGCTCGCCGACCTGGTCCGGCAGGTCGCCAAGGAGCGCGACGACGCGCGCGACCAGCTGCACCACCTCCTCCTCGCCGCCGCCGCCGCGCCGCCGCCGCCGCCGCGCGTCACGTCTAGCGTCACCGACTCCGACTGCAGCCTCGTCTCCTCCCCCGTCGACCCCTTCTTCGATCCCGTCACCTCCGCCGACACCCGCAAGCCCAGCCCCGCCACGCCTTCTCCTCCAGCTCCGGCTCCGGCCAGGCAGTCGCTCGCCGGCTCCTCGGCGGCCGACGCGGTGCTCGACATGATGGCCAGCAAGAGGCCGCTGCCGCAGAAGGGGAGGCTGCTGGCCGCGGTCATGGAGTCCGGCCCGCTGCTGCAGAACCTGCTCGTCGCCGGCCAGCTCCCGCGGTGGCGCAACCCGCCGACGGTGCACGCCTCGGGCGTCGGACCCATGGCCTGCATGAAGCGGCCGCCGCCGCTGTCCATGCTCCCGCTCACGCCCATGGCCGGCGGTAACTGCTCGCCGGGGTTCGTCGCCAAGCGGGTCAGGCTGCACTGACCGGTGGGGCCCCTCCCCCGACCACGCAGACCGGCCGGCGGTGGGTGGCCCACCTGGCCTCTCTCTGACCGGTTGGCCCCTCGACTCACCGTTCCAACGTCTCATTGTCATCGTCTTGCCGGTGGCCGGTGGTTGATCATTAGCTGCTAACTGCATAGTAGTGAGTTTTATGATGGGAGTCTCATAGGAGTTATTATAGGGTGATTGATGATGATCAACAGTGTCATGTGAATAGGCAGGGTTTCAAAGTTCTTCTGTTTCTTTTCTTTTTTCGTTTTAATTTTGATTGGGAGTGAAAAAAAAAAAAAGTCCTACTGAGGCTGTTCATAGCTTTAATTGACATGGTGGGGAGCCAAATGTTTCTCGCTTTGTGCTGGTGAGGATCTTGGTTCCGTTGGTCACATGTCTGTCCACAGCCCTGGGGCCTTGGCTTGGGAGTCAAAAAATTATTTATCCTTCGTCTCAGGGGAGAGCTTGTTCTTTATATGTTCTCTACAGATCGCACAAAATTATCTCTCAGTCTCAAAACAATTTTTCAGAAAATACATTCTCCTCCGCGTACTTTTTTTTTCGAAGTATACATCAATAGTGAGAGAGTGCCAGGGAAGCTGTTGATAGATTTGACATGGTAAGTATACCTGGCCAACCATTGTAATCTCGTTTTGTGGTGAGGATCTTGGTTCAATCGCTTGGAGTCACAAATTATTTATCCTTCATGAATCGTCGGTGTTTTCTTTGGGTCTCAAATTAATCAACAAGTGAGACGGGAACAGCATACTGCGAGAGAGGAAAATCTAAATAGTAGTATAGAAGTCGATTTCATCTTCAGAGACATTAACACAGAAATGAGATTCATCTGAGTGTCTGCATCAACAGCCCAGTTATTAGTCTAGTAATGTCACAATAGCTGCCAAAGTTTGGTGGAAATGTTCCACGGACAAATCATATTCTAAGCAGAAGAAAACAAGCACATATATTTATCCTTTGCTAATGCTCCTCCCCGAGACACGAGACTTGTTCCCGTCTCTTTTGATTTAAGTAATTAGCAGAACATGGGTGACGAACCGGCGCCGAATTTAGGATGCGTTGAGCGGCGAAGTGCATTGCATATCCCAACGCACACCTTTTCAACACCACCAACGAACTACCTTCAAGGAACCCTCTTCTTCTTGACTCTCTAGAGTGCGAGACAGCCCTCTAACTAATCTTTTGGTAGATTATTAGCCTGCTAGGTCTCACATGAGCAGATGGAAGAGGGTTCTTGCTTCCTACTCATCATAAGAAAATGCAGGCAAAACTACAGATTAACAATTAAAACTACTGGAACTTGACTTCTCACAGAGAGAAAAGAGTCGAACATGGACAGCATACTCTACATATTGCATTGAATTATCCAGCAAGGTCCATTATTTTGTACTAACTGATAATTGAAAGATAGCCTGCAGCATGTAATGAGCTAATGCAGGAAGCTGTGGCTCATGATGATTGAAATGCAAAGACAGCATCAATATGCGCGTGTGCGCGTGCATGCATGCTGCTACTGCTACTGTGAGCTCGGAATGAGTAGAATGCAGGAAGCTGTTACTTTTCATGATTAGCTACTTCCGTGAATTCCTTTCAATTGAAATGGATGCAAGCGCGAGTGATGGAAACAGAGGTAGCAGAGTCCACTCATCTTAGTTATGGGTCACTAACCAGCAGAATTTTTTTTTTTTTTGTTTATCAAAATTGACTGCGAATAGGCCGGCTTCATCTGTCTACACAAGTGTTCACCTGCATCAGTAAGCAGCATGGTATTATACTTCAGTCATACTAGAAGAATCAGCAAGTGCAAAGTGTACAGATATTGCAGAATGCAAGAAGCTGTCTTTTGTATAATGAAGTTGACTTTCACTAGGTTACATGCTTTGAGAAATTCTCTAGAGACATGGGCCAGTTATTTCGTAGGCATAACATGTGCATCCTAAACATAATGTTTCGCCGGAGGGAGGTCCTCGTGTGGTCTGGCCATTGTTTCCTCTGGACGGGCTGGTGGGATCCTGCCCTTTGCTCACCGCGCAGGTCACATTGCCGACGCCGTGTTCGTCGCCATGGATCGATCTCAACAACGGTGTCCCTCCCTCAGTCCATTTTGCGTTTCGTCTTGCCGCGGCATCAGCTAGCTACCTACCGTGTCGATTCATGTCTCCCAAATGCCGCTGTTTTCGGGTGGCCGGATTTGGATTCGTTCGCCGGCCAGAGACGCGCCCTGGGGCTATCGTTCGCCTGCATGCGAGGCAGACGGCGTCGTTGATAGGGGTCGCCAACTGGCTGCCATTGTAGAAGCACAAACACACGACGGAGCATGCCAGAATTCCCACGCCCACGACCTCCAAGTTGGATCGCGATCCAAATTCCGGCCCAAGATGACCAAGCGTACCACCGAAGCGGCCCATTTGCGCACGTCCACGGGCCTATCTTGACCGCTGCGAGCGGCGCGCCCGCTCAATCCGTTATGGGCCTCGTGACTGAAAGCCCATTTGTTGGTGGGCCACGTGTCCATGTATAAGAGTGAAGAGAGAGAGAGAGAGAGAGAGGCCCAATTATTACTCTCTGTTTTGCCATCTCAGCCCACCCAGCTCGTTCTCTTTCCTACAAGGAGGCTCCGCCGTGTTGCAAACTTGCAATCGTATTCGTATTCGACCGTGGAGCAATGCTTTTGAGGGCCGCGCTGATGAGTAGGAAACACATCGGAAGAGCTGAGAAAAAAAAAAAAAAAGTCCACGTGGAGGTGCTGAGAAAGACGCCGGCCGAGTGGTGAACGGGAACGAACTGCTGGGACCGGGTCTGCCTGGATGCCAAAGATCGAGGAACTCCGGTATGGCAACAAGTTATAATTATTAGCTCCTCATCGAATTCCAGCTAACTACAGGGTATCCATATATCCTTACACAGATCGAGCAGCGGCAGCGGCGTTTAATATAATGCAACCGGCAAGTAATTTGGGGATCGAGACGAAGATCGACTGTGGCGCGTTGTGGGGCCAAGAACATCGAGACCGTCCAATATAATGCAACCGGTAGCTGGTTCGAGGAGGAGGACTTTGACGCCGGCAGAACAGAGGAGGAAGGCGTATTATGCGGCGCAAGGGAAGGAGGTGGAAGTGAGGAAGATGGCAGAGGAGGTTGACGAAGACGACGAGGAGGAGATGGCAAGGGACATGTACGCCTTCCAGGCTAGCCGGTTTCGCGAAAGCTGGGAAGTTCAATGGTTTGGCTTCTTTGGCCTCTTCGAAGATACAAGTGAGCTTTTCCTCCATCGATTGTTAATTACATATATACTAGTATATACGCCGTCATCTAATCATCACATCATCAAATACGCCATCATATATATTCTTAACCACATCAGTGAAGCTAGCTTTGTCTCCAGTGTTATTAAACTAAAACGACAGAAAAAAAAATTTCACTGCCATATTTTTATCAGTGCTATATTATTGCTACTATTATTGTTGCTGGACTCGATCAAAGATTTATTTTAACTCTCCCACAATTACTTGCAGCAAACATCCCTTGCATGCGTTTTACAGACAAGAAGCCTGAGCGGCGTCACAATGCCTTCCTATGCAATAGTCTACAGATCTTTTCCCTCAAAGTAGCAGGGATAAGCGAGGGTTTACAGTGGCCGCTCCATGTATTCGGGACAGCTTTCCTTCGCGACTCAGCTGATCACAATCGGAATACCATCTTCAACCGCGGAAGAGACAACTGCCAAATCATTACCCAAGAGGTTTGTATAGCATTAATTTTCTCTTTTAATCCACTACCTTGTTTATTTACTTAACTTGTGCTGCCTTAAGTACCAGTCATAATTTTATATGCACGTCTACTCCCAAATATATACTCGCCCTTACCATGGTGGCATGTTTTCATACCATTCATGCAAATCCTATCCCATTCCAAACTGCCAACTGCATTGGCCGATGTCGTTTTGCCCCTCAAAGAGTAAAAATGTGTGATACATTTGGTCATTTTCAATTATGACGACTGATAGCTTCGGGCGTTACCTTCTGAATTATGTCCTCAAAATATTTTTTTTTGCATCGCACTTTCTATTTCATATGTTTTTGATTTTATTGCACATGGAAAATATGTTTTTTTTTTCAATAATGCCTGGATCAGATACTCTGTTTCGTATGGTATGTGCCACTAATGTTACCCTCTTCATTTGCATCATTCAACTTATACAATGGTGCTGCATGCAGGTTCCATATTTAACACTGACAGGTCCCACCCGTGCTGTCGTGTTATTGGATCCTGTGACTTTTGAGGTTGATCTGAAAGTTAAGGGCACTACTGAATCAGAGGATAAACACCTGAGCTCTCTAGCAGCTCCTTTTATGTGTAGTATTCCACTTCGCTCATACCCGCTCAAAAGAGATTACACTAGCAAGCTTAGCACACTGGAGTTTGCACTAGGTTTTATTGGTAACTACTCGATAGAGGCCACAATCGCAATCCGAATCACACGTGGGTCGTGGCCAGATGGTCTCCGTGCCCAGTTTGCTGCCCGTACCACCAGTATTGGTCACGAGGAAATCATCTTACTTGATTCTGGGGACAATGAAGTGCTTGTTGATGATGATGGGTGGATAACTCTGTCACGTCGGGTTGCTTCTGTTGAAATTGATGGATGGCTGAAAGTTGCTGTTAAGGCATTGCTGGGCGATGAAATTATTGTGACCAAAGAGAAGTGTTTCTCACCTAAGAAAGCCGGTAGAAGTGGTGGCATCTTTGACGTTGGCTTGTGTCATATGGATGTCACTGTTGCCTGGTCGCTTATTTCACCGTCGGTTTAGTTTCCCGAAGTACTGAAGTGCTTTTGTACGATAATGTGATGTATCATACTGTAGGATCAAACAACTGTAGCTATATATTGTTTCAGAGATGGCATTTCTACCTATCAATGATGCCCCATATTGTGTATTCTTATTGCCTTCTTCATGGATTAAGCTAAGATTTGATGTCTTTTAATTATTACTCTCTTTATTCTTAAACTGTTTTTATTATGATAACAATGTTAATCCGATTTGGACCTAGATAGGAACATTAATTTGAGAACGGAGGAAGTAACATCAATTTAATACCTTTCTCCAAACAACTGTGGACATCAATAAGTGCATGGACACAACAGCAATACTTCAAACCGGAAAACTGGAAAAGGATAGACCAAACTTCAGTCCAAGAATGGTACGCACACAGAGTATATGGTACACCACAAACTCTGATCTCCAAGGGGCTCGTGTCCATGACAATGCGCACGCTAGGGACAATTTGGAACGGGTGAAATGATAGAATTTTTAGGCAGAAGCATAACTCTTTGCAACACCTCATCTCAAGCATGCAAGACGAAGTGAGAAACTGGATGACTGCAGGAGCAAAGGGCCTGGTCGCACTTGGCGTTTTACAAAACCACGAGTAGTCATTAACCATGTATTTATGCCTTGACGATCGGTCTGAATGCTACAGAAAAGTTGTAATTTGGGCTTCTGGTAAACTCTATTCCTTCCTTATTAATACAATGTCGGACCGGGTCTTTTGAAAAAGTACATGTAATGCTTGCTCAAGTAATTTGCACCTTTGATAAACACCAAGAAGTCATGCAAAGCAGGATATTGGTCGAGTAGAAAAGGCACAATGTTTTTTAATTAATTTCATTGTAACATGCCAAGAAACCAAATGGCAACCAGCATGGCGACATACCTTTGACAACAAAATGATCACCAGGAAACACTGGGGATGACATATGGGTCGAAAACAAGGAGCAAAAAAGCTAAAGCCATGTGTATCCAGTGGCGGAATTGGACGAGAATTCTAGGGGAGGCTGGACAAAAATACATCAACATTTCTAGTCTAGGTTGAATAAAATTGATAATTTGTATTATATTTTTATTCATGATTTCCTAGAAGAATTAGTGTGCGATCAGTTTCAACAAATAAACAGGACATCTTGCTGGATATGATCCTTGGTGCAACACTGCTTCCACCTTACGGTTGCAATGGAGATCCAAATTGGAGTAGTTTCAAGCACAATTGTTAACTGAGGCAGTTTTGCAGCAACAAAGAAGCATCTGAACAAAATATGTAATTATGTTGTATCGTGGCGCCAGCTTATCATCTCTATCATGATGAGTGGAAGAGACGAAATTTTGGTTCAGTTAGTTACATGCGTGTGTATATGTGGCTCTCATGGTCCATCGACTGTTGCATGGATGTTTTTTTTTTCTGTGCTACTGGGCAGCTGGAGTCCTTTGTTTTTGGGATGGGTGTGAGTACTTGAAGAGGAGGTCCTCTGAAAATTTGCCGGAGTTAGGGGGGGGGGGGGGGGGGGCACGCTACCCCTGCCGGGCCCCCTTCAGCTCCGTCACTGTGCGTATCATGACTTGGAAGGCGACATCATGAGCTCTGTTTGATTCCACTAGTTTGACATAAGTCATACAGCCACAAAACTAACCATATTTGGCAAATTAATAAGTCAAATGGTAAATTAATATATTTGGTGGGAGTGCTCTCTCCTCCCTCCCTTGCCATCAAAATAACAAAGGTAAAGATGGTTAACATTTCTGGCAAAAAGCTCAAGCTCGCAATCTGGGATATAAGTAACCAACCCCACCTTTTCTCTCTCTATTCTTCTATACGGAGAAACAACCTTTAGCTTTTACTAAGGCCTCCTTTGGAACAAAGGAAAAAATGAAGGAATTTCATATGATGTGAATCCTATAGGAAGAATTCCTAGGGAGCATCATGGAACACAGGATTGACACCTCAAAACTCACATGAAATTTCTATAGGATAGCTTCCTTCATATAAAGTTTGGAGGATTTCTAACATGAGGTCTAACCTCATGTATCCAAAGGCTCAATAGGAAGCTTTCCTACATTTTCAATTCTGAAGACGGTGCCGGGTCCAACACAGTCCTATCAGCTCACCGGCAAGATTCCTCTCGTGCTAGCTCATGCACAGCAGCACCCAAAGCTGAACCCAAACCCTGCTCCCGGTGTGAGCATCGCTTACACAGAACTGAGGCGCTTGAGCCGATGGTCAGTGTCAACCGTCGAACATCTTTCGGGCTTCCCATTCTTGAAAAAAAAAAGGAAACATCTTGAAAGGATGAGAAGCTGCTCTGCACATGGACGTTAGGATGTTTTGGTGATGACAGAAAACAAGAGGTGGGTTGTAATTTCACTTTCTGTCACTGGGTTATTTAAAACTTGCGAAACTACAAACTATAAAAAATTGCAAAACTACTCGAGCAATACTTGCTGTCTTGCTATGGTTGAAATGGAGTGATTGGCAATCCTGCATTGCTGGTGTTGTATTATTTATTTCATTATAAATACAGTAGAATTTCATGCATTGCTCAGTGTAGTTCATATTCAACGAATTTGAAAGATTCAAACATAGATAATGTTCCGAGCATGCAATAAATTATACATCTCTAGAGAGATAGATTAATTATATTCGTGCTTATATACTATAGTCGTTTTTGTTGTTGCTACGACCTTCATCACTATTGGATGGAGGACGCCAAAAATAGACTGCAGCTTGCGAAAGTTGTGAGCAAACTGGAGTGGAGTTCTGATGATGTTACTTACAGCTAACATCAGAGGTAACAACAAGTTATTTCCAGACATATTAATCACCCCTTAACAACAAGTTACAAGGATACTTAAATTGAAGAAACTTTAGTTCAAAACATGTCTACCTGGTATAATAACAATGTTATTCAATAAGGGATGATTTAACCATGGGAGTCACCCAATTGAAAGAAACATCACAGAACAAAATTGGAAGATGATGCAGGTTTGACTTACCTCATGATTGATTCATCAATCTTGCCATATATCTGACCTGGTTATTATGTTAATAAAGCTATTACAAGCTACGGTCATATATTTAACCTGTTATAAAGTCAGTCAAATGCTTACACTCCAATATTTTGGTGTAAACCATATAATATATGTGAGCCCACACATCAAAATATATAAATGTTTTTATAATTGTCTGTTTAAGAACTACTCCCTCCGTCCCAGAATATAGCTAGTTCTGAGTTTGTCCTAAGTCAAACTTTTTTAACTTTGACCATTCATAACAAAAATATTTAAATGGTTGACAACACAAAGATACTACTATTAAATTAGTCATGAATCAAATTATCATAATATATAACTCTTATATAGTCAACATTTATAATTCTTTTGCTATGAATGGTCAAAGTTTTAAAAGTTTGACTTAGGACAAACCTAGAACTAGCTATATTCTGAGACAGAGGGAGTAGGGTATAATATAACTGGTCCCATCCTAATTACCAACATAAGCGCGGTAAGGCCACGCTAATTTTCTAGTGTCTTATTAAAATGCAGTGCATGATGTCACTCGATGAGAAACATTTACCAAACTATCTGATATAAAAATTGCAGTTGCAGCGGCCATGTAGCCTTATTTTGAGCATAATATAAAAACCGTCTACTTTTAGTATATGTCACTTGTTATAGTCACGTGCCAGACTTCCAGGCCCTAGAGAGCAGATTTAAATAACCATATGGAGTGTGCAAATTAAAGTGCTGGTTTACTATAATTAAAAACGTAACATGGAGTGTGCAAATTAAAGTGATGGCTTACAATAATTAAATACCTAAAATATGGAGTGTGCGAATTAAAGTGCTGGTTTACCTAATAATAAGTTGTTGAAAGAAATTGTTACAGATACGCCAAGCTAGCCTCCTTAATTTTTGGAAGAAGCTTGACCACGTGTGTGAATTACTGCAATCACTAATCAGCATCCCCTTCCGCTTGTCAGGAAAGTATTCAGGGGGCCATCAAATGAAAGGAAGAAGAGAGGGACCAGCTCGGAGAAGTGACTAGAGCGGGCCGTGCCAGCCAAAACTGCAACCGGCAGCACGTACCCTTGGTTGTACTGTACTAGTACTTCTTTCTCCTCGGTCTCTTGTCACTACTAGTCAGTCACACTATCTTTCCGGCCGGCAAAAGATACTGTACTGTAGCTAGCCAGATCACTCAGCGCGCTGTGGAATGCAGTGAGTGGCTCCACTCGCAAGCAGTACTAGTAGCGGCCATGGATGGCAAAGCCAAGCAAGAAAGCAGCAATGGCCAAACAAGAAATAAAGCAGCAATGCCAATGCCATGCATGCATGCTGGCCTGCCCGTAGCCGCACACCATGGTGTTCCACAGCTCGAGCTACCGCTACCGGCGGCGTACGGTGTGGGCGAGCTCCTCCTGAAGTCAATGGATCGCGTGGGAAAATAAGATGTTGGCCGGCTCAGTACGTCCAATAAGACCTCCCTCTCGACCAGATCAGCGCGAGTTCCAGCTGCTCTCCTGTTGATCGATAAGAGAAGAAGAAGACGATCTAGCACCAGCAGCTAGCAGGGCTGGTCTCCGGCCCCGCAGCAGTGGCATCTCGTCAAGATGCATGTTCCTCCCTCAAAAAAGAGAGAGAGCAAGCAGGTGCACAAGCAACAGCAGAGCAGCAGCAGGTGGGCTTCGAGGAAGACATGAAGAAAATGAAAAGAAACCAGCAAGAATGCTGTCGCCTCGCTCTTTGGCGTGCTGCTCCACATCTTAGTTGCTCATGTCAAACAGCAAATTAACAAACCTAGGCCAGCTACATCATCCCATCCAACACCAGTTATTAATCACTCACATCAAGTGATCATCATACGTATCACAGGGATTCCAAATTGCTAACAACGAACCTCTGTCTCCAGTTTCATTATTTGAATCTCAACCTAACTAGTAGCTAGCTAGTACTACTAGAAGACGCAACCAAACTTTTGTTTAGTAGTACAGGAGTACACATCAGATCCAAATTATTATTACATTCCTGATAAAAGCATGCATGGCTGGTTCGAGAACTGAACTGAACTGAACCGCACGTACTCACTCCTGGTTACTAGCTCTTGGGGACCTCCTCCTCCACAAACCCTGGGTCCGCCACCCATGTTGCATTTGGATGTATCCTGTAGTAGTTTCTCAGCCTTTTGGCTGTGACGATCAGCTTCTGTTGACGCTTGCAGCACAGCATCAGCTCGCCGCCGGGTCCAATCAGATCCGTGAATGTGTTTGTGGGGAAGCCGTAGATGTCATAACCAACTGGTAGAGGTCGATCCAGCCCCATTGTCCTGTACCTCCGCATCCCCAGCGCGTGCCCAGAAAACACTCCCCAGGAGCGTAACCTATCTCATGGGACAGAAGTGCGTTAAAATTTATAATGAAATAAGTCCTATATGTATAAAAATGTATTTTGAAAACACAAATACTTTGATAGACAAACTGCACTATAATTGAACGTGTGATCATATAATTTGACCTTTATGAGGTGCTTGTATATGCATATAACCACTATAATATTACAACAACAAAAAGGAGGACAACACAAAAAGTTTATACCACTGGAGAGTATAATACCGTTGCGGCGTGGTTCGTAATACGTGAATGATATGTTTGTGGGTCTATAGAAGATACATGGATGAGTTTCTATAAATTGAGCTAGGGTAAATAATTTGGTGAACAAAATATGTTCAGGTTTGAGTTACTACTATATGACCGCCTGACCTATAATTTATTACAACAGTAAACATAGAAATGAAAACATATAATTGTGATATAGAGAGAGATAAATTTCTATGTGTCAAAATTGGTATAAATAAAAAGAAAATCAAGAAATATGCATGCAATAAAATAAAATACCTTGTGTCATCATTGTTATTGCTTTGACAAAGATACGATGTTATTTTGCAATATGTAGCACTGACACTTATTGTGTCTGGACCATATTAAAAGAAATTTCGCCAACATGCATAACTAAAAGAAGTGAAAAATGAATACAATCCAGAAAATGAATTAAATGGGAAGCTGGATCCTTAATTGAAGTAGAAGAATAGAATATTGATCTGAGAAATTGGCGGCAGCTTGCAAAAACTTGGATTTGAGCAATATGATGTGCAGCTCTTCGAGTTCTAAGAGAAGAGATCAGTGCCGCTATCTTAAGGTGATGGAATGGTCAGTGCTTGATTAGAGGAAGAAGACATAGGCAACACGTGGACTGTGTGGAGCCCCCGCTATTGTTGAATGGTTGTTGAATTATCATCATATCATGTGCCAAACGACGCTCGTAAGAACAGAAGAATGTTGTATAAGTTCATTGGTTTTATAGTCTCGCCTACACCTTGTCTCCTGATGGTAATGTGTGGTAATGGGTAGAGATTAGTGGAAATTTATGATGTTGTATTGAGCATTTGTTTAATGGCGAAAGAAAAAGGCAAAACGGATGGTGGTGTATTAGGCATGTGTTTAATGGAGAAAGTAATTAAAAGGCAAAACGGAAGAAGTTACAACCGGCTATGTAATGTTTGCTACATCGGTTCATAAATGTTGAATGAAAATGATCTGGTTGCATGAAGATATGGATGGTGAGGATTAATTGGACAAAATGATCTAATGGATTTTTTTTTCTAATGACGTGGCTTAGCATGGTTGCAAAAAAATAGAAGTTATAACATTTAGTAGGTTGCATCTTATATATATATATATATATATATATATATATATATATATATATATATATATATATATATGTGGTGCTAAGTGGTAATATAGGAGGGCTCTTTTGTCCGATCCACCTCCATCATCCTTCCCCCTAACCGAATGGTTCTCACGGATGTGACTTCATCTGGCTCCTCGTACAGAAGAGGACTCAATGCAAGTCCAAGCTCCTCCTCAAGCATGTGCCATGTGCTCACCGACGACATGTGTGACCTGACCTCTGCCACGGCGCACCGGAGACGCCGAACCACGTCATCCGCTGCTGTGCCTTATTTGCTGCCACTTTCTGGCAACACCGACATGAAAGTTGTCTTCCAATAAGCTCAAGAGCCCTCCATCGCGCACCTGTTACTGGCATGCAGGGAAGAAGCCCGCCTCTGGGCATGTCGACTTCCCCTTGACGATCGCTCTATAGTTGAAACATGGCGCCATCCAAATGTTCATATGCCCACGCCATGTTCAAATTATTAGTACTAGGTATTTAGGCGTGGGGGTGCTCTTTCCTCCCCAATGCATCCCCCTTTCCATAAAAAGAAAAAGAAAACAAAGGTGTTTGCTTCTTTTATTTACCCATATTAGCACTATTTGTGTTGTTCCCATTTGCTGTCGTTATTCTCAGTTGTCTATTAGCTAATTCTGTCATCGAATCGAACCTCTGCTTTGTTACCTGTACGCAGCTGGACATGAGAGTTCTGGTAGTAGAACTTTAAAGAAAGCAGTAAGCAATGCCAAAGAAAGCAGGAGGTTCCTCCTCGCCGCGGCCACGACAACGAGAATGCCAGTTCTTGAGAAGGAAGAGCACCAGCAGCGCTGATCTCCGGCAAGTCGACGCTGCTCGATCGAGATCCTCATCCTCCAGGTGGAACTGGAACAGCACAGAGCAAGGAAGAGTCGTGTTCGACTCCGTCTCCGTGCTCCTCTCCTCCTCGTTCGTCGCCCTACAAGTGTACAGCCGGTTCCTCCTCTCCTGCGGACGGATCAGCGAGAGTACTCTGTGCTGTTCCACCTGCACAAGCAGCAGCACTCGTGGTCGTGGAGTGGCGATGCTGTCGCAGCAGCTACATACCGCGCGCCTCTTCAAGAATTAATGCTCTTGGCGTGCTGCTCCACATCGTCGACTCTCACAAATCACAATGCAAGGAGGTGCTAGCTCAAGGGGAACAGCAAGCAAAAGCAAACTTGTTTCTATTAAGCAAAAAAAAAAAACCTTAATTAACAAACGTGCGCCAGGTATCTCAACGTCAGCAAGTCATCTTCATGCATGGGGACTTGACAAATTAAAGCACGTGTCCAGTTGCAATCTAGTAGTACTAGTACAGGCAATAATTAAGCAACCTTCAATTTGTTTAGTACACAGAAGATCCAAATTTAGTAGAGGTAGTACATTATTACATTCCTAAACATGCTGAATGCTACATAGTGGCTGTCCTGTCCGTCCTTAAATTGCAATTCTCATCAAAACAAAATCAAAACGTACTTGCTTCAACTCACTACCAAAGTTATATGGTTCCAACAGTTATTCTGGTGTGGAAGAACTGACAAACAAGTGGATGCAGTGCAGCAGTTGTCAAGACTGACAACAGAGAACAGACTATTAGCGGCTGCCGTCAATTGACGGGTTTTTTTTTTTTTTTGACATATATAGCTGCCGAGTATGTAGGAGTAATTGACAACAGACATTTGAGTCATAGTACTTATAGAATCAGTAATTAAAAGAATACTGAAGTTAGGTTACGTGCTTTGACAAGTTCTCATATGGAGATTTAAATACCCATGTGGAGTACGTGTGGATATAGTGCTGGTTTACTATAATTGTCCTTGTAGAGCTGTGTGTTGTACGTAAGTTGTTACGTACAGATATTAGACACGCCACCAGGCCTCATTATTATTTATTAACTACAGTGAATTGTTACAGATATTAGAGTAAATTGGAAGAAGGAAGACCACGTACTGTATTGTACATGAGAAGTGGATTATACTCTCCGTCTCCACGTATAGCTGCAATATATGCTTGAAATTAATGCGGGAGGGCTTGTGCATTGCAACTGCAACCATTAATCAGCATCAGAGCACGCGCATCCATCCCCTTAATGCTTGATGTGAGGGAGCATGCATGAATGAAACAGGCAGGTAAAAGGGAGGGAGAGTGTCACGGGTCGCGCCAGCCAAAACTGCAGACTCTCGCTCTGTACTGTACTGTACTGTAGAGGGGATCGGAGCACCGCATCCAACTGGTACTAGAGCACGGCAAAAGATAGGAGCAGTGTAGTGTACTCTAGCTAGTCAGTCATATGACTCATCAGCTCCCATCCAACTGCTGCAAGAAAGCAGCCATGGATGCTGGATGGTAAAGCAAAGCAATAAGAAAGCAGCAATGGCCAAGGGGCTGCGAGATCCAAGCTCACCACAAGTACACGTGGCCGGTCCGAACGAACGACGATCAGAATGAACCAGCATATATATATATATACACAGCGCAATCTTGCAGTGGCTGCTCGATCTATATATCTCCTCATCTCCGGGATGCAGGCCTGCTTGGATGTCCAAAAATTCGACGAGGTCACGCTGCGTGCGGTGCAAGCTAGGCCATGGCATGAAGACAATTAAGCTCAAGCATGGGCATGGGCATGGCCATGGCGGCGCTCGAGCCGCAGGTGTTGAACTGATCGAGCAGCAGCACGATCGAGGACATCAACAACGAACAGCTCTTGGGCTCTTGGCGTACGTGCTGCTAGCTCCAGCTCATCGAAGAACGGCCGTCTGCACGCCACATGCTGGAGAGGTGTGGTGGCCGGCCTGATCTGATGAAGTTAGCCAGCCAGCTAGCTCTTGGCGTCCCTGCTGCTCGCCGCCGGCTTAATTCATCTTCATGCATCCCGAGCACGTTGAGTTGTACAGCAAGGGGTGCTACATGATCGAGGAGTAGAGGAGATTCAAAAGAACAAGAGAAAAAAAAAGACCAGACAACAACATGATCAACATGATTAAGGAGAGAACGAAGATTCAAAAGAACACCGTACCAGAGCAAACACAGTACTCATCACCAGATCAGCTCGGGGATTCAAAACTAATTAAACTTGAGTTAATAAGTTGCATGCATATGATTAAGAAGCCAAATCGTTTAGTACTGTGGACAGTATTCCCTAAACAGATAACTTGCTGCTGCTAGCTTAGTACTAGTACAGCAGTACTGGTTTAATTGGGCATATGTCATCAAGTGGCTTCAAGTTTTGCTGTCAAAAAAGCAACAACAACTTGCAGTTTAGTAGAACAAAACAACAGATGCCTGTCATGCATCATCCATCAATCACTCAGGGCCTCCTCCCCGTCGAACCTCGGGTCGATAACATGTGCAGAGTTTGGCGCAATCCTCCTGTAGTTCCTCAGCCTGTTAGGGGTGATCATAGATTGAACATCACGATTACATAGCATCAGCTCGCCTCCATGTCCAACCAGATCTCTGAACGTGCCAGTGGGGAGTCCGTAGTACACGTGCCAAGTTCGTGGCAGTGCTCTATCCAGCTCCATCGTTCGGTACCTCCGCATCAGCAGCGCGTGATTTGAGAAGACTCCCCAATTGTTTATCCGCTTCCACAGTGCACGCGAGAGAGGGCTGGCTGGCAAGCCGTCATGGAGGCGCTCAAGAACCACGTTGTAGATGGATCTCAACCTGACTGCTTCGCTGAAGGTGATGATAGCCCTGGAAACCGCCGTCTCGAGCTCTGTTTGCAGTCGCTTTGTCAGGATCACTTCTCCGTCGTCGTTGAAGTGTACGCGATCCTCAAAGCGATACAGAGAGTTGAACATCTGTTTCAATGCCAACGGCCCACCAACAGTCCTGCATTGCATCGATACAGTAACAATACCACGAGTGAGTAGAGCAGTACTCTACAATATATAATAATAGTGCAAGAGAGAAAGTGCGAGAGGAGAGAAGCCAAGCTCAACAATATATTCAGGGGAGCGATCCATCGATGAGGAGCTATTACGTACCCGTGCCGGTGTTCTGATGTGATTCCCATCTTCACGGCGTTGAGGTAGGCCGGAGCATGGATTGCAAGATCATTAAAGACGAACATGCGCCCCCACTCCTTCACTCTAGCGACACCACCACCGTCAACCAAGACTGGTGTAACAATAGCACGACGAAACCCTGAAAAATAGAGGTCTGTATCACGGAACAACAGGTCCACCATTCTTGATGGCTGTTCAGAATCCCACAGCCTGACGGTATGGTGGCTGAGTCCTGTCTCTGGGTTATCCAGGGGGGTTACTGGAGTTAGCAGCTCGCCAAGCAGCATAGGCGCGATGTGACGAGCGCGCTCAAGCCGCACATCCACCATGTTTGGGAACTGCTCCGCGGCGTGGTTCACATCAAACAGCAGCCTCGGAACATCCTATGCATTGTTAACACTAACTGTCAAATCCAGCACAATGCATGGGTAGTGGTGCTATTGTAAACAGGCGAGTAAGTAGTACAGTACTAGTTTCTTACCGTTAACTGTCCCTGGCGCACAGCGTACAAGTTCCCTATGCGTGGGTAGGGAAGGGCCTCCATCGCTGTAGACAATCAAGAGGGCTGTTTCATCAATCAACACACTTTCCGGGAAAATAGAAACAGTAAAAGTTTAATTTGGGTCTAGCATTTTGCACTAGTTATATTTCGAAGAATAAAATTCACTTTACTCCCTCCAACTATCACCTAAGTCCACTTAACCCACTAAACTATAAAACTGTTTGTTTTACTTCCTTCAATTTTACAATACCATTCACTTTCCCCCCTAGAGTGGTTTTGCCACCGTGACGTCCGAGGTGGGCCGAAGTTGGTACTGCTGTAAGCGGGGAAGACCTCCACGTGCTCACCAGCCTTGACGTACAGCTTAATATAGCCCACCTCCGCCTTAACATTGCCCCTTCCACCCCTTCGCCTTTGCAACCGATGCAGCACACGAAGACTTGGCTGGCCTCCATGACCGCCACCACTACCTTGCCAGTGTCTGACAAGTGAGCCCGAGCCTTTCTTAATCATCAGGGTGCCAAAACCACTTAGCCAAACCATCCAAGGGGGCAAAGTGAATGGTATTGCAAACATGGAAGGAGTAAAACAAACGGTTTTATAGTTCAGGGGATTAAGTGAACTTGGGTAATAGTTGGAGGGAGTAAAATGGACTTTATCCTATTTCGAAACAAATTTGCAGTATTAGTGCTCACTCTGGAACAACACTGTTTCTGTTTAAAGCATGAATAAAACAGTTTCAGTTTATTCAGAAACTGTACAACTGTTTGCAGTACTTACTAAGGATAATAAAACTGATGAATGCTTTAAAAGACAGTGGATAATAAAAGCTAAAGACTACTCACAGCTACTACTGGAGTTAAAAGAAGGAACTAGGACGCGCGCATGCAGCTCTGAATCTAACCAGCGACTGTAACCTGAATCTAACCAATAGCAGCTAGCAGTAACAGAAATCACTTCGGTACTACTGAAGTTCAGAGCAGTGATATATATCACTCACTGCACACACCTGCGGTTGAATTCTCAGCTTAAAGCTCACAAATCAACCCTATCAGATTTGGTTGGCTTCAGAACCGAAAATTGCACAATTTTGGTAACTCTCTCAATCAATGTGGAACGTGAAACCTACATTAATTTGGATGGCTTGACAAAATAGAAGTGTGCAATTTTGGTTACTGCATCAATCATTGGGCAACATGCAGAAAACGCACATTTTGTTCATCATTACGCAGCATGCAGGAAACCCACAATTGAGGACTACTGTACAATTCGAGCATGCCATCTCAACGACTCCTCCTGCCCCGGAAGTACCGGCAACTAGGTAGCGGCGCAAAACGCCGGAGGCCAAACACGTGCATGTATCTGCTCAGGAGGAAGATAGAGGACAGGCCGACAGGGCTATGCTATGCGCGTACTGTAGTACCTCGATCTCCTTGACTCGAGATGACCGGGTCTTGACTTGTTGGGACCGGCTGCCTTCTGCGTACACGACAGCGTGATGGTGAATTGCTGGTGCTGATGATCGATGGCTGTGGGATCTGTCAAGAAACATCAACTGTTGAGGTCTCCAGAATGGGATCGGATTTCGGAGGTAGGACTGGGACGTCGCCGATAAGACAATAAACAAACCTGATGCTTGAGCTCGTCGCAATCAAGATTTGGTTTGAGATCCCGGGCTCCCGGCGCTACAAACTGCAGGAAAGATGAGGTTTTTGTGAACCGAGATGCGCGCCTGCGTTTCTTGTTTCCATCCGTGAAGTGACGAAACACAAACCTGAGAGAAGAGAGTAACGGGGGCATCGGAGGAGGGTTTGCGGCCGGCATGCATGGTTCGCAAGGAGATTTGCTTTCTTTCTCGCGGCTACCTGCCCTCCACCACGGAGAGGGAGAATACTTCGCTAGGGTTTTAGAACAAAAAAAAACCGTGGTCTCCCCAGTAGCTACAAGTGGCCAGGGTAGACTGGTGTTCATTTCTACCTTTCCTAAAGCGGTATGACAGGTGGGGTCGCAACCACCCACGCGTCATGGAACGATAGGTAGGTGCTGGAGAGATGTGAGAGAGAGAGAGAGAGAGAGAGAGGAAAGAACGGTTTACGTCACGCACGTGGGGAGGGCGCAGCTCTCTTTCCTTCCCATTTGAAAAAAAAAGGGATTGACTGCTGGCAGCATCTGAAAATGATTGGTAGTGCTTGACATGCCTATAGATTAACTAATTAATGTCGGCTTTGATCACTGTACTTGTTACTAAACTGAAACTTGTGGCCATTGAATTGGATTGGTGGCACGGCCCACCAGAATGCTTTGATAAAGAAGCAGTTACCTGACATTTCTTTCTTGTTGGATTTTTTTTTTTTTTTGCTGTCAATATCTGTGTCAGGGGCTCGCTCTTCTCAAGGCCGCGCTGCGTTCGGACACGGTGCTCTCGGATGTATTCCTGGCAAAGAAGAAGTGATGCTGAACTCTGCAGAAGCTGCCACAGTTAACAACTTGTGCCCGTTAGCTACCTACCTTTCATGTCAAAGGAACTACACGGCAACTGCTTTGAAGATTGCCTGAACTCTTAGTTACCATTCTGGTGGTCGTTTAGTCTGGCGTTGGCCGTTGTAAAATCTAGTTCCATTTCAGTTTATTATCCTGTGTCAGTCTACTTTATGCCTGCTTGCAACATGCTCTTCTGATCTGTTATTATGAATGGCATGTTACAAGTTTAATTAGTTTGGTTATATTTATGTGTTTTTGCAAATATTCGTTGTCTCAATCAGAAAGGCACGCCGCACGCCCCAGATGCCCCCGAAATAAAATACTGAACAAAAAAATATATGCTGACAGGAAAATGCTTGGAGCATAGTACTAATCACGAGCACTAACACAATGGATATATTTAGCGGCAACAAAAAATCTTCCATAAAAAGTAAATAATTCAAGCTCTGATATCAGAACATAGGGGAATAAGTAGAAGACCACATGAAAAGAACTGAAAACATCAGTTGCCATAGCACAATTTTACCGGCCAAAACTCAGAAATGATTGTAATTTACAAACATCCATTTGAGAGTATCTTATCAAAAGCAGAAGAAATATGCTAGAAGGGAGATACTTTTCAGCCAATATTCTCTTTCGGTTCCTATGCCTTGCTCTTCCTATTCTACTAAACCATCACTATCGAGTTTCAGCAGAGACACAATCAAAGCCACGAGTTTCAGTAAGGATACAATCTAAACTAACACTGTCCTTTTCAGGAGGCTAATTCCAGGAGACACAATCAAAGTCACTAGATTCCAGGAGGCTGATTGAGAGCAGAAAAAAAATGGGCACTGATGAGTAGAACCGAATTCATGGCAACTAACTAACTGAAGACGCGTGACAGAAGTAAGATACTTCCTCTGCAGTTATCCAAATCCAAGCACTCCAGGGAAACGGGGGAAACAAATCCTTGGGATAGTCTGGGGTTGTCTTGTGTCAGGAGAGTTTTTTTTTTTTTTCTGATAATATCTTCACTCAAGGGGAGCAGCACTCAAATCTGCGTACCTCAAGTCGTTATCCACTGCAACCATCAAGAAATAGCAGAAAACATCAGCATTTGAGGTAGTAAGAACAATGACGACACACAGCTTCAGAAACATTTTCACAAAACAACTAGTACTCAACTTTGCACATGTTTTGTCAAGTAGTAGTACCAAGCAGAATGCATTGGGAAGCAAGCAAATTGGAGAAACCACAATCTGAACTGAACTCCTTCTCACCTGGTGTCCCGTGGGTGACGACGACGAGGTCGATGCGGTTGTTTCCGATGGGCAGGTCGACGTGAAGGGGAGTGAACCGCCCGAAGCGGCCGGCCCGGATGCAGATGGTGCTGGTCATCATGCCATGGAAACGACCCAGGCTGGAGGCCAAGGTGAGCCGCAGCTGCATCGTGCTGTGGCTGCGGATCTCCATCGTCCTCCAGGCCGCATCGTTGATGTCCCCGTTGTTCTCGCAGCGGACGAACCGGATGTTCCGAGACACGTCTCGCTCGGTCAGCCGACGGCGGTTCTTGTGCGTCAGCTGTTCAGAACAAATTGCAAAGATGGAGCTCAAGATCATTATCATTTTCTTGGAACATGATTGCCAGATTACCACCATGAGACAAATGTTGAACAGCAGAGTAATTGTACAGTTGGATGCATTTCGCAATTAAGGACGTTCAGATTGAACATGCAGTTAATAACTTTTACAAGAACATTCAAATTAAGCATACAGAATCAATTTGAACACAAAAACGCAAGACACATTACACGAAATAATCGGTAAGAAACCAACCAACCAACCAAGGACGCAAAAACATTTGGTCAGTGCAAACAAGAAATTAAGTGATCCTGTTATCACGCCGTCTCCTTTTGATTCAACCAAACCGACCAATCTAATCACAGAACAAGTGCAACAACTCCATGAGATCAGAGAAGACGGAAGAAGAAATTGGGCACGATCGTTGCAAGCTTAATCATCACTCCACTCCCGCAGTCAATGCAATGTAATAATACCTGGAAGATGGGTTCCGTAATGCCTGGGCGCGTGAGCCTGACGGGTACGATCTCGATGGCCCACTGCATCATGGTGCTGCCATTATCGCCGGCGACGGTGACGGCCGTGCGCCACCGCAAGTACCTGCCGTTGGCGCGGAGGTACCTCCCGAGGCCGCAGCGGAGGACGAAGCTGCCCCGGCGGTCCATGGCCTCCCACCGCATCCCCGGCGGCGGGCTCCGGTGGTCGCGGTCGGCCTGCACGACGGTGACGCCGTGGGAGGGGCCCGTGGCCGCCTGCGCGTCGGTGGCGAGGAGGTAGCGGCCGTAGGCGCCGCGGAGGAGCACGGCGGGCCCGTCGGGACCCGGCGAGGGGTCCACCGCCCACACCGCGTTGTGCACGCCGCGCTGGCCCGTCAGGCACACGCCGGCGCCGTCCACGTCCGCCGCCAGGTACTTGCCGCGCCGCTCCATGGACCGCAGCCGCACGAAACGCACGCCGTTGAACGCCTCCATTATTATATATATATATATATATATATATTTTTCCTTCCCGACGAATCGGACGGCGCGCGGCGATCGATCAATCGAGCTTTCTTTATTTGTTGGATGGATTCCTCCGTCGGAGTCTCGTCTTTCTCGGAGATGGGATGATGATGATGATGATGAGCTGCGAGGATTTTGAAGCCCATCCATAGAGAGACCGTGTCTGTCGTGGGCCCGACTTATTTCGCTGACAGGATGGGTCCGCGTTGGAAGGCCGGTTCCCTTGGCACGAGAACTCGAGAATGGTGGCTGTGGCTATCGGTTCCCTTAGCACGAGTATACTCTTAATATTCTGCTTAATTTACATGACCTCAGAACCCTCTATTTTTCCAATCCTGCTTCGTTTAGCCGCCCTCCAGGAGCAGAGGGCGATGGTCCCTGCATTGTTCTATTTCTCTCTCATCCTAATATGAAACGTGCTTGAAACAAAAAAGATGTTTATTACTCCCTTCAGATGTTTTTTGTTATTGTTAGGACATGGCACTCAATTCAAAAATGAACTAGCAGTCTTGTCTAACGTACAAAAAAAAAAAGTCCAAAATAGAATATTTGAGCAAGCAGGGCATGCAATAAATTCAACAAGGTAACTACTAAGACATCAAATCTTAGCTTAATCCACCAAGGCAATACACGATGTGGGTCACCTTCCAAGCAATAGCTTATAGCTGCACTACATTTTCTTAAGTTACTTCAGTATGACACTGCCCATTTTCATAAATTCCTTCAGTATATATGCTACTGCGCATTATTATCATATACATGGACTATTCCAGAAATCAAACCGGTGATGAAACAAGTGACCAGGCAACAGTCACATCCATCCGACAGAAGCCGACGTTAAGAGTACCAACACTTTTACCAGCTTTCTTAGGTGAGAAAAACCTTTCTTTGGTCACAACAGTATCATCACCCAGCAATGCCTTGACAGCAACCTTCAGCTTCCCATCAACTTCAACAGAAGCAACCCGACGTGACAGAGTGATCCAGCCATCACCAGCAATAGGCACTTCATTGTCCCGAGAATCAAGTAAGATGATTTCCTCATGATCAATACTGGCGGTACGGGCAGCAAACTGGGCACGATAACCATTTGGCCACGACCCATGTGTGACTCGCACTGTGATTGTGGCCTCTAATGAGAAATCAAGAAGACCTAGTGCAAACTCCAGTGTGCTAAGCTTGCTAGTGTAACCTCTTTTAAGCGACCATGAGGGAAGTGTAGCACTGCTCCTAAACGGAACTGCTAGAAAGCTCAGGTGTTTATCCTCTGCTTCAGTAGTGCCCTTAACTTTCAGATCAACCTCAAAGGTCACAGGATCTAACATCACGACAGCACGGATAGGACCTGTCAGTGTTAAATATGGAACCTGCGATATATGCAGCACCATTTGTGTAAGTTGAATGATGCAAATGAAGAGGTAACATTAGTAGCATAGATAAACAATACAAAATAGTATAAAAACAGTATCTGATCAATGCATTATTTACAAAAGGAAAACAGCATATTTGCCATGTTCATATAATAAGAAGCATCCAAACATTGTATTATTTAGAAAGTTCCATGCACACAATAATTTCAGGACGTGATTCAGAAGATAACGCCAGAAGCTATCAGCCCCAATTGAGAATGACCAGTGTCACATACGTTTACCTGAGGGGCAAAACAAGGTCTGCCAATATACACCTGGGCAGCTTGGAGTCCCCTGAAGGGGGCAGAGTCATAATAATCCTCTTGCAGGAAACTTTGCAGGCAGGGATGTCCTCATACTAGACAGCTTGCATCAGTTGATTGCTATGAAACTACCAACTAAAGTTCAATATGTTGAGCCAGTAATTGGTCAAGTAAAAGCATGCTGGTTTGATTTAGTAAATAGTTGAGTCTTGAATTGCATATAATCATTTCCTAGTGCGCATGTTTGATGTCTCTTGGGACCAAAAGTTCACAGATACATGGCTAACTCTTAAAGAGATGCCTCTCCTATTTCATGCATCTCACTTGTCAACGCGTGGGTTAAGCTGCCTACATGATTCTAACACAATATGCATGACAATTCCATAAATAATTGTATGGCAGTTTTATAAGTGAACCTTGACAATGTCTAAAAGGGGTAACAAAAGTTCATCTCCACTCTCATCAAACACAATCACTGGTGGATTGAGTGGGTAAAAAAAGATCATTCTATGGGAGAACACAATGGTTCTATGATTGGTACATAAGGCAGCACAAGAAGTCGAGTAAACAAGACATTAAAAGAACACAAATTGCTACAAACCTCTTGGGTAAGGATTTGGGAGTTGTCTCTTGTGCGGTTGAAGATTGGATTGCGATTGTGATCAATTGAGTCACGAAGGAAAACTGTCCCAAACACATGGAGCGGCCACTGTAAACCCTCCCTTATCCCTGCTACTTTAAGGGAAAATATCTGAAGACTAGCACACAGACAGGCATCTGCATCCTCCACAGGTTTCCTGTCTGTAAAACGCATGCACGGAATTTTTGCTGCAAAAAAATGTGGAGTTAAAATAAAGCTCTGATCGAGTCCAGAACAATAGTACCAGCAGTGACAATATAACAGTGAAAATATTAAATACGCAAAGGTTGCATCTCAGCTATTATTGTTTGTTGGTCAAGTTCTGATCCATGCCACATCTAGGGGCATGTCGGGATCTTTTAATAAACTTGCCTAGCATTGCAAGTGAGCAAGCAAACCCTCATGAGTAGCTCAAAAGCAAGGTAATCCCTGCTTGCCCAAATTCAAAACTAGGCAAGAGAGCCAAACATCATTCTTGGTAAGCTTGCTGGGTATGAGGCTAGGGCAAAAGGCTCAATTATCACCTGTGTTTATATGCAGCACCTAGGATCTAATAACAATCATCAGCACCGTTACTGTTTTCTTAAAAAAAAAGTATGACTGACGAAACAACGACAATGTAGTATGTCAGGCAGTATCGAAAGTTGTGGCATGGTAAATTCAAACATGAATCAGCTAATTGTACACGATTTTCTTCCTCGTTATATGTAGTGCAACACTGCAGACAAGCTTCACCGATCGGATTAGGACTCGATGATAGCGTATTGATGTGATTAGATAAAGGCGCATATATAGAATGTATCAATCGATGGCGGAAAGCTCACTTGTATCTTCGAAGAAGCCGTAGTAGCCGAAACATTGAGCTTCCCAGCTTTCGCGGAACCGGCTGGCCTTGAAGGCGTAGTAGTCCCTTACCATCTCCTCGTCGTCGTCGTCGTCGTCGTCCTCCTCCATCATCCTCCTCACTTCCACCTCCTTCCCTTGCGCCGCGTAGTACGCCTTCCTCATCTCCTCTGCCGGCGTAAGAGCCCTACTGCTCAGATCAGCTACCGGTTGCAATGGACGGTCTATTCTGTGCCCCAACACTGCTGTCTCCGTCTCGATCTCCATCGCCGCCGCCGCGGATTGATTGGATAGACACCCTAGATCGAGTTCTTGGCCGCGGATTGATAGCCTCTCTCTGCGGTATATGGACACCTGGGTCGACGGGAAATACGCCACTCGACCACGTTTCCAATTCGGCTTCAGCCCGTGTATCATCTCGTCTGCTTTCCTCGGCCCAAGTCGCCTGCTTTTTTGGCCCAAGTCGCTGCTATCATCATGGGAAATCCATACGTAGACCGAGGCCTGAGCAAAATTACTGTTACGTGTCATGTTTTTTGGCCCAAGTCGCTGCTACCCATGCCAGCACGTCGTGCCTGAACTGAAGCCCAAGCACGGCACGGGCCCGTTTAAATGGGTTGTGCCGTGCCGGTGGCCCAACAGGCCTTTTGGGCTGTGCTGGACTGAGCTCGACTAAACTACTGATTAAAAAAAAAATAGCTCATTTCTGTAGGAAAAAAAACAAGTTCACATGATGACATAAAGATAAAGTTATACATGAAGTTATATAGACATGAATACATTATACATGAACATGAGAAGTTCACAAATCACAAGTCATAGCATACACAAATTCATGTAATTAGAGAGATCACCAGGCTTTAAAAAGAGTCTAATAGTTTTACAAAATTCGTTGCCTCGTTAAAAAATTTTAGGTAAAACCTAATTTCAACTATATGAGGATAAAACCCGAAAGAAAAAAAGAGTACAGTCTAGACTCTTTTAGTGATCTCAACTAAATGAGGATAAAACCCTAAAGGAAAAAATTGACGGAGTTGGAGTGCAGGTGCAGCGCGCTGGAGGCGAAATGAGGATAGGGTTTGGGGGGCACGGCGGCTCAGTTGCCTTTTATACCCCCTCCCTCCCCTAGCTGGGCTGGCGTGCCTCCTGGACCGTGCCTGTGCCAGGACATGTAACAGACCTGTCGAGCCGCGCTAGTTGTGCAGTGCTTGGGCCAACCATCGTGCCTGAGTGCGGGTCCAAACACGGCCCATGCCGTGGTTCGGGCTGGCACGACCCATTTACTTTCGAGTCGTGTCATGCTAGGACCATGCCAAAATGGTCGGGCCGTGTGCCGACCTGTTAAGCACGGCCCAGACGATGAGGTATACACAAGGATCTGCTAGAACATGACAAAAAAAACTAGATTAATGCTGGTTCCGCCCTTGCTTGCTTCTTGATTCCACTATTGTCATGGATTCCATATATACCACTACATATTTTTAGAACATGACATACATATATTTGTGTATAACCATGTAGCAAACTAAATTTTTATCCCACACATTGAGACATACACTTTTTTTGGTTTTGATTTGTGTTGAATTTTACTTTGTAGGCCTGGTTCATTTGCTTGAAAGAGAGGATTATGATAACACATTATATTCATCTAACAGCGTTGTTTGACGACCATGGGGCGGTGGCTTTGATAAAGAAGAAGAAATGACCATATTAGGACGGCAAATCGAGTGGATTTTTCTTTCTTGTTGGATTTAGGCATCCCAGCAGAGCACCTACTTCGTCCATGCACGCTGACGTTCTTCTCTTCAAACTCCACGCCACCAAACGCAGACCTTGTTGAGGAGCGTGATGCAGGCCATGGTGGACAAGGGCGTGAGTGCGTGACCTCCAGACCATGTACAACACGGCCAGTCCCCCCTTCACGTACCCGTCAGCGAGAAGGCAACCTCCGTTGACATGGCCTGCCCTCAGTTAGGACACGTGGCCTTCGTCTCCACGGTGGCCACGGCGCAGTGGCCGGAGCACCCTGTAAACCTTTTGTTTCGCCGGAGGAGACTTGCCGTCTCAGCCCAGCACCTTTGGCCGGAGCAGGGACCACTTGATGCTGACGCCGCCGGGCTGCAGGCAGGACAAGGCGCTGATGTGGTCCACGCTCTGGTACAGCCGGCCGAAGGCATGGCTCCGCTTCCGCTGGAGACGAGAGCTTCGCCACGGCGCCGATGGGGAGGCGCAGCAGGCTTGAACAGGAAGTCCACGAACTCACTTGCCGGCTTCGGCGAAGAGCACCCGATTGGACTTGGGTGATGTTTGGTTCGGGTAAATGTAACGGGACCTGATTACAGTGTTATATGTTCCCGTTAGATCTTGTTTGTTTAGGTACACTCCGTAATCGAGTCCCACGATATCAGATACAGCCCTATACAAATTCGATACCCACCCTACCCCACCGTAATCAAATATAGTCATCTTCAACCTCCGCACGAACACTCATCCGTCCCAAAAGCGACACGCCTCGTCAGCGTCATGCCCGCGAGCCCGTCCATGTTCTCCGCCTCTTCTCTAGATCTGCATCCCACATCCTCGTTCCCTTGCTGCCGAGCCATGTACACCTGAGATCTATGGATGACGCCATGGATGAATTCGGCATCCTCGCCCACGACCAAGACGGGAGTGATTGAAGAACTGGGCGGTGGCACCACGCGGAGTGAATTCGGCGGCGGCTATCGCTGATGCCGGATCTTGTAACTCATGGCGGAAGATACTGTTGTCCCCTGTTCTTCTATCCTGCTGCAAAGCCGTTCAATGTCAGGGAGCACAAAACTGGCTTCTCGATTGGTTCAGTCCTGGAAGCGATGGGTGTGAACAATCGTAGATTGACTAGCAGTTGTTGCAAACAAAGGATTTATCCTTGTAATTTGGGACCTATTTTTCATGCCAATATTTTTTTCCTCGTAGCATCAGATTGTAATCCTATTGCAGAGCGTGAACCAAACAAAGTCGGGATTAGCTTACAACATTTGCCATTACGGCTTCATCTCACTACGTTACCGTTTGCGTTACAGAATCTGAACCAAACAGTACCTTGGTGTCCACAAGGAACTTAATTGAGAGGTATCTTGCGACCCATGGTCCAATTTGGCTGCGCCATGGAAGTATGGGACTTTGATGGCAACGAGCAGATGATGGCGCATGTGCAGTTTTATATATATAGTGCCGGCGAGGGAGACGAGCAGTTTTTCTAATTTTTTAAAAAAGAGAAAATCGAAGAATCCAAGTACTACAAACAAAAATTTATTACTTTTGGGGACGGAGCAAGCACTCGTTGAATTGTTCGACTGCTAATTAATTGTTATCTTTGGCTTCTGTTGCAGAAATAAACCAATACTACTATGAAACATTATGGCGGTCCCTTGGGAACACACGTACATTTTCGTTTATTTTTTTATTGAACCAAGCTAGTAATTTACAAGGGTTTTAAGTAAAGTAAACATAACTATAGGTGTTTGAATTGGGAGGGAGATCATAGACAAGGCTTGCATCTACTTTAATTTGGTAAGACTACTACTATTTGTATCATACACCACACCAACAGACAACTTGAATAACATATTGTCTTTTAGACTGTGTGTATACTATTTAATTCATACATAAGATTATAAATCAAGGTGACCAAAAGTATGTTAGCAATAGCAGTGCCTTCAGTTAGACATTGAAAAAAAGGTCATGTGGAGAAATAATCCAGCAACGCAGCGCTCCATGTCTTAGGTTGCACGTGCGAGGGAGGATGTGAAAACATCATATATGCACCTGTTACAAATAGACGAGACAGGGAGAGATAGAGAGTCTAAGCATGTCACTAATCTATGTGATATCAATTTAGATATTAAATATTTAAAATTTTAAATAAAAAAAATCAATGAGCGAGTTAAGAATTAGAGGGGACATAAGCCCTCCTCCCCCTCCCTCTTTATAATTATCAAAGTCAACAAGCTTGTTAGAGCAAGACTAATAAAAGCGCTTGTTGCTGGCGAAATAGTAGTGCCAGATCATCAAGCATTATCATGAATAAGCATTTAAATCTACCTCGATTCAATTATTTTTTATTTAATCTTTATATGCATGCAGTAGACAAAAGCACCTATTGATTGAGAGGCAATAATTTTTTTGGATGAATCCCTTCAGCCCGCTTGAGGCTAGCGACTCACCCAGCGCCCACTTGATTCTCTCTCCTATTTTCTCTTCCCTCCATGTCAGATTCTTCCTACGTGTCCTTTTATTTCACCAGCCCACATAGGCTTATAATACTTGCTCTTAAGAATCTCATCCATTGATCTTTTCTTCAATTTGCTATTCATTAGAAGGATTACAATTGTCTCATAGCTGCTTGAAAAAAGGCTCACAAATCTTGTCTTGATATCATCATCTTTGAACTTGACGTATGTGCCAAGAGCATTAATTTGTTTCACAAGTACATGAAATCAAGAGTAAACTTCATTAGCCTTCTCATAAAGAGCACCAATGGGAGGAGGCCACCCGGCGAGAGAGTATGCATATTTGTCAGGATTTAAGGAAAAAATTGTTGCCGGTGTAAATAATTTGTTTTTAGGATAAAATATACTACTTCATTCTAAAATTATTGTTATGTTGACTTTTTAGTTATATTTAACCATTCATCGTATTCAAAATATTTATTTAAATATGAAAATATATAATTTATAATTTAGTTTTTTTCTAGTGACAAATTATAAAAAATGCATGATTATTTTTTTAATAAATAAATAAAATAAATAAATGCTCAAATATAATAAAAAAATTAATGGTGATAATATTTTTGGAATGGAAGGAATATCATAATTGTACATGTGATTTTATAGGTAGAATACCATGCAGCACTCTTTTTTGCATGTTTTCACTCAGCATGTTCATTGGGTATAAGTATTCTTTTCCACACAGCAGCACGTCCGAAATTTTCAATTCACGTTTCCATAATCCATTCCTTTGCACCCAGTAGTATTCGTATCAGATGTTCATACTCGGACATGGTAAACAAACCAGTGTGGCATCATATTACTCTGGTGGCACTGACACCAATTGAGAAACGCTTATAGTCATAACAGAGGCACGGCAGAAACTTAAACTGGAACACAATAACATGACCAATGGCGAACTAAAACAAGCAGCGGAATGAAAACATGCAGGAAGATCGACGACACGACGACCATGCTTATGCTTGGGTACGGCGACGAAGCATCACTTGTTCTTCTTAGCCAGAAAGACGTCGGAGAGCACCGTGTCCGACCGCAGCGCCTCCATCAGCAGAGCCAGCCCCTGACAATGAAAAGAGAGATCAGAATCAAATGACAACGAAATAAAACGACGAAATGATTTTTGAAAAGTTAAACCCTCGAATAAGAAAGGCCAAGCAAGCAAAGAACGAAACGAACCTCGTCGGCGCCGACGCTGACGTACTTCTCGGCGAGCTGTGCATCCTTACCCGCACTGAACTTATTGATCATGGTGATGCTGGAGATGGCAGACATGGGCGTGACCTCCAACCCATCAGTAACCATGTACGTCACCACCCCCTTCACGTACCCGCCCTCCGACGAGCCCTGATCTCCGCCCCCGCCGCCGCCGGACGGCAGCACGAAGGCCACCTCGGTGGCCATGGCCTGCTTGCACTGGGGACACGTGGCTTTCGCCTCGACGGTGGCCGTGGCGCAGAACCCGGCGCACGTGAACATCCGGAACCTGGCCAGCGCCGGCGCTGCCGACTTGTTGTCGCCGTCGCCGTCGCCGCCGCCCTGTTGGAGGAGGAGCAGCTCGCGTGCGTCAGGGTGAAGGACCTTGGGCTGGAGCAGGTCGGACTTGTCGGTGCCTGGCAGGAGATAAGAGACGCCCATGCGGTCCACGCTCTCGTACAGCCGGCCGATGCTGCCGTGCATCGTGCCGGCGGAGATGAGCTTCGCGACGGCGCCGATGGGGAGGGTCAGAAGGCTGAAGACGAAGTCCACGAACTCCTTACCGGCTTCTGCGAACAGGACCCGGTTCGTCTTGGTGTCCACAAGCAGCTTCAGCGAGATCTTGGGCGCCATGGTTGGCTCACAGTTGGTTTTTGGTATGTGGGGAATTGGGTGGCGCGGTGGAGAAGATGAGCGTGCATCTGGTTTTATAGTCGCGACGCGATGGAGGAGATGAAGAGCTTTCGTTCAGCTTGGGGAAGATGAATGCCATCGGTTCTGTTGCTAATTACTGCTGCCTTCCATTATGCTGCAACTGTTGGGGAGCAGTGTGTGCCTTTGCAAACCCATAATAATTTCGATTTCAAACGACGTGCGTTGGGATTCAGAAGCCATCGGGACTGCAGACGATTCAGCTTCACAAAACTGATGATGCATGGAAACCTCTCCATCTCCCTCAGCACATACTCCTATAAAATCATGGCATCTGATTTCTGAACACTTGATCACTACTCAAACTCAGAAAAATCCTGCAATGGCTCCCAACAAGATCTCTCTGAAGCTGCTGGTGGAGACCAAGTCGAAGCGCGTGCTGTTCGCGGAAGCCGGGAAGGAGTTCGTGGACTTCGTGTTCAGCCTTCTCACGCTCCCGATCGGCGCCGTCGCGAAGCTGGTCTCCGCCGGCACGATGCACGGCAGCGTGGGAGGCTGTACCAGAGCGTGGACCACATCGGCGCGTCCTACCTCCTTCCCGGCGCCGACAAGGCCGAGCTCCTCCAGCCCGGCGTCGTCCACCCCGACGCACGCGACCTGCTCCTCCTCCCCCACGCCGCCGCCGCGCCACCTGCCCCAGATCAAGATGTTCACCTGTGCGGCGCAGTGCGTGACGGTCACCATGGAGCGCGGCGCCGCGTGCCCGCAGTGCAAGCAGGCCATGGCCACCGACATGACCTTCGTGCTCCCGTCCGGCGCGCCGACGGGGGGCGGGGGGCTCGCCGGCAATGGCGGCGCCGCCGCGGGGGAGGAGAGCGGGGGGTACGTGAAGGGGCTGGTGACGTACATGGTGACTGATGGGTTGGAGGTGACGCCCATGTCGGCCATCTCCAGCATCACGCTGATTAACAAGTTCAGCGTCGGCAAGGACGTCGAGCTCGCCGAGAAGTACGTCAGCGTCGGCATGGACGAGGTTCGATTCTTGGATAACATAACTGTTCAATTAATTCTTGTGCTGCTGTCTTCCTAGCACTAATTCTGATGTTCCTTGTCATGCTGAATGGTGCATGTGCTCGTCGATATATATGACCATCATCAGGGGCTTGGTCTGCTGAGGTCGGCGCTGCGCTCCGACACCGTGCTCACCGACGTCTTCCTGGCCAGGAAGAAGTGAAGTTATCAAGAGAAGATCCCGATGCACGCATAGCTGTTCTGCTTTGCTAGTTGTAGTTCGCCGTGCGTGGCATTCTAGTTTCAGTTTCGGTCCTTGCTCTGAACGTGTCACTTGTCTGCTCCGTCGTTTAGCCTTGTTGCCTCATCACGTCACTGCTCTGCACAACATATGTGCTGCAGGAACAGCTTGTCATGTTCAGTGGGTCCTCGTGCGCATCTCTATACAAGATAAATAAGTTACAGAGTTTCTTTGTTCTGCACATGATCGTACTTAGGATCCGTTCGGACTCTGAACTTCAGAGTCTCTTCGTTCTGCATACTTACGGTCCGATTGGTTTAGCACTATAGTGTGTAGTGTCTCTGTAGTGCAGTAATAATGCGTTTGCCGGCCAAACTAAACAGGGAGCGGGTGGAGCTGCATTTATTTTTTTCTTATTCTGGATTATGGAGCTGCATATTCTGTTTTCTCGCTCTAGTAGCTTTGGAACTGTGGCACCTACTGAAAACAGAACCCGCTACATTGCCCGTGATAGTAGAGAGTTAGAGGAGCCGGAGTCACACTAAGCCAAACCAAACGCCCCCTTGCCTATCATGATGTTGCTTCATTCTTCTAACATTTAGTTTTGTGGACTCTCAAAATTTAGGTAAAATCTTCATAAATAAAATAAATTAAGTTAAAATACTTGATTTAATTAGACTTGATTTCTTTTTTAGTTTATTTTTATTATAGTTAAATAATAGTAACAATTTAACTAACTACACCTCAATTGGTACTAATGACAAATATTGTGAGATCTTGCTAAATATAATTGGAATCAATTACACTTTGTGGAGGCATATGTTTTTTTCTTTTTTTTTTAGAAAAAAGAAACCGAGGACAAAGATAAAATCAATTACACTTCGTGGGGGCATATGTCCTCCTACATTGGAGTTTGAAAGGTCACATATGGGCCCTGATGAAATTAAAAAATATGAAAAGTTAAAATATTTTGCTCCATCACTTAACCCCAAATAGTATTGTCCAAGTTTCAAAATTTATCTGGGCAGTTAGGACATTTGGAGCTCAACCAAAAACCGAGATGTTTTGTAAGTAATATGAACTTAATAGATAAAAAAATATATTATTATTGAAAGTGCCTAGAGGGGGGTGAATAGGCAATTATCTCTGAAATTCACTTAATAATAAAAATTAAATGCGCAGTGTCGGACTTGTGCGACGATTGTGAAGAAAGTCCGATAACTTGTCCGATGGCACAAGATAGAAAAGTAGATCGATCGGGTAAATATTAAAACTAGTGTAAGGCAAGCTAGAAGCAAGTGAATATAACTGTAAAAATAAGGAGAGCAACTAGCAAGCAACCTACATAAGTTAATTTAAGAAATACGAAGCAAACCCTAACTAGCAAGTTTATGAGCAAGAACAAGTAAATGAGAGACGAGTAATCGAAAGCACAAGCAAGGCATAAGATTTGTTCACCGAAGTTCAGCTCCACAAAAAAGCCTACGTCTCCATTGAGGGATCCACAAAGGACCGTGTCTCTTTCAACTCTAACCTCTCCAAGTGACCACAAAGATCAAACGTAGTTTTCCACTAGAAACTCCACAAAGGAGGGGCCAATGCAAACTTCAATTTGTGATGATGCCAATCACCAAAATAAAATTAGTCTATTCATTAAAAGATTAGTCCGTTCTTAATTGTATTGATGCTAATCACCAAAATAAAATTAGGGACCTAGATGCACCTTCAATCTCCCCCCTTTTTGGTGATTGATGACAATACAACTAAATTTCATAAAAATATGCAATTACGGTTCAATTTGTGATGAGGAGCTCCCCCTAAATGTGTGCATGAGTAAGAGGATAAGAGATAATAACAAGTGCACATATTTAAAAAAAATGTGAGAACTCCCCGTAAAACTATGCATACATGTTAATTTGCACCAATTGATCACACAAGATAGACGAAATGCAAATAACAAGATAATCAACGAAGTACCAATACAATAAGCAAATAAAGTGCACAAACCAACCACATAGGTAGCAAAATAGAGTTTTACAAACCAAATAGTGTCATAAATAGTTTAACTCCAAACTTGCTCACAACTCACAAACTAAGATGATAAAAAACTAAGATAACTACACTTCTCCCCTTTTGGCATCAAGACACCCAAAAAGGAGAAAAATGCGGGTAGAAGGTGATGAGAGCTCTAGTCATCGGAGAACTCATAGTCTTCATCATCATCATCGTCTTCTTCCTCTTCTTCCTCATCAATAGCCGGTTCTTTCCCTTTGCGCTGACGAAGAGCATGGACAGCTTGATCTTCACCACCCTCGCCGTCGTCATCCTCAAAGCGAATGTGTTGAGCACTCGAATCTGCACCAGAGGAGAAAGGTGGAGGAGTCGGGTAGTACCCAGAATAGTTCATCTCGTCGACGGTGAAGGTGGGGTCATCATGAGTAGGAGGAGGTGAGCCTTCAGCTAGGGACAGTGGAGGAGGAGTCTCAATACCAAAATGGTCACAGAGACCTTTTTGATTCCTCTCAATGACGTCGAGCCTCTGATTAATGCTCCTACACATGCTCATAAGGGATTTGAACATCTTTATAATCCCGCTTCTCTTGCCGCGAGGAGGCGGAAGCACATGAGAGGATCCAGTGTCCCGAGAGGCAGCCCGAGGTAGCTGAGGTGGTGCAGCTGAAGATGGAGGCCGAGCTGCTCCAAAGGACTGTCCAGAGGTGGTGTCGGTTGTCCAGTTAGAAGGAATCTGAGGTTTGAGGCTTAGATGCTTCATATCCTTGTTGAAGGTTAAACCCGACACCTTCTCAATCATGAACATGATGTGAGGAGCGTATCCACAGCCACGCTTAAGAGAGATGGAGATGTGCCATATCTCCTGATAGACATAGTCAAATACATTAAATTTTCTGTTCCCATGAACCCAGTGCAGAATATCCCTCTGAAAGGCAAGAATATGGTCAGAAATGCCTCCCCTTGGAGCTAAGGTACTTCTGCAGATCCGAAACAAGACTGAGAAGAATGGTTTCATCCCACTGGAGTTTGGAGAAGAGCAGTTATCCGGGTCCACATACATGTACCTCATTTGTCTCTTCCGGCTCCTCTCTTCCAGCTGGAGCTTTCATTTTGGTGCGGCGGATCCGCCCAGCAGTGGCCTTCCTCCTCTTTGGGGGTTGGCTCTGACCTTGGTCTTCGCTGGTCTTGGTCCTCTTCTCCCTCAAGAGAGATGCTTCCACGTCAGACATGCTGAGAAAATGTGGCGAGCAACAAGTTAGGAGGGAGTCAAAAAGAGGAATAGGAGTGAGGAGAATCAATGAAGAGTCTAGGTTCTTGAAGAAACTGCAGGTCGTCGGACATGTCCGATAATCATCGGGCAAGTCCGATGACACGCAGTTTTTCCAAAAACCTAGATCCTTCACGAATCCACCTACCACAAGTATCCAAACTTCTTCTACTCCACTAACAACTAACTAGATGCTACTTCCATTGATCAAATATGCAAAGGAACAAGATTTGACACTAGTATAGGTCGATAACCCTAACCCTAAGAGAGAGAGAGAGAGAGAGGATTAGGGTTAAACCTTGCAAAAACGATGGGGGATCAGACTTCTCTGATGAAGGAGGACCTCTTGACCTCCAAACTTGCTCCAATGGATGGTGGGAGAGGGAGATCGCCTTGGTGCCGCCAATGGGGGTGTTCTTGAGGAGAGAGAACATGAGGGAGATGAATGAGGATAGGTTGACCGAAGGGGTAAGTCAGGCTGGGTTAAAAGGGTCGAACCCTGGACCATCTGACTTGTCCAACGCCGTCAGACATGTCCGATGGCTGTCGGACTTGCCCGACCCTAGAATGACCAGAGGGCTTAGAGTCCAGCGAGGAAAGAATAGAACATTTTTATTTTCTTTAAAATAGTTTGATGGAAAGTCTTGACATCTTATGGTCAGCCAATAATCAACAAGACATAACAATGACCATATTTTGTCAAGATTCGATCTAGTGATCAAAAACCAACTTCAATAGCACAAATAATAGGTTTTTGACATAGTACTATAATTTTGCAATAATAGAACAATTACCATTCCGATGTGCACATTCTCTACATCACATTGCTAGAGTCAAGAATATTTAATTCACTCCTAAGGTAGCAAAATCTCTTCTCATCTAGGGGCTTGGTGAATATATCGGTTAGTTGATCTTCGGTTCTCACATGGTTAATTTTGATATCCCCCTTGATGGAATGATCTCTTAAAAAGTGGTGACGGATATCTATATGCTTTGTGCGCGAATGCTCAATGGGGTTATAAGCAAGCTTTATAGCACTCTCATTGACACATAGAAGTGGAACACAGTTCAACTTGTAACTGTAATCCCTTTGAGTTTGTCTCATCTGATGTAAACAAGGGTTCCCGATCTTCCGAAAGGTTCTTGGTAAGTTGATTTGATCGGAGGCGACACATAAATCGATCCGGCTTCAGAACAGCACGTTCTAAACCCCGCAATCGCAGCACGACGTCTCCTCTGGTTATCAACCGTCCAAAGACGATTGATCTCGCCGAGAAGGCTAATCCCTGTCTGCGAATCAAGAACACAAGCAAGAACAACAAAGAATGCAACACAATTGCAGATGTATGATTAAACTCTCGAAGTTGGGGTCTCACAAACCGATGACCGGCGACACTGTTTATGAACAAAATTGATCTAAGCAAAACCCAAACCCTAATGGTGCGGCGGCGGCTGTATATAAAGACCCTAGGGTCGTGCAAGACCCTCTGGACGCGCCTCTAATTGGGCTCAACTAGATACAAAGCCCAAAGGCCAAAAATAAGCGACGCAGCACCGACACAGATTCTGGACTCTCTCTTGTTTTGATGATTCCCGATGACTCCCGATGAATTTTGACATGAGGCCGGCGGCATTGGAAAGGTCTTCTCCTTGTCTTTCCGTGCGTATGTAGAACGTTCAAATCTGAGTCCGTATGCGTCCTGGGCGACTGTTTTAGTACAGACTGGTCCTGAGCCCCGAAACAGACTCGAAGTCGGTTTTGATTGGGCCTCCACTTTGGCTTCCAAGCCCTTGCTGGTCCTCCATGTTCCCAACTCCTTCTCCCATCATCTCCTGGTCCTCTCCATGGTTTCTAATCATAAAATAATTATTAGGTAGCAAACCATTCTTAAAAGTAACATATAGCGAAGAACGTAGGAACGAGCTCACCTCTAAATTTAGTCGTCGTGCACGAGCTCTAGTCATTGGACCTTGCAAGTTCAGAATTGGAGGAGTGTTGTGTGTATCCATAGGAGTGATGTCCTCATCATCATCCAAAGTAGTTGTGCACAACAACTGCCGGCTGCAACATACTCCGCTTCGACCGTGGAAAGTGCAACGGAGTTTTGTTTCTTGGATGACCATGACACTAGGGACCTATCCAAGAATTGACATGTCCCGGAGGTGCTCTTTCTATCTATCTTATCCCCGGCATAATCCGCATCGGAATAGCCTAATAGGTTGAACTTTGAGCCCTTGGGGTACCAAAGCCCTAGGTTGGGTGTGTGAACCAAATATCTCAATATTCTCTTAACAACCACCATGTGACACTCCATAGGAGCGGCTTAAAAACGTGCATACATACACACACTAAGCATGATATCGGGCCTAGATGCACAAAGATAAAGCAAAGAGCCAATTATGGAGCGATATACCTTTTGATCAACGGGTTCATCCTTTTTGTTGAGGTCGAGGTGACCATTTGTCGGCATGGGAGTTTTGATGGGCTTTGCCTTGTCCATGTCAAATTTCTTCAATAGGTCTTGTGTGTACTTTGCTTGACATATGAAGGTGCCTTACTTGAGTTGCTTCACTTGGAAACCTAGAAAGAATGTCAATTCTCCCATCATGAACATCTCAAACCTTTTGGTCATTATCTTGCTAAATTCATCACAAAAAGTTTGGTTAGTAGAATCAAATATAATGTTATCGATATATATTTGGCATACAAAGATATCATCACCAAAACGCTTAGTGAAGAGAGTTGAATCGGCATTGACAATAACAAAACTCTTTTATTCTGCACATCTTCGTACTTTAGGACCCGATCAGAGTCTCTTCGTTTTGCATACTTACGACCCGATTGGTTTTGCACTGTAGTGTGTATTGTATCTGTAGTGCAGTGATAATGCGTTTGCTGGCCAAACTAAATGGGGAGCGGGTGGAGCTGCATTTTTTTTCTTTTTATTCTGGGTTATGGAGCTGCTTTTTCTGTTTTCTCGCTTGGGTAGCTTTGGAACTGTTGCAGCTAGAGAGTTAGAGGGCCCGGAGTCACACCAACCCAAAACAAACGTCCCCCTTGTCTATCATGATGTTGCTTCATTTTTTCTAACATTTATTTTTGTGGACTCTCCAAATTTAGGTTAAATTTCCATAAATAAAATAAATTTAGTTAAAATACTTGATTTAATTAGAATTGATTTCTTTTTTTAGTTTATTTTGATTACAGTTAAAAAATAGTAAAAATACTAACTACACATATCAATTGGTCCTAATGGCAAATATTGTGAGATCTTGCTAAATATAATTGGAATCAATTACATTTAGAGGGGAGGGGGGGATATGTCTTTTCTTTTATAGGTTAAAAATTTGTATATTTAAACAAATATTTTGAATAAATTAAATAGTCAAACTTTCATATAAAAATCAACGATGAACGAAGGGAGTAACTGATGCTATGCCAAATAAACCAATGCACATGATTCTTCATGGAGCCAAACCAAAGAACCCCGAAAACCAATCCATTAGCATGTGGTTATGGTTATCCTTCTCAACTGGGGAATGTCTTCAGTAAGACGGCACAACTTATCAACATAGACAAAGTCAACAGAGTTCTGCCCTCAAAGGATCATCATCAATACACATAACAGACTCTTTAATTAACCAAAATTAAAAACCTGGTTAACTTGATGTCAGTGCATATATGTACAAAAATTTAGCATCTTTATAGTCATAATAAGTCTGTTAAATTAAGCTAAGTGACTATAGAAAAGCCATTTCAAACTGATCATTCAACAGTCTCCACCTAATTTGCAGAGGGGACACGACTACACGAGGATCCTTTCCTAGCTTTCAAATCTTGTACTGCAGGCACTAGTATCTGTCTCCGGCATTGCACTCATCTTGGGCTTCTTCAACTTGCTTGCCTCATCTTCGGCTTCACCACCAAGGGTCTGATTGGTTCACCGCATCGGGCCTCAGCCAGGCTCCCGGGATGCAAGATGAAGCTGATTGGTTACTTGGGACACCCTCCCGGCCTGGCTTTGGGATGCAAAAGGGCACCCCGAGCCTGGCTCTCGAGATACGGCCGAAACCCTTGTTTCCCCGGAGCCAGGCTCCCGCGGTGCGACGGCGCGCACGCGGGCGGTGAAAGTTGCCGCACTCGTGCAAGCGGGAAGATTTCCTGTCACCTCCCTCCTTTCGCGCCATTCGCTCGCTTATATATCGTCACCCCCCTCCTCCCCTCCCGCGCGCGCTTCCTCCCTGTCCTATTCTTTTCTTCCCAAATTGAAACCATGCTTCACGGTGAAAGGATTTGGTGGCCTAAAATCCTCTTTTTTTTTTGTTTTGCAGCTGTGATTTGGCGACGGGAGTTTGTGGCAAGGCAAGTGATTTCATTTCGTTTCTTTTCAATTTCATTTCATCAACCCTAAATCTGTAGGTTTTGAGTGATGTGCAGAGGCTTGGAGAAGGTCCTGCTTGTAACCGTGGTCTTGTTTGTGTAGGATTTGTGATTCTTGTATCCTTGTTGTCTTCCTCTTAGATCTGTTCGGTGCCTTGGTTTGTCGGCCTCTCGTTTCGGTAAAGAAAGCAGTCACCCCCTCTGTTCCTTCCCCTTCTCTTCTTACTGTGTGGTTCAATGAGGTAATGGGCACCATACAGTCACCCCCTCTGTCCCTTAACCTGTTCTTATCTGAGGCAATGGGCACTATGTAACGATGATTGCTGATTTAATTACCTTTATTTATCTGAGGTAATGGGCGCCATGCAATGATGATTATTGATTTAATTACCTTTATTTATTTGAGGCAATGTGCACCATGCAATGATAATTGTTTAGTTACATGTCTTGTTGTCTGCTTTTGAATGATATTTATCCTTTATGAGCACCAATAACTTGAAAGTTGGCATTAGGAGATATGGACTTGGTTAAGGAGTTGGATCAGGTGGCTGCCCTTGCTGCTGCCCAAGCTGGTGTGCAGCAAGATGCTGAAACTGCTACCAATGTGATGTCTACTATTCAGAGCATATGCATATTGCCAATGATTTACTTCTGTGAGTTTATATCATATGTTACACTTCTAATTTTTCACTGTTAGCCAGCTATGACATGGTATGTAGTTCATCGTGGCCACCAAACTGGAGTCTTCTCCGGCTAGAATGAATGTCATGCACAAGTCAATGGCTACAAAGGAGCATGCTTCAAAGGATACAATACAAGAGAGGAAGCTCTTGCCGCCCTTCATTTGGAAGGTAAAAAAACTGAGGTCAAATACAATCCTAAGAATCTGTCCAAGTTTGTATTCACATGGAAAGATGGCATAATACTAGTTCAGGCAATAATCATTATCATTTTGAGTTTGATCATTGTATTTGTCTTGCGGTAATTTGTATAAGTTGGATCACTTTTATTTTGCATGGGATGGTAACCTCACCCATAGCATGTAAAGGGTCACTGAACCATGGTGTATGCAACCATCCAAACAAACAATTATTGTAACTGTTATTTGAATCTTGTATGCAATGGTAGCAACCAATCATCATCTCCATCTGGACTGGCTCCAGAGAGAAGACAACCAATCAAGACCTTCCTGCATCTACTCAGTCTGGCTGGTGGGAGCCTGGATCCTTGATACGAGCCAGGCTGGGTAGAGAAGGCAACCAATCAGACCCCAAGCCTCCCATCTCCTCCAGATATACATGTTGCAACTGTTGTATCTGCTTCCAATAATAAACAAGAAAAATCGGCCTTGTCAGATGAGCCAGAGAAATGTACTGTGACAAGCAGTGTATTTTGATTTGAAACCAAATATTATCCTTGTGACCAATCAAACAAGTCCCGGCCCAAATAGTACCATTCTATTTCAATTTTATATGTTCTAGCTCCATTGTTTGAAATGAACACCTATAGTCACTTTTGCACCCGGAAACCCAAACAAGCAGCCAAAAAATCCTAAGATGATAGGTTGACTTTCAGTTCGCTACCAAAAAATCCTGAAATGATAGGTTGACTCTCAGTTCGCTAAATGTGTTTACGCCTCATTTCTTTTTAGAAACCTGGATGTTATCGAGAAGGCCAAAAAGAACTCATGTTACATTCAGTGAATTTGTGCTTCCTTTGTCAGAGGAAAAAAAATGAATTCTGACTTTGGTATGCACGCCTGAGATTGCGCTCGAATTAGCAGGGCAACAAGTGATTTTACTCGCCATCATTAGAACTTTAATGCCGAAAAGCACACCCTGATCCGTAATTTGCTTCTAATTTCAAATGCAATTTTCTTCTGAACCATAAGTTGGCTTCTGAAATGTTTCAACCACCATGTTGTTTAGAATTAGCTATACCAATTTCTTCATGACACATAGGAGTGTTGATAAATAAGAATTTTAGATGGATCCAGTTGGCATGGTACTTTCGTGTATGGGGAAGCGTTGCTGAGCAGCAGAGCATGTGGGATATACTACATTGCGGATTATTACGATTATGGTACAGGAACCTTGGGTATCAGTGGTTGTAGATCTCTGAATAAAAGCCATTCAAATGGTAGCGCATTCTGATGACCGCCTAACATGTTAGGCTAGCGATTAGCCACAACTTCTCCCCCAGCGAATATGAATAACTGAGGTTCATACCAGTAATCATGCATGAACTACAAACTACACAATCGTCTACTCCCTCTGTTCTTAAATTGTTGTTGTCATTGATTTTTTTATTTAACTTTGACCATTCGTCTTATTCAAAATATTATTTCAAATATCAAAAATTTTAAGTTATGTTTTAATTTCCTTTTTTTAAAAAATAAATAGAATGAATGGTCAAAATTAATTAAAAAAATTAACGACGACAACAATTTAAGAAGGGAGGGAGTAATAAATAATTGTATCCACAATCAGTCCAATGAATGAGGTGCAATACTAGGAATGAATGAATTATGATCAAAGAGACATACACATTAAGAGTATGATATAGTTAGGCTTTCGTGGTCCCTTACACGTTAAGGATTTAATTTCCATAAAACTCATTATTGTGTATGTCCTGTATAAGTTTATATAAAGATCCAAATTAACTTGGAATCACAAACGAAAGAACGTGTTCTTATGCATGATATATTTATCTTCCCTCGCAACAAAGTATTATCAAAATTCACATTATATATAGATTCCAACTACATGACTTTATGAAACCATATATCACAAAGTAAACGATACTATATATGGATCCTGAGTGCTACTATAGTTGATTGAAACAAACCTGAAACCACAGCTAATTAATAAGCATATCCTATATATCTAAGAAATCCTTGATGGGGCCCTTGAGTGCTTCCATGACGGCGTTCCAGCCGGCTTGTGTTGGGTGCCAGAAGTCCCAGTAGAAGTAGTCGGCCGGGTTGGAGCAGAGGGTGTACTGCTTGGTTCCCCAGGTGGCGTCTACCTGGCCGCAGTAGCCGTTCTGTGTGTCTGGGGAGTCGCAGCATGGCGTGAACCTAGTGGGGAACTGCCGTGACAGATCCGTGCCTGTGAAATGAACATCGTCGATAGATAATCAAAATATGTCAGTACTACGTTGTCACCGATTATATATAGGATGTCTCTGACAAGAGAGAATTAAGGAACAATAAAAGACAATTAGACATGCATGCATTACCGGATGAGAAGACGCTATTGAAGATGCTCTCGAGGTCCAGAAGGAGGACGTCGTCGTCGTCGAATTTAGCCAGCTTGCGCTTGAGAGCTGCGTTGTGCATGGAGGAGAGCGCGTTACCGCGAGCGTCGCAGCTGGCGTAGTTGTTGTTGACGCTCCACCATGGCGTGCAGCCGGACGGGGGCAGGCCGTTCACCAGAACCTTGGACACGCCCAGCCTCTGCAGATGCTTCACGGCGTCCACGATCTTGTCGGTCACCTGGTTGGCGAACGACCTCAACTGCAATTAATTAATTAATTAATGGAAATAAGGAGGATTAATGTATAATCATCTCGCAATCGCCATGAATAATAATAATAATAATGCAGATCGAGGAGCTAACTAATACTACTAATGAGTAAGAGAACATCGATCTGACGTGATATATACTAGTATAGTAGTAACTCACGTCGTCGTCCCTGTCATCACTATTGACCATTTGGTAGTCGTGCATGACGGAAACGGCAACGAGGGCAACCGAGTCCTGGAGATCCTTTCGAGCGACATCTCCGTCGCTGAGCAGGTTCCTCAACTGGTCGATCTGGTCGGGCAGCGATGTCGCCTCCTCCGTCCCGTTGCCCCTGAACACGCTGGAGCCCGCCACGGCGAAGTTGAGCCCGGCGAAGGGACTGCCGTCGTCGTCCTCAGCAGACCAAATCCTGTACGCCGGAGGGGACTCGTCACGGCCAAGAATCTTTGCTGCAATTATCTCATCAGCATTTATATATATATATATATATATGTACGTAGTATTGTGTTTAATTTGTACGTACCAAGAAAGTCCGACTGTACTAGGCCATCGGAGAAGCGTCCTGTCGGACGATACCCGTGGGCTGAGTCCGACATGCCGTACGGGGTGTGCCATTGACGACTGATCTGGCTCATCTCTCCTGTCGCTTGCTGATTGCCAACGTCCACGAACGAATCGCCCAACAACAAGAGCTTGTACTTGCGCCCGCGGTGGCGCCGCGCATCCACCTCAACACCTGTTGCATTGCATGCCACGACCGAGTTTATTAGTATGTTATTAGTTGCCATGCATTAATTCATCGAGGGAAGAAAAAATAAACAAAACAAACCAAAACCACTGACGCACCGTTGAGGACGAGGACGAGGCACAGGCAGGCCAAAACAACAACGTTCATCTTCATGGTGTCGATCTGCATGCTAGCACTTATTGGCGCTTAGCTTGCGGTGGATGAGAATGAATAATGATTCAACATGTGGGCGTGTTCCTTCGCTATTTATACTAGTCTGTACTTGGCGCAACTTGATTGCCAGGAAATTAAATACACTATCCTGCCCGGTCACGATATGACCCATTTAATTAAAAAAATCGTTCGTCCAATAGAGATATACTACTAGTAGAGATATTGCCATGAATGTGTTACTACAAACAGTTCAATTCGTTAGTTCAACAGAATCCCAACCGGTAACTATATACTTCTACGGTCGTACGGGCCTGTTCTCTTCCTTCCTTCCAAGTCCCAACGTTGGAGATAAGTCGGAACCTGTTCCAGAAGGAGTTTTTTTTAGCATGTTCCAGAAGGAGATAGAGTACGACCATTACACAATAGGCCCATAAATAGTAATACGGTCCAATAGTGGAATTTTGTTATTATTTAAATTTTCTTTTAAATATTTATTATCAACATAATTAATATTCAAAAATTCTAATTTATAATTTTTGTAACGAATCAACATCACAAAAAAATTATTTACTACAATTTAACAATTTTGTATAGCATAGGCAAAATTTTTGGGCGTTGCACAAGAATGGCTCATTCAACATTTCATACCAAAAAGTTTGGAACAATTTATAAACAATGTTGAAATAGTTCATTACAAATGTTGAGTTTATAAGAAATATTGAAATAATAATTTTGCGAATAATTCAATTTAAATAACTGTTTTTTGAAATTGTTCAACATTTAATATTTATAAAATGTTGAAGCAGTTTATAAAATATGTTGAAATAGTTTAACACAAATGTTGAATCAGTATATACAAATGTTGAATTTAATTTAAACAAAAAAAGATATATTTCACATTTCAAATCTAAAATTTTGAAATGTTTGTCGGGGACCTTAAATAGTGCCCCCTAAATTATGGGATTAATCTAATAACAAGGGAAGGGTTAGGTCAAATAATGACGTACAGCCCATCACCGATAAGGCTCATGAGCCGAGCGGACGCTATAAACAACTCAAGCATTAGTGACAATTTTACTTTGTCACTAACAGGGATCAGTGCTTTGTGCAATCCCAACGTACCCTAAGCATATTTATCTTGATGAATGATGATACCCCCAAATCAACACATGTGGAAGGTCCAATAATAACCGACCCATCATCAAAATGGGCTGAAAGACCGTCCGGCCCACGGACGGGATGGACCATGTCGAAGGTATCACGAAGGATATCAGGTAAGATTATAGGTAACCTTATATATACGAGCTAGAAGATCAAAGATTGACTTCCAAAGATAAGGATCAGAACCCTATCGACTGAACGTGATTTTTGGCTCGGGTTTTCCGTACTTATAAATATGTAATCATCATTTCCCCCTGAAAGGGGAAGTTCCGCAAGACGCAAAACACAATACACACCATTAAAAGTAGGGTTTTGTTATCCTCACGCAGCCCCGAAGCAGGATAAACTCGCCTCTCTTGAAATTGATCTTGCACCAACGTTATTCACAATCCCGATCAAATATTTTCCAACTCATAGACCGTCGACATAGCTATATAGTCGCTTTCACTTAGTTTTTCCTGCTCAATAGTACACGTAACCAACATGGGTGTCAAAAATTAGCTGAACTTGATTCCTTTTTTTCAGTCAACTTTTTCAGGAATTTCTCATCAATAGCTGACCAATTTTTTATCACCGTTCACTCGAAATTTTCCTCCTTGCATACGAAACATAAAACTCACGTAGGCAATGCAAGAAACATATATAAGTGCGTAGCTACATCTGGGTTTCATCAATAGGTTTGTGAATGAAAAGAATAATGATAGGAAAAAACGCATCACTGGTGAGAAGAGTGATGTGTTTTGTTTTTATAAAAAAATAGCAACAAAAATGGATAACATAGCAATATCCGTTTTCATTCTTATAAATAAATAGCTCATAGCAACAAAAAAGTCCGATCCAAAAGGAATATTATATTCAGACCCATGAAGGCTCTGCGTAACGTCTCATCATAATTTAGTTCAAGCTGTAGTGAATGTTAACCACATAGAAGTTCTCATTTTATTTAGGATGCTTAAGGCAGGACTTATGCAAAAAAAAAACCACTAGTTATACTAATGCTTATATAGAAACAGTTTGACATTGTTGGCAAAACTGATTATACTTATGATTATGCTTCTTGAGATCCATAGGCAGAATAAGTTAGTTTTTGCTACTTTTGCTCAAAATGCTTATGCTAGTACAAAACTGCAAAGATTTTATAGCTGTTTATACTCATAAGCAGTTTTGTTGTTTCATACTCTAAATTGCTCATTAAGCTATAAGCACTTCAATAGAGTGTATCAAATACACCCTAAAACAGAAGCACATAGAAAATGTGGCATGTTGAAAAATAAAACTCCCTAGACATATCTACGGCCAAGCTCATTGACACATTCAATCAGAGATCATGCAGGGTTCAGGAAACAAGGAAGAAATTAAAAGGTAGAAAGCTACTTCCCGGTGAATTAGTTGCATGAACCGCGCATTGGGTGTCATGGAGCTTCGCATCTCGGACCAAGCAGTGCAGTTGATCGTCTCCCTAGCTTGTAACCCAGTTAGAAATTTATACTTGAGTCATGCTAGTAACCGAGTTGACCAGATTGATTAATAAAAAAACTGTTTTTTAAGCGTTGCGCAAAATTAAGATTCATTTGAGCAAAGTGAAAAACAAGAGTCTGAACGTTTGATACACCAAACACTAACTGTGAGGCCTAGCTAGATAACCTGCAATAAAAGAGGTCACCCATGGCACGAATTTGAAATAAATAGGGCACTATGGGGCAATATATATAATTAAGCAGTAATGATGAGAGAAAAACGGAGCTCGGTTAGCACGAAGTGTGTTGCTAAAAATCAACATTGGTACTCCCTCCGTTCTTAAATTGTTGTTGCCGTTGATTTTTTTTTATTAATTTTGACTATTTATCTTATTCAAAATATTATTTTAAGTTATGCTTCAATTTCATTTGATAAAAAAAACAAACTATAATAACATATATGATATTACTTAAATTTTTTTGAATAAGAATAATGATCAAAGTTAACTAAAAAAAGTCAATAATGACAATAATTTAAAAACGGAGGGAGTACATGGTAACAGAACAAGTGGGCAGGTTGAAAAACAATGTTACAAAACTATTAACAACTTACTTATTGTCAGGCAAACTTACTCTTGGTGTGCCTCGCTCAGTGCTGCTCTCTGCTGTTGGTATAACGACCGAGTATGACAACAAGATCGTGGCGCCCAGGATCCGACCGATCCTTAGTGCTCAGTTAGTTGCTCACACCAAAGACACCCGATGATGACCCGACCTAAGACCACTCCTCCGATCCGGGGCTATAAATCATTCGCATTCTTTTGTAGAGTTGGATCATTATTTCTCCATCCAGCGCATTCATTCCAAGAAGAAAACATGGAGAAGATGAGCCGCATGGCAGCAGTTGCAGCCCTGGTTCTGGCCGCGGCGTTGCTGGCGTCAGGGGCAGGGACGACCACCGGTGCCAACTCAACGGCGACGACGACAATTCTTCATCTGCGACGACACCACGGGAGGAGGCCCGCCAGTTGGTCCCCGCCGCCGCCCTCCGTCCCCCCGGTGGCTCCACCAGAAGGCCCCACGTCGAATAATAATTGCCCGCCATGCCGGTGTAGGAGAACTCCGTACGCTCCGGGCGAGGGAACTCCAGCAGCAGCTGCGTCCTCGCCGGCGCCGGCAACAACATGCATGCCCACCCTACTAACGTGCGGCAGCTTCCTGACGGGAGCCCATCAGTTGGAGGCGCCAAAGCCAAGGACATCCCCGTGCTGCATGGCCTTATCAGCTTTCTTCAACACCGCCGATCTCGGGTGCCTCTGTCCCATTCTACGCGGCGATCTCAACAGGGCACCTATCAATATCAGTCCTATACGAATGCTTCAACTGCCGGTTCTGTGTGGCATCGTACCACCCACGCAGCTCTTCACCATTTGTTTCAGTAATCTCTCTCTCTCTCTCTCTCTCTCTCTCTCTCTCCTATATATATATTTTTCAGAACGAAATTCACTGTTTATTGATAATTTATATGCAGATCAGCAGCAGCATCAAACTCCTCCGCACAACTGACATCAACAAAATACATATATATTTCGAGTTAAACCTAGATATTTATCACGATTGGTCCACAAACCATTATGTAACGTGAGAGGTCATACCATGTACTAGCGAAATGACATGAGTTGAAATTACAGATGCTCTACTTTAAAGGTGGCAACAAGATTATTTAATTCCCTACTGTTCATTTTGTACTGCCATCATTTTCTGTCTCGAGCATCGCACTCGCACTCATCTTGCGTTTCTTCAATGCAACTTTAATTTTCTTTGTGTCCCAGGCTCCCATTCCCTCCCAACATTCCTACCACAACGGTTGTATCTTCCAAAAAAAAAACAATGTTGCAATAATATGTGCGCTAATCTATCAAATGTAACAAACCAATTGCCAACATATTTGACACCAAAACTGAATTAGTAACAGAAAATACCACTACCATATTTAGTTCAACTAGATCAAGTGGCCCGCGCAGCTGCGCGCTGCAAAATGTGCCAACTAATTAGATATTGCTAGCAACAGCACTACTGAAGACTATTGAAGCTATATATGTTTAAACTATTCATAATTATCAACTGTTCTAATATTGTCCCTATGTTTTCTTGCTAATTCCTTAAGCAAAATATCATTTGACAAATCTGTGTGTCCTCCTTCCTGCTTTGATGGACCACTCAAGATTTGTACTAATTGGTTACTTATTAACACACAATAACCCTGCCACACTACTCGTTGGTAAATCAAGCCATCTGTGGATGCAGCATAACCCAAAGTGGCACGCATGTGGCACCAGACCCCAGTAGCCAGATGATAAATTATCTCCCGGCCCTCCAGCAATTTGTTGCGCAATTGCTTCTATCTATTATACAATCTAGGAAACTGAAAACTCTAGTATGCAAAGCTCACCAAACAGTAATATGTCAAAATAAATTTTACTTTGCAAAAAATAAAACTGTAACCACCTGATTAGTAATATGAAACTTCTTTTGCTGCCCGCATATCTAGTTTCTAGTCATTACAATCCTCCGTCTTTAAGCAGCCAGTAATTCAGCAGTGTAACGCTCTACAAGCCTGTAACATTAAATTTCCTGACCTCAACATTAAGATTATTGTGAGAAGAGGACGCATGTGACACGTGAGTTAGGGGAGTATGGTTATGGTTTGAATATGTTGCAAAAATCCTGTATTGAATAAATTAAAGTTCAGAGTTTTTTTTAGATGATGGAAAAATCCAGCCTTTTGCAAGTTTTGCATATGGCCACAATTCAAAATTATTATAATATTAAGCACCACACTAGTAGCACGACAAGACAAAAAAGAGAGGAGAACTAAAAACATAGTCTGTGTCGCGATGGTCATCCATCCTTTACCAAAACGCTCATGGCAACCACCTCCACTAAATGCCATGTCTCCACAAAGACGTTCCTGTGGGTATCTTTTTGCAACGTCCTCCAATAGCGAAACCAATAAGTCGCTCAAAATATTATCTGCATCAATGAGAATTATAGTTCAGATAAATATTTCTTCTTTTTATTCACATATATAACCAAAGAAATGTCAATTTATCACCATCCTTTGGTTTGATTCCAAATTTGTTACTTCTTACTTGTATATATAGCTTATCATAATAAATTTGTCCTACGGCCCGGAAAGCAAAATTATTTGTAGCATGAGTGCAGCAAATTTCAGTTATGGACAAAACACGCCCTTGTAATTATTGTTTGTATTATTTTCATGTATTTGAATTTGATCACTTCTTAAGAAGTTGATGCTCTGGCAGATGTGTATATATACTAGACAAAAATTATTTCACTCGGAAAAACACTTTATTCCTAACTCATCTAAAATGACAGAAGTGATAAATTTTAAAATGAGTGGATTCCATACCCCGTTTAATGTATTCACCATATCTAAAAGTTCGATTCAACCATATAAGTTCATCTGCACTTGTGTTTTCTTTTTCGTTGCAATGCAATCTGTGACTGCAAGCATGCATGCCTAATGGAGCGACATAAGAACTTCAAAGACACTGCACATGTTCAACTGTACCTGTTAGCCAAGCATAACATGATCTAAAAGGATACTGTAGAATGTATACATATACCTCATAGTAAATAAACTTTAATCATTTACAGAATTGTTGTAACTCTGTATTCCTTGCAAAAAAAGAGCAATTCAAATATAACTATGCGAAAGTAGTAGATAAATAAATCTGCATCAGATTAGCGAAACCATCAAATATGTGTTGACTAGATAAAGTGGCAAAAGTAACTCTGATCTGTTGAAGAACGATCGAATAACTAGAAAGCACATTGGTGACTGCTTGCTTGGCACTGTAACAGAGATGTGGTGCACGAAGAAGTAACAAAACACGGGTAGGTTTGGAGGGCAATGTCCTTCTTGCATGTTGGATGCCAGAAGCTCGTTTAATGATCTCTATGGTCTCGGCATGGCTGCGTATGGCTTACAAGTTACAACAGCTGAACAGCCTCCGCTCTTGCGGTTGGAGATGAAGATATGCCACCGTCGCTAGATGCGAATTGTAAGCGTTATTCTGAGACATGAGTTTGTGGCATCTGACGGAAAAATATCCATATCCATGCATAGCGACGGACGACGTGAAGTCATTTACTCCTGTTTCCCAATTAATGCTGTCACAGCTGCTGCACATGGCGGCGATCACGTCCTCGACAACGGTTGAGGTAATGAGACTGATCTAGGTTTGTGCATGGCGGCGGACGTTCTGCAATTTTTTGGGGTTCCGATTGATGAAGACATGAAGTGCTTTCAGAGTATTATGGTACAGATAATTCAGATCGCACGTGTGGGGTGGGGAAGAGGGGATTACGTGAGGATCACAGGATAAGGAGATTGAGGGTCAGATTTATTTCTTCTAACATGTCATATGTAGGGATTAAGGATCAGATGTTTTACTTTTTTATGAGAATTTCTAGCCTATTTCTTTATTTTTCTAGCCACCGTGGTAGAAAGGTCATCTCCTTTTATTAATAAATAGACGAAAAAAGAAAGAGTTACAAATAGCCAAAAAGGGGCTAAGTCATCTTACCTTCTGAAACAGACGGTCCAATTTTGCATGTCTGATGTCACAGAATAAGATGTTCCATTGCTGGAAAATCCTATGGTTAAAGACGATCGTTATCTCAATATGATCAAGGAAATCATTAACTCATTCCCAAACTCAAAATACAAAAATATACTAAGTAACATGCCATCAGCTCAGTAGCTTTTTTTTTTTGAACCCTCTCAAACTGAATATTATAGCTGACTTAAGGAAAAAGGCATACCTGAAAGTCTTGTGTTTATCTCCTGCCTATAAAAGCCAATTAATGAATGTAGATTTCAACAGGTACGGGGAGAAGGAACAAATCATTCATTAACTACCTCTTTTGTTCATAGAAGCAACTTATATCTCACGCTTTTGGTTTCTTGCCTTTCTCCTTACTAGTTTTTTGCACGTGGGACACGCACGCGCTATTTTTCTACAACGATATCATGTAACAACTAAAAACATGTATGAAAGATAGTCTAATAATGCATTTCAACATGTTACATAAAGAGGGTGATTAATATACGATGCATGCTAATCTTTTATTCTCAAAATGTCAGAAAATCCACCAGATGCATTGCCACGCCCCTTGTTGCCCTCATGTTTCAATAACAGGCGCAAAAGCCATGACCTCATTGCCTCACCCTATACTTAAAATCTCTACAATGTATGAAAAGAGGTGGCGTCGTCCGCCCTTATTCTGCCCCGACATTTAATAACACTAATTTTTTTATAGTGAACCCTTCTTTTGTGATATTGTGTCACACTTTGGTCAGACGTGGACCCTTCTTTTCATCCAAGGATGGATGGGTGGGGGATGTTTGAGATCAAGGGTGCATAGGGGTGGTGGATAGATGAATTCTTGGTGTTAAAAAATGGGATGGAGTTCAATTTTTATAGTATAGAGACAAGGTACTTTAAATTAATTGGTCAACCATGAAACTTGAAATAAAAACCAAAATTAATGAAAATGCATGTGCAAATCTCCATCAACCTAATAATTCACATGATAAATTTCCATTGAGAAAAACGTTGTAAAAACACTTCAAGGAAATGACATCAGGGTTGATTTATAAATCATGTATAAATTTCAATAATTCATGAGCAACAATAGCATATAGTATACAAAGGACATCACAAACACTCTACAGCTTTCTATTAACTTACCCACGCATCTTAGGATGTGGGATGCATTACTTGAACTGGAAAAAGAACATGAGAAGGATATTCATTTAAAATCACTTGTATAGAGGGATCTGCGTGGCACTTGCATCTGAAGAATCATTACACGGTCTTTATGATCCTCCCACCTGCATGTGGCTGAGTGAGCTAGCTTATGCTATTATGACATGTCTCTACTTAAGTCTTCTTGGCCTCAGCAATCAAAGCTTGTAACCCAACTCTTCGAGGTAGCTGCCTCATGAAGAGGTCTCTTTCAGGATGAGTCTGCCCAGCAGTCTAAAAAAACTTGAAACTCATTAGATTGTGCAACTGGTGGCAAGAAGACAATCCGGCTATGTTGGGTCATGGTCAGCACACCTAAAATGCAATATACGAAAACAAATAGTAAGTAACGTAAAAAATATATACGTGGGAAGAGAATATATATAAGAGTATAACCACGGGTGGTAGATAAATTCATCCACACAAGAGTGCTTTATACCTTAGCACATTCTGCTTTATAACCACTTTGACTCTGTCATTATAGCTGGCAGCAGTCTTAATTTTGAGAACAAGAGAAATACATAAGGCTTTTCTTGCCAATATATGCCACGTCTTTTTTGTCAATGAGTTTAAAAGATAGTGGGGCTTAAGACATAAAGAAAATGTAAACTGAGATAATCATGCTATAGGCACAGTCCTGCCCCCTATGCTCAATGCAGAAACCATGAGAATCCAAAAGCATCACGAAAAACACTAACAATCAATTTAGGTTAACAAATCTAAAATTCTAGGCCATCTCCTAGAGTCATAACAGCAAAGTCTTAGGAGTAGCATTTTTATAAACTTTCTTTCTAACCAACTATATATCTTTATTTGAGCTTTGCTGTTGGGACAAAACGTTTGTGTGTTAAAAGTACAACAGGCTGCCAACTGTATATCTTTATTTGAGCTTCGCTATTGGTTTCTAATTCATAATCATCACTAAAGGCCTTTCAAGAAATCAGATAATATTTTAGTATAGATTTGAGTTACATGAAATTGCACTGTACTCCAGCCTCAAAGACGGTGCTAGACATCGTAGTATAGATTTTTAGTACAAATTTGAGTTATCATCTCGTGCACTTGAACATCTCCACTTAAGCTCATCCTATTGAGTCTGACCCCTCAAGGCCTACAAAGAATACCACACTTCATTATTGAAACAGATTGTTCTTCAATTGCACAGTGAGACATCTCAAGTTCATAAAGTAGGACACACCAAGTAATACCTCCAAATATTTCTATGGCAAGATCCAAATCCATACCAATAATTAGTCCCTAGCTAATTTTATATATGAACACGACATCACGTACTTCGCATTCTGTGTCATACACCCTATCACACAAGTTTAAATCTAACTGCATTCAGATCAGACAAAAACATGAATAACGGAACATGTGATGCACCGACCTCAGCATTTGTGTTCAGTACACAAAACATGCTTGTCATTTTCATTAAGAAAAATGTTTCTAACCAGTAACCACTATAGCCAACCCAGTCCCTTACTACAAAAGCATTGTTTGGGTCGATTCCAAACTCATTCACAAGCTTTGTACCAAAAAGGTACATATTGAAATCAATTGTGCCAGAAAAATCTCCAAGAGATAATATGGCATTTGAAATTTTCTACTTTTTCAGATAGATTTGACAGATGCTATAGCTATGAAATGCTCAATACATCCCAAGCCAGCTTTAAATTTGACGAATCTTCAAATATAACATTTTGGTAAACTTTGAGAGCAAAAATAGAAGTTCCAGAAGTACCTTCAGATTAGTACTGGAAGCAATCATATGTTTTAAAACAGCCTGTGGCCTGCAACAATGAGTTTTGGATAACTCAGTCACAGGGTAAGGAAAGATAGCATTGAAAGCAATCTTTGAGCAGATTAAACCCTGTTGGAAAGAAACTTGTGTTGTTAGTCTCACAGGTAGCTCACAACTGCTGGTATTTGATCTCTATGAAATAGCTCAATTCATTCATATGGCCTTGAGGGCCTATTTATACACAAGGGAGGTCGGTTCAGAGGCTGGCTGAACTGACTGGATACATCTGCCAGCTTTAACAGGCTGTAGACAACACTTTGTCAAAACAAAATTGACTTTTACTACTAGCTGTAACTAGCACTATGTCAAACCAAAATTGACTACTACTATCTATGACTTACTGCCTAAGTTACTATATTACTATGGATGGCTGCTGTGCTGACATACAACAACCAGTGCAGCAACTATATCTGCTGCTAGTTCACACAGGTGCTAAAACACCATTAAGCTAAGACTCAACTATCAAACCCAAGTGAAGATTTCATCCATTCCTTAAGAGCATGAGCATTCAGCATAGTTTCAGCAGTTGTGAAGGTTCTTTGATACAACCATCACTACACAGCTGTTAAAGAAAACCAATAAAAACTTTCATACCGATGGCCAACAAAAGATCTAAGATGAAAGTGAGAAACAAAATGGTAAAAAGTGTCCTGATTACCAAGGGTAGTTTCAGGGTATAACTCTTTGATGCTTTGTGCAATATCAACTGGATCAACATTTGCGAGACTACAAATGAGTTGACTACAAATGCTCCTTTCCCTGTGTAAAGAACAAATAACCAAACTCACTGTTTTTTCAATACCATAAATTAAACGGAATAGATACCTCAAGGCAGTTTGCACCATCAATGAAAACAAACTCTTGCAATAATGCAAAAAGAAAAAAAAATATTATAGAGCCGAATTAACTAAAAATGAGAACTCTTGAGACAAACAACTGCAACTACACTATGGGCGCAACTTCCTCTTGTTCTATTTGTCAGGGAGACCTAATCTTAGGCACAAAGCAAGAGGAAATGAGAGTCAATTATTATAAAATGATTACTAAATCATTGCTGGGTACATAGAACTCCCCCCTCTACATACTTGTGCCCATATAGTTCAACTAAAAGATACATTCTTTTCCAATTACTACTGAAGAATGAATTTCAAAACAAAATTACCATATGTACTGTGAAGAATTAATATGCATCTATACTATATGTATCTGAAGAGAAGAAAAAAAAAGTATAGAGCCTAAAGAGCATGGAGAAATCCATCAGATCATTTTCTTATAATTTTGTGAAATTGGAGTTCTAAACCACGAAGATATATTTCTTTTTTTTTGCTCAAATAAGAAGATACATTCCTCATTTGTATAGACTCAAAACTTAAACTATTATAGAACCTACTCAAAGTGTTACCATTGTTACCTGACGCAAGTTTTGAACCAGGAAAATGAAGGCTGGCGGTCTGTGTTCATCTTTTGGTAGGAGTAAAGAGAGGAAGCACAGCCTACACACCCTTAGCAAGTTAGCATCTCATCCAGTCTGGACTCTAATCCTGCGATCAACGATGCTCAAAAAAAAAGACCCTAAAACCAAAACACATAAGAAAAATGCAATTTTCAAATTTTTATGTTAGGAAATAAAAAGTTTGACATCTATTTTAGTTTTCACTGTGAGGAAATCATAATTCTAATCTGATTGAAGGGGAATAAATCTATTATAAGGTCCCACAATATTTTTCAGCTGCAGCAAACTGAACAAAATCTAATGTAGAACCTGAACCTGTAAATTTGACTATTTTTTCTGTGCATACAAGGTACTGTTGACGATTCTAACCTTTGTGAGGACACGATATCCTTCAGCAGGCACCAGAACACGGGTTGGGATCCATATCCTCATCCTCCTCGTATCTGCAGTTGATGCAGCCGCTGTCGTCCATCGCAGGTCGCTAAACAAACCACTGCTTGCACAGAATCAACAACCAACTGAATCAGTAACACGTGGAGACAGATCGAGAATGGGGGAGATTGATTGATCAATCTCAAGTAGTACCAATGGATGACAAGATCCGGCATGCATCAGGATGTTTCCCTCATCCAGAACTGAAGATGGGGACACCACAATGTCCCTCGATGCAAAGAGGACCAAAGGAAGAGGAATTTTGCCATTAGAGTTGACATCACCCATGATGGCGGCTGATCTGATGGGTTTCCAGCGTTGCCATGGGATGGTCTTCTTGCTCCACAGCGGCTAGCTCGAAGCAGGGGCGTGATGCCACCGTGCGTGCGCTAATGCATAGCAGCAACAAGCACATCGGGGAGGCACTGGTCGTGCGGGGGCGGATCTGCGGCCGGCCATCGCGGAATAGGGCATGCGGAGGCAGTTAGATGCAGATGTTGTGGCGTCGCCGCCGTTTGCCTACGATGCGATGGCATGAGGAGCGGACGACAATGGGGGCATGGCGATGACAAGCGGCATAGGGATCGCGACCATAACGACGTTTACGGTTGTCCGCCCTCCGCCATGCTCCTCCTTGCGCTCGCGTTTGTGTGCAAAGATCTGGATCGAGGAGGGAAGGTAGGAAGGAAAGGCGAGTTTGATCCACGACGAGAAAGGAAATCACGCGGAGCGGAGACGGAAAAACTGGGTGGGTATGTGCGGGCGGGTAGGAATCGGTGCAGTGAAAAAAGACGGGATTTAGGTGGCAGACTACACGAAAATTCAACTAAAAACCATGTCATGTCATATGTAATGGTGGGTCCGGAGTTGATCATAAGGCTAATTTTAAATCAGAGTAAAAATTAAAAGCTAGGATATGATGAGTATTAGAATTTCGTGGTAGGTTTAGATGAGTAGATGTTTAATCTTTATAGTATAGACAAGTCTTTGGAACCGACCGAACTCTGTTAAACACTAGTTACTATGCCCGTGTGTCACGCAGGTGCGTGTGATTATTTATTTATAACAAAATATTTAATTGTTTGTGTATAAGAATAGAAAAACAACTAATACAATCAAACCATTATTTGAACCCTCAATAGACCCTAGGAAAAACTCATATATCCACTTACCACTAAATTGCCATCATTTTGGTTTTTTAGTGCCAAAAGAAAACAAATAAACCTCCCCTCAAATTTCAATAATAACAATTATCATGTGTACCAATGAAAAATAAAGACAGATTCTTCATTTTTGGTAATTGGCTTTTTTCAAAGGAAATGGTTAAGACAAAAAATGACTAAATCTCCTTGATTTTAGGACTATTATTAGAAAATATAATTTGTATATTTGAATTAGATCTCTTGTAATCTAACCATCCAACATATATAAGCTACACAAACTACTATTTCACAAGCATAACCGCTTACACAACACAAATGCACATCAATATATACAAGTTGCAGCAATAGTAATCTTCTTATATATACAAATTGGAAGTATGATCGGCACAACATTCACTTAATCACCAAAATAAAAATAGGATTGACAATGTCACAAAGATGTTGATAAAAAAACGAAGCTATTCCATCATGCACTAAAATCAATCATATGTCATGGAACCCGTTTTGTGCAATCATACATTGAGTAAGTATACTTGTAAAAAAACCGCATGCACTGTTGTAAGCTATTCCATCATGCACTGTTGTATGGATTGCTCAATGTTATACACGTCTAAGAACAATTATATATGAACCTTAAACAATTATATATTTACATAAGAGAAAACAATGTGTTGGTGCGTGTAGCCAACAATAACAACCACATCAAATACACCGAATGATTTCTATGACCATTCATATATCCACCTTAATCAATTATAAAAACAGATGTCCCAAGAATTTAATAATTTTGACGCACAAAGGACATGAGCTTTCATGCTTTGAGGAACTGATGCTTCTCATCATCACGATTGAGGAACTAATGAGGAGCCTAGATATTTGCGCATAACCTCAATCAAACAAAAGTTGGAAAAGCAGAAACTTTACTCATGGGGGCATGGTCATAGTGCAAAAGGTGCTTAATTGATGTGTGAAATGAATTGTCGCATATGTTCTCACCTTTGTCAGCTCATGGAGAATAGCTCTTGACTGGTTCAGAAAACAAATAACAGCTCAATGTTACAACCATTTCTCTCACTCCATAATTTCCAACCAACGAGGTACCACTCCTGAGAACTACATTTGTGAGCATAACTGTGAAAAAACTTAAGTAGATACAAAGTACAATCAGAAGGTAACCGACATACACAAAGAAATAAGTTACAATGGCACTGCTTATAGCCCACATTAAATTTTTAGTGGAAGCAAACTTGAGATCACCTACTTAGCGTACAATGTTTAACTGGATTGGTATCATCCTACATATTTCAGAAGAACTTGCTAAAGATAAATCACATCAATATACTATCTTAAGTATCAAAGAAGGATGTATGTTTCAGATAAAGTGAGGCAGCAAACACTCAAGTTCAACCCCAAAACAAATGCCCCAACTATAATTGCCTTGATTCACATATAGTTATAGATCAAACAAATTATGTCATTTAGCAGTTTTAATGCATCCATCTGATTAGAAACACTTCGGAAATGTGGTATCAAAAAAAAAAGAAATACTTTGGAATGAAATTATAAGAACAGCAAAATTATATATTATTGAGCACTAATATGTCCCCACAAAAGCAATGGAAATCTTATATGACAATATATTCTTTATGCAGAATGGAAGCACATTGATTTAGCTGAAAGAACCGCCCTTGATCAGCGCAGAATTGACTTTGAATACATTTCACTTAACAAAAAACAGTTGATGTACATAGCTTCTATTTAGTAAAAGATGTAGATCTCATAGTCAGCCATTCTTGAATAGGTTAACATAACCATTAAAGCCTTTTTCGACGGTGTTTCTCCATCAGTTAACATAATTCTAAGTGAACTAACGGATGAACATAGCCTATGGTGTATGACGGGTGCAAAGAAGCTGCGAGGTCTTGATCTTGTTCTTGCCTTAGGGTAGTTAGCATTGTATTGTTGTCATGGCTCTAAATCAGGAAAATGTATAAAAGCCTCACTCATAATTGGTCCCCGTATGAGTGAGGAACATGTTGGGGACCTCCCTTTTTTCTCTCTAATACAATGAAGCACAGTTCTCTTGCATTTTCAATAAAAAAAAATACTTGAATAGGTTAGATATCCAATAATTTTGCACCAAGTCAACATGAAACTAAAAAGGCTTTAATACATAACCTTCATTAGAGATGCATGCATCATAATTAAATTAGTTTGACTTTTGCACAAGCCGAAAAGAGCAAAACAAATCCCATGAAATTTGTGCCCCATAAATGTAAACAAAATCTCTCGACATTGTCTTTTTCTCTCGAACTCTCGACATAGTCTTGATTTCCTCCCTACACCAGACTCATGAACGATATTTTGTTTTCCTCCCTTACACCACTGACTTGTTGTTAATCAGAGCATTAGACCAGATTCATATAGGGTTTAGAAGAAATTAAGACCTCATTCTTTTCCAGGTAATGAGTAAGCTTTCCATAGCGAACCCCTGAAAAAATAATACAACCACTAAACCACATGTTAGCTATTGAACCAATAATTAGTTCCTCCCAGACATCACTCTCGAGGCATGCATATCATCAATTTAAGAAATGGTCATAAGGCATACAACTCCAAGTAAAATGTAACTTACATAACAGCTTGTAGACAAATTTTCACCAGTACCACAAGGTGATCATCTCAAATGTCTTAAACTGATGCAACTAAATTTTTTAAAAGTTTGGTTGGAGTGATAATTATGATTTAGGTGCTTCAAGTCAAATAAATATGAGCTCCTATCTGTACAACAATATATTGTCATGCAACCATCAAGGCTCTGCAAAATCAACAAAAGTCAAGGGTAGATAATTTTCTCTTGACTATATTGAAAAAATAACAGAAATTGAACAAACAATAGGAATGAGGGTTCTCATTAATACTACCAAAAAACAAGCAAGTGTAATCGTTTATTAGGTGAAATGTAAAATGTGAACTATAGTTTGATGACTCGATTTTAGCTAAACCAATTGACGTGCCCTGCTCCCTCACTAATAGATCATTTCAATGGCATATGGGAGTAATGACCAATGCCAACAGTAGCAGCAGATATTGTATTGAGCTGCATAATTACCTTGATTCGTAATAATTCAGTTCTATATAAACTGTGGGCTATAGAAAATAAATAGTAATGCCAGGAAGTCAGGACCAGCTCTGGTAAAAGTGAAACAAACACTTTTGATAATCCAAACCTGAAGATAATGCAGTAGAGTTTACAGATCCGGAACTGAATCACTAAAAAATCACAATAAATCTCTAATTCTTCCACATATATCGCAAGTAGATGTACCATGTAAAGAAGTAACGACAAGAGCCTGGCATACATGCTTTTCATTTGTAGTCTTCGATCGAGTGATAGATGCGCAGGAAAAAGGATGTCCTTGTCACTGAGAGGCTGATACGATGGACCACCTTCCTGAAAACCGAAATAGGAATTGATTCAACATGTTTGAAAAAAAAAGAAGGGTGCAACAATCGCTGGCTGAATTTATGAACAGGAAGAAGAAAATATAACTTAAAGAGAAGCGTACAACACCGTGCGCGCTATTGTTATCGTCTTATCGAGAACCAGCACCATGGATTGTGTCTGGAGCACCGCCTCCGTGCACCAGTGCACCATTCGAGAACCAGCCGCAACGCGCCCTGCTCTGCCTCCTCGTCGACAGCCGGGCAGCCGCCGCCACGGCCAGCGCCACAATCAGCAGAGACGCCGCCAACGCTGCAAACGACTGTGCATGTGGCGACTGAATGCCGCTGCGCCTAGCTCCCTCCCCCCCCCCCCCCCCCCCCCCCCCTCTCTCTCTCTCTCTCTCTCTCTCTCTCTCCCAAGATCTAGTCGAGGAAGTGCACGTTGAGGATGAGGACAAGCTAGATCGCCATGGCCGATCATTTGATGCGCAGGTAGCGGCATCCGCACTTGGTTGCGGACGCAAGGGCGAGTGTGGGAGCGGGCGGAGAGGAGGCAGATTGCCGATCATACTGACTCATGCCCTCCATCGACACCGATCGAGCAATGGAAGGGGTGCGCGTGTGATTTAAATTTCGTTTCCATATTCATGGTTACATAAGAAATTAATAGTGCGTGAAAAAAGGACAATGGGTTAAGGAATGAACTAATCGTAGGAAACTTTGATATAGAAAGAAACTACATGAGGCGCGCCGTTTTGGAACTGGTACAAGTGGGGGCTAGACACAGGATAGGTGAGAAAATATTAAATTTGGCTGACGACATATAACTAATAAGGTGTTATTGAGGTGAAGGATTTCCTTCAACCACAAATCCTACCATCAGATGCTGTGGGTCTAATTTAATCTGAGAGTGGAGATTGCTGGGTATCCAAATTTTTAGGTGAGCGAATTGATCGCAGGGATTCGTTCTTTATTAGTTTAGATAAGTAAATATAGAGAGGACATTATCTCAAGCAGATGCTGCAAAATAAAAAGCACGCTAACAATATAGTCACACAAGAACTTGGAACTCATCTGTCTCGACGTCTCCCCTCCAAGAGCGGAGGTGGAGGAGGGTGGGCACATCCCCATTTCTAGTGTGACTGTCCATAATATTTGATCATCTGCATCATTCAATTTTGCATCAGATGTTTGCCAGTGTTTACCAGTGACATAGGTTAGGCAAAAATTAGGTAACACTTTTCTACCTGATATGCTCCCCATATCCAATGTAGTGGCCAGAAATTTTAAATCTTCTTTTTCAATAATGTGACATAGAAAGTAGATTTGAATTTTTGTTTAATATTATTGAGACCTCAAGGACTCAGACAGAATGTCACATCATCTCGAAAGCGGCCAGACCCTAGCCGCCACCTCCACCACCACCGGCCCTTCTCCGCCCCCCCCCCCTTCCACGCTTGCCGCCACCCGAGCGGGCCATGAGCCAAAGCTGTGCGCCCGCGAGGAAGGTGGCGGCGAGGCTCCTCCTTTCTCCACCACCCCCCCCCCCCCCCGGCGCGGCGTGATGGGGAGCCTCGTGGTCACCGGATCCGGTGCCTAGGCATCCGGATCTAGCGATAGGGGGTTGCGCACCAGCGGTGGCCAAGGGCGAGCCTCCTCCCCCCTCCCTCCACCTCGACGCCCGCACCTCCTCCCCTCTCGATCCGATCCCATGGCGACCGTGCTGGCGGCGGTGACCAGGAAGCCGATGCGGGTGCCGTCCAGGGGCAGCAAGGCCAAGGCGGCATTGGCGGCGGCCGCACCGGCCGATGAGAAGGCCAAGCTGCAGTACGGCGGAGGAGAAGGCGGAGCCCACGGAGGAAGATAATCGGCGGCGGCGCCCTCCGAGGAAGAGGAAACGGCGGAGGCGCCACTTAGGCGGCCGCTCCGGGTGGCGCGGTTCCGACGCGCTGTGGTGGGGAGGGTGGAGCCCGCGGATTTCGGGCGCGTCGTGACTAAGAAGGTGCGGCCTAAGAGGAGCTTCGGTCTCGCCCGATCCGGCGCCTAGTGGTCGGATCTATGGTCTGGGGGGCTGCGCCCGGTGGCGGCCGACGAGGAGCTTCGATCTTGCTCGATCCGGCACCTAGTGGCCGGATCTATGGTCCGGGGGGCTGTGCCTAGCGGCAGCGCCGTCCTAGGAGATAGAAACGACGGCGGCGCCATGGCAGCCACTCCGGGCGGCGCGTTGCCGGAAAGTCGTGGTGGCAAGTTCACGAAGCAGGGTGCGCCGTGAAGCGGTGGAAACACAACATTGTCTATGCGGTCGTGCACCAAGGTGATGGTAGCACACGCGGCGACAGCAGGCGGAGCTAGGAGTGGCTGCATGGACGCCCGGCTAGGGGATGGAGGCGCGGCTGGTGCCACGCAAGGCGGCGCGCCAAGTCAAAGTTAACTGGGACAAGAGTTTAAGAACAGAGGGAGTACATGTTATCGAAAGAGCCCAAGGTGCTCCATGTTCCAACCGAACACGTGTTACGTGTTGCACGACGCCGCCCGCCCATTCCTTCCTTTTCCGGCGTGGTTGTGGTCACCACCACCACTACCTTCAAGTCCTCCTCGTGTTGCACTTGCACAGCCATAAGGGCCTCCTCTCCTCCTCCTTTTTGCCGAGCAGGCCGTACGTCATGTACAAGAGCCTTTTACCCGTATGCCATTAAAAAAGATGGTCATGATCTATGTGTCAACAAAAAGTTCGTTCGCACCCTGATGCCATTCACCTAAACTTTTTTAACCTCTACGTCATTCCGTTCACATTCCGTCTATTTTTTACGGTTAGCAGCACCTGACGAGTGGGATCGGGCCTAAAAATGTCCAAAATACCCTTGGCTGTTTTTTTTAGTCACGGCACATATATAGGCTCCAAACAAAATAACAGGAACCACAAAACAAGTAATATGAGCTCAGGTAGACTACAAAAATTTCAAATTTTGAAAATTTGAAATTCAAAATCAAATTTCAAATTCGAATTCAAAAATTGAAATTCGAAATTCGAAGTCAAATTTCAAATTCGAAATTCGAAATCAAATTAAAATTCGAGGAGGAGGACGACGTACGTGGTGGCAGAGGCGCGGGTGCTGGTACACACACATTGCATGCAAAGCAGTTGCGGCTTACGGGGCATCCCGCCCAGCGTGTTCAGCACCTGGTGGCTTGGCAATGCAATCTCGGTCCACCGCTTCCTTGTTGTAGCGTCGTCGGGCACAGCGGAGTTGAGCGCGCCGTGTTCATGGCTTCTGCCTTTGCCGCTAAGTTAGCCGTACGAACGGAGTCTCTTTCCTTCTTTTTGGCTTTCCGTAGATCGTCGATCGCGGTCCCAGTGTCCCATCCCATCACAACCCTTGAGCTCAACCTTTTTTTTTTTTTTCGCTCGGTGCCAGCCACATTATAAGTGTAATGTAAGATGAAGGCAAGCAGGTAGCAGCAGAGCAAGAGGAGCAGAGCTTGAAGAAGAAGAAGAAGTTAATAAGGGAAGCTAACTGGCGATCCTCCATGGGAAACATCCTCAGGCGCTTGTCCAAGAGAGAAGAAGAAGACCATGCCGACTACCTCCCAATCTCCAGCTCCGGCACCTCGCCCTTCACCAACGCCCTCACGGCCGGGAATATATGCCCCTCCTGCAGCATCGCCAAGCCGCTACCTACCCAGCCGCCTCCTCCACGCGCCACCCGCCATGGCGACGACGACGACGACACCATGGTCAGCCGGGCCGCCTATGCGGAGGAGGTGAAGAGGGCCGGCAACGAACGCTACAACAAGGGCTGCTTCGAGGAGGCGTTGAGGTTCTATGACTGCGCGCTGATTATGTGCCCGTACAACGCCGCTTGTCGGGGCAACCGCGCCGCCGCGCTCACTGGCCTCTGCCGCTTTGGTGAGGCCGTCAAGGACTACGAGGAGGCGCTCCGGATCGATCCGTCGTACGGCCGCGCACACCAGCGCCTCACATCCTTGCATATCAGGTCCGTGAGCATGAATTGGTTTTTTTTTTTTCTCTTCTCTTCTCTTCCATTTGAAGGAATTAAACCTTTTAAGGCTGTCACGCTGAAAGGCAGCTTCTTTTGCACCACGGACGCGGATTTGCTCCGACGATCATGTTATACTAGCAGTAGTAGTAGCTAATCCCCCTCCAGTTCAATAAAAAAATTCATCATTGATCCTATGTCGCACGGGTTCACTTACCGGATCAACTGATGCTTAAGCTCTTCATTCATGCAAAAAAACTTATTCATCTCAACTTACTGAAATGCAGGCTAGGACACATCGAGGATGCTCTGAAGCACCTCGCCCTCGCGTCGCCTCAGCCTAATCCCCTAGAGTGGCATAAACTGCAAACAGTGGAGAATCACTTGGGGAGACTTCTGGATGCACGGAAGACCGGGGAGTGGAAGACTGTACTAAGGGAAAGTGACGCTGCTATTGCTTCTGGAGCTGACTCCTCTGCTCTGGTTAGATTCCTAGATTTCGTCCGTGAACAAACTTGATATTGATTATCCATCTCTTTTTATAAAACATACTTTGTTCTAAAATTACCGTCGCCATTAAATTTTGAGTTATATTTGATCATTCGTTTTATTCATTTTTTTTTAAAAAAATTAACATATATTTTGTTATGATTTATTTTATTACTAGAGAAATTGAAACATAATTTATAATTTTATATATTTTAACTAATATTTCGAATAAGACAAATAATCAAAGGTAACTAAAAAAAAATTAACAGTCACAACAATTTAAGAACAAAGAGAGTATCTTATTCATGTTTGCAGCTCTTGGCCGCTAAAGCAGAAGCCCTGCTTCCGCTCAATCTGCTCGATGAAGCTGATTCGACTATCTCAAGTGCCTCCAAGTTGGACTATCCATATACATGCTCCTCAGATACCAAGTTCTGTGGGTTCCTGGCCAATGCATACCTCTTTTATGTACATGCCCAAGTTCACTTGGCATTGGGAAGGTACTTTGCACCCTTCACTGTAGCAAATTGTAGTTAGAAAATACTCCACAACCCGACTCAAGGTACTTTGACATAGCAGGTACATGAATGTTACCCTGCTATATCTTGATGTCTATACTTGACACTCGCATGCATTTTGCAGGTTTCACGATGCTGTCTCCTCCATAGATAAGGCCAGGATAAAAGATCCGGGAAACACTCAATTGATAATTATGCATAACAAAGTGAAAGCTGTGGCTAGAGCACAATCCCTAGGGAATGAGCTCTTCAACTCCGGAAAATTTTCAGAAGCTTGCCTAGCTTACGGTGAAGGCCTCAAGCATCATCCCACAAATAAAGTCATGTACTGCAACAGGGCAGCTTGCTGGTTCAAGCTAGAGCAGTGGGAGAAGTCTGTTGAGGATTGCAATGAAGCTCTCAAGATTCACCCTAACTATACCAAGGCTTTGCTCAGGCGTGCAGCTTGCTATGGCAAGGTGGCATATATATTTTTTTTCCCTGACTGATCTTATCTTTTTCTTCCTTGGCCTAGAGCTTGCAAAACTAACAAGTTATTGCATATATATTGCGTTTTTGCTGGTTAGATGGAGCGATGGGCAGAAATTCCCACCGCGCTGGCCCAAGACCCCATTAACTTGGTAAAACTTTTTCTTCCCTTCTTTGTCTTCTACTGTATTAGGGATGACAGTTTGGGTTGTGGGTCTGGGGCACCCGCGGGTTTTAGACTGCAGCTGTTGCCTGTTGGTGGTCTTACTTCCAGGTGTCGCCATTTATAATTTATTAAAATGTTAAATCCTTGGCAACGTATTTAATTTAGGGCTCCGTAAACCAAAAGCGATATTTACAGTAAACATTATACCTGAGATCTCCAGATCAGAAGGTAAAAGTAGTAGAATCCGTGCATGCCTTGCTAATAACAACGGAAATGTACAAGGTCATCGGCGAATTGTGTAGGTCGCATGACGTCGCATGCGTCAATTCAATGTAGGTGAAAGGTGACAAATATCATGAATCTCACAGCCTTTTTACCTTCCCATGATTCTATCTTTCTTTCGACCTTCCCATGACAAAGGGAGATTCCTTATCGAAAAGAAACTCATGAATTATTCCGTAATGAAATTTGGTTGGATAATCTTTCAAACCTCTTGGACCAATCCGTTGTTACTGAGATTAGATCATCTTGTACGATTATTTTGCTTGAATGTGTTCACGTGCATGATCAGATATTTTCGGTAGGCTGGTGGTCCAAATACCGGAAACCTACAAAGGAGTAGTGAAGTATGTGCGAACGAAGCGCTGGCTTATCGATGCCGATGCAAGTGAGTTGCTGATCCTTGTTGCTTTGTCAGATAGCTGCAGGAAATTTCTTTCTGTTCCATTGATTCAGTTCTGTTTTCTCTTTGGTGACAGTAAGACTCATTTTGTTATTGTGTTGATAGCACCGAGGACATCGATGAATCATCTGCTGAGGGGCTCTGTGGCGCGGTGAGCTACGCAAAGGCCAATGCAATGTTGATTCAGGTCCCAGTGTTAGGAACAACGAAAAAATTCTGGCGATTATCCGATAAAGCACTCAGGATCAGCAGGAAACTAGCATTGATACTGAAGAGCCACCATGCAGTTTGCAAGTACCTTACTGCTCCTTTGCAGGTGTCTAATGTTTGGATCAGCAGTACTGGGATTGTCAAGCTAAGGGGCATCAGTTTCACCAGTAAACACTTCAGCATTGAGCGTGTGCGAGATGATTACAAGCACCTCTCTAGGGTCTTACTGGCGTTGATTAGTATCTCAGGTGGGGATATCACCAAATTGCCTCCAGACTATAAGGAATTTATCATGCTCTTGACGAGGAACACTTTGACAGTGCAAGATGAATTCTTAATTGTAAACAATTCTGCACTACTTCCCATGAAAAACCGGTAATTTTTTATTCGGATTAATTGTTTCTATGACCACAAGATAATTTTATTATGAGTACATTTCATAAAACTACAATTATTTGTGACCTTATATAAAAATATAAAATTTGGTACCATTTTGAAAAAAACTACAACAATTCAGACACATTATGTCATAGAACGATGACTTTTACGTTTGGCCCCACATATCAGACACACAGTAAGAGAGATTGATTGTGAGACTGACAGGTGGAACAAGATATAAAAGTTATAGTTTCCTAAAATAGAAGGCTAAAATAGTTGTAGTTCTGAAATGCACATCAAAAGTATAGTTTTATGATGCAGTATCGTAAATAGTTGTAGTTTTCTGAAATTTACTTTTTATTATTTGTGTTTTTATCTATATTCACAGCACCGAGGTCTTCCTGATGTTATGCGACAAGATTAACAAAAACCTTGGTAAGACGAAGGACGGCCAAGTGAAGAAGAGGAGGATACTTTCTAAGCTCCCTTACGAGAAGGACTGGTTGGATACTGCCATTGCAAACACACGAATCAATCAGTGGGTTGTCAATGTCCAAAACAAATACGAAAGGACTCAGTACGATCAGCTACGTCTAAATAGAAATGTGAGAAGTCACATGCTTGACTATAGTGACGATGACATCGAGGAAATCTTATATTGTGAATGGCCAAAGCTACTCATGGAAATGGTGAAGGCATTGCACGCGGAAGGTGAGCTCGTATGCACTGACATTCAGAACAAGTTCGGCTAGGTGTCCTGCTGCAAAACAGACGTATCCTGTATTTCCTATGGTTGTTTAGCTACTGCTCTAATGTAATAGGCTAGTTGCTTTTTTTGAAAATTTCAATTCTCTGTCTAACGGTAAAGCTGGATCAGCTTTACAAAGCTGTGGCGTAAAACGTCTATTGTCCAGTTTTTTTTTTTTTTTGAGAGAACTACTGTCCCTACAGATTATTTATTAAAAGAGGCTGAATTTAAAGTATTTACAGAAAAGGAAACCAAAATGAAATAAAAACAGAAAAAAAACTCTAGGAATGAGAGTCTATCCATTGTTGTATCCCTTCCACTTGACTTTGCTTTGCTCGATGTAACATCATCTTGAGCTCACTGATAAACTTATTTTTGCAATTGGAGGCTGTTGGATCAATATTTTTAAAGATCCATTCATTCCTTGTCTTCCAAATACTCCAGCACATTAATATAATGATGTCCATATAGAATGGCACATTCAGCTTTCTCTTGAGTGTCTTTACCAGTACTAGCATTGGTTGATGAATTGACAGAATTATCCCTATGGATGTCCAACATGCTTTGGCAAAGTTGCATCTTATGAAGAGGTGCAATATGGTTTCTTGCCTTTGCAGAATGCAGAGCTCATATACATATGAATCTAAAACCATGTTTCTTCTTCTGAGTATGTCTCGTGTGTTAGTTCTCTGTTTAAGTAGCAGCCAAAAAAAATACTTTGTATGTCATCGTCACTATGTCATCCACAGCCATCTGAAAGCTGGATCAACAACTGTATGACCCATCATAACTTTGTATGCTTTGGCAGTAGAGTATGAGTCATTCCCCCAGATATAGGACCATACATCTTGTTGTCCTTGACTGTCAAGTGGTTTCAATACTTGTTGCAGGTTTTGCATTTGCTCATATGCTTCTTCAGAAAGTGGTAAATGAAATAGTTGAAGCATATTAGGAGTATTTCAGACAGTGCATAGTGATAAATTTACTTTTTGGCAAATGAGTGAAGTTGTGGCCATGCTTGGATCGGCAGCAGCCCAATGCAGATGTCTTGCCGAAACCAAATTGTGGAGCCATCACCTTCCTTAGCCACAGAAATTTCTTTATATTGGATATTTAATTTCATGATGTCTTTCTACTAAAAAGATCCAACCTTCTTGTCACCAGGTAGCTTTCCATTTGTGTAATGGTTATCCCATAGCAACTTCACCCATGATAGGTTTGCCTTGTTATAGAATTTACAATAGAATTGTTGTCAGTACCTACCAAGTCTGAGCTGTAAGCCATTTATTTCATCAAGGATGTTGGTCATTGATCCGGTAGAAACCCTTCTTCACTAATCAGTCTGTGTATGATAATTGCTTGAGTAGTTATTAACTCTGGTTTGGTAGGGTTTTTCTCTGGGTTTATGACTTTGTGTCATTTGAGCCTGCCGTAAAAGTGCTCCAGAAAGGGAATCAGAAAATTCATCTCTCAGTGCAATTTTCCACCAAGTTGGTGCTTATTTCTTTTTAAATATGGTTTGCACTAATCACTCAATTTTCATAAGCTTATTTGTGATTTTTTTTACAAACACAATACATATACAAATACTCACAAATACACACGAGTACTCACCATATGAACACACGCACCCCCACCCCCCCTATATATATATGGCACCTTCAAGAGATCGGAGCGTTTGATCTTGAGATTTTTAAAGTACTGACCTCTGTTATACAATATTGGGGCAATTGCATCATAGGACCCGTTTTCGACTCTAATATCGAAAATGGATCTCTTTTTTCCAACTTTGCAAGAATGGACCTGTTTTTCGAATTTGATGCAATGAGCAGCCCCTATTCTGTTTGGAGGTGATAATGGGGTTAAATCTCATAGAAAAGACACATATACCCTCTGCAAGAATGGACCTGTTTTGTATGAGTTTGCAAGTTCAACCCTATTTTGAGGCATATGAGGAAGAAATTTCGTTTGTTTGAATGAATTTCACTAAACAACTTAAATAAATCCAAGGAAATGAAAAATAGACCATATTTTTCACAAAAAAAATCACAAAATTTTGGCAGCACTTCGCCTCTATTATGAACAAAATAGAACAGCAGCAAACAATATATTTCTCAAGACAAAACATTAATAAACATAAGGATTCAACAACATATAGTTTTGTTCACCTAAAACCAGCAACAAGTGTCTAATAAGGAAATCATTACAAATCTATACTATAAAGACTAAATATCACCCCATCTAAATTCACCATATGATCCATATACCCACCACATCCTAGCCACTAATTTACTACCCGATTTAAATTAGCTTCTATAATTACAACCGGTCCAGTTGCCAGGTAGGACAATGACAACCTTACATGTGCAAATCTGGTGTAGTCTGCCATCAAATTCGATACTTTTTTCACCGCACCCAAATTGACCCGCCTGCACATACCCGCTTCCATGTTTCACGGCGTCGAACGTGTAGTACGGGATCGCGCATAATCATCGGCTTTCTTTCCTTTGGCCGCAACTCACCACCCCCACCTCTCGGTCTCCCGGTATTCACAAAATCTGCGTCTTCGCCTTACACCGCAGCACCATGCCGCTTGTCGCAGCCATGCTTGCACAGATGCGGCAGTTGGCGTCATGCTTGTCCAAGCTGATACGAAGGACGGGGTTCTCAGATCGATGGCAAATTGGTTGCCACTGCTGCTCGTGGGCGTGCGATGTGGCCGCTGTCAATCAACAAGTCCATCCGGCCTTGGTTCCCTGTCATCCAAGCTGAAGGTTGAACAGCGAAGCCCTCGTGTGATAGGCGGCAGGACGATGATCGGTGGCCACCACAGGATGAGCGCTAAATTGTCCACCCCGTCCAAGATCCATCACATTTTGTGTTGGATATCCATGACGACTGGTGTATGGAATCCTCTCAATTGTTGGCACGAAGGCACGTACATGTATATCGTCACGTACCGTCTATTGCACCAATGTAATTGTTGAAGTGAGGTGAGAAGCAAGAATTTTGAAGCCTTGGATGAATTACACCAGGTTGTGCTTCTTTTGGACATAGAATCATCATCAAGATCAATGTTAGCTTGACTTGTATGAGATTATTTTGCTATTGTTTTTTTTGCATAAGTTGCCAAAAAAAAAAAGCTGATGCCACATGAAGAGTCTATTATGTATTTTAACTGAGAAGTGAGAACTGAAGTACCATTCATGATTTACTCATTTTTTCTTTTCATATGCAGTAATAGTTCTTATTTAATAGTTTTCACTTTTTGAAAGATTATGATTGTCTCCAAAAACAATGTCCTCCAAAATAAAGGCTTACACCAATCATAATCTGTTTTTGGAGGACATTATTTTGGTACCATTCATGATTTACTCATCTTTTCCTTTCATATGCTGATTTTTAAGCTTCACTATTACAAAAACGATCTTTACTACCTGCTTCATTATTTTGGAGGACATTGTTTTTGCTTTCATGTGCAGTGATAGTGATTATCTCTCTAAAGCCTAATAACAGTCCAATTTCCCCTTTAAGGATCTACACTCATATGATACAAAAACTGGGTGGGGATCTATATTTGTATCATCCGCATATGTATTTCTTATAAACAGATGTGTGCATGCTTTTTATGTTTTTATTGATTTCTCATGGTTTATGGTTTCTGACGGTTATAACTAACTTATTCCAACCTTCAATGCTGAGGATTATTTTTGTACGTTTTACAAGATTTTAAAAATCAATAATAACAACTACTCCTTATTGCGATTCACTTATGTGTACCAATATAAATGCAATGATTTGCCGAGTTTGGCCAGTTAAATAAAAAATGTAATAGCGATCATATTGCCAAGGTTGCCTTCAATGCTTAATCGCATTATTAACTTTCTTATATATCTATATAACATCAGTATCGCCCGCGGCAACGCGCGGGGTCTCAACTAGTTATTAATAATTCAGATGAAACTATTCTACACGTATTTGTAGACTGTCTTTTGGCACAGTCCATTTGGAACACGGTTTTCATCGTTTTCGGTATTCAACCACCCTCTAGTATAGACACTTATTTGAATCTTGGCTTGAATGTTTGTCTCAGAAAGCTTAAAAATCAGATTATGATTGGTGTAGCAGCACTTTGTTAGGCTATGTGGTTGAGTAGAAACGATGTTATTTTCAAACAAACTGCACCTCACTCAATTTTTGCAGCTGATTTTCAGAGGAATTTATTAGATCAAGCACTGGGTGCAACTATCTAGAAAAGAAGAGGGTGACACGCTGAAGAACGGAAGACGGTTGTTAGAAACTCGGTGCTGGAGCTTTTCAGCAAGTTTGGATGGAGAAATATACTTAGGATAGAAGCTCGATGTTGCTGCCCTGGGAATCCTTCCTTTCTGTTATGTTTGCAATTGTTCTTGTGTTTGTTGTCGAGCCTGTTAGGTTGGTTAATTGTCTGGTTGTAGTAGCCTAAGAGCTTTGAGACTGTTCGTGTAAGGTTGTATTCATTCATTTTTGAATGTACAAGGCCGGAATACTCTTGTTCCGTTATCTAAAAAAATAATTTAGATTAAATATGTGGAATTACACTACAAAGGACAACTCCGAAGCTCCCATTTATTAGCCCCAACACCTTAGTTAGGGACAGAAAGGTCAAAAAAAAAAGAGAGCTCCAACAGCTCTCCCAAACACGTCACACAAATATGGCAACACAAACCGAGCTTCCATTGCCCCCCTTAGGGCAAATACAATGATACCGTCTCATAGGTCATCTCATGTATGACACGTGATTTTAAGACGGGTTATGAGACAACTTATACGATGGATGGTATGCTCAATTGTCTTCTATTAATTATATGACTTATTAATTTGTGGATATAAAATAGAATATTTATAGATTAAAAGACCACTAAAACTCATACAATGGTATAAGAGTCGTCTCATACTCCTAAATTTCAGCGCATGAGGTGGTTGATTCGCAAAACAACCACCTCTTTCTCTCACCACGCTCTCTCTCTTCCACATCATCAAAAATCCTATATGACACTGCATGAGGCAGGTTATGAGACTGCCTACGTGTAGTATTGTACCTGCCCTTACCCCAGATTTACCGGGACGAGGAGCTGCATGTGCATTGCGTTTGGTGATTAAACATGAAGGATTAGACTACTAAGAGCAACTTCAAATCTAGCTTTTATTAGCCCAAATACCTTCATTAGGGATAGAAATGAAAAAACACTACTACAAAAATGAGCATTCGTCCAAAACGTTAGTACCAGTCGCACTTTCGGCCAGTAGTAACGTGCGAAATTAGTACCGGGTAGAAATTTTCGGTCCTTGGAGGCCATTTAGTACCCGTCAATAACACTAGTACCCGGCAGGGTGGCATTTAGTACTGGTCGGTGTTAACGCAGGGTACTTCAAAAGGAAAGCGTATCTAACCCCATCACATATGTTGTGTGGGTGAGATGGTAAGGAAGGTTTGCGCGAGGCTTGAGGTCGTGAGTTTGAATTCCACGGACCACACACGCGCATATTACACGTGAAATTCACGTATTACCGACCGGTACCAAATGACCCTTTAGTACCAGGCATTTTGGCCGGTACTAAATGGCGTTGCATTTAGTACCGGACAAGCGGTACCAATCAACCACCCGGTAATAAAGAGGGGTTGCTCACCGGTACTAAAGATCGTTTTTGTAATAGTGAAAAGAGCCCCCAATAGCTTCCACAAACACATCACAAAAATACCTTCATTAGAAGGAGAGCTTTGCGGCAATTCTGTTATTTTTCTCGTGTGGGCCATTTTGTTTATTATTTTATTGTTGAGAGGATGGGAAATCATATTCTTGCGATAGTTGGGGGAGATAAAAAAATGATCAATATTAAGTGGGTTGAAATCCAGCACGTGCAAGGCCAACAAAAAAACAATTGGGGAGTGTCTACCTATAACCTATTGATGTTGTAGAGCTACGTGTCACCCGATTTTTTTGAGCCATCGAAATTGCATTTGACGCAGCGCTGCTTCCTCTATCTTCCAACCTTTTCTTCTACCTCTCGCCTCCCAGTTCATCCCCCACCCCATCCGGTGTGGAGCTCCGACGGGATCCTACCTCTCCTGTTGATGCCGCCGCCATATCGTCATCCCCCCCCCCCCTCCTCCTGGCACCGTCCAACCACCCTCCACCACCATCTGGACGCCGCGCGCGCCACCTCTGCCGGCCTTCCCTTTAGGATTAGCGGTGGACACCCACCTCGGAAACCCCGAGCCTCTAACCCGGCCTGGTGGCCGGTGCCCTAATCTCACCTGAATTTGGCCGGAGTTGGAGAAGAAAGGGCGGAATGGGGAGAAAGAGGAATTCGGGTGAGGAAAGTAACAATTGAGGCTGTTTTGTTTGGCCAAGGAAGCAAAACAATCCAAGAGTCCCACCCATTCAGTTGGAGCCTGGCAGGCTGGCAGCAGCCATGAGCAGAACAATTGACCCAATATTATTACCACGAATATTATTAGTTTATTACACACTGCAAAGTCCGGTAGACGGTAGTCACACTCATAGTCACTCACCTTGATCAACCGTGCTACAACACCCACATAGTCCCATACTCCCATAGACGTGCCATGATGCAAGGAATGGAAACTTGTACATTACGCTGGAAGGAGCTGTATACACCGTTTGGAGCCGTCGACGTCACTCAGTTACTTGAAAGCGTCAACCGCAGCCTTGGGTCCCTTAATGCGACTGGTCTTGAAGTAGTTCTTGGGGTCCGCCTCGAACTTGTCGCGGGAGATCCTCTCGCCGCCGGTGTCCGGCGCTTTCATCGTCCTCCCCGTCGTCTGGTCCTGCTCCGCTGCACCGTCCCCGATTCTCGACAGCATGAAGAAGCCGGCGGCGCCGACGGCCACGGCCGCAGCGCCCGCGGCGGCCACCCATGCGGCGGCCGATCCGCTCTTGCTCTTCTCCTTCTTGTTCCTCTCCATCTCACCCTGGAAGAGGCATCGATGCCGTGTATGTGGGCAAGCTTTTGTAAGGAAGGATGGCGGAGTTCGACGGGACACACATCCGTTGTGGGACCGGAGGACCAAGCATGATTCCTCCCTCCACTATCTTGTTTCTTCGCAGAGAAGGCAGGACACATTAGTCGTCCCAGGAGCCAATGGCCAGTCGACAAAGTGCTGGAGTTGCTTTGTGCATTTTCGCAGCACCTTCTCTCTTGTCATCATTATACTGACTAGATTGTACTTTCCACATCATCTTCTCACTTCTGTACCTCCTAATCTCCCATATCGATTTCATCAGTGGTAGTGATATTTAGAACATCACGTCACTGATGCATTAGTGCCGGGGAATGGCACTACGAACACCTCCATCCGCCCCCAATAGCCAATGCACTGCTACTATCGGGGATGGGAGTGGTCAATCAGTCTCCAAACACATCTTAATTTCTGCAATTCTTTCTTTGTTAATACTAGTAGTAACGCACGTGTGCCACACACGTATGAATTCTTCGAATTCAAATTTAGTTTGAGGTATCATATAAAAAAAAGTACATGTGTTACATGAGCCATCGTCATCACGATTTGTCCATATAAATTATGCCCGTAACGAATGACAAAATTATAATTTAACCTGCCAGTGCTAACTTCTACTATTTCGCATCTATACATGTAGCCTCAAAAGTCATGAAAACATATAACTATACTAGTGCGACACACACCTGTTATAATTATTTGATCGGCATTATTAAAAATATGTCATGGCATAGTCTACCAGAAGATGGACCGCATATGCCATGGCATAGTCTACCATAGCTTGGCTTGGGATGACACTTTTTTCTTTCCCAAACTGCATAAGGGTTGAATCAACCTATGAGCCGGCGGTCGACGGTTGCTTGGACTCTTACAAGACAATCTTGATCTCGATGAATTGGGATGAGGACTGATCAGGCGAAGCATCACGTCATCACCGCATCGCGTGGCTGTGCAAGGGACTGATGGAGACCGAGGCCATCGTGAATTCACAATCGTGGCTATGCAAGCACAGGCTTCTGCCATTCCGCACCACTTGGCTACAACCTATTATGTTGTGTGTTGTTGCAACTCGAGGGTGGTTTAAAGTAGTTTTAACTTTCAAGGTATGCAAAGTTGAAATTTAGCAACCTTATTATTAAGAATATAAATAGATTGATTATTGGATCTAAAATATCATTTACTAAGAAGACATCTATTCTGCAGTCAAGGTTTAGGATTCCAAGTCTCCCTTGGTCCTTTGGAGTATATAGAATTCCCCACTTTGTTAATAGATATTTCTTTTTATGTCCTCCTCCTTGCCAAAAAAATCTAGACATATTGTGGTCTAGTTTTTTCAGAACTTCTTTTTGAAACTTCAAAGAAAGACATCATGAACATAGATAGACTGCTCGAAATGGAATTGATAAGTACTAAATGGTCCCTTACAGAAAGCATCTTCCTTTTCCACCCATTTTAACGTTTCTGGAATCTCTATTCCACCTCTTTTCAATTACTATTTCGGAGCCTTCTATCTCCATAGGAATGCCAAGATATTTAAAAGAAAAAGAACCCACGTCACAACCGAAAATTTGTGAGAACTCTTCCTCTATTTCTTTTGTTACACCATAACAAAAAATCTCACTCTTATGAAAATTAATCTTGAGGTCCGATAGCTGTTCAAATACACAAAACAATAACTTTAAATTTCTTGTCTCACCCATATCTATTTCTATAAATATAATAGTGTCATCCGCATTCTATGTATAATAGTGTCATCCACGGATTTCAAATGCAAGAAAACAAAATATATCTAAACAAAAAAAATGTTGAATCAACATTCCTAATCTAATTTTTAAAACCACTCGATACATTTTTCCTAAGTTCTATGCTAATACATCTTACTACAACCGGCTTTGTGCTCCTCTTGCAACAATTTGAAAGGCGACAATGTCAATAGCTTTCTTGTCTTGACGACATGAATAGATTTCCAGATAATAACATCAAGGCAGAGGTGATGTTGTTTTGTGGAATAAATTTCTCTAATGTCCTCTTCATTTTATCATGGTTAGATTTGGCCACGATGAAGAACTAGTGAGAATAATTTTACCTCCAAACCAATTTTGATTGGTTTTGGGTTGGGAAGATTAGGTTTGGTTTTCTTCTTCTTCGATGGCAGAAGAAAGAAAAAGGACAAAAAAAGGAAGAGGGTTATTATGTTCAATTCTACCTATAGAAATGTTTACCGCCGATCATTTGTCTTTAGACTGTGTTGTTGAGTGTTCGCGTATGCGGTTATCCATATAAATCTTTATACGGTTTGGAAATGAGATTGTGAGCTGTACTTTAGATGCACTTAGTTATAATCTTTATGTATTTCAGAGCATTTATGAAGATATACTCAGCTATATTTTAATATAAAATCCTCTTTTTATCTTAAAAAAAATCTCGGGTTTTAGATTTTGAAACACTCCTTCCTACCTTAATTTTGCACCATTTAACACTGAGAGTCCATGTAGCTGGCGTGCTAGGTCTTTCTGGATAATAAAATTTAAAAGAATGATGTAACTTGTGTAAACATGCTTAGGCTTAAGAAAGCATCTTTCTTCCATTTTTGTAAGCTTTTTAAGGATCGTGGCTTGCTTTAAGACACGATACATATGTGCGTTGAGCATCAAGTTGCTATGTTTTTTAATACAGTGGGTCATAATCTTAAAAATAGGTTAGTTGGCACCAATTATGATAGATTTGGTCGTTACTTTAACAAGGTTCTTCATGCTATTGGTGAGCTTTGAAGTGAGTTTATTAGGCCACCTTCAACAACAACCCACCTAAAATTTCAGGGAACCCAAGGTGGGATCGTTACTTCAAGGTGGGATGTTCAGTCCTAAATTTTTTTCCTGAATTTAGTCCTGAATTTTTTTCCTAAACATGGATGATCCTATCCTATCCAATCCTGACTTCAAACCAAACACATCCTTACATTCTTAGTCCAGTTGAGCTTCGGATGTAACTTCAACCTACATGGCGTCTCTAGAAATAAAGTTCCCAGACCTTACTCTCATCATGTGTTCCTGAATTTAACTCCACCTTATTAAAAAATCAGAGCTGAGATATTTACTTGGCACATGTACTGGAAATAAATTAGTATTTTGTCGATTACCTTTTCCATCAGTGAGCAAATATGCACCGGTACTCTCAATCAAAAATGAGAAATTTGTACTGTGAACACTAAATTTAAATTGATATTCATGCCCATAAGTGTATCCAAATTTAATTACATGCATTTTATGTTCAATAAAGGATTTAACACACTTATTTTGTTTTCAGATGAAGGTGGTTCCTAAATCTTGAGGCTGCTGCACTTGCAAGTCACAACTTCAACTGCGTGCAAAAAGTTCATGTCAAGTCCGAGCGGTGAAGAATGAATATATTTTGTGATATATAGCCATTATTGTAGAGTAGTAAAATAGTATAGTTGTAGTAGCCAGTGTTGGCCAGGTCATGAAGACACACTAAAGGATGACAACAGCACATGCGTAGAGACAGATGATTTGTTTGGATAGGGAAAGGTTCATGTGTTACAAGCGGTTTATTAGCCGCTACCGTGTTACCAAACATGATAGCATGTTTAATATGCATCTAAAATTTCAACACTGTTTTTTATAGATCTATATAGCAAATAGCATACAACTATCTACCATCATGTAAAATTAGAGGTGCACCTAAAACTTGTGAAAGGTGAAAAAAATTTAGAAATTAGCTCTGTAAATAGTAATGGGTTGTGAGTTTGACGTGCTCTTTAACTGACATTATCACTGATTTCTCTTTTTTATTGCATCTTGGACAATTATGTTACATCTTAATTGCGTAATTGTAGATGACATGAGCTATGCGTATACTTTTTGTTATAATTTTGTTGGCGACATAAATATTTAAACTGGTCACACGATAACACCAAAATCTTTCTCAATTAAGATGATATTTGTTAGGATAATACAAGATCAGAATAGCTTGCTTGTTAATTTGTTGCAAGTGTGACGTCTCTATATAATGGGGCATACATCATGCGTGTCAACAAGCAAGAATACAGTTGCATGTTGTTCCTAAGCTATTTCATGTTGTTACCTTGCAGCAACTATTGAATTGAACTCTTTAAAATGTTTGCAGGCCTAATTGCCCGCACATATAAATTACAATCTGCTATATAGAACTCACACAACTCAACGACCCTGTATATTCTTGCACACTGTATATTGCATTTGCAACCGAGCAGATGTTCTCTTAACAAATGTAAATGTCCCAAAAAAAATTTAATATATTCAACCCCAAGGCCCTAGCAACACACAAAAACTTGCATAAATTTTACATGTAGTTCATATGTTACAGTTTCTTTTTGATACAAGGAAACACCAACCCTTGCCTACGCCTTGCAAAATTCCTCAACACTTTCTCAAGTGCACTAGTCTCTGAACTAGCCTCTTCTTGGTCATTACTCAGTTCTCTCAATCTTGGTCTGGTACAATGAAAACAAATGGTGAGTCAAACGAGTAACAGAGCAAAAAGGAAAAAAAAAAAAAAAAAAAGAGGGCCAGGGGAGAATTCCATTAGACAGAACTGTAGCAAGACATGTCCAGTAAAATGAAGTGATATAAGTCCTAGTTAAATTGAAATCGATTAGAACATGTGCCAGAGATGCAACGGTGGCCAAACTATTTGTGATGAATGAGATGTAATGGTAACTAGAAAAACAAATGATATTATACAGCTGGCATGAGGGGGCTAAGTACTAACATTATCTCTGTGTAAACCACAGCAAAAAAAAGGGATAATGTGAATTGGACAGAACTGTAGGAAGACATGCTCAATAAAATGAAGTACTCGTCCGATCTTTCTATTGTCACCGGGCAGTTCAAAAATGAACTGAGCGACGACAAAATACATGTCCGGAGGAAGTAATATATAAGTCCCAATTAAAGTGTCATCGACTGAAGCATGTGAAGGAGATGCAACAAATCTAAACAATTTCTGATAGATGAGATGCAATGGTAACCAGAAAACAGACCATATTTGGTGCCAGGGTGCTAACCAAATGAACTAGCATTGTCCAAGTGTAACCCCCCCTCTCCTTCAAAAAATGTACTATACAAAAAATGTGCCACGGAAAGTTGTATGAAAGTTTAACCTCTGCTTCCAAGGCTTTTTGCTCACACAAGAAGATGTGCCTTCGTCTGGACAGCTGGGACTGTTAGAAGAGGATTCTACAGCATTACTTGATGATGACAAACAATTCATGCTTTGTGACGTGCAAAAAAGTGGAAGAATGTCTTATCTCGAAATCATGCGACTAGGGATTTAGTACCTGCATAGCTGTATATTTGGTGTGTTGTCTAAGGCAATCGCACCTTCTGGGTTGCGCCAAATAAGATGAGAAGCATGCAAGCGCCTCACCCCAGTGACAATAACTGTGATTTCATCTCCTTGAGATTGTTCAGCCTCCTCGGCTGCAGCGCGTTTAGATCAAACATTGCGTGCAGGCTAACAAAAAAGACAATAAAAACATGTTACGGACAGAGATGCAAGATATATCAAATATTTTAAACGAGAAAAGAAACTCCAAGTAGCAAGTGAAAGAACTTGTTGCCCCCAGCATGAAATGCTCCAGTCTGATCCACAGAGTTCAAAAATAGTTGACCTTCAAATGCATTTGTCGAGCTGATAAACAGTAAACAAACAGAATGAGTGAAGATCTGCTACTACCACAATCAATCGCAAATCTATCGTACCAATCAGATACTCCTCACGCGCGTGAACAAGAACAACTCCTCCACCAATCTATCGTACCTCGTCTCTCCATGGATTTTTACAAATCGGATGTCTTAGGGGAACTCCTCAGCCGTGCACGAAGGGAAGGAGTCCATCATCGAATATCGACAATGGAGGACTTCAGCTCCATGCGTGAGAGAACTGGAACAGATTGATTGGAGCAGATTGGAGAAGAGGGGCGAACAAATATGGATTGGAGCAGGAACAAGAGAGAAGCGGAACAGAGAGATCGTGGGGGAACAAATGAATGATGGGAAGAAGAGTCCGGAAGCAGCGCCGGCCTTAGACGTCGACTTCCATGTGCCCATTTGCTCTTGGTCCGTATACGTAAACAGTAACATGAATGCACCTATTAACGCTCCACCGTATTTGAATAAAAACATTTATCCGCACCACTCCTGGCTACAATCCCCACCACCGTCCAGATATCCGCGGGATGTCCGCCGCGCGGGATCGACTACTTCTCCGGGCCATGCCGCCTCGTACGGCCATCTACATTTTTTTAAAGAGTCAGTCAGGCTCCGTAAACGAAAACTCTATGCTCGCGTCCAGTAGGCGAGGGTCGGCCGAGGATGTTGCCGATCGGCGGGTTAGGCATCTCCAATGAGCCTGAGAGCATCTCCAGAACCTATAAATTGGAACCCTCAAACTTCATTTACTATAAATTGGAGACCTCAAACTTCATTTACAGGCCAGCCTGCATAAAATCGAAACCTAAACTGAATTGCAAACTCTAGCGGTAAAAAGATCCAAGCTCCTATTTACTCTCCGACGGGTGGGGTCTACCTGTCAGTATTCACTCCATACTCTTAGTAATCTTCGACGCCTCCTTGTGCTCCTCCTATAGCGCCGTCGGCACTTCTCCGACTCCGACGTCGCAGCAAACATCGTGCCCCACAGCTCCCACCGTCACGCTCTCTTTTGGAGCCACCGGCGCCCTCTCTTGGAGCCACCCGTGCCATCCCCACGCCCTCCCCCCCCCCCCCCCCCCCGGCCGCGTGGGAGGGTGAGCTCAGGGCAGTGGCCCTGGCGCCGCGAAAGCCCAAATCCGTCGAGGGCGCCGGAAGGGAGGGAGGCGAGCCTCGAGGCTAGTGTCGACGGCAAAGGAGGGGCGGTGCGTTGATCAGCGGCGGGGAAGGGCGGCGTGACGGAATGATTCATCGTTGTCGGTTACCCGGCCAGAATCCTCCGTCCGCACACCCCCCTACCCCACCCTGCGCGCTTTGACTTTTTCTTTTTTTTATTGCCCGTCCATACCGTTTTATGTTTTTCTTTATTTTTTTTTATCTCCCGCACCGTTTATACTGATTCATTTCCTTCCTTTTTTTTCTTCTGCTCGTTTCTCTCCACCGAGGCGGCGGAGCTTTGACGCCGTCCTCTCGGCGATTTCCCGGCGACGAGCCGGAGCCGGACTCTACACGCCGGCGATTCGATCTAGAGGTTCGTCTCCTGTTTCCTCTGCTGTTTTCTCTCCTGATCTCCGTGTTCCCCCTACCCTTCTCTGAATTATCGGCGACATCTCCCGTAGTTAGGGTTAGTTTTGTTTAGTGTTCCCGACGATGAGGCGACGAGACGGACGCAGCCAGACTTTATACGTCAGCTATTTGATCTAGATGTTTGTTGGTTCTGTTTCTGATGTTATTCCTTCTCTGAATTATTGGCTACATCTCTCGTAGTTAGGGTTAGTGTTGTTTGAGAAGTTAGTTCTGCTTATCTTTATTTTTGTTGAATTTTGTACGTTTCATTGGCGTTTGTCATATAATTTTTTGAAATTGAGGAGAATGTGCTCTGGTGTTCGATGGCTGTCATATTGTCATTATGTTTTCTGTAGTATTGTATTTCCTGCTCGTTATATTATTTTTTATGTACCTTGCAAAACTTTTTTGTCAAGATCTCGTGGAAGTTAACTTTGTGATATATACCATATGTTACAATCTATTTTATCTTCTACTGTATCCTTCAAACTTGAGTGACTATGTGTGAACCTCGGGCATGTATCCTTCATACTTCATTCCTAATTTGTGATAGTTTTTTTTTATCTCAGCCATGTGTGAACCTCCTGAGGAACCTATGTCACGGATCACTCATTGTTTTTCAGCGAAGCGTATGAAAGATGTCGTGGATTCTCTTTCAGACATGCAGAAAGGATTTGTAGTTACACATGGATTTGGGAATTTGTTAGATATTTCAAATTTTCATGTTCCTCTCCCTCTGTTGGAATGGGTTACGAATCATATGATCACTGGTATTGCTGAGTTTAAGCATAAGAATAAGTGTTTCAAGCTCACTCGATCAATAGTTAAGGAAGTTCTTGGTATTGCTTCAGGAATTATTCCAATTGATCTATCTGCTCCTATTGGTGGTAATCTCCTTCATGCTGTTAGTGAAGTCAGAGGTCAATATCTTCATGAAGGGAAATCTCCAATCAACCGAGCTATAGCCCTATTGTATGCAAACGAAGAGGAAGCATCTTTTATGACATCATTTATGCTTGTAGCTCTAGCAACAGTCATATGTCCTTCTACTCAGAATAATGTGAACTTGAAATATCTCGGTTTTCTTATGGATCCTTCTAAAATCAAAGAGTATGACTGGGCTGGGCATGTTGTGCAATACATGATGCGTGAGATTAGAAATTTCAAGGTGTTATGGATTCTTCCGATCCTTGCTTTGCAGATGCTGTTACATATGTTGGTTCTTGTGTACCTCTTCTAGCAGTAAGTACTTCTAATTAGTTATTATATTATCCAATATGATCTTTATTTTATTTTCCCCACTTTTTTATGTTACGTTAATATGCTCATTCCAGATTGTGTATATGGACTTCCTGGATCTGAATCAAGATATTTTAAGTGATCACCACATTTCCTATGTTGTCCCAAGAATTTGCCATGTCAAGACTTCTGACTTTGTTTTTTTGCAAAAAGTTGATCGTTATCGGTCAGGCCTGGGACAATGTGCATATGGAGTTATTCCGGTTAGTTGTAATCATAGTTTGTCCTTTTGTTCTGAGATCATGTTTTCATGAGTATTCGTGTACTGTTACCTATTGGTTCATTGTACTCTCTGTTCTTTTTTTTTTTTCCAGTTTCGTGACTTATCTTCCACTCCGTATGCTTTTGTATCAAGTAATCCAACATAACATAATTCTGTTCCTCCTATTGTTGTTCCACCATCAGTAGTAGGCAGTGTTGCAGGGGCACTTCCTGTGAGTTTCTCTCTATATAATTCTTTTATTCTTTATATGTTATCTGTCGTTATGTAACTATTTTATTTTGCTTCATTTCATTGAGGGCACCATGAAATGACTTCATGGTAGCATTATTGTTCCTGTTTTTCTATTAAAATGTTCCAATATTAGCTTCAAAATGTTCTTCATACACTATTTATTTTTCCTTACTAATTCTATTGCCATATAGAAATTCTCTTTATGTTTTTTGCAAAATTTTGTTCCATTTATCTTTTTTCATTGTTCCACTATTAGTTTCACAATGTTCTGCATGTACTTCTTAATTGTTCTTTAGTTGTTAGTCAAATGTTCTACAAATTTGTTCCATATTTTCATTCTGTTATCCACAACTTCAAGATGTTCTTCAAAAATGCTTTCCCTAAATGTGTCACTATTGAGATCGATGATTTTCCTATTCGCTACATTCAAGTTCCGAAACATAATTTCAGGTTACTTCTGTGTACCAATTCTTCTCTTAATATTCTTTTTTCTTTTAATGAATTGTAAATAAACGTTACCTTTCACATTTCCATAATTATTTTTTTTGCGAAATCATGTAGGTATGATTCCGGTGTCTTTGTTCTTCAGTTCATTCAGACTTATACTAGAACTGGTGTTGCTGCTATAAGTAATGTTAGTCAATTCTATAATGTTTTGTCACTTGTGCTCGCTTGTCTAGTACAATATGTTTTAGTGCTGAGCTTTTCCCTCATTTTTCAGTCTGATGTGATGAATCTGCATGCCAAGTTCTTGTTTCAATTATTGACCACTAAGTATAATGAGCTTCGGTCAGAACTGGTTCAAAGTTTTCTTTTACAGCATGTAAGTTCATTTCTGTTTATTGCTTTTTGTTTATTGCTTTTTACTGTATTTTGTCACATAGACATATAATTGTATATTTTTTCCTTCATCAGTGTATTGACATTTGATACTGTAGCATTAAGGATGACAAGAATTCAGATGATACAGAGTGCTTCAGATGATACATGGCAGCAGACATGTAGTATAGTTTGTTCTAATTTGTAATTTTGGTCAAACAATGAAAATTATATACTAGAACAATTCAAAACCACTGTTGGAACATATGTACTATCATGATGGAACAATCGATAAAACATGTCATTTTTCTGGATTTCTGTCTTTTTTTATAATAATTTTGTCATTTTCATGGTTATAATGAAAATGATTTACTACTAAGTGCTGGAACCAACATACTACAGTGCTGGAAGAATAGATTCATTATATAATTTTTCAGGATATCTTTATTATTTATCTGCAAATCATTGCGAAAACAGTCTATACTAGTCAAATACGGGTGTTTAAGCCAACAAAAAATGGTCAACTCTAAACTTTCGGCAATAAAAAGTCAACCAAGCGCGGACGGCCGCGACTTTGAATCGCATTTCGGCGCGCGGGAGCCGCGCGAGCTGTGGCCCAGAGGATCGTGCTTGGGAGGTGTGGGGGGGGGTGTCCGGAACATTGCTTCCGTCTGACCTTTTCGGAAGCGACGAGCCCCCAGTTACAGCCGCACGGGGCGAAGAGGCAAGGGGGAGGGGAGGCCCGGCGAACGGACGGCGGCTCTCCGGCGAGCGGCGGGGGCGGCGCGCTCGGCCGTTGGCGGTTGGAGGGAGGCGGCGCTCCGACGGACAGTAAGGGTGGGTGGCAGTGGCGGCGTCGGGCGGACGAGAGAAAGGGAGAAGAGAGAAAGAAAAAAATAAAAAAGAAAAATAATAGGTGGGACCCATATTTAGAAGGGTGGGATAGGAGGCTCCAAAATTTAGGGTTGGAAGAGAAAATTTGCATGTGCATGCGAAATACATGCCCAAATAAGGGTCCTGTTGGAGCAATTTTTTTTATATGAAAGATTGGATGCATGCCTCTGATGGAGATGCTCTAAGCTTTCTATTTTTTGTATTTGAGATCCAGGGCTCATATTTAGGAGCCTAAATTTTATTTTCAACTCTAATACTGTTGCTTAAAATCTGGCTCTTATTTTCATCCTGACACAAGGGGCCCACTGGTTAGTGACACAAAACAATTCCTCTGGATAGGACCCACTCATCATTGGGCAGCAGTGAACCAACGTCGGATCTTAAAGGCCACGCGCGCCATCACGCGTTAACCGGGTCAGGTAACCATTCCTGGTCCTGGGTCAGGCCGAAACCCATCAAGTTGTACCGAAATTAGGTGGGCTCCATTCTATTGGGGTGGGGCCTTCGGCTCGTCTGGACTTCTGCTTCCGTCCGTTTCCTTGTTTTTTTACGGTTTTGCTAAACATTTGTTAGTATAAAAATAATTGATAAATCTGAATATATGTGTTCCACATTATCAAGAGATTCATTATCATCTATATTTGACAATTGTATGTTTCTGAAATATAATCGAGAAGAAGTCGTAGCTCGTACTGGGCATATATCTTTCTTCGTTTGTCTGTGCGGAAAATGTACAACTTAAGTTTGTAGACAAAATTTTCACCAAATTCGTGTAATCGAAGAAGAAAGTCAGAGGACACAACAAACTTTGTTTATATCAACTCTAAGGCAGTAAAGGCACACTTGAAGAACCGTGCAATCCCTGACACGATGTTATTTAATTAATAAAATCACAAGCGTAGAGTAGAGCTCACTCAACAGGTCAAATGGCATGGCATCTTCTCTGTCGAGACTGACGGAGTAGATAATTCAGGTTACCTCTAAACTAGGAGTAAGATCTAATCCTAACACCATCTTCAAATTTAAAAAAAAAAAATGTTGTGCTCTGCACGGCATGAGCCGCGGAAAACGAGCAGGCCGTACAGTCAGGTCAGGCAGGCTCCGTAAAGCGCAGCGGCCTTTTCACTCTCCCTTCGTCTCTGCCACGCGGGCCCCACCGCCCGCCGTTACGGTTTGCTTCGGTTAGGGCGGAGGAGGAGGAGGAAAGTGTTGCGCCATGGCGGACGCGGCGGCGGGGCTGCCCGTGGCGGTGGCGGTGGCGGCGGCGGCGGGGAAGGACAAGGACAAGGAGGAGCGCCGCCGCTGGGTCGTGAAGTGCGCCTTCGCCGTCGCCGGCATCATGAGCACCCTCCTCGTCTACGGCGTCCTCCAGGTTGCGCCCCTTCCCTCTCTCCTCTCTTTCTCTCTCTCTCCCTCGCTACCTCTTCGCTCCCCATTCGTCCACCGAGAGAGCGACGGCGCGGGGATCACTGTTGATCCGCCGCGTTCGTTCCCTCTTCGTCCTTCCCGCCGTTGGAATTCGCGGCAGGCACAAGGGGGCGGATTCCCGCTGTCACGCGTTGTGCGCTGGTGGGGGATTCACTTGCTCCCTTTCCTTCCATTTGCTTCCTGCAGCTACTTCCATCAAATGCGATTCTGGGGCGGAATCCGTATGCGCTCTGGTTTCTGTCGAAAAGATCGTGGTACACTGCACTTGCAAATTTAATTAGCTTCATCACGGTCCACGGAACTTCTGATCCACCAAATGTTCATGCTCAGCTTTCTCCAAAATACGACCGGCTCATACTCGGTAGTAGTAGAACAACACCAAACGTGTATTAGATGGAGCTCTGTTCTGATTCTTCAAAGTAGAAAGTTATCCATGTCCTGATGTGACCCAAACACTTGTTTGAACAATATGAACTGACCATCTATTGTGTATACGCTTACTTATATTTCTTTGAATCTTACTTCTGAATCAGAGTTTAACTAGAAGGGCGCTAGTAATCAATTGTTTGGTGCACTCACAGAGAAGGACCATTTAGGTTTACAAATTCTAGCTGCATTTTTCTTCCTGTTGATTGATCTGTCATTCTTCCAAGTGGAGATGGACATTTGTCATGTCCTAAATAGGCTTTCATCTTGATGTTCTATAGGAAAAGATCATGAGAGTTCCCTATGGAGCCGAGAAGGAGTTCTTTAAATACTCACTTTTCCTTGTTTTCTGTAACCGCATCACCACGTCCATGGTCTCTGCAATGGTTTTACTGGTACACATCCTCTCCAAGATTACTTCTGGATTTTGTCTGAATCTGCAGGACTGCTAAATTCTATATAACTGTGCAGGCAAGTAAGAAAACCTTGGACCCTGTGGCCCCACTCCACAACTACGGTGTTGTCTCCATATCAAATATATTGACCACAACTTGCCAATATGAGGTTATATTGCTTCCATTTATTTATTTCTAGTGTTGTTGGTGTTGTTTTGTTTCTTAATGTGATGCATGACATGATTATTTCAGGCCCTCAAGTATGTCAGTTTCCCTGTCCAAACACTTGCCAAATGTGCAAAGATGATACCTGTCATGGTAATCTCTACTATACAGCAGCCAGTGATCTAACCATCTTTTTTCTTCATCTTAACTCTGTCCTAGTCTGTAACATAAGCATGAACGTCTGTCATCTTCTAGTATTTATCAGTTCACTAATATTAGTTAATAGAAGCACCTACTTTACGCACAGTCTAATTTCGTGTCAATTATAACCGGATATGTATAGACCAGATTTGATAGATGTAAATGTAATGCTGAAGAAGATTTGCGAGATTATTGTAGAAGAAGGATCTTTAGGGTTTCACTGATGCATATATTACTTTATTAAATCACATTTTATTGAATAATTATATGGTGCCTTTTTACGAATATTATCTTCTCTTTTATTGCTTCATAGATTTGGGGCACTGTGATAATGAGAAAGAAGTACGGTGGAAAAGATTACTTTTTTGCCATCATTGTAACTATGGGTTGCTCATTGTTCATTCTATACCCGGTAATTCACATGTCCAGCTCTCCTCTGTATTGTTATGAATCTAATAAGAAATTCAGGATGAACAGTTCACTTCTGTAGAAAACGCATAAGATAGAAGCATTCCAATTTTTGTCAGTGCTGCACTGTACCACCGATTGTACTGATATATACCACCTTGATCTACCCCCATTTAAGTACAACAACAACAACAACAACAACAAAGCCTTTTTATCTACCCCCATTTAAGTACACTGATTAATTGTTTTGGCAATTGGCATGGGCTTATTGAAACTGTTGGTAGCTTTCTGTACACTTGGTGCTAGGTAGTTGATGCATCTATCATTTCTGAACTGATTTTTTTTATCCTTCTGGCTTTCTGGGTACAGGCATCAATGGATGTTAGTCCATTCAATAAAGGCAGGGAAAGCACTGTCTGGGGTGTTTCACTCATGCTCGGTTATCTTGGGTATGTTCGCTACTTATAATATTTTGAATCTTGAGGCAACTCATGAGAGATCTTGTAATAGCTTTGTTTGTGAATTTTATAATTTCTCTTTTTTATTCTTTATTATCTGATTGCTATTATGGTATTACTTTGTTCTCTCCAAGAGCTACTCTTTGTTTGTTAGACTTGCTGAATATGTAGAAGTAAAACCTTATACTAGCCAGTAATGAAACTACTTTCAAATTACCCCTATAAAGAGTTGTCTACTTCAATGTAGTACTATAATTAAACTACTATGTACTTATAGAATATACTGTTGTGTTGTTTACTCTTCAACACTCAGATTGCTGTCTAGTTTGACCTCATACTTTCGAGAAAAAGAAAAAAGGTTCACCACATACCCTTGTTATTTGGATTTATAGATTCGATGGGTTCACAAGCACATTCCAAGATAAACTCTTCAAAGGGTATGACATGGAAATACACAACCAAATATTCTACACGACAATGTGCTCTTGTGTTCTCAGTTTAACTGGTAAGTGCTTACATATACATTTAGTGTCATGCCTTTTGACTCTGTCCTCAAACATTAAGCGTAGATTAATCTCATTCCAGGATTGTAATATGGTAAAAGCTGGTCAGCAGTAATACAAATAATTATATCAGTGTTTTGCCATAATAACTTGATGCGTAAGTTCCATTGACCGTGATTCTAATTCTCTGTTGCTTTGTTTCTTCTACAGGGCTTATTCTCCAAAATCATCTTATTCCAGCTGTGGACTTTATGTTCCGTCATCCAGACTGCTTCTCTGATGTCGTAATCCTATCCAGCGTAAGACTTACCAGCTGATCTTTTAAATTGTAAAGCTCCTTATCCCTTGTTTCCAAAAGAACCAGTAGATACCATGATGGATATAGGTGCAGAGCCAGGAGAATAAACAGAGTTGAAACCAATTATGATAGCTAATTGTGAAATTTTCATTGTATCAGGAATGATATATAGAAAACAACAGTTTGGATTGTTAATTCATAATTTGCTCTCCCATGACCCTCAAAGAAATGATATACCATAACTCTTTGAATTATGGATGCCAGTTATTCCCCTCACTGTGATGTTGTTCCAGGTTGCAACAGCAAGTCAGTTCTTCATATCCTACACTATTCGGACGTTTGGGGCTCTCACATTTGCTACTATAATGACAACTAGACAGGTGGATATTAGTCTCATCAGTGTTATGTTCTTGCATTCGAATTGTTTAACCCTTCTCTAACTATACTTGCTGTTATGTTGTAGCTGGTGAGCATATTGCTGTCCTGCATCTGGTTTGTACATCCTCTCAGCTGGATGCAGTGGGTTGGCGCAGTAAGTCATCTATCTCCAGCCATCTTATGCTATCACTTTTTTTTTTTCAGTGATGAGTAACATTCTGTACTACCAGGCCATCGTGTTTGGAGCCCTCTACACAAAAAGCTTCTTGAGAAGTAAACCTCACAGGCCGGCGGCTGCAAGCCCAGCACATGGTTCGAGCCCAAATTCTGCTAACAGCTGACCGAGTAACGTATTAGGAACAAATCTTCTTATTGGCTTGCTGTTTCCAAACGAAGTCTATCATGCCCAATATTGGCGGCATCTAGATTCCAGAGCTATTTGACTGCTCCTGAGGACCTTAAAGAGGCGAGAAGGCTGAAGGTTTTAGAGTTAGTTTAGCGTCGAAGGACCAATTGTTTAGGTAGCCCAGCCTGTGTTAAGTGAGCTCGGTTGCCAGTTCTGTAGCTCAAGCCGTGCACTGTTAACTGTACCGAAACACTGGAAACAAAATGTACCCTGTACTTTTAGTAGTCCGTTGAAATAGAAAAGAAAATACCGGCAGCCGCAAAAGGCTCTCCTAAATTACAATCTTCTTTTTGAATGGCTTGTTGACGATATGGTTCAGTATTACGCGTATCTCTCCACTCTTTGAAACAGTATTGCGCGAATCTTTTTGATACCGTGGTACGCGTATCTTTTGGAACAGAAAAATACAAGCCAAGTATTTTCTGGGAACAGTTTTGTTATTTTACTGTTTCGTGAGGCCTACTCCGTTACATGCACCTGATTTAACTCCGGCAAATCGGGATCTTATCTGCACGGTGGTTTCGGTTTTTCGTTTATAAACAGGACTCTTCATCATCATCATCACGTCATTTATAAATACAAGCATTCTTTGCCCTAGTCCTCTGCTCCAAATCTACCAAGGAGAAAGCAAGCAGAGTCGGGCGCCATGGGAGGTGCAGCGTCCCATCATGATGGCTTTGAGATCGTCGAGAAGGACGACGATCCTGCCGTCTGCACTGACGACGAGTACGAGTTCGTCGAAGCGCCGCCGCTGAAATGCCCCGTGGCGCTCCCCCTGCCCTGCCGGGAAACAATCGACGACCAAGGTGATACGAAGAAGACGACGATCGTCGTGCAGTCAACGCCGCCGCAAGTTGCTGTCGCTGCGCCGCCGCCGCCGCAAGTTGCTGTTGCCGCGCCGCCGTCGGTGGCCGGCGATAGAGGCGATCAGGCGGCGGCGTTCCCTCCGGCCGGGAGTGAAGCCTTCATCACAGGACGCGATGATCAAGGTCGCGATACGAAGAATATGATCGTGCAGTCGACGCAGCCGCCGCAAGTCTTCGTCGCACCAACGCGATCCTCGCCGCAGAAGCAGGCTCCTGCTGTGAAGGAGGAGGAGAAGTCGGCGGCGTCCCCGTTCAGCTTCTACGACTTCTCCGCGGCGGCGCCGCTGCCGCCGGGACTGCCGCACGATCTGATGATCGACATGAGGGGCGTCGTCAAGGCAGCAGCAGCTCCGGTGGCGTCGCGCGCCGTTGCAGCTCGACTTTGGGCACCCGTCGCGTTCGGCGACGACGAGGTCACCGACGAGGAGGACGACGACGACGACTACGATTGCTCGTACGACGCGTGCTACGACTTCGCTGATTTTGGAAGGTCGCGGCGCGTGAAGCCTAGCAGCGGCAGAAGGGGGAGGACCAAGAAGGCCACTACCAGGGGCCGGCCCCGCGGCGAGGAGCGCTCGTCGCACATCGCCGGTAAATGGTAGACCTCGCCGGAGTTTGAGTCGATCGAGGGACGTTTATATGTTAGGATTCAGGATTCACAGTACGCAGTGCCTTTCGCTGGTTGCAGAAAAAGCTTAGTCAGATTTAAACACAAGATACATTCAGGTCATTATTAGATCTTTAATACTTGTTTCCTTCCTCCAGTTTTTTATTTTCTTTTGGTTGTGACTAGGACATTGTGCATTCAAATCATTAGATCTTTAACAGGGCATAGTGCATTATAGTATTTTGCAGTGCTAACACGCGTAGCAAATTCATTTCTCCGAGCCATACATGCTAGACGGTGTGCATAATTAGCAGTATATCGTTTAACACCGTTTCTGACGTGCGTGTTCTGCTCACAAGAACAGCGCAGCGAGAATGAAACAAGTACCGAGACTTGGTTCCAATCTCGGTTCCAAAAAACTTACTGACGCAGGCTCCCAGGCATAAGCATAAATGCTCGGCAGCTACAGGTAACAGGTATAGAAAGCAGTTGATAGCCTATTGCAGAATATAACCAGTATCAACAAGAAATACACTGACTTGCAAGAAACAGGAGGCGAAATCCAGCAACAGAGTTCTAGTTTAAAAGTTATGACCGATTGATCCACTTATAAGCCAAGAGGATTACAAATCTGTTCCTTTCAAACATGTACAAGAATGTTGAAGAGAAAAAGGTAACGACACAGCAATCTCCCAGTATCTGAGCTTACATTACAGGGGAGAGGATAATATACACCCAATTGGCTGGTTGTGCCAACACCCGATTCATGGGGTGTTGATTCACAGATACACTTTCTTAGCAGCCTCCTGCCATTTGCCCAAGAGCAGATCACGAGGCATAATAGCCAATCTATCAGTTCTACTAAATGGAATCTGTTTGAAGCCTATTATGTTCAGGGGGTGGTTGTTGTGGCTTATACCTCACTCACAATCATCGGTACCGAGTGATGTTGGAGGCATGCCTTTGTTGAATGATAATTTGGTGGCTGTTTGTTAAGCTACTAGAATACCCTGATACCTACAGCCTACTGTTAACTAGCATTTAGTACTTCAAAAAGATCCTCAGTTTCATGCTCCTTGAATACCTGCATTGTCAAATCCACCACAGATCAGTCAAATTGTCAAACAGAAAAAAAAACCCCGTCAATGCAGTAAGTAGTATTGTAAATGCACTTGGAAACATACAGACATGTTTACACAAGTCCACAGATGCTGCTCCACTATGAAACTACGAGCTAAGTACTAACATTCACTCGAGATCACATTATCACATGCAAGATCCCATGGTTCATGATAACAGCCATGGTTTCATGGAGTTCAACAACACCAGCTTTAAGCGTAATTGTGATTGCCATTGCCATTAATACAGTGAGATGGGTTGATGTGCCAAAAATATATGTGAAACGCTGAGGTAGTTGTATTCATATGCTCCAGTAGACTATTCATTCAAAAAAGGCAGCTTCTGAACGGACATTAGGATGACAAGAATGTAGACTAAATAAAAGAAACGTTTTAGTCATGGAGAGTCTTGCGCAAACATAAAATACTGTTTTCAATGTCACAGACATTCACAGAATATGGTGCATCTCAATTAGGAATAGTGGGGCCACCCAAAACTCACTGCACTCAGTAGGGAGCTCAATTTTCACTCAATTGTCTGCTATTCTTTACATGCAGATGTAACTTGTAAAGAAATTAACAAAAAGAACAAGAGTGGGCCGATGGGTTGTTGGTCAAGCCCGATTCACTTGCACTTAATCTATGGTGACCTCAAGTTCTCAACTACAACTCAGTCAACCGTATGCAACCTTATTCCTGTTTATTTAGTCGATCAACCATCATCTGATGATGTGGACCTTGACTATATAGGCATTTAAATTGCAATTATAATGAAGTAGGTTCATATAATATACTCAATATGATAACAAAACTGGTCAAACATGTCTGCACTTTAAATTATACACATATATCAGCAGAAGTCAAGCTCACAAGATTTTTCTTCATAAGATGAGAAAACTTCTGTCATTATCCCACCATATCTAACAACCGATATGTCCACAGATAAAACATCTAGTACATATGATATGTCCAAAGATAAAACATCTAGATTCTATGTTCGAGTATTACAATCTGCCAGCAATGTTTCAATAGTAAAACTGATTATTGCAAATGTAAAGTCGTACTAGAAATGTATTTCTACAATGCACAGAAAACTGCCAGACCTATGTGACAATTTTAGACACAGATGGCCACGACTAAAATAAAAAAGTGCAAGAGGCAACAAGAGAAGAATTCAGGACAGGTGAGCAATCCATATTTTGGCCAAGTATAAACTACAGCTCATGCAATATTACAGTCAAAGTTTCTTCAATAATGTAAAAGACAATTTCAGTGTGACGGCATCTAATGAAGTCAATAAGTCATTATCAGAAGTTAGAGTAACTGAGCAGACTGCACAAAATTTAGGGAATACCTTAACAGGAAGAGCATTGTTGAGGCCCTTCAAACGAAGAAAATCATCAGCAGTGTGTTGCCAATCAACAGTATCAGCACCACTGCTGCTCTCATATTCACCTCCTACCCATATACATAGCATTTTATCTTCTCTTTTGCTAGCATTCTGAGCAACAAAAATCAAAACTGACTTAGGGTCAAGATCTTTCCGTTGGAATGAAGTCAGCTTTTCCATGCTAGGCCAGCGGTGAACCAATAGTTGCCCGTCGCTGCAAGCCTCTGAGTTACTGTCAGTAAGCTCAACTAACCTAGTTTCAGCATGTGAGCTCGAATTATTATCGCTGCATATTTCTGAGCAACGCTCACCATTCATCTGATTAACACCATTTGTGTTACTTTTATCTGTGACTTCCTCTGTTCTGCGGATAGTAGACGGTACCCTTGGTGGCAATACTAAATCCTTCTGAAGCGATGGCAGCTTTAGAGGTAAAAAGCCTCCTCTTCTTTCTGCTATAGAAGATGTCTTGGAAGGAGACCGCATTGATTCCAGGCCAGGCTTTGAAGGATCCTTGTTAGATGATTGAGAAAGGGGAGACCTTGATGACGGCACCAAAGCATGAGGCAAATTAGATGAAGCAGAGGAGTAACCAAGTGACGGTGGGGAGCTAGTTGAAGGTGACAAGGAGGGTGAGTCTGAGCTATATTTTGAACTGACGCTTGAATCCGATGATAGAGAACTTGGAGAAAGGAACGGAGGTGATGTTGATGCTTCGGCAGCTAAGTGCTGTACACGGTCCGCCCGTGGATCCAAATCCCTGATTAGAGCAGAATCTGAATAAACTCGAGCTAATGACCTGGAGATAAACTTGCGCCTCAGTAAACTCCAGCTACTTTCTCTAGCTGGAAGATGGGTCTCATCCTCAGCCCCAGAAGTCGAGAATGCTGGAACTACACCCCCGGTGATTGCTTTGTATACGAGCTCAAAATCACCATCATATGATTCAACTCGCCGGCTTCCTGGGTTATTCTTGGACGCTGAATCAATCTGTTCCTTGCTAACTTTTGAATTGCTTTCTGAACTAAGCTGTGTACTTGAAAAGGCATCCCAAAACTCTTGTGGTTCCAGACCTTCCCTCACAACCTTGATGTGCCCCTGCACCTTCTCATACCTCACCACCTGAAAGGCTGCTGCCTTTGCATCCTTCTCCATTACCGGATCACACTTCATTCCCACCCAGACATAGATCGATGACAGAATATGAACAATGAACGCACCTCTAGAGTCTAAGGCAGAAGGTGATGGCTCATTGAGCATTTTGGGTACTAAATGCAAAGGGGCATACTGTGAGTGAGGTGCCATGCGGTACATCCGAATAACAGAATTTGGAGACAACGGGAACGCATGCACCCGCTTTTGGCACTGGAGGAGCTGGCAAGCAAACCCCATGTTCGGATTTGCAATTCCACGGGCAGCCTTCACGAACTGGAATGCATCATCAAAGCTCTGTCCTTCCCTCCACATCAAATATGCAATCACCAGCGATGTTGACCGTGATACCCCCTGGCAGCAATGCACAAACACCCGTCCGCCTTGCTCCCTTACATCCTCAAAATAATCAAAAACATCATACAAGATGCTGGTGATGTCCTCCGTGGGGCTGTCCTGCAGCCATAGAGTTCGGTAGATGAGGTCTGACTTGAAATACTCCGGGCAGACAAAGCCCACGCAGTTGAGGACGTGGGTGATCCCATTCTTCCGCAGGATATCACGGTTCTTGGCGACGGCGTCGCCTCCGAGGTAGACATGCTCGGCAACCTTGGAGCACTCCTTGTCAAAGAAGGCGATCTGGTCCTTGCGGCCCTGCGTTCTGAGGGTCGACAGGTCCAGCCGGAGGCCCTCGCCAGGCCTGGCAGAGGACGGGCCGCCCGCCTTGGACGCGCCGGGCGTGGTAGGGTTGGGCCACTCGCCCACGTCGTCGGAGCCAGCCTTGGGCCACTCGTCCAGGCTGCGGCGGGTGATGGCGAGCGGCTGCAGCGGCGGGAGGTTGTTCCGGTTCTTGTTGCTCAGCGAGCGCGGGGTCAGCGGCGGCGGCGGCGGGACGCGGCGGCCCTGGCCTCCGGTCCCCGTCCCCGGCGCCCCATCTGGCGGCGGTCCGGCGGCCGCCCTGGGCTCGGACCATGACGCCGAGCGCCAGAACTTCCGCCCCGCGCCGACGCCGCCCCCAGCGGCCGCCGGGCCGTCTTCGGGGGTGGCCATCGCCACGAATCGAACCCTCGATTAGCGGAGCTGCGGAGAAACGCACCAAAAAGGGGCGGGATTATTACGCCATGCCATTCCAGGCTCGAGAAAAATGGAGAAAAAACAGAGGAAATTCGAACCTGATCTGCCGAATCCGAACCCCCGACCCGAATCTGGGCAGGGCTCAGCAACACGCAGCGAATCGAGGCGCTTGCGGGCGACCAGATCGGGAGATCGAGCACCACCACTCCGCCCTGTCTCTCTCTCTCTCTCTCTCTCTCTCTCTCTCTCTCGGGGAAGGGAAGGGGAGCCAAAGGGGAAGAAGGGAAGGGAGGAAGTGACCCAAGTGGGTGAGGGTTTTCAGGAGGAGGATAGCGGATCTGAGCCGTTGGATCCGTTTCATGATTCGTGCCCGAGAGATCAGACGGCCGGCTGCGTGGTGGGCCCCGTGTTTGACGGGCGTGGTGTTGACTGGTCTTACATGGAAGGGAGGCGCAGCAGCGGCTGAGCAACACAACAGGAAGCAGGAAAGAAAGCTACATGTCCCCCCAAAATGTTAGGTGCACCTGCTCATGTGACGCTTATCAAGGAAACTGCAACTAAAATTGTACCCATTCTCCAGGATTAATTCGCCTTAGGTTTGGTTCTTTGCAGTAATCTTACTGGTGCTACGTTTTCAGGAACATCATAAAGCATCTAGGAATTTTACATGAACAATTTTTCTGACAAGAACTGATAAAATATTTGCTCGTCCCAACTCCCAAAGGAGGCAAAAGAATTGACAAGACTAGCATATAGTATATGAGAACTGATTGGTATATTATTATCACGTCAGCTTATTGTGTTCGTAAAGGATATTGGCTGGTTTCACGACACATGATCGTGTTACCAAAAATGGTCTACAACAAATAGGGTTAATGGCTGAAAACCATAGCATGCCTTAAACTAAAAAGCTATCATAAAAAGTATGACAAAGTTCAGAATCAAAAGGCTTTTTTAAGCCTAAACGAATGATGATACTACTTATATGATATCAAGTTTATCAAAAAGGGATTCGGTTCGCTACAAAATGCCAATCAAACAAATCAAGGTCTAATCTTTTACAATCGATGTTCTTGAGTCTTGACACCTTGCGTAAATGGCAGACAGAATCTGGTCTAGTATCATAGCCGTAGTTTCAGGAACGGAGACCTAGACCATCTTGCTCAAGACTCCGGTTCTTATGAGAACTTTATTAGAGTCAATACCAGTTTTTCTTGTAAGGTTAGTATCGAATCAGATACCTGCAAATACACTCACTAATATCGTAGCAGATAGCAGATTCGAGTCAGCATCAAAGCAGTAGCCTTGGGTCCAAGAAACCGGTGGCCAAGTTACTTCAATGACTCCAAAAAAGTAACAGTGCAAGTGAATTCTTCATCGGCTTGTCGGCACATAGAACAGCATCGTATTCAGAGGCAAAAGTGTGAACCAACAATTCAATGTATCGAGTACCCACTGATTCGGGGGTTTTTTTTTTTTTTTTTGGAAAGGTAGCCACTGATACGTTGCATCAACATCTATACGTATCAGGTAGCCACTACGTTCCGTCAAATTCACATAATAAGAGAAAACGAAACACGTAACATGGCAGCTCATTAGAGCAGGGCTGTTCTCCAGCCTGCCTCAATCACTATCAATTCCCAGTCCCAGTCCAACTCCAAGACCCAATCTTTCCTAAACAAAGTTTCAAAGAACTATTTCTGAAGTTATCTCTTTTACTTAATTAATATTTTTGAGATGATAAATTCAGAATTTAGGATAGGGCAGAGAAGTATTCCTTCCTCCAGCAGCACTGCACACCATAAGAAAAGGGTATACTGGGCAATGGATAGAGAAATAGGCTGCAGATATATATGGCCGATGAGGGTGACATAGGACAGTGACATATAACAAAGGGCCAACGCCATTCTCTTCAGTCTAGAACACCAAGCGGAAGAAGCTGTCGTAAATTACACGCGCCATGAATGCGATCTTTGACCAGCAAGAGTTTCAGGTCAAGGCCAAACTCAGGAAAGGATGATGTCTGACGGCGACAGGTTCCCAAAATCCAAATCCATAGTAAGCAAGCCAGTTGAAATATCCACACTAAGATCGCTACTCTCTTACCAGTTCAAAGGGGCTTAGGGAACTGTCCAGTTGCTACTCTCGGTTCCAATACACGTGGGAAGAATTCAAGGACAAGGATGTTAAAAGATAGCTGTATTTTACTGTTACAGCGATGACCGTATTCTCCCAATCAGAACTAAATCACGAAGTTTTTTCTGAGTTTCAAAGTAAATACACAACGAGGAATTACTCACTTTTTATTGCAGATGAAAAACAGAAATGATACAGCACAAGGTTCTTTGTTTGGAAGTGTGGCAGTTGTATGAAGGCAGAGCACCTCACGCATATATGTTTCTACTGTGCAGGCTGTATTTATTGAACAAAGCATGAACCTGGACCTATTGGAGGCCTCCGAGCATAGTAGTTTGTGACTGGAGCGGCTGCAATTCCACGGTGATTTAGCAGGCATCTGAAATAGTGAAGTCGAGACAAGACAGTTGTTTCCAAGTCTTGTGCAGATATGGCTTCCAATTGACTCCACATGCGCTCTGCAGTAACTCAACAGCGAGATGTGAGTACTTAAAGGAAGAATGGATGCAAAGAAGATTACGAAATAGACTTCCCTGTTTGTGCCGTTCATACCTGCGGCAGCAGCTGCTCGTGGCCATATCGTTTGTTGAACATCAGATGTGTCTGCTGTCTCACCCCACATGCAAACCTCACCACCAAGTACTAGCTTTTGCTGGTCTTTGTTACTAATCCCAGCAAGCGGCTCGCTGGTATAGAAATCTTCCCAGGGAACATCAAGATGATCAAGGTACCATACACCTTGATTACTCATTATACATCTGAAACCTTTAGCCACAACCTTAGGGCAGACTCCAGGACCCAGCCTGCAATGTTCAAATAATTATTTGAGCAATAGAAAGATATGTTGGATAGGTTGTCTGAAAATGAAAGAAGCAGATTCAACAACCCAGGGCAGAGTTTGTAGATTACCAGTTATGCACCACTGTTAGAGGATTGAGATTTTCTTTGAATGAATTGAAGGTTTCTTCCCTGCAGGGTGAATATAAGCATTCGAGAAATCAAAACTGAAATATCTTCTTCGCCCCTCTTATAAAAGGTTATAAACAAGCAAAGGATGAAAATGACAGACCAATTCACAGGAATCCAGTTAAGCTTAATTGCCAGCTCTTGGGCCTTCAGAACAAAATATTTGTAAGCATCCTTTGTAGTCATATTGCGCTCATCAAGCCTGGAATTGATAGTGACCAAGAATCAAAGAAAAGGAACATCAAGTAGAGATTGTCAAACAATGGAATCTTGTGGATAAAACTCCATACCACTGCCTCACATGAGGTGTTACGTTCCAGCACCCTGACATGAATATAAGAATGAAGCTTGAGAGATTTTCAGTAGACAAAAAAAAAACATATGTAACACACTAAAGATTTATATATTGCATATTTGGCATGATACTGTCTCAGGTGACCATTCTGCTGAACAGTCAACATAGAGAAAAGCTACACTATTCATTTGAGCATTAAGTAATGTGCCTCTATCAATTGAAAAAGAAATCTGAAAAAATGGTATGAACTAATCTGTTCAACAGTTATGCGAGATGTTTTTTGAGAATCGCATCATACATCAAATTGAGACAATAAAGCAAACTTAAATGACAGAATGCCCACTTTCTTTGGAAAAAATGTATTAATTATATATATTTTAGCATCCTAAAATAAAATTTTACACTCTTAATTACCAGTTTTAGTTACAAGAGAAATTGGCCAACCTGTATATACTTCATCACCACCCAAGTGAAACAGCCCGAACGGGAAGATTTTTCTCATATCTGAGATAAAAAATGTCAAGTTTTTATGTCAGCCATTAGGTTATAATGCAGTCATGTGCAATGTTGATAAACAAAAGTTTGCAGAATACTCCCTCCATTCTTGTTTTTTTATTATCGTTGGTTAGCTCACATTTTGAAGTGACCAATAACATAATAAAAAGAATAGAGGAGTAACTATCATCGGTCACTACTATCGATGTTTGGACAAATTTTGTACAGCAGGATGGTCCTATTCCTACAGTAGTTGAAACCCATTTTGTGCACATTGCTCATGATCACTTGCATTTGTTTGTAAAGCAATAAAGAATCCAGTCCACAGTAGGGGATTCCCCTAATGTACAGTTTTCAAAAGGGAAAAAAATCATTGTACAATTATTGATTTGATCCTCCGTAAGGAACATAATGAATTTCTTACATAATGATAAATTCATGAAATGGAGCAGTTATTTAAATACATTTTATGAGTTGTAACTGATCATACTGTAGGAGAGCACAGCCCAAGTTGAAGTGGTTAGTCTATACTGGTATTGATCCACCTCTGGATGAAACTCTAAGTAAAATTATGAACAGAGATCATGGATTACATACATTTATGAAGTTAATATACTCCATAAGTCCTCAAATGAGTTAACTTCATTGGGAAAGAAGCGTGAAAGAAACTAACCAGACAAAATTCCAGAAATGACTTCGAAAGTGAAATTACTAGAGACATCCAAAGGCTCTGTACAAGTGGGAGAGGGCCAGAGCTTTGGGTAACCGTTCCCCCTGCAGAAAGTAAAAGGTGTGCATGAATTTTCAAGAGCAGCCGATAAGAGAGACTTTACATAACAATCTCAAATGTTGGAATGCCTACTCAGAGAATCTAGTTAGTACATAAATATAGATAATTTCATGTGAGAGTATAAAAATCAAAATATGACGACTAGCAATGGTTTATTGTTGCGGTAACCCCATGACAACTAAGAATACTTGTAACTCTAAATCACGCTAAAAAAGACAGCCATTAGTTTGTTCATTTGCACCTAATGGAGAGTCTAAAAAAAAAAAAACTCCTCAAAACAGGGGGAAATCTAGGGCCTGCCTCTCTAAGCATTTTTTTTTGAAAACGCGGGAGCGCTGCGCTTCTTTGTATTAGAGAGAAAAAAAATGGTCCCTCACAACACCTTAATCTCATACGGGGACCAAATATGAGAGGTGTAACCAGGAGTCTTATCTATGCAATGCTACAGGCAAACTCACCATGATTCTGCATGACCAGGCACGTCAATTTCTGCCATGATATTTATACCTGTGGAAAAGCAAAAGAATAGTCCAGATATCAAATCCTTGTAGAGAATTTTAACTTTAGATATAAGATCACGAAACAAACTGCAGAAGAGAATCTAATAAGATCTGCAAGCATCATGTGATTTGAAGTTCCCAAATTAAACTGAGTATTATACTCAACACAACAACAAAGCCTTTTAGCCCCAAGAAAGTTGGGGTATGCTAGAGATGAAACACATAAGTACTAGAAAAAAGATCATATGCATGGGTTTTCTGTGACCACAATCTGAACTGACAAGTAGCTGAACATACCTCTTTTCTTGGCGTAACTTTACCGTATGGAAGTTGAGACAAGGTATTAGAATGAAGCAAATCAGAAACATTAGTCAGCAAAGAAGTGAGACGAGAAAAAAAGTACAGTTAAAGATATAGATGACAAAGAGAGTGCTAAGGGCAAATGACAGATGAAGAGTTCTAAAGTCAAATCGAAGTATAACATACTTGACAATATCATGTGCATCTTCCACGGTATAGCGCTCCCATTTTGAGTATGAACCTTTCCACAGATTTGGATATGATGGTACCTCCAAGGGGAAGGATTGTTCATCGATGATATGCCAATGAAGAACGTTCTACTGGACACAACTCCAGGTTTAAGCACATGAAGAGCTCTGGTTGCATAGCTAACACAATCATGAAGATAATAACATTACCAGCTTAGCAAAAGACATAGAATCGATCACTTGTTTAATCACATCAACAGGAAGGTAATGCCGGGAGGTGTCTGCATTGAATGTGAGAGAAGCAAAAGTTAATCATTTTGACATTTTACATTTTAATTCTCGTGGCTAATTCAGAGGTTTAGTATAGGCATTAAGTTGCAAAGTTTACCTAGGAGTAAACCACGGAAGGAAAAGCGTGGTTCATCTTGAATATGCCATGGGGCATGGCGGACTTCAACATTTTTAGTATCATAGTTAAAAATGCAAAGTTGACTGAATGTCTGCCGATTATCAAAAAAACAAACATTAGTGCATATGCTCCAAAACTTTCACCCCAGCAGTTAAAATGAATAACAAATAGCGTTGTTTGCACACTCGGTTCATACTTCCAGTCCATGAATAGCTCCATATATTGTGTTGGCCTGCAAGGATAGAAAAGTATAGCTTCAGCTTCATATCCTAGTGCATAAAAGTGGCAGCCGAAAACTAAATACTTAGTAAGACAATATATTCTTCACGAAAACAGAAGGAAAAAAAAGCAAATACAAGTATCTGAACCCATGTGCACTTAAGCATAATTCTGGTGCATATATGGATAAGGAATGATTTGACTACATTCATGCATAAAGATTCGCAGCAAGTCAGTGATGTTTAGGTTAAACTCTCTTATAAAGCCCAAGAATTAACCTCTATTAGTTCATTTTGACATACGTCAAGACAACGTGAACAGCACTCCCCAACCCCCCCCTCCCCCCCCAAAAAAAAAAAAAAAGACAACATGAACAGCTGCAATGAAAACTACCTCAAAAAAGTGAGCTCTAGTCCCAGAATTTCAATTTGTTACATGCACTTGAATATCATTGACACAAAGAAGTAACCTCAGAAAAATGTTTTGCCATTTGTGCAGTTAAACACGATAAAGTAGTTATGCCTGGATAATAAAATGGTCAGCACGAAAGAGGAAAGAAGAAATGAGCTGTGTTGTACTGGTATACTACACCTACACGTTATCTGAAACGCCAACTTATACGCAACTAAATGTTTGTGGAAATTATGTCTTCTCTGTCAATAATTCCGATAAATGCTTTTTTTTCTGTCAATAATTAGTCAACAGATCACTCTAAATTCTAAGAGCTCCACAATTAAGGATCCACGGAGCTCGATTTTGCATAATTTTCCAACGGAAAGTATATTCGACAGAGGAAGGGGAATTCGGCACCTCTATGGTTGCTCCTCCGACGATGGAATTCGCGCCGCCGGTCGCCCCCACGTAGATAGTGTAGCTCTCGTCCACCCCCAGCTGTAACTGCACGGCAGAGAAATGCGCAAGAATTTCACACCCGTGCACCGATACAGACGAAACCAGTCACGCTCGAACACTGGGCCCGTACCGTCTCGTTGGCCGAGGCGACGACGACGGTGAGCTTGGCGAGGTCGTACCCGCCGTCTTCCTTCCGCGCGTGGTGCGCCCACGGCGCGAATACGAGCTTCCTGTACCTCTCGAACGCCTCGGCCACGGCGGCCGAGCCGCCGCCGGGGCCCTGCGGGTCGAGCGCGAGGTCGGGGTCGACCGTGAGGGTCTGGGACCCCGAGGAGACGCTCTTCGGCAGCGGCCAGAGGTAGACGGGGTCGCCCGACGCGGTCGAGTTCGCCGCCGGCAACGGGGGGCGCCGCGCGCCGGCGCCGGCAGAGGCGGCGACGAGGGCGAGGAGGAGGTAAGCGGGGAGGTTGGGGGGCATTCTGGGAAAATGCGTCAGGATAGTTTTATGGTTAATCATCATGGTTTGGATATTTGCGCGAGGAGAATGTTTATATGGCGGGAGAAGTTGCGGCGTTTTATCGTACAAGTCCTTCATGTTTTCGTTATTGTTCATCTCCTCTGCTTGCTCCGTTACTCTTCACTTCTGAGAGCCTACTATGCGCAACACCCTGTTGTTGGCTCTGCTTTGAAAGATCTCAACATGTCAAATGCCGGCCATAGCAGTCCTGCTCAAGGAACACCTATGGCTCTAGATTGTTCGAGGCAGATCGTCCATCAATACATAGCTCATCAAAGATTGGTGCTCAAATGTAGTGGATGTAATTAAAAAAAAGAGAGAGAGAACTACTATACATACGTACTGTTATGTCATCTGACCCAATTGTACCATCAGTTCGGTCTATCGAAGATTAGCACACACATAGCTTAGGAAATACACAAGTCGGACAACTGAGTCCGATCACCCAGTCGTACATAAAAATATTTCCGAATCAGATGAAAAGATGTGTCTTCTCCCTTCCCAAGTTCTTTCTATTCAAAGCTCCGTGCAGCTCAATGTATTTGACATTCCATTAATGAGAAATTTTCAGATTGGTAACTTCTTCACCGTAGTTTCCAAAAAAAAAACAGGGGTCGACTGTGAGAGAAACGAATTTCTGTGTCAGCTTCTCACAAGACAAACTGGGACTTGATTGCGCACATACAGATAATGTAGGGGTTTCTCAAAAAAATACGTACTGGCAACATCCGGAGTTCCAGACAACAACCTGGCTCTCACATGGCGTGGCAGCACCACCTTCTGTGGGCCCCGGCTGCCAGAGAACAAATGTTTGACAGCAATATGACTCACATGGCAGCCTCACTCGTGTCGAGCCCGGGCCCGGCTGTCAGGGACCAAAATGCTTTTGGTGTTTGCTTGAGGCGTCGCTGCATCACCGTGGCGGCTAGCATTGGTAGCTTCGTTTTCTGCAGTTGTGTTGGGATCCTGTGCACCTACTTCTCCGTTTTGTTTTTGGATAAGCATCGTTGTAAAATTGAGTTGTGCCGAGAAGCTTGCAGCTTTTTTTTTTAGATAATGAGTTAGGCTGTGGCGAAGTTAGCGCTGGAAGGATTCGAGTGCCATTGAGTGCGCGTTTAGGTGGTGTCCATATGATGAAAATTAGGTGTTAATCACTGCAATTTCCATTTTTTTTCCCCTGATGCCAATGTACTTGGGTAGCTCTATCTTGCTTCGCCCCTGATTTTAGGAGCTCAAAAAACCAATTTGGTGCGTTTGTACATTTTCTTTGAAGTAAAGATAAGAGCAGATTAGGTGAGTTGCAGCTGTCTATATTACTCTATTGCAATATCTTAGGTACTGATCGATTAGTTCCAACGGATGGAGACATTTTGCTGAGTTCAGCTGCTGCGAAGACCAGAGATTAACAATAGTCAAACGCTACCATGATCATCATGATCGAACCAGAGTGACAAGGCCGCTTCGCAATACTAGTCGAGTTGGGCCGCAGACTCGCCCATTGTGCAGTTTGAGGCTCAAGAGACCACTAAATGAGCTACAGCCCACAGCAGCAGTTAGTCAGCAGAAAACCAACGTAAACCCCACAGTGGCGATAAAACAGAGCATGCCAAGCAGAGCTTTAAATAAAGGGAAAGAAACCGAGCAATGAGCGATAAATAACGGAGAGCGATAAAAAGGGTGTCAAGGCCGCTTCGCCATACCCGTTTATGGGGGCCGCAAACTCACTCATCTTTCAGTTTGAGGCTCCAGAGCCCACCAACGGAGCTGCAGCAGTTGTCAGCAGAAAACCAACGTAAACCAAATCCACAACGTAAAACAACTCCACAAAGACGATAAAACAGAGCATTGAAAAAAGGGGAAAAACCGAGCAATGAGCGATAAATAACCGAGAGCAATGAGAGATAAATAACCGAGAGCAATGAGAGATGGCGACAAATTGACCCGCTAAATATTGATTGTATATCAAAAAAAATAGTTCACCAACCAGACTCTTCTAAGAGCGCGAAGACAGACACTGAAGAAGCAAAGCCACCGCGACACACTGACTAAACTTATTTATTATCTCACGCTCTCCCTAAACGACGACGACGACGACGGCTGGACGCTGCTGGAACGACGACGACGGGGGTGGCTTTGAGGCTCCTCTCCTCAGTTGGGGGCGAAGAAGATCTCGGAGTCGAGCCTCTTGGACCTGAAGAGCTTCTCCATCTCGGGGGTGGTGTTGAACGACGCCTCGAGCACCTCGGGCGAGATGGCCTTCCACACCGACGTCTTCCCGGCGAGGTGGGAGAAGATCGGGTTGGGCGTGGTGATGATGGAGAACCACTCCAGCCCGGACGCGTCGGCGATCTTGGAGACGACGTGGAAGCGGGGCACGATGAAGAGGCAGCCGCCCTCGACGCGCGTCTCCAGCACGCGCTTGCCGTCGGGCCCCACCACCTGCACGCGCCCGCTGCCGCGGACGATGTAGGTCACCTGGTACGCCGAGTCGCACGAGAAGCCCGGCGAGCACATGGAGTGCGCGTCGATGCGGACCAGGTCGGCGCCCAGCCCGACCTCATTCACCAGCGGCAGGTTCGCCGTGTTAAGCACCACCACGCGCCCGCCGTTCTTGATGTCCACGTCCAGCGGCGCCTCGAGACAGTTGAGGGCCATGCCGTCGCGGTCGGCGGCGGAGGGGGGAGGGAGCTTGTGCCCCGCGGCGAGCTTGATGATGCCCGACGCGGGCTGGCTCGAGACCAGCTTGGCGGCGTCGGACTCGGCCAGGTCCCAGGCGCGGCCAACGAACTCCGTGGAGAAGCCGGTGAAGATGCCGGTGGCGCCAGTCAGCTGGAAGTTGGTGAACTGGCCGGGCTTGTGGCCTTTCGAGGTGTCGCCCAGGAACAGGACCACCAGCTCCGTGGTGGACTCGGGGAGGTTGTGCCACCAGGTCACCACGCCGAAGGGCAGAGCAAGAGCGTCGCCCTCCTTCACGGCCACCACCTTCTCCTTGGTGGCCTCAGGCAGGACAATGCCGCAGGTTCCAGCGCCTGCAGCCAAAAAAAAAACACATAACATAAATTCACTGCATCGAAGAATTAATTCTCCAACGGAACAGAGCAAGTACTACTAGTAAACAGAACAGAGCTAATCATAAATTAGAGATCTAATGAACATGTTTTTGTGACTATATAGGCAATTCTAATCTGATACTGCATTGAAGAATTTTCGAATGGGTGACGCCACTTTTGGACTATGTGGGTCTCAGACTTTATTAAGTTTCTAGATGCTGATGACCACACGATGGCAAGACATTTTCCTCAAACGTAAATTCAATGCATGGAAGAATTAATTCTCGAACAGAACAGAGCTACCATTGGTAAACAGAGCAGAGCTTAACATCTCTAATAAACATTTTCTTATGGGGAGTCTACAGACAATTCTAATCTGATACTGCATTGAAGAATTCTCGAACAAAGAAGAGCTAGTAAACAGAGCGGACATAGAACTAGTAAACAGAGCAGAGCTAGCACTAGTAAACAGAGCAGAACTGAAATTGCATGTGTAAGCAGACAAGAAGACATGAATGAGCATTGAACAACGACGAACTGGTGATGCCACTTTTGGACTACGTGGGTCTCAGACTTTGGTTTCTAGATGCTGATGGCCACACATGATGGCAACAAAGAGATAAAAAGTCACCACTAGCCAGAATGGTAATGTGCACAATTGCTTTTTATAACCAAAATTAGAGATCTGATGCACATATCTAATCTGATAAATTTCTAAAATAATGAATAAAATCCAATAGCGTCACATGCATGATTCAAAATCGTTACAGGTAACTACTGATCGGAATTTTAGGCTTATTATATAAGAAAATTAATCTCCGTCTTCATCTTAACCAAGAGTTGAGTGCTCACACAGCTGAACAGCTTTAAGCTACAGAAAGAAAGATAAACTCAAAGTACTTCTTATATCCTAAACAAATATACCTCACAGTAGTCAACAACTTGCGTTTTATAACTGAATTAGGTAGAATCTGATGAAGGAATCTAATCTGATAAATTTAACATTCAACGAATAAAAACCAATCGCATCACATGAATGTCAAACTATAAACAGGATTACAACAATTATGATGCCCAGCTCTCAACCACCGATCCGAACTCCACGCGAACTAACATGACAAAACGACAAGGAAACTTTCCAAGCCATCACACGTCCCACACCCACACTAGTAATCCACACCCATCCAGGACGAAAGTGAATCTAAAAACTTGCTACACTGAAGCATCGTTTGGCAACACTAGAGACAACTAAATCCACCATCTCATCATACCCGATCGCCGGGATTCCAGTCCGAACAAACGAACACGGCGGCGCAACACGCGAACAAAACAACCTACCATAAGATAAGATATCTACTCCGTGCGCGACCGATGATGGATCAAAGTACAGAGGAGGGAGGAAGGAAGGCATGATCACGTACCCTGGAGGACGTAGGCGACCTTGGCGGAGTCGGAGTAGCTGGGGAGGGAGAGGCCGCCGGCGGCGAGGGAGAGCTTGGCCGCGCCGATGGAGGCGACGCCGAGCATGGGCAGGTCGGTCGGGGTCCACTCGTAGTAGGAGCCGCCCTCGCCGCCGTACGCCTTCCTCGACTGCCTCGGGGTCAGATCCACGGCCATGTCGACGGAAAGGGGAGGACGGAAACGAGCTTTCGCTTCGAGAACTTTTCTGGAAGGGAAAAAGGTGGTGATCAAGCTTTGGATGTGATGAGGCGACGGGGGCCTGTGTGCTGCCTTTTATAGCGCCGGGCGATGGAAGGGAGGCGAGGGTGATTAGGATCTTGGGGTTTATCTTCTCTCGCTAATCAAACGGGCGGGAGCGGAGTTACTGCGAGCTCCTGATCTTATCCCGAGCTCTACTCCAAACAGCTTTCCCCTCTCTTTGTAAAAAAAAAAAAAAAAAAAAAAAAAAAAAAAAAAAAAACCAGCTTTCCCCTCCGCAGCTGGCACCGCCTGGGTCGCTGACTTCGCGGGCCCACAGCAGCCGCGCGGCGGGTTTGTTGAGTTCGTTTCGTCTTGCTCTGCTGCGGGGCCCATTTGTCAGTGAGGTAAAGCGGACGGAGTTTGTTTTTTGTCTTGCGAGGTAAGTTGATCGAGCTGGTTTGCGTTTCTGTTTGCCCTTTTTGCGTTATCTCAACTTTAGCCGATCCGATAATGCTGACGAGTCTCAACGGATTTTGGAGATAAGTTCTTTTCCTGGTTTGAATTTAAATCCGCTTCGGTTTACCTTGCGAGGGAAGTAGTAAATGGGATTAGGTCCTGTTTGTTTCAGCTTATAATTCACTCAGATTAATTAATCTAGCTTAATTAATCTAGTAGGCAAACAAACAGGATAGATTATTAGACCAAATTAATTAATTTAAAAGGCAGATTATTATAATCCAATAATCTACTATAGATGTGTTGATTTTGGATTATTTTGAACAAAGACTCATTACCCATTCTAAGTTGGTCTTCTTATATAAAAAACAACTTGATCTAGTTTAAATAATTTAGGAAAACAAACACCTCCTTTAAATTAATTAATTTAACTTAAATAATTTAGATTAAATAATCTAATATTATAATTTAAATTAATTAATCTACTTAGGAAACAAACAGGGCCTTAGTTCAATTTCTGTTGTGATTCTATCTATGGCCGATTAAATAGTTACAGTAGTCGGATAAGATTGACGAGTCCCGATGGATTTTTGGAAGGTAGGTACAGATACGTTTGGATTACACCTTCCGAGGCACAAACATTTGGATTCAGGTTTGGATGCTCACAAACGTACGTATCTGCTGCATCAGGCGTTTTGTGCGTGTAGACTCCTGACGCGACAAGGAAGCGTCGCACGAATTTGGTGTGCATCTACGTGTTCGACTAGGTGATAGAAAGACACCAGCAGACTTACAGCATCTGCCAATAGTTAGAGGATCAAATTCTGTAAATACATAATTCAGAGAAGTTGAACCCAGTTAGGAACCTTTTTCCTCCATTCTGATGAAGATTGATTCGGAAGAACCCACATCACCGCATGATATGACGTCCTGGAATTAGGTTCTCACAATCTCCCCAATATAATATATTACTATCCCTTTTATAAAAAATAAAATGGCAGAAAATATCCTTAAACATCATCACCCACCGACTGGGAAACACATCGTGCGCAGAATAACATAATGCAAGTTTACTTTGCATCGAACTTTTTAAACAGCAACGCACCTGCCGAAACAGGCGATCACAAAGGAGAACAGATCAGCGTCAACGCAAAGTACAACAGGTTGCAAGCAAGCATAGAAGCAGCTCCATTATTTCATATCATCAAGGTTTACATTACAGTAGATGCACACACCCCTCATTACATACGACCAAGAGATGGAATCGGGAAAGGATGGTTGGCGCACAGAGGTAACAGCCGAAAGAAACAAGGTATTCAGAACAGGAGGTTGCTGCATTATTATTCCAACCCAACCACACGTTCAAGCTACAGACGCCTAACCACCAGGCACCATCGGCAAGGACAGATCAGATAAACGGATGGTGTCCAGGTAGTGCCCAAGCACAAGGGGGCAGGTGCTTATGCATTCACCTTGGGCGCCCATCCTGCGATCACGTGCTCCTTAGCCGCCTTAGTCTTCTCAAAAGATTCACGGCTGAAAAGAGCCTGCACAAAGAGAAATGCAATCTCAATTATCTGATTTCAGGGCAGGTTTCGGAAATGACAGTGAAATGCAGCTATTTGAGAACTCGTAGTGTACCTTGATGTATGCATGGACGTTCGTGAGATTTTCCGGGATCTTCCAGCCCTTGAAATGGTCCAGTGCAACCGTGAGGTGGTAGAGCTTTGGTGCCAGGCTAAGATCAACAGCTGATACATTCTGCCCGTTGATATAGGGGCCCTGCAAGTGCCAAGTCGGTGATGACGACAGTAAACAAGGTGATCAATCAAACCACATGGTCAGAGTACACAAGACCCATGACAGAAGGAGCTGAAAGAAAGATGCTTATCCAGACAGGTCACAAGTGCTCAAGATATGTGGATGCTGTCTAAATGATTGTGGAAGCATGTGTTATGCCTATTCCCTTGCTGAAGTAAGAAATAATCGTGCAACTTACATGAGCTTTGAGGTGCTCCTCTAGTGCCTGCAGTTCAGTGAGAAGTGCCTGCTCTGAACCATCATTCGAATCCTTGCTCTTCAAGAACGTGACAAAGGTTGAGAAAATCTTTGATCCCCTGTCATCACGACCATAATCACCACATACAATAGTAAGACAATTGCCAAAATCAAAACTAAAGGTACATCTAGACTAGAGAACTTGTGCCAAACTAACATTTTTAAAAGAAGCATAACATAGGAGATGACAATCTTGTAAGTTACTAAAACTCCAAAAGCAAAACCTAAGCCTTAACAGATCCTATTGCAACTACATCGGGTACTGAAACTCACGCATCATACTACTTTTGTGAGATACTAGGCTCCTGTGTCCATAAAAATCATAATTATAATCCTACTTAGAATTGTGATTAACTGGCAGCATAAATATCAACTGCCAAATAGATAAACTCAAAAATACCTTTGAGATGAATGCAAATTATCTTAAGCCCCAACCACTACAGGACTATAGCTCCAAATGTGCAATGCTAATGTAGAAATGGTTATAAATATAGGAAATTAGCAGAACAACTCACACTGATGCATATTCAGGAGGAGTTACAAGAGGTGGAGTTGGGTACTTCTCCTCAATAACTTGAACGATCACATCAGAATCAGCAATCCATTTGCCATCACCACCGTTAAACACAGGCACCTTGCCCTCTGGGTTGATCTTCAGGAACCTGAAAGTCATTATAATAGGATAGATAAGAATACAGTAGGTTAGATAAGAAGATTCTCAAAAGACATAACCCGAAATTTCTAAATGATACCGTTATGTCACCAAACTTTGCAGCTCAGGGACACAAAACAGTAAATCCTTTTTTTATTTGTTTTGTACTAGTGCACCTATATCATCAATGTGGAAATAAAAATAGCAGACAACTTTACAGAAGAAAAACAATTAAACAACCAACTAGTTCATCCCTTACAAGGGACCACATAATTCATTCACAGAGACATAAAAAGCACGATTCCAAAATCTCTGGCTGAAATTGACAAGATAATTTAGCTACCTTTTCCGATATCTCAATGCCAACAAAGTAAGGCGCAATCAAGGCTATGGTACGCAGTTGCAGTTGCAAATATATGATAGATATATGCTCATAGCTTAACTAAGGTGCAGCACTTGTTTACTTGATCAATTCCAAGAAAACACTACGCCATACAGTACTACTTCGGGGTACAGTTCGTTCCTGAGTTCTAGAGGAAAAACGTTCTCGCATGAGATGATAAGCTCGATCGAGCAGCCCAAATGGACCCTGTAGCACAAGTAGTCCCCACGAGTGAGGAGAAACGACTCCTCATGTCCTCCAAAAAATCCTATCAGCCGAGCTAAGTTGTGGATTCCAATTCCAGCCCCCAGGATTTGACAAGGACAGAGTGAGATCAAGCAAGTAACCACCAACAAATCTATCTACTAATTGACAAGGACATCTAATCAGCACACAGTCTGACATCCTGACGGCACTACGATGCTCACTCTCACTCTCTCCTACTGTTCATAGTCCACTAGTGCCAAGGGAAGCACTGCAAATAGGGCAAGAAATCGTTCACTACAACTCGAAACAGGACGCAGCCAAATGGTAGCACCACTTTGTCAATGAGCAGTCACTCGTCAGACACGTCGAATACTCGAATTCAGTGTGAAAGTAAACGGGGGGAAACAGGGCGGACCAGTCGGGCTTGTTGCTGACGTCGATGAGCTTCATCTCGTAGGGGACCTTCTTCTCCTGCAGCGTGAGCAGCACCCTCTGGGAGAAAGGACCTGCGGCAAGGCAGCGCCAACCAAACACGGATCAGCAGCAGCGGAGCAGTTAGGGTTATGGGCACTGAGGAGAATCCGAAATGCGGAGCGAGTTAAGGCGGATCCGACGAGGAGGGGGGCAGCGAGCACTCACAGTCGCCGAGCGTGTCGGGGTGCCCGACGGCGGCCTTCACGCACACCTCCACGGCCATGGCGACGGCGGCGAGATGCTTCGGATTTCCTCTCTGTTTAGGGGGGTCGGGTCGAGTTCACGGGAGGTGTTTGCGCTAGTGATGCGGGATTTGAGTGTGCCTTACCAGTATTGTTATAGCACGGAGTGGGCCCACCGGAGACGTGACGGTGTGTGGATGACGTGTGGGCCTAGATGCCTTAACCCGACGTGGATGGATGCCGTTGTGGAGCCTTCTGGAACGTGCCGTGTCGGTGAAGTGGTAGGTAGCGCGCGCGCGTGAGCCGCGTGTGGATTTGCACAAATTGCGATCGTGATCTCTGATTTCCGTCGCTTGTGCGTGTGCGTGTCACAGTGCGGAGAAAAAGAACGGTTCGATGCTGATGCTCCTTTTGGATTCGACCGCTCTTCTTTCGGAAAAAAGGAGTGGTCTTGCTTCGAGTGTCTAACTTTGTGTTCTGCACATCGTCACGTAACGTACGCTTGAGAGATGACGGGGAAATTTGTTTCATATCAAGCTGGCGTCGTGCACCATCGGTCACTACTCTCTAGAGGAGGAACATCTGAACAATTGTACGGTGAAAGACCAAGTAATACAGTTTTTTTTTTTTTTGAAATTTCCATCCAAACAAATGCGACGAGATGATCACAACCATAGTACTACTTAGTAGTGTAGTAACAATATTGTAAGTTGATCTAGTTAGCCTAGAGAATTTCTACGGCTCCACCACGATTCTAATGAAAATGAAAGAACTTACAACAAACTTAATTAGCATGACATGTGCGTTCCCGGGACAAAACTATGCAGAGGTAAAACCATTCGGTTCGAACATCATGATTGTGTAAGTTTTTTTAACAAAAAAAGATTCTTCGCAAGAAAAAAAACTACATATATATGTCTTTTTCACGTTGGTAGAGATAGATATCCTATGTAAACACTAGAAAGGGTAACTTTTTTTTGTCATTGTCTTTTATACTAAAGCAATTCTCTCTTTTTTTCTTTTCATGGAAAAAATACATGCTATGAAATTAAAAAAAATTAGCATGTCACAGTAGCTCACATACGTAAGCTCTGACCTACTTATTCGGGTTAAAAAGAACCGCGCTGACCAATCTTCCCTATAAAGTGCATCACCTAGCTATATATGGGTATGATTGGTTGCTTGAACGATGATTACACTGCATTATCGGATGCAACATCTTTTATTTTTATCGTGTTTGGTTCCGTGTCTGTTTCTCTCAGCCAGACTCTCACCAAGCAAAAAGGCTACATGCGCCTGCACCATCAGAAACAAAAATGAAACTCGTTTCTTTGAAGTCAGACTGCGGCGAGACGCATCATAGTCTACTATATAATGAATCTAATTATCGTAAGACAGGCTAACGCTACACACCTTGCTTTTGTTATTCCTGCTCATCGGGACCACTGACTTGAAGAAGCCAACGATAACTCTACCTCTTCCTAGTGCAAGGTAACCACATCGTCTTGATGTAGTCTAACAATCAATATTTGTATAGAGACTGATCCAACATATTCATCTTACCAAACATGAAGATCAAAAAGTGTGTTGCATCAGAGTGGCCTGGTTCATTGAAGCCAGGCTCTGTAGTCCCATGCAGGATGGGTGCGTCGGGGCAACCAATAACGCCCTATATTTTCTCTCTTATTTCGTTCTCTCCTTTGAAATAATTTATGCCTCTCCTCATAGCTCATGTCGTGGCGCCTTGGTGCCTCGATCTCACCTCAAGGGTGTTGCTCTTTTGTTTCCACACTTCTTGATGGTGTGATACTCATCTATACCAAGATCTAGGTTTCTTGTTTATAACTAGATATCTTAATTTTCTTTGCATCATTTTTTTATTTATTTTGTTTTGAATTACATTTAATATTTCAGGAATTCTTACGTTCCTCAAAAGTACTTGGTCCCTATAACTTCATTTTGGATGTGGAAGGAGGGTTTAAAATCACAATTTTGGAGACATCGATACAAAATGTTAGGTGAATGGGTTGCATTTACTTGTTCATCTCCCCTGTCCTTTTTTCCCATCCAAGAAACATTTTTGAAATTGAATTTGGTAGATCAAAGTCTTGGATATGGGAAAAACCACACTAAATAGAAGATGGTGTGTGTGTGTGTGTGTGGTTGTGCGCTCCTTGAGGCTTTGGTTGTGGGTTTCTTGCTTTTTTGAATACTATATCTTGACAAATCGAGTTATGATTTTTTTTCAAGGTTTGAACTTCAAGGTTTCAAATCTTTTAGTTAAAAAATAACTAAGTTCTTGTGTTTGAAACTGGAATCCCAAGAGACCATGCCTTCCAATTAAATGGGCTTCTCATCTTTTCTTTGTTTTTCTTCATTTTGTTATCTCATCCTCCAGTTCTAGAATAAAACACTATAATAATATTTATAATTGCCGAGATGTAGATAATGTTAAATAGAATGTTGCATGAACTGTTATTGCAAGAGATATAAGAGGTTGAACAGTCTTCATGCAATATCTTGCTATCTATTGCAATTATGTTTGTCAAAGATCTTTCTGTTTTTTCTTTAACTATATCTTGCTCATCATATCTCTTGCACAATCTCCTCACATTTTAGTTGAGAATTCAAAATCCTTATTTAAGCGCTTCAAATCTGACATTCACAGTTCACTAGAATACAGGATTTTTATTCTTTTTTTTTCCTTCTGGTTTGAAAGGTTCATCTGGGTGTCAATTGAGACCTTAGACACTATTAACTGCTTGAGGTAGAGAAACAATTATTAATTATAGATATAGAGGGATAGAAAATAAATAAAATCTTACTCTAATGTACTCGTCATTTATCGTACCAGCAGAAAAGCTACACAACACACAATCTCTACAACTTATTAATTGAGGTACGGTCGTCCACTTCATGTCCACAAAGTTAGAGATTGAATCCAAGTCGGTTTTATAACTTTCATAGTAAGCATCGACTTTCAAAAATCATAAAGCCGGCGTCCGGAGTCCAAATGAAACAAACTCGGACTCTATCTCGTAGCCCTTAAAAAGTTCTATAATTTTAGTATTCAATGGATTCACAGATTCGAAAGTCTTTGTGTCCAAATATACAATGCAAAAATATTTGTTCCGATTCGGACTCCACTACACACGTCTTCTTGCGGGGCCTATATCTCATAGCTCGAGAGTCTAAATAATATGATGCATATATGTTCCAAAAAGCTCTCGACGAGATTTATAACTTTTGTAGTCACACTTTTTTCATTGGAGCACGTCCTGAAGTTCAAAAGTGTGACGCAATACAGTGCTATTTCTGGACTGTATAAATTATTTTTTACTTTCGAATAAACCTTCTAAAAATCCTTAGTTATTAGGTCACGACCTTGGAATTATATGTTGGGTTTCATATACGTATAGAGGTATCTTATAGGTGTCATGGGCTTGTGGAAAACCCGGAGTCGGACTTCAGATCACTATTTTTCATCTTTGAACCTTTTTAATGTTATTTCACCTAATTCTGCAACATCTCAAACAACACTACATGTCGAAATTATGAATATTAGAGATAAAAAAACATATTTATAATTAGAATATGATAGAAAATGATGAGAAAATGATTGTTTCTGCATATAAAATGGTACACTAAGAAGCATCAACAATAATATAAATATGATCTTTTATGTAAAAATATTAATAATACTATATATGTTTAAAAATATATTATATAAATAATTTTTTATTTAAACCAAACAGAGTGTTTTATTTTTTTTAAGTCCGTCGTAACGCACGGACACTTTGCTAGTATAAATTATAATAACAGATAGACATCGTTTTATTGCAAGATACATGATATCAACAACGAACCATATTAACAGAGGAGATGCTATACAGTACACACACATTATTAATTGCAGCAGATAGACATATCTTTTGTTGCATGATGTTGACTGAACCATCTTAGGTAAATGTGAAATCTAAAATGATTCGTTGAACATCTTTTGTATATAGTGCGTTAGAGATTTGTCCATCTCCTGCACTTAATGATCTTATATGTAGTGTATCCTAGCATCAACTTGTACAACCTCCACCTCCATACATAACTTTGCCACGTGGTTTATTCTTGCAATAGTTAGTTCAACCGCTGCTACTACTTTATAAAAAAAAAACGAATTTTATATCTCTTGAAATAAATGGTTATACATAAGGAGCGTATCCATGACTGCAATATACTGAGAAGTACACGTGTTTTCATCAGATTTACACGTTTAACAGCTTCTACGACATTGAAAAAATGATTTATGTATATCTTGAAATTAATAATGAACTGTAAGATCAAGCGTATCCAAATGACTCTCAGCATCACGTATGGTTCCACGAGATTTACCCAGTATACAGCCACGTATCATCTGCGTATAAATACAAGGTACTCCGTCGACAAGGACGCAGAAAATCCACCAGAGACGGCGGGGTGCTCCTCTCCTTCCTCGGATGCTCTTCTCGTGAATGGAAAGGAGGCGTGCGCGAGAGGGCGGAGGAGGTGGAGGCGGGGCCTGGGCTTTCGCGCCTCCTGCTGCCCCACCTAGCCTTTTCGAACTCGAGCGCGGCCCCGCGCCCCATCACCTGCACTGCACTGACACCACCACGGCCAGTCGATTCCGCCTTGTTCCTTCAGTCACTGACATGGTGCCCCGCTTCCGCCTCTGGCCCGCTTGCAGAGACGTGGCCGTGCTTCCACTCGGTGCGGCTACCACCGAGACGACTCCTCCTTCCCTGGCCCCACCGCCCCTCCTGCGCCCCACAGTTCAAAATCTCTTCACTTCCGCTGGAGAGAGAAGCGGTGGCACGCGGCACGAGAGAACTGAGGAGGAAGAGGAGAGAGGAAGGAGAGGGAGTGGGGAGGAAGCGCGACCGGACCCAACAGCGGAGGCTGTCATGCTGCGCGGCGCCGCCGCCGGGTCGAAGCCGCACCGCAGGCCCCGCCTCCGTCAGCGGCGAGGTGCGGAGTTTCTTTTTTTCTTTTTTTTTTTTTTTGTTTTCTCCGGTCGTTTTTCGGTGGTGGCACCGAGCTTGGGGGCATCGCCCATGGCTTGTTTCCCTCTTCCGCGGCTGCATTACTGACTGGATGTTGCGGGTTTCCCGTTTGCAATTGCGCAGAAAGCGTGGCTGCAGCTGTTCCTGAGTTGAAGGAAGCGCCGGTGGTGGCTTCACTGGAAGAAACATCTGTAAGCTCACATGTCCCCGTTTACTGTCATTATGTTTCAAATGGTTTGAGCTGCGGGCATGCTTGATTTGCCGTTCCTAGCTTACTTACCAAGGATTTAACTTTCTAGCCTGATTCCTTTGATTATTTGAACTGCTGCTCATTTCCACCCTTCATGTGTAAACCTTGGCTATAATATTATTACTTTTTATTCCAAGAATATCTCATGCCTGCTTACCATGTTTCTGACAATCTCGACTGTTACATGGTTTACGCCCAGTTTACCATTGAGTTCAAGCGAGGACTTAAGAGGGCGAAGAAGGCCGACTCACGGTCCATGGATGGACCAGCAGGGGAAGGCAACTCAAGAGAGGTATAATGTTGTACTGTTCTCAGCATATTGGATTTGGAACACATTGAAACATGGTTGCTTTGTGAAGTCATAGCTACAGTCATCTTCCTTTTCTATGTTTTGCAGGGCCTCTCTAACCAGAAAAATGTTGTTGCTCGAAAGACAACCGTGGCGAAACAGGGACCGGAGCAGGTGGATTTGACCCATTGTGCGCCTAGTATTGTTGCTAGGCTGATGGGCCTTGACACCATGCCCCGCACAAAGAAAGTTCTTGACAGGTGTCAGAGTGATATCCAGGCGAATAGGCAGCGGAAGTTGTTTGGAGGTGTTCAAGAAGCAGCCCACGTTTCAGCTGGAGATCAGCCACGTGATGTCGGTGCTAACGAGCTACCGGCACTGAAGGATGTTTTCGAGGTGTCTGAAATGGAGAACAAGGTGATGAATGAGGTGTTGCAGTCAGGGAACAAGAAGCCACATCTGAGAAGCAGCGAGGCTGATCTGGAATTTGTGAGGCAGAAGTTCATAGATGTCAAGCGTCTTTCTGCGGACGAAGCAAACAGGAATTCTAGAGAGTTCTGTGAAGCACTTGAGATACTTCACTCCAAAAAGGACGTTTTCCTTGAAATCCTTCAGGATAATAGGACTGCGGTGTCTGGATTCTCAGGAAACATCCTTAATCACAGTGGGTTGCAGCTCTCTTCTCATACAAGTGCCGCTAATGCTACGCAATCATTTGAGCAAGAAATTCTTTGCAACATAGAAATTGAGCATGAGGGGGCGTCTGATGCAATAACGGATTCCGAGGAACCTACTCCTAGCATGCTGCTAGAAGAGACGCCAGTCACAACGCTCAAGCCGTTGGAAAAAGAAGGAAGCAAGAGTAAAGGTTCACGCCATCGGTCTCATATTGTAGTCCTGAAACCAAACCTTCAAAGGAAAAGCTTTACACCTGTTCTATCAAACCAAGAAACATTACAATATGATCGGAGGAATGTCAAACAACATGTGAAGTCCTCAAAGCAAGCTATCATGCATTCTGCACCGAACGATGAAGTATCAGAGCGAGGAGGCACAATGATACAGAGAGCTGGAAAACAAACACCTAAAAGTGCTGGCAGGAGGAGATCATCTGAGGAGGAATGTAAACTTGCAGTGGACATTGAAAGAGTAAAAGTTGCTTCTACTTATCATGATTCATCGACTGAATCATCAGTTAGCAGAAAGGCCAGAAAACACCTCTCTGAACAATGGCAAGCAGCTCGCCAGTTTGGCTCTACAAATTCAATTCCCAGAGACATAAAAACTTTAGGTGAAATGCTTGAACTGTCCGATAGAGATGCAGCAAAAGAAGCCTATTCTCACAAGAGATCATCAGATCCAATCCTCAGTGATGATAATGTGCGACAGGTTCCAGCCAACCCTCTTGGTATAAGCAGTAAAGATGGGTGGAAGTCAGGGATATATTGTGAAGACCATTCAAGCGGTCGCATATCGAGGAATTTTTCAAGATCCAAGTCTCTCCCAGCCTCATCAACCTCTTCTACGAAATTATCTAGTAGAAGGCAGTCTGCATCGACGTGCAGGTTGCCTATTCTGAAAGATATATTGAATACACCCACTGATGAATCGGAAAGTGCACATGTCAAGAAGAGATCACCAATCAGAAATGCAAAACAAAAAAATAGGAGAACAATTGTCAAGGTAGGAAAGGAAAATATGCTACCCGAGAAAGAGATTCATGTAGCTTCAGAAAAAGAGAGACATAACATCTGCATTTCCGACCTGCCTCAGGCGGCCAACACACATACTGAATATCCTGATGATATCAGATCTAGGGATCAACAGGCATCTGCAATTGATGTTCAACATGAACAACAGAATTCCAAATGTCATATGAGTTGTTCTGATGGGAAACTGACAACACCATTTGCAGAGACAGAAGAAGACAAATCGGTTTATTATCAGGATATCATGGCATCGGAGGTATATTACAATGACATTGGTAATAAGTACTTTAAAATTAATTTCTGTTCGTTTTAAGAATTAAGAATCACTACCTCATTTATGACAAATCAAGAAATATGAAAGATGGTAATTGTTGGGTGGACTGGGGCGGACATTCATCTCACTTTCAGTCTATTAAAATTTGAGCTGCCATTTATTCTTTTTGGACAATTTATGGTTTTGCAAACTGCACCATCCCAGTTCTCAAGTAATTTTATTCTGGTAAAAGAAATATTTGGTTATGAGTCGAGCACTCAATTTCTAATTATCAAGATATTTAACATTTGTTCCCAGGAGGAGAGAAACCCATCAATAGAGATTGGTGTTGCTGAAAATGATACTGAGGCAATACAATGTGCGCATATTGCAAGTGCAGAGAGTTGCAAATACTCATGCCCAGCTACTTTATCACAGCAAAGTTCTGGTGAATACATGTCTTATTCTGGAATTTTTGATAGCATCAATGTTGGTATTCAAGGTAAATACATCAAAGATAATTCAGGTTTCATTAGTTTCATGCTGTTTACAGATTAAATCTCATGTTGGTTATACGCAGGACTCAGAGAGCAACTTAAAATGTTGAAGACGGAGGACCAAGATGGTACTTGCGGATACTATTCCGATACCTTCTCAAGTGATGAGTGCAGCAGTATGAAAACCTCAACTTGCCCGGTGATGGAGGAGCAAGTACCTCTATTTAAGGACGAGGAGGATCGAGATTTCTCTTATGTACAGGACATGCTTGATAGTGTCTGTGATTTTCCAGCCTACCTAGCAGATTGGCAAGTAAGCTCAAATGTGTTTCTATGGCTTGAAAATAAGTACAACAAACTGCTCCTGTGGTCAAAATCAGACAGGAGGCTTCTGTTTGATCTTGTCAACTCTGTAATTGCTGATATGACTGCTCCAAACAGCAATTTGCATTCAAAGATTATGGTGAATTGCTTGTCTGAAATGGATAGTGCACACCTTGCCAGATTTATTTGGAAAATGGTACAGAAGCAAAGATACTGTGAGCAGGTTGCTTGGGATGGCATTCTACCTTTGCCCTTGGATCATCATTCTGAATTGGAACTGATTAAAATGGAGGTTGTCAAGATGATACATGATGATATCATAAAAGAATCTATTGTTGAATTTGTTTTGAAAGAGAACTGATGATGTTTGGGGTTGTATTGTGGACTTGTGGTTATGGATACTGACCAAATGATGTACATGAAGTCATGACCCACTGCAAATCACTGGTTTGCATGATAGTTTAATGGGGGGGGGGGGGGCTCCGTTTGCTTGTTTTTGGACCAAATGATGTACATGAAGTCATGACCCGCTGCAAATCACTGGTTTGCATGATCTTGTAAAAGAAAAAAAAAACTTGTGAGAGGAATGTACTTCAGTACTTGTGGTGGGTGGAACTACATCTCTTTCTGTCGCATAATTTTCTTTGCAAGGAATCAATATTTGTTCCAAGTCCAATTAGCACAACTCTGCTGTGCATCCACATTGTTCCAAGTCAAAATTGATCTGAGATTTGGAACCAAATGTTTGTTCAGTTATCACTAAAATACAAATGCTTGATGGGTGGTGCTGAGATGTTCAGGGTGTAGATCTTCAGAAGGAAGAAATTTTTGGTTTTCAGTTGCTAGATTATTGTTGTCGTTGTATACGCGCTTGTTTTGTCAGTACACATCCATCCCTACAAGATAATTAGATAAAATAACTACTAAATAAATGCTGAAAATAGATGACAAAGTTCAGTGCTTGTTTTATCAGTACACATCCATCCCTACAAGATAAAAAAACTACTAAACGCTCAAATACACGACGAAGTTCAATGCAAAGGAGACCCCATGTCACCATCCATATACGTACGACCGGGTCGTCCGACCGGCCGTACGACTAGCACTAATCACCGGTTAACATGCATTATCATGCAGCAAATATTGTTTGTTGTATAGCCGGGTCGGACAGCCCAACCGTACGTATAGCATTTCCGATTGTTGTTACCTGCCAAACATACATATCAATTCCCCCGCAGCGGTAGCTACAGTAACAAAACATAACTAGCATGACCCTGGGACAACTTTAACACAGGGAATGTAAATTTTACGGCATCATCACACATGGAGCTGAATCTGGGAAAAAAGGGACCATGAACTTAGCTGCATAAAATCCTGTAAAGTATAGATAAGAAAATTCAGTCAAAGCAGGTCCACTAACCACAACAAAGGACAATGCAGATCTAAAAAGCTGGATTTAACAGAAGCGCATGAAATCTATCCTTCAACACAGGGAAAACCAGAAAATTAAGCCAATGCATCATCTGAGCACGTACAACATTCCCTGCCGTATTTAAGTACCAGTGAGAAAGTATTAGGATCCAGATAAAAAAATTACACAGCTAACTGCAGCCTGAACATTAGCAACGTTACTTTTCCTCAATAGTCACCAGATAGCAAACTCCACATCTACAGCTACCCTACATTATTATTACTCAGTAGCAAGAACTGTTGACTACATACTTACACTCCAATTGCACTCGTATGCCATCATCATTCTGCAAGCATTACATATCCCTAGACACTTTCACCACCAGAGGTCTACATTCCATTGTCTGGGCCATCGTGAGGCCCTCCACCACCTCCATCAAGGTTGGCCTCTTCCATTGGCTCGTCAACCGTGCAGTCCCGAGCAATGGAAATAACACACCATCTATCTGTTCCCGCCACAGATTTGACACTAGCAAACATGGATCGAACAGTTCATTCTCCTTGCCTTGCCCAATCATCCACCACACCCAGCCAACGAGGTTTCCTCCCCCTTCCACCTCCTCTTGCCCTGTAGGTGGCCGTCCAATGAGCAGCTCCAGCATGATGACACCGAAGCTGTAGACATCACCTTTTGTAGAGGATTTCATAGTATGGCCATATTCTGGTGGTATGTACCCAAACGTTCCTGCAATGTCTGTAGCCACATGAGTTTCACACACACTGATTATCCTGGCAAGACCAAAGTTAGAGACCCTTGGCTCGAAATTCTCATCCAGTAGAAATGCTGCTTGATTTCATGTCACGATGGATGATATAGGGCACGAAGCCATGATAAGGAATGCAAGCCCACAGGCGGAACCAAGACAAATTTTCAGACGGTCTGGCCATCCAAGGGCTTCAACTGCATGAGCTTGGTTCTTCAGCCACATCTCAAGACTTCCATTCTCCATGTACTCATAAATCAAGAACTGTTCATCACCACAAACATGATCAAGTGGATTAATGGCGAATATCAGTACCAAGGTGATTGTGAATTTGTGGCGAAGCGCTGCCCTGTAGACAGTGCCAGAGCCAGCATCGCCTATGATGTGCACCTTACTGAAATTCTCGTGGCTTTCATAATATCATCCGCAGTTACCCTCAACAATGCATGTTCAAATGTAGCGACATTGATACTCAAAGGTCTCCGTGACTTCCTCCCTAGGAGTTCATCACTTGATGTTAGCTCAACACTAGCCTCAGACTTGCTGATCGGCACAAGAGCCAATGGCTTCCTTCTCAATAGCTTCCATCTCAGATAAACCACCAGAAGAATTAGCACAATGATTACAGCAAGTATCACACAAATGACCACTGCTCTTAGCACTCGACGAGATGAATGAACCACCATATGAACGATACCATTTCCAGTGCAACTGCCTGCAGCAGCACAATTTGCCAAGCTCTCCATGCCAATGTGATTACCAGAGAAGTTGGCAAACATGACACCATACATATTGCAGATACCACAAGAGATAGCACCATGGAAATCTTGCTTGAGAGGTCCAGATAATTCAGTGAACTGAGATCAGAAAGTTCAGATGGTAAACTTCCATTGAGGCTATTATTGTGTGTATCAAGAGAAGACCATTGTCTGAACTTCAATATAAGTTCTTGAGTCAATTTTTTTTTGAAATCTTTAGTAGCCAGCATTTGATAAGTAGTAATGTATAGAGGTTTTTGATTAGTTGCATGATTGTTACTTGTAATACGCTCTCAAATATGGAAGCTAGTTGAATAAAGATATACAACAACAATGAAGTCTTTTAGTTATAGTTAAAAAAAAACCTTTTAGTCCTAAGCAAAGTCGGAGTGTGCTAGAAATATGAGTACATGAATGGGAAAATAAACTGCTGAACCATGTTTTTGATCTCAATACACTTTTGCCGTTTTTGCAGGAAGGATAGATCCAAAGCCAGTCGTACTTCTTTGTGGGAAAAGATCTCATTCCTTGGAACTAATTTAAAGCGAAATGGCAACGCCACGATTAATAATTTGCTGGTATGGGGCTGCATCTCTTGCATTGTGACATAAACATACATAAACTTTTATCGGTTGGTTCAAAGGATGCTGCAGTAATGACTTCATGATTTAATTTTTGTTCTTGCAGGGATGCATCAACATAAAGAGGAGGTTCTCAACTAGTATTGCTTTTAATGGTGTTAGGGTAAGATACTGATTTCTGCAGGCCTCCCATTATTATTGAGTTCTAAAGTATTTATTCTCTAGTCTTTTTGTTATGTGAAATTTTCTATGGGTAACTAATATGTCTTACAACAAATGTTGCCTTTTTAATTATGTGTGGATATCTTTATAATGAGTTTTTTTTAATTAATGAACAGAATACTGTTACCCTTTCACTTGATGGAAACAAACTTGAAGTGATGAGAAATTTTATCAAAACTATTGTACACTTCCGTCTGTGGAACATCTTTCGTGGTGTTTGCATCGATCTGAGCACATTATTTGGCTTTGAAAAGAATATATATTCAGTTCGAGATGAAGGCTGTTTTCATTTCATTCTGACATATGATGGCGAATACATTGACCTGATCCTCGATGGGAGGGAGTCATGGTTCTATGGATGGCTAACACCACAAGGATTGCAGAAGTTTGGATTTCACAGGACATTATGATAATATAGCACCAAATAAATCACCTGGACAGATCGTGATGGGACTGGAACCGCTTAGAGAAGCTTTCCAGGAGCTGCGGTTTTGCAATGGAGAATCAAGCGTGGCACTAAAACATGCGGTTGGACGATTTGTTCTGCTCCTTGGTGAATCGAGTAAATTCCATAGGGTGTTTCAGTGCTGGTGCGAAGCTATTATAGGCAATGGTACTAGAACATTGGATGAGTTTGACGAGTCCCTTGGAATCATGGTAAAAAAGTGGGGGAAGCTGTGTGAACCTGCTGTTAGCTGTCTATTTCAGTGGCTTAGTCGTCATCATAATGATACAGAGTCAATGGCAGCACTGTTGAAAAGGAAGGTAAGGAATATTGCGGACAAAGGAGTTCCGGGGGTGAGCTCAGTTCAGGATGTGCTAGACAATGTTTGTTTATTGACACGCGGTTGCCTCAAAGGGCAGGTCCAGAAAGGACCTATAATACAACCCTTGTGGAAGACAATCGATCCACTGTACAGAGCTGAATCTGATGAGATTGTTAACTCATACCGCAAGAAGATCTATGGAAATAGTGGCACGATGAAGGAGAAGGAAGCAACATGTGTTAACAAGATGGCTTGCTTGGGACCATTTGCTGGAGGATCTCCGCACCAGACAGTGAATGACTTTGTCGAGAGACAAGGATCAGTGTTGTTTCGTGCGTCTACATGGGGATCACATATCCCAGTTGAACACTGTGGTCCTCTTATAACAAGGAACACCTTGACGAGGAACAAAAGGTCATATTCTACCATGTCAGCCACACAGTACCCTCTGAAACAAATCAGTACTTGTCACAGGTCGATGAAGACCTCCACCGTGGCAATAGAAGTTGGACAGAAGGATATCAATCCTGTTCTTAGGTCCTTGAAGACACTTGGGAGTCCGAGATCCTTGCAAACTGCCGCAAGCACTATCTTGAAACATCTGAAGCAGATGTTATAGGATGTAAGTCTGTTGAGAGCTTTTATCATTATCATTTCATACCATAGGAATAGGTGTTATAGGTACATTTCTTACTTTAATTGTCACTATATCTTGAGCTGGAAAGTTTCAGATATTTGAAACACCAATTATATTTGCCTAAGTGCCTGACTGTTCTTTGTGTTAATCAGATGGATTCAAGATTGTCTGGCCGATTCTTCTGGAGATAATTTTCACAAGACAATTGACGAGGTTCCAGTTGGAAGTTCTTGTACAATAGAATGCCTTTGGAGTCCGTTTTTCTTATGTGAACTTGCAGATAGCTGAATGATTGCGAGTCCCTCTGAGGTGTGAACATGCAGAGAGCTTGTGTTTTTGGCATTGTGACATTTGTTGCTACGTGAGCATTAGGTGAAAATAACTTGCAGTGTATTTGAAGGGCGACACTTGTTTCTCATTTATTTCGTGTGTACCTCGGCGTTTTGGTTTATTATATTTGTTGATTGGCAGCCATTCGATGGCGTGTATGGGTCGCAACCAGACCTGGAACTTACACGGCAGGTAGCTGTCGTGGTGTCCTTCTTGTGCTGTCTGAACAGATGTACAGTGTTGCTGCTGCTGATGCCGCGCGTGCATTCGGTGGACGCCGCCGGGGCTACTCCACGGAGTCCTTCCTCCTTCCCTACATCCGGGGTATGTAACTGGCTAGGCAGCATCGAGCGGGAGCGGCTTGTGGCATGGGAGCTGTCGTTGCGTCTCCTGCGAAATAGCTGCACGGCACCGTATCGAATGAGAGAAGGTCTGGTCAAGGTGTCGCACTGCTGCATAGCAGCAGACTGGTGTGGTGCGTGTGGTGTGGGAATGAACGACGCAGAGAGAGAGAGAGAGAGGCCTTTTGATATTTTTTTTTTTAAGATGGAATCATCCGGCTTTTATAGAAAGCATATAAGAGTTTGGTACAAGCTATGCTGGGGATACCAGCTCTCTACAAAAACAGCACACAGAACCCAAAAGCGTTTAGACTAGTCCTATTACAATCAACATCACATGAACGGCTCTCCGACCGTCATTCTGCTCCTTTCCGCCACATGCTTGCCGAACCAGATTTTCAGCTCCTCCATCATCCTCTCCAGCTTCGCCTTATCCTTCCTTCTTGGCAGGATACTCCACTTCTGAAAATGCTGCAGTATTTTGAAAAGTATTTCATCAGTTGATCTTGGGAATTTCTTCTTAATACTCATCTTGTTCCTGGTCGTCCAAAGGGACCAAGCTATCCCTGCAAGCTAGAACATATTAATGTCATAGTTACCCTCCCAAATTTTAGCCAGTGCTCTAGTAACTCACTCATAGAAGTCGAGCATTTGGTCCAATTGAGCGCCTCCTTAAAGCAGAGCCAGCCAAAAGTTGCCAACTTACACTTAAACAAAATATGATTTGTATCCTCTGCTACCCCACAGATTATACAGTTTTTATTCCCCTTCTAGTTCCTCTTTTTCGATTCCACTCCTGTCTGTAACTTATCTTGGAAGGCTAGCCAAAGGAAGACCTTGGCCTTCATTGGAATTTTAGCCTTCCATAGTTGTTGCATTCGTTTACTAACCACTCCCCTATAAGTTTTGAACCTGTATGTACATCTACTTAGTCGTGTATACCCCCGATTTTTCTAAGGGCCATTTAACTTTATCTTGTTCGATTCAGGTCTTTGTTTTGTAGATCATTCTTCAGTACATTCCATTCTGCTCTACCTTGGTTGTCTAGGTTTCTTCTCAGGTCCAAATCCCATCCTTCTCTCGTCCAAATCTCAACAACTGTGCCATTCTTATCTCTGCAAAAGCTGTATAGCTTTGGATAGGCTAGTTTCAGTGAGATATCCTTAACCCAAATATCCTCCCAGAAGAGTGTATTTTGACCATTGTTGACCTGCATAATTGTCCCCTGTGTTTGACTTTGTGCAATCCTTTCCAGAACTGCGAGTCTAAGTCTGGGTTTGACTGAAAGAAGTTCCTATTATGATGATATTTCTTCCTTAGTAGCTCGCAGCAGATATCTGATTCATCGCTGTTATATAGTCTCCATAACCATTTTACTAGCAAGGCTTCGTTCATAATCTTAGTGTTCAGAATGCCCAAACCCCCATAGTACTTAGGTCTACATACGTTCTCCCATTTGACCATGTGGTATTTGAAATCACCCGACGCTCGTCTCCACAAGAATTGTCCTCTAATTGTGTCCATTTGTTCATAAACTTTATCTTGCAACAGGTACATACCCATGGTGTAGATGGAGAGACTTGTCAGTGATGAATTTGTAAGAATTACTCTGCCCCCTTGGAAAGTATGCTTACCCATCCACGGTTGCAATTTATTCCTAAGTTTATCCACTGTTTTACTAAATCCCTCGCTCCCAATGTGTCTATCACTGATTGGCAGACCCAAATAGTTCATTGGGACGCTCTCTACTTTGCAGTTCAGCATGTTGTCGATTTCTTGCTGTCTCACCTCATCCACTCCAAAGGCTTATCACTTCACTCTTGTGATAATTAATCTTGAGCCCTGTTAGTCACTCTAAGCAGTATAGAAAAAATTTCATGTTTTTGATGATGTTCCCCTCACAGCTCATCATTATTATTATGTCGTCTGCATACTGTAAATGTGTCAGACCTCCTTCTAAAAGATGTGGAACTACCCCCTCTATATGACCTTTCAACTTTGCTTGATCTAGAATATATGTCAGAGCATCTGTTGTCAGGTTGAATAGAATGGGGGATAGAGGATCCCCTGTCGTAGACCTCTATATGTGTTGAAGTAGGGCCCTTTTGATGAGGCGGGAGAGGAGGAAAACGTTAATGGCACGCGTCGCGCGGTCTGATTCCACATGTGCGTCGTTTTAGCCAGCAACAAGCAGGTACAAGAGGGGACGCGTCGGCAGTTCCACGTGTGTTACCAGGATATGAAATGTATTGGGCTGACTGGATCCTAACGTGACGCACTGCCGCGGAAAAAAAAATGTAAGTTAAATTATATATTAACTAGCAAAGTGTCTATGCGTTATTACGGGTTTAAAAAATAAAATATTTTTTATGATTTAAATATAAATTATTTATACAATATAATTATTAACATTTTTTATATGAAAGATCATATTTATATTACTATTGGTGCTTCTTAGTGTATCATTTTATATGTCATAAGTAACAATTTTTTCACTATTTTTCATCGTATTTTTATCATAAATATTTTTTTATATCTAATGTTAACGATTTTGACATGTAGTGTCGTTTAAGTGCTATGTTACAAAATTAAGTGAAATGGTATTAAAAAAATGCTCAAATATAAGAAGTACCGATATGAAGCCCAACTCGTCATGCAAAGAGGGCTTCTCATAAGTTCATGACGCCTACAAGACACCATTAGATCTCTATGAAGCTCAACATGCAAGATCAAGGTCATGACCCAATGGCTAAAGATTTCTAGAAGCTTTATCTAAAAGAAAAAAAATCAATTTACGCGGAATAGAAATAACACTGCATTGCGATGCGATTTTAGACTTGAAAACATGCTCTAATAAGAAAAGTTAAAACACAAAAATTATAGATCTCATCGAGACCTTTTCAAAACATATATGGATCATATTATTTGAACTTCGGAGCTAGGAGATATGTGTCCCGTAGAGAACTGCGCAAAGGAGTCCGAATCAGAACAAATATTTTTGTATCGTAAATTTAGAAACCAAAATGATGGAATCTTGACTTTTATTGAATATCAAAGTTGTAGAACTTTTTAAGGGCTATGATAGAGTCTGAATTTGCCTCATTTGAACTTCGGACGAGGGATTTATGATTTTTAGAATTCGGTGCTTGATATGGAAGGTACGAAACTGATTTGGTTTCAATCTTTAACTTTGTGGGTGTACGGTAGATTTTTTGATGACGTGAACATTTCCACCTGAATTAATAGGAGTAGAGATTCCATTGCAAGTTAGATATGTGATAGAACTGCTCTCGTTGAACTGAGTGCCAGCTGAACCGGACAAGGATTTGAGTGAGCTGAAGCCATACAAAGAAGTCAAACAGGTCACTGATATATTCCCCCGTGGAGCTCGTTTGGCTAATACATCGGCTCTACCATCCTTGAGATGTTGATCACCGAGTGATTGATTGGTTGATTTGTCGCTTAATTCATGAAACATACATGGGTCGTAAGGTCCAATGGCCGGGGTGATGTGTAGGATTCAGATGTGCCGCGGCTGTTGTCAATACTTGGTTAAGTAGTTAACGTCCTACAAATGTGGGCCTTTGCTGCCAGTTGCAGGGCTTAGAAGGATGACCCATTGTAGATGAACACACAACGCAAGCTGGAGAAGAAGTGTAGTTCTATTGTAAATGAACAGGCGCTTCAGCAAGCTGGAGAAGTGTATGCCTACAATGTTGCACTTTGCTGCCAGGAGGCAGGAGTAGCGCTTCAGCCATGAGGTTGTCCGTGACAAGGTGGAGAAGAAGCTCAGCCAGCTTGTGTTGTCGCAAGTGTTACTATGAATTTATGCAGGCGCAGATGCTTATCTTTTGAGATGACATCACTACACGCAAGTCGCTCTCCAACAATAATATTTGATCAGAGCACTCTTGTTTTGGGAAGGGAGTATCAGAGCATGTCCGCATCTTACCAAAAATTACATGAGGTTTTGATACCCTTTTAGTAGTCAGCAGCTGTGGATTATCTCATTTTATCAGCACATGTCCAGTGTCAAACAGAGGAATATTTCTACAAACATATGTACTATGTCTCGCCGATGCTACATCTTTGTATCTTTCAATGTGGTTTAAGAAATAAGTAAGATTGACATGAAAACAAAATAAATTTCTGGGCATGAGACACATATAAGTTACAAGGCAAGCTCGAAAAATATGTAAAAACATTCTGTGACAAATCTATGGAACAGGGTTCAGGCTTAACAGTACTCGTATAGAACATACATACGAAACCTAGTCAAATCCATCCAATACAGGTCACATGACTACCAAACGCAGAAATGAACAAGAAATTTAAAATAAAGGAGGCCTCCATGTCACCTTGAGCGATATACAAGCCATCCCAAGCGGAATCTGTCGATTGGTACATCCATGGAGCCTAGCATCCAAGGAACAGTAGTGCACAGCATCACTGTCAGAACCTTCTTGACATATCTTGAACTTCAAATGCATGGTGGTATCCAGCGGAACGGCAACCACGGACCGTTTTATGCCCATCTCTCTAGCTGCACCATAGAAAAGCTGAACTTCTTTGGGTAAATCTTCGAGACAAACAACGGAACTGAGAGATAAATCAAAATCACTCTGGACTTCTGATAGGACCACTTCTATTACAGCTTCCACACCACACTCAACAGCGGCAAAAGACATATCAACTGCACCATGATTGCCACTAATACGAATTGTGAATGGTGTATTATATTTTATATGGTCCTCGTAGTGTATTAGACCGTCAATCAACTGCATATCATCTTCCTCATTCTCTCCAGTTTTGATCCTCATGTCAAACTCAAATACAACATCAGAAAGCAATACAATGCCTCTTTTCGGGCCTGTCATCTCCATGAGAGAACCCTGCAAAATTATAACTGTTTATTAGTAATTAGTAACTCTGAACCCTGCAAAATTCTAACTGTTTATTGGTAATTGGTAACTCTGAACCCTGCAAAATTATAACTGTTTACTAGTAATTAGTAACTCTGCATATAGCAAATATTGAATATCTAGAGCTAAATACTTTCATTACAAGCCACATGCTTAATATGTCACAAGCAATGATAGCAAAAATTCTCAAATATGGAAAAGCAAAGGAATTTTGGATGCAAGGCAAGTGTGTAACACTCAATCCGTTCACAAGCTATGAGACATAACTTTACTGTGAGGTCATCTGCCTTTTGATTTTTAAAAACTGAAAAACTGAGAAATATATAAAACCTCTTTGCTTCCATAGTGCAAAAAAAAGAAGAAAAAGAATTACAGTCTCTTGCTTTTGGATAGACTGTGGTTTATCTGGGCATATTTTACTTTTACGAATAAAGCTGTAATGAAAACTTGGATTCCAGGCACATTTCTTACAACATTTTCTCTATCCCACACACTCAACCCTCCATCCCAGCTTTTTTTCTGATATGAAGGAGATTAAGTAGCCATGAGAACCATGTAAAGGTTTCGTCTCATTTGTACTATTGAGCAAAATCTATAATGATTGCAGAAAAATGTAAATGTGCACCTGCTGCATGATGATGGGATCATCCCTGCTACGATCGAAAACATAATTAAGCAGTCCATCCATGTCATCCCGTGCTGCCATGTATCCATATAACAGTACTAAGCCACTGTTGATAGGAGCTTTAGCCAATCTCAATGAAAAAATCTGCATCATTCCACTTGGTGCATGGGTTATACAATTTTCCTGATCAGGATAACAATCGAAGGTCTCTGTAAGCTTCTTTAGGTCTGACACAGCTGTGGCAAAGATCAAATAGTATATCAAAAACGTTATTTAATACACTAGAGAAACAAACATAAGAATGAAAACTATGTTCTGCTCCACATTTATAGGGCTACTGGGTGTGGTCTATGAAATGCAGACCCATACCACATCTTTGGATAGAGTATGGGTAAAGGAGTACCCACTTGAATTCGGGTATGAGAAGGATAAGTTCCACTTAACTACATACCAAATATCACACTCATTGACACAGGCACAGGGTCTCTTGGGTAAACACTAGGCAAACACGTGTGATTTTCCACAACTTGGTCTGTCACAGCTAGGAGCAATCATAACTAAATTGCAATGAGAATAAAGAAAATAATGCACCTTTAGTCCCAAGATTATAGTAAAAACTAAATCAGTGAATCACATTGCTTGCCGCTGTGGCACTGTCCAAAAAATAGGAAAACAAATGTAGGTTACTTACTCTCATTGCGGTCAGCCATATCCATATCATAACAACTTTTCCAGTTTTCCTTGTATATAGCACCATCACGGTGGCTGCTACCATCCAGGATTGATTCAGGATATATGACATCGGCAACAGCAAGATTTTTATCATGGACATTCTGAGAGACATCCTGGGACTCCTTCCCCGCCCCTACTACATCCATTTTTTTTGTGGCCCAGTCCAACTTAACCTGCTTCGTCTTGGATCTTACTCCAATGTAGTGTTGCATATGCCAGGGTTCATAATCTGATCTGTCAATTGCAAACAACGACAACAAAAGCAAATCTTAGCATCCGTCTCATGTGACAGATTATTACCTATAGAGATTCAAATCACGACACTAAAAGTTTGAATCAGATTATAAGATGATGTTTGGCAGGGAAGCGGATTTTGTATTCTGATTCATGTGGAAACCATTTTCATTTTGCGCAATGATTTGGCTGTCCGGTTGAGAGAAATTTTTGGAGTTAAAAGGATGTTCTCGTCCATATTGTTTCATAAATCAACCGAAGGACTAGCAGCTTAGCCTTCTCTGATTAGGAACACAAACAACCAATCGTAGCATCGGGCTCAAACACCATCCTTTTCAGGATTGAATGGATAACTGTAACAATTGAAAACAAAAAAATCCATTTCAAAACGGAGTTGCCAATCCTTATCCCCAAGAAAGAAAAAAAATCTGTTTTTTTTTTCCCGCCACCATCTAAATATTCAACTAGAAGCATATACTTACTCTGTTCTTAAATTATTATCATCATTAATTTTTTTAGTCAACTTTGACCATTCGTCTTATTCATAAAATTTTTAAAAATATTTTATATATTGTCGTAGTTTGTTTTATCATCAAAAGAAATTTAAGCATAATTTAAAATTTGAAATAAAAAAAATAATATTTTAAATAAGAAAAATGGTCAACGATGATAATAATTTGAAAACAGAGGGAGTAGTTGTTACGAGGAAGCAAGCTCAGTAGGAGAAAAGTGAGGCGTATCAGAACAAACCTTGAATGCTGATTCAGTAATTTATCTGGTAGGGCTAGCGCCGCCGTCTTAGGCCTCGTTCGTTTGGGCTGGAACGCCCTGTTCCGGAGCCCATTCCGGCCGGATTAAAGCGGCCTGTTTCGAAGTTGGACCAGATATAAAATGTTCGTTCGGTTGGCCCAGCTTCGGAATCGAGACCGGTCTGGAATGATCTTTTTTACCTCTAAACGGGCCGGAAGATATTCTCACCTCACACCCCCGGATTTTATCGTTACCAGGTTTGAGTGAGAGCACAGGATCCACTCAATCCTGGCCCAGATAAAAAAACAAGGCTGAATGAAATACAGTCCTGCCGAACGAGGCCTTAAGCGGAACAGGATCGCGTCCAGCAAAACAAGATGGGTGCCGGCGAGACGTCTCAGATGTGACGGGGAAGACACGAGGGCGACTGCGGGGCCGAAAAATAGAGCGCCAAATATACTCTGCATCGGAACGAAACTCGCCGGGCAGGCGGAGCGGCGGAGGTGGGAAACTAGATTTTTTTTGTGTTTTGTTTCGGAGGAACGAACGGGAATAATGGCTGCGCCCGGGCCGTATTCTTGGCCCAACTAGCCAGACTAGTGACCCATACATGTTGTTTTTCGGTCTAGTAAGAGCAGTTTTTCAGCCCAAACGTTTTAGACTGGATTAAATTTCACAACATAGTATAACGACATTATTAACTCATTAGCTATATTTTATAGATTACATGTATGCATGTGTCCACTGTTTACTATTTTTTTTGACTTTTCAATAAGAAATTTTAAGTTGGGGTGAAATATTTATTATAATTTAAAATACAAACTAGTACTTCTATAAGTCACTAGAACTTCTATTTTAGAGAGCATGAAATTTCTCATTAGTGGATGTGAACTTGTATGGAACTCTATTTTAAATATATGGAATTTATCTATTGAAACATGAAGTCGTGAAACTTCTCCACTAGTGCAATGAAATGTTTTCAGATTAAATGTGAGACTTGTCCACTTTTACAATGAAACTTTTTCAGATTGAATGTGAAACTTCTCCACTTATGCAATGATTTTTTTAAGACTGAATGTAAAGTTTCTCCACTTGTGCAATGGAGATTTTTTGAAGTATTCCTCTTTGTGTTTGACACTGAACAAGTTGATAAAATAAGATAATCCACTGATGCTGACTTCTAAAGGGTTTTAAAACCTCATGTAATTTTGCTAGGATCCCAACATGCTCTGATTAATCCCCCCCTCCCTCCCCGCAAAAAAAAAAAGTGCTCTGACCAAAATATTATTGTTGAAGAATGACTTGCATATAGCGTGTTGATGTCCATCTTAAAATAAAACCATTCTTTCTAGAGGAAGGAGAAGGAAGGTGGGCGAACGTCGTTGTTATTTTGACCCGGTCACCATATATTACCTCTGCAAGTATGTACTATATATATTTTGCTGATGCCACTGTCTTTGTATCTTCCGATGCAGTTCAAGAAAAAATAGGATCGACATGAAAACCAAATAATTTTTTGGGCATGAGAATGAGACACATATAAACGAAGCTCTAAAAATATGTAGGAGCAATTGTATCAGAGGACCTGTCAATGAGATAGCTGGTGAGCATGAGATCAGTCCTGTTGCCGAAGACAAGGTAGTTGTTGTCGGTGAGGAGGCCATCAAGGAAGATGGTTTCACTGTCACAGGTGAGCTGCATTGACACCCCTCCCACCATACTTGGTGGCGCTATAGCTTGCATCGCCCATGCCACCCATATCATTGTTGGGATCCTTGATCCGGACTATGTGCACGTGCGGCCAAAAAAGGTACAAGTTGCTCCTAATTTATATTTCTGTTCCTTGCTTTGTTCTCCTTGATCAAATCTGTATATGTTTTAGGTGTGGCGTGCTACGGATTTATACTCCCCTAATAATTGTTAACCTGGATCATGTTTGATGCTGAAGTCTTTGTCCTCTACTTTCGTAGGTGTGGCTTTAACTGTAATATGTTTCATATACTCTGTTTTCATTCATGGTCAATGAGACGGCATTGCACTACAGTCATTTCTATGACATGCCACCTAAGGAACTACTACTTTTAGATTTTAATTTGTCTTGAGAACCTGATCCAATAGTACATATGCTCTGCAAAAGTACATATCATACTGAGGTGAAATTATTTCTAGATTGATGGTATTTTTCTAGGAGCAAGTTCCCACTAGGTGGATGTCTTTAATGGCCTAAATTAATTATTGTGTGTGCTATAAGATTTGTTTACAATTTTTTTTCTTATGGTTCTATCTATGTGAGTTTTGGTTCCTGCTTTATTACAGTGAAATAAAATCACTTTGGCTGGTAATTGAATAATTTAGAGTTATAATCCGCTTGTGTTGGTGATGGGTGAAAAATAAACATGACGTGAGTTTGCTCCTTTGCTTCATGCTCCTCCATGCCAAATAAGAGAAAGTTGGGTTGTGATATGTTTGGTTTCATTTTGAATTATTTGTTCATGTCCTGGTTTTGGTCTGAATTAGCGGCTGCGGTGGCGGAAGGGAAGGTCAAGGGAAAAGGCGTGGTGCGTCGCGGCGTGAGAAGGGCAGTTTGGTTGCTTGGATCCATCCACAAAATGCATGTGAGATTCAATATTACTCCAAGTTGTCCAGACATGTCACATGAGAAGGGCGGCTCTGGTTGCTTGGATGACTCCCCAAAATGCGTGTGAGATTGCTTTTTTTTTTTTGTCTAGAGAGTTCTCTAAAGTCCATTCTAAAGTCACAGTAGGTGTCCAAAGTGCAGCAGATGCTTCAGGTATGTCCGCTTCCTCATTATACTTTATATAATTGCTGCAGGGCCAAGTTTATGCTTAGCATTGCACTTTATATAATTGCTGTTGTATTTTTTTTTTCTTGTTTGCAATTGGGCTTAGATGTTAGAGTCTGCATAATGGAATCAATATATATTGTCTTGTTGATTAACATCTCTGTTAGTCGAATGCATGTGGAAGCTTAAACCAAAGTTCAGGTTGTTTCTATATGATGCAGTGTTATTTTTGGTTTCTTTAATAAGAACTAATTCTCAAACGTAGATTGTTATGTTCAAAGATTATTTTGGATTTCTGCTCCATACGGTAGGCTTACAGATACGATATTTCAGGATTTTCTGTGCTCATCAAATGCTTCTGGTCTTTTATAATATTTAATTTTGTTCAATGGCATTTATCTAATGTTCTTGTGGAAGATTCTTGATATAAAAATATCCAGTCATCAATGTGTTCCTCATGCCTTTATCATCTACGTGCGCATGTTACAGAGAAATATATTTTATGAAGTTGGCATGCATGCCATGGAGCTAGATCACACTGCCAAGACACCACAAGGTAGCGCATGTTATAGAGAAATATATTTTATGAAGTTGGCATACGATGCCATTGAGCTAGATCACACTGCCAAGACACCGCAAGGTACGTGAGAACCGCACCTGATCCCCTATCCTCGTCCTCGCCTCTTGCTAAGTTTGATTTTAGGAAAGATTGGTGAATGGAAATTTTGCTGATTGTTCTGCTACCTACTGATTTCCAACCGCATCCTTGAGCTCCATCTGTTCTGCATAGCAAATTGCCAACATGTTTATAGATTATAGAAATGCCTAAGAGAGTAATTATCAGTGACATTGATTGGTTCCCATCTCTGCTCCACTTCGTCACTGTTGATGAAGCTCATTAGAGTACAGAGTCCAAAATGATCCATTGGCAGAATTAGTTCACTATAGTTTTTCTCTTCCTTCCACTGTCTATTTCACCACTTTTGCCTTTTTCTGTTGCTTGATCCTAAGGTCTACTGGTTTTAGGTCTTTAGAAGCAATTATGTATCAGGAGTAGAGTTGATGCCTCTTACACATGCTGTTCATTTTTTTTCCATATAGATGCAGGTATTAACTCAATAATTATTGTATACATTTGATTGATTCCTTTTCTTCTTACAAGGAGTTGCTTGCTGAGGGCAAACAGAGAGAATAAGATGACGGTGATGGTCAACATTTGGACCCAGCTAGGTGAAAGCATGCATGATGGTTTGCATCTGTGGTCACTCCCAATATGCTTTTCAATGGATGTTTTATGTATTCTCTATTTATTTGCAGACGCTATATTATATTTTATAACAATATAATGCATGCTTTATATCTGGTTTATCTACTCCTTGATTTGGGATGTAACACCACTACTTTGGAGTGGTTTCCTGTTAGTACATTCAGTGCATTTCATTTCTACACGATGCTATTCTTTTCTTTTAGGTGCCTATATGTGCTGCTAGACTTGCTGCCCAAATTTTCATGAATAGTTAGGGTGTAACCTTTTCATGAATTTGCCCCTATGGAGCCTAAGATAAGGATGGCTTGGTTTTCTTTTTCTCACTTTCAATATTTAATTCAGGTGAGCACAAAAGAATGTATATTCCATATATTTTTCAAGTTTGGACATATAAGTAGTATTGATATGTAAGAGCAAAAACATCATCGTTTGAATTTTAAACCCCGATACCTTTCCATATCTTTGGATACAACCCAAAAAGGCCAATTCTATGCTTGTTTGAAGATGAAACAAAGTCAAATGGGCAGGGGACATGGAATATATTGAATCCTGACATCCATCGTTTGTTTGTTTTTTAAACGAAGTAATAGAAAAACTTTTTAAACATCTGAATGCTACACGTCTTTCACTCGTTCGAAATTCAAACAAAATCAAACTACCTTGGAACAACCAATTGAACCTAACCATCGTTTTAGGATGAAACAAAGTCAAACTGGCTTGAAACAATCGTTCATTTAAAACAAGTGATGCCAATAATTTTAATTCATATCATTAGTTAGCAAATTTTGATTGTCTCTAGTTTAAATTCATGTTTGACAATTGACACGCACGTGCATCACTACTAGGCAATTCATGGTGTGATAATAGCATGCGCCAATGATAATAGCACGTGTGTATCGCACGTACAAAGAACTATATACGTACAATCATTGATTCATGCTAAGCAACTTTTTGTAACGTGCAATCCTTGGCTCCTAATTATTTCGATACGATCACCTCAAAAAAGAAATTATTTCGATACGAATCGTTGCTCCATTAAGCACCGTTGTCATCATCTCATTATCGCATATCATCAAATCAGATATCCATGAGTTGGCATTGCCAAAATAATCCACGAACATTAATCAGCACAATCACACCTCCCTATATCTGACTCTCTCCATGTTTTGTGCGTCCCGGGTCACAGTCACACACACACACACTATATATATATATATACCACCGCAGCTTCGCAAGACACAACCACACCAAGGAGATCGAAGGCTACACTCTATACAGCCTAGCTAGCAACGTGCAACAATGGTGGGGCACAAGAGCACCACGACTTCATCAGCTGTTGCAGCGCTCCTCCTCTTCCTCCTGCCGCTGATGCTCTCCTCCACAGGGTTGTCGGCGGCACGCATACCCGCCAATAGACATCTTCCCTTCCCCCAGCCTATAATCCGTCACGCGCCGGCTCCGGAGCTGGCGATCCTCTCGGCCAGCGGAAGTTCCATCCTCAATCTATACCATCCCCAACCCATAATCCGTCACGCGCCGGCTCCAGCGCCGGTGATCCTCCCAGCCATCGGAAATTCCATCCTCAATCTTCGCCATCCCCATCCCATAATCCGCCAAGCGCCGGCTCCAGCGCCGGTGATCCTCCCGGCCGGTGAAAGTTCCATCCTCAATCTTCGCCATCCCCAGCCTATAATCCGTCACGCGCCGGCTCCGGCGCCGGTGATCCTCCCGGTCGACGGAAGTTCCATCCTCAATCTTCACCATCCCCAGCCCATAATCCGTCACGCGCCGGCTCCAGCGCCGGTGATCCACCCGGCCAGTGGAAGTTCCATCCTCAATCTTCGCCATCCCCAGCCCATAATCTGTCACGCGCCGGCTCCGGCGCCGGTAATCCTCCCGGACGACGGAAGTTCCATCCTCAATCTTCACCATCCCCAGCCCATAATCCGTCACGCGCCAGCACTAGCGCCGATGACGAAAGCATCCAAGTGCCCTCCGGCCACCGCCCTGGCTCGCCACCCGGCTTGATGACCAAGCCATAGAGCCATATGCATCACGATATGTTTCATTGAATTATATTGGTATAAGTTGGCTTGTGAGCTCAATTGTTCTTATGCTTACCGTTGTATTTTCATGACACAATCATAAAAGAATATAGACAATGACATATTGCGTGTTTCTATTGATTGTCATTTTTGATTGAGATTGGGACCAACAAACAAAAATAGTTATGCCTATGCCAAGTTGTGAACATTGCATGGGATCCCCTTACTGTCGTTGCTTCGGTCACTGGCTAGTAGAATTTGTCCAGGGGATGCGTTTAAGTTCGGTGATGGCTATGCAAGAGGAGACAAGAGATTATACTGGTTTATGAAAGACCACTACGTCCAGTTTTGAGTAACTGCTCGTGTTACTTGCATCGGAGTGTACAATGGCGGCGAGAGAGAAGAGTTCTCCAAGTCTCTGTTTGGTGAGTGTAAGCGTGTGTGTGTGTGTGTGTGTGTGTGTCTGTGTGTGTGTGATGCTTGTTCGATACTAGATTCGATCCTTTGAGGAAGAAGAAGGACCTCCTCTTTTATACTCCAAGGGGTGGACCCGCTTTACAGAGAGAGAGAGAGAGAGAGAGAGAGAGAGAAAGAGAGAGACACGTGTGAGAGTTGGTGAAATCGTGTTAAAGAGGGCATGGATTCTGGTCGGTGGTGCGGTCTTCGGTCTGTGTAGGTCCCACCATTCTGACCTTCATGTTTCCAGTCACTGCGTCGAGGCGTGACCCTGTGTTCTGTCGATGGGTTGGAGCTTGTTGTCCCTGTAGATGGCGTGCTCGCGTAATGCGCAAGGCGATTGATATGGCGCCACACATCGCCCCGTCACGCCCGCTGGTCAAGATGTCCTCGATTACCACTATAACATGTATTATTATGACAAGTCTTGTCATGTCATCACACTTTCCATCATCGGGCAGGGTGATGACGACAATAGGGGTAGGTTTGCAGGAATATTTGACCCCCTGGTGCTATAGTCGCACGCTTTGTATGGCATTCGAGATGGCGCAGAGGGAGGTTGTTGACATTCATCTCATTTGACCCCCTTCGTGGAAGGTCGGTTTGTCATGTAGTGCTTGGAATGGGGTGTTTGGTCACTGTTATGTCTCGACACAGCAACTCTAATCGAGTTTCTCCACTCCGTTACTTTTGCGTGTCCAGTGATGCGATGCCTTGTCACGTTGTCAGTGTGATGGACCACTGCCCGGGGTTGGTGGAGATGGCAGGTGTGTCAGCATCACTGTACATGTATGGATAGGCACCAACACTGTGGGCGGAGATGGCGGTCTTATCCGCGACCCGATCAACCCAAGCTACGGGGGTCGAGCGAGACAGAGTGGGGCCAGCCTCTTCGAGGGGTCGAACGAGGCGCGACGTGGTCGACCCACCTGGCGGGGTTCGAGCAGACGAATCGTGGTCGATCCCCTTGACGGGGGTCAAGCGGAGTGGGATCGATTGTCCTTCTCGACGAAGGCCAGGTGAGGCAGAGTGTGCTAAGTCCTTACTTGGGGAGCAAGCCCATTGACCGTGTTGACCCGGGCCGCGTGGGCCACGGATTTCCTGGCCCACCACGGGATCTTGGTACAGCCATTTATTATTTTTGACATGGAGTTAATTGTCACCACGTGGCGTCGTTAATATTTATCCCCGACACTTACCAACAATGATACGAGTCAACGAGCCCATCCTAATGACCACTACAACAAAAAACGGTCAATAACGGCGGGCCTAAACCTACTGTAGCGGCGGGTAGGCCGGTCTGCCACTATGTTTCCGCAGCTGAAAATAAAGGTTTATAGCGACGGCCGATCTGTGGATGAAAACCAACCGCGGCTAAAAAATATTAGTAGCGGCGGGTGACATCTTCACCCACCGCTATCCATGAGCTCAAAATTAAAAAAAAAAAAGAACATCGGCCCGCTTGGAGCCCACTCGGAGCCCGCGACGCCGCGCCCAAACGTGAGGAGGGGCACAGCCACCGCGCCGAGAAGGGAGGGGCAGGGGCGGCACCGCCCCCGCTGGATCCGTGCCAAGAAGGGAGAGGGAGGTGCCGCCGCTGCCGGATCCGCACCGAGAAGGGAGGGGGAAGCACCGCCGCCACTGGATCCACGCCGAGAAGGGAGGGGGAGGCGCCGCCGCTGCCGGATCCATGCCGAGAAGGGAGGGGGAGGCGCCGCCGCCACCGGATCCACGCTGAGAAGGGAGGGGGAGGTGCCGCCGCTGCCGGATCCGCACCGAGAAGGGAGGGAGGGGCGCCGCCGTTGTCAAATCCACACCGAGAAGGGAGGGAGGGGCACTGCCGCCACCGGATCCGCGCGAAGAAGGGAGGGAGGGGTGCCGCCGCTGCTGGATCTACGCCACCACAGCTTCCAGAGGTCGCGGAGGAGGTCGCGGAGGAGGTCACCGGAGCCGGGAGAGGAAGAGGACTTGACGTCGGGAGGAGAGGCGGTCATCGAGCCAGGAGGAGAGGAGGTCGCCGGAGCCGGGAGAGGAGGACGTCACGACGCCAGGTGGAGAGGAGGTCATCGGGTCGGCTATTGGCCCGCCGCGCTTGGAGAAGAGGAAGAGGAGGAGAGAAGAGGCGACGGCTGGCAAAGAGAAGTGGAGAAGAGGAGGGCGGGTGGAGAGAAGACTAGTGTTTGTTTGTTTTTATAGTGGTGAATTATAATGGGCTGCAGGAGTGGGCTGAGTGGGCCTCATTTTTAGCGTCGGGTCACAATGTGATCCGCCCCTAAAAATCAATTTTTAGCGGTGGATCACATTATGGGCTGCCGCTAAAAATAAAGTTCATTTATAGCGGCGGGTCACAGTGTGATCCGTCACTAAAAATTAATTTTTAAGGGCAGATCACATTATGACCCGTCGCTAAAAATTGAAGTCCGCCCCTAAAAATTGAAGGACCATAGTAGCGGCAGATTTCTTTCAAAACGTCATTACAAAGTTTTTTCAAACGCCGTTACAGACCCGTTTTGTGGTAGTGGACATTACCAGGTATTCCTCTATTTTTGTTTTGTTGTTGTTCCTAATTCATTTTTGAACTAGGATCTCTGTTCTAACCTCAATAAAAGAAAAATAGAGGGAGCGCGGTATATCAGTTACACTTCTTCGAGTGTATGTTTTCCAGCTGGAGGATTATTATATCTCGTCCGTACTTTGCAATGTACCACATGCAAATTTGCTCCCTACTAGTCGTTTATACTGTTTTATTACAACGTTGGATGCAGAATTATATTAGATAACACTAGGTAAATTAGATTAGATAATTTTTGGGGTACACTTGGAGATAACACTAGGTAAATTAGATTAGATAACCCCACTGCCAAATGTCACCATCAATGCTGTTTCATATAAATGTTACAAGCACAAATTGAGCCTATTTAACCAGCAATAGTGCGATCGATATTCATTCTCTCAGCCATAACTTTGTGTAAATGCGCTGGAATATGGAAATAGGCAAAAGCATTAGAAGCCACCATAAATCCACAATAACTAGTCATTACAACACCAAATAATGACTGATCGCAATCGCGCGCGTCCGTGATTTTTGCAACCTGCACAGCACTCCAGCAGGCGACGGAGACGACCCTATAAAAACACACGCGACGCAGGCACTCAAAATCACGACATAGGCCAGAAGAAGAAGAGAGTGTGGTAGCAGCATCAGTAAGCTTTGTTTAGCCAAAAAATTGCTATGGCGTGGAACAAGAACGTCGTGGTGGCGCCGTTAGCTCTGCTCCTCCTGGCGTTGGTGACGACGCTGCCGACGATGGCGTCAGCTCGCCGCTCACCACCGCCGCTGCCGAGCACGGAGGCCTTCTCGGTGTTGAGGAAGGTTCCCAGAGGACCAGACCCTATTACCAGCGAGCCGCCGCCATCCCCACCAACTCATCATGTGAGCACGGATGACATAGACTGCGCTGTTGATCTGAGGGAAGTTCCTAGTGGACCAAACCCCATGACCAGCGACCCTGCCGCCGCCGTCAACAGCCATGAGATCCCAATTCCCAGCCTGCGTTAGATTAGTATATAGAGAATAAAACATCTTCTGATGCATCTCAGACGCTGTACATTTGAGTCTATGACGGAGTTTTGTTTTGTGTATTATGGAGTGATTGTAAGAGATTTATTGCATTTGATAATTTCTTTTGATCCAAAATATATCAATGCCTCGGTTAAGTTATTTATTTGATCTCAGTCTGTTTGATGTGCGGCGGCATCCGTAGCGCTGAATTTCTGTAACATGAAACAACTCTATGATAGGCTGTATTAATAATCACATTTGACTTTTTTTTTACAAAGGCCTCTTTTGGTAATCGTGTAAGATAGACCGAGAGAGAATCAAGGCAATGAACATGAGCCTTTTACTTTTATGTCATTAAAAAAGATGATCCTGACATATATACCACTAAAATGTTTATTCGCATCCTAGTGCCATTCATCTAAACTTTTTTGACTTCTATGGCATTTCGTCCGTCCATTTTTCACCATTAGCAGCACCTGACGAGTGAGACCGAGCCTGAAAATATCTAAAATGCCCTCGGAATTCTTCCCCTCCCACCAAATTCGAACACGAATCCAAATTCGAACACAAAATTCGAATTCAAATTCAAAAATTCAAAATTCAAATTCGAACATGCATTTCAAATTCAAATTTGAATTTGAAATTTGAATTTTTATTTCGAAATTCGAAATTTGATTTCTAAATTCGAATTTGTAATTTGAAATTTTTTTGAAATTCGAATTTGAAATTTGATTCCGAATTTCGAATTTGAAATTTGATTTTGAATTTAAATTTTGAATTCAAATTTGAAATTATATTTTGAAATTCGAATTTTGTCGAATTTGACATTTGAATTTTTTGTGGTCTCCGTGAGCTCATATTACTTGTTTTGTGGTTCCTGTTATTTTATTTGGAGCTTATATATGTGTTGTGACTAAAAAAATAGCCAAGAGAATTTTGGACATTTTCAGGCCCGATCCCACTCGTTAGGTGCTGCTAACGGTGAAAATGGCCGGAATGCAGACGGAATGGCGTAGAGGTAAAAGAAGTTTAGGTGGTGCGAACAATTTTAGTGGCACACAGGTTAGGACCATCTTTTTTAATGGCATACAGGTAAAAGCTCAATGAACATGTGTATTTGGTTGGTCACACAAGCTTTGTTTCCTCGATTTTACTGTACCATTGTCCATTTTAAGGGCAGGCAAAACCCCACAACATCGAACACCAAAAACAAACCCATTTCACAGGTGTTCACTACCGCCGCATCTTTGCTGAGTGCTTTCTCCCTTGCACTCGGTAAAATGATCTTTGTCAAGTGCCTGAATAAATACACTCGACAAACATCAGATTTCCGGTAGTGGTTTTAGGCAATTTGGTTAGACTAAATTAGTTCTGTTTTGAAAAGAGACTAGTAGATTAACATATACCCCTCCGTTCTTGAAATATTATCATTCGGACAGAAAGATTGAATTGGAAAAGAACTACTACATGCTGTCGGAGTCATCAATTAAAAATACGCGAGAGTAGGCATATGTCCTAGAACGGCAGTCTAGTTCCTCATTGTCATACTTGTAAAGTTATAAATGCTACCACCAGCCACCAAAAAACGGTCGCACGTTGTATAAGATCATCGACCAATCTTCTTCTTAATTCTAGTATAAGAAAAAAAAATGAAATAACAAACGGTGGGAGTATTACTTTAGTTTTAAGTGTTCAAAAATCATAATAACCGAATCGTTATATTAGCTTTATGTCTTTGTTTCTACGAGAATTCTATCCTTCAGTCGATTGAAAACGACTCAACGTTTCAGTCGATGGAGAAACAACGCAGCACCGTGCCTACACGTGCACCACTTTTGTTGATTTTTTTTGTTATTTATAGGATTATTTGTTATTTATAGCATTATTTATATTAATTAGTATTATATATAAACTATAGAAAAGTTTTATCTTTTTGTATCTATTGGATCTAGATCTAAGTACTAAAAGCGTTGATTGAAAGAAACCCTATTTTCAATCGACTGAAAATTAGACACTCCCTTGTTTCTATGAATAATTGTCTGTTTTGTTAAATGGAGATTGATGTAATACAACTTTTATTATCATTCGAGTTGTGCTGGGCTAGGCTGCGATGGGCAAATGAAACAAAGTAGAAGAATGTGGCTTGTTTTACATTTTCCGGTAAAGAAGTATGGCCAAAGCATCCGTTGGCACTGTGGCCATACTTGGTGCACAAAATAAGCATGTATTTGTCTAAAAAATATTAAAAAAAATGCATGTATGAGTCAACAAAAACAGATTAAACTAACTGCATATCAGTACGTCCTGTCAAACTAAGAGCATCTCCAGCAGGGCTCTCAAACAAACTTCCTATACTATATTTTTAGAGTCTAATCTAAAAATCAAACTCTAATAGGTCTACTATATGAGCTCTCATTTCAGAAGCCCTCTCAAATCTTCCCACCAGGTTCTCATATTTTGTAGCCCTCTCAAATGACAGGGCCCACTATTTTCTTTTCTTTTTCTTTTTTCTCTCCCTCTTTCTCCTTCTCTCTGCATGACAGCGCCGCCACCAATGCCTCCCTCTCTCCGCTCCCACCTCTACCGCCGCCGACCAACCAGCCGCCCGCTAGCGCATCCGCCACGACTAGATCTACGCCCGCCGGGGTCGGATGGCCCGTCCCTATGGTGAATGGAGCTGGGACAAGCTCGAGCGTGGGTGGCGCTAGGGTCGCGGCGGCCTCGGTCGCTGGCGGCGCCGGCTTGGTCTCGGGCGGCGGCGGATCGGGCATGGCCTCGTCAGAAGCGAGCGCGCATTGATGGCGGGCCGGGCGGCGGCGGCGGCTCGATCACGGACTGGCGGGCGGGCGGTGGCGAGGCCTCGGGCGCAGGCGACACCAACGACGAGCACGGGCGGCGGCGGCCCTAGGTGCGCCGCAGAGGGGGTTGGTGGAAGGCGGCGCAACTCGGCGTCATGGGCTTGCAGGTGGAGACGAGGAAGAAAGAGAGCTCGCCGTCCATGGCAGAGTTTGCCCATCGCCGCCGCCGACGCGCGCGCCCAGGCCAGCGGGCAAGATCCACGTTAAGTCTCCCCTCCTTGTCTGCAGCCCCTGCTCCTCCCCCGCCGGCGGCGAGCCCAGCCTCCCCTTCTGCCAGCCACTGGCGGGTAGGCCCTACTTTTGATATTATTTGGAGCCACCGACGAATGGGTCCCATACCGATATAGGAGCCACCTTTGAGCAGTATGGCTGGAGTTGAAAACTAAATTTGAGCTCTCAAAAGTGGGTCCTAGCTCTCAAATGATGAAGTAGGAGGCTTGATTTGAAATCTCCTATTGGAGATGCTCTAAGTGCCTGTTTGGATCCATATAGTTTTTTAAAAACTAGTTTTTATTTTCAATTTTCAGAAATTGGTTTTTAAATAAAAACGGGGTGGGAATGTTTGGATACTAGTTTTTATAATCTATAAATTAATTTTTTGGTAGTTAATTGTATTGGAATAAGACAAAAACTAACATTAGCTGGGTTGAGTCAGATTATGAGTGATTTATAGAAACTGGTATAAAAACTGGCATGTTTGGAGGGTTTCTAAAAATCAGTTTCTTAAAAATTGGAGGGATCCAAACAGTGGCTAAGCTGGGCAGTTTATATAATGACATCATTCGTAGTAATCAAAATACTTCTAAAATGTTGGCGTACATATGTCCCTCTGATAAACTCAAATCAATTAGTGCTCAAATTTATCAGATAAAAAATAAACTCAAATCAATTAGTGCTCAAATTTATCAGATAAAAAAAATCTTGTGCTACGAAGCACTGCTAGCATCATGGTACAGGAAACCCAATAACCGGCGAGTTGACCATGATGCCAAATTATCTCATATAGATTTAAGCAGTATCCACACATCATCTGTCCCCCGGCATCAGGCAAGTCCACACTATATAGCCAACAAAGGACTGCAACCTTGAACACATCCCAGACTAACCACCATTCGAGTTTCGAGACAAGTAGAAGCTTGAGCTAGCTAAGCATCAAGGAGGCAATTAGCAACAATGGCGGCCGGGAACAAGAACAACGCCACGACGCTCGCTGCCGCGGCGCTCCTCCTACTCCTGACGCTGATGCTCTCCCCTACGGCGTCAGAGGCGCGCCTGTTGGGCGGCAAGCTCTGCAGCTTGCTTCCGCCTCCCATCGGTTTGTTGCCCCCGATTGCCTTTCCACTTCCGCCTGCCATGAGCTGGCTCCCCCCGATAGCCAACCCTTTTGCACCCCCGCAGACCCCCACCTTGACCTCCTTGGATGTGAAGCCGGTGCCGGCGTCGACGATGAAGTCCTAGGATGACGTACTGTGTGTATTTTGTTTTTCGTTTTGATTGAGGAATAAGTTATTGAGATAATATATGTGCTCATGGCTTATTGTTTTATTAGAAAATGGAAGCGTCTTTGCGCCTCTATGTTATCGCATGCAATGTTTAATAATTACTAGCAAAATATCCGTACGTTGCTACAGACTAAGAATAAAAATTATTAATTTCATATATTTAAGATACAGAATGACAGTGAATTTTTTACTCAGCAAAAGTTTATATTTATATAAAATAATAGTTTTATATCTATTCTTCCATAAAAGGATTTTCAAAGCCACTACAGTGATTGAGGCCACATCTATCATGAAATTCAAAGATGCAAATCTCAACATTAACAACTAATGTTGGTGCACAATAAGAAATACAGTTACATCACACGAAACACCAAAGATAACTTTTTTTGTATACCAAGATCCATCATCTAATACAAGTAATCCCAATCAGTGGAGATGCAACACTTGAGAGTAAGAAGAGGAAAATTTGAAACAAATGATACATATATAAAACAAATTTCAGGAGCAACTCTTTCATATGCTACAAGGTAAGTAGATGGTAATCATTTCTGAAAATTAATTAGACAGAACAAAAGTGTTTGCCTTTGCTACATCACATATAGAAAAGAGCATCAATGGGCAACATTTCACAACCAGGTGTAAAGACGCACTTTTTTCACACATGAATATTTTTGTTCGCAAACTTTACATGTCACAGAAAAAAAGGAAAAATAATAATTTTGGCCTACAAATCAAATATACGATCTTCAGTTCTTTATTTCCATGTACATAGAGAACACTATTTTTTAGGAAGATATATGTGGAACCAAGATGGACACTCACCTCTTCTTCGTTATGTTCATGATCATCATTATCAGTGTGTCAGATGGTGAGGGTAATAGCCTATATCTGAATAAAATCATGCCAATATCAACACGCACACTACTTTTAACTATGAATGAAGAAAATGTTGTATTGAAGCAAGAGAAGTAAGTAAAAGCCATCTCTTTGATTATTAGGCCTGGAGCTGCTTAGTGTACTCAAAGTCAGAGACAATTTGTTCACCATATGGATCCATTGTTGCTTTTCCCTGGACAATACTGTAAACCGTGAATGCGTTGACAGCTCTGAAATAGTTTTTGGTAGTTGTATGCTTCAATGCTTCATCCAAAATCGAATGGTACAAACCCTCTTCGGAATGCAAGGGGGTTTTCAACAGATATATTTTTTTTATTCAAGCTTCTCTAGTAGATATAAAAATGAACCTCTCTGGTGCATGTTATCTTCAAGCTTCTTTTCTCCAGTGCACACCAAGTGGTGGAGCATTAAGGTGGTGTGATTCTAGTCCATTAAATTTCCACGACTGGTAGCTCTACACTACATATAGGTGCTCTTCATCATGGCAGCCGCGAACAACGCCCAGCTACTGGAGCAGTTTAAGGCAGCCATGCCGGGGCTAGGATTCATCACCTTCGGATAGCCGGACGGCAGCCAAGCGCCGAACACCTCCCTCCTGCCTCCTTGCTGGTGGGCCCATGATGGCGGGATTGCTTAGGGTGTTCGTGTTTGGGTTGTCGGGAGGTCCTATGGCTCTCCGACCATAGAGAAGGGGGTCTGAGGGGCCACGACTGTGACCCGACGGTACGTCGGGTGGCAGGCTGGCGGTGGGTGGGGTCGACAGCGGGGGCATCACATCACCACAGGCAGTGTGGTGCCGCCGGCCGCCGGTGGTGGAGGCGGGCGGTGGTCGGGACGTGCGGCGGACGGTGACAGCGCTGGAGTCCGCAAGGGCAGTGTGCCACTGGGACGGGGTTGGTGGCCATCTTTGAAAAAGGAGGGGTTGGGTGTCCGGCGCTTTGCTTTCCTCTAGTTATCCGGAGGCGATGAACCCCCATGTCGGGGCAGCTGGACCTCCGTGGCTAGAGCACTGGTGAAGGCGCCTGGAAATCTCTTGGGCTCACGCCGCTATTAGCATTGACATCACATTAGACCAAATCACTGAATCTTCTCGCCACACCATCTAGATGCATCATGCATCGTCTAGGCCAAACAACAAGAATGATCCAAATATGACATACGGTGAGATGTAAAAGGACCCCAACACTGAGAACGAACGTCAATCGTGAGCCGTTGCACGAAACGACCTGAGATTGCACCAGAACCGTTGCACGAGATGACCTGAGATTGCACCAAAACTCCACGCGGCACTGAGATTGCGGAGGCGAAGATCAACACCATATGCCCAATTTAGTTTGTAGCCTGACCTCGGAACATCGAGGTCGGCATCGTGCGAAGGCTGTAGCCACTAAGATGCTATAGGGGCCCGAGCCAAGAACAAAAACAGAGTACACAAGAACCAGGACTCACGGGATTTGGCAGGAACGAAGACGAAAAATACACGCGTATACGAACCAGACTCATGGTCATAGGATTGTTTTCCAATACGGGCAGATGTGGGCACCAACAAAGAAACAGAACCGGATACAAATAATGAAACCACGGACACGAAAGTTTTTTGTAGACGACCACACTGTAAATAATAAGGAGTAAAGATAAAGATTACATAGTCTCAGCAAAATCACTGATCAGAGAGCAAACAATAATTAAGAGGCTGGACAAAGTCTATTATTATGTTTCCATCTATGTTATGTGAACAGCTCGTCGTGGTCTCTAATGTTCTGCTCATCATCTTGAATGATTACCTTGTCTTCTAATCACACTGCAACTATGCCCAAAACCGTAGCCAGTATGCTCCTCTGAAGCTCATGGCTTATTGTGTGACACGGATGTGCTTATATATATATATATATATATATATATATATATATATATATATAATATGATCAATTATTCATGTTGATTGATCGTTCTTGATTGAAACCAATGAGATTTATCAATTCATATTTTTTTTAAAAAAAAAGATATATCAATTCAGTCCACTCGTGATTTTTTTGGTTTCTTCTCAGAAGATTGCAATGCAATCATTTTCATTTTATTTCATATACCTGACCAACTCTAGGGTTTATTGGTATGAGGTGGTTGCAAAATTCACAAATTAGTGAACATTAAATGAACTCAGCATAAAAGGGAGGATGGTGTGATATTTGTCTCCGTATATGTATATGCAAGCTAATGTAAAATATGTCGCCATAATTTCTAAGGAACAATGGTTGCACAAAGGTCAAGTCCGGCGTACTACATGCTTTGGACCTGGTGACCTGTGCCGTGGTTGTCCTTCTAAAGTTTTGAGGAGTAGAGCTTTATTTGCGCTTATTATTGCTGGGTGACACATATCTGTCCGTGGCATACTTCAAACACCCAAAACATATAGTCGTCACGGCAAACAACCTTGCTTCCTTTTCTATGGGAGTTGCTAATCTGCAATCGACTAAACTTTAACAATGCGTGAGGGTAAAAACACAATTGTCCCTTAACAATATTTCAGTTGAATTTTGTTCATGTTGCAATAAGTCTTTTTGTATGTTGCAATAAGTATCACTAAGTTTCGCATAGATTTCTTTTTTCCGTGTTTCATTCTTGCACAACTTGTTGCAACAGGTATTGTATATGTTGCACTAGTAATTTTTTAGATGTTGCAGCAAGTATACTTGTATGTTGCAGTAGTTGTTTTAAATGTTGAGATGTCTACTAAAAACTAGAAAAATATGTTTTTTATGCAAAGTTTTTTTTCCATGCATTGTTATTTTCAGAAAGTTTTTAACCAAATTTATGTATATAATTTTTCATTGATTTTTATAGACTTATTTACAAACATTTTTAATATAAATTTACATGAAAACTTTCAAGATTAAAGCCTTGTTTGGTTGCATACGACTAATTGTAAACTAATAATTATCTAACTAACAATTAGTCCTCTACCTGTTTGGAGTCTGGACTTATGGTTAGTCAAGACAATAATAAAAAATCTAATTTGGCCTTGACTAATTGTTGGTCCAGATATGCTTGGATCCCAGATAAATGGTTAGCTAATAGATAATAAGGAAAGGGATAAGGGGTAAAGTGTCTTTTCTTTGTTTTGTTTGTGGAATTAGTACGTCCATGTTAGTTGGGTACTCCTGACTAATAGAATTATCATTAGTCTCACCCTTAACTAATAATTAGTCCTTCTAATATTCCATTTGTTTGGATCTTTTCGAAAGACTAAAATTAGTCAGCTAACAATTAGTCCCATAAATTCAAATAGGGCGTAATTTTTACTCTAAAACTGTTGCGCTTGTTGTCAAGGGTTGGCTTTAGGCTCCATCATGTGGAGTGAAAGTTTGCTTCTGTTAACTAGGTGAATAGAGAACGCGTGTGTAACAAGTTGCGCGGGAGAAACCATAAAACCTCGTGACATTTTGTTTCGTATTTTGGCATACTACGCACTTGTTTGGATCCTATAGACTAATTATTAATCGATTAAAAATTAGTTATCCAAACTAGCGAACTAATAGATGGATTAATTATTTTTTTGAAAGATTTAGATGGATTAATTATTAGTTCACTAGGGACTAATTGTTTTCCTGTTAGTCCAACCCACCCGGCTATCGCGCTTGTGGACGAGCCCGCTGCCTCTGGTCTTCGCGCGTGCAGGGCCGGCCTCGCTTGATTTCCACCTCTCCCTCACGCGCAGGGCCTCGCCGCCGCCCCTGAGCCTGATCTGAATCCCGCACCCCTTGCTTATGGTTTTGTTCATGTTCCTGTAAACCTTGCATCGAGGCCTTGGTTCAGCCATCGAGGCCATCTTAGTTTCCTGGAGCTCCGTATTCTATATATACTTATGTTTTGTGTCACTCGATATTGTTGAGGTAAAGCACTAGTATTGATTGTAAACTTGGCATGATCAAATCGCCGCGCAAGCGGGGCCAAAAACATTTTCTGCAAATCTTCAGACCATGGATCGGTACGAACTAACAGTTAGCTGAACTAACAGGCAAAAAAGATTTTTAACACAACTCTAAACTAGGAAGTAGACAAGTAGTCCGGTCTTCAAACAGGTACGAACTAACAGTTAGCTGACTAATTTTTAGTCTGGACTAACAATTAGTTTTAGTCCATTCTTCAAACAGGGCGTACATCGGGTAGCAGAAGTACTACAACATGCAACGCATGAGGATGATGTTTCATCAATGATTGTCTTAGTTATTTATTTTCTTCTTTTTGGTGAGGCGATCTCGTTGGATTTTACTACATGATTAAAAATTTAGAATGGTTTTCAAGCACCTTCCAACTGAAGAAAATCTAAAGAGATGTTTCCAAAACGAACATGGAAAGAGGACGACGGTCTACAGTATATATATATATATATATATACAGCACTGCTAGCGCGTCTTCCCAAATATAAAAAAGTTGCTCTCTGGTGCCACACCAAGATAGCTCAAAATAAGCCATGGCGGCGTTTCTACTTCTTCTTCTTCTAGTGGTGACGCCGATGCTTCCTCTGCCAGCCGCCGGATCGCGCTCCATCCCCGCCGTCGTTCTAGGAGGCAACGGGATGCCCGGCGGCGTAGCGCGGCCATTACCAGGGAGCTTGGTGGACAGCTGGCGGCCCGCCTCGGCGATGGTGAAGACCATCACTCTCCCTCCTTCCGGGCCAAGCAACGGCAGCAACCACAACAGAGATCTGCAGCTGCCGCCGCCGGCTGCCCGGGCGTGATGCTCGTGACGATGCTTCGTGAGGCGTTTGTCATGTGTATGCTGTGATCCCAAACAAGAGCTGGGGAGGGTTGCCATTAATGTTTTTGTGATTTTGTCTCGTATTCAATGTTTTTCTGATTTGCATTAGAATCAAATACTAATTATTTGTGCTTTTCGAATGGTGTTTCTTTACTATAGTAAATCTTGACTATACAAATCTAGCTAGAAATCTGAAAAATATTTTTGGGTTAACAGATTATACCGATAAGCTAGAAGATCTATGCAGATACGCTATATTTTACCAATAATCTTAGGTAAATGTCACTAGCACAGTCTCTTCAGGGTTCTAGGTAAGGAGGTAGAGGTCTTCCATACTGATTTGGGTCAAAAAGAATAAATAATTAATGAATGGTAAAATATTTTACCAATAATCTTAGGTAAATGTCACTAGCACAGAGGAGCACGCAATGGCAAAGCTTCTTTATTGTGGCTATTTGAACCACGGCCACCCTATCCAGTAAAAACACTCAAATTCATCATATAAATGATAACGGTCTAGTGTTTGCTCTACTAGCTGACCCTCTGTGTGAACCGGTATTGACTTTTGTGCAGCCCATGGCCTCTCCCTAATCTGGGCCAAGCTTCGCCACTGGGAGCAGACACCTTCCAATCTACACCACAGCGAGCCATAGATGGAGGCTAACGGTGGTTAGGTTGGTGTGGTGAGCGAGACAGTAAGGTGCGCGGGGTGGCGGTGGGAGATGAAAGAACACATGAGAGTCAACAGAAGGAGTTGCAAACTATTGGGATAACCACACTAATAGAGCTCGTTAGTGTTAGCGGAAGCAAATAAATAGACTTGAATAGAATCTAAAATTTAATACTCCTTCCGTCCAAAAATAAGTGTCATTCTCACTTTCTGAGGAGTCAAATGTTATTAACTTTGACTAATATATAAGTAAATATTAATATTTATAATATATGATTAGTATTATTAGATAGATCGTTGAATCTATTTTTATAATAAACTTATTTAGATACATAAATGTTACCAATTTTTTTTTTAAATATAGTCAAAATTAAAAAAGTTTGACTGACACGGAAACTATAGCGACACTTATTTTGGGATGGAGGGAGTATGAGAATATGACATATTCCTAATTCCAGCCAAATACCTTCTACTATAATAATGTGAGATTACAAGAAAATCCTAATTCCTCTCTAGATGGCAGTAACGTCTCTCCCATAAACATTTCTCAATCTTCAATGATAATATAAATTTGAAATTGAAAATTTGCTAATGTTTCAGTCATATTTTCAGTCCTTGGATATTGATCCAACCACTCAAAATTTTCATTTACTTGTGGTAGAAAAATATTCTAAAGAAACAAAAATATTTTACCAAAGAACTAATTGTTCCAACAGTACAATTGTATTGTTCTAGAGTATATTTTTATTGTTTCAGTGGTACATTTTCATTGTTCCAAAAATCTGATAGAACCAAATGTAAAATTTCAGTTAACTGAAATCTAGCAAATCTGAAAATAACCACATGGAAATTAAATGTTGAGAGATGCAGAATGGACATTGACAATTATCTCTAGTTTGGATGTTGTAGTTTCTCAAACCAAAATTTACAAAATCATGGTTTTTGAAGCTACAGTATCAAGCAATACCATGGTTTAAGAATAAAAAGGCATGTTACGTAGTGTTTTCAAAACTTTTAAAAAACTAGTATATGTTTGACAGTACTATGGTTTTTAAACTAAACTATTTGTTCCATCCAGACATCTTCTAGTTTTCTAAAACTGTACCAGAGTTTTGTGTAAAAAACCATAGTAATTTTTTGCAAAAACATCAAAAATAGTACTTTGCATCAAAACAAAGGCTGAAAGTTATATTCAGAAAACAAGAATGTATTGGTTCATCCGAAAAAAAAGAATTTGAAAGCAAGGCGCATATCAGTGCATCCAGTTAACGTATGGGATTTAATTAACAGAAATCAACAAAATAATCGGAGAATGTTGGTATGCATACCAAATATGCACTCGATTCATTTCTGAAGCTACCATCTTTGTCAACGCAAATAAAGTATTCCTATTTTTATCAGACACTACAAATTCTTTCCCCACAAAGGATAATTAAAGCACTGCCAGCATCGTCGCTTTATCGTATAGCAAATCACAAACAATCCGCGAGAGTTAATATGTTGCCAAATTATTCCATGCAGGTATCAACGCCTCTCCCGAGGCATCTGGCAAGTCCATACTATATATTGATAGCCCAAGAGGCGCAACCTTGCAACACACATCCAACAACAAGAAACACAAATCGGGCTAGCTGCAACCAACAATGGCGGCCGGGAACAAGAACAACATCATGGCGCTCCTCCTCCTCCTGCTGCCATTGATGCTCTCCTCTATGGTGTCGGAGGCACGCCCGATAAAGAACGTCTCGCTACGCTGGGAACCCCCGATAGTGTATCCATGGCAACCCCCGATTGTCTATCCGTCACCAATTAGGCCACCTCCTCACTCTTCAACAGAGTCGGAAGACCATGCTGGCAGGTCGCCTGCGCCGTCAGAGGCGTAGGTTGACGGTTTTTTTTTTTATTTGGTTTTGAGGAATGAGGAATAAGTTTTTCGAGCTCATTGCTCGTTGTTATTGCTACTGTTGTGGCAAAACTTCTTATATGCGTACTTATATTGTGATTGCTGTTCCTGTCGATTATCAACTGTTTCTTAACAGAACCCATCAGAAATTTATTCGTTCTATGTGGTATTTCGGTTTTTTTTTTCATTTATGAACGATGGCTGGCAGCCTGGTCCTGCATCCTTAGGCTTTCATTTTACGGTTTTCAAGAGTGACATGTCATTTTTGTAGTTTTATTTTATGAAATAAAAATATATCTCTCAGTGCTCATTTTCATGGCACAATTTCATAGAACACTAAATTATTGCTAAGTGGTGCTTTGTTATTGGTTGAGGGTGTTGGGGATGAAAGAAAAAACTCTCAATCCGATTTCATTTGGCTTTCATGGTGTTAAAAATAGTGTCAACATCTTTTCATGGGGATGAAAGATATCTCCTCTCTTTCATGATAAATACCATGTCATGTCATCATATTTGCTGATATGGTATGCAACTAATTGCAAATAAAAAGCCTATTGAGAATGGTCTTATGTAGCTATGTTTTTCACTGCTCCTTAATTTCCGTGTCCAAAGCTAAAATATCTTATAATTTAAAATGGACAAAGTACATGTTGGTGTACAGATATCGAGGTCAATTTATTCCTCGTTAACAACAAGCAGGAGGACAATCATTATTGGGATCAGGCGTGGTACACGATGGATGAGGTCCGTGTGCTTCTACCGAGGTTGTTGGTTCTTGGACTCCGTGCTGACCGCCGCCTAATAAACCTCTTCTCCCTGACAAGCAAGCCATACGTTCATCACTTACATAATACTACTGTACAGTACATATCTACATAATACATCGAAAATAATGTACCTCCTGTCACCTCGAACATAGTTCTATGTATGTACAGAACTTTTGGTTAGATGAGCTTATTCCTTGTTGCTTGTTCAATAGTGTAGTACATATTTTATAGATTCAGCGTTGTCGGTGGAATTATTAAAGAACTTTCATCAACTCATGACAAAATTGACCATTCATGTATTTTCCGGGAAAAAGAAAATACTGATCAGTCCAAGGAAGAAGCTTGTTCAACTTTTGTTCTCGAGAAAGAAGATTTGATGGGTTAATTAAGCGTATACCTGACACACTGTTGATCCCCTGTGGTTCTAATGAAACCGCTGGGACGAAGGAATAGATGATTAGCACCGCCACCACAATTACCATGAGCTGAGAACGAGCAGTCATCTTCGCAATGCCCATGGTTACTTCCCTTAGCTTGCTTATTTCATCCTGCTCTCTTATATATCCAAGCAGCATTTTGGATGCATATGCCTGGAAAAAAAATATCTACCAATTGTGGTGACAGAAAAGAACTCTTGCAGACGCTTACTATCAGGTGGACCATTTGATGTACGCATTCAACAACTATGACTTGCAAGTTGGTTCCTAAATATCTAACTTCCGTGTGCTAGGATATATATATATATATACTTTGTTTTGCCAACATTTTGTGAAAAATAGTACTCCATCCATCTCAGAATATAAATATTATTACAAGTTTGCCGAAGTTAAATCTGTTTTTAATTACAATTGTGATGTTGACATTTGGCCGTTGTGTTTCTGCTGACATACACAGTTTTGGTTTTCTTGACAATGGTGGACCATCACTCGAGTAGTCTTACCACTGGGCACTGCAACGATAAATAGGAACGATCTCATCACCAACTGTTTCCACGATCTATTAATTTCCTCCGTTTTGATGTGGTGACATGTGGAGCTCATCACATAAGCAATTTCAGCGTTGTTCAAGGCTTGAAGCGTCATCTTGTTTTACATGAAACTTCAACCTATATGTGGCACATTGGCAGGCGGCAAGGCGTCACGGTGAAGTACCAAAACCGAGCCATATGGCCAGCCGCAACAAGATGACCGCCACCAGACCGCCGCTGGCGGTGGTGCTGCTGCTGCTGCTCGTGGCGACGCTCCTCCTCTCGACGGTGGCCATGGCAGCACGAACTAGCCCCGAAGGCATACCAGCCGAAGCCGGTGTTGAGCTGGACGACGAGGGGTCGTCCATCGTCGCCGGCGGAAGCTTCTGGCCGGAGTTGGCAACGAAGGGTTCTTTCAGGGCGCAAGAAGATACGGCGGGAGCCCGGAAATTGGCAGCAGCGAAGATCAGCCCTCCCTCCGGGCCAAGCGACCGCAGCAACAGCTATCACCACCCCCGGCCGCCGCCTACGCGCGTGACGCTTGCTGAGTAGCTTCGCGTGACGTGTGCTTGTCATCATGTGCCAAAAGGCAAGAGTACATGGTGTTAGCTATAATATTGTTCTTCCTAAAAAAAAGCTATAATATTGTTGTGACAAGCCTGTAGCCATTCACTACTGCTTGTCATTTCTTTAGCATGTCATCATTCAACTGGCTGTTCGAAAGAAAGAGTTGCCAAATTTACGACGTTCTTCTCCGCCCAAACAGAAGTTTTTTTTGGCTAGTTCCAATTTATGTTGGTGATCTGTAGCAGGTGAATAAATGTTTTCCCTCACATTTTTTTTAGTTCAGAAAAAAAAACGAGAGGTGAAAAAAAAAAGAACTTTGAAATGCTAAAAACTTGTTCGGTGGTACCACTGCTTTCTTCATCAACACCAATCTACGGTCAATTCTTCCAGTTGGACTGGCTGCTGGCCTCATTTCTCATCCATACAAATTTAGCACTGTAATAATGAACCATGATAAAGCTATATAAATGAGTGCCATTATTAGAAAATCTTCTATTTTATTGGCATACATTAATTGTTAAGGCAACTCCAGCTAATTTTTCAAGCTGAACTTGGGTATATGTATAATCTAGATCGGCCCATCAGTGTCTCCATCCAGTGCAGTAGTACTCTTTAACGAGATACAGCACAAACAACAACCAAAGCCATGGCTTGCCACAAGAACGCCGCCATGGTGACAGTGGTGGGGTTGCTCCTACTGGCGATGACGATGCTCTTCTCCACTGCAGCAGATGCAAGGAGGCCTTCACCTGACGTGCCGTCCCCAGCGATCCCGATCAGCATGCCTGACCTGCCGCCGCTGTCGGTTGCAAGTATTGCAGATCATACATCATTGAAGCCCAGGATAAGGCCTCCCCCCTCTGGGCCAAGCCATCCGCCTCCGCTTCTGATACGGAGTCGGTGAAACTAGCCATGGTGGCCGTGCGATGCTCGTCTAGAAATAGAGAGTGCAATGTAATGTAACTAAAGTATGTTGAATAAAAGGAGACAATTCTGTGTAGGAGTATGTCATATTGCAGTTTGCACCTATCCCTAATATATCAATCACTTGGGAGGCCTTGGCATCCCCAACCTTAAGCTTATGGGTTGGGTCTTGCACATGAAATGGGATTGGCTAGCTTGCTCAGACCCCGATCGGGCTTGGGTGGGACTCCCTTAATCCCTTTTTAGCTCAGAACCCAAACCTCGAGCTTTCTTCGAGAAATCCTTGTCTGTGGTGGCCGGTGATGGAAAGTTGTCAGTCTTCTGGCGTGATGCGTGGATGGGAGGAAAAGGTTGCTTGCCTCCATCGATCCCATCCTTGTGGCGGCCGGAATCACTCGAACTAGGAACTTGCCCACAGTGGTGGCCGCTCTAGATGATCAGTGTTGGGTGTGCGACATCAGGGTACAGGGTAACACTCTCTGCGTGTTATCGACCTTCTTCGCCACGCCCAAACCTCGGACATGCTTGCTAGATTTATTTGGAAATTTTCACCGAATTGAAGATTTTCCTCCTTGAGTGCTTACGCTTTTTTCCTCACATGGTCAGAGGTGCTTGGCTCCCGTGTCCTTCTATAAATTTAAAACCTAGGCACCTAACAAAGTGTCCATCTTTTGTTTGGCTGGCTCTGAATGGTTATTGTTGGACTTTTCAAGGCACGGGTTACGAGATTATGATCAGCCAGGAGAGCGCACCCTTGATCATCTCCTGGTTGGCTGCTCTCACAGCAGGGAGACCTGGTTTCACCTTTTTTGAAGAGTTCGGTTTGAGCCTGTCTTGCTGAACAAACAGGCCACTTTTGTACATTGGTGGCTTCATGCACAAAAGTCGGTCACCAATGCAAGGCCCTCTATGCTGGCTTTGGACACCTTAGTGGTGTTGGTAGTGTGGAGCCTTTGGAAGGAGTGGAACATTCACGCCTTCAGGTTTGAGGCTCTGGCTCAACAGATTGCAGAGGAGACTTCAGTTTGGGCTGGTTCGAGGTTTTCCAAGTTGCGGGCCATCATGCATGAATACCAGCATACATCCAAAGATGCCAGTTACTATGAAGGACAACCTGATACTAGCATCATATAATATGCATTCATAAGATAATTAGAGCTAGCACAACTATATCATCATGATATAGGACAAAACACAAGATTAAGCAACAAGATCAAGAGTATGTCAAGATACAGGATACATGGGAGAACACAAGGCACACTTATCTCTTACCTCATGTTTATTATAGTTCACTTCATATAACTGATATTCATTCTATATCGATCTTGATCACATCAAGTCATCGTTCACTCCCATATTAATGTTGATCACATCAAGTCGTTGTTCACTCCATGTCAATCTTGATTACATCAAGTCATCATTCTCATTCTTGATCACTTTGACATCTGTGATTCTTTTGTGTCCTAATGTCTCTCCTTCGTTACATCTTCTCTTCATTGATTTCCTTGCAACCTGTGAGGTGTTGGCTCGTTAGTATGGCACTACGTCCAAAAGACTAAACAAATTGCACACTAGCAAATCTTACTAGTCCCATAGACTATTTTTGTCTACAGGACACATAAAACATGTATTTGTCTCTAGTACACCACACCGGCTCACTTTGTCTCCTAGACATTATAAAAACTAGGATTTTGTCTGGAGAACATCGCCTTCATTATTTTAATCATTTTCTTTTGATAAGTAAAGAGAATATATTTTAAATGACACAAATGCCCCAAGCTCAACTTCTCTAGTGCCGACAATCTCAAAATTGCCCTTCCCACTCTCTCTGATGGCCTCAGCTCCCGCTCCCCACCACACTCGACTCTGTCGGCTCCCATGATCTCGTCGTGTTCACCACCCTACTCACCGCGTTTCACGACTCGGCCGCCGCCACTGGGTGCCCTTGCGTCCGCGCCAAACTCATCGCGGACCCTAGCGTGAACACGATGATGGAGACCATCTCCATGCGCAACATGGAGTGGTGCGAGGTTTGAGGAGCTTCCGGCAGCGGCGTGACACATTGGAGTGCTCGTCAGCGAGGATGAAGAAGATAGAACAAGGGTAGTTCGGTCTTTTATATCATTAAAATGATTTTTTTTAACGTGGTGTGTAGAAACAAAAATAGTTTTTTGCAGTGTTTAGGAGACAATGTTAGCCGGCACGGTGTCTTAGAGATAAATACATATTTTTTGAGTGTCCTATAAATAAAAAGCCCAAATCTATAAACCCTACTCTAGGTTCATTGATCTTATAAACTTTTCATTACATTAACTCCTTGTGGTAGACAAATCTCCAACCACCAAGATCAAAACCAAAATCAATGATATTATTATGCTTTTTCGTTTCACTAAAGTTTTCCCATCTGCCACTAAAGCATGAGCCCACTTTATTACAATTACGGGGCAAATTCTTGACTACTGAAATTCATAAGCAATCAAATCTCTAAGGCTTCCAATCACTGACAAATCATAATCAGTGCTCTCTGCTACTTTTATTTCACTATCAAAGCATCCATCTCTGAAATAACATTCGTCGTCCCCATAAAATTAACTATCTAATATATAGGGCGCTCTTGATGCATGCACTTACTTCCGCATGGAAAGAGATCTTTTACAGCACCAAGCAGACACAAATACAAAAGCACCCTTCAGTGGGGATGCGGCTTCTCTCCTCCCACCCACCCCCTCCTCCCATGCATGGGAGGTGACGTGGTAAAGTTTGATTGACCCAGTTTTATTTTCCCTCTTCACCCAGCCAACTGCCGAACAGAGAACACAAGTGCACAAACCATTCTTCTGATAATGTAGTTAAAGATTTAATATTTTTGTAGGCCCACCTGAATTAAGAAAGAAAAAAGAGTATGTTTCTCCCGATCACATAATTCAACTCTACCATCGCCGATACAGAATACAAAGGAAAAAAAAAAGAACTGTCATCAGCTCCGCTCAAATCCACAGATCTTTTTGCTTATGTAATTAGTTTAAATCGGTGGAGATTTTATTTTGAGGATGATTAAAGTGGCCAGTTCTTTGTGGCCGATTCACCTCTTCAGCATCATGATGTGACTTAGGACTCAAGAGCTATGAAATTTACTGATGAGATAGAAAATGCAGAAATCATTTTGTTTCACTCACCCTGATTTACCGCCAGAAGTACAGGTAACAACGTGACACACTTCATTGGGCTGGGTCCAAAGAAAAGAATCGGGGGTCAATAAAACTTTGCCACGTTGCCGGAAGTACGCATGGGAGGAGGGAATGGGAGGAGAGAAGCCGCATCCGTAACAAACAGGAAACAAGTGGAAAACAGACAATCAGCGCACTCTGTCAGTTTTATCGGGTCTAGCTGGTCGAAGTTGGTAAGAGATGAATTGAATAAAGAATCGATTTAATTAAGAGAAGGGACCTGACGCTATAAAGAAATAGAAAGTGACCGAGATCGATTGCATTGGGACGAGACCGAGAGAGATGAGAACCAAAGGCAAAACCACCACCAATACAAAAAAAAAATGGGTAGAGAAGAGAAAGATCAACAAGGAACAAAAAGCAAGGTATCACCGGGGAACCTGATCGATTCAGCATGCAAGAGAATCAAGTGCTAATACAACTCAAAGTCTTAAGTGTAACCAAACTCATACACAATATTCGATACATATTCCAACAGATTCAAGTGGATTAACACGTGCAAATCACAAAGCCCGAATCTAACAGTAGCCCGGTAAAGCCTTCCAACAGACACTACACTAAACCTCGGCGGTGAAAAAAAAACACTATAGTGGCGGGGATAGACTTTTGCCGCTATATAATCATAGCAAATAATAAGGCAACCATAGCGGCAGACCATCATCCCAGTTGTAGGAAAGATTACTGTAGCAGCAGGTCATAACATTGCCCACTGCTACTGATTGAATAAAAATAATCTCAAGGTCACCGACAAGGGGCCACCGGCCGCGGTCTCCTGCGAGGCCGCTGGGCCATTGGCAAGGGGCCTCCCGCTGTCAGCCTCCACCAGCCGGCCGCACGCGTTCTCGTCAGCCCGCCCTCACACCGGCGCACTTGTGCCCTCTCTGGGAGAGAGAGTGGAGGGAGAGGGAAACAATATTGTCTGGGAGGAAGAAAGAACACAATCTGTGTGTAGCTCTCTGATTGGTGAAGGAAGAAAACTATGTATTGATGATGTGGTATACCATTTTTAGAGACCATTCAAGTTATTGTCCGTCGTTTAAAACTGATTTTTAACGATGACTTACTTTTTTTATCCATAGCTAAAAACTATATCTACATTTAGATATTGTCTCTTAAAATTGATTTTTAGCGGCGGTTCATTCATTTAACCATTGCTAAGAATGAGATCCTATTTGTAGCGGTAGTTCATAATGAAACTGTTGCTATCGTTTTTTTTATCATGTCGCTATAGTGCTTTTTGTTGTAGGGAGACTAATAAAAAATAGATGAGTACGGCTCACCACAACCAATGGGGACAGCCTTAATTTGATCAGCTGAGGCCGAGGGAGGAGGAAACCATTCGGACGTGCCACGCTGCGACAGGAGGAATCGTTTTTAGCTAACAAACGTTTATCGATTACGTAATGCATGGGTCTCCTTCTGGGTACCTCCAATGCTCATTCTGCCTTTCGTTTTGATCCATCACGCTGTATTCCGCTGCGAATCAAACCCAATTCAGGTGTTGCACGGTTGCACTACTTCGCCTTGCAATTCACAAGGCCCAAGAGACGGAAGTTCAACATTCAACTCGACGTATCATATCGGATCACCAGTTCACCACGCAGGCTTACTCTGACTGTATCCATGCCATTCACACACCCACCGTTCGGTGGATATCTGTAAGTAAAAGAATCACTCATTCATTATAAGCGGGAAAAGATCTGAAAGCCTCATGCGAAAAGCTGTGTTGAGTAAGTTGAATGTAGCTGACAAATTCATGACATGTGTCCTATGGTACGTACTAACAATGGGTTATGCGTGACCGTCCAAATGGAAATTTCCATGTGCCGTGACATGCATAAACCTCATATAGTCTCATGGGAGTACAATTTGGAAGGTTTGTCCCATTGTCCGCCATCAACCAACTACAACTTCCTTGAAGGGAAGCTCAACGAAACACTCTGCTCTTGTCTTGGCTCTCTAGCTCGACGAGGCAGAAGCTCCGGCTGCCATGGGTGACCGTCGCCGCAGGCCTGGGAAGGAGCTGGCTTCAGAGTACACTTCGTCAGGGTCAGTTGCTTTTGCTTCTTATATCTGACTATTTTTTCCTTTGCTAGTCCTGGGTTGAAGTTGCCTGTTTCTAAGAATCTCTCTGCATTATGTTTTTTATTTTAACTCTCATAGATTTGTAGACCTTTTGTGTTTCACATCAAGTCATTATTATTAGTAGTTCTAATTTGAACGGTATAAACTCAAAGAACTCTCAATGGATTACAAATAGTAAAGATTTTGCGTGTTCTTCCTAACGTTTACATATAGGACGTCAAGTGTTTCACTTTCTCATTTCTCATGGCAGAATCATATCAGTAACGACTACCTAATTACTCAACTTTCTGGGATTATTTCCATGCTGAATAATTTGGGGTCAAACTAAAATTTTTTCCACAACTTGTGTGCTTTTCCTTGATATATGCCGTAGGAAGGAATAGATACCCACCTGTTTCAGACAGGAAATTGGGTTTCTTAACGAAGTTAGATTAGAATGTTTCCTGCCCTTTTAATTTCTTAGTTTGTTTGAGATGACTCTTCGGACAAGGTCATATGGCTTTTTGGTAGTCTTGTATTAGTTGTTATTTCCGTATTACTGCTCTTGATCTACCTTCGTTGTGCTTCACATTGAAAACCATGCACGATAATGACGTATTATGTGAGCAAAATTTACATTATGTTGGCTTGTCACTAATATATTGTTGTACAGTAAATTAACAAGGGATTAAAAATAATATCAAGAGTTCAATTTCAGTTCGGCCTTATTAATTCCTGGAAACAAACTGCGAAGTGCTGCTCATTTATATCGCTGTAATGATAACTGTTCATTTTTCACAGAATTAGATATATTTTAAAGAAAAATTGTAAGCTTCGAGATATATACTAATTAGATAATAAATAATGTACAACGCGATGTTCCTGTTAACTTAGATTTTGTCTCTTGTACGTACAACTTAAGACTAAGTCAATTTTTTAGTCTCTGCCTCCATTGAGTTTTAATGAACTTTTAAACTTTCCACACCTGTAATCACACTTGATTAACCTTTAGTACCGTTATTTAACACGAGAGGTGGACCCTTCTGTCGTGTGAGCAATATTCTATTGAAGTTCATACATTTCTTGTTCAACAGAACGGACTGCCTTTTTCATGCCGCACATCTCCAGTATTCTTAATGATATTGACATGGTAACCCATGTCACGCATTTATATGTGCTAAAGAGTTAACCATCTGCTTAATGTGTACATTTCAGGGATCCAAGGGATGGCAACCTGGGTAACGACACTCCGGTGAGTTGTTGCTCCAGTGTAAACGACCGGTATAAATTATCTATGTTACCTTGTCATAACACGTGTATTGCGATGTTTTGTTCGGTTTACCTTGCAGATTGTGATAACTGATAATCAAGGATGCATGCTAGTCATCGACAGCAACAAGATTCCGGATACTCCCCTGTGGAAAGCCAACTGCAATGGGAGACACTGTACAGCAATAAGCAAGAGATCCAATGAGGCTTACCATATGTACAACACTCTGCTCCAGTGTCAACACCCAAATATGTTGCAGCCGATTGGTGTGTGGATGGACCCTGCCGACAGCAGTAAAGCGTATATCGCAGTCAATCTTCTTGACAATGCACTTAACTCCGTTGCGGTGGAAGAGTTGTTTCATGTGGAGGGCACATATCTGAATGGCTTTACAGAGTTCGGGATCGAAGTGTTCAAGTGAGTAAATTAAATAGACCTTAGTCATCACTGAATAAGTTTTCAGCAATGTTTACCATTACTTTGATGCGAATTAATCCACCACGCACACATATTTTACAGGGAAATCTTCTCAGCAATATATTATGTGAACACTAAATACAAGGGTGGTGGGGGTACATCCAACAGCACGAGCAGTGATCAAATTGAATTGTTTCCCATGATGCTTGAACCCAGGAATATATTTCTCAGGACGACCAGAGGCTTCTCGTCTCAAGTGTTTGTTGGAAACTTTAAACTGAAGCTTTCAGACGAGTATATTAAGAGAACCAATAAGAGACGTATTATAGGTAACTGTTACATTAATATGGTTACGTTTTGTCTATGTTTTTCTCCTACCTTTTTTGCGGGTCTTTTTTTTTCTCAGAATCTGATCAAGCAAATGCTTGAATTTACATAATGTTAGACATACTTTTCTTACCATGTGAAATGGTAAACATTCTTAAAACAAATATCGTTTTACTTGAATGCGGAATTCGCAGGAACATAGCTCAACCTTGTATGTATAGTATATAGGTGAAATAGTACCATGACAAAAGAAAAACCTGTTCGTTCATCTCACAAACAAGATTGGAATAATCCTTTAATATTTTACACTGGTATAGAATAATTTCAACTATATAGCCCATATTTTGGAAGAATCATTGAACGCCATTTCAGTAACTATCTATTTTTGCACCTTATTAATTATATGCACCAAAACAGTCATGTCGGGGAATAATTTATAACTTCTTAGAGCATCTCAAACAGCTCGTGTATAATACAATATTAGTTGAATTTATTAAAGAGTTTACATCCTTTGTAAAAGAAATAGAAAACCTACTAATTAAGCTGGGGTATCCAATAGACTTCCCAAACTTTCCATATTCAAACAAAGGCCACATCGACTGGAAGCCGCCGTCTATGGATATGGAGTTCATCGCCATGGCGATCGTCCTGATAGCCAGGCGAACGACTGGCTGGACCGCAGGGGCAACGACGCAAGCGACTTCCTGCACGGCGAATCTGGAACCCGGCAGCGACGAGACTGGAACCTGGCGGCCGCGAAACTGGAACCCGGCGGAAGCGATTTGATGCCCAGCGGCGGCAAGACTGGAATCTGGCGGCGGCGAGACTGGAACTGGAACCACCCGGCGGCGACGATTTGGTGCGTCGAGTGCAGGGGATATGATGTAGGATGGCGGAGCGGCGCGCGGGAGAAGCAGAGGATACAGAGCTGGATACCGATTATGTTGGATCGGAAAATTCGGGTCATTTTTCTAAATTAAGCCAACAGCTCTGGTTTAGAGCCTGTTGAGATACTCTTAGATCTTTCCAAACAGCTCCGGTGTTTTTAAGCACAATGATGACACATCCAGTGGCCAATATCAATATATATTTCCAGCATAGCAACAGTCTTACCTGGGAAGGTAGACCTGTTTGGACTATTGTAAAATTATTTAGAAAACTAGAGAGGACACATATCTTAGTACTATAAGCATATACCCCGTCGCTTCTAATTTAAAGTGTATTTTTTTTTTCTTCACCTCTGAGTCTTGTTCTGAGCATGCATTTCTGCAAATATATAGAACCTACAAGGGAAGATTTTGTAGCAGCACACTGGAAGGAAATTGCACGCACTATCTCAACCCTTTCAGGTGATCAAATTAATGACCATGGCAATGAAGAACTGAAGCAACTTGTTGCTCTCTTGAGTGAAGGTAAAGTAAGGTAAGCCGAAAGCTGCTTTGTCCAACTCTGACAACCTTCTCTTGTTACAAATTATTACGTTTGCTCACTTGTACCATCCTAATGGGCAGGTATGATGAGCTACTTTGGCAACCAGCTTTATGGGATGCATACACCAAAATGCACTTTATAAGAGAAATATTTTGGCTTCTCGATGAGCAACGGAACCTGAGTGATCCTCTTTGTGACAGTTTGGCAAAAACTGCAAGAGGAAAAAAATTAATGAAGGAGAAACCTCTTGGCCTCCTCTCAATCATGCTGCTGTTCACTCCACCTAAGGATAAGAACCTCCAGCCACTACCTATTAAGGACGATCACTTGCTTGACTCATTGAGTTTTCTCAGGCACAAGATTGTTGCTCATTACGATGAAGAGTACCTTGCATTTGAGGGTGACAAGGTGAGATGCCTAATTCTGGCTCCTTAAGTTATTCCAGTTTATCTTCCCTGTCTTTCTTTGCAAACTATTCGCTCCGGTAGTGAAGAAAGTGACAGACGTAGAGTTTAGCTGTACGAACTTTGGTCAAATGTGTCATCTAGAATTGTCCCTCCTGATGCGTTAACTTAGAGAACAGACAACGTTTCTCAAACACGGTTACATCGTATTGATTTTGATCATATATATTTTTCATACTTTACAACTTCTATTTCTATATGTAGAAATGAGACGAGGCAATTGGCCGTAAAAATATTTTGCAACATTACATTCTACTTTCTTTCAATGTCAAGATATCATTTCATTGAGTTTGGACAGTCTACCATCAGTATTTTTACTAATGTGCAGTTTCATAATCAGTTGCCTTATTTTTGTTGTGATAAAAGCTATATAATCTCGTCTAATTAGTCCCTATAGGCCAATTATTTTTTACTAACGCGGGTTCATAATCAGTTGTCTTACTCCCGATACGCTAATTATTGCTTCTATTGATTTTCAAACCAAATAGAAAGAAATTGGAACTCCGAAGTTTTCTGTGGAGAAGTACATCCAAAGGAACAAGCCTGACTACATGATCAATCTAGTGAAGGCAATAAGGAAATTAGGGTGGATCAAAGAATCTCCAGCTACGCGGAGTAAGATTTTACATTCTGTATTTTCAGAAATGTATTTCTTGTTTTGAAACAGCAGTGATATATATGGAATATTAGAAATGCTGTGCTCTAATTGTAACTGTCATGCAGGTGCAACATATTACATGAAGACCTTCGGGGAAATGAAGCTACAGCTAAAGGAATGATCAGAGTGGATGGCCCTTCTCCATAACCTCACCTATATAAATTATTATATGTATCTATATATGCCATACTCTTGGCGTTCACCCAATCACGTCGGTGGTTAAACAGCGAAAAGACTTCATTTGGTTAAATCTATGTAACTAATGCCGGAGACCATACCTAGACATACTTTGTGTTGCAAATTACTTAAATCACTTTTAAGATTGGTGATAACATGCAAATTGATGGTTTAATGAAGACTATTTTGTGACTTTCAAATTAATTGGATCGGTATCTTACTGGTCAATTTCATATTCTTCTTAGATGTGTCTTCATATTACTATTACTGTATGTTGGTAATCGGTCCTGATCTGATTTTGTGCTCACGGATGCGTCTCTCTGGCATTTTGTGTTAGCAGCTTCATTTAACCGTACCGTCAGAGACTGGTCCCTAGGCTTCACCCCACTATCCCAACGAACGTCCAATCCAACGATCGCCAGAACTTAATTTCTCGCTCATGGCTCATATATGTCCCCATCCATGTCTTCAACCGAGTAACGGTGCTCTGCTTTGCTGTTCCCGCGTTGCTTGCGCCCATGAAAACCTCCTTGGGGTGACCACCTGGAGGCTACTGCACATAAGGTCGTGAGGCACGCGGGCCAGCAGCTTTGGACTGGACTGGAGCGCCACCATGGCCAAGACATGAAGCTCCAATTCGTGAGATTGATACACTTTGTATTGTGTGTACCACCTACTAATCCAAAGAGTGGTATGATAAGCACAAACAATTCTAGAAATGAGATCCAACACTATCGTTGAAGCATTATGATGTACCACAATTAGTGTGACGACCTAGTTGAGAAGGTCATCATGGACGTGTGTAATGACTTGATTCAAGTATTACGCAAGGAGATGGGTAAACTCCTCGATGAGCATCTTCGCACGCAGAGATGCCTTGCAATGGCTGCAAGAGGATGACGGCAACCCTGCCTGTGCTGACCGATGAGGATGAGGAGGGAGTAGTCAGCTTGATGTATGCTTGATTTTGTCCTTTTGTTTTTTGAATTTTTGTATTTTTGTAAGCTGCTTCAGGATTAATCGGAAAAAAGTTCCACGGGAGCACTCCTCCTCCATGAATAACCAGCGCAATATTCAAGGATTCCAGCAAGATTCACAATGACAAGCTACTAATTGCTAAACCTCAGCGTGTCCCACTCCTATCTCCACTCATCGACACGAATGAGTGTTTATCCAGGAGGGGGGACGAGAACCAAGATGAGGAAGCCGTAGCAGCGATCCTAAAGTTCGAAGGTCAAGTGGCTACTAGTGGGCAATAAAACTTAGTGAAGAATGTGTACCCTATAGCCTGCTCTTCAAGCACACGCGTTCGCTAGAAATGCACGTTCGGGGAATCACCATTGGTACATAACAATAGCAATATTAATCGTTGCCTCTCATTTGTCTCTTTGTTGATTACATTAAGTTCAATATTTTTCTTTTTTGCAAAAGGCCTGGTGCTAAATGATTTGGATGATCACTCACCAATACAAATCTGCTGTGACGTAGGTGGTAGTTAAAAGTTGCATTAGGAAAATTCACCTTGCTAAAGTTTGAAAATATTCTCTTTCATTTACATGTCTTTTTTAAAAGCATCTACATATCTTTTGGTATTCAGTTTATTAGTTACTTTGTAGTTTGTTAGATTAGAACTAGAGCAATTAGTCCCCTTAGAGCTGAATCAATGTCATTTAGCATGTTACTGAGCCAAATATTTCACTAAGCCAACCCTGAATTGTGCCCGAGTGAAAATTAATGTTCAATTTCAAAGCCAGGCGAAACTTCTCATTTTTCACTATCTGCTAGGCTTTTAGGTGGTTTTCACCACATTGGCAGGCACATCACATGTTCCAAGGCGACACGGCCCCGCCTCAAAGAGATCTGCCAACAACACAGGGTTCTACGCTCCTCAAGAATGATCTACCCAAGATTCCGTTCTGTTCTACTCAGATCAGACCTTGACAAAGAAACATTATGAAGTTGTCTCCCAAACTAGGAATTGAAATTGTAACAAATAGTGCATCTCTTAACCATACTTCAGTTTTTATGCTCCACCCAATGAGAACACCTACACACAGAAAACATGTAGGTAACACAGGTGCTCAGATCATGAGCTAGGAATGAAATACAACAATGGGAAGACAAAAAAATTCCACTGTTGTCAAAATTTGGTAACACCACCACCACCATAAGGACACTCAAGGCAGTCAAAGTGGAAAAGGTCTCTAACCTTTTGAAGTGGTTGTGCAAGTATATTATAGTACTTGTGTTCATAGTGTCTTGTCTCCACCCAAAACTGAAAAATTGAAATAAGTAAATAAACATATCAAACCAATCAGATAGTTACTGTTATCTCGTTCTCTGTACCTGTTGAAGATGTTCTTTCCACATGTTATATCTAACAACCTGCCAAGTTCATCATTGAATACCTTAGATTTCACCCAAGGGAAATTATCACCAAGGAAATAAATGCTGAACTTTAGGAAGCCTACCGCTCTAACTGCATCTGGCCAGTCAAGTGCTCCCAATTGCAAAACTCTTTTATAGTCCTGACGTTAGTCATAAACAAAACTGAGTTCAATTGATTTCTACAAAAACATGAGAATAACAGTAACAACACGTACCATTATTCCTCGGATCACAAGACATTTGTCAGTGAACTTCCCAGAGAAAACCACCTTATTGAATCTTTCTAGTGAATCTGAAAATAATTTATTGTTCTACGAAAACAAAGAAATGATCATGTGGAAAATATCCAAGTATCGCAATGTATGTTTTGGTATGAGAAATACCCAGTCAGTAGAATCGTCATCAACTTTGAAAAAACCTTCTGCATCCAACAAAGATATCAAACTTTCAAGTTCCTTTTTCACCTGAAAGAAGATTCAGAATAGTATCAATATAGAATTCTAGAAGACTTCTGATACAGTCACTCATGGTAGCTATATCTGGTCCAATTATATTTTTCAAATGAAACTATGCATCTATGCCAAATAATTCAGAATTGACTGAACATGCTTCCATGAACCCACAATAGTTATGCAACTTGGCATGCTGCCACCTGCCAGTACAACATTTTAGATCTATGTGGCAAATCCAAAAATTAGCTGATCGTGTCCAAAATAGCAGCATTTCACATAGATTCTTTTAATTTATATTCAAAATAAAACGTGAAAAATGATAAAAATGAAGCAAAAGGTAAGAATAGGTCAAGCATTGTCAAAATCAAACAGCAAATTTTCATGAAAACTCAAAGGTGAAGTACAGTACAGAGGTATTATATATATATATATATATATATATATATATATATATATATGTATATATATATATGTATACCTTTTCATTGTTTTGGAGGCATGTTAGGCACTCAATGTAATAGGACATCTCACATTCCCATTCAACAATCTTAGCCCGCCGCTATAGAAAGGTAAAAATGAGTTAAAACATTTTTCAAAATATCATATTTTTAATGTGAACTATTGATCAAGTAACAAAAACCTCAAAAGACATTCTGATGAGATCAGGATCGAGTGTTTCAAATGAATTGTTCTTTAAGTCAGCAACTATTTTATGAACAAAGTCATCCTGCAGATAATGTACATAAACAATCAATATATAATAAAAGTATCAAGCCATACAATGCAATATTTCTGATAATAGAAATTAATATATCTACCTTCGAAATATCAAACTCGGTCATCCGATGATCCAGTGTGCCTGAAGCCAAATGCTCATCAAACTCTTTATGCAAGTGTACTTGTTTTTCCGCCATAAAATACTAAAAAAGTATTACCAAATTAATATAATGTATATCATTTATAAAGTGCAAAAATTAAATTTAAAAGAAATTAACAAATTAATATGTAGATTATAAATAATGATAACTACATAGGTTAAGAACACAAGGAAAAGAAAAAACAAACAAATAAAATAGTAAAAGACTATGAAAAGAAGAAAAGTTTTTATTATAACTATAGGTAGGAGAATAAAATAAATGCAAGGCTTGCAATCTGGATGAATATCAATAAAATATTACCATCTACTCGAATTTTATCAAGCCTGCTTAACAGCCTACAGGTTGTTCAAGAATGGCCAAACATGTTATTGTTACTGTACATGCCGTTTACTCAAGTCAAGCCATCCATATCAAATGTACTATGCCACCAGTAATGTTAACATAGCCATTAAAATAAAATTTTCAGCTTTGGCATCAAAGAATCAACAAAGCCTCAAACAAAGTTCCAATTAACATGGATTCAACTTTGTTAGAGAGGAGCCAGGATAAGCTAAAATCAGAGCCACTAAAGGCATACCCCAGATTCTTCCTTCTTTCTCTTAATATAACTATAAGCATAAGGCCACAAATGATCCACGAAATCATCTGGGTGTGGTTCCAGGGGCTGAAAAGAGGAAACAAGTGCAGTTAAACTTTGAAGTTTTCTAAATACTAAGAAACCATTAAAAATCAAAAGGGATGAGCAAACCTCAATCCGTGAACACCCTTCTGCAAAAGCTAATTGCTCAGCAATTGTTTTCAGTAGTTCGGTGTGGCCCTATGAAATAGAATGATTGATGAACTTGCAGCATAGAAACAACAAAATAACACAGTAAAACTTGAAACATCATGATAACCTCACGTATCAAAGGATGAAACTGAGGCTCCCAGAAAAACAATATCGAATCAAGGAAAATCTGCAAGAAGAAATATAGTAAGACTAGCTTGCAAATTTTCAACTGCAATGAACAGAATGAAACGCTAGAAGACATCAATACTCACATCAACTGCCCATGCTGGATTACATAGCAGAAGGTCAAAGTGAGGTTCACAGTTTTCTTCCAGACGCTCCAAAATGGTCAGCGAACAATCAGTGAGCTGCAAATGAAAAGGACAAGTTTATATGTGTCCCAAGAACAGAAAAAACTACAATCATGACAGCTACCTTAATATAAGGTTTAAGTCTGATAAGCTGGGTCAAGAGTTGAGTGAACCATTCAGTACGTCTTTTATAGTATGTGGCAGGCATCTTTCGCTTCAGAAAGAAGAAAACAAACATACATCAGATAATTATAAGTCAACAATATGTATGCAAAAAACTGAAGGATATATGAAGACTCACCTGTAACATATGAGACATGGTTTGCAAATATGGATGCACATCGCTGTTAATGGCATACCTGGACTTAAATTCAGGTTTCAGTTTCTTAAGAAGAATCTCATGGATCAGATAATTATCCTGCAAGTGTATAGGTCACTGGTGAAGAAATATCGTTTTGGCCATAAAATCCATCTTTTCAGAAACTATGCTATTTCCTTACATTACTGAAACTACAACAAAAAAAAAAGGCACTGATTTAGTTCTAGCTTGCTATTAAAAAGATTAGATTAGACACTCTGCAAAGCATTCATCAGCAAGGATTTCCTGACTCATATATCTCATTTAATGTTGTAAATTTGATAATAACAAAAAATTGTCTTACTGGCAGCACAAAACATCAACTTTTAGGAACTGATAGAAAGTTCCCAAATCGAACAGAAAAGGAGAGCAGTACTCAACATAGGAGGTGCTCCAACAGAAAGGTTGGCTGATCCACAACAAGATGTTTTGGGTGCTCTAAGTATGAAGGTGGCTAAACTGAGCAACAGAACACCTTAGAGCAATGGCAGGGACCATAGAAACAGTATGAACATGAAGTCAACAGCACAAATCCTAGAGTGGCATCAGTGCAAGATGTAGCGATAAGGATGATCAAGAATTCCATTGTAAGCCGTGATACCTCAGTAACACAAACTGTCTAAGCAATACAACCTCCATCACACACATGCATAAAGAAACCTAATTAACAATCAAAATTAAGTGCATGGGAAAAGGAAACTAAGCAATCCAACAAATGCAGAACTAATATAAGAGCTCAAGCGCGCACTCTCTAAGCAATACAGGCAAACCAAGCGACAGTATGCCAAAATCTCACCTCAACTAATGCACACATAATCAAAAATGAAGGCGAGGCACAAGATTAGATGAGAAATAATCCATCTAATGCAGCAAAAAAGCCTCTTTCCTCCTTGTCCAAGTATTCACAAATGGGAAGGCAAAGATAGCACCCCTGCATCAGGTTCAAAGTCTATAGAGCTTTGCCCCCAACCCCACGTGTGCCTCCACAAAGCATCCACCCAACATCCTGTCAGTGCATCTCAGCAAGGATGTGACACTTCCTAGCGATTCCTAGCAAAAATGTTCATGGCCCTTCACATCCCTTCATGGGTTATTTCCACTCTCACCCACAAGCATGACACTCCACTCCACTTTTTTCATGAGGCGTGGCAATGTCAAGCAAAGCAGCCACCCTGTTATGGACGCATTTCTCCCATATGCGCTAACAGCACAGTTAGCTGCATCGTCAGTGCAGTCAAATAACCAAAACTCAAGCATAGGTTCAGAGATAAGCCTAAATCAATCTGTGGTAACACTAAGTTAGATCATTTGTTCAGATCACTGACTATCAGCATCAGTTTGCTTCGATTATTTAAAGACAATATTCAGTTTATTATCAGTTCCAGAGTATAAGAGCTGGACCTTTAAAATGAGCATCGGCAGCAAGTTTCAAGGAAAATGATCTTCCATGAAGATGATTACACCACATCTCTGTTGGGCTTAGAGGCTGCTCAAATGCAGTTAGCAACTAGAGGAGAGCTAGAACAGAGAAGGCAAAAGAGGCTAGCAGTTCTGAATTGTATTGCATACACTAGTGCTATTTATAGACATAGGGACTGGCTGCTACAGTAGGTCGGTGTTACAATAAGCAACAGCACAAGGATTACTTAGTTAACTAACAATATCTTTGCTATTTCCTAGACCAATTTACCAGCCCTATCATCCCCATAAGAACCAAGATCTTCAACTACACAACTCATCTGGACTTCCAGCTTGATGTTATATTTCAGAAGATGCATTTCTTTAATACCTGCAGTCTGGATGTAGTTTTCGGCTCTATTCTTGGGAACAATGAGGTGTGGCATGTTGTGGTCCATATATATTCCTAAATTAGATCTTATGTTGTAGACAATTTCTTTGTTTTATTTAATTGAGTACTAACCCTGATAACCGGCTAGACATTTTGAGGTATTCATTCTATTCAAGTTTCTAAATGTGACACTTGAACTTTCAAATATTTATGTTGGAAACATGGAATGATACAAGTCACTCTGTCTTGAAAATCAAAGTATCATAATTTCCCATTTACACAAATGTAACACTGTAGAAAATGGTGGCCAAACTTATGTATTGAAGATCCACGCTGATAATAAACTCATGTGGCCGCAACATTGTAGCATTTTATTATCATTATTATAATAGTCTAACAGGCTTCTTTTGGTAGCGGTAAAGATACTGGTATGGTTCCCGTAAATAGTCAAGACCTTAATTAGCTGTTAATTTTGGACCAGGATAGCTATGAGTTCAATATATCCCAAGAACTTGGAGCAAGTATTTAGTTGAAAGTAAGGGGGCACCTTCAGACAGTCATCCATTGCCTCCACTTCTATCAGCATATTCATATAGGTAGGAAGGTATCTTTCAAATTCTTCATTAAACTACGCAAGGGGAAAAGGAGCAATTAGGGAGAAAGTCAAACCAGGTAATGGTTTCAGATTGGAGATCTTTCAAGCAAGAAATACAAGAAGTCAAACCTCCCATTTCCACTCAAAATTCTTTGGAAACTTCTCTGGCATACCACAAGAAGCACGTGTATGAAGACCTGTTAATTCCTTTGCTAACCAATCTTTAAAGCAAGCAGGAAGGGTATCTGTGATTTCTCCTTCATCGACCAAAACCTGTTAGTTATATATAGGATAGAATTCAGATGTCTGATGAAAATTGGCTCCAAGTGGCAAAGGAAAAGCTATTACAATTAACACAAATTCTGACCAACTGCAACTTCAACATCATGACACTTCCATCATCATTAAATTTCAGCTATGACATCCTTGATTACATTATCATTTTTAAACTACCACTATAGGTCCTTAGCCAATTAAACTTAAAGTGGATAATAAAGATTCCGTGCGTACTATAATCACTGTTCATCAAATGGGTAGCAGATTTTTAGACATGTCTCATGCCAAGCATACTATAATAAATGTTGAGCATTAAAACTTTCTGAAAAAGAAATGCAATGTGGATTAGTATGCTACTTGGAACCACAGTTTGGACAAAACAAAACTAAATTTGGTCCAATATACTGCCATCCCTAGGAAAATAAATCCAGTGTATCTTAGCGAAAACTAATTAACATATAGGAATTGAAACCACAACTAATAAGTATAAAATGCAGCATAGATAACATTTTTCATGTTAAATTGAAGGCATGGCTATGACCCTTGAAATCACAAGAACAGAGTAGAAAGAAATAAACAATGACTTGCCTGTTTGTCTACGAAAAGTTCATAGATTTGCTGACAAAGATGAGTAATATCGTTCCTAGCATCTTCTTTTGCTTTTGGATTTTGCGAGGAACTAAGCTTAGAGATTGCACATGGGAAATCATCAAGAAGTAGGATAATCGTTGGAAGCATTTCATTAACAAGAAACAGGCGCAGCCACTCAAGGTCAGCAGTGACTGCTACATCTATCAAAGCATAGCAAAATGGCAATGCTTTCCTCGCTGCTTGATAATCCGCTAAGCAGCCAAACAGGTACATACTTAACTTTCCAAAGCAATTATAGTGTAAAAGATACCTACAGTAATCAAAAGAAGAGATAAGTGAATGTTCAGAAATTACAAAGAAAACACAACTGAATATTTTCATACCCAGTAAGAGACATGGTCTTCAACTCTCGAGAATCATTCTTTAGGCATTTTTTTAGTCGCAAAGGCAATAATGAAAGCTCACTACTCAAACTTTTTGATGCGATGGCCCAAAGCAGATCAGAAACAGATCGAGTAAATTTAAGCAATATCTCCTTTTCAAATTCGATGACTATTTCTTCTGGTCCCCTGAGAATACCAAAATAAGGTGGAACCTTAGGCCGGCCCTCATGAAGAAAAGTGAACCATCCATGATAAAAAATATCTTTACAGTAGCCAAACACAGGTTTCAACAACTTGAGCATCCATTGATCCCAACATTCTCGAGGGCAATACTTAACCAATGGAACTAAGACAAGTTGTATGAGCTTTCCCAAATGATTAAATTCCATGGATTCCAAATTTTTCATGAGAACATTGATGACAAATGAATGATCTAGTAGTCCATAGAATGCTCCGTCAAGAGAGGCACACAAACCAATGACACGGTACCTGCAACAGTATATCAGATCACATGAAATACAAAAAAGAACAAATAAATCAGATACAGATCTCAGACATCTAGATTAGGACTAAGTGCATTGTACTTTCAAAACTTCTGTTCCCTGTAAACACAAATGTTGCTTAATATTATTGAAGACAAACATGGTACAAAGTTCTAAATAAAAAAGGTAGCACGAACCAGCCAAATCTCCTCAAGTCTGGGCTCGGAACTTATCAAGGAAAAAAATGTATCTCTTGAAAATTTAAAAGTAGGAAACTACTTCCCAACAACTAGAACACACTTACCCAGTCACTCGAATTCCATGTAACCAGGTTTTTGCATTCTTCAGCAGATTAACTTCATAAGTGTCAGACAGCATGTTTTCAGCTCTTACTCCAGATAGATCATAAGTAAGTGGCTCCTCCCAACAAATTTGTATACAATTAAGGACCTGAAGAAAATGTCAAAAACAATTACACTGTCACATCAAAGTATCTTATTACGTCCCAAAAAAATGGACATTCATAGACACTAAAAAATAAAGAGCTAGGGTGATTTTCAGATAAAGAATAATGGAGTACTATGGTGGTTTTCAGATAATCTGAAAAGTGTCAGTGGTCAGGTCTATAAATCAGTATGATAAGTGGCAAGCTTTTTTTTTGTATGCTTATGGTTCCTACATATGAATGAAAATTCTCTCTAAACTACTACACTATTTATTTTTTGCTGCAGATACCATTATTACCAGCTAAGAAAACAATGTTCTGGTGATAACTATTTACCCGTAAGATCAAGTGAAGCATCAACTTTGCAAGAGTGAGTGAGTAGAAGCACGGAGCAGATGTGGAAGAACATTCTCCCTGAGACACTATAAAATTGTTACTTATAAGCTCTTCAAATGATTTTACCAACAAATGAAAACTCGAGGTAAATTCATTATTGGCAAGAAGATCCGTTAAACAGTATTTATAGCGTGTATATTTGTCCTCCCAGTCTGGCTGAGTCCAAATTTTGTTCAAATTCTTTAAAAGATCGATAAGCAAAGAGTCTGTATTTTGTGCCCTGAAAGAGAATAAATCATCATCAAAAGACTTTCTAATATGAGCAGGAATGGTAACACCACAACTTAGTGCATTTCATGTGAGAATTAAATATTAAAGATACATAGCCAATGTACCTAGGAGAAGATGCCACAGTAATAAATGCTTTAGATAACATAATATGCTCCACAAGAAGGAGCTGGCCCTTGCATTGATGATGGCATGACACCATTCCCACAATACCCTGCACCACAAAAAATACTTTCAAGTAATGAACAATGAAGGAAAGGATATATATCTGTGAAGTTATGATAACTGGTTTCAGTTTCAAGAAAAACGGAGAGCTATGAAGGGTAACAAGTGCCAAACACTATAAGTTTGCCCTTCAACTGAACTCTGCATTACATTAGTCAATGCTTCTGCGCTGCCCTAAAATAGTTGTTTGAATAAAACATGCACAAGAGAAAATCATTTGTTGTTCATTTATTTCCAACATAAAAAAAATACTGGTAGCAATGCAGGTGTTATGGTAAATAGTATTACTTGCTATGATGGACTATCAGAAAGAAATCATTTAACACGGAAACAAAGAACATACACAGATTCCATTCATCTAATTTGTATTTAGCCTTTGATACGGCAACAAAATTTGTTAACCACATACTGACACAACCACAATTCAATTGGTCAGCCTAAATTCTGACTACATGTACCCAAATGCCAACTGATGATGGAGCACTTTAGTCATGCATATTCTTGAATAAGCTAGATCTAATTGGTGGCAACGATATATGGTTTCAGAATTTTATGGTTCTTAAAGGATTAACTTGACAAACAAATAACAAGGAATAGATCTGCCTATGTTATTGAAAAATAAACAACATAAGAACCTTTTTGCTTCTTTCAAGAGGTAATTCAGAAACAACGACATGACAATTTCAAATTAAGAATCTGGAAAAAGAATGGATATGGTTACCAAGTTCCTGTCATCAGTATATTCAAGGGATCCTTCAAAATCACCAGTGACAATACCCTGAACAGTATTTTGCCCTTGATGAGAAACTATCATGGCCGAAAATGAAAGAAGAAAATAACCTACTGAAGAAAGTTTTGGCATAACATCAGGTGGAACCTCATCTTGACCATTTAGGGTTGCCTCAAATTGGCCGCCTATCATTGATAAAATCACAAAACAGAGGATAGAAGGATTTACTGCATTTAGGTAATTGATAAAATCACAAAAACTGCATTTAGGTAAAAGCACCGAGAACAACATTTACCTTCATGACCTATTGTGCAAGCAATCCTAGAATCCAGAATCCGCTTCCAAATGGAGCAAACCAGTTGAGCCTAGAAATGCATACAACAATTGTAAAGAATACCATCAAGGCATCAATACAGAGCATAGAAGGATTTACAATCTCATTTGTGCATAAATTCACCTCAGTTGAGCCTCTCTTTGATAGAAAAGCAGCTGAAGGGGCCAAATCATTCCACGAAGCAATCCCAATAATCACTGACTGTAAAATAATACTATGTCATGAAAAAATAACCAGTAGAAGAACAAAGCTTTAGCACAAGCAAGAAGAGGAAATCAGGACCTCAGCCATTAAAGCAGCTATAGTGCTCTTTGAAGGCAATATGCTGGTGGTGTTGTATAACATCAAATCAGAATCACCCCACTCATCAATGCAAAGGTCATCACACCTACATCTCCACAGGTGCTGCCAATTTGAATAAAACCCCACATGTAATAGTTTAGTAAGATAAAAGAATGAAGTGATGTATGTAGAAGCAGGAATGATGCAATCTTGAAGGAAAGTTCATCCAGAATTTGCTTTTGATGGCATGCCACTTACAAAATACTCATGATTCAATAAGTAGCGGCTCCAGAGGATGGAGATGTTAGAGTGAAGTAGCACAGCAACAATAAACCACAGAACATTATTTCTAATCGTGAGCAAATGTGCTATTAGTGCTCATGGTCAAGAAATTTATTTGTTCTCAAGGAGGAGAGCAATAACGACGAAGAGCAAAGTTAGCTCAAATGTAAATTTTGAATGATCAAAACAATAAAAAAAATGCTCTGTGGAAGGTACCAAATATGCTGATTATTTCCAAAAATAGTGTACCAAATCATTAACATCAAATTCAGTAGAGGAAAATTTTCAAATCTGCCCACATAATGACTATTAACATAGTACAGCAGCATGCTGATTCACTGTTTATTTCACTTTATGTGTGACTTATTTAATTGTATATTTGATGCCTTTACCCCTCAAGGCAGAGGAGCCATTTCCCATGGTGAGGAGTACTTTCTTGTGTGGCCGGCCGCCAGCGACATTAAATGGTAGCACTCATACCTCAACGCTTTTAGAACATACTGTCGATTTTTAGTGAATATCGTCATGTCTCGTGCTGGAAAACAATGTGCAATAAGAAGAGCTCAAAGCCAAGGTATAAAAATGATAGCTTTCCAAACACACCTGAGGGAGTGATGCAGTATTGAAATAAGATCCCTATTAGGGCAATCTAACAAGAAAGGCACAACAAGACACAGAGAGTAGCAATCTCAACCTACACGAGTGACTAAGCAAGAGGGCACAGCGAATTGGAAATGCAGTTCTAGGAGCGACTAAGCAAGAGGGCACATCGAATTGGAAATGTAATTATCACAGAACAGAGGGCATGAAGTGAAGGAATAACCAGCATGAGATTGAAACCGTGGCGCCTGATTTCAGGAGCAAGACCATCCCTGAGCAGATGAAGCGAGACACCCAGTAGCCAATCCACGTATCCTCTCCCCTTCTCGTCCTCATCTTCCTGCACAACCGACGAACAAAAATACACTAATTAATCGAAAGGAAAAAACTGATTCTCCCACGAGATCTAGCTCGAGAAAGGGAGAGGAAGCAAGGGTTGACAAGCACGACCATCGTCGTGGTGACGGCGGCGGCGGTGCGGCGGGGTTCCAGATCCAGTGCGCAGCCCGAGGGTAGTTGTTCCCCCAACGCCGGAGTAGAGGCAGCGCCATCCATCGGCCGGGGGTCGCCGCCCTCTAACGACGCTTCTAGATGGTTCTAGAATCGGAATTTTCTGGGGAAGGCGCTAGGGTTTCGGGCTTTGGACACGGCTTCGGCGAAAAGCTTAGGGAAGCAAGGGTCGGCTTTGTTGTGGCCTTGTCATTGGCGAATTTTAAACAGGGTATTTATACACGACAGTAAGCGAAGCCCGGAACAAACAGTACACTGGTCACCGTGCGTTGCTACCGCGAAAGAAAACTTGAAACTATTAAAAAATTCATAAACATTTTATAATAGAGTAATAAATATCTACTAGTTAAATGTAAGTGTGTTGCAATGAAAGTAAAAATATTTGTAATATTGACTGAATGAAGACTATTCTAAAATAATAATTCACAACCTATCAACAACAATATTTTGATATGATTTTATAATTAATTTATTTTAATTTAGTTATGATCTCACGAGTTCATATGGGAAACATAGTAACAACATAAGTCTCGGTGCATCAACCCCACTACTATAATAACGCTCTACAGCGACAGGCCAAAAAGGACATTAGTGGTGGAAACGAATTACGCTACTGAGCTTCTCTCACTACGAACGATAAAACATAGTAGCGGACAAATGCCCGTCACTAAATTTGCAATAGAAAAAATAAAAAAAGAAAAAGATCCACCGCCGCCCACGTCCGCGCCCGTATCCGGCGCCATCGTCGCCGCTCGTGTAGGGAGCCGCCGCCCTTGTCGTCACCCGGATCCGCCGTCGTCGCTCGCGCTTGCGCCTGGATCCGCCGCCGTCGCCGCCCGCGTGGGGAGCCGCCGCCCTCGTCACCGCTCGGATCCGTCGCCCTTGTTAGTCGGATCCGCCACCGTCGTCGCCCGTGCCTGCATCTGACGCCACCACCCGCGTCGAGGAGGAGGGGCCGGCGGGGAGGGCACCGGAGAGAGAGAGAGAGAGAGAGAAGAGGAGGAGGAGGAGGTGGTGGTGGTGGCGGCGGCTGGGGGTGTGTGAGTGGAGGGCAAAAAGTGCTAAGTGTTGCTTTTATAGTATAGGGTTATGTGGTGTCTTTCTTACGCGAGGTAGTGACGGGCTACACAGTAAGACCATGCATAGTTGCGGTGCTTTTTAATATCCGCTACTGAGGAATTTTAGACGTCCGTCAGATCCTTTTTATAGTAGTGTCGGCGACATAAATCTATAGAGAAAATTCAAGTCTTAGAATTAACTTTTTTCAGCAAAAAACTATGAATTGAAAAAATGAATAAGGAAATGATCAAATATCTTAGAGAAATCTATAGAGAAAATTCAAGTCATAACTTGCTTGTCCTCAAGGTAGAAGAGAGTATGCATGGTTGTATTTTGAGAAGTGTCCAATGATCACGCGCTGTGCATTGGGCTGGACTTGCATTGGGCTGGACTCTGGAAGAGTTGTGACAAGGAACTGATTATCATTATCATAATATTGTTGTAGTCAGTACAGCGAACTTAAAACAGATAGCGAACTTAAAACAGATAGCGAAAGACGCAGCCCGATGATCGACTCCACTGGCAAGCTGCGTACTGCCCCCCCCTCTATAGACTGCTGGTGGGTGGTGGATCCGATTGCGACTTTGCGGACTTCGTCTGGCGGAACCACTCCCCACCTCGCGTGCAGTTCTTCATGTGGCTTCTGGTTCAGGAGCGCATCAAGAGTCGTGCCCTGCTGCTTACCAAGCACGTCGTCATTGAGGCTTCCTGTGAGCTGTGCTTAAACGCGTGCGAGGATGCCAACCACATCATCTGCCACTGCGCCACGGCGGCGGCGCTCTGGTCAGCTGGGCATCGATGTCAGTGCTACCCCATCGGTGTGGCGCCTGTGGGAACTGCCACGCCCATCAGGTATCCCCGTCTACACACTTTAGGAGCTTCATACATCTCTGCTGCTGGCATATATGGAAACACCGGAACGAGGTCGTCTTTCGGCACGAGTCTCCTTCTCTCGCCCGCCTGCTGCGACATTGTCGTGACGACACCGATCTCTAGAGGTGTCGCATGCCAACCGAAGATGCGGTGGTTTCGGCCGCCTGGTGCTCCTTGTTTTCGTCTTCTATGTAAATTTATATAAATTATAATTTTCCCTCTCCCTTGTCCCAACGAACGCTGTAAAAAGGAACCTTTTGAGCCATCAGAGACTCCCATTTAATGAAAATGGGTTCAGGTGGGGACTTCTCCCAACCACCCCCCCCCCCCCCCCGTTGACACAAATAAAAACAGATAGCGAAAACATGTGTTCCTTCCACTACAATCAAAGCAATATGACATTTCGTTGTATGTTTTGATCAGTTTCTTACCGTCCCTTAATCTAGCTTGCTGCCGTAACTGCGTAGCCGCGCCGCGGCCACCATTGTGTGGTGTGGTGGTCGGATCGCAATCGCCGGTGAGCCAATAAGGTGCGGCGCAAGGAAAGGTCACCACCGCATTCAATTGAGTGGGCACTCAGCCACGGAGACAAGCGTCGTCGTGACCACGTCGCAAGCCCGGCCGTGTCGCTAGACCGCTGTGCGAGTTTCGGGAGTGGGCATGGAGGCCATGGCGCGTCCCTGCCGGAATGTCGGTTCCTCCATGAAGATGTCGTCGATGAGGCGGGCTACAGTGGAGTGCACAGCCACCACCATCGAGGGAGCCATCATGGGCGGCGGGCACCGTCGTCGAAGGTTCGCGTTGTCGTTTGTTCAGACTGTTGAGTTATCGACGATCGTAGGCACGTAGATCAAAGTAGAGAACGAAAACTAATATTGACAAGAATAGAGAAGACGAAAATATTTATTGAATAATTCTGACAAAATTACAAAGAGGTGTCTTCTCAACTATTTATAAGGGAGAAACCCTACTTCGTATTGGGCTAGTATTAGATAAGGAGCACGCATGGGTCAGGAGTCCTTCTTCTAGAAGGTGGGTCTGACCCATAAGCGTTTTACAACACTCCCCGTTAGGCTTTTTATTATGATAAATATGCCTCATTAAAAACTCGTTAAAAACCTAGTAGAAAAAATAAAGAAAAGAACACATATTACCGCTACTTGTATTGTACGCATTGCATCATTAAAAACCTTAATGAGAAAACTTCATATGAAAAACTCATAAAGGAAAAAGAGTACAATGCTTTAATCTTCATGATTAATGCTTATCGATCTTTATGAACGACATGAATTATCTTCGAGATGATTCTTTAATTCGGGAATTTGATGTACTTAGGGAAGTTCTCCCCCTATTCCAAGCACTTCTCTAAGTCTTCTCATGCCAATATCATGCCGACACTTTTCAAGAGTGCAAGCTAGTAGTGCCTTTGTGAACATATCTGTAAGATTATTACAAGATCGGACATGGGCTACCAAAATTTCTCCCTTCTCTTGCAAGTCATGCGTATGAAAGAATTTAGGTAACATATGCTTTGTCCTGTTAGACTTTATATATCCCGATTGTATTTGTGCAATAAAAACGTTATTATCTTCATAGATAACTGTAGGGGATGAAGTATACAATACTCCACAACTATCTATTATATGTCTTAACATTCTTCTGAGCCAAGTGCATTCCTTGGCGGCTTCAAATAATGCGATGATCTCTGAGTAATTTGTTGATGTAGCAACAATCGTCTGCTTCGTTGACTTCCATGAAATTATCGTTCCACCAAATAAGAACATATATCCAGTCTGCGAGATTGACTTGTGTGGATTGGATAAGTAGCCAGCATCAGTATACCCAACCAAGGTTACTTCTGCATTCTTCTTGAAAAATAATCCGAAATCTTCAGTTTCTCTCAGATATCTTAGTATTTGTTTGATGCTTTTTTAATGTCGTATAGTTGGTGTCGAGCTGTACCTAGCAAGTAGATTAACAGCAAAAGCTATATCGAGCCTCGTACCATTTGCAAGGTACATCAATGCTCCAATAGCACTCAGATAGGGATATTGAGGTCTCAATAATTTCTCACCTTCCTCCTTTGGTCTAAATGGATCTTCCTTTGTATTGAGTGATCTCACAACCATAAGGGATCTAAGAAGGTATGTATCTTTCATATTAAATCTCTCTAATACCTTCTTGGTATAGTTTAATTGATGCAATAATATCCCTTCGTGGGTATGCTCAAGCTGCAAACCTAAATAATATGTAGTCTTACCTAAATCTTTCATTTCAAATTCAGACTTTAAGTAAGAGCATACATCTTCGACGTCCTGTGTAGTGCCAATGATATTCAAATCATCAATATAAACAGAGATTATGCAATAACTTTTTCTGATTTCTTAATAAATACCCAAGGACAATCATCATTCTTCAAGAATCCTTTCTCCAGTAAAAAGTTACTGAGTTTGTTATACCACATTCTTCCAGATTGTTTTAAACCATATAGTGACTTCTGAAGTTTAACACTATACAATTTGCGTTCTTCTTCATTCGGGACTTTGATTCCTTCTGGAACTTTCATATAGATTTCTGTATCTAATGTTCCATACAAATATGCAGTGATGACATCCATAAGTCGCATTTATAAATTCATATTCACTGCCAATGATATTAAATACCGGAAAATAATTCCATCCATTACAGGAGAGTAGGTTTCTTTATAGTCAATTCCTAGTCTCTGCGTGAAACCTTGAGCTACGAGTCTCGCCTTTTATCTAGTCACTTCATTTTGAGCATTTCTCTTCCTGACAAACACCCATTTGTGACCCACTGGAAAGATACCTTTTGGTGTAAGGCTTATATTGCCGAACACTTCTCTTTTCTTTAGCGAGTTCAACTCTGCACAAATGGCTTCTTTCTACTTTGGCCAGTCAGGACGCTTCTTGCATTCCTTCATTGACTTTGGTTCATATTTCAAGTCAATCTATGTTGCAATTGTGTCAGCAAAATATGAGTCGACTTTCATTGTCTTTCTATTATATACTACTCCCGCCTCAACATAATTCGTTGATACTTCTTCTATTATTCCATTTTCTTGATCCACATCACTCAGAGGTATGTTTAGATCAGGAATTTTCGGTAACCCATCGTGAATTTCAAGTGTGCGCACATTCTCACTTGAGATTTCTTCTTCAAGGCTCACCACTTCGTGTGGTTTGCTTTCACCTTTTATATTCTTCTTTTGAGTAGTTTGCTTAGGCTTATTCTCCACAGGACGTCTCCTAGGAGCTTTAGCTTGACCTTGTACTCTAGGTTTTTTTAGTGCCCGTGTAACTGGATCACTCCCCCTCTTCCTAGCATTCATTGCTTTTGAGGAAGGAGGCTGAAATTCCATATAGTCATCTTCTTCAAATGGGATGTCTGTTATTTCAGGTGCATTTGCAGCCGGTATATGAGACTTCACAATGTCTCTTGTATTGGTGAAAGATTCTGGCAGTTTATTAACAACCCTCTGTAGATGGAGGGTGTTCTAAACTTCAAGCTCAGTTTTTGTAGTGCGAGGACCCATTCTATTTCACGGCATTAGTCCCGAGAGAGATACTTTCCTCCCCCTCATGCCAAAAAATGATCTTCATTAAAGATACAATCAGCGAAGCGAGCCGTGTATAGATCCCCAGTGGATGGTTCTAAATACTTGATTATGGATGCACTTTCATATCCAACGTAAACTCCAAGTTTCCGTTGTGCACCCATTGCAGTTCGTTGAGGCGGAGGGATAGGGACATACACAGCACATCCAAATCTCCACAAGTGAGAAACATTTGGTATTGTACCATGCACCATTGCTAATGGTGATTCTTCATGTGTAGCAGATGGCCTCAATTGAATTAATGCTGCTGCGTGCAATACTACATGCCCCCAACAAGAGGTAGGCAATAAGCAATTCTGTAATAATGGCCGTGCTATCAACTTGATCCTCTTAATTTATTATTCTACAAGTCCATTTTGTGTATGCGCGTGTGGTACAGAGTGTTCCACTTTGATACCCAGACTCATACAATAGTCATTAAACACCTTCGAGGTAAATTCTCTGGCATTATCCATCCTGATGGATTGGATAAAATTGGTTTTCAATTGTATGATTTGAGTTATCAATCGTGCAAACGCATGGTTTCTAGTAAATAATAAACATACATGACTCCACTTCGAGAAAGCATCAATCAACACCATGAAGTACCGAAAAGGTCCTGACATGGGGTTAATCGGTACACATATATCTCCTTGAATTCGTTCAATGAATGCCATCGATTCTGCTTGAATCTTAAGCTTTGAGGGTCAAGTGATGAGCTTACCTTTTGCACATGCAACGTATAAAAAATCTTCTTGATTTGGGAAATCTTTTGTCTTCAAGTCGTGACCATTCGAATTCTTCATGATTCTTTACATCATGTTGAGGCCTGGATGACCAAGTCTATCGTGTCATGTTCGATAGGCTTCTTGGTTACTAAATACGGTCTTAAACGTAACAAACTCTTTGTGTGGTTTAACATAAGTGTAGTACATATTTTCTTTAATGGTTGAAAAACTTTCAACGATAGTCTTGTGCTCTCCATCTTTCTTGGTCATAATGGGACATTCTTCGCCTTTATCATCATTGGTTTCTATGTGAAATCCATTTGCACGGATGTCCTTGAAGCTTAACAATATCCGAGTAGACTCGAAATAAAGCAATGCTTCATAAATTACTAGCCCCGTACCATTCGGTAGGACGATTGTGGCCCTGCCTGTGCCAACAATCCTAGTGTCATTGCTAATAACAATAGTTATATTTCCATCATACTTTCGAAGTATTTGGAAATAACTAGTGTCCCTTAGAACGGTAGCGGTAGTGCCACTGTCTACGAGACAGAGCTCCTCTTGAATAGCCATGTACTCCACAATTCTGTAATTAATATAATAATGTATAATCAACAGAAATAATAATATAAATAATTTCCACACCAATATGATATATTAATGAGAAAATATCTTCTCTTCATAAGATTACATAAATAAATCCATCACTAAAAACTTAATGCACCCCTATAACTATTGCTTAATTCTAATGGAGAACTGTTGATTCTAAGTAGTCTACGAGACTAGTGTGAATCTTCATGCAGGTCCTCCTCATCCTCTGCCATGAGGTCGTCATCAAATTCAATATCAGAGGTCTTGTTTGGTTCTCCATGACCTTGAGCTTTGTCTAATATACCAGAATCCATCTTCGTGATGTCTTCTTTGGCTTGTGGAGCTTCAACATAGTTGACTTCATGCTCCGCAAGCTTCTTCCTGAGTTCTTGGTACATGTCGATATCGTGCTTAGGCGTGCGACAAATTTTGGACCAATGTCCATTTATGCCACATCTGTAACATTTCTGGTTCTTTCTTCCATATTCTCTCCCTGAAGACGTCTTCTTTAACTTCCCTTTATAGTTCTTCTTGAACTTGTTAGGGTTGTTTTGCGCCTTCGATGGTGCCTTCGGTGTTCCTTTACCCTTGTTGTTATTTTTCTTGAATGACGTGACATTTGCTTCTTGCGGTGCCATGGAACCAGTAGGACGAGACAAATGATTCTGCTTGATCAATTCATCCTCCTCCTGATCTTGCTGCAATGCATTGCTCAGGGCGACATAAGAGTCATATTTATCCTTCTTGTACTGGCGGCTCACATGGGTGAGCTTAGGGTGAAAGGTAAAGAGAGTCTTGTGGATAAGATCGGGATATTTAAGATCTTTGCCATATAGCTTCATGCGTGACAGAATACCATAAAGCTTGGTATTGTATTCCTCAACAGTCTTGTAGTCTTGAAAGCGTAGGTTTTGTCATTCACACTTCATTTTGGGAAGTAAGACTGCTTTAATTTGCTCAAAGCGATTACGCAGTGAGTCCCACAAGACTTTTGGGTTCCTTTCGGTCATGTACTTATTTTTCAATGTAGTATATAAATGATGCCTCAGGAAATGCAGGGACTGAGTTTGCTTCACTGCTGTTGCAACGGCTTATCTATTTTTGGGCATAATTTTCTTCAAGAGATTTTTGCCACTAAGAAGAATTTCAGCATCAAGGGCCCATGACAGGTAGTTACTTCCATGTGGGGTAAGCACGTCGAATTCTCTCTTCACAAGGTCAGACATCTGTATTATATCATGATGCAAAAATTACTTCGTATATATGCAAATAATATCTCCAACTAATAGGGGACATAAGTAAAGTGGTATAACAAAAACTGCATGTTGAAGCTATTTTTATTAGTATTTCTGCATATAAATCTGGAAAAATATGAGATGTTATATGCAAAATAACACATTCCCGTGAAATTTCTATTTATTCTGTGATTTTTTGGTAATTTTCATAATTTCCAGGGGCCTTCTGCAAAAATTGGGTTTGTTTCTGTGAAAAACAGAAAATCCTAAAAATTTGAGGACTTCTTTGCGAAATTTTCCAGATATTTTTCTGATCGGGCTTCTAATGAGCCAAAATCCGGCCCAAAAATTAAGCCCGACCCGTTTTCCTTGTAAATAGTATAAATAGTGTTGAAACCCTAATTCTCTCATTCACTTTCTTTCTTTCTTCCTCCCGGCCGCCACTCTCTTCTTCCTCTTCTTTCTTCTTCTTCTTCCCCCACCCGGCTGCCTCTTCTTCTTTTCTCTTCTCCCATCCTCACGGGAGTCAGGCAGCCGCGGCATGCGCGCGGGATCGGTGCTCGTCCCCGAGAGCGTCACGCGCGTGATGGGGGGGGGGGGGGGGGGCGAGCCAGGCAGCGCGCGCATGCTGGGAGACAGCCACTAGCGTCGGGCAGGCCAGCGCGGGCGCTTGATCCCGCGGGGGGGAGGGGGGACCGCAGTCAATCTGAATCCCCTGCTAGCGATCGGTCGTCTCCAGCACCAGCACGCGTCGGCGGCGGGGGGGGGGGGGGGGGGGCAAACACGCTGCGCCAGCAGGGCTGGAGTCATGTGGCGCTGGAGGCGGGTTGACGCGCGCGCGCGGATATCGCCGGATCTTGCCCTTCCCCTTTCTCTCTCTCTTTTTTTTCAACTTGCTGTGATGTATGGAACCGAATCCAAGGTTTGGAGGGGCCGGATTTGGGCTAACAATAACCAAATCTGAGCCGTCTCGAAACGGATCTCGCTATTTTTTCTTGTGGATCCGGTCACCTTCACCACTAGGGTTAGGATAGATCCGGTCTTTTCTTCTTGCCATCTTCATGGCTCACGTCGGCGGAGAGCACTCATGCAGCCTTTTTTTTTCGAACTTCTGGACGTATCCCGTTTTGGATCTGGATATTCTAGATCCTCCCCTTGCCCGTTCTAGATTCGGTTAGGATTGGGAGATCATGGGCGCAAAAGTGCTTTTAATCTGATTTTGTTATTTTATAGTGCCGCCTTCTATGGCGGATTTTTGTTGTTGTAGATCTTGACTGCAACGAGTCAAGATTTTTATGGCGATCTCCTGTACAGATCTTGACTGCAACGAGTCAAGATACAAATTCAATCAAAAATAATATCTTTAATCACCGAGTAGATGACCGGCTCTGTAGAGCGTGCTGAGAACATGTTGAGTTATCGACGATTGCAGACACGTAGATCGAAGTAGAGAACGAAAACTAAAAGTGACAAGAATAGAGGAGACGAAATTATTTATTAAATAATTCTGACAAAATTATAAAGAGATGTCTCCTCAACTATTTATAAGGGGAAAACTCTATTTCGTGTTGGGCTAGTATTAGATAAGGAGCCCAAATGGGCCAAGAGTCCTTCTTCTAGAAGGTGGGCCTGATCCATAAGCGTTTTACAACACAAACGTCGTCGAGCGAAAACGCTGTCACCGTCGACTCGTGTGCTCGTTGTGGCCACAGCCTCGTCGAGGTCGGGCATGCCTTTACCGAGATGAGTTGCCGTCACGATCGGGACGGGCCGTAACATAATATATATATATATATATATATATATATATATATATATATATATATATATATATAGGACTTGCTAATTTTCAGCTGATTCAAAGTTTGGGTAACTTTCAATCACCGCTTTGAGCCATCAGATCTAGATTCAATGGTTTATAATTATTATATAATTAATCTTATAAAAAAAATCAAAACTCTAAGTAACAAATTATTGATTGGAAGATTTCGATCAGCTGGAAGCTAGGAAGCATGCACTCCACAATGGCTCCCGAGAACATTGTGGAGTGCACCCGCCATCAATGCTAGCCAGAAGCACCAACAAGCGTTGTGCAGACAACCCTTGTGTGGCCGGAGTGTCACGGTCGCTGACGACGGTTGCGCAATGGAAGTCCCACAATAATCGAGGAGCCTCAGGCAACTCTCACGTCATCCACGGTCACCATGACCAGTGTGGAAGCTGTGGTCGTTGGCGTCGTCGGCCATGGTGGAGATGGTGCCAATGGCGACCAAATCCCAGGGCAAGATGACGACATTAACGGCATCGTCGAGTGAAGCATGGAGAAGAACGAATGGTTGATGAGGCCTTCCTTCTTTCCCTCTTTTTCTATTGCTTCGGGTGAATTGAGTCTTTGTGCTATTTTTTTTTAAGATTACACAGTATAACTCAGACACTCATGACGCACGCACACTCATCCCTATGAACACACGTAAGCTAACTCTATTCCTATGAGCATCTTCGAAAACAGAGCCAACAAATCCTCTAGATTAACAAAGTCACCATTGACGTCTCGCTATCAACAGAAGCGTCGCCTATCACTGAAAGCACAATGCTGTTAAATCCTAAAAAATTCGCTCCCACGAAAAGTCAAACATAGTACTTGAGGTGCTACTAAGTCTTTTGTAACCGCTAGGTTATAGTCGTTCAAAGGGCAGAGGAACAAGGATCCGCTGGGAGCGAGTGTCACTTCGTCGAGAGTCTCAACGAATTCATTGACATTCTTCCTCTTGGCATGTTCCTTTTGCTTCTTTCAAAAACTGTTCTCTCATCTCTCGCCGAGTCTATTCAACAATTTCTTCATATTCTTGACAAGTCGTTTAACTCAATGGAGACCGTGACTGACTGATAACGTAAGAATAGAGAATTGTAAAGACAATTGAGACTCAGAGATAATAGAAGAGTTGTTCTTTATTGATCATGATGGATATAATTTATAATCAGAGGAAGAATAGAGATCAAATTATTGACATGTTCACACTATAATTCATGATGTAGAACATGATTGGTCAATAATCCACCAAATCAGCATACAAGGCCCTTTGGGCGGGTGCCATTCAGTTTCAACCTTGGCAACTCATTTGGAAAACTTGGGCCCCAAAGAAGTGTCAGTTCTTTTTATGGCTTGCACTTCACAATCGTTGTTGGACTGCTGACCGCTTAGCCAAGAGAAACATGGCCCACCTTGCTAAATGTGTTTTGTGCGATCAAGAGGAAGACATTCAACACATTCTCATCAGTTGTTTCTTCTCTAGGCAGATTTGGTTCAGTCTATTAGATAAGGTTGGTCTCTCGATAAGGTTGGTCTCTCCATGCTGGCACCATAGGCTGAGGATACCTCCTTTGAAGATTGGTGGATCAAGATCGACCGGCTAGCCCCGTCGCTATTTAAAAAGGGACTAAACTCACTAGTGATTTTGGGGGCTTGGATGATCTGGAAGCAACAAAATGATATAGTATTCAATGGTGTTGCACCGAATGTTACCACAACTTTGACGCTCATTGAAGAGGAGGAACGGCTATGGTGCTATCATGCCTCCCAGCAGCATCGGCGTCAATAGGGACCTAGTGCTGTCTTTTTTATCTTGGTGGCTCACAATGGCTTAAGTGACACGAATGTAACTAAAAACAGGGGGGAGGGGGGGGGGCGGTTGTTGTATTTTACAACTCTCTCTTCTTAATGAAATGATATGCCTCTCCTGTGTTTTCGGGAAAACAAAAATCCACAACAATACCACTTGTCCTGAAAAGATTTGGCTCAGCCCTATCCACCGCAGCCCAAAGGCCTAAAATGTCATTGGTGCGCTGCCTTTGGCAGAATTTTGTAGCTCAAAAACGTAACGTTAATTTCAAGGACTAAGAAGTGGGAAATAAGGGGGAAGGATGGGCTAAGTTCATACTAATGTTTGTATTGCATATGACAGAGAGAGTAACGGTGTAACTCTCATGCTTTAGCACAAATAGAAGTTTCAATAAACACGCTGTTATGGTACAAGCCCATAATCAGGTGAGTGGAGTCGTTCCGAGTCCATTTACCATTTGTATCAAAGTCGGTGCCTTATAATTATTAATAGGTATGAATCTCTTTTTTTTTTGCAAAAAAGAAAAATAATGGAGGTAGTAAGACGAAAAGGAAAACAAAGTGGAGTAACTAAACCGTCTTCTGTCACGCCAATGACCAATCACAACATAATCTGAAGAAGAGATGGAGTAGACACCGATGTAATCCTTACTTACCATAAACAAACCATGGTCTCACCCAAAATCTGTATTGCAAAGAATCTAGAGACATCCCAGATCCATAAATCCCAATATAGTCTCGTAATTTTAGAAATCTCTGTTCAATGACAGAGGACCACATCATAACCTATTTCCTATGTTGGAAAGTCTTAGCCAACCTTGAATAACTGAAAGCAACAAAAACGATGAAAAGAATGTTCCAATGCACCTTCTTCCAATCCTCTCTCTGTTGAATCACAAACAATCCAAAAATTATCAAAATTACTAGCTAAGAAGGCAAAATCACAATGGTAAATCTGTGACACTACTTGTATGCACACAGTTAGTCATACATCATATAGGATCATCATAATACAAGATATGGAATATCCATGGCAAACCTCAAACAACTTTATGTATTTTTGTAACAATCAAGACCCAGATACCTTCTAAGATTAATATGAATACAGATCGGAGGCGCTCAAAACATTGGCCATTTTAACTTGTTGGTCTACAGAAGACCATAAACACGCACCCCATTTCCGATTTTGAATTCACAAACCCAAGAATAATCCTGACTGCATCTATGACACCATTCCATAATTTCATAACATTTGACCCATAGAAGGAACACGTAAAATATTTGCATATCATGTTTCCCATATTTTTTTCAATTTAAAATTCACCTAACAAATTATGAGCAGCTTCATTCAAACTAAAGCCGCCACTTACAGAACAAAACATGCTTGCACATCTTATCCTAAGAGACTAAGTGATATTTCTATGCTTGCATATATATTTTACTCCTAATCTAATATTTTCTTTAAGTACTTTATAGAAACCCATTATAGTGCAGTGGCAAGAATGAAGGCAAATGTAGGGAAGGTCAATCTCACAAAATTTTATAGCAAAGATGTCAAAGAATGACCTAGTTTACCTTTTACATAGCATTCTAGTTGTAAGATGCCTTTTCACAATCAGTAACCAAGCAACACACAAAACGAGGTACGCCTTGAGATATGAATCTTACATTTAATCTCACGTGATTAGGTACAATAAGTAATAACATCCCAGATTAACTCATGTATCCAGGGACTGAGATATAAAGAGCTCACCCTGATCATACGCAGGGATTGATACCAGAATACAGGGACTCTTACCATACTGAACTACGTTTTGTATTTACATTACTTTTCACCCCTCAATTAAGTCAATGGTTTGCCTTTATAGAACCAAGTGATGACCACCTGATCACATGGACACATCCAACTTACTTGGATATTGCTAACGGGCTAGGACTCATAGATATTGCTTAGCAAATACTAGAACATACAACAGGGGCTACTTTAACTAACATAGTAGTGAAGCTCTATAACTAACACAGATTTGTTATTTTCTAATGTGAAATATTGATAATTTTCAATGTGTCACTTACTCATATTTATCCTAAAGAAATAAAAAATATTCTACCCATTATTGCTGACAACTTAGAAAAGTGACTATTGTTGTATGACTTTTCAGTATGAAATGCTTCTGCTCAATAAATGTGATTCCTGAGCATTGCATAGTTACATGTAATTGCATGATGTTCTTTTTGCCAATTGCTACAGAACTTGGTTAATATTTTGTGAAAATTTGGACCTTGGCCAACTCCGAAATACACAGGTCACTTTATGCCATTACATTATTAGTGAAAAGGGATACAATTCATCATCATTCAAAAAGGAAGAGCATATGAGAGAAGTTTTGTATACATCTTACCGTGCCCATCTTCAGTATTTCAGGTTCAATTTTGCTACCAGCATCTGCACAGCCAAACATAAGTTTCCACAAGAATCTTGAAGTCGGTGATCAAGATCTTTTGGCTTTTTAAGGTCCATTATATCCTCCATAGTCAACTGTAAGTATGTGGCACAATAAAGAACTTTGTTAAATGTGAAAGGAATGGAAACAAGTTATGGTTATGTTTCGAAGTCGCACCTCTGGTGGAACAAATTTAGACTCATGCTCAAAAATGGTCCTTAGATACTTTACAAACCCTCTTAATGTTTGTTGCTCAACATGTGCAGTGGCACATGCAGGTGTATTCCAAACCAAATTCTTATCCAGATCACTCTCAAGGTTGTCAACACAGATGTCTGAGGCTTTCAAGTTACCTTCGCTCTTACTCTGACTTGGGTCATGTGGATAGGAAACTGATATATAGAAGTTCAGCGCAAGAGCATTCTGAACCTTTTTCCTTACAGTCAATAATGCACTGTGTTTCAGAATTGATTGTCTGCAAAGTTGACACCAAAAGAAAATAGTGGTCAGTTAAGCCCTACTCAGATATATCATCCACACATACTGAAATTATGTGCAAATGGTAAAAAGGCTCATTTTTAGCAAGTTATTCAGCAAAGTCCTACTACTCAGATATCATTCATACAGACTGAAATTATATGCAAAAAAGGGTTAAAAAGCTTATTTTTTTAGCAAGTGTCCCCTACAAGTAACACAATCGCTTGAAATGCCTCATGCGAGACCCTTTTCTCTATCTAAGATCATATGGCACTTCCATATGGGGGGTTATTGTCTCTGTATTGCCTACTGGTTTTGAGCGCATATCTCATGATCAACATGGTGAAAGGGTTTTTGAGCGCATGGGTTATTAAAGAAATAAATTTGCACACATTTTACATGTCATTTTACTGCTGAAACCAATAAACTGTTTGATTGCACACATTTTCTGAGTTTATTCATCGCACCAAGCCAGTCTTAAAAGCACAAATCGATGCATTCAGCATACAAAAGCATCCATTATGTGGAGTAGGTCAACTAACAGTAGGGGGCATTTCAAGCCATAACCAACTTGTAGTTGGGAGTTTGCTCAAAAACCAAAAGATTTAACAAGGAAAACCTCAGGTATCATGTGACACCAAAGGTACTTTAAACTTCCAAATCAAGTTTTGAAAGACACGCGAATCCTGGTCATGTCATAAACATGTTCTTAGTAGTCAAACACAAAGTAGGATGCATTTATTTAGATCTTGCAATATAAAAAAAATGTCTATATAATAGACAGGAGAAAATTCACCCCTTCAAAATGAAATGGAGTCAGTTTCAAAAAAAAAAAATGAAATGGAGCCCCAGTGGTTCAGTCATGAAACATGGCATTCAGTCTATGATACAACTCAATACACTCCAACAACTCAACACAAGAAGTACTGAATCAAAAAGCAAAAACAATATAAAAAAATGAAGAAAAAGCTTTTTGCTTACCCTTTTAGTTGGCCATTTTTTAGCTTTTTTACAAGATCCTTTGCCTCCTTAGTCCATGCTAATTCGTCGAGCATGATCCCCAACCTAAACCAGTCACCATTCTTCTGAACCTCTTCCTTGTCTGATTCCATGGCAATAAGAAACTAAATAACTAATGCAGGAAATTATAGTTGGTGTTTACCAAATAGAGTTTTAAATTTTACCTGCAGCACATAGCCGGAACATCAAAATCTTTGCGCTGATAGAATCACCCTTTTTCATAACTGCAATGTCATCCCCTTTAAGATGTGGACAATAAAAGCCCAAATTGTGCAACTCCTCCATTCCGATGACGATATTACTAGAAAAATGGAACACAAGTATATAATTCAATGTACAATATTAAATAAATCTATTAGATTGTCGTATTTCATATCAATGGTTAACAAAAATACAAAATCTCTACTACAGCCAGAAGATTCAACTCTAATAAAATTTGACTCCATTCATACTTTTTGCTACAAAGCAAGACTTTTCATGCTACAAAGCATTGCAAATAACACATTATTTCATATAATTTTAATTATCAAACAGTTCAAGTGCAAAACAAGAGCTAAATCTTAAAGACAATCTTATTTCATTTATTACAAATAAAATACATAACCCTTATGCACAGGAAAAATTCGCCATCTAATGCATTAAAAAGATATATTCCAGATTGAATATCTACATCAGCAAATAAGAGAACGTAAATTTATATTAAATATTATAAAATATAATATTACATAATTATAAGAGGAAAAAACAATACCTAATCAAACAAATCATCTCCTCGGTGAACCTTCCATTTACATCAACACCAAGACCATTCTTTTGAGTGTAAGGTGCAAAAGTTGTATCAAATGGCTCAAGGGCCAAGTAAACGGTGTCGGTGTCATCTTTTCCTGCCCCAGGGGCAAATCCCAAAGCTTTTATGATGCATGGATGATCAACTTCATTTAATCTCACATACAACGCTTCTATTGCTGTTAGATTTTTCAGTTTGAAAATGGTGGCAGGACATCCACAACATTTGTCAAGAGTCCCAGATTTAACAGATCCACGATAATATGACAGTTTTGAAGGTTGCTTCATTTTTAAGACTGAAGGGTCAAGCTTAATTATTGATCTCAGCCCATTAACCTGACACAAAGGATCTAACAATGATTAATAGAGCAGTACTAAGTCTAGTAACTTGTTCAATCGAATAAAACTAGGGATTCAACCATTTACCTTAATATGATTAACCGGTGATCCACCAAACTGATCTTGAGTGGACTCCATTTGTTGTTAATACGAACACCTACAGAAAAAAACACAACAAGTAAGTTGCAACAGCAACAAAACCTTAATCACAATGGATTGATTTCTCACTTGACATTGTCTTAGCGAGCAATAACATTGAGCTACAATATTTCCACTAACTGAGAGTATGCCCATAGGGCCTTTCATTTGCTACATATTCGTGTCATGCAAGCGTACCTGTTACAACTATAACTCTAAACCTCATTCACATCTTAGATTACAACCTAGTTGGTGCGCCCCATATCCCAACCATGCATCTAGTTATTCATATCTTATAATCAACACACAACTAGTTCAAAGTTTGAGATGAATGCCACATATGTAAAGGGAAGGCAAAATTTGCTATAGCGCACCAAAATTTGTCACCTGTTGCTTCACTTCACAGTCAGCTCAGTGTGAAACAGTGTTGTCTTTGCTCTTTCACACCAGCCAATTATGGAAGGCTTAGGATAAAACGTGCAAAAGGTGACAAATTTTCTTGTGCCACAGTAAATTTTGCCTAAAAGAAATTCATTTTTCTAATTATTAGAAAACACCAAAGATATTCATGGTGATGTTGCAGCAATACACTGCTAACCAGAACCCCTCACTCATATCCTATAGGCAATTAGGCATAGTTAAGTTACATCCTCATTTGCGATCCCTGCTTCCCCAGTTGTGTCATAAGGCTTCCTCATGCATGGGGGGCTCCGAAGCTAGCTACGATCCTCAAGCTATTTAGATTTTAGACATCAATTGACCCACCACAGTACTTCAAAAATTGAAGACATAGAATTATTATAGCATACCAAAAGAACAGTTTTTTTTTTCAACGCCAATGTAGCAAGAATAAAGGAAATTGGCGAAATAGAACTCACGGAAAATTCAGAGTTCGGTGAAGACGATCGATCCCCAGTGCTGCCGCTCCCCTCTCCCGCGTCCTGCCTGCCTCCAATGTAGCTCGATTCAAGAAAAGCTCCGTGCCCGACCTTTCCCTCTCCTTCCTCACCCCAACCTCAACCGCGTGGAGGAGAAGTGAGGTAGGAAGCCGCACGCGCCGCCACCATCCCCGCTCTGTCTATCGACGGATGAGGGTCCCTCCACCACTCTGCGGTCAGCTGCGGGAGGCGGGGGTTACGAAACCTAAGAAAGGCGAGGGTCTCCGGCGGCCGGGAGAGCGGGCGAGCCGGCGGACCGTGGCGTAAGAGGCGGCGGCGGCGGTTTCTTCCCAGTTTTGGTTTCTTTGCTGTGGGCTTTGTGCTCCCTCCACTCTTTTTCGTTCGAAGCGACGGACAAGAGGGCGTGCGGCGCCGCCCGAGGCATCGTTGGCCTCCGCTCGTCTCGCTGTCATGTGGGGTCGGTCCACCGGGTTTACCTGGAAGCACACTGTCAATTTTTTTTCCCTCTTGCCTCCGTTTCTCTTTTTCTGGACCGCACCTCTTGCCCCACGGCAAACAACACATAACATTTTTCGGTATCTCAAAATCACGTAATAATTTTATTTGGCAAAACACTGGCCGTTCCAGAAAAATTTGGGCCTGGGGCATGTAGGTGTAAGAGCATCTTCACAAGCTCTTAAAAAATTGATCTAAAAGAGTATTTTTAGAAGCAACTTAAAAATTATTAGATAAAAGTTTTCTTATCTTCTCTAATAGTTTTCCGTAAAAATAGATCAGAGAAACTTTTGATTGGATCATGTCAGCATCTAGGATCACAACAATATTAATTCTCTTGTAAATAAAAGGACTGAGCCTCCCAAATTTTTCTCATTTTTAGCTACAAATGAGAAGATTTTAGAGAGAGAGAATAAATCTATGAGTTGTATTGGAGAGCTGTTGGAGATGGTTTTTTATATTAAAATACATTAATTTGATTTAGAAAGAGTTTATGGGGCTCTCTTGAAGATGCTCTAAGTGAGGCATATCAAAACAAAATATTGCCTATATCACTATATAGTTACAAGTTTTAATTTTGTTGTTTTCAGTATTGACATGTTTCCTAAAGTTCCCACTGCATTTAGTTTTTTCATGGTGTTGTGATCAAACGTTCATTTATGAAATGAAACTCTTACTCTCAATGTTAATTTAAAGGTATTTTGTAGTATTAGAAACAATGCATTGTGTGTCAGAAATAGTGTATACCAGTTTTATCTGAATAAAAAGAGTGTTTTGTTGATTAATTTTGTTCGTCTCGTGTTTTAAAATTAGTTGGTAAAATAGCATGTCAAATTGTTTGCTTTTCTTCTTCTTCTTGGAGTCAGTACCATCCCTATACTAATTATATACACACTCCATCAGGAGGAGTTTAACAGCCAAACATGCCGTCCAAGTAGCATGTGTGCATCATCATTTGGAGTCTGATGTTGTACAATATCCACCACCATGAAACTCGCCTTTCTTGAGTTGATCGCCCTGATTACGTAGCCATAAAATTCTATCCCAGGTCCGTCTGGACCACGCATGTCGAGAAATAATCGGTGGCAAGGCAAGTCTAAATTTTTGCAGCATAAGGTGGCTTGCAAGAATCAAGCCCTCTATGCATATCATTGCCTCATAAGGTACCGCTGGCACCCTTCGGAAATTCCCAACTTCATTTGGCTGCCATCAACGTACGTGACAACTGAGAAGAGGTGCCATACAAATCAATAAATAATATTAGGATAATTATATGTGCCTTGGAACATATAATGACCGCATAGCGCAGTGGATTAGCGCGTCTGACTTCGGATCAGAAGGTCGTGGGTTCGACTCCCACTGTGGTCGCTTCTTTTTTTTTTTTTTCTTTTTTACTTGTTGCTTGATACTGATCGTCTTCCGCTCCTTTGCTGCAAAGCGTCTCATTCTTCAATCCGCTGGATCCTCGCTCGCTGCTCTAAAGTAGAGAGCGCAACACTCGCTGTTGTGTGACCTGAGCCGAATAAGGTAGCAAACTAGTTACTCGTAGAGAGATTTGGCAGGTTGTCCGGGACCGGCACAAACAGCTTGGTATTGACCATCAGTCCATCACCACGGAATGAACTGGAGAGGTGCACACTCCCGCGTGATAACCATTTGCAGGAGTAGGCAGGCCGAAACGCATGTGTTGGTGCAGTACACAGAAAGAAATGCGAAAAGACGAAGACCATCTTCAGCGTGCTCTCCATATCGTCGTTTGTGCCATGTTTGTCCGAACCTGCTGCCCGAGTCCCATGCATGTAATGGTGGCAGGTAAACACATGTTGTAGTGTAATATATATCATTTGTTATTAGGTCCAAATAAACCAAGCTCACACGTAAATTGAAACTCGTAATGGTGGCAGGTAACCTTCCTTTAAGGAACTCGTGGTGTCTAATATATCCCAAGGAAAAGCTTACACATGTCATGCACTAGATTAGAGGCAGCAGGTCTCCGAGTGCTGCAGAGCGAAATTGTTGCTTGTGGACACTGTACTAGCTTAGAGCATCGCTCCAGGAGATGTTGTAAAACTGGTGCTTTATAATCAGTTTTACAGATCCTGTAAAGTGCAAATTTAAAGATGCAGAGATCACCTGCTCCAGCAGATGCTGTATAATAGCTACTTCATATTTGCTTCCCTCGTTGCGCCATTTCATCGAGCAGCTCGTTATCGTCCACCATGGCGAGCTACTGTGGAAGGCAGTAAACCGCAAGGTGGTCGTAGGCCTCTTTCCTCCTTTTCTCCGAGGCCGGCGTGGGTCCTTGAGCTCCTCGTCTTCTTCTTCTTCTCCTGTCAAGGGTGCGGCACAGGGGCATGCTGTGGTGGCACATCACGACGAGTTCGTGTTGCCGGCGCAAACACACTGCCGCAGCGGCGAGCTCCTTTTCGATTCAATCCCCGTTCCATGATCTATGTCTCTTGCTGTTCCGAATGGCTTGATTTGGCTCGTGATCCATGTTTCGTTAAGCGGGAACGCTTCCATTGCCACTGGCTGTGTGGCCAAAGTTCTATAAAAGCGGGGTGAACCCTTTTGTCTTAAAAAAAAAAAAAAGTTCGTGAGCTGCAGTTGCCAGGGAAGTCGTCGTCGTCATCTTCTTCGATTTCGGCCATAGAGACTTCGTCCGTCACCGATGTTGATGCCAGAAGAGGGGCGCGACGACCGGGAAAGGCAGGCGAAATTCGGTAGTCGGGCGGCGAGCCCATGCGGTTTGGCGGTATGGAGGCGGTGGCGACTGGAGTGGCAGCTTGCTCCGCGCGCACCTGACACTCACCTCCGCCGGGTCTACGCGCGAGGAATTCTTCGCCTCCACCGGGTCTGCGCGCACGGGACAAGTCCTCGGAGCAGAGCAGGTGGGTACGACGGCGTCGGACGTGTCGGGGGCAGTTGCGCCGTCGGCCATGGCGCCGGAGGCGTGGTCGTCAGTTGCGGCGGGATGGCACAAGGGGCAGCCGTGAAGGTTTCAAACGGGTGCAGCTGGGGGAGGCGAGAACGATGCTTGCGATGGCGTGGTGGGGCCGGCATCTGGGTGGCCTCCGGTTGCCACCAGTCGCTCGACATGGAACCATGTGGACACAGCACCGTTTACAGGACGCCTCCTTACACTGCACTCATAGTAATCTAAATTCATCCTCTAAAAAAAGTATTATATACTAATCAGTAAAAATTTTTTTTCTATATCCAGTTTTGCTACACTTATTTATACTCTATATTCATCCTTTATATCAACTAACCAATATTTTATTCAACCATCTTCAACTACCATCTCCTTTCATCTCTCCTTCTCTTTCTTTTTTCTTTTCTTTCTTCTTCTTTTCCTTTTAAAATCATGCAACCAAAAATAATTAGTAATAATATATTATTAAGTAATAATTATTACGAATAATATTTAATTAATGCAATATAATTAAAAATGATATTGTACGAAATGGAGTTATGTGCACATCGACTTGATTGACATGTGAAAAGTAAAGTTGAAGTGCCTTTGCCAAAGTAAAGTTTTTAGACAAGATTTGACACGTGAAAATTGCTTGTAGTGCACCACACTATCCTCTCGTGAACCACCAGTTCACAAGATTCTCTTCTCAAAAGCATTGCCTGAAATTTGCGTTCAACTAAGTGGCCAAGCAGCATAGTCAACGACAGTTCTCGAGTGGCCAAGGCATGGATGGGTATCCAGGCTCCTTGCATAGGTACTGGATAACGGAGAAGGAAGATGATGATACTCATTTCTTGCTTGATGATGATGATGAAGCGGAGGCTGTGACATACTACAACCTAGTGGAAGCAGAGAGCAGTCGCCCGCGTCGTCGATCTGATGCTCCACCAAAGGTTATTCGACCGAGGGATCTTCCTTCTGGTCACAAGAGGATCAAAGCCGACTACTTTGGTAAAAATCCTGTTTATAATGATAAGCAATTTCGTAGAAGGTAAAGTTGGTACTTTTTCGATTTTGGATCACTCCATATTTCTAGTTCCTCGTGTCATAAGTTTTTTTGCAGGTTTCGAATGCATCGGCCTTTATTCAAGCACATTAAAGAGGCTGTTAAAAATCATGATGAGTACTTCAAAAAGAAGTATGATGCCATGGGCAAGGAAGGACTATCTGCTCTTCAAAAATGTGTGGCGGCTATGTGCATTCTCGCTTCCAGATTTCCGGCGGATGCTGTTGACGAGTACGTGCATATTGGTGAGTCAACTGCTCGAAAAGCTATGCATCATTTTTGTCAGGCCGTTATTGAAGTTTTCGGTGAGTATTACCTACAAGCACCCAACATCGTCGATGTACAAAGGCTTCTTCAAGAGGGTGCGAATCATGGGTTTCCGGGCATGCTAGGTAGCATTGATTGCATGCACTAGGAGTGGAGGAACTGTTCGACATCTTGGAAGGGTCAGTTCACAGGGAGAGGAAAGCATGCCTCTATGATCTTGGAGGCGGTTGCATCGCATGATCTATGGATATGGCATGCTTACTTTGGCATGCCTGGAAGTAATAACGACATTAATGTTCTTCATAGATCTCCTATATTCTCAGCTTACCTCAGGGGTCGTTCAATGCCTGTGTCATTTGTAGTCAATGGAAGGACATATAACATGGGATACTACCTTACAGATGGGATTTACCCAAATTAGGCAGGTTTTGATAAGTCTATTCGTCACCCCATGGAGTAAAAGACACAACATTTTGCCAATGAACAGGAAAGTGCGTGCAAGGATATCGAGCATGCATTTGGTGTACTGCAATCTCGGTTTGCTGTGATCCGAGGACCTGCATATGGTTGGAACCGTGCCCAGATTAATGATATAATGATGACTTGTATTATCTTGCATAACATGATAGTGGAGGATGAACAAGAACATGCTCACAATACTGATTTCTCGAACATCGGAGAACTAGTTGTTCCCTACCAGAATACTCCAGACAGGGAGGCATTTGTTGCTGCACACCATAGGCTTCATGACCAAAACACGCATTTCTAGCTACAACATGGTCTCATCGAGCACCAGTGGATGAGTCTTGGTTCTCGTCATCAGTAGATGAATGAATGGCCATGTAATATTTATTCAGTCATGTAATGTAATAATTTGCTACGGATATGTAATATGTATTCAATCATGTAATGTAATATTTATTCAGTCAGAAACTAGTATTGTTCACTATGCATTCACGGCACGCAGCACGCCACCAAAAACAATGTGCTCAGAAAAATTCAAAAGCAAGTTACACTGCACAGCAATGCTACACTCAACAATATCATTTAAATGGTGCCAGTCCACCCCGCAAGCTTGCAGCCCATTCAGCCAGGTTATAAATAAAAGTTTCAACTACACAAGATTACAAATAAAAGTTCCAACTACACAAGGTTACAAGAAGTTGTACACTCCTATTCAGAATAAAACACTCAACAGAAGTTCAAACTACATAGGTTATAAGAAGTTGTACACTCAATTTCAGAGTAGAATACTCAAAAAATAACAGGTAGAGTGCTGCAAGACTATAACCATTGCCCAACTATGCTTTTGTTAATCTCATCTATCATCTTACACACCAATAATCAACCAGAATCAAAGATATGCAAGGATGAATGCAGAGGGCGTGGGATAGTACAAACTACAAAGATTATTCCCAGGAAAGGAAGGTAATAACTTGTAACATTTTGATATTCCAAGGTTTCTCATGAAAATTATTTGTGTTGTTTCGCTTGGCCATTACTAGCCCTGATCAGGCTGGTCATCTAGTAAGTGAAGAAGGATCTAGACGCACGCGACGCATTGAGAAGAGAAGACTGAAGACGCCCTAGTCGGCTAGGCTGCTTAAACGCGAGCACGCAAAGGCAGACACATGTACAACGACACACTACCAGCCGGTATCAGAGATGTGAAGATGACAACAACTATCTGCTCACCTGAGTTGGGGAGGACGCCGGCGGGATCGCATAGTGAAGCTCTTCTCAGAAGTGGCCGCCTCAACTGGTGAATGCCGTCGCCGCCCCCGTTTGCATCCACGGCTGGGCACGGTGCTTGTCTCCAGGATGGCCTCGTGGCGGAGGGCGAGGCGGCGGCCAACCAGCTCGGGTCAGGCGGCATCGGCCCCTCCCGGCCATGGATTGGCTGCTCCCTCGATGACGTTGGCCCTCCATGATGGAAAATCTGGAGGAAGCCAGCCGGCGGTGGAACCTACACCCGGCGGCGAACCTCGAGAACGGGCGCCATGGTGGGGCTAGGCATGGTGCCTCGGGTACGCACCGCCGACCCCGTTGTCTTCTCCGCGGGGATCAAAACAACAGCGACGCGGCGGCCAACCAGCACAGCTCCGGCGGTGTCGGCCCGTCCGGTCGCGGATCTCCTCTTCCTTCGACGACGACGACCCTCGACGACGGCGGATCTGGCGAAACCCGGCCGGCGGCGCAACCTCCTCGCAACGGCGGCTCTCGGCGATGGGCGCGATGCAGGGGACGTTCGGCCTCCGCCACCGTGAATCCACCCAGCAGCGCGACGGAAGGGGCATGGACAATGACGAAGGAGGGGCACGACCACCGTGGACTGCGAAGGAGGGGCACGGAAGACGGTGACGGAGGCAGGCTGCGGGCGCCCAGACGCGTGCGAGGGGAGGAGTTGGTTGGTGCGGGTGGCTGCGGAAAGAGGATAGCATGAGTCTTGGAAGACGCTAGATTTGGAGGACGGAATCACGGTCCGCTTCTTTACCGGACACTTTCAGTAGATCGGTCAGTGCATTTTACGCTAAACGTGTACTGGAGGATGCGATAAAGGAACCCGGTGGGGATAGTCTTATGCTCTAAATATACAGCACGGAACTGCCTTTTTACAGGATCTGTAAAAAAAAAAATTAAAGCACCGATCGCTTTTACAGCATCTGCTCGAGGGAGTTGATGCTCTAAAAATGCAAATTTTACAGCATGAAACTGTTTTAAAGCATCTGCTGGGATGCTCTTACGTCTGTTGAAATGCACTATCAAGTCATACGAAACTACAAAACTGAGTTATTTTAGATTTTGACACGACTTGAATCATATGTAATCAGACACATAGTACCATTTATATATATAAAAAAGAACGACACACATGTTATATTACATTACATGATCTTCAGCAGTCCAAACCTTAATGGTACGGATGCTGCATTTCCAGGTCCAACCACCAACGCGCTCCGCGCCACTGACCACCTTGGAGGAGTCACACTCACGCGGATTATTTTCTTATTACCTGATCCATTGGCCAGCAGCGTGTCGTCGTAGGCGCCGACAGTCGCATGCAAATTCATCATCACTGGTGTTTCAACAACGACGACAGTTTCCTTCTCCGGCAGCGCCGGCGCCGGCGTCCTCTCGCCGCCGCCACTGACGAACTCGACGACGCTGTCCATGAGCTCCACCGCGGTGGCGCGTGCCGGCCGGTAGAGGTGGAACGCGTGGTCCTCGCCCTCCGACTCCACGAACGTCACCTCGCGGCACCACCTGCCATGGCGCTGCAGCCAAGCCGCGTACCGCCGGCCGCGGTGGCGCGCCAGGTCCATGGACGCCACGGCCACCAGAGCCCGCCGGCACGCCACGGACGCGACCGCCTCCGCCGGCGGGTCGGCGCGCGGGTCGCCGCCGTTCCTCGCCGGGCCTCCCGTCAAGAACGGCCAGAACTTGTCCAGCTTCTCCGGCACGAACACCGTCTTGTGCTGCCGCCGATGATGGTCATCGTCGTCGTCGGTCTCCGACGGCAGCCGGTCGGGGCCCCAGAAGAAGGGCTGCAGCAGGATCATCCCTTCGATGCCGACGATGTCGATGTCAAGGCCGTCCGTCGAGGCCGCGCGGGACGCCACGTCGTGCGCGATGACGGCGCCGGCGCTCTCGCCGGCGAGGAAGAGTCTGTCGCGGTCGGCGTGGCGGGCGATCCAGGGATCATCGTCGGCGAACGCGAAGGTCGTCACCCACCGGAGCGCCGCCCACGCGTCGTCGAAGGCCGCAGGGACGGGGTGTTCCGGCGCGAGGCGGTAGTCCACGGAGACGACGAGTGCGGCGGCGCGGGCGGACAGGGACGCGGCGTACCGGTGGAAGAGCTTCGAGAAGGCGCTGCCCGTGCAGAACCCGCCGCCGTGGAAGTAGACGACGACCGGGAGCCTCCTGCCGCTTGTTGTCACAGCTCTGACATTGAGGAAGAGGCGCGCCGACACGCCGGTGGCACGGTCGATGACGACGTCCCTCGTTGCTACGCCGTTTGCAGCTGGAGTTTCGGATGCCGGAACGAAGGTGTGGGTGACGAGCCGCTCGATGCGCCCGTCTTTGTACTTGCGCAGGAAGGGGGACAGGTCATCGGCGATCTCGGCGCCGGCGCCGGCGGCTTCTTCCATAGTAGTGCCCGCACCACCACTCCTCTCATTTGAGTGCATTGTCATACAGCAATCTGGTGCTTCCTCTGATTATTAATTCTAATCGAGCTGGGTTATTGGTGCTTGCAGGACCGACCAGATGCTTGGTTCTGCACTAGCTATGTGCATGCTGCTGTGTATATATAATCATCCTCATGTTGGAATGTTTGTTCGATGGGAATATAAAATCGTTACATTTTGTGGTTCCCAGGGCTAATCTGGAAAAAAGCTTGGCTACGTCAGCTGTGATCCACATGCAGTGCCTTAGGTAGCCATAAACGGAATGGAAAGGTTCGACCTAGCCGTTGCAATGTTTCTTTTCTCCTCTACGTATACGTGTGTAAAAACTAAAATCAGTACGGGAAACCATCTGGTCAACAAATAGCATGCTCGAACTTGACATACCAGTACGTGGTGCTCCTCACGGCCTACAAAAGTCATGGTTTCATTTCTCGATTATTTTGACCTTCCATGCATTTTTTTTTGTAGCACAGCCACGCAGGTACACCTGACCGACCTCCCATTCACTTATATTTTTGTACCACAGATACACCTGAAGGGGAGATGCTTTTGAAACTGCCGTGCCATGCGTAGTTTTGCAAGGGAGCCACACTACTTGCTTTCAATCTGCTCGTACCCGCCTCTCACTACGGGAAAATGGCTAGTAGCCGAGTGCCCACATATTTGCCGAAGTGCTTACATCTGGCCGGGTGAGGCCTCTGGCGAACTTGGTCCTATACTCCTATGGTGTGGAAGCTAGTCAGACCAACTTTGGTCGTAGCCGCCTGTGACTAGTCCTTCGTACGTGAGAGAGGTCAACCATCGAAACTGTATGAGGCTGCAGCCAGGCCGACCGGACTTTTCTAAACGATATTAGGACGATGTTTTTTTATTATTTAATCTCTTTAAATAATATTTTAATAATAACACGTGAGTATTTTTTCAGTTCTAAATCATTTCATCACGGCAAATTATGTGTTGTGACCCATATTTCAATCACGTCAAACTAGTTGGCGTAACCAAGTGTAAAGTCAGACTCCACGACACAACCTTGTTAACTAGGGAGTCACTCCAATTCATTTGACGTGACTCGGATCAATACGTTTAGAGTGGTTGCTCACACTATCACAAAATAGACCTTTAGCGGCGTTTAAAAATTAGTGTAACAGCCTGTCGCTATAGTGTTTTACGCATTTTTAACGGCGATTTAAAACATAATCCGCTATTAAAAAGAAAAAAATAGCGACGGTTGATAATGCGGGCCGCTCCTACAACTAAATCTACATTTGTAGCGGTGGCCAATGTAACAGCCGGCCGTAATATAAGCCCACCAGATCCATGCAGAGATTTCTTCTATAAATAGAAAGGGAAACCCTAGGCAGCCCATTTCTCTCCTCCTGCTCCTCTCTCTCTCTCTCTCTCTCTCTCTCTCCACGCTGCCACTGCCTATCCTCTAGCTCTGCTCGCCGCCACCTCCCCCCGCGGCGTCCTCTTATCGCCCCCCCTCCTCAGTGCCGCCTTTTGCTCGATCCTCTACTCCGATGCCCACTTCCCGCCCCCACCTCGGCGAGGCGGCCTCGCAGGCGGGTGGCAGCGGCAGGCGCGGCATCGGGCGGAGGCGGTAGCTACTCTCGTGCACACGGGCGTGGATCCAGCCACCTTGCAGGTGGGCGGTGGTGGCAGGCGCGACATCGGGCGGAGGTGGCGCCTACTCTCTCGCGCACAGGCGCGAATCCCACCGCCTCGCGAAGGCGGCGGCTAACTCGCGCGCAGGCGCGGATCCAGCCGCCTCGCAGGCGGGCGGCTGTAGCAGGCGTGGCTCCTCGGGTGGCGCCTCTACCTCCCTCGGCGGCGCGGATCCGGGCGGCAGCTCCCTGGGTGGTGCCCCTACCTCCCTCGGCTGCACGGATCTGAACGGCAGCTCCCCGGATGGCGCCCCTTCCTCTCTCGACGGTGGCTCCCCGAGTGGCATCCCTTGCTCCCTCGATGGCGGCTCCCGGGGTGGCGCCCCTTCCTCCCTCGGCGGCCGCCCCTCCTCTCCGGCCGGATCTGACCCCAAGGCGGCCAAATCTGGCTCGAGGGCTCTGGCATCCGAGGATTTTTTTTTTGTTTTTTAGATCAATGGCTAGCGGCGGGTGACATCTTCACCCGCCGCTAGTAATATTTATGTAGCGGTGGTTTGAACCATCCTCTGACGTCCGCCGCTCTAAACTGTTATTTTTAGCTGCGTTAGCGTAGCGACGGGACGGCCCACTCGTCGCTACATTGGGTTTTGCCCCGCCGCTACAGGCACTTTTGTTGTAGTGTGGGCGGGCACTTACCCCGCCAGCAACAAGCTTTGGTCCACTAGACTTGGTTCACAACAAGTAGCTAAGATTCAGAAATTAGTCACATGCTTAGTGAACCAAAGGGAGGTCAGTAGACATGTTCACATCTCATCTCTGACACTCCTCATTAAAAATAATACACAACATGACGGTAGTATGTAGTATATACAAAATACATGTTGTGTGTCACTTCCTTTTTTAGAAAAAGAAATAATATACATGTGATTGTCCATTATTACAAACACAAATGTCAAAAAGGAGACAAGACCCAGGATTAAACAAAAGGTAGTCTACTACTCAAACTCCATCCATTTGAAGCGAAAACTTGCATAGTGATGCCAAGTAATAAACCTAAGGAAAAGCTTACACCGTTACACGTGAATTCAAGCTCCTAAACATAGCATAGTGATGGCAAATAACAATATATGAACTCATGTTGTCTAATATAATGGTACGGTAGTTGGTAATATGTGTAACACATGTATTTAATATCGCTCCCTCTCGTAGGCTCCAAATATAACCCAAGGTAATAATGCTTGCACATGAAAACTCTGTCTATATTACACTACAAAACTTCCCACACGCTAAAGAAATTACTATTACCTAAATTCATTTGCACAGTACATGGATGGATTTGTGAAATTAATATGGCCGATTGGAATACATACGACGTGCAGCTCTCCTATGAAATGAACGACTTGTCCTAGATTCAATCAAAGGTGTGTGAAATTCAGATCCAATGATCTGACGATCATACATGTTGGAATGTTTATCGAGTTCGATCAGAATATAATGAAATCATTATATTAGGTGGTTGTTAGGGCTCATATGAAAGCTTGGCTACGTCATCAGCTGTGATCATCATGCGGTGCCGTAGACATAAACGGAATGGAAAGGTTCGGGCTAGCTGTTGCAATATTTTTTTCTCTTCTCCGTGAGGCAACCGGCCAACGAAATGCTTATTTAGCCCACTCGGCATCAATACAGAAAAAAGTATACTCGAGCTTGACACTGTTATGAAACTGCCGCACTTATTAACTGCAGCGTTTAGGGCAGTTCCGCCAGGGGCCTAACCTTGACCTGCCTCACTGATGATCAACCTAACTGTTAGGCCAGCAGTTAAGTGCTACGTCAGTAACTTTGTGGACAAATCAGGAAAGCCTGGCTATGCAGTGCCGTAGACATAAATGGAATGGAAGTTCGAGCTTCTGTTGCAATATTTCTTTTCTCTTCTACGTACGTGTGTAAAATTGTGGGGAAACCGGTCAACAAATTGCTTATTTAGCTCATCAAGGCATCAACTGAGAGAACAGTATATACTCGAGGTTGACACATCCAGTACGTACGTGTTGCTCCTCCTCACGGCCTTCAAAAAGCCATGGTTTGATTTGTCGATTATTTTGACCTCCCATGCACTTCAAAAAAGGTAATAATGCTTGCATGTGAAAACTGTCTATATTAGACTACAAATCTTCTCACACACTAAAGGAAGTATTACATATAAATTCATTTTGTACAGTACATGCATGGCTGGATTTGTGAACTTAATATGGCCGATTGGAATACATAGGTGCAGCTCTCCTATGAAATGAACGACTTGTTCTTCTAGAATCAATCAAAGGTGTGAAATTCAGATATGATGATCATGCGCATACAAATTGATCGTGAGATATTACTATTTTATCAGAATTTGTAGTGGTATATGCTGATTAGGCCTATTTTCACCATCATGGACTCAAATCCGTCGCCACGTCACACAGGCTGGGCCGAAACCGAGAAATGGGTTAGACTCTCAGACGTAGGAAAATCCGGCCCAAAAGTGAAAGCGCTTCTCTTTAGGTCGTCCGCGACGGAGGCTGACCGCCAGTTTGGAGGCGTACGCCGAGAACGCCGAGGCGGCGGCCGCAGACTGTTGGCCAGGAAGGCGACGATCGCGGGTGATTATCCACCTCATCGTTCAGCTAATCACATGCACCATATTGATTCCGACCATCCTGACGTGATCTACTGATCTGGTTAGTTTTTCCTTCTTTTGTCCTTCTGCAATTCAGCCTCAGAGTTAAGATTTGGTTGAATTTTTTTTTCTTGCGATTGGGTATTCTTACTGGTAGCTAGCTTGGCATACGAGACAATTCATTTTCACATTCTTCTTGCGATTGGGTGTTCCACTGAGAGTTTATTTAGCATTAGGGGACAATTAATCTTCACATATTGGTTACACTGAAGGTTGGTTCAGTTTGGGATGAAAAGTCCGGGTTTATGGTTCACTATAAAGAATAAAATTTTCTTAAAAAACAAGAACTGAAGGGAGGGTTAAGGTTCAGCCGGAAGCACCAAATTTTCCAAAAACAGAAGGGTGTGTTATGTTTTTTTTTTGAGGAAACAGAGTGTTACATGTTTTAGTGGTGTCATCTTCAGAAATATAATACATCAGTCACTTAATCGTTAATTTGCTTAAGGCACATCAGTCACTCGATCCGACTTTCACTTTTATGTCCCCTAGAAGAACTCAGCAGAGGCTGAACTTTGCAATAAATGTTATAAACGTTGTGTGCAATTTCACAGAGATGGGAAGACTCTTCAATTTTCTAAATACATCAGTCACTCGATGATTACATTTACAGGTAGTTCCTAGCATTCGATGATTACATTACCCATAACAAGTCACCCCACCTAAAATCTCCTACTATTACTCGACACCAGGGAGCTAAGGCAACAACAAGTACATCACTAGTCACACGTTCTCTCTTTTCCTTTCGCTTCATCATTTTACCAAAAACCATGGGTCCTAACATCTTTCTGCAATAAAAAAAATAAAGAAAGAGAACAGAATAATGACGATATGTTTGCATATGCAACAATCTCTTTATCAATGGTGAGCACTCAATTTGAGAATTTTGAGACCAGTACATCCCTACTGCATCATTAACACTGGAAAAACTTTAATCCCCAAATCCTATACGAACCAAACATGGCGACCATGTTTCAGAGCACAAATGAGTGAAGGACGACATACCCTTCTTCTGTAACGTCCAGCCCCTCTAAGGCCGGGCCCGCTTACATCCAGTAGCTCTCTAGGACAACCACATTTACATGGACCGGGCCATGCCGCCGGCCTGTCGGGCCTGTTTGTGCCGGGCCGGCCCGGGCGGCACAACCGGTTGACAGCTCGACGCAGACGCGGGGAGGCGGAGCCACAGAGCGAGGTGGTGTGGCCGGTCGTCGCGTGCGCGGGGAGACGGAGCGGTCGGTGCTACTTCGTAATATATTTCTATTTTCGTCCACAAGTTACAAATACATCAACGAGGCAAGGAAAATGCAGTCAAACATGCACTTGTATAGTCAGTATGCACCTCTTTAGGGATGGCAATTTGGATCCCGGGTGCCGGGCCCCACCGGGTTTGGCACCCGTCGGGTGCGGGTGCGGGTGCACTTTCTCACCCGCGGGACTCACCCGCACCCGCCCCGCACAGTCGCGGGGCAGGTGCGGGTTTTTTCTCGCACCCGTGGGTGCCCCGCGGGGCCTCGAAAAAAAGGTCTATCAAGAATTTTAGTTTAATGTTCAATTTTGAGAATGTAAATTATGTGTGTAATAATCCTTACATATATATGTGTTGGCATATTATCTTAATTATTAAGTTATGAAGAAGTTTTTATTTTTTTAATTATGTGAAATGTGCTAAAATCATATAAAATAAAACTAAAAGTCTATTTTTTTATACATATGAAAAACCCACGGGAGACCCGTCACCCACCTGAAATCCGCCGGGTGCGGATGCGGGTGGGGATTTCCACCCGCAACATCTCTCTTCGTGGGTGGGCTTTTGCTCCACCCGCCCCGAACCCGCCCCGTTGCCGTCCCTACACCTATTCATCATGCCGTTCTAATACCATCCACGAGAATGACATGAGATAACCGTTGGAACGACTCCTCGTCTGAAGCCATTTATTGGTCTCATGAATAATCCGCAGACAACAAAATTGACTGGTACTAAAAATGATCAGTTCAATAAACATTCAAGATTTATGCACGTGACTTGCATATTGCCGCAACACAAGAATAGTATATCTTGCATATTATTTTATTTAGTTGTCCAGTTTATTCAGCCAACATCAACCTGTATAACAAAAACTTTGGTGACCTATGGTATATGATGGCTCTTTATAGATGACAAGTCTGCCTTCTCTTATGGAATCCTTGATCAATTATATATGTTTTAATAACGGACTAGAAATTTAGTAGTGAAGCTAGTAGGTACTAAACATTACTATGGGCTCCTAATCCAGAGAAACATTAGTTAGGTATAAATATATCTTTCTCGATCCAATCTCTCAGCCAGAAGCTAAATGTTATTAGGCATTGTATCTTGATCCTATTAGTCTATTACTGAAGTCATATATTTCTTTTTTCAGAAGAAGATACAACACTTGCTGTCTTGCATGAAACATATCTGTGTATGTATTAGTATGTATACTGTATTTGCTTGACACATTGACTTATTTTTCCAAATCCACATGAACAAATAAGAATTATCAGTTTTAATTTTAAAAAGGTACGTACAACAACATATCCTTATTTAGGAAGGTACAATATATTTGTTTAAATCTAAAAAATAAATAGCAGATCTAGCCATGCAAATGCGCCGGCCGCCCTATGCTGGTTACATTAGAAGATCTTCATTGGCCCATTCTTCACCAGTCCACCAAAACTCAGCACGGACGATGCTGATTTTCCTGGACGAACGACCAATGCGTTCCGCACCATTGGCCTTGGAGTGATGCGGATTTGATTGTTACCAGCTGATGATCCATTGGCTACCAGGTTATCCCAGCACACCTTGTCATAGGCGCCCACACTTAGGTTCATGGCTGGATCATGGAGGAGTCCTCTTTCGACGACGGTTTTTTTGTTCGGCAGCGGTGGAGTCCTCTCGCCGCCGCCGATGAACTTGACGACGCTATCCATGAGCGCCACCGCACTGGGGCGTGTGGTCCGGTAGAGGTGGAAGGCGTGGTCCTCTCCCTCCGACTCTAAGAACGTCACCTCGCGGCACAACTTGCCATGGCGCTGCAGCCGCTCCGCATACCGCCGGCCGCGGTGCCGTGCCAGGTCCCTGGCTGCCACGGCCACCAGGGCACGTCGGCATGGCAGCGACGCGACCACCTCGACCGGCGGGTAGGCGCATGGGTGGTCTTCCGTGGATCCAAGTAAGAAGGAGAAGAAGTTGTCTAGCTTCTCCGGCACGAACAAAGGTTTAGGCCCCTCTTTCTGCCCATCATCAATCTCGAGAGGCAACCGCTGGTGGCTCCAGAAGAAGGGATGCAACAGCACCATCCCTTCGATGTCAATGTCATCGCCGTCCGGTGTTGCCGCACGCGCCAACACGTTGTGCGCGATGACGGCGCCAGCGCTCTCGCCGGCGAGGAATGTACGCGCGTGGTCTCCATGGAAGGCGAGCCAGGGATCAGCAAAGGTGGTCACCCACCGGAGCGCCGCCCACCCGTCGTCGAAGGCCGCCGGGATGGGGTGCTCCGGCGCCAGCCGGTAGTCTACGGAGACGACCAGCGCCCCGGCACGCGCCGACAATGACGCGGCGTAGCGGTGGAAGAGCTTGGAGAAGGCGCTGCCTGTGCAGAAGCCGCCGCCATGGTAGTAGACGATGATGGGGAGCTTCTTGCCTGTTGCTGCTGCGGTGACGCTGAGGAACAGGCGAGCGGAGACGCCGGTGGCAGGGTCGATGACGACGTCCCTTGTGGCGATACCATTTGCTCCTGGAGCTTCAGACGCCGGCACGAAGTTGTTGCTGACGAGCCGCTCTACGCGCCCATCCTTGTATGTGCGCAGGAAGGGGGACAGGTCGTCGGCGATCTCGGCACTGGCGGCGGCTTCCATAGTGCTCCGGTTTGCTAGCATTGTCATATTGCAGCTTGTTGCACGTACCAGATGCTTGGTTCTCTGCACCAGATCTAGTAGTACTGCTTGCCTGATGGCCCTGATCGCACTTAAAGCTACTAGTATAGATTACTATTGCAGCTCGCACCAGATGCTTGTGTTGGTTCTGCAGTAGCCATGTGCATGCTGCTATATATACAATCATCGAGATTGGGACGTTTACTGACGCCGGAATTTAAAATTATATTATACATTTTGATATTTCGTGGTCGCTTGGTCTGATCCCGAAACCTTGGCTACGTCATATACATGTGATCCGAAGACTTATATCGTAGACCATGACACCGTTTGATGCACGGTATCATGTTATTAATTCAGACGTCAATATATATGTGCAATTTTGTAATGTAATGAGCTACATGGTTAGTTCTTCTTAGATCTTGTGGTACCCCTCGGCTGCTGTTAGGTCAGTTGTTTGATGAGTTCGTTTCCTTCCGCCGCCGGTGACTAAACGAATTGCGAACAGCAGCGGCAGCAGCATGCAGGTGCAACCTGGAATGCCAGAATGCACCTGCATCATTCGTTCTACCGTTAAGGTACTGTGTAGGAGTTTCAAATGCCATGCAGACACATGAGTTCGCTCCTAAAAATAGAAGTTATTTATAGAGGCGGACCGTAATGATCCATCGCTAAAAATCATTAAGGGTCTATAGCGACAGGTATCTTTAAATTTGTCGCTATACAAATTTTGATACCATCCCTATAAGCTGTTTTTGTGGTAGTATACATCAATCAAGCTGTCGGCAATCTCATATGCAACCACGATCCAACAGAACTTCTCCACCATCAAGACTCTGGACCCCCCTCCCAGCCCTGCCATGCCATCGTAGCGATCGTCGTCCCATCCCGGATAAATCTCATCGTGACCCAGGCCAGCCACCATGCACGTATGACTGATGTATTCTCACCGTATCATCGTGTTTTTCACTGATTTGTGCGAACAGACACGTCTTAGATCTTCTGCCAGCCGTTGTAAGCTTTAGAACGTTTTCAGTTGAACAATGAATTGAACACTAATGCGATTTTCTTTATCTAATCGACAAGGTTGGCTTCAGTTTTGTTATTTTCCAATCATGCTCATATATATAATACCCATGACTCCTATTTATAAATACCATGATACTAGTAGAATAAAGAGGTATGATTGGATTGATCTGAGGCATCAGATGGAGAAAATGGATGGAAGAAACGGAGGTATGATTACTATATAATATGTGATATTTTTTTTAATGAAACAAGAGAGAGGTGCCCCTCTACTGGTTATATATCAATAATTAAAAAAAGGTTACAACAAAACAATAAGCCAAGTCCGATTTAGAGGTTTGATTTGAATGATAAAATTGTCTCTCTTAATATCTAGTTTCATCTCATGATTTTATTGATAAGTTATAACAATAAATTATTATATTGAGATTGGTTGAAATATGTTGGATGAAACTTTCAGATCTCAATAAGAATTTCATTAGAGTTTCATACCTATGAAACAATATCAAATGAGCTTCATCCTAATAAAGCCTATTTTCTCTTTTTCATATTAATTACGATGTCATGTCATTTTTTTTGCTGATATAACATCTCATATAATATTAATTAAACTTTCTTTGAGACTGGAGTCAGCTAAAAGAAAGAGAATACAAGATAGCACTAAAATCAAGCAAGACTTTCTGATTATTGAATACCAATCATTTATTTTGCATCTCAATGCTCCAGTCCATGATACCAGAAAAAAGGGGATTCAGAAATCTTTTAACAATACAGATGTGATCCTCGTGCACTGCCGTAGACGTAAATGGAAGGTTCGAGGTAGCGTTGCATTTCTTCTCTGCATGTGTAAAATCATTTTCGGCATGTGAAAATCGGTCAATGAAATGTTTTAAACCATTAATAGAGAGAATCGTACTCGTGGACACGTGCAGCTAGTCGCTGCTGCTGCTGAGTCCTGAATTAGCCTTTCAAAGTCATCGTTTGACTTGTCGATCATTTTGACTTTGTATATATGTACCACCGTACCAGACACCTGATTGGAGTGCTTTGAATCCGCCGTCCAATGCAAAGAGCTGCAAGGGAGAGATAGATTGAGTATTTTATTTTTTGTGGTACGGTGTGGAGTCGGTCAGTCAGACTAACGTATACTCTCTCTGTTCCAAAATTATTGTCGTTATTGATTTTTTTCGCTATCTTTGACCATTCGTCTTATTCAAAATATTAAAAAAATATTATCTATTTTTTATTATTTATTTTATCACTAGATAAAATTTAAATATAATTTATAATTTTTTGATATTTGGATAAATATTTTAAATAAGACAAATAATCAAAGATAATAAAAAAAGTCAATAACGACAATAATTTTAGATCAGAGCGAGTAGACCGTAGCCACCTCTGGCCGCGTTAGTAGAGAAGAACGAGTGACCCGGGAGTAAAGTAACTTCCGGTCATCTTTACAGTTTCCTCAGAGCATATCCAGTAAAGGTCTCACATTTTTCTTTCCATAATATATTTTTGGAGGGATTTCATAATATATCTCGGGTAATCCAGGAGCATCGATCCGGGGTAAGCTTTCGTCTACTACGGTAAGAAAGTTTAACCTCGGAGAGATTAAAAAAACTCCTTTGGAGCTAGTTAGAAGGCTGGAAAAATATAGTTTCACAGTTAAAATCCTAAATATTTAGGGGTTCAAATTTCCTTCGAACTCCAGTGGAATCGAAAGCCCAATCCCCTATATTTTACACTATTCTGTACAGATTGACCTACTTGCTGCTAGAGGTGGGTGTATTTTTTTTTAAAAAAAATGGAAGTGTATTCTCGCCTCTGCTACAGGTGGGTGTATGACGGATCAAATTTAGACATAGGGTTGGACGATGGTTCTATTGCGGCTGAGACAACATGAACGTCGACGTACATATGCACGCACTTTGTTCATGGCGGCGCGCAGGCCCTTACGAGTAGATTGAGATTGAGGATGATGGTCTATGGGATGAGGAAGTTTCGAGTGCAATTCAATTTCGTACAATGAGTTTTCTGAATAAACAACAAAGTGGGTTTGGTGGAAACAGTGCTCAAATCTTGGAACGTCGGACGCAGAACTGATGGTTGTATTCCTGATTTGCACAAATTACATCAAATATATATTTTTTATTTACCAAATATTTCCTCTACAAATTGATCGCGGGATATTATCAGAATTTGTAGTGCTGGGCTGATTAGGCCTATTTTCACCACCGTGGACTCAATCCGTAGCCACGTCACACGGCTGGGCCGAAATCGAGAAATGGGCTAGGCTCTCAGCCGTTGAAAAGCCCGGCCCAATAATGGTCTTGCGCGACCGCGACGGAGGCTGACCGCTGACCAATCTCAGTTTGGAGGCGTACGCCAAGGCGGCGGCCGATCGCCGGAGGTTATCCACCTCATCGTTCAGCTAATTACCTGCACCATATATTCATTCCGACTATCCCTGAGGTGATTTACTAATCTGGCCAGTTTTTCCTTCTTTTGTCCTTCTGCAATTTGGCCTCAAAGGTAGGATTTTGGGTGAAAATTGTCGTCTTGCGATTGGGAGTTCTTACTGGTAGCTTAGTTTGGCATAAGACACAATTAATTTTCACATTCTTCTTGCGATTGGGTGTTCTACTGAATTTTAGTTTGGCATACGGAACACTTAATCTTCACGTATTAGTTACACTGAAGGTTGGTTCAGTAAGCCGCGAAAAGACTCCCGTGCCGCTCCGCTTCCTGGGCGGCCCGGGAGGCGACGCCTCACCTAGCCAAGGTCCCCGCCGTAGTTCCAGCTCGCCGCTGGCAGAGGCCTCTCCCGCTGCCGGCAGCCGATGGGCCTTCGGCAGCCAACGTTGCTTCCGTCCCTCTCATTTCCTCCCCGTCGCCATGCGTTAGTTCGGAGCTTCGTCCAAGATATCGGCCGCCGGTCCACTCCCTCGCCCTCCTCCTCTACGGATCCGGCCATGGAGGGGCCGGATCTTCGCCCTCTCCTTTTCTTGAGCATGGGCATGGCTGACGCCATGCTGGTCTGAGTCCGCACTCCTCGGGTCGAGTTTGCTCCCTTAGGAGCAGCTCCTAGCTCGATGGATGGCGGCGTGGTCGTCCTTTGGTCGGGATGGGGGCAGATCTGGTGGAGATTCATCGGGGTGGAGTCCTATGTCGACGGCGACAGTCTCCAAGGCGGGGGATGCGGCGCGTTGCGTGCGGAGGTGGTGCTGGCCCGGGTCTTGGGGTCTCCCTCCATGGTGGAGGGTGCTGGTGGTGAATTCATGGCGACGACGGCGTCTTCCATGACGGAGGTGCGGCCTTGATGCAGGCGTCATTGGTAGCTGCGTGGGAAGGTTTGGTCGTGGTGGTGGTCGGTGCCCTCCCTTCCGTGCCTCGATCTGGATTTGTCTGATCTGTCTCGTGGAGGGGTCGCCAAACCAGCGGATTTGGTCATGTCGGGTGCCCTCAAACACCAGTGAAAGCCTTGCTAGGCAATATCTGCCGGTATGACAACGACGACACACTTGGGTGCCGTCCACCTCGTTAGAGGTGTTGTTATGGTGCTTGTTGGCTACCTGTGGAGTTTCTCTGAGTGAAAACTCAATTCCGGTGTTCGGAATGGGCAATGACGACGTTTTGGATGTCGTATTCTTCTTGAAGGCGTCGTCTTGGAGGTTCTCCGCTCATGTCCTGATGGCTGCAGGTGGAGGCAGTTGCGTTCTTCGTCTTCGTGTCTGAGTGCTGCTCTTTCTATTCTGAAGCTTTCGTTGCTCTTAATTTGTGTCTTCTGTGGTCCTTTTGGACGGTGTGAGGCTTGCTCCTTTCGTTGAGCTCATCTGGTTGTCGCTTCAGAATGATAGATGATTGGTCATCGTTGTGTCTACTTTGTGTTCTTTTTCTCTGTTATGTTTGTTGTTGATGCTAGATCACGTCTAGCATCACATCTGGTCGATGTAATCTCTTCTTCCTCTTAATGAAACACGCACTCAGGTGCGTTCTCGAAAAAAAAAGGGTTGGTTCGATACTTCAGTTCAGGATGAAAAGTCAGGGGCTCATATTTCACCATAAATAATAAACTTCCTAAAAGACAAGAACTTAAGGGAGTGTTCTATTTTTTTTAGGAAACAGAGTGTTATGTTTTAGTGGTGTCATCTTCAGAAATATATTACATAAGTCACTTGCTCGTTAATTTGCTCAAGGCACATGAGTCACTCGATTATTACATTTGTAGGTAGTTCCTCGATAATAATAACATTACCTATAACAAGTCACCATCTGAAGTCTCCTACTGCTACAAGTTGACGTCAGGGAGCAAGCCTACAAGCACATCACAAGTCAGTAGTCAAAGGTTCTGCCTTTTCCTTTTCTCTTCATCAATTTACCGAAGACCGAAGACCGAAGACCGTGGGTCCTAGCATTTTTCTGAAAGAAGAAGAAGAAAGAGAGCGTAATAATGAAGATAAGTTTGCATATGCAACAATATCTTTATCAGTGGTGAGCACTCAATTCGAGACCAATACCACCCAGTTTCAATACACTCAAGAATTTTCGACTTAAAACTGTTGAATAGCTGCCTGCGTTGAGTTGGACTCTGTTTCTATTGACAGAACAGTCATACAAAAATATCACTTTCCCATTGGCAAAACAGTCATACAACCATGACCACAGATTATATGGAAGTCAACACGACACGGATGACTTCGCATCACATGGTTGGAGAACGACAACCAAGAAGGTGGACGACACGGGAAAGAAGAGAACTGTAGCCATAACGAAGCGTAGGTACTGAAAATGATCAGCTCAATAAACATTCAAGATTTATGCACGTGACTTGCATATTGCCGCAATACAAGAATAGTATATTTTGCATATTATTTTATTTAGTAGTCCAGTTTATTCAGCCAACATCAACCTGTATAACAAAAATCTTTGGCAACCTATGGTATATGATGGCTATTTATAGATGACAAGTCTGCCTTCTTTTGTAGTATCCTTGATCAATTATATATGTTTTAAATAATAACGGACTCCTAAACATTACTATGGGCTCTTCCAGAGGAACATTAGTTAGGTATAAATATTTCTCTCTCGATCCAATTGCTAAGGCAGAAGCTAAACGTTGTTGCATTGGGCATTGTATCCTGATCCTATTACTAGAGTCATATATATTTCTTTTTTTTCAAAGAAGATACATCACTTGCAGTCTTGCATGAAATATATAGCTGTATGAATTAGCATTAAGTTATTTTTTTCAAGTCCACATCCACATATGAATAAGAATTATATCAGTTTTAATTTTAAAAAGGTACGTACAACAACAAATCCTTATTTAGGAAGGTACAACATATTTTATTTAAATCTAAAAAAAAATTATAGCAGATCTAGCCATGCAAATGCGCCCGCCGCCCTGTGCTAGTTACATTAGAAGATCTTCATTGATCCATTCTTCACCAGTCCACCAAAACTCAGCACGGACGATGCAGATTTTCCTGTACGAACGACCAATACGTTCCGCACCATTGGCCAATTCCAATTCATGTTTGGATGTACAAATGATTGAATTGCAAAATATTGAAAGGTTTGAGCATTATTCTATCTGTACATATATAAAAATATTTTTTGGACAAATAATACGTATGACTTCAAAATTTATAAATCATGAGAAAATTGTAGAAATGGTCTTAATAGCATCAATATTTCCGCACTCGTGCGTGCCCGGAAATGACTTCTCCATCGATCATCCATCCCTAAATTACTCTAGTCCAAGCACGCTTAACTTCAGAGTTTTTTTAGGAATAAGTTTCCGGGAAAAAAGTTACAACTTGTTAGTATAAGTATTCTATGAATCCTATTAAGCCTTGGGCTAGGATGTTACATCTTCTACCTTCGTCGGCCAGCCTTACTCCTCACTCACGAGGTCTGCTCCTTCCCTTGCGCGGTCCGTCAGCCGGAGACAATGACCCCCGGCATGTGTGCTACGAAATGCCAAGAGTGGCTCCCCTCGGCCGCGTGGTCCGCAAGCCGGAGAAGACGACTACCCGCCATGTGCGCCTTTGGATGTTTCGGCCTACAGAAGTGTTGGGTGTGTAGTTTTTTTCTTTTGCAACAAATTAATTACTTACAGAAAAAATATCAGACTAGGGATAGTTTATAGGGTGGTTTTTGTAATTAAGTTTTTTAGGTTAATTGATATGAATATATTAAAAAAATATAATTAGTAAATACTGTAAGATTCGCATGTGTGATGTGTGGTGGTCATGCTAATGAGATACAGTTACATGTCACTACAGCTCATAGACACTCCAGAGTGCCGCAAAAGCCAAATATAGTTCCTTCTAGACTAGTATAGCTTACTATAAGGCTTCGTTTGGATGTTGGCATTCAGCGTAAGGAATTTAATTAGATCCTAAATACCAAAGCTAAGCTGTATTGGAATTGGCTTGCAATACCAATTCTGTTGTTTTCTGTTGTTTGGATGTTCATAGTATTTATAGTTGGAATCAATAGGTAATAGTCAATTCCAATTCATGTTTGGATGTACAAATGATTGAATTGCAAAATATTGAAAGGTTTGAGCATTATCCTATCTGTACATGTATAAAAATATTTTCTTGACAAATAGTGCATATATTTGAATGTATTTATATACGTATGACTTCAAAATTTATAAATCATGAGAAAATTATAGAAATGGTCTTAATAGCATCAATATTTCAAAAAATCATGATAACAAAATCAGAAGTTGTGAAAATAGTGATCACAGGAGCATGATAGAGCCAACGACATGGTTTCAATTTTTTTCATGTCTCTTACAAATAGCAACAACAGAATAGGAAGAGAAGGACACACCACAAGTTTAGTCTGTTACAGTAAACACCTAACACAATCATGGTCTTAGCTAATACATAATAGGAAGCATACAAATATCATTCAACTGCCATTCTTTTCATTCAACGTCAGCAGCCATTCCTTGAGTTATCTTTCAAAAATATCAAGTACTAGTACCGAATTATAACTTGAGTTATCTTAGATTTTGACATCACTTGAATCATATATAATCGATATACCATCGAAAAAAATCGCTCTCAAGGTCTAAAAATTAAAACATTAATCAAAGAACAAAACAAAAATTATCCATCACTATTATTATAAAAATTAAAAAATATCCACATATATACATATTAATAAATTACCCACTACCATTGTGAAACGTGATATTTTTTGTATTATATTGGCAAAACTGTCATACAACCATGGTTCAAGCATGACCAGATATCATATGGAAGTCACGTTTCCACGTGGACTATTTACTATTCTTGTATTGGCAAAAATGTCATATATACAACCATGACCAGGGGCCCAAAGTCACTTGCGCACGTATGAAGAAAGAAAATAACGAGTTATTAGGTGGCCAACGGGTCGGCACGACATGAGCTCGTGACGGGCTGGGTCGTTTCCACAACAGGCCGGCACAGCTCGAGCCGGTGAATGGGCCGTGCCATGCTGGCACGACTGGCCTAAGGCATATTGCCGCAACAATAAACATTCAAGATTTATGCACGTGACTTGCATATTGCCGCAACACAAGAATAGTATATCTTGCATATTATTTTATTTAGTTGTCCAGTTTATTCAGCCAACATCAACCTGTATAACAAAAACTTTGGTGACCTATGGTATATGATGGCTCTTTATAGATGTTAAGTCTGGCTTCTCTTATGGAATCCTTGATCAATTATATATGTTTTAATAACGGACTAGAAATTTAGTAGTGAAGCTAGTAGGTACTAAACATTACTATGGGCTCCTAATTCAGAGAAACATTAGTTAGGTATAAATATATCTTTCTCGATCCAATCTCTCAGCCAGAAGCTAAATGTTAATGGGCATTGTATCTTGATCCTATTAGTCTATTACTGAAGTCATATATTTTTTTTTCAGAAGAAGATACAACACTTGTTTATTTGTGTGTTTAGGGAGGACACTTGGAAAATGGAGAAATTTCCTTGATTCAGCGAAATTCCTATAGTGACCGTACACTCTGATCACTAGACTATACAGTCCGGTTAGTGCAAAGTGCACAGTATCACGAGTCAGTCTTGTCATAGAGATCGGACAGAACGGTCCTAGAGACCGGACCGTCCAGTCTGTATGGGTCGCCAGCAGACTCAGGACCTGACCGGACAGTCCGGTCTAGAGACCGTACCGTCTGGTCACTATGATTGAAAACACGATGTCTCTTTAATATGTGACTGTTGATCACGTCCTCGTATGATCTCAGCCGTTCGTCGGTTCCTTGACCTAGGTCAAAATCAAAATCGATTGTTTTCTTCCTCGTTCTCCCCTGAGCGCCGAGTACACGAACTCGCCATCACCGCCTCGTCTCCATCACCGTCCTCGGTTTCCCTCTCGCCGCCAACGGCACTAATCACCATCACCGCCGTCCTCCACTGCTTTCTCGCCATCACTCGCTCGCCCTCGCACTGCTGCACACACCCGCGCTGCCCCGCTCGGCTCAGCCCGCGCGCTCGCCTCAAGCTGCCAGCGCTGTCACCTTGCGCCGTATGCAACTCGCCACTGTCGAGCCCCACTGCAGCATCTCCAGTGGTGCTGCCTCTGCTCCCCACACATGTTTGCCCCCAGACGAGAGCCTATCTCCACAGTTTAGGGCAAGTTTGCTTCTCCACCTCCACCACCATAGCCGGCAACGAAATTTCCAAGTTTCGTTCTTTTTGGTGATCGGTAGGACTGTTCTTGGTGTTCATTATCTCCACTCCTAAGGTATTGTGCTACTTCTCCTATTTCATCGATTATGCCCTAATTCTGAGTAGTTAGCTTTAATTGATGCAATTATATTGACTGCCCATGTTTAGTTGCATTAATTAGCTAATTGGCTCAACCTAGTTTGCAATTAATTCCCTGCATATCTGTTAATTGCAATTCTAGGGTCTATGTCTTGTTTAGTCTGCAGTTAGATTTATTGCATGTTATTTGACTCCACACTAGATGACTCGCACCAACCACATATAGTCGATGATCACTGTAGTTACTTTGCTTTTTTGTCTAGTGATCATGTCCTTCATTCAGTGCTAGGATTTCTATTACACATTCTTATCTAGCGGTGCTTTGCTTGTAGATGTATTAGCTTCTATACTTATCCTGTCTATACCTACATGCGTGCACTGACAGCAGTCAGCATCAGCCGAGATGGCAGGATCTGGTCAGGACAATGGCAAGGGCAAGGCACCAGTGCAGCCCAAGAGCAGGAAGAGGATTAGGCTGGACCCAGAGTTAGAGAGGGCCAGGAGAGTTGCCAGGCACCTAGATGCCATGGAGCTGTCGTGCAGGACACCCGGATCATGCTTGATCATCGGGCAGACGCAGACAGAGATAGAGACACAGGGCCTGCGGAGGAGTACCAGGCAGAGGACAACACCTCCACCCTTAGCTACAGGTGTACTACTGCTAGCATGGTCGCAACGTACTTCGGCTTAACGTCAGGGGAGGTCATCGAGACCTGTGGAGCAGGGATCCTCCAAGCAGCAGGAGGAGTCTGAGGAGGAGAGCTCCGAGTACGAGTCAGAGGAGCTCAAGGAGATAGAGGAGACAGAGCAGGCACAGCCAGCTGGAACCCAGAGGTCAGCTCACCGGGCAGGAGACCTAAGGTGCACTTGTGCAGTGTGCACGAGGAGGCTGCAGAGGCTCGTTGAGGCAGCCAGGGAGACGGACATTCTTAAGGTTCCTACAAAGGACCTTAAGGCTCTACATCTTGTCTCCTTCGAGCAATGGGTTCCAGTCCCCAGGGATCCTGCTATAGGAGAGAGGTACTGGATAGGCCTCCAGAGGAGGATAGGAGAGGGACTCAGACGCTACCTTGCCAAGAAGGGAAAGTCTAGGTTGTTTGTGCCGTAGAAGTACACCACTTACCAGGCAATGAGGATGGCCACCGGCACAGACATGGAGTAGTACTTCACCTACCTACCTGGACTGGCAGAGTTCATCACTGAGCGAAAAGTTATACCTGTTTTACCGAAGGGGTGTCGGAATCGGTTATGAAGAACCCGGGGGTTTGAGTGAAACCCGAGTCGGGCTTGAGGTCGGTTAGGGATTTTTTTCGCGAGGTGGATGCAGCGGAAAGTGGAATTTGTGAAAATTGGTCCGAGGTGGTGAGGGTGGGGTTAGAGTGGGATTAGGGTGGGCGTGTTGATCAATCAACCCTAGCACACAAATCCGACAAAACCGAGGATGGTTAAGGGGATGGCGGCTAGGGTTGCAAGGGAAACACTACTGACGAAAAAACACAAACTAAACCAGCGATTAAATAAGAACTAGGGCACAAAATCAATACTACGGACTCTGAAATTGAAATATGCAAAGGCTAAACACGTGGTTATGGGCGAGGACAATTTTTTTTTTGGTATTTTCTGTGGACGATAGGATGAACACGAAAACTAAAGAGTAGTGCAAACCTGACGGTGCACCTGAAGCTCTGATTACCACTTGATGTAAACAAGGGTTCCCGATCTTCTGAAAGGTTCTTGGTAAGTTGATTTGGTTGGAGGCGACACACAAATCGATCCGGCTTCAGAACAGCACGTTCTAAACCCCACAATCGCAGCATGACGTCTCCTCTGGTTATCAACCGTCCAAAGACGATTGACCTCGCCGAGAAGGCTAATCCCTGCCTGCGAATCAAGAACACAAGCAAGAACAATGAAGAATGCAACACAATTGCAGATGTATGATTAAACTCTCGAAGTTGGGGTCTCACAAAACCGATGAACGGCGACACTGTTTATGAGCAGAATTGATCTAAGCAAATCCCAAACCCTAATGGTGCGGCGGCGGCTGTATATAAAGACCCTAGGGTCGTGCAAGACCCTCTGGACGCGCCCCTAATTGGGCTCAACTAGATACAAAGCCCAAAGGCCAAAAATAGGCGACGCAGCACCAACACAGATTCTGGACTCTCTCTTGTTTTGACGATTCCCGATGACTCCGGATGAATTTTGACATGAGGCCGGCGGCATTGGAAAGGTCTTCTCCTTATCTTTCCGTGCATATATAGAACGTCCAAATCTGAATTCGTATGCGTCCTTGACGACTGTTTTAGTGCAGACTGGTCCTGGGCCCCGAAACAGACTCGAAGTCGGTTTTGATTGGGCCTCCACTTTGGCTTCCAAGCCCTTGCTGGTACTCCACGTTCCCAACTCCTTCTCCCATCATCTCCTGGTCCTCTCCATGGTTTCTAATTATAAAATAATCATTAGATAGCAAACCATTCTTAAAAGTAACATATAGCGAAGAACGTAGGAACGAGCTCACCTCTAAATTTAGTCGTCATGCACGAGCTCTAGTCATTGGACCTTGCAAGTCCAGAATTGGAGGAGTGTTGTGTGTATCCATAGGAGTGATGTCCTCATCACCACCGGACCGTGACATCGAGTTTGTTATTGAATTAGTCCCTGGTACTGCTCCTATTTTTAAGAGACCTTACAAGATGGCTGCAAATCAGCTAGCTGAACTTGAGGAACAACTCCAAGAGTTGTTAGATAAGGGTTATATCCGTCCTAGTGCATCTCCTTGGGGAGCCCCTGTTATCTTTGTGCCCAAGAAAGATGGTACTCAGAGGATGTGTGTTGATTACCGTTCTCTCAATGAGGTTACTATCAAGAACAAGTATCCTTTTTCTAGGATTGATGACTTGTTTGATCAGTTTAAGGGAGCATGTGTTTTCACCAAGATTGATCACCGGTCGGGATATCATCAATTGAAGATCAGGGCAACTGACATACCCAAGACCGCTTTCATCACTCGTTATGGCTTGTACGAGTATACGGTTATGTCATTTGGATTAACCAATGCTCCTGCCTACTTCATGTATCAAATGAACAAGGTTTTCATGGAGTATTTGGACAAGTTTGTTGTGGTTTTCATTGATGACATCCTTATATTCTCCAAGAATGAAGAGGAGCATGAAGAACATCTTCGTCTGGTATTGCAAAAGCTAAGAGAGAATCAGATATATGCCAAGCTTAGTAAATGTGATTTCTGGTTAAAGGAAGTCTCATTTCTTGGTCATATTATCTCTAAAGGAGGAGTGTCTGTGGACCCTAGCAAGGTGAAAGATGTGTTGAGATGGAATACACCTCGGAGTGTTACAGACATCAGAAGTTTCCTTGGACTGGCAGGATACTATAGAAGATTCATCGAAGGATTTTCCAAGATAGCCAAGCCTATGACTGAGTTTCTAGAAAAAGGAAAGATTTTCTAGTGGACATCGGAACATGAAGCCAGTTTCCAAGAACTAAAGAAGAGGCTTACCACAGCACCTGTCTTAACCATGCCTGATATGGAGAAGCCTTTCTCAATCTATTGTGATGCTTCCGGGCAAGGTTTAGGATGCGTGCTCATGCAAGATGGCCATGTGGTCACTTATGCTTCAAGGCAATTGAGAAAGCATGAAGAGAAGTATCCAACCCATGACTTGGAGTTAGCAGCCGTGGTTCATGCTCTCAAGATCTGGAGACACTATATCATTGGAAAAAGATGTGAAATATATTCAGACCACAAGAGTTTGAAGTATATATTCACTCAGCCAGATTTGAACCTCAGACAGCGAAGATGGTTGGAACTCATCAAAGATTATGATTTGGGAATCAACTACCATCCAGGCAAAGCAAATGTTGTAGCAGATGTTTTAAGCAGAAGGTCTTATCTCAACATGTTATCAACACGGGAGTCGCTACCTGAGTTCTGTGAAGAATTTCAGAAGCTTAACTTGGGATGGGTGTCCAACACAGAAGTCATTGCAATGGAAGTGGACTCAACTCTGGAGCATGACATTCGTAAAGGACAACTTGAAGATGCTAAAGTTCAAGAAATCAAGCAACTGATTGAGAAGGACAAAGCTCCAGGTTTCACAGTGGATAATCAAGGAACCTTATGGTATAAGAAAAGGTTGTGTGTGCCTGATATCAAAGAGATCAAGGAGTTGATATTAAGAGAAGCCCATGATTCAGCTTACTCTATTCATCCAGGAAGTACCAAAATGTATCATGACCTCAAGAGTTGGTACTGGTGGTACGGAATGAAGAGAGCTGTGAGTGAACATGTTGCACTCTGCGACACTTGTCAGCGAGTCAAGGCAGAACGTCAAAGGCCTGCAGGACTCTTGCAACCATTGAAGATACCAGAATGGAAATGGGAAGAAATTTGCATGGATTTCATTGTGGGTTTACCCAGGACACAAGCCGGTTATGATTCTATATGGGTTATTGTGGATCGCTTGACCAAGGTTGCTCATTTCATCCCTGTCAAGACCACATACAGCGGACCCAAGCTTGCAGAGTTGTATATTTCCAGAATAGTATGCTTGCATGGAATACCTAAGAAGATAGTATCCGACAGAGGAACTCAATTCACCTCAAAGTTTTGAAAAAAATTACATGAGTGCATGGATACAAGGCTGAATTTTAGTTCAGCCTATCATCCCCAAATGGATGGACAGACGGAAAGGGTGAATCAAATTCTTGAGGATATGTTGAGGGCATGTGCACTAAAGGTAGCAAAAGTTGGGAAAAATGTCTGCCATATGCAGAGTTCTCCTACAACAACAACTATAAGGAAAGATTGAAGATGTCTCCATTTAAGTTTTTATATGGATGGAAGTGTAGAACACCTTTGTTCTGGAATGAGACTGGTGAAAATCAAGTCTTTGGACTAGAGATTCTCCGAGATGCTGAAAGGCAAGTTCACATTGTTCGAGAGAATTTGAAGCTTGCACAGTCTAGACAGAAAAGCTATGCCGATCATAGAAGAAGAGACTTGAGCTATGATGTTGGTGATTTTGTCTATCTCAAAGTATCTCCAATGAGAGGACTCCGTCGATTCAAGGTTAGAGGAAAACTTGCACCAAGGTACATTGGCCTATTCAAGATCATAGAGCGAAGAGGTGAAGTTGCCTATCAGTTGGAACTGCCACCAAAGCGATCAGATGTGCACGATGTTTTCCATGTCTCACAGTTGAGAAAGTGCCTACGAGTTCCAGAGGAACAAATGCCTATAGAACAGTTGGATATTGGCAAAGATCTTACTTATCAAGAGTATCCCGTCAAGATTCTGGAAATATCAGAAAGAGTCACAAGGAACAAGAAGTATCGTATGTACAAAGTGCAATGGAGCAATCATACAAAAGAAGTCACTTGGGAGCAAGAAGACCAGCTCAAGACAGATTTTCCGGACATCTTCCACGACCAGCCCGAATCTCGAGGGCGAGATTCATCCTAAGGGGGGTAGGTTTGTAACAACCTAATTTTCATATTTTGCAAATGATTAGTTTTCCTACTTTTATTAGGGTGTTAATATTTTTCTTTAGCTACAAAGATTATTTTCTTGATTTATTAAATTAAGTAATTAAAATTATTATTATTTTTGTATTGTTGCATTCATGCTGGATAGTATGCATTAGAATTTTTATTGGTGTGAAAAAGTATCTAAAATTCGACTAGAAATCAATTTAGAAATAGTTAGAATTTTTAAAACAATTTTGAACAGGATTTAGAAAAGAATTTAGAAAGAAAAAGGAATTTTGCCTCGCTCATGGGCCACTTCCCTCCGTGAGCCCATTTTCTCTTTCCCCTCCCCCTCTCTCCTTTTCCCCTCCCCTTCTTTTTCTGGCCTGCCAGCCCCGCAACCCAGCTCTCCCAGTCGCCCCCTCCAGCTGCCAGCCCACCCTGCCCGCTGGCCTAGCACGCGCAGCGCCCCCGCGGCCCAGCTCGCCCCCGCGACCCAGTCAGCTCCGCAGCCGAGCTCCCTCACCAGCCCAGCCCCGCCAGCGCTCGCTGACAAGCTGGCCCCACCCCGCCCGTCTTCCTCCTCCAGCTTCTCTCTCTCTCTCTTCTCTCCCCGCCACCGATCGGTAACCGCCGTCTCCCCTCCTCCCCGCCTCCCTGGCTCCCCGAAAACGCACCACGAGCACCCGCGTGCTTCCCTGTTTCCCCTTCCCTACTTCCCACCCTTAAACGCGCACTCCCGCGCACTCACGCCCATCAATGGCTACCGGCGGCCATTGATTCCCGTCGAGCTCGCCGCTCGCCTCCCCTCTTCCCCCCACTGCCCCTATAAAATCGAGAGCCGGCTCCGCCTTGCCCCGTCACTCCCTCCTCTCACTCCCCCTCACTCCCGCGATCCCCGGAACCCCGTGCCCGACGACCTCCAGTGACCGCCACCGCCTTCCTCCGTCGCCAACCTGCCTCCAGCCCTCCCCGCGCTCGCGCGACAGCTCGGTAAGCGCCGCATCGCTCCCCTCTTCCTCCACGACATCTCGCGGCGAGGAACCGGCCACCAGAGCACGTTCCCGGCCAACTCCGACGAGCCCCTGGCTCTGCGCCGCCGCGTAGCTCGTCGACGGCCGGCGCCCTGCTCGCCAGTGCCCCTGAGCCGTTGATTTCCCGATCTACGGCTCAGATTAGAAGACCCCGAAGGGGTACGCACCCGGTCCAACATGGACCGTGGACCACGGGTCAACGCTCGGTCCACGAACCCCATGGACCTGGTCCACTACTTTTAATATTTAATTTAATTCCAATAAATTCCAGGAAAATGCCCTTTTTACATTTAGGCCCTGATCTTTAATTTAATTAGATTTTTATCCCAATCTTTTTACAGAACTTTTAGTAATTTATATTTTAGCCCCTGAATTTTTTATAAATATTATTTTGGACCTGAAAATTTATAAAAACACCCCTGAGCTTAATTTTAATTATATTTTAACCCTATCTTTTTACACTTAGGCCCCTACACTTAATAGAAATTATGTTTAGATCCTAAAATTTTGCAAAAACAACCTTATACTTTTTAATAATTATTTTTCAGTCCTAATAATTTACACTTTAGTCCCTATAATTTTATAAAATTACAAATGGGTCCCTAAATGTTGTTGTTTTTACCTTTTAGCCCCTAAAATTTCAAACTAGCATAACTTTTCAACCGTAACTCCGATTTAGGTGATTTTTATGCTCACGGAATCGTAGGAACGCGTACTATCTTTTGATACTATTTTCATAGTCATTAGGAAATGTTTGGTGTACTGTTCCTTGTTTGTTTGTGTTTTACTGTTCCTTGTTTGTTTGTGAGTTTGAGCAGCAGCGAGCGGGAGAACAAGGCAACTGTCCTTGACCATATCGCACCTATTAAGAATATTAATTTACTTTTGATGCATGCTTGTCTAAATTTGAATCCTACGTTAGGTTGACTAGAAATTGATTTATTCCGTCCTTGTCGCCTGGTTTGGATTTGGTAGATGAGTATGGGTACGTCATGCTAGGCAGTACTTTGGGGTATAAAATGAATAAAAATAAACTTGACAAATATTCACTTGAACCTAATTATCATTTGGGTAATTTAGATGACCCAAGTAGAAGAATGTTGAGGATGGTGCGGGTATGCACAGGTACGGGTAATATACTGTTTGGTTTGAGGTAGTACCTGCTTGTGGTCATAAAAACCAAATTCGTGGAGCAGCTACCCAGGAAAACAGTGCAAAGCACAGGGCTGATATGGGTAGGCATGGTTTAGTAGTAGATGTCTTCGTAGTTTTGCGGGCGTCCGAGGAAGGAGGACGAGTGGGTTACTTTCGGCCTCAGGCGATGAAGGGTATGCTTCTAGCCACGACGCCAGAGGGATGGTTAATCCCGCAGCGATGAAACCTTAGCATGGACGTTTTGCAGGCTGGGTAGTGCTTTGAAAGATCACGTGGTGATCTCCTGGCCTCACACCTATGGTAGTGTGTTGGGAACAGGGAGACTTCAATCACTGAATAGTGATGGAATCACCAATCTGTGGGTAAAGTTGTGCAACCTCTGCAGAGTGTAAAACTGTTATAACAGCCATGCTCATGGTCAAGAGCAGCTTGGATCCTCACATGATTAGATGGATACTTGAGTAGATCTGGTGGGTAACCAGATTTGGGTGGTAGCTACAGGTGGGTAACCTGTAGTGTTTTGGTATGGATGGGTACCTCATAGTTTTGCTATCGGTGGGCAACCGATAGTGTTGGACAGGTGGTAAACCTGTGGGGCTACTTTCACCTAGTAAATAGGATGCTTGTATAATTGAGTCATAGGGTGCATAGTGCAGTAAACCTGTGTCAAGCCTATTCTTATTTTAGCCTGCATGTCATAATTTTTCCCCACTTGCTGAGTACTTTATGTACTCACGCATTTTAGTTTTTCTTGTGTTTTTGCAGCTATATTACTGCTACTCAGATGACGCTGGCGAGATGGACTACGCCAATGAGGACTACTTCGACTAGGAGTGCGACCCCCGGTTGACTGCATGTGGCGTTATGGAGTCTTCCGCTGTTTCTTTTATCTTCTTGATGTAATCTAGACTATGTAATAATGGTATGATAGAATAATAATAATGACATTGGTTACTTACTGTTACTTCACTTTTGTCTTGTATGCGTGAAAACTTGATCCTGGGCACGTACACAGAAGCATTCGGTTTTGGCCTTGAAACCGGGTGTGACAAAGGTGGAGCTGTAGCTGTAGCTGGGGCTGACTGCGACTCTGCTCGAGTCGTGTGCACTATCTCTGAGAATAGGCTCCTGACCGGTATGTGCTGGAAGGTAGAAGGTGCTGCCATCTGTGAAGTCGAAGAGTGTGTCGGTGAAGAGAACAATGCAGATACTGAGAAAGCAGACACGGGGGAGAACTGAGTCTACGGAGAGAAAGTCTGTCATGTTCCCCCTGTCGGTAACACCCCTGAGTGTGACAACCCACTGGACTGAGCTGTGATCATAGTAGTGAATGGTCCTGGGCGTGTCGGCAACGGCTGAAACTATGTAAGCGAAGGTTGTCCTTGCTACTAACTGGCCTGCCTCTGAGTCATCTCTACCATCTGAGCCATCAGAGTGGTCATCATCATCATCAGTTGTCTCTGAAGCTCTGCCTGACCCCTGATGACCTCCATCATCTAACGTCTATTCTCAGCTGTGCTTTGAATGAACTCACTCAGGCGTCCTGCAAGTGCTGCTACGGTGATAGTGTCTGCTGTCTGCGATCCTGTAGGCTAGAGAGTGCTCCTGTATTGGCTGACTCAGCAACCACCGTCTCTAGAAGAGCTGCCTGCTCGTGAACAACCGGCGATGACTCCTGCTCCTCCTCTCCTGTCTACTGACTAGAGGCTGACCGCGAACCCCTGTGGACTCTAGGTGCGTAGCTGGTGGTCACCTCAGGGAACACCTGGTACTGCTCCTCCATCACTAGTCCCATCTTCTTCAGAAGGTATCAGATGTAAGGACCATAAACTAAGTGATGTCCTCCTACTCTCTCAGAGATGACCTCCTCCTTCTCAGCAATGAAGAGGTCTACCATGACAAAGTGCTGTCTCCTCAAGATGGCTGCTATGGCCTACTGGTGCAACAGTGTAAACTCCTCTCTGTACCCTGACCTAGGTATGATTGTCCTGGTGACTATCGCTCTAACCATCTTGGCCTCTACAGTGAATCTCGCAGGCCTCTGTCAAAGCCTGGTGTGTGTGGTGGTGGAAAAGCAACAAACACCATCTCGTCTAAGGGTAGGACCCCTCCATGTGGTCTGCAGGGTGGAAGTAAGTCTCTGTAGACACTGGTGTACAGTCGCAGGTCTGACACAAGCAGTCTTAGTGCAGCAATCAAGTCCTCCCTGGTAAGTCTCTGGGGCTCTCCTCTGAATAGGAACCAGATCTCAGAATGATCTCTGGCTACCCACAGTGTAGCATAGAACTCTAGGACCACGTCCTCTCTGAACCTATAGGGCTCAGTGACCAACTCTGCCAGTCCAGGTAGGTAGGTGAAGTACTACTCCATGTCTGTGCCGGTGGCCATCCTCATTGCCTGGTAAGTGGTGTACTTCTACGGCACAAACAACCTAGACTTTCCCTTCTTGGCAAGGTAGCGTCTGAGTCCCTCTCCTATCCTCCTCTGGAGGCCTATCCAGTACCTCTCTCCTATAGCAGGATCCCTGGGGACTGGAACCCATTGCTCGAAGGAGACAAGATGTAGAGCCTTAAGGTCCTTTGTAGGAACCTTAAGAATGTCCGTCTCCCTGGCTGCCTCAACGAGCCTCTGCAGCCTCCTCGTGCACACTGCACAAGTGCACCTTAGGTCTCCTGCCCGGTGAGCTGACCTCTGGGTTCCAGCTGGCTGTGCCTGCTCTGTCTCCTCTATCTCCTTGAGCTCCTCTGACTCGTACTCGGAGCTCTCCTCCTCAGACTCCTCCTGCTGCTTGGAGGATCCCTGCTCCACAGGTCTCGATGACCTCCCCTGACGTTAAGCCGAAGTACGTTGCGACCATGCTAGCAGTAGTACACCTGTAGCTAAGGGTGGAGGTGTTGTCCTCTGCCTGGTACTCCTCCGCAGGCCCTGTGTCTCTATCTCTGTCTGCGTCTGCCCGATGATCAAGCATGATCCGGGTGTCCTGCACGACAGCTCCATGGCATCTAGGTGCCTGGCAACTCTCCTGGCCCTCTCTAACTCTGGGTCCAACCTAATCCTCTTTCTGCTCTTGGGCTGCACTGGTGCCTTGCCCTTGCCATTGTCCTGACCAGATCCTGCCATCTCGGCTGATGCTGACTGCTGTCAGTGCACGCATATAGGTATAGACAGGATAAGTATAGAAGCTAATACATCTACAAGCAAAGCACCGCTAGATAAGAATGTGCAATAGAAATCCTAGCACTGAATGAAGGACATGGTCACTAGACAAAAAAGCAAAGTAACTACAGTGATCATCGACTATATGTGGTTGGTGCGAGTCATCTAGTGTGGAGTTAAATAACATGCAATAAATCTAACTGCAGACTAAACAAGACAAGACCCTAGAATTGCAATTAACAGATATGCAGGGAATTAATTACAAACTAGGTTGAGCCAATTAGCTAATTAATGCAACTAAACATGGGCAGTCAATATAATTGCATCAATTAAAGCTAACTACTCAGAATTAGGGCATAATCGATGAAATAGGAGAAGTAGCACAATACTTTAGGAGTGGAGATAATGAACACCAAGAACAGTCCTACCGATCACCAAAAAGAACGAAACTTGGAAATTTCGTTGCCGGCTATGGAGGTGGAGGTGGAGAAGCAAACTTGCCCTAAACTGTGGAGATAGGCTCTGGTCTCGGGGCAAACATGTGTGGGGAGCAGAGGTAGCACCACTGGAGATGCTGCAGTGGGGCTCGACAGTGGCGAGTTGCATACGGCGCAAGGTGACGGCGCTGGCAGCTTGAGGCGAGCGCGTGGGCTGAGCCGAGCGGTGCAGCGCGGGTGTGTGCAGCAGTGCGAGGGTGAGCGAGTGATGGCGAGAAAGCAGTGGAGGATGGCGGTGATGGTGATCAGTGCCGTTGGCGGCGAGGGGGAAACCGAGGACGGTGATGGAGACGAGGCGGTGATGGCGAGTTCGTGTACTCGACGCTCAGGGGAGAACGAGGAAGAAAACATTCGATTTTGATTTTGACCCAGGTCAAGGAACCGACGAACGGCTGAGATCATACGAGGACGTGATCAACAGTCACAGATTAAAGAGACATCGTGTTTTCAATCATAGTGACCAGACGGTACGGTCTCTAGACCGGACTGTCCGGTCAGGTCCTGAGTGTGCTGGCGACCCATACAGACTGGACGGTCCGGTCTCTAGGACCGTTCTGTCCGATCTCTATGACAAGACTGACTCGTGACACTGTGCACTTTGCACTAACTGGACTGTATGGTCCAGTGATCGGAGTGTACGGTCACTATAGGAATTTTGCTGAATCAAGGAAATTTCTCCATTTTTCAAGTGTTCTCCCTAAACACACAAATAAGCAAGTGTTGTATCTTCTTCTGAAAAAAAAATATATGACTTCAGTAATAGACTAATAGGATCAAGATGTATTAGTATGTATACTGTATTTGCTTGACACATTGACTTATTTTTCCAAATCCACATGAACAAATAAGAATTATCAGTTTTAATTTTAAAAAGGTACGTTCAACAACATATCCTTATTTAGGAAGGTACAATATATTTGTTTAAATCTAAAAAATAAATAGCAGATCTAGCCATGCAAATGCGCCGGCCGCCCTATGCTGGTTACATTAGAAGATCTTCATTGGCCCATTCTTCACCAGTCCACCAAAACTCAGCACAGACGATGCTGATTTTCCTGGACGAACGACCAATGCGTTCCGCACCATTGGCCTTGGAGTGATGCGGATTTGATTGTTACCAGCTGATGATCCATTGGCTACCAGGTTGTCCCAGCACACCTTGTCGTAGGCGCCCACACTTAGGTTCATGGCTGGATCATGGAGGAGTCCTCTTTCGACGACGGGTTTTTTGTTCGGCAGCGGTGGAGTCCTCTCGCCGCCGTCGATGAACTTGACGACGCTATCCATGAGCGCCACCGCACTGGGGCGTGTGGTCCGGTAGAGGTGGAAGGCGTGGTCCTCTCCCTCCGACTCTAAGAACGTCACCTCGCGGCACAACTTGCCATGGCGCTGCAGCCGCTCCGCATACCGCCGGCCGCGGTGCCGTGCCAGGTCCCTGGCTGCCACGGCCACCAGGGCACGTCGGCATGGCAGCGACGCGACCACCTCGACCGGCGGGTAGGCGCATGGGTGGTCTTCCGTGGATCCAAGTAAGAAGGAGAAGAAGTTGTCTAGCTTCTCCGGCACGAACAAAGGTTTAGGCCCCTCTTTCTGCCCATCATCAATCTCGAGAGGCAACCGCTGGTGGCTCCAGAAGAAGGGATGCAACAGCACCATCCCTTCGATGTCAATGTCATCGCCCTCCGGTGTTGCCGCACGCGCCAACACGTTGTGCGCGATGACGGCGCCAGCGCTCTCGCCGGCAAGGAATGTACGCGTGTGGTCTCCATGGAAGGCGAGCCAGGGATCAGCGAAGGTGGTCACCCATCGGAGCGCCGCCCACCCGTCGTCGAAGGCCGCCGGGATGGGGTGCTCCGGCGCCAGCCGGTAGTCCACGGAGACGACGAGGGCACCGGCACGCGCTGACAGTGACGAGGCGTAGCGGTGGAAGAGCTTGGAGAAGGCGCTGCCTGTGCAGAAGCCGCCGCCATGGTAGTAGACGATGATGGGGAGCTTCTTGCCTGTTGCTGCTGCGGCGACGCTGAGGAACAGGCGAGCGGAGACGCCGGTGGCAGGGTCGATGACGACGTCCCTTGTGGCGATACCATTTGCTCCTGGAGCTTCAGACGCCGGCACGAAGTTGTTGCTGACGAGCCGCTCCACACGCCCATCCTTGTATGTGCGCAGGAAGGGGGACAGGTCGTTGGCGATCTCGGCACCGGCGGCGGCTTCCATATTGCTCGAGTTTGCAAGCATTGCCATATTGCAGCTTGTTTGCACGTACCAGATGCTTGGTTCTGCACCAGATCTAGTAGTACAGCTGCTTGCCTGATCGCACTTAAGCTGCTATTGATTACTATTGCAGCTTGCACCAGATGCTTGTGTGTTGGTTCTGAGTATCCATGTGCATGCTGCTATATATACAACAATCGAGATTGGGACGTTTACCGGGGCCGGAATTTAAAATCGTATTATACATTTTGATATTCCGTGCGTGGTTGCTAGGTCCTATCCGGAACCCGAAGGCTTTGGCTATGTCATATACATGTGATCCAACGACTTTAATGGTAGACCGTGATACCGTTTGATGCAAGGTATGAATTCAGCCGTCAATGTATATGGGCAGTTTTTTATTACTTACCTACGTGCGATTAGTCAGTTCTTCTCAGATCATGTGGTACCCACCGGCTGTTAGGTCAGTTAGCAATTCATTATATTTGATTTGTCTCATGAGTTCGTTTTCGCCGCGCCGCCGGTGGTGACTAAATGAATTGCGAACGGCAGCAGCAGCAGGTGCAACCTGGAAGGCTAGAAGGCATCTGCCACTACAGGACTTGTACTTTTCCCCAACAGTTTTACTACAAATGGCCAACAGTTTCTAGGAATTTGATTAAGTCTCTCAAAAAACTTTGGGAAATGATATTGTTGGTAATTTACTAATTAAAATTGTGGAAAAAGATACAATATTCTACTAGAAAACTTTCGGCCATTTGTGAAATTAGACTTACGAGTTACAAACTGTTGGCCACTAAAGCCTCAACTGTCAGGAAATATGAGAACTCTTGTAGTGTGCACGCATTCGTTCTGCCGTACGCTGGAGTAATTTGAAACGGCATGGAGACACATGAATCCGCCGCCAGCGTAGATCAAGCAAGCCGTCCGCAATTTGAAACGGCATGGAGACTTACGAGTTACATGATTTGAAACGGCATGGAGACAACTGAATTGAACACCAATAATATTAATGCGATTCTCTTTATCTTATTTACAAGGTTGGCTTCAGTTTTGTTTTCCAGTCATGCCCATGTGATACCCATGATTCCTATTTATAATATACCACATGATATATACTAGTAGAACAAAAGGATATGATCACATTAATTGATCTGAGCCATCATATGGAGAAAATGGATGGAACGAAGGCATTCGTTTTGGTGTACTGTAATATATATGTAATCTTTTTTTTATTAATGGAACAAGAGGAGTGCCCCACTACTGGTTATTTATTAATCATAGTAAAAAAGAGTTTACAACAAAACAATAAGCTAAGCTAAAAGAATGAGAAAACAAGACAACACCAAAATCAAGCAAGACTTTCTAGCCATTGTTGAATTGCTGGATATGATATTTTGATTTTGCCTTATGGATAACCGTGGTAAATTTTGCGTTGCAACTTGTACTCGTGAGTCTTAGAGTATATGGAATAACGAATCATTTCTTTTGTATCCCCATATGCTCCAGGCCATGATGATGATGATTTCCATAAAGAAGGGAATATTCAGACAGACCTTTTAACAATACATATGTCGTCCTCGTGCACTGCCGTATACGTAAATATGGAAGGTTCGAGCTAGCTTCTCTGGGTGTGTAAAATCACTTCGCACGTGGAAACCGGTCAATGAAATTAATGCTTTAGACGACTATCAATAGAGAGAATAAATAAGTAATCGTGATTGACACGTGCAGCTAGTCCGTGCTTAGCTGCTGAGTCCTGAAGCCTTTCAAAGTCGTCGTTTGATTTGTCCATCTTGACTTCATGTACTTTTCTTTGATACCGGACACCTGACTGGAGATGCTTTGAATCCTCCGTCCAATGCGAAGGGCTGCAAGAGGGAGGGATAGATTGATTTTTTCATTTTCGTGGTACGGTTGTGGAGTCAGTCAGTCAGACAATCGTAGATAGTAGCCGCCTTTGTCGGGCTAGCAGAGAAAGAACGAGTAACCCGACGGAATTAATGCAACTTCCGGTCGCCCAAGAACGAGTAACCCGACGGATTACAGTTTCCTTATAGTTTCCTTTCCTCTATCTACAACTAAACAGAGCGCGGAATCGCAATGGATCAGTCAGATTAACCTGCTTGTAGCCGCCTCTGATTTTCCATTCTATGTACTCTCCTAGTAAAAAATTGTAAGAGGTCAACCGTCCAAGTATGCGACTTCGTGGACGTCATAAGATCACACCCACGGGGCTTGACCCACCAACCCAATCATATGACCAGACCGGATGGCGACCGATCCAAATTAGTTTACAGTACAACTAAACGACTGATTCATAGTAGTAACTGTCGCATGTGATTCTCGTATTAGTGCTGCGGTGGACATTGTTTTATAGTACTAGTACTATACAAATTTTCTACCAGATTACGTACACACGCAAAAGCAACATGTGACAAAATAGATACATCTTTTGTTTGAGGTTAGTTTTTCTCCAATGGCTCGGGAAACAGCATGGGATTCGAAGAAGCCTAATATTTTTTAGACGGTCACGCGGCCCTATTGGCCCGCCCAATCCACAGTGAGTCAACCTTGATTCCACGACTACGGACCGGTTTAGATATCTTTGTTTTATTAAAAACAGGAGTTAACAAAAAAAACTAAAATAGTTTCTAACGGGTCCGTTTCGTATCTAGTTTTCAAAATCAGATACCTACTACTCTCTTTGAATTTAAATTATTAACATAGTTGACTTTTTTAGTTATGTTTAACCATTCGTATTATTTAAGAATTCTAAAATTTATCAAATATTTTATTACAGATTGTTTTATCACTAAATAAAGTTGAAACTCCTTATAATTTTGCATATTTTAATAAATATTTTAAATAAGACGAATGGTCAAACGTAACTAAAAAAGTCAACTGCATCAACAATTTAAATCCAGAGTGAGTAGTTTCTAAGAAACCAAGAAGCTTAGGTCATCACACCTAAACACATTTTTTTAGCCATTTGTATCTCACTGACACTAGTTGGGGCTTATCTAGGTCACTGATATGTAGGTTTCGGTGGCAAGTAAGAGATTAAGCAAAATTGCACACTGGGGATTATTCCACAGGCCAAACATTCTTACTTGGGTCATTGAAATTTCGCTTAATCTCCTAGTTGCCACTAGTGTCTTCACAAAAGCATATAGATTTTGTAGCTCTCGTAGTAACTCGCGGATTGAAACCGCACCTTACACTTGTCTACAACGACCTTGGTTAATCCCAACCATCAATATTTTTTTTTAAAAAAAAAGTTGATTAGGAAACTTGGTTGCACGCCGACGAGGAGTTAGCAGCCATGCCTATATTTTAGAGGAATGATTTGCTTCCTCCATGAACTTGCTGCTTCGAAGTGCCATCGGTGACACCAATTTCGTCGCGGCTTTGTGGTCTTCAGCTGAACGCCGTTCCATGGCAGGCGTCAAGGGAGGCGAGGGGTGTGTGGTTCGACGGCCGCGCGAGTGGTTGATTTGTGTAATGTGGTTCGACGTACGGCCACGTTGCCCCCACCGGCAAGAATCATGATGACGATTGATTGGTTTGTGTAATGTGTTGATGCAGGTGAGGACACATGCTTAGTGAGATACAATTAATTTGGTGGTAGTAGGAGCAGTAGCTGGGGTCTCGTCCCTCTCCTAGTCCAAGTCAATCATACGGCTGCTCGCTTGATCATGATTCAGATCAACTAGGTCTAGGTGAATATTCTGTATGCTTGGTATGCTGTGAAGTTTATTTTCTACTACCATGATCCTTGTTAGATCAGTTTGTGTGGTTTTGACTTGACTGAACATGTGAAACCACGCTGAAATGTTAGAAATCATGTCATTATTATAGAATTATTACTTTAGTAATCTTATTTGATTAAGAGGAGGGTCTATTGCAGGGTTGAGGATTGCCAACTAGCAACTTTGTGTTCAGTGTCTCTTTTGTTGGTTGTTCTTTTTCATTTCCTGGCTCGGTTATGTCTTTGCCTCGGGCCTTGTAATTGTGTTGGGTTAGTCTTTATAATCTTAGAATATAATTCTAGCTTCTTCTACCTTAATGAATGGCAGCACTCCTGCCTTGTTTATTAAAAAAATGCAGTACCAAGGATTGTTCTACCCCCCCCCCCCTCCCCTCCCTTTAGTAGTCTTACCTGATATTGAATCAAAATACTGCAATAAATATATCTGTAAGGTGGCCTCGGCTAAGATGATTTTCTTGTGGTTTGATTTCAATCAAATACAACCTAGCGAAAAAATTGGCTTACCACTCGATTCTCTGTGCTTGCTGTAAGGAAAGAAGATGTTAAATTCTGTCACTTGGTGCCCAATGCTAGAAACTTGATGCCTCGGTGAAGAAAAGATACGTTTCTTGGAAGAATCTTTGTAACTTAGCTTTAAAAAAATCTGTAGTCCTCATTTTAGTTGTGCTGCTACATGTAGCCAGAATTATGAGTTCGAGTGTATTTTGCAAATACTGAAGGGTGATGGTGTTGAAGTAATCTAAATATTATTCGTCTGTGATCCCCTATACTATACCCTGATATTCTTTACATGATAATATGCAGGGAGACATGTTTAAGTGCAGAGGCTCTATTGGAGATTTGGACTATGATGAGACTGTCAGAACTACATTCAGCTGTAAAACTGAATGTGTCAACACTACATCCAGCAGCCCAGACTTTAATTAGAACCTAGAAAATAACTGATACGGGATCATTTGTTTTTTTTTTCTTTTTCTCAGAGACAAAGCAATGGCAAAAGGATGTTATGAGTTCTCAGCAGAGCACTTCAAAGCAATGACAAGAAGATGACCCCAAGGGAAAGAAAAGCAAACATGATGTTTTTGCAGAAAAGAACTTTATTCAAAACCTGCCTGAGTCCATGTTTATTACCAGGGAGAAACACATGTTCTGTAATATCACTCGTAGACTCTAAATAACACAAGGAAAAGCTTACACCTTGAATTCAAACTCCTAAACACAAGATAGTTGTGGCTGGTAACATAGGGCAAATTCCTTATCAACCATTCAAAAAAGTTGGATTTCCATATTACCGACTACATAATTTGAATTTCTTTATTAGCCCATTCGTCTTAATTTTTTTTCCTTTATCACCATCGTCATCCATTTTAAGGTTTGGCGGTGTTAAATAGGATGAGAAAAAAATCAATTACACCTGATAGAAAACTTATGCTAAAATGTACTTATTAGTTACAGTGGACAAGTGGTGAATGTTTGGCTAAAGAACTAGCCATACGGACAGCAATGAAGTGCGGTTGATAATAATAGTTTAGACAAGTTTAGTCAAAACAGCGACTTCATGGTACTTTTAGCGAATAATAAACATAATCTTCTCTTCTACCTGTTGGCACCCACTGTGCGGTGGTAAGTTCACTGGCTGGGAAGGGTGTCCGCCTGGGTTCGATCCCTGGCGCCGCATTATTTGTGAAAAACGTGCCCACCTTTCTATTTAGTGGGTCCCTTCTTATAAACAATGTTTAGTGGGATGTCTCTCCCACTAAATCGAATTTTTTTTGCCTTCCTAAAATTCCTGTAGAGCTCGAGTTTCAGACTTGCAGAGAGACGAGGAGAGCAAAGGGGGACCGCTGGATTGATGAGCTGCAGCCCAGCTTTCCAGGCTGCTTATTTAGATGGCTGATAAGGAATTTGCTCGTAACACATTGAAGACGTGTTTTGGTCCAAATAACCTAAGAGAAAGGTTACACGTAAATTCAAACTCCTATAGACACAAACATAATGGTGGTAAGTAATAAAACATATGAAACTCATGTGGTTTAGTATATTGTTGATCCAGTTCAAATAACACAGGGAAACGTTTACACATGAATTCAAACTCTTAGACACAACATGTAATTGGTACAGTGATTGGTAATATGTAAAGCTTACATGTGAATTCAAACTCTTGGACACAAGATGATGGTCAATGTTAGACTACAAATCTTATCACATATTAAAAGAATTACTACACATCAAGTCATGTTTGGATTTGTGAAATTACTAATACCCACTGAAGGACTCATTCTTCCAAATTCAATGGAAGGTGGCAAATTTTGGCAATGTTAGATCCAGTGATTATGATTAATTGAGCATCCAATTTTATTGCTGGATGTTTTACTACTTTTTTGTGATTTTTAGCATATCTCTTAGATTCATTGATGTGGAAGCATAAAAAAGTCTTTAATTGGTGAATATATACTCTATCCATCCACAAATATAAGCATCCGGTGAATTTTATACACCACTGGAGCCATATATCAGAAAAAAAAATGATTAAAAGTTTATTACATTACAGGATCTTCTCACTGGCCCGATCACCAGGACTGCAAGCAATGTAAGCCCTTCATGGTCAAGATCAATTGCTACAATAAACCGTTAACATGCAAGATGGACAGTGTTCTGATGCTACAGTATGTGAACACTCAACGACCACTAGTTTTGCATCGGATAGCATTAGCAGCCAGTAGTTGCAGTAAACAACTGCATGCACCCGATCCGTGTCCCACGTGCAATTGACCTTGGTGTCACGCGGATTATTTTGTTACTTGATCCATTGGCCAACGTGGCCTTGCGGGACGCATGCAAATTCAGCACCGGCCGGGTCGTGGATGCCAGCTAGCAGTGCTGGGCGGCGCCGGAGTGGTAGTCTTGTGGATGAAGTCGACGAGACGGTCCATGAGGTCATCAACCGCGCAGGCCGGTAGAGCTGAAAATTACCGCGCAGTAGTGTAACCCGATCGGCGTACCGATGGCCGCGGTGACGTGGCAGGTCATTAGACACCACGGCCACCAGTGGCAGCGTTCAGCGACGCCACCACCTCGATCCAGTGGCGAAGCTAGAGGAAATATGATACGGGTGCAAACACATATTGGAGGCGACACCTCGGCCAAGCACGGCGGCGAGGCCGTGGTGCTCCAAATAGAGCTGCGCGTGGCCCGGCAGAGCACGGAGATGGGCGGCGGCCGCCCCCAGCCGCCCACCCGCTCGTGCTTGCAGGGCCAACCGTGTGGCTGCGCAACGGTTAGAAATGGCCGGAGTCCAACCAATCTGTCCGGCGCAATTCATCGACGGCTGTGCGAGTCGGATGCGATGCCAGCGGCGCCGCCTCTGACCCCTCGCCGCCTTCCTCTCCCCAGCCCACCCACCTCAGCAGCCACCAAAATGGCCGCTCCAGCCCTTGATGCAGTTTACCGATTGATTGCATATGGCATGGCGCAGTTTACCCATTGAATCACACCTCTGCTGTGTCAATTGTTTTATTCAATACCTTACTGGCGATTCTTTATTCTTGTGTTTCGATTTTCCATCTCACAGATTTTTAATCAAAGGCTTCAACGGAATCTGTCACTGTACAATGCTACAAAGTTTCTGGTATGTACCTTTTGTTGTGTCTTTGTAAGCTACTATGCTGTTTTCCTGCTCTAGTGATCCATGGAGATGCACTATACTATAAATAAGCACTGCCTATTATGGTCATGAAACAAATGTTTCCTGAGCGTTAACATGATTTGTTCAAAGCTTTGTTAAATATACAGAGCCATGTTGTTTATTCCTGGTACCTAAGGGCTATTCCTTGTCAGTTCAAGTCCTCCAGATACCTTTGTCATCCAAACTTGCATCTTCATCTTTTATACCTCCGCAGAACTGCTAAAAATGAACGTTAATTAGCCATATCTTTTGTATTAGCTATTGTTAGTATTCCTTATTTCGTTTTATAGCTAAACATGTATCACTTTATCTGTCCAGTCATAATATTTTGATATGTTATATCCCCTTTATAGTATTCATCAAGTGCTAAATATTAAGCTTATATGCACCAATCAGTTGAACCCAAAAGCCTAAGCTCATGGGAAAGAGTGGGCAATACATTTATACTTCAACACTCCCCATCACGTAAAATGTCTCAAATACCGTAAACATGGAAATAAGAGTAATAATACTCCGCCTCACGTGAAAAGCTGCCACAGATCACAAACGTGAAAAGAAAAGTAGGAGTCAACAATAATTTTATTTAATAAATTGCATCCGCCAGGATTCAAACTCAAGACCTCTGGCTCTGATACCATATTAAGTTTGTATGCACCAACCAGATGAATAAAAGCCTAAGCTCATAGGAAAGGGTGGACAATACATTTATACTTCAACACGCCCCCTCACGTGAAAGGTCTCAAAGGCCGCAAACATGAAAATAAGAGTAATAATACTCCGCCTCACGTGAAAAGTTACCGCAGATCACAAACGTGAAAAGAAAAGTAGGAGTCGACAACAATTTTATTTCATAAATTGCGTCCGTCAAGATTCAAACTCAAGACCTCTGGCTCTGATACAATATTAAGTTTGTATGCATCAATCAGTTGAACCCAAAAGCCTAAGCTCATGGGAAAGTGTGGGCAATACATTTATACTTCAACACTGAAAATCTAGAATATAAACATTCATGAGTCATAAGTTTCGGTATATCGACGAGGTGCCCTGCACTACCAACATGACCCAAATCAGGAGTATTATAGCCTCGTTTCATTTAGGTCACACAGGTTTTTTTTCTTGAACCATAATTATGGTAGTTAGATTTCTTCAGTGGTCTCTTCAACTATAATTTTCCATGTGAATATAATGCCTCTATCTAATAACTGTGTACTAACACGCAATAGGACATTTGTTGGAACAAATGTCAATCCTTCGTGGGAGAAGTTTTTGGTCTCATCAGAGGGTGATATGTAATCTTAGATAACTCAATCACACTTGTTTCTATTTACAGCCAATTGCATCTCGAACCTTTGAGTCTTCTAGTTTCTCAACTTTGACTGCATTGTACCTACTACTACTCCATCGCTTCAGTTTTTGGAATCATAATAAGTAACTTTTGTTCTCCTGTTTTGACTCAATAATGAAGATGAACCTTTAGTTAGTGAATCTGTTCATTAGATAGTTTGTTTTAGTGCTTTGTTTGCTAATTAAAACTAAAGTGTGAATCTTTGTACAAAATTGTAAGAATGGTCTATGTTTGACCAAAACAGTCCGACAATATGGTACAAACCTTTGTCATAATTGTAAGATTCATCTGTCTTGACCAAAACAATTCAGTGGGAAATGGCCACATAATTGTACAGATTTGATCGGCTTAGATGATTCTGTACATTGCCAACACATGTTGAATCTAGTGGGAAATGGTGCAATTATTGAAGCATCTGATGAGAAGAGATTATCATATTGCAAAGAAGCTACAAATATGGGGGAGTTTCCTGGTACCATGTTTTCCCAGGAGGACATTCAGAGGTGAGTTCTTAAGATGCTTTTGCAGTATTGGGCACAAATAATGAAGGTTAAGATTTTTTTTAAGAAATGTTATTCAAAGATTTATTTGAGAAGTTAATGTACAAATGTAGACCTAGGTGTAAGCTTTGCTTATAGTGTGAGGTGGTGAAGACAGTAGCATGGTTTCTTCTATTAGTTAGCATGCTGACTTTGAAGCAATGTATGGAAGCTAACACCTGATAAGGAATAACATCAAGAAATTTCAGCTGAACCAATAGCTGAAGTTCACTGCTGGCAATCATAAACCAGGCATGACTATTGCCTTGTTTATGAATTGAAAGTGTTTTGTCCCTGTTAGTTAGCATGTTGAGACTTCAAAGTGACTTTAATATTTTAGAGGAATCTGCTTATAGCTTGAAATTGACTTTAACTGAGACAACTGTTGCCATTTTGGATTATAAATCTGAGGATTATAAAGTGCCATATTGTTGAACTCCATTTGTTTATACCAGCCTCAAGAAATTGGAATCACGAGTCATCAAGCTGATGAAGAAGACCTTGCATGTCTCAGCGAAAGAGTTTCACAAGGGATGTTTGAGGGGATCATCCGTAAAGTGGTTGAGGAAACTGTAGTTCCTGCCGGTTCCCGTGGAGGCCTAATTCATGACACTTTTCTAACGAACAGGATTCCTAGAAATAATGTTAAGTTATTTGAAATTGCTATGCAAGGAAGATTTTTCACTCCACAATTTTTTGTATGTCCATTAACTATGAACATTTGGCTCTGCAGACAGATCATGTCTTCATTTGAGTTGAACTCCGAGAATTGAATGTTAGGCCAACTGCATTCTTTTTTGCAAAACATGACATTGACTCCAGTGGTATAAATGAACTTTATTCTAGAGCTCGACATGGCCATGAATCCACTACATTATATGCAATCTCAGTGGTTTGTTTACCTGCGCTTGCAACTCTCTGATTTGACCCTTAGCTTGCTCTTGCTTTTAGGTGCCGCCAATCGTTTAAGTTGTTTTTGTGTATATTACTGGATGAGCTGCGAGGAATGAACCAGAGAATGCCTGGCCGCCACATTGGTGGTTTTCCTCTATATGAAGTGATGAGAAAACTACCAAAAGTTTGGGAACAGATTGGTGAAAGTGTATCTCGTTACCGCCACAAAACTGGAAATGGTTAAGGTACCTAGTCATGCAAGTTTAGATCTTCTCTTGTTACAAAGTCATTTTCTTATGTGAGTTAGCTGGTATTTCTTTTGCAGGATTAGAGCGTTCAGATGGCATTTAACATCGCAAAATGAGCGTAGAGGTCTTCACAGCCCATGGGAGCATAGCGGGCAACATCTACAAGTTCAAATTTATTCAAATTCGTTGGATTTGACTTGACTTTAAGTAGATGTGTTGTTTCTTTCCTCCTTATGTAATGGATGCTTCTTAGCCGGAAGTGCTAAAGGAAATTAGAGAATGAAGATTTCTCCTGTCAACTGTAATGAGAAACTTGATTGATGTGTTGATGTCTCTGCTCAAGAGATTGTATTACAATGTCCAGTTTCATGGAAGCTGATCTGAACTTGGTGTCGTAATGTTGGCTTGCCCTATATTGCAATACTGGTTGTGCACATGATAACCTTGTAGGCCATTAGTGTTGTCTGAATAAAGACATTTCACCACTTTTACCTTAGTATTCCCTTTGTCTTGTTCTGATTTTTTGAAACAGAAAACATATACGGCGCTCCAAAATGTTAACCATGGGGCTCTATAATGTCCACATTTTGGGACATAGTCCCTAAGCTTTCAGTGAGAAGTGACTCGTGCAGAACTCAAAACTAAAATGAAATACATCAAGATATGAAAGTGCTCATGGCATGGTCTCGGCCTCTCGGGAGTAAGTTTATCGGCTCGATCATGTCAGCCGCTTGACACTTCCACCAACATCCCCACTCCCAGAGACGAGACGAGACCCTAGGGCTAAGCACTCCTTCTGATCGACGGCGGCGGCCATGTCCAAGCTCCCGAAGCCCCGCTTCAAGGGGGACCTCCGCAAGAGTTTCTCCATGTTGATGAAGGAGCTAGAACCAAAAGGATTAAACCTATTTTTCTAGGAGATACACTCCTATTTTTTCACGAAAATACTCTTGCTTGTTGTTGTAGCATCGTCGTCGTGCTAGCTGCTTTGTTCCCGTGTCTGGCTGCTTCCTCATCGGGTTGTGATTTGGGGGGAGAAGAGGGATTGGAGAGGTGGATCGGAAAGCTATGTGGCACTCAAGGTTGGGGAAGGTAGGAAAGAGATGAAAATTATTTGCTCAAGGTTTTTAGCGCACACTAGGAACAAGGATCATAGCTACTCAGCTTTGCTTCCAAAGCATCTTGGTCCATTCACACTAGAAAAGTGTTGACCTTTCATTGTTTGGCAAAGACTTGTATTTACTAGCATTCAGATTTCACTTGCCCCTTTTACAACAGGGTTGGTTTAGCTGATAGGACTATGATCATTGTTTTTGGTTTAGCTGATGGAACAGTGGTCATTTGTTTTGGTTTAGCTGATAGGACGGTGGTCATTTTTTTAGTGTGGACATGAAGCTTGTGATTATTTTAGAGGAGACAAGAACTTTTGTGGACCATGAATATTGAGATTTAAGGGAAATATAATTGTATAACACGATATCACCTTAATTTATTGTTTGTATAAAATAAAGATTATTTGATATGATGTTAGTTTTTTCTTCTTGAAACATGATGTTTACATAATTTATTAAATGAGTAAAAGAAATTTACATCATAAAAAGAACAATCTTATCTAATCCTAGTTCAACCCACATCATAAGACTAAGATTCACACATGAAAATATCTAAAGTTGATTTGCACTATAAAAGAGGGACAACTGACTGCAGGTTATATATAAGATGATACATTATGAATAGAAAGTTGACACTTGATATATTTATGTAAACATTGTAAATATAACAATATGCATGAGACATGGCATAATAAAGATCATGGGATATTTTTCAAGTAAACAAGACCATTTATAAACTACCATTTGTAATTCATGTGCATAAACTACCCATTTATAAACTACCAGTTTATCGGCTCCATATGCCACTAAGTGCATGTGGGTGTGACACTACCATGTATGAACATATGTCAAAAGAAATCATCATACATAATATAGTGAGTACAACATGCCGCAACAAAATTCCATTCATAATATGAAGAATATACTGTTCATAATATGTCATACTACTGTGTGACTCTATCATAATACAATACGAAGAAGGTATCATTGAAGCGTTGATTGATCTATTAGAGGCTGTTGCTTTTGCGTCATGGTTGATCCTGTGGTCGGCACAGAGCAGATACTAGAGACTATCATGCCTGCCAAATGCCAACGCAAGACGAACGAAGGTAGGAAATTAACAAGGAGAATGGGAAGACACTATACGGCCACGTCAGATTTGAGGTGCATGGTACTCATAGTATATATGTAACAAGGACATGGGGAATGGTGAACACAGCTCCATGAGTGTTGCAACTAGGGATGGCAATTTGGATCCTAGGTGTGGAGCACCGCTGGGTTTGGCACCCGCCAGGTGTGCAGTGATTTCCTACTCGCGAGGCTCATTCACACTCTCCCGCACAATTGTGGGATGGGTGCGGATTTCTTCTATTACTAGCGGGTCCTAAAAAAAGATTTTTTTCTTTCATGTGTTGAATATTAAACAATGTGTCATGAGGATCTGAGTTTGTGTATTGTGTTAAGTTATGGGACAGTTGACATTATGTGGTTGCGTGTATGACTATTATTTATCGAATATGTATTATATTGTGATAATTTTGGATCAACATGCATTATGTTGATTTACACCCGGGTGGGCTTTTGCTTTAACCGCCCCATTGGCATCCCTAGTTTCAAACATAACGTGGTTATCCGCGTTTTCAGCGATCAGGAATATATCATGGCCAGCCTTTCACGCGGCCTGCAATGACGTTACCGTATGGAAATGGCCAGGGAAGGGGGGCTCGAGATGTTGACGCGGTGGTGCCTCTCACCTGAAATCATTATGCCCACGACATTTGAGAGGCCTACAGACTACAGTAGGGGGCTTATGAGATGGTAGAACTTGGAGAATGATCGCAAACGCGGCGGTGTTCCGCCGGCGAGACAACGATGTCAGGGGTGGTCGCTATTTCATTTACCGACCATCCTACGGTGCCTCGTAGCCGTTGGATCCGACTCATGCATGCGACTCTCTGATTGGCATACATAATTTGAAGGGACACACTTTTTCTCCATGCTCGTTTGTTCGCCGTGCTCCGTATGTAGTCGTCTTGTCAGTTGTCGCCCGAGTACGCGGAAGCTGCTTTCGGAACCTTTGCGATAAGCGAGCGAGACAGAGGTGTTCTACGTGAAGTCACCGCCACCGTATATGAAGCGAACCGGAGGAGGAGTTCCTGTATGCACGAGAGCGCTAAAAAATTGAGGCGATGTGGCGGCTGACCTCGACGGCTTCCAGGCCCGCCCGGGTCGTTGCACGCCGTGCACATTGCCTTGCAACTACAGAAAATGAATTAACAGACACATTTAATGGTATGAAAACAAAAGAATTAAATAAGTTGTGTTAGCTTTTTTTATCTAGAAATTGCATTATTAAGTGTACTCCCTCCATCCCTCAAATGTAAAGATTTGTTGACTTTCTGATACTACATTTCACTGTTTGTCTTATTTATTTTTTTAAAAAAATATAAAAACAAATAAATCAGATTTAAAATATATCTAATGATAAAACACTTTATAATAAAAGAAATAATAATTTTATAAATTTTTTGAATAAGATGAATAGTCAAATATAATGTCTGAAAATCAACAAATGCTTATATTTGAGGGACGGAGGGAGTAGCTAATAAGAGTTATGTCAGATCGAGCTGGGAATTAATAACGTTGCATGCCAGTGTGTTGCGTTTTAATTTAGGACGTACGTATGCTGCTGAGGTCGTCCATGGGCCGTGGCGAGCTTGCGACGATGTGGCCGGCGATCTTGATGACGACGTCATTTTTTCTTTGTTTAGCTGATAGGACAGTGGCCATTTCCTTTTGGTTTAGCTGATAGAACAGTGGTCATTTTTTTAGTATGGACATGAAGCTTGTGATTATTTTAGAGGAGACAAGAACTTCTGCGAACCATGAGTGTTGAGATTTAAGGGAACTATAATTGTATAACGTAATATAACCTCAATTTATTGTTTGTTTAAAATAAAGGCTATTTGATAAGCTGTTAATTTTTTCTTCTTGAAATGTGATGTTTATATAATTTAATAAAATGAGCAAAAGAAATTTACATCAATAAAAGAACAATCTTATCTAATCCTAGTTCAACCCTCGTCATAACACTAAGATTCACACTCGAAAATATCTAAATTTAATTTGTGCTATAAAAGAGGGACAACTGATTGCAGGTTTTTTGTTTTCTTAAGAAAAAAGAAATATGTCATACTATGATTATATAGATTTTAGTCTATACAGGTTTAACACTTGATATATTTATATAAACATTGTACTCTATCATAATATATAATATGAAGAAGGTACCATTCAAGCGTTAATTGATCTATTAGAGGTTGTTGCTTTTGCGTCATGGTTGAACCTGTGGTCGGTGCAGAACACATACTAGAGACTATCATGCCTGCTAAATGCCAACGCATAGGGAACGAAGGTAGGAAATTAACAAGGAGAACGGGAAGACACTATACGGCCGCGTCGGATTCGAGGTGCATGGTACTCATGGTACGTAACAGGGACATGGGGAACGGTCAACACAGCTCCATGGGTGTTGCAACTAGGGATATGGCAATTTGGATCCCAGGTGTGGAGCACTGCTGGGTTTGGCACCCGCCAGGTGTGCGGCGCTTTCCTACTCACGAGGCTCATCCACACTCAGTGGCGGACACAGGATATTAAATTTGGATGTACATACTTCAAGCAATCAAATAGTTATTCTATAACAAAAGTTTGAGATCTAATAAATATCCCCTCAATTAAATTATACTCAATAAGATGTTTAAAACAGGTAGGTTTGTTCAAAATTTTGAGCTAAAACAACTGCATTCTATTCTATTTTTTATTATATAATATATTATACAAGAAATACATTGTAATTTTTTAGAAAAATTGGGTGTACATCTGTACACCCATGACCATATATTGCGTCCGTCCCTGACCATATATTTCTTCTATTACTCGTGGGTCGAGTGTTGAGCAATGTGTCATGAGGATATCAGTTTGAGCACTGCTATACGTACGGCTGAGTCGTCCGACTCAGACATACGACCTTTGTAAAACACATCAGGTTAGTAGGTTAGACTCGTGAGAATTACACTGGTCGGACAGCTCGGTCGTACATAGGAGACGTACGTGAAGCATTTCCGTATCAGTTTGTGTATTGTGTTAAGTTACAGGACAACTGACATTATCTTGTTGCGTGTGACTATTTATTGAATATGTATTATATTGTGATAATTTTGGATCAATATGTATTATGTTGATTTACACCAGCAGATGCGGGTTTGAATTTTTACTTGTAGCATATTTTGTCATAGGTGGGCTTTTGCTTCAACCGCCTCAAACCCGCTCGGTTGCCATCGTTCCAAACATAATGTGCTTATCCACATTTTCAACGATCGGGAATATGTCATGACCAGCCTTTCACGTGGCTTGCAATGGTGTCACCATACCGAAATGGTCACGAGAGGGTGGCTCACGATATACCTGACCAAGTGGGCCATGCTAAATGGGCCAGCACGAGGCTCCCCTATTTTGGTCCGGCTCGAGCACGGCATAAGCACACCACAGCTCTGGACACAACCAATTTAGCATGGCCCATCTAGCTCGTGATATGGCCCGTTTAGCTCAAGAAGCACGACTCATCAGCTCGTCAAATAAAATAATTAATATTACAATATTTACACAAAAAAAATATATTTTTCGTTCAAATTTATTAATCAAAAATATTTTTACATATAAAAATTTAAATATTAGAGAAAAATTATTCATATAAAATTTAACCGGGCTTTGGGCTAGCCTGACCTGAATAGCCTGTCGAGTCGACGGGCCAGCACGGCCCGTGTCAGACGAGTCGTGCCGTATGCTTGGGCTTGGGTACGGCACATTAAGCAGACGGGTCGTGCCGGCCCGTTAAGAGAGTGACCCGGCCCATGAAGGGCCCGGCATGACTCGTTAGCCACCTATACTGGACACCCCGCGCAAGCACGAGAAGGGCAGCAGCGCTCAACGTGGACGGCGCGCGGCGGCAGTAGGCGAAGACGCATATACGGTGTCCCGTCTCGCGAATCGTGACCAGCCACCGGCAACCACCGGAGCGGAGGAACTCGACTTGGTTGAGGCGAAACGCCAAGGTCGCGGGGTCTGAGCATAAAACCAATGGCAAAGTTTTCCACATTACGCAACCAAAACAGGATTCAGACTGTTATTGGTTGATTTCCTTTTGATTGATATTACCTATATCGGAGAAAATGATCAATCTGGTTACTTTCCAGCCGTTGTGTAAATGATGGATCCGGCCAACCTCCTGTTCCCGTCCGATCTAATCACTCATTAGTATAGTTCCCAATGACATCGGCAACGATGGGAGCAGGAAGCCAGGAAGCGGACCTCGGAGGCTGCCGCAGGAGGTGCTGCTCCAGTAAGCGCCGCTGCGCTAGCAGGCCGCCACCAAGATCTCGTGCTTGACATAGCTGATGCCGCTGCAGAGCAGGCCGTCGTTCGTTCCAAGTGAGCAGCGAAGGAGAGTTCCTAGTGTCGCATATATGAGAGGTGACGACTGGTTGCGGGAATGCGGGGAGGAGCGCCCGATTTAGAATCAACGAGCGCACCGCCCGCTGACCTACGGCCTTATGAATTCAGAGGCCTACAGTAGGGGCCTTATGAGATGGTAGAACTTGGAGAATGATCTGAACTTCTCTGCTCGCCTCGCTTCTTATTGACAGATTCATATTCCCCATTCAATGTTGCTCCCGTTCAATTCATTGTGCAGCAGCTGAATTGGCACAGAGTTTGGATTACTGGTCGTTGCTAGCCAGCGACTTAATTCATCACCTTTTATCCCGACAAGGAGTGTAAGTGTAGCCGGCCGACGAAATATTCTTCTTCTCGTTTACTTCCTCCGGTCTAGAAATGTTATCGTTTTAGACATGAAGAAAGAACTAGAAATGAACTAATGCTGCTTGTCTTAACGACATCACTATAAAAACAGAGGAGTAATTTGTTACTACCATCAATATACACATTACTATATTCATTTGTACTGAATTTTTCCAAATGGTAGATAAGTAGTATATAACTTGGATGATACTTTTACAATTTGAAACCACTGGAGTTATAATGGATATACCTGTCAACAAAATGATTAAAAAAAAGTGTTATTATATTAATGTATCTTCATTGTCCCCATCATCTGTCCAAATCTTGGTACTGCTTTTCCAGTTCCAATGACGACCAATGCCCTCCGTGCAATTGACCAATGTCTTCCGTGCCATTGACCTTGGTCAATGCCATAGCCCAACGTGGCCCGGCAGCACACTGCCTTGCGCGACGCATGCAAGTTGAGCACCGCCAGGTCATGGAGGACAGCGGTGTTGGGCGGCGCCGGAGTAGTAGTAGTATTGTGGATGAACTCGACGACGCTGTCCATGAGCTCCACCGCGGTGGCGCGTGCCGGCCGGTAGAGGTGGAACGCGTGGTCCTCGCCCTCCGACTCCACGAACGTCACCTCGCGGCACCACCTGCCATGGCGCTGCAGCCAAGCCGCGTACCGCCGGCCGCGGTGGCGCGCCAGGTCCTTGGATGCCACGGCCACCAGAGCTCGCCGGCACGCCACGGACGCAACCACCTCGGCTGTCGGGTCGGCGCGGGGGTCATCGTTGCTTGCCATGCCTCCCGTTAACAAGGGCCAAAGTTTGTCCAGTTTCTCCGGCACCAACAACGTTTTGTGCTGCCGGTGATGATCTTCGGTCTCCGACGGCAGCCGGTCGGAGCCCCAGAAGAAGGGATGCAGCAGGATCATCCCTTCGATGTGCACATCGTCATCGGACGCGGCGGCGGCGGCGCGCGCCGCCACGTTGTGCGCGATGTTGGCGCCGGCGCTCTCGCCGGCGAGGAAGATACTCGCGCGGTCGGCGTGGTCGACGAGCCACGGGTCGTCGGGGCGCGTCTTCGTCACCCACCGGAGCGCCGCCCACGCGTCGTCGAACGCCGCCGGGACGGGGTGCTCCGGCGCGAGGCGGTAGTCCACGGAGACGACGAGCGCGGCGGCGCGAGCGGACAGGGACGCCGCGTAGCGGTGGAAGAGTTTCGAGAAGGCGCTGCCCGTGCAGAGCCCGCCGCCGTGGAAGTAGACGATGACCGGGAGCCTCCTGTTGTTGCTGCCGTTCGCGGCGGCGCCGACATTGAGGAACAGGCGCGCCGACACGCCGGTGGTAGGGTCGATGACGACGTCCCTCGTTGCCACGCCATTTGCCCCTGGAGCTTCAGACGCCGGCACGAAGTTGCTGCTGACGAGCCGCTCCACGCGCCCATCCTTGTATTGGCGCAGAAAGGGGGACAGGTCGTCGGCGATCTCGGTGCTACCATCCGGAGTAGTAGTACTAGTAGCCTTCCGAGTGTTAATCATGTTTGAATGCATTGTTGCCATAGTCTAGTCTCTCTTTTGCTTGAGTATATATACTTATTATTAATAAGCTACTAGATTATTGCTCTGCTTGTATTAGATGCCTCTATCTGGTTCTGTAGGAACGCTCACTAATAATACTGTTGTGCATGCATGCTGCTATATATAGAAGTGTTTTTCTAGATGTACGTCATCCGTACGTCGTATAGACGCATTAGACTTCGAAATAAGTGTGGAGTTTGGCCTCTAATCAGTAATCACTACTCTAGAGGAAGAACACGGCCGGCCCTCTACATCAAACAGAAACTAACCGCTCCCTATGGATTATGAGAAAGAACAAGTGGAAGACAACTACGATTAGACAATACGTCTGGTGGTATGTTTTGTGCGTCTAGAGATACGATGGCGTCGTCCATCTAAAAACTGGTCTTTTCTCGTGCATATTAATTACCTCTAGACTAGAAAAACATTGTATATATTCTTCAATTCTACATTGGAATGTTTATCATGTTCAGGAAAAAAAACAATCATAAATGCATGTGTGATATTTTTTATTGTGCTGAAAGGGCTAACAATACTTGGAAGCTTAACTGGTAAAAACAAAGCACTTTGCCGTGACACTTCATCTCTCTATTACCGTATAATGACGAACATCCACTATAACAAAAAGGGCCTTTAGCGGCGTCAATAAAAATGGTCCAGTGGTGCATACTAAAACGAACCGCCGCTATAAATCAGACTCATTTTTAGCGGTGGTCCAATTAGCTACCCGCCGCTATTATTTTTTTAGAGGCGGCCGAATAAATCAACCGTCGCTACTATCTTTTTTAGCGGCGGCCCAATAAATCAGTCGCCGCTAAACCCCCGCTGGATCCGGGCCTCCAGGCGTGGCGGCGGGCTCCTCCCCTCCGGATCCGGCGCCTCTCCACTCCCCCCTCCGGATCCGGGACCCCATGCATCGCAGGCGGTGGCGGGAGCCTGTGACGCGCGGCGGGCAGGAGTCGGTGGCTGCCCAGCGGGCGGGGGGCGACGGCGCAAGATCCGGGACTCGCGGCGGGCAGCGGCCTTGCGTAGGCGAACGGATCTGGACGACTCCCTCCTCTGCCTTGCACGGATCTGGGCGACGCTAGAGCGGATGGCGGGGGCAGAGGTGGGCTGGCTGCGGCCGGTGCTGCTATGGGCCGAGCGGGCTGGCCTGATTTTTTTATTTTTTCCAGTAAATTCATAGTGGCGGGTGACAATATCACCCGCCACTACTTTGTTTTTTTAGCTGCGTTTTGTTTCTTCTCGGGATGATCCGCTGTAACAAATGTTTCTTTTTAGTTGTTGAAGTGTCGCGGCGGGAGGCCATACCCGTCGCTACAGTATATTTTCCACCGCCACTACATGTCCTTTTTAGTGTAGTGATCTAGATCTACATGTTCAGGAAACACATATGAGCCTCATGCCTTTCAATATTTTCCTCATGTAGTAATAAAGTATGTCCTTGCTGTCCTCTGCAATGACTAATGAGTGGAAGAAAGGGAACACTTGACCAATAAAATTTTATGCAAAACTGCTGTAAAAAAAAGCAATTTGTGTGCAGCACCATCCTAATTTGCGCCACGTGTCCCACCCACAAATCTCGAACCAGCAAGGACGGATGGACACGTCTGTTTTTTCCAAAGAGTTATACTCCTCCGTTTTTCTTTTGTTGTCGCCAGTCAGTTCATTTGTAAACTGCCGAATAATAGCATTTTACGAACGGAGGAGTATTCCTTTTATAAAATTGTTACAGTGTGTGCATGTGGAAAGAGCCAAAGAAATCGGTCAATCAGATGCTTAATCCGTGTATAGAGAACGGTAGCAGTAGCTGCTGTACACATCCGATCTACAGTCCATCTTTCAACGACGTGATGTTTCATTGGTTGTTCAGTAATAAAATGCTACTTGACTAAAAAAAAGGTATCCTTTCACTTTGTTTGATTAATCTGTACCGTACAGTAGAAGATGATGTTTATCCAGTAATAAAATGATCTTCGAAAGCTAAGCCAATAAATTTTCTAGATTGATAAAGTCACCATTCGTGCTTCGCTATCTAAGAGAACGTCGTCTACCACTAAAAGTACAATATCATTAATCACTAGAAAATTTGTTCTCATAGAAATTCGAACCTAGAAACTAAGGTGCTATTGAGACTCTTATAACCACTAGGCTATACGTTTAATGAGTAATACAAATTAAAATATAAAATAACAACCCATCAGTCCATTAAAAGTTAGAACATAATATGAAAGATAAAAACATGTCCTTGGTGTCCTGTGATGACTGACAAGTGGAGAAAAGGGATCCCTGCGCAGATCTGAAAGGCACAATATATCGGATCAAAAGCATGAGTTACTCTTCGGTTGAAAAAGAAAAAGCATGAGTTCTTTCCAGGAGTACAGCTGGACCAAATGAGCTTCCTTCTTCCGGACCAGTTCTAGATGTCCAAACAGGTAGTGTTTTTAGCGTGCGACTCAAAAAACAAAGTAGTGTTTAGCGCGGATTGGTAAAAAAAGATTCTTTTTTTTATCGACTTGCAAGCTCGACACAGCTTGTTGAATGTTCGATGCACCGTGTCGTGTTTGGCGAGGGTCGGGCCGATATGCGGTACATACATGACCCATTTATTTTCTTTTAAATAAAGTCCATGTTTCACATGTAAACAGCAGAACTATGCGTATGAGCTAGTTTAGGGGCTGTCATTTTGCTAATGAACCACCATGATACCAGTAACAAGTCTATCAGACTGGCTCAACATGTTTAATCAAATATGTATCGTGCCATGGCCTCGCGTATCGTGTCAGTCCAAAACTAAAGAACTCGGGCTTTTCAAAACCTTGGTCCTGTTGAGTTAGGCCTCGTGTTTGGTCATATGTAGGACCAGCTATATATTGATGTCCAACGTATGGTCCGAACACGAGTTATTGGCCTGGTCCAAGTATGACATGATCAGCTGAATTCGGTGTCTGGATGACATCAGTGGCGGAGCTACAAGGTATGCTGGGTATGCACCAGCATACCCTGCAATAGGGCGTAGCCAGAGTAAGAGCTCGTCGGGATCAGCATGCTAAATCACCGGGGTAAGATAGCGTGCTAGATAGTAGCAAACAGTGAGTTTCTACTGATTTGCCTGAAAATCGTTGGGGTCAGCTGACCCCTACGATTGAACGTGGCTTCGCCATTGCCTGTAATTCTGGCAAGTGCATATAGTATCCTATATATTTGAATTAGATAAACTAAAAAGAAAAGAGTGTAAATTGAATCCAATCCATAAAAGGCCCACGTGAACGTCCACTGTCCAATGCTGGCCCAAATGCCAAATCGGTTCACTCGAACACTCGGTGTTTCTGATCGGGCGCTCGACTCAAAGACTCGTTCCGTCATTCGTGATCTACAGGTCAAGAGTGGGGAGCCGCAGCCCAGGAGGTCAGGAGCCCGATCGCCGCTCGACTTCGACTCGGTTCCTTAGACTCGATCAAGAACCGCCTTGCGAAAAAGAAAACCTGAATCGCCACCGCCGCCCAGGAGGTCAAAGTTCAGGAGCCGAGTACTCCAGCCGTCTACGTGATCGCGGATCGCCCTGGATCTCCGGCAGCAGTAGAACAAAGCAACGCGCTTCGCGCCACTACGTCCAGGCATTGCGTGATCTACAGGTATTTCTGTATTATAATTTTTACATTTTAACCTCCATTTATTTCACATCTTCTTTGGCTTTTTTAAAAAATCCATGTGTTTTAATTACTAATTGCTATTTGTATTTTATCCTCCATTTATTTCACCTATTATTTCTATTTTCTTTAATTACTAATTGCTATTACAGGTATTGCTTCTACCCGTGGAAACGACAAGTGTTAAAAGGGTATTTTCTGTAATGGTTTTATTTAAAACAAAGTTACAACATAAGATGGGAAATACTCTTTTGGATGATTGTCTAGTTATTTTCATTTAACAAGCTATTTTCTTTCAAATTGATGAAGATGATATAATTAATACATTTATGTCCTTTCGAAAGCGTCAGATAAAATCATCAGCAAAATAACATTGTAGGTCTCCTATACTCTATTATGTCTATATATCAATTATTGGTATGGCTTTTGAAACTCTTTTATATTAGATGGTTTTCAATTAAATTCATGAATTTAAGCATTATTGTGTTACTTAGTGCATATATACCAAATTATATTGTTAATTTCACAATTATTACCAAAATGATAAAATGGATTTACCAAATTGTATATGAAAATTTTTGAATGACATACTAAGCTAAAATCCTAGATTCACCACTGGATGACATGGTCCCATGCACCATGGTGTGTTTGGTCTGATGGGCGACATAGGTACTTATTTTAAATAAAGTTTAGATAAACAAGAAAGATTAAGTGATATAGCTGTGAGGCACTTGTTCTTTTAGCTTTCGAGTTCAAACCCCAACCCACACATTTTTTTCATCATTTTTCACCATTTATACAATATTAATTGGCTCCAAATTTGTTAATTCCCCGTTGGGCTAACGAGCCTATCCAACGGACCCAAAACGACGTGGTAAGAGCATCTTCAATAGTTATGTAAAAATTCAGTCCCTAAATACTGATTTTGGGAGTTTTTAAAGATGTATTAGGAGTAAAAAACATACCTCCTCCAACAATTCCCAATTTTAGTTCCTAAATAATTTAAATGTGTCCATGCGTATGGTTGTAGTTGACGGCAGTGGCCTGGAGTCGAACAAGCCCTGGTGACGCGCCTCGGATCTCCTCGTTTGACAACAGTTTTATTGCTAATATGATACACACGGAGGCTGACTGTAGATCAAAGCTTATTTTATCGCTAATAATCGTTGGCTCGCAATGCAGAGATCTCAAGCCACACAAGGCGTTGGTGTGTGCAAGTTTCTTCATTTAATTGCTTAAAATTTATTTTGTTCCTGATCGTTCAATTAATAATGTGTTCATTTGTCTCATCTTCACCTAATAATTTGCATGCGTGTGTGAGCAGTTACCAGATTTTGACGTATGAGCTGGAAGAAAATTTTCTTTTAGGACTATTTGGGGAGTTAATTTAGGAAACTGTTGGAGGATGGTTTGTACTAATAACATCCTAAAATTTTGATTTAGGAACTTGGTTTAGAGAATGGTTGGAGATGCTCTAACGAGCCTATCCAACGCACCAAAAATATATAATCAAATCCATACCGTGTCACGGATATACATGTTGTGTTGGGATTTTACAAGCCTGAACTGCCCGCTTAGCCATCTTTAGGGCTAGGTTAGAAAAATCTGCAGCGGTCCAGCCCAAATCTTCTTAGTGTGGATGATTTTTTAGACCAATCCACATTTATTATGTTGCGACCCTGCCAGCCCATCTATGCCCTGCACCTTAGGGATGCTCTTGACTAGGATGTCGAACCTTGGTGTTTAAGGTCGTGTTCGATGGTGAATACCAGTTGCAAGTTTTGCCGTTTGTATGTTGCATGACAGCGAGCTGGTCAAAGGTCATTTAGGGTCACTCGGGCCCATTGTCGTTGGATGTGCTCAGCGATGATATACTTTTGTGTATTATTCATGTTAAGACGTCGAGGTCGTTCTTCATTAACCCCTTTTGATCTTGCATCCATGGATGCTCATGTGTTGTTTTGCTGCTTTGTCTTCTTTGGTCGTGCGGATGTCTTGGTTAAGCATCATCAAGGGTCATAAGGCTTGAAAGTTGTGGAGTCTCGTCTTCTTTGGTCACGCGGATATTTTCTGAGCGTATTCGAAGGTCGTAAGGCTTGGAAACTGGGAAGAATCTTCATGATAAGACTTTTTCATGTGGTTTGCTTTGTAGTCGGCTTTGGTCGCTTAGTGCTAGTGTGTTGTTTTCTTCTTTTATTTTGATGTTGCTTGGCCTTCGGGTCTTTATAATGTTTTGTAACTCTTTTCTCTTAATGAAACACATGCTCCACATGTTCTTCAAAAAAATCTATGCCTTGCACCACTGCATCGATGGCTCAGGCAACCCATCTGATGCGATCGACGGTAGAGCACTAGAGCAAACACGCGGTGTGGTCGTCGACCTCCGACAAAGGTTGAAAAAACTGCTAAGTAGTGGTTTTTATTATCACTAAAAATTAATTGATAAACCGTAAAAATCAAACAAAACCATTTTGGTATAATTAATCAGGTCAGGTTTTTACAGAAAAAAACAATCGCCCACTCAAACCAGACGATCAAAAACCATGAAACCTGACTTTTTTTGTCAGTTTTGAACCATGTCTCTTTCTGAATGAGAGTCACGTCCTTGCCAATTGCCATGGCGCCCACGGGTTATTTTCCTCAGCACCAATGGTAAAGGTCGTCTTCTCCTCAACACTATTACAAAATGCGTCTATTTTTGTATTTTCCTAATTTCTGAATTTTTTTTATTTTCTACAAAATTTTTTGCTGGCTAGACCCATCATGGGAAGGGGTAAAATCAGCAGTAAAAATAGAGTTGGAGCTCAAATTTATATGTGGGAAAGTGAATTTCATTTGACGATAATATTAAAAAGAAGACCTATTTTATAATGATATTAGAAAGAAGGCGCCCTTTACCAGTGGTGGTGGTTGTGAGGAAAATAACCTAGCACCCACGGTCTCACGTCACTTCCACGAAGGTCACGCACACTAGAAAGAGAAGACTTTTAACTGTATGTCACTAAAAAAGATGGTTTTTACCTATGTGCCATAAAAAAATTTCTTCGCACCTCTATGCCACCAATATAAACTTTTTTGACCCACAAGCCATTCCGTCCATTTTTTATCGTTTAGAAGCTCTGACATGTGGGACCGGACCTATGAAATGTCCAAACTACCCTCGCTCTACTCTCTCTCAATCCTCGCTCTGCTCTCTCTCATTCCGGGGGGGGGGGGGGGGGATTCGGAGGGGCGCGCAGCTGCGCGGGCGACGTGGCACGACGGGGGCGGGCAGGCACGAGCGGACGCAAGCGGCAGGCACGCGCGGGCGCGGGTGGGCGCGAGCGGCAGGCGCGCTCAGGCGCAGGCGGCGAGCGACAGGCGCGTGCGGCGGGCGCGAGCGGCAGTTTGTGAAACTGGGAAGCGGGAAGGCGGCCATGAGAAGGGACGGGGTGAAGCTGCGCGGCAATTTATGAAATCAGTTTGGCCGAGGAGGCACCGAAGCGATGAGGACCAAGCTCGAGCTCGAGGTGTCGGCAACAATGATGGTGGCTTTTGTTTCGGTTTAAACAGAGAGGAAGGAGAGAGCGAGTGACTGACAGAAATAGAGGACATTTTAGTCTTTTTATAGCTCTGTTAGTCACCATTACTAGTTAAAATGGACAGAATAACTTATGGATCAAAAAATATTTACATCGATGACATAGAGATGTAAAAAAACTTTTTTGTGACATACAGATAAAGAACCATCTTTTCTTCGTGCCTCCAACAAACAACAGGGAGTAGAAATGGTACATAAATAGGTTATACGTGCCTATAATCGATGCAAAAATGCTGAACAAAATTAAAATGCCCTGCACTTTATCGATTCAATATACATTAGTAGTTTGATGAAGTTTGTTGAGCTAATTCTGCCGGTCAATTGATTCAAAAAATAAAAACTCTGTCGGTCAAAGAATAGCGTCTCCTTGTCTTTCTTGGGTTGGGTTACAGAGAGCAGCACTCGGTTCTTCTGCCTCTCTGAATTCTGAACCGGCCGCCGCACTCCGCATCAGCGGCCGCGCGAGTCGGATGCGAGCGGCGGCTGCGCGCCACCATCGCTCCCTCGCCGCCTTCTTCTCCCGGTTCACCCACCTCCGCAGCCGCATGGCCGCACCGGCCTCGGCGACGGTCTCTTCCGCGGCAGCAGATCCCGGGACGGCGTACAAGCTCCTCCTCTCCTGCCCCACCGGTCTCCCTCGTTCCCGTGTGAGTGCCACACCCCCTCCTTGTCCTACCTCCTCCAGTCCCTTCTGATTGCATGACGTGGCGCTTGCGGAGTCATTGGACGACTGCGCGGCCGCATGCCCAACTCTGTTGATCATGCTATGTTCCATTTTTCGAGTCCATGCTTTGCCACAAAAATAGTATGATCTCAGTTATAGTTTCTCCAATTTATTATGTCTTGCCTGATGGATTTGAGGTAGTAACTATGTGGAGAAAGATGACAGAGCAGTAAAGCGCTGCCCAAGTAATAGGAAGTATCCTGCTATTGCTAGTACCTATCGTGCAGATATTTTTTTTTTTCGCATGTTGCAGATTGTGCTGTGATATTATTATCAAGGCTTGTATATTACCAGTAGATCACGCCATTTTGATGGAATTCTTGTTGTGAACTGAAGGTTTCGGTTAAGTTTGATCAGTCATTCGACAGGATTCCACATCCAGATGCAGCATTGGAGGAATCTATAAGTGAGGTAACATGTCCTTCAATGTGCCTTTACACATTGGTTTATCCCACACATTCATTCTTTTGTTTGATCCACAGATTTGGAACCAAAGGCTTGAGCAAAACCCGTCACTGTACAATGGCACAAAGTTTAGGGTACGTACTTGTGGTTCTGTCTTTCCTATACTGTGCTTGTTTTCCTACTCTTACCATCCAATCCATGTAGATGCTAATTAGATATAAGCACCTCCTGTCATGATACAAATGTTTCCTGAGTATTAAAGTGATCTGGAACATGTTCTGTTCAAAAATGGTATATAGTTGAAATGATTTGTTCAGCATAGCTGTTCAAGACTTTGTTAAAAATACAAAGGCATGCCTAAGGGCTATTCCTAGTCGGTTCCACCTTTACAGATACCCTCTGCCGTCCAAATGAACTTGCGTATTTGTTTGTATATGACCTTTGTGAAACTGCTAAACAATGAATCTTAAGTAACCATGTATTTTGTATTAGCTTCTGTTAGCATTTCTTATTTTATTTTGTAGCTATAAACATGTATTATGTATAGGTTCAGGCATGTAGTACTTTGATATGTTCCCTTTTTCCCCTTTACTGTGTTCATCAAGTACTAAAAATCTTGGATATAAACATTGACCACTCACAAATTTCAGTACGGTGGAAATGCCTTGCACTACAAAGATGACTCAAATCAGGAGTATTGTGCCTCACTTCATTTGGGTCTGACAGACTACAGGTTGGTTAGACCATTTTTATTTTAGCTCAGCTTTTTTCTCTCGAAAAATGGTGATAACCCAAATTCTTTGCATGAGGTATTTCAATGTAATTCATCTACTTAATAACTGTGTTTACTAACACAACAGGACATTTGTTGGAACAAATCTCAATCCATTGTGGGAGAAATTTTTAGTCCCGTCTGACGGTAATCTGTAATATTAGATGATCATGTTTGTCTCTGCCTTTTCAGATCATTGCATTCTTGAACCTTTAAGTATTCCAGTTTCATGATCTTTCACTGCATTATACTTGTACCTATCATCTATTTCATCGCAAGCTTTTGGAATCATAAATCCCTGATAAGTATGTTTCGCTCCTCTGTTTTCCCTTCAGTCATGAAGCTGAACTTTTAGTCAGTGAATGACTATTCATTAGATAATTTGTCTTTGTGCTTCATGTGATCAGAAAACATGGTGAATGTTTGTAAAGAATTATAAGAATGGTCTACCTTGACCGAAACAGTTCAACAACAGGCTGTGAGATCTTTGTATAGAATTATAAGAATGATCTATCTTGACCAAAACAGTTTCTCTTTCAATCTGATCAACCTAGATGATTCTGTGCATTGCCAACACATGTCGAATCCACTGGGAAATGGTGCAATTGTTGAAACATCTGATGAAAAGATTATTGTGTTACAAAGGAGCTACAATGTGGGGGAGTTTCCTGGATACTTTGTTTTCCCAGGAGGACATTCAGAGGTAAGTTTGTAAACATGTTCACGGTATTGAGCACAGTTGCAAGTTAAGATTTGTACAAAGAAATAGTGAACAAAGATTGATTTGGAAAACCAATGTAAAAATATAGATCTAGATGTACCTTCGCTTATGGCGCGAAGACAATTGTATTGCTACTATCCAATTTAGTGTTTTCTTGTGGTTAGCATGCTGCATTGCTGACTTTGAACTGATCTATAGAAGCTAGCTACATTTGATAGCGAATAACATTGAATAATTTCAGTTGACACAGTAATTGAAGTTTACTGCACAATCCGAAATCAGGCATCACTACTGCCTTATCTATGACTTGAAAGTATTATTTTTCCCTATCAGTTAACATGCTGACTTTGGCAGACTTAGACTTTCAGAAAATCAAGCTTATAACTGAACCTATTTTTAGTCTTTAAAGGAATCCAGCATATAACTTGAAGAAGACTTAAGCTGAGACACTTTTTGAAATTTACTTCTGGAATTCAAAAATATTTTTTCTGAAAGTATCATGGTTCGAGAAAACAATGGTTCAATTGTTTGATCAGTAACATACCTATGCCATATTGTTGAAGTCCGTTTGTTTATTCCAGCCACTAGAAATTGGAATTGTGGGTCATCAAGCAGGTGAAGAAGATCCTGCACATCTCAATGAAAAAGTATTGCAAGAGATGTTTGAGGGGATAATCCGTGAAGTAGTTGAGGAAACTGGTGTTCCTGCTAATTCCCTGGTAATTGGAGGTCTATAATTCATACCACTTGTGATGTTACTGTGTTGCATACATGAAAAGAGCTCTGGAGAAAGGTGTTTTTATTTGCTTGAAAATGCTAGGCAACAAATATTTCTTTATTACTGAATTTTTGTTGTATATCCTTTTAACTATGAACTTTTGATTTTGCAGACAGATCCTGTCTTCATTGGAGTTTCTTGCCGAGAAATGAATGTTAGGCCAACCGCATTCTTTTTTACAAAATGTGATATTGACTCCAGTGGTGTGAATGAACTCTATTCTAGAGCTCAAGATGGCTATGAGTCCACTAAGTTATATGCAGTCTCAGTGGTGGGTTTTATTGCGCTAACCACACTTTCAGTTGATCTATAGCTTGTTTTTGGCTAGTTCCAATCATTTAAGTAATTTTTTAATTACAGGATGAGCTACAAGGAATGAGCAAGAAAATGCCTGGTTGCCACAATGGTGGTTTTGCTCTATATCAACTGATGAGAAAAGCTACCAAAAGTTTGTTAACAGATTGATGTAAGTGTGTTTCATTATGCTGTTTACACAAAGCTGTAAATGATTATGGAACCTGGTTGTTTCAAGTTTCAACCTTTTGTTATCTTGAAGTCATTTCCTTATGTCACTCAAAATTATCTTGTATTTCTTTTGTAGGATTGGAGCATTTAGATGGTGTGGGGCTTCAGAGCCCACATAAACACGACTGGCAACATCACATATTTTTAAATTCATCGGATTAATCTACTGTGGAGTATAAGTCGTTGGGGAGATACAAATCTTACTGGATCCTAGTAGTAGCATTAAATGAAACAAGAGAATAAACATTTTTTCCTCACATTGTGATAAAAAAATCAAGGAGTTATGAATTGGTGTTTGGTTTGTTATGGTTTTGCTGCTGTGAACTACTTAGGTTGTACTCCTACGATGTTCTGCTTCGTGCAACGTTGTTTTGAAGTTTTGAACTGTTGAGTTGTTTCGCCTAGGCATATGTTTTGAAGTTTGAGTTTTGTGTCGAGTGCTGTTTAGAGACGTGCTTCCTGCGCTTGTGATGTGCTGGATTAGCAGCCATATACACGGCAGACATGTTATCACAATATGCCACTGTAGCCTTTTGAATGTGGTAATGTAGTTCGCTGAGGAGTTGCAATAACCAAATGCATTCTGAAACAGCATTTGCCACTGCTCGGTATTCAGCCTCTGCGCTTGACTGGGACACGGGTTGGATCGTGCATATGAAGGCATGCTTGCTGAACAGGGTATGTAATGTCTGGCCATGTCAGTACCAAAGTGTCCCTGCAAGACTGCGACTATATGTTGCTGCATCGATGAAGAACCTGACGGTTTGTGCTGGCGAAGAATAACCATCGGCGGGCTGGGGCGTCGGCGTCGATGTAGACGTACGGGACCTCGACATTGCGACCAGAGGCACGAGTGTCTAAGATCCTGTACGTGTGGCATGGACGCATGACAGTCGACGACACTGAGGAGCTGTCACTGGAACCTGCACGGGCACTGTCTCCTGAAATACAGTTTGGTCAGCCGGAGGGTTGCACACAACACAAGTGGAGATGCGGGTTCGGATGGTGGTGTTCATCTTCTTCGAGTCCATTAGTTGCATTTGCTCCTATCTGATTGGTGGCTGGTTGTGTCGGTTGTATGTGTCTAATGTACTGTCCTTGGTCGTTTCTTGATGTTGTAACAACTTCCTTTCTATCTTAATGCAAAACGTGCAAGGCACGATCTTGAAAAAAAAAACAACTCAAGCGGAGATGTAGGAGCGGAGGGTTCGTCGCGGTGCTAGTTTGTGGGTGGCGCGCGGTGGAACTTCGGCTCGGGAAACACAAGCATTGCAACATGGTGGCGCAGGCCGAACTTGTTGCGCGGCTGCCGTCGTTGGAGGTACCGCCATCGGCCGTTGTTGGAAGTGCGGCCGGCGTTGAGTCTTTCGAGATAAAGAATTTCTTCTAGCGGGCCAGCAAAATTTTAGAGACAGCAAGCATTGGAGTAAAGATGACTCAGCCATGCAACATATTCAGTACCTGTGGTTGTCTAGCTTTCCTGACCGGCTGGCCGACATCGTGAAGATTATCAATGATGGACTTGAGGCGACCATATATAGGGTCCGTTTGGTTGGGCTTCCGGACTAGCGTTTCCTTCTAAAAAGCCAAAGTCCAACCAAAGACCAAAACTTTTATCTCCCTTCTCCGATAGAAGCAGCTTTTGCTCTATTCAGTTTTCACAGTAGGGGGAGGCCTGCTTCCAGCGTATGTGGCTTCCTCATTTTTGCTAAAATTATCCGCAATGTCACTGGTAAGTGGCGTACCGCTTCGTTCTATTCAGTTCGACCGCTGTCTCTCTCTCTCACTCACTCATCTTCTCGAGCAGGCAAGAGGCATTGCTCCCCACCGCGCCCACCATGCAGCTCCCCACCATGCCGCTCCCTACCGCAGCCCACCGTGCCGCTCCCCATTCAGTTGGCAGTGGCGGCGGCCCTAAATCGAGGAGGTGGAAGTGGAGGAGTGGGATGCCGAGCGGGAGTGGAGGAGCGGGAGCGGAGGAGGCAGCACAAATCGACCAGCGGCCACGCACATCGAACGGCGACGACTCAAATCGAACGGCGACAGCGCAAATCGAACGGCGGTGGCGCAAATCGAACGGCGACGGCGCAAATCGACCGGTGGCGGCGTAAATCGAGGCGGGGAAACGCGTTTAGAGGCAACGACGTGGGGTCAAGCTCCGATGTGAGGCCTGCGAGGCCGGGCCGCCATGTCCAGACCGCTGCTCCTCCGCACCATGACCCGTGAGAGGGAGAACAAGGGGCTGACGCATGGGGCCCACTCGTCAGTGAGAGTAAGAGAGATGAGTGGGGAGGGTTATGGATGACATGTGAGGACCATTTAGCAGTTTTCTCAAAAGCCATAACTGCCCAACCAAACGACTTTTGGCTTTCTCATAGCTCATACCTCGTCGTAGTTTTTTCTACAGCCACAACCTAGAGCTACTTTTTTAAAAGTCACAGCCCAACCAAACACACCCATAGTACTGTAAGATAGAGATAATAATGTGGCAGAGGGAGCAAAATTCGGCCTCGATCTAACGGTGTGGGAGGCACTGCTGTCGTGGAAGAGTCCTTCGACGATGGACCAGACGTTGCACACTATCTCGTTGGGCTGCATCACCATGTTCTGCAACAGCTCGCTGGACAGGGTCATGTAGATCCAGTTGGTGACAGTGGTGTCGTGTTCATCACCCACTTGGGAGTGCGATTGTGGTATCGAGTACGAGCAACAAAATGGTGGCGTAGGTCAAACTTGGCAAAGACGGTGTCGTAGAAGTGCCACCACTAGGAGTGGTTGGAGTCATTGGTCATGTCGAGAGTTACACGAACATGGGCTCGAATGTTGACCATTTTGATGGTGGCTGGGAGGGACGGTAACGTCCTGTGCCGAACAAGATCACGAGACGAACAGATTAGCGAGAGAAAAAAAAATCGATCCCAGCTTATATACCATGAACAAGGGAGAGAAACGAGATTGTATTGCTCATGGGTTACATTTATAGTGTGACTACAACAAGACTTTGTATTGCTCATGGGTTCCATTTAGAGATAATTCCTAGTATGACCCTAAAAAACATCCCTCTTCCCTTCTTGGCCCTAAAAAATTTGAAGTTCCCTTCTTGGTCTGAAAACTCCCTTCTCTTCTTGGCCCATCCGTCAGTTTCAACTCTTAACGGTGTTAAGTTCAGAGTGAAATGACCTTTGTATCCCTGACGTCAAAAAAACATATTTTTTTCATTTTTTTTTTCATTTTTTCAGTTTGAACATTATTTCTGTCTACCCCTGATGTTAGAAAACATATTTTTTTAATTTTTCATTCTTTTCAGTTTTGAGCATTATTTTTGTAAATTATTTTTGTAACATAATAATAGCATTTTTTATATAAAATATTTGCACGAAATTCCAGTCATATTTTTAGACATGGAGACAATAATTTATTTATATATTTCATAATCGTACAAAACATGAAGATAATTATTTATATGTAAATGGCAACATGGACATGACAGGACCAACACCCGCCGGCCGCGCCGCATCGAGACGCCCCACACCGTCGGCCGTGCTGCTGCTCCATCCCGGCCTTGCGCGAGGAGCTCGAAGACTGGGGCCCAGCGGAGGCGGTCGGAGAGCTCCTGGGAGATGCAGCGGACGGCGACGACAGAGAGGAAGCCCAGGGCTCCCCTCCCTGCCCTTCCCTTCCTCAATGGCGCCAAGCTCCCCTCCCTCCCCTTCCCTTCCTCCATGCGCCGAGGACCCCTCCCTCCCCTTCCCTTCCTCCATGGTCACCTCTCTTCTGGGCCAGCCACGAGCTCGCCAGGGGCCAGCCCTTGCTCCTCGCCCAGGTCCCGGCGCCGCCCATGGTGGATCTTGACGAGGGCGAGCACCCGGCGTGGGAGCAGGTGGGGTCGGGGTGGCGGGCGGGCGCGGAAGTGGCCGGCAGGAGGCGGAGCAGCGCGCACGGGCACAGGGCGTCACAGAGGCGGCGTGAGGAACTGTGCCGACAGCGGCCGCCGTCGAGGCGAGCGCCCAGCAATGCGGACCCAGCCATCGGCGGTGCCTCCCTCATCCTCGGCCTCCATCGATGCTTCGTCCCCTGGCCCGACGCGGCTCGATTTTGGGTGGCGGCCAATTTGGCTTGGTAACGATTGAGTGGAGGGCAACTTGATCATTTCGCATAGACTACCAAGCCTAGTTCACGGTGGAGTGCTAACAGACCTGACGGATGGGCCAAGAAGGAAGGGAAAAATGTTTTCAGATCAAGAAGGGAACTTCAAATTTTTTAGGGCCAAGAAGGAAAGAGGGATGCTTTTTAGAGCCATAGAAGGAATTATCTCTTCCATTTATACATGTACACATCTGATGATGTTAGGGAACTAACTCTCCTAACCCTACGCTAGGCAAGCGATGGTGAGTACGCGAGGAAGCGAGACGCGTGCGGCTTGAAGTCGTGGACTTGTTGTCTCTGAACAATCACATTTAGTTACAACAGAATACTGGTTCAATTAAGAAAACATTTTTATTGAATTCCCCCGTCGGCTTCCTTCCTATCATGTGTTCCTTTTAACTTAAAATTCTCGCTAGAATCAAAACGATGGGAATGCAATTCTATAACACAATATCACCTCAATATATTGTTTGTATAAAATATAAGTTATTTAGTAAGTTGTTTTTTTTTTACTTGGAATATGCTCTACACATACTTTATTAAATGAGCATCATAGAAAGAACAATCTTATCTTATTCTAGTTGCTCTACATATACTTTATTAAATGAGCAAAAAAAAATTACATCATAGAAAGAACAATCTTATATTATTCTAGTTCGACCCTCATCATATAAGATTAACGCACAAAAGTATTTAAGGTTAGTTTACGCTATAAAATAGGAATGACTAATTGCGGGTTATATTTAAAATGATACAATATGAATAGAAAGAGTGCATGTTTTGTCTTTTTTATTTAGATAAAAGAAATATGTCATATTGTGGTTATATAGATTTTAGTCCATAAGTTCGACACTTCATATATTTAAGTAAACATTGTAAATATAACAATATGAGACGTAGCACAATAAAGATCATAGGATATTTTTCAATTAAAAGAGTCAATTTATATCATTTGTAGTTCCTTATTAAATGCATACACCACTAAGCAACTGCAATGGTCATCCACCCATAAGAATAAAAGTGGGACCTCACATGAGATAATCTATGTACAGTAATGAAAAATGTCACAATGCATGGTTAGGAAAGTATATTGGTTCAAATATGAATAAACAATCCTCATATCTCTAATCCATGATCACTAGTTGCTCATGTTTCCTCTAGAGAGAAAAGGGAAATAATATTTTATTGCTTATGAATAGTCCATATATATAGTCCTATGGATAGCTGATCTTATTGCTTTTCCTATGGTTACCTCCGATCAAATTGATTATGGAGTACCAACAATTATATTTTATCTCTTATGGACTGCTTTTTATCAACAGGGTGGATGCCCTTGCGCATGTCTGTGACACTACTACCGTGTCTGAACAAATGATAAAAGAAATCAGCACACAAATATGCGTGGCTCTATCATAATATGAAGAAGATACCATTCTGGCGTTGATTGGTTTATTAGAGACTGTTGCTTTCGCTTCATGGTTGATTCTGTCGGTGCAGTGCAGATACTAGAGCCCATCATGCCTGTCAAGTGCCAGTGCAAGGAGAACGAATGAAGGAACCGCTTTGAGCCTGTGCCATGAACAAGGAGAACGGCAACACACACTACGGCCACGTCGGATTTGAAGTGCACGGTGCTCAGGGACATGGGGGCGGTCAACACAGCATCATAAACTTAGCGTGCTTATCGGTGTTCCTGGCGATCGGTCGGGAACATGTCGTGGCCGACGGAGGCGACGTGACGGCCCCGCGTCCGAACGGCCCGGAACAACATGATCCAATTTCGACTATATATTTCGATCCATGAATGAGAAAAGAAAAAAAAAAAACGGATTGAATATGAGAGAACCACGTTCGCGTGCTTCGGCTCCTCCCACCTCCGGCCGGCGAGCTGTTGCTCTCACGAGCTCCGTCGTCATTCAGTGAACTGCAGATTGTGTCTGTTCCAAAGGTGCGAAGATACTGGCATGTTGTTGTGGAAACAAAGAGAGGAACGATACTCCGTCGTCGTCCACCGAAAGAGGAAATCGATGTGTTCCTCATCTGGGATCTTCTCACGCACTTGTCACCGTCTCTCTGAAAGTCTGGAGGCTGAGTTGTATGTGTACATACAGTCGTCGTGCAAGACAAAAAGAAGCTTAGATTAGAGAACGACATAAAAATATCTGGAAAGGAACGTACTGTACAGTACAGTGAAGAACGTGATCGGACAAGGCTGCAACAACGGCGGGGGGAAAGATCGAAATGGTCTGCACATTAATAAACAACGACCCCAGATCTTATCTTAGCCATCGTACGGCTTGCAAGTCAGTACAAAGAAGCACTGTACATCGCCGCGCTCCCCTGCAAACGCGGATCGGAGGTCAACGTAGCCCTCATCTGCAGTCGCCATATCTCTCTCGTCTCAATCCTTCGTCATTGTCTGCGGTCCGTGGTAGCCCTCACCTGCAGCAGACCCGTCCCCAGGCAGGTGCGACCGGTGCGATGAACCGGGCCTCCACATGCTTAGGGCCTCCAAATCTAACCGATATACATATACGAATATGTACAATACGCAGCTTGCCGGAATAAAAAATATTTAGAAACCCATCCGGCAACAACCAATCAGAACACACGCAGCTAAGCGCTTCGTAATCATATACTTTCCTCGATTAAAACTTGTGTTTCTCTGTCTCTCCTACAATCAGCTGCCTTTGTTTCTTTGTGAAAACCCAATCTCACCCATTGCCCAGTGCCTAGGCTAGGGCACACCCAAGTCTCACTCTCGGAAACTTCATTTGATTAAGGTATAGTGTGAATCACTTTGATCCCATGTTTTTTTTTAATTTTTTTGTTAGCCCAATAAACAATCGATTTTATTTAATTCATTCAACAGACGTCTTCATCAAACCGGCGTTGGAAGAAAAAGAGGATTGAAAGTCTAGTTCAATCTCAAAAAGGAGCTATGCAGCGGCGGAGCCAGAACTAAACATCAGGGTATTCTCAACCATAGAAATTATATTCAATCACAAATGCAAAGAAAATCTATGGTGCTATAAAATTAATATTAAGCTGTTCTAATTAGTATATCTCATCTAGTCAAGAGACATTAGAGAGTATTTTAATGAAATCCAATGCTTTTTTCTATACTTTGTTGTTTGAACCATCTATATACTTAAGGCTATGGTACAAATGTTAGGTATTCCTAAGAATACATAGGACTTATGGCAGCTCCGTCCATGGAGCTATGGATAGATTTATTTCAAAAAATACCAAGAGAATAATGCACTTCAACTGAAGGTTACATGATAGATGCAATTTTATTTTGTTTTTAATTTATGACATATATTGGATATTTGTATAAATTATTTATCATGATATTTTGTACAGGGCCTCCAAAATTCTCGGGACGGTGCTGCCTGCAGTCACGTCATCGTTATAGGTCGAGCCAAAACCGTATCAAAGGACGAAATAATTATGAATGCACCCTCAAATCAATAAGTCAAATCGATTGAACTAGACTTGTTGCGTGTTCCATTGGGTACAAGTTTTTTCCTGAGATTTTTTTGAGCCTCCAGATTTTTTTTTTCTGAATTTTTTGTGCCAGAATTTTTTCTTAGATTTTTTTCAGGTGACGGACAGCATGACCATGACGTCGTGGATCAGGAGAGCAATCGTCAAAAGGCACAACAGAGTCGTGCGGCGGCGAAGGTTGTAGTACATATATCCTACAGTATGTGTATGTATGACAAGCTAGGAGGAAACGCACGTTGGCTTGTCAGTCAGTCGTCTCACTCACTGAGCACACAGCGAAGCACGTGATGATCGGACAAGAGGCTGCAACGGCGGGGAATGAAAGATCGAAATGGTCTCTGCACATTACCTCGTGCGCGTTATCAGTCACTCGTTAATTCTCGACGACCGCAACCTTCACACATATATGCGCGCAGGTACATAAATTAAGAACATTTTGGCTTGCGCCTTTGTTTGGCGAATCAGGGGGAGCGCGTTGACTAGTCGTCGTGGCAGTGTACACACGACCCCAGATCTTATCTTAGTCATCGTACGGCATGCGAGTCAGTAGGAGGAAAGGACTGTACATCGTCGCTGTCGCTCCCCTGCAAACGCGGAGGTCAACGTACCTGCAGTCGCCACGTCGCCATCTCTGTCAATCGTTCGTCACTTTCTCGGGTTGTAGCCCTCACCTGCAGTCACCATCGTCGTCGTAGGTCGGGCCAAACCGTATCAAAGGACGAAATTACGAATGCGCCCTCAAATCAATTTGTGTTTCTTGTCATATTTAGGATATATATGTCGATTGTCATTTTGCCTTGTTATTGTATTGGAACGATCTGGATTGGTCACTAATGCATGCATGCATGCGTCGTCCGAGTCCGACACGTCCTTCTTCAGTGAAGTGCAGAGCACACTGTATGTTGGCGTGGAGAAAAAAAAAACAATACTAATAATATTCTTGTACTTAAAGAAGCAGGGGCGAAGCCAGTATTTGGACATGGGGGGTGCCGAGGTCCGGGAGGTCAGATGTCGACAAGAGCAAAACAAATTTACGTATTGATATATCAATGTTTTATAATAAATATATGGTCCATTGAAGCATCGGTAACAAATATCTCAATCAAAATATATTTCTATGTATAAAAACAAATAAATTTACATCTCTATTAACTTCAGTTTAGCTTTGCGGTTACCGGTTTGATCAAAGGACTTGATAATATCGTCAGAGCTTATCCTCGCTGCCACTTCCTTTTCAATATAAACCAGTAGGTAATCCCACATATATTCATTTCCCATTTTACTTCGAAGACGTGTCTTCACAAGTTTCATGACTGAAAAGGCTCTTTCTGTTGTTGTCGTTGACACCGGAAGAGTTATGACCAATCTTAGCAACCTGTCCACCATTGGATAAGAAGAATGCTTACCCAACTTAAATAGCCCACTTGTAAGATCAGCAAGTGATGGCAAAATCTTTAGGTCCGAATGGTTGCACACATCAAGTCGAAAATGGGGCAGTTGGGACTCCAATTGAGCTCTTTCTTGACTTGAAAAATCAGCAGGATAGTATTTCTCCACTAAAGAGCAGATCTTTGTCACGTCGAATGAGTCGAGCCTTGGATTCAAAGAGGCACAAAGGGTTAAAAGCTCGGTCGCTTGAGAACTGAATCGATTCTCCAACTCCGTGAGCTGTTGATCAATTGCAACATTAAACACATCTACTTTATAATGGTGAAAAGTTGTGGTGTTATCATTTTTGTTTCGAGATTTAGTCACATCGACATACCTGAAAAAATGCAACACATGGATAAGTAAGTTTGTTGATAAAAAAAACAACATCATGTAGTATTACTTCAGAGAAAATAACTTACTTTTCATTCAGATCTGGGATGTCAATTTCATGCTTCTGACAAAAGGATTTGACCTCCTCAAGAAGAGGTTCCCATCCATCATTTCGCAAGTCACCAAGTAGCACTTTTGTGTTACTAACTGAATTCATTGCATTTAAAATATCAATAGATTTCTTCTGAAGTATTTGGCACAATACATCAGTTGTCTTCATAATCTTTTCCATCATGAGCAAAATAAACACAAAATCAAATGTGACTATAAATCGCAGAGCACCAGCAGCATCCCCCCGTGAATACTTTGAAGCTGAACTATCATTTCTAACGCTACGAAGAACAGAGACCGTAGCACCAAACATTTTCTTTAAGCTCTTAATTGACTTGTAATGGGAGCTCCATCTAGTATCCCCAGGGCTTTGTAGAGAACTCATTTGATTTGCCCCTCTTCCTGTATCAAGCTCCCCTAATTCAATCTCACGAGTAATTTCCTCAGCTTGAGCTGCTAGTAGCTCATCATTGCGCTTAGGAGAAGCGCTAACAACATTTATGATGAAATTGGCATGCTGAAAAAAGTTATGAACCTCTTCTACCTCTCTTGATGCCGCAACGAGTGCCAATTGGATTTTATGAGCCATGCAATGAATATAATAGGCAGACGGGCACTCATTCAGAATTAAGGCCTTCAGCCCGTTCCACTCCCCTCGCATATTACTTGCCCCATCATAACCTTGTCCTCTAATATCTTGCACACTCAAGTTATTACCTGCCAGGGAAGCACAAATGCTTTCCTTAAGAGTCAACGCAGTAGTGTCTTGGACATGGATTATATCAAGGAAACGCTCCTTTATAAGGCCTTCTTTCTTGACAAATCGAATAACCAGTGTCATTTGTTCCTTTTTAGATACATCTCTGGCTTCATCAACCATTATGCAAAACTTGCTAGTGCCAATTTCTTCTCTAATTGATTGCTGCACTTTTCGGGCAAGTATGCTTAGAATTTCCTTCTGTACATCAGACGAAGTGTACTTTGCATTTTTTGGAGCATTGCTTAACACAACATCATTCACATCCTTGTTATATGAGGCCAAGAGCTTGATCATTTTCAAGAAATTACCCTGATCCAAGGACTTTGTAGATTCATCATGGCCCCTTAAAGGGCAAGCTTGAAAAGTCAGCCATCTAATGGCATCTATTGTAGTTGTGAGCCTTAGTCTTGCTCCTGCAACAAGCTTGTCATACTCTTTAATCACCACCGTGTCAATTTGCCCCACTCTATTTTTTAGATTATCAAAACATTTAACTGAAAAGTTGTGAGCAGAGCCGGCATCACCCATATGCTTTAGAAAAGCACATTCTTCTTCGTCATTAACTTTCCTCCAATTTTGAAATCCCCTGACTGTGAATGCATCCGAGCCGGCCTTCCCAACTGGTGTCTTCGTGAAGAAAAAACATGGCAAGCAATAAGCACGATTTGTGTGAGGTGAATATTCTAGCCAATTAAATGATCTAAACCAAGTACTCTGAAAGCGACGGTGGTGCTTCGATGCATTCAATGGATACTCCGTCAAAATTGGTTGATATGGCCCCTCAGATATATAAAATTGCCGAGCTTCATCTTGTTGATCAGCAGGGAGGTCTAAGATTTGAACACGTTTGCCAGGGTCCCTCTCATATGTTGTGGCTACAATTCTCTCTTTGTCCTGCTCTTGTTCTGGTTCAACTTCTGGTGCAGCCATATTCTGATTAGAAGCTTGCAAATTGGCCTGATCGTCATCATCTTCGACAGTACATGGATTAGGATTTTCAGCAGCACTTGAATTAACTGGCTTATAAAAATAATCAATTGTCCTTGACCTCTTCATCTGGCCAGACATATGATCAATGATCATTTCATCACATCTAATTAACTAACTACAGATCGAATATAAAAGGAAAAAAAGGGAACTGCAGATTCGAATATGACTTGGGAGATTGCATATTTGGGGCTGGGAGACGTACCTTTACTGGCAGGATTTTGGCCAGCAGACAACAGCGGCGTACGGCCGAACGCGACGCCGCCGACGCGGAGAAGTGCTAGGGTCGAAGACAAACAGGACGATTGGCGGCGATCTCACCAGGTGCGATCGTTTCGTGGACAAAACGGTTTGCAAGGCCTTGCTTGGTTCAGGTTGCTGGACGCTGGACCTTGGTGGGCTACAACACATGGCCCAATTAACAGAGGGTGCCATACGTGTTTGCAAACCATAATTAACTAGTTATTAATTAAGGGGTTTCTCTGGGATAACGCCGACGTTGGGGGGTGCCAGCCCCCTCCTGCACCCCCCTGTCTTCGCCACTGCGAACAGGACGATTGGCGGCGATCTCACCAGGTGCGATCGTTTCGTGGACAAAACGGTTTGCAAGGCCTTGCTTGGTTTAGGTTGCTGGACGCTGGACCTTGGTGGGCTACAACACATGGCCCAATTAGCAGAGGGTGCCATACGTGTTTGCAAACCATAATTAACTAGTTATTAATTAAGAGGTTCCTCTGGGATAACGCCGACGTTGGGGGGTGCCAGGCCCCCCCTGCACCCCCCCTGTCTTCACCACTACGAACAGGACGATTGGCGGCGATCTCACCAGGTGCGATCGTTTCGTGGACAAAACGGTTTGCAAGGCCTTGCTTGGTTCAGGTTGCTGGACGCTGGACTTTGGTGGGCTACAACACATGGCCCAATTAACAGAGGGTGCCATACGTGATTACAAACCATAATTAACTAGTTATTAATTAAAGGGTTCCTCTGGGATAACGTCGACATTGGGGGGTGCCAGGCCCCCCCTGCACCCCCCTGTCTTCGCCACTTTAAAAGAAGAAGCAGGAGATCAAAGATGCACTCGTCCACGGTGATGTGATCTCTGCGACAGACGCGAGCACTGTGTCTCTGGAGGCTCATCAGGTCTATGTAGAGACGTTTGCAAGACCACCCCCCCCTCCCCCCCAAAAAAATTGATACTGGGAATCGGCTTTTCGTTCGTTTCGTGTCCCTGCAAACAACATGCTCGTTGGAATCAGTCGTCTAAAGCAACCTGCATGGTCGTGAGATCCAGTAAAATAAATATGCTGCCAGATTCGTCGCCTTGCTGGTTCATCGTCGCCTTTCTGAGCATGACCATGACGTCGTTATTGATCGGGAGAGCAATCGTCAAAAGGGACAACAGATTCGTGCGGCGGCGAAGGTTCTTCATATGCTGCAGTATACTCACATTTGACGTTTTAGCTCTGGACATAAAAATTAAGGAGAAGTGTAAAAAATAGGTGCGCAAAAAATAAGGAGGAGAGAGATAGAGATAGAGTTGTATTGTAAAGAGAGAAAGTTGTATCGAAAAATAAGAATGACAAACATTTTAGGACAAATGAAATTGGCTAAAGTGTCAAATATTTTGAGACGGAGGGAGTACATGCGTGAGAAGACCAAATTAAACCGCAGATTTAATTTGCACCGAGTTTTATTTGGATTCATCCTTTGAATTCTTTGCAATAAGGATGTCATAATTGGACGCCTCTTTCACCTGCCAACACTACAGTCGAAGCCGAGTCCACATGCATGGTCTCTCGCCGCCGGTACGTCCTTCACACGTGGGACGAACCGTACAAATAAATAGGATAAATGCCACGTACGTTATTGGCCTCATCCATGCATCTCCCAAGTAGCGCCTTGTTGCACGCAGCGGCTTGAGCTACCTACTAGCTGCTGCGACGTAGCACGATAAGTGCTTATTAGCCAGCTGGTGACATGCAGGAGGGGCCGGGGTCGTCGTCGTCTCCACCTCCGACGAGCAGTAGGAGCAAGAAGTACAAGGGCGTGCGGCGGCGCGCGTCGGGCAGCTGGGCGTCGGAGATCCGTCTTCCCCACAGCCGGCGGCGCATCTGGCTCGGCTCACACGACACGCCGGAGAAGGCCGCACGCGCGTTCGACGCCGCATTCGTCTGCCTCCGCGGCGGCAGCTCGGCGGACCACCGGCTCCTCATCAACTTTCCCCAATCGCCGCCGCCCGCCGTCACAGCCCCGATCACCGACGTGGACGAGGTGTACGCGGCGGCGCAGGCGCACACCAACAACGCAACAATAATGTCGTCGTCGTCGCGCGCCGATGAGCAGACCGAGAGAAGGCAGGTGCCCGTGGCTGATGACGCGGCAACAACCGGTGATCAACCGGCGCTGCTGGAGCATGACGACCACACTAGGACGACGAATAATTCTACTAGTCCGCCACCGCTGCAGTTGCCTGATTATTGGTCCGCCGAGATGGTCGCCAACCCGCCGCCGCTCTACTCGCCGACGACCACCGTGCCATTTACATCTGCAGCAGGGACAGGAAGCCACGGCCACCACCTGCCTCCAACGTCAGACACGCAAGACGAGGACGACGACGGCAGTGCGTGCCCTGGCCTTTGGTCCTTCCATTCCGACGACGACCGCCCGTGACCTGTGTGTACCAGACCTTGATTTGAACCACCTGCAGTTATGTTGACAGACAACATTGGCAGAGCATGCAGGCAGGTCCATTTTATCGATCGATCAGTCTCCCCTCCCCCCTCGTGATGTTAACTGGCCATATATAGTAAGAAGACAATGTCCTGTTTTGACGCCCATGGCAGCATGCAGGCAGGTCCATTTTATCCATCAGTCTCCCTCCTCTCTCCCCACTCGTGATGTTGACGCCAGTCAACTGGTCAACCACTTTCCACGCACCTGTGCATGCACTCAGGATTCCAAACGTCAACAGACCCAGTTTTGTTCCAGTCTATTAGTACTTTTTTTTTTGTTTAAAAATTTACGGGACTATATATTTCCATTCGAGCCAGATCAAGGTTCAAATTTGAAGTTTTAAGATCAAGCCTGGTCACCGGAATCAGACGCGGAGGAGCTCGCGGAGGCCGTCTCACAGTAGGATTGGGCTAGTTTACCCTTGGGCGGTAAAAACCAACCCAAAGCCCAATGCAGCCCAACCCATTAAGCAGTGGACGGACAATTTACCTTTCTCTCAGGCCTCAACGCACCAGCGTACAGCCGCCGCTGCCATCTCCGCCTCTCCGGCAGCAACAGGCTCCAGAAACCGACGAACGCAGTACGTCACGAACGTCTTCCCAGCCGCCTGCCTCCGCTCCGCCTCGTTCCCTTGCCCGTGCCCAAAATTTTCAACAGTAAGCAAAGCAAGCTCAGCAAACGTGGGAGATCAACTACGCTGCCTGAGACCGAGACCCGAAGAACGGCATCTTCATGGGCCAAGTTTAGCGCCTCCAAAATACCGCCGCCTCAAGTCGACCGTCACCGCCAAGCGAACGCTACGCAGACACAAAGGTCATCCTCCAGGATGAAATGCAAACAATGGTCTAGCGGTAGCAGCAGTTTATGTCCAGCTGCACCATATTGAATTCCACAATTCACCATAGGAGACAAAAAAAAAAATGACATGGTTATCATGTGATGCTCTCTCTGTTTTATTCAGTTGTACACACGCCCAGTCCAGATACATTGGCAAACCCCAGGGCATGTTTAAGAATTAGCATATGTCAACAAAGGTTGTACAAATCAGATTGCTAAGAGGCCAGGACACACCGTATCCCAGCCACTGGCACATAAATCAACAAGCCGCAAATCAAACAAATTTAACAACTCACTCACACCACCTCCAACTATAGGATGCAAATGATCGATTGCATCACCAAATCAACACATAAACATACACTGGTCCCAGCCCATGAGAAGATGGAGCTTCTCAATTTCAAAGACAAACATTCTAGCATGTATATCATTCACTGTGTGTTACGCATCTGTGTTTGCCGCCGAGGGATGCCAATCTCACAAGAGTTCACCCTAGCAGCAAACCTAAGTGAGCATAGAGACTCGCCTGTGGAAGATGATTCTGGGGACAGATTCACAAACATGAGCGTCTTTGAATCCCCTCCCAGGCATGGCTGTGTCCAAAAATAAAAACATGTTAACTTTGACAACCAAAATATGTCATAGAAAAAAAGAGTGCAGTGATAAATAAGGCATTACCTGGAGCAGATAAGTTAATTTGGAGTTCCTAAACGGGACATGTTCATCTTTCTTTGCAATGGAGAAGATAACATCGCTAAGGGATGACAAGCTTTTATTGATCGCCTATTATAGCCATACAAGTTGAGACAAAGCAACAGTTATTACGCATGTACAGCAAAACTATACCTTATTACAAGCAAATAAAATGAAGATGGTATAGCAAATTACCTGAGTCTCTTTTAGCCTATCACCCGTGGCTCCACTTTTGTTAAGGCGCTCACTACCCGCAAGATCTATTAGATTGAGCACTCCTTGCACTTGTTGGTCCGTTCCCTGAAGAGAAGAGGTATCAAATAATGGAAAATACATTGCACCAATTGACATCAGGAGTGAACTCGCTTATACCTCATTTACACCCGAGATTCGAAGAGTGAAAACACAATGGCTTCTAGATGACTCCTCGTTCATTTGAGTTCTCCCAATGGACCTGGAAAGGAACAAAAATGAATAAAGCATTTCTTTTGAAACAAGAAGAATTTATCAAGCCATCTCAATTCGGGCACAAAACAATATAGATAAATTTAACACACTGCAGATATACGACAACAAAATTTCTTATGTGTTCATAGAAGTTTTAAAAACTTGCAGGCAAAATCATGGTTAACTTGCAAATATTCAATAGTAGTGCCCTAGCGACAGTTTATATTACACTAGCTACCAAGCTGACCATGTGCATCATCCATGACACCAAATAATGAACAGTGAATGGAAGTCTAGAAAGAAAGTGTAACCTGCTCTGAGCAGCCCGCCTAAGGAGAGAAGACACTTCATTTATGCTTGTTACGTCAACAACAGTGAGATCAGATACATGAGTATTTCCATTGGCGTCATGCTTAATATTGTACTTCGATGATCCTCCATCTTGAGTGGCCATGCGATTTGTAGAGAGCAAATCACGTATTGTTTCATTGTAAATCTCCAGCATTGAAGCCTGAAAATACATCGCTCAATGTTTCGTTAAATCCATCAAATCTGCTCCACCCAAGTCTCGTTTTAGGACTTGAAATTGATTCACTAGTTTGTTTAATCCAGTAAATACAGTAATCAAAACACACCTGCATCTTGTATTTCCAACCCTGTGAATTAAGAGCCTGGCTAGCTTGAAAAATCTGCTCTAACGATCTTGGTATCATCCCTTTCTGTTCTTCTACTTCTGGGTTTCCCATCATTGTATACGTCTTGCCTGAACCAGTTTGACCATAGGCAAATATGCATACCTAGACAATATATCTTTAGTCAGTCACTTTATATGAATGCTTATCTAATGAAAGGTTGCATATGTACCTTATAACCATCCAGGGCGCTTTGGACCAGCTGAGAAATTTCAATGAATACATCTTCTTGCGATGCCGAATGGTCAAATACTTTATCGAATGTAAATGAATATGCTTGTGCTAAAGAAACAAAAAATAAATACAATCAAAACATCATAAAGTATTACAGAAGGCACATATAACAGAATACAATCAAAACATCATAAAGTATTACAGAAGGCACATATAACAGAATAGTAAATATTGAAGTGTAGAATTCACAAGCAAATAACAGAATAGTAAATATTGTTTTACCATTATGAATCAACTCAATACCACGACCCATGTTCTCTCCACCCTTGGGATATGTCAGAGCTCCGGATTCATTGGATAATGAAGGTCTTACTCTACAGAACACCCTAATGTTTCCCTTCAACTCCTGGAAGAAAAATATTATTCAAAAATCACAGTCTATGTTATGTTATGAGAGTTCAAGATAAGAAAAATTACAAGTATGGTGTTGTGTAGTTTTTTGCGCAACTTCTCTCCATCCATAATCTGTTGCTCAGCTTCTTCAAGGCGTAACTGAAGGTCAGCCAACGTTTTCTTTTGTTTCTCGTGCTCGGTCATAGCTTCCGTGGCCGTTAAATCAGACATCTGTAAAGTAAGGTATTTAAGAAAAATGTTTATACAGCAGACAATACTCGATACAACAAAATACTTACAGATTTACAAGTAAATTGCTAAAATTAAACACAACATGTACTCGGCACTGTATTAAAAAATAGGCTTGTACACACCTTTAGTTTCTCAGTAGCAGCTGCAAGCTTAATCTCTAGTGTTTTGATCATCTCTCTTTGGGATGATATTGTTTCCTACATCATTCTTAGCATATTAGATAAATTGATCCATTTTTGATAAAAATCAAAATTCTGAGCACATAAGCATACCTCAAGAGCTGTAGTCTTTGCCATGGCAGTGTCTAACTGCGCAACAGATTTTCCGGTCAACTCCTTGTATCCTCCTAGTTCACTCATCAGAGAATCTACATCAGCTGACTTATTGTCACGGTCCTCCCGTACACGCTGGAGCTCACTTCTAAGACCATCAACCTCCTTCAATAATTCGTTCTTTTGTTTTACAGCTTCAGCTTGCAAGGACTACAAGGGAGACACCACATCAAGTACCAAGGCATTAAACATTGAGCAGAAATTACTGACATACAGGAGAGGACATATTGTAAAGATCTAGCTAAGATTTGTACCTTTGTCAAATCGAGCTGGTTCTTTACAGAGTTAATATGATCCTTCAGGCCATTCATTGTTTCTACCATAGTATTCTTCTCCTTTTGCAGCTTTGCTATTGTATCGCTGTTCTTTGTTGCATCGGATTGAAGGTTACTATTGTATTGCTGCAAGCTTGCGTTGTAATCTTGAAGCCTTTTATTTGTGTTCTGAAGCATCTCGACCTAAGGAATACAAAGTGGAAAAGGAAGGAAGCATAAATCAAAACAGAATCAGAAGAAGGATCCAGTTTGGAAAGGATAATGGCTACACAAAAGGTACAAACTTATACCTGGTCATTAAGGCGCTTTTCTTCCAACTTGGCTTTTTTGAGATCTTCCAAAATCTCATTCCGTGATGACTCAATGGCAACTTTTGCTTCCTTTTCATCCCCGAGAGACTTTAGAACGTCCTGAATCATTGTTTTTGCAAAATTACTACAAGAACAGAACACTTATGAATGATTACACAAATGTAAGACAAAGGCAGAAGCCACCCACCATTTTCTCAGCTTCCAACTTCTTTAGCGTATTTTGTAGGGAAGAATTATATTTTTGGAGCTCTTCGTATATTTCTTTTGATTCTTCTAGAGCATTCTGCAGCTGAGCAACTAGATGGTGCAACAAAAAATTCAGTCAGCAACGAACTTATAAAAGAATCTACTTATAAATTCAGTCAGCAGTGAACCTATAAAAACCTTGATATGAGCAAATAAGAAATGGTACCTTTCTCGGAGTGTTGCGTATTTGCAGTCTCGAGATCAGCACTGAGCTTCCCGATTTCAGCGAGGTTTGAATCCTCCCTCTCAAGCAGCCATTTGATACATGCCCGCAGCCTCTTGATATATTCCATCATTTGTTCACTCTTTCCCTGCACAAGCCGATTCGGGGGGCAAGGGAAATGATCAACACATGTAAATCCAAGGGCAATATCAGAGGCAAAATGATAAAATCATACACAGGATAGATAGCAGACGCAGCAAACACTGCAAGGACTCTATTTAATGCTTCTATTCAAAGGACAGCTCTATCCAATGGTACTTAGCTGACATATGTGGAGCTGTTTTTTGGGTACTAGGGATGGATCATATTTCATATGTAGAGCACTGAATACTGGTCCATCAGAACAGGTCAAGGTTGAGTGAATCCCATCTTTTTATCTTATTTTTTCGAAACATGGCTTGGCTTGCTCTCCCTCAGAATTAGTGTTGTAACGAAATGGTGATGGGCGATTGCTAGTGGCAAGAGTTTCAGTGGTTTGTCGAGAAATATTGTTGCTGCCCTCACCGGATGCTACAGCAGCAAGTGGACGCATCTATGTAACACCTGGGTTTCACAATTATGCCAAGTAGCGAAGAATCAGGCAGAGCACAACATCCTTATGCATCTATTTCACATGCTAGGTGTAGCTGGTGCACTCGGTCCTCCTAACTGCGCGCGGGCCGGGCTTAGAGCGCGTGAAACTCATCACTACCAAATTCATGCGACAAACCAAGTGCACGGTACACGAACGGAGGCAGAGCACGACAGATAAATCGGAGCCAAAAGATTAGCGCAATCTGTGTGTGGCGCCTGAATCAACGCGTCCATCACGAGGTGGTGACGGGAATGGTCTAACTCATAAGAAATTGAATGCACACGTGCGGGTTTGCAGACGAGCGAGAAGAAATTAAATCTACCTTGTAGTCCATCTTGTTTTTGCCCTTCATCTTCTCGGTGAGGAGGTTGTCGACGTCCTCCCTGCCTGTGAACACGATGGGCTCCTCGACGGCCGGTTGGGAGGCCGCGACGAGGGGCTGCCTCCCGGCGGCGGCGGTGCGCTGGCGCTTGCCTACGGGCTCGTTCTCCTTGTGGTGGAGCGTCCCTGCTCGGGTGCTCCGCGTGGCCATGGCGGGCGGATCTACGGAACCTAGGGTTGGAGGAGAAGCGGGGTGGTGGATTGGGATTGGAACGGGAGGAAGGAGGAAAGCGCTCTCTCCTGCCGGCGGTGTGTGGAAGGAAGAAGGGGGGAGGCAGCGGAGATTTGAAATCGTTCGAACTGGGAAGGGGAGCGCACGTGCGGGACCCACTGAACGGAACGCTCCCCACAAAGCTAATAACCGTTAGAATTGCTGGGCTGGCCAGGCCGTGGGTGGGGAGCCGAACGAACTCGAGTCGCGTGGACCGGTTAGCAAACTTGCCCAATGGGCCGATTAGTACCTGTGAGCCGAGACCAGTCAATAAGGCTGGCTAGTCATGTCACCTACTCGGCCCATTTGATGATCAAATATTAATGGGTTTTTTTTTCACTACTCTATAGAATCAAAACATGTCGAAACAAATTGCTCACATATTTTTTAAGTTTAAGAAATTAATTATGTCATCATTTACCACGATTTTGTTTTGTGTATATGTCGCTTCTCATGAAGATTAATAAGTTATCACATGTACCCGCGTGCTATTTTTCCTTAGTTTTGCTTATAAAATCGTCCGAAACGTGTTTAAGTTTACTCATGACACAATTTTTTGAACCTACTTTCATGGAACATGTGGTTCACGTCCCCCTTCCTCCTCACATGATCTAGATTTAGCACTGATTTAATAGAACAAATACATAAAAGTGTTCCTCCATCTAGTATCAACAATGTCTATGCACAATGAGACAACAGAAATCTTAGTTCCGTTTGCCTGTTTATCAAGAGTAACTAGATGAATATATCCATGTGTTTCTACAAAGTTAAAAGCTTATATAATCAGTGGCGAAGCTAGCGCCAAGGTGAGCCGAGAGCCACCGGGTGTTTTTGGGTGAAATGAGATGATTATCACGGAATTTTTCGTTTTCCCCTGGTGCCATGGCACTCGGGTGTGCTAATATAGCTTCGCCCCTATATATAATAGAAAAAAAAAAGAGGAGTAAATTTCCAAAACGTATCACTGTTTGGCTATTTGTAAAACTATGACTTTTGGAACCTATCTTAGAAAACTATGACTATTTATATCTTTTGTAACACAAGTACGATTTTTAGAGATGATCCCGCTCAAGAGTGACATGTTTTATTATATATATTTTTTTTTACTTACATGTATGTCAGACAGACGGTGTTGGTAAAAAAGCTTCTGAAATTGGTTTCAAAAGCCATAATTGTCTCTTACTTACTGGTATTCCCTCCGGTCAGAAATTTTTTTCCTTTCAGACGAGATTTGATCTATGAAACAACTATAGTAGGTTGTCCGAACAACAGTATTAAAAAAACAGAGAAGTAGTTGGTACCAATAGTTAGCCGAAGAACTGTACGTGTACTGCGTACATACTATGCTCTTTCGTGGGGAGTGGGGTTCGATTGTTTTGCTCCATATCTAATATCTATGAAGTCAAACAAGTTGCTGTTACCGCAACGCCGATTCGCTTCACGGGCCTCTCTGAACTTGTTAAGGATCGGAGCCGCAAGGAGAGCAGCAATGCTAAAGTACTGGCAGGCTGGTCAATACAATGCACAAGGCCACAAAGTTCAGGTCACGACTATCCATTCAGATCAAGAAACTGTGCTCTCCAAAAAAAAATGAAGGACTGCGTGCACGAGGCGCGCCGGCATTCAAAGCGCGAGGCGTTCTTCCGTCGCCATGGCCAATGGCAGAGGAGGACAGCCGCAGCTGACGAAGAGAGTTTTGGACAACTGATTATTCTTGCGATGGGGCACAAGGAGAGCACCAACGCCATGAACGCCGCCGGCCACTCCGATCGCCTTGGGGAACAAAGGATTTCTCCTCGATCAGGAACACTGGACCAGCTCCGGACTTTTCTATGGTGCATCGGTACCAGCAAAAGACATCCGTTCCGGGGACGGACGCCGTTCACTGTACCTCTAGCATCGTCAACAAGGCATCAGAACGCAGAAAACGGCCGGAACGCGGCGGCGCTCCGGCGAGATCGCGGCGCCCTGGGGGCCCCGGGGTGCATCTCAGCCGTTGGATCGGACCCGGTCGGTTCAGATCAATTATAAAGGGCTTCGTGCTCCGTCCCGTTCAGGACTCGCTCAACCGCGGAGTCTCCGTCTCTGTAAATCGTCTCCCTTGCGCTTGCGCGCGGAACCTTCGCGACCCCGACGAGCTTGCGCCGCGAGATGGTGGTACTGCACGTGAAGTCGACGGCGCGCGCCTCCTCGCCGTCACCGCCTGAGTCCGAGCGGGAGGAGACGGAGTTCCTCTACGAGTGCGCCGCCTCCGCCGCCGTCGCGGACGTGGCGGCCGCCCTCGCCGCGCTCGCCGGCCTCCAGGCCCGGCTCCTCTCCCTCTGCCGCCGCCTCCGAGGTCAGGTAACTTCCCCGACACCTTCGCGCCTTAGATTTCGCGACGGGGCAGTCGCATCGAAACTGACACTGCGTGGTGTGGCTGTTCCTGCGACGAACCTGCAGAGTGGTGTGCGGATGCGGGTGCCGCGGGGAAGCTCGAGCGGGCGCTAGATGAGGCCGAGGCCTACGCATCCAAGGTCAGCTCCTCCAGCTTTTCTCTGCCTCTTTTTTTTTCCCCCCGAAGAAGTTCTGTCCCATTCCATTCGATCCTGTTTGTTGTTCATTTCCGGAAGGTGTTGCTTGAATTTTTAGGCCAAAAGGCACTGAGAATTGCTTCAAGCACCTTGATCTTGACGATTGGATCAGTCTATTGTTTCTTTGTGGATTTGACTTTGAGAGTTCAAATACTTAACTTGATTTGTTGATCCGTGCCTGGCTATTGGGTTGACCACACCAGCCATTAGTATCGAACTCCATAGAGCAAATGTAGAACGGCACAGCCATTAGCATTCAGTCACTCAGGGCAGGCATGTATATTTGCCGATTCAGCCGACAATGAAATATGTCATGATCCTGATCGCACAAGTGTGTTCACTGCTTCAGTGCTACTGTACTAGTGACCAGTTCGTCATTCTTTGTACTTGCAAAAACCGGAAAGCGGATACCATGTCCATGTCGGCAACGGAATTCCTTCTATTCAGTCGATGTCTTAATTATTTGCCAAATACCTCACTGCCTCATAGGATCTTGATCGACTATTTCATATAACTATTGTTTTATTACCCTGAATGTATGCTTGAGACCTGGTATACAAAGTGAAATTAGCGTTTTCACATTCTGCTCATCGTTGCTTAGCCACAAATCTGTACAAGTTGTATCCCAGGATTATAATGTGGACACTGGACAGTTATAGCAAGCTGTTAGGAATGATCGGTAGAAGGAGATCTCAAGAACTCTTTGAATCTTATTACAAGTATGTTTCTTTTTCATTATAATCCAAAAAAATACATTCAAATTAAACACATCATTGGTCATGGTTGACCTATTAGCTTCAGGAGGTAATAGGTCAGCTCGTTCAATCATGGTGACCCTTAGATCAAATGAATTGGGAAAACAATTACACATCAACTCTCTCGTAAGCATCAATGACAGATAACTCTAAACGCTTCCTCGGTACATACAGATCGTGTAATGCGGATTTTACTTTCCCTTGCCTTTGATTAGCTGAGAGAATACCTTGCTCAACGACAAGTCTGTGAGGTCATGGTCAGGCTCGTCTGAGTCTCCAGCTTCTGTCATTTTCACAGTGATGCTCTCAAGGATGCTGGCGCTTTGACCTTGGGATGACAGTTCAGCAATTCTGTTCATGTTGTTACTATCTGAGACTGTTGAAAATCCATCTTGAAGCTGCAGAACATAGTTCAGGTCCCTGAGGACCTCTTCCATTGATGGCCGCTCCACACCCTTATCTGCCAGGCACTTGCTCACTATTTCACCAAACTTCCTTAGAGAATCTAGTCTGATTTCGTCTGAAATTCTCTTATCAACAATTAGTTCTAGCCGTCCCATCTTCAGAGCTTTCATTCCCCACTCTGCCAAACTCGTCAACTCTGATGGAATTACGGCCGGCCTGGCACATAGGACCTCAAGCAAAACAACACCAAAAGAGTAGACATCTGACTTCTGAGTCAGATGTCTGCTTTTTAAATATTCTGGATCAAGATATCCAAAGCTTCCCTTCACTGCAGTGCTAACATGACTTTGATCCAGTTCAGGGCCAATCTTCGACAGCCCAAAGTCAGAAACTTTTGCAACAAGGTTCCTATCAAGCAGTATGTTTGATGACTTGACATCACGGTGTAGTGCAGCCCCCTTGCTGCTCCAGTGCAAACCTCTAGCCTCTGCTCCCAATCAAGTGAAGGTTTATTGGAGCCATAGAGATGGCTTCTTAGAGTCCCCTTTTCCATGTAATCGAAGACCAAGATCATTTCATCCATTTCACCACAGTACCCAATCAGAGACACCAAATGGCGGTGGCGGAGCTGTGAGAGGAGCTCAATCTCTGTATGGAACTCGTTGACACCTTGCTCGGATGTCGGATTTGCACGCTTCACTGCAACCTTGGTCTCACCCCTCAACTCTCCCTTGTACACCTTCCCGAAAGCTCCCACTCCAATGATCCAGTCCTCATCAAAATTGTTTGTTGCTTCCTGGATCAAATTCAATGCTATCCTATTGGTTCCATTCAGTCCTGATGCAAGAGTAATGTCATCTTCAGAAGTTCTGCTTCCTATCTCTGAAGGCTGCTTTTCCAGAGTCTTTTTCCTCCAGAAAACAAGTACCATAAAAAGTACAGCTATCAGTAGCCCAACAGCAAGAATCACACCCAAAGAAGCCATCGTGATGCTGACCTGAGTAGCAAACTATATTCACAAGTTCAGATGTCATGCACAACTGTAAGCATAAGCTCCTCTGAACAAGGAAAGCAATTTTAAAACTCTCAGCTACTTGGTAAGTAGAAAAGGAACACGCTCTATTGACCGAGTCCCATTCTTTCTTTTTTTTGCATCATAAACGGCGCCGTACTGCACCTTGGGTAACAATCATTTTTTGAAAGAAACCTTTGGTATGATCTTAATGATGCTAAGAACCTAAGCGATGTATGCAACAAGCAGATCCTCAGCTAACCAAATGGAGAAGGAAAGATTTGGAATTTGATTGCTTGAAGTAACAGTCAAAGTATGGCAGAAGACCCTCTAAAACACAACCAACTTTTACAACAAGACATCGAGCTACCTAGCATCACTTACCAACAAAAGCAGGAGCCGATTGTAGACTAGATGGATCTCCAATGCATGCCTCCACAGCACCTTCAGAGGGCATACAACAGGAGGTACAAGAGAGGAATATATTGGTGGTAGGACTAGGAGGATGGATGAACACAAGTAGCGAACTAGAACATAGGCAAGCATCACTATATACTGGCCCGGACGTGCGCTTCGTATTTGAGTTTCTCTTTGTTTTTGACCAAGAGCAAGTAAATGTTTATTTCAATATGTTGAAACCAAAGTAACAGATCCATCAACATATTACTAAATATTCTTCAAGTGTGCACCAATAGATTGTTTATGTGACAATGACAAATCATATTGTGCTCATATATTGGGGGAAAAAGTGTCTGTTCCAATAGCGCCCGGTCATAAAAGTGCATGATTACAATAATAAGACCTGATTACCACCAGTCCCAGCCACCTGATTGGTGTGTCAATAAGAAAAACTAACCAAATCAGCTCAGTGGATTGGCAGGTAGGAATGCCACACACAATCCTTTCCAGTTCAATCTGCTTTCGGTAGTTGGCCAGAACGGCTGATAGGCTCAAAGACTTGTACGTAGACTAGAAATAGCTTTTTTGTATTTGTTTCTGTGAGGTGGGTCATAATATGAAAACTAACAGGTGGGGCATAATGTTTAGACATAACAAAAGAATTACTTTAGAAAAAGGGTGCATGATGCACTACTATAGGATGAGATTGTGTTACTCAGTCAATATGCAGGAGATCTTCGAGTACTTTTCTCATGATCTATTGTTATAGGTCATTCTTCCCTGTTTTCTGTGGCACTCGACTGGTAATCTGCAGATATGCCCTGAGAGTACTGTTATTGCGACGTATAATTGTAGGACGTTCTTCTCTGTTTTCTGAGGTGTGACTGACTGTACTACCAATACTGACCTGCCTGTAACAAAGGCATTGTAAACAGACTGTTGTTCGTTTCTCTTCATATCATGACAATCTCTTGCACATGTTAGAAGAAGTTCACTAACATCAGGCTTTTGTACTTGCGAAAAACTGAAAAACAATGACATGCCTATTTTATGAGTTAGATTCCTTTTATTCAATTTGTGTTCCTTTTTATAAAAAAAAACAACACATTGCCTGGTTAGAGTTTGATTGGGTATTTGTATAACCATTTCTCTGTACCTCTGAAAGTTAATGGCTTAATGCTCAAGAATGGGAATGGGAAGCAAAGTTAACACTTTCCTTATATTCATTGCCTCTTCAACAAGACTCTGTACATGTTTTAGCCCATAATATGTCAATCTAATATAGAACATGTACACCAGTTTTGATACACCTAGCTTATCTGCTGAAGGAGATTTTGAGAGGTCTCTGAATCTTATTACAGGAGCAAGTGCAGCATAACCGATTCCTGTCTCCTCGAGCTCTAAGGGAACATATCAAGAACATTGAGAAGAAATGTGCTACTGCTGTACAAGAATCTCCAGAGAAATGCTGCCCGCAACTTCCATCATCAGGTAACATAAATTTATATAATATAGAGCTAGTTTTTTTTTACAAGGTAGAGCTAGTTTCTTTGAAAGAAAAAAAAAATGGATGTAATAGTTCAGGGAAAACTATTATTTTCTTTGTAGTACTTTTGCTCCTGTATTTGATGTTTGAGCCTGCTATAAAATTAACCAACGGTTAACTTATGTACTAGTTCCAACTTGCAGTCGGCAATGTTTCCTTCAACGAGAAATAGTTAGAACTTTACGTGGGATAATCTCAGCTAAGAACATCTTTAAAAGACACATCAAATCTTCACCTAAACCAATATATTGGGGTTTAGAACAAAAACATGTCTCCAACAAGACTCCAAAACCTCTTCCAATCTTTTGGTTTCCCCTAAATTCCCCTCATTTGTAGCTACAAACAGGGAAAAAATTGGGGACCCCAATTCTTCTCTTTTCAATAGAATTAATGCAGTTGTGGCGCCAAATGCTGATGTGGTCCAATTAAAAGTGGTTTTGATCTATTTTTGGAAGTGATTGTTGGAGGAGGGGAGAAAATTTTCTCCTCATAGCTGTTTGATTACTCCCAAAAACAAGTTTTTGGGGGCAGTTTTATGGGGATCTCTTGGAGATGCTATAACTGTCATGTTTTTCTTGTAAGCAAACACCCAGACAACAAGAATGGGGAGATAGAGCTTTGGTGGGTGGGGAAAAAGCTAGCAATGGACCAGAAGCTATGTGACTATATAGGAGCTAATGACAAAACAAAGGTAATATTGTTATGTAATGCAAAGACTAGTTGCGTCACTTAATGATTACCTTTAATAGTTTTTGTGTTAATGCATACAGATTGTCATCAGGCTAACGCGAGCTTCTGATGGGCCTTGACTATGATTGTACTCTTGAATGGTCTTGCAGGATTAGTTTGTTTCTGGATAGTATACAAGCTGTCCCATTGTAAAAATGTTTTGCATTTTCAAGTGTCCTCGTCACATGTGTCAATGTTTATCTATATAAATGCCTTATATTGTTGCTTATACATTGTACCCTTGTGGAGTGTGTTTCCTTTTGGACAGTATGTGCCACTAATCCCCTTTTAAGATGTTTTCATTTTTCATGAGCCAGCACCCTCGTCATCTGTATCTGTCAAGTACCAACCGACAACCTGTATAATCATAAGTTAAAGTTGCACTCTACTTGGAAGCCTTTTTATGCTTATATATTGAACTTCAAACGATGAGTTGTTTTTACTTTGGGGACAATATGTTTACTTAGGTTGATGGAACAATCTGGATGACCACCTTGAGAATCCAGAACATTTTGAATTCCTGCAACCACGCAGCTTCAGGTTGCGAATACCTGCACGTGACCTACGTGTGGTTCTGAATTTGCCGCTGCTGGTGCGCGCAGGCGTTGGCGAGCTTACCCTCCCAACGCCAGGGTGATGAAATGAAACGATAAGTGCGTGCCCAGCCTGATGCAGCTGCTGGACCCGATCGAGCACGGCGAACAAGTACGCCATTGTGTGCCTCCTCCTCTCTCTCGCGTGCACGTGCTCAGGGTCCGGTCGTTTCATTCCCTCGACTCCAAAACCCACCACCTATTGAATGGTTAAGCTTCCGCACCTAAGCCACTCATTTTCAGAACAAGATAAGATTGTTCAACAGTGGAAAACACGAACGGGAGGACTGACCCAACACTTTCTGCTCAACATCTGTACAACCCCGGCTTCCCTCCCCAACACAAGTTATGGTTTCTTTGTACCGCCCCATTCAAATCAGAACATGCGGCATCACCGCGAGAAGAAATGCAGCAAAAGTCTTCTGCTCTATGGAAATGCCACCACCACCACCCTCCCAGAGCACAATCAAGGTACTCGATCTCACTGTTGTTTGAATTCTTGTGAAGTTGACTTCTCCAGCAGCAATAACTTCTTTCTGTTGAAATCATTTGTTAAGGTTGTTATCGTTGGGGCCACCAAAGAAATTGGGAGGAAGGCAATTGTAGCAGTAAGTAAAGCAAGGGGGATGGAGCTTGCAGGAGCAATCGATTCTCAGTGTATAGGCCAGGACGCGGGAGAGGTTCTCACCATTTACTGAATGCCCAATCTATATATGCCCAAAGTGGCTGGCCTGCTGCTTGCCCTGATCTCTTACGGTTTACAAATGCTGGCATTGCTCTTCAGATAAGCGGCATGGAAGAACCATTGGAACTTCCTGTGCTCAATGATCTCACCATGGTTCTGGGCTCCATAGCACAGGTACACACCTTGTGGCTGTAGATTTTTTTACTGCTTCTCTGCTGGGTCATCGTTCGTTTGCTAACTGTTGAGTCTGATATTTCAGTCGAGAGCTACAGGCGTGGTTGTTGATTTCAGTGAACCTTCAACTGTTTATGACAATGTCAAACAGGTATGTCAATTGTTCACCTACAACATGGAAATTAATGACAGAGAGAAATATAATGCCACTCAGAATTTAATTTGAATAGCTAAATTTGTCACATAAATTCCAAATCATGTCAGGATTTCAACAAATGCTTCTGATTCTTTTCATGCAGAGCGTTTGATATGCAAAGTAATACTCTTTGTCCACCTGACAATGGTTTGTGAGCAGGCAGCAGCATTTGGGTTGAGCAGCGTTGTCTACGTTCCTAAAATTGAATTAGACACAGTAGCAGAACTGTCAGCATTCTGTGAGAAGGCAAGCATGGTAAATTTGTCTTCATCACACTACTTCTAAAGTTCATATGGGAGCTATCTTTTAACCACAAAATATTTTCATCAGAAAAAAGGCTGTAAATTTATGCTAATTTCCTTATCAGGGCGTCTTGGTTGCTCCAACACTATCTATTGGCTCAGTGCTCCTTCAACAAGCTGCTATACAGGCCTCATTCCACTACAGCAATGTTGAGATTGTGGAATCAAGACCTAATCCATCGGTAGGACGTTAAACACTCAATGTTAGCACGATATCTATACTCTACGCCATACAGAAAAGGAAAGTGCATGTCTACCAAAATCATATCCTTGTGTTTTGAGAAAGAAAATTCACCGTCAAAACAATGAAGCAAATTGCAATTAACATAGTATATTTATCTCACAACCAAGGAAGGAAGTCGAAGAAAAAAAAAACTCACCAAACTTATTAGCAATAAAAGCATTGTTATCAGTATACTAGGCTAACTTTTCATCAGAAAAATATACTAGGCTAACATCTCACATTGACAGGATTTACCTTCACAAGATGCAATACAGATTGCAAATAACATATCAGATCTTGGGCAGATATACAACAGGGAAGACATGGATTCTGACAATCCAGTAAGTTGTGAAAGAATGATCTTCATTTCATTCTTTCTAGATTGACACGGAAACAACACTTTCTCTCCGTTGATTGAAAAGTTCTAACTAATTATTTACCTCTACAAGAACCTACAATACAACGAAATATGGTTTGCTTACTAATGGACAAGTATTTGTATTTTTGAAAAAAGGCAAGAGGCCAGGTACTGGGAGAAGATGGAGTACGTGTACACAGTATGGTTCTTCCAGGCCTTACTTCTAGCACATCTATCAACTTCTCCGGCCCAGGAGAGGTACTAATAAAGCTCCAGTGATATTTCTCTCTAACTGAAAAACAACTGAACTGATCACACTGCTCATTATTTCCAGATTTACACCATACGACATGATGTCACAAATGTTCAAAGCCTAATGCCAGGATTAATCCTGGCAATCCGGAAGGTGGTACGCTTGAAGGTAACTGACACCACACTTTCTCTAGTATACTTGACACAATGGCGTTTCACCTTTTTTTAAAAAAAAAACAATGCACCTGACTTAAAGGTTATTGTATCTTTTGCAGAATCTGGTTTATGGCCTAGAGAAGTTCCTGTAGCAACATCTTCTGAATCATTTGTTGGACTGCACAAATGATGGCTGAAGGTTCCTAACAACAAGACACAATGCATTGAGAAGACATGGAAAGGAGAACATGCATTCTCAATTTTTTGTGATTAGAACAACAACTCTAGTTCATTTTGTAACTAGAATTATTGTCCTAATGACAAGAATTGAAAAAGGGAGTACATGGATAACTACTGCTTACGGGTATGATGAAACAGGAAGAAAGAGTGGTCCATTTGACATTAAGCAGACAGTTCAGCTCCATAAGTAAACTCACTTGTAAGGGATTATGGAATTTTGTGTGCGCACTCTATAATTTGGTGGCCAATTCAGAGCTATTTGCTTTTCTTTTCTCCATACACCAGCGTACAGGCGCAACTACTCTCTGTGTGTTGTGAAAATTTGAGCTGAAGTGCATAGCATAAGCCCCACCCAAACCCCTTATGCCTATTCCGTCCATTCAATCGTGGCATAATTTTTCAGATGCAATGTAAGACAGAATTATCCACAGTCCGCACAGTCTGAAATTATAGAATCAAGCAACAATGCACCATACCAACGAGAAAAATCCACGAGAGGAGCTTCTCACAAATGCTTGCCGGAGGGAGGCGGATTGGTGACGCGTACATCGAATCCGGCGAATCGTCGGCATCGGCGGGTCGAGCCGAAACAGGGGGCGTTTTGTAAAATTAATAACAGAGATCCAAAGTAGGGTGTAAGTGCAAATTATTGGATCACGATCAATAGTCATGATTCTAAGTGCAGTGCAAACTAGGGATGTTTTTGTAAAAAATGGGTCACGATATGGGATCAATAATCATGATCCAAATAAGTAAGAGGTCGTTTTGTAAAATGCTTGATCGTGATCAGTGAGTGGCTTACTGCTCTCCTGTGACATTGCGAGCAGTGTAAACAGATTATTATTCCTCAAAGTACTGTTGTTGTGATGTATAACTGTAGGTTGTTCTCCTCTGTTTTCCGAGGTGCGGCCGATTGACCGACTAATAACATCGGCCTCTTTGCACTTGCAAAAAAAAAACTGAAAAACATGACATGGAATTAAAATCCTCTTATTCAATTTTTTTTAGAAGTCAACGCATTGCGTTGCGTGGTTGGAGTTTTATTGGGTATCTGTATAACCAGTGCTCTGGATCTCTGAAAGTTAATGCTCGAGAATGGGAATAGGAAGCAAAGTTAACACTTTCCTTCTACTCGTTGCCGCTTGAACAAGACTCTGTACATGTTTTAGCCCATAATATCTCAATCTAATTTAGAACATGTACACCAGTTTTGATAAACTTATTCTGTCTGCTGAAGGAGATTTTTAGAGGTCTCTGAATCTAATCACAGGAGCAGGTTCAGTATAACTGATTCCTGTCTCCTCGTTCTTCAAGGGAACTTATCAAGAACATTGAGAAGAAACGTGCTACTGCTTTACAAGAATCTCCAGAGACATGGTGTCAAACTACCAAGAAAATTGTGCTGCGATCATACTTGTTCTGCTATAGATGTTCTTAACGTAACGACGTTCTTATGTAATTCGTTATATTAGTGATCTAGAGAACCGTGCTGACTGAAAAAGTAGTCCAATGTGTCTAGCGTTGCAGCGTACGTCATGGGGCCTTTCTGTGCTTGATCTGTCTTAACCTCGTTGTATTTAGTACCTAGCTGCGCTTGCTTTGTCCTTATATGCATGTCTCTTGATTTTTCATGAACAAACACTCACTGCGGAGCAAAAAGTGTTCTAACCTCATTTGGGTATCCAGTTTTCAACTATGTCAGTTGGTAACTTACCCCACTGCAGTCAGGTTGCAGACAGATGCATCTGATTCTTTACTTGTATTTCTGTTAGAACGCCAGAAGAATCAACAGAATGTTACTGGTGCATTGCCGTTCTAGTTTTAACCGTCAAGATTTGTATCTGTCTCATGGATTTGTTTTCTTTCTATATGCTCATTCTAGGAGAGAAAAAAAATCTGGATGACCAGCTTGAGAATCCAATGTGTTTTTGAATTCCTGCAACTATGCAGCTTCAGATTGCGAAAACCTGCATGTGACCTATGTCTGGGTGGAATTCTTGGTTCTTTGATTGATTCAAGAAGAACCAAGCAACTACTAACAGTCATTGTTCGAAGAAAAACTACTAACACAGTTCCTGCTGTCATCACTGGTCCAGTAACCGGCCAAGCAGCGGCTTTGGCACGACTCACCAAAGATAAACCCTGTCCTGATTACTTTAAACTAGCCTGCTGTGGGTTTTTGGAGCTACCTCCTAGCAAAATTGTATGTAAAGATTCTTGTGTTTCGAAGCCTGGACCTTGGAATCAAACAAGTGATGAAGTTGGTGCCTCCTGTCCGCGGGACTACAGGTATAAAATCCTGTCTGCCAGATTTCTTGTCATACTAGTATACCGGTTGAAACATATTTTTGTTTTTGCTGTTTAAACATGAAGCATTGATGCGTATCCTGCCATGCCGTTGTGTTTTTGCTAGAAAATAAAGTACAATATCTTGGTCGATTTGCTCAGCGAAACGCTTGTCTATCCCTGAATATTTTATACTCCTAGCTTTGACCTGTCAGTCAAACTGTATTTGCTGCTCCTGGCACCTGCTGCTACGCTTCCAGTTGTTAACTTGGCAGTACAGTAATTCCATTGTTCTTCTGCTTCATCTGCCGACTTGTTTCTTCTTCTGGTTTTGCAAGATCTTTGAGTATAGTTTACACTTGACCACTCCCATTATATAGTTTGCCCTTGATCATGTCTGAAATCTTTTTTTTTTTTCTTTTGAAGAATCATTTCTGATTTCGATCTGAGAGGCCGACCGGACCCGTCCATGTCCTGGATGGAACACGACAATCATTGTACATGATCATGACCTAGTTATTCGCTAAGGAGGACGCACACGAACCAAAGCAGTGTTGGCTGTCAGGCACACGAGACTTTTCCCAGTTTGTTGTGTGATAGGGAAATCTCTCTCCATCGCCTTTTCCTGAACACTGGAAACAGAAAGGCGGAAGCTTTTTCTCTCATGGCCACCGCCCACCCGGCTCGCTTTTGCAGAAGATTCTTACAGGCAAATGGTTTGGTCCATCCATTGGTGCTGTTGCTTAAGCCTGTGTACTACTTTTAACAGCCTCTCACACACAGGGACAGTGAAAGAGATGAAGGAATCTCTCAGCTCGTGTTTGTACTGTTGTGTTTTCTCTGTCTTTCTTCTTCTCTTGCATGTTCAGTGCCCGTGCTCGTGGTCTGAACCTGTTGTGCTTGGATTGCATGAGTGTGACCCATCTCAATCAGAATTCAGAAGAGGAGGAAGACAAGCCATGGTGGGAGGGAGAGCTGCGAACTGGCAATCTCCAGCTCAAAGCTGCTCGCCTTTCCACCGCCCTATCGTGTTGATGCGGGAGTCGAGTGGCCAATACCAGATCACAACTAGTAGGAGTATGAGTTTACAGGCAGTAGTAAATTTACTTAACTGTCTGCTGAGAAACTATCGGGTTATTATGACAGTAAACAGTTTACAGAACAGAAACATTCCAATGTGAGACTGAACCTGGCAGTTTATAGTTTGTTCCATGGTGGCCTACGCCGCAACGGTAATGCTGACCTGTTCCAGATCTGCCTATCACCGCTTTGCTTTTTCTTTTTTTGTGAACGCTTATAGTTTGGATGTGGTGATGGGACCTTAAAATCTTGGGTTCCTTCCTTAAAAGCATCATGTTTGGGAAAGTCCAAGCAACATTTTCATGGAGTGCACTGAGGTTCCAATGGGAAAGGAAAAAAAAAACTTTGTTTTGAAGCCAAGGAACAGAGCGAGCGAGACGCAGGTGCGTAGCGTGGAAGAAGACGGGTTTGCTTTCATTGCAGAGATTCAGAGAGAGGGAGAGGTCTGACTTGCTTGTGCAGGGCTCCATGGACGGACTGCGAGGTACACATGGCATTGTCATGATCGATGGATCCCGTTCAAAATTGAAAGCAGAATACGGAGCAGATGGAATTGTACTCTACAGGGTACAGGGTAGTGAGAGGAGGGGACGATGGAGGTAGGGTATGGTATGGTCAAGGAGTGTACTTTGTTCGGAGGAGCGGAATCAAATCTGCCACCAAGTCAGTGCCACCCTTGCACCATTTACTACTACTCAACACTGTTCGCCTTACTGCTCTCCTTCCTCTTCCTCCCTCCCACTGAGAAATGAGGGGAGCAGCACTTTGAGATGGAGCAGGGGAGGTGGTTGCATTTGGAAGTGGAACCAAGAAGATCCACAGCTGAAACTGAGAGATGAAAAATTTGAACAGGAGGAAAAGAAATGGAACACATTGTACTACAACATTGCATAGCAATCCACAGCACATTGCTCGCCCATTTCATCTTCATTCACAAGCACTCCCCAAAGAAGAAGATGAAGAAACAAACAAAAAGAGAAAGCAAAAAACAATTGTTGCTTTGATCCGTCTGTGTCACCCCCTGCACATCTCCTCGCCGGCGGCGACGGAGGACGCTCTGGGCGTGTTGTTCACGGAATAGAACACGACGTCGCTGGCGCTGCTCCGCCGCGCCGCCGCCGCCGCCGAGACCACCGTCCCCTGCGACCTCTTGCAGTGCGCAATGGCGCCCTGGATGGCCCCCTCCTCCGACCCGGCGCTGCTGCTCCGCTTCAACACCGGCGTCCTTGCAGTCACCGCCGCCGCCGCAGACCGGAAGAAGAACCCGTTCGCGTTGCCGCACGACGGCGTCGACGACGAAGACGACGACGAGGAAGAAGACGACGAGCACATCGGCGAGACCCCCGGCGGCGCGGTCGCCTTGGTGGCGACGAGGCGAACGCGGCGGATGATGCCGGAGAAGGACTTGCGGTGGTGGCACGCGGGTTCCGTTTCATGGTGGTGGGTCCTGGCGCTGACGCTGCCGCTGCCGTTGCCGTCGACGACGATGTCGCTGGGCCGGGCGGCCGCCTGCTGCAGGAAGAACAGGGACCGGATGTACTCCCTGGACGCCCACCGCTTCACCACCTTCAGCCGCTTCGACCAAGACGGCTTCTTCCCGCCCGACGCCTTCCCGGCGACTGCCATGGCGGCGGCGGCGTCTGCCACCTCCTCCGGCGCCGCCGCGTCAAGCGACTCGGCGTCCCGCTTCAGGTTGGCCCCTTCTTGCTGCTGCTGAACCTGGTCGTGCAGCAGAAGCCTCTGCACGAGCTGCAGGCGCGGCGGGAGGTGGAGCGGGAGGAGCTTGCCCTTGTAGAAGAGCTCGTCGGCGGGCGCTTCCTCCTCCTCTTTGTCGTCGCCGGCGTCCCTGCGCCGGTGGAACTCGAAGCGCGGCGAGGCGGGCGGCAGTGGCGTGGACGACGGGGTCAGGTCCATGTCGATGTAGTCGTCCTGGATCACCATTGTTGGAGGAGGAGGAGGCCGCGCCGCAGCCGCTGCCATAGCAATGCCAGCTTTTTTGGTTTTGGTTGGAGTTGGAGTTGGAGTTGGAAGAAGGGGGGAAAGAATGAGAGAGATGGGAGGGAAGATTGGAAATTTTTGGACGACCGGACCAACAACGAACAGTCAAAGATGATGGTTTATAGGGTTCTGGGCTGCCTGCCTGATGAGGACCGGTTGTGTGCACGACTCTACTCTCTGCAGGAAAGTGAAAGTGTGTTGGTTGACAGTTCCTGTGTCTGTAGTTGCGATGCCACACAGGAAGGAAATTGCAAAATGCAGGGGAATTTATTGTGAGAGATCTGAGGTGTCGCTTCCAATGGGAAGTGTGGGTGTGATGATGAACCAGACTCTTTCGTTTGCTTGGCTGAATTGCCTTTTTAATTTACCTGGATTTATTTTGGGGGTTTGGCCCCTCTCGTCTTTTTCAGCTTTGATCAACTGTTTTGCTGTTGGGAGGCAGGCGTGAGACGGACTCCTGATGCTGCCCGATCTCAAGACCAGCTGCCGGATTTATTTTGGGTGTTTTGCTGTTAGGACTGCTCTTTTTGTTGCAAGGAATTTTCAGCTTTTTTTTTAAAAAAAAAGAAAGGAAGGAATTTTCACCTGTGACTGAACAACCATTCTGTTTGTTTTCCTCTCTTGAAATGTACGTGTCGGCATTACTGGACACACGCATGTTGACTGTGTTAAGAATCTGTTGGTGATGGCAGTAAAACTGTGAATTGTTCCGCTTGGCTAGTCACGTCCGATCCGTTCCATGCTGCAGACCACACACTACACCGCCTTGAAACGTCGATTCAATGCCATATGCAGAGGCTTCTGTTCTGTCTGCAACCCGTGCCCAAGCTACTGCTGCTACAGCATCGTTTTCCACGGAAAGGAAGGAGCATGGCTCGGCTCATTGATTCAGGACATTCAAGAAGAAAGAAAGACGGTCAAAAGACCTGGAGGACGGTTAATAAAGATGGAGGCGGCACTTATTAACATTGGTCGGGTACAAGTTGTTGTATTAGCGAGTAAAAACACCGGTCTGATTGGATGGCAAAGCTTGCTTTTCTCAAAGCCTGGCATGGCCGTGGCAGCACACCAACCGAACCACATCATTCATAGACACACCACCATGTTTTACAGAGAGAGAGAGAGAATGGTGGTCACCAACCGGGATGGGTTTCTTCACTTCTGTCTTTTATTTTGGACCGAGGTTACACCGGGGTGGTTAAAGTGACAATAGTAACACCTCTTTATTGTACTAGTACTACAACTGGGGCTGGGTGCTTATAAGTTGATGGCACGCATTCATTCGGTCACAAGACTGCAGGCAGAGGCAATTACAGTAACCAGTTTTGACCAGCCTTTGGCCTTGGTCCTCCAGTCCAAAAGGGGTTAGCTTCAACAGTAGACCGGGGGTACCCTAGGTATTCGTGCACCGTGCAGGGACAGGGCTTGTGCCGTGTGTGACCTCACCCGCACCACACGCACTGGCAGCCGGTTAATTAAGCTCATTGTTAAGATCTCAAATGTGTGAAGACAACAAGATCTTCTCTAGTTTATTTGTTTGTGAAGACTGTCAGGGCGTGATGACCTAGCTTAGTATGATAACAGTTGAGCCCATAAGCCTGAGATTTCACTAGGATTTGGCCGGGTTCAAACGCTGCAATTATTTTATTTCCTGTGGCTTTGGAGCTAAACAAGGTATCTAGAACACTTTTTCTCTTGTGCTCACGACGACCTTCCCTTCCGTTTGAGGCGAAAGATCGCCAAGAATGTTTTGTGGTGGCCGAGTAGCATTCTAGCATGATGGTATTGCCCACTTGGCCTAGGTTTCATTTTGATTCGAGATCTACCACGGTACTAGGAGCGCAAGTGTTAGGCTTTGCCTTTCGAAAAGGAGTGCAATCTAGAGCACCGGAGCTGGGTCTATCTTCGCTTTCTTTCATGTGAGGTTTGTGCAGTGAAGAACACTCGATCAGCTGGTTTCTGTAATAAGTAGTCAAGGTGACAAAGGAATTGTCGTTTTGTGAAAATTGTTAGGAACAGTCAATGAGTTTTTTAATTCAAAAAAGATTAAAATTTTACGAACCTAAAGCTATTTGCATTTATGTTACAAGAACCTATGACCTTTTGGAGATCATTTCACAAATCTATGATTAAGTTGTTCATATATATATATATATATATATATATATATATATATATATATATATATATATATATATATATACTAACATAAAACTATGATTTTGTATACGTATCCAAAATGCATTTCAACAGCAAAATGGAAATGTGCTGCTAAAAGCGTGGTACCAATTCTAAAAATTATAGTTTCCTGTTACTAAGGATGCAAATAATTGTCGGTTTATATAATTTATTCATGATCTAACATGATTTATTAGGCACGGACCTATAACTAAAAATAATCTCCATCCATTGTTAACCGAAGATGCATTCATTCTATAATAATGTAGCGTTCTTATAAAGTTGCCTTTTTTTATCATTAACATGTAAATTAGGTTGATGAAAGGGCTAATTTGCACAGTCGCAAAAGATCATGAAGTTGCAAAACACCATTGTATCTTTCATTGACACGTGAACAGAATTTCAAGCCCCACATTTCATTCTCACATGGGATGTATTTTGCAACTTCATGATCTTTGTAATGGTAGTCATTAAAAAATCCTTAACGAAAACAATGATATGGTTAAGAGGGGTGTCACATGTTAGACAGAGGGCCATAATCACAATTGGAGAAGAAAGCTAAGCTAGAGCCAAGCTATGGAGTGCGCAGTGTTCTCCCTCTGTTGTGCTCAAACAGCACTGCACGTCTAGTCCTGTCCACCGTCCTCGAGCTACAAGTATATGAGTTGATTTTTTTTATTTTTTTTTTTGAAACTGAGTTGAAATTTTTTGGATGGTATAGGAGTTGAATTGAAAGCAGCAGTCAGCATAAGTCCCGTGACCACTCTGCTGGGCTAACGAGAACAAATGGCCGGGGAACAAGAAGAAAACGAGGGCCTGATTTCGTGTATGGACTTCGGCCCCCAAATTAGGCTTTTCTTGTGTCGCCTCTGGGCCTTGAGCTTGTACAACGTACGGACCGTGTTAGTATTGTTGTTGGTCCGAGTCCGACATTGGAAGTGGCGGGAACCAAGCCGAGAGCCCAAAGCGTGCGTGTGAGTAGACCTGAGTGGCAAAAAGGCCTTATAAGGCCTCGTTCGTTTGGCCCGGAACACTCTTCATTTCCCGCGAATCAGCCTGATACGAAATGAATGTCAGCCCATATAAGAACGGACGTTCAGTTAAAGTAGGTCTGGATTGTAATCCTGCTGGTCTCTACTAATCTTCTTTCTCTACGATCTAGAACTAATACCCCACCTATTATCCTTCGATTGATTCTACAAAAAAAAAAGCCTATTATCCTTCGAAACGAAATCAATTGGAATTATAGCCCAAAAGTGAAAAAAAAAGGCCGGAATCAAATAGGTGCTACCGAACGAGGCCTAAAAGTGCCGTGCGTGTGTGAGCTTCGTGTGCTAGGAATTATCAAGAGAACAACGAAGAAAACGGGAGCAATTCCTCCGCTCTCCGAAGCCTACCTTTGTTTGATCTCCTTCAATCCCCAATTCCCATCTATCCTACTAGTCCGCTGCTAACAAGTTGTCCCCTCTTCTTGTGCTAAATCGCTCTGCTTGAATCTTTTCTCTCTCAAAAAAAAAAAATCGATTTGCCTTCCAGGGCACAGGCACTCGCCGTTATTGGCCCCTCGTCTTATCTTTTGTACAAAAGAGCAGTTCCATTTGTCCTATCAGATTCTGCTTGATTAATACTCCATTCGTTTTAAAATATAAGCATTTATTGATTTTCAGATAGCACACTATTTATTTTATTTAAAAAATTTATAAAAATATTATTTATTTTACTATAAATTACTTTATTATTAGATATATTATAAACCTGACTTATTTGTTTTTATAATTTTTAAAAATATTTGAATAAGACAAATGGTCAAATGTGATCTCAAAAAGTCAGCATGCTTATATTTTAGAACGGAGGTAGTAAGTGGCAAAAAAAAAAACCCGAAGCTTCTCTGTTTTGTATTAGGCACCACTAGTCGAGCGGTGGTACATTGAGCTTTCCATCACACGACGGAATCCTTTCCTTTTCTTGTGTTGTCATTAGTACAGCGATGTGAACAGCACACGGAAGAGAGTTCGATCCTTTAAACAGCCATGCTGCCGAACTTTGAGTACTAGCCTAGCAATTCTTTGCACGAAGGAGTTGAAGAGAGAATCCGGTTCAGTTCCAGCCCAACTTCCGTTCCCCTGCAAATGGATCTCGCTCATCGCCTAACTGGAACACCCAATCTATGAGCTGTGTGTACATACGAAACGACGCAAGTTGGAAGAGAAAGAAAAAAAGAACTCAACCGCTCTTACCACCAAACCCAGTCAGGTACTAATGCTTTGCTCCTCTGGACCTCATCACCTGAAGAGGAATATCACGATCCGGGGCTCACCAGGGATTTCGCCGCATGTTACTCGGTTTGTGTTAGCATATAAATTTCCCAGCAGCGCTGTCGTGCCGCGTTGTGATTGGACCTGCACATGATGATAGAGATAGTCATACATCAACGTGGAGTCTAATTAACCAGCCTATATTTCAAGCTTATGAGCTGCATGCTTATCAGCAGCTGGATAACAACTAAGCTTATCATCAATCAGCTGGATTGGATTGGATGGCGAGTGGAGTGTCAGTTAGCAACACAATTGCTACATATTTCTGAATCTCTGTCACTGTCGACCTAACAAAACACCATTGTTTCTCCCTTCAAAAAAAAAAAACACAATTACTGGTGGGAGTAGTGGTGGCATGGGTAGTTAACACGAGCAGAGATTTGTGCAATTGCGTCAAGGTAAGCCCGATAATCATGGATCAATCGAGTACAAGTCCACCACCAGCAACACCAAGTGGATTATTGCAAATTTGCAACACGGGACCAGAGGCTAGTCATGCCTGTAATGGCCTGCTTCCAGCTGATGCTTCACCGGACGAAGATGAAGAAGCAGTAGGGGACGGCGCCGAATAAACTGAACCAAACGCTTTGTTTTGAATAAACTCAAGAACCACACACTTGTTTGGCGGTTGGAGGTTGGATGTCGTCTGCGCATACGACGACCGTGGCCGCACATGGGTCGATGAGCTGCTTGCTGCAATGCCGCGTTTCATCCTTTCATACTGCTGCACTTTAGTTCACACCTTTTTTTTTTTCTTGTGCAGTTGGGTTGGATTCTCGCCTGATTAAGAAGAGTATCACTCGAGAGGATCACATCCTTGGGTAATTGGGTTGTTTCACATGCTAATTTTAACTGAAGATGATAAACTGTTTCAGTCTCCTTCTGACGCAAATGGGGCGGCGCCCCTTTGCCTCGTCCTCTATGACTTAGAAATTGTTTACAGAATGCATGCTCCATCTTACCTAATTTCTCCACTGTACACGCTTACTTATGTCTCCACTTACTTGGCCGAGAACCGCGCCGTGAAGGTGGGAAACAAAAGATTTCGTTTTGGCCTTCGTTCCGATGAGTTTGTCCTCGAGGAAACCGCGTTTGCTCGAGTAGCCTTTTTGCAGCGGTGCTTGTTCTGCATTATGAGGAGCAGTGGTGGTGTGCTGTGCTGCTGAGCAAGGTTGAAAAAGTCGCTCGAACCGACCGGTCTGGTTTTGTAGAAAACCGGCCGGTTAACCGGAGAACTGACTGGCTAACTGTTTAGCTACCATAATTAATTACAGTTAGCCGGGTGAAACCGGTCGGTTAGAACGACCGGCTGGACACGGTTAACCGGGATAACCGGCCGGTTGCAGCCGGTTCTTCAAACCCGGCTGCTGAGCTGCAGCTCCACTGCCCTTGGGTTGTTCTCCAGCTGGATTTTGTTGGCATATGCTTCTTGCCTCTCACTGTCCTCCTGGCAAGTATAGTAGTCTTTTTCTTTCTTACTCTAAAGAAAATAAAATGATAACTCCCTCTCTCGCAGTGTCTCTTCTCTCCTAACGGTGATGGCACTGCCGCCGCGCTTGCACAGTTGCACTACAGACTGTAAATTTTCACAGCAGGTTTACGAGCCACAACTGCTATTTGCCGGAAAAAGGACAGGAAGCTTTGTAAGGGAGTTGACAACCGCACCTATCAGCTACATGAGCGAACCTTATGGCCCATGCTCTATCTAGCTAGAACGGTGATTTGGATTGGTTGTCATTTGTCATGCTGATATAGACTTACCCCCAAGTAGAAGCGCATAAGCAAGTGTTAAGTCTTAGGTGTGATATTAAGTTCCTAGCCACCTTTAATGACAAATAGTGACATTTGTTTTTGTTATCACGGCATGTTAAATCTATACAACTTGTACTACAGTGTGTATAGCAAAGATTTGAATTTAGGTTTCAACAATTTATTAGTATTGAGTAATTTTATGTTTAAACTTGTGATCTCATCGTATTACAACACTTCAAGCTCGGATTAATTTTGAAGAGTTTGATAGTGCTGAATGTTGGTAATACTAAAGTATCCTCACTAAAATTTTATTCTTCTAGACATGCTTACATTTTAACCGGAGAGTGTTTGAATCAAAGAGAGGGTGGTTTTAAAGATTTGGTCAAGGGTAACATGCACATCCTTCCCCCCAAAAAATCAGATATCAATGATGGACAAATATGGGACCACCGTTCCATGTGCCCTCATTTTCCTAGGCGGAGAATTTTCCGTTTTTCCTTCTCAGGTTACGTACTAATTGTGCTCAACTGTCCTCCACCAAACATCAAAGAAAAAGAAAAAGGAAAACATTGTCCAAAGAAATTTGCTAGTTAGTAGAATTGGACTAAAACAACTCCAAGTTTAGATGACAAATCATTAGCCCGCTTTTGTGATAGTAAGAGATAGGAGTTGGGATAATTTATTGTGGAGTAACAAATACAAAGAGTTTAGTACAAAATTTTAAGAGAAAAAAAATCCTTATCTCAACTAAATTATTAGATGACACAACATGACTTCTTTTCTCCCTCTCTCGGTGTTACGTATCTAGCGGTGACAAGACATGTATCACCTTGACATTGCTTCCATTGCGGTTAATAAATCAAGACATTTGCCTGTCGTCTAATGTCTCAACGTGCTAGAAACATGAAGTTCAACTAGTTGACGAGTTAAGCACTATCTTATGGTGAATTCGGAGGCTATCATACTCTAGAAAAACAGAGAGCTAACTAAGCTGAAGTTGCGACAAATTTAGCTGGCCATAACCACATTAGTTAATTTCTAGAAGCGTGTGCTTAAGCCCTATTCACGGCGCAAATAGCTCAAAAAATTGTACTAGCATATGAGAGAACAACTAATATAAGAGACCAACATAGTCAGGCTTATGCGGCCCATTATCTAAAAAAGGCTTATGCAGCCTAGAAATTAAAATACGTGACAACTCATCTATATAGGACAACAAGCATAATAGAATACTATTGAAGACCATGTTACACGATTCTAACTAACCGAAACGGCCGTACTGACAAAATTTTAAAACGAAACTATCAATCAGAATGCTCCAGGAAAGAGAGTAATGATTCTTTTATTTATTCCTCCATTTTTTGCATTTGAATTTTCTATACGTAATTTCTATGGGAAATATTTGAATTTCTAGGTTGACAAAAGACAACAGGCATGAATAACTGTAATGGAGGCTCTGACTGCTATTTAATATTGTTATCTTGTGTAAAAGAAAAAAAAACTGCCTACTACGACCTCCGAAGAAAAGATGGCAGCACAAGTCGCACCATTATTCATCCTATAAAAAAGAAGAAAACAAAACAGAGGAAAAATATTGAGACGTGCATAGCTCAACTATCTGGACGGTGGATAGGAAAGCGTACGTAGCCACATGCCCCCATGAACTGATGGTGATGGTTGAAGGACCAGTTTTTTAATGAAAAAGATTTTTTCCTCTTGCAAGAAACCAAAAACGATGCAATCCCTTCTCGAGAGAGGAGGATAGATATGACTCGTATTTCGAGGCTTGTGAAAAATAGGTAACTTGTGTCTGCTGCCGTGTGACAGTAGCGAATTCGCTCAAGAGAATCTTGTTCTTTTTCTTCAAAAGACCTAAGTTTTTCCCATGAAAACATATCTATGATCTTGCAACATAATGAACTTATACATTGTTTCATTTGATATAGCTAGAGAGAAAATCTAACCCGTTTAGGGTCGGTCCCCCTATAGGGAGGATTTTAGCAAATCAGTGGCGGTTTTCAGGGAAGAGGGTGATTTGTTTAGGAGTTTAGGACATAATAATTAAATGGAACCCTCATTTTGCGGTAGCTTAATTACGCAGCGGATCTTAACGGTAAAATAAAACAGCAAGCTTTACTACAAAACTCCTGCTCGCTCGCTCGCTTTCTCTCTCTCCCCCCTTCCTCCTCTCTCTCCGTCTCTCTCCTCCCGCCGCCACCTTTTCTGGTGCCTGAGCGTCGCCGACCTCGCCGCCGGCGGTGGGTCGCAGCAAGCCAGGGCCTCCTCTGGCCACCGCATTCGTCTTCTTGTGGAGAGGCGTCGCGCGCGCGCGTATCCGCTTCTGGAATCTCGGGTGTTGCTGGACTGACAAGCGTGGACTGGAGATCCGGCCGGACTCCGATCCGTTTCTTCTCCTGCTGCTGGTGAGTGGAGCTACCTTGCTTGCGATTTGATTTGATCTAGTAGAAACTTGTGGTGTTCTTGGGAACATTTGTCTGCCGTGACTGTTATCTGTGTCTATGAGCAATCATCTTTCCTCCCTTTCTCTTCATTATTCGTTTAGTGTGGATCTGTTTGCTCCGTGGTGCCGTACTGCCGTCCTAATGCGACCCCGTCGTATGTAGTTCGATTAGATTCTTGTTGTTCTTCAGCGTGCTAGATGAATCTGATCTACTTCGATTTTGGGGATTCAGTCCAGCTTCCATGCTCCAAGTTTATCTTTTATTTCTCTGCTTGGAGGATAAACATGTTATCATTCTTGTCTAGTAGCTTGCAGTTGCAAAAAGAAAAAAAAAATCCTCTTCTTGAGAGGGGGCTTAAGGTCTTGCATGACATCTGAACATTGTGAACATACTTTGGTCCTGCATGGCATCTGAATATTGTGAACATACTTTTTACTCAGGCCAACATCATGATGGGTCCTTCGGGGAGGAAGAAACCGCGCGTTGCAACCTTCATCGTGCTGTGCATCTTATCATCCATTTGCGCCTGCAAAGCGCAATTCAAGCCTGCTGACAACTACCTTGTTGATTGTGGCTCAGCCAAGAGCACGACAGTTGGCCAGAGGACCTTTGTCGCTGATGGCGCTTCTCCGGTGACAGTATCCACCTCCCAGGAGATCCTGGCGGGCACCTCAGCCAACGGGGTGGCCTCTTTCCCTAACTCAGCCCTCTACCAGACTGCCCGCATCTTCAATGGACCATCATCCTACACTTTCCCAATCCAGAAGCAGGGCCGCCATTTCGTCCGGCTCTATTTCTTTCCCTTTGTCTACCAGAGTTATGATCTTTCACTTGCCAAATTCACTGTATCGACGCAAGATGTGCTCCTGTTGAATGACTTTCAACAACCAGACAAGACCGCACCGTTGTTGAAGGAGTACTCATTGAACATTGCTCGTGACCAGCTTGTGATTTCCTTCAAGCCGTCAAATGGAATTGCATTCATCAATGCAATTGAGGTAGTCTCTGTTCCAGATGATCTCATTGGCGACACTGCCCAAATGGTCAACCCTATGCAGCAGTACAGCGGTTTGACTACACAACCACTTGAGACGGTTTATCGGGTGAATATGGGTGGTCCAAAGGTCACTCCTGACAACGATACTCTCTCGAGGACCTGGGTAACTGATCAGAGCTATCTATTAAACCCGGATGTTACCAAAAAGGTTGCTTATGGCAAAAAGATCACCTATAAGAAAGGCGGAGCAACTGATCTCACTGCTCCTGATATTGTCTATGGTACAGCAACAGAATTGGCAGCCTCGAATACATCCAATGCTCTTTTCAACATGACATGGCAGTTCGATGTTGATGCTGGCTTCAGCTATTTGATAAGGTTTCACTTCTGTGACATCGTGAGTAAGGCACTTAACCAGCTCTACTTCAATGCATATGTGGGGGCCTTCTCTGCACAGAGTAACATTGATCTCTCATCCCAATCTGAGAACCAGTTGGCTGCACCTGTCTATATAGATGTGGTTCTTTCATCTAATGATGCATCTAGCAAGCTCAGCATCAGCATTGGTCCAACGACCTTGAACAATGCATTGCCTGATGGGATTCTGAATGGGCTTGAGGTTATGAAAATGAGTACTGGAGGTTCTGCCTTTACCGTTGGATCTGGTGGTGGTAACAAAAACTTGGGCGTGATTCTTGGTTCAGTTCTTGGGGCTGTTGGACTACTGATAATTGGCCTTGTTCTTATCCTTATTTGCTGCCGGAGGAAAAAAACTTTGGAAAAGCAGCACTCAAAGACTTGGATGCCTTTCTCTATCAACGGGCTCACCTCGCTCAGTACAGGAAGCAGAACTTCTTATGGTACCACTCTTACTTCAGGGCTGAATGGAAGCTACGGGTACCGCTTTGCCTTTAACGTGCTCCAAGAAGCGACAAACAATTTTGATGAGAACTGGGTCATTGGAGTTGGAGGTTTTGGGAAGGTTTACAAGGGAGTGTTGAGGGATGAGACTAAGGTTGCAGTGAAGCGTGGAAACCCCAAGTCTCAGCAAGGTCTCAACGAGTTCCGTACAGAGATTGAACTCCTCTCACGGCTGCGCCACCGCCATTTGGTGTCTCTGATTGGATACTGTGATGAAAGGAATGAAATGATCTTGGTTTATGAATATATGGAGAAGGGGACTCTCAAGAGCCATCTCTATGGTTCCGATAACCCCTCACTCAATTGGAAGCAGCGGTTGGAGGTTTGCATTGGAGCTGCAAGGGGACTGCACTATCTTCATACTGGTTCTGCAAAGGCCATTATTCACCGTGACGTCAAGTCTGCAAATATCTTGCTTGATGAGAACCTTCTCGCAAAGGTTGCTGACTTTGGGCTGTCAAAGACTGGGCCTGAGTTGGACCAAACTCATGTGAGCACTGCAGTGAAGGGCAGTTTTGGGTATCTGGATCCTGAATATTTCAGAAGACAGCAGCTGACTGAGAAGTCAGATGTTTACTCTTTTGGTGTTGTTTTGCTTGAGGTCCTGTGTGCAAGGCCTGTGATTGACCCGACACTTCCAAGGGAGATGGTTAACTTGGCAGAGTGGGGAATGAAGTGGCAGAAGAGAGGAGAGCTGCAACAAATTGTTGACCAGAGGATTTCAGGCACAATCAGACCAGATTCTCTGAGGAAGTTTGGTGAAACAGTGGAGAAATGCCTGGCAGATTACGGTGTGGAGCGGCCATCAATGGGAGATGTCCTCTGGAACCTGGAATACGTTCTGCAGCTTCAGGATGCGGATTCAACTGTCTCAGATGTAAACAGCATGAACCGGATAACCGACCTCCCATCCCAAGTTCAGAATGTCAGTGCCCTCGAGAGCATCAGTGTTACAATGGCAGAAGCTGGAGCTTCGAATGAGCCTGATCATGACCTCTCAGACGTGTCAATGAGCCGGGTTTTCTCTCAGCTGATCAAAGCCGAGGGGAGGTAAAGGAGCACGACTCAATCCGTAGGGTACCGAGAATGCTTTTAAAGTGCTCTTGTTAAAGTTTACTTCAGAGATCCTCTGTAATTGTCCATGTTCTTTTCTTTTTGTTCTCTAAATTGTACTGAACTGCGGTCTCAATTTGTGACGGCCTTAGCCACTGTGAGCTTACGCAGCTGCTACTTAGTGGATAGTTTGTTCCAATTTGTTACTAGCTAAGTACTGGGGTTTTGAAGCTTAATCCTGGAGTTATGCAAGCTCCCCAGCCTGACGTTTGTATATCTTGCTCATTTTCTATTCATGTAGTATGTTCGTTCGTTTCTGTTTCAGATGTATCTGATGTCAATGATAAGACTTAAGTTTATCATTAGAATTTAAGTCCGAACTGTCAGATAAACACCAAAATAGTGAACTGGATGATGTATGAATAATCATTGCTTGGCTCATAAACATGGACGGGGATTGGTGAACCATATGGCAGAAGTACATCTTAATCTAAGCAAGGGTTTCCTGCAGCTACTCTTATTTTTTTCTTGAGAGGGGTAACATACTTCCAGACAACTGCCACATACAGGCTCGCTCCATCATTTATAGCTGTGTAATGCTGTATTCTCCATGGGCCAAGAAAACTTACAACCAGACCTTCGGCTCCATTGATGTGGCATGGCATGCAGTGTCTTTCGTTTGGACTTGGCGGGGCGTGTTGTTAGGCATAAAAGTTTTGCGTTGATCAAACACTCTTAACATAAGAAGACATTCTCAATATTGCTAGCGGATATCCAGGAGTGTAGCCTCCTTTTTTCTGATTTCTCTTTTAAGCATGTTAGTAGATGCTGTAATAGAGTTGCCCATGTGGCATGCTCTTAACATAAGACATTCTCAGTATTTCAAGTCTCGAGCACGACAACAACGGGTGTGTGGCATGCTGGCCCGTTATGTGTTCAAGCCTTGCTAAACGAGGACCAGTCTCGTGGTCTTGATTAATGAAATGGGTAACTGTCTTAAAAAAAAAACATAAGACATTGAAATTCGTAGGACACATTTAGGTTGCGGACTCAAACGGAAGATTGGAAGATTTTTCAAGAATACATCACCAGCAGATATCAGAATCACGACGGTAAAGGAATCTTCACAGAAAATAGAAGCAAAACACAACAATAAGCGCACATAGCATCTCTACTTCACAAATTGCAGCCTCTTAACTCTGAAGTATCTTCAATCAGTTAATTCACAGGATAAGAGGCAGCCAACTAACCACTAAAATCAAGAACAAGCAGCTAATTTGTTTTCTTTAGCATTGGTTAGAAAAAAAGGGAAAAGAAAGAGCAAAATGCACCCAAAGTCTCCTGCACTTTTTCTGTATTGAATATTTTCTGTTTAATAAGCATCCTTTAGGGACTATCTTTACATGATCAGAACAAATCGGTTGATTTAGTCACTGAAGATTGAATTGAGTTAGCTCTTACTCGCCCTTCAGCTTCCTGGATATCCTCTTGGGACCTGAAGGGCTCATACACCTGCCCACAAACTTGAGAACCTCGTCGATGAGCACCACTGGGAAGGCAACCAGCAAAACCAGCAACCACTCATTCAAGCTGAGCGGCACGATACCGAATATTTGGGCAAGGAATGGCACATAGAGGATCAAGAAATGAAGCCCAAATGACACCGACATTGCAACGAGCAGCCACGGGTTGACCCATGGAGGCATCCTCAGTAGGCTAGTGTCTTCAGAGAGAGCGTTGAGTGAGTTAAACATCTCGATTGCCACCAGGACAGACAGAGAGAGCGTCGTAGCCTTCACTTTGCCAGCCTCAAAGTACTCACAGGGGCTATCGAAGGTAAATGTTCTAGATCCAGCAGTGAAAGGTGCAACCGTGAAGTTGTCCCAAGTTGGGCACTGTCCCCAGTTTGAGAGCTGTGAGTAACTGACAAGAGAGTGACCATCTCCGGTGAGATCAATGCCCATGAAAGACCCATGTGTGTACCATATGACAAAGATGCCAACAGTTGCAACTCCAACATAAAGGCCAATGATCTGCAAACAAAGTAAACTCATGAGATATTGTTCTGTAAGATAAGAGTCTGCAAAAGATCAAACGACTCAAAGGGAGTGATACAAAAAAGCAGAGAGATCACATACCAGGTAGCGGAATAAAATCCAAGGAGTGATCAGTGAATCGTCACTCCTTCTTGGCGGCTTCTTCATGATGTCCTTGTCAGGTGGGTTGAAACCTAAAGCAGTTGCAGGCGGGCCATCTGTGACAAGATTGACCCATAGAAGTTGAACTGGTATCAACCCCTCAGGAATTCCCAGGGCAGAAGTTAGGAAAATAGAGGCAACTTCTCCAATGTTTGAGGAAATCATGTATCTGCAGCAGCCAAGGAAGTCAGTCAGAAACTCAGAATCCTCAAAAGGAGAATAAACATAATGACAGGTGACACTACAGACTGATGTATGAATTAACAGTCATTTAGCTGTGCTCCACTTAGGGAGACGAGAATTATTAAGTGAGCTAGAACAGTGTTCTGTGGTTTTGCTTCCTTACAGCCAAAATAAAAACTCAAATGAACTGGGAAAGAACAACGGACGATGCATGCATGAAAAGAAAAACACCGTCGAGTGCTAACTATGGAGTATAGAAGAAACAAGCTTCCACATCACACACCTTATGAAAGCTTTCATATTGTTGTAGATAGATCTTCCTTCACCGACAGCAGCAACTATAGTACTAAAATTGTCATCAGCTAGCACCATGTCAGAGGCCTCTTTGGCGACCTTGAAACATATAAGATTTATCAGAAAAAAAAGATCAAACTATTTCATAACCAAGTCATAGTATTGCATACATGATCCTGTTTTTCAGTCCTTTTCAACAAAAGCAGGTATAAAAAAATGCCAGAGGATTATTTTTCTTTCATATATTCCTTCAGCAGAAGGATTCAAAGGCCAGTAGTCTACCGAGAAGTCTGAAAAATAAATCATTTCGAGCACAATCTATGATGGTCTTAGTATATACCTCGGTTCCTGTGATACCCATTGCAACACCAATGTCAGCCAGTTTAAGAGCAGGAGCATCATTGACTCCATCTCCAGTCATAGCAACAACCTCACCGTCTTCTTTCAACAGTCTCACAATCTCTTGTTTGTGCCTAGGCTCGGCCCTAGAGAACAGAAGGCCACCTTTCCTCCGCAGAAGAGTCTTCTTGTCCTCAAGTGCCATGAACTGTTTTCCTGTAAGACTTTTTAAGCTGATATCCTCACCAGGTGAGAACACTCCAATTTCCCGGCATATTGCCTCAGCAGTTTCTTTGTTGTCTCCTGTTATCACCATAACACGGATGCCTGCAGCTCTGCAGTCTTCAATAGCATCAAAGACCTCTTCCCTGGGAGGATCCTGGCAATAAAAAAGAGAAATGTTTAACATTGGCACACTTAACATGTGGGATATATTACATAGATCATCAGTGTTAAAAGCACAAAACAAATGACCAATCGCAAAGTACAAGAGCATCATCTTACCCTTAGGCCAACAAGACCAGCAAATACTAGGTTGGTCTCGATTGCTGCGTAATTGGCTGGGTCCAGCAAAAGCTTATGAGCAGGATGGTTTTCGCCATCGTATGTTGCAAAGTCAGATAGATCCTCCTTGTATGCAAAACCAAGACAGCGTAAAGCTTTGGTTGACATTTCCTGGAGGCTGTCAAGAATAGATTTCCTTGATTTTTCATCCAAAGGCACCACTGAACCATCCCTCAGTTGAATGTGGCTACTCCGCTCAAGCAAGGTCTCAACAGCTCCCTGTAATTAAAGGATACATCATCAATCAAGTACTCTAAATACCACAATGCAATAAAATGTAATGTTTAATAAAAGGTTGGGCTTGTACTGCAGTAAACATTTTTTTCAGCACAAATGGAACAATGCAAAATGTCAGTAGCAAGAAAGAAAAAGGGAATTGGCACCTTCACAAGCAGAGCATTATTTCCCAAACTGGTCTTCACAATGACACCCATTGATTTCCTGGTGCGATCAAACTCAAGAGTGGCAATCCTTTTGGCGACATTGTTCCACCAAGTGCAGCAGGCTGTCATTGGTTCACTTTTCTGAGTGTCTATCTTTGCATGTACATGTACTGATTATAAGTACCATGAAGGAGATTTCTGAAGTTAAATCAGGTGCAAAACCAATTGTTACCTAATGCATCTGAGGGGTCCAATGACAGTCCATTCTTTCCTCCAGGCAGGCCCATTTTCTCAACCAGAACCTAGGAGAAGAAACCAAAAGAGGAAGTTAGCAGAATATAGTATAAGCGCTAAAAAAAAACTGTGCATTTTTTTTCTCGAAAACTCCAATACTATGCATTCTTGTCGTGGTTTCTTTGGAACAACTCATGCATGTGAGAAGTTAATATATATTTTTTCAGCTTATGACTACTGTGCCTAGACTGCTGATGACATTGTGATTATTGTATTTGTAACTGTTGCCACATTAGTAGAGTATTAATTTAACAGATACGGACGAAAGTAGTAGCATGCAAGCTTTGATCACTGACCTTCAATGCTGCCTCGGTGGGCATGCCGGTGGCGACATACTGATGCGAGGGGGAATGTGCAACAGTGGCATCGTTGCAGACGGCAGCAACCTTCGCGATGGTCTCGAGGTTGGCATCCATTGCAGGCCAGTCGTTGATCTTCCCGTCCCGGGGATCATAGGTCGTGCCGTCCACCTTGAAGCTCCTGACCTCAGTGGCGGAGTCACCGATGGCAACAAGCTTGGCCACTGACATCTGGTTGGTGGTCAGCGTTCCGGTCTTGTCTGAACAGATGACGGTGGTGCAGCCGAGGGTCTCGACGCTAGGCAGCTTCCTGACGAGCGCATTCTTGGCCGCCATCTTCCTTGTCCCGAGCGCGAGGCAAGTGGTGATGACGGCGGGCAGGCCTTCAGGGATGGCGGCGACGGCGAGCGCGACGGCGATCTCGAAGTAGTAGGTGCACTTGCCGAAGGAGAATCGCACGTTGGTGGGCACCCAGCCGTCGTCGAGGTCGAAGGTGAGGAAGTACTTGACGTTGATGAGCCATACGAGGACGCAGATGATCCCGATGATCTTGGTGAGCATCTCCCCGAACTCGTTGAGCTTCTTCTTGAGCGGCGTGTCGTCGTCCTCCTGCGCGGCCTCGTGGATCTGCGCGTGGATCTTGCCGATCTCGGTGGCCATCCCGGTCCGCGCCACGATGCAGACCGCGCTGCCGTTGACGACGGTGGTCCCCGCGAAGACCATGCACTCCTTGGCCTGGATGTCGGCGTCGTCGAGCGGCACCGCGCGGGCCGTCTTGTTGACGGAGGCGGTCTCGCCCGTGAGGGACCCCTGCTCGACGCGGAGCGTGGAGGTGACGAGTTTGGCGACGCGCATGTCGGCAGGCACCTTGTCGCCGACGCGGAGCTGGACGACGTCGCCGGGGACGAGGTCCCGGGCGGGGAGCGCGGGCACCCAGGTGGAGTCGCGGAGGACGGCGGCGTGGTCGGACTGGATCTCCTTGAGCGCCGCGAGGGCCTTCTCGGCGTTGGTCTCCTGCCAGATCCCGACGGCGGCGTTGACGACGAGGATGAGGAAGATGACGAGCGGCTCGACGAAGGCGGAGAGGGAGAAGCCGTCGTCCGAGGAGGAGAGCGCGAGGAGGAAGGAGACGGCGGCGGCGGCGAGGAGGATGCGGACCAGCGTGTCCTCGAACTGCTGCGCCAGGAGCTGGAGCAGCGTCGGGCCCGGGTGCTCCGTGAGCTCGTTGGGCCCGTGCAAGCGCAGCCGCGCCGCCGCCTCCGCCGACGACAGGCCGCGCGTCGCGGACACGCCCCACGCCGACTCGCAGTCCTCCACGGAGCGCGACCACGCCGGGAAGTCCTCGTCCACCACCGCGGGGGCCGCCTCGCCCATCGTCGTCGGAGGAGTTACTGGTGGTGGTGTTCCAATTCGATTCAATTCAGGCCGCGGGCGGCGGCTGGAATTCGGCGGTTGGCGACGCGATTTTGGCGGCGGCGGCGAAGAAGAATTCTCTAGAGAGAGAGAGTTTTATGGATGGATGGAGGAGTTGTATCGCCAGAAAAGCCGGGCGGAGCGAGGACTCCAAGAGATCTTTCCTTCCTTCCTTGGTTCCCCAGTTGGTTGCCGTTGGCGTGCAGAGGCTGGACTCAGGACTCGGCAACCAACCAGCAAAATGTCCTCCGCGACACGGAAACCTCAGCGGCAGCGGCGGCGGCGGTTCTGCTTTCGCTCGAGTCGCCGCCTCGGACGAAGAAGAAGGAGAGGTGGTTGTTGGGTGGGGTCGGGGGATGCTACGAGTAGTAGTGGTGGGGAGGTGGGCACCGCATGCTTCTGTGCTTCTGCTGCAAGTCGTGGAGGAATGGGGGGTTGAAATGGAAGGTGCCCCAGGAAGGTGCCACGAAGCTTCCTCTCCCTCTCCTATCTCTTCTGGGATGCGGCTGCTCCCAACCGCTGCAGCCCTTCCTCCTCCTCACCTCTCCTCGGTAGAGAGAGAGAGAGAGAGAGAGAGAGAGAGATGCCAATGCCGTGGGCTGCTGAGGAAGGAGAAGGGACTGCAGCGGCCGGAGATGCGTTCGGCGCCGAAGAGAAAGCCCTGTGCTGCCGATTTTGTCAACACGCTTTGCCCACGCATGGCGCTGCCATTGCAGTCCTACCATTGATTTTTTTTTCATTTTTTCTCATAAATAAAAAATAGAATATCATTCATTCAATTCATGCGTACTGCTCTCTGTTTTCCGGACGATGATGATGGGCGTCTCCTCATTCATGGCTACCGTGTCTCATCTCATGAATGAACGCACCTCAGCACTAGTACTGTACAAAAGTGAAGAACCAACCACTAGCAGCACCAATTTGATTGATTATACTTTCACCCGTCCAAATTTGACCGACACGATTTTCAGGAAAAAAACAATACGTAATCCTGTAAAGATATTGTAGCATAAATAAGGTGTCCATATCTCATATATCTGCAAAACGATTTTCAATACAAAAATATGTATAATAATCTTGTAAAGATATTGCATAAATAAGGTGTCCGTATCTCATATCTGCGGGGATACTTATTTTTTCTCCCAACAATAAATGTTTCTTGCTAAGATTATATATGCAGCTATAGATATAAATACTTGCATATCATCACGAATATAAAGTGGTTGATTATTAATGAACTTTGTGCTTCGAATATGCCTTAAGCCTCAAGATTTGATCCAGCAGTAGGTTGAATTAGACGAAAGTTCCTCGAGGCTTCGTTCATGACGTCCGCCGAACCATCAACGTCATTAGCCGCCGCGACGAGAGGCTGATACTAGTACTAACTTAACTTAATAATATAACCTTCCCCGTCCACTTGGCGCTATCATGGAATTGACCACGGAATTTGTTGCCTTTCCTCCCCGCATTGACCTGGACCCCCTTTCTTTTCTTTTTCTTTTTCTTTTTCTTTTTTTCCCCTGTTATTATCAAAAAAAAAAAAACTGTGACTTGTGCGGGTAGGACATGGCGTGGGCCCACTCCACGCTTTTGGGATCCCGTGTGAGGCCCACATGCAGCCGGCACGCCAAAGGTATGGTTACAGTGTAGGAGGGTGGGCGCCCCGTTTTGTTGGAGGAGCGTACAGAAAGCCATAGTGGCACTGTAGAATTCCATTTCTTTTTTATCTTCTTTCTGTCTCTAATATTTTCTTGGTGCAGTGGGTGTGGTAGGCCCACGAATAATGGCACGTATCGTGGACCACTACCAGTTGTTTTCTGTGTTCTTTCTCTGTACAGTACTGTATCATTCAATTCTTTTCAGGTGCAATGCCTATCGTATTTCTGCTCCACAAGTTATGTACCGGAGTAGTATACAATTTGCCTTGTTGTTTTGAGAGAGGAAAATGAAAACCCAACTCAGTTAAGTTTTAGCAAAGTGACAACGATTTGCGTCTGAATAATAACAGGGCCATATTTCGATAGCTACCTACAACCTACGTGCGTATAAAAAATACAGTAGTAAATTCTTGGCGTTGAGAATTCGAGCCCCTGTATCTGTCAACCAGTGGCACCATCTCTGGAGCCCTGCAGCCGTTGGTTGCTTACGTTTGCATACTCACTTGACAATGTTTATTGTTAAAACAAAAAAAAAAAAGTTGTCGTAAGGAATCAGTTAAAAACTGTGCATACGATGATGTGAAGCTTTTTTCTTGTTTGAACTTGGAAGACTAGCAGGCGACTGCTGCAGATACGATTATCACGTCAGTAGAGGTCGCTGGATTATTGGTACCACTATTATTTTTCTTTACACGCTTGACTTGTCTCCAGGCACGCAACCGTGACAAGACATCCATCTCTGTCGTCAGAATTTCTGCATGCACATCTTTTTCCACAGCTACAAAAGTGAAGGCATCATGTATCATCAGCAGCCGGGACGCATCACGATGCTTTCTTCGAGTCGTCGTACTCTAGTCGTCTTGAAATAAACAGAAATTCTGCTTGAGACAAGTCGCGGAGTAAACACTCTAATTCGTCGCGACTCACGAGAGAGAGAGATCGATGGACAACGATATATAGAAATTTACGACTAGTAGAGTTCTACTTCCGTTCTAAATTATAAGTTATTCTGAATTTTAAGATTTTATATTTGATCGGCTGTCTTATTTAACAAAATTTATTTAAATATTATTTATTTTATTATAGTTTATTTTATTATTAGATATATTCAAAATATATTATATGTATTTTTATATTTACATAAAATTTTTAAATAAAATAAATAGTTAAATATTAATATCTAAAAATTAAAAACGATTTATAATTTGGAACGAAAAAAAGTAGAAGAAAGCAAGATTAGATGGGAACGCATACGGCATTCTCCGTCTCTTTGTTTTTGCTCTGCTCTGCGTGCGGACAAAGAAGGCAAGAGAGAGCCTCGAGATCGACACGTCGTCGTCTCCAACTGTTTGGACTTTTGGAGAGTCTGGAGTTCCGTTCCTTCAGCGGCAGCAATGGATGTCTCTCGCTTCAGACTCTCTCCTGGATTAGCAGGCAGCCAAAGTCAATGATGGCTTGGCTTGCTTGTCTTCTCATCACGAGTCCAATGTCCCGTCCTTTCGCCCGTCACATGTCCCTGTCATTACCGGTAGGCGCCACAACCTTTCTCTTCTTTCTTCTTTCCCTTTTCTCCTCCAGAAAACCTGCCTCCAGTAAAAAAAAATAATAATAAAGCCTCCGGAGTCCGGAGACCGGATCGTTGACCTTAACCGTCACCAGGAAGGCAGGAACACTGTCGTTGGTTGGAGCCTTGAAGGGGAAGCACAGAATTACAAAATCAAACAGTTGCAAACTTCCTGTTAAGTCGTCGGAGATTTAGATTTGGATAAACAAGTTTTAACCACCTAAAAACAGCTTATTATGTATACGTGGACAAGTGGCATAAAGAAATGAGTGTGATTATCTAGTAGCGGCCATACTCCTCACCAGTCATCATCTCGGTAGTTTCAATCCAATTCCCCAAGTTTGGTGATTGTTTGCAGGAACATGCCACCAGAGACCAAAACATTCATTTTCTCTCCAACTAGTACAGTATTTTCCTTCGGTTGCACTCAACGGCGGCACATCCTGTTCATGTGCCTGTGGTACATGCATCCACATGTGGCTCCTTTTTGTTGACAATGATCCTTGTGTGTTAAGTAAACGGGATTTTTGTACTTGTAGCTACAGGGTATGCATCTAAGCAAGCCAACGTGGCTGCATGAGAGCTATCGGCCGCGGAATTTTTGTTGGTTGTTCACAAATTTTTCGAGGCTATAAAAACAGCTTCCTATAACCCCCTTTTTCCCCCCTTTCTTCTGATGCAAGATCCTTCGTTCCCTTTGTTCTTCCCGACTAGTTCCTCGTCGTCTCCGCATGCATCATCTCCAATCATAACGAACAATGTGAATGGCTTCAGTGTCTGCGGCGACATTTGAAATTTTGAAAATTAAATTATGGTGGTGTAGAATAAATTAACGAATCCCATGCCCAACCAGCCGATCTTGTTGTGGTGATTCCCAACCAGGCGTGCTTTTGAAATCACTAGGATATTCACTGTCCCTCGTTCGCCGCTTCGTGGAAAGCTCCGAGCCACAAAGCAACGATACCCTCGATCCAAGCAGGCTTGCTGGATTAACAAATGGTGGAGTAGTTTAAGACTTGATCATCACGTCCAAATGGACGACAAGCCACGGGCAGGCTTCTTTTATTAGTTTGTTTATTCAAATTTAGAATGCCATCTTTTTAATTTGTTCTTGCATACTATATGTTACTTTGTTGGATTTGGACATAATTGGAAATCGCTAGTGCCTTACAAATATCAAGTAATGCTCCTTTTCTTGTAAATAATAGTACAGCTAAAACCGCACAAACAACAAAACAGGACGGAGAAAGAAGGAGAGAAAAAGTGTACTTATCAAATATTTGCTGCTTTTGCAAAGTTTGTTGCCTAGTCGAGACGAGAGATTAGCATGCAAATACTAGTACTGAATATGCATGTCGGGTCATTCTCATCTTAAATACGTAAAGCTGTCAACTGGTGGTGCGTACTTCTTCTGGATAATGATTTGGATGTGATGCCATTGCCACCAATCCGTGTCCAAGTAGTGCTACAAAACAACGGACGCGACAAGTTGATCCAAGACCATTTCGCTTAATTATTTCAGAGTTCAGCCGCCTGTTTTGGCACGACGTGCTGTTTTGTTAATACTTGAACAATCTTCTGTAAGTAGTTTTCACTAATAGATATTTTACTCGTAGAGAGTGCGTCCCGATCTCTAACAGAGCTGCGAGCATAGGCTCAACCATAGCCACCACCAAGGTCCTTGGTTGTCTCAATCCAAAAAAACTAGATAGGTGAGTTTTTCTGCACCCTTTAAGTCGGATTTTATCATCATCAATATCCAAATACTATTCCGTTCTATATTTATTGTTACCGTTGATTTTTTAGCTATGTTTATCTATTCGTGTTATTTAAAATATTAGTTCAAATAATATATAAAATTATTAGTTTTATTTTAATTTCTCTAGTGATAAAATAAATATAAAAGGATATATAATATTTTAATTTTTTAAATAAAAATAAATAGTTAAAGATAATAAAAAAATTAACGATCACAATAATTTTAGAACGAATGGAGTATAGTTTTCACTAATAGATATTTTACTCGTAGAGTGCGTCCCGATCTCTAACAGAGCTCCGAGCATAGGCTCAACCATAGCCATCACCAAGGTTCTTGGTCGCCTCAATCCAAGAAACCAGATAGGTGAGTTTTTCTGCACCCTTTAAGTCAAATTCTATCATCATCAATATCCGAATACTATTATGTTCTAAATTTGTTGTTACCATTGATTATTTAGCTATGTTTATCCATCCATGTTATTTAAAATATTAGTTCAAATATATAAAATTATTGATTTTGTTTTAATTTTCTCTAATGATAAAATAAATTATAAAAAGATATATAATAGTTTTAATTTTTTAGATAAGATAATTTGTTAAAGATAGCAACAAAAAAAAGTTAACGATGACAACAATTTTAGAATGAATGGAGTATAGGATTAAACTCAAATAGTACCATTTTGATTTAAAAAAGAAGTATCATTTTTTATATCTAAAAGTAAGCATTTGGTTTGATAGAGATGGAATCAACCACCCTCTGTTGATGTTAACAGCTATTACAGACTACAGGGTTAGATTATACTACTTGAGAAAGGAGATACATATATAGACACAAGCCTAAAGGTGTCTTAAGCGTGATGGTCTTCTACTACAAAATCAGCCTCTCCTCTGGTGTTGCTTGTGGAAGAACGATTCTTTTCCTGAGTTGGACATTTGGTGAAAGATTACTAGCCGAAAGCAAACCAACGCCTTTTAATTCCGTACGGCTGGCCGTGATGACCGTACGGATGGCGAAACATGAACCGCAGCTGATAGTTTTTTTTTTTCAGTTTTTCTCTTGTCATGAAGTTTTTTGAAGTCACGCTAAAATGATGTGTGTATCGATCCTACCTTCTGGTTCACTCAGAGCCTGATCGGGCGGTCCAGCCTTTTTCTTTGATCCCTTTGGCTTAATATCAGCAGCGTCGTCGTTACGCTTTCAGAAATCCAGGGGTCACAAGACGAGAAAAAAAAGTTGAATAATAATAACTCTTTCTTCTGACTAAGATCTGATGACGAGCGTCGTCCAAGTCAGAATAAAAGAAAATAAGTTAATTTGGAAAGGTGCGAAGTAACACGGTGGATCGATCTAGATGTCTTAATCTATCTAAAGGTAATTAAAGATAGCGGTAATCATGGTAAAGAAAGCTAATAAAGCATTGTAGTATATGGACAGGGATGGAGAGAAGGCTTAGATCTGATTGGTTAGCAGATTAATTACTAGTACCAGTGTGATTTGCAGAGTGATCTCGCTCACCGCATGCATGTGATGGGCAAAGAAGTTGTGCTGTTGGATGCTGTCGGCTCGTCCTGTTAGATTCTTCTTTTGCTAGTTATGCATTTAGAGAGGTACTCGCAAGTGGTTGATCTGGGTGTGAGAACTCGAGGTAGAGAGAGGACGGAGGTTACCGGAGTTGTGGAGGAGCGGTGCTGATGCCGAGAAGGAGGTGAAGACGAGGAGTCCATGGACAACACGGATGCAGACGTGTCGGTGGCGATGATCTCGTGAAGTCTGACGGCGAGGAGTCGAGACAGTGATGAGAGCCTTTCTATTACTGGTTACGCCTTAACTAGAGATCAGGTTAGAGTTCTGTCGGATGAACAGTAACAACGGTCAATCTCATGAGCCGTGACCCGGTTTCACCCATTTTTTTATATGACACACGATAATAGAGGACCTATCAATCAGAGAAGGGTTAAGAAGCCTCTAATCAGAACGCGATCCAGCTGTTAGGCCATTGGCCTAACTCGGAGATTTACTAACACGCCCGACGCCCCTGCCTGCCTGTGGTTGTGGCTTTAGCAGCTCCTTCCTTCCCGTGAGCTTCCTGTGCACGTACGGACTACTGACATGACGATCTGTTCAGCAACTGACAAGCACACATGCATACAAATACTACAGTACTTGTGACGAGTAGTGTGTGTATGTGTAAGGTAAGGTCACAAGTCACAAACAATGCAATTTGTTATTAAATGCATCGATCGATACAGCCTGTATGTTTTCTTCTTAATGTTTTCGAGGAACGCAAGCTAATGAGATGGCTTACTGTAAAAAATTACCGCAGTCAGATCCGATCAAGCGACCGAGTACGAAATTGTGGCCGTACGGAGTTGATACGGAAGGAAGAACGACAGCTGGAGTCTCGCCAATACAATTAGCCCCCTGCTGGGAGTGATACGAAAACATAAACTACTTGTTTGAAGATATGTACTGACATGGTTGAGCTGAGCGCACTTGTCCACGTGGCTTTGTCAATTATTTATCCAGCTGGTTGGAGAGATGCCTGCCCAAGGCGCCCGTGCAGATCCGGTACTGTACGTACGAGCAAACGGACACTGGCCGCACGAGTGCGTTACAGTATTACTATTATTATTATTCAGTGGTTGGTTGATGGAGCCCTCTGGAAACACAACCTGCATTACATTGCATGTGGGTGGACGTGGATCTGATCTAAGAGATCCGCGTTGTTTATAGTTAACCCTCCTGTGCGGATCGTCATCAGCATTCCATTGTGGTCTGCCCGGGGGCAGGGATGGAGGATTAGGAAGAAAGCCGGCAAAGCAACTACTTGTCTCTGTTGTGTCGATTGATACTGCAGCAGCATCTCATTCACGATCGATCTCAACTTGCCGCTGTACTTCCAGGCTTCCAGCTGTGTTGCAGGCACACAGAGGCACTCACTTGTTTGTGACCTTACGTAGGTAGTGGAATTATTACGGGATCTGGTTCTACTAGTTCTATCAGCCAACAGTTGAAAAAAAAAAGGTTCTATCAGCCAATGCAACAAACAGAGCTGAGCCACCGGCCACCCAGACCCAGTGCCTGTCTGCATCTTATCATGGATGAACGAACAGGAGTTTGACCTATATGTCCCGTGTCTCGAATCGGCAGTTCAGCACTATTGCATTCGGGCCACAGAAGCAAGGTTTTTTTTTTCCCCAGCGATATGAAGGCGTAATGACGCGACGCAGGTTGGTACTACTGATTGGCTAGTCCATCAGCGCCCCTAGAAGCAGGGGTACAATACGAGCTTGGTTAATATTTCTTTTTGACACCATTATCAATATAATAGAATCAGGTGGGGAGTTCTCCTCCCCCCGTTGACTGTCAAAAAAAAAAAAAACCAGTTTGGTTAATAAATTAGTGCCAAAAAGATCTGGGATCAAATTCCTGCTGCTGCCAGATACATAACACGGCCTAGCCCAACAGTAGGTATTGCGTGGCCCGACAAGCAGGGCAGTTGATCCAGCAAGAGAGGCCCAGGTAGCCCAATTCTCGTAATCAATCGTCGATCGTCGTCGCACGAGCAACAGTAGGTACTAGGTACTACGTACTTGCTCAATGTTTTTTTAATCTTAATCTTTATTACTAAGCCTGAAATTTTCGAATAAGGATAGATATTAAATAGCCCGTTACTGAAAATAATTATTCTACTAGTGGTGAGTAGTACAAGGATAGTTGTCAATTTTAGTGCTGTACAATTCTTCCTCGTGGTAGATGGAGCGCAGGCTCCCTGACGCGCGTCTAGACGACGTGTGTAGGGAGTGGCACGCCGTTGTCCAGCCATGAGCGGTGGAGATCGCCACGTACTGCCATGAATTGGAAGAAGAAGCACGACCTTGATGACCGTCCAAGGAAATCGCGCGATGATCCTTGAGAGACGAGGACGTGTTCCGTGAAGCCATCATCCTTGTACCCTGAGGCTTGATATTTCGACGGGTTCTTGGCGATGGAACACCAGGCATGCACGGACGAACTTACACGCCATATTAGGAATCATTCTTAACACGAGTACACGACGGCTGGTGTTGACCCGGTCGTCTCTCTACGCCGTTCTACATGTATACTGAGTTTTAGAATTTTTAAAAACTTATATATATATATATATATATATATATATATATATGTTTTTTGAGAGGATTTTCACGATTCTACTGAATAGATAAGTAGTTTCCACTGAATATTTACCCGTTCTACAGATGGCTGGCTATTAAGTATTAACGAGTAGCACCACAGCCCTGCGCACTACACATGATAGAGTAGCAGGAGTATTCCCTGTGCAAACTCTGGGTTCTGACTTGACTCGATTTGTTTGCCTCCAAAATCTCACACGAATTGTAACTTGGTGAGTATAAGTAGTTCTTCAGTGTCATGGCTAGACGGACGCTGGTGATCGGTTACTCTATTTGTTTCCTTCAAATCGTTTGTGCGGTTTCTCAGCAGTAGTGGGCGCCATAACCCACATATATATATAGCCGCTTTCTATCTTTTAGGAGCGACGTGTCTTGCCATTTCCTTCATTTGGTTTGTGTGAGTGGACTCTCCCTCCGTTGCCAATTGCCATGCATCTTCTTCAAACTGAACGGCAGATGCATGACAGCCACTACTATCTTGCATGAGCAGTTAGTTAAGCCATTAAGGTAGTCGGAACATCACTTTATGATGATCAAGACAAATAATGCGCTTGAGTTTTATTTGGTGTTTGACGAGTGGTCCGCAGCGAACGATCATTTCACGCCACTTGATTCAAATTAAATTTTTGAAGGGGAAATGGCAGGTGCAACGGCTTTTCATTATGATAGAAGGAGCAAATCCAGAATACAAAACTAGGAGAAGTTCTAAATATTGAGATACTATTTAAAAATACTAAATATAGATTACTGATAAAATCCAGTCCATAACCCATCCTCTAAATAACAAGACAAATCTATTAAGACTAATTAGATCATGATTAGATAATACAATTAATATGAACAAGGGTTCCTGATCTTCTAAAAGGTTATGATAAACTTGATTAAGCCGGATACGATACACAAATCGATCCGGCTTTTGAACGACACGTTCTGAACCCCGCAATTACAGCACAACGTCTCCTATGGTTATCAACGGTGTTGCACGGTTGACCTAAAACCGAGAAAGCTTATTCTTACCTGCAAATTAAGAACACAAGCAAGAACAAAGAAGAATACAACCAAATTTACAAGTATATGATGAATCCCATAAATTAAGGTCTCACAAACCGATCAAACGATAAAAATGTTCTTAACAAAATAATCTAAGCAAAACCCTAATCCTAATAAATAGGCGGCGGCTGTATATGATTACCCTAGGGTCGTGCACCACCCTCTGGACATAGCCCTAAGTGGGCCCAACTTAATACATGGTCTAAAGGGCGATTACGGTGTCACAGCACTAGGATAGATTCTGAACGTCGACTTGTTTCAGCGTCCGTCGACGGATCGGGATGAATTTTGATATAGGACCAGTTGGGTTGGAAAGATCTTTTCGTTATCTGTACAGACATATATAGAGCGTCCAAATCCGAGTCCGTATGTGTTCTGGGTGTCCGTTTTAGTATGACCTGCTCCTAGACTCCGAGTCGGACTCTAGATTGATATTATTTTGGCCTTCATTTTGATTTGGACATCCTTGCTGACCCATGACGGTTTCAATCACCTCTTTAGCTATCTTATCATCATCTTTATGGTTTCTAACAATAATTAATTTATTAGATAGCCATATGTTTTTAAAATCACATAAATAAATTATTAAGAACAAATTCACCCGTAAATTTAGTTGCATATGAGCTTGCATTTTACTTGAAGGAGTGTTGGTTGAATCCTGTCCTCATCAGCGATGCTACAATAAACATCTTCTAATAATAACTTAATTAAATTTAATAGATTTATCTCGTAAATTAACATCAACTGTATAATTAGTTTTATATTTAATTTATATTTAATTATTGTATTTAATATTTAAATAATTGATATGATAACACTAGCTAAAATTTAGACCTTAATAAACTAACACATCCTAGCAGCTTATGCTGCGTGCTGGTTACACATGCGGTAGTGTATCTGGGCTGCCGCTACTGCACTACTTGCTGATTATTGCCTTCTACTTCTTCGACGCCGGTTTGCAGAATCGGTGTTTTCATCGCCAAGCTATACTGAACAATCTCCTCTTTAGCCGACATCGCTATTTGAAATTTAATTTGGATCGCGCGTTTTTACATGACATATTATTCTTCCAGTGTGCAGAGTAAAAATCAATAACTATTCATATCACATATCATTATTGATACAGTAGTTCCAGCTAGGATGCAACAACATGCAGTACAAACCTTGACCAATAACAAACTACCAGGCCGGTCCTAGGATTTTGAGGGCCGAGAGCAAGTCTAAAAGTCAGGGCCCCACAAGGCATTAGATATTTGGATTGTCGCATGACGCTAGATCGCCATCACCGTCTCGATTAGCTGCTTCACCAACAGCCGACGATCCCTGTCGTTACTTCGCCAACCACAAATGTTCCTGTGTAGCTGCATAATTTTCATTGCGGCGAGCACTGGACTAAGACAGTTTCTTGATTGGTGATTGATTGGCATAGTGCCTCGTTCTGGCTTGATGCCATCCTGTGGAGCTGGACCGTGTAGAGGCTTCAGGCTGCAGACCTATTACGGAACCAAAGAAAAGATTTGATGGTGTTGGTAGCTAGAACGTATGGAGTGTGCTAAAGCTTGACGAATGAGCTTTTATATATGTTCTACATATACACTTGTGTTAAAAGGAGGGATCCTTCAAATCTAGAGGCCTTGGGCGATCGCCCTGTCAGCCCTTCCATGTGGACGGATTTGTTGTGGAGCTTCACGATAGAGGTATGCTTGAAGAACAGCATTATAAATGTCATTTAATTTCTCTGTTTTGGCGGATTTATGATTTGAACTATGAGGGTACAAATTTAAGCCATATGACCCACTTAAATTCAAATGAATTATTAACAAAAAAATAAATGTCATTTAATTCCTCTGTTTTTCTCTCAGATACATTTAGGCTTAAAAGATTTGCTTTGACAAGATTTTCCACATATGCAATATCCTACTTGTAGATTTGCAAATATTTTGTGGGGGACAGCTGTCCCCTATGCACTCAGCTGTCCTCTCCATCCCTGGCGAACTACATGAAAAACACCACGAAGTGATTCAACGTATTTAGTGGTCCTAACATGGCACGAAAGAAAAGAGAGAAGAAAAAAGGCATGATGAAGGCGGAATGGCAATCTCGTTCTGCTATCGTCAAGTCGGAGATTTATGCATCAAATCTATGAATACAAGAAGTCTTTAGTAACGCTTAACACCACGTCCTAGCTACCGCAACCGGTGTTTCAGAATAATTATTTGCTGCCACAGTCAATCCATTTCCGTCGTCGAGATTCCACTGCTTCGCCGGCGGCACTCCGCTAGTTCCGGAAGTTGAACAGTTTGCCTTTGCCACAATATTAGCTTACATATGCTCTAGGACCATCACACTTCAGGCGAGTGCCGTGGAAAGCATCTGCAAACATCAAGAACTACCTCAACGGCTTGCAATCCTGGTGTTGTCTATCAGCACGAAGCCTGAGGCTCTTTGACTTCAACGTGGCAAGAACACCTCGCGGGCGAGACGTCGTGAAGGGTGACGGGGTCGGCCATCAACATTCAGTGATTACGAGTTGACTGAATTTGTTGTCCTCCAATGTCTCAAAAACTAGGATATTCTCGATGTCACGTAGAGTTGCTGGGTTTCTGTCTGCTGCAATGTAGTACAGTAACTCTGCTGCATTGGCAGACCATATATATAGCAACCGATTCGGTTGCATTTCGTACAAGAAGCATGTCGTGGCATTTGGTTAGTGTGAGTTCCTAGTGTGCTCTACATTCATCTGTCATCCATTTTCTTCCATTAATATTTGGAAAACGTAGTAGAAACATACATGAATCATGCGTGTTGCTCACCTAGCCAACTGGACATCAGACGCATGTATGACTGCTGCCTATGGAAAAAAGTTGACATCGATTTCTTCTTATGAAGATCTCCTAAGTTGGTTCGGTTTTCCTTTCCTTTTTTTTTTTGGTTTCACACTTTCACCTCCATGTTCGACATGCGCCTGCCATCATGTGTTTGCACCCTTTAGCCTTTTTCATTTATTAGGAAAAAAAATCTTTTCTTCACTCTTGTAGCAAGAGTGGCCGGGTTTTACGCGTCATGTAACCAATGCAAACATAACGCTAAAAATGTTGGCATTTTTGTTTCTTGATGATGGGATGGTAAGTGCAGTAGAAACTGACAAGTTCCCTATACAATCATCAATATAAAATCGATAATTTTCTTTTTGAAAGTAAGGCAGGAGCACTGCCATTCATTAAGATAAATAAACAAGTACAAGCCCAACACAGAAAGACCAAACAAAACAAGAGAACAACTCATAATAGTAACAAAGACCACTCTTGAGAATTCACAAACCCTCTAGGAACAATAACTAAGGGGGTAGTCTTAAAGTCTCTAAGAATCTCACCACCTCAGCCAAGACACTTAGCTGTTTATCTATTTTAACAAACATCCACTTCTTGGTCAACATATCATGAACCACTTTGACTACTGGTTTCTGAGATTTAACTTTGGTCCTCAGACGGTGAATGATGCTCTGAGTGTCTACGAGGTGCTCCACAATAGCTTCCTTCTCAGGAGAGTTGAATTGCGGAGTGTGAGGAGATGACGGAGCTACAACCAACTGCTTGAAGTCGCTCAAGGCCTTGATCAGTTCCCGTCCAACCAATTGTTCCGCTTTACTTCTAAGCAACACTGAAGTCTGAATTTTTTCATTAGAGGAGTGATGGTTGACAACATGCGGGGACGAGTCAATCGACAACAATGTCGAGGAGCCGCTCCTCTCACTCCTCTGGTCCATGAGAGAGGCCTCAAGCAGCATAGGGTCCATCATCCTCTCACATAATGTAGATGGTGTGTTGTGTCTGAAAAGTAGAAGGCTGTCGTCAACCCTAACACCGACATCGTTGCTGATGTGTGATGGTGCCGAAATGCCCTCCGGATTATGACTAAGAATGCTTTTTGAAGGCTGCTTGGAACTACTTGAAAAGCATTGTGACGAGGTGTGACCGAAGTGGCGGCATCGCCAACATCTTGTTGGATCACGATATGATGCCACCTTATGATCTTGAGCAAGGCAATTAAAACATAGTCCTTTCATCTTTCTCAAATAGAATGAGTGTCGCCGATGGGCCTCATTGTCCAACTGAGATGTCATGCATGGTTGTCTGCGTTTCAACTTCACTACTTGCCATCCCTCCTCACTAGTTCCAAGTTGACATACCTCATCAGTAGCGCTGTCATCGGCAGACAACGGTAGGCTTCTTTCCCCTTGGCTGCCAAAGTCACATTGATGCAGGAGAATCTCTTTGTATGAGGGCTTGCTGCGCTGTTGCAACTAGGGATGAAGATGATGCTGCCTATGCGGAGCCGGCAACACGCAGAGGTCTTCGCCGCACTCAACCACGCGACCAGACAGGGGAGGATGGAGGTGTTGAGTGCACGGCGCCGGAGGGTCAGCATCCCGAACACCGAGCGCGTTGTTGCGGCGGCCCTTGGCCCCATGACCATCGGTATCGGCCTGGACCAACCACCTACCGAGCGGCCACTGCTGCGAATTGGGCGGGGGGCGAGCCCCATCCGTCAAACGAGGCTCTGATGACCGCTGACAACTGTGAAGGTGAGGGGCCCTGGTGACGGATGGCCAAGTCCACCGCGGACGAGAAGCCCGTGACGACAGCAGCGACGAAGCCGGGTGTCCTCGATGCCGACGGCCTCTAGCAGCACGGCGAACACGAGGTGCAGGGGACAACAGGGAGGGGAGCGACCGTGCCCGCTTCGGCGGCGGCCAGCCGTGACGGCGACAGCGGCGAAACTGGACCTTCCCCATCTGCTCATGGGATAGGTTTCGGAAGTTGTTTGTGGGAGAGGGTAGATGGGCTTTAGAGGGCTTTGGATCTGCGATTTTCTAAACAGAGGAGGCAGGAAGGAGGTTGTCGCCGGGGCGGCGCCCGGCGAGGGGACGTTCGCCGAAGGAGTCGCCAAGGCTCTGGGTAACGGTTCGCTCAGTGTTTTTCGTTAAAATCGATAATCTTCTCATTCCTTTGACTTTGAATTTCACTGTCCTCTCCGCATGCTCGTACCTGCTGCAGCTTGACATGACCACATCGCCGGTGATCCCACAGTGAGGCGCGGTCAATGTCGCTCACAATGCTTGAGACTCTTGTACCAACGAATCCGCGGCTGCAGGAGTGTGGAAAACACGGCGGCGCGCTCCCGGACGCGGCCCAGCAGGCAAGACCATAATCTCCAGTGACTCGTGGTGTACAGTCCGACTACTTGTCGTGACTTTACTCTTATTCTCTTGCTCAATCGACACAGTGCTGATGCTTGGTTGGTTACTATTCTAAGCACACCCGACCGATCATGGTCGCAGCTTTAAAGACAAATTATTCAAGTGTTTTTTTTTCTTGCTTCCATGCTTCTTGAGCTTTAAGGCCACTTATTATTTTTATTTTTTTAAGGCCACTTTATTGAAAAGGATTGAAAACCAAGTGGGCTCTGAATTGCAGCTTGATTGCATTTGGTGTCCGCCAGTATAACAGAATCAACAACTTGAGAAGGACATATATATACTTCCCCAGTGGTGTGCATGAACAACTAGCAATGATCCAATCACTACTTCTTTCTAAAAACATCTCCAGTGGGGCTCCTAAACAGGGATTATATACTAAATTTTAGTAGTTTGAGCAAAAAATCCAACTCCAGTGAGGCTTCCAAACACCCTTCCATTTTGTATATCCTCCCAAATTTTGATCCTAGACTCCTAGCAATAGGAGCCTCCTATCCCCCTCTAAACACATGGGATCCACTATTTTTTTTTACTTTTCTATTTTTTCTTCTTCTTTCTCCTCTCTTTTCCCCTTTCTCTCTCTTGCACCCGACTGTCCAGGCGCGCCGCCTCCCTCCCCCGCCGCCGGTCGCCCGCCCACCCTCTTCCTCCTCCACGCCCCGGCCATCCCCCCTCCCCACCGTCGGCCCGGTCGCCCTCGCCTCCTCTCTACCGGATCCGGGCTCTTCTCTTCTCCTTGCTCTCCTCTCCTCTTCCCCTTGCAGCGGTGTTGCTAGGCGCGGTGAGCAGCGGCGCCAAGGGCGAGTGCGGGCGCGAGGCGGTGGCTCCGAGCATGCGTGGGTGGGCGGCAGGGCCGAGGTGGGTCGGCGGCCCTGGCACGGGCTCCAACGGAGCGCGTCAGCAGCCCCAACGCGGGCGGTGAGGGACGAGCTCCTCCGCTCGTTTTGCTGTCGACGCCGGGCGCGCGTGCGATTAGGGCGGAGGCGGAGGGCGGCGTCGGTGGGGTGGTGGCGGATTGGACTCGTCTACCGCCCGGATCTTGGGCTCCATCAGTACCTAGCGCGCGGAGTCAGAAGCGGGCTCTAGCGACGCCTGGGGCTAGCACTCGGGTGCATCGGGGGCGAGCTCGGGCGGGGAGAAGGGAGAGGGCCAGCGGGGAGGAAGGCGAGGGTGCCGGTAGGGAGGAAGACGACGGCGGGTAGGCGACGTGGGGGAGGAAGGTGACAGACTCCGGTAGAGTTTTTTTTTCCTTGATAGCGGGTCCCACATTGGATAGGAGCTAATTTGTAAGTTTCCACTGAAGTTGGGAGTAAAATTAGGCTTCCAAAATTTACAAGTGGGTTTGTAAAATTGGATTTAGAAGCCCAATTTTACAGGTTCCACTGGAGATGCTCTAAGATTGCTATTCTATTTTTAGAACGCTTATATGAGAGTTGTATGCCCTGTAGTGGGTCGGCATGCCCAAGAGGGCAAGAGGCCGTGGGTGTGACTTGACATTTCAATACCATGAATTGCTGGTGTGATCTATCATCATGCATCTTTAATTTACTAGTAATTTGCATGTGCGGCACGTACGTGCTATCTATTCGTCATAAATATCTAATAAAGATACATGTTATTATTAAAACCAATATTTCAACTCCATATTGCTGAAAGTTAATATTCAACTCTAGGTTTCCACTTCATAATCATATTTTTCTCAAGCTTTATGACTTTACTGGATTTAATGATGTTCAATGCAAACCTTTGTTACAAAACACATAACACAAGAATATCAAATAATAAAGCTCTCTAAAATCTAAAACATGATGCTTTATGTTCAGTAGAAATCTTTGTTACAATCGACGGCGTCTGGCTTCAGCACCTGAGTAGCGTCATGCAAGAGATAGAGAAGTCATACATGTTGTATCAAGTAAAAAGTTCTACCACTACATATTGTACTTCTCGTACCGGGGAACTTCACCAGGTCTGCCTGCCATCATAATCCACTGGGTCTGCCATCAGAGCACACAACAAAGCGTCTTACTCGACTTGGCAGCTCTGTACATGCAAATTTTTAGCTTCAACAGCACTACTAACATATATCACAAACAACCCAGATTAAAAAAAAGAAAACTGAAGTTAGCTATCTGTTCTTTATATGACCAAAAAAGTACCATCATTTTCGCTTAGGCCTCATACATGCAAAGTACATATTTATGATACACGCTGCATAAGAATTTTTGTGGTGCTATAAATAAATACAATAAAAATCTCAAAGGGAGGACAAGTAGACCAAAAAAAAGTACATTACAGATGGGTTCAATAAGAAAATCTAGTGAAAAATAACAAAGAAAATCCACCAGCGAAACTGATCAATGAATCCAATTAGTGACATGTATATAGATAGCAGCTTAGCAGATAAATAGTAAACAAGGCAATATCACATTCCAAAGCAAGCTAAAATTCTTACGGACGAGCAGTGATACAACGAATCCAGTTAGCTAAGCCAGCAAACAGAGCAAAAATAATCTGAGCAGCTGGACAACTACATGATATTTGATTTGCTATTAACAAGCAAGAAATAGGAACGGTGCCAGAACTAATTGAATAACCAAATGAGCCAGAACTGATTGAATAACAAAATGAAGTAGCCAGTAAAACTTGTATTAGCAACTAACCTGAGTTGTTGCTGCCAGACTACAATACAAAACAGATAAAAATATACACCATTGTTTACCAAGGACACCATTGTAGCATCTCAGTTGTGGCCGTCGTGCTCTTTATCTGCAGGAACTCAAGGAGCAGAACACAGAAAAAATATAAATACCTTATAAAAATAAAGAAAGAAAAAGGAAAGAACAACTGCAAATCAGATCAAAAAGTGGAGAAAGGACCTGTTGCCATGCTTGTCAACGCTAGTCAACTGGCACCTGCGTCCATCAACACCAGGAGTAATCAACATGAGCCAAGATAATGATCAGCCTACATGTTACTGTTACACATGCGCAAATTTTACATCCATGCACTCCTGAATCAAACAAAATAGATGACATTAAGAAATCCTGGTGTAAACACCATACAATCCACCATTATTTTGAAGCAATCATGTTATTTTGAGCATAATCCATAATTATTCAGTATATGTATCTCTCATTTTTTTAGTTTTAAAAAAATCTCTCATTTTTTCTACCCTTTTATCATTATACTACTGGTGTATAAACTATGTACAAGGTAAAATCTAAGTGGTAAATTAGCAATGGTTTGCAAAGTGAAAGAATGAGAAAACTGAACTCATTTGATGTTTTATGATTTGTTTGCAATTCAGGCAAATATAAAGGATGCTGCAATGTTGAGCATCACTGAAGTACTCATGGGGAAGAAAGGATTCAAGGGCAGCCATAATACTGTAATTAAAAAAAATCCAATTGCAGTCTTCCAATAGGAACTCTACATGTTATGAGAACTTTTTACTGAAGATGGTACCTGGCAGTCTGCATAGCCATTCCACCGAGCAGATAACAGGCACTTTGAGCATATCAACGGCAAACATCCCCTTCCTTTCTGGTTCTTGCATTCGAGTCCAGTACACAGCCACTGGAACCTGCTAGCATAAATCGAATAGAACCAAAAAATGATGGTATAGTTATGATTCTTGGTTTACCTAATTGAATTCCTGAAAGTGCCTAGAGAGGGGGTGAATAGGCAATAATCCTTGAAATTCACTTAATAATAAAAGTTAAATGCGCAGTGTCGGACTTGTCCAACGATTATGGGAAAAGTCCGATGACTTGTCTGATGACACGAGATGGAAAAGTAGATCGACCGGGTAAATATTAAAACTAGTGTAAGGCAAGCTAGTAGCAAGTGAATATAAGCAAGGGGAAGCTGTAAAAATAAGAAGAGCAACTATCAAACAACCTACACAAGTTAATTTAAGATATACGAAGCAAACCCTAACTAGCAAGTTTATGAGCAAGAACAAGTAAATGAGAGACAAGTAATTAAAAGCACAAGTAAGGCACAAGATTTGTTCACCGAAGTTTAGCTCCATAAAGAAGCCTACGTCTCCGTTGTGGGATCCACAAAGGACCGAGTCTCTTTCAACCCTAACCTCTCCAAGTGACCACAAAGATCAAACTTGGTTTTCCACTAGAAACTCCAAAATAGGGTGACAGGGGAACTGTAATCCGATAGACTTGTCCGATGGCTCGGACAAGTCTTGTCCATCGGACAAGTCCGATGACCGTCGGACATGTCCGACGACCCAGAGTTGGCAGAGGTACTGGAGTCCGATGGACTTGTCCGATGGGTCGGACAAGTCTGATGATTTTGTCCTGGAAATTTTTGTATGGCCTAGAAAGGGAAATTTTGCACTTAGTTCACCTCCGCTTCACACTTTTGTGTCCCTCTTAATAGTATGGCTTTTCCTATACTCAAGATTTAAAATAAAATTTCATGAACTTCATTCTTGAGCATATTTTGAATTTCATCTTGAAACACTTTGCCATCTTCTTTTCTTTCTTTTTGTTTCTATGTATTTAATCATCAAACTTTATACCATAATCCACACACATGCTCATCAAAAGATTAGTACGTTCTTAATTGTATTGATGCCAATCACTAAAATAAAATTAGGGCCTAGATGCACCTTCATCGAGTGCTCTGTTAGTGCTTTTGCTTGCCTGCTGCTGCCTCTGCAACATTGGGGCATATTCCAAGGGCGGACAACGCCATCTCACAGTGCAATAGGGGGCGTACGACAACTGGGTGGCGGCGCTGGGAGGAATGGGGCCATGGGGAGCCAAGGCGCGGTTTGCGATAGAGAGGAGGCGGTGACGCCAGATTGGGTGGTACGATCCCAGCTTCTATCGCACTACTAATGTATACCACAAACAATCAGATAAAAAAAGAAAACTGGAGTTAGCTATCTGTTCTTTATATGACCAAAAAAGCACCATCATTTTTGTTTGGCTTAGGTGCAACAAGATGGTGAATTACTTTCAGTGTTAGCAAAAATTATGTGCAACTCTTCTTTGGACCTTTCTGGGACGTTATCTGTTGCTTGAACAAAAATATAAGGCACTAATTAAGAAACGTGTACAGTATAAATAGGAAAGGAAGCATCAATTTACTGATTTCAAGGTAGGAACATTGCAAACGAAGTATGAAGAGTATACTGAATTAGCTCAAGAAACTTCCCTTGTTTGTTAAGCAAGTACTTATATGTGATTAACTGATAGCACTGGTGCCAGTAAATAATATTCAAAAGTTGAATGTTTCATTTCATATATGCAATCAAACACACAAACAAACACACAAACTCTATCTCCTTCAGACTGACCCTAAATATTTAGCTAACTCTATATAAGATGAGAAATAAAGATAGACAACAAGAGTATATACACCTTACTGCCATTTCATTGAACACCTTGGAGACATGAAAAACTATATATATACACATTGATGCACATGTGTGCTGTGTGCACATCAGATTTGTAGATCAATGCCCAACGTTGTTGAAAAAATAAATAAAAAAAAATAAAAGCAATTGGCATGCGGGAAATTAGGGGTAGAAATAATAGCCTACCAAGAGGACAAGAGAGGTGCAAGACGATGGGGATTAGGCCAGGCCATCGTGAAATAGCAGCACATCAACCTGATCATTGCACAAGCCAGATCGAGAAGCTAGACCACCGGGCTGAGCGCTTCGAACAACCGTGATGCGGCTCTGTCGTCTTTCACCCCAGACCACATTACAGCGCCGCCTTGACTGTGTTGCAGAGGGCGGAGCCACGTTCAGAGGATCAAGATGCCGCGTGCAAAGAGCCACCGCGCCTCGGCTCAGATCTGTCGGAAGCAGTAGCCGATGCACACCGGAGCCCGCGCCGCCTGCCGCGCTCGAGGACGGCCGCCGCAACAGGGGCAGCTGCAGACGGAGGAGCCACCGCGCCCGTCAGAGGTTGCTGCTGATGCACGCCCGAGGTTGTGCCGCCTCCACGCTCGAGATCAACAGCCGCGCGTGAGCCTCCACTCCCAACAGTGTCGTCGCAGAGATGGAGATCGAGACCGAGAGAGTGGAGGTGGTGATAGCACGATCCAGAAAAAAAGGACGAAGAGAGTAAAGAGGACGTGAATCGCGGGCGGGGACGTGCGGGCGGGCAGGGGAGGCAGCCGGTGAGAAAAGTTTTCCAAAGACGGCAGACACGCAATATGAAAAGCATAAGATGTTATGCTCTCCAAAACCAAGACCCACTAATCATACGCCTAGTTGTTGTTAACGTCAAAGGAATCTAATAACAGGGCCCGCAATGAGGTACAAATCAATCACTAATAAGTTTGGAATGGGTATAAAAAAAGGTGAAAGGTTTTAGACACCATATTTAGCCTTTATAGTATAGATTCTCCTCCCCCCTGATATGTGGAAAAGGTTGGAAAAGAAAAATCTATCACTTCAAACATATGCAATGAATCTCATGAATCCACATTGGTCTACTGTGGACGTAAGCAAGAAATGACAACTGCCTTCATTTCCATTTCAAACACACTGACATTGACCGAATAGGAAAGCGAAGCTTCATAAACACATATAAATTTGATCATATTTGTAAGAAAGGGTTGATTGTTAGGTAATTAGACATTTTCACATTAAATTTAATCCATCTTAATTGCATAAATAGCAGCATGTAATTGATGACAGATTTGACTAAAGCAGTATTACTAGTTAAGATCGTAACAAAACTAGTAATAACGAGAAGTATGAGGGTGTACCCTATGAAGGGACCAGTGCCAGGGGCACCGGTAGCTCCATTCGCACCAGACATGGTACGTTGCTTGCAAGAAGAGGTCGATGCAGTGGAGTCCCTCGAGCAGCTCCTGGGGTGCGCGTGTCGGAAAGACGTGAGCAGGCGAACCTGATTGCTCGCACCACCTAAGTAGGTGTCGTCTTGCGGGAGAGGTTTTGAAAAGCAACTCGAGAGGAAGATGGAAGGTACTAATTCTAGGGGTAAACATTTGGGCGAGGCCAGGGAGAGCTTATATACCGGGCACATTAATGTCATCGTCTCGTCTCGTCACGCCCGCCCCGACATGGCTCGGCGGCAGCGCGCGCGCGTGTGGCTCGTCCTTGGTCTCTCTCAACTTCTCTAGGGGACATACTGTAATTCCACCTAATAAGTTGATCTAGGGGACATACTGTAATTTCACCTAATAAGTTGAGGTATTTAATGATAGAAATCCCTATAAGACTAAATCAATACAATATTAAATATGGGCCTAGACTTATTAGAATTAATAGGAATAATATGGGTTTAAAGACCCATAATATTCAACATTGGTTAAATGATGAACATGAAAATCTCACCTCTTTGTGCAGAACAACTGCATTCACACATCACACGCCATGCATATGCCTCCATGGCATCGACGGTGTTTCTTTTTCTTTTCGGTGTTTGTCGAATGGTGTGAAGCAACATCATGCCCATTCGCCTACTTTATTTGATTGAAGTTAATTACTGTTCATGCTTGCAGAGCTAAAGAATAACTATTCAAATCACATATCATTATTATTAATGGATGAGTAGTAAAAGGATATATAGTTGTCAATGTTTCTGTTGTACAATGCTTGCTCGAGGTAGATTGCGCAGTCACCCTCGAGGGAGTGGCTCACCGTTGTCCGACATCATGGACATGAAGCTCTGGTGAGATGGCCGCGTACAGCCATCAGTGGAAGAAGTGCGTCGAGGCGCGGCCATTGTGCACAGGAGTTTGAAGAGCACAAAATTGATGATGACAAAATCGATGGTGGTTGGTGTAGGCACGAAAAACACAGGAGGTTTGATCTTTCGTCTGACGGTTGGTGACAGAACGCCAGGCATGCACGGACGAACTTGCACGCGATACTCCAGGCGTAGGGGTCGTTCTGCACCTGACGGTAGGTGGTAAGATGGTCATATCTGTTGGCGGCGTTATCTCATCCCTGCGAGTATAATTGGCTGGCTAGTTACGAATTGGATGGGAGCGCTGCGCAGGACAAGTGGTGGATTAGCCGGACTATTCCCTATGCAAACCCTTGCCTGCCACTTCACTGGATTTGTTTGCCTCCAATATCTGATAATAATTTCTCAATGCCATGGCTAGACGGACGCTAGATGGTGCTTCCGTTCCTATATGTTCCCTTCAAATCGTTTCTTCGGTTTCTCAGCGGAAAGTGGACGCCATACCCGATATGTCGATATATATAGCCGGTTTCTTCGGTTAGGAGCGGCGTGTCTTCCATTTCCTTCATTTCATCTCTGTGAGTCGTTGCTAGAAGGCTCTTGTTGGCTGCATGCACCTTCTTCACTACCTACCTGACCAACTCAACGGCAGATGCATGACAGCTTCTATATGACCATCATGCCAATCGGCCTGCAAGGAACTTAGGAAGCAGTCACCCCTTTCCTTTATGATGATCAGGACAAATGCACATGTGTTTTTGTTGTTTGGCCAGTGGTGTGTATCAGCGTCGTCATTTCCGCTAGCTGCTTGATTGAAATTGATGCGTTTTGAGATTCCAAGTTTGTAGAGCCAAAATTAAAAACTGTTCTCTTCACATATCATTATTGATGAAGCACACACTGCAGTCGTCAAACCATGACCAACAACAAACTACTCCAGAGCAACGGGTGTGGCCCTGGCACGCCTTGAGGAGCAACATTACGTTGAAAGCATATGCGAGCATCAAGAACTACCTCGATTGTGGCGAACTCCACGTGATGGCCCATGCCATTGATGTTACTTAAGAACAGTGCAGAGATAACATGTATTCGTGAACACCTCAGGTCATGACTTGACTAGATTTGTTGCGATTCAATATCTCAGAACAAGATTCTTCGTTAGTTCACTAATATGGCCAGCGGCGGAAGTAGATTACACAATGGCCATGGTATTTAAGAGAGAGCAGTTTTATTATGTATATTATCTCCAGTAATTACTGATGGTAATATAGTAATTACTGATGGCAATACAGTAATTACTAGTGGTAGAGCAGTAATTACTACTAGCAGTAATTATAAGTAGTAATGGTTTTACCGGGGCATTATTGGAAAGATGAAAATAGTAAATTTGTAATTTATTTTGTTAATTAGGTCTAAGTGTCTTTTTTGCTTTCTACTTTGACGAAGCTGAATTTCGGATTGACGGATGGGTTCAGAATGCTTAGAAATGATCTCTTTACCCCTGATGTCATTGCGGATAAATAAATAAATATGTGAATAAATTATATTATTATCCCTAAGCTTTACCACCAGTAATTATTGGTAGTAATATGCATCATAAAACTGCTCTTTAGGAACAAGCTAACTCTTTGATCAGCTAATTACTATTAGTAATTACTTGTAGTAAAATATATCGTAAAACTCCTTATTTTGGAACTACGTACACAAGTTATATTGGTTGGGATTTTCTTTCAATAGACCGGACACCATAAGCAGTGTTTCGCCGGCAGCAGTCTGCGAGTTCGGGAACGGGAACAGCTCCGCTTGGCCACAAAATAGGCAGCCATGTATTCCAACGAACGTTCCGCTTGTGGCGAGTGCCGTGGGAAGCATATGCCAGCATCAAGAACTACCTCGATGACCTGCAGCCCAGCCGTTGCCTACCACGACAAAAGCTAAGGCCCTGTCACGGCTACACCGAAAGAACACTTCGCAGTCGAGAGCGATGTACTGGTAGCTGGGGATTGCCACAAACACTATTGATCACTTCTTGAGTGGATTTGTTGGCCTCCAATGTCTCACAATGATAACTCGGGTAGTAGTTCTCTAGTTCCTTCCTCGATGCCATGGCTGGACGTTATGGTACTTATTAGCTCGGCATTGTGGCGGAGTTTCTCTCTGCTTTTGTACAAGTAGCACGTCTTGGCAATTGGCATTTTGTTAGTGTGTGCTCTCCTTTTATCTATCATGCATCTTCTCTGTATTTGGGAAACGTCCAAACGACACACTGAAATCATGCAGCTTCTTCACCTGCCCAACTCAACGTCAGATGCATGACTCCTGCTTTCATTTCTGAAACGGGGAAAAAAAAATCTTAGGCTAATTTACTTTGACAGCTCATGAACTTGTTACTTTGATGGACCATTAAAAAACTTTGTTAATGCATTCCACAATCAAAGTGGCGAATTGTACTGAACATGCATGCATGACTGCTGCCTCATCTCAAGTAGTGTGTGTAGAAATCTGTGACGTTACCAGGTTCAGGTAGTCTTCATGACTAATGTGATTCGAAAAACAGAGCTATCCTCATTTCGAGTTCTCTTTAATGCAGAGTTGGATGTCTCTTCCTCCTGACGTTGAGTTGATTTTTATTGTTTCACCTGGATGGTTGGACCCGCCATGTTTTGCAATCTTTTGTGATTTTACCTTATTTATTTATTAGAAAGAACTGTTCTTCACTTCAGTAGCAAGACTGGTTCAGAATTTCAGAGAAACTAACAGGTACAATGATCATCTCTTGGCATTTCATTTCAGAGAAACTAATAAGTTTAAAACAATCATGAATGTAAAATAGACATTGACAATCCTCTTTATGAACGATGAAAATAGTCCTCTTCTCCAAAAAAAAAAAAAAAAAAGAACGCCCTTGCCAAACGCTCATCTCTACTGCAGCCAGTCATGACTACCTCGTTGCTGATAATGATCTCACTGTGAAACCGTTGATGTCGCCCGTGATGCTTGACTTTGAGAAGCTTGGATCAATGTGTCCTCCGTTGCAGGATTGTGCTGTGTGAAACACGGCAGCGCGCTACAGGACGAAGCCCAGCCAAGGGCACAATCTGCGAAGAGTCGTCCCAAACAGTTGAGGGACTCATCCCCGCTTTGCTGTATTCTTTGTCTTCGTCCATCGCTGATGCTTCGTTAATCTTCTGCGCACACCCAACTGGTCAGCAGATGGACGCAAGCAACAAGAGAGAAATCTTTGGGTTGCTTTTCTTGCGTCCCTCCTCCTTTTTCTTCGAGACCACTTCATTCCAAATGATTGAAAAGTAAGTGTGCTCAGAATTGCAGCCTGACTGAATTTGGTATCCTCCCATATCTCAGAATCAACAACTTGAGACTGAGAAGAACATACATCCTTCCAAAGTGGTCTGAATGCAAAATTGCACAACTAGCAGCGAACCTATTGCTTCATTCTAAACTAACATGTCTTCTTTCCGAAACGCTTATATTGGAGTTATATGGGCCGGCACAAGAGGCCATGAGGCGTGACTTGACATTTTAATACCGTGATTTGCCAATGTGATCTGTCATTCGTCTTCCATTCTCATTACCTGATACCTGAAAAAAGTTGGAACATATATTCTGCACCAAATATATAACTTCAAACATGTGCATGGACTCTCATAAATCCACACTGGTCCACTGTAACTGTAAGCAAAATGAATGGTTCCTTGCTGTCTTTCTCAGGAAAGGCCATATGGGTCATGAACACATACAGAGTTGCCATATTTGCCCGTATTTTGTAAGGGTGGATTACATGAGCATACGTACTACGTGAGAACCTCATGTCTTTGTGTAGAACAACTGTATATCCACACAAACTATCAAGCATATTTATAAGAAAAATCACATCAATGTACGTTTTTTTTAGTAGTTTGCTTGCAGACTACAATTTCTATCCCTCTCATTTCTACTTTTACATTAGTAACATGCAGTAATAGAGATCGTGGTACTCTGGTTTCTATGCCGGTTACATTATTTGCCACAGATTCAGTCAAAGTAGATGTAGGCTGATTCTCAAGTAAATGATCCAAATTTTTATCTTTCAATGAAAACATATGATGTGGAATTTCCACGTAAACAGTTATCCTACCAAGAAACATGGTGGGTGATTTAAATTATCGATACTATCAGTATCAGTAGCCGCATTAACAGAACTACTTAAAACTCATGCTCGTGCCTACTCCTATCAGATTTTTCAAGTTTTCTGAGACAAGAAGTTCGTAAATGTTCAGTCTTTATAATGATCTCAGAACTTGTAAAGCACTACTAGAACCGCGATTATGCACCTGGAAGTCATATTCAGACAAGTTCAGGAACTCATAAGCAGCTATCACTTAAGGTGTCGTCGGAAAATCAAATAGTCCTGATGAGCATTTTCATAAAATATGGCATGGACTTAGCAAAACATTCTTGAGATATTTCCCACTCCATTTGCTTGATAGTCAGTTGATTTACCAAGCTGCCAAACAGGGAATGCGTGAGTTAGAGGTCAATTTGCAAAGTATTGAAAATCTTCAGTAAATTCAGCAGCCACGAACAGGAAATGCATGAGCTAGTCTGAGACTCTTGAGTGTTGAAGGAAAAATCTGCTCACCGTGCTTTACAAGGCCCGGTTGCTCAGTAGTGCCTCTTGCAGGAAAAGCATCGAACACTTGATGTGCAGCGGCAGTCGAGAAGAGCAGAGCAGAGCAGAGCCGTGGGAGCAGACTCGGGACTCGGGAGTTTCGCCATCCGGGAAGAAGAAGAGTGGATCTAGACTACATGTGCTTCGTCAGAGCTCCTCTCCATCCAAGCACGACCATCGCCTCGCGGAGCTGTTGGTGGTGCTATAGCAGCTCGCCGTCTCTGTCCACCACGCGCCGGCGCCGCCGCGGGGGCGTCTCTTGCAAACGTATCTATGTTGATTCGATGGAGGGAGCGATGTATTTGTGGCGGGAATATCAAAACTCAACAGCCGCAGCGGCACGGCGAGGTCGGATTGCCGGCGGAGGCCTCCGGGGATAGGGTCGCCGGAGATGAATATTTACAAAATGCCCCCTAGTTTGGATCAAACTAGTGGGTTACCTGAAAATGTTCTAGTTAATATTTTGCATATTGCCCCCTGTATCGGATCGCGATAATTGACTGCGATCCAAAATAGGGGTCTTTTCATAAATTTTGCATCCGATAATTTACAAAATACCCCCAATATTGGATCGCGACCATCGATCGCGATCCCATTTAGGGGCTTGTTTGTAATACTCGGATCTGGAATTTTGTAGAATCCCCCCTGATCCGATTGCCGGTCCATGGCGGCTCCGCCCGGCGGCGCCCACCGCCGGCAACCGCCCTCCACGCCGGAATCGTGAGGTCCCCACCTCATCAATAGTCGTCGGCAACCGCCCTCCACTCCTCTACAGTCTCCGGCGGCGAGGAGGGTGGCGCGTGCTCGATTCGCCGCCGCGCGGTTGAGCTCACGGAGGGGCCGGGCATGGCGGCTTCGTCCGTGCCTCGCCTTAATTCGTATGGGTTTCGTAACCCGAGCCGTAGCCGCTGCTGCGATGCGAGTCCTCTGCATTTTGTTTCGAAATCTTCTGCAACTGCAATGGCAGTCGGTTCAGATCAGAACTGACGCGCTGTTGTTCATCTTCGGTGAGGAGCTTGTGCTGTTCAGCGTTTCAATGGCGTCAGTGCATTACTGTACTAATTTCTCTTAAATAAAATGAGAATCCCAATACAAAGATAATGCCAAACAAGCTACTAATCTAGTTTTTCATCCTGAGCCAGAACAGAGCAGCATCTGAAAACATATTAGTTTCGTCCGACGACTATTGTTCTTAAAGAATCTGCACGCATATTGCTGCACAATAATCAGCACACTCTGAAGTCAGTTTTCATCTCGGGCTTGCTCATCATCATTTCCATTACCCATGTTAGGAGAAGGCTCACCTACAAAAAAAAAAAAAGGATGTACGGAACTCGAATGCCGTATTGACACGGCTTGGCTGAAATTTGTGAAAAAGGCTTGCCAGTTGCGTATTGCACTGCTGCCAAACGTATACACTCGGTTATTGGTTCTGTAGCAGTAGATTCTTTGGATATGGTTTCCTATCGTCGATAATCTCAGAGGATTTTGTTCTGACAGAGCCAGAAAATAGTCTTCTAAATGTTGTTGCGCAGCTGGCCGATCTCGGTATTCATGTTACTGTGCCTTTCCTGTACAATATCTAGTTTTTTCTTCATCTTATTTTACTATCCGACCTAAGTATATGGATTATTTCACTATAGCTCGGGTAGTAGTTCTTTCCTCCATGCCATGGCTGGACGTTATGGTATTGAGCTCTGCCTTGTGGTGGAGTTTCTCTGCTTTTGTACAAGTAGCATGTCTTTGCAATTGGCATTCTGTTAGTGTGCTCTCCTTTAATCTATCATGCATCTTCTCTCGCTAGTATTGGGGGAAACATTGAAACGACACACAGAAATCATGCAGTTTCTTCACCTGCCGTACTGAACATCAGATGCGTGACTGCTGCTTTCAGTTCTGAAACTTGGACCAATTTACTTTGACAGATCATGAACTTGGTAATGCATCCCACGATCAAACTGGCAAATTGTAACAAACATACATGCATGATTGCTGCCTCATCTCAAGTAGTGCATGTAGAAATCTGTGGCGTTTACCAGCTCGTAATGTGAATGGGAAAACAGAGCTATGTCCATTTCGAGTTCTATTTCAAAGCAAATGTGGATGTTTTTATTCCTTCGTACTAAAATCTTCTTTGGTTCAGTGTTCTTTTCGGGAGCTTCACCTGGATGGTTGGATCTGCCATGTTTTGCGGTCTTTTGTGTGTGTGTGTTTTTTTATATTTCTTTCAAAGAAACTTTTCGAAAGACCCTATTTCTTACAAAGTACAATGATCCTGATCACTGCTGGAGAACCCTAGCCACCACCGGCCGAGACCCCAACCCCAAGCCCCCCACCCCACCTCGTCGCCGTTGGAGCAGGCCGCCGGAAACCGTGTGGCCGGCAAGGATGGCGGCGGCAGGGCTCAGTCGTGGCGACGGCACCGGCGGCCGCGTCGCTCGTCGATGCACGGTAGCAGGGCCTCCTCCCCCGCGCGCGCCCGTCGTCACGACGGCACCGGCGGCCGCGCCGCTCGCCGATGCGCGGCGGTAGGGCCTCCTCCCCCATGCGCCCGTCATCGCGTCGGCTCCAGCGGCTGCGCTCCCAACCGGTGCGCGGTAGCCTAGACCGGCGGCATCCTCGAGCTAAGATTTGCGAGGAGGCAGTCTCGGGCAACGAGGCTCATGCTCCCCACTTTTCCTTCTCCGGATCTAGCGCCTCTGAGCCCAGATCTGCGAGGAGGCGGTCTTCTCGGGGCTAGCGCGCGTGGCGGCTCGGTCTGCAGCTGGCGGTGGCGGCGCTCGCCGTCTGCCAGGGGCAGGGACCAGCAAGTCACGCATCATTGGCTTCTGGCGGTGCCTAGGTCTGCACCGCACCGCCAATGAACTCGACGGCTTGTCCCGCAGCCAACAGTTTCTGGCGTACGCCGTCGACCAGGGGTTGGGGATTCAGCTGTCGGCAGCGTTCTGAAGAGGTGGTGCGAACCAGCGACATCCAGTGATCCATCCCTTCGTCTCTGTTGAATTTGAAGCTGGCGCGCGGCGGCGGCTCAGCTCGTAGCTGGCGGTGACGATGCTCGTCGTCTGCCAGGGGCTGGGGCTCAGCTGCCCACATGTCATCATCTAGCGGCGGCCCCTCTTGCCCGCATCGGATTCACTGCACGTGGTGCTTGGCCCGCTACTAGCGGTTGTGACACTTGTCGTTGGCCACCGGCTGGGGCTGGCCGTGCGTCGTTGGCTTGTGTAGGCTTGAGGTACTGTTCTCGTGAGATTGGTGTGATGATGGGCTCTGGGCTAACGCCCCTTCCGGCAAATTGTCCGCACCGACGACGGTGACGTCCAGGTGTCGTACTCTCCTTGGAGATGTCGTTATGGAGCACCTAGCACCTGGGACTTCGGGTGAAAACTTATACAACAATGATGATCCGTCGTCATTTCCTCTTAAGGTGTTGCTTTAGAAGTCTTCTCACAGACACTATAGTGGCCTTTCTCTTAACCTTGCAGTTGATTTCGGTTGTGCTTTGTTGTCTGCTGTCATTGACATCTTTGCTTCGTCATCGCTCTCCTTGTTGGTGCTTTCGCCTTATTTTATGCCAGGTGGTGAAGTTCACAAATACGGACCCTCCCTCTTAAGAGGATTCCTCCCCTCTTAGGGCGTCAGAGGGTGGTTGGTGGCGCCTGGATAGTGCTATAGGTGCTGTCATCAGCTTGAAAGGAGGTCGTTGTTCTTCAGCGAACTTCGGCTGGCACATTCCCGCCTACTCCTAGTCCCCATCTTGTTGGGCGGCCCTCCAACTTCGGAGGGTGACAGCGGGATGGCGTAGTTACAAAGGGTGGGGGGTAATGTTAAAGGTCGAGGTGATACTGACAAGCATATGCTCAGTGTCAGTGCACTTCGGTGACTGACCGATTCTTCGGCATGTGTTGAGTCTTCCTCCGCTAGAAGTGGATTTCTCGTTCTTTTATAGTGCTTCTCTTCTTTGTACATCGACAATTAGAATCTCTAGGGCTTCTTATTTTACTTTGACTGGTGATGTACCTCTTTTGTTTTCTTTTTTTATCGTCTCATGATAGCATTTGTAATTTGTTTACTTCATTTAATTGAAATGAGTAAATTCAGGTGGGTAACCCCATCATAGTTTCCTTAAAAAAAAGTATAATGATCGTCTTTTTGACATTTTACTTCAGAGAAGCTAACAAGTTTCAAGCAATCATCAATGTAAATCGCAGCAGCCCGTCAGACTACCTCGCCGCTGATCAAGCTGGGAAGCTAGCACCAACGTATCCTCCGCTGCAGGAGTGTGGGAAACACGGCAGCACGCTTCCGGACGCGGCACAACCAAGGCGATAATTTGTCTTCCTCCATCCACACAGTGCTGATGCTGTTTACTCTTCTACGCACACCAGACTGGTCAGCAGATGGTCGCATTAGTCAAGAGAGGAATTTTTCGATTGTTTTTCTTGATTCCGCCCTTCTTTTGCTTCAAGGTCACTTCACTCCAGACAATTGAAAAGCAAGTGTGTTCTGAATTGCAGCTTGATTTAATTTGGCGTCCTCCCACATCTCAGAATCAATTACAGTACTTGAGAATAGCATATATCCTTCCCCCAGTGGTGTGAATGCAGAATTGCACAACTAGCAAAGAACCTATGGCTTTGTTCTTAGCTTAATGTCTTCGTTTTAGAACGCTTATATAGGAGTTGTATGTCCTGTAAGTTACAGTACTGTGAGTTACAGTACTGTGATCTGTCATGCATCTTCTATTCTCCTTCCCTGATACGTGGGAAAAGTTGAAACAAAAAAATCACCAAGATATTCTGCGCAAAATATATCACTCCAAACACATGCAAGGAATCTTATGAATCCACACTGATCAACTGTAACCGTAAGCAAAATGAATGGTTCCTGCCTTCTTTTTCTCTACTAAATAAAACACTGAATGTAAAAGGCGATGCATCTACAGAGTTTACGTATTTGTCCATATTTGTAAGAAAGGGTTATATGAGCATACGTACGTGAGAATCTCGTCTCCTTATGTAGAATAACTATATCCACGCAAAACCAACAGGCACAACATGCTGATCCTAAAGAAAGTAAGAGAAAAAGAAAGATTGGGTGATATGCACAATTATCTGACAAACAAAAAGAAAAGGAGATACACAGTGCCACATAATATCTAATCAACAAAGAGATGAAAGAAATAGAATGCATCGTGAAGCATAACAAATAAAGAAAGTGCTAATACTCTCTGCTGCTACTAAAGGTGCCGCCCATATAAGTTACATTCTATTTTTTATTTTATTATAATTCTAATGTTTTGTGTAAATAGTGACACCATATTCAATAACGAGAATATGGATCTCACTGAAAGTAGTGATTGGTTGTATAGGATGATAGGAACAAATCATTTAAATATGGACACTAAATTGATTCAACTGTACTGGTTTTGTTATGTTGTCAAAATGCATAGAGTACATATTTTTTTTACATCATCTAAATTCTCCATATGATTACATAGGTAACTGAACAACACCATTGGTAGACAACATTGGATATGAGAGCATAATTGATTTGACTAATACCTCATCTTCTCCTATTATAGATAAATCACATGACTATATAACATTGTCTTTAAAATAATGGAATCTATGTATGCTTTGCAAGTCTCCATTAAGAAAAGAAACAATATACTAGCTTGTCAGAAGAGCAAACACAACAATGCACTCATCGTTCAGTTGAAACTATAACAAGCGATAGTTGTGCTATCCTTACTTCACCTTCTAAGAACAAACATAAAAAAAAATACCGACTATGTAAAGAAGCAAAACACTTGAATGACATAGCATGCTATATAAATATGACATCTGAGGAGAGGAAAGTAAGACGTGGTTGTCAAAATTGAAATATGCATTATGACTCGAAGCCCTGAGTTGGTAGAAAATTGAAGCATATCGTGAAAGGAGGAGGGTGTGTAATGTGACACATGAGAAGAAGCTTAGGCAAAGCAAGATGGTCAAAAGAAATGTCGTATATTGTGACACAAAACTTTGCAAAAAAAATTCCATTATCATGTAAAATCCTTTCTATATTTCATCAGACAATAGCCAATGATAAGCTTGATGAATTGCTCATTGTTTATGCTTAATTTATTTTTAAGGGATTCATGTTTCAAATTCAAGACATTGTGAATTTTCATGATTACAATTAATATCCATGTATCAATTTTGTTACAGGATGTACTCGGTTTTGTGCCTGCAACTACATCTTCGTTTACCTATATTTTCTTATAAGTCTACTGTCCCTTAGCTCATTCATCTAAATTGATATCTCCGTGGGACCTACTATATTTTTTATGTGAATCTATTGATTCAAATCGGTGATATAGGCATTAGAATAAAATAGTAAATAACATTTTTAATTTGTGATTCATATATTTCAGGATATTTTTTTTAACTTGTGATTCTATCAATTGTGCAATTTCTTCATATTTTGTCTTGTATTATTCTGTACATATGCACAAGTCAAAGTACTGATTGTTATGCTGTTTGAAAATTCTTTTAAAAGTACATGCTAGTATAGCTAGAAGATGAGTAGAAGACGCACCTGAAGATTGAAGATTTTTAGGATCAACTAATCTACAGTACCAAACCGCTGCATAAGCAAAGTGTTTGACAAACTGTTGATAAAGATATCTAGCCTTTGGAGAAGATGTTTGGCCCCTATATGATGTGGTGGCGACTTGGCTGGAAGTAGCCCTCCTAGCACAATTCTGTGAGCATCGGAGTCACGACGTAAGCATCGCCGTGGACGACCCTGCACAGCTTTTGGAGCTTTGGAGCAGCAATCTTGACCTCCGTTTAGGTTGACGGACTTCAAATCGAGAGCTCCTTCAAGTTTGGGCAACGAGAGGATATGATGTGTTCCAGCTTGCGGATATCCATGCGCGCTCGTCAGATCCAAAACAAATACCAGTGTGATTAGGGGAACGTGGCTCACCCCTAAAACAATAGTTGATACAAAAGAAGGATGACTCAATACAAAACAAGAGCTACTATTGTACGTCCGATGGTGGGAGGATTATAGGTGGAAGGGAGTTAGGGAGGTTCAAGCCCACCCCGCCCAACCCCTGATTCCATCCCCGATGATAGTCCCAACTTTTTCTAAGATTAGAGACACACACAAATATAACCAAATAATTGTGGTTTTCTGTCACTCTTTCGAATTGACAAGAAAATCGTGCCAAATAAATTTATCCAATCAACATTGTGTCCAATGTAATATCGGTGTGGTTCAAACGGATAGATTAGAATGCATATAGGGCATAAAATTGTTGACAACTCCATGTACACAGGACAGCTTGGTACTTCTCTACTGACCAAGGTTACTTAATTTTATATTGCCTTTGTTTTCTAAACAACAGAGTGGTTTTTTTATAAATAAATACGCCAAAAAATGCCAACAAAACCACATGGACATCCAGAAGTTTGACAAACAAATTTGTCCTGAAAAACAAAAGCAATTTGAGATGAGATAGATAACTTCGGCCCGGAATAATATAACAAATAAACCTTGCACTGTAAGTGCACAATTCGAATAGCAAGAATCATATATGGATGCTTCCATGATGCATATAGGTGCGCAACAGCCTGTCCTAAAAGTACAAGGCAAGCTAATTTTTGGACCACTGGATTGTGCATTTAGATATTATAATTGTTGAGCATACTCTTTTTTGGTATTGCCACTAGCTGATTAAGAATATTAACCGTAACTAACCCCAAAAAATAGATATTGTAAGAACAGACTTACCATATCATCAATTTTCAGCACAACCTTTCTTACACCAGCACATTTCCTAAGAAGAGATAGCAATGTGGTCTTAAAGGCATGTCCCATATAGCTCCAAATATCCACCACAAAAATCTCACACCTGGTTAGTTTAGTTATACCTGACAGAAATTTCCTGTATTCTTGTTCGCTCTGCAAAACAACATAATGGGTGGAAAACATCAAGGAGAAGAGGGGGAATATATTACATAACTTTTTTTTTTTTTGCTTGACTGAAAGGCGCACCTGAGAAAAAACTCTGATTCCTCACAGTCACGGGTAGCTGTGATTTGCAGCCTATGGAGATAGCTTTTGGCCTCCGCGATACGATACGGTGGCGGCTTGGGTTATACTTATGGCTGTACCAGTGAAGCTCTGAGAGCATTGGGGCGGAGATGTCAGCATCGGCGACGTCGTAGTGCATATGCAATGTCTTCAGCTTGGGGACTGTGACCTGGAACAGTTTGCATCCAGGATGGTGGCACAGGTCGATGTACATCATCTCCAGAGAGTCAGATCGCATTGTGAGGCAAGGAGGAAATCCTCCGTGCAGTTTGACACGGCACAGGTTGAGAATCTTCAACCGCGGGCAGCAACGAGAGGAGGCGCCTGAGAGGGCCGGCGCCTGGAGATGGAGCATGTGGGAACTTAGCATGAGGGTGATTGCCTTGATCTTGTCGGATAGAGGAAGAAGAACATCATGTTCATCCTTTTTATTGGTATTATTATTGCAGGTAACCCAGGAGGGCAACACGACGCGGAGTGAGCCGGCGAGACGTTCCAGTTTGAGATGCGGTGGCCGGGGACCCGAGGAGGTGGATTATACAACACGACCAGATGCCAGAGGATATGAGTGTCGACGCGTCGATCCTGTATCTTCCCGGAGGCGTCATTATTATTGTAGGAGAGGCAGAGCTCCGGGAGGCGGGTCCAGACGCGGCGCCAGCGGCGTGAGAGGACGCTGGTCTTTGCGGCGTCTGCTGTGTGTGGGATGCGGAGCAGGATGTTGAGGAGGAGGTCGTCGGTTGTCTCCTCGTCCTCGGCGGCCGGCGGACTCGGGTTTCGTTTCAACTGCTCCATGGTTTGTTGTTGGCTATTCTGTTTAGTTCGTGCGCGTGCTGGAATTTGCCTGCCGTGAACAGCGGTTGTGGGCTCATCGTGACATTGGTGAGCTGTTGTATTCTATGCAGGGTTGAAATAATCGGTATAACCGGCCGGCTCGGTTCGATGAAAAACCGGCCGGTTAATCAGAGAAACCGGCCGGTTAACCATTTGCTACAGTAACCAGGTCCGGTTTTTCTGGGTTAACTGACCGGTTAGCGTGATCGGTCGGGACCGGTTTTCCGGTTAACCAGGATAACCTGTCGGTTTTCACTAGTTATTAAAACCCTGATTCTACCACGACCAGCACGACGAGGTTCTAATTTTCTTGTTCCTAAAAAAAATTATTTATCTCCTATAAAATAAACTGTAGAAGATGCATGATTTCTGTATGTTTATCTTTTCTCACACAGTAGTGAAACAAGATGCATGAAAAGTTAAAGGACAATGCACAAGGAACTCGCAGTAAGATCATGCCAAGATATGCTACTTGTACATAAGCAACGGAAGCAGTAAGCTGTATATATAGCCTTGCCCATTGCAGAGATACCCCCCTACATACTACTAGCGTCCAGTCCAGCCATGGCATCGAGGAATGAACTGCCCAAGTTAATCCTGCATTGTGAGACATTGGAAGGCAACAAATTCATGTTGTGTCATGATAAAAAATGTCCGCAGCCAACTCCTGGTCTTCGGTCTGACCACGAGAAGGAGAAGGCCAGCATCAGCACACGGCATTCATTGTAGAGGCTCATAACAGTCCGACTCTAAGGTTGTTGGAATCATCTTCTGCTGGACGGCACGTTTAAGTGCCAGCGTTGCTGGGCGGCGTGCCAGATTGCCCTGCCTCTGAAGGAATGAAAAAAAAAAATGACAGCAGACACAGTGAATTGTCATGTTCATAACAGAGCAGAGTGAAGTGGCATGTTTAAAACAGAGTAACAGTGAATTTGTAATTTTCAGAACAAAGCAAAGTTAACTAGCATGTTAAGAACAGACAAACAATCAGTAGTCAGCACCAAGGTTCAAATAACCGGGATAACCGGCCAGCTCGGTTCGGTGAAAAATCAACCGGTTAACCGGAATAACCGAATGGTTAACCGTATTGCTATAGTACCAGGTCCAGTTTTCTTCGGCTAACCGGTCGGTTAGCGCGACCGGCCAGGACCGGTTATCCGGTTAACCGGAATAACCGGCCGGTTCCCGCCGGTTATTCGAACCCTGGTCAGCACCCACAGAACTATCTAAAATTCATGCTCACCCCTACTCCTATTAGATTAGATTTTTCAAGTTTTTCGAGACACGTCGAGGGGAAGACCAAAGATCTTGCGTAGGTTCAGTCTTTATAATGATATCAGGACTCGTAAAGCACTACAAGAACAGCGAGTATGCACCTGGAAGTCATATTCAGGCAAGTTCAGGAACTCATAAGCAATTGTCACTTAAGATGTCGTCGGAAAATCAAATAGTCCTGATGCGCATTTTCCATCAAATATGGCATGGACTCAGCAAAAATTTCTTGAGACATTGCCCCCTCCATGTGCTTGATAGTCAGTTGATTTACCAAGCTGCCAAACAGGGAATGCGTGAGCTCAAGGTCGATTTGCAAAGTATTGAAAATCTTCACTAAATTCAGCAGCCACGAACAGGAAATGCATGAGCTAGTCTGAGACTCTTGAGTGTTGAAGGAACAATCTGCTCACCATGCTTTACAAGGCCAGGTTGCTCAGTAGTGCCGTCTTTCAGAGAAAGCAGCGAGTAGTTGGTGTGTGAGAAGCAGAGCTGTGGCCGTGGGGGCAGACTAGGGAGCTTCGCCATCCGGGAAGAAGAGGAGTGGATCGAGACTACATGTCCATTTTCAGCGCTCCTCCCCATCAATCACGAGCATCGCCTCGCCTCGCGGAGAGTAGGCGGCGCTATAGCCGCTCGCCGTCTCTGTCCACCACGCGCCAGCGCCGCTGCGGGGGCTTCTCTGCGTATGTATTTGTGTTGATTCGATGGAGGGAATGAAGGTTTTTTTTTTAGAGTTTAAGGGGAGGATCCCCTGTACATATATTGCCAGGCAAACAGGACACAGTTAAACGCTTACAGTTCCCAGTCCTATCTGGCTCCGAAAACGAAAAACAAAAGTCACTCCAGAAACTAAAAGATCAGACAAAACCCAGCTAGTACAAGCGCAGCTCGGAGCGCCTCTCCTAGGCTACAAGCCCCTGTCAGTGCGTCAAACCCCCATGGCGGACCACACTCCTCCACGGGTCTGGCCATCCATTCCTTCCTGAGAAGCAGTCTTCTTTCTCCACAGCCTTCTGTTCCTCTTTCTTCCACCGTCAACGGTGTGACAATCCGATTTTATCAAAAGTCAAAACTCAGTCGTTTGTACATCACAACTACTACCAGGAGGATAGCTTATATATCCATTCATAAGTAATACCATAAAATCATAAAAAGATCAAGACATAAAGATAAGATAGATCAACATGATTCCATCTTCATAAGTTAAACATCATCATTAGGTACATGAGCATGGCGCACAGGCCAAGAGAGAAGAACATGATATCTAGCGGAAGCGGTGAGACAAATACGAAAGCGAAATCTACAGCGGGAGTCTTCATGGACGATCCATCTCCACAGGCAACTTGAGTATAGGCGAGAGACCAATCTACTCCTCGTTTTCCACGTCGTCAAAGTTATAGTCTGGTTCGCTGGCTTCTCCAACTCCTGAAAGCGAGACGGGGTACAACCTTGAGTACATGTCGTACTCAGCAAGTCGATCAACCCCGAGTACATGTCGTACTCAACGAGTTGTACTAACTTAGCAAATTATGCTATGCATGCAGGAATTTCAAGGATGGGTTAAGGCTGAGTGCGAAAAGCTAAGTTGGCAAATATTTCCTTTTAAACCATTTCAAATCATTTTCAATCATCAAGTTTTATTATCTTGCCTTATTGAGATTAACACATCCCAACAAGGTTCAAATTTGAATCTCAGCTAATATCCTCCTAACTGGGCCACAGCTCTAGGCCGAATACAAAACAAGAGAGGGGAAAGGAATTGTAAACCAAATCTCAAGTGGATGCTCACAAGGCAGTTGTCCATTACCGAGGACGCGGCTATATATATAGATCATAGCTCTGCAGAGTTTATACACTTGTACCCACATGATGTGGCACTATAAGTAGACTATGGCCGTAGCCTAAGTATAGAAGCACACACAGAATCCATCCTCAAGCATCGACTGGTGTCTCCCGCATCTCCAGAACTGAGCCCCCAGAGCCTCGTAATACTAAGGGTCCTAAAGTTGTGACGGGCTTACCACTGATCAGGTGGGATATCCCTCTCGTGGAGCCGGGTCGTAACCTACGGACATCACTAACACCTACCTCGTACGCCTACGGCTAGATCACCAGTCCTCTGCAAGTATCAAGATCCAGCCACTGCCCAGATAGGGTCAATATGGTGTGTAAGAAATGACAGGGAGTCATACAACACAAGAATCGCTCCTCAAGCAGCAGGGGCGGGCAAATTCTCATATCTCCTCCTCCTCCGAAACCTCAACAATCAAACCACAACAGAGACCTATAGCCCAAGTCTCGACTCAACTGTGTCCGCCACAGACACTCTCCCAATGGGAGTTGCCCAATCTACCCTCCCCCGCCCCCCCCCGGCACCTGAACACCTACGCCTACCCCCACTAAAATAGTTTTAGTGGAGTTTATTTGCAAACACACACGCAGAGCACATTTTAAATTATTTACACAAATTCATTTTATAGTGTCCGGATGAGAGTTGAAATTATACGACTAAGCATACTAAACGTCATCATAGTAGCAAATAATTCCTATGGCTTAACAGTGGAAAGGTAAGCATATAGGGGCTTAGGTATGATTTAGCGACAGTTTAAACAGTGAGCATACAAAACAGTTGCAAACAAATCATGCAGTTTTAAAAACTGGGTAAACAATAGTGATCAAGGAAGCGGCTTGCCTTAATTTATTGTGGGCCTACTAGGGGTCCAAGTCCTCGTGAAGCATCTTGCTTGTACTCCTGAGTCGCTGCTTATTAAGTCACGGGCATGATCGGAATCTGGATCGAGAACGGAACAAGTGAGATAAAATAGCACGAGATCGAATACGGGACTTTAATTGAAGAGAGATTCTAGCGTTGATCAGATCTCAAGACATTCTCAAACTAATCTTCAAGGCAAGATGAACTTAAAGGAACGAGTATTACACTAATCGGATGTCGGATGATTAATCTATGGAATTTTAGGGACTGTTGTAGCTTATGCCAAATTCCAAAAGGTAGAACACTATGCTGAGAGCATCGGCTACAGATGCATGGCAAAATAAGGCTGACGCAGGTGCATGGTACAAGTCTAGAAGTTGAGCTCGAACCATTCAGAGGCACGGGTGACTCAACAGTAGAAAAATAGGCAGCTATCTCCAATCCAATAAACAATCTTTAAATCTTTAGTCTCCATTCGCAACACGTTAGTCTAAAAGCTCCAACACTCCATCGTGAGCAACCATATCCATGGTGGTAAGTACTTAGCTCACGATGCTAACCACCACACAACATCATTGTGACTCAAGAAGAGGTGAACCAGATAGCTCGCTGATCCATACTGATGCAAGTGTGCAGACGTTTGAGAAACAAGATAATAACAACTACCACAGTGATTTCAAACGGAGACTTGAGGTAATCCAAAACATGGCCACTATCTAATCAGCACATGCCACACTGAGCAGGGAGGCTACCCCGATGCTTTGCTAACTGCTCTAAGTAGACTCATCCTTGCAACAGAACACACAAGCATGGAACACTGGAGGCGACAAATCTTCGAACAGTTGGCGGCGTCAAGCAGACTCGTCCTAGAAGAAGAGATGGGAGATGGGGAGCGATTGCTGAGGCTCACCGCGAGAGTTAGGCGGGGATTGACGGCGTTGCTGGGGGATAGGTACAGCTTGGCGATGATCTTACGCGGCACTTGGCGCTCGGCGAATTTTCTCTTGGTGCTTCCAGCTCGCCAACATGGTGACACGAGAACACAATCCTTGGCAAGGTCTTCATACCCCCAAAAGCTGCACATCAACGAGGTCTGAATCTTAACTTGCCGACGCGGAGCAAGGTGAGATTGACAAATATAAGTATGTTTGGATTGAACTCACCGAGAGAGATCATTAACGGGTAAAGGCTAATAGTGACACTCGAGGACATCATTGGCTCCCGAACTGAACAACACAATCAGTGGCATTAGGGGCGTTCCACCGAATCTGCACAAGGTCCAGATCTAAGACTCGGCACAAGAGGCAGCGCATGAAGAAGATTAAGGAACGGCGCTGAGATCAGGATGCAGCTCACCAAAACAGGATGCACGACGACGTTGGGGTGCTCTGGGCGTCCTCGGGTCACGGACTGGACAAGGGCGATGGCAACTCGGCAATCACAGGGTCCGGAACTGAAAGTGGCTAGAGGGAGGAGGGGGTGAATAGGTAATAATTCCTGAAATTTACTTAATAATAAAAGTTAAATACGCAGTGTCGGACTTGTCTGATGATTGTGGAGAAAGTTCGATGGCACGAGATAGAAAAGTAGATCGACCGGGTAAATATTAAAACTAGTATAAGACAAGCTAGGAGTAAGTGAATATAAGCAAAGGAAAGCTGTAAAAATAAAGAGAGCAACTAGCAAGCATCTACATAAGTTAATTTAAGAAATACGAAGCAAACTCTAACTAGCAAGTTTATGAGCAAGAACAAGTGAATGAGAGACAAGTAATTAAAAGCACAAGTAAGGCACAAGATTTGTTCACCGAAGTTCAGCTCCACAAAGAAGCCTACATCTCCGTTAAGGGATCCACAAAGGATTGGGTCTCTTTGAATCCTAACCTCTCCAAATGACAACAAAGATCAAACTTGGTTTTCCACTAGAAACTCCACAAAGGAGAGGTCAATACAAACTTTCCGCGGCGTCACCACATAAGTTGGGAGCTCTACAGGCACCTCTAATCGTATAGGGGATGAATCCCCAAGAGTAACAAACACAATAGTCATCGGCGGTAAGGATGAACCAAGTGCTCAAGAGGATGAAAGCTTGGAGTCGATGTAACACTTCAATCTTCTCTTAATCCCTTCACAAATCAAGAGTGAAATCAAGTGAGGAGAGTTGGGGAGAGCAACGTGAGCTTGAGAGTGTTTTTGAGTGGAAATGAGTGACCCACTGGCCAAAGGGCGAAGAGGGGTTCTATTTATAGCCTAATGGGGGAAAAGAGTCGTTGGAGACCCAATTTCTGAGATCTGTGTCAGACAAGTCCGATGGTCATCGGACATGTCCGATGAATCAAGATGGCGCAGAAACTGGAGTCCGACAAGCTTACCCGATGCCTCGGATAAGATGACCATCGGACATGTCCGACGGCACAGGAAGGGCACAGGAACTGGAATCCGATGGACTTGTCCGATGGCTCGGACAAGTCTTGTCCATCGGACAAGTCCGATGAAAATAGGGTGGCATGGGAACTGTACTCCGATGAGAGTGTCTGATACGTCAGACTTTCCTCTGGTCATCGGACAAGTCCGATGACCGTCGGACATGTCCGACGACCCAGAGTGGCAGAGATACTGGAGTCCGATGCACTTGTCCGATGGGTCAGAAAGGTCCGATGATTTTGCCCTAAAAATTTTTGTATGGCCTGAAAAGGAGAATTTTGCACTTAGTTCACCTCCGCTTCACACTTTTGTGTCCCTCTTGATAGTACGGCTTTTTCTATACTCAAGATTTAAAATAAAATACTATGAACTTCATTCTTGAGCATATTTTGAATTTCATCTTGAAGCACTTTGTCATCTTCTTTTCTCCCTTTTTGTTTCTATGCAGTTAGTCATCAAACTTTGTACCATAATCTACACATATGCTCATTAAAAGATTAGTCTATTCTTAATTCTATTGACGCCAATCAACAAAATAAAATTAGGGGCCTATATGCACCTTCAATCTCCCCCTTTTTGATGATTGATGATAATACAACTATCTTTCATGAAAATATGCAATAAAGGTTCAGTTTGTGATGAGGAGCTCCCTCTAAATGTGTGCATGAGTAAGAGGATATGAGATAATAACCAGTGCACATATGTAAAGAAAAAAAAATGTGAGTGCTCCCCCTAAAACTGCATATACATGTTAATTTGCAATAATTGATCACAAAAGATAGAAGAAATGCAAATGACATGATATTTCACACAAATGCACCAAGCTAAAGATAATCAACAAAGTACCAATACAATAAGCAAATAGAGTTTTATAAACCAAATAGTGCCATAAATAGCTCAACTCCAAACTAGCTCACAACTCACAAACTAAGATGATAAAAAACTAAGATAACTGCACTTCTCCCACTTTGACATCAAGACACCCAAAAAGGAGAAAAGTGCGGGTAGAAGGTGATGAGAGCTCTAGTCGTCGGAGAACTCATAGTCTTCATCATCATCATCGCCTTCTTCCTCTTCTTCCTCATCAATGGCCGGTTCTTTTTCTTTGCGCTGACGAAGAGCATAGGCAGCTTGATCTTCATCACCCTCGCCGTCGTCATCCTTAAAGCGAATGTGTTGAGCACTCGAATCTGCGCTAGAGGAGAAAGGTGGAGGAGTCGGGTAGTACTCAAAATAGTTCATCTCCTCGACTGTGAAGGTGGGGTCATCATGAGGAGTGGGGTCATCATGAGTGGGAGGAGGTGAGCCTTCAGCTGGGGACGGTGGAGGAGGAATCTCAATACAAAAATGGTCATAAAGACCCTTTTGATTCCTCTCAATGACGTCGAGCCTCTGATTAATGCTCCTGCACATGCTCATAAGAGATTTGAACATTTTCATAATCCCGCTTCTCTTCCCGCGAGGAGGCGGAGGAACATGAGAGGATCCAGTGTCCCGAGAGGCAGCCCGAGGTGGCTGAGGTGGTGCAGCTGAAGATGGAGGCTGAGCTGCTCCAAAGAACTGTCCAGAGATGGTGTCGGGAGTCCAGTTAGAAGGAATCTGAGGTTTAAGGCTCAGATGCTTCATATCCTTGTTGAAAGTTAAACCCGATACCTTCTCAATCATGAACAGGATGTGAGGAACATATCCACAGTCACGCTTGGAAGAGATGGAGATGTCCCACATCTTGATGTGAACAAGGGTTCCCGATCTTCTGAAAGATTCTTGGTAAGGTTATTTGGTCGGAGGCGACACACAAATCGATCCGGATTCAGAACAGCACGTTCTAAACCCCGCAATCGCAGCACGACGTCTCCTCTGGTTATCAACCGTCCAAAGACGATTGACCTCGCCGAGAAGGCTAATCCCTGTCTGTGAATCAAGAACACAAGCAAGAACAACGAAAAATTCAATACAATTGCAGATGTATGATTAAACTCTCGAAGTTGGGGTCTCACAAACCGATGAACGACGACACTGTTTTTGAATAGAATTGATCTAAGCAAAACCCGAACCCTAATGGTGCGGTGGTGGCTGTATATAAAGACCCTAGGGTCGTGCAAGACCCTCTTGACGTGCCCCTAATTAGACCCTAGGTGGCGACACAGCACCGACACAGATTCTGGACTCTCTCTTGTTTCGATAATTCCCGATAACTTCGGATGAATTTTGACATGAGGCTGGCAGAATTGGAAATGTCTTCTCCTTATGTTTCCGTGCATATGTAGAACGTCCAAATCCGAGTCCGTATGCGTACTGAGTGACTGTTTTAGTGCAGACTGGTCCTGGACCCCAAAACAGACTCAAAGTCGGTTTTGATTGGGCCTCCACTTTGGCTTCCAAGCCCTTGCTGGTCCTCGACGTTCCCAACTCCTTCTCCCATCATCTCCTGGTCATCTTCATGGTTTCTAATCATAAAATAATCATTAGGTAGCAAACCATTCTCAAAAGTAACATATAGCGAAGAACGTAGGAACGAGCTCACCTCTAAATTTAGTCGTCGTGCACGAGCTCTAGTCATTGGACCTTGCAAGTCCAGAATTGGAGGAGTGTTGTGTGTATCCATAGGAGTGATGTCCTCATCATACTCCCCCTCTTGAAGTGGAGTCGTCCTCGACTCAAGCTCACCCTCTTCTCCCAATTATGGTTTCAAATCTGAAATATTAAAAGTAGGACTAACCCTGAACTCGGAAGGCAACTCAAGTTTGTATGCATTATCATTAATCTTCTTCATTATTTTGAATGGACCATCAGCTCTAGGCATTAGGTTAGACTTTCTCAATTCTGGAAATCTATCCTTTCTTAAGTATAACCACACTAAATCTCCTACATCAAGCTTTACTTCCTTTCTACCTTTACTATCAGCAATTATATATTTTTCATTCATCTTTTTAATGCTAAGTCTAGTGGTCTCATGCATTTGCAAAATAAATTCAGCACGCTCCTTAGCATCAACATGAATTCTCTCATTAATAGGTAGAGGAAGTATATCAAGTGGAGTACGGGGATCAAAACCATACACTACCTTGAAGGGACTTACCTTGGTAGTAGAATGTGTTGCCCGATTATAAGCAAACTCAACATGAGGCAAGCATTCTTCCCATTGCTTCAAATTTTTCTTCAAAATAGCTCGTAACATAGTGCCCAAAGTGCGGTTCACAACCTCAGTTTGTCCATCAGTTTGTGGATGACAAGTTGTAGAAAATAGCAACTTTGTACCCAACTTATTCCAAAGTGTGCGCCAAAAATGACTCAAGAATTTTGCATCACGATTTAAAAAAATAGTAGAAGGCATACCATGCAAACATACAATTTCTTTAAAAAAGAGATCAGCAATATAACTAGCATCATCAGCTTTATGACATGGTATAAAGTGTGCCATCTTGGAAAAACGATCCACAACAACAAAAATGCTATCGCTCCCCTTCTTAGTCCTAGGCAATCCTAAAATAAAGTCCATAGAAATATCCACCCAAGGAATAGAAGGAACAGGAAGTGGCATGTATAAACCATGTGGATTCAAACGAGACCTAGCTTTTTGACATGTAGTGCAGCGAGCAACAAAACGCTCAACATCTTTCCTCATCCTTGGCCAAAAGAAGTGTGTGACCAAAATATCCTCCGTCTTCTTAGCACCAAAATGACCCATCAATCCACCTCCATGCGCCTCCTGCAACAGCAAAAGACGAACGGAACCAACTGGAATGCATAGGCGGTTAGCTCTAAACAAGAAACCATCATTCAACATAAATTTGTTTCAAGCACGACCTTCTTTACAATGCAGCAATACATCTTTAAAATTAATATCAGCAACATATTGTTTTTTAATTGCCTCAAGTCCGAAAATTCTACAATCAAGTTGAGACAACAAAGTATATCGCCTAGATAAAGAATTAGCAATCACATTATCCTTTCCTTTCTTATGTTTAATAATATAAAGAAAAGACTCAATAAACTCAACCCATTTAGCATGTCTACGGTTCAAATTGCATTGAGAACGAATATACTTAAGTGATTCATGATCAGAATGAATAACAAATTCTTTGGGCAATAAATAATGACGTCACGTTTCTAAAGAACGTACAAGTGCATATAGTTCCTTATCATACGTTGATTAATTCAAAACAGGCCCAGTAATTTTCGCACTAAAGTATGCAATAGGTTTACCATCTTGCATCAAAACACCACCAATGCCTATACCACTAGCATCACATTCAAGCTCTAAAGTCTTATCAAAATTGGGTAATTGCAGCAATGGTGCATGTGTAAGTTTTTCCTTTAAAGCATCAAAAGACTCATGATGTACCTTACCAAAATAGAAGTCAACGCCCTTCTTTGTCAACTCATGCAATGGTGCAGCAATGGTGCTGAAATCTTTGACAAAGCGGCGGTAGAAACCTGCAAGACCAAGAAAACTCCTCACCTGTGTGATAGTTTTTGGTACACGCCAGCTCTTTATGGCTTCAATCTTTGCCTCATCCACCTCAATTCCCTGTGGAGTCACAACATAGCCAAGAAAAGAGACTCGATCCGTGCAAAAGGTGCACTTCTAAGGGTTACCAAATAAACGTGCAACTCGCAAAGCATCAAAAACAGCACGCAAATGAATCATATGATCATCCATGAATTTGCTATAAATCAAGATATCATCAAAGTAAACAACCAAAAATTTACCAATAAAAGGTCTTAAAACCTCATTCATCAAATGCATGAAAGTACTGGGTATGCTCAACTTTTTGTCAAGAATCTCCTGTAAAAATTTTAGCCAAAACGGACAACCGAGCGAAAAGTTATGGCTGTTTTACCGAAGGGGTATCGGAATCGGTTATGAAGAACTCGGGGGTTTGAGTGAAACCCGAGTCGGGCTTGGGGTCGGGTAGGGATTTTTTTGCGAGGTGGATGCAACGGAAAGTGGAATTTATGAAAATTGGTCCGAGGTGGTGACGGTGGGTTTAGGGTGGGATTAGGGTGGGCGTGTTGATCAATCAACCCTAGCACACAAAGCCGACAAAACCGAGGATGGTGAAGAGGATGGCGGCTAGGGTTGCCAGGGAAACACTACAGACGATAAAAATACAAACTAAACCAGCGACTAAACAAGAAGTAGGGCACAAACTGTAACATCCCAGCCCACAGTGCGGCTTCAGACCCATACGCCTGTAGTGCGGGCCCTACCTCACGATAGTAACTCTTACGCTTTCGTCCTCGCTTCACATAAAAGGGTTAACCCGGTTACTATCATACTGTGAACTGAGTATTTAAACTGGTCATCTCCCTGGTCAATTTCCAGTATGGGACTAACTCGTGGTGCTACAGTACCGCGCAGCTACAGTGTTCCGCGGCTACAGTAACCAGACACTACAGTACCGCGGCCCATGGGCCGAACACTTGCCGATTCTATGTTTTTGGGCCAGAATTGACATCCTGGATGTCACACAAACTCAACACTACGAACTCTGAAATTGAAATATGCAAAGGCTAAACACGTGGTTATGGGCGGGGGAAAAAAAATTTTGATATTTTTTGTGGACGATAGGAAGAACACGAAAACAAAACTAAAGGGTAGTGCGAACCTGACGGTGCACCTGAAGCTCTGATTACCACTTGATGTGAACAAGGGTTCCCGATCTTCCGAAAGGTTCTTGGTAAGTTGATTTGGTCGGAGGCGACACACAAATCGATCCGGCTTCAGAACAACACGTTCTAAACCCTGCAATCGTAGCACGACGTCTCCTCTAGTTATCAACCGTCTAAAGACGATTGACCTCGCTGAGAAGGCTAATCCCTGCCTGCGAATCAAGAACACAAGCAAGAACAACAAAGAATGCAACACAATTACAGATGTATGATTGAACTCTCGAAGTTGGGGTCTCACAAACCGATGAACGGCGACACTGTTTATAACAGAATTGATCTAAGTAAAACCCAACCCTAATGGTGCGGCGGTGGCTGTATATAAAAACCCTAGGGTCGTGCAAGACCCTCTGGACGCGCCCCTAATTGGGCTCAACTAAATACAAAGCCCAAAGGCCAAAAATAGGCGACGCAGCACCGACACAGATTCTGGACTCTCTCTTGTTTCGACAATTCCCGATGACTCCGGATGAATTTTGACATGAGGCCAACGGCATTAGAAAGGTCTCCTTATCTTTCCGTGCATATGTAGAACGTTCAAATCCGAGTTCGTATGCGTCCTGGGTGACTGTTTTAGTGTAGACTGGTCCTGGACCCCAAAACAGACTCGATGTCGTTTTTGATTGGGCCTCCACTTTGGCTTCCAAGCCCTTGCTGGTCCTCGACGTTCCCAACTCCTTCTCCCATCATCTCCTAGTCCTCTCCATGGTTTCTAATCATAAAATAATCATTAGGTAGCAAACCATTCTCAAAAGTAACATATAGCGAAGAATGTAGGAACGAGCTCACCTCTAAATTTAGTCGTCGTGCACGAGCTCTAGTCATTGGACCTTGCAAGTTCAGAATTGGAGGAGTGTTGTGTGTATCCATAGGAGTGATGTCCTCATCACATCTCCTGATAGACATAGTCAAATACATCAAACTTTCTGTTCCCATGAACCCAGTGAAGGATATCCGTCTGAAAGGCTGGGATGCGGTCAGAATTGCCTCCCCTTGGAGCTAAGGTACTCCTGCAGATCCGAAACAAGACTGAGAAGAATGGTTTCAGTCCACTGGAGTTGGGAGGAGAGCAGTTATCCGGGTCCACATACATATACCTCATGTCCTCAGCATCCATATAATTCCCCTTGTGAACCTTGTGTCTTTCCTTGCGTGTATGCTTAAGTCCAATCATACTAGCAAACTGGTTCCGGGAGCAGGTATACTTGGTGCCATTCGTCATCCAGGACATGGTTTTGGCATCTTCATCAAAATAGATAGTTGAGTAGAACTGAGCTATGATTTCTGTATTCCAGGATTACTGGAAAGTCAGAAAGGTCTTGAGACCATGATGCTCACAGGCAGCCAGCACTTGATCGAGTAATGGATGCTTCCTTGTCTTCATGTGATCCCAATCAAGCCACTTCATCTCAACCACTGCATTCTTCATACGTAGATAGGTGGAGCGGTACCAATCCGTATGGAAATGCGCATGAAAGCGGAAATCAGAAGCTTCTTTCTCATCAGCATAGAAGTTGGTTAACCTTGCCTCAGAGCAGGTCTCAATGGAGGCATGAAAGTAGTTCACAATGTCACGGTCAGAGTTCTCCATTTCTATTGGAGGATGCATGACACTATCAAGCTCATTTGTCTCTTCCGGCTCCTCTCTTTTAGCTTGAGCTTTCAGGGTGGTGCGGCGGATGCGGCCAGCAGTGGCCTTCCTCCTCTTTGGGGGTTGGCTTTGACCTTGGTCTTTGCTGGTCTTGGTTCTATTCTCCCTCAAGGGGGATGCTTCCACGTCAGACATGCCGAGAAAATGTAGCGAGCAACAAGTTAGGAGGGAGTCAAAAAGAGGAATAGGGGTGAGGAGAGTCAATGAAGAGCTCAGGTTTTTGAAGAAACTGCAGGTCATCGGACATGTTCGATAATCATCGGGCAAGTCCGATGCGTCGGACTTGTCTGATGGTTGTCGGACTTGTCCGATGACACGTAGTTTTTCCAAAAACCTAGATCCTCCACGAATCCACCTACCACAAGTACCCAAACTTCTTCTATTTCACTAACAACTAACTAGAGGCTACCTCCATGGATCAAATATGCAAGGGAACAAGATTTGACACTAGCATTAATCAATAATCCTAACCCTAAGGGAGAGAGGGGATTAGGGTTAAACCTTGCAAAAACGATGGGGGATCGGACTTCTCCGATGGAGGAGGACCTCTTGACCTCCAAACTTGCTCCAATGGATGGTGGGAGAGGGAGATCGCCTTGGTGCCGCCAATGGGGGTGTTCTTGAAGAGAGAGAACGTGAGGGAGATGAATGAGGATGGGTTGATCGAAGGGGTAAGTCGGGCTAGGTTAAAAGAGTCGAAACCTGGACCATCGGACTTGTCCGACGCCGTCGGACATGTCCGATGGTTGTCGGACTTGCCCGACTTCAGAAAGACCAGAGGGAGTAGAAAGAATAGTAGATTTTCACTTACTTTAAAGTATTTTGATGGAAAGTCTTGACATCTTATGGTCAGCCAACAATCAACAAGACATAACAATGGCCATATTTTGTCAAGATTCGATCTAGTGATCAAAAACCAACTTCAATAGCACAAATAATAGGTTTTTGACATAGTACTATAATTTTGCAATAACAGAACAATCACCATTCAGATGTGCACATTCTCTACATCACATTGCTAAAGTCAAGAATATTTAATTCACTCCTAAGGTAGCAAAATCTCTTCTCATCCAGGGGCTTGGTGAATATATCGGCTAGTTGATATTCGGTTCTCACATGGCTAACTTCGATATCCCCCTTGATGGAATAATCTCTCAAAAAGTGGTGACAGATATCTATATGCTTTGTGCGCGAATGCTCAGTGGGGTTATAAGCAAGCTTTATAACACTCTCATTGTCACATAGGAGTGGTTCACGATTCAACTTGTAACCGTAATTCCTTAGAGTTTGTCTCATCCAAAGTAGTTATGCACAACAACTACCGGCTACAACATACTCCGCTTCAACCATGGAAAGTGCAACGGAGTTTTGTTTCTTGGACAACCATGACACTAAGGACCTACCCAAGAATTGGCATGTACCGGAAGTGCTCTTTCTATCTACCTTATCCCCGGCATAATCTGCATCGGAATAGCCTAATAGGTTGAACTTTGAGCCCTTGGGGTAACAAAGCCCTAGGTTGGGTGTGTGAACCAAATATCTCAATATTCTCTTAACAGCCACCATGTGACACTCCATAGGAGCGGCTTGAAAACGTGCACACATATACACACTAAGCATGATATCGGGCCTAGATGCACAAAGATAAAGCAAGGAGCCAATTATGGAGCAATATACCTTTTGATCAACGGGTTCATCCTTTTTGTTGAGGTCGAGGTGACCATTTGTTGGCATGGGAGTTTTGATGGGCTTTGCCTTGTCCATGTCAAATTTCTTCAATAGGTCTTGTGTGTACTTTGCTTGACATATGAAGGTGCCCTCTTTGAGTTGCTTCACTTGGAAGCCTAGAAAGAATGTCAATTCTTCCATCATGGACATCTCAAACCTTTTGGTCATTATCTTGCTAAATTCATCACAAAAGATTTGGTTAGTAGAACCAAATATAATGTTATCGACATATATTTGGCATACAAAGATATCATCACCAAAACGCTTAGTGAAGAGGGTTGGATCGGCCTTTCCAATGACAAAACCCTTTTTAACAAGAAAGTCCCTAAGGCATTCATACCATGCTCTCGGGGCTTACTTAAGCCCATAGAGCGCCTTATGGAGTTTATAAACATGGTTAGGATACTTAGAGTCTTCAAAGTCTGGTGGTTGCTCCACATACACTTCTTACTTGATTGGCCCATTTAGGAAGCACTTTTCACGTCCATTTGGTACAACTTAAAACCATGGTGAGTAGCAAAAGCAAGTAATATTCTAATAGATTCAAGTCTTGCTACGGGGGCATAAGTTTCATCAAAATCCAAACCTTCCACTTGTGAATACCCCTTTGCCACGAGCCTTGCCTTGTTTTTTGTCACAACACCATCTTCATTTTGTTAGTTGCGGAACACCCGTTTGGTGCCCACGACATTCTTGTTCTTTGGGCTTTCCTCTAGAGTCCACACTTCATTTCTTGTGAAGTTGTTCAACTCTTCTTGCATGGCCATCACCCAATCCGCATCCTCAAGGGCTTGTTCTACCCTAAATGGCTCCATAGAAGAGACAAAAGAGTAATGTTCACAAAAACTACTAACTCGAGATCTAGTGATTACTCCCTTGTCAATATCTCCAAGAATTTGCTCGACGGGGTAATCACGTTGTACATTTTGATGCACTCTTGGGTGTGGTGGGTGTGAGCTTTCTTCACCACCATCTTTATCAACCTCTTCATCATGTCTTTGAGAATCATTGCTTGATGCTTGTTCATGATTCCCAACATCTTGATCTTCACCACTTGTGTGATCTAATTCTTTATTCTCATAATGTTGGTTTTGTCTTGAAGGAGAGGGTTGATTATCAATACTTGATGTTTCTTGTGGTCTCACATCACCAATGGACATCCTTTTTATTACACTTCTAGGAGCTTCATCATCTACACCATCATTAACATCTTGCTCCCCTTGAGAGCCATTAAATTCATCGAATGTCACGTCACGTGAAATTTCAACACAACCGGTGGTTTTGTTGAATACACGATAGGCATGAACATTCGACCCATAACCAAGCAAGAAACCTTCATCAACTTTTGGAGCAAACTTAGAAGTCTTGGGTTTCCTATTTAACATAAAGCATTTGCTCCCAAAAACACGAAAGTATGAAATATTAGGCTTGTTACCGGTTAGTAGCTCATATGGTGTTTTCTTCAATAGTCGATGGAGATACAACCGGTTGGAGGCATGGCATGCAGTGTTGACGGCCTCGTCCCAAAAGCGGTCGGACGTCTTGTATTCATCAAGCATTGTTCTTGCCATCTCAATGAGCGTGCGGTTCTTTCTTTCGGCCGCCCCATTTTGTTGAGGAGAGTAGGGTGCTGAAAATTCATGCTTGATGCCTTCTTCATCGAGATACTCTTCAACTTGAGTGTTCTTGAATTCGGTGCCGTTATCACTCCTTATTTTCTTGATCTTGACTTCATATTCATTTTGTGCTCTTTTCATGAACGTCTTGAGCACATCTTTTACTTCACCTTTATCATGCAAAAAGAATACTCACGTGAAGCGAGAAAAGTCATCAACAATTACAATACCATATTTGTTACCACCAATACTTATGTAGGAGACAGGGCCAATGAGGTCCATGTGCAACATCTCCAATGGCCTTGTGGTGGTCATCACATTCTTGGCTGGGTGTGATGCTCCAACTTGCTTTGCTTCTTGGCATGTACTACAAATTTTATCCTTCTTAAAGCAAACGTCGGTTAGTCCTATGATGTGGCCGCCCTTTTGGAGTTTGTGAAGATTTCTCATACCAACATGGGCTAGCCTTCTATGCCACAACCATCCCATGTTGGACTTCGCTAATAAGCATGTACCAAGTCTAGCTTCATCCGTGGAGAAGCCCACAACATAAAGCTTTCCTTTAAGCACACCCTTAAAAGCAACCGAGCCATCACTCCTCTTATAGATGGTCACACCATATTCGTTGAACAAACAATCATAGCCCATTTTACAAAATTGCGAAATGGACAAAAGATTGAAGTCAACGTGATCAACAAGCATAACCTTAGAGAGGGAATATGAAGGAGTGAGAGGGATTTTACCATAACCTAGTACTTGTCCCGTTCCATTGTCACCAAATATGATGTACTTATTTTTGTTATTACTTGGTTCGAATGACTTGAACATCTTTTTGTCTCCGGTCATATGATTGGTGCATCCACTATCAATCACCCAACTTGATCCTCCGGAGACATAGTCCTACAAAACAAATTAAGCTTTGTTTTTAGGTACCCAAATTTGCTTGGGTCCTTTTACATTAGTCACAAGCACTTTGGACACCCACACACAAGCTTTTGGCCTCTTGTTACGTGGCCCAACATATTTGGCAAACACACGTCCATGCATATTTCTCATGAGTACATATGAAGCATCAAAATCATGAAAGAGTGCACAAATAGCATTAGACATATTAGCATGATAATCATTAACACAAGAAAAATGATTAATATTCTTGTTCTTGGCTTGCTTCTTTTGGTAAGATCCTTTCTTGGTGAACTTAAGGAATTCCTTCTTATTCTTGTTCTCCCGAGCATTATGCTTGGCACCCTCGACAGAACCAATGCTATCCATGACATGTGGCATTCTAGTATATGAGTATGCACCTCTTGCATACGTTGCCTTCTTATTATCAACAACATCTTTCTCATGTTGTATTTTGCTTTCAAGAGATTTTACTTGCTTGTTCAAATCATCAATCAATTTGATATTAGTAGCATAAGCATTAACATCAATATTATAGCATCTATCACATCCTTTGCTAGTGGAAGCTTGAGAGGAATTATTTAAGGAGGATGTGAAAGTTTAAAGAATCCTATATTGTTCTTCAAGATACTTATGAGTCTTTTTCAAATCCTCATACTTCTCTTGAAGTTCATCTTTAATGCTCTTAGCAATCTCACAAGTGTTCTTAATTTTAGTGAGAGACATAGTTAAGTCATTATTTTTCTTTCTCTCTTCTTCTAGTAGCTTATCTAGTTCAAGGTTTCTTTTCTTTTCAAGAACAAGCAAGTCTTCTTGTTTTTCAAGTATCTCCTCTTGCCTATCATTTTCTTTATTTTGTTTTTCAAGTAATTTCATAAATTCAAGCATTTTAGGAAGTAAAGCATTAACATCATCATCACTACTACTAGCATAAGAGGAACACTTGTGTTTAGATTTTGTTACCTTCGATCCTCTTGCCATGAGGCACTTGTGAGTGTTGTCGTCATCATCATCACTCAAGCTCCCAAATAGAGAAGTTTGGTGGGAGTGACGCCAATGGCAATTGTAGCAATGCCTCCCTCATCCGAGTCGGATTCGGAGGAGGAAGATGATGAAGAGGATGAATCATCAGAATTCCATTCTTGACCAATATGAGCTTCACCTCTTCTATGCTTCTTATACTTCTTGTCTTTCTTGTGGTGCTTGTCTTTCCTTCTTTCATCTTTGTTCTTCTTCTTTGGACGATCCACTAGGCGGAATTTCCTTTTCCTTTGTCATCTTTATCTTCAAGCGGTTAAGCCTTCAAGAAGATCCCGCTCTGATACCAATTGAAAGTGCCTAGAGGTGTGGGGGGGGGGGGGGGTGAATAGTCAATAATCCCTGAAATTCACTTAATAATAAAAGTTAAATGCGCAGTGTCGGACTTGTCCGACGATTATAAGAAAAGTACGATGACTTGTCCGATGGCACAAGATAGAAAAGTAGATCGACCGGGTAAATATTAAAACTAGTGTAAGGCAAGCTAGGAGCAAGTGAATATAAGCAAAGGGAAGCTGTAAAAATAAGGAGAGCAACTAGCAAGCAACCTACATAAGTTAATTTAAAAAATACGAAGCAAACTCTAACTAGCAAGTGTATGAGCAAGAACAAGTAAATAAGAGACAAGTAATTAAAAGCACAAGTAAGGCACAAGATTTGTTCACCGAAGTTCAGCTTCACAAAGAAGCCTACGTCTCCGTTAAGAGATCCATAAAGGACCCGATCTCTTTCAACCCTAACCTCTCCAAGTGACCATAAAGATCAAAGTTGATTTTCCACTAGAAACTTCACAAAGGAGGGGTCAATACAAACTTCCCAAGGCGTCACCACATAAGTTGGGAGCTCTACGGGCACCTCTAACCGTCTAGGGGATGAATCCCCAAGAGTAGCAAACACAATAGTCGTCGGCAGTAAGGATGAACCAAGTGCTCAAGAGGATGAAAGCTTGGAGTCGATGGAGCACTTCAATCTTCTCTCAATCCCTTCACAAATCAAGAGTGAAATCAAGGGAGGAGAGTTGGGGAGAGCAAAGTGAGCTTGAGAGTGTTTTTGAGTAGAAATGAGTGACCCACCGGCCAAAGGACGAAGAGGGGTTCTATTTATAGCCCAATGGGGAAAAGAGTCATTGGAGACCCAATTTCTGAGATCCGTGTCGGACAAGTCCGATGGTCATCAGACAGGTCCGATGAATCAAGGTGGCGCAGAAACTGGAGTCCGACAAGCTTGCTCGATGCCTCAGACAAGATGACCATCGGACATGTTCGACGGCACAGGAATTGGAATCCGATGGACTTGTCCGATGACTGGGACAAGTCTTGTCCATCGGACAAGTCCGATGAAAATAGGGTGATATGGGAACTGTACTCCGATGAAAGTGTCTGATGCGTCGGACTTTCCTCTGGTCATCGGACAAGTCCAATGACCGTCGGACATGTCCGACAACCTAGAGTGGCAGAGGTACTGGAGTCCGATGGACTTGTTCGATGGGTCGGACAAGTACGATGATTTTGCCCTGAAAATTTTTATATGGCATGAAAAAAGGAATTTTGCACTTAGTTCACCTCCGCTTCATACTTTTATGTTCCTCTTTATAGTACGGCTTTTTCTATACTCAAGATTTAAAATAAAATACTATGAACTTCATTCTTGAGCATATTTTAAATTTCATCTTGAAGCACTTTACTATCTTCTTTTCTCCCTTTTTGTTTCTATGCATTTAATCACCAAACTTTATATCATAATCTACACATATACTTATTAAAAGATTAGTCTATTCTTAATTGTATTAATGCCAATCACCAAAATAAAATTAGGGGCGTAGATGCACCTTCAGAAACCCATATTCGGTCTAAGAGGGAATCAAGGATGCGAGATCAGCAGTCTGAAACGAAGCTAGAAGTGGACAGCGGCTCACCCGAAAGAGTAAGTGTTCGTCGACGAGGATCATGGCGGCGGACGCGAGCTTCACGAACGGCCTTCTCTTCTGCCCAAAACCCGATGCGATCATCTCCGAGCGATGTGAAACAAGAAGGCGAGCTTGCACGGCAGCATGGCTTTACCCATCGGCTGACTTCGGCGTTGCCGCGCGCCGGTAGCAAAGCAGAACAGCGGCAGGGTCTTCTTGTGGAGGGAGTTGCAGCCTGCGGCATGAGATGGGATGAATGGCGGCGGCGGAGGAGGAGGAGATTTATAAGCGCCGCGGCTAGGGTTTTGTGGTGCATCGCTCGGCTGGTGTGTGGCCACATCTCTTGGCATCCGTGCCAAGCCATCGCAGAACTTCAGAGCCAATCCTCTCCATCGCTTTCTTTCTTGGCGGAGGAGGAAGCCATATGATTCGGCCACGTCGCAGGTCCTCGTGCTCCTGGGTGCGTCGCACACGCGCGCGGGTGGGGCTCTACCAGCTCAGGCGTCGGTGCTGCTTTTCTCCACGGGAGTCGGCCTCCAGGCGCTCGCGTCGGTTGCTGCTACAGTACCATCTCAGGAAAGAAGGAAGCGACAGTGGCTTTTGGGGCTACTAGGCCAGCACTTGGGCCATTACTGGACTGCTGCGTGAGTAGAAAAGGAAGAAAGGGTCCACCTCATTGGCATTTGAGAGAAATCATTTCGAGCAGATTCAAATTGATTTTTTTTGAACCCTGGTTTGAATTCCAAAATACTGTCTCCTCTGATCTTGTTCCAGAATAAATATTTTTAGAAGGGAATTAACACTTGGTAACAGCACAAGTTTCGAGGTTGAGACACCATATTAATCCAATATTTCAAACTTGACGAAATTTTTGATATATTATTTGAATGTCGAAAGCTCGGGCTGTTACAAATGGTAAGAAGATTATGTTGTCTCCAAGCTTCATTGCAAGCCTTCTGGCCTTTTCATCATCACCTCCAGTTCGGTCATCCACCTGCTGTAGGTCTCTACGAATTTGGTTGGACACAAGATTATCCAACCCCGCAAGGTTGTCAGGACTGTCTCCCAAATAGCCTGAACATTTCTCCAGTGTGTATTCTCAAAACAAATAGAGTTCCTTAATTTCCATAAACACCACAATATTGCAGAGCTAAACATATTAGTCACTTTATGCCTCTTATTACAAAGCTATAGCTTTGCCACAGATTCAAAATCACTTCCCAAACTATTCTATGGTACTTGAGCTAATTCATTCCAGATTCTCCTAGCCACTACACACTCAAAAAATAAGTGGTTAACTGACTCTAGTTCTGCACAGAGCAAACAAATTTTATCCCTCAAAGGTCTTTTTTTACTAAGATTGTCTCTTGTCAGAATCCTATTTTTTGACATTAACCAGAGAAAAATATGAACCCTAGGGGGGATATTAAGCTTCCAAACTGCAGGGGTAAAAATTTGCTGCACACCTCTGAAGTTAACAATGTGATATAAGGATTGCGAAGAATAAACACCCAAGGAGGTATACATCCAAATCAGGCAGTCCTCCTCTTGAGACAGCTCAATAGTAGAAAGCTATTTGCACTATCTCCTCCCACTGCCTCAAAAGTCTCTCATCTACTGTTCTTCTAAAAGTACACCTCAGGTTTTTACCATCCCGAGGCTAGCTATAGTAGCATTTTGTTCATTAACAATGACATACACCTCCCAGAATTGTACTGCTAGAATTTTACCATTCTTCCATTCCCTACTTTCCATCTAAATCCAATTTTGACTGCTGTTGCTGCCCACATGAATCCTTTTCGGGATTGTGAGCACCTACTATCATTGCAAGCCAAAATATTTGGCTCAGTGGTTCTATATTTGAAGTCTACTAGTTTCTTTCAAAGTTTGTCCTTCCCCTTATTGTACCTTTTAACCCATGACCCTAACAAACAAATGTTAAGATCCCTCACGTCAGTCACTCCCATCCCCCCATACTCTTTCCTCATACACACACTCGGCCAGTTTGCCAAGTGATACTTCTTATTCCCATCTAGATCATTCCAGAGGCAATGAGCCATATGCAAGTTAATCATGTCTATCGCCCATTTTAGGAATTATATAAAGAAAAGAAAATATACAGGGATACTAGCTAAACACGACTTAATCAAAGTTAATCTGCCCGCATAGGAAAGGAGTCTCCCTCGCCACCCAGCTATGCGCTTAATTATTTTATCTACTAGTGGTTGCACGTCCTCCCTTCTTAACTTGCTGAAATGCAAAGGCACATCCAAGTACTTTATTGGAAGCGTTCCTACAGGACATCCAAACCTATGTGATAATCTGTGGGCTTCTTCCTCTTCTACGTTCATGGGATAGATCTCATTTTTGTGAAAATTCACTCTCATCCCCGAGATCCTTTTAAACCAAGTTAGCACACATTTTAAATTTTTTACATGGTCCTCCCTAGCAGATAAAAACATAATTGTATCATCCACATACTGGAGAGACACTATACCTTCCTATTTAAAATCTGTTAGTAGACCTTCTATCAGTCCCCCGCTACTAGCTTTAGCTAGCATTCTAGTGAAGACATCTCCTACTAAATTAAACAAAAGAGGAGACAGGGGGTCACCTTGGCTAAGGTCCTTTCTCATCTTAAAGAAATTGCTCTCTTTCCCATTCAGACTCACACCTATTGAGTCACCTACCACCAAGCTTTTAATCCAACCTATCCATTTTTCCCCAAAACCTCTCGACTCTAGAATCTCCCACAAGAAGTCCCAGTTGACCCTATCATACGTTTTTTCGTAAACTAGCTTTAGAAGAATCCCAGGTTCTCCAGAAATGTGGATGCTGTGCACTAACTCGTGTGCCACCATCACACTTTCAAGAATATACCTATTCTTAATAAACGCACTTTGTTGCTCAGATATTAGTCTCTGACAAACTAGACCTAGCCTACTTGTCAGGAGTTTAGAGAAAATTTTGAAGCTATAGTTCAGAAGGCTGATTGTGTGGCAGAAATATTGAAACTCAACAGCCGCAGCCGCACGGCGAGACCAAACTGCCGGCAGAGGCCTCTGGGGATACAGGGTCGCCGGAGATGAATATTTACAAAATGCCCCCTGGTTTGGATCGTGACTATTGATCGCGATCCAAACTAGGGGTTTACCTGGAAATGGTTTTGCACATTGCCCCCTGTACCGGATCATGACTATTGACCGTGATCCAAATTAGGGGTTTTTTTGTAAATTTTTATCCGACAATTTGCAAAGTGGCCCCTAAATTGGATCGCGATTTGTAATAGTGGGAACTGGAAATTTATAGAATCCCCCTTGATCTGATTGCCGGTCCATGGCGGCTCCGCCCGGCGCCCACCCCCGGCGACCGCCCACCATGCCAGAATCGCGAGGCTCCCACTGCATCAATACCTCGTTCAGGTCGTATCCCCAGGCCCATACTTCTCTACTCAGTGTCCGGCGGCGAGGAGGGTGACGCGCGCTCGATTCGCTGCCGCGCGGTTGAGCTCACAGAAGGGCCGGGCATGGCGGCTTCGTCTGTGCCTCGCCTTGGTTCGTTTAATTTGGGTTTCGTAGCCCCAAGCCATAGCCGCTGCTGCGATGCAGATTCTCTACACTTTGTTTCGAAATCTTCTGCAATGGCAATCGGTTCATATCAGAGCTGACGAGCAGTTCTTCATACATCTTCGTTGATGAGCTTGTACTGTTGAGCGTTTCAATCGTATTAGTGCATTACTGTACCAATTCTCTAGGAATAAAATGAGAATCCCAATCCAAAGATAATGCCAAACAAGCTTCTAATCTTGGGCTTGTTTTTCATCCTGAGCTAGAACAGAGCAGCATCTGCGAACAAATTAGTTTCGTGTGACGACTATGATTCTTAAAGAATCTGCACGCATATTACTGCACAATAATCAGCAACTACGAAGTTATTTTCATCTTGAGCTTCTTCATCTTCAGTTGAAACGACACACTGAAATCATGCAGTTTTTTCACCTGCCCAACTGAACATTAGATGTGTGACTGCTGCCTTCAGTTCTGAAAAGGGGGGAAAACTTGGGCCAATTTACTTTGACAGATCATGAACTTGGTAATGCATCCCACGATCAAACTGGTAAATTGTAATAAACATGCATGCATGACTGCTGCCTCGTCTCAAGTAGTGCATGTAGAAATCTGTGGCGTTTACCAGCTCGTAATGTGAATGGGAAAACAGAGCTATGTCCATTTCGGGTTCTGTTTCAAAGCAAATGTGGACGTTTTTATTCCTTCGTACAAAAATCTCCTTTGGTTCAGTGTTCTTTTGGGGGGCTTCACCTGAATGGTTGGACCTGCCATGTTTTGCAGTCTTTTGTGTGTGTTTTTTCATTTCTTCCAAAGAACTGTTCTTCACTCTTGTAGCAAGAGTGGTCCGGAATTTCAGGGAAACTAACAAGTAAAATGATCATCTTTTGACATTTTATTTCAGAGAAGCTAACAAGTTTCAAGCAATCATCAATGTAAAATGGATATTCGTCATTCATGAATGGACTGTCCTGTCTGCATGCTCATCTATGCAGCAGCCCGTCATACTGCCTCGCTGCTGATCAAACTGGAAGCCGTTGATGTTGCTCGTGATGCTTGGGAAGCTGGCATCAACGTATACTCCGATGCAGGAGTGTGGGAAACACGGCAACACTCTTCCGGACGCGGCCCAGGCAAGGCCATAATCTGGAGTGACTCGTCGCGAACAGTTGACCGACTCATCGGACCTTTACTTGTCTTCCTCCATCCACACAGTGCTGATCCTTGTTTACTCTTCTACGTACACCGGACTGGTCAGCAGATGGTGGCAATAGTCAAGAGAAGAATTCTTCGATTGTTTTTCTTGCTTCAAGGTCACTTCGCTGCAAAAGATTGAAAATCAAGTGTGCTCTGAACTGCAGCTTGACTGAATTTGGCGTCCACCCATATCTCAGAATCAATTACTTAGAATAACATATATCCTTCGTTCCTCCAGTGGTGTGAATGCAAAATTGCACAACTAGCAATGAACCTATGACTTTGTTCTTAGCTTACTGTCTTCGTTTTAGAACACTTATATGGGAGCTGTATGCCCTGCAGTGGGACGACACGCCAGGAGGGCATGAGCGTGACTTACATTTTAATACCGTGAGTTACAGTGTGATCTGTCATGCATCTTCTATTCTCCTTCGCTGATACGTGGGAAAAGTTGAAACAGAAAAACCACCGAGATATTCTGTGCAAAATATATCACTCCAAACACGTGCAAGGAATCTCATGAATCCACACTGGTCAACTGTAACCATAAGCAAAATGAATAGTTCCTGCCTTCTTTTTCTCTACTAAATAAAACACTGAATGTAAAAGGCGATGCATCATGAACACATACAAAGTTGACATATTTGTCCATATTTGTAAGAAAGGGTTATACATGAGCATACATAGGTGAGAATCTCGTCACTTTGTGTAGAACAACTGTATCCATGTAAAATGTAAGCATATTTATAAGAAAAGTCACACAAATGTTTTTTTATTATTAGTAGCTTCCTTACAGACTACAGTTTCTAACCGTCTCTCGTGCTCTTACATTAGTAACATTAGAGTTGCCGAGCCGATAAGACGGCACCACGTCCACGCATTGGAGCTTCCACGCGTTTCGAACTCGAGCGTGGTGGAAAGAGCAGGGGTTGCCCGTGTGTGAACATTGTTGATTACAACTTGGATTTGTTGGCCTCCAGTATCTCATCATCTCACAACGATAGCTTCTTTGGTATTAGTTCCTTCCTCGATGCAATCTATGGCGCTGGCAGGATTTCTCTGCAGTGTAATGTCTAATGGGCAAGCTATATATATATAGATACAACTACAAACTGCTTCGATTGTAGAAGTAGCATGCTTTCTCTGCTTCTTAGCATGCATTTTGTGTTACTATAAGTTCCTTCCTAACAACGTGTTGATAGTCATGCATCTTTTCCCACTAGCTATCGTCTGGGAAACACACACAGAAATCGTATTTGCCTTTTCACCTCCAACACATGACTACTGCTAGTGGAAGACGATGAGATCCATGACTACTGCTTCCTTTATTTCTCATCATTAAGACGAACACTTTGCCGGCTCTGACTATGAGTGATCCCAACGGACGGCAGCTGCAGAAGATGTCGAAGCACGTAACATCACAGCCTCGGTGGTGGGCTGGTTGCGCGGTCCATGAACCCCAGGTGAACCATTTCTGGGTACATATATTACACAAAGACCCCCTGATTTAGATCTTGATCAATAGTCATGATGCAAATTATAGACAAAGGAAAGCAGTAATTCATGCTTCACTGCAGCAAAAATAAAGCAAAGAAAGTTGATACATCCATAGCCGGTAATGACGAGACAACTACTGATTTGATATCTGTTCACAATCAACGATGTGGGGTAAATCAAGAATCAAGTTGGTGGCTCTGCCGGATGTCCACCAGCTGACCGCATTCTATTCCAAGCTCTCTCAATGTTCTCTGTGGGTTGTGGCACGAGGTTCTGAATTTGCACTTCTAGCTTCTGACTCTGATGACAACTCGATGACCACTCCATTACGGCATCAGCAACCTCTTAAGTCGTTTCTACAACAAACGCCTTATGCTGCACCTTCTCCTTTTGGTGGTCGGAACAGAGAGCAGGAAAAGCCCGTGTACATTCTTGATCATGACATGGATTTGTTAGCCTCCAATATCTCACAATGCATGATAATTTGGGCAGTTCCTTCCCTTGGTGCCATGGCTGAACTGGACGCTAGTACTTCTTAATCTCTGCCATGTAGCGGAGTTTCTCTACAATGGACAGGCTATATATAATATATACAACTTACTGCTTCGTCGGATTGCATTTGTGCAAGTAGCATGTCCTGGCATTTCATTCTTGTGAGTCCCTTGTGTGCTGTCCCTTTTTTGTCATGCATATTCTTCCACTAGTGTTTGTGAGAAAAGACGAAGCATACAGAAATCATGCATCTTCAGCTGGACCAACTGAACATCAGACGCATGATTGTTGCCTGTTGGTCTACTGCCTTCATTTCTCAAAACGAAAAGAAAAATATTAGGCTAGTTTGTAACTTAAAAAAGGTACAAGGTAAATATGTCAGACAAAAAGATGCCTAATAACAAGAACTGAAAATAAGAAAATGAAGGGAATATGGATGTTCTGTATATTTCGTTATTATGATTTTTATGACATGGTAAACATTAGTTTAATTTATTGTATTTGATAAATGTTATAATCCATAAGCAAACGTAAGTGATAATTCATAAGAAAAAAAGGATAGTATGACTAGCAAAATTATTATGTTCTGAATCAACTACACAATAGAGGCATTAGTGTTAACTGTATAAGTTCATCTCTATCCCCTATATAGAAAATGAATATTTTAATGGCATGGGTGTCCATCTAGCAAAGACGTATTATAGCAGTGTTCTGTAGCTTATATCGTCTTTGTAGAGTGTGATGTTCAGCTAGCGCCAGTAAAGACGCATGATTTCTGTAGTTTCATCTTTTCTCACAAACAGTAGTGAAACATGATGCATGAAAAGTTAAAGGACAATACACAAGGAACTCGCAGTAAGATCATGCCAAGATATGCTACTGGTACAGAAACAACGGAAGCAGTAAGCTGTATATATAACCTGGCCAGTGCACAGAAACCCTGCGACATGGTAGAAGCAAGCAGTATTACTACTAGCGTCCAGTCCAGCAATGGCACTGAGAAAGGAAATGCAAGTTATATTGTGAGATATTGGAAGCCAACAAATCCACGTCGTGTCATGCCGGTGAGATAGGGCGTTTGTTGTAGAAGTTGATAACAGTCTGACTCGAAGGATTGTTGGTATCAGAATCTGCTGGAGGGTCTTCTCCTTGTAAGCACGAAGTGCCAGCGCTGTTGGGCGAACAAGATCGCCCTACCTCTGAAGGAATGAAGAAAATTAGAGGAGAGTACAGTGAATTGTTATGTTCATAACAGGGCAAAGTGAATTGGCCTGTTTAGAACAGAGCAACGGTGAATTTGTAATTTTCAGAACAGAGCAACGGAGAATTTGTAATTTTCAGAACAGAGCAAAGTTAACTGGCATATTAAGAACAGAGCAACAATGCGCTTCTATGTTGCGAAGAGAGCAGAGTGAACCGGCATGTTAAGAACAAAGAAACAATGAATTTCATGTTCTGAACATAAACACAAGCATCTCTGGCTCAGTTTGTTTCCGAACGCCATTCTCGAACTGGTGACGGCGCTGGGCCTTGGGGATACCACGCCGTAAGGGTCGATGCACGGAGGCATGCGTTTTGGAACGGATTCGACGATTCGTGCGCTGCAAGGAGCTCATCCATGGCCGCCATGGAAATGGCTCGGCGGATCGAGCTCAATTTGCGCCGAGGTGAAGGGGGGTGGCACCCCACGCCAAAACTTGTCATTTTCCTTTCTCCATCTAGGGATCGAATCGGATTATGAAAATTTGTGTGATGCTTAAGCACTGCATTTCCCGTCTCCACGAATTTTCCCGTGAGATTTGCGCGTCTGTGCCGGGTTGAACTTGGGGTGGTCGGGTGGACGGGGTGGTCGGTATTTCATTTACCGACCACCCCGTGCATAATTTTCTTCTTTTCGTTTCTTCCTCAAGAGACCATATCTGGGCCTGAAATCTTGTACACTGCTTGGCACCTTCATCCTCCGACTTCACAATTTTTGCTCGGGATTTTATCGCGTTTGTGCCGCCGGAAAATAATGGCGATCACCGACCATGGACTCAGACCAGACTACTGATCATGCTATTTGCTAAATAAAAAAAAAAACAGATCGCTGATCACATGATGTTTATCCTCCAGTTGAAATGCAGTGGAGGCTTCAGCCCCGGCGGCACTCGCTTCCGTTCCATTCAGATGCTAAGAAAGCCATGGGATCGACAGGTAAGGATTGGAGGCGCGCGGTCCACGAGTTGCTGCTGCGGAGGCTTGTGAGATTGGAGAAAAGCACGAAGAAGAAGGCGGCGTCGGCCCCCCGCTGCTCGGACAAAGACGACCCCTTGATGAACCAAGGTGCGGCATGGACGAAGCCGCCATTTTCAGCCCCGCCGTGAGCTCAAGCGCTCGGCTCACATGGCGGCGAATCGAGAGCGCGCCACTGATTTGCCGCCGGAGACTGAGTGGAAGAGCGGGATACTGTGCGAACGGCCTGACGGAGGGTTGGATTGCGTGGGGCTTCGACATTCCGGAGTGGAGCGCAGCCGCCGACGGCGGGCGGAGCCGCCGCCGGACAGAGAAACAGAACGGCAGTTCGACCGGGGGGACTCTGCAAACTTTTAGATTTGAATATTACAAACAGGCCCCTAAACATTCCAAATAAGGAGTAATTGGCAAAATACCGGATGCGCATATTACATACAGACCCCCAATTTAGATCGCGATCAATAGTCACGATCCAAATTAGAAGGCAATTTGAAAATAGTTTAGTATATAAATTTCAAATAAGCCTCTAATTTGGATCGCGGTCAATGAGCGCGATCCAAACCAGGGGGGCATTTTGTAAATACTCACCCCCGGCGACCCTCATCCTCGGCCTCCGGCCGTGCGCCCGCGCCGTGCCACTGCGGCCGGCCGTTGAGCTCCGATAGTCTCGCCACGCATCCTTCGCTCCCCTCCGCCGAGTCAACGTGCCTTCCGACAGAATCCCATGCTGCAGCACCGGCGCTTGATGGATACAGACGGCGAGCGGCCATGGGCCATAGCGCCGCCTACAGCTCTGCGAGGCGAGGCGAGGCGATGCTCGCGCCTGGATGCGGAGGGACGTCAAACAAAGCTCATCTAGTCTAGATCCGCTCCTCATCTTCGCGGATGGTGAAGCTCCAGATTCCCAAGGCTGCTACCACGGCTCTGCTCTGTTTCTCAATGGCCACTGCACACCAAGTGTTCGCTGCTTTACCTACGAGAGACACTACAGAGCAGAGCAACCTGGCCTTGTGCTGCTTGGTGAGCAGATCGTTCCTTTCACACCCAGCCTAGGCTTCATGCACTCCCTGTTCGCGGGTCGTGATTGCTGAATTTAGTGAAGATTGAAAGCCTGGTAAATCAACTGATTTACCTAGTATCTCAAGGAGATCTGCTAAGACCATTTCATTTTTTATTCAATACCTCATCAAGACCCTTTGATTTTCTGACGATGCCTCATAACTGACCCATATGACAACTGATGATGTGAGATTCCGAACTTACCCGAATATGAATACCAGGTACGTAATCACCACTCTAGTAGTGCTTATATGTCCTGAGATTTTTATAAAGATTGAACATTTATGAAAAATTCATTTAACGGATAACTTGAACAATCTAATAGGAGTGGGGCAGGTGTGTGCACCAACAATAGATGGTATATTAGTGATCTACACTCTTAAATCACCCAACATTTTTCTTGGTATGGGAACTGTTTACATGAAAATTCCAGGAATCATTTGCTTCATAATTAATCTGTCTACTGTAAACATAGTGTATATGTCATTCACTCCAAAAGTTTCTGTTCCATAGGAATTGTCATAATTCGATACATAGCTCTAGAGTTCCACAGGTTTCATGCCAGAAGATCCTTCTCATGATAATGATAATCTACTTCTGTTTCCTGTATAAATCTGAGAACTGAAGGAAGTTTGTATATATGGATAAATTAAATGTTAGAAATAGACATGTAAGCAAGCAAGATACGTAAAGTGGGCTTCTGATCTTATAACTGTGGTTATTAACTTGTGTTTATTCGGTGCTTTCAGCCTTGAAGGACAAAGGAGAGAGGTCTGTCAAAAATGAAAAACAGCTATAACAGGAGGAGCGTGTGGTACTGCAATAATAGACAAAAAAAACTATTGCCAAACTGGAGGAATTGAACAAACGTTTCATTTTTTTTCTTCTTCTTTTGAATGTAATGGAGGCGATTGAACAGATTTTCATTTGGCAAGAATGAGTCAACTGATGCAGAATAGGTGATCTGAATGGCAAGGACGGTAACACCAGTTCTTACCGAGCCATTTGGAAGTCACAGCATTGGCTGTGATAACAATGTACTATTTTCTTTTCGAAAGACCCGGGTAACAATGTACTATTATTCTCCAACAGGAGTGAACTGGCCGGAGATTTGCCCCTAGTCATGCATACAAAGAGAACTGTTGGATGCCTAAATCTGTGGCAAATGTAAACCAGCAAGAACCACACTAGGTCCTACGATCTGTCAGGCAAAGACAGTTCAGTGTTTGGGTGACGATACTTGGGGAAAGCATTTTTCAAGTGACATAATCAAGGGCAGTGGCCATATTCAGTCCAAAGAAATGTGGGGAATGGATACTTCAGATAGCTACTGGAACCGGAGAAGTAGGCTTGGATAAGATGGCAACTGGGTCTTCAGTTTATCATTTCCATCGCCAATCCACAGAGCAACTAAGACATACTGATATCTGACATGAGAAAAATTCTCCAGGTTTCTGCAGCAGTTGATGGAAGTGTTGGCAAACTGACTGTTGAATGTTGACAGGGGCGGTGTAAGAGATCTGCATGGAGGACAACTCAGGTATATATGGAACACAAAGACAGCTCACTGAAAACTCTCTCTTCTACGAATACCAAGGTTGAAAGAACTGAAGCGCCCAAGCTAGGTTTCCTCCTCTGCTGCCGTCGGGCCCCCCTCCTCTCCCTCCGGCTCCTTGCCAGCGGCGTGCAGGAGAGGGAAGCCCTCTCCCTGAGTTTAGCTAGCCTAGTAGTTTTAGCCTCCCGTGTGCTGCTTCTCCCGTGGGCCATGTGCTGCCTCACCCCCTTCCTCCTCCGCACCGCCTTGGCCCTCCGACTTCTGCTCTTGCTCGCCGGCGGCAGCCTCCTCAGCATTGCCCAGGAGTTGGAGGGTCATCCCAATAAAGTAGCAATAGGATTTCCCCTCCTCCCTATCCATGTCGCCCCTGCCGCTGTAAGGCTGGCCTTCCGGCGCTAGATCCATTCCTTTGGCGCGAGATTCGGCGATGGAGGCTCCAGATCCACTTGCTCCGCTGTGCCTCCCACCCTCCGCTGTCCTCCCCTTCGCCGGCTTCGACCGCGCCCCAACCCGATGCAGGCGGCTCCCACCCCCGCTGGTCCGACTGGCCTCCTGGATGGTCGTGCCTGCCCTTGCAGTTCTCCCCCCGCCAAGCCGGCTTCACCCCCACGCCTGCTCCACCAAATCCACGCATGTCATGCCTCGACCGCTTTCTCGAGTGAAGACGAAGACAATCTTCTACACACTGATGTCGCCAACACTTCAACAACAACATGTCGGCCAGTGATATTTGGTAACAATGTCTTCATCCTCCTCCAGCAGTTCAACCTACATCGAGGTCCTCTATGGCGTCATGACGTGTTGCGTGGAAGCGATAGTGCTCTCCTGCTTCAGTCCTTTCTTGCAGGGTATCGAGAGCGTCAACTGCGACTACTGATGGTACCTGGGTCCTCTACGTCCTCGACGATATTCCATACTCACGTTCTGAGAAACGATGATCGCTATAGGTGCCCCGATCGATATGACGCGGATCTAGTATGTCTAGTTTCTGTAGAGTTGTCAACCAAAGGTTCTGCTTCTGTCTCCCTTATGCGTTCAGGTAAACGTCAACCATATCCTTCACCGACGATGTCCAATCATGCAGGCAGAAGACACCAGCCTGATGCTTGTTCTAAGCGAGGCCCTCCTGACGATACTTCGAGGACTAGCCCGTTAATAGTTGCTTATGTTGTAACATGTACCCTGCTCTTTGAGATCCTTATAATCCGCACCCTCTTAGGAGTGCTCTTTCTTCGGAGCGTGCTCGCTCCAATGTCTGTAATCTTTCTCTGAATAAATACAGGCATGAAGTTAGTCAAAAAAAAAAAGACAGCTCACTAATAAGTCACCATGTTCATTCCTTCTATAATGCACAGGCAGAACACCTGCCAGTTTCCCATAAAAAAAGTCACCTGTTTTACACTGTGTACTATATGTGTGATTGAAACTGCGTTTTGCTTTGTTACATAACGGGCCATTAATGAATAAAACTGGTCAGGATCCCTCAATAATTTCAGTATATTCACAAGAAGACCAGACACTGAATACAACACAGAGGAGGTAGCAGAAAAATCTACTTCTTATTACTAGTCATCTCGAGTAGCAAGTCGTGGAGCTGCCCAGAGACCCTGTCGACCATTGCCCTGATGGCCTGGGGCTGTAGCGAACTCGCGCGGCACTGTTCCCGGACGGCCTCCACGTACGCGTTCTCCGACGGCTCCCAGCAGTTGTCCTTCACCTTCTTCTCCGTCATCAACAAGTCTATCAAGTTCTCGTCGTCATCGTCGGCAGACACCCTCCTCTTCCCCGTCATCGTCACCATGTTCTCCATGACTCCATCGCAGCAGCAGGGCAACCACTGCCATGCTCAGGCGCCGCGGCGGCCATCAGAGCCTCGACCAAGCTCTCGCTCGTTTGTTCAATCACGGGGCAGATCGAGATACTTTTCCCTTCACATTCATTTTTCTTCTTTTCAAGTTCTTACTATTAGGAATTTTTTGTCCAAGATATATTTATCTTGTAGCACTTATTAAAGTTGTAACGGGATGTTTCTTTTTGAGAAATGAAGGCAGCAGACCAGCAATCATGCATCTGATGTTCAGGTAGCCCAGGTGAAGATGCACGATTTCTGTATGTTTCACCTTTTTTTTTTCATAAACACTAGTGGAAGAAGATGCGTGAACAGTTGAAGTACAGCACACAAGGAACTCACACTAATGACATGCCAGGACATGCTGCTTGTACAAATGCAACGGAAGCAGTACGGTATATATGGCCTGCCCATTATTGCAGAACACCACGCTACATGGCAGAGGTAACTAGGGTCATAGTCCAGTCATGGCATCGACCATCGAGGAAGGAACTGCCAAGTTATGAAGCGTTGTGAGATATTGGAGGCCAACAAATCCATGCCGTGACCATGGCAACCTCGGGTTCGTGGGTGGCGCCGTGCACGGGCAAACGGCGTTCCCGGGTGTCAACGCGGCCATGTCCTGGGCTTCCGTCCCGACCTACCTCTACCCGGGTTCGTCCTCGTCCACGGCGCCGACCAAGCGGAGTACGCGTGGGCGTGGGCGTGGCCATGGCGGACGCCCACCTTGTCGCACCCGTTCGTTGTGCAGGGGCACCCGGCGGGACATGGCGACGCGTTCTGGGCCGGCAGCAGGTATGCGCACCCCGACTGCTTCTTGCGGCGCCGGTCAGGATCTTGGTCCCTTCCCAATGCTCCGCGGTGGCGTCCCCCACCCCAGCGCCGTCATCACTTTGAGAATGGCGTCCGGGAACAAATCTTGCCTGACCTCCCCAGACCAGCCCAAGGTGTACCTAATGCAGCCCCAGCCGTCGTTGCACAGGGCCAGGCTGTGCAAGTTCAGGTGGCCACCTACACTTGAGGTAATGACAGTGTTCTGTTCATAAGCAGGATTACATTTCAATTCCTATCACTGTGCATTGTGCTCCCTTCTTCACAATTAACTCTACTCTGTTCTGTTGTTATTTCCTTCACTTATATAGGGTAAGGGGAAACGGGCACGCCGGCGAGAGGCTTTGGCAGTTCGTGCATACATGGGACCTCCAGAAGATGAAGACCAAGATGCTGATGCTGATAGAGCATCAGCAGAGCGTGTTTGTCGTAGCAGCCAATGAGGATCTGGCTCCGATTTATGCTGATATGAGTGGGCTCTCAAGTCAATTGGCCAGCTGGTGCGAAAGATGAATAGGCTTCAGGAGACTGCTCACAACGCAATGGGCTGGTCATCCATTGGTCGTCAGTCAGAACCTGAGTGCTCATTGACAACCGGTTGACGCAGTACGAGTCAATGCACAGGATAGCTCGGAGCAACATTTGGTCAGCTGGTGGACGTCCTGTGGAGCCACCCTCTCGCCTCCTGACCCACCCCACAGCACTGCTCAGGAAGGAGTAGGACTGTAGGAGATGGATATATTGGGTCTGACTATACCAGTTCAGGCGGGTTACACGTTTTTGTCAGATTTTGTTCAGTAATTTCAGTTTGCTCTGCTTTTTTTTTCAGTTTTCGTTCAGTAGTTGTGTTGGATCGCGTGGTTTGGAGCTGAGTGCTCGTGAACTCTTTGTATTTTTCTCCTTCTTAATGAAAAACATGCCCAGTCACAATCGCAAAATATTTTGGTCTGGCTGGTAATGAATTGGAGTTGAATGAAAGTATGTCATATGTGACATGTTGGCTTCAGTTATTTGGTTCCTCAGGTTGGTTTCTGAACTTTGAACATGAAAATCGCTCTAGAACCAGCGGACGTATCTATTTCTTTTCTTTTCTGATGACAAATTCATTGCCTTTCTTTCCTTTTGCTGCAATAAAACTGAAATTGCTGCTTTCCATTGCCCTTTGCAAACTGAAAGTTATATGTACTTATAGATACTGTATCTGTCCTCATTCATACCATAGATGTGGGATTTCTAATATGCTGATAACATGTGTATTTTTTTTTCATTTTCTTATATTCAGGTCATATACTGAATCCATGCAAAAAAAGGATATTGGTTTGAGGCAATTTGGTTTGCTGTATCTGACATTCATACACTACTCCTCTGTGTTCCCATATTACGTACGTAAAGGAAAGACAGTAAACAGGAAGGGCTGCACAGCAGCAATTCAAACGAGAACATAACCAATTCTGATAAAACGAGAACATAACCAATTCTGATAAAACGAGAACATAACCAATTCTGATGAAACGGTGGCCAGCATGGCCTGCACGAGGAGCGAGCGGGCGCGGCCCTTCTCTCTGATGGCCTCCACACGGCCTCGTTCTCCAACTGCTCCCAGAAGTTGCCCTTGATCTTCTTCTCCGTGTAGTAGGACCCCGTCCACACGTCCTTCTCGTCCACGCACTCCCTCTTCTTGTTCCTTGCGGCAGGGCAGTTGCCGGTGCTGCCGAGCTCCTCGGCCATCTCCGATCTTCTGACTGCTTTTTTTCTTTGAGTGAATTGATATGATTTTTTTGAGCATTGCCTCGCGGAGCTCTAGGTGCCGTCAGTGGCCATCACGCGCCGGGAGTTCCAATCACCTACCTCTGCATCATTAACCGATTCTTTGCAAATGGACGTCTATTCAATTCCTCCACTAGGCGCTAGTTTTTGCCTGTTGTTACAGTTCCCCACTGTCCTCTTCTTGTAGTTCTTTCTCATATTTGACAGACCTCTCTCGTCCTTGAATACTGAAAGCACCGAATAAAAACAAATGAAATGATCCTAGCAGAACTCCTTGAGGTACTCCCTCCATATGCTTGATGGTATATCAGTTGATTTACCAACCTTTCAATCTTCACTAAATTCATCAGCCACGAACAGAGAATGCATCAGTGGTGTGAAAGGAACAATCTGCTCACCATACAATATAAGGCCAGGTTGATCTGTAGACAGTGGTGTCTCTTGTAGGTAAAGCAGCGAACACTTGGTGTGCAGCGGACATTGAGAAGCAGAGCAGAGCCGTGGCAGCAGCCTTGAGAGTCTGGAGCTTCACCATCAACGAATAAGAGGAGAGGATCGAGACTAGATGAGCTCCGTTTCACGCCCCTCCCCATCCAGAAGCGACCATCGCCTCGCAGAGCTGTGGGCGATGGAAGCGCTATGGCTGCTCGCCGTTTGTGGCCAACACGCGTCAGCGCTGCATCGTGGGATTCTCTGGGAGGACAGGTTGACTCCACGGTGGGGAGCGAAGGATGCGCGGTTAGAATAGCGGAGCTCAATGGCTGCGGCGGCTCGGCGAGGCCGGAGGACGGTGATGACGGTCGCCGCTCGCCGGGGCTGAGTATTTACAAAAAGCACCCTGGTTTCGATCCGAATTAGGGGTTTATTTGAAACTTGTACTCAAATATTTTCAAATTACCCCCTAAATTGGATCGCGATCCAAATTAGGGGTCTGTGTGTAATATGAGCATCCGGTGTTTTGCAAATGACCCCTTATTATGGATCGCGATCCAATTTAGGGGCTTATTTGTAATAATCAGATTCAGAAGTTTGCAGAATCCCCCCTGGTCGAACAGTCGTCGTGTTCCTCTGCCCCCCGTCGGCGGCTGCGCTCCACACCGGAATCGCGAATACGACGGCGCGCTCTCGATTCGCCGCCATCTGAGCCGAGCGCTTGAGCTCACGACGGGGCTGAAAATGGCGGCTTTGTCCATGCCGCACCATGATTCATCTAGGCGGAAACAAAAATTGTGAAGGAGGAGAATGAAGGCACCAAGAAGTGTACAAGATGTCAAGCCCAGATATGATCTCTAAAGGAAGAAACAAAAAGAAGAAAGATATGATCTCTAGAGGAAGAAACAAAAAGAAGAAAATTACGCACGGGGTGGTCGGTAAATGAAATACCGACCACCCCCCGTCCACCCGACCACCCCAAGTTCAACCCGGCACAGATGCTCAAACCTCATGGGATAATTCGTGGAGACGGGGAATGCAGTGCTTAATGATCACACAAATTTTCATGATCCGATTTGATCCGTAGATGGAGAAAGAAAAAAAGTAAAATTTCTGCGTGGGGTGGTCGGTAAATGAAATACTGACCACCCCCCTTCACCTCGGCGCAAATTGAACTCGATCGGCCGAGTCATTTCCATGGCAGCCATGGATGAGCTCCTTGCAGCGCACGAATACGTTCCAAAACGCGTGCTTCCATGCATCGCCACCACCCCTCCGACCCTTACGGCGTGGTATCCCCAAGGCCCAGCGCCGTCACCAGTTCGAGAATGGCGTTCGGCAACAAACTGAGCCAGAGATGCTTGTGTTTCTGTTCAGAACATGAAATTCATTGTTTGTTCTTAACATGCCGGTTCACTCTGCTCTCTTCGCAACATAAAAGCGCATTGTTGCTCTGTTGTTGATATGGCAGTTAACTTTGCTCTGCGCTGAAAATTACAAATTCCCCGTTGCTCTGTTCTGAAAATTATTAATTCACCGTTGCTCTGTTGTAAACAGGCCAACTCACTTTGCTCTGTTATGAACATGACAGTTCACTGTACTATGCTGTAATTTTCTTCATTCCTTCAGAGGCAGGGCAATCGGGCACGCCGCCCAGCGGCGCTGGCACTTTGTGGTTGCAAGGACAAGGGCCCTCCAAGCAGAAGATGATCCCAACAATTGAAAATGAGGATCGTCCCAATTGAAAGATAACACTGTGTTGCTGCCAAACAAGCTTCTAATCTATCTAGTTGTTCATCCTGAGCTAGAACAGAGCAGCAAATGCAAAACATGTGTGTTAGTAGGGCTTTTTTTTTTGTTGAGTCATCCATTGCACAAGAGGATTCTACCAAATCATCTACACGCACATAACCGGTGACTCATAAGCCTATTGGGTTACCGGCAGCATGACTGCATTGCTATCTCAGAAAACATAGGCTGCTCGGTTAGGTGCAGATGCCTTTTGATTTCCTGTCGTCAATCTCAGAACACGCTGTTCTGAAACAGCCCGAGAATACTCTTCGTTTCATGGTCAAAATAGCAAAAATCTCCTTTGAAACGCAGTTGCACAGCTGGTCTCGGTGCTCATGTTACACAATCTTTGTTTTCAACTGTTTTCTGTATCCGACCCGAATATATGAAGTTTTACAAAGTTTTGCATGTGTCTCAACACAATGGAACTAGTTTAAAAGCAAAAATGATGCAAGTAAATATTCAAACATTTCCTTTCAGAAAATGAACACATTTTGAACTGTTCAAAGAGCCACATCTATATAGAGAATAAATAAAGAAAAGCGGAATGGAGTACATTAAGAAAAAGAACGGAGTAGAGTAGCAGCTATTGGCATGCAGGAAGCAGGATCAACACAATACATATATAACTAACATCTCTATATTCTTATCCAACACTGCCCTCCGTTTCCAAAAAGAATGCAGCAACCGAACAGACATTAACGGTAATCAGTAGTAGAGCTTAGTTACTTGTACACCTTCCATCATGCTTCTCCGTCGAGACGATCAAGACCACGCCCAGAGCTTAAACTTCCAGTTGTGAATCGATGGTTCGGAGAGGATCGCTTTGCGAGAGAAATCATGGTGGAGAGAGCAGGGGGTGTGCCCCAACACTCTTGATCACGAGTTGGATTTGTTGGCCTCCAATATCTCATCTCAAACGATAATAATAACTTGGGTATGTAGTTTCTCGAGGCCATGGACAAGCGGGTTTTCTCAGCAATGCAATGGGCAGGCTATATATACAACAGTCATTGTATTTAATTTGTACAAGGAGCATGCATGCTGCCTTGGCATTTCGTTATTGTGAGTTCATAGCTAGTGCTCTCTCCTTTAATCTGTCATGTATCTTAGTGTTTGGGAAGTCAAAACACATGCTGGCACAAGGAAATCATGCATATCTTCACCTGGATCGCCGACTGAACATGTCATTGATAACTCTGTTGCCTTCATTTAATTTTTTAAAACCAAAATTTCTTCATGTCAAGTGAATGAGTGAATGTCACAATCTCTGCATGCAAGTCATCACCGGACAGCTTCTGTTCGTTTTCACCAAGCCATCATACTTCATACTCTGTATAAATGACTACATGTGAAATGAATGATTCCAGCATGCTGAATGTCAAGGTCTATAATTTTTCACATTAATCAAATAAAATAAAAAGGAAATTTTATCCAGCATTGCCCTTATAAAAAGTTAGATCCTAAAATACCCCTACACCATTTAGTAAATTACCCATCTTTGCCATTATATAGAGATTCACACTCTTTGTAATTTCTTTTCATATCCATTATTTCTTACAAGAAAAAGATCGTTCACATTAATTATTCAGTTACATGTGTTGATCTGAGATGGAGAGGGAGCATGCATTGAAATACAAGGAGAAACAACCGTACCCACTGTGTTAAGAAGATGTTTGCTGTGTGCATTCCATGTCACGACGGGCAGGAGCTATGCGCTAGGTGACAGTTAGGGTCACGAGGATGGATCGAAAATACATGGCTGTGATATCAAGCAGCTCAAACAAGCATCATGCTACTAATCAATCCTTCCTAGTTATCTAGATGCTGAAGAAAGGAGCTTCCTTTATTACCCAAAAAGAAACGGTCAAGTGACGACATTCATAACTCAGATTCCAACACATATATGTGTATATTGGTTATTACAGCTCCGTAGGGTGTACCAAAATGTTGCTTCAGAATATATTCCATGTCGCAATCTTGCAGGGAAGATGCTACAGGAAAATCAGGGAGAAATATCTGTATGAATAAAAGCATTGGTCGATCATGGAACCTTGACTCGAATCCTGCTTATGAATTTTGAAGCATTCTGAAACGCAATGTGCTCATTGTTGAATATGTAAGAAGGCACACAACATCAAGTCATCTTCTTCTCCATTTTGTTTTTAGGTGCACATATCCTACACCAGGATATGAATATTGCCCAAGTTGCCACTTATACGGCATTGCCATTGCCTATTATCAATTGCACATGATGATTTCCACAAGTATTGTCAATCAAGGACTGTGAACTATCTTTGCTAGCATCATGGATCATGAATTCAGATGGCAGCTCTACCTGCTGTAACAGATCGTAGGATATTGTGTGGTTCTCTTGCTTCTACATAATTTGCCATAGACTAAGGCATTAAGCAGGTGCAGCTCTTTGTATGCATGTCTAGGGGGGGAAACCTCTCCACTTCACTCCTTTAGGTTGGCGAATACATTGTTATTGCAGACAATGCTATGACTTCCAGATGGCTGGGTGAGAGCAGCTGTTGCCTCAGCTGTTCCAATCACCTATCTCTGCATCATTTGACTGATTCTTTGCAAATGGAAGTCTGTTCAATTCTTCCACTTAAGCGCTATTTTTTGCCTAAGTTACAGTTTCCCACTCTCCTCTTCATGTAGTTGTTTCTCATGTTCGATAGACCTCTTTCTACCGAATGCTGAAAAGAACCGAATAAACACAAGTTAATAAAGATAGTTACAATATACAACAGCCCTCTTGACCTCCCTTGCTTGCCTACTTGCCGATTTTTAGCATTCCATTTATGTTCAGACACACACTTTGTAGGGTACTCAGATTTCTACAGGAAATAGAAGTAGAGTAACTTTATACGAGAAGGAGGGGCTGGCATGAAACCCGTGGAACTCTAAAGCTATAATTGAAGAATCACAATTTTGTATGGAAGTAGTGCAACTTTTGGAGTGATCGGCATTTGCAGACTAATTACCACGTAAATGATTCACTTGTTGTCTTTCTATGAAACCGTATCATGTGGAAAATCCATGTAAACAGTTCTCATACCAAGAAACATGGTGGGTGATTTAAATTATCAGTACTATCAGTTGTCACATCCACAACTACCTAAAACTACCATGCTCACGCCTACCCCTAATATGTGCACTCCTATTTGATTTTTCAAGTTCTCCAAGAGACAAGAAGCTCATAACGTTTCAGTCTTTATGACGATGCTGAGACTTGTAAAGTGCTACTACAATGACAACTACGTACCTGGAATTCATATTCAGGTGAGTTCAGAATCACTTGCACCACCAGATGTGAGGTGTTGCCAGAATATCAAATGATCCTGATGAGAATTTGTCATAAAAAATGACAATGAACTTCGAAATTTCTTGAAATATTTCTCCCTCCATATGCTTGATAGTCAGTTGATTTACCAAGTCGCCAAACAGGAAAAGCATGAACTAGACCTCAATTTGCAGAATATTGAAAACCTTCACTAAATTCAGCAGCCACGAACAGGGAATGCATGAGGTAGTCTGCGTGTCAAAGGACCAATCTGCTCACCGTGCACCACAAGGCCCGGTTGATCAGTAGTGCCTCTTGCAGGGAAAACGGCGAACACTTGGTGTGCAGCTGCCGGTGAGAAGCAGAGCAGAGCCGTTGAAGCATCCTCGGGACTTGGGAGCTTCACCATACGCGAAGAAGACGAGTGGATCGAGACTACATGTGCTTCGTCTGTGCCCCTCCCCATCCAAGCGCGGCATCGCCTCGCGTCATCTCGCGGAGCTGTAGATGGAGCTACGGCGGCTCGCCGTCTCAGGCCACCGTGCGCCAGTGCTGCTGCAGGAGATTCTCTGGGAAGGAACGTTGGCTTGACGGAGGAGAGCAACGGATGCCGGTCGGGAATAGCGGAGGTCAACGGCTGCGGCGGCTCCGCCGCGGCGGGGATGCAGGGTACCGCGATCCAAATTAGGGGTATATTTGAAAATGTTCTGCTCAACCTTGCAAATTACCCCCTATTTTGGATCGCGACTATTGATCGTGATCCAAATTAGGGATCTATTTGTAATATTCGCATTCGTTAATTTTCAGATTGTCCCCTATTTTGGATCGCGACCATTGATCGCGATCCAGTTTAGGGGTCTGTTTGTAATATTTGGGTCCGAAAGTTTGCAGAGTGCCCCCTGGTCGGAGTGTCGGTCCCGTTTCTCTGTCCGCGGCGGCTCCATCTGCCGGCGGCGGCCGCGCTCCACGTCGAAATCATGAAGCAGCCCTCACATCCCTCGATCTCGATCTATCCTGCGGTCCCACTCAGTCTCCGGTGGCAAGGACGGTGGCGCGCGCCCGATTCGCCAATCCAGCCGAGCGAGCCGCCGCCTGCTTGAGCTCACGGCGGAGCTGGGCATGGCGACTTCGTCCTTGCCTCGCGTTGGTTCGTATGGGGTTCATCCCGCGCCGTAGCAGCGGCTGCAATGCAATTTCTCTATTGCGGTACCTGTTTCAAAAATCTTCTGCAATGGCAGTCGATTCAGGTAATCAGGTGATTCAGGTCAGAGCTGACGAGCTGTTCTTCATCCTCGGTGATGAGCTCGTGTGTTCTGTATCTGCATCGTATGACCAATTTTCTTCCAAGAAAACGAGGATCGTGACAACCGTACCTATCCAAAGATAGTGTTGTTGTTGCCAAACAAGCTTCTAATCTAATTGTTCATCCTGAGTTAGAAACATAGCAGCATATGCAGAACACATGTGTCAGTTTTGTCTGAAGAGCCATCCATTGCACATGAGGATTATTACAGAATCTACACGCACATTACAGCACAAACAATGCACAATAATCAGCCACCCTCTGATTCTCTGAAGTCAGTTTTCATCGTGGGCTTGCTTATCATCACTTACATTACCCATGTCAGGGAAAGACCTACCTAAAAAGAGGATGTATGGTACTCGAATGTCGTATTGGCCCAACCTAGCTTAAATTTGTGAAAAAAAGGCTCGTCACTTGCGTTTAGTGATGCCTGTACGACATTGCCTGTTTACTGATGCGCCAGACACGTACATACTAGGGTTGGTTCTATATGTGTAGATGCTTTTGATATTGTTTCCATGCTAGCCGATATAATTTCATAACAGAGCCTGACAATAGTCTTCTAAACATTGTTGTGCAACTTGTCTTGTAAACAATCCATAGTTTCTCTTTTTCAGTATCTGATCTGAATATATGGAGTTCCACATAAATTTATTGGATAAATGATGAAATATCGTCATGCTATATACGATCAACACAACACATTGACATCTCAAATTAGTGGAGGTGGGTCTAGTGCTGTCCATCTGCCAAACCGAGCTCATATGTTCTCTTAGAGCTCAAGAACCGCTCATACACTTTACTCAAATTATTTTTTAAATGTTTAGTTCATGAAAGTACAGTTAACCCTCGATGATGTTATTGATCCGCATATGACAAACATGAAAGAGGCATGGAACAAGCATGTATAGAAATTGTTGAAACATTTGTGGTTAACAAATACATACCTAATTAACATGATTATTGTTAATGTGTTGTGAAAAGGGACAACAACATCAAGCCAAAGTGAGAAGTTTGATACTGCACTTTAACTAATCTATGTCGCTGAAACTTGAGATCAACTTGTCTAGAATGAACCAAGTTAAATTTCTAAAAGATGAATTTTTTTTTATATGGGGCAGACATGATACCACCAAATAAAATGATCAAATGTGGCATGCATGTACATCGACAAGAAACTATTTGCATTTGTGTGTGTGGCTTATCAGCTAAACCATGTCTAATGTACTAGTACCATGGTTCCAAGTGCTATATTACAAAGTAAGCATCTTTCATGAACAATTTTAGGTTTATCTTTTTTAACTTATTTTCAATGTTATTAACAAGTATTACCTTCTCCCATTTAGCCAAAAAGGTATCTAAGCAATTACATGAGTTTCTCTTTCTATTCCTGCTACTAGTGAAATAGAATGCACTTCTTAGCCAACTATCATATTGAAAAACCTAGCTAGTGTATGCTTAAGTTTCTTATCATGGTTATAGTGTAAGAGTAAACTGTACTATAATTTATGCACACATTGGCAGATATGCTATGAGATCAACAGCAACAATAGACTTTGGTTCATAGAGCGAGTTAAATATCTACTTCCATCCAAAATCTCAATGTTTGTCTTTAGAATTTTCTCTTTTGAGACATTTGTTTAGGTTCAATGACACTATATTATCCTAATGTACACTATATATGTGTGTGTTAATCTTATCCATAAACCAATCATGTTCTTTTTAGAATATCCTCTTCTTGTATATATCAAGTAAGAAGAGAGATAATTGAATTAAAGTTAGAAGCAAATATCCCTTTTGGCATAAGTTCCACCCTTCCTACGAGACTACAATTCTGAGGTTGTTCCTAAGTTAGAAAAAAAAGATTTAAGGACAAGTTATATTACACAACAGGATAATTGACCGCAACCCATATCTAAGATGATACATTTTGAATAAAAAGATATGTCTAAAATAATATGGCATACTATGGATAAATTTTAATCTAGTGCATGTTGAACATCTCCTATAGCTAATAGAGTACTTGAAAGTAATCTGTGTAAATATGAAGAAACGTGGCATATTGAAGACCATAGAGTTTTCTTCAATAATATCAAGTAAAAGAAGCAATTCTCACCATATAAAACACAAACACCACATTATTTTTACTTGTTTATAGACATACAAAATTTCAAAGAGACAATCCATTCAATCTAAAAGCTTCTTGACTCGGCACGGGCGTGTGGAGGGAGTAGATTTGAAGTGGCATGCAGGGTCAACACACAAACAGATTGATGTATCAAAGGACAATAACATGAACAAAAGCCAACGTATACATATATAACATGTACCAAATTTATAACACAAGCAACAAATAACTTACAGAGGACGTACCATCTGACGAGTTGTGTCCATGCATTCTGTAGATTATACTACTTCCTGCTAGCTATTGGTGAATCGATCTGAGCAATTTAGTCTAAGAATTTTGCTAGCAGAGGCACACAGAAAAGCAAGACGAGCTAGAGCAGCATGCACGGGGATGTTCGCAGCACCAGCACATCTGGTGGCGGCAACAACTATTTCTTTTTTTTTCTGAAAAAAAAGAGCTTGCATAATCGTCAACGGGACGAGGCCGGCGCGCCGACGTCAGCGACGTCGACGCTGGTAGTGCAGGCGAGGAGGCGGCGGAAGATGGCCCGCACGGCGCCGCACGACGCCTCCTGCAGCCTCCTCACCACAGCGCATTGCCCCTTCTTCCTCTTCCTCCTACTCCTCCGCTCCTGCTTCCTGCTGCCACGTAGCCCCACATCATCCTCCCTGTCTCTCCCAACTCCGGCGGCGGCACTAATGTTGCTCGCGCTGCCGACCGAGCCGGCGTCGGAGGCCGCCGCCGAGGAGCCATAGCGCTGCGGGAGGAAGGGGAACACGGCGGCTCGCTCCCTGACGCGGCCGAGACACGCCATGGTGCGCTCGGGCACGGTCTCCTTCTTCTTGGAAAACGTGTAGCTGCGGAGGTACATCTGCCGGCACGAGTAGCTGTCCACCACGCGGGGGCTCGCCGCCGGCGTCACCAGCTCGCCGCTGCGCCGCATGCTACCACTGCCGCCACCGCCGTTGCAGTAGTAATGGTGGTAGGACGACGCGGCGGCGGGGCTGTCTCCTCCGTGGCGGCGCGCCATGGCCACCGACCTGACGAACTCGGCGTCGGACTCGGGCCACTTGTACAGGCTCACGTAGCTGGCACGCCGCACCGGCGCGCGCGCGTCCACGCACCCGATCGCCGCCTTGCACCCGGCCGCCATTAATGGCGCCGCTGCCCCCCTTAGCTTTATTGCACCTACCTAGCCAGCACCAGCCACACCTAATAGCTAAGCCGCTCGCTCTCAACTTAATAAGCTGCTGCTGCGGCTCAACTAATCAATCACTTTGTTTCTTTCTCGATCGCTCATCAGTGCTACTACTAGCATGGAGCTGCTTTAGAGAAGGGGAGGAGGTGGTGATCTGTGCGGGGTTTATAAGAGAGACAGACAGGAGAGACAGCGACTGATGGCCATGGGTGCATGTGAGGGTGTGTGAGGGACAGAGCAAGAGAGAGGGAGAGATTAAAAGTAGCCCAAGAAGAACAAGGAACAGAGTGTGCTTGGCTTTGGTTGCAAGGAAAGGTGTCGCAATTTTTGCTCCGAGAATTATGTGGCATCATGATCGTGGTCACTCTCGCGCAATGAGTGCTGCTGCTCTCAGCTCGATCGGTCAAATTCTGAGGCCTTCAGCCCGCACTCTGCATTACTAGTTGCGCCAAGTGAAAATAATGTCAAAAGCTTTGACATCAAGCAACGTGGTAGTAAATAATTTTTATTAGTCGACATTCTGTGGATCAGTTTGTATAATGAGGCCCTTGGTTGTAACTTTCATGGTTTGGCAGGAATTTGTACGCATGACATGATCTTGTCTAATCGTTGTTACGTGGCGTATTGAGCCGTCTTATTCGTTCAGTAAGGTAGCCTACCGTGTAGTATGCTCTGTAGTCTTGCTCATAGGCAATAACCACCTGTTCAGTCTATAAAGATTCTTTTCTTAATGTTCGGTTCACGGATGTACATAGTTAACCCTGATCGACATTGCAGATCTGCATAGGTACGACAGCCAGCTCGACAGAGGCATGGAGCAAGCATGTATCGAAATGATTGAAACTTGTGGTTAAGGGACTAATAATGCATGCGCATATTTAGGTGCGTATTCCGAGGGCCACGCTCACTGTTAACCAATACACGCACTTTATGAGTTAACATTGTTAACCTGCTGCAAATAGGACACACTAAAAGAAAGGCTGCTACTAATAGCCAGTACTTAGTACTGATGAGTCTTTGGAGGAAGGAAAGCGACAGGAGCATCAGGGCAGAGTGAGAGGTCCGGTTCACTTTAACTGATCCCTATCACCGAAAGCAACTGATCTCTAGCTATCTGCCTTTCTTCATGGCATGAGATTACCATGTCTCTGGTCTGATGAACAGGTAGATATGATGCTAGTAGTATGTAACAAGTGGGTTACTTGCATTGGCCAATCTGCAATGTTACTGTTCTTTTTTCTTCAGAAAGGTAACATTTCTAATGTGGGTCATATATGAGTGCCACGATGCCACCGCCAAGTGAAATGATCAGGTACCCTTTTGTTAATCGCAATCATTTTAGATGGATGCGTGCGTCGACAAGAACCCGTTTGCGTCGTGTGTGCGGCTCACTGGCTGGACCGTGCGTGCTGTGCTGGTGCTGGTGGTGCCAAAATGCTAGATTACAAAGCTAACCTTTTCCACGAACAACAAATTTAGGTACAAAAAGTAGTATTCGGGATGATATCTTAACCTGTTTTCAGAAAATCTGCATAATGATTGGTCCAGGTTTATGCTTTTTCAGCTTAATTTTACAAGGGTGTTTGCAGTCAAAATAGCGTTGTCAACCAATCATTTCCTTCATTTTGTCTAGGAGGCGTGAAAACTGCGTGTTCCCTCGAGACACAAGCAAGAACAGTGCCGCCGCACAACCTGTTTTCAGCATGAGGCATGGGAGGGATAGTTAAACAAGATCATGCCATTGCCACACGCACAGAGACCCAAGTAAGCAACAGGACAGGACGAAGCACTAGGCCTGGTGGTTTAATCGAATGTCCATGCCATTGCCATGAGGCAGAGCATCAAGAGCATCAGCACACACACACATGCTTAGCATAGACTATCATTGTGGTCACCATGCACGCGCCATTGCCGGCCAGTTCGACAGCGACCAGTGTCCACTGTAATATAATCGCTCTCCGTCATCGTTAAAGTCAGATGGTGATGTGTCCCTCCTCGTCTTCTAGAGATTACCACCAGTGGCTAATCAAAGATCTGCGAGGCAACACCATCATTACTGACAGAGCAGTATTCTGAATCCCTGGTCCTTGTTGTGCCTCGTACGTGTTCTTGCAAAACCTTGGTCCATACTTCAAGCAAGCAACGATACGGTTCACCGCGGCGTACGTAACGTATCGTATTGTTTCTACTCATACGGCGAATACACGTGTCTAAAAGCAGTGCGCGTGATACGGGGTTTGCGATCGGACGGTGAGAACGGCGTTGCTGCGGCTCCAGCGACACGGGAATCGATCGGTCAGGATTCAGGGCGGCGGAGTGTGTCAGAGTGCTGACCGTTCGTGTCCGTCGGGTTCCGTCCATCATCAAGCACCACGAAAAAGGTGCTTTTTCAAGCCATTGAATGAGTTCTTGTTACCACGCCTCTCCCGTAGGAGCAGCAGTGTCTTTACGGAGTTCTAACCTTTCTCTATAATCTATTAATTACAGTAAGCGTGTTTTATTCACCTCGTTGTCCGTATCTTTGTCTGCCTGCCCTATCTTTCGCTTTTTTTATTCCTCACACTCACAATACTATATATACTCTCCTCTTATTTGTTTGTTCCTCACAATAATACGATGTCTATTCACAATACGATGTCTACTCTGAAACTATCTCGAACCATCAATCATCAATAATAAAAATGCCCGTTCGTCTATTGTTCTCTACTCTCATTGTCGTATCTTCCAATTTCTAAGAACACAGGCGTATCCTTGTGAGGCCGGCACAACGTCCGCTTCAGCTTCCGTTGTTGTTTCACTATTGGACGTTACGACGTTGAGACGAGCTGCCGCACAATTGCGGCGACCTGTAACAAGTTCAAGTGTCGCGACGCTGACGATACTAGCGAAGCTGAGGGAAGCGGCGACCGCGTGACTTCAGAAAACGATCTGCCTCTACACATATTGCTGGACATCACGGGACGTCGATTTGGAGACTAGGGACATACTATCTACCTTTGGACGTATTCCATCTTATCTGTTTACGATAAATCGTCGGAAACCTCTCCTCAATAGATCAGAGCAATCCAAGGTATTGTATTGCTTCTTTGATTTTTTCCACTACAAGCTTTTTTATCTAAAGAGCCTTAGGCCCAACGTTCTTTCCGCCCAGTGCTGAGAATTAATGTCCTCCGTTGAAGTAGCTCGAGATCAGAGTGACCTGTTCAATGAAATCGGTGAGCACTTGATCCATGCGTTATCTTGTCTTACTCCCATATGCTGATATACTGACAAGCGCAACTCATGGGTTGTAGTTGTTTTCCTATGCACTTCTCCAAATTTCTAGAGAAAGCATCCCATGTTTTGCTACGGTTTGATGTTGTTTTGTCGGAAAATATGCACCCATGGCGTATGTGGGGACCAGCTCATCAAAATTTCCCTACGAATATAATGAATCCGTAGGAAGTGTTAGAATTTTCTCTACGAATGCAACGAAACAGCAGGAAATGTTGGATTCCTCTAGGAACATCAGAACTTATCCTAGGGATACAAATAATTCCCTAGAACGATCCTTTTTTTTCTAGAGAAATTAGAAAACAGTAGGGAAATCAGAGGATTCCAGTAGGGATACAAATATTTCTCTAGAACGATCCTTTTTTCTAGGGAAATTAGAAAATAGTAGGGAAATCAGAGGATTCCAGTAGTGTTAGATGGAGTCTTTGAAAAAGATTCAAGGATGCACTCTTTTTTTTAATATATGTCAAACTCCACCATCAGAAATAACTTTTCAGTGCACAACAACAACATACCGATCCTAAAGAATGTAAGAGAAAAAGAGAGAGGGACCGATATGCACAAATGTCTGACGAACAAAAAGAAAAGAGAAATAAAAAGTGTCACGAAATATCTGATCAACAAAGAGACAAGAGAAATATGAAGCGTCGTGAAGCGTATCAAAGAAAGAAAGTGCCTATACTCCCTGCAACTACTAATGTGTCATCCATACAAAATTAGATTTTATTTTTTTATTTTATTATAATTCTAATGTTTTGTGTAAATTTAAGATTATAGTGACACCATATTCAATAACAATAGTATGGATCTTACTAAAAGTTGTTATTGGTTGCATAGGATGATAGGAAAATATCATACTAGACTAATATGGGCACTAAAGTGATTCTATAATGATTTTGTTACGTTGTCAAATGCATAGAGTACATATTTTTTACATCATCTAAATTCTCCATATGATTACATAGGTGACTGCACAACACCATTCGTAGAGGACATTGGATATGAAAGCATGATTGACTTTACTAATACTTCATCTTCTCCTATTACAGGTAAATCACATGATTATTTAACATTGTCTTTAAAATATTAAAATCCATGTATACCTATTTATCCTGAGCATTTTTTTAATGCTCCATGCATATGAACAAAATATATCTCTCATGTGCAGGTCTCACTTCCGAAAAGAAGCATGCAAATCTTGGTTCAGAAAAGAAACAATATACTAGCTTGTCAGAAGAGCAAACAAAACAAGGGACCTCTGATTCAGTTGAAACTATAACAAACAGTAGTTATGATACCACTACTTCACCTTCTAAGAATAGACATAGAAAATTATCGACTACGCAAATTGAAGCAAAACGTTTGAGGGACAAGACATGCTAAATATGACATTTGAGGAGACGAAAGTAAGACGTGGTCGTTAAAATATGCAATATGCATTACGACGCGAAGCCCTAAGTCAGCAGAAAATTGAAGCAACCCGTGAAAGGCGGCGGATGTGTAATATGACACTTGAGAAGAAGCAAGCAAAACGAGATTGTGAAAAAAAAAACGTCGCATGTTGCGACGTAAAACTTTGCATAAAGATTCCATTGCTATGGAAAATCCTTTCTATATTTCATCAGATGATAGCCAATGATAAGCTTGAAATTGTTTATGCTTAATTTCTTTTTAGGGGATTCATGCTTAAAATTCGAGACAATGTGAATTTTCATGAGTACTATTAATATCTATCTATATATCCTATGAAAACAATTTGCTTCAGGATGTGCTCAGTTTTGTGCATGCAACAACATCTTCATTTATCTATATTTTTTTTAATAAATCAACAATTCTTTAGTGTATTTATCTGAATTGATTGCTATGATGTTTAAATATTATTTTAACAATTCTTGGCGCCCATTAGAACGCACGGGCAACTTTGCTAGTTATATATATATATATATATATATATATATATATATATATATATATATATATATATATATATATATATATATATATGCTATATCACACCCTGGGTGTGATATAGTATTCCACTCCCCAGCCATATTTCAGGTAGTCTGAACCAACCATGTTCCAACCGACCCACACATGCATGCATCACACAGCCAGACATTCATTCCGGGGCTCATTATTTCCAATTTCTGTAATTAACATATCTATAATGCTATGTATTAATTAGCAGCCATTAATCTTATGAGATTTGTTTCCTTGCTATATATAGCCAACCGCACCATATTATCGTACCCATTTTCTCTTGCATGGAACATGGAAGGCGTGCAGCTGCAGCAGCTCGGAAGCATGGACAAGCGGCGGCTAGTGATCCACCATCAACTGCTGCTGGCGCCACCTTTAAATCCTGTGATTAGCCCTTAGATGCACCAGCAAAAGCCCAACGACGAGGTTTGTAAGGTGCGGGGTGTTAGGTGGTCATATGCTCCTAGGAAAGCCTTCTTTTCTCAACATTTTTATGGATTTATTTTGTGAACAATCTTGTCAACCATTTTTTTTCCTGACTGGTTCTCTTTTTGAATGCAAATTAGAAACTAGAGTTATGAATAAAATGGCGGCTGGGACAGAGTTCAGTCAAGTTTCATCCAATATCTACTTCTGTTGTCCGAGCTGCATATTTCTTATGGCTCTCCGTGGAATCAAGACAACTTGAGAGTGGAGCTGCGCTTCTTGCATGGACATACAAACTGGCATCTTGGTATACATAGGGAAAGCACATTGTGTTACTAAGATTGTAAAAACGCTAGCCTAAGGTTTTGCTATATGTAGACCTTTCAATACTCTCATATATGATTATTCGTGGTGGAAAATCTACGCATCTGAGTCAAGCTCCTTCATGGATAAAGCACAACAAGCCATTAACGATAATGGCCAGTGGTAACAACCTTCTTAACACTATATTTAAAGAATGAATCCAGCGGGTGATTGATATCAACCATATTTTCACAAAAAAACAAAATGTGCTTAAGCTTCAAAAAAAAAAAGTGCCTAGAATCTTATGTAAACATTCACCTGGGAGTGAAATCCTAACCCACACGAATGTGCATCTTACAAGCAAAAAATGTAGACATGCATCCTAAATCGTTTTAACCAAGATCTATGACTAGGGTAAAAAAAATGAGAGCAAGTTTGGTTACAGACTGGATTTTTATATGTTCACCCATCTTACAAGCAAAAAACGAAGAATATTTATTCTTATGGCTGACATTTTCTACGATCAGGTTACTCTGTGCGTAACTGATATTTGCTACTAGGAAACAAGCTTGATACTAAATAGTATATAAATAATTAATATTTTGCATGCGTAGTTAGCATTATTTGCCGTCAGAAACAGTAGCCTTTCTGATCTCAATAATTTGTGGCCTGGTTGGATCCAGGTCGCAAACATTGTCCAACTTTGCAACCTGTACGGCATGCACTTGAGTACTGATTATTTTATATTTTTGTGGTCACGTCAAATATTTTCTAACGATTGCAATGTGTGGATCTTATGGCCACTTGATACATTTTATTATGTTCATGCGTTTTAGCAAGTAGCAGCACCTATTAAGAGCCAAACACTCATGTTATACTGTGCTGGACTTAATTAATAGGGTTCCCTATTTGGTGACACAACAAATGCATGCATGCATGCATACCTGAATGGCTAGGTTACTAAAATTATTCTCCCGATACGAGCGTCTCAACTCAAACATATTGTGTACTCATCATTTTCCCTTAATGCTCTGTCTTTTGTGATTGAAATTGTAAAGAACATTTGTGTAGAACCATGCCATTTAATTTGTAAATTTAAAATATAATTTGACAGATTACAAAATCATGATTGTCTGATTACTAGTTGAGATAGCAAATATTAAACTGCCAAGTTGCAGCTGTTGCTCGTGTGCATCATTGGATTTTGTAATCTAGCTCGTCTCCTGAACACTTCCATTTCCTTTTGAGAATGCTTATCACGGTGGTCCATTGGATGGAGATCAATTGTATTTTTATGAAATTATCAGTAATTTTAGAGTAAAAATCCAACCCACACTAACATCTCACAAGGAAAAAAAATGTGTATTTGCATGCACTCTAAAGTCATAAAGCCAATTAATATCTATAATTTGGAACAACACATATGGGTGATGTTTGGTTGCAGATCGACAAGGAACATTTTGTGTTCACCCATGTTACTATTTATGATTTGATGCAACCATACAAAATATACCAATAGATCATTTGACTATATATAAGCTACGGAAGACCATACTTCAAGATCACCATGATCTAGAGGAGATCCATTGGGCTGATATCAATCGTATTTCACAAAATAAAAAGTTGTGATTGTGATCATAAATAGTGGTTTACTTAGACGGTATAAACACCCAACCCACTATAATGTCTTACAATGCAACATGCAGCATGCAGGCTCGCACAAAGCAATTAGCGGGACCAATTAATGGGTAATCCAAATTGATTCCTGCATTAATGTAAGTTTATTATTGTTCTTGTCAAGCAATTTTACATTTTAGTACAGTTGTTTCTAATAATTCATACATACATGGCTGACCGGTGGATATATGGATATATATGGATTCATTTAGTAAAATACGGTTCCTTTTCATTCCGAATCATAAAAGTTCTAATATTTGTTGTATGAACATTTTATAATCACATATTTTTCTGCTAATACTACCAAGCATTTTGATGATAAAGGCGTACTAGACACGCTGAAGCATTTTAACCACAAAACAATGGCCTCTTACTATTATAGATGGTTATTTTTTTAGTGTGATTGAATCCAGGTAAAAAAAATAGCTAAACATTAAGAACACAAAACAAATTATATTATTTTGTAATATGTTTTTTTATGTACATACTGCCTTTTGTGACCAAACACCACTGAAAAAAGGCACTTCCCCTCAACATTAATATTTGTATTGTGACGGCACTTACTAGCGGCTCTCCATTTCATAGACATCAATCATCTTTAACAAAATCACAAAATATTCCTCCAAACATAAACTAACGTTCACATGAGTGTAAAAAACCCAATATGCTGACATGTCACAAAAAAATAGAAATGTATCTTCGAATTGTAATAACTAAGAGCTATGCCCGGAAAAAAACATATGGATAGATGTTAGGTTTCAGACCAAAGACTTTTATGTTCACCCATGACACAATTTATTCTTAGCTACAATAGAAAAAAAAGAACATAAGGGTGATGGTTAAGTTTATGGCCAAATTTTCTGTTCGCCCATAGAACTATGTCAATCTGCTCACTCGGTATATTTTATAGCTTAAAAGCATAAAAGTTTACATGGTTCAATAGCAAATAGCTGTGTGCTATGCAGCAGGAAAAATTGATAAGTTTTTCCTCACAAAAAAATTGATAAGTTCTTTTTTTATTAACAAGATATTTATGATCGGACGTGTGCAGTTCTTATGGTTGCGTGAAATTTTATGCTTTGGAATTAGTTGATGATTACCATTAACGTGTGCCAGCAAAAATAGTAATTAATTAAAGCTAAGCATGCATGCATGTAATTAATAGGCCTAATTGAGAGTGCATCGTGCGTGCATGCATGTAATTAGTAGGCCTAATTAAGATTGTCCGTGGGTGCATGCTCTAATTAAGAGCCTAATGCAAGCATGCGTGTGTGAAAGTGCCTAGAGGGGGGGGGGGGGTGAATAGACAATTATCCTTGAAATTCACTTTATAATAAAAGTTAAATGCGCAGTGTCGAACTTGTCCGACGATTGTGAGGAAAGTCCGATGACTTGTCTGATGGCACGGGATAGAAAAGTAGATCGATCGGGTAAATATTAAAACTAATGTAAGGCAAGCTTGGAGCAAGTGATTATAAGCAAGGGGAAGCTGTAAAAATAAGGAAAGCAACTAGCAAGTAACCTACATAAATTAATTTAAGAAATACGGAGCAAACCCTACCTAGCAAGTTTATTGTCACGACCCTATACCGAAGTATAGAGTGTGACGTACAGGATCGCCTCGGGAGATGGTTAACGAAGTAACCATACATAGCATTCACACAGGACATCCATCATTTACAGAGATACATCATTAAGGGTATAATATTACAGCTCAAGAGTCATGGCGGAAGCGAATTTAGTTACATTATTATACATATGTTCTTGGTTCATATTTCATAATTATGCGGAGGTGGAAGATACGACAAACACTCCGCCAAGCCTAAGCAAGCCACGCCGGCCCTAGGGTAGTGGCTCACTCGTCTTGATTAGGGGAGCCGGGGACCCATTCAATGGTCCAATTCTGGGGCTCCTCGCCTTCCCACACAATTTTGTTACAGCAATCGCAATAAGTCGCTTGAGGCAACCCTGAAAAACCACATAATCGCAAAGCCTGAGTATCTAGCATACTCCGCAAGACTTACCCGTCCAAAAGGGGTTTACTAAAACCGACTCCTAGTATGCAGGGGGCCGACCAGGTTTGTTGGATATTTGCGTAAAAGCGCCTATTAATTCTATGTTGCGATGCTTATTCCTTAACCAAGATTTTAATTGCTCGTTGCGGGAAAGGAACTATAGTGGACCCTAGCTAGCTGCTAAGACTGTTCAAATATAAAGAACAATACAACATAGCAATTTGTACCCATAGAGTAAATAAATATCAGCATCCTAAACAAATTTCTCTACTTAAGTATCATTGCCACTGCTCGAACAAGAGATACTCATGACCGCGAGAGACGGCAATCCGAATTGATTTACATCCTGCAGGAGAATAACCCAAATGCACGACATACGCATCATTTAAGAACACGTATGGCCACCGTTCACGAGGTTGCGATAAAGTCGATCCGGGGCCATCGATCCCGAGTACACGTCCTCCCCGCGATACAGTACTTCGTATCCGGGGCTTAACCCGTGCACTCTCCAACGGTCCTCGACCCGTGCATCCACCGTGCCATTCACATCACCTCTGGATCGATGAGTAATACCGTCCAACAATACGGCGCCCAAGTTACTAGGTTTACCAATTCCCATATAGAGGTATGCACTTGGTACTGTTCAATACTTGTCCGCGTGGTTGCAACGGTGGGTTCCCAAATTTTTAATCAATTCCTTTATTCTTCACGTGGATCATGATTGAATCAAGTGATCCCATAGCCTACCGTTGACTCCACTAATTTAAGCCTAGCAGTTGCTAACGAAAGGCTTACTGACGTAACTAAGTATAGGTCACAGTTTGTGTATGCAAGTGGGTTTCCATCCAAGCCCTATACCTAATGCACAATACAATATCCCTCTATGGTGACAAAATAAAAGGACTCGTAAATCAGTAGGTGTGCACCGGGGCTTGCCTTGGGAGTGATCGTAGTTAAAGTTTTCGACGGGGTTGAGCTCAACTTCGGGCTCCTCAGGGTTGCTTGCCACGTCCTTGCTCCCAGTCTCGCTCCCTAGTCAATGCAGTGCAATGCATGGTCAGGAGTTGGACGATGATGCATGACACTTCCTCAATAAATAGGATTTGATGGAATGATGCTCATGCATGAGATGACATGTTTGTACCACACTCTGGCAATTATTAACTTTCGGGGGACAAACTTCTAATTAGGGAAATGGGAGACATGGTAATAAATGAGCATATCACCTATATCCAATTACGAGTATGCCATCGAGGCCCACTTAGCAAACATGTAAGGCTCCTTGACTTCCCACTTACCCAGGGCTCATTTCCCAATTAAACTACCTATGCAAGAGAACATAGAAATTTTATTTTGCAAGGTTAATTGCAACCTCCTAGAGTTTTACATGTTCACTTTTAATTGTAGCCCTGACTAATCTAGATATATACATTAATTGTGAATCATTATTATGCAAAAGAAATTCATAACTTCACTGTAAGTCAAGATTAACATGTTGCATGGGTTGTCCCAAGGACGGATTTACCACTAATAATAACCATATGCATATATTAGGCAACAATTATATTGAAATTCTTAAGTTAATTAGGAATGAGTAACTTTAACAGCCAAAAGCACACTGATGGTGCCCAAACATTTTTCATGGAGATTTTATACTTATGTAGAAATGCTCAAATAGTAGGAATGCAAAATTTCAGAATTAAAATCCTACCCAAGCATTTATAGAAATTTATTTACTAAAAATGGGGATTATGCAATAACACAAAAATTTGCATAAAAGATGGAAATGTGCTTTAGCAGAAAGTTTAGGAATGACATGAAGTGCTTACTGACCAAATCCCATGATTTTATCAGTTGTAGATTTTGAATTATTAATTTAATACTCTTAGCAAGGTTCTAACTTTGGTTATTTAATTCTACTAACCTACTGCATAACCCTGGATCTCATCTTGTTTTTCTGGTAGAGCAAGATTTTTGGAGTCAAACAAAATTAATTTCACATTTTTAGGCCTCTTATTTTTCGAGTTATTGAATTTTAAAGTTTTAATCGAAGTCCACCCTTATTTACAAATCTGCCACTGGCCATTTTTCAAATTTCTCCCCGCGCGTGCGCGCGGCGGAGCGGCGGGGTGGCTCTGCTGGCTCGCCGGCGGCGAGGCACGGAATTTGGTGCTGCTCTACAAGATCAGTGACCCAAGGCGGTCACGTGGGTGGTGGTGGCCGGAGCGGGGGCTGCCGGAGCTCTGCCGGCGACGAGCGGCGGCGACGCTGGACGGCGGCCGACGGTGGCAGGCACGCCTAGAGACGGAATCGGCAAGGGGGGAGGTCCGGAAGCATCACCTGGGTGCCGCGGTGCTCGTCGACGCGCGGGCTGGAGTTGGGGTGGCCGGGAGGGTGGTCGTCGCCGTGAGCCCTTTCCGCGCGGTGGCCGACGGCGGCTCGGGTTCTCCAAATTCCGGCGACGTCTCTGCACGAGGGAGGAAGAGGATCAGCAGGCGGCGAGAAGACTCCTTAGCGCGCTGATTTGCGAAAGAAGGAGGAAGGGAGGGGCTGCCTGGTCAGGGCTGGACGCGGCGGCGCTCCCGCGACTCGGAGCAGGGGAGCTCGCCGGGTTTCCTTGCGGCAGGGGAGGAGCAGGGCGGTAGCAGCGCTGCACGACCTTGCGGGGGCGCTTGGGGCGTGCGGGAGTGTTGGCGAGCAGAGAGGGAGAGGAATGGGGTGGGTGAGCCGCTGCTGCCCTTATGTCGTGGCCGCCGGAAGGGGGGGGGGGCGAGAGAGAGTTGGAGGGAGGACGGCGAGCTGTCGGGCAGGGAGTGGCTCCTCCGGTGGAGCTTCAATGCCGGCCGGTGGCACAGGTGCGGTTTGGCGGAGCAGTGGCCGTGACGGGGCTACAGCGATCGCCGGTGGCTCGTACGGGCGCGTCGGTGTCGGGCGGAGACTGGCCGGAGAGAGTGGGAGAGGGAAGGGGCGGTTGACCCGGTTTGACCCAGAACTTGGACTCGGATTTGGTAATTTCCGACACGTTCCCGTGCTCCAAATTTGACGCAACTTTTTGTGTGTACTCAGTGGAACGTGTGCTCCAACTTTTCTGTTGGGTGCACCTGTTAGTTTGCCTTTGAGAATTTATGAAAATTCTAAACCCGAAATACACTTTTCTGACTTTGGGGAAATTTTTAAGGGTATTAAATGGTTACCGAAAATTCTGGAAAAATTCTCAAAATTCTATTTTATTATGGCCATTCAGAATATGTAAAAATATCTGGGTACTATCATGGATTTTGATGATGTTTGTGAGAGACCCATAATTGAATATTTTTGGAATTTAATTAACTAGGTTTCTTTTCTTTATCCTTTAGCACATGGATCAATCATACTCCGGCTTAGTCCTTAATTGAGGTTAGGCTTAGTTAACTTCATGTTGTAACATGGAATGTCACAGCACACCCCCCTTAAGGAAATCTCGTCCCGAGATTTGCAAAAGAATGAACAAAAGGGAGGGTGCGGATGGTTACCGGTTTTGGGAGGCCAAAAATTCTGGAAAGTTGGCCTTCAGAAACCCCTCTTGTTCCCATGTGGCTTCCTCTTCAGTATGGTTACTCCATTGCACCTTGTAGAATGTGGTGGTGCGATGGCGCGTTACCCGGTCCTTTTGATCAATGATTCGGACGGGGTATTCGGGGTAGGAGAGGTCTTCTTCCAATTGCTCGGTGTCGGAGATAACTACATCGATCGGAGGCTTCAAACACTTCTTTAGTTGGGATACGTGGAACACGTTGTGCACCCGCTCAAGAGTTTCCGGTAGTTGCAATCGATAAGCAACGGCGCTATGCTTCTCCATGATCGGAAAGGGTCCGATGTAGCGGGGTGCTAATTTGCCCTTGATTCCAAAACGAGATACGCCTTTATTGGGAGAGACTCGTAGATAGACATGATCGCCCTTCTCGAACTCCAATGGGCGTCTCCTTTTGTTGGCATAGCTTATTTGACGGGATTGTGCTGCCCTCATGTTAGCTTGAATCTGCCGCACCTTTTCTTCGGCTTGTATGACGAGGTCGGGACCAAAACTAGTTCTTTCCCCTGATTCGGACCAATTCAGCGGCGTTCGGCATGAGTGGCCGTACAAGGCCTCAAACGGGGACATTCCCGAACTCTCCTGATAGCTATTGTTGTATGAGAATTCGGCGAACGGAAGGCAATCTTCCCAATTCTCCCGATTGTCCAAAACACAGGCTCTTAGTATGTCCTCTAAATATTGGTTCAGCCTCTCGGTTTGACCATCGGTCTGCGGGTGATAAGCAGAACTTCGGATGAGAGTGGTGCCGAGACAAGCGTGCAATTGCTCCCAAAAACGAGCAATAAATTGGGGACCTCGATCGGAGATAATAGTCTTGGGCACGCCGTGCAAACATAGAATTCTTGTGATGTAGAGTTCAGCGTACTTCTTGGTAGAGTAGGTTGTATGGACTGGAATAAAGTGAGCGGACTTGGTCAACCTATCCACGATAACCCATATGGAATCATGTTTCTTGGGGGTGAGGGGTAACCCGACAATAAAGTCCATAGCAATATCCTCCCATTTCCAAGCAGGGATTTTTAAAGGGTGTAAAAGACCGGCTTTCCTCAGGTGGTCGGCCTTCACACGCTGGCATGTATCGCATTCGGAAACATAACGAGCGACTTCCCTTTTCATGCGCGTCCACCAAAACTTTTCCCTTAACCCACGGTACATCTTGTTGCTGCCGGGGTGTATGGAGTACTTGGACAAGTGAGCCTCATCCAAAATTTTCTTCCTTAACTCTTCTTTCTTTGGGACAACCAGGCGATTGTTGAACCATAGCACTCCATCTTCGTCCTGTCGGAAACATGTAGCTTCCCCTTGGAGCATCTTCTGTCGAATGCGTTCCATCCCCTCGTCTCCCTTCTGGGCCTCGGCAATTTCTTCGCGAAGGGTAGGGATGAGAGCTAGATTATGCAAGTATCCAAATGGAATGATACGAAGACTTGGTTCGCTTGAATCTGAATTCGGGCATGCTCCTATGGAACAAACAACTGCGTGATTGCATTGGTCCCGACGACTTAGGGCGTCGGCAACCACGTTGGCCTTCCCGGGGTGATAATGAATCTCCAATTCATAATCCTTAATTAATTCTAACCATCTCCGTTGCCTCATATTCAGTTCTTGCTGCGTAAATATATACTTGAGACTTTTGTGGTCGGTGTAGAGGTTGACAAGGTTACCAAGCAGGTAATGGCGCCAGATCTTTAAGGCCAGGACTACGGATGCCAATTCTAAATCGTGAGTGGGATAGTTTTGCTCATGCTTTCGGAGCTGTCGAGAGGCATAGGCAATGACACGGCCTTCTTGCATAAGCACACAACCCAACCCAGTGCCGGAGGCATCACAGTAAACGTCGAATGGTTTGGTAATATCAGGTTGAGCCAAAACCGGAGCAGTTGTCAAGTGCTTCTTAAGGGATTGAAAGGCTTCTTCACATGCACTACTCCACTTAAACTTCGTATCCTTTTCCAGCAACTTGGTCATAGGCTTGGCAATGCTTGAGAAGTTGGGAATAAATTTCCAGTAATATCCAGCAAGGCCAAGGAAGCTGCGAATTTGCCTGACCGATTTCGGAGCTCTCCAATTCAACACGTCTTCTACCTTGGCAGGATCAACGGCTACCCCTTCTACGGAGATGATATGACCCAAGAATGGAACTTGCTTTAGCCAAAATTCACACTTGCTGAATTTGGCGTAAAGCTGGTGATCTCGGAGTCGTTGCAGAACAATGCGGAGGTGTTCGGCGTGTTCTTCCTCGGATTTGGAGTATATAAGGATGTCGTCGATGAACACGACCACGAACTTATCCAACTCTAGCATGAACACGGAATTCATCAAATACATGAAATGGGCTGGAGCATTAGTGAGACCAAAAGACATGACGAGATACTCGAAAAGACCATAACGTGTGGAGAAGGCAGTTTTTGGAACGTCTTCGGTTCGGATCTTTATTTGGTGGTAACCGGATCGGAGGTCAATCTTGGAGAAAACTTTAGCACCAACAAGTTGATCGAATAGAATATCAATTCGAGGTAAAGGGTACTTGTTCTTAATGGTTACAGCATTCAGGGGCCTGTAGTCGACACACAGACGTAGGGTCTGGTCTTTCTTCTTTACAAAGAGGGCGGGACATCCCCAGGGAGATGAACTCGGTCGGATGTAGCCCTTGTCCATAAGCTCTTGTAACTGTTCCTTTAATTCTGCTAACTCATTAGGGGCCATCTTGTACGGCCTGCGAGAGATAGGCGCCGTACCGGGTAGGAGTTCAATCTTAAACTCGACGTCTCTGTCCGGAGGCATTCCTGGTAACTCATCTGGGAACACGTCGGAGAAGTCACGTACCACTGGAATATCCTCTAGCTTTTTCCCTTCAGCATGACACACTTGAGGAATGGACAATCTAGGACTCGGCAACCGAAGAATGGACGGACCATAGAGGGGTGAGTTCAAGTGGACCTCCCGGGATCCAATGTGTAAGACGGCTCTATGTTTAGTCATCCACCTCATACCAAGAATTATGTCAATACCCTGACCATCTAGGATGATTAACGAAGCGGGGTACACGTTGCCTGCTAACTTAAGTGGCACTTTTCTCAACTCAAGGTGAGTTCTTATTTTCCCACCGGGGGATGTGATGATGTATGGGGTTCCCGTAGTGGTGGGGGTGAATTTCAGATGATTCACACATGCTTGACTAATAAAATCATGCGTTGCTCCTGAATCAAAGAGAACCATGGCAGCGTGTTGGTTGATCGAGAACGTACCCGCGAGAACGGGCTCTCCGACTTGAATCTCTTCGACCGTGGTATAATTGACTCGGCCATTCTTGTGGGTAAGGGCAGAAGACTGGGGACGACTCCCATTATTGCCGTGGTTGTTACCGTTGTTGGGGTGGTTGTTGATGTTTCCAGAGGGGTTGGAGTTGTTGCTGTTTCCCTGGTTGCGCTTCGGAAAGCGGCACTCCTTGGCAAAGTGACCGGTTCGGCCACAGTTGTAGCATGGCTGCGGGGAGTTGTGCTTCAAAACTTGATTAGTCTGCTGCGGGGGGCGGGGACCAGCGGAGGGCTGCAGGTTGCCTCCACGGGAATGGAAGTGCTGCTGCGAGTAGGTGGGACGAGACCCTCCTCCTGGCGGTAGCGCAGCTCGGAACTTCTGCCCCGTCGGGGAGGTGATTGCCAGCCTGTACTTGGGCAGTGCGGATCCGGACGAACTTCCCATAGCACGCTTCCTCTTCTTGTCCTCCTGGTTAGCACGGATGGCATCTTCTTGCACAATGGCGGCACTTATTAGGTCGTTGAATGACCCTGCGGTAACTTGTGCCAGACGGTCTTGCAGCTTTGGGGTAAGGCCCGAACGGAAACAATCTTTCTTCTTCTCGTCCGTGTCGGCATGATACGACGCATACTGAGCCAAGTAGTTGAACTTCCGTGCATACTCTTGCACAGTTCCCGCGCCTTGCTTCAGGTTGAGAAATTCTTGCAGCTTGCGCTTCATAAGACCGGCCGGAATGTGGTGTGCACGAAAGGCGGTGCAGAATTCCGGCCAAGTGACTTGGTGGCCAGGGGCAAGAGCAGTGGTGTAGCTTGCCCACCAAGCACTTGCGGAACCGCGGAGTTGCTGCGCTGCGAAGAGGGGCTTCTGGTGGTCGGTGCAGTGGAGTAGAGCAAACTTCGATTCTAGAGTGCGAATGAAATTATCCGCTTCCAGCGGATCACCAGCTTCGCCGAATGTGGGCGGATGAGTTGCCCAAAAGTCGCTGTAGGACGATTCGCGGGGCTGTAGCGGTGGTGGTCCGGGAGCTCCTTGGCGATTCATGTTCTCCATGAACATGCGGAACATCTCGTTCTGATTGTGGATGAGCTGCTCCATCGGCGTCATGGGCGGAGCATTGGGTGGCGGCTGGTTTCCACCCGCGTTGAAGGCACCGGGAGCCTCACCGAGGTTCTCTCCACCACGGCGAGTTTGCACCATCTGTCACAGTGGTAAAGCATATTAGCCCGATTATCGCCTGCAACATTATGGTAATAAGCCTATAATTCAGTGACAACAATAACATTTTAACTGCTCATAACGGAACTGTTGACAGTGCACGGTGCAATTTACGGGTGGTCACTTGGATTCCACTAGTTTCAACAACATAGGCAACATACTTATGATCAAACCATGGGTACATGCGACACGTCTTCCAATACATGGAAATCCTTATGTTCCCTTACTACCTCGTGATAGCATGTGGTCTGGAAGAGCTTTCGGTTACAACACCACCTAGCACTACTAGCACTATCCACATACGAGCACAAAGTCTTCACGAGCTTCCACCCTACACGACCTACTACGCCTCAGTCACTCGGTGTGCCTGCTACCATCGGACTCCCATTCCATGTCGCCCGGTCCAGGGGGCGCCTCATAGTCAACACCGGAGTCACCGTCCTCACTCAAGTCGGCGTCGTCTGGGGGAATCACCGCGAGTGGCACGGGTGGCTGGGCATTAAGAACCGCGTTCAGCTGGGCATTAGCAGCTTGGAGATGCCCAATAAGTTGTTCTTGTTGTGCGATGATGACATGTGCGTCGTTGAGGTTCCCTTCCATGACATCCCTCGCATCTTGGGCTTCTTCGCGTTGAGCTTGGAGCTCGCTTCGCTCCTCCAAGAGGGCGTCAACCTGGCCATGAAGGGAGTAGATCTCCTCTTGGGCAGCAGTGAGTTGGGCATTACGCTGGTTCAGTTGCTCCTGCAACTGCTCGCTAGCGTCACCCTCGATGATAAGTTGAGCGTCATGGAGCTGCTCGAACAGGTCCGCCCGCTCCAACTCGCTAGTGTGCAGTTTGCCCCTGAGGATCGCGATCTCCGCATCGCGAGTGGCGAGCTGGGCGTCTCGGGCGGCAAGTGCGAGCTGCAGCGCCTCACGCTCTCGTTCCAACTCGAGAATGCGTGCGGGAAGGGGCTCGTAGTCCTTCGGGAGCTTGTCGTCCACCATCTGTCGGAATAAGTTTTGCGAGGATGAGTCAAAACTTAATATCCCTTTAAGCATACATGTCCAAAGTGGCATAAGGATTGACGGTTAAGGAGAAAAAAAAAACGTAAGGTGTCCAACCCGTGGGATGGAGAACGATGCAGTTCTACGATCGACAGGGTAACTTGCAGGGATGAGCAAAAACACGTCGCTTCTGTACAATTTAACCTTTTGATCCCTTTTTGTTAATTGTAGAGGAGTTCAGTACCTTTCCAACGCATGCTCCCACATCCCTAACCAATAACATCTCCGAGAGTTATGATCATCCAAAAACAGAGGACAGAAATGAGACTGCTGCTGACTTTCCGAAAAGCTTGCTGTTTTTGCAAAATCCGCCCCATTTACAGATTTTTCTGAGACAAACCCACTATACCAAACTCGTAGGGGAAAACATTAGCTTTCCAACGGATACTTATTCGCCTTCGTCGGATTAAAATCGAGGAAGTTATGCTCATTTTTGTGGGACTGACTTTCCTGGCAGAGTTCGTCCCAATTAAATTCGAACTTTCGTTTTAAGCGCCATAGGGATTCGTAGTCGCCCGGAGTTTGATTATTTTACATGTTTGTGATAATTGTGACCTTTTACATAATTTGGTAAAGATAAATGCATGTGGTATGCATGAATGCCAAATGCTCAATATGCCGATTTCCTACGTCCTCACAAAGGAAAACCTTGACCGAATATATAGATCGATCCGTCCGATGGCACGCACACTTCTCGCACGTTTCTAAGCGATCTACCCGTGGTTAGTATACCTGCAATAGATCCATTTCAGAAACAATACATCAAATCCAAAAGAAACAAGCCAAAATAACAATGACAGTTATGTCCAGGTATTTGCCCACCCGGAAGGCAGCCGATATTTAAGCGCAATCGGTCCGCGCGTCAAACAAAGTCCAGGTCTTTGCCCACCCGGAAGGCGTTCGGTGTTTCTTGCGCAACCGATCCGCGCACAGACACATACCTTCGGAGAAGAATCCGTAGAGGCGAGTACTTAACAAACATAACCCAGGGTTAGCTTTGCCATCTACTAATAAAGTCCTTATATGGGCACTACTAGCTCGTACCTCACCGTGCGGCGTAAAACGGGTTGTTTAGGTCTTTTAAAATGTTCATCGGTGTGATGCTTATCCCGAGTCGGCTCTGATACCAGCTGTCACGACCCTATACCGAAGTATAGAGTGTGACGTACAGGATCGCCTCGGGAGATGGTTAACGAAGTAACCATACATAGCATTCACACAGGACATCCATCATTTACAGAGATACATCATTAAGGGTATAATATTACAGCTCAAGAGTCATGGCGGAAGCGAATTTAGTTACATTATTATACATATGTTCTTGGTTCATATTTCATAATTATGCGGAGGTGGGAGATACGACAAACACTCCGCCAAGCCTAAGCAAGCCACGCCGGCCCTAGGGTAGTGGCTCACTCGTCTTGATTAGGGGAGCCGGGGACCCATTCAATGGTCCAATTCTGGGGCTCCTCGCCTTCCCACACAATTTTGTTACAGCAATCGCAATAAGTCACTTGAGGCAACCCTGAAAAACCACATAATCGCAAAGCCTGAGTATCTAGCATACTCCGCAAGACTTACCCGTCCAAAAGGGGTTTACTAAAACCGACTCCTAGTATGCAGGGGGCCGACCAGGTTTGTTGGATATTTGCGTAAAAGCGCCTATTAATTCTATGTTGCGATGCTTATTCCTTAACCAAGATTTTAATTGCTCGTTGCGGGAAAGGAACTATAGTGGACCCTAGCTAGCTGCTAAGACTGTTCAAATATAAAGAACAATACAACATAGCAATTTGTACCCATAGAGTAAATAAATATCAGCATCCTAAACAAATTTCTCTACTTAAGTATCATTGCCACTGCTCGAACAAGAGATACTCATGACCGCGAGAGACGGCAATCCGAATTGATTTACATCCTGCAGGAGAATAACCCAAATGCACGACATACGCATCATTTAAGAACACGTATGGCCACCGTTCACGAGGTTGCGATAAAGTCGATCCGGGGCCATCGATCCCGAGTACACGTCCTCCCCGCGATACAGTACTTCGTATCCGGGGCTTAACCCGTGCACTCTCCAGCGGTCCTCGACCCGTGCATCCACCGTGCCATTCACATCACCTCTGGATCGATGAGTAATACCGTCCAACAATACGGCGCCCAAGTTACTAGGTTTACCAATTCCCATATAGAGGTATGCACTTGGTACTGTTCAATACTTGTCCGCGTGGTTGCAACGGTGGGTTCCCAAATTTTTAATCAATTCCTTTATTCTTCATGTGGATCATGATTGAATCAAGTGATCCCATAGCCTACCGTTGACTCCACTAATTTAAGCCTAGCAGTTGCTAACGAAAGGCTTACTGACGTAACTAAGTATAGGTCACAGTTTGTGTATGCAAGTGGGTTTCCATCCAAGCCCTATACCTAATGCACAACACAATATCCCTCTATGGTGACAAAATAAAAGGACTCGTAAATCAGTAGGTGTGCACCGGGGCTTGCCTTGGGAGTGATCGTAGTTAAAGTTTTCGACGGGGTTGAGCTCAACTTCGGGCTCCTCAGGGTTGCTTGCCACGTCCTTGCTCCCAGTCTCGCTCCCTAGTCAATGCAGTGCAATGCATGGTCAGGAGTTGGACGATGATGCATGACACTTCCTCAATAAATAGGATTTGATGGAATGATGCTCATGCATGAGATGACATGTTTGTACCACACTCTGGCAATTATTAACTTTCGGGGGACAAACTTCTAATTAGGGAAATGGGAGACATGGTAATAAATGAGCATATCACCTATATCCAATTACGAGTATGCCATCGAGGCCCACTTAGCAAACATGTAAGGCTCCTTGACTTCCCACTTACCCAGGGCTCATTTCCCAATTAAACTACCTATGCAAGAGAACATAGAAATTTTATTTTGCAAGGTTAATTGCAACCTCCTAGAGTTTTACATGTTCACTTTTAATTGTAGCCCTGACTAATCTAGATATATACATTAATTGTGAATCATTATTATGCAAAAGAAATTCATAACTTCACTGTAAGTCAAGATTAACATGTTGCATGGGTTGTCCCAAGGACGGATTTACCACTAATAATAACCATATGCATATATTAGGCAACAATTATATTGAAATTCTTAAGTTAATTAGGAATGAGTAACTTTAACAGCCAAAAGCACACTGATGGTGCCCAAACATTTTTCATGGAGATTTTATACTTATGTAGAAATGCTCAAAGAGTAGGAATGCAAAATTTCAGAATTAAAATCCTACCCAAGCATTTATAGAAATTTATTTACTAAAAATGGGGATTATGCAATAACACAAAAATTTGCATAAAAGATGGAAATGTGCTTTAGCAGAAAGTTTAGGAATGACATGAAGTGCTTACTGACCAAATCCCATGATTTTATCAGTTGTAGATTTTGAATTATTAATTTAATACTCTTAGCAAGGTTCTAACTTTGGTTATTTAATTCTACTAACCTACTGCATAACCCTGGATCTCATCTTGTTTTTCTGGTAGAGCAAGATTTTTGGAGTCAAACAAAATTAATTTCACATTTTTAGGCCTCTTATTTTTCGAGTTATTGAATTTTAAAGTTTTAATCGAAGTCCACCCTTATTTACAAATCTGCCACTGGCCATTTTTCAAATTTCTCCCCGCGCGTGCGCGCGGCGGAGCGGCGGGGTGGCTCTGCTGGCTCGCCGGCGGCGATCGGCGGCGAGGCACGGAATTTGGTGCTGCTCTACAAGATCAGTGACCCAAGGCGGTCACGTGGGTGGTGGTGGCCGGAGCGGGGGCTGCCGGAGCTCTGCCGGCGACGAGCGGCGGCGACGCTGGACGGCGGCCGACGGCGGCAGGCACGCCTAGAGACGGAATCGGCAAGGGGGGAGGTCCGGAAGCATCACCTGGGTGCCGCGGTGCTCGTCGACGCGCGGGCTGGAGTTGGGGTGGCCGGGAGGGTGGTCGTCGCCGTGAGCCCTTTCCGCGCGGTGGCCGACGGCGGCTCGGGTTCTCCAAATTCCGGCGACGTCTCTGCACGAGGGAGGAAGAGGATCAGCAGGCGGCGAGAAGACTCCTTAGCGCGCTGATTTGCGAAAGAAGGAGGAAGGGAGGGGCTGCCTGGTCAGGGCTGGACGCGGCGGCGCTCCCGCGACTCGGAGCAGGGGAGCTCGCCGGGTTTCCTTGCGGCAGGGGAGGAGCAGGGCGGTAGCAGCGCTGCACGACCTTGCGGGGGCGCTTGGGGCGTGCGGGAGTGTTGGCGAGCAGAGAGGGAGAGGAATGGGGTGGGTGAGCCGCTGCTGCCCTTATGTCGTGGCCGCCGGAAGGGGGGGGGGGGCCGAGAGAGAGTTGGAGGGAGGACGGCGAGCTGTCGGGCAGGGAGTGGCTCCTCCGGTGGAGCTTCAATGCCGGCCGGTGGCACAGGCGCGGTTTGGCGGAGCAGTGGCCGTGACGGGGCTACAGCGATCGCCGGTGGCTCGTACGGGCGCGTCGGTGTCGGGCGGAGACTGGCCGGAGAGAGTGGGAGAGGGAAGGGGCGGTTGACCCGATTTGACCCAGAACTTGGACTCGGATTTGGTAATTTCCGACACGTTCCCGTGCTCCAAATTTGACGCAACTTTTTGTGTGTACTCAGTGGAACGTGTGCTCCAACTTTTCTGTTGGGTGCACCTGTTAGTTTGCCTTTGAGAATTTATGAAAATTCTAAACCCGAAATACACTTTTCTGACTTTGGGGAAATTTTTAAGGGTATTAAATGGTTACCGAAAATTCTGGAAAAATTCTCAAAATTCTATTTTATTATGGCCATTCAGAATATGTAAAAATATCTAGGTACTATCATGGATTTTGATGATGTTTGTGAGAGACCCATAATTGAATATTTTTGGAATTTAATTAACTAGGTTTCTTTTCTTTATCCTTTAGCACATGGATCAATCATACTCCGGCTTAGTCCTTAATTGAGGTTAGGCTTAGTTAACTTCATGTTGTAACATGGAATGTCACATTTATGAGCAAGAACAAGTAAAGAGAGACTAGTAATTAAAAGCGCAAGTAAGGCACAAGATTTGTTCACCGAAGTTCAGCTCCACAAAGAAACCTACGTCTCCGTTGAGGGATCCACAAAGGACCGGGTCTCTTTCAACCCTAACCTCTCCAAGTGACCACAAAGATCAAACTTGGTTTTTCACTAGAAACTCCACAAAGGAGGGGTCAATACAAACTTCCCGAGACGTCACCACACAAGTTGGGAGCTCTACGGGCACCTCTAACCGTCTAGGGGATGAATCTCTAAGAGTAACAAACACAATAGTTGTCGGCGGTGAGGATGAACAAAGTGCTCAAAAGGATGAAAGCTTGGAGTCGATGGAGCACTTCAATCTTCTCTCAATCCCTTCACAAATCAAAAGTGGAATCAAAGGAGGAGAGTTGGAGAGAGCAAAGTGAGTTTGAGAGTGTTTTTGAGTGGAATGAGTGACCAAACAGCCAAAGGACTAAGAGGGGTTCTATTTATAGCCCAATGGAGAAAAGAGTCGTTGGAGACCTAATTTCTGAGATCTATGTCGGACAAGTTCAATAGTCATCGGACATGTCCGATGAATCAAGTTGGCGCAGAAACTGGAGTCTGACAAGCTTGCCCGATGCCTCGGATAAGATGACCATCGGACATGTCCGATGGCCATCGGACATGTCCGACGGCACATGAGGGGCAGAGGAACTAGAATCCGATGGAATTGTCCGATGGCTCGAACAAGTCTTGTCCATCGGACAAGTCCGATGAAAAATAGGGTGGCAGGGGAACTGTACTCCAATGAAAGTGTCCGATGCGTCGGACTTTTCTCTGGTCATCGGACAAGTCCGATGACCGTCGGACATGTCCGACGACCCAGAGTGGTAGAGGTACTAGAGTCCGATGGACTTGTCCGATGGGTCGGACAAGTCCGATGATTTTGCCCTGGAAATTTTTGTATGGCCTGGAAAGGGAAATTTTGCACTTAGTTCACCTCCGCTTCACACTTGTGTCCCTCTTCATAGTACGATTTTTCCTATACTTAAGATTTAAAATAAAACTACATGAACTTCATTCTTGAGCATATTTTAAATTTTATCTTGACGCACTTTGCCATCTTATTTTCTCCCTTTTTGTTTCTATGCATTTAATCACCAAACTTTATACCATAATCTACACACATGCCCATTAAAAGATTAGTCCATTCTTAATTATATTGACGTCAATCACTAAAATAAAATTAGGGGCCTAGATGCACCTTCAGTGTGGATGAGTGGATAGGGTGGTTGGGGTGTGACTTAATACACCACACCCTGGGTGTGAATTAACGCTGTCTTATATATATAGAGAGAGAGAGAGAGGGGGGGGGGGAAATCTATTCTATTCGCAGATGTAGTTACTCTTATATTGAAAAATCCACTTTTGATATGCGTTCATACCCATTTATTATTTTGAGTATATACACATAACTAAAACAAGATTTTTGAGAGTGATAAGCATAAACAATTTTGAATGGTCTTCTAGTTATAAGCATATGAACATATATCGTATTTACTATCATATAAAGTGAGTATGTCTCCATACTTCATGTATCCCAACAAAATAAAAGTGAGTATGTCCACATACCCTTTAGTATGACTACATACTTAATTTAGAAATCTCAAGTATGTAATGATACTCTTTAGATTGTGAGATACATACGTGAGAGTAACTACTCCTAAGAGTAGAAAAAAGGTCTCATATATATATATATATATATATAATTGAGATCTAACAATTTGAGTAAACCATTGTGCTCGTGCTAAGCTTTGTTACCGTGATGAGGAGTTATAGATGACGAGAAATGGTCGTGGTGGCTGCAGCACTTGTTCTTTTTTCTTTCTTCTCACTCTCTTCATCACGGGCTCAAATTTAGAACGAGCAAAAGTGCGGTACTGAACTTTTGACCCACTTATAGCCATCAGGGGCTTATGTCCGGCCCATCGAAGGCACCACGTTGAATTATAGGCCTGGATCAATGACCTCACTGCCCAATGGGCTACGATCCATCAAACGCCGTCTCTTGTGCTAAAACAAAATTCAAACGCCTTTTCTTTTTCTTTTTTTTTTTTGAAAAGAGGCAGGAGCTCTGCCAATCATTAAGGTAGAGATAGAGAGAGTAAATTACAGCTTAAGTTTACAAGATACTAACTTGGCCGGGGCCCTGGCCAAGCCCAAACTGAGACGCATACGTAGATAGGAGGATACAACAAAAGACCTGCCTAATCAGGCGGATGGACACAACTGAATAGATTCACCGAGTCCTTGATCAGTTGAGTTACATGCATGAATGAGCTTTCCTTTTGTTCAAAAGTTCTTTTGTTTCTTTCTTTCCAAATGTGCCACCGGAAAAAGAAGATGATGCCTGCTTGCTCTCTCTGTTGGTGCTTTGTCCTAGCACGAGATATTTGGGTAATCCGGTTCCTGATGCCTCCTTTTCGGAAAGGTTGCAGAGTAGGGTGTATTTGGAAGATATGTGCGACGCTATTCCATACCACTTATGTGAAGTTGCATTTAGTTAACAGGTGTTCATTTGTCTCTGGTTCACAGTAGCATAGCGGGCAATTTGGATTGCAAGGCCAATTCTTCTTCATCAAGTTGTCAGCAGTGGGAGCCTTCCCATGCAGCGTCAGCCAGGCGAAAAACCAACACTTTGGTTCAGTTTTCGCCTGCCACACCGTGGACGCACGAAAATCTAGGCATTCTCCTATGAATTGTGCATCATAAGCTGACGCCACAGAGTATACTCCAGTTGCAGTCCACTTCCAATGGATACTGTCTTTTTGTTCCGTGAACTGAACCTCCGATATCACCGAGAATAGGAGGATGAATTCATCCATAAGTTCTTCTGAATCAATGGCCCTTATGTTCCGAATCCAATTGAAGTTTTTCAGCTCCTTGCACACCGTCCTGTACTTGAATCTTGCCTGTTTGTACAACTTAGGGACCAGTTCACAAGGCGCTGCACCATGTAACCACCTGGCCTCCCAGAATGGAGTGTTTTTGCCATCGCCTACCATGATCATTGTGGATGCGAAGAAAAGCGCTCTGCCCGTCTTCTCATGATGTCTAAGTAGTGCTTTCCATGGCCGGTCACTCCCGTCCTAGCTGTGCCACAGCCACCGTAGGCGTAGCGCTCTGCCAAACCGTTCAAGGTCTTTAATCCCGAGCCCTCCCCATTTTTTTGGTCTAGTGCAGATCCTCCATTTGACCAAGCAGTGCCCGCCTTTTACGTTGTCTGAATCATCCCCTCTCCAGAGGAAGCTCCTTCTGAATCGATCAATGTCTTTGGTGGCCCAGGTCGGTAATTTATAGACAGTTAGGAAATAAGTGGGTATGGCAGATAGAACTGTCTTCACAAGTACTTCTCTGCCCAGGTATGTAAGAAGATTTCTCTTCCATCCAGGTAAGCGATTGCCAATCTTTTGCACCATGGGCTGAATAGAAGACTTTGGAAGTTTCTTGTAGTGTAGGGGAAGGCCGAGGTATGAACAGGGAAACTGTGACACTTGTTGGTCAGCACCAAGGACATGATGAATATCTATGTCTTGACATCTGATCGGGTAAAATTCTGTTTTGTTCAGGTTAATAATCAATCCTGAAGCGTCACCAAAGATTCTCAGGATGTTCTTGGTAACCAAATAGTCCTGATTTGTGGGAGTGATGAACACCGTCGCGTCGTCAGCGTACAAGGACATCCTGAAATTAGCGCAGTTGCCATGTAGAAACTGTAGTGTCCCTGTTCTTTGCGCATAGTGGAACAGTTATTTTCACAAATGGAGCAATTCATTTTCACAAAGGAATACACACCTTTTTCCAGCTACAATGCCCTACTGAGAACGACGAGTTATTTTATCCTCATAACGTGTAGTTTAGGCAATGATGCCATAGGAAAAATATGTGGCTATGCTGGTTTTCATGAGCTGTTGCCATTGATGAATCGTAGAGCATGTTGTAGTGGTCTCTCGGCTCTGTCTTCATGGTCATCAAAGCCACCGCAACAGTGCAGCCAAATGCAGACGGACTCGGCAACAACAAACCACGTTTTCACATTTTATTTTTTTCTTTTTTTTTTAAAGAAATTCCTTATGTTGGAAGATCAAACACTGAAACACAACAGTGACATTTTGAGTGTTTCTTCAAATCAAGGATATATAATAATTACTTTAAAATCAAGCAAAGACAAAAAGAAATCTTCTGTACATACGTTTGACAAAAACAAACTTGTGTTGATCATCCTTTGTTTTTCTAATATAAAAACATTACCTGCCTATTGGTTCCGATGATATCAACATGACTTATAAACTTTAGAAAAAAAATCTATTAGCCAGGTTTTTTTTTGTCCCTTAGCACCTTTATGACGCGTGCGCTGTAAGCCTAAGCATGAATATGTATTACGCATTAGTGTTGTCTTTTTAGATAATCCAGACGTTGACGTTAGTGGGACACATGCCCCTCAAATATGGCTATGGAACTGTAATGCGTTTTTCAATTTATGTTTTCCATCTTCCTTGGTAGTATGCAACATTTTCTCTTAGCTCCACACAGAAGTAAAATGTTGTACATCTGGAATTAGAATGGAGTATTGGTATCAATGGATCTTTTTTTTTTTTTGTATTTTTGGAAGAGAAATGTAACTTGTACCAGCGAGGACCCGCACGGCCGATTCGGCTACTGTGGCGGTCAATTTATAAGCTGTGAGGTCAAGTAAAAAGGTTGATTATATCTCCTCTTATCTGCCTGCCAACTAACCTGGAGGTCAAGTCAAAATCTTTCGCCGGCCAATCCAGCCTTGCGTTCCTCCTCCATCTGCGGCGTTGCTGCAGCAGCTGGACAGCGATGAACCACGGAAGCCAACAAAAAAGTAGCTGCGCAGCAGTTGGAATGGAAATAGATGGACTTGAACAGCCAAGTGTGGCTGCAACCTTCAAATTGGACAATCTTGATCTTGGACTTTGCCTCTCGAGTTTTTTTTTTTTGGGGGGGGGGGGGGGGGGGGGGCGAATTGCCTCTCGAGTTCTTCTTACCCTTGTCCTGTCGTCTCACAAGTCACAAGACACAATGCCAACCTATTGTAAACTTGAGCTATACGGATGCAGAGTACACGTAGAGGTTTCGTCATCTCAAAATCGAATAAGTACAGTGACTGCAGACTCATCGGCATAACTTTAGGCCAATAAAAATTAATGTCACTCCTATCTATAAACAACGAGCGATAATAAGAGAGTACATACAAGGTCGACCACATGGTGTACTTTGTTTGAATCTTTTCCCCACTCTCTATGGAGAAAGCGAGACTCGGCAAGGAGATCATGTGCCAAACGCACGGACGGTTTGCTGTATGTAAGTCCACACAGCGATTCATGAATTAATGATCCGTATGACTACAGATGGTTCGTTAACAGTTGGGAATTCTTAGTACCTGCATCAACGCGTGGCAGTGGATTAATTCGTCTTGCATCCCGGACTTGCGACGGTTCATGAAAAGTAGTCCTCATGTCAATGATGGCGCGCCAGTACACCAAGACCTTTCGTTCGCACAGTAATAAGCACTAGCTAGGATTAGGAGGATGAACAGTATCTTGCTTGAAATAGGACCGCAACCGAACACTTGCCAGATATTATGTTCAAGTCAAAGCAACTCTGTTTCCATTTTTGTTTTTTATCAGTCTGAACGTGGCATGACGGTTACTTCTGTCTTTCTGCTGCTGTTAAGAAGTTTGGCAGCTGCTGGGCCAGCAACGTTGCCGTTTTTCTGCATTTCTTCTCTTCTTCGATTGAGTTGAATCTTGATCTGAACTCGTGTCGTGACTGTAGCTTGAAACTGGTAAGAGGACGATGGTGAAGGTTCATCTCCAGTTCAGATGGAAATATTCCTGTCAAAGAGAGTCGTCCGGAATTATGCATGGGCATCACAGGAGAGAAAAGCATGCGGAACACATTTTTATTCAGTCCGTTGTTGCTGTGATTGTTGAATTTCAAGCTGCAGAAGCTTGGAAGAAACAAGTATGGCAATATAGACAGAAACTGTACTGTACATGCATGTGAACAAACTTGAAGGCAACAAACTACCAATTTAAATTGTCTGTTTCCTCCCAAAGTCCTCTACTTATTTTTTTTAATGTGTACGTTTCCTATTAATGTGGATCGCCTCCTGGACCATCCAAGAATCCTTGCATTTATCACATTCAATTCAAACCAGCCATGCATCGTCATCTCCCAAATCCCAAATTCTCATTTCCCCTTTTTCATACGTTTGCTGTGCCAAGCAAGGACAGCTAGCCGAGAACTCTGAAATTGAATCCGTGGTCGGTCTTTAAAATCTTCCCTGATCGGCTGCTGAGATGACACTGACGTCCATTTTACTTTCCCCACGGCGTGAGTGCACAAAGCACCTCGAGCAGTGATTCACACGAGATCACAGAATGTTGACACCATTTGCTGGCATTTTTATAATGCAATTCAATGGGTTTAGTTGGTTTCTTCACAGCGACCCTTCAAAAAGGGTTGGCTGGAGGGGCCATCAGAGGTAACCCAAACACCTGAACAAACATGCAGCGGCCAATGGCGACGCCGCCCTGATGAGAGTCGTGAGGACTTGAGATTTGGCTGATGGAGATGAAACTCTCGGTCACCATCTTGCATTGGCATCTTGTTGTCACCTATCTCTCATCGACACACCTCCTTTCTTGAGTCACGCACACAAATTTTCCTCGCCGTTGTGACATGCATCATGAGGGTTATGAGGTTCAGGTTTACCGGCCTCGTGTTTGACTTGCATTGCCTGCGGCTAGAAGCCAAACCACTGGTCTCAACTGTAACTGTCAAGACAGGTATTTGACCACAAATGTGAGTGCTACATTGTCGTGTACAAGAGAACTACATTGTCGTGTACAAGAGAACTATGGTGAGAAGATGCCGATGAGACGGCATGCCTGGCCAACAATGGATCGGAGCAGCAAAACATCGGAAGTCTGATATAAGGAAACACTTTTTCAGCTTTCACTGTCAACAAGTAAGAATCTGACTGCAAGATGTTGGAATTTACTAGCAGTTGTCAGCAGGCTAGGTTGAGAAGATATTCAAAAACATGGAATGGTTCCGTCATTCCTGGGTGCGTCGTCGTCGTTTCTAGAATTTGACACCTGTTTATAACTTGCTAATAAGCTACTACTAGGTGTTAACTGGCGCATGTTTTTTTTTTGTGCTTTGACTAATAAGATAAGAAGAAGATTGCAGCAACAACAGCTCCTGGAATGAAGGAGATGTCGTCTGAAAGCGCAAGTTTTTGAACACATTCTGACAGCGGGCTCTGTATACTCTGTACATGCAAGTACGTATCCGCTGCATGCTCAATAACCATCAGAAGACGAGAGTGGTAGGAGTTGTGCGTTGAACTATATACCAGCACCTTCATCAATTTATATTGACCAAATTAATCTCTAGGACAGAGGTCTCTCTCTAACCATCCCCCCAGAGAGTGCTCGGAAGTCGGAACACGTAGGTCAGTGATCACTCCAGGGCAAGAATCTAAGCACAGAATGAACACTCCACCCAACTGATTACTATATGAAACCGATATAACCGCACAAGTTAAACAATAGGTTTCAATGGAACAACACATGTTTTAAAATTATATGTTCAAGTATAATCTAGATATTCAGCAACTATCATTCTCTGATCTCTGTAGCGCCGATAGCGAGATTCGTATGGGTACGGTGCCACTTGCTTAGCTTGTACTGTCGGCGTGTTAAAATGTGACACCGCGCTTGCTGGCATGCCAACCATATGTGGTTAATGTTCAGAATAACCAGGTTCACTGCGTGCACAAACACATGTGAACACAGGTTCACGACCTTGAGATGAATTTTAAAGAAGAAGAAACAAGTTCCCGCCAAGGCAATAGTTTATTTGCTCTCTGGTGTTACGTTGCTCATGAGGCGAACGAAAGTGTTAAAGGCAAGAGCTCATAGACGATACACCAACCATTTTGATGCCCTTAATTAGGCCCTATATATATATATATGTCACAATTGTTGAAAACAAAAGAACAATAATAACAAGCTATAGAACGCATTAATTAAAGAAGAAAAGAAAACAGTAAAATAGTACATCCACGCTATACATTTACGCAGCTCGTCGTTGATGATGATTAGCATAATAAAGGCTCCGAAATGAGTAATGAATCCACATCATATCACTACTTCCTCTTGTTCTTGCTTCCGACGAGCAGGACGACGTAGAATAGCGCCCGGAAGAAGAACCCCCATGCGACGGTGACCAGCAGGCACTTCCACTTGCCGATGTCGGTGACGCCCTGCTGCGTGAGCACGTCGGCGCCGGTGACGACGCATGTGTCGGTGGTGAGGTTGTTCCCGAGCGTGGCGCTGATGGCGTCGAGCACCTTGCGCTTCACCGCCGCCGGCATCCTCCCCACCGGCGTCCCGTCGAACATCTCGATCCCGCGCGAGAAGCACCTCGTCGCGTCCCCAAACTCGTTCTGAAGCACAGCTTGGTACGGGTACTTCACCAAGGAGAGGTAGTGGAACCAGATCCAGTAGTCCGGGATGCGCTCCCGCGTGATGAAGAACCCGGAGAAGAGGAGGAAGTATGCCAGGATCGCCACCACCACCGTGTAGCCCAGCATGACGTGCGGGACCACGGCCGAGAGGAAGGTGACGAACCCGGACCCCGCCCAGAACGACGCGAGCACGACGGCGACGAAGAAGAGGAACGCCTTGCCGCCGCCGGCGAGCCCGACGGCCCAGAACGTGGTGCAGGCGAAGGCGAGGGAGAGGAGGACCAGCGGCGGGAAGGCGACGACGGCGTTGGCGAGGACGTAGGAGATTTTCCGGTACGCGTTGTGCGCCGTCTCGCGGAGGTAGATGTGGCGTTCTTGCACGAAGACGGGTAAGGCGTCGGCGCAGACGTAGAACATGGTCGACATGGCCATGGCGAAGAAGCCCAGGCGCTCTTGCACGCCCTTTGGTGTCGCGTCGAGTTGCCAGAAGATGGTCGCCAGGATGAAGCCCGTCACCATGATCGTGCCGAGCCGCATGATGAAGAGCTCCGGCATGCGCCCCGTGTTGGTGAAGGAGCGCTTGATCAGCACCCACACCTCCGTCCACGCCGGGTTCGCGAACGTCGGCACGGATCCTGTAGTCACCGCGCCTCCTCCTCCCTCGCCGCCGCCCGCCACGAGCTTCCCCCGCGAGACGCTCTCGGCGATGGCGAGATTAAGCGGCATGGTCCGCATCACGAGCTTGTCGTCCTTCTCCGCTGTGGAGTTCTGCTGCCATTTTGTGTTGAACTCGGCGAGGGCCGCGGCGCCGTCGGGCTCCTGGCGCTCGAACTCGCGGATGGTGTCGAGCGCGAACTCCGCCGGGTTCTCGTTGTCGGGGATGGGCGCCCCGAACTCGGAGAAGAAGGGCTTCAGTCCAGCAGGCGTGCCGGCGTACACGGTGCGTCCTCGCGAGAGGAGAATCAGACGGTCCAGAATCCCCATGATCCTGGCACTCGGCTGGTGGATCGTCATCATCACCACACTCCCACTCTGCGCGATGCGTCGGAGCACCTGCACCACCATGAACGCGCTCGCCGAGTCCAACCCGGAGGTGGGTTCATCGAGGAACAATAAAATCGGATCATGAATAATATCCGTGCCGATGGACACGCGGCGGCGCTCGCCGCCGGACACGCCGCGATGGCCCTCGTCGCCGATGATGGTGTCGGCGGCGCGGGCGAGTCCGAGCTGGTCGACGAGCGCGTCCACGCGCGCGCGCTTCTTCTCCGGCGACAGCGATCTGGGCAGGCGGAACTCCGCGGCGAAGAGGAGCGTCTCGCGGACGGTGAGCATCGGGTACAGCAGGTCGTCCTGCATCACGTACGCCGAGATGGCGCGGAGCCGGCGGCCCTGGAGCGGCTCGCCGTTGAGCGACACGTGGCCCTTCAGGCTGTCGCGGGCGATGCGGCCGGCCAGGGCGTCGAGGAGGGTGGACTTGCCGGAGCCGCTCGCGCCCATCACAGCGAACAGCTCGCCGTCGCGGGCGGAGCCGGAGATGGTGTCCAGGAGGGTCTTCATGGTGTTGGTGGTGGTGGAAGAGGGTGGGGCGTCGGTGGAGGCGAGGCGGTTGCTGGGGCGGGAGGGAAGGCAGCTCGCCAGCAGCCCGCCGGACTTCTTCACGCTGTACGATAGGTCGGAGAAGGTGAGCACGTAGGGGACCGGCGGCAGCACGGGATGCATCGCCGCCCCTGCCAACGACGATGTCTCGCTGGCGGCGGAGTCGATGTCGACGACCACGGCGTGCCGGCCGGAGCTCGCCATGGTTTGGGTTTGGCGTGTCGTTGCCGAGCTCTGCGTCTCAGTTGTGCTATGCTCTGCTTTTGGGAGAGGAGAGTAGAGGAGGGGGAGGAGTCGTTGGCGTGGAGGAGGAGGGCGTGGCGCGGGGCGTGTTAAATAGGCGGGTCTGGTACTCTGGTTAGGGAGACGCACAGGGAGCCGGCTCCGTCTCCTACTTGCTGTACCACTCGGAGTAGGAGACCGCCCAGCGACCGCCCGTCCACGGCTTTTCTCCCTCTCCATCCCTCCGGGTTCTTTCTTCCAGGGTCACGATTCCTCTGCGTCAACAAAGTTCCCTTCAGATTCCAGAACAGGATAATTTTTTTTTCGACATGGTTTTCATCAGTATCTCGTGCACGCGCAACCCCCGTTGTTATTCGTGTTCTCACTACTCAGAATCAAATTATCTCGTTTAACCAAAAATCAAGTAGTACTTGTTTGTCGGGGCTCATAACATATACAGTATCTTTTTTGGGGGGTATATATGGGCACGCATGACACCGTCCCGTAATTCAGACTATCAGACCCCCTTCCTCATTTAACAGCTAATGACGACGACGGAATGCACCACGCTGTTTTTTTTTTCATTTCCACTTCCTACCCACGCGCAAAAGTGACGAGATGCACCGGTAGGTACACAATTATAGCGTAAAAAAAAAGTATATCTATGGTTATGTTTTTCTATCTACAAACCGTATGAAAACAATAGCTGCGGTGCAGCGCAGGGTGCTCTACATCAAACTTCAAGCAGTGTATCTACCGAGTCAGCCACGTGACGAACAAGTACATCGATCACGACTTCCGCGCTCAGTTGCTCAAAGCAGTGCTCTGCCAACTGCTCCTCAGGTATCACGGCGACGCATGTACAACTGGAAACGGCAAAAGCAGCAACGAACAGGACTCGGCCAACGATCGCCAGCTGATGATAGCATGAATTCTGGCCCAACAACTTTAGGAGTACTTGGGTCTTGGATCACACGCGGCTTCCTACCGAGTTACCTTCTCTGGAGATGTCTTGCAACGCTTGCTAGACAGAATCAACAAGACACACACTGTTCGAGAAAAAGAAAAACAAGCCATAATAATCATGCAACTGTTATCATATCTTATTTGAGCTCAAGTTACCTCTGATACACACGACACATAGACCAAGGACAAGAAATCCATACAAGTTTCTAGCTCAAATCCACAACAGAAATAGTAATAAACGAGGAGCAAATACACAGTGTCAATATCTTGAACCGTTGTACTAGTAACGAGGAGCAAATACACAGTGTCAATATCTTGGAACCGTTGTACTAGTAACGACATGCACAGCATCATATCTTGAACCGTTGTACTGACCCAACTGACGTACTATAGGCCTGCATTGTTTTAGTGATAGGATTCCAGGTTTTCATGGGGATCCGCTTCCTCTTGGGAGGTCATCATCTCCAGCATCACCTATGCCATTGTCCCTGGGACTTGCGCTTGGGTTATCCCTAGGACTTGGGCTGCGCTCTTCGGCTGCCATAGGACTCGGGCTGCGCCCATTGGCAGCAGGGCTACCGCCACCACCAGATGGGCTACGGCTCCTGCTGTCCTCCCTCCCCGGAGGCCTGTTACCACTACTCTCACCATTATCCTTCGGTGGTGGGCTTACTCGATCCCGGGGGCTGGGACTCCTACTTCCATCAGGTGTGGGGCTGCGCTCCTTTTCCTTGGCAGGAGAGATGGACCTCCTGGGGCTCCTGCTGTAGCTAAGGCTCCTTGATCGCCTTTCATCACGGTCACGGCGACCTCCCTTGGGAGATCCTGATAGGGATCTGGATCTTGACCGGCTAAGAATAAAGGAAAGTTAGAAGAGGTTGGATGACATAAATAAAAATAGCAGAGGAAACAATGAAATAACTAATGCACAAACAGAAACAGGTAGATGAAGGAAACCACTAAAAAACAATGATACCTGTAGCTCGGGCTCCGGCTCCGACTGTAGCTGCAACTGCGGCCCCGTCCACGGCGTGGAGATGGGGACCATGAATAACTTCTCTCACGCCTGAAAAATATCCATCAAAAAATTAATATTCTGATGAGAACCATTCAAGGGTAAGCAAACCTGGAAATAGGACTGTAGGAATATTGTTAATATTACTTGAGATTCCTTGGACTATTCTGGCAGTTTCTTTCTATATGCCCCCTTTCTCCACAGCGGTAGCATTTGTTCTTCCAATCTCCAGCCTTGCAGTCTTTTGCCCAGTGACCGTCAATTCCACAGTTAAAACACCGACCTGTTCCTGGCGGAGGTCCTCTTCCCATGTACTCACGTGAACCACCTGGACCTCGTGGAACCTGCAAGCAAAATCATTTGGAATATCATAAGCAAATTCAATATGGTCAATCCAGGAGTGAATTTTGAATTTGAAAAGATATAATAGTTGTAACCAGCCATTCAGAAATTATACAAGAAGGATAGTTACCCCTCTAGCGAACTCAACAATGATACGGCTTCCATCAACATCCCTGCCATCTAGCTGGTATTGCGCTTCATCAGCATCACGAGGATCACTGAATTCCTGTCAAGTAATTTGCAGGGAGAGGCAAATGACAATATGTCAAATAGGGAAATACGAAGTAGGTTTTCCATACAGTAATAAGTCTGCTAACACTGAAGTAATGTGAGAATTAGACAAAGGTTAGCAAGATTCACTTACAATAAATGCATAGTCACGCTTCATCTCCACATCTCGTACTCTGCGCAAAGTGTTGCCACAAACATTAAGCCGTCATGAGTCAAGTACTCAAATGCATCACCAACTGGGAACTTCCACTAAAACAGTCAATAATATTCCACCAAGGGCGCCCTTCACCAAAGTCCTCCATAAACTTTGGAACAATGGCCACCAATTCCACCAAGGGCACCCTTCCACCACAGAACTCCCAGTAGTGTAAAAAACGGGGAAACCTTCAACAACATCGTTCAAGTCAAACACACAATTTCTGGGGAACAAATTTTCACGGCATACTAAATGCAGCACCACATAATACTAATTACAAAATCGTTTTGATATTGCTGATCCACAAGAATCTTGGAAATACTTATAAATAGCCTATGAAAGGTTCAATTATAGGAAAGGTCCCTTCACTCTCAGACTACCCTTACGAACCGACATATACTGAATCTAGGACAAATGAAGACCTAACAATGACAGTTTTACACCCATCACCAATTAGCACATGCTAACAAAATGACTGGAGGTATTGCAAAATTTATTTGCTTCAGGAAGCTCTTGAAGAATTCTTAAAGAGCACAATATTTCTCTTACCTTCCATATCTGCTGAAAATATATTCTAGGTCACGGGAACGAGTACGGGGTGCCAATTTGCCAACATACAGGCGAGTGTTTCCATAACGATCATCATAGCGAGGCATATTCTCTGGACACAAGAAAACCCTACATTAGTTATTTCATCAAGAACTTAAGCAGATAAAGGGACAGCACACAACTACATAGAATAGCTTAACACTACAGCTAGAAGATAACGATGGTGTGAGTTGCGGATATCAGCTCTCTCAAACGTCGCATCATCCTCAAGAGCTTAAATAAATAGAGGCACAGCACACATCTACCCAATAGCAGTTACACTACAGTTTGAAGAAAATGGATGATAGGAGTTAGCAATCAGAATCATCTCAGATAAAGGGATAACGCACAATTACACATAATAGCATTAACACTACAGTTAGGAGATAACAGATGGTGTGAGTTGCAAATATCAGCTCTCTCAGTCATCTCATCATCTTCAAGAACTTAAACAAATAAAGCGACAACACACAACTACCCAATATCATTTCCACTACAGTTGGAAGAAAATGGATGATGGGAGTTGCAATCAGAAACTTCTACCAGATAACTCTAAAAGCCAAGCATTAAACTGAAAGATTGCTACTGCCCATTGCAGGGTTGTAACCTCACATAACTAGAAGCACACCACATCTTTCATAACAGTAAATAGAATGCAGCAGTTCACATCACCATATCATATATAAACCAGCAGCTGCAATAAGATATAAAACAGTACTTCGCTCACTGCTCAGGGATCACACGGTTACACAAAAATTACTATGCGAACAACAGTATCTAGTTGCTGTCAGTAACACATCGCAACACTGTTCAATAAGTGGTGAAGTACATGGAAACTAAAACTAAAAATCAGCAACAGGGCATCCTCACCCCGAATCCAGCACAAACTGTTTATCCCACAACAGAACTGTAAACGAGAACAAATGTCATCTAATTCATTCATTCACTGCTCCGACGTGGGAGGCCCCAGCCCTACACACAAATCGGTCCGACCATAAAAACCACAACGAACCTAACTCGAATCGCGGGTCAAACAAAGCACTACCGGTACTAGCGCGCAACCGCCACCACGCAGCGAACACGAAATGGAATTTTTGGAATCGAATTCGCGCGAAACAACCTTCGTCCAGGAAGCTAGAGACACCGACAGACGAGGAAGACTGCTGGAGAAGAGAGGAAGAGGGGGATGCCGCCGTGGCGGCCGGTTTATACCTGTGGATCGTGAGGGATCGGCGCCGGCGTTGGAGCTGCGGGAACGGAACGGAACGGATATGGTGTGGGCAGGTGGAGACAGATCTGGAAGAAGCTGGAAGGCGGCAGCTGGAGATGAGACCGGGCCGTCAACGCTTACGACAGCTTGGTATACTGACAGGTGGGCCGAACGGATATTTTTACACTTTCGAGAAGGCCGTAGTACGGTCCGTAGAAACACGAGGCACGGAGGCAGTTACACGGCTCACATTTCCTGATTCGGCTCATCGGCCTGGCCCAACTAGCAAGCCCGCACGAACTGGGCCGCGTCACGGAGCACGAGTCCAAGCCAGACACCCGCGGGCGCGCCCGGCTATATCCTGTTGCTCCAACCCTTGTCGCACGCTCCCCTCTCCACCTCCGCGCCGCCGCCGCCGAGCGCGACTCGATCCAGATCCAGGCGTCCTACCGCCGCGACCGCGCGTCGCCGCCTCCTCCTCAGGTAGCTGCCCTCATCGTCCTCCTTCCCCTGACCTCGCGCGCGTTGATTCCTCTTATCTCGTCGTTGGTAGTCTCGTCGTCTTCCTAGCTCGCGGTAGTTTAATTTTTCCTCGGTTTCGAGTGGCTCGGCTGAGCCTTGTCCCTCAAGTTGTTGGGGATTTGGAAGTTTTCGGCCGGATCTGGTTACCGTAAGGGTTTCGGAGCTTATCTGTGTAGTTTTGCTTGCGGATTTGTTGGCTCGTAGAAGTGTTGCGTAGGGTTTTCGAGTTTTTTAGAGTTTGTTATTGGTGGCGTACAGTTGGATTTTGTTGTCTATTTGCGTCCTGTGTCATGAGATGCTGCGACTTAGCACGGGAGCAGAGGCGTGCATACGAGCGTAGAGCGAGTGCAGTTTTGCAGATAGTTACATGCTGCTACCAGATTCTGCTCCTTGTGCATGTTGTCTCTCAACTGTACTTTATCTATGTTCGTCTTTCTGGTGAAAAAGATCTTATACCTGACATAAGTCTTTTCTGTTGCCCAGGAGACATGCCTCGCTATGATGATCGTTATGGAAACACTCGCCTGTATGTTGGCAAATTGGCACCCCGTACTCGTTCCCGTGACCTGGAATATATTTTCAGCAAGTATGGGAGGTAAGATTGTTCATGAACAGCTCCTCAGAAGTTTGCTCTAGTAAAATAATTTTGCAATGCTTTGAATAGTTCTTCATAAGTTGTGATTTCTCCTGGTGGGCGTCTAGCATGTGTTTTTCTCCTCCTTTTGGAGAAAATTTTTATGCTTCAGCTCAACACGAGCAGTCAGCACCACAGTAACACAATATGGTTTATTTAGGTTTTGTTGTACAGATAAGATTATGGTGTATTGAATTTCTCTATAAGCATTCTGGCAGGTGGTGGGATACATGTCTTCTGATGTCTATAGTAGAATACTATAAATAAGAAAGGGGTTCTTCCGATCCTTGTTCATAATTGTTGGTTAGACTGCTGGTCTGGTAACGTGAGTCTTTTTTAATTTTTTAGATACTTGTGGTTGAGTCCCTTTGTTGCTTGACGGATTCTCTTAATTAATTAAGCATCATGTAGAAACTTGACCACCTAGATCTTATGTTTGACCTGAGTGATCTTGTTGAAGGTTTCCCGGTTTTTTACACAACCTGGGAGGTGTGGTGGTCTGGTGGAAGGGTGCCCTTGGTGGACTTGGTGGCCATTATTCCAAAGTTTGTGGAGGACTTTGGTGAAGGGCGCCCTTGGTGTGATGTTATTGGCTGTTTTAGTGGAAACTCCAAGTTGGTGATGCATTTGACTACTTGATTCATGACGGCTTACTGTTTGTGGCAAACCTTTGTTGCAGAGTGCGAGATGTGGAGATGAAGCGTGACTATGCCTTCATTGTAAGTGTTTATTGATGACATTTCTTTAATTCTGCAACTCTTTATATACTATTTGTGTTGCATATAATATATTTGTAACATATTTGATTTTATATGCCACTTCTTGCAAATTAACTTGCAGGAATTCAGTGATCCTCGTGATGCTGATGAGGCACAATACCAGCTAGATGGCAGGGATGTTGATGGAAGCCGCATCATTGTTGAATTTGCCAAGGGGGTAAGTTCTGTCTTTTATAGTTTTGGATGTGCTTTTTTCGTTAAGCTAAAGATGATACACATTTTTGTTTGGTTCTTGTGGATTTCATTCTTCTCTAGCCTTCTGTAACCAGTGTGGCACTAAAAGGACTAGTTGTTATACAGATGTTAGAGATTTTTTAAAGCTGATCATGATTATGAACCAAACAACAATCCATGCTTGCAGGTACCACGTGGTTCTGGTGGTTCGCGTGAATATATGGGAAGAGGGCCTCCACCAGGTACTGGGAGATGTTTTAACTGTGGAATTGATGGTCACTGGGCAAGGGATTGCAAGGCTGGTGACTGGAAGAATAAATGTTACCGCTGTGGAGAGAGGGGTCATATAGAAAGAAACTGCCAGAACAGTCCAAGGAGTGTCAGGTATTATTTCACAACATTCTTTATGGTATTAATTCCTGAATCAACAATCCCTTGTAGCACTGAGTTTGTATTTTTCCTTGACTGGCTTTATTTTTGTCAGGCGTGAGAGGAGTTATTCACGATCACCATCTCCGCGTCGTGGGAGGGGTCGCAGTCGGAGCTACAGCCGGAGCCGAAGCCGTAGCTATAGGTACGCTGAAGAAGCTATGCTGCTATTGGTTAAATTTTTTTCCATGTTTGGTTTCAATTTTTTTACTTGTATTATTTATCCTGTCTGCCCAGTTTTTTGTTTTAACAATCCTGTTGTTTGTATCCAGCCGGTCTAGATCCAGATCCGTGTCTGGATCCCCTAGGGGTGGACGTCGTGAGCAAAGGAGATCAAGGAGTCTTAGCTACAGCAGGAGCCCCAGGAGATCTGTCTCCCCGCCTGCAAAGGAGCGCAGCCCCACACCTAATGGAAGCCGGAGTCCGAGGAGCCTTAGTCCTCGGGATCAGGTGAGCCCGCCACCAAAGGATAATGATCAGCACATTGGTGACAGCCCTCGTGGGAGGAGCCGGAGCCCATCTGATGGGGGCAGGAGCCCTGCTGCTAATGGGCACAGCCCGAGTCCTAGAGGTAACCGCAGCCCGAGTCCAATGGATAACCGCAGCCTGAGTCCAAGGGAGAACCGCAGCCCCAGTCCTAGGGACAACCGCAGCCCAAGTCCTATGGACAATGGCAATGGTGATGAGGACCACCCTGGTTCGCCAAGGCGAAGCAGGTCTCCTTGAAAACCAGAAATCAGATCCTTTGTGACTCCAAATGATGCAGTCTACTGTTTTGCTGTAACATTTATGTTTTTGTGGGATTAGATAACATACTCTATTTACTTGTTGCTGAACTATTGCTTGTTTTCCTGTGGTTTGAGCTAGAAACATTGCAAGAATTCCACTAGCTATGCTTGATGTGCAATGAAGATAATTGAACTTGGAAATCGTGCTGTTTGGATTGTGTTGTGTGATTTGTACCTTCTTTCTTCCCTATGGTATAGTAGGAGAAAAGTTATAGTTTAGCTGCTTAATGTTAGAAGTGCTTTAATGTCTATCGTTGTGCGCAATCGTCCATTTTCCATCCGCAAGTGGGAGACAGTAACTCGGAAAGATATTCTGTAAACTCCACCTCGGGTCCCCTCGGCAGCGATGAACGGATGGGGCTTCGTTCGTGTAAACGGTCAATTTCAGGATGTACTGCTCACATGGACGCTTACGGATTGACACGTCTATACTCTACGTGCAGCTCGGCAGTCGGCACTCAGTAGGAGAACTAGTACTACAATCGTCAACTGGCGAACAGGCTGTGGTCTCTTAGCAATTGGATGTGCCTAGCCAAGATATCATGAGGACTGCACACTTCCCCATGTGTTTCGTGGATTTTTTTGGTTCTGAAATTCCTAACAGCAGTATGCAAAAGCTCAAAAACACGGATGACTCTCGTTAGTGCTAAGCAATAAAATCGCGACCCATGCAAGTTGTAGCACTGATCGGCATTTGTTTTCACTTTCACTCAGAACGGAAAAGAGATACCAGGATGGCGATGAGCAGGCCATGAATTCCACGTTGGATGGGCCGCGTCATATCCTTGTTAGCTCTGTTCCTCGTTGGATAGCGAACTCACTAAATCACTATGAAACACGAACAATGACTGATGTTCAACGGTTTGGTGAGATTAGTGGCCCAACAGAAAGCGATATAGTTGGAGGACGAAAATTAAATAAGTGGAAGAGAAGGGACCAAATTAAGACTTCACCCATCTATAAAAGGCTAGACTTTCATCTTCCTTGTCCTGCATGCACTCCTGCAATCCTGCTATTCTCCCTCCTCTTCTTCAAGCAGGCGTAGAGTTACCAAGAGCTAGGAACAGCAACCTTAGCTACCAACGTCACCTAGGCCGCAATAATCTCGTGTGCCCACCTCCACTGCGGTTTTGTACTGTCATCACAACCATTGTGTTGCTATCTGATAATTGATAATAACAATAGTGGATCTGGTTGTGTTTCTTTCTTCCTCCTTGATATACTAATATCTTTACAAATATATCATATGTTATGATTAATTTACACTTGATCATAGTTAAAAGTTAAATTAAAGTGGGCATATGTCCCCATGCTAAAAAAAACAACCCTCAATGCTTATTTATTTACTCCCTCCGTTCATATTTACATGTCATTCTCACTTTCCAATACATCTTTCTCTCTTCTCAATACAATATTCTCTTTTTCCACTATATCTCTATCTCTATCTCTCTTCTTCTCGTTTTCAGTGCACCCATCTTTTTTACTTCTCCTTATTTCCCGTGTCTAACTCCAAAACGACATCTAAATGTGAACGGAGGGAGTATTTATTAGTTGAATATAAATGTAAAACCTTCACCTAAGAAAATTACAATACGTCAATGATAATAGTGGAATGTTATCTTTCCCTAAGGTGTCGACCGAAGATACATGACGAAGGCCGGTCCAACCATGCTAATGTCAAACCCGAAGAGGGTGACAACTATCTAGGTCATGTTCGTTATGAATGTGACCATCCTCTAACTCTTGGAGAGAAGTAGGAGGGGATAGATAAATACGTGGTTAAGGAAGATGAAGGCAACTCGCCTTTTATAGTAATACGACACAATAACAACAAATGGATTCAGCCCCGACAAACTAGCTAGGGGTGTACATATTATTGGTGGTTCACCAACCAATTTTGTGAACTCCACGGTTGAGTCTTGAACTTGTAATATTGGATGTCGGGCTGGTACAAGTGCGAACCAAAACAACAAACGAGACCATATGGCTACTTCGAAACCCTCAATACAAGCTTGTTTTACTAGCTAGTGCCGAAAAGCTAAAGACTAATCTTCATAAATAAATAAAACTAATAAAGAAAAAAGACAGGACTCAGAAAGGAGAGAAACAATAGAACTTGTAGTATTAATTATAGCTGATTCCGAGCCCAAATCGGGCCCCCATTCGATGTTCCCTTTATAAATTGACACGGCCATACCACACATCGATCACAGAAACAACGTGCCAGAGGTCGCCACAACGAGATAACAAATTAACCATGCACCACCTAGAGTTTGTGATTTTCAGATACAAACATGGCGATCTTCTGAAGCCTAGGAAAATGCATATATTCATCTTTTGAAATATTTAACAATCAAATAATAGACTTTACCAATAGTATTGATCATAATCAATAGTCAAATTAAGGTTGGACATATGCCCCATGCTAAAACAACCACACTCACAACTTTCTTATTTATTTATTGTGATAAATGTAAAACCTCTCACAATGAAAAAATTGCCATACATTATCGACAATAGTGGATTGTTTTGTTTTTCTGAAGAGGAGACCGCATGTTTGAAGCAACCAGTGTAGTGATTTGAATCCTCGAGAGGGTGACCATCCTCTGACTCTTGGCACTCGCTAAGTCACTGTAGGGAGAGGAGCAGAAGGATAGGAGAGATGAAGACGTGGGTGAGAAAGATGAAAGCAGCTGGCCTTTTACAGATAGACGACTCAATAACAAATGGATTTTGCCCATTGGTTAAAAAATACAGAAGGTATGCACGTTAAAGATGAAAGCAATTGGCCTTTTATAGATAGGCGACTCAATAACTCGATTGGACATTTGTTGTGAGTAGAAGGTATGCACGTTAAAGAAAACATATTTCCTAGCTTTCAATCAACTGAAAGTTTTCAGTCAATGGTTTGCTACTTTATGTTTTAATTTTTTTATAGTATTATCTGTATAATAATTATAAACTATTGAATCTAGATCTAATGATTCAAAGAGGTGACTGAAAGTTATCCAAACTTTTAGTCAGCTGAAAATTAGCAAGTCCGTAAAGAAAATACATGTTTTTAACAAGACTAGATGAACCATTGCTTGGAAACCTAACAATTCGGTGGACTCGCTGACGGTTGAGTAGGGGTGTAAAGTGGAGAACCTTAGGGTCCACCTCTGACCCTCTTTACTTCAACCAAATGAACCAACTCCCTAAAATTTGCCCTCGTTTTGAGAACTTGGTTGATTTCGTTGAACTATGATGGATCGGAAGGTGACCCTAAGGTTCTCCGATTTTCACCCCTGTGTTTGAGTTCTTGACCTGCTAATACAGATGTCTAATTGGTGTGTAGTGGTAACCAACACAACAAACGAGACCATATCACACAGGCAGCACCGGACTCAGAGAGGAGGAGAAAGTAAACAATACTTTTACCTAATGTAAAAAATCTTGATATTAGTATATTACAACAAACAAAAAAAGCATCCGACTCAGAGAGGAGAAGAAACAGGAATACGAGCACGGACTCGTAGTCTGTATGAATCACGGCCGACTCCGAGCCCAGCTCGGGCTCCCGCAGCTGCGTGTTCGTTCCATCTATAAAAGTTCAAGGACCCCGACTCGCATCAATCATCATTGATTGAAACAAGTCGCCAAGTGAGTCCCGGCTGAGCTCACGGTAACGAGACGCCAAACCAGGCAGCAGCAAGTTCGTGATCGGTGCATCTACACACATGGCGACGGCCGGGCACACTGTGGTCGACATCGACGCCGACGACGAGACCACGCAGCAGCTCGCGCCGGTCCCCTATGTGCTCAACTTCTCCGATCTGTCGTACAGCGTCAAGAAACCCGGCGGACCAGGCTGCTGCCTTCTCTCTCTGCCGAGCAAGGGCCTGGCTGACGCACCTCCGTCGGGTTCCAGTTCCAGCAGCAGCAGCAGCAGGCACATGAAGACCCTCCTGGACACCATCTCCGGGTCCGCCCGCGACGGCGAGCTGTTCGCGGTGATGGGCGCGAGCGGCTCCGGCAAGTCCACCCTCCTCGACGCCCTGGCCGGCCGCATCGCCTGCGACAGCCTGAAGGGCCACGTGTCGCTCAACGGCGAGCCGCTCCAGGGCCGCCGGCTCCGCGCCATCTCGGCGTACGTGATGCAGGACGACCTGCTGTACCCGATGCTCACCGTCCGCGAGACGCTCCTCTTCGCCGCGGAGTTCCGCCTGCCCAGATCGCTGTCGCCGGAGAAGAAGCGCGCGCGCGTGGACGCGCTCGTCGACCAGCTCGGACTCGCCCGCGCCGCCGACACCATCATCGGCGACGAGGGCCATCGCGGCGTGTCCGGCGGCGAGCGCCGCCGCGTGTCCATCGGCACGGATATTATTCATGATCCGATTTTATTGTTTCTCGATGAACCCACCTCCGGGTTGGACTCGGCGAGCGCGTTCATGGTGGTGCAGGTGCTCCGACGCATCGCGCAGAGTGGGAGTGTGGTGATGATGACGATCCACCAGCCGAGTGCCAGGATCATGGGGATTCTGGACCGTCTGATTCTCCTCTCGCGAGGACGCACCGTGTACGCCGGCACGCCTGCTGGACTGAAGCCCTTCTTCTCCGAGTTCGGCGCGCCCATCCCCGACAACGAGAACCCGGCGGAGTTCGCGCTCGACACCATCCGCGAGTTCGAGCGCCAGGAGCCCGACGGCGCCGCGGCCCTCGCCGAGTTCAACACAAAATGGCAGAAGACCAAAACTGACAATGACAACAGGATGATAATGAGCACTATGCCATTGGAGCTCGCCATCGCGGAGAGCGTGAAAAGAGGAAAACTGGTGGCCGGCAGCGGCGGCGAGGGAGGAGGCGCGGTGAGCAGTACCTGGTCATCATCAGTGCCAACATTTGCCAACCCGGCGTGGACAGAAGTCTGGGTGCTGATCAAACGCTCGTTCACCAACACGGGCCGCATGCCCGAACTCTTCATCATGCGGCTCGGCACAATCATGGTGACCGGGTTCATCTTCGCGACGATCTTCTGGCAACTCGACGCCACCCCAAAGGGCGTGCAAGAGCGCCTGGGATTCTTCGCCATGGCCATGTCAACCATGTTCTACGTCTGCGCCGACGCCTTACCCGTCTTCGTGCAAGAACGCCACATCTACCTTCGTGAGACGGCGCACAACGCGTACCGGAAAATCTCCTACGTCCTCGCCAACGCCGTCGTCGCCTTCCCGCCGCTGGTCCTCCTCTCCCTCGCCTTCGCCGCCACCACCTTCTTCGCCGTGGGGCTCGCCGGCGGCGGCAGCTCGTTCGCGTTCTTCGTCGGGATCGTGCTGGCGTCCTTCTGGGCCGGGTCCGGGTTTGTGACCTTCCTCTCGGCCGTGGTGCCGCAGGTGATGATCGGGTACACGGTGGTTGTGGCGATCCTGGCATACTTCCTACTCTTCTCCGGGTTCTTCATCACGCGTGCCCGGATCCCTGGATACTGGATCTGGTTCCACTACCTGTCCCTGGTGAAATACCCGTACCAAGCGGTTTTACAGAACGAGTTCGGGGACGCGACGCGGTGCTTCTCGCGCGGCGTGCAGATGTTCGACGGCAGCCCCATCGGCGGCTTGCCGGAGGCCGTGAAGGTCAGGGTGCTCGGCGCTATCAGCTCCGTGCTAGGCACCAACATTACTGCGGACACCTGCGTAGTAACCGGCGCCGACGTGCTGGTGCAGCAGGCCGTGTTGGACATTGGCAAGTGGAAGTGCTTGCTGGTGACCGTGGCGTGGGGATTCTTTTTTAGGTTTTTGTTCTATATTGTTCTGCTCGTCGGGAGCAAGAACAAGAGAAGATAATAAGAGATGTATAAATATGTAATATACAATTGTGTAACATTGTTTTTTAATCAATAGTGTAAAAGAGAAATTTTGTATAGCCTCCAATATGATTCGCATGCATCAATGCGTGAGAAGTACTAGCACTACGGAAAACTCATACTTCACCGTGTGCCAGAACTTTTACCGTGGGCTTTTCCGCGGGCACACGGCAAAGAAGACCTATGCCATGTGCAGTAGCAGGAAACACACAATGGACTCATCACACTAATAGAGTGACAAACGCGCACTCATTGTGTTGAAAACTCAAATAGCAGCATGCAGGTTACACAAGATGAGAGGCCTATATATACACCCGCAAACACAATAAAATGGAACTTCGATCCCATGTTCTATCTCTTATCTGTACAGCTAGGTTCTTTTGTTTGAGATGTTGGAGTGAACAAAAATGAGTCAAATTGAGACGCTGGTGGTTTTTTTTTGGTTTGAGATGTTAGAGTGAACCAAAGTGAGTCAAATCGAGATATTGGAGCGCTCTGTTTCTGGTGATCACGTATGGACTCTATTCTCATCAATACCATGTTTCCAACTTTCCGATAATAGTGCATCTACTGAAGATTGACGTCCATGACTTAGACAACCACCTTCCGTAGACTCCATGTGTGTTTCAGGAGTCATAGCTGCAGTCAGATGGACACCCATGGAAAATGAGCTTTGCTAGATCGTTAGTTTCCAAATTTCTGACCTCCCACAAAATGCTAGGTAGTCATAGGCTCAATGGTTTCATCTCAGATTAAAGATGTGCATGGAGTCCCGTGACAGGCTTGTCAAGATGCTCATCAAATCATCCTCTGAAGATGTAATGTTACACAGGGCTAACATCAGGTTAACTTCAGATTTGTCGAGTTGCTCTTAAAGTCCTTCTCTAAAGACGTAAGGTGTAGCTCATGAAGTGCCTGCTGGTGACCGTGGTGTGGGGCTTCTTTTTTAGGTTTTTGTTGTACAAGAGAAGATAATAAGAGATGTCAGTATGTTGTTTTAGATAAGTGAACACATGTTTCACCCTCTACATCCAGAGAATATACACAACTATATTTACAAGGGACTCTTAGGCTCAATCTCATCAAAGAGAGTTCAAAAAACAAAGTTCAAAGTTCAAAGGGAAAACAAGAAAGAGCACAACAGTGCTAAACCGCACATAGACTACGCTTCAATCCGGTTTCTGACATTCCACCCGAGTTTTGCAAAGACCTCCATAACCACCGTCTCTAGCAACCGGCAGCCATCTCTGAATTTCACTCTCTCCTCCTCTTTATGCAGCAGTGACCAATATCGAATCCATTATGTCGCTCTGAAGATTACCTACAAGAAGGTGTTAGATTTTGAATTATTGAAGACCATGTCATTCCTATTCAACCAAATGCTCCAACATAAAGCCACAACTCCTAATAGGATTTGATTCTTAAGTTTCAGTGGGAGGCCTTGAAGCCATGTACCAAACATATGCGACATACTTGAAGGATGTTGAATGTTAAAAGTGACATGCATGGAATTCCAAATAAATTTAGCAAAGTGTCAATCAAAGAAAAGATGTCGTATAGTCTCATAAGAGCTACAAAAACAATAGATGGTGTTTCCTTTTCACTTTCTTTTTGTCAGGTTATCCTTTGTGAGTATAACACCTTTAATTAGGTACCATAGATTTTTTATTTTATTTTTAGAGGTATACAAATCTTTCAAAGTGGACTTTTGTTGGGTAGGACTCCCTCTTGCATTAAGAACATATACATAGATTGGACCGAGAATAATCCATTCTTATGCAAGTTTCATACAAATTGATCTTTTTTTTATTATTAAGATTGATTGGCAATATTGGTAACTAGTTCATACCAATCTTCTAAATTTTTGTGTACCAACGCCCTCCTAAAGGACACATTAAGTGGTGAAGTGCTTAGCACTTGTGCCACCGTTGCCTCTTTCCTCCTCACAATATTGTATAGTGAGGGGTAAGCCAATCTATTTTGTAGGTCTTAGAAGAGTTTGCCATACCCCCTCTTCGGTTAAGAGCTTAGCCAGCAATCCTGTATACCCAATCCTCCTAAATCCTTAGGTCTACAAATAACATTCCACTTAGTGAGCTGGTATTTGTTTTTGTGATCTATAATAATCAAGTTTTTGAAGTACTCATTTCGGTACTTCACAAAAGGAAAGCATATACATCGCTAAACTAGTTAGGACTTAATTAATGAGAACTAGCCTCTCTCCCACGGATAGGAGCTTTCCTTTTCAACTACCTAGTTTTTTCTGAAACTTTTCTTCAATGACCAACCAATCTTTATTTGATAGTTTCCGGTGGTGCATAGGGATGCCAAGATATTTAAACCGAAAATTACAAGACTTGCACCCAAAGATTGTAACATAGGTTTGTTCACACTCCTTTGCGTTGCCATAGAAAAATAGTTCACTTTTGTGGAAATTAATCTTTAACCCCGACAATTGTTCAAAGGTACTTAAGACTAGCTTAAGTTCCTTGCTTGTATGATGTCATGATCTAGGAATAGAATTGTATCATTCGCATATTGGAGGATTGATAAATCCTCATCCACTAGATGCCGTACAATACCTTTAATTTTCCCATTTGCTTTTGCCTTGAGCAGGAGGAAGGAATCAATATGTATGTAATTCAATTATATGTAGCATTGTCTTTGAATTGTGTAAAAGGGAAATTTTGTCTATAGCCTCCAATATGATTCACATGCCAATGAGAAGTACTAGCTAGTTTAGCTGGCGACACTCATATGTAGCAAGTTAATTTACATGACAAATTCATATTTTATTTTATCTGCTAAAGACGAGACAATATCAATTTTGATTGATCACTGTAGAGGATAGCAAGTGGATTCACACTAATAGAGTGACAAACTCTCCATCACCGTGTTGGAAACTCAAATAGCAGGATGCATATTTGCAGCATAACAACAAGATGCATGGGAAATGGGAGGCCTTATATATATAGTACACCCGTAGATACAAGAAGGGAAATTTTGTATGGCCCTCAGTATGATTCACATCAGTGACAAGTACTAGCTTAGTTGGTGACACCCATTACCCATATGTAGCTGAGTTAATTTGCATGATAAACTCACATTTTCTTTGTCCGCTAGAGACGCGAGAATATCAAATTTGCTTGATAACTATAGAGAATAGCAAGTAGACTCATCACACTAATAGAGTGACAAACTCACAGTCACTGTGTTGAAAACTAAAATAGCAGCATGCAAGTTTGAAGCATAACAACAAAATGGGAGCCTATATATACACATGTAGACACAAGAAGAATTAAGCAACTATTCAAAACGAAACCTCGAACCCACGTTCTATCACTTATTTGTACATGTTATTTTTGTTTGAGATGTTGGAGTGAATCAAAGTGAGTCAAATCGAGGTGCTGGAGCTCTTCATGATGCGGATAGACAACCACCATACCGAGTTCCCGTTCGACACTATTTGGAATTTCGAGCTCTAGGCCCACAACGGCCTTGCCGGTTTCAATATCAAGTGGCAGTGAGCAGGCCACATTGAACACTTCAAAGTGTAAGTGACTCTTGGTGACCGTGGCATGCATGGGGCTTCTTCAAAACTTCTACATTGTTCTGCTCATTGGGAGCAACAGTAAGAGAAGAGGAGTAAATATGTAATACAATTATTTACCGAGGAAGGTCTTCTCTCAGCTAATCAAAGGCAAGGGAAAGTAAAAATCAGCATTACACGATCTGTATGTACTGAGGAAGCGTTTAGAGTTATCTGTCATTGATGCTTACGAGAGAGTTGATGTGTAATTGTTTTTCCAAGTCATTTGATCTAAGGGTCACCTCCTGAAGCTAATAGGTCAACCGTGACCAATGATGTGTTTAATTTGAATGTAATTTTTTTTGGATTATAATGAAAAAGAAACATACTTGTAATAAGATTCAAAGAGTTCTTGAAATCTCCTTCTACCGATCATTCCTAACAGCTTGCTATAACTGTCCAGTGTTCACATTATAATCCTGGGATACAACTTGTACAGATTTGTGGCTAAGCAACAATGAGCAGAATGTGAAAACGCTAATTTCACTTTGTATACCAGGTCTCAAGCATACATTCAGGGTAATAAAACAATGGTTATATGAAATAATCAATATCCTATGCGGCAGTGAGGTGTTTGGCGAATATTTAAGACATTGACTGAATAGAAGGAACTCCGTTGCCGACATGGACATGGTATCTGCTTTCCGGTTTCTACTAGTACAAAGAATGACGAACTGGTCACTAGTACAGTAGCACTGAACCAGTGAACACACACTTGTGAGATACTCCCTACTCCCTAGTACCACCAGTAAGATCAGGATCAGGACATGTTTCATTGTCGGTTGAATTGGCAAATATACATGCCTGCCCTGAGTGACTGAATGCTAGTGGCCGTGCCCTTCCGCATTTGCTCTATGGAGTTCGATACTAATGGCCAGTGTACTCAATCCAACAAAGAGGCACCGTTCAACAAATCAAGTGAAGTACTTGAACTCTCAAATCCACAAAGAAACAATAGACTGATTTAATCGTCAAGGTCACGGTGCTTGAAGCAATTCTCAGTGCCTTTTGGCCTAAAAATTCAAGCAACACCTTCCGGAAATGAACAACAAACAGGATCGAATGGAATGGGACAGAACTTCTTCGGGGAAAAAAAAAAGAGGCAGAGAAAAGCTGGAGGAGCTGACCTTGGACGTGTAGGCCTCGGCCTCGTCTAGCGCCCGCTCGAGCTCCCCCGCCGCACCCGCATCCGCACACCTCTCTGCAGATTTGTTGCAGGAACAGCCACACCACATAGTGTCAGTTTCGATTCAACTGCCCCGTCGCGAAATCTAAGGTGCTGCGGCGTCGAGAAACTACCTGACCTCGGAGTTGGCGGCAGAGGGAAAGGAACCGGGCCTGGAGGCCGGCAAGCGGGCCGAGGGCGGCCGCCACGTCGGCGACGGCGGCGGAGGCGGCGCACTCGTAGAGGAACTCCGTCGTCTCCCGCTCGGACTCACGCGGAGACGGTGAGGAGGCGCGCGCCGTCGACTTCACGTGCAGCACCACCATCTCGCGGCGCAAGCTCGTCGGGTCGCCAAGGTTCTAGAAGCTTCGGCGCGCAAGGGAGACGATTTACAGAGACGGAGACTGCACGGTGCGAGCGAGTCCGGAACGGACGGAGCACGAAGAAGAAAAGGTCGCCTCCCTTTGTAATTATCTACGCTGATCTGAACCGCACGGTTCCGATCCAACGGCTGGGATGCACCCCAGGGGCGGTCGGGAAATGAAATACCGACCAACCGGTCGGTGTTTCATTCCCCGACCCCCCCCCCCCCCCCCCAAGGACGCCGCGGTCTCGCCGGAGCGCCGCCGCGTTCCGGCCGTTCTATGCGTTCTGGTGCCTCGTTGACGATTCTAGAGGTCCGGTGAACGGCGTACGTCCCCGGACCGGATGTCTTGCGCTGGTACCGATGCGCGATAGAAGGCCGGGAGCTGTTCATGAATCCTGGTCGAGAGGAGAAATCCTTTGTTCCCCGAGGAGATTGGAATTGCCGGCGGCGTTCATGACATGAGAAATCCTGATCAGATTGTTTTCTTAACTCCGCGAGACGACGTACCGCAAGGTCTCCTACGTCCTCGCCAACGCCGTCGTCGCCTTCCCGCCGCTCGTGCTCCTCTCGCTCGCTCGCTTTCGCCGTCACCACCTTCTTCGCCGTGGGGCTCGCCGGCGGCGGCGGCTCGTTCATGTTCTTCATGGCCATCATGCTGGCGTCCTTCTGGGCGGGGTCCGGGTTTGTCACCTTCCTCTCGACCGTGGTGCCGCAGGTCAAGAGCAGATGTTCGACGGCAGCCCCATAGGCGGCTTGCCGGAGGCCGTGAAGGTCAGGGTGCTCGGCGCTGTCAGCTCCGTGCTAGGCACCAACATTACTGCAGACACCTGCGTAGCAACCGGCGCGGACGTGCTGGCGCAGCAGGCCGTGTTGGACATTGGCAAGTGGAAGTGCTTGCTGGTGACCGTGGCGTGGGGATTCTTTTTTAGATTTCTGTTCTACATTGTTCTGCTCATTGGGAGCAAGAACAAGAGAAGATAATAAGAGATGTCAATATGTAATTCAGTTATATATAGCATTGTCTTTTAATTTAATAGTGCAAAAGGGAAATTTTGTATAGCTCCCAATATGATTCGCATGCCAGTGACGAGTACGAGCTAGTTTAGCTGGTGACACTCATCATATGTAGCAAGTTAATTTGCATGACAAACTCACATTTTTTTTTTGTCTGCTAAAGACGAGAATATCAATTTTGATTGATCACTGTAGAGGATAGCAAGTGGATTCACACTAATAGAGTGACAAACTCTCAATCACCCTGTTGGAAACTCAAATAGCAGGATGCAGATTTACAGCATAACAACAATATACACCCGTAGATACAACTAGGGAAATTTTGTATGGCCCCCAGTATGATTCGCATCAGTGACAAGTACTAGCTTAGCTGGTCACACCCATTGGCCATATATAGCTGAGTTAATTTGCATGGTAAACTCACATTTTCTTTATCGGCTAGAGATGTGAGAATATCAAATTTGCTAGATCACTGTAGAGAATAGCAAGTGGACTCATCACACTAATAGAGTGACAAATTAACTCACAGTCACTGTGTTGAAAACTAAAATAGCAGCATATGCAAGTTTGGAGCATAACAACAAAATTGGAGGCCTATATGTACACCCGTAGACATAAAAAAAATTAAGCAACTATTCAAACCGAAACCTCGAACCCACGTTCTATCACTTATTTGTACATGCTATTTTTTGCTTGAGATGTTGGAGTGAGTTAAAGTGAGTCAAATCAAGGTGCTGGAGCTCTTCATGATGCGGCCAGACAACCACCACACCGAGTTCCCGTTCGACACTATTTGGAATTTCGAGCTCCAGGCCCACAACGGCCTCGCCGGTTTCAACATCAAGTGGCAGTTGCAGCAGGCCACATTGAACACTTGAAAGTGTAAGTGCCTCTTGGTGACCGTGGCATGCATGGGGCTTCTTCTTCAAAACTTCTACATTGTTCTGCTCATTGGGAGCAACAGTAAGAGAAGAGGAGTAAATATGTCATACAATTATTTTTGCATTGTTTTTGAACAGCTGGTTTGATTTTCCAATTCACATTATTCCACGGATATGACAAATAACGAAAGCTACTTCTAACGATAAAATTGAACCACACAACTATACGTATATGAAGAACAAGTACAAGAAACAAGATAGTACCTATTGTCCGAAGCAGTGTTTTTATAGACATAACACGTACAGACGATGGACTTGTGACCAACAAGTTAGCTTTTTTGTAAAGTAAGGCCATTTCTATGTACTAATCTGCCTCTATAAGAGAGCTCTTAGCCTTCCAACAAGTTAGCTTTTCTCAAAGTGTTCTTCAATCTTTCTTCGCTCAAAATTCAGAAATTGTCTATGGTGCATTGGTATCCCTAGATATCTGAATGGGTATTCATCAATGTCGCAGCCAAAAAGTTCAATATAGTAATCTTTAAACTCTTTGGCCCGACCATAGCAGAATAATTCACTTTTATGAAAATTTATTTCGAGACTGTAAAGCTGTTTAAAAGCAGAAAGCAATAGCTTCATGTCTTTGGCCATTTTCAGGTCATGATCTAGGAGGATAATAGTATCATCTTCATATTGCAAAATTGATAAGGCGTCTCTAGCAGGTGAGGTATCACCCTAATGATCTATCCATCATATTTGATCTTTTAAGTAGGGTTGTTAGCCTATCTGCAACAATGTTGAAAAGAATGGGGGACATATGGTCTCCTTGCCTAAGATCCCTCTTAGTTTGAAAGTAGTGATCAACTTTATTATTTACTTTGACCTCTACACTTCCCCTAGAAACCATACCTTCAACCCATCTACACCATTTGGGAGAAAATCCTTTCATTCTTAGTGTCTGTTAAAGGAATAGCCACTTTACTTTGTCATAGGCCTTTTTAAAGTCAATCTTAAAAATGACACCATCTCGCTTTTTAGTATGATGGATGGTCTCATGGAGGATTATCACTCTCTCCATGATATTCCTGTCAGGCATAAAGGCATTGAGAGGGACTCACTATATTTTGAGCCACCTTATTCGTGCAAATCATGATAAGTAATTAATATAAAAACATGTGTACATTCATGTGTAAAAACAAAGTTAACTCATGATTATAGTACTTGCTCCCGTCCAAATTCATGAGGTATGATTTCCTCAGGCCTGCGTCGTTGCCACCGGCGAGGTGTCCGACAAGAGCCAATTGCAACGATGATTTGCTCAGATGATCAGATAACAGTTTTGTTGGCATAAATTAGAGTTGTAACCGGTCGGCTTGCTCCATAGCTAATGATCGAAGTACGGGAAAGTGAGGTGCCTACTTTGTAAACAACTAATTCAGTCCCAATATCAAAACACAACACAATGCAAGAATATATAAACAAGGGATGTTTTCTTATTCCCTTTTGATTATAGTACTTACTCATGATAAGTAATAATTAATATAAAAACATGTGTTGCACTTTCAAGTTATAGTACTTACTCATGATTATAGTACTTACTCATGATTGTTTCAAAACAAAAAAAGAATCGGACAAAATCTACAATGGTAAACCTATGAATAATTGACATGACTCTCGGTGAAAAATATATATTTTCTATTGACAATTAATATATTAGCATACTTCAACTAACACTTAAATGGTCGCCAATAGTGCAAATATTGTAAATAAAGTATTATTAGTAGGTTTCAAAAATATGTGGCTGACATGGAAAAAATATAGGTAGTTTCTTGTTCAGAATTTTGGGTAAATCAAAATTTAAAATTTAAAATACAAGATTATTTCTTAGCTTTTCTTAGACCAATAGTAAAGACCCTAAGACGGTACCTATATAGTACAGTGGATCTTGGCAATATAGCCACATAGGTCATACATTGAATATTACACAAAATGGGTAGCAAAGCTTTGTATGGCTTGTGGAATATCGATCAATTTTAATCAACTAAAAAATATAGTTCTTACTGTTTATAATCAATTACCATAAAGTTACAAAACTCTTAGAATACCTATTATTTTTGGTAAATACAATTATGATTTTAAGATTCGATCATGGTGGCTGTAACAATGCTAGCCGCGCAATTTGCGTGAGTCACCTTGCTAGTTATATAGAAAATAATGAGCAATAAAGGCAGAATCATGCATCTCATGTTTAGTTAGCATGGTCAAGGTGAGTAAACATGATTTCTATATGTGTTTCCGAAGCAGTAGCTGGTAGAATAAGATGTGTGACAAATCAGAAGAAAGATTTGCAATAACGAAATGTATGCCAAGAAAGCATGCTACTTAGTGCAAATGCAACCGATCGGAGCAGGATACAGTAGCTTATATATAGTCTGCACCCATTGCATTGTATTGCAGAGAAACCCCGCTACAAGTACTAACATCCAGCCATGGAGGACGGCACTAATAGCTCTAGTAGCACCGGTCGGTCTATTAGAAATGGAAGTGACATGCATGCCTAGCAAGAAGTGTGTGAAACGATCCAAATTTTGAATCTCAGTGATGAATCAACTGATCATGAATATTCTATGTGTTTCGTCGACACATTAGTTTTGTTGATTTTACTGATTTTTTTCCCAAATAATGTGCGCATAAGACATGAGTACCAAACATTTAAATTTGATGCACATTAATATTTCCGTGAAATCTACCAGTGGCTGCGCGCGGTCTCAAGGTGAACTGGTGAAGGATCGTGCCTGCTGCTCAGCTGCTGTATGGTCCTTTGCATTGGCCACCCAGTGTCACAGTGTGTCGCGTCAGGCCTAGAGAGCTGGCATCTTGGCGCCCTTGAGTCTTGACCGTCATAGTATATTACGCGGAAAGCTTGTTGAGGCAGGAACATCATCAGTTCCCGGCATGAAACAAACGGAGCAACAATTCACTTTACAGTTTGCCCAATCTGACATTCACGAGTTGTGACGATTTTCCTATCAGTGTTGTCATCGCAGATTCATATCAACTTTCCATTGCCATTTGCATCGTGTGATATTATTGCACCAAATGATGCACGGTTTTATTAGCAACACTAACTGAACAAATCATCACACAACAAAATAATAACTCATGTTTCTCGTATGACGGATGTGGAAGTCGATTGCACGCATGCCCAATAATATTGCAGTGCAAGGCATCAGTATATATGCATTAGCAGGGGCAGGGGGCAACGAGCTACTATTTGGCACAAATCGTTATCGTGTGTTTGATTTTCGTTCCATTTGCTTTTTGTTGATGCTACTTAGTACCAATTCGTACTAAGCAGAGTAGGTTCGTCTCGATGGAATTCAGAAATGTGCCGCACCACTTTTCTACTTGGTTCATTTTCTTATGAGATATTGGAGCACAACAAACTGTCAAGTAGGACTAGGAACATCTGCGGCAGGGAGTAGGAAAAGTAGAGACTACAACGATTCCCCGTTCTTCAGATCTACTATTGACCTTGTCGTAGTTTTGCTGCCTTCGATGTGTGAGAAAAGTAATTCGTCCGGTGATGATTCAATGATGGATACGTCTGTTCCGTCGTTTTAGAGGCCATACCAAGTGAAGACCACAGTTGGTACCTCAGCAGTGGCATTGTTAACTCACTAACCTTCTTTTTGTAAAGAAAAAATTTTAGCAGGTGGTTCTCTGAAGACCCTCTACGTTCAAAGCAGGAAAAATACTTATCACGAATTATTTTCCCTGATTTCTGCATTCCAAGATACTATCGATATCATTACTGGAAAAGTTCCACTAGACCGCAGCATTTTAGTACTGAAACAATTTATACCAATGTACAACATGAACCTGGTGTCAAGAACATTTTGAAGATCAACTCTCCGTAGTCACAGTCCCTATAGTGTGTGGCTGTGTGCAGTGTCTTCCTGGTCCTCTATTTTTCTTGCTTTCGCTGAAATTTATTTAAGTTAAAATGAGCGATTTGTCTGTGATTTTAAGCTTTATATTACCATGAAGCCATGCTGAAGAAAAAGCAATGCAACTTTCATTGCGCAGCAAAACAGAGCATGGCGCCACTGCTCTTGGGCGCTGGCAGCTCGCTGCCGTTCATGACGAACCAGGGCGGTCCTTGGTTCGTTTCACAACCGGGTGATCGATATTTCATTTACCGACCACTCGATGCACGGTCGGATTTAAGATGGCGGGGTTCGAAGTCCCCGGAGAGCCCAGACGAGGCTGACGATAGTAGAAGAATTCCATGGCCTGATGGCCATCCCGTAACGGCGACGGGGCTACGCTACGGCAACGGAATGAAAGCCATATGATTTATCAACAGGTTGTCTCAGAGAGCAATTTTTCATCACCTTTTTTTTTTCCTTGAATTCAAATGTAGTATGGCTTTCATTCCGTTGCGCAGAGAAACAGAGCAGGGTTAAGTTCCCATGTTACCCCATCGCCCACCGGGTTCACAATCTCATTATCTCACTCTCCCTGTCACCGCCGGTCACTTCCTTGACAGTCCCGGTCGCCTCCCTCGAACATCACTGGACACCATAGCAGGCAGCCACTGCATCCGCCTCTCCTTGAACATGCTGCTGGTGTCCGAGGATGAGGTGCACCGTGCATAGCCTCCGACGATGACAATGGTGTTTGGTTGGCGGCGCAAGCACTGCTAGCGAGGATCGAGTCACAAGTCACAAGGCGCGCAGGCATCAAGAGGAACTGGCGCAAGATCGCCCAGCTCTGCTTACACCGTACGTCTGAGTTACTCCCTGGCTCAGCCGTCGAGTACGAAGAACACCTGCATACAATCCTTTATTTCAGCAAGCAATGTTCTTGTTTTATTTTTTGTTGCGAAGCAATGTTTATTCTTATTTGATCCAATAATGAACATTTCTCTCAAAATGGTAAACATATATATTTAATTTTTGAGCGCTCTATACTGGTTCGTTTCCCTTATTTGTCGGAGTCTTTCAAGTACTGGCCATATAGTCAAGTGTTTGCATTGTTGAGAAAACAATACCAGCAAGAAAGTGCTCAAAATTCACGCTTGCTGTCTGTTGGAAAACAGAAATAGCATGTGTACCCATTCCAGCTGTAGTACAGCCGTTGGCAGAAGATGAGGCAGCTATAAATTGTAGTGTCATTCTCGTGCCTATTCACTCCTACTCCACCCCCCATGTACACTGATTTCAGTTGGGAACAATCTTTTATGCCAGGTTAAGTCTGTTGTCTGAGACATTGGAGTAAACCAAATTCAAGGAAATTAAGGGGCAAGAGTCAGGGCACATACAATTTCTTCCATACCATCACTGCAGAGGTTGTCAAGCTACGGCTGTGATGATACCATTATTTACTACATAGGTTGTATTTTGCCACCCTGGATTCTAAGAGAATATAATATTCAGATGATTATGATTGCCACCGCTGTGTACACTTTTTTCAAGAGTGTAGAGGTAGGGACTCTTGTTCCATTATCTAAAAAAAAAATGATTATGATTGCCTCCTGGATATGTCTGTACCAAGTGGATACTGTTCGTACCTCCATCGTTAACACGTTAACCTTGTTTTTTTTTTTTTAAAAAAGAATGTTGAGTAGGCAGGTTGTTCTCAGAAGACCATCTACATTCATAGAAGAACAAATACTTGTTTGTACCTTGCACTGATTTTTACCACGAATTATTTTTCCTGTTTTCTGCATTTTGAGATACTATGTGTACTAATAATGTTGTTGCTTAGTGAGTTTTTACCCATTCAGCTTTTTTATTAACACTGTCTGTAGTCTGTACTCCTCTGGATACAAGCTGATGAGCAACACGATGCTCATTTGGAAGGGGTTTGTTGTGCACGATATGGATGGAATATATGCTTTCCTGGTCGTATGTTTAAGTGGTTAAATTCCTGTTCGTTAACAGACACCAACGCAACGCATATGATCTCTCCATGGAAAACAGCACTACAGAGAGCCAACTCGATGAACCTTGTATCCTCTGCAGCGGCCGCCACCAGCCCCAGCAACGTGTGCTCGCCTATCAGGCTGGCGGCGCACAATGAAGACCAATCTCGTGGTCATGCTCGCCGGCAAAGGCTCGCCTATCACTGTGACTATCTTTTTGAGAGCTAGAAAGCAAAGTCATGTTAGAAATGGAATTAACAAGATTAGAACAAGACTTCCTACATAGTTTATGAGATTTTAGCTTGCTATACAGCTGCTCATAGTCTAGGGTATAGAAATCAGCAATTTCTTCTAGTGCATCAATCTTAAGCCCTCAATCATTTTCATCCAGAGAATACAGCAGTTGCTTAGCTCTATCATTATCATTGTACACAAGGTTACCACAAGCCCGTAAGTTACACACAATGGTCTTAAACTTATGAAAAGTGTCATCTAGTGACTCGTCAGGTTTTTATGCAAAAGTTTGTTACTGTCTATTTTAAGAATCCTTACACATAGACTTGATTTGATTGGTATCCTCATGGTACGTGCAAAACTTTGCCCAAATGGCATGTGCAGTATCAAGATGAGCAACACGGTCATGTTCATTCCTACCTAGAGTAGACAGCAGGATATTGACAGCTTTGAAGTTGTTCTCATACCTGGTTAGGTCACCTACGGGAGCAGTGTTGAGATCTTGTGATATAACATACTCCTGCTCAACTATCTCCTAAATTACATGTCCTTGGCTTAAGAGATAAGCCTTAGCCCGTGACTTTCAGTAGGGAAAGTCCTCACCATCAAACATCCAGAGCTTGATTGCACGTTTCTCCTTGTCGCCTTCGGATCACAAAGCCGGTGAAGGTCAACTAGTGATCAAACCGGCTTTGATACCAATTGAAGGACCAAGAAGGCGACTAGAGGGGGAGAGAGGAAGGAGGGGTGAATGGGAGCCAATTAATTTTTTTTACAAGAACTTGGCCTATATCCCAATTACAACCCAAGCCAACCTCTAAACCAACCACCAAGGTCACACATACCAACTTGTGATATGTCAGCCCTAGGAGTGATTAACAACAGCAGTGAAACACAGTAGACACAAAGAAGAGCAGCAAAGACTTGACACGATCAACGAACAAACTCAAAACAAGTTACTGGATGATCATCGGCAGTGCCGATTGGTACTATCGGTAGTGCCGATCATGTCCATCGACAGTGCCGATGCGGGGTTCTGACCCAAGCCATTGGCAGTGCCGGTCATGGCATCGGTAGTGTCGATCCGGGTTCTGACCCACCGGTAGTGCCGGTCCAGGCGATCGGCAGTGCCAATCGACCTTCGACAGAACAAAAAACTGTCACGATTTTCTCCCAAATCTCTCTAAAACTCAATCAAATGATCTTCAAAACGTGCGATTTTTGGACCAGCTAATTCTCAGCACATCACGACTCTAATCTTAAAAGATCCACTTAATTGGCTCAAGAATTCATCATGAATTTCAGATTTTGTGCCAAGAACACCAAAAAGGGAAAACTTGAGAAATCCGTCAAATCGATGGTGATAGAGCTCTTGATTCAGTATCCATGAATGATTGTTCTAGCTCATCATAGCACTAAGATCCTCTAAGAATTCCGTCCCAAAACTTGCCCAAAAGTAAAATAAAAAATTTCCATAAAAATAGCTCCGAAAATAGAGAAAAAGAGAAATTCGGGATTTAAAGAGAGAGAGGAAGATCTTGAGCACAAAAATAATTCTCATATCATAGAAACATGCTTAAAAGATCCATGGATACAAGGCTAGAAAGTCACCATCTTTCTCCCACTATTTGGAAGAGAAAGAAATGTCTCTCACACACCCTCTCCTCTCCTCTATTACATAAAGACATCTCCTATCACTTTGAGTGAAGTTCTAACAAGGCTAATGGAAATAGACACCTCTCCCACCAGCCACACCTCTCCTTATATAGGTCTAGGGTCCAAGACAATTCTACCCTTGACCTATAACTCATCGCCACTTACCACCAGGGGCAAAACCATTCAACTCTTTTTACTTCACCCGAACGCCATCGAGCCCTTCACAACTTTGCTTCGTCTCGACGCAAGCTCTGCGATGGTGTCACGTGCACCACCAACCACCGCCACCGGTTTTAAGGTCCAAACCGAGAAACTGCCTTGCACGCTTCTCAAAGTGTGACTTCTTGATCTTGACGCGTGTCACTTGTCTCGTGATCCTACTCATCGGCAAGTCTCTCCTGCTCCAATCCATTGGAAGCCTCTACTTGCACCGATGTCCGATCACCTTTGACTTGGTCAACCCCACCGTCTTGATCACCACTCATGGTTTTGAGCCTCAATCGCGAAACCGACCGTGCTTCTTACCTCTCCATGTGTACGGTGTGGATCACCCTTGACTTTATCCGGCCTCCTAATCGTTCGGCCCTACGTCTTCTATTTGTGCCCGATCCTCTCGCCGTTGATCGCCAAGTTGACTCCAGTGACCTACATATTATGAGACAAGCAAACACATTTCCCATTTCCTGTAAACTTTTCAACATCTTTACCAATTACAGTTAGTCAAATCATGACATACACAAACTCATGCAATCCCCAGATTTTCACATTTTAACTCAAACACCAATTCAACCAATGTCAATTACTCATCACATATTACAAACCATGGCACATATCTACATGGTTTCTCATCATCGACAATAAACCACAAGTTTTTAGTAGATCTACTTCTTCTTGGACCCAACTATATATGCAGAATTGCAGATACAAGTCCGTGGAGGAGTGGCCCAGCACAACCCTTTCCCTGGATCGAAGGAAGGAAGCGCAGCTAGTCGTCTAGTCGTGTTACGTGTTGATTTGATCAGCCAGATTTCATCAGACGTGATTAGCTAAATTCGAGGGAAATATCCCTGACCGGGGAACAAAGTCGTGTTACCGTCCACTCGGCAACAAAGCACGGCAGGCGGCGGTACTGTCCCTGACTTGGGCCAGTGGCCATCCACCAATGAACGCGGCGAGGCGATCCTGCGAATGGTCTGCTCGTCCAGAACGCGGCGCTGCACTCCCTCCACAACTGCCACCAGTCGCAAGGTGATCAGATCCTCATGATGAAGTCTCCGATCAAAAAATTTGACTGAATCCCGGTTACATGAGTTGCCATCGTTTCCTCAAAAAAAAAAAAAAGTTTTCTAAAAAAAATATTTGAGTTGCCATCTGAATGACTGAATCCCCGTTCCGCGTGGACGCATGGACAGCGTGGTGTAGAACAGAAGCAAAGTGATCGGGATTTCACGCATTAACGGGTCTGGAGATGGTGTTTCCTGGGCAAGAGAATGTGTTTATTAGGCGAGATGAGTAGCAGAACTGGCCGGCAGTGGAACAATCAGGATCGTCGGTGCATATATATGGCGTCCAGCGTGGTTCATTCCGACCGAGACGAGTGGCTTGTGGACATGAAGACCACCATCAGGCCAGTTGCTGCCGTTCGAGCTCGACGCCGGCCGGGGTGAAGTGCAAGGGATGAGGAAGCCACTGTGGCGAATCAGTACGCGGCAACAACATGTACAATTCGAGGAACCGCGAGCGAGATCTCAAGTACGCGCGTGGGCAGGCCGCCGGCTTTTTACCCTGGTACCATGGCACTCGCTCGGGAAGCCTAAGGTATAGCACGGCATGCATGTCTGTATTTCAAACGGACCGGTTTTGTTCGTCTTGGAAATCTGTGGGCTGGGCTAGTGTGGTCCGTACTCGGCCCACCCGTTGGTACTCGATTGGACGGCTGCTATGACCCGAGGAGGGGTCGGTAAATGAAACACCCACCGCCCCATACGGCGCCCTTCATTCCGCTGTCCCGCCGCACCCTGCACTCGAAGCTTCGGCGGCTAGGGCTTCCGGCAAGATCGTTCATCTCCGATCCGGCGCCGCAGCTCGACAAGTCTCGCTTGTCTCACGCCGGTAGAGGCGCCTCTCTCGCCACCTCACCAACGAAGCTCATGACCTGGACATGCAGAGAGAGAGAGAGATAAAATTAATTTCACACAACAGCCGAAACGTAATCTCTGCGACTGCAATGCAGCTGATGTGCGACCACCGCGGCACTGAGACTGATGTTTTTTTTTTTTTGACATTTCTGAGACTGATGTTAAGCACGGGCGAGCCGGCTGGGTGCGAATGCACCCACGGAAAAAATCCTCCTTCAGTTATACGTAACAATATTTCATCATGTCTGCACCCCCCAAGGGCCAAGGCCTAGTCGTCCCAGCAAAGAGCTTCCAAAGCCCAAGGCCAACGCGAAACACTGGGCCAAAACTCAAAGCAGCAAAACCAGGAAGCATCGATCCCATTATCCTTAACTAGGTTGTGTGGCCCGCGCTGTTGCGCAGGCAAAACACTACACATCCATACAATAACATTTTTCAATAAACCTGCCATTTTTTCATATATATTACTAATAAATATATGATCTGTAACTAAAATAAGGAAGAAAAAACTATGTAATATCCCAAATATTTTGATATCTTGCATGTATTCTAAAATTTTGCAAATATTTTGGAAAGAATGAAACCACCACATTCACTTCCAAGTGCAATAAACAAACCCGGAATACCTTTCACATGGTTTTTTATATTATTCATCAGTAACATTAGAAAACGTAGCCTAAAGTGTCCATATAGATTTAATATTACCTGCTATTGCCAGTACAAAAACAATCATCTCCCGCTAATTTAGATTAAACAGTATTAACCAATACTTCCAGCCTAGTATGTTAGATTATGTTTCAATAAGGATATAACACAAGCTACATATCCACAGCTCGCATATTAATATAGCTTAAACAATAGAGTTTGTTTCATATTTCGAACCAAAACAATAGATTAAACCACCTAGAATGCAAAGAGTTTACGCTGTCAGAGGATAAAAATAATTCAATAACGTTAAGGTGGAGTGGATGGATATCCAAATCATGTTTATGTAGATTGAGCTCGAACATGCTGAGCTAGCTACTCCCAGAAAAATGAAAAAAACTTTTGAAGTATAGTAGGCCTTACATTTTTTGCCTGCATTAGCAATGCTGGGATCAGCTGACATAATTGGAGAAATGACAGTTGAATCGTGGGACAAAATAAACTCTCCACAAGACTTTTTGTTGAGGCCAAACGGCATGAACACCATCATGCTACCTACAGCCCACCTCAGATGATGGCCTCCTGGCTACGACACCGTACGAATCTGCGGCCAGTGATTATTGATTCCCATGTAGGAGAAGAACCAGAAACTGACATTGTTGCTCGATCGATAAGACACTCCTCCTGAAGGCCATCTGCTGCCTGCAATGTGGAGTCCAATGGCGCCGTGAAGAACCCCCGACAGAACAACGTCACCTCATGCGAAATAGCGGATCTGTATGAACTTCTGATCCTTGCATTGATTCATGCTGCGGTACCATGCATCCTAATGCATGCATGCCCTTAGTCATCTCGATTGCCCTTCTGATCCTTTTATTAATAAATAGATAGATTGCCTCCCGTAAAAAAAATGGGAAAGTTCAACCCGCGACAGGTCACGCGATACTGCGAGTGCACGACCCTGTCGCCCTCGACCTGGCCTGCTCTGGCCTTGGGCCGGCCCAGCTAGAGGCAGGCGAGCGCGGCGGGAGCGGGAGCAGGGCGCGGCGAGGCGGCAGAGCGAGGCTGGCGAAGCATGGTGGAGTGCGGCGGCGGAGCGGGCAGTGCGTCGCGGCGGCGAGGGCGCCGCCGTGACGCCGGTGGCGGTTATCGCCGGCGGTGGAGGCGGCGCTAGCGAGCTCCATGGCGGCAGCCATGGCGGAGCGCGGCGGGCGGGGCATCGTCGGTGGCCAGGACGCCGCCGCAATGCGGGTCGGTGGTTATCGCCGGCGGTTTATGGTGTTCGGATTGTCGGGGCCAACTCACTCCGGCGGACGTAGAAGGTTTCGGGAGGGGGGGGGGGGGGGGGGTTGGCGGTGAGCTTGGCGGTGGTGCGGCGAGGCAGCGCCGGGGTAGACGGGCGGCGGATGGGGCCATCGGCGGGGGCGACGGACGAGGCGGATGCGAGACGGGAGTGACGGGCAGGCAGATGTGGCGACCACGACGCGCGGCGGTCGGAATGCCGATTGACGCGTGGCGGCCGATAGCGGGGGCCGTGCGCTCGGCTAACGCGTGACCCATTGCACGTTAACCGCTCTCTAAAAAAAATATTCCCTAATTGGCTGTTGGCCTATTGGTTCCCTGCGCGCAGCTGATTGATAATTCCCAAAATCCACATTAACTACTCGCCGTCTCAGACGTCTCCAGAGTCCAGATCGCGGCGCTCGCCTCGCCCTGCCGTCTGCCGATCGTCCGGCGTGTCTCAAGCGCCCGATCGCTAACACGGATCGCGGCGTTCGCTAACATCGTACGGTTTATTTTCGTATGGGATGTAAGAGCTAACCAAACTCGCAAGTAGGACGAGGAACATCTGCAGCAGGGAGTAGGAAAGGCAGAGGCCACGGCTGTGATGATGTCGTTCTTCAGATCTACTATAGAGGTTGTACTTTGCTGCCTTCGATTCTGAGAAAAAAAAATTCAGCTGATTATGATTGCCTCCTGGATACGTCTGTACCAATTGGACACTGTTCGTACCTCAGCCGTGGCATTGTTTTTTTTTTTTTGAGAATTTCGGGGGGAAGAGCATCCCCACCTTTTTATTTTAATTCAAAAGAGCATACATGAGAAGGATGTTATATGTTGTTTGAGATGTTTATAGCAGGAGGTTAAAAAAGGAACATCGAGACCCATGCAAGGGCTACATGCCGGTCAGCTTGCGGCAATCTACAAGACCAAAGTTCGGCGTCCTCACGACACCCCGCGAAGAGCCGGTTATAGCAAGGGGACAAGGAGCGAAATACAACATCATGACGATGCTTCCACAAGCGCCAACAACAGAGTAGCAGGAACATGTTGAAGTGCAAGACGGGCACCCCGGACGGAGCACGAATATCCCATAGTCGGGACACATCACCATCAGAAATAGGCACGCCAATCCGGAGCCAAAAACCAACAGAAAAAGGGCAGCCAGCAATCAGATGTGCCGAGCTCTCTGTATAGGCACAACACAGCTCGCAAACATCAGAGTCCACACAATGTTTTTTTAGCAAGTTTTTTTTATTTGTATTCGGTTCTGAACTAGGAGCCAGCCAAAGAACTTAACTTTCGAGGGAGCTCGGTTCTCCCAAATGAATTTGTAATATTCGCATCCTGAGCCATCGGACACCACAGCTTTGTAAATTGTTGAGGTGCTAAGACGGCTGGCTTTGTTTTCCCATGGGCAGCGACGGACATCTGGGACAACAGACAAGGTCACTCCCGCAAGCAAATCAGTGAGGTTGGCGAACTCGGCGGCTGCCACTGTGGAGAGCCGTGGGGCGAAGGCGTGGCGGAGACCGGAGCTTAGCACGCAATGCACAGAGGCCTCCTCTCGACGTGCATGTGTGAAGAGCACTGGTAGCACGACGGCAAGAGGACCGACCGCCAGTCAGCAGTCATGCTAGAATGCTGTCGTATGCCCATCTCCAACCTCCACCGTAGTGAGCAGTCTGTAGTCTGGGAGGAGACGACGCAGCGAGGCCAAGTGAGCACTGTCGGCCGTCGTGGTCGGGGCTTCCAGTGGTCCTCCAAACTTGATCTCAAGCCACGTGGCCTAGGCAGAGTCCGTTGCATTGTGCGCCCGATGCAAAAGCTTCATGAGTAAGCACGTGTTCTGTAGGCTGAGGTCACGGACACCAAGCCCGCCATTTTTCTTCGGTAGGCACGCACGCCCCCAATTCACTAGGCATTGAGCTCCAGAAACAGATTCTTCGCCTACCCACAGGATGGCATGACAGCGAGCATCAAGAGTATCTATGACTCCTCGTGGCAGCAGGAGTGCACCCATGGCATACACTGGCAAGCTATCAAGGATGGCATTTACCAGGATCAGACGACCCTGATGGTTTAAGTGTCTCGCCCACCATCGAGAGAGGTATCGATCCGCGCTCGCAATGATCGGTGCAAAGGCAGAGAGCTTTAATTTTTCGTTTGAGAGAGGAAGGCCAAGGTATGTTTGCGGAAACGCACTAGCTGTGCAGCCAAGTATGTTGACATAAGACTCGACATCCTCGTCCGGGACATGCATAGGCACCAGCGTGCTTGTTGAGTAGTTGATGCTTAGGCCTGTAGCACGTGAGAAACTCATGAGTTGGTTTTTAAGACACCACACTGATGGTTCATCTGCTCGGGCAACAATCAAGGTATCGTCGGCATATTGGAGAATTGTGCACGGGCGGTCTGCTGCAATTGGGTGCCGCAGCACTGGGTCATTTGCGAGGAGCTGCTGTAGAACGTCAGCCACCAAGATGAACAGGTATGGGGACAAGGGGTCCCCCTGGCGTAGCCCTTTGCGACATGAAATCCACCTCCCCGGCACTCCGTTCAACAAGATAGCAGACTTGGCTGTTTCCTGAAGCTGCTTGATCCATGCACACCATTTGTCCGGGAATCCACGAGCATTCAGAATTGTTAACAAGCTGTCCCAGTTGACACTGTCAAAGGCCTTAGCAAAGTCAAGTTTCAAAACCAGTGTTGGCACCTTCCTCTTATAACAGCACTGGACGAGGCTTGCGGTGGATACCTAGGCACCCAGAGACGAGGAAGGGTTCTGTAGCATACACAAAATTTTCGGAGATCGAGCGACCCTTGAGAAACCCTGTCTGGTCCATATCGATTAGCTTGGACACTTGCTGCTGCAATCGGGAGGTAAGAATCTTCCCTGCAATTTTTACTGGACAACCTTGGAGAGAGATGGGCCGGAAAGCACCTGAGGCAACAACATCGGGAGTTTTTGGGATCAGCACAACATAGGCGCGGTTTACTCGCTCCAAATCAGCCGAGCCATCATAGAACGCCGAGAGGAAGTCCATCACCGTAGGCATGACAACATCCCAAGCAGACCGGTAGAAACCAGGACCAAAACCATCCGGGCCAGGAGCACTGCTTGGATTCATGGCCTTGATAGCAGCACGGGTTTCAGCTATTGTGAATGGAGCAATCAGTGGCAACGGATCAGCTGCAGGCAGGGCGCCGTACATGCTACTCACATCAAAATCCCACACAGGCTGCACTGAAGCACCAAGCAAGGCAGAGAAGTGGTCGTCGAGGATCCGAGCTTTATCAACATGTCGTGTGTAGCGCACACTGCCAATCTCAAGGGCCTTGATCTGGTTTCGACGCATCCGTTGTGTAGCATGTGCATGATGGAATTTAGTATATTCATCAGCCTCACGAACTGCTCTGAATTTCCCCCTTTGTTTCCAGTAAGCTGCTCGCGCCTTCAGAAGTTGCAGCAGTTTTTCCCTGCAGAGGGACCTTAATAATTTTTCCCCTGCAGCCAAGCGACGGAGCTCTTCGAGCAGATCAAGCAAATGGACTATAAACTTGCAATTGTTGATGAGAACGGGTGTGTGTTTGTTTTTGGACCATACCTTAGCGACGCGACGAGTGTCCTTCAGCCGAGCAGCAAGCACGCCCGTGGCGCCACCTGCATGGTTAGTCACAGCATGCCAAACCAGGCTGATAGCAGGGAGGAAGGAGGCATCATGAAGCCAAGCATTCTCGAAGCGGAAGCAATGTGTTTTAGGGATGGTGGTATTAAGGGTGACGAGAAGCGGGGTGTGGTCAGAGGTGGCGTGGGAGAGGGAAGTGAGTGTGGTATTAGGCACAACACTGTCAAGCTCTCCATTGATGAACACTCTGTCAAGACGAGCAAGAACAGGGTCGTCGCGCTTGTTCGACCAAGTGAACAACCTGTCCAACAGGGGGAGCTCCAAGAGAGAGAGGTTGTGGATTGTTGTGTTCAAAGAATCTGCTAGCGCTGCATTGAAATTGTCATTATTTTTCTCATCGGGACAACGGATCAGATTGAAATCCCCAGCTATTAGCCAAGGACTAGAGACAGCAGAGGAGAGGTCAAGCAGTTCGGTGAGGAACTCAGGGATGAGTCGATGGTCAGAGGGGGCATATACATTAGTGAGAGTGAAGGTGAGATCAGTGGCAGCGTAAGAGAGAGTGGTGGTCAGAGAGAACTTGCTGGTATGAGAAGAAGTCAGGGAGAAGTGGTTGTCGTCCCAAACAGTAGCAGCACCGCCACGGGAGCCATCAGCAGCAAGGAAGCAATAGGAGTTGAGGTGACCTGGGAGGAAGGTTTTGAGCTTAGACGCAGGAATGTCGCTTAGTTTTGTTTCCTGAATGCAAGCAACAGAAGGGTGGCAGGTAGAGAAGACATCACGCACGACATCACACTTATCAGCTTCGCCAAGACCACGGACATTCCACGACACAATAGTGATATTACGATTTGAACTCATGGGCACACAGTACAAACATCAATAGAGAGGGCAGGAGCAACACGAAGAAAACACAAGACACTAACTAGAAGAAATAGCAAAGGAGCAAAGCACATTTTAAAGTAGAAGACACAAGACGAGCGGATACATCTAGGAGCAAGCGATCCCAGCGGCGACAATGCACTGAAGTTGTTGTTCTTCATTTGGAACCAGCGAGCACTGCCTCGAGGCTGGCCATAGCCTTAACAGATAGATCAGTTGTGCCTGCCATGGCTCTCAGATCGGCAATGTTTAGCTTGTGTTTGCGCAGAAGTCCCCAGCGCTTGACTTGCATGGTCAGCTCCTTGGAGCAGTGCGTGAGCTCGTTCCTTAGTGACTTCGGACAGGTAGCTTTGGTAGCCATGTCCTCAAATGTTGCTATTTCTTTGGCTCTCAGTCTGTCACTGCGGCGGTCTTTCTGAAGCTGTGCACCCTTCTTGTTCTTTGCAGTTCGATTAGCAGAACGTTTTGCTCGAGCCCGCGACTTGCGAACCAACAGCTCGTGCTCTTCCTTGGCCCAAGTGTCTGCTGGTTCCTGGCCGCACGGGATGTTCGGGGGGGGGGGGGGGGGGAACACGGGGGGACAGCTCTGAGGGGAGTGGAGCTCACCGCGGCGGCAGACAGCGCAGTGCAAATGATGGGTGAGGCGACGGCTAGTGGCCGTAGGTGGATGATGATGGGGAGGGCTGGCAGTGGGGGGAGCAGCGGAGCTTGCGGCTGGAGGATGAGCACGGCAAGGACGGCATGCATGGCGCGCATGAGCGTCCCCTGCACATGCGGCAGCGAAGGCACAAGCGGCCTAGCAGGGCCCGCCACACGCCAGCTAGGAGGAGTCGGGAGCAGCAGCAGCGAGTGTGATGGAGCGGAGGGGGCATGCGGTGGCGACGGTGGTGGCGGCGGTGGTGTGCCGAAGAAGGGCATGTAACCCCCTTGATCTCCCATGGACTCTGCCTTCGGCCAGGCACGAATGAGCTGGATCGGGCACACGTTGTAGCTCCCTGTGGAAACATCACGAACCCAAAGATCTTCAGGGACATACGCCACGTCCTCCACTTGCACCACAACGCGCACGGAGGAGTAGTCAAACCCAGTGAGGCAGCGCCAATCGATCTCAATCACCGGGCCAAAACCTTGGAAAGCCTCTTGAATGAAATCCTCGTACCAGTGTGCGAGGGAGAATTCCAGCACCAACAGAGCAACCAGTATTTGCGCATGACGCCGGGTAGTAGCTTTGCCCTCTGGCTCTAGCTCAACACGGACATCCTCATGGAGAAGAGGCGAGAGCCGAACAACCTCATCACGCTCGGCTTGCGTCTGGAAATGGAGCAGCATCGATCCTCTTGATGACGGAAGCACATCAAAGGAGGTATGCGGCATCGCAGTCCTAACCGCCTCCCAAATGAAAGGCGCCGGCGACAGCACCTCTGACTGGGGGGCTGAGGAACACGTAGGCGAACATAGCGGCATCGTCATGGCGGCCGGCCCCAGGAACACCTCTAGAAAGAGCTGGCAATGCTTGTAGAACTTGCTGTCTCAGAAGCGGCGCTCCGATCACTTGCCAGGGAGTTCACGTCGGGCAAGGCCACGCGATGCGGCGTCGAGGCAGGCATAGGCGGCAGTAGAGCAGGTGTAGGCTGCGCCACAGGAGCGGTGTCGGGGTGGATGCTGTGAGTAGGCGACGGCGGGGGTGAGAGCAGTAGCAACGGCGTCCGGCGCAGGGTGGGGAGTGAGAAGCTGCGACGGAGAGAGAGGGGCGGGGTGGCTGGCGAGCGAGGGTGGAGCTCTGCTGCTTCCAGAGCAGGACCATCAGCTGGTGGCGGGTTGGGGTGGGTAGGAGAGGAGGGAGTTGGGGGGGGGGGGGGGAGGAGCGACGGTGAGCTGGTGCGGGTGGAGTAGGGAACTGGGGTGATGAGAGCGTCGCGAGCAGGGTGTTCAAGCGCGGGGCGGCGATGAGGCCATGGGGTGGGGACGCGCTCGATCACCATGGAGCACTCGCGCTGGCGGTGGCCGGAGCGACCATAGTTGCGGCAGCGGATGGGTTCGCGGCAGTCACGAACCTGGTGGTCGGTGGCGAAGTAGCGAAAGCAGGCGTGCGGTTGAATGCGGGGCGGAGTGATGCGAGGCGGGGATGCTGGTTGTAGGGGGGCCGTGCACGAGCTGCATAGTAGCACATCACGGTATGAATGCGGTGTGGTTGGGTTGGCAGAGGAGGAGGATGGTGGATCGGGCAGTGTGGGGTGAGCAAATGCGCGGTCAGAGCGACAAGAGGACACCTGTGACAGAGCCAAGAGAAGGGGCAAAGAGCTGTTGGCGTTCCATGCTGTCTTAATGGAAAGCCTAGAGCAGTAGTTATTCGCCGAAAGCAGCATGTCCTGCTGGTTGACTTTGGGGGCCATGTCATCAGGGGTGGGACCCACGGAGTTTCTTGCCTTGGTACCTGTATCCTTCTGCTCCAACTCCGGCAGCCGGTGAGTTGCTTTCTCAGCCGTGGCCAGGGAGGCGTGGAAGAGGAAAACTGATGGACCCAGCTTCTGTGCACCGCGCGCTAGGATTATATTCACAATGTTCCTGCTAGCAAGACGCGTGTGGAACACACCAGGTGAGGACATAGCGACAGCAAAACGCTCAGACGGGGCAGCAAAACAGTAGTTGAGCATATTGGCTACAACCATGGAACTCAGAGCAGGGATGGCGGGACCGGTGACCCACAAATCACCAGGAATAGCATGGGCACAGAGGGGGGAGACGACAAGAGAATAGCATTCAGACGGGATCTTAGATTGGAAACGAAGGCCCGGTTTGGCAGCTGTAAGTGACCTACGCAGCGCCGGGGTGGTGCCGAAGGCTGGGGCAGTCGCCGCGTCGCCGGGGATGGCTTGGGGAGAGGCGGTGTCGGGAGGGCGGTGGCGATCGCCACGGTCGCCAGAGGCGACTCGAGCGTGGACACGAGAGGTGTCCATTCCGACGTGAGTCAGCCGTGGCATTGTTAACACGTTAAAGTTGTTTTTGTAAAAAAAAAAAAGGAATGTTGAGCATACAGGTTGTTCTCAGAAGATCATCTGCGCTCATAGAAGGAAAAATACTTGTTTGTACCTTGCACTGATTTTTCCACGAATTATTTTCCCTGTTTTCTGCATTTCAAGATACTATCTGTTAATAATGTTGTTGCTCAGTGAGTCTCTAGATATTCAGCTTTTTGTTAACATTGTCTGTAGTCTGTACTCCTTTGGATACAAGCTGATGAGCAACACGATGCTCATTTGGGGTTTTTTTGTTGTGCATGATATGGATGGAATATATACTTTCCTGGTCGTCTGTATAAGTGGTTAAGTTCCTGTCGTAAACAGACACGAACGCATATAGATCTTCCAAGGAAAAGAGCAATACAGAGAGCCAACTCGATGAACCTTGTATTCTCTGCAGCGCCAGCACCCCTAGGAAACGTGCTCGGTGCTCGCCTATCAGGCTGGCGGCGCGCGATGAAGACCAATCTCGAGGTCACGCGCAGCCGCAAAGGCAACGACCCTCGAAGACGCTGAACGTGGCGCTGGCGGCAGGGTGTCGCCGTGTGACCCGGGCTTGTCGTGTTCGTTGATGTTCCAGAGATCAGAGGTGGCGCTAGTGTTTGTTTCTCTTGTTTGTCGGAGCCTCATGAATTCTTGGGCAAATAGTTGTGTTCGGTCGTTGTCTCGTTGAGGAAACAATACCTGCAGAAAAGTATACCAGATTCACACTTGTTGTATGTTGGAAACAGAAATAGCATGTGTGCCTGTTGCAAACGACAACAACTGAAAATTTTTACTAGTACACCGGCTGGCGGGAGATGAGGCAACTACAAAATGTAGTGCCCCTTTCATGTGTCTTCACTTCTATTCCACACCTATACACCGATGATGCTGGGAGCAATCTTCTGTGCAGGGTTACACATTTGTTGTCTGAGACGTTGGAGTAGACCAAATTTAAAGATATTAAAGGCAAGAGTCAGGGCAGATACATTTTCTTCTATTCTTGAGAGCCATGCAGATGTTTGACAGAGTGCCAGTTGCTCATATTTCAGAGGCCGTCAAGCTAGAGGTTCTTGACACTATCATCAAGGCCTAGAAGCGCCGGCGAGTTTTCTAATGGTCACCTTAACCCTAAATCCATTCCTTCGCTTTGCAGTTCTGATCATCGTTGGCATGAAGAGCAAAAGAAGACAGAATCGTGATATATAAAGGAAAGAAAGCATCTAATATTGGCTATTGATATGTTTGTCTCATCCTCCCCCCCCCCCCCCCCGGGGCCCCTCAAATTTAAATATATGACTGCAGACCCTCCAAATTATTGTATTTCTTGGTGATAAAGGAAAGAAAGTACTATCTCATATTGGTGTTGATATGGTATAAATATCTGAACGACAGAACTATGGAAGTTTCGACGACAATCCAATTTTGAATAGTAGTGATTCTACTAACCATGGAATCTGATGTCTCTTGTCTGCATAATAAATGTTTGTTCTTGATCTTTTTTTTTTTAGGGTCAACGGAGGGGAAGGGTTCCCCACCTGAAATAGTTCCTGATCCTTTGACTGCAAACACATTAGTTGTTGATTTTGTTTTTTGAGATTCATTAGTTGTTGATTTTGTTTTTTGAGATTCATTAGTTGTTGATTTTACGAACCTTTCCCGACTCTGTCCTTTGCGCCATGAGTACAATAAATTTGCACCATGCAATTAGTAGGCCAATGGATGCACATTTCAAAACAAGTACTCCCTCCGTCCCAATTTAATTGGCACATTGGAGCCCGGCATGGGAATTAAGAAGAAGTATAAAAGGTAGGTGCATAGAAAACGAGGAGGAAAGAGATAAAGATAGAGGTGTATTGGAAAGAGAGAAAGGTGCATCGGAAAGTGAGAATGCTAATTATTTTAGAAAAACTGAAGAGAGCTAGAATGTTTTAGGACGGAGGGAGTACTACGGAGCAACTCATTCCAAGGAGTAAGGGCACCTCAAACGATGGCCACCTCATTGTTACAGCTCCACCTGTGATTTCCGTTTCGACCTGTAGGACAGACATTATGGCCTCCACAATGGTGCTACTGTAGCAAGAAATTGGCCATAGACCGAGTCAAAGCCTTCTGCTCTCTGCAGCACGACAGATTCCAATGAGGTGCTCGCGTTCCAGGCTAAGGCGCGCAAGCACAACTGAGGCTAGGTGTCGGGGATCGTGGGCTCTCGTCTTCGTTGAGTTCCGGACGTGCCCCTCTTCCTCTTGAGTCTTGACCGGTGGTGTGGCAGGACATGACCATCGGGGTGGTCGGTGGTTCATTTACGGACCACCGTAACCGAAGATAGTTCATAACCGTTTGATCCCCGTTCCATGGCCGGATTAAGTGGTGACTGGTACCCTGAGGCTCGCGCGCTGAGGTGGATGATCGCCACCTTTGCCAGGCGGAGCACCAATTTGTTTTACATTTTCGCCACTCTGACGTGACGATCATGAGTTTTCCTGTCAGTTGTAGCGATTGCTGATTCACTTCAACTTTTCATTGACATTCGCATCGTGTGATGTTGAACGAAATGATGCACAGTTTTAACAACGGTAACAGAACAGATCATCATAATCAAATGATAACTCATGGTTTTCGCATGACAAATCTGGTAACAGATTACAAATGCACAGACGGTGACATGCACTCATTCACTGAACCTTGTAGCCAAGTACGTTTTTAATGAGCTGTTCTTTTTTATTTTGAAATAAACGCTGCAGCCATGCATCTCATGTTCAGGCATGCGATGGAGGTGATGATTTCTGTGTGTGTTTGCCAAACACCAGCTCGTGGTAGAAGATGCATGGAAAAATAAATGAAGGAGAGGTTCGCAGAAATTAAATGCATGCCAGGACAGCAATACTGATGGCATGCTCCTCGTACAAATGCAACCCATGATGAAGCAATAGCTGTGTATATAGGTACCCTAGACTTTCCATTTTCAATAGTAGTGATTCTACTAGACTTTCCACTGCAGAATCTCTCACTCACACACACACACACACGCCCGGTTACAAAGGCAGAGTTAAGTGACAAAGCCCAGCAATATGAACTGAGATATTGGAGGCCAACAAATCCAAGTCGTGATGAAGAGTGTTTGGGGTCAACCCCTACTTCATCCACTACCCTCTCGCTCGCAAGCTGCTGTTTTGGTTGGCAGGTGCTGTATAAAGCGCAGCCTCGTCCAAGGCGAGTCTCTCGGCGCCGCTGCTGATGCCGTCGGGCAGCCGGCGTTGGAAACTCCAGTGCGTGGCCATCGTCTCTTGATCGGCTCTGCAGCGTACAACTACCGAAGCAGGGGAGCGAAGCCCACGACGAGCAGAAGCCACGTCGCCAGTTCTTTCTAGATGCCGACCACCTTGCCTCTAGAAGAATTCTACGTGAGTTGTTTGAGATATTGGAGCACACCAGTATTTCAGCTAGAACAAAGCTTTACGTGGTAGACATGTTTACCCTATCTTTTTCACAGATGCGAAAGACGAAGGGATGAAACAACTTAAATTTGTGTGTTTCATGTCTTTTGTATTCTATTTTCATTTAGAAATGCTGGGTTTTCTTGCATTGATTTGCTTGTCGGTAAATTACTAGGCATACAGGTGGCATATATACTGACATAATATTGCTTAGTAACTGTTCAGCTTTTTGTTAGTTTTGCTATTTCACCACTGGATACAGATAAGTGAGAAACGTTATGTCCATTTGGGTTTCTTTTCTTATATATGCTACACACTTTGTACTATTGACGACCAAAATAGATACATGAAAAAAAGTAAATAACATCACATTTTTGTGTCAACAACACATACGTTTCCTTATGTGTAAGTAGTGAAGTGCTCGAGTTCCTCTTGTCAGCGGCATGCAACACCTATGGCCGACAACCTTAGAGCCAGGCGTATAATTAGATAACAAGGTGGTCGAAAAATTGAACTTTATTGGTTTTGGCACAGACACTAGCGACCCTAAAAACGGAGGGTTTTACATATAACATAATTTTTTAAACTAATAGTTTTATAAAAGCATGTCTGCAACTAAACTTTCGAAATCTAGACCACTTGGTCATGTTGACTGTTTAGCGTGACAAATATTTTAGTCAGTCTAGTTAGATTGGCATGACCCAGCGACGTTAAGATATATAACAGCCCACATTGGATGCATCATAGACTCGGTTGACAAGATGGTCACATTAAACTGATTGACGTAACTGAAGTACAACCACACCGATCTGTGTTTAGTGTGATTGTGTGAGTAAAATGGGAGGTCTTGTCGAGGTCGATCAAGTCCGTGTGGCCCACCAGTCTGCTCGCATCAAGGCCGCTAAAGCACACGACCCACCAGTTTGTTCGTGTCAGGAGATCTCTGGCTTGACTTCTGGAACTGATGCCTGTTGGAAACAAAAATAGCATGTGCCGATGTGCGCCCATTGCAAAACAATAACAACTATATATCACCTGCCGCTATGAGATGAAACAGCTATAAATTGTGATCCCATTTTCATGTGTCTTCGCTTCTACTCTACACCCTACACTGATGTTATTTAGAAGCATTCTATTGGGCAGGGTTAAGTCTGTTATTTGAGACGTTGGAGTAAACCAGATTGAACAAAAATAAGGGCATGAGTTTGGGCACTGATACATTTTCTTCTCGATCTGTGTGCTGTTGATGCCCAAAATCGTCGCTATAAGAGCACGCCCCTGTGCGGATGGAAAAAACATAACTCGCTTTGGTTTTGGAAACCAGATACTCATCAGGTTTTCCAGAATGTCAATTTTGATCATCAACAACATCCAAGTGTTTGCATTGGTGGAATGCTTGTCACTCATGTTCTGGAGGCTGACACACTAGAGGTCCTTTGTACTATCATCGTGACCCAGAGGCGCACCAAGTTGTCTGCTTGTCACCGTTCTGCTAAAACCTTCACGTATTTTGATCATCAGTGCTAGCAAGAGCAAGGGGAGATGAATTAAGTGCTCTAAGATGTTAATTAATTATTTGGTGGATGAACAAAAGTTTCATCGATGCATAGCGTTGGCAGTCCATTATTCAAAGGTTCAATCAAATGGTTGGTGATTGATTCAGGATGTTGGTTGTCTCAGTTGTTATTCATATTCGTATAGTGGTCTGTCATTTTCTTATGGAATTCGATGCATGTGTGTGTGTGTGGTGGTGGTGGTGGGGGGGGGGGGGGGGGGTCACGAAAAATGCCCCATCAATTAATCAGTTAAAAAAAAGAAATAATGATCCAACAATGTGATTACAAAAAACTCATAGTAGTAGGACTCACACTTGTTTGCTTATATCCCTATGCAATGCATAACGACTGAGAATATATGCTACAGAGATGTGGCAGCTACAAACTTCATTTCCATTTCATTTATCTTGTATTCTATACTATTCATATACACTCATGCTCTGTACAAGCAATCTTTTATGCCAGGCTTAAGTTTATTTGAGATGTTGGATTAAACTAATTTAAACAAAATTAAGAGCAAGGGTCATGGCGGATGCATTTTCCTTGCTAGTTGAGGGAAATGTAAGGTGCATAACAGGATGCCCACCACTTCAATTTAAGAGGCCATCAAGCTGATATGCTTGATACTTTCACCATGACTTCGAGATGCCGATGTACCACTAAACTTTTCCCTTGGCCTTGCAATTCTAGTCATCATAGGCAGCAAGAGCTGAGAAAAGGAACCAAGGGCGCTATTCCATTAATGATTTTATTTTTGTAGTGATGTAGGAAAGAATGTATAGGGCACTATTGGTGATTTATATTGTTGTTTTAGCAAGCCGTGTTTCTTATCATCTTTTTTTCTAAAATTTATATGGTCACAGAGGTTTTTTTTGTAAATAGTTGGTGTATTATTTGAATTTCTTATTCTTTTAGAGTTGTCCGCCGAAAGCCCATTTGCAATCGAGCAAGGAGTTTCACTGCAGCACATTGTAACAAAGCTGCAAGCTTGTACTACTAGATCAAATAGCACCCATCGTAGTTGCATGGCTAGTTCTGTGCTCACACTTCCTAAGTCAGTTGGAAATGGAAATCACATGTAGTCCAATACTACGGAATGACTCATTGCAATATAAACGAGAAACACACTTTATGTATGATATGGAAATGGTAAAAATATGATTTATGTCCATTATATATTGTAGATGATATACAACAGTATTATATATGCATTAGAAACAGAAGGTGCAACTGTACATTTCCTCTGTTTGACAATATGCTGCTTCTCTTTCCAGAATAATGATGACCGTAATCATTTTGTTTTATGGAGTAGCCAAGTTTCATAATGAGATATTGGAGCTCACCAAGTTTTCAGATGCTATAAAGCTTTTCCTGGAGAAGATGCTAAACGAATCAGCATGCAAGGTGATATGGTGTTGCTGAGTGAGCCTTTACGTTCAGCTTCTTGTTAACACTCTTTTTTTTTTTTAAAAAAAGGCAGGAGCACTGCCATTAATTAAGGTAGAGAGAAAAGTTACAAGCTAATTATGACATAGTCTAAACCCAACCACAATTTGGGTAATAAAATACAAAGATCCATAACATTACCAACTACTCGACAGAACTGAAAGGCAAATCTATGAAACTGACGAATATTGCCAACAAACACAGGCACCACTTGACCAAAGAACCTCTCCTATTTATTAGTGAGCAAGACACTTCTTTGTGAGAGCATTGAATTGTTGGTCACTCTGGTGTTGACGATCCAGCTAGAATGATGCACAACCTTAGGCAAGAATGCCTAAAAGGAGCACGGCATGGCCTTTATATGAACTGCTGGACAACTTAGGAATAGTGAATAAACAACTTAATACTGCAACACCTTCATTTGTCATTGATTCCCTTCTTTCTCTTCTTCTTATTCTTCTTCTTCTCCTCTGCCAGCTCTGTTAGCTTCTTGATTGACTCTATGAACACAACTAGTTGCTTGAAAGCTTCAATGTTGCTCGCACTGATAGACTTCTTGTAGGTGTGCAGGTATCGCTTTAAGTTCATAACAGGCAACCGCTTATGTGTCTTAGTGAAGATCCATTTCTTAGTTAACATATCTCGAACCACCTTAATATTTGTCTTCTGAGATTTGATCTTATTCATCAGTTTTTGGCTACAATGCTGATTTTTCTTCTTACTCACAACAACTGCTTCCCTCCCAGATGTTGCATTGTAGAGAGTAGAGGGAAATAGAGGGGCCACCACATTGTGCTTGAAGTTGCTCAAGGTTTTGATCAGTTCATGCCCAGTCAACTGTTCCTCTCCATTTCTGATCTTCAATGGAATCAGGGTACCTACCATGTCTGACATAGGAAAACTGCCCTCCTGTAAACTAATTTGGTGAGGCAGAAGTTTCTCATTTCCATTGATTTCAACTATTTCCTCATTGGTTGCCAGTATCCCACTCCTCCCTGATCCTTCCTCCACCACCATTTCAACCTTTTGTTCTTGTTTCATCCTTGCCGGAGTGGCAAGAATGAGCTGAGGCGCCACAGTAACCATTTTCGCCATCTTGACCAATTTTTGTTCCTTATTTTCTGCTGTGCATCTGACCCGAGCTGATCGTTTAATACTTTTCTTGATCTTTGGAAGAAGCATGAGCTTCGCCTCTTCACATATTGGATCGATTTTATTTTCTTGCATTGCTTCTAGTTTCCTTGGATGAAGCATCGTCACCATCAACTGATCTGGAGGGGAGCAAGACTGGTGAGGAGGGGAGCAGGTATGGCAGTCGGAGGTGGAGAACACCGTCAGCTTGCTGCCTTTGCAGGAAGGACACACGGTGGAAATGTGGCCAAAGCGGCGACAAAACCAGCACCTTATCGGGACGCAGCAAAACGCGACTTTGTGGCTAGAGGAAAGGCAATTGAAGCAGAGTCCTCTCACCTTGTTTAAGTAGCGGGCGCGTCGTTCCAGCTGCAGTCGAGGCACGTCATCCGGCCGCTTCACTGACCACGAGTGGTTGCATCTTGGCTGAACTAGTTGCCAGCCTTCCTCTGGCTGCCGGTTTGAAGTCCCGTCGCATCTTGACACCCCAGGCGAGACAAAGACCTCGACGGACTGCGAGGTCAATGGCCGGCGCTCCACTCTTTCAGCGGAGCAAATCTGACCCAGGAGCACAGATTTGTAGGAGGCTCCAGGCCAGCGCCTGGCCTGCAGCTCCGAGGTTGAGCCACTATGAACTCCATGGGCGAGCTTCTCTTTGGCCAAGCAGCAAGATCCAGAAGCCGCCTCCTTGCTGAAAGGATGCTTCGGACCTTCTTGTCGCTGCAGATTAATGGTGGAATTGATGCTACATAGGATTCTGGATGAAGAGAGAACGGTGGTTGGGTGGCGATTTGTTGGATTTTGGATGATTTTTGTGGTGGATTTAGTTCGCTGGGGAGGGGCAAGCTCCACGCGTGTTTGGCCTCTCCGAGTTGACCGTTGGAGCTCTTGGGGAGGGGCTACGGCGGACTGAGTGGTTGCATCTGCGTAAGTGGTTAAATTCCTATCACATATAGATCTCTTTCCAGGGAATCGAGAGCACTATACAGAGAGCCAACTCGATGAACCTTGTGTTCTCTGCAGCGGCCGCCACCAGCCCCAGCGACGTGCTCGCCTATCAGGCTGGCAGCGCACAATGGAGACCAATCTTGTGGTCACGCTCGCCGGCAAAGGCAACGACCCTCGAAGCGCGCTTCCTATGGGCACCCGTAGGCTCGCCAAGAGCAGGCCGTGCGGCGGCGTCGAACGAGGCAGAGTGAGAGCGGTGCGTGTCGCCGTGTCGGGGGACTGGGCTTGTCGCCTTCACTGATGTTCTGGAGGTGTTCCTCGTTCTCGCTCTCCACTAAAAAGCAAGCACACGCCGTGCGCGATCTCTAGCATGCTTGGGGCATCCGCAGGCTCGCGTAGAATGCGCCGAGCAAAACAGAGCAGCGTGGCACCCAGCGCACCCACCCAAGCAAAACAGAGCAACGCGCCACCACGAGCACGGCAGAGTAATTGCGGCAGCATCGGAGGAGGCTTGCCCGGTCGGCTCTGGCCGGCACCGGGCCGACCTTGCGACTGCCCCCAAGAACATCTGGTTATTGGTTCTTTGTACTTATAGATTCTTACTTAAGATCACCTAGAACAAAAAATATCTTCTCTTACAATTAAAGTTGGAAAATAAAGATGGCAAGACCCACATGAATATGTCAAAAGAGATCATTGTTTATTAATAATGTGCGACCAAGGTGCTCGGATGAGAGCTCTTTAGAAAAAAAGGACATCTTTTATAAATTTTAATTTTGTGATAAATATTCATGATTACTTATTATAATAAATTACAGATTAATGCATACATGCTATATCTTTATATAATGATTAATTACATGAGACTTAGATCTAAAGAGATGAAGACATGAATGTATATTGCTATTATTAATAGGCTACACATTCATGTGGGTCTTATACAAGAACTCAAACGACAAGTTTACAAGAATTCCACTATCAACTCAAGCTTAGTCTATGAATATTTATAAGTTCATAATATGATTTATTATTAATTTGTTGTCTTCATAGGACTACATTGCTACGACTTGTTAATACATGCATGATAAATTAAGAAAAAAATATTTTGTATATATATTTCATTATGAATCTTCAAATTGTTGAGATCGAACACTAGACATGTGGATCTGGTCCACTTAATTGTTTACGAGCAATTACTTATATCTCGTTCATTTTTTCTTGAGATATTTAAGCAAATAAATATATATATAGAATTTTGATCAAATAAATATTTAAGCAAATAAATATAAATGAGATGAGAAGATGTATTGATCAAATATGTGCTACATGGTTTGATAGAAGCTTCTATAGTCATCTGGTGTTGACATATTAGGTGTTATGTTGCAGTAGGGCCATAGGAAAGTATAATGTGTAGGCTAAATCGATATCGACACTACACACGACAAGATTTGTATAAGCGGAAGGAGTATGCTGGCTTCTTAACATATTTGGTTAATAATTTGCACTTATCATAATAGAATTAATATTGATGTACATAACCCTTAATATCCTTTATTTGTTTAATATGATTTATTCAATTAATAATGGATGATTGAACATGGTTGCCTTATGGCTATATATCGGTTGTTTCTTTTTCTCTTAATGTATATATATTGGCTGCTATAACAAGCGCTCATATTTCTAATTGAATAATAGCATAAACTTTAACATATTTGATTCAAAAATTACCAGCGTTGATATATTTTTATTTAGGTTCTTTTTTTGGTTAGCACATAAACACAAAGGGTTATGCAATCGAAATACATTGTGATTTTAAACGATGTATCAGGAACTGACACTGTTTGGTTTGGCTCGGTAATGTAACTGAGAATGCTCCATCAATGAAAAGTCGTCCTCAGCGGTGATAGAGCGAACACGCCGATCATCTGGTCTGAAACATGTACCTCTCCATTTACATCGAACCAACCGGCATGGACGAATAGGCCGGCCGCATTCACGGCGAGGCCAAACAAGTCATGCACGACAGCGAAGACGGCAAGGTCGAGGTCAACCTCATGCTCATGATCCCTGCTGCTTGGATCACTGCACCATTTCGATGCCAGCGGCGCCATAGAGTAGGATGGCGTGCTCCCCAGGAGTGGATGGCTCGCCGTTCTTGAAGAAAGTGATGCAACGCTGCTCTCTCTGCTCTGCACGTGGGCGCTCTGACGTGCATCCTGCAGCTCGTTCGTGCCCCCTGAGAGCACAAATTTGCACTTCCATAGCGCACGGAGAAGGAGTGAAGGACAGCTTGTAGTCACGGCATCGTCGTGTACTCTTCCGTTAATAAGGCGCGGTCGGCGGAGGTGGTGTCGAAAGAGGTGGTAATGGCGCCAGTGTCCTGCAGCTCGTCATCAAGTGCGTCATGGCGTCAAGCCAGCAAGAAGGCGGCGGTGCTGAGAGCGCTTCAAGCCCTTGACCACTCTGAAGCTAATGAGTTTTCCCGTCGGCGGTTGCTGTGATTCACTTGGACTAATTTTCATCAGCATTCTCATCACCTGATGTTGATGCACAGTTTTAACTACACCGCAGAACAATATCATCACACTCAAATGATAACCACTACTCATCAAGCTTCTCGTATGAAGGAGAGGGGACGATAAACTGCATGTTGCATGCATGCCCAGCAGCCAGTATTGCAGTCACTGCGGGAAGCAGCACGTCTGCCATGTGTCCGTCGCACATGGCAAAGCATGAAATACCCACGGTATAGCCCGCACAACAAAAAAGTCACCCGTAAAACAAACAGTTAATGGTCGTGAGCGCCAGGCAGCCCGTTATGCGTGCATGGCATGTGGGCCTGTTTGCCGCGTCAGGTCACAGGGCACACGACAAAGATGATATTTGTCATGTGCCTATCTCATGGCACACGACAAAGCCTATATTTGTCGTGAGCCATATCTTTAACATGTGTCTTTCGCCTGGCACACAACATAAAGTCTTTTTGTCGTATGTCCGAGATAAAACACACCAGTCTGATACTCTCCCCGTTTCTTTTTTGTTGACACTGCATAGTAGCACAAATTTGCACTAAGCAGCATAGGTAGTGGAGTAATTTCGCCTCAATGGAATTCAGAAACGTGCTGTGCCACTTTTCCACATAGTTTTTTTTTTGTTATGAGATATTGGAGCTCACCAAACTGGCAAGTATAGGATGAACAACATCTGCAGCAGCAACGAGGACATGCATAGGGTATGGTTGCGATGTATGATCCATGTCGCTCTTCAGATATCCCATCAACATGGGTAGCCTTCATTTGATGTTGGAGAAAACAATACTGTTAAACAGGATATCCCTGTAATGGTGTTGTCCCCTATTGTCCTGTACCTCCTACGTTAACTAACATCATGCATGAGTCTGGCTGCCTAATTAGGTATGCGTGTGGTTAGTACTGTAGTATGTCCTAATGTCTGAAGAAGAGGAGCTGTACAACTGCATCCAGGAGAGAATTCTGTTTTTTTTCTAGGTTTCGTTGAACAGATTCACATTCAATTGGGTAATTTGTCTGGGAATTTAGATTTACTATTAGATGAACACATTGGACCGATTTGCATTTTTTTCTATTAGGGCGATTTGTCTTGGAATTTAGATTTTACGATTAGATGAAGCACCGTGCTCGAGAGTACATATAGTAGTAGCATTGCCAATTTAATTTCAGACTTCAGAATGCTTGTCGCCTTGTCAGTTGGAAATAGAAATAGCATCTAAGCCCACTGAAAAGCATGACAACTGAACATAGACACTAAACCCGTTCGCAGAAGATGTGGGAGCTATAAACTGTAGTGCCACTTTCATGTGTCTTCTCTTCTCTTCTACTCATATAGTACACTGGAGCATCCTTTTTTGCGGGATTAAGTTTTTTGTTTGAGACATGGGAGTAAACCAAATTCCACAAAATTAAGGGAGATAGCGAGGACAGATACATTTTCTTCTTTAGTTGTAGGCCATTCAGATGTTTGAAAGATTTCTTGTGTCTTGTCTTTCCAAGGCTGTCAAGCTAGAGGTGCTTGACACTATCGTCATAACCGAAAGACGCTGACGAGTTGGTTGATGATCACCATGCAAATGAATCTTCCCCGTAGTCCATACAGTCTGGCCATCTCGCCGGCACCAAGACCAAGCGGATGTCATGATATTCGTTAACTATTTTTATCTAGTGATAAAGGATAGAATGCATATAGTATTGGCGAATGGCGAGTGGTATGGCTGTCTCATCTAGCAATGTTACTTTTATCTACTCTTTTCTCAAATTTATATGGTCGCAGAAGTTTCAAATCAGTTGGTACAAAATTTCGAATCAATGGTGTATTTGAATGTCTTATAATTAGTTTAGAGTCTTTAACAAATGGTCCATTAGCGAGCAAAAGGAACTTCACTGCGGCACATTTTTTGTCAAAGCTGCAAGAAGAGACTGTAGTACCACCGGACGTAATGACATGTGTAACTCTGTGCTCACGCTGGCTAGTCTGTTTGCAACGGAAATCACATGCATGCCTAGCAAGAAGAGACTCAAAACGACTCACTTTTGAATTTTAGTGGTGAATTCTGGAGGATGTTATCATGTCTACTGTAGAGGATGGGCAGTAGTATAAATGCAGAAGGTGCAACTGTTGGTTTCCTCTGTTCGACAAATTTGCCTCTATTTTAGAGTAGCCATGTTTCATAAACTAGTCACGTATGAGACATTGGAGGTCACCAAATTTTGAGATACAACAAAGCTTTACCTGGCGAAGATGTTGACCCAATCCTCATCACAGATGAGAATGAGATAAAGAACTGATCTGGACATAATTGATCAAGTTTTGTATATCCTTTTTCATTCACAACAAAAATGCTGAAATTGCTTGATTAGCTTGTTAGTTGTCAGTAAACTTTTAGAGATAAAGGTTACGTACTGACAAATCATTGCCGAGTGATCGATTCGGTTCAGATTTGTGTCGAGTACTCGCCTCTCGATACCAAGGGGGGAAACATGATGCTCATGTCGGAACTTTCTTGTATACATGATATATATACTTTCCCGTATGCATAAGTAAGCGGTTGTATCCCTGTCACTGTCAGCAACACACCAATGGAGCACCTAGATCTGCGCAACTGACATCGAGGCTGTCTGCGCGCGTTGAGGGCCAGGCTCAAGGTCACGCTCTCCTGTGATCGCCCCTGAAAACACTTACGGGAGCAGACGCACACGCTCTGTCAGGGAAGCCGCGCCTTCACGGAGTTCCGGAGGCCCTCCCCTTCCTGGCTTCTCTCGCCACATCCAGGGTTCCATGCTCGCTGGTGGCGTGACAGGATATGACCATGGCCCATCGGGACGGTCGTTGTTTGGTTTGCCTGTTTCATTTACCAACCATCCCAGGATAGTTTTAAATTGTACATCCGCGTTCCACGGCCACGGCCAGCTTGTGTCACAACATCGAGCTGGCAAGAAAATGCGTGTCGCCAGGGCACGCTGGCGGCTTGGCATGCAGGGATTTACGTTCCATGGCTGCGTGCCAGGTGCTCCGCCTTGATGAACAAGCGAATGGATTCATTTTAACTTTTCATCTGCATTTGCGTGGTGTGATACTAAACCAAATGGCGCACAGTTTTAACAACACTAACAGAACAAGTCATCACAATAAAATGATAACTCATGGTTCTCGTATGATTGATGTGGAAGTGGATTGCATGCGTGGCACGGCATGGCGCCATCACTCATCAGTATATATGTATTGGCAGGGGAAGAGGCAACAAGCTATTTGACACCACCACAAGTCCCTGTCATGTGTTTAGTTTCCTATGTTTCATATGACATATCCCTTCCTTTTCCTTTTGTTGATGCTGCTTAGTACCAGCTGTACTAAGCAGAGTAGTTTTGTCTCCATGGAATTGAGAAATGTGCCGAGCACAACTTTACTACTTTTTTTTTTTAGATAATGAATAAGTTCAGCTTTTCTACTTGGTTTATTTTCTTATGAGACATTGGATCCCACCAAACTGGCAAGTAGGACGAAGAACATCTGTAGCTGGGTGTAGGAAAAACAGAAGCTAACGGCTCTGACGATGCCATTCTCCAGTTGTAAAACTGATCTTGTGTGTTTTACCTCCTTCCATGTCAGAGAAACAGCAATATTGAACTGTGAAACTTGAAACGATTGTCTACATGGTGCATATGTGGCCAAAAACTGTTGAGCAAACAGGCGGTTCATGTCAACTGCATATCTGGCCAAAAAAGTCAGGGCTGGTGCTCGCTCCCCATCGGCCTCCCTTCGCGGCCTCCCTGCTCTCCGGCGCGGCGCGGAATTGGCAACTGGCTGTGTTTCCTGACCGTGTGGTCAGTGTTTCAATTACCGACAACCCCAAGATCGTCCCTGACCGTTTGTTCGTGTTCCCTGCCGCGCGAAGAGGTGGGGGACAGTAGCCACCTTCGCCAGGCGATATATACAAACACTAGCCTGCGCGTCGTCGGCCGGTTCATCAAATTCGGCGGCTCCGAGTGCCGCCTGTAGACGTTCTGGCACCGGAGACATCGACGTACTCTGTACCTTACCTTGACGCCAGAGCTCTTGTCCGCACATGGGAGCTCTACCGTGCATCCTGACGGTTGCACAAGGACAAGTGCTGGAAGAGGGGATGGGCTCTTTTGAGAGAAAACTAATTTATTCATGTAAATATAGCTATTTTGAGAGAAATAAGCTTTCCAATAGACTCTCTTTCTCCCTCTCTATTTTTCCTCGCTAGCTATCCTTGTTTTCCGGCTCTCTATTTTTGGCTAGGCAGCGTGGCTCACTATCGTCGCTTTTTAGCACGCCCGCTTTCTGTTCCAGCACTTCCCTGCAATTCTCACGCATGCAGGCAAGAGGCAACCAGCAGAAGGCAGTGCAAAGCGGGCAGGAGGCAATGCACAGCAGCACATACCAGCAGGCAGAAGGCGGCAGCGATTTTGTTTCCTAGCGGTTCCTGAGAGTCACAAACACGAACGGATCTCCATGTGCGCGGCGTCTCGTAACGCTACTATGCAACGGGCAGCAGAAAGAAACAGCGTAGCCATGCAGATGCAGCTGCAGGGAAAAAAATCATAGGAGGTTGAAAAGAAAAAAAAAATACACGATCAGGCTTGAAAAAAATGACCCATGACGTGGACTCCTTTGAATATGCAGACCTATGTGGGTTTTCAAGGCCCAAAAGCCAAGTTTTCCTGTCCAATACAATTTAAAAATATAGAGAGGATTAGAATTTAGAGTGACTGTTGGGTTTGATCTGTTTTTAACTAGTTATTTTATTTTACATAATAGCTAAATCAAAATTTTGGCTATCTATTTTTAACTAATCGCTTGGAGATGCTCTTATACATGCGCCAGCACTGGCAATAACTATCTCAAGCCTGTGCCCTATTAGTCAGTTGAGGAGCCCGACACAACTAACTGTAATACGAGATATCGTAATAGAAAATAATATATTTAGTTGTTTCATCGCATTGTAAACATATTCTTAGGCTTAGGATCCCTAGAACAAAAATATCTTCTTCTCTACAATTAATAAATTTAGAAAACAAATAACAATTCTTTATCCATGTACAAATAGCTCAAAGAGATTATTATCTATTAATACACAGAGAAATATGCAAGGGAGAGCTCTCTAGAAAAGACCATCATTCCAATTCTTTAATTTTGCTACATAAAATTTTATGATTATTTCTTTTAAAAAGATAAAGATACGTGAGCTCAACAGATCACATATGCACTTACTCTATCTTTATAATGCTTATAAGAGATTCGATCTGGAGGCTAATAAAGACGTCTAAATAATAAATGTGCCCTGCATTTTTTATACACTATAAATACCATCACTCAAACACCCGATTTCAGAGGACCCTTGCTACTAGCTTAAGCTCAGCCAATGAAGATTTATAATTTTTTGGTACAAATTGTCATTAATATGTTGTCTTTATTTAATCTATGTCATTACAAGCTTGTATATATGCGATAAATTAAGAAAAAATATTATATATATTTATTTCATTCTAAGCCCTAAAATTGTATAAATCGACCTATATAGGTGTGAGCCTCCAAAGTAGATATAGTTTCTTGTTCACTTCTATGTCATAACTTCATAAGATTTGCTCTTATTAGCTGGCTTTAAGATCTTAGATGTTGTGCTGTAATATTATCTTTTAGATATACTCATCTTGGTCATGGCATTCAGATGTTATGGTTTATATAAGCAATGGATTACACGTAAAGGTAGATACACCTCTGAGCGTAATGTGAGTATTTCTTGTTAGTGCACTTATGAAAAAGAGCAATGAGAACCGCCACCAAAGTCACCCTTTGTCACCATCTTCTTTAGAATAGCATGTATGTTTGAACCTTTGAGTTGTAAATTATGTTGTACACAATACTTCAACAACTTTTTGACTTTGTCACTATCTATATGATCGAGCCTGGTTTGAGCTGCCCAATATTGATAAAAACAACAAAGGGGAGATTAAAAGTCTACTAAGATGTTGCTTAATTATTTAGTAGATCAGCAAAAGATTCATGGATATAGCATTGACGGAGGGACCACCGGCTCCGGTACCGGTGCCGCACGACGCCTGTAAACCTGCACCAGCTCGGTGAAGCGGGCAGCAAAACTCGGAGGCTCCCGCGGCGCAGGAAGTGGCGACGGGGCCGCGCGTGGTCCAAGCGAAGACTCTGGTGCTGTGCGTGGCATAGGCGAAGGCTCCGGGGCCGCGTGTGGCACAGGCGGAGACGTCGGTGCCGCGCGTGACGCGGTAAAAGACTTCGGGGCCGCGCGTGGTGTGGTAGAAGACTCCGATGCCGCGTGTGGCACAACAGAGATTGTCGGGAAACCTGCTGAAAAGTGATAAACAGAAGCAGGGGGCTGGACTACCGGGTCAGTCAGAAAAATGGACTCGAGGTCAGGATCAGGAGAGGGCGTAGTGGAGGTGGAGTACGGGAAGTCCGACTCGTCAAACACGACGTGCCAGGAGATGAGGACGCGGCGGGAGGTGAGATCAAAACAACGGTACCCCTTGTGGTCAGGGGAGTAGCCAAGGAATACACTCCAAGTCGATCGAGACGCTAACTTGTGAGGAGCAGTGGCGGAGGTGTTAGGATAGTAGGCGCACCCGAAGACCCGAAGGTGATCATACCAAGGAGGGGTACAGAAAAGAGCGTGGTGAGGGGTGGTGGCAGGTAAGGCAGTGGAAGGTAGGCGGTTGAGAAGGTAGGTGGCTGTGTGTAGACCCTCGGCCTAGAAACGGGTAGGAAGGGAGGCCTGGAGGAGAAGGGTGCACATGACATCATTCATGGTGCGAATCATCCGCTCAGCCTTGTCGTTCTGAGGTGAGGTAGACGGGCACAACATGCGCAGTTGGACACCACAGGAGAGGAAGAAGTCACGGGAGACGTGATTGTCGACCTCATGACCGTTCTCACACTAGATGGCCTTGATGGTGAGGCCGAATTGAGTGGAAACTCAGGCAAAGAAGTGGAGGAGGGTGGGGAAGGTGTTAGACTTGGCACATAGCAGAAAAGTCCAAGAGTAATGAGAGAAATCATCCACAATCACCAAGCAATACTTATAGCCAGACATATTGATGACAGGAGAAGTCCATAAATCACAGTGAATAAGATCAGAGGCGTGACTCGCATGCGAAGAAGAAGAAGAAAAAGGAAGTCTAACATGATGACCTAACTGACACGCATGATAAAGATGCTCATCAAGAGCCCTAGTACAATGAAGATCTGCACTACGACTGAGACGGGCCAAAATGTTGTGGCCAGGGTGCCCAAGCCGGTGGTGCCAAGTCATGGATGACGGGGTGGTCGCAAAAGCCGATGAAGGAGGCGACAACAAAGAAGCAGAAGCAGGAAGACGAAGGGTGTAAAGGGGCCCCGTGCTATCATATCGGAGGATAGGACACCGGGAAGCTGAATCCTTCATAGTAAGACCAAAAGGGTCAAACTCAACAGTGCAGGAATTAATAGCAGCAAATTGGTGAATGAAAAGAAGGTTATGAACCATCTGCGGGGCAACAAGAACATTTGAAAGGCGAAAAGAACCAGGAGCAGACCCCACATAGGTGATAGGAAGACAAGTGCCATCACCAACCATGATAGAGGATGGGCACAGGGGAGGAGGAGGGTGGACGGAGGATAAAATACCAGCATCCGGAGTGGTGTGGAACAAGGCGCCCGAGTCGGCGACCCACTCCGTGCTGACCGGCGGGGTCAGTCCCAAGGTGCTGAAGGACTGAGCCAGAGCCGCCTGGTCCCATCCCTCGGGCCAGATTGGTGGCTGGCTAGGGTGCACAGGCGGAGTCCACCCCCCCCCCCCCGGCCAGGTCGACGGCTGACTGAGCGGAGCAGGGACAGTCTAGGTCCTCGGACCCAGGGGAGCGGGGCCAATCAACATGGTCGTGGGCAGGTGCTAAGGACAAGGCCCCCCCTCCTCCCCCCGAGTCTGGAAGGGCCACATGGAGATGCACCCTAACTATGGGTTGTTGAAGGATGGCTTGGGTGCACCATCGGGAGCAGTGGTCGAGGTCATAGGAGCCGGAGCAGTAGGACCACCCTGACGCCCCCTCCCCCTCCCCTCACCCCCCCCCCCCCCGACGGTGACGACCGCCATGGCTGCCCCCCCCCCCCCCCCCCACCGGTGGACGTAGGGGGAGTAGCACCGAGGAGGGAGGTGGCTGGTGGGGTAGTGGAGGTCGGCGGGGCAGCCACGAGCACGGTGGAGGAGCCGGAGGAGGGCGGTCCCCGCGCAAGCCCATGGGTGATCTCATCTAGGACGAGGTTGTCCCGAACCTGCAGGAAAGAGCAGAAGGGTCACTGGCGAGGGATCCATGTTCGCAGAAGGTCGAAGTTGCTGCTGAGACCCTGCAGGATATTGAGGACCAGGATTCGGTCGCTCACAAGGCAGCCGAGGTCGTGGAGAGCATCCGGCGTGCCCTTCATCCTCCTGCAGTACTCACCAACGGAGAGGTCGCCCTGCTGGAAGGTTCAGAATGATGCATCGAGGTGGAGCGCACGGGCCTCAGTGTTGCCATGAAACTGGGCCTCGAGAGCCAGCCAGGCATCATGTGTCGTGCCGCCGTGTGACCGGACGATGTCCTGGAGGTCGAGGGAGATGGTTCCAAAGATTCAGGACATGGCGACGTTGTCGAGGCGCAGCCAGAATGCGTCCCGTGCCGCAGCAGGCATGTCAACGAGGACGTGGTCATCGAGGGCATAGCGGCGGAGGGCAAGGAGGACCTGGCCGTGCCAGCGCCCGTAGGAGGAGGACCCAGGGTTGAGGACGATGGAGACCAGGGCCCGTATGTTTTGGGCTCCAATGTCCTGGAGGTGCAGCTGCATAACCATTGGATCGATCACGTCGTGGCGGAGGGGCGGAGGCGGGTGAGACGAAGACGAAGCGGTGTCAGTGACGTGGGCGACGGGCTAGTGGGCGATGGCGATGTCGAGGTAGTGCTGAACCTCAGCAGCCCGGCGATGGAGGACGTCCACTGCGGCAAGCTCGCGCTCCCAAGCGAGTGTAGCCGCGCGGGCATGCTCCACGGTCGCGGCGTCCTCGGTCTGAGCGGCGAGGAGGGTGGCGGCCAACGTAGAGTCGGTCGAGACGGGTGTGTCGATGAGGACAGACCAGCCTACGGTAGGAGTCAAGGCGGCCGCGGGCAGCAGCGACGGGGGCATGCCTAGGCCGGTGTAGGGCACGGGGGCAGGCCACCCGCGGCGACGAGGGCGGGCCCACGGGTCGATGGGATGATGGTGGGTCCCATGGTGACGACCGGACCCAGGGTGGTGGCGCCCGCAGCGGCGATCGAGCCCACACCGGCGGTCCTCGCAGCGACGGATGGGCCCATGGTTGCGGATTCCGCGGCCGCGGCTAGGCCCACGTCAGCGCCGCCTCGATCTGCGGCGAGAGTGGCCGGATTTGGCCCGGCGGCGGCGCGGGGAGGCGGCGGAAGGCCGGCGGCAGTGGCATGGGCGGATCCGTCACCGATGGTGACGGATCTCACAGTGGCAGCGCCGGATCCCACGTGTGCGGCCGCGGCCACGACCGCAGTGGCGGCGGCGGCGGCAGCGGAGGCGGCCGGTGGTGAGCTCGGCGGCGGCGGCGGGTGGGAGGGAGAGAGGGTGAGAGGAGAGGAGAGGAACCCTAATCTGATACCATGCTAGAGAGAATGATTGTTGTATTCCTGCAATCCCTAGAAGGGTGGGCATATATAGTTCCCATACATGGACCGAAATGGGCCAAAATACATTACACTAACATTACTAAATTTGAATGAAGACCTGAAAAAATATTGAAGCACAGTGGTTGTGTTATATTTCATGAACATCTAAGCTCACAATGCCGTGTGAACCTTTTGTGTTAGATACATCATATATTCATTGAATCATGTTCATTATCTGTTTAACAATTTCTATGGTAGTTTGGGGTTGAAGATGACTCTCTGGCCTGGGTGTTTGTATGAATGTGGGTACAAGGGTCTCGGGTATGCATTATCTGTCTGTTATAGCGAACTGAAAGCGCAAAGTGTTATCTCTAATGCTAGTCTGTCCAAAGATATTTTTTCACCACTCGACTATTGTAATTATCAATACACTGTTCTCTTTCTGTGCAGTGTACTAAAGTGAGCTACAGCATCAACAAAACCGATGGCATTGTAAAAGCTCTGTGTGGGGATCATAAATGTTGTTCACCATTGAATATCCCATTTCCTGTTCACATGTATGTTCATCCTCCCTTTCCCCCTTCTTGTGGTAATCCTGCTCTTTCTTTTGCAGAAGTCTATTACTATGCGCTTCTGTCTATACTTATTTTCTGTCTGGATTTGATGATTGAGTCTTAGGTGTGCCCTCGGTCCACACCAGAAATTGCTAACTCTGTCAGTACGGTGCCTTGGCTTGCTTTCCTCCTGGTTGGCCCTAGTTGCCATAGTTGAGATGCGTCACAGCCGTAGCACAACAAAGAAAAGGCAACAATGAAGCTAGTTAGCTGCCCCTTTATTTGTACTACTTATCTCTTTTCTTCTTTCATTCACCCAAAATGATTGTAGCTCCAAACGTGATGAAACCAATCCATTTAGCTTGGTCTGATTTACAAACTTCTTGTTTAAAAATTGTCATAAATTTTCCAAAATTAATGCAATGTTCTAAATCTGTAAAACCAACATGATAAATCTTTATTTCATATGCTTCTTTGATATCTTTTCTCGTATTGGCACAAGTAAACCTGGTATCATCAATCCTGATCATGTAATTCTTTTGTTATTATGCTCCTGAGATCATGAATTGTATCTCCACCATGATTCAAGACCTGGAGCAGTAATGCTGGGACATGGGGTTATAGCTGATTTTTTTTCCTCTGCTTGTGCACTTAGGGTTGTGAGTGACAACAAGAACATCAGTGAACACGCAGATTAGCATGGAGCAGCGGCTAATTTGACAAAGCCAGCTTGATCAAGTTTCACACAGCAGCACAAGGTATGCATATATGGTTTTAGTCACTGTTTTACAGAAGTTTCTTCATTCGATGGCTTTCTTCATGTCATTCCTTGCTTCAGCATCGATCTATAAAAAGTAGCCGGTCTATTGTTTAACAAAAAAAGTACTGTTTATTATGAAAACATTTCATTCTGACCTGCAATAACAGAACAGTGGTGTTTGTTATCGGGTTTAATTTCAGATTTGTTAATCTGGTGATCCTACCAATGTCTGATGAACTACTAATTTAATAATGTATATATATGTAATTATGGAGCAGTACTTATCATTTTTCTGCATTGCTAAATATTCTTCTTAGCTGAAGTGCTAATGTAATTTTCTCATGTGGTGCTTGGTGCTCAGATTCAGAGCAATAGTGCTCGATATAGATAGTGTAAATGTGTGCCAAGCCCAAGCGTAGTACAGATTAGCAGTGTGCATGACGTCTAGTTCTGCATCTGCATTAGAATAATGGATATGCATCAGTTCTCCACTGCTACTTGCAGACTATTCATGTCATAACACTCTCATCAGTTTACGTTTTATTGGCATTCATGGCTGTTTGTAGGTCTGATGGTGCCTAAGCTATAGGAAGAAGTGTGTCAGCTCTTGAATGACTTTGTGATTTCATACACAAACACCACGAAAATAGTATTGTTTATTGTGGGAAACATTTCACTCTGATCTGCAATAACAGAACAGTGGTGTTTGTCATCTGGTTTAATTTCAGAGATTCTAATCTGGTTATCCTAACCTAAGTCTGATGAGCTGCTAATTTTAATAATGCATATATGTAATTATGGAGACGTACTTCTCACTTTTCTGCATTGCTAAATATCCTTTTTAACTGAAGTGCTAATGTAATTTTCTCATTTAGTGTTTGGTACAGATTAGGAGCAACAGTGCTCGATATAGTGTAAATGTGTGCTCAGCGCAGTACAGATTAGCAGTGTGCATGAGGTCTAGTTCTGCATCTGAATTACATCAATGGATATGCACGAGTTCTCTACTGCTGCTTGCACACTATTCATGTCATTAATCCATTTACACTTTATTGCCATTCATGGCTGTTTGTAGGTCTGCCGGTGCTTAAGCTGCAGGAAGAAGAATTCTGGGCTCTTGAACAACTTTGTGATTTTTGTTTTCCATGGATGCATGTGAATATGCAATGTTATAAATTAAATGACTCTGGGAGTTGAATATGTGAATAGAGTTGTGTTTTTTTATCTTGTATAAACTATCGTCCTCCAAGTGGAAGATATGTGAGAATAAATCAATATAACTATTTTAAAATCTGGAATCATAGGACAACCATTCTGTAGTTTTTTTTTTGTTTTTGATGTATATCATTAGAGACGGATTTTTGAAAGAAACGCCACTATGTTGGTCCATGAAGGGACGGTTAGGCAATTCCCGTCGCTGATGATGGTTATTTAGTGACGGATTTTATGAAACGAGTCGCTAAATTCAGCTAATAGTGACGGGTTTTGGTTAACAGGTCCATAATAAATTTTTATAGTGACGGCTTATATACTTTTGTAAACGGTATTGACGCGCGTCACTAATAAAATTAGAGACGGGTATTTGTGAACCGTCACGTTGAGTATTGGTGACGGGAGAGATATCCGTCACTAAAAGTCGACAATTATTGACGCATTACAGGTGACGAGGCTGATTACCGTCACTAATGGCATGAAAGCCCCGTCACTAATTTACCTTTCTGTGGTAGTGACCCATGGTGGCGAGACGATGTTGTTGTTTTCGATCAAAAACTACTAACTCAAGTGGTGGACCAAAGAAATTCATGGAAGAGGATCAAGTGTTCTGTGTATTATCTAAGTATTTACCAAAGCTAACAATTAAGGAAGAGATCAATTCTTTATCAAATTAACTATATCCTCTTCATAAAATAGATGCATGCATATGACCTGAAGATGCCAAGAAAGACTGTGGGTACCCAGCGGTATTGCGGCAAGGCTAGGCCATTTTCTGTTGAACAAAAGCATGCTTGAAGCTGGCGCTGTTTGCTCTGAAATCTAATGATGCACGATGTGTGTAGGCATTGGAATTGCATGCATGGCCATATGAAGAAGCCATGACCTTGAGAACAATAGCAGTAGAGAACACGTGGGACAAGGACCAATCTCTCGGACCTTATCGCCATGTTGCAGACTTGGTGCTGCTTCCTTGCCGTCGTGTACGAACGTGATGTGAACTGTTGTCCTCGCTTGCACGTTGTGCCGCCGGCAGATAGACTTTATCGTTGCTGCCGTGTCCCATTGTCTTAAGAGCCATGCATAATACCAGCTAGGGCTCGTACGCTAGACTGATGGTGGCTAGACATTTAGATTGGTATGTTTGCAAATATTAGAGATATAGGGGTATTTTGGGTAGTTTTTTCATAATGGCACTGATGGGTAATTTTTTTTTTCGATTAACGTGGTAATTTTTAAGCCTTGAGAGCAAATGTGAAGGCTCCTTTTGTTGATCAAATATATATATAATAGATTAAGTGCAGCTGATTTCACAATTTCTAGATTTTGTACAAAACCATACGAGACATTTTTTATTTTAGGATTTTGGGTTCGTTCCTATCTGAAAAATGTTCACTTATGATTGACTTCTATCTATCAAATATATGAGTATCTAAGCTTTATTATTCATTAAGTCCGTAGCAACGCAGGGACATATTATTAGTTTAGATATTGTTAACCGCCAACAGATTTGATTCTGTTTTTTTTTTTTGCCTTAATCGGGAGGCAAACTAAGAGATAGAAACGGAGTCGGCTCTGTGGCTACAGGGATATAAAAGGAGGGTCGCCTCACAGGACGCCCTACGATTTAGTTCCACCCAAAACCGATCGCTAAGTTTTCTAGAAGCCACGGAAGCTCGACGTCCACGTCCCACTACTACAGAACATACATATAGTAACATATGATTATAATACTTGGACATTGATGTTACAATATATTTTATAGGAACACAAAATTATGTGTTACAAATAACTTTGTAATACATAATTTTTATTTTCAAAAAATGTGTTGCATGAAACAGTTTTAGTAACAAGAAACTAGTGTTATATTAAAAGTGTTACAAACATTATTACTTATTGTAACATATCTAGTACAAGTATTACAAGAAAAAATCTTATTGTAACACAAAATAATATTGCAACAAAAATGTTACAGGGTTAAAGCCTCATCACGGGCGAAGCTAGGTACAGCCTCCCGAGTGCCATGGCACCAGGAAAAATGAAGATTTCAGTGTAAGCTTTTAGATTTTCACCATATGTGCACCACCTAAAAACACTTAAGAGACACTAATAAACACTCAGGAGGAGTCAATGGCACTCGGGTCTTTGTAGCTCTAGCTTTGCCGCGCCACTGAGCCTCATAATGTCTTGCCTGCTACTTCAATAATGGATTTAATTTTTTTATCTTCTAATAACTTTAACTATGGATGTGAAATATTTACCAAATCATATGGTAGTGACTTCATGTTGGGATAAAAATCCATCATCTCTAATGATTATAAAATGACTATATGCTTATGTTAATTAAAATTCTACCTTAGCCTAGGTGAAAATATCACAAGTTTGAAAAATAAAATGACCCTTATATGTATATATGGATCATCTAGTAAAAAACTCCCTTATTCTCTCCTATATTTGTGGGATTTAATGACATTCAAAAATAATATGGGTTAAAATATCTGTCCAACACATTCCTCAGAACGTGTGATATGTAGGTGTTTTTAGAATTCCAAACGTCGGCCCAATTAGTAAAAGAAAAATGTAAATAGAAATAAGAAATCTAAAACATGTACATATATATAAAAATCATCACAATGAAATAAATAAAATGAAATGAAAGTAATTTCGAGCTATGGATACGTCGATATATACTTTTCTTCGCATCCAAACCTCAAGGGGCCATCTGTTGACACCAATTTTGGCATTCATGAAATAGTTCAAATTATGAGAAGTATAATATCTTATGTTAATTAAAAAATCAATATTATAAATTAATAATAAATGATTTATGAATAATGCTAGCATTTGCCATAATATAACATGTAGCATTGCTATGCAGATGTGTTATACTTTGGAATATATACATAGCCAATATATGACTGATTATTTTCTATCCATAATTATGCGATAAGATATCTCATCGATAACATACAAATAATAATAATAATAATAATAATAAGTAAAACAAGTACATTGCTCAAACGTAAGTGGTGTACCTGCATGCATATTTGCTTGATCAAGTCTAACAAATAAACAAATTACCTCTTCACATGAGATGAATACACATATACTCGATCATTATGCTATATTGCCGGATGCTAATCAAGGCTTTCTCCTTAGCTACATGTAATCTATCTATTTTGTATATATTTGAGCAAAAAAAGAGCCATCATATTCGCTCTCAAGGCCTAAAAATTCTCACGTTAATCAGAGAAAAAAAAAGAATAAAAATACCCACTACTGTTATTACGAAACAATTAGACCAAAATACCTATATATGTATTTTAAAAATTACCCATCATTGCTATTATATAAAATTATCCCAAAGTACCCTTATATTTTCTTCATTATTATCCACCACGAGTCTTAGTATTATTAAAATATTTTATTATTTCTTACACACTATCAAAAGAAGCTTATGAAAAAGCAAAGATAAAATAATTGTTCCATCACAACAAGCTAAAGTTTTAATAATATCTTGGCAGGGGGGCTAATGGCCGGAGTAACAAGGACACACATAAATCCCAGACCTAGACGCGACGGTGCAACTTCCTTAAGCCCAAGGTTCAGAAATGGCCATCTTGCATATTAATCAGAACGCCAACTGAAATATATCCTGCATAACCTAGAACAAAAATATCTCTCTTTATAGTTGAATTAAAAACACCATTGCACGTGACACATGAATATCTCAAATGAGATCATTACCTATATATTAATATCACACAACAAAGGTGCTAGAGGCTCTCCAAAAAATTGAAGGAATAATCTTTAGTTTTTTCTATAAAAGTTTATGATCATTTTCTTAAACAAATTACTTGTGCATGTGCTCACTGCTCACATGTGACACTATATTGTGGCTCGCTACCTAGAGGAACTAGATCTTGAATCTGATGCAGATACGAATATGCATTTTCGTAGGCTATAGATAAGACTACATGTGTATTTGTATACTAGAATTAACCTCACCACATCAAGCTTTGCCCATAAAAATTAATGATTTCTAATATATACTATCAATAATATGTTGTCGCCCTTGTGGTTACACCGTCACTTTGTAATATGTGATAAATTAAGAAAAAATATTTTATATATAAATTTTATCTCAAGCCTACAAAATGTCGGGATTATTCACTCTAAGTACACTTTCAGTTTTATGAGCCCGTTAAGAGGCAATCTAATGTTGTATGTAAGATTTTTTGCCATGTTAACCCTGATGAATTCATGTGATCCACCATCAACATGTGTGAGTTTTTTATTTTTGCAATAGGGCACAATAAGTTTATTGAAATAACTAGCTACTAGTGAATACTATGTTAAAACAAACTTATTGATTGTGTATTTGCTCGTGTTTACATAAAGCATTGACACCTAGCAAGTAGCAATCAAGGCTTCCTAGTCGCCATTGGCCAAAGGGTCGATCGCAAACAATACTAGGCTTTGATGAAGAACTTGGTCGTAATAAAGACTGAGAAGCATATGTTTAAGAACGAGAGGTGGAACAAGGACCTGTTTTTTTAGCAGCAAAAGCTAGAGATCGAGCAGAAAAAGCTACAGTGGGAGTAAGAAAAGGAAGTCATACTCCATGATTTGAGCACCTTGGACGATGACCAAAGAACATATGTGTTGGCGAAGAGAGCACAATTTGCAAAAATAGCATCACTAAGTTCTAGTGAAGGTGGTAGCGTAGGCGACACTGGTGATGCTATATGCTTTAGCTCGATGTGATTCTTGTATGTTGGGATGATTGGATACTTGTATGTTGGGATGATTGGATTCTTGTATGTTGAGATGATTGGATTCTTGTATGTCAGGATTATTGCATTCTTCTATGTTAGGAGCATTGCATATTTTTGAATGAATATTTCTTTGATTCGAATAATTTTTTGTATCTTGGATAAATATGAATGGATATTTGTGAATGTGTTTAATGATAAACATAATTTATGAATGAATAACATGACAAATAAATGACACATCATTATGGTGCATGATAGAAAATACAAGGCTTCTCATTTATTCAAGGTCCATAAGTACAACAATAATATTACAACATGAAGCTAAATCAAGAACGTTATAATACACCAATATGAATAACTATCTTGAACTATGAATTGCCCATAAATGCTCTACAAGGTCATTACGGAGTCGCTCATGTGATGACTTGTCCTCAATCTCTTCATGCATCTCGAGAAACTTTTCAAGTACAAGTGGAGGATCACGTCTTTGATAATCCTAAGGTGTCAACACATGGGGACCACGCTGATCTTGATAATAGTTGAAATCTTCTTCCTCCTCTTGCTCATCCTCAATTATCAAGTTGTGTAAGAGAATACATGCTTGCATTATGTACCAAATATCTTCCTTACTCTAGCATCTGACTGGACCTCCAACAATTGCAAATCGTTTCTGAAGTACCCTAAAGGCTCTTTTGACATCTTTCCTCGCTTATTCTTGTGTTGTTGTGGAGTTCATTTTCTTGTTCCCCTGTGGATTCTGGAAACCTTTCACAAATGTTTACCCAGTTGGGGTATATCCCATCGGCAAGATAGTACTTGTTTCTCCTAGAGCCCTCATATAGACCAGCAATGATCAAGAGATCATCAACACCTAAGTCATTGTCTTCATCCTGCCATCATTGACGAAAACTACTTCCGAAGCTTGACATCTGCCATAAAAAAAGAATGCAACAATTTGAGTTAACAAGTAATTGCTAGAATGAACGAACCAATTACAGTCAAACATACCACTGTAATAACAAGCATAGTGTGTTTCCTAGTGTACATGTAAATCAACATTCAAACTATAAATACAAACTGAAATGCACATGTGAGTTGTCTAGTGCACGCAAGTAAGAATCTGCACTTTTGCAACAAAATTTAATCAGTATAGCAATGTCTTCTTTTTTTAGGTCACAACTAAAAGAAACATAATATGTTTCATATATAACACTAAGACTTGTTTCTTTTGGTTTCACAGAACATGTAAAATGATTGACATAGAGCGTTCAATTCTTTTATTTTGATTCCATAATGTAAACATTCGAGGTCCTCTTAAAATTTTACCTTGGAGTCGTGCTCTGGCGGGGTGCTCTGGTGCAGAACTAGAGGCCGGGCAGTGAAGCGAGCACCAGATCGAGGCGGAGGATTGCGGGTGATCGGCGGAGCAGTGGCACTAGGAGGTGACAAGGTAGGACGCCGGCAGCACGAGAAGAAAAATGGAGAGGAGGGCGACGACAGGGACCAGGGCGAAGACGTCTATGAAGAGGAGGGCTACGATAGGGAGCAGGTGCCTGCGGGGACAAGGGCGACGGCGAGAGACCAGGCTTGCGGGGAGGAGGGCAGTGGCAGGGAAAGGGCAATGACAGAGAGGAGAGTGACAACATTGGCGGGGAGGAGGGCAACTCGCCGGTGGGGCGGAAGATGACGGCGGGCGAGCAGGGCAGCGATCTGTAGACGGGTGTTCGATGGAGAAGAATTCATTTATTTCAATGATAGTGGGTCCCACATTGAATAAGAGCCCATATGCAAGTTTCCACTGGAGTTGGGTAAAAAATTGGGCTCTCAAATTTTTTAGATGGGCTTGCAAAATTTAATTTGGGAGTTCAATTTTACAGGCCCTAATCGAAATGCTCTTAGAAGTGATCACTGGCGAGGTATTGTCTCCACGACGCTCTCACTCACGAGGTGTTGTTTCTGTTCATGGATCCTATATACAGTGCAACCTCGTCCAAGGCGAGGTTCCCGGTGGTGCCACACAGGCCGATGGCATGAGTTGGAATGTCTAGTGCATAGCTGTCATCTTGAACGGCTTTTTTTAGATAATGCAAAAAGATTACACCCATCCTTGGATCCCAAAAGCCTACGGCCAATAGCCTTGATATTCATGACAGTTACAGCCAAATGCAATCACCGACTAAGCCAGCCATCATCAGACTTTTACAATAGTCATAATGAAGAACTAAAAATCCTCCTTACATGTTTATTCTATTCAAATGCAAAATACAGTCTTCGCAGGAACATCCACAAGACTTCATGAATGGCTGATGACAAAGGCGATAGCAACATGGGTGATCCGGCCTCACAGCATTGGGAGGGGAAACCTGGTACCACCAATGTCATGATGAGATTTGGTATAAGGACTCTGTGGTGATGTAGAGCGAATCGGTAGAGTAGATATCTCAAAATCCAAGAATTAGAAGAGGGGGACCTGTATCTGCACTCTGCAATGTCAAGCCAATGGAGTATTGCGGTCGATGAACACATGCTCCACAATAATCAAAAGCACCCATGACCAAGATCTCACAGGTTGGATCTCACACCATGACGAGTAGAGTCGTTTGTGGATCCAAACAGACCAACCGCGGCTAAGTGGAACCATGCCAGTGGCCATGGTCATATGCACTAGGGGGCACAACGTCGTTGTTGTCGACCAAACACCACACATTGCCAATTGCCATATCCAAGATCTAGATCTCGATGACCCAAATCCTAGTCTTGATGTTGCGCCGTCGTCGACCATCCCCGCAGAACGATTGGTTGCAACAGGATTCCAGTGACGGATGGAAGAAATGCTTCCCAAAGCTCCCAAACCCATCGGAGGCATGGCAGGAGAAGAAGCGCCTCCATGGCAGCCCATCGCGCGCAGCCCGCCGCCGCCGTCCTTGCCTGTCATACAGGTTGTTCCTACCGTGGGCTCTGGCGGCAGTAGAGCAACGAAGGAGGCACAAAGGCCCTCAGTAGTGGTGGCAGCGGCAGGATTGCCCTGGCCGCCCTTACCCTAGGCTCAAGTCTAAATCGGCTTGTCCATATTTTTGAGAAAATGGATAAACATCCAACCTCTACATATCGTATATAACCTTTAATTATTACATGACCGCAGCATAATGCTGCCCACAATGGATAAAGAGCAGGGGTAAAACAAATGGAACTAAATCTAAGCCAATCTATTATTATGCTTCCATCCAAGATTGGCTTGTTCCAGCGCAACGACCTCCAAATTCGAGCTTGCCCTTATGAATAGCTCCTTTGTTTCATCATCCTGCTGCAGTTGCCGAACGAAGCCGATGAAATGTAGAATCCATGTCGTCACTTGCCAGTTCTTTCTAAACACAGACCGTCGTACCAGAATCCAGCAGATTCTACCTGGATGGGGGTTGTTTGAGATATTGGAGGTCCCCATTTTTTTATAATATAAAAAAAATTACCTGGTGGCAATGTTAACTCAATTATTTCAAGAGATGAGACAGAAACCAACAAGAACTAACTAGTCTGCCTACTCTTGTTCATGTTATCTGCATTCGTTTTCCATTTACAAATGCTGGAATCTCTTAGTTCACTGTGTGAGCAAACATTTCTAGACAAACCGGTGACATCCATACTAATATGTTATAGATTACTGACTGTTTATTCTTCAGTTTGTTTTGTTAGTTTTGGTAGCCCTTAACTGCATATAGTAAGTGAGAAAAAGAAAATGATGCTCCTTTTGGCTTTTTTTATGTACATTACATACGGGAATCGTATGTACTGTGGTCGAATTAATCTTGTTGTTCAGCAACAGGGTGTCCGGCGCGACATACCGCCCTCACACGATCCGTCCATCTCCCAATTCGGTTTCGGCAATTCGGCATGGGATCCGGCAAGGCAGCAACGGTGTTGAACTACCGGCAGATTGTTCGACTTCATGCTGGAATTTCTTACTTCACTCTGTCAGTAGATTGTTTGACTTGAAGATGGAGTTGGACGCGTGAGCTCTCGGCAGCGCTGTGGTCTGGGAGCGCTGCCTGAGCCAGGCAGTTTTGCAATAGTCCGAACCAAACTAACCCTGCAGCCTGGAGCGGCTGCCTTGGTTTACTTGCGGCAAACGTCGCTGCTCTTTGCAAACGCGCATATCGGACCTGGCCCGTGCGCAACGGGGAAGAAATGCAGTATGGCTTCCACCGCGTAGCAAAACAGAGCAGGGCAGAGCCTTCCATGTAACGGCGTCCCACTCTATCTTCGTCCTTGCCTTGCCATGTAACCGTTCGATTCACGTGACCACGTCCACTCGCGCGGAGCTCGATGTAATGGCCGCGTCGAGGAGGCAAACGGCCGGCACCTTCGTTTGCAGATGAAGGTTGTTCAAACACCGCTGCCATGGACAGCCAGCACCTCCAATTCGGCTCTGCGCGCCAGTGGGACGTTAATTGACTAAGGATGACCGCCGGCCGACAGATTGGTCCGTTCCTGGCGTTAATTGACTATGGACGCTCGGCCTTGGGCCGTTAGTGTTGACTACCAAAATGAACAATCTAGGAAAATCGGAGGTTTCAATTTGCAAAACCGGAGGATCCGGGTTAAATAGGCATATTATAATCAATTTTGTCTAAATCAAGCCTAACATTGAATATTTCATATATTTGCAGGCAGTGAGCATATGTTTTAGGTATTTTAGTTAAGGTTCACCAAAGAAACAAAGACATGCATGGAAAGGTATGAATGTGAAACCAAATTGCATATTTGAAATATCTACGATGAATATAAGTGGCCATCTGGCCGAGTCGGGTTGGCACAACACTAGTTGGTAAACGGGTCATGCCATGCCGGCACGATGAGCCTAAGGCCAAGCCCAAGAACGTCACGATCACGTTTATATGGACCGAGCCATGTTGTTAGTCCATTGGGTCCATTCGTGTCGGGCCAGCCTGAAAGCATGGTACCCTGCATGTCTTCCTTCCAATGAGGAGGCTGAGCAGCCACCGCCATCACGGGATCAGAGGGAGAGGCATATGAAGAGAGGAGGGAGAGGGATAGCGGAGGCGCAACGCGATATGGAGGATGGAGGCGAGAGCAACTCGCCGCAATGAAGGCGGCGGCTGCGCTACTGCCCTAGCTTCCACCTCCGCGCCATAGCCGATAGCGGATCCGGCAGAGGCGGCCACCGCTATAGGGCAAGGGCAGGGCCTAGCAGTGCAGGCTCAATCTTTTATGTGTCGGCAAAATCTGCAGTAGTAACGGGCATCACCCATCACTACTACATTTTTTTTTAGTGTAGATACCACGATGTGTTGCTAAAGATAGTAAAACTGTAGGACACTCTCACAAAAACTGTTGGGGAAAGATGTAATATCTTCTAGTGTATGATGTAGCTACAAAACTAAGCCTTACTAATGATCCATGATGGCTTCTTTGTTTTTGCACAAAATTCTTATGTTATACAGGACAAAAATATCTTCCCTAAAATGTGAATAAAAATAAAAGGTCATATGCTAATATCTCAAAGTGATCTATTAATGTTACAGAAGAGCTTTCCATACCGGACATCATGATTAGTTTATTAAATGAATACAATCGCAGCTGCTCACAAGTAGTAATCATTATGAATTCGGAGTTGTAGTGCTGTCAATCACACTTAGTCTGTTGGAAACAAAAACAAAATATAGGCTACTTGTAATATATAATAACTAAAAATATATCATTCAACTTCCATGATTTCTTGAAGACATGAATTATATGATTTCAAGGCGGAGTCGATTTATATATTTAGTAGGATATTTATAAGTAATAAATAAGTTTTTTTATACATCTATAAGCATTTCTATTTCTTATTTGATCCATAAACTAATTGTGATTATGATGATAATATATCATATTTCCATCTAGATTATTCTACTCAAGATCATATGTATCCTCCTAAGCTATTATAACATACAAGTTGGCAGCAAAAGAAAGTGGAGAAGAACCATCGACGTAAACTATCTTATGTTGCAACTGTGAAAAAAAACTAATGTAATATATAAGCATGACGGCTTCAATGTGCTTAATATGACGTTTGCAGACCGCGATCCATTCCACGACATGCTGGCCAAGAGAATATTTGCCATCCAGTTGAGGTCATCCTAGCCACAGTACCCGCAATACTCGATCTACATCGTCCTGCCAGGTGCATGTGATGGCCTCTGGAGCCTCTACGACAAGATCATGGCATATGCCCCATCCTTCCTGCTCGTGCACTGTCGGACATCTATGAAGACATCGGTGAGTTCCGGGTGCCCAGGTTCAAGGTATCCTTCGCCACCATCATCAAGCATGTCCTCCTCAACGAGCAAGTCTCTGTCGTCTTCTCAAAAACACAAGCCGACCCGCTTCCCATCATGAAACAACAAGAGTATTCACTATACATGGCAGACATGCTGCACAAAGTGGTCATCCAGTTAGAGGAGGAAGATGGCATCACGGCAACTACCAAACCTCGCCTTGACTCATCATCATCGTCATCCCGTGTCGACTTCATTGCTGACCATCCCTTTGCATTCTTCATCATTGAAGAAGTGACTGGCGCAATCCTCCTCATGAGACAAATCCCACACAATAATTAATCCTACGACTGCTTCTTTGGATGGATTTCTTCATCAAGCAATAGTTTATTTATCACCATCTACACTATAGCATCTGTGTGTGTTAGGAACTTCATGCTAATTCCTTTGAGGATGACCATTTATTACTTTAGTTGATTCATCATCAAAGTAAGCTAATGTATATATATCATTATAACTGAAATTAACACAGTTGTCTCAATGAGTACTGTTTCTTTTATCAATTGATTTTTTTCTCAAATTCATATGTCGACAATTAAAAAATGTGTTCATGCTTATGATTGTGTTAATCATACTATAGAAAGTTTCAAATAAGTGCAAACAAAAACTCATGTTGGCGTATTTGAATATCTTGTTTCCTTTGATTTGTGTTCACAAATAATGGTTCATCCACGAGCATTGAGTTTTGCCGCGCCACATTTTAGCAAAGCTGTTAGCCAATACTAGTACCTATATGGTAATTGCATGACTAACTCTGTGCTCATGCTGGTTGGTCTGTCGGACATTGAAATGATATGGTAATTGCATGACTAACCTGGAAAGAAGAGAGTGGTAAATGTTTAAATTTGAATTTTAGCAATGTGTGTGAAACAAAAATTACATGGATGCATGTTTCAAGAATTCATGGTAGCACTACAAGGTGATTCGTTCTAACGTAAAGGAAAAACACACTTCCTGTACGATGGAAACTGAAAAAGTATGATATGATCGCCACTGTAGAGGATGGACAGCAATATATGTATTAGCAGGAGAAGGTGCAACTGTAGATTTCCTATGTTAAATAGTTTGATCTTGTTCTATTTATTTTTGGAATAATGACAGTAAGCATTTTTTTAGAGTATCCAAGTTTCATAATGAGAAATTGGAGCTTACCAAGTTATCAGATACAACAAAGCTTTACATGGCGGAGCTGTTAACCCAATCATCATGTCTGATGTGAACGAAATGGAGGACTGTTATGCATCTGAGCGTTCGGCTTTTCTATGTTCGTTTTGATTTACAAATGCTGGAAGTGCTTGGTTCGCTGATCGGTGAAGTTTACTGATACGTTATCTCTCCGTTATTGTCTACGTTCAGCTTGTTGTTGAAATTGCATATTGTACTCTGGATATGTACAAATTGAGAGACATGACGCTCATAAGTGGTCAAATTCCTCGCTCTGGAGCCTTCTGTTCTCTGCAGCTCCACCAGCGACGTGCTCGCGTTCCAGGCTGGTGGCGCGCGATGCAGATGAGTCTCCAGATCAGGTTCGCCGCGAACGCCTTGGCCCTCCAAGCCGGCCTTGATGAAGAGCACCCGCGCGCGGTCGGAACTTTGCGCTCTCCTGCTAAACGTGCGCGCCTACGAATGTCCAACCGGCAGTCGATTTCCGGATGCGCGAATGAGCTGCCGAACACGTCCAGCCGTAACAGTAACAGGTCATGTGGAGTTGTGGAGGCCGCCGGGGGCTTGGCTTCTTTTAGTTTAGGAGGAGGCCAGAAACGCCGAGGGAGCTGGCTGGCTAGAAAACGCCACGGCAGTTTGAGACTTCTCACTGACCTTTTCCAAGACTCCAAGAACTGTACGTTCCATGTCGACCAGTCGATCGTCAGCACCTACGCGTTTCCGGCACTTGACAAATGAGCTCTGTTTCTTAGGCGTTAAGTGGAGAGCTTTGTTGAGGGCACAAAACCATTTATGGTCTCCGGTGGCATGCCCGGCACTGGCTGCAGGATGGGGGATGGTCGGTATTTCATAACTGATCACAACTCATATACATTGCGTCACAGCGTCAGACCGTCATAACTCACCCCTCATATACGTGAACAGTGCTGTTGAACTTGTTAGGGCAGCCACATCCATCAGTTACATGCATGAAAAAAACAGAGCAACAAATCGCTTTACAGTTTGGCCACCTAACCTACCTGACACTCCCAAGTTTTCCTGACAGTTGTTGTCATCGCATATTCATTTCAACTTTTGATCGGCATTCACATCACGTGGTGTCGAACGAAATGATTCACAGTTTTAACAACCGCTAACAGAACAGATTCCTACGCTAACAAAGAGAAGATGCATGACAAATTAGAGGAGAGACTCGTAATAACTCAATGCATGCCAAGGCAGCAAAATACAGCTTGCATGCTCCTCGTACAAATGCAACCGATCGAAGAAGTAGCTGTATATATAGCCTGCCCATTGCACTGCATTGCATTGCACAGAAACCCCGCTACATAAAGGCAGAGCGTCCAGCCAACAAGTTAGAGTTGTCATTGCGAGATGATGTGATTTTGGAGGCAAACAAATCTAAGTCGTGGTCAAGAGTGCTCGCAAGCATCCCCCGTTCTCTGCACGACGCTGTCACTCGTGAGATGTTGTTTATGTTCGCTTATGCTGTCTACAACGCAACATCGTCAACAATGAGGCTCCCGACGCTGCGGCGGACGCCGTCAGCAGGAGTAGCAAGGCGTAATACGTTGCAGATGTGTTGGTCGGCTTGGCGGTGCACAGCGATGAAGCAGGAGAGCGAAGCTGACGACGAGCAGAATCCACGTCCGCCGTTGCAATCCAGCAGATTCAGCCTGGAGTTCTAGGTAGAACAAATCTTTACCTGGAGGAGATGTTCATCCAATCTTTTCTAGAGATGAGAAAGAAAACAATGCAAAGAGAGAGGTAGTCTGCCTACTATTGTTCACCCCTTCAGCTCATCTGCATTCCTTTTCCATTTACAAATGCTGGAATTTCTACTTCACTCTTTTAGTAAATTTCTCGACACGCAGGTCATACTGATATGATCACGATTACTTACTAAGTGAGAAATATTATACTCCATTTGGGATTTTTTTTGCCTGTACATGATATGCGCTGCAGATTCACCCTGGAATTCCGGTCATTGACACGCCAACACCCATATATGGCCGGCAACTCAGAGCCAGCTCGAACCTTCTGTTCTTTATTGTAGCCTATATAGTTAGAGAACCGGGTGCCTGGCGCGACGAGTTAAAGGCTCACGCGCTACGTTTCTCTCCAACCTCGATTCCGACACGGGCTCCGGCACGGCATCGTCAGCGCTGGAGTTCAACTTGACGATGTAGTTGTACGGGAGAGCTCTCTGCGGCATGACCAGACACATGCTCCAGGTTACGCTCCACAGGTAGTGGCCAACTTGAAACGCATTGGATGCTCTAAAATTGACTGCACCCGTGATCCTCTATATCCATCCTTTAAAAAGAATATTCTGTCCCGGTCATCCAGATTCTTCACTCTAAACTCATTTCTTCCACACTCGTCATCCTCTATATCTCATACTCTATACCAACTACTCCTTATTTTATTCCACCATCTTCAACTACCATCTTTATTTTCTATTTTTCTTTTATTTTTTCTCCTTTATCTCTTCCCTTCCCTCCCACCGCGCGCTGAGCCCCACCCTGCCACACCCGCGCGCCTTTGCATCTCCCCTCTCTCTCCGCCTCGACCTCTCCGGCGGTGCCGCCGGGCCCGCCTCTCCTTCTCCCCCGTGTCTCTGCCACCAGGCCCGCCACCCCCGAGCGCGTCCCCCGCCTCCGCCTCCCAACGCGCATCGCCAGCCTCCCCTCTCTCCGCCTCGACCTCTCCGGCGGCGCCATCGGGGAGCCCGCGGAGCTCCTCCGTCATGGCCATGGCGGGCACGAGCTCCCCCTCCTGCTCTTCGCGCGCCACGCCGAGGTCGTCCTCCTCCCCCACCACCGAGGCCCTCCTCCGAATCCGGCCGAGCGCCACCTCCCCGCGCGGTCCTCCTCCAGATCCGGCCGAGCACCACCCCACGGCTATTGGCAACTCCGTCTCCGCCCCTCCCCCTTCTTCTTCACCGCGGGCCGTCGTCGGATCTAAGGCGAGGTGGCGGCGGCGCAACGGCCGTCCTTCTTCCTCGGCGGTGCAACGGCCGTCCTCTCGTGCAGGGTGGTTGGGATGGCCGCCCTCGCTCGTCTCCGTGGGTCCCACACGAGGGATAGCGTTCGTTCGCTATCCCGCTTGATTTGGCGGATCCGAAGCTATACGCGAGGATAGCGAACGCGGTAGCGGATCCCCGTGCAGCGTTATTTCCGCTATCAGGATACTGGAGGATGGTTTCCATGCCGATGCGCAACGAGGGAGTAATGCTTTCATCGCGTAGCAAAATAGATGCAGTCACCGCATCTGCAGCACCGCACGGCCACCAAGCACGCGAAGGAAGATGCTGGGGCAAATGGCATTAGGGCATGTACAACGGGTCTTTTGACCCCGTCTCTTCGCTGGACACTTTACGAAAAACACCCCACCTCCACGCGACGACTCGGCCAGTGTCGCCTCGCGAGACGACCGCGTCGTCCCGTGCTCCCAGGCGGAATAGACCGCGGCGACAGCGCTGTATGAAGCGTCTTCACCTGGCGCCGGCTCACCAGGATCCCGCGCGGGTGGCGCGCGCTCTATTGTGAATGTGAACAGTGCTGCACTATTGCTGAACTATTGTGAACAGTGCTGCACTATTGTGAACAGCGCGCCCAACAGAGTCAATATGGGAACTTTATTTGCATTTGAATGTGAACAGTGCTGCACTATTGTTTTTGTGTGTGAAAACTGGTTGTGCTGCATTATTGGTTTGGGTGTGATATCTAATATAATTATTATATCATGGTTTCTAAAAACTATTCTAACGATATTATTCTTATTTATGTTTGATATATTTATGTCAAATGGTAACATAATAGTATGTACAAATGATCTGTAGTTACATACGCAGCATTAAATTGTCTGTAGACAATGATATAGTCTGTGAGTTGTATGATCTATCTGTTTATGTATCTGTATCATTTATTAGAGAACAGATCCTGTTTCTGGGTTGTACATGGCCTTAGCTGGCTGCCGTTCACGATGACCAGAGCGGTCGTACTTCATTTCCCGATCACTCCGGATTGCTTGTAAACCGTTCGATCCACAAAGTGCACTCAGATTGGCGAATCAAAACTTGAGGTAATGGTCCTCCGATGCCTCGGATTCAGCTCCACGCATGCGCCACCTCGGAGTTGTGATGCTGTCCAAAGGTACCCATTAGAGATAGTATATACTATGTTACGAGCAAAGTGACATGTTACAGATATCAAAAGGTTCTCAACTACCAATAGTAAGATGATTAAATACCAATATATTTACTATACTAACCTCCATGAGTGCTTGTGGATTACTACGGGATAATAATCATATGGATAATATATGTCTCAACTTTATTTGTATTTATCAAATATTCTTTTTAGAAAAAAAAACATATATATTATTTTGTATTCTCACAGTTTCAAAATTATTGTCATTATTAACTTTTTAGTTATCTTAGATCATTTATCTTATTTAAAATATTAGTTAAAATATATAAAATATTAATTATATTTTTATGTTTTTAACAATAAAATAAATCATGAGAAAATATATTTCAAACAAAATTAATGGTCAAGCATAACTTAGAAAATCAATGGTAAAAAAAATTTTAGAATGGAGTAACAGTAAAATAAAAGGAGAGAGTACTGCTAGCTAGAGTGATAGCATAGTTTAGAAGAGCTAGTTCTAGCAGAATTTACGACCAGAGCTAGATAGCCGACTCTTAATTAAGGGCGTGTTTGGCATGGCTCCGCTCCATAGTGGAGCAGCTCCACTTCAAAACTCCAGTGTAGAGCTGCTTCACTATGGAGTGGAGCCATGTCAAACATCCCAGGTCCACAAAAAACATGGTCAAACACATAAAACAATCAATACGCCTTCCTCCTCGTCTCCACCGAAGCAAGGCAGCGCAAATCGAGCGGACGAGTGACGCAAATCGAAGCAAGGCGGCATGAATCCGAGTTGGGACGGCGTGAATCGACGCGAGCTGGGGGCGAGGCGAGGTGAGGCGGCGGAGCGGAGCGGCGCAGGCTAGGGGCGGGAGCGGAGCGGCGCGGGCACGTGGGCGAGGCGAGACGGCGCGAGATGCTGGCGCGAGGCGGTGGAGATCGTCGACTGCGCGGGAGAGCCGGTTCGCCTCCGCCTCTCGCCTTTTCCCCCTCTTCCTCGACGACGTTAACTGAGTGACGAGGTGGAGGTCGTCGACGGTGCGGCGGCGATTGAAAGGGCGCAGCGGCGATTAGAGGGGTGCGGCGGTTGCGTGACGGCGATTGGAAGGGCGCGTCGGTGATTAGAGGGGCTCGACGGATGCGCTAGTAGACCTCCGACGGGATGGGCGAGGCCAGGCAGAGGCGAGCGGCGGCAGAGCGAGCTGCAGCGGACGACACGCCGACGGAGAGAAAAAGAAACGAATCATTTTTTATGTAACCGATGGCAGTGCGGGTAAATATCTCCAACTCCACATTTTTCTGATCTTCGGAGCTGAGTTTGAAGTGCTCTGAAAAAATAAACTGGGACTCCTCAAACTCCTCAGAGTTGGCTGCTCTAAAAATTTCTGGAGCTGAGGTGTTTGGCTCGCTCCGATCCGCTGTGATCTGGAGTTCGGCTCTGGAGCCATGCCAAACACCCCCTAAATTTACAATTGGACAAGGCAGGACAAAGAGCTAGAGTGATAGCAGCACAGAAGTGGAGGGTCCGAGCTTGTAGCCCTCATAGTTTCTTAAGGCGCACACCTAAGTTACATTTTTTTATATAGGACTACACGTGCAGCAAAACTAGTGCTACTAAGTGGTGATTGTTTCTTTGTATTTTAACAAAATTCTTAAGTTACCTAGAACACAAATATCTTATCTTATGTTTCAAAATCAGTATCTTCTCTTATAGCTAAAGTTATTAAAAAGAGATCAGAGAGATCATTGCCTATTAATATTACAAAAACACATGTGCTTGGATGATAGATCTCCAAAGAAGGGCATCATTTGTAGTCTTCAATTTTCCTATAATTATTTCGTTATTTTGTGAAAAACACTGCTCCCATGTGTGCTTATGGCTGTCATGTGCATACTCAAACGATGAAGAAATAGATTACTCCCATATATTTTGTTATAATGCTTACAAGAGATTAGATCTTAAAATCAATGACGTAACAAAGGTGCTAGAACTCAAATGATACATTTTGAAGGAACCATACTAGTTCAACCTCATGAAGATTTATAGCTTTTTATTACAAATTAATAATATATATTGTCATTCTTGTGGCTACGTCACTATAACCTTATAATATGTGATAAGTGAAGAAAAGCCATTTAATATTTATTTCAATTCATATCACTAAAATATCAAAATGGGTATCAAGGTCTGTAGTCTTAGAACTAAATTAAGAAGCAACCTCTTATTTCTAATCGAGCTTTGATTTTTCTAAATGTTGTAGCAAAGTAAATTAAACAAAACAAACACAATATTTATAGTTGATAAATATTGGTTAATGTTTAGTTAGATAAATAGTATTAATTATTAATAAAGTTCATTGAAAAAATCTTGGTTTCTATACTTCTAGTGGTGTTTTTCTATATGAAATATGACTGACTAGTGAGGAAAGACTGACTATTGATTAACAATATTGTATATGATGTGTAAGCCTAACAAGTAATAATAACATCGGTTTTCTTTGGCTCAGTAATGTAATGGGTAATGTTTCTTACATAAAATGTTTTTGTCCACGTGTGACAGTAGCAAGTTATTTTCAGACATGTACTTCCCCAAACCTTACCCCCATTGTATAGCAGCCTAATGGACGAATTGCTAGGTGACGTCTTTCTCGAGCACAATCATGGATGATAAAGACGACAAACTAGGTCGAGATCCTACTCGTGCAGGAAGATGTCTTGTAAAAACTAGAGCAACACACACATGTCAGACTTGCATTGAACCCATAGCGGGTGCACAACAAATTTGACTCTGCATGTTGCGCAGGATGTTTTGATAAGCCATGTTGAGATGTGTTACGGTTTGACATTGTGACGAGTAACTGAGATCAAGTTGTTTTGAAGTTTTAGTTGAAATGCGAGTTTTTGATAATCATATTAGCATGTTTATGTATGGCTATGTATGATAATGCTTGTTACCAATGGAGTTGGTGAGAATGGTTTGATGATATTAGAGTAGCAGAAAATATGTTTTCTTGTCTCATAATATCTATGTCAATAAAGTTAACTTAGCGGTCAACGATGGAAGGATCAAACACAAATGGGGTTTGGGGCCGGATGATCAAGAGAGGTTGGGTGAGGTCAAGGATGATCCATGCTGTACATATGGAGAGAAAAAAAGGCACAAGAATGGTTTTATGATTGAGCCTCAAAACCATAGTCTTGATCAGGACAACGAGAATGGCCAAGTCAAAGTGATTGGATGTCGGTACAAGTATAATGACTTTGATGGCCTGGAAACTAGAGGGACATGCTGAAGAGTAGGATTATAGGATGAGGTGACACGTGTCAAGATGGAGAAGTTTTATTTCGAGGAAAGCTAACGGGAAGTCATGCTTTGGGAAGCATGCAAGATGTCTTCGTGGTTTGGGAAGCTTGTATGGAGAGCGAGAATGCAGGTTGCATGCTCGGCAAAGGTGGTTTGGCCCCAAAACCAATGAGTGGCCATCGTCTTCATCGGCTCGGCAGCAGCGTACAACGATGAAAGCAGGAGAGTGAAGCCGAAGACATGCGACTCCACATCGCCAGTTCATTCTAGACGCATAGCGCCATGCCAATCCAGTAGATTCTACCTGGGTTGTTTGAGATATTGGAGGTCACCAATTTTCCAGGTAAAACAAACTTCTCTTGGTAGAGATGTTAATCAAATCTTTACCGTAGATGAGAAAGAAAATAACCAGAATCTATTCTGCCTGCTATTGTTCATGATCGTTGTATTCCTATTTTCATTTACACTGGAATTTCTTAGTTCAGTCTGTCAGTAGATTTCTAGACATACAGTACTGGTGACAAAACAGAGCAGGGTGCCTAGGAGGTTTGGGGGCGTGGCTGACAAAATAGAGCAGAGCACTCTGCCGCCTGCCCCGACCAAAACAGAGCAGGGTGCCACGCAACATACCCCACTGGTTTGTGATGGCACCCTCACGGTCAACGCCGGCCACCTCCTCGACACTAGTCATCACCTCTCAAACATGGCTGGACACATTAGCAGCCTAGCAGGGGCCCACCACATCCGCCTCTTCGTTTCGACGGTGACTGCACCCAAGAGACACAGACACCAGCAGGCTACCACGGTCAGCGCATGCTTGAAGATGTAGAATCTACCATTTCAGGCTTCCATCGATGTCTCCGTGCCCTCCGGTCGAGTCACAAGGACCGCTGGCATCAAGAGGAACTAGCGCAAGATCGCATCTGGCTTGCACTCCAACGATCAAGTACGGACAGGAGCATGCATCAATCACTTTGATTTCACCAAGGGGCAATTGCATGGTTGCCCTTGTTTTAGTCTTTAACTATGAGTTTACCCTTCCTTTTTGAACTTTGTATGGTTGCCTCTGGTTTTTGAAATCGAAGTTTTTGTTTACCCCTACTCTGTTATAACAATTTAACGGTGTTAAATCAGCTAATAAAAGACATTGTATACCCTTCCATTATTATTGTCCCTCTCAACAGTTTGTACTATTGCCCTTTTCATTTGAAATAATCTTAGACTGATTTAGATAACAGAACTTTTGGCGTGTTTTGAATTTGACTGAAATTTATTTAAATTGTTAATGAAATCTGACTAGGCATAGATGGAACTCCTACACATGACCTGGCCTTCGAGTGCACTGCCCCGCCCCGATGTTGTGCGCTGTTCTGTGATGGGGGCCCGAATGAGACCGCGCTGCACTACAAAAACCTTGAGAGAGAGAGAGAGAGAAGAGAGGCGCAGGACCGTACAAAAACCTAGAGGGTGTTCGTGAATTGGAGAGGCCACGAGGAAGATGAAAAAGGAAGGGGTATGTGTGGTCATTTGCTGTTACCTAGTTTAATTGGTCCTGGCTGAGTCGGCAGCTGCCGAAACTGTGGAAATGCTGAAGGTCCTGGCTACTGACTAGCCTGTCTCTGAGTCATCTCTGCCATCTGTGTCATGAGAGTAGTCATCAGTGCCATCTGCTGTCTCTGAAGCTCTGCTTGTCCTCTGATGACCTCCATCATCTGACGTCTATCCTCAGCTGTTCTCTGAATGAACTCACTCAGGTGTCCTACGAGTGCTGTAACAGTGATAACGTCCTCTGACTGCGTCCCAGCAGGCTTGGGAACCATGCAAAGTTCAAAAAGTGAGGGTAAATTCATAATTGAAGTTTAAAACAGGGGTAACCATGCACATTTCCTTCAAAGTAGTAAACATATGCAAAATTTTCAATAACGGTTTATTTGAATGCCTTATTATTTTAGAAATGTTCACAAATGGTCCATTACAGAGCAAAGGAGCTTCACTGCAGCCCAACAGCACATTTTTATCAAAGCTGTAAGCCACTACCACGCTCTAGTAGCACTTGGCGTAATGGCATGACTAACTCTGTGCTCACGCTGGTTACTCTGTTATAAACGGAGTTTCCAATTCATGCCTAGTAGAAACAGTCTGAAACAACCGAGTTTTGTAATATAGCAATAAATCAACTGACCATGTAATCAGTTGTGTTTCATCTGCATAGACGGTTGTTGCTGATGTTTTTACTTCATAAGTATTAGGTGTTGATTTTACAAAACATCAATATCAAATGATAACTCATCTCTCGGATGATGGATGTGGAAGTAGATTGCAAATTGCATGCATGGCCAACATAGGAGGGCATGGCATCTTGTTACCAGTATGTACGCTTTTTTATTCTTGGATGAACAGTCTGCACGCATTGGCGACAGAAGCATCAGCAAACTATTTCACAGTACAAATCCATCCTTGTCGTGTGTTTAGTTTTCTGTGCTCCATTTTCTCTTTGTTTTGACGTTGCATCGTACTACAAATCTGTACTAAAAAGCATATGTACCGGAGTAATTTTGCCTCTATGAAATTCAAAAATGTGCCGGGCCACTTATCTAGTTAGTTTATTTGGTTAATAGTCTAGTCTAACTAATGCTTACTTCCTCCGGTTAAATAACTCACCTTTGTAGAAATCATGTCCAAGACGACTTTCTTTTCAGTACTGGAGGGAGTAGGAGATATTATATGATTGTTGGTTATTTATATTTTTTTCATAAAACTCTTAGATTATCTGGAACAAAAATATCTCCGCTTTGAAATTAAATTTAGAAAAAGGATAGCAAGCCACAAGAATATGTAAAAGAGATTATCGCTTATTATTTGCAAAACATATAAGGTGCTAGGACGAGACCTCTTCAAAAGAGAACACAATTCATAAAACAAATTGTTGTGATTATTTTGTTAAACAAGTTACACATGCATGTATTTAAATGTTGAACATACAAACATACCTTATATCTATATAATGATTATCAGAGACAAGATCCTGAAAGATGTGAAGACATGATGGTGCCTTGCTATCAATAGGCTATAAGTGCGACCACATATAGGGCTGCAGACTAGAACTCAAATGACAAGATTTACAAGAACCCTACTAGCAACTCAAGCTGAAGATTTATGAGTTTTTAGTATATATGTAATTCAAAATGTTATCCTCCTAGAGGCTATATTGTTATGAGCTTATAATATATGATAAATTAAGAAAAAATATTTTCTATATATATTTTATCTTATATCACCAAAATGTTAAGATGGATAGCTAGATGCACATCAATAATCCCACATAACCATTTAAAAGAAATCTCTTTTGCTTGGCTAATCCATCTACAACGTTTGAGATGACACAAATTATGAAAGGGAGAGATGATACTTAACCAACACCAATGTATAGAGAAGAAGGTTTTTTATGATATCGTATAAGAGATTTAGTTAATTAATTTTATTTATCATTATAAAGAAAAATATTAATGTATATATACAATTTTACATGCTATTTATTACTTAAAACACTCAACTAGTAATTATGGATTCATCTTTATTTCTCAAGGGTCATTGTTTCCTATATCAGCTCATTTCCTTAGATTTATACAAGGTCGCTACAACATGTTAAAAATATGAATTTTTGAAACAGCTAATTCATAACTTCTGTGATACTTTAGGTGGTGCTAGTTAGCAGATGCAACACCCAAAGTGTAATACAATCAAAATACCTTGTGATTGTAAACAGTGATTGCGTTTGTGTTACAACGTTCGAACCAAACACTACTTTTTTGTTGTTGGCAGCGGCCTCTGACACCGTGGCCATGGCTGTCGTGGGCTTATTGATTGGCGATGAGGGGCCGGTGCGGTGGCCCGGGGAGAGCGCCCACTGTGTGTGGTACTGGAACCGAGCAGGCGGAAGGAGCTGGTGTGCGGGAGCAGCCACGGCTTGGAATTGGAGACTGTTCGTGGGGTGGACAAACCCATGGTGGAGACCGTGGAGCTGGCGGCGTCCGAGTCGGCTACGGCAGCGAGCCGGCGAAGGTTGGAGGGCACGACGTGGCCCGGGGTTAGCGATGGAGGAACACCATGATATCCAGGACAGAAGCACATGCCATCCCCTTGTTTCCTTGCTTTAATCATGGAGAGGACAGGCAGAGTGCCTTCAACTAGGTCCTTTGTCGTGGTGCCGCTCGAGATAACTTACATTTTGTGTGGCGAAACAGAGGAGCGATGTCATTTGCCGCGCATACGCAACCGACTTGGAGTGATAGATTCAGAATAGCTTGATTGATTGAAAGGAACAGGAAGCGTACGAATATATGGCCAAGAGCCCGTGACTCCTCCCGTTCCCGTCTCTATCCAAGTGTACAAATATACGTCGCTCCCCGTGCAGGCACAACCGGCTGGGACGTCTCGACTGCGTCACTCTGCCCCCATCCTCTAACGTCACCGGTCCATAAAACGTGACGTATCCGTGCTTCTGATTGGTGTATTTGAGTATTGTATTGTTTCTAGAGATGTTTACACATGGAGATAATTAATCTCTTTTTTTCAAAAGCCACATGAACATGTGAACACTTAAATTAGGAAGAGGAGAAAGACACCAGAGATGCTACAAAGTCTGTAGAGAAAACCGAAAGAAAAAAGAAAGGAGGCACACACGACCCAAGTTTGAAAGTGGCATGTAGGGCATCAAGACCCCGAAAACAACCTGGAGCTGGAAAACAGAGTATTTGACACGTAGGCTAAACATAGAGTCTTAAGACAGGGCTAGGACGAACCTTCATCTAAGAAAACATTCTCACGACTCTGACGGAGTTGGAGCAAAGCCCGTGCTCCAGCCAATCCCTATGTCATCGCTTCTTCTTGCATTCTCTGCAGCAGCTGTTGCTTCGTTAGTTCTTGCAGGACATGACAGTTGTGGTGCTCACCCTGAGACTGTTCGTAACCGTTCGATCACGTCACACGTTCGTAACCGACCGCAGTGTTTCATCATGACTCGTGCGTGAGCATTGCGCGCCGAGAGGTGGACGGTTGCCTCCTTCGCCAGACGAAGGTCAAAAGCCGACCTGCACACATCCGGTCCGCGGATTCGCTTCACGGTTCAGCCACTCTGACCTGACGCTTCATGAATCTGTTGTGATCACTGATTCATTTCAACTTTTCATCGGCATTCACATCATGTGACGTTGAACCAAATGATGCACAATTGTAACAACGCTAACAGAACTAATCATCACAATCGAAAGAGAACTGATATTTCTCGTATGATGGATCTGGAAGTAGATTGCAAATGCAGAGATTGTGACATGGACTGATTCACTACAGCATGTAGTCCGGGTTTGAGAGGAATAAAGGCTGCAGTAGTCATGCATCTCATGTTCAGTTAGCGATAGAGGCGAAGAAGATACACATCATTCATGTCATCAAGTGTGTGTTCCCACAACCTAGGAAAAAAAATTCGGTATAAAAAAAATATCGGTGATCAGAGATAAACACGATATTTCAGAAATATCGGCAATTTCGGTGAACAAAATAAATTATTTTTCAAAATTTTTTGTATGATTTGAGAAGAAATAGTCTTAAATCTACAAACTATCATAGTTACATATATAATAAAAATAGTTTTCATTGAATAAACATAGTCAATGATAAAATTTCGGTGATAAAAAATATATCGGACCTCACAGATAAATACGATATATCGGATATTTCGGTGAAATTTCGCTGAAATTTTTTTCCTAGCCCACAACACTAGTTAGTCTTTTTTTTTTATGCGACACAACACTCGTTAGTGGAAGAAGACGCATGACAAATTGGAGAAGGAACGAATTCTGCATGCAAGACAGCATGCTACTTGTGCAAATAATGCAGCCGATCGAAACAGTGTGCAGCTGTATATATATAGCATGCCCTTGCATTGTATTGAAGAGAAACCTCGCTAGCTACAAAGCAGAACTATGTCGCTTGATATGTCTCTTATGTCCATCAATGGATGGCATCAAGGAAGGAACTACATACATGCTGAGAAGTTACAGTGATCACTGTGAGCTGAGATACTGGAGGCCAACAAATTCAAGTTGTGATCAAAAGAGTGCTTGCGGGCACCCACCGAATTGAACTGGCAAGGTGCTGTTTCTGTTCGTGGATACAGTTAACAATGCAGTCTTGTCAAGGTGATGCTCTTGGCGATGCCGCGGACTCTGTCGGACAGCGGTAGTTGAAAGGTCGAGTGCGTGGCCGTCGTCATGATCGGCTTGACGGCACACGACGATGGAATCAGGAAAGAGATGCCAACCACGAGCACAAGGCACGTCGCCAGTTCTCTCCAGAAGCACATTGCCGTGCCAATCCAGCATGAGATAACCAGTGTTAAGTTGTAAGTCGAAGAATATTTTACCTTGTGGAGATGTTAAACCTACCTTTTCTATAGATGAGGAAGAAACCAATCAGAACTATTCTGTCTACTGTTGTTCATGGTCTCTGTATTCTTTTCCCATTTACAGATGCTGGAATTTCTTACCTCACTCTGTCAGTAAATTTCTAGACATACTCTGCCCGCTGGAAACACGCAGGTTCGCGTCGAAATGCAGTATTACGAATGGTTCGCACCTAATTTTTTGAGGACTTTTATGATACATATTACAACCAGTAATTACTTATTGTAATTTTAATCCAATGATCCAAATTGATTTTCTCTCATCTAAATTACTACCAGTAAATTGAAGTAGTAAAAATTATACTAGGGTATTTTTGGAACGAAACTAAATGGCACAGTTGCAATTGTGTTAATTGATAAGGGTAGTATGTTTTGATCTATTATCCAGAGTGATGTGTTTGATATTTATGTAATACTTGTTATAGCGTGACTCGTCCTGGACGTTCATCGAACGTCGTGGAAGACGAGTGACTCGACGGCGGATGTAGAAAACGCACGATTTGACGGTGGCCATGGAAGATGCTCGAGTTAATGACGGCTGTGTAGAAGACGAACGAATCAACAGCGGCCGCGACAACTAGATCTTGCACACGGCCACTCCTCGTGCTCAACTGTCTGACTGTCTCCCTTTGCATCTCCTTCCCAACCACAGCAGTTCAACACTTACTGCTTTACGATGATGATCGAAACGGCTTCATTAGCCTCCTCGCCGGCGCAATGGCGGCAATGATCAGGACGGAGGCCCAACCTGGCCTGTGTTGGCGAGGCGATGTGGGAGGGTGTGTGGCTCCTGCGGCTTGATGGGGAACGGCGAGGGAGGGTTTCGTGAGGACGCCGCCTCGATGGGAAGATCGACTGGCCGACTCGATGGGGAACGGCGATGGGCCGCATGGAGACATATTCGTGCCTGAGGGAGAGGCCTCGATCGAAACGATGACTCCAGTCACTCGACAAAGTTGGAAAAAAAAATTACTGTATATCCCTAATGACATTATAATGTAAATACGTTAACAATAGAGCCAATTACATTACTACCCTTAATATTACAACCAGTAATTTACTGATTGTAATATGTACCGTAAAAGTCCTCAATTTTTTCCCTCCATCTCGTAGCAAAATAGAGAAGGGCGCCACGTGGCCATCCTCACATGACAGCCTCGTTTTGACCCCTAGCCCTCCTTAAACACGCAGGAGATGGACACCCGCCACCAGCTAGTGCGCGCCAAGATATGCATGCTCTAGTCAATTCGTCCTTGCCTCACCACCTTCCTGCTCTCTAGCGCAGGCAGCTGGCTGCAGTTCACGACTGATTAGGGGTGGTCGTGATTTGATTTCCCGACCACTCCACTGCCCAGGGTTGCTTGTAACCGTTCGATCCAGGTCTTGTTGTCAGATTAAAAATAGGGGCAAACGGTCGTTGTCACCAGCACGGCAACACCGGATGAAGGTTGTTCAAACGCCGCCATGGACATCCATTGCCCCCTAGTTGGCACGCCGGTGGCACATTGACGACGCAAGACCGGCCGACAGATTGGTCCGTGGTGCTGGAGTTCTACCGCGCTCGGCCTTTAGGAAGCAACAAGCAACACTGCCATTGGCGACCGCTGCCCAAGGTGTCTTCTGCCGCATCCGACTCCACACGACACACCATGTCCATTGCCGGTGGCGCCTCGCGTAAGAGCAATTCCAATTGAGGTTCCTACTTCATTTTTTGGCATGCCCAGACAAAAAACAACTTCAATGGAGCCCCTACTTGAGCTTTTATTTTACATACACTCTCAAATGTTCCCTCAAAACCCCCAATTTATGAGCCTCTCATCCACCCTTCCAATCGTGAGCCCATCTATTTTTTTATTTCTCATTTTCCCTCTTGCGCCTGAAGCCACCACCACCTCCCTCCCTCCGTCGTTGTCGGTGCTTGGGCCATGATGAAAGCACCGACTGCCCGGGCCTTGTAGGAGGGGCTCATGTGGAATCCTTTTATTAAAATATACTTACAAAAATATATGCTAAATAACTACTCCCTTCGTCTCTAATTACTTGTCATCTTACACTTCTTCAGTTTTCTCTATTTACTTCTCACCCTTACATTCCAATGCACTTTTTTCTCTTCCCAATATATCTCTATCTCTATCTATCTCCTTCTCGTTTTCTGTGTATCTATCTTTTTTACTTCTTCTTAATCTTCGTGTCCAAATCTAAAACGACATGTAACCAATCCAAGCAGTATATATATCCTGCCCTTGCATTGTATTGCAGAGAAAACCACGCTAGCTACAAGGCAGAGCTATGTCCAGCAATGGCTGGCATCGAGGAATGAACTGCATACATTGCCAGCAAGTCAAAAGTATTCACTGTGAGCTGAGATACTGGAGGCCAACAAATCCAAGTCGTGATCAAGAGTGTTCGCTGACACCCCCCTCACTGAACACCACAATCTCCCTCGCAAGGTCTTGTTTTCGTTCGTGGATAGTGTCAACAGAGCAACGTCGTCCAAGGCCATGTCCTTGGCGCTGCCGTGAACGCTGTCGGACAGTGGGAGTTGAAAGGTCCAGTGCGTGGCCGTCGTCATGACTGGCTTGGCCGCGCAAAACGACGGAAACTGGGGAAAGATGTCGACGATGAGCATAAGCCACGTCGCCAGACGCCAGTTCTCTCCAGACGCACACCGCCGTGCCAATCTTCAAGAATCTTTTACCTTGTGGAGATGTCAAGCCTACCTTTTCAGATGGTCTCTGTATTCTTTTTCCATTTATTACAGATGCTGGAATCTCATACTTCATTCTATCAGTAAAATTTCCAGACTCATATGTTATTTATTACTAACTGTTTATGTTGTCAATTTTGCTAGCCCTGCACTGGATTTACTTTTTAGAGTTCTCGGGTCAAAACGACCCCTGCCTCAATGCATTGCAAAGGGAAGGAGTACAGTTCAGTGATCATGGCTCCACTGGATATACAAACCGTGAAATATGACTCTATTTTGTTTTTCTTTGACATGATATGTATTGCATACAGGATATCAGGAACGTATGCGTAGTGGTCGAATTCTTGTTCCTCAGCAACACTCCAACGCCTAGATACGGCCAGCAACTCGCAGGCAACATGATCGAGCCTTGTGTTCCTTGTGGTGTACAGTTATAGAAACATGGTGTATGGCATATGGAATCGGCGGCGTTAGACTTGCAGCAGATTGTTCGACTTGACGATGGCATTGCACAAGTGAGCACGTCCAGAGACATGCTCTGCTCTCTACGCACTGTGCATCCTGCCTGTAGTCTGCCCGCTGGAAGCCCGCAGGTTCGCATCGAAATGCATTGGCTTTCATCACGTCGCAAAACAGATAGAGCAAGGCGCCACATGCCAACTTCGTTTGACACACTAGCCGCCAGCCACCACGTCCGCCTCTCCTTGACCACGCTAGGAGCTGGACACCCGCCACCAGAATTTTTTAAAAAAATAATATTATTTTATTCGCCAATTACAGAAATAATATCAAAATATGTAAAATTACGAAAATAATACTAATTCGCATAGTGAGCGCACAAAAACAAGGATTTCGAATATCCGGCGTGCGAAAACATCAATTTTGAATGACCACTGTTCAAAAATACATTTTTCGAATGACCGACGTGCGAAAAACTAGATTTACAGAATATTTCGCATAACCACAGTTCGACAAAGTTATTTCAAATATCTACTGTTCGAAAGTTAGACTTGTTACGTGCTGGACATTCGAAAATATATTTTCTAATGCCCACCGTGTGAAAATATGAAAATTTAATTATTTTTGACATGCAAATTTGAAATTGTACTATTTATATGTTGTATAGGCTTTATCATGTATAAAAGTTATGAGGTTATCGTGTAAAATTGTTCATAACTAAATAAATTTGTGCGAGAAGAAATAATTGATAATTAGAACAACTCTCCAATTATTGCACGGATGATGTGGATGGCTCACCAACTAGTATTATCATCGGTCCGCCGTGCACGCATTTTTTCCTCCCACGTTCATTACAACCTCTTGGCGCTTTTTTAAAACAAATTCACTCATACATCATCTTGAAGGAATGATACAAGATTAAGAACAATCCATGACATACCAACATACTTAATAGTATATAATACAGGAATAATACAATACATGAATATTGAAATAGTGTTCCAAAATAATCATGACACAACCTAGAGAACTGGATCAACATACATTTTTATTAGCTAGAAGTGCGCAACATAACATGTGAAGTCGGATCTGGTCATCAATAAAGTACCCAGCACCACCGTGGAATCCTACGGAAGGTGGTGGCGGGGGTGGCAGACTCTTGGCTCGACCGGGTTTATGGTGAGGGCAGCAACAGAAGACGTTGTCACATATGCGAGGGTCATCTTCTGCTATACTAATTGTCTCGGGACTATTTTCTAATGATCGCTGACTGGAGGATGCAAGCAATTGTTAGAGTTGTAATATTTTGTTCTGTAAATAGGCAATGTAGAGCTGAGTAGGGGCAATAGGTTGTGGATCAATCCACCTCGAGAAGCCATAGTTGTCATCATTAGAAGAGTTCTAAAAGAATTCAAAAAACATCAAAAGGAAATATGAATGATACTACGAACATAATTTTTAAGGTAACAGTAATATAGCACTCACCTTAGGTAATGGACAACGAAAAAATTGGCGTCCACTATTGAACTCTTCAGGACCATCATACATCTGTAGTACATAGTCTGCACTAGCATGATGAACTGAGCATGTCGTTTCCTACACCAGTTCAACCAGCTCAACGACTTCTCCGTCTGAGAATCTATCTTCAACTCCCAGCATACAGGGTCAAAAGTTCGTGTCCACAAACATTGCACTTTCACTAAATAAACTTTCAGATCTAGTTGAAAATAACTGGTCAACCACATTTGAATATCCTTCATCCTATAGCCAGCTAGGTCACGGTGCACTACATCAACGTACGGGAAACTCCTCAGATCAACGCCACTTGGACCCATTTTAATTTCTCCAGTCCCATAGAAAATTCTAAGACTTGTCATGTTTCACGTCTCTACGATCATGAAAATATATTTTTATTTCTCTAATACATTCCTTGAATCAAATATTTACATGACTAATTTTTTTTAATTTTCTAATACATTCCTTTATTTTTCTACTGAATCACCTAAAAAAATAACAACTCGTTTTAAGCAATGTCTAAATATTGACTTCATATTTTATTCTATTATAAAAATGAATAAAATCATTATATGTTTCATCCTAACTATAATTAATACTCATAATATATTTTAAATATACTACTAATCAAACATTAATTATTCCTTATTACACATCCTCAATCGAAATATATGTTAATATTGTGTTAAAACATATAAAATACTACGATTTCAACTACTATTCACGTGACGACAATGTCCCGCACCGTGCCCGAACCTCCGTGGAGCTCGAACGCCGCTGGAGCTCGCCCCCCCCCCCCCCCCCCCCCCCCGCTTTGCACAATTCTGTGAAGAGATTAGCTCTTAAACACCAGCAAAATCAGTTCAAGTATTCAGTTTGACATGTGCTTGCCTTTGTTTCTGGCTCCGCCAGTGCGCCCCGGCACCCCCACCAACCGGCCACCCACCAGCAGACAGCGACTCACACGAACAACAGAGAAGAGAGCGAACAAGAACAGAGAAGAGAGAGCGACCGAGAGAGAAGAGAGTGTCGGTCACACGATTTTCGATGGTACTGATTGTCGAACGACTAGCATGAGACAACGGTTTTCGAATCACCGGCGTGCGACAACGGTTTGTTTTCGAATGCCCAACGCGCGACAAATAGATTTTGAACACTGGCCGCGCGAAAAGGCTACCCGTGAGTCTAAATAGTGTTTTTCGCACCCCGACCGTGCGACAATGCTTTGTTTTCGCATGCCCACCATTCGAAATCTAGTTTTTGAATTCCGGGAGCGCGAAAACTATGATTTCGTGTGCCCACTATGCGAATTAGTATTATTTTTAAAATTTTACATATTTTGATATTATTTCTGTAATTAGCAAATAAAATAATATTATTTTAAAAAATTCCCCGCCACCAACGTGTCGCTCTAGTGGAAGAAGGCGACCGCGTCATCGATCTACTCGACGCCGCCCTCCGCCCGCGCCCACCGCCGCTGACCTGCCCATGCCCAGCATCGCCTCTGTGCTCTGTCCACGGGTGAAGGGAGAGGGAGAGGGAGAGGGAGAGGGAGAGGAGAGGAGATGAGAGGAGAGGAGAAAATAAATAATAATAATAAAATAAAATATGAGTAGACTCATGTTTGGGGGACTCTAAACTCTAGGAGCTTGAAGAGGAAATTTAGAAGGACATGCAAAACAGAAGGAAGTTTAGGAGCTTATTGGAGTAGATTTTTTTTCGCTCGGCTCAAAAAATTAAAATTAGAGGTTCATTTAGGAGCTCTCACTGAAGATGCTTTAATGTGGCATAGCGTGTGCTCCCATTTGTCCTTAACTTGCCGCCTCCCTGCTCTCAGGCACGGCATGACGTTGGCAGCCGTCTCTACCTGCCGCCACCTCTCTTCTCTCTCCCTCGCCAGTCATTCTCTCTCTCTCTCTCTCTCTCTCTCGTTGCCTCTGCCTCCAGCATGGCGCCCCAACACCAACCGGCCGCCACTTGCCTCCGCCTTCAAATTCGTGTGCTGACCTCAACGCTGTCAGCTGCCTTGCGCGAATGAGGAGCCGTGCTGCGACGCGACGTGCTGCAAGGTGTGCAGGTCTGCCGGTGGGAACTACGACGGCAGCGGATGTGGCCCTTCCATGACGGTGGTGGGAGCGCTAGAGTGGCGATGGCGACTACTAGGGTGTTCGTTTTCTTTAGGTGTTAAACTTTAATATCTAAAGTTTGAACTAAATTTTAGCACCTAGCCTCTCTTTTAGCATCTTTTTTTTCTTGTGCTAAACTTTAACATAAATTTTAGCATACATGTTCATTTCCTTTATACTAAACTTTAGTTTAAAGTTTAGTTTTAGCCCATTAGCACTTAAAAATGAACACCCCATGTCAATGATGGAGAAGGTGGAAGGGGCAGATCCGTCTTCACCACAGCTCGCCGCCGCTGGCGTTTTTTTAAACCGATAAGCAGAACTTTAGTGCTGGCCTTATGTCTGCCACTACATTCTTTTCTAAACATTTTAGTGATATTTGTAACAGCGGGCATCCGTCTGTCACTGAAAACATTAAATTTCAGTTACCTTTCCTTAGCGGAGGACAGGATGTCCACCATTATAGTGGGTTTAGGCCTGCGACTAATAATGTTTCTTGTAGCAGTGCTCGTTAACTGAGAAAGCTAGATCGCTCTCATCGTATGATGATGTACCAGCACAACTAAGGTTTAGTATAATGACAGATAGCAAAAACGAAACTAATCATCCATGGTGTATTCTTTGGATTTTTACTAAATTTCTATGCTACCTAGAACAGTAATATCTTCTCTAAAATTTTAAATATAGAAAACAAATAAAAGGCCACATGCTAATATCTCAAAGTGATCATTACCTATATTAATGCTACCAAAGGGGCCTCCATAGATGGACATGATTTGTAATATTTTATTTTTAAAAGCATTTATTATTATAGGGTTAAATGAATTACAAACGCCGTCACGGAGAACTCATAGTTTTACCTCTTCCAATAACCAAACTCATAGTTTGTTGGAAACATAACTAACATGTATGTTCATTGTAAAATAAAATAACTAAAAATATGTAATACATATGCCATGGTTTCCAAAAGATATATGGATCATGATTTCATGGCAGGGTCAATCTATACATATAGTAAGCTCTTTAGAAATAATAAATAAACTATCTTTTGTTATTATTATAAACATTTTTAGCTCTAATTTATTCCATAAATAAATTGTTGTTATGGTGATAATTTATCATATTTTTTATCCAAATAATTTTACTCAAGATCACAAGGTTCCTCCTAAGGTATAGCAAAAAAACCATGTTTGTATTAAGAACAAGAGGATATTAAATTTGCTGTGGCAAGAAAAAAAAGCTAACATAGATATATTATTATATTGAAATCAATATTGTTGCCTGAGTGAGCAATGTTTTTTATAACTGTTTCTTAAATTCATACAACCAAAGTTAAAAAGATGCATTCACACTTTCTAATTGTGTAATTTGAACTATAAAAAGGTTTAAATTGATGTATCCAAAATTTCATGTTGGTGTATTTGAATGCCTTGTTCTTCTAGAGATGTTCACAAATAATGGTCCATTCATGAGCATTGAGTTTTGTTTGTGGCACATGTTAGTAAAGCTATTAGCCAGAACTAGTAACTCTAATATAATAATAAGCTTCAGTTCAGTCTGCCGTAATTGAATCAAATTGCGCGGCTAGACATCTTAGTGGTGAAAGACATAAAAATTTCTAACATTTTTTTATTAAATTTGGTCCTACACACATTGGCTTCCCTATTTTGATAATAAAAAAAATATTCAAGGCCACAATGGAACAACTGTTGCTTGCGTGGTTTCCACGTGCTCAGTCCAGGACATGCTTCAACATGTATCATAGTGTCTTGTTGTTACAAAAGATGAAGTAGATGGTGTTTTTGAATAGATATATGTTCAAGTACACTGATGGAACAAACAGCAACCGGCCAAAAATGCTGTACAGTTCCTGGAACGCCACACACCCAAAAAAAAAAAACGAAGTATGCATGTCCTTATTAACAATTCTTGGAACCGGCATTAGACTTGCAGCAGATTGTTCGACTTGACGATGGAGTTGCACAAGTGAGCGCATCCAGAGACATGCTCTGCTCTCCACGCACTGTGCACAAGGTTAACATAACCAACCGACCAATGTAACCGGTCAGGACCGGTTAACCAGATAACCGGTAAAACCGGTCAGTTAATCGGAGAAAATTTGATTTGGAGAGCAAACGGCAAAGGACTGGTTAACCTTCCGATTAGACCGGTTAACCGGTCGATTTTGTCGGTTGCATCGGATACAAATTTTTTCAAATTTTGAAATTTTTTAAATCAAAACCGGGGGTTAACCGGCCGATCAGTGTAACTGGTCCGAACCAGTTTACCAGTTAACCGGGTTAACTGGTCGGTTAACCCTGGTTATATTAACCCTAGTCCTACATTATCTCTGCCCGCTGAAAGCCCACTCGCAGGTTCGCGTTGAAATGCAGTATGTGCTAACGTTGCTTGTAGACATTCGATCCGATCCATGTCTTGCTGTCTGATTCAAAATAGGCAGCCGGTCGGGCGGAGCTCCAAGTAATGGTTGCGTCCTGGGTGGGGATACAAGACCGCTTTATCAACAATGCCATGAGCATCGCCAACACTTGGCAAACATTATGTCTTGGGCTGCCAAAAAAACAAAAAAAAAGGTCTTGACACCTGTTTCTTCTCGTCACATGGCACCTGTGGAAAGAGCGCAACTGTAGAATCTTTGAGGGCCAAAAGTCGTCGGAGGGAGAGATGATGAACAGACTCAAAGACAAGGGCCGCACATGGATCCTAGCCAATGCAAAAAACCTAGGTAGGGCATAACCTTCTTTCAGTTTTCTGTTTCTAGCTTAGCTAGTTGGTAGCTCCACTGTGCCCTATGACAACTTGTAATGGCGCTGCCAGCAGTCAATTTCTACCAGCTCGTGTTGTGTAAACGGTTGTCGACCAAAATCTTCTTCTTAATAAAAAGATATATAGCTCTTCTACGTATTCTAAAAAAAAAAAAGTAGTGCCGGCGTCGCCGAGGCAAACGGGCTTTGTCCCAGTTGCCTCAGCAAGAAACACAAACACATTTCCGCTGCCTGCGAGACAGGCGGTGCTTTTTACACCTGCCAATTATGTCAAGACGCCAGCACAAGCTACCAATCAACCGATCTCTCTATTCCACCAGCGGACCAGCCTGACCAATATGCTAGCAACCATGCACTCAGTCCTCTCCCTTAAAAAAAAACCCACTCAATCCTCTCTTGCACACGGTGAGACTGATCGCCGTCTTACGGCAATCATGCCTAGTATGTACCTGCACAACTAAGGTTTTCTATATACATGACAGATAGCACAAAATAAACTTATGATCCACGGTGCCTTCTTTGTATTTTATGGAATGTTTATGTTATCTAGAACAAAATATCCTCTCAAAAATTTAAATGTAGAAAAATTACAAAATGCTGCACGCTAATATCTCACACTAGTCTTTACTTATTAATGCTACCGAAGGCCTCTCCATATAAGGACATCATTCATAACATATTACTTTATAACAATACGAAAATGTTGTTGTTCAATCAACTGAAATCGGACCTTTGTTTCAGTCGACGGCCAAAAGAATTGTTGCTTTTATTATTTATTCTTTTTGTTTCTTTTGTTATTTATTTGTTAATAGGATTATTTGTATTAATTAGTATTATATGTAGACTATAAAAAAGTTTTGTCTTTTTATATCCATTAGATCTAGATCCAAAGGCTAAAAGTGTTGATTGAAAGAAAACCTTATTTTTGAATTACATGCATAGAAGAACATAACAAGTAGTGCGGTTATGGTGAATTCTTAGTTCTAGCATTGCCAATCACAATTATATTCTGTTGGAAACAAACATTGGATGTAAAATATAATAACTAAAAAGATATACTACACTATAAATGTCATGGTTTTTGGAAGGTATGAATTATGATTTCGTTGTGGAGTATACAATATGTTTTTTAGCAATAATAAATAAATGCCTCTTGATATAACTATATATATATATATATATAAGAATATTTTGGTTCTAATTTAATTCATAAATAAAATGTGATTAATATGATAATGTATCAAATTTCCATCAAAATAACTATACCAAGGATTGTATGGATCATGCAAAGATGTAGCAATAGGCGAGTTGGTGGTGGATACGATGAAAACTGAATGCTACAATTCTTCTAGTTGATAGTGAGACAAACCACACTCCGCACATGGAGGAAATGAAATACAGGTGAAAAAATCAATAAAAGAAATTTGGAGAAGTGCATTTTAAAACTTTGTTCATCATCTCCCAATAAACAATATGAGATGACAATGGTTACATAAAACACTCTCAAATATTTTCCTGTTATCCTCTCATTCACTCACTCGTAAAGTTACAAGCAATAGGACATTAAAGATTTACACTTCCACTGTTTATAAAATATTTTATATGTATATAAGATATGCCATATATATATAGGCCATGATCGTACAATTCAAATATATACTCAGATGTTTGATTACTTATTTTGTGTTGTTTTGATATAGAAAGTATTAATGTATATAGTTGTATGCTCATTTTACTCAAGGATTTATTGAATTTGTTGGTGATTGATTCAACATAGTTGCCTCCGTGACAACTGTTTTCTATATCAATTGGTTTTCTTTTCCTCAAATTCATACCGTCATGATAACATTTATTCTATTTGTGAGAACAATAGGAAGTTTCAAAAAGAATAAGTTGATCTGAAAATTCCTTGTTTTTGGTATATAAATGAGGTGTTTGGGTAGCAAATGCAAACGCGTGGAAACGATCGATACAATACGTTTCGACCGTAAACAATGTATCATCGGTTTTGCTCGGTAATGTAGTCGGCAATGCTTCTTCGTGCATACACACGAACGTGCGCTCAGCTTATTCTGAACACACATGTACCTCTCCATCCTCATCATCGAAGTAGCGCCACGCAAAGAAGCGCGCGATGACGGCAAGGTCGAGCTACCATTCCGGGACGGAACCCGAGGATGTTCCAGCTCCGACGCTGGCGGAACGTCGACGAATTTGGATGGCCGACAGCCTGGCATGTGTACACCAGAGAATCTGTGCGTGTGGACGCTCTGCCTATCCTATCGACTGCTCCACTCGTACTCCCACGGCAGCGTTCATCCCAGCTGCCTAGCTGCATCGGTCCTCTGCCTGGCTTCCCTTCCCTCACCATCTCCATGGCCGAGGTGGATGGTCGTGCCGGCTCCCTACGGATCGAAGCTGCCACTGCCAGCCATCACCCGAGACTTCACACACGGATGCTTGGCCAGAGAACATAAAAAAACTCGCCGTTCCTCAATGAAGCGACGACGGTATCATCACACCGGCGTCAAGTTTCTTGCTCGATCGGGGCATCGTATCCACCTGGCCTGGCGCCTCCTAGCGCTCGCCCACACGGCCACACGGCTGTTGCAGATTGAGCTCCTGGAGCACATCACGAACACAGCACCAATTTGGTTTGGCGTACAGTTGGGCTCATGAGTTTCCTGTCGGTATTTTCATCGCTAGTTCGTTTCAGTTTTTTTTTTATTCCCCTAATAAAACCATACTCCTGACGCCGAGATTTCCATCTTGTGATGATTGTTTAGCGAAATCCTTGTAGTTTTGTTTCCCAAAAATTGATACTCGCCGCGACGCTGAATTTCACGTCTCGTGTTTGTTTAGCTGAACCATGCACATTTGACAGTGTTTACAGAGAGCATCCACCTTGTTCTGTTTTGCTATTGGATTGGTGCTTGGCTCTGGTTGATGATGAACAATGTCCTTCTACTTCATTATTGATCATTTTGACCAGTGCAAAATTGATAAGAAAACGTTATGAAAACGAACTGTCATTGGTTTGTTCAAAATACTGCCTCCTAACTTCAAAAAAAAAAAAAAAATACTGTCTCCTTTCACGGGGATGAAGCCTTTGAAATGCGTGCGTCATGTGAGGATGCCCCAAAGTTTGCAATACCCTGTACTACAATTCCTGTGCGAAAGTCCTTCAACGTTCATAGATATATTGTCTCCAACAGTCTTTAACAAGCAGAGAATGCTCTACACCTACTGAAACCAAGTTCAAATTTTATTGCAACTATACGATCCTAGAAATCATGACAAAAATGCCATATGTTTATGGGACCCACATTGTCTGGTTTCCTAAGTCCAAAAACCTTTGCCACGTTCTTTATTTACACTAGTTACAATGCCCGTGCGGCACGCACGCGCGAATACTTCTGTATATGGTATCATTGTTAGGAAAATAATTTTAATATTGTGTATCATTATGTGATTCAGTCAAATATTACATTGAAAAATAATATAATACATTGTTAGGGCAATTGCAAAACAGGTCCTATTTAAGACTCTAATTCTGAAAATGGTTCTGCTTTTGATTTTGTTGCAAAACCGGACCTGTTTTCATCAAAACCAGTCCGGTTTTGCAATAAAACATGGCCGGTTTTGTAACGAAACAGGACCGGTTTTGCAACAAAATCAAAAGCAGAACCATTTTCAGAATTAGAGTCTAAAACAGGACTTGTTTTGCAATTATCCCTACATTGTTTGATTCACAACATTTAAAGATAATATAATATATTATTTAAACTAATGTATTATATTAAAATAATATCAAATAAATTGTTACAACAAAAACATTAAAAGAAGATGATGTGAAAAATTCTAAAAAAACATGAATGTCTATCTCCAATACAGACATATGCTTTCAATCACTGGTTTTTTATGGTTTCTAATAGTTGCCATCACATTCATTGTCTTCAAATTTTAATATGTTTATTAAAATATATGTATTTGTGATATGTGATTCCTGAAAATAAAAATAATATTAGTGATAAAATCGATAAACATAGAAACATGTTTTCAAAATAAAACATACTTTATAGAATCTGTCATATATTATTCTATCAAAAGTCCACAAATACATAAATTTTTCATCGTTCTCAAAAGCGGAAAACACTTTAAAACTCTTGAGAGCTATCGGGGTTCCATTGAATGTTGCGAGCCCATTTGACTTCATTTCAATTAAAAAAGCACGGAATGGGTGCCAAGGTCTCTCGCACGTTTTAACCCGGTTTGACTTCTTTTAAACTCAAAACAAGCATGAGATGGGCTTCCACAGGAAAAAAAAACTTTGCTGGCAACCCTTCCTATACTTCTATAGGAAGCATGGGGAGATAATCCAGATTTTGCTTCCTAACCTTATGACATGATCATTCTTAACTCTGACTACGGAAAATATTAACCTTATTATGTCAAGAATGTATTAGAGCAATTACCTGATATCATTGGTTATATGAAGTCTATTCTCCCTTCCTCCTAAAAGAAGATTCAACGGTGAATTAGTAAAATATAAGTGCTAACTGATAGCACAAAAAAATAATATAATCATGCATAGAACAGAATAGAGTACTGTGTGCACTATGAGATTTAAATTAAACTGCGACATGCAATCAAGTATTTATTTTCACAAGCGAGGGAGAAAAATTCATGAATATCAGAAAAATTCAGAAAACATTACTGCTTAGCAATTGTGTTTCTAGTAGTAGAGCTAATAATTTTTCAAACATCAAGTTACTTTCTTAACAAATCAAGTATGGATTCCAGATAGTGAGGCACATGTTCTAAACTTCTAACATAAACAAAATGGTGAAGTCTGTACATGGGGTTACTCTTCTTTTTCAGTGGTGGTTATTTTTTTATCTGACATCCAAGGAATTCTTTGTTAGTGATGAACTGATGCAATATTTCACAAACCAATTCTAAGCTATGCCACAGGAAGTGAAGAATACTATGAAGTAACTACAAATTTTATAGTATCATAGCTACGCCTCCAATGCTCCAGCATAACACAACGCCATCGCAACCTGAGGTGTGAAGTGAGAGTGGCAGTGGAGGCAGTGCCGCAAAGTTTCTAGCCTGCCAAGTCCCACTAAACGAATATCTAGTCCAATTTGACTTTCTCAACATAATTGCAAATGATATACATTCGGCATATTATGTTGAAAAAAAGTCAATGCTCCAAATTGAATTTCTCAACAGATATTTATACTGTTATATTGTGTTAAAAAAAACTTATGAACAAAGAGAACCATAGCGGCCCAAACTGAAGTGAGAAATATATACCACAAAAATGTTTGAGGGAACCAACGTCCTGCAAATATAAAAAGCTGAGAATTTAGTAATATTATTTTTTATAGCAACCAACATCATGTATAGACCTGCTATTGATCTTTATCACATTTGTCAAACACAAAAGAATTTAACATATAACATTCAGCTCAATGACATCATACTGCCATGTAAAAAATTGCAAGCCCTAAAATACAAATAAACAAAACCACATTGACACCGCTCCTTTATGAGCATCAAACAAGGATGTTGTACCTGCAAGTAATGCAAAATGTGCTAAACTGAAGCTATTACTTCGTAGTTATTACATGAGAAGCGAAATACATGGGTGTTAAACTATAAATATATTGGAAAATATAAGCTTGTAACTGAATATTCTTCAGTAAGCATATCTTCACACTCAACACCTTCTCTCCCTCCAAGAGTTAAAACAAGCTTTAACCTTGAGCACAAGCTGAAGACCAAATCATCGATCGTCGACAAACAGCGCCACCGAACAGCTTGCTTACCTTCACCACAATTTCCATTGCACCACCAAACCTCCCCTCGTAGCTACGCCACTCTATTGTCACCCTCCACCTTCCTACAAGGGGAGGAATCCTTGATGGACGAAAGGACTGCCCAACAGTGTGGGGACTAAGAGTGGTGGAAGCACGCTGCCAACTATGAGCCGGAACAACGTCGGCCTCCCCTGAAGCTGATGGGGACACCCTTTTTCTAGTGCATATGGGTTCCAAAACACTTGGAAGCACATGACATAAGCTTTTGATGATGCCATCAATAAGGAGTTCGACGATGAAGTAGAGACACTAGCAACAACGCCCATCGGATCACGATGGGTACCCACAACATGGACAAAGTCCATAGGCCAGTTCTGAGGCATTGCAAGGAGATGGAACAAAAGGCACAAACAGCCAAATATACCAATATGAGCCAATCAAAGTTTTGATCACAAGAAGACTTCTATAGCAACACGAGGAAATAGCTATGGTTCGCTATCATTGCAAAGGTTTTCACCTGAAGTCAGTGGTGCTAGGTCGCCCTATGACAACGTCTCCAAGGAGAGAACAAAACACAATGTGATGCCGTCGTTAGCACCGACAATCCGCCGGCTAGGGTGTTAGCCCGGAGACCATCATCACACCAACCACGGGAAAGGAAACAAGCACTTCACAATAGGCCGTTGGAAGGAGACAACATGCAGACAGCTTACCCCATCCCCTGGCCGATGACAAGTGCCGCCATCGCTAGCTGCAGATCAAGCCACCGCGTGCATATGAGTGCAGGGTGCTGACTGCAAAGGCCGCCTTCGCCCAGATCCAGGCACATGGGGCACCTCGGCATGGTCGGGTCTAACGTCCCCAAGAGTATTTATCCCCTTATTCATCATTAACAAGCTATAGCCTGTTATTTATTCAGTAGAAATTAACTCATATAGCAGCCACAGCAACCCCCATAGCCAAGGCCATGATCAATCATGCATTGGTGTGCAGGTCCATCCATGAAGTCAAATGCACTACCCACCCCTCCATCTTGTCAATGCAATAGGAGTAGAAAAGAGTATTACAAAACAAAGATAATATCATATCAAAATCTATGGAGTTCAAACATATTTGATATCAAGACTGTACAAAGCTCCAAGATCATATGAAACCTAACAACGGATCCAATGTGAAAGTCATTCTTCTTGCTAACTCAACATCAAGCATCTATGGAGAAGGGGGGGGGGGGGGGGGGGGAGGACACACAAACAAGATTGAGAATTAAAGAAAAACTCACAACACTTCTCAGAGTGAAGCTTGAATGGATAACTGGCATGCATAGTAATCACCATATATGATATTCAAATTAGCCCAGAGAAGCTAAGTTCTGCTTTTAGATGTGCATTTGTGCACCCAAGAAAATTAGTTGAAGCAATAAACACCCACAGTGGGTGACATATCCATTGGCTAGCTCCTCAAAAAATGTCCCTGTAAACCAGGAAGCGTCTGGTAGGAATAACTCTACGCACAATGAGATGCACCACCCCACAAATATCAATGCCCGCAGTGCACAGTGTGTTATAGTCATAAGCACATCCCTCATGGCCAATCGATAATAGACAACACAAATAAGCAAACCCTACCTCAACATCGTTAGAGACTCCTGAGATGATGTTGGCAATGAACTTGTCGACCATTTGAATATCCGGCCCTCCAAAGAGTGGCACATTTTAGTTGTTTTTACCAAACTCAACAACTAAGATTAGTGACTTTGCAAAGGAATCCTTGCATTCTATAGAAAGAAAGGAAAAAATAAATTGACTTAAGTTAGGTATAAAAGGAGTATTGAATTATTGATCCTTCAAACTCGTTATTATTCCTTCTTGTGCAAATTGTGAACCAAAACAAACAAATAATTACTAACTGATATCTGGTTATCTGTAAGACTTTTGGGTACACATTGAATTGAGCCTCCAAGGTAAAACACCCTGAAATCTACATGTTTGATGGGAGGCTAGCAAGCGGAATTTTTTACTGAATGCACTTGATGACAAATAGAAATTAAGTGGATCTACTCCTACATGAGCTTATGCGATCATTCTAATATGCACCACTAAAACACCTCCAATTACCAAAAAGTATTTCAACAATCCTTGGAATAAATTGCATTGCAGGGCCATGAAGGTGACAAATCAGTGTCGGGATAGATATTCATAATGTTATATTGTGTTGAAAGAAACTTACAAACAAAGAGAAGCAAAGCGGCCCAAACTGAAGTGAGAAATATATACCCCAAAAATGTTTGAGGGAACCAACATCTTGCAAGTATAAAAAGTTGAGAATGTGGTAATATTATTTTTTTTAATAGCAACCAACGTCCTGTTTAGACGTGCTATTGATCTTTATCATATTTGTCAAACACAAAAGCACTAAAGACATGCCAAACATGAAACGAATAATATTGGAAAGACCTGTATGCATAGCAAAGGAAGTAGGACAGATCATAGTAAACTCAGAATTACTTTGGAAGGTGGTGAGAAGAACTTTCTATATTGGAAACTAAAAAGGAGATAGTAGTTCGTTTTTCTCTTTTGTCAAAAATATAGTATAAAAGGTTGAGAGCCTTCCCGCTACCAAAAACAAGGCTACCCACAATTGTACCCACCCTCAGATATGATATCGTCCTACCTATGCAACAATATAGATCCAATCCCACAACAGATGTTTACACATCTGATGGCCCATATTGACTTGTAAACAACATGTAGACATTGATCCACCTTTTTAGATGCACCCAAAAATTTACCCATCAATCTACAATAAGGCATGATCTACATTTACCAAAAATTCTCAAAAAGGTATTTTCAGAATCATGGCTTCATGTTGGGAATGAAAAAAATATTTTTTTTTCTCAAGGTATCAAATCAGGAAGTAGCATCAAATCCCTAAACTAACAGTATTTTCAATTGTATAATAAAAAACTTAAATCATGCTTCATGTGGGGAATGGAAAATAATTTTGTGAGAAATAACTCGACATGGAAAATAAGATAGCTTGCTTTATCTGCCACTTGCATTTCTCTTGGAATCTTTCTATAGCTAAATAATCCATGCTTGTTATTTCACACATTGCTGTTCATGTATAATTTTCTAAAATTCAAATATGGTAATGTTACTATGAAGCCAATAATCCATATATCTACTTACAAATGTGATTTGCAGGTTTATTTTGTGTCACATAAAACCGAGCCCAATTATTAGAAGCAATGAGCAATTGAGCATGTATACAAACATTTCATGTACTATTCCATTCTGCAACAGGAAGTACAATTAAATGTGACTTGCAGCATATAACCACTCAAAAATAATTGAAAATCAATACCCAAATTCTTCAGACATGTCAAATGAAAGAGAAGAAAATATCTTAACAAAATGTCAATGTTTAAATTAGGAGTTCACTTGACTTGACAGAAGGTGAGCATGAAGGAACCAACCAGTTCCTTCATGTCTTCATTATGCCTTTTTCACGAACAATGGAACAAGATCCTATCATCATTTATAATATGGTAGAAAATTATAGTATATCTCTATTCCATCAAGACGGAACCGTACCAGTAAAATACTTTACATCACTTTTTAAACAAAATGAGCTTTAGCCATCAACAATTTAATTTATCCCCACTCAAGTTTGACTATTCTTAAAGGAAAATAAATGAGCTTGTTTCTATTCCTAGTCACTACGCTTAACATAACAAAGAAATGAAACCATTAACTTGGATAATTCATGTTCAATGTACAACTGCAAATAGTCTAAATATTGTCTCAGGCACTTTGAGTCCAAGTCATTGTTTCACCTACAGAGAATCCATTGCAAAATTTTAACTTTCCTCAAATAGAAACCATGCTAGTATCAAATCATGAAATCAATTAACTAAAAAGATCCAGGAAAGAAAAAAATTCTGTATGAGACATTTCAGCAAACAAGTCATGGGCATGTGGAGCAGACAAACCTGAAAAGCTAATCTGCCAGACAACAACGATGCGATGCAACTCGGTCAAATAAGACATGACACATTACGCTAGCAATCACGTAGAGCACACTGGCCATCTTGGTGCTGTTGAAAGAGTCAAGCATAACATCGTGCTCGTCATCAGGTTTATTGGCGGCAAGCCGGCGACAAGAACGCCCAGAACAGATGGCCATCAGTCTCCTTGGCCTTGATTGGTTTCAACGACTGTAATTCAAAACAGAAACTGAAATTAATTAAAGGTTGGTTGCATCACACTCAACAAAGAACCAATAATGGACGAGCTAAAAACCCAAAAAAAAATAAAAGGCGAAAGGATTTAGAAAAAAAATCCTCACTTCATCGTGAGATGCACAACAATCCTTGTCAGCGTAGCAGTTGTGGATCTTGATCTGAGAGAGCACTTGGTGCTTGATCTGGAGGCCGAATTAGGGGCATCCAGCATGCGGCTGCTCCCATGCGTCAGATCTTGACGACTGATGGAGGTTAGGTCCAACGCGGCGAGAGAGACGTCGACAGGGAATCCGGAGCGATGGGCGGTAGCAGGGCACTGCTAGAAGTAAAAACAAAGGAAAAACCATAGCCATAGGTGCAACTGTTGGAAGCTTGACCACAGGAGAAAATCCATGGGGGAATCCCAGGAAATAGATGAAACTCACGGTAGCTAGCTAGATATGTTCAGGGGCAGCTTGGGGCAGTACCTCAACGTACAACAAGTTTGAAGGAGAAATCGAGGCAGTGTGCTCAGATGTCGTCGCCCACCATTGAGATCGTGCAGATGAGTCGCCGCTCGCCGGCATGAATCGTTGTTTAGTCTGGTGCAGCAGGAAAATAAATTCGTATTATGGAAAGGCATAACTATGGGGTCATGAATTTCAGAAAATTAATATCGTTTAGGAAAGAAACAAGTGGGTACGGTGGGAAGGGAAGAATTTAGGAAAGTAATAATATAGAAGTTAGGAAAATGAAACAAAATTAAGGAAGGGATGATGTTTATGGAAAGGCTTAATTACGGGGGCATGATTTTCAGAAAAATAATAGCCTCTAGGAAAGAAAAAAAGTTGATTTGGTAGGCAAGTAAGAATATTAATTTAGATGAAAATAATAATAAAGATGGAAAGTGCATGTTGAAAATAGATGATGTTTTTGGAATTAAATTTGAATTAGTAGATGGTAAGGAAGGTTTATATTTATATAGAATGCGTATGCGTAGTTTAGGGGAAAACAATATGTTATACAAACACGTGTGCGGGTAGGATCCTGAGTGTAAAAAGTCTCAAAGTCGAGTACCAGTGATTTTCTAGTATTAATGGGGTGTAAGAGATGTAACATGTAATCATCTAATGGGTCTAGGTTTTAATCCAATGGCTAGATAAATTGATCTCATTTAGATCAAGGATCCAGATTCGTGAGTATTAGAATATCGTGGGTGAGACATAGGTAGTAGGAACTCCTTTATTAGTTTAGATTACTACAGAAACAAGCCAATCCACATTACAGCAGTCCATTAAATTTTTTCCCATAAGAAATTTGGCCAAGACGCGTACATGCCAACGTGCCGAGCAACACAACGCCGTGAACAGGACCTCCCACATCCAAGGATCCCACCAGTCAGAGGCTATCTCTGAAAAGTCCTGCCACTTCGTCTCCACTACCAACTGCTAACTACTCTTGCGTTGACAACGAAGCATAAGCATCCCGCGTTCTTCCTCTGGCTTGGTCATGTCACATCACAAATGTAAGCATTGAACATTAACCATTTACGACATTTTTTTCCTTCTCAAAGCTCTTCCCAAAATTCAGATATCCTTATCAGTTTCATAGATTGAGCTGACGAGCAACATCAGCACGATCAGAGAAAACTCGATGAGATGAATTTACAGGGAAGGTGAAAGTACAAAGAGGAGTGGGGGACTGGGGGCTACTCGGCTGAAGAATTCTGAGCTGAATCAAGGCCGGAACAGGATGCTGCAGCGGGCGGCGAGCAATGCCTATTCCTGGTGGTGGGCGAGTCATGTCCGCACCAAGCAGTCCAAATGGCTAGACAACAACCTCAAAGGTTTGGCTTTCTCCAGACCTCGGTCTAATTGGCTTGCTTTACTTGGCAAAATTCCATTATTTATGTGCTACTTCATCTCCATCTTGTCACAGCTTTGTTGGACAACCAGTGGAAAGATATTTACATGCATGAACAGTTCCTTTTCTCTCTCAAAATCTGCTTGTTCCTGACAAAAAAGTCCAATAAACTAACATTAGCATCATCAATTGCATCACTAGTCATGATTGCCTATCTATTCAAAATGTGCTGCTCTGTCATTTATACCAAAATTTTTACTTATTTCTTGTAAATACACGCTTCTTACTTATTGCCAGGTATTATGAAACTGATACACAAATGTTCATGTTTGTGACTTGACAAAGAAAAATGTATGACAACGTCGGTTCTCTGAGAGACTAATACTGGTTGATATGTATAATACAGTTATTCAAAATACAGATTTGTCGTTCTGTGTCAAATAAAACAAACTGCAACCGCTGTGACAACTGGCAATACTGGTTACATTAGACATTATCGTGCAGAGTATCACAAACACTCTCCAACACATGCTTCTACAATCCATCCAATGCATATGGATAATGAATTTTTAGTATTATTGTTCAGATACTGTCTTCAAAATAGGGTTGAATTATACTTTGCTTTGTAACTGTTCAACATTATTGCATTTCATCTATTAAGAGATTGCAGTGGATGTGCAGACATGGAAGACAGAGTCAAGTGCATTCTCTTCCTCCTCGGAGAGGAAGCTGATTCTTTCGCGAAAAGGGCTGAAATGTACTACAAGAGACGGCCAGAGGTGATTGATTCTGTGGAAGAGGCATACCGGGCATACAGGGCCCTTGCTGAACGCTATGATCATATATCAGGGGAGCTACATAAAGCAAACCATACCATTGTAACTGCCTTTCCAGACCAGGTCCAGTATGCACTGCTAGAAGAGGATGATGACAATCTCCCCAAGGCGTTTACCACAGTTGATCCTCGCAAAATCCACAAGTCAACAGTGGAGGGACTCATGAAGAAGAAGCATGGAGGGAAATCAGAACTGAAGAATGGAGGCAAGAAATCTGCAAATCCAATCAGCAAAGAGAATGCACATGCAGAAATTGGCAGGTTACAGAAAGAGATATTAGTCCTGCAGACTGAGAAAGAGTTCATCAAAAGCTCTTACGAGAGTGGAATTGCAAAGTACTGGGACCTTGAAAAGCAAATCAATGACATGCAGGAAGAAGTTTGCTACTTCCAAGAGGAGTTCAATGAAAATGCAGTGATCGAGGATGACGAGGCCCGGGCTTTGATGACAGCAACGGCTCTTAAATCCTGTGAGGACGCAATAATGAAATTTCAGGAACAGCAAAGGACATTCTTCAGCCAAGCAATCACCGAGTCTGAAAGAGTCAAGGTTGCCAGGGAGAAGCTGGAGAGTCTCATGAGAGCACATGGTAAATCCCTGTCATATTCAGGAAATCCACCATATGGGAATGTTAAAAATGATGTCAGTATTAAGATATATGAATTGTACTCCATGAAGAAGGAGAAAATTGAACTGCAGGAAACAGTAGATAAGATCAAGGAATACTTTCAGATGAACTCTGATCTCTCTGTGGAAGAGATAGCAGAGAAAATTGATGAACTAGTCAATAAAGTTGTGGATTTGGAGATCATGGTTTCTTCACAGACTGCACAGATAAATGGGCTGTGTCTGGAAAACAATGAGCTTGAGAAATCGTTGCAAACACTGCAGGAAGAGAAGATAGAATTAGCAAATGGCCCAGGTGAATTAACTGATAAGCTCAAGGAAACAGAAGAGGAGCTTATTAGAGTGGAGAATGCTGGGAGATCCTACCATGCAGAGGAAAGAGTATTCTACTCAAATTTCACTGAAATAGTAAATAGTTTCTGTGATATTACAAAGATGCTACGATTACCTCCCATTGAACACCAAGATATTTCTCGGTGCATGCTGACTGACAAAGCAACACCATCCATTGGCACCGAACCATCAGGTGAGCATGACAAAACAAACCCACCAGAAGATCCTGAGACTGATGAAGATGCAAGGAATACACAAGTGGATGGGTCTCCTGAACATTATGATATACCAGAGACAGATATACTTCCCAATGACAGTCCGTCATCTAGTGATAACAATGACATGAAAGCAGAAAAGCATTACCACCTAGAGAAAAATGAGGATTTGTGTTGTTGGAAACTCGAACATAAATCCATCTGTGCAGAAGCATCAGTAAATATGAGAACAACAGAAAATAATCCATACGATGATAATAGCAACGAAGAACTAGAACATCTTCATGAAATTACCCCTAGCACCAAAAGCAGCATACAACCATATATACTTTCCCATGAGGGAGGTTCGTTGGAACAGATGCAACTCATTTTCCCTGATGGCCCAGGAGAAAATGTTAAACAAGAGGACAGTAAGCAATATTACTCAACACCATGCAACAACATTTTTGAGGACAACAATGAAGAAAATATGAAGATGAATAAAGAAGGCTCATCTGTTACCAGAAGTCCAACTACTCTTAGTGTTAAAGTTGCTGATGTCGAAGATCAAGAGGATAGCATGATTAAGCTGCAGGACATGCTTATGAACAGGCTCCAAGATAAAGAGAAAGTACTATTAGCCGAGTACACTTCCGTCCTACGAAATTATAAGAATACAAAGAAAAAGCTTATGGAGGAGGAGACAAAGAATCAGGAATCCTTGAATCAGATGACAGCCATGATTAGTGACCTAAGGAGCACCAACGCGATGAAGGACGTGGAGATTCGTTCACTTCGTGAGCTACTAAATTCTTTTCCTTACAAAAATGCATCATATAAAGGTCGCCGAATGAATTCAACCATGTCCCTAAGCGAGAAGGATGGGATGATTAGGGGCCACCGACGAACTCCAAGCTTTTTGCATATTCATCAAAGGGCACAAAGCACATCCTCTATGCCCAGGATAATGGAAAATAGTTCAAGCCTGAAAACTAATTTTAGAAACAAATCTGAGGATGCTAAATCATCACATGATGCTGTTACCAGTCCAGAAATTATTATTCTGGAGGATGTCAAATTAACAAGTGTTGGTGACATGGAGAATGCTTCTCCTCTTGAAGAAAAGTTTAGAGCAGACATTGATACATTTATGGAGGAGAACCTAGCGTTCTTGATGAAGTTTAGCATGTCATTTCAACAGATACAAGGATTTCAGACCAAGTATGAACAGCTGCAACCTGACATCAGTAAGCTAATAAATGAGGAAAAGCTAAAGGCAACCAAGGATCATGCAAATAACCACCCGGCAAGAACTGAAACAGAAGCCACAGAAAAGAGGCTAAGAGAACTCAAGATTGAATTGCAGGTATGGTTGGAACAGAATGAAATGTTAAAAGGGGAACTCCAGTGTAGGTTTGATTCCTTATGCAGCATACAAGCAGAAATCGAAGAAGCCATGGAAATGGGTGCAGATACTGAGGAAGGAGCTAGATTCGCTCCATATCAGGCTGCCAAGTTCCAGGGAGAGGTGTCAAACATGAAGCACGAGAACAACAAAGTTGCTAATGAACTGCAGGCTGGTTTGGATACTGTGAAAGGGCTACAAACAGAGATCGAAAAGGTCCTGTCAAATATACTCAAAAGCACAAGCTTATCTGCGCCCAAGGCTACGAGCACTTGGAGGAACACACCCACTAAGTCAAAAGTGCCACTCCGAATGTTCCTCTTTCCAGCCAAGAAAAAGAAACCATCCCTGTTTTCATGTGTCAATCCGGCATTTCAGAAGCAGAACAGTGACATGGAATTCTTCACTAAAATGAAATAGGTACTTCTGCTTGCCTGTTCAGTGACTAAATTTGCAGCCACATTATAGCTAAGATCTGAGGGGCTAACATGCTTCTCTGAGCCTCTGATGATCAGGTCATTCCAGTGGAACCAAATTCATTATGGAGCTAGCGAACATGAATTAGAGTGGATATATGTCAGGTGGTGGCTTGAGGCCAGAATGCCTCGTTCCACTTAGTTTTCAGGATCTTGCAGTGCTCTTCTTGGGCTTAATTAGCGTATGCTAACCAGATGATTAATTTTCAAAAGGGATATCCATATGTTGTATTTGTTAATATTAATAGCTTCTCAACAGTCTAGAGAGCACAACAAATTTTAATCACAGGGCTGTGTACTTTTGCGATGAACAGAATGATTATTTTTATATTATTGACTGTAATAGAATCAGAAGTTCAGCTTATATTCAAAACGCACAAGCATTACAAATGTAGGCGGTGAAGACATGGTGTGACCAAAGTTAAATAAGTACAAGAAAATAGAAAATATGCCGCAAGCTCATTCTCTTAAAATGGTGGAAGCAGGAAAGTTTTGATGCCGATAAGCACACACCTGAGTGAAGGAGTCTGGAGTTGCCATCGTGTGGGCGCGGCATTCCGTCAAGCAGGTCGCGAGCACGACCAGGCAACGTCGGTACTCATACTCATTGCCAGGCTCCCAGCACCGTCACAAACGAAGCTCCGGGGAATCACTTGCACAGAACTGGAGAAACATCTACGACACACCGCATTAGACAGATCTCGTCGTCGCCTCTCTTACACAGACAGTCAGGCCTGGGGAAATCGCCAGCGCGAGTTGATTTGGTTCTCGCCGGCGGGATTGCAAACGGGCTCACGGCGGGAGGAGACAAGCCAGCAGATAGTACAGGAGGGGAATGTAACGAGCAGGTGGGATAACCTGCCGGACGAGCGAGCCAGGCGCCGGAGGACGGCCGGCAAACGGACCGGGGGCAGCCGCGGAGGAGCAAGACAGGCAAACTGCCCCGCGGAGGCACGATTGGACTAATCTGCAAATATTTTACCCGAAACAGGGGGCAAATTGAATAATATCGGATCGCGACTATTGACCGCAATCCAAAACAGGGGTCAAATTACAAAATATTGGATCGCGGTTAATAGTCGCGATCCAATCTAGGGACTAGTTTGAACAAAGATCAGATTACAGCGCACCGCTAGCCGTTGGATCGAGCATATCGACGGGTGCAGAAGCCGGTGATAAACCGTTATCTTCAGATAGGCCCTTCCATTATTCTGTGTGCCTTCTCGCCGTTCCCCGCTTCTTCTCCGCTCTCCCCGGCGCCGCTCCGGCGAGCCCTCGCCGCGACGGGCGCGGCGTCCCTCCTGACGATCCCAATTATGAAGGATTTTTTTCCGCGAGGATCCATGCGGGACCGTTGGAGCCTTGTTAGCCGCTGGTGTTGCCGGGGGTGAAGTTCCGTAAGGGTTGGATCGTCGCTGACGCTGATGGATGGCAGGAGCCTCGTGCAAGGTCAACCATGATTTGGCATCCGCTGCTGGTACGCTGTGTTATACTCCCATTCTCACATTCGAGCAATTCCGATTCCTCAGCTCTGCAATTGGCAGTTTGCTGTCAGTGCGTGCGTCATCTTATTCTGTACAACAGAATTGGAAACAAGCGACTGTCAATTTTTGATTGAAATTTTGTCCCAACTAAGTACCAGCTACAATGGTCATGATTTCTGCTCTCTGAGATAATATTTATGCGATTTTTTACACGGCTTAACTCAGTATCCCGACTTCAGATTACGTACAGTTCTTCTATTCCAGTTGCAATTGGCCTCCATCAGCATCCTGCAACCTTCAGTTTTGCAATAGCATAATTGTCCATTGTCAGGTGCTGTTCCGCATTAACTTTCCTACACAAATTTGATCTAAAACATGTGAAATTTTCCGACTACCAACTAGCATGTTTGTACAATTTATTTACAGTGACAAAAGTTTTCCAATAAGAAAACCATTTGAGAAAAGTTAAGCCTTATCCTTGTGACACTGTCCTGTGTCCATGTGATCAATTTTTTTAAAACTAAGAGAGGCATGCATGAGTTTCAGAAACAAACCGGCCTGTGATATGTTTGCTATGAAGTTCAGATCATGGCCTTCCATGTGTTCGCCTCCCCATCATCATAACAGCACTATACATTATTTTTCCACCAGTTTTAATCTTCTACGGTTTAAGATTCAGTAACAGTGAAATGTTAGCTGGGTCATGATGACTGTAATGGCCTAATGGGGCACCTGCTTCTGCAGTCACTGCATCAACTATCTAATCTAGTACTTCCAACAGCTTGGTCTCCCCGTGCTGGAGTAATATCTTTTTGTTTGCTCCGGCTTATCACAATCACAGCACTGCAGCGCCATCCATAGAAGTTTGCTCAGATTTTACTGGGAGGGTGAATTTTCTGCATTCATATAAATTTATTTATCAGATGTCAGGATGGCTCAATGTTAGAATGCGCTCTGTCATTTGGTTTATGGTTGGAAACCAGGCATTTTCAGTTCCACAAAGCGCAGAAGCCTGAGATCAACGGAATTCTCATATATATTCGTCCTGATTATTTTTGGCAGAATTGCAACCCGTTTCTGGTGCAGCACACAACGAAGCAGCAGCGCCGTTTTCTTCTTGTCTTTAGCTCAACTCAGCTAATCCTCAAACAGATTGCACGCATCTCCGGCCTTTACACGCGCCGGCTCGTCGTCGATTGCACGCAAATTTCCTGCGTGTGTCACCGCGCGAGTTTTATTCGGTGGTGCACTGCGGGGTGGACGGATTTGGTGGGTTCCGTTCCGTCATCGCGTTGCTTTCTTCTTCCCCACAAATCAAATTCAATCACGTGGTAAACTGGGTAAAGCCTAGCCACTTGACGCTCGCATAAATTCGACCGAACCCACATGTCAATCGAATCCGCATTGTTCAGATTAAAATAAAACTCATAAGCGGGTATATAGCAGGGAGAAGTTCTACAGAGAATATAACCGGGGGAAGGGAACGGCCAAACCATCATCCCTCACAGCCTTGCTGCTCACACGAACATCAACAAGATCCGGCTGCCGCTGATTGTCAGAGTTGTCGTCTTTTGGTATGCAAAAATGTTTATGCCATTTTTCCTACTAAACCTCTGCTTTTCGTTGTAAGCCTGTACTAGTAATCGTTTTTTGTTATACCATTTTCTGTGCTGCACGTAGAATTGATTTGCTTTATTATTTTCATCTTTCTGCTAAATACTTGTGATAGTATCTAGAAGTGAATTCAGATGGGGAGACCAGTTGATCTGTAGAGCGGTTAGTAAATCAGGCCATGCTGGAAATCCTCTTCTGTTTTTGTTCGAGTTCAAGTTAGAAGTGGGGGATTTATTGTGTAGATTTTTTTGGGATTTATTGTGATGGGGAGGAGGAATGATTAGGCCCAGATATAGTTCGAAATGTTTATTTCTTACTAGTGTTAGGGGTTGCATTTTCTCAAACAAGAGAATACCATACCGTACTGTTTATGACAAATATTCAGTTATTTACAATTATTTTCCTGCAAAGATCATAGTTGATTGCATAGCTCTTTTTTAAGGAACTCTAGCAGTAATTCTGTCATTTTATATCGGTATAAGGGTGAAAAAAAACAGCAGTTTTTTTTTGTTCCAGTCTTTTATAAACTCCATGTGTCACCGGCCGGAATATAAACATTCATGTTACTTCAGCCTTTTTGTACTCTGTTTAAAATCTTGATAGTTTTTCAATCTTTCTCTTCGAACGAACTACTTTGGGAGATCAGACCATGGGAGGGAAGGATGAGAAGGAAAGGGGGCTCTTCTCAAGCATGATGCATGGTTATGGCGGTGGCCATGGGTACTCGCAGCATGGATATCCTCCGCAAGGCTACCCGCCACCGCCAACGGCTTATCCTCCACAATATGGGTACACTCAACCAGGCTGCTACTCATCTCACGGTGGCTATCCTCCTACAGGCTACCCGGCACACGGCGGTATGAATTACTCTTCAATTATTTGATAACCTTCCAGAGCAATTGCGTTCTTTTTTTTTTTTTTTTGTTATCCAACCGAGAAATGGTATCTGATCATCTTTTTATGACGGATTCTATATTTTCTAGGCACTGCTTCTTCCTGATTATATATGCCAAGATTATTTTATTTTAGCCGCCAAACGGATGCTTATCAGGTGCTGTTGTGGTGTCAGGTTATGGAAGCAGCCATCACGGTGGAGGACTGGGGCCATTGGTAGCCGGAGGGGCAGCTGCAGCAGCCGCTGCTTATGGAGCACACAAACTTTCTCATCATGGCCATGGAGGAGGATACGGTGGGTACGGCCATGGATACGGCGGTCACCAGTACAGCCATGGCTATGGCCACCACGGTCACGGCCACTACTACGGACACGGCTATGGCCACCATGGCAAGTTCAAGCATGGCAAGTTCAAGCACGGCCATGGCTTTGGCCACCACGGCAAGTTCAAGAAGTGGAAGTGATGTGCTCCTCCTGGTTGACGATCATACTAGTAGGCCTCTTCAGAGCTTCGTTGTCAGGAATGGCTTTGCGACGTACTTGGCGTGTGAGGGATGATCGTTCATCCTTCCTCTACTATTGTTCCTCTAAATCGGTACTATATAGCTTTGTGTGCGAGCGAGAAGAAAGTTTGGTAAAATAAGCAATCGGATAGCCATATCTGCCGATACTCTTTGTTGATGTTGTGAATTGATATTTATTGAAGTGAGCACTGTTAGAAAATCTGTGTGGCTCCGTTTACATGATAGACATTTTCAGTTTGCGTGGCAGCATGACTTTTACGCCAACTAAATTATATCGGCAGGACAGAGCTGCATGAGAAGTTGGATTTCCCTGAAATGTTTGAACATGGTGGAGGGTACATGCACATGTTTTGTTCCCAGTTCAGCCTTGCTTTCGGTTGTATTTTGAACTCCAACTCTCTAAGAATTAGCAAGTGGTTCAGGTTTGCGCGGTCTGCGTGCTCGTTCTCTCTGACCAGTGACGTAAACAGAACACAAGCGCACGTGGCGGCACCATGGAATAGGTCGCGGGACAAGGCGCAGGTCGCCGGCAGCAGCCACACCATCGGCGGTGGCCGCCGCCGCGGAGAAAGGATACACCTTCATTTTATTTTATTTTATTTTTTTGACAATTACACCTTCATCGTTGATTTTTTTTAAGGAAAACCTTCATCGTGGAATTGTGGAGAACACAGTACAAAAGGGCAAAGTGAAACCAGGCCCGAATTGCTCACATGGCCCCTCTCCAAAAAGTGCCCTTATACGAGCCCACGGGCCAATTGGGCCGCGCTGCCCGCCGTCCTTTCCACGCGTCAGAGCGTCGTCGTTCGCACGCAAATATCTTGGGATCCACTCACCGCGTCCGGGTTCGCTGAGATTTCGGTCACTGTAAGGTGGGACCGGTTGGTGGGGCAGGTGGATTCCTTCGCCGCGTTACTTTCCTTCCTTCCTCCAACGTCCACGGGACCACGACGACGCGCTCGCGACGCGCAGACGTGCGATCCGGTCCCACATGGCGGCGACTCAGCAACCCAAGGTCAAAGCCTATCCATCCATTCCGACGCGCGAGCAGCTCTCCGAGGGGCCCGCACGTCAGTGACGCAGTGGCACGCGTTTCCGGAATACTACTTGCCTTGTTGCGTGTCGCATCCTCGGGTATATAGCCGGGGAGCAAGCGGCCAAACCATCATCACCAGTTTCGTCCGTCGCCCACCGAAATCTTCCGCGAGATCGGCGGCTCTGCTTCCCCTGCTTCTGCTGTTGATCGTCGGAGCTCGCGTCGCTTGGTATGCCGAATCTCTCCTCTTGCCCTGTTCCTTTTTTGTGCCCGTAGATATTTTGTTCTAGAGGCTAGGATTCCTTTGGGGTGCATGTGGCGTCGTTGCGTGTAATGTTTGCTCGATTTTTTTTTTCTGTTCCCCCTTAATTTTCGACTTGTGGCGGTAGTTCGGTGAACTAGATCTGGCGATCCGTGGAGCTGGTTGGTTGGTTAGGTCCTGGTGTGCTGATCCTGTAAACCCTGCTCTGTTTTGGTTCAGTTGGGAGGTGGGGAAATTTATCGCGCAGAGGGGATTAGGTTTTGTGGAGAAGAAATGATTTGGAAGGAAGAGTTCAAAATGCTCGTTATGTAGGTTTTACTTTTTAAGAGTCGGATTCGCGTGATCAGATGATCTTACTAGTAACTTGTGAGGAATATTTCTTCGTTTAGGATTAATCAATTTCCTGCTTGCTCATGCTTCGTCTGGATGAAAACAAAGAAAGGTCCCTTGGTTGGGAGTAGTGGTTCGGTTGCAGGTTAAAATGTGCACTAGGAATTAGATTGCTGTGGTTATTCAGTTGATTGCTTCTATAGGAATTTATGGTGCCATAGGGACATGCATGTTACTCGACATGCTCATCTAATATAATGTTCTACTAGGTGCATAATTCTTTCCGATTGGATAATTGCATAGATATCTGTTCGAGATGTTCTGTTTTAGCATCTTTAGTCCAGCACATTATGAGATGGGAGTAGGCCACTAGTGCCCAGGTAGATGCCATATATAAAGTGAAGCTAGTGATCATCTGTTTCCCTGCATCACCTGATCATCAAGTGCAGTTAATTTGTACATATCAAAGACTCCACCGTATGACATTCACATTATTGTTGCTCCAGTTTGTTATGACTAGTTACTTCAGTAGGCTGCTGATTCTGGGTCAAATGCCGATGTTAAACTAGAAATCTTTTGTGATCCCTTGTTCATTGCGATGCATTTTGTGGATATGAACCAGATTCTAGTGTTCGGTTTCTCACATTTGTAACTTGTTCTGACTGTTCTTTCTTCAGGTAGCTTGGGGAGACCATGGGAGGAGGGAAGGACAAGCATGACGAGAGCGACAAGGGGCTCTTCTCCAACCTGATGCATGGTGTTGCCGGCGGCCATGGGTACCCGCCACACGGATACCCTCCACAGGGCTACCCACCACAGCCAGGGGCATACCCCCCACAGCCAGGGGCGTACCCGCCTCCCCCGGGGGCATATCCTCCTCCACCTGGAGCGTACCCTCCTCCACCTGGGGCGTACCCGCCACAGCATGGCTACCCTCAACCAGGTGGCTACCCGCAGCACGGTGGCTATCCTCCTAGTGGCTACCCTGGCGGATCTCACCAAAGTGGTATGAACGACTCTTACAAACTTCAATTCTTATTAAGTTTCAGAAATCCCTTTTTTTTTCCCAATTTTCCAAATAGAAGGTGGTATTATACTACACTTAGTCATATGAACTGCTCTTCAACTCTATGCTTAGTTTCTCAAGTCCTTTTATTTTTTTTTCAATTTTCCAAATGGAAGGTGGTATCATACTACACTTAGTCGTATGAACTGCTCCTCAATTCTGTGCTTAGTTTCTGAAGTCCTTTCATTATTCTCAATTTTCCAAGAAAGTGGTATTATACTATACTTAGTCGAATGAACTGCTCTTCAATTTGCTCACTTTATGTTATACTACACTTGGCCGGTAAGGATTGTTGGTTTTCTGTTGTTCTGTGAGATACATTTATTTGTTTGGTACATTGGTACATCCATTTTCTATACTGTGAATCAGATTGTGTCTAACTGACACTGTTGTACCGTTGGGAAGTTCAGTAGTTCTGTTTTGTCGATTCATCATTATGGTGAAATCTGAATCTGAAATAATACTAAACCAATGGCCATGGGCGCTTGTGGTTGCAGGTCATGGTGGCAGCCATGGAGGGAGCCACATGGGTCCGCTGCTAGCTGGAGGCGCAGCCGCCGCTGCCGCCGCTTATGGAGCACACAAACTCTCTCACGGCCATGGCGGAGGACATGGGGCCTTTGGAGGGCACGGAGGCTACGGTCATGGCTTTGGTGGCCACGGCAAGTTCAAGCATGGTCATGGCGGCCACGGCAAGTTCAAGCATGGCCACGGCAAGTTCAAGCATGGGAAGCACGGCCACGGGATGTTCGGTGGTGGCAAGTTCAAGAAGTGGAAGTAATGAAATGGTGGATCGTACTAAAACTCTGTAGGCTTCCAGAACTGATGTTGTCGGGAATGCCTTTGCGTATTTAGCTGGATGATCGTTCATCTGCACTCTATATTTTGGTACTCTGGCTGGCTTATGTGCGAGTGACAAGACGGTGTGCTAGTAATTAATCAAATAACCAATTGCCAATATCCTGTGCGGATTACTGTGCATAGAAACGCTCAGAAGATTATTTTTTGGTGGTTTGTTACTGATGCCCTGCTTTCGTGCCCCACTGAAAGAAAATCTGATGCTGTGTGACTTGTATTGAGTGCTAATGCTTACGATAGAAACTGTATCAGAAAGGTTATTGTGTTGTACTATGCTGTTTAGCTGTTGCCGTGAGGTTATTGTGTTGTACTATGCTGTTTAGCTGTTGCCGTGCGATGGAGCCATCCATAAAACAGAGCTCAGTACGTAGTACGTTACTCGGTTCTTGTTCTTCTGTAATCTAGGGCTATATTGTTGCGACCTTCTTAGGAAACTTCCGTTTCACGGAACGATGAAGACGAAAAGTCGTGAAGCTTTGGATAAAACGGGTGTTGATCACGACCAGGGGTACTTGTCCGTAATGGCCGTCGGTGCATACTTCCTCATTCAGAGCCAAGTTTATTCGATTGCCTGACAACCCGATAGGATTCCACCATTTGAAAATTATTATCCGCATCGTAACTCTTCACCGATAGGATTCCACCATTTGAAAATTATCCGCATCGTAACTCTTCACTGGTAAACTCTGTTTGTTAGGGCGATCAGCTACTTCTGCTGTAAACCAATATGCAAATCATCCCTCAAAAAAAAAAAATATGGAAATCAAGAGATGTATATTGCCAACTGTTTGCTTGCTCGATGGCTTTACAGCCACTAGACACCTAAAATCCGTTGTAGATACGGCTAGTCCAAACTCTAAAGTTTAGTACAAGCAGAGAACTTTAAGTTGGAGATTGAAATGGAAATGTGGCCTAGGGGTGGTAATTTGGATCCCGGGTGCGAGGCCCGTCGGGCTTGGCACCCGGCAGGTGCGGGTGCGGGTGTGGCCTATGCAGATGTCAGCTCCGGCGGCATTCAACTCGTGAGGGCGTCCACACCGGTGGTCTAAGCAGCTACCTTTACAGTGCCAAATGACATTGTCCTGTACTGCAAAATCGATCTATCACAGTCCCCTTTACTAGTGTACTGTATATCTATAACCAAGCATGTGGATCCCACTTTGTCCTTTCGTCCTTTATTACAATTTTGTGCTGCATGTAGAATAGAGGAATAGAAATAAAATAACAAACTTAACGATCATTAATTAAGGAAGAATTACTAATTTTAAGGCTCCTTAATTAAGGAAGGATTCGTCTCTAACTGCTTACTTCGGACATCGGTTTACCTCTGCATCCACAGGTGACTCCGTCCAACAATTCTACGATATATCCGAACATAGAGGTTTAAATACTTATGCTTTCCCTATAATACGTGGATAAATCATCTACATATAAATAATCACCAACACTTATTAAAATTATTAGTAATAAATTCGTATCACTATGTTGGCTATTTCTTATATTTTATATAAGGATTTGATGGTCAGATTTGATATTTAATTACCGTCAACAGACCACGCATAGTTCTGGGGCGGGTCGATGCGGTGGTGACGGGTCTGAGCTATAGATCTGGTGTGGTAGCGTGGCTCCAAGCTCAGGATGACAGCGTGAATCCGGGCACCAGGAAGGGGAGCTTGGTGTGATGCAACCTCAGACGATGGCGCAGATCTGGTGTTCTCCCTGAGCACGCTCCCTAGCGGCAGATTCGACAACACCTATTTTCTTTCTTTTATTACAGGGATTTGTGTAGTGACCGACCTACAACGTCAGCTACTAAAAATGTTGATTTGTAGTGGTTCTTGCTCAGTGGTAGACAAGGTATCTGCCACTATAGTGTATTCTGGACGGCCGTTAAAAAGTATATTTGAGAGTAAAATACATGTGCGGTCTCTAAACTTGGCGTAGGGTGTTATCTAGGTCTCTGAACTCTCAATTTGCATATTTAGGTCCTTAAACTTGCTAAAGTGTGTCATCTAGGTCCAAAGTACCAAAAATACTCTTTGTATGCCTTCTTTTAGTCATGGTTTCCCATCTTATTTTTCTATGATTATACATGTTACAGTAAAACACAAAAGTCTTTTATAACGAACTGTGGTAGATGACTACGATTTAGATTTTGTATGTGATAATTTACAATTGTGTATACATTTGTGACTATGATGTGATGATATATGTGATTATATGATGACATATTGGACTCTGAATATGCTAAAACGATATATCTAATTTAGGGAGAGAAAGTTTATGAAAAATTATACTAGTTTATCATCCACATCATCAGCTATAGGGGTATTTTCGGTACTTTGGATCTAAATGACACACTTTAGCAAGTTCAGGTACTCAAATATGTATTTTAAAAATTTGGGGACCTAGATGACACCCTGGGACAAGTTGAAGGATCACTGGTGCATTTTACCCTATATTTGAGTAGTGATTCCAAATGGTTGGATTGTATATAGAACAAGCATCTAAAGACAAATTAACAATTTTTCGAACAATGCCAATTTAACAAATTTGGCTTACAATCTCACCATTTGAAACCAACTACTAACAAGGATAAATATAGCATGCACATTTATTTTATTGGTTTATTACATGCAACACTTCAAAAATCATTATATATCCCATCGGATCAAATACTTAACCACAAACACCATTCTACAACATAACACCTCAAGAGTATCCTGTCAATTGAATAGATGGATTGGGGTCTTAGTTGACCACAAATAATATAATGCGTCAGTCCATGTCAGCTACCGACACTAGTCTTTATGAAGGCACTTTCGTGACTAACAAAAACCTTAAATGGATATTAAACGAGAGAGCTGACCGGCTTATGTGTTGGGATAAACATCTTATTGGGAAGACTTGCTGTAACTTAACATTATTTTGTAGTGAAATTATATTGAGTTTTTTTTTATATTTCGATGGGACACTTCAAAAACATTTTTTGTGGAACAAAACAACTCCTAATTTGCCCCTAGAGACTAAGAAATTACGACATTTATATGTAGTACACTATAGTGAAAACATGACTATTATTACTTTTTTTTTCTCAATATATGAAATCCATTGGTACTCCTATGGTACAAACATAGAACGTTGTATTCCTTCTATATGTGTTTTTCTACATATTTGTGCCTAATTGTTTTTACAACTTTTTAATTAAGCAAATATTTAATTGTAAAATTAAACTATGTAAACAATTAGTAAAAAAATAATAAAAGAGCACATGGATAGGAAATGCAAAAAATTGTCTTTGTGTCAAATTTTAAGTCGCAATGTAATTTGTACATTGAGATAAAATTATTAAAAATAGCCACTTCTTTTGCTAGTGTTGTTCTACAGACAAAGCCTTAATTTCTTAGTGTCTGGAAGGTCAGGTAGAGAGTCACAATATACCACAAACAACATACATCATATTTCTCAGTGTCCCATGTATGGATAAAAAAACCCTAATTATATTTGATTGGCCATTGCACTATATTTTAGTGCCTGCATGATATTTGTGATATGTTTAAATATCACAAAGTTGTAGCAAACAAAATATCAGCTTTTTTTGGAAATCGATGACTTCTATGGTTCACCTGTAATATGAATTAATTGATTGATAATGTGTCTCAGATCAGAAGTCAGCCAGTTGGGTTATCTAACTGCATTTGCAGTTGACAACTGGTTTCCTTGAGACATTCTGCGGCACCCATAAATTTTGGATAATGTTTGCTGAGTGTGCTCCCTTAATTGTTAAATCTATTTTGCATATGCTCCGTCCTCACAATGTTAAAAATGATGCTCTTGATAGTCGTGCATTATGATAAAGGATTTTGTTAGACCAGTATTAAATAAATGAGGTGCTACATCAGCAAAAGTGATGACACGATAGAATAATTAATATGAAATTGTGTAACTCATTTGACACTATTTCATATGAATGAAACTTAATTAAAATCTCTATTGAGAGCATAATATTTCATCCCAACATATATTGGTCCATTTTGATGTAACATTTTAATGTCATGAATTGTCTATGAAATCTCATAAGATAAAATTGTGCATTGAGTGAAATCATTTCATCTATTAAATCAAAACTTAAAAAGTGACATGACACTTGAAAATTGTGAAATAAAACTATGTATTGAGATTGATCTAAATACCTATTGCGTGGCAAATTATTTACACTTGTCTAAGATTCTGAGGCGTCGTTGGGTTGGGTGCATGCAAATGCTAACTGAAATCTTGATCAAAGTAAACCCTATCCGTCCATATGCCACCCAAAAGTGGGTTACTGTATAAGGGGCCCAGAGGTCACTTAGATTTGCGTGAAATATGAATATCGATGCCTCCCTTCCTATATATATATAGTTAGTGGCTCAGTGCTCCGTGCCTCCATGGTCGACTGAACGTCGGCAAGAGACCGATCCGTCGGCAGCTGCTTACTGATCTTCTTCCTTAAGTATATCCATCGGCAGCTGCTTAATCAAGGTGCCAAGATCTTTTTTTTTTCCGAATTGGCCTTTTATACATGTGTCGTCACAGAAGAGTATGTCATCCATAAGAGAGTCAGAAGAAATCTACGAAAAGTGATGGACTCTAGTGTCTAGACACCGGACAAGTTAGACAAAACCTTTACCGCCTAAAAACTCATATACCCATATAAAGCTTGTTGTATCTTAATTAGGAACCAGTTGTTGTGTTGTGTAAAGAATCATGTACACCCCACATATGTTAAAATCCCTGATTAATATGTAGCACTTAACGCATCTTTTCTAGATTTTGGTAGAGCCTTACTATTCTTGAAACAAAGAGAAAAACAATATCATTCATTGCAGCTTGCAATTCCCAAATTGCTTCGTAGTGGTTGATGCCATATTATACATGCAGTTTTCATTTGGGGTCGATTGCTACTTTTTTTTTTGGCTAGATATACTAGCCTTGGAATGAAGACAGCAGAAAAGGACACGGGGGATTCATACAATTTCTCAGGTTGGATAATTGGGGGGAACAACAACGACTACACAGGTGCTCACCAACAGGTAACAACGGATTTGAAGAAACGCAAGCCTGTCAAACGGAGAGCAACTCCAGTAGCCCCCGTAGGGGCGTTATCATATGCGTACTCATACACACCATACCAAAACTCTCCTCCAGCATACCCCCAATATGGATACTACCCCCCTCAAATGGGTGGCGGTGGTGGCTACTATGGAAGCGGCTATCATGGACAACCAGCTTATTACCCTGCACCGTTTGCGCCACAACAAGGTACAGTAATTTGTTGTTACACATGTTTTTGTGACAAATTCAGATAAATGGTATGGTGATTGGTCGTAGCTAATGGAAATACTCCATCTCATGGTTGTTTGTAGGAGGTAAAAGGATAATCTACCACGACGGTGGAGAACACATGAACACGGGGTGCCAGATGCAAGCGCAACCACCGGAGCTCCTGCCTATGGCCATGGCCAGCATGTCGCCGCAGCTGCAGTCCATAGCCCATGGCGAGCTCCAGCATGAAGGATAACTCATTATTTAAGCATGATGGGCAACACGACCTCAACGTAAAATCCTCCATCACATAAAGTTCAGAGGCTTCAAGCTGTCCATGATCGATGTATAGCCTTATTAATATGCAATATATGTACAACACCAAGCAAATAAATTCCTTTCGCGCTGGCTTCCATTCCAGGGCTGCCCTTATTAGGAAATAAAATTGTTTTCCCATCGGATGTATTCACTATTCAGTTGCAGGGTGATGGTCATCCTTCAGTACCATTATTATTGTTGTACTAGTACGTAGCTTGTGTCCATTCGAGCGACGAGATAGTTTGCTCGTAAGCAAGGAACTAAATCTATAACCTGTTTTTGTTTGTCTTGATATATTCCAGAGTCCCGGTGTGTCGATCCTCTGTACATAGTTGAACTAGAATAATGTTATCTCTTTCCCGGGATCAATTACTCTTTTGCTGATATCCAGCTCTGATCTTGAGGAATAACTGAATTGATGGTGGCAGACAAAGTCAAGGTGTTTATGCTGGCTATATAAAGACTACAATATGGTTTACTTAAACCTAACGCACAGGCAACACCGGTGGCCACGCATATCCTGTTTTCCCGACCAAAACCTATGCTATCCTGTGCCAAATAGGTCAGTAGCTTGCGTAGAAGGATTTCAGGCTGTTATCTCAATTTATATCTGTCCTTTGAATTTGAATGAACTAGTCCACCTACCCACGCGTTTGCGCGGTTAATTTTGATATCTTGTAGGAAAACTGACTACTATAATTTTATCTAAATTATCTAATTTCATTTGCATCAACCAAATTATACCCTTTGATTAAAAATGTAATATACAAATCCATATTTAATTTTCAACCTAAATTATAGCCTTTAATTAAAAATATAATATGTAAATTTATATTTAATTTTCAACCTAGTTTTCTTCGTCTGGTGCCTAAAGAGAAAGTAAAACGACACCATCATCACCTCTACTGGTGAGCCCATTTTCTTCTCTTTGTCCCTCCGCTAAAAAAATCTTTATTCCACCAGCTAGAATAAAAAAAATAATCAAACCTATCAATCAAAATTTTCAGCGTAAACTTGCTAGATCCTTTTGCTAGGTGACTTTCTACCTAGATGATAATACAGTATGGAAGTTTATCCAGATTTTAGAGCCTTCAAGCAGCAAGATTTTGCTCTACTTCTCATGAATTTGGCCTGGCAGATTTAATTTGTAAAACGTTAGCACAAGCAACAAGATTTTACTTTTCCACGTGAATTTGACCCAGCGAGTTATGTTTCTGAAACATTAGTATTTTTCCTTTTTGGTAATTATTAATAAAGGTAATGGTGGGTAATAAAAAAGTAATTATAAGAGTATTTTAGTCTAGTTTTATCATAATGACAATGGTGGGTAATTTTTCTCTTTTTTTTCTAGATTAATGTAGGAATTTATAGGCCTGAGAGCGAATGTGGTGGTTCTTTTTCTTGCTCAAATATATCTATAATAGCACAGGCAACAAGATATTGTTTTTTCACGTGAATTTGGCCTAGCGAGTTTTGTTTCTGAAATCCTAGTATATATATTTTTTGGTAATTTTAGTAAGGGCAATGGTAGGTAATAAAAAAGTAATTATAAGGGTATTTTAGTCCAGTTTTATCATAATGGCAATGATTTTCTCTTTTTTTAGATTAATATAGAAATTTCTAGCCCCTCAGAGTGAACGTGGTGACTCCTTTTTCTTAATCAAATATATATATATATATATATATATATATATATATATATATATATATAAAAGAAAGAGAGTTCTCAACACCAAGTACGCAGAAGGACTCTAGAATTCGCATGGCATGAGGCATCTTGCTTGTGGATTAGAGCAGGGGTTGGGTACTTAATCAGCTTATTGTAGTTTGAGGTATGTTCTGTTGTTGATGTTTTCCATTCCTCTCTGGACCCGTTATATTTTTTTTTCGTGTCTTGACACCGGTATCATTTGGCCTCGCGCATGCAGGCACACGCGAGGAGAAGGGTGCGAGCGAGCTCGGGATGAAGCAGGGCATACAGGTCTACAGGGGAAGAGCTCCAACGGCAAGGCTAGGGATGGCTGTGGTCGTGGACTGAAAATTCCTCTAGTTTTTTAGCTGATTGAAAAATAGATACTCCCTATAAATATGTTCAATTTTTTTGAAACTCCAAATTTAGTCCAAATGTTATAAAATATGCTAAAATGCTGCTGAAATTTGGCTACAATTATATGGACAGTTCTCAAATTTTGGTTTTTAAAGCACTACTATCTAAAAACGGTCTATAGCGGTGGCACAAAAATTTGTATAGCAGCGAGTTAAAAAAAAAGAATGTTGCTACAATGGTAAAATAAGTTTAGCGGCGGATCATAAAGTGATTTGCCTCTAAAAAATAATTTTTAGGGACATATCACATTACGATCCGCCTCTATAAATGGATGTCATTTTTAGAGGCGGACCATAACGTTATTCGCTCCTAAAAATCAATTTTTAGAGGTGGATCATATCATGGTCCGTTGCTAAAACCGAGCCCGTTCATTTTTTGCCCATTTGGCCCAACTATAAATAAAATCTAACCCATCTCCCTTTTTAGAAACCCAACATTCTCTCATAGTCTCAGCCGCCCCCGCCTCCCTACCTCCTCTGTTCTCCCATCCTCCCCCTCTCGTCTCCTCTCACCTCCTCTCCCGACGGGCCAAGCGTGGCGGCAGCGCGCGAGCTCTGGCGGCGATGATGCACTCTCCTCGCCCCCCCCCCCCCCTCCTCTCTTGCTTCGGCTACGGCATCGTCTCCCCTCGTGCATGGACGAGGAGCGAGGCTCTGACGCGGGTCTGGCGAGGAGGCAGGCTTTGTCGGTAGGCGTAGGCAACTGCCTTCTTCGTCGGGCGATCACACGGTGGCGGATCCACCTCTAACGGCCCCTTGCCTCGGTCGTGTCGTCGCCTCCTCTCCTACTCTCCTCTGGATCCAGCCCCGAGGGGGAGGGCAGTGCAAGATGGGGTGTCACCGGATTTGGGCGGCCCCAACGCGGTGCATCTGGCCGCCCTCTTTGTTGGATGGCCATGAGGCGGTGGATCTAGGTGCGGGCTCTAGGGGGGCAGTGCGCCTTTTTTTTGAGTAAAATACATGAATGACCACTCTATTGAGCAGTTGATTCAATTTTACCATCGTACTCATAAAACTGTAAATCATGGTCACTAAGTTTGTTCCTAGGTGCTAATATGGCCATTCCATGCATAACACTACATATTTTGTAAACACAATATACAAGATTGTCATTTGGGTAACCTTTGACATGGACTAAGTTTTTGTTTTCTTCAAAAATAAAAAAACATACAGAGAAAGCTAAGAGCCACAAACAATTTATGAATTTCTAAGCGTAGTACATAAAAAAAATCAAGCACACAAATTCTCTTAGTGATTCTATTCATATATGGAAATTATTATTGTGTCAAGCATCCCAGCATTATGGTCATAATTATTCAGATGGAGTGAAATGCATCTTCATAAAATTAACAAAGAGTGCACATGAATATTTTTTTTTCTCAGTTTCAAGATCAACAAGAGTTTTTTTTCCTCGTAACATCCAATTTTTTTGGTATTTTACTCGATAAGCTCCAAATTGATATAAACATGCATAAATGAATATTTTAACCTCACACAAACTCATTACAAAGAACATGATCAAATTTAGGAACATGTTTTGAAAGTGCCACAAATGTCTAGGTAGAAAATTAAGAAAAAAACAATAAACATAACAGAATGCATGTGTGCAAGAATTTTTGGTGGGCTAGATAGTTATACACAAACATACCTATTATGCATTCCAAAAACACATATGCTATTGCCATATTTGTAGGTAGGCGCAAGCTCGATGTGTGAGATACAAAGTTTTCTAAATATAATGACCAAATTGAAACAACCTTTCAAATACAGTGACTATTCATGTATTTTTTTTTTCTAGTTGATAGTTAGCGGCGGGTGAAGATGTCACCCGCCGTTACTAAACTTTTTGTAGATGCGGTTTGTTTCAACCTTAGGTTGTCTGCCGCTATAGTGGTTTTTAGCTATGAGAATGTAGCGACAGGACGGCCAATCCGCCGCTATAGTGGTTTTTGGCCTGCTGCTACAACTATTTTTGTAATAGTGAAGTAAAGTCATTCATATAACATGCATAGAAAATAGGATTAATGGTGCAAACTTTTGTAATAGTGAAGTAAAGTCATTCATATAACGTGTAGCCAAGGGTAAAAAAGTATTTTTTATCATGGATTTAATACTGTTAAATGATCCTAAGGGTATAGGGTCAATTCATTTCTTCACTTTGAAAACACCGGGTCAAACTTGCAAACCCTGATGTATGAATGCCTAGTGAAATAGCAATGGGCTCTCATCGGATGTTGTCCAACACGTTGTGCACTCCAGCGAAACTGTCTTCGGACACATTCCTTGTCGTGTTTTGTTGCCACCGTTTGTGTCTCTATTTGCTCTCATGACTCATCTCCTCCGCTTGCACAAGCACAAATACTTGATCGGCACAGATCGAGAGAATATTATGGTATGTTACAAATTTCTGGATTCTCCACTAGAAAAGAAGAATAATTCCAAAAATTATGAACTTAATTATAGAGCCGAACCCATTAATCACGGAGCCGAATAAACAATAATCTATCCCATGATTCTCCACAAGAAGTTGCATATGCTAGTGCCGAGTGGTAAATTTGTTTTTTCTAATAAGTATCTTGGCTTGAAACCTCGATCTATCCCATGCTTTCTGAAGATATGTTTCTTCTCACGTGGCAATCAAATCACATAGCGAATTATATACTACACAATAATTCAAAAAAAAAAAGATCATTTATTCTTTCAGGTGGCATTCCACTTAAGTACCAGTTCATAGGTAGGAATCTCAAGGGAAAAGCAATTCTTGGCGAATCACCATGACCTTAACCTGGCACTTACTTGGACCACCATTTTTAGATAATGAAAAAAAAAAACTATGCCGGCCTTTGACCTTAAGGTCTATGGCCAACCAATACAACTGTTACAGAACTTGTCCCAACAGGAACCTCACACACTCACCAAATGTAAAGCAAAGGAATCAAACCACACCAACAAAAGTTTGGATGTGAACATTATGAAATAGCAATTCGATTGCTAAAACTCTATCCGTGATTGGCGAAGACTTGCATGACCATGGTCTCTAGGGACCGGCATGCATCTATGATCATGGTTATGTCTTCATCACACTTTTGTTGCTGCGCCCACTCGTGTAGCCAATGTGTGCCCCTTAGAGTCCCTGCGTATATGTTTTTATGAGTAATTTGTCAAAAATAATATTATTTCTACTAAGCTAAAGCGCCCAGCAGAGAGCAGAGGCACCAACTAGAAACGTTATCTTGGTATTAGGAGAATCCCCTTGTAATCAACCATGAAACATATGGTCAATACTTTGGGGAATATTAATGCCAAAAGTATAAGGACCGCTCCCCATAGAAACTTCGCAAAGTGACATTCCAAAAGAATGTGTTGAATGGTTTCTTCACTAGAGTAAAATGTGCACAGTTTAGAGCCATTTCAATTCCTTCAAACTAAATTATCCTTTATTAAAACAACCCCTTTTTAATTATCACATAAAGATCTTAATGGTACTTGTAATTTCCATAGAGTTTTATTTTGTCTCATGTTGTCGTTGCATGTTAAGGCTCAATACATTGAATGAACAAAAAAAAACAATTTTGGTATATACCCCACCAAAAATTATCATTTCTATCATTCATATCCACATGTGCAATTCTTGTTACTAGGTTATGCCAAAGCACTAGGTTTTGACCCACCAAACTCCGCCTAAAGGAAATATTTAAGGGAACAGTGGAAAGAACACTAGCAACCAAGGCTTGTTTTCTCTTCACAATAAAGTAAAGTGAAGGATACTGTTGTTTAAGGGCGAAATTGCCCATTGGTCTTCCCAGAATCTATTGTTTGCCCTGTTGTTTACTGAAGGCTACCATATTAAGAAACCCATCCTTAACTTTCATATGTCCGGTCTAAAACTAGGAGTCGCCAAGTTTTCTTTGCACCTGCCCAATTGTTTGATTTCTCAAATATTTCCCATGCAAAATAGTTTGCCATAAACCATCCTTGTTTATGAGTTTAAAAATCCATTTACTAAGTAGACATAATTGTATCACTTGTTTTGGACCACAATAATCATAACTGTATCACTTGTTTGTAATATGAGATATGATAATTGATACGGCATCCACCAAGGGTGGAAAAAAGAAGCAACAAGAGATCTTGCTACCTGGAAGCATACTTACCATCCACATGGCAGAAGAATTCCTTTTTTCTAGATATTTGCAGTAGCCGCAGAGCCCTGCTAGGCTGCTATTGCTTTAGTAGTTTAGTCTGAGTCTCACGTGTTTCTCTATGTTTCCGTAGAGTGTAAGCCCTGTATTGAACCTCTATACTCTGCCTTAATTTTATATATTTTCTAGCCTTTAATTGACTGAAAACTTTCAGTTAATAGTTTGTTACTTTGTATTTTGATTTTTCTTTTATAAGATTATCTATATAATAGTTATAAACCGTTGGATCTAGGTCCGATGGCTCAAAGCGGTGATTAAAGTTGCTCAAACTTTCAATCGGCTTAAAATTAGCAATTCCCTTAATTTATGACGCGAATTTGGGACATCCCTTTGTATGAAAGGAGCATGGCAAAAGAAATGTGGATTCATTCGAAATGAATGCCTTTAAGCATCTCATTGTATTTCCCCTATTGATCAAGTTGCTAGAAATGACCCCACCCAATAATGGGGGATGACGATGTGGATGTGGTTAATCCAGAGAAAAGTATAGGCTCCAATCGTTTGGGAATATTTTTCGCTACGGCTGTGGCTGTTTGTGTTGTTACTTGTTAGGGCTGTTTTGGGCAGCTGCAGTTTGCAGCCGAACGCTGCAACATAAGCTGAACCGATCCTCGGATAAACAAGTATATGTCACGACATGGACGCAAGTGGTGTTGTGCTGATTATTATGTGCCCTTAGGTACCAATACAATCCTCTGCATGGTCTTCATCACACGCGTGTAATATAATCCGTGGTCGGTTCTTTCATGATCGCCACCCCCAACCTCGTCACGTCGACGTTGTCATTACATTTCTCGGGTTCAGGTATTATTGATGTTCTATTAGAGATTCCGTTATATCCAATCCGTTGCATGGCAAACTCTGTAAGGCCGGGAGGCGTCGTTGGTTGTACGCTAACTCATCAAATCCAGATCGAAGTAGAGAGACTAATTAAGAGAGGCGCCATCCACCCATCCGATAGAATGGGGCCCACAAATCGCACACAGCAGCTGGTTTGCTCCCTGGCTGGCTATATATAGTCCGTGCTCCATCGCAGGCCAAAACATCGGCAAAGCAATAAGACCGATCCATCTTCTCCTCCAAAGATCCTTTGTCTACCAGAAGGTGCCGAGATTCTCTAAACTGGTCTCTTACTAGACAGGTACCTCCATGGCTTCATCTCCTCTCATGCATGAATTGGCCGTTTTATATACATGTCATTAATCATCACTTCTCTAATAAAATTATACGTGTCATCACATCACACTTGGTCGTTATACATGACGGAACAGCAGGAGTAATGAAGCTAGGTTGCTAGAAACAGCCTTATTTATATTAGACAAAGTTATTAGTTGGACAAAACTTCCACCGCCTGTAAATCCATAACCACAAGAGCGTCTAGAAAGATACCCATGTCATCTGATCCTATATATAGACTCTCTTTTCATTTGATATGTTCCACGTAGGACGGAGAGAGAGAGAGAGTATATATATATATATATATATATATATATATATATATAGTTGTTGGGCTGTGTCAATAAAGTAGGATCTTTAGATCCACATGCTGGTTAACTTAATTCAAGAGGGAGAAACTACTGCCAATCCGTTTTAAGTAGTGGCTTCAAATTTCCAGTGTGGCTTCTAGTAATGGCTGCCTATAGTACTGTATATATTTCTGTTTTCTTGAGTCGATTGATTCCTGTTGTTTATTTGGCCAGAGTACACCCTAGGGATTGAAGACAATATATGATGAAAGGCGTGGGCGACAACTTCGCAGCAGGTTGGGTAATTGGGGGTTGCAACAACGACAACAGTGGTTCGACGCAAGGGAATACGACGAAGAAGCAGGATGCTGATCGCAAGAAGGGATGGTTTCGACAGCCACCCGGGGCGTTCTCATACTCGTATTCATACATGCCACAATATCCTCCTCCTCCAGCATACCCCCCATATGATGAATACCCCCCTCCAATGGCTAGTGGTGGCTACTATGGAGGCAGTCGATATCGTCGACAAACAGATTACTATGGCCAATATGCACCATCATACCACAGGGGTACTATGAATTTCGACTATATATGTATTCTTCTATGATGATCCATCAGAAAAATGATTGTGACTAGTCCTAGCTAATGGAATGCCCCCACTTGTGGTTATTTACAGGGCGTTATGGGATGGGTCACGAGTATGGTGGAGCACACATGAACATGGAGATGCCATATGAAGAAAAAGACAACGGAGCTCCTAACCAAGGTTATGGCCAGCATGACATGGCTAGGCATGGTCATGGCCATAGTTACAGTGGATCACAGGTGAACACAACGGGTTTCACAGCTGGAGGCGTAACCGCTGGAGCTGCTACTACCAATAATGGTCATGGAGGACAGCACTACGCGGCTACGCAGAACACGGGGCTGTCAGCTATTACAGGCAGCTATCATGGACAACAAGGTTACCCCGGCCCATTGGCTCTACACAAGGGCACCATGAATAATTGCATCTATATGCTATGTATCCTTGTATCATTAGACAAATAATGGTAATTGGTCCTACATATAGCTAATAGAGTACTCCATCTCGTGGCTGTTTGCAGGAGGTTATGGGTTCAGCCACAACTACAGTGCAGCACAAGAGAACATGGAAAAAAGAGATGGAGGTGCGATCAACACAGGAGCTCCTGGTAGTGGACAAAGCCAGCACGACATGGCTAAGCATGCTCATGGCCATAACTACAACGGAACACATGTGAACATGACAGGATTCACAGCTGCAGGCGCAACCGCTGGAGCTGCTGCTACAAATAATAATGGTCAAGGAGGCCAGCATTATGCGGGTCAGCAGAACACGGGGCAGTTAGCAGGAGGCACCTATCATGGACAACAAGGTTACCCTGGCTCATTTGCTTCACACATATATGTATTCTTGTATCATTAGACAAATAATGGTAATTGGTCCTACATATAGTTAATAGAGTACTCCATCTCGTGGCTGTTTGCAGGAGGTTATGGGTTCAGCCACAACTACAGTGCAGCACAAGAGAACATGGAAGTGCGAGATGGAGGCATAGCCAACAAAGTAGCTCCAGTCCATGGTCATGGCCAACAAGACATGGCTAAACATGCTCATGGTCATAACTATGGTGGAACACAAGTGAACGCGGCAGGGTGCGCAACTGGAGGCGCAACCGCTGCAGCTTCTGCCAATGCTCATGGAGGTCAGCATTACGGAGTTAATAAGCAGAACACAGGGCTGTCAGCTGGAGGTGGGCCTTCAGCATCAGCAGCTGCTGTCTATAACTCGAGCCAGCAGCAGGCTCAGCACGACATGGCAAAGTGTGCTTATCATGGCCATAACCAGGCTATGGCAACTGCAACCGCCACCGCCTCTGCCACTGCTGCTGTTTGATGTCAAGGGCATCCCATTCAACCATGATGGTCTGATGGGCAAGGCGATCTCATCAATTTACCAAATATATCTTATTGTGGTACAATAATATACAGTGTGTGGTACTCCACCAAATAAACATGTGTGGCTGGCTTGTTGGTAAAGCCCCGACGGCCTATTGTGCCGTCAGAGTGACGGTCGCAATGCATCCAGGGTGATGGTCGCCCTTCGTACCCAATACGTATGTAAGATTGTGCCATCCGAACTATGGGTCGGTTTGCTGTAAGCAAGTTGCTGAATAAATAAATCTATTTGTGTTGATACCCTTCACCGATCTTAAGAATGAAATATCTGATGAAATCATCTCAGTATTTTTTTTCTTTTCTAATAGCAGGCGTATTGTACACATATATTACAAATAAGCTGGGGTATAATCTTGCAAGGGTAACAAAAAAATTCCATTTAGCAAACTATTCAACTGTAGCTAACAAATTTTTTATCAACCACATGGACCATGACCCGACTGCAGTTACATACTACTTCCTCCGGATTTAAATTGTTGACACATTTAATTTTTTAGTTACGTTTGACCATTCGTCTTATTAAAAAAATTTAACAATTTATCAGATATTTTATTATAAATTATTTTATCACTAAAGAAAGTTAAAACCTATTATATAATTTCATATATTTGAATAAATTTTGAATAAAATGAAAGATCAAACATAGCTAAAAAAGTCAACTATGTCAACAATTAAAATCCGGAGGGAGTAATAGATAGTAAAGAATGATAATCATATAACTTGATTGCAATCGACAACAAAGGACACTTAAAAAAATAAAGCAGCGGCAACGTGAAGATGCAAATAAGAATCTAGTTCTAGCTAGTTCTAAACACTCATCCCATCCACATGAAAAAATAAGGGTAAATTATTTTTCTATAATGAATGCCCTAAGTTTTATCGTATATGCCCCTTACCTAGTTGGTAAAAGAATCAAACCTAACAATGGCTACAATACATAGATGAATGGATGCATGATTTTTGGGGGAAATATATTGGCATACCATAACACCCCATGTTTAAATCCGCTTATCACTCATCCCTATGCAGGATGGTGCACACATATGTACATAGCACTTTTCTTACATTTTTTTCTTTACTACATCTAAAAAGATAAGCCAGATGTCCTATGGTCATATGTTGATACAATCCATGCAAAACTATTCCCGCAACAGCTCCACTTCACTTCTAGGTCACATGGACTGATGATAGAAGTCCATTTTCTTGAACAAAATTTAGCCGTACATATCTGCATAGTTATCCACTCATCATGCTTTAATTTATTTCTTGGTGCTAGATATGAAATCAGTTGCTTGCTTCATGGAACTAGAATGATGCGCAATTTATTTAACATTGTAGGTGCTTATTCCTTTTCCCCCGGTCCAGGTACCGGTCTTGATGCTCCACTGCGACTGTAATGTTGTATTTTTACTGAGTATCCATCTGGTGTGTAGCACTTATGGTTTAAACTTGTCGGAGGAGCCGTCCATTGACCACATATATGAAGTCAAGTCAGCTCATAATAAGAAAATTAAAGCATATAATCTCTCTCTCTTTCTCTCTCTCTCTCTCTCTAAAACATATAATCATTCTAGCTCCTCCATCAGTTGCATAGTATTTTAATGTTTATTTATTTTGCAATTTAGGATGTAGCAGGTTTGGATAACCTAGTTTTGAAAAGTATTGCTTTCTTTATAAATGGGTAAAATGCATCATGGGTCTTTAAACTATTTACAAATTCTCATCTAGGTCCATCAACGTTCAAAACAGTCACATGGGTCATGGATCTTTTTATGTTGCCAAGCTCGGGTCCATACCCCTTTGTTCCGGAATTTTAATCATTATGTAGTGTGACAACATGGCACTGGCATGTAGTTACCAGCTCAGATTTGGGTGCATACAAATTTAGTTGTTGCTCCATGTGTATCTGATTGTATGTACAACATTTAACCATATTACACCATATCATATCAACTCTTCTTTTTAGTTATTGTTGCTCTTTTCGCATCTGATGTTGTATAGGATTTCAATTTACAATTTTAAACATTATTGGAACATATCTATTTTAAAATTAAATTTTATACAGTTCAAAAAATGTCATTTTTTGGCTTTTGTTAGTGACATTGTAATCTTTCTTAGATTTTGCAATTTCCTTAGTGGATTGTGGAGTTAATTTGTTTTGCTTCTTTTGCGACAGATATCCTAACCTTAGGATCGAGATGATGGACGATGAGACACATGAGAACGAGACATATAACTTCTCATTTATTCCTACTGGGGGTCACAAGAACAAGTACAATAGTCTCGGCCACGAAAAGCGCTGCAAAACCGGGAAAGTCTCCTAAGTAGGAAAAGCCTTCACCACGGGGAGGGATTGGGCACAACAAGAACTAAAGCCACCATATGATGTAGAGAACCAACGTCCATAGCCTGAAGGGATTGGGCACATCAACGATTTTGACAAGAGCCAACCACCACGGCAGGTAGCGTTTCTACCAGCACAAGGCCAGCCTCTGATCACCTATGCGGGTTGCAACCACATATACGAACCTGATAACACAAAAATAAATGCTACCACAGTACCATCACAGGCAGGACACCTATCAAAGCATATCATAGGGCTAAAAATTAGACAGATTTTTTTTCTGTAAAAAATCTGTTGACAGATAAATACCAAAGCTCTATTTTAATTCGCACTGGTTATCCATCATGGAAAAGAAGAAATACTTCTCCAAGATTGAAGAATAGATAGACAACCTTTGATGCTTTCCACGTTTTTTAAATTATTTTATTTTGGTTCCCTTTTGATGTTAGCCTGAATATTTCTTTTTTTGTATTCTGTACTCTTTTGGGTTTCTATTAATATGTAACCAGTAGGAGCTCTGGCTTCTCCTGTTCACTAAAATGAATAGCAAAGCTCTATTTTAATTTTTTGTTGTACACTTTTCCATTATATTATAGAAGCAATGGATATTCAATAAATTCATGAAGCTATAATCTACAATTACTTATTTATACTGTATTTGCAAGAAACAATTCTATCTTACCGAGCTCAATGACCATAGATTTAATTGTTTCTCATTTGGCATTCTAATCACTTATATATATAGTAGTTTAGATCAAGCATTCGAATCACTTATTAGCAAGTTATTTAGCCATGATTATCCACAATAATTCAAAATAACAAAAGTTTATCATCAGGCAACATTCCATTTAGCAATCTATTCAATTCAATGGTAATAAAAGAAATACCAGACCGACCACGCAGACCTTGACCCAACAGTTACATACCATATAATAAAGAATCATAATCTTTTTCCTTGATTGCAATCGGACAAGGCATCCACTAAGAAAAAAGAAACAACAATGAGACAGCAGCATTGATGCTAATAAGCATCTCGTGCCAACTAAGATTCGTTTCCGTCCACTTGGAAATAAAAACAAAGCTGAATTATTTTCGCACAAGGAAGAGGTTAGCAGAATCCTAGATACTTCCTACGTGTTGTGATAGTAGTTGTTGCACATCAATAGATGAAACGAATTGACATGAGAATATTTGTTACGCATATATATGTGCGTGAGATATACACATGGGAGTAGCTACTCCTGGATATAGGAAAAATACTTCCTAAATGCGATATATGTTCATATGCTAATAACTAGAAGACCCTTCAAAACATTTATGGTTAACACTCTTAAAATTTTTTGTTTTAAGTATGTGTATATACTTAAAATGATAAATAGATATGAACACATACCCAAAGTGGATTTTCAACATAAGAGTAACTACATTTGAGATTCCATTTTACTTCCAAGTGTAGTTACTTTCACGTTCAAAAAATCACTTTGGATATGTGTTCATATCTATTTATTATTTTGAGTATGTACATATACTTAAAACAAGATATTTGAGAGTGATAACAATAAAAGTTTTTAAAGGGTCTTTTAGTTATAAGCATATGAACATATATCGCATTTACTGCTATATAAAAATGAGTATGTGCTCATACTTCATGTATCCCAATAAAAAAAACCGAGTATGTCCGCATACACTCTAGTATGACTACATACTTAATTTACAAACCTCAAATATGTAATGATACTCTCAAGATTGTGAGATATACACGTGAGAGTAGCTACTCCTGGGAGTAGGAAAAATGCTTCCCATAATTCATGTATCCCAATAAAAAAAAGCGAGTATGTCCATATACCCTCTAGTCACTACGGGAAATCCTCCCTTTGCCGAATGTCCGGAGGTTTGCCGAGTGTATTCTATCAGGCACTCAGCAAACCGTCTCTTTGCCGAGAGTAAAAAAATTACACTCGGCAAACACTTTGCCGAGTGTATTTTTTGGTGACACTCGGCAAAGCTACATGTTTGCCGAGTGTAAAATAAAAAAACACTCGGCAAACAATTAATTTTTTTTCTTCTTTTAGCATTAAAACTTTTTCTACGGACCACATACAACATGTGTAACTCCATGTTAAAATTAATTTTTTTTATATTTATTTCCTATATTTTGTTAATTAATTATATTTCAAGCAATTTTTTGAATCAAGTCAAATTTGAACTACAAGTGATTAAAACAATAAAATAGAATGAGTATAAAAATTATATTCATGTTATTTAGTCCAATTTGGGACCTTATCCATGAAACTAAAAGAAATTTCGTATATCTTGTTCAAAAAATATGACCACTAATGTTTGTCCGAATGATTTTTAAATTCTAAAAAAGCAAATAAAGTCTATAATTCATGAGGTTTGCCAGGATGTGATGGTACCATACGTGAAAGCTATGATAAAAAGTAGAGAAGATTTTGCACAAATTATCATCCACGTTGCTCACAAAACAGAGAATCTCCAAAGAAGTTCATTAGAGTTGAGAATGACTCGTTAAAATTTTAAGTTAAATTGATGATTGAATTCGAATTCAACTTCAAATCATTTTATATAGATAATAGATCATATAAATTATGTCATGCCAAAATTTGATAGATCCATAAAATTTATTTGCCGAGTGTTAAATTTAACACACGGCAAACCAGCACTTTGCCGAGTGTTTTTTCTGGACTCCTAGCAAAGTGGGCCACATCATCGATCCACGCCAGCGATATGCTGCTCTCTGATTGGTCCGTTCTCCCCCCATCGGATAAGCCTCCAGCCCTCTTCTCTCTCTCTCTTTTTCTCTCAGCCGCCAACCCGTCGTCCTCATCCGCTCATCCCCTCCTCATCCACTCTACCCAGCGCGTGTGGACGGGCAAGCCCGGCCGCCAGCTGCCTCCAGTCCCTCCTCCTCCTCCCCAGCCGGCGCAGGCGGGCGAGCCTGGGCAGGCCAGGCAGGGCGGCACGACAAGCCGGCCAAGAGCGGCGGGTCGGGGCTCCGACGAGGGGCGGTGGAGGCGGCGCGACCCCGGCTGGCTCGGGGCCCCGGCGAGGGGCGGTGGAGGTGGTGCGACCTGGCCGGCTCGAGGTCCGGGGAGGGCGGCGCGACCCGGGCCGGCTCGGGGCCCCGGCGAGGAGCGGTGGAGGCGGCATGACCCCGGCCGGCTCGGGGCCCCGGCGAGGGGAGGTGGAGGCGGCGCGACCCAGCTGGCTCGGGGCCCGGGGAGGGCGGCGGAGGCGGCTCGGGGCCCCGGTGAGGTGCGGCAGAAGCGGCGCGGTGGCTCGTCGGCGACAGGGGCAGGGCGTCGTGGCGGCGACGGGCGGCAGCAGGCGTCCTGTGCTGGCCTGGTTTTTTTTTTTTTTTGCAAAAAATATTTGTCGAGTGTTGACTTTGGCACTCGGCAAAGGGCAAGAGCTCGACAAATGACACTCGACAAATAGGTGCCTTCCCGTAGTAAGTATGAGTACAATTTACAAACATCAAGTATGTAATGATACTATTGAGATTGTAAAATATATATACACGTGAGAGTAGCTACTCCTAGAAGTAGAAAAAATGCTTATTTATATGTGCGTGCGCGCGCTACTCACATCAATAAAACCTTTGAGCATGGCAATCAGCAAAGTGAGGCATTCTACTACATTTGCTCTTTTTAATTTGTTTTTTATTGAAGTTTTATGGTCTTTGAGATGTGGCTTTGACACTATTTTTTAAAAACAACTCTGATTAACTCCAAAACAACAGAAAAATTTAAAGTTACTAAGTCATTAGATCAAAGTTAATTTGATTTATAGGTTCAGCAAAGGAAGCATGTGTTGACTAAGCATCCAACAGAGTACTGCTTTTATGTTTCTTGCTATGCTATAAATCTACATCATGCTTACTTCCATTCCATTAGTTATTTTGATTATAGTGGAGATTCCATATCACGTTTACTTCTTTCAGTTGTAAAAATGTGTCATTTTAGATAAAGCATTTATTAACATATCTAAAGTTTGGCCATGAATGTTTTGAACATCCCATTTCGCAAAAAACAAAGGGTCTGAACAGTCTGACGAAAATAAATTTCTTGACCTGATGTTGATTACCATGTTAATGTCCAAGACACGGACACTTATGTAGACTAGAGAAAATAAAAGCTAATTGGGATAGAATTTTAAATCCTTGGCCCAGGGGTCGACCATAAAAATCTGTATGGCTATCCACTCACCCTGCTTTAGTCAATTTTCGGTGCCATAGATACGAAATCAATTGCTTCATGGAACTAGAATGGTAGGTGATTATTCCCCTTTTTACATAAAATTATTATTATTCCATTTTCCACCAGTCCGGGTCTTGATGCTCCATTGCAATGATGTAAGGCGTATTATATCCATCAACTGCGTCATGGATTGCACGCAAGGACTAACTCCAGTCCTGATAATAAAAAAATTAAAGCATGCCGTCCATCCAATCAAGCACAGTTAAGTGTGAATGAATTGGCCGGTAGTGAGTCATAGCATAGAAGACCCGCAATGCAGTCAAGATGTTAGATTTCGTGCTCATTGAAAGAGTCCTAAGTATCTCTCGCTATACATATATAGTCTCTCCTTGCTCCCATGGTATGCAAGACCGATCTTGGTGGTGCTTCTTAATCTTCTTCATCAGTTCCTCCATAGCATAAATCCCTATTTACCGGTATGATGCATGCCTTGATAAATATAATCTCTCGTCCAAATTTATTTATCTCATAGATTATTATAGGCTTATAGAACGTAGATTGTAGCACGAATTATTTTTCTCCTATTCGATGCATAAAAGTCTCCCAACACGTAGGTAACTAGCCATTGCAGCATTTGTTGGGTTTCAGATCAATCGTATTGCTATGGGTAGCAGATAAATACAAAACTAGGCTAGGTAGCAGATATACAGGGGAGGAAAAACTCTATCGGCCATTTATAGTGTTAGTGATCGACTAAGACAACAGGTTAACTAGTTAGACGAAGCTTCGACCACCTTAGAAAGCTTTTCTAGGAAACAGTTGTTGGGCTGAGTAACCAAGTTGGTTACCATCCACATGCTAGAATACGTGGGCAGCCAGTCTTGAATACTACATATGCTACATATGCAGTAGACAGCGAGCAATCTGTTTTACTAATAACTTGCCACTTTCCTAGAGATTTTAAGTGGATTCCTTTTGTAGTTTGTACGCCTGTTGTTTCTTGGCTAGAGATTCTAGCTACCCTGAGACAATGGGACATGAGACTTACCAAAAGGACTCGTACAACTTTACATTTGGGATGATTGGGGGTCGCAAGAACAAGTACAATAGTCCTGGCCATGGAAAGCCATCAAAGCCGGGAAAGCAAGGAAAGCCTTTGCTGCAGGGAGTGACTGAACACAATAACAACAACAGCTATGATGATGATGATGATGATGACGACTACGACAACCATCCTGGACTGAGCCATCCTCCGCAACATGAAGGGATTGAGAACGTCGACCATTCTGGACAGAGCCAACCTCCACAACAGGGAGTGTTTCTACCTGCACCAGGGGCGTACGCATGCGCGTACTCAACTCCATACCCATACCAATGTCCTCCACCACCATACCCAAATCAATTGGCTGTAGGTGGCTACAATGGAGGCTATCATGTACAAGGTTACCCCGGCTCATTTGTGCCAGTGCCACACCAAGGTACTATCAAGTGTCAATTGTTGCATGTTGTCTCAATACAGACCAACGGGTGATTGATCCTATATTACTACATCTTGCGGTTATTCTTGCAGGAGGTTACGGGGGCCACGGTGGAGGACGCAGGAACGACGTGGGGCTGGTAGGTGCGGTCATAGGAGTTGCTTCCTTTGGAATGTTCAAACTCCTAGGCGAACGCATCAGATATGGTAGACGTCGTCGCTAAGATACTTGAAGTAGGTTTAAGCATGCTCGCGGCCATGGCGAGTCAAGAACGTGATGGTGGGCAAGATGAGCTCAGTATTGAGTCCACCATCACATGGAAGTTATAGCAGAAGCTCCAAGCCTTAGCTAGATATACACTATATTAATAAGTGACTTTTGTGTAGTATAATGTAGGTTTTCCTCGTGGACTGCTTTGCAAAAGTCCCTACCTATGTGATCAGGCATCTGCTATTTATTGGCATGATGGTTCACCACACCGTCTATATTTTTGTATCTCTCTAGTTGTTTCTATCCGTCTAAGTTCCTCGATTGCCAGCTCCACATAACATTATTGTCTTGATATATACCTACCTCTTGTGTGTTGACCATGATTGTTGTGTACAATATATAATTTTGATTGCTCTATGTGGTGGTCTGGTGGCCACACCTGACTGATACTGATATCCTGCACGATGTTTTTTGCTGATGTCTTGGTTTTTGTTTAGCATAAAGTGAGGCTCTACATATCTTGATTGAAATTTTAATAATGGAAAAATGTTGAAAACATTTTGCATGTTCTAAAAATGGACTTGAAAACTACTTATCCTAACAAAAAAAGAATTTAGATTAAAAAATCTACTCACATCATTAAATTGAACAATTCACTAAATAAGGAGTTTGAGGGGCTGCCATTATTGCACTATTTTTTATGAATACACACACATCTATGATAAAAGTAGATTGAACATGAATAGATATATACAGCTTGGTCTATGTCCTATCCTATATCTTTCCTTTGGAATCAGGGACAGATTGGAAATCATGTACCATATCCCTTTTAAATTTTAGAGAACTATAGATATATTGACAAAACCACCATAAACCTATCAAAGTTGCATTGCATATCAAAAAAATTGTATGTTTAATGTGCCAATTTATCAGAAACTGTCAATTTAATAAGTTTTCAAAAAATCACATGATTTTGTGACATTCATGCTTTAAATATTTAGTTTTATATACGCTACTATTTTTGTAAAGTAACCTAAAAAGTTAAAGGTTAACAGACAAGGGTACTATAAATGTGTAGCTACGACTGATACAGTTCATTAAATCTCTAGTTTTATGATATAACTCTTTAATTCTACACCTCCGTGATAGTTTCTCTAAAGAAAAATATAAGTGTGCATATAGTACAATAGGCGATAGAGACATGGTTAGAGTGAGAAAATCTATATCCATTCATTAAAATTTTTAGGTGGCAATAGAGAATTACTAATGACATTTAGATATTTCAAACGGATAATTTCGTTATTTCTTGGAGTCAGATATCTATTTTTGCATCATATGTTTTTGCGATAATTTGCTTATCAAGCCTTCAATCAGTCATAAACTATCTTTGTCCTATTATTTCACCCTGTTACAGCAGAGATCGAATGTATATCTTGCTATATGTTTACAAATTTAAGGATTTCCGTTGGAAAATATTAATTTGTCAAGCTATTATCTGAGACAGAATCCTTTCGGGGTAACAAAAAGTTGCATAGGCTAGTACAAAATAACGTTGTTCACACAGAGTATCTTGAGCAGAAACCTTTTTGGCTCTGCTAACGTGTGCATCCTGAAGATAAATATGCTGTCACGTGGCAATCCAATAAATTGATAAACTATTCCTATAGCATATTATGAGTACCCATTATTCCATAGAGAAAACATTCCGCAACTAACATACCACTTAATAGCTAACGATTCCCACTTTTCCATTCCCAGAAATCCAGCAAAGCGAGACCTTCACCGCGACCAGCAATAGTTACGACATGGAAATGGATAGGAAAGAACCATATTCGTGTCAGTTGATTGCAATTGTACAAGGCATCCACTAGTGAAAATAAGGAAAAGCATGAAGCTTCCATGCAAAACTAAGCATTCGTTGCTACCAATAAGCACTTGCGATGATATCCACTCCAATAATAAAGGAGAAATAAGTTGATTACTTTTCCCCAGGGATTCAAGGAACACCTTTAAACACTCCAACTAAATTGTGCATCAATCAAACTACTATTCCTATTGAAAGAACATGAGTATCGCTAATTACGTGAATTGTATTGACCCTCATCGACTGTATACAAGAGTGTATTACAGAAGTGCTCATGTCCTACGAGTAAGTGTCCATCATCCATAAAATGTGAACCATTAAAAATTATTTGTATGAGACAGCCGTGAGCCCTTGACTTCTCCCACGACTATTTTACTCTCCCATGTATGTCTCACGGTTCTATCCATGAAAAAAATGAAAATATTAAGTTTTTCTTAAAAAAATCAACATTCTCCATATGGCTACCATCCTTTGAACCATCGTTGGACAGCATACAAAATGGTTCATCGAGGGCTGGAATATCCTGAGCATTGTCCACGTTGTGACCACGATAATGAGATACTCCAACACCTTCTGACCTCTTATGGGTTTGCCAGGGAGTGATTGGTTCAGGGTGTTGTCCTTGGTCTCTGCAAGGAACGGCTCATACCAGGGCACAATTATCTTGGGTTTCAGGAAATGGTGGCGCCCAGTTCTATTCTTTTGGGTGTTCCAAAACAGATTTCATTTCCTAGTGACATTGGTTGCATGGCGGCTTTGGAAAGTACCAAAATGATCTTTTAAGGGGCCTCTCGCTCCTAGTGTTCGTAAGATTCTCCAGGACACTAAGGAGGAGGCCAGATTATGGTGTATAGCCTATGAGACATAGATACGGATACATGTATCGGTATCGGGCCGATGCGGATATGACGATACGTTATTTTTCTAAAAAAATCGATACAGATACGTGGCACAAAATGTAAAAATATAATTCAAATACTGAAAGGTTTGTTGCAAATGTATTACATTTGAGTCTCTAGGAAATTTTAAACTAATAATTCATAGAAAATCAGAGATGGAACAAGCACGAGCAGCTGCATCAGTACGCAAAACACCACTAGTGGCAATTGCTACCATCTGAACTACTCCCTCCGTTCCAAAATAATTGATGTTTTGGCTTTAGGCACGGGAATTAAGGAGAAGTGAAAAAATATAGGTACGTAGAAAATAAGGAGGAGAGGGATAGAGATAGAGATAGAAATGTATTAAAAAAAGAGAAAGTTACATCGGAAAGTGAGAATGATAATTATTTTGAAATATTTAAAGTTAGCTAAAATATCAAATATTTTGAGACGGAGGGAGTATGTGCTTGCAGCGTCACAGCTTACCGCGACCCGGTGACGGTGAGACGACGATGTTGGGATCGCGGATTCTCGTCGTGGGTCTTGGCGGCAAAACGTATCAGACATGTATCCAAAATTCTTTTTTTCTCTATTTTTTGGATACTCTCTGGATACCTATCGCCGGCATATCCAGGACGTATCGGTGTCCGCCGGTGTGTCTGACACGGATACGCTCTCTCCTGGACGTATCGGTGTTTTGGAGTGTATAGCTAACGCCTCAGGGCTAAGTAGTCTATGGCTCTGAGTGGTGGTGTTTTCTGTTTCTTTTTGTTTCTTGTTTTGTTTCTGCTTTTGTTTCATGGGTGATATGGGTGATTAAGATGTAAGTTTTCTTCACAGTTATAGGAGCAACCTGTACTTGTCCTCTTGAACATTCTCTCTCTTTTTTTAATAGAGTAAGATTTTGTTTAATTTTCAGTCGCATGAAAGTTTACAAAACTACAGTCCATGATATGGACTGTCCGATCAGAGATCGAGGGGCACCATATCATCTTCTATCTTCCACCAATCCTTTCGAGCCTAGCAAACAGAGTAACAGACCCGTTAAGAGGTTTAAATGATAATAGGTGCAAGCAAATAACAAATAATATTTATTTTACTATAGGAAATACATGAGATAAAAGTTTTAGACAACAGGTGCGAACAAATAACCCCACAAAATTGTCAAACTATAAATTTATACAAATGTTTGATGAATATTTTTGTTATACTACCGTACTCGTGCACCAGCACGTACGATTGCCTAGAGCAATAAGTTATAGTCTTGGACGTACGTGAGCAAAAGTAGAGTCCTGCATGCTCACGTTAAGCTCCGGCAGCTGGGCCATGCTACGCGTATAAGCCCCGGCCATAGCTTGATTAGCACAATTAACGTGGCTGCTAAGGAAAGAATCCAGGTAGATCACGGCGGGCCGTTTTAGCTCCCATATTTGCTAGAGAGGAAGATTCTGCTGGAGATAAAACCGGGTAAGCCAATCAGAGATAAGAAGAAACAAACACAGAGGATAGATACGGACGGAGGAAGGAGCTGCGTGATTCAGTTGAGATCGCAACAAATTCTGCGCCCTAGCCTCGACGCCCCGGCCTATATAAACAAACTGACGCCTCCAGGTCAGAGGGTCCGGCACAAGCCAACACGCCGAAGCGCTGCCGCCGTCTACGCGTACATGTTGCCGCCGCATATATGCAAAGAGGGCGTGCCCTGCTGAAGATTGAAGATCAGCGCTGCAGTTCGCCATGACGTCCGCGGGTTGCACCACGCACATCGACCAACGCTCCAGGCCAAAGAAGATCAATCCAAGCTCCGCCTCTACGATGGCCTCCGAAGGTGTCATCTTCCCCGCTCACATGACTCAAGGTGAGCAGATGGCGTTGATGTAGATGAAAATAAATTGCGGCTACATCTACTGCATGAAGCCGTTCCTATAAGAAACTCTGCTCGATCGTGGATCTCTACTATCCATGAGGGGTAGACGAGCCCGTCGGTGCATATACAAAATCAAGAGGCCGCATCTACTGCATAAAGTCATCCTACAAGAAACTCCGTACTATTCATGAGTGGTAGACGAGCTCGTCGGTGCATCCACAAAATCAAGAGGATGCATCTACTGCATGGAGAGTGTCCTAGAAATTTCGCCCGACCGTGGACGTCTACTATCCGTGAGGGGTAGACGAGCCCGTCGGTGCATGCACCAGATCAAGATGCAATCGAGGATCGAAGAGCCAAGAATAATTCAAGAGCAAATCAAGATGATCACTTATCTTTGATCAAAAGAATAACAACGCCGAAAGGCTCGACAAAATTACTCTTGCTACTCATACGTATGAGGGCAGGATGTTCATATTATATTCAGATAGCAAGCATCGTCGAAGAAATAAGCATGCCGTCATTTATGACAATTACATAATCATCATCGTTTGTTTAGTACCGACAAGGCTAGACAAATTATCAGCAAGCAATGACAAAATCTAGTCAATGCTCCATCGACACGTCCTTTCAAACAGGATCGAACACATCGTTGCCAGGTACCGACGAGGCAAAGGCGACCCTTCCGTTCGAGTTGATGAAGACCGGCTTATGCGTGACTGGGCACCAACGAGGCGAAAGTCATCCTCTTCATCGACATCTACGTTTACGTTCGATTAGACGATGGCGCTGCTATGATAGGGTTTTGGCAATGCAAAAGCTACCCCCATCACATCGCTCCACCCACACAATGCATATGGACGAGTGACAATTTACGAAGACATGATCACTACGCGCAGCTTAATCGGAGGTGTCCTACAGACCTGCCCTGTAGATGTAATTAACCGGTCGAGCCCTATAAGACCCCGGGAATCAGCGGACTACGCATCACCCAAGTTAGATCTCTACTTAAGCAATGACGCAGAAGACGAAAGAAGATAAAGTCATATGAACCGTGTATTTTGTAAAATAATGATTAATGAAATATGCGGTTCCTCTCGACATATTTGTGTGTGTGCAATTGTGTTCTATTTTTATTTTTGTTTTCATTTTGTTTTCACGAACAACAAAATCATACAAATCAAATCTAAATCATTTGTAGTAGACTCATTATGCAAGGACCATTTCTAAAAACCTGTTAACCCGTCGATTGAAAGTTTTAAAAACTTTTAGTCGACAGATGACAAAGAAATATGATAGAATAATATACAGATCTCTTGCGTATTTAATTTGAGAAAAAAAAACATTTACTCAGGATCCACCCAATGAACCCCTGTCGATCTACATGTTCGCCCACTGCAATCCCATTCCTATCTTCCATGCAACTTTACCTGAAGGAGACAGTTTCTATCGCGTACGGACCAATCCATGGGCAGTGGGATATAATATGTATGACAAAAATCACAGTAAAACACTAAGATATATTTGAACTATTTGAACTTGTAAATAGCTCTAAACACAAAAAAGTTATCAACCCTCATATAATGCATTTTGTCATACAGTTTTCTATAGATATTTTTATAAATTTCTGAATATTACACATGAAAATAAGAATAAGACACGTGTCTCCCAGATCACGTCACCTGAATATTTGCCTCTCCATCCATATATTAATCTTTACATGCATCTATGGCATCGTAGATTGCACGCAGAGCACTCGAATCCTGAGAAAAGCATATCCATCCTTATCAGTCTGGCCGGGCAAAATTCACATGTTAAGCTTACATGTCTCAATAACAAACATAGTTATAGACGAATATGTTCGCAGAGTCCTGCATTTGGTACAGTTGGATTCCGTGAAGGGATATGACAGTCGCTTTTGTCCGAATCTAAAGCATGCAGTAGTTGCCTTGAGCTGGGATGATGACCCCTCGCCTATATATTCTGTCAACTCGCAGCCACAAACATTGTCGAACAGACATCGTCTTCTGCTCCATTTTTTCTTTGAAAATAACTCAGCTTCTCATCTTCTGGTATGCCAGAAACTCTCTTTTAAACAGTTGATACCAGGTATTGGCGGGTAACAAATTATCAACCTTTTTCTAGTCACTTTAATACATTAATTTTGTTCATACCATTCTGTTCCAGATACTTTACTGGGGATATCCGTTTTCCAACTGTGATTAGTTTTGGTGTAATTCAGAGTACTTTAGGTAGTCTTATTAGTTTAACTAGTCAACGGCGGCTAGTCTTGATATTCTGTTGTAGTAGTTAATTGACACAGATAATATCATTTTGTTTCGTACTACCCCTCCAATAATCAATCAGAATATTAAACTATTCAATTAAAAGTTCAATATCTCAGAGAAGGCAGACATTTATTTATCTTTATTATATGGAAAAAGGTTTGAAGTTTATATTTGTTCCTGTTACTTATTTTACTATATTTCTATTATGTATGCATTAAAATCCAATAAAATTGCTTATCTCATCTACTGAGATTATTTCTAAAGTTTTCTAATATATGGGTTTGGTATGCGTATTTACATGCCTAATATCAGCAATCCAACTATAGCTTAATATCTAACATGTATCATTAATATCAGCAATCCAACTATAGATTGTTATTAGGTTATTATTTTTGCTGATATTAGCTTATTAATTTTACTATAGTAATGATGGTTAATTTAGAAAAGAAAACATGGTTTAGGGCATTTTAGTCTATTTTTTCTAGTGGCGGTGGATGCATTTTGTTCTAATTTTCCTAAGGGCAATGCTGTAGTTTCTAAAACATCACTAGGCCTATTTTAATCCAATTATTTCATAGTAGTAGTATAGGGCAATTGTTCTTTCTTTTTACATTTGATTCTAAGAATTTTATAGACCTCGAGAGTAAGCATGGTTGCTCCTTTTGCTTCCAGTCGTAATTCATAGGCAAAAGCTTTAAACATGTAGTGTTTTTTCTTTGAATGGCAAACGTGTAACGTTTTGGTTTGTAGATTAAGTAATGGCAATAGTGGATAATTACTAAAATATTTATAGGGCTATTTTGGTTCAACTTTTTTATACTAGCAGTGGTGGGCAATTTTTTACTTTTTTTTTCTCTGAATGTGGTATTTTCTAGTGCTTGAGAGCGAACACACGGTGGCTTTTTTTATCAAATATATATAATATTCCAATAAAAAATGGGGAGTAGATAAATTAATTAGGAATGTATTCCAATGAAAAAATAAAAAATGGTGAGGTACTTTCTAAAAGTTTTGACTTTGACTGGAGTGTGTCAAGTAACTATATTCTGCGCAAGTAAAATTCATGAAAATCCCCATTTATCATTCTAACTCTCTATTTTCCTTATTTTTATAAATTGTGTTTACAAATTGAACACAATACAGATGCAGTTACTCATATACATGCACGAGTTCTCATTTATATGGACACATATAGACACCCTACTCTTATGAGAGTATCCGAAAGACTAAGCAGGCTTAATCTTAAGATTCATGAAGTCACCATAGGCGTCTCTCTGTCGACGACAACGTCGTCTCCCACTGAAAAAGTAGTTAGTCGTAAATGTAGCATCCGTGTTACATCTGAAATTTGAACCTAGGTGGGTTGGTTTCACCAGAATGAACCTAACCACAATACTCATAAGTGATGGACATCATATATTGGCAGTCACTTAATTATATCCCAGATAAATGGCGGGTAACAAGTGTTTATTTCCAATTTGTAATGTCCATTTTTTCACGATTTGCAATATGATGTATTTATACGGCTGTTCTTTTTGGCAGGAAAAACTGAGCTAGAGCACAAAGATTATATTGGAGGGGAGAAGAAGAACAAACAAATAGTTGTTCGATGCAGTATCCTGCCTATGAATACCCTCCACTGGCAGGACCGTATGCTTACCATCCTTCGCCTGCTCCCAGGCAGTATGGGTATCCTCCTCCTCCACCACCGGGGCCATACGGATACGGATATCCGGCTCCATCTGAGCCATATGCATATCCTCCTCCACAGCATGTGAATGGGTATCCTCCTCCATATCATTGGCACGGCGGCCACTACCCACCGCCTCATCATGGACATGGTGGCTATCTACCTATAACGCCTCCAGGTTGTTTCTGATCATCTCCCTAGCTTTTCTTTCTTTTTTTTTTTTGAGATTTCTCCCTAGCTAGTTAGCTCGTCTGGTTGATAGTACGTTGTTAATCAATCGCTGTGAATAGGCTCATTTCATGCTGACGTCAGGACTCGATCTTATGCACAATTGCAGGTTATGGGAGACGCAAGGGAGAAGGCGCAGATGCTTACGGCTATGGAGCGTACGATTCTTTCCGTGGACATGGAGGCTATGGCAGTGGTTTCAGCAGTGATTATGGTCACGCTAACACTACTTTCAGAACTTCTGAGCACGGCAACAGCCGTGACGTGGACTCCAAAACTCTGGATCGTAGAACTGGCATGGACTCCAACAAAACTGAGGATCCCAATTAGGAGTGCCACTATGGACACGAGTGGTCCTAGTATTGAACCAATGAAGTGTCAATGATGTCGACAAACTTCCTCAGAAGTGTGAGTATGATGTCATCTCTTATTACTGGGAAAGGTCTTTAATTTGTGAACGATTATGTATTAGTAGTGTGATAATCGTTCATTCCACCCTCTATAGTAAAGTCCTACTCTTTAGTTTGTGTATGTCAGCTGAGTGACGAGAAAGCTGACAATTAATAAATGCCTGAATAACCTTGTTGATACCTTATAGCAATGATATATATGCATATATAAATAAATGTAAATGGCCAGAAAAGAACCTTGTTGTTGTGCACTAAATTATCTAAACATTGTTATGCTGGATGCTGCTATATGGTGGCCAAAGAAATAGGACCGGGCTAACACGCTACCCCGCTACGCCTTCTATTCTGACTGTCGCATCCGCCTTGCCCACCGGGTCCGCACTCCCCCACCACGAGCCTCACCCGCCGTCCGCGACTCCGACGCAGCCTCGCCGCACAATCGCCCGCCACCGAGCCCCCCCTCCCCCCCCCCCCCCCCCCCCCCCCCCGCAACCTGAACCACCTTACCCGCCGGCAATAACCGCCAACCGGCGGCGCCCTCACCAACCAGCGTCGCGGCAGCATCCTTGCTGCCGCGACGCACCGCCCGCCCCTCTGCCACCGTCCCGCCTCGCCTCACCTTGACCCTCATCCACCGCCATCGGAATTACCGCCAACACCCACGTTAAATCACCACCGGCGATGTGGCAACGCCCTCGCCACCGCGTCGCGCCGCCCGCACCCGCCTGCGCTCCACCGCCAGGACCCGTCGCGTCGTTGTCACCATCGCCTGCGATAAACCACCACTGGCTCGCGCTCCAGAGCCGGGCTCATCGTTGTCGCCACGCTCTGACGCTTCTTCTAGGCCAGCCCAAGGCCAGGGCAGGCCGGGCCTCACACGGGAGGTCACGCGCTGGCGCTCTGCGCGACCCCTCGCGTGATAAACTTTTCGAAGGAACATTCCAGGCTGCCATGGTCCAAGGTGCGGGCTAAAATTACCGTGGACCGGCCCAAGTTGTAACTCGTAAGCCCAGCCAATGTGGCTGCTTCTTCAATCTGTAGAGAAGAGCGGGCCGAAGGCTGCACGGCATGCATGCACATGCACGTCGAACGGCTGAATGGACCGAATGGTTAAGGTGGATAGTGAGTGATACAGAATACAGATACAGGGAACATGAGAATGCAAGAAGCTTTCTGAGGTGGCGGCGAAGAAGCTTTCTGAGGTGGATAAAGTGAGTGATACAGAATACAGATACAGGGAACATGAGAATGCAAGAAGCTTTCTGAGGTTTGTTCAGTGGAAGCATTTGCCTCCAGCGGCGATGCGTGATACCCATTACCCAGCCGTGATCCGATTCTGATAACCGGGTCCGGGAGGAGACTTCAGCGTCGCTTATTCTCGTGACGCGACATCGCACAAACAACAAGTGCGGTCTCCACTTGCAAGAAAAGAGAAAAGAAAGGTGCTGAGGTACCTATCGGCTTCAGGTGCCAACACGATGATAAAGATACCGAAACCAGCCTGATAATACGCAAGCTCAAGTTCTAGTGATAATCATTCAAAGTTTCTATGTAACTCGTATATAAAAAAAAATATTAATTAGGTAGCAACCTTCTGATAAAATCGAAAAGCATGATCGATTAAAAAATATGATACAATCCCTTCACCAATTTTGAGGAGCATGGTCATCGGTCAGTGTGGATCGATGTTTTCCTCTCTTAAAATTCAAGGCTAGGATTAATGCAAACTTTCTATTATCTAAAAAATAATTTTTAGGAGCATAGGAGCTCAGAGTTATAAGGTAAATTAATTTGAGGCTTAATCACATATAACAGTGGTTTGATAAATTATTATGGTTTATCTTTTTGCCATTTAGTTCATGTCATATATTTAAGAACAATGGAGTCAGTACAAATTTCTCCCCGTAACTATTTTATGCAGCTTTTATGTATCCTCGTGTTGTGAGTAATTGATATGTTCAAGGCACCATCCATTGTGGATAATTGTAGTCCCTTGCCAAAATAAAAAGAACTTCTCCAATTGCACAAATCATCAGGTTTTTAAAGTCATATAATCACACAATACTCTTCTTTGTCTTCTTTCTTGTGTTCGTTTGTTCTGCTTTTGTGCTTGGGCTTTTTGGTATTTTATCTCTAGCCTATGTATCCTGACTTGCTTGAGATTAAAGACTTTGTTGTTGTTATTGTTGTTGTTGTTGTTGTTAATATGATCAAACATCGAACTTTGGCACTCTCCCTCTAATGTTCTGATCAATCTTATCTAGGGGTTCCCTCTTTGACATTCTCCTTTTCTCAACATTGGCAGCCGCACTCATTTTTGTCGCTTCATTTTGCATCTCTTTTAGCTTTATTTATGCCATTAGACACGAACTAATTAGAGCTCCAACTATATAAACTAAAGTTACCGATTTGTACTCAATTTTACGTTACAGCACCTAACATAACCAAACTAAACTTCCTATACTATGTAGCGCTGCCGTGCGGACCTAGTAACGAAGACTAGTAAAAGTTTTCTTCAACTAAAACCAGGCAAGACGTGAAGCATATATTACGAAGCTAATGCTACGTGATTCGTCCTTCCTAATGTGATGCTTTATGCAATCAATTAGTAGTATCTTAATATTTGACCAACAAAATGATCGTCTATCACCAATGAAAGTGGGGGAAAATGGTATGGAGGACATATGCCCGCCACTACAAATCAACCAAAACAATTAAAACAAAAAAAAATACAAAAAGTCAGTCAAGTGGAGCTTGGCTCACAGAGCAACTGACGAGTGTTATTTGTTTTCTGCCTATCAGATCGTCTAACAAGAAGCCACGCACCACCACCCAAAAATGTTGCATGGCTGTGTCGAGCCACTTATTCCACCACTCAGATCTATAGGCCTGTTGCTAAAATTGTCATACATGGCTCGTTATCGAGGATGGAGAAGGGATTGTTGCCAAGAGTCTTGGACGCGGTCTCACTCGACCTGCTTACCACAATATTTCAAGGGCTCGCTCACCGAATGATCACGAGCTAGAAAGGCCCCATACCACTACAACTAGGCCCGACCTACTTTGGCATATCCTTGTTGTTAGTGTCCCCCGTGTTGCGCACCTCATCAAAATGGTCATGGAATATGAGCCAACACGGCATCTCTAGCATGACTAGTCCGCCTCGGATTCTAGTTGTTGTAACTGTCACTTGTAGATTCGCGCACCTCCCAATTCACCATCACTCACACCATGTGTGTGCCGACCTGTATCCCACAGTTCTAGTCCTAGGTGAGACAGAGAGAAAGAGGATGAGGGAGCTAGCGGTTGAGGAGATGAGGCCTCAAAAAAGTTCGCTGGCATGGCATGGAGTGAAGTGGGTGGGTAGGGGGGCAATTCTGTAGTGGGCTACCTATTAGCCCATCAATAAAAATGACAAGGAGAGAGGGGGAGGAGGATTCTGTAGCAGGCTACCTATCAGCCCATCACTAAAAATAATAGGGGGTGGGAGGCAATTATGTAGCAGGCTACATATCGGCCCATTACTAAACATGATAGAAAGGAAGGGGGGAGACAGGTGTGATGATATATCAAATGCTTGCCACCAGTGGATTTGAGAAATGTCACTAAAAACTATTTCGTTTCATTATAGAAAAAAGAAGAACAAGCATCATTGACTTCTGCCAAATTATTCCTGCGCGGTGAATGCTGCTATCGTTCCTTTGGTGTGCCCCGTTGCCTATATAATGCATCCAGTGCAGACAGAAACACCGGCAACACTGCATGCCTAGCTTCTTCGTCTTCTTCTTCGCCGAAAGTACGACTCACCTGGTCATTCGGTAGGGTTAAAACCTTTTTATCTTTCACATTCAAACGGTAGCACGAAGTTTCTCTTTTCTTGATTTAGATGCATGCAATATTCAACACACTCGCCGTGTGAAAAAAAGTTACATGATCAGACATATGTGTATATTGGTGTAAGTATGAGTAAACTGACTTCCGTAATATGAAGTTGTACCTTCTTACTGCATTCTTTTTCAAGTCGGTGTGTCCTTTGAATTTATTTAATTTAACAAAGTGAAAGAAGTTATCTCTCTTCAATTTAACTTTGATCTGATTGTATCTACTAGAACATCATCCAACTTCCTCCCTCCTAGCGTGTTACATGTTCTGCACTTCGTTTCGCAGACAACAACCTAATATAAGCAGAGAGACTACGCAATGGGAGAGGATGAGGGCAAGCAGCTGATGTTCTTCCAGGGCCTAATGCAGAGGCAAGGCAGCATTTCTACCCATGCGTATTCTTCACTGCCAGGATTCCCTCCAAAAGCCCACATGCCGATGCTGCCGGGAGCTTGCCCGCCGCCGCCACCCCTAGGGCCAGGGGCATTTACGTGTGCTGGCCCAGGATACGCCTACGCACAAGCAAACGCATTCGCGTATCCGCCTCCGCCTCTTCCTCCTCCTCTTGCTGGGCCATACGCATACCCTCCGCAAGGGTACCCTCACCCGGGCTTGCCTTCACTGCCATACCAAGGTGTGAACTTTGCTGTTCAGTCGGTGCCCGTGATTCATCCAGCCAAATGCGTACATGGTGATGCTCATTTCATGCTCGTGATATGCAGGTCATGGGATTAGCTGCCATGGTGGAGGACGGCAGATGGAGGGGATTATGGAGTCGAAACCGAAAGCAGCTGGAGGCACAGCCGCCACTGCTTCTGCAACGGCCGGTTATGGAGAAATCAGTAATATATCTTCTGCAATTTCTGCTGTTCAATTGGTGCCGATTCATATGCATCCACATATATTGCAGTCATGCTCATGTGGAATAATCTTGTGTGCCTGCATGCATGAAGGTCATGGGACCAGCGGCGGCCATGGAGGCAGACGGCAGGTGGAGGTGATGGAGACGACACCGCCGAAGAAAGCTGGAGGCACAGCTGCCGCCACCACTGCTTCAGCATCGATTTATGGAGCACTCGATAAACTTTCTCGCGGACACGGTGGTAGGAATGGGCCCTTTGGTTTTTTCGGCAATTGTTGTGGTGGCCACCGTACCACGTCGTTCCAGCATGCTGATGATAACTATTACGGTCACCAAGGCACGTTCAAAGGTGGCCACCATCCTTCCAAGGTCGAGCATGTGCACGGCAAGTTCCATTCCAAGTCCACGACATGGAAGTACTGATTTTCTACTATATACTTCTGTAATGGGAAATGGACTATTGTACAGGATGACATATATACAGTTCATCCTTGTCTTTGTATCTTTTTGAGAACCCTTGCCTTTGTATCTTGGTAATGTGGTTTGTTTCCAAGTGATAAAATATATAACTTGCTAATGGTTACATTAACTGAATAATCTAGAGCTAGTAGTTTATCAAGTGGAAGTTGTATTCGATCTTTGGTGGATTGATTATTCTGATACTTGCGTGGTTGTGTCAGATAGATTGATGCTGTTGCATTAGATTCTCTCGAGATATTAAGTATTTTATTACGAGTAGTCCTGCTAAGTGTTGCTCGCCGTAAAAAATTTCTAAAGATTATTCCTCACAATGTGTCAATGTGACGATATTGGAGCACTATATTGTGACTATGGATTGCTCAAAAAAAAAGAAGGTTCTCTTAATCAAACACTAACACTGTTCGAAACGAAAATGTTCCCTTAATAAAACAATAGCATTGTTCTCTTTTCATTCGATGTCGACTCATGAAGGTAATGTGTGCCGATGCTGTTAAAGATGTTTTCTGAAAAAAGTTACATGATCAGTTAATGCTTGTGTGCTTTCCTAGACCAGTTGAGGCAATGAAACTTTTTATTTGCAGAGAACTTTAATTTCTGAGAGCAAGAGGACGTCGAAACTAGTTCTCTTAAGTCTTAACCCAAACAGAGAATAATTCGGTAGTGCACCATCAGTGTTGAGATCGAAAGTTACAGTTTCCCTTCTCACACTTACCCTCTTCGCCTCACCGAGCGCCGGCTGACGCGGCATTGCACCAGTGCGGCCTCCACATGCAGAGAATAAAGGAAAAAAGAAAAGGTATCTCTCTAGTATTCAGATGCAAACAAAACAACAGGATTCAAAAATTGGCTGACTAGTATGCGAGATCTACGATGAGAAGTTTTACTGTCCAAAATAGAAGTTTTACTGTCCAAAATATTGGTCAGTAGTTTCTCTACGATAACGTCAAAATCCAAGCACCACCACTAACAACATAACTCAACATTTCTTTTTAAAACAGCATTCTTACAGGTGGCCCACAGTTTGTAATCATTTGGTTAAGTATTTAATCTATAAACAACTATGTGCATTGGTCGATACAGACATTGGGTTATAAATATATATTTATTTTTAAAAAATAAACGTCCCAATTAGAGGGCAGCTAACTTTTCTGAAAGTTGCACTTTGCTCAATTGCTTGTGTGCTCTTCAGGATAAGTTAATGCAATACAGCAACAAATGGGAAGGGTCTTTCTAGGAGCTAGAACTTATATTTCTGAAAGACATAATAGCCAATTTCATCTTTAAACTTTTACCAAAAATTCAAATTCGTCGCTCAACAATCAAAGTCAATCTAGTCCCTAAACTTTTGTTAATCGTCTTATTTCGTCCCTGATCTCGTTGGCCGTCCACTTGGCATGCCAATCCTTGGTCATATCCACGCTGGAGCCGGAGCTCTATGCAATCTACACCGAGACAGAGCACCTCGGTGATGCGGAGCTAGCAAATAAAATGTGACAGTTGACCGCAGAGGACCGGACATGCAAGGGTGTCACCAAAAACCACAATTCAATTCAAAAAAAAAGAAAACACAAGGCCACACTGTCGTGGGCCACGTTCAATGGCACGCCAGACGTTTCTCTTATTACGGTGTGTAGCTGAGGCGTGCATTTTGTTGATCAAATCAACAGCCATGCATATGCATGCCAAAGTGGACAATCAACAGCTGATTAGGCGTGACACGTGGACGAGCAACTCGAACTAGGGATCAAAATTAGACTCGTAATCAAAGTTCAGGGACTAAATTAGCACATCTTATGTTTCGGTGAAAATTGAAGGACGGCATTGACTATTTCACCTTGCCGAAAGACGATTAAACCAGGGCATTGTCCCGGATTTTACATTACAAACAGAGGGTCAGAGGCCAGCTCGTTTCACTCATTCACTGCAATTCAGTAATTCACCATGCATGACCACTGCCATCGTCAGAAGTTCCAGTTTTTTTTACCCTTGCTCATACGCATACGCGCCTTATTTCTAGTCGACAAAGACCTTTTCATTTAGCTGGAAGGCCTTGGTAAAGAACGCCGGCCAGCAGAGATAGGTCGAGAGGATGCTGCTGACAGTGGATGCGCCCATGAGCATGTTCATCACCACGATCTGCAGCTGGATGGCCTCCAATGGCGAGGCGCCGCCCATGATGAGCCCGGTCATGGCGCCCGGCAGAGCGATGAGCCCCACCGTCTTGGCGTTGTCGATGACCGGAGACAGAGCGATCACCAGCGACCTCTTCACTTGCTGGAGCGTTGCTTGACGAGGCGTCGCACCCAGTGCAAGTGCGGTCTCCACCTGCAGAGCATTATAACAAGTGTTTTATTTTTGCAAACAAAAAGGTTGCAGAACCATTCTCTTCAAAATAATTGCAGGATCCGGAAACATCAGCTGAACAAATAAAGTTCTGGCTCTAAAAAGCTAATAAAAGTTGCAAGACACGTCTCATGCAACTTTTTCAAAGCTGTAAACTTTGCGCGTTATGGTAACCTGTTAGCTAATCAGAGCAGACTCCACAGCTGGTCCTGATGTAACGCTTTCTGACTTTCGTCGCTCGTGAACCATTTCTTTTTTATAAGGCACACTACCATACCGGAACAACCAGAATTATTATGCGACGAAAAAAGAAAACTAAGCACCAAGCAAGTTGGGGAAATAAAGGGGGGAGGCATCAGAGGCTCCTAGCTCGCTAGGGATAATAATGGGGAACTAACTGACCAGGTTCCTCTGGATCTTGACGTCCTCCCTGAGCTTCTTCATGGTGACGCCGGTGACGGTCATGGCGTTGCCGACCATCATGCCGGCGACGGGGATGATGTACCGGGGCGTGAAGGGGAAGACTTGGAGCACGACGAGCAGGAACATGGTGATGGACGTGCCGACCAGGATGGACGCGCAGGCGATGTACTTTCCCCGGGGAACTTGCTTTGCCCGCTGGCCAGCTGTGATCCCGGCCACCGTAACCTGATGAATTGTTTGATGATCAAATTTCATCGAACTGTTAACAAGCTAGATTACAAATTGTCTCTTGATAAGTGATGAAATAAATCATGAACAGGGAAAGAACGAACATATATGGAAGAGTGATTGAGAACTGCTGATCAGTGATTAATTATCGTTACCATGAAGAGGTACGCGAGGAGGATCCAGAGCACGTTCTTCTGGGTGAAGATGAACTGGAGGACGAAGCCAATGACGGAGAGCTGGAGGAAGGAGCGCGCGATGGCGTAGAGCATCTCGCCCTCGAGCGCGAGGCGCTGCGTGAAGCTCAGCGCGACGGCCATGGCGACCACGGCGGTGGCGGCCAGCGGCTTGAGCATGCCCACCAGGAACTCGCGCCAGAACCCCGGCTCGCCGGGGTCCACCTGCCGCGCCGCCGTCACCATCTCCAGCAACACCGACGACGCGTGCTCCATCATCATCATCATCCTCGTTCTCGTCGACTAATAATCACTCGATCACTGCTGGCGATGATCGATCGAGAGGTTTTTGATGGTGAGGAGAAGAGATTAATGGAGGCGGAAGGGGGCGGGAGCAAGTGAGGCAGGCGGCGGCGAGGTGGAGGTGAAGCCTGGTGATGAGGTGTCAGGAGGCTTACTTCTTCTTCCTTGTACTGTGCCGCCAGAAAAGATGGTCGTCGTCTTCCCCTTTCGTGGCTTTGTGCCCGGGCGTAACGTGGGGTAGGCAGGATCCAGTGAGATACGGGACGGTTGTCGTGGGCCGGTTGATGGGTGTGGCCAACATGTCAGCGATATACGACAGGTCCAGCCTGGAAGGGTCAAGCACTCCTTCGTTCGTCTGGTTGCTTCTGCATCCATGGCCGTCTTTGGAACGCTTCCTCGCGCATTTCCCGGCTGGCCGGCTCAGCCATGAATCAATCATGCATGACATCTTTTGGCAGGGGTGAGGCCAGAAATTTTAGACATGGTGACAGGGATATCATCGAATACGGAGCACTTTGTTGTGAAGATGTGTCTGAACTCGCCAAGCGTTAAGGTTCATCTGTAGCAAGCTCTGAATCAATCTACTGATTCTGGATGGATGGCTTGCATAGTACCTCCTTGTGTTTGTATGGTAATAGATGTATATGCGCTTATCATCCATATTTCTGTTGTTGTTTTTTTGTATAATTTATCTAGTACAGATCTTTTATTTGTTAGAGTGCGGCGGCACATGAGATATGTTCTCCTAAAGCCATGATATGGACGGAATCAGTTCCTTGGCCGTACTGCCCACACAGAATCTCCATATTGAGTCCCTGACGCATGGACCCTGGTTCTACCTGTCAATAATGGGCAGATGAGCTCTGTCCCGCATAAGTTGTACCAACACCGGGAAATGTAAATTCTTCTGCTAACAAGAAAATCATCACTTGGATGATCATCCCGAAGGAAAAGAACACTGTCGGTGTAGGGGAATTCGGGGTTTCCCTAACCGCCTATGGGCCGATTAGCCGGCCCATAGAAGTGCAGCGCTACTGAGGCGACGGCCCGCCTAGGACTGGGCCGAAGTAGGGGAGGCACCTGACGCGCGCACTCGAGTGCCTGCGCTGACGGGCGGCGGATGGGACGGGGTGCGCCTAGGGCCATCCTCCGCCTGTTGCCGCCGCCTGGTGCTGTCGCCTGGGGAACGCGCGAACCAAGGAAAGCACGAGGTGCACCACCATTAATACCGAGGTAGCCGGCGCGGGTCGTCCAAAGCGCAAAGAACGAGGGTGGTGGAGAAAGATTTGAGAAGATCCTATTCCCTTAAAACCAGCGCCCAAGTCGTTGGTCTGAGAGGGTCCGAGTTGTGTAATAACCTCTCCCTTGGCCTATAAAAAGGGGAGGCCCGTTCATTGTAAGAAAGACAAATATCAGTAACACGCATACAAGCAGGACGTAGGGTTTTACGCTCCAAGCGGCCCGAACCTGGATAAAACTGTGTGAGTTTCATCCTGCACCCAGCTCGCTTCCAACAAGCGCTCGATTCGATCTCCCCGCAACCTTTCTCTAGGGCGGCCCGGTAGGCCCCCATTTGAAGGTGCTTGCACGCACCGACATTTAACGCGCCAGGTAGGGGGAGCGTCGTAGATCTTGCGTAGAACCCTCAACCGGCGATGGTGAAGATCACCAGCGAAGCCCCGTCGCAAGACAGCCGTTCCGGGTCGGGGTCTGGCTCCAACTCTCGGGGCCCCCGCCACCAACGGGGGGAGAAAGCGGCCTCGCCAGCACGCAGCCCGAAGGAGACGGGCGACCTTCCCCCAACTCCCGAGGGAGGAGGGGGCGGGCAAAACCGCTCTCGAGGGCATGCGGCCGGTGAGACCGGGCAGGCGCCATCAAAAGGACACTCCCGAAGCAATCCCTCCACGGCTCAGCCAACCACACGACGGTTGTTTGAAGAAGAGGAACCGGCAGATCCCATTACCGCCGTGAAAACCATGCTGCGCCAACCGCCTCCTGGGATATCCCACGTCCCCCGCGCCGAGTCATGGCTCGACGACCTCGAGCGGGCTCTCGATTCTGTGCCTCGCACTGGCAGGAAGGGGGGGGCGTAGGAGAGACCGGGGAGGCAAGGCGAAGGCGGCGACCCTCACGGCGGATGCCTCGCACTCGGTGACCACCCCTTGTAGCCGAGACCTGAGAGACGACCTCAAACGACGCCGGTGAGGGAACGAGGACACCCATGTCTCCATTGAGCATTCCCGCGAGCGCACCAACGAGAGCCGAGGGCACAGCCCCGAGCGCTCCGATGAGCACACTCATAGGGAATACAACTCGGAGAAAACCATGGTAGCCGTCGCGAGTTTGCCTCGGAGTCGGACTCCGAGTCCTCCACAGAGCACCACCACAAGCAAAGACAGAAGCCAGTCAGCACCTCCTTCACCGTGGGATGCGCGGCTCTGTCCACGCGACTTCGGCGAGTGGCGTGGCCCCACAAGTTATGACCGGATCTCCCGAAGTGTTACGACGGCACGGCACCCCCGGGCGAGTTTCCCCAGATCTACTCAACCGTCGTCAAAGCCGTCGGGGGTTCTGAAGACGTCATGGCCAACTACTTCAACCTTGCGTTGAAGGACTCGGCTCGGTCTTGGTTCATGAATCTTATCCCGAGATCCATCCGTTCATGGGAGCAACTGTGCCGGGATTTTTTAGCCAACTTCCAAGGCACGTCGAAATGCCCTGGAAGTCAGATTGACTTGGACCGGGTCGTCCAGCGCCCGGGTGAAACACTGAGGCAGTTCATGCAGCGCTTCAGCCAGGTCCGCAACACCATCCCACGCATCAAGCCGGCGCAAATCATCGTTGCGTTTGGACATGGCATCCGAGACAAAGACATGCTAGGGAACTCGGGGTCAACGCCCCCGAATCCGTCATCAAGTTGTTTAAGCTTGCTGACAAGTGCACCCTGCGCTAGGAGGCCCAGGCGTGGCATGACCCCCCAGCCAAGGTAGAACTAGACTTCAGCGGAAACCTTTCCAAGAACAACAAGAAGAAGCTGCAGAAGAAGTAGAAAGATGAGGAGGTCGTGCCAGCAGGCTAGACTAGTCGGGCGACGCGCCCCGGACCGAGTCCCAGGACGGCGAAGCCGGGCGCCAAGCCGTCGACTGGTAAGTTCTGCGCCCTCCACGAGACAACCGATCACGACCAAACCGAGTGTCGTTAGATCCAGGCAACCATCAAGTGCCGACAGGAGAGGCGCACGGCCGCAACGAAGGAGAAACAGGAGGAGGAGAAAGACGAAGAAGAGGCGAACGCCTTTGAAGAGGCAGGGTCGGACGATGCCATCGCTGTCATCAGCGGAGGATTGTCCGGCCATTCCTCCAAGAGGGAGATCAAGCTCTGCAAGTCCGGCAAGGCGCCGGCGCGGCAGGTTAAATGGGCGGACGTGCCCATCACCTTCGACCGGAGTGATCTCGTGGGTCCTGACAACTCGGACGGCAAGATCCCGCTCGTGGTCACTCTGACCATTTCAAACAAGAAGGTGGCCCGAACGCTCATCGATGGTGGGGCAAGTATCAACCTCATCACCCCCAAGGTGTACGAGATGCTCCAAGGCTCTAAGGCCGACCTCCAGCCGTCGCGCCCCTTTCACGGAGTGTTACCCGGAACTGCCCGCCCACTGGGTAGGGTAGCGCTCTCAGTAACCTTCGGCTCAAGGGACAACTTCCGCACGGAGAAGATCACTTTTGACATGGCGGACATCGACCTCCCCTACAACGTCATCATCGGCCAATCCGACATTAACAAGTTCATGGCGGTGCCCCATTACGCCTACCTCACGCTTAAAATCCCGGGCCCCAAGGGCATCATCGTGGAGCGTGTGGACGCGGTCAAGGCAGTGGCCTGCCTTGAGGAAATCTTGGCCTCCGAGCTCGCAGCGAGCGAAGGGGCCAAGGAGCTGACACCAAGAAGATCGCTCTGGATGAGTCCGAGTGCGCCGCGCACTCGGATGTCTGCACCCGCGGCAGCTGACACCAAAAAGATCGCTCTAGACACCGAGGGGTCGAAGACCACTACCATCAACGGCGGCCTGGCCCCCAAATAGGAACTCGCGCTCGTCACCTTCCTACGCAAAAACGTGGATATCTTCGCCTGGCACCCGACTGACATGCCAGGGATTCCAATGGAGGTAATCGAGCACAAGCTAAGGGTGGACCCGGCCGTCCGCCCCGTAAGGAAGAAGGCGCGCGTCAAGCACCCGAGTGAGAGGATTTCATAAGGGTAGAGGTCCGAAGGCTCCAGAAGCTGGTTTCATACGTAAAGTCCTCCACCCCACATGGCTTGCCAACTCCGTGGTCGTACCCAAAAACAATGACAAGCTTCTGATGTGTGTGGACTATACTAACCTGAACAAGGCTTGCCCCAAGGATCCCTTCCCTCTTCCAAGGATAAATTCAGTAGTAGACTCTACTACAGGATGCGACCTGCTATGTATGTTGGATGCGTACTCAGGGTATCACCAAATTTGTATGGTGCGCGAAGATGAAGAAAAAACAGCATTTATGACTCCCTGAGGGAGCTTCTGCTACATAAGCATGCCCTTTGGCCTCAAGAATGTGGGCCCCACCTTCCAACCGGCCATGCGCCTAACGTTGGATAACCAAATTAGGAGGAACGCCCAAGTGTACGTAGATGACATAGTTGTGAAATCCTGAGAGAGCTCTTCCTTACTGGCCGACCTCGAGGAGGCGTTCATGAATCTGCAAAAAATAGAGTGAGGCTCAACCTGGAAAAATGCATCTTTGGGGTCCCAGCGGGGAAGTTACTCGGTTTCTTGGTGTCGCACTGGGGAATCGAGGTCAACCCGGAAAAAATCAGAGCCATCGAGGCAATAAAGGCACCCATCCGCCTCAAGGACGTGCAGCGCCTCACCGGGAGTATGGTGGCCCTAGGTCGCTTCATATCCCGACTCGGAGAGCACGCACTACCCTTCTTTAAGATACTAAAGCAAGCGGGCAAGTTCAAATGGACCAAGCAAGCCAACGACGTGCTGCAGGAACTAAAACGGTACCTTTCGTCACCTCTAACCCTGACTGCTCCAAGTCCAGGAGAACCGCTCCTCCTCTACATCGCTGCAATCCCGCAAGTGATCAGCATGGTCTTGGTGGCCGAGCGGCTGGAAGACGCCGCTCTTGCACCAAGAAAAACGGCAAAAGGACGGAGGAGGAACGTAGAGCAAGACCCAGGGCCTACGCACGAGTCTGACTTGAGAGCTGCGCCTAAGCCCAACTCTGAGTTGGCGCCTAAGCCACGCTCGGGGGCTACGCTCGAATCTCGCTCAGGGTCAGCACCCGAGTCCGACTCGGGAGCTGCGCCCAAGCCCAACTCCGAGTTGGTGCCCAAGCCACGCTCAGGGGCTACACTCGAATCCTGCTCACTATCGGCACCCAAGTCCGACTCAGAGGTTGCGCCCAAGCCCAACTCTGAGTTGGCGCCCGAGCCACGCTCGGGGCCTACGCTCGAATCCCGCTCAGGGTCGGCACTCGAGTCTGACTCGGGCGCTGTGCCCAAGCCCAACTCCGAGTTGGCGCCCGAGCCACGCTTGGGGGCTATGCTCGAATCCCGCTCAGGCTCAACACCTAAGTCCGACTCGGGGGCTGCGCCTGAGCCCACCTCCGAGTTGGCGCCCGAGCCATGCTCGGAGGCTACGCTCAGATCTCGCTCAGGGTCGGCACCCGAGTCCGACTCAGGGGCTGCGCCCAAGCCCAACTACGATTCGGCGCCCGAGCCACGCTCGGGGGCTACGCTCAAATCCCGCTCAAGGACGGCACCCGAGTCCGACTCAGGGGCTGCGCCTAAGCTCAACTCCGAGTAGGCGCCCAAGCCACGCTCGGGGGCTACGCTCGAATCCCGCTCAGGGTCGGTGCCCGAGTCTGACTTAAGTGCTACGCCCAAGCCCGACTCAGAGATGGCAGTCGAATCTCACTCAAGAGGCACCTTCGGAACTCTGCCAGGCGCCGCAACCGAGTATCACTCGAGGATGGCACGCAGCTCTAAGGGCACGGCTAGTCTCTCACCGCCACACGGCCCGGGGGGCTCCGGCTCCAACCAAGATCACGGGAAAGGGTCGCGTCACGTTTCCAATAGGCCAAGGGGACACCGGCCATGGCCCGAGTGGCCTAGGGGGTCCGGTTCTGACCAAGTCGACAACAAAGGGGCCACCTGAGTAAGACCGGCGCCACCAGATGCAGGCCGTTGCACCAACCAGCCACCCGGGGGCTCCGGCTCTGACCAAGCTAGATGAAAAGGGCGGTCCGGTGGTCCCAGCAGCGACCGCCGTGCTCATCCAATGGTCGGTATCTTTGTCAGTGAAGTACTGTGAAATGCCAAGACGCGATACCCCATGCACCAAAAGATGCTTTATGCCTTGCTGGTGGCCTCCAGGAAGCTGAGGCACTACTTCCAAGCCCACCCGATCAAAGTCATCACCCAGCTGTCCCTGGAAACAGTGCTGCAGCTCGGTGAGCGCGTCCTCGAGAAGCTGCCGCCCTTCCACTTCCATCACGGACCGAGCGCGCGCGGCGACTCCCTCCAGCAGCTCGGCGACTGGCGATAGCACATATACATAGTGCTACGCCGTCCGTTGCGTCGGGCGAGGGAGCGATTCAAGTCGGTCATGGCTAAGTGCCTGGTTTACGTGCTCGAACAAGTCGCGTGCCATGTCGGTGAAGCTCGTGCCTGCCGGACGCGAGTCCTCCACCTGTTGCGCCAGAGCGACCCGCTGCAACTCCGACGCGTTCAGAAGGTCCTCCAGCTCCTCGACGGTCCTGCCTCCAGGTAGAGCGTCGCGAGCACGGCGTCGACCTGGGCATGACGCACTGGCGGCGGGTTCTAGCTCCTTCTCATCCAAGCTCTTCTCAAGTACCCGGATGCGGTCCAGGTACTTGGCCTTCACTATAGCCCAGTTCAAGGAGCGCTCCTCGAGGTCGCAAACCCGCGCCGCCAGATCCCCGCGCTCCTTGGAGCTCTCCTCTAGGGTCTCTTGGCGGACTCGAAGGGCGGCAGTGGCCGCCAAACCGCGAGCGTTCTCCAGCTCGGCGGTGGCTCGGGCCTCCATACTCTCCGTCGCCGCTATCTTCGCCGCCGCTTCAGCCTCCCGAAAGACCACCTGCTCCTCGCGAATGGAGAGCTGGCGAACGGAGTACGCGTCTTCTGCCTCCTGGATTTGCACTCGAAGAGAGGTCAAGCGGGCATCCAATAGGGACCTAAGGAGGTCCGCGGCATGCTCCCTGTCGAATAAGGCGAGGTGCTGCTCCTCCACCTCTGCTTCCCTCGCCCTCAGCGCATCCTGTCATGCATCAAGGGCCGCCTCCCGGTCGTCCAGCCCCTCTGCGCGGGTATCCAGGTTGCCCTCACGCACCAACAGGGCATCCCTTTGTTCTTCAAGCGCCTCCTCCTGTAGGCGCAGCGCATTTTCAGCGGACCTGAATCCTTCGGCATGCTCGGCCAGTTCTAGCTCTGCGGCCTACGCGCGCCCGACTTCCGCCTTGTGCACTGACTCCCGGTGCCCGACTTCCGCCTCGCGCTCGGCGATCGTGTCAACCTGTCGGTCCGCTTCCTCCATCAGCTCGACAGCCGCCTCACGGAGCCCGGCAGCCGCCTCTGTCCGCTGGCGGGCGCGCTCCATCTCGGCACCATGATGGCGGTGGGCCAGCTTCACGGCGGCCTCAAGCTTGGCCCACTCGGCCACAGGGGTGGCTTCCCGGCGCTCCAGGTCCGACAACGCCGCCAGAACCAACGAGGCCAGCTCGGGTAGGAGCCTCCGCGCCTCGTCGATCAAGACGGGCAGCAGCCGTGGCAGTCCACCGCGACGGTCAACTTCCACAGGCACAGCACGAGCGGAACTTGTCCCACTCGGCAGCACCTGATCTGGCTCCGACCGGGCACGCGACAGAGTCCTGTCAGCACCCGACATGGCATCCACTTTAATCGGATCGTCAGCCCGAGCGCCAGCCGCAGACTCGGAGGCGTGGGGGCGGTGCTGGCGTCGATCACCTCCAGAGCCTTGAGGCGAAGAAGACGGCCCGGACTGAACCCCTGACACACACACCAAAACAAGCAGGGGGGGCGGAGCGGGCTGAGATTCGGGCCGTGCGGGCGGACTTACATCAGCCCGGCTGGGAGGACTCAGACGGCAATGGAGAGGGCGAAGCCGGTCCCGCCTGTGAAGTCAACCATAGCAACATCACTAGAAAGTCGACATGATTGGCAATGTGTGGTCGGGTCTCGGATGCTTACCTTAGGAGGCATAGCCGCGACGGGCGTCGGAGCGGCCGACGGGGTTGGCGCAGCAGCAGCAGCCTTCGTCGTCGTCTCCACGCGGGCGCCCCTATTGCCAGAGATAGTTAGCGATTAGGATCAGTGAAGAATCCCAGGGCAAAGTGTAATGGTCGACGAGGACTTACTTGCGGAGTCGTTTCCACTTCCGCACGGGCACGTCGGGCACCTTCACACCAGCGCCCTCACCTGCTGTGACTGCGGGCTCCGGGTGGTGGCCGCTGTGGGAGCGCCTTAGTCCCGCACGAGCGGCGACGGGCGGCGACGCCTCTTCCAGCTTGACTCCCTAGTCGGGGCAGCGACTCAGAAGGTGCCACCGGTAGGAGGTGGGGCCCCACCCTCGGAGTCGGAAAAGGGAGGCGAAGGAGACCGGGCCTTCTTGCCCTTTCCAGGGGGCGAACTACCGCCACCATCGGGTTGGGGACCGCCGGGTCCAACAGGCGGCCCTCCCCTGGGGGGCGCGCGGTCGGACTTCACGCCCTGGGCATCCAGCTTCGGCATCGAGTTGATGATATCATATTTGCTGGCAGCGAGTCGTAGAGGGCCAGCACCCTCGGGATAATTGAAGCCGAACGGCAGGTCAGCGCTGGTCAAAAGCTTGTACGCCTCCCTCAGCACCAACTCGGGGACGTCTGACCCGGGCCCCCTTCGAGTGCGAACCGCGTCGTTAAAATCACGGTATAACCAGGCCGGCCGCGAGCGCGCGCGAAGAGGCGCCAAGGCCGTGGTCAAGAAGTCAAAGATGACCCCATTGACCGAGAGCCCGGCCGCTCTTAGAGCCGCGATTCGATCCATGACCGAATCCAAACGCGCGTCGCACGGCGACACATGTTCCCAGAATTCGAGGACCGGGTCGGGTTGATGGCGTGCAAACCGAAGACGGCAGGGCATAGCTGGAGACGATGGGGACGCCTTCAGGTCCATAAAGACCCACTGGCGCCTCTATTTCTCGATCTTCAACTGGGGGGCATAGTCGATGTACCCGGTTCGGGATCGGATGGAGAGTCGGATGCTCCCCATCGGATCGCTCCCCCCAGTCTTCGATAGCTTGAAGAAGCAGCGGAAGATGTCGACGGTGGGCACCACCCCCACGAAGGCCTCGCGGAGATGGGCAAACACCACCAGGGTGATGACGGTGTTGGGCCTGAGGTGTGTTATCTAGAGGCCGTACGACACCAGAAACTCCATAAAGAAATCGGAGAACGGTGGCACCAGCCCGGTGAGCACGAAGAGGGCAAAGGTCACGATCTCGCCCGCATCCTCGTTCGGCGACACAGTTGCAGTCGCGGGGCGGAAAGCATGGAAGTCGAGGTCGTTTGGGTCGACCACCAAGAACGACCACACCCGGTCGAGGGAGGCGTCGGAGCGGAAGATCGAGGCCGGCAGCAGGTCAGCAGCTCTGTCTCTCCCCCCCCCCCCCTGCGTTGCGGACGAGGCACGGGATGCTCCACCATGTGGCGCGACAGCGGAATCTCTTCCTGAGGGCAGGCTTGAACCGCGGCCCCGACGTTCACTGGCATGAAGGATTGCCTCTTGCAAGTGCGTGGCGAATGGAGAAGAGGCAGAAGCAGAGGGCTATGCGCGACGGCACAGGCAAGAGGGGAAGACGACGCTCAGTGGCGAAGGAGGAAAGAATGAAGCGAAGTGCGTAGGAGCAGAAGTGGCGTCGTTTCCTCTCCCCCACTTGGGGATTCGAAAGAAGTGGAAGAGACGAGCGTGGTTCCCGAAAAGCCCGCGGCGCGACTTCTCGCATCCCGATCGTTGCGCGCTAAGAAGCCCCGAGGCAATGACGGGTGGCCCCAGGGTGCCAGACACTGAGGCCAGGGTTCCCCTAACCGCCTATGGGCCGATTAGCCGGCCCATAGAAGCGCAGCGCTACTGAGGTGACGTCCCGCCTAGGACTGGGCCATCCTTCGCCTGTCGCCGCCACCTGGTGCTGTCACCTGGGGAACGCGCGAACCAGGGGAAGCACGAGGAGCGCCGCCATTAATGCCGAGGTAGCCGGCGCGGGCCGTCCGAAGCACGAAGAACGAGGACGGAGGAGGAGGATTTGAGAAGATCCTGTCCCCTTAAAACCGGCACCCGAGTCGTTGGTTTGAGGGGGGTCCGAGTTGTATAATAACCTCTTCCTTGGCCTATAAAAAGGGGAGGCCCGTTCATTGTAAGAAAGACAGATATCAGTAACACGCATACAAGCAGGACGTAGGGTTTTACGCTCCGAGCGGCCTAAACATGGATAAAATTGTGTGAGTTTCGTCATGCATCCAGCTCGCTTCCAACAAGCGCTTGATCCGATCTCCCCGTAACCTGACAGTCCGACAGGCCTCCATTATCGTATCCAAATTTGGTTGAATTTTTGGCACAACCAGAATATCGTTCATACTAAAAATTTGAACCCATGTAAAAACTCCCTATAATAATGATATGGAATTTCCTTTTGTTAATAATAGTGAATTTATGCGCTTCACGAATTTTGGTAGAAAACACTATAAAAGAAATTGGAGAGAGAATCATATGTACGCATAAAATAAATTACAAAACTAGTTAAATTTTCTTAAGAGTAATTAATCCTTTCTACATATTATAAAATTTCATGCATAATATAATACCAATTTGTACTAAAATGGGTTCTATAAGAATAATTCTAAAGTAGAATTTTTATCTAAAACAAAAAAGTGTCAACGTATAAATACAAACCTCCATTCATTAAAATTTTAAAATTCATATCTTCTAAAAGCTATAGTTTGTGCATTCGCACTTGATATACTAGTAGTAGATCTAACTTCAATGTTTACTAACAATATAATTGAAGTACTTTTTCTAGTGATACAAACATTGACCAATAACACATGGCCAATTAAGAGAAGGATTAAGGTATATAATTAATAATTAAATGGTAAAAATAGTGGTGTCTTTATTAAACTCTGAAATTTAATAGGGACGCATTGGCCCCTCCCATCCAAAGAGAAGTACTCCACTACTTTTCGCAAGATCCTTTCTACATATACGATTAAATTTCTGTGACTTTGTGCAATAGAGATTAAACAAGTTTATATATATAGCAGACTCAAAATAGATCCTCCTCTTCTAAGCCACAAACCACCTAGACACCCACCCCCTTCCCCGGATTCTCCTTATATTTTCGAGGCGGAGGAACATGTCACGTACTAGTATTGTCATGGTCGTCTTGCTTATGCTATCAACCATGGCAGTCGATACATGCTCTTTCCAGGGTGTCCTCAGCACCCACTTATTTGCTCAAACGCAAAAAACCAAACCAATGTTTTGCATTTCCTTTTACGATATGTCAGTTGATTTTTGGTGCCCTTGCGGTGGGGCAATGGCCCCTAAGAAGCTTCACTGCCTTTTGTAACCAATTTATCATTGTGATATATAGTTGAGTGATAAAATATTCACAAGCATTTATTTACCAAATTTGCATCATCTCACCTCATAATTAAACTATGTATTTTTAGATCTTATTAGATAGGTAAATCGATTTTATTGTTGAGTTGTTGTATGCAGTGATCAAATTGAAAGACATGACCAACTTTTGATAAAAGTGCACCTGACAACAAAGCAAATATGTTCTATGCATGTATATTGTGTCAAATATTTCCTAAAATTATGTCAAGATATTATGCATCGTCAGACTAATATAAAAATCATGTACATGAAAGTTATCTCAATATATCCATCCAATAATTCATGGTCGACATTTAGATCAAAGAAACAACTCATTTTTCTTCAGCACACGACAATTCAGTGTAGGCACTAGACAGATCTCAAAAGTCACATCTTATACATTGACGGAGCCTAGTTCTGGCCAAACGGGCTGCCCGGCACGGCCCGGTCCAAATCCGAAAAGGTCTGGCATGTTATATTTCGGGCCGACACGGCACATAATAGTAGTTGGGTCGTGTCGGGCTGGCCTTCGTGCCTTGCCATCGGCCCACTGCACGGCACGAATTTGATTAGCCGTGCCGGGCCGACCTGACAGGTCCTTTAAGCATGACGGCCCATATGGCACGGCAAGCACGATGGCCCACAGCTCGGCCTCCGATGTCGGCGCGTCGCTGGGAGAAGCCAAAAGACCTTCGCGTGACAACGGCGCCTTGCCCGGAGACGGCCTCCGCTCTACGATAGCAACGCATGCGAGGACCTCCACGGCATGGGCGAGGAGCTTTGACGGCGCGCGAGGGCCTCCGACGGCGGCGACGCGTGCGATGGCGAGGAGCTGGGCGGCGCGGGCAAGAAGAAGCTATAGAGCGATGGCGGCGGGGTTGAGCTGCGGCAGCGGGGGTGAGCTGCAGCGGGCGAGGAGCGGTGGCGGCGTGCTCAGCGCGGTGCTGGCAAGAAGCGGCGGCGACGGCTTGCTCGATCAAGGCCCCAGTGCGGCGAGTGGCGGCGGCGGCACGGCTAGGGTTGGGGCTGGCGGCAGTGCCGCACGGGAGAAGCGGAGAAGAATTAGGGAGAAGGAGAAAGGAGACGAAGCAGAGAAGAGAAGGGATGCTCGGCTCCGGCCTGGTGGGCTGTTTTGTTACGTCTGATGGGCTGTTAACGGGCCATACTTTCGTGTCACCTATCGAGCCTTTACGTGCCGAAGGTTAATCGGACCGTGCTCGTGCCACCCGTCGGGCCGAGGCCTCGGTCTTAGCACGGTACAAAGGTGTGTGCCGGGGCCGGCCCAGGCACAAAATGTTGCGTGTCGTGCCGGACTTGGATCAGACCAAATTTTGCGGCTCTCGGAGTGCCACGGCCTAGTTGGCCAGGACTAACGGAGCCAGAGAGTGGAGGCCGACCCTGAGATTTGGGCTAGTGACCCAACCCCCACCCTGTTGCCCTAATAGTCCAAACAGAGAGCTAGCCAGGCCACAACCGAGAGGCAACTAGGCCTTGTTAGGGCGAGGTGCGAGCACCAAAGGAGTCGAGAGGTCGTAGTACAGGGTTTCAAGTCTGGCACGATCGGCGGCGATAAGAGAGCTGTATGTGCATGCGTTGTGTGCAGTGGTCGTGATCGTGCGTACTCCTACGCGTCTACAGCTGTGTGGCTGATGCGTGCTCCTTGATCCTAAGTAAGCAATCTCAATTGTTTAATCCGGCTGGTTGCTTGTTCGTTTGAATAATTTCTACTTGTAACGCCAGTTTTAATGGGATCTTTCATAGCATAGTTTCAAACAGTGACATATTAGTTTTGAGATTTTATATTATGAAATGAAACTACGTCTCTTAGTGCTTAGTTTCATATCACAGTTTTATATGCTTATCAAAACATTAAATTATTGGTAGGTGGTTTTCAATGGTTGGTTGTGGTTGGTTGGGATGAAAGAAAATATCCTCAATGCACTTTCATTTGGCTTTCATTTTATTGGAAAGAGTACATATAGTCTTTTATAGAGATAAAAGTCATTTGCTCTCTTTCATAATAAATTCTCTGTCATGTCACCACTTTTGCTGATGTGACAACTAATTAAATGCAAATGAAAGGTCTATTAAGACTGGCCTAACAAGTTAGACTATATACAGTTTTAATCTAGTAACGTGCTTTTGAGTCCATCTAGTGTCTAATTAAATTGCTTCCTTAATGAATTGCTGACTTCACACCGATTTAATCAATTGCAAGCAATGTTGTTCTAGGTTAATGTTTCTTGAATATGAAGGAACATATTGTGGATTCTTTTGTGGCTATTAAAAGGCGTAAGCCCAATAAAAAAAAGAAGTAGTTTTTTTATCTCTTTCTTATTATATAGTCTTGTATTGAACCGTAATTGTTGATTTTTTTAATATATTTCTAAGATATTTTTATTAAGCTCTTGGATTTTTATCATAAGTTGGCACTTCAAATTTATTTTGTGAGAAAAAATTTGAACAATGATGATATATACAATCACTTGATTAGTCAGCAAAGACATTCCCTCGGAGCTGGAAGGCCTTGGTGAAGAACACGGAGGAGCAGAGGTAGCTGCAGAGGATGCCGCTGACGGTGGATGCGCCCATGAGCATGTTCTCGACCACGATCTGCAGCTGGATTGCCTCTAAAGGAGAGGCGCCGCCCATGATGAGCCCGGTCATGGCGCCCGGGAGCGTGATCAGCCCCACCGTCTTGGCGTGGTCCACGGTCGGGGACACCGCGATCACCAGAGCCTTCTTCACCTGCTGGAGCGTCGCCTGCCGCGGCGTCGCGCCCAGCGCAAGCGCCGTCTCCACCTGCACAACCCAACAAAAGTCTCTTCTTCATATTTTAAACTCGTAGTAACACCATAATGCTGGCTGGGGTTCCGATGTCAAGCTCTGACTTCCATGTTGCTGCTGAACAATTCTTCTTTTTTTCTAATCTTCGAACATTATATTTCCTTCTTGATAGAGTTAAAAAAAGGAATTATTTTATATATCTGAGCAGCAGTGGTCGTGGAAGATTAAAGCACACTGACCAGGATCTTCTCCATCTTGACGTCGTCCCGGAGCTTCTTCATCGTGACACCGGTGACAGACATGGCGGTGCCGACCATCATGCCGGTCACGGGGATGATGTACCGTGGCGTTAATGGGAACACGTCGAGCACGACGAGCAGGAACATGGTGATGGCCGTGCCGACCAGGATGGACACGCCGGCGATGTACTTGCCACGTGGCACCTGCTTCGCGCGCTGGCCCGCCGTGATCCCCGCGATCGTCACCTGTTTATGGATATTTTATTTTTTAGGAATGTAATAACCGCGGCAAAATGCTCTGAATTGGCCCGATCATCTTTGGTTGCTTCCAGTTAAATTACTACCAATTACCATGAAGAGGTAGGCGACGAAGCAGCAGGTGACCGCGTTGTCCCGGGAGAAGATGAACTGGAGGACGAAGCCGATGACGGAGAGCTGGAGGAAGGCGCGCGCGGTGGCGTAGAGCATCTCGCCCTCGATCCCGATGCCCTGCGCGAAGCTCAGCGCCATGGCCATGGCGACCACGGTGGTGGCCGCCACCGGCTTCATCATGCCCGCCGTGAACTCGCGCCAGAACCCGGGCTCGCCGGGGGCCACCTGCCCCATGATCAACGCCCACGCGTACTCCATCGTCGTCATCGACGATCAGCTCAACCGAGGTGTTGCTGTGTTGGATATAGGACCGTACCGTACGGGCGGCTTGTCCTGTTGTTGTTTCTCCCTCTACCGTGCCGCCTCTAAAAAGAAGGTCGTCGCGTTCGTGAAGGTCTGACCAGGCGCCTCCTAGGTGCTACGTGCGCGGGGCCCACGTGAGGGCATGTCGGGCAAAGTCAAAGTCGGGTCAACCGTGCTCTCAGAGCTTTATGTGCATGTCCATGGCGTCGCCGGCGAGCCAGGAGCCACCCGGTGCGATGGCCGCCAGAGCCGGAGGCAAGGGCCGTGGACACACGTGGCCGGGTATGTCAGTTCAGCTGTGTGCACGCACGAGGCGTGTGTCTTTTATTTAAAATAATCATTTTTAATCTATAATTTCAAAAAAAGTTTATTCAAAACTAAAATTGTAACATCTAGTCGTTTTTAACACGTCTATCACTTTGGCGTGTTTGGTCTATGAAGCACGTCATATTGATTGGCGTAATTAGATCCATGTTATCATCGACTGCCACGTCGAATCCGAGCGGGAACTAAGGTTGACCGAAAACACGCCAATCTATTTGACGTGTCTTGTGCATAAAACACGCCATACCGATTGGCATGTTTGAGACTTAATCCCCTTTGAATGATCCAGGCGTGAAATAAAGTTAATTAAGTCACGCCAATCTATTTGATGTGACTAATAAACGAAACACGATAAATGGTTTGACGTGTCTCACTAAAATCAAATAGTAGGCATGTCGCTTTCATGCTGATGTAAGCAATTAAAGTGACATAATTTTTTAAAAAATGTTATAAATCCTTCATATAGTATCTATTTTTTATTCCGTTTTTACTGTTGTGTTGACCATACGAACAAAATTAGATCTCACTTTATTAGTCACATCAAATGGATTGGTCTGACTTAATTAACTTTAATTCATATCTGGGTCGTTCGAAGGGGATTAAGTGCCAAACACGTCGGTATAGCGTGTTTTATGCACAAGACACGCCAAATAGATTGACGTGTTTTCGGTCAACCTCAGTTCCCGCTCAGATCCGACGTGACAGTCGACGCTGACATGGACCCAATCACGCCAATCAGTATCGCGTGTTTTATAGATTAAACACGCAAAATACTTTTGCGTGTTAAAAACGACTAGATGTTACAATTTTAGTTTTGGGTAGACTTTTTCTAAAATTATAGATTAAAAATGATTATTTTAAATAAAAAATTCCACGAGGCGTCGGGACGTGAGTTCTGAGTGAGATACTCACCATAGCAAGTGACAGGTCTCTTAAGCAGGTTAGTACAATTATTCTACATGAACGAGCAGCAAAGTTGGTCGATCCGTTTCAGTAGCAGACAAAATTGTGGGCAAAAGAATAAAAGAAGCGGCCAAAGAGATGGTGCCGATGTCGAGTCAGTGCACCCAGGCCAAAAAGCGAAGTGCGTTGCAAAGGATACTGTTTTGTTTGCTCAACACGATGGAGATTCGGATTCCTTTTACGAAAGTTGTTATCCAGGCGCGGCGCTATTCTACAAGTAGCCGATAAACAATCCATCCGCTAGTCCCTGCGACAGACATCCAACCTTGATCTACGTAAACACAGGTCAAGGATACACTGAAATTCGGAGACCCATTCGCCGTGCAAAAAAAAATTTCAATATCCATACAGCTGCAGATCACGGTCATGGAAACCTCTTTTATTTACAGGTATGATGACAAAACGCCAACCTACCCATGCCAGGCTCCATCAAACAATCATAATTGAAACCAAGTCATGATGTAGGCATGAAAAGTGCCTCCAAAAGACAACATGAATCATCACATTATCGTATTTCAAAACGCAAGGTCAGAGCAAGCAGGCCATGCTTAACAGCTTGATTGCTTCAAAATTTGTATTGCCGATTTGACATATAGAATCCACGGCAAGAGTCAGGCATGAGATGCACTTGCAGTATGGGGGGTTTCTATTTTAAACAAAATGAGGACAGAAAATATAGCCACCACTACAGTATCTCTCAAACGAGTATCTGAATACAGAGCAATTAGCCTGACATATATATAAACTGGCACTTAAACATGATGAAGCATGGGTCAACTCTATTCATCAATCCTTGTTCTTCCCGTTGGTGGGCTTCTTGTACGACTCCTCAAGCTCCTTCGCTTGGCCCAGCAAAGCCCTCATCACCTTCTTAATGTTTGGGACGTTATAGTTTTGAGCAATGTAGATACCGCACCCGGTACCTACCAACAGCGAGAAAGTGCTTTGCAGGAAACCCATCAGAGCTGATCTGCAGAAAGTAAAGAAAACACTATAAATCGCTGAGCAACAGTTTTTCTTCTTGAAATGGCCCCGACCAAGTACAAGAAGCTGTCTAATTTGATTGGTCTACCTAACATGTAACAACAAGACTATCTCAAAGTTGTAAACAGAGTCGTCAAATCAATTCACATGTATGAACTTCTGAGTTGTACCAAAGCAATAAGCATGCGAAGTGCAACAAAAAGTTTTATTTAACAAACAAATCTTGCTTATTTTTCTTTATCTATTGATGATTCAAACAAAAGAAGTTAGTAAAATGGTTTGCCACGAAATTTATATATCCAAAGACAAATTATATTGGAAACCATGATAAAAAAAATCAAGTGTGACTTCTAATTTCACACAAGGCTTGAAACCTGCTTGCTCTGATTATGAAGAATATCAAGTTCTGTATCACAACAGAAGAACTTAACTTAGCAGTAAACCTTATTGTACTGCCATCAAGGATAAATCAAATGCAAAATAGTGTGCGTGTACATAACTCTTCAAATTCACAGTTTCAATATCCAAACATTTCAAGTTCTATATATTAGATGTTCACCCTGCAAAGGGCTTACATCGTTGTACTCTGTTTTCTTCTTGCTTCTTAATGAAATGACGTGCAGTTCTCCTGCGCGTTCGAGAAAAAAAAAGTTCTATTTTTTTCGATCAAAGACTAATGGAACATGCCATATCAAATTGCAAGAAACCCTTAGCATGAGCACTCATGAAAGTCCCTGCTTAAATTCATGAACACCATTTGACCTTTAACTATTTGATGATAGTCAGAGATAACCTTTAAAAGTGCAACATGGAGCCACCAAATAAAACTGTCCTAATAAAATAATGTACCAAACTCCAGTTGAAAATATTTATTTCGCTCCTTATTTTATTCTAAATAGTCCTCACTGATCTACAATTTTTCAATCCGCTAATCAAGAAGTAACCCGCCAGATACTAAACCAGGGCAAAATGCAGATCTCATACATAAGCATCACCAGTCCAATAAACTGCCATGGCCAGATCTTTCCAGTGTTCATCTCATCTAGCTGAACTCATACATCATACAAAGTACACCCTAAGATACTAGTTGAACTAAAACCAGCTCAAAACCCCCTTACTTCAAACTGAATCCTAGATCTCATTACATGACCATTACTACGAAATAGTCTCAGAACTACTAGTTGTTTACAACCCAAGATATCCAATATGTTAACCAATGTCTGTTACATTTCACAGCAGAGGAAAAGTTCAAGGTTAACTACAATGCCAGTGATTTATTTTTTATAAAAAAGGACAATGTTAGCAACAAAGACAGCATAGACAGATCACACAAAAAACAGCACGGCACACATTGTCAGATATTAGCAGCTGCATGATTGCATATGTATGAGAATTTACTAAATGGCCTGAATTCCTCAGTAACTATCATCAGCATTTAAGTATCCAACACAACATGTTAAGCCCTCCTTGCAACATCTTCAAATTTGCTTTGAACCCTGGGGCAAACAATTCTTACAGGTTACCAGGAGGATGCCAAACTAGATAATACCCATCCCATACAATTAAAACTCCAGAAGGAACCTATTCAGAATGCCAGCCAAAACATAACCTAACCAGGTCAACACATACACTTAACCAGATTGACTTGACAAACCTGACTGCCAGGGCATTACCACTGGGTATAGTAGAATGAAAATATAAACTAGAGCATGTTCTTAATTTTTTCAGTGTTAACTAATATACTTATTTGCCCTATTGACCCACAGTCACATAAACTGATTCCACCTAGTGAGTTGAACTAACAAAAACATTCAGCCATCCCTCAAAGCTTTTAGTTGAAGTACACTATACTACAGTCAAGCTCACAAGCCCCTTTCTTTTCAACCAATTTCACACAAACCATCAGTTCTAAATTAGTCAACCTAACTGAAAGCACCAAAGTCAAATCTGTATTGCAGCACCACACCAAAACTACTATAGTGGGAAAGAAGTACACCAAAGTAACCAGTCACAAAGCTACCAGACAGCGATTAGACAACAAGGAACTATCAGGATGCTTACCTTTTACTAAATTTGGACTAACTGCAGACCGGGTTAACCAGATTATCGAACTAACAACTCGCTTCAGCTTTGACAGAGCAAACATGGTCTGTGTGCACGCCCTAAAACTTGCAGTCAGCACAGCAAAAGAAGCATAGACTTGAATCAACATTGCTCGAACGAATTTCAATAACAAACTTCCCCAACCACATGATCGGAATTCCTCTGCAAAATTCTATTCTGCATTGCTGCAGCACACATCACAGAAAGTAAGTACTAGCGCAAAGCTACCAATCACACAACAATTTGGCAGTGACTGTTCGTGGGCTTCTTCTACAGTCGAACATCACAAACATTATTACTTCGCACTAACTGTTGATCGAATCGGTTAGGTTAGTCCAACATCAAGTGACCTAAAGTGAACTTAGTTCGGGGGTTCTGGAGAAATCAGAGCACGCGCACCGACAAAATCAACAAAGGTTTCCGCACAATGTCCGACGCCAGCTTCAATTTACAACCGAATTCGCCCGTTCCTCGATCCCAAAAAATAAAAATAAAAAATGCGCCGAACAAGCAAGGAGCGGCCTGACCCAAATCGCGGCCCGGACGCAGGAGAGGGAACAAGGCGGCCGGGGGGAGGAAGTTTACCTGGGCTGGGGGGGGGGGGGGGGGGGGGGGAGGAACTCGAGCGGATTCCGGTGAGGGCTAGACGGGGCGCGAAGCGAATCGAGCGGCGGGGCGGTGCTTGCTTGGCGTGGCGGAGGGGATCGATCTCTGCTCGAGGCTTGCGGTTGCTTGGTTTTACGACGGAGCAGCGGAGCCGATGTGAACCTACTTGCTTTCCAAGCCGGTCGCCGGTCGGCTTTCCTCTCCTCACCGCTAATGGTGTCCAAATGGGCCATGCCAAGAGAGCCGGTCCGAACTCTGTTTGCATTCTTGGGCCGGACTCTTCTGGCCCACGCACGATTTATGTTCTAATGGACCGAAATGTGTGTTCATAGAGCAAATTTTTTATGCATTATACCGTCTCTTATAAATCATCCAAAATTATAACTTTTTTTTTATGTTATTATTTCAAATTTTACATATTCTATGTACTTATTAAATAATGATATAAAAGACCAGATATCCTTAAAATGAAATCTAGCAAATTATCTAAAAAAATTTTTGGTCGTATCGTAATAAAAATATGTGGCTGTTTTGACTTTTCATATATTTTTATTAACAGCACTATAATAAAAAAACTAAAATTTTATTATATCCATATATTCATCCATAGTTTTATAAATATTATTTCTGAAATTTTCTAGATTTCATCTTGAGGACATATTGGTCTTTTGTATCATAATTTAGCAATCATCTAATAGATAAAATAGCAAAAGTGACACGTAGAGGATTAGAAATATGAAATAGTAAAATGCAAAGGAAGTTATAATTTTAGATGATTCATAAGAGATTAGTATAAGTTTTGATGACGTAAAAGAATTTTCTACTGTTCATATGGGCTGGCAACGCAATGGGCCTAATTACAGTCCTGGCCTTGTTTTTGCTGCCGTCCGTATTGGTCCGTCTGCACTGCACAGCGGCGGTTCGGTCAGAAAGCATATGGTTTGTGACATCCCGATCGATCAAAGATACGCAGGCGCCGTATACGGGCACATGGCGTGCTACGACGCAGTTTGGTTGGCGCCGTACGTGTCGTCCCCTCCGTGGCGGAGGACTCGGTATGGCAATTGCCATACCTTGATTTTTTTTTTTTTATCAGACTACCATTCAGCAGCCGTGCGGCTCAACTTGCCATGACTGAGCTTCCAGCAAATCAAATCAACTAGAAAAGAAAAAAGATAGGCTTCCTTCGGATGTGATACTGCAGGTGCTGCCTTCCGGCAGAGGTGCATCAAGCTAGGATTATAAAGTGGTGCTAGTTGTGCGTACCATACATAGCTAAAGTTTCTCCTCTTTTTCTTTTTGTCTTGATCTGTGTTAACTTGCTAGTGCTCGGTGCTTAGCATGGCTGCAAAAAAAAAGATATATTGTCATTGTAATTGCTCCGTCACACCTTAAATAGTTTTCGTCCTCCGTTATTGCGTCCCCTCCTCCTCCTCCTCCTCTCTCTCTCTCTTTCTCTCTCTCTCTCGGCAAGCAGCAGCCCACAGATCTGCTGCGCTAGTAGTACTAGATTACTGGATATCTCATCCGTGAGCCAAGAAAATACCCACTAAATACGTATGTACACAGATGCAGAACAGTGCATGAGAAAGAGAACCGTCCGTAAGCAACTCTTTCTGGCCATCAAAACTTAGACCTGTCGGCTGTCGCCTCCAAATATTTACTGATGATCCCTACATTCTGAAATTGTTGTTATTCATGATAACAATTTCAAAACGCGTATGTGTACAAGATACTCTCTCCTGCAGTACGTACGTGCGTGCGTATGAGAATGAGTTTATTTGCCGCTGCAAGTATTCATGAACCTACTTACTCCTACTACTACATACTGTACAGTTACTACTCCTAGCTAGTAGGTAGAGTAGAGCAGAGCAGCGGCGACGACACTGCAACGGGGCCCACAGCTGCAAATCCTGGTCGGCTGGCACTGCGATCTGCGCGCGACGACAGGAAGATGACAAAGCAGGGACGATTACTCCTAACACTAACAGTAATGAGCTTCGTGCATGATACGGTCTTGCTCAACGTACTTCTATACGCACCTACGTGCGGTGTGGACCGATTAACGCCTACCAGTAATGTCGGGATTTATTAACTGTAACAAAATACAAGCACAGAATCTTTGTGGCGCGTATATATACAAGATATCGTAGCAGATACTATACTCTTTCCGTGTGCGGTGTGGCTGCATGGGAGAGTGATTTAATTTGAGTGAGAGGGGCGTCAACGAAGTCATCGATCATGCACGTACTGCGTGCGATTATTGGTTATTAATGCGAGCATCCGTTGACTATTTAATCTGCCTACAGTAGATCGCGGCACTACGATCTGTGCGTGACGACAGATCGTACGTGTGGATCGATAGTGTGTGAAGCAGCAGGTACTGTTGCGTCCACTAGGGCGGAGCCAGAACCCCACTACTAGCTACAGGGATGCCGATTGAATTGCCAATGCAAGGTAATCTCCATTGTCCATGGTGATTAAACTCTTGTGTTCATGTCAATGTCCTGCTACTGTTTAATTTCCTCAACGATTTGTGTCAATCAGGGAGAGGGAGGACGGAGCTCATGTTTGGCCTGAACCTGGCTCCGACCCTGTTGTTGCCCTATTTTAGTATGTACTCATCTCTCCCTCTCTCTCGAATTTTGTTTTGTTGTTAGGACAAAGTTGTTTTCGTGCACATAAGAAAAATAAAGGAGGCACAGTGTATGTAATTACACAATGAATGTGAGTTAAGTCAGACAGTGTCTTCTCTCGGTCCGCCCTTACAACTTTGTGATCAATCCAAAACTACTATGAAAAATACAAACATGCTCCCTTGTCGAGTTTTTTTTTCATTCTATTCTTTAAACATAGACACTAACATACAGATATGAATAGTTGTCCTTATGAACACGCGCGTGAACACACTACCTGTAAGCGTCTCAGAAAAAGAATAAGTCGTAAATGTAACACATGTGTCAAATCTAGGATTGAAATTCTGGATGGGTTAGTTTCACCACAAAGTACCTGACCTAATAACAAACTGAGTTGTGCTCACTTACAGCTTTTTTCTCTTACTAGCTATCTATCGTGAATACAATCAAGTTTAGTATAACATTTAGAAAATATATTTTTGTATTATTGTGTATCTATGAGTAGAAATAATCTTGAAAATTTTCATTCTGCTTAATGAGCATTTTCGAATTGCATTGTATATATTGTAGTCAAATAATTGGTCTCATTTTTAGGATATGCATCCAAGTCTTATCATTTTCTAATCCTCTTCCTACTCTTTATTTTTGTTATACTCAGCTAAAACTTGCGGTTGCCAAGTGAAGCCTACAAATCTTACTTTGGGATTGGAGGAACTCTTTTAGTCCAAAATTTACATCGACTTCTCACAAGGGTATGGTCAACATTGTTCTCTTTTTTTTCAGTGGAACACATAAACGGATCATTTGAAGTAAAGAGTGGATCTTGTTCAGAGAGAGAGAGAGAGGGAGAGAGATGCTCAGCCGGGTTTGGGACCAGGCAAGGAACATTCCATTTGATGATACAATTTTATCACGCTCTCCCACCAGTTAAAGAGCTACAGAAAGCTAAAAAGGTCGTCGTAGCAGCTTCCATCCACTGATCATGCATACTACAACCTCATTCTACTACTGCCTAGTAGTACACCATTAAAGCCTATTAGTACTTCTAGCTAGCTAGACTCACACGTACTCCACCTCCGTTCTAAAGCCTAGTACTACATTGACTACTAATAAAGTGCATAAATAGCATCTGAACAAATCAAGAACCGAAAAGAAGATCGAACAAGGGAGACCACGACATCATCATCTAATCTAATTAAGCTAATAAGACGAAGCTAGGAAGCTGGCACTAACAAGATTGTGACAGTATTGAGATCAGGCCACGTCGTGCTGTTCCTCCTGCTTGATCCCGCCGGGGAACAGGTCCAGCGTCTTGAGCGGCCGGCAGAACGCCGCCGCCGGTCCTGCCACGTCGAAGCCCAGCGGCCCCGCCATGTCGGCGGCGGCGGCGTCGTCCAGCGCCGCCGCGACGCCGAAGTTGTCCAGTTTCCCCAGCGAGTCCGCCGCCGGCGCGATAATCCCTCCTGCTTCGCCCTGTTTGTTGTTGACACATGTTAAGGGAAAGGGAGATTAGTTATTGTCAGCTAATAAGTGTTTAGAACGAAACGATGGATGAACTCCAATCCAATGTCGTCAGTGATCTCGGTAATAACGTTGTAATGAGTAACGACTTTATTATTACCTGATGATGGTGATAGTTGAAGAGTTGGCTGTGCGGCGACGGGGGAGTGGTGGCGCCGCCGCCGCACCTGCTCGCCGGCGCGAACGCCGTGGGGTAGTAGTACCCATACGCCGCCGCAGCCGCAGCCGGCGTGGGCGACGTCGGCGCGAGCAGCTGACCAGCAGCAGCCTGGTCGAACGACACGCCGTACGGCGGCGGCGCGACGGGGAGTGTGACGGGCGGCGCGACGGGGAGGGTGGCGGCGAGGAAGCCGTGGTAGTACTGGTGGGCGCAGGTGAGGAGGTGCTGGCTCATGCAGAGGCGGCGGCGCAGCTTCTGTCGGTCGCGTGCCTTGTGGTTCTGGAACCAGTAGAAGACGTTCTTGCCCTCGATGCGCCCGTACGCCGACAGGTGGGCCGTGATCTGCTGGATCTGCGACGCGTTCGGCGTGCGCAGACCGCCGCGGTACATCTCCTCCAGGAACATCAGCTGCTCCGGCGTCGGGCACCACCGCGTCGGGCCCGCCGGAAGCTGCTGCTGATGCTGACGAGACTGGACCTGCTGCGACGACGGCATGCCTTACTCCTTCCTCCTTCTTCTATTCTACTAGTAGTGCTAATAATACGTGCACTCGTCTAGACTTCTAGAGTAGAGTGGTGATCTAGATATAGCTAATGATAATGATGCTGATTAGAGATGACTGCTGCTAGCTGGTGATGCTGCTTAAATATTGGGAAGAGACAAAATGGATTTTGGCTTTGGTTGGATGTGGAGAGACAGAATGGGTACTAGCAGGAGAAGATCAAACAAACAAGGATGGGCCGGGAGGGTTTTGTTGTTGGTTGCTAGCTAGCAGCTAGCAGCTTGAAGACGACGGGGTAAGAGGATGAAGCCGAGAGCATATAACAAGCTGGCCAATGCTTCCTTCCTTGCTTCCTGTCTGCGGTATATATAATGGGCGGGGAGATGAGGACACACACACCATACATACATGCTCTCTAGAGAGAGAGAGAGAGAGAGAGATGGACAGATGGACAGAGAGGGAGGAGAGTGCTACAGTGACTGTTGTTTATGGAGACAGAGAGAGGTGCATGTGGCAACGGCATTTGCAAGTCCAGCGGCCCTGTGCGGTACACTGTTCACTGGTACTAGCTTACACTGCAAATCCAAGCACTATTTTTTCTTCTCGTCTCGAGCAAGATGATGAGCGGCTGCTATAGTCATCAAGAACGTGTACCGTCCCACGATGGATTTCCTGATCGATTAACCCCCATCAAAGACGTCACGTACTGCTAGCTAGCTGCTCTGGAGCTCATATATGTAATGGCCGCTATGTGCGTTTTCATTATTTAACCGGCCGGCCGTTAATTCAATTACAAGCAGAGATTTTCTCTCAAGGAGCTAGCCTATAGAGCTAGCAACAACATATAGTACTGTACAAGCTTTGCACGCATGACAGGCGAAAGACGAAAAAAGTAGTTATTGCTGCGCTCCATTGTACGTTCGTTCTGTCGTTCTTGATTTACAGCTTGAACGCCAAAACGGTACGCGTCCTCGCGTTTGCAAAGTTATTTGATCACTCGTGGTACTCCAAAACACTGAAGCATACATCACAGGCTATAGCAGCGAGACAGGTATTCCCTCCGTTTAATATTATATGACATTTTAGCTTCCGGACATGAGAATTAAGGAGAGGTAAAAAAGATGAGTGCACACGAAACGAGAAGGAGAGAGATAAATATAGAAGTATATTAGAAAGATAGAAAGATGTATTAGGAAGCGAGAGTGTTTTATAATTTAAGAAAATTTAATAAAACTAGAGTATCATATAATGTTGAACGGAGGGAGTACTAGAAGTGGAGCGAGATGTGAGTTTTTTCTTTTTCAGCACGGATCTATTATCCAGCCTGACGGATCGACGATTCTAACTACATACGTGTCATGGAGTTGGATCGAGTTAGATAAACATGAGCAGACTCAAACTTCAAATCTTTGGTGTACATAGGAGTAGCTACTCCACGTACGTGTAGTTATGTATCATATCTCTATACCAGATGATGATTGATTCTGTCATTAGTACAGATGATGAGTGGTTCATGATGTAGTAATAATAAGCTTAACAAGCAACGAGAGGTGGGTAGTACACGACGAGCTCAAGAAGCAAAAAGGCTGTCTACGCGAGGACGAGTCCCATATTCACTTGTCGAGAAAGCTGGCTATGGACGACGCAGTCGTGCTGTACATTCCTCTTTAGAAAAATGTCTGGTTCCCTCTCCTGCAACTGCAAATGCCTTGAATGTTTTCGCATCTAATGCGAAATTTATTTTAACACGTCATGTCGCCCTCTGCGTATTTTCAGACAAGTCAGGAGAGAGATGCAGAGAGGGCTTGCTGCATGGAGAGAGATGGCCAGAGAGAGAAAGCTAGCATGCGTGCATTTAAGGATAGAATTACACGTCGGATTCTGGGAATCTGTCTAGGATTTCGGTTTGAGACGACCGGCCGAAAGCAGCTACTCTCGCGCAGAAGAGGAAGCTGTGTGGGAAACCAAAGAATTATGAGGTGATGATGGATGGCCCCGGCCCTGCCTTGCTCAATATCGATGCAATTTATGCCTATTTTACTATAGCTACCTCAACCACAATTTATGCCTTAGTATATAAAGCTGCCGTTGCCTCAACTACAGTGCACTGGTGTGTTCTTGCAACGCTGACTAAATGGTGCTTTTGGTCTACACTAGCTCTCAAGTCTCTACCACTGTCCCCTGCTAGCAGAGACGAGCAGCAAGTTTCAGTGAGTAATTACTTCCATCCTTTTTGTATTTCCTTCTCCCTACAGTATGTACGTATAGGGCGCTATACATCATGTGTGCAGCGTCTGCATGCTTCTCCGTCCTACTATAGCAGCTAGTAGTAACAAGTAAATGGTTTGATCTTTCGATAAACAAATAAATGGTTTGAAAGGATCTGAAAAATGGACTTTCTATCTGCAAAGTTTTAAATTTGCTTGCACTTTTCAGTACGTAGTATTACCTATGTCCTATATTATTTGACGTTTTGGACTTAGACAGAAAATGAGAATAAGAGAGATATAAATAGAAATATATTGGTAAGAAAAAAAGGTGTATTGAGATGTGAGAATGAGAAGTAAATTAAAAAAACTTGAGAAGTGTAAGATGGACAAGTAATATGAGGTGAAGGGAGTATATGCAAGAGACCATTTGGTGCCACAAATTAAATTCACAAGATTTACTGCCTACAGTCAGGCTGCTACCTTACCCAAAAAATTTAAGATACGGCCAGAACTGCTATACTATATACTCACCCCGTCGACACTAGCAGCGGTGTCAAGAGAATACTGGGTAATGTATGTATTTTGTTTGCATTCACTACTCACATAAAACTTTGTAGTGTCGACCACTGCCGGAAAATGTGGCAAACAATTAATAAGTCTAAGTTAGATCGTACACGCGGTTAGGATTGGAGTACGGCGTACTGGTACTTTTAGATGGACCACGACATCCTTAAGGAAAGGCAAGGTATTGAACACAGTAGTATGTCGTATGTCTATCTCTATCCTCGTTAACCTCAGCTTTAGAAGAGCTGGATCCGTCTATCTAGCTGATCCGGTTTCCTGTACACACTCTCTAATTAACTTGCCGACAGTTAGCTGTAGAAAGCAAACAACAAATTCAGTTCATATGTGCGTATGAGCGGCACCAAATCCCATTACTCCTAACTTAATTCCTGCTACACAACCACGCATATCAATCGATGTAAGGTTGCAGCAAATTACATCTACTTTAGTAGATTATACACATGCTTCTGTTTTACGCTACTGGATAGGGTTCCTGTTCACAAGAGATGTAGGCCTCATTTGATAGGGTTTCATCAGGGTTACGGTGTATGCCTCGCTTGATAGGATTTCAGTTTACAGAGGAAAAATAGAATTGGTTTTGCCAAATAGTTTCTGTGTTTTCTCGAATGAAACTAGTAGTAACTGTCATAAGGTTTGTCGACAGAAACTGACACCCGTCTAGTAGGATTTCCCTTATTTCTACTATACGACTATTCCAATACACCGAGACGTATCTACGTAGTATAGCCAGAGTGGACTATAACTCAGGGGAGGAGTTAGGAGTAAAAGTAAAGCTGGAGGTCTGAATATTGTTCCATTGGCGGTTTGAATAGTACTAAAATCATTTTAATTTGGATCACGACCTGAATTCAAATGTGATTGGACAGATGGAATTGACAAGCAAACGGACCTATACCCATCAAGCTAGAAGATGCTACTTCTCCTAGGCTATCTAGACTCGCCAGGATGGATTAATTAGGAATGGACCGGCCGTCCGGCCTGCAAGAAATGTTAGACACGGAATCCAATTAATCAGGAATTCAGAATGGCTGCAGGACACCTCGAGGAAAATACTTCTATATTCGTCAAGGCATGTAGTAGAACGCTGCTGGAAAAATCTACTGTTCTACAAAGGGCCTGTTTGTTTTTTGAATATATTATTTAATCTAGATTATAATACTAAATCATTTAATCTGGATTATTTGAGTTGGATTATTTAATCTAGATGGAGTGTTTGTTTATCTAGATTATTAGTACTCTGATTATTTGTTTTAGATGTGAAAAGACAACAATAACCTTGACTATTTGAGATTAAATTTTTGCTATGATACAAATCAATCATTCAACAATGATCGTGTCTCGCTGTAGCTGGCCGTGAGGCGGAGTCGGGGGTGGCAGTGCTGGAGGAAGCTGGGCGGTGGAACCCATCGCTTTCGAACCCTTACCGGTCGGAGGGCTGCCCAGGCCGAACGCGATGAGGCGCAGGCGCGGGTGTGCACGAGACCTGAGCAGACGCGCCCACTCGGGGAGGAGCAAGCCATGAAGGTCCTCGACACCATCCTCCGATCCGGTGAGTGAGCCCGCCGAACCTGATGTCGGAGGCTAGCGACACATCAACAAGCAGTGCCGCGACCGTGAGGGGCTCGAGTGGGTGAACGCACCGCACCGCTCAAAAAAGGAAGGATTGAATGGACGGTGGCTGGATCTACACGTTTTGTCGTTCACCATGTCGAGAACCATCAGGTTTTAGACGGGACAGCTAGGGATGCCAGCGCCCATGCCATGTAGGGCGATCTATAAGGAGGAAGATGGAAGGAGAAAAAACAACAGAGGTGTACGTAACTAATCAATAGCATGGTGGGTAATTTTATTCAAATTCCTATGGGTAGTAGTGAGTCTTTTGCCAAAATAATCTAAAATAAGCATTTTTTGAGAAGATTATTGGATTATCATAATCTGACTTCTGGATTAATTAGTCTAGACTCATAATCTGTCCTGTTTGTTTTCTAATTGAATTAATTAATCTAAATTAATTAATCTAGTGAATTATAAGCTGAAACATATAGGGCAAAGCTTTCTAGGTCACAATATTTTTTTAATAAAAAATGTGTTACTACTATTTGTTTAAAAAAAAAGTATGTTCTTGGCTGCTGTCGATCGAGGCATATGCATATGCCGGATGGTGCTATGCATGTGCATGCAAACGTCCATCCATCGATCCAAATGTGATGTGTTGTCGCCGGATGGTCTGATGAAGAACTGAAACTGAAGGGAAAAGCCATGCCGGCCCGGCCATATGCAGGTCATGCAAGGGACCTCGACGCCGACTAGTCGTGTTGGTCCTCGTCAGGGCGTCACACACACAAACTGGCTGCAGCTGTGGGTGTGAGAGAGACATAGATCAGGCACTGCAACAAGCAAGGACGCAGAGATGATGGGATGCTGCTCCTGGCCCTGACTGAATGCCATGTCCTCTCGCTTGATGCGTATGTATGCATATCTGATATCTCGTCTCCTCCTCCTCTCTCTCTCTCTCTCTCTCTCTCTCTCTTGGTGCGTACGTACGATATGTGTTCCATATATACGGCGGTATTTGCAAAGATTCCTTGGGCATTGTTTTCTGGTTCCTCTTTTTTCGCCACACTCCTTGCTAGTACTACCTGGGATGTTGGCCACTCATTGGTACATCATTGTTTGCTCCTATTCGCTTGGCTCACTTAAGATTACCATGGACACTAATATTTACTACTTAACATAATGACCACATGTCTATGAAAGAACCACTAATTGTATTTGTGAAATGTGCACATGGTGGTAATAATAACTTCGTCGTTCATTATTTATATCGAAAAAAATACTAGACGTGAACCATCCATTTGGTGGGATTGTAAAAACCCGTAGAAAAATATATCTAGATTTTTAAAAGAAAATTGGACAAATCACACATGTAGGTAGATATTTATGTAAAAAAGTCAACTTTGCTTGTGAGATACGTCCTGCTAACATGGAGCAATACTGTTCACAGTTGATTTATCCGTAGTTTTGTTTTGATCCATCCATCTGTAGTTCTGTACCTCAAACTTAAGATGCTTGTTTAGAGTTTACGAAATGGTACTACATTTGGGTAATCTTATAATAGCAATTTAGAGATTGAAATGACCTTTGTGATTATATTAGTTCCAGTTGATCATTTCGATAATATTAAACATGCATGTATATTTCCTAACGTAGCACTACATCTCATTCATCACATCGAAAATTTAAAACATTCAGAATGATTTAACTGCTCATTTCGTACGTATATCTACACCATAATATATTAAGAGCATATTTACACATGCATGTACCACATTGTGGTTTTATACCGATCCGAATTGCAAGCACACGTACGTACCACCATGTCGTGGTTTATGCCGATCCGAATTGCATGGGTTCAGAGACATCTTAGTTGCACCACGTACATACGGGACCAGTATTGTTGCGTTTGCAAAATTATTTCGTGTACTAGAAACAGTATACTCCTGCAAGATGCAGTGTCGGCTCACGCACATAACACAACAAACTCAACATAACGCGCTGTTGGATCCGTAGACACAAGTTTTTCAGAGATGCAGTAATTCCGGTTTTGTAATGGGGCATGACATCAAACATAGATACCGTGTTGGATTCCAGCTCAACGAGAAACATAGACGGCCTGCACGGATCATATGCAAGGTTGGAATAACCAGATTCACCGGCCGGCTCGGTTTGGTAAAAAACCGACCGGTTAATCAGGATAACCGGCCGGTTAACTAAATTGCTATAGTACCGGGTCTATTTTTTAGGACTAACCGGTTGGTTAGCGTGATCAGTCAGGATCGATTTTCCGATTAACCTGATTAATCGACCAGTTATTACCGGTTATTCTATCATATGCATGTCTGCGTTGTGTTCATACGGCCCTCAAAAAATTTCCTGCGTCCGGCTGGCCGCGTGTTCCTAGTGATTCGATCCATATATATAATCGCCTGATTTGATAGATCAACAAGGGGAGTTGACCAAGATACCACCATGCACGCAAACAGCTGCTACTGTCAAAAGTATTTACTGTATACTACTGTTGTCTGCGAAACAGTGGTAGAAGTATCATATTCAGACCTCTCTCTCTCGATCTTTTTCTGTGCGTGTGGGAGAGAGAGACCGAGAAAAGCGATATCTATGGGTCTCGGGAAATCGGTCCATGTACAGCAGCAGCACTAGCTGGAAGCTGGCTAGGCACCCAGAAAGCATGCAGCAGCAGGATCTGTGTTTCTTCAATGGCAACGTCATGCATGCTGCTCTCTTTCGATCTTTTACACGGACCCAATAATTCTATATCCATTCTACTCTTCCTTCCTTCCTTCCTTGGTTCGACAAAGTTGACAAAGTTAATGCCTGTCAGAAAGTGTCTCTCTTTTTCCGTTGTCGGCTTCTGAATTGCTCCTCTTCAATCTCTTTATTTATTTTTTTTGAGAAAAAAACATTTACTTGTTCTTATGAAATCGGACTTGGAAGATAGGGTCTCGAGTTCAGGAAAAAAAATATCGGTAAACTTAAGTGCAATTAAGGAATGTTATTAGTTGAGAGGAGGTTCAAGTTGATAGGAGTTAGTGGTATGAACAGATATACTGTACAGTAATAACACAGCTTCAGAAAAGTACACCAGAAGGAAAGATTTAGGGTCATTAAGCATGATGCAGAGCCTTCACGTGATCAATCAACAAGACGCGTAGTAGTACCCTTCATATTATGCTCCTCCCGCAGTGCAATTAAACAGAAATGAAAGCACTTCTGCATCCTGTACAGTATTTAACGGAACATTATTTCATCTCTCTGAAGAGCCTGATGAGCCCTAGTTACTCTGATTTGATCGTGGATTCCATCCCGAAGAATATTATATACTACTATTGCAAGTACAGATCGAAGGCTTTGCAGCACCTATCTATCGTCGATAACAACACCATCAATTCCGGCCCAGAACGAAGTCATTACTTACACCAAGGACACACTTGCTCGCACACAGTAGTAGCCTGCAGCTGGTACACTACTGCTGAGTGCTAAAAGGTTTGAAATGCTAAGAACAGTACAGATGTGCGTCTCTCTGGTATCCGATCAAAGAGAAACTGGGCAGCAGCTGCCTGGCTGGCTGCATGCATCTGCGTGCAGTAACTCTAACCTCTCCTACAGCAGCAGCAGTGTGTCCCACTAGCACGAGTAGGCTTTGTAGTGCATGCAATAACTTGACACAAACAAAACATACAGAGATAAGATCAGTGTACTCGTAGGAGTAGCTTTTCCTTTCAATCCTCTTGCTTGCCCTTGCCACTCTTTTCATAATTAGGCATTCATTGTTGCCATATGCAGGATAAACAATTCTTTCCTCAAGGAATTCAGCAGTACTACACTTACTACGACACCTCTGCACAAGATCAGTGGCTGGAGTGGTGAGTGCCATTCACTCAGTCACTGACCATCTCCGATTCAAAACAGATTTGCAGCGGCACACCTCTTTTATGATGGCCCTGTGAATCGAGCAGCAGCATCAGCTACGTTGCTGTGCAGCAATTGCATGGATATTGAAGTCATCTGCACGTGAAATAAACATCTTGTCCCTCTCGACCCATCTCTCTCACCCGCCCGGCCCATTCAATTCATTGTGTTTGTGCCTTCTTCGCAGAATTGAAATGGTGCATGCATGCAGCTTTTTTTTTTTTTTTTTTTTTTTTTTTTTTTTTTTGAAATCGCGTGCAGCCCTACCACTACGCTACGCTCCGTTGCATTGCATTGCCCTCTCTCTCGTTCTGTGGTTGACCGGTGATGCAGTTACTCGTAATCTGTACTACAAGCATGCCGGGCTAGCTATAGCCTTCTCCTAGATGCATGCACGGTACGTAGAGATAAAGAGCCTTTTCTGTTTGTAATTGTAAAAGCTACTAGTAGGAGTACAGCGCGCAAGCTCAGCACTTCATGATCAGTTTGTTTTTTTTTTTCAGAAGAAAGAAAGGTCCGTAGCCGCTACTCGATCTACCCCTGCTGTGAGGCTTGGATCTCGCACCAAATTAAGTTTCTAAAAAAATAAAGGAAACCACAGTGGAACGATTGGATATGCTGCTGCTGAGTCATACTAGCCACAGTGAACGGTAGTAGTAACTTGAATGAGATTCCATATCTACCGTGCGTGCATAGCCTACCAGCCACAGCAGGGCAGCCACTTACCGGTGTGATGAGTTCGATTTCTTTCGATCTTGTGTCCAGATAGATGAACTAATGATTCACTTTTGTAGCTGACATAGTGCCTCAGTTTTACTCATAAAGATTATCATTAAAGCATTTTGTTGTTCTCGCTTTCTAACGCGTCATCTCTACTTTTTCTTCACCTCTCCTGAATTATTGTACATAGAGACAAATCAAAACCCCCCTTTTTTTTTCTTATAGCGGAGGTAGTAAGCTCTAAAATGATTTTTCTGAGTTCTCTTGGAAAGTACTGTTAACTTGTGATTGGACAACACATAAGTATTGCTAAAACTGCATATGCGTGGAAAAGAAGCAGAGAACAAGCATGCGCACACCGGATAAAAAGACTTGGAAAGAACGCGTGCGACAGGAGAAGAAGGATCAGAATGAAGGGGACAGTGGTGTCAGTCGAAGGTGACGGTAGAGACCAAAGCAGAAGATCGATCCGTCTGGTCCGGCCTGTCCATAATACTAGTAGAAGGCAACCGAAGCCCACACATTTCTCTTGGCATATGCACGACTATTTGCAATTGCAACGCCTCTAACACTGTCACGAAGAAAGAGTACATGCATATAGAGCCTTGAACAAGCAATGCAAGCACGAAACCAGCTTATTACAGAGAAAGTGGTGACCAGACCTGGTTGCAGCCTGCGCCATCGTGCAGGTAAACTGGACTGGTTTTGGACATTGTGGTCAGGTTAAGAGTTGAGTAGAATACCGTCCATGCAGGTTGACGTGTGCGTTTGTACGTGCCGCAAACATATATGTATGTTTGCGCATGGTCACAAATATGGCGATGCACGTACGTACACAACAATGTAAGTGTACGAACGTGCTGCCTGTTGCATGTACGTACAACAATGTAAGTGTACGTACGCGTGCTGCTTCTTGTTCCTGCGTGCATTGGCGCGTTAGATAGCTGCTGCTCCTATACGTACTCTTATTACGTGGACACACACACACACACACAGATGCATGTGCATGCGGACGTAGGCACGCGGATCTTATAGCAGGCGAGGCACAGGCAGGTGGGGCATAGTAGTGATGTGACCACTCCCTCATCATCTCTTGAATCATTTCCATCTCATTCCTCTCTCTGCTCCACTACTGCTCTTCTTCTCTTCTTCCTCACGCCACCCCAGTAGTCCCACCCCACCAATGCATCACTCTCTCTTGTTCTCTCTCTCTCTCTCTCTTCATGGAGGGAGGGAGGCAGAAGAGAGGCTGGGTGTGGCATGCACGCCGAGTGTAGCTACTTGTTCAATGCCAAACCTACTGCCCACAGCCTCCTGTACATGTACGTACATGTAGTATAGTACTATCTCTCTCTCTCTATACGAGAGGAGAGACAAGCTAGGACCACATCTGCTCCGTCGATCCACTACTACTGTATATGCACACGCTGCAATGCAATGCAATCTTAAAAAGGTTTTGTCTTTACCCATAACATTCCAAGTGTTGTCATCTCTCTCTTCACACACGCATGCACCCGCCGGTAGGCCATGCTTGCATTGCAGCCCCAGTAGTGCTTGCATGCGCGTGCCCATGCATCTCTCCTTTAAATTTCTCTCTCTTCTTCTTCTCCTCCTCCATACAGATGCAGATGCAGCGCAGAGGCAGCCTCGCTCATCAGGATCATCAGGCCACTGCTTCTACTGACAACAGAGAAATCGCGTCACGCATTGACTCTTGTGCTGGATCATGCTGCAGAAGCCGTGTAGCTCTGGGATCGTCATTTAGCCCACCCAATTAAGGGGCGCGTTAATCTGTGGGACACACGGGCTGTACAGAACAGATGAAGCAGAGTACAACAAACAGTAGAATAGATGCTGCCATCAAATTATATATCCCCTCGCAAGAGTACTCAACCATCGGTATAATTAAAAGTATTTTTCTTTCATGCCTGGCGCACAATATATACAAAGTGCCCTACCTACATCATACCCACAACAATTGAGATGGTTTTCGTGACAATGCAAAAGATTTCTTTTTATTTCACCTTAGATAGGTACAAGTATCTTGGATAGTAGTAGAATGTAATAGCTGAATTATGCAGTGGGTCACCAAGCCAACGAGGGCGAAGCAAAAAAAGGCAGAGGGGAATCCTTTCACTGATGAAAATACAAGTACAAATTCTCTTTTGTCAATCTGCGCGCTTAGTTTACAGGTCTTATTGATTCACAAAAATTGATTTGGATGCACTATTCTTTTGGGCTTTTAGAGGACCTACAGCAAAGAACGAACTAGCGTAATCGTGCCTTGGACTGGCCCGTTTAGGTGTTTTTAACTAGTACATAAGCTTAACAAAAAATTGAGTTGATAGTTCTCAATATAAAATGAATTTAGGTATTTTTTTCAGAATTTTTAGAGAGAATAAGACGTCTTAAAAATTTAATTATTCCTTAACAGTTAGCCTAATATTTGGATTTATATTTTTAAATTACTAAAATATTTTGGTATAATTGAGGCTAAAATGGGTGCTATAATGTTGATTCAAAATATAAAAAATTTATAAGAAAATTGGAGGTTTAAATGTATTTTTAATTGACACTTTGGGACGTGTAAGTGTTAAGATGTAAAAATTCCGAAAAAGAAAAAATGTTACTGTGCATGTCGCCCAACCAGCGATTTATACCTGTCGCCCGTACAGTGGGTGTGTGGTCCACCGTCGCCTACGTGGCACCCTTCTCGTCCTGTGATTGGATGATAGGTGTGTTAGTTTTGCCAAAAAAAAATTCGCCTGTTATTTTTATTAATTAAATAAATGTTATTAATAAAAAAAATTCGTCCAATCGCGATGCAGCAAAAGGCCGGGTACAACCCTTGAGCTGTCAGCCTGTCACGCCCGGTAACCGATCAGCCCAGTTACGGCCCACCTTAACTATTACTTGGGCCTATTCGTATAGCAGATGTAACAACGTGAAGAGCCTGCCAGACGCCGGAGCAAAGTGCTTCCAAAAGTTCAGCACACTCCTGTTCCTCTACCAGTACCAGATTATTTATTCCGATTAAAAATTAAAGGCAAACAACTGTGTATTCAGTCATGTCCAGGACTAGATCATGCTTTACCTAAAAAATCAGGGTCTAATTCTGAATTTTTAACATTAACTTCCGACACCTCGAACTTCAACTGAGAATGTAACTTGTTCCACTAGAAATAATGACTGATGAAGTTCTCCACCGTACACACTGCATTACCGTGCCTACATTTTTTTTTTTTTTTGCACAATGGGCCATTTCTTACAGAGATAGATTTGTGCTGGTGTGCAATGGGCAAATATAAGAGAAAACCATGGTTTACTGTCAGTACTCAGTAGCAAGGTTCCCAATGTCTCTGTCTGTTTTCTACATCAGGTTATCCTTGGTATGCCTGTGTACAGTGTACGCATGTGCCCAGGCCCCAGACAATCAATTTAATAAAATTCCTGCAGATGTTTACTTCCTTTTAACCTAATTGGTTGCAACAGCTTCGCGTCCAGATTTCAAGTACTGGTAGGCAGGGTCATTATGATAACAGGATCTTTTGAAATCTTTATAAATGTACTTGAAAATATCAGTATCTTAGCAATCAAACCAAGAAAAGGAAATGATTTCATGCCAGACACCTGGTAAGATATTTTGGAAGACAAAATGTTTATTAAACTGATTTCAAACCAAGAAAAACAGGAATTAAACCATGGCCAAAGTATCCAGAATTCTCTTTTCTTGGTTTGAAATCAGTTTATTAAACTGTTAACCATGGTTTACATATGCAGAAAACTATAGAACTGTTAACCATGGTTCTATAGTTTTCACCCGTTATGGTTTACATATGCAGAAAACTATAGAACTGTTAACCATGGTTCTATAGTTTTCAGCCATCTATATGCAGAATTCTCGCCATTTGCTTCTTGTTTTCCAAATGAAATATAACCACATTACTGATTACGAATTTACCATTGAATAACAGGGACCAGTGAAATACCATTTACTCGTAAAGCAGGCGACCCTGAAAATATGTTTTCGAATTTCATACTGATTTTCAGGGCCTTGAACTCTTGAAGACTAAAGGCAAAGTAAGGGATCACAATAGCAAACCGCCCAGAGTTTGTAATAGTTTGTATGCTGACAGATTAGCTCACACAATACCCTTTTCCTTCTTTATGACGTGAACACAGAAAATCTTGACGTTTGAGTGATACAGGCCAAAATGATACGGTTTATGTTTGAGATTCTGCCATTAAAGGATATTTTTATGATTTTATAAACACTCTTTGTTCGTGTACATATAGGACAGATTGAAGGCGTACAAATCAAAATGACCTGTTGCGATTTTTTTTATCAGACTTGCATCAGCATCACACTGTATATTCTGTGTCATTATGTGTTCCTTGAAAATAAAAGCAAACGAACTTCCCAATTATGTTCAATTTTGTGCCAAATCAAGAATAAGATACCTCTGAGGTGTAGATTTGAATTCTTGACACTGCTAGAGAATTAAGGCGCTAGTCTAAACCTGATTCCATGCTTCAGTCTACCGATCCTGGCTCAAATAGTACATCAATATAGTTCAGTTATTCACTAGGTCATTCTGATCAGTGACCAGAGACACCGAAGCGCCTAGTTGGTGTCTAGGATGTGTTCCTTGAATGACTATCTAAGCAGACCAAAGCACACACAATAGCATCTGCCTAGAGAATCATATATCATTTATTGTCAAATTGTAAATTTGGAATGTTGATCAACCATGCATCCCATCAGGCAACATACACATACATCATACAACAAGATCACAATTGCTCAAAGAACAGAGCTTTTGAGATTCTGCTGTTAAAGGATATATTTATGATTTTATAAACATTCTTGTTAGTGTACATATAGAACAGATTGAAGGCATCCAAATAAAAAATGACCAGTTACAGTTATTAATTTTTATCAGACTCGCATCAGCATCACACTGTATAGTCTTTGTCATTACGTGTTCCTTGAAAACCAAAGCAAAATGAACTTCCTGAGATATAGTTTTCTGCATATGTAGTCTACTGATTCTGGCTCGAAGTAGTACATCAATATAGTTCAGTTCTTCACTAGGTCATTCTGATCAGTGGTCAGAGCAACACTGAAGTGACTAATTGGTGTCTACTGTCTAGGATGTGTTCCTTGAATGACTATCTAAGAAGACCGAAGCATGCTCAGTATTCAGCATAGCCTCTGCGTAGAGAACCATATATCATTTACTGTCAAATTGTAAATTTTGAATGTTGATCAACAATGCATCCCATCAGGCAACACACACACAACATACAACAAGATCACAATTGCTCACAAAACAGAGCATTTGAACTTATCTTCCGGTTTCCGCCGGTGGTGGTGGTAGTGGTGGCCAAGTCCACATCGTCACAAAACAGAGCCTTTGAACACTGAAGTGCCTAGTTGTTGTCTAGGACGTGTTCCTTGAATGACTATCTAACCAGACCAAAACACACTCAATATTCAACAATGCATTTGCCTAAGAGAACCATACATCATTAGAATGTAAATTTCGAATATTGATCAACATCGCATCCAATCAGTGAATCAGGCAGCACACAAACATACAACAGAGATCACAAAGAACAGAGCTTCTGAACTTATCTCACTTCAGCCGGCAGTCATAGTGGTGGCCAAGTCCACATCGTCTTCCACCTCGAAGAAATGCCAGCTCGTCTCGTTGAACGCGCGGGTGAACCAGTCGTCTTCATCCACACACCCGGCCTCGTCAACCCGCTCCTCCCACGCGAACCGCTCGGCGGCGAGGACGTGCGCGGCCTTGGCGGCGGGGCCGGCGCGATTCTCCTTGGCCTGGGTCACGTACCGCCGGAAGCTGTTGCCGAGCACGCAGACGCGGCGGAGCTGCGCGGGGGACTCCCAGTTGGCGGCGAGGAGCGCGTCGTAGAGCGACGCCTCGCAGTGGGGCATGTAGAACAGCGTGCATTCCTCGACGCGGCGACGGCACCCGTCGTCGAGGCGCGGGACGGAGAAGCCGAGCGCGGCGGCGGCGGCGCACTCGGCGGCGGAGAGGACGGGGTCGAAGAGGTCCGCGGCGGCGGCGGTGGTCGGGAGGAGGTCGCGGCGGAGGAGCGCCGCGAGCGCGAGCTGGAGGCGCGCGGCGGGGGAGGAGTCGAAGCTGCCGACGCCGAGGAGGGAGAGGCGGGTGGGGCCGAGGAGCGCGAGGCGGCGGCGGAGCGGGGAGTCGGGGAGGAGGAGGCGGCCGTAGAGGCGGGAGGCGGCGATGCGGGAGATGGCGGCGTTGGCGCGGGCCACGATGCGGGAGACGGCGGCGGGGTCGAGGGAGGGGTCGGAAGGAGACCAGGGGATTGGGGTCACGGGGAGAGGCGGTGGGGCGTCCGGGTGGGATGCGGTGTGCGGTGCTTCGCCTCGGCGGCGGCCGCGACGGCGGACGACGGTCCAGTCGCCGGCGGTGGCCGGGGTGCTAGTGGCTGCGGCGGTCATGGTTGGTTGGGGAGAAGGGGAATTTTGGATGCTCTGCGTGGAGGAAGGCGGTTTGACGCCGTTTGAGGTCTTGTTCGGTTCCAGCGGATTGGGCCGGAATGAGCCCAATCCAGCCGGAATAAAATGACTCAGAATAAAATCTGTTTTCTTGAAAATTTACTATTCGGTTATGGGCTGGTCGGATTGAAAAGGAAGAAATCTATTTTTCTCCTTCTAACTATTAGTAAAGTCTGATTTTCTCCCTCCAACTCTAAAGCCGGTTACTCAACCTCCTCGAACTATTAAAACCATTTGTTTTACCATCCTTAGCGATTTTGATTGGCGATTTTGACCAAGTCAAGTTGTGGGACCTATATGTCGGTGATAGAAAATGACACTGACATGTGGGACCTACATGTCAGCAACATGCACTCGAGATGGCGGTGGAATAGGTGAATGGCGGCGGCGACGGGCGATGCTTTTCTATCGTTGACATGTGGGGCCCCCATGTCAATGATATCTTCTAGAGAAAATTCCTTACATGTTACTGAAAATTTTCCCTATTCCTTCTATGTTATTAAATAATTTATTTATACTAAAATTTTTGTAAATTTTTATATTGATAGAGAATCACATAAGAAAATGTTTTTGTTATTATCACATGTATTTATTCTCTTTCTTTTTTACGTTAAAATTAGTGAACATAGACAATGTTAAATTTTCAGTGGTACATAAGAAACTGCAAAGATATAAAGGGAATTGGCTCTATTTTCTCTCATTGACACGTGGGTCCCATAACCTGACTCGGTCAAAACCGCTCAAGGAGATAAAATAGATGGTTTTGATAGTTCGAAGAGGTTGAATACTCTGTTTTAGAGTTGGAGGGGGAGGGGGGGGGATCGGACTTTTCCAATAGTTGGAGGGGGAAAAACTAGACTTCTTCCGATTGAAAATCGACCCGTTTTTATTATTCCCTGTAGCCCAAGGTCCGGAATGAAACTTGACCTGCTAGGCTCTGGATTCGTTCTCTCTCTTGTTGAGTGAATCAGTCGGATTCACTCAATCCGGACATAAAATGATTCTTGTCCCAGATTCATTCTTTGGTAACTGAACAAAGCGTGATAAAAGATCTCGACGGTTCAGATTGGCATGAAGGATTAGTTGATGGTTTACCCGACTGACATCTAAAACCCTTGGATTTAAAAAACAAATCTAAAATCCTGGAATATTTTTCTCTCTTTTTCATGTGCTTCTTCTAACATGCAGCTGGTCGCTAAAAACTCATCTCCCTGTCATCTCGACTTTCTTCACAGTTCTGCATATTGCATTGGTCACACATTTTATTGGTCTCTGCATTAACATCTTTTTGGGATAATTCTCATAATAAACTCTCAGCAAATGGCCTCATGTCATCAGAAAATCTCAAGATAGCTTGTAATTGCTATATTTATAATCTGTTATTATACTTATTAATAAATTGCTTGACATGTTTGTTCCTTATTATTGATGGAATCGAAAGTCCCCCAACAAGCACATGATGATACAGGACAAAAAATTTATATAGCCCTTATTATAATTTCCCAACCAAAGCCTGCGATAGAAGTTAAGTTCCCGCGCAAACCCAATAAACCCACCAGACCTCAGGGCGGACCCACAAGTCAGCGAAGTGGGCTACCGGGTCCAGTGCCCGCAACCCCGGTCCCACCCTTTCCCCTTCCTCTCTCGCTCGCGCGGCGCCTTCCTCTTCCTCCCCTCCGTCTCCTTCCCCCTCCGCACTCGGCTAAACACACGTCACATTTGCGCTCCGCCCCCTCGCCCCAGCCCTATTCCCACACGCGGCCCCTCATCCCGCGGCCGCGCTCCGATCCGACGGCTCACGCGGCCGCCACGTCGCCGTCGTCTTCCTCCCCCACCCACTATTTATCCCCGCCCCCCGTCGGCCCCGCCCCACCTCTCCCCCGTTCCGTCCCCACTTAACCTCCCAATCGGCGCGCTAGGGTTAGGGTTTCGCCGCAACCGCTTCGCTTCGCCTCGCCTCGCCGCCGCTTGGTGATTCCAGGTGAGTTTCGCTTGCTCGTCCTTGTTCTTGGTTTCGGCCCTTGCTGTGCTGCTCGGTAATGGAGTGGATTGGAGGGCTAGGGTTTAACAGGTCTGAATCTCTTTTTGGTTCTTTTTCCGGTTTGGTGGTGTAGGCGGGAGGCCATGGCGATCGTGAGGACCGGCGGCAGTGTCCGGCTCCCGAGGCTTGACGGCGCCGGGGAGGGCTCGCCGGATGCCACGGAGGACGAGGAGGAGTCGCGAGCAACGCCGTCGCAGGAGTCCGAGGCTGATGCCTTCTCAGGCGGTGACGAGGAGAACGGAGGTCGAAGTCAGGGGCCAGAGGAGGGTGCAATGGAGGAGGCGGCCGAGGAGATGGAAGAAGATGAGGACTCGGGGATGGGTTCGGATGAGCTGGAGATCACGGAGCTCGGTGAGGCAGGCGCGGAGATGTGCCAGGTTGGGGACCAGAGCTTCGCTGTGCCGCTCGAGCTCTGCGACCTCAGTAGCCTGGGTGATGTGCTCTCGCTGGACGCATGGAACAGCCTCCTCAGCGAGGAGGAGCGGCTCAGCCTCGCCGCCTTGTTGCCTGACATGGAGCAGGAGACCTTTGCGCGCACTCTCGTTGAGCTTCTTGCGGGGGACAACTTCCACTTTGGTAGCCCCCTTGCCGCCCTCTTTGACAAGCTAAAAGGTGGACTCTGCGACCCGAGGATCGTTCTGTACCGCCGTGGCATCCGTTTTGCGGAGCGGCGGAAGCATTACTACTGGCTGCAGAGCTATCACAATTCAATGGTGCGTGGACTGTGGGAGGTCAAGGACTGCTGGAAGGGCCGTGAGGGGTACAGCCTTGATGAGAAGCTGAGGATGCTCGATACCGTGAAGGCACAACGGCAGAAGAAAAAGGGTCTGGGTTTGGCTGGGCGGAACGTGTCGGAGACTGATTCAGAGAGCAAGGAGTCTGGGGATCTGTATTTGACACGGAAGCCAGATAAAATGGAATTAAAGAACGCTGGGAAGTTTGCGAAAGAGAGGTCTAAGGGGCCGCTGCTGTTGGGTATGCCAAAAGGAATGGATGATGTATACACTGGAGGGTCTGGCCGCGATGCTGCAGCAGCACTCTCTGAGCTTTCGCGTCAAAATAACCCTTATGGTTATGATCCAGCCCTCACACATAGAGGGAAGCTTCGCAGGAGCACAGATGGCCTTTACACGGAGGATCCTGGATATGACAGGGATTTGCCAAGATTTCGATCCTCTAGGCTGCTGCCGAAGCCAGGGAAGAAGGAACTGGTTATGGGCTATGATGGCAATCTGTATGAAAACAACCATCGCGATAACCGTATGGGGGCTCCTTACTACTATGGCAGACCCATGGCTAATCAGGGAGTTACCTTGGCATCATCATTTGATCCTCCATATTTTGACACCGCAAGGAATGCAAGGTATTCTGAGAGGGATTGGATACAAGGTGGAAAAGGTGTGCAGGGTAAAGCTCTAAGAGGGGATGAGATGCACTGGTCTGCTGGTACCAGTACTGGTGGCTTAGATGACTGGCAGGAAGGGCAGGCTGCAGGTGATTACAGAAGCAGGAAGGCTCAAGCTGGCCACAGTCAGAAGGTTAAATCCTACAAAAGTATTGAGCAACAGGTTAATGATGCTCACCTTAGGGCTGACCCCAGAGGCATGTTATTACAGGATAAGATCAAAGGTAAATCCAGTAGTCGATTTGATGAAATTGGCCAGAAGCACTACAGGAGTGTTGCTTCCCATCCTCAAAGTGAAGACACAGAATCTGATTCGTCAGAGCATTTTGAAGATGGCGCAGACGTGAAATTTCTTGGACAGAAGTCAGAACATAACTATTCTGGGTCTCATAGACCAGCATATGGTGCCAGGAAGTCAAACAAGCTTCCCAAAGCAGTGAAAATGAATTACCCTGCTGCTACTGCAGATTTTGATCCCTCTCAGAGCAAAGGAATTAAAGGAAAAGTTTCAGAGACTGGGTATTCACATGATCTGCATGCGTCTATGCCGGAACAGATGAGTGAAATCATGAAGCCTCCATCAGCAAGTGGTGAAAGGAAGCGGAAAGGGATGACAAATTTGGACATGCACGGTTATGATACCTCTGGATTGCATGAAATTAAAGAAAACAATGAGTCATTCAGGTCGACGGAAAATCAAAGGCTTGCAAGCCGATCAGGACATGCAGGTGGAGATTCTAATGGTGATTTTAATGGTACTGACACAGTAAAGGTTGCACTTATAAGTTGCAGCTCTGGGTCTAAGAAACCTAAGGGAAGAGCTGAAGTTACTAGCCTGGATGAACATGTTGAGCATGCACCATCTGGTTCAAAGGTGGTCGAGATCAGTGGTAGCTCCAAGAAGAAAAGTAAAAAGAAGCTAGAGAACATCGCAGATGCCGCTAGTTTAGCAGAACCAGCTGCTGCCATATCAGAAAACAATGTAGCACCAGTAGAGCCTGAGAAACCGGAGAAGCCTGAGAAGCCCGAGAAACCTGAGAAGCCTAAGAAGAAGTATGTGCCAATTACACCAACCATTCATACCGGCTTTTCATTCTCTGTTGTACATCTTTTAACCGCCGTAAAGAAGGCTATGATCAATTCAACGGAGAATATATCAGCAGCAGTGAAGCAACCTGATGGGGAGGAGGGTAAAATATGGTTCAATGGTGAAGAGCAGAACAAAACATCTCAAGAATCAGGTATGACAGAGCAAGTTCAACCGGTTCTTGAAGTTGTAAATGCCACTGCTGCAGCACCAAGTGCGACAGAGCAAGCTCAAGGGGCTCCTGAAGTTGCAATTGCTAATGCTGCAGAGCAGGCTCCTGATGTTTCAGTTGCCAATGCTGGAGAGCAGATTGCACCAAGCAGTTCACAAGCACTCACTGTTCAAGAAATTGTCAATCGAATTAAATCAAATCCTGGAGATCCTAGGATACTTGAAACACAGGAGCCCCTTCAGGATTTAGTTCGAGGAGTATTGAAGGTACTTTCATCTAGAACAGCTCCTCTAGGTGCAAAGGGCTGGAGGGCGCTAGTTGCCTACGAGAAGTCAAACAAAAGTTGGTTCTGGGTTGGTCCAGTGACTTCTGTTTCTTTTGATGATCCTGATGAAGAAACTTCTGCTGAAGCATGGGGAATACCTCACAAGATGCTTGTAAAGTTGGTCGATGCATTTTCTAACTGGCTGAAAAGTGGTCAGGAAACCCTTAAGCAGATAGGATCCCTTCCACCTCCTCCTCCACCAAATCCTGCAAATTTGGATATGAAGGAAAGGTTCAAAGAACTGAGAGCCCAAAAGAGTCTGAACACAATAATCCCAAGCTCAGATGAAGCAAAGACATATTTCCAGCGTGAGGAGTTTTTAAGGTACTCAATTCCTGATAGAGCCTTTTGCTATACTGCAGCTGATGGGGAGAAGTCTATAGTTGCTCCCTTGAGGAGAGGGGGTGGAAAGCCGACTGCAAAAGCTAGGGGACATCCCATGCTCTTACCTGATCGTCCGCCACATGTCACTATCCTCTGCCTTGTAAGAGATGCTGCTGCTAGGTTGCCTGGGAGAACTGGAACTAGAGCTGATGTCTGCACACTGCTCAGAGATTCACAATACCTAAACTTTGAAGAAGCGAATAAAGAAGCTGCAATTAACCAAGTCGTCAGTGGTGCTCTTGATCGCTTGCATTATGAACGTGACCCTTGCGTACTATATGATAATGACAAAAAACTGTGGACATATCTGCACAGGGGTAGAGAGGAGGAAGATTTTGAGGATGATGGTACATCATCCACCAAAAAGTGGAAGAGGCCAAGGAAAGATCCCTCGGATCCTGCAGACCCTGGTGCAGCAAACGATGATTTTGAGGATGATGGCACTGGCACCCCTTCGACGAGCACTGTGAAAAAACAAAAGACAGACAATGCAGATCCTACAGTGTCAGGAGAAGCTAAGGATGCTGGAGATCATGCAACTCAGAATCCATCAGCTAGTGGATTTTCTGGCGGCCTAGAAGGTAATAGTACTGCAAAATCAGATGTTGGTGGCCCTAGTGCTTCAGTAGGTGCTACACCGGGCAGCAAGGCTGATGGCAATCCAGCAAGTTTGCAGTCATTCCCAGGAGGGAATGAAACAAATGTGGCACCTGCTGAGAGTACCAACAAGGAATTTCATGAAGTGATAAATATATCATGAGTGCTTCTGTGTCATTAATATCATGTCATGGTTTTTCCACAGGCTGTACATTTGTTGAAGCATCGGCACAGGTAATTTATGAAGATATTTACATTCCATGTCTATTCGTTCTTGGTGTCATATGACTACTGGCATCTTAATAAGAATTATCTTTCTGTTTATCGTTTGGACCTGCTGTAGTTTAACTCGAAAATGCCCATATAATTGTATCCCATGATGCTGTTTTTCTTGTCAGCGAGACACATCATTGAATCTATTTTATTTAGTGGTGTACTGCAGAGTGCCTTTTCATAATTCAATACCTTGTCCAAATAGATTTATGAGTCCTCCCTCGCTATTTCTTACTGTAGATGATGATTGGCCCATAGTGGGAACTTGTTTCCTTTGGTCTGATTAGAGCACTTTTTCTAGAATTTTGGGCTCCATTTCGTCTGACAGTTTTTTTTTGTCAGTGACTATTTGTTAACATGCAACTTATGTTTTAGATGGTTGTTACATATTTGACTTGGTGATTCAGTATACTGGGAATTATTTGTGAGCATGCAACTTAGTGACGCTGTACTTGATTGTAGTCATCAGCTTGGGACTAGAGGATTGGTTCAAACAGTTTCAGGGGCAGCTTATCATTCATATAGCTGCAAGTAGATGTTATTTCCTGCTCTTTTGTAGTAAAACACTAGCTCGATGATGGTTTTAAAAAATAAAAAATAAGCATATCAAATTAGGTATCAAGTTTGAGAAGCATCTTTCTTTTTGTTCGAGAGAAGCATTTTTCTTCTGATAGCATCCGCCTGAAGTTTGCTACTGTTGTTTGAATAAACATTGATATGTTTCATTAGTTTAGTTTCTTTATTGTATTAAGCAGATATTTTGGCAGACATCATGTGTTTTTCGGACTCTCCTGTTCTATTTCATTCATAAAAAATCCACATGCTGACGGCTGCTTCTTGTTTTGCAGGGTATAAATCGGCAGTATCTTGTTATATATTGACACCATAGCATAGCAGTGCCAGGCCTCGGCTCCGACAAACATCTTTTGTAGTTTGTGATAGCTTGTACATTCTTTCATATTATAAGAACTAGATTTTTTGTAGTTTATTCTCTTTGTCTATTGGCCTGGTGCAGTTGTGTTTAGTTCTAATCAAAAGTCAGTTAGCATATGTTTGTGTTCTGTTCGTTCATCCTTGAATGAAGTAAGAAATTTAGTGTCAATTTCTGTTCTGCAGTTCGAAGAGTAGAGAATAATGTGGTCTATTTACTGATTGTATCTCTGCGAAGCCAAAGCAGGCCGTCTTTGTTGAGTGCTGGTTAAATCTGTACCCCTTCCCTCGATACTCGATAACTCGATCAACAATTTTCTAATCTCTAGTATGAGCTGGTCCTCCATTGGGCTGTAGCCCAACACTAGGTAGAGGCCGGGTCGCAAATAGGCTGCTGCGCTGCTCTCACCTCTCAACTTAGACCTATAGAATTTGGATCACATAATTAACAAAATGTAACTAATTTTTATAGTTTTTTTTAAATAGGTGACATAAAATTTTGTGTGCCCCCACTTTTGAATAGTTATTTGAATCATAACCTCATAACCCAGATTGAAAAGAATGCTAATCATAGATCTAAAAGGTTTATATGTCCTACTTTCAAGTAAGCTTCAAACTTTGTACATTGGCAAATAAATAGTGTTGGTAGTATCATTATCCCATGAGAGAAAAAAGTAAAGGAAAAGAAACAGGTGCTTTATGGTTCTTTTGATTTGAACGGTTAGCACATGTTAAAAAAAGAACACTAATAAAAGATTGGGACAAAGATTTCCTGAGGTCAATCCTTAGATGCAGGCAATGGCGAAGCCACGTTGAAGGGACTGGATGCGGATGCTCCCATGTTCAGACGAAAATTAAGTTGAAGCCATCAAATTTTCACCATGTGGAAGTTAAGCACCCATATTAGCCCAAAGAGATGCCCCCCCCCCCCCCCCCCCCCCAAAAAAAAAAAACGAAAAAACATACTCTAAGCTTAACCTGTGGATGCAGAAGCAACCAGGTTGCATCCATTTCGTTTGGCAGTGCTGTTGACTGGCCGCCGGCACAAATAGCAGCAGGTTCATTCAGCTTCAGATGCTGTTGCTCGGCTGGGCATTTTGGCCTACAGCTACAGTGCTACGACTGACAGATTCATAACATGTTATATGAGGAAAAAAAAAATCTGTATGTACCGTGTACAGTGTGACACCAGATTCAATGATGCGATAACAAGGTATGCCTTGCTGTACCTATTACTCTACAAGCAGACCAACCTATAAGAATTACAAACCCACCACCCAGTACCAGCAGCTAATCAAACGGACAACACTATCGACAGCAATCCGGCAAAACGTAACTAAACAAATGTCTCTTTTTGTTTTTGTACAAGCTTTCGGCCAATCTAATTTTTCGCTACGAGAGGGACTCTTGAATCTCTAACAGATGGCGATGTTGGTTCTTGCGCTTGTGAAAAATGTCTCATGTCTCCATTTGCCTGCTTCCAGCTACCCCTGGACTCTTGGAACGACTTCAGAAGCTCATCATAGTCAGGAGTTCGCAGCTCCTCTATGGACTCGACGCTGGGTAGGTCGATTTGCCTTCTCCTTGGTGTTGAGCACGATGGTTCATCCACCTGCAATGTTCAAGGAGAAGACAGTAGCAATTTTGAGTCAGTGGAGGATAGGGAGAACAGGGTCCTAACGGTTGCTTTTCATGACTGCTTACCAGATATTCTTCCTCTAGGCACTTTCCAGCGTTTTCAGTAATCTCCACAACCTTGCTTTGATGCTCCCCCTTCAACTCCCTCATTTCCTCATGGCATGGGGTGAGAATCGAACCGATGTTTGCACATGCGTCATGGTCAAGCTTCAGCGAGCCTGAAACAAACAGGATCGTCCTCAGAAAAGGGAAATTTGATGCTATGCACTTTGGCATTCCAGACTGTGAGACCAAAGCTGAGAACTCGTTTTCCATTATCTATATATATATATAAAAAGAAAGTTCCAGACTGCGATCTTACTGTCAATGGAAGAAAGTAGGGCCTTGTTTGCAACATCTATATTCTCAAGAGTTGAGGATACAGCAGATGACAACTTGGAACGCAGCAATTGGTTGGTTTCTGTTCCTGTCCTGTTAACAGACACACAAATTGGTAACTTGCTGGTTGAGGTTGAAGAGAAAAAACTTGAGATTTTCATTATCAGCTCTGATACCTGACGATAGAATCCACAGATTCCATGTTTCCTTTGCCAAGGCTGAAAAGTGAATCCTCGGCGTTCTTCCACTGTTGTGCACCCATGCTTGTCTTTCCCTTGCTGCAGATTTCAAAGTGGATGTCAAAACATTCAAAAGTCCACTTTATACCAGAAGGTATCATTAGATGATACAGTGCTCTACTGACCATTCTACAAGCACCTCAGCCAAGCAAGATCTTCCAGTGTCAATTGCAGTGGTATCCTCGATGTAATTCTTCTCAGTTTCTTCCATGTAAACGCCCCACTTCTCCCGAACAGATGAGTTGAAGTCCTGAGCTGTCGAAATTTCTTTCTGCAGGTGACTTGTACGGTTTACAGCACTCTCCCGAAGGCTACCTACTGCTGTTTGGACCTGCAATGCACACTCATGGTCAGAAGTGTAACAGATGTGTGATAGTTCAAGCCATCTATCTGTTAACAATAATTCTTCTGATAGCAGATATATGGAAACAATGATCCTTACCAGCTGCTTCTTCCGTGCGTTGGAACTTGCAAGCATCTCTGCTACCTTCTCTAGAAGTTGTTTTTCTTCATTAGCTGCACATTCCTGTTAAAATACAACAAAGATTTTTAGTCCCAAGCAAGTAGGGGCAGGTAAGAGATAAAGCCCACAATAACCAAGGAAGCAAAGTGAGGAACATAAGTTAAAAAAAAATAACAAGTGAAAGGAAACAGAAACAGAAGTAAAAGAAAGGATTGTGAAAATAATGTTGTCCAATAGTCAAATGCAATAATCATACCTCAAATTTCTTTTCAAGGTCAAGTAATTGTTGATTTTGAACACTTTGTGTCTCTTCCAAAATACTGGAAAGCTTAGATGCATGAATATCTAGTGAGTGGAAGAAACCAGCAGTGATTTTAGAGATGGACCGTGATGCCTCCACAGCTCGCAGGTGACCCTGTGCCCAATAACAGGAGTTTCAGCAGAAATTCTATTTAGAGAATAGCAAATGATTCGTGCTCCAACAAGACACATACCTCCCTCTGCTTCTTTGCAAAATGGGCGAGTCTCTCTTCTTGTTTGGATAGACTGCACTGAAGCTCATGTAACAAGTTATCTGCTTCCGACGCGATTCCTCCAAAACACTATAAACAGAAAATAACAATCAGAAATATTGCAAAATCCACTGCTTTCAGAAGCTGGCCAAATGAAATTGACTTACTTTCTCAAGGGCTGACGTATGTGATTGTACTTGTGAATTTAACTTCTCGAATGTTGTCCGAGAATTCATGTCGATTTCTCCAGCTAAATTATCAAGAGCAGTAATACCTGAACCATGCAGGATTTTGAGTTTTTGTACACTTTCCTTTAGCCCTTGTGCAGACTGAAAATGGGTAATACATGCATGTTAATGCATAGCATTTTATACAAATTAAGTTAGGAGGCAGGTAAACACAATAAGAGACTGGATTGCCTCATCTTTTGAAGACACAAAGGATTGCATATCATTCTCCATTTCCTTAAGGTGGTCCTCCTGTTGTATGACAGAACTGGAAACGGTCTTATGCAAGGCATCCAGCTTATCGGTCAGTTGGGACCTAAATCTCTGCACGAGTGACCTGTTCCCATCTTCTATCTTGTCTTTACGCTCTGCCAGTAAAAAATAGTTGCCACTAAATGAGCCTAAGTCCATAATATTCACAAAGTAGGGGCAGTCAATTACAATCCCAAACCTATTTTGCAGAACAGCCCAGAAACATCTGCAGCAGCATTTTCTAATTCTGCACGAAGATTATATGCGCAGTCTACTAGTGATTTTTCTGTTACAAAAATCAAAAGTGTCACTGAGTCATACCAAAAGCGGCAAACAGGGACTCATAATCATTTGACTAATAGAAATCAAGCATAGAGGAGCCAGAAACTCATGAAAGGATGGCCACTCAACTTCATGTGAATTCACAACATGATTTCAGAAGATTAAATGAGAAAAGAAAAGGTTAAGTCAGAAGTCTTGCACAGATGTTCAACCTGATTTCAGAAGATTAAATATGACATATTCCTTTTCTTTAATAATAGAGTTTGCTTCATTGTATTTTTCTTCTAGATCATGCAAGGAATTTTTGGTGTCCTCCAGGTCTTTCTGCAATCAAGAGACAACGCTGAAATATATGTAATATATATCTAGTAAGAGACTGCAAAACCATATGGTGGGAATAAAAGGGTACCTGGGTCTTGCCGAGTTTTTCACCCAGTTCTGCACTTAAAAGTTGTTCAGCATCATAAAGCTCTTTTAGTTCAACCAATTGCTGGTATTCAGCAGAAAATTAACATGTCAGTTATTATTGCATAATTGTTTGTTCGCAATACTTGTAGAAAAACTAACCTTATCCCTAGCCTCTAAATCAACTCCCAGCCGTTCGATTTTCTCTGTCATGGCCTATTGAAAAGTAAATGAGACGTCACCTTTTAGAATATACAAACAAATGTAAATGTGGAATTAATTAGAAAATCAAGGTGAACCTTTTTTTCAGCTTCCTCTTGGAGGTAGCGCTCTCTTGGGATATATATACCATTCTTCTCTCTTGCAGCAAACACCTCTGGAAACACAAGGACAATGAATGGATAAGAGATGTATGATATTTAGCATTTAACATACAAAAATCTTGCATACTGAAGAAGAACCTTGTTTAAGCCGGTCAATTTCATAGTACAGGTCCTTGATCATAGCAGACTTCATCATCCTTTGGTTTACCTGAATTTGAAAGTAATAATCAATATTCATTCGCTATCACACATCACTTGGGCTGGCTGGGCCTAGTACCATCTGAGATAATGAACTATCAATATGACGACCTCATCAAGAAAGAAAGAAGATGAAAACCTCAGGTTTGTTCTTGATATTTTTTGCACGGTGAGCATAATCCAATGTACTCAATGTTTCTTCCAAGCAATATACTGAAGGTGATATTGTAGCAATGATGCAAGTCTTTGTTTTCCCTCCCAATGAATCTCTCAGCAATCTTGTTAGTTTACTATCCCTGAAACAAATAGATAGATCAAAATATAAATTCTCATTAGTAATACGTTGCTCAAATTAATGCCTTTTTCCTTATAAATATCAATGGCTTTAGGAGAGTGTCATTATAACTAGAGGAGTTTCACTGTCCAAAATACTAGCCAGTAGCTTAAGGGTAGCATCGTAATTGCACTATTATTTAATGAATTTATATTTATTTCCCTAATAGAATCCTAAACCTACTGAATCATTAAAATGTCAGGTCATGTTAAACAAATATAAAACATCAGTTATTAGTCATATTGCTAATTCAATTTTATTCATGACAATAAAATTAATTATTATAAATCTACCAGTCTTATTTTTTCCAAATTACACCCAATTGGCTAGTAGTTGTGGTTTTAGATTATCGAATCTACATTGATGGATCAAACTAGTGGTCAGTATCAATAAATATTACCTGTATGGGACATGTCCAGAGTGCTCAACTAGAGCATTGATAACACGACCAAGTGTGAGCAAACTCTTGTTGATCTCCCCAGCCTCTCTCGCTCTGCCCTGCAGTGCTAATTCAATATCAAAAATAGTTCATCGAATTTGAAAAATCAGAAAGATGTTTTTTTTGTCGATGATTAGGGCATTTAAAAGCTACTCACATCTCTAGCACCTGAGCGCGATATATTTTCTGAACCAGCTAGATCAACAAGATTAAGCTTCCCAATTTTGATCATCTCCTCACCCTCATGAGTCAGTTCCTTAATGTGAATTGTAATTGAGAATATGGAGTGTGACCTACTGCTTTGCTTGTTCAGCAATGTCTCTGCAGTGCGCCTCTTTGCAGAACCCTTGTCAAGAATCTTGTAGATTTCGCCAGCGGAGTACACAATCTCTTCTTCAAGCCCTCTCACAAAAACAAACCCCTTGCCATCCTCCATAAGGGCGATAGGTTTTTTTGTCTTATCCTCAGGAACAGGGAATTTCGGTTCTTCAGGTGCCAACAAATCAGTGATTTCTTCATTATAAAGCTCAAGGAAGGTGACTTTCATGCTGTACTCTGCGCATTGAGCCTCAAGGATATCAAAGATTTGTCTTACAGCCCTTGGGATGACCCCAGCATCGGTTGGCAGTTCACCATTCTACATTAAAAGAACTAGTTAACAGTAAAGGATATTCAGACCCAAGATGCAACTGTAAATCATAAATGAATAACGAAATGTTTACCTTTGTCTTTCTAGTTCCACCTCCCTCCATTGTGTAAGTTTTCCCGGTACCAGTTTGCCCATAAGCAAAAATAGTGCAATTATAGCCCTCAAGGACCTCATTAACTATCGGTGAGATGGATTGTTCAAACAAGTCTTTCTGCTTTGATGATGGGCCAAAGACCTACTCAAAATTAAGTAGATGACTAAATTTGAGTCAATACTTCCAGACATAAAGTAAACAATACTAGTTGAATTCGAAGTGAGAGAGTACTAAGTACTAACCACTCAAGTAATTGTCTAACAGAAGTGATAGTAGAAGGTGAATGAGTACCTTATCAAAGGCAAATGTGCGATCAATCTGCTTGTTGGCGATAATTTGAGTAGCAGCAACCTCTCGACGACGCTCATTACACGAGATCACTACCGGAGTATTTGACTTTGTCTCTTCATCACTCAAGGGCCTGGATGTATCAGATTACGCATTGTGATCAGAAAAAAATGAAATGAAACAGAAGAACTACAGCTATTGAACCCCTTCGGCCCTTTCAATCTTTACCTGCATCTCAGGATGACTTGAACATTGACTCCCTTTTCACCCCTCGTGATGGTGTTACTATTGGTATTTGTGCCGCCATTAGAATCCCCGGATCGTAAGTCTCTTCCTGACTTCTCCGTTGACCTTGGTGACGGTGATGGAGGGCAATTTCTCTTCTCCATACCCAATTCTGCTGAACAACCCAAGTTCTAGTCTCTGCCCAAAACCCAATAGAGCAATGAAACTTCTAATTCTTGAAAAGCATATGCAAATTGCTCGAATGATTGAATTGAATATAAATCCAACCATTAAAGCTTGGAAATCACAATAAAAGATAGTTAATCGGATGTGATGGTAGGTGGCATGTTGCCAATTTTGGCGAAAATCAGAGGAGTAGCAAGAAGAGCCAAAAAAGTGCCGGCCACTAGGAGTCTAGGACCAAATGCAGAAACGGACAACGGAACTGAGACAAAACTAAGCAGATGCAAATCTCGGGGGCATTGTGATGAACTGATGAGATCTTTACTGCGGAGGAGACTGAAAAACATTCAAAAAGGATTGACACTGTTTAGCATATCAAAATGAGATTCTTTTGCGCTCCATAATTACCAAAAAAAAAATGACACTATCGCGTTGAAGGACATTCGAAGAAAATGGCATCTGCGGCTATTCAAATTAATGCCGAAAAAACTCTGACAACCCATGAGCTGGTACGAAGAAAAACGAGAACTTCACGAAGCCGCATAATCCAAGAAATTGATGTCTCCTCCGGACCATCAGAATGAGATCTTCCTCACGAAAAGCAGCATCAAATCACTCCATCCAACAAAGACACAAAAGAGACAAAAGCACAAACTCCGAACGAAACACAAGGACGGGGGCGAATCAAGAACAAGGGGGCGGGAACACTCACACTGTCCCAGCCGCAGCACGAATCCTAGCAGGTAAGCAATGCGATCCACGCAACTTGAGAACTAGAGCTCCAGGAGCAGTAGGTAGAGTGCACCGAGCAGCGGCAATGGCAATGGCGAGATCCAGGGAGCAGGTCCCTCCTGCTCCTGGGTCGCAGGCGCGGTGACTTCTAGAACAGCTCGTGGTCTCTATCAATCGCCTCCCTCTCGATCTCTCTCTCTCTCTCTCTCTCTCGCCGGCTTTTCCTTTTGTTTGGAGGCAGCTCATCAGTCATTACAGAAGGCTGACGCGGTCGAGCTTGCCATGTTTATTAAGCAGGCAGCAGGAAAGTTTACGTTGATGGTTGAACGGTAAATGCCAGTTTTACTGCAAACATTGTTATAGTAGTGTGCACTAAAGGAATTAATTGATTTTCTACATGTGGCATTTCCATTCTGACCTTCATTGCTTAATTCAGCCAAATGGTTTTATTTCATTAATGCAAGTGAATGTTTACCGATATTCACTGACGGTACGCCCAGAAACAAGAAAAAACTTCAGTGATTTATTTAAAGAAATTAACTATTTAGAGTTCAGTTAGTATTGTCATGTTGTTGAAGCTCCGTCGTTATCGATATTTTCAGTTTTGGGTTAAAATTATGGTTGAGGGCATGTTTGGATCTCGTAGTTCTTAAAAATCAAGTATGACACAGAACCATAGTTTTATAAGGTAGTGTCAAGCATGGTTAGTAAGAAAAAAGAGACCTTAAGTGGAGTTTCTAAAACTTCGAAATGACTTTACTTTTAAGGATATCATGGTTCTAAAACTACAAGATTTGTTACATTCAAATACCTCATTGTTAATAACAAAGTTTTTTGCTAAATCATAATGTATTCTTTTAAAACTCAAAATATATTTTATATTCGAACAGGTTCTGAATATCTTTAATCAGCACTGCTTAGTACCCACCTCATTATCTTTGTTCTTTTCTAACATCATTAATTCGTAGCTATTTTATCCCCCAAGCATTAGTTTATTTGTGTTGCCTTTGTTAGGTGTTGATCGGATTTTATTATTGCGCTCAGTATGCCAAAGAGATTCTATCCAAATGTGCATGTCTTTTGTTGTTTGCTAGTAGTAGCTCCGTAGAGTAGTAGATTAGTGTACCGACTCTTCCCAATGACTTTGTAACTTAATGTGATCCATCTCGGCACCGCTTTTGACATGGTTTATGCGTTTGACCAGTCAAATCATCTATTAACTGGAGCTGAATGTAATTGGACAGGTGAACTAATAACGGGTGTGTTTGTTTTTTAGGTCTAAATTTTAGTGTTTTCATATCAATACTTCAAATACTAAATACATGAATTAAATATAAACTAAATATAAAACTAATTACATAGTTAGATGCTAATTTGCGAGACAAATCTATTAAGCAAGGTGAGGGGTTGCAACTTGTATACTTGGTGAAAAAAAAGGTACTCCTTTTCTTTGTGTTGTAATTTCAAAATTCATTGCTAATGTTGGGATTTTTTAAATGTGGTAAATTAGGCGCATTACATGGTAGCTTGTCACACTCAAGGTTGGAAGTTTAACATCCAGGAGTGCGATATCTTTTCTGCTTGCCAATAAGAACAATTTTTCTTTATTTGACAGGAAAAACCACATCGTTTTCAAGTCCCTATTGATCTAGGCCAATGGTTGCTTTCTCCTTTAATTTTTTTTTTAAAAATGTTTACAATAAGCCAAATAATAAAAATCAGTAGAAAAATGACGTTGAGGTAATCTCTGACCGGTCTCTTGGTTCTTGAATGAATCTCACCTTGATGAGTCCAAACTCCCAAGCGAAATGCTGGATCTTGGACAGGGTGCCGAAAATAAAACTGCTTGTAGCTCAAAACACGAACTGAGATGAACATATCTAAACCCCTTCACCACTGCAGATTAGCGTCGCCCGGAGTTTCACCTGCGATATGACTGATTCCAATTTAATAATAACATTGAAATGGCTGATAACTAGTTACAGGCTGGTGAGAGCTCTTTCTGAGTGCTTTAGGAGGCACACAAGAGTCACGGCCTGATAAAACCCAGTAGGTGGCAGGCACGTGAAGCTTGCATGTTCTGCAATCTTCCTGCTACCTTTGTTTTCTGTTACAGCATGCATGTCCAAATTGTATTTACATGTGTCATGATGCCAATTTGGCCCCTGCGCCATGTGAAATGATCTATTCATGTGCATACTCATACTCTAAGCCTCCCTTACGTCTTTTGCATTCTCGCTTTGTCCTCAGATAATGGTCGGCGGAAATGTTAACTGTACTTGCATTTTTTTAAAAAAATAGTAAACTCTTGTCTTGAGCTGTAAAAGGTACACTGCATGTTTGTTTGATCCGGGACGCTTTTATCACATCAAGAGAATCTAGTGGTTTAATTTATGTATAAATCCACCATGTTTATTATGTTATACAGCGTTGGTACTTGGGAGCATTGACGTGCCATCAGCAGAGTTATCTAACCCAAACAAAGCTGGTCTTTTGCTTTGCTTGAGATCAAAGTAAAAGGGACATGCAGATCAGATGGGATGAAGTTCTTTGGCTTCAAACTAAAAAAAAGAATGCGCCTCTCAATCGATCTGCGCCGTACCAGTAGCTCACCAACCTTAACGGTCTCCATTTTCGTAAATTCTTCTCCGGCCGCTAGCAGAGCTGCTTCAGTCAATCGCATACTTCACTCCTCTATCTGTATAGGCCTGATCAGAAGGGGAAAAAAAAAAAGAAATGAACCCTAGATTGGTGGTTTGGTTGGAAAAAGTAAATGTTGCATTTGGTGGCCCTTGGTAGTTTGCAGCGCACCTGAACTAATACTGTATAAGCTACTCGACCCGTGACACTTTAATTAATTCCTAAATTGAAAGTAAGGGTCAGTGTTGCGCTGCGGCTCAACTGTTCCCTAACAGTTTTCGCAACAGTACGATGTAACTTCACCATTTAACGGTACAACTGACGATCCGAAAGGACAGCATGTACAACATGTAACGGTAGAACGATCCTCAGGTCCAAACACATGGATGTGCTGACACGTGTCATGCGTTCTGGATGCGACCGACTGTCATTGCCCGCCAGCCCTGCTTCAAAATTTTCTTATTCGCGTCTCACTCTCACCATGCGGCGCCATACATGCTTAAAAATTTGGCCGGCTGTTTTGCCAACCGTCCTGTAAATCCGGCCGCCCGGCACGGGTCCGACATGGCCCGGGCCGGCACGGCACGGCAGAAAAATCGTGCCATGCCGTGCCAGCTCAAGTGTCTTGGTTGCGGCTCGAGGCACGACACGGCAAGGTTTTTTCGTGTCGTGTCAGTCTGTTTAGCGCGTGAGCACGTCACAACCCAGATGATTCGTTCTCGGTGCAGGTGTACTCCCCGTCCTCGGTGCAGGTGTACTCCATGTCTTCGTCGAAGCCGGATCTAGAGCCCCGGATGCCGAAGCCAGATCTGGAGCCGACCTCGACCTCGTCGCCCCCAACCCCGGCCTGAACAAGAGATCCCAGGCTTGCCAGATATCCTCGTCGGTACCACGGATCGACATCACGGCGAGTCGGCGACACCGACACGGTGCTTGAAGCGGCTACAGCGAGAGGCGCATCATAGCGCGAGCGCGAGTAGCGAAGGAGGGCTAGCGCGAGGAGCAGAGGAGGCAGGAGGGCACAAGCGCGAGGGCCGAGGAGTAGAGGAGATCGTCGCCTGTCGGACCATTGCCGTCGGCGAGATCTGAGAGCGAGAGGTCGGGAGCCGAGAGTGAGAGAGAATTGCGATGTAGAGGGAGGCGAAGGAAATGAGGAGAGGCGGGACGACTTAGGGTTTCCGAGGGCACAAGTGTCTTTTATGTGGAGCGGAGTGACCTGCGTGCGGGGCTGGGATGGATCGGGCCGGCCTGCATGCCTACCGGGCCATCGCCAAAACGGGTCGTGCTCAGGCGGCCCGTAGTGTCGGGGTGACGGCCCAAGCACGACACGGTGCTGCAGGCCGTGCCGCCCGAGTCCGTTTTCTGTCGGGCCATGCCCGTGCTCGTGTCGGGCCAAATTGGCTGTGCTTTGGGCCCGCCCGAAAAGCACGGCCCAAATTTACAGGACTACGCTCTACTCTGTTTGACCTCTTCCGCCATTGGTAATTACAGTACCCTACACAGTGGTACTAGTAGGACCGTATGAGTATCCAGCAATCGGCACAGTCGCGTACAGGAAGAATTAATCTCAATGCACATATTCTCTTGTCTGTCCATCATGCCAGGATCGGGTCCCATGTCTCTGTTACTCTATTCAGAGACATATAGGGCTAATGATGAGATAAAGTCACATGATGGACACATGCATGCACAACAAAAACAACCAAACAGCAAAGAACAAAGCTAGCTTAGCAAATACTCCCAGCTCCAACGAGTTCAAGACAGATGAGCTTCTAGTACAATTCTACCGTTGTCAAATTGTGAAGTTCTACCACCATGCTCCTTTTTCTCCTCTTTTTTGACGTTTGTGCCACCAAACGTCAAGAAACATGATATGAACGAAGGTTAGCATAAGCGTAGGTGGAAAAACTCCTTGTGATGGAGCAGCTAGCTGGGGGATGGGGCCATGGCCCCCTCATGCTTCAAACACATCCTTGCAAACATACGTATTTGTTATGCAAAATAGCTAATAATTTAGTATTGTCCTCCTCTATTGTACAAGTGCTAATCCAGGCGAGCCTTCAATAACAAATCAATGACACCATCACAAGGTTGCATTTTTCCAGACGATGTAGATCACGGCTTGTGTTTTCTGCATTGCCTCTAGTGCCGTTGTTGGTCCCAGCATCATCTCTTCCAACCATTGCAGGTTTGTCTCTCTGGAGTAGTCAATACTATATCCATTTGTGCATAACTCATTGTAGTATTGATTGAGCACTTGATAAAGTGAGGTGAGCTCTAGATCCATACTATACATGCTTTGCTTATTAATTCATACGCAGTACCTAATTGTTGCTTACGGATAGAAAGGCGGACGAGGTACGGCCATTACATGATATTTCAATGTGTCCAGTGGTCCATGCCTCACATTCTAGCTAATTGCCGATGTAATCTTTAGGTCACGAGATTTGGTCTAACCACCAAACCAAACCGATCAGCATTTAGGTGTCAAACACCGTGCTTCAAGATTTTCCCGTATGAAGAAGCAACGCCAAGATCTTGTTGGCATGCAGTTTCAGTAAGGGCATGTCATAACAATGATTTGTCATGTATATTTCCAATAACTGAATGTAGGTATTGCCAAACAAGATCCGTTGTAGTCTAGCTGGTTAGGATACTCGGCTCTCACCCGAGAGACCCGGGTTCGAGTCCCGGCAACGGAATCAATCCTCTTTTATTTGTCACGATTGCTTTTCCATATTCGTGCTAAATGGGCCTCCACGGAAGTTCCTCGAGATTTTGGCCTGTCCACGGTGCACGGTCTGCCTCTCTCAAGTCTCAATGCTGTTTATTTCCAAAAAAAAAAGTCTCAATGCTGTTGTGATTTGCGTTGCAGGGCGCCACAGACTGGCCGACAGTCACAGTTCTTGCCGCCGGCGAGCCCCACCGCCGTCATCGGCTTCCGAATTTGTTCCGCTGGAGAGGAGCATGTTCGACGTGCTCGCTCTGAACATTTTGTGTAAATCATTAACACATTAGCAGCAGCAGATGTATCAGATTGAGGCCAAAGTGATAAAATACACTACAAGTCTAGAAAGAGAAGTAGTATGGCTGTTATTTTTTTCCTCGAACAATATGGCTGTTCAATTTTTGCCGGCCATTTCAGACGTGAACACCTTTGGCCTGACACGAACACCGTGCCGTCGAAGTTGCGCTAGCAATTTCAACCGCTCATTTATCTCAAAAAAAAAAAAAATCAATTTGCTTTCAGAAATGGTTTTGCCAGAATCTCCGGTCAACGACCGTAACGAACAAGTGTAGATTCCGGTGGCAGAATCGTAGCAACACCGCATCCATTTCCGAAATCCTGTGAGAAAAAGTGAATATACAAGAAACAGGCTTCACGAGATAATGATAAAAGCGCCAAAATCCAAGAAACAGCCTCACTAACTGCCAACCAACGAACTCCCCCTTCGTTCCATCCCCAGCCAACTAAACTAATCCAGCTCCCTCCCACTCGCGACCGGCGGCTGCGACCGCCAAGCGATCGAGACCTCTCCGGCCGGCGACCAAGCCACCGCCACCGCGCCCCTCGTCCCATCTCGTCGGTAAGTAACTCTGGCCCTTTCCACTGGGTCGGATTGAATTGCGCGTTTTCCTCCTCGCACGCAAGATCGCCCTTTTCTTTTTCTGTGCGCGACCAATTCCAAATCATAATGTTCATTTGGAAGAAAAATCAGGGATGGTGCACTAATCCGGTCCAGTTTGCCGCGAGGTCGTTTGGGGAACACTAATTTTTTTAGAAGAACTTGGGGAGCACTAATTGCAGCCAGAATAGTTGCGTGCCGCACTGAATCCCAAATATCTTTCTCCTGATTTCTTCTTGTTTAGGGGGGCGATGGCGACTCAATCTGTTAATCTTATACTGGGTTCTATGGTCCATCCACTGAATCTTCACTGTTGCACTTCACTTCTTGGCGAGAATGATTGACTTTTGGTGCAACGGACCGTCCCGTCTATTACATTTCACCCAATCTATTTTTTTTTTGGCGAAATGTTGTTCTGGTAACAGAGATGCATCTTCCCCTGCGTTCGTAGAGGAAATATGAACAGAATAAAATAAAAATTATGTTTCCTTGTGACCACTGCACTAGCTAGGTTTGGGATTCAATATCCATCGTAGGAAAGAATATAAACTACATGATGCCTCTGAAAATTAGCCTTGTCTTATGGCGACTCAATCTGTTAATCTTATACTGGATTCTTTGGTCCATTCACTGATTCTTCACTGCTCCACTTCACTAGTTGGCGAGAATGATTGACTTTTGGTGCGGATCGTCCTGTTAATTACATTTCACCCAGTCTTTTTTTTTTTCGGACGAAATTTTGTTCTGGTAACTGAGATTCATCCTTCCCCGGCGTCCGTAGAGGAAACCTGAACAGAATAAAATGAAAATTATGTTTCCTTGTGACCACTTCACTTGCTAGGGCTGGGATTCAATATCCATAGTAGGAAAGAATATAAAAATACATGATGTGTATGGAAATTAGCCTTGTTTTATGTGGGAGGAGTTCACAATGTGTTGCGTTGTTGGCATGCTATTGTTGCCTTGTCTACATTCTGTTATTTAAGTTACATGTCTTGTTGATCTCATGGAGCCATTTCTTGTCCTGCAGGAGCGATGGCTCTATCTTCGCCACAAAGAATTGCTCTCATCGTCGCTTTCTTTGGCATTCTGGCATTTGTGCTTGGGGTCGTCGCAGAAAATAAAAAGGTCCAGCCATTCCCCTGATTTGAGCCTTATTCTTACACTTTTTTTTTTGTAAAGGTTCTTAATTCATCAGGAGCCTTCTTACATACTTTAGATGCTATCAGGAAAAGCAGCAATCCTGCAAATTAGGACTGTATCATATCTAGTTTGCTCGGGCTTAGAAGCAAGCATCATGAAATTATGGCATAGCTTAAACTTCCGCTTAGTATCATTTATGAGTCAGTATTGTTATGTCAACAAATTTCTTCAACGTTTGTAAATTTTATTTTGATTTTGTTACAGCCTGCCTACGGAACTCCTATCAAAGGAAAGGATGTTGTCATCTGCAAGTTCCCAAATGACCCAACCATTGCCATGGGAAGTCTGTCCATTGTGGCACTTGTCTTAGCTGCTATCATAGGGCATGTCTCTATCTTTCATTCGTACTCGGGCAAGTCAGTTCCTCGTGGAGCATTGTTTCAAAGCACCAGCCTGTCTGTGTTCTTCGTTGTTGCTGAGTAAGTATCCTTTCAGCTATACGAGGCGAAATATTTCATTTGGACTGGAAATAGTTTGCCATATAAAATTTTACTTATTGGGTCCTCCTGCCATGTCATGATACCGAGAGCTACAAATTGACCTATCCATGTTTTCCTACTCCTGAATTCTCTTGCTTGGACCCTTAAATAGTTTTCTGTATTAATGTATTTCTGTGGCAACAATATATGGGTGGTGAAACAGTGAGAATTTCAGTGAACATTGGCTACTGGATAGAGGATTTGGAAGGATTGTGAGACTAATCATGCATTTTGTGATTTTAAAACGATGGTTGTCATGCTATCTATTAGTGTTTTATTTATATCTGTTTGCATTATAATTTTTTGAATTATTACACAATGCATCATGCCATTTCCTGCACACACTGCTTATGTCATGATGATCAAGATGCAAATTGTTGATTTCTTTTTCTTTTTTGTGAAATAAGGCTTGTTTCAGCCCTAGCTTTGGCAATGTTGCTTTGGGCAACAGTCACCGAGGGCCTTCACCGCAGCAATAACGTCCACCAAGACATGGAATACCAGTGCCCCACTGCAAAGACTGGACTGTTTGGTGGTGCCGCTTTCCTGGCCCTAGATGCTTCTCTCTTTTGGCTTGTTTGCCAAATGTTGGCCCTCAACGCAAGGGCAGACTATCTGGATGAGGATGACAACAAGGGTGAATATGGCCAGGTTTACGCTGCTGAAGTCGATGGGTCGAAGGTCTGAGGTCATATGGACATGCTCTTCAGGGTTTTATGATTAGAGTTTACTTATCTATACTATTTCAGCAACAAAGTCGATTTAGCTCTCCTAAAAATTTGTATATATGTGTTGCACCGATTCCAAAGTGACTCGTAAGTTGCCACTCATTCTGCATTTCAGATTCCAGTGTAAAAAATAAATTGCATTCGCAATGTTCTTGGTTTGCTACCTCGTTAAGTTACTGCTGTGTCTTATGTTGTGACTAATTCTGGAAGCTTGTGCAGAAATCATGTTTTTTTCTTAATCATTGTATAAAAATCATGTTAAGAGTAGCGAGATTCAGTATATTCTGTGTGCGCATGAAACAAAACGGTCTTACTATTGCCATTTACATGCATAGATGATAAATTCTTTGACACCTAAGGTCACTAGGTCAGAAACATTTGCTTGTTGACGCGGATCCACACCTCCACTTTCGTGCTACTCCCTCCGTCACACAATGTTTGGCATTCTAGTCCTGGACACGGAGATTAAGAAGAGAAGGAATAAAGTAGGTGTACAGAAAACGAGGAGGAGAGAGATAGAGATAGAGGTGTATTGGGAAGAGAGAAATATGTTTCGAAAAGTGAGAATGCCAAATATTTTGAAAAAACTAGATGAGACTAGAATGTCAAATATTCTGGAACGGAGGGAGTACTTCTTGATTACCATGCTTTTTTTTTTAACATGGATTCCCATGCTCCTTGGAGCCACCCAAGAATCCAAGATGCATCAATTTCCCTCTTTCTATGCTGAAAATCTCTACTACTTATTAATTTAGGTGAGGTCGTCATTGGTGTTGATTTAATTTGGTGTTGGTTTGGTGGGTTTTGGCTTTGATGAAAAAAAAAACTAGGTATCAAAGTCGGACTATAAATTTCTAGCCTGGTGTTGACTTCGACGACTACTAGCTTTGGTGGAGAAAACTACCAATCAGACTCAGACTTTAAATTTCCACCCTTACACGAATACACACACATGCAAAAAAAATCTGGAGGCAATACCTACCACGACCAACACCGACACCTCCAGACGCGCGCGCACACGTCGTGCTGCTGCTCCGACGCTGAGCATGTCTCCAGAGCTCACATCTGGCGGTACATATCGTGGTTACTCCTAATTAATTTAGGTGAGGTCGTCATTAGTGTTGATTTAATTTGGTGTTAGTTTTGGTGGGTTTTAGCTTTGGTGAAAAAAAAACTAGATATCAAAGTCGGACTATAAATTTCCAGCCTGTTGTTGACTTCGATAACTATTAGCTTTGGTGGAGAAAACTATGAATCAGACTTAAACTTTAAATTTTCTACACGAATACATACACATGCAAAAAATTTGGAGGCAATACCTACCACGACCAGCACCGACACCTCCAGACGAGCGCACACGTCGTGCTGCTGCCCCGACACTGAGCATGTCTCCAGAGCTCACATCTGGCGGTACATATCATGGTTGTTATTGTTTTTTTCTTTTTCTTTTTTGTTTTGAGGAATCGACAGTTGGGGAAACCCCCACCTTAATTTCTCATTGCAATACAAACAAGGTTTTACAAGTGTTGGCTTCTCAAGCACTGAACGGACAGAGGATTAGCAAGAAGAGCCACTACTATCGTATTATTACATCGACAACTAGAGCACACCAGTCCTCGATCGAGTAGCTGGGTGTGGACACACTTTTGGCGCGCGCACTATCGCGCAAATGTTCTTGCAGCAACATGATCGTAGCCGGCAACAGCACGGCAATATCGTCACTGTCAGAATTCTTTCTGTTACTCCTCTTCCAGACGGTCCACGCAGTCCAGGAAGCAAAGTTTTCTTCAGCTGTTGGTGCCAGACGGGGAACAGGGAGGAGAATACCACACACGATGCATCTCCTTCAGGTCCAACCATGGAGGCATAGAATATGAAACAATATATGAAAAGAGCAATCAACCATGAACTAAGCGAATAATGCACACATTCAAATCACACCATCATGGCTATTATACTGTTCTCAGGTTTTCTTTACACTAGGTGTCAATGCTTTCTCAAGGAACTCGCGGAAAAACCTCTCAGGGTGAATCCTTGCTTGAGTGTCGAACACAATAATATTATAAACACAACAAACAGAAATATATATAGGAAGAAAAAAATAAGCATGGTGATTTATCGGATGGTGTATACGCAAAACACAGTATTTATAGATGAATCTTATCTTAGCCAACCTATATCAATTTATTCGCTTAACCACAATATCTAGCAAACATTATCATAGTAGCAGTTTTAGCTTTTAGGTGAGTTTCGATCCTTATCTTCGTGCGTAGGATTTTTACAGTGAGAGAGACAGCACACTGATGACATGTCCATAAATATCGCAGATGCCATCATGACATTGGTGATGAAATTTACAGGTCATTATTTGCATTACGTACATAACTACAAGGGAGCACTGCAAGGGAGGGAGGGACGGCAGGATCAGAGGGCAGAGGGGCAGGCGGCGGCTACATATGGAGGAGCCATGGAAGGACTTCAACTTTGACGATGACAATGACTCCCCCGGCTCCTTCGTTCCGATGGCGCCACCTCCGCCGTTGGAGAGCGCAGGGCTGGTGGCGTACGGGATGGCGGACGACGCCGACGCCCTCGACTGCAGCGTTTGCTACATCCCTCTCAAGCTCCCAATCTTCCAGGTACAACGTATCCACCCCTTCAAGATGCCGGTGATCGTGGTAGCCAGTTGAACCCTAATTGAATCCATGGATTACTCCATCCAATTACAAGTTTCTATCACTAGGCAGATAATCATTTTCTCTGGGCCGACAGATCTAGATAAACTTAGCCAAGATCCCTCTCACCACGTCTCATTTGGCTGCATCTAGAACCCAGAAAATTTCATAACTACCAATTTGTCATCAGTAGTAAGAGCAACAATTCTAGCACATATTTAACTGCAAAGTATATTCAATTCTTCTGATTTAACAACGTTATATCTACGTACAACATTCCAATTAGGCATTGTCGTGTGTCACTGTCACCCCCACACAATCTGCTAATCAAGTATGATTCAGCAGCAACATTCCAATTAGGCATGGCAAGTATTTGTGATTGTTTGAGTTTTCAGTCTAGCTAATACCTACCTGTTATGAAAATTCGAGCTATTTTAGCACATGTATGGATTGGTAACTAAAACATTTATGTTAAAAAGTTGTTCAATATATTTTCAGGTACTCATATTAAAAGTTGTTCAATATATTTCCAAGTACAACAACAATACATATTAAAACAATAACAAAAATAGGAGAGAGGAAGTATTTTTTTAGATCAAACCCGTAGCAACGCACGGACACTTTGCTAGTATTGATGAAAAATGTTAGCGGCATTGGCGGTGATGGCACATATGGGTAAAATTTGCGTATCCAGTGGCACTGATTGCGTTAACGATTTTCAGTGGCAGATGAAAAATTGACCCCTTAAACTTAAAATACACACACTATTATCTAGTTTTAATTAAAATATGAACGTAGCTTGTTATTTTACGTACATTGTAAACTCACGGCTCATAGTCCTCATCACGTTCAAAATGTGCTACATCCACTCATACAAAAGACAAATGACGAGAGGATTCCCATTTATACGCATCCACCGTATGCGTCCACCGTTCTCCTATTGGTCTGGTCATAACCTGGTCCCTAAACCTTTTGGTTCAGAACCAAGCTCATCTAACTTTCAAATTTGGATCAGGCACCAATGCCATGCCTTGACCTTCAATCTGTGATTCTATAATAAAGTCACAAATAGTTGTCAGCCGAGTTGGTTTCAAAATGAACTGGCCATGGAGGTTATCACTCAGGGAGTTGTGCAAACTGCGAGTGTCCTGGAGGCCTGCTACCTCAGATCATGAACAGTGAATGAGCCATACTGCACCAAGAGAAGGATAACACTTTGGATGTAAGACAACATGTAACAAATAAAGAAGAACGGTGTGTTGATATGTGAGGTCAAACAAGAGAATTGTGGGATAATGTGGTGATGCAGGGGTTTTAATTCAACATGATGATGGTTAACTATAGTAAGAAGCAACGACAAGCTAAGTCAAAGCACTGACTGAATACAATCCTAACATTAAGCTCAAGCTTAGATCTGTTTGATATAATTTCTTCATTGTGTTATGAGAACATAACCATCATAAAACTAAACTTTCTACAAAGAAACAAATATTCAAATAATGCCATCTGATTAGATAAAGAACTAGATGGATTTTGGGAACAGTAATAAAATTACTACTGTGCTGATTGGATCAAAGTGGTAAACTCTCTCGAGGCACTGCCATGGCACTGAGACATGTTTTAGCTTCATTATCAGCATTAGAATGCAGCAAACTGATCAATACCTTTCACCAGCTCATCTAGTCAGCGAGCTGTCTACTTGTCCCTCTCCTCTCTTGATGCCTTCCTAAGACTTAATATAACACCTCCACTAAGGCAAGTGGTAACAATAGCAAGGGAAGCTTCTGTTGGTAAATGATAACCTGCAAGAAGTGGAAACCCATGATTAAGTGAGATGAAAAGGACATAGAAATTGGCAATGCCACTATGGAGATAACGTCAAAACATAAGGTGAATGCAATGTATATGAAGTTATGGACACAATAAAATAAGGGTTAGATGGTATTTCCTATTTCTCACCAAAAAAGTCAAAGATCATCTTTGACCCTATGAAGCCCAAAACGATACCAATGGCAGGCTGCACAGCAAAATGCCAATAGAAGTAAGTAGCATGTGTAGATATACTATCTAAGTATTCAATTAAAAAGGTAAATAGCTCAGGAAACATTGAAAGTGCAACTGGATACCTGTAGATACTCCAATTCAGCCATGCTTTCAGAAATGAGCACATAGAGTGACCTTAAACCTAGACATAAAGTTGCAGCCAGTTAACTCTCAACTGTTAATCTTTCAAATTTTCAAGTGCTATTATTTTGATTCTGTGAAAAAGAAGAAGAATCAGATAGAGCTGTTACCAGCAATAGCAAAAATATTTGATGATAGTATTATGAGGGGATCCCTTGTGACACCAAAGACTGCTGGTATCGAGTCAACCTACAGATCATAAACATAAGGCCCCCAGTCCCTATAATTGGGCTCACACAATAAAAAAGGAAACAGTGTACATGAAATAGCTTGAGAAGGAACCTACAGCAAAAGCAATATCACTCAGCTCAATCACTGCCAAAGTCAAGAGTAATGGTGTGGCCTGCAGATATTGAATCAAAACAAACACCAATATTCAGAATATAGAATAATTTTTCTCAAACACTCCACCCAACCATGTGTCGGTGTTGTCATCAATAAAAATTAACCACTGATGAAAAAAGTCAAGAGTAATCTTCAATTTTCCTAGCAGCATATACAAGTTCACTGTGATACCTATAATAAGTAAATCATGCCTAATAACAAGCTCATGCTAACAAGCTCTCGTAAATGATCCAGACTGGATGGCACTTACTTTCCATAAACCATCTTGGTTTGTGATAAACCGATCACCATCATAATAGTCTGACAAGAAAAATAGAGGAAAGATATCAACTACACATGCAAGCGTCTAAATATGCTCTCCTATAATAAGTGGTTCCATTTTCATTCCAAGGTTCTAACATAACGATCCAAGCATTCCAGTAAGGATCTGGACCCGATGTTTATAATATGGAGCGGAAAGTGCAGCATGCTAATGTTCTAACTAGCGGAAAGGTAACAAAACATAAAACTACAGAATCAAGTCAATTACCAGTGACTGGAATGAACTTTTGGCATGTTTTCACAATGAAATTATCAGATAGATCGGATTCTTCTTCTTCCTCAGCAAATAGCTGTCATAATATTAAGATCATTGGTATCAGCACCAGTTAGCATGACCTTGAAAGATCTCTTGAAGATCCTTTCAGAAATATGCACAAGAAGGGCAGTGCGCACATAAACAGCAGATCACAGCTACAGCAGGCTACAAACAACACGTGCCCCGCGGACTGAAGGAAAACGACCTAAAACACACATCACGGCCACAAAGCACACAGTTTTACCTTGTAAGAAGTGAATAGCAAGATCAGAGCCAACAGTAAGTTGACTGCCTCAAATTTCTACAAAAGAAGAAAATCATAACAGTTAATGAAATACAACAAATGAAGAACCTAACCAATGGTAACATGAGAGAACAAAATCAACCTCAATGGTTACTACTCCTAGGCCAATCATCACAGCACGAAAGACCACTGCTCCAGCAATACCATAAGAGAGTACTCGGTTCTTGTTTCAGATATCAGAGATGATGAGAAAATGGGCAATTTTAACTGAACTTCAACAGTCACAATAGCTATTGAGCCATACCTGGTATTCCTTTGGCACTTTGAAATACTTGAAGACAAGAACAAAAACAAAGAGATTGTCCACCGACAAACTCTGTTCCAATAAATACCTGTAACAAAACAGGGAAAAGGTTGCATTACCACATCTTGAATTTAAGGAACGAAATTTCATGGTCATGATCTAGTATGGAATAGGAGCTTAAAGATGAAATATGCACTTCAAATGTAAAACTAACAGTGTACAAGAAAGTGATTTTGGATTGTCAGAAACAACAAGATGTATGATTTTACTAGAAGTAAATGCCCTTTTCAGGAAAAAAAGTAAATGTAGTCAATTCAATATTCCACCTGAGCTAACTAAATTGCACGAAACAATGAAGAATCCCTTTCAAGTGACCTTAATCTAAAGCCAATGTGAAGTGTTGTGTACTTCTCAATCTCATGCAGGCCCCTGATTCATATATGAACCGGAAAATCATAATGCAAAAGTTAACAATGACAACTATCAATCGATATGGATAACACACACCCAGCAAAATACTCTGACGCCTTATCAGCTCCATTCTGCAAGGCGATGCTAACCCCAAAAACCACCGCAGCTAGAACCTGGAATAACACAATTTGTTAACTCACCCTACATAACCAATTCTGTCCTTTATCAGTGAATTCATAAGTAGCAACTCACCACCAGTGTAACTTTTCTAATCGCTCCGGCTTTCGCCGGCACCCTGGACTCTGGTTTAGCCTTTGAGCTTGAGCCCTTGTCAGTTTGAGCGTGCAGGGTGGAATTTTTCGTCTCCTTTTCTGCATACACGCCAATGGTTAGCCTTAGCCATCAGAGTAAGTCATGAGATCACCACAAATTCGCTCAGATGATAGCTAACTCTACTCACTTAAACAAAGCAATTCACGTTACCACGAACACGAGAGTCCATCAGTTCCTTCAATTTCAGCGATTAATCGAGCATTTCTAATGTTCCAACCAAACTAGCGTCCCTGGCTCACCGGAGTCCAGGGCCGAGCGAATTGAGCGACTAGGAGAAGGCGGGGGAGCGGCTCACCAGGGCTGACAGACAGTCCTTCCTCCTGGTCGGTCCCCCTAGCGCGCCTCCGCTTCCTCTCCCTCCGCCGGCCTTCCCCATCCCCGAGGCGGCGCGACGCGGCTACAGTGACCGTGAGAGGCCGCCACGGGAGCAGCGGCGACGGCGAGACCGCCACGGGCGTACGGGGCCGCCATGGGGACGAGAACTGCGGGAGGAACCGCGTGGCGGTTGAAGCCGCCACGGCGGAAGCCATGGCCGGAGAGGCGGAGCGACGGGTGGAGCAAGCGGGGAAGCGTACGGTCTCGAGCTCAGCCACAGCGGGTGGGAGAGGAGACCAGCGTAACGGGGCGCACCGCGCACGTGCGATTTGGCGCGCGCTCCTGGATCCGAAATGGGAAACCCGCTAATGAATCTAAACCCGAACCCGATAAGCCTCTACTAAAATGGTTGGCCTCTGCGCTCGGTGGAGGGGAAAGTTCCGAGGGTTTGTTTCATCTGCTTGCGCCGCTGCTTCGACTCCCTCGCCGCCACGCGATCCTGCTGGTTTCGTGGTGCCCCCGCGATTTGAGGTCAGTTTGCTTCGATTGATGCCGCACGAAGCGCCAATTTCTGGGAATTTCGGCTGATTTCGTGTTTATTTCGTTCTTAACTGTGCTAGGTTGTGGTCTTAGGGGTCAGTGGAGATGTGTGTTGGGGAGCCCCTGGCGGGGGAAGGGGATGAGGCTGGATGTGGCGACGGAGCGAGCACCGCTGCTGCTGCGGCGGCGACGGCTCCGGTGAGGGATATAAGGCGGTACAAGTGTGACTTCTGCAGTGTTATTCGGTCCAAGAAGATTTTGATCCGCGCCCATATGCTGGAGCACCATAAGGTAAAGGTGCTCATCATGGCAGCGCTGTTTGGTTCCAGAAGATGCGTCTCTTATCTGTTCTTGGGATGGCACTCGTGTGCTGTAGGATGAGGTGGATGGCTTGGAGGATTATCAGGACGGCGATGTGGCGCGCAAGGTGGTCATTCATGAATGTGAAAAGTGTGGCATGAAGTTTAAGAAGCCGGCCCATCTGAAGCAACATATGCAGAGCCATTCTAGTGAGGTATCTGTCTTATGTTGTGTTTTAGAATACACTCTGTGAAATGCTTGGTTCGTTATGTTCATATCTTTAGTCCTGTGGATATTTCGTGCCAGACTATCTATGCGCTCTTTAAAGGTGGTGACTACAGCCCTATATATTCCAGTCAACACTAGATTCCATTGGCTTTTCAAATTGTGATGCATAGTAGTTGAATCCCTGAATTATGCTGATGTTTTAGCCTGTTTCTTCAGATATGGATGTGTGAAGCATTGGATCCCAAGGAACTCCAAAATGCGAGAAGGCCTTGAATGGACTAGTACCAGGATGGGGAGACCCTCCTGAGAAGCTCCATCAAGAATGCCTCGTTCACGCCCTTCTTCAGGTTTTTCTCTTCTGTTGCAAACTGTTTGCTACTTGTTCCTTCTGTTGCCACCACATGTTATATTAAAGGATATTTAATCAGCATGTAATACCATTTCCAGAGTTGCTATTATCTGTTCTGTTACTCATGTATGAAATCGACAGATTGAAGCTGCAATGTCATTTGAGTAGTCTAGTGCTCTCACCACTCGTTGGTCTAGCTGTAAAATAAAACAAAATTGTATAGTGCACAGGGAAAGAAAGTTTCTTCTTCTGTTGAGGATATGTGCATATGCTGGACATAGTTATATGTTTGCTGAAATGATCAGCTTGTGGTATTCTTTAGTAATGAATAGTATACTCCATGCAGTGGTTTGATCTTCTGATTTTTGCAGACTACTTATTGAGACATGAATGTGTGGAGCATTGGATCCCAAAGAACTCCAAAATGCGAAGAGGCCTTGAATGGACTAGTATCAGGATGGGGAGACTATCCTGAGAAGCTCTATCAAGAGTGCCTCATAAACACGCTACTTCAGGTTTGCTCATTGATTTCAGCCAACTCATTCTAAGCCCTTCTTTGTGACTGTTTTTGTCATCTTTTGCTTTATATTTGTACTCGCCAAGTATTTTGAAGCTACTAAAGGATCATCTTGTAACATGTCCCTTTGTGGCGGTGTTTGCAGTGATGTTCATCTTTTTAAGTAAACCTTGCTTTTGGATCATCTATCCTGATGTACATCTTTTCAAAAATATCGCAGAGGCCCTTCGCTTGCCATGTAGATGGTTGCCCCTTCAGCTATAGCAGGAAGGATCATCTGAACAGACATCTACTTACCCATCAAGGAAAACTTTTTGCATGCCCTATCGAAGGATGCAACTGCAAGTTCAGTATGAAAGGTAATGTGCCGAGGCATGTTCAAGAAATCCATAAAGATGGCTCTCCTTGTGAAAAGAAAGAATTTGTTTGTCCGGAGGTTGACTGTGGGAAGACTTTCAAATACGCTTCCAAGCTGAAGAAGCATGAGGAATCTCATGGTGAGAATGGATATCCATTTCCATATCTTCTAAATATAAATTGTATTAAATAGCACACTTTGCAACAGTGTATACCCAATCAATTTTTTAGAGTTTGTCATATTGTCAGGAAGTAAGAAGTTAAGTATATGCCATCATCTGAGCAAATTTTACCAATATGAATTCTTTGTAATATTTAGTTTAAAAAATAAAATAAATCAATCTATTAGGGGTTTTTTATTTCTTCAGCCTTAATATATGCTTTATTGTACTTCCAAAATTAATATGCCTTTATTCATTCTGTGTGGTCACTTCAAAGTTTCTGCTATTTTCATGTCGTGATAAATTTTTGTGCTGTGGTGTGGTGCAGTCAAGCTGGACTACACGGAAGTTATCTGCTGTGAACCTGGCTGCATGAAAACCTTTACAAATGTGGAATGCCTTATGGCACACAACCAATCCTGTCATCGACATGTTCAGTGTGATGTCTGTGGTACTAAACAGCTAAAGAAGAATTTCAAGCGGCATCATCGTATGCATGAAGGTTCATGTGTTACTGAAAAGATTAAATGCCACTTTAAGGACTGCAAATGTTCATTTTCAAAGGTGTGATTTTTACAACCTTACAGTATTGCTTTCTTATGGATTCTTCTCTTTATTATATGCCGCAACTGCATCATTTTTGTTCTTATCAATATTGAAATGCAGAAATCCAATTTGGACAAGCATGTTAAGGCTGTCCATGAGCAGCAAAAACCTTTTGTTTGCCGATTCTCTGAGTGTGGCAAGGAGTTCTCTTACAAACATGTAAGGGACAATCATGAGAGATCCAGTGTTCATGTGTACACTGAGGTAACAAGAATCCAGTGCTTGTGTTATTTGAAACTGCTCCTACAACGGGATATTTATGCTGCCACAACAATTGTTTGCAGGGTGATTTTGAGGAGACTGATCAGCAACAACGACATTCAGCTGGGGGACGGAAAAGGAAGCGCATAACTGTTGAGAGTTTGATGCGGAAGAGGGTAGCCGCTCCTGATGATGCTGCATCTGCTCCTCAAGATGGGCTAGAGTATTTGAGATGGCTTCTCTCTGGTTGACTCATCCTGAAATAGGGAGAGGAAATGCTAGATGACCAATAGCAATCTAGTTTCCACGATGTACTTTTGGATGTATAGGGAAAAGAAAAAAAGAGCAATATGGTGACCATGTACATATTTGGTGTCAGACATTGAAAGGATCATTAGATCTTCAATATAGATGTTTTGTGCCTCCTTAACAGTAGATGGAGAATTGCAAGATTGGTTGTGGATCGTGATGAAGTAGTTCTTGTGGTTCTGAAATGCGTAAGCTGGCTAACAGATTGACCTGGTGCTATTTCTGTGAGCTTCATCAATATTGTTCCAGTAATCTGGTTAAATGGCCCTTGCCCTCATGAACGTTTTTGCTTGTGGTTACTATGACTATGGTTGTGCCGATGATTTATACTGGCAGCAACACTTTCCAATTCTGATTCCAGTATATAAAGGTACCATAGCAATTGTGGCAATACACAATAGTAGCAATTCTGCATCAAAGAGAGGACTGAGCACTTGAGCATGATACTAACATAACAGAGTGAATCAACAGTGTGGCAATTCAGCATGACACGCCTCAGGATCAAATTCATGAGCATGGCAATACATCAGAGCAAAGCGTCGTTATGATTTACCGGTGTTTCTACTACATTTATCCCAAATCCAGAACAAATTGTAGCTTCAGAAATGTGCAAAAGAGAGAAATTTTTTTTGGAGGAGCAGCTTCTAAGCAAAGCTGTAGTTGAGTCGCAGCATCGATCTCTTAAGAATACAGAGGGATCACTGCTATAAGCACCTTCTAAGCAAATCTCGCCGCCGGGGAGGGCTCACTTCTCCGGTGCCGTCGCCGGCGCTGCTGCGGCCTCCGCTTCCGCGGGGGGCTTGTCCGCCTGCGCCATGGCCTCCTGCCGCGCGCGGAGTACGGCGAGGACATTGACGGCGGGCATCTGGAGGCATCCGAGGAGGTACTGGTAGGACTGGGCCCTGGTGGGCATGGCCTCGAGCTGCGCGAAGTCGTCGGGCCCGTAGAGCCGTCCCTCATAGACGGCGCCGGTGAAGTCGTTGAGCTGCAGCTTCCACTCCTTCTGGAAGTCGCGGTAGGGCCGCAGCGCGGGCGGGATCTCGTCGGAGCGCACGAACAGCCACGCGTTCATCCCGCGCGCGCACGGCCGGAGCGCCTCCCACCGCGTGCCGGCCACCGCCGCCGCCATGTCCGAGTTCTTCGTCACCAGCAGCCGCGCCGTCGGGGGAAGCGACGCGCGGATGCTGCGGAGCTGCGCTACCGTCAGGCCGTGGCACCAGATGCCCGCGAGGAGCTGGCACCCTTCTAGCTCGCGCCGGAGCGCCGCCTGACGCACCATCTCCGGCACCTTGCCGATCGACGGCAGCATGGATCGGCTGGAGATGCGCACGGAAGTCATGGCGGCGGCGGCGAGGGTTCTGGATGCGAGTGTGCACTTCTGATCGTTGGCTCTTTCTTCTTCCTTCCCTGCACGTGGAGATGATGATGGGCTTGGTACTGCCTCACTATCGGATGGGCCCATTCTATATGGACTGAGTGCTTAAAGCCCATACGTTCAAGTAAGGGGCTTGAAATTAGAAGCCTAGTTGATCTAAAAAAATAGCCCAGTGACAAATTTGAATGTTCGTTACTGTGTAGTGTGTACACTGAGTAAGCCTTTCAAACGCCCAAAACGAGTCTCTCTCGATTTGGGTTGACCTGAATAAACTGATCATAGGAACGGGCTTATGGCCGTCTTTTTTTAAATTAAGAACAAGAAGTTAATTGCACATAGTATATAGGACGGCGTTTATAATCTATAAAGGAAAAAAGAGTGGTTCTAAAAAAAAAAGGACCACGTTTAAGTAGTCTAGACCAAGGTTTAAATAGTCGGTGGAACTGACCGGCTCAAGTCGGTTAACAAGGAAAACCAGCGGTTAACCATTTTGATACAGTGTATTGTTCCAAGTTTCTCAGATTAACCGGTGAGCCGCTACAACTGGACTGGACCAATTTTCCGATTAACTGGACGTTTTGCACCTGTTATAAAAACTTGGTCAACTTATATATATATCATATTTTCTAGTTTTCAATCAATTGAAAACTTTCAGTCAATAGTTTGCTACTTTGTGCTTTAATTTTTTTTATAGAATTATCTATATAATAATTATAAACCATTAGATCTAAATCTAATGGCTCAAGAAGATGACTGAAAGTTGCCTAAACTTTCAGTCAGTTAAAAATTAACAAGTCCCTATATATATTGATTCCTTGTAATGGTTCAACTTCTCAGCAAGTATTCCTGAATTCGTTCCTGCATTATATTGTAGCAAGGCTTACTTACAGTCTGTAAGTACTTGGAAGTACAATTCAATAGATCAAGTTTTGTTCATTCGAAAAAAAAAAAGATCAAGTTTTGTTGACGGATCACTTTCCTGCAATTCAGCAAGTGGCGTACGATGACAAATAGCTTCTCGTCCGGTTTCCGCATTTCTATATAATACTGTACACATTACCTCTGGTTTGGCCACACCATTCTGTTTCCTTTTCTTGGATCGGTTGCTTCAGCTGATATAAATTTTGAAATCTGAAGAAATTTCACGACGAGGATAATATCGTCGCGTGACCACAGAGTGCGACACGTGTGAATCCAATGACGATGTTGCCAGCGATTTTGATGGCGACAGATTTTGTGCACGCATTCACTGTTTGGTGCTGCGTCTCTATCAGCCCAAAATGCTAACGACTCTCAATTGGTTGCATTGTAGTAGGTCTTTGGTCCAATGTGTCATCTCGCCCGGGATTAACGTAACGAGGATACATGGGACCAAATGAAAAGTTATTCCAGTGATTGAGTTTTGGCTGCAACCATGTCTCTGGACAGCTCTATTCAGAGTGTGTTGGCATGATCTCTTTGGTTACCATCAAATAAAAACCTAGTATGTCATGCCACTTGCCTTTTTTACACGAACAATTACATCATTGACAAGACATGAACAAATCTCTCTACAACTGGCAGCTGGTATTGTACCCTAGAAATGAATCAGCATCTAATCGCCAAATAATAATAATATATGTACAATACAAGCCGGTTCAACTTATATCGATCTGTCATCTCTCTCTGACTCTGATCTGCTTGTATAATCTATTAGTTTTTGCACCTTGGTTGAGCTGGTCGATGGATGCCTTTGCAGTTTGGGAGTACAATTTAAGACCATTACATATGATTAAGGCAGTACAGTACACAAGACTTGGTACTCATTCTGTTTAAAAAAGTGCATCATATTGCCAAAAGTGGTACTTGTGTACTGTTCATATGTTGTTACCCTTTCCACAGGTTAGAAAAGATTATCTCCATCCAACAAGCAAAGAGCGTTCAAACAATATTTAGGACTACTTTTCAAAAGACGCTTGATCCTTCGAGTACACCTAATACAAGGAATCAATCACACCAACATAAAGAATAAGCGCCTGGGGCTGCTGATTTAGTACCTGTTGTACTGCTGCCCATTTTGTTTTGTACTCCTCGTTCCATGATGCATGCCATGCAATAAGGTTATTAGATTATTACTATTTGGTTGTGAATTAACGTAAGCAGTGACGCACCTCGGAGCTGCAAAAAATAGTAATATATTTCCTCTCAGCGAAAGAATCATGCCAAAAGGAGAGAGAGACCCACCACACAAAGAAAACAAGGACGGCTCCAATCCTTAAAAAACCAAATGGGGAATTATTTATTTTCTTATTTATCATTGCAACGACAGCTGACAATTTCTTTTGCAAGGTCGTTGTAGTTATGAACAGTCGCGCGGTGACAACGAAGCCCTGGTTCAACTCCATCGGTGACCGTTTGTAAATATTCCTCTCATTTCGCATAGCGCATTATTGGTCGATTTTGTTTATTTAGTTATCAAAATTCAAACTCCAACATTACAGGGTCAAACCGACCTTTTTTTTGTAGAAATAATAGTAGGCACTGATAAAGTGCATATTATTGTACACTGAATTGTCTGAGATGATGCTTAGGGGAGTTAATTATTGTAGTGCTGTCTCGGTGTTGCAAATGGGCGGTTGTACTTTGCGGCTGTTTCTTCGACGGTACCAGATGGTCGTCTGTCGGTGATCTAATTGCCGAGCTAGAGTTGTTCATCAATCATCATTGAATATTTCTAGCTAGGAGGTCCTTTGTAGGAAGGAATAGCGAAGAGACAACAAACTAAGGGGCATCAACAGATCGACTACTACACATCTTGATTTGATATATATTGTCCTCAAAATCGCTATGGTTAGACTGGCCTGCATTTTACTTATCAGTTGATACATATACATTTAAAAGCTCGGAGGCCTTATCAGTAGATTCTTTTTCTTTAATTAGGGAAAAGGATAGAAAAAAACATGATGCATGTACAAGAAAAAAAAATTCATTCTCTTCAGGAGAAAAGAAAACTCTCCATATATGTTTCTGCTGAGATGGAGTGAATTTTTTTACACATGGGAAAAGCAGCCACAGAGGCTAAGGTATCACACAACTCCTCAATAGTCTTATACTGACGACATTTTTCTATCAACCATTTGACCTTATATATATGTTGCTTAATTCCAGAGTAAAGCTGTTGCCAGCCTCTCTCCTCCCCCCTTACTAGCAAAACAACAGATAATTGTCAACTTGTGTGTTGGGAAATTATTAGCACATATTATAAAACACCTTCATCAGAAGAACATGGAAAGTAGTAAACAACAGTTCAAAGGAGGTCATTCCTGGGATTGGTTATAGCTCTACCACACATGCACCCATGTTTGTGTGCATTTTGATCAACAGTTCCGGCATCGAACCATGAGAGGGAATGAGTCGACGAACAGGCGGCAGTGCTCGAATCTCGATGCGCCCTCGATTCGAGAGGGAATCTGTCAAGTAATCTAGTACGTATCTAACAAGAGCATAATAAAATAAGCCCACTCACATGGCGGATTCTTCGCTTTTTCGCGACGGAAACCGTCGAGTTTAATTTCTTGCTACATGTTCATTCCTGCACAAAAGTTTTCAAGGCAGAGTCACCATCACATCAAAACAATCGTTTTACCTTTTAAGAAAAAGAAGTGTCGCCAGTTTCTGGGAAAAATTACATAGAGAACTACCTGATTTTTACTGATATATGGAGTTCTTTTTAGCTGTCTGATGTGTTGTTTTGAAAGTTTTCTTTTTTTTCATGAATCCATTGGCAAAATGCTCACCGTCCCATTCTTGTAACTGTGTAAGAACAAGAAGCAGTACAAGACAATTGGCAGTGGGCACCAAAGCAAGGACAATAACACCGAATTGACAGCCAAGACAGCAACTGGAACAATCCTCCGGAACTTTATTTGTCCACTAGTATAGTAGAGGGTGTGCCTTATGATTCCTATTATAACAATTATGTGAATAGTTTCAACAATGATTCTCTACAACAGTGTACTCACTCTGAGATGGTGAAGTTAGTCTCCAGCAATAAGAACTCCCTGAATATCTTATATGCTGAGAGTGTAAAAGAGAGAAGCATTTCACTTGGGCAGTATGAAGATACAGTCATGAATGGTCCAATCCACTAACAAAGAAACCACCCCGGCGCAAAACCCAAAAAGTTGCAACGCCGGGAGAGGAAAAAAGATGCCGGCTTCCCGGCAAATTTACAGCATGGTTTCTTAGTTTTTTTTTTCTCCCCTTCTTATCGGTGGTGACGGCTCGACGACGATGACGATGGGTCGAACCGGAGGTTGGCCGGTGGGGTGGCAGGGGCAGCGGTGTTGGAGAATCCTGATGATGCTGCAGCGGACGATGACGACGACGAGAACAGTGGCAATGGCAAGGATGGAGGAGCCGTGGTCACCTGCTTCCATGCCCAGCTAGGAACACCCCCCTCTGGCCTCCTGTTATGATCTCTTGATGCATTCTGCATGAACAGTTTAAATATTTAGCATACTGATATATGATTAATTCACAAAAAGTTGAACAATTGTTGACGACAATTTGCGGTGATCAAGGCATGATTTGATTACAGATGTTCTGAACTTCTGATGCTTAACTATTCCAAAGTACTAGTATTCCAACAGTTCAGTTGGAAATGTCATGCATAATGACAAGCTCAACTCTTTCCGTCCAAGATAACAAGAAGATGACATGTGGGAGTCTAGGAATCCAAAAGTTCGAGATTTCAATTTGACCAAACTCTCTGTTGAATGGTGAACTAGTGCTCGTTTGAACAAATGACGTATATTTTATTTATTTCCAGTTATATGACTGCGATACTCGATTGGAACTTCCTACTATCTCCTGACTATCTTTGTTTTCAAGGAAGGCTTAAAAAATAGTCATACTCACTACTTTTTCATGAGATATGAAAAATGATTAAAGAAAACCATTGAAAGGTGTAGTTTGACCGACAGATTAATCAAAGGTTGAAATCTCGTCTCTCTAGGGTGTTCCTTTTGAAGGAAAAAAAAATTCAAACATATCTTTATTCATAAGGCTGCAGTTACTAGTCCCAGATCAGTCCATTTCAGGAAAATTCAAGATCCTGCGTATCAAACCTGTGAGACGAATTAATCTCTGCAATCGACAGGAAACAGGTGGACTATATATATACACAAGAAAATGAAGTGTCAACGAAAGAACAGAGCTGAATTGACAGCCGCACAGGAAATGCAAGTTAATGAAAACAACTACAAATCTAACATTTGAATATACACAACTTGGTCCGGTTGCACAATTTGTTCATCAGATGATCAATTTTTTGTTTAAGATTCATGCCCAAATTTGCAGGACAGTTGGCAGTTAAATAGAACCATGTAATTTACTTAGTACCATCTTACCTCGTTATTAGAAAAGAAGGGGTGAGATTGGGCAGGCCAGATTGGTGGATGCTCGGTCACAAGAGGGAACCGATGAGGGTGGCCAGCCAGTTCAGAGGGAGCATCAATCTGCACAAGCAAGAAGCAAAAGATTTTTTAGTTGGATTATCAACAACTCCATACTCCTTTTGGTAGGAAAAACGAATAGGTGCGTCTGCTCAACGGTCCTAATCACTCAGAAAAGAGAACTTTGTTACTGTGCCATAAAATAATTTGCCTTGTGAGTCTGACTTTTGATGGCTGTTGAATTGAAAGACGGACGATAAATTTGGTCTTGTGAAGTACAATATGAAAAAGACTTGATCCGCAAGAGGTAAGGCACTCGTGTCACTGTCAGGGTGACAGTGAAACTTAATATGCGTATACCGCATCAAATAGTCATCTAAATTTGAAAACGAAATTTATCTACTATTTTCAACTTGTAATATAAACGTTTACACTTGCCTTTGTTCTTTTCAATTCGGAGCCGTCAAATGATCCTTGGTGGAGTTGCAGACCAAGGGAGTTGTTATCTCGCTTTGGGCTCTGAGAAGATGGTTGAGATATGCTCAAGTTCAGGTCAACCTCAGCAGCTGCAGAAAAAAAATAGTTTCAGTTTATTCACTAAATCAGTTCAAATCATATTTTATCTGGTAATTATATCTGCAGATCATGAAAAAGGTTCTCAAGCAAGGTACCTTCAGAACCAACTTCAGTAAGCAGCTCCCCATCATATGTGCTAGGCTCGAAGTTCGTCACGGCTTCTCTACCATTGCATTTGATCGCTGCCTTATCGTAAGCCCTGGAGTTCGAAAAAAGAAAATAGAAAAAGAAAAAGAGAATCGAGTCGGTACTCAACCCTTTGGAAATCAACAGAAAAAGGTAAAAGCAAATAAAACTTGTTTTTTTTCATCAATGGCAGAATCCAAGATCAGCAACCTTGCAGCCTCTACTTCGCTGTCGAATAGCCCAAGATATATGTACCTGCACCCAAGCATGGCGTTCCCACCGTGAGGAATTCCCTATCCACTGCCCTTTCTCTCTAAATTGTACTTCCTAAACTAGTAAAATCATGGGGAGTTGTGATGCAGCAAGATTTCCATGGCTCCAGCATGATGCTGAGATAGGCTCTCAGAGTCACAAGGATTTCTAGCATGTCAACTAATTCAGGTTGTGAAGCAATCTTACTTTTTGCCGAGGAACTGGCCCATGCGAGCTTCCCACCGGCCGCACTTGTGCAGGGTGACTCCTCTGTACTTGGAGCTTCCCCGCGAGAACCCGGTGCTCTGCCGGCGCAGGACGTGCACGAACTCCTCCTTGGAAAGACTCTTCATCTGGTACACCGAAGAGGCCGTTCAGCTGCTGACGATAGATTCGCTCCCTGAACATGTGTGTATATAGTTTGTGTTCCTCACCTGTTTCATGTCGTCCTCATAGTCACTGAGATTAAAGTTTATGTCGGCGTCGACGCCGCGGAACTTGATCGCCGCTCGATCGTACGCCCTGCAAAGCCAGTTCCGAGATTTAACCCGATGATCGAAACAGAGTGGAAGGGAATTCAGAACATGGTTCAGAGCACAATTCTGTTGCGTACCTTGCAGCAGCGTGAGCAGTGTCAAATCCACCTGTGTTTAACAGATCACACAATCAGTTATTACAACATGATTTGAGATCAGGGGGAGCAGAGATGAACTGCAACCAACAATTAATTAGCACAAAGTGATCGGATCAGCTCACCTAAGTACACCTGCTTGCCACAATCCCTGAATTATTAACGAAGAAAACATTTGTGTCAGGAAACGGAAGAAGTGACTGGTAGTTAGCTGAAAAAGAAGAAGACGAGCTGCCCGGAGTTACTGACCAAATATGGGACTCCCAGCGGCCGGTGCGGCGGTAGAACGTGACGCCACGGTACTGCGAGCTCCGGGAGCGTGGGCCCCGGCGGCTCTTCTTCGCGGCCTGAGGCTGCACGGGCGGTGGCGCCGGCGGCGGCGCGTGCGGGTGCGGCAGCATCCTGATGTCCGGCTGCGGCCGCGGCGGCTCGGCCCGGAAGAACCCGAGCTCGGCCCAATGCGGCGGGCCGGGCCGCGGCGGGCCGGCGGCGGCCGGGAACAGCTCCCGGGTGACGAGCGGCGGCGGCGGCTGGTGCTGCAGCTGGAGTTGCCGCGGCGGCGAGGGCGTGGCGTCGTCGTCGTCGTCGTCGGCGGCGGCGGCGTCGCTGTCGCTCCGGAGGATGCTGAACTCGAGCACGGCCCTCGGCGGCGGCGTCGAGCTGGAGCCCTCCTCCGCCGGCGCGGCGGACGCCTCGGCGTTCAGCACCGACGACTCCGACGTGCCGGAGTCGCTCCTCGCCATGGACGCCGGCTTCTCCTGCGCCGCCTCGGCCACGTTCAGATCAAGCTCCATCTCCCTCCTCGTCCTCCTCGTCGCAAAAGATTTCAACTTCCCCGTGATTTGATTCTTGCTGGACCAAACAATAACTCCCAGCAAAATCACCTCAGCTTCAGAAATTAACCAAGCGACGACGACGATCTCAATCGCCAATCGCAACCTCGGATTATTGCAGAGTGGTGTGTGGTCTATTTCAGGAAGAAGAACCAGAGGAGGTAGAGGTAGAAGCAGGAGAGTGCCGACTCGTTCTTGCGGTACATTTATCCTCCACGGCCCGTCGAGCTGCCTCCTCACTCCCAATCTTTGACGACCATCCTGCACGCAACCGATGCTATACTGTCGCTTCACGAATCGGGAAATGAACGCGCGGAGGCAGGGCTACTAGCGCAGGAGGTCAGCTAGAGAGAGAGAGAAAGGTGGGATTTTTAAGGGAAAGGTGGGATCTTTCCGAGCTCCGGCGACCGGCTCCGGCGAGCGGTGGCGGTGGCCGACGGAGACGGAGAAGAAGGGATCAGGAGAGCAGAGAGGGTGTGCGTGTGCGAAGGGAGGGAGAAAAAGAGGCGGGTAATATATAGAAGATGGGGCTGTACCGTGGAGAACGGGTGGTGACCGGTGGCAGCCGGTTAACCTTAAAATCCTTCCTGATTTGGGCACCCTGTTTCGACCCTGCGTCGTCTGATTTGGTGGGTAGCTGCGACGCTGGATTTGCCCAAAGGAGGCAAAGAATAATAGTAGGAAAAAAAAAATACTGGTGTGTTGAGTGATGTGGCGGATGCGTTGCTATGTGCTAGAGGAAAATATCTTCTTTCTGTTTGGGGGCAGATAGATGCTTCCCGTTCCTGCCTTCATTGACAGCATGGGCATTCTCTGCCGTTAGATTCGAGCTAGGTCTTCTGTTCTGCGACTGATGTACTCCTATGCTCTTTTATCTTTCATTTCTATGAGGGAGTTTTTTTGTTGAGAATTATAAAGTTATAGTATTCTTTTGAAACCAAGGTTATAATTCAATTTCCATTAGGAAAGACAAATATTTGTAAGACAGTAAACAAACACAAATTATTTTTCCTATATTATATGACTTACACCCTCCGTTTTAATTTACTTGTCATTCTGAGAGTCTTTTAAGGTGTCTAGATTCATAGAATGTTTAATAAATCTGTACATAAAATTTGTCCATGTTCAGAGAATGTTTAAATGAATCTTATGGAAAGACAGAATGACAAGCATTTTGGGACAGAGCGAGTACGAATTTGATTATGTACAATTTTCTTGAAACCATTTAGTATACATTAAACTACACCACATAGAGCAACCCCTCCACGAAACTATATCTAGCTTGCTAAAAAGAACATATTTCCATAAAAATTTTGGATAGCTTACATATACAAACAGTTCCTTTAAATTACATCCGAAACTTGGCCTAACCAGCGGGTGACAAGGGGGCTCATGGCCCTCGTCCCTTTTGCTAAGGCTTCATGGAGATGGGGAAAAAGAAAGGAGAGGGTAAGAAAAATGAGATCAACATATTTAAGCCATGTTTGGATATGTTTCAATTTCTTAAAAACTTTGATTCTGTTATAATTTTTAAAAACAAATTTCTAAAAAATACTAGGCGGGATTGTTTGAACCTTAGTTTGTAAAATATATAAACCGGTTTTTTAGCTAAGTAGCTAATAATAAAAAACTGGTATTGGGTAGGTTGATGTAATTTTGTGTTTTTATAAATGGAAAAACAGGTTTCTAGAAGCGACAAACATGTTTAAAGACCCTTCAGTTAGTGGCGACGCTACGTTGGTTCACCCTGGTGCACTGGCACCAGGGTTCCAACCAATTTTCAAAGGGTAATTAGTCAATATTTACAACTGTGCAACAGACTAATTAAAGGTTGTGCACCAGGCTTTTCTTCACTCTAGATTTGCCACTGCCTTTAGTTCCTATAAATTAATTTCTTAAAAATAAAAGGGATTCAAATATTGGTCTTAGAGCGTACTCAAAGGCTGACTCTAAGTTAGCTCTTAAAATTATTTATTAAAAAAAAAGAAAAGAGACAAGATAACTAGCTTTTTATGAAAAATCAGTCTCTAAGAAAAATGAGACAGGATCTCACTCCTTATCAATCATTTACAAGAGCTTGCTGCTAGCTCCACCTTTGGGAACACTCTTAGTTTTCTTGCAATCATCCTGTGTCGGCCACTATGCATTATATATGAAACAGTTTTTTAGTTTTCTTTACACCTATGAAATCTCTCAATTTAGTACACTAAATTGGTACATTTAGCCCAGCTATCACAACGACACAAATAAACAAAAAATTAGTACTGATCTAACGATAAAAGAAGTTACCAAAAAATAAGCACTGATCTAACGATAAAAGAAGTTACAAAAAAAAAACTGATTATTTCTGACGATTAAAGAGTAACAACCAGCAGTCAAGAAAGGGTAAGGAGGCCATGCATGTGTGCTCGATGATGACCGACGTGGCTCTCTCTCAGCTACGCATTTCTAGAAATTTTAATTGTTTCCCGATGCAGGAGTACGTATCTTATTCAACATAATATATGCTGTGCTGCCCTGTCCTAAATTCTAATGGACCACGAGGAGCATGCACCTCGTCGCACGGATCACATGCACATGCATTCTGAAATGCCACCTCTCTTCTTCGATCTCTACGTACCTGTAGCAGTGTCCTCCTCTATACTTTATTACACTCCATTGTTTGCTGCTGCTACCTACGAATACAATCGATTAATTCTAGCATCTATATGTAGTAGAGTATAGCTTTTGTTGTACAGCTCTGGATCTCAAAAGACAAGAGCCGGCAGCTGCAGCATCAAGTTGAGTGGCCACTTGCCACTGGACAGCTTGATCCGCGAGCTAATTAAGCTCAACCTACCACCACTATGATAAACATACAACGTAGGATCGGAGTTATCTATGCCGAGGTTTCTCATCGTCGGATTAATCCATCCAATTTCTTTGCTCTACAGGATTAATAATACATGCAGCGACTCTTTCCCAGCCTGATTAATTGTTGATTCACAGATGTACAAGGAAACTTCATTTGGCAAGCTCCACCCTCCAATCACAGATAAATCTCGTTTTGGATTTTTCATGCAGTTACTAACACACTACTTTGACACACCGTTAGTGGCACGAAACACATACTACAAAACATCAATTATATGAAATCCATTCTAAAATTCAAGTATTTGTAGCAATTTATCCGGACAAAGAGGCAAGCTAGAAATATGAGTGCATTTCACAAAAAAAAAATTGTGAAATAGACTATCTGTACCTCTATAACATAAACTATCTTTTGAACTTCCCACATAACAACTACTATTTCAGGCCTAAGTAATAATAAGACATACTTACAACTTTTATGGTCTGATCTCATATGTCAATCACACAAGTGCTGCATGGTCAAGTCCCAACCGTGATCGCTATAAAAGTTGTTTCTTGTTACTAATGATTGAAATAGTTGCATTTTATGAATTAGGGTTAAAAAGTTACAATTTTGTGTTAAATGACACAAATAATTTTAGAGCATTTTGAAATATTCTACTCCCTCTGTTATATGACATTCTAGCATTCTCAAGTTTTCTCAAAATTATATGACACTCTCGCATCCTAATGCATATTTCTCTCTTCCTAATATATCTCTATCTTTATCTCTTTTCTTCATGTTTCTTGTGCAACACATATTTTTATCCCTTCTTAATTCTTGTGCAAGAGCCAAAATGTCATATATTGTTAAACAGAGGGAGTAGAATGGAGACCGTAGCAAGATCAAAAATATTCTGAAACTACTATATTCAAGATAATCTAGCTTTACAAAGTTGAGTCAAAAATATTCAAAAGGTGTGAATGGTCAATACATTTTAGGGAAAACTGTACACTTATTTCTGACTGGTGGATTCTAGTTACACGATGACTCATTCGGAGAGAAATACATAAAGTATTGGTTTCGCAAAAAAAAAAAACTATTGAGACATTTTTAGTGACAGAACAAGAGACCATTTCAATCTAGAATGAATGCTCGTCTGTGAAGATCCATAGGACTTAGGAGCGGACGGAGCTAGGACACGTGAACTACAGTACACTTGCGTGCATGCATGGCCCAGCAGTCGAATGCGAAACGCCAGCAACCCATTGGTCACAAATTGCTTTCTCGAGGAGTAAGCAATAATAAGGGGCTAGATAAATTATTATTATGGCACAAACATATATCATTGTACGTACCGTAAGAACATTGGGGGACATTGTTGTGTTTTTTGTATGCATTATGGAATTAATCCCTATTGAAAGATTTACTTGTTTACTTTGTGACTATCAGTTCCCATATATTATTGCCAATGGACAAATCTTATGCTCTCACACAAATGACATGTATAGAAATATATGGCACGCTCACAGAAAACATGTGCTTGCTAATCACTTAATTGCGACCCAACAGAACGGTTGTAGTCGGTGAGAAATTTGTGATTTCACGATCAATTTGAGGCAATAAACGTGTGGGTGGATGCATAATTGTACGTGGACTCGCATCCACTTGTAAGAGGAATAAAAATAATAATAAAAAGGATAATGATAGAGCGTGGCTATGCCGTATGAGCAGTTCGGGCTGCTTTCGGCTCGGATGCGCACGGATTTTAATGCGCGAACCTACCGGAAACGGAAGGTCAATCAACTGGAGAGCGAGCAGTACGTCGCCCGGTTGACGCAGGGCGTGGATATAGAGCTGCCAGCGCTCAAATTTCACCAAATTTACTCATTTGAATAGGCCTTGATTCCGTTCTAGTTCTAGTTTCCCATTTGGATTTAAAAAATAGCCCTGTCAGTTAACTAGGATGTGCCCGGACAGGGAGTACTTAGATTGGGACCGTGCTAGATATTTCATCAAAACGTATGTCATAAATTAAACTCAAGCTAAAGGTGATGAACGAGCTGAGGGTAATCAGATAGTATTTAGACATAAAAACAGAACAAGTAGTAATCGCAGCGTGTATACAACACTAGCTAATAGCAAGGTTAGAAGAGAGATGATTTTTGAGCTAAACAATAATACCAATCCTGGGCGGGCCGGTCGTCCTCCGTACCGCTAGATTTAGCTATCGAGGATTCCAGCTAGTGATCAAATCATATCATACAATGCATGCGCCATGCCTTTCGCTTTGGAATCGACGAACCCAGCACGCATGTTTCACCTTCTCACGTAAAAAAATGGGAAAAGAAAATGTATGCAGGTTGGTCTGTCACCCACACTTCGACACGTGTCTCCTTTGATCCTCTGTGGCGTATTGTGTGTGGCTACTATGTGGGACGTACGTCTACAGGAGTTGGCCCAGAGCCCCAGACAGACAGCGTAGGCGGTTGCGTATGTCTGAGGCGTACGACACGATCGGGATCTCGTACGCGTGTTGATTACATTGGCTGCATTTGTCGGCGAGATCTAACAGGAAGCTCGACTTGGATCCCATGTCCATCATGAACCACAGATCTCTCTCTCTCTCTTTCTCTCTCTGTGTGTGTCTCTCACTATACCACGGTTGAGTATTACCGACCAATATCAGGCACAAACAGTGTGGCTCATTTTGCTGAATGACTACTGGCTGTGTATGTGGCGTGCAACATGGTTGCTCCACTTTTGTAATTGAACCTGATGCTATATTTTGACTAGCAGAATTCTATGAACCGCTATTTTGTTATGTACCTTGTGACAGCTTGAAAGTTGAAGTACCGTGTGTTATATGACCCATGAAAACAACTTGTATGAATGTCATTTGAACTAAATCAATTGTTTAGGCTTCATGAATGTTACTATATTTTTTTTGTGAGTGCTAATGGATGTTGCAAATAGAATCACCACAATGCAAACTTTTATGGATAATTATTTATTGATTACTGTCAATGATGAGATTACTACTAATGATGATGTTTGTAAAGTGATCATGTCAAGATTTGCGATGGACAGTCGGTCGGTAATTCAACTATTACCAATGCACCATCGGTCGGTAATTCAACTAGTAGCAATGCACCATTGGTCGGTATTTCTTCGTCTTTACCGACAGATCATCGGTCACTAAAAACATGTCAGTCGCTAAAAACTTTTACCGACACAGCTTACACCGACCGATACATAGGTCGGTAAAGACCTTTAACGACCGATTATAAGTTGCTGAAGGGCCTTTTACTGACCAATCGTAAGTCGTCAATAGTGAACCGTGGTATAGTGTCTGTGTGGGTGTGTGTCTGTGTGACTGTGTGTGTGTTCCAGTTCCCTACCCAAATCTCGACTTGGTGGTTTCGGACTGTTGTTCTGCGTGAGTGGTTATATTTGATCGATCGATGGATGCTTAGTTCGTTCGTTCGTGAGAAGAACAAGGAACATCGTAGTAGTTGGGGTTGGAGCATCATGAAAGCACATCGTGTGTCGGAGGAATAATCTTATGCGTGGCTACGCAAATAGCCAATTCTGGACAAATGGTTGTTATCAGTCATGAGAAATTTGTCACGTTCACGTCGTGTTGATCTTCGATTGTTGTTTAATTAGCAGCTAAAATCAAGCGCTGGTTGTAGATAGGAACATTTATCTGTGGTTTCTTCATGCTCAATCCAGTAAATGAAAATTTAATTTATTTATATATCTTTATTATTAGATACACATATTCTATTGTCTAGTTCAAGTTCGATGTAATAACCAACAGCTTACATAAAAAATAGGACGACCTTGCATGTGTTGTATATAATGTAGTGTTGTTTAAGCGGCAATTTTTTTTTTCTCGGATAGATTCTTTATCAACCACTAAAAAAATTAAGTTTCTTATCAACCACTCAAAATTTTGAAGTTCCTTATTAGCCATTGGTCCTATGTTTTATTCCTTAATCACCACTGCCATCACTTACCAGTGTTAAATAGAAAGAGGAAATACTGATTTATCCTTATTGTTAATTTATACTAAAGTTTTCTTATTAACCATTTCAGTGCATATGAAGAAGTCAGTTTTCACATCCATATTTTAGGGAGAAAAAAACTGACCATAAAGATAATACTATCATTTTAGGACATGGAAAATAACAATGTTGATATTTTCAACAGAAGGACCATATTTAACACCATATAAGTTTACAATAGGGGCCGATCACTCTCCGTTCTATTTAACATTGTGAAGTGATGACGGTGGTGGGTAAGGAATAAAAGATAAGACCGATGATTTCAAAATTTTGAGCGGTTGAGGGAATTTAAAGGTTTTTTGGATGTTGATAAGGAATTTGCCCTTTTTTCCTTGCGGAGAGGATTTGTTCCAGCCTCCGACTTCTTTCGAGAATGAAGATAAGACCGTGACGAAAAGATGAACGTATAGCATTACTGCTATTATCGTACTCCTATCATGGAAGCGAAGTTACTCTTGAGGATTAAGCAGAGGCATCTATCTGTGAGGGTGCAGTGACAGCAAAGTAAAGTCGAGAAAGATGCTGGCCCTCCAATGGTGAGTGCACACAGCGCAGCACCAGTGTTCGTTGCAATGCCCACAATTATTGAGGAGACAGGGGTGGTCCTCGCCGTTCCCGCATTGCCATTTTGGGGCTTTGCTGCTCCTCCGCCCCCACCACCACCACTAGACCAATCCTTCATGCAGTACGACAATGGTACAAAGCTAGGGTAGCCTCACCCCTACTCCTCGTACATATTGCTATATATGTGAACCACCCACCTTTAATAATCAAGAGATAATGTTGACACGCAAGTTGATTGTGCAAAGCAAGGCATCCATATTTAGTAACAAGCTATTAGCCAAGAACATGCAAGATCAACCGACCTTTAATATTGTTTTAGGAAAAAAAACAATAGGTCTTGAACTACTTTACCTTTTGCTTGTTGTCCTGCACAATGCATATATAGTAATATTCTTGCAAGAAAACGAGAGCTAGTGCACATCAGCACTTTGGAGGGCTGATGGGGCCAGGGAACCAGCGCTTGTGGTTCCTTCATGGTCACCTTCCAATTCAGGCATCTTCACCCTAAGCAGCTAAAGCGAGTCTTGTGTGAACCTAGGCAAACGTAACAAAAGGTGAGAACGTGTGGATCTAAGCTCCTCAAGCTTTTTCACATAGTATTACAACAGCAGCCTGTTATTGATACTTTTTGTCATTCACTGGTTAACTTGGCGTGTTTATAATTGAAACAAAATAATACAACACGAGATTCTTAACTAATATTGGATCATCGTCCATCTAGAAAAGGATCGCGCACACTTTTCTCTTGGTGTACTCACATGTATCCCTTTCTCACTTTTATATAATCCTTTTCTCTAGTTGTTTGGTAAATCAAAGCATGCACTGTTGGAATTTGATCTGTGGATAAAACAATAAAAGAAATGTCAAAAATTAAGAAAATACAAATCCACAGAATTGAAATGAAAAACCATAGTTTTAAACCAAATTAAAACTATGGGTATTGTTTTTTAGTGGTTTTGACTAAAATCAAAACCATTTGAGAATTTAATGGTTTTTTGCCCATGATCGATGGGTAATAACCGACATACTGGTGTCGGTTCCCCTGGTGTGGAATAGCTATAAATAGAAGGGAATAGTTTATAAAGAATGACAAGGATTTGAAGCCCTCCTATGATGATCTGATCTACACACCTATTCTCAATACTGGGAAGAACCAGATCATCACCGTCAAGTGTTTTGATGGATCCCTATACTAATGACGATGAAGTGATTCAAAACTGAAGCTAGAAGATCCTGCCGATCCAACAGCGGTACCAGAGCTATCTAGTTCTCTTTTTGAATCCTTTTACATACCCAACTACGTGTTTCAGTGCCCAATTATGATGTTCCAAGTCTGCATGTTTGAGCTTCACAGTAATTGAACTTGCTTCTCGTTTTCATGCTTATGTTTTACTATTGATGCAAATTACATGCTAGGGTTTCAGATTTATGCATATGAGCATAAAGATTGAGGGGAATTGAAGTGAAAATGATTAAACCCCATAGAAATTCCCCATTAATGAGCCTTAAACCTAGCAGTTGAAGAAATCCCCAGAAAATCCCCAAAAGAATCATGTGGCTTTAATCCTAAGATGACGGCGGTGGGTTACCTGATGGAGAAGATGGCCGAACTCGTCGCCGTCGTGCTTGCCAGCGACGCCAAAGCCATCTCCTGCCACAACCCGCCGAGGCAGCCCCTGCGCGAGGCCTCCGGCTCGCGGTCCACGACGCACTGCGCCATGGCCGTCGTGGCCATTGCCCCGACTCGAGCGAAGATGTTGCCGTTGGGAGCTCGCCGGCCGCATGTGGATCTGGATCCACTGTGCGCGTGCGCGCGTCGCCAGCAAGAAAGGGCATCGATCGAGTGCCGCTCGACGGAGCCGCGCGCAGGCTAGGCCGCGCGCGTGCTCTGGCGAAAGGCACTCATCAGCGCCGCTGCTCTCGAATCTTCTCTCTCTGTCGCCAGCCGCCGCCGCACCCGAGAGGACAGAGAAGGGGAGGGAGAAAATGAAGTAGGGTTTTGGGTCGGGGAGAAAAAAAAGGAGTTTTATCTATCCCACCAAATAATTTTTGTGCCGTTGGATCTTCATCGATGGCTGATAAGAGACGGCGGAGTTTTCGGGCCAAACAGGCCAGGTGGGAGAGAAGGTTTTTGGACCTAGGCCCAGGTAGCTGGGCTACTGGCCCAGGTAGGGAGCGCCAGGGCGGCTGATGGGCCAAAATTTCTTTGGGCCTGCATTAGTTTGCCCTGGCCCATCATGAATAGTAACTTGTGTTATTTTCTCATGCGGTTTTTTCAGAATTCCATTATGAATTAAATTTTGAGTTTGATTACAAATTCAAAGTTTTATGTTCTAAAAAACTATTATAATGGGCCAACTTTTGTTGAGGATATTTTTATGCCTCATTTTAACGTGTAAAATTTATTCATTTTTCTGGCCAAAGCTAATTAATGAATAATTTTTACAAATTTTATTTTTTCCATTCATTTCTGGCCAAAGCTGATATGAATTGGATTAATAAAAGAAGTTTTTGAGGCATATAATTAAAAGTGTAAAACTTATACTTTATTTTGGCTAAAGCGGATTAATGGATAATTTTTGCAAACTTTTATTTTTCTGATACATTTCTGGCCAAAGCTGATGTGGGTTAGATATATAAAAGAATAATTTTCAAGGCATATGTTTAATGTGTGAATTTTATTCACTCTTCTGGCCAAAGCTGATGAGGCGATAATTTTCGCAAATTTTATTGATCTAATTCAACTCTGGCCAAAACTGATTTGAGTTTGATCGATGAAAAAAGTTTTAGGTGTTGCTTATTAATAATGCCTTTTTTTTTATAAAAGCAATACATTTTGCTCATTGTTGTAAAAAAAAATTAGAATATAACAATGAGTAATTTTTAATGGGAGCAATTATATTTTTTGGAATAAGAAATAATGATTTTGGCTCTAATTAATTATGATTATGCTCTTTATGATGCTCCTAAGGAACCATAAAAGGTTCATACAGTTAATAAATATTTTATGAGAAATATGAGAAAATTAGGGGGAGCAATTACGCTATGTGTGTCTCATAATTATAAAAGTGCATTTATTGAAAATTTAAGAGGCACAATCAAAAGGGCATAAAGAAGTGTAATAATGTTGCAAAACTAAAGTCTTTGGAAATTCAATTTTCAAAGAATTTTCTTATGACACTTCACTTTGTCCTATTTTAACTCTGTAATTTTCCCCATTTACAAGAGTTATAATGTTATTACTTCAAAGGATGACCTGAAAAAGAGAGCAAAGAATAAGTAAAGTTGTTAATAAAGTTGAAGTTAAAATCTAATGAGTTGGTGTTTTTACATCAACACTTTACAAATGTCTATGAGCTTCGACTTAATGATGTACTTCATTCATGAAAATGAACATCATTTCCATATCATGATTGAATTATGATGGCCTCAAATGTAATTTTGGGAATAAGAATAGTATGATTATTTACAATATCAATAATGTTATTCTTGTTTTATAACAAGAAAAGTTTTATCTTATTTTCTTAAAGTTTGCCATCAACACATCAAAAGTATTGATGAGACTTGATCAAAATTATGGCCACTTAAGCCACATTTCGAGGGGGAAAAATAAGAGTCTCATCATCATTCCAAGAAAATACAAAGTGGGTAATAAAAGAATATTCTTAAGTTATAATGCTCATTTTCTTTTGCCCCCATTTATTGTATGAATGTATTAATACTTATGAAAGAAAATTATGTGATGATGTAGAGTTTTCTTATGGCCATATTTCTAAATGTTTATACAAAATTTTTATAGGAAAATGGCATAACTATTTAAGACTCTACACTAATGATATTGAGAGACTCAATAGCAAATTTTGCATTCTTATGTTTTGGTACAAATGTTTTGAGTCTTCTCATAATGTGTTCATGGATTGAAATCAATATGACAAATGGTCATATAAAGCTCCTAGCAAGTTGATGTTTGTAAATTAAGAGCTAGGAAAAGTATATATATACTACATTACTTTGGGATATATTATTCAAATTAAAATTTTCAATCCAAATAGGAACAATTTTTACCCCACAAAATGTCAGTTGTCAATTTGGCTACTTTAAAGAACTAATGCATTATCCAGAATGATGTATGATGCTCATGAATACAAGATAACATTGTTGTCTTGGAAGTTAAAATTATGAAAAGAAATTATGAGAGCAGATTTTATATCAAGGAAAATAAATCTCGAATAAAGTGGAACTATGTTCCAACATAAATGATTATTATTCAAGCACTAATTTCCAAATGCATGTTATTAATGCAAAAGGTTTGTGAGCAATCACAAATAATTTATGAAAATCTGTTATGTCAAGTGACTATATCACTTGTGAATGAGTTAATTTTTGGATATTGATCCAACATTATGGAAGTCATGAAAATGTTATATACTTCTTAATGGCTTATGTCATGAAAGAAGAAATGATAACTATGAGTATAAAGAAATTACTAAAGGAGCCAATACAGTAGAGTACCAAGGGTCTACAAGGAGTGTGACTCCATAGGTAATATTAAATAAAAACTCATACCACAAGGCTTCGCATGGAGAATAGACTTTCCCATTTGTCTAATTCCTCAAAAAGGACTCATTCAAAAGAGTAATTGTGATGCTTGTAATATATTAAGAAATTATGTTTTTCTCAAGATTTAATATATATGTTTTTGACATAAAGACAAGCATCAATATTATGATATCACAAAAGGGGAGTAAGTTTATACTTATGATATTTCTTCTCAAAAGTTTGATAAAGACAATCTTGGTGAAAAACATATGTTTAGATTTTCTTACACACCAAGATATGTCAAATATGACTTTGGGGTTATATGCAACAATGCATATTGAAATGTTTTGGTTAAAGCTGCAATATGCATAAAATCTATGGTCTTGCATGTTCAAATGAGTCAAGGGCAATAAAGTTAGGACATATCAGTGTCCAGATAAATGTAAAGTTGCGCAAAACATTCCATTTGCGTTGGCATTTGAAAATATAATAATGCATAAGTGTGCTAATTGTCCTGACTGAATGTCATAACTGGGATGATTGGCAGATGATAATCCAACTTTGGATTTACTAAAAAGGCCAATTATAATCTCATGCTTATATGCAAAAAGATCTGGTATCCTTAATATTTTAGGATATTCAGATATTATTGTGAACTGCGTTGTTATCAAAATAAAGTAACACACTTACATAAGGAGCAATCTTTGTTAGAAAGCTCAAAAGAGTATGTATAGCATGATATCAGACCATTGGACAGGTAATAAGACAAATGCATTCTATCCCAGAATAAAGAAACATGAATATGATTTATCTTATATTGTGGCAATCAAGTTACAATATTTCTATCGAGTAACAACAAGTCAAGCGGTTCTGCCAAATACTATGACACCCTGTACCAAGTTGCGAAAGATAGATTCCAAGATTAAATATTAAGTTTAATAAAGTTAATAGGATATCCATAAGGCCTACCACCTAATTATGTTGTTGGCATGGGTGTTGTAGAAAAGCCTTTGATCTTGAATAAGTGGAACTGCTATGACATCGTCTCCCCATAATAATTAAGACAGTTTGTCTTTAGATGCAATTGGAACCATGGTCAATTTATTCAATAGGACTTAATTGACTATTGTAATTTATTAATCTGGTGTACTGTTCATCAAAAGGCAAACTATTATGTATATGCCTAAAGTCTAAAGTTTATGGAGCTCCAAAAGTTAAAGAAGTTTGTTTTGATATGAGGTGGTATACATTAGTAACTGTGTTCCATCGGTATATTAAATGACCGTTGTGAACCTATTGTCTTTGCATACCATTTTATTGATAAATGAGCTTTTAATGTTTTAACCTTACGATCAAAGGAGAGAATGTTGGAATTTGATATGTGGATAAAACAATAAAAGAAATGTCAAAAATCAAGAAAATGCAAATCCACAGAATTGAAATGAAAAACTATGATTTTAAACCAAATTAAAACTATGGGTATGGTTTTTCAGTGGTTTTGACTAAAATCAAAACCATTTGAGAATTTGATGGTTTTTTGTTCATGATCGGTGGGCAATAACCGATATACTGGTGTCGGTTCCCCTGGTGTGGAATAGGTATAAATAGAAGGGGATAGTTTATAAAGAATGACAAGTATTTGAAACCCTCCTATGATGATCTGGTCTACACACCTATTCTCAACACTGGGAAAAACCAGATCATCACCATCAAGTGTTTTGATGGATCCCTATACTAATGACGAAGTGATTCAAAACTGAAGCTAAAAGATCCTGCCGATTTTCCAACATGCACAACATCCTTCCTACATTTGTTCTTCTTTGTACATGTATTGCATAATTGTACATGGGCACGTGGATTCGATATGATTTTTTTTGCAAGCATAAGGGCACACATGCGGATGCAGTCAACATTTGTTTGGTCGCATGCCACCCTTATCGTCCTGACTTTAGACGTGCAAAAGCGTGGAATTTAGGCATTTTCGGGATGGAAAGCGATATTGTTTTTTCTTTCAAATACAATACCGGCATATATAGACACTCCTATACATGCACAAAAGTAATCAACCATTATATGGACGTATGCATACACACATCCTACCTCTGCAGATTAATCTTAAGATTCTGGACACCACATAGACATCTTGTCATGGATAAATCAGTTACCACTGAAAAAAAAATTAGCTGTAAAAATAATATATACTCATACTAAATTTGTGAGCCGAACCTTGATTAGTCGGTTCCATCCTAAGAACCCTGAAACGCTTGCTTGCCAATTTTAGCTTCTCTCAGCACATGTTTATACATGCAATGAAACTGCATCTTCTGTTTAATCCAGACTTCAATAGATAGATACACGCAATGAAAACAAATTGGCAGCATACACGCTCATGGTAGAGATAAGGTCGGTCTAGAGCTTGAGGACAACCTGATAGAGACCTTTAGGTATTCTCGTGATACTTGAAATAGTATATAAGCAACAACGTTCTTATGAAATCCATGGATCCAAATAAGATTCACACGAGTATCCATGGATCGAAATAAGATTCACACGAGTCCAAACATGCCAATCACAGACTCACAGGTCACACAGCCCATGCCGGCACCCGCTGTACCAGAGTCCAGAGTACGGCAACAAGCATTCACTCTCGACTTATCATCGCCACCATCACGAACGGCCAGCGGTCATGGTTGCTTAAAAGTCGTACACGTACTTATCCTTTCCCTTTCTGCACTTATCCTCTGTTCCCATATCTAGACATTTTCTCTTTATTATATTATTATAGTATTCTCTCCTGTTGGAGTCACCTCAAATGAAGTTAACACCCTCTTCTCCGCTTAAATGGCCAATCGTGAGTCGACAGGTCGGTCACCACACCCAACGTAGGGCCCCGAGACAGCGTTGCCTGATTAGGACGGTCTGATGAAGAAGGCACGACGAACGGTCTGAACTTCTCGCTCATTGCCCACTTGCATATGCAAGGAAAAAAAAAGTACTACCTGATTTCTTTGCATCGTTTCATACTAATAATAAGAGCCCAAGATAGAAACGATGCACCTGCCAGAAATAACACGTGATCCAACGGCCGGATGGAGATGAGAGCCTGCTGCTCTCTCTATGCGAAAAATCTAAGACGCTTGCCATATGCATGCATGGCCAATTCCGAGACATTTCTTTTTTTGTCACTGGATTTGAGCGACGACCCGGCTGTGTTGGTACGATTAGTATCGTTAAGTACGACGTAGTACTCCATTATATTAACATGCCCCTTGGAGTGCCCAAGAGGCACAGTGAGAGAGAGTAGCTAGGGCCCACATGGCTGGCTGGGCCAAGATCTGAAATCTCGGATGAGGTTAGCCGGCCGTGTGTACAGTGTAAATGGAGCCAGCCAGAGCCTGCGCGCTCCTCCGACGCCATGGCTGGTACGGCGTCGTCCAGCTCCAGAATCAGAGCCTCTAGGTCCCGTTGTTCCACGGTGCTACAGCATAAACAGTCCACCCCAAGCGATTTCAAAACTTTGAAACTTCTCTCTCACAGAGTTCACTAAAGTTTATCGTTTGTACTTGCGCAAAGACGACTGAAAAAATTCTGTAAAGTTTACTCCTCCATCTGGCTTCTTCTTTTTGGATTGAAAGGGGACTATATTACAATAATAATGTCAACGACTCTAGAATCTTAGTAAAATACATCTAAATCTTTTTATTCCTTGTCATCAACATGTTTCTAATGAGCAAGAACCAAATCCGAGCCAACTCCTCTTTCAACAGCTATTGACTTCACCGATGTAATAAGATGAGTCTTAGAACTTGCCAGTGAGACGGATCTGATATGATGAACAAGAATCCACCAAATCTTCACGAAAAGAAAAGGAGAGGAATCCTTATATGACTAAACCTTCACCGGGGCCGGACCGAGCCGCAACATAATGTGGATGGGAATCGCAAACCTCATACCACAGTGGTAGCCATCATCGTCAAGACACCAATGCCTTAGTGTCGCCTTGCTAGGAAAGATGCCGATGTGGCCGCCAGCATCTTTGTTGGATCCACCATGGAGAAAAAGCCACATACATCATCACCATAACCCGAGAATACGAGGTACCCAAGCATAAGAAGTTTGAACAAGGAAAAAAAAATCCAAAAATAAACGAACTCGATCTACTAGCAAAACAAGTAGAGAGACACATCTGCACTCCCTATATTTGTGGGCAAAACACCAAGGTAATGATGAGTTGTTCAACAAGTAGCAATAATGATCGACTCTGAGGTACTAACAAAGTATTATAGAGAGCGTGTTTGGATGCAGCCATCGTGTGCCATGCCACAGGTTAGGCATAGACTTTCTTCACCATGTTTTGAACTGTGAGGAGCTATGGCGGTTGTTACTTTCTCAACAACGAAGGAACGACCAAGTTTATTCAAGGCCGACAAACCTTTGGCGTGGGTTCAGTGACGTGAAACCAAACATGCCCACAATATCAATCAATAGAGAACAAGGAGCATGTTCGTTTTCCTTTCTTGAGCTACAATACAGGTCAAACACTTACATACACATACACATTGACCACTATTCCCTCTGTTTCAAAATTATTGTCGTCATTGACTTTTTTCGTTACCTTTGACCACTCGTCTTATTTAGAATATTTTTTTAAATATAAAATATTATAAGTTATATTTAAATTTTATCTAGTGATAAATCAAATCATGAGAAAATATTTTATATTTTTTGAAATTTTTTAAATAAGACAAATAGTCAAATGTAGCGAAAAAAGTCAATAACGACAATAATTTTAGAACGAAGGGAGTATATCTTACGTACACATGCTAACTATATGAGCACTTGGATCGACTGATTTAAGGTTTACCAAATTAACACGTATGTCTCGTATACATGCTGTTGATAGGCTTCAAAAAATAAACAGTCGTACAATGTGGTGTTGTCTTCCCTGTGCGAGATGTTGTAAGCTGCAGCCTGCTGGTCCGATGTATCTTGAGGCCATCTGAGAATACCCATGCAAGTTTTACACTGCACCTACATACATGGATGGACCAACGCACCGGCCGGTCCAGGCTTTTTAATTTTCTCGATCGAGGGCAACGCGCCAACACGCACGAGTCTGGGCACTCAAAAGTGTCAAACTCACGTCCCGGCTCTGAAGTGGACCACCGTTTTATGGCACCACGGCACGGCGACGGGCGGCCGGCGGCGTGGCCCACCCGCATCCTGGAAATGGAAACCTGTGGATCTCTGATGGCAGCTGATGCACTCCAAGGGTGGGTGTGTGTGTGTTTCATGTGCATGTGTACTTGCTCGCCCATCCCGTTTCCTTGATGCCGATGTGCCAACAACTGAACCAGATTGAATGAACTCTACAAAAAAGGAAAAACAAAATTCTGAAAACAGAACAGTGCCTGCCTCTCCCGCCAGGCACGCTACAGTTCTGCTACTATTTACACTTCAATTACAGCAGCAAAAGGACATCTAGAGATTTCGAAAAGAAGCACGCGCTATGATATACATGTCACATGATTTTTGACAAGGTCTTTCTAGAACGGCATGAGGAAGAAATTAAACAGAACAGTTTTTCAAATTGATGAGCGACATATATATGATGGCTATCAACGGCGACACATCTGGTATCTTGCCTGATGGAGATAAAGAAATAAAGGTTCAAGAAACCCTTGTTTATTTTGTGGTTGTAGGTACCGGTACGCAGATATGTCCAGTCCTCATCAGCCGTAGCACAGTGGACGTGTCGCAACCAACGACCCGTTCAGAAGCAGAGTCTACCTTAATTGATTCCTCTTAAAGCAAAGTCTTCGCCCCAGTTGAAACTGTACATTATGTACCAAGGGTGTTCACATGTATCAAAAAAAAAAAAAGGTGTACACATGCAGATTATCCAGCAAAACAATCAAAACCTACAGCAAGCAAAGCCTTGAGCAATTAGCTAGGTGAACAATTTGACCAAAAGCCTAGACGTGTGCTACGAGGAAATGATTTTTCGTGCTGAAAAGTTTGCCTGCAGAGTCCCCAGGAACGCACCAATCATTGGGCAATTCAACTGCATGATTGCATCCGGAAGACTACGCTTCAAGCAAGCCCGATTTAGAATCAAGTACTATTTATAGTACTTCAGTAGTAATTTTTACGAGAGGACTAAAAGTTTGACCCATTCGGGTAGCAATATGCCTTAAATCGTAAGCCTGAAGCAAAACCAAGCTGCTTTAGTTTAACACAAGATCCAGTTAAACCTCGACAACAAACATGCTAAACTACCATCAGTTGGAGTAAAATCAATATTCTGCATTTTTTTTTTCATAAACAGAGGAGGCTACCTTCAAAAACATGAACCCAACTGTGTGGATGCCATTGCCATCATCACAGACCCAAAGATAAACATGAATCTATCGACAAGATAGCATAAAGACAAGCAACCTGACATAGTCCCGAAAAGATAGCTCCAAGTAAGACCAAGTCCAGTAGGTCCCCTCCGGACGGCAGGGATCCAATGGAAATACAAATACATCAACCAAGCCCAAACGCGGAGAGAAATGCCAAAAAGAAAAGATATCGAGTAAATAATAAATCGGACAGACAAAAGGAGGGCTTCGCCCGATCTGGTAAACCTCAGACTACCCCATTCGCTGGCGATCCTCGTATTTCCCCTTCCTTCCCGAGTCTGGAAAAAGACCACCGGCTACTTCCGGTGAAGGTAGCCACGACAACGACGCTGCTGCAATTATTCGCGTCCAGGCAATGGACCAATGGGGAGAGGACCCAAGCACGGGGCCCACCGTACTTGTGTTTTTAATTGATTCTTCCTCTCTCCTCGTCCTCGTCACCTACGTGTGGACAGGTTGGCCCGATCCGGAACGTGCGGGCGTCGAGTCAAGAAACTGTTGCTTCTACTATCTTCTTCCTCCTATCGGTGAGACAACGACGCTCATCATCACATCGGTAGCTCAAACTTTTACCGCCCCATTGTTGTTAGGTTGGCAGCAAGAACAAAAGGTAGCCCTTTTTTTGGAACTTTTATGGCCCTTCGATCAAACCTTCCAGGTTTACTGCTTAATTTTGATTCTTATACGCAAGAGAAATACTTGAGTTGCTTTTATCAACTGGAGCGTTTAAGGTCCACTCTAACGAACACAAAAACTAATTAAGGCACTTGCAGGTTTGCTTCTACGAGGTCCAGATTCATCTCCCTTGCTTGATACCATGATATGGTTTTTAAACAATGTCTATAGGCATCAGGTACCTCGATCACGCACAGAGCCTTTTTTCTTTTGTGCGAGGACGACTAAACCAAACTAACCAACGCAAGTGTACAGCAACACCGCTCTAAACAAAAGCACATATGGGCTGCAGGTTACTGATTGTCCATTTCTTTACTAATCCTGAGAAGCATATGCGTATTTATTTAGAGAAAAAGAAAAGGAGTTTAGGGAGGGCAGCTCTTACGTTGCGTCCACCCTGCGCTGGCGGTCCCGTGGTCAAATTGGCTCTGGGCGCAGGGATTATTAGCATCTCCGGTGGTACGTACAAGGATGGATTGTTGCAATCTGCGAACGCACGCCAATCTTCTAGGAAGTCGAGGATATTGCTTGTGTGGCCTGCAAGTTGCATCCATCCACACCGATCTATTCGCGCACTACAAGTTGTCAAATATTAAAACAAAGATCGTGGCGAAGAATATACTGATCTAGGTACACGCACAGCTCGCCGAGCCGCAACCACACCAGTATATAAATAAAAACTATATATCAGAAAAGGTTTGGCAACATGAGACAACGAGCAAACCGAGGCAACGCTTAAAAGAATTTCGCGCCCACCACTTGCCACTCTCGGGAGCAAGCAACCTGCATTTGGAAAACCTAGGAGCTCACACACACAAACACACCATGGTTTCTGTGTGGCGCCCATCATTTCCTCTCCCTTCGCTATCTTATCTCTTACTCCTACAGTACTAAAATTTCTTTAACCCAAGTTGACGGAGAAGAAAACTCTGACCTCGCTTTCGGTGGGCTTTCAACCGTGGCACGCACGGGTTTGGCGTCTGGCCCTTGGCTCGCGCCAGGAGACAGCCAAACTGTGCAATCTGTCGCCGTGGTCCAGCACCAGCGACGACCAGTGGTTTACCCATAATAGCCTCGCGACGCAACTTGGCAAGGTGCCAACAACCTATGACGGCGAGACAGCTAAGCAGCAAGCAAACGAATATCTTACGAGGATCTGCTACTGTACTGTAGCTCCATGTATGGCGATTGCTATGGAGTACGTTATTGGCGCCAGGATGATGACGATGAGGATGCAGCTTTCAGCAATAACTGGTGTCCACCGACAACTAGCTGAAATGGCGAGTCCAAAAACTATGGCGGTAACGACTAGTCAGTCTACTGCTACGAGATGCAATTATATTCTTCATTGTTTCCAAGTTGCACGGACAGTCGTCGATTGCGGTGGTCTAGGTGGCATGAACTTGGGAAAGGAAATATACTAGGAAAGGTTCACGGAAAAGCACAAGCTTTACAGGTAAAAATTGCATGAGATTATACAGGAGGGTTCTAGCCTTCTAGGTGAGGTAGTGACAACGGTATTCGACACGAGCTCTATAGTGGAGAAGGCATGATAGGTATCAGGAAAAGAGGAGACACAGTAGATCTGATTCCTATCCTCCTTCCCGGCATGTTCACAAAGCACACGCGGCACACAACGGCAAGCCACTCGGTTTGAAAATAAGCGCTCATCATCATGAAAAAAAATAAAAAAAAACCACAAAAGGTTGAAAATGAATTAGAATCTAGTAGGCTAGTAGCTTAGGCCATGTTTCATCGAATTACCCGATTGGGAAGTACACAAGTCCATGCAAAGGAACCTGGTATAAAAGAAGTCCATTATTCGCTACGGGGAAAAAAAGGAAGAAAGAAGACAATGTGTGCATGCTGTCATGTGGTTTCTGTGAGCATTTGTTATTGCCGCCACCAGACGTGGATGCAAAAACAATAGTAACCAGAAATGGTAGTGCCGACACAGTAGGATGCAAAGACAAAGGGCAAGTGGTTAGCCACTAGGATGCCTACCCTTTTCGTCCACCAATCAGATTAGATAGGAAGCCATCAAATCAAAGGAAGGGGAAACAACGCTTTTGAAATAGCCCCCACACACAACAAATCAATCACTTATGTCCCTAGCTTATTTTGCTACCCAGAAAAACATCTGACTAATTGATGCCACTTGCTCAAACAATCAGAACATTACGCAAAATTAATGGTTTGTTTGTGCCTTTGTGGATATTATGGATTGCCTGTCACTTCATCATGCCCATCAATAATTTTCAGTTGCTAATTCTAGGTATTTTTTTGGAGATTTAATTTATAAACCCAATAGAGTAAGACACTTCCGACACGACTTTGTAACAATATAGTTAGAAAAAAAGGTGCTTACCTATGCATTAGTATCCATATATATACTTGTCGAAAGTAGTAGGTATAGTTTAAATGCACACCTGGGTAGTACCTAGTTAAATAATAAAGTTAATAGCTTCAACTTGGCGCCGAATATTTTGGTGCAAACAGTGGCAGTTGCTTAACCAATCAGATTACTGGGTTGCAACTTGCAGATGAACTACTTTCTAGGATGGTGGAAGAGACCCCCAGTTGCACATATACACTCCGCCCACAGCTATCAACAGGACCGCACGAATAGGGTAAGGGAAGCAGCTGGGAGATGCAACTGATGAATCATGCGTGTACTTGTAACACCTACTCTTGTGGAAAAAGGAAGTTACCTACGACTGGTCCTAAGCTCATCTCCAGCAACCCAATCTAATTGGTTCACATTTCGCTCTCAGACACATGTTAGCTAGGCTCTCAGCCTCCTTGCAAACCTTGGACCCTGCAACCAACAGCCAATTCCGGACTGCCAAACAGCTAGCTAGACACCCATGTTTGACCCCAAGTCTCCTAGCTAGGTTACAAACTGGGTAACGCTTTTCCTTTATTCTTTTGTACCATCATAAGTACTAAGTTTAAGTCTCGGACGCAAGTAAAGCTAACTGTACCAACTTAAAGCTAAAGTAATTAGCTGACTCATCACTGAACCAGTTCACCTAAGTGCAGAATGGGGGCCACACTCAGTTAATTAAAAGTGAAATCTGCATCATCAGATATGAGATCATGGTCAAATACCGAACTCTGCATTAGACCCAGTGTTTTCAATTAGACAATCCACCACTAAACGAATCCTCTTCCACAGGAGCAAAGCGGTTTCTAGACATAACGCAGTCTTTGTGCATTCTTATGTTCTTTACATACCCTAAAGCCTATGTCCTCAAATAGCAGTGACAACAGCTATTATTCATATACCAAATCACCAAATGTGGAAACGCACTAGCACATATACTGAATATTTTCTGCTTTTTCAGAGCATGTGGGGAATAAGCTGTAAGGTCCTTGCGATAGACAGGTGCAAATTATTTCTTGGTACTGTAGATGACCCATCAGCCCATGCTCAAATTAGGTGCTTCTAGACGCATACCACTTTTGTCCAATTAGATAAATCTTTCACAAAAGTGATCCTAATAGCATTCCATCAAAATCACACCAAAAGGAAGCATTGGACTTGAAACTAATTTGCCAAGCAATCAATGCCCAGTAAAGTGATTCTTCCTGTCTACTACCAAGACAGTTATTGCTTCACCTCAATTGGCTCCACTAGAACCTAGTTCGTTTCTTTAAATCTCCCTAAAGCAAACACTATTCCACATGTAAAAGACTAACCTCTGGTATATGCTATCTTATTAGTGGCACAATGTGTGCAAAAGTTTCACATATGACCTATTTTCTTTTCAGAAGATTAGGGTGCACAATCCAGTTAGGAAGGGAAAACAGACCAGAAGATCAAATCCTGGATTGAAATAAACAAAAACAAGGGATTCAAAAAATTCATATGATTTCGAAAGGAGCCCACAGGGTAGCTACTGTGGGCTGTGCCACTATTCTTTTCTGCGTGTGGAAAACAGAAAAAAGGGGATAATGTCGTGCACACACCATACGAGGTTATAAAGGTATAAAAAATGGTATCCCAAGACGTGGAGGATAGATATCCGTTCTTAGAAAGTCCACTACTCCCAAATCAAACAGGTCAGACCAATTTTTTTCTCCCCCACTAACAAATCCCATTTCAGTCTATAATATTAAATGTCCAATCAGGGATTATATAAGATTACATAGATTGATGGATTATCTGTTACAAATGGACCAGGGCACCAGGTAGAGAGTAAGCATATAAAAAAACAGACAGTAAAATTTTATTCAATCAACATAATTAGAAGCTCATGAGAAAATCTGTAGTACCTTAAGCTATCTGTAGGAATTGACAATAGCAGCAGATCTCAACAGAAAGGATCTAAACCTACATAATTCAGACTTCAGACAAACACAATGTATTTGCAAATGTCAAGACCAAAGGTAGACTATAACTACTAATATGATAGTCAGCAAAAGCAATTATTTCTTTCACCTTCTACAAGAATTACACAAACCTATGCTTCACGCCATTTTTCTTTAGCAATTATCCATTGCATGATCGTTTACTAGCACTTCTTATAATTAGTTTTTAACTCTATTATAAAGGCCCATCTGAAGTGGTGAATTGTGGTTACCTGTAGGTATCTCCTCCTTGCCAAAGACAAATGCTTTTTCTTTTCTCAATTCTTGTTGAGCTTAAGATTTTGGAGGTAAATTCATACTCCCTCAGTTCTCAATTATTTGACGTTAAGACAGATTATTTAGTCCAGAATTGAGCTAAGAAACTTGTCGTAATGTCAAATAATTGAGAATGGAGCGAGTAATTTCTTTTTAGCTGGGAAGTGTTTGCATTAAAAATTCTTTACATATCATGTAAGTATGAGCATAGATAGACATGAACCCACATGGGCCCTGCCCTTGCCAGGATGTATTTGTCTCCTCGGCCCTTAACGCGAAGAGCATGCTGGTCTCCAAAATTCATTCTCCCACAGCAATACATGAGTGTGCTTTGTAAGTAACATTTTATAAGTACGTATTGTTTCATACTTCCATTGATAATATCAATTTATCTTGTTCAAGCTACCTTATAAGTACAAGAATAGAATTTGTCACCTGCATGAAACTAGCTATCGATGTCTTCCCAGAGAAAACCTATCATTCATTCAAATAGGAACCTTGTGCATGTTACTAATCGTGGATTAGTGGTTAGCCATCGGGAGGCTGGTCTGGCTATATAGCCATAAGAATAAGAATGGGCCAATGGGCCTAGACAATATGGGCCTTAACAACCCCCCCCCCCCCCTCAAACTCAAGGCGGATCCGAAGCATTGAGTTTGAGCAAATGAAGCCGATGCTGCTCTAGAGTTTGTGCCTTGGTGAAGAAATCTGCAACTTGCAATTCTGATGGCACATACCGAAGGGCAATAGTTTTCTGATGACAATGAGATCAAGTGAATGAGACATCAACACCAATATGTTTAGCTTGACTGTGCTTGACAGGTTCAGTTACAATTTGTATGGCTCCAGTATTATCACATAGAAGGGGTGTTGGGGAGTCGCTAGCAATACCAAATTCAGCTAATAACCATCGAAGCCATATAATCTCAACTGTGGTAGAAGCAAGTGCACGGATTTCAGCTTCTGTACTAGATCGAGATATAGCAGTTTGCTTCTTGGTTTTCCATGCTAGGGGAGAGGAACCAAGAAGAATACAGTAACCAGTGACAAAACGTCGTTCTGTCGGATCACTTGCCCAAGTGGCATCTGAATATGCATGAAGCTGAAAGGAACTTTGTAGAGCATAAAACAAACCTCGAGAAGGTGTCCGCCTTAAGTACCTCAACACATGAAGGAGGTGACCGTAATGAATGGAAGTAGGAGCACTCACAAACTGACTTAAAATATGTACTGCATGAGCAAGATCAGGTCTTGTGACAGTGAGATAGACAAGACTGCCCACAATATGACGATATCGAGAGGGATCCTTAAGAGGCTCACCATCATCATGTCGGAGCTGCAAATGAAGGTCCATAGGCGTTGTAGCTGTACGATTATCAGTGAGACCAGAACGATCAATGAGGTCTTGAATATACTTGGACTGAGAAAGATGATAGCCTTTTTCTGAATGTGTAACCTCAATGCCCAAGAAATAGGTAAGAGGGCCTGAGTCAGACATTTGAAATTGTTCACCAAGTTGTTTCTTCACAAGAGAAATATGCTCTGCATCATCACCCGTAATCAGCATATCATCAACATATAAGAGGAGCAAAGTACGACCACGTGGAGAAAGATGAATAAATAAAGCAGGATCATGGTCACTAGGTGAAAAGCCAACAACCTTGATGACAGACACGAAACGCTCAAACCATGCACGTGGAGCTTGTTTAAGGCCATACAAAGCACGACGTAACCGGCAAACATGACCGGAAGGTGCATCCACACCCGGAGGAGGGTGCATATAAACTTCTTCATGCAAAGCACCATGAAGGAAGACGTTCTTGACATCCATCTGAGAGATAGTCCAAGAACGAATGGCAGCTACTGCAATCATAGTACGAACAGTTATCATATGAGCAACTGGAGCAAAAGTCTCCTCATAATCTAGTCCCTGAATTTGCTGAAAGCCTCGAGCAACAAGACGAGCTTTATATCGTTCAATAGAACCATCAGACCTGGTCTTGATTTTGAATACCCATTTGCTTGAGATGGGAACAACATGTGAAGATAATGGTACAATATCCCAAGTACCTGTAAGATCAAGGGCAGCAAGCTCCTCGGACATAGCAAGCTACCATTCCACAATGTTGGAAGCTTCCTGATATGTTTTTGGCTCATTAATAACAGCACCAATACGGTGTTTTGTTGTACGCGGATAACCCAACCTATCAGGAGGTTCAATTCTGGTGCGATCACGAAGATGATATCCATCATTAACCTGTGTTGCATCAGAAATAACATGTGACTCATTACTGTTATCAGTAGCATCAAAATTGGGAGCAACGGGACTGGCCGGGGATGGAGAATTAGGCAGAGGCTCTATGTGTGGGCGAGCACGACGTGTGTAAGTGTGAATGACAGGTGGTTTTGATGAATAGGTTGATGGTGATGGTTCTGGAGGAGAGATGGGAATAACAGGAAGTGTGGAGGATGGTGGTGATATAGAAGGGTTATTAGCCAAAGTAGGAGGACACAAAAAAAATGTGGATTCTAACGGCGAATAGGTGGAATGTGTGGAGGAGTTGTAGAAGAAAGGACTATTCTCAACAAACGTGACATCTCGAGAAATGTGAAGACGACGAGCGGAAGGATCATAACAGCGGTAACCCTTATGTTCAGAACTGTAGCCCAGAAAAACACACTCAACCGATTGGGCTGTCAACTTAGTTCGCTCACGAGGTGGAAGCAAAACATAGCATGTACAGCCAAAGACCCGAAGGTGATCATATTTAGGAGGAGTACCAAAAAGGACCTCACCCGGACATTTTCCAGATAATTTGGATGGGTGTTGTCGATTGATGAGATAGACAGCTGTAGAAACTGCTTCCCCCAAAAAATGAGAGGGAACAAAGGAAGCAACTAACAATGTGCGACCAGTCTCTATAAGATGTCGATGCTTTCGCTCAGCAACACCATTCTGAGCGTGAGCACCAGAACATGAGAGTTGAGCAAGCGTGCCCTCAGATGTCAAAAAGTGACGAAACTTGTGTGACAAATACTCACCACCAGAGTCAGATCGGAAATTTTTAATGGGGGTGGAAAACTGAGTATGAATCATGCGAACAAAAGACTGATAAATGAAGTATAACTCAGAGCAGTGTTTCATGAAATAGATCCAAGTATACCGAGAATAATCATCAATAAAAATGACATAGTATTTATGACCAGATTTGGTAGCAAAGGGTGCAGGACCCCATACATCAGAATGAATAAGATCAAAAGGTCTAGTCGAATGAGAATCACTAGAATAATATGAAAGTTGTATTTATTTGCCAAGTTTGCAGCCCTTACAATGGAAACTAGACTCAATAGACATAGGACCTAAACAACCACTATTTATTAATGTGGACAAGCGAGACCCATAAAGATGACCCAGGCGGTGATGTCACTTGGAGAAGGATGAGGTGGTTGTCGAGGCAATGGAAGACACACGAGTGGTCGAAGGTAGGTGCAAGGTGTCCAAGACATAGAGACTAGAGGAATCTCTACGGCGATGGCCAGTCCCAATCACAGTCCCTGTTCGACGATCCTGAACAAAACAAGATGAGTCATTAAATCTAACAAAGCAATTCTGGTCAGTGATTTGACCAACTGAGAGAAGATTCATTGATAGTTGAGGTACATATGAGATATCACAAACTGAAAAATGAGGAGTAGTAAGATCACCAATGTGTGATATGGAACAAGTAGTACCATCAGCTCTTCGAATAGAGGATCCATCAGTGACCGGCTTGCAATCAACTAAGTGGGACTGATCTGATGTGACATGAAAGGAAGCTTCGGAATCAAGAGCCCATGAGGATGTACATGCTCCAATAGGAGCAGCAGCAGAAACAGAGGCCTGAGAAGGTGTACCACGACCTTGAGTAGCGCGGCGGGCACGAAATTCAGCAAGCTTCTCGAGATACTTAACAAAACACTGATCAGAGCGATGAGTATGCTTGCCACAATGCTTGCAAGGCTGAGGAGAACTACCTCTGGCGCCACCACCTCCACCACCTCTATGAGAAACAGCTAGCACACTATGAGGATCAGATTGAGTAGCTTGAGACTAAAGACGAGTCTCCTCAGAAATCAAATCAGACAAAGCCTGTGCCATGATGAGAGAAGAGGAGTCATGCAGCAAGCGTGTACGAATAGACTCAAAAATAGGTTTTGCTCCCATGACAAAGCGATATGTGAGGAACTTCTCAATAAATTTGTGTGCTGAACAGTTATCCGTTGTACACTCGGGCACCATAGAAAGTAAAGGACCCATCAGTTGCTCAAAGGCTGAGTGATAATCATCAATGGTCATGTCATTCTGCTCAATTGATTGAAGTTTCTGCATCAGAGTATGAAGAAGTGCCCCACTGTCCTGAACATAGCGCTCCTGTAAATAGGACCACATGGCTTTGGCTGTCTTCTTTTTGGAAAGACTCATAATCAGCGAGTGCTTAATACTATTGACAATGGCAGCCATGACTTTCCCATCATTTATCTTCCATGTTTTGATTTCAGCAGCATTGGAAGGACTGGTTGTGGGTGCAGGTGGAACATCAGTTAAATGAAAAGCTAGACCATAACCTCTCAATGCAGTTTCAACAGAAAAGGCCCACTCTCTATAGTTCTGACCATCGAGAGTGATGTTGACAACAATGGCAGTGATCTGAGACATGTCGAAATCTACTGATATGGGCCTATAAGAATAGAGAAGTGAACAGAAAGGAGCAGTAGCAGCAAAGAGTTACAACCGTGATATGAACAGCAGCAATTGAAGAGGATCTCTGTTCTGAAAAGGACCAATAGCAGCAATCTCCAATCGCAGCAGCAGCACCAGGACGAGGAGCAGCAATAGGAGAAGATGTGGGCGAGCAGTCGAATTGGAGCAGCAGGACGGCCGCGACGGCAACCAATTTGAGCCGTGACGGCGGCCTTAAGAGAGGCCGCGACAGCGGCCTAGAGCTGGCTGCGATGGCGGCTCAGGAACAGCCGCGACGGCGGCTCACGAGGTGGCCACGACGGCGGCCTGAAGGGGAGCCGCGACGGCGGCCGGAGATGGGCAGCGGCGGCGGCCAGAGATGGGCAGTGGTGGCGGCCTGAAGACCCTGGCCGCGACGGCGGCCAAAAATTTTGGGGAATAGGGGGCAGGATTAGAAATTTTGATTAATCCTAACCCTAACCCTAACCTGCTCTGATTCCATGTTACTAATCGTGGATTAGTGGTTAGCCATCGGGAGGCTGGTCTGGTTATATAGCCATAAGAATAAGAATGGGCCAATGGGCCTAGACAATATGGGCCTTAACAGTGCATAGATGGAAACCTGCAAAACCAAAATAAAATAAATAATAAATAATTGCCTTCACACAAGAATGATCTTTTTAGCATACAGAACAATTGAATTGCAAGAGGGCAGAATCATAAGACAAAAGTTGAACTAATTGTCGTTTTTATGCGGAATAAAGTAGACAGAAGAAGCAAAATCCTCCCACTAACAGAACAAAAGAGAAACCATACCACCCACAATGGTAGACATAACATATCAATAAACTTTGACCCATGTTGAACCTTTGTACTATACAGTTCCATGTGCAAGCTAAAGAACCAGATCATCACCAGGAGTTAATCATGTTGCTACCATAATCATAAAGCGCAGGAATTCACCTACTTCCGAAACTTGAAATGCAGAAAACAGCATATACTATCGTACATATCTGTTATCGTTCAGAACGAAAATGAAAGTCAGAAAGACAAAATTTAAGAAAATAGACAGAACTGTACAACTATTGTGCCTTTAGTATCAGTTTCTGCATGTGACAATAAAACATGCTGTGACAGTTTATGGATTCGACCTATAAGCAGCAACCTAATCATACAAATGAAGTGCATTTAGGCCTTCCAGTTATTCTCTATGCTCCATGGTTAACAAAGCACAGCATCCCATCACCTTATGTCTGATAACCCATACAAGATCTCTCCAACCCAAAACTTGTAAGGTTACCCATCTTTAGGCACTTTTATACATAGAATATTAGTAAAACAACTCTCGTATTTACAAGGTTCAGCGGAAACAAAAAAAGAAGGATGATACATGAGCAAACCTACTCCTGAACTTGAAACGAGAGTGCAAGGAAGCTGAACTACTTTTGTTTGCGTAACCAGCAGACAAGAGGGAGCTTGAGATTACACCTGTTCAGTTGTAGATGTAGCAGCAGTCAAACGTATGAATGCAGAACATTTTGCCCTGGGGAAATGCCTGTGTTAGAATAGGACTAATAACATGAAGACTGCAAATTTAAACTCATTGATGATACCTTGACAACGAATTGAGGTTATGTCGGGACCTGTGACATCAATGCCTTCGTCACTTAGTAATGTAATGCCTGATGACTCAACAGTGAATGGAAATGCTACTGCTGGAGACATAGGTGATTTTGCCACTTTGATGAACCTGTGGCCTGTGGAGAACGCAATCTACAGTTACTTCATCTAGAAATAAACAAAGGTGGATAAAAAAAAACTGCTAATTGGTTTGTATGGCCTAAGGGAGAGAGGCCAAACATATAGAAGTAGAAAAGTGCATATGAGCATATTTGTTAGCTGATGTAAAAGATGATATTGCCAGATTCAGCCTCAACACACTTCAAAGGTTACTGGCTATGTGTATTCATATCCTACCATATTTTACCAAAACAGACACCAGTTTCCATTTTATGATGCAGCATGTTCCACGCAAACGAAGTGGGAATTTGAGGTTCTTCCCCATCGAACCCTAATCTAGAGTTTCATCATCATGTTCCATGTTTCCCCCAAATTCTACACAGCAAAAAACTATCAGACACTTCTGGAAATGTGGTGAGAAGGGTTCAATTTGTGGCGATTCAAAATTATACGGTCAAGTAGTAAGAACTAGATCCTATCCAGTAGTCATGGTGACAGGAAGAGGGGATCAAGGATGGGGAAGAGATGACTTCGGCGCAAGGAGGCAAGGCATTTAATTTCCCACTCTGCTGATTAGAACTCTCTCCAGTTTCTCCACCCTTCTTTCCCGGGTGATCCCCATCAATCTCAATTGGCAACACCCCTCCTCTGGTTGGGCAAATGTGAGTCTTGTGCGTGACCAAGTAATCTAGCCATGGAATAGTTCAAGCAGATTTACAGTGAAGTTGCTGTACAGCCATCTCACTAGAAACGAAAAATGGAAAGAACCACAGGAAAATTTGAAAAGCTAAAATCCCAAAAAATTATCAAAACACTCCTATGGCTGCTAGAAGTCAATGGTGTCTTGACTAAGAACAACATGATAAAGAGGAAATGGCAGTGGGATCCCTCCTATTAATTTTTCTCCCAACCAAAAACAGCTGACCATTTCATGTTTGGCTGTGCAGTAATAGGTATTTGCTTCAATGTCAATAATAGGCCTAACAATCTAGAACAATTTTGGAGATGGATCAAGAAGGCCCTCCCTTTATATTTTCTGTTGGAGAAAATGATTGTTGTATTTCTCCAAACCCTAGAAGGGTGGGTATATATTCAGTTTACATGGGCCTATAGATGGGCCTAATATGTGTGGGCCTCTATACACTCTAACACCCCCCCCCCCGCCCCCGCAGTCGGAACTACCGGCGCAGTGGAGTTCAAAACTGGACAAGAAAGAAATACACTAACACCCCCCCCCCCCCCGGGCGTCACAACTAGCCACTGATGATGTTGAGACTGGATCGAAACTCCGAGAACGTCGAGGAGGGGAGACCCTTGGTGAAGATGTCAGCGAACTGGGAGGTGGCCGGGACATGAAGCACCCGAACATGGTCGATAGCGACCCGATCGCGAACGAAGTGAAGGTTGATCTCCACATGCTTCGTCCGCTGATGCTGAACCGGGTTGGTGGAGAGGTATACGGCGCTGACGTTGTCACAGTAGATGAGCGTGCTCTTGGTGAGCAGGCTGTGAAGCTCCGCCAAGAGCTGTCGTAGCCAGGACGCCTCAGCCACGCCATTGGCAACCGCCCGGTACTCCGCCTCGGCACTGGAGCAGGAGACCACCGGCTGCCGCTTGGACGACCAGGAGACCAGGTTGCCGCTAAGGAAGACGGCGTAGCCGGAAGTCGACCGACAAGTGTCAGGACACCCGGCCCAGTCAGCGTCGGTGTAGACGACGAGCTCGGTGGAGGGAGCCCGGTAGAATCAGACCGTAGTCAACAGTACCACAAACATAGCGCAGCAGACGTTTTAGAGCAGCGAGATGTGACTCTCGAGGATCATGCATGTGAAGGCAGATCTGCTGGATAACATAGTGATGTCCGGTCGGGTGAAGGTGAATACTGTAGAGCCCCAGCAAGGCTGCAGCAGGCAGTCGGGTCAGCAACTGGGGCACCCACGTCCGCGGAGAGCTTCCCCTGAGTGTCGACCAGAGTGGAGCAGGGCTTGCAGTCAGTCATTCCTGCCCGCTCCAGTATATCAAGAACATACTGCCGCTGGTGAAGAAAGAGGCCAAAAGGACGAGGCTCCACAGTGACACCCAGGAAATGGTGGAGCACACCTAGATCCTTCATGGCAAACTCACACTACAGTGACTGAATGATACTCTGAAGTAAGATCTGATTGGAAGCTGTGAGGATGATGTCATCAACATAGAGCAGCAGATACGCAGCCTCAGAACCCCGGCGGTAGACAAATAGAGAAGTGTCAGACTTGCACTCAGTGAATCCCAACGAGGCCAAGAATGTGGCAAACCGAGAGTACCACGTCCGAGGAGCCTGTTTCAGGCCATAGAGGGACTTGTTGAGGCGGCAGACAAGATCCGGACGACTGGAATCCGCAAATCCCGCTAACTAACTACAGTAGACTATGTCTATCAGACTGTCATGAAGAAAGGCATTCTTCACATCGAGCTGGTGCACGGGCTAGGAGGGAGAGAGAGCAAGTGAGAGAACCGTGCGCACTGTGGCCGACTTCACCACCGGACTGAAAATCTCATCATAGTCCACTCCAGGGCGCTGGGTGAAGCTCCGAAGAACCCAGCGAGCCTTATAGCGCTCCAGAGACCCGTCATCACGACGCTTATGCGTCCAAATCCACTTGCCGGTAACCACATTGCAACCAGACGGACGCGGCACGAGGTCCCACGTCTGGTTGGCAGGAAGAGTCGCGTACTCCTCCATAGCCCGACGCCAGTGAGGATCCGCCAGGGCATCGTGAACGGAGGAGGGCACGGGTGAGACCTCCGGCTCGGCCTCGACGGCAGAGAGGACACCCGCTGCCCGTCGTGTCACCATGGGATGAGTGTGCCCAGGATCCCGATGGACGACAGATGGGTGGTACACTTCCGAGTCGAGCCGGGAACGAGCCCGAGAGCGGACGGCCGGCTCAGGCGGAGGCGGTAGTGGTGAAGAGACCACCGGCTCCGGTACCAGCGCCGCACGACGCCTGTAGACCTGCACTGGCTCGGCGAAGCGAGCAGCGAAACCCGGAGGCTCGCGCGGTGGCGCAGGAAGTGGCGACGGGGCCCGCGTGGCACAGACGAAGACTCCGGTGCCGCGCGTGACGCAGCGGAGATCGCCGGGGAACCTGCTGGAAAGGGGTAAACCGAAACAGTGGGCTGAACCACCGGGTCAGTCGGGAAAACGGACTCAAAGTCAGGATCAGGATAGGGTATAGTGGAGGTGGAGTACGGGAAATCCGACTTGTCAAAAACGACGTGCCGAAATATGAGAACGCGGTGGGAGGTGAGACCGAAGCAACGATACCCCTTGTGGTCAGAGGAGTAGCCAAGGAACACACACCGAGTCGATCGAGGCGCCAACTTGTGAGGAGTAGTGACGGAGGTGTTAGGGTAGCAGGCGCACCCGAAGATCCGAAGGTGATATATTGAGGTGGGTGCGGAAAAGGGCGTGGTGAGGAGTGGATGCAGATGAGGCAGTGGAAGGAAGGCGGTTGAGAAGGTAGGTGGTTGTGTGTAGTCCCTCAGCCCAGAAGCGGGCAAAAAAAGAGGCATGGAGTAGAATAGTGCGCACGATATTATTCGTGGTGCGAATCATCCACTTAGCCTTGCCATTCTGAGGCGAGGTATACGAGCACGACATGCACAGTTGAACACCGCGTGAGAGAAAGAAGTCACGGGAAGTGTGATTGTCGAACTCACGGTCGTTGTCACACTGGACGGCCTTGATGATGAGGCCGAACTGAGTGAAAACCCAAGCAAAGAAGTGGTGAAGGGTGGGGAAGGTGTCAGACTTGGCACGCAGCGGAAAAGTCCAAGAGTAATGAGAGAAATCATCCACAATGACCAAATAATACTTATAGCCAGACATACTGATGACAGGAGAAGTTCACAAATCATAGTGAATAAGATCAAAGTCATGACTCGCATGCGAGGAAGAAGAAGAAAAAGAAAGTCTAACATGACGACCTAACTAACAAGCATGACAAAGATGCTCATCAGGAGACCAAGTATAATGAAGATCTGCACTACGACTGAGACGGGCCAAAACGTCGCGGCCGGGATGCCCAAGCCGGCGGTGCCAAGTCGTGGAAGATGTGATGGTCGCAAAAGCAGCTGACGTAGAAGACGACGATGAAGTAGCGGAAGCAGGAAGACAAAGGTGTAAAGGGGCCCCGTGCTGTCACATCGGAGGAGCGAACGCCGGGAAGCCAAATCCTTTACAGTAAGACCAGAAGAGTCAAATTCCACAGAGCAGGAATTATCAGCAGTAAATTGGCGAATGGAAAGAAGGTTATAAACCATCTGTGGGGTAACAAGAACATTTAGAAGACGAAAAGAACCAGGAACGGATCCCACAGAGGTGACAGGAAGAAAAGTGCCATTGCCAACCATGATGGAGGACGGACACGAGGAAGGAGGAGAGTGGACGGAGGATAAAATACCAGCATCAGGCGTGGTGTGGTACGAGACACTCGAGTCAGCGACCCACTCCGTGTTGACCGGCGGGGTCAGCCCCATGGGGCTGAAGGACTGAGCCAGAGCCGCCTGATCCCACCCCCCACCCCGGCCAGGTCGGAGGCTGGCTGGGCAGAGCATGCGGAATCCATCCCTCAGGCTAGGTCAGAGGCTGAGGAGCCGGAGCAAGAGTTGTCCAGGTTATCAGACACGAGGGAGCAGAGCCAGCGAACATGGCCGCGAGATGGTGATGAGGATGAGCCTCCCCCCCCCCCCCACCCCCTCCCCCGAGCCTGGAACGGCCACAACGAGATGCGTCTTTGACCATGGGTTGCTGAATGATGGCCAGGGTGCACCGCCAGGAGCAGGCAGGGAGGGCTGGGGAGCCGGAGCAGTAGGTCCACTCTGACCCCCCCCCCCCCCGATGGGCGCAGGTGGAGTAGCACCGAGGGAGGCGGCTGGTGGAGCAGTGAATTTCGATGGGGCAGTCACGAGCGTGGTGGAGGGGCCGGCGGAGGAAGATCCCGGTCTAAGCCCGCGGGAGATCTCATCCAAGACGAGGTCGTCCCGGACCTGCAGGAAGGTGGGGAAGGGTCGCTGACGGGGGATTCATGTCCGGAGGAGGTCAAAGTTGCTGTTGTGACCCCTCAGGACATTAAGGACAAGGATCCGGTCGCCCACCAGGCAGCCGAGGTTGTGAAGGGCATCCACCATGCCCTTCATCTTCCTGTAGTACTCGCCGACGGAGAGGTTGCCCTGCTAGAGGGTGCGGAACGACGCGTCGAGCTGGAGTGCATGGGCCTCGGCGTTGCCAAGGCACTGGCCCTCGAGAGCCTGCCAGGCCTCGCGCACGGTGTCGCCATCGAACCGGACGATGTCCTGGAGATCGAGGGAGAGGGTACCAAAGATCCAGGACAGGGCAACGCTATCGAGGCGCAGCCAGAGCGCGTCCCGCACCGGAGCAGGAGTGTCGGTGAGGACGTGGTCGTCGAGGGCGTAGCGGCGGAGGGCGAGGAGGACCTCGTCGCGCCAGCGTTCGTAGGAGGACGCGGGGTCGAGAACGACGGAGACCAGGGCCCGGATGTTCTGGACCCCAATGGCCTGGAGGTGGAGCTGAACGACCATCGGATCGGTCACATCGTGGCGCGGGGCACGGCCATTGGCTAGAGCCGGGTGAGACGAGGACGTAGCGGTGTCTGTGAAGTGGGCGGCGGGCTGGTGAGCAGCGGCGATGGCGAGCTAGTGCTGCACCTCAGCAGCCTGGCGATGGAGGGCGTCCACTGCAGTAAGCTCGCACTCCCAAGCGAGTGCAACCGGGGCGACCGCGGCGCTCGCGAGGGGGCCCGCAGTGGCGGCGACGGGGCCCACGGCAGCAGCGGCGGGCGCGGTGGCCGCGCGGCGGCAGCGACGGGGCCCACACCCGTGGCTGGCACGGCGACGTTGCCCGCGGCTGCGGCGGCCTGCGCGACGGAGCCCGCGGCGACCTGCGCGACAGGGCACGTGGCTGCGGCGGCGGCCGGATCCGGGCCAGCGACAGCCGGATCCGCGGTGGCAGCAACGGGGAGAGGAGGGAGACCGGCGACAGCGACCCACGCGCGAGAGGAGCCGGCGGCGGGCGCGGACGGGCGGGAAGAAGAGGCCGGCGGCCATGACGGCGGCGGTGGTGGTGGTGGCCGGACTAGTGGGGGTGGCGGCGGTTTGGAGAGAGGGAGAGAGGGAGAGAAGAGGAACCCTAACCCTAGTCTGATACCATGTTGGAAAAAATAATTGTTATATTTCTTCAAACCCTAGAAGGGCGGGTATATATTCAGTTTACATGGGCCTATAGATGGGCCTAATATGTGTAGGCCTCTATACACTAACATTTTCTTAGGGTAACATGCATTTCATTCATTAGCCAGTGGCAAGTATCGCATATCGATGGTGGTGCTTCAGTGTCCCATTCAACCAATACACGATCCTGAGATACCTGTCTAGCACATTCATGTGCAAGCCTGTTACACAATCTACTAACAAACACACAAATAAAATCAGCAAAAAGATCATTAAGTACTATGTGAAGTGAAGGTTTACTGCCTTGGCCTTGCTGCAATTTGCTAGGCTGCGTGGAAGGCTCTTAAGAAAGCTTGTTTCCGCAAAAAGATTATTAAGCACCTATGTGAGATCATCTGCTATGCTTGCTCTCTTATGAACTACTAGGTCAGTCATTATTGAGGAGGGATGCAGCCATGCAGGAGATCATCAAAGCAGGAGCAGATTCCATGTTGAAGGCCGTTCAGCAGGTGATGAGCAGGCAAGGAGATGTATTATGTTGCAGCCAAACCAGTCAGGAGTGGACAAATACCACAAGATGCAGCTGAACCAAACCAGGAAGAACAGCAAATCAGCGGCCGGGGTGCTGGTGGAGAGCGCATTTCCCACTGAAGGAAGGTGAAATTCTGGTGTTTTTAGACAAGTGTTAGCTCTGTCTTGTCTTTGTTAAGTGGTTTTATGAGGCTTAAACTGTCATAGCCTAGTCTAGTGGAACTACATTGATTTTTGTAAGCAGGACCTCTATGAGTGTCTAGAGATCTGATCACTCATAGGGGTCGGAGTAGGGGTGTGCTATACACATCTTCCTCTGTGTTGCTCCTTCTACGTATCCCAGACTCTGTACTTGGACTCCTATTATCTTCGAAATGGAACAGGAGCAATCTGTTTCAGAAAACAATTGCAATATCCTACTGTATGTAATTATCCTTTGATAGGGCAGTGCATTTTTAAAAGTTCCTTATGTTTAACTGTGTTTCTACTAGCAGAGATAAAAACTAAAGCGTGGCAATTTTAAGATGAAAGAATGTAACATCCTATATGATAAAGAATAGGCATAAGTAGACAATATTGGCAGTCAAAGTTAAAATTTAATTCATCATATAGACATGGAGCATACAAAATCGATTGAAATATAGAAGTTCCAAGCATTCTTATTATTGAAATAGGTACTGATATAATGCTGTCAGTCAATAGTGAATGAAAATGAGCACACAGGTCTCCTGCAGTTAGATAAATTTCAAGACAAACCTGAATGAGACTCAAAGACTAGACGGATAGTTACAGCATGAGCCCACTGGACGCCTAGAGCAGCAACAAGATGAGAATCAAACCTTTCAGCATAGTTAGTACCATCCTTCCCATCAGCTGCAGATGATTTACACAACTACTTTAGTCCAGTTCAACAACATATTGCCCGAAGCATGTCTGTTCTAATAGGAAAGCCCAAACCTTCAAAAGAAAAATGGTAACCATCATCATTACTTTGACTGCGTACTTGGTTTGTAACTACAACTGGAATTTTTGAGAACTCTGCTATAGACCTGTTCAAGAAACGAAACAAATAAGAAAGGAAATCAAAAGTATCTCAGCAGGATGAATATTTGTCAACTAAAATATATGGAAAAAATAGTATGGATTTAAAGAGACTGAGAAACCCACTTAAGAAAAGAAAGGGCCCATCTTAGAGGGTGTTGCCTGAAACCTGCTGCAGCCTTTTCGTTCTCCCTGTTGCATAGGTGATGGGATGGGTTAGATTTCTATCAGGTATAATAACATAATTATTCAACTAATTAATAAAGTAAGAGCTTGATATAAGCAATAATAAGCTCATATCGGAACCTGAAATGTACTCATGTTTATTGATCCTAAACACAACACAGACACAAAATAGGTGTAACAGGTCACTACAACTGACAACACGCACAAGATAGCACAGAAACCAGCTCGCTACGCCATGCTCCTTGTCTAGTGTAGCAATAACAAGTTTTTTTTTTGACGTAAATACAGCAAGGGAAACCCCTGCTGTGCAGAAAATTTTATTAAAACTTAAAAAGAAAAAGATCTGTATAAAAGAGAAACTGTACAACCCTCAAAAAAACAGGGATAATTACAAAGGCTCTAGCCAAGACAAAAAAGGGGTTTTGAAGTTACTCTTGAATCTATGTGCTTGTAAAGTGCATTCATCTTTGAAAGTTTCCAACCAGGAGACCATGCTTGGGGGGCGGTTATCAAAGATAAGCCAATTTCTCTGTTTCCAAATGGCCCAAGAGGCTATGATGAATGTCTCCATGAAGAAGGGATGTGAGAAGTGAGCTTTTCCTTCATGCATCATCTCATAAAATGGAAGTGAGAAGTCCCAGTTCATTCCAATTCGTTGCCAACAGTGGGTGCTAAATTGACAGGAGAAGAACAGGTGGAAGGCTGTTTCTTCAACGTTGAGGTGGCAGAGTATACAATTATAGTTATTGCCTTCAATCTGAAAGTTCTTTCTCTTGAGAATATTCCTTGCGTTGAGCCTGTCCATCAGTAGGAACCAAGTGAAAACTCTGAGTTTGTTACTGCCTTTCGAGTCCCATATCCACAGGAATGGCCGGGGAGGCTGGTAGTTCCTGTATGGGTAGTTGTAAAAATTCTTTGAAGTATATTGTGGAGTTCCCCAAATATATATCCATTTATCTTTTTCCATTTCCTCTGTCTGCATATCCTGAATGATGCTCTGTAATTCTTGATATTCTTGGTGTGCTTGCTCAGTGAGGGGAAGATGAAATTGTGTGTATTTCATTATTGAGCAGAAACTGGGCAACAGAGATCTTCTGGTCTTTTGCAAAGGAGAATAACCGAGGAAATTTTTGTTGGAGGCAGTGTCCATTCCAGACATCGAGCCAAAACAGGACAGTGCTTCCATCACCCACTGTGCATTGAGCTATGGCTCTGAATTCATCACAGAATTTAAGGACATTCTTCCACCAGAAAGATCCTTTGTCCAAACTAGCATGTGGCACATCGCCATTTGCATAATGAGTGTGCCAGATCATGTTAACCCAAGGGACATCTTTTTTGTTGTAAAATTTGTCTAGGTGTTTGAGCAACAGGGCCTTGTTCTGAGCCCTAAGATCAATTACTCCCAGCCCACCCTTACTTTTAGGACGTGACACCTTCTTCCAAGCTACAAGGGCTTTACCTTTTGCTGTGATGTCAGAGCCTCGCCAGAAACATGTTCTTCTCCCCTTATCCAGCTGCTCCAGAATTGTGATGGGAATGTCGAGGGAGCACGTCATATAAGTTGGGAGTGATGATAACACTGAGTTAACCAGTTGGAGACGACCAGCATGTGTGAGCATTGCAGAGATTGAAGTTAAGCATCTGTGAGACCTGTCCACCAAGTTCATGAAGTCTGCCACTTTTGGCTTTGTGGTACCAAGGGGCAGACCCAGGTATGTGAAAGGGAGGGTTGCCAACTGACATCCAAATGTTTGAGCCATGATTTCAGCCTGCTCGACATCCAAATTCAGTGGTATCATGTTGGACTTGCTGTAATTGACTTTGAGGCCGGAGGATTCAGCAAAGGATTGTAAAATGCCTTTTAAGCAGACTAATTCTCGATGCCTTCATCACCAGGATGGTGTCATCAGCATATTGAATGATGGGGAAATCACCACTGGGGTCTGCATCAATGGGCAAAGTGAAGAGGCCTTGTTGATGAGCCTTGTTGATGATACATTGGAGAAGATCAGCAGCTAGCACAAAAAGCAATGGGGACAATGGGTCCCCCTGTCTAACCCCCCTTCTGCAGTTAAAATATTTTCCAGGTACACCGTTGAGGAGCACAGACGAAGATCCAGAACTCAAGATATTAGTGACCCATGCAATCCAATCAGCAGGAAAACCAAGTTGTTGCATCATTTTTAAAACTGTATTGTGTTCAATTGTGTCGAATGCCTTTTCAAAATCCAACTTGAGGATGACCAGTTCCCTTCTTGACTGTTGGCATTGATGTATGTATTCAAATGCCCAGCCAAGGCAATCCTGAATTGTTCGTGTCTTGATAAATCCATATTGGTTCCTGTGTATGAGGGGTATAATGACTTTCTGGAGCCTGTCAGCAAGCAGCTTGGTGATTAACTTGAGTATGGAATTTAGTAGTGATATGGGCCGAAAGTCATTAACTGTTGAGGGATTGTTATTCGTTGGAACCAGGGTGATGAACGATGTGTTTATGGCCTGCAGGCTGACTCTTCCTGCAAAGAAATCATTGCAAAGTATGTATATGTCATCCTTAATTATATGCCAGCACCTTTTAATGAACATGCCATTGAAGCCATCTGGCCCTGGAGCTTTGTCATTTGGTAATCTCTTGACTGCTTCATCAATTTCCTCTTTAGAGAAAGGCTGTGCCAGATGCTCGAGTTGGTCACTTGTGGGCACTAGGTTGTCCAGTTGAAAGTGCATCTGAGGATTTATAGTCTGACCCATTCGCTGCTTGTATGTGTCCCAGAGGATGGATGCTTTCTCCAAGTGTTTTGTAACTGTTCTGCCATCCTCACAATCAAGGCTTGTAATGGTATTTGGTCTGTATCTTTCTGTGGCTGATGCATGGAAGAAATTGGTGCCCTCATCACCAAATTTGGTTCAACGCACTGTGTACCTTTTTTTCCAGTACTCCTTTTTGTAGTGCAACAGTTTAAGGTAGTGACTCTTGAGAAGCTTTCTGAAATTGAATTCTTGTGTGTACAGAGGTCTCTGCTCCTCCAGTTTGTCCAGTATGCTGAGGACTGTGCTACATTCTTGGATGAGACTGTTGATTTTTGAGATACTCTTACTCCACTTTTTAAGCTCTTTTCTTAGCAATTTAAACTTAGCTGTGATTTTTGTTGCACTGTTTTGTCCTGATACTTGTGTAACAACCCAAAGTTGTTGCATTTGAATTAGTTGACTCACATTGAAAGTTTGTATGATTGTTTGAGGTAACAGCTATCACATCAAACATACTTTATCTTGAAATCAAATTATTAACAATCTGGTTCCCTGGGAAAAGATAATACAACAATGTCTAAAAAAAAGACAGTACATCCTTTAAAATATACATCAGGTGTTCTATCTGGTAGAAGGGAACTAAATAAAGAAATTTTGCACTCATAACTTACAATGACGTAAGAGCAGCCATGCTATCAACAAGGAGTAACTTCACATCGTGTTGAAGCAGAGTCACCTTCATCTGTTCCAAACTGTCAAAAAGCAGGAAAAGGATGCCCCTGAACAGGTAAGACTTACTGCAGCAAGTTGATCTTTCTGTACATAAAGGCAAGGAGCGTATACTTAAACCACAGGACTGCACTAGATGGGGCATATCAAATCTGACATTTTCAACAACACGGTACTAAATCTTTTTCAAAAAATCAATTAGCTTTCGATCATTCCTGTGTCTAAGAACTAGAGTCATTGAAAAAAATATTTTTTCATTGCTGGTTGGTTTGTCAAATGAATAAAAGAATGTTTGTTGTAGTTTGTTGAATTCAAGAGCAACTATACCTCTTGGTGAAATCAGCTAAAGATGTTGGTCGCATTACTAGGATCCTCCCAGCCATCTGCAGAAATAAGTAGGATATGAAACAACAGCCAGGAAATTCTTTTTTTTCTTTTTTAAATACAGCCAGAAAATTCTTTTTTAAATACAGCCAGAAAATTCTAGTATAGTGGGAACAAAGTATAGACTGTTCTCAGGCTTAAACATGTGGATTATCGAAGATGAAGTATGGGAACCTTTTGCGCCAAGCCTTCTTGCCGGAATATTTGAGGAAAGCTTTTCTGACCAATCTCAATCATCCTACAAGAGATCAATGAAACATAAGAAGGTTAAACAAAGGTAATTCTTAAATAATATAGCTCAAAATAGTAAATGGAAATCAGAAACAGCAGCTACCTCCGTGAAGAAAACTTGGATTCCGTGTCAATATACACAACTCGGCCGTTTAAACCTCCATAGCATTCTGGTAATGCTGCTAGCAATGCGAGCTTAAGGCAGAACTGCAATGTGTGCGAAATCGTAACTTAACAATTGGTAAGCATATAAGAAAAAACAACAGAATCAAACAGAAGACAGTTTAGCATAACGCTGGAGTGATCAACTTAACATGCTTGAGGTTCTCTCTAACTGAACCAAAATAAAAATAGCTGAAACATGAACAAGTTAACTTTGGACGTGTAAACCTAGTGACTACCTGTGGAATTGAAATGACTAAGGACAGCTCAAGGAAGATATTTCAGTATGGAAATACAATTGATCAGTAGCTTCAATCTAGAGGTCCAATGTCATTGGAATCATAACACGATAAACCCTAATGCAGCACGGCAGCACCTCATCATACATATGTAATACAGAAGGTTCGTTTCTGTGCATTGTGCTCGAGAAACTCTGCACATGTCATGTGGTCACCGAGACGCACGGTTTGTACATATTCACAAACACGTGGTGCCCGCATCTCGGCATCCACATGCGTACGAGAACAATTCGCGAATCCACAGCACAACCAACACTAAGCGGTGAGCAAATTCAGTGCAAACATCCAAACCCAGCAGTTCACCTGCGTTTTGCCGATCCCCGAAGGCCCAACGACCTCGGTGAGCTTGCCCAGGGGGATTCCTCCGCCCAGTGCCTTGTCCAACCCGGCGAGCGTGGTGGCCAGCCGCCCACCTCCTCCTAACCTGACGCGCTCTTCCAGAAGTGCAAGCGCCTGCAGAAGGTCGACATAGCGTAAGCGGTAAGCCCAGCTCGGACCGAAACCAGAACTCCGATACAGCGAGAAGCGAGGCGGGGGGAAGCGGTGGGCGGGTACCGTCTGGCAGGGAGGGCAGGCGACCTCGCTAACGTGTGCGATGGCGGCGCGCGCTGTGGGAAGGCCGGCGTCGAGGACGGCCATGAGTTCCACCTCCGGCAGCGACAGCACGTCCTGGAAAAAAGCGCAAGGCCCAAGGCGGTTGGTTACAGGAAGTGGGATTTCGCCGGAGACTGGAGGAGAGATCGAGACTGACCTTGGCGGAGGTGAGGCGGCGCGCGGCGAGCAGGTGTCCGAGGTGGGGAGGCAGCCGCATCTCCGAGACCGGCATGTTCGCCATCGCGATCGCCGCGGCGAGCTCGACGACGAGGACGAGGGGTTTGGCCGTTTGGGGAATTTGGGATTCGAAATGTCTCGCTTGCGCGCTTCTTCCTCTGCGGCGACGAATTTTGTCGATCGTTTAATGCGGACTAGTTACTACAATGCCCGTGCTTAGTGCGAATACTTCCAAATGTAATATTATAGTTAGGAATTTAGGACAACAGTTGTTATAGTATATATAACTAACAAAGTGTTCGTGCGTTGCTACAGATTTAAAAAAACAAAACACTCTTTATAATGTAAATATAAATTATTTTTATAATATAATTATTAGATATATATAATATTATTGACAGTTTTTACATAAAAAATTATATTTGTATTACCGTTGGTGCTTCTTAGTATATTATTTTATATGTCAAAATTGTTTGCCATATTCTCATCATAAATATGTTTTTTAACCTCTAATGTTAACGATTTTCACAAGTAGTGTCGTTTGAGTGCTATGTTATAAAATTAAGTGAAATGACATTAAAAATATCTAAATATAAGAAGTATCGATATGAAGCTTAACTCGGCATGCAAAGAGGACTTTTTACAAGACTATAACGCCTACAACACACCTCTGGCCCTCCATGAAGCCTAACATGTAATTCACGCAATTTAGAAATAGCACTACATTGCAACGCGATTTTGAACTTAAAAACGTGCTCTAATGTGAAAAGTTAAAACACGAAATTTTTAGATCTTGTCGAGACCTTTTCGAAATATATATAGATCATATTATTTGGACTTCAGAGCTAGAAGATATGGGCCCCGCACAAAGACCTGTGTAGAGAAGTCCGAATCAGAACAAATATTTTTGTATCGTATATTTGAAAACCAAAACGATGGGATCTGGACTTCCATTAAATACCAAAGTTGTAGAACTTTTCGAGAGCTACGAGATAGAGTCCGAGTTTGACTCATTTGAGCTCTGTACAAGAGAGTTATGATTTTTGAAATTTGGTATTTGATATGGAATGTACGAAATCAATTTGGATTCAATCTCTAACTTTGTGTACACAAAGTGGACGACCACACCTCAATTAATAGATTGTAGTGATTATATTATTTTCAAAATATATTAAAATTTATGTAATATATTGTTTAATCTATAACGTTCAAAGATGATATAATATATCATCTAAATCAACATATTAAAATAGTATGTAATATTTTTCTACAACAAAAATATTAAAAGAAGATTCATACATTATTTAAACCAAGTGATATGATAATAAACCAAATGATGTGATAAAATTCCAAAACAAGCATAAACGTTTATGTTCTAAAGCATGTCTATATTCTAAAGCACTCATGGTTTTAATGTTGTCATCACATTCATTTATATCAAACTTTAACATCTTTCATAATATTGCATAAACCAATGTCCTTACAATATCTAATCCTTGAGAGTAAAATTACAACAGTGACAAAAATGAAAAACAAGTAAACATGTTTGTAAAATGAGAACTTACTCTTGAGAATTGGTTCTATATTATCCTATCACCAAACCGTTGACGTAGGAACTAAAGAACATACAAGTCTCAAGGTTTCCTATCGAACCACCAATATGTTATTACCTATGTCTCATATATTTCTTGTTGTTTTAGACTTGTGCATGAAGATTAAGGAGAAGTGAAAAAGATAGTTACACAAAAAATAAGAAGAAGAGAGATAGAGATGTATTGGAAAAAGAAAAAGATACATTGGGATGCAAAGATGATAAGAAAATTTGGAAAAGTGGAGGAGTGTAGGATGACAAGTAATATGATTCAGAGAGAGTAGAATTGTGCTCAAGATTAACAATGAAAAAAATCATTTTTATCTCTTATTGTTTAATCACAATAATTTAAAACATATAAATACCAATAAAATGAGAAACAATTAATACATAACATATATATATATATATGATTGGGTACATCATAATTATATTTTTTAAATATATAGCAAATTCTTATTTCATAATTTTTTGTATGTTGTTATCTGTTTCTCTAATTGAGATACAATTTTTCTACGCCATGGAGTTTCTTATATTCCATCATATTCTTAGTGAGCAAAAGCATTAGCAAAAAGTTCAGGAGCCTTGTTGTCTAGGCCAGGGTTTACATATATACGACATAAACTATCCGATTAACCTGGTTTGCCAGAAACAGGTCCAAGCCAGATTTGCTAATTGACCGGTTAACCGAGAACCAAACCTAGGTATTGAAGCAAAATAGTTGTTAACCGGTCGGTTATTCACCGGTTTGGAACCGGATTGGTTACCAGTTGAGGCACATGCTCTCATACCTTTATGATTTTTTACATTCCATTATATATATGACGTGTCATGCCCACATACCTTTATGATTTCTTCATCCTCCTTTGCATTGTAAAAATAGCGATATGAATGCATGAATATTTATCCACATGATATTTCCTAAGATTGTATGTATGACATCAGAGATGACAAAACATCAATATTAAAAAAATAAACAAGTAACCACATTTGCTTTTATAAGGTACAAAAGTTTATGAGATTAATACTATAAACTATCAATGTACACTCATCACCTCATGATCAACAAATTCAGTTGTTTTTTCATATATTGCCTATTTACTCTTCCACACATTAACCACAATCACGAGTGACCCAATATTAGAAATAATCCTCGATGATAATGATCAACTCAAACGTTAGATAATTCCTACTAAATCATATTTTTTGTTCGCGGCCCTTACATAATTACTTTCCTCTCTCCATGACTACATGCCTTTATTTACATTCTCCATTCTTATAGTTATAATCTAGATTTTAGACTAAAAAAAGGAAATGAGTTATAGACACTCCATGATTTTATCAACAATGAAAGATTTACTTCCCTAAATCACAAATTATTGATGAAATTATGGAATGTACTATATCCAAACCAAAGAACACATGACTATAATCTATATTACACCCCTTCAAAGGAACCAAATGATGATGTCAAGGCACGTCAGAGAGTGAGCTGTTGAAGAACCTTCTTCCCAAGTCAAGGGAGCATTAAGTCAAGCAGGTGTTCCGCATTATTGTAACACAACTCCCTTATGCACCAACAACAGAGCAAGTTCTTCTACCCAAATTCCTTCAAGAAAAGATCAAGATCTGAAGGGACAATAATCTTGTGTCAAGTGTGTCATGAGTCATTATACAAGTGAGCACTACTTCAAGAATGATGGGCAAGGAACCCTCATGTTGAGGGCACAACAGTTCATCACGGTGATGGAACACCAAGTGGTGCAAAACTTCATGTTGTTTTCTCATGACAGTAGGGAAATCCATGCCTGGTTCTATTTCCTTCGTGAATGCATCAAAAATTTGAAACAATCATGAGTGAATTGATAGCATTAATTAAAATGTTTAAAAATAAATAATAAGGAATATAATTCACTCAGCATCTAATATGGTGGGTAGAATTAGCATTATTATGGAGATAGAATGAAAAAGAAAGGAAAAAAGAATTATTCTTTGTGCGATTAGAGATTGTTTTGTGATGACAATGGTAGCAAAATTACACTGTTACACCATCAAATATAGCTTCATTGCATCGAAAGCAATAACAAAGTCTGGTTGCTTTGGTAAAATAAGAAACAACAAAATTTAGAAAACCGCTATTTGTTTCAGGAGTCCAAAACTGTGAATTATCTTTACAACATAATACGCAAAGGCCTACCATATTAACTCTCTCTAAAAATGTGACTTCAGCAGACAATATAGCTGCTAATAAAATTTATAGCTGTACAAAAACACTTTAAAAAGTATTTCTTCTATTTAGTGTTTTCTCATGACAAAAATACATCTCTTCGGCTGAAATCCGATAGGTAGTTCCAAGTTCTAGAAGAAAATGATGCATACATCCCACCAGGTTACTTCTTACGTCACCCGATATAAATAGCCATTATTTTTTATCCTAATATATATAACAAAAACAATGTTCAAGCAACACTCATTATACAAATTCATTTTAGTATGGATGACTTCAATTCTTTCCATATAAAAGATAGAAAACAATATACTGGCCTGTAGCAAAAGTTTGGAAAATACACATAAAGGCCATTGGGCATAGTAGTTTTATGGCGTTTTTTCCATCAAGAAACACAAACAAAGAAAAGAAAACATTAAAGTCTGGGTGCTCACCAGATTGAAGTGCTCCTCTTACTGGTGCAGCAACACAAACCCTCCTACAATTTGAACTTTCATTCAAATCAATATCCCTACGAAGCTCCAATTATGATCACCCATAAGCAAGCACTGCAATATATACACATTTCTGAGATAACAACATATCATACACTTGATTTATAGCTCGATATGGATACATTTGGTCCTAACACATGTTACTTTTCTGAGCAAAAAAACACCTATATAGTAACAAAAGTGATAGAGAATCACTATATCTAATTGAAGCTATAAAGTTTGTAATACCACTAACACTGACAAGTGCACAGCTTGAGAAACTAAGAAAAATGCAGTATTTGACCCCGCTATATCTGAATGAAATAAGCAGCTCTGTTAAGGGATTTTACACTGTGCAAGAGAGCCAACTACCCCATGCTTTGTTTCCCTAATTCATTCAAATTGGTGAGGCAAGCGGTAAGATAAGTTAGTATATTGCCCACGCTAAAGCTAAGGTGACACTTAGTAATGCAAATCGAATAGATGAAACTTAGCTATCACACATGTAGCTTTAAATTTTATCATAAATTATCAAACCCACGACAAATCTATAGTAGAAACACTAAATTGTAGACAAAACGAATGGATTCATGGAAGGTATACAGACCTGTAGACAGCAGAAGGCTTCTTTGGCTTCAGATGCAGCAAAAGTGCCATGGTCATCATCAACTTTGCTCGTGGCTGCTTATAGCTATCGACTGATTATTGCCCGACGTTATCAACACCAAATCATATAGCTGGTGAGATTATTCAAATAAATATTATTGATCATGCCTCAGGTGAATCTAATCAACATCTGCGGTAGTAAAATTTGTTAGATAATAACATTGATCAATGGAACAAGTCGATAGCACATACTAAAAACCAAGACGGTGCATGTAGCTTGTTTACATGTAGCTCTCTCAGTTTGTTTACACCAAATGTTTCTAAAATGAAATATTTCTTATACGATAGTAGCTCATAAAAAAAGATACATATCCCAGCTACTGTTGTTCAACTATCTTTATCCATTTAGTCGGTCAACATGCATGAAAAAGAGAGAGAAGAATAGTAACTGAAACTGATGTGTAAAAACAAAATTGATGCCGGCTCCATTTGCAGACACTGAATTTCAACTAAGGCTGCAACTTACACTGCAATGGTTGACACAAATAGACTAACTCCCATTCTCTCCCTCTGTTGTCCAGTGAACCTCCTGGTTGTGGGTATTACTAATCTCTCATAAATTGGAACCCAAACAACAATACTGATAACATCCAAGGATGACAGGGTGGCCGGTGGAATCTTAAAAGATCCAATTCGGATTATTGAGGGTCATTCCTTGTTCTATAAACATTAATAATAGTGCACACAGTGAATAAAACAATGCCTGTGGCCCAGATTGGAAACATCCTAATCAGTATTTTAATCTCTACAATATGTGTGATAGTGCAAAGTCTCCACAGATCATGAGAATCGTCACATTCATTCCAAAAAATAACACTCGCTTTGTCAAAGAAAACTGTAGAGTGTAGAGGAATGAGAAAGCGTAAGTAAGGCCAGTATACAAGTGCATGCAAATATATATGCTTGTGAAAGGTTATCTGTCATTTTTCTGAAAAAAAGGTTACCTGTCATTGTCCTACCATCAATCTCATATAGAACATGAAAAGAGAACTATTAACGACTGGCAAATCAGATGCTGAAAGAAGAAACTGATGCCGAAAGTGTCAATGCTGCTATCATTTATTCAAGAATGAATTAGCACAACTATCAGCAGAAATCAAATGAAAAAAGTAGGATATAAATTATAAACTTCACGATAGGTCAGGATAAATGGACTTGTGATTGATTAATCAATTGTCATATACAAGTTATCTGTGATACCATATGTTCTTAGTCGCAGGCGAGGTCCACTCGAATGGCAAGCAATCTTCTGCGTCTGACCCAAGTTCACAGCAGCCAAGTCAGAGGCAAGGTTTAAGTCTAGTGGAGAGGTCGTAGGCAAGGTCCATCAGAAAACATAACCCTATAGCAATGATTAAAATTGTCAATTGAGAGGTACGTACATTGTCAGTCCCACACCAGGTCCTAGATCGATCGATGTTGGACCTCAGGTAGAAGTGAAGTCCCAACTCACCGCCATACTTCGTGTTTCACGGGCAGGATCGATCCCTGAAGATGCTCGGCCTTGGCGCGGTCTCCGCCCTCAGCAGCGATGACAAAGATGGTTGAGCTCGGCCATGTCGCAGTTGCAGGTAGACATAAGCCCCTCCTCAGCGGCGGCGCGGTCTCCACCGCGGCAGCGAGCCTCGGCGATGGCGTGATCGCCACCATCAGCAGAGACGGCTTCCCAATCAAGTCGATTGTCGACGATCCACCCTAAGCCTGTTGTGTGAACTGTTAGTCAACAAACCCAGGGAACCGTGCGTCCGTGCCTAGACAACGAGCCGCACGCCGCACCTCCAGTCGCCGTGGGAGCATGCCGACCAATCACGGGATCATGCCATAGCTAGGGTTGTTGATGTACGAATGCCAACACTCTGCCTCCAATCTCTAGAAACGAAACAAAAAATGATTATAGAGATTACCATTGTCAGTCCCATTTGCCAAGATCGCCAAGAGGTGTCCTTGTCTCAACGCTCTGTCTACTGCTCAATACAGAAACTCGCTTCACCTTATCCTTATTGTTTGAGTTGTGATCTCCCATTGCACAGATTCCTGCCGCACACTAGTGCTCCCTCGTCTTCGCTCACAAGTACGCGCACAGGCTGCTCAGCACCTTCGTTGGGCCGCGAGCGATGAAGACAGGATCGCCTGTCTGATGATCACTGAGTGCGTACGCTCCTTGCAGATCACCACCACGCACAAGACCCAGCTGCTTCGTCTGGTTGATCCTTGCCGAGCGCAGGTGAGACGCGGCAGGGGTCATGACAGCAAAGGTGAGGCGTGCATCAATGGAAGGTGATTAGGGGAAGGTGTGGTTAAGGGAAGATAATCATGGGAAGGCGTGGTTAACATGATTAGTAAAAGCAGAAGGTGAAATTTGAAAATGACAAGATTAAGGAAAGGCGTGTAGGGCCAGACATATGTATGTAAGGCATGCGGGATTATGGGAAGGTGTGTAGGGTCTGGGTTGGACATAGATGGGTGTAAAAATTCTAAAATTTTGGTGTAGTGTGAATGATTTTGTAGTACAAAATAGGATGTAAGAGGTGTAAGATGTAATCTCTCTGTGGATCCAGTTTAAATTCAATGGTTAGAAGGGTTGGTCCCATTTAGATCTAAGGCTTCAGATTGGTGGGTATAGAATAGTTAGGGGTGATAACATGGATCACAGGAACTTCTTCTTTATTAGTTTAGAAAATTGTGATGTGTTGTGGGATATTTTCTCACCGCCCGATCAAATACCATCCAACGGTTCCCAAAAAAATACTATATAGCTATGTCCAATCATGTGACATTTATTTTTCGCTGACAATGTTATCACATTTTTCTTTTGGAAAACGGAAGAAAAAATCGAGGAAAATAAAAACAAGGTGGCTACAGAAGGCCCACACCAAATGTGTGCGATATCCATCACTTGACATTATTTTTCGCTTAAAATGTTATCACATTTTTTGGAAAGACAAAAGAAAATATCGAGGAAAATGAAAACGAGATTGCTAAGGAGGGCCCATATTGAATGTTCATAGGACTCAGACCATTTCCTTATGTTAACTAGTCCAGTAAGGCCCATACCGAAAAAGCAAAATCAGCCGAAGGTGAGCAAACTGTCGCTTTTTATTTGGATGAGCTTTTTTTTTTGACTGGGAAAACAGTAGGAGAGGCTCCCACTGCAGATTTATTTTTTTTATATAAAAAGAAAATGGTAAAGCTATATGTATAACGGCCAAGGGATCAAGAGAGAGAGAGGAGGGGAGGATATATACAACTGCTACAGATTACAACTGAGGGAGATCAATAGAGTGTAGCCAAGCTAAAAGATTGTGTCTGTGTGTAGGAGAGAGTCTGTGTGATTGTAGTTTGACTTCTTCTTGGAATGCATCCCACCAGGACCATATGGTCGGCTGTTTGTTATCGAAGATCATGCCATTGCGCTGCTTCCAGATATGTCATGCCGCAATGATAAAGATTTCCATGAAGTATGGTACTGACCCTTGCCTTTTTGCATTTTGGATCAATGGGAAGAATTCCAGTGTTGTGTCCCATGTTATGCCAATGTGGCCCTAACATTGGGTGCTGTAGGTACAATGAAAGAAGAAATGAAACGCTGTGTCCTCTACCGCTTGAGTGCATAGGTTGCAACTGTAGTTGTTATTCTGTACTAGGCATCTTTTCCTTCGTAATATATTCTGGGCATCTTTTCCTTCGTTATATATTCCTCGTGTTTAGCCTGTCCATGAATAACAACCAAGTAAACGTTTTCACTTTCTTGGAGCATTTGGACTTCCAAATCCATTGAAATGGTGGTGGTGGCTTCAACGCTAGGAACGGTATGAGGTAGAATTTTGCTGTGGAGTAGTTCTTGGATCCCCAAATGTAATTCCATTGATCATGCTGCTGGGACTGCTGTTGTTCTCTTGACTGGATCTGTTGGATGATACCATTTAGCACTTGCAGCTCATTGAATGCCTCTTTACTTAGTGGCAAGTGAAAGTTTGCAGATACTGCCTGGTTGGCCAGGTATGTTGCTACTGATACTTTGTTGTCCTTCGCATAAGAGTGCAACCTAGGCAATTCTTCTTTGAGGTAGTGATTGTTCCATACATCATTCCACAACATGACTGTAGTTCCTTCTCCTACCTGATATGTGGCAATTCCACTAAAGTGGTTGCTGAAGGATATGATATCTTTCCACCAAAAGGAGCACTTGGTTGCTGTTTCATGTGGCACAGATCCTGTTGAGTAGTATGCATGCCAGACAAGGTTCACCCAAGGTATATCTTTCTTATTATAAAATTTGTCCAAGTGCTTTAGTAGGAGAGCTTCATTTTGCAGCCGAATATTTTTTATACCAAGTCCCCCCTTGTGTTTTGGGATAGTGCATTTATGCCAAGCCACCAACGCCTTACCTCTTGCATCCATTTCGTTTCCCCTCCAAATGGCACCTCTGGATAACTTATCTATGTGATCATGAACTATTGCATGCAATTTGAGGGTGCATATGGCATATACTGGTATTGATCGTATTGCTAAATTGACATAAGTAATTCTCCCTGGAAGAGAAAGATAGGTGCTTGTTGCAGAGAGCTTTCTTTCAATTCTGCTTATGATTGGGCCGTGGTCTTCGATTGTTTGGTTGTGCCTAGTGGTAGTCCTAGATATGTGAAAGGGAGAGACCTTGTGGAGCACCCAAAAGTTGTTGCTAGAATCTCCAGTTGTTCTTGACTTGTGTTGATTGGCACCATTGATGATTTTGCAAAGTTTACTTTGAGTCCAGTAGAGGTTGTGAAGGACTGCGGGATTGCTTTTAGGTTGTAAACTTATCTCTGTGATGCCTTTATAATGAGGATAGTGTCATCAATACACTGTATTATTGGAAAGTCCTGCTCATTTGTGTTCGGTATTAGGACTGTTAGGAGCCCTAAGTTGTAAGCTCTATTAACAATCACTTGAAGCAGTTCAGCCACTAGCACAAACAACAGAGGTGATGGGGGGTCCCTTTGCCTAACTCCCCTTTTGCATTTCATGTAGTTTCCTAGGACTCCATTGAGTAGAATTGAAGTTGATGCTGAGCTTAGAATGTTTTGAACCCATCCTATCCATTTTGCATCAAATCCTAGATGATGAAGAATTTCTGTTATTGCTGAGTGCTCCACTGTGTCAAAAGCTTTTTCAAAATCTAGCTTTAGAATTATGATTTCCTCTTTTGATTGGTGACACAAGTGTAGGTATTCATAGGCCCAAGCTAGGCAGTCTTGGATTGATCTAGTCTTGATGAAGCCATATTGATTGTTGTGGACTAATGGAATGATTACTTTCTGCAATCTATCTGCCATTAATTTGGTGAGGATCTTAAGTACTGAGCTCAGGAGTGAGATGGGTCTGAAATCATTGACTGTAGTAGGGTTGTTGGTTTTCGAGGTGAGTGTGATGAAGGAATTGTTTATTGACTGCAGATCTATTGCTCCTTCATAAAATTGTTGACATAGTTGACAGAAGTCTTCCTTTATGGTATGCCAGCATTTTTTTAGAAATAGACCATTGAACCCATCTGGTCCTAGGGATTTATCTACTGGCATGTTTTTAACGACAACATCTATTTCCTCTTTGGTGAAGTTTCTGCTGAGGTGTTCCAAGTTCTCATGTCTATGAACCAGTTCAGAAAGATTGAATAGCATTGTTGGTTGTTCTGTTGTACCCATTCTTAGTTTGTAGGCCTTTTAGTAGCATTGCTGCCTTTTCGTCATGCCCAGTTAGCATCCTACCATCATCATCTTGAATTTGAGTAATTGTGTTGATCATGTACCTTTCTGTTGCCGCCGCATGAAAGAATTTGGTGTCTTCATCACCTAGTGTCACCCATCTTACAGTATACCTTTTCTTCCAATATTTATTTTGGTACTTTAGCAAGGTCATGATGTGTTTTTTGAGGATCTCTCTAAAATTCCTTTCATGGGTTGTCAAAGCTCTCTGCTCCTTAAGTTTATCCAATACTTTAAGGACCTTATTGCACTGCTTGATGAGCTTTGCTAATTTAGCTATATTTTTGCTCCATTTGGTGAGTGCTCTTCTCAGATTTTTGAACTTGGCCACTATTTTTGCTACAATGTTCTGCCCTCTAATTGGCTTGTTCCAGGTGTTTTGTATAGTTTCAAAGAATCCAGGGTGTTCCACCCAGAAGTTCTCAAATCTGAAGACCTTGGACTTTGGGATTTTCGTGCCAATTTGGATACTGCAGGGGATATGATCCGATGTTGGTTTTGCCATGGGGATCATCACTGTATTTGGGTAATCCAGCGCCCAGTTAACTGAAGTGAAACACCAGTCGAGCTGGACCAAGAGGGATTCGTCCTGCATATTGCTCCAAGTATATTGCCGGCCTTTCAGTGGTATCTCCATCAAGCCCAGCCTATCTATTGTTTGGTTGAAGAGCATGATGTCAGACATGTTGCCTCCTCCCCTGTTCCTGTTGTCCAGTGATCTATAGAAATTGAAATCACCCATGATTATCCAGTTGTCCTCTTCTTCAATTCCATGTTGTTGAACCACTGCATAAATTATGTTCTTTCTAGGCCAGTGCATGGGCCATAGATGGCTGTAAGAGTCCATAATTCAGCGTTGTGCCTTGATGTAAGTTTGACAGTTAATGCATATTTAAGATTATGGATCACTTGTCCTGTGAACATGTTTCCTACCCATCCGATTATTATTCCTCCTGATTGCCCTTGAGAGGGATTGAAAGCAAACTGATTGAACCGTTTTGGTGCGCATTTCCTTATCATTGAGTGACCGATGTGTTGCATTTTCGTTTCTTGTAAACAGTAGACTGCACAAGCACTCTCGTCACTGCTCTTTTCTTGTCATCCGAGTTCAGTCCTCTGATATTCCAGTTCAGTATGTTCCAGCTTTTGTTATGGTGATCCCGGTTTGTCGAGGTGCTCATATGTTGTTGCTGGTTTGTATTATCCATATGTGGTTCTGTTTTAGTGAGAAGTGAGCTTGATCCTCACAGAGGCTAGCTGAGTTTAGAGTTGTAACGCCGCTCTGCTGTTCAGTGGAGGCGTATGCACAATTTTGTGTACTGTCATGGTGTGCATGATGATTACTCTCATTTGAACGAAATAAGCAGCACGTTTGCCATTGGTGTAAGATGTTGCAAGGGAAGGAATTCCTGAAGCAAGATGATAGATAATCCTGAACTGCAAGCTGAGTCGGTTCGAGTTTACAAGTCCTTAACCTTCCCCTGGGTTCCTCCAGCCCAGTATGATTAGGTACATTAGGTTCATCAAGAGCCGGCACATAAGTGGCAAGGTTAAAAAATATGACATTACAAAAGCAAAATATATGAGTAGTTGCTCTCTGCCTCCCTAAACGATCTTTAGATTTGCTATCCATTAAACTATTTTGGAGCAGTTAGTGGAGCTGCTTGGATCTTGTGAAGTGGTTCCCATGCCATTCTCTAGTTCTAGCAGCAGCTCCGCGGTCACCTCCTTAGGAGATAGGCCGCACTTCTCTATCGCCACCTTCTGTAGTACCTGAATTGGAATTTCAGGAAATGGAGCAGGGTTATCTTCAATGTCTTGAAGTGTTGGGAATTTTGATGGACCAGAGAAAAATTCAGCAGAGGAATATAGGTGAGTACCAGCAATGGTGGAGACTTGCTGTAGGCTGTCAGCGTGACTCATGCTTCGCAGTGAGATGTCTGCTGCATTTGGTGATGGTACATTTCTATGGCCATCAGTCAGCTCAATCATCCTTGGGTTCCTTCTGAGGCCCTTTTCTGAGATCGGTGTACCTATCTTGGTTGCACCTCTCTTCTTCTTGTTTCTGCGCTTCCTCTGATAGGTCTTCTCTATGATTCTGTTCTGGACATACTTGAGCATATTGAACCTTTTCCTACGATAGACGATGTCCTTCTTCCTGTCTCTGGGACTGGGAATTCCCGTTTCTACACTTGACTTGATGGCCAGCTTGGTGGAGACCTCGTTATGTTCCATTTTTGTGGCTGCTATCTCAGGTGTCACTGGCTGCAACATCCGTGCGCTTGCACTTTCTTCTGGTGTCACAGGCGAATTGTCTGGGAGTGGGAATGATGGCTGCGTTTGCCTTCTATCAGTCAGCTGCTGCAGGTGCAGCTATGCTGTTGAGTGTCTTCTAATTGCCTGTTGTATCATGCTCCTAAGTTCCCGGTTGACATTAAACTCTGAATGGCTCTGTGAGCTAGCCTGATCCAAAGTTGGAACAATCTGCCTTGATGGAACAATCTGCCAGTTGTTGTAGTCATTCAGTGCTCTGTTGGGTTGTGGGTTGCTTGCAGACAAGGCGCGGTTGTGTTCCTGAGAATTGCCTTGGCCTTCCCCAGAGGATTCCTGCTAGTGTTGTGGAACCACCTGCTACTGATTCTGGTTCTCTTCATTGCCCTGACTCTACTGGTCTATGTCCATGTCCTGTTGGCCTTGATCATTATGTTCCTGGACGGGCTCTGGGTTTTCATTCATTGCTGGTAGGAAATCCGGCCACTGAAAGTTCTGGTGCATTGGTTGATCTGTAGGCTACATAATATTGGGTGCTTGCTCATTCCCGAACTGAATTTCCATTTCAGGCTCATTCCCTCTCATGAGCATGTTCTGTACTGAGGCATAGGAGACTCCAGACTGTTGGTCTTGATCTAGTCCTTATGCAGCAAGTGCCGCATTAGCAGCTTGATCCCATTCCGGCCATCCTTGGTTCTGGGTGTTCTGCTGATTCAACAGGTCATTGATTTGCTGAGCTTGATTCATGTTTGCTTGTAGCTGGTCATCTTCAACAGAATGCAGGTTGCCATTGTCTAGAGGGGGAAGATCTTCATCCACTGGATTTACATCAAGCATCTCATTATTGAGGACATAGACAAGCACAGTCCATGACCTCCGTTCACCCCCCATTCGAAACCAATCCTGAGTACCAGACTTCGAGGGACCGTCATGACGCTATCATACATGCATTCAATCAGTACTCTATATTTGTCCATGGGGTTATCGATCCACGGAAGATTTCTGGCAAAGCCCGAGGTTGCTACCTCAATGTACCTATTTTCCATGTAATCCAGGGGGAATCCCAGTAACACAATCCAACCTCTCCTATTGTAGGGACAATCTCTATAGCTAATACCACGATCATGTCTGAGAAATCACACTATAATACATTCACTACATGGGGCTTGTTGGCCATGAGTTGTTCTCTATGCAGGGGGGAGCGCAACTGAAAGAGGCCTACACCATGGGGATGCTGACTGAACGAGCGAACAGTGAGGTGTACCTCTTCTTCTATGTAGTTGCGGATGGCATGCATGAGGTTGACAAGTTGCTACGGTTGAAGTTGCTTGTCGATGATTGCGATCGTGAACTCTTCATGGCGGCGACGCACTGGCCCAGGGAGGTTGGCGTAGATGCATTGCAGTCTGTCGGGCCCTCCTTCTTCAATCTCAAGGCCATGCGGGATGAACCTCGAGGGGTCGATGGTAAAATTTGCCATCACCGCAAAGTCCTCATCTGTGGCAGCTGAAGTGGAAGCGAGAGCGTCGGGGTGGGTTGTTTCTTCTGTTTGTGAGGAAGGAGAAGCTGAAGGGTCGTTGTTCCTTTGCCAAGGATTTGCGTGCTACAACTGGCTGTTGGCGCGAGGATCAATGCTGGTTGAGTTAATTTCCTCTCTTAATTTCTTCTGCCAAACCCATTTTTCCTGGAACCTCTGCTTACGACAGCCTCTAGCAATGTGTCCATAGTTAAAGCATGCTTTACCTAATGGCACTCCTGTAGTCCCTGACAAGGTGGGTTGTGCTCGAGCACCTAAAGCATCGTCTCAACGAGGACCGTTGAGGGTTGACTTCAGTATCCATAACTACATTTCCCTTGAGTGTATCCTTTGCATGGATACCCGACCAATGAGTCTCTCTTGTTGACTGTGTCATTTCAGCAGTCTTCTTTGCTTCTGAAATCTTGATAGCACTATAGGAGATATCCGGCCTATGAGCTTTGCGTGCAGCGTCCGAGCTGGCAGACCCGCCAGACTCTGAGTCAGAGGGCGCAGAGTCACTGTTGATTTTTTGAATTGTGTCTGCCTGTGCCGCCATTGCTGAGGGCTAGAGGATGGAGCTCAACGAAGAAGAAGAAGAGGAAGAGGATGAGCCAAAAGGTAGGGAGCATGAGAAAGATCCAAACTTAATCTCCCGACTCAGCAACGCCAGCTTAGACTTGATCTTTGGAGAAGGTTGGTTCAGGGGATTGACAAAAGATACTCTTTTAGCCGCTCTCTTCTTCCTTTTGCTAGTGACCAAAGTCCATTGGTCCTCTTCTTTCTTCTCCCAAGTGGTTTTCTCTCTTTGCCAATCCGAACCACCATCTTTCCAGAGATGAAAATACACATCAAAGTGATCGGTGGTAATGCGGTGTAAACTGCGAACAAGAAAACCAACAACTTTTGAAGCAACCGAGAAACAGAAGTGCCTCTCGGAGGCAAACTGAACATGAAAACTAGACGGAGGACCGCCAAGAACAGCATGAAGAGCTTGACTGACCGTTTCTTCGTTGAGGCAAAATGTGTAGCGGCGAAAAACCGCTAACATGAGGAAGCTTCCTTTAGGCGTCGACTTAGGGAAGGGAACTTGCGTGCCGACCTTCGCTGCAACTTCTGCTTCAAACTTCCTTCCACTGGAGACATCCCAGTCACCTGGGGTAGCTTGTAGATGATTCCCAGCCATGACCGCGGGCTTTGCAAGGGGTGTTGGGAGAGTGTGGTGGTGAGGTTGGATGGCGAGCAGGGGAGATCTATGGGTGGGCGCTGGAGCTTGGGTGAGTGAGTGGGTGGTGGCGAGGAGCCTAACCGAAAGGGTTAGGAACAGTGGCAAGGACGGCGGTTAGCTGGGGCGAGGTGGGCGGGTGGGAGCCGGAGCGCGAGCGGGAGCGAGAGTGAGAGCCATATCGATTCTGTGCACTGCAAACTCTCATCACAGAGAAAAACTCAGCTATGCAATCATTCGGATGAGCTTCAGTTGTTGGAAGCTAAACTTTGTGCAAAATGCATGGCAAAAACTGCATTCCCGTTGCGCGCAAGATAAATTGAAACTGGCATATGTACTGAGAGTATGCGTACACGGTCCATTCAATTTGGTAGCTTATGAGTTGTAAGTTCCACAAATTATGATCTGTCAGGATGATTCTTGCTCAGACAACTCGGAGTGAGGTAAACCTAGAACAACACTGATTTGAAACAGTAATAACCTGTATGAATAGAGAGTTGATCGCACATCTTGAATGTACAAAAATACTGTTACAAGGTCAAGTACATCTGATAGCATTTCCCAAGTTCGCAAACCCTAATTCCTGCCGTCTATGAACCTAAAATTGCAATCCTATAGAGCATGTAAAACAACTTCTATGCTTCTTTTTCCTTCGTACCATCACCATGATTCGATCAGAAAAACTCAGGGCACTAGGCAAAGATGTGCAATTAGTACGGATTGGTGATCCACCATCTCCTAGGGACCATTTGGATACTACCAGAGAAGCGGGTGACTTGTTCTGCTATCGCCTCGACAGAGCTCACTTGTTCCTTTTCTTAGCCTCTCCATATAAAACAACGCCTGCAACTGTAACCCCATAGCCCAGCATCCCCACAACTGTTACCGGGTTCCTGAATATCAGGATGGAGACAACAACAGCGACGATGCCTTTGGCATTTCCAAGAACCTGAAAGGGTGAAACACATCAACAGATCAAATTTGCAATACTTGTAGTAAAATGTAGCTCTTGATTCCATGTAATAATTAGAACATTTCCATGCTCATGTGATGTAGAATCAGAGTGTAGTGCAATGCAATGTAGGATCAAAGGAGGAGAGGTGAATTGAACCTGGAGAGTGAGTGGGCTGGTGTGCTTGGTGACCAAGAAGTTGGTCAGGTTGACAAAGTATGCCAGCGAGGAGTTGCAGACAAGTATCCAGATGAAACTGCGGTCTTCACGCGCGAGGGTGGCCACCACGTCAAGCGCGTCGCGCTTCATGACAAGCGTCGTTGGAACCAGCAGAATGATGGCTACCGGAGCCATGTACCGGAGCAGATCCATGGAGTTCATCTTCTCCCTGCGTATGACAAATAGAGGATTTAGCTAGACTGATTGAAATAATTTTGAGCATTGACAGGTAGATAGATAGCAGTTGTTGAATGTAATAGTGTAAGGTGGATTATCATTACTCCTCTGATGAGAGCAAGATCCCCTGTAGCACGGTCTTGAGCGCCCTCCCTACCGTCGCTCCCATGCACATTATGAAACCGAAGAGGTTGAAGGATCGAGAAGGCAACCAGAGGGGGAGGGGGGTGAATGGGAGCCAATTAAAATTCTCCAAGAGAACTTGGCCTATGTCCCGATTACCACCCGAGCAAACCTCTAAACCGATCACCAAGGCTACACACACCAACTTGTGATGTGCTAACCCTAGGAATGATCAACTACAGCAGTAGAACCCAGCGGAAGCAAAGGAGAACTCAAAACACTCAAGACAGTGCGACACTGGAGTACCATCGGTAGTGCTGATCAAAGCCATCGGTAGTGTCGATTGGCACCATCGGCAGTGCCGGTAAGACCCAACGGCAATGCCGGCGAGGGAGTCTCAAAAGCAGCAGACAGAATGCATCGGCAGTGCCAGTGTGGGGTTCGGATGACCCACGGGCAGTGCCGGTCCCGGTTGTCGGTAGTGCCGATCGACCCCGACAGAACAGGAAAAGGTTTCAGGATTAGACAAAAACTTGGTTAAAAACTAATCAAACGAACTCCAAATGATGTGATTTTTGGACCAGTGAATCCTCGACATACCATGACCCTAATCCTAGAAGATCAAATCGATTGGCTCAAGGAATCATTATGAATTTCAGATCTTATGCCAAGAACATCAAAAAGAGGAAACTGGAGAAATCCTTCAAATCGAAGGTGCTAGAGCTATTGATTCGGTCAGGGATCCATATAGGATTGTTCTAGGTCATCATAGCAACAAGTTTCTCAAGAAATCCAACCCAAAAACTCATCTAAAAAGGAGACAAAAAATTCTCATGAAAATAGCTCCGAAAATAGAGAAAATGAGAAATTCGGGATTTAGGGAGAGAGGAAGATCTTGACCACAAAAATAAATCTCATATCATTGATTCAAGAATTCAAGATACATGATTATATGGCTAGAAAGCCACCCTCATCCTCCCACTATTTGAGAAGGGTAAGAGATGTCTGCCTCATACCCACTACTCTCCTCTTTACAGATAAAGCACTCTCCTACCACATGAGAAAAAAAACATAGCAAGGCTAATGGCAAGAGAGGCATATCTTCCACCAGCCCTACCTCTCGTTATATAGGCCTAGGGGTTGTCCACATGACCACTCTACCCTTGACCTACATAACACTGCCACCTACCACCAGGGACAAACTTGTCCATCTCTCTCCTCCTCGCTCGAACGCCCTCGAGCCCTTCACGACTTTGCTTTGCCTCGAAGCAAGCTCCATGATGGTGTCACATGCACCACCAACCACCGTCACCGGTTTTGAGGCCCAAACCGAGAAACCGCCTTGCATGCTTCTCAAAGCGCGACTTCTTGATGTTGATGCGTGTCACCTTGTCCCGCGATCCTGACCACCGGCAAGTCTCTCCCAGTCCCTGTCCATCGGGCCCCCTTGTCACTTGCACCGGCATCCCGCTCGCCTTGACTTGGTCAACACGCCGTCTTCATCACCATCACGGTTTTGAGGCTCAATCGTGAAACCGTCCGTGCTTCTTGCCTCTCCGCATGTACGGTATGGATCACCCTTGACTCCACCCAGCCTCCTGATCGTCTGGCCCCAAGTCTCCTACTTATGCCCGATCCTCTCGCCGTTGACCGCCAAGTCGACTCCAGTGACCTACACATCATGAGACAAGCAAACACACTTCTAAACTCCTGCAACTTCTCCAACACCACCACCAACTTCGGTTAGTGAACACATCAACATGCACAAACCCATGCAATCCTAAAATCCCCGCATTTCAAATCAAACACCAACAAGCTCAAGTCAATTACTCATCACATATTGCAAACCATGGCACATATCCACATGGTTTCTCAGAGGTGGAAGCTCGGCTTGCCCTGAATGAAGGCAGCACAATAATGCACGTAAGGCGAAAAATCCGTGAGATTGCTCGAAACAGTTTCAATTTAGCACCTGCATTGTCCCACTTATGCCATCTCATGATTTGATCTCACTAAAGGGCTTTGTGAGGATCTCGATTTGATGATTGGTAGGTGGTGGTGGAGTCAGAATGATAAGGAGAATAAGATTCATTGGCTTTCCTAGGAGAAGTTGACAGTTTCCTAGAAGCAAGGTGGTTTAGGCTTTTGCGATCTACATATGTTTAATATGGCCATGCTGGCAAGGCAAGCATGAAGACTCCTCGTAAACCCTGATACTTTGTGTGGTCGGGTCTTGAAGGCAAAGTATTTTCCGAATGGTGATATACTCCACTGTCAGCCTAGGGACGGTATCTCATATACCTGGCGCAACATCTTAAAAGGAGTCAAGCTACTGAATGAAGGAATTGTTTAGAGAGTAGGCAATGGAGAGTCACTTAATATTTGGAGTGACCCCTGGTTGACGCATGACATTACAAGGAGAGTGGTTACCCCGAGAAGCGCTGCCCTTCTTACACAAGTTTCTGAACTGCTAGACCCTACCATCGGAATGTGGGATGAAGCCTTGGTCCGAGACCTATTTTGGGATTTTGATGCCTGTGCTATCCTGATGACACAAACAAACAAGAACTGTGAGGATTGGCCGGCCTAGCATTTTGACCGTAAAGGAATATTTTCTATAAGGTCGGCGTACAAGCTCACAATACAAAAAAGGGATAGGGATAAGGGCAGAGATGCAACCACTTCGAAAGCAAGGGCGGAGCTGAATGAACCCTTTGAGTGGACAAGGATATGGAACATGGAGGTGCCGAACAAAGTGAAGATGTGTCTCTGGAGGTTGGCCCATAACAACCTTGTTGTGCGCCACAATATTGCAAGAAGAGGGGTGAAGAATGAAACTATCTGACCAATGTGTAATCGGCTGGATGAAGGCTGTGGACATCTATTTTTCAAGTGCAAGAGAGTAATAGAATGCTGGAGGGCACTAAATGTGGAGGAACAAAGGAGGGTGTTGCTTGAGTGCAGATCGGGGCAGGAGGTAATAAAGAAGATTTGGTCTTTCCCTAAATAGGCTCAAATCACAATTTTCATTCTCTTATGAAGATGGTGGGCAGCAAGGAACAAGGCAAATGCTGGTGAGAGGAAGATCACTGGGGCAGAGATCTAATCCTTAATGGTTTATCATATCACTGATTTTGAGAAACTGAAAAAACCAAAGCATTCTCACAGAATATCACAAAGTAATAAATGGGAGCCACCACTACACAACGTGTATAAGATTAACATTCATGCATCCTTCAGTACTCATAAGGGAACAGGTGGTTGGGGATTTATTGCTTGGGATGAGGATGGAACGTTCCTAGAAGGTGGCTGTGGAAGTCTGATAAGAGCCTCCAGCCCTTTACATGCTAAAGTACTAGCTGCTCTCAATAGTTTGGAAAGAGCCATCCAACTGGGAATGTCAAGAATTCTACTTGAAACCGATGCGTCTCAGTTGGCTTGTGCTCTCACTTCATCGGCGCTAGATAGACATCCTCTGGCAGGTTTGTTTCGAAGGATCAAAGAACTAATGCTCTCAGGCTTTGATATGTGTCAGGTCAGAAGTGTTTCAAGAACTTGCAACAAAGTGGCAGATTGTCTTGCCAAACATGGGACGAGCAATGTTTGTTCTGGTTCATCCGTTTTCATGAGCCAAGTCCCCACCTTTGTTACCAATTTCGTCTCCGGCGATATGCCTGGAGCTGATGTCTAATGGGAACATGTTTTCCGGTGTCAAAAAAAAAAAAAACGCCCTAAAGGTATGCGTACCCGGTCCATTCAATTTGGTAGCTTGTGAGTTGTGAGTTCCACAAATTATGATCTATGAGGATGATTCTTGCTCAGACAACTCCGAGTGAGGCGAACCTGGAACAACATTGATTTGAAACAGTAATATCCTATATGGATAGAGAGTTGACCGCACATGTTGAATGTACAAAAATACTGTTACAAGTACATCTGATAGCATTTCCCAAGTTCACTAAACCCCAATTCCTGCCGTCTATGAACCTAAAATTGCAATCCTATAATAGAGCATGTAAAACAACTTCTGCGCTTTTCCCCCCCTCGTACCATCACCATGATTCCATCAGAAGAACTCAGAGCACCAGACAAAGATGTGCAAGTAGTACTGATTGGTGATCCACCATCTCCTTAGGGACCAGCTGGATACTAGTACCAGAGAAGCGGCTGACTTGTTCTGGGATCGCCTCGACAGAGCTCACTTGTTCCTTTTCTTGGCCTCGCCATATAAAACAACGCCTGCAACTGTAATCCCGTAGCCCAGCATCCCCACAACCGTTACCGGGTTCCTGAATATCAGGATGGAGATAACAACAGCGACGGCGCCTTTGGCGTTTCCAAGAACCTGAACGGGTGAAACACATCAACAGATCAAATTTGCAATACTTGTAATAGTAGTAAAATGTAGCTCATGGTTCCATGTAATCAGAATATTTCCAACCTCGTGTGATGAAGAATCAGAGTACGGTGCAATGCAATGCAGGATCAAAGGAGGAGAGAGAGGCGAATCAAACCTGGAGAGTGAGCGGGCTGGTGTGCTTGGTGACCAGGAAGTTGGTCAGGTTGACAAAGTACGCCAGCGAGGAGTTGCAGACGAGTATCCAGATGAAGCTGGGGTCTTCACGAGCGAGGGTGGCCACCACGCCAAACGCGTCGCGCTCCATGACCAGCGTCGCTGGAACCAGCAGGACGATGGCCACCGGAGCCATGTACCGCAGCAGATCCATGGAGTTCATCTTCTCCCTGCGCGTGAAAAATACTAGTAGGATTTAGCTAAACTCATTGAAATGATTTTTTTAGCATTGAATTCAGATAGATAGCAGTGGTTGAAGGTAACAGTGTAGGATGGATTATTACTCCTCTGAGGACAGCAAGATCCCCTGCAGCACGGTCTTGAGCGCCCTCCCTGCCGTCGCTCCCACGCACATTATGAAACCGAAGAGGTGGAAGCTCGGCTCACCCTGAATGAATGAAGCACAATACAATGCGAGTTGCGGAAAATCCGTGAGATTGCTCGGAACGGTTTCGTTCTTGTATGAAATCGTTTGAAAAGGCTCTCAGAATTTGAAGCTATTTCCGCACTAGTTGCAACTGCATTGTTCCAATCGAAGGAAGACTAGTAGCAAAAAGCCAGCAGCGAAACGAGGTGATTGGCTTACCCCTGTGGCGATGACGACGCCGGCGACGACGGGAACGAGGGCGGCGTAGGTGGCGAGCGCCTCGGTCTTGGCGGCGACGGCGTAGGCGAGGACGGCGGTGAAGAAGGGCGTGGTGGCGCCGACGGCCTGGTTGAAGGAGACGGGGAGGTAGCGGAGGGAGACGTTCCCCGCGACGACGGAGGCGCAGAAGACGGCGCCCAGCACGGCGACCCTGGCGAGCTGCCCCCTGGAGCGCGCGCCGGCGGCGGAGGAGCGGGAGGAGGCGGAGGCGGCGTGGGCGAGGCAGGAGAGGAGGGCGCAGGCGGACATGTGGCAGGCGGTGAGGAAGACCGGGAAGCGGAAGCCGTAGACTGAGAGGAGGTACTTGTTCAGCAGCAGCACCCCGATGTTTGACGCGTACCACGACGCCACCAGCCCCGCCGTGAACAGCCGCCCCTTGCCCGCCGTCGTCGAGCTCCCCACCGCGGCGGCGGCGGCGGCGGAGGAGGAGGAGACGGACACCGGGAGGGCCGCGTGGCTGTCTTGCTGCCCCATCCCGGAGGCGGAGGCGGAGGCGGAGCTGTGGGGAGTTCTTCTTCTTCCTGGGCAAATAATGGGTCCGTTTTGAGTTGAAGAAGGTGCTGTTGGGGCGTTAATGGCGTGTCAGAACTCACAGAGGGAGGAGGGGGCACGTGGCGCGCGGTTTGATTCCGTGTATTCTGGCTGTGATGAGGTGACATACGATGCTGGGATGCCCAAGACTTTTGTATACTGTACAGTTGTACCGTTGCGTCAGACGACGATAACGCTGCCGCTCCCGCGTCAGAAACCTTCACCGCAGTACGGCATCTTGATTAACCTGGGGCTGGGAGAGACTGACCATCACTAATCACCGATCACGAAAACGCTGCGGGGTCAGCTGCGACGGCGCAAAGAAATAAGGAGCACTAGAGTATTTTTCCCTGCTACGAGAGTACTTGCACACTGAATCAAGGCTGGTTAATTATTTCTTCTCCTTGAGGCTGTACTTTCACTGTTAATAAACTAAAAGTTGTCGAGCTGTGTACCTCTGGATGATCGCCTGTACTAGTCAACTACTACTCGGTCACCGGGAGCGGTTCGGTGCCGTTACCGAGCAAATGAATGCAAGGTTACCGTGCAGCGGCGAGCACGATGCCGTTCCGTTCCATTCATTCATCGGTGACAGGTTTTCAGAACTGGTGGTGAACCCGTGCATGCAGCGGCACGATCTGTGTTTTTTTATTTGTGCTTTCTGTGATGGTTGACGGAGACGACATGTTGGGAATGTGATTTGTCTAGATGTTGACACCGATCGAGTTCGCAGCACGCACGTCGTTTACACGAATGTATGGATCGTTCCATAACAGTGTGGAAGAGAAACAAAGAAATGGCAATTTGCTAAGCTCCGTGAAAATATCTGCAATGTATCAACGACAACGAGTAAGTTTTCTTTTCTTTTTCCTTTTTTTTTTTTTGGGAGACGAGATATACCAACGAGTTTTTTTCTTTAACTCAGATATACCAACGAGTTGCGAGAAAAGCACCTGAATTTGTTCTTCCAAAACAAACAAGGCGACGACGACGGTGCACTGCGAATACTTGGGCCAGAGGTCCGTATTATCCATGGGCTGCATCGAGAACATCCTAGTTGTAAGGCCTTTGGGTTCATCCGGAGCAGGCTTTTGTTTGGGCTGCATTTTTGTTGCATGTCAGGCCCATCATGCGCCAGCCCGATCGACCGACCGCCGTACCACGGTCCGCCGGGACCGCACCCGAGTCGTGACACGTGTCGCCACCCGAGGCAGCTGCAGCTGTCACCGATGCGGCGCGCTCGCGTGCAACAAATCATCATAGGCTGCTCGTCGTGCTGACGTGTGCCCTGTCGGGGGTCCATCGCCCCCAGACGTGACGGGCACGGCCAGGACTCCCGCCCGGGACCGCGTCGGAATTCGAGTCCGGGCCCCCGTCGAGTTCGAGCTGGTTGATTCTCTCGTCCGCCGCCGCGAGAGGCGAGACCCCTCCTCCTCCTCGTTCGGGTCAGCCCACATATAAACCCAAGCCGCCGGCGCGCGCACCCAACAAACAACTCCCCAACACCGCCCTACCAAACCAAACCGAACCCAACCCAACCCAACGGCCGACGCGACTCGAGGGCTGCGCGCGCCCGCAACGGCCGCCGCCTCGATCGACCGGCCGATCGGCCGCCTCTCCACCCCGTCAAGGCGGCGGTCGCGCTAGCAAAGGCCTAGGGCGTGCGCGCGCGCGATGGAGGCGGACGCGGGGGCGGCGGTGCTGTCGTACGCGGTGGCGGCCATCGCGGACGAGGCGGCAGGGCCAGGGGAGCTGGCGGCGGCGCTGGCCGCGCTCTGCGACGTGCTCGCCGTCGCGTCGGAGGCGCTCATCCTCGCTCTCCCTTCCCCCGCCGCGCTCGCCAAACGCCTCCCCGCGCTCGTCGTCGCCGGCGGCGAAGCGGGCGGCGACGTGCCGCTGCTCGCCGCGCGCGCCATCGCCGAGGCCGTCGAGGGCGCGCCGCCGCACTGGGCCGCAAGGCTCGCCGGCAACGGCGCAGTCGAGGCGCTCCGCGACAGGCTGCTCGCCGTCGAGTGCATCGAGCTCGCTGAGGAGGTTCGTCCCGCGCCCCCGCATTGATCAATCCCACTACTATTCGGTCCCCCAATCATTGTCACCGTTATAAACTTTTATAAACCTCAGCTTAAACCTCGTCCGGTTCATCTTGATCGTGGGTCCGTACTATGTTCCTCGTCTTAATTAATGTACTCCTCTGTTAATGCGAGTGCCACGGAGTATAGTTAATCTGTTTGCCTAACTAAGATGCAATTAATTTGGTTGGATTGAAGCTAGGGCTTTACCCCCCTTTTGAAATTACTATGTTTGATAACCGCTACTCCGGGGATGTTTGTTGAGATAAAAACATCTCCTCCTTTTCACACCACTGCAATTAAGTGAACTATAATGCTGACAGGACTAGTGCTGTAGAACTAGTGGTTGTACAGTGACCAAACTTATAATATATATATATTTTTTTTGGCTGGACGATAGTAGTATCTTGTTCATGCAGTACTGCAGTAGGATGCGAAATATTCAGAATCGATTCTCAGTTCACTAAAACTCGCTTGTTATTGTTACATTACTACCACTGCATCAGTTGGGCTTTTGGGTCGATTAAAAGCAGAATAGGTGGTGCACTGCTCTGCATTAGTTTATTTATTTGAATGGTTTGTTAATTCGGCCGGCGGTGTACCTTCACATGTTTTGTCCCTGTGTTGCGATTTGGTGTTAAATAATTCTTCCCCTTTGTGCTTGGCAGTGCTTGCGAGCTCTGGACGCGATATCTCTGGAACGCCCGGATGACTGCCTCCGCCTGGGGGTGGCAGCCGCTGTGCTCCAGTTCTTCGACTTCTTTTCAGTTAGCAAACAGGTAATGCACCAGAGTCTATGGTTTATGGCTTGCTCTTGGTCTGCATTGTTGATATACGTCCCATGCTCACCATCTGTTTGTGGAAATGCCTACAGAAAGTCGCGCTTCGGATTGTCTCAAACATCTTCAACGACTACGATGAAGATTATGCGGCTACAGCCATGGAGGCTGTGCCCGCTCTGTGCAACCTCCTGCAATCTGCTGATAAGACGGTACGAGTGTTGACTCTGTACACGACGAGCTGGAGTTCACTTTCCTTTTTTGTTCTGGCTTTTAATGATGAACAATTATGTTGACGGGCCATTTATCATTGTGGATGGAAGGTTCTTGGATCCGCTCTATCTTGCTTGGCGATGGTGGCTGCTGGTGCTTCTGGAAATGTCGAACACATGGGCAAGCTCTGCGACTCTAACGTAATCGAGACAACGATGAGCTTGATGACTAGCGGCGGGTGGAAGAGCCTAAGTGACGGTACCTTAACTGTAGGTCACATAAAACTTTCTTGGTCATCACCATCATTCTTTTCTCACCTATAACACAGGAGGATTCATGACTGAGTTGTATGTCACAGGATATTCTTGGGCTGCTTAAGAGTGTTGCCTCTGTCTCTGCAAAGGCTGTGAAGTCTCTTTTCGAGTTAGATGTTTGTGAATTACTCGGGGAGATGATATCTTACTACAGTTGCTCAAACGATGCCAATGAGAAGGTAACTTTTTTTTTGTTGCAACAAGATTTTGTGAATCATGAACCTTTGATGAGATTCCTTAACTTTTGGACTATCTTTCAAGTTCCATGTGTTGATTGTCAACATCATGTATCACATGTGTCTCTGTAAATTCATATTTCCATTCTATAGTCGTTTTTGCATGTGTATGTGATATGTGGATTCCATCTACTCCCTCCATTCTTCTCAAATTGATGTCGTTAGGAGACAACTATTTTAGTTTGATTCTGAACTAGATTAGTTGTCCTAACAACAACAATTTAAGAACGGAGGAAGTACATGAATATTACTCATCCACATTTGTTTTTTGAAATATGCTCATCAACAATTTTGGTGAGAATCTCTTGACATTATAATCAATTTGAATTGCAGGTGAAGATACTTGTAGAGCTCATGTATCAGCTTATGCCACCTCTTAAAACATCTGACCAACATGCCAAACTAGTTATTGCAAAGAAGAATGTCATCATGGAACAGAGGACATACATTAACCAGCTTGCTACCGTTGCTACCCTCATAGTACAGGTATGAGTTCTCTGTCTTATAACAGTAGGAGGTGCCTGCATTTGCTTGATGTATATATTTCTTTTCTTGAATGTAGATTGCGAAATCTTCTGCACTGTCATCAATTTGCTACAACTGTGTCATTGTCATCGGCAACATTGTTGAACTAAGCACAGATAGTTTCCTGATGGAGTTACAGAAGACTGTTAATCTCTCAAGGTGGCATTTCCTTATAATTTATTTTTCTTAAATAATAATCAGATTTTTCAACTTTGAAAGATTATGCCTTAAGTCTTATTTCACCCGCATGATGTTATTTATCTTATCTTTGTGCCAGCTTTCTTACTTGTTTGTTGGCCCGCAAAAACCACCACATCGTATTCCAGACACTAAAGATTTCAAGAACCCTCCTCAAAAAGCACCCACAGTTCTTCTTTGAAACATTTACGAAGGAGGGTGTAAAGCGTGCAATTTTTTCAATAGTGTCACAAGAGTTAAACTACAGTAACCAATCGAAAAGAAAGAATGAAATGCAAGAAAGTTGCCTTCGCTTTGACCTGGACTTGGAGTGTTCCTCGACAGATGACACGTGCAGGGTTGTGGACAATGCTATCATGAAGCTGGCAGAAGAGATAAAGAATAGTTTCTTGGCGGTGCAAGGAAGCAAAAAACCTCCAAATAAGATTGGATTGGCTCTTAAAATGGTCAGAGATTTTTTTACTAGGTTGAATGTTCATGCCATGACACCCCCCACTGAAAATCCAGATAGCTGCAAACAGTTGTCGGATCTTTCAAGGAGATTACTGTCGGACAAATTACCAGTTACTTCTACTTTTGAGTTTGTAGAAAGTGGATCAATCAAATATTTAGCAGATTATCTGTCAAACGGTGCATGCTTCAATGCAAATATGAGGAATGGACAGAATTTACTGGAGCAGCTTAATGAGGTGAGGCATCGCCTGCAGAAGTTCACCTGTTTGGCTCTTGCTGGATCCAATGAAAGTTCAGTGAAGCCTCTCGGGGTTTTAGTGGAGAAGCTACTGGATGCCTTGCACATGTACTATGACAGTTTTCCTGTAATGCTTTCTGATGAACAGTCTGCACGTGAGAGCATGGTGATTCCACTGCGATTTTCTGAGACTCAGGAACGAACATCGCTGGAATTAAAATTTCAAAGGTCTTATAGGGAGAAGGTATTGGAGAGGTACAAAGGTGTTCTCTCTGTTGATCTTTTCTCAACACCTGAGGACATTGAACCAATTCTCTGGCCTCATGTTTGTAAAAGAAATGATCAGGAACCTGCTTCCAAGGTATTGACATAGACTTGCTTCTCTAACTAATTTTTTTCCTTTCAATACTGTGCACAAACCACTAGAGCTAAATTCTCTTGAACTTTCATTCTAAAGTTTCTCTTTAGTATTTTTTTGCCAGGCCAGTGCATTGCAAACAATGATATCCTTTGTGGATGGATTTTGCATGATTTTCACTTTTGCTTTTGTTATATCATGAACTTTCATGCCAAGTTTAATAACTCTGTGTTGTTTCTGTGATTACAGAACCAAGAGAGAGAAGCAAATCAGAGCAGGAGGTTTGTGGAGTCAGAAAATGGTAAATCATGTCTCATCCCTTTTGATTGCCTCTTGCTCCTTATCGGTAGATGCCTTTCTAATTTCTATGTGGATACAAAATTGGTTACTTGTTGTTGAATAATTTTAAAAGAAACGACATAACACTTTTATTATTCTCCAGGTGACAGGAACAAATCATTGAGACTGACGTTCTCTTACAATGGCGCGACTCTACCACCATCTGCAACATTTTTTGAGTCAATCCTCCGTCTAATGAACAAGGGACATTCAGATTTGTCGATCGATTCATCTTTCTGGGATGAAGAACACAAAGTTACATATAGTAGGAGCAAAAAAACTGATGAAATCTCTCCTCGATGTTCCTATAATACTCAGTTATCTCATCTGCATGAAAATCTTGAACAATCTTGGCTAAAGGATCCATTTTTCTCTACCATACTACTTGGCAAGCTTCCTGGTGATCTGGACGAGTCTAATCCATCATACAGTATCTTGTTCATGCTGAAAGTTCTTGAAGGGTTGAATCGTTTATCATATCAACTGTTGATGGATGATCAGATATGCAAATTTGCTGAAGGTACTCTACAAGATATCCGTGATCTTGATGTAGCATTTCATCCAATCCCACGGCATCAGTTCATGAGCAATCTTCTGACAAAGAAGCTAGAGCTGCAAATGCAAGATAGCTTGTTTGAAGATGGTCTCATACCCTCGTGGTGTGTCTATCTGGTCGAGACTTGCCCATTCCTGTTGCCCTTCGACACACGATGGAAGTACTTCTGCCTGACTGCGCATCAATCATTCTTCAAAAAGCAGACAAACAGTTCTTCGGAACAGGTTAACAGTACTCCAGACCAGTTCAACAGTAACACAGACCAGGTTAAGAGTCCTCCACAAACTAAAAGGTACAGAGTAACCCGAGGTGCTATCCTTGAAGACGCTTCATCGTTGATGATCAATCATTGTCCAAGCAGCAGAATTGTGGAGGTGGAATTCGCAGGAGAGGTTGGGACTGGGCGAGGTCCAACATTTGAATTCTACACTACAGTCAGTCATGAACTTCAAAGAGACGGGCTTGGAATGTGGAGAGGAGAGAACGGTGAAGCTGGATACATTCATGCTCCTTTTGGACTATTTCCAAAGCCCTGGTTTTCATCCAGTACATCTTCACAAGGGGTCGATTTTTCGAACGTGGTCAAGAAATTCAAGCTTCTTGGGCATCTTGTAGCGAGAGCAGTTCTGGATGGGCGGATCCTGGACATCCCTCTTTCAAAAGCATTTTACAAGATCATGCTTGAACAAGTAATTCTTTCAGCAATCATCATTGTTGATCACTTCCTTCCACTATGATCTTCCTCATTCTGATTCCATTTCCATTTTTTCTGATCATATGTATTTTTGGTTCCAGGAGCTCGACATGTATGACATCCCATTGATTGATCCTGAGCTGGGCAAGGCAGTAATAGAGTTTCAAGCACTTGTTGAGAGGAAGAAGTTCTTGGAGACATCTACAATACAAACATCTAACCCTGCTACTGATTTGTCCTATAAAAACGTGACGCTGGACGATTTGTGCCTTTACTTTACTCTTCCCGGAAATCCTGAATATGAACTTGTACCTGGAGGCTCAGAGAAGAAGTTAGCACTAGACAATTTAGAGGAATATGTATCCTCACTTGTTGATGCTACAGTGAAGAGCGGGATTGCGACACAGATAGAAGCTTTCAAGTCTGGAATTAACGAGGTCCGTTTTTCATGAAACGGAACCTTCCTCTCTGCTTCTCAGAAAAATAATAACAAGTACTGATACAGGTCTAATGCTTGCAGGTTTTTGCTCTCAAGACCCTCAAAATGTTCACAGAGGAGGAGATGGAGCGCATACTGTGTGGCGAACAAGATGCTTGGGCTGTATGCATATTTCTCTACTCATTTAATATCTTACGAAGTTCATCTTAAAAGTTTTTGTGGTTGTCTAATTCTGCATACCTCTTTCAGTCAAAGAACCTTGAGGAGCACATTGAATTTGAGCATGGCTATGACACAAGCAGTCCATCGATTATTACTGTAAGTTGCAACACGAAATGCCTATTAAATTTTATTCTTCTTAAATGAAGGTAATCAACTAAGAGCTTAATTTGTGAACAACATGCAGTTTCTGGAGATATTGCGAGAGTTTGGAAGAGAGGAGCAGCGGGCTTTTATACAATTCACTACTGGAGCACCTCAACTCCCACTTGGTGGCCTAGCTTCGCTTGATCCCAAGCTCACTGTCGTGCGAAAGGTTTGGTCTTTGTTTTAGCATAGGAAAATATTCTGGTAGGTACAAGCCCCTATTTTTTCCAATGAATACTTATATGAACATGCATCTTGCTCAACAGCAATGTGATGGTAACGTAGATGATGAATTGCCAAGCGTCAACACCTGCCGCCACTTTATCAAGCTCCCTCCTTACTCCTCAAAGGTTCCATAAAAACATTACCATTTCCTGTAAACTATTTCATCTCACAATGATTCAAAAGTGCTAACTATTTGGTTCTGATCTCTGTTTATTGATTCCAGGAGATAATGAGAAAGAAGCTCAAATATGCTTTAGTGGAGGGATTAGGCTCCTTCCACCTTTCATGACAAAAGCACAAGGTTGCGAGATAATAGAAAAGGGTGTACATAATAGAAGGGGTGGATAGCATATTATTATTGATATTTATCAAATGTACAGATAGTCAGTTAGTCTCTAGAATTTTCAATCCTCTGATCTGATGAGGTTTCTGGTTGGGGATTAGTTGCTAGAGAAGAGAGATGCAACAGCAATTTGCTGTCCTACGCATCGAGTCTATTCATCTATTGTTTGTAATTGTTTATGTAAATAATACTGCTCCTACGCTCTATCCATTTGGCAAATAACTTTAGTCTCTGAATCTTAAGGCAAGCGACATAACACTCCTCATGACAGTTTATAGCATATTAGCGTGAATGCATTTCCTCAGCAATAATACTCGGTGCGAAGGCACTCATTTCCAAAACGTAAGGGATTGTGTAATTTACATTACTGTAAACGAGTCTGCATAGCATGATCTCAGATGCAGAAATGAAGATAGCACATCGATCAGGATATAGCTTCATGGACCTGAAGAAAGGATCACTCAATTATCTAGCTAACAGTCAGAAAGTTCATCCAGCTTCTCACCAAACACAAATTATTAGAAGGCATCCCTCCTGAATAAGCGTCCACACCAATAACTCAAATCCAGATGCATGATTATAAAATCATGAAACAACAAACTGATGTTTTTTCCACTTCACTATATAGTCTACAAAACAGTGGAAAGGACTCGACTTCATCAACTAGGGTGCGTTTGGTAAGCCCGCAGGAGCCCCGGCCAGGCCCGGCGCGTGCAGGTGAGCTAGTTTGGTAGCCTGGAGGGTGGTTTGGGCCAGGCTCGGCGCGTGCATCCGCGGGAACGAGAAAAACGAGCTTCACTCGGGAGTCTGGCTCCGCGCGCGCTCGGCTGCAGCTGGCGGTGCGGCTAGGTGGAAAAAGAGGCGGTGCTCCCTGCTATCCGACCTACCAAACAAAATCTCAGCTCAACCATGCTTCACAGGACCTGGTTATCAAACACGACGCCAAAAGCAGCACAAAGGCAGGCCGATGCTAGCCTGGCCCTGTGCATACCTGCATCTGGGCTCATACAAGCTACCAAACGCACCCCTAGTTCATGTGGATCTCTTACAGACTAGCAGCACCTAGCATTTCAAACCAGAAGGCATCCCTCCTAAACATCCATATGTGTCTAAAGAAAAGCATGAAACAACAAACTGATGTTTTTCTACATCATCTGCGTCATAATTCAAAGTCACTGTATCGAACGTATGATGGCAAAAAAGGATTTGGCTAAAGCAACTACTTCACTGCATGGTCACACAAAACAGTAGGAAGGATTCAGCTTAAATCTGTTCATGTGGATCTCTGACGGACTAGCACTTCAAAACTTCGATGCATGGATGAACCAAAAACTCTTCACTCTGCCTCCTTTCTCCATCACCTGAAATATAAACAGGACAGCAAGCTATAGCACTAAGTAAAATATACCAACACCTAACAAGGAAGCTACATTCTCGTCTCATGGATCAACAGGATTAAGAAACTAAACCTGAGCGATTATGATGTGGAGCAAGAACTAGATACTGAACAGGAGGTCCAACGTGCGGGAAGATCCTCTTCCCTGTTGCTCTTCCACTGGAGGATCAGCTATGGCAGGTGGTAGTGAGTAGGTGAGGCGAAAGCTGATGAGGGATGCTCTGATAGCTCTGATCTTGGACGTCCTCACAAACGCCTCCTCTGCATGAGCACGCCTCTTGAAGATCACCGTCGCAGATGCGTTTTCTGCAGTGACCTCCTTGATAGGCCCGAACTTGCTGAAGATGGTGGTCAGGTCGACTTTGGAAGGAACCGCGCTCGGCCTGCTGAAGTTGAGCACGAGTCCAGTCTGCTGCTCGTCCACTCTGCAAGCGTGATCATCATCATCCTTGAGGGCTGTTGTGTTGACGCCATTGTTCACAGCTGGAGGAAGCTCAAGTCCTGTGCATCTTGCCATGTGTGCCACCACCTTGGGAGCAGCACTGACATTGCCGTTGCCGTTGGCTTTGAGGACCACCGGCGAGCGCGACATCTCCTTCGCCGCCCGGTTCATGAGAATCCCCATTTTTGTAGTTGTAAACGTCTGCGGCGTTGAGGTGGGCTCAGGGAAGGCCTGCAGATCCTCCAAATCCATGGCGCCATCATCATCGTCTGCGTTTCTGCACCTTGCCATCTTCCTTGTGCCACCACCAGAAGCAGCATCACTCCCACTCTTCCTTGATCTTGATCTTCTCTTCTTGGCTGAGGCAGGTTTCGTGGCGACGCCGTCGATGCCGTCAAAGTAGTTGTACTCGGGCAGCAGGCCTCTGGACCCCCTCCACCGGCTGAACGCCTTGAGCTGCGCGGTGGCGACGGCGAGGTCGACGCCGTTCGCCCCGGCCATCGGCGCCGCCGCCAGCGCGGCGAGGTACCCGCCGAACGCCTCGCCGCGGAACGCGCGCCGCGCGAAGGAGGCGTCGACGGCCGCGCCGTACGCGCCGTCCCTGACGCCGGCGTTGTCGACGACCTGCTGGTTCTTGAAGACGGCCGCGTTGCAGGCGCAGGAGAGGCCGGCGTCGACGCGGCGGGCGACCTCGGCGAGCGCCGCGTCGACGGCGGCGGCGAAGGGGGACAGCGCGCTCTGCGCGGCGAAGCGGGCGAAGGAGCCGGCGCGGAGCGGGCGGAGCGCGGCGGCGTCGGCCCACGCGAACGACTTGTCCCAGAAGTAGGCGACGAGGTGGGACCCGCGGCGGCGCGGCTGCTTCTGTGCGAGCTCCGACGCGTCGGCGGGGTCGAACACCTGCCCCGGCCACCACGGGTGGTTCTTCACCTTGCCCCACACCAGCCGCGGCGGCGCGAACAGCCCCTCCTCCTTGCCGTCCTCCTCCTCGAACGCGGAGTCGTACCGCACGACCTCCTCGTTGTCGTCCTCGTCTCCGGCAGCGGCGGCGGCGCGCGGCGAGGACGGCGGCGTCGGCCTCCTCGGGTGCCAGACGCGCGGGCTGCGGAGGAACTCCGCCACGTCGGGGTGCACGACGCGGAGCCGGCCGGGGCGCCGCACGGTGCTCTTGTCCTCCGCCTCCTCCGCCGCCGCCAAAGAAGCGTTCTTGGGAGCCTTGGCCTGGACCTCCATGCCCTCCTCCTCCTCCTCCTCGATCACCAGCGGCGGCGCCATGCCCTCGTCCTCCTCCTCGATCACCAGCGGCGGCACCATGCCCTGCGATCTCCCTGCCGCGGGGAATCAAGAAACCGATCAGAGGTTATGCGAGTTCTTGAATTCCTCCCTCCCCTGTTGAAGAGAAAAAGGCCCGGCCCGGGGGGAAAAGATCAAGAAAAGACCGAGGCTTTACCCGAGAACGGCGGTTGCGGCGCGGGACGGAGAGGTGTGCGAGGCGAGAGCGCGGTGGGACGGGAAGAAGAAGAAGAAGAAGAAGCCACCGCGGCGCCGGGGAAAGGAAAGGAATGTCTCCGAGTTCGAAGAGGGGTTTGGGTTTGGTTGTGGGGTTTGGGAGGCCGAAGAAGGAATAGTAAAAAAGGAAGGAGGCGAGTGAGTAGTAATTTGTTGGCAAGCCCGGGGCGCTCAACGAAAAGGAAGCAAGGACTCTCTCCTCTTTTGCATGAGCTCGGAAAATCTGCAGCGCAGACTGTACACGGTACAGTACCTTTTGTGTTTTTGACTTTTTGTATACATGTGTTTCGTTTCAACTTTCGAGTATGGCCTTCTTGTTGTGGTCGCCGTTCAATCATGGAGTCAAAAGGAAGCGTTTCATTTTGGTCATGGAAACCTTCGCAAGAGTATGCAATTGGCGAGGTCTGCGACTGTGGCTGCAGATCAGCTTCTTGTCCATCATTTGTGCGCGTATGTATGCACAGACCGCGCGCGCGTGCAAATATGTTTTGTGATAATTTGTGTTCTACAATATGTTACACAGAAAATGAAGACTTTGGAAATGTTTTAGTACTGTTGTGTTATGTTCAAGCGCACATTGGACGTTTGCTTGTAAATCCGAAGTTTCAGTATAGAGTGCTACGATAAAAAGTGGAATCTCAATGTCATTTAGGCCGTAGTTGCCATTGTAGAGTAACGAGGACCTGATAGCCCCAGAGTACCATTGTTAGAATTACTCTGCCGAGCTACAACGAAATCGGCTAATGTACTCACTGCACACCTTTGTTTCATATCTCAGTTGGAGCAACCTTTCCCTCCATAATTTTGCAGTGATAACAGTTCGATGTAAATTTAATAACATGCAATCACTTACAGCTATTACAGTTGATTCAATATAGACATCATCGTGTTGCTGTGATAGCATGAGAGATTGCCGAAAAAGGATATGGAGGGTGAAGCAAGTAATTATGGGCAAGAATAAGGGGCCAGGTGAAAGGAGGTCTTGCATGAACTCGGAACTCTGCACTACAGTCTACAGACAGTACACTACAGTATCTTTTTTTTTTCATCTTTCATTGTACTGGCTGCAATTCAATCATGTCGGGATAAAAACCCGTATTTCAACGTGATAATTTATGATGCAATTGGTATGAGTCTGGACTGAGATCAACATCGCATAAATGTTTGATTTTGTTGGGTCGTTGTATGTTTGTATGGGCTATGATGAACTCGAAAAGTTCATGCATAAATGGCTGTAATATCCAAGTGAACCAGGCAATGCTTTTCGTTTAAATTCGAAGATTCTATCTCTACTTTTTTGGTAGCATGTGATTGAGGAAATTAAGGCGGTGGATAGTGGATACAGATGGCCGAAGTGTTGTTCTACTCAGAAAAAAGGGTGGGAGCAACGATTACGTGGAGCAAAGGCAGAAAATACGCATATCTGAAACCAAAACTGCAGTTGCGCAGGGCTATCGCCAGAGCAGGTGGCTGGCAAACAGTGAAGGACTCGCGCCGGGCGTCTCGATCTGCATCCGAACAAACGTTTGAAAAGATAAATAAATCCAAACTGCTTCAAAATATGATTTGCGTTTTTACAAAAGACACAGAAACTGCTTTGTGACATGGTCAGTAACTCAGTTTAGAGTTTCAAAAAAAAAAAAAAGGAACTCAGTTTAGCAAACATTTTGAACTTGTAATCGTTTGCAGGAGAGATTGAATATGGCGAAGCTTCCGCCCTGTTTTGGCTGTTTATGGAGATCCAAAAAGATGAATCGCTGGTAGTCCAAGAACAGGTGGAGCCTGCTTTTTAATACGCGCAGCAAAAGAAAAGGGCAGTTACTTTTGTTCTGCAAGGTTGCAGAAGCATCTGCTTTACCCAACCAACCCTGCCATTGCCCTCTCAGATGCTCTTCTTGTCCCTTGTGAGTTGCTCCGTGTAACTTGTGCCAATAACTAGTTATACAGTCAAAATACGTAGTGGTGTTTTTCTGAAGGCACACGGTAGTTTTTGGGTCTCAATTTTAGTACGTTGAAATCAGAAGCCAAAAATAAAGGTCAAATTGTGCGACCCTGTTGAATTGCACCAAGGCGCCGGTATGGTATGGGCCGGCCTCTGGGAGCGCAGGCGACCAGAAGTAGGGCTCGTCCCAATCTTACATTCGAACAAATGATTTTGAATATGAAAACTGTTGTGCCTTCTCGAAAGTCGAAATAAAGAAAAATGAAACTGATTTTATACAGTGATTATAAATTCAATTTAGCAATCCCGTTCTGAACTTGTAATCTTTTGCAGGTGAGAGCGTGAATATGGTGAAGCTCCATCGTGAGGTATCACAGGTGAACGACCGAACTAGTGATGCACCTAACCATTCGTATATCATTCTTCAGTTCATTGTAAGCACCGATACTTGTGGCCAAGGTTAATAAAATCGTGGTTAACTGGCCGATTAACCCAGTTAATCGGAAAACCGGTCCGGGCCGGTTATCCCGATCGGTCGGTTAACCGTCGGTTTTAATTTAAATATTTTTAAAATTCAAAAAAATTATATATATTGAAACCGGTGAAACCGAGCGGCTAACCGGAAAAACCAGTCGGTTAACCGGTGTAACCGTCGGTTAACCGCCAAATATGAATTTAAAAATTTATTTTTAAAATTCTATGATAAAAACCGGTATAACCGAACGGTTAACCGCCAAAACCGGTCGGTTAACCGGTAAAACCGGCCGGTTAACCGGACAATAACCGTGCGAGTCAAAAAATAAATTTTGTCCGGCTAACCGGCCGGTTTTACCGGTTAACCGGTTAACTGTCGAACCGACCCCGGCCGGTTATACCGGTTCGGTCGGTTATGTTAACCTTGCTTGTGGCAGCAACTCTGGAAATCATAAGATTTAGGTCTTGAAATTCTAGTTTGCTAAGTACTTACCCTCCACTAATAAGTTTTTTGGTTAATATTTATATTCTTCTAAAATCAATTTATTTCTCATAGTAGAGATATGATGGATCTTTTTGGGCTCTAGAGCAATGTTTCTCCATTACAAGATTTCCCTAAGCTCCTATCGTTATTGAATTAAATGATTTGGTTTTTGTATATTGCTAGAAAAATTCATGGTAAATTGATGTTGAAGTTTCCCTTTCTGAGCTCACACATTGATCTAAGAATCTCAATATGAAGCTATAGTATCGTAAAGACATGTCTCTGATCGGCATTTAGTACGTGCTATAATGTAACAGAGTGTTGACTAGGTGTTTGCTGATCTTAAATACTCCTTTTTTAGAACTATGCTTCCTCCTATATATACATACAGTGTTTCATCACTATTGTTGGATTTTTTTTATAAGAGAATTGTTTGTATCATGAAGTCCTAAGAACTTCTATTGTTGCTTCCTTTATAATAAATCAATGTTGAGCGTTGTCATTCGTACATCCATTATGAGGAGTACACGTAGCAAAGTGATATTATAAGGTTCTAAGATAAAAAAGTATGACGCTGTGAGGCAACAGCTTAGGGAATTTGAGAGAGGAAATTAAAGTTTATAATTGGGGGCTATTTGAAATAACCCGTTGCCATTCCTGAGGTCTAACCCTTTAAATGTAGCTTCCAGAGGATATTTTGTTGGCAACAATTTAAGGGCATGGCAGCGGCTTGCTGCTAAAGTTGTAAATGTGCAACTAAATGATCAGATAAATACATTTAATTAGGTCGTCTCTACAACAAAATAGGAAATTTGCAGTTCAATTTATATGTATAGAACACTTGTTGTATCCAATGTCGGACCACACAATCATATTACTCCTGTCATTTTTAAATTATTGTTGATCATTGACTTTTTTAGTTATAATTGACCTTCCATCTTATTCAAAATATTTATTTAATTTTTTTAAAAAAATTATGCTTTAATTTTCTTTAGTGAGAAAATAAATGATAATAAAATATATAATACTTTATAAATTTTTTTTGAATAAGACAAATGGTCAAACATAACTCAAAAATTCAAAAAGTCAATGGCGAAAATAATTTAAGAAGGGATGAAGTATTTAGAAGCTAAAATTGCCTTTGAAAATCAAAGTCTTCTCATGGTATGTGTCAAGAGGAGTCATTCTAACCAAAGATAGTAATCTTCTAAAAAGATAATAGAAAGGAAGTTGAAGTGTTGTTTTTGTAATCTAGATGAATCGATCCAACATCTTCTTTATTATTATCCTATATGGCTGGATTAATATGAAGGATTGTACAACTTTGTTTTAATATTACGCCACCCCTAGATATCCATCACATGTTGCAGGATTGGCTACATGGGATGCATAAGAAACTAAAGTACAAATTTTTTATTGGTGCTTGTACTCTTGGGTAATTTTGTTAAGCAGAAATAATATAATTCTTAACAATGGACTGGATGTTAGTTGCTACTTCAGATATTATTTAGAGGAACACACTAAATTCAGTTACGAACTTTCGCTACAAATTAAAGGGAGAGGAGAAGAGAGCCAAAATATCTTAGGGTTGTCTTGTGCCACAGTTTTTCTTTTAATGGAACTCAAGATGAAATTTGTTGAAACATCATGCAACAACCGTACTTTATTTTAAGTGATTTTGATAAATGAGAAGGTCGCGGTGCTTCAGTGTTACTTCCATCTGCTTCGATTGACAATGGTAGGCAAGAGTAGAATTCCTTACCTCTGCTTCTGAATTTTGAAGCGGATGATGCTCGACGATATTGGATACACAGAAGGGACATGGCATGACCTTGACGCTGCCACCGGCGGCGACCTCGACCTCACGGACCTCCGGAGAGGTAGCGGCGACGACCTCGTGCTCAGAAAAATTGGATGGCAACAGCTGACAACGAGGCAATATTTCAACGCCGCACCCTCGGGCTGCAATATTGCGCTGTTCTCTACCGTGAAGATGACGAACGAGCTGCCATGACGGTCACCCACGGCGGCTACAAAACAACGGCGCCCTCCCTCGGATTTAGGCGATGGTGAAGTGATCCAGAGAAGACCGGCGCCCGACGGTCATGATGCAGCGGCGTCCTTCCTCTCCACCAACCTGGCGGTTCCTCTAGAAAGAGAGAGTAGCCATGCGATGGACTAGAAAGAGAGAGAGAGAAGACCGATGCCCCGGCAACAGTGAGGTCACAGCGGCACCTTCTCCAACAACCTGTAGGGCATGAAGATCCACAGGAGGAGGAGATCGATAGCCTGACGGCCGCCACACGGGCAAGTGCTGCGCCACCATATCAAGCGGAAGATGAAACTTCTGAAGCCTTGCCGCTCAATGACGATCTTGACATCATTCACAATTGAAGCCTACATGTGCATGACGTCAAGTGTGTGCATGCGTTGTGCATGTATACATATTTTATACACGACCATTTATACATGAAGCTAGAAGCTAAGCAACGCTTCAACACAAATGTACGCGTGGATCTCATCCAGCCCGCGCGTGTTCTTCTGATAATTTCTTTACTTCTCTGATGACACTATCAAGTCGTCGTATCGGACAAGTGTCGTACGTGAAAGTCACGCTACAACCAGCTCATGGACCAACGAGGCCATGAATGATGCCAGCGCTCCATCTACACCACTATTAACACATATGCGTGGAGAACACGAAGCAAAGATCAGAGATGATGACCATATGTAGCTTAATCCGAGGTGCTCAAGCGAGTTTGACTTGCCAGAATAATTAACAAGGAGCTTTTCAAGGCCATAGGAACCAAAAAGACCACATCGCACGAGTCAGATGACCACCATCACACTATGAAACGTACACATGTGAAAACTATATTTGTATTTGTACTATCAAATATAAGTGAATATGTGCTTTTTTCTTTTATTTCTTTATATACTTAGTATACTGGCACGCCGGCATTTTATTTTTATTTTCCCTACGGCAGTGTTAGGAAGATCCACCTAGTCGCGTGATTTTTCTGCTGAAACAAGCAGTAGATCACTATTATACTACTAGTGAGTTCCGAAAAAAAAACCTACTACAAGAAGAGGAAACCAAGAAAAAGAAATTTCAGGGCTGCGTAGCATATGAAATTCTGCTCCAGTGGGACCCAGCTCCGACGCCGCGGGAATTATGTAGGTCAATGGAGAAAGGTTGAAACAGGGTAGAGATAATTAGAGTAAAGTAAAGCTTGGTTACCAAAATTGAAAAAAGGGGGATGTAAATTTGTGCTTCCTATGTGTGTTGTTCTTAAAATATTTGTCTTCAATAAATAAAACACGCCTACAGGATCTATATACAAAGTGCTAGGTGCGGCCGCACCCAGACTCTTACAAAAAATCAGTTGTTTATGTCAAATTTTCACTATATTTTTACGTCTTCAAAGAGCAAATATACATATTCTGCACCCTCCTCTATTTTGCTCTAGCTCCACCCCTGCCTACTTTGATCGCGAGTGTTTCCTCTGTTTGATGTGGATAGAGCCAGAACTAAGCTTTGTTTCTGTTGATCATGCATGCCTGGTGGGAAAGATTCATTCCTCCATCATTCATGTGCATTGCGGTAATTAACATGACGAGGGGAAAAAGATCGAAAACCTAAGGTAATGACGGCTGTAGGCAAATGCCAAATGCACGAAACTTTGTTCAGCGACGCGAAGCCGCGGCGGATTCGGCAGAAGCATCACGACCACCGTCACTCCTTGTCAGGTGCCGCCGGCTCCTTCATCGTTCACACGGCACTGTGAATCAACAATGTTGGATGGTCTTGATATTCTTTAGCTGAGGATCTTTCTTTTTTTCATCCTAGTCATAGTATCTACTAATCGTAAATTTCATCATTTTTTTTAGTCAGACCAAATAGGGGCACAAAGAAGCCACGATTGTGGGCACAAGGAAGCGACAACGAACGGAGCTATTTTCAGCCTTGGGATGTCGTCCACGACTTCCTCCCAACCTCGCACGAGCTCCTGAATGCGGCCGCCATAGATCCACTAGCCCCATGTGTGTATGGTATAAAAAAATATTTATCAGTTATTCACATTTGATTTTTATTATTCAATTAAAAAATGACATGTGGATCCCATGTGACACGTGATTGTGTGGCCAATCATGACAAATGGTTCAGGTATGTCTACATGGCTGTTATAAAATAAGGACAATTTATATTGGTCATAAATTTTGTACGTTTATTATTTATAAATTATGATGTTTTTGTTTGTCATAAATTGTGTATTTATTTATGATGATTTTGTATTGGGAGTACTTTTGATCAGTTGTAAACAAACTACTATATAACCAGTGTCGAATTAAGATACAAGTCGAATGGATGCAAAAAGTACTCCTAATACAAATCATAGGAAAGCTCGACGTATGACTACACAATTTTTATGGTAGCCAAGAGAGCAGATTCGCTATAACCCCGCACATGCTTTCGAGGAATAGAGCTTCAAAAATGTCTCCACAAGGGGCCCGTGTACTCCATGTCCACCATGTTCTATCTAGGTAGGGGCATAAGACCCCTACGTAAACCATTTGCAAGGTTGTCAGATTATTTTTTACTAAAAGAAAAAATTGTCAGTTTATATTTATACAAACAGTAACCACGAGTAGTAGTACTTAGATGTAAGGTTGTTACCTCTTCTGCCTTATAGATGGACGCAAGAATGCTGAGACTGCACAGGGGCACAGAGCCATTGCACGACCATTGATTTCATTCTTCTTCACAAGGGAGCACGTGCAGAAGGCCACCAGAGACAGGATTACAACCGGTGTCAACACATAGGATCTGAGTTCTGCATATGCTGAAAAAAATCATCAAAGTTATAAAAACAACATTCATTCATATAAGATCATCAATGGTAGAAGATGAGCCGCAAGATCTACTTACATGTTGATTGTGTTGAGATCAGAGGAGCCACCAAGATGTTATTCAGAAAGCAAGCAAATGGATGAGCAACTCTTACCATTGGATTTTTGGAGAAGTGCGATATCGGCTTGATTACCGGTAATTATTGGCATATCTTACTGTTATTACTTATTTCAAATATAACATAAGCGTTCATTTGTATTATTTTTTTAAAAACTAATTATTAATCGTAAATTTCATCATTTTTTTTTGTCAAACCAAGCAGGGGCACAGAGAAGCCACAATTGTGGGTTTTCTGAACGATGTGCAGACAAGGAAGTGACAACGAAATGAGCTATTTTAAGTGTTGGAAGTCCCAACATTCCGATTCGTCGACCCACGACGCACCGCACGAGCTCCCGAATGCGGCCACCGTATATCCAGCCCCATCTGTCCATCGAAGTGGCACTCGCTCCTTCATTAGATGCGGTAGGCAGGCAGGCTTTGCTGTCTCATTTTTAATCAAAAAAAAAAATAGGCATGCAATTGATGGTGCAGATGGAAGCTAACATATTTTCTAGCTTTTAATTGACTGAAAGCTTTCAGTCAGCCTGTGTTTGGAACAAAGGATTTTTAAAGGAATTTAGTAGGAACTCCGTTCCTCTGGATTACTGACATCACAACGCGTTTAGATGAAGCTATTAGATTCAGGTCTCTACGTACCATGAAGTCCATGACTCTGCTGTGCTCGAGCTTTGTTGTACGAATGATACGCTAGAGAATGGAGCATGACTTTGTTAGGTGGGCAATGGGTCTATCATCTAGTAGTAAATGGATAATTCACGGTGGAATCAGGTTGCTTATTTGATTTATATATATCAAGTAATAATAATATAGCTTCTAAATTTATTGTTTAGTCGAATTGACATGAATCCTGTATTCCAAACCCTAAGCTGTTTTAGATTCCTATAGTTTATTCGCTTTTCCAATTCCTATGTTTTCTCCGTTCCTGTATTCTTTCCTATTCCTCTGTTTTTTATTCCTTCATTCCAAACACACATTCAATGATTTGTTATATTGTGTTTTAATTTTTCTTTTATAGGATTATCGATATAATAATTATAAACCATTAAATCTAGACCCAATGACTCAAGGAGGTGATTAAAAATTGCCCAAACTTTCAGTCAGTTAAAAATTAGCAAGTCTCGAAAGCTAATGCACAAAACGACCTTCTCTTTGTTGGCACTACAAAGACACTACTAATGCAAAGGATCCCAATCCTCGTTCCAAGTGAGGTGAACGAATGATGAGATTCAATTTCCAATGTTTTCTTTTGTACAAGTAGCTAGGGATACAAATCTTCAAATTTTTAGGCCATTTCTAAATGAACAAAATGCAAACATGCTAGTAGTATCTTCTTTAAGTTGGTCCACAAACAAATGAACTAACCTCCTGACCCACACTATCCTATGTCTCAATCTTTGCATCCACTCGACTTGTATCTTAATTTGATGCTAGTTATACAGTAGTTTGTTTATAACTGATAAAAAATACTCCTAATACAAATCATAGGAAAGCTATATGACTACACGATTTCTATGATAGCCAAGAGAGCAGAGTCGTTGTAACCCTACATACGCTTTCGAGGAATAGAGATTCAAAAATTTGTCCACAAGGGTCCCCGTGTAGTCCTTGATCAAGAACAGAAGAACCGATAGATTTGCCACGTAGTCTACCTACCCGTCCTTGATCAAGAACACAAGAACCAACAAATTTGCCCCGTAGTACGTCTGCTCTGCCGGGTAGGGGCATAAGACCCTCCTACGTAAACCATTTGCAAGGTTGTCAGATTATTTTTTACCAAAAGAAAAGGTTGTCAATTTATATTTGTACAAACAGTAATCATGAGTAGTAGTACTTAGACGTTCAGGTTGTTGCCTCTTCCACCTTGTAGATGGATGCAAGAATGCTGAGGTTACAGGACCATTGATTTAATTCTTCTTCACAAGGGACCACGTGCAGAAGGATACCAAAGACAGGATTACGACTGATATCAACACATAGGATCTGAGTCCTGCATATGCTAAAAAATCATCAAAGTTATTAAAAAAAATTCTTTCATTTAAGATCATCGATGGTAGATGATGAGATGCAAAATTTACTTACATGTTGACTGTGCTGAGATCAGGGGAGACACCAAGATGTTATTCAGAAAGCAAGCAAATGTAAGAGTCATCCTTACCCTTGGATTTTTGGAGAAGTGCGATAGCGGCTTGATTACTGGTTATTATAGGCATATCTTACTATTATTACTTATTTGAAATATAACATAAGCATTCATTTATATGATTTTTAAAACTAATTATTAATTAGTAGTAAAGAAAAGATGGTTTCATGGACATGTCTAGCCACGACAGAACGAGCTGCAAGAGGTGCATAACCCAGAGTTGCTTTCTTCACGCGCCAAAAAAAAAAACTTCATGATGAAGTTGTAAGCACCTATTCCTGCGAATAATACAGTGGCGTTGTACACAAGGCACCACATTGCAATGGTGAATTTCTAGCGCTTGGCCCTCTTCGTGTCATCCTCCTCCCTCATTGTGCTTTACGTTACGTTTGAGAACATCGGAAGCGTAGAGGTATACCACTTACTCCAATGTGAATGGCTATGTGATAACCAATGGCAGAGCTAGGTGGGCTCATATGCCCCCCCCCCCCCCACACACATACACACACAACATGGGTGCAAAGTTTCTACCTCAAAGGGTATTTGGGCAAAAAAACTGATTAACAAAATAACAACATCATAGGCTTTCATTAGTGCCACTAGACAATCAACCCGTGCGCCTATACGGGCTAACCACGTCGTTGGTTGCTCGTTTCTGTCTTATGGAATTCACAACAGCATATGGATTCAGAACCACCTTGTTCTATAGGCTTCCCCCCTTGCCGCCACGTGTCCACGTGCACCTTCGAAGCGGGAAAGCAGCGCAAGCCGATCCCTATCACATGTGCTACTCCTCCATCGTATGTATTGAGCCATGTTCTATTCCCCCACCGCGAGCGGAGTTCAAACTATACTAGATTTAATTCTTATCTTGCTCTATAGATTGATTCAGTTGATCTAATTTCTGGTGAAAACCAAATACTTCAAACTCGACCTGCCTATTTGGAAATCGTGGAGCCGCTCAAGGTGAAACTTTTTTACATGTGCTTAGCTTCAAAGCATCCTATAGTTGGGAATGAAAGGGCATTAGGAGTTTGGCTCACATTGAATGGTTAGCAACTAGTAACAAAGTTTATCCCTAGCTTTACTCATATTAATTATATCTTATCTTTGTTCTTACATATTATTCTTTATTCATATAGTTATATCAGTTGCAGTCAGGTTTGTGACACATGCAACGAACCTTGAACGAAGGATAAACAACTCCACATCTACCATCATCGTACTTCATTTTTTGACCTGAACCATCATCGTAACTTTCTCGGATGCACTCATTTTTGCATAAAGGTGACTTCTTAAACCAGGGGCAAGGCACTTGGTTATTAGCTTCGTTCCAGCAACCCAAATACTCATATTTTGGAGAAATAGTAGCCGCGCAACCTAAGAATTTATTATAGCAGAAATAAGATGTATGAATCAATCTAGCTATATATGTTGTGTGTGTGTGAGAGTGAGAGAGAAAGAGAGAGAACCTGATGCAAGGACTAGAGTATAAGCAACACGGAACACATTGCTTGTTTCGGGGTTGTCATCTATATTGAGCCACGCTAACTCTTTGTTTTTTTTTTTGGGCATTGCTTTGGGCTAAGATGTATGCATTTTATACCTAGGCGAGATCAAGATAAAATTATTTTATTTTATCTATACAAGACCGAGCCATGTCCCTAGCCAAAAACATATAGAGATATGTGGATAGCGATGCCATTAATATATCTTGTTATTCTAAATATTTTTGTATATACTACCTCAACAATATCATAATTATTTTCACAATCTAAAGAGCGGTCCAAGCAATTATCCAACCAACATTGATATTAGAGAATATTGTGTTTCTACCTCTCTGGTTTGCCACGAGATATTACCTCCTGTATGGCTTGACTAAATTATAATACCTACTTGGATATTTCTTATAAATGATAACATTTATCATGCCTAGCATATATGTAGCACGGATTCCATTAATAATAGGGTCATAGACAATTACGCATAAACTATTCATATTGGGCCACATATTATCTCTATAGATCAACAAATGTTGCCTACTTCGGGGTTACTGTCTATATTAGGCCAGGCTAATGTGGTGCTCTTTTTTACATTTATTCGGGCTAAGGGGTCTGCATTTTATACCAAGGCGAGAGCAACACAAATTTTTTTTTATTCGTTCTATCAATACAAGTTGGAGCCGCCTCCCTAGTGATCTGGATGACACTGTCCGTCCAGTGATAGTTGGCTGCAAATGGTGTGGAGATTTCACCGTCCTTGTGATCTGGAGATTTCACTCTTTTTATATAGTAAGGGTGATCTGGATGTCACTCTCCGCCGGGATGTAAAATTTGCTGGAAAGGATGTCCTTGTGTTGGAAGTGCTTTTTCACATGTTGACTTGCGCTAACATGCTGTAACATAACTAGAACCTCTGGCAACATTGAAAGGATGAGAGCTCATTTGTTCCAAAGAAAAGTAAACGCACAATTTTTCAACAGAAGTGAAGACGTCTAATATGCTTATGCCATGATTCCAGGAACTCTGTCTGCCAGCCAGCCTCTCAACAAAACATTTGGTTTACCTAACCCAATCAATCAAGCAACTCAATCAGTTCTACCACTAATTTTCTGGGTTGCTGATCCAACAGTCTTAGCTCTCTTGCTGCTACTAGTAGTATATCACTATGCTTAGCCTGCAAATGGATTGTTGCTTTTATTTTATACTACAAGAAGAAACCGGAAAAAAAAAGAACTTTCAGGGTTCATAGCATCCAAGATTCTGCTCCAGCGGGATCCACCTCTCCCATGCAGCGGCGCAATCTTCTTTTCGTCGGACCAACGAGAATATACATCTTGAGTTTATAACATGAGTGACCATGATGAGACCCTTCTTATCGCACTGGACCAACTAGAGAGATAATAATTTATAACATGAATGAAAATTTACATGATGAACTGAAAAATGTCGTATAGTCCCACTGCGTGAAAGATCACTGTGCCAGACAACATGATTACTTCCGTGAACCTTTTCATTCCTTAGTTTAGCAGTCCTAGGTTTTAGTAATCCGGGTTGTGCTTCTCTACCAACTCTTGATTAGTACGTAATTTGTAGCTGTGAGTAACAGGGTACTGCAGGCTCTGCACGTTTGCAGCTTGTACTTTCTGGAAGGAATCAACAAGAGTGGTCCTCGGCAAAAAAAAAAAAAAGAATTAAGGGATTCTCTTGACTCGCGAGTGATTACTCTGATAATATATTTTGTCTTCCACAACAGGAGGGCCCTAAAGCAAAGCTTTGCCTGACGGCAGAGAGGTCCCTGCTCTAATCCAATCTGCACATTAACACTTCATAACGGGTTGAATGGGTGTTTACCGATTTGAGAGGGTACATCCATGCCTACAACACAAACAGGAGCTTGAAAATTTTGGTCCCACTCTTCTGTTGTGAATTACGATGCACGATACAATCCAGCCCATAGAAGCACCAAAAGAAGAAAATATCATATAGTAGTACTAATGTGGATTAAAAAAAATCACTTCTGTAATTCAGTTTTTTTCCTCCAAAACAATCTGCTTTTAGTTGTTGGTAAATTAATGCGTACTAGCACTAGGGCAGCAGGGCCGACGATACCGTTTTGTTCACCAGTTCTTGTCGGGAGCCCCTGAACATCAGTACTAATAGTAAGTACGGACTCGAGGAACTGACAAGTGGGTCCACTTTCTAATGCGGTCCTACCTGTCGGTACATATACACAGCATTTAAAGTACGGTCGAGCCACCCAACTCGGTGGACGCATACGCAACGGTCGCCGCGAGGCTAGGGTCCAACCAAGGAAGCTGACCTGTGGGGCGCGCACCCTGACTGAGTCGTGGGCCCCAGAGGACGCGCGGTTTCCGGTTCCTCCGGGACACGTGCCCGCGGCGGCCTCGTGCGGGGAGCCAAGCCACCAGCACCACGCGCGCGGCGGCACAGGGAGGCGCACAGGCGCAGCGGGCCGCACTCACGCCCGTTTCGCCTCCATTGAAGCAAGTGAAAGCAAAAACTGGGAAGCGTGTGCTCGGAGACCTGACCTCACCTCAGGAGGAGACGCTGTTCCGCTGGAGACAGTAGCAGGCCACCACCAGCCACCAGGAGAGAGAAAGCGAGCGAGCGAGGGGAGGAGCCCGGCGCAACAAGAGGCCGGGAAGAAACCTTGGAGGTCGAGCACAGCACAGGTGAGCGCCTCGCAATGCCGGTTTCTGCCTTTGATCCATTCTCCCTGCTGCAGCAGAGATGCGTGTTCTTCGCTTGGTGGTTGTTGTAGGATGGATTCGTGATTAGAAAGAGGAATATGTTTTCCCTTGGATTTACTTGTACATACATAGGGTTTGCGTGGTGCGGAAATGCTGTAGGAGGAAGAAGAAGAGGGCGAGAGGGGCTCCGGTTTTTTGGTGCATTTCTCCACGGCTAGGTTGAGCGGAGGACCGAGAAAGGCTGCATCTTTTCATTTGGGTTGCATCTTCACTTTTGTTTCACGGCTTGTTTATGTGATTTCTGTGACCTTTGGGTTTCAGAAGTTGGTTTCCCTTTGAACTTCATCAATCTCTACCCATTCCTCTTTTCCTGCTGGCCATTATGAACTGATGAAAGAAGCTGCCGTATTATTAGTCATTTTTATTCCCCTCCGACAACTGAAACAATATATTGAATGCCTTTCACATACTATTAGTACAGTATTAATGTTTCAATTCTCAGACGATGCGTTTCAAGAAGTGTCATGTACGGCTTCAATAAGTGAAAACGTTTCATCTTTTGCGCAGCAATCACATTGTTTGCATCTGCCGGTGCCGTGCCTCCCCGTTTCCTCTGCACTTTTTTCCTGTGCCCCAGCAGTTGTTCTTGTCCATCCGTCGATGCGTTTCCAACAACGAAACATCAGTGAAGGAACAGTTTAGGATCTATCATAATGGCTGTCTATGTAACTGTGCAAGTTACTGCGCCTGTTCCCTTTGAATTCTTGCCCCCCACCCCCCTTTTCTTTACTCTCTGTGCCATGCTATTGCTCCACTCCATGTAAGGCTGCCAATATTGTCTGGATTCCCGTTTTGGCCCTCAATGTTAAGTGTGCTGGGCGGGACGAATCAGGGGCAGTTTGGTATGTTTAAGAATATTTTAGATTTGTTGTGGAAGTGGGTGTTTCGGCTCTTTGCTGGATTCCTTCCACCAAAGTCCTTGGATAGGCTCCTTGTGTTCAACTTTTTTGTGTGCTGCTATATCTCTGCCTGAGGCTGTAGGGTGTGACAGTGCACATTCTTTAATCAATTTGATGTGAATGGGCAATTAGAGTCTTAGAGATAGCCACCTCTTCTTTTTTTCCTTTTTGTCAATATTTGAGTACTGAAGTTTTCAGGTTTTTGTGACAAGAAACTCCTGGTGCACAGATTGCATGCCATTTTAACTCTCCTATCTTTTGTGTTTATAAAATGTTAAGTACAACACCTTAGGTATGCTTTTGTTTGTAGATAGAAGAAAGTTTCGTGTACTGAGCAGTGTAGTTTTCATGCAATATTTTACTCACCTATCAGTATTTGTTGCCGCAGTTAGGTGAGCACAAAGGATTTGGTGACGAATCTCATCATGCAGACTTCAAAAACAAGGTTAGCTCTACATGCCCTGGAACTTTCTTGGGTTATTTTTCTCTCTCCCTTTTTGTGTTTTATCAAGCAAACTTGCAGTTCTGCACATGCATGTGCATTTCTAGGTGGCCTTGTTTACTCCTGCAGTAGACAGTTAGCATCAAAGGATTAATACCTGGTTTGTATTTTATCGATCCATTGCACTGGGGCCAGTGCAGGTCGTTTTATTTTAGGGATAGGTCAAAACAGTCCACTCTGGCTTTCTTGCTGTACCATCTTATCGATCTAGCACTTTGCAAGTCCTTTTAAAAAATGCATTTTGCAACTATCCATTTTTGAAATAAGAAAAACTTGATCACAGATTTTAGACTGTTCCGTACCTGGGGAAGCCTGTGGTTAAATTGCATAGTTTGAGTGTGACCTACTACCATTATATGGGTTAGGTCCATATTTGTATGTGTAGACACTTTTTTTAGTTTTGTACCATTTTTCTTAGAGCTGGCATTACTGTTCGAGGAGTACCAAGCTAGCTAATGTGTTAAATGTACTGACCAGTACTACATTGCATATACCTAAGTATTAGTTCTTAGCTTCTTGCACACAATGCAAGCAAGTTTATGCACACAATGCAAGCAAGTTTATGCAGCTGTCATCCATCTGCTGATCTGCATAAGTACTATTTCTTCAAGTTGTGATCTATATAAGTACTGTTCTTTTGGCAAACGGAAGGATGTCTCCTGGCTCCTGTATCATGGATGCGGAGAGACTGATATATAAATGTATTACTATCAAATTATAGATCTTAGAAAAGGTTATGTTGTTATGTTTTTTTTCTGGTTTTATTGCCAAATAACTCTGGTTTTAGTTCTTGGGAGCATATCTAGGTCTCTTCTTCCAAATCACTCTCTGCAGTTCATGAACTGATCTGGATTGAGGTCAATCGTAAGATGCTTAGGAACTGGAATTTGGTGCTAGACATTCATGTGTGGTGATTTTTTTTTTTTTACATAATGGAAAAAAAAAAATCATGGACTTCCACATCTAACCTGTAGACACTCGAATCATGGATATTTTTTATACGTTCAGTGCACTCCTATGCCCTCATATGTGCTAAACTTGATTAGTATGTAGGAGCAAACGAGCTTCAGTTTTTCCCAATGTTTGTCAACTACTCCCTCCATCCCACAATGTAAGCATTTGTTGACTTTTAGATATCATGTTTGACTAGTCATCTTATTTAAAAAATTTGTTAAAATATTATGTATTTTATTATGAAGTATGTTATCATTAGATATATTTTAAATATGACTTGTTTGTTTTTATATTTTTGAATTTTTTTGAATAAGACGAACAGTCAAACGTGATATCTAAAAGTCAACAAATCCTTACATTTGAGGGAGGGAGGGAGTATTTCCCTTCTTTTTAGGTTGCCAATTTCTTTAGATACTTCTTTGATCATGACTTGATGCTACGTACTTATACTTGAGCTCTGCAGGAATGGGTCTTCAGATGCCCTGCAGAGGACTTCTCCAAGGACACCGAGGTCATCTCGTGTGGCCAAAACTGGAGGGAATGAAACTGACTCTACTGGAGTTACCCCGACAAGAACGCCTATGGAAAGGAGCCCTAAGGTTATTGAGCGTCGGTCACCACGAAGTCCAATTACTGAGGTAGTGATAATGTCTTGCAGGCGCCACATTGTGTTCACTTTTGTTTTGTAACGTTTTGCACTCACCAAGACGTTTAGCTGCATACATGCACATCATCATATATGATGATACAAGGATTTCAGTATCTAAGTAGTCCAGCATAGGAAGAAACTACTACATAATTGTCTGCAATATGGTTTGCTTCATTTTGGATCATTTATACTTTTCATTCTGTTTCAGAAGAAGCGCCCAAGTAGGCTGTCTGAATTGGAGTCTCGGGTCAGCCAGCTGCAAGATGAACTAAAGAAGGCCAAGGAGCAGCTGAGCGCATCAGAGGCACGAAGGCGCCAAGCGCAGCAGGAGGCTGAGGAAGCTAAGAAGCAGGAGCAGAATGCAATCTCAAAAGTGGAGGACTTGCAGCGTCAACTTTCTGAGTTCTCAGCTGCAGAGGACACCCGTATCCAGGAGCTGCGCAAGATCGCACAGGAGCGTGACCGTGCCTGGGAGTCTGAGCTTGATGCTGTTCAGAAGCAGCAGTCTGTTGATGCCTCTGCACTCAGCTCAGCCATGGCTGAGATTCAGAGGTTGAAGCAGCAGCTGGAAGCCACAGCAGAGTCTGATGCGGCCCGTGCAAAGCAATGCGAGTACGCAGAAACTGAGATTGAGGGCTTAAAGCAAGAGATGGAAATCCGCCTGGCGACAATCGAGGGTCTGAAGGTCAATGTAGGCGAGAGCGACAAGGCAGCAGCTGAGGCAAACGCCTTGGCAGCTGAGACCAAGCAGCAGCTGGAGACAGCGAAATGTACCATCGACTCACTTGTAGCCAAGGGTGTCCATCTACAAGAATACCTGAAGTCCAAGGACGTGGAGCTTAGCGAGTCCAAGGCTCGCATAGCGTCGCTCGAGGAAGATCTGAAGAACGCACAGGCTGAAGTTACTGAATCTCTGAAGAAGGCACAGGATGTGGGTAGTAATATGGATGTCAGCTTTGGCAATCCTGAGCCTGAAGCTCTGAAGAAGGTGCTAACGACCTCTGCTGATGCCAATGGGAGCTGTGGCAGTCCTGATTCAGAGATCGAACAGTTACGAACAGCACTCGAAGTTGCTGAAATCAGGTACCAGGAGGAGCAAACTCGGATGTGTATCGAGACAAAGACAGCCTACGAAATGCTGGAGAAGGTGAAGACTGACTGCGCGTGGAAAGTGCACGAGCTTGAGGTCCAGCTGAAGAACAAGCATGACGAGCTGATGGAAGCCAAGGCTGCCTTCGCAGACAACGCACAGCAGGAGGAGCTTATTCCCAAGTCAGAAAGCGGCATGCAGCCGGAGCTGGAAGCCAAGCTGATGAAGTCATTCACTGACATCACAGAGCTGAAGGCGAGCCTGATGGACAAGGAGAACGCGCTGCAGAGCATGGCGGAGGAGAACGAGACGCTGAGGTTGGAGACGAGCAAGACGGAGGCCGAGCTGCGTGTCAAGTTCGAAGCGGCGGTGGCGGAGCTGGAGCTTGCCAAGGCGGCGGAGCAGGACGTCCGGATGCGCCTCGGCCTGGTCACCGAGGAGGCCGACAAGAGCAGCCGGTGCGCCGCGCGTGCCTCGGAGCAGCTGGACGCCGTGCAGTCGGCGAGCTCGGAGATGGAGGCCGAGCTGCGCCGGCTGCGCGTGCAGTCCGACCAGTGGCGCAAGGCGGCGGAGGCGGCCGCCGCCGTGCTTGGTGGCCCCGGCGCTGGGGACGAGAACAGCGGCGGAAACAACGGGAGGATGGTGGAGAGGACGGGGTCGCTTGAGCCGGAGTACAATAGCTCCATCGGCGGGAAGCTGATGAGCTCGCCGTTCTCGGATGAGGTGGACGAGGAGTCTCCCATCCGCCGGCGCAACAGCGGCGGCGTGCTGAGGAGGATGAGTGGGTTGTGGAAGAAGAGCCCCAAGTGATCGGGATCGTTCAACCAAGCAGTCAGCAGAAGGAACCAATTATGTTAGTAGAAGTGTAGGCGCAGGTGTTGCAGCAGCGAGCCACAGAGGAGAATCAACATGCTGACGATGATGGATGATCAATGATGGAAGGGGAGAGCTTTTTAGCATGTTTCATTTGTTGCAGTTTGAGTAGTTAGTTAGGCTGATGGGCTTTCGGAACAAGTTCTACAGTTTTAACATTTCCGGACATGGTTAAGTTTGGCTGCTGTGGTTAAGAACTTGAAAGAACCCTTGGGTTTGAGGAGCAGCTGCTTCTTCAGGCTGCCGATGCCAGCATCTGATGTACCATCTTTGGGGCCTTGAATGTTTTTCAACTTCTTTTTTTGCAGCATACTATTTTATTTTCTCGGCAATGGAGCTACTGCGCGCATATGCATCATATTTCATTCTTCTTCTGGAGGTAATTCGCCAGTAACAAAACCTTTTTTTTTAGGGGAACAAATGGGGATGAGTGAACTGCTGGATAATGCAAATGGGCCTTTTATTCTTCTCTTTCGTCCTCCATATCGGGCTTCCGGCTACCAATCCAAACGGCCACTGGGCTGGGCCCACGCTTAGGTTTTGGCGACGGCAACTTATGATTTAGACATGATTTGGATTTCATTTCAGAAAGAACTAGAATCCTTTCCGCTCTCGTTCAAGAAAGGTCAATAACCCTATCAAAGAAAAAAGGTCAATAACTGATAGAGGTAACAACATTAGTACGATGGACATAGTCATCAGAAGTACATTGCAAATTCATATCGGAACTAGGACGCGGGAACTAGCTAGCTGTAGTAGTACATACGTGAAGCTGACATGGTTTCCTTGCTCCCATCCATTGTACAATAAAACAAATGCATGAAAGCGGCAGCTAATTAACAAGTACTAAATAATCCCTCAAAAAAAAACAAGTACTAAATAAAATAGCGTCAGAAGTGTGCTCGGATTCAGCTCAAGAGATCCATTAGCTTAAACAATCGGATGGCCTAACTCAGCACGACCGTCAGCCAAAGTCTATTCATTCATCCCCTGAACGCCACCACGCGGCCGAGAATCCTCAGGAATCAGGTTGAGATTTCTTTAGATGAGACTACTGAATCGGCCACACGAGACATCTCGATTCCCATGTGCAGAAAGATCCTGCAAAAGTTTGAGAAAATGTAGGCATGAATTCAAATTCAGAAAACTGAAAAACCAGTTGAATTCGACCTTGGCTCCGTTGCAAAGGAACCACCATTCTCGCCATGGCTCTGTTCGTAAGACGGAGGGCGGGTGAGGCATTCCCGTCTTTCATCGACATAGGGACCAATTCGATCGACGGCATGAACGATGGAAGAGGCATCACTGCGGCGGACGCAACGACGGCAGCTGTACAGAGCGCCCGAATCAGGCATTAGCGGGCGGCTTCCGTCCACCGCTGCCTCTCGTCGCCGGCATCCTCCGTCGAAGCGATTAGGGCCGCCGGCAGCCCGCATGCACCGACGATTCGCCGTGGACCGCGGTCAATTAATTTTCAAACGAGCCCCCGGTATTTTTGCAGAACACCCCCTACTTTGGATCACAGGTCATTAACCGCGATCCAAATTACCGCCATCCAAATTAGGGGGAGTTTTATAAATATTTGGATCACGATTAATCGCGATTCAAATATTTACAGTAAGACCCTCAAGTCTAGTAATATTTTTAAACTGGTCCACGTTCTTCCTGGCTTCTTCCCGCTCGATCTCGCTAATCGCTTGGCTATGGCTTCCGCCGCCGCCGCCGCTTCAGGCAGGTGGCACTGATCTGCCGGATACTCGCCGCTGGTGGTGCGCCTGCCGCTCATTCGTCTCTGCTTCCTTTTTTTTTGTGTGAATACATTCGTCTCTGCTTCCGATGGCGAGATGCCGAGATGTTGATCTGCCCAGAGTTGAGAGTCTCCGGCTCCGCCGCCGGGACTATCACGTGGCAAACCTAGGCGGAGCAATAAGGGTAATGGTCGGCGTTCTTGCCGAAAGGCCAGAACACGGTAAAGATCAAGAACTCTCTACGATCCCGCCCGAAAAATCTCAGCAGTGGGGCCATGGGGAACGATGGGATGGCTTAATCCGAATGGGCAGCGGGACGGATCACGGATCGCTACACATCTGATGCCCTAGTAGAAGATTGAAGCAAGGCTCATGGATTTATGCATTATCATGGGACGGAACAGAGGACGTTTGTTCTTTTAGGACATTATTATCACAGAAGGTAAAATTAAGTGTGGATGAATGTTGCAGAGCAGAGCAAACGATAGTTGAAGAACAGAGCAAACTTCCAACCAGTGCGTAGGGGTAAACTAGCAAGATTGACAGCCGCTAATAAGCTTAGGTTCGTCAGATTTCTTTTGAAGTGTTTCGAATTCGTAGCTAAGCCTCGCTTGTCTTTAAAAGACTCTTCAATCGAAATCCAAGTAACGAAATTGTACTATTGCCCAGCGTGCTAGATCACTATGAACTGTATTTTTGCTGTACTGAATTCCAACCTTTCTATTTCAGTGAATAAAGTCTGCCTTGAATAAACAACACCTGACCCTTCATTATTACCAGGTGTGTGTGTGTTTATCAATCTTTTATTCACACAGAACCAATGACCTAACAATCACATTCCGAATTCCAGTCTCGTATCACACAACACGAACATATGCACAACAACAGACAAACCCCAAAAAAAAAAATCTTTGAACTCATCATCGGTCAAGACATTATTATCACAAAATATAACATTGAGTGTAGATGAATGTTGCGGAGCAGAGCAAACGAACAATTAGCAAGGTTGACCGGCACTAATAAGCTAGATTCGTCATATTTCTTTTTGAAGTTTTCGAAGTTTGTAGCCAAGCCTCGTCTTTGAAAGACTCTGCAATCGAAATTCAAGTAACAAAATTGTGCTGCTCAGCGTGCTGGATCACTACACACTGTCTGTGCTGTACTGAATTCCAACCTTTTCTTTCAGTGAACAAACGCACGCTGAATGAATTGCCGTGTTACACTAACCATTGCGTGGAAGTCGAGGGGGAGGGGGGGGGGGGGGGGGAGGGAGGGGGGGCATCTGTCGAAATGCGTCTTGCGGAAGTCGAATCGCCAGCCGCCCCCCCATGTACACCGACCGTCACCTTCAGATTGCATGAAAAAACAGGTTTCAGAGTTTTGCATGGTTCTGAAACTGGTATACGAATAGAAATGGGCTGAAGCGACAGTAATATTGTACCTTCAATCTTGTCTTCACAGGAAGATCGATTCTGGGGTCGAACAACTTATCAAGGTCGGTGTCCATCAGGATATTAGGTTTTTTCACGTAACCACAGCCTCCGTTCGCTCGGAACATCCCTTAGGTTAGCCATAGTTTCCTTCCATGTCCCTGACGAACGACAGCAAACATAGATTTAGCGAGTAATACCGAGCAGACACCACACAATGGCTAATATGTTAGCCATGATATGTTCAGTACAAGAGAAAACAATGTATGTTCTGAATTTTTAAGATAAAACTTCAGAGTACCGTATGGGGGATTGTGGGCACACTTAAATTGAGTTTAATTTCAGCTCACTGTGGCATCAGTATTGTTACTGCGAAAACATGCAGCATAAGGGTGCATACAGCATACATATACCAAAGCTTGGAATATCATTATAGAAACACTACCTTAATGTCCATGCTAACATTACAGTGACTTTTTATAAGTAAGTCAAATAAAGAAAATATGAAACATGCATTGACCAACTCTGTCAACAGTTGGACATCTTGTTTCATAAATAAAAAAGCCATACTCCTCCGTTCTTTTATTACTGTAGTTCGGACATACTTTTCTAGTTCATTTTTAGTATATTCTTCTTGTCTGAAACGACAGCAATTTCAGACCGGAGTAAGTAATTACGTGGGGTTATGAGAACATACTTGTAATTGCTACAACAATGTGAAAAGTATCATTAGCGTATCGAGTCTCAAAGGTAATCATGAATTGCTGATGAAAAAACTCGAGTCTCGTATCTTGATCAATACTCCTACACAGGTGCATAAACATAAGACATCATTCATACTAAATGTCCAGTTAGTCGGAGTTTCCACCCCTATCAACAACATATAAACCTTCATCCAACAGGATTGCTCCAGAGGCAGGTTCATTATGTCTGGTAACTTTAACTTTCTTCACAAACTGGTTTGATCATCCATTTATCAAAGGTGTACCTTAGCTTTGATAAATCCATGATAATGAAACAGAATGCTATTTACACGAGACAAATGATGAAAACATCAGTTGTTAGAATAGCTTAACTATGCATGGTTATTCATTTCAGTTAATTCAGGTTTCTATCAGAACACATCCATCTGAACTAGAGTTTCATCTACATCCAACAACAGGTGGACAACTGAACTATCCAGTTGTGCTTTACCATATCCTGACTTGGGCCATAAACATCTACTTGGCAGCATACAGTCTTTGTCGAAGGTCCGCTTGGCTCAGAGTAGCGTCAACACTGAAAATGAATAATGCAATAAATTAAGTCAACAACGATACAACTGCTCAGAGTATTGAAACATGGTGCCTCCAGGGGGAACGCAGCTGCTCTCAGGTTACAAAAATATATGGTACTAAAACTCAAATCAAACAGTGAGTCCTCCATAAGCGAGATGTGAGCTTACCAGCATAGAACATCACCGCTTAGTCCAGTCTTTTCAGAGATCCAATCTGGAACAAACTCTTCTAGAAGTGTGAGCTGTTCCTCAACTTCACCTACAGATGCAATCATTCAATGTCAGGATCCACATTTCAGACAGCAATTAGAGGGAACAGACAGAGAAATAAAAGTGTTCACATACTTCTGTCCACAATCATAGGACTGCTTGCAATTATCTTGTGAATCAACTCCTGTTTTGTCATTACGGACCGTTGCTTTGACTGATAGATAAGGAATATGACGTCAAAGGTGTTCGGCAGGGAAGCAATCAACTTCTGCCTTTTAACCTGATCAGCAAAACCTGTTTCCTTTTCCTCCAAAGCTCTCTGTTCTTTTGCCTTTACCTGCAAGAAACAAAGACATTATTCTTTGTTCATAATAGAACACACTGTCAGTTGTGGGAATCATTGTGAACATTAGCAAGGACTTACCGATTGCAGGAGGGATTGTGGAAGAAAATTAAGTAATTCATCATCGCTTTCAACAGCAGATGTGCCTTGACTTTGGTTTGCACCATGCACGCTACTTGCACCAATTGTTGGAGTAGTAAACAACTTAGCTCGAGCTGATCTCTTCACAATTTTCAGAGGCGGTGTGTCATCACCAGTAGCAGAAATTGGTCTTTTAGGTGTCCTAAGTGCTGGTGTGGACGCCTTTAACCGCACTGGTGTGGAGACAAATTTAGCAGGGGTGCCTTCTGAAATAGCAGAGTTGGATACTGCATCCTTCTCATCCTTCCCTATCACTTGGCCTTTCTTAGCATTTGGTGTCACATCTATGCAAAGGCTAGAAGCATCGCTACTGATTAGGGGATTCCTGCTCAGAGGTGATGGAATAGTGGATTCAACCTTCGCCACTAGACTGGCAGTGCTAGCCGTTGCAGAACTGATAGGAGATCCCCGTGAAAACTTTCTCCTGAAAGACTGTGACATGTGTGACATCACAACAGGCTGTCCATTGAACTGTGATGATTCAACGGGGGATGTGGGTTCAGGAACAATTCTTGGTACAGGTTTGGACTCACTCAATCTGGTTCGATTAAATGGATGTGGCAACTCATGTTCTGGAATGTCATCTCCCTGAAATTAGTGACAGAGGCACTGTGAGCCAAGCCGTTATAGATACTTGGATTAAGATCTTTGTTTCTAGAACAACCTAATACCAGTCATACAGATAATGATCTACTTTAATTTGAAACAATACTGGTGCTTGTGACAATGCAACAACAGAATGAAAGCATCCAAGAATCCATACCTCAGGATGGTCCCTGACGAAATCTACAAGCCTCTGCCTAAAGATCCTTCTCAAGGCTGAATACACAGTTTCTCCCTTTTGCTTCGCCGCATTCTCCACAGCATCAACCAGAAGGTTCACCTGAAGATCGGGCTTCATGCAGCATGTTGTTTCGTCACGCAGAAGGATCTTGTTGATAACAATGGACTCCGGCATTATGTACTTGAGCTGGGCGAGGTGACTGTAGGTAAACCTCCTGTGGACAGAATTACAAGATTCATACACTGAAAAAAAAAGAATACAGGCCAACACAGCAGCAATTCTTTGAATATTTAAAAGACCAGATCTGTACCGTTCAGACAAATGTTGGATGCTTGCGCATATGTTGGGAAAAGTCGCCTTGGATCCCTTCAGACGGAGCAGCCGAATGGAGCTCTCCAGGCAATTGAAGAACTCAGAGAGCATTTCATAGCTGATCATAGCAGTAAAAACAATCCAGATATTAGCATCAACACATTTTGAATCCCAAAAATGGCTTCCAATATAAATTCACTACGAATTCTCAAGATTTACTAAGTTCTGATTTTCCTCAAGATCTAAATAGTCGATTTCAAGCTAGTATGAACATGTAATCCAGAAATTAGCATCAACACATTTTCCTAAGCTTAAATTAGTTTCAAGCTAGTATGAACATGTAAACCTGACTACGCGAGTCGTCTGACTAAGCCACCAGGATGTGCTTAAATCTATGACAAAAAAAAAATCGTGTTTTCTATCTTTTAATAAACTAGCTCATTGCTCGTGTCTTGCTACAGAATTACTGTAAAGATAATAAGTGATCGTGCAGAGAAAAAACATATAAGATGGAAATGGGTTATCACATCGTAAAAACATATAAAAAACTGTGTTATCACATCACAAGCTCAGCAGTTCAATCACACCTCAGCTGGTGTAAAACTAAACTGAAAATGTGTTTGCCCAAAGTTGTGTTATTAAGAAGTTCAGAGGGATCTCCCCTGGTCCACTGACCATAGCTACTGTACAGTGCAGTCACACGCAAAAACAACAACAATCGTAACAAAATGTCGCCCACAACATGACGGAATTAGATCTTTATTACCTCTCCGGCAGCTTGACTTGGACCTTGCGTTTGACCGGGCTCCGGCCAGCCCCAGTACCAACGCCGAGCTCCTTCTCGAGGGACTCGAGCTCGTCCACTTTGGCCGCCGCCTCCGCCGGCTCTTTCTCCGGCCGCTGCAGCCCGACCAACGCCCGGTGGACCCCCTTGACAAAGAACGCCACATTGCGGCCACGCGACGTCGACCGCTGCTCCGGCTTCTCGGGCGTCAAGATCTGCTCGTCCGCCGCCAGATTCTGCGCAGGCTTCTCCGGCGTCATGACCTGGTCGGTTATCCTCAGCTTCTCCGGCGTGCCGGCGGCGAACGAGGCCGTCTCGGCCCTCTTCTTATCGATCGAAGGATTGGGTGACCGTTAGAACTGTAGGGTTCGCTGCTGTACCCCGTGGGCCGAGCCGGGCCAGGCTCGCTTTCCCGCCGTTCTCTCGCGGATCGTGTGTTCAGGCCTCCTGGGTTGCATTGGGTTGGCCCAAAGACCATATTGTATGGATAGCATCGGGCCCATGGGTCCCACTACCCAGTGACTGCACAGCAAAAAGCAGTTATACCTTTGCTAAAAAAAGCAATTGTACCGAGAACAAGATCCTAACAATTGCACAATTCAAACAAAAAGTCAAGCATAAGACGCTGAAAAAATATTAAAAAATGAAAAGGTTTCTTCCAATAGTGATGTCTTCCCCTAGAGGCAGGCCCGGCCCTGGGTGCGGCCGCACCGGGCCTCCAAAAACCAAGGGGCCCCGTTTCAACCATACATGTACTACACATGTTAGTCTATGGCCTGTCCCATTAATCTATTTGTTCTTTGAGAATTCTAGCCAAAGCCCAAATATCTCTGCCCAAATACGTGCAGGCCTCATTTCGTACACCAGTCAGCAGCACACTTTCAGACTAGTAAATCGATCCATTCCGTTCTATGAGGCCTGCAATCGATTTTCCGTACCCTTGTTGACGACTTGAAAACTGCCTTCATCTCGTAGTGCACAACTTGTTCATGCGGTTTTGCCCTGCCTGCATATTTTGAAAATTACAAAAGGACTTGCAACTGAAGTGCCAAGTACTAGAAAGAAAGAATTTGATGAATCTGATTGTAGTGAATTTTGAAGTCAATTATTTTTTTGGTCATAGTTCATATGGCGACAACCGACAATCTCACTGAAAATAGATTTTGAAGAACTCAAAGTGCTTGAAAGTATATTCGGAATTCTACTAAGCTCAAAAACCTTGGAGTCATTGCATGATATTGAACTAACAGATTGTTACTTAAATTTGATAAAAGTGTTTTCATTGCTTATCGAATCTTGTTTATTATGCATGCGACTCTTGCATGAGCTAAAAGAAGCTTTTTAAAGTTGTAGTTTTTATGCTATATTTTGCACGTAATTATAGTGTCAGTGGTAATGGATTTTTTTGATGAACTAAAGTAATATAGTTGCAAATCAGCTTCACCGGAGCACTTCTCTAAAATAGCAGCTCACCGGAGCACTTCTCTAAAATAGCAGCTTTGATATTGCTCAACAGTTTGGATTTTTTGGACGTATATACAACCAAAAGTATACAAAACAGGGGCCATATTACAAAGAATAAAAGCAAAGCGCGGCGAATTGTCGTGCCTTATTTCTATAGTTGATATATTATCTTATTATGTTTGTCGTCAATGGGGCCTTCATTTTTCATCTCGCACCGGGCCACCAAATCCTTTGGGTCGGCCCTGCTTAGAGGGAGGAGGCACGTGCACCATAAGGTATGAGCGTATGGTACCTTGTACAACTAGGAAACTATGCACTAATTGACATGGCTTACGGAAGATTGAACTTGTGGAAGGTGACATCGAAGAAGGGCGCATTGCAGTCGAGAATAATGATGATATAGGTATGAAGGTTCATATCCATAATAGAGATCGACTATGTTAAGATTTAGGTCAACAAAAAGATTAGAATCATTTAATCTTAAGGTTGAGAAAGGAGACAAACATGTCATCATGAGAGTGCAGCGATGCAGAGTAATTGTGTTTTCATTAGTTGATTTTCATAGAGATATATACACAAACAAAAGTTAATTGTATAACCGAACAAGTGCATCAAGCACGTGAGGATCAGAAGAGGAATTAACTTTGGATAATCCGGTATATAGTAATCACTTTCTACATCTTAAATTCTACATGTTATTGACCGTTTTCATGAAGCAAGTGGAGATACCACGCACATTTGACATCATGTTTTTCCTTTTCCTTGGAGATGCAACCTCCTCCATTTTGTGTACTGGGATGCTAGAAAGTTCAGTATTTTTTTTTTCTTTTTGAAGAATGGTTTTCTTTTGTTAGCTAATCCGCAAATTCTGGTCCATTTATCTTTTTCTTTCGGCTTCCCTTGTGATTTTCTGGCCCATATAGGATGTATTTGGACCCCATTGACAGGGTACAAATCCAAGTGGCCAAGCCCAAGGCCCAAGATGGCGACAGTCATTAGGCTTGGCCCACGCTTAGGTTTTTCTGACGCCATGGGCTGCAGATCATTACCGCTCTGGGTCAAGAAAATGAAGAAAGAATGCGGTACGACATCAGTACGACGGATTCATGGTTAGATTAGAAGAAGTACATTGGAAGCTCATGCCGGAACTGCTACGACGGAACTACAGTAACTTCCCTTGTGATGGGCCGTTCCTCCCATCCATGGACACAACAAAACAAATGGATTGACAAAGGATATGGCATGAGAGAAGCAGCTAATAACTAAATAGCCTGCACCCACATTCAGATTGTTCATCAATCATTCATCATCAGGCGACGAGCACATAGACGGCGTAGATGATGCCCGGGATGTAGCCCAGGATGGTGAGCAGGAGGCAGATCCAGAACTCCACCTGCGCATGTATGAGGAGCACAAACAAACTCCCAAGTCATCAGTGACCACCCGGCACCAGAATACCAACAGTAAGAGAGCGAGAGATTAGTTACCCCGATGCCGTAGCGGAGGAAGACGCCGAGGGGCGGCAGCAGGATGGCCAGCAGGATCTCCAAGAACGTCTCCGACCCCATTGCTAATCGATCACTTGTTCTTCTAGCTTCTAGCACCTACGCACTAGTGCTACTTCTTCAGAGCCCAACTCGAATGCGAGGTGTGCTCGTAGGTTGAAAGAAGAAGGCCTGCTGGGAACGGCACCGGATGAGCCCGGCCAAAAGCAGGGGAGAATACGTGGCAGCGTCCAGCATCGCTGGCGCGACACCTGGCGTCGCCTGATCTACACGTGTCTGCGTCTAATCGCATCCAGCTGCGCCAGCGTGCGCGCTTGATTAATACTATCAAACCGACCTTGTTCGTATGGTCATCTATGATCTATCTCGTTTCGAGAAAAGAAAAACATGCTCAATCACTAGCTTTCCAATTACCTTTGTCATCGTTTCCTAATCGATGTCGCTATATAACTAGAGTCTAGTGACTGTTCGAGACGCAGCTTCATTCGATGATTTGATGGATCCGTCGTTCACTCCAGTCTCTTCTTCCTCTTGTTTTCCAAATGCGTTGCCAAGGAATTAGTTCAGGTTCCTGCTTTTGTACGCGTTAGAAGCACGCAGGTTCCTCCATCTCTTTTGTTTTCGCGTATCCACCGAGACCGAGAGCTGCTTCAATCGGCGCACGCTTTATGAGAAAAAAAAAAAAGGTATACACGAACTAAGAGCGAGGCACAGGAGCTGTCAAAGCAAGATGAATTGAAATGGTTGTATGGAATTGGGGTTTTAATAACCACGGTTAACCGGCCGGTTATCTCGGTTAATCAAAAAACCGATTCGGATCGGTTAGTAAAACTCACAGTTAGTTCAAAAAAATCGAATCTAGTATTGTAGCAATTTGGTCAGTCAGTTTTCCTGGTTAACCGGCCGTAAAATCCGATAACAACTGAATTTTACAAATAAACATAAAAAAACACTATAATTTAGTTAAAAATAAAAAGTCAATGACATACTCGTTTATTCTTCTTTTGTTGTTATCGTCTAGCTCAATTTTAAACTAACGGACGACAACAATATAAGAATGGAAGAGTATTAACCATGTCTGTCTCTGTTCGTGTTGTGGTGCAGGAGAGGAAGAACACGTCGCGGTCCTCCATTTAGTACGCGAAGGATGCATCACCCCATACTGTACACGGTCGGTCGTGCTTGCTTGCCGACCATGCTGAAGTGTACGAGCAGAGTTCAACACAGGGAAGTTTACATGCTCGGGCATTGACTCTTCAAATTGATTCGAGTACTGGATACTCCTTTCTCCATCGCCCAGTGTTTAACTTGTCACTAATGAAAGCGCGGAGACTTGGAGCTTGCTTAATTACTTGGGTGATTCTTTCTCACCGACCACAAAGACGCGTCGAAGAGAATCTATCTACTAACTTTGCACTATTATTTTGCATATAGTATACTCTAATTTCTATATTTTATATCTGCTTACTGTAGTGTGAGAGAGTCCTTGGCCAGTGAGTGACACCCATGCGGCATGCCTTGCTCGCTATCCTCCAGCAGCACGAATCGATTCACTTGGCTGTGACCGAGGTTGGGATGGTCCCACGATGCTGCTGCCAACTTGCTGTCTCTGTATTACCACCGGCCATGCGGTCCGAGGTGAAGCTGACTGTTATACATGTCGGCCGCACTTGTGCGTGCATGAATTAACCTGTCCGAGAATTGACTGAAGAAGTTTTAAGTGTACCGGATCATGACTGTTGGTATACAAGGTTGCTTCTAAATGTACAGATTAAGCAGTTAATATCCTGTTTTTTTTAGCTTTTTAGTTGCAAAAGCTAAACCAAATAAAATTGCAAAAACCTGACTTTTAACACACTTAAAATTAGCTTTTACAAAATGAACTAAAAGCTGAAAAATTCAGAGTTTTTTTTTCTAGGTAAATATATGCAATGAAGCGAAAACTATATTACAAAAACCAATAACCACCTTCTCAACTAGCCAACTTTTTCTAGAAGATCTAGAGGATGCATGGGTACATTGTATCCTAAAATTTTTGATATAAATACCCATCCTATAATATTTAACCTCCAATACCTAAACTTTGGTATATTTGATATGTACAAGATTGATTAATCATAATAATAGTATAACATACACAAATTCAATATACACATGACATATTTTATTTTCAATCTTATTTTGTTGACGCTGCTTAATATATGTCAATAATAAAAATACGGAGGGAGTAAGCACTAACGTGAACTATATTGCTTGAGATCGACATTGCTTTGGCACAGAAATCATGGATCGGCTCCTGCAACAAGTTTGGACACTGATACGAGTGACATACGTGCTGACATGTACACCGTCCAATCCATGAATCAATGGATGGATAGGCACAAATGCTTCTTTCCTTCCTTCCATACGTGGCTGGATAACGGAACGGACGGCTCTACGCTCATCATCCGCACCACGACACGTGCACCAAAGAGGCTGATGTAGGAGCGTAGTGTAGCCCGCCGTGTCGTCCTACCCTGACACGTCACGCGGGTCCATTGGTCACTCGCAACCGCTGACAGCAACGGTCAAAGCGATGCCCAGTGAAACTGTAACAGTCAAACCCATACAGATAAACTTGCTCCCCTAATTTCCTCATTTCTATCATTGTTACTTACCAACTGCCACTAGATTATTGGACAGTAGGATTGCTAGCTCATGCTGATTGTACTGATTGATTCGACTGATTAACTTAAACGAGTTGTTGAACATCGTCTTTGCTTCCGTCCGGGTGCCCTCGTGAAGTCATAATCTATAACCTTCTTGTCACTAGCGACACTTAAACTTGAAAACTGTTACCAACCACCTAATCTGGTAGTTTATCCTCTCTCACTCTGCTTGCCCCTGATGTATAGGCTAAATAGAACATGGCATGCAAAAGTATCTCAGAGGATAGGGTTCATCATCCCATACTCTATTTCAGGACCCACGTACGGATTCCCTCAGAAATTTGGCAAGATTTTCCTGAGAAATTCAGCCATAATTTATCTGTGGGGAGTGGGGACATCCATCTTTCTCCCCAATTCAGAGCATCCGACTGGCTTGTACAGTACCCATCAAAGATGGGAGTGACAAGGAGGCTTCAGCATTTTATATGCTCCTTGTTCCCAAATCAACTTCTGTCTCCATCGTTAAAAAAAAAAGAGAGATATTTAAATCAGATGAAGGAAACGTTTCATGTGCTCTATTTTAAACCCAGAAGATGTCCATGACGTCCTTCTCAGTTCTCAACCCTGTGACTCACATGCTCTAATTTTTCTCAGATCAAGAGGAGGATATGTTTGCGTTAGAAAAAGGGAACACGATAGCAATCATCGGACGGTATTGTGCGATGTGAATGTGCCATGCAGTAGGGATGGCCATGATACACACTTCACATCTCAAAAGTCACTGTAACCGACTGGTGTACACAAAAAAAAAGAAATTTTGAAGCAATTCAGGTTTGGAAGACTCCGGCGTTCGAAACAGATCCGCTAGCATGTCAAGTCGAGTGCAGAGTGAACATGAAGTTTCCTCATAACTTGCTGTAGTACTCTACTATTTGTGGCCACGGCACCGCACATGCGTCTCGAGTCGACACCTTCAGGTGAAGCAGTTGAATAAGCAGTCGCGCCATTTTGGTGCCCCCCCCCCCCCCTGCTGCTTATATTGCTTAAACAAATAAGCAGAGGCGCCCATCTCAATTTTAGGGAATCATGGGATCCACATGGGCCTGCCTGCCCATCCTCCATCCAGAGAAGAAATATCATGATGAACGAGCAGTTAGTTGATCGTCGCATCATCACTTCATCAGCAGATGCAAAAGCATGAGTCCTGATGAGAGACGAACCGAAGAAAACGTACCCGGCGTTTCGTCGAAAACGTGTAGCTGTAATGATGGTCCGTTTCACTGTTTAACGAGTTTTGTGGCTAATTTTAATTAGCCGCTTGTCAAAATCTGGAATCCCCTGTCCAACCCGCCTGCCGCTTGGTCGTACAGTACAGCTCAGGCGTGCACACACGCAACACAGTGCTGCTCGGCTCACTGCTGCCAAAGCAGCCTCCTCGAGCTCGCTAAAAGCCAACCGCCCATTCATCTCTCTCCTCCTTCTCTGCCAAAGCGCACACACACACACCTAGCAGGCAGGTAGAGAGAAAGAGAGAGAGAGAGAGAGAGAGAGGAACAGAGCCGAGAAGAAGCAGAGAGCAGGACGAGAGGGGAAGCTAGCTGGTCCAACAAGTAGAGGAACAGGAAGAGAAAGAAGAAGGAGAGCAAGATGCTTCGCGGTCGGGGGAGCACGAGCGTGCTGGGGATCATCAACTTCATCACGTTCCTGATCTCGATCCCGATCCTGGGCGGCGGCATCTGGCTGGCGTCGCGAGCCAACTCGACGGACTGCATCCGGTTCCTGCAGTGGCCAATCATCGTGGTGGGGCTGGCGCTGATGGTGATCTCCCTGATGGGGTTCGCCGGCGCCTGCTACCGCCAGACCTGGCTGCTCCGGCTCTACCTCTTCGCCATGTTCTTCGTCGTCCTCGCGCTGCTCTTCTTCATCGTCTTCGCCTTCGCCGTCACCGACCGAGGGGACGGACAGGTCGTCATGAACCGACGGTTCCTCGAGTACCAGCTCTCCGACTACAGCGGCTGGCTCAGGGACCGCGTCAACGACCCGCAGTACTGGGCCACCATCAGCGCCTGCCTCCGCGACGGCCATGCCTGCTCCGGGATGCGCCGCATGGCCAGAGACGCCAACACCGGCATGCTCGTGCCCGAGACGCCGGCCATGTTCTACTCCAGGGACCTATCCCCCATTCAGGTCACCTCTCTCTCTCTTTTCTTTCTCTCTTCAGAGATTCATTCATTCATCAATTGTTGCCTTGCCTTCCTACTCATGTGACTGATGTGATTTGGGGCCGAAAAATCGCACCTTTACTTTTTTTTTTCCTGCAAAGGTTCGATTTTTACAGGTTCTATCTAGACCACAGACAGAATGTTGTTGGGATTATTATGCGACGATTGTTCCATCATTTCGCGTTCCTGTTCTGCGGTTCACCAGTAATTTTGTTTTTTGGGGAAGTATTTTTTTTTTAGTCTATATATTATCGATACAAAATCCAGGTTCTTCCAGTGATTGGTTGCTGCAAAGGTAGCGTAGGATATTCCAGTTACTTCTTTCTACTGGGTACCAGCAGGATATATGGATCTCGGCATGAGCTTTGCTTGCCCCCTTTATCAGCGAGCAGCCCCCTTTTGCTTAGCAAGTCATGGCCGTTATTTGTTTCATTCATGCACCACCAGTCGCACCTTTGAGAAATCTTGTTATATAATTCGGCCGCCTTTTGCTTCTTCCTGATTTGGGGTAAAGCAGCTATAGAAGGGCACTGACTTTGGCAGCCCCTTCGATTCCGGCATATACCTTTCTTCAAAAGAAATCTTTTTCATGCTTTTGCTTGGTTCCTTGAATCGAATAGCTTTGTATCACAGAAAGGTATTGTGTCTTTAATTCTATAGCATGTGCCCTTAAGTTAAACTCTTTGGGGTGATTAAGACCTCAAACAATTGTTAGGACAAAGGTTCTAAATAATTTCGCTAAAATGTGAACCACACTGTGAGGATAGGGCCCTTTCTTCACTGAATTAACTTACGTCTCAACCATGCATAAAAGAATTTAAACCAGTAAGTATTGACTCGTCGGTCAATTTGAGTCCTGTCAGTTATGTTTCATAAAGTCATTGCGGTGCAAGGGAGTTGACAGTATTGCAGCAGTAAGTACAATCTGTCATCTGTGGACTGTGGTGGTGAGACTGAGGGCAGTGTCATTTTCCTAGCTTTTTCCTCGTCTTGTTAGATACCAAACGACAAGGAGGGCCACAATAGTTGTATGATTGAGGGATCAAGGCCTCTCTCGCGTCCCACCAAATGCGTACATCAAAGTGTGACCAGGACAGCCCAGAGCCAGTTGCTAGCCAGGTGTTTCGTTTCAGAGTTGGAATTGGACCATGGAAACCTTGCCTTGGCTGCCAATATATTCTCTGTTCTGTTGTCTACTCTGTCAAATTGTTCTTTATCCCTGTGTTTACAGTCTCGAAAATCATTTGCACTTGTACATTTGGCCCTTTAGTTGTTTGTGTAGCTAAGGCACTCCACATTATTTGTTGTTCTTATATACTCGGACAAGATTATTTATTGTCAATGTCAGATCATTGTTTGTGTATGATAGGTGTTACGTGGGTAGAATGTACCATTGAATTGGACAGACACCCTGCCAATTGTGAAATGGCTGGTATAGTTTTTGTAGTTTATTTTTTCCCAATGTCTGCAATCATGTGGAATATGTTATAGGGACAATTGTGTTTTTACCACTCATTTCAACCTCAATTGTGATTTTACCCCTTGTTTTTTAACTTTGTGATTTTACCCCTGTTTTTTCAAAGTGAATACAAAGTTTACCCCTACTGAGGGGAAAATCGCAATAAAAAAAATTGTGATTTTATCCCCACTAGGGGTAAACTTTGTCTTCACCTTGAAAAAACAGGGGTAAAATCACAAAGAGGAAAAAATCATGGGTAAAATCACAATTAGACATCGTAGTTAGTTACCCTGGTCAATACATAATGAGCAGAGGATCAATCCTGTTAAAATGCATCTGTGGTAGTCAGCACTTAATCTCGTTTCTCCTTGGAGCATGGAAGTCAAGGATGTCAGTCTATGTGGTGATATTATCAAACTCATGGGCAACTTTTTTTCATTCTCTACTGTTAGTGTTAAATTTTAATTTTATTTTCATGTAAATATGCTTATCGATACACTTTTTGTATTATTATATGTTTCTGAATGCTCAAAACGTTTAATTCGATGCAAGAATTGCAGTTCAGAGGTCTGGTTAGCTATTTCAGACTAATGAGCTCTCCTCATTCTCCTAGCATAAATTTTAGATTATGTGGTACTACAATTTGGTTGAGATAGTAATACTAGCTTCTTGGTTTACATGCATGAGTTCTTGGTCTCCCAGATTTCTTAGGATACTAATACCATTTTGTTACTGAATATTGCAGTCTGGATGCTGCAAACCACCATCAGCATGTGCATTCACATACATGAACGAGACGTATTGGACGCCAAACCCCGGCGTTCCTTTGACTGAGGCTGACTGTGCCAAGTGGAGCAACGACCAGCAGATGCTTTGCTTCCAGTGTGATTCGTGCAAGGCTGGTGTCCTTGCTGGCATCAAGAAGAGCTGGCGCAAGGTCGCCATCCTAAACATTGTTGTGCTCATCATCCTCGTGATTGTTTACGTTGCTGGCTGTGCCGCGTTCCGCAACGCCAAGAGGATTGAAAATGATGAGCCGATTGGCATGGCACGGATGACCAAGACCCGACCAAGCAGGTTCCAACTATAGGCGGCAAAATCTGAAGCCTTCGCCTGTACAAAAGACCACAAGTGGATGGTGAAATCTTCAGCTCGGTTTTAGTTATATTTTTCTGAACTGTGGGATCAGCTGCATTTGGGTGTTGAAAAGGAAAGAAGTTCTTGTAACAAAAGTTAGGTTCGGTTTGAATTGGTGCTTGCTCAAGACTCAGGGTAGGTCTATTATGTATTGGGTACAAGATGAATTCTATCTACAAGAATCAAGAGAGGAACCCTCATTTAGGATTTGTTCTTGATTTGAGGTCTTCCATTTGGCATCTTTTCTAGAAGAGTATGTTGTCGTCTTGAGTTATGAGATGTACTGTTTGTGATGGTTCCGTGGTAGGAGCTGGAGTTTGATGCGTGGAATTAGTATTATCATTGTTTCCTGGTAGGAGCTGGCGTATGATGCGTGTGGAACAATGTTCACTGCTTAAGTTTTTCAAGGAATGTTGTGTCAATTGTGAGATGATTTCTAGAAAAAAAAAAGCTCACTGTTCAAGTTGGTCTTTATACTGCTGTAAGGAAGTTCTCTTTAATTTTCTCAACTATCATGGTAGTGGTGCTTTGCTCGCATGTCCTACTTTGGTTTGGCACGTCCTACACTCTGGGCAGCGCCGTCTCTGTTGGAAATAACAGTAGTTTAGTACTCTGGGAAGCGTCGTCTCTGTTGAAAATAACAGCAGTTTAGTTATGATGAAACTAATTCTAGTGGATACAAATATTAGAGAAATTGTACGTAATCTAGGCATGCAAATCATTATAAAAGCTCCTATCTCAATTACAAGTACTAGTACATCATTAGACATAAACAAGGAACAAACGTTAATCACAATGACTAGCAACAATCTAAGAACAAGACCTAGATCACTCGGTCTAATCATCAGCGAGATGTTAAAGAGTGACTTACGGGGAAATGCTCCGGCGATGATCGTTATAGAGTCTGATCCGTCGATGAAGTAGGCGATGCAGATGTAGATGGTCGGTTGATGAAAAGGACGCGGATCGAATAACCAGCGAGCAGTCGCGAAGACGCTTCCCAAAAACCTGATATGTTCCCTACCCCGTGCAAGGACACGAGGAGACGTAGACTTCGAAGACCTGCTCTCCCGGCACCAATGGCACGTTAACGGCGGGACGGGAAAGACGATACGGTAGCACGGTAAAGAATGGCGAGAAAGGCAGTGGAAAAATCGTATGCTCTGTAGAGGCGACGTCTCGTCATATATATACACATAATGATAGCACACTTATGATAATTAATCCGTAATTAAGCAGGCGTGTTAATCATCATTGAGAGAGTATAATTGCTTATCATATTTAATCAGCGTAATTATCTCTTGTATAACAAAAAGTTTGAGTAGCAAAAGGAAGTTACGACCCCGCACACGTAAGGCTCGGATTTTGCCGTACCATTCACGTGCATGTCATGCGCCTCGCCCGGCGAGGTGAGCGAGCACGCGCGTATTCTTCCTCTTCTCTCTTACTACCTCAACTAAGTGAAAACATCTCAAGTATTTAAGTTGTTTTTTTCCTCACTAAACTAACAGTATGAAACTAAAGTCCTTTATCATGTCATATATGTGCACATGAGTCTTTAAAATTTATTAAAATTATTAATTTGCGTCACTGGCCAAAACTTCTAACAGTCTCGCTCTCTCCTCTGTCCGTGTCCACACCGACGGCGAGCGTCGGCCGCCGCGTGTCCTCGTTCTTCGTCCCCTACTCTGGGCGACATTCAGGAGTGAGGATGACACATTAAAGCGATGTTGGCTCATACAGCGCAGCAAAGCCACGATATTGTCACGTTTGATCCCCAATTCCCCATCACAGAGTCAACACCGCGCCCGGAGTTTGCTGGAGTTCACAGACATGTTTTACTACTAGTCTGCAAGAATCAAGAGAAGCGTCCGCGTTTTAGATTGGAGATTTTGTCTGGGATATTTGTAGAAGAGGGAAAGACAAGGGAGCAGAAAGAAAAGTGGGCTGTACAAGGAAAAAGCCACATGTTTTCAGAGTGCAACAGCACAGCTAGCTAGTAACATAATCACGCCAAATCCATAGATTTTGCCGGTGCGCTTTATAGTAGCGATGGCTCCAAATATCAGTGTCATGTATTACAGCCCGCGGAGCATGGAAACCATGATCATCATCTTGTGCGCGAAAGATGAGGTTGTTTCAGGGAGGAATCTGTTTTGTGCCAACTACGAGCTTCATTTCAGCCCACTCAACAATGTGAGTGCAATCAACAAGCCCACTAGAAAACCATCCCTATAACTAAACAGTTATGATTTCCATCCGCTTCCAAAGATGGAGGCCCATGACCATTTACAAGATCCGCAACCTTTTTTTTTTTTTTACTTATATATTTCAGTACCAGTTCTAGTGCATGACAGATTGAACCGCTCGAACGGAAAAGAATAGATTTACTGCTATGCACATCACAAGTGAAGTTCTGAAAAGGACAACACATGCCAATCAAATATGCTGGCTGGTGACTGGTGAGAATGCAAGGAGTGATCAGTCAGCAGAAAAGCAGATAACATGTCCCTAGCCCTAGAAAACTATTGGCATGTAGAAAAAAAATCCCCCGAACCCAATCGAACCACATGACTGATGGATGACTCCAAGTAGAAAAAGGATCAAAGGGAAGGGAGAGATAAGGAGGACTAACACCATGTGAAAATGCCAGAAAGTAGTGTGCACTGGACCCGGGGAGCAAGAGGCTTCCGATCCAATTAGGCTGGTTTTTTGACGCGGCGTCTCCTCGATTTCTCCAGTTCAAACACAACCCATTGATCTCATGCTGAAAAAACTGGCACCCTCATGATCTGCAGTCAAAGGCATTTAGAATTTGCTAGCTAGCTGCTACGAACGGACACAGACTCCGATTGACATTTTTGCTGACGAAGTTGTGCAGCAAATGTTGGAGACGTACATGTGCTCTGATTCATGAACAAACCTCCCAAAAAATTGGGGAAATATGTCAACGGAGAAACAGCGTGCGCGACGCGTGCAATCGTGTCTCGTTGGATTGACGGATGGTTTGGCTTTGCATTTGGAGGCATCTGCATGCATGTGCTCCGACTCAACTGACAGAGATTGGTAGTGAATCAGGGGACTTGCTTGTTTCTTGTGTCTTTTCTTTCTGAATTTTCCTACTAGTCAATCAGGAACCTATTGCCAGAACGAAAAGGCCATGTTCTTACGTTTTTCAAACTTGCTAGTTGCTATTTTTGGGCAAATTTGTATTTATGTACGGGCAACCTATCTACAGCTAGGTAGTTTTAAATCTTAGTTAGGTCAATGTACAACGCATCTGTAAGCTAGGTCATGCTGTCATGCATTTCATTAGGCACCCCTAACTTCTGATGACGCATCAAAATTTCGTAGGTCAACTTATGTTTGATTTTGGTTTTATTCTTTTCAGATACGATATAAACTATACCATGTTGGCGCAGAATGTTTGCACCGTGCTACAAGATTGCTTGGCCATCAGCACACTATTGGCTGAGAAAGTCAAGTTCAGCTAAGGAATTATACTGATGCCATTTGGAGATATTGTTGCGACCTGGTGGATGGATTCACTGTGAGTGATAATCACAAAATTACCAAAATCAAGGATCAATTAAGAAATTATACTGATGCATACCCTTTCCAGTATGCTCTGCAATCTCACTTCTCCAAGGTACACTCTTCACGACTTTTTGCAGCGCATGTATTTTCTTCACGGTTTATCTGAAATGTGATATGTATATGCAAGGAATGTGCAGGCAACGAGTACATCACTTGTCAAGTGACTAGGTAAGAGTTCGCTCTGTTTGTCTCTCGGGCCAGGGACTCCTAGTCTTAGGAACGGACAGTCACGGACTTCTTTTGACGCATCGGCAGACGAATGTTCAGTCAGTTGCCAAATGTTCAAACTTGAGATGTGTGATGCATTAGTGTCTCCAGAACGGATGCACTCAATTCTCTTCAAGCCTTTGATATGATTTGGGGAGCATGTGAACCAGAAATTAGGACGGCGGCAGACAGCGAATGATCTTAGATACCAATGCCAAATTGCTCGTTTGCTTCGTTTGACAGATGGGGAGCAGAGTTTCAACACGGCGAAATGCAGCCATGCAGGGAGCAGGTGTAGGACATTGTGCCTGGAAGGAATGTTGCCACACTCTATTTAGCTGTACTGAAAGGACATTTGATCGCAGAAATGTTGATCCATCTGTGCCAATTGCTGCTTCCAGCTGCAGTCACATGAAAATTCTGTCAAGTTACCAAATCCTAGTCCCATGCCAACTGATGCACACAGTACACTAACATTTTTGTCTGTTCCAGCAGAACTTGCTGCCTGCACTTTTTTAAGATTCAAATCGTATAGGATTCATCTACAACACAAATAAACCCACATTAAGAAAAGCTTACCCACACTCTGATTTGCCACTAGACTTTCTTGTGCTTCTCCGATTCTAGATATAGTTGTAGTATGTGAACATGTGCGAACTCACAACACACACGCATGCACGTACACCAGATCTACAGCTGCACACAGCTAAAAGATCATGTCCCTCCTAAGATCAAGGCTCCACAAGCGATGGGCACGTTGCGCTCAAACTCACATTATTATGCCACTGCCGACCCTACAGTGAGCCACTCGTTTGGTACTACTGGATTTGGAATCATCTGCATGTAGGACATGACGACATGTATGGTCGTTATTAGTTAGGTTAACTTTGTTCGTTTTCACAACTAGGCATTATCTCAATAGGATTCGACGTTACTATGAGTAGTTTCATTGCAGTTCTTGAGGACTGTTGTATTAATATCTATACCCTCCCTTCTATGCACAGTTGTCTCAATCAGTTAAGTTAGGTCAGTGTACAACGCATGTCTATATGGTGCTAGCTACAAGTTCATGCATGCTTTACTAATATACAGACTTGGTACGAGTCGATTTGACCAATTTATATACAGGTTCATGCACGCTTTACTAAAATACCGACTTGGTACGACTCGATTTAACCAATTATAATCCATGATGATGTAAACCGTATAGTCATTATTTTTCTGTCTGAGACGACCAAATGGATGCTGGGAAAAAAAGTTAGTCAGCAGGGAACTACGGGATGTTGATTACGGAGGTACTAGTAGTTGTTCATTACGGGATGTTACCTGTTGAGCTTGCCGGCCAGAATATATGTCCCTTGTTTTTCAACAACTACGCCATACCACTATACCAGTGACGTGTTGTGAAATTTATTTTATTTTTTAGTAGGCCGTTTCAGCTGCTCTGCATGGGATGATGAGAAGAGCCGAAGTTGCAGATAGTGAACAACTAGTCTGTAGGCAGTACTACTCCTACATAATGTTCTGATTTTGGGACCATTCCATATACAGTGTTTGAGAGAGGACCATAGAAACTGCATAAACATGCGCCGGCACCTGATGATCGGTAAATCGAAATTCGACGTGTTCAGAAGACGTTTGGGAATTGTTTTCAAAGCTTATTGTAGTTGTAGTACTAGAAAGAAAAAACAAACAAAGGGTACTGTCACACGAGATACAGCAGGGAATAGCAGAGAAAACAGAAACGACTCAGTTACTCAGTAGTACTCATCCAACGCTAACCCTTTGCTTAGCTTGGAATTATTCCATCGAGTAATACAACTTACACCGAACCATACATACCCTCTGTACATATTACAAACTGTATAATTGTATACAGTACATGGTATAAGCTTAATTAAACATTTAATTTGATGACGTGGCGGCGGTGTTCATGAATCACGATCATGTCCAGAGCGGCTCGTCGCCCCATCCGACGACGGTGCCGGCGGCCTGCACGCCGTCGCCGACGTACATCGCGTCGGCGGCGGCGGCGAGGTGGGAGGAGTAGTATGCCTCCGCCGATGGAGTGCAGGAGGCCGGCGACGGCGACGCCACCTCCGCCATGCAAACGAGCGCGAGGAGGTCGCGCGCGCCGGCGAGCTCGGCGTGGGCCCGCGCCAGCTGCGCCTTGAGGTCGTTGACCTGCCTCTGAAGCTGGCAGATGGCCCCCGCGCAGCCGTACACCGGGTCCCGGATCCGCGCGCTCGCCTCGTACACCAGGCTGCTCACCGCGTCCGCGCGCTGCTCTTCCGGCAGCTCCTGATCCATCCATTTATGATCAGTCACAATTGCAATTAATTGTAATTGCAATGAACACTCGGTACTCATACTGATTCATGATGAACACTCTCGATGACTACTGACGGATGTCTGACCTGGAGGAGCTTGATGATGTTGCTGGCGCCGAAGACGCGGTGCGCGGTGGCGAACTTGTGCGGCTCCGTGGGCGGGAAGTACGGAGCCAGCACGCACCGGTCCACGCACCGGCGGCGGAGGATCTTGCACGCCGCGCAGGGGCTCAGCACCACCGTCGCCGGAAGCGGATGCGGCGGAGACGGCGGAGGCGTCGAGGGCCCCTGCTGCAGCAGCAGCGTCGTCGTCGTCACGACCGTTGTGTCGGCCGAGGAAGAGTCCATTCTTGCCTAATACTGTATTATTATGCTTGGTTTATTTTTTGGGGCTACATAGATGGCTTTGAAGTTTGGCGGCAACCAGTGTATATATAAGAAGAAGAGATGAGTGTGGGCAAGCTATAGCTACATAGGAGCAGGAATCTGGGAAAGACTAATGGCCTGCCAGCTAGGCACCAACAAGGTTGCAACGTCGTCGGCCCAAATGGAGAGCTACACTACATACCATTGCAAAGTCGAAGAACAGTACTCACTACGTACTCACGTGGTTAAAAAGTGTATATAACTTTCTACCGTAATAAGCATAAGCTTTTGACTAAGAATAACTTTCTACACTACTACTCAATATAATTGATGTCGGCAGGCATGCCCCTAAATTTATACTATTACGAGATCAATATTCTTATATCATGAAACAGAGTAATTGTTGATTAAAGACACGTACTAATGAGGTAAAATGCGCATACATTATTTTGTTGGACTATATTCCTCTATTGTTTTATTCTGATTTTTTTTTGTGTGTGTATTAGTATGGTGTCGTACACAAACGAGTTGCACGTACGCTTGCACGAGATTTTTTTTTTCCCTCCAAGCCGCTGATGAGGCCGTTGTCCTATCCTCCAGCTTTTCTGTACTGCAGCTGCAGGAGTGGTGTCACGATGACGAATTCGCGTCTTGCATGCATGGCATCCATCTGCTTTGTCTCTTCTTCACAGCTAGCTTGTCGAGTGTCGTGTGTGAGCACTTACTAGCTCTCGTGCAGTCTGCTCATCAGATCTAGAAGATCTTTGTGGTAATAAGCTGTCAACAACGTTAACCACTTCACACATTAGCTCATGTTCAGTTCATTTCCACTGCTACCATCTCGTCCATATTGCTCGTTCATTGTGTTGTGAAATGACCTCCAGTAGCAAAGGACTTATGGGAAGTTCTGTTGGAGAATCTAACGGTGTATACAGGTTCAAGATAGCTACAAGCTACGTATACATGTTGGCTGGCTGCATATCCTGGTCTTTCTAGCTACACACTAGATGTCTGATCCTTGAAAACTGCATGACGTTATAGAATTTTTTTCTCTGAAAGGGATTCGTACAAAAAGTGTTTTTCTCAAAAGGGGATTAGTTCAAAAGTTTGAATGGTTACTCAAGATTTGTAGAGCACCAACAAGTGTCTCTCTAAATCATCTTCCTTGCTAATTGATATGATATGTTTAGTCTTCTTCTGCCCTTTGATGCAATATGATCTAGTCTATTAAGTTTAATTGGTCTGACTCTTGTACGCTTGCAAGAGTCGGAAAGATTATTTGTGCACCGTGCTTTCGCCTTGGGTTGCTTCTTGCGACAACGATCACAACATCTGGCTTGATGGCACAACTGATAAAGTAGACATCCACATTCAAAGGTTGGATAAGGTGCATGTGATCGCTGCTACTCTATCACCGAGGAGCTTTAGCACCGCCTCACAAATGTACCTCTCTAACATGAAGTACATGTTGGTGGATGATGAAAGATGTTTATGAGGATCGATTGGATGGTGAAATTGCCAAAGCGTTGTGCCTGATTGCGGCCTTGGAGGAGGGGCTTAAGTCCCCCACCCCACTGGAATGCCTAGCTTGGGGATGAGAAGAGAGAGAGAACAAGGAGATGAAGAATGGAAGTACGGTGTTGAAGGAAGTAGAAGAGAGATGGTTAAATACTATATTTACTCCTTTTTATTTTAAAATATATGGAACTTTAGGTTTAGTTAACTTTACAATATTCATAAAAATAAATAATTTTAAACAAGATGACTTATGATGATTAATTAATTTTACAATAAATCTAGTAATATCATTATTATTTTATTAATATATATAAATCTTCTATTATTGATAGTCAAAGTTTTAGAAGTTTAAGCTTGATAAAATATAGAAGACCATTTTTTTGGAGAGAGGGAGTCACTGGCCAAGCTACATGGAGTGTTTCTGGTGCTATGGTACTAGGGTAAATCCAAAAATTAACAGTAATCAACTTAAGTTTTGAGCCTCTGGACAACAATTTCGGTCCGTAATTTGTATATCTGACACCACTGTTAGGCTAAGCCTAGCTTCACCCTGGATGAGATATATTTTCTCCTTTTATTTTTGTTTGAAGAGAAAAAGAGACATAGAGGCTGCATAACAGTGCAACAGCTTGCGTTTCACGTAGGCGTACATATGCAATGATAGCATGTGCCACAACGCGTGTACTTGCTGGCGCGTATAGCGCACTACGTACTGTATGGGTGGTGGCAAATGGAGCCCGCCACGAGCCAAAGATTAAGGGATTATATTCTCCTTGACATGCACGCACAAAACAAAAACACTACTACACACATTTATGTACCGAAATGTTCTAGAATATATATTGTACAGTAAGTTGTAAGTAATATACTAATAACAGTTTCAAAATATTTACCTTATTATTTTATTTACATTTGAACGCTCACTCAACAATGACGACGAGTACTTTCACAAATAAAACAGGAGTATACTGTATGTAGCTAGGACGATTAATTTGGTCGTGGAAATGTGGAAAGCAGAGAGGTGAGGAATACGTGGGCACCGAACCTAAGGTGTACGGTAGGTGTAGTGGAATTCCCATCCGTTGCATGTATAGCACCCACTACGAACACAATTTCTCGCCATCTATATATTCGACCCGTATTTGTTCATGCAGCGCCCAATTTCTAAAGTTTGCATAATTGTATATGCATATGCCGTGTGGACTTTAGGAGCACCACAGCTGGTGTTACAACAATAATAGGACGCTTTTAGACTCATGATTGTCATATATGCCATCTGACGAAAATCTAGAAAGCCGTACATCTCTATTCAAGTTAACCAAACTACTTCTGCTGCTGCTGCCGTCTCTTTTTACTTACTTTCTTCAGTCAAAAATGGAATCATCGATCGGCATACCAGAAGAGAGTAGCCATCGTCCTCCTGCCGACATGCCATCAAGCCTGGCAAACCAAGCACCAGATTCTCACTAATGTTGGTTACACACTTGTGACTTGCCAGCAGTGTAAGTCGTGTAATGGCTGCTGCTGGGCACTCTGTATTAGTGTACTGTACTACTAAAATTTCAGATATATCTGCGATCTATTTTAAGAAATTCAGATATCTATATGTACAATATTGTTCGGGTACCAGACCCAGAGACATTTCATTGTTGTCTCTGGAACAATGAAATTCAGAAGTACAAGGCAAAAATGTAGTTCAATAGGATTTTCATTGAACTTGGACATGCAGAATCAATGCTTCATAAAATCAATATTTCTGCAGTAGGGACTCAGAAATTCAGAAGAAAGAAATGGAGGGGGCTGGAACGCACTTTCTGACGACCTGGTTGAAGCCCAACCTGGAAGGTTTACCAACTGATGACAGAGGAGATGCTACGACAGTTAGGTATGGTGATCCACGACAGTACGACACACCACAAAAACTTGTGATGGTTTAACTTGTCAGGTGTGAACAGGGTTAGTTCGTTACTCACCAAGCACAAGCGAGGCAAAGCACTGAACTAACTCGTTGAGCATGCAGTTGGTACAACAAGTAGGCAATGCAATTGTGCTTGTGCCAGTTCATGCATTCTTTGTGTGGGATCCATGCAATGCACGATGTTTTAATTCTCTGCCTTTTTCCTGGAGCAAGCAAGGCAAATGTTATAATGGCAGTGTACCGAACTCCACGATTCGGCGCAGACGCGGAAACAGATGATGGAATTGGAATTTTTCAGACGGATAGATAGGCTCTGAATTCTGTCTGACGCACAAGGAAGTTGTTGCCTGTTGTTGGGATGATGCTGGAGTGCTTGCGTAGACGTTTGCACAGGAATAATTAGGCGATTGACGCTTGGATTCGTCATTATTCTACAGATGATTTGCGTGTGTGGTGCATGGATCTATTCCTTGCTTCTTGTGTTTCGATCGATCCACAATGACAATTCAAAGCACTACTTGATGGTATGGTTGATTCAGCTGGTTCATTATTCGTGGTGTTCACTGCTCACAAAAGGAGGCAACAGTGCTTCTGCAGAAACATGAGTGAGAACTGTAGTGGATTCAATAAAGGCTAAAGTACTTCAAAAACAAAAGGTACGTAAATTTGTTTTTAGAAAGAAAAATAATACGGAAATGGCCAGTACAAGTGTATTTGCTTTCCTGCTTTGGAATTTGGATGGTAACATCCATAGCCCAACAAGTTATCGGGCCGAGAAAAATGACTAATGGGCCAAAGCGAAATGACGAATGGGTCATATATGCCGAGTCCATCTTGCAATACCCATCTATTTCGGCAGCCCAACAACAGTAGCACTGACAATTGCTTGCATGATTTTGCTCAAAAAAACAAAAATGGTTGCATGATGCTTTTTTACCCTTCGGGTTTTCAAAACGAGCTGGTCACGTTGAATCATTTGTACATTTGGTAGTATTTTTACTGTTTTCGTGCAATATTTCGGCAGCCTTGAGTTATATGAATTTCCTAGTGAAATTGAACTGTTTTTTTATAGGAAAATTGAACTGTTAAAAAAGAACAAGAAATGACTGGATGAGGAGGAGGACAAGCACATCAGTAGTTACACGAAGAGTACACCTGAATTCTTTCAGACTTTTTACCAGAGCCGAACTTTTCAGAGACAAACATTTCTTCCTGCTCGCGATCGAGCTTTTAACTGCGACGCTGCATCTGCCTTCTACTAAAGGCTGAAAAAGAACACATTTTCCCTCATCAGAGCAGATTCCACATGCTTCCCGAAGTACAGAAACGCCGGGCCATGACCAGTAAATAATGCTGCCACACTGCCAGTAATAATTGATGAAAGTATTTTCTTTTGGGGGAAACGGTAATTAATTTCACTGTCCCCATCAGCCCTCAGTGTATGCTTCCTGGAGTCGTCCCCAGCATTGCTGTAACTTTCTTGGCTCCGAGTTACAGAGGCCATTGGCTGCACGCAAAACAGGTCACCTGCATGTGCCATTTGCCTTCCTGGCCAGGCAGGCATTGTTTACGCAGGCGATGTCTGAAACTTTGATTGATCTGTGGGTTGGCGTTTTTCAGGGCTTAGACCAAACCGCCACAAGATTGAGATGAACAGCTGCTCTAGGCGAGACTCAGAAGAACCGTTAGTCACGTTCAGCTTAGCTCATTTATGTAGGGAAAGATGTTCGGCTTGTTTATCTCATTGCCCGAATAGTGAGAATCTTTGAGAATTGCATTTGGACACACTATACACAGCACAAGGCCAACAGGTGAAATTATTACTCGCTCCGTTTTTAAATTATTGTCGTCGTTGACTTTTTTAAGTTAACTTTGATCATTTATCTTATTCAAATTATTTTTAAAAATATTATATTATTGTCATAGTTTGTTTTATCGTCAAAGAAAATTGAAACATAACTTAAAATCTTTCATATTTAAAATAATATTTTGAATAAGACGAATGATTAAAGTTAAATAAAAAAAAAGTCAACGACGACAATAATTTAAAAACAAAGGGAGTAAGCAGATACGTAGAGTAAAGATGATCAGATTACAAATAACTATTATGGACAATTTTACCAGAATATCTGGACAATCCCAATGAATCAATATCAATCTATAGTACAGCAACAAATGCTTCTCGTGCTCTTTTCCCCCCACGCTATGTGACAGGAGGAGGAAGCACAGTGCTTGTCCGTTGCGATCAGAGCTACACCGCCGCAGCTTTCTCGGTCGGGTCCAGGTCCCCCGCGGCTGCGTTGCTGCATCTCGCGCAACATGTCACACATGCAATTGACACGTGGATATCATTAGGGTTTGTTTCGGCCTCCGCGGCCCGTGGCAATCTTCTTGTTTATGCTCGCTTGGCTCTTCTTTTCACAGTCTCTGTACTGTGACCGTTGCTTGCTTAGCACTAAAAAGATTAGGTTTTGGCTGAAACACTTGCCTGCGTTTCAAGTGATGAATGCGACTTTTAAGATAGCTATGGTCCATATGTCTGATACTGCTTCACGTGCCCCTCTATGTTGGCGATTGATTCTTTTTTGGTTCCAAATGATTTTGATTTTTTAACTGTTTGTTTTCATTATAAACATTTTTTTTTACTCCGCACCTAACAATTTATTCCCTAGCAAACCTTACTACTTTATTAGAAAAGAAAAGAACGACACGGACAGACAGCTTCCATTCCATTTAATAGAGAAGGAACCTAAGCAAGCAAACTTTGGTTACTAGTTGGACTGATTGTGCTGAAGCAACTGGTAGTTAGCGCATAGTTTTCGTGGCTCTTGTTCAGTCCAAAACCACTTAAAGAAAACGAATTGTTTTCTCTTTCATGATATTCAGGAGTGGTTGCTGTTTATCCATCCCCTCTCAGATTTTTCTTCTAAGCTTCCAGTTTTTGCTTTCTATGGAGAGACTCGTGTAAAAAAAATATGTGAGAAACAAGGTTTTTAAAACTGATGAACACCGGCCGGTTAATCGAAAAACTGGTCCAGTACAGTTTCACAAAAACCAAACCTATATAGGAGTACTACAGTACATCAAAACGAATAACCGATGGTTTTGCAAATTAATTGATCGGTTTTTGTTCGGTTCAGAAACCTGCCCGGCTCCGGTTTTGGAAACCGTGGCGAGCGCACATAGCATGGCATCCCTGCCGAGCTTCGTGCACGCATGCGCATGAATCAATGGCACATCAGCACATGAGCCCGGCAGGTTATCTATAGTAGTAGCGTGTTACTTGTTGATCCTTGCACAATCAAGGATCGACCAACCTCTCGACCAAACTCCCAAAGTCCAATTTCTATTAAGGTGAGACTCCACTTCCAATTAGGTACACCGTTCTATCATGAGACTGAAAGTGAGGACCGGACCTCTGGTTGTTGATGTACACACCCCACTGCACTGGGCCGACCGTGACACGTCACAGGTCAGACCACAGGAACTGCTCCTTCCTTCTTCCAGCGCCACCGGACAAATCGGAGACGAAACGGAGCAAGAGGACAAGCTGAGTGAGACAGCTCATACTCATACGACGGGCAATGCAGGATGACCTGTGCCGTGCATTTCTTACGTGTGGACTTTCGTGCCCGTAGGCTAGCTGGTGTGCATCACGATGCCGCCGCCGTCGGAATAAGACGGACTTTGATCGCCGCCGTGCACACCGGTCGTCGTTGAAAGTCGCAGAGTCTTTCTTTCTTTCCCGGTGAGCCGCCGACAGGCTGGAGTTCGGCAGGAGAGGGGCCCCACGTGTCAGACGCACATGACCGACAGCGATCCTGGCCGTGGTCTGGACGCATTGCATTGCGGATCGAAACTGATGAAGCGAGTCGAGTGAAGCTGAACGATCCGAACCCGACTCCAGTTTACCAGGTAGATCGACCGATGCGTGAACGAGAGTCCACGCGATTAGCTGGTGGCCGCTGATCACGCGCCAAATGCAGTGATCGAGGAGATCACTAATGCGTATGGACAGTTTTCCCGTATGACATGTACTACTACGTTTCTGTTTCGTCATAGGTCATCATTGTTCCAACGGCTGCTCAGATGTAAGCATATATGTTTCCTTCTCCATTCTCTCCTTTTTTTTAGACAGTATGAACAGCAGAATCTTGGCTCAACTGACTGCAACTGAAGTAGTGATGATACCGGTGAGGCTGAGCAATCTGGTAGCGACCGGAGCCCAACTCCGAATCGAACCAGCGTCCATGACGGTCCAAGCTCACCGATCAGTACGTGGCTTGTTATACAAGCTAAGATTAATTTCAGAGCAGCGAAAGACAGGGTTCAGTGTTTGCAAGTCACTTTGGATCCATGGGTATAGGTTGGTCCGATCCCTTCTGTTCTTCCTTCCTTCCTTTTTTTTTTTTTGAGACACTGTCTTAGCAACTCAGCCACCTAGAATAATTTGTGAAAATTTCTTCCAACGGGTGGAAAATGTTCTCTCATCAAACGAGCAGAAAACTTCTCCATCCGGCCTTCGCTTCTGATTAGTGGTCTCAACTCTCAAGGCTCGAGCAGAGGCCAGCTGTTTGTGTTATTATCTATACCATCGCCTTCTTCTTGGAGCTTCGTCGATGATTAGCACACGCAGTTCAGAGAGGATCATTAGCCGCATGTGGAAGACCAATGAAAGTATTCGGAACGCGTATATAGCTGGAGGAGAACAAATGTTCCCCAACTATGTGAGGAACATTTGAAAAATCGAGACGAGATTAGATTATGGGGCTAACGCTACCTGGATTAACATGTTCAACAACAGAGAGAAGTTGGTTGGGCACAATCACATGGGCTCTCATAGTCAGAATTGACCTCTCTCCTTTTCAAGAATGCTAGAGAAAAGTTAAGAAAAAAAGATGCTAGAGAAAGAAGGAAGGGTCGGTCAGTCAGTCCTCCTCCCTCAAATCGACAGATCGAGGTGCGCTGTCTCAATCCACGCACATTCTCGCCTCCTTCCTGCCACATTTCTTTGATGATGATTTCTTTAGCGTCGGCTAGTATTGAACTGAAGCCTCTGCCCCTGCTTTCATTTTTCTTGGTAGGACTCAACTCCGTCAGCAAGAGAGCGAGAGTTCAGCTTCCGTTCCATGATTTGTTGTAAATAATTGCGATGCCGTAGATTGTACACCGGCGTGTTCAATTGTTCATTGAGACTTGCTGGGTACCTGACAAGTGAGCCCACGCGTTGACGAACTTGTCCTATACTACAGTTAGATCCTCTTACTCGTGTTGAACTTGATCCTCGTCACAAAAGGCATCAGAAGCTTAACCATGCCAGCATCAGAATTTTTATTTTTCTTAAAAAATAAAAACCTTTTTTTTTAAGATCCAGATGCCTGTGTTGCTACTTCTAGGCCATACTATCTCCATACCCACTTTTTCGGCTCCATTCTCCACTGCATTTGCAAACTAGTTCATGTACCGTCTTAAAAAAGCGATCGTGTCACTTCGATTCCTGCTCCTAGTATGTTCCATTTGCTTTTGCTAAAAATCAAATACTACTCCAAGTAGTAGGTTCCATGTTCCAATCCCAACCAACTCAGAGGTGCCCTTCATCCAGCTAAAAAAAACGCTTCCTTTGGCTTCACGGGTGAGAGACAAGGGTTTGTACTGAGATTAGAGGCGTATTAAAAGCGAGGGCAAAAGCTGCAGGCCACCAAATATTCTTCTCTGGGCTCTGGATCCGGGACTGAGGAGATCTCTTGCTGTTAATTTACAGTAACGAAACCAGCATATGGTGAAAGAAAAGGACTATTAGTAAGTCTATTATATTACTCAATGGTTGTCCTAATACAGAGGTGAAGTACTTGAAATGTTTTTTTTAAGAGAGAAACTAGAGGCTGGGGAGGCATGAGGTTTGTCCCTACAACTGGTGCTTGGTCTCTTGCTCTGATCTTGCGGGTGTTTGCTTCTACACAATGGAATCCTGAAATCCAGCCAAAGAACCGGCAGATTCTCACCATTCCGTTCCAACAAGCTTCAACCGTTTTAAAACAAATTTTAACGCAGAAGATTGCCGGTTTTAATAGCTGGTCATGCTTCGCTAGACACGGCTTGGAAAAAAAGTAATGTGGCGAGCAGAACAGAACAGGTGAATCAAGCATCACCTAACGCAATCCACTGTCCTGGCAGTGGCAACACTAACAGCACCGGTGATAAGCGAAACGAGCACCCCACAAAAATGGCCACGAGTTCCATCACGAGTATAGGTATAGCAAGTGCTGGCACTGCCATCTGCCACATAGCTCATCCCAAAAGGTTATTCCGTTGAAATTTGTCAGGAATTTTACACGAACCAGTTTAGTTTTCGCAAAAAAATAAAAAACTTCATTTTTTTTTCTTGTTCCGAACGAGCACGCCAAGATCAGAGCCAGTTTGCTTCAGTTAAAAAGAAGAAAAAGATCAGTGTCTTTTTCACCCATCCGTCGGTTGCTGTGGAAGTTACCCGGTGACCGTCCAATTCAGGAACGAAATTTCATTCCAAGCAAAGCATGTCTGCGCTGCGCCCGAGCTGCACGGAACACAACCGGGAGGCTGTAGGAGGCTTCGAGCAGTGTCACCATCAGCTACCATTTTCAGTGAAGGAAGAGTAAAAACTTGTAGCCGTTCCTCCTCCTCCCGCCCTCACCAACCTCTTTTTTTTTCTTTCACCTCACAAATTCACCTCCACCGCCTTCACGCCATATTCATTCATTCCTCTTCCTTTCCCCCACCCCACCCCCTGCTTCCCTTCCGCATCTTGATCCTCTCCCCCTCCTCATTGCTCCTCCCTCTCTCCTCTTCTTGATCTTCGCTGCCCATACACATTCCTCCTCCTCCAATCTTGTTTCCATCCATCTTGCTGATGATCTCGAGTTGTTGGCATTAATGGCCCCTTGGTAGTCAATCCTCCATCTTTTATCTCTCTCCCCACGCCTTGAGCTCGGGCTCTGCTGAGCTCCAGATTGGCCTCCAGCCTCCATTGATTCTCGCGGCGCCAAGACCTGATCTGGGAGCTCGGTCCGCTGTGATCTGAGAGGTCCAGCCCATGGGGACGGGGGCGGTGGCGGCGGTGGCCGTGGAGCAGCGGTCGAAGCAGCGGCGGGGAGGCCACCTGTGGAAGAAGGCGCTGCTCCACTTCTCCCTCTGCTTCGTCATGGGCTTCTTCACCGGCTTCGCGCCGTCGTCCTCCTCCTCCTGGAAGGCCGGGACGCCGCAGCGCGCGGGGGACGCGCTCGCCGCCTCCCGCGTCGCCGTCGGCGGCGACGCGCGGCTCAACCTCGTCCCGCCGCCGCCGGTGGGGACCAATAACGGCGGAGGCGGCGCGACGGTGGACGTGGGCGACGACGACGACGACGAGGCCGGGCCGCGGCGGCTGCTGATTGTGGTGACCACGACGCGGTCGGGCGCCGGCGAGCGGCGGCGCCGCCGCGCGGAGCTGCTGCGGCTGGCCCACACGCTGCGGCTTGTGCGCCCTCCGGTCGTGTGGGTGGTGGTGGAGCCCGCCGCCGACGCGCCGGCCACCGCCGAGGTGCTTCGCGGGACGGGTGTCATGTACAGGCACCTCGCCTTCAAGCCGGAGGAGAACTTCACCACCGCCGCCGCCGAGGCCCACGCACAGCGGAACGCCGCGCTCGCTCACGTCGAGAAGCACCGCCTCGCCGGCGTCGTCCACTTCGCCGACGCCGCCGGAGTCTACGACACGCACTTCTTCGACGAGATCCGACAGATCGAGTGAGTTCCCTCCCAACTCCTCCTCCATCCTCTGCTCTACTCAACCTCATCATCAAAAATTTCGTTGCTTTCACATTTATTATCTGAATCCTTTTAGGAGGTTGAACGAATTTTAGAATGTTTCAATTTGTAAGCAAACTCATTGATTGCTTCCATTTTGGGTTATATGCTCAAAGATTGGAGCTTTACTTGATTCCTCATTCAATCTGAGCCAATTGGTATCCATTTCCTGCGTGCGTTTTGTTCTTCCACAGTACTGCTCGAATCTGAATCAGAGAACTTCAAATTTCAAGTTTTGGCCTTAAATCACCGATTTGTTAGACCCACCGACTAGGGTTTGCTCATAACTAATCTCCGCATCTTGATTTAGCAATAGTTTACTTGCGCAATAATAAATGTTTAAGCAGCCGTATAGTTTGGTGGAAGAATAATTGGTACTAGTAGGCACAAGCTGTCATTAGTGGAGGAACAAGAGTGGGGGCAACGTTTCCCTGCATTCCCTTGTCATGGACACTGCAGGTGCTCACAATACTTGAATTTTCTTTCAATTGCTCTGATGCAAGGAGTCAAATTATTGGATCCAGCTTCTCTCCTTTTCCAGTCCCTTTCGCCCCCAACAAACTATGCTTCTTTCGAACATTTAATTTTTCGCTTTTGCTCACCCCAACGAACATATGTGTTCATGCCAACCACTCCAATTAGTTTAATTAAGACTTTTAAGCGTGTCTCACGTCCAAAGCGTCTCTATAAAAAAATCAGCAGTACTAGTTGTTAATAAAAGCAGTGCTAGCACTGGCTGTTGGATCACTGACAAAAGGGCCCACAACAGTGTCGGTGGCACCTAACCAATTCCCTAGTAAATGAAGATATAGCATGCTTGAATTGATTGTGGAAATGTCTGGTACTCTCCAATGTGGCTATGCAAAGTGCTGGAAGAAATTTGCTAGCAATGCATAGATAAAAATAGCAGTTAACTCAAATGAAAAAGTCCCCATACATACCACTTGCTGGTTTCTGACCCTGTGAAATATTTTACGCAAAGGATTGTACAGTATTCCTATAATTTGCTCATCTGTGATTCAGATCTGCTGCAGGGGGTAATAAGAAACTAAATTTTCATTCCCCCCCCCCCCCCCCCCCCCCCCCTTTTGAAGACCATGATAAAGGCCTAACTTGGAAGTTGGAACATTTGGCCTTCCTCAACGCTTACTTATCCAGTCAAATACTATTAGATAGTAAGATGCTAGTGGATATAAAGCAATCCTGCTCAACATCTGTTCCAAACCTTTTGTCTTTCAACTAGAACGCACATAAATCCTGAAACATTTGACTTACCTTTCGTGTTCGCTTTTCCCATAGTAGCATTCCCACATTGATGAGTACTAGCGTTCAGTACCGAGGTAGCATCACTAGTACTCATCCATGTGAGAGCATAGTGGTAATATTCCAAGGAAGATCAATCTTTTGATGAAGGGAACATGATGGGATAAAAGCGACCTTTTCCGCGAGCAAGGTGTCGCTGCATCTCGGGCTCGGCACCAAACACATTTTGCTTTTCCCCCACTTCTCGTGATGTGTGCACGTCTGCCCTTGTGGCCCCTCACTCTTTTGTGGGCTTGCCAGCAGATGCATCTCAGTCCATTGTTCCTGCCTTGTAGCACATATGACCTGACGTGCCTGCAGTTACCATAAACAAAGGAGTGCAACTGAACAATAAAATGACACTACACGCAGTAAACTACGTAGTAGTTTTGAAAACGGTGGTAAATGTCTCTTTATGTGTTAATTTGGAACCTCTTAGTATGTGTCACAAGGATAAAATTTGTGTACAGTTTGCCTAAGTGTCTAAACTCTAAAGAAGTTCACAACGTCACTTGTACAAGTTGATTTTTATTATTCCTAATAGGCTAGTAATGTGTGATTGTGTGATGACTGCACAGTGTAAACACGTCGTGTGCTGTTTAAAGTTTGCCTTTCTTGTCAATAATTGCATCTGCCTATAGTTTGTTTGATCTAGATTTGTCAAGGTGTTTCAAACTTTGGAACGGGCAAGTGGAGGGTTCAGTCAATCCCCACGTATGGGAAGCAGTTGCATGCAATAACTCACACACCTTATGATGTATTTTTGGGTTCTTCTTACCGCTAATTTATAGTGATTTGATGAGTCAGCGAAACTACGGAAGTGTGCTATATGTATAACTACAAAACTATGGCTTCATATCCTCCTATGATCTTACTGGTGAGAGAAGCCTCTATTTTTCAAATTAATGTAGTGTATGCAAAGTGTCGATGGAGCCTAATATAGTAATCTTTTGCTGATATGTCACTTATTCCATAGATGCTGCTGTCAAATCAAGATGAAATGATTATGGGCATAACTAACTCTTGCGTTAATATGTTGCCAGTACATATTGCTTAGTGCTTGCTTAATTACATTTGGATCTTTCTAACATTCAAATATGCAGGGCATTTGGCACATGGCCTGTGGCGACAATGTCAGTAGGCGAGAAGAAAGTGGTAGTCGAAGGTCCACTGTGCAGTGCCTCAAAGGTCGTTGGTTGGTTCTCTCGCAACTTCAACGATGGGACTACACGTGCGGTGACATATAACACGGAGGCTGACTTGAATCCTGCTGGTGCTGCTGGTACACGAGCCCACACGATTGATGTCTCCGGGTTTGCATTCAACAGTTCTATTTTGTGGGATCCTGAGCGGTGGGGACGACCAACATCGTTACCAGATACTTCACAGGTTAGCCCACACTCAATGCAGCTGTAGATACAATTCTTGCTATATTTCTGTATTAACTTTTGTTTTGGTCATGATGTAAAACACTATGATCTCTTATTCGCGTGCTGCGTCTTGCTGGTAAAAGTACATGCTGCATTTTTAGTAATGGCATCCCCATTGTGGAATGCTTAACAAAAGTACAAGTTTGGAGCTAGAATAACATTTGACTCACCAAAGGACTTAGTCTGAGATTTTAATAGTTTTAAGCTGTCCATCTACTGATCTCATCAAATCTGATCCTAAATATCCTCGCAAAAAAATAAAAAATAAATAAATCTGATCCTAAATAGAAGACCCATTAGAACCCTCTGAAGTGTGGAATACATGTCTAGGTTAATGGAGCTACAAACCCTTCTTGTGTACTCTATGCTATTTTTCTTTTGTTAGTCTTTGAAAATGAAGTCATCAGTTTCCTAGGCAAGTGGTTGTAACAACTGGATACTATGTGACTATGTCAATGGCTCTGATCCAATCATTTTCAAGTCAAGCATGTGCACATCAACAAGCTTAGGATTCATTCTGGATAGATTTTTTATGTTCCATCAACAGTTACTTTTTAAGAAAATATTTTCACCCAAAGTTGCAATATCATGTTATTAGGATTGAGGGTCAATAGTTAGAATGGTCATCAAGTATCCAATGCATATTATGAATTCTACTCCTCCTTAGATCTTATCTGATTTCATTGAGCCAGCCTTGTTACACAGTTTTCAAACTTAGCCTCCTGAATTGTTGTGACTACACCAGATACGCAATTATCGAATTCATTTTTAGAGGAAAATGGCAGTGAACAGATAATTCCCTATCACGTTTATGCACTCTTTCTTAAATGTATGATATGATTTTCAATATTGCACCTACTCACCTACGTGGCCTTTCCTTGGGCTGCATCCACTAGGGGTGCCGAAAGATGCATACGCCACTAAAACATGATATTGATTGGTCATTGAAATGAGCTAATCACACACTTCGACTCCTCACCAAGCTCTTGACTCTTGGATGGGCTGTCATACTAGCTAGTTGCATGAGAAATGTCCTAACTCCTAACTTTGGTTTTACATCAGTGTGACAAATACTCCCGTACAAACCAAACAGGCACAAGGACCACATAGAACATCAGGTCTAAGCTTGTTCTGAACTATGAGCTTAAGGGCCATGTAGATACATAAGCTCTAAGCTTGTTCTGAACTATGACTTTACACTGACAGTGACAGCATTTTATTCCTCTTCCACTGTCATGTGCCAATGTTACTCTTTTATCAAGTCACCTAAATTGCTACTCTGAGTTGATAACAAAAAAAATTCTTGATGTAATTGCAGGACTCTATTAAGTTTGTGCAAGAAGTGGTATTGGAAGATCGAAATAAGCTGAAGGGAATTCCCTCAGATTGCTCTCAAATCATGGTTTGGCAATACAGCATGCCCAACTACATTCCTCTTCAAACTTCTGCTCCGAAAGCTCACAATAGAAGGTAGAGAGTGAGCAGATCGCGGAAGTTGAAAACAAAAACGAATGGTGGGGAGTTGATGTAAATGTGGCGATAACAAAGGAAAGGAAGAAGGTCTTACTAAGTTGTTTTCCCTTTCTTTCTCTCATTTTTGTTCTTTTTTTTAAAAAAGTTTTTGAGGCCAAGAATTATCCACGGGAAATATCCCCCCCCCCACCCCCCCCCCCACCACCAAAGTAATAGTATTTATTCTGATTTATTTGTGATTCTTTAACCTGGTCTCTTCTTTTGTGAGGCGCTGTTTCCTTGCAAATTAATTTCCCTAGTGGATGGCAATAATATCATGTGTAGAAGCTTAGGGTTGAGAAAAATGGTCATGAGATGGGAAAGTGTGTGGTTTTCTAGCAGTTTTACACTCTCAAGAATGAATTGGCATGCATACAAACTAGTGGAGTCTGTTTCGTCTAACGTTTTGGAATTATTTCCATGAGCACCATGCAGTTTCATGAGATTGTCTTGTTGAGAGAAATAATGTGCACTGACTTGTGGGGAAGCAAAGCTTGTACGATCCTTTTATGTGGAGGGGGCCGAGGGGCTGCGCGTCTGCAGTCTCCTCCCAGGGCCGAGGCCTGTTGGGTCGGTGTCGGCTTTCCCACGCGCATTCCTTGGGCCGAAGGCTCGTCCGGCCCAATGAAAGATCCGCCACTGAGATCATGGAAGCAGCGGCCGCGGCGTCCCGGCCGTCGTCGTCTCCGTTCACGGTAACGCCGGCCCGCATGGTGGCGCGCGAGCTGGAGCCCATGAGAAGAGAGGCCACCACCGGACGCGCGTGGAGCCGGCGGGGGAGGAGTGGGCCGTGGTCCGGTGCGCGACGAGGACGGCCCATGGGTGCGGGTCTACTCGCGGACGCCCGTCGCCGTCGACGTGTACGACGGCGACGACGGTGGGGCCCACCACGCGCGCGTGCTACTACTAGTACGCCGCCGCCGTCCGATGCTGACGTGGACACGAGCACGTGCACGATGACTCGTGCTGGCGGACGCGACGTTCTCACGCATTGTACGTCATGGGGCGGACCACGCGGCGCCAACGCCGCCGGAGCAGAGGAAGATGAACGGGTCATCTTCTTGACGACGATGCATGGAGACGTCGATGAAAACGAACTTGACGATGGAGCCGTCTTCATCGACCGCCGCGACGACACGGTGAAGGCTTGCGTGGCTGGCGGTGGTGGAAGATGGACGACGGCTTCCCGTGCCATTGGAGCGACTTAATTCCTGAACTACGTACGTCATCGGCGACGGCGCCGAGCTGCAGTTCCCCACGCTGGTGCCAGCTGACGGCGCCCTCTCTGCCTCGTGCTAAGACGACGGAGAAGAAAGCAGAGCGGGACGACATGGAGGGTTCTTGACTACTTGTTATGTCTGCAGCTTCGACATGCGCAGCAAGGAGCCGCTCTAATTCGGCCGCGTGCGCGACTACCGTAACATCTTGGTCTCATCCGCAGAACAAGACGTTGCCAGGCATATGCATATCGATGACGACGAGGCAGACGGCGATGAATCACGCGATCCAGGGTTGCTGCTGCTTAATTGCCGTGACACCACTACCACGACAAAACGTGCCGTTAGTGGCTTAGTGCTGCTAGTGATGGAGGGAAAGGAGAGGGGAGGTACGTCATCCCTGCTAGGCGCAACTAAGCGCAAAAGAAGCTCAAAGTATTTCAGAGAACAAGGACCTGCACCAAGTATTGAAGGCAAGAAAATTCGTATATATAGAGAGGTCGGTTAGTTGGTTCCATATATGTTGAGATTATATATATGCGATAATATGAAAAATAATATATTGTTGTTATTATCAACTAGTTTTTGTATTTTCACAAGAAAACTGTGTTACCTAAACAAAAAATATCTTCTCCTACAGTTAAATGTGAAAAAGATTATATAGAGCATGTCACACACTACTAACGCAACAGAGATTTCTTCTTATTAATATTGCACGACAAAGATAGCAAGTCAGACACTACTAGTATCTCACAAGAGGGCTCTCTAGAAATAAAAAACAATCATTTGTCAATCTTTTGTAAACAAATTATAGGCACATACTCTATTTTTATTATGCTCCTGAAAGACTAGGTCGTTACATCAAAAATCTACATATGTCACGCTTTCAATACGATATAAATGTGACCACGTGTTGAGGCGGACTCTAGAAATCAAGCATCATACTCTATAAGAACCTTATTGGCTTATATTAAGACCATTTCATAAGATTTATTATTTTTTAACATAAATTATTGTTACTATATAGTTATCTTCGTAGATATGTCATTAAAATATTATGCTTTACGATAAATTAAGAAAAAATATTTTATATATCATAATAAAAAATTCAAGCCGTATCATTATGGTACTCGTTTGTGATTAGTATTATGGTCAAAGCCTCGACAAATAACAACCATGGATAGAGAGGAAACGACTCCACTAAGTTGTTTGACATATAGTATCATATAATAAAAGATCGCACTTTATAGCTAAAAAGTAGTGTGTGTAATTATCTAAATCTTTAATATTTCCCAACTCTTAATTTTTTTAAAATAATTCTCAATAAGAGAAGTTAATAATGCTAAGTGCAAAATGAATATAGCAGCTTAAGGTTTTAAATAAAGTTAAAATGTTCATATGACGGAACTAAGTATTATTAGAAAGAAAATTCACATATATAGATTGTTAATTTAATGTACAACACAAATATTTTAGAGTAATTTTTATAAGACTATATATAGCTTATCAAAACTATCATAAAACTAACTATATATTTAATTCATGATTATATTAAAAGCAACATATTAAAGAAATTGTAGCTATATGTTCCCTTATAAAGTACCACTGTGTGATAAATTGATCATCTTAAATCTATTTTTCTTTACCACTATTATGATAGGACAACACAAGCCTTATCGGCTTCAGTGATTATGCAGTGTAGTAGTACGTTCGGTGGCAATGAGGTGAAAACTTTTGATTTGTTAGTTCTAACGTAAGCTAAACATGTGTAGAATATGATGCCATAAAAGAAGTAGCTAGTAGTTTAACTTAACAAAATTAGGTGTGTTCGTTTCTTAGGGTCTAAATTTTAGTGCTGTCATATCAATTCTTCGAACATTAAATATAATAATTAAATATAAACTAAATATAAAACTAATTACATAGTTGGATGCTAATTTACGAGATAAATCTATTAATCTTAATTAAGTTATTATTAGAAGATATTTACTGAAGCATCACATTATCTAGTTGTGACCTAATTAGTCTTAATAGATTCATCTCGTCATTTAGAGGGGAGTTATAGACTGAGTTTTATCATTAATCTACATTTAGTATTTCTAATTAGTATCACAATATTCGATGAGACGGGTCTAAAAGTTAGAGGCCAGAAGGTCGTGCCATTCGAAATGCATATATCGTCTCATCTAGGATGATCGCTAAATGAAACAACAACCATCCGTTTGACCGGTCTAATGTTTGATGTTGTCGTTACTCTCTCTTTAAACTGTAGTATATCTAATATGAATTTCAAAATAATATTGATGGTGTGAATAATACATATTAAACATATACATATTATAAAGACTTTCTTGTCCATGGTCCATTATAGTCATTCCGTTTTGAAATGTTGTCGTGAGCTAGTCCATTTGTGAACTAGACAATGACAAAAAAAAAAACAGATGAGTATTTAGGGCTAGTTTGGTTTGTGTCCAGAGATTCACGCCTGACTCAGGCAACAGCGGCTGTCGTGCGTGCCTGAGCGAGGCTGCCTGAGCCAGGGCTCCAACCAAACTAACCCTTATTCTTTAGACTGACTACAACAAGAAGAGCCAGTTTGCAAATACAGGGATGCCTCATGTATACAATAACAAAAGAGACATCCATTTTACGTGTATTCCAATAAGGAGAGTTAGTTTTAAGAGGCAAATTGAACATGTATCCCGTACCTATTGGTCATTGTAACTGCTCCACTCAAGTCGTTGTAACTGATCGTTATAATTAGTTGTTGTAACTGTCGACTCAAATTATTGTAAACGTGTCCCCGCTCAATCCGCGCGCCCTCAAGTTGTTGTGATCGCACAATTGCTCGTCAAATGCATTTCGAGGAGAGAGGATTATATTTTTTACATCACCTTTGAGAATGAAAGATAAAATGTCTACTATGATGTCTAATTTTGTTGGAGACCATTTTATCATCTACAGGAGGACTCTGACATATATTTGTTGGACTCAGTTTGTACTTAGCCGCACAAGGATTCCCCAACCCCCCCCCCCCCCCCCCCCCCCGCTGAATCCTTTGTTTTTCAAGTGAATTTGTTTTCTGTTAAATTCATGTGTTATAAAAGGAGACAAAAAGTCAAAAACTACTGAAGCAGCCGATTCTAAGTACAAAACCTATTGCGGCTGAAATTGCCCTTCTGCATCAAACAGTTGCATGTAAGGAATTTGCAGCTGTAAGCAAATGCAGCTTCATGTTTCTGGTGTCATCTGCGTTATATGTAGCTGCTGATTATTTTCAAAATGCTGGAATGGGTTACAACATGACGGTGTCACTCAAGGACAAGAAAGAAAAGAGGCTGAAGACGGTCACGAGAGAGCCTTTTGCATCCATTACTGTGTGCATAGGATCTGGTTGCACTTGCACGTGACACTCATCTTCACCACGGCCGGTGCCTTGATCTTGATGGTAAGGCAAAATCACAGCTCGCTCGTGCATCGCTCGTGACCGACCCCGCTCCCGCGCCTCAACGTATTTACGCTGCTGCTAGTCGTGCGTTACGTACTGCGGCACACTGAAGACATAATTTTTGTGCCTTTCGTCTCTGAGGAGAAAGAGATCATCCAAAGAGGCAATAAAAGGTGATCAGATTAAAGGGAGAAGAAGGCTAGGACGCAGCAGACACCCTAATACAACAAGCAACCACCTCTTCATCCTTTCCACAAAGTTGAAAACGGCCTCTTACCTTCCAGTAGCTCATGTAATGATCAACATCAGCCAAGGTTCAATGTTGAAGCTGAATAATATCATGGATTTGCAAATTATTAATCAAGCTTAGTTACAGTGTTAATCATAAACAACAAGCAGCTTCAGGAATCACGAGCAGTGTGCGAGTAGGGCCTACTTGCAAGCGGCGCAATAAAATACGCGCTGGCGCTACTTGAAAGTACTGCTACCTACGCGGCTCTGACATACTAAAATCTCATAATCGCGCGTTAGGCTGTCGCTTTGCAACTCGTGACGTTTTTAAACATCTGATGGGAAACACTATGAAGGGGACACTCAGCTTGATATATTAGACTAGTACGTGTATCATTAATTAGTGTTTTGTTTGACCGTGACTGCTAGCGATTTGACCCCGTAATGTGTGTCAGCGTAATATGCAAAACAATACTGGACAACTTAGAGTACCTTAATAATTGCTAATATGACACGACAAACACATCAGATTTGCTAGCACTGTCCACAAGCATGAGCCTAGCTATATCTTTATCTTGCACTGCGTGGGTAATGGTTTGATTAATTGATTATAATATTCTAAAACTACATGGCTACAACATCATAACTGAAGAATGCACTCAATTCTCTCCGCCCCCCCCCCCCCACACACAGAGGGAGTGAGAGGATGCAGAAAATCAAAGATAACTAATGTTTGATCCGTTTGGTGTATCAAGAGAATGCGTTACATAATAATGAGGATTTAACTCATAAAGATTTGCCAGCGCAAACATGACAGACGAATAGAAACAGTTGTGATGAGTTGGCACATTATTGAGCACGAACCACCAAATCATTTTTTCCCACCTAGGAACATAAGTATATACAGGACAGGAGTGTGCTACTAACAACCGTTTACTACGCTAATTTCTCTGCATGTAGAACAACAAATAAGTAACTTGTGGTAAAGAAAATTGTATGCTATAGGGCAGGCAACAAGTAAATAACTTGTGTTAAATAAGAAGACACACGGATATACCCCTGCTGAATTATTTATGTGCTGCGGACTTACTTTGCACAACCCACGTATACTTTGCACAACCCATTGTTGTCTCATTTAACAGAATCAACATGCGTGACTTTGAGTGAGGGCTAGTCTCAACGACTACTGACCATGTGCTGCAACGGCCATGCAGGTCGGCCGTGATGCCAGGCTCCAGACAGAAGAGTTCTCGTCAATGTTTGGCATCACCTCCTGTCAGTTACTATATGTCCATCGATGGTACAAAATTTTCAGCCTTAGTTTTATGATTATCATCAAAGTTGTGAGGTTTAACGGTACGTAAACGCTTCACGGAAGAACACAAGCCAAGCTGAGAAAAGTATGATTAGTGGAGATTCCAATACCATCCCCCTGCCTTATCAGCTGTCTCCGAGCTGTCCAAAGCCACCCTTCCCTCTAAAACTCCTTACCACTGGGACAGAGAGGGGGGAGAGAGAGAGAGGGCGCGTCGCAACAAGCACCAAAGGTAATGTACACGCACTTGCCTCTTGTTCTTCTCTCTCATCACTCCTGCTTCCAAGCTCCGAGCTCCCCCACAACGGCAACCTCCAATCCATAATCCAAAGCACATCTATCTGTCAGTACCCAGCTCCAGCCAAAAATCGTTGGCTTCTCCTGCTCGCCCTCCTTCCAACCTTCCGCTAGATATGACTGCATTGCAGGTTCCTGCAGAATTCAGCTGCCCTCGCACGCCACTGACACATTCTTGTTGCCTGCCTGCACACACACCCTTTGCTTTCGCAGAAAGATTTGGCGATTTCTTCTTGTAAAGTTGCATCTCTTTGTGCGTGCACCTGTCAGCTCATCTCTTCTTGTGTTGGGTCTGATAGATATAGATCTGGGCGACTCGGTCCTCTCCAGAGCGATTGTTTCTTGCTGAGGAGCCATGGGGAAGAAGGGCAAGTGGTTTGGTGCGGTCAAGAAGGTGTTCAGTCCTGAATCTAAGGAGAAGAAGGCAGAGGTAACGGCTTTTTCCTCGGAATGCTCTTGAGTTTTTCGGGTTTCGTTTCGGATTTTTGGTGCGGTTCGCGTTCGGATCTGATCAAGATTTGAGGGTCTCCTCTACCGAATTGCGAAGAATTTACGACCGTACTTAGAATACGATCTGTTCTGTAGGATCGTATCGCTTCATCCTCTACCAAAAATAGAATTGCGAAGATTTAGTAGCTTGGGTTTCTGGACTCATGATCATGTCTGTACAGAGTTTAGGATTTCTGGAATCGTGATCCTAGCTTCAACTGGGTTGTCTTGTTTGTGAGAAAGAAAAGGTTGATTTTTTCCAATATGATAAGTTGACATTTATCCGTTGCAACTGTCTCGTCATGTTTAACAGATCTGCAATCGAAGAATCATCTTTTTTCTTGCATTTGTTTTGTTACACTTCAGTTCGAACTGAATTCTGATCACAAACCAAACTTCGCCCTTGAAATGAACAGAGACTGAGGAAGAAATCGGCAGCAAGCAATCCAACTCCACTAGATCTGACCCCATCAGCTTCTCTGGAAGTCAATGTCTCGGTGCCGCCCCCTCCTGCTCAACCCACTTTTCACCAGACTCAGATTGAGGAGGAGATTAGGGTGCCTGAAGCCGAAGAAGAGCACAGCAAGCATATTACTGAAGATGCTGCCCCTGCGGCACCAGCAGCCCAGGCCTCAGTATTGCCTCCTGGTGTATCAAGGGAAGAACTTGCGGCAATCAAGATCCAGACTGCCTTCCGAGGTTACCTGGTAATGTGAAACATACATGCTTGCTATTTTTTCTCTTGACATATTTAGATAAGCTTTAATCGAAAAAGGCATATTTAGTGTTTATTTATAGTTGCTGATTTGATCTTTGCAATTTTGAGTGTGGGATGACAGTTATTCGTATTTTTTTAAAAAATTTCCACGTCAACATGATTGAACATGCGCAAATGTCTGTTGGTGGATATCCTGATTTTTTTTTGTAACTTTTAGGTGTCGGCAGCTTGCCAACCTTGCAGGTGGTAGTTGGTCCGTTGCTGTTAATCTAGAGTTATACTACCTCTTGGTTGCATAATGCAGCTATTTACGGTCCTCCTATTCATTTCATCATTTTATATGGCAATTGTGTTTAAAAATGATGTCTATAAAAGTATATTTTCTTGCTTCAGTAGCACTAGCACCTTGTGGAACTGAGTAATGTCTAGCTCCGTTCCTTCCTCTCCTTCGAAGTGGTCATTATTGTTTTTAGGTATATTCTATTGTTTATTCAAGATAGTTTTTCTGAGAGGGCAAATAAACCAGTCTTGCCAAGTGTTACAGCAACAAGTCATGAACAACTGGCAGTTGGTGGCAGCCACCTTTCATCACTCGCTTTCTTTTCTCTTTTCAATCATTTTTTTTTTTTGTATGGATGGCCTGTCTGTGATACTGTGGATGTATCCTTGAGATAACAATCCAGGTACACAACTTTGTAGGAGCATATTTATTCCTTAGGGAATATACAACTTCATGGAAATTTTGCTTGTTTGACCTATTTTTTTTTTAAAGATACTTTTGCTGTCAACATACTGAGAGAGGTTTGTCATTGTGATAATGCAGGCAAGGAGGGCACTAAGAGCTCTACGGGGCCTTGTTCGATTGAAGTCATTGGTTGAGGGTAATTCAGTTAAGCGTCAATCTGCAAGCACCCTACGATGTATGCAGACTCTATCACGGGTCCAGTCACAAATACGTTCTAGGAGGGCGAAGATGTCCGAGGAGAATCAGGCTCTCCAGCGCCAGCTCCTGCTGAAGCAGGAGTTGGAAAATTTCAGGGTATGTAGTCTCGAAGCTCCACGATAAAAGTATTTAATGTGCCAGTGTTGTTCAACAAATTGCAGTAATATGTTTTCTCCTTTATTCTAAGCCTTCATATAATCAAAATATTGCTGGGAGTATTAAATGTATTCTGTTTGTGAATAATCCCTCATCAGATGGGTGAGAACTGGGATGACAGCACTCAATCCAAGGAGCAAATTGAAGCAAGCCTAATAAGCAGGCAAGAGGCGGCAATAAGAAGAGAAAGAGCTCTCGCATATGCATTTTCACATCAGGTAGGCATTCCCAAGACTGGGTGCCAATCAATATATACTTCGTTCTGTTTGTAACATGTGCTTATACTGTTTCAAATTTTGTTCTTTTTAGTGGAAGAGTACTTCAAGGTCTGTCAACGCAATGTTCGTAGACCCAAACAACCTACAATGGGGCTGGAGCTGGCTAGAGCGGTGGATGGCAGCAAAGCCTTGGGAGGGACGCAATGGGACTGACAAAGATAGTAACATTGATCGCGGATCTGTGAAGAGTATGAGCTTGAACCTTGGAGAGGGAGAAATCACAAAAGCCTTCAACCGTCGGGACTCCAAGCCAGACAAACCATCACCAACAACTCCAAAGCTGACCCGTCCAGCCTCCAGGCAATCCCCTTCGACGCCTTCTGCAAAAGTGACACCAATCCTGGCAAGGAGGAAATCTGTCACGCCAAAGAATGGGCTCTCACAGGTGGATGATGATGCGAGGAGTGTGTTCAGTGTGCAGTCTGAGCGACCAAGAAGGCACAGTATAGCCACCTCAACGGTGCGCGATGATGAGAGCCTTGCAAGCTCCCCATCGCTTCCAAGCTACATGGTTCCCACAGAATCTGCAAGGGCCAAGTCCCGCCTCCAGGGCTCGGCAGTGACCAATGGCGCTGAAACACCAGAGAAAGGTGGCTCTGCTGGATCAGTCAAGAAGAAGTTGTCCTTCCAAGCTGGAATGGCATCTGCCTCACCAATGCGTCGACATTCTGGTCCTCCCAAGGTAGAGAGCGTGGTGAAAGATACTGTTGCGATGCCACAGCCAGAGGCATTGGCCGTCAATGGTGGAAGCAAATGACTCATATGACATGTAACAAAGAGGGGCAATGGATTATGAAGATATATTTCATACCTGAACAAAGGTTAAGATAATATCAGCTGTATGAATTATTCAAATTATTTTTCCAGTTACGACTACATTGTTGCTCTAGAAGATACGCTGGACGTGCCAGTTGATTCCATTTGTTGCTTCTGTAAAACTATATCGATTTGTCACTTTAATCTGTAATGTGATGTTTGTATGTAAACAGTTCTTTTATATATGCGAGCCATCTCTTTGTACTTTCAGAAATATCCTTGGCAAACCATATCGATATGCAGTTTCATAAATTTTTGTCTCTTCAAAAAAGGCATTCCTATACGTCTGTAAAGCGTAAACCATGAACCCAATTCCAGTCAAGAGGTGAAATTTTATTACCCAGATCAAAGCATAAGAAGAGGTTTAAAAATCATTGTACTAATATTCATACACACAAGAATTTTTCAGTAAGTGATTTCTTCACTAGCATATGTACAACAACTTTCATCAATCAATAACATCTGAGTTACGAAACTCAGGATGCAATAAAATAACATTGTGCTACATTTTGTCCTCGAAGAAGAAAGAATAAATAAAACAATGAATATGAAGCTTTTGAAAATGCCACCTAGTCTAACCAAAGCAGAGATTCCTTCTGCTCTTGAGTTATGCAATTTTTGTGTTATTGTCCACACCTTCGTGTGGAAGCAATCATTGGACAATTTGAAGCAAATTTGCAGAGATTGCACTTCCACCTCTCCTCTTCGGTCACAAATTTAGGCTCTCGTGCCCCTTGCCAGAATCTGAGGACTTCCTGGATTTGATCGTTGAACCAACTAGCATCATAAGAGAACCAGTATTCTTCAAGCAGGGAATGATCCAACTGTAGTTCATATCTGCATCAGTACGGATAAGCAAATTACAAGCTATAATTGCAATTTATCAAGCCAACAGTCCAAACAACAGTGATTAGGCATTCAATAGTCTCTATTGTTTAGGCTGTAAGCCAATATAATTCAAATTTACCTCAAGAGCAGCTGATCTTGGGACCGTGATAGTGTATGGCATGTAACCTTGAAATATTTTAATACATCTTCAAAGGTCTGCAAACAGAAACCATGTCACAAGTCACAAGTCACAAACATACTAAGGGCATGTACAGTGGTCCAGACAGCTGCCGTGTAATATACACATCCATGTCATTTTTAGACATCACATAACACATATTCTCCAATGGTTGTTTTTCAATACTGTCTATTAGAGAAGTTACTCGCTTCAATTTTGCATGCACCTAAGAACAAGTGTTGTTTAAAAGTAAGTTTTAATTTTATGGGCCATTTTGTGTTCTGGTACATCTGCATCCATGAACGTGAAAAGAGAGAGACATTTGGATATTGCAACAAATGAAATGTTATAAATTATTTTGTGCTATAAATGAATTGTAGAAGTATTTGAACAAGTAAAGAAAATTTTATCCTTGCTATGTTACTATAGGTGAAATATACACATTATTTGTTATGTTTTCCATCAGTAATTTTGTTATTTGGATCTGAGCAGGCAGATGCAAATTTTGTTATCTGGTGAATTCTTTATTGAAGTCTTTGGGATTGGGATATGTGAAACATGAGATTTTGGAACGGGAAATGAGGGGAATCGTTCTCATGTTCTTCTGCGCTATCTGAGCTAGTCGGGTGTAAATAAAATGGCAGCAGCGGGGAGAGGAACTCGCGTGAGGGAAAGCGGCCAGCGGGGAAGAAAAGATTATGAGTGATGCGGAGCACCGGATCGGGACAAAGAAGAAAAGGTGTGAGGTTGCAGACGACACATCTTCACAGTGGATAGAAAAGTCGTTGGTAAGTAGCGGATTCCACGCAAATAGATCGTCGAGCATGCACTCGACGGCGTTTCTTTCTCTTGCTTCCCTCTCTCCGCCAGCTCGGATAAAATCCAACGTGGACCTCTCTCCTAGACAGCTGACTCACCGCATTGTACATGCCCTAAAACTGATACACATGCTATTGATAAAAGCATGAACATCCAAAATGCCATTCACAAAGCAATTCTAGCAGTCAATTGCTGGTGTGTTTAGTATAATATCACATGAAACAGAGTGAATAGAATGATTTTCATAAATAACTAGTCACTAGAATTACAATGAATCGCCTAAGCCATAATAAAGAAAGTTAAAGGTGAGATATGGCACCTTTGCATTGAATCCCAGTGAACTAATGTACCACTTGACATCATCTGATAACAAGTAGTTTGGATCCAGGTCAAAATAGCTAAAGAAATTTTCTACTGGGAATTTCTCAGTAATCAAATTGTCCCACAGATACTTGTAACACATCAGCTGAAGCCTATCACATAAATGTTGAGCAAATAATCATACATCCAGAGCCACTATCGTTCTGTCATTATACTGTGAGGCAAAGCAGTAGAACTTGCACATAACTATACAGATTACTAATCATATATGAATTTAATTTCTATCACAGTATAGCATGCCAATTATATCTCAATAAGATTCCATACTGAATTAGGGGAAAGTACAAAGGCCATGATATAAAGGAAATGCTTTCATAGCAAGATCGCCAGTACAGGCTAAAAGCAAGTTAAATACCATTCTCTATCTTATATACGGAATGGTTGACCTAAGTTTCTTCCTTAAAAAATACTAGCCAACAAAAGGATCCATGGGTAGTTATACAGATCCACACGAAATAAGTTTGCCTAAAAACAATATTAAATATAGTCCTGTAGCGAATAATCTTCTTTTTATTATGCAAATGTAATGAGGGTTTGATTGGGCAATAGGCAATGTTAACGAACCAAAAGAGCATCAGTAAAACCTCAAGCAACAGCAGGTAAAAATAGAAGTCACTTGAAAGGAATCATAGTCTAGAAACACATGTATTTTAGGCTAAGCTTAACTTCTTACTTGCAATAATGCAACATGGTTTGTCGTTCTTCTCTACATTAAATGGTTAGGAAGGCATCAGTAAGGGCAAACCTTCCATTTCTTTTTTGTGCTTCTGAGGGCATAGTTGGCCTGAAACGAGTCTTTGTATCCACTAGGATGGGATGAAATGAACTGTCATCCATGGGCATTCGGATTTCATCAATAATCCCAACCATCCATGAACCTCCAACAACTCCAATCCTGCAGGGGGATGATTTACAACTTAAATCAAGTGAAAAGAATGTTTGCTGAAATAATTTTCAAAGCCACTCTGGGAGCCAGTACTATAGCAGACATTTCCATCTATATGCAAAGTTAGTTTGCACTTGCACCATAGGAGTAAGCTTTCCAAACATTGTCATCAGTAAGTCCTTTAGTGCTTACACTGGAATTTCCCGTGTCAAGCCGTTAAACAGCAACTGGTTTGTTCCCACAATAAAGTTCATGAATCTCACCGCCCATGATTCTTCTGCTGATTTAATTGCAACATCAACTCTCTCAACAACCTGACCCAGAATAAAATAAGTCAGTTATCATCTGAATTACCCAAAGGCAGGAAGAAATGATTCCCATTGGTTTCAGTAAAAAGGGATAATTGTTTGGCAATAGAGTTAAGATAACAAGGGGACATAAACCTGATGATAACATCATCAAATCAATTGTATAGGATAAGGATAACATAACATGTAATACGTTCTCTCCTCAAGTCATGGTGAAAAAAGCAGAGACAAATCACTATTCATTAGTACATTGTTGCCTCGGTAAATGAAGGCATTGTCCTTCCGTAGCGGGGCACATTCGATACAGAAGTATAGAACCCATGTAACGGAACAGCATTCCGCTTGGAAGAACCAAAGTGCATGACTAACCTCCTGCTCAAGCTGGGCGTGGCGGTCGGAGCCGGCCTTCATGGCCGCCGTCCTCTCAGGCTTGCCGTGTTCGAGAACGAACTCCATCTGCTTGTCGCACCATTCCTGCAACACGGAAAATGCCCGGACATCAGAACCACCGAGGCACAGATTGCAAGCACGCATCACGGCACACGATCCAGGTGCGGGGAGGCCTGAGTGAGAAAATGGCCAGTTGACTACTGTAGTTGAGGGCGGCCCACCGTGGCGGTGACGTCGGTGACGGCGAGAGCCCGGCGCTCCCGGAACCGGACCATCAGCGGTTTCCGCTGCGGGGGGAGGTCCTCGATGTCGCCGCCGTGTCCCGCGGCCGAGTAGGCCGCGCAGGAGAGCTGGGCGCCGCGGCGGGCGGCCGAGGATAGGAGCGGGCGGGCGGCGGCAGCGGCGAGCGCGGCCTCTATGATCGCCATTTCCTCGTCGCTGACGACCTCCACGGCGATCTCCTCTGTCCCGGGGCGCGCCGCGGTGGTAGAGGAGGAAGGGGAGGAGGACATCGGAGCCGGAGGAGGAGGAGGGCTGGCTGTCGGTCAGAGCGGGACCCACCAGTCGCAGCTCCGGCCGAGCCTCTACACGGTTGGTTGCGCTTCACCCAGTCACTGGCCGGTGGAGCCCACAAGACCGATTCTATCCTTCTAGAGTCTGGTTGGTGGTCTTCTTGTTACATGGGCCTACCCAATGCGAGAGAACGGCGGGAAAGCGAGCCTGGCCCGGCTCGGCCCATAGTGACGTCGCGAGTGAAGTCACGTGGTACAGTAGCGCGGGTACCCGTAAGGAAAGCAGGTGCGCGAAGGAAGAAAATGGCGACCAACCCCCCTCCGGCGGCTGGGTCGGTCGCGGACTCGTACGGCCCGGAAAAAACCGGATTTGATAGCGGCCGATACGTCCGCCGCGGCGGCTGAATAGGAGAGAGAAAACAACCACTTCCTCCTCGACGACGAACCCCACAAGCACGCGCGAGCGCGACGCGAGCCAAGCGAAGGGAGGAGAGAGAAAATAAGAAAAAGAAAAAAAGAAAAAAAAAACACTCGTCGTCGATAGAAACCGAGGTGTGTGTGAGAGAGAGAGAGAGCGGAGGAAGGAGAAGGGGGGAAGGAGAGGCAGAGGGAAGTGCCGCCGCCGCCGCCGCCGTTGCCGTTCGCTGCGCGCGAACGCCGCTCGTCCCCAATTCTCGGCGCCCCGATCGCCGGATCTCCACGCCGGCGTCAGTTGCCGGCGTCGGCTGCCCGGGGCCGCGATCGGCCCCCCATGCCTGTGGCCTCTAGGGGTTTCCTCGCGCGGGAGTGAGTTGCTTGGTGGTGGCCATGGCAGACCTGGCTTCGACCTGCAAGGTAGACGCCGGCCCGCCCCGATCTCCCCCCGTTTCGGCCGAATTCCGCGGGGTTTCGCTTGGCTCTGGAGGGATTTCAACTCCGTGCTCGCCTGTGTGGCGCCGCAGTTGTCTGTGGCAAGGTTTAGAGGGATTGATGGGTGCGGAATTGGTAGCGCTCGCGCTTCCTTTTAGCGTTTGTTAGTCCAGTAGTAGTTCTGGGTTCCTCGGACATGTTTGGAATTGCTGAGTCCAGGCTTTGTTTTGGCGTTTGTTAGCACTAGTACCATCAGGTTCTCCATTCATGGTTTCTGTCTCAGCTTTGGGAGCGTTGTGAGTTCTCGTGTGATGTTGTATGCCATCTTAGTCAGCGAATTATTTGCTCTTAAATCATACATAATTGTTAGTTTCAAACCTCTATTGCATGATGCAGTACTTCAGATACACCTAGCTTGTGCGTGATTATTAAACGGGTACCACTTTTCTTAAATAAACTTAGAAATGGTTACGATGTTCATAGTTCTGTTTTGATGTTTCGTCCATTGGTCGAACAAAAGGATTCTGTTACTGTACCAAAATGTGTATGCCACGCTGATGAATTGCTTGTGTGACTTTGGTGTTGATCCTTTTCTTATCTGTCGTAGGACAAACTTGCGTACTTCAGAATAAAGGAGCTGAAAGATATCTTGCATCAGCTGGGGTTACCAAAGCAAGGAAAAAAACAGGTCTGAAGATGTCTTCTTTCTTAATATGACTGTTTCACCTTCCGCGATGAGTATAGTTCGAGTTGACAGTTTTCTCGAGTACAAACGTCCTAGATAAACTAGTTACCTAGTCCTCTATTGTAATATCTGGTCATGTAGCTTACATGACTGTGCTGTGTGGAAAACTGGAAACACCAATAACTCTGTAAAATTTGGTTTTCAATATAAACCGAGTAATATCTCTTTTCCAAAACAAAAGGTAGTTATCTAGTCATAAATCATGCTGGACTGGACTCCTATGTAAAAATTGCTTTGGGCATCGACAGGATGATAGAAACAAACTTCAAATCAGAATAGCTATTTTAAAATCTTATCTTTGTTTACTGCTCCAGTTTATGTTTAATGTTATATCTGATCCAATTTCATAATCTTTGATCGCAGGATCTTGTTGATAGGGTATTGGCACTGTTATCAGATGATCAAGGTATGCCTGTCTTTCTTGTATATACTTCCCCACCCTATTTGTGCCTTACGAAACTGCATTTTTTATGCTCAATATGGAACCGCCTCTCTTGCTTTATAGTTTTGGTTTGATGAAATCCAGTTCTTCACCTCTATTTGCTTGTTACAGGTCAACGCCATCATGGTTGGGGAAGAAAAAATTCTCATACAAGAGAGGCGGTGGCAAAGATTGTTGATGACACATACAGGTTAAATTTCATTTTCTTGTCTAATTGTTTTGCATGTATAATAGACCAGAGACACATGATAACTCGTGCTACAATTGTTGGCTCACTTTGTTTGATTCCTTCATGATTTCATTAGCAGGAAAATGCAAGTTCAATCTGCTCCTGACCTAGGTTCTAGGAGCCACAGCGGATCAGATTTCAGTCATTTCAGGCCCAAAGAGGAAGCCAATGACTTTTACCATACAGAGACTAAGGTCCGCTGTCTCTGCAATAGCACAATGCTAAACGACAATATGATCAAGGTAACCTTTTCTTTCTTTTTTCTCTACATTTCTGAACTATAACTGTTCTCATCTGGTTTCATGCCGATTCTCATTGATCTTTATCATGCTCCTTATTTTCTGCAGTGTGAAGATACCAAGTGTCAAGTGTGGCAGCATATGAGCTGTGTTCTCATTCCAGATAAGCCCACAGAGGGTGTTGGCCCTGATGTTCCACTCCAATTTTATTGTGAATTGTGCCGTCTGAGTCGTGCAGACCCGTATGTAGTGCTATGACCTGTTTGATTTACTTTGTTTCCCTTTTATTTTTTTCAATAAGTATTGTTTTTGTTTGTTATATACTGCTATCACCATAATTTTCTTTCCTGCCTAATTGCTAGTTTGTTCTTAGTTTGATTTATTTTTATGTTTCTTTGATGCATATTATCATGTTTGCCATTTATTTCTCTGTACTTTATCATGCTCCTGGCCTTTTGAATGCTTTTGTGGTTAATTGAACTGCTACACTCATCTTTTATTTTAACCTGGATACTCCAAGGAACATAGGAAATGCATTTTTGTTTGCCTTTGTCTGAGTTTATTGTGTGCCTTCTAAGCATCTTTGTTTCACTGCTTGGCTTCAACACACTAATGTATCATGAAAATGAAAGTCTTTTCTGGAAGGATGAAATAATCAGCCTGTCTAGGTTTTTTGTGCGGTTGAGGTTACAACGGTTTTCCATGCTGTATTACTAAATTCAAGTACATATATGTTGATTTTGCAACGAATATTCAGAATCTCTATTGAATCATGATCTAAAACTGCAGGAAACTTCATAATTTAGTTAGAGACTGAAGTCAGAAAAAGAACTTTGCTTGTGCAGGATGCCCTGTCGACATCTAAATATTATATAATTTCAAGCATTTAATTAATTTTCTGAGTTGGTTTACCGCCCTGCTTTCCTAGATCCTGTGCAGGCTGACTGCAAATCTGCATTAGCGCTCTCCTTACTTAATTCCACCGTCCACCCTTTGCATTTGCAGGTTTTGGGTGACAACTGGAAATCCGTTACCCCCTGTTAAATTTATGTCATCTGGTGTTGGACATGATGGGTGGGTACATAATGGAATTCATTATTTTAGTAATACTCACTATTTTACTCCTTTTGCACATTAAATATGTCCTCATTGAACTGTTACATCTTTAGAACAAGCGTAACCCAAAGTGTGGAGAAAACCTTCCAGCTTTCTCGACAAGATAGAGAAACAATCCAGAGAGCAGAATATGATCTCCAGGTTAGCTTCCCCCTATGCAAGCTGAGTTTCACTTGTTTCCAATTAGCTCTCCTCTGAGTGTCAACAGAGAAAATGTGGGTGTATGTGAGATGATATTACTTGATCGAGGGCAATTTGGTATGGGTGAACTGTGTTGTTTCATGTTAACTGCCTGTTATCTTTTGTTATGAGCACGTGGAAGTTAGCAATCAATGCATCGGAGCCGGAACTTAGCCTCTAACCCCCCCCCCCCCCTTCTCTCTCTCCAACATGTGACCTTTATTGCTGCAGTTATTTTGTGTTTTGCTCTAGTTTTTGTTGCATTCCACTTTCTTTAAACTTATCTTTGTCTCTTCTGCTTCCCTTTGATAGTTCCTTTGGGTTTCCATCTCTAGCCTTACTCCAACTTAAAGGCTTTGTTCTTATTGTTGTTTACTGCCTTATTATGTACTATCTACTTTGCACCATGGCAAACTATATTTACCATGTAGACTAATGCACATGGAACAGTTCTCTGTCACAATCTTGGTTGTCTGGATTTTGTCAGTCATGCCATGTCCTACCCAAAAGTAAAAAACATTGGTACACAATCACTGGCCCTATTGCACTTTTTTACATTGAAATGTGTTTTGGTCTTGTGAGCAGGCTTGGTGCATACTTATAAATGACAAAGTCCAGTTCAGGATGCAGTGGCCTCAGCATGCTGAATTACAAGTGAATGGTACGTTGATTTGTTTTATTCTGTAACTTGGATTTATAGAAATGCATTGAAATTCGAATGTTTGTTTATGATAGCTATAGCCAAAGACATGTAAGATCTGTTTTGCATTCATATTCATGAAATAAGGGTTTATCAGTGTGATATTTAGTTCAACTTTTACAGGTTATCCTGTACGAGTAGTGGCCCGACCTGGTTCTCAGTTACTAGGGATAAATGGACGGGATGATGGGCCACTGGTGAGTTAACTCTTTGTCCCATTGGTGGGATGAAAATGCTGGTTGGAAGCAGATGCGGTACTAGTGATTGATTTCTTTTGAATGGATGTTTTTAAACCTGAGTTTCCATGATCCTCTGACAAATGGGACCTCTATCTGTTGGGTTGCTGTTGACTGATAACTTCAAAAGTTTTCTCATCAGATCATGATATAAGCTTGTTTTTTTTTTCTGTTTGAAGTATGATTTTTGTTAACTGTTAAGCTTCGTAACTTTTGCCCTTTGAGGTTTCTCTTGGTTTCTCAGAGCCTGTTATATCACTCTTATGACACACTTCATAAGTTTTGTTGGAAGCATGTACATTTCACACAATTTTCTCAAGAAATTTTGCTGCATTTGTTTTGGAATGACATAAGATTTAATTTGTCATTAGGGATTCAATAAATAGATTTTGTATGTTTTTTTGGGGAAAAAGTAATGCATGCTCTTGATTCATGATGTAGACTCATAAGGTGTGTTATTTTGGTGAAAAAATGATGCACGTTCTTGATTCATAGTACCCTTAGGAACTTATATGGATACTGGACAACACACTGGATCACAAATACACATTGATCTGTGAAACTTGGGAGCCTTATGTGGGAATGAGTATGGGTTGGGTTGGCAAAAGCAGCCTACTCATGATTCATGAAGGCCAGAATAAATTGTTAGGAGCAAATTAGATAATGTCATGGGCCAAGGTGGCTTCTATCTCATTTGTATTAGATGCCATGCCACACATATGGGCATACATCAATGGGAAATTTAAGACAGTAGCCTCATCTTTGTCCCCTGCTGCCCCCACCACACATGTTGCCAGTTTGGACCCTGCTTTGTCCACACTGCTTGCTGCCCATGTAGTTCTTAACTAGTGAAGGACATGGTTTGCTTCTACATCTGCCTTGTTTATGGCAATATCATGTCATTCAGAAAAAAATCTTCTGCATGTACCAAGTATAATCCTCGTCCAAAGTTGCCCCTTTTTTTAATGAGACATGCACACAAGTTTTCATTGTAATATAAGAGGTTATTTTCTTGAAGACTTCATTTATTTAGTCATTTATGTGAGGAGTCAATGATGCGATACCCACTGTCAGATTTTGTCAAGAAACTTCTGGCACTGATATTAAACATGCATCAAGAAAAATCTAGTATCGGTTTAGCACTCTCTCACTGGTATCTTTTTTTAGAAATAGGAAAAATTTGACACATTTTTGGTGAGTGGGGCAAAGTTTACTTTCATATAGTTTGTATATGTTGCCTGTAAGTCTCGTGTGTCAGTTGTTTAGTGTGTGTCGAGTCCTTGCTTTCAGTAGTTTAGCTTAGTCAGAGTCTTCTATTTTCTTCCTAAAGTTCAGGAGTTAGTGAAGTCAAGCCCGAGCAGGTTGTTGCTCATGGTACAGGTTTATAGGGCCACTATGGCCATGATCTCAGGGCCACTATGCCCATGATCTAATTAGGAGTCCTTGTATATATATAAAGGAGTCACAACAGAAAAGCTGCACGTTTTAGCAGCACCAAATCCTGAGTTGTTTTCATGAGTGGAGAGAGAAGAGTGAAACCTGAAAGCTAACAGTATAATTATTCGGTTATATTATGTAAAAAATCTATCGCAAGTTCTCTTTTATTGTTTGATCATGTTTATCTCGTGTTTGCATTTTTGCAGATAACTGCTGTCAGTAGAGATGGAATCAATAAGATTTGCCTATCAAGAGTTGATACTCGGAATTTTTGCTTTGGAGTCAGAATTGTCAGGAGGAGGACTGTTGCTCAGGTTTTTCTTCATCTGAATCGCTAGATATACTGTTTAAATGATTTGTAATGTGTGCCATATTTATGTGTGCCTATTCTGCATATTAAAGATAAGCTGCTTTCTAATGTCTTGCAAAGATCTGTAGTATGCCAGTGTCACCTCAACTCAGCCAGTTCTGGTATGGTGGTGTAGTACTGGTAGGCTGCAGTTTGTAATCAAATGTTTAAAACCTTCATTCTTTGTTAAACAAGGGTGTTTTTATCACATCCCGCTTTTGTGCTGAAGCATACATATTCTTGTATGTGGTTACGTGTAGATGTGTTTTGCTACTTGAAGAACATTTTTCACTTCTATTATATTTTCAGTGTCTTGTGTTCCACTTTTAACATGGATTCTGTTATCATTAGCAACACTGATCTTGTTCTCTGTACAGCTATGCATGCTGATAATCACACCATTGCTATTGTGACGTTTTGACTTGAAAGTGCTTGTTTCAATTTATGTTTTCGTCAAATGTAAAAGCCTTTTTCATGATAGTGTAAACTATCTTATAAAGTCTTATATGAGTAGAAGTTTCATGTCAGCAACAATTTGTGTTAATAATTCTCGTTCAAGGTCACACAATATATTTTTAGTTGAGTGAGAATGGGTGCAATGTTGGAAATTTGAAAAGTGCAAACATTGTTTTCAAATGTTGTAAAGACTAAATGTTTCAGCAATGTTCAGTAATACTGCACGAAACATTGTTGCATGTTTTGAAATGTTGCAATATCGAGTTTTGCTATATTTGCAAACTATATTTCACAGCCTACAACTTGAGTATATTTGGGATCTGTATTTCCAACACTTGGACCCTTTTAACTTGACATGTGTCTGTTGGAGGAAAAGCAACAAATCTTGTCATGAAAAGGAATAGTTATATTATGACTTCTATTCTTAGTAGCTTCATTCCACTACATGATCAAATGCACCTAATTTTTCCATTGAAACTATTATTGATGTCCAGGTATTAAATTTAATCCCAAAGGAAGGTGAAGGGGAGTCTTTTCAGGATGCACTTGCTCGTGTTCGGCGTTGTCTTGGAGGTGGTGGTGCTACGGATAATGCTGATAGCGACAGTGATTTGGAAGTGGTTACTGAATCCGTTACAGTGAACCTTCGCTGCCCTGTGAGTTTTCTCATAATCAATTTATTAAGTTAATTGGTTCCATTTTTTGAAGATTTCCCACTGACTGTAGACACTGTTTAGTTTGGTCTCGATACTGTATATACTGTCTTAACTTTTCTTCTTGTGATGGCGATCATGCCATATTGATCAGGTCTTCTTTAATAATATGACCACAAATTTGCTAATATATCTATTATTCAGAAACAAAAATAAGCGTTACAATAAGTGTTCTCCTTTGTCAATATATGTATTCTGGTAGGCTGTAGCTGACTTGCTGTGCTGAGCCTAAGCCTTTCTTCTTTTCTTTTGGTGTGATACTGGGATTTGGGGTGTTGGAATTGAGTCCAACCTTTCTCTAATGTGTTCTTTTTTTTCTCTCAGAATAGTGGTTCAAGAATGAAGATTGCTGGAAGGTTCAAGCCTTGCGTTCACATGGGTTGTTTTGATCTTGAAACTTTTGTGGAATTAAATCAACGCTCCCGCAAGGTCAGAATTTGCATGTGCACTAGGGATGCTCGAATGCGATCCCAACCTGGGTTTCAGTCCTGGCCTTTCTTCTTGCATGTGCATTAATAACAATTGACTGTCCTAGACTTGGCAGAAAACTCAAAGCATAAAATATCCATGAACATAGATTAGTTTTGTTCCTATTATTAATTTTCAGCCAGGGTCAGCTCGTGCTTGAGATTTGGCTGGAAAAGTGAAGTTAATGCTGGCCTGCCCTATGAGGAGGGGGTGGTACAAAAGAGGAGTGGCAACCCTTAGCATGTACTCTCTCCGTCTTAAATTGATGCTGTTAGGACAATAATTCTAGTTAAAAAAAATGAAGTAGAGTTGTTGTTCTAACTTCTAATAACAACAATTGAGAATGGAGGGAGTTTGTGCCTTTTAATACCTGCTACTTGTGATTAAAGATACTGTGCCTTTTCTATCTCCTGCAACTTAGCTTATGAAATGCGCCTGGTTCATATTTCGTATCAGACCTCTCTGATTGGCCTGTTCTTTTATGCAGTGGCAATGCCCAATATGTTTAAAGAATTACTCTCTCGAGAACTTGATGATTGATCCTTACTTCAATCGGATTACCTCTTTGGTATGCCTTCATCATCACAGATTTGCGTATGCCTTTTGTTAAATTTTATTGTTATATTGGTTATAATTTCTGTTGTTCCCATTTTGTATGCAGCTTCACAATTGCAATGAAGATGTTAATGAGCTTGATGTTAAACCTGATGGGTCTTGGCGTGCCAAGGGTGATGTTGCAAATAGAGAACTCACTCAATGGCATATGCCTGATGGTACACTTTGTGCCTCAAGGGAAGATACAAATCCTGGTGGGGAAAATGTGAATGAACTCAAGAGAGAGGGTACTTCTGATGGACATAAAAGTTTGAAGCTTGGAATCAAAAGGAATCCTAATGGATTATGGGAAGTTAGTAATAAAGCCGAGGATAGGAAACCCACTGTAGCTGGAAATCACACTCTGAACAATGCTGGGTTCCGAGCACCAAACGTTGTGCCTATGAGCAGTAGCCCCGCTGGTAGTAAAGATGGGGAAGACGCAAGTGTGAACCAAGATGGTGGTATGCATTTCGATTTATCATTAAACCAAGAGTTTGACAGTTTTGCCCATAACTTTGGTCAAACATACAATACAGAGGATAGGGCACAGCAACCACAGAATGTGGCAGATGTCATTGTTCTTAGTGATTCCGATGAAGAGAATGATACTATGGTTTGCCCGCCATCTGCCTTTGATAATACTACAGCAAATGGCAACAGTTTTTCTTTCGCGGCCAATGGTGCTGGGTATCCTGAGAGGTATCAGGAGGATGCTGGTGTCGGCCCAAGTGGCCTTGGTTTGTTAAGCAGCAATGCTGCTGATTTTGAGATGAATAACTGGCAGATACATTCATATCCACCACAGGAGCAAGGTTTTCAGTTTTTTGGGGCTGATAATGATGTTGCCAATCCTTTTGTTAGTTCAAATAATTCCTTCAATGTTGCAACAGACAACTTTTCTCTTGATTGTAATGTTGGTGCAGAAGAGCCATCAGTATCTCATGGCCTTTCAATATGCCGGAATACCAATGACATGCAAGGAAGCTTGGTTGATAACCCATTGGCTTTAGCTGGCGATGATCCTTCTTTGCAAATTTTTCTTCCAAGTGAACCATCTTCTGTTCCCCTACAAGAAGAATTGAGCGAGCGACCAAACGGGGTCCACTCAGATGATTGGATCTCTCTCACACTTGCAGCAGGTGGAGGTGGCAATGAAGAGTCTACAAGTGTTGATGCCCTAAAGTCACAGCCAAAAATTTCACCAAAAGAGGCAACAGTCGAACCTTTGATTGATACTGGTTTGTCTCTGTTTAATGAGTTTACCTCTTTTATGATTATGTCGTTATGGAAGATAATGGTCTATTACACATCTTCTTCATTTGGTATCCCTTCAACTGTTTTCAGGATCATCATGGTCAACTTTTGAAGGCAGACATCTTAGGTCATATATTTTTCCATAGAACAAGATTTTTAGTTTATGATAATTTTTAAAAACAAAAAATCACCATAAACTGTATCAACATTTTGTAGCTACTACACCTGTAAATGAATTCTGCGTATTTTTTTATTGGTTGTCAGCTGTGGTTTATAGACACTAACTGCATTCTCCACATTATTTGGATCGGCCTAATGGTGAAATCAAGGAGTGAGAATATATATATATATATATATATATATATATATATATATATATTATATGGAAAATCCATTCTACTCTCTCAGATGCACCGGTTTTCTCTAGGATCTCCATTTACTAATGCCTTAACTTGGTTTCTCTTTTTGGCTGTAATATCTGTTAGTTTCGGAGCTTCGCTGTTTTCTATGCTTGCATGCTCAATAAGTTCTAGAATTCATCAGAGTAGCAGGAATAGCTATTATAGAAGTCCAAAAATATTAACTTAAATAATTGTAGTAATGAATTGAATTATTCTATTTTGAGAGTTGTTACCTTCTAGCCTATCGCTATCTGTTACCAACGGTCATACTTTTTCCTCTGATTTCAGCTTCTGCTCTCCCAAGCACGAACAATGACAGATGCAGTGGAGCTAATTTAAATCCAAGAAGGATTGAGAATATATTTTCTCACCCTCGGCAACCACGATCTGTTAGGCCGCGCCTGTGTTTATCAATAGATACTGATTCAGAGTAGTTTGGCACTTTGAAAGAGCTGAAGTTGCAATTAATTTGGCAAGGTTGACTTTCAGAATCTTGATTATTTTTACTGTGGAGCGTTATCAGGTTTTTCTGATTGATGCATAGAGAAACTTTTTGAGAGTTCTATACGATCCAAGTGGGATCTGCATAGAGTTCATCTGATGGTAAGGGTTGATTCAGTTCACTCTTTATGTGGTGATTGATATGTTTATCTGATGGTGTATTTGGGGGCTTCTGATTCTTGAGTTTGGCCAGTGATTGAGCATGTTGTTTGACATTGTGTTAGGTAGGGATGGCGTGGATAATTACATGATCTAGGATCCAATCACAAAGTTATAGAATGAAAATGCAATCTAACAGAACAAACAGAAGCAAATAAATCTTGGTACTATTTCACCCCCTGAGCTCAGTATGAACAGGTTAATCCATTATGAGATTGTTTACGGTTTACCGTGACTCTATCCCATGTGGTAACCTGGCTGATTGATCCTTCAATTTTCAAACCGTCCTCATTTTTATGGATGATAACTATCCTATTAGGATTGGGGAAATAAATGGCAGCAATTAAATGGGTGGTGCAGTTAGAAATTAATGATGATATGATGTGTGAATATTTTAAATCTCTAATAAGGTACCCATTTCATTGTTTAGCATGAATTGATCCATGTAACGGTCCCTGGAATTCCTCGTGTGATTTCATATTGTTAAAGATCAACACATAGCACATAAGTTCATGAGGTCGTTAATGGAGCATGAATTTTGTTTCATTTATTTACCAATTTATCTATTTTATCTGCTGTAAGTAACTCGTGTATTTTCTTTGTCAGGTTGGTACAGAATATTTCTAACTGGGAGTCGGGGCTAAATGTGGCTAGCGGATCAGTCTGTACATTTTTTTTTCTGACATTTACTGGGGTATAAGGAATAGGGGGCCACCAACGGGTGCAAGACAAATACATGTGAATGTTCGTTGTACCATCATTGTATTTAGGGTTTGGTTACTAATTTAGATGTTTGTTACCCTGATATTTGATGGAAATAAATTATTCCTGTAAGTGGCGGTCAATAGATTGAGCACTCCGGTGTTTAATTGTGCAACTGATCATTCTCATCTGTGATTTGATCTTCCCATTGCCACGCTGTGAGGTGGTTTGCTATGGTAGAGTTTGAGTTTCCATTGCAGCACATTCAAACCAAATTAATCATCACCTTCCTGAAACACGTGTGATGGTTGCCTGACCGGGAGAACGGTAAGACCTTGACCTACGTTTTGCTCTCTGATATGACAAGTTTTTTTCTTTCTTGGCCCCCTCGTGCTGTATCTGTATTATGTCGGTGGCCTCAGCTTGCTCGCTTCCTTAAAACTGCATGGCAGTTACTTGTGACAGGATATTTGTTTGATACCTTTTTTTTGTTGAACTCATTTGTTTGATACTTAGTTTACTTGGGGTGCAGTGTAGACGCACATCACATGGTTTCACAGCAGAAGTGGCTTCCAGATTTCAGTGTCGTGTGATCCCTGGAGATCTATAGCATCTGGTCGTGGTGCTACTGTTGAGCATTCACCAGGGATGCACCATCCCTTCACCTTGGTTCAGTCTTTGGTGTGTTGGAACTGGAACTCCTGTGTTCGCCATTCCATTGCAGATTGTTGCCGAAGCTCCTAGAAACAGGACACCAATTTAGGTGGTGGAATAAGTATGGTGGGAGCTGCTGCAGCGAGCTTATCTTCAATTTCAAAATCACATGGACATGACAACTCCATTTGTTAGTAAATTAATCATTAAGATGATATAGTAAAGATTTAATCTTCGAGAGGTATACATAAAGCATTTCCCTGTATTATAAATTACTCTAGATCGCTCAAGAGTATGACAAACAGAATGGGCAGAATATTCAATCAACTTTAGCGTTATACTCTACGCACGACTCGGATGCAAAGGAAAGCTTGCTTCCTTTAATGTCATAGATGAAGCGCTTATCCACCTGTTGAGATGCGCCAATGACGGTTCGGTGTCCTGGCATCATGGCGAGGCATGCGATCTGTCCGTTTTTGTCATGCATCATCAAGAATAGCTGCTCCGGCGAGAATGCCGTCATTGCATTCGCCTCAGAAAAGTGAAGCGACAACGACTGGAGGTGCCCCATGATATCATCTGTCGCTCGGATGCAGAGAGCAAAGCTTGCATGCTTCAGTCGCTCTGCTCCATGACGCTGAAGGTCTCACCACACGGCTTCCGCGATGATGTGGTATGCCTCCTGGACCATCACTGTTAGCGGTGTGCCAAGGTCGATCACACACGCACCTTGTCCGTCCTTCCTGCGGGCTAACATCTCCGGGTGAATCGTGTCAAGTCTACGTGTGCCCAGGCTTATACCAACAAGGTTAAGGTGGTACTCGAAATTATGGGCACCTAGAGCTGGCAGGATCTTAGTGCTCTTAAAGTTTGAACTTAGTTGGATACTCGAGCTGAAACGAAGAAAGCCATGGCAGTTCATTTTGCTTCCCTGGAAGAGGCAGTACGAGAATTGTGTCAGTCCAAGAGTCGCAAGTTGCTATAGGTGGCCAACGGGCCATGCCGGGCCAGCACGGCTTGAGCCCGTGACGGGCCGGGCCAATTCATTAACGGGACGGCATGATCCGAGCCACATAATGTGCCATGCTGGGCCGGCACGACGGGGCTGAGATCAAGCCCAAGCACGACATGATCACTCTTTACATGGACCATGCTGTGCCGTCGGCCTGTCAGGCCCATTCGTGCCGGGCCAGCCCGAAGCATGGTGGGAGGGAGGGAAGGAGAAGGGGCGGCGCGAGCTGGACCGCCAAAAGGAAGCACGGGAAGAAAACAGGTGACTTTCGGGAACGCGCGTGCGCAGCGTGGACGCAACAAAGGCAAGAAGAGATGGAGGGCAGCGTTCTCGACAATGCTGCCGTGCTCGCCATTTTGACAGGGCTGCAAGCTCTGTTTCTTCAATCTACTGCTACCTCTGCGTACAAATACTATTTAATCGTCGACGGCGGTCTGTTTAAAGTATTCTCTTGAACTCTAAAATTTTAAATATTCTTAAAAATGTAAAACCAATAAGTCATGCTTCAAATATATCTAAATACACACCATAACAAAATAACTAATATTTTTATAATTTTTTTGGAATAAGAAGAACGATCAAAATGAAAGTAAATAATATATGAAAAGTAAACTAATATTAGGAAGTAGAAACCGGTCATGATCGGTTCAAGACCGTGAAGCGTTGTGAGGCGAAGGAGAGGGAAACAACTAGCGTCCTGAACTCAGCGGAGCTTCGTTGAACCTAGGAGCGGAGAAAATGACGTGGTATCCCTAGAAAATGACGTCGCATGTTTTACGTCAGTCCTTTGTACTCCCATCGAATGGGTACTGACACTCGCATTGTATCAGTAGGGTCATTTGACCGTACTCCAGGAGAATATCGCGCTTTCCCATCGAGTCAAGAATATGACCAACAATAAAACGGTCAAGCTTCCTCAAAACATAAACACACTAAACAAAACAAAAAATATATTTTTTACTAACAAAAAAAAAAGTAGTACACGAAATTGAAGTGCGGTTGTATTTCCAAGGCTTGTGAACACGCGCAGCACATACGGTTCCTCCTTCATCGATCGGAGGACTCGATGCTTCAAGTCCCCATGACATTCATCAGCACTCCTCGTTCTCTATATGTACCCATCACAGCACCGTTCTCTTCTTTCGTAGGAGTCTCTCTTGGTTTAGATCCTTTCGTGTTGGTAAGTGGTCCTATTTGCCATTCTGTGTTTAACTTGGTCAAATCCTTTTTCATCTCGACAAAGTTCGCTTTGGATTTGTAGTTTTTTCTTAGGTTCTTGGCTCAAAATCGAAGGTAGTTGAGGGCTTGTTGATCCAGGCCATGGAATTCTTCCGGAAGTGCTCTGCCATTGTGGCCGTGTCCAGCCTCCTCCTCCTAGCTTGTGAGGCTCGAGTCCTTTCTGATGGTGATGCTCCGTCTTCCTCATCCGCAGTGAAGCATGGGCAGAAGATGGCTGCGGTGCACGATCGCAAGCTGCTCAACACCAGTAAGATCATCCTATTCTTTATTTCACACGTGAACATATACTCAACGCCAGCTTTCTAAAACATCAGTCGTTTCTGTTCTTTTGTGCAGCCGCTGCTGCTGCTGCTACTTCGAACCCGTCGGCGGCGATGGCGGACCGGAGGATCACTGCGCCGGACGAGTGCTCGGAGGAAGCCGTGGTGGTGTCGCAGGACAACCAGGGCCCCATGCCCAACGGCATCCCGTCCTACGCGGTGACCATCACCAACACCTGCCTCGGGTGCACGGTGCGCGACGTCCACGTCGCCTGCGGCGAGTTCGCCTCCACGGAGCTCGTCAGCCCCAGCGAGTTCCGTCGCCTCGCCGTCGGCGACTGCCTCGTACGCAACGGCGGTGCCATGGGCCCCGGCGACACCATCGCCTTCGAGTACTCCAACTCGTTCCAGTACGACATGGACGTCGTCTCGGTCTCCTGCGGCTAACCTGCCTTGCTAGCTGACTGTCAAATAATAAATTAAATTTAGTTAGGGAATGATTGGTTCAGTAGTGACCATTGGATTTATGCTCGTTGGACATGTAATGCATGTGTGAAAAATTCATATGTATCCATGTGCCAGGAGCAGTTAAAGTTTCTTATCTGTCGTGTTATGATCGTTCATTGGAATTTATATAACCTACCCAACTCTATGATGTGATGATCAATGTGATCATCGGCTCATCTAGTAACTCGTTTAATTTTGGAACTAGAAGGCGACGTCCATGGTCGTGGTCTCCTGCGGCTAAGCTAGCTACCATGCTAGCCGATTGTCAATAAATTTAAGTAGTTAGGGAGTTGGATGTTGCTCTAGTATTGGCAATAGGGTGGCAAATTGGTGATTTTTTCTAAGAGAAGCATGCTCATGTGCACAAAATAAAGATGAATTAGCAGCCTAACAAAGTAGCTTAGTTTTACTACTTGATGTGGATTCTGAATTGTAGTCGGAGTCAGATTTCAATGCTTGTGATGGTATTGTTATTAATGCAATATTCAATGGTTTTTAGGATATGTAACTTGCTTTGTTTCATAATCATAGGATGAGACTCGTTGGTTTGTTTTTTGATTTTCAATAGTTTGGGAGGGAAGGGGAAGGGGGGCACGAGCCAGACCTAGATTTGCCAAATTGCTTGTTGGGGATAAATATTAGCGTTGACTCATGGCGTGACTAAACCCATGAGAATAGTCGTCTCTGGACTGACACACGGACCCGACTCCAGCCGAGGAGGATGAGTGACGTGTGTCCCGGATGGCCCCAATGAAAGGGTCGAGCAGAACCCGCCTCGATCGACCCAGTAGCAACTGGTGAGCACCATAATAAATTCTCAGCCGCGCAAGCACGCCATGCCTATGACACCCGTTATAGTGGTAACTATATCGAGCCGATGGACAGGTCCGATGGAACCGATCAACTCACCAACGAACAACGAGAGATCCCCGAGAGCATGGGGCCCATGACGATAGACAAGGATGACATCGACTCTCGCAGTCATCGACCTCACCCACCATCGACTTCACTTTTTTCCCCTCTCAATGTAAATGGGTCCAACCCCTTGTAGTATAAAAGGAGAGACCATCTTCTTCCTTAGGGGATCCGAACTCACACACACACTCACACATCCTCCACGTTCACGCTTTCGCAGACTAGGAGCTCACTCCTCTCTCGTCATTGTTGTACACCCTCCTTTGTACAACATCCTCGTGAGTAACATGAGTAGCCACGAATTGGATGTAGGGGTTCTCCTCGAACCAGTATAACTGTCCTGTATCCACTTCTCGCAAACCACCCAGGTCAAAGCGCGCAATGCCCGTATAAAATTTACTTGTCGATGATACGAAACACCGACACTACTAATTTTAAATTAATAGAAGATATAATTAACTTTTTAAGATTTTCGGCGGAATCACCTTTAGATTAGAAAACTACAGTAACTATGACCTGAGTTAGGGAGCTGGATGTTGCTCCAACATTGGTTTAGGGCGTGTTTGGGATGACTCTGCTCCACAACAAAGCAGCTCTACTTCCAAACTCCTTGGTAGGGTTGCTCTGGGAAGGAGCTAGAGCTGTCTGTGGACGTGTTTAGCTAGAAAACTGTTGACAGCTCCAGAAAAGGGAGTTTGGAGGGTGAATTGACATTATTGTTCATGGTTGTTCTGACTTTGTGTTATTTAAGCCTAATGACTGAAATGACACTATTTTGTACCATACATTTCAAGATGAACTGAATTTTTGAAACCAAATACAATTTTTGAACAAGGACATTATAATGATTAAGTGGTACCATATCACAAAACCGAGGTTTACATCCAAAATAAGACCAAATGAGTACAATGTTTATTAATATTACATCAATGTTTCCTACCCGGGGTGACATTCATTAATAGTACATCAATGTTTCCTACTCGGGGAGGCATCGACGAGCCGGGTCGGGGAACGCGTCGGCTCAGAGAGGCGTCGGCGAGCCGGGTCGGGGAGGTGTCGGGTCGAGGAGGGGGTGGGTCGGGGAGGCGTCGACGAGCCTGTCACGCGCCGGGGCAGGGACGCACCGAGCCTTGGCAGAGGCGGCGGCGCAAAGGCGGCTAGGAATCTGGGTTGGAATCTGAGCGGGGGGAGGAGAAGAGCAGAGGAAGGAGATGCGCCGAGACGAGGCAGAAAAGAAAACGAACCGTTTTGCTCTGTAATGAGTGGCAATTGCGGGTAATTACCTATGAACTCTGAGTCGAGGTTGGTTTCGAGAATTTCTGGAGTTAGGTTTGAGGTACTCCAGACAAATAAACTAGAACTCTTAAAACTTCTAACAGTTGGTCTGCTCTGAAGTTTGCTGGAGTTAGGGTGTTTGGTAGCCTATGGGCTGCTCTGGTCTGGGGTTAGACTCCAGAGTCCTCCCAAACACGCCCTTAGTTATGTCCTAGGAGTTCAATAAAATTTCTATCACATATCTTGACGATTTGATGGTTAATTAGGAAAAAACAAATATGTCCATCAGACACGTAAACATCTTGTAACTCAGCGTAATTTTAGAAGCATGCTCATCTAGCAATTTGTTACCGGAGACAATTCAAAATATGCATTGAAAACAAAGCTGAATTATCAACCCAACTACCTGCATGGTTTTTGTAGTTGATTAAGATTGGAGTTGGAGGTGAGTTTAAATTGTAATGACCGAATTTTTGTTGATCACTTTTGGGACATGTAAGCAGCTTGTGAAATTGGAATCCTCCTCTGTTTCTCGATATAGAAACATTGGATGAGATTTCTCATGTCTCCTGAATCATCCACTGGTTTGCATGCTGTGTTTGACCTAAGTAAGGGCGCCGCCAAGCAATCTGTTTGAAAGACGTCCAACGACATGAACATCACGATGTGTGTCCACTAACGGGCCAAACAAAGGGTGGGCGTATATTTCGTGTGGCTTTCTAAACTGTTACCACCAAAAAGGTAGAGGTGGCCCAACTCGTTTCGCCCATCTGCCTGAATTTGTGTTTTCGTTTTTATTTTCCCTTTCCAGATTAGCTGTAACCCCTAAATATACTACATAAGTAAAATGCTAACTCAATCTCTGTAGCCATTTCCGCTTTCCTTACTTTATGGTCCGATGCATTGCACGCCCAAGTTCTTTGCCACATCCGTTCACAAAAGAAAAAAAGTTTTTTTGCCACATCGAAATGCAGCAATTCAGGACAGCGGGCCGCGTCCTGACGGAACACCAGAGCTGCTACAGCACAAGCATGTACTACTAAAAAAAGTTGCCGTACACTCTCAAAAAAAAAATGCCGTACGAGTAAAAGATTCATATGAACGTTTGGCGAGGTGCGAAAAGTTTCGCAGCTTCCACGTGTGGTTCAGCCACAGCCGCACGGGAGCACGCTATTCCTTCCTTACTGCTCGTGGAGATTGTCCCTGGACGGCAATGGCAGGTATAGCCTGCAGCACCGCACCTGGTGGAGACGAAGGACACGAGCAAAAAATATAACAAGGGCGGGCCCGGCCGGCCCGATGGCTGCTTTACCTGCTCCGAGTAGGGCTGTTCACCGGCGGTCCGGTTAAACCGGCACGAAACCGCCGTCACTCCCACAGACCTGTGCGCGAACAGTAACCAAGTCAATGAACAGTAATTCGTCTATATAAAAATGTTCTACCGGTTTCTTAGCCGGTTCGGCGGTTTGGCTTTTGAACAGCCCTAGCTCCGAGGGGGTACGGCCGCACGTATCCTCCTCTGCAAAGGTCTTGTCTCTCTTGCTGTGCTGCCCCCCGACGATTCCCTCCTGCCACTCCAAATCGCAAGGTTTTGTTTTGTCAAACTAAAGCAGATCTCGAGACGGCTTTGCTCCTCTGTTCTCTTTCTGTTCCTGCTCCCTGCCTGCCAGTACTCATAGTCATTAGGTTAATCTATTACTGCTACAGTACTACAGATCTGCGTGTCGTGGGGGTCATTACGAGTTTCGACTGGGACCAACGAACCGACGGACGCTTAATCACAGACTCTGTAGGTCAACTCGTTGCTCATGTGCGAAGGCGGATTGGATGCGCGGCCGCCGTACCCTACTTAGCATTACTCCTATACTTAACCACTCTCACGGTCACGGCTGGACCAGATCACATCTCGCATCCCATGTTTCCTTCCCTTTCCACGATCAAATCAAGATATTATTGGGGTCTCAATTTTATGTTCTCCGAATTTTACTTCATTCACCAAGCTTGTTGAAATCCATACATTCAGTGATGAGTGGAGCTGAGAAAAATAAATGAAGGCAGCGTCGGTCCTGGTCTGGAGAAGTGTGCAGTCAGCGTACGCAAAAGCATGGAGGCACCAACTGAACTGAAGTGAACGGGACGGGGCTTTAATTCGGGCAGGCCGGAGTGGCTGTGCGAGCCGTAACTGTCATGAAAGCGAGAGTGGAAGATGGATGGATGAATCCCAGTACTACTACTAAGTACTACCCCGTGCTGCCGTAGTTGATGCAGAAGCGTGTAGCTATCCGTGAAAGCGATTGATCTGTGGCGCGGTTTTAATTCCCTCATGCAGGAAACACATTTTGTTACTGTTCGTGGTACTCTGACTTGAAAATGACAGGGGAATGCTGCTGCTAGAGATTACTGGCACTGTTACGAACAGGATGGTCCATGGTTGGAGATAGTACTAATCAAGTGAAGAAGATTTGTACAAGAGCATCTTTTGCTTCGAGGTAGACTACTTACTGAGCCAAAAGTATTACTACTACACACAACTTACCAATATTGTACTACTACCAGTAACACTACACCACTACTGAATTACAGTAACAAAAGAAAGAAGAAAAAAAAGAAAAAAAAACATTATAGTACCGGTGGGCCCGACCCACGCCTCAATCGTTCCTCCTCAGTGACCGGTCAAAGCCACCACCGCCGGCGCGGCCGCGGGCGGCGGCGGCGGCGGCGCGTGCCTCCTCCGGCCGCTGCTCCCGCCGTTGGCCCAGAAGCACCCGGCGGTCGTCGCGTCGTTCGCGGGTCCCGCGGCCATCTTGGCGGCCGCCGTGGTCGCCGGCTCCGACTTGCACCGCGGCAGCACCAGCGGCCGCGCCGACGAGCACCGCATCTCGTCGTCGTCCTCCTCCGCCTCGTACTCGTCCTCCACCTCCTCTGGTTGGTTGTCATCCTCTCCCTGCCTCTGCTCGCCGTCGTCCTCGTCGTCAAGCAGCAGCAGCATCTTCTCCGAGTTGCGGCGAGGGGACGGCGACGGCGCCGGAGAGAACTCGTTGTCCGCCGCCTTGCGGGGAGATGGAGCCGGCGACGGGGATAAGAGCGCCGCGATCTCCGTCGCCGGAGACGCTGCATCCCTCGTCGGCGTGGACGGCGTCGCCGCGCCGACGGGGAGGAACCTGGCGGTGAGCGGCGACGTGCGGTTTTGCGGCGCGGACCGGCACCGCATGAGCAGCAGCGCGTTCTTCGGCGGCGTCGTGGTCGCCGACGACACCATCTCCGGCTCCGGCTCGTCCTCCTTTCGGCCGCCGTCGGCGAGCTCTTCCTCGTCCGCCGCCGCTGACTTCCTCCCCGCCGATCCGAACACCTCCACCTCGTCCGCCAGCTCGCCACGCGCGCTCCTCGCGTCCGCCGGCTTGGATGCCGCCGGCGCGGCGGCGACGGCGACGTCGCGGCTGCTGAACACCCACGGCGACCGCCGGCTCGCCCGCTGCTCCACCTCCACCTCCACCAACGGCGGCGCCGCCGCCTGCTTGCTCCTCCTGCTCCGCCTCCTGTCGAACTCGAACAGCCCGCCGCACAGGAACGCCTTCTTCAGGCACCGGCAGTACCCGCCCTTCTTGCTTGCCTTCTCCGCCGGTTTGACCTTCTTGTGCTTCTTATTCTTGCCCTTGTTGCGCTGCATCCGCACCTGCCCAATGCATGTCACCTTCGGCGACGACGGCTCCCCGTCTCCAGCGCCGCCCGAAGAGGCGCGGCTCCGGCCGCCGCGCGTGGACGACACGAACATCGGCGACGTCGCCGGCGCGCGGCGGGACCGGCCGCCGCCGCCGCGCCGGCTCTTGCTCAGCAGCAGTCGTGCCAGGCCTGGCGGTGCAGGCGCAGGCAGCTGCTGCGGCTTCTCCGCGCGGCCCGGGCTCGCCGCCGGCGGCTTCATCATCGCGGCTCCTCTTCTTCTCTTTGTCTCTTTGTCAGTGAGTCAGTGGCCGAGCTGTTTATAGCGGGCGCGTGGTCGGTGTGTGAGTAGTCACTTCCTTCCTTCCTTGCGAAGCGTGTGTGTGCGCGTCTGTCTTAGGATTCGCTCGCTTGCTCCATCCACTGGCTTGCTTCACGACGTACGTAGACGCGGTCCACTGGACCACCAACTCGTACTAGTACCAGTTTGGTTTTGCGATGGCATGGGCATGTGCGTGTCAAATCATCTCTGTTCCTGACGGAAAAAAGTTTTGGGAACGGCATAAACAATCTCTGTTCCATGGCCACGCACAATACGAAGTTATATGCACTACCATATGTTTTTTAAAATGAAATATACTACTATAGGTACTAGTACTTCATAAATTTTGAAATACTACACTAGTACAAGGAACAATGAGATACTTTCACATGCTGTCAGTCGGCCGGCTGCTGGTGAACCGTGACGCACTCCCTCTCCCTCCGTCCCTCGGCGTCACGGATCTGGCGCATTTATGGCGGGTTCGTGGGCTTGTCCTCCTCGGCGGGCCCGAGTCCATGGGCCGGGTCCACGCGCGTGCCGGTTGGAGAAGGCCAAGGGGAGTGTGACCGATGAACATGAGTTGTACGGGGCAGAGCGAGCAGAGGAACGGATGTGAAAGATCTGACGATGCTGCTTCCGCCTTTCTTTCCTTTGCTTGCCGCCCTTTCCTTGTCTTCTGATTTCTGCGCTGCACAGACTCTCAAGTGCCAGCCAGCAGCAGCAAAAGCTCTCGTTTCACTTCACATCCACACGTCCACTCAACTCTCACTTTCTTTCTCATCACTCACAGGTTATAGGCTGCTCAAGTGTTCTTTTTTTTTTTTTTGGTTGGGTTCTCACTTTTCATTTTAAAGGAAAAATGATACCAGAGGGGACGGACCAACTAAAAGGTCGCCACCAACAACAACGACAATACTGCACGATGATCAGCATGCGAAACTGTGGTAGGTCAACACCTATCACACACCACTGGTGACTGGTGAGTGATTCAAAACGGAACCATGAAACAGAGAGAAAATGCCGTCGCTTCTCTCTGACGTTTTAAGATTATTAGGAAAAAGGAACTGCGTTCTTTGGACACTAATGATTGGCCGCATCGCTTCCAGCATTCTACCTGAGCTCGAGCCTTTTGACGCTAATCGAGATGGATCCCCATTCAATATAGCAACGATGGTACTGAACCAAACGCATCGGCAGATCTGGGTTCCCATAGCAGAGCCGGTGGTCCTCGACGATTAGACCCCAGGAGGAAGAGAAGGGGCACGGAAACGAAAAGAGCGAGTAGAGTAAAATAAAGAGGCGTCGCACGAGTGGGTGCATCATTCCATGGCAGCAGCACCTTTCACTTCACCATCACCACCTCCTCCTCCTCGTAGTCCGGTTCGTAATAACCTTTTCAGTTTACCTCCTCCTCGTAGTCCGGTTCGTAATAACCTTTTCGGTTTACGCAAAAACAAAACGCGCGCGTGTGCGTGCGTCGTGCTCGTAGCAAGGTTGGAATAGTCGGATTAACCGGTGGGCTCAATTTAATAAAAACCAACTGATTAACTGAGATAATCGACCAATTAATCATCGGTTGGTTAGCAAGATTGTTTTAACTCTGGCTCGCATATTGTTTAATTATTCCCGGTGTCAGGCGAAGCAAGGCGAGGCTGCACGTCGTCGTGTGAGCTGATGAGATGTGCTCTGAGCTGGTGCCATGTGGATGGGTGTGGGGGCTGCTCGCAATGCATTGTCTGGGGATCTGACGAGGTGTTGTGTGCGTGAGTTTGTGTTTGGATCCTGATCTGAGCTTTATTCACCTTTTTGTTTTCTTCTGTCTCGGGCTTAAACTATGGCGACGGTATCTTCTCCGCTCCCCTAGAAAAGCAGTGTGCTTCCTAGTCAAGAAACTCTTCGTTGTTCAACGACGATGATCGGCATCATAGGGAATCTCGGCTGCTGCTTCAATTCGGATTTACTTCTTGTTTTGGTCCAGCCCTGCGCTTTGACTAGTACTACTAGTAGTAGACACTACTACAGGAGTAGTTTACTATTTGTTGCAAATAGACGAGCATAGCATTGTTTTGTGGGAGCAACAGGTGGCTCCCCACCCCGGAGAAAGATAACAGGGCTGGCTGGAGCCAGGGTTTTCATAAACCGACTGGTTTAACCGGATAACCAGTCCAGATCAGTTATAGCAATCGACCGATTAACCATAGAAAAACGAAATTATCACTATAGTAAAATAATTAACCGGTTGGTTGTCTCGTTAACCGGTCGGTTTTTTAGTGATTTATTTTGTCGTCCGGTTCATGGTTATGTCAGCGTTAGTTATAGCAAACCTTTTACATACTAGCAAAAAGTTCGTACGTTGCTACGAGCGTAACTCATAAATTAAATCTAATATATCTTCACTTATCTCTATTTAAATAATATTTAGGTAAAGAGCCAATTTAAGTCAAATCTAATTTGTATGCGTATGACAGTTAAATAAATATATAAAAATACAAAATTATTGTATAATAAAATGAAATGATCCCCAAATCACATCGGCAATTTTTGTGTGAAGCAAACACTTCGACAACAAGCAAAACATCCCAGTAAGAATTAAAAAAATAAAAAAAGAATATACAATATATGTATATACATAGGCTCGCTCTAGAGAAGTACATTTTAATTAGATTAGATTATTAGAAGATTAGATTAGATAGAAGATTATAATTAATAAGTTTCCATCTTGTCAGAACCCGAAGACTTTTTACACCAAGCTCTGTTGCCACTTACATCTGGTCGCGGTTACTTGACGTGGTCCTGGAAGCATAGCCTGAAGTTGAGTACCTTTGCTTGTCGAATGATAGAATGTGTAGTAAGCTATATGCACTAACACATCAACTCGTACATGAGGAAAACACGGCGTCCCTAGCTTCCGAGTCACCCCCTGTGCACCGAGACTGAGTATGAGTCGTATTTTATTTTATTTTATGGAATACCGAGATCAATTCTGGAACCTTATGCAACACGGAGTCACGTGGTCTAACCTTATACAACATTATGCAACACCATGTGGACGTGACTGAGTATGAGTTTTATTTTATTTTATTTTATGGAACATCGAGATTAATTCTGGAACCTTATGTAACATGAAGTCACGTGCTATAACCTTATACAACACTGTGCAACACCGTATGGATGTGTTCACCTCTTTTAATAAATAATAAAGTATATATAGAAAAGACACGCTTTGTCGTTGCGCGTGTGGTTCCTTGACACGAAGGTCAAATTTCTATTTATAGGAATATAGATATAAAGAACAGAAAGGATATTTATATAAAATAGCTAATTAAATTGGTATAAAATGTATAAGATATTTATGCAATTATAAAAAATAATTAATCTCGTCTTTCACATTTGCATTGACCTTGCGCAGCCGTGCCGTCCCCACCTCTGAGCCACGTCATCATTGTACACGTCTCGTGTAGCGTCATCGGAGCCTTGCTGTTCTCGTTAATGCCGATGAAGGAGGCGGAAGAGGAACCGGACCGACGAGGGCCGCGACCGCCTCGGTGTCACGGGAAGCCATCGATGCGCCGCGGTGGCGGATGCGATGACGGTGGGACCATGCCAGCATCGCCGTCGTTCAACCCGTCGTTCATGATGCGCCACGCGACACACTTCGCCGGCCGCATCGTCTTCTCCGTGGAGTTACCATCGGGAACAGGAAGGACAGAAGCGGGAAGTTCTCGTTCGACACGAAACGGCTGGAGTGGATGTGCCGCGGTGCCTGGGTGCTGTCGTTTGTGGGTGAGGCGCACTACGATGCCGAGCTGGATGCACGGGTGACACCGAAGAGGAGACAGCCCAAGCCCTGGCGTGCGCCACGCCTTCCACGCCGGTAGGGGTGGCATGCGAGGACAGGGGGCGTCGCATGGAGCTCACGTGGGAACAACAGCCGGTTACTCTGACGACCACACCTCATGTTGGGAGTCATCGGTGGAGCAAAACCCTTTCTTTTATTGATTGACTTTGACTTGTATAAAATTTGGAAAGTGATCAGTTTCGTTTCTTGATTCTTTTCTTAATTGATATAGGTAACGGACACATACGATATTTAATTATCTGGAAATTAACTGATTCTTTTTTTTCTTTTATTAATTCTTGATTGGCTTCCATAAGGGAGGGCAGAGTAACGGGCGGACGACGCCACCCGAATTAATATATTATAGAGATTTGGATTCAAAAGGCCATGAACAAAACACTATTCAGCAATTAGGCCCACAACACCCCAACGATCGATTAAAAAAAAAAAAGAAGGGAAATAAAAGCTTGCGCCTGGAACGAATCCATCGCAGCTAGAAACAAAAGAAAAACATTCATATACTATAGGAGCGCGCACAGGGTGAGTCGGTGGCCTTTTTCCATTTGAAAGATACTTTCGGCATGGTTTCAACTTTATTTCGACAAAAAGTTTGCGAACTCGCCCTGCACAGGAAGCAAGTTGGTGTCCCAAATTAAATCCGCATGCACGCACCTGCAGCTAGTAGTAGAAACATATCCGGTGCGTGCGTGCATCATGCACAGTGCCTTTTGCTTTAGAATCTGCACGGCATATAGCACGGTAACCTCCTTGAAATCACGGCTAGCCGTATGTCCCCCTACGGCCCTGCCCGTACCTATCAACATGGCAAGATTTCCAATAGAAGAATGCCTAATGAATACTGTTAATTAGTACTTAATTTGTACCGTGGATTTCAATTAATTTGACACATGGTCTCGTCGCTCAACTTCAATTTGTACCGATAATTTCTTTGGATAAACGATGCTATTGATAAAGACGGCTCCTGGTTGCAAGTCGTACGTGCATGCGCCTGCATGAATCGAAGCGTACACGACACGTGGGGTTGTGACCCCATCCAGGGCCATGCCCGGTACGTTATGCCGGTTCTCTCCTGCATGCGACGAGAGGAAGCTCCATCGCCACATACGGCACCACCAAATGTTTTTTTTTTTCTCACCACTCTCTCCCTGTCTGTATTAAGGGCAGGAAGATGAGATAAGGATAACGCTACACGGAGACGGAGTCACGGAGAGAAAGCCATGCCCACATGTGCTTCTTGCTCCACCAATTTTTGCATTGTTTCCCTCTCGCATAGCACTGTGGCCTCTCCTCTCTCAGGAGGCTGTATGTATATGTGAGACTGTCAGAGGACGGCACGAGCACTGTAGCAAAGCATGGCAAAGCCTCCTAGGGTTCCAACTTCCAAGTGAAGGGTCACCTCACTGTGCTCATCTCTTATCTTGATATATACAGTACAGTACATATGGTGGTAGTGGATACTTTTTGGGAGTATATGCTACTAGTATATGTCCATTCTATCTAGAGCATACCAATAGAGAAAAAAAAAGTTGTTTACATTATTTGAAAATGTCTTAGTACGATATTCATAATCTTCTTATACTACTATTCCTCTGGAATTTATTTCTCACAATAATCTTCTTATAAGCATTGTCCTAATACCAAGAAATAAAAGTCTGGAGGTGGTATTTTTTAAACTACTCCCTCTCTATTTTTTATTGACCTTCAGACAACAAGATTAGTTAGTGAGGTAACCTCAATTATTGTTGGAACGTCAAGTACTCAAAACCGGAGGTAGTAGTATTTATTGGGTCAAACAGCAGAATATAGCCAACGATGATGCATTATGATGACTACTCGCGTCAAACAGAAGAACTAAGACTAGTGAATTGATAACGCAGTTGATATTCGATTTACTGGTAAACGATTAACGGTGCAAACGTACCGGAACTGCAGTATTGGCGCAAATGGATCGGAAAGGAGTGAGCCGGGGCAGGTCGGTCAAATGAATGCGTGAAACGTATTATTGGACTTGCTCGGCAGGCATGTACCGTACCTTTGCCATCCGAGTGCTCCAAACCAACAGTACTACTGTTGTTGCTTTACTGTTTTTTTTTTTTTTTGGAACATCACAAATGCGTGAGACATGATATGCTGAAGTACGTAATTATAATAACCACGCCCAATGAGCAACATCACAAATCTCAGCTTGACCCTCAATAAAAACAGATGTCACCTTGAAGACCGTCGTTTGCATTGTTCTTCACTTGTAAAATATAGGAGATGGACGATTTTTGTTTCTAAAAATAAATAAAGTTTAATTGGCTGAATGTTTACGTAACTGACTCTATCCATGACCTCAACCACAAGAAGCCAAGGCCCAAGGACGAAAGCTGCCACGACCATACTGTATATTGTAAATCATCAGTTCCTGACAGAGGAGTGGGAATGCGTTAGCCAGAGAATGAATCTTTGAATAATGAAAGCAAGGCACGGGATAATCAAAGTCAGCCGTAGTCGGTACTAGATCATTGGGCCCCGTAACATTTCTCTCTCTCTCTCTCTCTCTTTTTTTTTTCCTGTTTCTATACTGCCTAGCGCCCTGGACGATATTATGTCATTGTCAAGGGAGGATCGGCACATCCATAGCTCTCACGGCCGGCCTCCCGCGTCCTGGACATTATTGCTAATTTTGAGCAAGAATATTTAGTGATCTGACTTTTCTTCCTTCCAGGCCAAAGTGTAAACACCCTCTGTTTCCATTTAATAGTAGCATGGTTGAGACTTGAGAAAGTTATATGTCATGGGAGTGGGCTTTACTGTCTGTCTGGGCTGCATGCTCAAGCACTACCTGGGCCGCAGGACAGGCCTATGTGTTTTTGAAACGAGATGGTACTAACGGCTGAAATTGGCAGTCAGTTTGTAGCCAAAAAAAAAAAAAAAAGGGTAGGATTCGTTTTTAGTACTTGTCTGAAGTGTGCGTGTACTTTGGTTTCGGCTCCGTTCTAAATATTGTTTTTGTGCGATGTGTGTGTGTGTACTTGTCTTCTTTGTCGACATACTTGCTACCTGTGAAATAATACAATACATAATTTAATATATCGTAGCTGGAACTTTATTCTAAATGATAACTCTACAACTTTACATCAATGTTTTATGTCAAGCTATATGGATTCTCATAGCACTTTTCATCATTTTTCATCAAAGTAGTTATTGAGCTATTAGCACGGTTATCAATCAATACAAGAAAATCGCCATGATTTGGGCATAGAGCAGTTCCCATGCCTTCGATGAAGTAATTGAGCTACTCGTGGAAGATATGAGTTTGCCGGCGAGGAGAATCATATCTGACTTGTGCTTGTGCATGAATAGAAGTTCCCTTGCAATACATTAACAATTAACGAATAATCCTTTCTGTATAAAGACCTTTGCCACTAAAGTAACAAAGGACAAAGAAACCTCCCTTTACCTGACATATCAGCAGGGCTATAACACGGAAGAGATTGGTCCTCACGTGCACCGCAGAATCATCCGTGACTTGTGCGTGGCATAGAAATTTCTCTAGGAAAAATAATGCGCCCCATCCAGTCAGACATAAAATGGGATTTAAACATGAGAAGCAGTCCCATAAGTTACGACTCTGATATGTTTTGTATAATTGTATACATTTTATAACAAAAACTATAGGTCAAAGTAGCATGTTGGTGGCGACAGTGATATCCATAATGACATGTTATCTCTGAAGTCTGAATGGAGGGAGTAACAAAGAACAACACCTTCCTGAACAACAAAGTTCAAAGGCGCGCACCCAGAGAATCATCTGCGACTGTTGCATGGAATGGAAGTCCCCATAGCAAAACTGTAACAAAAGAATAAAGAACCAAATGATGCATCCTTAAAGACTACGGAGCAAAGTTTGATGGAGAAGCTTAATTGAGGTTTGTGTGTGTGTGACCTGGGTCCCCTTATAGTGTAAGAAGATACATAATAAAGAAATAAAGGCTCTCCTCAAGGGTGTTTTTTCTGTCAGATCGATAGATTGCCGATGGTAATTTTAACACAAGGACGGTTTGTTATGTTCAAGTAGAACCCTCGGTCCCTACATCATTATAAGGCCCTGCAGCCTGCACAAAAGGTGTGAAAGGAAGAGGAAGGAGAAAGAAAAGGAAGAAACAGCATTGATACCTTATTTTTCGTTGAGGAAACAGGATTGATACTTGAAAGATACATGAACGTGCGGTGCGACGTTGTTCAGATGCCACATGGTCCCTTTGCCCTAGCCTTCGGCGCGCGGTATTACATACTGTGTGATTGAAATTAAACAATCTGCATATGCCAGTTAGCCATACACCCATATGAAACTTGCAAGCGTGCAGAGTATGGATCTGTCCACCATAGCCTGCGCCTGTGAAACTAGCTGAACAAGACCCCGGCCGGCCGGCCAGACGGAGAGGGCACCATGGCAGAGGTTGCGTCTGGCGCCGTGAGCGCGCTGCTGGGCGTCATCCGCAACGAAGCGCTGCTGCTGGGCGGCGTCCAGGGCGACGTGCAGTTCATCAAGGAGGAGATGGAGAGCATCAACAGCTTCTTGATGCACCTGGCACGGACGGTACCCCCCAGCGGCGAACATGACGAGCAAGTGCGCACTTGGATGAGCCAGGTGCGGCTGCTCGCCCAGGACTGCAACAACTGCATCGACCTCTATCTGTACCGTGGCAACCCCGACATCCACCTCGCCAAGGGCGGCTTCTGGCGCTACCTCATGTGGGCTCCCTGGTTCCTGCGCAAGACGATGGCGCAGCGCAGCGCCGCCATCCGGCTGCGCGAGCTCAAGGAGCGGGCACGCGACGTCGGCGACCGACGCATGAGGTACGGCGTGGAGGTCCCGGCAAAGGCTGCAGCAGCGTCAGGGCAGTCACCTTCTCGGGCTGCCGCGATTTCAACTCATGTGGCCGGCGAAGGTACCGGAGACGAGGAACAAGATGGTGGTGATCAACTCGTGGCGACGGTCATCGATCATTCTGATCGAAGGGCCTTTGAGCTTTGTTCTTGGGAGGACTACTTCAAGCTGAAGCTACAACAATGGATGGAAGATATAGCCTGGCTGCCAATATATCCACCATCCATTGCCATTATGGCATCAGACACACATCAGAACGACGAAGCCTGCGCTCTTGCGTGTGAAGCTTTAGATGCGGGGCAAGTGCACCATGTCTTGGTCGACATCCCGTTTGTGCACTTCTATTATAACCCCCTACGACCCAAGGAGATTCTCTACTACATCCTACGGGAGCTCCAGCTCCAGCAAGCCAGATCCCAACCCAAGGCCAAGCAGCAGGAAACCACATCATCAGGTCAAGACAAGGGTGAGGAGCGGCAGAGTCAACATATCTCTAAGTGGCGGGAGGAGCGCACAAGAAAAGATGACATCTACAGGGAACAAAAAAAGTTTTTTAGTGAAATCAATGATAATATCCAACAACTGAAGCTTTACGACAAGCTTGAAAATGTCAAGAGCGAGATTTTGCTAGTCAAGGGCGACCAACTGCAGCCATACCTGGGACAAATAAAGGACGACAGCCTGGAACACAAAGTTTCCAAGGAACCTTTAGGTGTACTCCTTCTGCTGCTCAAGTTAGCTGCAACTGAACAAGACCAATTAGGGAAGAAGAAACCTAAGCGCACACTGGCAGCATTCTACGAGGACATCATCGAGGCAACAACATTGAAGCTTAAAGAGCATATAGAGGCAGGAACAGAGCAGTCGTCCCTGATTTGCCTCTCTAGTGCACAATATGAACACATCCTGCGGGAGATGTTCCCCAAAACAAGAGACAACAACGCCCAGGAGCAAGATAAGAATATCACAGCCACTACAATCCATGAGGATCATATCAAAGAAATCACAGACAAGGTCAAACAAGATATCATCCGCGAGGTGTTCCCGATCCTGATGACCAGCAACAGCAAGGCCCTACAGGATCAGGACCAAGAGCAAGACAGTTCGGCAGCCAAGCATGCCACAATGAGAACACTGGGTGAGGACTCAATAAGCAGCCATGTGGCTAAACAAGAAACCAGACAGGGGGTGAAGGAAGACAAAGGTCACATGATACAGGCGATTGGTAAACAAGCCGGTCACTGTGAAATCCCTAATTCCATGGTTCATGAGACCACAGAGAAGATTGACAATATGAAGTGGATGATTAAAGCACAGATGAAGATCAAACGGATTGTGGACAATATTGAACAATATTTGAAGGATTACACGATGATAATCCTCAAAGTAGATGAGACGATAGATGGATACCTATGGGAGGAGACCAGAAAAGCTTTGAGGCTACTGTCTTGTATGGCCGGTGCACTGATCATCACCACCACAAGGAGCACTCATCAGGCCAAAGAATATTGCTGCGGACAGTGGGAGCCTATAGACTGCTCTCTGGTTGGCCTCTATCATGCAACTGTGCTCAAGCTCACTAGCCAGAAGATGCAACAAGACAATTGCAATCCCCAACTTTTTCACGACATCTTAGACAACTGTGATCCACATGAGTTCTGCATGAAGATGTTTGCTCGTGCTCTGTACTCTAAGCCCACGAGGAGCTATGAAGAATTGTACAATCTGTGCACTACCCTGCAAGCAGTTTCCCCAAAATCATTGAGCAGCATTGCACAGAAGATGATCAAGTTCTCCTACAATGATCTGCCTAAAGAATACAAGTCTTGCTTGTTATACCTAGCTATCTTCCCCCAAGGGCATAGAATCAGGCGGTCAACCTTAATTGGACGATGGGTTGTAGAAGGATTGATAACAACGGAAGATTGGAGCTGGCCCAGTTCAGTGGATAAAGCTGAGCGATGTTTTGAGATGCTCATCAACCGATGGCTTATTTATCCTGCTGATATTGGTGTCACCGGAGGAATCAAGAGTTGCATGGTGGGTGATCTGGTTTATGAATTCATTACCACGATTGCTAAGAAACAACGTACCGTGCAGATACGCCTGTCACATCACCTGGCTCGCCACTTCTCCATTTCCAACGATCTCCGACTCCGCGGTTCTGATACAGTTAGCAGTTTCTTGAAAAAGCTCTCTGAATCATCTCAATTCTCCCTGCTCAAGGTGCTTGACCTAGAAACTTGTAAGTGCTTTGGTGGGAAGAACAAGCACTACCTGAAGGATATCTGCTGCAAGATATTGCTTCTCAAGTATCTGAGCCTAAAGCGAACAGATGTTACCCATCTGCCTAAAGAAATCAACAACCTCCATGAGCTAGAGGTACTGGATATTAGGCACACCAAGGTGTCTGTGTACGCAACAAGAAATGTCAGTCTCCTGAAACTAAAGCGTCTGCTGGTCGGTTACACTGATCCAAGTCCAAGCAATACTTACACCGGTACCACATTCAAGATTGAGGAATATCCTAGAAGTGTCCAGGTTCCTGACAAGATTGAAAAAATGCTAGACATGGAGGTACTATCCAATGTTACAGCACCGAGCAGTCAAGCTTTGAAAGACATTGGAGAGCTATGTCAGTTGAGAAAGCTCGGGGTGGTTATTGAGGAAAAGGTTACTCACCTCCAAAATTTACTTGTAGCAATCAGCAACATGCATGAGTGCCTCCAGTCTTTGTCGATCACTATCATACCCATTACCGGACACAAGTGCACTTTTTCAAGAATAAGGACACCATCAACTGCTAACAATGACTATGGACTGAGTTACCCTCCAAAGGTTCTTAAGAGCCTAAGCATAATTGGAACCACTCAAAAGGTGCAGCTTCTTCAAAAACTGTTGGAAAACGATGGTTGCAGTAAACTTGTCAAGGTAACTCTATGTGGCACCTGCCTGAACCAAGATGATCTGAATGTCCTTGCCAAGTTGTCCGAGTTACTTTGTATGAGACTTGGGGACAAGGCATACACTGAGAGCAAGCTTATCTTCAAGAATAATGAATTCAATAAACTCAAGTTCTTCCATGTTGAGGGCTCAAACATGGCTGAAATCAGCTTTGGTGACGGAGCAGTTCATGAGCTTGAAAAGATTGTTTTGTCCTCTGCTAACGATTTAAAGTCTGTATTTGGAGTTGAAGGCCTTTCAAAATTGAAGGAGCTAGAGTTGAACAACAACAAGTTGCTTACATTATTTGACAAGGCAAACCAAATAGCCAAGGTGACTCTTCTTGGTACCTTTCTTAGACAAGGTGATCTACAAATTCTCGCAAGGAAACCAAACATGCACTGCTTAGTGCTCTTGGAGAACTCTTACATCGAAGGCCACCTTAGTTTCAACAAAGAAGAGTTCCCAAAGCTCAACCTTCTCACCATTGATAATTCTCACATCGCCAATATCAGTTTCAATTGTGGATCAACTCCTAAGCTCAAGAAGATTATCTGGTCCTTGACCAAGGACATAGTTGTTACTCTCTCTGGCATCAACAACCTTTCAAGATTGAAGGAGTTTGAGCTAAATGGTGAGTCTATCCCTAATGAGGTGCAAGAAGCCATTAAGAGACATAGAAACAAGCCGATTCTTAAACACAACAAACCAAAAAATCAAGAGTGAGCAAAATAAAATGCAAGCTTTCTCATTCTGTTGGACGAACCAGGTTTGATGCTGGAGGAGAACCTCTCCTTTCATCCATTCATGATTGAATAGCATGGTGTGATTTGTCTGTACTTGTGAAATGACGAATATTCTGCTTGTGTGTGTGCTCTATGCTTGTGCATGCGTTTATATTTTGCATTTGTATCGACTGCATCTAGTTACAATTATGTTATCTGCAGCTGTGCTTTGTGATCGTGGTTGAGCATAGTGGTTATGTGTATTATTACGGACTTGGACTTGTGTGACTTTCTATGGACTACCATGTTGCATGCATGGTCCCATGTAATAGTTGTGATGCTTGTTCACATTTGAGTTCTCATAAATGTTCTGTGCGCTATATTATATCCTTTGACAGTGTTCAGCAGGTAAATGCTCCCACCATCTGCTTGCCTTGAACAATGCCAAGGCCGGTTGAATTCAGACACACAAATGTTTCTTTTCGTAGTACGTGAGCCTGGGTCTTGCTTCTTACCAGTGTTTTTAATGATTCATCTATAGCCACATGCATATATGCATGCAAATTAAAGCTATCAAAAATAACATTATCCATTTGCATAAAGAAATCCATATAGCTTCTTTTTCACCCAAACGTCAGTTATCAGGGGAAAGTTAGGGACCTAATGAGATGGGCTAAGATATGTACAGAGAATAAAAATTTATTTTACAAGCTGACCAAACAATATTAGTTATCGATCTCTGAGTGTCTTGCGTGTTTGCCTACATCAATTTTCTAACACAATTCCAACAGGAACTACATGGACACTGAAATAGTCTTTTTTTATGGTGACATAATTCAAGGCATAGTTCAAGGCAAATGTTGTAACTGACTCCATATGTAATCTATCATTCTTGGTTATATGGCACAAAAAAGAGAGCACGTGTGCATTAAACTAAATCTAACACAGAAAGATCGTAAGATGAATTTAATGATGGTAACACCCACTTGAGATCAAATCTATGCAGGCAGTGTCATTCTCCATGTTCTTTTTAATTTCAAACTTATTTTACTCCAGAACTCGAGTTATTGCAACAGTGTATAGGAAGAAGTTCACGCAACCACGAGTAAGGAATAGGTAATCAGCAGTAGACGATAATATCTCAATATCAGCCGGAGGAGAACCATGACACAAAAAATTGGATTTAACAGGAACGGTTAGCTAGGAAAGAGGCCTACTCACATGAAATGGGTTTGCTTGATGTCGTGCTTGAGGGGCACCTGAATGACCGAGTGATCTGCACTGCCAAGTGGGAACACTCTGACACTGCACTGCACTACTGCAGTCATCGCCAAATCTCAGCCCTGGCGCTTGGCTGCCACCGGACAAAAGAAGGAAAAAAACCTCATTTCATCAAGTATGTACATGGGTGGTCAAACTCAAGTGAAGTTACACAGGGATCATCTAACCAAGATGCAGGCACCTCACGTCTGATGCTCTTGGCGGCATTTCACCGAACACCATACAGGCACCTGATGGCCGATGCAGGCTTGTCGAACAGATGCGGTGTAAGGCAGGCCGCAGCAGACACTGCAGCAGGATTCCTTGCCTACATTCCCCCACGCATCAGCCTGTTTCTACGCCGGCGCCGGTATCGCCCCCACCGACATCGAAGGACGACCTCAATATACAGCTGCAGAGTGGGGACTGGCCGAGGCGGCTGAAATTCTGAATCAGAGGCGACCCTAGCAACAGTCATGGCCAGCCAACGCAGGGATGTAGCCATCAGCCACGTAGAGTCTCTGCAGCCTGCAGGAGAAGGGGACGACTAAAGATGGCAATTGGGCCCGTAACCCGCTACCCGACGGGTATTTACTTCATTAGGGGCCGGGTATGGGCGAGTTCTTATACCCATGGGTCTGCTAACGGCAAAAAACAATACCCAATGGGTGTAGCAGGTGCGGGTTGCGTTCACCTTCAACCCACACCTGTTAACCCATGGGTATTGTGTTTAGCCCACTTCACTTATTTTTATGGACCATTATTCACCCCAGTCTAGCTCCCGTACTCCAACTGCATATATTATACTATAAAAACTAACAGCAGAAATCTTAATTAATTAGCTAAGTATACTCTAAAATAATTGTTTACTCTGTCAGCCGCCATCACACATCAACACACAAACGCGCAAGTGCAAAGCTAGCTCCATGATGATGCAATCTAGCCCCATGGATGACAGCTGTCGGTGACCTTCTTCTTTCTTTGACTATCTTTTCGATTGCAATTGTAGTTGCAGCTTTCCGTTCCTCCACTGACCTCAAACCGTCCTATTTGAAAGCGATGTCGACGACTCCGATCGAGATCGATTAGCGCCGGATTGGAAGGGGGCGAATACGGACGAGGCGTCGAACACTGGATCTGTCGAAGACCGCTCCATCGTCATTGTGACTACACCAAGAAACGGAGTTCCCAAACCCACGACAGTCCGAGCTCAGGAGCATCGTCGACGCGTCGTCAACCCCCCAAGCAAGAAGAACAAGCGCCCTCCCATTTCCCCAAGTTCCGGCCCCAACATCCTGCAATCTTTTGGGTAAGCAAAAAATATTTTTATGCAAATCTAGAATCCACAGTAGTGGATCCCTATGAATGTATGTACTAAGATTTCTTTATCCTGCAATCTCATGTTGTTTATGTGCTAATATTCAAGCTATTTGGATTAATGTTATACCCTACAATATCACGTTATTTGTTAGGAAATTAAATTGTACATATTCAGATTACAATATTTGTTTTTATATTTTTACGTTGTTGATTGGTATTTATGTATAGATTTAATAAAATGTCTGCAACTAGTGTTAATAGCAGTCAAGCTCCAGTTAGTCAGTCTGAATCTGTCAATGACTCAGAACCAGTTGAAATAGAAGATGATGATGATCATCAGATAATGGAAGAGGACACTGATGGTGTTGACCCTGGTTCAAAGAGAAAGCTTACTTTAAAAGTTTGGCATGAGTTTAGCAGAGTGAAAATATGAGGGATAGTGAAGGCAAAATGTATGTACTGTTTTAAGTATCTTTCTGGAGAAACAAGAAATGGAACTAAACATCTTCATGACCATGTGAAGATCTGTACGCTGAAAAAAATTAAGTTGGGTGGAAACAAGACTCTTGCACAAGCTTCTTTAAGGTTTGGTTCCTAAAAAACAGAGACTATTTCAGTGGAGAACTATACATTTGATCAGGAGACAGTTAGAAGTAAACTTTGTGCAATGATAGTACTACATGAGTATCCCTTGTGTATGGTTGATCATGCTGGTTTCCGGAGGTTTGTGAGTGCTCTTCAGCCACTATTGAAGATTGGGACTAGGAATATCATAAGGTATATATCGTGTTTATTTATGCAACTGTTTATGTGATTTTTTTTCTCAAGTGTTAAATGCATCTTTGATGGTCTTTTCTTTTATTCTAGGAAGGATATTCTGATGCAATATAAAACAGAGAAGAAGAAAAGTCATTGAATATATGGCTGCAATTGATTCTAGGGTGGCAATTCATTAGTACAAGCCATGTCAAAAAACATGGTTGCCAAGTTTGATAAATATTGAAAGGACATCCAAGAACTGATGGGCATTGCAACTGTTCTTGATTCTCGGCTTAAAACTTTAAGCTTGCTGATGTGTTTTGAATGGTTACTTGGTATGACTGGACAAGTTTGTGAGGAGAAGGTTTCCGAAGTAATTGACTTGTTGCGTATTCTTATGCTTGAATACCATGTGAAAGAGGTTGATGATGATGCCACTGATTCATCTATACCATCTGCTGGTAACATGGAGTTTTTATCTTCCTTCAATGCACGTGTTGCAAGCACAAGGGTAGAAACCATGAATATGAAATCTGAGCTAGACCGCTACTTAGAGGATGGACTTGTTTCACTTGACACCAAAGGTTTTCATGTTTTAGATTGGTGGAAGGTTGCTGGGACTCGTTATCCAATTTTGAGGCGGCTAGCTAGGGATATTTATGCAATCCCTGTGACTATAGTTGCATCAGAAGCTGCTTTTAGCACAAGTGAAAGAGTTCTTAGTGAGCATCGCAGCAGGCTCACCCCTGAGATGTTGGAGGCTTTAATGTGCTCCCAGGATTGGTTTCGTAACAAGTATAAAGGTACATGCATTAGCATTAGCAAGTTCATGTTTTTTTTTTTATTTTGGCTGCAACTAATCCTTCCCTTTCTTTTGTAGTTGATGGGTCAGATGAAAAGACTGCTTCCTTCTGGTCATGTCTCTAAGACATTCAAGAAGACCTTCAAGAACTTGCAATCTGATGATCCACGAAGTCGTTTGCAAGTACAAGTCAACAAGTGCGCATGTTCAAACGTTTGATGCATCTGTTTTAGCTATAGTGTATTTGTTGAACTCAATATGTAATCACTCTACAATCTGCATCTCTTTGATTATGGTGTGCTGTATGCACTTTTTTTTTAAAGAAGTATGCTGTAAACACTAACTCCTATTTCTTAAAGTCAATGAGATCAGTCGTTTAAAATTTGTGTGTTTGTCATTGTTACTGCTTCTTGGGTCTGGATACCCGTCGGGTGAGCACCCATGCGGGGCCGGGTGTGGGTGAAAATTGTACCCACCGCCGGATCTGGGTTTTGGAACGGGGAAGGTTTTTTCTCGTGGAGCGGGTCTGGAGTGGCTAAACCCAGCGCGTGCTCACCCATTGCCATCTTCAGGGACGACGATGGGGCCACTTCTGACCGGCGTCCCGCTATCGGCGGCGGCTAGGCGCTTTGGCGCCTGTGCTGGCGCTCTCAAATTTGAGCGCGTTATCTGCGTGGGCCTGGCTTACAGGTTCAATCGCTAGGCCGTTTGGGCCGATTCCGTATTTGCCGTAAATAGCCCACGTGTGTTCTGGGCCTGGATCCATCTTTAATTAACTTAGTTGGCATGGAGAGAACAAAACGCGCGCGGGAAAAATCTCCCGTGACTTGTGCGTGCAGTACAAAATTCCAGAAGCAAAATTGTGAAGATCACAAACGAGGAATCGAATGTTGTACGCCTCTTCGAAAAAGATAAGACCAAAGAAGAATGAATATGGATTACTTGCGAGTGGAATAGAAGTCCCCACGGCAGAATTGTAACACATGACGAGGAATCAGATGCTCTCTCTCCTTCAATAAAAATGACCAAAGTTTAATGAACCAATCAAGAAATAAAAACTTTGCCTCGAATCTGATTTCTGTTGGGTCGATAAAGAGTGCCACCGGAGAGGACGATGAAGACAGTGACCATCATCAACTGCAGGTGGTCGCCACTGATCATCCCTTTTCGAGCCGCGCACACTTGATGACTTCTTGAAGGTGAAAATAGTTGATTGGGTGAAGGAAATTGAGCAAGGCAACCCTGCAACTGCTGAGTCGGTACCTTGCATGGCCGTTGCAGCTCCGCATGGAGATGATGTAGACCGTACTATTCATGAAGCTTGGGAAGCGACCCATTTCCTTAAACACGTCCAGGTCGACATCATGCAAGTGCACTTCAGTTCTGAACCGGTGCAACCTCAGGACATTCTCTGCTATATTCTGCGGCAGCTCCAGTTCACGCCCGAGCCCGACCAGTTATTACTGAAGGAAGTAAAAAATATGGTGCTGAAGCGGTCAAAAAGACATCTCAAATTTATTTTTTTTCTCTTTTAAAGAAAAAAAATTCAAATCAGCAATGAAAAACGGAAGGTGATTAGTGAAATCACGAGAAATATCGACGCGATGAAGGCCACAAATCAAGTTCGAGGTTGTGCAGATGAAAGGTGATCAGGAGATATGGGCAAGCACCTGGTCCTCCTGGAACACCAAAGCTTCATGGAACCCTTAAGGGTACTCCTCCTGGCGCTACGGCTGATGAAGCATAAGTCAGAGTCAGCTACTTCTGAACAAGAGCAAGACAGACAGAAACAGATGAGTGCGTTTAGCGTCATGTGACGACATCATTGATGAAATATCACAGGAGCTTAAACATCTTATAGAAAAAGAAGAAGCAGAAGCACAGCAGCAGGAGCCCCTGATTTGTCTCGATATAATAAAATATGCATGTATCGTGAAGGAGGTGTTTCTGACTACTGACCACAAGTTCCAGCCCGACAAATCTGTTCAAGCTAGAGTTGAACAAGGTGGTCAGGGCCAAATGTTGGATGCCGTTATTGATGAAACTGTGGAGAAGCTGGAGAAAATCTGGTGGAAGATTAAAGAGAAGTTGACCTACAAAGAGATCGTGGACAAGATTCAACATCATTTAAAGCAAGAAAAAACCATGATTATGCTCAAAATTCATCAGCAGATCCATGTATCCAAATGGGAAGAAACTAGTGATGCTTTGAATCAATTGGGCTGTGTTGTCGGTGTGCTGATCGTCACCACAAAGAGTCCTCAACAGGCCAAAGAATACTGCAATCCAGTGCGGAATCCTATAAACTATTCTATAGTTGGCCCCTATCATGATACTGTGCTCCAGATTACAAGCCAGGGGAACGATGACAGCTCCCATATTTTTCGTGAGATCTTGGAAGAATGCAAGGCATATGAATTCTGCATGAAGATCTTTGCTCATGTTTGTACGCTAACCCCAAAAGGAGCAATGAAGAACTAAGCAAGTTGCATAGCACCCTGCAGGTTTCATCAAAATCAATGGACAATACTGGTATGAAGATGTTCAAGTTCTCATACAGCGATCTTCCTAAAGAATACAAATCTTGCTTGCTGTACCTAGCTCTCTTCCCTCCAATATCCAGCATCAGGTGGTCAACCTTGATAGGACGGTGGGTTGCAGAAGGGCTGATAAGTAAGGAAGACTGGCCCACTTCAGTTTGTCAGGCTGAGAGATGTTTTGATGTGCTCATTGACCGGTGGCTTATTTATCCTTCTGATATTGGTGCTACAGGAAAGGTCAAGAGCTGCACGGTAGGTGCTGAAGTTCACGGATTTATTACCAGGATCGCCAAGAAACAGCACATTGTGGAGACACGCTGTCACAGCACTTGGCTCGCCGCTTCTCTATTTTCAATGATCTCCGGCTCCGTGGCTCTGATAGAATCAGTTATTTCTTTCGAAAGCTCTCTGAATCATCCCAATTGTCCTTGCTCAAGGTGATAGATTTAGAAGGTTGTCATTGCTTTGGTGGGACAAACCAGCACTTCCTCAAGGACATCTGCAACAAGATTATACTACTCAAGTACCTTACACAGCTGCCCAGTGAAATCAACAACCTTCATGCACTGGAGGCACTGGATATCCGGTATACCCAGGTGCCTACATTTGCAACAGAACATGTCCTGCTACTGAAGCTTAAGCGCCTGCTTGCTGGTCACATTAATCCAAGCCCAAGCAGTACTGACATCAGCAAGGTTGTCCATGTTCCTGTTAAGATCAAACAAATATCGAACATGGAGGTAATGTCCATTATCAAGACTCAGATTGGTCGAAACATGGATGACATTGGAATGCTATGGCAGCTTAGGAAGCTAGGAGTTATCATAGAAAAGGATGCCCTCCTTATTAATTTAATTGGAGTGATAAGTAACCTTCATGAGTGCCTCCGATCTCTATCAATTACTCTTCCCTTAACCAGTCACGAAGGGGTTATTTCCAGCAGAGAATTACCAGCTGATATCCAGTCCCGCCTGACATACCCACCCAAGTTTCTTGAGAAGTTAAGCATCCATGGAACCACAAAAAAGGGGCCACGTCTTCCATTGTTGGCCAAAGGTGGCTACCAACTTCTCAGGGTAACTCTAAGCTGGACCACGCTGAACCAGACTGAATATACTTGTCGAACTACCAATGTTACGCTGTGTCAAGCTCGAACACATTGCATGCCCGGAAAGAAAGCTTGCTTTGAAGGGTGAATTCCAAAATCTCAAGTTATTACTAGTTGAGGGCTCCAACATCACTGTCATCAGCTTTGAAAATGGAACAGCTCCTGAGCTCGAGAAAATTGTTTTGTGTCACAACCCTATACCGAAGTATAGAGTGTGCCGTACAGGATCGCCTCGGGAGATGGTTAACGAAGTAACCATACATAGCATTCACACAGGACATCCATCATTTACAGAGATACAACATTAAGGGTATAATATTACAGCTCAAGAGTCATGGCGGAAGCAAATTTAGTTACATTATTATACATATGTTCTTGGTTCATATTTCATAATTATGCGGAGGTGGGAGATACGACAAACACTCCGCCAAGCCTAAGCAAGCCACGCCGGCCCTAGGGTAGTGGCTCACTCGTCCTGATTAGGGGAGCCGGGGACCCATTCAATGGTCCAATTCTAGGGCTCCTCGCCTTCCCACACAATTTTGTTACAGCAATCGCAATAAGTCGCTTGAGGCAAACCTGAAAAACCACATAATCGCAAAGCCTGAGTATCTAGCATACTCCGCAAGACTTACCCGTCCAAAAGGGGTTTACTAAAACCGACTCCTAGTATGCAGGGGGCAGACCGGGTTTATTTGATAATTGCATAAAAGCACCTATTAATTCTATGCTACGCTGCTTATTCCTTAACCCAGATTTAATTTTTTTGCTTGTTGCAGAAGAGGGACTGTAGTGGAACCTAGCTAGCTGCTAAGACTTGTTCAATTATAAAGAGCAATACAACATAGCAAATCGTATCCATAGAGTAAATAAATTTCGGCATCCTAAACAAACTTCTCTACTTAAAGTATCATTGCCACTGCTTGAAACAAGAGGTACTCATGACCGCGAGGGACGGCAATTCGAATTGATTTACATCCTGCAGGAGAATAACCCAAATGCACGACATACGCATCATTTAAGAACACGTATGGCCACCGTTCACGAGGTTGCGATAAAGTCGATCCGGGGCCATCGATCCCGAGTACACGTCCTTCCCGCGATACAGTACTTTGTATCCGAGGCTTAACCCGTGCACTCTCCAGCGGTCCTCGACCCGTGCATCCACCGTGCCATTCACATCACCTCTGGATCGATGAGTAATACCGTCCAACAATACGGCGCCCAAGTTACTAGGTTTACCAATTCCCATATAGAGGTATGCACTTGGTACTATTCAATACTTGTCCGCGTGGTTGCAACGGTAGGTTCCCAAATTTTAACCAATTTTATTCTTCACGTGGATCATGATTGAATCAAGTGATCCCATAGCCTACCGTTGACTCCACTAATTTAAGCCTAGTAGTTGCTAACGAAAGGCTTACTGACGTAACTAAGTATAGGTCACAGTTTGTGTATGCAAGTGGGTTTCCATCCAAGCCCTATACCTAATGCATAATACAATATCCCTCTATGGTGGCAAAATAAAAAGGACTCGTAAATCAGTAGGTGTGCACCGGGGCTTGCCTTGGGAGTGATTGTAGCTAAAGTTCTTGGCGGGGTTTAGCTCCACTTCGGGCTCCTCAGGGTTGCTTGTCACGTCCTTGCTCCCAGTCTCGTTCCCTAGTCAATGCAGTGCAATGCATGGTCAGGAGTTGGACGATGATGCATGACACTTTCTCAATAAATAGGATTTGATGGAATGATGCTCATGCATGAGATGACATGTTTGTACCACACTCTGGCAATTATTAACTTTCAGGGGACAAACTTCTAATTAGGGAAATGGGAGGCATGGTAATAAATGAGCATATCACCTATATCCAATTACGAGTATGCCATCGAGGCCCACTTAGCAAACATGCAAGGCTCCTTGACTTCCCACTTACCCAGGGCTCATTCCCCAATTAAACTACCTATGCAAGAGAACATAGAAACTTTATTTTGCAAGGTTAATTGCAACCTCCTAGAGTTTTACATGTTCACTTTTAATTGTAGCCCTGACTAATCTAGATATATACATTAATTGTGAATCATTATTATGCAAAAGAAAATCATAACTTTACTGTAAGTCAAGATTAACTTGTTGCATGGGCTGTCCCAAGTATGGATTTACCACTAATAAGAACCATATGCATATATTAGGCAACAATTATATTGAAATTCTTAAGTTAATTAGGAATGAGTAACTTTAACAGCCAAAAGCACACTGATGGTGCCCAAACATTTTTCATAGAGATTTTATACTTATGTAGAAATGCTCAAAGAGTAGTAATGCAAAATTTCAGAATTAAAATCCTACCCAAGCATTTATAGAAATTTATTTACTAAAAATGGGGATTATGCAATAACACTAAAATTTGCATAAAAGATGGAAATGTGCTTTAGCAGAAAGTTTAGGAATGACATGAAGTGCTTACTGACCAAATCCCATGATTTTATCAGTTGTAGATTTTGAATTATTAATTTAATACTCTTAGCAAGGTTCTAACTTTGGTGATTTAATTCTACTAACCTACTGCATAACCTTGGATCTCATCTTGTTTTTCTGGTAGAGGAAGATTTTAGGAATCCAGCAAAATTGGTTTCATGCTCATTGGACTTTTATTTTTTGAGTTATGAATTTTTGAAGTTTTTTAGCAAAGTTGGGGGCAATTTACAGAACTGCCACCCGGCGATTTCAAACCCTCGCGGGCGCGCGCGCGCGGTGGCCGGTGCCGGCGAGCCCGGCCAGCGGCCAAATCAGCAGCGCGGCCCGACCAACCTCGTGTGCCCACATGCTCAGCACCTCACGGCGACCTCGTGGGTCCGGTGGGTACCCCGCGGAAAGCGCCGGAGACGGCCGGCGACGAGCGGCGGAGCAGAGGCGGGGTACGGCGGCGTTGCGCGACGAGCACGGCGAGCGAGAAGGGTCGGGGAGTGGAGGGAGAGCATCACCTCGGTGCGGAGATTGACGGCGTGGGAGAGCTAGGCGACGGGGAGGGCCGGAAGGGGGGTCTCGTCGGCGGGGTGGGGAAGAATCCGACGGCGGCGGCTACTTCCTTTATCGATTCCGGCGAGGTCCCTGCGGCAGAGGGGGAGCGGGTTAGGGAACTGCCAGGGGAGACCCTTGCGCAACGATTTGAGGAGGTAGGAGCGGACGGGAGGCGGCCTAGGCGTAGCTCGACGGGGTGGCGATCATGGCGGCCGAAAACAGAGGCGCGGCTCGAAATCCCGTCGCTGCTTTCGTCGGCGATGGAGATGTAGGGGCCGGGAGCCTCTGGAGTGGGGCGAGAGGGTAGAGGAAGGTGTGGGGGGGGGGGGGGGGGCGGTTACTTGCCGGGAGCGCGGGGAGGGGCTCTTGCCGCCGGGCGCTTATAACCGGGAAAAGGGGAGAGAGAGAGCGGGGGCGAGCTGGCAGCACGGGGTCGCCATTGGATCTACGGTTTGCGGTTCAGATCAAGTCGTAGCCCTATCATTGACCCAGGTCCAATCAAAAGCTTTGTTGTCCCACTCCGGCCGCCGGCGACGAGGGGCTGCGCCGGGCGGATTCCGCGGCCTACCGCCGGGACCGAGCTTCGAGCAGCTTTGCCCCCTCCATCTGCGCCTGCGGTGCTCATCACGCGGTGCAGTACTGCGCCGTTGTCAGGCCCGCCTCCTCCCCAATCCGTTCGAGCCATCGACCAATTTGGATCCTGTCCAATGCTGAAGCATCATTTCTGGACGGGATGCCCTCCGTCAGGGCGCACACCGATCCGCGCCGTCACCGGCAGAATCCCAGCCAAGGGCAAGGGCGCAATGCGTTCGTTGCCGCTGCCACTCTCAAACGGTAACAAACGCACTTGTCCTTGCCGTTGATGGCTTGAAGCGCGAATGCCGCGGAAGACCGTGCTCGGCTTCCTCCTCCACCACCTCATGCTCAACTCAGCTCCGCCCAGTGAAGTGAAAGGAGAATCCAAGGTTGATTTCGGATCCGGCCTGCAATCCTTCTTAGGTTCGGCTCTTATCCCCTTTTCTTTTCCTACTATTTGTTCATTCATCCGGCTAGTTAGGCTCGAACAGACTCTGACGATATTTAGTTCTATCCAGCCAGAAAGTATGGCTTGATTGTTTTGCTTGGTGTGCTTGCTTGAGCTCAACTGGCTTGCCTCCCTCTCTCTCATGTCAACATATAAGTACGTTCCTAATTTTAGTATGTATCTAGTACATTTGTTCCTTGTTTTAGTATATAATTTGCTTTACTGATCCAAAAGCTCAAGCCTAACATGACAATACAAATATTATTTGTTGGTAGTAAATTCCTACCAGGATGCGACCAAGATTTTCCCATATCGGATTGTCATGCACAATACTAAATTAGAGTATTGATGCTCTATTTTGCATAACCAAAAAAGGATGTGAAAATCACGGCTGCTCGGCCGTTGATGATTTCAAATTGCTAATTAATCTCGCTTCAAGTGGTTATTTCTGTTTTGCGGTGGTGGAAATCATCTGGTTACATATTTCCAGCTGTAGTTTCAGGAGAGAAAAAAATGGCCTTTCATGCTGGGTGAGACAACCAAATCGGATGTTTCCATACAAGAACAAGGTCCCATAGAATCAAATTGCTTTCTTTCATATTTCTGTCTACTTTTCTGCAGTGACTGTACATCTGAATGATGAGCCACAAATTCCATGTCTTCAATTTTATAATGAACCTGTACTGCTCTAGCATAGTGAAAAAGTTTAAAAAGAATTATTGAAAGTAATTGCTCTGCCTCGATTTTACAAGTGCCATATGCTGCCTGCCTACTCCCACAAGTGCTCTTGAGAAAGAAGTCCCTCACCTTATGCAAGCATTTCTATTAGGTATTATTTATGGGTGAATATTCACAGGTAATTATATTTCCAGCTATATGTTGAAGTTGACAGCTCTGCTTCAAAATCTTTTTTTCGTTTTATATTCCCACATAACTTTATCAATATCCATTAAGTTCACCAAATCAGTACTAGTCTTTTCAGAGAACATGGCATGCTACATTTATCAGGTTCATGCCCACGAAGAAATTATCTAATTTTAGTCTACTTTACTCGATCACATTCCTACTCATCTGCATTTTTCACTTTTGGAGGGATTGCATCTTTTCATTATGCATTTTTCACTCATGGCCAAAAACGTGTTTAACAGCCTTCCTCCCATCTGGATAATGATGCAATGGTTGCTACTACCTTTTTGTTTAGAATTTAGGCTACTACTAATAATGTGATTTCTATCTGGCACACCTTTCAAACTGAATAAATGCCTCTTTACTTAATTTTGATCAACTGTGTAGCCAACATGCTGCAAATATTGAGCTCTTTCAGTAGCTTTTGCTGATTGAAATTCCAGCTTCATCTTGCTTACTTAAGCTGAAATTTCTACACTCAGTCTTCATGTGAAAACAGATTGGTTATCTCTATTTACTAGAATAATCAGCTTCATTTCTTTCATTTAGTCCCTATTTCTTTGCTCTTAACAGGTTTTTGTTTTTTTGCTTTTTGTCTTAGTTTCTTCTCTGTTCTTTCTTTATTCTTACTTTCGCTTTTTGCCTGAGTGTGATACAGGCTATGGACAATTTGTTTGCTAATTTGTTCGAACGCTGAGACAGTAAGAACTGTAGTGTTTATGAAAGGAAAAGATGAAACTTTGTTAGTACATTGTTAGCCATGCATCTATGTGTCCATTGTTTCGCTAGCTAAATACTCAGCTGAAACCTTGCATCTTCAGGAGTCATTAGTGTGTCTGTAGATTCAGCATCAGCAAGTCAGCAACGACCAGGGCACGTGGATGCCAAATAGGTTCTTCAAATACTGGCAGAAATAGAATTAAGGTGAAGAGAGGAAGGTACATGTCGTGTGGAACACAGATTGCAAATTATGATTCTATTTAAATAGGCTTTGCCATCAATGAACAATAGGAGAAATTGCATGAGCAAAAGCAAACAATGCATGCCAACATACAACTGAAATACATTTCAAAAAAAGAACATACAACTGAAACCTCTTTTTTCAGGTACTGCTTGCACTGACATTGCAATATACAGGCATATTCCAGATCATGCATATACTTCAAATACGTAGACAGGCATGAATGTATCAACAGCTAGTTTTAACCAACTGTGGGTTAAGATTGCAGTATCCACTCAAAGCATATAATATAGCACACCTTACATTAATTAGAAGTCAAATGTGCACATAAATGCTGCACTTATTAATAAAACCATACACTAATACATGATGTTCCGGAGGAAAGGCAAACAAATCTCACAACCATTATTCTCAACAACACATGCAGAACATAAGCACTTAACGGGCAAACAGAATAGATGGCAATCCAAACAAGCACATGGCCACACACAAACCACACTATGATATCAAATGAGAGGCTCCTCCAGCATCAAACCTGTCTCTTCCAAAACAATGAAAATCTTGCAGTCCCATCATCCTCTTGTTCATCTCCATTTGTTTCGTCTTGAGTTTCTGGTTCACTACATTTAATTTTAGGCTTGTTTTTATGTTTCCCAATGGCTTGGTACAATACATTAGGGACATGGGCACCGTTGAACTCGAGCTCCTTCAATCTGGGAAGATTGTCAATGTCAGAGAGAGATGTGAATGGAGACCATATGATCTTCTCAAGCTTCGGAGCAGATCCACTGGCGAAGATGATCTTGGCAATGGAAGAGCAGTCAACAATAAGAAGGTTAAGCTTTGTGAATTCATCTTTCTTGAAGGTAATCTGGTTCTGGCTTGCATCACAAGACCTGTCCAAGAGCTCCAGGGAGCGCACATTTGGTTTCTTGGCGAGGATGTCTAGATCATCTTGCTTCAGCAATGTCCCACGAAGAGTCAGCTTGGTTATTTTTTTGGCATCGTCAAATGATGATAACAGCCTGTTGCAGCTGTTATTGTTCAACTCAAGATCTTCCAACTTTGGAAGCGTCTCAGCTCCAGAAATAGATTCTATGCTAGTGAAAGACAAAACCATCTTCTGGAGCTCACAAGCTGCTCCATCCTCAAAGGTGATATTAATCAAGTTCGATCCCTCAACAAGAAGATACTTGAGATATTTGAGTTCATCTTTCCTGAAGGTGAGATTACTCTCAGGGCATGCAATGCGTCGGAGCCTGATGCACCGTAACTTAGACAACTTGGTGAGGACGTTCAGATCATCTTGGTTTAGCTGGGTGCTACTCAGAGTTATCTTGATAAGGTTGTTATTCACATTTTTGGTGAACAATGGAAAAAGATGCCCTTTCAGCGTGGTTCCCCTGATGCTTAGACTTTCAAGACGCTTGGGATTGTATTGTAGGCGAGACCTAATATCAGCTGGAAACTCTGCATTGGAAGGAGTACCTTCATGCCTTGATATGGGAAGAGTGATTGACAGGGAACGGAGACACTCGTGTAGGTCACTGATTGTTTGAAGCAAAATCTTGAGATGACTATTTTTGTCATCGATAGCCACACCTAACTTCCTCAGCTGCCATAGCTTTCCAATATCTTTAAAATCTTTGCTATTCTGGACCTTAACATTAGATAGTACCTCCATATTTATCATTTTGTCGATCTTCTGAGGAATTTGGACACTATCAATGGTGTCAGGATTGGTTGGATTCAGACTAATGTGGCCAGCAAGCAGACGCTTCAGCTTCAAGAGCAGGACATTTGCTCTGTGTCTCCCTCCTGGGTTTGGGATAAGGAATGCTCGAGCTCACGTAGGATGTAGTAGAGAACATCCTTAAGGCTCAGCGGTAGAAAATCGTAGTGCACTGCCTGGATGTCGACCTGGACAACGCGATCGTAGCCAGCATGACGATCGGGTCCCAAAAGCAAAGTCTTCTGTGCAAGGGAGAGGACGTCCCGGTATGTATAAGGAGCCACAATGACCATGGACAGAGCCACGCTGGCACCTGGGGCAAATTCTCGTGTCCAAGAACCAAAGGCTTTCAATAGCTTTGCCTCGACGTAGTCGTCCAGAGTGCGAGGCTCAATGATGGCTCTACGACCAGAATAATGGGTTGTCGTTGCCACCAAGAGTTGATCATCACTGTCTTCTTCGTCGTCGCCTCCAGGAGCACAGCAACCACCTGGTGCATCAGCCTGCGTCGAGGACAATGCCTCCGCAGCCCGCTTCGTGGGCACCTCCACGCCGTACCTCAACCGCCGCTCGCCGACATCGCGTGCCCGGTCCTTGAGCTGGCGCAGTTGTTCGGCGGCACGGTGCTTCGCGACCAACTTGTGCAAGAACCAAGAAGCCCACCAGAGGTAGCGTCGTAATCCACCCCTGGCACGGTGGATGTCTGGGTTCCCCCGGTACAGGTAGAGGTCGATGCAGTTGTTGCAGTCCTGGGCCAGCAGCCGCACCTGGTTCATCCAGGTACGCACCTGCTCGTCGTGCTCGCCGCCGGGGGGCTCCCACCTGGCCAGGTGCGCCAGGAAGCTCTTCATGCTCTCCATCTCCTCCTTGATGAACTGCACGTCCCCACGAACGCCACCCAGCAGCAGTGCCTCGTTGCGTATGACGCCCAACAGCGAGCTGACAGCGCCGGACGCAAGCTCAGCCATGGCGCCTCTCTACCGCCAGTGGCCGGCCGGCCAGCTGGTGCTTGTGTGACGTTCAGCTAGTTTCGCAGGTGCAGGCTATGGTGGGGAGATGCATATTCTGCATGCTTGCAAGTTTTATGCCACATACTAGATGGAAAAGATTGCCTAATTTCAATCACACTACATGAAACCGCGCCAAAGGCCAAGGCATCTGAACAACATTTGTGCCGTGGGTTTATGTAACTTTCAAGCATCAATCCTGTTCCTCAAAGATAAAAGGTATCAATACTGCCTGTTTCTTTCTCCCTCTTCCTTTCGTGACTGTTGTAGTGTTGTCTATGAATGAACTTGCCTGTCTATATCATTTAGGTTCACAAACTTCTATTTTACATTTTAAACTTTTCCGCTTGTTTCTTCCAGGTCTATGAACTTTTTTTTTTTTTTGTAGTTATCTAGGTCTATGGACTTCTTAAGTAATGCAATGGGGGCGTTGGTGCAATGCGACAATGAAGAAGCAGTGCAAGCTGGAGAGGTCTTAGGTTTGTCCAGTCAGAAGGATGTGGACTGACGCTCATCAAGAAAGAACAGGAAACGAAGTGGAGAGAAATAAAGGAAGAGGCGTTGGGATTGAGGGCATCATGTTGAGCAAATTGCTGCTGAGATTATGCTCCTTGCTGCGAGCTCAAGCAACAAACAGCGCCGATCGAGTGATTCCTTATACGCAGCAGCGGCAGCTGCCAACTGTTGGAATCAATATCCTAATTGCATATGTGCTCTTGGGTCCAGAAGGAGGATGGGTGACACACAGGGAGGAAAGATACAGTAGACCACAGGAAGCAGCGGAACAAAGCAAACCTTGTATCGACGATTAATTAACAGGATCAAGCATCGATATATGATTAAGCAAGGAAGCAATGAGATTATGGGAGGTAATAACTATGTCTCGACATGAGTACGTTTGAAGCATGTATTATTCGCAGGCCTTAATAGCGACAGGTAGGAAACAGGTCGCCACACTCACTTTTGCTGTTGTTTCCTATAATATACTGTATATATATCCATCGACATATCATCATAACGTAAAGTCAGTCATATTGTATGTTCTTCTTTTAATTGGTTTGCAAGGAATGCCAACCTTGCTGGCGTGGGTGGTCTTCCCCTGTTCCATTCACCTCAAAAATCTGAATTTTGGACGGAATGCCCACGCACAATGAAGAACAATCCTTCCCAAGGCGTACACCGTACTCGTGTACTTCTGTATCGTTGCTGTTGCTGCTTCGACCGGGCGCCGCCGGATTCGGGATCAACAAGAGTTTGCTCCGCCTGCGCAACCTCTGTTTGGGCCTATTTGTTGGACCATTCTTGTTCAACTGGGCTGTGTTTCTCGTTTGGTCTGGAGTGGGCCGTGGAAACCATGCGAATTGTGAAAGGAGCAGTACTGTGTAGTATTTTTTTTCCCCGACCTTTCAATAGGATTACGAACAATCATGAATTTCCTGTCTGCGACTTTGTGCTGCTAATCAAACGCGACAAAAAGCTGCATCTGGTGCCCACACCGGCAAACCGAAACGCTCAGCAAATGATTTCAGATTTCTGGGACAACCATTCATTTTCCTGCTCAACGCCTGTTCGACAATTTCCCACTTTTTCCGGCACCTTTTTATTTGCAGCCCAGCTAAAACCAATTATAGCATATGCCATGACACACAGGCATAGCTTAAAAGTTCAGGTAGGGCAAATTCGTTCAGCTTTTCGATCTATTATCATGAGCCCCCGCCACGTGAGCATGGAAAACAAGGATCCAGAGGAACTGAAGGACCAGCGTCTGCTGCTTGCAAATCCTTTCAGGTTACTCTCTGCACCGTGGGCCCAGCTCCCTCCTTTTTTGCTCCTCCACGTCCTAGATGACTTGATAAGGTGATGGAGATAATTGTTCAGATCCGTTCTACTGTGTTCTTCACTACCTCCTCGCCTGATTCTATATATAGCCGTACGTGTCGCATGCACACACATTTTTCGTTTAGCAGTGAGTCGAATGTTAAGAACAAGGTTTACATTATTGCTCCGGGGTATCATTCATACATTCAGTATTCATCATCATTTTCCAAAAAAAAAAATACAAACACGATCGAGTGTGCTGACCTGTTTGCACTTAGTACAAGCATGCAAAGCAAAGTACGCAGCGATAATTAATTAGCAGATTACAGACAGCAGGGATTACGCATCGTTTATGATTAAGCAAGGAAGCAATGAGAGGTCACTACTACTTGATCCCTCCCTCTCTCAGACAAGAGTACGCTTGAAGCAAGCAACGTATTATCCGCAGACCGTAGGCCAGGCTCAACCGAGAAAAGTCATAGGGTGCACCAGCACTCACGTTTTGCTTGTTATATATCGTGCCCATCGACATATCATTCAGTCACTTAGATTGTTCCTTGTTTTGTTAGATAGATCCTTTTAATTGGCTTGCAAGGAATGCCAATCTTGCTGGCATGGTCTTCAGTTATTCTCGCTCAACGCCGGCCGGCCATCGGAGGCGCATCGTGGAGTGGGCTCCGATCATCTTGTCCAACTCCATAGATAGCCGCGCACATTGGATTGCTTCTCCGAAAACATTTCGAGCATGGTCTCGATCAAATCCAGAAAGAAAAATAAAATAAAATGCAGCCATATACGCAGTGACCATGGACTCCGAATAAAATGCCGCTCAATCACGAACTTCTAGTAGATGATGCGAGCAGGCAGCAGCGACCCCGAGCAAAACAGCACGTGACTATGCGTGTGTCACTTGCGGATGCGACACCTCAGCATGTGGAGCATATGCGTGCCTCGGTTTTACAGCTCGTGACACTCCTCCAGTTGCAGATTTGATCTCGGTCTCGGGGTGATTAACAAACCCAACACCTCATCATCATCGACGCGCCCATGTGGCACCACCGGAGCGCGTCAACTCCATGTTAAAATGCTGCCAACAAATCGCGGCCAAACGCCACCGAATAATCAGTCATCCACCGGTTGACAGCGACAGCAGTTCGTTGGGTGCGTACTCTGCAGCCGCCGTTCGATCTGTAGTTTATTAGCGGAGTACCGCGTGATTGTGCACTCCAAGATCGTGATTAATTAGACAAACTCGAGCGAGATTAGGAGAGCAACGATTACCACTAGCGTCTTCAGCAGGTTACCATCATATGCGTATGCATGTGGGAGATACTGTTAGTTTAATTTAATCTGTGCACGGCAATCCAACCCCTGCAGGCGTATCTTAGCTGCAACATCTCCTGTCAGACGCATTTGTCTAAGCGCTTTTGGTTTGTCACGAGAATCAACCGATCACCATCACAAATATGGGTAGTGGGAATTCTCCTATTTCGTGCAGACCAAAAAATGCACATCAACCCGGTGCCTAGCACAACCGTACGGGCTGAAAATGAAATATAGCATGGACGAGCACGTACGATAGGTGGTGAGAGGGAGAGTGCGGCAACAGCAAATCTCATGAACGAATGAGTTATTGTTTTCTTTCTTTTTTTCTTTCTTCTGTGTGCGGCCTGTAGTACATTCACAATAGTGCAGTACGTGCAGAGGTGAATTAGTGCGCTCGCTCGTGCGGTGTGGAAACGGGAACCAAGAGCAATCCAAGTGTTGTGACGATATTGTATGATATCCCGTTGACAGTTTAACACAAATAGTGCAGGGTAATCCAAGTGTTGAGACCAACGAGTTTCTCTTCCATCGTCATATGCTTATATGGTCTCATAGGTTTTATCCAAATTTTTTGTTGTATTTGGTAACTTCTTCTAGAATAAGCTCAAACTATTTCCCATAGAGCACCCTCGCTCTATGTTTTCAAGCATATAAAGTTTATTACTTGATCTTTTTCTACTATCTAATATCTTATATAACTGATCTATCTGAAACTAACTTTAGGAATGTCAAGAGTACCCATATATGTTAGTCTCTGATGGCAACTATCCGTCATCATATTGGATATATATATTTGCATGAGCGCGATCGTGCGAGGTCCAACGTTGATAACGCTAGACACCGGAGTCTTACGCTGTCGGGGAGTAAAACAATAGAGGAAGGACATATGTCCCCACACTTGCAAAAAGATTAGATGAATACATTTAACAATGGTAAATGTTTTTATGAATTTTTCTTCTTGATATAGTGGACAGCACTTTGGGAGAATATTTTACGCAAATAAGAATTCTCCTTCTCGATGAATTCCAAATGTATATGATCAAAGTAGGTTAGAAACAAGAGTGTAGGAATATTGCGATAAGTTTTGTTTGCTCCATGAGTTGATATTTTATAACCTTGGATATGTCATTTGCCATGATATTTGTGTTTTATATAAGATGACATAATTTAAAAAGTTTTTTCTGTAAATTCTGTTGAATTATAGTAAGAGGGCGCAGTAAGAAGAAGGATGTTGTGACCTAAGTTTGTTGCTATTAAGACATCCCTTTCGGATTGGTAGTGCATGTGACATGTAACAAAGGAATATGTAGCTCACATGAGAAAAGGTAGTGCTAGACGAACCGTTGAACATGATACTAGGAGGTACTGAGGAAAACAAAGATTGTGACAAATAATTTACTTGCTTGATGAGTTGATAGTTTGGATACGTGGTGGATTTCTCTTGTATATAGTATACTCCCTCCGATTCTAAAAATGACCTTGTCGTGACAAAACTCCCTATTTCACAAAAGAGCTCGTCCTGGCTAAAACCGTCATATCTAGACCCTTGTGCCCCTCGCGTGCGCGCTTCCCTTTCCTCTTCTAAGATTGACTTTAATCACAATTGAATCGTGCGGGCAATCACAAGGAAGTGCCACGCAAGCGCCATGCAAAACACGAATACTGGACGATCGAGCAAGGTGCGGGACATCGAACTTGTGATATGTTGTTTTAACATAGCGAACGCCAACAAGTGAAAAGTAGAGAGTGTAATGATAAAGTCAGACTTCGCACTCTATTTAATAAGAACAAAAATAGTAAAGTAAGTCTAAATTCACGACTTTTTGATATGCTAAATAATGTTGTAAACGAGTTTCTTTTTTTAAAAAATCGGAGGGAGTATATGTAGGAGTATTCATATTCTTATTACTTGTTTGAAAAAGAGGGTGGTACATAATTTAGAGAGGCCGTGTCCAAAGTTTTTTTTTTTGTTGTTGTGTTGCTGTGACCTAAAGGTGTTGCTGTTAAGACTAATTGTCCAGCTCAAGGTACCATTGGATAGGTTTCAGGCACACACAAAAACCCAAATTGTTTTCTTTGACCTCGCGCTGGCCAAATCCAGCGCGCGCACCTCAACCTAACATTTGACAGCATCCCGGGTAAAAACTCCAACGTTGGTGACGCTACGCACCGGAGCCATGCGCGGCGTGCGGCGTGACGCGCCAACGGCAATTACCGTTTGAGAGTGGCGCGGATGCAGGAGGAGCGTGGCAGGATGGGCGCCGCCGCAGAAGACCGACACGCCACGGCGGCAGTCGTCAGAGCTCGGCACCGCACTACTACTTTGTATAGCTGGCTCTGCCATGGCCCCCGGTGGCCCCGGTCCCCGCCTCCACGTATGATAAGGCATGACATGATGATGCGGCGGTGGACGCAATCTGCAGACGCGGCGTCCGTCCAAAGCGCAAGACACCACGCACTATCCTTGCTCGCTCACACACACACTCTCTCTCTCTCTGCTCGGTCGGTCAGTGAGTCGAGTCTCAGTCCCAACCAACTGCCCACCCACTCACACAAGGTCCACACTCTTCTTCCTCTCCTCTCCTCTCCTTGAGACAGCCAGCCTACCGTTGCCACCCCGGCGCACGTGTCTCACCCTACCACCTCACTCTCTCATTTTCTTCTCTCTCTCTAAATCCTCACTTCAGTCACCCTGTTGTTCTGCTCGCTCATCCCCTCCCCATTCATTCCCCAATCTCCTCTGCGCTGCTCTGCTCTGCTCTGCTTGGCTTGCTTCTCCCCCCGGGCTTGGGGCTTCCTCCTCCCCCCAATGCGGTGCTGCTGATGTGTGCCGGGCCCCACCCCCACCGCAATGCCGCCGCTCCTCCTCCTCCTCGTCGTCCTCCTCCTCCAATTCAACCCTGACCCGGCCGCCGCCCTCCGCTTCGACTACGCGACGCTCACCCTGGGCAGCCTGACGCTCCTGGGCGACGCGCACCTCAAGAACGGCACGATCCGCCTCTCCCGCGACCTCCCCGTCCCCACCTCCGGCGCCGGCCGCGCGCTCTACGCCTCCGCCGTCCCCCTCGCCGCGGGCTTCTCCACCCAGTTCGCCTTCACCGTCGCCACGCTCAACAAGGGCTCCGTCGGCGGCGGGCTCGCCTTCGTCGTCGCCACCGACGCCGCCGCCCCCGGCGCCGCCGGCGCCTTCATCGGCGTCGACCCCGCCGCCGACGCCGTCGCCGTCGAGTTCGACACGCTCTTGGACCCACAGTTCGGGGACGTCAACGGCAACCACGTCGGGTTGGATCTCGGGTCCATGGTCTCCGCCGCCGCCGCCGACCTCGGGGATGTCGGGGTCGACCTCACCAGCGGCAGGACCGTCAACGCCTGGATCGAGTACAAGGAAGGGAGGATGGAGGTGTTCGTGTCGTACGCGGCGAAGCGGCCGGCGATGCCGGTGATTTCGAGTCCCGTGGAGTTGGGAATGAGCTCGGCGTTTGTTGGGTTCTCGGCTTCCACGCAGGGTAGCACCGAGGCGCACGCCATCCAGTGGTGGAGCTTCTCCACAACCGAACCGCCGAGCCAGCCGCCGCCCGTGGTGGTGGTGATGCCTCCGCCGCCGCCGCCGCCGCCGGCGAGCGTCATCCCGGTGCTCCCGGCGCCGCTGCTTCCCCCGCCGACAACCACCACGACGGTCACGGCTTCCGCGCCGACGGGGTCCGTCGCGGCGGCGAGCGCTCCGGCGGCGGCGGCGCGCTCCGCCACGGCAGGAGGAGGAGGAGCCTCAGCGACGACGCACCAGGCGGCGGTGGCCGGCGCGGCGACGGCGGGCGCCGTGGTGGCCGCGTCGTTCGCGGGGCTCGCGCTCTGGGCGCTGGCGCGGCGGCGGCGACGGAAGAGGGCTGTTTCAGCGGCGGCGGCGACCAAGCACGGCAACAACGGGAGCAGCAGCAGCCTGGCGGCGCTGGCCCGGTCCCCGCGCGAGTTCAGCTACAAGGAGCTGAGCGCCGCCACCCGCGGGTTCGACGCGTCCCGCGTGATCGGCACCGGCGCGTTCGGCACCGTGTACAAGGGCATCGTCCCCGACACCGGCGCCATGGTCGCCGTCAAGCGCTGCACCAACCACAACGCGAACAGCAACAACAACCAAGAGGAGGCCCGGTCCGAGTTCCTCTCGGAGCTCTCCATCATCGCGGGCCTCCGCCACCGCAACCTTCTCCGCCTCCAGGGCTGGTGCCACGCCGGCGGCGAGATCCTCCTCGTCTACGACTACATGCGCAACGGCAGCCTCGACCGCGCCCTCTTCGATCATTCCTCCAACACCAACCCTCCGTTGCCGTGGCGCCACCGCCGGGAGATCCTCGCCGGCGTGGCCTCCGCGCTGGCCTACCTCCACCACGAGTGCGACCGCCGCGTGATCCACCGCGACGTGAAATCCAGCAACGTCATGCTCGACGAGGCCTACCGGGCCCGGCTCGGCGACTTCGGCCTGGCCCGCCAAGCGGACCACGGCGCGTCCCCCGACGCCACCGCCGCGGCGGGCACCATGGGCTACCTGGCCCCCGAGTACCTCCTCACGGGCCGGGCCACCGAGGCCACCGACGTATTCAGCTTCGGCGCCCTCGTCCTCGAAGTCACCTGCGGCCGCCGGCCCATCATCGACACCTCTACCACCACCACCACCGAGGCACGACGATGCAACAACCTCGTCGAGTGGGTGTGGGGCCTGCACGGGGAAGGCCGGGTGCTGGAGGCGGTGGACCCGCGGTTGGGCGGCGAGTTCGACGAGGGCGAGGCGAGGCGGGCCGTGCTGGTGGGCCTGGCCTGCTCGAGCCCGGAACCGGCGCTGCGGCCCGGGATGCGGGCCGTCGTGCAGATGCTGAGCGGGGAGGCGGACCCGCCCTTCGTCCCCGCGACGAGGCCGTCCATGACCTTGAGCAGCGCCGCCAACCAGCAGCAGCTGCTGCTCAGCCTGCAGGACAGCGTCTCCGACTACAACGCGCTGCTCGGGCTCAACCTCTCCGACGACTCCTACTCTTCCGAGGACTCCATGAGCAGCGCGTCCCTCACCAGCGCGCTAAGACGCGGCGGCCACGACATCGGGTTCAGTAGCACCGCAGGTGACCACCCCAGGTGATGACGATGATGATACAGCTCTTTCCTCTTCTTTGAAACCCCGTCTCGATGATCTTCGATGAATGTATGTATGTATGAGAGAACACCAAACCAATCTACAGTAGCAGTACATAGAATTAGCAGCGGCATTGGGCTCCAAGGTCCCAGAACAGAGCCTTCCGACCATTTGTAACATTTTCACCTCGCGTAATAATCCAGAATTCAGTTGATTCGTTTCACTGTTATTACTGTGCTCCTTCAAAAATTTTTTCTTCGGAGTTCGGAGATCTCGATGAGCAGCATGACCACAAGAATTCCATCCAGCTCAGGATCACAGAGATCTTGTCTGCTCTGAACATATATCACTGACCATATAAGATTCCAGCGAGCAAAAAGGTCGGCGCTTCTTTCTCACTCACCACAGTCACCAGTGACCACAAGAGGATGATGGATGAACGCAATATCTGTCTCTTCAGTCAGTCAGTGTGAGAAAAAGAAACAAAAGAGCGTGCTGTCTTTTTACAGGGACGGACAGGGATCCTGACTTGTTTGGTGTGCGATCCTGTTCTTGCGCAACTGGGCAAGCAAGCACACCGGAACATTTGAGATGATGAGCTGGTGGTTGGCGCATGGCACGGGGAAAGCATCTCCTCCTATCGAATTCCACGTCCACGCAATCCAATCTTCTTCTCGTCTCGTCTCAGTGCTGCATTTCGCTTTGCCATGGCGTGGAAACCATCCATGATGCCACCACCAACCCAAAGTCACGAGGAGTCTCACCGACTGATGCCACCACCTTCAGTATTTTAGATAGATACTCATGGAATGGAATCGTCAACATCAGCATGCAAAATCCACTGCCTCGTGACCTCCGGTCGCTGTCGAGTGGGCCTGGCGCCCTAATCCTCCAATCCTGTGTGCCGCGGCGCCCTTTTGCGCTTTTTCCGAGGCCGCACGGTTTCCATCACTGATTTTCAGATTACTAAAGGTGAGGTGGCGCTGGTCATTTTCTTTTTCCTCAACTTCATCATCAGTAACTTTTTTAGGTTGAGGAAGGGACCAAAATTATTGCTTTTCTTTTCCGATCGGTGATTGCAAGTGAACGCAGAGCTTTTGACAAAAGGACATAAAAAGAGAAATATCTCCTACTACGAAATAATGAAACAGGTGGGTGCAGTGCAGGAAAAGGGCATTCGCTTTGAATGATCGAATGGAATAGAAAGGCGATTGAGGGGTTTCAAACCTCAGAATGTGCAAGTTCTTAGAGGAGGCGACGAGCACTATCGTCTATCGTGTATGTGCACGGTGTGCAGTCGTTGTCACGATATACTGATGAAAACGCTCATAATTTGTACTTTAGCGCGAGGAAACGGAATAAGGTGACAGACATTGCCTTGTCATTTCTCTGCTCGGAAAAGAATGAGAATGCCTGTTGTGCTTCTTGTGGTTTTATGCAAGAGAGTCTTCATACATGCTCTCCTTAGTCATGTGCTAGTTCTGAAATTGAAATGATGGAGTAGGGAAATGTACTAGCTCTAGGACAATCATCAAAACTACTGCAAACTGAACCTAGCCAAGTAGCCAGGTTAATGAGTTTGTACATCAAAGTAAACTCGACACTCATTACAAGTAGTACAGTAGTAGTAAATAAGTATAGCACTATGCCTTATATTTGTTTTATACACTTGTACCTGGAACTAGTATGCTCGGTCTGCCCCGTAACTGAGCCATGAATTGCAGTGTCTCCCGTGGCCGTGTGCTTACCTTACCACGCATCTATGATCTATGTAAGCTGCTATGGACCACGACATTTTGGCCCACATTTAGGGAAAAAAATGTGCCATGGCACGGCAGGCAGGGCAAGCGACAACTTCACAGGTGACCTTTAATGACCATGGCACGACTTCCGGACTCCGCCTGAAACAGAACGTGAGGCTCGACCAGAATTTTCGGTGTTTCATTCAGACTCGACTCAGTGAATCCACGATACAGGTCAGTTCTTTAATTCTGAAGCACTAGATCGCATATGCGTACACTGTAGCATTTGTTTGTACAGTCTTCGATGTGCTAGCCCCATATCACAGCCTCACAAGGACAGTATAAAAAATTCGGAAGGAGAAAAAAAAGAGACAGTACCACTACAGCCGTTCCACAGATCACATGTCCGGTAGGGCTGTATCACAGAGATTCAGAAAAACAAAAGGACTAGTATCAGGCACTGCGTACTCTTATCAGATACTTTCTTTTTTTTTTCTTTTTTTTTAAACGCCCTCTTATCAGGTACTAGGACTGCCATAATGGATCTGAAGACAACGAGAGTCCCATGTGTTGGGGCAATTGACAGCAGTGCCACTCTTTCATTCGTTTTTACCTTCTACTAGTCCTCGTACGTACTGTAGCAGCGCAGGCACATGCCACCAGACATTGAATGATGGATGACCTTAGGCATCCAGATAACAACTACCACCTCCAGACTCAAATTCTTGACGTTCCGACAGCTAGTTTGCACTAATTTTGTACACTGAGTTTTCTATCTAAACGTCAACAAAAGAAATATCGAGGGAGTAACCATTTATCGAGTTTATCGCAGCCAAAACAAATCATCATGCCTACCACAAGACAGCAAAAGCACAAAAGGTCCAATGGGCTGGCTTCTAGAGTCCTAACTTTTTAATGAGAGGCGTTACAACCAGCGCGTTTGTTGGGACACAGATCAAAGCTTCTATATTTAGGGACCAAGCGCGGGTCAGATCAAGAGGGCTACTATTCTTGGTTCACCGTGTTCTTCTCCACAATGGCATGAAGAAAATGACCATCCTGTTTGACCTCATTTCCTCACAGGATCACGTTTTCCCTGCACAAAGCACGAACAACAATCTATAAGCTGGATAGTAGATCTTTAGGAAAGGGAACAGGAGGCGGCTGCGCATAAACTCTCGCCCCTGCTACCATTGTCAACACAAGGAGGTTTGTGAGTTCGTCTGTGTATTCTAGAGGAAAAGAAAACAGGAGATTTGCAAATTGCAATAGCTCAAAGGAACAGAGATTGAAGGCTTCATACAGCTGAGGAAGATGAGCTGCTTTTCGTGCTTCAAGTCCGAGAAGAAGACATCATCAAAGAGGACTGAGTCGAGGCAGGTCACGGTTGTGAAGACGGACAGACAATATGTACCTCCTCTTAAAGAACCTGGTAAGGATCATAGATGATGTTCTTGCCCCTGCTTATAAATCTGCATGGTATTCAAACACAGTTGTTTTGTAGCGATGTCGGCACAAAAGCCAAGTAGTTGTAAATAAAAATTTAAATGCAATGCTGTAGGAAAGATTCAGATGCTGACACAAAAACCAAGCAATCATAAGCACAAATTTAAATGCAATGCTGTAGGAAAGATCCAAGATTCGGAATCCCTTGATACTTGTCTTCTTATGTTCCACAGGTTTGTTAGATGAACTTGCGTAAATAATTCACTGTACTAGTTCAGTGGTTTCAAGCAGATACTTTTAAGTCTCTCTAGATACAGACCATTCACTGCATCTCTGTTTTAAGGACAAATGGCATCCCTGTGTCACATTATTCCCTTCTGGAAATCTGTGCATATTCCTCTCAGTCGAATCTATCTAGCAATTATATTCTATATTATCTGTTATCTGTCAGTGTCACATGCATTTGGTTACATATGAAATTCAGTGTTTAATTCTAGAATATAAATGTTCAAAATGACTTTTGAGGATCCAGAATCAATGATCACAAACCACCTATTCTTGAGTAATCTTGAACCAGTCCGTATTTGAAGTTGATTGGCAGATGACAGTAAAACTAGAAGCATAACAAAACACAAAATGGAATTCAGTCTAATGTACACTGTAACTCACCTTTGCAGAATCCAACAACACATCATCTGCTTCTCCAAAGAACAAGTCATCGTCTACTTCTCCAAAAAACAAGCCATCATCTCAAAAAGCAGCAAGTGCTGAACTTACAAGCGGAAGTTCTTCTGTCCCCAAAACCGCAAAAGCATTCTCATTCCGTGAACTAGCAACAGCCACAAAGAATTTCCGCTCTGACTGCCTTCTGGGAGAAGGGGGCTTTGGCAGAGTCTACAAGGGCCAGCTTGAAAATGGGCAGGTATATAGCACACTGACAAGCACCCTAATATATACACACTTGCACTCATCTTCAGTGCTAACGTATTTTTCTACTTGCATGGTCAGCTAGTTGCAGTCAAGCAACTAGACTTGAACGGATTTCAGGGTAACAGAGAGTTTTTGGTTGAGGTCTTGATGCTCAGTCTACTGCACCATCCAAACTTAGTCAGCTTGGTAGGCTACTGCGCTGACGGAGATCAGAGGCTTCTGGTGTATGAGTACATGGCACTTGGCTCACTTGCAGATCACCTGCTTGGTAAGTAGTCATTGTGTCTTAACTCTAACATTCATGTTCAACTACTCACTTTACAAGGCTTAACATTAATCTACCATGAAAATTAGATGCTGCTACTGATCACGAATAAATGGAGATCTGCATATTTAATTCATTATTTCAGCTTGAAAACCATCTTAATTATGCTCTTAATTTGATGCTAAAGGAAACTTGAATTGTCATTGCAGATAACACTCCTGATCAAGTGCCACTAGGTTGGCATATCAGGATGAAGATAGCCCATGGAACTGCTAAGGGGCTCGAATACCTCCACGAGAAGGCAAATCCACCTGTCATTTACCGAGATCTCAAGTCCCCCAACATACTCATCGACGAAGACTACAACCCTAAGCTCTCAGACTTCGGGCTAGCAAAGCTTGGGCCTGTTGAGGGAAAGACACACATTTCAACTCGAGTGATGGGAACATATGGGTATTGCGCTCCAGAATACATAAGAACAGGCCAGCTAACTGTCAAGACTGATGTGTACAGTTTTGGGGTCTTCCTACTTGAGTTGATCACGGGAAGAAGAGCTGTGGATAGCTCCAGACCACCAAATGAACAGATCCTGGTTAACTGGGTAAGTGCTCAATGTTATGTGGTTGCAACCCAAGTGACATAGCTAATGTACATGAAGTTCTTGTTTAGAAATCAAACAAAAACCATTATCAGTAATAGATTTCCGACTCTTTCACTCATGTATGATCAACAGGCCAAGCCCATGCTCAGAGACAGGAAGAGGTGCCATGAGCTTGTAGACCCTCTTCTCAGGGGTGACTACCCAGAGAAGGATCTGGGTCAAGCTCTGGGTGTGGCAGCAATGTGCCTACAAGAGGAAGCCTCAGTCCGGCCATACATGAGTGATGCTGTTGTGGCACTGGGATTCCTCGCAGAAGTGCCTGCTGGCTATGAGAAGAACCCCAGTACCGTACCTCAAAAGAAACAAGTTGAAGATCCCTCTTTAAGTAGTAGTGCTAAGCAAGATAAGAGCACATATGATCGTCAAAAGGCTGTTGCAGAGGCCATTGAATGGGGCTCCTTGAGGCAGAAACAGAAAGCTAAAAGTCAAGGCATTGTATCAGAACCAAAGGGCAACAGATTGTGAAAACTAGTAATACCTATTTTTATATATGCTGTGGCAAGTTATTTAGGATATCCCTCGGATGTAAAAATTTTGTCCAAGCCGTAAGGATATATTGTAATGTAGAGTTAAGAGTTTGTAAATGAAGATCTTGTGTCATAAAGGTGTAAGTTATCTTTAGTAATTGTGGTTAACATATAAAGGAATCTCCTCTCAAAATTTATAGAAATGTTATATCTATAATCATTCTGTATTTAAAAAAAAAGGAACATATTGTGGTTCACCTCCTAGGCTCCTAGCATGCAGCAAAGGGAAGTCAAATAAAGGCATAAGCAGGTGGTTATGCAGCCCAAATCTATCTAGTATCAAAGCAATCCATTTTTAAATACAATTCCAATTCAGAATGTAGTTGTGGTGAAGCTACAGTGTCACTTTCAGGAGAAGCTAGCTAAAGTTTTCTGATATAAGATGTCATGTGAAAGCAATGCCTATGCTCTTAGTATCTCTTCCTCCCCTCTCTTTGTGCTAGTATTATAAAATACGGTGTCTAAAAAATGAAGAAATACAGTTGACCAAGCATGCATGGGCCTAAGTGTTAAAGCATCAAATTTTTGGCAACAAACTGAGCCACAGAGAAAGTACAAGGAAGTGAACTTTATTCAAAAGTATGTTGGAAATACAAAATCATGAAAAGGCTCAGATAGAACAACATCAGATATTGACCCGCAGGGAGGATTCAATAAATATCCAAATCCTGCTCACCTCCTCTTGTTAGAATTATGCACTAATATGTGGCTTGGAAAAGAATAGCCTCAGTCCTCTTTAAAGAGCTCACGGCCAATTATCATTCTTCTTATCTCACTAGTGCCAGCACCAATTTCAAACAGTTTCGCATCTCTCAGGAGACGCCCGGTTGGGTACTCATTTATGTACCCATTGCCTCCGAGACATTGGATTGCCTGACAAAGTGAAAAGCAAAATATCAAATAGTGCAACACAGAGACTTTGATGCATACGACAAACTATGAGTTCAAACCTTAAAAGCATGTTAGAAGAGAAATTACAACAAAGTGATCTGAAATCAAATATTTGCCAGAACAGACAAATGAGAGTTCTTCAGTAATGCTACAAATTCAAAATTTGCAAACCCAGTTATCAATTCTAATAGAAGGAAAATAGATGTATGATCCTCCAACTTTGAATGCATCCTAAACTACTCATGAGAAAACAACAGAGGAAGATTTGCATGAAATTGAAGACAAGGTTTACCTGCAATGCAACTTGAGTTGCCCTTTCAGCAGCAAAGAGAATTACTCCGGCACAATCCTGAGTTAAAAGAATTTTATGAGATTATGAGGCGAGTTTCCCAGGAACAATACAGAAATTTCATCTGGAACAACGACCAGAAAGTTTCCCAGGAACATGCAGGTGATGCAAAAAGGCATAATTTATCTGTAACTGTAGTGAAGTTTCATAAAGTTTACCTTACGGTCTACTTTGCCATTGTCGCAATCTCTAGCAACTGAATATACAAATGATCTGAATTGAAAAATAAATCTCAGTAAAGAAGCTGTTGAAAGATGTAAGACAGAAGTGTTGAGCTGGTACTCCTATCTTACCTTGATGACTGCAAGGATGTGTACATATCTGCCAATTTCCCCTGCATCAGAAGCAAACCCATTACCATAAGAGCCAAGTCTATATGCTAGAAAAATGTTGCACAAAGAATAGAAAAGAAAACAATAAACATATAAGAGCAGCATGTTTACCTGTATGAACTGAAATTCACCAATTGGATGGCCAAATTGCTCCCTCTGGCGAACATAAGGACGGACAACATCAAGGCACGCCTGCATAAGGCCAACAGGACCTGCAGCTAGTACAAGCCTTTCCAGATCCAGCCCTGACATCATGACATAAACACCTGTGACAAGAAGAGGAATTGAGAGAACTCAAGATGGGAATCCTAGTTAAGAAACTCCAACTGTTACAGGGAATTCAAAATTTTGATCTTGATTATAATAGGATGGAACAATTACAGTCTCAAATGTGCAGAGTAGCTATAAATAATGAAACAAAAATCAAAGGACTGGAACCTAGTTTAGACTAAGCTTCATAACAGTCAGGAGAGAATGATACCTTTGCCTTCTTTACCAAGAACATTTTCTTGCGGCACAAAGCAATTCTCGAAAACAAGCTCGCATCTGCAAAGTAGATGTCTGTTAACATGGAGTCCAATACTTCATTCTTTTTCAATTATACTACTCAAAAGTTGAAACAACGTACGTGTCGCTTCCTCGCATGCCAAGTTTGTCCAGCTTTTGAGCAGTACTGAACCTGCAATAATAATCAAAGGCCTTCACTTCCATACAAATATCACATCACATAATCTTCTGGAAAAGATGTGCACTCATGCCCAGCGAAAAGGAACAGCATTGTTCTTTACCCAGGCATCCCTTTCTCAATTATGAACGCAGTTATTCCTTTGGATCCTGCAGCCACATCTGTTTTCGCATACACAACCTGCAAATTACAAATTTCATAAATTGAAGGCGTATTACGGCAGTACAGAAGAATGACAAAACTTCTCTCCTAGCAAAGTGCCACCAAAGCCAATGCCAAACGAAAGTGAGGGTTGCGTGTAAGATGCCATCTGAGCACTAAATCCACATGGATGGTGCCAATACTAAAGCAATTGCAACAGCAGGATATGAAACCAGCAAATATCAACGAATGAACAGAGCCCTACCACTACCAGACTACCACATCAACACACGGCTTTCACTGGGCAAGGTTGTAGGTCACGTGGCTGTTGCTCAAATGCTCGCCGCCGCGGCTAGTTTTTTCCTCTCTCCGCATCCCCCAAGAGGCGGATTTGGGATCGGATTGCACCCTTGTTCCCCCGCATTTCGAGATTTCCCCTTGGCAGCGACGAGGCGGCGGCGAAGAACCAGGATTTGGGGGAGGTGGGAGACAACGATGACGGAGGAGAAGCATCTCGCCGGCGCCGAGCCGCTCCCTTGTCGCCGCCGTGAACCGGCCGACGGCATGCGCCCGCCTCCCCGCCCCTTCAGCTCTGCTGGGGGCCGAACGACGGATCGAGGGGTGTATCTGTAAATTATCAGGGGCTATTTCGTAAATAGTTGGATCGCGACTATTAATCGCGATCCAATATAGGGGGCATTTTGTAAATAGTTGGATCGCGACTATTAATTACGATCCAATCTAGGGGCATTTTGTAAATATTTGGATCGTTTTGTAAATATTTGGATCGCGACTATTAACCGCGATCTATTTTAGGGGGTATTTTGTAAATATTCGGGATCGCGATTATTATTCGCGATCCAGTTTGGGGGGTTATGCCTCCGCATCGACGAGCGGCGGCGCCGGCTTTCCTCTGGCCGCGCTCCGGCCGGAGGCATCGTCGTCCTCGGTCCTCCGCTCCACGGCCACGTCGTGCCGCCGCTACCCGCGGGGTTGTTCCCTACGCCGCAGCTTCTCCCGCGCCTCTCCTTCATCGATCTCGACGTGGCGGGGCGCGTCGCCCCCCGAGCCACGACTCCTCGGCGGCAGCCGCCGATCACAGCACTCGCCGTCCCCAACTCAGAAGAAAGAAGCTTGGAGACGAAAGCTAAAACGAATTACAGAAACTTTGCTCCTTCCGCCACAGGACCAAGCGAACGGCGCAGCAATTTACAGACACTTTGCTCCTCCCCCCGCCCCCCAATGGTGAAATTTTGCCGACGGCTGCAGCCGCCGGTCACAGCACTCGCCGTCCGCAATTCAGAAGAAGCATGGGCACGAAAGCTAGCTAGATCATTGCCCTTCCATCACAGAACCAAGCAAAAGCAGTAATTTACAGACACTTGCTCCCAGTCTTACTTGTTCCCCAGTTCCCCCAAGACCCCAATGGCGACAACTGCTGACGGCGGAAGCAGAAAGATAGATGGAATTCTTCCCGTCTTCTGTACTTGTGTGAATTTAAATCAACCGATAAAACCGATCAATTGCATCCCAAATTCAACCGATAAAACCGATCAATTGCGTCCCGAATTCACCTGAGCAGACAGCAGAGACGCCAATCTTGCGCTTCAGTTTGCAGAAGAACGCAGGCAGAACCTGACGAGTTTGGACAGACACGGGCGGGGCCTTCGCGGTTGCTACTTCGTATAGTATACATACTTGTCAGAGCGGCTATACATTATTATTATTATTATTACTACCACCGAGTAGTAGCTAAGATGTGACCGTTGAACCAACCGTGATTCCTTTTTTTTTTTTAATGAATGAATGAAACCAACCGTGATTCCTAACAACGCCAATGACAGTCGAAGAGAAATTTTGTAGAGCTTGCGAACATCGCAACACATAGCAAGTTTACATAAACATATCATAAGCATACGCATAGGCAAAAAATAATTTACTAAGGATTTATGTATTAATTAAAACCCAGCAGATGTTAATTAGTTCACTAAGTACCATATATATGAGGTTTAGAAAATAAAAATTGGTCTTAGGTGCTGATGGGAGCCCGGCCAGGGTCGCCGGGCCCTGGGTCCGCCCCTGGAAGAGACGGACAAGAGGAAAATGGGTTGAGATACCATACCAGCGTCTGAGCGGACGGGCCGTTGGTGCACCACATCTTGTTCCCGTTGATGACATAGCCACCATCCACTCTCTCCGCTCTGCATTTCATACTCACCACATCGGACCCAGCTGCAGGAACCACATTTCAACGCATCAGGCAGAAGAAGCATCACCAATTACTGCAGAACTAAAAAAGAAACAACAGTACGGCAAACCCAACAACAAATTACAAACGGTTGACAGTACTATACTACGACGACGTACAGTTAGGCTCGCTCATGGCGAGCGCCCCGACATGTTCCCCGGTGATAAGCTTGGGCAAGTACTTGCGCTTCTGGTCGGTGCTGCCGTGCCGGACCAGCTGGTTGATGCAGAGGTTGGAGTGGGCGCCGTAGGAGAGTCCCACGGACCCGGACGCCCTGCTGATCTCCTCCATGGCGATGCAGTGGTACATGTACCCCAGCCCCATCCCGCCGAACTCCTCCGGCGCCGTCAGCCCGTGCAGGTTGAACTCCCCCATCAGCCGCCACAGGTCGATGTCGGACGGGAAGCGGTTCGCCGCGTCGATGGCCGCCGCGTGCGGCGCGATGGTCTCCTCCGCGAACCGCCGCACGCTCTCCTTGAACTGTTTATAGCGAGATTCGATCGATTTCGCGGGGGGCAGGCAGTTAGGGGCGAGGCGGCGCAAGGTGGGATTATTGGGATTGAGGACGGATTCGATTACCTACCTGCTCCTGCGTGTCGTCGAAGAGGAGGGAGGATGACGCCAAGAGGCGCGCGCCGCCGCGGCGGAAGAGGGAGGACGGGAGGAGACGCTGCATCATTTGGACGGAGCCGCCTCGCCTCGTCGTCGACGAGAGTTGGGTGTTATGCTGTTTTGTTGGAGTATAACGACTTGCGACTTGCGACCTGGTACGGGTACGGGTTCCGCTGATTAGATTTAAAGGCTTTTCATTCATTATGACCGCTCGACTTGTCGTGTCTCTCTTTTCCAAGTTCCAACCAAGGAAGGAGGAGGGTGAGGGAGTGAGACTAGAGACGTGACGTGGTTGGATTGGGGAGCGCGAGCTCGCCGTGAGTCAGTCAGACGGATCGTCACGGCTTTCTCCTCTTTTTCTCTTTTTTTACATATTTCGTTCAGTCTTCCTTATCTGATCTGAGATAATCGTTATGGTCGTCGCTGTCACCAGTCACCACGGTGGTCGTGAGTCATCACGAGCTCAACTCAACCCAGTTCGGTCTGGGGACACAAGAGGAACTTCGCGCGAGATCTACAACACCCGCCATACTTCATCATTGCTCCGCACTGCAGCACAGATCCAAGTTCAACCCACTGTCCCGATCTTTTAATTATCCAAAAAAAAAACCCCACTGTCCCGATCCGATGTCTTCCTGCGCTAACGGCACGTGGTACCCATGATCAGGGCCAAGGCCCCAGAGAGGCCCATGGTGAATGCAGCCCACGAATCTAACAACACAGTCGGCCCTGCCCTGCTACTGCTAAAAAAGGGTTTGGGCCGACGAGCCAGCCAGGCGCGCGGGACTCGGTACTCGGACGGAGCTGATTCCACGGCCCAGGTTGAAAAGTGCGCCATGGGCTTTCAGAGCCCACGTCTTCACGCCGCGCGCACTTTCCCTGAATCAGTGTACACTAGACACAGCATTGGGGGGCTGGTGACGCAATGTGCACTTTCCCCTTGTCTGCACTCCAATCTTTCCCTTTTCCATCTTTCCCCATCCGACACCACTCATCACCAATCTCTCTCCGATGCAATCACTAGTGAATCATTGCGTCAGGAGAGACAGACCTTTGTGTTTTGCTGCATGCATGCATGCATCACCTACTTCTGCCGCGCACACTGCAGCGCATCTCACGAATAGATTACTGAACTTCACCGCGATTGGCACTAGCTGTGAGCTCCAAGAGCTCCGGCTCAGAGCAGGAACAGCACCATGGCTTAAATAAACCGTCAAAGTTTAAAAGGCAATCGAATTAGTACGATATACTATTACCCATAGGGGTACTCCAGGCTTGCTCTCGACTTCTCGAGTTCCTCATACAGTTTACGGATTCCAACACTTGGTGCACTTTCTGTCCACCAAACATTATAACATTCCTTGTTGTAGAAAAAAAGAAACATTACAACATTCCTTCCTTCACTTCAAAACCCCATCTCTAACGAACAAAAGCTACTATATAAAACTACACAAGAAAAAAGCAGGCGTCCACACAAACCATTATTCAAATCCTCCGAGAAACTCCTCGCGTGTTGCAGCGGCGCCACATTTGCCGTTTGAACGGATCCCAAGCGCCTGCCTCTGGTTGGCCGCGGCATCCCTACCAAAAGCTTCCTCTTATCCTGCTCAAAGTGACACACGCAGAGGGGGAAAAAGAGAGAGAGAGAGATGAAAAGCAGACGCATATGAAACACTTTAGTTTTTTTTCACTTGCACTTGCCCAGGAGCGAGACAAGCAAGGGCCCTTCTTTACTTGCAAAGCCAAGACTGGTCTGATGCGGCAAAAAAGCGGGATTGCTTCATGCACTCGGTTTTGTGGAAAGGGCATCAGCGTCTTCCTTATCCCTGATATACTAGAATCGTCAAGGACCCATTTTTTTTTTACTTCATGATTAAGCATCATGAGTCATGCATGGATGGATGGATAGGGCGCTAAGGCATCTCCTGACCCAACAATTCCCACCATAATTCTGATGCTTCTTTTTCCTCATAATACGCAGAATCAGTTCCCAGGAAACAAATCGAGGAGACGACGTTTTATTCTTATTCCAGTTTCCAGCAACCAAGCAAAGCCTGACAGCAAGTGGATATACATGAATAAACAAACGTTTTGTTCCTGTATTGCAATACGCTTCTGTTGATTCTCCACAATTTTTGTTTACAGGACAATACTTCATGTGTTGTGGTTGTTGAGCAGCAGAGTTGTGTCTTTCATTTACTCATACAAGACATGATGAAAGAGAAGAAGCATAGATTGACAAACAAGTCAGAAAACACGGAGCCGTTAAAACAAAAATAGACACTCGTATAAGCATGGAAGTGGAGAGAGATATAAAGCTTCAATTATAAAAGAAGAAGGCAAGAAAGCAAACAAAGAGGCGCCCAAGATTTCCCAAACCATCACAGCATTATTCGTTAAAGACAGGCCGCCACAAAGCAAAGGCAAAGCATTTTTGTACTAGAATACACACCTTGAAGAGCCATATGCCCAGTCATCAGGATCAAAAAGCAAGCCAAAGGGAATGAGGAAAAGCAAACAGGCTTGCATTGCACCAGACCACTCACAGAAACGCCACTCCAAGCAGTAGCAGCTGAGAGCAGTAGCCAAAACCCAAAACCAACACCCAGCAGCATCGATCATAGCCGTATCATATAAACCAAGGGCAGAATAGAAGCAGGGCACACACAAGAGAGAAACACAGCAAGAGCAGCAGAAGCAGCAGCAAAGATGTACCCTTACCGCTTCAGCAACCTGCTCGTCGGCTACCTCAACCTGGCCACACTCCTGGCCTCGATCCCGATCATCGGAGCGGGTCTGTGGCTGGCCAAGGGCTCGACAACAACGTGCTCCTCCATCCTCCAGACGCCGCTCCTCATCATCGGCTTCATCGTGCTCATCATCTCCCTCGCCGGCTTCGTGGGTGCCTGCTTCCATGTCGCCTGGGCGCTGTGGCTCTACCTCCTCGCCATCATGCTGCTCATCGCCATGCTCCTCGGGCTCACCGCGTTTGCGTTCGCCGTCACGGCAGGAGGCGGCGGCACGCAGGTGCCTGGCAGGCCGTACAGGGAGTACCACACCTCGGAGTACTCCTCATGGCTCAAGAATCACATGCAGGATATGAAGTACTGGCAGCCAGCCCTTGCCTGTGTGGTTGGGTCTAAGGCCTGTGCCAAGATTGAAAACTGGACACCAATGGATTACGTCCAGCATGATCTCACGCCAATACAGGTACTTCAGCCATTGGTTTCTTCAGTTTAATTCCTGTTTATTTGTCTCTTTTATTGCCCGTGCTAAATTCTGCTTCTCTGAACTCTGAACTGTCCTGCAGTCTGGGTGCTGCAAACCACCAACATCCTGCCAATACAGCGGAGGCCTGCCCGTGGGGACGCAGGACGAAGACTGCTACAAATGGAACAATGCTCCCAACATCCTTTGTTACCAGTGCGACTCGTGCAAAGCCGGCGTGATGGAGCAGATTCGCCAGGACTGGCACAAGGTCTCTGTCCTCATGGTCATCGTGCTCGTTGCCCTCATCTGCATCTGCGCCTGTGGCTGCTGCGCCTTCAGAAACGCTCGCCGCTCCGTATCCGAGTACCCATACGGGGTAAACCGCATGTCCAAGATCAATCCACGCTGGGACTATTACTGGTACTCAGCAAAATTATATTTGTGTGATTCAATTACTCTGTTTCTTTGTTTTTTGACAGCATATGGCACCTATGTTTCTTCGTTACTAAAATGAATTCAGCACTGGAAAGTAGAGGTAAACAGCAAGAGGGCAATCTCTTGATGAGATAAGAACAGATCAATCACTAAGGTTTTCTTTTCATGGAATTGTTAAAGTTATCACAACTATAACTATACTTGCACAGTATATACGCTACAACTTTTGTCCTCTTTTGTTTTCTGCAGGTTTTAACATTGAATTTGTGTTCTTTGTTGTAGGTTGCGATGGTGGCGTGATACAAGAGAACGGCTCTACTAGGCTAGTTCTTGGTATTCAAAGCTTGTGTTATATTTTGCTACTGTCGTGTATCAAAGATTAATAACTCTTGGGAGTTGGGTCAGTCCCTGTGGACTCTTCGTTTTCATTCATATAGCTTCCTCCTGGTTCAAATAATTAGGTTTCTGTAGATATTTGAGTTAGAAGAGGAGAGCAGCAGGAAGTAAGAGAGGTGTCTAGTTTTTTCTAGTAGGTGACCAAAGTTTTTTTTACATCATGTAGAATTCTAGAGGATGAGGTCAAGAAAGAAGTGACTCGATGTATATGAGGTCAAACCACACAAGACAGCTGTGATTATATATCGATGCTTGGTGTGGCTTCTACTTTTATATGTTCCTAAATTGTAACTAAATTTGAGACATGCAGTTTATTGATATCTCCAGGTTGTTTATCTATTTTCACTGATGCAATATATCCTTGACCAGAAAAATAAGTCATGTTCCAGAAACATGTTGAAAAAAAAAATCCAATATGAGATAACTGAAGGCTTTGGAATACAATGAGTACACAAACTGATAAAAAACAAAAGAATCCAATGACAAGTACCATCAACACAGACTCATAGTGATCACTAAAATTCATGTCAATTGTCACTGAATATATTCCTGTCGACTTTTTAGTGCAATCAAATTGGTATCTAATATATTGAGCACCAGTTGCATCTCATCAGAATAACTATGACCACAATGTCAAATGGAAAATCTAGAAAGGTGCCAAGGGTCTAGTGAACTAGATATGTACCCAAGTAATGTAACGTGTTTCCGAAGCTAAGTAACTAGTGATCCATGTCAACTAGAATTTTTCAATTTCAGTAAGGAATATGCTACAAAGAACGCCCACATTGGCAATAGGGTGTAACTAGTGTTCCATACTGAACATATAAACAATTGTATTATTATCCATTGCTAATTCTGGAGTGTAATGTATGCACAAAAAAAACCCCTAAATTTTGGAACCCATATAACTCCTAAATGGATAATGCTTTCCAGCAGAGGAAGACATCAGAAGTTATTATCTCTAGCCCCGGTATTCATTATTACACACTAGATGTTTTGAGTTTTTAAGATAATACCTATTATCAAATTCCGTGTACCAGCACTTATATATGGGATGAAAACAGGTAGACCGAGACTAAACTTAACAGGCTAATAACAGTTTCAAAGAATGCTACAGACTTACGGATCCATCATTGTATTCTTGTAACCTAGTACTGAGCCAATAAACGTATACTAGTTTATAGAATATTAGAATCATCGGAGGAAATCAAGTGAGGTCATTTTTTTATCACCCTATTGATAATCTATGGACTATCATCATATCTTGAGCACCATACAGCCACCGTGGTTGTAAGGAGCAATCTTCCATTTGGGGAGGTTAAGCCATGCAGCTAAATCTTGGAAATTTGGGGCCAGAGTAGAGAGTACCACGACAGTGAATTGAGTTATCAGGAATACCAGTGCATTAAGAAAATATGTTCTACTACTTGTCATGATTGGAGTTACGTTTTACCACTTGTCATGAATGGAGTCTGGAGGCAGTGAATACCAACAGAGACAGGCTGGCAGAGGAAGTTGGTGCGATAGCTATTATCATTCAGGTATTTCACAGTTCTACAGCCCAACGTTTAACATTGAAGCAGAGAGAAAGGATAGCAGAGGAAGTTGGCAAGAGAACAACAGAATAGCAAATATTACTTGCCAAATACTGACAATAACTTCATCCGAAGTTCTGTATCATAAGTTTTACCAAAATGGTATATGTTGGTCATTCCAGATCTTGAGCACACAGTAAAGATCATATCCCTTATTATAAATACATCGAACAGATACTCCATTACACAGAGTGGATGGGTGAAATTCATATTAAAATCAGTTCCAGGATCTAGTACTACTGTTGAACAAAATGGTACAACTATCCTTCCACCAAAAGAATTGGGACATTCTTGAAACTGTTGCACAGAGCGTAAACAACCTATCTGAAAGTAATGGATAAAACGCAGCAGCAGAAACAAGTTAGACGCCTTGCCGTTTTTGAGAGTGGCTCCTTAAGCCATTGCAGCCTTCTTTTCTTCCTCAAGTTGTTTTAGTTCTGTCAACCTTATCTCCCATGCTCGCTCTCTTGCAACTGCAGCCATCTTCCTTTCAGTTCGTTCTGCCTCCTTTCTCTTAACAGCAGCAGAATACTGTGCTTGGCGCTTCTTCTTCTCAGCCTGCACAAGACATGCATGCAAGCATTTGAATAGAAAATAAGGGCAACATATCAGCTACCTTATAAACATAGACTTCCATTCAATGAACAAAGTAATAAACACTCATAGATGTACACGGGTACCATCAATTTTGATTCTATAGAGGCCACGAGACAGTCCATCAATGAACAAAGTAACAAACACTTAACATGAGTGACAAAGTAACAAAACAAATCAAAACAGCATATCATCAGACGTGCAACTGTAGGTTTCAGATTTTGTGAGCATCACGGATAAAAACTAAGTACATAAAACAGTAATCAGGTAGTCCCATTTCACCACAATATTAGTGACAGCTTGGTGACATCTTGTCATCAGTGTAAAGATTTCGTTGCCGCATCATTCACTCATATTCATATTCTAGCTTAAAGAACTACACAAAAGCCTCAGTTTGATTAGCATACTCTAAGCATGAACATAAACTACATACTATAGCAGGATGTGTGATAGCATATCAAGAAGAAGACGAAACTTTTTGTTATACTACAATAATAACAGCAACAACATATAAGCATAAGCATATAAGAGAATGGAAGGAACGGTCACCATGATAAAGGCCTTGCGCTGCTTGATCCGCTTCTTCTCCTTCCTCCCCTGCACGCTCCCTTTGTTCGGCTGGTTTACCGGAATGGGCTCTTCTGGCTTGCACGTCACCCAGACATACGGACCTGTCATCACCACCGAACAGGCAATTGAGCAAACAGTGGATACTCGGTACTGAATTTAACACAAACCTCACAAACACACTCCAAATTAATGAATTACGACCCGAACAGCTAAGAACAGAGATGTAGTTGTAGGCAAATCCAGATTAAATCATTTCGACTAAGTAAAGGAATGTTGAAGAAATCCCCGCACCTTTGGGGCGCAGGCTGGCCCTCTTCCGCCGGTTCGCGAAGCCCGGCCGCCGTTTCGGGAACCGGGTGTCCGTGAGCCCACCAAAGAGGTTGGCCCCCATGGCCGGCTCCTGGGAGGCGGTGACGGCGGCGGAGAACGGGCGGAGCCCGATCGGATCCAGGACCCGAAGAGGAACAGGAGGAAGTGGATGAGGGACGCGCCGCGGGAGAGCCGCCGACGGCGATGAGAGCGGCGGGAGGGCTCGCCGGAGAGCTCGGAGGAGCGCCATAGGAGAAGGTTCTAGAAGGTCGCGCTCGATCGATTAGGGTTTTAGTGAAGGGGAGAGGAACAGGGCGGCTGCTGCGAGCCTGCGAATGCGAGACTGGCGAGTGGGCGCGCGCGCATTCGGTGGCCTGAGTGGCGTATTTCCGCGCTTACGCAAATCGTCTACCTAAGGCGTATTCTTATGCTTTGTTTCTATAAGGAGAGTATCTAATTTTCAGGTTTATTTCTATCACTGCTTTTAGCTCTTAGATCTAGATTTAATAGATACAAAAGAACAAAAAAATTTTATAGTTTATATATAATATTAATTAATACAAATAATCCTATAAATAAAAAATAATAAATAGAACAATATTTCTCTCTCTCTCTTCGAAATGATGTTGATTGAAAGGGTTCAATCAAATGAAAAGAAGTATTCTCTTCTATAAGACGTTTTCACCGAACTCCCATGGAAAAGAGCTCGAGTATCTCAAAAGACAAAACAAAAATTTTCCCCATCAGAATTCATGTCCACGTCGTCTGCTCCGCGAGTAGACTGAGAGGAAAGGGCGTTTAGGTTTAGTTGGTAGTCAATAAATAGTAAGTGACTTCAACTAGTTTATACTTTGTGCTTCGGCATTAGTGTGAGCCGGAGAAGGAAAAGAATAAGACGATATCAAGCACAGATCACGATAACACGACGAGGCGACTTTGACGTTCCGAGGTGACGGGCGTGCTCATGGCTCAAAAGAAACAAAAAGGCAAAAAAACGAGGGCTTCATGTCGTTGGCGTGGAGCTGTGCACATTTTCCGTGACTAGCTGAGCAGGAGCCAAGAGCGGCGTAGCCGCCCATAGCTGTCACTTTCCGTTCAGATGACACGATCAAACCGAGTGCTGTACAAGATGGTTGATGGCTGGCACAAGAGCAGCTGCTGGACCAGCCTACGCCAGAAGATACTCGTGAAAGCAAAAGCAATACGCAGAAGCAGTTGCCAGAAGAAAAACAGAACGAGAAACAGAAATTCACATGCACAAAAGGAGACAGCTGATGGATTGCGTTCCTATAAAAATCTCAACGATGTAAACCCGCTAGATAATGCCAAAATGAGAAAGAATGAACGAAATTTCGGTTAAAAAAAATATCCGTGGCAGTAATACCCAGAAGGGACCAAAAAAAAAAAGCAGACAAAACAACCGACCTCAGCTGTACAAAGGGGACCACCGCATCATTCCAAAGTCAACACTGAAATCATGGAGAGATCATGACAACACCAAGAAAGGATCGACCCTAACACTAAATGAACAGCAAGAGAGACTTCAGTCATTTTTAGACTTTCAGTCATTTTTTAGATAATGGAACAAGAGTCCCGGCCTCTACACTGAGAGACCTCAGTCATGAAACGCTTCTGATTTTTTAAATCACATACAAACTGCATTGTTCAACAAGAAACAATGTCCTTTCAGCTGTCGCATCACAATACCATGATAACCTAAATAACTGTAACAGCTCCTACAAATTGTGATGATAAGAGTTAACTGATGCTTGTAGTGATCAATAGGCAAGCATATTGTTCTGCAGCTGGCTACACAAGACAAACTTGAAAATGTTAACCAAGAAACATGAAGGACAAGACAATGGCCGAAGGGAAAAATTCAACCAAAACTCCATCAGACAAGGAGACTACATTAAGCATTACCATATTACAATGATCTGTGAGGTTTCTGCATAAACTGATAAATAAAACCCTACCATCTAGTCAGCCTGTGGACAGCACCTCTAGCAAACCTACAGCGCTGTGCCCACTGTTGACAGGTCAAACTAGCAAGAGTATGGAGCTGCAGGAAAGGTAGATATGTTAATGCCGGTACAAAACCAACAGCTACTGCCAAGCCTACAATAGTATGGGCAGGAAAACCATTCACTTTCCCTCTTTTAACTTCATTAAGTTACAAAAACTAAATATGATACAAGGAGCAACAAAACATGCACCAAAGCTACTACCACTACCGACGCTACCTGCTTCCTATGTCCTTCCAAGGATCCACATCACAGCTTGCAATCTTAGAACCGGGGCCATACTGTGCCTTGAGAACAGCCACAGGATCTGAAACACCACTAACAAGGATACCAGCACCACCAAACCGACTGCCTTTACCAGGCTGCTGGAACCCAGATATGAATTCCATTCCATTTCTCTTCTGAGGATCAGAATATCTTTCCAGTCGCTTTGGATCTGATTGATGCGCCTGCATTAACGGCTGTTGATAATCTGAAAACACACCAAGTGTGCCATTTTTAGCTGAGTAAAATGGCACACCGGCTAAGGATGTCTGACATTTCGCCATCATGAGCAGAGGCTCAGAATGTGCCATGCTTCCATCCAGATGACCGTAGCTCCTCACTGATCTTTCCTCCAGTCCCAAATGTGGGGTGACTGCAGGCCTAGAAGAACAAGACACATGATCCCTTGGATTGTTTTTGCTACCATTACATGATGAGCCAGAATTTTGCAAGGATGATTGATGACTGAGAATCTGCCCAAATAATTTTACATCACCCGGTCGCTTAATCTGTTCATTACCCTCAGAACTTGTATTACGAGAGCAAGGCCTCAAAGGGCCGTCTGGTACTTCATTGTGTTTTCTGTCCCAGTGAATCCCATCAGTAGTGTTAGGAAGACCCAAGCTGCTGGACCTGCCATGCTGAAATTTTGTTACAGTGAACCGATCAGATTGTGAAGTGCTCACAGTGCCACTTGTATTTCTTTCAGAAAAAATTGGTGACTCAGTGGATAGATGTGGATTCGTGTAACCATCAATGTTCCGAAACAATGTGTCATGCTGATTACCAGATTGGGATTGGCCTTTAAAAGCTGAGTACTTGTTCATGTCTTTGGCCTCTAAAGCATTACAGGCTCTGTTGCCCGTGCCCTCAAAGTTGGGCGTAGTAATTGACGCTATGCCCTCAAAACGAATTGAGGTAGGATCAGGAAGGACAGAAGCAAACTGCACAGGCATTAAATCCTTTGGAGTAAGGGGTGTAACCTGTGGCTTTGTTTTTGAAGGTGGCTTGTCTCCTGTCATGTGCTGATAACTAGAAGTGGAGGCAGGGCCAATGGAGGAGGCAGCAGTCATTTTTGGGAGGAGGAGGACATTTTCCTCAATACCATTATCTGCAGCTATGGTAGCTGAAGGGACAGAATTTCCAGCTTTCACTACTGCATTATCAAGAGCATGATGTAAACATCCATTCATCCTGGTTTCAGATTGCACAAATACAGCCTGCTCCACTGAAGAGCTAATGGCACTACTACCATGTATATTCATCTGGTCAACAGTAGTATCATCTGTGCCTTCAAGCTTCTCTGTAGTTTCAGGACAATTGATATCGATAGGACCAGATATTGACCGATGAGTTTCTTCACTGCATTTATGATTGTCAAGACTGCAAGTTTCATCTGCTTTATTCTCACCCTCCTCCATTTTAACATCTAAAACATCACAATCATTTAATCCATCACCTTCTGTCTGTTTAGAGATGATACAGGTATTGGGCTCTTGAATGGCTCTTTCAGTAGGACATACATCCATCTCTGTCTTTGCAAAGGACTGCATGCTACAAATAGCTGAGTCCATTTCAGCAGCACAGGCCTCATCAGTATCACTCCTCTCTCCGTTGGCATCACTAGTTGGCATGCTGACATCAGCTGCCCCTTGATTGATCAAATCCAAACCAAGTGATTTTCGAGCCTTGCTGAAGAATACTTTGCATTGTTCATACGACTTGCTCTTCACACATGATGAAATCCGAGCAAAGTCCTTCCCGTAGTTATTCATGGCCTCAATGAAAATTGACTTCTCGTCATCATTCCAATCAACTGGATCAACTTCACACTCTTGATCTGAGAGTGTGTCTTCCTCATGAACACTTTTATCAATTTCTGGGGTTAAGACTCGCTCCATTCTTGTAATGCTAATCTTCTGGCCAGGATCAGCAGAACTTGTAACGCATGAGCTCATTCCTTCAGGGGAGAGAGTGCCACATATGCCTGCCAATACATCTGCAGCAACAGATTCTCTCTCATGCAAAGATACATTATCCAGACACTCTGTGCAAGATTTTCTCGCCACGAAAGAAACATTAGACCCATTCCGAATGAGAGATTTTGTAGGAATTTTCTCCACTTTCTTTTCATATTCAAGTCCTTGGGCCGCTACTGCTGATGCTGCTCCAAGAATATCAAGAGAAGCAGCATTTGCCTCGCGATTCCATTTCTTTCCAGATTTAGCTCCTAGGAAATTGCTCGTAGGTTGCTGCTGACGCTGATCCAGAAGTTTCTTCACTTCTCGGAAGCTATCAGATTTATGATGCTTGTAGTAAAACTCAACACAATCAGCAGTTGTTTTGTGTGCAAGGAAACTGGAGATTTTGGAGAAATTCTTGCCGAACTTAGCAAGCATCTCCATGAAAATTTCCTTTTCTTCTTGAGCCCATGGATTTATCAGAACCCGCTCTTTCTCAACTGCAACAGGATCCTCGACTAAACCATTTTTGCTGGCAAACCTCGAGCATTCCTTCTCTTTTTCATCTATAATCAGTGCAGGCATTTTCAAGTAATTTCTGCAGTGCTTAATCTGAAATCCTGAAAAAAGCTTGTTTGCAACATCCGATATTTCTGGAGTGGGAGATGTACTTGAATTACCAGCTGCAAACAAAAACAAAAACAAAACAAAAGTGTCAATATATGGGATCAAAGGGAGAAAGAAAGTATGCCAATTAGAATATATCAAATATGGAACAACACAACAACAACAACAACAAAGTCTTTAATCCCAAGCGAATATGTCAAATATGGAAACAAAATAAACCATGCTATTAGGAGCATCAAGATAGAAACAATAGAAAAGGCAAAATACAAAACTACCTTAGGCACAAACGATAGAAACAAATGATAATGGTAATAAAATATTGTCGTTAATGAATATGTAGAAATTTTATTAAAATGCAATACCGAAATGCATGGATATTCAACACAAAAATCATACTGAAAACACCTGCACTATATGGTGGCCAGCTATCATAACAAATCCACGAAATACGTGGTGCTCAGCTATCCAGCAAACAACAGTTTGGCCTACATCTTAGAGATGTCACATGGTATAGACATCCCAAAGTATGAGGTGTTCTAAAACTGGCACATGCATGACTTCACTGCAAGATAACATATTACTGAGTATATGTCAACAGGAAAGGATGATTCAAAATAAGACAGGTCCAATGTTTCAACATACTTCTTCTAGAGCTTTAAGTACATGTTTTGTTTATCAATTACTGTGGTAAAAAGAAAAATTTCATCAAGTATGATGTGTGTTCAAAACATCAAAAGCAAAGATGTGATTTATGGAGCCATTAGCCTATTATTATGCTAACAGTATGAGAGCTAAATTCTGCCTCAAATTTGCGTGAATTATCATCTAATCTATCATTTCAATGTAAGTGGAAATGGGTATCATACAAAGACTTACGAAAGCTGAACAAGCAGTGATATATGATACTTAAAATGCAGATGAAGACTGCTACAAAAAAATTGGATAAGAAAGTTAAAATACTTACCAGGTATGGCTTGTCGTGAGCGGTTAGTAGAACGTTGTCTCTGAGTTCCAATATGTGATGTCCGGCTGCTCTGATCAATGCGCTTATTGGACTTCGAACGCTGCTTCCTAGCACAAAGTAGCCGCACATCCTCTTTCCACAAGTAACGCAGTGCCCTGAACTTGAAGGTAAGAGCCTGCTCCTTGAATCTCACCCTATTTTTGTGTATAACGAGCCTCTCTTTAATAACCGAGTCATTCTTCCTATGGATGGAAACATTACTGGAAGCCAATAAATCAAGTCGGGGTGCATCAGCAGGCAAGCATTTAAATACCAATTCATTCGCTACTTTGGCTATGTCATTATTGGAAGATGTAAAGGAACTTAAATTATTCTCATGATTGGGGTATAAGCATCGTCTTCCAGGCAGATCAACCCTACCATCTGGTTTCACAGAATCGGTACCAACATGGCATGAAGAAGCTTCCAATCTCTCATTGTCAACATCTATTTGAGGTTTTGCTTGTCCAGAGGTCTTCAAAGGACCAACATCAGCAGCTGCACAGGCCTGACCCTCAGCAACTCCTGGACATGAAGCACTCTCTTCTGAAGAAGCTGTTTTTGCATTTTGAACTGGAGCCGTCTCAACTTCCATCATTTCAGTGTCTTTGGCATTAGCACCTTGCACCACGGATATCTTGGGACAAGAGCTGAGCTCCCTGGACTCTTTCACATGAGACTTGTCACAGATATTTGCATTGCCAGGAACTTTTGATGCCGCAGTAGAAGGTGAAGCATTTTCTGCAAATGTGACACCCGTAGGCGAATCTTCAAGAGGGGTTCCAGCCTCCGTATTAACAGATTTAAGTTCTCCTTCCAATGAATCGATCTCAAGTTCAGTCTTTTCAATCTCTTTGGAAATGCTTTCTTTCAGTACCAACAGTTTACTTGTGCTGGTTGGATCTTTTGAATCCCCAGAACAAGAATCATGTTGAAGAAATTTAGCAAGGAAGTTTCCAAGGGAACCAATGGGATCATCACCGAGCTGATCCATCTTAACAGGGAATTCATTGTGACAAGCTTGATCATCAGCTCCAGGAGCATCTTGAGTAGAGTTCAAAACAGTTTTTGCCGTCAGTTCACAGGATTTATCTTCAGGTCCTGCAGCTAAGCATGAAAGAGTTAGTATCTTGCATGTGCATTCAATCTATCAAGTATCTTGCATGACAACAAGATCAAAAACAAAGAAACAACAGGATATAATAATACACAATTTCAGGTATTATTGGATTCAACATGCAAAAGCAAACAAATGAAAACCAAATTTTCTGGATGGGGTGTTACACTGCACAGCATGACCAATGATGAAACCATAAAATGTGAGCCAGAACTCGTTTACAAACTGCCCACGCAGCTTTGATTCCGTGGACATCATTTTTTTCTCAAACGCGCAGGAGAACTGCACGTCATCTCATTAAGAAGAAGAGTGTACTAGTGTAGTACATGGGCAAGGACCCAAGGTGTTTTTACAAAGCGCATTCCACAGACATTATGGAACCATTCAACAGTGAAAAGACATAGATTAACCGAGTAGAAGCAATACCAGATATATACTTTAAGTTACCTATGTATCAGAAGTTCAGAACCATAGCAGAAAGGGTGTGTAACATTAATTAAGCTGTAAATAATGCAAGGTCAAAAGTCAAAACAGGTTGCATACCTGGTGCAGGAGATGGCAGAGCTACTGGAGACGCACACCGTGTAAGTATGGGTGAGGGTGATGGTACAGCAACTGGAGATGCGCATCGTGGAGGCACAGGTGCGGGTGAAGGTACTGCAACCGGAGATGCACATCGGACAGATGGAGGTGATGGTACAGCAACCGGAGATGCAGATAGCGCAGGTGCAGGTGGTGGTACACCAACTGTCGATGAGCATAGAGCAGGTGCAGGTGGTGGCACAGCGACCGGCGATGGGCATACCGCAGGTGGAGGTGGTAGCACAGCGACCGGCGATGGGCATACCGCAGGTGGAGGTGGTAGCACAGCGACCGGCGATGGGCATACCGCAGGTGGAGGTGGTAGCACAGCGACCGGCGATGTGCATACCGCAGGTGCAGGCGCAGAAAAAACTGCCTTCTGTCCAGCACCAGATGCCTTCTGTCCAGCACCAGATGAGCTCACATCAGCTTCAGCAAGATCTGTTGGGCCTTGCACCTTCTGCTTCTCATACTTGGCCAAACCTTGCCCCCATCCAAGCCGGGCCTTCTTCCTTGGTGCCTCCTCCTCAGACCCATGGGGAGATGTCGCAGGAGGAGGGTGAGCTGAAACCTCCTTTTCTGAGGCTGCCGACCTGGTGCTCTGGCCAGAAGACCCATGTCCAGAACCAGCTGCACCTGCGGCCTCAGATCTGCTTTCCCTCCGCCGCCATGGTGTCACCCGTGGGAGGTTCTCTCTGTCCCCCCTGTCAACCCGATTGCCTGGAGAGTCGTAACAGATCGGAACGGCGACTGACCTCAGAGGCGACCTCCTTGGTGGCGGAGGTGGAGGCGGCTCCTGATGGTTCCTCGAGAAGTCGCTGCCATAGCTCCTGAACGGCGACCTCCGGTAGGAGCCCCTCATGTCACGGCCGTCTCTCCGGCCGCCGCTGCCGCCACCATAACGGCTGAAACCCTTATAGCCGCCGCCTTCATCGTCCATCCAGTACCGGTCTGAGCGCGACGGCGCATAGCCGAGCGGCATCTCGTCAGGGTAGGAGCGGTCGTAGGCGCCGCCGCCCTGTCGGTAGTAACCTTCTGCAGAGCGGTTGGCGGAAATTAGGGGCGCAGAAGAAGGCAGCGGAGGCAGCCGCCGCTTCAGATCTGAGGATTTGCGAGGTGCGGGCCTACCTGACGAGACCGACGACGGCGCCCGGCGAGGCGAGGGCCGCGCATGGTCACGCAGGGGCGGCGGCGGGTGGTACGGCGAGTCCCGCCACCTCGGCGGCGTGGGGGCGGGCGGCGGGAGGGGGTCGCCCCCGCCGCCGCCATCGTGTCTGCGGCCCTCCCTGTACAAATAATCCCTCCGATCCGGCGGCGGCGGCGGCATCCACGGCGCCGTCGTCGTCGTCCCAGCGGCGCCTGTTCCAAGCTCCGACCGCCGCCGGGAATCACATACGCGAGGAGAAGCCAACTCCGCAGCTCCTCTGACCTCCTATCCTGGGAACACCTACACACAGAAAAAAAAACACACGCGGACGTTATTGCGAGGAAAACAAGCCCCGGTGACGGTCAGACGGCCGGCCTGCCGGCGGCGAGATTGGTTCAGGAGCTTATGACTCACGGTTCTCGGCGTAGACAGAGTCGTTTATCGCAGGGCAAGGCCGCCCAGCCCTTGATGCGACGAAAAGTCAGCTCGGGCACGGGGAGCGGGCTCGCCCACGCCGCCGGCCGGCGAGGAATCCGCCGAGGCGATGAGAAGCGCCGCAGAGGCGCGGGCAGACGCTTCCTTGCGCCACCCGGAGTCGGAGGGCGGGTAGACGGGCTTGCCGGTGGCCGGCGTGCTCTGATCTGGGCGTGCGTGGAGGTAGGCGGCGGTGAGGGAGGCGGGGGCAGGAGAGGTGGAGAGGTGGGCGAGAGGGGAGGGAGGAGGAGGAAGGAGAGGTGGGAGGGAAGGAAACGGAGGCCGTGCCAACGTGAGCCGATAAAGCGGACGCAGCAGGCCCTCAGCCCGATTTGATGCGCGCCCCTCACGTCCGCGGCCCCGCAGAGAGAGAGAGAAAGAGAGAGAGAGAAAAGAAAATAAGGTTTCGAGATTTTGTTGTTAAATAATTGCCGATTTTTTATTTGCTGGAGAAGAAGGGAAAAAAAAAAGGAGGGTAGGGCAAAAGGATAAGCAGCGCGAGATTGGCAACCAGCAACGCAAGCAACAAACACCAAACAAAACTTCCTACCTGGCCCGGCAAGTTACCGCTTCTGCCCCTGGTCCACCTCGTGATTTACGGGAGGAGTACCCGCCCCCGCGATCAACGGCCAGGATCTGCCGGGTGGCGGGTGCCGTAATTGGCTCCAACTCCCGAGGGCAATCCGGGGAGGAAAGGACTCCGTCTCCGCTACGCTTTCCATCCATCCACCCACCACGTCCTCGCCGCCGACGACGACGACGCCGGCATCGGCATCGGCGAGCCCGCGCGCCGCCGGCGAGCAAGCCCCGCGCGGCCATTCGCGACGGCCTCGCGTCGCCGCCGGACGGTGGCTGTCTGCCGCGAGCCCGCGCGTTGATCTGTGGGAGCAGCGGAAGGGGATCGGAAGCGAGATGACGAAGCGGAATTGAGGAGGAAGCAGATCCGGAACCAGGAGATCAACAGAGGCGAAGAGGGGGAAAGGCTTCGATCTGCAGCAACAGCGTCGCATCTGAAAGAGGAGGAGTTTATGCTGTGCTTTGCTGTGCATGCATGTGATGGGGATCGGGAAATTCCTGGGTGCGGTGGCCTCGGTTGTTTTGGGGGCAGCGGAGGAAGGATCTGGACGCTTGATCCGGACGGTGGACGGCCTCGATCTAATCTGGTGGGGTTACAGAGGAAGGGGAACGCAAGTAATCATGACACGACCAGATCAAAGTGATTTGGAGGAGAGATGAGAGGGATCTGATCTGGTGGGCGATTCGCGTTCCCGGTTTTGTCCGGCGGAGCGGGATTAGTTTTGCTGCTGCCTATGGACGGATGCGTTTTGAGTGCGCTGGTGAAAGTGATTTTTTCTTGGGGCCCTCCGTAGCTGCGTGCCGCCGCCTGGTGCTCCAGAAGGTTCTGTCCGAAAGGAACGGGGCATGTAACGCCTAGTGCATAATTTAGTTTTGTCGTTTGTAATAAATTTTAAAATTGCTTCAATGCGACATTTTAAGTTACGCAAAAACACACGATATTTGCAGCGTGCAAGGACATTATGCATAGAGAAATAGTGTGATTTCGTATTGCATTTCAATTACAATAAAAGTGCATAGATTTATGCAACTCTTTGTCCCAAATTAATTGTCATTCTAATTTTTTATCAGATTCATTTATTAAACATACTCTGAATCTGGACAATGTGTATGTCCAGTTTTGAAGAATGTTCGATGAATCTGGACAGTAAAAAACATCTCTAGAATAACAAGTAAATTGGGACGGTATTTAAAACAGTTATAACAATTATGTTTTCTTGCATTTAACTTGAAGCTAATTTTTCACTTAATCTCTACTCCTATTAATTTAGATGAAAATGTTCACGCCATCAAAAAATCTACCGTACACCCATAAAGTTAGATATTGAATCCAAATCGGTTTTGTACCTTCCACATCAAGCATCGAATTTAAAAAATCATAAATTCCTCATTCGAAGTTCAAATGAGATAAACTCGGACTCTATCTCGTAGCCCTCAAAAAGTTTTGCAACTTTGATATTCAATGGAAGTCAAGATTCCGTCGTTTTGGTTTCCAAATTTACGATGCAAATATATTTATTCTGATTCAGACTTCTCTACGCAGGTCTCTGTGCGGGGCCCATATCTCCTACCTCTGAAGACCAAATAATATGATCCAGATATGTTCCGAAAAGGCCTAAACGAGATCTACAACTTTTGTGTTTTAAGTTTTCTCATTAGAGCATGTTTTTAAGTTCAAAATTACGTCGCAATACAGTATTGTTTCTATTATGCGTGAATTAATTTTTCCTATCGGATAAAACTTCTAGAAATCTTTAGCTATTGGATCACGATCTTGATCTTGCATGTTGGCCTTCATAGAGGTTCAGTGATGTTTTATAGGCGTTATGAGCTTGTGAGAATTAATCTCTGCATAGCGAATTGGGCTTCATATTGGTACTTCTCATATTTGAGCATTTTAATATTATTTTACTTAATTTTATAACATAGCACTCAAATGATACTACATGTAAAAAATTGTTAACATTAGAGGTAAAAAATATTTATGATAAGAATACAGTGAAAAATGATAGAAAAATTATTACTTATGACATATAAAATGATACACTAAGAAGCACCAATAATAATATAAATATGATCTTTTATGTAAAAATATCAATAATTATATTGTATAAATAATTTATGTTTAAATCATAAAGAGTGTTTTGTTTTTTTAAACCGTAACAACGCACGGGCACTTTGCTAGTCATGTGTATATGATTGATTTTTAGAGTGTATATGTAAATAGTTAGTGTATTGTTTGATTTCTAAAAACTTTTTTTTTAATTTTCAAAATATGACATATGCTTTGAATTATCCGTGAAAATAGTTCATCCAAGTGTCTCCGCTGTCAAAAATGGTTGATAAAATAGCTTATTCGAAATAGATTACAGATGGTGGAAGGCGAAAAACAGTAAAAAAACTACTATTTGCAGTTTATGGATTATGGAATATGGTAGTATAAATTCAAAAGTTGTTTATGAATTCTTATGGGCATAATCATTTTTGGATGAGCGTTGTCTGACAGAGAATTTGCTATAATCTAAAGCAACATTTGTTGCATGATTCCTACCAAACAAGCTCTAAAACTCACGATAACTTTGGACCAAGTAAAGCAGAATGTCAACCATTTCATGTATGTTCAAGTGAGGGGCTAACGCATAACTATTTTAAACGAGATGAAAGCTAAGCATTTTTTTGTTGATCGGTAAATGTTCCAAAAACAAAGATACAACAAGAAAACTTATAATTTGATAATTTTAAAAACTATAAGCATACTTTGTATGAAAATTTGCATACTTAAAAGTGTGAGTATTAAATAACCACAAGAAGATATAGACATCAGTGGGGCAACACATAATGACAAACCAATGTCTGTTTTTGATAAGTAAAACATAGTTACGTAAAATTCCATATTATTCTCGGTAAACCAAGATTTTATTTTATCACAACCCAGAGTATGTATTTTCTTGTTTGTAATTATAATTGTCTATACAGACTTGTTTTTATCTTTCATGTCTCAATTGGTCCCTTAAAACGATCCAAAATACTTTCTCGGGTTTAAAATACAAGCATTCCAAACATTCAAAAATTTGTTCATAATATAAGCATTTTTAGAGATAAGACAAAATTTGGTAGGTTGGTGAGTGGATGAGAAATTAATGAGTTACTGTAAAATGAGAGGTATATATGACTTTTCTTAGCTTGACTATTTTAAAATTTAAATGCTTGGAATGCTTATATTATGGACAGGAGGAATTACATGGTTTTATATGGCCGTAATTAGAGATATATTCTTGGCTTATTATTACTTCAAAAAAAGCATACTCACTTCATCTTTAAATTGATGGCATAAGAACATCATTTATCATCAATTATAAAACTGAAAAGGGTGCTAATCTTATACAAGATTTTCTTGCTCGTCGCAACTCGCAAGTATCAACGCTGGTGGTAATTTCTCTCCTCTCCTCCCTCCGTCCCGCGCTGCTTGGACCATTTGCTCCTGCGACTGTGCATGGTCCGGTTCTGAACCAATCTACCATGTGTCATGAAGAGCCAAAGGTCATGCTAGTTGCTAGCTTTCAAAGCTGGGAAAGGAGAAAAGGGGAAGCAATCTGCAAGATCTATATCGTGGGGGCATATAACACGTGAGATTTGTTTCCTTGGAAAGAAAAATGTTGCTAGTGTCTGTTGCATATCCGTGCAATGGTTTTTTTCACAATAAAAATACAATCTTATGTTAAAGTTTGAACTTATTTATATACACTCTAGTTTATTTTGAAACTAAAATTCTTGACCTAATAACATCAATTTTCGAACAGATAAAGTATTTGTGAATTCTTGTATATGATCAACTTTTTTTTTTTGAAAAATGTATGATCAACTATTTAGAAGACGTTATTGTACGATCAACATGTTATTTGTGCATCTCACTTCCACCCGTAGAGAGCTTGTGTCCGAAAAATGATTATTTGGCATCTTTTTGCTGATCATTCATAGCAGTAGCCTGGCCAACATGTATCCCTATTGTATCCCTATTGTAGTTGTGCATGAAATATATTCTGAAATTGTTTTAACTATAATGTTATTTCGTCATAAACATATTAGAGTCGATACAATTTGAACAAAATATTAAATTAAGATTTGTCACTGGATATGAATACTTTTCGCCCAATTACTCTAGCACGGCCTATTTTTGCTCATGTTTGATTTAGAATGGGATAAACAGGAGAGAGCAAGGCGACAACCGCGCGGCGGCCGCCGGCGACAACCGCACCCCGTTCCCGCGCGCGAAGAGCCCGTCCTCCCCTCTCAGCCCTCTAGATCACCCCCCCCCCCCCGTCTGCGAATCGAGACTGCTGCCTCGACGTCCGCGCACCCCATCTTCGCATTGGCCCGGACTCACTGATGTACAAGGCACGCTGCCACCTCCGGCTCCAAGCAAGCCGCACGTCGAAGGGTTTAAAAGGAAAGGAAATTGAAGCAATATTGTGAAAAGAAGCCAGGTCGCTCGTCGCCGCCGCCGCCTCTCTTCTTCGGCCGCCCCTCAGCACTACGCATCCGTCCACGGGACCACAGTGGAAATCTCTCCGGACGCTATTCTACAAAAAAAAAGAAATCTCTCCGGACGCTGATTGACTCCTTTCGTCGGTAAGAAATCCTAGCTTCGTTTTGGTTCGATTCTGGTTATCGTAAGAGTTGGGGGTTCGTTTCCTGGCGAATTCAACTCTCTCCATTGTTAGCGAGTCGCGGATGGTGCCCTTGTGATCCAATCCAACCCATAGCCCATCGTTCTACTATTAGGTTCAGATGGTATTAATTGATAGCGCTCCAATCCAACCTATAGCCCATCGTTCTGTTTGGTTCAGATTATATTAGTTGATTTTTATGGGGTTTAACTGAACCCATGACCCCCTTCAATCCATGTGAAAGGTGCTAAACCTCGACTTAAATAAAGCCCCTTGCACCTTTTGGGATTAATCTGTACGTTATTTTTTTGTTGTCTTGAGGCATCTGGATCAAATGGCGGATGTGTATATATATATATATATATATATATATGATGATATAGGATGTTACATTTCTCGGGAATGTTTGTTTTCAGTCGATTGAAAACAAGCGTTCTTTTCAATCGACGGCATTTTTTTAATGCATGCTGGTCCACAGGAACCCTTTTGTTCAATTCTTTTGTTATTTATTTATTTGTAGGATTATATATATTAATTAGTGTTATGTATAGACTATAGAAAAGTTGTTTTTTTTATCCATTGGATCTAAATCCAAGGGCCAAAAGCGTTGATTGAAAGGAACTCCTGTTTTCAATCGACTGAAAATTAGACGCTCCTTGTAAACACATGTTTCCTCGAAACACAGCCTTTTTTTTTTCATTCTCTTTTTGTCTGTATTGCTATATTGGTGAACAGGCTAAGGTAACTGATTACTATTGATGATATTGTTGACTTTGGCGACACATTTGATGCACAAGCTAAAGAGCCAACAGTTTCAAAGTTGCAGCCAAAGGTACAGGTGAAGCATCCTAAGTTATCAGTTAAATTGCAGAAGACAAACCCAAAGGCGTCAGCTTATGATACAGGTGTGGTTAATGAGAAGAGTGATACTAATCAGATCGGACTCAAAGATGATCATGTACAAGCTCCTAGATGTCATGAAAGTGGTAAAAAGACCTCAGATTCTGAAGCATTAATAAGAGGTAATAATATTACAATTGCTTACCTTCAAATAATTTCGTGGGTGATTATCTTCTCATAATAAGGAACAAACATATTTGTTTTACAGCTAAACCCAAGGGCAAAGGAAAATCTGTATCTTTTGATCTACCGATTGCTTCTGAAGGGGTTGCTCCTAGGGATGCCAATTCTGTGATGGGTGACTTCAGCAGTTTCTGTGATGATTTATATAACTTGCCTCAGAAGATGACAGAAAAGGTCAGTCTTTCTGCTTACCAGTATGAAGCTATTTATATACACATAACTATTGCAATATTTCTTCTTTTACTATGTTTTTCAGAATTGCTTTTAACAAGGATCGATATTATAATGATCAGGAATATACTAATAATGCGTGCCAGTACCCTGAGCGGGAACAATCTGATCATGTCGATGAGCAACAACCAAAATCACATGTTGGAGAAATAGGATCATCTATGAAGCTACAGAGCAGGAAAAATTTGCAGAAGGTTGAGATATCCCGGCACACCGCTGGAGACTACTTTGATGAAGACATTGTTGAACTATCAACATCTGAACAAGATAATGATAGCAGTGTCGTTTACACTGCTGGTTCCAAGCGGAAGATTAGGCAAAAGTCAAGGGATGGTGTAGAAAAACCACATCAGCAGGGTGTTCAAAATGATAAAAATCATGCATCTTCAGGTTGCAAGAAAATTTTGAAGGATGCACCAACAGAAAAAACTGAGAAGAAGCTAACCCATAGAATACGTCAAAAGGGAATGCAAGGTTGGAGATAACAAAGCATCGAGTTTATATAATGACATTTTTATTATTATATCTTAGACACTTTTCCTTTTTAGAGGTTAAAACTTTACTGGAAACACCATATGAGGAGTTAGATCACAAGGAGCTTAGTGCGGCACATCTAAGGTTATTACAAGAGGCTAGAGAGTGTGTTAATGTGAGTTTTATGGCAACTTTAGTAGCTATATGTTTTAAACATTTTTATGCTATTTCTCACAATTTTGTTTTCCCTTCTCCAGGGTAAAGAATCTCTACCATCTTCAAATAGAAGGGACACAACCTTATTTTTCATTTAATACCATGTTTCAAGCCAGAATGACGCCACAGCCAGGCATTGCATCCAGTGCTGGCTCACCTGTTAGTATCGCCACTGATATTTGCCAACTTTGTTTAGCAGTTTACTCTTTCATGGTGATGTTTGAGCTCAATTATTTGAACATAACATTGGTGACTGCTATAATACTTACATCATAGGCTGTTAGTTAGTTCTATATATTCTCTCCATGACAAGTGTTTTTGTGACACAAGTATTCCGCACATTGTATTATTTTGTCGCTTTGGACTGTAGAACCTTTTAGAGTCTCAATCTGATATTCCCCCTACTGCAAGAACGTCCATCTATTTAATATATACTTCAGGCTCCCTCTATGATATATTCAAACCCTCTCCTTTTGGGCTATCCTTCCAAAGCAGCTTGTTGGTTGCCCAGTCAATCAGCTTAGAAGTCAAGCCATCCTCTTTTGTTTTGATTTTTGTAATAATTTGATCTTTAAAGGCTCAGTTAGATAATAAATCAATGTCGACTTTTTTGATTTGTGCTTTCCTATTGTCAGTTGATGTCTTATCTTTCTGTGTACAGCAGCCCTCAACATGAAAATCTGGATGATTTTGACTATAATAGATATGATGAAGCAGAGAACTTTGATGAAGACAGAGCAGTGACCAATGCAAAAAACGTAACCAAACTGAATTACCATTCCTACATGAGCAAACAAACTCGAGCCAAATGGTCTAAATCTGAGACTGACTTGTTTTACCGAGTATTTTATAGTGAAGTATTCGACTAATATCTCTCCTTTACTATTACCAAATCTTTTAAAAACATGTTTTGACCTGCCTATTTTTGTTTTTTGAGGGAATGCCTGCCTATTTTTGTTAGTGTCACTTCAATTTGTGTTTTTTATCACTCCCGGTCCAGGGTCTTCGACAATTTGGTAGTGATTTTGCAATGATACAGCAATTATTCCCTGATAAGACCCGTCATCATGTGCGACAAAAATTTAAATCTGAGGAGAAAAAGAATCCGATGCTAATCCATGATGCTATAGTCCATCGGCTGGGAGGTGAAACTTAATGGATGATTGAGTTAATCATATTCTGATTTATGATTGGTGATCTAGCATAATTCATATGTGCAGATAATTTGTATTTCAAAATGGTGATTAAACAGCTCAACATTGAAGATGTGATACCAGATATTAGTAGTACACGTAAGCAAGACCTGGAAATGAGGTATACATTTATTACAGTAATTTTATTTAATTATATTTTTTCTTATTTTCTGTTTTCTTTTTAAGAATGCATCGGATAATTTCATCAATGACGAAGAAAATAGTTCAAATAAGTTGGATAACGAACAAGACATGCATATGTCAGATGTGCAAGAAGAGGATGTTCCTGGAAACTCCGATGATGAACTTGGTGCTATTTTTGATTGGTACTAGGATCTATGGCAATACATTGCTGGAGCTATAGATCACAACTATGATTCAGTGCAAATGGAGACTTCTAGATGGTAAACTCCGGTCTGCATTAGTAGCGACATAGTATTATTTTGTAGATCAGATTTATTCTAGGACAATGTGAATTAGATTATCTGTCGCGTCCTGTTTATGTAGACTATCACTTTTCTGATGGTGATATTGATCCTAGTTGCATATTATTATTGATCTCACCACTATATATGGGTATGTCTTGTCGTCTAGCATCACCTGATCCATATATTTTTTGTAGATTTGCATTTTTCTTTAAAGACTGGAAAGCATTATCCTCATATACAATACCATTGATTCTATGATATGTGTATAATTTTGTTAGAGTCCTGTAAAAAGAATTTTTCTTCTTGAGTCTCACTGTATATTCTATACATAATAATAACTTGTACATAAGCGTGGCAGGCACCACTTGTTTTCTTGAGACAAGCCAACCATTAGCCATGAACTTGTGGTAAAATTGATTGATGATGTGGAATTTTATTATGAAATAAGGTTGGGTTGGTAGTGGGACAAATTTGTCAGGAGATCTAATGCACAGTTTAATTTACTTCATCCATTTCAATTGTTTTAGCTTGATGCCCATATGAAAACAGAAATTATTGACTAGTTTTTGTCGTCCTGCCCTTATTAACTGCTACTTGTCTCGTTAACACTACTACCATCGTGATGAATTTGACTGTAGCTAAAGAAATTTATAGCAGTATCTGCAAACTGAAGCCAAGTTAAGAAAATGGTACCAGCTATTGTAATTTTTCTGATACCCAGTGCTGCAGAACGGTTGGACTCATTGTTATGTGCCACCCATAGTTTCGGCAGAATAATTGAATGAAAATAAAAAGAACTGTCTTGTTGGAATCAGTATCAGCTGTGCCTAGAATAAAGCTACTTCGCATTCAAATCATGCAAACCATAGCTCCAATACAACACTCCAATTAGCCAAATCGGTGCATCACTATCTGTCTGTTCATTTATCTATATAGATAAATGCTGTGTTATGTTTTGGGTATGTATTTGTGAGCTGCAGAACTCATGATTCTGACTTGGTCAATCACATTGCTTCAGACTTGCCTTTAGATTTTCTAGGAGCATGATTCAAGCTGCAAACTATCATTTCGAGAAGTCAATAGAGTAAGCTTCTGTTTTGCTTAGATCACCTTGCTACATACTCCTGTAATTTTACCTGTGAGACTGGTTACTCCTCACCATCACCACACAAACTGCATCTGCACTGAAGTGTGATGAATTTTATTTTTGGGAACCGTATTATGTGATTTGTTACCGTCCGTGGGTCTCAGGTTCGTATTGTCCGTTGAAGAGTCTTTTATTTGGGCAGCACTCCTGCCTAACTGATTTTGATTACCCTGCTACACAGAGCATCCTAGGTGTGAAGATGATGGAATGGAATCCCTTTTTCCTTTGAATAAAAAACTTTACAAAGAAAAGAGGAGCAGAAAATTAAGGACAGTGCCAACCAACCAACAATCGGTTTTGTACACTTTGTTGAGACGCAAGCGAGCGACGACTTGGACAAAGAAAAAACACCGGCGACACAGCGACTTGTACAACAACGCGTCAAGAGAGACGGAGACGAAGATTTCAAAAGGAGGAAGCACCGGCGGGCTCACGCGGCGTCACCATGGGCGGCGTCGGCGAGGAGGAGCGGCTGGAGCTTGCGTATCCTGATGTCGTATCGCGGCGATGCGGTGCGGTCGTCGTATCCGAATCCGATGCTGGCGCCGCAGTCGCGGCAGAGGAGTCGCGTGCGGCGGCAGAAGAGGCGGCGCGCGCGCACGTCGACGCAGCGGAACTCCTCGGCGTGCCCGAACCGCGCGTCGTCGATGGCGTCGAAGGTCACCACACCTCCTCCTCCTCGTCGATGGCCGCCGCCCACCACGATGCCGCCCGCCGTGTTCCGGTCCGACGAACGCAGGCGAAGGTCGTACCCGCACGCGCCGCAGCTGTGCCCATCCGTGCCATTTTGTCAGCCAATGCAACAAGAGCCTCTTGGTAATGTCAAGAGTTAGGTGAGGACTGGGCTCGTACCAATAGGTGACGGCGGAGAGGCTCCGCTCTAGGACCGCCGCCATGTCCTTCTCCTTGTGGTTGTTGTTGTTGACCTCCATGTTCATCGGCTGATCCATCGTCGCCAGCTTGAATAATGATTTGCCTGTATCCTTCCTTATTACCTTTGTGTTGCTTCTGGAGTTGAGACAAGGAAGACGAGTCATCAGTATATATAAAGAAGCCGGAGCCGGAGGAGGAGGAGGACTGCAACTGCAAGGAAGGTGGAAGGTGGCGTGGGTCTGCGCCGACCGCCAGGAGTTGGCGCGTGGTGCTCATGCATTGCGACGGATCGGACGGTGATGACGCGGAGCTGGCGTTCATACATGATGATGCTCCCGGGCTCCCGGCCAGTCTTGCCCACGTTCCAACCAACGCAATCATCGCAGTCGCAGCCACCGGAGACGATCGAGCGAAAATGTACCGCCCTCCAACCAGCGGATGATGCCTTCTAACACATAATATTGTTAGAGACGGCATCGATTCTCCTCTCCATGTCATGTGTTTTTGCATCGGCAGTCTCAGTCCAGGAGGAGAATCTTTGCCTCTAATCCAGCCTGCGTTCGTGCTATCGCAGTGGTTACCTGATTAGGCTCCGTTTATGTCGGTGTAGAGTCAACTATAGATGCCACATAGGCTAATGGGCTGAAATCTGCATACGATGCTACTCTGGGCTGAAATCTGCATACGATGCTACTCTGGGCTGAAATATGATAGGTGATTATCTGTGCCTAGTCTACGATCTAGAGAGGGTCTATGCATGTAGTGGGTTTTAGTTGTGGATCTAGAGGGAGAGGGAGAGAGAAGAGAGCTATCTGGGTTGTAAGGAAGCGGAGCGGGCGCCGTCGAGGAATCGATGGCCGGGGAGGAAGAAGACCCGGCGGTGGCATCGGTTCCGACCATGTCATCGACGGCGAGGATCTCGTCGAGGGCGTCGGCGAGGTGTTGGGGAAGCGACGACGGTGGTCGTTGGTGTCGAAGGCCTTCGGGTCTCCACCCGCACTGTCCCGGTACGACGGCGGTGTAGGGCGTCGTGGCGGTGGCGAAAGGGGACCTTTCCATCACTGGCTGCGCTTAACCTTGGAGATCGGGTTAGGGTTTCTGTGGGGTGAATAATGGCTACGATCAACTTCGTTAACCGAGCCTCAACTCCACCCCTCTTTTATATGGCGCAGTGTGACAGGGGGCCCACCAACCAGAGGTGGGTTGGGAGCGCCTCCGATCAGGACGCGATCCGAACTGTTGGGCCATTGGATCCAACTGGAGATCTACTAACATTCTCCCTCTAGATCTCTTTTATCATTACTTTACTTTTTCTATTTTATCACAAATTTACACATAGAGCATGCTTCATTGTCACAATTAACCGCTGATAGATTCAACAGTTACTACACATATTCCCGTTTAGAAACAGATGCTTTTCTCTTTGGGCCCTAAGTCCAAAAATATAAGGATTCCCTTAACCCTATGTCGGCTACGTGCTCCTTAAACACGCTGGGCGATAGGCCTTTCATGAGCGGATACGCAAGCATTCTTTCAGTCCTGATATGCTCGAGACTTATAGTGTGATCCTGAACTTTGCCTTTTACAATATAGTACTTTATATTAATATGCTTGACAGCACCACTGAACTGATTGTTGTGAGCATATATTACTGTTGGCTCATTGTCACAGTATAACTTTAGTGGTTTCTTAATACTGTCAATCACTCTTAATCCGGGTAAAATTTCTTTAGCCAGTTGACCTGCCCTGTGGCCTCATAACATGCTATAAATTCGGCATACATGATAGACCCTATCGTGATAGTCTGTTTGGAGCTTTTCCATAAAATAGCTACTCCTGTCAGGGTAAACACATATCCCAATGTGGATTTTATGTTATCTGTTACAAAATCTGAATCAGAATACCCCACCACTTGAAGTGATTCTGATCTTCTGTATACTAACATGAGGTTTTTCATTTCTTGCAAATATCGCAAGACTTTCTTTATCAATTTTCAGTGCTCTGGGACTGGATTACTCTGAAATCAGCCAAGTATCCCAGTGACAAATACTAAATCAGGGCGTGTACATACTTGCGCATACTATAAGCTTCTCACAGCCGAAGCATATGGTTTTATTTTCATTTCATTGAGCTCATACTGATTCTTGGATTTTTATCAATCCCCAAATCTTTCGCCCTTGACTATAGGAGCAGGTGTGGCACTACATTTGTGCATGTTGAATTTCTTCAATACCTTTTCTATATACGTCTTTTGAGGCAGTCTCAATGCGTATCTTCTTCTATCCTAGTGAATTTCAATGCCCAAAACATATGATGCTTCACCAAGATCTTTCATGTCAAAATTTAAGAACAAGAATTTCTTTGTTTCTTGTAGTAGACTCATATCACTACTGGCCAGTAGAATATCATTCACATATAAAACTAGGAAAATAAATTATCCATTCTTGAACTTTACATAGATGCAATTGTTCTTAACATTTTCTTCAAATCCATATTTCTTCATTATTCCATCAAACTTCAAGTACCACTGTCTTGAAGATTGCTTTAACACATAAATAGATCTTTTTAAATGACGTCCTATATTTTTTTTTCTTCCACAACAAAACCTTTCGGCTATGCCATGTAAATTCTTCTAAATCCTCGTTTAGTAATGCCATTTTTACATCTATTTTATATAATTCTAAGTCGTAATGCGCCACTAGTGCCATTATGATTCTGAAAGAATCTTTACAAGAGACTGGAGAGAACGTCTCATTGTAATCGATTCATTCTCTTTGCGTAAAGTCTTTTGCCACAAGTCGTGCCTTAAGTTTTTCTATATTCCCTCTGGAGTCATATTTAATCTTATAGACCTATTTACAACTTACTATTTTGACTTCTTTAGGAATTTCTTCTAAGTCCCAAACTGTATTGAGACTCATTGATTTCATTTCATCTTTCATGGCCTCCAACCATTTGCATGAGTGGATATTTCTCATGGCTTCTTCATATGAGATGGGATCATCCTCCATATGATATTTTTCCGTGTTATACAGTTCATAGTCAACTGGTATTGCTGAATTTCTAGCTCTTTGAGACCTTCTAGGGGCCTCAGCATTTGGCACAATATCTAGTTAAGGCTTTTGTGGAGCCTGCTCTTCTGCCACATTATCTGTTTGAGGCTGCTGCTGCTCCCCCTCATCCGTGACAAGTTCCTCTTGTACCACAGGCGGAATGACAACAGGTGCTGGCACTGCAACGTCAGACATCACAGGCGCAACATCAACAGACACTGAGAAGAAAGGCTCTTGACTCATAGAATCGGACACATATACCCGTTTCTCCTCCAAATCGATCTCTCGAGTTACCATGCTCCCCTTTATCATTTCGTCCTCCAAAAAGACGGCATGCATTGTTTCTACAAACTTTGTATATCTGTCTGAGCGGTAGAAACGGAAACCTTTGGACTTTTCTGGGTAGCCAATAAAATGGCAACTCACTGTATTGGGATCTAATTTCCCAAGATTTGGATTAAATATCTTGGCCTTTGCGGGACTTCCCCACACACGGAGGTGTTCCAGCGAAGACACTCTTCCGGTCCACAATTCATACGGTGTTTTGGGCACCGATTTACTTGGAACTCTATTGAGAATATGAATAGCGGTTTTTAAAGTCTCTATCCACAAACTCACTGGCAGTGTGGAGTAGCTCATCATGCTGCGTACCATATCCATCAAGGTACGGTTACGCCTTTCTGCTACTCCATTCTGCTGTGGTTTGCTCGGTGTAGAATACTGGACAACTATACCATTTTCTTGTAGGAACCTAGCAAAAGGTCCTAGGACTTGTCCATAAGTCGTATGCCTCCTGTAGTACTCCACCTTCCCCCCCCCCCTGGTCGGATCTTATAACTTTATTCTTTAAATCATGTTGATTTTCTACTTCTGCTTTAAATATCTTGAATTTATTCGATTCCTCTGATCTTTCTTTAATTGGATAAATATAACCATAGCGGGAGTAATTGTATGTGAATGTTATAAACGAGTCATAACCATCCATACTCTTGACAGGAAAATGACCATAAATATCCGTATAAATGATCTCTAATATTCATGCGCTTCTTTTTACGTCTTTCTTAATTTTCTTTATATATTTTTCTTTAATGCATTCAATGCATTGTTCTAAGTCTGTGAACTCCAATGTAGGAAGAATATCATTCTTTACAAGTCTCTCAATTCTCCCCCTCGAAATATGGCCTAAACGACAGTGCCATAATTTCGATGAGACACTTGGAGTTCTCTTTGTTTTCTTGTTAACTTTAGACGACGAGGACACATGATCATTCGAATCATGTACATTATCATTCACATCATGTATCGCGTTCACATTATCACCAAGTGACAACAAATAAAGCTTATCTTGTAAAGACGCAAAACCAATGCATTCATTATTGAACAAGAGTTTAGATTTGCCATTACCAAAATGATAACCATATTCATCAAAATCAAGGCGCGATACACTTATTAAGTTTATTTGTAACGAATATACATAAAAGACATCATGAAGCCTAAGAATAAAGCCATCTCTAAGCTCTAGTGAAGATCCCCTACAGCTTCAACTTTGGCTTCTACTCCATTAGCCACTCTTATCGAACCTTCGTCTCTTTTTGTAGTTCTCGTCGTACTGAATCCCTTTAAACAATTTACAACATAAATAGTCGCTCCTGATTCAATCCACCATATGGATCTAGAATAATTAACATACAGGGATTCATTTACAATAGTAATCATATTCTCACCCTTTCTTGCCATGAACAGCCATTCAGGACAGTTCTTCTTGTAGTGTTCTCTCTCCTTGCAGTGGAGGCATTGGTCCTTGTCCACTATAGCCTATCCCTCCTGGGGTCTATGTTGCTGCTTGCCTTGAGGCTTAGAGTAAAAGACCGGTTTCTTTGACTGCTTACCATTGTTCTTATTGTCTTTTACATAGTGGACAGAACCACCATGCTTGTCATTGAATCTGTCCTCCTTTTGGACACTCTTTGCAATAAGCTGCTCGAAGGTCAATTTTTCTGGGTTTATGTTGTAGTTGGAGACAAAATTATCAAACTCATGTGATAAGGACAGCCACACAAAATGAACCAGGAGGTCTTCCTCAATCTTTAGATTTACAGTCTTTAGCTTTACAGCCAAACTGTTCATCTTTAGGATGTGCTCTCTTATGCCACCTCTAGTGTACTTTTCATTCACAAGTTGTCTTATCATCTATGTGACATAAGTCTTAGAGGACCCAGTAAACTGGTTCTCCACCCTTTGGAAATAGCCCTTGACAGTGTCTTCATTCTGGATTGATCCCATGATTGCGGGCTCAATTGTGCTTTTGACAAGTTTCAAGCACTTCTTGTTGTCAAGGACCCATCTTCTGTGCTCGAGTTAAAACCGAGATATGTTGGGAGCATTATCCCTCTGTCTCTGTTGTCAAGCAGCATCTGTCTCATCTGTGCCCCTGACAACCCCAGGAGGCTCTGTGGGACATGGGATAGTCACTACCCAGTCCATCTCACCTATAACAAAGACAAGGTCAATCTTTCTGTTCCATTTCTCATAATTGTCCTCTTTCAACATTGGAATCTAGAGGAGGAAGGCCATCATGGTGGCTACTAAAATTAACCATAAAAAGTGAGAATAAAAATTTCATAAAGATTCTACCATGATATGTATTAAACCTACATTACCGTTAAGCAGAAAATAGGCATAATACACAAAACATCATTAATATGATATTACAATTAACAATGTTGGTCACAAAATTACAATGACATATAATCTAAAAATTAATGTTCCTAAAATTAAATTCTCCCATTGGTTCGAAATTTAATTTTAGAAAACATCAATTTTAATCAATAATCATCAAATTCTATCATCTTGCGGCGGAACCAAAGCATAAAACATGTATAAACAATAGCATAAGAATCTTAATTTACTCTCTAAAAAATAATCTCGTTGGTTCATATTTTAACAAAGGTAAAATTCATCAATCTTGAATCAAAATTCTGTTCAAATTTGACCCAAAATCAGTCAAAATCTAATCAAAATGCTACTATATATGCTTTGTGCTTTTTGGCCCAAAAAATTGGCCTAAAAGCTCTCTTCGCAGCGCACCAATACGCACACGCCCATTTTGGCCCAGCTTGGCCCATTCTTGTGCGCACGATGATGTGGCCCATGGCGACGCAGGCGCACGTGCAAGTCTCTTTCGGCCCCGGCCCACGTGCACGCACGAAACTAGCGGCCTAGCCCAGCCAAGCCGCCCTCACACCCGCCTCCATCTTGGTCGTCCATCACGATGGACGACCAGGCGCGCTTCTCGGTGGCATAAAAACGCGCCACGGCCGCCGACTCCCGAACCCTAGTGTTCATTCCTCTCTTCGCTCCCCTCTCTTCTTCTCTCTGATCCCAACGGCGAGCGACGGTGAAAGAAGGCCTCCCGGCCGAGGAGAAAAAGAAGAAGCCAGCGCCGCCGTCAAGCTCCTTGGCAGTGCGCGCGTTCACCCGTTGGTGTGTGCGCTGCCGTCGAGCATCTTGACGACGGTGTCTGCTTTTCCGAGCCTCACACGCTTGACGACGTCCCGACGGCAGGTGGTGCCCGGTGTCTGCCCGCGCCGGCAAGCGGCGACGGTTGTCGACGGCAAGGGAGTCCAGGTAGGTCCCCTTTCTTTTAATCTTTGGCCGATCCAAAACGACCTCTTCCTCATCTAGATCTAGACTTAGGATGGCTCTTGATACCAATGATAGGTGTTGATCTGTGCCTAGTCTAGGATCTAGAGAGGGTCTATTCATGTAGTGGGTTCTAGTTGTGGATCTAGAGAGAGAGGGGGGGGGGGGGAGAGAAGAGAGGTACCTGGGTTATGACGAAGCGGAACTGGCGCTGTCGAGGAATCGATGGCTGGGGACGAAGAAGACCCGGCGGTGGCATCGGTTCCAGCCATGTCGTCGACGGCGAGGATCTCATCGAGGGCGTCAGCGAGGTGTTAGGGAAGCGGTGATGACGGTCGTTGGTGTCGAAGGCCTTCGGGTCTCCATCGACACTGTCCCGGTACGGCGGCGGTGTAGGGCGTCATGGCGGCGACGGAAGGGGACCTTCTCGTCACTGGCTGCGCCTAACCTTAGAGATCAGGTTAGGGTTTTTGTGGGGTAAATAGTGGCTACGATCAACCTTGTGAACTGAGCCCGGCTTCACCCCTCCTTTATATGGCGCAGTGTGACAGGGAGCTACCAACCAGAGATAGGTTGGGAGCGCCCCTGATCAGGGCGCGATTCAGGCTATTGGGCCATTGGGCTCAACTGGAGATCTACTAACAAAATATAGCGGATGGACCAATTTGTTCCTTGATCGAGATGCTCTCTTGCTGAGATGCAGGCCTATATTTCTATTGTGATGAAACGTAGGCCTGCTCGAGGTTCATGAGTATGAGGCCCTCTAAGCTCTAATCAACAAGCGGGGAAAGAAATTTCTGAAAGGCTGCTCAACTAAACTAATTGAGTAAAGTGCATGACCGGCCCATAAACTTGTTTGGTCATGTCACTTAGTTTCTTGTACTCTAAAATTCTATTTTTGACTCCCTAAACTTAGCTTCGGATGTCATTTAGGTCCCTATATTTTTAAAATGCAATTCTATATTTTTAAACTTGCTTTCAAGTGTCATATAGGTCCCTAAACTTGGCTTCGATGTCATCTAGGTCTCTTACTTTCGAAATATAGTGTCATCTTAATTAAATTGATTAACACTTAATTTTTACACATATAACTTAATTATATTCCTTTCATTCATTCATATAATGTATATTTATCGATGAATAATAAACAAGACACAAAAATACCTAATAGCTAGCATTTATATTAATTACAAAGACAAAAGGAAGATGCACCAGTAATCTATCAGTAGACTAATCATCATACACATAGAAAATATGCATCATATATAATTGTGAAAAAAATATTTCGATAAATACATATTATATAAATTGATCAAGGGAGTAATTAAATAAATATGAATTTTAGCTCAAAATGTCTATCTAGAATATTGATAGGTGTGGAGGAAAGTCATGCTTTATCAATGGTGGAGCTAGCTACTAAATAAAATGGTGGTCATTTAAGTCACACCATGATGGTAAACCATAAAACTTTATTTTGTTCATTAGCTAATAGCTAGATATTGCTAGAATTTTTTTAAGCTCTTCATTTCTTTTTATGATAACGTTTGTCTTTATTAACCAACGATATAACGTTTGTCTTTATTTTGTTCATTAGCTAATAGCTAGATATTGCTAGAATTTTTTTAAAGCTCTTTATTTTTAAGCTCTTCATCAGATTTGCATTCAGTATTTCAATGTAATCAGTTTGATTGGGATACATTGTATTTTAAGAGTATAGGTTCTAGATGACATCCGAAGCTAAGTTTAGAGTATTAGATTTGCATTTTGAAAATATAGAAATCCAAATGACATCCGAATCTAAGTTCAGTTAATCAGAAATACAATTTGAGAGTAGGAGGACCTAAGTGATATAACCAGACAAATTTAAAAACCAGCCATGCACTTTACTCAAACTAATTCAAGCCCTGCGCATTTGCATTCGCCTGTATTGTTCTGTTCGTATAATCGTATGGCTGGGTAACTGGGTTCAACTAATCAGTCGTACGTATAGCCATGCTAAAAAAGTTCTTTTTGAAAAACACGTGAGAAAAAGAATTGCAACATACTGACAAAAAGATAGGAAAATACCCCTCCCCCATCCTCCTCCTCCTCCTCCTCTCATCATCATCATTATTATTATTATTATTATTATTATTATTATTATTATTATTATTATTATTATTAAATTAGTTGTAGACTATGACTGAGGGAATATTGGGTGCCATGGCTGTGTGATCTACCGAAAATGATGTGAGGTGATTGACCCGGGATTAACGAGTGACTCGGCGATTCCGAATGCAAGAGAAAATCCCGACACCTTGTTGTCTTGTCCATGTCTGACAATAAGGCCAACGGGAAAGGCCGATGTCAACCGGCCACCAGAAACAATCACATTTTGTACTTTAGTGCGCATGCGACAGGCGGCAGAGTGATCGGTTTAAATGTACCACTGCACCACCACAACTTTTCCAGCTGATTGATCTTCAACACGGAGTCAGTTGATTTTTATCGATGACGTATCTCTCTTCCAGTGCAAGCGACAATTATCTGGTCGTTGAATTCGTGGTGCCCGCTTCGCTGCCAGCAAGACAGAGAGCGCGCGTAAACTAATCACTAAATAATTTTAAGGCTATAACTACTCGCATATGCAGCCATCAGGCTTCGTTACATTGGACACAAACGTCAATGCTAATTAGAACAAATTAGGTTGGCACATGCATATACTATTATTTTTGGCGACGCCAGAGCAACACTTGGACGGCCGCAACTTGTATGCGGATAATTTTATCGCTCTGGATGAGCTATTTTACGCTAAACACCTCGTCATCTCATGCCTGACAGATTATTCGTCCCCGATGCACGGCGACTTGACTCGATCAGGTGTACACTTGTGCAGCTGTGCGTACCAAGCTCTGCTCACAAGGAACTGAAAAAAATTAATACGTTTTGTCCGACAAAGCCGGCTATATAATGACGAACAAGCTTGGGAAAGAAGCGGCTATGGCGGATACGTGGACACGTTACGGAGAGGTGGGCAACATATATACTCTTGAATACCTTGAAACTTCTTTAGTTCCCTGGTGTAGAGATCAGTGATGCAGTCAATTTGACATTAAGTATATGTATACGTATACCTCTATGTTTCAATTTTATTTTGTTGTTGAAAGCTCTATTAAATTAGTTATTTCGATGGATTATCTCACTATTACAATAATGATCTTTAGCAACGGGACGTAAACGTCTTTTATGGTGGACAAAGAGTCTGTCATAAATAATCGTTACTGATTTATACATGTATTTATAATGGGCTATATGTCCGCTACTAAGACCGTCATTACCAATAATAAAAAAAATGTCATAGTGACAGGCACCGCACTATCAACCGACCAAAAAAAAAGACCCCCAACGATAGGTGATGGGCCCCATCTAACCCTAATACTATCTATGCCACTGTCGCCGCAACCGACGTTCTCCAGATCTAGGCCAACGCCACATAGGCCTGCGATGGCAGACGTGTGAGACGTCTGCAACATCCCCGTAAGTGGTTGTGGCTGTTGTGGCGACGGACTGGGCCTTTACCGCTGCTGCCCTGGTTGTGGTCACCGCCATCGCCACTTCTACGGTTGTCGCCGCACGAGGAGCGGTGGAAGCGGCCATGGCCAAGGCGGCCCCACCATCGTCACCGTAGTCATCGTGGCGACGCTTGGCGGGGCGGCAACCACTAGATGTGGGGGCCCTCCACTTCTTGATGTGGGCCGCCTCGGTCAGCGACCACCGCCGCGTGACGGCCCGACACCAAGATCTGGTGTAGCCGTCCGACGAAAGGGCGGAGGCCATCGCAACACGCTGCTGCCATGGTGATGAAAATAGGGTGGCGGATCGGAAAAGGGGAGTGGCGGTCAAATGGGCGTGAAATGAGAGTGGTTAGGGTTGCGCTCCTGTCTGCAGCCCTTTATTTATAGTAAGTGGCATAAATTAGTGGTGGAACATAACTACGGCCCGCCACTAATTAGTCCTATCCTATTTTGTAGCGGGTAATACCCTACCCAACTTAGTGACGGACATGCCTCCTATACCATAATTAGTAGCGTGCAATATTGTACTCGTCACAAATTAGATATGAGTTTTTGTTACTGAAAATCACTTTTACAGTAGTCTGATAATAAGCAACGCATTTCTAAGGAAACAAAACCACAAAAAGCAATACATTTCTAAGAAAATAAAAATGATATCATAACAATTTAAATTGTTACAAAATGCTGAATTTAGTGCAAGTACAATATGTTTTTCCATGACAAGAGACAACAATCTCTTTCTCTTCCAATAAAATATAGCAAGAACCGGAAGTTGTAGGAATAAAATCAATGCATTGCCACGGATTAATAATTACTACTAGTGGAAATATGAGCTATCTATTACCACAACTTACGTGTTGCTGCACATTCGTGTTTTTTTAGTCAAAGCGAATTTTCCTTATAATCATGTAGATATGTACAAAAATATTTTAGCAAGAATTAGGTCACTTTTTTCATGATGCACGATGCCCTACCGTCCGCAACCTTTACATTGACCGTGTGATGCGAAGCATCATGACATATGTTATAAAAAGAGGTGTCAAAGCAATCATGCACGAAGATGACCTGCATGGGCGGTGAGGCTTGAACGGCGCCATCAAAGCGCGGTGAAGAAATGAAACTTTTTGTGTGTGATTCACAATGAGCCAAGCCGGTTCATACTTCCAAACAACTAGTAGCTGATAGCCACAGAATTGGCGGAACATAAGCTTTGGACATGTGATCAACCTGATTTCCACGGCAGCTACTGTATATTGGAAAGCGCAATTTGGTCAGATCGATCCACCGAAAAGGCGGAAACGCCAAATTGATCACATCTACCAGAAAAGGACCATCTGACCGCTGGGACCTCAAAATTACTTCCCGGCAGCTGCTATATGCATGTCCATATGCAGTTACAGTATTCTTTTGCGCATTTGGACCCCTTGTTAGTGACACAAATACTATTGACCAGGACGATGCAAAAACTGACTGCTGCTCTCGGACCAGTGGACTACGATAGGTGCAAAAACCGTATGCGTCATGTCCGTTCAGATGAAAGGAGCAGCTTACCTGTACCAACAACGGATTACTTTGGTTCTTTTGCCATATATAACAAATAATAATTCTCTATGTTGCAAAAAAAAAAAGATGTAACAACTCTAGATGCCTTCTCTCTCTCCACTTTAGCACACACGTACATACTCCAAACGCAAAAGGATGAATCTTTCTTATCTTGAAAACTTGAAGAGCGTTACAAAAAGCGTATCAATGATGAACAAAGGATAAGGATATTTACCCGCACACAATACACACACAAAACACAACGACAGCAACAACACATTGAGAATCTGCATCTGTACTTAGACTCGTGTCCATACACATTTTGGTGACCACATGACCCAGTGAGCTAGCTCCTAGCTGCTTACATTGCTGGAAAACGCTCTACTCCTTCAGATTAAGACTGACGGGCCGGCCACGGGGCAGTGAGTGCGGCAGGCAGCCAAGAACTGCTCCACCACTTCTACTGCTAACTACTACCATCCACCATATATATCTCCAAACTAAATCTCCAAACACATATAGAAGCACAACATATACGCATATATATATAGACACACACACATGTAGTACCTGCTAGCTCAAATACTGTAGTAGTTCATCCACAAACAACTCCTGCGGCCATGACGACGTACAGGGTGTGCTGCTTCCTGCGGCGGTTCGGGGCGGCGTCGAACGAGCCGTCGGAGGCGGTGGCGGACGTGTTCCAGGCTTACGCCGGCGGCGGCGTGCTCGGGGAGGAGGCGCTGCGAAGGTTCCTGCGGGAGGTGCAGGGGTTGGACGCCGCCGCCGCCGAGGAAGAGGCGAGGGAGGTGATAGCTTTCGCGGCGGAGCAGAGGCTGCTCAAGAAGGGCGGCGGCGGGATCACCGCCGAGGGCTTCCACCGATGGCTCTGCAGCGACGCCAACGCTGCACTCGACCCACGCCGAGGGGTAAGCAGCAAGCTCCGACGATACTGCCCTTTCCTTTCTTCCCCCCGGCCTTACCATATATATTTTTGTTTTTGGCTTTCCGAAGTTTGAAACTTTTTTTGTTATTTGTTTCACATACAAAAATGAATCAACTGGGCTTTTACTCTTGTTTTCCCCCTCCAGAGCTCACTTGTTGTTCTTTTGATTCAACGTTCAAACCGTATACGCACTCCAAATAAATTTTCAGTGCGAGCTATATTTTTGCAGCGTGCATTTATATATGGACCATGGCTTCGTTCAAAAATATATATGGACCATGGCGTGCCCTTGGACAACTATATGCACATGCATGCAAGAGAGAATTATACATTTATTTTCCTAATAGACAATCATTAGAACTTAGTCCTTGTGATAGAATAATTAGAACTTTTTAGCGGATTGAATTTTGTGGAGAGAGAGATGAACAATAGTGGCGAGTTAGGACATATTTTTTGGGGAAATAATAGGGTGGTCGCAACTTTTTAAAAGAAAAGGCACGAGTTTAATTAGGTCAATGGCGCAGTTCATCGCTGCTGTGGACGAACAGTTCATGACCATGTGGAGTGTCCCCTCAGTGCCCTCCTCACCTTAGTTGGCGTGGTGATCGACTCTGCTGACTGTTAGGCACATGTATCAGTCTCAATCCATAGTTTCATTTCACTCGTTCTTATAGTGTCATATCAGATTTAGATGTTTAGTTTGAAAGATGAAATTGGTTCTGTTAACGTAAAGTTTTATTTTACGATTTTATAGGTAAGTCATAATAATAAATTATTATATTAAAATTGATCGAAATTTATTGGGATGAAACTTTTTGCTTTTAATGGGAGTTTCATGCATATGAAATAGTGTCAAATAAGTTTTATCCTAATAAAATCTATTTTCTCTCTTTCATCTTAATTACAGTGTCATGTCACTCTTTTTGCTGATCCTTATTTAATGCCAATAAAACTCCCATTAAGACTGGCCTTATAACTACATATATAGGGTAGTTGCGCTGTACCAAGATCAAGATATTATCTCCTCGCGTTTCTTTCCGTCTTAATTGGCACGGATTCTGGACACAATCATGTGATAGTGAAGCGATTTAGGACTGCCCCTAACGTAGCTAATCCTGTGTGTGGTCGAGGAGCTCGCCCTGCTCTGCAAAAAGAATCGTCATGCGTCATTTTCGTTTTCGGATAGGTATCATTATTGCAGTATGATGATTAGCCTTCCAACTTTAACTATGATAGCCTTTTCTTCTGTGGTATAGAATATTTACAAAATACAAAGTAAAATTACTTTTGGGCACAGTAAAGATTCAAATGCATGTGCGATAAATTGCTAATGCAATCGTGCCAACCTTCTATTTCTAGGATCTGCAAGATAATTGCACATCATGTATATTATATCTTGGTTCATCAAGTATTAAAAGAAAAGTAGATTTTCCCGCTGTTGCAGTATGATGATTAGCCCTCAAAGATTAAAATGCAACCATGACAACCCTTGTGCGGTGTTATATATATTTACAAAATATAATAAAGTAAAATTATATTAGGTGCAAAAATTCAGAATTCCTTTTTGTCGCCTCTTTTTTAATGAGTTTAATTATTCGAGTTTGGGAATATACTAATAGACAAAATATTCTCCCGGTATAGTGTATTATGTATAGTCTCAAAAATAATCTTGATAGGGCACGAACAGGGGCAGAGCTAGAGAAAAATATTGGGGGGTGCAGCTCTTTAGAAAAATTAGAGTTTATATCTGATTATATGGTCAAAATTTTATTGCTTAACCTTAAAAAAAAATCGGTTGGGTGCAGATATCCACAACCACAAACTAATCCTACCAAACCTTTGGTGATAATGGAACTGAACTATCGAGAGGCATCCTCACACACGCACACCATTAAGTTGTGAACTGAATGTTTTGAGTTGGGTGGATGTAAAAACCTTGCAGATTTGTTGGTGCAAATAATCCACACGTGATGTGGGCGTAACGCCAATACATAGTTTTGTATTGATAGTTTTTTTTTATACCAAACCATTTGGATTTCAAATTGTACCATCTCCGAGTATATCGCCGGAGATTAGTTCAGTTACAAATGAGGGGACTTGACTCAAGAACACTATTGAGCCCGAGCTAACCACACCAGGGTTTTAATAACTGGTGAAAACCGGTCGATTAACCAGAAAACCGGTCCCGGCCAGTCACGCTAACCGGCCGGTTAACCCAGAAAAACTAGACCTGGTTACTGTAGCAAACGGTGAACCAACCGGTTTCTCCGGTTAACTGCCGTTTCTTCATCGAACCGAGCCGGCCGGTTATACCGATTATTTCAAGCCTGAACCACACTCGCCCCATGCTTGGCAAGACAATCAGCCACTTTGTTACAACTCCTTAAACAATGCTGAATCACACAATAGTCAAATGACAAGGATATGAAGTTTCTGATTTGCTGGAACAAAGCTCCATCAATACTCATGTCCAGTTCCTATGAGGTTAATGCGCGCTGTAGTTTGGACGCATCCATTTCTAGGATAATATGATCCATCCCAAGCTCTGCAACCCTCTCTAGGCCATGTAGAGCAGTCAGTGCTTCTCCTTCCAAGGCACTTGACAAACGCTGCAGGTTTCCCCATCCTCCTTCCAGGTATGAACCATGGCAATCTCTGGCCACAAACCTCCACCCTCCCGTGCCACTTGACTCAGAAAATGAAGCATCAGTGTTTAGTTTATACCAATCAGTAGGTGGGGGAGACCAGCGAGGAATACTGAACTCCCTAGTAGTAGCAGCCCGTTGGTTGTGTTTATGGAGACGGTCAAAATCCGCCACATGGAACAAGACTTGAGAAACCACTTCCAGTCCAGTAAGCTTCTTTTTCCCAGCATTTGTTTTGTTTCTTGTCAACCACCATCTCCAAAGCAGGACCACTATAGTATTCTGCACTTGTGCCGGGAAAGTCCAAATCTTTTGCATCATGTCTTTTCCTGATAAGCATCCCACCAGTTGCCCCCGATACTCCTCCAAATTCAACATACGCCAACATTCCTTGACTCCTTTACACTTGAAGAAGAGGTGCCCACAGTCCTCATCTAGCCTCAGACACATTGGACAGATTGTGTCTTCCTTCATGCCTCTTCTCGCCAAATTTCTTTTCACCGCTAGGCTATTATGTACAAGTCTCCACACAAACATCTTCACTTTGTTTGGTATTTGCAACGCCCAGATTTTGTCCCAGTGGAAGGATTGTGGAGGGTTTAACACCATCTCTGCCCCAGTCGCATTTCTGCCCTCTTCTTCTTCTCTTTGCTGCACAGCTAATTTGTAAGCTGATTTAACCGAGAAGATTGCTTTCTTATCATAATGCCACGCTGGTTGATCTTGTACCTCTTGATGCACTCTTTGCTTTAGTATTGCTTGTGCATCATAGTCCTCAAAAATATCTGTAGTCAAGAGCTCATCCTAAGGCACTCTTGTATTGATAGTTGAGAAGCTCACGGAGAGGAGCTAGTGCCAGTGTCACGCCCACCTCAAAAGGAAAGAGTGACTGAAGTATCGCATAGCTAGACAAAGGCGGGAGCCACCTTTGCCTTTCTGACGTGGTGTTGTGGAGACGTGACTCACGTGAGGTTAAGAATCTTCTCTCATCAAGTTCGAAATCCTGATGCTCATGATTTACTCACGTCACGTGCAAAATTTATATACTGTTTTGAATGTTCGCCTTAATCATCGGGGAAAAAAAGCAGACACATAGCTATCCTTTTCTAAGAATAGTTCAATCGCCATGGGATTTGGACTGCAAGTTGTACTTCGCCAGGCATGAGGGTTAGGTGCTAGAGCAACATGTGTGTTCTTTTAGGAATCCTCTCTCTCTCTCTTCATTAATTCTTCGGTTGACACTCTCTTTGATTCTTATATCTATACTTGGTAGTCAATTCAGTTTTAGGCTCCTTTGAATAGGAGGATTTTGTAGAAAAAACAAAGGATTTCGATTCCTATAGGAAACATCACTGTTCATGCCTTTGGAATGAAGGTTTGGAGCGTAGGAAAACTAAAGAAATAATTCCTACGGTATTGATTTCATAGGAATTTTGTAGGAAATTAAACATCCAGTCCGACCTTTTTTTTTTCATTCCTCTCGCGTAGGATCAAGGTAGATCATGCTCTGCTGCTGCTAATGAAAGGCTTAAGCATGTTGTTATCGGAGATTCCTTTTTCTATGAAATCAAAGTGAGGATGATTGTGCTAACTTATAATTCCTTTTCCTATAGAATTCCTGTGACCTATCCAAACGACTTGTTGCATATTTTCTCTACGTTTTTCAGTCCTAAGTTTTTTAAATCCATTCCTACAAGATTCTTATATTTTTCCTATTCCTACGTTTTCTCATTCTTATGTTTCAAAGAAGGTCTTAACCAATGCCATGATGTTCCACACGTCAGGACTGACATCATTTTTTTTTCTTTTTCGCAAATGACTCACACGGTGGTCACACGCTCACACACCAGACAGGGATAGGTCAGATAGCGCTGTTGATTAATGCATGCGTGCATATGGAATGATGTGAAATTGCAGGTTTACCAGGAGATGAGCCTGCCGCTTTCGCACTACTTCATCTACACGGGTCACAACTCGTACCTGACGGGGAACCAACTGAGCAGCGGCTGCAGCGAGGCGCCCATCGTGAAGGCCCTGCACGATGGCGTCCGCGTCATCGAGCTCGACCTCTGGCCTAATGCCGCCAAGGACGACGTCGAGGTCCTCCACGGCAAGTATGTACCGCCCTCCCTCCTTTGTGTCACGTAAGGTACTCGTTTTCTCTCGGGATTTACTAATTTTCAGCTGACTAGAAGTTTAGTTAATTTTCAGTCATTTTTTTAAACCATTAGATCTAGATCTACTTATTTATAATTATTATATAAAAAAATTAAAATATAAAAAAATAAATCATCAACTGAAAGCTTTAAGTCAATTAAAGGCGAGGAAATATGTTTTCTCTCTCTAAAAAAAAGTACAGTGCATCCAGGAAAATATATACGGTCTTTGTTGCAAAAAAGAAAAACCCCTCTGTTTGGGCCAAACGTTCCAGCCGAACAATCGGCCACACACAATAAGGCCCAAGCACGCAAAGAAGCCCAAGAACCCGTAGCGAAATTGTAGGATGTCGGCCTAATCTGGCCCAAGTCTTTTAACCTTTTTCTTCCTCTGTGACGAAGAATTGCGGCCATGGATTTGCAGGACATGGACGTCGCCAGTGGAGCTGCCCAAGTGCCTGGACGCCATCAAGGAGCACGCCTTCGCATCCTCCCCCTACCCGGTCATCCTCACCCTGGAAGACCACCTCACCCCAGCCCTCCAAGCCAAAGTAGCCAAGGTAACTCAACTGCCATCTCCTCCCTTCTCCTCCTCTGAACACGATTCCTACTTGCAGCCCTGCTGAACCCTGATCGTTTCCGTGTTTATTAGTATTATTACTGATGATGCTCCGGTATGAAGAAAAGAAATCCATCATGATCTCGTGCAGTTGATAAAGCAAACGTTCGGGGACATGCTGTACATCTCCGAGACAGAGCAGATGGCGGAGTTCCCTTCCCCCGACGACCTCAAGGGCAAGATCATCGTCTCCACGAAGCCGCCCAAGGAGTACCTTCAGACCAAGAGCAGCAAGGAGGAAGACAAGGCCGAGGGGGGCGTGTGGGGAGAGGAGATCTCCGATGATAAGTCCGCTGCTGGCCAGGCACGAACTCTGATAATCACAAATTCAGACGAATGTGTTTATGTCTCTGAAGTTGTTTGGTTTGCGACGGTTGTTACTGAATGAAAACAGAACAAATGTGGTGGTGCAGGTGTCGAAGCAGAGCAGCGAGAAGGACATGGAGCAGGTCGAGGAGGAGGAGGAGGCAGTGGAGTCGGAGGCGAAGGCGCAGCAGGTGGCCGACAACGAGTACAAGCGCCTCATCGCGATCCAGCTCACGAGGAGGAAGCACGACATGGACCTGGATCTCAAGGTCGACCCCGACAAGGTGTCGCGCTTGAGCCTCGGCGAGAAGGCGTACGAGAAGGCCACCGTCTCTCATGGAGCCGACATTATCAGGTGAGTTTCTTTCAGTTTCAGATGACGAGATTCGTCCAGTCGAGTTCGCTGCGGAGGTTTGGCCGACTGACTTAGATTTTTGTTTTTGGCATGTATCAGGTTCACGCAGAGAAACTTGCTGCGGATATTCCCGCGCTCGACGCGCATCACGTCCTCGAATTACAACCCGTTGATGGGGTGGAGATACGGGGTTCAGATGGTCGCAGCAAACATGCAGGTGACACCCGCAATCCTGTCAGTTTTACCATTTCTGCTCATTCAGTATTGTTTTCCTGTTCCCCTGTATGAACAGCTCATGAGTACTATTTTATGTTAGCCATTGTTTGCTCAGTGTTATTTGCTAAATCTATGCCTACTGTTTGCTTTCTTTCGTCAGGGACATGGAAGGAAACTATGGCTAACCCAAGGGATGTTCCGAGCAAACGGAGGCTGTGGTTACGTGAAAAAACCTGATATCCTGATGAACACCGACCCTGATAAGTTGTTCGACCCCAGAGCCGATCTACCTGTAAAGACAAGACTGAAGGTAGAATACCACTGTCGCTTCGGTCCGTTGCTGTTGGTGTATCTGCTACAGAATCAGTGCAAAATTAAAATCTGAAACCTGTTTTCCATGCAATCTGAAGGTGACGGTGTACATGGGAGACGGCTGGCGATTCGACTTCCGCAAGACGCATTTCGACAGATGCTCGCCCCCAGACTTTTACGCAAGGGTTAGTCTAACACTGCAATTCATTCATCAACTAATCATCTGACGAGCCGAAACGTGCTCTCTCCGCTCCGTCAGAGACTAAGCTCTGAATAATGTACTCGAAACGGCTAATTAACGATGTGTGTCTGAAAAACTGGGGATCGCAGGTGGGGATCGCCGGCGTGGCCGCGGACACGAGGATGGAGCAGACTCGCGTGATGATGGACGAGTGGATCCCGGCGTGGGACCACGAGTTCGAGTTCCCGCTGGCGGCGCCGGAGCTGGCGCTGCTGCGCGTGGAGGTGCACGAGTCAGACAACCACCAGAAGGACGATTTCGGCGGGCAGACCTGCCTCCCCGTGTGGGAGCTCCGGCCGGGAATGCGATCCGTCAGGCTCTGCGACCACAAGGGACACGCGCTGCGGTCTGTCAAGCTGCTCATGCGATTCGAGTTCTTCCCTGCTTCCTCCTCCTCGTCGTCGTAAGCTTAAGACGCTTGTGCATATGATGAGTTCAGAGTTTTTTCTTTTCTTTTTTTGGTTTGTCAGCTGTTGTGCATATATATGTTCGTGCTGTGTGTGATGCGGGATTGGAATTGGATGTGTAATTGTTAAGTCATTGGTTCTGTGTGAATAAAAGATTGATAAACACACACACCTGCTAATAATGAAGAGTCATGGTGATCTACGGTGTGCGGTGCAGATCAAGTAGTAGCCCCATCATTCCAATCAAAAGCTTTGTTGTCCCACTCCGGCCGCCGGCGACGATGGGCTGCGCCGGGCGGATTCCGCGGCCTACCGCCGGGCCCGAGCATCGAGCAGCTCGCCCCCTCCCTCTGCGCCTGTGCTGCTCATCAAACAGTGCAGTACATCGCCGTTGTCCCTCTATCAGCGGCGCAGGTCCAAGGTTCTGTTCTGCCGCCGCTCGCCGCCCCTCCGTCCGCCGACGGACGTCGTTGTCCCGGGCTGCCGCCGGCCCTGATCGTTTCGGCGGAGGATGCCGGAGACGAGAGGCAGTGCTGGACGGAAGCCGCCCGCTGATTCCTGATTCAGGCATCGAGTGTCTTCCTCCAGCTTCGCCGACGGGCGCTCTGCACAGCCGCCGCCGTGATGCCTCTTCCATTCATGCCGTCGGTCGATTCGGATCCTATGTCGATGAAAGACAGGAATGCCTCTCCCACTCTTCCGCCCCTCCGTCCCACGAACAGAGCCATGGCGAGAATGGTTTCTTTGCAGCGGAGCCAAGGTCGAATTCAACAGGTTTTTCAGTTTTCTGAATTTGAACTCATGCCTACATTTCTCAAACTTTTACATGATCTTTCTGCGAATGGGAATCGACACGGCTCGTGTCCGTACGTTTTAAATGTTGAATGCGACTGACCGATTCAGTACTCTCATCTAAAGAAATCTCAACCTGTTTCCTGAGGATTCCCGGCTGCGTGTGACGTGCAGGATGAATGAATGACTGACGGTCGTGCTGATTAGTGCATCCGATTGTTTAAGCTAATGTGTCTCTTGAGCTGATTCCGTGCACACTTCTGACAATACCAGTGTCATTCAGCAGCCCATTTGGTACTACTTCATTTTAACCAGGATAGGTTGCGTTCAAGCAACTGGTTTTGGAATAGTTTTCCTTTTTCATTGAAAATTAAAAATCAAAGTCAAGTTCCTACCGCACGGCGGACTCTTGACTCGTTCGTTCAGTCAGATACGGCGCGCGACCGTCGAATAAATAACGCTATGGTCAGATACCGTGTGGCCTATATAAAGTTTGGGGAAATTACTGGTTGGTTGCACACTTGCAGTTGCAGTCCATCGCCACTGGCATGTTTTTCTTCCCATGAATCTTCCGTTCGAGTTGCAACCGTGCTTCCTGCGGGGTGGCAGTGAAACTGAAAGGCGTCTTGTCCACGTTGAGCGCAGTGCCGGTCTTGCTGTGTCTGGAGAGGCGTCAGTCTATATATGCTACTAGTAGCAAAAGAAACGGTTCGTGCTGTGCAACCAAATAAAATTCGTAATTCAAGAATTCAAACAAAATGAAAGTGAGAGTTTCGATCGTGATCAACAGCTGTTGCTACTACCATTCCAACAAATTAACTTTCAAAGCTCTGAATCTGTGAAGAAAAGCTGCGACAAGGGTAACGTGAGCAAGGGATTCAGGGGACGGTCTCCAGCTCCTTCCTGCCTCGCTTTCATGCGCCATACTCCTTCACAGATCCATGCTGCCGCACACTTTTTTGTACCAACACGCGACGCCGGCATGCCGCATGCATGCTCTGATGACATCTGGCAAATACGCTTTCAACTGACTTTTCACTCTGACTTTATGCATCCATGTTCACATCCTATCTGCCATTGTTGGCTTGTTGGTGCTTTTTGTGGCCCGGGTGAGTCCACACATATTGATATGCTTTGAGCGGTACTAGTATAAAAAGAAAATACCATGCTACCCATGTTGGTATCAACAGTTATTATTACATGTTAATACTAGTATCGGTCCATTTCGGATTTACGGTTCTGTACTTTGTGACATAATTGAACAGTGACAGTGAGTGTAGTGTGAACAGTTCTTTTTCAGAACTCGAGTGTGAACAAGTAGTGGAAACGGGACAACGGCAGGGAAAAGACAACAACCTGCATCCGCCTTTGTCATGGTGTGAATGATCAACCGATCAGCTGAAGCTATCTACCCGCTTAAAAGAGACATATATTCCTTTTCGCCATCTGTCCCCAACGGATGGCAACCTGAGAGTTTGATCATATATTACATATATCCCAGGTTACTAATACTTACATGGTCGTACGTAATCCAATAAAATTCCTGAGAAATGCCGACAGGTTGTAGAATCTTTTGCATTTGTAATCACGATTACCTCTAATCATCAATATCGTCAGCTCTATCATGTCACACGTAGGAGTATAATTCAGGTATCCATGGGCTTTATATGTATTGGCATCCTACCCAATCCATAATTATATACGAATCCCTACTTCTTGGACCCTGACCAGGTCCAACCTTTGGCATCGCTGACCGTTGACCCAGCTGTCACGGATGCTAGAGAAAACAACGAACCAAAATCCGAAGGTTCCATGCGCTGCTCATGTGACACTGCCTTTTCATTGCTGCCGTATTGGTCATACACGTCAGCCCCAGATTCTTCAACTGCTGAGCATAGCCCCTGAAAAGTCCAAGCACCAAGAGGATTATAGCACACTAATTAGTAGCAGGTGATGGCGGCTTGCTTGCAAGTAATCAGTCTTACATTAATTAATTTTTTCAGAGACGTTTAGAGGAGGAGAAAGTCAAAAACGATCAGTTGCAGCACCGGCAATTCGTTACCGGGACTGATAAAAACCAGTCCATGGTCCTTTAATTCTGCGTGTTGATTTGCGCAAAGGGCAAGCGCATGTTTCTATCCGCGGACACGTGCGGAGAAACACCAAGACGTTTGCCGTACCGGCAATGCTGTCACATACTAGTACGAGCAGGCGACGAGTCAATCAAAGGACCCATGTGTGATGCACGGTCCAGGAATTACGTGGGCTTGATCAATTGATCGTGCTCGTGCAGGAGTTTGTTACGAATATTTTTTCTCAGGTTAAACTCTAAAAAATATATTTTTTTTCTCAGGTGGGTTGGATGAATTGTTCAATGAGCATCACGTTGTTGTGTGCTATGACCAGTAAGTTGAACTGGTTATTTTAGTGTAGAATAGGGATACTAGTACCAGTTTTAGAAGATTGCCATAATCTACATCATCTCACCCTACTCGTCTAAACTGATCTCACTACTCGTGACGCGTTCAACTGAAAGTTAGGACTGCAAAAATTAATTGACCAATAGGTTAGTTTACCTATGCAAGTCCGTGGATTTCGAAGCAGATCAACAGAAGAAGAAGCAACGCGTGAAGCTGCTGCAAAATGAACCGCTCAACCCTGAGCATATAACGTCGAGCCTAAAATAAAACCTGAACATTGCTGCACTCCGGTGAACCCTGTTCCTGCGTACTACGAGGCGTGCACAGTCCTGTGGTGGGACGAATTAGCAGCACGGCTTTGTGAGGATTGTACGGGTACGGGCGATGGCGTGGCGCGGCCTGACCGTCTGAGGTTAGCTCCGTTTTAAAATATAAATATTTATTGACTTTTTAAAATTTTATTTGACCGTTTGTTTTATTTAGATATTTTTTTTAAAATTATAAAAAAATAAGTTAAACTTAAAATATATTTAATAATAAAATAAATAATATTTTTATAAAATAAACGATCAAACATAGTCTTTTTAAAATCAACAAATGTATAAGTACATGATGAACACGGGCCGGACCGCGGCCGTGCTCCGCTCAGAATCGTTTGGCTCGCCGCTGCCCTGCCCTGCCCTGCCCGAGAGGTGAGAGTACCGTAGAAAATGGAATGAGAGTACGGTGACATACTCTGTAGATTCTGAAAACTGTGCCACCACACGAGAATTTTGCCGACCTGACACGAGGGGTTTTGCGCATCCGAATCTGGTTCTGACGGGGATCTCTGATCATCGACTTTGGACAGAGTAGGGTAGGATTATGATTCAGCAGAGGTGATTAGTCGTGTCGAGCGTCCCTACTTGAGACATGTTGGCTCCGTTCAAATTTGCTTTATTCATGTACTATCTCCTCCTCTTTCTTCTTCCTCTTTTTTCATTCAAACCTAAAAAGGGGGAAAAAAAAGCCGGAAAACATATGTTGAAACAAAGGGGGGAATAAAAGGCTGGTTGCAGTAGGACCATCTTTGTTCGTTTGTATAAACAAAAAGCTCATTTGTTTTGACCCACTCACTGAAACATGGGTGGCTTCCGGTATGATGACGCTCCGTAATCCATCACTGGTGATTAATAAGCAAGTTTAAATTCTGCTTAACAGGTACGGTCCCTGATCATGAGGAGCAGAGCAGCAGAGGTGGTGGGCAGGTGGAGGGAGAGAGACGGGTCGGAACGGTAAAAGGCATTGACGCAGGAGCAGGGCACGTTTTCGCGTTCCCGTGTCCAACTCGCGCCAAGACGAGGAGGAGATGCCGCCAGAATGGAAAAAAGGCGCGGACGCCGACGCGGTCGCGCGCCCATTTCCCAACACCACACCCACCGCCCGCGTCGTCGTCCTCCTCCTCATTTGAGACTTCCCTTGCTCACCTTTTCCTCGCGCTTTAATTGAATTGAATTGAATCCGTTCCACGCCGCCGCCCTCCTGCTCAGCTATCAATCTCTGCTCGCAGATGACGGCCGCCGCCGGAGCGGCCTCCTCCCTCCAATGACAGCGCTGCACCCCCTTCTCCTCCTCCTCCTCCTCGCTGCCGCCGCGCCCGCCTCCGCGTCCACGCTCGCCGTCTCCGGCAACCCGCCCACCGTCTGCGGCGTCGCGGAATTCAACGGCACCCTCCTCTGCGCGCCGCTCCTCGCTGGAGGCCGCACCACCACCAACTCCTCCTCCTCCTACTCCGTCGCGCCGTTCCTCTCCTTCTCCGAGGTCTCCGCCGGCCGGGACTTCATCTGCGGCCTCACCGCCCTCGGCAACGCGCTCTTCTGCTGGCCGCCCGGCGCGTCCTCCACCCAGCTCCGCCGCGTGTACAACGGCCCCAACGCGCTCGCCGACCTCGCCGTCGGCGCCGACCACGTCGCGGCGTACGACCGTGCCGCGCGCCGGATCCTATGGTGGCGCGGTGTGGGGCGGTTCCCGCAGTTCGCCTCCGGCGCGTTCCGCTCCCTCGTGTCCGGCGACGGGTTCTCCTGCGCCGTGCAGACCAACGACTCATCCATCCGCTGCTGGGGCCCGCGCGGTAGCGCCGTGCAGGCCGCCTTCTCCCCCTCCACCTCTTCCACCAACGCGTCCTCCTACTCGTACCTCGCCGCCGGCGGGACCCGCGCCTGCGCCGTGGAGGACGCCACCGGCGCCGTCCGCTGCTCGGGCGGGACCACCGTGCCGGTGGCGGTGGTCCCGGGTGAGCTGTTCCCGTACGGGCTCGCCGTGGGCGACTCCCACGCGTGCGGGCTCCTCCGCCCCAACCACACCGCCGCGTGCTGGACCCTCGGCGGCGCCGGGCCCACCACCACCACCCCGACGCTCTACTACCCCGCCCTCGGGACCTCGTTCGAGCTCCTCGTCGCCGACGGCAACTCCACCTGCGGCGTCACGTCCGCCGACTTCTCCGTGCTCTGCTGGTCGTCGGCGAGCATCGATGCCGCCGTCACGCCGCTGCTCCGCGCGGGGGTGCTCCCCGGCGCGTGCGTCGCCGACGCGAGTGAATGCGACTGCGGGTTCCTCCCGCAGTCGGCGCAGCTCTGCGCGGGGTCCGGCGGCGGCGTCGTCTGCAAACGCCTCTGCGACGCCGCCTCGCCGCCGTCGGCTCCGTCCTCTCCCCCGTCGCCGCCGCCCGAGACGGCGAGTAGTAGTAAGGATAACAACAGGAGGGTGTCGGGGCGGTGGGTGGCGTTCGTGGTGGTGGGCGCGGTGGGCTGCTTCGCGGGCCTCTGCTCCATCGTCTACTGCCTCCTCTTCGGCTTCTGCAGCAACAAGCGGGTCCACAACTCCGTCCAGCCCAACATCACCACCACTGCTACCCCGGCCGCCGCTGACACTAACAACAACAACAACAACAACAACAACGCTGGGCCTGGAGGAGGCCCAAGCCCATACGGGTCCCCGAACGGGTCGCGGGCTCGCAACATCTTCCGTCGGCAGCTATCCCGCGTGATGACGCGGCAGCGCAGCGGTCCCTCCTCCTTCAAGGACGCCGCCACCCACTCGTCGTCGGTCCCGGAGGAGTTCAGCTTCGCGCAGCTGGACGCCGCCACGAAAGGGTTCGCGGCGGAGGCGAAGATCGGCGAGGGCAGCTTCGGCGCCGTGTACCGCGGCAAGCTCCCCGACGGGCGCGAGGTGGCCATCAAGCGCGGCGTCTCCTCGTCGTCGACGACGGCGGGGAGAAGGTTCCACTTCCAGGAGAAGGAGAGCGCGTTCCGGTCGGAGCTGGCCTTCCTCTCCCGGCTCCACCACAAGCACCTCGTCGGGCTCGTCGGATACTGCGACGAGGACGACGAGCGGCTCCTCGTCTACGAGTACATGAAGAACGGCGCGCTCTTCGACCACCTCCATCCCAAGACAGTTTCGACTCCAGAGTCGCCGGTGGTGGCGTCGTGGAAGCTGCGGGTGAAGATTCTGCTGGACGCGTCGCGCGGGATCGAGTACCTCCACTCGTACGCCGTGCCGCCCATCATCCACCGCGACATCAAGTCCTCCAACATCCTGCTCGACGCCGCCTGGACCGCCCGCGTCTCCGACTTCGGCCTCTCCCTCATGGGCCCTCCGCCGGAGACGGACCACCACTCGGCGGTGAAGGCCGCCGGCACGGTGGGGTACATGGACCCGGAGTACTACGGCCTGCACCACCTCACCACCAAGAGCGACGTCTACGGCTTGGGCGTCGTCATGCTGGAGACGCTCACGGGGAAGCGCGCCATCTTCAAGGACGACCAGGCTGGTGGGAGTGGGACCCCCGTCAGCGTGGTGGACCACGCCGTGCCGGCCGTCGTGGCGGGCGAGCTGGGCCGGGTGCTGGACCCGCGCGCGCCGGAGCCCGCGCCCAACGAGGCCGAGGCCGTCGAGCTCGTCGCGTATACCGCCGTGCACTGCGTCAGGTTGGAAGGGAAGGACCGACCCGCCATGGCCGACGTCGTCGCCAACCTCGAGACGGCCTTCGCGCTCTGCGAGGGGAGCGCCGGCGGTGGCGGCGGGTTCGGGAACAGCTCCTCCAGCGCCAGCATCTCCGTCACGTCCATGGACCGCTCGGGAGCGCTCTAGTTTTAATTTTTCTTTTTCCCCCCGTCCGTCCGTTATTGCTTGTCCAGAGAGATCCTACTGCTGTGATTAACAGCCCGGGAACGAAGGCTGTTCGATTCAAATTCGTTGCTTAGTTGATTAAATTTTTTTTCTTTCCAGACGAGGTGTGTGCGTGGCTCTCTCAACACATTTTGTTCTCCGGCTTGGTGAATGTACATGGTTGTAATTGTATTGCTCCGATTTCTTCACCACCAACGTCCTTGACCAAACAACATATGACATCCCACGCACAAGGAGCAACTGGAGCTCGCTACCAATTGCCGCAGACGAAATCAAATCAAAATGGTGCTCCGTCGACGCTTTTTCTTTCCCCGGTCCAAGAAAGGGAGGGAACTGGAAAGTTCAGCATGAGCAAGTCACGCCAAACCTCAGGATGGTCAACACTGAACAGGCGAGCAGGTGGCGCTTGGTCCACCATGCCGACGACCAGCAAACAGAACCGTCGTTTCCGCCCAGCATTCGCAACCATTTATTCTCGGCGTCTCGCACTCCTCTACTCTGGTCCTCCTCTCATCTACGCACACCCAACAAACACGAGCCCCACGGCATTGCCATGAGGAAACGTTTGCCATTAGGCTCTCATCCAATCGCGTGCGAAGGTGGCATCTGATCCTTGCCAAAAAAAAAAAAGGTGGCATCTGATCCTTGCAAAAAAAAAAAAATAGGTGGCATCTGATGGATGATGGTACTGTACAGAGAGACCGGGCGAAAACTTCGGTAGTTCTAGCCCCCTCCTACCGTAGCATAGCATATGGTCTCACGGCGTCAACGATTTGGTGGGACGAAGCTTTCGCCTTGTCGCTTCAACGGCACAGCTCCTCTCCTTCCTTCCTGTTCCTGCTATTAAACAAAAATGCTCATGCATTGGTGCTTATCTGATCGTGGCAAGCGTGTGTCTGCAAATGTGGACAAGCAGACAGCCGACGCCATTAAACCAATGGAGCAGGTGAAGGAATCGGCCGGGATCATTTCGTTTGATTTCCGAGTAAGAAAGCCATCATGAGCGTGCGGCTTGATAGCCCGCCCGCCCCCCCCCCCCCCCCCCCCCCCCGTGTTCGCAAAAGGACATGGCGAATGTTCTTCTGAACCGGATCATTGAAATCCTCTCTCAACTTTTGCTCGCTAAACAATCGTTATTCGTTGTCATTCTTTAATACTAATTCCTTCTTTGAGCATTCAATCATCATTAGTAAAAAAAATCAAGTGACCAGCATCATACGGAGAGTGCATAAACTGACAACAACGACGACAATCAGCCTTGCTTTCTCCATCACCACTCTGTTGCATTCTTCCTTTCGCCAACAACTTTTATTCTCGAGGCGTGAGAACGCCGGACCTTTTCTTTCGTCCTTGCTTGCTGTTAAAATAACCTTACCATCCGCTGCCTTTTGTTGCTACTACTCCTTTCAACAAAGCAAGCACGCAAGTTAGGAACAGCTTCGATTCAAGCAAGCAAAAGCAAGTCAGTGTCAAGGAGGCAGCCATAGCTACAGCATTTGCAGCCCACCTGAGTCGGCACAACAAAAAGAGCTTGCAGCGGAAAGGGCTGTGGCTGTCATGCCGGCATATGATTGTCACTTGTTTTCAGTGCTTACCTATCCTTGGCTCACTTTATACGCCTAAGATTGTCATTTGCCTCGGTAAGCAGTGGCGAAGTTAGCGGTGCCAAGTTCCGAGTGACACTCGGTGCACACATATAGATTTAAGTGGTGCCTATAAGGTGAAAAAGAGACCCTAATCACTGACTTTCTGATTTTTTTCTGGTGCCATGGCACTCGGGTCAGCCTACTTAGCTTCGCCCCTGTCGGTAAGTACTACAATCAAGGGGAAATGAAATGATCCTTGTGAACAGTTTTTCAGATTCTAAACTTAAACATGATTTTCCCTGATTTATGCATGCTCCATAAAAATGCATGAGCAGTCAGACCAGTGGCTTAGAGTGTCCCAAAGGTAGAGCTAGCTAAAATCTAACAGCAAGCTATTATAAAGGATTGATGAAGAGTGGGATCTATGTTTAAGTCTCTTATTTTTTTTAGAGGCTGACTCTTAATAAAAAGCTAGCTGCTTTCTCTATTTTCTTTTTTTTAATAAAAAATTTTAAAAGACAGCTTAGAGTCAACTGTTGAGGACGCTCTTAGTTGTTGGAGGGGGGGTTTCATCCCGCTCCTGCAAATACATGAAATGGATGGTGCTTATCAAAAAAGAAAAAAAAAGACATGAACCGAATAGTTCTACTGTGAGTTCATCTAGATCAATCGTGAAGTTTTTGGCGTTTGAAAGTTTGTTTTTTCAGAGAAGGTAGGGACCATTCAAACAAGCGCAGGAGAAACCTTTGCGTTTTTTATAGGATTTGGGAACATTAAGCCCTCTTCTCAGAACATACATACAAAAGAAAAGGATTTTCAACATTATTTTCACAATGGTGCTGGCTGTGGGCTACAATTTAGTGACTTTGTCAGGCCCACACTGTATTGTTATGGGCTCGAGATGTGGCAGGCTTTGAGACTTAATTGGGTTGCAATACTTAGGCCGATAATACATAAGGGCCACAATATGCATACTCTAATATGACGTAGCCCATGCGGTGCAAAAGGTTCTATAGAATCAGTTCATTTCTTTTCTAAAAAACAATCAATTTAAATTTTCATTTCATGAGGAGCAGCCTTTCATTTGAGTCATAGGCTGAGCAGGAGGGATATGTAAGCCAAATGGATGGACACGAGCCTAAAGTTTGCAACATTTATTATATAGTCATACCATTGAGTTTTCCCCTTATTTGTCAAATGGGATTTTTGAAGTCTTTGATTTTACATAACAATTATACCAATCAAGGCAAGGAAACAAGTTTTTTTTTTATATTGATATGATAGTTTTGTTTTGCTATGTACTTCCTCCGTCCCAATATAAATTAACGTTTTAGTTCCGCATATGAGATTTAAGAAGAAACGTAAAATGTAAGGACACAGAAAATGAAGATGAGAGAGATATAAATAGAGAGAGATATAAATAGAGATAGGGATGTATAGGAAAGAAAGAAAGTTGCATCAAGAAATAAAAATAATAAATATTTTGAGACAAATAGAGTTGACTAAAATACCAAATATTTTAGAACGGAGGGAGTATGTTCTACTAGTACAAATCCAGTTCTAAATAATTACTTTATCTCCATTTGTTATAATTTATTACTTCTCCGTCCCAATTTATTTATTATTTTAGTTATTTTTAATTCAAATAATTGTTGTTTTTATTTTCTAATATACCTTTCTCTTTATAAAATACATTTCCATCTCTTTTATTTTTATTTTTTTATACATCCACCTTGTTTTCTACTCCCTCCGTTCACATTTATATGTCATTATAAGGTTTTCAACTTTTCTCTAATTATATGTCATTTTCGCTTTTTAATGCACCTTTCTCTCTTCTGCATACAATATTCTCTTTTACCACTACATCTCTATCTCTATCTCTCTCCTTCTTATTTTCAGTGCACCTATCTTTTTTACTTCTCCTTATTTCTCGTGCCTAACTCTAAAACGACATCTAAATATGAACGGAGGAAATATCTCTGTTCTTATATGTCTAGATTCATGTTGTTTCTACGAACTTAGACATGAGGTCGTTTGGGTTCACCGAATCTTTTGTAAATCTGATATAGAGTTAGAATGTGTTGACACGAAAAACGTCCTCGCGAGCTAACACACTGAGATTCCGAGTCCGAGGCGTGCCAGTCAATTTGACCTATAAATTGATAAGGAGAAAACAAAACGTCAAATTACCAGGTAGAATCGCCAACGAGCACCGATTGTTTGAAAGTAACAGCCTTGAAGCCGATACAGATATGAAACAAACGGCAAATGTGAATCTGTCGATTATCTGAGAGTGTAATCTCGATCAGATCTATCGAAAGATGAATCTAACAGGTATCACACGATGGCGTCTGAAACAGTATTTAATCGGCTGTGGATTGGAAAGCCAGCCTAGCCGATAGCAACGGTTCCAAACCAGATAAAGGGTGATAAAAGCTTAGAAACAACAAGAAAAACCTGCCGATCTAATCTAATATCGATAAATTGTGAATAAATCTAGACGAAATGACAGCGATGCGCTCGAAGTTAAAGCCTAGAAAGTATTCAATAAAACAGAACTTACTAGCAAGCAGCGGATCGATGCGATCGTGCAAGCTCGAAGAACTCGCGAAAAGAGTAAAGCAGCGAAGTCACCGAGTACGAAAAAGTAGATACAAAAAATGTAAAGGGTTTTTTGTATTTGGTGTGTAACATCCTTTTCTCGACCCCTCGGGTCGCTATTTATACTCTTGTTACAGGTTCCCCAGTTAATTACGACAAAATTTCAACTTTCTATCTCTAAAACAAAACTATTTCTAAAAATATACTCCCTAAGAATAAAGACTCTTTTACAACTTAAGATATTCCTTCCAGATCCGATTTAATCTCGTAGACGACCGCTGGCATCGTACTGGTATCAAACTCAAACTCTTACGCAACCTTTCCTTAAATCGACTGCCCGACTTGTCTTCCCTAAAAGAATCGGCATCTTCCCAATCGATAACGAGACAAAATCGGCAACTTCTCTCTTCTTAACCGATCGGGATTCTCCCAGTGGAATGGCTCTTCCTCCAATTCTTCCTCTCGAAGCCAAACCTGACACGTGTCAAAAAACGGTGTCAACACATGCCCCCTAATTTCGGAATAAAGTAATCCTTTTTGTTCGGAAACTTTCTCCATCATGATTACATCTTCTGAACCGAAACGATTTCGAAACTCGCGCCTAGTTCGGACGGCTGTTTTGAAGTTTCCATATTGCCCCCGCCAGACCAAGACTATAAGTATTCCGGCCGCCTTCAACCTCAGCTCCTATCTTCGCCCTCAACGCCTCCGCCTCTTCGACTTCGTTCTTACGCGCACTAGAGCTCGAAGCCCCTGCTTTCGGCGCCGAGATGAGTTCGTCGACTCCTCCAACGGCGGCGCACGCCACCACTGATTTTATTCCGGAGATACATTTACCCAAATCCTCGACCGATTCCCTTCCCCAAATCGTCTTCTTGCTGATTTTTTTTTTCTCATTTTTCCCTCTCTTCTTAGGCCTTGAGAGACAACCTCACAGTCCCAATCCCTGACAAACCTGGTTTCGTATGCCTTGGTCCTATGGGTAATCCAGATCCCAGAGATCTAATCAATGCCGAAACCCTACGGATCCCTTTCAAATCCAGCGAGATGAATCTTGACCAGTAGAACTCGACCTTTAGATCTTGGCCAAACGTTACCCCTGGTTGGAAAAACTGGTATCTCAGGATGGCCAACTCTAAAAGGTATGCCTGGGAGAAATCCAAAATCAGCCGATGTATAACCCTGTCAATTGCCAACATAGAAAGGAACGAGCCCTTGTTGATTGCAGCCTCTCACTTTTGGTCTGACACTCTGAATGCCTTCTTGTTCGGCCACGGTCCCATTACCCCAACATTGGCTGATGTTCTGATGCTCACTGGTTTAGATATTACTTCTTCAGATCCTACTTTGAACAAGACCACATTTAAACTCAGGTATAGGGGCATCGGTGGCTGGAAAGGTTACATCAGTGAAAATGCCAAAACCGGATCCATAGATCAAAGGGAACACGCCGCCTTCTTAAACATGTGGTTGGATAAGTATGTCTTCTGCGGGAAATCAGCAGGCCCCACTGTAGCTTATCTTTCTTTGGCTGAAAGATTGGCTATGGGCGATTATTTCCCCTTAGGTTGATACTTGCTAGGATCGGTATATAACCTTCTGCATTAGATTGCCTGCAAACTTTTATCAGGAGATCCAATCGGTAACTTAGGCGGTCCTTGGTGGTTCCTGAATTTGTGGCTAAATCAGTATCTGCAAACACCTCTAGATTATAATCTCAGAACCTTAAAATTCCCAACTGATGACCCTAAGGAAACAGCTCTGCAGACTCACCGATGCACATCTTATGGGGAGGCCATGGTAATGGTTTCAGCTACGGCAGCCAGTGTTACCGATTACTTTAAAATGCTCTACAACGGCCTTGTCTCTGAACATATCATCTGGTTTGCATATATGGATAGTGAGAATCTTTTCGAGAACCCTTTCTTCTTCAACTCTGAATCCATCACTTCAGATGATACCAGCAGAGAGAATTTCTCAATCGTGATCTCGCCAGGCATACTTCCAGTTTGTTTCTTTGGTGGAAAGGGACAGCCTTCTTCTTATGAGTTCTACTATTCATCGGCTAGCGCACGTCAGCTATGTATGGGTCAGCTGCCAATCAAGCCGTCGCTTGCCGATTTAGTCAAGACCAGAGGAGAAGTTACTTCAGGTGTCGAGCGTGACCGATTGAAGAACTTGATACCGACGCCAATCAGTCCTGACCTATCAACATGGCGATTAATAAGCTTTACCACCAAACCGTACAGACAGTGGTGGTTAGAGTGGAGCAAGCATCTCTTCAATATGCCGGCGACTGTGTATTGCAAGAAATTCGATCCTTCATTTGAGTCTCCTGAACCGGTACATACTTCCCCTTATGACATCTTTTCCACATTCTGCATTTTCCTTTTCAGTAAGTAACTCCATCGTGTTGATCTAACAGGAAAAAGTATCCCCGGTTCCAACTAAGGGTCCGACTGGCATCGAAATGGACTACGATCGGCCACATAAAGTTTCTCGCATCGGTTTTAAAGCCCCTTCAATTCAAGACATCTTGGAGGGAAGAGTAGAAAAGCTCGTGAAAATCATCACCCAAAAACGGAAGCTTCCCTCCTCCAAGTCTGGTCAGAAGATGAAGGCGGTCAAGGCCACAACTTCTTCATCGGTAAGTTACCAGGCACCTCTGATCACCAAACAATCATCTCATGTAAACTGCTGCTCCCTTACTAGGATTTTTGATCTATAGGCACCATTGGTTCAAGCAGACACTGTCCAACCATCTACCGATTAGAATATACCGATGTCGATTGATGCGAGGCCAATTTGCAGAGAATTCCCGCCAGCACCTGGAGAAACTCCAATGGTAGAGGTGCTATCAGACTCATCGGCTTCTCTTGCCGATCCACAAGTATCTTTCCAAACCTCATCGCATCTCCCAGAATTAATTATCACATCTTGACCTCCTTAATTACTTGCCAGATTCCAACTATAGCTGTAACTTCTCTTGAAGATCCTTCCGGCATATCAGTACATGATACCGATTTACCCCATACGTCTTCGCCAGTTACTGAGGTACTGACTTCATCTTTTATCTTTTAGTATGTCTTTGCATTTCTCGTAATGAATCATCGGTATCCATTCATCAGGATCCACCAATTACCGATCCTATCCCATCGGCACCAACGAGCCCGATAGCCGAGGAAACGGTTCAAGCTGATCAACAGCCGGTTGCCGATCCAATTTTATCAGTAACAGTTGAAGAGACTAATCAACCGGAACTGAGCATGCCAGTTCCCATCCCATCGCATGCCGATGAAATCAGGTTTAAAATGGTACGATTTGTGAACTTTACCTTGATGATGCACTTCTCAAAATATGAACCTCATACTGATTTTTAATTGTATAGGCTCAGTACACTTCGGACAACAGCCTCTTCTCTTTCCATGTTGAATATGAAGAGAAGGATGATGCATCAAGCTCTCAAACCACCCCTGCACTATCAGGAGAATCCAAGGAGAAGCTCCAAGCCATGTTGAATTTTCTTGATCAAGATATCAGACAGTTGGTCCAAAACGCTGAGCCTGTTCGGCAATTACTCTTCGCTCTTAAAGGACATTTGACTTCTGAGGCAGAAGAAGCGATTATCCCAGCTGTATATATCGAAGGCCGTCAATTCCAAGTGTTGAAGGCCAAGCAAAGAATTGCCGATCGCCTACAACAGGAGCAGTTGTCCAAGGAAAAAGCTTCTTATGAAGCTCAAGTGGCTGATATTCGCAACAGGATCGACCTTCTGAACTCCTCTCGTTCCCTTATTGTTAATGAAATCGATCGGCTAAAGGCAAAGCGGGCAGCGTTGATGAAGGTGCTGGGCGAAATCGGCAACGCTATTGCCGAGGAAGAAGAAAAATTGCTCAACTTGCCGGAGACCATCGCCAACCTTGAGGAAGAGAAGAACACCCATGCATGTGAAGCGTATCGGCTACATAAGAGGATGAAGCCGATCCCAGGCACTGCCGATGCCGATGCCCAAGAAATTGCCGACGTAGATCAAATCCGCCTGCGTGCGATGGACGCCATCCGCTCATTGTTGGGCATGTAAAATCATTTACTCTGTTAAAACTTAATCTTCGAGTCCAAACGGTCAAAAACATATCTTATTATTTACTCCATTCTGCATGTTTTTCTGTGAAGCCTTTTGACCGTTGTCCCTCCATCGCCTTCTTTCACACCCAACGATAGAATTCTCGGCCTATAAATCCTTCAAGCAAAAACTTAGAATCCACCATACCTCCTCTGATTACCTCAACTTTTGCGCAATGTCTTACTCATCTTCTTCGGTTAACCAGGTATGGCTTTGCTAGCAGTTGACTTATCTTACTCGAAAGACTAGTCTTAAACCTTCTTGTTTTGTCGTTCAGCCTTCAAATGCCATCAAAGAATATCTCGTCATACTCCCGGATGAGATTCAAGACGGCAAAGCGCTCTCAAAGCAAGATGAAGACTTCATCAAAGGAAATGAGGCTTTAGCTCGAGACTTTTATCCGACTGATATATTAGCAACCATCTTTACAAAAGATCATCAAGTTGAAGACCCAAAAGCTCATCAGACGCCAGGGCCGAGCTCCTCTAAAGAAGATGGTGGATCAGGAAAGGATGATATTGATCCCGAAGCAATAGAGTCAATTATGAACTTTATAAACTCAGTGTAACCCCTTAATATAGATTCCTCCTGCCGAAACTGCAAATCGGCATAATTGTAATAAATATTAGAATGGAGATCCTCAAAATCATCTGGTGGCTCATAACATCTATCTCCATCCTGACCGATTCTCTGCACGATCGATCATCATCACTTAAAAAGACGAGTACTTTTCTTTTCAGTCATTTGTCAGTATACCTGCCAACTCTCAATCAGGATCTCTCCCTTCTTCACCATGCCTCAGCACTTAGAACAAGTAGTACTCTTCCTCAAAATCCTGATGCCGGCCACCCAACTCCATTGCTGGCACTAGAAAAATTCTTGTGATAGAGGTAGAGGTTGCCCCTCTTTTCAACATCGCGACCACCGAGCACCACGATGTGGGCGCTAGAAAAAATTCTCATGAAGAGAATTAACTCGCCATGCTCCCCAAACGACGATGAGGGTACCCTGCTTTCTGGAGATAGAGGCACTCATCCCTATCATCAGATCTAGAATTTGTTAATTCCCTTTCTACAACATTCCCCTCAGCCTCTTTCTCCCCAGATTACCTTTTTTTTTCTGCAAATGAAGTTATCGGGACCTGAGAAATATCGATAAATTGTGAATAAATCTAGACGAAACGACAGCGATGCGCCTGAAGTTAAAGCCTAGAAAGTATTCGATAAAACAGAACTTACCAGCAAGCAGCGGATCGATGCGATCATGCAAGCTCGAAGAACTCGTGAAAAGAGAAAAGCAGCGAAGTCGCCGAGTACGAAAAAGTAGATGCGAAAAACGTAAAGGGTTTTTTGTATTTGGTGTGTAACATCCTTTTCTCGACCCCTCGAGTTGCTATTTATACCCTTGTTACAGGTTTCCCTGTTAATTACGATAAAATCTCAACTTTCTATCTCTAAAATAAAACTATTCCTAAAAATATACTCCCTAAGAATAAAGACTCTTTTACAACTTAAGATATTCCTTCCAGATCCGATTTAATCTCGTAGATGACCGCTGGCATCGTACTGGTATCAAACTCAAACTCTTACGTAACTTTTCCTTAAATCGGCAGCCCGACCTGTCTTACCTAAAAGAATCGGCATCTTTCCAATTGGTAACCGGATAAAATCGGCAACTTCTCTCTTCTTAACCAATCGGGATTCTCCCAGTGGAATGGCTCTTCCTCCAATTCTTCCTCTCGAAGCCAAACCTGACACGTGTCAAAAAACGGTGTCAATAGAATGGAAGTATTTTAAAATTAGTCTTTTTTTAATCAAGATTTACATCATTTGTTATGAATATTATTATTCCCTCCGTTCATATTTAGATGTCATTTTGGAGTTGGACAGGGGAACTAAAGAGAAATAAAAAGATGAGTGCAATAAAAAAGAGAAAGAGAGATAGAGATAGAAATATAGTGGAGAAAAAGAATATTATATTAAAAAAAAGAAAAATCCATTGAAAAATAAAAATAACATATAATTAATAAAAAGTTGAAAATCTTAAAATGACATGTAAATGTAAAGAGAATACTCACATTCATAGCTTCTAGACGATGAACTTATTTTTTTCTCGTGAACCGTGTTTCACACTTTTTCATCTTTTCTCGTTCTCGTTCTCCGGGAGTACATCGTATGTTTTCAATGCATCTTTATTGGCTTTCTCGTTATTCGTGCACCATTTCACCTTCTCTTCGAATTTACTACAAGGAACCGAGTGATTATCAGCCGAACACACCAACCTCGCAGGAGAGATAGAAGCTGCCGGTCTTCCCGCCGCCGCCGGTGAGAGCAGTCGCCGTCGATGGGGGTACATTATTACAAGGTGCTTGGCGTCAGCCGCGGCGCCACCGACGACGAACTCAAGAAGGCCTACCGCCGCCTCGCCATGATGTACCACCCCGACAAGAATCCCTCGCCGGAGGCCGACTCCCTCTTCAAGCAACTCTCGGAGGCCTATGCCGTCTGTACCAACCTTCACATCCTCTCCTCCCCCATTATCGCCGCCGCGCAACTCATCTCCCTCTTCTTGACCCTCTCCCCGCGCAGGTGCTCAGAGACCCACAGAGGCGCGCCGTCTACGACCGGTACGGCCTCAAGACCGGTGCGCCCCCGCCCTCCGCGTCCAGGCACGACCCTGGCGCGCACGGCTTACACTTCGATCCGAGGAGCACCGAGAAGGGGGATTTCGGGAGCGTGTTCGGCAAATCGGGTCCATGCGCTCCTGGCGGCGGCGTTCCCCACGAGTTCCCGGGATTCGGCGGCGTTCCCCACGGGTTCCCGGGATTCTGCGGCGTTCCCCACGGGTTCGCGGGATTCTGCGGTGTTCCCCATGGGTTCCCGGGATTCGGCGGCGTCAGTGCAGGGGAGGCGTTCAGCGGGCCGGCGCAGAGGAAAGCGCCGCCCATGGAGCGGCGGCTGGTTTGCAGCCTGGAGGACCTGTATAAGGGCGCCACCAAGAAGATGAAGATTTGCAGGGATGTACATGTACTGGACGCTACAGGGTGAGATTCATTTTGTCTAATTAGTTTTGTTTTTTAGAGCATTTTGTCTAATTAGTTTGTGCAGAATACAGACCAACAAGACATTATAGCATTCTGTTCCTGTGCATAGATCGAACCTTTCCAATTTGCTCATAACCATCAGCATTCTTGTAGTTTTGATGGAATAGCTTTAGTCCGGCGACAGTTGTTGGAAGGATTAGCAGTAACGTAGTACTTGGCTGTTGCCCCTTGTCACATCACTTATAATTTTGGCTTGCACATTGAAGATGTTTCTGTTGACTGGAGAAGACCATGCTTTATGGCTCTAATTAACAGTCTGTTGCGCTCTGTGCAATTAGAATCATTACCATTGCTAACTGATTGAGTAATGGGGGATTTAAGGGTAAGAATTACGGAGGGACTAACGGAAACGTCCGGGAAGATAGAAACTTCATCCTAAGGGCAAGAAAGATGGTTGATTAAGGTAGTGGAGTGAGAAGGTGGAAACAACACGTGTGCTGTTGAACTTGTCTAGTTGTCTGGCGAATTTTATTGTCTTTCAGTCCATGACATGCCTGTTGCGTGTGGCCCACTGATAATTATATAGTTGTCTGGAGTATATTTGGATGATATACCTATTTGTTCTAAACTTATGTTCCTGAAATGTAGTTTTTATGTTGTGCTTCCCAGTTGGCCTTGTTAGGAGCCTGTGGTTAGCTTTAACCCTGATCACCATGCATGATGTCAGTATGCTTCTGACATGGAATTAAGGTGCTTAATGGTTAATGTGATCTAACAATGCATAATTTATTACCATACTGTCTGAGGTTTGTGGTAAGGACTATTAACTTTGTACTAGGTTGTTCCTCTTCCACTGACTAAAAAATAGACAACGCCTTTTGCTCGAGTTATAAGCCTGCCATGCCCTGGACCATCCAGTCCAGATATTGCAATTGCTATATCAATGGAAGAATGTAAGGGCAGTAAATCGTGGGGAACTTGAAAGAAAGTTTTAGTACAGAAGAAATTGGTTGGAATTATGGACAAGGGAAGAGATAATGTGACCAATACAATGGCTATGTAACTTGTCTGATGTCTCTTATAAGCTAGAACACTCTCCTACACTCGAGTGTCCTCAAGCGAATAATATGGTGTTTCCACCCATGATGTAGTTATGCACTATGCTTCCCAGGCGACCATCTCAGAGTTCTATAATTTGCTTTAACCCTGGCCATTGTTTATGCTTTAGTGTATAATTTTTATGTGTAGGACAAGTATGATACATATCCGATGCAGTTTTCTTTTCCTGGCCTTCTTGTAATAATTTTCTTGAGTTAGTAATATGATCTTTCTAGTTCTTTTATGTAACCCCTCATTACATTTGGGTGATAATGCCAAAGTCCTGGAGTGCATAAATAATCCAATGAATAATAGGATTGCACTCAGTGATACCTAATTCCTGCTAAATTTTCCCTGAAGAGTGCAGGCCCTGCTGTACTTTTTTTAAAAATTTTCCATTTCATTACTCATTGCCTGATTTATATTTTCAACAACAACAAAAAAAAATCATCACTGTTTGTTATTTAAGCACTGACCAAAATTGTCTGCCCAGCACTAATAAAAAAATCATCACTGCACCACATGTAAAGGCCACCAGTATGATCTCCGACACTAACATAACCATGTAATTAACCATCTAAAATTGGTCAGACTATTTAATGATGCAAAAGTTTATGCTCATGCTTACTATTATTGTTGTTATTTGATTGATATCGGAGTCTTTAGAGGTACTAATTCATTGATAAACAGTTGCGATATATTCATATATTCAGTGGAGGCAGCTGGGTGTAGAAAACCTTGATTAATTTCAGAACTCAGAATAGGTCTATTGTGGTGTAGTGTTTACTTGTTAATTAAACTTGATTTGCAGTGCTGTTATTCCTAGTTACTACATATTTGAGAATTGAGATTAAATCAACTGGAGCCAACAACAACAGAGTTCACACACCTATATCTGTAAATAAGATCAGCTTTCTGTAAGCTCCTGTTCTCCTCATTTCGTCTCCTCATCCCCCACATTCCTACACAGAGCCATGGCATTTGACCCCAATAATCCTCCTGGATTTGGAGACAAAGACATACCAGCAGTAAAAGGAGCGGCAGGTGATGCTGCCCTTCTTGACCTAAACAGTCCAGCATATGAAGACATTCCATCAGCAGCACAAGGACAAGGTGGTCCATATGGCATCATGGAGTGTAACATGGCGCCTGACCTAGATGATGAAGCAAACATAGCATCAGGTACGCATGTAACATGTTACTTTTATACTTCTGCTGAATAAAAGTAGGAGTAACATGCTCTGTTAAGAAGCTTTTTTGCTGCTTAAATGAAAATGACAATGGAAAATTATACTCCTATACTGTAACAAGACATGCTTGGTGAATGTTCTTATCAGCTCAAATTTGTGCCTATACAATACTAGTGAATGTATTATTTGTGTCAACATGTGTGGTAGTTTTTGAGAATAGCTTTAGGCCATGTCAGTTGTATAAAGTGACAAGTTATACATCAAAATATTTATAAAAAAGGCTTTGTGAACAATATGAAATCTCTGCAGGTGATGAATCCAATGAAACTGGAAGATTCCAGTTTATAAGCAATCAGCAGAGGGATGCAGTGTACAAGACATTAAGAGTTATTGCAGCTAGTAACAATGGCAAACTAAAAAAGAACAGTACACGACTCGTTTGCGCAACTCTTGGAGTGCATATGCGCACAGTTCAGCGCATTTGGAAGGATGCCAAACAACAGATTGCTGAGGGGAAGGATGTGGATGTTTCCCACAAAAAAACCCATCGTGTTGGTCGCAAGATGCGTGAAATTGACTTTTCACAAGTACCTTCCATTCCTTTGCGTAAGAGGACTACTCTAAAGGCACTAGCAAATTGTTTGCATGTTAGTGTTTCCACCTTGCATCGGAGGCTAAAGATGGGCATGCTGAGGTGTCATTCGAACACATTGAAGCCTTTTCAGAAAGACAACAAAGAGCTAGAGCAGAGTACAATCAATACAAATCTTGAATTCAAAGATATGCAAAATATAGTGCATACCGATGAAAAAGGGTTTAATGTGACAAAGAAATCAAAGAAATGCTACTTGCTTCCAGAAGAGGGAGATCCAGATCCATATCGAACAGTGCAAAACAAGAATTGTGAAGGCAATGTGATGTTCTTAGGGGTCTCGAGGAATCCTATGTCTGATAACCATGGAAGTGAAATATTCAGGTAAACTTGGCAGTTTTCCATTTGTTAAACAGGTACAAATTGGTTGTTATTCACTGATATGTCAATTTGATTTATAATATCTTGTCTCACTCAATTTGTTTTCACAACAGGAGCCTGCTGCAAGGTCAAACAAGAACAAGCCGAAAGGAACCTTGATTAAAAAGTCAGTGATAGTGAATAGAGAAGTGAATGAAGAGCTAACCAAATTAATAAGGTTCTTCCTGCAATAGCAAAAAATTGACCAGAACATATTAGTGGATGTTTTTGTATTTCGTTTGATGTATCTTGGTCTTTGTGCCACTTCCAAATGGGCACTATATTAGTGGACGGAGGGAGTAATAGCAGTCTTTAGGAGGCACACATTAATTGTTAAATAGTTGTGATATATTATAATGGAGGTAACTGGAGGTAGAAAATTGTGATTCATTTCAGAACTCAGGATAGATCTATTATTTTATACTAGTGTTTATACTTGTTAATTTATAGTGTTGTGATTGCTAGCTACTACCATGTGTTTGTGAAAAACTTTAGTACTAATGCGCATCCAGCAGTTGTGCGTATGACGTAATACACGTGCACAATTGAACCATAAATGTGTGATATCTTTCTCATTTCAAATGAAGCTAGTTTTAGTTGACACATATACTTTTGCTAATAATTAATGAGGAATATGAGTGAATTGTTCTGTCCTTCAGTTAAACACAAGTAGGGCAATAAATCACTGCACACAATTTAATTTATAGGGATTTATTTTCGATTGCATACAGTTTCATTTATGTCTAGTATTTGTTAGCAATATTTTGTTATCATGACCATATGAGGATACTGTTTTGAGTTGGTCCATAACCACAGAGGAATGGTTGGTGAAAAAAAACAAATAAAGTACTGAATAGAAAAGAATACTAAAAGAGCCTAATGATGTGTTTTTTTTTTTGGCCAAAACGCAAAGCCTATGAAAAAATGATGTAAATGCAGTGTGTCTCTCTGGCCCTGTTAAGCATATGATTGATGATCATTGTGATTATGTTGGATAGTGTGTTATCTAGATTTGATTGGATGGATAAGACTTTGCATTAATTTAGCATGTCTCTTTGTATAATAAAAATGATTATGTCAAGTAGCGATGATTTGATGGTAGTATATTGGAACTTTTAATATATTAAATGTCTTGTGCAAAGCTTTTATTTTTTTGAATGCAGGTAGCTCATTATTTCAATGCCTTTTGTTGAGAATATATTGATTATTTTTATGAAGGAAACCTACAAATGTTTTTTTTTTTTGAACGGAAAACTACAAATGTTGAGGAGATCCTGACAATAGATATCAAACCCGGATGGAAGGCAATGAGATGCATAACGTCTTACCATTAGATATAGTGTTCATAGTACAAGAACGGGATTATCCCAAGTTCAAGAGAGATGAGAACAACCTTATTTACACTCACAAGATCTCTCTTGCGGAGGCATTAAGGGCTTGCAACTTGCAAAGCAGAACGATACCTGACTATTCCAGTTAATGCTGTTAGTTAGTCCAACTTATGAAGAAGTTGTGATCACAAGGCCACAAGGGAGCCTCTCCGTCATGTCCATGGTTAAGGAATTCAGATCATTTCGTTTGATTTTCGAGTAAGAAAGCCATCATGAGCATGCGGTTTGATAGGCCCTGATGTTCTCAAAAGGAGATGACGAATCCCAGGAAAAAAAAGATGCACTCCTCTTCGGACGGGATAAATGAAATCCTTCCTACTTTACTCACTGAACACTCATAAATTGATACTAAGCCTCTGTTTGGATCCACTATAGTTTTTTAAAATTGGTTTTTACTTTCAGTTTTTAGAAAATGGTTTCTAAATAAAAACTAGGTGGAGATGTTTGGATCCTAGTTTTTATAATGATAATTTCTTTGTCCATTTGAGTGACCAGCAGATTATAGTATGACTGACAACAACAATCCGCCTTAGTTTCTACATCACCACCTCACCACCAGCCTTGTCCAAAAAAGGCTTTTAGCGCAAAGGGCTGCTGGGATCATGGCCGCAAATTGTCACTTACTGCTTACCTGTCCGTGGCACGCTTTGTATGTCCGAGCTTGTCATTCGTTTGTCAAGACATCTCGGTAGACATCGTTCTTTTCGAGGAAGTAGGAAGAGAAATACTACACCTAAATCCAAGGAGAAATGAAACGATCCATATAATCAGTTTTCTACATTCTTACGTGAAACGAGCCTTATGGGAAATTTCAGATTTATGCATCAATCGTCTTTTTTTAGAGGAGGTAGGAATCGTCCCGAGTTACCTTATTATGGGAAATTTTAGATTTATCAAACTTTTGCATAATTTTAAAGACTCGGCTCAACTTTTACGCAACACAACAACAAAGTTACCTTATTATTCGGTTATTTTTTCTTATTTTTGGCCTCACCGCTCTACCAGACACAGAAACGAGCATATGACTGGAGGCGTGACGAGTGATGCGGCGAGACGATGGAGCGTCGTCGGCCACCGACGGTGTAGGTGGGTGGTGGTTGTGACTCCAAGTTAACAATTTAGGGTTTGAATTTGGGACTTTTTTTTTTCTCTTCCCCTAACTCTAGATCCCGAGGAGCAGGTTGGCTTGGTAGTGATCAATGGTTGGCAGGTAGAGCGGCGTGACGGCGAGGGTGTGCCAGCCACAATGATGGAGGAGGGTGATGGGCTATGTCCGAGCGAGGGAGCCTCATCGAAGAGGTTAGCAGCAGGGTGGGACTTGCACAACAACAATGCTGTGGGCGGGTAGCACGACGAGGGACGAGGTTCCGTCAACTATAGGAGGAGGTCGTGGTTGGAGATAGGGATGGTGCGGTAATGACAATAACGTCGGAGAGGCGTTAGAGCAGCGGCTCGGTTGGACGGAAGATGGTGGTTGAACCTGGTTGCTAGATCCTAATGGCTGATTAGTCACCTCCTTATTTAATTACTATGTTTGGAGTCGTAAGCTCACTATATGAATATATAGTACATATTATTAATTACTATTTTATTTCTTCATTTAATAAATAGAATTACCGAAATTTTTGATTTTGCATAACAATGGTACAAAATTAAGGTCAAGAAACATTTTCTTAGGAGTATTAGAAATCGAGCTCTACTGATAAATAAAAAGAAATCGAGGTCTAAAATACTACTCCCAAGAAAACTGAACAAGAAGATCGAAGCAAAACCCATCGGGGAGCTGGCAAGAGCAACAGCAATCAGCCAAACACGCCACCAGCAATCCTAAACCCTCGGTCGCACCTCGCGAGAGATCGAAGCCGCCGGTGAGAGTAGTCGCCGTCGATGGGGGTGGACTACTACAAGGTGCTCGGCGTCGGCCGCGGCGCCACCGACGACGAGCTCAAGAAGGCCTACCGCAGCCTCGCCATGAAGTACCACCCGGACAAGAATCCCTCGCCGCAGGCCGATTCCCTCTTCAAGCAGGTCTCCGAAGCCTACGATGTCCGTACCATCCAATCCATCACATCCTCCTCCTCCTTCTCCATTATCGCCGCCGCAGCGACCGCGATACTTATCTCCCTCTTCGTCTTTCCCCCTATCCTCTCGCAGGTGCTCAGCGACCCACAGAAGCGCGCCGTCTACGACCAGTACGGCGAGGACGCCCTCAAGGCCGGCGCGCCCCCGCCCCCCGCGTCCACGCGCGGCCATGGCGCGCAAGGGTTCCGCTTCAACCAGAGGAGCGCCGAGGAGATCTTCTCGGAGATTTTCGGGGGCGCGTTTGGCGGGGCGGGTCCACGCGCGCCCGGCGGCGGCGTTCCCCACGGGTTCCCGGGATTCGGCGGTGTCAGTGTCGGGGAGGCCTCCAGCGGGGCGGTGCAGAGGAAAGCGCCGCCGATCGAGCGGCGGCTGGCATTCAGCCTGGAGGACCTGTACAAGGGCGCCACCAAGAACATGAAGATTTCCAGGGATGTACTGGACGCTACCGGGTGAGATTCATTTGCCTAATTAATTCATATTTATGCAGACAGAATACACACTAACAACTAACAAGAGATTATAGCATTCTGTTCCTGTGCATAGATCGAACCTTTCCTATTTGCTCATAACCATCAGCATTCTTGTAGTCTTGGTGAACTAGCTAAGTCCGGTGACAATTGTTGGAAGGATTAGCAGTAACTTTGTAATTAGCTGTTTCCCCTTGTTACATAACTTCCAGTTTTTGCTTGCACATTCAAGATGCTTCCGTTGACTAGAGAAAAGATTGTGCTTTGTTGCTCTAGTTAATAGCCCGTTGTGTGTTGGGCACTGAGAATTGAGAATCATTGCCACTGCTAACTGGTTGAGTAATGGCACCAACTTTAAGGGTATGAGTTATGGAGGACTAAGAGGAACAGCTGAGAAGATAGAAACTTCATCCTAAGGGCAAGATATAAGGTACGTTAGTGGAGTGGTGTGAGAAGGTGGAAACAACAAATGGCTGTTGAACTTGTCTGATGGCTCTTGTAGGCTAAAGCACTGATCTCTTACATGCTTCTAATGAGTTTTAGTGCCTTTCAATCCGTGACATGCCTATTGCTTGTGGTCCACTAATTTCCTTATACATTTAGATTTAGATGATATACATATTTGTTTTGTAAGCTTATATGCCTGAACTGTAGGTTTTATGTTGTATTTACCAGTTGGCCTTGTTAGGAGCTTGTGGCCAGCTTTTTAACCCTGATCACCATGCATGATGTCAGCATGCTTCTGACATTGAATTAAGATGCTTAATGGTTAATGTGATTGAACAGTACAATAGTGCATAATTTGTTTCCATACTATCTGAGGTTTTTAGAAAGGGCTAGAGACATAGCACTAGGTTTTGTTCCACTTCCATCAACTAAAAAAAATAGACGATGCCTTTTGTTCGAGTTATAAGCCTGCCATGCCCTGGACTAGGACTATCCAGATACTGTAATTGCTATAGCAATGGAAGAATGTAAGGGCAGTAAAGCGTAGGGAACTTGAAAGGAAAATTTTAGTAGAGAAGAAATTGATATGAATTATGGACAAGGGAAGAGATAATGCAACCAATACAACTGCTATTTAACCTGCCTGATGTCTCTTACAGGCTACAACACTCTCCTACACTCTGTTGAGTGGCCTCAAGTGAATAATAAGGTGTTTCCACCCATGATGTAGCTATTCACTATGTTTCTGACCGTAACCTACAAGCCTAAACTGTACTAGCTATATGATGAGCTTCTTGCTTCCCAGGTGACCATCTTAGATTTCTATAAGCATAAATAATGTCGAAATCCTAGAATGCATAAGTAGGCCAATTAATAATAGGACTGCACTCAGTGATGCATAATCCCTGTTAATTTCCCTTGAAGAGTGAAGGTCCTGTTGTACTTTTTTTTTCCCGTTTCATTACTCATTTGTTACCTAAGCACTGATCAGAATTGGCTGCTCAGCCTGCCTAGGCTCAGGCCGCCACCTCCTGCTGCATCACTGCACCACCTGTCTAGATTGTACATATATTTAAAATGCTGCATGTAAAGACCACCAGTATGATCTTGACACTACCCATAGCCCTGTAATTAGCCATCTAAAACTGGTCATACTATTTAATGGTGCAAAACTGTATGCTCATACTTTACTAGTTTTGCTGTTATTGATTGATATCAGAGTCTTCAGAGGTACTCATTCATTGATACACAGTTTTGATAGGTAACTGGGTGTAGAAAACTGTCATTAATTTCAGAACTCAGGATAGATTGATTGTGGTGTAGTGTCACTTCTTAATATGCAGTGCTGCCCATTGCTAGTTACTACATATTTGTGAAAAAGTTTTAGTACTCTGAATGTTTGATATCTTTCTCATTTCAAAAGTTGCACATTTGAGTTAAATACAGATGCACACTTGAACAATGAATGTTTGATAGGTCTCATTTCAAAAGATGCATATGACAGACATTATTTTTGCGAATAATGAGGAATATGTGTGGATTAATCACATCATACCTCTAATGGACTGAGAATCAATGTGAGATGATTGATTTATAGTATAAGATACGCGTTGTCTTCACTGAGTTTAGAGCTGGGCTGCAGGGGATTTATTACCTTCGCATACAATTTATTTGTCTCTGCTTTTAGCAATATTTTATTACCAGGATGATATAAGGAAAGTGTTTGAATTAGGTCCATAACCACAAAAGGCTGGGTAGTGAAAAATTAAGTTCTGAGAATAAAATAGGCTAAAAAAAACCTAATGATGTGGTTCTTTGCCTAACACAGCCTAGACAAAATGATGTAAATGCAGTTTGTTTGCATCTGTCTGGCCTGATTAGGAACATCAGATAATAGGTAACAATATGTTTATATGATTAATGATTCTTGTGATTATGTTTGGTAATGTTTTATCAGCGCTAGATTTGATGGGTAGTGCTCGATGGATAAGACTTCGCATTAATTTAGCATGCCTCTTTACTGAAAAAAGCTATGTCAAGTTACTAAGATTTGGTGAGTATATCACAACTTTAAATTGTTAAATGTCTTGTGTAAGGCTTTTAGTTTTCTGGAGTATGCAAGAAGCTTGTTATTTCAATGCTTTGTTTTGAGAATATATTGATCATTTTTTGAAGGAAACCGACAAATGTTGACGAGATCCTGACTATAGATATCAAGCCTGGATGGAAGAAGGGTACAAAGATCACCTTTCCTGAGAAAGGCAACGAGAGGCGTAACGTCAGACCATCAGATCTAGTGTTCATAGTAGATGAACGAGAACATCCCAAGTTCAAGAGAGATGGGAATGACCTTATTTACACTCATAAGATCTCTCTTGTGGAGGCATTGACGGGTTGCGCAGTCCAGCTCACAACTTTGGATGGACGAAATCTGACTATTCCTGTGAAGTCTGTTGTCAGTCCTACTCATGAAGAAGTTGTGCAAGGGGAAGGAATGCCGATCACAAAGGAGCCCTCTAAGAAGGGGAACTTACGAATCAAGTTTCAGATCAAGTTTCCCTCTAATCTGACAGCTGACCAGAAGGCAGGGATCCAACAACTTCTGTCTTAACACCATTGTAAAATGTGAGCCCGTGTTTATTCTTTCTCGACTGGTTCTAGTTACATTTGCTGAGTGTAATATGACTGTTCTCATGCTAGTGTCAGCATATTATTTTCTCGGGTCTTTTTCCTTAAGCTGTTCCCAAGTATTAATTGTTTGAGGTGTCAAATTTTCAGATTCTGTTGCGTCGTTGCAGCAGTACCATGGTACAGGTTATCTGATTCTTCATCCTTTATCCTTTATAGAGTTTGTGTTCACTGCGCTTGGTGATTGTTGTATAGGTTTATTCACATTGTTGTCTGCCACCAAATATGCTATGTGGTCGAACACTGGATCAATATCATATCTCTATTTCTGAGTATTTCATTGCAGGATGCTTACATTCTTAGGGGCGATGAAATCTGCCGACATTGATCTGATTCCAGAAAGATCCAGACCGACCATCGGTGATCATTTTCAGTCCAGGATTTCTGTTTAAAGCAGGATGGTGATATTATTGGACGAGGTTTGTCTGAGCCCTGAGCGGGAGCCGTCACTGTCGCAGGTGAGCCCGAGCGAGGGTGACGCCACATTTTGGTGGCTCCCAGTTGCCCAAATCGCCTTGGGATACATGATAATGCCGTCCAATCTCGCCGTGGCCGTCGATGACGCTAAGCCAGCTTTCGGAGCCCTGGCCCGCCGCCGTCCCTCTCGCCGGAAGTTTTGTCGCGCGCGGCAGTGGGAGGAGGCATCCACTGCAGCGGCGCTGCACACCACACGTCTACACCTGTTCGTTAACCCGTTGGTTAGGGTCTAGGGAGCGTGTTATCTCTTTTCCCTTTCTTGCTGCAGTGTAGCAACAGTGACGCTACTGTGGTGCACGTGTTCCAGCTTACTCCATATAATCTATATTTTATATATCTCTCTGTCCTGTTCTTCTCATCATTATTTCTTCTTTTTGAGGGAGCATCTTTCATCCTCACCCGAGTGTGGTATTTTGAGGAATTTCTGCAACCAGGAAATGCCCATTTTCCAAGAACATGACCACTGATGATGCCTTTTTGATGGTTGCTATCAGGGGGAGGACCATCCGGATGTACAAATAATCTTAAAAGAGACATCTCAGAAGCTATGTGTTCAGACTATGCGCACAACTTTACTTGCCCATCATATATTTGTCCCTTGTCAGGCCACACTTTCATTTACTATTTTCTGCTTTTAGCTTCAGATAGTATTGTTCATGCCACTTTGTGTAACTTCTTTTTAAAGCGTAAATGAATTGTGTAGGTAAACTTGTTGCATAAGTGAAAATTCTACCCATAAACCAAGTCTAAAAAAAAAGAACTCTCAAAGGACAAATACATGATTACATTTTGAGAACCACTACTAACTTTCAATTTTCAAAGATAATAATTTCTTATGGATTGGATTGGAACAAATGTATGAGCTTGACAAAGACGAGCCGTCGTTTTTGTCCATGTGTGAAATGTAACGGGATGTAATAATATTTTGGAGAAATGATTGGTGGATAACATTTGAAGCAACCAAAGTTCAAGGCTTTTGGCCGTACCGATCGAGGCTAGGATTGACTCTTCGATGATTTGGAGCCGTGGTCATTGTCCCGGAAACAATAATGGAATCTCGATGTCCTGATTCACTTTGCCTTATCGGTTGGATTGCAATGAGCAGCGTTTTTCCTAGCACATGGACAATGTCTAGCCCAAGTTGCATTTGGCACCACACACACTTCATCGACAAATAAACTGTATGTGATGATATAAAAAAAAAAAACTTGACCTGTCGGGGGGAGGCTTCTCCCCCCGACGTCATTATACTAAGGAGAAGAGCCTCTCACGTAGGTCGAGAAAACCTCCAAACTCTCTTCTCAATTATACATAGAAACTCAGCTGGTCATGTGAACTGTGGCGCGACCTTTTTAACTATGCTTTGAGTGAGAAGAGAAGGGTTTTTTTTTTCTGCACTGTGCGCAGCTACAGTACTTAGCACAGATACAGTGACATGCACTGTGCACGCTACAGTACTACAGCGCAACACCAACGCCTCGTGCGGGATCAGGGGCTCGAACCCCCGACCAGCCGGCTGCTACTCGGGTGCCTCACCATCAGGCTATCAGCCTGTCAGACGGACCAAATTCTTCCTTTTGATCAGAATAATAATCTCATGTCCGAAGAATTCACATGCCCCATCCAACAGCTCAACAAAATAATTATCTTCTTCCTTCGCTAAGCTAAAAAAAATTAATCAACAAATTAAATCATAGTAAATCTTATTTGACGGCTAAGGTAAGCATAGCTACCATATATCATCATCTGCCGCCATCATCGCCGCCGGCGGCTTTGAGGGATTCAACCTGGCTCTTGCCGCGTGGCCCCTTGCGGCGTATGTAGAGGCGGTACTCGTCGAATGTCATGGGCTTGTACAACGGCGGGCGCTCCGGCGAGATGAGCTCCGGCATGGGCGCCATCGGCAGGTCGCTCTTGGGGTTGTAGAAGAGCGCCACCGAGAGCCGCTCCTCCTCGGCGTTCACCATCACGCGGTGCTCCACGCTCCGGTACGTTGCGTTCGTCAGCACCTGCATATGTGATCAATGGAGAATCACATGCTCAGTCAAAAAAAAAAAAAGAATGAATATGGAGAATCACATGCTCAGTCAATTGTCATACATTCCCTTTAATTTTTTGAATATGAAAAAGGTATTTATTTGCAGCCTCTGCATTTTATTATTCTTACAAATTATAAAGATGGTTGATCATCATCATGCATACACACAGGATGAGGATGTAGACATATCCAACGGCTCACAGCAATAGATGATGGAATGAAACGAACTCCAGTCCACATCACTTATCGGCATCACCAATTAGATCAGAGGGCCGGGCTAATACCGAGTAGCAGAGATTAGAAAATCGTTACAGTGTTGATTTTTTTCTTGTTAAAAACTGGTCAGTAAACCGAGAAAAAAAGGCCTAAAACCGTTTGTACTATAGTACACATATTCGGTTTTTATGATAAACCAGATGTCTAGTAAAACTGGACCGGACCAATTTTATCAAAAATTACAAAAATCATCTGGTTTTTAACGTTTTTTAAACCTATGCGGAGTAGTAGTATCAAGCAGCATAAGCAACAAACAGATACTAAGTTGAATTAGGCATGGGACCAAGAGCGGTGAACGGTCGACACGTCCGTTCAGACAACGCCATCAATGGACGTTTAAAGGCAAGAATCAGATTCGGGTAGGGATGCTTTCTGGCAAAAGGGGACGAAAGCTTTTGGCCCTGTGGAAAACGTGCTGGTTCAGTGAAGGACCAGCTGGGGATTCGGGACGATTCGAGCTGCAACGGCCGGCCGGTGGCATGCACAGCAGTGCTAATGTGCATGGCGACTGATCACTGCTCGCTCGCCACAGGACAGTGTTTTGCTCAGATGACCGGCCGTGGCCGGAGACAGCAGCAAATACGGCCTGGACCAGCCAGCCAATGGCCAAAGATAGAAAGAGCACGTGGTGGTGTGGTTCTCGACTGAATCACCATCTGCCACCACTGCACGGTCATAAGAGCAGTCGCAGTGGGCGGTGCGGTGCTTAACCTTTTTTATTCAAACATTTGGTTTCGCCATTGTGACTGAATGTTCTTAAGTAATAAACAAGTTTAAATTAAAACATATGAGTTTTAAAAGTACTCCACATCAATTCTCTTTGATAGGTCCCACCAGGGATTAAAAAACCGTTTGAACCGCGGAAACCGGAGCCGACCGATTTGATGAAAACCACGAAAACCAGAAAAACCGGACAATAAACCGCTCAAATGTCAAACCACGAATTTGAATATGATTTGAAAGCAAGCCGGTCGGTTTTTCCGGTTTATCGCTCGTTTTTCCGGTTTATCGTTCGGTTTTTTCGGTTTACCGCTCGGTTTTCTCTGTTTATCATCAGTTTTTTCAGTTTAAAAGCAAACCGTTCGGTTTTTTCGGTTTATTGCTTGGTTTTTTTGGTTTACCGCTCGGTTTTCAAGATTTTAAAAAATTTCAAATTTTCAAATTTTTAAATTCTATTAAACCGAAAACCGGTCGTCAGATGAAACCGGACTGAACCGATTTTATCAAAAATCGTGAAAACCGAGCGGTTTTCAACAGTTTTTGAATGACATCGAGTAAAATGTGAAATAAAGTACCGGTGTTTACCTATTTCCGATTTGATGTTTGAGACATCGATGGAGTGTGAATGCTCTAATGACATGAATGCAATGAGCCTAATTAAGCTGCTACTGCTCATGGACTCTTGTAATAATTGGATATTCTCCTCTGTTTCGTTTTAGTTGTCCTTAGCTCATTTGAACTTGGATCAGCATAATTTTGTTATCAAATCTCGAATGAATGAAGTATAATATTTCTTTTTTGTCAATTGAAGCAGCAAAAGATAGATAACGAACGCAGCGGATGGTGTCGCCCTTCTATGATTCTATCCTCTCCTTTGGATTATTATGCGAGAGGAGGCAGTTGGGCTAGCCCATCAAGTTTGCTGACATGCTACGCCCTGACGTCTGTGCCGAACATGCATGGGATGGCATGCGATGCAGATCCAGCTGACCGCGGCAGCAGACATAACCCGTTATACGGCTGCGATCATAACATGAATGCGGTGCACGTTGTTGCATGCCCCTTTTGGAAGGTCCCCTGTGTCCCGGGCCACAAATGGATACATATACAGTAGTACACTGTTTTTTATTTTCAATTTTGAATTTTAAAAGACGTTTTCAAATTTCTTTTTGTTTAAGTAGGGGAATCTCTAAGCAATCAACTAAACTGGACCCCCAACGTGAACAGTAAAGCACAGCTGACACGATGGCCGGATGAGATGGGGGGCTGTACAACTAAATGGGGAGATGCGTTTGAATAGTCAGCGGAAGCGCATATGGTTCAGATGCGTGTGTACTGTTTGCATGCACGGCCACACATGTACTGTGTGTGATGTGCGCATGACAAAATATAGCTGATGACTAGGCGCGGTGTGTGTAGTTAGATTAGATGACACATGCAACGACAACTCACTCATATTATTTCTACTCTATGCTATTGTTATATAAGTAGTAGTAGTACCTATAGATAGAGTCCTCCTTTATAAAATTGTGCATTTTCCACCAAAAGTGCTGAAACATTACCGCCATTTTAATTGTAAACTTGTGCACTGACCTAATACTGTTTTAACTCCTCTCTTCGACTAGAATAATGTTGTAGTTGTTTTCTGTGTAGACTAGAGGACAACATACATGATTTCCTTTGCTTCCTTTTCAACTTATCTTTGGGGAAAAAAAGTGAAGTGTAGACAGATCAGTGGGTACTAAATTGAGGCCATATGCATGTGTTACCAGTTACCACACGACCACGAGTCTTATGAGATGACGAACGTATATGGGTCGGAAAGATAGATGCCGTGGTTGATGTGGCTGTTATTCGATCAGTTGGCAGCGCCATGCATATATGTCTACTACCATATATGTGTGTGTTAGCTGTATATAGCGAGTTACAGTCAGAGTCTTGGTGTACGAACTAATCGCGACGTCGACAATGACCGCCCTGATCCGTCTGTATGTTCGTGTATTGGGATGAGTGGCATGGATATACAGGCTTACTGGCTTAACAACACTACTAGTCACCCAGAGAATTCACGCACATGTACTGTTGTTCCTTGTCGGCACAGAGGAAAGAAAAGGCCCGGCCCCGGACCTCGCATCAGTCAACTACCCTTACGGTCAGGAAAACCACCGTACATGCATCATGAATCACATGCGCGCGCGCCCTCCATCACGAAAAGCAAAATGAAAGTGTAACAAAAAAACCAAGAGCAATATCATCGAGGAGCAACCAAAAAAAAAAAAAAAAAAAACCATGCGCACCCACCAGGTTTCAAAAAAAAAAAAAAAACATGCGCACTACTGTGGCGATGATCGATAAATTAAACCGGTAGTACGTACGTACCTGTATTTGGTCGCCGACGTTGACGATGAGCGCGCCGGGTACGGGATCGACGGTGACCCAGGCGCCGGCGCGGTGGCGCACCTGGAGTCCCCGGACGCGGTCGTCGGCGAGGAGCACGGTCATGCCGCCGGGGTCCGAGTGCGACGACAGCCCCAGCGTGAGCTCCGGCTGCGGGCACCGCGGGTAGTAGTTCACGCGCACGCACACGCCGGCGGCCTCCTCGCCGCCGAACGCCTCCGCCAGCCGCGCCTCGCCGCCGGCGCCCAGCAGGCCCGCCGACATCGCCGCCATCAGACGCCCGCACAGCGACGCCACCTCGCGGCTGTACTCCTCCGTCGTCTCCCTACATAGTACATGTTTTTTTATTGATTCATCGATCAGAAGCTATAGTAGCTACCTAGCGAAAATGAATAAATCATGAACTATTAGTCATCATCATCTTCATAAGAGAATAAAGTTATAATTACATGTGTCACGTTTTGGGTCTGTAGTACACTGGCTGACACGTTTCGTTTACATTTCACACATCTTCTGCAGATCGAGGCATAAATACAGTAGTGTAACTGTACCTGAGGTCCGGTGGGAGGTGGGGCCACTTGTCAGTGTGGAGGAGGTGTGGCGGGCGGACGTGGAGGAAGTAGTAGTCGCCCCAGTCGAGGACGGCGCCCTTCTCCACGCCCAGCCGGCTGCCGTACCCTTCGTACGTCGCCGGCGAGTTGCCGTACCGCTGCTTCACCTCCATCGGCAGGTGGAAGAAGCCCTTCCACGCGCGGCGGCACCGGCGGAGGAGCTCGCCGGAGACGCCGTGGTTCACCGCCTGGAAGAAGCCCCACTCGCGGCACGCCGCCGACACCGCGCGCGCCGTTGCAGGGTCGCAAGGCGACGACAGGTCAACCACCGGGATGCTCATCGTCGTCTTGCTCTCATGATCTCCTTCTACTTCTTCTTCTTCTTCTTCTTCTTCGCTTTTTTTCTTCTTCGTCCCAACAAGCTTATTGGGATTGTTGGGGCGCTCTGATTCCGGCTTGACGTAGCGCGCCGGGATGGTGGCCAAGCCGCTCTCCCACAGCGACTGCACCCGCACCACCGGCTCCGGCCACCCAGCCGCACCTTCCTCGTTGTCCATGAGCTCTCTCTATCTTTCTTGTTGGGACGACGCTGCTTGCTGCTCCTGATGCTTCTGTACTTGTTGCACTGATGCTTCTGTACTTGTTGCACTGATGCTTCTGTAGTTGTTGCACTGATGCACTTATAGAAGCTAGCTGCTAGGATTTTCAGTTGCTAGCTAGCGTGGCTATTACTTGGGTTAGTACCTTCTTGCAAAGGGAAAAGGCCAGCTGAGGTTGAAGCAAATCAGGCAGGAACAAGACTCTTGCTTGATACATGAACGGCGTGACGAGTCGCTCGAGATTAACAAGATGTTAATCCCATCAAAAGAATAACATCGCTCATGGAGCTCGATGGAAATGTTGGAAAGAGATGAAGATGAAGATTATTGGAGGAGAAGAAGACGGAGATGGTGACGAGAGAGAGAGAGAGAGGACAGGTTGCGGCTTGGAAGAGACCGGCCGTGTGTGTTGTTATATAGAGTAAAGTATACTCCTTTTGCGGGCGGCACAGTTTAATTAGTGTAGGGGAGAGGATCAGGTAATTAATAAATTTCTTGATCTGACTGAGTAGTTTTTTTGTTTTGATGATGCCACCACATACAGTACAGCAGGTGAAAGCAACGGATGCAATAAGAAACGTGACTGGAACCGCTGGAGCATGTGTGCGAGCTTGATGGCAGGTACTGTGCCACAGGCAGGTCCACAGTGACGTTTATTTGCCTTTTCATTTTGTTTTTCTTTGAGCCTGGCTTTGTACTAGTAGGTCGGCGCTGCCGCCACTGCAGGTTGGGGACTGCTAAAGATGAGGGCGGCGGACCTGAACGCTTTTCTGGGCCTGCTATATGCCTACACATTGGCAGCGGTGGCCGGCCCATTGACTTTTCAGCTTAGCACAGCCTATGTTTCGCCTAAATGATGAGGAAGTTTTGGGCCAGCTCCCATATGCTCTTCTCCGATTCTTCATTGATGAAACCAGAGTGTAGTAGTGCTGTTATTGAATGCCGACTTTTTCCGCCACCTGAAGACACAGATAGCAGCCCAAAGTAGCATTGGCACGGCCACACCACTACACCACATTTTTTTTTGGATAAGTACCACTACACCACATTATTCAAATCTCGATGCACTCACCACACCTATATATACATTTATACATATAGTCCCCCGTATTTGTGATGAGTTCGATGCATGAGTGTAGTATGTGTCATTAGTTGACCCGGTTGAGGCCAAATTAAAGTCATGCCTTTCTTCCCCGTGGCGCGTTTTTCTTGGGCGTGCTCATGTAACAGTTGCAAGTGGTAGACGGCAAGGTTCACGTAACCAACCGGGCCGGTATAACCGGCCGAGTCCGGTTCACTGATTGACTGGTTAACTGGTATAATCAGTCGGTTAGCCGAACAAAAGACGTTTTGGTTGGTACACGGTCGGAGCCGGTTAACCGATCGGTTAGATCGGTTTTAGTGATATATTTTGAATATATATTTTTAAATTCAAAAATATTAATTTTTGAATGGTTTTACTGGTTAATTGGTCGGTTATTTCGGTTAACCGATCGGTTATACCAGTTTTGTCCGATTTAAATTTTTTTAAATTTTAAAAAAAAATAAATTATAATCGGAGGTTAACCGGCCGATCGAGTAACCGGCCTGGACCGGTTTTCCGGTTAAACGGCTGGTTAACCCGGTTATTTCAACCTGGTAGACAGAGCTGTGGATTGATGCTGCGCGGATGAGATCAAAGAAATTCTCGTGCGTAGCGTCCAATCATGTGGGTACGAAGGTCTTGATCGATGGTCAAGTCAGTTCGTGTCCATCCGTTATTCTTAACCTTCCCGAGACGTGCGTGCATCTGCTAATGACATGTTGTCGATCTGTCGACATACCGGACGTAGAAAAGATCACGTGACAAACTACTGGTGACGAGTTACTCGTGGTCGTGGGTGACGTCGAGAGATTGTTTGGGGGCGAAGGCGGGCGGGCTTTGTTATGTGCGGGCCGAGAAAAACTACGGGAGCCAGAGACTAGTGCGGGGCCTAATCTTTGACTCTCCGTGTTTCTCGCTGAGAGAGGCGTGGCCCATCTGTTTCCGCTGAGATGGGCGCCGCCGGCACCCGGCACTGGGGGCGCGGAACATACAGTACAACTGCGGCCCGCGGATGGACAGCCTGGGCTGTTCCGGAAGGCCTTAATGAGGTGTGGGCCGTACTTTGGGATTGAATACCGGGCCGTCGTTTCTGAAACGAAAAGGCCTCTCTGGCTCATCAAAAGCAGAGATCACCACTGGACTCGCCAGATGCTCAAAAAAAAAAAAAAAAAAAAAAAAAACCCCACTGGACTCGTCGTTCCTGTATTTTCTGCGCACGAAGCAACAAACATCGACTCCACTGTATAGGAAAAAAAATGGGTGGAAAAAATTCTTCGTGACTCCACTGCGCCCGAAGCAACAAACATTGGTTGACATTTTGACGCGCTGACTTATGCCGGAACTATTGGCGCTCGCTACGCATCCACCTATAGATGCATGTGAGCTGCTCCCCAGCAGCGCCGGCGTCGCGGTCCAGGCTCATGCATGGTCGTCGTCATCGGCGCTCCGCCCGTCGATGCGCCAAGTGTCAGAGAAAAGGAAGAAGAGGGCATGTGATGTTCTCTGCCTGCGGTTGATCGATCGATCGCGTGTGTCACCTACCCACCGGCCGGGCCAAACTCTTTGACTAGTAATATATGCTGATTGAGAAACAGTAAGAGTACTGCTGCAACACGAATCGTAGCAGCATTTCGTCAACCTCCGGTCTCCGTGCATGGACGATAGCCTCTCATCAAGACGCCTCACGCGCCTACTACCTGTAGGCTCCTATATATATAGCAAAAGTGATCGAATTCTACAGTTTTTCAACGCCTGGCTCATCATCAGACGAGGTTTTGACACAGCGACCGAAACGTCTGGCTCTCAGGTAATGGAAGGACGAGCACGCCGCGCGGCGCCGTGTTGCCGGAGCTAACGGAAAAAGTTCGCCGTGTTGCCAGCGCATGTGCGTGCAACCCGACCGACGGAAACGCGATTATATATATTCTTCCTACGGTAATCATCTTCCTGAAAGGTTTCGTGTTGTCGATCGGCCGGGTCAATTCTTCCAGAACGCACGCGTGGCTACTCCTTATACCTATACGTACACACACGCACGTAATTAACGCGGTGAAGTGGGCAAGGCGAAACCAATGAAGCCCCGACGAACGCGCAAAACCTTGCACGCGTGCAGTACGATGTTGCAGCAGGGACTATTGATTGGGTTTGTAATAGATGCATGGGAGGGAGACGCTGTGGCGACAGGTGTCAGCCGCCGCGGCGAGTCCTAAGATTCCAGCGATCGCCATTGGAACACGCACGCAGGTCGATCAGACGCGTTTTGTATACACATTGCGTGGGAAACCATCCAATTTGGTGTGGCTGCTGCTGCCGGCGGCCGGTGCAGCCCAGCCCAGCTGGGCCCGCACGCACGCTCATCTGATCGTTGCGGCTGCGGCCATCTGGAGGGACACCAGGCCAGGAGACAGAGGGGGAATGAAAAAATCCAGTTCATTTCTCTCTCTCATGGACCATGACCATGGACCGGGAGATGAGAAGAGATGCTTCGCCGCAAAGGAACTACTCCTACTAGGCGCGGGCGTACCAACGGATCGATTGGGATCGCGGGTGGCCCCCGCGCCGCGTCCTTCCTTTGCCCGTTACGCTGTGATGTCGTCGGCGTGACGCCACCCCCCACGCCACCGCTAGTCGCCTTGGCCCGCGCCTATCTTCGCCGGACCCCACCACAGGGAGGCCACCGGGATCCTCTGTGAACACCACCGGCCGTCATATGCACGTACCACATTCGGCTAAACATGTACTACCTTCGTATTTTTATTGTTGACACCGGCTAGCACAAAATTACACTAGCCAGCGACATCAATAAAAATCCGGAGGGAGTAACAATGTTGTAGATGTCCTCTAGAAGCAATACCTTTGTTTCAAGGTGTCAATTGTATTTTTTTTATGCATGAACATCCAACACCTTTAACAATTTACTTTTCTTGGATAGCCGTGATGTTTGATCGTGGAACCACATTAGTCTCAATAAATTAAATTATATTTTGATACATGTGATGGTGTACCACGTTTAGCTTATGACATTTAATTTCTGACTTTGACTATGTTTGTTAATACTATCATTGTTCATATGATTTGTTAGGTCATGTCTATTTTTAACTACATATACACATTTTGATATAAATACATAATTAGTTATATTTAAAAAAAATGCTTAGGATCAAAAGGGTTAGTAAGCAAAACATGACGACAAGCCGAGGCAAATGGGATGACAATTAGTTTTCGTTGGATAGTCGTGATGTCTGACGCGAAACCACATTAGTCCTACTAGTTTGACTTAGATTTTGATACATATGATGGTGTATATAACGTTTAACATATATGTCATTTAATTCCTAGTTTTGACTGTGTTTTGTCAATACTACATCATTGTTTATGACTTGTTAGCCCACATCTATTTGACTATATACACACACTTTGATACAAATACATAATTAGCTATTTAAAGTATCAGGTGGAGCTAGTGAGCAAATCATGATTGCGAGCCCAGACAAATGAAATGGCAACACATTCTTGTCTCCTCTAGAAAAAATACCCAGGCTGGCGCAGAGGATCCAGATCTCGGAAGAAAGCAATATGAAAGCAAGCCGTTTCCGCGTTGAAACCCAACGGATTTTGCTCGTCTCCAAACCCAACCCCCCTTGACTTCCATCCCACCACCCCTCCTGAGATTTCCCACTTTGCCATCGCCTCATTGCATTCCATTCCCACCCCACCCCACCCCACCCCATCACGCAGCAGAGAAGCAGCGCGCCATGGATCCCTTCCACCACCTCAACACCTCCTTCTCCAACCCCTACCACCCGCTGCTCTCCCCTTCCCCGCCGCACCACCACCACTTCCCTCCCCTCCCGCTCGCCGCCGCGGATCCACCCCCGCCGCCGCTGCCGTCGGTCTCCTCGTCGTCCGCCGCCGCCTTCGAGCGCGAGCGCCTGCCGCAGTGGTCCCACGCCGAGACGGCGGCGTTCCTCGCCGTCCGCGCTGAGCTCGACCACTCGTTCCTCACCACCAAGCGCAACAAGGCGCTCTGGGAAGCCGTGTCGGCGCGCCTCGCCGCGCAAGGCTTCGCGCGCACGCCCGACCAGTGCAAGTCCAAGTGGAAGAACCTCGTCACCAGGTTCAAGGGCACCGAGGCCGCCGCTGCCGCCGCACAGCCCGCGGAGTCCGATCCGGCGGGTGCGGCGGTGGCAAGGCCGCAGTTCCCATTCCACGAGGAGATGAGGAGGATCTTCGAGGCGAGGGCGGAGAGGGCGCGCGCATTGGAGAGGAAGAAGAGTAAGGGCAAGGACGTGCGGACGGAGGACGACGAAGGCGGGGGAGGAGAAGGGGATGAGGACAACGATGACGAGGAGGAGGAGGTCGAGGCGGCGGAGATGGCGCAAGGCGAGGAGGAGGCCCGCAGCAGGGCGGAGGGCGCGGCGAGGAAGCGCAGGCGGAAGCAGTCGTCGGCGGCGGCGGCGAGGAGCGGCGGCGGCGGCAGGTCGGCGGCGGCGGACCAGGGCGAGGTGGAGGCGATGCTGCGGGAGTTCATGCGGCGGCAGGCGGAGATGGAGGAGCGGTGGATGGAGGCGGCGGAGGCGCGCGAGGCCGAGCGCCGCGCCCGCGAGGAGGAGTGGCGCGCCGCCATGGTCGCGCTCGGCGAGGAGCGGCTCGCGCTCGTCAAGCGATGGCGCGACCGCGAGGACGCGTGGCGCGAGCGCGCCGAGGAGCGCGAGGAGCGGCGACACCAGCTTGTCGCAGCACTGCTCGCCAAGCTCGGCGGCGACGCCTCGTGACCCTGGCCTGTCGGTCCTCCTCATCTATCCATCCACACTTTTGCCGGTACGGACCAAAGCCATCCTCAGCTAGCACCACCATGATCTCATAGGTTGCAGCTCCCCACGCACCACCGATCGAATCAATGCAATGTACAAAATGATCCTCTTCTGATGGAGAACACTTGTTTGGATTCTTCTTGGTCAGGAGCAACACCACATCTCTCTCGCGCGAGTGAAGCGTGCGCGTGGATCGGCGGGAACACGGATAGCGCTACTTTTAAATAATCGCTAGTGATCTAGAACAACCTATTGATTTGTTGGTTAGCTAGGGTTTTGTAATTTACACTAGACAGGTAGAGTGATGATCAGTAGCAGGGTGGGGAAAGAGGCGTGTTCAGGTGGTGAAAAGGGTTTGCAACCCACCATGAAATCTTTGTTTAGCCACCAACAAAGCCTTATAGCACGTAATCAGTCAGGGTCTTATCAGGCGCTGGCTTGAGCTTTCTTCTGGCTTTGCAAGTGCATGGCCTTTACATGCATGATCAAATCGATGTGCCTTCTCTTTGGCCGCTCTCTGCTTCTTCCTCATCATCATCTACTAGCAATTCTCGTCTTTTCAAGATGATCTATGTAGGAGATCTCGCAAACATGGCCGGTGTGCTTTATTTGCACCCAAAAATGGCGCGTCTATCAGTGATGATATCTCCCTGCAGCGCTTGTGTGGCTTTTGCGAAACATGGTGTGGCTGATGCTAGATCTTTCCCTCTTTTCTTCTTTTCAGTTGCATGTGTAAAGATTTATCACTAGCTAGCCGCTGAAAAGAGATTTCCATCTGAAAAGTAGTCGTACTGGCTCTCGTATGATCGGAAAAGAGGTGGCTCACTGGTGGATACTGGAAGCACATGCATGTCTGCTCCTATGGGCGCACCTGCTTTGCTTTGCTGATCATATCTCGGGATGGCATTGATGCTCCGGATGGATGGCTTCCTGATGTGTCTACTGTCTAGTATGCATTTGCAAAGAGCGGCGTATAGCATAAGCCTCTTTTTTTTTTTATGAACGACCACACCACATTGTTAGTAGATTGTTGGGTAGTGCTTGCTTACCAGATTAGGACTGTCAATTGTAGGATTAGCCCCTAATGATGATGCAATGCGCGTGACACATCATGGCATATATGACCAAGATAATGGATATGCGTGCTAGTATGAACCCATGAGCATGCATGCGTAGTGTGTAAACATAGAAAAGTAGAGTATGAAAGCGCGTTGCACACGTCCGCGCGTCGTCCATTTCTTTCCAAAAAAAAAAAAAAAAGAAGAGCTGCTGGTCAAGTTATGTGGTTTAATTACCTAGTTGATCGATCCCCCTTGTCAGGTTTTCAGTAACTTATGTACGTATGCTGAAGAATTCATCATCCCATTTATTTATGTTTGCACATTTTAATTTGCTACAGATACTATGCTTCTCTTATAGTAAGATAAAGATAAATTACCATACATTTCATCATTGCATATATATGTTTTAAAAGCATGCTGTATATATAATTGCTGTGGCTGGTGTGAAAATCTATGGGTGAAAGCCACATGATATAATTGCATGTGAGACTTCCAAGCTGATTACATCCTGTCTAGCTGTAAACTTTATTGCATATGCTACCTGCTACCATACTCAGCTAGTGGGGAGGTGGTCATGAGAACCATTTGTTGGGCGAGTTGGGTAGTTAATGGCTTGATCATGCATTTGTCATCGAGAGCTGCTAGCTGCTGTGGCATATAGAGATGAGGATAAAGAACAATCTTTTTCTCTTAATGTATAATTCGTTCTGAAATTATTCTTTAGAAGATCATATTATTTTAAGGGGTCACATTATTCCTAGAAAGAAAAGAGAGAAGGGGTCACCTGATATCTTCTTTATTTAACTGTTTGCCCAAAAAAAAAGAAACGTTTTACATACATTTACATTACAAAATAAAATACCGGCTTTTCTATAAGCATTAGAACCTTCTATATTCAACATACTTGTATATATCATAATGACGTGCAAATTAAAATGTCATCTGTCCGTGACATAATAGTATATCTGTGTGTGTGAGCAAATTGCTTGCCTAGTTGGTACGTAGGTCCTGCTTGCTTGATGACATGTCTAGGTCACTGCTCACTTTTGATTGGTGTGATCTTGAGTGTTCACAATGGCAACAAGCAATCAAATGATTTGTTGCTTATTGGCAATATTTTCTTGGCTTTGGCTTTGGTGGTCGCCCATATGAAACAAAACAAATCGTTATCAGATAAAGTTTTGGTCATTTGATTGATCAGTGATACTGAATCTATTTGCTGTTAATTGTTTATATAATGTTCCAACTTGAGATATTAATTTTGCTATGTGAACTAGCATAATTTTCATATTACAACATTTCCTATTCTGGTAACAAATAATAACCTCTCTGCTTGCTTTACACAATCAAATAGTTTAGGTAAAACTGTCTGTAACACAATGAGAAAACGAGGCTTCGTCTCCAACACATCGACAAAGTCGAATTTGTCTGCAACACACTATGATTTTGTGATTTCTCGTCTGGAACACACTATGACCATTTAACAATTGTTTTCAACCTTTTTATCTCAATACTCATAATATATTAGAATTTGAAACTTGACATAAATATACATTATTGCATTATCTATTACTAAAAAATAGAGCTAATTTTTTTTCAAATGTTTTTCATGTTTGCTCATTGTTTTAATATTGAATTTGTCCTACAAATCATGCAAAAATAATTAAAAAAATCTCGCCCTATTTTTTAATGATAGATATTGCAACAATGTATATTTGTGTCAAGTTTCAAATTCTAATGTATTTTATATATTGAGATAAAAAAGTTGAAAATAATTATTAAATGATCATAATGTGTTCCAGACGAGAAATCACAAAATCGTAGTGTATTGCAGACAAATTTGATTTTATCGATGTGTTGGAGACGAAGCCACGTTTTCTTAGTATGTTACAGACAATTTTGCCAATAGTTTACTGCTCGCCAGCCTTGTGAAGTAAGCTTGCTACATTGGATTACTTCTGTATCGCTATTGGATGGTAGTAGTTCCAAAAGAATACTGGCACTTTTCATGACGGCATCAAAGATTAACCTTGCTACTTGAGTAGTTGGTGTTCACTAAGATAAGCCGTCGTCTAGGGTTGCATTGGATGGGATGAAATTGACTGAACAGAATCTCTACGCATTGATTTGCTTGATAACCTAGCAAGTAATAAGCAATTGTTTATGTACATGCATGATGATGCATATCAAGTCAGTGACAGTGAGTCTGCCCTAGTTTAAAGTCAAGGGCAGGATGGTTAGCCCACAAATTGAATCTGGAGAGAGACCGCTTGACATGCAATTAATATATTCTGCAGTTGAAGCGCCCATGTCGATCTGCGACAACACGAATCGATGTGACTCGAGTAGACAACGACGGCTTGTTCCAGTAGCTGAACCTTAACAAGTAAGGTGTGCTACATGCTGCTGATGGAGATTGGACGATGAGGTATCCTTTACTGATGAAGTTGCATAATTGGAGTGATCAAGAGGTCGTCTATAATTTGGCTACTAACTAGCTAGCTAGTAGTACTGATGATGATTCATGTCGTAGTACTAACAGTAACGGAGAGCGATGTCTTTGATTGTTGCTTGAATTGATTGGTTTGTGGATGTAGATTACTGCTTCATCACTCTTTATGAACGATCAAAGAATATGTAAGTTTAAGTCATCTTCGTATTTCTGTAGCTGGATAACCAACCTGCACTGTGCTGGTGGTATGGCTTTTTCATGAACAGTACCTGTATGCTGCGTCTTTGTTTTCTTTCGAAACCACAGGAATTGGACAGGCCAACCCTCTGACATTTTTCCAAATTCCAAAACTAGATTGGACGTCAAAAGCAATTGAATTATGATGTTTGATTTCAGCGTTCAGTTAATTGGATAATGATAATACACAGTCGACTGATTCGTTCCCTAATGCACGTGGAAGCCGAAACTTTGACTGGGATCCAACAGTGTGTAAAAATGTGAACAGTACTATATGCCAATCTGCAGGCGCCCGCGCGCCCAGTTTTTTATGTGGTGTGAAAAAACTCTGCTGATTTCACACTTTATTAGTGTGTGAAACGATCGTTCTAGCTTCGGTACTTCTTGGCTCGCGCGGCTGCGTCCTTAAGTACAATTTGGAAAGATCATTCCACGTGCACGGACGCGTTACACGTCATCGGTACTGCAAGTCGGTGGCCTGATGCTTGAGCAACAAGCTACGTATATATAATATAATACTGATAGTTTGACGGGTCGGCAGGATGGATGAGTTTGACCTGTTTCATTTCTTCTTCTGAAATGCAAGTACAACTTGAATATTTTGGTCCAGAGAAACTTGGGAAACAAGCCTTGCCGAATGCCGACGATGACAAGTTCAAATTAGGCTTACTTGTTCACAATTGGGCTTTAATATGGTCAGCTATCCAGAGTGCGACACATCTTTCTGGGCTAAAACATAGCTGGGCCTCGAACATCACTCTCTCAAATTCAGCTCGTTCTGATCCCAGCCACCGAAAAGCAGAGGAGTCGCCTCGGATCACTCGGAGCCAAAATTCGTTATCCAAAACCTGAGCTCTGCTCTGAATTACCAAAGCCCTCAAACACCCAGCACCGGTGAGCTACTAGTATTTCAGTTAAGCTCAACTGCTACTGCTGCCGAAAAAAAAAAAATCTCCTCTTATCCATGGAGGCAGCAGCACTGACGGTGCGCACCACATCCCAGTGCCTCGCTGCCTCTGCTCCGGCGCATGGCTTCCGGCAGCGAGCCGCAGCCACCGTGCTGAGTCCGAGCCGGCGGCTGGCGCCGTGCGGCCGCCGGCTCCGAGCGTTGCCGCCGGAGATCAGCGAGATCCTCAAGCCCAGCCAGATGGTGCCCGGTTCGCCGGCAGATACCGGCGATGTCTCGTCGCTCATCCCTGTCAGGCGAGTAGCTCTTTGACACTTGAGCAACCCCTGGCATTTGTCAGGTCATTGTTTGCGCAGGTTTTGTCAAGATAATTTGTAGGAGATATATTTTCTTTGTCTTGGACGTTACTTTTAGTTTTATTATGAAACTGCGGTGCGGATTTCCCACCTGAATTTGAGTAACAAAATTTAACATAAATCGATTGTATGATATGTTTCATAGTTTAATTAGTTGAGATAGGCTGCATGCTCGTGTGCAATATTTTGTTACATAATTACCTGTGTGCAGGTGCGAACTGACACATAGTTTAATTAGTTGAGGTAGGCTGCATGCTCGTGTGCAATATTTTGTTCACAAATTTGTTGACACCTAATTTACCGGTTCGCGCAGTGCTCTGTTGGTGGTCTTGTACTTGGTGACCAACTGGGTGGTGCCGGAGCTAGTCATGAAGCGGCTCAAGCCCACGCCTGAGGAGGAAGCTGCTGCATCAGCAGCATCCATGTCGTCCACGAAGGTTAAGAAGAAGAAGAAGAAAAGTAGAAAAGAAGCTACGAAGGTTTAGGCTGCCGCACAATTAATTGCATGTAATTTTATTATCTGATTCTGATGACAGCAACAGTCCGGACGTCCGGAGGAGCGGAGATCATATAATTTAAGTAGTAGAGAATTGAAGGTTCTTGGGTTTCTGAAGACTGTGTAGACAATGTTTGGGATATATCCAGATTCATATGAACGTGGGAAGATACAGTATGCAGGTCGATCATTCACAGCTCGGCGTGCGTGATCAAAATTCTTGCGCTTGGGTGTGCGTGATGCAGATTATTCAGTTTCGAAATTAGGAAATTGTTACTACAAAACCGGTTAGATTAGATCATCGTCAGTTTATAGTACGTGACTATGTCGATCAAGGGAACATCATCCAGATTTTTCCTGCTTCAGTCTGACCGGCGCTGCTCTGAGGGAATCCTTCAAATCGATGATGTTCAATCCTGTTCGTGCACAGCTCCGAGCCTCCGACGACAAAAGCCCGGGAAGAGCCGACCCTAAAGGCTGGATAGGAAAGAGCCGGCCCAATTCGTGGCATCCAGCCCACTTCTGGAGCGAAAAAAGAAATCAGCCCGTGCACACTTTCTGCTTCCCGTTGCAGTTCTTACCCAAAAAAGGAGGACTAAATAATTCAGTTACTTTCTCTGGAGCAGCAAATGATTCAGTTGGTTTTGTCTGGATAAAATTAAGTGATTCATTTATCAGTGGAGCGGGTCAATCCCCACACATCCTTCTCTGATCATGTCAACCGATGATCCAGCAGTTGCTGTTGTTGCCGTCAGCATGCACCTGGAGTGGACAGGAGAACGGGTTGAGCCGTTGAAGCAGTTTTTGCTTGTGACGCAAGATTGCTACCTGCTAGTACTAGTCTACTATACTCTGCTACAGCGAGCTGAATTCTTCAGCAGTCAACTCCACGAATTTGCTTCACCTGCAATTCCACGAGTGTTGTGTTTGCCGCTTCAAAGTATGTGACTTGAATTGTTTTCTTCCGTCTTACCTGCAAACCTAATTCAAGCAGCCAGCACAAGTAGCGACTGGCATAATGTTCAAGTCTTGGGCTGTACTATTGTTTTTAAGTCAATATTTGTGTCGATGCCATGAATAAACGATCCACTGAGCCAATAATTGGAACACTTTCTGAATATGTTGGGAGGCAACTTGGACTTCTGGCTAGCATCATCACGTACTTCTAGAATGTTTCAGGGGAAGTGACGACCACTTGCAGGCAAACTGCAATGGCGGAGGAAAAAGGGTAGAAGGGCTTCTTTCTTGCTTCCAAGCAAGAAGAAACAAATCCAAGCATCCACACGTCCATGCCGCTGCCCCTCGTATTTCGATCCGAATCAGAGGTATAGTAGCGAAATCTATGTCGTTGCTTGCGGATCCAGAACACTCTGTTCCGCAAAAGTGTTTTGGCGTTTCAATCATGGGTTCCTTGTCCTGTAGTCGCATCTATATTACTAGGACATTTTTCCTCTGCAAATTCCAAATAGAGACATCATCTCCATGCGATTCAGTGTTTAAATAAGTTTAAACGGAAGTGTTGTAGCTATAGAAATGTTCTGAAGAAACTTAATCCAAAACACTTCAAAGAAAATAAGCATGCAAATCAACAAGCAAATTGACAGCGGAAACCAACAATGAACCACAGAAAATCGCCGTGGAATACTGACATATTTTTTTTGTGGCGAAGGAAGAACCAGGACAATGGATGCAACGAGAAGACGGGGATCACGTGTGGTCGCGAAACGATCCAGACAGACAGAGGTGAAAAGAGTCAAAATAGAAACAGGAGGAGAAGGGAACCGAAGAAACTTTCAAACATCACGCGAGTCCCGTAACTGTTCATCGACTGACGGATGGTGGTGGTGGTGGCGACGTGACGCGCCTCCACTCGATGGCCACCGCAAATAATCGTCGCCATTATCGCTTGCGATGGCTGCCGGTGGAGCTGCGCTTGTTCGCATGCATGCCATGTCATAGCTGCCAATGCACCTGCCGGTGCGCGTCCCTGTCGTTCAGTGGCTCAGGCCCAAGATAGAGAGAAAGATAGAAATTACAAGATTTCTTCTCAAAAGAAATTTAGACGGAGAGACGATTCATTTCATCGTGCTCCAAGCTGAAAGTAAAAACCTCGAATTCGTTTCTGTTCGCAGTTCGCAGCAACGAAATAGGGGACCTGATCCGGTGTTTGTGCTCGCCAGTGGTTGCTCGTTAGACATTCCTACTCTGATTCTGAATAGCCTCACGGTTTCTTTTTTCTGGCGCAGGATTGCGACAAGATTGATCGCGCACATTCATTACTGTCGGTATTCTGTTGAACCGGAACCAAGTTTTCGGTGAGAAGCAGCAAAATTTTACTGCTGTGTTATTTTATTCCTTTTTGCAAATGGAAATTTTCCTCGAGGCAGATTCAGGGTATCACACACACCATTCTTTTTCACACACAAACATCGTTAAATTGCCATGTTTTTACTTTTTTTTTCCGAAACACTGACCCACTATCAATATTTGTGTGTCGTCGTATACTGTCACACGATGCAGTGTGTGATCCACGTCATCCAGGGAACGGACTGACGGACATGCAAGAACGTATGGCACTCACGCTGGATAGACTAATTGCCATCATCCCATTATTGCACTAACTCGGATTTCAGGCGGACAAAAAGGCAAGCCACGACCAAATCACCAAAGCAACGAGAAGAAGAAGAACGAAAGGACAACAAACAAGTCAATAATCGTTCATGATGATTGCCGCTGAACCCATTAACAAGCAGCACCGTACATCGAGCTAGTAGCTAGCTAGGTCGGCACCACATCGCCAAAGTGGGGTTGGCTCATACGACAACCTAAACCTGTGCTGCGTTGCTCACCAGGAAACAAAAACAGAAAGGCATGCCGGGTCCTCCAATTCCAAATCACCTCGAGAGAAAAGTGGCCGCCGCACCGACCGGCGCGTCGCCGCCGGCTCCGGCCAAATCCAAGTTGGGTTAGGTACAATCACCTAGCTAGGCCCCTTGCGCTCCAGGTAAACTATAAGCCAGCAGCACGAACTCCCAACCCTTTTTCTTGTTGTTGCGCCTAATCATATCAACTGTAATCACCATGAAGTCGGCCGGACGTACTGGTGGCCTGGATGAATGGTCCGAAAAGGCAAGCAGCGACAACCTGGGATCATGAAATTCGGTTCGGCTTCCACACGAACCGCCCGGAATCGCGCTGAACGTATGAGTTGCTCAATGATTGTGTGTACCCAGAGCTAATACGTCAGACACTTCGTCCGTGTCCGGAGGTGTAAAAAGTGCCCTCAATGTATGAGAGACACTTCGTTACCAAAATTGAAGGGCAAAAGCTGAATACACAAAATTTACCCAAAATATCCTTCTTTTCTTGAACATTTAAATTAACAACCAATGCCATCATAAGACAAATCCAACTCAAAATACACCTACATTTGTTTATTAGCTATTCACCACTATCATTATTAGAAAATAGGTAAGGTATTACACATTTCATGCATGTAAGAGATTAGAATTGAATTGAAGTAAAATCTTGGTGAGGGGTGTGTATTTTTTTTTATCTAAACAAACTAGAACACATCCTAATTGCTCGCGAGATTGATAACGAGGAGAGATGAACTAAGTACAAGTACCTATAGTCATATTCCAAATGTAAAGTGATCAAGTTGAAGATCCTCTCATGCTTAATGGGAAACAGTTGAGGTAGGAGGTAATAAAAGACCTGACTATAACATTACCGATAAAATGGTTCACTGTAGTGAACAACAAATGTTGGCTAAAGGGTTGACTTTGGTGACTCTAAATGATAATTGCATGGAGTTGGTTGCCAGACATAGGAGTTGAGTTGTAGAACACACGTAATAGAATACACAATCATTTCATATCACTATGAATTATTCAAAGAAAAAAAATACATTAGCTCCATACATCTATGGTCAAAGTTAATAAGCTCATTCTCAAAAAGTAAATTACTGCTCGGGGGCATATGCACCCTTGTTATTAGTCATATGGATCCACCACCACCCCTAGGTATAATGAGCCGCCAAGGAGAAAACTCAACTAGGACAAAGAAGCTGGTTGGAAGCATTATGCACTGATGGTGTAAACCACTAGCTATAACATTACTCTAATAATAAATTATGTGCAGCTTTACGTGAAAGGTGGATGTATTTTGGGAATTTAGCAAGGAGAGACAACTAGTATTTTTTTTCTGTCAATCAAGTGCTCAAATTAGGGTTATTTTGCAAATGTTTCAAAATCAGAGGGTCACTGGCCATCTTTGTCCATCAGTATGCATTGTTTGACTGTTTTGACTCGATTCCATATATTTTGAATATTTAAAAGTTTGCACCTTATTGATTAACTCGTAGTATAGGCGTAAATTTTGTTAAATGGACTTTGAAGGAGCTAATCATATATATCATATTCTTTTTCCTCTAATATGTCACTCGAACAAACGGTGTCTTCAGTCTTATAGTATATTGCCAACGATGCGACGCTTGAGGGGAGAGGGCTCGCTAGCGTCGAAGGGGAGATACCTGTTCGAGGGGAAGGGCCCGTCGCCAACACCGTCCGAGGGAGAGGAAGAGGGAGGTAGACGAGGGAAGGGGGAGTAGGCACACGAAGGAGAGAAGGGTAATCGTCTACAGACTGAAGAGAGCGAGTGAGAGAGAGAGTGAGGGGGATTGAGTTAGGGTTAACATGTCATAAAAAACCATCACTAATGTGTTGAACAATGTTGCCCATCAATAAATTAAGCAAAATAGGAACAAACTTGGCTCTTTTGACAAATTTAGTAACGTTTTTTTTAAATGTTCGTTGTTGTCCACTTTATCTTTTTGTTGCTAAAAATACTTTTTAAATTAGTGTGATTGTCCTTCCTGAAGGTTGTGGAGTCAATTTAGATCACACATAATAAATGCATAATCATTTAATTATGAACTATTCACAGTGAAAATATATATTAGCTCCATGTATCTATAGTCAATGCTAAAAAGTTCATTTTTTTTTCAAAAAATGTATTGTTTATGGGCTTATGCTCCCTTGTTAGTCATATGGTTCCACACCATCCGTACATATCACGAGCCGTCAAGAAGAAAACTAAACCGGGACAAAGAGGCCCGTCAAAAGCATCCCTCCCAAGTCTTTGTCCCGTCAAAAGCATCCCTCCCAAGGATCCCACACTTAGAAATAACATATTGAATCAATGAGACCATTGTCATGGAGGCCGTCTGACATGCAATAGAAGGAGAGACTACAAATCTATAGTGCGCTAGATTTCTTCTAGCATCAAAAATTAGAAGAAGGGGTGCGTGAAAAAAAAACTGTGATAGAGACGCAAATCACTGAACATGTTGCGCGACGGCATTGGGTGAGAAAGAAAGAGACACCATGATGATCTTTATTTTTGTAGATATATGAACTTATTGTGTTGAGTAGACATCATTAACTTTGACATGTCATTACTTTATTTTAATGTTTTGAGAAATGAAGAGTGACCACACTCAGTGGCGACGCTAGCAATTGCATGACGTGAGTGCGAGTTGGTTGTTAGGTTGTGATAGTGTAGCACAAATTTGATTTTGAGTGTTGCACAAAGGGTGGAAATTAGTTAATAATCAATGTAAAGTGATTAATACCCTGTTGCCATGACACTCGGGTAGCTACATGTAGCTTCGCCCATGACCACACTTGTATGCAACTCAGACAAACAGTGTTCTTGGCCTTATAGTATATTGCTAAACAAGGTATATCCGATAACGGAATTGCTTCACACATGACGGGAACTTCCGACTATAACGTACGACCAGTGCGAAGTCATGTACCGTAGCTGCTATTGTGCCCTTAGATTTGTGCTAGTCGGACGGCTAGGTCGGATGATCCAGCCGTACATCCGATAAATGAACTAAGGAACTAAGGCAAATTATTTGCAATCTGATTTGTTACTGCAAAATCATTGTTACCAGAAGATCCGGAGAAGGCGGGGGAAAAAAGACGTCAGTTGGAGTGCCATTCAAGTGGCATATACTTATTCCATTAACTAACAGCAGGTATGCTTATGCGCACGCGCGCACGATGTGGACGTCCACCAAGCCCCCACGGTGGTGCCCCTGCTTATCCAGATGACTAAGCCAAAAGCTTAATAAGCTGATAACAGAATTGAGCTTTGCCTTGTTGACTGTTGACTCGTGTTTGCACTGCTATTGCTGTACTAGTGCTGTGTGTAAGGACGGACTTGGCTTGCCTTGCTCATCAATCCGTTCGAAATTTCCCCGCTCGCGCAGCCGCCCGCAGGCCCCGCACGACGACGATAACGGAACGCACACGCGACGACGCGTGCTTGCGTGTCGGACGGGAGGGCCCGCGCGCAGCGAGGCCATTTTCTCCGTTTCTTCTCTGCCGCACCCTTGACCGTTGACTCAATCCGCTGCTCTGGTTAGTTCTGCCTTCCGGCCGGGTGGAGTGTTGACCAGTCAACGCCTGGCCTGGGCCCGGTTGACCTCGAGACCAGGACGTCGGCGAACGGCCCAGCCGGAAGCAGTAATAAGCGCTAAGCCTAGGCACACAGTCATAAGCACGTACAAACAGTACAGTATAAGTACTATAGATCCGTTTCTGACCGTCCGATTAACCGCCGATGAATCAAACGACCACACGATTAGTCGATCTGTACACGACTGCGCTGCGTCAACGACGGTACGTACGTACGTAAACCGCGCGGAGACCAGCTAACGATGCTTCTTCAATTCCACTTTGTTTTGGTATAACAAGCAACCTGATGCCTCCTGATGAAGAAGAGCGTGCCATGCCGACCGCAAACAGTTAAACGTGCACGTTTATGTCTCGGACAGTCGGACACGAAGATTGTGTTGAGTTTCACTTTCACGAATGGGCGAATCAAAGTGCACGACTGCAGAACGAAAGAAAAACATTATTAACCGCTGTTGGAATGTGTTGTTTTATTTGTTTATTATTATTTTTGCATGAAAGGGGAAATCCCTAACTTCTGAAGAAACCAGTGTGTACAGAGTCTTCACAAAAAAAAAAAAACAACTAACATCATTAATAGAACCAGTGTGTAGTTTTAGTTTGCTAAAGTTAATTAATCTAGCAATATCATTATTCGATTAATGTCATGAACATGCATGACTGTCATGCAAGCGACTGAGATGCACCATATTATTTACTCATATCTGGTTAATTCACAGCTAGCTTTTGAATGCCTTTTCTGATTCAGTTCCATTCCATGGGAAGATGAAACAAATTATTTTCAGCGCAGCAGCTGCAGAAAGGGGTCACATCTGCGAGACCGTTTATGTGCTGCTGACTTTGGTTCATTCTCCGCTTGATCCGGTCATGTATAGCGATCGAACGGCAGGTACAGGGACGGACCGACGATCATCAGCCTAAAACAGCCAGGATGGGGTCCGTCCGTGTGCCGTCCACCAAGGGGCACTTTTATTATTATTCTTTGAAAGATCCATTCGTTTTCAGAATGTCGTGTCTGTTTCTCGCGACAGTGTCATCGTGCCATGAACCATCATATATAGCAACACTAATTCTATGTAATTCACGTGATGACCTTCACTAATAAGTCATGACTCATACTCGCCGCGAAACCTAGCAAATACCTTTTTTTTTTTTTTTTGCGGGGATGAACCTAGCAAATACTTGTTGGAGCCGACGACCGCTGTGTACGTAGCGGTGACCTGAAAATTAGAGGCACGCTACAGCACGCGGGGCCGTGAAATTAAAGCAATGACCTGAGACCGTGAAATTCGGTTCGGCTTTGCACAGAAACAGACCACGCTCTCAGAGCATTAGTGTCCTAGCCCTACGTATGTGTACGCGGATCGCTCAATGATTGTGTATATGCACTGAAAAGGAAATCGAAACGAGCCTGCCCGTACGATCTATTCCATTTGTGTGCCACCACCTATCCTGGATCTGTTGAAGAGCTCTAGGTAGCAGTTCGTTTGACACGTGCCAGCAGGCACACACGCCAGCCGTTGCATTTGCAAATTTGGTAGGAGTAGCACCTGGAATGCCATCATGCCAAGACTGACGTACAGATCGACTTTCCTCGTGGATTAATAATTAAAACGAGTGTACGTAGTCACGTAGACGTGTGTATATGCAAATGAGGATGGGAATCGGATGTTCATCCGCAGAGCCGTGTTAATCTTGATGGCCCACGTTGCAGCGAGCCAGTCCCCCGTTCTTCCGCGGGCACCCTGACCGTTGACCGGTCGTCTCCAGCCTTCACCGGGCCAGGCGCTGACCGGCTGACCGTTTGACCTCCAGACAACGACGACGACTCGCTGTGCATGCATGGCTAGGCGCATGAGGAAGCGAAACAATACCCAGCAGAGGCTGTAAAATCTCTGAACGCTTCATAATGTTCCCTAGACAGCAAGCGTAAAGAAAACCGTCTGACTGGATCAGATGAAGATGATTGAGAAGATGCAGAGATTTAATTGGAGGATTTCGTCAATGCATCTAAAACGAATGAAGTGGAGCATATATAATGATCATGTCTTGGTCCCTGCTGAGGGCGGATCGAGGCAGCCTGGACAGAATAAATCCAAAGACACAGTTACAATGTATTTAAATGCACGCTAAAGTTTTACTTATAAGGCTAAACTGCACCCATGACTAAAACGATATGTAGCACCAGGTGCAAAATTAAGCATCGTGTGAGCCGTTCTTTTTAGCATGGTACGCGAGTTCTTTTGAGAGACCCACTTTTCCTTCATCTAGAAAAAAAAAATAGAAGGTGCCTTTTTTTTAGCTCTTCTTTTTCAGGCGGCAGCTAAAGTCCAACTATCATGTTGCTGTTCATCGACTTACTTTAGGAGTGGCCAGCAAAAATATTTTTTTTTTCAGACTCTTTTCCGTCGTTCCAGAATACCTTCATCGTGAGAGGGAAAAAAAAAACAAAACAAAAAGGTATTCCAATTCCCATATTCCTCCATTAAATACTAACATGGTGATCTTAACTGGTCAGTTGAAAAACGGAAGTAGCAGCCAGACCAAAAGCGTTCAGAACACTGCTGTCAAAGCTTGACCGGTGAAAACGGCACGGGGCGATTTCATCCATCCTCTGGATCCCCAGCGCAGATCCGATGTAATCCAGCCAGCCAGCCACCATAATCCGTGGCTGTTTCTCTCAGACACACACGCTAAAATAAGAAGAAGAAGAAAAAAAAAAAAAAGGGAGTGAGCGCGTGCGTTGACGCGGTCACGCCTGTGCGCGAAACCGCCTAGTCCCGGGTGCCGAAGCTGCAAAAGGCGGGTGAGAGTTAACGGCGTGACGCGGGCAAGCAGCAGCGAGTGGAAGACTGACTCGGAAAGCCACAGCGAGCAGGCGGGCCCACCACCTACACCAGGGATCAGAAATCCACAGAGACACCACGCCTGCACATCCTTTGCGTCAATGACAGTGGACCCCAAAGCGCCACACACGAGCCAAGAAAGTCAAGGCTGGCGCGCCCGATATTTAGCGGCAAGCGGAGGTGACGTGGCGCCCGGCGATTCAGCCGTCGGCATCGGCGCGGGGCCCGGGTCGAGAGGGGCGGGCGAATCGGCCCGCGCGGGCACGTCACTGATTAACGGACGGCGTGAGTTGCGCCCCCCCCCCCCCCCGCGCGCGTACGCACTGGGCCCACGCGCACAGGCAGGCGCGCACGCGTGAACCTCGTTGTCTTTTGGAATCGGGAATGAAATAATCAATCATTCGTCGCAGCGTATCGATCGATGCGGTCGTCCCTCCAGGTCCAGGCTGCATAGTTTCAAAAAAAAAAAAAAAAGGTCCAGGCTGCACGCACGCACTGTGCCGGCCGTGGGGGGCATATCTGCCAGGGGCGGAACGTCACGTGCTACTACGAGCACACGCGCGCTTCCGTGCCTGTGCATCGCCAAAGAACACGGAGGAACAAACAGAGACGTCATTTTTATGCAGTGGTTGTGCAGATCTAGGACGAGGCAGTGTTGTGTATCTTCTTGTCAACTCGGTGATTCACCGTGTCCACGTGCTTTTTTATGTGACCGTGCATTTTTTGCTCAACTCATCAGTCATGTTGGTGAACACACCTATAAAGGTCCTAGTAACACAAGTGGTTCCTGCACGATCTTTTCCGGCAGCCTTGTTACTTCCGAGTTTTACATATCAAATCAATTCACCAGAAAGTATCATTTCCAAAAAAAAAAAAATTCACCAGAAAGTATTACTACAATCGGAGACTACTGACAAAGATTTTCAAAGTAGTGGTACTACAATTGGAACCTGTATTTTGAGTGACTAGTGACAGAGATTTTGGGTGACTTCGGAACCTGTATTTTGGGACCGCAACCATGTTCGACTTCGGCACCAAGACATTACCGTCATAGATAATCGGACAATTATTAGCGACATCCACGTGTCAGCCTCGTAATAGTAAACACACGTCAAGTTTTCGTTGTTCGCTATAGCATATTAATTGTAGTATCTCCTTTTCCCGATTGGAAAGATCGTCCCTCTTTTTGAGAAGAAGGTTCATCTTCTCCTCTAAAAAGAACAACTTCCCCGGACGATTTTGGTTCAGGTCGTGGCCCTTCCGACGAAATGTTCCCCGCCAAAGAAACATGTGTACCTTATCCCATGGCAACATCCGTTCGTTCCACGGTAGCAGCTGCAACTAAACCCCTCCATCCATGGGTTCCACCTTAAAAAAACAAACAAATCAGAGCCAAAAGAATTTCTTTTTCTCCGTCTGAAGCAGAAAGGAAAATCACCATCTGCGTTGTTTGGACGTGCCGAAGATGGGAACCGAAAGCAACACGAGAAAATAATTTGTTTATTAGAAATACGAAAGCAGCGAGAAGCAACGACTTGTGCGCGTCCCGCTTTTGACCACGCGAGCGCGGCCGCGGCGACGCAAAAAATAAACATTTTTTTTTCTGGAGCAAAAAACGTCGATCGATTGCGAAAGCCACAAGAGAGATGAGAGAGAGAGAGAGTGATGACTCGACTGATGAGAGAGAGAGAGGAGAGAGAGACCGTCCCAGCTTCGTGTCCTACTTCCCTTATCTCTTTCAGCCTCTCCATTATTATTCTCGCTCCCACTCCTCTCCTCTCTCTCTCTAGTCTCTCTCTACATATACCCCTCCTCTCTCCTCTTCTTCCTTCCTCCTCAACCCACACACCCACCCTCTACCTCACCACCGCGTTCGTTCGTGGTCCTCTCCTCGTCCTCCTCTAACCGAAACCAGGAACAAGAAGAAGAAGAAGCGAGCGCTGGAGTTATTATTATTACCCAAGAATTATTTCCGATCAATTTGATTCATTGATCGTCGGCTGTGAATTCTACTAGAACGCGAGCTAAAGAGAAGAACTCTCCCACCATGTGCTCCGGCCCGCGCAAGCCGTCGACTCCGCCGCCGGCGGCGGCGACGGCCAAGGACCCAGCGTCCGCGTCCCTCCTCCTGGAGCTGGCGGCGTCGGACGACCTCGCCGCGTTCCGGCGCGCGGTGGAGGACGACAAGTCGTCCTCGGCGGCCCTGGACGCCGCGTGCCACTGGTACGGCCCCTCCGCCGCGTCGTCTTCGTCCCTCCGCCCGCGCATGGAGCTCCGCACCCCCGCCATGGTGGCCGCGCTGTACGGCAGCACGGCGGTGCTGTCGTACGTCCTGTCCGCCGCGCCGTCGGAGGCCGCCCGCGCGTCGCCCACCGACGGGGCCACGCCGCTCCTCCTCGCGGCCGGCGGCGGCGCCGCGACCGCCGTCGCCGCCGCGCACCTCCTCCTCGCCGCCGGCGCCTCCCCCGACGCGCTCGCCTTCTCCGGCCTCCGCGCCGGCGACCTCCTCCCCCACCGCTCCACCACCGACTCCACCAAATCCCTCCGCGTGCTCCTCAAATCCCCCGCCGCGGCATCCTCCCCGAAGAAATCCCCATCGTCCCCACCACCACCGGTGGAACAGAGGAAGGAGTACCCGCCGGACCTGACCCTCCCCGACCTCAAGAGCGGCCTCTTCAGCACCGACGAGTTCCGCATGTACAGCTTCAAGGTGAAACCATGCTCCCGCGCCTACTCTCACGACTGGACCGAGTGCCCCTTCGTCCACCCGGGCGAGAACGCGCGCCGCCGCGACCCGCGCCGATACTCCTACACCTGCGTGCCATGCCCGGAGTTCCGCAAGGCCGGGGCGTGCCGCAAGGGCGACGCCTGCGAGTACGCGCACGGCGTCTTCGAGTGCTGGCTCCACCCGGCGCAGTACCGCACGCGCCTCTGCAAGGACGAGGTCGGCTGCGCACGCCGCATCTGCTTCTTCGCGCACAAGCCCGACGAGCTCCGCGCCGTCAACCCCTCCGCTGTTTCTGTGGGGATGCAGCCCAACACCGGCGTTGCCTCGTCGCCAAGGTCGTCGCCGCCGAACCCCGGCGGGCTTGTGGATATGCTTAACAACCAGGTGGCGTGGCCGTCGTCGCCGGTGAGTAGCAGGCTCAAGACCGCGCTGAGTGGGCGGGAGATGGATTTCGATCTCGGCGACCTGCTCGCGCTGGAACAGTACCAGCAGAAGCTCTCCTCGCCGCGAGCCACGAGCTGGGGATCAGCCGCGGCGAGGGGGAGCAGCGGCGTGCCGGACTACGCGGACCTGCTGGGATCGGTGGACCCGGCCATGCTGACGCAGCTGCACGCGCTGTCGCTGAAGCAGGCGGGGGACATGCCGCCCGCGGCGTACGGGTCCATGGCGATGGACATGCCGACCTCGCCCATGGTGGGGGCGAACACCGCGTTCGCGCTGGACCACCACAACTCCATGGCCAAGGCCATCATGACCTCGCGCGCCTCGGCGTTCGCCAAGCGCAGCCAGAGCTTCATCGACCGCACCGGCGGCCGCGCGCCGCCCGCCGCGCGCTCGCTCATGTCGCCGGCGCCGCCGAGCTCGTCGCCGTCCATGCTCTCCGACTGGGGCTCGCCCGACGGCAGGCTCGACTGGGGCGTGCAGGGCGACGAGCTCTCCAAGTTCCGCAAGTCCGCGTCCTTCGCGTTCCGCGGCCGGCACTCCCCGCCGCCGATGGCCGCCGCCGCCGCCGCCGAGCCGGACGTGTCCTGGGTCAACTCCCTTGTCAGGGACGGCCACGCCGCCGGCGACATATTTGCGCAGTGGCCGGACAAGGAGCAGATGGTGGCCTGATGAACCAAGTTGATGATGATCATCATCGTTCCATCCTTCCGTGATGGCTCATAGCACCTAGCTGACCAAAATTAAAAGTTCTTTCCTTCAATTATTTTTTTTACTTTGTTTGCTTTATTTCATTCATATGAGATATTGAGATCGATGATGTTTTTTAGTACATATAGGCTGTTCACAAATAATATTTGTTCATCAACAAAGAAGCACGGATCATACCCAAAGGGTGCTCTATAGTGATGAACAACAGCCAATATTTACTTTTTATTGTTTACTTGATCATAAATAGTTGTACACAAGGATCCAACAAGAGTTTATTTACTTGGTTACCAATCGTTATACATAAGATATTCACGAGAGAGCCGAAAGATTTGATTCATGTGCTTTCTGTCTTACGACAATTGACAAACACTGTGTGAAATTCTATGGTTATCCATTGTACTACTCGTCCCATGGATGGATGTGTGTCTGCTAGTATATATTCTGGTTCTAAATTCTACGAGCATATCTTCCCTTGCCTGATTCGTCCTTTCTTTCTTTTAAAAATTCAGAAAGTAAAAAAAAACTAGTGGAACATATAAGCCCATTTGCAAATTTGCTATTGCTTCTTCTGCCAAGTGGTTGGTGGGTCATAGGAGGTAGACTGCAGAGCAATCACAGGTTAGTTTAGTGGAGATGGTGTCGTCATGCGCCAATGGATAGTTAATAACTTTATTATCAGAAAGTATGCATTCATGCGCGAACCTTATAATAAAGAAACATGTTTAACTAATTGTTCTTCTGTTGGTGCGTTAGGCACAAATCACAGAAAGCCCCTAAATTCTGGGCGTAAGTGCAACCACAATATTCTATCTCTTTCTTTTTTACTATTTTCAAATGCTGCCAATGTTGATTTTGCCTTGACAAAATGGTTGTTCTAGAACATTGGACCTGTTTGCTCCTTTCATCAACAGGTCCCTTTCATCTTTAATTTATTTGTCCTGTTCCTTTTTTTATTCATTTCCAATATTTGCGTAGTATAAAACATGATGAAACGATTATCATCGTCCATGCTGTCTCTGGGTTTTTTATGCAGCGCAGCTGTTTTGTTTGGACGCGCCGAATTATTGCATCTATAAAGTATTCAATTTTTTTATCCTGCTCGAATATTGTTCTTCCAGTTGGAGCAGAGATTTGGTAGTATTCTATGCCTGACCAGGTATTGAATCATTAACGATGCACAATACTTTCCAGTCTTTCAGCTATTATGTTGGACTAGCTTCGACTTTGTGTTTTCTGTTTATCCTGTTTCTTCCTGCCCAATTCCTTGCAGTCTACTTCTCACACTGCAATTTACAGTGCTATTACTGGAGACTTGGAATTTACTTGTCACTGAAGGATCATGAGCAACCAAATCTACATGTCTTTGAAGGTTGTTGCTTAGGAGGTTAATATAGATGCAGTCAAACCATAATCTGCAAGACTGAAGCAACTGCTTGAGTAACAAACATGCTTAAACAGGATCAGTATATTTAGTAAATTAAAACATACTTACGTCACAAATCGGTTTGCATTTGTCTAATCAATTTGGTCTTTGTTCTGATGTGGGGGCATTCAAACCTTCCTACGAAAGCAATCTGGGACTATATTTAGCGGATTCGACGACTGACGACAAGTCCTGTTGCAGATAGGTTTCAGATGATGTGGCCTATTTAGCATGGGGTGTCCCATCTAATGCCGAGTTCTTATCTCCAAACAAAGATTAGAAAACTGAATCTTTCCTCTTCACGGGACTGATTATATGGGCATTATTGCGTTTGTCATCGATGTTGACATCCTGAGAACCTTTCTTATGGAAAGGACACATCATTGACCTCATCTCCGTTGAAACTTTCCGACAAAATCGTTTCCTTGTATATTTGTCTGAAGAAAAGAAATGGGAGTGTCCAACCTCACTGAAAGCTTCCTTCTGTGTTGCAACTTTGAAACCTGGTTTGTTTGGACTCCTGCAAAAATTCCTTGCAGCATCTTATCTGTTGCGTCTGTTCATTGAACCAGATTGGTTGTTCTAGTCCACAGGACTCCGACAAATCTCTCAGTATCAGGAAATAGATAATTTATTTTCTGCTGACGGAGTTTACTGAAGTTGGTCAGGTTTCAACTTTACCAAAACACAAAAGTTAGTATCAAACAATAGAGAAATCTGCCGTGGTTTATAACAAGCCATCTCACATGTCATCAAATACAGCAAGTTGAATTGGGGGGAAAGGAAGGTTTGTTGTATAGCTTGGCAGTATAAAGAGAACACATCCCACTGATGTTTGCCTGAGTCGTGTTTTTGAGAACTTGATATCATCCTCAGCCAGCTAGAGACACAAACCTTTTGAGAGCGGACTCATTGTTCAGCATAGCTTGTATCAATGTTGTTGAGGAGTTCCTCAAACATGTCGGCAAATGCACTGTTAGATGCCATCATGCCAATTACATCTGGATTGATCACCTCAGCTTTTATTTCACCATTCTCCTGTTCCTTCGGGTTGTAGAAGAAGTCGAAATCAGCTCTGCAGCTTCCTCCTTGACTCCATGAGCCTTGCTACTGCTAGCACCAGTGTAAAGTGTAAACTGAGCTGCTTGAAGTACAGTAACAGCGAATTCAGTAGCAAGAGGAAACATTGATATGAATATATGATGATGATGTCTGACTGGGACAGTTGACAATTCCTGCTACCCTGAATTTTCCGTTCATACGTTGCCTGAATTTTTGGACCTGCTAGTACTAGTATTTCGGTGAAGGGTTGCTGTCATGATTCGTGCAAGAAAACTGGTTCCACAGCGTTTTCCTTATTCAGAGTAACAAGATGCAGAAATGGATAATCCATGTTGGACCCGAAAGATCACTAATTACAAGTCTGAGACATGGCTCAAAGATCGGTTTTGCAGCAACTGTGACAACTGACAAGTCGAAAAATTTTCAGTTGGCTGATGATGCAGGGCTTGTGTCTGGTTGTGATGTGGTTGAAATATGGCTTGAGCTCAAGCAAGGCCGGTCTCTTGGCTTGCCAGAATCATAGCACAGTTTAGTCTGCAAGACCGCCAGCAGGTTGAAGGCTTGAAGCGATAGTGGTCGAACAGAGGTGGACGGCCATGGGTGATCCTCCTTCGCGAACTTTTCCATCCCCGACGGTGCTGGATTAGGTTGAAGGGTGGCGGCGCGGAAAGCGTGGCGATGGGGATTGCAGCGTCGCCGGTGGCGGCGCACACTCGCCGACCGTCGAGCTCGGTCGGGCCCGGAGATTTCAAATCGTGAAACGGCACGTTTTCAGATAACCCCCTAATTTGATCGCGATCCAGTATTTATGTAATATACTCTACTTTGTTTTTTTTTCGAAAGTTTTAGAAACTAAGTGTTTCAGCGTGTATTAATAAGAAGAAGGTGTCTCATATTAAAGGAAACGAGACCAAACCATACAACTGAAGCTACATAAAGCAAAGAAAAAAAAAACTAAACTAAAGAACAACAACAATGTTCCTTGAGCCGCCGGTCCACTAAAACAACAGACACTGACCGAAGTAACATCTCCATCCCCTATACATCGATGAAGCCTATTGCATTTCTTCGTTGCCAAGCATGCCAACAAGACACGCAGCTTCGACTTCTTCACAGCAGACTTCAGCACATGCCTTGATGGCGTTCCGCCCGACATGTCCCACAATGACCTACTAGGTGTCATCGTCGCCAAGCTCAATCGCACACCACGATGCAGCAGCTCCAACTTCAGTGTAGAACTGTCACCATGAGACTTCGAGCGTAGGCTCCCTCGAGACATGACCTCATCGATACTCATCCTGGCTGTTGCTGACAATGTTGATGGACAACCAATACAACAAGACTCCAAAGACAACACCTCCATGAAGGTCACGACGTTCGAAACGCCGCTGTTGCCCGCTCCAGCAAGCTAGAGGTTGGGTTTTCACCCGGAGACCCTGCATGATTAGCTGATTTAAGGGCATCTCGATAACGCCTCCAACGAGACGACATCTGAGGATGTCGTCGTTGTCGGCATCAGCTGAACACCGAGCGAGACTTGCGTCTGAGCCCTGCACAACCCAACCATACATGTTGTATCGGCACCACGACACTGACAGCACAACCAAGACAAACAGCTCACAATCACCATGGCCAGCATCCATAGCACCACCACCTAACCAGCATCTCTGGTGCTCCCAATCTCACCACAGCACCACAGACATGCGTCGTCGCACCACAACATCACCACCATCGCGCACCACCCCATCACCACGGCACCACCACCCTATCTCAACCGCGCACTGCCGCATCACCAGCACCACATCCGTGCACCTCCACGTCTCACGCTCAGCCACCTGCCCGGAGCACCACCACCAGTTACCATCTCTCAGCACCACCAGCACCATGCTCCCATGCTCCACCTCCCAGTGCACACGGCCACGTTGCTGCCGTCGCACCACCTCTATGCGCGTTTGCCGTCGCGACGCCTCCTTGCGCGTCTGCCATCACGTCGCCTCCCCTCGCGCCAAGTCGCGGCGCTGTCTTCACACTACGCCGCCGGCGCGTCTTGTCGGATCTGGCCGTGAAGATTCTAGATCCAGCCCTCCGTCACCGCTCCGATGCCGGATCCGGCCGTGAAGGGCCCAAATCCGGTCGCAGCGACCTTAAGCCCGCCGCCTAACATCCCTTGCGTCATGTCTCCCTGAGCTCGCGGGTGGAGCTACTTGGAAGAGAGGAATGCCTCGCCGCCGTCGTCCTTGTGCCCGCACGCGTTGGCAGCGCAGCACTCTGGCGGCGGCGTGGCTGCGGAGAGGAGAGGGAAAGTGGCGGCGGGTGGAGCTAGGGTTTTCATCCGAGTCGCTCAAGAGGGGCGACGCGGAGGCGAGCGAGTCACGTCCGTATACTCTACTTTGGATCGCGACTATTTGTCGCGATCCGATAATTTACAAACAAGTACCTATCTCCATCTAGTTACTTTACAGATGTGCCTCCCGGTTGATACCGGCCGCCCGTTCTTCCTGCCTCTCGAGTCTCGACGATACGCCGCCGATGGCGGCCGCCGAACCTCCAGGTCGAGCGCGAGCTCTAGGATCCGTAATACCCAGTCACTCAAACACTAGCGCACCAGATTCTCACCATCCCGATCCAAAGAGAGTAGAGGATCGGGGGCACGCCAACGTGATTCGCCGGCTCAATTAGTTGCCTTCCGTTGCCCAATTGGTCAACTTTGAAGTTTTATTTTAATATTTGCAAACCCCTGATGAATTTCAAACTATCATGAAAAATGTGGTTTATTTTCCTTATAAGAAGAATTGGTTTACTGTCTAAAGCTGCAATCTGACCAAAATGTGAATTTGTGAGGAGGGTTATAGCAATAATTTATGCGGAACTAAAACTCTCAGATTCAATTCAGCTGTACATGGAATTGAATCAATATCGTTGAAAAGCAGCTCTGAGACAGAGCGTGCAGGTACCTTTGTCTCCCTATTGTTTGCACATCAGTCTCACGTTGCCTTGACCAGTCCTTGATGGCATCATGTATAACGACCTTCATGCCTTGTCAATGGATGTAAATTCATTGACCTTCATGCCATCAAGGATGGATGTACACAGTTTCACAGATCTGCTGGCGACGATATTCCTGATTTCACATTCCATGTTGTTGATGGTATCTTCCTGAACCGGAGCTTGTAGGTGGGGTGTGAGACTGCAGCCTCAACAAGTGGACTCGGTGTTGGCCACTCTCCTATTGCGCTCCAGCCATTCTGACTGAACATCTCGAGGCATGGATAGACATGCTTCTTTCAGGAGACTATTCCTTGAGCTCTGCTGCACCGATGTATCCCTGCGCATGCGTTTCAACGTTCCTATCCCACTAACAGGTTGTGGGTGGATAAAGCAAGTCAGCAATATTGCTGTCAGTAGCAGGAAAAGAGTACTCAGACGCGGCACAGCTGCTACCTTGCTGGTGGAATATGAGATGGAAGACTGAAGTTTTCTGTCCAACGAAAACGATCGGCCAATATTCATTTTGCAACTTCTTTTCAGTTTCTGAGTTTATTAGGACCAGTACAGGAACTAGTATTAGCAGCTGCATCCCGCCACTTCCGGTGATGAAGGGCTACTGTCACTGTCACGGAAAAAGCTCGTTCCAGCAATTTCCGGAAGCAAAATTCAGAGGCAAGTCTGACTTATTTGCTGTCTTTGGCGGCCAGTCTAGCTGTCAAGGATGAGTGAAATTGCGTAACTTGCGCATATAAAAACTCTATTTTCTTCTTATTAATGAAATGCCGGACAATGTCCGGATCTTTTAAAAAAAAATCAGCAACCAAGAACATATAAAACTTGTATTGTTGCCGCCTTGGATGGACGGGCTCATTGTGCCAGTAACTTGGATCATGCCCTGTTCTCTTGCACGCACGCACGCACAGTTGGGTCCAAGGAAGCTACGGCCCGCCGCAGCAGGCACGCGAGGAGTGGGCTCGCGCATAACTGGGCCTCCGCTCGGCGCATAGAGCGCTTCAGGTTAACGGCGGAAGGTCGAATCTCGGCCGCACTGTATAGATCCGATGGTTCAGATGACGGTAGACCGGGGCGACGAAATTATCATCCACCTTTGGAAAATCTAGCAGTATGGTCAGATGCAGTTGCAGACTCCTCTGATGTCTTCAGGTTCGGAAATCTCTGGATTTATGTATTGCTCTTTATGTTGTTGTTGTTTTACATGTTCACTATTGCAGTGACCTTGATATCACCATATATTCAGGTTGAAATATCGTTATCTATAGCAGGACTGGATTATTGCAGCTGGGCAAGCCGCAATTCAATTTGGCCCCAACTCGTCTGCCAAATACCAATTTGTCAGCACATGGAACTAACACATTCAGTTGTTCACACATATATCAATGGACCTCAAGTAGAGTGAAAAAGGTATGTACAATTTCAAAGTGGGCATTACATTGAGATATGCTTGAGCTCTTCAGCAATATCTGAAACCATCTCTGCTCCTATGTTTACATATTCACCTCATGTCGTTGACAACTTATTAATTGTAATCCTAACTAAGTGTTGATCCTATTTCAGAACGCAAGGCCCAATTGGATGGTGATTTCCATTGACAGTCCCTTGATATATATTCAGAAGCCTCCAATACCTGTCCGGCCTGAATGTTTCTTGGACGTGGGTGCACCTCCGATTGCTCGTCCTGGCTGAACAATTTTGGGGCATGCCTGAAGGGAGAGGCGTCAGAACTTAGCTGCACCAGTTCAACCGTTGCCTCACATACGAGCTGATCGAGGATTTCTGAATCCATCTCGCCGATGAGACTTGCGCCATCCCGAGTCAGCCATTCCATGTTCTTGATTCCTTCTTCAACCAGTCTGCAAACGGGTTGCCAGATGCCGGTCACATCTGGGGTGCTCACTTCGGACCTGTGAACCACCCTAGGCCTGTTCCTCCTATCTCCGTTTGAACATCTTGAGGCATGGACAGGGCTGGTTGTAGGTGACATGTCGTCCAGCTGGACGAAATTGCTGGGCAGGTTCTTGGTTGAGTTCTGTTGCTCCAATGCAAAATGAGCTCCTTCTGCTGCAAGTGTGTGAATAGTAGTTGTGCTGTCACTGCTAGTAGTGCCAAGGAAAACACACACATGTACGATACGAAGCAGGATTTTTAGCACAATTAATAAAACACTGCAGCTCAGACAGCGATCGGCGGTGCTGGTTTGTAGTAATGTTTTGTTTATGGTCTCTGTATTCCGAATTTTAAGGCCTTGTCGAGTATTAGCTACAGCATCTACTGGTACAAGCTTTCAGTGATGTGTTATTGTCATGAAAGAGCCTAGATACCAGTGCATCAACAGCTCTCAGAAGAAACATACAGAAGCGGTTGAGCCTCGTGACAGTGAGATGTCACGAGCTTTGATTGCGTCGGCAGGGACTCGTTGGATCCTTTCTTTGCAAGATTATGCTGCATGATCAAATGTACAGCATCGATCACAGCCATTGCCACCGTGGGAATTATCAGCCGGGATTATCATCTCGAATTTGCAGCACCGTTTCTAATGCTGTCTATAGTCTCAATTCATCACAAAATCTGCTAATGATTTTAACTAGTACTTCTGTGCAAAGGTGTTAAGGTTGTTCAACTCTCTAACTGGGAATACACCAGATTATATGATTTGCAAGCAGCATTGGTGCAGAGTCGGCACTAAGCAGCCGAGCAAGAAGGGAGCAGAGGACGAACCTGATGTGGCCGAGCATGGCTCAGCATCTTCCAAGGAAGACGAAGTGGTGGTGGTGGTGGTGGTCGACGACTCCTCCTGCACCTCGCGCGCCTCCAGCACCGACACCGGGCTGGAGCCCAGCTGGCCGCTGCACTCGCGGCGGCCCAACGACGACTCCTCCTCTGCCTCGTCGTCGTCGCCGTCGCCGAACCGCAGCTTACGGCGGCGGCGGCGCCCCCTCCTCTGCCTCCCGGACCCGTCCTCGCGGTGGCGGCGCTCCGCCTCCTCGCCGTCGCCGGCCTTCTTGGTAGTCTCTTGTTCCTCGGGGCTGAAGCTGAGTAAAAGGAACATGTCGTTCTCCGCCCGCAGGTACGCCGGCTTCTCCCTTAGCGACGCCGACGGCCGGACCTTCGCCGGCGCGGCCTCGGTGAGGCCGCACGGCGACCTTCCCCCTTCCCCCGCCGACCGGCTCCGCCGCAGCGGCTGGGCGCGCGGGGCATCCGCCTCCGAAGGCATCGCGTCGAGGCCCATCAGTCTCGCCACGATGCAGGGGCTCCTCCCCTCCGGCTCCGGCACGGTGAGGAGCCCAGGCGCCTCGCGCTGGGTGACGACGTCGCCGCCGGCGGTGCGCGCGCAGAGGAGGCGGCGCAGGAAGTCGAGCGCGAAGCTCGACGACGCCAGCTTCGCCATGCGAGTCGCTGGATGCTGTGCCAGTCAGAGAGGAGCAGTGAGAAGGAAGACTGATTTGGTAAATTTTTTGGTTTGGATTGTCGCTGCTGCTGTTGGTTTTGAACTGGGCGTGGAGGGAAAGAAAGCAGGGGAGGAGTCTGGAGAGGACGCGATGGGAAGAACCAGCCAGCCGACCTATGGAAATGGAATGGAAGAAAGGTGATGCCTGTCGAAGAAAGTGTCGTCGTGTTCTTCCTCTGCGTTTTGGTGGCCACCTCCACATTTGGTTGGGTTTTGACACGACCCCGAAACTCGATCCAAATGTCTGGGATTCTCACCATCTATTTGTTAGGTGAAACTGAACACTGCAAACCATCGTTAACTACTTTAACTTGTCTGCCACAAATTAGCTACAGTAGTGTAGTATAGTATAATATTTTCTCGGTTCTTAAATTATTATCGTTATTAATTTTTTTAATTAACTTTGGTCATTTACTTATTTAAAAATTTTTAGATAATATCATATATATTGTCATAGTTTGTTTTATTATTAAATAAATTAAAGTATAATTTAAAATTTTACATATTTAAAATAATATTTTAAATAAGACGAATAGTTAAAATTAATAAAAAATCAACGACGACAATAATTTAAAAACAAAGAGAGTATGTAAAAGCTTCGTACAATGGTACTACTAGTACATGATGAATTGGAATGCTCGAGGGCGTCCTCAACCTTTTACGAAAGGGGGAACGTTGTCAACTGCAATTTTCAAGACGGGGTTACTAGTACTACTACGGAGTAGTACTAGCTAATTTGAGCTTTCTTTGCGGACGCTTTTCGAGATTTATGAATGTTAAGAGGAGACAGAGGGTACAAAGTCGTAGGAGTAGCGAGCGTAGTGTGAGAGTGAGACGAGAAGAAATAAAAGCTCGAAAGAAAAAGGAGATGCTCCGTGCCCGTTCCGTGGGCGGGCGCTCCGTTTGAACGCGCGGTGGCGAGCAAGTCGTCTCGTCCCGTAAAAGCATGCGTGCATGGCCGTAAGCAATTACTAATGCCTGCCGGCTTTTGCCACCGATAATTTGTCTGCGAAACACAGCTGACAGCGTTTGCTGCTGCACCAGACAGTGAAGCTGTTGCGGATTTGACAAAAAGGGAGGCCGGTGGGGCCGCGTCCTGGACCTTTAAAGCAGGCCCACCTGAGCCCTGTCCCCACATGATGGATCGACTTCGCTCTTCGAGTGAGCGAGCTTCCGGCCCACGCGCAGCAGCGTTTGAAACCGGGGCCCACTGGCCCCTCTGCGCGGTCCGGTCCGTCTTGTTTGATCGTCGCCGCATCATCCATCGGTCAGGTACTCAGGTCAGGTCAGTGTCTGTCTGAGCCCCAGTGCAACTGCCTGCCTCCCCTGGCCTGCCACGTCAGTGCTACTGGCACTGGCGCTGGCACGTTCGGATCCCCGAGCCTCACGTTTCGCACGCAGCAGAGCACGCTGGAAATGGTCGTAAACTCCGCGAGTCGCTCTTCTGCGTCCTTGACACGAGTGGACGAGGGGTCGTCCTTGATCACCATCGTTCTTTGCTCGAGATGCTGTCAAAATGTGTTTGAGGTGAGAGAGATTAGAGATTTTCTTTTCCGTGTCATAGTGAACGGGACAAGCTTATGACGGTCCGCGACCACGGATGAAGCTTCTACGAAAGGCCTTAACTCGAACGATCTAAACTGTTACTCCATCCGTTTATATTTATATGTCATTATAAAGTTTCTAACTTTTTTTCAATTACATGTCATTCTCGTTTCTACATCTCTATCTTTCTTTCTCCTTCTCATTTTCAGTATACCTATCTTTTTAATTCTCCTTATTTTTCGTGTCCAACTCCAAAATAACATCTAAATATGAACAGAGTAAGTACGCTTTCAAGGCTATGTGTGAGAAAATGAGAAAACCTTGGTGCACGGTTAATTGAAACTAAGCATAACAAACATACGTGTCAAATAAGTTCTTCGGTTACAAGAGGCTGAATGAAAGTTGCAACAACAGTTAAGAAAAGTAAGAGACATTAATTGTCTTCTAAGCCTAAATAATAAGGAAGATAAAGCAAAATGAAGATGGAAAAAATCAGGAATTTTCACTATATCCTCCATGTACAATCATCTATATCGTGATGAGTATGGACGTTCATACAAACTAATTTGGAGAGCGAAAATTCCTCTAAAAATCAAGATCTTCGTGTGGCTTATTTGCCAAAATGCAATTCTCACTAAAGACAATCTTTTGCATAGAAAGTAGAAAGATCCTCTAAAATGTGCATTCTGTAATAAGAAGGAAACTATTAAACATATGTTTATTCACATGTGTGACAGCCAAATATATTTGGAGCCTGATTGGTTGGGCATTCGGTGCTAAATGTAGGCCAAAAATAATAGAACAATACCTAATCTGGGTTCAACACTTTATGAAAGACGGAGAGAAATTCTTCATAGTGGGTTTGGCAGTAGTTTTCTGAGCTATTTGGAAAACTAGGAATAATATTTGCTTAAAAAAAATTCATACGATCTTCTTCTGAGATTGTATGCCTCGTATGTGCTTTTTTGAAATATTAGGAAGGTTTAGACTGTTCACACCGGTGGACGGTAAAACAACCTGTAATACTCATTTAGTATAAATTTCACTGCACCGGCGTATTGGATACGTTCGGTAAAAGAGCGGACGGAGAAACCATCCTCCAAATCTGGCGTCTACCCGTTAAGCGCTATCCTCTCCTCTGCCTCTGCTCGGGCCCCACCCAACCAACGCCTCCTCCACTCGCGCCCGTCCGTGGCTTCACGGCGGCGGCGGCCGAACCTCCCCTCTGTCGCGCTCGCCGGGCAGAGCTCGAGTGTAGCGGAAGGGAGTCCAAGATCCGATGGCCTCGACGCGAATGGAGCTCCGCCTCAGCGCGGGAGGACGATGGTCGGCGCGGGAGGAGAGGAAGGAAGGCGTTGGTTGGAGGAAGGCGGCGTGAAGCTCAGCGCGACGGCTGCGGCATGGAGTTCACGTGGGGATCCCTCGAGTCTCGACAGAGCCGAACGAGCCAGGCGGGGACGAAGGAGTACGCGGTTGCCGGCGGCGGGCGCGGCATCCTCCTGCTCCAGATCCGTCGGTGGCGGAAGGGGGAAGAGGAGGAAGGGCGATCGACGGTGGGGAAGAGGAGGAGAGGCTACGGATCCAGGCAGACCGAGCTCGCACGGACGCTCCGAGCTCCATCTTCGCCCCTGCTTCCTCCTGTTGCTCCGCGCGGGAGATGGAGAACGGCCGACGACGTCACGCGTGGGGGAGCTCGAGGAAGAGGCGGCGGCGGTGCGCGGAGGAGGTAGAGGAGCGGCGACGGGCGTGCGCGCGCGGCGGCGGCGGCGGAGGGGCTCATGGGGGAAGGAGGAGGCGGGGCGCGCGGCGGCGGCGGAGGAGGGGCTCGTGGGGGAGGAGGAGGAGGAGGGGTGCACGCGGGAGAGAGGCAGAGGAAGAAGAAAAGAGAGTGGGGAGGTAGGAAAGAGAGAGGGTAGAGAAAAAAAAAGATTATGAGAGACTGATATATGGGCTCTATAGAGGGTTAGTTGGGATAGAGGATGAAAAATAGAATATGACGGGTGCAGTAAAATTTGATATAGAGAAAAAAACATTGCTGATCAGAAGGAAGTATTTCTTTTAGAGGATAGACTCATAGGATCACGAGTGCGGTCAGTATTACAAAAGGAGGAGGACAAACAGAGTCTGACGAAGGAAGTAGAAGAACTACAGAAAGCGGCGATCAGTGTGCACCCCAGACAAGATAAAAGGGTGAAAGGTAGAAGTAGACGAGCGATCTCCAACTAAAGACAAGAAATCAAAAGGAAGGACAAAATCGATGAAAGAAGAAGAAGTGGAATAGTTGTATGTGAGTTGTTTTTTCGTGTGATGCTGGTTCTTAGATGTAAGACCTTGTCAGTTGTTTGTAGTGAACCAGTAGTGGGATGTCCTCTGGATGGACTGGTGCTAGTACGATCTTGCAAACATTGTGGAGTTCAAACCATATAATTTCGTTGCAATAAGTAATGAAATTCTGGGATGACCCTGTTATGAAAAAAAAAACAAGAGGCCAACACCGCCCAAGTTAGTTAAAAAAAAACTCCGCTTAAGTTGAGTATAGTGTTATGATTTGATTGAGGCCAACACCGCCCTGGCAGTGCTGTGTTTGATTTGATTTCAACTGGTGAATTCATCTTTATTTTGAAATCTGAGGGGGAAAAAAACGAAAGAAAAGGAAAGAAATACACTATTGGGCCGGTCTGAGTAGCAGCAGCAGGAGCCCATTCTCACTAGCAGCAACCTCTTCCCCTCCCAAGTTCCCAACCCTCGCCGCCGCCGAGCAGCCTCCATGGCGCCGCCGCCGCCTGAGCTCATGGACGATGCCGTCGGAGAGATTCTCCTCCGGATTCCTTCGGACGACCCCACGCACCTCCTCCGCGCATCCCTCGTCTGCAAGCCCTGGCGCCGCCTCCTCACCGACCCCGCCTTCCTCCGCCGCTACCGCGCGTTCCACCGGGCACCTCCCGTGCTCGGCTTCGTCCGCAACCAGAACCGTACAGCTCGCTTCATCCCCACCTCGTCATTCCGCCCTCGCGACCCCAAACGCCGCCGCTGCCAGGTGCTCGACTGCCGCCACGGCCACATCCTCCTCTACGACCACGCCAGCGGGAACTTCCTCGTCTGGGATCCCATCACCGGCGTGGACAGGCGCGTGCCGGTCCCCAACATCTTCGAGATCTTTTCCAGCTACAACGCCGCGATGCTCTGCGCCGCCACCGACTGCGACCATCTTGACTGCCACGGCGGCCCCTTCCTCGTCGTCGTGGTCGCCACCTACAGTCGTCTTCTAGGGGGGAAGCTCACAGGCGCGTGGGTGTACTCGTCGGAGGTTGGCAAGTGGAGCACATCAACCACCGTGGAGAGGGCGAGCCTTTTCTTAATCGAGAAGCTTCCCCCCGTCCTCGCTGGAGACAAACTCTACTCCACCATTGCGTGTAGTAACGCGATTTTGCGCTACGACTTGCGCAACGAGCGGGACTTATCAATATCACAGATCCAAGGGTGCTGCTCAGCTTTGTACGGCACCTTTCTCCTCATACCGGCGGAGGACGGTGGCCTAAGACTCGCTGGCCTGAATAAGTGCCATTGCAAGCTCGACCTGTGGTCACTGGAGACAATGGATCCAGATGGAGTTGCCAGATGGACGCAGCATGGCGTCATCCAGCTCGACACGCTGCTCTCCGCTGCTGATTCCACGCCCCCGCTGAATCTGATTGGTTTTGCAAAGGCCCCTGATGCCTATGTTGTTTTCGTCAGCACCGGTGCTGGCGTCTTCATGATCGGGCTTGAGTCACACAAGGTCACCAAGGTGTATGATAAGGATTGTGGATGCCAGCTCGTCTTTTCTTACTCGAGCTTCTTTACTCCAGGTATCGCTTCATACTCTCATGCCACCCGGTTAGATTATGGTGATCAGGAAATTTTTTTTTGATGATGACCCATATACTTTGATTGCCCTTCAGTGAAAGAAATGCTACTAGTTCAATTCATTGGATAAGATGGCTGTAGCAATTTACTCCTACCAAAGTTTGCTTACGTTTGATGTGTGAAGGTCAAAACTTGAAATTGGCAGATGAAGCCATTGATTAACTGTTCTGCTATTTCCTCTGTAGCTTAGCTTGTTGGAAGTATGTTGTACATTACGCACTTGTAAATGTTGTGCTAATAGCATGGCCACCATTCTGAAAGTTTAATATATGGCATCTTTTCAGACTCTGCTGTGGGAAGATTGCCACTGCCCCAGGGGTGACCAGGATGATCGTGTAATGAGCTGCTGGGGATTGCATATGGTATTTTCAGGTTCAGACCCATAAACCTGAGTTTTAAGCTGCCAGCATCCTAGAGAGCTATTGATTTATAATGTCTTCTTATCTGTTGGGTAGATCAAGTGAGAATGGAGTAGTTTGCTTTAGTCAGTTATGGTTACCCTGGTTGAATTCCCATCACCATCATAGTGGCTCGAAAACTATGGTTTAGTTTATGCTTTTGCTTAGTCAAGCTCCAGTTGGCATACGATTTGGAACACTAAGAGTTGTTTTAAATTCCTTCCTGTTCTAAAATGATTAATGTTGTTCATTTTCTATGTGACTCGATCATGGTTTCTTAATTCTCGTTCAATTGATGCTTCTTGTCAACTATGGTTGATTTTTCCTAGACGATAATTCAAGTACTCTGCTTCTGCTTTTTTATTGTCTTACTCCCTCCATTTTTATTTCATTCTATAAAATATTAATTTGATAAAATTGATCTCAATTACTCCCTCCAGTTGGAAATTGTTGACCGGACTACACCACAGCATCCACCTTTTCAGCCTCGAATGTTATGTGGCTAAGACAAATCATTACTAGTTCTTCGTGTTATATGTGGCCTCTTCAGATTCTAAACATGCTACAGAGAGAATATTTTCGGGTAAGCGAAGAGGATACGCAAGCCTCTCCCAAAATGAACAGCACAAAAAACCCAGTTTCATCTTTTGTAATATCAATGATCATGGCAAACTGGATCCAGTTTTAAGGAATCAATGACAAAAAAAATCCGATGAGGGAGCTTAACACTCAACGATATCATAACTCAATCGTCTTTTTCAAACTTCCAGGAGCATCCACGAGAAATTGGAACAACCATTTTTTTTTTTCTGATCAAATTATAAAGATGATTATCTTTCGAGCTGAAGTCCCATCACTACAGCGTCTTTTTGCTCTATGCCGAGAAGAAGCTACCTTGTGGCGCTGCAGGTTTAAGAGGGAAGAAGAAGAAATATGCATGTCCTGGTGTCGTTTGTTTAGTTACCATGTAGCCTAATCTATCTTCTCCTGTTTGCTCTTTCAAATCAAATTTGCTATACACTTGATGTAAACTCTTTGGGCCAGTTATAGGACCAATATCCGTAATGGAAATTCAGGTGGGAGTTCTCTCCCACGTTGACAATAACAACAATAATAATAATAAAGTCTTTTTATCCTAAGCAAGTTGAGGTAGTCTAGAGATAAAACCAATAGAGATTTAAAAAAGGAGAGACAAAGGAACGAAAGCCAAAAGAAAGAAAAGGAACCCAAAAAAGAAAAGACAAAAATAAAAGGAACAAAAGCTAAAAGCCAAAAGAAAGAAAAGCGAGTAAGCAAGAAGGGAGAAAAGAATGGATCACGGTTCCGACACGTCTATTGCTAGTCTTCAAGCGCTCTTATCCATAGCTAGCTCTTTAGGGATATCCCACTCCTTTAAGTCTCTCTTAACCGACTCGTCCCAAGTCAAGTTTGGTCGACCTCTACCTCTCTTTATATTAGCATCTCTTTAGAATCCCACTACGCACTGGCACCTCTACTGAACATGTCCGAACCATCTCAACCGATGTTGAACCAATTTCTCCTCGATAGGTGTCACTCCTATTCTGCACCGGATATCTTCATTCCGTATTCGATCTCTTCTTATGTGCCCGCAAAACCAGCGCAACATACACATCTCTGTTATACTCAATTGTTGGACATATCGCCTTTTCGTAGGCCAGCACTCAGCACCGTATAATATTGCTGGACGAATTGTCGTCCTATAGAATTTACCTTTTAGCTTTTGTGGCACCCTCTTGTCGCATAGGACGTCGAAGCTTGACGCCATTTTAACCAGCCAGCTGAAATTCTATGCCTAACATCTTCATCAATGTCACCATCCTTTTGTAACATCGATCCTAAATAACGAAACCTATTCTTCTTGGTCACCAATTGTCCATCAAGGCTAACGTCTCCATCCTCATGCCTAGTTGCGCTAAACTCGCATATCATATACTCGGTCTTGACCCTACTAAATCTAAATCCCTTGGACTCTAATATGTGCCTCCACAGCTCTAACTTTCTATTAACCTCTGCCCTACTCTCGTCAACTAACACCACATCATCAGCAAAGAGCATACATCAAGGGGCATCACTCTGTATTTCTCGTATGACCTCGTCCATCACCAAAGCAAATAGATAAGGGCTCCATGGTGACCCTTGATATAGTCCTATTTTAATCGGAAAGTCATTGGTGTCGCCATCACATGTTCGAACACACGTCCTCACATCCGTGTACATATCCTTCATGAGAGTAATGTACTTAGTTGGGACTTTGTGCTTCTCTAAGGCCCACTATATGATATTTCTTGGCACTTTGTCATACGCCTTCTTGAGGTCAATAAAGACCATGTGTAAGTCCTTCTTTTGCTCCTGATATCTCTCTATCAATTGTCGTATTAAGAAGATCGCCTCCATGATCGATCTTCCAGGCATGAACTCAAACTGGTTTTGTGTCACACATGTCACTCTTCTTAGACGATGCTCGATAACCCTCTCCCAGAGCTTCATCGTATGACTCATCAGCTTAATCCCACGATAATTAGTACAGCTTTAAACATCTTCCTTGTTCTTGAAGATCGGTACTACTATTCCTCCCCCACGTTGACAGTCAAAATTTTTTTTTTATAAAGATGAAAGCGCAGTCTTACAGAGGGAACGTGAATATGAACTCAAATAAACAAGGGAAACAATTCATTCGCTAGCACAGAAATTTCGCAACATGCGAAGAAGTACCAAAAGGAAGTTCTGTAAATTACCGTTGAAATTGTATCAGAATGTTCCGTAAATTAACACATATCCAAAATCCTGACTCGGCTACAAGCTACTGCATCATACACGCATACAACATTCTTTAATTTTTTTTTTTTTACCATTCTTGCAAAACCAAACAACAATTAAGTGAACTCTAGCGAATGCAGGATAGAATAAAAAGGTGCACTCAAAATTCACAAATACAACAACAATCCTTAACTCACTTAGTTCTTTGGATGAAGCCATGAAGCAAACAATAGGTATACGGCTGTACAAACATACAATACCAAGATAGGCACTACAACACATAATGAACTTTCATCTGCAGAGTTCAGACTTGCGGCCCACATCTAGGGCAGCCTATTCAGATTGATAGAGGGTATTCCCAAGTGCATTGCACTGATTACATAGTTAACATGGCCTAATGTCTCAGCTAAGCAACGAGAATATCACAGCTAAGCAATCAGAACATCACAAACATGATTGTGCCGGCTAATAGATTAAACAAGGCTACACCCGCCAGATAGATCAATTGAAATCATTGCAATATGTCACTAGACGTTATAAATTTTTTACCATATTGTTTCAACAGCTTAATTACAACAAGGTGAGAAATCGGTCATTAGTGCCGAACTGAGCGTCTGCGCTGATACGGTACAAAAAAAATTCAGATCTCCAATATCTATGAACTTGTGTCAGGAAAGGGAAATAATAGACATAATCCACCACAAAATCCTAAGACTTGAAAATAACTGTTCCACAGAAAACTACAAATTATTCCAAAGAGTTGTCTCACATAACAATTGATTTTAAACGCTTATATCTCACTACAGAATCCAGGAGATGCAGATACAAACACCTTGACATACTTCCTACTCGGTTGAGATTTGAGAAGCCCTTGCACAAGCAACTTGAGTTTTTCATGCACTTGAAGCACCTACTATTGGTTCCTCATCCGTTGGAGCCGAATCAATGACTGCAGAAATGCAAAATATTTGGGAAAAACTCAACAACATTCCTGGAAATAAAGACCATGTAACAAGAGGCAACTGGAAGAGACAATGGCAGTTTATACTAGTTAAAAGAATCGTCAATCCCATCATGAAACAACACCATTTATTGAGCACAGAAATATCACCATTCAGCAGGTTTGTTGCAAAGTGACATATCAGTATTAGTTAAAGCCTTAGCTAGTATATATATACTAGAGATATACCCCACGCGTTGCTGCGGGTTTTCTAGTAAATTGAAATGAGTATAATAACAAATGATGGCTAACTCTCAATCATTGAAAGGAAGAGTCAATACACAATGGATGGAGAGCAAAACATTACTCTGCGTAACACATTTGAAGCAATAATAATATTTTTTATAATCATTTTTCAGTATAATACATAATTCTACTTAAAATCTCAGTCCTCGAAAGCTGCATATAATTTCATTTATAAGCAATTAGCAACATAGATAATGTTTTTATATAGCAAGGTTCAACTATCTTATTTTTATTAATGGTAATTTTATTTACAAAATAAGAAAACTTTAATGCACACTAACTTATTAATTAGAACATAGCATTATGAAATAAAATATTTGCACCAGAAACCAATAGCATGCCAGCTAAAATGTATAAAAGATTGGTTGCATGAGTAGGAGAACTTGTTTTATTTTATCATGATATTAAGGAGAGTGTAAATCACTAAACATTACAATGAAGATTTCATTATTATGAGATAAAAATAAAGGAAATATCAAATGACCTGATGGGTTTTATCTGCAAAGAAAATGCAAATAGTAACATGCTAGTTGGATGCACTGTTCTAATACATGAATATATAAGTTTTTGAAGTCTGCAATCAGAAACCACCTAATGAGTATGAAATAACAATAGAGAAAAAATAGATGTGATGAGCATGTCCATCTGCAACTAAACAAAGCAACCTAATAAGCGGTGAATCAAGTATCAAAGTGAACAGGAAAAGTTTCTGTGCAGTTGCCAGATCTCCTCACTGAAGAAAATCCTGTACACGGCTGTTCCAGGCAGTAAGCCACCAGATATAGTTGTAGGATTGTGAAGTAGGCTTGATGATTCTGCTGGTGGTAAATGGCAGGCGTAGGCTCTGCATGAATGAAGAATCCCATTTTTGCTGATGGTTGCAGGGGCTTGAAGAAAATTAAGGTCGAGAAGGTGCGATCTAGCAGGTTGTAGAAGGTTTGATGGGTTTGTGCTCCATCCGTGCAGGATATATAGCAGAATGCAGCAGTAAAGACGAAGAAGGGTAGCATATGGAGGTTATAAAACGCTGGCCTCTTTGTATTCTACTTGATGTCAGCAAGGTAAAGAAACGTGTCAGGATTCGGTGGATATTAAGTCCACAGAACTGAACCGTTTCTTCTTTGTAATTAGAGTTAAGAGTTGAATGCATGGTAGATAAAAGAAAATCACGGTTACGGCTGTTATTGCTGGATGGTGTATAAATTGCAACGTGGTTGATGTCTGTGGGATTAAAGTTTGCTAGAAAATGCTGCTTGAGGTATGTAATAGAGTGAGAATGAATAGACAGTAGATGAGACTCAGTGGTGATGATCTAACGGTGGAGAAATAAGAGATGATGTGGCAGCATGAGAGTTGAGAGAAATAGAAATTAATGGTACTTAGTGGGTTGCATCTTTTAAAGATACTAGATGATACTCCGTGTGTTGCTGCGGAGATTGTAAAAATGACTTTTTTAACCAGAGACAATGCTATGACAAATTGATTTAAGCATATATTATTCCACCGAGTATTGGTAACTAAGTGTACTGCTAATCCCCATTACTCTATAGTGAGAAGCCAAGAAGTCCCTGTATAAAGAAGAGCTTGATTTCTCTTGTTTGTATATAACTTTTCGAAATAAGTCAACTTGTTTACAACCCCTTTTTTCTGTATAACTTTTCAAAAGACAACATGTGGTTGTGCACAAAATATAAATATACAATAAAATATGTAGTAGACTACCTTATCCTGGATTATGTGACGGACATATCCACAATATACGGCGTTGCCCAGAAGGAGGCCATTAATATTGGAATGAACAAATATGGGATGTAGGCATCAAGCTAGCAGCAAGCTCCCCATGGGTGGAATGAGGTGTTGGGTGATCGATGGAGTTGATGGTCGCTTGCCTATATTCCACATTTTTGCTTGTTGCAAGCGAAGGCTGATAGTATTTTCTCACTGGACGTACGCCGGTCATAGTGGTGGTCTATCTGTCTCATTTTAAAGGTAGAATTGGGACGTGTCTCTGAGTGAGAGAGGAGTTATTGAAAGAAAAAGCGTATGTCTGTTGATTTTCTGCTATTGACGGCTGTTTTTGTATGCAACATGCATGTATGGCAAGTAATAAGGATTAACAGGCAGCTAATGCTGGGGGTTTCTACATACCTGTGAGGTTGTGACTGATAAAGAGGAAGGGCAAACAGGCAGAGTAATTTCACAATAGCTATTGCTTATCGATTTGCATGCAGATAATATGCCAACGGTTTCTTCATCCCTGTGCTGAAGTAGGGCCCACATGCATGTATTTTTCAAGAGGTCATAGGTATCACGTGGCAGCTAGCTAACGTGGCTGGCAATATTATTGTAACGCTGGGAGCAAATGGTAATCACGGAATCATATATGGAGTGGTAGTGGGTTAAAAGTGTAGGATGCAATTATGACACTGATGGTGGTAAGCAATATTATGGACGGTAAGGATGTAGGCGATAGAGAAAATCAGACAGACTAAAATTTTGAGGTGATGTGGCACAATGTGGTTGCAAAGAAAGTGTAGAAAAATATGGCTAGCAGAATAGAAGATAGGATATAGTAAAAGTTGAAAGTCTGGGAGCCATTTAGAACGACACAAATCGTGATTACTGAATGGTTGCTGGTGGCCGGAAAAGTATTAAAGAACACATGCGTTAGTGGGTTAAAACAATTAAGAACCATTTTTGAGACGGCTTCTTGAGGTGGCAATCGGTGCTTTATAACAAATTTATAGTACGGTGAGAATTACGCTGGTAGAAAGATCCGACAGACTCAAGTTTTGAGGTGATGTGGCTCAACGCGGGAAGAGAGAAATAGTAATTAATGCCTCTTAGTGGGTTGCGTTTTTTATATATATGTAGATTATCAAATCACATTAGCTAAGGGATTTACAGGTAAGGTAATCTAGTAGAATTGATCACATATATACCTGGAATGCAGAAGCTCGTGTAGGGAACGACTATAGTGCCTTTGTCGAACACCTTCCTGGCCCTCCCAGAATTGAGATGGATCATATAGACAGCACAAGTGTGATCACGCATATTTGTGCCCAGAAAGATGACATCGGTGCCCTCAGCAAAACCAAGCACAGATGCATTGGGTTTGGAAGAACGAACAGATGCCAACGGGTGAATCGGGAGGGCACCGTCAGGGAGCAGCGTCTCGAGCTCTATGGCTCTGCCCCGTTCCCAGCAAGCAACACCGTCACCCTCGGCAGCTGTCACCCTCCACCACAGGCGTAGGCAGAGCTTTGGCTCGTCCTCCACGTCCACGCATCCCAGCCTACCATCCTCCATCGACATGTGGGGGAACAACATACATTTGTGCAACGATGATGGCGGAGGCTGCTCGATGATCGACAGGCTCTGCACTCCAAGCACGTACTCAAAGCTGTATCTCTGAAGGCAGTTGAAGTAGAGCTTGTCTCCCACAAGGGAGCTTGGAAATGATGCCGGCGTGTCAAGTGACGCATGAGAGTGCTGAACAGAGATGGGCTCACTCCAATCACCCGACACTGACGAGTACACGCGAGCAGATGTGAGTGTGACTTGCGAAAGGAGAAAATCGGTGCTATGAGACCAGACGAAGACCACAAAGAAGGGCCCCTTGTGGCAGGCGCGGTGGTCGCAGCCTTCCGTAGCGGCGGCACAGAGCACTGCAGCATTGCAGCCGTACTGCGCGGGCGGGGGTGAGGGCCGGGGCAGGTGGCGCTGCTCATTTGTCAAGGGATCCCAGACGATGAAGTCGTAGTTCGGCGCCGTGCCCAGGCTTGGGCTTGAGGAGAGGAAGAGGGCGCGGCCGTGGCGGCAGTCGAGCGGGAGCCAGCCCGGGAGCTCGCGGGCGGCGGGGCGGCCGGAGGCTGGATCGTTGGGGACGAAGCGTGAGGCAAACGGATTACCGCCTTTCACAATGCGAATGAACCCCACGACGGAAGGCGCCCTGTAGAGTGCGCGGTGGCGGCGGCGGAATGCGGGGTCGGCGAGGATGCGGCGCCAGCGCTTGCAGACGAGGGAGGCGCGGAGGAGGCACGCGGGGTCGTCCGGAGGGAGGCGGAGGAGAGTCTCGCCAACGAGGTCATCCGACAGCTCTGGCGGCGGCGGCGGCATCGCGTGCTCTGCGCGGCGGAGGCGAGGGTTTGGGGAAGGAAAGGGGAATGGGGAATTGAATCGGGTGAGGGTCGAAAACGGTGGCGGTGTGGTGCTGCTATGGTTGGGTCCAACCAGCTCGTAGACGAGGCTCTCGCCCCTGCCAGGCAGGCCCAATAGTTTCATTTTTTTTATTCTAAAATAAAACATTTCATAATTTGATCAAATTGGAAATCACAATTACCCAGTATTTTTGGGAACACATGTTATTCAGTCTCAACCAGCAGTTTTGTTTCCAGTTACATCTTGCCAATTAATTGCCATGATGCATTCTTCAGATCCTAAACCTGATCCACAGAGATAATTTTGAGGCATGAAAAAAATCCCTTCTATGTCATGGCATAAACTTTAATCCCCTCAATGCCACCTAAAAAACTCTTATCCCCTGAGTGCCATTGGTTTTAAATTTTATTCCCTTCCTTGTCATTTTTATCATATTAAATTGAAATGAAAATGTAAGAGGACCAGCTTGTCCTTCTCCCACGTGCGACCCATCGCGCGTCCGAGCGTGCTGACCTGCCCGAGCTCCCCTACGCCCGCGCCGGCTCTCGTATACGCGCCGACCTGCCCGAGCTCCCCTATTCTGGCCGCCGCATCCGCCCGCCCGCCCGCCCGCCCGAGCATGCCCCCGCTGCATCCTCCCGCCCGTCGGAGCGCGCCGCCGCCGCATACGCCCATCCGAGCTCCACTCCGGCCGCTGCCGCAACCGCCAGCCCGAGCTCCACTTTGGCCACCGCCGCATTTGCCCGGCTGAGCTCCACTCCGGCCACCGCCGCATCTGCCCGCCCGAGCTCCACTCCGGCCGCCACCGCATCCGCCCGCCTGTCGGGGGCAAAAACTAGGGTGTCACGTGGCGCCACTTACGGACCCACACACATCCAAGTCAAACGGTCCGCCGGACCACCGCCAAGGCGTCATCTACATGGGCCCCACGAAAGAATTCCCGCGACAACCAAGCCTCAGGAGCGAAGGCTGTGCCGCTTCCTTGATTCGCTCGACCCCCCGAGGGGTCGAAGGTCGGTCGCGCTCCGCTCAACCCCCCGATGGGTCGAGAGCTTGCAACGCCACGCTCGACCCCTCAAAGGGGGCCGAGGGTAGACCAGTCCGCCCGACGGGACTCAGACGCAGCTCGCACTCCTGAGTTGGTGACTCAGCCACTCGCCCAAGATTATCAACTCCGAGGTAAGAACGGTCATTTCACTATCGCCACGGCCATGACGACAGAGTGGGCCCCTGAAACCACCGAATAAGCTCTACCTCTGCCAACTCCCATCAGTGGGACCCACATCAAGACGGTATGGGCCGATGAATCCCTGACCGAGCCAGAAATAGCGGAGTGGAGAAACTCAATTGCCCTCCCAAGCTGGTGACTCAGCCACTCAATTTCCATCCCTTTGAAGTATAAAAGGGGAGATCCATCTTCTTCCCAAAAAACGACAACACTCACACTCGAACACCCACGAGCGACATGAGACTTGGAGCCCTCTTCTCTCTCACCACCGTTGTACTCCCTCATTGGTGCATGTAACATGAGCTGACCCAAAAACTAGACGTAGGGGACTTCCCCAAACCAGTATAATCCCCGTGTCCTCTTGCATAGCCGTCACTGAACTTGAAACGCGCACCCCCTAGAACAAATTTTACTCGTCGATGATCTAAACACCGATAGTTGGCACGCCAGGTAGGGGCTTCTGCGTATTTCACTTCACCACTTCCTGGTTCGGATGGTCACTTCCTCGACCTTCTGGGCTTCCGGCAGCAGCGTGTTCTTTGGGAGCCTGGAGTTCATTGCTACGGCAGACCAGAAGCTGCTATGCATCAGCATTCCACGGTCCGTGCCTCGCCCGGAAGACCTGCAGTAGCGGCTAAGGGCAAGACAACCGAGCCGGATGACCAGTCGGACGACCCAGGGGTCGAGCGAATCGACCCCCAGATCGAGAGAGCCTAACTCCCACACGACTGGAGAGTTCCATACGTCGAGTACCTGGCTCGAGGAACGCTTCCCGTTGATGGGACCGAAGCCAAACGACTCTATCGGCGAGCCAAGTCTTTCGTCTTAATCGACGGGGAAATTTATAAGCGCAGCATCACCAAAGTCATGCAACGTTGTATCCCCATTAGCGAGGGCATCAAGCTGCTCGTCGATATCCACGGGGGTGTCTGTGGCCATCACGTCGCGCCTCAAACCCTCGTGGGCAACGCTTTTCACCAAGGCTTTTACTGGCCGACTGCCGTGGGCGACGCAACCTGCATAGTCAAAACCTGCAAAGGTTGCCAGTACTATGCCTGTCAGACACATCTGTCGATCCAGGCCCTTCAAACGACCCCCCTCACGTGGCCCTTTGCGGTCTGGGGATTGGACTTGGTCGGCCCGCTTAAAAAAGCGCCCGGGGGCTACACCCACTTGCTTGTCACAATCGACAAGTTCACTAAGTGGATCGAAGCGCGCCCGCTAATCAAAATTCGATCCGAGGAAGCGGTTGAGTTCTTCCTCGACATCATCCACCGATTTGGAGTCTCCAACTCCATAATCACGGACAACGGCACGCAGTTTATAGGGAAGAAATTCCTAAAGTTCTATGATGACTACCATATACGCGTCGACTGGGTCCCCGTCGCACATCCTAAGATGAATGGCCAGGTCGAGCGCACGAACGGCATGATACTTCAAGGGTTGAAACCTCAGATTTTTCACCTGACTGTCATGTTCAACCGCTTGAAGCAGTTCAGCGGACGATGGGCGGCCGAACTCCATGCTGTGCTCTGGAGCCTGCACATGACCTAGAGCCGTGTGACGGGCTTCACACCTTTCTTCATGGTCTATAGATCTGAGGCAATCCTGCCCACAGATCTAGACTACGGCGCGCCGCGAGTACGTGCATATGATGATCAGGGCAACGAAGCAACGCTCCAGGATGCGATAGACCAAATAGACAAGGCGCGAGACATCGCACTCCTCCATTCGGCCAAGTACCAACAAGCACTCCGCCGCTACCATGATCGAAATGTGAGAGACAGAGGCCTCCTCATAGATGACCTTGTTTTATGCAGGGTTTAGGACAATAGGGGTCAACACAAGCTCCCACTGCCCTGGGAAGGACCATACGTCGTCTCTTGAGCCATCTGACCCGGTACCTACAAGCTGAAGACCTTGGAGGGCGAAGAATTCAAAAACGCATGAAACATTTCACAACTACGTAAATTCTACCCTTAAGGGTTTCTAGTAGTTCCACTTTCATGCGTTTCACCCGATCTTCAGCGAATCTTGCCCCCCTCCCCGGGGGGCAAGCCTCGCTCGGGGGCTAGAGGGCACATGGCACCACGGACTTCGTCCCCAAAATCGCACTTCTCTTTTCAATGCAACTGTGGCCTTAAGCCCCATTGCGGCGATGAACAAAGTAGGCCACGAGGAAAGTAGGTTCATGATCGAGTCGGTCAGACGGCGCAACGTCATGCTAGCCCCAGCGGCCACGACAACGGCGGTCACCAACGAGGTCAAATCTCGACAGCCTCGGGGGCTCGAACTTTGTAAGTCAAAGCAGGAAGGGAAAAAAGCCATCCACCCGAATAACCGACCCAAAGATGAATTGAAATTGTTTAAAGGCCACCATGGGCCAACAAAACCAAACAAGCACACAAGTTCATGATTTAAACCTATTACATAAAAGCGGGCATGATGACCCATTTTCTAGAAATAAAAGCTAGGAAACTCAGCCACTAACTAGTTCTCCCCGTCTACCTTGGGGAGCGCCTCTTCCTCGTATTTTGCAGCCAGGACGTCGACATGAGACTCAAAGTCAACGCGGATCCAGGCCATCTCCTCAAGAGTGTGGTCGTGGTAACCAAGGCTCAACGCCTCATAGTCCACCATCACGTAGTGCGTCCCGAGCATGGCAAACACGGTGCACACACCAAAGCGCACACCACGCCGGATCCACTCGCGGCCCGAGGACACCAAGTTCCCGACCTGTAGCGCTCGCGAGGCCCCAGGTTCCACGGGGACTTGGAGTTCCTGAGCCGCCCTTCCCAAGGCAGTGCGCAGCTCGGCTTCTCCGCGACCTATTAACGAAGGGACTCCTCTGCCCTGGCCAACTTCTCCTCCAGTACCACACCAACCAACAAGGACATGCATGGAAAAGAGAAACGGGAGCCATACCTTCCGCAACCTTGTAGGTCTCCTGCAGCTGCGCAAGGTGCGTTGCCGCCACATCGGCCAAAGCTTTGGCCGCGGCCATGGCCTGGTCGCGCAGCTGCCTCTCTGAGCGCAGCGACTCCTCCAGCCTCTGCACGACCTCAGCCCGAGCAGTGGCCCGAGTCAAGGCATCATCACGCTCCTTCTGCACGGTCTCAAGCGCCAGCTCCAATTGACCCAGTTGGCCCCCGTGCTGCTTCTCCATGGCCTGTAGACGTTACAGCTACGTCTGAACCACAGAGCCTTGCTCCTCGGCATCCTTCAGTGCTGCCTTGAGCTCCTCCATACGGCCCTTCATCGCCCCTAGCTCAAGGAGGGCGTCGTAGAGGTTGGTGAGGATTGTCAGGCCTTCTTCCTTGTACCTCTAGGTCACCACACCGGAGTAACTAGCAAAATCGGCACTAATGACGTTACAGTTATTGAAGAACCTCTTCTTCTCCAGAGACACAACGGAAGAGTCCATCCGGATGTGCGGCGGAGGCCGCTGCACCGCCTTTGCAGCACCCATCGGGAGCCACCCCCTCGTCAGGTCAATGGCCGGACGTCGAGCCGCTCCGCCAGCACTGCTCACGGGGACGCCTAGAGCGGGCATCGCCGCGAAAACCTTTGGGACCACCGAGGAGCTGGCCCTTGGTGCCACCACCACGACCTCCGCAGAGGACGTGACAGGCGCTCCCAGAACAGCCAGCGCCGACGCCGTAGCCTTCTCGGAGGACTCCGTGGGACCATGGTTCTGGACCATCAGGAAAACCGTCCCGGCATCAACTGCCGCGCGTTCGGAGAACCCGATGCCCGTAGGTCCTCCTCGCGCGTTCTTGCCGCTGTATCCACCTTCAGCGACTTTGCCGACGTAAAGTGCTCGGAGTGAGGCCTCTTGGCGATGGTCCGGAGCTTCGGCACGAGCGCATCGCTTGCCTAGCCTGTGTCGCGCCCACGCTTCAGCGAGGCGTCAACGGCAGGACCAACACCCGACTCCTCTAACATGGGAGGAACATTGGCCACCTGTTCGGCGACCGGTCGGTCACCGTCTCCGCCGCCCTTGACTGGCTCGCTCGGCCTCGGGGGCTGCTCCCCTTCGCCTCTGTTGACCACTGACGCATCATCCTGCACGGCGTGCTCACCCACGGCCCACGACTCGATGGGATCCTTTGCCCCCTCGGTGCTCGTCGGCTCGCTCCGATGGGTCTCTGGCGCGACGTCCCGGGCACACGAAGTCACGCCCTCGGTGAAAGGGGCGACATGCAGTGCCACCGCCAAGTTCGCATCAACCTCATCATCGCCACCCGCCAGGACATCCAGATAGGCATCGTAAGGGTGAGCGACATGCCCACCGCCATCCCCCTCGCCCCCTGAGCCGTCGTCGTCTTCATCGAATGAGGCCAAGGACTCCGTGTTCGTGGCCTTGCCCATGTCCCGGCGGCGCGCCTCTTCCTCTCACGGTCCAACTGTTGTCGGAGCTTCATGTCCTTAGCGCTCTGCTTCTGCCTCTTGGCTTCTCAGGCCTCCACGTCCTTAAAGTGATGCGCCGCCCTCAAAGGCGTGTACTCAGGCAGCTTCAAGGCATGAGGACAAAAGCGCGCCATCAACTCGGACTGCATCCAAAAGATAAAATCAAAAAATAGGATCTCAAAGACAAGAAGCAAGTCAAATGGCCAGAACCCGGAGAACAACAAGAAAAAGCGAGCCTACCACGTCGACCGCCCCGTCTGACGGGAGCATAGGCGAACAGCCAGGAATCGGCCAGATGCCGTCCAGAGATAGCAGCACCGCCCTGATCCTCTCCACCATAATCGAGCGGTTGGTCAGCTCCTCTGCGGCCGCAACAGCCCCGACGACACCGCGCTCCTCAGGGCCCACCCGGAACATGGGGAGGGGCCTGCCCGCGAGCGGGATGTAGTGGCGCTAAAACCACCATCGCGTGACCCCGACAGCGGAGAGCCCTTGATCCTTCAAGCACCGAATGGCCTGAACGACATGACCGACCGACTTCTGGTGCTTCTTCGTCACGCCCCAGTTGTAGGAATTTTGGCGCCTCCCGGATCGATCGATTGGTGAACGCCGAGAACGGACCCGTCGGGTCGTTGCGTAGGTAGAACCACTTTGAATGCCAGCCCATCACATTCGAAGGGAAGGGAACCAAGATATACTCCAGTGCCCTCCTATGGATCAAGCGCAGGCTGCAGCAACCGAGGGCGACGGGACGCACCTCGTCGTCCGTGGACCTTATAAACAGGGAGGGGAAAAGAAGTACTTCCATACCTCAATATCGGGAGCAATCCCCCAAAAGTCCTCACACAGCGCGACGAACAGCGCGACGTGGAGGACCTCGTTCGGGTTCAGGTGCTGCAGCTTGATCTCGTAGAAATGCAGCAATCCCTTAAGGAACCTGCTCCCCGGTGAGCCAACACCCCTCTCGTGGAATGGCATGAGAGAGACGACGTAGCCCGATGGGGGGTCGGGCACCGCCTCATTGTCTGGCATGATCCACTACACCGCGTCGGTGAGAGCCGGAAGAAATCTGGCATCCACCAGGCCCTCCATCCGTGACATCCGCGCAGACGAACGACCCAAGGCGGTGCTATCGAGCTGAGCCATCACAGCGAGCGAGAGGACGATGGGTGCAAGGAAGACGAAGCAGCGAAGAATAGCCAGACGAGTGTTGAGGTCCTTAGCACGCTTAAAAGCTGGAGGCAAGAGAGGAAGCGAACACGAAGCAAAAACGGGAAGAAGAAGAAAGAGACAACCCAAGGCTGAACTTAAATAGACGACACACTCCAAGGGACGCGCTCTGATTTGACTGCGGAACCCAGCCACGGCCTGCCCGAGGTAAGGGGCCTTAACTCCTCACCGTATGATTCGCGGTTCGGATGCCCGCCACGTCTCCTCCGATTCTCTCCATGTGCCCATGACTCCCCGACTTCCGCCTCTTGCAACGACTCCTTGACCTCGTGGCCCCACCATCGTCATCATTTGGGAGGAGAAAGCGCAGCCTTGGCCACCATGTCATAGGAAACAAGGCGATGCGACAGTTCACCCGGGGCCACCACGACGCGCGCGCGCGAGGTAAATACGCCACCTCCTTTTCGGGCAGTGGAAGGACGGTTCAAAACCAATCGAAACCCCCGTGTCTCTCTTTTATCTCTTCACAATTTAAGGAAGCAAGCCCTTTCACCTAGAGCTTTTCATTTTCCGCGTCCAAAATCCTCTCGTAAAAGCCCCTGTATTCACGGGTGGAGAGCAGGACGATTGAGGCAAAACTCAATTGACCATGTCTTGCAGCAACGACTCGGTCGACCCTGTGGGGTCCAACCGGCGTCGACCCAGGCGGTGGCACGACATATCGCGACCCGGCGACTTGACTCAAGGTCGACGAACTTAGGTAAGACGGGATAAGAGACTGAAAACTACCTCGATGGCCCGATGGCGCCGAGGTTCTAAGGCTGGCCTCACGGAGGGTTCAACAGCCACCTAGAGCGCAAGACAGAGCGAGGGGCATGAGCGATAGGCACACTCAGCGGCTAGTACCCTGACCCCCAAGAGGTCGAGGGCATCGCGGAGTAGCGTTTGAGTCCTGTTCCCACTCGACCATTGGTATCTCACCGAAGAGAGACAGCTAGCCATCACGACCTATCGAATGGTCGCGACAACAAGTCGGTTTGGAAAGACGGATTTTACGAGGTCGACCACCAACTGGTCCGTTGGGACTCCGCCAATAGAGACCCCACGGTAGGGTCGCACAACAAATCTCTTTATTGATGCGTCTCGCACGGGGCCAATTCATATAAAAATCTCTTACAAACGAGCGTTGTGATGCACGAGGTACAAGAAAGAGAAAAATAAGAATCGACCTCACGGAGCACACTACAATAAGAGTCGGTACCCGCACCTTGGCGGGAGCGTATGAGGTGAAGTAGCTATAATGCTTCGTCGTCGCGGGAAAGACGCCCTCATTCAAGAGTGCGGAATCCTTCCAGCCAACGAAGCTAGCAGATTATTTGCGCCTTGGGGACGCAAATGGTGGTGATCCCGGGGGCTACAGTCCCCACAGGAACAAGAGGGCCGGTGTGGCACTTCTTCCTTCTACCACCCTGCCCGACGCCGGCTAAGGCGCACAGGGAAGCGACTGAGAAGCCATCTTGGCCGTCCATAATGAGGCCCCTTACTCTTCACCAAGTGCCGGCAAGCGGGGGAGGTTATAGGATTCAGATCGCCTGGCCGACCGATGCCGCCACAAGCAATGGCAGCTACAGTGGTCTCTTCAGGGAACATCAAAGCACTCCCCGCTCCGTCATAACAATCGTCTACAAGGGACACCTGGCCGTCCCGTTTCAAGACATCTCCCTCATCATCGCTCTCACCTCCATCACTTGATGAGCACTCGCTTGGAGCAGCCATATCACCGCCGGGATTCCCCACAGGGGACCTGCCGAGCAGTTTTAACCTAAGGATGCAACCGAATCCAGGAGGAAAAGAGACTATAGCATAAGCAAGGATGAGAGCACCATCCTGAGAAGGCCTTAAATAGCCCAACCGCCCTAGGATTCAGCCTCGGATCCCCCTGACACACAGTGCGTCGGCGCTAGGCCCGATAGAAAGATGCCCTTACACATCGCACGCTAGAAAAAGACAACGAGCCTGCCATTTCGGCAGCATCGTGTCTCGCCTTTTTAGGCAAACGAGACGCGCCTCGTCGCAAGGGTGCTACGGACAAACCCCTCCTCTGCGGCACCCTGAGCCGCTTGCTCGGTCCAGGAGACGGAGCCCGAGATGTTCGGGCGCGACAGTGCTCCCGTGACTACTTTGAACGAATCAAGCCAAAGTGCGAGTTTCATCGAAACTCGCCCTCTGGCTCGGGGGCTACACCCGACGGGTGCGCTCGCGCGCACCACTACCGGAGAACGAACTAACCATTCCACGACCGAATCAAGCCAAAGAACAAGTCCATACGGACTCCTCTTCTGGCTCGGGGGCTACACCCGTCGGGTGCGCTCACGCACACCTCTTTCGGAAGTCGGACGACCAACAAGCTACTTCGCACCGTCCGCGTACGTCAGCGTCGAAATCCTTCGAGCGACTCTTCGACTCGCTCAGGGCTTGTTGTCGGGGGTAGAAACCAGGATGCCACGTGGCACCACTTACGGACCCACACACATCCAAGTCAAAGGGTCCACCGGACCACTGCCAAGGCGTCACCTACATGGGCCCCACAAAAGAATCCCCGCGACAACCAAGCCTCAGGAGCAAAGGCCGTGCCGCTTCCCCGATTCGCTCGACCCCCCGGGGGGTCGAAGGCCGGTCGTGCTCCGCTCAACCTCCCCGAGGGGTCGAGGGCTCGCAACGCCACGCTCGATCCCTCAAAGGGGGCGGAAGGTAGACCAGCCCGCCCGATGGGACTCAGACGCAACTCGCCCTCCCGAGCTGGTGACTCAGCCACTCGCCCAAGATTATTAACTCTGGGGTAAGAACGGTCATTTCACTGTCGCCACGGCCATGACAACAGAGTGGGCCCTCGAAACCATCGGATAAGCTCTCCCTCTGCCAACTCCCATCAGTGGGACCCATATCAAGACAGTACGGGCCGAAGAATCCCTGACTGAGCCGAAAATAGCGGAGTGGAGAAACTCGATTACCCTGCCAGGACGGGACAGATTCCAACTCCGAGTGGGCCTGAGCAAGCGTAACCTGACGTGTCGACCCCCGACGAGGGGGTCGAGCGGGACGGTGGTCAACAACTATCAAACCACCCCGTCTTAAATGCCGAACGTCGCCTGAGCGCACAGTATAAGGGAGTCAAATCTCTCTGGTACCCACTCCTCTCATCATCACCGATGCCCGCTGATGATGGCAGGCATAGCGAGGCTCTCTGTGCTGCTATCGCCTGCTGACACCCCTAAGAGTGATGACGCAGGACAGCCTGATTGACGGTGAGATTATACCTTGCCTGAGCAACATGACAGGGCCCATGCTGCACCTCCTCGCGTGTAGCGGAGCATGACATCTACAGGTACGAAGGGAGCTTGAAGATGCATCTAGATCCCCTAGTGGGTTTTGGTGATTAATGACATAAGATTAAACTTGTGCTAACATGTTCATGAAGAAAATGTGTAGATTATCAAGAGAAAATTTAGTTGCCCACTCTTGTAAGGAAAGTCTATCCCTCAATAAAAGAGAAAAGGAAAAGGACTCCTAGTGCTTCAAGTTTAGTCTTTTGCTAATTTATTTTGAGTCATAGGTATGCCGAACTATTAAGAGGGGTAAAACTTATCTTGCTTCTAAGGGAATTTATGTGCTCAAGTCCACAAATAAACTATGTGAAAGTTTAGCCAACAAAGCCAAAGAACCAACCTTTTTTTCTTAGCCAAACAGAGAGTGATGGAAGTTCTGTGACCCTCCTCACAGAAGTTCCGTCAGCTTCAGAATCTATCCTTGCACCAACCCGAGAGTGACAGAAGTTTCGTCGTTCTCTGACGGTAGTTCCATCACTAGAATTTCCTTGGTTCTCATGGAATTTCTGTGAGCCCTTTTCATGTCTACCCGAGAGTGACGGAAGTTCCGTCACCTCTTGACGGAAGTTCCGTCATAGCATCTGCTTTTGCTTTCAGGCTCACGCAACAACTAATTTTGCAATGACGGAAGTTCCATGGGTGACCACGGAAGTTCCGTCAGTCACAGAAAAACCAGTAACGACTAGTTTTTGGAGAGCCTCTATTTATAGCTTACCCCTTCCCCCGTGGGAAGGGTGGGACACTTTGGCATTCCACTCTTTCTTCAACTAGAGCTCTCCCCTCTCACTCCCAAACTTGTTCATGAGATTCCAAGCAAAGTGAGAGAGATCCAACCATACAAAAAAAGATTGATTCCATCCACTCAAAAGGTTGAGCACATCTTTCCCTCCCCATCAAGATTTGATTTGCTTGTTACTCTTGGAGACTTGGTCTCCTAGATGGCTAGGCGTCGCCCTTGAGCTCCCAACTTGTTGTGGTGAGACGGGGACGTTTGTGAAGGTGTGATTCGCCTCCAGAGGAAAAGAATCAAGTGGAAAAAGAAATCCGAGTACGATCTTTGTGATTGCTTGGCGGGGAAAAGGGTTGAGAGAGACCCGACCACTTTATGTGGCTCCTCAACGAGGACGTAGGAACTACTTAGTGTGGTTGCCGAACCTCGAGTTAATTCCTTGTGTCTCTCTTTAATTTCCTGTATTTATCTTTGTGCTTGTGTATTTCCTTCATATTATTGTGCTTGTTTCACTTGTTAATTATATTGCTAGCTATTCATTGAAGAACCCTAGGTGTGCATTGCTGTAGCTTCGCCTCTATCAAGTATTGTATTGCTTTCTCTTAGTTATCCGCATTCAAATTATTTTTAGAGGAAGGTTTGGTGAAGTTCTATCATTTGACAGAACTTCCATGTGTGATGGAAGTTTCGTCATTCCTGACGGAAGTTCCGTCGTCCCTGTTATTTGATCAAAGATTAGTGCTTTTTTCAGGATTAATTTTTAGATTGCCTATTCACCCCCCCCTCTAGGCAACTTATAGAGCTCGACCCAACGACGGAGAATGGGGGCACGCTCGGACACAATGCCCCTCCCTGACACAATAATAGGATGATAGGGGCCCACGAAGACCAACGACTACGCCACCAAGCGAAGACTTCGCCTCCTTTGGCACGCCTTCACCGACTACACACGTGTAGAGCTCTCTCTCTCTCTCTCTCTCTCTCTCTCTATAATATGGGTCCATCCCCTTCAAGTATAAAAGGGGAGGTCCATCTTCTTCCCAAAAAACGACGACACTCACACTTGGACACCCACGAGCGACCTGAGACTTGGAGCCCTCTCCTCTCTCACCACCATTGTACTCCCTCACCGGTGCAAGTAACACGAGCTGGCCCAAAAACTAGACGTAGGGGACTTTCTCGAACCAGTATAATCCTCGTGTCCTCTTGCATAGCCATCATTGAACTTGAAACACGCACCCTCCTAGAACAAATTCTACTCGTCGGTGATCTAAACACCGACACCGCCCGATCAGCCATGCGAGGACGAGCCAGAGCTCGCAGGCGATGGTGGTCAGCCACTGCCATGGCACGTCCAGTATGGGGTGGATGACACGGTACCGAAAGAAGGCGACGAGGAGGAGGGTGGGGAACGCGATGGCCGCACGGTACAGGTTGAGCTCGAGGAGTGGAACATGCACCTTGCTCCTGAGAGGCTCAACGGGGCTGTTGCCATTGCCATCCCCATCGTGGTTGCAAGATAAGAGAAGACCAGCTCATGAGAGAAGAAGACAATAGAGGCAGAATTGGTATTTTCAAAATTAACTAATAGTCAAAATCCCTTCTATGCCACTGTAATGGCATGAGGAAGATAAAAATTTAAAACCAATAGCATTCAGAGGATAAGAGTTTTTTAGGTGACATTGAGAAGATTGAAGTTTATGCCAATGACATAGAAGGGATTTCCCGAAAGAGGGGGTACACAGTCAATATATCTTCAGCTCAGAGTATTTTATCTCCAAAATGAATGGGACAAAACCCTCGAGCAAGACCAGATGTAAGAATGAAACACAGTTCCTCTGTTTTTCACAGATGAAACAAAATGCGTCTGATAGTGATCACGACAAATAAGAACTATTTTAAGGAATCAATGATAATCAAATTCGATGATAAGCATTTCACCGCAAACTTCCACAAATACAAGAAATTGGGACAAGCTTTTTTCTTTCTTGGTCAAACTAATGATGAAAACTTAGTTCTTGTAAGGATCTTGAATATAAAGTCAAATAAATAAGAGAACATTTGTTTTATAACCCTGAAAGTTACGAGCTATATAAAATACCAACAAAAAATTGGAGCACTGTAAATTACATTTGAAAGATCATGATGTCTGGAAATTAACACATATCTAAAACTTGATCCTGGTACAAGCTACTGCATCATACATGCGTACAACATTCTTTAAAGAACTGATCATGCTTGAAAAACTAAACAAATCATAGGGAATACCATCAAATGCAGGATATCATAAAATGGAGCAGTTAGACTTCACAAAGACAGCCACAAGCCACAAATCGGCAAGTCCTATGGATGAAATGATGAAGTAAACCGTAGGTCAGATTAGTACACGCCCACGACAACACATCGGTGCAAAGTAGGATGATCTGTATACAACATATATCATACATTAATGTGTAGCAAGCAAAAAATGATCGAAAGCATGACCAATTCCTTGGTTTGAAGTCATGAAAGTCCACAAGCTATTATGATACTAACATTGAAGACATGGAAATCCACAAGTTCATGACCATAAATGGTGGTTCGAAGACATGAAAATCCACAAGCTATTATTAAACCATCTATGGTAACTTGGCAAGTGAGCATCGGACTCATATTCCATCACTGAATCAACTTCATAGCGAATTTTCCGGGTCGACTTGATCAGTTGATTCTTCCACGTCCATAGCAACTGCTATAAATACAACAAACAATATAAATATTTGACGAAGATGTGCATAAATCTGTGCGCTAGGTAGTTGCATTTCCATTTCTGTCATATTTATGTGCTTATAATGGTGAATGCACTGTAATAAATTCTACTGGGAACAATGGATCTTAGTATGGACCAGGTTCAAAGCAGCAAGAAGATAATCGATGAAGATCACAGGAGTTGCCACTTGCAGCTGTAATAATACAAAACGCTAATTACCTGGGGCAGTAGCCAGAAGCTATAATACAAATTCTACTTGCATGGAAACATCAATTCAATTATGATACAATTCTACTGGGAACAATGGATCTTAGTATGGACCAGGTTCAAAGCAGCAAGAAGATAATCAATGAAGATCACAGGAGTTGCCACTTGCAGCTATAATAGTACAAAACGCTAATTACCTGGGGCAGTAGCTAGAAGCTATAATACAAATTCTACTTGCATGAAAACATCAATTCCAGTCATGATACAATAGAACCCTCTTAAAATTAACTGTTGGAATTGCACAGCAAGATTTGTTCTTACCTTGATATCTTCGCTTCCTCGATTGAAATTAGTGGGTTAAGCAAAAACATAATCAAGAACACTAATTAATTAGAAAACAAGTACTCCTCTGTTCTGTTTTTGTTGTCGCCGGCTAGTTCAACTTTGAACTAACCAGCGATAGCAAAACAGGAATGGAGGGAGTAGATGGCAACGAATTTGTTAAGCATAGATGTCGTGACAGTGATGATTACAGTGGGTAGAAAATTAAGAATCAAGAAGACAAAATAAAGATCGCATGAGTTGGCATTTGCGGCTAGAATACAAGAAGCTAATTACCTCGAATAGTAGCCGGATTTTTCAACTTCTTTGGATTCAAATACTTGGAGATTGTACTAGGGCAATACATGGGAGCAAGAAAGCTGGGTTCCAGCTGGCCAGAGCAAGCAACAGCGCGCAGTTTACCTCCATCCTTCATCTCAACAGCAAGCATCCAAGCCAAGGGGTGCATAAATTTCTTCCTGACCATTAAATAAACAACATCCTCACCTCTGGCACAAGGAGTGGGCTGATATGTCGGGAGGTTCTGCAAGCCTTGTTGCCTTGCTGCGGCGTCTTCAGTGTCGTGTTGATTACACAGCAACCCAGAGTACTCCAGCGCCTATGAAATCGCCGGGTCATGGTCGATAGTAATCTCGGAAGCCTTCACAGTTATTCCCTCATGCCAATCGTCCAAGGAGTCCCTCATCTCTGTGTTGCTCCATGTCGTGATGTTCCAATCATCCACGCGGAAGGCGGGCGTCCCTCTTTCATCGTTACCAACGCGATCACCAGTAACTTGCATGTGCACAAACTTGAAGCAGCGTTTTTCTCTGATGAAAGTGATGCCACGGCGGTCACCTGGGTAGCCTAGGTATACTCCCAAGCCATTGTTAGCTCTCATACTCTCGAATGGCAAGGGGAGCGGCATGACACGGAGGGCAGGATTGGGGTCGAGCAGATCGCAGAGCAGGATGCCACGCCAGAGATCGACCCAGCCCATGGTACCAAGCTCCCCTCCGATGGCGATCACGGTGGTAGTATGATGATAGAGGAGCCGATCACACTTTGGGTATCTTCACCGGGAAACGCTGCCGTGGCATTGACAGAATTCTGGTACTCCATCCCGAGGAAGCAGTGTCGGAGTGAAACAGGTGGAGTTTACAGAAGTCACCAACGCCCGTGCCAACCAACTATGCCTGGGCGTTCGGTTAATTCGGCTCGGTTAATACGGTTGTAAAGAAGTTCGGTTATTAGAAAATAATAACCGAACATACAAAGGAAAAAGCAATAACTGCTCAAAGCAATAATAGCTCGATCTAGATCGTTGACAGCTCGTCCTCTCTGCCATGGCGCCGTCTGCAACTCAAGGACTGCGCCGCCGTCACCCACGCCGCGCCGCGTTGAGCCGGCGAGGCCGTCGCTCGTCTGCGCCCGCTTGCGCACGGGAGGCCCGCCTGCGCTCGCCAGCCCACACGCACACGCTGCAGCCTGCGTAGCTATCGCCGAGGACGTCGCCCGCGCCAGCAGAACCGAGGTCGTCGCTTGGTTCAGCTTGCACTCACGCATCCTTCATTCCTTTGTTTAGCTCCCTGCCGCGGTGCTCGTGGGCGCTCGCGCTGCTGGTGACGGCGGCTGGGAGCCAGCTGCAGGTCGTGGGTACTTTATTTAAGGTTACATATGAGGGCAACCATTTAGGTTAGTGGGAGAGAGAATAGGCTATTGGGCCTTGCTTCTATGAGCTGCACGTTGCACTGCTGGGTTACAAAGTTCGGTTTTACGGTTAATACAGACCCAAAACCGAAAAGAAAACCGACTACCGAATAGAGGAAAAATAAAAACCGCACTGAAAACCGAACACCGAATTAACCGCAAATTTCGGTTATTTCGGTTCGGTTTGCGGTTTCATGGTTAACCGCGCCCAGCCCTACAACCAACGCGGCGACGCTGTACTGGCCATCCGGACGAGGAAGCAGACCCGCGGTGCAGTTCTGGAAGAAGGGGTGCGGGCGCTGCAGCAGCGAAAGCGAGGGGCGGCTGGGGTGAGCGCGGTAGATGAAGTAATCGCAGCCGTCGAGTGTTCGGAACCGGCTGACGTTGACGCGGAGGAGGACGAGGTCGTCCACCGAGCGCACGATCTCCGGGGGATCGTCGGGCTGCAGATCGGAGCTGTGCACGAACACGGTGGACAGTTGCGGCGGGCGTTGGAACACAAAGGACACCGAGATGGGCACCTTGTTCCTGGTGAGGCTTGTGGCGGTGGTGCGGTTGCTGTGGATGCCGACCACGGCGGCGACGTTGAGGAGGACGTGGGCGGCGGCGCGTCGAGCCGCCCCTGTACGCGGCTGCCGCCGGGAGGTCGACTTCGTTGTAGGAGCGGTGTTGGTGGACATGGCTTCGAGATTGGAAGGAGGCGGCGGCGATGCGTGCTGGGTGCTGGATCCGACTGGAGGAAGAGGAGAGCAAATGGCGGCGCAGGAAGCAGCCATTTCTGAGATTTCTTTCACGGAATAATTTTTGTGGTTTCAATTTATGTCGCGGACCGGTATCATTCATTTGAGTCCATTCTCACCTGACGGCGGCAACCATTTTGTGCCTGAAATGAATCGGCCTTTCTATCCGGCCCGGTCCTTGTTCTTCGTCGGATGTATCCCTTCCCCGGCTGAACCACCCTCGCTCGCCTCCCCGCTGGGCCCATCACACAAGCAGCAGCCATGGCGCCGCCGCCGCCGCCGCCGCCTGAGCTCATGGAGGACGCCGTCGGAGAGATCCTCCTCCGCCTCCCTCCGGACGACCCCGCGCTCCTCCTCCGCGCCTCCCTCGTCTGCAAGCCGTGGCGCCGCCTCCTCACCGACCCCGCCTTCCTCCGCCGCTACCACGCGTTCCACCAGACGCCTCCCCTGCTCGGCTTCCTCCGCAACGCGGACGATTACATAGCCCGCTTCGTTCCTCCCTCAAACCCCCGACCACCGCTACTGCCGCCATGGCCGCGTCCTCCTCTACGTTCACGGCAGTGATTACATCGTCTGGGACCCCATCACCGGCGACGAGCAGCACGTTCCCGACGCCGACATCCCGCAGTCCTACTTCAACGCCGCGGTGATGTGCGCCGCCGGTGCCGGGTGCGACCACCGGGACTGCCACGGCGGCCCCTTCCTCGTCGCCTTGGTCGGCACGGACGAGCACGAGTGGGTGACGTACGCGAGCTTGTACTCGTCAGAGTCCGGCGAATGGTGCGAGCCGTCTGAGCTGGAGTTCGAGTACTACGTCGAGATGCTGCCGCCTGTCCTCGCCGGAGGCGCGATGTCGCGATGTATTTCCTCTGCCAGTTCGGCCTTGCAATATTGAGCTACGACTTGTACGTCGATGGGGCCTTGTTCGGGTTCGAACGGCCGGAGCGGGACAACCCCCGTGACTTCGACGGCACTGCTCTTATCCCGGCCGGGGACGGCCTGACATTTGCTGGCCTAACGCCATACAGCAGACTTCACCTGTGGTCGCTGCAGATGACGGGTGATCCCGACCAAGTTGTGGAATGGACATCTTACAGAGTCATTGAGTTGGACACGCTGCTTCCCAGTGCTGATATCAGGAGCTATCATCAGTCTCTGATTGGCGTTGCTCCAGGCCCTGATTAGTCCGATGTCATCTTCGTTGGAACAGATGTTGGCGTCTTCGCCATTGGCCTCAAGTCACGCTGGATTAGGAAGGTGTCTGAGGGTCGTAGCTCAGACTATGCCATCTTTCCATACACCAGCTTCTTCATTCCAGGTTTCATCTCACTCTCATGTATTATTACAGTATGTGATATCTGCCAGGTTGCAATTATCTGAATAATGGCCCACTATATGTTCGGTATTTCTGAATATTTAATATGGATTTCCTAGCTTTCAGTCACCTGAAAGCTTTCAGTCAATGTTTTGTTCCTTTGTGTTTTGATTTTTCTTTTATAGGATTTTTTATATAATAATTAAAAACCGTTGGATATAGAATCTATGGCTCAAAAACAGTGACTGAAAGTTACAAGAACTTTTAGTCGTCTGAAATTTAGCAACCCCCTATTTAATATCACTACATGTATCATTTCCATCTATACATTGAGCTCCTGAAAATTAATGTATTGTGACAGATTGGAGGATGTTAGCAATTTATAGATTGGAGGATGTTAACAATTTATAGTCCTACTAATATTTGGTTACAACATACTTTTAAAGGGCCGGACTTTTATGTTCGCATCTCAGAGTATTCTCTGCTTTTTTTTTTTACATTTATGTCATATCTGCTAGGCTGCAACTATCTAAATAATGGTCCTCTATATGTTTGGATATTTCTGAATATTTAATCACATTGTATTATTTCAGTCCATAGAGTGTTCTCGCGAAAAATCAATATATTACACTGGATTGGATGATGTTAGCAATTTATAGTCCTCTAATATTTGGTAACAACCTACTTTCAAACGGCCAGCCATTTATTGTTCGCATCTCAGATTATTTCTCTGCTTTTCAGCATCAATGGATGTGCTATTTTGTTTACCTCTTGCACTTCGACTTTGTACATAAACCCCCTTTAGTTTTCTATCACAATTTGGTATGGGCTTCCCTTCCCGATTTCCTCAAAAAGGAAAAAAATAACGGGTCAGCGTTGAAATTGATTGGATTGACCTCAGAATTGTTGACTGACTGTCAGAGGCATATTCTGTGAATCTAATTTCTCAAGTATCTAATTATCTGATTTCTTAATCACGGACATATTTTTTAAAGTTTTATAGGAATGGTGTCTTTTCAGGTCATGCTATTGAAAGACCGTCGGCACTCAGCAGCAACGACGACCCATGATCATGGAGTGGGCTGCTTGAAGATGAAACTCGATATTGTCAATTGAGTGGATCCAATACCATGTGCTTGAACCTGTTGGCATCTTTCAGTTCTTTTTGCATAATTCCAGAGAAGTGTCTTGTTATCTGTGGGGTGCTTAAAAAAATTAGAGTTATGTTTATTCACATGGGTCAATTACTGTTATTAACTTATTCTTGTTTGAAATTTCTATGATCATGACCAAGAACTATGGTCCAGTTTATGAATTTGCTTGTTTGAGCTATCATTTAGTTCACACTTGACTTATCCGCTTGGAAATATATATGTTGCCTGTGCTTCTCTTTCCTGAAGAATGGATAATGTGGTTAAGGTAGCATAAGTATTTCTCCGTAATGTCTCTTCTTATCAGAGTTGTAGTCCCATCTTCCAATTTGATTGGTCATGGTCATGATTTAAGTGCTGTGCGTGCCTGCGTGATGCTTCAATAATGCTTATTTGGTTATTGCTCAGCTCATGTAGGTGACAGACTCTTGGAACAGTCAAGTAATACTGAATACGTGTTCTATCTTATGAAATTTTACTCTGCTCTGTACTACAAGCTTCTTTTTCAGCTTTGCTGTGACCTGAACAAGGTTGACTAGTTTCTTGTGTATGCTCGCGGAAGTTGGATCAGGGATTTTAGTGAGTTACTATTCAATATCAGTACACATGGCTCCCTTCTATGCTGCCACTGTCATGAAGTTTTTCTTACTGCAGGACTGAAGATCTGTGTGGTATCTGCCCGCAATCAAACTGTAAGACGGAATTCACAGATTAAAGCAGCTCTTAGTTGAGCCTGCGCCAGTTTATATATTTGTCTGAGCTGTTGTATTGGTCAGTTATGGTTATTTAATTCTGTATGATCATGACTCAAAACTTCACTTTGATTTTTTCATGCATTTGTTTGTCTGAGCCGTGGCTCTGTTCGGTTCATGATTTGATATATCCACTTGGACCTATATTTCTCTTTCTGAAGAATGAATACTGTAGTTAAGTATTGTGGCGTGAAAGTTTCATTTTGGCATACAACGTTTGCAATTTCTGGTCAGTTATAGCTGCTCTTCTCATTGGATTTGATGTTCTTTGTTCAGATTCATTTTGACATTCAAGATCACTGCTTGAAAAGCATTATATGGTGTTTATGTCCTGTTCATTTGAAATCGCAGACAACCACTTGGAACTGAAGGTATATTTACTGAACATGTGATAGTTATTTCTGTGATAGTAGTCATTATCAGCCTGAGTTTTATTCTGAACAGATCTCTCTCAATTTCCTGTGCTTTCCCTCAAGTGCTATTAGAATCTTATGAAACCAGATTAAAATCTTTTTTGAACTCCATTTGCTATTAGAATGCCATGGAACACTTTTTTTAAAATGTTTGTTATTAGAATCTTATGGTACTCTCTTTGCTGCATGGAACTCTGCCACATATACCAGCTCATTAGAGTAATGAATTGAAAACTAGGCTGGTGAGTAACGAATCAGAAGTATGGTTTTTTTTCTTTTTGCTTTTTTTTGATCGAAATTGTTGTTCTGTTAGTATTGTAGCATTGAAGGCCATTAATCGATTTGATGAGGAAGCTGGTACAAGAGCAAATGGATCTGGATCAGGGTTCTGGACAGCCTAATGCTGTTTCTGGAACATTTATTAGTTATCGTTCTTGTCAAACCTGTATTCTGTCATTCAAATTGCTCAAATTTGTTACGATAATGACTCAGACTATTCGATGTGTCCATATTTGGAGATAACCACTTGAAAGAAACATATATTGTATATCAAATATTTCTCTTACCTTATCATTGACTATGAGGCTGTGGTTCTGGTTTCTTAGAGACAAAATTCCCTACAGTTATGCTTGTTCGCTTGATTTTGCGTGCATGGATGTAGTTTGGCTTGTACCAGGTTTAGGTTTTCTTCTTCTTGCTTGAGATTTGCATCCTGTCATAAACTCATGTTGCATACGGAAGCAGAAGTGAAACCAGGGCCACTAGCTTTTGTATATGTAAATGGTGTAGATTAGTGAGTGGGTTATGTATTTGTAAATGTCGTCCAACATGAGCATGGTTCAGAGATTTGCCTAATGTGTCTTTTCGGATATGTTGTGGATCGCTTGCAAAACCTCAGTTGTTCTCTCTGCTTAGTTCTGCTGCATGTTCTGCAGCAATACCTGGCATTGGCCAGTAGGCAGATCATCTTGAGGCTAGTGGCTAGAACTGTTGGCATCTTGTAGAGTAGCTGCTTTGAAGGGTCTTGTGTTTTCTATTGGTAGTTCAAGTGAATAAGTGATGTATACCTTGATCAATTCTGAATGATCATGACTTGAAAACTGCGGTGCTATTTATCTGTTAGATATTTTAACAATTGTTCAGTTTGTGCTCGACATATCTACTTGAAACCTATTATAAGAGTTGTCATGATTTTTCCTTCCTGAAAAATGGATATGAAGTATGGTTTGTTTTTGTTGTGACTTACAAGGGTGGCTGAAAAAATAGGCAGTTAATCTGTTAGCGTGCTTCTTGTGAAGTTCAGTACATATGCCAGAAAATTGACTATATATTGTTCAGTTTATGTTACTTGAAGCAAATACATTGTTCAACTACAGTTTGATGTCAACAAGATTCGTACGAATTGACCGTGCATGAACTTAGAACTTTGGACTATAGTTTCAGTTTACTTACACTCAAGCGTGCATGCACATAAATGAGAATATACGAGTCTTCTTGGACTAGTTTCCTGATAGTTGACCTCACTGGTTCAGGTTCATGTTCCTCATATAGAAAATACATTTACAGCTACATAGTTTTTTCTTACTAGAAAAAGAGTCTTCCCCATTCACGCGCATGCCCTGGGAACCAACAAATGTATATTGGGAACATGATTTCAGTTTGTTTGTGTATACGGGGAGTGTGTTCGTTTCCTGCCCACTAATTTTTAGACCCGTCGCATTGAATATTAGAATACTAGCAATGTGCCTGTGCATTGCCACGGGCTTGAAACTTTGAAGAGCCAAACTTTAAAACTTTTGAAAACTTGTAGATCAGACATTTTTGATAAATTGAAATGTTAAATTCTTATATAATTTATAATGATAAAAAAATTTAACATTACATAATAGTATAAAAACTGATTTCTAACTGTAAAGTATCAAATTATGGGTAATTATGGAAATTATGTAATTTTAATTAACTATAGAAACCTTTCTACAACACGTTTTTCTTAACAGTACATAATTACATGGAGTGCAAGGGCCTTTTCGCAAAAAAAAAGACAGGGACTTATATGAAAAGTATCACAAATGAACACAAGAGAGTATAAAAAACTGATTTCTAACTGTAAAGTATTAAATTATGGGTAACTATGGAAATTATGTAATTTTAATTAACTATATAGACCTTTCTACAACATGTTTTTGTTAATAATACATAATTACATGGAGCGCAAGGGCCTTTCATAAAAAAACAGGGACTTATATGAAAAGTATCGCAAATGAAACAAGAGAAGAAAAGTTTTTTGAAAATGGATATAGAAATGGTGTTAAAGATAGGGGCCTATCTATAAAGTTTCCATACTCTGGGTATTTTTCAATAGAAAATTGTATGGACTCAGTCCATGGACCAAGCATAGTTAGTGGTCCACTAGTTCATGGTGGACCGATTACATTGGGTTTAATCGCCACCGCTGATTTTGGATCGAATGGATCTGATTTGAAACGACGAAGGGGTATGCAGGATTTAATGACAGCCGCCGATCGCGAGATGTGCGGACACAATGACCTGCGATGGCGCTCGGCGGTGCCGTTCTCGGTAGAGACGGCGGCGCCATTGGATACGCTCGCCGGTGATGCATACGCAACGCTACGGGAACCCAAACTTTGATATTTTTGGTCTAGGCGATAGAGGAAAGTATTGTAGACTCACCTAGGGCGTTTCCGTCGTCAATGGAAGGCACAAATGAGTACTGCTGGAACAAAGCCGTAACGTGAACGAAAACTCGATTTCTTCATGATTTCTTCCATGCAGATGATGTTCAACATCACAAGTTCGGCTCTGGTAACACCGAACATGATTATCTTCGGTATCGACTTCGCTTGGATTTGATTCAGTGTCGGACACATCAAAAACTTAGAAACCAAGTTGGAAACGAAGAATGAAGACACCAGTCGATGCGTATAACTTCCGCGGACATGAAAATCTGGTCTAGACGACCTCACCTCTCTTAGTTGGATTCGTAGTATATTTTGTGTAAGATGTTGAGTTCTTCGTATCAGCACCATGATCATTTGTTGAAGATGCAAGATACATAACCGAACCTCAATTACAATGAACGATGAGGAAAATAAGCAAATGGGAACCAACTATGTGCATATGTAACAGAAGATTAGTAGGAACATTGTGTCCCTGCCAGATAAACTGATATACTAAAGTAGCTTAACACAGAAGTTTACAGGCTTTTTCAGCCCCTGTCAATCTTGGGCTAGTTTAACACAAGAAAGCATTGAGCTTTTTGCTATCTATTACCAACTTGGCTGATAATTAATTATAATTCAATTTTGCGGATGAATAAATGGCATCCAGAATTTGCTTCACATTTTCTCTTTGCAGCCATAACAATCTGCAACTATCAAGTCATTTAAATTGCATTAGTATACTACCTCATGCTTGTTAGCTCAAAATTTAGAGCTCCAATTGAGGAGCTAGTCATTTGAAAGGCACTCAAGTTTGGATGCAAATTCGTCTGAAAAAAATCTGTAAAGTTTTACTAAGGGTCATAGGAACATATACCCAAGAATTATTGAACACAACTAACACAAGGCAAAAGATAAAATTACTGATTGTGTTGGCTGTTCGGTAAAGGAGCCGAAGCAAGTGGGCTTTATCATTACCTGTGTTAATTGGGTGCGGCTAACCCTGGTGGCTGCAGGGGGGCCGGAGATAGCAACATGGGAGTAGACCCAGATGGGGAGTCAGGCAATACGATGACAATGCAGAAGGGACTCTAGGCAGGGGCGACGACGTTGACGGGAGCACGGACATGGGTACCATGCAGCACAATGCCGGCGATGGGCGTTGATACAGCTACAGCCTCGGTGCGAGGTGAGGATGGTAGTGGATAAGAGTTGCAGTCGGTATGCACGCATTGACAAGTAGCAGTCACTACGGGAAACATGTTCTTTTAGCCACGGCAAAATCATTATCGTGGGTTGCACACGGCGTAGCTCTCACGGCAAAGAACCTGTCGGCAAAGGCTTCTTTGCCGTGAGCTTCTTGTCGGGCACACAGCAAAGGCTTTGCCGTATGCCCCGAGTAATCTACGGCAAAAAAAAAAAAGGCGCCGTGTGACACTCCTAGTGTCATTAGGGTCCCAAGGGTATCACTTAGACAGCATAAGATCATAACACCAAGAATTTGAATTTAAATTTTGCAATTCAAATCGAATTCAAACCCAATTGAGTGACTTTTGTACTGCAAGTCCCAAATCTTCAGTAAAAGTCACCACTGCAAAAATTATATGTTGATGGTCATGGTCAATTATAATTTTGGGAATTTTCTTAGATTTTTATTCCATCAATAAAGGCCTCAAATAAATGCCTAAAAGGTTCAAAACTACCTCTTTTTAAAAATTTCTTATTTAAATTCCAATAACAACCATTTCGTGCTCCCATTTTTGTAAAATAGAGTACATCACTAGGAGCACGCACATATTTTTAAATTTTTCATGAGATCCACGATTTTAAATCTACAAAATTATTAAGACAGTGCTGTTTTGAAAACCAACGAAAAAGAAAAGAGGAGCGGGTCCCACGTGTCAGCCGCCACTCTCTCTTCCTCCTCCCGCACGGGCCCGGGCGCTCGGCGCCTCGTCGCCGCGTGGCGGTCGTACATCGGCGGCGGCCTCACCTGGCGGCCCGACCACCTCAAGCTCGGGGTCCCTCTCCATTTACTTCTTCTCATTTATCCATTTCGGACCGCTCTCTCTCTTTTTCTTCTTTCCTCCACCCGAAGCCACTGTCACCATTGTTGCGAGCTCGGTGAGCTCGAAGCGCTGCCGCTCCAGCCCCTCCCGGCACAGATCAGCCGGCTCAAACTCTTCGCCTTGCCCTCCTCCCCCATCCTACCAAGTTTCGTCGCTCGAAACCCACCGTGCAAGCCACAATAATTCATCGACCGCAACACATCCCGGAGCTTCGCCGCTCGCCGCCGGCTACCACGGTGAGCTCCTTCCCTTGGGACCACCTCAAACGAGATCGCGTCGAGCTAAGCTTCACATAGGTATTTTATTTGGAATTTTTCGTGGCCGTTTGGTCCACTTCGGCGACGCGCCGCCGGCCTCCGGCGTGCTGTGGCTGCCCCGGCCGAGCTGCTGCTCGACCTGGTGCTGGTCCAGCCTGGATCTGGTGTGGCCAGGTTGGTGTGGCCCTTGTGTGGCCATTCAGCTATTGGCCTAAGTTTTTTTTCCACTGTTATTTGGTTAAATAAATTCCAGAATAAGTCTATTAGTTATAAAATCCACAGATAAATGAATACTGTGAATTTAGGGGCAAACAAAAATTCTCTGGAACTCTCTAGACTTATACTACTGTAGAAAAATACTAAACCATGTTGCATGTTAGTATTATTTTCAGGATTAAAATAAATGAGAAAAACACTTATAAATTCATAACTAATTATAGGGAGCTGATAAAATCATGAAACTTGGCCACCAATTATGTTTTTCAGTTTCTAGTCTTCCTGAAAAATGTCTTGGGGGAGTCTCTGTATTTTTTTTCATAATTAAAATTAATACCTTTTCCTTATTTTAATTATTTAAAATTATTGGCTCATTGCATGTCTATGTAACTTGGGTCATAATTCACCCCTGGCATGACCTAGTTACAGTAAATTCCCCATGTGCATTTGGTTTCCAGAACTAGGCAAAAATAATTAATGGTATGGTAGCTCTAATAATTCACTAGGCGTTATAAATTCATTCCGATATGTTAGGTTTGACTAATATGTCTTTCATGATAAATATCATATAAGCTGTAGGTAATGCCTTGACCTGCACCCCTTAGTAATGTATATGTTGCACCTCCGTCCGGTCATCACAACCGCCATATTTTTATACAACGTCATCGCGATTAAATACTGGAGTCCATGAAGGAAATACACTAAACGTCCTCACCCTGTGCCTCCACTAAATACGTTACATTGCTAAACTAACCAACACACCCCGCTCACTTCCACGAGAAATAGTGTACATTAACGTATTTATTGAGGAAGTGCCATGAATCTTCTGTCATAAGCATCATCTTTGCATCATATAGATCACGCAGTAGACCACGTGGAGACGGGACCGGAGCAGGATCCAGAAGGAGCCGGAGGTGCCGTAGCTGACCAAGAGCAGAACCAAGGCAAGCCCCGGTGCATAACCCCGTTTAAAATTTTTATTCTATCACTAGCTAGGGATGTAAGTTTGCCTGTGCATTAAGTGATAGGACTTGATTGCAACCGTAGCGTGCAGTAGGTCCCTCTTCCCGATTATTAGCCTCAGGACGGTAGTCGCTCTGATTAAATTAGGACGACTACTCATCGAGTGGTATGGAGACCACTCGTAGATAGGAAATACTATCACTGGGGAATGATATCGGATGAAGGAAAGAGTGGATGGAATCACAATGAAGACCGGACGGGCAACTAGGTGGAAAGGGAAGGACAGCTTGTCTTCAAGGAGGTAGTCCCGTCCGAGTCACCTAAGGCTACGCCTCGTGTCCGGCCCATGAGATCAAGTTTGAACATACTGTTTGCATGCTGGAGAAATGGGCCCAGTAAACCGACGTAGCTACGACTATCGCTTGGTCTGAAGATAGCCTTCTCCCTTCTTTGGTGGAACTGGGGCTGAGAGGAGGGAGCAATCCACCCACGGATGGCGGCACGGGGCGCATCGCGTTGGGGGACCCTTCTCGGGGGAGTCTGGACCCGGAAGACCCTGCGGTACCGTGAGCGAAAGGTTGCTCCATGCGGCTTCCCGGAAGCGCATATGGGTCGTGCAAGCAGGTTTCTCTACAGGATGTAAATCGATTCGAGTCGCTGCCCCTCACAGTAACGAGTACCACTTGATCGCTGCTACGGAACAGTGCCAGAAGCCATTAAGATGATGTGTGGGTTTAATACTGCTGTTTGAAATTATTAAGATTGTATTGCAACCATGATTGTTATAGCCCTAGTGCAAACTAAATTTATTATTCTGCATGACAACTCAACTTGATGCTAAAACTTGAAAAATAAGGATCCACTCTTAGGCGTGTTTTCTGGCAATTTAAACCCTATCCCCAGTCTTTGCATGTCTAGGCGTCGACTGTAGATGGCCATTTTGACGGGTCAGTCTTGCTGAGTAAATTAGTTACTCAGGGCGTAGCTCTATGTGCTTTTCAGATGACCAGGTCGGAGAATGCCACTGTGGAGGAAGATTGCATTGGGAGGGCCAGCGTCCCGACTGTTGGAACATCGAGTGAGAGCTGTGCACAAATGAAGATGAGGATTAGGTCCTTGCTTGCCGGTACGGTGCTTAGGCAAGGCACCTACTATGGCCGGATAATCCCTGTGTGTCGCCGTGAGAGGGCGACTGGATCTTAGCTATTCCGTCGAATTGGTGAACCAATTGTCGAACTTTTCGCTTCCGCAATTTATTCTGTCAAAACTTCGGTTTGTAATATAACTTCGGATTTATGTAAACTCTGCTTCTCCACCTATGTTCCTGTTGCAATTATTTTTCTCTGTCATGTATTGAACTATTGGGCGCCACAGCGCGTGTCGCCACCCGAGGGAGATCCTAGAACGGAACCGTCTCCGTGGTAAGGCGGGTCCGTGACATGCCGTCATCTGTCAGTACGGTGACGGCGCCCTTTGCCGTGTGCCCGACGGCAAGCACACGACATAAGCGCCTTTTTTGCCGTGTGCCTCCATTCGTTGCACACGACAAAGCTTCCCCTGTTTGCCGTGTGCCATGACCAAGGCACACGGCAAACGTCCCATCTTTGTCGTGTGCCTTGGTGGCAAAGAACAAATGCCAGATTTCCCCTCTTTGTCGTGTGCCCTGACCAAGGCACACGGCAAAGCTATAGTAATCTGCCTGCAAACCATTCAAATTAGCTATCCCCGGACCAAAAGCCCGGTAGAAATATCATCTCCATCTTATACAGCAACACAGATGCCATTTTTTCCATGTCTGCAATCACGGCCCAAGAAACCTCCTTAGCACAAAGCTGACGAAGGAAATAACTTAACTCTGCCAGCACTTGCCACACATGCTCAGGGACATAGCCTCGAACCATCACCGGAAGAAACATCTCAAGTCACAGGTGGTAGTCATGACTCTTGAGCCCGCTGACTCTCATAGTATCAAAATTCACCCCCCCCCCTCTTCCAATTCGCTGCAAAACCATCAGGGGGCATTAATGTTTGCATCCAATGCAGTACTTCCTTCTTTTCGACCGTCGTCAGGACGAAGTCGGCCTTAGGCTTCTTCCATGTATTCGTACCAGCTCTAGGAGGCACCATGTTTAGCTTTGGTCTATCACATAATAATTCTTGATCCATTCTGGCTTTAACGTTATCCCTTGTCTTATCAGGAATGCCCATGATTGTGTGAAAACCCATGTCAACGATATTCTTTTCAGTGTGCATTGCATCAAGGTAATGTGGAAGAATAACGTGATCCATATATCCAAGACGATACAAGCCCAGTTTTTGAGTCCAGGCATGTTGCACACCATATCCCGCGAAACAATTTTTTTCTTTATTGAACTTGAGGGCCTCTAGCTCGGCACGAACCATGGCACCTATCATGAGGGGCGGTGGAGGGTCGTTAACTTCTCGACCTTTCATGAAGTTCTTCTTGTCCTTTCTAAATGGATGGTCAAGAGGGAAGAATTGTCGGTGTTGGTCGAACGAAGAAAACTCACGACCCTTCAACAAATAAGTAAATTCCATAGCTCCCTTACATACTGGGCATGGGATCTTAGAGTGAACACCCCAGCCAAAAAATATACCATACGCCAAGAAGTCATGCATAGAGTACTGAAACGAAACATGCATTATGAAGTTGCTCCTTGTAGCTCGATTGTATGTCAATACCTTATCATTCCAAGCACGTTCCAAATCATCCCACAGAGGCTCCATGTATACACTCATATTATTCCCCGAGTGCTCAGGAATTATCAACAATAAGAATATGTATTGTCATTGAAACAGTACGCCTGGAGGAAGATTGAGGGGTATAACGAACACGGGCCAACAAGTGTATGGGGCAGCCCCCATGCCATAAGGATTGAACCCATCTGTTGCCAGTGCCACTCGTATATTACAAGCCTCTTCGGCTTCGCGCTCATAAATCCTATCAAAATGTTTCCGGGATTCACCATCAGCTGGATGTACAAGCTTTTGAGGATTGTATCTATGTCCGTGTTTGTGCCATGCATCTGTTTTGCGGTCTCCTCGGTCATGTAAAGACGTTGAAGCCTCGGTATGAATGAAAGGTATCGTATGATTTTCACCGGAATCGTGAGCTGCTTCTTACCACCATCACGTGTATCTACCTCTAGGTACCTAGAGGACTTATACTTTGTATAGTGTTGCTTTCGTATGTTGTTTTCTAAATAAGACGCATCCGTTAGGACAAGCATGTATCTGCTCATATGGCATCTTAAGCGCACTAAGCAGTTTCTGTGATTCATACATGCTCTTTGGCAGAATGTGACCTTCCGGAAGTAGGCTGCCAATGACTGTCAACATAGCATCAAAGGCGCCTCGACTCAGGCTAAACTGAGACTTCAAGGCCATTAGACGCGCAATGGCATCCAGTTGACACACCTTGGTATGCCCGTGGAGGGGTTGTTGTGCCGCCTCCATCATTTGGTAATATGCCTTTGCACTTGGCTCCGGCTCCTCCTCCTCCTCCCTGTGTACTTCATCCCCGTGTGCTTCATAATAGTCATTTAACATGTCTCCTACACCGGCATCTGCATCGTAATCCTCCATACGTTGTCTCACTACCTCGTGCCTTGGACGCTTGCCTTCGCCATGAAGGGTCCACCAGATATAGTCTCGCATAAATCCATTCTTGTAGTGGTGCTTGCCTATGAGCTCTTTAGTGTGTCGACGCGTGTTTCTACAATTGTCGCAGGGACACCAAGTGACACTTGTTCCTTTCACCTTGGCAAATGATCGTTCCAAGAACTTGTTGGTCTTCTGAATCCATTCACTGGTATACTTTCCGTTCTTTGCCCAACTCATATACATCCACTCACGGTTTGGTATCCTCTAACATATCAGCGAGTACAATTAAAAATATTTTCATCTACACGATGCTTAGAAAGTGTAATAGGTGAAGGTAGGTCCTAATCCCACCCGAGGATCCGTAGCTGAGGCTTATTTCCATGGTCTACTCCTCTCCGAGACAGAATTTCAACAGCACTTCCCTGCTGTTCTCCAAATACACATCCTACAAAGGAGATTGTGTATCCGGAGAACAACGGGGAAGTGCTGCCAAAACTCTATCTCAGATTAGAGTAGACCATGGAAACTAACCCCAACTACGCATCCTCGGGCTGTCCAAAAAATGTGAATAATTCAAAACAAATACAGTCAAAGATATGCAACCATTTCTGTATATCTCCAACCGTATTTCTTTCGAACAAGAGACGCCTAACTAGGTTACGTGACCTACAAATATAAACGAAAAGAGGGGTCTTTTATGCCTCACGTACCTAGTTGTGCAGCAAAGTGATGGGTCGAGGAAAGTGCAAACGCGTCTCCCTGCATAAAAAAAAAGGACAGGTCTTTTAGTTCCAGATTACATGAAGCATATATCCTCTTTGAATTAGGTTACATAGGTAATTCACACGAACAACTACAGATTCATTAAATTTAGTTGACTAGTCTAGTCCCATGACAATAGATATGAAAAAGTAAGTATTTGTATGCCAACAATATAAAATGATGATATTTTCGAGGTAGAAACAAAATATTAACCCAAGGAAATTGCATGCAAGAATAATAATAAAAAAGGAGTAAGCTACTTTTAAAACTAAAACTAAGCTACCAATAAAATTGTTAGCATGCACTAAAATTATAACTACAATTAATTAACACTAAAATTATTACTAATAAAAGGAATATTACTAGCATGCACTAATATTATTACTACAATTAATTAACACTAAAATTATTACTACAATTAATTAACTAAAATCATTACTAAAACTAAGCTAACACTAACACTAAGCTAACCCTAACACTACTGCACTAAAATTATTACTACAATTAATTAACACTAAAATTATTACTAATAAAAGGAATATTACTAGCATGCACTAAAATTATTACTACAATTAATTAACACTAAAATTATTACTAAAACTAAGCTAACACTAACACTAAGATAACACTAGCATTAAGCTAACACTAACACTACAATTATGTAACCCTAATTACTAATTTACACTAATCTGTTGTTAAAAAAAAAAGAAAAAAACTTACCTCAGTTCACGGTCGTGCTTGGGGTCGAGGAGGCGGCGCTGGCTTCAGGGTGGCGGCGCTCCGGCGAGGGCGAGGCAGCGCTATGGCGAGGGGACGACGGCGGAGCGGCAGTGTCGGGTTGGGGCAGCGGAGGGAAGGGTCGAGGCCCGGCGGGAGGGGAGGGCCGAGGCCGAGGCCCGGCGTGGCACCCGATGCGAGGATGAGGGGAGAGCCGAGGCAGAGGGACGGCACGGCACCCGCGGCGCTCCGGTGAGGACGACGGCGTGGCGGAGGGGAGTGCTGAGGCCCGATGAAGATGCGGTGGAGGGGAGGGCCGAGGCCCGACGGGCGGAGATGCCGCGAGGGCCGAGGCGCGACGAGCAGGGAGGGCCGAGGAGGTGCCGGCGGGGAGGCTCGGTGGGGAAGGGTAGAGGCGCGGCGGGGGCGGGCGGAGGCGCGGCAGCGAGGAAGGGCAGAGGCGCGGCGGGGGGAAGAAGAAGAAGGCCAAAAAATTGGCCAAAGTCCCGATCCAGATCGGGATATACCCGAAGACTTTGTCATGTGCCAAGTGAACAGGCACACAGCAAAGAGCGTTGACCCACTACCTTTGTCGTGTGCCTTGCGGTCCCACACGGCAAATATCCACTTTGTCGTGTGCCATGTTAGCAGGCACACAGCAAATATTTTACAGTCTTTTCTAAAAAAAATTATAATTAGTTATAAATTTTATAAAATAATTAAATTTCTCTCATGTACTATTTATATGCAATGTTACTTATAGAAATTTGGTTGAAGTCAAAACTTCACCTGACCGTCGTTTGTATTCAAAATCTCAGAGGTTCCAATTCAACACTTGGATTCTTTTATGGAGATTCTTCAATTTGTGAGCAACATACAACACAACTTGCACGAAATATTTTCTACTTTTTTATCACAGCCTCTACGTATCATATAAGGATGCTAGGACAAATTTTATAATTTTAAAACTTCATATATTTTTTATAAAATTTATTTTCTATTGAACCATACGGTGATTCTTATATTTCATGTATAATATGCATGATTTTTCTTGTTGCATCTTGCGTACGGACTCGATTGGGAATCAATTGCATGAAATATCAAATTTGTATGCACTAAATTGTATTATTTGAATGACTTGCAGTTCAAATTTGAATTGGTATAAAATAATTGAAATAACTAAATATAGCAAATACAACTAAATGTTTCATGAAATATCATTATATGAGTAACATGTAAATGTTATAGAAGTCAAAAAAATTGGTGAGCAAAAGGGGAAGAAAAAAAAAAACCTTTACCGTGTGCCATGTCTTAGCACACGGCAAAGAGTGTCACACCATCATGTTTGTCGTGTGCCTGTCTGTGACACACGGCAAACACTACCTTTGTCGTGTGCCTGGTGACATGGCACACAGCAAACCTCTAACGCCCGTTAGCGTTAGCTGGACGTGGAGATTACAAATAGCAAACGATTAGTTTGCTGTGTGTCATGTCAAAGGGCACACAGCAAATTTATTGTTTGTCGTGTGCCTCCCACGTGAAACATGGTAAAAATTTCATTTGCTGTGTGTCGTACTTTTGCCGTGTGCTTTCTACGGGGCTCACGGCACAAAGCTCCTTTGCCGTGTGCCCGATAGTTTGCACACGGTAAATATTGGGACACACGGCAAATGAACTGTTTCCCGTAGTGAGTATCGAACCCTTACCAACAGCTGTTGTGAATGCCGCCCGGATTCTGCTAGGATTTCGTACAACAACTCCGTAGTACTCTCTGCTTTGTCTACACAGCGCCTAGATTGAGGATGAGGCTGGCGACGGGATTAGCCGGCATCAGATAAAGGACATAAAGCATGTGATTAACCCAGTCAAACAATACCTGTAAACTGTGACGAAGCAACTCCATACTCTCACGTACCAAACATCAGAAAGTTTAGAAGATCGAAAGGCAACTCATCATGACGAACCTTGGAGTCTGCACAAGGACGTCGGACGGAAAGGCTCACTTCATGCATGTCATGGCCTCTAATTAAACACCCTTCAATATCACGTGATTAATTATATTAGAAGAGATGGATCACCTGCTGGAGTTCACCGATTGGTAACATTGTCTCAGCGTTAACTCCAAGAGACACAAAGCTGCATTGAGGCGACGAGAACACGTGAGGCGTCGAGGGCGAGATCAGACGGCGCCATTGCATTAACCTTGATGCGATGATGATTAGTGGGAGGAAAGTAAGGCATACGTCTCTTGATTGGTTAGGGGAACATGGTAGAGGAGCCATCTCACGTACGTGTTGCGCTCGGTGTCGGGAAGTCACTAAATTATTATGAAGTAGAGATAAATTGGACTCACCAAACTAATCCAATACATAAAACCAACACCAAAGTCAATATCAAACTAAAGTAACACCAATGACGACCCCACCTAAATTAATAAGGAGTAGAGACTAGTTAGAAGTACTAAATATGGATTAATGACAAAATCCAGTCTATAATCCATCTCTAAATGACGAGACAAATCTATTAAGACTAATTAAGTTATGATTAGATAATGTGATGTTATGGTAATTATCTCTTAATAATGATTTAATTAAACTTAATAAATTTATCTCACAAATTAGCATCTAATTATGTAATTAATTTTATATTTAATTTATATTAAATCATCGTATTTAGCGTAAAAAAACGAACACACCTTGGTCTCTTCTCTGACATCTAATCTGGGAATTTGTCGATGACTGCATGCTGCCGTAGTATTGTAGTGTTCGTTATTGCCATGCACTTTACTAGTAACAGCAGACCGGTGCTGTTATTCACTGAACGGAAAACCCTAGCCGCCGCCGGGTGACTCCATGGCGACTACGAGGCGATCTGGCGACTCCGGCCGGGACTCTCCCTGAGTTCGGTACGGACTACTAGCGTCTGCGCCTAGGACTCCGTCCAGGCGCAGGCGACTGTTTTCCACGCAAGGTGGCTTGTCTTCCATTGTTTCCGTGACTTAGTCGACGGTCTAGGGTTTCTTCACAATTCCCTTGTCGACATTGCTGCGATCTGTTCCTGGGATTACCACGCGGCTGTGTTAGTGGGGGTGATCAGGGGATCTCGGTGAGAGATCTACCCACCCGAAGCTTTCCGGCAACGTGTGCCTGGGGATTGGTGTGCAGCGATGGCGAAGGAGGGTGTGGGTGCGAGTTCGTCTGTGATGCATCAGGAGGGAGGAAAAGCAACGCTGGACAATCAGTTGCCCAAACTGCTGATGGGGGGTTCGTCTAGCCATGCAGAACGTCAGGATGGCTGGGCGGTGGAAGTCTATAAGGAGAAATCAGATGAGAAGGTGGGTGATTCTGGTGATGGGGGAGTTGATGCGGAGGATTTTCTGGAGTTTGATCTAGATGAGTTGGAATCAGGTCAACCTCAGCGCTTTCTAGCTATGGCACTGTTTTTGTCAAACAAGAGTTTTAATCCTAGAGTCTTATTTGATGATATGACGCTGGCCTGGAGACTTGAAAATCTAGCGCCGGTAGAGCGACTAGGGCCGAAGAAATTCCAATTGGAGTTCAAGTCGGAGGATGAACGTGATCGGGTGGTTAATGGTGGCCCATGGCGCCATAAAGGCGATGCTCTGCTGGTTGTGCGTTATGATGGGATTATGCGGCCCTCGGAGGTTCGATTTGACTTACTACCACTGTGGGTACGGATGTATGATGTTCCAACAGTTATGAGGTCGGAGGAGTTTGCAAAGAAACTAGGTGGGCGTATTGGGACATTTGTGCAGGCAGATACTAGGTGTCCTGGTTTTTTGAGAGTGCGTGTTCTATTCCCACTGAAAAAATCCTTGTTGCCAGAGCTGACAATCATAGTCAAGGGGCGTGGGCCGATGACCTTTATGCTGCGATATGAGAATGTTCCACATTTTTGTTTCTCCTACGGCGGCATCGGCCATGCGGTCTCGGAGTGTGAAGCGGATGGAGCTGACGATCACTGTGTGAGATTTGGGGAGGAGTTGAGGGCCTCTCCAGCGAAGCGTATGCGTGATATAGCTGTGGGTGTGGGGCCATCGAAGGTTGCTAAGAATTTGTTTGGTGATGCAAAACATACACGGGCTGATGCTGCTTCTAGCTCGGCAGGGAAGCCAGCTCCTAGGGAGCCCTTACCAAGGGAGCGTTATGATGACATTATGCATGAGGCTGTTGGTGTCCAGCACTCTCAGGGCTCGCTGGGGAAGAAGGAGGTCTCTATGCCGGCTGTTGTGACGGCGAATTTGGCGGAAGATGTTCAGAATATGCACGTGGAGGGGACACCGATGAAGGGGACTAGTGAGATACATCGCTCTGGAGGCAAGGATCGGGTTTCGTTTGGCACAAACATGACTACAGATGAGGGGTCTTATGATAGCATATCAAAAGAGGAGGAAAATACAAGCAAGTTCACTGCTGTGGACCGGTTTCATACGAGGAAGTTTGGTCGCAAGGCTGTGGGTGCAGGCCGAACAGCCTTGAAGGTTGCCGGAACAGGCCGCGATATAGAAAAAGTGAAGAAGGCAAAGCACACTGTGAAACAACCGATCCAGAAGATGATAGAATCTTTGGTTGGTCACGGCTTGCAGGACTCAGCTCATGCGGTGGAAGTTAAGGTCGAACCAGTGGAGATGTCGAATCAGTTGCCTGCTATGTTTCCTAAGGCTGCAACTGAGGTGGCGGATTCACAAAACCTGACGGGTCCTTGTGATGAGGCCTGTCAGGCCCAATGAGTCTCCTCAGCTGGAACTGTCGGGGTTTGGGGCTTTCCCGGACAGTTCAAGAGCTCACTGCTCTAGTCAGAGCTAAAAACCCTAATATGGTGTTTATTGCTGAAACGAGACGGTCTGGGAAAAGGGCGGAAAAGTTAAGATGGCGGTTGGGTCTGAAGAACAGCACTTCAGTAGACAGTAATGGACAAGGCGGGGGCTTGGTGTTATTTTGGCATGAAGCAATAGAGGTGCAGGTGTTAGAGAAGGATCCTAGATTCATTGACGTTGCCGTACGTGAGAGTCCAGATGACCCCTGGTTGCGGGTAACCTTTGTCTATGGGGAGCCTCGGACGTCGGACAGACCGCGTATGTGGGCACACCTTCGTTGCCTGCGTACAACGTCTGATCTTCCATGGCTTGTGGTTGGAGATTTCAATGAGGCTATGTGGGGTTTTGAGCACTTCTCGGCCTGCCCGAGGCTGGAACGACAAATGGCTGAATTTCGAGAGGCGCTTGAAGATTGTGATCTAACAGACCTAGGCTTTGTGGGCTTGCCTTTTACTTATGATAATGGGCGTGCTGCTGAGGCAAATGTTAAAGTGCGACTGGATCGAGGAGTTGCTGATACAGAGATGCGCGATATGTTTGGGGATGCTAAGATACACCACTTGGTGTCATCGCGTTCAGACCATTGCCCGCTTCTAGTGGAGATCAAGAAGGACAGCTGGGAACGGCACAAGTATCATATTTTTCGATATGAAATAATGTGGGAGCGCATGGAATCACTAGCTGGGGAAATACAGAGTGCTTGGTGTGCTGTTCCGGGAAGAGATGGTCTCGGGGGAGTCATGGCGGCTTTGAGCAGAGTGCAATTTGCTTTGCGTAAGTGGAGCAGGGACCACTTTGGCTCGGTAACTCGTGACTTGGACCTTCTGTGGATGCAATTGGAAGAATTGAGAGCTGACCCGCGACGCCCAAGAGAGGATGTCAGAGCAATCACGGATAAGATGGATCAACTACTATATCGGGAAGAAATGATGTGGCTCCAAAGAGCGAGAATTTCCTGGCTAAAGGAGGGTGACCGGAACACGAGTTACTTCCACCGAACGGCAGTATGGTGTGCTCGCAAGAATAAAATGAAGAGATTAAAAAAAGAGGATGGTACGTGGTGCGAAAACCCGGGTGACATGAAGGTTATGACAAACGAATACTTTTAGAAGGTCTATGAAGCTGATCCTGCAGTGGAGCCTGGGGTATTGCTGCACCTTGTGGAGGGGAAAATCTCGGAGGAGACGAACAACGACCTGTGCAAATCTTTCACCGAGAAGGAAATTTCAGATGCTCTATTCCAAATGGGGCCGCTAAAAGCGCCAGGGCCAGATGGTTTCCCTCCGAGGTTTTTTCAGAGACATTGGGGCATTGTCAAGGATGATGTTATTGCGGCAGTGAAGGAGTTTTTTGCTAAAGGTTCCCTCCCTCAAGGAATTAATGATACCGCTATTGTGCTAATCCCAAAAGGTCCTAACCCGGAGGAACTCAAGGATTTTCGGCCTATTAGTTTGTGTAATGTGGTGTACAAAATTATATCCAAGTGCCTGATGAATAGGTTACGACCTTTTCTGGATTCTATAATCTCACAGGAGCAGAGTGCGTTTGTGCTGGGGCGGAGAATTACAGATAATGCACTTATTGCATTTGAATGTATCCACGCTATCCAAAAGGGAGAAGGTGGCAGAGAAGAGTTTGGTGCGTACAAGCTGGATTTATCGAAAGCGTATGATCACGTTGATTGGGGTTTTCTAAAAGAGTTGCTTCTGAAGCTGGGCTTTCATCAAACTTGGGTTCAGTGGGTCATGTTGTGTGTGACCATTGTTTGTTATACGGTTCGCTTCAATGGGACGCCATTGTGTCCCTTTACCCCATCACGAGGTCTTCGCCAAGGTGATCCATTGTCCCCATATGTCATTCTTCTTGTCGGTGACTGCCTTTCACTATTGATAAAGGGGAGCGAGCGTTTACGCCAACTAGAGGGACTAAAGGTGTGCAAGAGAGCTCCAAGCATCACACACTTGTTATTTGCTGACGACAGCCTGTTATTCTTCCGAGCTTGTCCACAGCAGGCAGCCAATGTCAAGCAGTTGCTCCGGGTGTTCGAGTGTGGTACAGGTCAACTCCTGAGCCCAGCTAAATGTTCCTTGCTGCTGAATGAAGACCGAGAACCTAGCATTAGAGAGGAGGTCCGCAACATTCTGGGCGTCCAGAGGGTGGATTTTGAACCTAAATATCTGGGTCTGCCCACCCCGCATGGAAGGATTAGAAGGGGGGTGCTGCAACCTCTTGAAGAACGCTTTGCAAAAAGGATGACATCGTGGAAGGAGCGGGATCTATCTTCGGTATCAAATCGGTAGAGCAAGCACTACCGACTTATATAATGAGTGTTTTTAAGCTGCCACTAACCGTATGTGATGAGCTAACGAAGATGGTGCGTGCGTTCTGGTGGGGAGCGGATAGAGGGAAACGCAAAGTTCAGTGGATACCATGGCAAAAGCTACTCTACCCAAGGGACATGGTGGCATGGGGTTCAAGGACTTCAGATTGTATAATCAAGCTTTGCTGGCCCATCAGGCTTGGCGTCTTGTTGACAGACCAGATAGCCTGTGCGCGCGAGTCCTCAAACCCAAGTATTCTTTGCAAGGGAGCCTGCTTGATGCTGTGGTTGCAGGGGAGGCCTCCCCATCTTGGAGGGGGATAGAGCATGGCCTGGAGTTGCTAAAGCGGGGAACCATATACCGAATCGGAGATGGTAGGTCGGTGAGAATCTGGAGGGATAATTGGCTGCCAAGACACGGTGAACTGAAACCGAGGGGGAGTCCACGGCCATGTCGCCTACGGAGAGTGAGCAGTTTGATAGATGCTGGCTCCGGGAGCTGGGACGAGACGCTGGTCAGTCAATATTTTCATCCATGGGATGAGACCGAAATACTCAGGATCAAGCTGTCAGCTCACACTTCGCCGGATACAGTGGCCTGGCAGTTTGAGAAATCTGGTGTATTCTCGGTGAAGAGTGCTTATCGCCTTGCAGTTACAACTGAGGGGATGATGGGTGAGGTTGGATCGAGCACATCTGTGGACGGGTCCAGGAAGGGCTGGAAGAAGGTTTGGAGATTACCTGTACCTCCAAAGGTGCGGGTGTTTGCTTGGAAGGTAATTAACAATGGACTGCCTACAAGAGCCTTGAAGAAGTATAGACACCTAGAAACAGAGGACAGGTGTGAGCTTTGTGGGTGCTGTGAAGAGAATGCTTTCCATGCGCTTATGGCTTGCCCACACGCAGTGGCACTAAGACAGGTGATGGCTGAAGTTTGGGTGCTCCCGTCGGAGGATAAGCTAAGGCACTTAGGCCCCCAATGGCTCCTAGTGCTAGTAGACGTGGAACCGCAGGAGGCTATGACCAATCTAATAATGGTATTGTGGAGGGCGTGGCATGTCCGGAACGCAGTACTAAAAGCTGGTGACTCCATCTCGGTGACAGGGTCGGTCGTTTTTCTCACAAGTTACATGGAGAGTCTGAATAATATACGACAACAGGGGGCACACTGCATGGGGAAGGGGAAGCTAGTGTGTAAGGAAGCGACCCCTGGTGGCCACCACAAGCTTCAGTGAGTAGCGCCAGTAGAAGGACAATTGAAGATCAACGCCGATGGTGCCTTCAACGGAGCATCGGGTGCTGCTAGGGTTAGTGTGGTCATTCAGGATCATATCGGCCAGCCACTGCTGATGGCCTGGCGCAAACTGTTCTATTGCAGGGATGCTGAAGAAGCCGAGACAGCGGCGTGCCTTGATGCTGCTAGGCTGGCTGAACATTGGCAACAACAACCCCTAATACTAGAATCGGATTGTGCCTCGGTCGTGAGCAAGCTGAGCGGGAGTGGTGTATAATAAGGGATCGATCCTAAGTTGTAGCCACAGGAGATTGATTCCAATATCAGTGCCCTGCCCTAGGGCAATAATAAGAGATTATTTTCAGCTTGTTTCTTTTCTATTTGATGTATTATTTCTGAAATAAATCTTCTGTATGTACACTAATCATGATTCGCGTAAGAAACGTGTAGCATCCAATTGACTTGAGAGCTCGTCTGCCACCGCCTATACGTATGGTCCTATTCGTGGCCAAATTTTATTTTTGTGAGGACGTGTAGGCCGGAAAGCATATGCATGCATGTAAATGTTAAAGCATCAAGTTATCAAGCAAATCTGAAATTTCAGCAAATATGTTGCTCACCCAAAAATCTATATCACCTCACTCCAAAGTCGAAATCATGCAAATAAATATTTGTTAAAATCATGAACAAACCCTCTGTACATACAGCAAGAAGTTTTGCTTTAAAGGTTTCCGGACGATATAATTTTTGGTATGTCCAAGTCAACACTTCGAGGTGACGTCAATCTGAAGCTCAGAGTCATGACCTATCTTAGAAAATTCATAACTTTCAGCTCATACCACCTATGGAGCTATATGAGTACTTTCTGGAAAGGCTACAAAAAGTACTACAACTTTGGTAGTTTAAGTTTTCAGGTGTAGGACCTGGAAGGTAGAGCTATGAGTAAATTTTTAGAGTAACACAGTTCTGTCCAAAAAATCGGTTCAGAAAATCGATCGGTAGTGTAAATTTCGTATCTCGAGTTCTAAGCATTAGTTAGAGGCATACAAATAGGCATTAGCAAGGTGTTAAAAATATCCTTAAGTATGATAGATTATTTCTATTATGAAAGACACATGATTCGCTTTCAGACCTATTTTTAGATCAAACGCAGTGCTGTCTATAGCAGAAATTCAGACATCAACAGTCAGTTTGAAAATTCATATCTCCTGAACCTTTTATTAGATGAAGTTGAGCAAACACTCATTAGAAAGTTAACAAAATTATCTACAACATTGGTATTCATTAGTTTCCCCAATTCTGCACTTAAGTTAGCCATTTTTACGTTTTAGTGACTGTTGCACGGGTAGGGCAGAACTGAACATATTCTGAGACTTTCGAACGAGCATGTATTTCGTTGTTGGAACAACTTGGACAACAATCATCATTGTTATAATTTGTTATCCTTACCTTTCTGAATTGCACTTCTCTATTCGAGGAGCATGTTGAACCTCTTTGCAACTTTCTTATTTTTATTGTGTGTTCTCCTCAATATCGCTATAACTTATCTTACAGTCAAAACCTTGATGATCCTCCACTTTGAACCAAGCATTCCAATAATGTCTTCCCCATACGTTGTCATATTCTTGCTCAACCGAATAAAAATCTGGAGACATTAATCATAACCATCAATATAACTCTATTATATGCATGTATAATTGCACAATTGCAAACTTGCATTGCACCATTGCCAAGCGCATCATGAATACGCACAAAGCATCTCCCTGCACCATATCCTGTGCACCATTTTGCAATCATTCATATGTGCACCATGTAATCATATGCATCATGACCATGGACATTTTGCATGTGCACCATGGATAATTCATCATGTTATATGCATCATGACGTGTGCACCATTTCATATGCATACAACGGCGCATCATATGATATATGCACCATCAAGCATCATCTTCAAGTGCAACATATGTCATTATGCAAGTGCATCATTGCATATGCACTACCATCCATGTGCACAACGTCACGCAAGCATTGCATGCACGTGAATTGCATCATAACATTCGGATGATCATTATGGTGCAATTGAATACTCATCAAATGGTCGATATCCATAAATAACTAATAATGATGACCAGGAATATAATCTTTGACTATCCTTGTTGCTAAACCAAATTTTTGTTGTTTGCTCCAAAACAAATTGAGGAGCAACCAAGAGGCCAATATTTTCATGATCTATTTTGTTTTAGTGCCCCCTTCGATTCGAGTCTCCTAGAATTATTGATTTCTTGTCTAGCTATAATAAATTGTCTACGGGGTTGATTCTCTTGTTCGGTCTAGTAGAGCACCAATTTGTTATTTCCTTTTGATAACTTATTGGCCACAAGCAATGTGTCAAATTTTTCCCGACCCCTCCTTGTCGCCTTAAGTCACTGATTTGTCATTGTGCAGATTTGTGACCCTTCATCACTTAGTTTGATCTCAATCCAAATTTCTAGTTGTAGCATTTGTTACTATCTATTTTTCTATCATGTCAAAGTCCATTTTTACCCACTATATTCCAAACTCTAGAAAATTCCACGTAGCAGAGTCGAGACAAAAGAGTTATGCTAATAAAAGACGTCGTCCTCACAAGTTTTAATTTGACGATCTGCTAGGGTTTTGGGTGTCATCTATCAAATGTGTATAACAATTTGAAATATGTGTAAAGCTAGCACCCCGTTACATCGGCCCATATACGATCATAGCAAGATGTGGACCCATAGCTTATAGGCTCCAACTACCACCGGAACTCGTTGGAATGCATGACACATTCCATGTGTCCCAACTCAAGAAATGACTGAAGCCACTAGTGGACATCATCTTGGGAGATAATGAGCCGCTACAACCTGACTTAATCAACACTGACTACCCCCACAGGTGCTCGATAAAAAGGAATGATTTACCAACATCAAGATAATCAAGTTCTTCAAGGTTCAATAGAGCAACCTTATTGACGATGAAGCAACTTGGGAATCAGAGAAATTTCTATGAAGCCATTATCCAGAGTTCCTAGGACGAAATTCATGTAAACTTTTCCACTCCTTTAATCTCGAGACGAGATTTCTTTAAGGGGGGAGGGCTGTGACACCCAGGGTGTCAAAATCGCAACAAGAAGACACTAGGAACAACAAATAGGCGAATACCAACTTACTCGAAAAAAAAATTGGAGCCATTCAAACACTATTTGCATGAAATTTGATTAAATTTGAACCGTGATTAAACTACAAGTTGAAACTTTCCAACACAACCAAGGCCTACCAAAAATATATGTTGTAGTGGGTAGTGAAATATAATTTTGAGCCAATTCTCAAAATTTTACTCCATATGCAAGTGGCCCAAATAATTGCCCAAATGCCCAAAAACTACCTAACTTTGAAAAATTCTCATTTAAATTTGAATCCAATCTAAGGGGCAAACATATTTTTGAAATTGAGGGCACATCGTGGTGAGAAAGCACATATTTTTATTTTTCTCACTGTTGCTATGAAAATAAAGTTGTGAAATTATTAAGAGGAGGCAGTTTGGAAAATTAACAAGAAAGAAAACTACGTGGGCCCACCTATCAGCCACTCTGTCTGCTTTCTTCTCCCTGGATTGGGCGCCAGGTGCGGCCGCCGCGCGCCCCGGCCAATCCAACGTCGTGCTCGCCCACCTGGTCTGAACCCCGCTGCAAAAACCGTCAACTATGCGCCTCTGGTTTCGCCGTGCGCCCCTCCCTCCTCTCCTCTAAACTTCCCAACGTGCTTCCCTCTCTCTGCTGCCTGCACTCTCTCTCAGCTCACCCATCTGGGCCGCCATGGCCGCTTGATCTGAGCTCTCGCGCCGGCGCTGCTCTGCTGCCTCTACAGCCCTCAAACTCTGTGTACAGCTCCACCTACAAGTCCTCCCTCCCTGCGTAATCTCTCCCCCTCCCACGCATCGACGCCATCGGATTGGCCCTTCCTTCTCCACCGCCGGCCAGCGTGATTCGTCGTCGCTGTCCCTTGCAGGTGAGTCCGCGTTCAATTCCGCTCGTCTGAGATCTTCATTCTTCCTCACGTGTTTCCTTGGCTAACATCGGCTCGCATGCATGCTACCCTCGCATCGGAACGCCGGTCCCGCCGTCGCTGCCTGCTCGGCGCTGCTCACGAGCCGCCTCACCTCATCGTGTCATGGCTCCACGCGACCCCTCTGCCCTTCCCCGTGCGCTGCTACTCCGTCCCGACCCCGTGCGTCCTGCCGTGTTGGCCGGTGCCCCTTCCAGGCCTTCGCCGTGTCGGGCTCACGCGCGCTGGCCATGGCCCTAGCGTGGCAGGCTCGGCGGGGCTGGTTTTGGCCTCGGGCCTGGTCCACCTGCCTGGGCCGAATCAGGCCCAAGCTGGCTCCCCGCTGCGCTCGGCCTCATGGGCCGGGATCTTTCAGCCCGCGCAAAAAGAACAGGTTGATTTTTCTTATCCTTTTGAAAATAAATCCAGAAAATGAGTAAACCTTGCTAAAACAATTGCTAAATCATAACTCAGTAGAAAAATACCAACCAAAATTTCTTAGATTCAAGTAAATGAGATCTACCTATTGGAGTTGTTGGCATGGCATAAAAAGTTACAGATTTTTATAGTGATTTATTTTTTTGACCTGCATGTTTGCTCCATACATGATGAAATATGACTTTATAAAGACCAAGGTCATGCATGAAGGTTCCCGGTGTCTCATGGGACACATATATGAATTAAAATACCCATATCATGTTATAGAATCTAGAGTTATCTATTTAATTCTGTTTAGGATCAATAAAATGCTAAAGAAATAACTATGTATGCTATCATACCCATTCTTGCTCTGCAACCCATGATACACCATGTACTAGATTCTCATGTCATGAAATAAAATTTTAACACTAAGCATTTGCATGCAATGACTTATTTCATCTCAAGCATGCTTAGGTTTATCATGTTTGTAGCAATTAATTGATGCATCTTCTTTCAAAAAAAACTAGTGCTCAAACTCCTTATTTAGTGCATGTAATTGGTCTGTCAAATTTCATGACCGTAGATCCTGCATGAGTTCATGTTTCACATTTGTTAGCTTATAGCATGGTATCACCAAATCACTACACAATATTCCCTAAATTAATTCTCATATTGGTACCAATTAATTGGATTCTATATTGTTTCAATTAGTAAGTGTAAATGGCTCCATGCATGTTAATGAAACTTGATCCAAATATTACTCCCGACATGTTTTACCTGTAGTAAATTCTTTTAGACATAATGTCATCTGAAACCATATGTAATTAATTATTTTGTCCATGAACTTAGTTATACACTTGGACATATAGTCAACCGTTTGCCTCTATTATATGCAACCACTTCATGCTTAACAGCCTCGTAAGCACTTTGGAATCGTGATTCGTATACACTCGCGTTGCTCAAATCTACATACGCCTACCTTATCTGATTTCACAATCATTAACAAAATGAAATCGATGAAACAAATATACAAAGTGAGCTAACACTAATATACAAACTGCATCTTATCTTCTATACATCATAAAAACACACACCATATCTTTATACATTGTTATCACGTTAAATTATTAGAGTCAATAAAGGAAATACACTAAACGTGCTCGCACTATGCCTCTACTTTATATATTACATTTACTAAACTAACCGACACCCCGTGTGTATCATACCTATCACTCTTAATTAAAAAGACTGTCATGAATCTTCTCTCATGCACAACATCATATTTGCATTATGTAGATAACAAGGTGAACCACGTGGAGGCTGGACAGGAGCAGGAGCCAGAAGGACCGGGTGGAGATCTCGCTAACCAGGAACAGGTCCCAGGCAAGCCCCGGTGCATCCCACTAGTTTTATATTTTTATTTTATCACTAGTTAGGGATGTAGGCTTGTCTATGCAGGAGTTGTTTGAAAACCTAGTATTGCAGTAGGTTCCCTTTACCTGATACTAACCTCAGGACGGTAGTCGCTCTGCTTAATCTAAGACGATAATTCGTCAAGTGGTATGAAGACCACTGGTAGATCAGGAAATATTACCACTTGAAAATAATGTCAGATGAAAGAAAGTTGGAATGGGATAACAAATGACGACCGGACGGGCAACTAGGTGGAAAGGGAAGGACAACTTGTCTTCAAGAAGGTAGCCCCGTCTGAGTCACCTAAGGCTACGCCTCGTGTCCGTCCTATGGGATCAAGTTTGAATGTACTGTTTGCATATTGGAGTTATGAGCCTAGTAAATTGATGTAGCTACGACTACTGCTTGGTCGGAAGGTATCCTAATCCCTAAGGTGAAATTAGGGCTGAGAGGAGGGAGCAATCCACCCACGTATAACGGCACGGGGCGCATCGCGTTAGGGGACCCTTCTCGGGGGAGCCAGGCTAGGAAGACCTTGTGGTATCGTATGTAAAAGTTTGCTCCATGCGGCTTCCATGAAGCGCATATGGAAAGTACAAGCAGGTTTCTCCTGCATGATGTAAATCGATTCGAGTCGCTGCCCTTCACAGTAACGAGTACCACTTGATCGCTGCTCCGGAACAGTGTTGGAAGCCATTAATATGATGAATGGATTTAATAATGCTGTATGGAAATTATTATTAATTATATTACAACCATGATTATTGTAGTCATAGTGCAAACTAAATTTAGTATTTTACATGTCAACTTAACTTGCTGCTAAAAACTTGAGAACTAAGGATTTACTCTTAGGCTGGCTTTTGACAACATAAACCCTTCCCTCAGCCTGTGTATGTCTAGGAGTCGGCTGTAGTTGACCATTTTGACAAGTCAGTCTTGTTGAGTAAATTAGTTATTCAGGGCGTAGCTCTATGTGGTTTCAGATGATCAGAGTGAAGACTGCCACTGCGGCGGGAGATTCCACTAGGAAGGCCAGTGTTCTGACTGCTGGAATATTAAGTAGGAGCCCTGCACCAATGATGATGAGGAGTAGGCTTGTATGCGCTGGTAAGGTGTCAAGGGCATGACACCGACCAAGGCCGGCTACTACTATCTGTGTATCGTCGTGAGAGAGCGAATATATCTTATTTATTCTATCAGACCTTTTACTATTTTGCTTCCGCACTTTTTAATAAAACTCTGGTTTATAACTTAAATATGAATTTATGTAAAACTTTGTACTCTATCTATATTCTTATTGCGACTATATTATTTCTATCATGTGTTATGCTATTAGGCATCACAGCGCGTATCGCCACCCGAGAATGATCCTGGAACGAAATCGTCTCCGTGATAAGGCGGTTCTGTTACAAACATCAATGTTTGTTGCCGAACCCGGTATCAACACAATTGCATGTGTTAGTCGGCAGTAGTTATTTCAATTTGCACAATGTGAAGATTTAAAGCGGTATCCACTTATACATAAAGAAATTCTTTTTAGCAACCGTGCTCACTCTCTCTGCTCACAGTTACTTGAAGCGAGGAGGCGAATTATTGTTGGGAGAGAGAAACAACTATTATTTTTGTTCTTCCTGCCGGCAGTAAAGCTGCTGTCGAGTTTAGTTGCTAACCGACTTTAAAACCGCGTCTCACAATGTATACATACTGCCGGCAACAAAGCTTACTACAACTTCCTATTTCTACATTATGGATGCCCTAAGATACAGAGGTTCCTTGGTGGGCACTAGGGGCGCTCATCTGGATTGTTTCATGTTGTCAAGCATAATGTATGGATTAGCGGCAACTACTTGTTTTTTATCATTGTATATGGTTGTTCATTTCCCATCTTCAAATTTTGCAGTAATTGAAGCGGACGAGGGACAAAGAGAAGATGTTCGGAGTATCGACATTGAGGCACCAAGTGAAGGTCTGTCAAGTTTAGAGATAAGCTCAAATTACTGGTGCATCGGCTTCTCAAGTGTAGGAATTTGAGGTGAGATTATGTCTCTTTTTCTTCGATATTCTGAATTAGCTTTGTTGTAGCAGTGTCTCTGAGCCTTTGTTTGTTTTCTGTATCACATTTTTGCACCTGTCCGTCCGTTCTATGATTAATTAACCAACCTTCAGTGTGTGGATTCCGCCGGATATATCGTTCAATGCTGGCCCCACCTGGCAGAGGGAGAGCGGAACACACTCTCCGCCAACTGGTTGAGTCGAACCAGCCAGCAGCAGCGTCGCACCCATCTGTGGGGCCCATCGGCTAGCACTCCCCAATCCCCATTCCCCTCCCAAACCCTCGCCGTCGAGCCGCAGCCATGGCGCCGTCGGAGGAGCTGACGGATGACCTCATCGGCGAGTTCCTCCTCCGCCTCTCACCCGAGGACCCCGCGTGCCTCCTCTGCGCCTCCCTCGTCTGCAAGCGCTGGCGCCGCATCCTCGCCGATCCCGCGTTCCGCCGCCGCCACCGCGCCCTTCATCGGACGCCCCCCGTCGTCGGATTCATCCGCATTGTGAGTCGCCGCATTCCCTACTGCTCCCGCTTCGTCCCCATTAACCCGGCCTTTCGCCCCGCCGCCCGCGACCTCCCGGGCTGCTGGCTCGTGGTCGACTGCCGCCGCGGCCGCGCCCTCTTCGTCACCCCAGCCACAGGCCCAGGCGCCGAGGGCAACCCAAGGTCGGCGCCAGTTTCAACGCGGCGGTGCTCTGCGCCGCCGCCGCGGAAGGCTGCGACTGCCGCGGCGATCCCTTCCGCATAGTCTTCGTCGTCACTGCATTGCATTTCCATGGTTGGAGCGCCACATTGGCTCGCGTGTACTCTTCAGAGAGTGGTGTTTGGAGGAGCCAGCCGACTTCTAAAGTCCTGTGTTCTGATAGGGGGCATGTTAACCTCAGTCCACGTCCCAGCGCCCTTGTGGGAGATACACTTTACTTCAGCGGCAATCAGGATTATGCATTTGAGTACCAGCTAGTCTTTCAGCGCCTGTTGGTGATTGATCAACCTTACAGCAAGTACGTCAATTTTGTCATGTCAGCTGAGGATGGCTGGGATTTGTTGATGTAGACGAGCAGACATGCCTCTGCCTATGCCTGTGGTTGAGACTTGAGAGAAGCAACCCCTGGAGGGATCATTGCTCGATGGGTACGGGGCAGTGCCATTTACCTCAAGATGCTGCCACCATATGGCGATGGCGACCACCCACCTCTACAATTGGCACGTGTAATTGGCGTTGTGGAGGGCACCGATGTCATCTTTGTGTGGTTGTATGCTCACTTGGTCGTTATGAGGTTTACATGGTCGAACTCAATTCAGGCAAGGCCAGGAAGGTTTCCGAGGATTACAATGGCGAGAATCTCTTTCCTTACACACGCTTCTGCATTCCAGGCATATAAGCTATGCATCTACACAATCCTGTCTCTCTGCACTACCAGAAAACGGATTTTTCTTGAGGGTGACTATATATCCATTATGGCATGTAGGACTTGTTAATGTTCATTTGTTAGAAACATAAAAATATGGACGATGGTATCCTTTCCATTGAAGAGATAATAAGTTCCTATGAAGTATAGCATGCCCATTTTCATGTCTTGTCGATTTATGGCACTGAGGTGCTTTGAGGACTATATATAGATGACTTCTTGTTCTTGGTCCCTGTGTTTACTTTTGTAGGGTGATTTGTTGGTTCCTTTGTTTATTGCTGCTGAAGGCAAAATGTTTATCACCCATCTACTATTACATTCATTTTTTCTCTTCACATTTCTGCAGTGATGAATGCACCTACTACAGGCGAGGGATCGGACCAAGAAATAGTGTCTCAAGTGCATGAAGATACTCAAGATGGCAGGCATCTGAATCAAGCAGTGTGGAGTGGTATATCTACAGATTGCATATGTCGGATTCTGTGGTGGTACATTCTTTAGGATCCACTATTAACTATTTCATACAACCTCTCTACTTTTTGTGAGTTTTGGTGGCAATATCACGTTTGTCTTCCTCTGGAGAATGTGAGTTGGGTGCTCCAAACCCTGTTCTGGAAACTAGCTGAAGTAGATGAATTTCAACAATCTCTCTGTCTTCATGGGTATTGGGTAATCTAAAGACCTGTATGGGTAGTGGAAACCTAGTTTGTGAGTAACAGAGTATCATATCTGCCCTTCGAGGCTTTGCAGCATCAAGTTTTGCATCCTCCTACCATTTGTCTAGTCAATGTACAACTTAGGATGTTTCTATGTTGGCTGCCTATGATATGCGGTGTGCATATGCACTCTGGAAGTTAGAGTTTCTTTGTAGCAATAAGGTGAAACCAGAATGCCTGATGTAGACATTTCTGAGTATATGACTTATCGTTTGATTCATCAATTGTGCTACTTGCAGCGAAAGGCTTCTGGCTGGCTCGAAACTTGTGAAAATGCTTATGAATTCTCAATGCTAGTTTAAATTGGCCTGAATTACCTGTTCTCTTCAGGTTGTTTGCTGTCAAATGATGTGGTTCTAAAGGAATGTTGTATGGATGCATCCAATCAATCCCACCAGATTTTTGTTGAAGATCCCAGCTCTGATATTCTTGTCTCTTTGAAGTTTATGCTGTTCCTGGAAAGGATTGTTTTAGGATTTGATATCCAATTCGGTGGCCATGTTTTTACCGTGCTGCTTAAACTGCGAGAAGTTTGCTGTACTGTTGTAATTAGTCAAGGTCGTTAATGCCTGTTGTGGAGTACATATATAACCTATTTACCATTTAGTTGTGACCATGAGTTGTAGTGCTCTTTCTTTTTTCTTTTTTTAAAGGAGTTGTAGTGCTCCTGTCTCTTGGCCTATTTTCCCGGCAGTGTTCTGCATGTAATGTAGACTAGTGAATAGTATGCAAATGTTGCCCTGAGTTGTGCGTACTTGTAACCTGTGACATGGCCATGATTTGAATATTTCTGCATGGTGTTTATTCAGATACTTTACTGCCTCTCGTTGCAGGCGACTACTCTGATCTTGGAACGAACAGCTGGATGGTGACTCTATCTGTCAAGCAATTTATAAGTTTATAATTAGATAAAGCAGATCTTTGTGGAATTCTGCATGGCCATAGCTCTAGAAGTACACTTCGGTTCATGTGTTTGCCCATTCGAGCAGTGGTTCAGTTTCACGCTTCGCCACAACTACACGGTGCCGTTTCATTTCCGTTTGATTGAAACAAAATTCCCAAATCTTGGTCGGTTAATGTGTTGCCTGGGTAATCCGTAAATTCTTCTTTTCAACTTGATCAGCATCGCAATGACCATGACTTCAGAAGGCGAGAACTGTATTGCGTTATGTCTTGTCTTGTTCAATTTACAGCTGTGTTCATTTCGGAGACTCTGTAAATCCAAATTTTGGATGTGGAAATGAAAAGAAAACGAATTTATCTGCTGGTTGAACCCAACACGGAACACGGTACTAGTTACCGTGGACGTTATAAAAGGCAACAGTCTTCGCCTGGTCTTGCATCACCACCGCCACCGTCTTCGCCGCTAAACCGACTCCTCCCAAATCCCCCAAACCATTCGCCTCGTCCCATCCACCACCCAGCAGAGCTCGTGCATCACCCCTGGCCATGGCGTCGCTGGACATGCTGGCGGACGACCTCGTCCGCGAGTTCCTCATCCTCCTCACGCCCGACGACCCCGCGTGCCTTCTCCGCGCCTCCCTCGTCTGCAAGCGCTGGCGCCGCATCCTCGCCGACCCCGACTTCTACCGCCGCCACCGCGCGCTCCATGGGGCGTGCCCGATCCTCGGCTTCATCCACGTCGTGAGTGACTACCTTCCGTACCACTCCCGCTTTGTCCCCATCGGCCCCGCCCCCGGCGGCCCCGCGGCCCGCGACCTCCCGGGCTGGCTCGTGCTCGACTGCCGCCATGGCCGCGCCCTCTTCGTCACCCTAGCCACAGGCCCAGATCGAAAGGTGGAGGAGACTCTGGACTTCATCGTCTGGAACCCCTTGACGAACAAGCACATCCGTCTGCCTCGGCCCGACATGCCGCCCCTCCACTTCCGCCAAAACTTCAACGCTGCCGTGCTCTGTGCCGCCGACACGGAAGGCGGCGACCACCTCGATTGCCACAGGGGGCACTTCCATGTGGTCTTCGTCCGGTCTCAACCCCCCGATATGAGCGGTCGATATTTGATTTCTGCTTGCGTGTACTCGTCGGTGACAAACAGATGGAACGAGTGGTGGAGATTTCGCGATTCCGCTGTTTTCTCATATTTCCCCGTTGATGTCCGTCCATGCCCCAGTGCCCTTGTTGGAAACGACGTGTACTTCCGTGGCTGCCGTAGTCATGTGTTTCAGTACAAGTTAAGCACGCAGCACCTGTCAGTTGAACAGCCTCCGCCGGATATGTTCTATGAGTCCCTCCTCTACATGTCGCTACAGGACGGTGGGCTGGGATACGCCACAGTGGAGCAGGAACCAAACCTCTGCATAAGCCTGTGGTCCAGAGAGATCCTTCCCAATGGAGATGCACAGTGGGCACGAGGCAGGGCCATCGGGCTTGACATGCTGCTTCCCAATGTCGCCATCGAGCCTCCTTACAATACTACTGTTGTAGTTGGCTTTGCAGAGGGCACCGATGTCATCTTTGTGGCTGTGCGGTCACATGGAACTCATGATATCTACATGGTCCAATTCAATTCAGAGAGTGCCACGAAGGTGTTGGACAACTCCAGGTGCTCCGTATTTCCTTACAAGACCTTCTGTGTTCCAGGTATATAAGCTAAGTGTGTACAATTATCTGTTCTTGCTCAATTACACTCCTTAACTATATGTTTGATCAATGTCTAGTAGCCTGTTAGTACTTAAATGTGTTAGTTAGCAACATACAAATTTGGAAATCATACTTGTTTTGAGGAAATTAAGAGATGCCTTTATCTGTTGTACAGCACATCCATCTTCTGTGCTGAACGAATTTGTCCATCTTCAGAGCTGAATGAATCTGTCACCAGTAGTAGTCACTAGCATGTTTTCTTTACTATTAACGCCACCTAGCTAATCTTCATGGTTTTCCCACTGATCTGATACTTTTTTGTTTTCAATAACTTTCTGCAGTAATTGCTGAGACTGCTGCTGGTAACGAACCTGCTGCTGGTAAGGAACCAGGAGAAAGTTCAAGCGCAAGACAAACCCATCAGGTTGCTGGTAATTGATGTGACTCTTCCTGGTCCTGCATAAGAAATGAAGAAGGAAGTTTGTCGTGGAGATTGCAAATTGCATCTGTGGCATTTTGTGACGGCAGTAGAGTTCTGGATCCATGAGTTGGCATTTTGTGGTGAGACAACTCTTGGTATTTGGATGACATTTTGTTGAGACATCTCCTTACAGTTTCTAGGATTTGCGGTGATATTGACATTTTGCGGCAGTAGAGTTCTGGATCCATGAGTTGGCATTTTGTGGTGAGACAACTCTTAGAATTTGGATGCATTTTGTTGAGACATCTCCTTACAGTTTGTAGGATTTGCGGTGATACTGATATTTTGCAGCAGTAGAGTTCTGGATACATGAGTTGGCATTTTGTGGTGTGACAACTCTTTGAATCTGGATGACATTTTGTTGAGACATCTCCTTACAGTTTGTAAGATTTGCGGTGATACTGTCTTTCTTTTGGACAATATGAATTAGATAGTTCAAACCTTGTTCTGTAAACCGGCAGAATTTGATATGTTGAAAGGATTCCTTTGGCTCTGCATTTTTTATGGCTATCTGAATATGTGCACAGTCAGGGATCTGTTTTTCTTTGGGCTAAGTGCTGTGCCTGCTTTTCTAGGCTTTCGCAACATTGAATTTTACATCCCTCCTACTGTCTGTTTCATCAATCATACTCCTAGAGGTTTCGGTGTTATCTTCCTGGGATATGGACATGTGAGTATGAACTTTGCAGGGTCATTTCGGTATTGCAAATTTGCAATAAGGATAGGGTGCAATGCCTGACTGGGCCATGTAACAGTATGGCCTATTGTTTCTTACTAACAGCATCAGGCTGCTAAAAGTTTGTGAAAGGTGCTTAAGAATTCTGAGTGTCCATTTATATTGCCCTAAGTTACCTGCAATTCTTCATGTTTGTTATGTGTTGCATTGTCGTATGAATGTGACCAGTCGCTCTTACCAAATTCTGGTTCAAGTATGCCAGATTTGTGTCTTGTTAGCTCTCGCTGTTCTGGTAATGGTTGTTTTAGGATTCGAAAGTTGAGACCCAAATCTGCGGCTTTGTCTTGTTTTTACCATGCAACCTAAAATTGTTGGAAGACTTGGTGTGAAAACTCTGCAGTTCTTTCTGTGCTGTATTAGCTCAAGAGTAATAGTTGTTGCAGACATATGTTAACTACCTATTGTTTGCTCCATCCTGAAAGTCAGCGCATTTGAGACATGAGATTTTGATAGTGTTTGTGAACTCCTACTGCTCCATTCTCTTAGACTGAATTCCATACAGTTACACATTTGCATGGTCGGGCTCTGAACGAGTGTCGTATGCTGGAGCTGTCGACAACTTGCAGAGTTGTCCGTTTGAAGTATCGAGTAGTTCAAGTTGACAAGATACAGTAACTATCTTTGGTCAATTACAGTTACCGTTCAGTTCGTGCTTGTTATGGTCGACATCCACCTGGAATCTGATATCCAACTAGTGGGGTTCAGTTTCAGTCTGACAAATTTGACGAATTTAAGACGAGACTATGTTTGGTTTTAATATACTGTTTCCCCCGTTTTTGAATTCATTTTGGTGGCAATCACTTGGAACTGAAGGTTCTCTTTCCCGGAAAATGTCTCTGGTCTATGGAACAGGCACAGGTTCCGTCAAACGGAAATGCCTTTGAGGTTTGACATGAACAAGGTTTGTGGCCGATAATGTTGCAGCTATCATTCTCTAAGTGCACAATGCTGAGTGCTGACATAGCTTTGGACGGCAGACAGCTAGATTAGATTAGTCGACCAAGTTAACCCGCTTGTTGTGCTGGTAGACATGTGGATCCAGCAAGTGCATGTGAACAAGTAAATGTTAGTGAATGCAAAATCCGCGATGTTGATACAGTTTTTTTTTTTTTGGCTGCTTTACAATAGAGTTTTGAGATCCATTACTGTTCGCTACAATCTGAGTACAGATATCCTAGCGATTTTAATAGACTGTCTATGCAGAAAATATTCAAAATAGAGAAGAAAAACAGAACCGAAACTGGATTCATGGGCCCCACCTATCACAGCAGAACCCTCCTGCGCGAAATGGTTGAGCCAGACCAGGCAGCAGCCGCCGCCCATCGTCCCCGACTCTCTCCATTCCCCTCCAGAGTCGAGTCTTTTATTTTTGAATTCGAATTCAAATTTCGAGTTTGAATTTTTGTAATTCAAATTTGGATTCGTGTTGAATTTGAATTTCCATATACGAAATTTGAATCAAATTTGAAAATCTGAATCAAAATTTTAATTTGAATGTGGATTAGAGTTCAAATTTGTTCGTATTTGGATTTGAATTCAAAATTGAGATATTCGAATTTCATAAATTCGAAATATGAATTTCATACATTTGAATAGATTATGTGAAATTCAAATTTCGATTTGAATTTGTGATTTGTTGTTTAAATTCTATTTAAATATGGTGGGAGGGGTAAAAGTGTCTTTTTAATTCTACCTTACCACATCATAATAGAGAAAAAACTGATTTGGTAACTTAAAGTGATGATTTGGCATCTTTAGTATATTTTATAGGGACCTAAGATATTTTATTCAAAAAGTTTTTTATTAAAAAAATTATTTTATTAAGAAAATTAGGAAGAGAGATATTTGAAGAAGTTGAGTTGATAATAAGGAAAAATCATCAATTGTCCCCCATTTTGGTTGTGGCTTTGTCACGTTTGCTCGTGTTTACTTTTCGGACAGTGGTGATTGGGGAGAGCTCGCCGCTGTTCATCATCCGCAAGCGCGTGCTGACCTCTGAATCAAGCTACAATATTATCAATTTGCCATATTTTGCAGTACATTTTATACTACTAGTTTAAAGGAGTGGTTATACAGTATTATTTATTGGAGACGTTTTGGTGTTCAGATCATTCTTTTTTACCTCAGGAGGTGATTGTAGATGATGTTTTTGGTCTTTATTCGTAGTGTGCATTGTTATATATTCAATATATAGTAAATAATATTTTTATAGAAGATTTTATAAGGATATTTCATATTACCAATCTCGGCTTTGCACATGTTATTAAAATCAAAGGGAGTATAGTTTAGTGATTACTAAACTACTTTTCACTATGCTCTTTAGCCGCAGCTCCCGCGCTGATAGAGTGATGGGATGGGCTATCCATTAAAATCAAAACGAGAAAAAGAAGGGTTAAAAAAAAGAGAGATGAATAAAAATCGGGGGGCCCACATCACAGACCAGCGATTCCTCTCCGCGCGAAGTGGTCGAACCGAACCAATACCTCCTCTTCCTCCTCCTCCGTCGCCGCCGCCGATCCGAGCACAAGCAGCAGCCATGGCGCCAGAGCTTGTGGACGACATCCTTTTCGAGATCCTTCTCCGCCTCTCACAAGACGACCCCGCGTGCCTCCTCCGCGCCTCCCTTGCCTGCAAGCGCTGGCGCCGCCTCCTCACGGACCCCTGCTTCCACCGCCGCCACCGCGAGATCCACCAGACTCCCTCCGTCGTCGGGTTCATCCGCGTCATGAAGAGCAATTTCCCCTTCGCATCGCGCTTCGTCCCCAACGGCCCCGCTTCCGGTCGCCTCGCCGCCCGCGAGCTCCCACGCTGGCTCCCGCTCGATTGCCGCCACGGTCGCGCACTCTTCGTCACCCCAGCACCAGATGCAGGCCCGGGGGAAATCGTGAACTTTGTGGTCTGGAATCCCTTGACGGACGAACGACGCCGCCTGCCCCCGCCCTCGTCCCCACCATCATACAACCACATGTGGAGCTTCAACGCTGCCGTGCTCTGCGCCGCCGCCGCCGCGGAAGGCTGCGACCACCGCGATTGCCACAGGGGGCCTTTCCTTGTGGTCTTCATATGGTCTAATATCCGTACGTCTGCTTGTCTGTACTCGTCGGTGACAGACAATTGGAGCGAGGTGACCTCTGTTCAACGGCCGGATGATCTTGTCGAAGCCCATCCGCGCCCCGGCGCCCTTGTGGGAGGCAAGCTCTACTTCCGTGGTCACACTTCGCACACCTTGGTTGGAATACCAGTTAGACACGCAGCGCCTGGAGATTATAAAAAGGCCACCACGCCACATGCGCCATGGATTATTCCCCTTCCTCATGTCACGAGAGGACCGTGGGCTGGAATTCGCTGCTGTGGAGCATGAGCCAAGCGTCCGCCTACGCCTATTGTCATTGGAGACAACCCCCAACGGAGATTCACAGTGGGTACAAGGCACGGCCTTCGAGCTCGAGACGCTGCTCCCTGATGGTACCTTCCCCTACCCGTGTTTCTCAGGTTATGAGATGTATCCGGAGACCAGAGTAGATGTTCTTGGCTTTGCGGAGGGCACCGATGTCATATTTGTTGGCACAAATGGAAATGACACATACATGATCCAGCTAAATTCAGGGAAGTTTAGAAAGATTTTTTATGATGGCAGATATATATACAACCTCATTCCTTTCACCACCTTCTGCATTCCAGGTATTATATAAATATAAGTGCTTACAACTCTGAGTGTCGCTGTGTTTTAGTACATCCTGCCTTAACTGCATATGATTCGATGTTGCCTTGAATGAAATTAGTATCTTTAGCTGTATAGCTGCAGACATTAGACAACCAAACCCAGATATTTTTTTTACTGTGGTACACATGCACACATAAAAAATCACTACTCATCTGTTCCGTTTGTCTTGTTGTTAGGACAGGCTCAGTAGTGCAAATTTGCACTTGCTATCTTGTCCTAACGACAAGATTTTCGGATCGGAGGGAGTACTTGTTATGAACATCCTAGGTACAGATACAAGCGCCATCACCAGAAATGACTCATTTAATGGTATTTGAAGGAGAAGTATGCATTCTTTCGTAAAAGATTAAAATTAAACAAATTCAAGTCTGGAGCTAGTTTTCTAAAATACAAATAAATAGCGGTGATCCAGTTGTGCCAATTTTCATAGAACTTAGTTTGTAGTGTGTTTGCTTCAACTTCTTCAGGTGATTTTGTTTTAGGCCACATCATGGATCTTAAGACTGGTGTTGATCTATTAGACATGATCTGACCAAGTATCCAAATCCTAAAACTGCATAGTACAGATAAGCGGACATTTGGAGGCAGACACCAATTGGAAAACATATTTGCTCCTTGTGTGATTGTGTCTCAGATTCCCATATAATGCAAAAAAAAATCATGGGGAAAACATGCCACTGCAATAGTTTTGACCTATCACTAACACACTTCTCCTCCCTGGGGAACTGCAGAACCCCCATGGTTGCAGGCTTGCAGCATATAGTCACGTACTTGTTCTATTTTTCCACTTCCCCATATGTTCTTTCCTTTATTCTCTTCACCCCTCTACATCCTCAAGACTTACGCTGGCATTGTGTAGTAGGAATATATGTTTCTTTTCTTTTCGCCTGCTGTTACTGCCATTTTATTGGATGGCAGGTCCTTGTACATTAATTGTTTGATTCTCACTGAGGGCAACTATGAAACACGGATACTTCAAGGTGCAGCGTATCGGATACTTGGATATGTATCTGATATGGATATGCGTTGGATACGTCTTAGATACGTCTTCAGGCCCAATATGGGATGAACCTCAGCCCATCATATGGTTGTGTACTGCCTGACTGTCTCTCCTGGCATCCTCACATGATTTATAGCATCTGTGTAATGTTTTGTCATGTTAAATTAAGTTGTCTTATGAACTCTTAACTCCTGCTAGGCTTGTAAACTCATATTATTGCTCAAATTATTTTATTTGATTTTATTTTTAAAAAAGTATAACGTATCCACGTATCAGGTTTTCTAGGAAAATGACGTATCGACGTATCCGTGTCCGTGTAGCGTAGGAGGGCAAAACCTTCTCCATCCATCTTATGTTCTTCTCACTTTTTTTTTACTTGTTTGGAATTACTGCAGTGATAGATGGAGCTTCTAATGATGAGGGACAACATGGTGTTTCAAGTGCACGACAAATTAAAGCTGCTGATCTCGGTTTTTCTTGGGTTAGTAGAGCAACTCGTTGATCCTCATGGATGTTCCCACTGAAGGCAATATCTTTATCACTCATCTGTTTTTCTTTTACTTCTTTTATTTATTTATTTTGCTGCAGGGACTTATGGGCCTTCAACTGCTGAGATACCATAAGAAGGTGTTTCAATGCATGACAGATTTACTGAATCTAGCAGGAGGGCTAGAGTGTCTGGGAAATGCCAACATGAGAATCTGTGGAGGGATGGCTCTTAAGGATTCATAAACCGGTTTGTGGAGCAAGTCCTTAGAATTACGATTTTGTTGAAGAACAACTCATTGGTGGTTTGGTAGTGATATCATGATATTCTCGCTTTGTGCGCAATGTAAGTCGGACGTTTCAATTGCAAACCTTATTCTGTAAACCAGCGGTGGTAGCAACTCCTTTTGTTGGTGCACAGGTAGTGGTTGTCTTCCTTTTGGGTAATGCAATGGCGCCTCTGCTCTGCTTCACAGCACCTATTTGACTCTCTTCTACTTTATTTTTATTCGGCCAGTTTTCTGTGTTAGCTGTTCCTGTGGGGATACTCTATTATTTCTACATGTCTGTAGTAAGACGAGACTACATGTTGGCTGTCACTGAAATGTGTGATACTGACTTGCCTATTATTGCTTCGCATATCAGTAGCAGGTTCGAAGCTTCTGCGTATTATTTGAGTCTGATTTTGTTATTCAGAGTTCCCTGTAATTTGACATGCCTTTTCCTTAGTGTTGTACTACAATTCAGCATGGAGTATTGGTACTGCGTTTCCACTCCTTCCATTCAGTTGTAGCAACGGCCAAGCTAAAAAGGGCCGTCATAGTCCAAGCAGGAACCTCGTGTCATCAATAGTAGAAACATATCTGACGAGGCAGGGTGCTAAACCTCATCCAACTGTGATAACCAGTTCATGTCTTCCCAGCTAGCATTCCCCATCCCCCCCCCCCCCCCCCCCCCAAAAAAAAGAAAAAAAGATTCTACCAATGGCATGATTACATGTAAAATTAGGGGCATATATTAGACACGCTGGTCGGGGTGGTCGGGAGTCGGTGTTCCATTTACCGTCCAGGCTTGAAGTTGGAGGCCTGTGAGTCATTGGATCTGAATAGTGCGGCCGAGAGGAGGCCCAGTTATGAGAGCCCACTCTTTGCCTGCTACAGGCCGTGGTTTAGACCGAACGAGAGAAAGGAAACGGGCCTCGTCCAGCGAGCAGGCTGGGTCCAGTTTGACGACGACAAGGAAAGCCAGCCCAACAGCAGTCGAACACCTCGGTCGCACGGTGTTGGGCAGTACGGTACGGCAGGGGATCTGCATCTGCTTCACCTTCACGGCCTCATTCCTCGCTTTCCCCGTTCCCCTCGTCGCCGCCTCCACCGAGCAGAGCTTCTTCAGTGGCCATGGAGCCGGTGGCGAAGCTGTTCGACGATCTCATCGGAGAAATCCTGCTCCGTCTCCCGCAGGATGATCCCGCGTGCCTCCTCCGCATTTCCCTCGTCTGCAAGCGCTGGCGGCGCATCCTCGCCGTTCCTGCATTCCGCCGCCGCCACCGCGCGCTCCATCGCGACCCCCCGGTCATTGGGTTCCTCCACATTGGTATGTATGAAGTTCCATTCAGCTCCCGCTTCGTCCCCATCCACCCCGGATCCCGCCGCCCGGCCGGTCGCGACCTCCCGGGCTGGAGCGTGCTCGATTGCCGCCACGGCCGTGCACTCTTCATGACCCAGGCACCAGGACCGCCGGACGAGCGAGTTCTGGACTTCATCGTCTGGGATCCCTTGACTAACAAGCAGCAACGCCTTCCCCGGCCCTCGCCCCCGCCCATGCTTGGCGAAGTCTTCAACGCCGCCGTGCTCTGCGCCGCCGCTGCGGGAAGCTGCGACCACTGCAGCTGCCACGGGGACCCTTTTCGTGTAGTTTTCATATGCACTACCTTGCCCGCCCTGGGCCTGGGCGCTGCCACCGGAAACGTCACGTCTGCTCGCGTGTACTCGTCGGAGACGGGTGATTGGAGCGAGCTGACCTCTGTTCAGCACCCTGATGCGTTTGTTAATCAAATACCTGGCCCCAGCACCCTTGTGGGAGACGCGCTCTACTTCCATGGTGACTACGCCTACTCAATCTAGATGCGCAGCGGTTATCAGTCATCTACCGGCCTGCTCAATCCATGTTCAACGGCCACTTGTGGTTCCTCAGGTCGGTGGAGGATAGCGGTAGGCTTGGTTTTGTTGGCGTCCAAGGGAAACCAAGCTTCTGCATACGCTTGTTATGGCGAGACACATCTCGTGACGGAGTTGCACGGTGGGTACAGGGCAGGACCATCAAGCTTCAGACGCTACTTCCCAACGTCACTCTCCCACCTCCATCAAACCTCAAGAGTTGCCAAAAGCAAAAGTAGTTGGCGTCGCTGAAGGAACTGATGTCATATTTGTGTATGTTCGTACAGATCGATTAGGTGATGTCTATATGATCCAGCTCAATTCAGGGAGGGTAAAAAAGGTGGGGCAATTCTGCAAATCTGTCTTTCCCTACACCAGCTTCTGCATTCCAGGTAAATAGCTAAGCATCTAGTGTTCTTTGTGCTGTTTTAATTGTATACAGTCCTTCTATAATTTGAAACAATCACTAGATTGTAGAGAGTTGATCTTGGGCAGGTGAGTTGGCCCTTTGCTCTGGTTAGCTCAAATTTGAGCTAACAAACGTCAACCAAACAAATACAAGAACAGAAGAGAAGTTTCTTAGCAACACACAAATATGGTTCAGTTATATACCTGTATCTGTCCTAACCTGTTCCTTTGTAGTATAGCTTACTCCCTCTGATTGGATTTAATTGACATTTCAGACAGCAACATTGTGCTGAATGCATGCCATTCGAGCTATCTGAAACATCCATATATTCCAACCCATTGGAGTACAAAGCCTTTTTGTGTTAGCATCAACTTGTTGGTCCTCGTGATCATTCCCACTGAAAGCAGACCTTTATCACGCATAACACTTAACAGTGTTATTTTATTTATTTATTTTGCATTGTGCAGTGATGGATGGGGCTTTGTCAAGTGAAGGACCAATAAAAGGTGTTTTAAGTGTGTGACAAATTCAAGTTGCCGGTGCAAGGGATTCTGGATCAAGTCGGAAGTGTTAATGTGGTGTTTGTGTTGAGATTATGGTCTCCCCTTTTCAGCCAATGAGTTTGTTGGGTCACATATATATCTCAAGCCTTGGTCAATGATTTTAAGATCTGTGTGGGTGGAGATCTTGTTTTTGCATAGCGCATTGATGCAACTTCTCTGCTGAAGACTTCACTGCATCAACATTTACGTCACTCTGAGTTCTAACCTTATTGTAAGCAGTGGACGCTAGTATACGATAACATGTTCTGGTTGCCATTTTGCGTCATTTTTATGTCGTTCTATCTAGCGTGTGCAAGCTTGTTTGCTGTTCAATCTGTTGAACGGTGCTGTATCTTTTGTCTTGCAGTCTAATGTTCGGTCATTTTAATTTGAAATCAGTGCTACAGTCTCTGGATCATGTGCACATGACTCTGCAAGATCTTTTTGTGCCATTATAAGGCAAGACTCTAATGCCAATTGTGGAAATGTACTGACCATGACCTGACTTGTAAAAGTGTTTTGTGAATTCTGGGTACTCCATTTGTTATCCTCAATCGCCGGCAATACCACATGTTATAGCTTACCGTTGCATAGCCAGGTTCTGGATGTTGTGATCCTGGACTGAAATGTTTATGTATTGCATCAGTAGCTCTCACGTTCAGATATGCTTGCTTTGAGAGTTTCATCTAGCCTGGAGTTTGTTCGTAGTTTTGTTTCAACAGCTGTCGGGCATGGCAAACTCAAACTGCTGGAAACGTGTCATGGCATTTGAGACTTGTGGGATGAGACAGTTTGTTGTTAGACTTGTGCAACCCGATGGCGCATCTGCAAGCATGAGCTTTGCATCCTACTACTGTTTGGTTCATTAGTTTTTATTGAACTGGTATAGGTTTCTGTCTGTGTTGTAGTAAGGGGGGAACTACAAACAATACCTGATCCAGGCATGTATGAGTTGACCTGTCGTTTGTCAGCCATCTGCCACTTGCAGATTGACTTAGACTCTTGAATTTTTATGACTTCTTAGTGCTCTTTTTCACTCTGCCTAGATTCGCTGCAGCTCCGAATGCTTGTTTGGTGCGCTGTACGCATGCACCACATGAGTAGCCGCTGCCAGATTAAGGTCCAGGTACGCTATGCACTTCGAAAATTTGAGCGATGGAGTCCGTCTTAAACAATTTTATTTTGATAGGCGGACGGCAATGGCTTTGTGAGTTTATAAAAATAGCAGTGCGGATGCAAATGAAGATAGTTTTAGTTGATTGGTTCAGAACAGCTGAAGAGCTTTTGCACTTGTTTTGCTCGGACAAGCACAAAGTCCCACTGTCCTCTTCAATATTTTACACCAATTTCCAATTTCAGATCAACTTTCTGTTTGGCCCATTCTCATAGATCCCTATCCAGATGAAGTACGGCAATCTGCTTCTCATGGCCTCGTGCAGAATGCTGGTAACAGATATCAGGAACGAAAGCGCAAAGACAAAAAACTCAGTGTATCCAGAAGACGGGCGCACTGAGATCTGCAAACCACAATTCAACCTTGACTGCTTGCGTGTCCGGATTTCTCCGTTCAGACAATCATCACGCTAAAAGAAAGTTGTACTACAGGTCAAGCAAGAACTTCAATTTTTTTTCTAACATAAAAGTGCTGACACAGGGTACTAAACAGAGAACTGCAGATGCAAATCAAGGTGCATACCTATCTAGTTTTGGTTTAGGAGCAGGTGCAGAGCCCCCTCTTCCAGACCCGACTCCAGTTTTCCATTTCAAATTAGTCTGCCGCTTGTCACAAATATACCGAGAAAAGATCAAACTCTCATCGATACTTAGCCAGGTAAAAGAACTATCATGCTAAAAGCAAACTGTAATATAGGCCAAGCAAGAACATCATTTTTTCCATGCCAGAAACACATTATCTTACATAAAAGTCTGACACAGGGTGCTAAACTGCAATGTAATCAGATGAACTGCAAAGCACCAACAAGTCGAAAATCGCATCCATGTGAATGCCAGTAAGTGGTAACTACACCACGAGAACAATTTGTTCATCTAATAAACTAGTAATGACAAGTAGATGACACCGCCCATCAACAGAGCTAGTAAATCCAGATGGTCATGCGAGCACACTCAGGCTCTGATAACTGGCTGATGCCTCCCCAAGTGCAAAAAGCTAGTAGTTGATACCACACGAACCAGATAACCACAGTGAAGCCTGACATAAGACTACTGGCGCTCAATCTGAATGGTCACATGGCTAATGTTGTACTCCGTCTTGATATACCCAATGACCTTGTCAAGTATCTGATCAGCATCCGCATCCTGTGCGATTGTCACATGGCATGCCAAAAGCACCTTCCCCACTGTGATAGCCCAGATATGCAGCTCATGGACAGCAACCACACCATCCATCTCGCAGAGCCCCCTCTCAAGCCTAGTAGCATCAATCTCACGCGGAGTGCTTTCCATCAGAACTTCAAGTATGTTCCGCAGCATCCTGATTGTGGTGAACAGTACAATCACAGAGAAGATCAGGGTACAGATGAGATCAATGATCTTCCACTCAGGCTTATACCAGATGACAGCCCCTCCAATCATTACACCAATGCTCTGGATGGAGTCCCCAAGAACATGCAGATAAGCACTGTGTACATTGATGTTTCGTCGAGGCTTCTTAGCAACCTTCGCACTTGATTGGGTACTCTCACAATCAGCTTCATGCTTCAACAGTGGTTCCTCGACATCATGTTGTTCTCCGGTGCTTGAATGGTGATGATGATGGGTAGTGACAGTAATAGAACTGGTATGGCCATGCTCATGGCGATGTACATGGCCATGATCTTGTTCTTCATGGTGGGAATGGTCATCATCTGAATCACCGTGACTATGGCCGTGTGAATGTCCATGGCCATGGTCATGTCCATGGCTGTGCCCGTGTCCATGCCCATGGTCATGACCAAGCAAAACAGCCATTATGATGTTGACAAACAATCCAAAAGCTGATACAGCAAACATGAGGGAGCCCTGAACCTCGCCGCTGTCATGGATGAGCCTTACAACAGCTTCATACACTAATATCCCAGCAAGGAGCCATATAAGCTGAATGGAGACCAGTGCACCAAGAATCTCAATACGAAAGAACCCATATGACTGCTGGGGTGTTGCTTCCCATCCAGCTGCCCAAAGCGAGAACAACGAGATGGCAAATGCAGCAACATCAGAAAGAAGATGGGCAGCATCAGTTAATATTGCAAGACTGTTGGCTTTGATTCCTCCAACCACTTCGACTGTCATGAATATAACACAAAGGATGACAGCAATCAGGAGCTTCCTCATGGATGCAAATCTCTCCTGTGAATCTTTTGATGCGTTACTTGTGTCAGAAAAATCACAAGCAGCACCTTTACAAACTTTGCTCCCTGGTGCTCCAGATGCTGATGGTGAGATGTCCATTTTCACTTCATCAATCTGCGTAGGCGATAGATTGTGGCTGTCCATCTGAAAGAAAATCCAAGAGAACACGCACTTATAAAACTACGACAGATGCACCCATTCAAATACCATGTATTTTTAGAAAAAAAAAACATATTACACATAATTCCAACTGAGCCTAGTGCAGAAATGAAGAAGTAAGAAACTTGTTTGGCACATAATTCCCCCCTTAAAAATAATAATAATAATTTACATGCAAGGAGGTAAAAGAAATCATAACAACATTATTTTGCAAAAACAGTCCTTGACGGTACATTGTACACAGCATAATTCCTATAAGAATAAGGCTCAGCATCAAGCAACATGTATTCCAGTTTATAAAAATGCACATCCCCGGTTGATAATAAAAAGATGAAATAGAAAACTAGCAGAAAAGGCATCATATCCTGGTTGCAGAACGACAAAATCTCTGAATAAATAAATTGCAAATCAGATTTTTCTTATATTTCCTTCCCTCCCCACCAAGCGACAACAATTGTAATTTGTAAGTGTAGATAGAGAAAGTCACACGCCTTATGAATCAAAACTAAACATGTTCACAGTTGACCACAATAGAAGATTGGAGCAGGTGTAAGAAAAAATCATATTAGCCCCCTGAAGGCTACATTACATTCTAAAAACAATCCAGCAATAAACCTCAACAACAAGAATCATACCATCAGTAAATATGCATGCACTGGGTCAAACTGTTTCCCAAGTGATGAAGCAATTAGCAGATGAAGGATTCAGTGATGGAGCTGTTCCCACAACCCAAGAATCCCTCTAACCAAGCTTAGGGGGGTAAATAAAACGCAATAAAGAGGAATGAACCGGGGGTACTTGAACACGCCCCTGGATAGGAATCGGCGGAGTAATCTCGTCAACGAATCAATCATCTCTAGTGGACACCTAGTCTCGCAGAATCATCACCAAAGGACATTGGAATTTGACACGTCATAAAAAAAGCCAAGCCCACGGAACAGCACGGCACAGCATAATGATAAGACGGGAATCAATCGATCCCTACTCGATCGATCCGATCCACCACGCCGCTCGCGGACAAGGGCGCAGGCAGTCCTGTCGAGCGCAGCCACCTAGACCCAGTGGAATGGCGGTCCCAGGAGAAAGTAATAAAGAGAGAATAACCCGAGGCGGAAACGAACAAGGCGATCCCCCCTCCCCCCCTTCCCTTTCTTAATACGGCGAAACGGGGCCAATTCGGTCATCGACCACCGCGTGTTTGTCGGATCGAGAGGTCGGAAGATTCGTTTTCGATACACCCGCCCGTCCGTCCCCTACCACAATCGAGCAGTCACCCGTCCAATCCAACCGAATCACAAAACGATTCCGCGCAGCGGGGGATTCTCCCCGGAGACTGGACGCGGCGCTCCATTGATCGGTGCCGGCGCGGCGGCGAGGAACAGATCCTGCGCCACCACCGCCGTTCCCGTTTCATACAGTGCCGCCGCATTAGGGGGAAGAGGGAAGGAGAAAGGGAGGGTGAAGGCGCGTACCGTCGTGCCAGCGGTTGTCTCCGCGCCGCCGGGGTGGGCGAGCGAGGAGGAAGGCTCTCTCCGTCCGCGGCGGCGGCGTGGAGGAGGCGGCGGATTGGCGAGTCACGGGTGGTTGAGTTGGGCGTCGCGTCTCGGCGTGGCACGCGCCCACGGAAGGCGAGAGATGGGTGGGTTGCAGTTTGCAGGGAGGCGGCGGTTATATCTGCTCTGGTCCCGTTGCGTGCCGAGGAGCCGAGAGGAGGTGGAAGGGGCGCGAGAAACGGAGAGGAACCGAGGGAGGGCAGTCCCGTAATTTCCGTCTCCCTGCTTTCAAGGCTCCTGCGACAACGCGGCCACGTGGCAGGCCGCTGTCCGACGTGGATCCGCCTTCGAGTTCCGTTCCGTTTTTTTTTTTTTTTTTTGAGATCGAGTTCCGTTCTGATTTTTTTTATCCTCCTTGCCCACGCGAGCACGGGCCGATAGTCAAAGGAAGAGTTCAAATTCGAACGGGGGCTGTATTGATGATGATTATAAATTCTCTCTCGAAACAGAATACTGCCGTGTGCGATTTTGAATTTCTGTGCATTTCCGCCCGGAAAAGAACGAACGGTGCAGTGTCAGTTCAAATGCGCCAGAAACGTTTGTAACATTCGAAACCTACACAACAGGCACAAAGATATAGGTCCAGCTTAAAATAAAGGAAGATCGTCAGTGATTCTTAATAAATATAAATAAATAATAGAGTGTGCTGATACAAGAACCGGACCAGGATTCAAAAAGTCGGTAGAACCGGCCGACTCGCTTTGATCAAAAATCGGCCGGTTAATCAAGAAATCGGCCGGCTAACTGTTTAGCTATAATAACTAGCTACAATTAGTCGGACAGAACCGACCGATTAGGACGATCGATCAGGACCGGTTCTCTGGTTAACCGGCCGGTTCCAGCCGGCTATTGAAACACTGAACCGGACAGCTGATGATGATGGTACAGTCGTACCGAGGACTACGAGCAGTTGCATCTTCGCGCTGTTGTGCTCGTGCCAACAGTTTTCAGCAAGGCGACGAGACGGAATGGGGAAGCGCACTGCAATTTCCTCTCTTGTCATTTCAACTGATCTAGAATGTTTTCAAACGAAAAAAGGTATTTGGCAAGGAAACAAAATGAGAAAAAGCTAAGTGTTTACAGACACATTGTATTTTTAGTATTTGTTAGATTTATCAGCCATTACTCGTACAGTTGTATATCGCACTAACATAGTGATGGGCACGCACTCTTTTTTAAAAGAAAACAAAAAGAGAAAAAACATTGTTCAAACTGCGTCGTGGCTGCAGAACTACCTATGATGTTCTGCTATTAGTCAGATTTCATGCACGACCTGGCTATCAAGAAAGTCCTTGAAACGATTTAAAAAAACAAAAAAAAGTAGCCTTGAAACGGCGAGAGAGGGGAGGGGACTCCAGTGTCTCGGCCTCTGATCAAGGTTTCCAAGACGACAATGCGTTTTTTTTCTTTTTGGCAATCAAGAGCACTTCTCTTTTTTTGAACTTAAGACCACTTCTCTTGTCAAGGCGGCAATGTGTTGATGATCGGACTTGATGCGTCATTTTTTTTGTTTTTCCTTGCAAAAAAAACCGTGGTGTGAACATACCATGCTATGGCGTTGCCGCTTGCCTCGATCTGACACTCACATCTCTCAGTCCTGGTGTAGTTTTTTTTCTTTAATTATATAAATCGTGATCGCTCTCTCACCCATATAATGCTGTAAAATACTTGAGAAGTCTTTGGCTGCCATTTTAATGGAAAATCTCAGGTGGGGATCCTCTCCCCCGTTGATATTAAAAAAAAACCATACATCTGTTATATGCGTGCACATTGCAAGCTTGTTTTGGAATATATTTATGGAATATTTGATAAGTTCATAATAATTATACACGAAAGCGTTACTGTGAGTGCAAATGCGCCCCATACATGTAACATTATGGCTTTATATGTTTATATATACAACTCACATATGTGGACAGCTTAACCATCCTGCAGTTCTTTCGCTCTCGGAAGCAATTTAGTGACTAAATTCTAAGGTGGAAATTGGAAACCGAGAGACGGTAAGTATTTCTGGCGTAACACCAAACTCTGTTGCACATAGGCACGTTATGCACTTAGCAAAAAAAAAAAAAAAAAGGGTGCACGTTATGTATCTCTCCCCACTTTTAATTTGTCGTAGTGCCAGTGAGTCACGTCTTTAAAAGGGCAAAGGTTACAGCCAGCAAAGATCTAACTTAAAGTCATGCGCTAATAATTAGAAAGACTAGCTTATTGCAATTGCGCTATTTTATCTCTCTCTTGATGAAAGTATATAAAAACGTTTGTTTTAGCAGGACGGCTGCGAGGACGGGATGGGTGGAAAGGATCCATTGCTGCTTTGTCGCTTTCTACTAGTGGAGTCCTGATCAGAACAGTTTCCTACGATTAATCATTATACGTAGTAGAAAACTGAAAACATGATGGTTTATCGAAAGATCACTGGATCAACCCGGCACCTTGTCTTCAACAACACCGGCTCACACAGAGATCGGCAGCCTCGGCTGAACTGCGACTACTGGCGTGTCAACACGCGATCTCACCTTTATAACCGGCAGATAAAATCTTCAAATTTGCACGAAATCCTCAGCATATGGTTGCTGATACCGTGCTCAGTCATCGGGGGCTTAGCAATTGTTCCGGCCTAATCTATCCTCTTGTCCATAAATAAATAAATGTGGAGTGACGATGTATTTTCATCCATTTTTTAAGGCAGAGTTGAGGTCGGCATGCAGCATGCTGCCTATCGTAGTTTTGCTCAAAGAAATAAAAATGAATATCATTTGGGGACTGGTCAGCTTGTTTATACAAATGTGCTCCCTGGCCGGGTGAAGCAATGAGTCCGTCAAAACAATAATTCAAAGAATCATGGTAAAAATCTTTCAAAGACTCAAACTCAATACGTCAGCATTTGCAATCAATCACAAAGCTTGAGAGGTTAACAGCTCCACATCCACCTAGGTCAAAAGTCATGCACCAATGATAGTAATGAAAGAAAAGATGCACATCAACACTTGATCATTGCCCGTTGTCTGTCACTCTAGTGAAGTTCTGATCTGGACGGATTTATCTGTTGTATGTCACTCTGGGCATGCAGATGATTGAAACCATCATTTGATCATCTCATTATTGACATTGACACCAACACGATATCAAGTGGATAATCTTGAATCTTCAATGAGGTGGGCGCTTATTAAAAAAAAAACTGATAAAGAAAGCTACATTTGAAAATATGAATTGTAGACTTGTATAGTGCATTATATTTGTGGCGAGTTTTATTTGAACAACAGGTGGGGCACACTTGACACTACTGAGGAGGCAGTAATATAGCGGCATGTGAGGATCAAGATACATTTCTTAGTTCTTGCAATGAAAAAAGAAACCAAGAGCTGCATGCCTGCATTACTATTGGAAAATCGGCATAGGTCATATTTGCCATAACTCCTTGGTAATCCAGTTTTCAAGGAAAGGTTTTCTTTGAATACAAAACTCAGTATATATAAGACAATTCCTGCCACCATATTTTCGAAGCTTGTATGCTTCATGTTCAAAGGAAACTTTTCTCTTTTCTTTTTTAATCTAGAATCAAGTTGTTTACTCACTTCGCTATTCAACGCCCGACATGTTCATCTCAAAAAAAAAAAAAAGACTTTGCTATTCAAAATGGCTTACTAGTTATTACATAATTGAAATTACATTTGATGGGAAAAGGAGGTAGGTCCACAGGCGACAATAATCCCAGATTGAATATTGATTGCCAGCTGTATTCAGCAGTAATATCATAACAGGACACTTACGTCTGTCATTGTCCTGTGGAAAAACAGGCAAGTAGTAGCGGACATGTCTGTCCTAACGCTAGCAACAACATGCTTGTGCCTTCTTTCATGAGTATAATAATCACGTCTGGACCAGGCAATGTTTCGATTAATTTACTGGTGTCACTGTTATCAGGAGATATTTTTTGATTTGAACTGTATGTTTCAAGTAGTAGATCTAGTACTGGATTACTCCGGTATTTCCCAGTTACCATCAATGGTTTTGTAGGTGAAGAAGAGAGATAAAATAAGAGTCTTTACAGTTTGTAGTTATTATCCAAACACATGAGAATATGCAAGCCTTACAGGTGAAGAAGAGAGATAAAAAAAGAATAGGTAATGACTTCTAATTAATATCACAATATTCAATGCTACTGTAATGACTTTTTGGCCTCCCTACTGAAACTTGCTGTGCCAAAGTTCAGGCAGGCTGGCAGACCGTGGTTTCTTCGGCAAAATATGCAAGCCTTAAATTCATGATGTAAAAACCGACAACGTTCTTTGCAAAATTGTCACATGTAGTTAACGGGCTGAATTGCTACCAACTTTATTTCTGATAACATTTATGTCATTATGCTGGGCTGAATTCCTACCAACGTAGCATTGATGTTTTAGATCAAAGGCCTTGGCCCAACTTTCTTAAAGCAATAAAACGAGTTTGCTGGGTTACCAGCTTACAAGAAAGTACAGGCAATAAGTGCCATCTTGACAGAGAAGTTTCTTGCAACAGAAACTAAACCCACTCTCACTCCCCAGTCCTTAGTCTCTGAGAACATTGATATGATTAAGCAGCCTATTTCAACTCCACATACATACATTGAATATTATTATGCTTTGATCCTTGAAGATGCAATTTGTTTTCGTCTCAGAATTGTCTAACGGACAGCACACATCAGTATCATAAGATAGTTCATTTTTGTGCATACATTCAGGATATTAGATGAGTGAGATCAAATATGTCAGCTGACTACTGTGAGCTGGTGATGGTTTCTTTCGGTCCAGTATAGTGTCGTAAGATTATGCTCTTTCTGAATCTATGCGCATACTTTCAGAGTGACAACAGTTCAGAAGGCACATCTCGTAAGAATGTCACCTAAAATGTCTCAAAAAGAATAGTGAATGGTCTTGTATACCTTGAAGGATGTACTCCCTCCATCCTAAAATAATTAGCATTCTAACTCTTTTCAGTTGTCCTAAAATAATTGACATTTTCATTTCTCAATGTATCTTTCTCTCTTTATAATACACATCTATCTCTATCTTTTTTCTCCTTGTTTTTTATGCACCTACCTTTTACACTTCTCCTTAATTTCCGTGCCGGGCTCCAAAATGCCAATTATATTAGAACGGAAGGAGTAGCTCTTTCCTGCCTTTCGTGTCTGCACTTATACGAGGCTCATTAGTGGTTGCTAGAGTAAATGTCACTGACAAAACTGAAAGGAACGTGATTTGTGTCATCTCATAATTCATGGAAAAATACTCCTATAAATTTCAGGCAATACGGAACAGATAAAAGTATGTGGCAGAATGATCTCATAGTCCTATTACAGGCTATGTGAAGATAAAAAAAAAAATGATTTCAGTAATGCTGAACAGGATGACAATCATGCATAGTTCAGTTTCAGAACTGAAACAGCAAAGTTGATTCAGAGGGAATATCAAGATTCTCTTCAAAAGCAAAGAGGAAATAGCAAGGTAGGAAAAAAGCCTCAAGTCAATTCCTCACTGTTGGTGATGTAGCTACATATTGCACTTCGGTTTAACCAAACTTTTAACAAGTCTACATTCTGACGATTAATACCAAAGGCAGACACAGTTTACTAAAATTAGCTAAGCAATACCTAAAATTTCTTTGATTTCTCGCTTGCAACTCGAATCATTCCCGCTTTTCCCCATGTGATCCTCAATTCCCGTCTGATTCCATCTAGCAGTATGACAGTCCGAACCGACCAGTATTCAAGGCCGATTTTCCCCCCACCCTGAATTCTCACAGAGTTCTGTGTGGCGATTTGGATAGCAGAAAACTCATTTTACGGTGGTCGAAGCCTCGATGATTGGGGTGGGGCAAGCACGCTGCTCGTCAGCTCGTGCTGTCCATGGGGCAGCTTGCCGGCGAAATGCAGATCAAGCGGCCATGGTGTGCAGTCCCAAACAAACGGCAGCGGAGGCCGAGATCCCGAAGACTCCAACTTCGGAAACGCGACCTCGATGGGGAGAGTGGGATGGGAGGGAGCGCGAGGGGGGAGGACGCATGCGGAGGGACTGGTGCTGCTCTCAGGCGACATGAATTGCAGGCGGGAGTGACGCCACGACAGCCAGAGGAGCTACGAGCCCACGACAGCAGATTGCAGGCGGAAACAAGGTTTCTATTTAAAATATCATATAGGTTAGGGGGTTTTGTATAAATATTTGGATCGTGACTATTAACCGCGACCCATTTTAGGGTGTTTTGTGTAAATATTTGGATCTCGATTATTAATCGATTCATATTAGGGGGTTTTGTGTAAATATGTTGGGTCATTTGCAAAATCCGTGACCGCGATAATCCGTCTCTCCCGCCGCCGCCGGCCAGCGTAATCGGAGGCGGCCGCAAGCTCCCGACGCGAGGTGAGTGATGACCAAGCTCTGGCGAGAGAGGGAGCCGGCCATGGAGAAGCTGGACGAGAGCAGGTTCGAGCTGCGGTTGGTTCTGTAGGCGCCCCGCATCCCCCGCGAGGACACCTCTGCGTCTCTGCCTTCACCCGCCTCCTTCGCTCCGGGTAATCTCTCGCGCTTGGTGTAGCACCCCGCCACGTTCTCCATTCAAGAACAGGGGGAACAAAAGAAAAAAAAACAACTTGGCGGAGTCCTAGTTCTACTGTGTGTATTTGACAATGGCGTTAGAAAGTAATAACCTTGCAAGTTGTCTATTAGGTATATGTTTCAAATTCAAAGTTCACATAGGCCTCTCTGGTAAGGTGGTATTAAGAACCAAATCCCGGAATTTAGTACGAATTTGAACTGATAAATAAATCATATAAATTCATAAGCATTCCTCCTCTTCCAAACTGGCTCTAAAAGGTTTATTTTCACATAAGCTGCTGTATGAGTTTGCCAATTTTCTAATTCAACTGATAATAAGATTGATAAGGTCATAAAGATGACATATTGCATTATATTTCTCATTGTTGTCTTCTATAGGTGAACCTAACTGCCAAGATAAAGATGCAAGTCAAACAAAAAAGAGGAACACTAAGAGTATAAGAGGTGTGGTCCCTTGTTTAAATTTAATTAGAAACTATATTTGAATGGCCTACCATCTCCATATGTCATATCAACGTCTCCCTGATTATAAATGGCTGATCTTATGTAAATTTATGTCACATGAGTGGTCTGAAATGATCTAGATACCTGAGACAAGGTTTCTTCAGAGAATTCCAGACTAAATTTTCCTGACCTGCATATCCTTTATGTGCTTTACCCTTTGGCAATCTTGTTTACTTAAATTACCTCCCAACTGCTTCCGACAGATTACAGCTGTCTAACTGCCTTTGGAAAAATATTTGTACATTCCATCTTCATTTCTTTGGCAGGTACATTTTCTCTGAGTTTTAGTTGCTCATTATGTATGGACATTTTTGCAGATTGTTTTTTTCAGTCTTGTTGAGAAGATGTACATGTACTGGATAGGATCACTACCTTGGATCCACTGTTATTTTTTCATTCCTTCAAGTGAATCTGAAGAATTGATATTACCTGTAAGATCAATCTTTTTATTATTTTACTGAAATATTTTAATTTGATTCTTAATTGCATATAAATATTTATCATGTTCTGTGAGGCATTTCTACCATTTTAATAAACGCTTTTTTTTTCTTTTGCAGGTAGAACAGAAGAAATTAAATGCTATGATAGCAGAACCAATAGTCCATTATTATCTCAAAATGCTTATTATTTCCTGAACATACAAAAGAAAGGTTGATTCAGGAAAATGAACATGATCAGTATTCCGAAGTGCTTGTGTGCTGGTGATCCCTGCTGTGCCACAACTGAGTAAATAACAGTAACTTTGTATTCAGACTAATAAAAAAATAAACTGCTCGCCTGAAACAAAGCAACCTTACCAGTCTCCAATAACTGGGGAAGTATGCTAGCAGTTGTGATTCTTTATCTTTGTTAGAAAAACAAAATCCTAAGGAGAAGAGCTTCTTCTATACTTTGCATCAGGGAACAACAAGAAAATAACTTAAGGCTCGGGTCTTATGATTAACATTGAGCTATTTCAGCATTCAAATTTCAATAGCATGGCATGTACTTCTTGTGAATTTAGTTTCTGTTTTACATTTATTTCAGGCTATGATTTGTTCGAGTTTCAAGGTACTTATGAACTTTCTTAAGGAGAATATAGAAAATCACATTCAGCGAGTTGCATAGTATATCTTCCATTTTATACTGCTGAAGTTACACAATTCTGCTTGGACTTTTGAAGGTTCACTAAGAAACTGTGACCGTACTGCTAACTCTATCGGGATGATGATCTGAGTCGCTGTTTCTTGGTAAAGAGAGGTTTAACAGAACATGGCCACTACTCCATACTTGTAACATAACCATGAAGTATGCCAGTAACAGCTGAAATCAAAATGTTGGCAGTGCGATCTGATTATCAGCCTACCCCAACTTGCTTGGGATAAAAGGCTATGTTGTTACCATCTGATTATCAAGGAAGTACACAGTTATGTTGCTTTGCAAGGATTCTGAACATTACTGCTGCTTTTTGTTTTGACAAAAGGCACGATATTGTGCCAATTACAGTTACAACCTCACTACTTCTTGAGTCCAAAATTTCACCCGGATTCAAGTTCTGAGTTGTAAAAGATTGTGCTGAACTTGAAATGTTCTGAAGAAACAATGCACAGTCATAGCTGTTTGTGTAGCTGCGTTCTTTTTTTCACTTGCGACTGTACAATTTGAGGCAGGAACATTATGTATGAACGTGCGTTTCATCAAAATGACACTCTCAGACTGGTACTGACAGTGGCATAGCAGCAAAGGGGCTTAGAACCTTCTGTTTTCACGAGTTCTGTAATTTTAAGCGAGAAATGAATTTCTTTCTTCTTCAGTATGGTTTCAATATTATGATTCTGTTGAGCTCTTCAGTTTTAAAGCAGAATTATTGTAATATGTTGCCGTACATGGCTTGAATGTTGTTTTCCCATGGACGGTAGTATTTCGTAACCTGCCATGGACGGGAATCTTAATAACCATTTAAATGGCTAATAATTTAGGACACTACTTGCCATGGACTGGAATCTTAATAACCATTTAAATGGCTAATTGAGGACACTACCTGCCATGGACGAAGAACACATGGAAATAGATTTTGGTGCTTGGCAACCACCATGGTACCAGTAAGTCTTTGTTGTTGTCGTCGTCGTGGCAACCACATGTGGCCAGCTCTATTCTTTTTCTATTTTTTTCCTTTTTATATCAATGTTCGCCATGGATCTTCTCTTCCGAAGGAGCAAAAGAAAAGGCGAAGCCCAGAGATCGAGAAGCAGCAATTCACTGTAGTGTGAAGCCCACATGCTCCAATCAGATGGAGTCCACCTGATGCTCATCATGTGCTTAGCTAGTATAGTACCCAAGGTTCTACAAGGAGGCGATGTTGAACCTGGCCGCGAAAATGTACGAGGTTCAAGCTCATGCTCTACGCATCGAACTACTCGAAAGAGGGCTTAAGTATCGCCGGCAGTTTCGCACATGTTTTTTTTTTTCTTTTGCGAGCAACTTTAACCCTTCTATTTTAATTTCATCATCTAAAGGAGATTAAAGGGATCTCTTCAATCTATTTTTTAAAACGGTAGGGTCCATCATTTAGGTGATAGATGGATGATCCCTCTTTTATTACATAATAAAAGGGATGGGAAAGAAAAACTGATATTTTTTTTCATTCACATTTCCTATATGATAGATTTTTATGTTTAGATAATAGAAAAGAGAAAGAGTTGAAGTTGCTCTAATAAACGGAAATTGATTTTCTGGATCCAGCAGTACAATTTGCGAGTTTAACAGTAACACGACGAACTTAAAGTCAAAACTGGAACTGCAAAAGACGCAGCTGCGTGTACATATCGACAACAACGGGTGGACATGATTTGCCGTGGTGGACACATCACTATTATACCGTCCCGGCAGCGACGGCAAAGAGATCTCGATAGGGTTCGTTGCCATTGTTGTTATCCTGTCGAGGCAGCGACCGCAGAAGATCCAGTCGACCTCACCTTCTCATCATCGTCTTCGTCATCAGTCAGTATAGTAGTAGTGTTTAGTAGCAAAGCAAGGATCATGCAGCAGCCGCTTGATAGATACTTTTGTCACTTTCGTCGAAATTTAAAATTAGGAAAAACTTGTGAGCTTATAGTATTGGCCAAATGTTGTTATCCTTGTCATGGTAGTGACCGCCGAGGATCCCGTCGATCTCATCACCTGCATCATTTCACCATCGTCTTCGTCATCAGTGAGTCAATCAGTAGCAAAGTGTTAGGAGTGGTAGCGAAGCAAGGATCATGTGAGCATTTCGTTCCAGTTTTTTCCGTCAAATTTTAATGGAAGCGCTGGGAAGCTCCAAAAGAGCACCATCATTATGCACCCCACCACCACTTGCATAAAAAAAATTCCCCCCTTTTTTGGAAAAATAGTGAATGCTCCAAATCAGCAGCCAGCCTCGCCGCACGTCACACCTCACCAGCCGGCGGCTATGCTGCTGCACCTGCAGATTGATGGATGGGCACCAGCACGAGCATCGCGCGCTTCAACGCGCGTCGTGCTGACGTGGCCACTGTGTGTCGCCGACAGGCGGGACCCACCTCACCGCTTTTATAAGCTAGCGCCCCGCCCGTCCCGTCTCGGCTCTCGCAGCGGAAGCACCAGCAGCAGCGGTTGCCGCGGCCTGCGTCTCGTCAAGCTTCCTCTACGTGAGCCCTACCCTCGAGGTGTCTAGGTGAGTGATTCGAGTTCGAACGCCGCCCGCGTGCGTATCAGATTCCTCTTATATTCCCTGATTTTTTTTTGGGGGGGGGTGAAATTTGGCAGGTTAGTGGATTCCGTTGGGTTTTGATGGCAGTGGTGTCGCGGCTGGCGGTCGCGCGGGTGTCGCCGGATGGCGCGGGCCCCGCCGCGGGCAGCCGGAGGCGCCCGGAGTTCGCGGTGGTCCGGCTCCCGGCGGCCGGGAGGAGGGGGAGAACGCGCGGCGGGGCCGTGGCGGCCAGCCCCCCGACGGAGGAGGCGGTGCAGATGACGGAGCCGCTCACCAAGGATGACCTCGTCGCCTACCTCGTCTCCGGGTGCAAGCCCAAGGAGAATTGGAGGTCGGAAGATTCGATAAGCTCTTCTCCCTTTTTTTTTATTCGTGCGTAATTGGGTTGTTCTGTAATATGGTTCGTAATTTTTGGTTGCTCGAGTGGCATGATGGGTTCATACAGGCAAGGCATGCTCTGTAGCTTTAGAAATGGGGTCTTGGGTACTCATTGAATGACAGAATATTAAGATGGATTGGTGCTTTGCAGCAATGAACATAACATGAGGGTGTAGTTTGTTATCTGTAGTGACGAGGGGATGGATTCATCGATGCAATCTGTTGGCCATCATTTAATTTGGTGTTCTGAGAATGCCAGTTTATTTGAACAACTGACCATTTTGAGCATTCATCCTTTGTAGACTGCATTTTTGTTAATTCTTCAGTTATCTAAAGAAGTGTCTCCTTTTCACAGAATCGGCACAGAACATGAAAAATTTGGGTTTGAATTAGAAACATTGCGCCCTATAAGATATGATCAGATCCGTGACATACTAAATGGGCTTGCTGAGAGGTTTGATTGGGAGAAAATAATGGAAGGAAATAGTGTTATTGGGCTCAAACAGGTACTGTGCTGCATCCTTTCTTTTCACTATAATGCACAATTTTATATGGCATCTGTCAAGTCTGTCATTGGATGATAATTGAAGCGACAATGCCCATGTACTACATTATAATTTTTATGGCACAAGGAAACAAAAGGACATTATAATTTTTTAGGCAACTTTAAGCTAGCTTTGTAATTTGATTTATTTGTATGCATGGATGTAGGGAAAACAAAGCATTTCACTTGAACCTGGAGGCCAGTTTGAGCTTAGTGGAGCTCCGCTTGAAACATTGCACCAAACTTGTGCTGAGGTCAACTCGCATCTTTATCAGGTACAAATTCTCTTAACAGTGTTGCATTCTTTGTGCAATCTACCACAGAAAACTATGATATGTACTTGTATGCTTTTACTTGTGACATTATAACCAATTCCAGCCTATCAATTATTTGCCAGAAGATGATTCAATCCCAGCTCCTATAAATCTATTATGTACATGCCAACCATGACAATCCTACTGAACAGTAGCTGTTGCATTTAACTCCCAAGTATCTTGTGCGAACTTTTCTGGTTGCACTTGCAAGAAAGTTGAAATATATGTCATGGCAGAGCTTGTTTTCATCAAATGGACTAGGATCTCAGGTGATGAAATGGTTAAAAATGTTTCATAGAGTTTGCTTGTTATCTCTGTAGGTTTCACCTGCTATAAGTATACTTGCATGATTTTTTTGTGATAATATGCACTTACTTGCAATTATTGTATGATTTTAACATTCGCCTGCTCTTGTAGGTCAAAGCACTTGGAGAAGAAATGGGAATAGGATTTCTTGGAATTGGTTTTCAGCCAAAGTGGGCACTGAGCGATATACCAATAATGCCAAAGGTATCTTTTTCCTTCAAATTACTCAAACTGTAGTTTTTTTTTTCTTTTTTTGAACTTTATGGTATAGCTTGACTGTTAATAGCTGCCACTTTATCCCAAGATTCCTATTATGTCTCCAGTGTTTCCATAGCATACTTGATGTTTCCATGGGAAGCTGATATATCATTCTAAATTTTTATTTGGGGCTTCACCCCTTGCTTGGCACAATGTGGGCATGAAACTTCCGTAATAAATGTTTTATTCTGAGAATGAAAATGGCTTTTAACTCACACTCACTTGTTTTGTACATTTATCTTGCAAACCATTATTGAAGTTTTTCCTATTTGTAACAATCTGACTATATAACTGGTGTTGCTTTGTAGGGAAGATATGAGATAATGAGAAATTACATGCCTAAAGTTGGTACCCTTGGCCTTGATATGATGTTCCGAACATGCACTGTGCAGGTGAACATACTTTTATGCTCATGCACGAAGTATCAATTGTATAATTCCATTTTTCTCCATTTGAGTTCATCTCAATGGGACTTCAAAACTCTAGTTAAGACTTCAAGTCAGCATTTATGTACAAATTTACTGATTTGGAGTTCAATCTCATGCAGGTTAATCTTGACTTTAGTTCAGAGAAGGATATGATAAGGAAATTCCGTGCTGGCCTTGCATTGCAGCCTGTGGGTATTGGTATTATGTTCTGTGTTCACTTTCTTTGCTGTTCTCTCATCATTATATTCATTTGACAGATTGCAACAGCAATATTTGCAAATTCACCCTTTAAAGAAGGAAAGCCAAATGGATTTCTCAGCTTAAGAAGGTGTTTTCTTCATAGCTCCTCATAATTTCCACAAACTATATTTTTACTGGCAGTTGTTAACATCATTTCCATCATCTGTAGCCATATCTGGACAGATACCGATAACAACCGTGCAGGGATGCTTCCTTTTGTCTTTGATGACTCATTTGGGTTAGTAATCAAGTGAACTCCTTACTCGCACCCTTGAATGTATGCGGTTTGATTTGTTGTGCTCAATTTGGTAAAATATATGCTATTAGAAATTATTCTGATTATAATATTTTTTCTGTGCAGATTTGAGCAATATGTGGATTATGCATTAGATGTTCCAATGTATTTTGTGTATCGGAATAAGAAGTACATTGATTGTACTGGAATGTCATTTCGGGTCTGTTTCTATCTCTGATACCATGTTACTTCTGTGAAAAAAGACATATGCTTTCAAATTCTCTGAATTTAGAATAATAATTCCATCCACAATGCAGATATTAATTGTTAATTCATGGACTCTGATTGTTTTTCTATTTCTTTTGCAGGATTTTATGGCAGGAAAACTCCCATCAGCTCCTGGGGAGTTACCTACTTTAAATGATTGGGAGAACCACCTAACCACAATTTTCCCTGAGGTTTGCCCTTTTGTTTGGTTACATGGTTGTATATTACTTATGGTTTGTTTTATTATAATTAGTCATAATCACTTGCCGCTGCTTTCTGCTTGCAGGTTAGGTTGAAGAGATACCTAGAAATGAGAGGAGCTGATGGTGGACCGTGGAGGAGATTGTGCGCGCTGCCTGCATTTTGGGTTAGTCAGCTGTTTTCTCTTTGAGTTTGCTTTGTATTACTGTATACTGTCTCCGATTTCCAGTAGTAAATTTGTTGTTTTTTATTAGTTAGTTTCATGTTTTGTTTAAAATTTCTATATAATATGCACCTTATTGTTACTTATCTACAGGTTGGGCTGTTGTATGATGAGGAATCGTTACAAAGCATTTTGGACATGACTTTTGATTGGACAAATGAAGAAAGAGAGATGCTAAGACGGAAGGTAATTTGTACTCTTTGTGCCTATATGATATGAAATATTGTTGATTGGAAATTACAATTTGTTTTTCCTTACAATCTGACAGTGCAATGGAGAAAGAATAAAAATGTAACAGGTTTCATCATTCTCACTGTGCTATATTTAATCAGGTACCAGTGACTGGTTTGAAGACACCATTTCGCGATGGATACGTAAGAGATTTAGCTGAAGAAGTTCTAAAATTGGCCAAGGTTGACAGTTTTCCTTGATACCTTTTCTTAAAGAAAGGCCAAGTGCCCGAGTTTTTCATAGAAATGCTGTTTGTAATAATGCTACTGTTGTTGCACTGCAGAGTGGCTTAGAAAGAAGAGGATACAAGGAGGTTGGATTCTTGAGAGAGGTTGATGCGGTGGTGAGAACAGGTAGTGTACTAGTATGTCATTCAGCAATATGCACATCTTATTCATTTGGTCGTGCATTCTGGCTCTGCTGATAGTAGGTTGCCGAAACATGGGCATCGATATCCCTTCCTGTCCCCCATTTCCCCTCTCACAAATATTCTCATGTATGAAACTTTTATGAAAGGAAAATGTAGGACCCCCAACATAACCCCTTATGTGAAGATTCTAACTTCCCTTGTTATTACAGGAGTGACACCTGCCGAGAAGCTTTTGAATTTGTATGAGACGAAGTGGCAGCGCAACGTGGACCCTGTTTTCAAGGAGCTATTATACTGATGATGTTTAGACCGTTGGACAGAGTCTGTAGATGCACTCTCGTACAAAACCCCATCTTCATTTTATTTAACGCCTGGACTTGAAGACCAACACCTGCCGTTCAGGCTCAGCTTGGTTACCGTCTGACAGGGGAAAACTGCCACGGGTGATGTGGCTACAATAACTTCGTTTGAACCACTGTATTTTTCAGACGAAACCCTTATGTGTTTTTGATTTCCCCCTTGTTCAGGGATGGAACAAACAACTGTTTGTACCGGCCCTTTTGTTTTGAGATGAATGACGTACGGAAATAAAGCCATTTGTTGTACGATGGGAGCAATACAATCTCCTTTGAGAAGTTTTGAAATGTGTGGCATGGGGTGTGGTAGTACATGATAAAGCATTCAGTGTGAGCCATGAGCCCGTGAACTTTATAATGATGATGAATTGATGATCCTTGGTCAGCATGAGTGTGCCGTTTGTCAATAGTACATATCTGATTTTCGTCCGCGTTCATGTTTACTACATTGAAAGCTTCGATGAATCTTTTCTTCTGAAGGAAGTGCAAAAGATTACAGCCCCAGAGCATTAGCTGCTTATTGAATCCTCAACATATGCTAAGCGACGTATTTTTATACACGTCTAGAGACAAGGAGGGGCTCTATTTTTACATCGAAAGCTGTAAACATTCATCACATGGTCTTGGTCTCTTGGAACAAGAATTAGGAACGATACAAGCTGACAAGGCAGTGGGAATATGGCATTGACTACTGTCGGAATTGGAACAGTTCGGCAGCACAGACAAAGCAGACGGGCCGCCACTGTGTGCTTCGAGAGTAACGACTTCATTTTTATTTTTATTTTTATTATTTTTTTTTTTTGCGATGAGAGTAACGACTTCATTACAACTGACGCAAAGACCTTGGCAGAAAGCAGTTAGAGAGAAGCCAAGCGTGGTTCGAAAGTGTGCTTTCGACGTCCTAACCAAGCTCGTCATCTCTCCTTTACATAAAAAAAATTGTAATAATTTCATATAAATCGGTTCAATTGTAGTAGTTTTTTTGAAAAACTAATTGTAGCAGTAGTTATTAAGGGAGAAGCCAGGTGGTTGAAAGCGTGCCCGTCCCGACCGCTGAGAATTGTGAGCAAGCCCGTCTCTGCTCTCCGGCCGGTTGACCGGCGGGACTCCGACCAGCGCCGCACACGCCAGTTCTACCAACCGCCGCACGCACCTACTCTCTCTCTCACACACAATTTCACTGCCACTTGGGTCCCACCGCCGCTTGACCCGAAGCATTCGGCACACGCACAATCACACACGTGATCCCCTTCCATATCATCTCCCTTCCCTCCCAATTTCCCAAACGCCGCGAGCAACCCCGGAAGCGGAAGCGGAAGCGGAAGGAAGGAGTATTTAATTCCCCCAAGCAATCTCAGCCTAATTCACAAATCCGCCCGCCATGAACTCGCTCCAGTCCTCCTTCCTCGCCGCCGCGCCCATCGCCGGCGCGGGCGCGGGCGCGGGGGTGCGTCTCGCGGCGCCGACCCGCCGGGCCCGCGTCTCGGCCTGCCTCGCGGTGCCGCCGCCGCCCCCGACCGGCGCGGTGTCCACGGGCGCGCCGCGGGAGCTGTCGGCGGCGAGCCGGGCGGTCATCGAGGACGAGGCGCGGTACCTCGTCGGCACGTACAACCGATCCAAGGTCGTCATCGTCTCCGGCCGCGGGTGCAAACTCTACGACATCGACGGGCGGGAGTATCTCGACCTGGCCGCCGGCATCGCCGTCAACGCCCTCGGACACGGCGACCCGGACCTCGTCGCCGCCAGCGCCAACCAGGCGGCCACCCTCGTCCACATCAGCAACACCGTCTACTCCCAGCCCCAGGTACCACCACCACCCCTCCTCTGTCTCTCGTCCCCACATTCCCACACCGCGCGCGCCACCTGCTCGACGCATTGCCCCTTTCGTCCGCTCCCGCTCTGTTCCTCTGATCGCACTCGCTCACGTCTCACCCCGCGTCCTTCCGCGCTGCGCAGGTAGAGCTCGCCAAACGGCTCGTGGAGACGTCCTTCGCGGACCGCGTGTTCCTGGCCAACACGGGCACCGAGGCCAACGAGGCGGCCATCAAGTTCTCCCGGAAGTTCCAGCGGGTGGCACACCCCGGCGGGGACGCGCCGGTGGAGTTCCTGGCGTTCAGCAACTGCTTCCACGGCCGGACCATGGGCGCGCTCGCACTCACCAGCAAGAGCCAGTACCGGGAACCATTCGAGCCCGTCATGCCCGGGGTGACGTTCACGGAGTACGGCAACGTGGAGGAGGCCAGGAAGGTCATACGGTCTGGCAAGATCGCCGCCGTGTTTGTGGAGCCGGTGCAGGGTGAAGGTGGCATTAACAGTGCCACCAGGGAGTTCCTGCTGGGGCTGCGGGTGGCTTGCGACGAGGCTGGAGCTCTCTTAGTCTTTGACGAGGTAATGTGTGCCCCTCTGTTGTTACTTACGTTCTGAAACTATCAGTATTTGCGTGAGATTCATGCCTCAGTTAGAAACATAAACATAAGTAGACGTTAGCTGCAACTAAGCAATTAGTAGTGTAGGATGATAACTTGTCAACTGAACAATGATCCAAACCACGACAATGCATTCTCTTATAAAGCCCACATATGTTTCTTACTGCCATCCCCGATCCCTATTGAGGAATTCTCCATTTCTTTTTTTAGAGAAAAGGGAGCTTTATTTCCCCAACCTCTGAAGAGGTCAGCACAGTATATAAACAAAGAAGAACAAAAACAAACAGAAAGCAAAAAACCATCCTATCTGCCAAACATGAAGGCCTAAGTACATCCTCCTTACAAGAACTTGCTCCAGAAGCTCGCTTGTCCATGCTTCCGGCCTCGTAGATTTCTCCATTTCTCCAGTGCCTAGTACATTATGGTCGTGTTCCTTGGTTATCAAAGTAGCATCAGTCTGTGAAGGGACAGCAATCCTAATGTAATATTGGTTTGGAAATGCAGGTGCAATGTGGTTTGGGACGCACAGGTTACCTCTGGGCCCATGAGGCTTATGGAGTAACCCCTGATATGATGACCGTAGCAAAGCCACTGGCAAATGGTTTCCCTATTGGTGCTGTCTTGCTCAAGGAAAAGGTTGCTACAGCCATAAGCTACGGTGATCATGGCACGACATACGGTGGCCAACCCTTCGTCACCCAGGCGGCGATAACCGTATTTGACAAAATCCGGAAACCTGGTTTCTTGGCCGAGGTGTCCAAGAAAGGAGAGAACTTCAAGCAGGTCCTCCGCACCAAGCTGAGCGGAAACCCACACGTGAAGGAGGTCCGTGGCATCGGCCTCATCATCGGCATTGAGCTCGATGTCCCAGCCACTCCTCTGGTTAACGCTTGCTTGGATGCCGGTGTCATGGTTTTAACAGCTGGGAAAGGCAATGTTGTGAGGCTGGTGCCGCCGCTCATCATCTCCGAGAAGGAGCTGGAGTACGCCGCCGACGTGATTAGGGATTGCCTACCTGCTCTTGATGTCTCTGCTTCTTAGTGTAAGGAATATTTATGAGTTATGGGAGGCCCAGATAATGTATGTTACAGATCTGCATGTGGAAGCTTGTTCTGAATGTTGGAACTGAATAATTTCATGCTGGATTGGTGTTGAGTAAGTGATTTATTCGACATCTTTTCTGTAAAACTACTAAGGGTGTCTCCGCTTTAAAAAAAAAATGAAGAATTTCTCGGTTCTGCAAAAGCTTTGCAAGCACTCCGACCATGGTTGGGTGAGTTCTTGTGCAAGCAGTCGACCAAATGTTGGTTTCTGAAATGCCACATAAATAACAAGGAGATAATTGAAATAGCTTATGGAATAAGTACATAATTTTATTTTGTTATTTCTAGGTAACATGTCTTATAATGAGTGTAGACTTGCTTAAATAGTTTTCACACATAATCTCTGCTGTGCTGCTTCATTTTCAGCACCTTCCCCTCGTTTTCCTTTTTACTCCCTCTGTCTCATGAAGAATGTTGCTTTTGATTTTTTACCGTTGTGTTTGACCGTTCATCTTCTTATTTATTTATTTATATAAATATTGTTTATTCTTTTATGATTTGATTTTATCATCAAATATACTTTAATTATAATTTATGTATTTTAATATCTATATTAATTTTTTGAATAGGACAGAGTTAGTAAAACTGAAACTCCAGCGAAAATGCGGCCACGGCGACACGGCGTGGAGGCTGAACTTAGGCAGCGTTGGTGGTGCGAGTGCGACGTCCGTCGAGCACGCAGCCTAGCGGCGTCCTCAAGCGGGCGCTCGAGTCGAAGGAGCTTGGTTGCGGCGATAACGAAACAAGTGAACAGGTGAAAAATCTCAACCGTTTGCTTGAATATAGATGCCTCGGATGAGAGCTAATGTCCAAAAAGCTTGTCTGCAATCTATCAATGGAGACGATATGGATCCGGATTATGCAAATTGTTAAATGGGTGGCTAAATTATTATTATTTTTTTGAAAGATCGCTAAGTTTTTATTAATATCTCTAGGAGAACCACGATGACTCTGACGAGTAACGACGCAGCGGGTGTTGACCTGGGTTTAAGTGCTAGTCCACGACTATAGCTGCGAGGTGGTATTAGAGCAGCCTCCATAGCAATAAGAAGTCGTTGGCTAGGATTCAACCATTAGCATGGAAGGCGTGCGAAAAGGCAAGAACTCACGCATATATGTAACACGGCTTCCTTTTCTGCTTCATTTACTCAACAGTCGGCACTGGTGCATGCTGCTGCCTTCTATAGCGTGTGTTCGTTTTAATGAGATCTAAATTTTAGTACTGTCATTTGAATATTAAATAAAATGATTAAATATAAATTAAATATAAAACTAATTATATAGTTAGATGTTAATTTATAAAATAAATCTCTTAAATTTAATTAAATTATTATTTAAAAATATTTATTATAATATCATATTATTTAATTATAACTTAATTCGTCTTAATAGTTAATAAATTTGTCTCGACATTAGTAGAGGTTATGAAATAGTTTTATCATCAATTTATATTTAGTATTTTTAATTATTATTTTAATATTCGATACGATACATCTAAAAATTAGTAGGTAGAAAACAAATAATTTGCTGAGTTGTTGCAATACACGCATTAAACATTGTTGTACAGGTCCCACCGCCACTAAAAATATCTGACCATCCTAACCGCTGTCGAGCTCACGGAGAGAGCCTCAACCCCAATCCTCTTGCGAAGTCTTCATTTATTCCCACCGCCGCCCTCAACTTCTTACGTCCTCACACCAAATCAAACGACATCTAGCTCATTCTCACAGTTCTTCTCGTGTGCCTCGACGACTGGTCAGCCAAGCGAGGGAGGAAGTTGGGTCTGTTCCAGTGTTCATGCGAAGCAAGGTCAGGTCGTGCGAGCGCAGGTGAGACTTCGGCGGAATCCATGACGACCTCGTTGTGGCCATGAGCGACTTCCATTTGACCAGAGCTAGAGGCCAATCGGGCCTTCCAGTGGCGCGAGGAGCAACGGCCGAAGGAGAGAGAGGGTGAGTAAGGACCGGCTAGCGAAGAAATTATTCTTTTAATCTATATGGCCAGTCCATATGGGTATGGACGACTTTAGCAGTTATAGAAGAGCATTTATGGTATAAGGACTGGTTTTTCAATCACATTGTGGTTCCCTCTTGTCGAGATCTGGATCCATCATCTGCCGTTCCGGCCAGAACTGAGACTACTGCAAAGCTTGGCTTCAATTAAGCTCGCGATCATATACTGATTGGTATGTGCTTTCTGCAGTGCTGCCTCTCTTTCAGTTTCATCATCGTTTATTTTCTCAAGTTGCTTACTCATGTAGAAGTATTTCTCTTTTCGCACCAGCAGGTCCAATATTAGTGGTAACCCGTTACAAATACACATGCTTATATATGGAGCTGTCAAATTTAACGCTCCGGAAGTTACAAAGCATTACCAATAATTTCTCCTATGAAAATCTGATAGGTCAAGGCGAGACTGGAAAGGTTTACAAGGTAAACTAATTTACCTCCTTCGTTTATAAATGAAATGCTACCAGTGTCTAGTGGTGACTACATCGAGATTATTGTTTCTCAAGAACAAAACAAATCCAGCTTTATTCTGTACTGACAGTAGGTCTTGATGAACAGGGATTACTTGAGTCAGGCCAAATAGTGGCCGTGAAGCTGCTTCATATTGGCAGTCCAGGACTTAAAGATGAGGGGTTCAAAAAACAGTTTCACAACATTAGTAGGCTCAGGCATCGCAACCTTCTCGGCCACATTGGCTACATCTATGAAACCCGGTATATACGAAAATCGCATGATGTCAATGAAAAGACGTTCAGAGTGCTATGCTTTGATTATATGCCCAATGGGAGCCTTGATCGATACCTGGATGGTATGACTTCAAGTCTGCTAGTAATAATCATGCATGTGAAGCAAATTATATCTTTTTCTCACTATCTACGTTTTGCAGATGCATCGTCAGGACTTGATTGGCAACAACGTTTCCAAATCATAAAGGGGATTTGTGAGGGTTTAAAGTACCTTCATGAGGGACTACAAGAACCTATTTATCATTTGAGCCTAAAACCGAGCAATATATTGCTTGATCACAACATGGTGCCAAAACTTGCAGATTTCGGTTTGATTAAGATGATTCATGAATTTCTAAATGAAAGAAGGCGAGACAAACTGTAAGTTGAAACGTATTTCTATTGCAATGCAGCCTTTTTCCAACAAAGTGATGGATACTCTAGTTTGTTTTCAGTAACAGCAACTTTTTGACAGTTACTGATTTTCCACATGCAGTGCATGCTACTGGCCACCAGAATGCATCCATGGACGGGTGGCCTCAACGGCTTTTGATGTCTTCAGCCTGGGTGCTGTAATGATAGAGATAGTGACAGGACTGCGCGATACCAAAAGTACTGTCATGTCTCCCCAAAAACTTATTGCTCGAGTAAGAAATGTGAGCTCTTTCGTTCTACACATACATTGCTTACTAATCTCAAACATCATCTCAAGTTTATTTTTGATGTTATAGGCTGAAAATAATTGGAGGAAACGACTGCAAGAAACATTCACTGGTTCCGAACTAGAGGACTATTGCCATCAAGTAAAGAGATGCACTGAAATAGCACTGAGATGCATGGAGAAGGACCCACATATGAGGCCCAACCTGGTGGAAGTAGTTAAAATGTTAAATCCAACAGACGATATGCGAATAGACCCACGGAAAAAGGTAACTAAAAGATGAATCTCTACTCTTAATTAAATGGATGAGGTCATGATTGGTGTTGGTTTAGTTGGGTGTTGACTTAGTTTGATGTTAGCTCACGTGAGTCCGGTTCATATACGTAAGTACGTCTTCTCTCTAAAAAAATTGCAAACCTCAACCTTGCTGCATGTGATAACACCAATAGCCTGCTCCATGTCCGTGGGTGCATTGTCGGCAGTCTGGCACTTGCCCTGCTCTGGGCGCCACATCACCAGCCCGCCTTGTGGACGTGCCGCCGGTGGCCTGCCCTGTGCTGTGCCCCTACTAGTGATGGCTTTTTATATATAAAAAGAGAAAGCAAAAGCCCAAAATTGGGCAACAGAAAGCAAAAAAGATATGTACACGCATCACAGACGACAAAACTAGGAACCAACTATCTGAACGTCTCCAACCATTGTTGCAAATCGTCCTTCCTCTTTCTAGCCTTGCCATATGAGTAGTCCGATGTGCCTCCATGTTGATAGGCACAAGAAAAGATTTCAAGAAATTTATCTTGAGGCTGGTGGAGCTTGCAAAAAAAATTCAGTAGCCCCCTCATAGAAGTTGCTTAGCATCTGCAGGCAGTATAATCAAAGTGTCATCTGCGTACTAGATAATTGGGTAATCTCTAATGAAATAGATTCTCAGAGGATGCTTTAGAAGGTTTCTCCTAGCTGCTTCATTTATAGACTGTAGGAGGTCTGCTACCATGACAAAAAGCAAGGGGGATAAAGGATCTCCTTGCCTTACCCCCTGTCTACCGTGAAAAATCTTTCCTGGGACACCGAATACGTGCTTGAAGTAAGAATCATATAGATCCATTGTATCCAAGTTTGAAAGAAGCCTTTATGTCTAAACATGCTTAGAATGACATAATGTTCAACCTTGTTGAATGCCTTTTTCAAAGTCTAGTTTGAGGATGTCGTTTTTTCTAAGGCATTCAGCTTCACAACTGTCGTCTGTCGCTCACGACTTGGTGCTACAATAGTTGCGTTGGAATGGAGATCATCTGGATTGTTTCTGTTTGATGGGAGCATGTTTTGACACTTAGTGACTATCTCTTGGTGTGGAGTATGTGTAGACAAGGCGTGTGTTGATGTGCCTATGTTTGGGATCTCTTTTTTCTTTTTCAATCCCTTCTGTAACCATCACAAACGACATGTAACACCCTGCTCATGTACGTGCTCTTGAAATGAATGAAAAGGTGGGATGCTCTCACCCCGAACTTCTCAAAAAAAAAAAAAGAGTCATCATCCATTTTTAGGGAGGCAATCATGTTTCTAGTAAAGGACTGAGTGGCGTAAGCTTTAAATAGCTTTGTGTTTTCATCATTGAATTGAAGCAAACCCATTTGATAGTTTGCCCTCTGTTTCCAATAAATTCGCTTAGCCTAAAAAGTTTTATGAGATGAATTTTGATCAGCCTTCTAAAGTTCTTCTCCACTCTGTTTAGTGCTCTTTGATCTTCCAACCCGTCGAGCAGGCTAGAACCCAATTGCAATTGTTGATGTTTTTGTTCAGATTGGACAATTCTTTACTAGTTTACTCCATCCCTTCAGTTCCCATCTTGCGCTTCTCATTTTTTAAGTAATGTTCATTGCTGGGTTTGAGTAAAATGGCTCATGTCTCCAACTTCTTTCCACTAGGAAGAAAAGAATCAAAGTCCACCCAGTCTATGTTTTTAAGGCGTCGCCTAGGCGTTGAGGCGCTCAAAATTTCTGGGCGTTCTGGTCGCCTTACCAGGAAAGCAGCAAAGCGAGCTCAGGGAATGAGAGGAGAGGGAGGATGGGGTGAAGACCAGCTAGGAAGGCCAAAAAGTTGTCGCCATTACTCTCCCTGCCAGCTTCGGCGCCTCTGACTGGTGGAACTCCCTCTGGTGGCAGCAGATCTAGCGCTGAGAGAGAGAGAGAGAAAGAAAGAAGAGAGAGAGAGAGAGAAGAGCAAGCATGGCGGCTGATTGGGAGAGAAGAGAAGACCCATCGTGGGTTGTGTGTTGCTGTAAATAGGTCAACTTGTGGGCTGGGTGAAAGGTTATTGGGCTGGCTATGGGCTGGACTTTTCTTTTCTTCTAGCTTCCTCTCCTTTTTTTCTATTTTCTTTCCTCCAGGATACACGTTTAGTCTGTTTCTTAGATACATATGGTGTCGCCTCACCTCGCCTTATGCACGCCTAGGCGTCGCCTAGGCGATTGGAAGGGGGTGAGTCGCCACGCCTCGCCTTACCGCCTTAAAAAATAGCACCCAGTAGTTCTCGCATTGAAAAATATGGGCCTTATGAATACTTCTGCCAATTTGAGTGACATATGGCACATGATCCACGAAAGGACGAGCCAAAGGTTGAACAAGGGTGTGAGGATATGATAAAGTCCATTCAGATGAAATAAATACCCAATCTGATTTTTCTTATAGAGCAATCATCCTGCGCATATTGCTCCACGTGTACAAAATAGAGTTAACTGCAAGGATATCCTTTTGGGGATATGCAAAATGGATGGATTTGTTTTTTCTTTAACAACAAATTTCTTATTTACCATCCAAACTTATACTTCTTTCTTGTTTACCATTCAAAATATACACTTCCCTTGTTCACAAGTGGTTTAAAGTCATTTATGCTACGTAGTTGGGGTATGTATGATCTATATCAACGGCTCCAAGTTTGTCAGTTTTTATGATAATGACTATTTTACCTTTTTATTACCTAATAATGTAGGCCCACATACTTCAATATGGTCTCAAGTCCTCAAATTAAATGAATATAACAAGATTGGAGATGTGTAGAGATATTAGAAAGTGATGTGATAACAACTACATATCGAGTCTATATAGTTAATTAATAGAAGATTATAATGGAAATTAATATAATAAATAAAAGTGTTGAAGGGTCTAATCACAATATTTTCTCATGTATATGTCGATGGCAAATAAGGAAATTGTATATTTTGGATACAAAATAGAATGGCCAAATTTGCTCATTGACATTCTTCAATGTTGATATTTGATTTAGGGCACTACTCAATCTCATATTTGCTAGAAGCAACTATTGAATAGTGGCAATTGGCTAATAGACACGTTAGTCATTAGAATATTAGTTATCTTGTATGAAGAAGAGAGGGAACTTTCTAAATGATCATTTTGCCCTTGCAACTAATTTGAACACATCTCACAATGCAATCATATTCTTAAATATATAATTAACTGTGACCATGTAACACGTGATGATTATATATTTTAAAAATATTAATTTTATAAAGAGTATCAAGTATTTTCGTAAGCATTATCAATTATATTTCAGAGAACTATAGTAGTTAATATAACTTTTACAATATATTATTAATAATGTTAATATTTCTTATGAAAAATTAATAGTTCTTGCAAAATATTTAAATATCACTTGTTACATCGTCATGGTTAACTATATGTCAAGAAATAGATTTATGTTATCAATGTTAAAAATCTTTGCAGGGTAAAATGTTTATTTCAAAAGTTCTGTCTCTCCTTCATACAAGATAATCAATATGTTGATGATTAAAATGTCTTTTAGCCAATTACCACATTTAATAGTGTCTACTAGCAAATATTGATTGAGTAGAAGTTTTTGAGAGAAAAAAAAAAGTAGTGTCCTAGAGCAAATACCAAGATTAGAGGATGTCCATGAGCAAATTTGCCCAATAAGAAAAACATATATGTTTTGATGGTGAATAAGAAAGTTTCTCTTTTTCAATGTAACCTGACAGAACCACTAAACTTTTTGTCATGAATTGTAGGTTTTGCAAAATCCCCGGGATCTTTTCGCACAATACATTGGTAACATTTCCAGGTACATGATGTTTGTTTGTCAACATGGTCTATAAGATCAAGTTATCTTGTTGCCTTTTTGTATTTGTTTGTCGTTAAAAACAAATAGCTAGCAAATTCACCATGCAAAGTAACGAGGTAGCCACATCTAATCCTGCCAACTTGAAGTAGTCTAACAAACAAATACTGTCCATTTCCATTTGAGTGGCTGGGTTTTTGACGTTGGTTCGCCAAACCTAACACAACCCTCCTCCTTTACCCAGGCTTGGGACTGGCTATGTTGAGACTCAACATAGGCGGAGTTAAAACAAATACTGTAACAACATCAATTATTTATTCAACAATACTGCCACTCATTTTATGAAATATGCTGCCGGACCATGTTTCCACTGCTAAACAATAAAATACGCTTCACCATTGAGAACACACAAACAAAGAAAACAGATTTTCACTGTCTTCCCTAACCTGTCATATACCTGTTCACCATGATTGGCTCTCGGTCGGTGGAGCTCGGCTGTAAGAGTGCCACAAACCAGCGATGTCTCACCTAAACCTGTCAAATTTATTGTGAACATACACCCGCAATTATATTTCCTGTATATGCAAATTATATTTACGTCGCACTAAATTTAAAAATTTGATTGAAATAGTGACGACGACAGATACAAAGACCTCACTGTGTTAGAGAGCATGCTTCATGGAAGTGGAAAGTCCAAACCTGTACAATTTCAGTTCTTAAAGCTCATCACAAAGGCTTTCTCCGACGAGCTAAGAATCGGTTCTGGTGGGTGTGGGGAGGTTTACATGGTAAGTTCAATTTTTCATATAGTCACTCCCTCAAGTTTCCAAGGTATGAGGTTCATGACCACTGACAATAAATTTAAACAGGGAATCCTGCGAAATGGACTTATTGCTGTGAAGAGGATTTTCAACAGCCATACCATTGAAGACAAGATGTTTCATCAGGAGGTTATAACCATGACGATGGTTGATAAGCACCCCAATATAGTACGGTTTCTAGGCTACTGTTCACACACAGGAGAATGCGTTATAGAGATGCCACTACAAAAGGATAAAAAATTGTCAGAATCAATTATTATGGGCCAGATACGCGAAAGATTACTCTGTTTCGAGTATATAAGCAACGGAAGTCTAGAGGACCATCTTACCGGTAAGATAATGCATATCCTACTACTCCCTCCTTTTTCAAAATCTAAAGCACGCACACATCTCATTATTTAAAACTTCATAATCTTGACCAATTATTACCAGATTACTATGTGTGAATACTGTGATAAGAAAATGATGCCACTCAATTTGTAGTTAGTAAAAATACTAACCATAGCATGTTCTTAGAAACAATTTAGTTAAGAGAAATTAGTGGTCAATTTTTTGTTTTTGATATGGTAACTCAATTCGAGTTACGCCCTACATTATGTGAAGGAGGGAGTACACGCCAACATCTACAACTGGACTCAAATTTATGTTTCTATAGGATCCAGTTAATTCGCTTACTCCAACCCCTTAACATTCTTATATACAATGTCCAATCAAGTTGCATGCATGGCCTGCATAAAAGAGACATAATTTAAAGTGTCTGTTACAGTACTCTGTTTCTTCTTCTACATTTTTTTGCAGATGAATTAAGGGGACTTGAATGGCATGAACGTTACCAAATAATTAAGGGAATTTGTAAAGGTTTACATCACCTTCATGAAGATAAACATATAATTCACATGGACCTCAAACCTGCCAATATACTACTAGATGAACATATGGTGCCAAAGATCACCGATTTTGGTCTATCAAGAATAGATGAAAAATCAAAAACCATGAGTTCTGAACGTCTTCTATCTCTGTAAGCAACTAATTTGGAGAATACTATACTGTTTCAGATATTTGCACTCCTATGGATTTCTTGAACCGTATTATAACAAAACAAACTTTCGTGCAGATGCTACTGCCCTCAAGAATACATGCATGATGGGAAATTTTCTCCTAAGTCAGATATTTATAGCTTGGGTGTCATAATCATAGAGCTGGTGGCTGGAAGTAAAGAGCTGGTGACAGGAAGTATGGAGAATCGAAATACTGCTAAAGTAAGAACTATTTATCTCACCATCGATGGATATGTCCTATTTCACTACCACGAAAGTGTCATCGATATCTCCCACTAATTCATAAATGAACATCCTCAACGAATTCAGAACCGAGACAGAAATTCGTTTAGAGATATAGCCAGAATAATCTCCCATGGGTGTTTGTTCCTGGGAGATACAAATTGTCTTTCACTGATATTAGAACAAAATGTGAGAGAGAAGGCAGTGAGCTAAATGCAGGTAAAAAAATATAGAAAAACATGCTAAAATACGAAATAAAAAATAAAAAATCTGAACAGTACGCAACCAAGGCCCAACCCCATGAACACACCTTATTAGTCTTCTCCGTGACATATCATTTACCAACCTTCTTATAGTTAGGATGCTGCCGTATTGCTTAAAATTCACTGCATTTGATGTATTGAATTTAGCATTAAATGTACCTTACAGATCCCTTCTAATAATGCATCCTACAAGGTGTTAGCATTTGAAAATTCCCTCTCCTATTTAGAAGAGTTCTGCTTGCTCTTCCATTACCAACCGGTAGACTTTAATAACTATAAGTCTGAGAGAGTGAAGTTTAGACACATTGTTGTGGCCCTGCCTAACCTGGCGGGCTAAGAGGGCAGTGGCATGCTAAGACGGCAGTGGCATGGGTGTGGTGGCGCTGGTTATGTCATCGTGCACAATGGGAGGATGGCTGTGCCGAGGGAGGGAGGTTTTCTTTATTTCTTCATTGCAACTAACTCCACCTACTTTGTACTACAAAATGGATTTTTAGTGTGTGTGTGAGAAAGAGAGATAAGTTTTCTTTATTTCTTCATTGCAACTGACTCCATCTACCTACTTTGTACTACTAAATGGATTTTTAGTGACAAACCTCAAAAAAAAAATTCAAAGGACACTTAGAAAAAAAAAAGCACTGTCACTTCTGCGCGCCTGTGGGTGCTTGAATAAGTATATATGCTTCATGTCTATCGAACTGGATTTGAATAGGTTCTGGACAAGAAGTAGTAACACCAAACAACATTTTTATGGTTTTAAAGGTGGCATACTTCGTGAGGTAGGTATAAAATTCGAGAGGAATTTGCACATGTCACAAGCGATGAGGCTAGAATGCAAGTGATGATCACACAAAAGAAATGGCTAGCTTCTAAGTCTTATACAAAAAAAAAACACCAACTCATTTAAATTGCTTAAGTTGAATAAACAATCAAAAGCTCATCCATTGTAGATATTTATTATGGCTTTGGTAGACGTAATCAACAAAATGAGGATCTACTTTGCTCAAGTTTTACTACTACAAAACGGGCCTTTGGTGATATTAGGATTTCTTCAGTGGCGGTGAACCTTATCAACCACCATTCAGAGCCCGGGGAGGCCCCCCGGGTTATCCACCACCACTGGTATTGCTTACTAATGGCGGCTCTGGATTACGTCATCAAAGGAGCCGCCACTGATAAGAAGCCTAGATACAAGTGGCTTCTCGCGCTTGCGTGAGCATGCACCGTCACCAGCGCACGCATACGAGTGACAGTGGGTGGCATCAGCAAGCCGCCAGCGAGGTGCAGAGGTGCTAGTGGAGTTTGTTGGCATCATCCTTCGCTACTGGAATCTCACCGCGGTGGCGGTGGTGGATGACATCAACACCCCCGCTACTGGTATCTATACTAAAAATTGGTCACCGCCTTCCTTGGGTCGGGCAGCTCTCTGCTCGAGTTTTTGCTCTGGACAACGTGTCCGTACAGTGGTGAAAAAATTGGAAAAGGGGATGAGGAAGGTTTTTATCTACCCAGCTAATATCAGCTAATTGGGGCAAAAATATGTATCTATTAGTGTTTTGGAGCCATCATCCCTAGTGGTTTACGAAACCACTGGCTATTAACTGGATAATTGTTATCTAGTTAACATTTATCCATTGGCTATTAGCTAGTTAATAGTTATTCATAGAGGTTTGAAACACCTTCTTAGTGGGCATTCGAGCTTTATTGAATATCATTAAGCTACATGATCCCATATACCCACGTTCTCACATCTCCACGTCACGTATATACTCGTATATATCATTATCTATTATATAACGCTCTTACTAATTGTATGCAACTTTAATTCTTTCTTCTCTGTTATTTTTTATAGTGCCGATGACAGACTCATATACACATATGAACACTCGACCCTACAAGCACAAGCATGCACACTCTGTCTATGAATATCTCCGATGGGGAGATCATCTGTTTGGATCTTGAGTTTCACAAACTCACCTTGGATGGCTCGTTATCAACAGGGACATAGCTTACCATTTAAAGAATAATCAATAATAAATGCAATGTTGGTACTGACTCTAGAACTCAAACCCGAGTGGATAGATTTCAGCATAAGAAATCTACTAGTTAAGCCACGCTCAGTTCCTCTATTATTGCTTATGGTCAATTGTAAATATCACAACCCTTTGCCCTAAAAGAACTAGTGTTGTGCTAGATTTTACAGGGATGGCGTAAGATTCTTTTAAAGAACAGCCTACATTAGAATGTACATGTTCTTGGTAATCGGTTACTCCATTATTTTTGGACAAATATTAACAAGTAACACTTGAGACAAGTTGGGAAAATTCACTGTCTTCCGTACAGGGCCCTTGTTTTGGTTCAGTACTTGAGCGCACATAGTATACATGTAGTGCAATTCTCACTGCATAATGCTTGTGCTAAATATCTCACCACTTTGATATTCTCTTTGCAAAATGGCAGGTACTTAGAAGATGGATGCACAGGTGGAATAAATCAGCTAAGGACTATTCATTTGTATCCCTGTGGTACAAACAAGTGACTAAGTGCCTGGATATAGCGTTACAATGCATTGATACAGAGCCATTGAAGAGACCTCATATACGGGAGATATTGTCCGAACTCAACAAAGTCAACAGTTTGGATCATTTTAATAGTGGTGCTATTGGATCATCCAATCCGGTAAGCACGTATGCTTATGTTTCCTTTAAAACCTCGCGACCTATATTAGCTATGTTTACTCCATTGGTTCTTATATTAATATAGTTAAGTTAGGATAACAACTTTAATTCAAAAATGGTATCAGTTTGAGAATGGAAGGAATATGTAATTATTCAAATGGAAACAGGTAGCATATATCGTTGAGTTGATATATCCACCTTGTTTATTGCAGATGGGAGACTTAAAGGAGATGCTTGGGGTTGAGCCACTTGAAATACATTTATCCTTTGAGCTTAATAAGCAAATAACATGCTCCTTTCACCTAGATAACGATACCGACGATTACTTTGCTTTCAGTATCTCAACGCACAGCCTACGCACGTACAACATACACCCTAGTATTGGCATTGTCCAACCACGATCCAAGTGCACTGTCTCCATAGCATTGCAACCGCAGAAGAAAGCACCGCTAGAGGAGCACTGCAAGGAGGATTTCATTCTGCTGAGCACCAGAGTAGATGGGGGTCTTAAAGATAACGGTATAACTGGAGACATGTTTGATGAAGAGCCAGGTAGACTGGTTGATAGGGTGAATTTGATGGTGGTTCTTGATGTGCCGAACCGTCTGTTGATGCACGTTTAAGTACGTACACACGAGTACACAAGGGATGATGAGAAGTGAGATCCAGGCTGGAAGCAAAAAAATGGGCCACGGCCCGGACAGGACGCTGGACTGTTTAACATTTGAATGTCTTTTTTCCTGATCGATAAATGAAGTTTTCATGGGTTGCTGGTTCTCGAGGCAACACTAGCGTGGCATCCATGATGTGCTACAGTGCTAGGGAAGCGTGCTGCGTGCGTGCTCAAGTAGTACTCCCTTGTTATTGTACGGTACGTACCAGTAAAGATGCACATGCGTGTGAACTTGCTTCGTATATATTCCCTCCATTCTAAAATATAAGCATTTGAATATTAAGTATGGACTCGATCTTCAAATGTTTATATTTTGGTATGGAAGCTGGACATCATCTCACATAGCTTCAAATGCTTATATTTTAAAACGAATGGAGTATCATATTAATGGAATGATGCAATACAAGCGAAGCCAAGCCAATCAATAAGTGTGTAAACTCATGTCAATCCTAACTACTTACATTTAAGTATGGGATGTAAAGACAGTAAGAAAGTAAGAAATAGAAGGGGTTCAGAGATTGCTAATGGATTTTTAGCATGAGGTCTCGGAGGGATGACACTTTCTCCTAGTCCTCATTGGACCAACTCCCGTCGAAGTATTGGTCCTTCCCTTCACTCAATGATGGGGTCCTTGTCCACAAGACTGCATTAGTCCAAATGAAGACATAGTCGTATAATCACTACCATTAAGGCACAAGTTTGTCTCTCTTGAGGACTTGATGCACTCTTCTAATGTAAGTATGTGTACTCTCTTTTGATGTTTCTTTTAAAAACAAGCTCGAAACTTGCACAAACTTATGTTGGTCTTCACAACCAATACTAGAGGCTCAACACCGATATCTAACCGGTCTAGACCCAGCCATAGACTAAGAGTAACAGCACATACTCTCTACTAATCTCATCACTAGGCTAGACATGAAGATATGCTCTTGCTATTCTCCTTGACACTAGAAAGATAGTTTTCTAATCTTTACTCAAGTGTTCTCTCTTCTCCTCTTGGCTCTTTATTGGTTCCTCCAGAAATCCAAATGGTTAAGAGAGCTCTTCATGAGTTAGACAACCTCTGTGCGGGTTGTGAACAGATTGAAAGCATTTAGGAAGATTTAATATTGCAGCGAGATCCAACTCAAACCATTGACCAGGTTTGGGGAAGAAGAGCTCCATCACGTCGCACACCGCGAGGGAGCATGAAAGAGGCTTGGGGAAGATCAACGTAATGATAGACGGGACAAGCGTGTGGCATGTGAGAGCTGGGCACCCTCTACCCTGGTGAGCTCGAGTAAATGGTTTTCCTATATGTTGCGGGCGTGATGTCTCTGTTTCTTAGACCAGCCTTAATACATAGTTTTTATAATTTTTAAGAGTGTCATATCAGTTTTTTAAGGTTTGGTTTGATAGATATGAAATAGCTTCTCTCAGTACACCATTTTATTTCATGGTTTTATAGACAAGTCATAACATGAAATCATTATATCAAGATTGATCAAAATATAGTGGGATGAAATATTATGTTCTTATTAATAAGACTTTCAATGGAGTTCTATGCATGTGAAATAGTGTCAAATGAGTTTCATTCACGTGAAACCCATTTGGTCATCAGTTTTATATTAATTGCTTTGTCATGTTATTATTTTTGATGACATGTCATCTCACTTAATATAGATGAAACCCCCACAGAGACTGACCTTAGTGTAATATGATATTTATCATTTGTGTTGCGTCTTATAGTTATTCACCCTTGTGCTGAGGTGTTGAGATAATTTAGGTTACAGATCTGCATGTGGAATCTTGTTCCGAATATTGGAACCGAATGATTTGATGCTGGATTTGTGTTGTAAGCGTAAGAAATTTATTAGACGTCTTCTTTGCTGTAAAAAAGGTACAAAGAGTGTCTCTGCTTTTGAAGAAGAAGAAGAACAGTTTCTCTCAGTCCTGCGAAAGCCTTGCAAGCACTCCGACCATGGGCGCGACGGTGACCGTGGACGGCTCACCCTGCTGGTAATTCTCCCTCGAATCGTTGTACTGATCGCTCTCATCAGGCCCTCCGACGATCGCTCCAACAATCACGTTCGGGTTGGGCGAGTTCTTGTTGAAGTATTCGAAGCCGCCCTTGCAGGTGATCTTCTCCGGGCACGACTTGATGGACGGCAGCGACGCCCCCCGGTGGTGCACCTCCTCGGGGAACGCGGCGCCGTGGCCGACCATGTAGCTCATCTTCCTCGGGTTGGCTCCGAGGATGTAGTCCGCCTGCGACCGCGCGACGGCGACGAGGTCTGACGGCGCCAGCTCGCCGCCGCACCGGAGCGTCGCCCCCGCCGCCGCCAGGTGGTCGGCGTGCGCGGCGAGGACGAAGGACGCCGACGTGACGGCCTGCAGGTTGTTCCACGCCTGCCACCACAGCATGCCGCCGGCGGTGAGCTTCACGTTGCCGGTGCCGCGCTGCATCAGGTCGCAGAGGAACTCGTCCAGGTTGCTCCTCATCTCCGCGGCGTGGCCCTCGTTGGGCAGCTTCCCTTCAAGGATGAGCTGCGCGCGAATCAACACGATCACTACTGTCAGTTCAGTTTAATTTGTTGCTCGCAGTTTAAATTCTACACTACTAGTACGGCTAACTTGCCTTGGCGATCAGTGTCTGGGCGCCGACGAACTTGTTGTCCCATGAGAATGACTGCGCCGAGCCGCTGTGTTGGCAGATGTAGGACTTGTACACTTCGGCACCTGTGGCGATGTACAGCCATGCTGCAGCCCAGAGCAGCTCGTCCTGGATGGTGGATGGGTCCCCAATCAATGATAAAATCAAAGGCAAGATATCCAATAATATCATTTCATAATAAATATCACTACTAAAAATAGTAATATCAAAAGAATCTATCGTCCAGGGTACTATACCTCGTCGCCGCTGCTCCCGTAGAAGGCTGCAACGCACGGCACGCTGTTCTGGTACAGCCCGCGGTGGTTGGTGGCGAAGCTGAACAGCTGCAATCCAAACGAGAGCCAAATCACAAATCATTATTATTAGTCTCGTCATCAAGCAGCCATGAATAAATAACGTGGTGCATGCATGCATATATGCATGGACGCGACGACGCGTCTCATATCATTAATGTCGATCGTTTACCTTCTCGGCGTGGGCGAGGAGCTCGTTGGCGTACGCGGCGTCGACGTGGCGGAACGCGAGGGCGGCGGCGGCGAGCGCGGCGGCGGTCTCGCCGGCGACGTCGGAGCCTGGCCGCGCGGCGTCGACGGCGAAGCTGGCGCGCGGCGTGTCCATGTCCTCGGGCCGCTGCCAGCACGCGTGGTCCGACGCGCCCTCCCCTACCTGCACGTACAGCACCTCGTCGCCGGCGTGCGCCCGCGCCAGGTAGTCCGCGCCCCACCGCACGGCGGCCAGCGCGTGCCGGAGCTCGCCGACGGCGTCCAGATGCCGCTCGAACTCCACGACGCTCCACGCCAGCATCGTGACCGTGAACGCCATCGGCAGACCGAACTTGACGTTGTCGCCTGAGTCGTAGTAGCCGCCGGTCAGATCCACCTGCACCATCATCATCACCATGCTTATTGTCATCATCCAAGTTCTTAACGAAGTGAAAATATAATGTGCACTTAATGAGTAATGGTTTTTTAAAAAAAAAAAATACGCCGTGGTCTTCGCCGTCGTGGAGGGCGGAGTCGCCGCGCCACGTCACGCGCTGGTCGGCGGGCAGCTTTCCCGAGCGCTGGCCTTCGAAGTAGAGCAGCGAGCTCGCCAGCGCGTCGCGGTAATCCGGCTTGCCGTCGACGACGCGGGACGAGATCGCGATGCAGCACAATGCGGCGAGGCCAACGGCGGCAAGGAGCCGCGCCGCTCTACGCATCTCCATCTCTCTCTCGCGGCGCTGTGTAGTTCCTTCCTCTTCTCTTTTCTTTTCGGCGGCGAAGAAGATGATCACCACTTCTTGCAGAGCAGGAGCAGTGCTTAATTATTGCTTTCTTTTTTTTAGCGTGGATTTAGCATCGATCTTGCTACGAGTATGTATATATAGACGGAGGAACAACACCTTCCTTTGGGATACATGCATTGCTGTTACATGTTGCATGAATTCTGATGATGAATGCACTGCTAAATATTGCATGAACTCTCTGATGATGAATGCACTGCTAATTGTAAAACATTGCATGAACTCTGATGATGAATGCACTGCAAAATATTTGCATGAACTCTGATGACGAATGCACTGCGCTAAACAAAAAGATTAGAAACGTGTGTAATTACATATGAAAATATCTATGTCATCATTGGGCCTTATTCGAAGGAAGGAAATCAATGCGTGTTCGAAAACATGATTCTTACATTAATAGGTTCAGCTAAAATGAGGAGGAGCGGTGTTGCACCATTTTTTTATTTTTTTGGAATCCAAAGAGATGTACTAGGAGCTAGTGAGATGGACGTGCCGAGATATCAGTAAGATAGAGTGTGCATCATCTGGAGGCAGATTGGGACCAAAGATCCTTTTTTTTTTGCGATGGCAAAGATTGATTCTTTGCACTTCGTTTCCATAATTTTCATATGTTTATTTTTGTGAAATCCTCGACAGATCCTGCAGTTTTATATTACATTCCATTTTTAATTATCTCCTCAAGCTTATGTTTATATTTTTCTTTTTTTTTTAGCATGTCAAGGTTATATACTCCCTCGTTCTAAAATTGTTATCGTTATTAACTTTTTTGTTACCTTTGACCATTCGTCTTATTCAATAGATTTTGAAAATTATCATATATTTTTTTATAATTAGTTTTATTACTAGATAAACTTAAAATATAATCAATAATTTTATATATTTGAGATAATGTTTTAAATAAGATAAATGATTAAAATTTATAAAAAAAGTTAATGATGACAATAATTTTAGAATAAAAGGAGTATATATTTATCGATCTTACTGGAATATGTTTGGGCCGTGATGGGCCACCTTGGTCCGATTGTTTCTGGACTGGCAAAGCTATAGCGCATTGTCGCTGGGCACCCGTTTTTCCCGTTGGCAGGCACCCTGTGCAAAGCTACGGAGGAAACAGCTGAACAAGGTCCGCGTAGCCGAAATGAAATAATGTTCTAACGTTTGCACGGAATAGTTATACTTTTTGCAGGTACTAGTTTGCACCAAACAGTAATCACACAATAGTCACCTAAAGAACCCAAACAAATCAGTTTTAAGAGATTAAATAGAGAAGGAAAAAAAAACTGAAACTCATGCATAAGACTTGCCCGAATCGAAATCAAGAACACTGTGTTGACATGTAAAAGTGTCATTAAACATGAACATGTTCTTATATGGAATCGCTATAAGAACAAGTACAATGGTATAGTTTTATAAACCATCTCACGCATGACACGTTATTTTCAGACGGTTTATCCGACAACCTATATAATAGATCGTAGTTTTAGTTGTCTTATAGTAATTTCATAATCTTTTAATTTGTGGATAAAAATAAGAATATTTATAAGTTGCATGACAACTACAACTCGTATAATAGTGTATAAACCGTCTCATACTCTTAAATTTTAACGCATGAGATGGTTGCTTCCTGAAACAACTAGCTCTTTCTTTCACCACCTTCTCTCTCTTCCATGTATCAAAAAATTATACGTGACACTGCATGAGACGGACTATGAGATTGTCTACGTGTACTATTATATCTGTTCTAACCAGTAGCTCGCGTCGGCCAGCAAAAGGTTATACCGGTTTTAAAATCGGCAATTTTGATTGTCAACACACTGTTAAATCCAGCACAAAATGCATAAGTTGGTCTTTCATGAAATTGTTCTCTTCTCAATTTGAATGCCAAAATCAATGACGGAAAAACCCCAATGTGGTACTGCAACTGCATGGTCCAAATGGATAGACAATGTCTCCTACGGCCATAGTCAAAAGAATCTCGTACTGCATGGTCAATAATTCAATATAGATAGATCTGCTCATAACTTTTGAAACCAACACAGATCGACATTTTTCTCTCTTTAGATTTGTAGATGACGCAACACGAACACACGATCCACGTCTTAGCGGTTGTTTTTTACCGTCTGATTTGAATCGTCGTCAATCCGGTAATCTGGGTGCAAACAAATACGATGAAAAAAACTAGCCGGTACGGTCGCAACGCGTATTTGGGTCTCATTTGAGCGTCGTGCGATGCATGCATTGAAGGCGGTGGGTCAAGGTTGTTGGAGCTGGTCTTCTCTTCTTCTCGGACGCGTTCGTCTCTTCCACTCCCCTCCTTTCCATTCCTCTCTTGCGTTCTTCCCCATCCGGCTCCTGCTCGTCGGCGCTCGGCCAGGTCCTCACGTCTTCCCTCTCCTCCATAAAACTTCTAGAGGAGGGAGGAGGGAGGGAGGGATTCGTTTTCGTGTTTGTGTGATTCGTTATGAACTCTGCTTCTTGATTCGATCGGATTTATTTTCGGTTTCAGTCAGTAGCTGCCTAGATCCGTCCCTTCCTGTAGCGTTCTTCGTTACCATTGCTACTTGGGTTATGTCTTGTTCTTGCCATGGCTCGGTCCTAGGGTTTAGATAGGGGTTTTGCTATGTCCTCCCCTCATCTGAAGTTGGGACTTCGAGTTGGATGTTGGGTCTGTTGGTTTGGTTGGGATTTTGACGTCTTGTTTGGGTTCTGTCAACACACTCTTTGATTTTGGGTTCTTCGATTTCTCGTGCAATGCCTACTTAGCTACCCCTAAACTATACCATAATCGTCTTTGTTAGTTTCTTATGCAAACTGTCCTGTTCGTGGTTGCTTTGAGCTCGAGTTCAGATTACGCGCTGGTTCGTAGATTCTATGGGTTCGCCATGACAGGTGTTGCATGAGGTGAGTGCCTGTTTTCCTAATGCATCTTCCTCTGGAGATGTTCTGGGAAAAAAGGAACAGTATTGCTCATGCTCAGATGACTATCATATTATGCCTCATTTATTTCTTACTAGATTACCATGTCATAGTACTATATTAGTTACATGATGATGGCCCTGGTGCCATCGAATCATTAGCTTTTTCCAAACAAATTGTGCATGTCATGATTTCTTATATAATCATTTGTTTTATGGTTATTTGGGATGGCCATGCCTTTTCTAAAAGAAAAGATAACATAGGTAACAGGGCGAAGGATGTTTATAGCCCAGCAGAGAAGGTAACTGCTTAGAAATGATGGTTAAATATCCCCACAGCCACATTGTTCATAGTGTTTATTTTCAAGTAAGTTAATCATCTATTTTTCATTATGATACATCATATTTTTCGTTGAAAGCTATATATTGTTTTTTTTGCTAAAACCACATGCCACTGCACCTCACAAAATGAAGAGGAGAATATATTGTTCAGTTATGGCACTCATGAACTAAAAATATATGTGCTAATCTGTATCAACCTTGATGGTAGTTTTTAATATATATTTTCTTCTCTGATCTTAAGGTATATTTTCGGTGCAGGTTGTTAATTCCAATAAGACACAATTTATTTTCTCTATCATGGGGGGGGGGGGGGCAGAATCATTCGACTCTGAAAGGAATATGCTAATTCACTGAGTTAAATTGTGGTTCTGTATAATTAATATTGAAACCTCTAATTCTCTAATTTGATTTTAAACAGGTTGAAACCTAAGAAAGTGGTAAAAAGCAATATATTTGCTGTGATGTAGCGGCATCATTTGCATGAAAGCATTATCCAATACAGTCATTACAGTTGAAAAGGTTCTATATCCTGACACGAAATATGAAAGCTATATATGCTGTTACCTTTTTGTTTGATGAATCACATTCATGTTCCGCATGCATTTTGTTCCATACATTTTTTTTGTTGGATGATATAGCTCTGATAACGAATCAATTTAAATTTGGATTGCAAAAAAAAAAAACTAATGTCTTATCTCTATTGGTCATGCCTTCATTTGCCCCCCCTTTTTCTTGGGAAATACAATAGTATTAATAAATTTTATGATTTACAGAAATGAAGAAAAGAATTTCGTAGGTTGGTCAGCTATTGGTTCATAAAACTTGACCTGCGGGAGGTGTGACAGCCCCCGGGCATTTTTCTGAGAAGAAGACCTTCTCACGCAGGTCGAGAAAACCCCCGAACCCCCCCTCCCTTTCCATACATAGGGACTCAGCTGGCCTTGTGAGTAATGACGCGAGTCTTTACCTATGCTTTGGAATAGGGAGGAGCGAGGGGATTTTTTTCGCTACACTGCAGCTACTATTATTTCGCTACAGTGCAAGTGCGGGAACGGGGTCGAACCCCCGCCGGTGGGGTGCCAATCGGGCGCTCTCACCACTGAGCCGAAGGCTCATCCGCATTGTTTGGATTTAGCTGAATTCATTGGTGCCAGATGTGTTAGTCTGTTAGCATCAGTATGCAGTATGCTAATAATTGATCTACAAGATTGTACCTTTCTGTCATTTAGAGATATTTACTAATTTTATATATGAATATGAACCTGATAGTCTGTATTAATCTACAGATTGAGCTTTCAGTTTATTTGATCATTGTTGTTTGCAGTTCAATTGTCTATAATAGCTTCAGTTCTACTACTGCAACTGGTTGTGCTAGCTAGTGGGATTTGTGCTTTTGACAATGTCAAGAAAACTGAATGTACCAAGGGTTCGAGGGTAACCAGCAGCTATCTTAGCAAATTCCTTTTCAGTTTTCAGATGACTGATAATCTTTTTCTAAGGATATAAGAAATCTGCTATTTAAAGATTATGTTCTTTTTTGGGTGTAGTGAGATCAGCAATTTGTTTTGACCGCAACAGTTTGGAGGCTTTGCTTTTGATTAGATGAACAATGTTGCTAATACAGCCTTTTATTAGCATTTTCTTATTGAAGAGTCTCCAATTGCATGTCAGAAATCTTGGCAGATGATTAATTTTTGTAATAGCAAGATGCAGTTAGATATTTATTTAAGGTCATTGATCACAATGCTTTTAAGCATAGGTTCGGACCAAACAGGACGCGATGCCAATATAGAGTTGAATAACATGGTTCGTTTGTTCAACCAATATGGGTGGTGACATTTCATTTCATTTTGTTGCTAGGTTTTTATGGAGCCAACTAACAGAAACTAAGCATTTCAAATGCTTTGGTTGTATGCCTATATGCGTGAAAGCAATGATGATTACTTCGATACTTCTTTGTATAATAGTTGTGGTAAACAAGATAACAAAATGTTGTTTTACATATGCTTCAGGTAGATTCTTAGGGTACTAATAAATCATTTATTTATGCTGATCTACCATATGCATTTGAAATGAAACTGGGGCGATTATGTGCCATTTTCTATTGAAATTAGATGATACATGTAAATTTGCAGTGGGTTCAATGAAACATACGAGCATAGATAATAACTTTAAATGTGTATTGGCGCATCAGTCTTTGCACATGATTTTTTTGTGAGCGAATGGTAACATTTAGAGATTGACTTTACTAAATTTACTCAGTTGTTATTAATCTTCTTATTAATTTTGATTCTTATTAATTGCTCAGTTTTACGGCATGAACCTATATTATCAATTAATCTCATTTGTTTCTCATACTCGTTGTCTATTACTTGAATCTATTCCTGTTAACCTGAATTGTTTAAAAGAATTGCTAACCTGAATTTTTACATTGTTGTGACAGTATTTCAAATGATTATAGATTTTCTTGGTAACATTTTTATTTTGCTAATCGATACCTTTGGACACTTAAGTTATGTGCAAGAAAGTTTGAGGTCAAGCTTGCCTAATTAATTTGTGCATTCCAGTTTTCAACATTACACCAGTTCTCAGAGCATGCCTTGGTAACATGTATATTTCTATATCGAATCAGCTTTCTTTGTGTGAACATATCTGACGCATGTTCTTTATTTATATACTGAAATACTAGGTTTATTGCTTGTACTATTTGAATCTCCTAACAGTTTGAATTTGAACGTTGAGTACATGAAGTACAAAATTAGTTTTGAATACTGACAGATAATATTGTTTTAGTCAAGCGACACAGGAATAGAGATGGGCATTCACATGAGACAGAGATACACATGGTGCTCAAAGAAAAACATCTTAGAGAGGCTTTGTTTAGGTATTTTATAGATAGAGATAACGATTGATGTTCATACAACAGTTTTAACTTCATTGAACCCATTATGGTCATGCGTCATTATCTAGGAGACTTTCTTATTATCATATTCTCATCGCTTGAACACTGAAACAAAATAGACTTTGGACTTATTATCCAAAGATCATGTGATGCCATTGAAGTGAATCCATGGACAATGCATGAAACTCTGAGAATACACCATGAAACATAAAGGCTATATACTTTTTATAGTCCTACAAAACTATATTTACTGTGTTTCAAATCACTATGTGATGTTTGTGTCAAACCATTATGTATGTTAGAAAGTAGAAAATACATGTATGTTTCCTCTCTACATGTTTTTTTTTTTCTTTGTAAACATCCTTCTGTTGATTTTTTGAAGCACTTTTTGATTATATGGCGCGCAAGGGCGCGCCGCATTATACTAGTAGAGATAGTAAGATTGTGTTTCATCTGGAGAAAGAATAGCATCATTTCCACATGTTTCTTTTATATTTTGTGAATGATCTTTTGCGATCTCAATTAATCATGCCTCCCAGAATTAGCTGCTTCCATTATTACCATACAACCAGCGAACCAGGCAGAGGCAGTGATATCGTGGGCCAAATGTTGGGCTGTAATGGTGGTCTTTTTATTTCTTGCTCAACATATTTTGCCCAAGCTATAACCCATCCCCCTGCCAGAGGATGCAGATAGTTTCCTCTAAAAACAGAGGGTGCAAATGGTTTCCCCTCTAAAAACAGAGGGTGCAAATGGTTTCCCCGTTTTGCGTCCACTCATTCTTCTATAGCCTTTTGTTTTTTTTATTACAGCCTTTCAAACTAAAAGGCAGACACATTGAGACAATCGCCACTACTTTTTTTTAACGTACGTGTTCGATGCTTGAATAAAAGTTCCAATCAAACTACCAAACAGAGAAATGGACAGTTTGGAAACTTTCTTGAGCGGGAGACAGAGAAGGTGCTCACAGTGCCCTCTCGTGTTCGTGAAGAACTAAATTGCTCAATATAATGCACTGTTAATTAGACAATGGCTTACGTCACCGATGATGTAACCCTCCAACAATTTGTACAACAAGTAAATAAACAAATGTTGCCCTTTCCGCCTTTCTTTGTCCTGGAAGGACTCCATTGGTGACGCCAGGAGAGGATATCAACTGGAGTATTTTCTAACTTGAATAACCAATCAACGATTCGTGACGCTGGAACCGGTAATATTGCTGGTTTTCTTTTTTCCTACTCCTTTATTTTCATGCAGGGTCATACCTCTGTTTTTTTAGTGGGATTATAACTTTTTTTCTTTTTATTTAGTGAAGAAGGTTAGTGGGAGTACATAACGAAAACGAAAAGGCACCTGTTGATCGTGCGGTTAATAAATCATATCACAGGTCCTTGCGACTACACGCATTGCGCAAGGACTTCGACTTTTAATAATTTCTTCCGATCAATCTTGTCTCTAGCTTATAATAATGGTTGTGATAGAAATTCTCGAGCCCTTTTTCCATCACTGAAAGGAATATTTAGTAACAGACCTAGTATGTTGTTGTCACACAAATAAATGGGCCTATTTTTGAATTATTTGTGAATGAAGGATATAATGCCACAAACTTCATCGGTAAAGGAGTTTCCTTTTGCTTGTGTAGAAAAAATAGCTTCCATGATGCGGAAATGACTAAGAGTGTGTTTGGTTTCAAGAACAAGACGGGATGGGACGGTTCTGTCCTATTTTTAGAAACGTTTGTCTCAGAGACAGAGAAGGATGGGATGATACTCGAGAGGAATATTCCTCTAATATCCAAGACGCAGCCACACCTCAAACTCGGTTGGACCGATCCGTCCCACTTCAATGGCGTGAGTCCCCGTCTTCCTCCTCCCATTCGCTCAAGTTGTAGGAGCAACCAAGCTCGTCTAGCTCATAACTCAACTCGATGGCCAGTGACTTTCCGTAGCGCCACCGCTGGCACGAGCTACTAAAGCTGCGTGGGATGAATCGCTGCAGAGCTTGGCTGAGTTGGCTGCAGCATCGCTGCCGGCTCGGAATGGTAGACTCTCAAGACGTGCATCGTGACTGTTCGATGAAATGTTTATGCAGTGAACAACTAACAGACAATAAAAACCGTTTATCCTATCCCTCTTCATCCCTTCAATCAAACAGAAAATTAGATTCATTTCATGCCTCTAAACAAACACAAACTAGAACCATTCCATCCCTGAAAAATAAGATAGATCCAACCCATCTCATTTTGTCTCCAAATCAAATACACCCTAAGGTTACACCTTAAAACTATAATATATTGTACAATTAGATCAACCATGATACTAATATTAAACCCAACCAAAAATCATTTATCAACCTAAATCATTTCTCCATGTATTTCCACACTACTATTGATGCAGTCCTTTATTACCATGCGCGGACTATATGGTTTCTTTACATACTAACTCCATTTTAAAAAGGTTGTCATCCTAATAACTATTAATCTGGATGGGTCGAGTATGGCGCTCTGTTGGTTAGCAGCTCCGAATAAGAGCTTTGTCATCTAGGTTTGATCCCTGTATACGGCATGGGATGCATGAGCCTCAGTTGCCTCCAATGAGAGCTGCGATTAAAGACTTTCTTTATAAAAAAAACTATTAGTCCATATTTTTAAAAAACTCATATGATATTTTTTATGACCGTAACAATAATTTTGTCAACATAGATAATAGATTATCCTTAAGACTATCAACATGAGAAATCATTATTTTTAAGAAATCTTGAGGAAACATTGATAAGAAAATAAAGGGTAAGAAGTCGAAGGCCGAGGCATAGTGTAAGCAAAGCGCGGCTACAGGATAGTAGGATACAGCCTACTGCTAGAAAGTATATATCGTGGAAAAAGAAAGAAGAAAGGGAAATTGGAAAAGGGGAGGTGAGATATCGCAGTACAGATCGCATGTGGCTTTGTGCGGCACCGCTGGTGCGGCTACCTGTTTTGGGGGGGGGCATCCGTCGTGTCGTCCAATACATGCGGCGTCAGCCGTCGGTGGGCGCCGTACCTACTCGCACATCCAATCAGATTGGCTGTATCTGCGGCGGGGCCCACCCACACCTTTGTTTTAGCTCACGTTCAGCTACTGCAGCAGCAGCTGTCTCGGAGGTCCAGTCCGAGCGACCGCACATGAGAGTATGGCGGTGAGGGCCCCGAAACGACGACAGGCATCAAAGATTACCTGTTTTTTTTTTTAAATTTCCTTTCTAAAAAAGAAACGTATCAACGGCCAGAATAATTTGGAGCATTTGGCTTAGAAACTTGCCAGTATTTTTCGTCCCCAACAAGTAGTATGAGGTGGGTGCAACTGTCATGAAGCAAGTTCTGGCTTCAAGATTCAAAATTTTTTTTCCTGCGGACTCAAGGCAAGAAAGATTCAGGAATTCACCAGGAGCGAATGAACTAGTACAATGCTTAAGCTTAAAACGACAGGATGAGCGCATACTAATTAACTCCTCTTTTTAATGAAGTACTAATTTACAAGAGAAGGTTCTGTTCTTGCTCTAACCAAGCATGGGGAGCAACAAGAAGAGTCCAACTTGGTAACTAAGGAGACTGAAAACAGCGGCTGCTCTAGATAGTTCCAAGGTAAAATTAACCATCGACAAGAAACGTAACGCGCTGCATCTAGAACAAGAATATCTTCTAGGTTTCCGGGAGATAGAGAAGACGTCATTATCTAGACACTGAGACCTTCTCACCCTTCATCATCATATTTCTCCCCAAATTCTACCAACCAACTTGCTCTCTTTTTCTTCTCCGTGGTGGGTTTAATTATAGTTTCCACGGGAGAGGAAGAAGAGGTGGAGGTTAATCTGGTCAAAGATCCAGCAAGAAGTGCTGTTTGTTTGTGCTGTCATCGTGGGCAAATCACGTAATTAACTCGCGGTTGCCAGTTGCTACACGCTTTCTTCAAATTGTTGTTTGTTTATTTATCTGAGAAGGAGGAGGGCGTCTTCCTACCGGCTTCTTTCTGGTGGAGTGTTGCGCGGATAGGCATTGCCGTGCATTTGAAACATGTAAATGGTGGGCAAATTCGGCATAAAGAAGGAAGCTTTTGTTTGGACGAAAATTATGACCTGGACGGCCGGGGTGCGTGCAGCGCTTTCAGTGGTCACCGCCGCCGTCCAGTCCGCGTCGCTGGGGTGGCTCGCGCAGCTTCATGCGTTTTGCGTTTACGTCCTTCTAAGAGCTGTAATATCTATCAGGTTCATGCATGGGTTGTATGCCATGCTAGATGCTTTTGGATGTGAAAAAGGATCCTTGTTTGAAAACAAAATTAATGCAAAAAGATGTCAAATAAATAATTTCTGAGTGACATAAATTTTTTGCATAAATTCCTTGACATAATAAGTTGATTTAAAATTACTATCTAAGATATAGCAATAATTTATTGCTATGAATCTGGACTTCATAGGCAGATATGATTTTATTCTACTTAAAATATAGTATAGGATGTAAAATTCTAAATGCGGATACTCTTTGAGTTTACATTTATCTAAAAGTTATACTCTCCACGTCCTCACAGGGTAAGACACATATGTCGTATGTATTGTTGAATATTTTTAAAGAACTTTATAAAATGATGTTAGAAGTGGAAATAATTTTTGTCAGCTGTGGAATTGTAATATCAAATCACCATTGTTTCCTAGTTCTAAATTAATGTGGTTGATATAAAAAATTCCAAGGAAAGATTGGCCATGAAGGCAAACGCAAAGAACAAAAAGTTGTACAAATTCTAATGACAACATTCATTTTTGGCATTGGATAGAAATGTTTTCTTAAATCGCGCTTTTTATCAGTACCAACTACAGCCTAGAGAAGCCATGCTACTATGCTAGAAAGATGGCAATACAAAGCTTAGGTCGTAAGCAAACTATGCTCAAAAGTTCTCTGGAGACGCTGGTGTAAATTGGATATTGGTCAGTACCAAACTGCAAAACTGCAGATAATCTTGACGGTAGGGTACGTTAACGCCCGTGACAGGCTGGCACCCGGAATATGCCGTCCAGCTTCCCTTCTTCAAATCTCCAAAGTGCCCTTCGTTTTTGCTATAAATAGGCCCGCCCGGAGCAATTCTAAACCTTCCCCATTTCCTCAAGCCTCGTGGTCATTAAGCATTAGAGCCCCCGGGCCGCCCCGTCTCTTCCTTTGAGCTAAGTTCTCGTTCCCATCTTTCTTTTCATTCAGGTCCTCGTAGTAGCTTTTCGTTTCGAGTCTACGCCCCATTCCTGAAGAAACTCTTGCGCCCAGCCCCCTTAGGTTACTCGAATTCTAGTTCCCCGGTCCCTACTGCTGTAGATCCAGGCACTCCGGCCGCCGCCCCCATGTTTACCTACCCGTTCCTCTAACGACCGCCGCCGTCCGATGAAGCTCCGCGTGCTCCGCCGCCGCCGCTCCCACTCCTTCTCCGTTGCCTTCCTGTACTGGTTCTACGTCTTCTCATGAACGCATCGCCCTCCCCCACGAACACCAGCCTCTAGTAGTTGATTAGATCTCTTAGTTTCCTGTCTTTCTTCAATTCCTTTTCCCCCCTTTCCTACGAAAACTCCCGTTTCTTGAACCGATCCCGTTCGAGAAGAAGAAGAAGAAGATCGATCCGACCATGTCGTCGTCGCGCCGGAGCTCTAGCCCCGACAGCCACACCGACGGCAGCGCCGGCGGCGGCGGGTTCCCCGCCGACGAGCGCAAGCGCAAGAGGATGCTCTCGAACAGGGAGTCCGCGCGCCGCTCTCGCGCGCGGAAGCAGCAGCGGCTGGAGGAGCTCGTCGCCGAGGTGGCCCGCCTCCAGGCCGAGAACGCGCAGGTGCAGGCGCGGATCGCCACCTTCGACCGCGAGTTCAGCAAGGTGGACGGCGAGAACGCCGTGCTGCGCGCGCGCCACGGCGAGCTCGCCGGCAGGCTGGAATCGCTCACCAGCGTGCTGGAGGTGTTCCAGATGGCCGGCGCGCCCGTGGACATACCGGAGATCCCCGACCCGCTGCTCCGCCCGTGGCAGCCGCCGTTCCCGCTGCAGCCCATCGCCGCTGACAGCGCCTTCCAGTACTGAACCAGCGGCATTGCCGACTCAAGATGTGGTTATGCGATGGACATGATCATCTGCTACTAGCTTACTACTAAGATTGTGTGGTTGTTGGCTACCTTCACATGGTGTCAATCATGTATTGGCTCATGATATATGTCATAATAATTTGTGTGGTTGTAATCTTGTCATGTTTTGAAGTGTGTTCCCATGGAGCATGATGTTGTAGACGTGTATGAAATGGGATCACAAGGATTGTGGTTGTAATATCTTGACATTGAACTTAATATATGCTTGGTTTAATTGGTTTATATATTTGTGATTGAACTGAATTGTGCTATCTATTTGTGGCTGAAATGAATCCAAGCTGGTGTGTTGCGTTGATGATATGATGAAGTTAGAACTGGTCTTTGTCCCCATTAATTTTTTATAAAAGTTAGGCTAACAATGGGGAAGAGGAGAGACAAATGGTCGCATCTTTGCTGCTGTGAGCCATCTATTTTGAGCAAGATGATGCAAAGAACATTTTTTTTGTGGGTTCAGTTATGGCTAAAGAACTCTGAATTCACTTCAAGACCAAGCCTCAAAGAACTCTGAATTCACTGCAAGACCAAAGCCTCACAAAGAACTCTGAATTCAGTAAAGTATTGGCCAGGAAAAGAATCAGAACAACTCTGAATCAGGTGAAACTTCTGTCTGGTAAAGGATCGCATGAACTCTGAATTCAGCAAGGTAGGATTACAGCTACCCTGAATTCAGCGCTTGTTTCAGGAGCTCGCCTCTGAACCGGTTAGCTTCCTGTGACCAAAATTCTGCTTAAACCTAAAAAAAAGCCTGAGACTACAGACTTAGCGTGAATGATTGATTTCATATGGATGGACCTGGAGACAATTTTCTGGTTGCTGGGCTCACGGCAGATAACTTTTTCTGTGTCAGTTCAAGGCCCTCACTTCTACCTGGGCCTAGCAGCCATTTCACGGTTACCTTCCGCTTCGAAGCTTTCTCTGCGTTCCACCGGACGAATGATTTACATGAGGAAGACGAGGTTGTGTATTGTAAGACGAGGTCGTAGCATATCGGCTCACGATCTCTCGAGCATATCCAAACCTAACCAATCCACCGGGCAGGAACTCGAATATTTCTATCAACAATTCGTGGCAAAGTTGTCTACAACATGACAGTGATATCAAAACACACTAGAAATACAAATTGCATATAGAAATAAGATCTATAGCTTGAGGTAAGTGATATCAACAATGTATCACTTCTAATTTTCTAGTCCTTTAGTCATCACTGGATAATCAATAGGCATACAAACAATTAAGTGATGTTATAGTAGCTTGAGATAAGTCTTTACATGTCACCTGAATAACTGTCCTGAGGAATCGCTCATATACACAATAATCTGACAAAATGATGAGGTTATTGGTCCATGTGGTTTAATTTTTCATATCAACCATTAATTACCCATGACACGCCGGGTGCGGCGTAAACACCACCTGCCAGTAAAGATGCCTTTTGCCTGCCCAAATGGTTATATGTTTCACGGTCCAATCGTGCCCGTGTCGAAGTAGAGCGTCGTCCCAGAGGATGATCCGCCTCCAGTGACGCCCTCCATGAGCGCAAACTGCATGTCCTCGGAAGGTTTCCAGTGCCGCTTCCGCTGGTTGATGAACCAATTGTTGATCTGCTTAGGATCGAGGCCGGTCATTGCTGCAAGCCTCACTTTATCCTCTTCCTGCCACGAACCACCGTGTCGGCAGATCACAGCCAGGTCAATTTTGGTTACAGTTTAAAGCATGGAAAATTCAGAGGCGTTATCAGGATCTCACCGTGGGATATGGCCAACGGTAGTGTGTGTTCCACCAGTCCATCAGAGCTGACCGGGCGTCCTTTGGTAGCTTCCCTTTCTTCCTCTTCTTCAAGAACTCGGACCGTAGGCGGCTCAGGCAGCCACTGTACTTCTTGAGCAGCATCTCCTTTAGCTCACGATCAGCCAACCGTGAACTGTGCTCCTGGCCCAGGTCCGTCACATCCGTGTCTCCTGAGCATGGTTCATCCTCCGAGGACCCTACCATTTCATCTTGCAGGCACAAATTCCAAATCAGATTTCAGTTTTCGCTTTTCAGCATATTTGAAAGAAAACGGCACGAATGTAATGAAATAAAATGTTCCTTAAAAAAAAAAGGATATTGAATTACTCCAGCAGGACAATAGAATATTATCCACTCGCTGATAAATAACAAGAACCACACATTTGTGCAGGTGACAAAAGTGAGGCACATACAGAACACGGAATGCGGGAACAAAGCACATAAACACTCAAATAACGGTTTGTACAGAAACAAGGCATCCAACACTAGCAACGATTTAGGTAATTACAGACTAGGAAACCAAGCGACTTAATGGAAAACAGTCTACATTCATTAAAACACGCTTCTAAAAAGCATGCCGATGGATGTGGCAAACACTGTAAGAACAAAGCAATCATCATAGCTCATTTATTTCCTGAAGGTTCCTAGTCAATTCAGCTCCTAACGCCTAACCTTCGCAGGGTACACTGTATTGCCAACCATTGCCTTGTTGGGCCTAGAATCTGTTTTAGTATATGTTGGGAAGAATTTTGTTGTCCACAGGCTTATTAAATCTTAGCTGTCAGAAATCATCTCTAGACTTCAGGGTTGTATGCGGTTACAGGATTGGGGGTTGTTGTCTTTCAGCAAAATGTTTCTACAATACATTGTCTTATGAAGTCTCTGCATCATAAACTGGTTTTTAAGATGCTACAAGTGCCTTCCTTACAACAAGGAAGCCTCTTCAAAATTTGAGGCATCACCAGCAAGCGGAATATTGCCACTTAAGCACTGCCAGTTCAGCTGTCCTAATAGAACTTCGGCAGCCTAAAGGGGGGCACGGCTCTTCTTCAAATTTAATGCATACGTCCAACCAACCCAGCCCTCTTAATTGAACCTTCCCACTGTCTTGAAAAAAAAATTCCTTTCCGCGCCTCCGACGTTTAGCAAATTTTGTAAATTATCTTCTACATCATTATGTCTGCATTATATTCTACATCAACAATGAGTTTCCAATTGGTAAGATCAATAGAAGCGAAAAATGGCTCATCTTGCTGTCAACGTTTTTTATGTTCCTAGTGCTTATTAGGCTGAATTTTTTGCTAGGATCTATGATTTATCACTTGGGACTACAAGCCACATACATGTTTTTAGTCCAAGCTCTATTCAATGACTGAAGATGATCTTTATGAAATCAATGTGGCACCATCAGCCAAGACAAAGCCCGTGACCTAAACTTCATTTCCCATTTAATGTCAAACACTCAAACGTCACATCGTCATTATGATGTAACTCTCAACATCCATGACAATATATATGTACCTCAAAGTAAGCAATCATCATGCCCTTGATATATAGTATAGTATATCACAAGTTGAAAGTAATAGATATTTCAATTAGCAAGACAGTCCAGTATGTTCTAAAAGTATAGGAAAATAAGCAGTCAGAATCCTAACAGTTTCACTGAAATAAGGAATCGGTGACATGGTGAGACACTGCATATTAGCATTTTGTATCTACATAACGAAAGAGGTTAGCTGTTGATAACATAGTACAAGATGAAATGGCTCAATTACCTAAATCCAAAGATATGTGGTATGAATTATTATTGAGTAGTCTAACAGTAAGTAATTAAATGTCACAAGTGTTTTTATTACATCGCTTATTTTACTACACTTTATGAATTAGATATCAACCGAAAATTGAAATCATTTCCATGTACATGACACAAAATTTTGTTCAGAAACATTACATTGCTGAAATTTTCAGTTCTTTTTCTGTACTATTTTAAAAAAATTACAAATCTTAAAGCAAAGGTATACATGCATAGGTTATAGAAGAAACACTCAATGATGCTCCAAAACTCAGGGTGTAATAGCGTTACTTAACAAGTTCAAGAATGTAATCACGTCAAAAAAACTTTTATATTAAGCATACATTCCAGAGGGTGTCAGAGTCCAAGAATGTAATAATAATAATAATAATAATAATAATAACTTGACCTGCTAGGGGTATGACGCCCCCCGGGCATTGCTATAAGAGAAGATCTCTCACACAGATCAAGAAAACCCCCCAACCTACTTTCCTCCACCCTTACACGGCGGCCACATTGCCCATGTGAGTGTGGGCCGGGCCTTAAGCCGTGCTTTGGTGCGGAGTGAGACGAGGGGATTCTTTTAACCAGTCCACGTAAATTCGCTCTCACTGGAAATCGAACCCGGATCACTGGAGTGCTACTCGAAAGTCTTAATCATTAAGCTAAGAGCCCTTTCGCTAAGAAGAATATAATAATGGTACTTAATCTCAATGATGCTCTCGAGTCTTTAGTCTATTCTTCGCAAACAAAAAAGGACTAGGCAGGTAAAATCAGTTGTTTAATTGACATTCCTCCATTTTTGCATTGAAGCCAATTATACTCAGGATGAACATGGGAAATTGTATTGTTTGCATTGCGGCCTTTTCAAACTCAGAGATTAATCACTTGATCATCTAACAGAGAGCTAGAAACAAAGAAAAGCTGCCTCATCCGAGCTAGAAATGGATGAGGGATTCATAGCTAGCATATCAGAGGTATCATATATTAAATCTTTCATTTTCTGCAAGATCAAAGTAAAATTTAAAAATAACGTTTGGACCTATACTTTCTAGATAGTCAAGGTAACCCGACTGTTAATTCATATTTATTGACTTCAGAGACAAAGAGTTGCAAAACATCAGTTCTGAAGAAAAACCTTAATAACTTTAGATGAGCTCTGTGTACTTTGTTCAACATAGGAAAAAATGAAATTGTATTTATTGTTGAATCTATCACGGTAAGAAATAGAGTAATTCTACAATTTGAATGTCAAAAGGAGCCCTAACTAGGTGCTACAGCATCTCACAACCTGACCGCTCAAGATTCAAGAAAATATCATATCACGCTGTGGAACTTTACATGTTCAAAAGGGTTTATTTTTGCATGCATTAGCCAAAAAGGTTTTAATGTTACAAATATGTCCCAGCCATTTAGTGATAATCGTTGTGCGTAATGGAATAGTCCCAGAAGGCAAATTCTTGCACACAACCAATCTTTTAGCATTTGGGTTAACGTCTAAAAGCTATAAAGTAGTGTAAAGAAGAATAATATTGCTAATCTGGGATCATATTTCTTAGGCATATATTGTCACATTTTTCTAGATAATATATATGTTGTCACATAATGTACAACATGTTTCTATTTATCACAACAATTTTTCAGTTATATGTGGTTAGCAATAATATTAGGCCGCAATCAGCTCATCGCCTGTTGGTTCCTGCATACAGTTGATATAACGATGATATGGGGAAACTTGTTCCTACTGGATAGTTATAAAAAGTATGTTTATGGGTTAAACATGAGCTTACTGTGGCTATTACACCATGACCATGTATGCTCATTTCATTTGTAGTAACCTGAATGTTCGTAGTTGGCATTTCCCAAACATACTTGAAATGCAAGAAAAAAACAAAACATGAACTGTTCTGATGAGAATGATACTACTGTTTGTTAGTAGGTTGTATTAAAAGTTTCACATGTTTCGCTCTAGTTACCAAACTTTGTCCTTTCGACATTAGTAAAAACGTGAAGTTTCCAAAAGCCTGTGGTGTTCACCACTCCAAATTAACCTGTTTATCATAGGGAGACGTTACATTATACATGGCAAGCAAGCATTGTGGATATAGAATTGCTAATGCATAGTAGCTCCATTCAAAAATATTTAATTTGTGAAAAACAAAAAATAGCTAAAGACAATTGGTTATCTCCACCAGTATATAACATGAATGCAAACCCAGATTCTTATGATCTGATTTAATTTTCTTAAAAGCAACGATGACTGACCTTACCTGTGAACATGCCGAGTGCAGTCTTAGTACTTATTTTGAATGAAGATAATAAAACCACTATCATCCCAGTACTATAAAATATAAGGAAGTGCATTCAGTCGAAGAAGCCTCATTGTACTTAATAATCACTAATCACCGATTATCACAGCCAAATCCAGTAAGAGATCATAAGACCAGAAAATCGAATATTTTTTCAGGAAAGCCAATCCAGTATCCACAGCAAAATCTTGAGCTGCCCCACAACAAGAAATTTTCACCACCGGGGCCGGCACTAGTAACCAGCATACAAGAGCAAGATTCTCTTTTTTCCAAAGCCATCCAAGCAGTGTTGTCACTCCCCATCAGCAGCAGCAGCCTCTCAAGTTCCATCAGTGCCAGAGCCTACAAAAGTCTACAAGTAGCAGCTACTACCTCCATGCTCTCTCTCTCTCTCTCTCTCTCTCTCTCTGTCATCTATAGAGAGAGAAGAAAGAGAAGAGGACAGAGAGTGAGAGAGAGAGAGAGAGGAGCAAAGCTAGTCAGGCTGCACAGAAACCTTGGACAAAAACCCTACGCGAGAGCTCAATGCTTTACTCATCGGACCCCGGCCTCTGACAGGCCTGCACCCCACTTGCATGGACACGATTTGACCTCTCAGGAACACGCACACGAACACGCATTCATCAAGGCTGGTAGCTATTCGCACACGCGCGCATCCTTGACTCCACACACACAAACACAAGAAAGCAATAATGCACTGCCCAGAGGCAGCATGTGCACGGCCGCCGCAACAATGGCGACCTCCCGGCGTTGGAGTAGATAGAGGATGATGATGCATGTTGAGAGTGGGAGTTACCGGAGAGCGAGGAGGCCGCGGCGCCGCAGAGCGTGCTGAGCTGCGTCCTGACGCTGCTAAGGAAGGTCGCCGCCTCGTCGAACGGCCGCGTCAGCTCCTCCTTGTACCGCTCCAGCACCCGGCAGTACGCCTCCTGCACGCCGGCGGCGACGTCACATCACATGTAATAACAGCTGATGAGGCGCTGGAATCGGAGCAAGTTAATTCTGAAGAAGGAGCCCAGTGCGCGTCGACGATGCTTGTACCATGAACTCGTCGAGCTCGGGGTCGAGGCCGACCTCGCCGGCGGCGGAGGCGGCGGCGCACCTCTCCCTTCCGATCTCTTCCAGCAGCGCGGCCACCTCCGGCGGCGCGCCCACCTGCCAAGCACAATCAACGACCACACGCGTCAAAAGACGCAATCTTTTCCGCAATTCTTGGCCTCGACTGCACGAATAATAATGATTGGAAACCGCCCGGAAGCGGACCTTGCGGCACTCGATGTAGGCGGAGAGGAGGGTGGGGTAGCGCGGGTGCCCGGCGATCTGCGCCTTCACCATCTCCGTCAGATCCGCCGGCGGCGGGGGAGGCGGCGGCGCTGTCGGTGGCGGTGAAGAACCGCCTGCGACGCCGGAGGCCTCGCTGGCCGCGGCCCCGCCGGCACGGGAGATCCCCGGGTGGATGCTGTACAGATCCTCCATATCCAGCTGGGCTCACTCAATCCTGCCTCCTCCTCCTTGGCTGCAACACGGCTTCCTACTAGCAGCAGCCAAGGGAGCAAACTGCCGCTATAATCTATGAATATCTCTCCCTCTATCTACATATGCATCTGTGCACACAATAACCATATAATACAAGGAAGGAATGGCTACTAATAATAGTAATAGCAGCAGAAGAAGACTCGGGTTAGCAGCTCGCTTTCTTTATTTGTTGGGTTCTCGGAGTATGTGTGTGGATACGGCCGTGAGAAGCTCCAAGAAGAAGAGGAAGCAAGCAGCAGATGATGATGATGATGAAAAGAGAAGGAAGGAGCAGAGATCAGCAGCCGTTTGCACTGCAGCCTCTGCCGGCGCTGTTGGTGCAGGAGCTGCTGGAGCTGGGCATGATCTGCGCAGCAGCAGCGGGATACATGGGCGCTCTGGCGCTGGGAAGATGGATGGAGCACACTGCCGTGTGCCAGAGAGAAGGAAAGGGAAGATTGGGAAAAGGTGAGGAACAGCACGGAAGGGTAAAGTTTAGGTGTTTTTCTGTGTGGGGGAGAAAATGTGCCCTGGCCCCTGGGTCCTTTGTTTTTGTTGCCCTGAATCATTATTTGTTTAGGCCTATTGGTATGCCGCTAGGACTTTCTCTCTTTTCTTTTTCATAAGATTGATAGAGGGGAAAGATATTGTAGCACTGTATGTGAAAGAGTGAGAAAGGGATAGGGCCTGCTAGAACCATTGTTATATATATCCATTCAAATATTGTTTTTGTTTGCATAAATATCTCACATTTAGTAGTAGAAAAAAACACATGATTATGCTTTGTAGGAATGAGAATTGTGGTCATTTGACAAAAATAAAGGTCACAAGGACTTTTAGTCCTTTGAATTTTAGATTTTCATTACTAACCTAAACATCAATTACTGTATTTTTTTTTCTTTCTTGTTCAGTTAGAAAAGCAACATTTCAATCATTCAATGAGTTTCCTTTTTCTTAATTTGATTTTTCACATGAACTCTAAGCCTATCATGTTTTTTTGGTTCCTAACTGTGCACTAATAAGACATATAGCTATGTGATGCGTATATCTTATTTTCAGTATAGTATAGGGAGCAAGTCCTCACTCTTCTCTTTCAACCAAAACCATTTCCTATGTTTAGACCTTCTTTGAATGAAATGCAGAATTTTCACATGTCATTTCGTTAAAATTTCCCTTCAACACCATATTCAACTTCAATTGCGCCTTCTCTCTCCTAATGCAGAAAGCACAATGGGCAAATATGCAAATACGTACAGCACCGCAGTACGTACGTGTACCACTCGGTACAGGAAAAAATAAAAGAAAAGAAGAGAGAAGAGGGCAGTCTGAAGAAGGGCAGAGACATGCACAGTGTGTAAACTGAAGCCACTGTCGTCGTCCTCTCTCTCCCCTCCCCAAAAAAACAGCGAACACCACAGTTCTCCGCCACTAATTCAGCTACAGTATATAGGAGGGAGGGAAGAAGATAGAAAACCCTCTGCAGGTGGCCCCCATGAAACCCACACGCACACAGCGACAGGGCCCGGGCGCTCGCACGTGGGAGAGGTGTGGGGTCCGGTATGATGAAACGTGGCGTAAGCAAGATAGGGCCCATGTGTCGGTGGGAGGGGCTGCGATAGGACGGTGGCAGGTGCCCGTTTTTTCCGCCGTACCATTGCCGGTCCTAAACGCGACGTGACATTTCTACACGTGTCACCAAATCACTCGTCTCGTCGTGTTATGCTGAACTTTCTTTTCTTTTACATTTATACTGTCCACGAATATAATAATTTGTTAATTTCTAAATTTCACATTTAAATATTTATTTTATTTAAAATATTTATAAAAATATTATTTATTTACTATGATTTACTTTATTGTTAGATATAATTTAAGTATGATTTACTTGTTTTTATAATTTTATAATTTATTTATAAAATAAAACGAATGATCAAACATAATATTTAGAAATAAAAAATAACTTATATTTGTGGACAGAGGGAGCATTTCATTTGCCAAGTTACTGCCTTTGTGTTGCATGTCTTTTCTTGTTAAATGTCATATACTATTTTTTAGATAAAGAAAATTGTATTCTATCAAGAAGCTAAAAATTAAGCGAAGAGAAGGTCTTTTGCTAGGCAAGAGACGACCAATCCATGTTTCAACAAATAGATGCATTTTTATTCTTGTACAAACCCAACCAACTTACAATACTGTAAACTTGGAACTACGTTCTACTCCCTCTGTTCTAAATTAGTATATGACGTTTTAGTTTCGTGCACGGAAATTAAGAAGAGGTAAAAAAATTAGTTACACAGAAAACAAGAATAAGAGAGATAGAGATAAAGATATACTATAGAGAAGAGGGAAATGTGTATTAGGATGCGAGAGTGTCTAATAATTGAAAAAAACTGGAGAAAGATGAAATGTCATATAATTTGGAATGGATGGAGTAATAGAATAAGACCTGCATTAAGGGTATGTTTGCTTCTCACCTAAGATCATATTATAGAATCCTCAATCCAACTTATAATCTATCTATTATATAAAAGGTGTAGTGGTAGGTCCTTGGTTACTAGTTTGTAATACTCTTTTGGAAAAATGCAAGAGAAAAACAAAAAACATATACTGCCTTTTTCTTTCTTTTTCATAAATATCTTTCACTTGCTTTCAGCTTAATTGTTGCACAGGTGGGTCCAAGCCTTCCATGTTTGGAAATTTTGCCCCCATGCCAGACGATCGTCTCCAGACAAAACGTCAAACAAAGCAAGAGCTTTTGCATCTCGTACTAGTAGTAATATTAGCGGAAAATTATTGATTGGGCTTCAACCACTTTGTTCAACAGTTGCCTATAAATGAACAGGTTGGTAGTGACCTGTAGACTGATAGATGTCCCCTGTGCCAAGCTGGATGAAAGAGTAGTAGTACTAGTATACAACCAATCACATAAAGCCATCCTTTCAAAACACAAACACACACACACACACACACACACATAAGCCATTGTTCGTAGTACCGTCTTTAGATTTTTTGAATGAAAGTACTGTGTGTAAATTGCTCGTTCAGTTGAATCTTCGTCCCACCATGACCGAGACAAAAGAAGACCGACCACATTGGTAGGTTGTTTTCTTCAGTTCTGAAGTGATGAATAAAGTAAGCTTTACCACTTCTAATGGCACTAATTAATTGTTTAACTTGGATACCCTAATGCTCCGTTGTAAGATTTTGCCTAGGTTGGAGTTGACATAGCCCGTTGTTTACATCTTAGAACTTATCCTTTCGGTAAATTGATATTTAACTGAGTGAGCAGACATTAAAAATAACATATGCTAAATCGACCGGTCATAAAAAATTGAACTATAAGGATGGAGCGTAGGGATGGACGGGTGGTGCGACGCTCGCAAGAGGCAGTTATCGTTGGCGATTAGAGAGGCTGGGTTGTCGAGCGATGGTGGTCCTCTTGAGAGCTTTGACGGCGGCGACGTTATGGCTGGCGGTGGGCGGGACAGACGGCAGGGACGTCGCGGCCAGCAATCAACGTCGTAGCTGCTAGATCTTCATCCGACAGTGGAAAAAAATAATTAAAAGAATCTCTAGTTTCAGCTAACTGAAAATTAGACAGACCTTAACATTGTGGGAAAACTAGACCACCATTACGCCATGACGAATGGCGCCAAAAAAAATGGAAAGAGTACACTTCGGACCCATGGCCATTGTACGCTTGTACGGGTGATTCTTGGCCAGCGAGGGACAGAATGAAGAGGGACGCATGTGAGTTGGTGCTCATACAGTGTTGCTGACCTGCTGAAGCTGATCCCTTGAAACTCTAGGCTTGATTAAGGATAAGGGTGTGCTTGATTCAAGGGACGCACGTGAATTGGTGCTTAGTCTTTCTTCTCCTTGTTGCAAGTGTTCACTTTCTCACTCTAGAAAACAATATATTAATTGAACTAGTAAAGTTATCCTAGGTGACTAAGTCATATATTCTAATATGTTTATTACAAAATAATAACAATGATAACACGAAATTCATGGTTTTAAATACATAATTAGTTCGCCAAACGCTGGTGGTGTACCATTGCATGGAGTACAGCTGTTTTGTTTTAGAAAGAAGAAAAATAAGAACAATAGTATCATTAGGAGTACAAAACAAGGCACTCGCAATATTAAAACCCCTAGCATATACGAAAAAGCTGGAGAGAATAGTACTCGTGGAACTGTGCCCCATGCAGAGCTAAGCAAGCTTTTCTGCTTGCAAGTTCCAAATGTCATCACGCATGCAAAGATGTGCTGTCCTGAAGCCAAGGAGAGGCTAAACAGTCTTGTGGACTTGTGGTTGGCTGTGTTAAAGGCCTCAAAGCTACCAAAAGCATCCGGATGTGGCAAGTTTACATGATTCAATGACATGCAGAGATAAAAAGATGGCCGTCCTGGGGATCGTCTGTGCTGAAATAGAGTAGGACTGTTGGTGAGACAGGACCACAAACGGTTTTTCATCCAGGACCACAAACTACCTACTTGGAAACACCAACTCCAACTGTCTCCTATACAAAAAATTAACTTGTATTATCAATGGAAGTGCTATGTTTATTCTTTGATTGATTTGAACTTCAATGATTCTAATTTGTTTTCCGCACTGTTGTACTTGATGGTGAAGTTGATCTGTATATACTATGTTCATTAATAAAAACATGTAGCTTTATTTTATAGCTAAATTTAGAATTTTTTTTTGTCTACATGACACTCATAAAACATGTATTTGTATCTAGAACACCGGTGACTTTGTCCTCTAGATACTATGAAAAATGAAAATTTTGTCTGGAGGACACCGCCGCCATTATTTTAATGCTTTACTTTTGATAAGGAGAAAGAATATGTTTTAAATGACACAAATGTCTCTAACTCATCTACTGCAAAGTCGACTCCACACTCAACTCTATCGACTCTTGTGATCCCGCCGTGTTCATCTTCCTCTTCGTCACTTTTGCGCCAAGATTATCATGGACATGAACTCGACGATGGAGGCGGCCGTCTCCGACAGCGCGAGGTGCAATGAGCTTCCAGTGGCGGCTTGGCACGTCAGAGCGCTCATCAACGAGTGTATACACCTGGCGCTGCATGGTAAGCTGTGTTTGGGGTAAGTCCGCCACCGGGAAAGATAAATACACATGCGAGTATGAAGAACATAAGGTAGGGGCAATTCGATCTTTTTAGTATTAAAATGATTTATTTATTTGACACGATGTACCACATACAAATACAAATTTTTACAGTGTCCAGAAAACAATTCAATCAGCACAATGTTTTAGAGACAAATATACGTTTTCTAAGTGTTCTATATACAAAAATCCCTAAATTAATGTTATTTGTTAATACATAGACAACTATTGTTTATAAGATGGTAAACATGGATGTTGTGACTAGATATAGCGATAGGTAGGGGACACAACCAAGATTCATGTGTAGCCCGTTGATTTATAAACTTATATAATTTTCTACTAATAAACTTCATTTATCTTATACTTTTTAAAGTTGAAGAAAAACCTAGAGAAGGCAGAGAAAGCAGAAGTCAATTATGCATTATTGGTCATAGGCCCTACTCTTTTGAGACAAATCTCCAAGACAAAGACACCCACTGAGTGCAGAAGATGAGTCTAACCAACATGAGATCTTTGTTTTGGTCATCTTAATCATACGCTGGCAAAGACATGCTATATTGAGTTTTTTTTTTGCCATTTTTTAGCCGCATATTATATGCAGTATAATGTAAACAATTGGACAGAACTTAGTGGCGAGAAATTACCAGGATCTGAATTATCAAATGTCTGTTGGGTTCCGTCGAGTATCGAAGATCTGGTTCCCCCAGTGCTCATCTGAACTTCAGCGACAGTTGGATTCTTAACGAAGTTTTCTATTGTTATCAACTTCTCAGCAACAAACATACATATGAATGCATTGTTTGTATGGAGCTATGAAACTGATGCAGGCAGTACGTGCTCACTGCTCACATTCCTCTCAAGAGGTCAAATCAGGACGAGCCTTCGCATCTCAGTAATTAATATATCAATCAACTCCCTTTCATGAGACTGTTTAGGGAATAGATAGCATCGACCAGATCAGGATTGAACAAAAGCCACGCACCAGATGAACATCTGCATGAGAAAGTGCCAGAGCTTATCCAAAGCTATTCCACCGTCCATGGCGGCGGAAAACAAAATTCAAGCTGCTCAATGAGTCTACTCCTAGCTTCACACACCTGATGATGTCCAATCCCCATCGACAAAACTGATGGATCAAAATCTCGAAAATTACATGTCTAAAATGCAAATTTCTTGGCAACTGATCAACCATGTCATTCAACATCCAGCATCTCAAATCACCCTCACCTTTCCTGTCTTTGAATCGATGCGAGTGACTGAAGTGAGATATCCATCTCTTTCTCTTGTTTTATTCGTGTCCCAACTGATTGTTGTAACTTACTATGTAAGGCACCTGACAGGTGGTAAAATTTATTAGTAGTAACTATGTGATACTAGTTATTTGGATTGTTTGCAACATGAGAGTTCTGATTCTTTGGATAACTTTAGAACCATTTCTTGCTAAATTGCAGTGGAGTTCCTGCAAATTATCAATGTTTCAGATGCGTTCTCTGTTTTGGCAAAACCCTATGGCTTTCTGAAACTTTGGGAGATGCTGTCTCTTTTTCAAGGATGGAACTTGGAAATTAAAACCAGCCTACTTTTTAAGTCGTCAGGAGCACAAATCTCTCGCTTTCAAATCTCCACCACCATCTTCATCATGCAGCCCTTTGATACGGCCAGTTTTATAATGCCCATCTTAAAGTTCCAAGAAAGCCTAGAGATGTGCACATGCCAAAAACTACTGGTAAATGGAGTACTATTAATTAACCATGATGTCAGAGTGGATCAGCACTCTTGTTTACAGTAAGCATTACTATAATGGTAGCTCAAAGAGGTTAATGATTGCATCTGGCGTAAGTATAACCTGATCGAAAACTTCTAACCGTGTTGAAACTAATGTGGTTGTGTTATGGTCAATGTGCGACCCATGATCCCTTGAGCTGCCCAAAGGCCCAAAGGGCAGGCCCCAGTAACAAAGTCGGTTACTGTTCACACGCGCGAACGTACTGCCGATACTGTAGCAGCGGGCCCATATGTAGATCCTTGCCCATTAATAAGATAGATAACTTTAGATCTAGGGACAGTTTATCAATAAAGGACAAGCAGTATTAACGGGGTAAAACCCTAAAATCTCTCTCTCTCTGTCGCTGCCGCCGCCGCTACCGCCGTCGTCGTCGTCGCTCTCTCCTTCTCCCTCTTAATTTATGCACATAACAGGTTGCCATGTTTAAATGTCATATCACAAGATCAATAGAATGCCTACGGTTTAAGAAAAAGCATGTTTATGGAAGATTTAAGAAATGTCATATTTAACACATCCTTTCAATCACATTTTCTTGTTCGAAGAAAATTAAGCATTTTCAGTATCTGAAGTGATTCGTCAGATGCATATTTAGTGGATAACAGTTGCAAGAACGCTGAACACTAGAGTGGGAGAAAGGAAAATAGATGGGGAAAAAGGAATAACCTAGTGGAAGTGGAACAATTAGATGGATGATTTTATACTAGACCTCAGTTCTATGGGGCACGTTGTCTCATGTAGGGTTTGTTTATAGTCTGTTAAAGAGTGTATGTCAATTGCTATCTTGAGGAATGGGTCCTAATTATGCCCAACAAATGTTCAATCATTAGTCTAAGTATTTCTTTTATCTATCCATTAGTCTAAGTATTGGAACAAGCGTTTTTGCCAAAAGTAGCAAGGGGATAAACACTTGGATCCAGGAAAGAAAGAGGACATGGCAACAGATAGAAAGAGCAAGAATCTACTCCATGGAATAGATAAATTAACAAGTGGTAACTAAAAGAATGCCGGGCAGAAAACATTGTCGGCACATCATAGTTTTTTTTGTCCTCTATATAACCATTTGTTTATAGCCATGTAGGATTGTGGGGTTAGATTCCCCAATGTAGGTGGAGAGATTTGGGCCACCCCAGTTTTATAGTTTGATTCTCATCCAGTAGGTAGCATTTGCAGCATTAAACTATGATAAAGCCCTATCTTTATTGATGTTCACTTCAATTTTCTAGTGGATAAGGAATGGCGGCATTGTTTAAGAATGGGCCTCAACACTTGTTCTATAAGGCACTTTGCATTATTCAGCAATCAGCAACTTATCAATTCTCCCTTTTCTTTTGGTTGACATTAAAAGCCTATCAGTATAAACCATATTTTCTATCTCATTTAACATGAACCTATGAATGCATGGCAATAATACTCTTAAAAGTTAGATATTTGGTATGGTAGCGGTAATGACAGAAAGGTGCCAGCTTTGATACATACCAATATGGCAACCAAATTTCTTGAGGTTTTTTTTTTAGCTGATGAGTCCTTTGCCAATGAACACAAGAAATGCGTAAAAGCAGACCTGGACAACTCTGCTACCACGATACCAATCTCACCCTTGCCAAGAAAATCACAAAACATCCTTGTTCTGCTCGCTCCAGTGATGCATCTGCCACAAGGCGCTACTCAATGATCCCTGATGTGAGGCCAGTGGCATCGATAATGCTTAGTCCCTTCAGAGTTGTATCCACAACTTTATGTGCCACCATTTTACTCCCTTGGTGAAGGAGCGATGATTGATGGTGTAAGATTTCTGATCTGGAAAAAGTCCATTAAAATAGTGTGATTTTAGTCATTCCCACTCTCACTACTATTATTAACATTCAATTAAGTGCATGTATTACTTCAGTCATTCAAGGGACAAATGCCAAGCAGCTGTAATAAAAAGGGTATTGTTTTAACAACACTTTGCTTTGCAAACTATATTCATAAACAGAGTGTATAAAGCATAAAAAAATAAACTTGTACCGGTAAATTAAATTTAATGAATTACCAATAACATGCTGGTAGATAGGCACAAAGGATCATAACGAAACATTGCAATCCAAATTAAATTTGTCCAGAGGCAAAACTATTGATTCAGACTTAGCTCACAAAGTTATAAGCATCATGGATGGTAGGAAGTATTTCCTTCTATACAAGATAAGTTCATGGTCCAAGTGAAACGAACGAGGAAGAAACAAAAGAATGGCTCTTTCCAAAGGAAAGCTACCTTTCTATAGTTAAAACATTAATGAATTGTGGTGCGCTTCATCTCATCTGAAAAGAGAGGACAACAGAAGTATGTAATCTACTGCTATTTTACTTGCATACTGTCGGGAACGAGCACATCAGATCACACTTGGATAGGGAGTGGTCAAGGTCCCTCCAAGAGTCCAAGTATACTTTATTACTTTGCATAAAGAGCAACTATCAATTCAGAAAAATAAACAAAGCTGCACTTATCGTTATCAGTCGGCCTGGCAGAGGAAAAGAGCTAGGCAACTAGCCCATCCAGTGTAGCATGCAAACATCTGATCTGAACTTCATTCCTGACAGACTTGGGAGTTTAAAGGAAAAAAACCCAAATATTTTGTGGTGAGAGAGAACAGCATATATAGAAGGCCACATTTACAAAAGGATACTGTTGGCATTCCCAGTTCCCTTCGGGGATCCACTGCGTCAGCCCAGTGACGAAATAGATCGAACAGCTACGGTGCAACACAGGAGCCGGAGCCTAAACGATATGGAGCGGTAAAAATGCAGCGAGAAGGCGAAGGGCAGCGACAATTGATACCACGGCACGCCGCTCCTGGAGCAGACGAGGGAGCGGCGTCTGCGACGCGAGCAAACCCGCCACGCCAAGCAGGTCGGGGCGTCAACGAGGATGCATTGACGCGGAAGCGAGGGATCTCCCAGTGCTAGGCCCTACCCAGTGCCCAGCGCCTGATAGGTTGATACAGAGCCAGGTAGAGCTCCCTTGCGGCGCTGCTCGTGCTCGGGCATCGAGCACCGTCGAGCTCCCCTGCTTCCAGTGACGAGCCGTCCAGTACCCCATCGAGCTCCATTGATGAGCTCATTGGGCTGAATAGTTAGTGGGCTAGAAGCGTGCGATGGAGAAACGCAACCTAATGGGCCATAGCCCATGGTTCAATTGAATCCTATTTGCATTAACTTCTTTGATTTTTTTCCCTTTGTGATTTGTACAGATTGTTATCTTTTTTTTTGCAGTAGTCCTCATTTTCTTGAGCCAGAGTTTAATCACATATAGTGAGAAACAAACCATTTCATCATATGTTTTAAGCACGGGGAAAGCGACGCATGCGCTTGAATGGAGTACAACAACTTTAGAAAATTATAGGTTAAGCTTATTGTGTGAGCACACCCTGATGTAGAAAAAAGTTTCCCTCTGCGTTATGGTGATACATGTCTTGAACCACTGTTTCTTTTTTATTCAAAGATGTTCACACAGGCGCGTGGCAATGATCACAAAACATCACCTTGCAAGAACAGTCTAAGGAAAAGGTGATATTGTTTTGTTTACTTCTTGGTCACTCAATAATGGACCTACATGATAGTGACGCTGGATGTAACTCATGCCTCGAGCTTGATATAAAGTTAATATTGTTGAATTTATGGGGCTCAAAAAAGTTACAGCATAATAAGAGAAGTTACACAAGTATTGCTATTCATTCAACGTGGAACAATGCATTACATGAGAAAACCACTCTCTGATAGCTGAACGAAGGAAAATGATGTATCAAAATTACTTTTGAAAAATGTATTAATGAGGAATAAATTAGCCATTTGGCTACCGACAATAACCGCACCATCATGCTAACAAATATGGAATGTGCCTCTGGAACAACCAGTTTACTTTCTGGGTTCACTGATCAAAATAGCATTAGTAAAGGTTATGATTCACTAGAACACAAATGTATATGAAATAACAGAGTAACGAGGACACACAGGATGACGGTACGTCGGTACAAGATCAATGCTCGATAAGGAATTCGTGGCTATAACATAGCAGGCTCGCCAACCTCTCATGTCAGCTAGTCACCATAATTTTTTTTACAAAAAAGACATTTCTAATATATGTTCCTAAACTGCACAATCTACTTGCATAATTGCATCCGGTGGGCTTATATGTGAAGGCACTCCAGAAGAAAAGGATGCAAAAATATCAGTTGGCAGCCCACAAGAGGTTTCTAATGATCAGTTTTTACATCATCAACAACTCTTAAGTTAGCATGTTATCCTGCAATCCTCCTTGAATATATTTACCTCGAAGCTGCCTGAGATTTTCTTTCTGATCAGCTGATGCATTGTCAAGGAATACTTGATCCCATATCTTCCTCAGTTCTAATGGAAGAAAAGGAAAAGGAAAACTCATCAGTTAGAAAATTACAGTCAATGTTTTGCAACTAATTAACACAACTAAATAAGTTATATGTTCAAAATTCAATTTCCTACAAAAACACAGGCAACATATTAAATTATTTTTCTCGTAAATATAACTTACCAATTCTTTTACAGTTAACCAGTCTTTAAAGTACTAGTGTGTGTGGGGGGGGGGGATAAAAAAGGGCACAAGTTCAAACTTACCAGATTTGTGCATGGATGAAAGGCACATGATTATCAGGTCAAAGCGTGGAACTTTTGCCAGATTCTCCAAAATGCTAACAGCTAACACTCCATCATCCCTGAGTATGTGACAGGTACAAATTCTATCAACCATGGTTCCAGATTAGAATGTTGAAAAAGAACATAACAAGTTACCATACCTGAAAATTGATGCTGAACACTTCACGATGTCAACAAGAAAGGCTGCAGAAAGCGAGTTCTTAAAAATTTCTGGTAGGCTTGCTGGTGGAATTGACTGCCAATCAAACAAGAAAGCATGAAACTGTGCATCATAATTAAGTCAGAAGAGGTGACAAAACGAAACAGGATGGAAATAGACCTTTAGTAGTTGTATTTGCTGGGCAGTGTCATCAGAAAGAGCTCTCCAAGAAACCTCGAAGTCATAAGCTGTCTTTGGTGTCTTAACACTTTTTACGGTGCTTGACATATACAGTGAAGCAGCACGTGATGCAAGTTCTTGAATCGAAGCTTCTGACCCAGCTTTCTGTTTCGCATCTTGAGGCTGCAGCATAAAAAATATTTGATGTGTGAGAAAAAAAGTTCTGCTGTTGCACCAATCATAACTGCAGTAAAAATGTTAAGCCATTAAGTCAGTCATGTAGTTTCATCTTGCAATAGTTTGAGGCAGTTTTTTCCTGACTCCGCCTACTCCTCCAGGGTTTTCCAAATACCCACACCCACACCAATGTGAATAGCACATGACTCAAAAGTGAACCAGCCTTTAGGGTTTTTTCTGTTTATTAAAACGGCCGGTCATTTGCAGGAAGCTTGCATGGTTAAGTTGAAAACAAATACACAAATCGGGGCCTTCTCAGAAACAGCTACACAATTCGAAAAGCTATTCAGTCCAAGACGGATGCATGAGCTTGATAACTCTTAAGTACAAGGGCTAGTCATTTCCTTATCTGTATAGATCAGTCATTGTTTAGACAAGTAAATCTGTATCTCAGAAGATTGAATGCAAACAACCCAAGCGGTATGCAGAGTACATTATATAGTACCTAAAGGTGTTTTCAACCATGACAAGGTATAACGTCGACAATTAACCAACCATATACCATAAATTATGGGTGTTACAATATATAGAATATGCCATGACATAATTTCAGCAAGTACCGATGCAGATTGTGTCATAACAGTAAAAAAGTTGTAGAAATACCTGCATGATATTGTCGTTGATTATTACTCCTGATCCTCCTTTTGACCTTCTATCTGCATTGTCTATGATTTCCACTGCAGCTCTAACAGGTGAATCAACTTCCATGAAACTGTCCTGTGGAAGTAGATCTTGACATCAGATATATACATCTAACAAAACAGAATGGCCAGCAAAACAAGATGGATAAACCCCAAAGAAACTAATGGTGGAACACAGTGAGTCTCTCCTACTGTATTCACGTAAAAGAAAAAACAAGAAACTAATGGTGGAATGCAAACAGCTCTTCAAGGAACAGGGCAAACAGGAAAGGCATTTGGAAGGGCAAAGCCAACTTGCAGATAGCATCAAGCATACAAATTGCTCATAAAAAAAATACAAAGTTATTGTAGTACTGTATAATCCAACTAAACATACCTTCTGGGAGATAGTCGGTGGATGAGATGTCTTATCCTTTTTATCAGCAGTTCTATCAAATCCAGAAACTGCACGTTTAGCTGGTACTGAAGCTTTCTTAGCAGTTTTCTGAAAAACAAAAAATTCACAAATTCAACAGTGTCGAGAGGGAGAAACAAACACATTCTAGTTGTGCCACCAAAATCTTGGCATTTTGAAAATCATATTTTATCATCATCACAAGTTAAATTAAGCTTTATAACCAAAGAGTAATAAACATGCCAGCAAGTTAAGTATTTAACATTGTTTTGCTAAGATGTAAGAGGAAACATTTTGAAACAGAGTTTACTCACCTCCATATGCAATGCTTTAATCTCCGAATATTGCTTCCTCAACTCAGCATTGTTCGGGTCAAGACTAATGGCGAATTCAGCATCTGTACATATATTAGTGTACAATCTCGGTAAATTTCACATAGACAAAATTAAGATAAAAACGAAAAGGAGGGCTACAAAATGAATACCATCCATTGCTTCCTTAAGCTTTCCAAGTTCCTTTCTTGCGGTGATTCGCCGTGAGTACGCTTTAATATAGCGATCATCAAGATCCAGAGCTTCAGTGCAATCATCCTCTGCCTCCTTGAATCTAATGAAAGTCCATATCACAAAATGACAAAAATATGACTTCAAGAGAAAACAATTTTTGGCAATACATCTTAATGACTCCATAGCACTTAAAACAAAAATATCAATTATATAAAAGAATATCATAAATTTCGATGCTAACAAGCAAAATATGGTTGCAGGTTCAAACAAGGTAGATTACTTGCAGCCGAAAGCACATAGCATATCAGATAGTAACTTGCCTTCTCAGTTTAAGGTATGCCATAGCTCTGTTTGCAAAAGCAACTGCTGTAGGAGACAACCCAATACTTCTTGAGTAGCAATCAATAGCTTCAGAAAACTTTTTCTGTTTGAAATACTCATTGCCCTATAGAAACAGTATAAAGTGAAACATCAGGTTTAGCTTCACCTAGGCCTCTTTCTCTGCTAATCATCCAATATTTCTAGCAAACAAAATAGCCTGAGAAGTAACTCTTATTTCACCTGTTCCTTTTCTGACGCAGCATCAGTCATCGGCTCATCATTTAAGGAGCTTGAATACTTCATATTGTTGTACTGACCACCAAGATTTCTGGTGGAAGAAGCACTGTTAAATCTCGCTTTATATTCCTGCACAGGGGGTTTCCTCACTTTTAAGCCACAGGACACAAGACAATACACTCGATAGAGAGGTGGTCGAGCAAAAGGAATTGAGGTTTATAGTTACTGGCTACTGTGGCTCAGACAATAACCGAAATGATGCCACATTCCTCTTTGACAATCACAGTGGCACTACAGCAACTAAAGTTGAGCAATTTTACTAATCCCAAATTCTGCACTCAATCTAAATACCAAAATCACCAATTAGCCGACAGATATCTGTATCTCCGCCATTCGCTGGAGTTCCTCAGACCAGGGAATCAGCAAGACATCACGAACTAAGGGGGCTAGTCCACGCGAGTTCTTACCATATCTCCCCAGCCTCTTGTTCCCAAATCTCCGTCCTAACCTTCCAGATACTTCTTAAGCTCCTGAAACCCACACAAAACCATTAAGAACCGAAGGAGGGCTCGGATTTCTGGTAAAAAGGCAAGAACGGAACCGCGCCACGAGCACAGGAGCGAGCAAAAAGGCAAAGAGAATCGTGGAAGAGCATTACGTGGTGGTATTTCTTCTTCGTCGAGGAGGATCCTGGGCCGCCGCACAACGAGCGGCGGAGGCGGCAGCAGCTTCGCGAGGGTTCGGGACAGCGCCGTCCGTCGAGCCGTCAAGGGAGAAGACGCTCTGGTTCCCGGCCGTGGGCTCGATATTAGGTGTGTTTAATTTGCAGCCCAACAACTTAATATGGGCCTGGGGTTCTCATAAGGCATCACCTAAATGCCACGCATTTTAGCCCAATTTGATTTTGAGCAAGCACAGAGTTGAAAATTATAGTTGAATGGAGCATAACAAATATAGAAAATTATAGGCTAAGCTTATTGTTGAGCACACACCCTGATGTAGAAAATGATGTACTAGTTGTTTCCCTCAGCATGGTCATGCATTTCTTGAACCACGGTTCAGTTTGATTCAAAGAGGTTCTCACACGCGCGTATCAGAAAACATCACGTTGCAAGAACAGTAAGATACCGTTTGGATGTTGGTATTAAGGCTTGGAATTAGAATTGAAATTAGTTTGAATTCAATTCCAGCGTTTGGATGTACCTAGAATTCGGGCGCCAAAACAGATCCAATTCCGGGCGGCTTTCCTCGGCCCTTGCTTGCGTCGCCCCCGATTCCGAGCCTCTTCGTCCCGAATTGGATGGCATTCGTATCGCACTCCCCCCCCCCACTCCCCCGCCCCGCGTCCCGGAACCGGACCCGCCGCCCCCATCAGAGACGGCGCACCGCCACCAGCCTTCGCCCCCGCCTCGTCCTCCGCCCCGCCACCATGCGCCACCGTCCCCGCCGTCGTCCGAGATCGTCGAGCTCCCTCCCTCCCTGCCTCCTCCGACGTCGACGAGTTGGGCTCCCTACCTCCTTGTCTCCCAACAAGCTGCCGACCTCGGCAGTTGGGCGCGACCATGGCCTGGGCGAGCAAGCACGACCACAGCCTGGGCGAGCAGGCGCACCCACGGCCTAGGTGACCAGGCGCGACCTCGACTTCGGTGCCCTGGAGCTCGAGCGCGGCGGCGGCGAGCCCTTCTTCCCCAAGTCCAGTCGCCTCCCTTCTTTCCTAATTTTAATTCTATGTAGTGTACATTCAAACATGAATTGGTATTTACCATTGAGTTAAATTGCATCTTTCAATTCTACCTACATCCAATCGATTGATTTGGCATTGGATTCGATTCAATGCCTTGGCTGATTTGGTATTGAACTCAATTCAATTTCAAGATCTTCAATATCTATATCCAAACGGAGCCTAAAGGAAAAGGTGTCTGTGCTGCAAACGTGGTATCTCCCTCCAGTATCCAACTATTTTGTTTACTTCTTGCTCACTCAATGATGGACCTATATGATACATTGATACTTTCTCTGTCCCAAAATAAAATTACATCCAGGTTTGGTCAAATTCCGCTTTAACCGGTAATTTTTATATTAAAATTAAGTTTTAAAAACCTAATATTTGTATTTTGAAATTCATCATAAGAGATATTATCTAAAAGTACAAATACTAGCTTTTTTAAACTTATTTTAGTGTATGAGAATCATTAGTCAAAACAATGTTTGATCAAAGCTAGATGTAATCTTATTTTGGGACGGAGGTAGTAGTCATGCTGGATGTAAGACCCTGTTTGGATCCACTAAGATTTTAAGAATTCAGATTTTAAAATATGTGAGACCTCCAAACAAGACAGATTTTCTTTTCAGATTCTAAAATCTAATCTCTAGATTTTAAGAATCTCATAATTTGGTTATACCGAGCTAGAGTCAAATTTCATAATCTGACCGGTATCCAAACACCACCACTCATATTTTATTTAGAATCTAGATTTTAAAATCTTAAGATAATAATCAGATTTTAAGAATCTGAACTGAATCCAAACAAGGCCTAAATCATGCCTCGAGCTTGATATAAAGTTAATACTAGAAACAGACTTGTCGGGGAGTAAATATTGTTACCTTTGTAATTGAGGTTTAGGAAACTGATACAATATATGGTAGCATGACTTAAAACCAATTGTAATTTACAGTTTTCAGTTAAAGTACGTATTATAGATTAAACATGCAGGTATTTATAATTCTCAGATCCAAAAGATCAATATATGAATTATCCAAGTTAGATATACAGTAACTAACTGATCAGTTTAAAGAAGGATGAGGACACATTATTCCGCATTCAACATGCAACACCAAATACCTGAGACACTAATTTTAAGCATAAAAAAGCTAAATCAATAATAATGAGGTATTCAAATATATTGGTACCTAATATTTTCAAAGAAATGTTTTGATAATGTTGGGTTTACTCCGGTTAGCAAGCTATATAAAACCTCCGGAGGCGGCTTATAAGGAGGTAAAAGAATATTGCCTTCTTTACAACGCTTGTTATATGATGGTGATGATGTGCTCTTCATACCAAAAAAATGTTCCACACTACTGACATTTGCATGAGGACGGTCGAAGATTCAGTCATTCAATAGAGTAAAAATAAAACCTAATTAAGAACATAATTATGCATAAAAAGCATGTTTTAAAATCTACTCGAATGAATAAGCTAGTTGTTTGAGTTCTCTAAACAGAGAGATTTATCAAGTTCTGGGTATCCAATATGAGCAGTGATTCTTTAGCATCGATTATTATCAATCAACAGGTCGTTGATATCAAATACCATCATCTTGTGACCAAATATTGACATCATGTTTTATCAACATTTATATATCATGAGCAGATAGAATCACATGATCTTGAAGACAACTTTCGAAATATGTAACCATAGTTGTTAGGAGCCATAGAAGCCAATCCAGGTGTTATGATAAATCCTTGTAAATATTTTGCCAGTAGTCATAATCATAATATATTAGTTATTTTGTATTAAATACGTGCCAAAGAAATTAAAGAGTTGCCTCCTAAAAGTAATAAAATATACTGAAGAAGTCTAATTCTGTAGAAGAAATCAGTTGCTATAAAACCAAACTGAAAAGAGTACAGTAAAAGAGATGAAAACATCTTTAATCTTTAGAAGGAGAAAAAAAAATTGTTGATCCAAGTCCACCGTGTTGTTGTGCCGAAACACCGATATATGGGGTCAGCACGACCGCCCTTAAGAGGATCAGAATGTGAACAGATCTACAAGTCGTTAACATCGAAAAGAGAAGAACACAAGCGTACTTAGGTTCAAGTCACCCGGAGGTGTAAAACCCTACGTTATGTTTGTCTGGATTGTATTCTCAAAGAGTGTTGTTTACGCTACAAGAGTGGTCTGCCTCTCTTTCTCTCTCTCTCTCATCCAGGCCTCCTCTGTTGTACTAGTGCTATGGGGGTGCTCCACATAGTTCCATCCGGAGCCCCCAAGGCTGCCCGCTCTCAACCCTTCTCCCTGGCCGCCCATGATGACGCTGCCTCTGTTTCCTAGCTAGCCAACGCGCCCGCATTGGCCGGACCAAATGGTGACAGAACGGGCCATCTAGCGCCGATGACAGGCGTTGCCCACCCGTTGCGCACGTTCCCTAGATGCAATATCCCCTGTTTGCTAGGATCTCGTCTCGCGAGAGGGTGACATGCGTGGCCGCCACACCCCTAGGGCGGCGCATGCCCCTCCCCTTCACCCGAGACAAGATATTAATGCTCCGTCCCATTGGCGTTGCCCGAGGCCATCCTTTATAGGGTGCGTCATGTGACCCTCGTGGGCCCTAGCAGCTTCCTTCCACGAGCACAGCATCGAAGCATGATGTCGACAATCTTGGCCTATAGGCCACAACACCTCCTCATAACCCAAGGCCCATTTAGATGCTTAGGACTGCAAAGCCCAAGTGACCCAGGGCATGTAGTTTTTTTTTTTCCTACTGTGGTACTCCCTCCATCCGAGTTTACTTGTCATCCTAGGAGGGTTTTGGAGTCCAGATTCATAGAATGTTCAGTGAATCTGGACATACATTTGTCCAGGTTCAGAGAATGTTCAATGAATCTAATTAAAAACCATGATGATAAGTAATTTAAGATAAATGGAGTAATATATATTGAACAAAAGAGATACTAATACAACTACAAAAAAAAAACCTGTACAAAGTACCAAACTTAAGAAGAAAGAAAAGCGCTAGCAGCTTTTAAACCTAAAGGCTTTGGGATCTTACCATGATGACTACATCCAACTCATCCATGTTAACCAACCAAACAAACAAAAACTTGGCCATCCCATCCACTCTATCAAAAAACTTGGCAGCTATATTTATGCTACCAAACAAAAAAAATAGCCGCCATAACCCACAAAATATTGGCCGCCATCTCCCATCCATCTTTGACCTCTAACCAAACGCACCCTAAGTTGCTAGTTTCTGAGTTCATTCTGTAAGTATGGAGTTTTTCATTGCGGTCATTAAGCAAGGTCTTTTAATTGGTAACCAACTCTCCTTGCATATACTTTTGCCATAATCCAAGTAGACCATTTATCGCTGCCTCTGCATAGCAAAAAGAAAGACTATTTATTGATATCATAATGTGTACTATATTATTCAAATTACACAGGTGAAAGGTTCACATGCTTACGATAGTCCAACTATTGCCAGGAAACTATTTTAACATAATGACCTTAGGGATCCCACTGTCATGAAATTAAGGTAAAAATTAGAAATTCTTATACATGCATCTATCTCACCTGAATGAGCAATTATTGTTTTATTCCATATATCAGATTGGTGGGAAAAAAAACTACTCGAAACCTTGAGCATCCAATATAAGCAGCAAGCAGGGTTTTTTTTTTTGTGTGTGTGTGTGTCAAATGCCAACAGCATGTTTGTAACATCACATATTGTTCACATTACTTTGACATCAAATATTTTCAACAATCCTTTGACAAATATTTTTCAACATGTCCTTGGCAGTTGGCATCGACTATTATGTGCATATCTTTCACATCGAATGCTATAAAAATGTTCCTTGCATCAAATAATAGTAACATGCCTTTGGCATCTAATATTATTGTCGTGTCCTTTGTTTTGGGTAGTATTGGGTTTTTTTTTACCATAAACTTGCTGAACCGCATGAGTCACAAGAATTATAAATGCTAAAAATAAATAGAGTAAAAGACATAACAGATCCCTACTTACGTTTATGAGTTCCGATCGAGGTTACAGTCCCTGAGAGAGGATCAAAATTATTAAGAATATAGTGCATTTATATAGACACATGAAAAGCTTTGAAGCACACAAACAAATGGGAGCGAGAAAAAGTATACCCGCCCCTGAGGCAGCCGGTATGTATGATTGGTGCTCTTGTCCGTCTTGGGCACCAGTAGGAGTGTCCGACTGTGGATAATCTAAGGATAAATAAAAACAATAATATGACAACAAATCAACTAAAGGCGAAGCGTATGAACCATGTGGAGTATACTGCAAATGAACCACAATAACATAAGTTTAGAATATCAAGAATATACCAGATGGCTTCTGTAGTTGGCGTGAACGCACATGACGACTGCATGAGAATTGGAAGTCTGTGCAAAAATCACGGGTGCTCTCCAATAACTGACGTTTTGGACATCCACTAAAAGGAAATGTTGGATCTGCTTGACGCGGTTCTAATAAGGAAGAAGTAGAATGTTAAAATTGAGAATTCACTAAGCGAAGAAGAGAATAAAGTGGAAAATTTACATGGACAGCTAAAAACTCACCAGTAGGAGCAGCATCAATGCCCGTATGTTGCCTGACCACACTTGAAGATGATAATTGGGAATCTATTGATATGGAATCATTGATATCTGGTGCCACCCTTTTTTTGTTAGATGTAGTAGCAGGTAACGCAAGTTGCGACAACTCTATTTAGAAAGTAAGACACTTGCATTAGCAACATACATCATTGCTGATTATAGATAACGAACACACATATATCAGTATACACTTAAATAGAGGCAGAGTAAGAGGTAGAGCACAGAGTGGAACATTCAGAGATTTCCAAAAATTATCAAACAGTCAAACTATCTGCAAATCAGCCACAAAGCCATAAATTCTATGATGCATACCAGATGGCTTTCGTAGTTGGCGTGAGCGTACACGACGACTGCGTGAGAATTGGAAGTCCGTGGGAAAATCACTGGTGCTCTCTAATACCGGGTGTTTTGGACGTCTTCTAGAAGGAAGTGTTGGGTCTGCTTGATGCAGCTCTAATAAGAAAGAAAAAAAAAAGATACATGTAAGACAGCACCATGCAGCAACTAATACAGTAAAGGGAACTAATCAAATGTAAGAAAGAGAATTTTGCAGCTACAAACTGCGTGAGAATTGGAAGTCTGTGGGGAAATCACTGGTGCTCTCTAATAACTGGTGTTTTGGACGTCTTCTAGACGGAAGTATTGGGTCTGCTTCATGCAGCTCTAATAAGGAAGAAGAAAAAAAGATACATGTAAGACAACACCATTGAGCTACTAACACAGTAAAGGGAACTAATCAAATGTGAGAAAGAGAAACATGCAGCTACAAACTCACCAGCAGGAGCAACATCGATGCACATACGTTGTTGGATCACACATGAAGATGATGTTTGAGAATCTATGGATAAGGAATCACTGGTACTTGGTGCCACCCCGTTTTTGTTAGAGGTAGTAACAGGCAACACAAGCTGCGACATCCCTAATTAGAATGGAAGACACTTGGATAAGCATCATAAAAAAGAGAATCAATTGCAATAGCATCATCATGCAGTTAGTAAAAATTTTATAGATAACTAAGTTGTGCGGCTAAGGAAACCTAATCCTTGATAAAATAGACATCATAATACCAGCAGCGGCTGCACCACAGAGTGGCGGCGTGAGGTGTGCATCAGCTCACGTGACCAGCTAGCACGACGACACGAGCCGCGCGGTAAGCCGAATCTCCAGCTTCATGGCAACGCGGAGCACGTGCTGCAAAACGCCAAGCAGGCGGAGCGGAGCAGGTGGTAGGATGATTCGAGAGTTGGCAAGGGAAGGATGCAGATGGATTCGGCATGGGCGCCGGTGAACGTGGAAGCCGGAGCTGGTGAGGGAGCGGGGCAGCGGAGGGACGCTGATGGAGCTGTCCAAAATTCCACATCGGGATGAATGGGAAAGGTTCGCTCATCCGAGTGAGTGCAAAATACTCCCTTCGGATTTAAATTGTTGACACAGTTGACTTTTTTAGCTAAGTTTGACCATTCATCTTATTCAAAATATTTGTTTAAATATACAAAATTATATGGTAGGTTTCAATTTTCTTTAGTGATAAAACAAATTGCAACAAAATATCTGATACATTTTCAAATTTTTTAAATAAGATGAATGGTCAAACGTAACTAAAAAAGTCAATTGCATCAATAATTTAAATCCAAAGGGAGTAGGTGGATTATCGAAGGGCAACGATGGGCGACAGGCCGATTCTGTACTGCCGATGGAAAGCGGAAGGGCAGGTGAAGGGGAATTGGGGATCGGAATGGTATGGGAAGGTGTGTGTGTCGGGGAGGGGGGGGGGGGTCCGAGTTCGATTGTGGATGGCCTCGAAGCCTCCAGGTGCGTGTACAGTGATTTCTGAACAGTTATTTTTAGGCCCATCGAAAAAACTAATAAAGTTAATATATGTTGAACTTATGGGACTCTAGGGAGTTACAACATAATAAGGGAAGTTAAGCTGGATTGGTGGCGTCAAGTGACTGAGATGGTTGGAGGGCGTTTGAAGAAAGGGCTGAACTCTTACATTACGCTGGGCGCTTGGTCGCTTTGGAGACATTGCAATGATTGCGTGTTCAATGGTGCGTCACCAAGACTTGCAACCATCTCAACCATGGTCGGCAACGAAGTGAAGTACTGGAGCATGGCTAGTGCTACTGATTTATCCTTATTAACTGATCAGATCTCCGTCATTTAGGGAGCAGCTTGCAGGATGGGAATGTCTAGTCTCATTCTGTTGTCGGAAAACCTTCAGTTTGTGCGTTGTTTCTGTGTGAAGTGTGGTTCGGTGTGTTGTGTGTGTGTGTTGTGCGTGGCTATGTGTGCAGTGCGGGTGTGTTGTGTCTTGTTATGTTGGGCTCTGCCTTTCTTCTCCTATTAATACAAAGATATGCAGCTCTCCTGCATATTCGATAAAAAAAAAAAAGGGAAGTTAAGCTAGTATTGCTATTCATTCAACATGGTAAGGAGTTGAACAATGCATTACATGAGAAACCCACTCTAAAATGATGTTAGTAACAAAATACTTTTAAAAAATGTATTAGTGAGGAATTAAATTGAAAAATTAACCATTTGACTACCGACAATAACTGCATCATCATGTTAACAAAAATGGAATATGCCTCTCAAACAACCACTTTACTTTCTGGGTTCACAGTAAGTGTGATTAAAATAGCATTAGTAAAGATTACGCTTCACTAGAACACAGCCCATGTATCTATATAATAGAGTAACAAGGACACACATGATGACAGTATTAAGGGCGTGCAATGCTCGATATCAATTAAGGAATACACGGCTACAACATAGCAGGCTAGGCAACCCTTCATGTCAGCTAGGCACCATAATTTATTTTTTACAAAAAGACATTTCTAATATATGTTCCTAAACTGCATAATCCATTGACTTGCATGATTGCATCTGGTGGGCTTGATATGTGAAGGCATTCCAGAAGAAAAGGATGCAAAAGATATCGGTTGGCATCCCACAAGGGGGTTTCTAATGATCAGTTTTTATATCATCATCAACAACTCTAACATGTTATCCTGCAAATCATCCCTGAATATATTTACCTTGAAGCTGCCTGAGAATTTCTTTCTGATCAGTTGATGCGTTGTCAAGGAATATTTGATCCCATATCTTCCTCAGTTCTAATGGAAGAAAATAAAAAGGAAAAGTCATCAATTAGAAGATTACAGCAAATGTTTTGCAACTAATCAACACAAATAAATAAATTATCTGTTTAAATTCAATATCATACAAGAGCACAGGCAAAATATTAAACTAATTTTCTCATTCCCCATACAAGTTACCAGTTCCTTTACAGTTTTTCAGTCTTTTAATTACAAGATATAGTCAGGCATGGGTGAGGGGGAAATAGAGCAGGGCACAGGTTCAAACTTACCAGATTTGTTGATGGATGAAAGGCACATGATTATCAAGTCAAAGCGTGGAACTTTTGCCAGATTCTCCAAAAAGCTAACGGCTAACACTCCATCATCCCTGAGTATGTGACAGGTACAAATTCTATCAACCATGGATCCAGATTAGAATATTGGAAAAGGATATATAACAAGTTAGCATACCTGAAAATTGATGCTGAACACTTCACGATGTCAACAAGAAAGGCTGCGGAAAGTGAGTTCTTAAAAATTTCTGGTAGGCTTGCTGGTGGAATTGACTGCCAATCAAACAAGAAAGCATGAAACTGCACATCACGATTAAGTCAGAACAGGTGCCAAAACGAAAAGGGATGGAAATAAACCTTTAATAGTTGTATTTGCTGGGCAGTGTCATCAGAAAGAGCTCTCCAAGAAACCTCGAAGTCATAAGCTGTCTTTGGTGTCTTAACACTTTTTACTGTGCTTGACATATACAGTGAAGCAGCACGTGATGCAAGCTCTTGAATTGAAGCTTCTGACCCAGCTTTCTGTTTCCCATCTTGACGCTGCAGCATCAAATATTTGACATGTGAAAGAAAAAACTTGATACTATGAGAAAAAAAAAATCTGCTGTTCTACACAAATCATAACTGCAGTAAAATGTTAAGCTGTTGAGAAATAAATATGCACCCTAGATACAGAATAAGAATGTACTAGTGTACTCAGTCATGTAGTTTCATCTTGCATCGGTTTGAGGCAAGTTTTTCCGATGACTTTGCCTACTCCTCCAGGGTTTTCCAAATACCCACACCCACTCCATTGTGAATAGCACGTGACCCAAAGGTCACCTAGCCTTTAGTTCTTTCTTCTGTTTATTAAAATGGTTGGTCGTTTGTAGGAAGCTTGCATGGTTAAGTTGAAAACATAAACAAAGTGGACATTCTCGGAAACAGCTACACAATTCAAAAAGCTATTTCAGTCCAAGATGGATGTATGAGCTTTATAACGCTTATAAAGACAAGAGCAAGTCATTTCCTTATCCATATAGATCAGCCATATGCAGAGTACATTCTATAGTACACAAGATGTTTTTAACTATGCCGTGGTATAACGTCACAATTAATCAACCATATATCACCAGTTGTGGGTGTTACAATATGTAGAACATGCCACGACATAATTTAAGCAAGTACCAATGCAGATCGTGTGTTATAACAGTCAAAAAGTTATAAAAATACCTGCATGATATTGTCATTGTGATTGACTTTTATTCCTGATCCTACTTTTGACCTTCTATCTGCATCGTCTATGATTTCCACTATAGCTCGAACAGGTGAATCAACTTCCATAAAACTGTCCTGTGGAAGTAGATTTTGACATCAGTTACATCTAACAGGACAGGATGGCCAGCAAAACAAGATAGCTAAACCCTAAACAAACTTATGGTGGAATGCAAACAGCTCTTCAAGGAGCAAGGCAAACAGGAAAGGCCTTCGAAAGGGCAAAGCCATGTCATGTGTATGAATTGCACATAGCATTAAGCATATAAATTGCTCATAAAAAATAACAGAGTTATTATAGTACTGTAAAATCCAACTAAACATACCTTCCGGGAGATAGTCGATGGATGAGAAGTCTTATCCTTCTTATCAGCAGTTTTATCAAATCCAGAAACTGCACGTTTAGCTGGTACTGAAGCTTTATTAGTTGTTTTCTGGAAAAGAAAAAAGTCACAAACCCATCAGTGTCCAGAGAGAGAAATAAACACATTCTAGTTGTGCCACCAAAAACCATCTTGCCATTTCGAAAATCATATATTATCATCATCACAAGTTAAATTAAGCTTTATAACCAGATAGTAATAAACATGCCAGAAAGTTAAGTACTTAACATTGTTTCGCTAAGATGTAAGAGGAAAACATTTTGAAATAGTTTCCTCACCTCCATGTGCAATGCTTTAATCTCCGAATATTGCTTCCTCAGCTCAGGATTGTTTGGGTCAAGACTGATGGCGAATTCAGCATCTGTACATATTAGTGTACAATCTTGGTAAATGTTCACATAGACAGAATTTAGATAAAAACAAAAGAAAGGAGGGCTACAACATGGATACCATCCACTGCTTCCTTAAGCTTGCCAAGTTCCTTTCTTGCAGTAATTCGCCGTGAGTACACTTTAATATAGCGATCATCAAGATCCAGTGCTTCAGTGCAATCGTCCTCTGCCTCCTTGAATCTAATGAAGTCCATATCACAAAAAATAAGACTTCAACAGAAATAATTTTCTGGCAATACATATTAATAATTCCATAGCACTTAAAACAAAAATATCAAGTATATAAAAGAATACCATAAATTTCGATGCTAACAAGCAAAATATGGTTGCAGGTTCGAACAAGGTAAATTACTTGCAGCCGAAAGCATATAGCATGTCAGAGTTACTTGCCTTCTCAGTTTTAGGTATGCCATAGCTCTGTTTGCAAAAGCAACTGCTGTAGGAGACAACCCAATACTTCTTGAGTAGCAATCAATAGCTTCAGCAAACTTTTTCTGTTTGAAATAGCCATTGCCCTATAGAAATAGTATAAAGTGAAACATCAGGTTTAGCTTCACCAAGGCCTATTTCTCTGCTAAAAATCCAATATTTGTAGCAAATAAAGGACCCTGATAAGTAACTCTTATTCCACCTGTTCCTTTTCTGATGCAGCATCAGGCATCGACTCGTCGTTTAAGGATCTTGAATACTTCATATTGTTGTACTGGCCACCGAGATTTCTGGTGGAAGAAGCACCGTTCAATCTCGCTTTATATTCCTGCACACGGGGTTTCCTCACTTTGAAGTCACAGGACACAAAACAATACACTCGATAGAAAGGTGGTAGAGCAACAGGAATTGAGGTCTTTACTTATTACGGGCTAGTGTGGCTACAGACAACAGCCGAAATGATGCCACATTCCTCTTTGATAGCCACATTGGCAAATCACTACCTAAGTTCAAAATCGGCTGCAGCAAGTTTACTAATCGCAAATTCTTCACTCAATCTAAATACCAAAATCACCAATTAGCCAACAGATATCTGCATCTCCGCCATTCGCTGGAGTTCCTCAGGCCAGGGAACCAGCAAGACAAACTCGTAAACGAACTAAGGGGGTAGTCCACGCGGGTTCTTACCATGCCTCCACGGCCTCTTGATCCCAAATCTCCGTCCTCACCTTCCATATACTTCTTAAGAAGCCCCTGAAACCCACAGGAAACCATTAAGAACCAAATGAGGGCTCGGATTTCTGGTACGGAGGCAAGAACGGAACCGCAGCCCGAGCACAGGAGCGAGCAAAAATGCAATGAGCACAGCGGGGTGCATTACGTGGTGGTCGTCCTTCTCCCTCGAGCAGGAGGCGGCGCCGCCGCGCCGACGAGTGGCGGAGGAGTCGGCGTCTTCCCGAGGGTTTCTGGAGGGGTCGAGCGCCGTCCGTCGAGCCGTCGACTGAGAAGACTGACGCTCTTTTTTTTTTTTTTTTTTTTTTTTTTGAGACCAAGACAGACATTCATTTTTTGTTTTTCTTTCGAGCTCAAGACAGACGCTCGTCTGGTTCCTGGCTGCGGGCGGTGGGCTCGTTTTTAGGCGCGTTTAATTTGCAGCCCAGTAACTGTCATATGGGCCTGATCTGTGGTAGAGACGAAGCATCACTGATTTTTAGGCCAAGTTGAACTTTCCTTTTTGGAAATGAACCCAGTTTGATTTTGAGCAAACAAAGAGCTTTTAGCATTCCTTTTCGCTTACTACCATTTTGTGTGTACCCTTTTTTTTCTTTCTCGCCTATTTTTGTTGTTGCGTGACTGCACGATAGCTCTGTGTGGACGTTTGTATCCAAAATGGAACAACCTTGTTAATTCTTAAACAAAAAAAAAAAAGCGAAACAACCTTGCATTGTTTCTTGCGAATGAACTTAGCATTAGTTGACATATATAGATCTTGTATAGTATAGCTGAAACGGATTTGCAAAACCTTTCCGTACGTGGATGGTGGAACAAATCAGATTTTCATCAGAAGGGTCGTCCGATGGCAATCAACGCAGCCAAATACCATCAACCCCTGCACACCAAGCATCGAAACTCTTTTGCTCTAATAACTAGTAGTACGTCAAGTAGCCCGCCAGCGCAGCCGGGGACGGTGCGGTGACCGGTGAAGAGGTGGCGGCGTGGCGCGACGCCGTCCAGGTACGCGGGCGCGGCTTATTGAGCTGTACTCTAGGTAGCCGGACAAGGACGGCGACGGCACGAGGATCCCACGTGTGGTGGCGGCGCAAGGGTAAGTGAGGCGCACGTGCCACCACGCGTACTACTAGCGATTAGGCGGCGGCCGGCGTCAGCGTCCGAATTTTGCTGGCCGGCAGTGGCCGATCTCACACGAAATCGGCAGCGGCGCGCCCGTGTGGCGATGCAAAGGCGCTGCTTGTTAACTATGTTCACAAACAACTGCTTAATGAGCTTGGAGGTCAATATCTTTTTTTTTTTTCGTTTTGATTGTATTATGTTGTTGGAGCTCAACAGTCAAAAATACGTTAAGAAAAAAAAAAGGAATCGATTATCAATTAATGGCCATCGTAGGATTTTTGTTGTACATGAGTAGACAAACGAATTGAAGAACATTTGTTTGTCAGGATGAAGTAAAGCCAGGTCCATTGTATGATATGTAGTAGGTGTTACTAGCTGCCCAGTTTGATCAGTTCATACCCGTACAACCACACCGCGCGCGCCAACGGGCACGCACCACGCGACGAACACGACCATGCGGCGGCGGCGGCACCACCCCGCCATCCTCTTCCTCATCTTCTTCTCCCTCGCCGGCGCCGCAGCAGACAACGACAATGACGCCGCCGCCGACCCGGCGATCCTTGCGACGGTGTGCGGCGGCACGGCGGCGTCGAACCCGGAGTCCTTCGACGTGAGCTTCGTGAACACGCTGGAGCTCATCTACCAGAACGTGACGCGGTCCGGCTTCGGCGCCGCGTCCTCCGGCAGCAATAATAACGTCGTGTCCGCGCTGGGACAGTGCATGGCGTACCTCTCCCCGACCGCCTGCCAGCTCTGCTACGCGCGCAGCCGCGTCAAGCTGCCGCACTGCCTCCCCGCCACCGCCGGCCGCATCTTCCTCGACGGCTGCTTCCTCCGCTACGGCGGCGGCCACCAAGACATCACTAACGCCGCCACCGACGCCGACGACACCGCCGTCTGCACCTCGAACGCCACCGTGCAGGCGAGGGAGTTCGCGGTTGCGGCGGCGAAGCTGGTGCGGAACGTGACGGCGGCCGCGCCGGCGGCGAGGGACTACTACTACGCCGCGGAGGGGGAGGGGGAGGGGCCAAGGGTGTACGCGGCGGCGCAGTGCTGGCGGTCGCTGAACGCGAGCGCGTGCGCGGCGTGCGTGGCCAGCGCAAGGGACAGGGTGGTCGGCCGGTGCTTGCCACGTGCGGAGGAAGGGTGGGGGCTCAACGCCGGCTGCGTAGTCAGGTACTCCACGCGGCCCTTCTTCTACTTGCCGGCGAACGCTGTACCCAGTGATGATGACGACGACGGATCCTCAGGTGACTAGTTTACATCCTACTCTACAGACTTCGATTTTTTTCCCCTCTACTTCCGTTGGACTAATTGGAAGAGAGAATCAGAAGACGCGTGGCGTGTCTGAAATTCTCGATCGTGAGAATGACATTCACCCCCTGGAATTTATTTGCTTTTCATGGCAGCCCGGCACATAACTATCGTCGTGCTCGCTTCGGTCTTGTCCGCGCTGGGAGTCATCGGCATCGCGTTCCTCTGGACGAGAATGAGGTCGTCGTCCAGAAACGTTGATCTCCATGACGGTAATAAGAAGCAATCCTCAAATCCCCAAACATGTTCAATGCTTTTTTTTTTTTTGCATAACAGAGAGGTGGCCCCCTCTGGAATTTCATTACCAAGGCAACGAAATTACAGCAGTCTGATGAGTGATGACTGTATTTTACATGTTCAATGCTGCAGTCTGATGAGTGATGACTGTATTTTACACTAACACTTGGTCCTGCCTGCTGGGTTGATGCACACAGACATGGACGGCTCCGGCGAGATCATCCGCGCCATCGCCGCCTCGCACCTCAGCTTCAAGTACCAGGAGCTGCGCAGGGCCACCGACGACTTCAACCAAGTCAACAAGCTCGGCCAGGGCGGATACGGGTCGGTGTACAAGGTACAGTACATCAAGATGAATTTCGTTGTTGTTTTTACTACTCCGGCACCAATGGTGACACGTACGGTGGCGTAGGGCGTGCTGCCGGACGGCCGGGAGGTGGCCGTGAAGCGGCTCTTCTTCAACACGCGGCAGTGGGCCCAACAGTTCTTCAACGAGGTGCGCATGGTCAGCCAGGTGCAGCACAAGAACCTGGTCAAGCTCGTCGGCTGCAGCGTCGAGGGGCCCGAGAGCCTCCTCGTCTACGAGTACCTCTGCAACACCAGCCTCGACCACTACCTCTTCGGTACTAAAAGAACAAACCTTTTTTATTTTTTTTTAGCTTCACTACTGTCGACAAAACTATAGTGTGCGTTTCTGAACTTTCTTATGATCCATGGCGATTCATGCAGACGCGTTCAAGAAGAACGCGCTGGATTGGGAGCGGCGGTTCGAGATCGTCCTTGGGACGGCTGAGGGTTTATCGTACCTGCACAGCGCGTCTGAGATCAGGATCGTACACAGGGACATAAAAGCGAGCAACATCCTGCTTGATGAGAGGTTCAGGCCTAAGATTGCGGATTTCGGTCTCGCCAGGAACTTCATGGACGATCAGAGCCACCTCAGCACCGGCCTCGCGGGAACTTTGTAAGTCGATTCGTGTCATTGAAACATCTTTAAGAATCATACAACGATGTGACAGGTTGCGAAATTTCTGGTCCAGATTGATGCACAACTTTGTCTGAAGAAACAACATTCATGTTATTACCTTTCTTTTTCACAGTGGATACATGGCTCCGGAGTACATCATCCACGGGCAGCTGACAGAGAAAGCTGATATCTATAGCTACGGAGTGCTTGTCCTTGAGATCATAACCGGTCGGAAGAACCATAATTCTGTGGCCTCATCGGCAGAAGGCATTTCGCTCATGGCACTGGTAACCATCTTACTACTACTTCCTATCCTATTTTCAGTACATCTTACTGTAGCATTTCCAGAAAACCTGACAAACCTTGCCTTTCTTCAGATATGGAAGCATTACAAGGCAGGAACCCTGATGGAACTGCTTGATCCAAACCTTCGTGATCAATGTTCAGAGGAGGAAGCACTCAAGGTGTTCCATGTCGGCCTACTCTGCGCCCAGGCGTCGCCGAACCTCAGGCCACCGATGTGGAAGGTGGTTGAAATGCTGAACAGTAGAGATAAGGTGCTTCCGCAGCCTAGCCAGCCCCCGTTCATCAATGTAAAGGGATCGAATGCGAAGAGCGATAGCTCGGGATCATCGTCACTTCACACCAACTCTGACAATTCACCGTTCTCGCTGAACCAGTTATCCGTGAGCGGGGTGCATGCTAGGTAAAAAGGGTTGTTAGGACGATGCATTTGGATTTTTTGTTTTCGGTCTTAGGTGTTGGTCATAATCTTGATGCGTTTGAATTTTTTTTCCATTAAGTCTTCAGGAGAAAGGTTCCTGTTTATAACTGAACATCTCGAAAAAGCTGGTACTTCGGATTCGCCAAACATTCAGAGCACAGACGTCTCGATCATTATCCTGACGAATTTTTAAGTGCTATTTTTTTTGCGAAAATGTTTTAAGTGCTAATTGTCACAAAGTATATCTGAAACTGGGATATACAAATACGAACACTGACGCTCAACGTGCAAAGTGATTCTTAAAAAAAAAAAAAAAGTAATAATAAAGTACCTAACAGAAGAACAGAAGAGGACAACATTTCAATTTTCACTTTTGCCATGCGCCTACCACGGATTGATATTGGTCACCTAACAACAGAAAAGACATCCTTGATTATTCCTTGTTATCATCTCACTGTGTTGTTATAAGCTAAACCAAGTACGTAGAAGTCAAACAGATCACACGGCAATACTGACCGATCAAGAAGGCACAACTTGCTTCTGGATAGATTGAGACGTACAGCTGGCAGCATCATTTGGCCGCCGCGACATCAGTCGATTTCACTTTTACGAAAGTCAACCGACATGGATAACTCAAAACTTGATAGAACTGAACTTACAACTTGAGAGCTGAACCTGTGAAGGCGACCATGCCAACTAACCCGTCCTGTGATGAGGTTCAGAGCTCTGCTCCTCTGCTACGTGGTACCTGGAACTGGAACGCAAGCTGATTCTGCTGGCCGTCCGGTCGTTGTCGATTTCCTTGTCGCAAGTCAGAACTTGCTGCTGAGCAGTGAATGGGCCGGCCAAATGGATTGACTAGAGCGAACGATCGATGAGCGAGTACAGTGTTGGCGGCCGTCCAAGATGGAAGCTGTTGAACGACCAGTCATCAGCGTTCATCGAACCTGAAACGAAAGTTAATGCAGAAAGCGCTCAACTCTGCTGATTCACACCGTTTTCTTTTCTCTACTGAAACGAAAAAACAAGTCTGCTATCACGTTCTTTTGCCCAGTTCGTTTTATCATTTTTTGAGGGGTGGATTTCTTCTTCTTTTTTTTTAGAAAAAATGTTTATGAGGAACGGTTTTTCTTTTTCTTTTTTGAGCCAATCCGTTTCTTTTATGTGGAGCCTGTGGACTAGTAGAATAAATGCTATCCCAAAATGTGGCCCGTCCAGTTGGCTCACAAGAGCCCATAATAAGGCTCAAAGATGGGCCTTTTCTAAACCAATATTGCAACGAGGCAGATCACTGATCATTTCTTGCTTCACCATTTCCGTGCCTAGATGTTAATCCAACCAATATTGTCATATTGATGGAATGTATCGCAAGTAAATAAACTTGATTAAACAAAACAAATCCCTTTACAAAATATGCATTCTGATAAATTACAATTGTTAAAAGGATGAGTTAAACTTTTGAGCGGGAAAAAGACTCGGTTCAAATATGTACAGCTACTAGTGCCTGAAGGATCCGTATGTCTGGAGTATGGTGGAGATGAATGTGATGAATGCGACGAACTCGGCGACGACGGCCCACGGCACGGTGAAGTAGTTCCGCTGCACGTCGGCCCACATCATGAAGAGCGGGTGGCGGCTCCGCTCCCTGAGCTTGAGCATGGTCTCCCCCAAGTAGCTCTTCCCCACCTCCTCCGCGGCCTCGCTGGCGGCGCCCACCTCCCTGAAGAAGTGCGCCACGTCCTCCTTCCCTTCGCTCCCCGCGGAGGTGGTCTGCACCACCTCCGCCGCCACCAGCACCCCGGCGTCCTCCGGCGACTGCACGAGCTTCGCCATGAGCCACGCGTACGCCGACACGTCCCCGGCGCGCTGGTCCGCCGCCTGCTCGAACGCGATCAGGTTGAGCAGCAGCGGCGCGGTGCGGATCTCGATCCGGAGCCGCGGGAGCCGGATGCAGTCCTCGTGCTCCAGCTTCACCGCCAGCGGCACCGGGCCCAGCACCGCCGCGATCCCCGATTTGGCGGCGGCGCCGCCGCTCCCACCAGATCGGGCCCGCTTGAACCGGACCCACATCCGCTTGAGGTCGCTCGCGGAGGGGAGGTCCTCGCGGCCGTAGCTCGCGCTCCAACGCCGCTCCTCGGGGAGGATCGGGTACAGCAGCGGCACCAAAAGCAGTAGAGGCAGCCTGCGGAGGAGCCGCGCCGCCTCGTGCGCCGTCCCCACCACCGCGCCCTCCTGGCGGATCCCTGGCGGCACCGGGACCCACCGCGTGCGCGCGGCGGTGACCGTCGCGTGGAGCAGGTGCAGGAGGTGGGACACGCCCTCCGCGGGAGGGAGCGCCTCCACGCTCATGTCGCGGCCCTTCTCCCCCGCGAGGTAGTACAGCGCGAGCTTCATGAGCAGCACGGGCGGGTCGTACCCCGTCGTCTCGAACTCCGGTAACCTGGTGTTGCTGATGAGGTCGACGAGGACGAAGAAGGGGATCTGGTTCTCGGCGAGGACCAGGTCAACGGAGAGCTGGGTGGGTCCGAACGGCGTGGCGTGGAGCGACGGCTCCTCGTTGTTAGTGGCGACGTTGACGAGGTGCTCGAGGATGAAGCAGCCGTCGAGGACCATCAACTGGATGAAATCCTCGGCGCGGAGCTCGTCGACGTCCTCGGCGGCGTACATGGCGCGGGCCTCGCGCTCGCGGGCCGCCACGAGGCGCACGTAGCCCTGGATCACGCCCAGGTGGGTCGACGGCTCCGGGTGCCCGCGGGAGATGAGGCTGTGGAGGTAGGACATCTTCAGCCGGTACCCCGCGCGGAGGCGGCCGCGGTCGGAGGAGTCGTCGGCGGCGTGGAGCGGGCCGATGGCGACCAGGCCCGGCGTGTACGCGTCGTCGCGCTTATTCGCGAGGCGGAGGTGCGCAGGGACGCGGGACACGCGGTGCGCGGCGCTCAGCGTGATGCGGTGCTGCTCCGTCGCCGCCGCGTCCTCCTGCTGCTGCGTCAGACGCCGCGCCAGCCACTCCACGTGCACCGTGATGTCGTCGTTGCCGCCGCCCATGCCCGGACGCCGCGCCATCGACCTAAGCTAGCTACGAATAAGCCGCGATCACCATGCATGGCTTGCGCGTACGCATCTGAGTATAAATAGCTCGGATATATGATGAGTGTGGCAGCTTAGGCTATACAGTAAATCATAGACTCTGGAAATGGTTACAGACGATGATGACATTAGCACGCAAGAATTTTGGCACATGACATCAGATCTCTAGAGTGAGCACCTGGGTTGCATCGATGCCCAGATACGAAGCTTACACCAGCAAACAAATTAAACATGACATGCAGAAAACCGAATATTGCCCTGTCAGGGGATCATTCTTTGCTTTGCTTGTGAATGCACAGCAATGATATCTATCATCATTATGCCCTGAGTTGCGTGTGCTTATCCATCTATAAACATGTTCTCGACCGAAATGTTAAAACATACTAGTAGTCGAACCTGTTCGGCGGCTCTAGTTTGTGAGGCGTCACAGAGCAGACAAAACAACACTTTGGCAGAATAACACGCCAACCTACGAACCCAGCAAGTCCCAGCTCGCATGCCTTTCTTTTTCCAGAAACTTTCACCGTCATCTTTTTATTTTTGAATGTAAAAGTTTCTCAAAAAGCTTTTTGAAATAATTTTTTGGTAAAAAAAAAATCCTCGAAAGGACTTTGAAACATTCTTGCTCCCAAAATTACGCAGAAAAGATTCTTAAAAATAAGCTTTTCAAAAAGTTGGACCAATGGACATGTGAGACAATTAGTTAGGATATATGGTCCGGTCAGAGTGCTTACACATGTAAAAAAGGAATTGCATAAAAAATGCATTGCATGAAAGAATGCACAGTCAATGCGTGTACAAGTAATCCTCAACATTCCTGACTTCTAAACAATGCAAAGCGTAAAAGAACCCTAATGATATGTATATGAATGGATAGCCCATTAATATACTAAACAGGATACCTCATCAAGCAAATGGTGATGTGGGTGGATCCTGGTGCGTGTTCAGAGTTCAGATACGATGTTCCAGCAACCGGAATTGTGGGAGGACAGGCAATTCGTTTTTTTTTTTTTACTGTTGATGTTAGGTCTGCGCCTCTGCTAATCGTGGCACCTGGGAGTATTTAGGATTCAGGCAGCCCGTGTTTACAGTTCTAGCACTAACATCAACACCAATAACACATTTATGGTTCTCAGCATATTAAGCGCTCTAATAGCTAACAGTTGTTGCATGAGATGGACAAAGACATTGTGATTTCAGTTGTGGAGCACACCTTGCAACAATCAACACAGGCGCACCACTACTGAGTTGTGCCATCTTAAATCTCATGTACACCAGTGCATGCATGCTTGCAGCAGTATTTGTGCATATTAGACTTGGGGGCAACTAAGCTCATCTGGGCTACTACCATTTTTTCCAAGTTCCCTGCGCCTCCTAGCATTTGTGCATATGTCCAGGCAGGGCTCCTTGAGGGCTTTGTCAGTATCAAAAGGTGGAGGCTGCACTCCAAAGTTGAACTGCAACAAACAGCAGTATGAACTTAGGGGTCTGGTTTTAGCAAAACAATTAACAATTAACACACACATAAATTCTTTTACCTGGCAGCTATAATCTTCAAAATTTGGCTCCATATATAAATCAACACCCATGTGATTCTTGAAGAAAGTCTGGAAAGTGGAAGTGTATTAATTCACGGTATGGTTTAAATTTTTTGAATGGAAGTTTATTTAATACCATTGCATAAAATCCACATTTTCCTAAACTTGAATTTGTGCTGCCCTTAGGATATGAAAAGCATAGCTGGAAAGGGAAATTAGACATTGGCAGACCTGAGTTGGCAGTTTGCACGTGTTGATGCAAATTCCAAGGCATTTGCTTTCTTCCAGATACTTGCATTTCTGAACAAACACCTGCCAATTATGATCATAAAAAATTAAGTGGAATTCTAAGTGTACAAACAGAAAATGATTAATTAGAAGCTGGAACAAGTCGATACCCCACTTGACCAAGACTTCCCATCAGGTAGAGTCACTGAATTAATTGAACACGGGCCCATCAGCCATTGGCATGAAAGTGCAGTCGCTCTAGCTTCTCAAGGAAATAAAAAAAAAAACAACACCAAGCAGATCAAGTTAAAAGCAAATGAATAAACGGTACAATGTATTTCTGAACGAAAATATACTCACCAAGCATCATGGAGGCAAGTTGACCACCAGCAATTGGAGCTAAAAGAGCTTTGTACAGAACAAGTAAGAGAGGGGGGAACAATGACCGGAGTACTCGTACCTGAAATTTGTAAGGATTAAAACACGGGAATGATAATTTGATTTTAGATGTTATGTTTGTCCGCTAGATTGATGTTCAATGAAATAATTTTGGAGCAACAAGAATGTAAATTACAGATGATTGCTCTGCCTCCGAAGCACTCTTCCCCTTGATCATGAGGCGATTTACAATTTCCATCAATCCAGCATAACCAGGCTTTTGAGAATCCCATCCAACCTCCTACAGCTTTTCAGAGAATGAACCAATGTAATTGCAAGAATTGTCTTGATGAAAGGAAGGGCACTCTATGGACCCAAAACAAGTGAAACCATACATAGTACTTAACAGACACAACATAAGTGAATTGCCGAATTTAGGGTTATTATGTACCCCATGGAGAGTCAGAGATTTGTTTGTCATCACCTATCAGGTGTTGTCACTAGTGAGGTGTGCCAGGGTGCAAATATAATTTTATTCGTCTTGTACAGGAACGTGCAATGCACATATTTCACCAAGGAGAAGACAACAAGAGGAATACACAAAAATATACAAGGCTACTACTCATGGCAATTTATGTCGCTAGAAGGAAACAATATGCTCCATTATGGATATCTACCGTTTCAAGCTGGTACTAAGGACACCAAAATCTCCCCATAATAATTCAGCAACAGTCCAAGTACATCTATACATTAGGCGTCGCTGCGTCGATCCCAAGACATGTCAAAATGTTTATAAAAATTGCCAGATGAAGGTGTTTGAAAACAGAGTGCAGTCGGTTAATGGTCAGGAGATTCCTCTATCCATCTTGCTAGAAATCCATACTACTTGGTCAAAGAAAAAAAAAAGCGAGACTATTCGCATGAACTATATCATTTAATTAACGGGAGCGGGAAGGAATGAATCAACGGAGCTCACCTCCACCATCTTGCTCCGGAAGAAGGCGAGGAGGAGGTCATCGACGAAGGAGGGCTGGTACTCGCCACCCTCGCCCGGCCTCGCCGCTTCCGCATCGACCTGCAAGAAAATCAACACAAACATTACTACTCCCCACATACCTGCATGGAGACTGAAGTAGGAACACGGCGGGTATCTAATCAATCACCGGCGGCGAGGAGCAGCGAAGCGGAGGGCTAGGCCGGCGATTGAGCCCGCAGGACGAGGACGAGGGGGAAGAGAGGAGAGGTGGCGGGCCAAGGGAGGAGGGGCGGCGGAGGAGGCAACGGGTCGCGATTGGCGTCGCCATGGACGCGGACAACCGCAAGCTCCGCTCACTCTGGCTGCCGCGGTGGTGGTCAGCGTTGTTGGATAGCCGGCGCGCGGGGCCCCACATGTCAGTGTGACTTTGGTCGCTGCAGGGCAGGAAATAATCTCCGTTCCGTTGAGTGAGCCGCGGGCCAGCCCAACTATTTGGTTACGGCCCATGTTTCTTCATTTTAGGCGCGCGAAGTGGGAAGGCCCGTAAACGGATTTGGCCTCTTCGTTCCGGTCATCTAGATTTTTACGCACATAGTGGATGTAATACTTCCATGCGAGGCAACACTTAAGATTCAGATCCTTTTTTGTTTTTTTAAAAGAAAAAAAACAGACCTATTTTTGCAATGCCAGAATTATCTTTGATGTCTCTGTAATTTATTTATTTATTTTTCTGAAATTCGTGTGCAGTAAACAATATGAGCGGTGAGAAAATAAATATGTTGTAGGAATGCGAGAAGTAAAAAATAATATGCACTAAATATAATATGACAAACCTCTTGTATGCCACTGCCTAAATATCAAATTCATTTTATATCACCAACTATGACTATAGTCGGTCTCATATGTTATTAGTAGCGAATCCAACAGGGAAGCAAGTGCCCCTCACGTCCATGAATGAGAGACAGGAGATGCTGGAAGCTAAAGATGAGAACATCATGTTGACCATGACTAATGCTAAAAGGCTGCAAGTAAAGACAACTTGTCGAGTCCAAAACTTCATTGAGTGCTCCTGCAACTCAATGAACGACGGCCAGCGATGTGGGGTGAGGCGTGGCATGTGACGTTGGATTGGGGAGGCGGCGCAGACTCGACGGTGGGCAACATGGTGGACAGGTGTGTCTACTAGCTTTAGAAGTCGTTTTCTTCTCCTTATCGTAGCCACTATTCGTCACGATACAACTTTAAACCACAAGCTACCAAAAGCAAAATGACATCTAGAAGCAAAACAACAGGAGCAGAGGTTGGCTAGTTAATTCACAAAATATCACTCCCAATCCCAGCCATTGACGAGTGGACCTTGCCTTTTAGAAGTGATGTGAAGACTCATTTGACAGCGACGAATCCAACGGGGGAGCGAGTGCCCCCCCACGCCCTCATTTTTCCATTGCCCAGTCTCCCACAAATGGGAGTTTTCCATTGTAATCGTCAAATAAGCTATTTGACGAATACAAATACTTAGTTTTGAAACTACATACTGATTTGTCCACCACAAATGCATAGCTTCACGTATTGTGAACATCGGCGCTCTTGCTTTCGCTTCTCATATGTAGGAAACTAGGTCCTTGGGTATGGGGGTTTCGCAACAACCAACACCAAAGCAGGAGTCATTCTTAACCTGGTTGTTGCACTGATTGTGGCACTTCGAGTGGGCCGCTTGTCCGGATTTAGGTGTCTCAGGAGCAACCTACAAAGAAGAGAAAATTACTTAAATTTTAGAGCGTGCCTTTAGCGGTCTTGGTATTTATTTTCTAGAAGCCTGACAGCCCTATTTTTTTCAAGAGTGTGCTTAGCATGTTTTGTATTAAGAAGCAAGAGTGTACAACAACCATAATTACTCCCTAAGAGTTGGCGACCCAACCTATTACTAGTTGTCCCATTGGTCCTAGTTGAGTTATTGAAAGGTACAAGGTAACTTCGATTTATCAGTCCGACCATGCAACATTCCTTTGCTGATTCGGTGATGATGGTTGATAGCCGGGTTAGGGTTTGAGTGCTCTGTTGCTAAAAAACCTTGGCATTGAGCTTTAGGGGTTGTTTGCTTCTCCTTCTCGTAGCCACTATTTGCCACGCCACAACTTTAAACCACAGGCTATCAAAAGCAAAATGACATCTAGAAGCAAAACAACGGGAGCAGGGATGAGTCAGTTAATTCACAAAATCTCACTCCCAAGACAAGCCATTCTAGAAACGATGTACAAACTCATTGACAGCGGCGAATCCAACGGGGGAGCAAGTGCCCCCCACGCCCTCATTTTTTATCTGTGGATGAGGGATGGTTGATGTTGGAAGCTAAATATGAGAACATCATATTGACCATGGCTAAAGCTCAAAGGTTGTAAGTAAAGACAAATTATCGAGTCCAAAACTTCATTGAGTGTTCCTCCAACTACAAAAAACAATCTTATTAGAGACAAATAATTTGAAATAATGTCATATTAAAATCATGATTTATAACTAATTTATATTATATTTCTCGGCTTTCAACTGAAAGCTTTTAGTCAACAATTTGTTTTGTATTTTGATTTTTCTTTTGTAAGATTTTTTTATAATAATCGTAAGTCATCGTATTTAGATCTAATGGCTCAAAGCAGTGATTGAAAGTTGGACAACTTTCAATCAAATAAAAATTAGCAAGTCCCAATTTATATTCTATTTTGTTATGTATGATTATATATTTGACTGGTTCCATCGCATAAGTGTTGCCCTTTATCTTCATGTATGAACTTGGCTTGAAATATCGAAATTCAAATTTGTGTATGTCGGTGTACTGGGAACGGGAGTCCCCCATACCGCGTGCTATATAAGATCACAAGCAATGCGCAAAAGATCCTTAATGTTTCTAAGATAAGGAGAAAAGGACAAAGCCTTTCCATGCATGGCAAGACTAAGCTACGAGCATGCACCCTAGTTAAAAGAAGCCCATGCATGGTGGTGCCGCACCTTCTACTCTCTCTCTCTCTCTCTCTCTCTATGTGCATGAGAAGGAGCAGCCCATGCGGCCCAAGCAGTAGTAGGGCACACAGAATGAGGCGACCGGACCCCCACTGCGCATCGCACAGGCTGCAGCCCTTGCTCCCTCCAACGGTGCACATTCATTGGATGCTTTTGATTTACTGCCCCCTTGTGGACTGCTCCTGGTCTAATAAAAAAGAGCACCCGAGGCAGGGGGGGGGGGGTTCTTCTTCCTCTTTCCAACTCTCCATGGCTCAAGAACGAGCTCTTGTATTCAGATTTGTAAACCCCACAGAATATACAAGAAATACAACAAACAGAATGTAGAGCTATTAGCCTCCGGGCGGTCTGAACCTGGGTAAAATCCCCGCGTGTTTTATTCGCTATTACTTTAGAGATTTACAACGTGTTTCATTTCCTAGCCGAATCATCAAGGGGCGGTTTGACTAACCTCCCATATGTGAGGTGTCCACACATCCACAGTGTACAACGAAACAAATTTGAACTAGTGTTCCTATAATCTCTGTTTTGAGTTGCCCACTGTCGGTTATAGATGAATCCATGACATATTAGAGATCGGAAGTTGTACCAATGATATATAAGGAAATTCTCAAGAACACACAAACAAAAACGTGCACCTCATCAACACCGGAAGTAAACAAGGAGGAAAGTGAGATACTCGCTGCTCCTTTCTCCGAAGAAGAAGTGAAACATGCAATCTTCCATATGGAACATAATAAATTAAAGCACCGGATCGAGATGGTTTCCTAGCCGAATTCTATCAGGTTATTTGGAAGTTATCAAAGTTGATTTATCATCTCTCTTCGCCGATTTTCATGATGACAAATTGCCTACATACCATCTTAATTTTGGGTTTATTACTCTCCTCTCCAAGATAGATGAGGTGGTGAGAATTCAGAACTATCAGCTGATTTGCCTTTTTGATGTCAGATTTAAGATACTCACTAAAGTTGCAACAAATAGGATTACTTCAGTTATGAACAAAATAATAAGACCATCACAAACGACATCCATGTCTAGTTGAAACATAATGGAATGGGTGATAATTCTTCATGAGTCCGTTCATGAATTGCAAAAGAAGAAGAAAAATGGAGTAATTCTAAAACTCAATTTTGAAAAGGCTTATAATAAGGTCCGATGTTCATTCCTTCAACAAAGCTTGCGTATGAAAGGATCTAATCAATGGTACGAATAGATCCAAACTTTTAGTATGGGGGTCATGTTTCAATTAAGGTCAACGATGATATTGGACCTTATTTTCAAACACATAATGGCTGGAGACAAGGTGATACTTTGTACCCAATTCTTTTCAATCTTGTAGCGGATATGCTGACTATTCTAATTGCTAGAGCTAAAGGGGATGGACAAATTTCTGGGGTGATCTTGGAGTTGGTAGATGATAGTTTATCTATTTTACAATATGCTGATGACACTGTCATCTTCTTGGATCATAATATGCAACAAGTGACTGACATGAAGCTATTGCTTAGTGTTTTTGAACAATTATCTGGTTTGAAGATCAACTTCAACAAGAGCAAAATCTTTTGTTTTGATGAGGCTAAACAATTGGAATCACAATATACTACACTTTTGGTTGCAAATTTGGTGCCTTGCCATTCAAATATCATGAAATTACTATTATTCATAGGAGACTCTCCTAAGAAATAGTGAATGGAAAGATGTCATCCAAAGGTTCAAGAGGAAATTGAAAAAATGGAAGGGCAAACTTATGTCTTCAGGAGGCAGACTTGTTCTCATCAATTCTGTCTTAAGTAATCTTTCGATATTCATGACGTCTTTCTTTGAAATCTCTACGGGAGTTCTACAAAAGTTAGATATGATTTGTTTGGATTCTTTTAGGAGGGAGAAGGTCATTAGAAAAAGTATCACCTTGCAAAATGAGAGATATTATGTCAACCAAAGAAGAAATGTGGCCTGGGGGTTGTCAATATAAAAGTAAAGAACAAATGCTTCTTGAGTAAGTGAATTTTTAGACTTCTCAATGAGGATGGTTCTTGGAAAAGGTTGACTTTTACCCAAACACATAGCCGACCAAGGGATTCTCTTTTTAGAGTGGTCTATTAAAGGTTAGTGTGGAATTATTCTAGTGGGGTGCCTTTCAAATTAGGGATGGCAACCAAATAAGGTTTTTGAATGATGTTTGGGTGGATAATACATAGGGATGGCAACGGGGCGGGTGGAGCAAAGCCCACCTGTGATGAAAAAGGCCGCAGGTGAAATTTGAGACCCACACCCGCACCCGCGGATGAAAATTAGCACCCACGCCCGCACCTGTCGGGTCTCGGGCGGGTGTCGGGCGCCCCGTGGGTTTGGCTTGTGAGCCATCGTCACATTGCCACGGTGGTTGGTCAATGGCCTGAAATCGGCTAGCAACGCGTGTGGAGCAACCAACAACAATGTCACATCGTGCGCGCGAGCAAGACATAGCCAGCTACAGCGCAACTCTTAGGAGGGAGAGACGATGAGCGTTGGGTGAGGCGTGTAGGGGGCTATGGCGACCTGTGGGAGGGCGATGCCTAGTGGGAGAGGGGGCGGAGGCGGCGGGCGATGGTCGATTTTTTGCTTGGTCAAGCCACCGCCCTTAAGCTGTCATATTTTGGAATCTAGACGGACAGTTGTAAAGCTACTCATCGATGTCAAATTCGCCTATTTGAGTGAAGGGAAGGAGCATTGACGTTAGATCTGAGAAGGTGTGGCCCTGTTGAAGTTCCTAGATGACTGAATCTTGAATGCGTTTTTGCCATAGAAGCCAAAAGAAAGAAGGATCGGAAAGCAGAAGGAAGAAGAAGCATCAATGCGGTTGTTGCTTTGGGCATTGACGCCTCCTTCACCTGGATGTGGACACACGTTAGGAAATCCAACCGACTGGGCTATTTAATTGATGGATCGTGTGGTACAGATACGATGAAAGCCTATTGGGCTATATCCAGTCATAGAAGAATCGGGTGCCCAACAAATCACCCGTGGGTTAAAAAAAACCCACCCCAAATCCGACTCATTTCGAGTCGGCCATGGGTGCGACCCACGGGTAAAAAATGTGACGCATACCCGGACTCATCGGGTTGGGTACCCGTCAAATTTCGAGTAACCGGCCCCGAATTGCTATCCTACACCACTAAGCAGTCAATTTCTAGCATTATATAATGTGGCAAGGTGGAAACAAGTCACGATAATGGAAGTTCTACAAACTGACACAACACCAAACCTAACCTTTAGGAGAACAATCATGGGAAATAAACTTATAGAATGGAACACCTTGCTGGCCAAAATGGCGAATATCCAACTTGAGGATAGTACCGACATCTTCGAGTGGCATCTACATCAGAATGGCATTTTTTTGATGCAATCAACATACTTAGTGTTGGCACTTCCCAAGTGCCCCTTTTATATGAGAATATTACCTTAATTAGAGTATAATTGATACTAATTTAGGCCATTTACCTGTGATGTTGTCTATATATTTATATATGCGTTATTTTGGAGCTTTATTGCAGAAACAGGTAAAATTGGTGATTAATGCGATGATGGAGAGGACAGGAGTCCAGAATCAACGAAAAGCACTGAAGAAGCCCAGTGCGCCGATCGACGCAAGGGTGTTTTGGCCCACAGAAGTGACCGAAGCCCATTCCACATGTTTATGAAAGTTTATCTGCGCGAGACACTTGAAGATATTTGTCTAGAAGATTTATGGAACTTCAAGATCTCAACATGCAGTACAAGACTTTATCTCGAAGGAAAAGGCCTACATGGCAGCTGTGGAAGACAGAGGAACCGACTCGGGGAAGAAATCAGAGAAGACACGGCTTGCGCCGATCGGCGCAACCGCCTTATTTGCTAGAAACCGAGTCCTTTACGAGTAGAACCCCTATAAATACTTGTAAACCCTCGCCGCAGAGAGGAGGAGGCGACAGAGGGACACCAGATCCGTGAGTTAGAGCCACTGGGGCTTGCCCCGTTAAAATAGATCTCTAGTTGAGTTTCAAGAACCATTGGAGTTAAGAGTTGATCCGTCAAGGTAGGCCATCTCGACGGGGATGAATCTTACTCTATGTATCTCCAAGATGATTGAATATGTTGATGATGGTTTTGGTGATTTGTCTATCTTGAATCTATAATCATGCATGTGCTTATTCCAATTGCTTAGTTTTAGGCTAAGTAAACAGATATTATCTTAATCGTGATGATTAAGATAGTATTCGGACATTGTATTGATTATGGTTGCTTGATGATGCTAGTAGTGTGGTTTAGCGGTGACAACACTAAGCCTACGCAGCACTATTAGATAGTTGAGTAGGATAAGATACTCGCACGATTAAGGGTTTCCTCTCGGCAGTGATAAATCGGGAGCTGCTCGGAAAGCAGGGTGGTCTTACTCATTATAGGTTTTCATTAATCTATGTAATTACCCATTATGATGCTATTCAATTAGATTTTCTGGTTATGATCTCACTAGTAGATATCTGGCTACTCATTTAACAGCATAGGTTTACAAGATCTGACACACTTTGGCTCAGATTCACTGGTGTGCCGATCGACTCAACTCCTACGCCGATCGACGCAACAACTTTGGCTTAGATTCACCAGTTTGCCGATCGGCTCAACTTCTACGCCGATCGGCGCAATCACAGATTTACTAGATCTTGCGCACTTTGGCTCAGTTTCACTAGTGTGCCGATCGGCTCGACTCCTGCGTCGATCGGCGCAACGATAGATTTACTGTCTGGCGCACCTTTGCGCTGGCCAGTCTCCCCCTCAAGCAACCTGACTTTGACAGTAGCCTTGACTAGATCTTTTACTGTTAACTTTGTTTAATAAATCTCTAAAGTCTCAGTGGATTCGATAAACCTTGGAATACTCAATTCAAGGGAAAAAGTGCTACAATCGTACACCGTCCTCTTGCGGTATATAAGTGGGTGCGTAGATACGACCAACAAGTTCTATTTTCTGGCGCCGTTGCCGGGGACCATAGTAGGTTTTTAAACATTGTTTCATGTATTAGTGTTTAGTCATTGTGCTTTACTTGTCTCTCTAGTACATATATTTTGTTAAGTGAAACTAACAGGTATGGATGGTCCTAAGCCAAACAAACCCTCTAATTACGCCGATGATCTAGAAAGACTCTTTCATAAGAAGAGAACAACGGAGAAGAGAAGCAAGTCACTTGGAGATTTAGAAACAGTCCGCGCAACACCTCGAGCATTATTCACAGTAGAAGACTCAGTTCAAGAGAAAGAAGAAGAGGAGATGGCAGAGGTACCTATGGTTAATTGTCTTAAGCCACAATTGACTAGTATTGTTAAAACAGATTTTCAAGAAGCTCAAGATTAACTTCCGTATCAACTAAAGAGATATGTTAGAATAGTAGCGCAACAACCGTTCACAGGTTCAGAAGATCCCAATCATCACTTGCAGCACTTCCTTGAGGTTTGCAGTACATTCAAGATAGCGGGATTGACAGGAGACCAAGCGCGTGTGCTGCTGTTTCCTTTCTCTCTAGTTGAACGCCCCAAGCAATGGTACAATGGATTAGAAAACACAGTAAAAATGGTATGGAACACGTTAGCAACTAAATTCTTGGCCAATTACTTCCCTCCTGGTAAGACTGAAGCTTTGAAAAATAAGATTCTTGGATTTACACAGAATATTGATAAGGGCATTAGAGAAGCATGGGAAAGGTACAATGAATATATATGGATGCATGCCCTCATCATGGTCTGACGGTTGAAGAAGTTGTTGAGACGTTCTACATAGGATTGAATCTTTTATCATGTCAATATTTGGACCCCTCAGCTGCAGGATCATTCATGTCAAAAACCCCCACCAAAGCTAAGAATTTGATCAAGTTGTTAGTTGAAAATCAATCGTGGGATGGTGAGAGAAGCTCAAGGAGTTTGCAACCTTCAAAAAGAGTAGCGAAGAGTGTGATTGAGAAGACTCACGAAGACTTGATTATAGATCGCCTCGATGCTATTCAAAGGAGGTTAGACAATAATCGTCATATCCCTAAGGAAGAGACACTCAAGCTGGCGGAATCACGCTCCACATGTAGTGAGTGTGGAGAATTTGGTCATGTGCAGAAAGATTGCCCGGAAGAGATAAAGATGCTAGAATATATGAAGAATAGTGGATGGAAGCCCCAATATCAGCAACAAAGGAGTTCTTTCTCTCCTAGTTCGTCCATGTAAAATTCTATCCCACTTCGTCTCCAATGTCACGAGTTCTTCCAAGCTTAAGAGAAGATCAATAAGGACAATCAAGCTAAATTCAAGGAGATTGATCGTGTCCTTGAAAGAATTAATGACAAGGTGATAGAAATTGGGAGCTCCAACGAGCAGATTTGAAAGCATATCAAGATTATAGAGCAACAGATGGGGCAGCTATCGCAAGCCATTCAAGGCAACAAGGGGGCTATTCCTGGCAATACGATGTCTGCAGAGCAGTTGAAAGCAATAGCTACATGATCAGGAAAACAAACAGAAGATCTATAGCACTCTGCGGGAGCAAAGAAGCCCCGCGCCGATCGGCGCACACCCGGCGCTGATCGGCACGACGACCCTGTCGGCGCCGATCGGCTCCCTAAAAGCGCCGATCGACGCAAGGAGGATGATGACCTCTCTGATCTGAAAATGAGCGTGGAGACAGAAGAGCATGGCCCTATCACGTTTCTGGATACTCAACTACTGACGAAGATAGAAAGAGCACGGCAACACGACGAGCAATTTGCAAGGTTCGTCGATATTATGAAGAAGCTTTACATCAATGTCCCTTTTGTTGACGCTATCCAAGTTCCCACCTATGCCAAATATATTAAGGACATGATGCAAAACAAGAAGTCTCTAGTTTCTGAGGAGGTTGTGAAGGTCACTAAGGAATTAACGACGGCAATCAATAATATTGCACTAGAGAAGAAACCCGACCTTGGATCACCAAGCATCAAATACATGATTGGAACAAGGATATTTGATATGTGCTTGTTTGATCTTGGAGCAAGTGTAAGTGTTATGTCCCGTCATATATTCACAAATCTTAATTTGCCTGAATTAGAGCCTACGAGTATGTGTTTGGAGTTAGCCGATCAATCGGTACGCTTTCCTGATGGAATTGCTGAGGATGTGCCTGTTCAAATTAGAGATCATATTGTCCCTGTTGATTTTATTGTGCTTGATATGGATAAGAGGACGAGGACCCCGTTGATCTTAGGTAGACGCTTCTTGAGGACAACCAAGGTAAGTATTGATGTTGGGAGTTGTGAGATAAGCTTCGATATAAGTGGGACTCCCTACCCTTTCAAGTTTCGCCCAAAGGGAGAAGAGTGCCGTGCTATTGATGAAGTGAAGAGATACAAGACATCGTGACATCATGACGAAAGTAATTGGAGGGGATGTATGGATAGGTCGTCCAAGCTATATGAACCATGGAGATAAGATAACCTTGTAGTGTCACGGCTTCACATCCCGCACCGCGACACTAAGGATTGATTGTTTGCGGGGAGGTCAAGCTCTTTGACCTCTAAATAACTAGAGCGCTCTTGGGAGGCAACCCAATGATCGGTGGATTTAGAAGTTATTTAGTGCTTATGGGAGGGCAACCCATTTCATTTAGTTAATTAGTGCTGGCTGGGAGGGCAACCCGGTGTTTTTAAATTTGCTTGCTTGTGATAAAAACAATCTCCCGAATAAAAAAAAATATAGAAAAGTGTGTGCTTAATTCTTGTGTGCTCTTGCGTTGTCTGTTTATTCGTGCAAAACTGTGTATATACATACTATAGACTAACAATGCAGGAATATTAAAAAAAAACCAAAAACAAGAAGGAACAAAGCTTGCGCCAATCGGCGCACTTCTGCGCCGATCGACGCAGTATTGCCCAAGTCAGGACAGAAGGCCGACGACGCCCAGAGTTGAAGGAGTGCTAAAAATCAACGAGCATAGTAATTTTATGAGATGGAGCTGTTTTCATGGTAATCAAAAATCTTTTTGAATTAATTTTTTGTGTGCAAAATGGTTGCTAAATAACACAGGAAAGGATGAAGAACAACATATAGCGAAGAAGCGAGGGGCTAGAAGCAAAAACGGACGTCACGCCAATCCGCGCGGTCACCAGATGGGCCCTGATATATATGCCAATACTACAAGAACATTGGAGAAGTGGAAATTAGGTGAAGAAGATGAACACGAGGCATCAGAATCAGCGCCGGACCAAAAGACGAGGTGCAAGGGACTTGCGCCGTTCGGCGTCCTACTGTGCCGATTGGCACAGGTACCCATGCGGTTCCCAAATGAGCGACAAAGACGGCAGGCATTGATTTTGGGGAACAGGTATGATTATTATGCAGGTGTGCAGTACAGAGGAGACATGGAATTGACCAAAAGCTGAAAAAGAGACGACGCGCCGATAGGCGTGAGCCTGCGTCGATTGGCGCAGCCAACAAGACATCAGGATTTCGTGCTGTTCCCGTGCCAACCAACATGATGTGCCAGGAAGTGACATAAAGGATGGGAATCAAGCATCAGAGTGGTCAGAGCATTGAAAATTTGAATTGCGCCGATCGCTGACAAATTTTGAAATTTAACGGCGGTTCCTTCTCCTGGAAGTTTCTCACACTATAAAAGGGAGGCCAGGCGCCACCATTTGGCACAACATCCTGCTAATCTCTCCACCTTCCCCACTACCCATGATCTCGCACACGTTCCGTAATTTTCATAGATGGATCGTCTCCGCTCCTCCGTCGGCAAGTTGGGCAAGAGGCTGTGCCGGGGAAGCAGATCCGGCGGCAGCAGCGAGTCGAGCGGTGACTCCTCGGCGAGGGGTGGCTCTGATGCTCGTGATGACATGTCAGTGGGAGTGCATCCGTCGGCTCGGCGGCGGCGACATACGAGATCCGTGCCCGCCACTCCGTCTCAGGCGCGTCCCTTCCAACAGGACGTGATATGAGGAGCCAAACGGCGGCAAGCCGTGGGGTTGCCACATCACCACCATCGCCGGCATTCATGCCGCGCTCGATGGATGAGGGCTTCACCCTCCTGAGCGCGGAGGAACAGCGGCACTACCTCGCGGTGAGGGGAAGGTTCGTCCCCAACTTCGACTTGGACGAGACCTTCCTCACCTCGATCAGCATGTGGGAGGACTTAAAGGAGATGCTAGACAACCTCGGCTGGGTGGATTTCCACCTCCTCCCCATGGACTACAACCTCGACGTCGTCACCGAGGTTGCCTCTACGATGAGGCTTGGCACCATCGAAGACGGTAGCGAGGCCGTCAACTTCCACGTCTGCGACATCAGCCACACGGTGACCATGGAGGCGGCGGCTCAAGCCTTCGGCTTCGACGTCAACTCCAACATCGTCGGCATCTTGGGACGCGAGGAGTTGGACTTGTTTTGGAGGCGGCTCTCGTTTGTAGAAGAAATGAAGCGCAGCAACATCCGCAACCCGACCATTCAAGTCTTCTATTGGTGGTTGGCGGCGCGCATAGGCGATAAGGTCGACTCCAGCAACGTCACTGATGCAGACTTGCGGTGGCTCTACAACGCCATCGTGAGTCCGTCTCATTGCAACCCCATGTCAATGATGGTGCAGGGTTGGCTCGACAAGAGGGGCAAGGCAAGTAAGAAGTTGGCCTTCGGGGCCTATCTTCAACGCCTAGCAGCCCTCGTTTGCGACGGCGACGGACCGAGAGGGCGCAATGACAAGTGGGAGTGCGCGACGGAGATCGGTGAGAATATGACTCGTGGCAATATTGTCACGAGAAGTGTTTGCGCCGGCTTCCATGTCGGCGGCACCAACGTAAAACTCCCGTGTACGGAACTAGGAGTTTTTCTCCCTCGCAAGCTGGAGGGAGGAAATTGGGTTGAGGAAGATCTCCTGGAGGGGGGTCGAGTTCTCAAGGACTGCCGTGGGCGGGTTCGACAGCCGGACACATCTACAGCAGCCAGCGGCGAGTGGGACTCCTGGGGGTCACGCCAGGAGCACCAGCAGTACCAGTCAGGGTGGAGCGACGCAGCGGGCCGTTCACAACCCTCTGCGCCGATCGGCGCAGGCGACGCGCCGGTCGGCACACCCTACTGCAGCGCGAGTATCGACTACAGATACCAAGAGCGTGTACCAGTAGTGCCTCCTGTGCCCGGTGCAGACTTTTTCGTGCCCATGCAGGGGTACCTCGACAACAACATGCACTACATCGAGCGTGTGGAGGAAGCCACGTCCCAATGGAGGTACAACCACGATGCGATGGTGGAGGAGTTTGAGCGACTCAAGGCGCGGTGCTATGGCTTCGATCAACCACCGACTCGACTTTCGGATGATTAAAGTGCCTAGGAGTTGGCACGTATATCGGTTTCCTGGTTTACGTTTTCTTTTATCTTTTGCGGTCTTTTTCTTTATTTGCTAATGTGTGTGTGAGCGGGTTGGGAAACCATGTATAGGGTGTGTTTACTTTTATGCAAGTGTGTTAGTAGTAGTTTTACTTTTATGCAAGTGTGTTAGTAGTAGTTTTATTTTCATGTAAGTGTGTTAGTAGTAGTTTTATTTTCATGCAAGTGTGTGCAAAAATTATCACCATGTATTCGAGTTTCGATCTTAATATAATGGTGGTGGTTATGCCCTTTTAGGAGAATTGAATTATTTATTCTTTCTTGAAAAGTGTTGATGAAGATCAAATAATGTTGAGCATTGAATAAAATTTTGAACTTACACTTAATGATTATTCGGCAAATATGTCTTATGTGAAGCAATTTTGAGTACCCATGTGCTTTATTTGTGTTGTCCAGTTTGTGATGATAACTTAGTACCAATCTTTTCAAAAATAAATTTTCATGTTGTAAACTTTAGAATTTATTGTTTTTAAGATCCTTACCTACCAGTGCCATATTTTGAACAATACTCATGAACCTTTGATATGTAGATAAATATTAAATTGATGGTTGAGTTCGGTTAGGATTTAATTCTTTTTGGTATGAACTTTATTAAGATGGCAATTCTTTGTATATCTTTTTCTAGCCTTGAAATTACTCATGCAAAAATTCAATTCCGCTGAGTACACTACCATAAACCCAAAACATCTTGTTGAGTATCATTTCTTGACCACATCCTATATTTCTGGCTATATTTAATTCTTGAATAAATGTTGCAACCAGATAAATCAAATACCAACAAATGTTGGTGAATTTGGGTTGAGAGCCGATCGGTGCACCCTGAGCCGATCGGCGCAGCAGTGGTGAAAAAAAAAAACTGTGCTGTTTGCTAAGGGACAAGCAAAATTTTAAGTGTGGGGGAATGGTATATGACATGCTTATTCTCGAAATTCATTCTAATATAGCCATTATTCATTCCAACCATGGGCAATCTTTCAAGATCAAATTTTTGCTATGCACATGTTCACATATCCAAAGTGTGAGTACTTTCTTAATTTTTTTTGTTAATGGCCATCTTGGTAAGTTTCTATAATTTCAACGAAGAACAATCTCCTAGCTTTACAATATATTATTGATTTATATTTGCAATCCTTGAATTACCTCACCTAGCTACTCATATAAGCCTTACACTAATATTATTTGACCATTATGATATAGAATATAGGTTGAGTAATTTGAAAGATGAGTTGTTGTCTTGGATTATTTGGAAAATAGATTTTCTATGTTCACAACAATCTTTTAAGTGATTTTTATGTGTGAAAAAGTTATAATTTATGAGTTGGACATGATTTTTTGCTTTGGGGAGAACATTAAGCTTATGCCCATATTTGATCTATTTTGCTGAATACCAATATGAAATATACCATAATAGAATAAAGCTCAACATTTATTGATTTGAGATATCTTTTATGATAGAAAGAGTATGTTTTTTGATTTTTTTTCTTTTACTTTATTTGGGACGAGCAAAGGTTTAAGTGTGGGGGAACCGTCGGCACTTCCTAAGTGCCCTTTATATGTGAATATTACCCCAATTAGAGCATAATTGATACTAATTTAGGTCATTTACCTGTGATATTGTCTATATATTTGTATATGCGTTGTTTTGGAGCTTTATTGCAGAAACAGGTAAAATTGGTGATTAATGCGATGATGAAGAGGACAGGAGTCCAGAACCGACGAAAAGCACTGAAGAAGCCCAGTGCGCCGATCGGCGCAGTCCATGAGCTGATCGACGCAAGGGTGTTTTGGCCCACAGAAGTGACCGAGGCCCATTCCACATGTTTATGGAAGTTTATCTGCGCAAGACACTTGAAGATATTTGTCTAGAAGATTTACGGAACTTCAAGAAGATTTATGGAACTTCAAGATCTCAACGTGCAGTACAAGACTTTATCTCTAAGAAAAAGGTCCACATGACAGCTGTGGAAGACAGAGGAATCGACTCGGGGAAGAAATCAGAGAAGAAACGGCTTGCGCCGATCGGCGCAACCGCCTTATTTGCTAGAAACCGAGTCCTTTACGAGTAGAACCCCTATAAATACTTGTAAACCCTCGCCGTAGAGAGCAGAAGGCGACAGAGGGATACCAGATCCATGAGTTAGAGCCACCGGGGCTTGCCCCGTTAGAATAGATCTCTAGTTGAGTTTCAAGAACCATTAGAGTTAAGAGTTGATCCGTCTAGGTAGGCCATCTCGACGGGGATGAATCTTACTCTGTGTATGTCAAGGATGATTGAATATGTTGATGATGATTTTGATGATTTGTCTATCTTGATTCTATAATCATACATGTGCTTATTCCAACTGCTTAGTTCTAGGCTAAGTAAGCAAATATTATCTTAATCATGGTGATTAGGATAGTATTCGGACATTGTATTGATTATGGTTGCTTGATGATGCTAGTAGTGTAGTTTAGCGGTAACAACACTAAGCCTGCGCAGTACTATTGGATAGTTGAGTAGGGTAAGATACTCGCGCGATTAAGGGTTTCCTCTCGACAGCGATAAATCGGGAGCCACTCGGAAAGCAGGGTGGTCTTACTCATTATAGGTTTTCATTGATCTATATAATTACCCATTATGATGCTATTCAATTAGACTTTCTGGTTACGATCTCACTAGTAAATATCTGGCTACTCACTTAACAGCATAGGTTTACAAGATCTGACACACTTTGGCTCAGATTCACTGGTGTGCCAATCGGCTCAACTCCTGCGCCAATCGACGCAACAACTTTGGCTTAGATTCACCAGTTTGTCGATCGGCTCAACTCCTACGTCGATCGGCGCAATCACAGATTTACTAGATCTTGCGCACTTTGGCTCAGTTTCACCAGTGTGCCGATCGGCTCGACTCCTGCGTGGATCGGCGCAACGATAGATTTACTGTCTGGCGCACCTTTACGCTGGCCAGTCTCCATCTCATGCAACCTGACTTTGATAGTATCCTTGACTAGATCTTTTACTGTTAACTTTATTTATTAAATCCCTAAGGTCCCAGTGGATTCGATAAACCTTGGAATATCCAATTCAAGGAAAAAAGTGCTATAATCGTACATCGTCCTCTTACGGTATATAAGTGGATGCGTAGATATGATCAACACTTAGCAATGTTGTTAAAACCACATTGTCATCTCAAACACCCGTGTCGCATCAAACTCCACCTCAAAATCAAAATTTTCCTATGATACTTGGCAAAAGATGTCACTTTAACTAAGGATAATCTACAAAAAGGAAGTGAAATGGTAGTTCCAAGTGTAGTTTCTGTAATCATGATGACACTATACAACATCTTTTTTTTGAGTGAATTTTGTTATGTCTTTCGGACGCATTCTTAATATTATGATAGGTTTGCCAACATCCTACAATATTAATCATATTGTTGGAGTTTGGCTCAGATCCTGGGGGTGGGAGGGGGAGACAAAAAGAATAATCATTGTCGGGATTACGGCTATGTTTTGGACCATTTGGCTTAGTTAGAATGACATTGTCTTTAACAAAAGGTCTTTAACAAATCTGATGTAGATTATATTCTGGGGCTCATATTAGCTAAGACAATGAAGATTCTTACAAAAAGACGAGGTCAGGGATGCCACTACTAAAACATGTCATGATGTGGAGGTTGTGGCCATGAGCGTATTTGCTAGAAACGAATGACCAGCTCTTTATCGAATCATGCTTAGTATGTTTTGTTGATTTTGTTAGTCATAAGACCTGTAATATGCACGATCGATGCAAAAAATCGGAAACTTGTTTCTGTTATTAAAAAAAAAATTCAATTCAACAAGGGAAGATCCTCCTGAGCTCTTCGGTGGGGGTTGGCCATCCACGCGCAGAACAGGCAGGCCGCGGCGGTCACGAACGCGGATGAGAGCACGGCGAGGATGCCGAAGTGCTTGGCGTCCCGCGCGACGACGGCGACGGCCATCATGGCGAGCTCGGCGAGGCTGGCGACGGCGACCTCCGTGGCGCCGATGAGCTTCGCCTTCTCCGCCGGGTTCCCCGTCTGGACCAGCTGTAGCCCGACGACGCTGTACGCCATGTGGCCCGCCCGCGACGCCACCTGCATGCGTACGCGAAGATCATTCCATAGATAGGAAATTAGTGTTCACTTATTTTTTTCAAAGAAGAAATTAACGGTGTGGTTGGGGGTGGGGGTGGTTAGTGAGGGGCTTATTACGATAAGCCCGACGAAGGCGAAGAGCGCGCCGCCGTGCCGCGAGACGGGGTCGCCGCCGGCGAGGTAGACCACGGCTGCCGCGCCGAGGAGCACGACCTGCCCTGCCGCTCCAGCCTGTCATGGTGCAAAGCAAAGATACACAGATTTCAGAAGTGACAGTATCAAATTGCGTTGCAACCGGACCAAATCAGACCTTCAGAATGCCCAGCTCCTTGACAAGGTACGGAGTCAGGAACGTTGCGAGAATCCCCATCGCCGCAGACGACCTGCCAAACGCGCCGAGCATCGACGGGCCCACGCATACCGATCAACGTGCCATGATCAGAGACAAGACAATTAGATTCAGAAGGGGATGATAATTTGATAAAAAGATGTTGCAGGTACCGTGGTGGATGAGGAACGTGGTCATGAGTGCGCCGGGCACGAGCGCGACGTTGAAGCAGACGAGCACGTAGGCGAGGCTCGCCGGGAGGACCGGCTGCCGGATGTACTCGCCCCACCCGCGCCTGATCGTGCCCACGACATTCAGAATCAGAACGGTCAGAGTGATCGAAGATGCCGTCGGCGAGCCGGTTCATCGCCCCGCCCAGGAAAATCTGCAGATCAATTCGAGAGAATCGGCAGCAGTTGAGAAGGTGATGGAAAATCTCGATCACGACGTAACTGGTGGAAGAAAAAAACGGTGCTGCGAGGCGAGGGGAGGGGACCAGAAGTGGCAGCGCGCAGAGGGAGATGACGCAGGAGAGCTTGATGCAGGTCAGGCTCAGCGGGTCGTTCCTGGAGAGCAGGACGGCGAAGACGGACGCTTCTGCCGTCTGCATGCATATAATATAAAGGATTACAGACTATGCAACAATTACAATTGTTGCACGGAATAGAAACAAAGCTTTTTTGCCAAGATCATCAGGGGGGACGCCTAGCTAACCTCGCAGAGGAGATCGACTCTGCTGAGTGTCGCGTTCGCCCGCGCCAGCGCGACCCGCCTGCTAGCTTCAACCGATAATTTTAGTTTGTAATTTTGTATTGCTGATTGGATCTTGGAAAATTAATCACTCAACTCGTTGGGGACTTGGTACCTGCACAACGAAATCGCGCTCGGCGATGATGCCACTTTTGCTAATTTATTTATTAGATAGTTATTAAATTATGATACAAAAGATCATTCTGCACTCAAGATAAAATCTAGAAAATTTCAGAAATATTATTTATAAAATTATGGATGAATTCCCACATGAATATAATAAAATTTTAAGTTTTTATTATAATATTGATATTAAATATGTATCAAAAGTCAAAATAGCCATATTTTTTTATTACGATACAACTAACAAAAATTTTAAATAATTTGCTAAATTTCATCTAAAGGTTATGCTGGTCTTTTGTATTATTATTTAATAATAATTCAATAGATAAATAACAAAAGTGACGGATAGGGGATGTAAAATTTAAAATGATGTTATAGAAGAGAAGTTGTAATTTTGGATGGTTCATAAGGTAACAGTATAATTTTTAATGGCGTATAAGGAATTTGCTCATTTTATTTCGAGCGCTTTTGATCGAGCTTTGTACTATCATCATCATTTGGGTTGAGCAGCATTGGATGGAGTTACCGTTCATGGCAGCTGGGTAAGCAGGAGTTTCACCCAGCTGATGATCCCTGTCGCCGTCTCGTTTCTGAAGTAGAAGACGATACAGAGGTTTCTCATCGAGGGGAAGTTATTAGCAGAGGTAGGCGCCTCGTCGTCCTTGAGCGAGCTCAGCTCGGCCCGGAGAATCTCCGACGACAGCTTCACGAACGGCAGGCCGTCGTCGCGTTCGCCGCCGGCCAGGCCGGCCTCAGAGGTGCTCGCGAAGCGAGGGCTCGACCACGAACTGCCATGCCTAGAACACTCGATACAGTAGTAATCAAAGTGTCAAGAAGCAGGGCAGGGGAGAGAGAGGAACGGAATCGGAATGTGTACCGCGGTAGTGGCCACCCATTTCGACAGGCGCCGGTGGTGCGCGGAAACGATGCGATGGACCCGTGCGAGGAGAAAGAGGAGGAGGCGTTTGAAGGAGACGGCGGCAAGAGCAGCTTGGACATGGTGGCGTGCGTCCTCTCCAGAACAGGCGCCGCGCCGGGTCGGAACGGATAAGATGGCCGGGTAACTTACTTACCTGGGCCGTGGCCAGTACGGTTTTGGGCCGAAAATCCAAACCGGGACAACTAGACCACACAGATCCGTACTAATCTCTACTAATCTTAATAAGAGAGTGCGGTCTTCTATATCAAATTTTCGTGTCCATGTCTAGTGCCGTGCGTGGTTTGGTGTTCTTTTTTGATCGTTTTGTAGTTTAGGTGTCCCATTGAGACATCGATTGAGTCTAATTCGGTTCCGTTTTTTAGCACACGGAGTCCAGTTTCAATCAAAACGAGAAACTTTAAAGTTTCTTACGTAGGGAAAAAATCTGACTCACAACCGAGTCTTACGTACATAGACTCCATCCAGTTTCATAAAGAAAATCCAGTTTGAAGGAAAAAAATCGATTTTATCAGTTCTGGCCGTATGAGATCAAGCTAGGGACGAAGGTTTCTTGATTTTATGGAGGAGAATGATGGAGGAGGCAGGAACCGTTCTATTTTGCTTTTCTATGTGGATGGGTGCGCACTTTAGTGTTGCTGAATTGAAGCTCGCCTTTCCAGCAATGGCGGACAGGAGAGGTAGGCTCGAGGAAGACGATGGGTAACGGAAAAAAAAAGTAATTCACGTGTGGTAACCAGAAAAGGGACTTCTGGTGGACAATAGGCTGTAGTTGGATAGGCCTAATATATCATCAGCCTATTCACTTGTTTGGTTTTTTTTTCCTTTTAAAACTATTTTAGAATTGATTTTTATTGTGTTATTTAGCAGAACAATACAACTAAGGTGATTTTAGAAAATTTGAAAACTATTTTAGACATTTATTATCTTCTTTGTACGCGCTGGTCGTGATTGGGGTGTGGCTACATACGGCAAGCCGGCCGCCTAGCGGCTACAAGATGTTGGGAAGGAGGTCCAAATGGAGGGGATGCCGATAATGTCATAGTTTACACTAGATCCAGATGAAGAAAAGAAAGATAAAGGGATCACTACCGCAACGACGGCTCGGATAGCAAATAAATGGGGTAGACTCGCATGAAGATGGACATCCCGTTGCATGCTCCTGGTTACAAGTGATGGAGTTAGATTAATTGAAACACTCATGTTGTAGATTATCTGAGTCCAAAGCAAAACAATAAGGCATCATGTTTGTGTGTTTTCGATTTGATATTCATCTTTTTATGCTTGGTTAATGGTTTGTTCATTGTCTATGTGGGAAGAGATCTTTTTTTAGTTTGATCTACATATACGAGAGTTAAAATTTGTACAATATTAAATTCGTTGGGTATTTATAAATTTAAGAAATAAAATTAGCCCATGTTTCGTGTAAAAAACAAAGCACTTTCCCCACTTGCTTTGGGTATTGATAGGTACGGTCGCCCATCAAGTTTTTCTCGTGTCTGTGCTAGAACAATTTACTATTCATTTCTTTTTAGAAATAAACAGTATGAATTTTCTCATGGCAACTGCGTGTGGAGGGATGCAGAAGGAATAACGTCTTTATGTTCCCATCAATAAAAAGAGACAATTTTATACATTTTAAAACTATAAAGATGAATTGTTGGTCGTTGCATTTGTTGGACATGAGCCAAAGGTATGAAAACAATCTTTCTAGCCAGTGGTTTCTAGAAACCTTATTTGTGTGATCTAAACATTGTCCGTATATATAACTATACACATTACAATTTTAAACACCAAATCATCTAAAAGAAATGATATGCAAGCCTGTTGCCAGATAATAGAAATTCATAAACTTAGTGTTTTACCTAGCAAATTTCTATTCAAAGATATAAAATATTATTATATTTTTTTATTATTTATAATCCGTAGCAACCCACAGGCACTTTGCTAGTAAGAATCTTAATATATGTGAAATGGTTGCTTCGTAAAACAACCATCTATTTTTTTTTACCACCTTCTCTTTCTCTTACACAGCATCATAAATTCTATGTGCAATCATATAAGACGGTCTATTAGACTATATGTAGCATTGTATCTGTTCTTAGCATTTCGAATGGTGCTCCTCGAAGCTGAGAATGAACCCCAAAGGCACACGAACACTTGGAGAACAGAGTGAATTTTGGCGACACACAGCACCACTTTTCTGGACACTAATTCTTGCATAAATACGAAGAAGCAACACGGGCTGGCAACAGCCCAGGACTCAGACTCCATGAACACGAGAACGCACACAAGTGGAACGGTTACAACTAATTGACGCTCTCCGACTCAACTCAGCAAGAGCTCATTGCTGAAATCAAATCACTAATCATAAGCTAGCTAATTAAGAGGCAGGAACAATATACGCCCATGGTTATTCAACAGAGAACCCAGAGAGAAAGTTTGACCGTAGTAGAGACTGCACTCTCACTGCTGTTTCGTGCATGTGTAATGTGTGGGCATAAGATCTGCGAGTGTGGTTGAACTTGATGCTACTATGAAATCTATCATCACCAATCCGGGTCGTCTTCGCCGGAGCCCTTTCGGGCCTGACAATCGTTGAGCTTCTCACGACAGTCAGCGCACGTGGAATCTTTGCTCGCCTGGCAATCCTTGAGACGCACTTGCCAGGAATTGCAGGTAGAATGAAGCTCGGAGAGCTCCACCTTGGTGTACTGCAGTTGCTGCTCCAGATACATGATCCTCTTCTCCTTCTCCAACAGCTGCGTCTCCATGTAAGTAATCTTGGTCTCCTTCTCCTGCAGCTGAACCTCCATGTAAGTAATCTTGGTCTCCTTTTCCTCGAGCTGCACCTCCATGTAATCAACCTTGGTCTCCTTCTCCTGGAGCTGCACCTCCATGTAACTAACCTTGGTCTCTGTCTCCTTGAACTGCTTCTGTAGCACCTCAATCGTCCCAGGTCCAACAGGATCAACCGGAGGAATAATTACAGAAGGTTCTGCTGGTTCAATCAGAGTTGGACCTGGTTGTGGATAGCGACTCCGTAGAACGCTGCCTTGCACGATAGTCTGAAGGAGAAGGGCATTAGTAACCAACCAATTATTAATGTGTAGCAAAAATTAACTTCGTATGCTTAATTTAATTACCAAGTAGAGAAACCGGTTCATCTCGTTGAACTGAGCCGTGGCATCCTGCGAGGCGACGATCACTTCGCCCTGCATCGTCTCGAGGAGGATCCGGAGGTACCTGTCCACGTCGTCCTTGCCGACCTTTTGCCCGGGCAAAATGGGCATAGCCGGATCTGCGAAACGGCTCCCGAGCACGACGGCGTGCATTATCGCCTGAAAGGTAGAAACACGCACGATTTATAAGACATGGAGTACTATGCGTGCGTGCATGTTTTTATTTGAATTCATTCAACTGATGATGCCATGGATCAGCAACAATTAATTCAGCACTTACGAAGTAGAGGTACCGGTTCATGGCGTGGTTCATGTCGTCGGCTTGCGCGACCGACGCGTCGCGGAAGAAGGACTGGATGTTGACATCCTCAGTCTCCTTGGTGGGGATGCACCGATCAATGCCTGCCTCCATGTTGGGCCAAACGGGGTGCCGCGAGATATCCGCAGCAGCGGTGTTGCCCCCGACGACGACACCGATGACCGCCGACCTTCTGCGCAAACCACTATAGTAGAAGAACGTCCCAACAGTAACAAGAACAAAAATCACAGCCCATAAACGAAGCAGATGCCGACCAGAGCAGAGTTCCCGCAGGTAGATTTTCCGGCTGCCGATACCAATCACCTTCCTCACCGTCGCCGCAATTAGCGTCAGCCAAGAGGACATGTAAATGAGCATGGCCATTACCCATGTTACCTGTACATCCCCACTGTGGCTGGAGCCTTGGACCTCGCTCACTGATGAGCTTCTTGGCTCCTTGTCCGGAAATGCCTTGTCCTCTCCAGGATCTTGAATGGTTTTCTCCGATCCCTCTGAGTCTTCATCGGAGTTTTGCTCCCCTGCTGGCACGTCATCATACTCATTCTCCTCCTATTATTATTATTATTATTTTAGTATACAAAAAATATTGGTCTCAGATGCTATGTCTTTGCTAATTTGGGAGAAATGTACTTAAAACATAAAGATTTGGAGAAAATCTCTCGTTTAGCCATATGGGGGTGTCGCTGACCAGTCTCGAGCTTTTTAGTTTATTTTTCTGTGTGTATCTTTATATTAAGAAGAAAGTCAGTGGACGATGATTTAACACAACACTTGAGCGCGCTTACACTGGCAGCCGCCGAATAGTCTTACAAAGTGGATTTGCATGAAGCACAAGAAGACTACCGTTACATAAACCCTAAAGCCAACTCTCCCACGCCCTTCAATGCAACAACGTAAATTGTTTGGCTCCCATCGATAAGTGTTTTCTTCAATGATCGTGCAGAGGCAAGATGGTGGGAAATTTAAGGAAAACATATAATTGCGAGAGGAGCCAATAATTAGCATCACGTTTTATACCTTCAGTCGTATGAAAAAGCATGAGGTGCAAGACAGTATGCAACAAGAAATAAACAGAAATTAATTGATTGAATCACCTGCCGGCCGTCCATCTTTGCTACGGGTCGATTGATCTATTAGTTATAACGTTGAAGTAAATCGATAACTCTAAATTTCTGGTGGAGAAGAGATTATTGTGCGATAGCAAATTGCAATGCTCAGTTTTTAGGGCTTTGCAAGTATTTATAGAAGGGAGCTCAAGGCCGCCATCCAAGGAAACAGTTGTAGCTAGCTGAATGGTTGATCACAACAACTAAAATAACCAAAAAAAAAAAAAAAAGAAGAGAACTTGGTCTCTGATCTTGTGTTGACTTGGGTCCTGTTTGGATCCACCGTAATTTCTTTAAAACTGGTTTTTACTTTTAGTTTCTAGAAACTAGTTTCTAAATAAAAACTAAGTGGGATGTTTGGATTCTGGTTTTTATAATCTATAAACTAACTTTTAGGTACTTAATGCATTAGAATGAGGTAAAAACTAACATTAGCTAAATTAAGTCAGATTATAGGTTGGTTTATAGAAACTGACATAAAATTGACCTGTTTGAAGGTCCTCCAATTTCTTAAAAACTGGAGAGATTCAAATAGGGCATTGATTTTATAAAAAAAATTATAATCTAGTAGTTCTTCAAGATGCAAATCATTTGTTCCCATAGAAAAAAATGAAGAGACTTGAGGAAGAGGTAGTACCAATATCCACCTGACTCTGTTATGATCTAAACTCCTTGTTAGTAAATTGTGGTGATTATGTAATTGGTTATAGTCGGGGGGTTTTCAACAGTAAATGATTCATGATTATGTGACTCATCAAATGGTTCGTTTTCTTGATATAGTTTTGAAGTCTCATCAAGACTTCCTTTTATTCACCCATATATATACACTCGGGTCGGCCGACGAATGAGTAGGCAGGGATTTGGTCCCTATCTAAGGACGACGAGCTGCATTAGACAGAAGTCGTGCGTTCCCTCGGCTTACCCTCGCGTTGGTCTGACGCAACATGACATTGTCAACTCACTAGTGGGCCTGACAGTGACGTGCAAGCCACGGGATTGGCCAAGACACTGAGAGTCTTGCTTTAAACCAACGCTAAATTCAACTATTTTCTATAGTACATGATCAAGCAGTAAAAACACCGGCATGAATCATCCTACGGTTGAAATTATGAATTCAACCACAGGCCAGGAAGTTCTTCTGCGATAGGAAGTTACATATATATACTACCTCCGGTTTTGTATTGATGTCGTTAGGACAACAATTTTAGTTCAAAAATAAACTTGGTGTCCTAATAATGTCGACAATTAAAAACCGGAAGGAGTACTTGCAGTTGGTCAGGAAAAGTGCATGGCAACATTTTGGATCCGATCTAGATGGGATCATAAAAGAGAAGTAGAAAATCATCATCCAAATAAAGCAATTGTACATGTTCTTCCAAGATTCTGCATTGCAATCACCGTCGCAAGGACTATTTCCCACTTGCCAAACATCACCATGCATTGCGATGTCACTCTAGAATGCGCACAATGTGAATTCAGAGACTAAATGTGAGCCAGATAGGTATGTGGTCAGTTATAACCAGAGCTAGCCAAATACATTGAATAGGCTACTAGATAATACGTAGTACTCAAATCCTTCGAAGCTAAGCTACTGCGACTCGGTTGTAAGGTACCTTGGTTTAGCGAATCTGATTGAAGATTGGTATGTCCAATCAGTTTAGCTATTTGTCTTCATTTGTAACACGATTGATTTTTGTTTTAACTGCTAGTTGCAGAGGTGTGGGGCTGCTGTGCGCCATTTGGAGTAACAAAAATAATCCAAATTGAGGGAACACGGCCGTCCGAACTTCAAGTGTTTAAGACTGAAAGGATTTCATATTAGTAGGGCATAATTTATTCTTTCAAAATAATTTCACATATATTGTCAGTGCAGTTTAGATCCTCATAATAAAAGGAGAGGAGAGTTGGATTCATTTTCCTGAAGATTGAGAATGCAATTAAACAATACACATTTTAATATTGCCTTATTTTTCTCCCATGGATGAGAAGCATATCGTCCATCAACATGCTTCCTCGTCTACACAAATGAAAAGTACATTATTTCACTCTCCTGAACAATTTAATTTGTCCATTTAACTTCCCAAGCAAACTTTTTATTCAATTTACTTCCTTGAACAATGTACCCTAAAATGCAATTTTCCTTTTTCTTTTTGTTTCTTGGTGCACAAGTTGAAATTAAAACTCAATTGTATGATAGCTCATGCAAAAACCTTTGTAAAATTAATCATAACAAACTTTTTATATTATTTGTATGTGTGTATCATCAATTGATATTAAAATATGAAAATATTATGAAGAAATTTGTTATAATTATTTTAACATATGTTATTGTATCTACTATCATAATGCTAAATTTACAAATTTAGCATGTATGCAGAGAAAAAAAGGTAAACTTGAATAGGGAGTATATTGTACTAACTTGAATTGTTCGAGGGAGTCAATTGAGCCATAGTTTTGTTGCCAGAGGAAGGGATTAAACACACAACGTGAATTATTCATGAGAGTAGAATGGACTTTTTCCTTACATAAAAAAGTTTTGCATTAAATTTTTACATAAGGCATATACATCAAAACCAGTACTCTCTTTCTCTCGAATATGTAGGAGAGCTGCACATCTTTGTATTAAAGAAAAAAAACCGGTTACACCGCAAAAAAAAACAGTACTCTCTTTCATTATTGTATTATTATCACGCTATCACAGTTTCCTCAAATACATGGAAAAAGAATTAAACTGGTTGGCAGCGGATGGGCATGTTTGGGATATGGACACATCACGGAAATTGCGGTTCTTTAGGTTGCGTTGTTTAGTGGTGGAAGCTACGGTTTGCCTCAAACCGTTGCAAACCAGACAGCAACAAAATGAACTGTGGTCTGTGGATGAACAGTAATCCGCAGTCTCTTTTCGCTACAGTTCGCAAACCCGTGGTTGAACAGAGATAGCGGAACCTACGAAGCCAGATTAGAGCTAACTCATCATGGTGGTCGTCGTACTTATATTTCAACGCTAGTCGGCAAGACCAAACGAGAAGACCCAATGCCGTGTAGACATATTCATAGAGTTTAGCGTGTGTACGTATATATAGGAACACGCGTCCGCCTTTGGAAACTTGTAATGAAACTGACATTAAACTTGACCTACTGTGTATGTTTCAAGGTCACCCTTGCTTTTTTTGCAACTTGCGGCCGGACTGTGTCTTGGAAAAATGGTACGTACGTAATAATAAAACTAATTAAATTGATCTCTTTGCCGTACGTTTCCAGGCCACCCTTGTATTTTTGCAGGTCGGATGTTTGTAGAGGCCATCGATATTTGTATAGTATATATATAAAGAAGAGCTGATGCATGCATTATGATACATATTCTTGACTTATTGTATGGATGCAAGCAATGAAGGGACGATCATGTTGCTGAGCATATGACGCTTTCAATGCTTGACCACTCTTTTGTAATCCATGTGTATTCGCTTGATCCTCGCTGGTACCTTATTAGCTTCGAAAAAAATATTGGATAGACATGCTACCTTACAACCTCCACTTACGTACTCTGGTTGTTGATGTCAGCTAATCATGTTATCAGTCTTCTCTCAACGACGTACTTTTTGGAGTCTTCTCTTGACGACGATTGACGGTATGTCTTTATTCGCCATAGATGATAACTGTTTTAGAACGGATTGGATGTAACAATCCCACCACCACAGGATAGTATGCGCAATATTAATCAACATCTGCTCTCAAAAGAAAATTACCCACAAAAAATCTCCAGATTTATTTCTTTGATTTCTACGTTTTCCCTGCATTAATCGGCTGATGCCTGATTTATATATCTTTTTTCATTTTTTCAATCTTTGTATACTTTATTTTGCAATTTTTATACTAGTTTAGAACTCAGTTTGAAAACTGAGCTTAGCTTAGGTGGTTAGGTTCATTGTGGTGGAACCAATCCATCCAATAAGTACTGTATTTATGGCTAATTATTCTTTCAGTGAGAGACGACGTTCCTGTCGACAATGAGACGTCTGTGGTGACTTCGTGAATCTCAAGATCAAGGTGGCTCAGTCTTTCGGAGAATGTTTGCGTCTATGTTCAATTTGCAAAAAAAAAAAAAGTTTAGAACTCAATTAATTATATTAAGTAATTCAAATATTGAGACAGAGTTTCCATCCAAATTCTGATCCACGGCAAGCACAGAACTCACTCTTTCAAAACGCACAACTATGAACACGAAGAATTCAGAACTCTCTTTGAATGCAATGCGTACCAATAATGCAAAAGAGAATTGTGATCATTTCTAATTTACCAGCACCATTTTGGCATGCAATGTCGTTCTGTGAAGGATATATATATTCTAATTTGTTGTGTCACAAGAAGATATGGTTACACCAAAAGTAGAAGTTTCATGTGTATTGTATCTCTACTTTGAATGGTCGAAAAAGGGAATCATGATAAAATAAGCAATCGTGCGAGCTACACTTAGGATCAGCTGATATCTAATGTACACATTGATTAACAGACCATTTCCCAATATTTCGTTTGGATTTGGACAACGATTTTCTAAACACCTAAAGAATGAAAGAGCACAGCTCAATCTTTTCACCAAATTAATAATAAGTAACATATCCTGATCATATTACTTATGATTTATCTGAGTAACATATCCACACTTGCACAACCTAATCCACTTGGCAATTTTTGTAGGCAGATATCTTTTGATTTATCAAAATCTATCATTATTGTTAGCAATGTAGAAAGATCAATTTGACTTAATTGATCCATCTGATGTCAAGTCTTGCTTTCACATTAACTGTTACAACTACAAGCACCCATGCTGATTCTTCTTGAGTAAAATAAACTGTCGGTTCTTCAACTTGTTCTATGGTATCCATCTATGTCCACTAACTTGTAAATTACACAAGCGCATCCCTGAACTTGTCATGTAATATCATCTAGGTCTATGAATTTGTAAAATGCAGTAGCACGTCCTTAAACTTGTCTCATAATGTTATTTAGATTCAATCTCTGTTGTGACACAAAATAACATGCCTATGTGGCACGTCACTAGGAGTTGTAAACCCTCGTATTTAACTATTGACAACCTGTCATGCATGCTTGTCTGCCTCATCTACCTCCCCTAGCTGCCTCCTCCTCCTGTCTCTCTACACCAGGCTTTCAACACGGTACAATGGTCCCATCGGCCGCTCTTCATCATTGACAAAAACCATTATCATTGTTCCATCAACAACGAGCACTTGGTTGACACTTCCACAACCTATAACTCTTCATCGATTCGTGTAACATTGTGTTCTTTCATTATTCTCTACCAAAAATGCTCTCAGGTTTGTCACAAGTAATCAATAGTGACATGTGGAATGTCAAATAAACAAAAATTTATGCATTGAAATAAAGATTTTTTAGGGAATATATTGAAATAAATATTTGGACATAGATGATATCACAAGACAAATTTAATAATGTGTGTATGTAATTTACAAGTTCATGGCCCTGAATGATATTGAGAGACAAGTTCAGAAATTCACTTTGTGCAATTTGTAAGTTCATGGACCTAGATGACACCAACGAAACAAGTTTAAGGACTGTTGGTGTATTTTAATCTTTATAAATCATTTGCATGTAAATACTACACTTTGTAGACAAAGGCCTCGGGTCAAAGTCAAGTCTTGCTTTCCCACTAATTATTGCCGTGCTGATTGTGGTAACACAATCTGGCATAGGAATATGCTTTGTAGATAATTACAAATAAAAATTGGGCTAATTAGTGATCTTAGCTAGCTGGCTAGCTTATATAATGGACAAAGGGCACAACAAGGAGATCACATCTCCACTCATAGTTGTACGTTATTGAAGAGAGAGTATTGGACATGGCAAGGGTGCCTTCATTGTCGTGCCTAATCGTCTATTTATTGTTGCTAGTCCTCTCAGAGGTGTGTGTTTGTCTTGTTGCTATTCCTTCACAACATATTTATCTTATGCTATCCAGACTATAATTTTTAGACAAATTGTTGCTGCCTTTACTTTTTATACAGAACTTAATAAGGAAACTAATTAAACAAACCAAATACATTTTCTCAACAACTAATCTACTGATATAGTACTGACTTACACACGTCCATTCTGAATATATTTTGATACTCTCCATGTAACCTTATTCTTAGCATTTATTTTACCCGTTTTCAGAAAATGTTGTTATTAAAAGAAATGTCCAAATCTAATCAAAATAAGTATTCGTTAATGAAGCACATTGTTCCACTAAGATGTAAATTGTAAGCTTTTTTTTGTGTGTGTCCACGTACACTATTCCATCTCTTTGTTCATGGTATACCTTCTAACTAGCTAACTCGCTATATATCTGGTGTGAACCTCCGACGTATGCTTCAACGATCTTTTTATTCATTTGGCACAGAATATATAATCTTTTTATCATTGGATTTGATTGTTTGTAGTAACTGTTGGATTAGTATACTGTCATTTCAATGTTGTGCTGCTTGTAGTGTGTAGTAACTGTTGGACTAGTATCTTTCTCTGATAATAGTGAACAAGACTTAGTGATTGGTGGTTATAGTTTCAGTGCATGCATGTTAGACAATAAAGTCATTCAAACTAGCTGCATACAATTAATTAATACTACACGTATGTACGCAGGTCATGATTACTAGCGCAGACACGGTGAAAGTGAGCACAATCCCGGTGTACACTTCGATCCCATGGGAGCAGCAGAGCGATGACTTTGAGGTCCTAGTGCGCGTGGAAGCACCAGCGTCTAAGAGGAGTACTGTCGTCCCCATCGACCTAGTCGCGGTGCTCGACGTCAGCGATAGCATGAATGCTCCGGTGGCATCGATGGGGGATTTGTCAAGGCTGGATCTGCTCAAGAGAGCGATGAAATTCATCATCAGGAAGCTTGATGACACAGACCGCCTGGCCATCGTGGCGTTCAACGATCAGGTGGTGGAGGAGTACAGCACCAATATGATGCACATCTCTGAGAACCGGTGTAAGGCCAAGAGGAAGGTTGATGATCTCACGGCAGGAGGCAAGACCGCGTTTAAACCGGGCTTGGAAAGGGCTGTGAAGGTATGTGCATGTTTTATCGTATACAGTTCTTCGTGTTTACAATTGTAAGATACCACGCCAAGCTTAATTCATGCAAAATGTTGCAACCAAAAACCATCCTGAGCATATGTTTCTCTGGTGGTAATAGAAAAACATGTGGAAGCACAATCAGCTATAGGTAGGGAAGTTATATAATGATTCATAAACTTATTAGGGCATGTTCGGCATAGCTCCAGTGGTGAGAGAGATCCATGGTAGAGATGAATGAAGTTTGTAAAGTAGATAAAAAAATATTTTATATTGTTATTTTAAATCTGAAATAAAAATAAAATAATTCAATAAAAAAGATCCTTGATTTAGTTACAGTTCCAGCTCCAACAAACTGTTCATCCGGTTAGCTAGTGAACTTACTTACAGTTGAGCTAGCTACTAGTGAACTTGAGAACATATCCAGGTGAACTTATAGCTCGCTACTAGAGAACTGGATATGTTCTCTAGTGAACTTATAGCTGTTCCACAAATTAACTGATCGATGGCCTAGTAGGCTAGTAATGATAAAAATAAGAGATGTGATCAAGTAAGTAAAATAAGCACACATGCAGATCCTGGAGGAGCGAGGAGGGGACATGGCGAACCGTGCAGGCTTCATCCTCCTGGTGTCGGATGGGATGGAGAGGAGCGACACGATCCAGTGGAGCCGCCACGAGACCACGACGAGTGGCAACAAGAAGAGCAGCAGCAGCAGGATGGTCCTCCTCCGCAAGTACCCAGTCCAGACGTTCGGGCTGGGCGCCGGGCACGACCCCAAGACTCTGCACCTGATCGCCCACGACTCCCGCGGCGGCACCTACTCCTTCGTCAACGACGACAACGACGGCAGCAGCATCGCCGCCGCGTTGGCCGTCTGCCTCGGCGGGCTCAAGTCCGTCGTCGCCGTCGACACGCGCGTCAAGCTCACGACGGCCCCCGGCGGCGTCGTGCGCATCAGGAGCGTCGAGTCCGGCGGGTATAGGAGCAGGGTCACCGGCGACGGGACGCAGGGGGAGGTCGTCGTCGACGCGCTGTACGCCGGCGAGGTCAAGAGCTTCGTCGTCCGCCTGCGCGTGCCCGCGGTATCCGACCACGACCACCTCGCCGGCGACCGTTATTATCATCATCATCACCAGCAGCAGCTGCTCGTGGTCTCTGCCGTCGAAGCGGGAGGAGGAAGCAGCAGCGTGGTGTCCATCCACAGGCCGCCGGCCCAGACCGTGGACTGGGCCGCTTCCGGCCCACGACCACAAACTGCTCCGTCACCGACGGTGGTGAACCAGATCGTGCGGTTCGAGCTGATGAAGATGGTGGCCAGGTTCCTCCGGGAGGAGGAGGAGGAGGAGGAGGAGCTGCTGCTTGCCAGCGTCGACTCGCTGGGCCGGCGGCTGCAGAGCAAGTGGGAGGAGTTCAAGGAGGCCCACAAGTTCTGGGCGGGCCTGGACATGGCCGGGCTCGACAGGGAGATGGGCCTGCTGCGTCGCCACGGGGTTGCGTACGTCTACTCGTGGGCGTCCAGCCACCACATGCAGCGGGCCACCACCATGGGCTCACCGGAGAAGGTCGTCGCCGAGTTCCTCACGGCGGAGATGCGGGCCCTGCGCGAGGAGGCGACGCGGGAGGAGGAGGAGGCCGGCGTGGAAGAAGAGCGTGTAATCGCAGGCCGGCGTCGAATCATCAGGGAGGAGCGACGGCGCCCTAGCACTAGCAGGGGAGATGGCGGCGGGCGGTGCAGCTGCGACGGCGGCGACGCATTGGAGAGGATCGACCGGCGGCTGGAGATGTGGGCCAAGCTCAAGAGCGACGTGCCGCTCCTGTTCCAGGAGGATGAGGAGGAGGACCACCGCGCCGCCGTTCTACGGGAGGCGTCCGTCAATGCCATCAACCGAGCAATGCACCACGACATGTACCTGGTAATTGTTATTAACCACTCACCATTACTGAACAGAACAGAACAGATTCTTTTTCTAATTACTGCTAATAATTACTGCTACTAACCGCGGCATGTAACAACGATGCATGGATGGATGCAGGCCGTCGTGCACGTGACCAACAGCGTCAGGCGGAGCTACTCCGGTGGCGCGGGGAGAGGAGTGGCTGCCGCCGAATGCTAGGCAGGCATGAATAATCTACAGACAGAGTGTTCTATGCCCTGTTCCGCTTCTCCGTATGTTTGTCCCAAGTGTTTGTTGTTGTACAACGGCTTATTGGTCAGCCTAATTTCGCGCGGCCTCCAGACTTTGACCGTACGTCATCTCTTGTGTTTTTTCCTTTCCGAAATGTACGTTGCCAGAAGTAAATGACAATTTACCGACTAGTAGGTTGTCGTTATTACTTGCTTCTCTGATGACGAAATCATGAACAAGCGTCATGGTGACATGGTGTGATGCACCATATCGCCTGGACGTCAGAGGCAATGTAGCCGAACTGGCCGCGGAAACTCCTTCATGGAGTACGTGCCCAGCCGCGTTCGCGAGAAATGGTGGCAGAAGGAACGTCGCTCGAATCAAGAAACAGCGACGGACAATATTTTTCGACAACTACGCAAGTTTCAGTTTGAGTCTTTCATTGTGGGCCGTCGATAGTGCAGAAGCGGCCCGGCCCTTGTCGAATGCAAACAAACAACAGCGAAAGGAACGGCCTGAGAAGCGCAGTGGACCTCAGCTGACACAAACGGAAGTACCGGCCCAGAGCCTCTTTGGCACAGCCCAATTCATGTGGGTTAGTGGACAAGTAGAATGGGCTACGATCCGATAAATCTAAAATGAAATACAGTCCATGGAACACCCACACCCACACTCCCCTCCCTTTCTCTCTAATAATCCCTTTTCTTTAGGTCACTCTCTCTAGTGACCTACTAAAAGGAAAAAAAATCACCTAGAGTACAGTTTTTGTGAGTAGATTATCATCATCAGACTCCCGAGTGCTCGTAGATCATAATCACCAGACGTCCACTAGCAGCGACGCGCACTGACATTTTTGTTCCCTGATCTCGACGCCGACGAAAGAAATCAGTTTTGGGGGGGACCTGTTCCTATGGGCGGGACCTAGAGACGAAGGCGATAACACGTGTGGTATGGCCCACCTATCCCGTGAATGTGAATAATCACACCTGTCCAAAACGCCTCCAAATCCGTCACCGACGAAAACGCTTTTTGTCCCCACCCCGCCATCGCCATGACTGTCAGTCTGTCACTGCTCCTCGTGGAAGCGTCGAGGCGATACGCTTATTTGGAAACGCCCTGTTGTGCCTTCACAATACTGTAGTAGTAGTAATATTTTTGGGTCAATCTTTGCCGCTCCAAAGTGCAAACCGGTTTCTCAATTTTTGAGTCCTCTCTGTGTTTGTCTGCTAATACTAATACAACAAATTAAAAAGTTTGGTCAAGTCTTCGCCGTGATCAGCGGTGTCCAAGTACGATCGAGTCTTGGCGTCATCACTTTCGTCGCCGGTCGTTTTCCCGCGGGTGCTCGGCACGTAGAGGACAGGTGGAGGACTGGACAGTGCCTTTCACTTAGCTGGCAGGCATGTACGAGCCCCAGCACCAAGACCTTTTTTAGATCTTTATCTTCTTTATTTATCCTCTGGTGATGATGTCGATCGCCCCCTGACAGTTGTTTGTTTACCTACAGACGGGAGACCATCAATTAATGGTGATAATGACAGTGCTGTTCTCACTCGCCAGCTGCCCAGCTCGCCCTCTCTCCCCTTGAACTAAGCGGAGTGCATTGATTGTCTTTTTTACTACCTGTGGGGCAGTAGGATATTTGGAATCGGTTTCGGTAGACGTCGGTGTCAAACCGTGTTAAACTTGAGTTATCGGTTGTATTTTGTTATGGCGATTAATTGGGATTTGTTTGACGCCGGCGGAGAGCGGCGTCGAGGCGAGCACGTTCGGTCCAAATTTTTTTGCCGCTTCTCTGTGGGCGTTTGGAACATTTTTATCATCATCGGTTTGGCCGGTTTGTGTGCCCATCCAGCCGGCCGCGCCCGGTGGAAGGAGGAGAAGAAGAAGAAACAAGCGGCAGCGGCTTATCAAAATCGCTGGCCTTCGTGATCCATTCACAGCCAGCTAGCAACAGTGGACCGCGTTATGTTATTGACTGAATTTTGCAGTTCCTCTTTGAAAATCTAGCGGATCCTGCTAAATTTGTTCACGAAAACCAGCCAAAATTCTTTCTTTGCGCATAACATCGCATATATACCGTAAAAAACGAAACGGATATTCCACAGTTGACAAGTACGCGTCCTGCTTTTCGCTAAACAACTTTCTCGGTCGTACTAAATTTAGCCTCAACGAGATGAAAAAAGAAAAACCATCTTTATCCAAAGAAAAGCCAAAAACAGATCGCGCGATCACGGCCGTCCGTTTCCCCGATCCGACGGCTGGTGCCTCGCTTCCGCCCAACGGATAAATCGAAGGAGAGAGAAGGATCATCATCAGTAAATAGAGGAGAGGGAACGAACGGGATTAAATATAGCGTGATCACCGAGGCAAATCTGGATGCTTCCAACCCAACCCAACCCCGGTGACGGGCACGGACCCCACCCCGACCCCTACCCTTCCTCTCCTCGATCCCCCAGCCCCTTTCCTTCTCCATCCTCCAATCCCCTGGTTCGCGAACGCCCGTTGCTCCTCCTCGGATTGGGCGGTGCTCGTGCGTCCCTGCAGCGCCGGGGAGCTCTCAATTCGGAGGGAGGTTGTCGCCATTGGAGGAGGGCGCGTGGGTTCTTGTCTCCTGGCCTGCCGCCGGTGCTCAATAGGTAGGGCTGGCCTCCCTTTTTTCTTGCTCTCGGATTTCCTTTGATGCTTTTTGTTCCTGAGCAAGCAAAAGATGTGATTTTCCGTCCAATTCGTTGGGTTGCAATCCGAGCCCCTGTTTTTGCCTGAAAACCTGCGATTTTCTGCTGCAATTCCGCCCTTTCGGTACGGCTCCGCCCGAATTCGCGTCGAATCGGCTTCCCCTGCGCGCATGCACTGGCCGTGCTTGCTACTTGTCACCTTCCTCGTCTGATTTGGTGCTCGTACAAGATAAGCTCGCGGACTGTACCTACCTGCCCCTGTCCTCGGCCGTGTCTTCTTCCCCTCGTCATTTCTGCTTGCTGTTGTTGTTAGGTGGCAAATTATCCGAAAACAAAGATCTCTGCCCACCAATCTGTTTGGTCACCTAACTCTTCAGGTGCCAAACCCCAAATCAAAGCTGTTTTGTTCGTTTCCCCCCACGTTTGACTGCTGTCCAGTTTAGGTGTAACGGAAAGAGATGATTAGTTACGTTTCTCCGTTGATTGGGAATGGAGTTCTTGATGCCCCTGTTTTGGTGGACGGTTTACTGACACACTCTTGTTTTCACATGTGGAGCAGCATCTTATGACTTGAAATGTCGGTCGTTCTGCATCCGTTGTTAGAGCGGGTTGGGTAAAGAAATGTAGCGTTCTCTTGTCTGCCACAAGCAAAATGGTGATACCACTGCTGCTAGAAATGGTGTGCGTGTTGTAATTATGGGTGGTTGGTTTCAACGCACCTGCTTGCCCAGTTGAACTGATAAAAATAACTAGCAACTGCCAGAAAACAAGGGGAGGGATAGTGCGATGCCATGTGTAAGCAATGCGATGCTTTGTTTGCTTGCAAAGATTCGTCGTGTGAACGGGAGGTAACCGAGGGAGGGAGTGGAATGGCGACCGGCTTGTGGCGTTCAAGGAGGATAAAGGTTGCGAGCTTTGCGTGTTTCCCTCCTGTGTTTCTGCTTAATTTAGGCAGCCTGTTTTCCACTTTTGTACGAGCTGTTCTTAGGAAGCAAGAAAGGTGCCTCCTATATTTGGCCACCTCCATTTGGTGAGTCCTAGCATGTGCTCCCCTGTGTCACATGTAAATGTGAGGAATTCTTTTTTCCTTGTCATGATCAGGCTTTGTTGGAATCTGTGGGGTGTTCTAGTTTGGTAATTCAGGTAGAGGAAACTTTGAATTTCGTTTTGCTTGTCTGGTTAGTTCTTTGGTTACAACTGTCTGATTTGGACTTTTAACTGACTGACCTAATTTGTTGCCTAATTTATCCATGCAGGTAGCCAGTATTTCAGACACCATTTCTTTGGATTGACATAGGCGAAATCGGGGTCTTGATCCCTAGTAACTAAGAGGGCCACAAATTTGTTTATTGATGTTTTAGAGTTGTGTATTGAACTTGGCACAGTTCAGATGGAGTCTAAGGGTGTGAATGATAAGGATGCTTTGGTTGATCTGGAGAGTGGAAGTTGTGATGTAGTTAGCGAGCACAACAATAGGGTCGATGCCAGTTTTACAGTTGGGCATGCAAGAACAGCGCACAATGGCACATGGAATGGTTGCGGGGGCACCAATGAAGCACATAATCAGCACATGGATTCCTCTGCGCCTGTTTCAGATGCTTCGTCTAAAAACGGAGATGACAGGAAGTCCGAAGGGGAGGAAAAGCTGGGCCTTGTTGATAGTTCTGGGGGTGAGAAGACGAAGAAGAAGCGGTCTAAAAAGCCGCCACGACCACCAAGGGCGCCAACACTTACACCATTGGATATTTCTGACCAGAAGCTCCTCAATGAGCTGAATGAGCTTGCTGTGTTGAAACGAGCAAGGATTGAGCGGATGAAGGCTTTGAAGAAGATGAAGAATGCCAAACAAGGATCCTCAAGTACCAACATATGTCCACTGATCATTACCATTATCTTCTGTGTCGTCATACTTTGGCAAGGTATACTAGATTAGCTCTCTAGATGTGCTACTGATGTGTGTCAGTTTCGTATGCAACAACAAAAATTTGTTGTCACTTAGTAAAATATCTATTGACTCGCAGACTCCCCTTGTCAAGTAGAAGGCTTTTGGTTACTATATTGACTTAAAGATAGCTACCAATGCAAAACGCTTGCATTCTGCTTGCAGTTAATCTTATCGAATTGTTGGAAGTAAACCTAAGCTCCGAATCTAGGAGTGAGATATTGTTTTTCTGTAGTAATGTTTAGTAAGACTCGGTAGGAGAGCGCATATCTCTACTTTTATGAGTGCAAAACTCAGAGGCTCTGAAGTACAATTGTTTTGCTGAGCCGTCTTTTTTTACATAATGGAACAAGGTCACAGCCTTTGCTGAGCCATCTAGTTGATTAACAATGGTAGTGTTTTCATGTCCCTTTATTTCTTCAAACATAGATGTTTACTATACATTTTCAAATATTACCTCTTATCATCACCTAGAGTATGGCCTTATCATGTAATTTAGATCTGATCATGAATATAACTAAAAAAGTGGATGATGACGTGGGTTCATTTACTTTTTTGACCACAGGATATTACTTATGGCAACACTTCCAATGTTTTTCTCCTTTATTGTGTAGAATAGGACATCTTGTTTCTAAAAGATAATTTCAACCTGCTGTTGCTTACACTTTCACTCTTCAACCTTCATATACTTAATTGGATTCTGCAGGGTTTTTCTCGAGGCCTGGGACGGCAGTAAGCTTCCATGGATCGCCTGAATCTTCGATAAGAGCACAGAGCAGCCTGATCTCCATTAGATTCTACAAGAAGAATCATTCCAACATCAGACCAGACAGTTCCACCACTGCAGCGCCCAAGTATGTGAACCTGGTTTCTGGAACCAAATTTCCTAATGTCTGGAGCTCCATCCCTTGCATTCTGTTTAGCATAAAAAATCAAACTGATGGTTTTCATACTTAACAAAGAGACTCATGTTATGTTCTTCTGCTGCTGGTGCTGATAGTTTCTTCAATATGTGCAGTAACGAGGAAGCAGTTTCGAGGCAGGGGATTCATAACCAAGCAAGAAGATTAGCTCGATGAACATGGTGGCCACTATGGACGCCCCCACTTGCTGTTTTGAAGCTTCATCTTGACCCAGGTTGTGTAAATTATGAGACCGTTAGCGCGCCTGTCGAGGCACCTCGCTGTAAATGAACTCCTAGTGTGTGCCCCTGGGTCGTACGCTAACTAGTGGACTTGTTGGCCAGTGTGCCTCTGATTATGGCACGTAGTGAAGAGAGCAAGCAACCTATCTACCTGATTACAATAATAAAGGTTTGCAGCGCAAACTTTGCGCGCAATAATCAAAGCCGATCCGATCCACTGTGTGATGTGCAATGCTGCATCAGTTGATGATGGGCGTGGCTGTGGCCGGTTTCATGTGCAGAGATTTGCTGAGAAATTCTCAGTTCAGACTTGAGACCGTTCAGTTAGATTTGCAGGAGAGATCTGTAGCTGAAAAATTCTCAGTTCTAATTGTGGAATAAGATTTGCAGGAGAGATCTGCTGCTGAAAATTCTCAGTTCCGTCAGTGTAGTGGAATCTGCCGGGCGATCTATACCTGAATGCCTTCTAGATCTGCACACCATGGATGCTGTAGACCTGTAGTTGCGTTGTTCCATGATGGAAGATGGTTTGACAATCTATTGTTTTCTGACTCCCATTTGTGTGTGTTTTGAGTGTTCTGACGGCAAAACACACATGGCATTGCTTCCGAGGTAGGCAGCACTTGCGAGTTGACTTTATATACAGATTGAGTACAACTGTACAGGTGCTAGATCTCCGCTGGTTGACTTGTAACATTGGAATATACATGGCGTAGTGTTAGATGGACTTTGTGGTCTGGTATCTGATCTCGAGTTGTCGGATGGGAAATGCCACATGGCATTGCTCTGTAAGCTGGAGGCTTGTGTACGGCCGGTGAAACGCGTTCGTGGGGACACACGTGAGTTGAAAAAAAATTACGCACTAGAAATCTGATCTTTCTAGCTGGAGTAGTTGACTAATGCGAAATGATTTTGTAATATGTTTTAGCATTCACGAAAAAAAATCAATTTTACCTTGAGAGGTACTATATTCGCGCCTGGGTGAGCACTGAGTAGCCTCTTTGGGCCGTTTTGGGCTAGAACAAACAACCGGCGACCAGTGTAGGCCTCTTCGAAAAAACGACAGGTCCGAGTGAATTGGCCCACATGTACGTGATATTGCGGAGATATATTTGGGCCACGCAGCCTATGTTAATATTGGGCCACAAATCAGGCTCAAATTGGATCGCGACTAATAACCGCGACCCAGTTTAGGTTCACGTTTGACCGTCCCATCCATTATGGGCGGCTGAGATCAAGGAAAGACAGGAACGCACCGACACATTTAGGCAGAGAACCCGCACTGATACCAATTTTGCGAAGAAACCCAGCGTCTTTACGGTTTACACCCCTACCCCTTTCTGTTCGAACACCCTTCTCTTGCGCGCCATGTATTCGAACAAATGCCGCCTCCGCTTGCACCTCCTCCTCGGCCGCCGGCGCCGCCACTTCTCCGCCGCGCCAGGCTCTATACTCCCGCAGAGTACGAATGGATATTCGCGCCTCCGGGAACCGCAGTCCCCTCCCGCGCCTGACAGCGGGGACACGGCGAGAGCCCACGAGGCGACCATCAAGCGTCTCGCGGCGGCGGGCGACGTGGACGGCGTGCAATACGCGCTGCAGGAGATGCGGCTGCGCGGGGTGGCGTGCCCGGAGGGCGCCCTCGTGGCCGCCATCGACGCCTTCGCCCGCGCCGGCGCGGCCGACCGCGCGCTCAAGACGTTCTACCGCGCGCGCGACCTCGGCTGCGCCGCGCCCACAGCGCGGCTCTACAACCACCTCATCGACGCGCTGCTCCGGGAGAACATGGTTGCCGCCGTGGCGCCAGTGTACGACAACATGAAGCGGGACGGCGTCGAGCCCAACGTGTTCACCTTCAACCTGCTGGTCAAGGCGCTGTGCCAGAACGACAGGGTGGACGCCGCGCGCAAGATGCTCGACGAAATGGCCAGGAAGGGGTGTCCCCCGGACGAGGTTAGCCACGGCACCATTGTCTCTGCGCTGTGCAAGCTTGGCAGGGTGGACGAGGCCAGAGAGGTCCTGGCTGTGTCTCCGCCTGTATGCGCCTCGTACAATGCCATCGTTCTAGCTCTCTGCCGGGAATTCAGGATGCAGGACGTGTTTGTGGTTGTTGATGACATGATGCAGAGGGGATTGCAGCCTAATGTAATCACGTACACAACTATAGTCGATGCATTCTGCAAGGCCAAGGATCTGAGGATGGCATTGGCCATTCTGGCTAGGATGCTAATCACCGGATGCAGTCCAAATGTTCTGACATTCACTGCTCTGATGAAAGGGATGTTTGAGGATGGAAGGGCACATGACGCCCTTGGCATGTGGGAATGTATGGTGGCTGAAGGATGGACACCATCAATAATCTCTTACAATGTTCTCACCCGTGGCCTTTGCAGTGTTGGTGATCTCAACGGAGCATTATCTATTCTCAATAGCATGAAGCAACACGGCAGCTTTCCTAATGTGGGCACCTACTCTGTTCTTATTAACGGTTTCTCCAAAATTGGGGACCTTGATGGTGCTGTGTCAATATGGAATGCCATGACAAGTGCTGGTTGCAAGCCAAATGTTGTTGTCTACACCATCATGGTGGATGTGTTTTGCCAGAAGCATATGTTTGATCAGGCTGAGAATCTCATCCATAAGATGCTGTTGGAAAATTGTCCTCCTAACACAGTGACATTCAATACATTGATAAGAAGTCTATGCGGCTGCGGAAGAGTTGGGAGAGCCCTGGACATATTCCATGCAATGAGGAGACATGGATGCACGCCAAATGACAGGACCTACAATGAGTTGCTCCATGGACTGTTTAGGGATGGAAACCGTGAAGGTGCTCTCCAAATGGTGATTGAGATGCTAAACCATGGCATTGTCTTGAGTTTAGTAACATACAACACTATAGTAAGTGGTCTATGCCAGATGAAAATGAGCAAAGAAGCTATGGTGTTTCTCGGGAGGATGATGGTTCTAGGAATCCAACCAGATGCATTCACTTTCAATGCGATGATTTCTGCTTATTGTAAGGAAGGGAAAGTCAGGATGGCCGCTTCCATGCTAGGTGGAATGAGCGCAATGAATTGTCCGCGCAACATAGTTGCATACACTATTCTAATGACAGAGCTCTGCAATCAGCACAGGCTGGACGATGCCATGGTATACCTATTAAAGATGTTATATGAAGGTATATGTCCCAATACAGCTACATGGAACGTGTTAGTGCGTGGAGCTTTTAAAAACCTCGTCTACATTGGAGCAGTTGATTTGGTGAATCATGTTACCACAGATTTATGAGCATGAGACTAAGGTTCATTGATGCCATTTTTACGGCTTGTCGATGAAGGCAATACTGACGAGAAGCAAACTCAGATTTTTGTTGTGCCATTGAGTATTTAGTAAGGTATGTTATATTCTGTAATGTTGACGTTCTGTTGTCATGACTGCAAAGATTACAGTACAGCTCATAATTCTAAATGATTAGATGAATTAAATCTACCAATATGCTCCTTGATTTCTTTGAACAGTTCGTACACTGCAATATTTATCTCCATCTTCAAGTGCTCATCATTTTACCATTTTGAGTCATAGATACTCAACATTTTGAATTCCATACTTTCTCCAATCAAGTCATAGGGCTTTGAGATGGGGGAGTAAGGGAGGGCAATGTTCGTCATTTGTTGGTAAGTTTAGTTTTCTCGTAATTTTGGCCATAATCCATATACAAAACAGGTTTAGAAACTGTTTCAGGTTGGGGATCAGAAATAGTAAGCACTATGTGCTAGGTGGGCAGGGGAACTGGTTCCTGCCCTCCAATGTACAGTTGCCAGCAAGGCCCCATCTTTCGGTACAAGACTGACTTATTGGCCTATCTATCGAAGATAAGACTATGTTCCCTTAATCGCTAACACGTAGGCCCAGGCCCATGTGTCAGTGGCGGGCAGTACAACACACAAGCCTGTCCTAGGGCAGTAAGGTGACTTGCCTAACGGCTACATAAGCCAGGTGAGGTGGGGGGGGGGGGGATCACAGAGAATGTAGGTGCTGTGTTTTTGAAAACATAGAACTTGGCCTATGGTTTACCAGCTCATTAGTGGCGGTTCCCAGAAACTGTTTGAGACTCATGAAACATTGTAGTTACACAAAGGCATGATATACATTTTATTGATCTCATATAACCTTGAGTATCAAAGTTCCATGTGAGATTTACAATGATGTTTTCTTTTCAGCTTATGATCGTGCAGGACATGTCTCTTCACCTAGCTTTGGCAGCATTCTTCTGGTCCTCTAGCCTTTTGTACAGCTTGTCTATCTCAGGCTGCAAGTGAGGAAATTTGAATTAGAACTACCAAAATGCAGCAAGAAAAGTCAACTACTATAAACAACAATGATTTCAACATATCAACACTAAACAATGCCTTTCCCACCTGGTAATATTTCAGCATGTTGTTTCTTCTCTTCTTCATTGTTGCAGTCACTAAATCCCTTTCAATGTCAAAAGGTTTAGGATCCAATGCAACACCTTTGATGAACTCAAAACCTCGTAGCTGAATTATGGTATGCAATGAGTACAATATATAAGACTTACAAATGCAGTGAATGAGTAAGGCACAAGGATTCTAGTAGTCTACAAACCTACAAAACTAGCCAGTTTCTTTTATTCATACATCATAAACAATCATTACTATAATAACTTAAGGTGTCACATGTTTTTGCATTTCACAAGTTCAGTTTCACTTATCAGGGTGAATAGATTAGCTGACCTTGTTCTTCTGTGCAACAGCTGTCAGCTCTTTCAGGATGTACTCTTTAAGACCTTCAAGTTTGCAGATTTCATCAAACGAACCCTTGTAACCATTTGACTCTGCCCACTTCATGGTGTTTTCTTCATGCGGATTGACTACTGCAACTAAATTTGATCTGAAGCTATCTCCATATACCCAGATCTATGGAAAGGATGGAAACAACAGTATTAAATCTGAGTCAATACTCTGTTGATTTAGTCATGGCCTAGATGCACAGGATTTTTCACTTACATCTTCAACAAGTGGGGGGAAGCCATATACTTTTTCCAGGTACTCTACTGCAACATATTCTCCTTGTGACAACTTAAATATGTTCTTTTTTCGGTCAATGACCTTCAGGATCCCATCTGGGGTCATCTCTCCAATGTCACCTGTGAACAAGCGTGGGCTGGATCACATTACTCTGAAACCTAATCTAAATCATCTAGTTTGCACGTAAAAAAAAACTCCCAGATTGATTCAAGTTAGTCTGCCCACCTGTATGAAACCACCCATCAACGATGGCTTCACTTGTGAGCTCAGGGTTTTTGTAATACCCAGTGAATACAGTCTTCCCTCGAATGCAGATTTCACCACGTGAAGGGTTGCCAAGTGGATCGTAGCCCATCTCAGGTACTTCCTCCAATCGTATTTCAGTGTATGTGGCAGCTACGCCGACCGTTCCAACCAGGGCCATGTCATCAGGGTAACAAACTGTGCTAGGCCCCAGTGTTTCTGTCAAACCTGATTAAAGGCACAAAATCCAATCGTATTTCAGTGCATGTGGCAGCTACGCCAACCGTTCCAACCAGGGCCATGTCATCAGGGTAACAAACTGTGCTAGGCCCCAGTGTTTCTATCAAACCTGATTAAAGGCACAAAATCCAACCTCAAATTGGTTTCTTCTGAATTATCTAAATGGGATTTATGACTCAGCCATTTTGGTTAAGAATTTTGAGAAATATGTTTGAGATGATTGTAGCCATAAGTATCTGTATGGAACAGGAAAAATGAATTTCTGAAAAGCTTTTGCTTCTTATATACAGCAAGGTCGAAGAAAGTGCAACTACAATAAAGCTGAATACTTCAATACAGTAAATCAGAATAAGTTCTCTTAATACTGGTGTTTCAATGACAAAAAAAAATGAAGTTTTGGTTAATATCATAATACTAGGGTAGTAAAAGGCAAGCACCAGAACTCAATGTAGACTCACTGACCTTGTAAATATTCAATTATGTTTTATGCCCATTAGTTTTCGATCAGTTCTCTATATTAATCATTATCAAAATAAGATAACTTATTCCATCTCAAGACAATACTAAAATTCATGCTTCAAGTAAAAAAAGGAAAAAAAAACATGAAGCTTAGACTCTACCTTATCAATGACTTTGTTTTAGGGATTGAAATTTGCTACAGTGCCAGTTTTTTCTATCACCAAAAACCGGTCGATAAACCAGGAAGACTGACCGAAAACCATTTTGCTACAGTACCCAGGTTCGGTTTTTGCGATAAATCGGTCGTCTGGTAAAACCGGACCAGACCCGTTTCACCGAAAACTGTGAAAACCGACCAGTTTTCAACGGTTTTTCAACCTATGCTTTGTTTATGCTACAGGATAATTAAAACTGTAGAAAACATCTCTATGCATTACCATAGCCTTGAATAAAGTATGCACAGCTAGTCACCCGCAGGAACTCTTCAATCTCGTTGCTTAATGGGGCCCCTCCTGAGATTAATAAGCGAAGACGACCACCAAGTCTTGCCTTGACCTAAATAAAGCAAATGGGAGGAAAACACCGGCAAATAGTCTGTGAGTACTGCTTTTACTGTTCTTTTCATTTCTATGTGAATGATTCTACTGTAGATTTTTCTCTGTTATAGATTTTGGTCTAAGGAACATTGAACCTTTCTAAAAGCCAGCATGTCAGCAAATGGTGAAGCAGTTTTGTGTGAATGCCCTGCTTTCATGCTCGCCAGTTTGCTGGATTAAAATACAAAATGGAAGTAAGAACAGCATAATTTCATCGCTGCTGTAAGGAACTAATGATTCCAAACAACTTACCGGTTGTACAGAGCATTAAAAATTACCCTTCTTAGAGGTCTGAGTTCTGCTATGGCTTTTAAGATACCTAGAGCAATTCACAGAAGCTGTCTGAGCTGATGGATATGTGAGCTTAATTGATACATATATTCATATTTCACCACCTTCGTGAATTCTTTCATACACCCGAGGCACCCCAACTAGTAAAGTTGGCTTTAGCTCCATGAGATCATCCCTTAAGGCATTCAAATCCTGGTTAAAAAGGAAATATTTGATTGTCTTATTATCAACGAAAAACCACTACTTCTATGACTTAAAAGGTTGTGGTGGATTTACGTACACCATGATAGTAGCCAACTGAGCCCCCTTTGTGAAAGAAATACTCTTCAATCATACGGTCAAGGATGTGAGCAAGTGGGAGAAAGGATAGAAACACATCATCTGTCGTCATCTGATTACATGAAAGCACCGAATTTTGCTTAATATTACGCATAAACCAGAACCGTCCATGAATGATATTCATAGGACTGTCCAAGAAAAGAGAGCAACCTTGTCATCAAACTGGTCCATGAAGAGGTCCACCCCTTTTACATACATGGCATGGCTTTCATGGCTCAGCATCACGCCTTTGGGTTGACCACTTGTTCCACTTGTGTACATGATAGTGCATGTGTCATCTGCTTTCGGAGGGCAAGGTTGAGCTGGATTATCCTTACCCTGAAATCAAGTTCCAGTGCTGATGCTCAGTTAACACATATATAATATATGCCACTAAAAATATCACTAGTTTATTACAAATTCAGTCATCACAAACACCACCACCAAACTGAGTGTCTGAAATGAGTATTCTATGTATTTCAGGTAGGCAAACTATGAAGATTCTACATATATACGTACCAATTTTAAGAAATCATTCCAGGAGTACATTTTCATCCCAATCTGATCCGCTTCTCTGATCTGTTCACTCGTTGCCGAAGTGAATGTGACCAATGCTGCAACCATGTTTCGATCATGATTGTTTAATTTATATAGTCCTGCCTAATATACTGCAAAGAAACCATAACCATTTGTCATTGCTTACCTTTCAGCCTCTTAGCAGACTTGCAATTCGGGGATAGTATCTGCAGTTAAAAAGGTCAACAAATTCAGACAGAAGAACTTAAGGTTATGCAGCATAATCAATTTCTTTGAATTGTACCTCTTTTATTTTCTTGTCCTGTATGAAGACAACATCAATCTCAGCATGATCAATAATGTAGTCAACAGCTCCTGCACCTATACGCCAGAAATACTTATTTTAGTACAAACACATTGTATATTTCATACAATTGAAAACATGATAAATATATGCCATGGCAGGCATACTTATTTTCTACTAATGCATTGCATATTTCTTATAACTTAAACATAGATATATATTCTGTTTTAAAGTTGTTTCCTCCTTACCCAAAGTATCGTAGAGTGGGACACAGATCAGGCTGTAGCCATTGCAAGCCTTGAAAGTTAATTGTAGATTAGTATAATTTACTCTAGTCATAAAGGATTGGGATTTGGGAATTTAACTTTCATATAAGTCACTCATGTCACCTGCATTGCTACTATCCACTGAGGGCAGTTTGTTCCATAGATTCCAACCCGGGAGCCCTGGTATTAATGAAATTAAATAGAGCAGCATCAATTTGTGTGATCCATGTAAATATTACAGGATCTCTGCAAAATACACCTATTTGGAGTGAAAGCAAAAAGTTAAAAACTTTTGATCTTACTGGTTTTAATCCCAGCTTCTGCAAAGCAGAGCCAGCTTGCAGCACTTCGTCATAGACCTCCTTGTATGATTTCCACAAGTAGGGCCCTGGCTAGAAGATAAAAACAGAGAAATTTTCAACAATGGTACAGAAAATGAAAAGCTAGAAGAGAACTGTAGGAGCAGATATATTCATTTGCACATACATACCACTCCATCTTTAAATGGACGCCATCCAAGCATCCTGTTGTTGGGGTACTTGCCTGCTGCGGTTCTGCATGAACATAAACAGATGGTTTCAGAAAAAGATATTCTGAGCTCCGAAGTGACCTGTTTTTTAGTATGCAAAAGGAACAGTAGTGAACTTTTACTCTTTCAGTTGTGTACCTGAACACGTCCCATGATGTATGCATGTCAGCCTCCAGCGGTGGGAACCCATCCTTGGCCAGTGAGCTCCGGAACACCGGCCCTACCGACGGCCGGCCGTCCTTCCCTGGCTTCCCATCCTCCACCTTAATCGTGAAGATGTTTTTCGGATTCGCCTCCATCGCTCAGAGTGGCCACTAATACCAGAACTCAAGGTTAGCTCTCTCTCAGAAACTCAAAACTTTAGGATACCTACTGGATTTATAACTGTAAAGTAGAGCACCAAGCAACATGTAGGGAACAACTGATATAGTTTCTTATGAGCCAAGGAAATCAGAAAAAATATACTACTAGTTGAAAAGAAGGAGTTTCGTAGAAGACCGTTTCAGAATTCGAGTTCCTTTGAAATCCTTTTTGACACTTCGTGTTTAGAAAACGATATTCTTCAAACTAAGAAAAGTAGCCGCAGAATAGTGCTGATTGGCAGGATATGTTGAGCAAACTCTTTTGTTTATTCGTGTAATCAGGAAGCAAGACACGTTCTGATCGGTACTATTCAGCTTAGAATGAGAGAGAGAGAGAGAGAGAGAGAGAGAGAGCTTACAAAGAAGGGAACTTGGAGAAGGCAGAGCTCTCTGACCAGTTGAGATGAAGTGAGCTCTGACGCCCTGCTGCTGAGGGTGGGTGGGAGGAAGAAGAGCTCTTATGCTGAGCGGGGTGCTATGGCGAAGGGAAGTTGTGTGGGGTTGGAGAAGTGGCGTTGGTGGGGCCCGCATGCTGTGAGGCTGATAGCTGAAACCGCTGAACCCCTCCTGTTTACCCTAGAGAGAAATTCTAGAATTTTAAGCTCGCGTGCTTAGCGCGTCTCACGCAGAGAGAGATGCGATGAACAGAGGGATGCCGGATGGGGCATCATAACGCGCGCGCAGGAGAGAGAGAGAAGGGAGGGGTAGTTGGCCCAGGAATAACTACTGGAGCCTTCTTTCCCTGTCTGTCTATTGACCCGTATGGTCAGTGATAGCAAGTCAAACGGTTATTCAGTACAAGATCATTATGTGGCAGGCATGTTTTATCACACTAAAGCACGTAATTTATCTTTTGCTAGTTGATTCTGGGGATAAGGCCGTAGTGATACACACTCTAGCAGTAAATGAGAAAGAGAAACATGAGGTGTCCCGGTTTCAGGAGAAAACGGAGGCGCTGACATCAGAGCACACAAAGTTCCAAAACTCACTTAAGCAGTAGCACAGTCAGCGGGACATGGACTTGCAGAAAGACTAAATAATTTAGATAGACCCTTTATATATGAGAAAATATGTAGTTTAGTAGTTATATTCGACATGTATCAGATTTTTTTTTTTCGGTCTTCTGCAGTGATGATCTGATGGAGAAGATTGGGATGCAGCGGTCCGCAAAGGCGATCTGAAGATACGCCTGTAGGGTGGGTGGCGGCGACCGGTGGCCTCTCAGCATCATTTTCGCAGCGTAGTACCTTCTGGTTGGAAGGTAACATTAAGGTCATTACCCCAGTCCCCAGGCCATAGACCACAGCTTTATGTTGCATTTCGCGCCTTCCTAATCAGTTACCAACTATCAGAGAAGTATGGTGGTATTTACATACAAATGTCTAGTATCAACATGGCTGAACAATGTTCAACTAACTATTTGTTATGGTCAATAATTTTTTTTAATGTTTCAACTAGCTTGGTCGGGCTACTCTGGATTTGTCTCAAAAGTTGTGGCAGATTTCACGCTCTGATGCAACTATCGCTTTAATCCTGCCGTAAGGTTTGGGCCGCTCATGTATGTTGATGCTAAGCCCTTAAACATGGTAAAAAGATGTTTCCCCCCATGAGTTCACTTTCTTCATGGTTCTTAAATGAGGTCTATAATAACATGTACTGCTACTATTTTGAAAACAACCAATACTTTGCGTTCTTGAAAGAAGTATGGAAGTAAACGCTAACCAACATTATCAATCAGCGGATTATCTACTTAATCCAGTCATTTACTGGATCCGTCCTTTCTTCCAGAGAAGATTTCAAATTAAATTTTGAAAATTATATTTATGAAAACGCTCCATGCAACAAGGGCAGGTAACAAAAGTTTGACAAGTCACTCACCTGAGAACAAAAAGATACCTATCACTCTTTCCGTGATTAGGATAAATGCTATAGCTCTGGACCAGCTTGTGATTCTTTAAATCTTTCCCCTATGTTTGTCGCCGACTCTGGCAGTTCTCAAAAGAAGCAGATTGTAGTAGTAGAGTGAGGAAAGCCTTCCAGAATAGAGAAACAATGTTGAGAAGCTGGAGTACTGCTTGTAGCTTATACTAGCTCCTAGCAATAGTTACTACTTTGTTTTTTCCAGCAGTAATGGTCTGCCAGATCACGCATATAATGATATTTTTATCTACCAATGAATTGTCAACAGTGATTCAGTGCTGCTGTACTCTACTTAACCCATCCTCTTTGCCTCCAGCCTCCCCAGGGATACCCGTCCAGCCTGGTCATTGCCAAGCATCAAAGAGGCAGCTGCTGCTACCAGTATTGTGGGTGATCATTCATCTTTGGGACGGTTCAATTTGTACAACAGGCAATGGACATTCGAGGCAGATGACAGGTAAGCATTAATAACGCATATTTATTGATTCGTCTAACACTTTTATAAGCTAGAAATATGCGTATTTCTGCGGCTGCCAGAATTAGTTGTAGTAAGCTGTGCCACGTTAATCTGTGAGATTGATGCTATAAATAGGATGACGCCCAACATAGCTCTAATCTTAAAACCGTACATATTTATCTAAAAATAGGGAGGTTCATCTTAATTAGTTTCTATGCTTATGTGCAATCATTTTCTAACAAGTTATTTTCTGGATGTAACACAACGCCCATAACCATGCATCCCATTCAGAATTACAGCAACAGTGAATCAATGGCCATTTGTAGTTGAGACGCCCTAGATGCTTGTATGGGCTGACCTGGGGTTTCTGCACGTTGTCAAGGGCAACCAGATGGGCATAATGATGGGACAACATTTATTGCCTATCTGCGTTAAAATTATGTTGATGTTTTGGTTAGTGGATAGGTAAGTACTAGTGTACCTAGTTGTGGATACATATGGTAGGATGGTTTCGTGATGTATCAGTAATTTTCACGTGAGAGGCTTAGGTTGGATTGCTTTGCACTGATAGAAGGATCGGTAGAGGCAATTTCATGCTTTCTTTTCAAAAAAAAAAAAAGGAAACACATGTATGTCGTATGCTAGTTGGAACCTTTTTTAATTAAAAAGAAATAATACTGTATGAGATATTCTTAGCAAAAGAAATTAGACTGCTGGAAAAGGCGTCCCCTGTTTTTGTCAGCTTGATTGCAATCCCTGACAGTTGGTTGTCTCTGAGGCAGCATCCTGTTTAATTCCCTTAACCAAACAGTTTGATTGTATCAGCCTTGATTGCATCGCTGATCAGTTTGATGGCTATACTTTCCAGCATTCTCTCAACTAAATAGTTTAAATGGTCGGGGTACCCATCAGAGGTGAACTGAAAATCAGGTGGTAGTAGAAATCAGCTTATTATGGAGTGTTGCTTTTGCCAATTGGGTAAGATGCTATCACTGTCGTTTATAATTTTTCAAATAAACACTGTCGTTTACTCAGTTTATACTCATTTAGCAAGTAGTAAAAAACCCAAGCCCAAATAGTTTTTTCACCATTGAATATTACAAGCCTTCTGCTAATACTCAATTGATCAGCATAGTTCTTGTTAGTAGTAGGAATACACACGCAAGCAATTGATATAACTAATTCTGTATGGTACTAGTAGTATTTTTTCTCTCCCTGAAATGTTTCTGCACGATCTGTACATGAATACATGATAGGATCATTTAAACACTGGTCATTTGCCAGCTCCCGATTCAGTTGTGTACAGTAGGTCCGTTTGGACCATTCCGTTGCCAAAAGCTGGTAATGGTATACACAGCCCTCGTGAGAGCGAAGAAAAGGAGTGAAGCAACAAGGGCGGGAAGCAGACAAAGAAGAAGATGGTTGTTGCCGTGTCAGGTCCTCAGAGGATGCAGTGTAGTTGGGGCAGTTCAACTTAATTCCGTATGGTTGGATCCACCATCAGCTCAGAGAAACAGCTGGCGCATTTCATTCTCGCCATTTCTTCAGGTAATTCTTCCGTCCGAAGCGTGATTTGAATTGTGTTACTGTCTAATGAGCTAGAAAACACTTGAAATAAACCGACAAATGTACTTCAATAAAAAAATATTCCTTACATGCAGGACCGACCAAGATAATCGTGGACGAAAGCTAGGAGTACGCTTTGTGGTGATTGGGCACTTGGCACAACATTCGCCAACCCAAACTAAATGTACAAACGACAGGTGGATCCACAGCAACAATTAGACTGGACCATTTTCTTTCTGTCATTATTGATTGGGCAGAAAATACGATGGCATACTTAAATATGTCGTATGAAAAAAATAAATGAGTACTGCACTTTTCGTCTTGGGAAGTTGACAAATGTTTACTGACAAGACCTTTCAAATATGTGGCTGAAACAAAATAAAAAGTCTCTTTACCGTTTGACTTTGTTCGAGGAGGCGCAGTATTGTTTAGCAGTCGTTTGTAAGCAATTAGTTAGGCTCTTAAGGAAGTAATCTGTTGTTTTTTTTTCGTCTTAGCTTGTGGGTGGGTGGGGTGGATGTTTGGTGATCTGTCGATGGAAACTAGATTCTATATGAGCATTTCCTGGGGACGCAAACGGCTCGTTGCACAGTGGTCAATGGACCGTATGCTGATTAGTAGATGATCACGCTAGGGGTCGTTTCATGTTTTTGGATAAAATCCAATACATATGGGGTGGATGTATTATTCTCCTATATCGAAAAACACGGATGTGTTTCATCCGTGCAAGTTTGTCATACATGCAGAAAAAGAAAAATTCCCCATATCTTATCGTGCATTCGAATGTTAGGTGATCTGTATTTTCTAACTCTGAGAGTTGCTCCGTACAGGCACGTACACGTTCCATTCCACTTAACTTGACAAGAGACACTTCTGAAGCTTAAAAAAAAATGTCAACGTAAAAATACACATACTTTTCTGTCGGAAGTTCTGAAGCCTTTTTTTTTTTTGGGCGACGAAGGAACTTTTGAAGCTGAGTGGAACACCTCTAGCTTGTACTAGTAAAATTCAGATCCCTACAAGAATGTTTTAGGACCGTAACTAGACATGGATCGTTGCAAGGCTTACCGTAAACCAGATTTTTTTTTTCTTTTCACATGAATAGCTCTCACAATTCTTTTATGTTTTATAAGTAACAACTGTGACAATTAATAAGCCGCTCATTCTTAAATCTCCGGAAAGCGAACTATATCAAAGAGACCTTTCATCGCATCACCGTTACTGTAGTTGGCGCATCATATGGACCTGTCTTCACGATCGCCATCCTATTGACAAAAGATCCGTTGGGTAGCTAAACATTCATGGAGGTCAAGGACAGCAAGCTGCTCCCCTGGCCTGGACAACGGAGTAAACCTACCAGTGTTCATCAATGTGGTCACCCCAACTGACCGCATGTACACTAGTGAAGACGTTTGCAGAAAGTGGAAACGGATGGCCGGTGGATGATTTTTTTTTTATTTTTTTAGGTATGGCCGGTGGATGAGTTAATAGGGCTGAGCCGAGCTGAGCAACGACCGTCCGTGTCGCTTCCCTATCCATGTAGGAGTATATCCGTGCGCCAATTGCAAACTTGCAATGCAGAAGATGCACAAGGCATCTGCATGTGAGAAGGTAGTCGATCTGTGCAGGCCAACTGGCAGGGTTTTAAACTCCTTACTTGGATTCCACTATATAAGCATTTCTAGATTTTCAAGGCAAAATAGCATCGAAGTAGTACTACTACACTTTACATCAATTCTTTCTGTCTCTCTGTCCCTACGTTTCATTGGGCTCATGCTTTCAACCCACCGGCAATGACGGGGCAGTACGGCAGAGGAAACTGCTTCCATGTGGGTTGCACTTGGCACGTCCCAAGTGATTTGAAAGGTGAGGTAGTGCAGAACAGCAGAAGTTAATTTTCTCCCGTGCAACAAGAGCTGGTCTTTTGTTTCGAACCAATTTACAGTTCATTGCAACATTCATTCCCTCCTTAGTAGTATAAGACGGATTTGTTTGGGTACGCGACTCTCAACCACTTCACCAACCTTTTTTAAGTGCTTAGAACAAGCTGATCATATTATTATTATTATCTAAAGTAATGCCGTCGACATTTGCACTCGTGAACGCATCCCAGCACACACACACGAAAAACGTTAAGATGCACACTTTGAGAAAGAGAAAACTGCTGCCGGATCAGCAACGCTAATCGGATGAGCCGTTGTCCCGTTAAGTCACATCACACAGGTGCACAGCTCCATTTGGAATTCATAAAACACCATTTGCATGAACGCTTCCACCACTTGCGCAATGCACTGCTTCACCACTTCACAAGTGTGTTTGAAGCGCCCATCCGTGTCTGCAGTGGCAATTTTATCGTGCATCTGACTCTCTGCGAACCTCACCAATTCTAACGACGCGCAGTTGAAGCGCAACTCATTTCATTCTGACGATGTGATCGTTTTTTTTTTTATGAAACAGGAGGGGGAGTCACTACTGATTAAATTTTAATTAAAACCAACAACGGTCATTTACAGGATAGAAGAATTAAGAATAAGAAAAAACAAAGTTCAAGGAAAAGCAAAAGGCGATCAAAAGGTCTGTAGCCTGTGGATAACCAAGGTGAATTCTTTCCTAAAAACCTCCCGACATTGTTGGACTGTTGGGTCTTTACCATTAAAAATCCAATCATTCTTTATCCTCCAAATGTGATCGTATTTTACAAATTAGTATTTTTCATATGGTGATCTGGATAGCCACACTTCATGTGATTACCGTACCGAACAAAATTAGTGTTTTCTACTTTCATGCGCTACAATACTCCAAGTACATAAAGGCTGTAGGAGGAGAAGGTAAAGGAGTTCCTAATGAGGGAACCTGCCCACACGTTCAGATCCGACAACGCATTATACTCGGCCATGTTCTTTCCTGAGGCCATATTGAATTCATCGTTCTACTTTCCAGGACCAAGGCCAGGGGCATCAGGTGGTCCAGATTCAATCAAGGCTGCTTAAATTGCACCGTGAGGCTCGGCAGAGGCAGAGGATGTAATGAACACTAAACAGTCAGGCGGTACACCCAGCGTTGCTCTTGTTCCATCCAAGACATTTTAAGTTCAAAAATTAAATGAAATTCTCAGAGGTGTTCAAGTAACCTACTGCAAACATAGCTCAAGATGAAATGATACTGCAAACTGAATCACGAACAGGCGTTTCCTCACCCTAATACATTGAAGTTACAAGTCTCTGATGCTCTACTGCAAATATAGCTCAAGGTAAGATGCTTGCTGGATTATGGAGTTTCCTCTAACAATTAGCATTCTACTAGTTCGCCAAAGCCAGTACATAAACTTTACGCCCCGTTTGGAACAATAGAATTTTACAGGAATCCTGATGATCTTCAATGATTCTAGTAAAATTCCTGTGCTTCAAGCGGGTCCTCGAACAAGAAGGATCTACCCAATGCAAGGATTCAGATGCACTGCACAAGGAGTTGTAAGTGCATAAAGATCATCGACCAGTTTGATGTCCTAGATACGCACATCACAACCTTGCTAAGTTATCAGCCAATTCTTTTGGGTACCATTAGACCAAGCTCCTATACAAGAATCAGCACAAAGTCTTCACATCTCTAGTGCCTGCAAAAGGTTGCCAGTTTTTCATTAATATCTGCATTATGTAGAAAGAATTATGTCTGCAAATGGTTACAAAGATCACTATGATACATTTGCATCAGAAAGAAATTTATCTATCAATCTACGGCAACTGAGCTTAAAAACAAAAGAATCATAAGTCTAAACACCCAAATATTGTATCAACTTACTTCTGACAAAAAAACAAAAGCAACATTAGGAACTGTAACAAGTAAAGAGAAGATGCAGGGAAAATGGCCAAGTGAAGCATACTGGAGAAGCACGCATCCACCTTCCACCGATCCAGTCATAGTGAAGCCTCAGTTGTTCATGCTCGAATTCCATCTCTTCCTTCCAAGGCCTAAAGTAGACTGTGTATCTCTGATCGCTAATAACCTTGGAGATCACACCAACCCACCATCCATCATTGCAGAAGGCATCTACCTCATCAAGCAACTTGAATCCATTCGTGACAGGGATATGTGGAGGAGAGGGTCTGATGTGCCGTGCTTCTACAGGTTCCGTCAAAGGTGAGATCTCATCCTCATCCTTCAGAGTAGCATACTCCACGACAAATTTACCGTTAACAGATTTAATAATAGTTCCCTCAAACCAAGCTCCACGGAAACCTTCATCATCACTACTCACTTCAACCTTGACGCCTCGTGTAAATTTTACTTTAGATACATTCTGAGGACCATCAAAAGGGCATAAAAAGAAAATGAGTAAGGTACATTAGTAATTAAAAGGAATAATACAAAGCAGTACATTAGCTGCATTACGTGCATCTTGCAGTTCCATAACATACAGGAAAATATATTCTAAATTCGCTAAACCAAGAGGAACATCTTAAGAAATATTTTCAATTAGCACTTAGAATTAAGAAAAGAAAACCTATTGGGTTCAGTAGCTGTTAGGATATTATTCTGTAGTTCCCATGGACATGTCTCACAGTTTATGTTCTCCTTTTCATTTGTCCTACTAATCAGCTATATCAAACTGCTGGCACCTACCTCTACTGATATAACATTTGCCCATAGTGGGCCCTGAGTAAAAGAATCTATGCATCTTCACAGGCTAGATGATAAATTTTAATTCTTCACCAGCCATGTACTAAATATCACCAATAGGGTGATTGTCAGCTGCAGGTCGCTTTGGCAGTTAACAAGAGAGCTACCTTTCGAAGAAAAAAAAAGAAGAATAGTGGAGAGTAGCTGACAATGGAATACAACAAGGAGATGTGTGTAATCTTTCTTTAATTAACAGCTCAGTTAATAATGGGCAGTTGGAGATAAAACAATCGAAATATTGCACAACTGTATGAGATCATCTTCATATACTCCAGAAGTCTACACCTGTAGTTTTCTTTAGAGTATTTGAAAAGTTCTAAATATGATTTGAGAGAGTTTTTTTCACAATTCCACTGAAGAAGGCATTTGCAACAAGTAACAAGTTAGGCTTTGGCTTAAGCAATGCAAGTGAATGCCTAGAGTGCTAAAGATGCATATTTCTCAGTCGACTGTTATTCTTTGACTTCACAGTTCAGATAGAAGTCATATAAAGAAAATCAATCATTTTTTTTTCAAAACAGATACTTCTCCAAATAACGGATAGAAATACATGCTAAAACAATATCTTTGGTTATTCTAATTGTAGACATCAAGTTACTTCACTAATTTTGACAATCAATGCAGCTGCATTTTAGAATGATTAATAAGTGGTGAACTGCATCTTTATGTCACACAGACACTGGGGGCTGCATTAGCACAGAACAAACAAGTGCGCAAGGAAAATTAGTGGATAATAACTTAAAAAGTTATATATATTTTATGCATTACGAGGTTGTGCACCAGGGTACTTTTCATCCTACCAGACAAACAATAGCTGACCATATATATATTTGACAATAACAAAGTGACATTGGAAGAAAGAATCAAATAAAAGAAACAAACCACTAAGCTAGCAGCAATTTAGACTCTGATTTAGGGAATTAAAGTGATCTGTCAAAATACTAAGGAAGCCAACTTGTCAACCATCCCTTATTCTTTGAATTCAGAATGCAATCATCATTTTCGTGCAACATGAGTACCTAATTTAGAAAACAAAACAAAGGCATGATAAGACAATATATTTAATTATTTTAATTTCATACATCATGTACTTTCGCAAGAATTATCGAGTAATAATGCTGTTTCCACTAGAATTATCAAGTAATAAAGCTATTTCCATTAGAATTGTCAAGTAATGAAGCTGAGATTTCTAAGGAACAAGGAAAAGAGGAAACCATGTGAAAAGAAAGTCAATTTTTTAAAAAGAAAGTCACACTGGAAAGAAAATGTGCAACTGACTACAGATGGAACAAAACTTCAAGTTTGTAATATCAACATCCATTTTAATGTCAAAAAAAAACCCTGCACTCCAATTGCCAAAGTTAGCATGAACCAATAATGCAAATGCCATTGTTGATCATTAGTTAAAATATGTTACCTATATTGCAGCCAACAGTAAACAAGGACGTCAATATAAAATGTACAGCAACTTACTAGTCAATTTTTTTATTGTTATAACAAGAGCAGAGCAATCCAGGAAGTGAGCATACAAAGTACAAAAACTTCAAATTTCACAAGTATTTGAAAAAAGAAATGGACCTGTGATTCTTGTTTCCATTGACCATCAACCCAGTCATATTGAAGCCTCAGTAACTTCTGGTTCAACTGAACCTCCTCTCCTGAATGTGCTGACTTAAATGTACATCTCAGTTCCGGGTGAACTTCAGTAATCACCCCTAGCCACCAGCCATCACCTTGGAATGCTTCAACCTCATCATTAATGTGGAAACTAATAGTCGATGCATGTGGAGGACAAGGCCTGACGTGCTTCACATTGACAATCTCCTCAGACAATGCAGTACCATCCCTCTTTGAAACAGTGTACTCCACTAAGAGGTTGTTCTTCCATATAGTCTTTGCCACAACTGCAGGTAACCATGCAATAACAGAATCATCTTCCAACTTAGCAACTTCGATTTGTGTTCCTTTTGTGTATGGCATTGTCTTTGGTATCTCCTGGCAGGCAAAGAGAAGCTATTTAGAATCAAGCACAAAGAAGCAGGAAGAAACAATGTAACTGGTTACATAAGAACCAACAGGAAGAGCAGTCTACCATGACCAACTCAGTTCAGGGAAAAAACACATAGATATCGAAGCCTACAAATTTAATATTAGCAATAGAAAGAGAATGTATTATGACAATGCTATTAGAAAGTCCAACACCTTCCATCTTTAGGGCAGTCCCAAATAATTGTAGGCCGTCCATCTAACTAGATCTCAATAGCTAAGATGACATATTATCCCAAAGGAGGTAATACGTCAATTGTAATTATAATATTTCATTTTCATTTTTCTTTTTGCTTTCGGAAAGTCGATTAATGCACCAGATTTTAACATCGATATGGATTCAGTTCCGATACACACCACACCACTAGTTATTCTATTGGCTGGATTTGTCTCACGTGTGACGTGACAACACATATATGACACACATTTGTTAAAACATTGGGTGAACTGACAAAAACAAATGATGTAGTGCACATGTGCATGCTCAAGTGCCCATACAGAAATTCCTGCATGCCACAAAGTTAGGTGCAGTGCCATGGCCAGCCTCTCAAAGGAAGGCAATCACATATGAGATGGGTGTATGTATACATGGAAGAAGCAACCTCTAGGCAACCTCCGTGTACGATGATTGAGGTGCTGTGGTAGTTGCGGCATGCTTCAGTACTTGGTCTCGGTGTAGGCCAGCACTCCATTTGTTTCGTTTGGGGAGATTGGCAGAGAAGGGAATCAAATCAGGGAGAGATTGGCAGGGATCAGGGGTCCACGTGGTTTCCTCATTGTTCATGCAAAGAGAGATCAATAGGAGCCTGGGAGTTGCCGGTAAAAAAATTAATCTAATTTTAATCCCCATTGTAAAATCAAAGGCCCAGATTTATTTCTTATCTTACCTCAACCATAAACGATCCCTTTATCATCAGTTGAAACAGAAAGTCCTTCAAAGATTTATCTTTTCAACAGAAAGCATTTGTAACATCATCAGGAATAAGGTCACTACTCCAATAGTTTTGAGCATGTGGGCTTGATTCAAGGCTCAGAAACTAGAAGGGGAAATAACAAGAACAGAGAACTAAAAACTTCGTGATATCAAGGATCAACTGCTTTCCAGGTATACATCGACCTAGAATCATTTCATTCCAGCACCATCCATATCTAATTGAACACATCCACCATATCTAATTGAACACATTCACCATATCTAATTTCACTACTCTAAGATGACATTTCTGTAACTAATATGCTTACGATCTTCCTAATTTCTGAGCAAATGATTAACGAATCTGGAACCAGCAATCTTGCAAACAGGGTACCACACTATTGGAACTAGACAGTTCCATATCTTGCAACGTTTTGATTCGTCTAACATCCACAGCTACTCAAGTTACCATAGTCAGTAGCTATGTCTATTGCACAAGCCAGGACTCTATTAATTGTAACACACAAGACGAACAACGGAACAAGGACCAACATTTTCCCATTCTTTCCAGTCTCAAATCTTCAACCAGCCAGAGCAGGGATTTGTAATCGAGAGGGCAACAAATTGGGGTCCGCCGTTTCCAAACCTATCTACAAAATCACTCGCCGGCCATCAATCAAGCAACAAAATAACGAATCTATAAAATCATCTAGAATGGCAGTAAAAGACGGAAGTTTTCGCAGATCAGAAGCTTATCAGAACCCATACCATGCTATCGGGGGAGAGCCACTCGCCGGCGACCCACTCGAGGTGAGGGCGGACGCTGCCGGCGTCGAACTCCATGACCTCCCTGGTCTCCGGGAAGCACACGGTGACCTTCCCGTCCCCGGCGGCGCGGGGAGCGAGCGCGACCCCGATCCACCAGGCGTCGTCGATGAGAGCGTCGACGGCGGCGTGCTCCGCGGGGGGCGCCCCCGGCGCGGGCGCCGGCGCGCGGAGCGGCGGTGGGCGAGGGCGGACGCACCGCGCCGGCACGGTCTCCCGGAGCGGGCGGTCAGAGCCATCGGACTCGACGAGGGCGTCGTAGTCGACAGTGTAGGTGCGGGGCTTGGAGTTCGATTCCACCACCACGGCCGCGAAGTGGGCCCCGCGCAGGCCGGGCTCGTCGGGGAGCACCTCCACGGGGTCACCGGGCTTGAAGCCCCCCCGCAGCTGCGGCGACGCCGGGTCGCGGCGGCGAGGGATTCGTGGCGACCGCATTGCTGTTGGAGTGTGTGAGTGTGGACTGTGGACTGCAGTAGACGACAGAAGAGAGTAGCAAGCCACTACGTTTTGGAAGTGTGGACTGTTGGCCCTATGTTTTGGAAGCCCTGGGACAAACTCAACAATTCAGATGTCCTTACAACTATGTAAAAATATGCTCAATTGTGAAAAATATATAAACTGACAAAAGAAATAAAACAGTAATTAACTGAATCAATAGCACATATGATTGATTCTCAACAACTAATGAAAACATTGCAATAAAACTTCTTGAAGACAAATAAAGTTAAAATGGTGGTTATCTCAAATTAAAAGAAAACTCTAAAAATCTAGAAAGAAGATTTGTTAATTTAGTTGAGTCTATCACATTAATTTCGATCCATTGAAATGAGCTTAAGTTGGAAGACATGAGTTGGCCGAACAGGACAGGAAAAGTGGCAACAAAACGTGGACATCTGTGGGTTGTCACCCAGCTTCCACCGACCTAGGCTTGGGCCTAATCTAATCATATGATCTTTTGCATGTGGTTTTGGACTGAACAAGTTATAGTGGGCCGAATAAACTCTTATCAGGGGCATTCGATATCTCAAGCGACGGCGAGAACAAGATGAAGAGCTACATGACCACCCTAATGGATTGGTAGGAGTAGAAGACCAGTTAGTCCTATACATGGTTTATGAAGAGAAACCTAACGGATTTATGGAAATGAACTTGCTTAGGATCAACGTTTAACAGTGTTGTGAGTGGATGGTGGAGAGGAGGGTGAGGTAGAGAAGCTGGGGGCACTTGTGATGCAATTGGCCATGGTGTTATATCTTAGACAACAAGCATTTGTAACACCGTGACTGCCCCTGCATGCTCTTGTGCATGAAGGCTAGTTCAAGAAGCTTTGTATGAAGATCCCTTCTCTCGCTCGCAATAATGCATCAGGTGAGGTCACCTGATGTCACACGGAGGCGCTAGCTGTATTTCAAGCACCTGAGCCAGACTATGGTCGGAAGTGTGAAATGTGATAACCAAAGTACCAAACACCTCTTTGATTTGCTCGAGGCAGCAACCAAACAACTTCTCGTAGCTTGTTCATGCAACTTAAGAATAATAGTACATTGTTGACTATCAAATACTATAAAAGCAATAATCAAATTTGACAAAATAACATCAAACTTTATCAAGTAAACCTCTACACTACAAGGACGGAGTGTCTCATTTATAATGAGTATAAACTAGGATCGAGCAAGGTACTGCAATAATCATGGTATTCACTTACTACTATACTACATAAAACTAGTAATATGAGTAAACTAGGATCAATATGTCAAGTCTTGCTTGTAAGTACCATGATTATTGTGAACGAGAGAAAAGGATCCTAACTACTTGAATATATATACAAATTGAAAAGGAATAAAGAAGTTCATCTGAAGGCCCCCGTGTGCCCACCAAACGTCATCGTCCACATCAATGAGGGCTTTGAATTTCACCACCATATGCATCGATCACATGGCGCACAACACAACTTGACAGCTAGCACATCAGTGTGGCCAGCAGCCATGCTCAGAAAACGCATGCATTTTGGGGCGGTGTAGCTTTAGCATGCAACTGCCTATGCTTACCTGGACAGGTTTGCGCAGCACAGACCGATCGAGACGCAGATGCAGGGATCAATGATGAGTCAGGTGATACAGAGCAGAAATTCAGTACTGCACATGCGAGCTGCTTAGAATCAATCAATCAGTAACGCCAAGGTATCCATATATAGTGGTCAATCATGGGATCATCGATATCGATGGATCCTGCCGTTTTGTTTCAATCATGTTATAATTAACACCGTAACCTCGCTTTCTTTTACTCGTCATCTGAAATAAGTTACTAGAAAACATAGATAACCACTATACTATTCTGTGTAGTGGCCATGAAGTAGTAAAAACACATCAATAGGTATGGCCTCGACTCGACATGTCCGCTGTGCTCAGTGCGTGCTCACTCACCGCTCCTGAATCGATGGCTTCTTGAAGACCACATGCTCTTCCATTTCCCATGAGCAGAAAGAAAGCGGAGCTTGCCATGCTATCTCCTCCTGTACTGCATGGGGACTCAGCATGAACACAACGACGCCTCTCTTCTTCTCGGTGATGGCATGCACTGCACGCGCTTGAAATTGCGTGCTCATCCACGTGCATGCCATCAGATGGCTTCAAAGTTTGGAGGCACTCCCAGTTCGAGCAATAGACTATTAGTCCAGGCTTCAGCTCTCATGCGTGGGACTTCGTGTTTGTGAGCCACCCTACCTTAGTTCCAAGAAGAACAACATAATTGAAGATATTATTATGATGTTTTGTCTAGGGGTCCCGGTGTTCATGCATCATCTTGTACTAATTAATCTGATGCTAATTAAAAGCACACTTTGGGATGTACGTAGGCCTTGGGAGATTCCACGATTCACGTGCATGGCCAATGTTAAACTACCAGTAACTCATCAGCTTCATACAATTACAGTACAAATTATAATTGTATCTAAGTGGTTATGATTTCATTTTCAGTTTTTCCTTTGTAATAAAATATGAAGGAGGTGAAAATTTTCAAAAAGTACAGAGATTCCCCTACTGAAAGCCAGGCTAAAAGGCATGGGAGTTGGGAGCCACTTGTCCCTTCCTCCCAGTTCAAGGAGGTCCTCTATATCAATCCACTAGATACGCCGCTACTCTCTGCATCCAAGTGAGCAATACAGCAAGAGCAGGTTGGTTTGTGTGGAGGCTCCTGAACGCTGGTCAGCTGCCACTTATTATCCTGCCTGGCTGACCAAAATCTCTGGAACAACTGTTTGCTTAATCCACTCAAGTCAAGAGAAGGTGATAATCTGCGTAACTCCAATACCTCTCTTTGTTCTTCTTCCAAACCTGTTCAGATCCCGCAGCTCCAAACTTTTTACACTGCAAGTAGGCAAGTAGCCATAGTTTTCGGTTCAGTTGTCATAATTTCTCCTATTTATGCATACGTTTTTTTTTTTTCTAAAGAGAAGCTTGTTGCTTGTGAGCTCTGAGCTATTTTACCTTCATGTTATTTTCGTGGACTTGCTTAGTGTGTGTTGTTCTTGCAAGTTCCAAACGCTGTATGTTTCTAGTTCATCATTCTTTGCCCCTTTTTTCTCCTCTTTACTTTTCATCTTTCAGAGAAACTGATATAGTGGTGATTTGATTACCATGTAACCTTTAGATTTCATTGCCGTTGTGCAGGTCTTTCTGGACCCAACAGGTAAACATGGATGACCAAAATCCTGGATCTCAAGCTCTTAAGAGCATCATTGTAAGTTGCAGAGTTTGAAGTCTTTATTATGCAAACGAAAAGAGAAAATCTAGAGTCCATGCAGTACTGTTCCATCTTATTACTGTTGTGTTTTACATATTCCCAGAGCAAGAAGAGGGGACGACTTTTGGGCAAGCTTTTAGTCCATGATGATCATCACACTACGGCGTTCAGCCTCCAAACGGCCAATAACAATACAGTCATCATCCAGGTGTCACATATACAACTGCAAGCACAACAATCTAATGATACTTGTGCATCCTTCTCCTAGTTCACAAGCTGGTGCTACCCCGATTGAGCTTTAATCTTCTTCCTCAAAACCTCTCCATCCTCCAAATAAGCCATACGTTCTTGACCTTGTAAGGCCTTTTCTTGACCTTGTAAGGCCCTGTCTCTTTGTCTGGCTCATCCACAAGCTTCTTTCTCACTTCCTCCTTGCCCTCGGTGCTCCTGTTTCCTGCCCCCTTCTATCCCTCCTGAGCTAGCTATCACCATATGTATGTATGCATAATGCATGCACTTGATGACTGTATAAATCTCAGATTTGTTATGTACGATCAAGTGCTATATTTGTTTTACAGTATCCCGTTTTCACTCTTTCTTATTATTTTGTTTTGCTAGCATGTTGAGGCCATTCACCATTGTATCTCTCTGAATATAATGGAGTGGGTCATAATGATGGGTTTTCAATATTGTAGTGCTGAGTTATTTGCACTAGAAGAAGAAGAAATCTTTTACGGTGTTTACGATCTAGACCATTGATTAAGAAAGGGACGATATACAAAATAAAAAATATCATATAAGTAGTAATAAGTGAGAAAATATGGTAATTTAGAGGATTTGATTTATTAATTACACCTTATTTGTTTTACTCCATAACTAATCAATGACATAGTGCGTATTAGCTACATATTGTATCTTAGGATTTAGAGCAGTGGTATAGACCTTAGATCCGATAAGACAAATGCATGAGAAGGGCAGGCAAATCATCATCACAGACAAAATTATATGTTTGGATATTTGATAACTAATCTAATTATTTTAACTAAGTTATCTTATTAATTACTGATTAATACATTGATTACTGAGAATTTAGACTAGGATATAGAGACATAAAAGCGACTTGGGATCGAGCTTGATAGGTCCTGTTTCAATTATTAGTGGTATATAGGGTGAATGATTGTTTTATTTAATTATATGATTTTTGCCATTTTGTAATTTACATGGCTTGGTGCGTATCAGCTAAATACACGACTTGCAAAACCTAAATAGTAGAGTATCTCTTTGTGAAACATGCAACTGTAAAAACAAAGCTTAGAGCAAGCATCTAGACTCGAGGTGTGTGTTCCTCCTCGTATAGAACGATCGACAAGCAAACAATTGCGTAAATCTGAATAAAACAATGTAAATTGAAACCAATGGGTTATCAAGAAATTTTCTATCTTGACTCGTATGTAAATAGTAACCAAGTAAGTGTTATAGAAACAATGTAAATAGGAACATCATGTATCAATTCATTTCCTAATAGATTTATACCCTTCCAGATTTGTCATAGATGAAAATACATTTTTGTCCTCCATACTTAAGTATCTTAATTAATATTTAAGTAACTTTTAGTTGGTACCTTTAATTATGGCCCACAAAATTTAAGACAATGGAGAACCCACACTACTTGCAAATACCATAGAAGATCTCCTAGAAGAAATGGTTCCTAGATATCTTGTGCAACATGAGTAAAATTAAAGATAAGCATTTCATCGCTTGTCGATACCACTTGATGATCATGTGGTGGTTAGATTTTGTGCATGCTAAAGTCTTGCCTGCATGTAGCAGTGTGTTTCGGAGACAAGGAGAGATGTACAGTGTTCAGGGGCTTCAGGTTACTACTATCTCCTGTTCAGAGAATGCACGCTCCCCAGGATGTGCTGGGGAAATGCTGTCGTGTAGTAGCTCTTGCACATATCCTTAATTCGGCGGTGAAATCATGGCATCGATTCATCATTTGCAGGCCGGTTTTCTGCTGGATCGTTTCTCTGTGACTTCTGACTTGGTAACATTATACTAATGCGGCCGGTTCATACATACGACCACTGGTGGCGATGAACGCAAAACACAAAATAAACATACGCATGACGACGTATCTATATCTCACGATGGCAATCCATCATTACATACAAGATATTATCTAATCAAACACACACAAGAAATTGAAACTTCATAAGTTGCAAATACATGTGTCAGGCTAGTGACTTGCATCACGAGTAATGCAACACACTCAGTACGTAATAAATTAACAACAAGCACAAACCTCTCTTGCACGACACACACACAGCGCCAGTAGTGCGCCCGTTCGTTCGTACGTTGCAGGCAGGGGCTCCATGCATTGCAACTTTAGCTATATAATCATGCACGATGGACTCATCATTCATTCTCTTTGCTCGCAGTATGATTGCTTGATCCAGACTGCTTCCAATTGCCCACCGGATCGATCGGTGAATGCAATGGTCGATTCGATAGCATGCATGCGCCAATCTAGTAGTACTACTAGGTGTCTGTCTCTCTCTGTCTGGATGGGCATGAGGATCGGGGACACAGAGATAGAGAGATTCCCCTGCATCTCTCTCGTGCACGCGCTGGGCTCTGTCGTCCACCGTCTCTAGCTACACTCGTGCAGTTCTGTTCTGTTCGTATCTCCCTTTCGACAATACGCATGTCACGGGTGTGTTGTGCCCAATGCCAACAACTCTCATGACAAAGAGTGCGTAGCATGCATGGGTGGTCTAGCTAGCTAAACATACAGTGGTCGCCACTTTATTGTCACTTTCCCAAAATTCTCTGGATCACGATGGTCCAGTAGTCATTCGTGCACATGTTTGGGTGCTTGGAGTGTAGTAGTGTGACTGCGGCAGAACTCCTGATCCCGACTATATATTCATGCGGCTGTTTTCAGTACGCACGCGTGCGCGCTACATGTAAGTTTTCACTCTGTCACAAACATGCATGGGCACAAATTCTTCTTCAAGAGAAATAATAATATTATTAAGCACGAATTGTTTTCTCTTACAGAGAAGCCATTGACAGGCGTTCGATTTTTGCTCAATGCCCACCGTTTCAGTTTCAGAATGGGCACCTCATATAGCTCTCCTGCATTGTAGGAGAGCTGTTTCAGTTGCCTAACTCCTTGATCGGCCCACAGCTGGGCCTTTTTCAGTGAATTACCGAAATCCCCTTTGAAGTCATCCGGTTGTCCTTGCTTTGCGTGGTAGCGACTGTGTTTCATGTAAATGTGCTGGAATGTGGGGGTGAGAGTGCTTGATTTTCACAACTCCAGCCATTTTATGCCAACACATGAGGATTGCGGCTTTTCTCTTTTGAAGATAAACCTATGGAAAGCCAAAAATTACGTTTTCTTATAATAGGAAAAAGGAATATCCATTGTTATTTAATAAGACATCAATATGGTTCTAATGTAAAAGCTTGAATATTCTGAGATATCATTACGAATTAACCTGCTGTTCCACCATTAGACTCTTGATGAACCGTTGTCGACACATCTGAAGAGGAGGTAGATGCAAGAGGAGCAGTTGAACTTGATGCAAACGAGGAAAAATGAGATGAAGATAATGGGAACAGGTGACCATCAGGAATAAGTTGCACTACTTTTCCGGCTGAGTTTAGCTGTAAAAGGAAATAAAAAGGGGAGATAATTAGCATGATGCATGAAAACTTCTATGGACAACACCCTTCAAAACTGAATGGAAAATTACCTTTTGCTTCACAGTATTTTGTGAATAATCAAATTCATCAATGTCTAGTAAATTTGCTCCTCCACTCCCTACTGCTGTCACGTCACTGATTGCAGGCTCGTTAGGAGTGATCTCTGAGATAGAACTACTTGATGCAACTTTCTCAGATTTCTCTAAGCATCGGTAGGGCTGGGAAGATCTGGAGCTCAAAGAAGAGGACTGTAATATGCAATCCTGGCACCCAGAAACCTCAAGCATTTGAAGCTTCCTAAGACTCAGGAGTGCAGAAGGTAATGCTTTGAGTCCAGAACATTGCGACAAATTAAGATACTCCAAACTAACAAGCTTTTCAAAAGATGATGGCAAATATTCGAGCCTAGGGCAATTTGAAAGGTTCAAGAACTGAAGAGAAGTAAGGCATTTAAAAGATTGAAGGAGCTTAAGATCAGAGCAAAATGAAAGATTTAAGCCTTTCAGATAAGAAAGTTGACCAAATGACTTGGGGAGTATCTCAAGTTTAGAACATTTGGACAAATTTAAGAACTGAAGTGAACAAATGCTGCCAAAAAAGTCAGGGAGCATTTGGAACTCAAAACCACTTAAGTTTAAATCCACAATAGAAGAAAAGTTTGAGAATGATTGCAACAATCCATCAGGTAATGTTGGAAGCTTAGAACACTCCGCAAGGTTTAAAAGACGAAGTTTCTTGAGATTTTCCAAGGATGCAGGAAAGCTTCTAACTTGAGGGCAGGACGACAGGTTTAGATAATGTAGCTCATGCAGCAGATCTAGATTATTCAATTGTTGAAGATTCTGACAGCCTTGGAGATTCAAATAATTTAGCATCTTTAAGTTGCTGATAAAGGGTGGCAACTCTGTGAGATCAGTTTTTGAAAGATCCAATGTTTGTAGCTTATGAAAACCATTAACTTGGGGAGGCAGTCCTGTTATGGACAAAGTTGAAGCATCAAGGTACCTCAGTTGTTTCAGCTGAAAAACTGGAGACGGTATCTCAGTAACAGAACAACCACTGAGATCCAAAACACGCAAATACTTGTTCACTGAAAGAACTTCACTGACATGTTGCAATTCTGCTCCACCCGTCTTGAAGATCAGTGACCTTGCTTTGGAAGGCCAAGCCTTGCTATCTATTGAATGTAAGCTAGAAGCAGAAACTTGTGCATAACGGTAATCGCAGTTTCGAGTACCGCACCCATTCTCAGAATCCAAAATCACAAGGATATCTTCACCAGCGACTGATCTAGCAAGATCATGTGCTAAGTTATGCATGCAGAGAATTTCCTCAGAATCATTACATGTCGCTTCAGCAGTCTGCAGACGAAAATGAGGTTAATTATCTAGTTTACTAAAACAAAATTATGTGGATTCACAACTGATCATCAAATTAAAAAAGTGGAATGTAATTTCCTGGGCATAGGCTATGCCATGGTGCGACTACATAAGCGAGTCCGATGGTTGAACCATACATACAAAATTATTCGTATTTTTATAAAACTTTGATACATCATATGTGGATGGCGATGACCACTTGCATTAGAAAAGTGGCGTCAGAGGAGCTTAGAACGACTACGGGAGGCAAGAGGGAAGCTAAGGACACTTGGTGGTGGAATGAGGATGTCCAGAAGGCCATAAAAGAGGAGTGCTTCCAACGCCTACACCTTGATAGGAGTATTATCAACATAGACCAGTATAAAGTGGCGAAGAAGGCTGCACAGTGAGTAGTGAGTGAAGCGAGAGGTCGGATGTGTTACTAACCTCGGGATTAGAGAGATAATCAGTCATTAGACTGTACAGAACATATAACCATGAGTAGAGTATATGGGCCAATATGGGCCTAGACTGTATGGGCCTTAACACCCCCTCTCAAACTCAAGGTGGATCTGAAGCATTGAGTTTGAGCAAATGAAGGCGATGCTGCTCTCTAGTTTGTGCTTTAGTAAACAAATCTGCAACTTGCAATTCTGATGGCACATACTGAAGAGCAATGGTTTTCTGATGGCAGTGAGATCGAGTAAATGAGACATCAACACCAATATGCTTGGAAAGACCTTGCTTCACGGGGTCATTGGCAATTTGTATGGCTCTAGTATTGTCACATAAAAGGGGTGTTGGGGAGTTACAAGGAATTCCAAAATCAGCCAATAACCATCGAAGTCATATGATCTCAGCTGTGGTAGAGGCAAGTGCCCGAAGTTCAGCCTCTATACTAGATCTGGATACAACAGTTTGCTTCTTGGTCTTCCATGTCAGGGGAGATGAACCAAGAAGAATACAATAACCGGTGACAGAACGATGTTCCACCGGATCACTTGCCCAAGTGGCATCTGAATAAGCATGAAGCTGAGAGGAATTATTTTGAGTATAAAGCAGGCCTCGAGAAGGTGTACCCCTTAAGTATCTCATCACATGAAGAAGATGTCCATAATGAACTGAGGTAGGAGTACTCACGAACTGACTCAAAATACGAACAACATGAGCAATATCAGGCCGTGTGGCAGTGAGATAGACAAGACTCCCCACAATATGTCGATATCTAGAGGGATCCTCAAGAGGTGCACCATCGTCGGGTTGAAACTGCAAGTGAAGGTCCATGGGCGTTGCAGCTGTCCGACTATCACTAAGACCAGAACGATCAATAAGATCTTGGATATATTCGACTGAGAAATATGATAACCCTTTGTTGAATGTGTAACCTCAAGGCCCAAGAAATAACTAAGAGGTCCCAAATCAAACATTTGAAATTGCTCACCTAGCTGTCTTCAGTAGAGAGATGTGCTCTGGATCATCACACATAATCTGGATATCATCAACATATAGAAGAAGCAAGGTACGACCTCGTGAAGAAAAATGAATAAATAAGGCAGGATCATGGTCACTAGGAGAGAAACCAGCAGCCTTTATGACAGACACAAAATGCTCAAACCATGCACGAGGAGCTTGTTTAAGACCATATAAGGCACGACGTAACCGACAAACATGTCCGGAGGGAGCAGCGACTCCTGGAGGTGGCTGCATATAATCCTCTTCATGCAAATCTCCATGAAGAAAAGCGTTCTTGACATCCATCTGAGAGATAATCCATGAACCAATAGCAGCCACTGCAATCATAGTATGAACAGTAGTCATATGAGCAACTGGAGCAAAAGTTTCGTCATAATCTAGTCCCTGCACCTGCTGAAAGCCTCTAGCAACAAGACGTGCTTTATATCTCTCAATAGAACCATCTGACTTGGTTTTAATTTTGAACACCCATTTACTTGAAATAGGCACTGCATGTGGTGGTAATGGAACAATATCCCAAGTGCCTGTGCGATCAAGAGCAGCAAGTTCCTCAGACATAGCAAGCTGCCACTCCAAAATGCTAGAAGCCTCATGATAATTTTTCGGCTCATGAAGAACAACACTAACACGGTGTCTTTTTGTACATGGATAACCCCATCTATCAGGAGGCTCCAAAATGGTGCGATCACAAAGATTATATCCAGCATTAACCTGTGTCTCATCAGAAAGAGCATGTGACTCATTAGTGTTAGCGGAAACATCCAAAACAGGAGCAGGGGAACTGGCCGGAGAGGTAGGATGAGGCATAGGATCTGTTTGTAGGAGGACGTGTATAAGTGTGGGTGACAGGTGGTTTTGATGAATAGGATGGAGGTGGTGGTGGTTCAGACGGTGATATGGTAATGGGAGGAAGTGATGAAGATGGTGGTGAGAAGGACCATCAGATGGGATAGTGAGAAGTGGGAAGATCCAAGAAGGCTGTGGATTCAATGGGAGAATAGGATGAATGAGTTGAAGAATTGTAGAAAAAGGGGCGATTCTCAAGAAATGTGACATCTCGAGAGATACGGATACGATGAGTGAAAGGATCATAGCATCTATAACCTTTATGTTTGGGACTGTACCCTAGAAAGACACACTCAACCGACTAGGCTATCAACGTAGTTCGCTCACGAGGTGCAAGCAAAACATAGCATGTACAGCCAAAAACTCGAAGATGATCATATTTAGGAGGAGTACCAAAAAGAACTTCACCTGGGCATTTGCCAGATAATTTGGATGATGGTTGTCGGTTGATAAGATAGAGAGCTGTGGAAATAGCTCCCCCCCCCCCCCGCCCCCCAGAAGTGAGAGGGAACAAATGAAGCAATCAAGAGTGTTCGTCCTGTCTCTATAAGATGTCGATGCTTCCGCTCAGCTACACCATTCTGAGCATGAACGCCAGGACAATGAGAGTTGAGCCAGTGTACCCTCAGAAGTCAGGCAATGGCGAAACCTATGAGATAAATACTCACCACCAGAGTCAGAGCGGAAGACTTTAATAGGGGTGGAAAACTGAGTATGAACCATGCGAACAAAAAATTGATAGAGCATAATTCAGAAGGTGTTTCATGAAATAGATCCAAGTATATCGAGAATGATCATCAATAAAAATGACATAATATTTATGACCAGACTTGGTTGCAAAAGGGGCCGAACCTCATACATCAAAGTGTACAAAATCAAAAGGTTTGGCAGAATGAGAAGCACTAGAATAATATGGAAGTTGTATTTGTCTGCCAAGTTTGCAACCCTTACAGTGGAAACTAGACTCAATAGACGTAGGACCTAAACAACCACTATTTATTAATGATGACAAACGAGATCCCACATAAATGACCTAGACGATGATGCCACTTGGAGAAGGATGAAGTGGTTGACGACGCAATGGAAGATACACAAGCAGTTGAAGGAAGTCTCAAAATGTCCAAGATATAGAGGCTAGAAGAATCTCTACGACGATGGCCAGTCCCAATCACAGCCCCCGTTCGACGATCCTGAACAAAACAAAATGAGTCATCAAATCCGACAAAACAATTTTTGTCAGTGATTTCACGAACTGAAAGAATATTCATAGATAGCTTAGGTACAAATGAGACACCAGGAACAGAAAAATGAGAGCTACTAAGAGCACCCATATGTGATATGTACCATCGGCTGTTTGAATAGAAGAGCCATCATTGATCGGCTTGTAGTCAACTAACTGGGACTGATCGGATGTGACATGAAATGAGGCCCCTGAATCGAGAGCCCATGAGGAAGTACAAGCTCCAATGGGTGCAGCAGTTGTAGCAGCAGATACAGAGACTCTAGGGGTATCGCAACCTTGAGCAGCACGACGGGCACGAAATTCTGCTAGCTTCTCTGGAAATTTGGTAAAGCACTGATCAGAGCGATGAGTGAACTTGTTGCAATGCTTGCATGCCTTAGAAGAACCACATCTGGATGTACCCCTCTTATGAGTAGCAGCCAGCACACTATGAGAGGATTGAGAAGCTGCCAAAGAATCAAGACGAGTCTCTTCTGCAATTAGATCAGACAATGCCTTGGCCATAGTGAGAGAGGAACAATCATGCAGGAAGCGTGTACGAATAGAATCAAAATCAGATCAGACCCCCATGATAAAGCGGTAAGTGAAGAACTGCTCAAGGAATTTGTATGTTATACACGCATTTGCTGGACACTGAGGAACCATAGAGACCAAAGGTCCAGTCAAGCGCTCAAATGCAGAGTTGTAATCATCGATAGTCATATCATGCTGCTCAATGAGATGAATCTTTTGCATGAGGGTGTGAAGAAGAGCACCACTTTCCTTAACATACCGCTGCTGTAAATAATCCCACATGGGTTTGGTTGTCTTAAAGGGGCGAAGACTCATAATCATAGACTGCTTGATACTATTGACAATGGCTGACATGACCTTGCCATCATTGATTTTCCATTGTTTAATCTCAGTAGCATTGTTGTTATTAGCTGTGGGTTCAGGTGGATCATCTGTCAAGTGAAAGGCTAAGCCATATCCTCTCAATGCAGTTTCAACACAAAAGGCCCACTCGTTGTAATTCTGACCATCAAGAGTGATGTTGATAACAATTGCACTAATTTGAGACATGTTGAGGGCTATGCTGCTACTGATTTGACCAACAACCGTGGAACAAAAATCACAAAGAACAGCAGGGAGCAGTTACCACCGTGAAATGCAGAGGGAGTAGCAACAAAAGGAAACTTCCTCTGTTCTTTAGTGATGAGCAGAGGAAGGTGATGCACAGCAGCAGCACCTAAACAGGAAATGCAGAGGCACACCAGCAGCAGAAGGAGCAGAATTCTGAGGCAGGACCTGAAGATAAGGACCACCAGAGGCGGCAGAAGATGTGCGGCGACGGCGACAGAAGACGTGAGCGCGAAGGCGCCCTAATCGGCCGCGGCGGCAGCGGGAAGATTGCGGCGACGATCGAATCGACCGCGGCGATGACCTAATCGGCCGCGACAGCGACCAAATCGGCCTCGATGGCGACCAAATTGGCCACGGCGGCGGCAGATAGAGAGATAGCCGCGATGGCAGCCGAAGAAATTTTGGATTAGACGGTGGGATTAGGAAAATTAATTAGTCTTAACCCTAACCTGCTCTGATACCATGTTACTAACCTCAAGATTAGAGAGATAATCAATCATTAGACTGTACAGAATATATAACCATGAGTAGAGTATATGGGCCAATATGGGCCTAGGCTATATGGGCCTTAACAGGATGTATGATGGCCTATACCAGCGGTTGGGCACAAAAGAATGGGAGAGAGACATCTACAAGATGGCCAAAATCCGAGACAGGAAGACAAGGGACATCAACCAAGTCAAATGCATCAAGGATGAGACAGATCGGCTTCTAGTAAAAGACAACGAGTTCAAGAAAGGATGACAGGAATACTTCGAAAAAGCCTTTAACGAAGACAACATGAGCTCGTCCATTGAGTTGGACACATCTTTGGATGACCTCAACCGGCACTTTGTGCGAAGGATTCAAGAATCTGAGGTCAAAGATGCCAAGAATGAAAAGAGGCAAGGCGCTGGGTTCGAATAGTATCCGCATTGAAGTGTGGAGATTGCTTGGGGATGTAGCGATAGTTTGGCTTTCTAAGTCGCTCAACCTTATCTTTCCGTCAAACAAGATGCCCAACGAGTGGGGGCGTAGTATTTTAGTTCCAATCTTTAAGAACAAGGGCGATATTCAGAGTTGTACCAACTATTGGGGGATCAAGCTAATGAGCCATACAATGAAGCTATGGGAGCGGGTCATTGAGCATCACTTAAGAGGATTGACGAGCATCACAAAAAACCAATTTGGATGGAGGCGATTTTCTTGATAAGACAACTTATGGATAGATATAAGGAATAGAAGAAAGACGTGCATATGATCTTCATTGACCTAAAAACAGGCTTATGACAAGGAGCTGAGCAACGTCATGTGGTGGGCCTTAGAAAGGCACAACGTATCAACAAAGTACATCAACCTCACTAAGGATATATACAATAATGTTGTGACAAGTGTCCGAACAACTGATAAAGACACAAAGGCTTTACCAATTAAATAGGACTGCACCAAGGATCGACTTTGAGCCCGTATATTTTTGCTTTAGTGATAGATGAGGTCATAAGAGAGATACAAGAGGATAGCCCTTGGTGTATGCTCTATGCGGATGATGTGGTGCTAGTGGATGAGAGCAAGATGGGGGTGAACTAGAAGCTAGTGTTGGGAGACAGACTTTGGAATCCAAGGGTTTTAGGCTTAGTAGGTCTAAAACAGAGTACATGAAGTGTGATTTCAGGTCCACTCCATATGGTGAGGAGCATGTTAGTCTTGATGGCCAGATAGTGCCCAAGAAAGACACTTTCCGCTACTTGGGATTGATGCTGCAAAAGGACGGAGATATTGATGAAGATCTTAGTCATAGAATTAAATCTAGTTATTTGAAGTGGCGTCAAACTTTTGTACTATGTGACAAAAGGGTGCCACAAAAGCTCAAGGGCAAGTTTTATAGGACTACGATTCAGCCTGCTATGTTATATGGAGCAGAATGTTGGCCCGCTGAAAGACGGCATGTCCAACAGCTAAGTGTAGCAGAGATGCATATGTTACGATGGATTTCTAACCACACAAGAAGAGATTGTGTCCGAAATGATGACATACGAAAGAGATTAGAGGTAGCACCGGTTGAGGAGAAGCTTGTGCAACATCGCTTGAGATGGTTTGGACATGTCCAGCGGAGACCGAAAGAGGCACCGGTACGGAGTGTGGTATTAAGACAACTGGATAATGTGAAGAGAGGCAGAGGTAGACCAAACTTGACTTGGAAGGAGTCTGTCAAGCGAGACTTGAAGGATCCGAATGTCATCAAGGAGTTGGCAATGGATAGGAGTGTGTGGAAGCTAGCAATTCACGTACCAGAACCTTGATTCTTTGTTTTTCCCCATTCCTTTTGTTTAGTTTTTTATCACCCTTTTGCACCTCTTCTCTTCTTTCCTCTATTGAGTCTTATTTCCTCTCTTTTCCCTTTTTTGTTTTGGTTTTATTGCCCTTTTCCCGCCTATACTCTTCTTTGCCTTCTTTCTTATGTGTGTTTGTTTTGCTCTTGTGCTTGGGTTCTTCAGAGTTTCATCTCTAGCCTACCCCAATTTGCTTGGGATTAAAGTCTTAGTTGTTATTGTTGTAAAACTATGATACATCATATTAAATTAAGTATACAAAGTATGCCAGATGTATATGGATTAAGGTACCGACATGAGAATACATGGTACTATCCAGATGTGTTTCAATAATAAGACTTCAAAGAAGAAGTGAAATGATGCCTTTTGGTGCATCACACGTGGCATGGGTTTTTCCCCATCAAAGTTATTGTATGGAGACTCATTTAAAAGGTAAATAAGATTCATATGGCGATATACTTTTGTTCTATTCTAAATGTACAAATATGTGAATGCTTAAAGATACTAAGTCTTATAAGTCTTTATTTTCAGATAATGAAACTGATTTTGTAGCTTGATTTATACCTTTGGCATGCATTGTTAAGTAGACATGTTTGCCATGGCAATTACTCTAACTAATACCAGAATTTCCATATCATTTGTCATTGCCATACCAGGAAGTTCCCAAATGCAGGTGCGTACGAAATACCCAAGTAGTCGGACCCTTCACCAAACTCTGCACAAGTGGGAGCTACATGCACCGGGCTGCCCTTTTTTTGTTATTTTCAGATTACTAGTCAGCATACTATATTCAGAGAGAGAGAGAGGCGCTATGATACTATTTTCCTAAAAAAAAAGATGATAGTATAATACGTAATTAAACTTGCCTCAGGCCTGTGGAAACCTTGAAGGAAATGAATTGCTTTAAGTTCATCGATGTACTTTTCAGCAGTCACATCAAGTGGCAAGGTTCCATGTCTCGACTCAATCATGTCAAGTGCAATCCATTGCTGAATAAGTTTTTGTTTATCCATGACAGACCCTTTAGGGAAGATTGAGCAATATACAAAGCAAAATCTTAGTTCGTGGGGCATACTATAGTATATTATCTTGAATGATGGAAATATTGGTAAAATTTTTTCTTTAGGGTAATCCTCCTCAATCTTCCACATCTCTTTATCCTTTGCAGCTTGCCATATTTCACGCCTCTGTCTTTGAGCATTCACCACAGATCCAAGAAAGTTGGCTATCAAGGGTAAGCCTTCACATCTTCTAACAATGTCTTCTCCATATTCTCTAAAAAATGGGTCATGATGACTTGTCATTGCCTTTTGAGAGAATATATTTGAACAGTGGTCTTTAGATAACGCCGGCAACTTGTAAGGTGGAACTGTAGATATCAGCTCAGCAACTTTCTTGCTATGCGTGGTCACTATGACCTTGCTTCCTGTCTGTTTATATGCGTGGTCACTATGACCTTGCTTCCTGTCTGTTTACCTGTCATCAGCATCTGTTTCAGCTCATTCACTTCTTCATCTTTGCCCCACAAGCTGTCTATCACTATGAAGCACCTATGCTTATTAAGTATGTCTTTAATAGCATTCTTGATTGATTGCAGTGGCATATTTCCCTCCATCCTTTCTGTAGTTTGCAAAATTATATCTCTTCCAACTTTTTCAATGTTAATATTCCCCATGGAAACATGAACCCATATCCGGAAACTAAATGACTTGGTTCTTGAATCATTGAAAACAAGCTGTGCAAGACTTGTTTTCCCAAGACCTACAGGCCCAACTATCGGAATAATGGAAATCTCTTGTTCATTTCTTTGCATTAACATGCTCATGAGATGTTCGAAGTCTTCATCCCTTCCAACAATTTTGATATCTTTATTTCTGAATGATGTTGTTTGTTTCTCTTCAAAGTTGACTGCTGAGTTGATATGTGAAATGAAATGATATTCAGCAGGTAGGCGCTGCCTCATCTGTAACAGCTCTCTCTTGGATTTCATATTATGAACCATTTTAACCTTCAAGAGCATCGGATTGTATAGCGAGCAGAACAACGATCCCTGAAAATTAATTCCAAAAAAAATATCCCTGAAAATTAACCATCGATTCTTTTTTTTTTTTTTTGAATTTGTACAGCAGGGGAAACCCCTTCTATGGTAGGTAAATATATAAATATTATAAAAGAAAACAATTCTTTTTTTCAGTCACAACAAAAGCTGTAAGCTTGCAATCACAATGTCAGAAGCTGAAGAATTGGTGCTGCAATATTTAAACTAGAAACTAGAAAGGCAAGTGCTTTTACAGAGGGCAGGGATAATGCCCAATGTAGCTCTGTCCAAAGCTTTATCTCGAGTTTGCATCATAGGTTGTAGGTGTACCTAGAAATTGTACCACAATACTATTTATCATAAGGACTCTGCAACTTATGTTCTCCACTTCACTAAGCTTCAGTGGCCGTCCTAAGTCATGCTACCTTCCCGAGATGGCAGTACCCCTTAGTTGAGACCATGATGGTGTTTTTCTATTCCAACTGCAGGCACAACTGATGTGCCCCAGACATATGGTATGTGGCATTCTTCATTGTGGCCTTCATACTCATGTTAGTCCTAGTCTTCTAGAAGAACTAATGACAGTTGCACAATGTTAGAAGCACTTCAGTATGCAGTCCCGAACCCATTCTTAGGTTGGGGCGTTTAAGTTAGCAGGTCCTCAATAAGTTTGTCCCATTCTAAAATGTTGACAAGCTTTATTCAGTCAAACATGGTAACATTGACAGCAATGACAAAAAGAGAAAAGAATAAGGAAGCATGCTTTCAAATGTCGTGATTCTTGATTTTTCTTGTGTCCACTATCAATAAAATTCATTGGTGCATGCATTTGGTACTACGCTAATTCTTCACTCATTATGTATCTCCATTCCCCCACTATTGAAACACCTTGTAAATTTAGATCCCAAAAACCAACTACATAACAGATTATCTTTCATAATTAAAATATACCACGCAATTGGATCTGTTTGAATTAGGGAATAAATTCCCCTAGTTGTTTCAATAAGGGAGTTTATTAGATCCAAGGCCTAACATTCAAAGTATCTCGTTGCAATTATCTAAAAAAATGGATAAGTACTAAAAAAATCGAAAATTCATTTTACCTTCTGAGCATAGCCGCTTCCCTCGAACTCCTCCTTGGAAGAGTAGTACCCTTCAACAATGTCTTCGATGTCATAAGCAAGGGATTTGATCTGGCCAAGCCAGTGCCGCAAGTTTGCCCTATCGGTTCCGAAGGAGTTGTTCTCCGCATTCTTCAGCAGGCTTTCCAGGTACACCAAGGTGTCCTTGATGTTCTCGAGGTCGTCGCTGAAGCTGCAGCATAGCTTCACCTCCCCTTCTGCGATCCCCACGACATCAGTGATTTTCCGAGCAACCTGCTTCACGGCGGCGGCCACAAGCATCTCAGTGGCAACCATGGCTGACACCTGACAGGGAGAGGGAGACTGAGGGAAGAGACAGGCGAAGAGCTCAAGTATCTGCAGTGGAGATGCAAAAGAGAGTCTGAAATCTGAAGGGGAGCCGAGCAGGTGAGTGGGTGACTCGGTGGCACCGTGAGAGTCGTGAGACGGGAGATTTTTTACACTGTTCTTTCCTCGATGTTTCCTCGTCTTCGATCTACAACTTATTAATTTAGAATGTGCTCGTTTCTTACACATTAATTTTTAGGCTTGTGCTATTAAATATTAATATATTAATTAAAAATATTAAATATAGATTACTGATAAAACTCAATTCATAACTCACTCACTAAATGACAAGACGAATCTATTAAGATTAATTAAGTTTTATGATTAGATAATATAATATTATAGTAAATATCTCTTAATGATGAGTTAATTAAACTTAATTGATTTGTCTTGTAAATTAGCATTCAACTGTGTAATTAGTTTTATATTTAATCATTATATTTAGTGTTTAAAAGATTAATATTATAATACTAAAATTTAGACCCTAATAAACGAACACACCCTTAATTGAGGTGTGATTGTTCACTTTGTTTCTATAAAGTTAGAGATTAAATTCAAATCGATTTTATACCTTCCACATTATCGAATTTCAAAAATCATAACTCTCACGTCCGGAGTTCAAATGAAACAAACTCGGACTCTATCTCGTAGCTCTCAAAAAGTTCTATAATTTTGATATTTAATGCATTCACAGATTCGGAAGTCTTTGTGTCTAAATATACGATACAAAAATATCTATTCTGATTTTAACTCCTCTACGCATGTTTCCTTACGGGGCCCATATCTCATAGCTCCGGAGTTCAAATAGTATGACGCATATATGTTCCGGAAAGCTCTCGACAAGATCTACAACTTTCATAGTCACACTTTTCCCATTGGAGCATATCCTGAAGTCCAAAACCACGACTCAATACAGTGCTATTTCTGAATTGCGTAAATTATTTTTTTCTTTCGGATAAACCTTTTATAAATCCTTAGTCATTGTGTCACGATCTTAGCCTTGCATGTTAGGTTTTATGTACGTATAGAGATATCTTATAGGTGCCATGGGCTAATGGAAAAGCCGGAGTCGGACTTTATATCGTTACTTTTCATCTTTAAACCTTTTTAGTATTATTTCATATAATTCTGTAACATCTCAAACAACACTACATGTCAAATTGTTAATATTAGAAATAAAAAAATATATTTATGATTAGAATATAGTGATAAATGGTAAGAAAATGATTGCTTCTGCATATAAAATGATACACTAAAGAACATCAAGAGTAATATAAATATGATCTTTGATGTAAAAATATTAATAATACTATATATGTTTAATAAATATATTATGTAAATAATTTTTTATTTAAATTATTTATTTTTCTTAAGCCTATCGCAACGCACAGGCACTTTGCTAGTTTAATATAATTCATTCGTTCTAATTTATTATCATTATAGTTCTGGACGTAAGAATTAATAAGTAGAAATAAAAAAATATGATATATAACAGAGAGTGATTAAAATAAAAGTAGAGTATATGACCGATTTATAAACTTATGTAGTTGTGTCATTTAGATATGGCAAATTTATCTATAGCATACTGAAAAACGGTGTCTTTCACAGCAACATACTGCCAGAATAGAATTCGTCCGAGACACACTTCAAAAGTGGTGGCACTCATCTGGAACACATCACGCCTCATAAAATAAGATTTCTAGTCAATGAGCTGAGAGAAAGGATCATTGTGCCCTTTGGGTTAGCCGGATAAGGATGTCTGGTTTGTGGCCGGCTTCGAACATAGGCGTCGAACCGAGTCACTCCTATCGCCGCCGCTGTGAGAGAGGACATATCATGTTGTCGTCGCTGTGAGAGAGAGTGGGGATCCTGCCACCGCCGGTGCGAGATGGCCGGCCCAAGCTCCTGGAACTCGTCTGTGCGGAGCAGGTCCGGGATGTCCGCGCGACACAGGTCTCAGCCGCCCTCGAGTCTCATCAACACTTTGCCAGTCATCGAGTGCCCGACGCATCCAGACTGGAGGTTGGCTCTACTCACAGCCAACACTGATAGGAATCGAGGCCGCCACTTCTACCGTTGTATGAAGGATGCAATGGTATGAATCTTATCTTGATCCTCTTTGTTTTTCGAGGTCGCCATATGCACTAATAGCAAGTGCAACATTTGTTTGGATTTCAGAGCTCAATGGCATGCGATTACTTCTTTTGGGAGGAGGACTACTTGATCGATGGTGGATTCCTTGATGATTTTCACCTGGGCCCTGTTCCTTCTACCGAGATGCTAGTGTCCATGTTGCGGTCTGAGGGAAGCTTCGTCAGCTAAAAGCCGAAGTTGAGTACACCCGAACTGAGATGGGTGCCATGAGAGCAGAGATGGCTGCTATGAAGCAACACTCTGGAAGCAATACTGGTGACAAGACAACAATGGTTGTGTTGATGAATGCAATTTTTGTTGTTTTAGTTCTGTTTGTGGCACTTATTTGGAAGTGAGTTGTATGTGATGTATCGAAATTTCGTGAATCAATGAAATGGCATGTTAATCTTTCAATGGAATGACATGTTATCTTGAAGTAAATTACTTTGAAAGCAAACACATATGACATATTCGTTACACAGAACATAATTCAACAACATACTGCAACAGTAGTTCATAGTTTAACAGTAGGACATAGTATCGAAATGAAGTGGCGGTTACATAGTGTGAACATACTTCCACACTGGTACATAGTTCAACAAAGGCAGAGAACTAGTTTATAGTAGACAGGTTGTTTGCTTTCATTTTCTTCTTCATTTTTTGTTGGTTTCCTTCCTGGCACTTCAAACCCTTCTCCACGGGTCCATCTTTCCATGTAGATGGAGTGTGGGCATCACTAAGTGCCCTTTTACGGCTGTAAAATATCACAAGAGTTAGCAACTTATGGAGTTTAGCTACAGCACATAAGTAACTTATGAATATTACAGGTACCTCCTTGTAAGTGGTCCTGGGCTGCTTAGAGTTGGTGAATTTGGTGGAGCAGACAACAACATCAATGGACTTGGTGAACTTGGTGGTTCTTGTACAACTCCCTTGGTCTTCTTCCTGACTCTTTTTGACTTCGGAGGAGCTGGTGGTGGTGTGTCTGAGTCATAAAATGGCTCATCATATGTCTTCAGTTGGTGGCCAAACTGGCCGCACCTCTTACATATGTACCTCTTTTTCCCTGTTCCTCCTTCCTCAACACCTATGAACCTTCTTGTCTTTGGCCTACCAGTTGTTCTCTTGAGTATAGGAGGCCACAATTTGTAACCGAGATCCACTTGCTCCCACTGACTCTTATCTGTCATAGTAGGCACCCTCCCAGCATAAGCAGCTTGGAATTTCTTCACAGAGTAGTATTGGTCCACATAGTCAGCTAAGTTTAAATTTCTGTAACAGCCTATGGTGCTTAGTGCATGGGTACAAGGCAAACCAGTGAGCTGCCATTTCTTGCAGCTGCACACTTTGGCTACTAGGTCAACGCTATGTCTCCATGCAGTCAAGTCTTTGTGAACTCCACTAACCTCTGCTATCAATTCAGGTCCTTTGTGGTTCACATAGCCGACTAAACCCCTACCAGATTCATGAAGTTGCTTCATTACAGATGGAAGTATTTTACCTGTCAACTTGTCTGCAAGCTTTCTCCTTACATAGAACTTCTCTAGGATCTTCTGCCTAATTGTGTCTAGAAGCTCCATTGTGGCAATGACTTGTCGATTCTTACCCACTTGTTGAAAGTTTCTTCAATGTTGTTTGTTACATAGTCACACTTACTGGTTGTTGCAAAATGTGATCTAGCCCAAAGATGTTTGTGATTGCCTTCAATCCACTTAATGGCTGCAGGTGCTGCTGTCTTCATTGCATTGTAATGCTTGTCATGCACTGACCTCCTATATGCCTTAGAAGTTGGCCAGAGGTTCCTCTCAAACACTTCACCATGGAATTTTTTTCTGAAAGTTCTTGAACAAGTGTCTCATACACTCTCTGTGCTCAACTCCATTATTAAACACCTTGGTAAGTGCACTGTCTAATCCTTTCCTAGCATCAGTAGATATGACTAGACCAGGAGGAGAACCTATAGCCATCTGCAACTTTTCCATGAACTATTTCCAGCTGTCCTTACTTTCTGACTCAAACAATCCACATGCCACAGGATACATCTAGTTATGACCATCTATTCCAATTGCTGATACAAGTTGACCCTTCCATCTGCCTATGAGCACAGTTGAGTCAATCCCCAAGTATGGTCTATAGCCTGCCAAAAACCCATCAATGCAAGCCTTCAAAGCAACAAACATCTTTGAGAATCTGATTTTGTTGCCGACCTTCTCTGTGTCAATCTGAACCACACTGCCAGGAGATCACCTCTTTATTTCTGCCTTGAATGCAAAGGCATGGGCAAAACTATCATCCCACTTGCCCATCAAAGTGCTAATTTACTTCCTTTCCAGACAACAGCATATGATACCTGAATGAGGTACTTCTCTTGTAGTTTCTTCACAAGAGCTCCTGTACCAAGGGTAGGATCATCATTCAGCATTGGTACCACCTTGTCCCTTACCCAATATTGATTAGCCATGCAATTCTTCTCTAGCTTGCTAGTACTCCTACAGTAATGTGATTTTGACATCTTCTTCACCTGCAATGAAGTTTTTATTAGCAGTGAAGAAAAATAAACAAGAGATTTTACAGAATATTGAAGGACATGGAACAACTTGATTTACCTCGCAATGACTACCATCTGGTAGCTCAGAAGCATGAATCCTCCACTTGCACTTCTTGCCCTTGCAGAACCCTCTGTACCTAGCTGATTCATTGTAGTGAGCCTTAATTTCAAATTCATTTTTTATTGCATATTGTCTAATTGCCCTTTTAAATGTAGCCCCGTCCTCAAATTCATTTTTTTTAGTGCATAATGTAGGGATCACACACTTGCTTCCCTTCTATGCCTACATCAACAGGCTGTTTAGGAAGACCCTCACTCCTAGGGAAGGTGATCCCACAAAGCTTCCCTCCTACAACAGAAACATATTTGCTGCCATGAGAGCAAATGGGCATGACTTCTCAGTCTTTGACTTTATCTGGGAGGAGATAAAAGTCATTTCCAACAGCCCATTGAAGAGTTGTGGCTACACCCCATACATTATGCATATAATTGAGAGAGTGACAGGACGCACTGTGGACTATGACAAGGAGCATCTTCCCCTGAGAATCAAGAATGACTTGAGAAGTGCAGCAGTGGACAGCAGTGCAGCAGCACCAACTCATGGTGCATCCACCTCTGCAGCACCTAGAGGGAGTGTGCAGCAAAGGGACAAGCCTCCCTCACCTATCAAGAAACTCTTTGGTATGCTCTTTGGGATGTGTAGGTCCCAACATGATGCTGATGTGAGGGCACATCATGAGAGGCAGGCAAGAAAGAAGGAGACAAGTACAATGAAACTCCTCCACCAACAAAGCAATCTTCAGCCTTCTCGCTCTCCTATTGACTCTGAAGGTGAACAAAGTCCAGAGATTGAGTCATTTGAGGCGAGGATGAGTCGCTATGAGCAGGAGAACCCCTACTCCTCTTGGTTTGGAGATACAGACTTCAGTGGGGCTATTTTTGGGCCTGGTGGAGCGGGGACCTCACAAGTGCCACCATTTAACCCTCCACCTCCTCCGCCCAACAATGATGAAGATGATGAGGAAGACGAGGAGGAGGAGTGATCTATGATGACAAGGAAGACCCCTTTTGGTGCTAGATGACAAAGGGGGAGAGAAGGATTAAAGCTCCAAGTCTTCATTGGTTTCTGTTTTTCAGTTCTGGTTTGTCTGGGAAAACCGGAGGCACCGGTTTGGCAATTCGGAGCAACCGGTTTTGCCAGACAGAACCAATTTGTCCATTTTCCTTGTTTTACCTCGTGGACTTGAGATATTTTGTAATGTGTGCTCTTTGTGTGATGAACCTTGTAATAAGTCTCTAGAATCTTTCATTTGTGCTATGGTGTGATGCTGGTTGAATTGGTATACTGTTTTTTCCAGTGAATATGTGAAGTCTGGAAAGACCGGTGGCACCGATTTGGCAAACCGGAGCAACCGGTTTTGCCAGGCAGCACATATGGTTCCTTTGATTTATTTCTTTGTGGATTTCTTGTAATATGCATCACGTACTAATTGTTCACACACACTTGTTGCACCCCACGAATGCACATATATAGGGGGAGCTTCTGTGGACTTAATTCAAAAATATGCAAATTGGCATTTGAGGCCAAAATTGATGAATTTCATTCATAAGCACAGTTTTAGGGGGAGCTCATCCTATATGGATGCATTCAAAATTTCTTAATGAATATCATTTGTAAGCTTTAATCAAGGTTGTCATCAATCACCAAAAAGGGGGAGATTGACAGTGCATCTATGTCCCTAGTGGGTTTTGGTGGTTGTATGACAACGTGATTAAAGAACTAATCCTCTTTGTGAGTATATGAGCAGGTTGAACGTAAAGAATATACTTTTCACGAATCCAAATGATCATCTTCAACAACATACAATTGTGTAAGGAAAATGGGCTTATGTGATAAAAAGGAGAAGTGTCAAATAAATAGGTCCATATAAAGCAAGACTATGACAATCCAAGGTCTGAAATGAATATGGGACATGAAAATCATTGATAGGAGATGGTCTCAACAAATTGGTGTTGTCAAGAAAAAGATGTGATCAAGTGCTGTTCTTCTATGCACTGATCTTGAAAGCAACTTGATCAAAACAATATTTCAAAGAAGAAACTCAAAAGAAGGCATAACTTGATACAAAGTTATGTGTGGCTCAAGATAGCAAGATGGTGAAGGGTTGGCATGACTTGACCGCGATGGACCATGCATGGGAGAAGGGCAAGATGGAGTCTTGGCGCCGAGGGACCCAAGCCATGGTGAAGGGCAGGTAGAGCGCAATCGCGATGGACCGATCAAGCTATATGTGGTCATGCATTTCCAAATATTATTCATTATTGGAATGTGAAGACATAATATGACTTGTGACCAAAAAGGTGGAAATGGACATGATAAATGAAGAGTTTCCATGTCACAAGCTCTAGGTGATGATGCTCAGCAAAAGGACATGTGGCAGCCCTCATGAAGCTTAAAAGAAAAGAAGTGGCAAAATTCATTAATCATGCAAGCTCAAGTTGAGGACTTGTTTTATTTTTATCTTGAGTTTTAGGCATGCCGCTCTATCAATAGGGATGCTACATGGTTTGCATTTAAGGTCTCAATGCTCAAATAAAAATCCAAGTGAGATGAGAGAAACATAATACCTATACTCACACTAACTCTCACTATGACAGGAAAAACCGGTGTAACCGGTTTACCAAACCGAAGGGACCGGTTTTGGTTCAAACCTGTAACGGCTAGTTCAGGAAAACTAGTGGTACCGGTTTGGGAACCGGTGGGACCGGTTTTAACTGGTTCAGTATAACGGCTAGTTTTTAGGGGACAAGTATAAATACTCTCTCCCCCCTTCCTTTGGAAGTAGCTGATCGTGTACACAAAGAAAATACATCCAAAGCCTTGTAGAGCTCTCCCCAACACCTCTTTGTGAGGTTTGAGTGATTTGTGAGAAATCCTAAGCATTGGGTTGAGAGGGATTGAGATTGAGAGCACAAAAGAGAAAATCCTACACTTGAGCATTTGAGCGTTGTGTTGCAAATCCGTGAAGCATTTGTTACTCTTGGAGGTGAATCCTCCTAGTCAGCTAGGCATCGTCCTAGAGCTCCCAAGCTTATGGTGAGCCTTGGGAAAGTTTGTGAAGGTCCGCTTCGCCTCCGCAAGGAAAGAAGTCAAGATAGTGGATTGGAGAAAGCGGTTGAAAGAGACCCGGCTTGGAGTGTGCTTTGTGGGCAGCTCAAGCTTCCTCAACGGAGACGTAGGGTTCACGGGTGAATCCGAACTTCGGCAAACAAATCTCCGCGTGTTTCATTTAGTTTGCTTTCTTTAGTTCTTGCTTCTTTTATTTGTGATTCATAGGTTGCATGCGTAGTTGTGCTAGTACTCTCTTGTGTAGATTCTTGGTGAATCTAGTTTATTTGTATCTTGGTTACTCTCTTGTGTAGTTCATACTAGTGTAGTCCCTCTGGTTAGTGTGTTACTTGTTTTATTTCTATCTGTTCCAGGAAAACCGGTGTAACCGGTTTGCTAAACCGGTGGATCCGATTTTGGAAGTTTGTTTTTTGAGGTTGATTCTTTGTGAATCTAATTGGGGTGGTTTCTGTGTTTGCTTTGATAGCTTGCTTGTCTTGAGTGCTTGATTCTTTTCTTTTCATTAGTTGTTTTATTCCAAGCTCTCTGACAAAACCGGTGTAAACGGTTTGCTAAACCGGAGCAACCGGTTTTGACAGTTTTAATTCCGCTGCAAGTTTTTGTTAATTTTTAGAAACGTCTATTCACCCCCCCTCTAGGCGACATTAAGGGACTTTCAATCCTCTTCATCCGAATCAGGAATATACTCTGAATCACTCTCCTTATCTGAAACCAAATCCTTGTAAGTTGCCTCCTCATCATCCGCACCAACATATTCCTCTTCATCATGTTCCCCCCACAAATCTACAATGTTAGCAGCATTAGTGGCAGCATCATCTGGTTGGTTGTTAGCAACAGCATTTGGTTGGTTGTTAGCAGCAGCATCTGGTTGATTGTTAGCAGCACCATTCAATTGGTTAGTGCCAGGAACATCAAGCTGGGAAGTAGTAACACCATTTGGTTGATTAGTAGCAGATGCATCTGGTTGGTTATTAGCATTAGGTTGGGTAATAACAATAGCATCTTCAAGGTTGTTATCAGCAGCATGGCTCATCAGTGTACTATTCTGTGTCCTGTTGGATGGCTCGTCAACAACACAAGCTATTAGTGACAGCTTCCTAATATCCCAGTACATGTCAAATGCAGCCAAGAGTGTGGAATCAGAGTCTATTTCCTTGTATCTACATTCATTCTTCTCCCAAAAACTCACAGATAGCTTATGATCCTTATGTAACTTAATTTCTTCGCACAATTTAGCGTACAAATCCATCCAACACATCAAATCCTTGTCCCGTATCCATTTAAAATCTCGTGTAACATTGAATTCGTACCTATCCTTCTCCTAATAAGCAGGAACACGAATCGAAATTCTGTAAGCACTGCTAGGGTCCATTCTAACCAAATGGAATGAAAGAAGCAAAGGGAGGCAGTTAATCCCTGAACGCAAATCTCACTACTATTCTACTTGTAACACATCAAGGGCAAGGAGATTCGTACTTACCCATCGGGAACCAATAAGAGATTGAGCTTCTTCACTGGTGACCCTGCGCTATTCAGCAGCCCACTACTTCTCCTCCCTTTCGACGCCATTGGAGCTACTTCAGATCTTCGTGGCTACCCTTCGATTCATGGATGCGACTGGAGGCGGAGAAGGTGCGAGCGAGCGAGCGAGGCAACGGAGACTGCTTTGCGATGACTGCGTTGGAGTGGATAAGGCTAGGGTTTGCTTCTCTGATCCGACTAAAAGTGGTTCGACTCAAACGGGTTTGACTCAACCATAGGTACTGTTCAGGGGCATCAGTTGTCATTTACAAAAGTTTCTCTCAACTTTTTTACTGGAAATCTTATTTTATGGGGGCACGGTGTGTTCCAGACGAATGCCACCACTTTTGAAGTGTGTCTCGGATGAATTCTATTCTGGCGGTGTGTTGCTGCGAAAGACACCGTTTCTCAGTGTGCTGTTGATAAATTTTTTTTTAGATATCATTACTCTCAAGTTATAGTTTTGACTCAACTTGGGGATGTTCATTCCCTTTAGAGCTAAACTTTAGCTTTTTAAGCCCCTAAAGTTTAGTTTCACGTATGTTCATTTTCAAGAGCTAAAGATTAGTCTTTCCTTTAAAATGACCTCCCTTCTCCTTTGTCCTAATATGTCGGTAGCACCATGCACGACTGCGAGGTGTGCGACGCTGCCGATCGCGCACTCACTGCCGCGGGAGGTCAAGGTGGAGTCGTACCACGACCGCGTTGACGTAGGCCATTCCTGAGCAGGAGGAGGCGACAGTGGGTGGAGGGGCTACGGGTGGAGTGGGCACGGGCGGCGGCAGTGGAGGTTGCAGGCGAGCTGCAGACGGAGCGAGCTGGAGGAGCGCGGCGGTGGAGGGGGGCTACGGGTGCGCTGCGGATGGAGCGAGCTGGAGGAGTGCAACAACAACAGAGGGGGCGACTGCAAGCAGCGAAGATGGCAGTTGTGGGCAGAGTGTCTGCCGGCGGCTACAGGCGGCTGTGGGCGGTAGAGGGGACAGCTGCGGGTGGAGCGATGACACAGCTACAGGCTGAGAGAGAGAACAAGCGGAGAGAGAGATGGGGGGAGGGGTATGGGGTGTTTAGGCTAAAATTCCAATGCATTAGCCTATTTTAGCATCTCTTTGAGGGCTAAAGTTCTGCCCACCGTTTAGTCCTTTGGACTAAACTTTAGTCCACCTGTTCGATCCTCTTTAGGCAAAAGTTCAGTTTTAGCCCTTTAGTAGGGGAAACGAACACCCCCTTAGGCTCGAGTGTCATCTAGTTTACTATGCTCTCAAAATACAAATCTAGGTTCCTATGCTTGGCTTTGGTTGTCATCTAAATCCCATATTATGAAATAATTATCTTATCGGTATCCATAGCTAGGCCTAAAGTCGGTAGGCCCACATAGAGGAACCAACCGAGTTAATGTAGTACATAAGAAAGTTAGAGATAGCCTTGTGTGATTTGATCTTGTAGCATACGACTATGACTCTTCATGTAATCACTACCAATCAGATATATATGGTGGGCAGGGACCCCTCTTTTAAACAACGAGTGCAAGGGAACAACGCTACCGTGCTTACACAATTATGAATACAATACCACATACAGAATGTAGGGTTTTTACTTTCGCCGAGAGGGTCCGAACCTGTCTAAAAATGTCTTATCTACTAACCATCAAGTTCTTGGTCCCATATGTAGTCCTATAAAAATATTGCCAATATTAAGTCTTGACGGTTGGCGTGTCAGGTAGGGGCTACATGTGGGGATCCCCCATCGACCTTGATGGCTGAGATCCCAAGCATTCAGTACTCGCCGGATTTTAAGATATCCTTTGGATCACTTGACTTCGCTGTTGATGTTGTCGGAACCCTGACCCTGGAGAGGATATCCGATCTGACCGCAACCAACAACATGGCACGATCATCATATTCGTCTGATCCTCCTCTGCAGTCGGTGCCACTCGAACTTGGCGGAACTGACCAATTCACCGGGTTCGACTCCAAGTCGATCTTGTCCTTTGAAGGGGATTCAGATGGTTTTTTCTGTCCATACCTCTGGGCTATGTTTATGGTAAACTCACAGCGCTCCCTATTGGCGTCGATCAATCAACATGGGGAAGGCAACCACGAAGCTCAATCAAGAGACCTCCAACAGCATCGATCAAGGGGATCCCGTGAATCTCGTAGTGCCGTGCGGGAGTTGAACCTTGGAGATCAAAATGGATGGCGAGAAGGTCTACACCACCCCACGGAACAACATCACCGGGGCAAGGACGATACTCGATGGCTTGATGGCCGATGAAGCGTTCCAGACCCCGGTGATGAAAAAGGTCGTGGCCATGCTCAACGCCGCTGCGCTTCAAGATCAGGCGAGATCCCAAGTTGCGGTTGTCGTCCGCGACAAGCTCCGATCGGTCGGGTAATCCAAGCCAAAGAGGAACCCGCGATCTAAGGGAAACCCTCAACAACCATCGTGACAATTGCAACATCGTCAACGCTCATCACGAGGAGCGAATGCGCGATGATCAACGTTAGTCTAAAGAACGGGGTAACTGACACGATCGAAGATATAACCAGCATCACGACGGGCATCAAGAAGATCGACGTGATGATCGACCTCAGAACAACTGGCGAGATAACTAAGACAACTGATGTCGGGGTCGCGACGATCGGAGGTGGCACGACAATTGCGATGAAGACGACCGACGATGACGCCAGGACGACGATGTTGGACCTCGGCATTGTCGCCGAACACCCTCACCCTCACTCTCACCCTACCGTCGACGTTGGTGGGAGTCACCAGGGGATGACGAGTTCGTTGGGATCAAAGCCTTCGCATTTGCAAGTGGCCGAAGAGCTTCAAGCCGGTCGACATCAAGAAGTATGATGGCCAGACCCACCTCGGGAGTGGTTACAAATCTACAACAGCGCTATCCGGTCAGCCGGAGGAGATACTTTCGTGGTGGCCATCTATTTATCGGTTCACCTTGAGCCAACCATACGAATTTGACTCACGTCTCTTCTGGAGTAGTCTGTACATCCTGGGGAGACCTCAATAAGAAGTTCATCAAGAACTTCTGTTGGTATTTTTAACAAATGCAGATGAGTACATAAGCGCACATATACCGCTGTAGCACTTCACCTCTAGAATATTTCAAGGGTATCAAATTCACAGGAAACATGTGTGCTAATCTTCTATTCTAGCCGTCCAAGAACACCAAGATAATTATGGCTCGGGTAGAGAGGATTCTAACTGGTAAAAGGTTCCTATTCAAGATAAGTCTGATACTAAGCTGTTTGCATTGGGCATCCGATTTTCTCCTGCATCCATAATGTGATTCCGACCAAGAGCCTACTACGTAGCCGAACATGGAGGATTTCAAAAGATAGATAGGGTTATCACCACCTACTGCCTACCTCTAGTAATCCGTGGATTACACGATAAACAAAGGCAACCTATGTCCTAGACACCACGTCTATGCTTTCGATTACTCTCTTAATCTCTAGGTACGATGGGTCAAGACTAAGGTCTCTAATTAAATAGAGCGCTGAGCGAGCAAAGCAACTAAGTACTAAAACTTACTTAAAAAGGAAACTAATAACCAGAGAAGAATCACGAAGACTTAATAAATAAGGCAAGCATCCGTCGAGGTACAAGCGCGGAGAAGGGGTTGGACAGGCCCGAACCACCTCTCCTGGACTCCTCCTTACTCTCTCCCTATTTTCTAAATGTTTTGGCAGCGTTTAGACTTTTAGAAATAAATTACTAATTCTATCTTGAAGTGTTGAGAGAGTGAAACTCTTTCCTTCTTTTGATAACACTCAAAAGGCGGTTTCTGGAGTCGATAACTTCCACCAAACGTGCACAACCGACCTTAGGGAGACACTAGGAGACGGCACGTGGAGGCGGTGCACCAGAGGGGGACCCACCTATTCGGCCGAACAGGGGTGGTCGAGCGAACAGGGGTTGTGGGCCCTCGCCCCCCCCCCCTCTGCTCTAAGTCCCTGGTGGGTGGCCCCTTGTCCCTCTTGACACCGTAAGGCGGTGGGTTACGTCAGTTTTCTTCTGAAAGTGGGCCAGTGAATCCATGTGCTTGGCTCTGATTGGCCAGAAGTGTGTTTACTCCCTTGATGATGTCGATTTTCCAATAATTCTTTAGAATAATTACCTGCAACACATATTTACCAACACTTATGGAATTTGTTAGTAATAAACTCTTACCACTATGTGATTGTTCACTTTATTGCTTTTATGCAGATAATTGACGGTCTATATTAGGTACTTAGTGACCGTCAACAACTTCCAAGCTACTTACAATTGACCGGACAACCACTTCGACCTCATTCAGATCAAGCAGAAGTCGGATGAGTCTCTGCGGGAGTACATCAAGCGGTTCTGTGCAAAAAAGCCAGAGATCCCCAATGTCCTAGATCAACAAATCATTGCGGCCTTCCAAGGAGGTTTACAAAGCGATGAGTTGGTTCAAGAGACCGGTCGATGCAATCACAACCTTGATCTGACCGCTCAGGAGTGCTTCGAGATTGATGACAAGTACACCTCAAGAGAATCCGTCCTGCATGACATCAGGGGCGAGGGGACAGAGAAGCAATGCCACAACAAGTCGGAGTCTTCCAAAAAGGACAAGAAACAGAATAGCGATTATCTAGTGGCTGTTGTCGACCAATCGAAAAAAAATCCTCAAATGAATTAATAGATAACAGATGAGTTGCTAGATTGTCCATGCTTGTGGCACCCAAAGGGGAACCACAAAGCAAAAGATTGCTATTGGCAAGGGTTTCATGACTACAACACTCAAGGTGGCTCGGTCACCATCCGGACGGAACGGTCCCGCGCAGAATAAGACCGACAATGACGATAAGGACATTGAGTATGAATTCTCGAAGCCGCGAAAGGAGGTAAACTTCATCTTCAAAGGACCATAAGTCCAAGCAAAAGCATAAGTTGACGCTGCGAGAAATAAACGTGGTGGAACCAGCTGCCCCTAAGTATATGGGGTGGTTTGAAGTACCAATTATCTTTGATCAGTCAGATCATCCCTGACACCTGCTCAAGCTAGGTTGCTATCCCTTAGTGCTCAACGCGAGTGTCAGGAAGGTCAAGTTTTAAAGAGTACTCATTGACAGAGGAAGTTAAAACAACAGATAAATTAGGACAGATAGAGTAGATTAGGTAAGATAGAGAGCTGCCGAAGCTGCGATATAGTCTGCATGCCTATAGGTTCCCCCCCCCCCCCCCTTTGTTTCAGATCATGGAATTTTTATTTTTATTTTATACTGTAAAGAATGCTGAATAAAAGGCTGGTTAGGACTTATGAGTAAATTACCATCATAGCTCACTGTCATCATTGAAAACTCGAAGACAAACAAACAATCCTTAGATTTTGACCTTGAATATTAACCATATCAAATTCCACCATCCACGATCCAAAAGTTAGCTCGCTGAAACAAAGAGTCCCTCACGCCCTCGTCTGTCGTCTCCCCTGGTCCTGGTGCTTCCTGCATAGCAATTAGCGATCGCCATGCCTCATGGCCACCGCTGGCGCTGTCGTGGATCGGATGCTACGCCGGCTGGCCACCAATTCTCGCCGGCTCGAGCTACCATGGAAAGTAGCCGAGGACTTGGCTCATGTGAGCCGGACTATGTCGAGATTGCAAGATATGCTGGTGACTCTGGAGAATCAGTACTTCAAAATACCCGCCAATTTGCAGGATTGGATGAGAAAGATCAAGCAGATTGCCTATGACATGGAAGATTTGCTGGACGAATTTGAAGACCCAGGTGGGATCGGATCTCTGAGGAGCGGCTCATGGATTGCAAAGGTATGATACATTTACAGAAAAAAGCGAGATGCCCTTTTTTCGCATCTACTTAACTTTCTCATATTAGTACAAGCAGTTTCTATACTTCACGAGAATGCAGTATTACTTAGTTTCATTTATATTTAAAAAAATTGGCACTTTTGCTCGTATCAAATTTCAGTATATCGCTCCTGCGCTCTAAATTGCTTCCAAATTCCGAAAAAAAAAATATTATGAAGAGAGATGTGCTTGTTGCTTGGAAGGTATCATAAATATTAAACCGTTTTTTTCCTAAAGATACCTAGATCCAAGTGTCCATCTTAGCCGTAGACTTGAACCGACGAACGACTTTTAGATCTTACTTGTTCATCCGTGCAAGTCTGAGGTGAGGATAGACCCTTAGACTCTTAATTCTGAAAACAGACTTTTAGAATTAAACTGTTTGCTGATGCTGCTAGATCCTTTGTTGATCATGCAAGATTCAATTTGGGTTGCTGCAAACATTGACTTTGATACAACATTATGCTTTTATTCCATATATATTTTTAGCCATTATGTGAAAAAATAATGATAAGTATCAAACAATGGATTTATACGCATGACAGTTTCAAAATATATTTCCAGGCAGCATCAATATGTTTGGCCACTTCGTTTTCCTTACGTCTTAAGAGATTGAAGGTGCTCAGAAGAAAGCTAGAACTTGCAGCAAAAGATTCTGTCGTATACAGTTTAATGCCTCACACTTTCTGCGGTCTTAAGCCACCCAATGAGCACCAAGTGTTTGATGCAAGCACAATTTTCGGAAGGGACATTGACAAAGAAAAAATAAAAGGTGTTCTCATGCAAAATGATTCAGACAACATAACCATCATTCCCATTGTTGGCCTTCCGGGCTTGGGGAAAACGACTCTAGCAAGATTAATATTTCATGACCAGGTCGGAGAAGGTTGGAACTTTGACCGGCGTGTATGGATCGATCTGGACAGGAAATTGGAGCTTAATAAAATTGCTAGTCAGATAATCTTGCAAGTTAATCAAACAAAAGAAGTCATTGTGGCAGATGTTACCATGAGTGATCAAATCCAAAACAATCTACAGTCTATGAAGAATCGTCTTTGGCAAGTTCTTCATGACAAAAGCTGTTTAATTGTCTTGGATGGCTTGTTTAGCACAGATAAAAACCAGCTGGCCGAATTAAAAGACATGTTGAAGAGTAAAAAAAAGTGCACTAAGATCATTGTGACCACTTCTAGTGAAAACTCAGCAGAGTTATTGCACACTGTTCCACCATTCAAATTGGGCCCTATATCTGAAAGTGATTGTTGGAAAATGTTTTGTCAAAGAGCATTTGGTAATGGAGATGAAAACACACTTGTCGGAACTAGGAAGACAATTCTGAAAAAGTGTGAAGGCATACCAGTGCTAGCATATTCGTTTGGTACATTGGTTTGTAACATGGATGATAGCACCCAGTTATTGGCAAGGAATAAGGAAATATGGGAATTAGAGAAAATATTTTCTAGTGACGTTGAAGTACTGACATCATTCACTGAAATGTATTACAATATGCCCTTGGCATTAAAATTATGCTTTGTATATTTATCGGTATTTCCTAGAGGATGTAAAATTGATAAGGATAAATTGATTCAACAGTGGATGGCACTAGAACTTGTTGGATCAAAGCATGGATCCTTACCTGCTTACGTCTATGGAGATATGTACATTCAAGAGCTTTTATCAATATCGTTCCTTCAAATTGAAGGAATGCCTTCTGTAAGTTCCTACAGCCAAATTTTGTTAACCTGAAATATTCCCAAGCTTCTTCAAATTCCATGTTTACTAAAACAAATACAAACTGTACATGAAAAAATGATACCGATTAATCTTATTTGGTTGTAACGTTTCACTCTTTATTCATCATTATTTTATTGAATTAATATGAAAAGGCATGTAAGCAACACAGCTGACCTTGTTGAACTATTAATCTATTGTACAACTGTCGTTTGACAGCATAGGCTTTTGGATGAATTGGCTGGTGCAAGCAAATCAATACATATAGATTGTTCAAAAGACAGAAAACTATGCAAATCCTAAATTCAAGATGTGATTAGATTCTGAGAGTATGCTTCCATGTTCCACGAATAAGTTAGGTACCATATCTTCTGAGTATGTGAAGGGTAAATTTTGAACCCTTCTGGAGGAATAGCACATAGGACTAGTTGCCTAGGGTAAACTATTGTTCATGGTTAGATCATACTTATTATGTGCAAATATTAAAAATTCATAATTTTAACTAATATATAAAGTACAGACCAAGGTATATAGTAGGTTCCTGTGTAGATATGTCACAGGCAAAAGGTAGCCAATATTTCCGGAGTAACCTAGTGGTTGACCAGATTTGTTTGTTTGTCAGGCAACTGGAACCAGTCACACCTGTGGTCCTTCGTTACTTCAAGTACACAACTTAGTTCATGCCTTTGCAAAATACGTTGCTGGTAATGATCTCATTATTTTGGACGGTGAAGACCTGTCAATTGACCCTTATGGTGAAATGATCACTTTCTACTCTGTGGTAGTGAACAATGACACTGGGAATTCAACACGCTGGAAAGATTTTCTCACCAGGGCAAGAGTTGTTTCATTCAGAAACTGCTCATCATCAAAGCTTCTTGCAGATTCATTATTGAAACTGAACCACCTACGGGTTTTAGATCTTACTAGTTGTTCTATTCTGGAGTTGCCAGCTTCCATTGGCCATTTGAAATATCTGAGGTACCTTGACAGCTCTGGCTTGAAAATTCGCTCATTACCAAACCAGATGAGTAGTTTACAGAATCTTGAGACCTTGGATCTCTCAGAATCCTATCTTGAGGAGTTACGCACATTTGTTGGTTGGTACCAGAAGCTAATGTATTTGAACCTACGAGCATGTGTCAGGCTTAAAAACTTGCCTCCAACACTTGGTGATCTCAAAAAGCTACAGTATCTCAATCTGTCACAATGTTCTGGAGTCAGTAAGGTACTTGAATTTATTTGTGGACTCGTTGAACTTCGATTCCTGGATCTATCAAGTTGTACCGAGCTTCAAGAGCTTCCACATTTATTTGGTGACCTAACAAATTTAGAGGATCTTAACCTGTCAGGTTGTTCTAGTCTCAGGAATCTACCAGAATCTATTGGTCACCTTTATTTTCTTCGGTTCTTGAACTTATCAGATTGCTCTGAGCTTCAGAAATTGCCGGAATATATTGTAGGGCTTGTAAATTTGCAGTATCTAAACCTGGCACATGTATTCCTTGAGCTTACTGAGTCTCTAAGCAAGCTTGAAAGGCTTGAGACTTTGGACATTACTGGATATTGTCTATCTCTGTCATCATACACACCTCTAACATTTTCAGGCATTCTGCAGAAGATGCCTAATCTTAAACTGGTCTTGACAGACGATTCCGGTGTTGAATCTTATCTATCCCAACGCATTCAAAGCTCAACAGAGATCAGAAATGTGGCACGAGAGGTAAAGGTTGTTCATTCTTTGGAGAGGGCAAGTGAGCTCCAATTGCAAATATCCCCATACGAGCATACTCTCCAAGAGACAAATGTCGGTAAAGAAAACACAGAGATCCTGCAAGACCAGACTTTAAATGAAATAACTGCTGCTAGTAAGGTGATTAGTAAACCCCTTGCAAACATGCATCATTATATTAATTGTTCTTGCAACAATGCCCAGTTCCATAAGGAAAAACAATTTCTTTTAAAAATATATTAAAATAACAGTTAACTGTCAAATGATTCCTTACATGTAGAAGAAAAGTAAAGCTAGATATTTTTATTAGATATACACGACTTGTAGGTTGCATCAATACTTTTCATACTGCTCTCTTTCCCTATAATACAAAGATACGCAGCTTTTCTGCGTATTTGAGAAAAAAACTTTACATACTGCTCCCTCACGATAAAAATACATGGTGTTTCTGATATAGAGGCACGATCTTCAAAATGCTACTTGGGCATTTTTACTGTAATTATTTATGAAACTCAATAATGTTGTAACAGAAAAGTTTTCAAGATAAACATACACAGAAATATTTCCTCTAGAGAGTAACTATTGTGTCCTCAATGCATAGTTCTGTTCTTATAGCACTAGATAAAATGTCGGACACAGTACCATATCAGTTTTTTTTTACATGTATGAATAATAAAAAAGTAGGTAATACATGATTTCGTCATGTCCATTCACAAGTATCCTAATAAGTGCGGTGATTCTAGTCCCAATTTGTACTTCATTAAAATGGCAGGTAATATAGGTCTTTTCAACCTAAGCAACCACTATGAGTGTTTGTAGATATAGGGTTTAGGGATTAAACTAAATATATATGGTTACTAAAATCTGACCTGAAGGTGGTGTTATGTTGATATTCTATTGCCACACTATTTCCTTTTTTACAAGATTTAAGTGTTTTTACATTTGTTTTCATTAACATAAATACAGTGAATTAATAATCATGCTCTGCTAGTCCTTGCTCTTTAGTTCACGCCTATATATACTTCAGGTTAAATAAAATATATATAGTTCAGATCTATTCAACTATGCCACTATGTAAGGTCACGTAAAAATAATGACTGCTTACATATTGACAAATTTTAAACAATTTTCTTAGGCCATAAAGTATATTATTAGACTATAATGGAGACCTGAATATCTTATAGTTTGTTTATCTTGGAATGATACCACATGCTTGCAACAGAAGGTATCTCTACATTATATTGCACATTGATATAGGTTTTGAGATCAATAGTTATTGTGGTTCGTTCATAATGATTCCTAACATTGAGTCTTGTAGGAATTCCATGAGGAAGATATTTTAGAGCGACATACAAGTGGTTATGTTTCAAAACGTCCAGAATCCACAACCGGTAAGTTTCTTAATTTTTTTATGTATTTCTGTGTGGAAAATGTGTATGCCCTCGGTTCTATTATACTTATTCTAGGAATGGTGAGAACCAAAGAATCATGGCTATTTGCTCTTTACCCTCATTTAGTGGTATTCAATTGTTTGCAAAAGTGAACTGAAAATTTTATTAACTAGATGAATTGCCCGTGCGTTGCTGCAGGATTTCTGGTGCAATATTAAAAGTACAACTGGATGAATTTCTCCAAAAAGGTTGGAGAGGAATGAAGATGACCATACAGGGATATAAAATCCTAGAGAACCACAAAATTAAATAGAAACTAATTTCGTTTAGTTCTTACAGTTATATTGTGTATCCTGCAAAAAGATGTGAAAAATAATCAAATTGAAGAGGCGATAATTGAGGTAGAAATCTGGAGCTGGCCTAGCTCATTTCAAAATACTGAAAGAGTAGAGAAATAAAAGACAAAACAACTTCATCTTGGTTAAAGGGAAGAAGGTCACATTATTTGAGGAGGATGGCTGGATTACATTCATGGTTTCTTTCACGGCTTGATGCAGCCATCTTTGGTGAATTCAAGATCCAGATGCACTACCCACGATGCCAAATTTGATCAATTGGAGCAGCCCACTGCCCAACAGTTGGAAGAACGAACAGGGCGTTCTACTACGCTGAGCAAAGAGAAAACACACTGCATGATTTCTAGCTTCGCTTAGTCCATATGCCAATGCCATGCCTCAAGAAAAGCTTGCAGTTACTGTTTATTGTGATGCCAATCCGACTACACATGTGGAGACTGGAGTGATTCAGCAGCTGCAGCATGATCAGCTAAACCAAAATTTAGACGGATGGAAACCTTGATGTCCACAGCGTCCTAGACAATCTGAAGAATTTTGTCTAAACACATTAGCTTGATTGAAAGGTAGGAAAATTACTGAACCATCAATTTATCACCTGTAAAAGAAATCAGAGTTTAGGCCTGAATAGTGAGAAGGAAATCAGAGTGTTCATGCATGGTTCTAAATAAATTGGAGGGATGGTTCATCTAAAGCAAGCATGATAGATTTGGTGCAAGAATAAGACACAAAGCTAACAAGAGAAGTTGGGAGGAAAGAATATAAAGTACTAGGCAGCTGAGGATAGGAAAAAAGAAACTGTAATTATGGCTGTAGTGAGACCTTGCAGTGTTGCCAATAAGAGATCCATAACACTTCAATTTCTTGCAGTCAATCTGCACTTGAGCTCTAACATGGAAGCTCCAACATGAGGATACAACAACATTCTTGCTTCTCTTGAATGGGACCGTAACAGATATTCAAATGAGGAGTGCATCCAATTAGATGGCAAATCACTGCATAACAATCAATCTTTAAGGCTATCGCATATGTGATGCTTTAGTGAACTGGACCTCCAGATGGTTGTCGTGCCGCGCCATCACCATAGGCGTAAGCGTAACCGTGCAGATTGGAGACTGATATATACACCAAATGAATTCTATCATGGAGACCTTTCAGATGTCTCAATTAATTGTAGGACATGAGGCGACATATGATAGAGGAAGACACTTCATTGATGGGTAGCGCTATTGATTGGGGGGTAGAGCACCGTTGATTGTGTGGTGCCGTTTTCTCAGCTAACAGAGTTGAGAATATGAAGATGATGAATGGCCAGGATGTAAAGGTTTCAGGAGATCAAACGGCGGAAACAAAAAAAAAGGTGATGTGGCTCAATGTGGTTGTAGAGAAATAGCAATTAGGGGTTGTTAGTGGGTTGCATCTTTTAAAGATATGTAGGTGTCCGTCACTTTCTCCTGGCAAGCTTGTCTCAATCGCCCAACACCTATCTCGACAACGCTACAATGTATTGTTTGGAGCGACAACCGACAAGAGAGGAACAAAATGGTGCTAGAGATTGGCTATGACGATGCCATGTCCTGAAGGCGACGAAAGATATATATATTCAGATCTTGCGGCCAAAGGAAATGACTTCAAATTTCCATGCAACAGTGAGGCAAGAGCTATAGTGACATGGCAAGGAAGAGGTGCTGGAACTAGACCAAGGTCGATGGTAAGTAGGGCGGTGGGTGGCTACCACGAACCAGTGTGGCAGTGGTGAGATAGGGGTGAGGTGTGCGCGATGTTACAATAAGCGTCACAATTGGAGGTGGAGAGGAAAGGGAGGAGTGCTTGATAGTTTAAAAGCAACTCCAACAAATCCTTTAAAATGGCTTGGATCCTTAAAAACTGCCAAGATAAAGGACCAAGGTGCTCGGATACTTTAAATCCATCTGATTCATGAAACTTATATTTCTAGACGAAGGGAGAAGCAAACAGGTGGAAACCTTTATATTTGGCTATAGAGTACCAACACCCATCCTCTATCCCATCCTTTATCCATGAAATACCCTTGGCTTGAGCCATGACCATAATGTTGGACCACCACACTTTTTCCACATTAGACCATCACACCTTTTCCATATCAAATCGTCGCCTCCTCTCGGCCATGCCTTTTCAATGTCGGACCTCCTTGTTGTGCCACCCCACACCCCTGCCGGGTCTTTTCACACTTGCGCCACACCTCCTTGAAGTCGCGTGTCATGACGCCTTGGCCGCTTGTGTGGGATGTTTGACACCGAGGCAGGCTGGCCCACCTCGCCTCTCAACACTCGGCCATACCCTCACCCACATCGCGCCTCCTAGAAGTTTTATGCCATGGCACCCTAGCTGCTTGCGTGCCTGGGTACGTGCCGAGTCACCGTTGTGCCTGTCATGCCTGTGGCTACCGTGGGTGCCATGGACATCGTCAAAGCCTTGGTCCTCACCTCCTCATTGATAGCTACACCAAGTCCATCCACAAGATTCTCGGTAAATTGCCAATAAGATGAGTTCTTCCCTCGGTCATATGCACTTTGATGATTGGAGAACAAACAAGGATGATTTTGAGATGGAAGCGGTGATGATGGTAGCCGACGTTGATACTGACGAGCGTCGGAAGCGTGAAGGTCTAGTGCTAGGTTGATAAGTGGTGTATCGTGACAAGATCGGCGATAATGAGAAGGTCATTACCTTGTACTTTGCTCCAAACCTAGTGTTGACATAACCTTCCGGAGAAGGATGTCAAAGTCCCTCTTCTTTCGAATTGCGACGCCATGGAAGGTGACGATTCATGGTTCAAGCAGAGGAGGAATATGGCTTGGGGACCTTGAACATTGTGCTTTGAAGAAGGATTACGATCCTGTGACCTAAGCCTAGTCTTCCATTGCATGTTGTCACGTCGCCCTCGCGAATCTTATTGATCTGGCACCTTGCGTCACTTTAGTGAATTGCAACACAAGTTAGAGTATGAGCAGTCAGGCTTGCAACCCGGTGAGGCCACGCCACCCCTGGTCATTGTCCACAATCAAGCCATGTGCCATGGGAGTCCCTACATCGACAACTACTAGACCGTGCCATCTACATTGCATCACCGCCATCAGGTTTTGCCGGGTGTACATGAAAGGCAAGGCGTGCATCCTAGGATTAGGGGCGCAAAACGTGACGTGTGGGCAAGGTCGCTTGGTCAGATCCATCAAGGAAGCTACATCACTGTGCGTTGCACTTCGTTGTGAGGCATCTTATGCCTCAATCTGCTCCCTGTCTTTTTATCTCTGATTTGGTGACACAGTAGAGGAGAAAGAAATAACAATATCTGATCTTTCTTCTTACAATGGCATTGGAGAAGAGAGATGGACTCTACACACATGAGTTCTACACGGAGGTTCTAAGTTCTAACTATTGTTGTTGTATTCCTTTTCCTGTCGATGCTTGAATGCCGACCTGCAGGTTGCAACACTGACGCTCATGATCAAGCCATCTTCGTTGGAGCCACCATTTGTCCAGCTGGTGGTACCACCTATGCTCCTCATCGGCTAATAGTCTGAGTCAGCACCATCATAGTTGGGTTGAAGTAGGTTGTGCTTATTGACATGTCCGAGAGTCCTATCACCCTTTCTATCGTGTGATTGGCTCCTCATCTAGTGAGTTTTTTGGCTGAACACAACTGATTTTTGTGCATCCTTCTGTTTGCTTACATGATTTTGGAATAGTGCCTTCCTTCACGGCATCAAAGGGCTATCATTTGGTTTCCACTCTAGGTGAAGCATCTGCATTGCGAAGATCTACACCTACGACCTATGGGGGATGCCAATCTATCAACTTCTAGCTTCGACTTCTTCACCCTCACCATGTGCCATGCTCCCATTGTGATAGTGGGAGGATGTTGGAGTATATATATTTTTTTTCCCGAGAGGTACGCATCTTTGTATTTAAAAAGGGAAAAGGTTGATTATCATTTACACGACATGAACCATACGGGGACGGCCACCGATAGTCTTACATGATTTTACATTTAGCTCAAACAGAAGGCTATCAAGTAGTTATGGCAACTAACACCAGATCACAGCTGAGCATCTTTATATTTAAGAGAGAAGAAAGGGCCCCGTACAACAAATGCCACATAACAACTGAGGGGAATTTGGTCTGCTAACAAACCTATAATAAGATGACAAGATAATGTGAAGAGAGGGAGAGAAAGACTAGACTAGACTTGGAAGGAGTATGTGAAGCGAGACTTGAAGGATTGGAATATCGTCAAGGAGCTAGCCATGGATAGGAGTGTGTGGAAGTTAGCAATCCACGTGCCAGAACTGTGACTATTTGTTTTTCCTCTTTTCTTTTGTCAGTTTTATATTGTTCTTTTTACACCTCTTCTTTCCTTTTCCTTGTCCAGTTTTTTTTTCTTTTTCCCTCTCCTTTCTCTATTCCTTTTGTTTGGTTTGTTTTTATTGCTCTTTTCCCACCCTTCTTCTTTGCCTTGTTTCTTGTGTTTGTTTTACTCTTATGCTTTGGTTCTTCAGGGTTACGTCTCTAGCCTACCCTAACTTGTTTGGATTGAAGGGTTAATTGTTGTTGTAATAAAACAGAAACAGAATAAACAAAAGACAAAGAAAAAACGACCTACAAAGGGTGCAGCCTAGGCTATACTTCCTACACGACCTTGGTAGAGCTCTGTGAGCTTCTTCTCACTAGGGAGACCCCAGAGGTGGGCCTCATCTCGGAACATATGCTTGGCTTCCTGTATGCTTGGTGAGATGCCCTCAAAGACACAGCTGTTATGGTGTTTCCACAGGGTCCACGCTCCTAGAACCATCAAGCTATTCAGTCCATTCCTCTTTGTTTTCCCTGCTCTTTGTGCTGTTTTGCGCCACCATTCTGCAAAGCTGGTTTCATGGTGACCTGGAGCTGAGCTAAACCTTGCATATTGATAGGAGTAAGGATCTCCACCCAGAATTGTTGAGCAAACACACAGATGATTATAACATGCCACATGTCTTCAACGGTCATAATAAGCACTAATTTGGGTTTGCTTTTTATTCCGAATGGCTAACCACAAGAACATCTTGCATTTTCCTGGAGCTCAGAATTTCAACAGTTGTTTCCAAGGTTCAAAGTGGATAGATCAATGTAGAAATACTCGATATGCATTAGAGTATATTTGGTAGTTTACATTGTCTATTGTAGACTGTCATATATATAGGTGAGACGCATTGACCACCAAGTCTCTTGTACTCTCTCTAAATATTGACTGAGAGGCAAAATGCAACACAGTCCAACCGTTATATCCAATCTATTTCTCTTAGAATTTTTTTTTGAAAGATATCCCTCTTAGAATTTATTTGCCTATTTTATTCCCTTCTACAAAGCATGAGCATGGTCAATTTAATTTGTTTAATTTTCTCCCACACATTGCAGCAATAAGTTGCCTGCCATTCTTGCATCGAGATATCAAACATGATGATCCCATCACCAAGTTGGATTCTGTGAGATCTGTCAGCACAACGCCCACAGAACACAATGACCCCTTCGTAGGCTCAGACTTCAAATCTACAAAGCACCCTGACTTCACTGACCGACCTTCTAAACTCAGGGTGTTCTCCTTCTCTGAATTGAAAAATGCCACTAACAACTTCAGCAGGTCGTTCATGGTCGGGGAGGGTGAGTTTGGCTATGTGTACAGGGGTGTCGTTGTGACCACCAATGAACCTAGCGAACAAATTGAGGTCGCTGTTAAGAAATTGAGGCGCAATGAATGTCAGGTAAGTCTCTTATCATCTATAGCAAGTTAGCCTGGCTGCTATTCAATCTCATAGATTGCATTAGCTTTCTAAATAATACTTAGAAACAAGTCATGTAGTTATATCTTGCTTAAATAATACTTAGAAACAAGTCATGTAGCTTTCTAAATAATACTTGAAAAAGGAGGCCTAAGAGATGTCTTGTTTGTACTTAATTCAGAGTAGTCAAAACAGTGAACATAAATCAAGAGTTGCAATAATTTCTTCAGAGAAGATGATATTCAATTTGTCCACCTGCTTTAACAAATGAATAATAACTACTACTTTTTATTTTCTGGCATTTAGACTGATCAATGCTTACAAACTATGTTGATTCCACTAACACTACAAGAAAAAGGCCTTCTAGACATGATTGTGTAGTTATGTTTTTATAAGTGTCACTACATTAAGACCTAAAGACGCATGTTAATACGTTTTTAAAAACATGTCAGTGAGACATGATATTTGATACGCTTCAACTGTGGGTAGCCATCACAGGAATGCTTTTTTGACATGTTTTTATAAACATCTCAAAATGATACGATATTAGACACACTTCGACCATCACTAGCCCCCTCAAATACGATTCTTGACATGTTTTGAGAATGTCTAAATGTGATATGATATTTAGACATGTTTTGACTTTTGACTATATCTAGCCTCAACTAAAGATGCTTGTTGACATGTTATTCAAAACGTGTAAAAATAAGATGGTAGTAGACATATTTTAATTGTATATACTCTTATTTAAAGACATTTTTAACACGATATTGAGAATCCTAGAGACATCAAAACAAGTAGAAAGACATGAGTACAAAAGAATAAATGCCCTAACTAGAATCAAAATTTTGTGCTAGATGAGATGGTTAAATGAGTTTGTAAGTCAAAAGAGATCACGGGTTCAATTCCTGCTACATGCATAAATAACTCATTCATTTAGAACAAGTGCTATTTTTTGAAATATTATACAGTGTGTCTATGTTAGTAGATAAGTAATAAAAATATATCAAACAAAATCATATTTAGCTTTATTTACATGTCAAAAAAATGTGTATAGAATAGTTGACATGTCACATGTCACAAAAATATAGTTATGAAAGCGTATGTAGATGTGTAAACACGTTATATCGTCTCAATACAACATCATATATTTTCTAGATATATTTTTAAAATCCATATCTATAAGCACATGACACGGTGGGAGATGACTCCAACACGCTTTGTAAAAACATCTCTATTTCTTTGTAGAGATAAAATAAATGTATCTAATCCTCAAATAAAGCGCATCTACAGGGGTATCTCTCTAGAACAGGCTGCCAGCTACTATATGAAACAGCAGTAGACTAAAACTGCAAGTCAAACTGACATCCTTCCCAAACCCCTTTTTTTTATGACTCCTTTTGTAGAAGCCATTTGCACTGGAATCTAGCCCTAGCTAGCTAGTACATTGTCTTGGTTCCCTTAGAAGCATATGATCTTCTTTCAGGGGCAGCAGGAATGGTTAACAGAAGCGAATGTGCATGGAATGGTTCAGCATCCGAACCTTGTTAAACTAATAGGCTACTGCGTTGAAGGTGATGAGGAAGGGCCACAACGGTTTCTGGTGTATGAATATATGGTCAATGGAAGTGTGGATGACCACTTGCGTAGTCGGTCAACTTCCACTCTATCATGGCCATTGAGACTAAAAGTAGCTCTTGACTCTGCTCGGGGGCTGAAATATCTGCATGAAGAGATGGATTTTCAGGTAATTTGTCATTTACCTTATTACACTGATGAGAAAGGCCTTTTCCTCGAATGCGATGAGAAAGGCCTTTTCCTTGAATGCGATGAGAAAGGCTTAACAGTTGGTCTTAAGCTTTGTGTAACATTAGACTTAGTCCGTATTTTAGGAAACAAGTGAAATATCAAGAGACTGTAATATGTTTTATTTGTTTCAGTATGCTATATCTGTCCTCCTGAATTTAATAAATGCATGCAGGTTATATTCCCACACTTGAAACCGTCTAACATTTTGTTCGATGAGAATTGGAATGCAAAATTGTCAGACATTCTGCCTGTTCGTGAAGCACATGCCTCCATATATGCCTCCATATCGGTATGCATACTAACATACCAACAATAACCATACATTGTTTTTTTTAAAATGCAGATTTAAGTTTTTTAAGCGCTTCTGCTCCATATGTTCATATACTCAGTGTAATGATGACATATAGACAGAAAACATGGTTCCAAATTATCAACGGATAAGCTGGTTTTTGTTATGTTTGTATTATACCGCTTATTGTTTTTTATATAATTAACTAAGACCACCCTATATGTCACTTTAAGTTTAAGATTCCCACCCATATGTCTTTTTATTGCAAGTACCTACCCACCTATAAGGTTTTTCCGCAAACCACACCGATTCACGCATGCTTGACCAATTTCACTCATTTTTGACACTATGGAGTCAGGAAAGGTCAAATTAGCTAAGATAACACTGTTAATGTGCTTAGATGAGACTTATTCATCATATTGACACAAAAAATATATGCAAATAGTAAAACTTCATGGATAACATTTAAGCTTTAATCGATGACTAGCTTTGCACCCGTGCTGTGCTACAGATATATTTTTACCATATTTTATTAAGGAAAAAAGTTGAGGATTGTTATGAATAGCACTTGTATTCATAACGAGGGCACTAGGCCCGAATATATACATGTATAGGTATGGGTAAATATGTATAAAACTTCTTATATAATGGAGAAACTACAAGAATACATATACATCTAACTCTTCAAACTCAGGGTAGATCAAGAACACTGAGTTAGAAGAGATAAAACCTGTGCCTAGCTCCAGTCTGTGCCTTGGTGAACAAATTAGCCAACTGAATCTCTGAAGGCACATACTGAGGAGCAACAATATCATCTTGTACCTGTGCTCATATGTAAAAAGCATCAACACCAGCATGTTTACTGAGTTCATGCTTCACAGGATCAAGAACCATACTGATAGAACCTGTACTGTCAGAAAAAAAAGAAGTCAACATAGAAACAGAAGCACCAAAATCCTCAAGCAATCATTGTAACCAAGTAACGTTTGCTGTTACAAGAGTCGTAACACGCAACTCAGCCTCTGCACTCAAACGAGAAACTATTGTCTGCTTCTTAGTTTTTCAAGCAAATGAGAGAACCACTAAGAAACACTCAAAACGCAGAAAGAGAGCGACGATCAGAGGAATCACTAGCCTAGGTAACATCACAATATGTCCGGAGCTGTAAAGAGCTGGAGCATGGAAAGTCCTACGAAGATAACGTAGGACGCGAAGCAAGTGAGTATAGTGGAGCTGGGTGGGAGCGGAAACAAACTGACTCAGGATAGGCACAGCATGCGAGATATCAGAACGAGTAATACCAAAATAAATAAGACTTCCCACAATATGAAGGTAGCGAGTAGGATCAGAGAGAGGCTCACCATCAGTGGCACAAAGGTGAACATTGAGCTCCATAGGAGTCTCAACAGTGCGATGATTAGTGAGAGAAGCATGATCAAGAAGGTCATAAATGTACTTTTTTTGAGATAGATAGAACCCCTTAGGTGCAGAGGAAATCTCAATCCCAAGAAAGTAACGAAGAGGATCAAGATCAGACATAAAAAACTGCTCACTAAGACGCACCTTCACAAAATCTATATACGCATAATCATCTCCAGTAATGATCATATCATCAACATAAAGAAGAAGAAGAGTCCGATCACGAGCAGATGTGTGAACAAAAAGTGCTCGATCATGATTACTGGCAGAAAAACCAGCAGCAGTGACCACATAAGCAAAGCGCTGAAACCAAGCATGAGGAGCTTGCTTTAGGCCATAAAGTGAGCGACAAAGACGACAAACCCTATCCTCTGGAACAAAATACCCAAGTGGTGGACGCATATACATCTCCTCACGCAACTCATCATTAAGAAAGGTATTCTTGACATCAAGCTGAGAGATGGACAACTCACGAACAGAGACCACAACAAGAAGAGTGTGAATAGTAGTGATGTGAGCTACAGGCGCAAAGGTTTCATCATAGTCACGACCATACTCCTGCTGAAAGCCGCGAGCCACAAGACGAGCCTTATAGCCCTCAAGAGAACCATGAGAGTGGGTCTTCACCTTATAGACCCACTTACAGGTAATAGGACGAGCATGTGCTAGAAGGGAAATAAGATCCCACGTACCAGTACACTCAAGGGCAGCAATCGCGTGTTGCCATTCCTGATGAAGAATAACATCACGATAAGTGATGGTTTCAGAAAGAACCGTAGTAGAATAGGCAGAAGGAGAATAAAAATCAGGACATCGACGAGTACGATCACCATGTCTGATAAACTACTTGGGCGAAGAATCCTCCGAAGAAGATGCATCCAGCATAAAGGATGTCTCGTTAGGTGAGAGTGACACATTAGGAGAAGAGGGCTCAGCAGAGGATCGATGAACCCTCTAAGTATAGACCTGTGTCACTGATGGCTTCACAGAATAGTCCGGGTCCATTGAAGGATAGGAAGAATACTCTCTAGAAGAAGACACCGGTAAAGAAGGCACCTCACGAGAAGATGTCGGCACTAGTGAGGAAGGCACCATGGAAGAGGGTACTGGCGCAGTGAAGAAGGCACCGTGTGGGTACTGACAATAGAGGCATCAGGCAAAGTTAAGAATAAAAGTGGGTCAACCAAAGATGCAGGAGAGGTGTCCAAAGATAGACGAGGATAGTAAGAACATGACTCATCAAAGACAACATCCCGAGAAACACGCATCCGACGACCAACAGAATCCCAACAACGATATCCCTTATGCTCAACACTATAGTCTAGAAAAACACACTTAATAGACTGAGCAGTTAACTTAGTACGCTCGCGAGGGGCAAGAAGCATAAAACACACAACCAAAAAGACGAAGACCGGTGTAATCTGGCAATTGGTGACAAAGACGCTCATAAGTAATCCTACCATGGAGGGCTGACGAACACTGGATATTAACCAAATAGTTGGCAATAGAGACAGCCTCAGCCCAAAAATGAGGGGGAACACAAGAAGCAAGCATATGAGCACGAGCAGTCTCAAGAAGATGATGATGCTTGCGCTCAGCGACACCATTTTGGGCATGAGCACCAGGACATAAAAATTGAGCAAGAGTGTCATGCTCAGAAAAAACCTGGCGAAGAGCTCCAAAAAGATACTCTCCTGCAGAGTCAGCACGAAAAACACGAATGGACGTGTCAAAATGAGTGCGAATCATAGCAGGAAAAGTCTTATAGATGGATAAAGCCTCACTACGATGTTTTATAAAATAAATCCATATGTGACAAGAAAAATCATCTATAAAAAGTATATAATATAGATGCCCCTTTTTAGAAACAAAAGGAGCTGGACCCCGTACATCTGAATGAACAAGATCAAAAGGACTTTGAGACACTGACTCACTCGAATGGTAGGAAGCTGTATTTGCTTGCCTAACCGACATCCCTGGCACTAATCTAAAGACTTATGACCTGAAACAGACCTTAAAACACTACGATGAATCATAGTGGACAAACGAGAGCTACAAATATGACCCAAACGATGATGCCATTGAACAAAAGGCGAGGTCGACGATGCAGCGAGAGTGGAGTCAACTAGACTGGCGGACGCAGCGGAAGGAAGATGAAGCCAGTCCAGCTCCCAAAGACGCTATGAATCACGGCGCCGGGGGCCAGAACCAACCACCTAACCCGTGCAAGGATCCTGAACATAGCAAAAATCAGGGTCAAGAATCACACGACAGTCATGATTAGTAAGTTGACTAGCTGACATAAGCTGCATGGTTAGATCAGATACACAAGAAACATTAGGAACAGAAAAGGAATCGGATAAAAGAGTGTCCTGTCCTACAACAGGAAGAGGAGATCCATTGGCTGTTTGAACAAAACAAGAACCAGATGGAGAAACCATGAAAAAGAAATAAGTGCAGTATGAAGTCATATGAAAAGAAGCACCAGAGTCAAATATCCATGGACAAGTACCTGGAGTAGAAGAGGAACGAGGTCCCTCAATGGAAGACTGAGAAGCAACAGCAGAACCTGAGAGTGCAGAAGACTGAGTCACAAAACCAACAGCTCCTGGTGGTGCACAGGGCACAAGGCGACGTAGTAACATGAGGATCTCCTGTGTGTCTGAACCAGCAAAACCCCTCTGAGAGCCTCGAGCACCAGCACTACCAGTATTTTGTGAAGTACCCTGTGAAGAACGACGAGTCTAAGCCTTCTTCTCCCTCTTTTTCCTGAAATAATAAGACTCCATATGTCCCTCCTTATCACAATATTCACACTGAAGGGTACTAGATCCACTTCGACTCCCAGAAGAAGGTGTCGTGAAAGAAGGCACCACAGGAGGAGGAGGAGGAGTAGGAGGAGGAGTTGAAGAACGAGCAACCAACACTAAAGGAGACGGTAGCAAACCGGCCTCACGAAGACAAATCTTTAAATTACGAACATCAGCAAGAGCCTCTATCAGAGAGAGACAAGGGTGACGAGCAAGAAGCTGAGCACGGAGTGGCTCATACTCATCACGAAGGTGAGTCAAAAAGTCATAAGTGTGACAAAGCTCCAAGGCCTTCTTGTGACTCAGGCAGGACTCACACGTGCTAGGAGACAACTGAGGGCCAAGAGTGTCAAGCTGATGACATATAGCAGATATCTGACCATAGAACTCATCAACTGTGCTATCACCTTGTCGAACAAGCTGCTACTGACGTATGGCAGCAAGAATGATAGACTGTCCAAAGGGCTCATAATGCTCATGAAGGAAAGCCCACATCTGATGTACATACTCAAACTCAACAATATCCGCAGAAAACTGATCCTCCATGCTAGCAACAAGAATAGAAGCAACTCGAACATCCTCATCAACCCATGCCCTGTATGTAGCATACTGAGATTCATAAGAGGCCAGACGATCATCATAACTAGTATATAACCTCTTTTAAGCATCATCAAAATCAACAAACGCCTTGTCATACACCGCCTTCTCGACATGTCGTCTTTGAAAGAACATGCTTAGCTGGAAGCATAGGCGATGTAGGAGTTGTAGGACGAGGTGGATAGGAAAGCTTGTCAGTAAGAAAATCTCAATGACATAGACCACGCATATGAATCCAAAGACGAGGAACCCAGTCCCGATAGTTGGTGCCATTGAAAAGCACCGGACAGTGGAGAATAGCAACCCCACTGGACAAAGATGAGGAAGGAGCCATGTTGACGATGAGAGCGCAAAAGTAGCAGTGGCGGGCGACGGCGAGAGCGCAGAGTAAAGCGACGCAAGCTACAGTATTTTTTTGGGTACCCTACTGGTAACAAAAAGCAGGCAGCAGTGGCAAACACAGCCGCAACGAGCCTAGCAAAACAGAGAGCAGTAGGTATTTTTTTTTCTTTTTTTTTACCTCGACCAAGCCGACGAAGCCAAGCCAAGCCGAGCCGCTGGAGGGCGAGCCGAGGCCTACAGATCAGGATCGAATCGATCCCGATCGAGATCACTCGTAGGCGACGGAGCGACGGTGGGAATCTGGCGAAGAGGACGAACTCCAGCGATGGCGACCCAAAATCTGGTAGCCGCAGTGACAAATTTGAGGCCGGCAAATGACGTGTCTCGAATCCCGGAGAAAGAGGCTCGAATCGCAGGAGAGGGTAGGGGACGACGGCGGTAATCCGTCAAAATCCGCTCGATTTCCATGACGTTGGTAGCAAGGAACTTGACAACGACAATCCAAACCAGTAAAGACAACCGATTGCTCAAGAAGAAAAGCAAAGGGACCACCTTGGTTTCAAGGATTCAATCCATGAGAGAGCGTGCAAGTGTAACACGCGAGGAGAAAAGAAAATTTCGTGGAAACGTAATTTTGGCTTTGTACCATGTTATGAATAGCACTTGTTTTCATAATGAGGGCACTAAGCTCGAATATATATATATACAGGTGTAGATAAAGATGCACAAAACCCCTTATACAATAAGGAAACTACAAGAATATATATACATCTAACAAGGATGTGTTTTTATCCTTGCTAATAATTTTGTACAAGTTACACATAAAGTTGTTGCATAATTTACTTAGGACTGAAAAATCAGATTTTGAAGCAAACTGCACGTGTATTGTACATTTGTACGTAGAAGAAAGTCTTCCGTGGATTGTTGTACCACACTTTCAATGTGTATTACATCTAGCATGAACGATCTCTTAATATACATGCAAACACAATGAGCAGCTACATGGCAGGAACCCACCATAATTCAGCAGTACACTTGGATTCAGATTTGAACGATAGGAATTCAACCAAAAAAAAAAAGCAGCATAGACAAATGTTTAACACCACCTACATAAGGCTTAATTTTGACTTTTAGGCTCAACACAGCGCCCTTTAGCTTCCCAGTCTTACTGTTCTCTCTCTTCTCTCAAGTCTTTCCCCTTTCTCACCCCGGTTCGTGTTCCCTCTGGTCATGGTATTCCTGGTGAAATCCCACGATTGGCCACCAGAGACGACACATCTCATAGCAGTCATCATCTGCGTCCTCCCAAACTTAGCATCCAATTGTTGGCTTCCTCAATGGTTATTTGAAATGAAACGAGCAGATCGGCAACAGGCCTCCGGCACGACTATCACTGCAGTCCTTCAACCTCATTGCGGCTGCAGATCCGTGCCACGCTTGACCGAACACTGGTGGTTAAGAAGCTACGACGGCAGCATGGACGCATGGTGGAACTGTGACTCACAGACCTGCGTTATTCTCCGTGTTGCTGCTGGTCTAGAGGTTTAAGCAACTTAGTGCTGAACTGCAAATCAGTCATCTCCTACATCGTCTCAGCTTGGTGCATAAGAACAATTTTTTTTCTCAAATACGTAGGAGAGCTGCATATCATTTCATTATGAGGGAAAACGGTCTCTTACTAAATCATCACCACCTCACTCGGGACCGAGCCGTGAGGGGTTGTGCAAAACAAATAGGAAGAAACTAATAACAATCAACACGGGTGAGACCTGATCCGAACTGGACTATCTCAATTAGCCAAGCTCCCCAAACAAACAACAAGGGTACGCAAACCACGTGCTCCTGCTAAGCACCACAAATGGGGTTTTTCGTTAAAAGTGTGAAACAGAGCTGTGATGCTCGGGTTGGCACCCTAAAAAACACAAGAATTCCTATGTTTCGAGATCGACCAAGCTGCAAAAATGATCAACGTGTTTATTCCTTTCCTTTTGTGCACAAGAACATTGAAACATTGGTATGGGACTCACCGTCGTCTTGGGCTCTCGAGTCTCGGCCACCTTGCTCAGCCTCCCGCAGGAATATGGTACAGAGCAATGGGAGGGAGGTGGAGTGGTACTGGGGTGGGGTGTGGCTGCCTGACTGGGGGCTGGGATGAAGATGGACCCGGTTCCATGGGCTACGGGCCCACTTGTCAGCGCCATTCTAGAGGAGCTAGGACAAACTACGACCATCACCATCTCGAATTGACTCTTCCAAGTTAGAAAAGATTTATTTTGTGAAATATTTACATAATATGGAGATTATTCTCCTGATCCTGATTTTTGTAAGTTCAAACAACACTACATCAACCGCTCCAAGCTAGAACGAAAATGGCTTTGAATAGATTAAGCATGTGCACATTAGGGGGGGGGGGGTGAGGGAGGGTGTTGAAATTTCCAACAAAAAGACTTATGGGTTGGAGTCTCAAACTTCAAGTGATATAATATGGTGTCGTATTATCCCTTTGTATGAGGAAGTTGGAAACCAAGTTACCCCAGCGTCCAACGACAGAATGAACCTGTGTAGAACTTACAATAATGACCTCTTGATATAGTTTCTGGAGTGATCAATATAGAAACAATCAAAATAGAATGGCAACAGGAGTCAGATAAAGTGTGACTACAACAACAGTAAGGAGTGCTAATCCATGTTATGAGCAGTTTCAGAATATTGGATGTATATAAATATTCAAGCTAAAGTTTAAGAAGAAAAGGTTGCATTCATGGATAAAGCCATCTGCAAGTAAAGTTTCAGTTTTAAATTGTTTTGTGAGGTCTCTAGGTATCATAACGATGCTCCTACATTCTGATTTTTCAGATTTATTTTTCCTTGTAACGATGTTGCAGAAACAGTCTGCCCTTAACGCCCTTTTAAACTACAGTATAATGTTTATCGGTTCAATTTCTACAGGAAGTTGTAACTGGAGCTCTAGGTTATGAAGCGCCTGAATACTTACAAGCTGGACAGTTGACAGCGAAGAGTAACGTATGGAGCTACGGCGTACTTCTCTACCAGCTCATCACTGGCCGCCAGCCCATTGACCGGAACCGTCCAAAAGCGGAGCAGAAGCTTCTGGTGTGGGTGAAACCATATATCTCCAGCGTCAAGCGGTTCTCCAAAATAGTAGACCCGCGGTTGGAGGGGCACTACAACCTCAAGTACGTGATAAAGCTGGGCAGTGTGGCGAACCGATGCCTAGTTCGGGAGCCGAAGTCCCGCCCAAAGATGTGTGAGGTTTATGAGATGGTACAGAAGATTGTCGACGTCGACAGTGTGGATGTCACGGCACAGCATCATCCTCAGCGCTACCATGGCTTGGTTCCTGAATCAAGTGCAAAGCGGTCAAATAAAAGATAGCCACGCTCAAGAGAAGGTTTCAAATTTCAATGGTCAAATTTTGCTACCACGTTGTAAGGCAGTCGAGTGTGCAACACTCCAAATTTTCACAATGTAAAACTTATTCCAATGAGATTTGTTACGGTGTTTGGAATAAATATTAACCATTTATTTAGTCAGATCTAAGGGTTAAATAATAGGGAGGTACCAGTTAAAAGGTACTTCAAGTTGTGAACCAATACTTAAAAAAAGTGGGACCAATACTAATTATGTTATTTTTATTTTAATTACATAGAAGGTAATTTAGTAACTTTACATTTTGTTACACATATTACGTATATTATATTACACAGCAATTCGGTCCCCTGCGACTTTCTCCACGCGCCGGCGAGCCCCTTCGTCGCATGTCCACATGCCGGCGAGCCCCTCCGACTTCCATCCACGCGCCAGCGAGCCCTCTGACTTCCACTGATTGTCCTTACGGCGGTGAGGCAGCCTGAAACGGCGAAAGATTTGATGTGGCGGTGGCCACCCTATCGCTGCGCGAGGACCTTCACCCCATCTCCAATTGGAGCAGCGTGCATCAGGTTCACCGTTCACACTTGCATCCACCTACAGCTTCAGCCGAACTCCATCGAGGCCCTAGAGGACGCACTGGAACGATGCAAAGCTCCGGCCGCTCAGATCGGCGCTACCTCCCAATGGCCTTGTTCTCACCAGCGGCGAGGACGGGCAGAGAAATGATAAACAGAGTGGTCGATCTGAGTCGGAGGTATACGCCTGATTAATGAAGGGCAATTACTAAAATACCCTGATAGTAATTAATTAAAATAATAATAAGCAGTTTAAGTTTCAATGACTGAGATTAATTGAGAGGGTGAGAAACCTCAGGTACCGTCCAAACACTATCAAATCTCTATTCCAATAATTCGGGTTGCTTACTGCATGTGTGGAAAATGAATTTTTAAAATTCGATAGCGAATCGTGTATGGTTTGGGAAAATACAAGGGTTGACTTTCCGTGACCCAGTCATTTCGTAACATCTACTGCCATAAACTCTCAGCTCCGTACTCCTGCCCGAGGAAACCACCGCCACCATCTTCGGTAAGTCGGCGCCTCGCGACGCTGCTTCACGTTGTGCGGCCGTCTCCCATGCGATTGCGATACCCATCGATCTCATCAATAAGGCCATGGATCGTCAGGACCCGGATCTCTTCGCGTCGAATACAGCTTATTCCTTTGCATGCGGACGGCGGCTCTCTGTCCTCGCCATGGCGCATCCCATGGCGAAGAGAATGGTGGAGTCAAGTAGCTAGAACTAATGTTCGTTGGTGGATCTCGTGCCATCACCTCAGTTCGTCATGTTCTTGTTTAATTTGCTTGTGACGAAAAGCTCATCTCTCCATGTTCTTTGGGTTTATGTTTGAAACGAAAAATCGTAAGATCACTTTTCAATTTGGGCCAGGATAGCCTCTGGCGAGCGCACGAGCGGCCGTCCGTTTTGCTTACGGTGAGCTCGCGAGCAGCCTCAAGCAAAAGCGCAATCTCGTGCCGCGTGCGCGTGCGTGGCCATGGCTGCGGCCTTTAGCGACCGCCAACTGTGCTGGCACGGCGGGCCTGGTTGCGACCTCTGGCGAGCACGCGAGCACTTTCGGCTACGGTCTCCGGAGATAGCGAAGATGAGCAGCCGCCTTCAACGAGCTCGCGGGCGGGCTTGGCTGCCGTCCCCAGCGAGCAAGCAGTGAATCGGCGAAAGCAAGCAATGTTACTGGAGAATTGACAAAATCACAGCCGTCCTACGAATACCAACGGTCTTGATGGCATCGAATGCCACCTCTGCATCGACTGAACCAATGTAGAGGATACGAACCCCATCGCCACAGGTATCCTAAAACTTAGTTATTAATCTTAACATATCTCGGGTAATTGGTTAAACACATTGGGAGCGAAAAGAGAGGAGATTAATCATTGCAGGAGTAGCTGCCATGTTCCGGTCGATATGACTATGCCATGATAATATTATTTGTAACAAGAAATCGGTTTTTTCTTTGATGCAAATGATTTTCAGAGCTTGTGGTAGCCGAGGTTGCTACAAAAGGACATACACGTTGGCCAATCATCATCAAAATATCTCACTCTATGGAGGTGGTGGCTATGAGCTGACCATATCAACAAAGGCTTTGCCTTTACTCCTAGGCCTTGTTCCTGTTTTCATGTTTTGTGAGGTGCCGTTTGTTTGTTGGTTTATCGCTTTGTAATAACCATGTAGGAAACTTAAGAATATTCTGGTGTCTGGAAATTCTTAACACTTGGACATATTGCAAACAAGATTTAGAGCATCAAGAAAGGTCAAAAATAAGTGAGGACTGGCATACATGGAGGTCCATAGTTTTAGCAACTGCCCATAGATAAAGTAGATTAGGAAACTCAGAGGTTTGAAAGTTATTTGATTTTGAAAAGTATTACTTGAAAAGGTGACTTAAGTTCTGTTTCTAAGTCTAGGATTTTCCAGAGTACATATATGAACTGGTTCCTTTTAGTTCCTAGCTAATTAAGTCCAACAAAAAAATATATGTTGTTCATCAGGATTGGAATTAAATTATAAACATGATCAAGTTCACTATATACTTACAAAATTTGAAATTTGATAGTGATATTGTTTCTGTACTTTGATGGATTTATTTGCGCTAGTTAGGAATGAGATAATTTGCTCAATTTTCCTCCAAAATTCTATTTTTGTATGATTGTGAATATAAAATTTGCTGGGGTCATGTATAAGCTGAAATTTATAGTTCTAGTTCAACCCATGTTTGGCCCAATTTAAAATAAATTTTAAAAATAGAAAACTTTCATATTTTATTTACATTTCTTTTCTCCCTTGGCTTGCTAGAGTTGACATTTGATTTCTTAGTGACACCAAGTGTCACAAAGGAGATGATGATGGGTTCGGCAACGAACTCAATGGTGGCAAGTTCATCATATTCGAGTGTCAAAGGTTAGTAGTGTATGTCTCCTTTGTGAAAGGGATTGTTTTCATTTTTCCCCGTTGAAAATATGGATGGTGGTGGAGGATGGTGAGATGGCCATATTTGTTCAGAGAAGTTCTCGTTTGTAGCATATCTGTCGTCTGGGATGATGTTCTAGATGGTGAAATTTATGGCTCTTTCAAGGTTTCTTGTCTCCCATCAATGGAGTTGTAATTGTTTGGGTTGCTTTTGTAATCAGGAGAATAGGCTTTGATATCAATGAAATTTCCCTTTCGTAAAAAAGTAATAATAATGCACAATAACACAATCCTAACCTCAATTCATCATTATTTCACTAACGTGATTGATATTGCACTATCGGTGCTCGTAAAGGTCATGGGCCCCTGATTACTTGCGGTGATGTGAAACACAAGCAACCGCTTTATGATTACCCTTTCCTCGCTAGCCTCATTTTTTCTTGTTTTGAAAATACAACTACTTCTTCTGGTCCACCCTTTTGCATGGCGTGTTTTGACTTTGTATATATTGTTAATTAACCTAGAAACATAGTTTTTGAATAATGGAAAGGGAGGTTCCTTCTTCTACATCACCATTAAACCTACTTAGTACTAAACGTTTTTTTACTATATATAAAACGATGGGAAAATTATGTTCTTGACATTGAAAGATTCCTATTTTAGAAATTTACCATCAAACCTTTTTAGTACACTTTAATATCATCCAAAGTTTCTCGATTTAGAAATCTAGCACTCTGTCAAGTTTTCCGTCTATACTGCCTTCTTCTCCGTACACTGCTGGTTCTTCTTCTGTTCTTCGCGAGCGATAGGGTATGGAGCGCCATGGATGCCAGGTAAGCAGCCAGCAAGTGCAGCCACTGCTGCCACTGAAGCAAAAAGGGCCGCCGCCATCGTCGTGGGGCTCCTCAACCTCTTCCCTCCCCTGAACCACGAGTGCATTGACCCCTGCACCTACTGCTCCTCGTGGTGCGGGAGCTGGAGGACCTGTGGACTGTGATTCTGCGCTTCTGGCTTGGCTTGGACAGGCGCAGACAGGCCATGACATCGTGCCCAATTTGTTTGCTACTAATCCAAGAAACACAAGAGAAATCTTGAACCCGTCCCTCAATCGTGCAAATAAAAAACAGCAGCAGTTTCGGCCTCCAACAACAGCGGTGATTCAGGGGAGGGAGGAAGTTGGGGATACCTACTACGGGGGCGGCGGCAACAGCAGTTTCGGCCTCCATCATCCCGGCATCCATGGCGCTTCAGCCCCTGTCGCTCGTGACGAAGCCAACATAGGAGGGAGAAAAAGACAGGAACGACGGAAAACGTGACAGAGTGCTAGATTTCTAAACAAAGAAACTTTGAATGGTATTAAAGTGTACTAGAAAAGTTTGATGGTAAATTTCTAAAACCGGAATCTTTTAGTGTCAAGAAACCAATTTTCCCTAAAACGATATAGCAAACAACCCTGTTTAATAAACTTCAAAGCAGTTAATGCACACAATAAGACAAACCCTAACCTCATCACATCATTTCACTAAAATGTGATTTATATTGCACTATTGGTGTCCCTAAAGGTCATGGACCTCTGATTACTTGATGAGGTGATGTGATCCGCAGGTAGCCGCTCTACGATTACCCCTTCCTAGCTAACCTCATCTTCTATTTTGAAAATACAACTAGTTCTGCCGGTCCAAGCTTTTGCATGACGTGTTTCAATTTTTTATTGTCACTTAAACTTAGAAACAACTGTCAAAATCAACTAATAAATTAAAGCACAGCCAATCAACATGCAAATATAATATAGTTTTCTAAATACATTATAATGGGGTTCAAAGTAGAAGAAAAATGAAGAACTGTTGTCATTACGTCAGAGGCTAGCTAGACCATTTCATCTCTCCCCTAGTTGACATTCCTTACCGTGTGGAATGAAGCCAACGACTGAGACTGGCCTTAGCGTTGGTAGCACATATACGCTACTGTGGTGTATGTTTATCCATTTTCTAAAAAAAAAAATACGCTGTGGTAGGTGTGGGCGTGTGCTCCAGCATGACAATAAAAGGGACGACGCCCCAAGTAGCTAATCCCATTCAGAAAGAGGCAACACGGAAGACTTGGTAACGCGAGCTCCAAACAACGCCATGTGCTCCTTTCAGTGTTCCATATCGAACGTACGTTCGGGGTACGACTGGCAGATAGATACGTAAGTTTGTCGTTTATCCATCATACATCAATGCATCATCTCCTGTTTGATCGTCGATAGCTATTATCATACGGTAATGTTTAATAGCCAGAGCATATAACCATTTCATTCGTCGGAGTAAATAGGATTTCATTTGTCAATTCACATATAAATCATGTGAAGTTGACTTGGGATGAACCTTGAGTAGTATCCCTCTGTTTTTTGTTGTTATTAATATCTAGTAGTGTTGAAGATAATTTGTCTACTCTGCAAAAAGTTGATTTTATCTGTAGGACACTGAACCAATAAACTTTGTCTAGAACACTGCCTGCAGTTCATTTTCATTACAAAGATTTTAGGTTACAGTGTTTGCCTGTGGGACACTAAACAGTGTTTGCCTGTGCGACACTAAACCTAAAATCTTTGTATGTAGATAAATCGGATGATGGATGGAGCAATCCACTTGCTCCGGGGTAGTTTGCTTTGCTCGTAGCAGAAAAAAAGTGGGCTAGTATCACTACCTAGTCAAAGACTTATTACTAAATACGAATCTTTAAATACAATCCATAGTCGCAAAGCTTCATAAGACACCCCTATGCGGCCACAAAGTTGTCAATTTTTTGGTGAGGACGCCAGATGTCATTTTTTTATCTTATAAAATCAAGGATAATTTGTCTAACACTGCAAAACGGTTGACACCATTTTTGAGTGTTTTTACGGTACCTCCTACTCCAGTAGAAAGGTAGGAGTAGAAATTAAATCTGTCCATTGAATTTCCAAGGGCAGTACGGTAATTTTTTTTTTGAGAAATAAATGGTGATTAGCAGGGTTAATCAAAATATTTTTTTTGTTAACCCAATCCTTCACCTACCTCTACCCCATTGAGTCCACGATGAATGTCCGGCGTGCCTGATTTTTCGCTGTCGTCCTCGAGGATACTGGCGTTCCTCGCTCCGGCGTCACTTCCCGTCATCAGTGCCTTGCCCGTGAGGATGACTTTGGCAGGGTCAGCGTCAGAACTGTCGCACGGCCTTCCACGGTTTAGTTGCAGGCAAATCATAGATCGAAAATCTGCTCTCATCAAATGATGATCATCGTCAGTTTTAATTACAAGACCGGGTTTTTCGACCCCGTGTTCATGGCCACCGAGGCGGGTGGTGGCCGAGTCAATCGAGGATTCTACAGTGAGGGAGAGCATCGGCAAAGGAGGTGAGGTTTGAGCCGCCGGCGCCATGATCACTCATTGTGAACTCGTGATTGGATTGGAAAGACAACTGACGTTCTCTGCCCTTCGATACTTTGAAGTAATTTACATCATTGTCCTTAAGTGCAAACTACTCCCTATCTTCTACGGGAGTGTATTTTCTTCCCCTTGAAAGTAGAGATGAATCTGAGCCTTTGGATGAGAGGAAGTGGAGGGTCCATGTTCATTTGAGGGTACATAAAAGAGCGCTTTTTTTTGTCGATCCTTAATTTACACCATGTAGCCAACCAAACTACTATCTAATAGCTAAAGTGGTCTACCCTACTATTAACAGTTATCTCGGTTGGTTTTCCAACAGTTCTCTGCAGCTTAAATTTGCTTGGCTGCAACTTGATACTCAATGTTTTCATGTTGAGTTTTTTATGACGCTTACACATGCTAATATTGATCTTGCTTGTCCAGTTAAGATGCTATAACCATACCGAGTCAAAGCGTGCACTTTATGTGGTGTGCTATTTTAAATAGAGTTTTAGGAATCACATAATTAAGTTGGTACACCATCTTCTTAGTTCTTATAAAAAATTTTCCCCATTTCAAAAAGAATGCTTTTTTTCTTTCAATATAAAAGGATGCGATTCTAGCTCTAGATACGAGAACTTAGAATAGGTGAAAAGGATGTTATGCGTAAAAGAATAAGAGGAAAAACAGAAAAATAGAATACATTTAAAGTGAGAATGACAATTTCCTAACAAAACATTAGAAGACCAAAAAAGGCATTATTTTCAAAATGGAGAGAGCAATACATAAAAGGTATTACATAGTGTTTTTCTGTCGTGCAAACAATTTTCACATACTACCACACATATTGCCTTATGACATTTCAAATCAGTTACAAAACCATAAAATCTCATCACAAATCAAGTTTCTATATGGTAACCGATGATAAGAATTGGTCCATCACCTATCATGTCTGTATTGGGGATTTATGACAAATAATATTTCTTTTTGTCACACATATTGTCATTAAATAAGGTCCAGACCACGTCACAAATTATAAAATGGCAGTCGCCATGTCACAAACTTTTGGTAGTGAGTTACAGCGACATGACATGGATGTATCGTGACACGTCATATTATTTTACAGTTAGATTGAGCCAGTGTTGAAAATTTAGGCAATATTCTACTAAATTTAATCCAGAAAAGACTCATATAAAATATGATGATAATGACTAGAGGAATATAATAAATAGTAAAGATCACAGAAACAGACATAGATCCCGTATGATCTATGCTAATAAGATAAAAAAAAACATAAAACAAAAGGAGAGGAGGTACATACTGAGCAGAAGAGGCAATAGGGATTGCGTGCATCACCGAGTCTTCTTGAGCGCTGTTGGTTGACATGGCGACGGACGCAGCGAGTCGATGAAGAGGAAGTAGCCGTGCACGTGACGAAGTGAAGCACCGCGCGCGAACGAAGTTGAAACAGTGTAGAGAAGGTAGCAGGCAGTCGCGTCAGTCACTCCCTAAAAACACTATCGACCCTATCCTCGTACAGGATCGCAGCAGAGTCGTGGTTCCAGAGGCCTGCCCTCCCTTGTCTTGTGCACGCCGCAAGCTTTGGGATGAAGAAGCCTACCTTCTGCATCTACTGAAAAGAGAGACGAGAGAGAGAGAGAGAGAGAGAGAGAGAGAGAGAGAGCTATTGTGTTGTTGTGTGTTGACAATGGAGCCTCTTGCTCTCATTGAGTCCACCGTAGAGGAAAAGCAAAAGGCTTTGCATGCAAGTGAAACGCCATGCTGACATCCATGGAATATGGAAACAAACAACCATGAGTTAATTTCTTTATTGCACTTAATCAAGATAGTAACTCAATGGCGGTAGTGAAAGAAGAAGAGGACAAGTCACCAGGAATTCACATATGCATGTGACCTTTCCATTTCCTCTTCTCACTTCATAATACATTTCCATCTTCCATTAATTAACCCATAAGATTTTATTTCCCACACATCTTTTCTTAATAAATGGTCTTTTGGAATTTTATATTTATGAGTCATTACCCATAAAATCTAACAATCCCCACCAAATTTCAAAGGCACATTTGAAAGTCTCTCTGAGTCACATCGGTTTTGATATATCAGTGTTTTGGTAGAGACCGGTTAAGGTTGAACATCTACCTAGAATAGAAGTTACGCCTGTTCACAACTGTACAATGGACTATGTCTTGAATTTTTAGTTTTGTGTGAATAGATTTCACTCAAGTCCTTTACTGATACGAGGCTGCTGTAAGCATCCTCTTGGTTTGGAGCATATAAGTCAAACTCCTGGCATATTCATGAGTGTATTAGAGATTACCCTTATCTCATAGACTGTGACTAGTAGTCGGGCACATAAAGGTGTGTTCCTTTAACATATTCTGTACAACAACATCTTTGCACACCAAGCCATTCGGATCACATTAAGATAAAAATCAACCTACCATATAGATTAGGAGAGCGTTGCATCTTTTGCGGAATGAGATTTAAGAAATTGCTCTCCTTTCAGTTGCCCACCAGCTTGTTTTGCCAAATTAATTCACGGGATCTCTGATCACAAAGGATGGGTTACCACTGTGGTACAACTCATGTGGGTCTCAAACCCATTCCCTTCGATGCATTGTCTATCACATTTCGTGAAAGACCTTTGGTGAAAGGATCTGCCAGATTCTCAGTTGTTTGGATATAATCCAATGTTATTACTCCGGAGGTTTTCATTTTACTGGCAGATTTTAGCCTTCTCTTCACATGTCTTGATGATTTTATATTATCCTTAGAACTGTTGACTATTGTAATCACGTGTCACAGTTCATGAGGATTGCTGGTATTGGTTTCTCAACCACTAGCAAGTCCATCAAGAATTCACGTAGCCAGTCTGCTGCTACAGTAGCTATATCCAGAGCTGTGAGTTCTGCTTCCATTGTTGACCTCGTTAAAATGGTATGCTTGCAAGACTTCCATGAAACAGAGCCACCTCCAAGAGTGAATATATATCCACTTGTGGCTTTGATCTCATCAGTGTCGGATATCCAATTAGAGTCATTATATCCTTCCATTACCTTTGGATAGCTAGAATAGTGAATTCCATAGCTCACAGTACCTTTCAAGTAGCACAACACTCTTTCAAGAGCATGCCAATGATCATCTCCAGGATTTGAAACTAATCGACTCAGCTTGCTCACAGCAAAGGAGATGTCAGGTCGAGTGCTGCTGACTAGATACATGAGTGAGCCAATGATCTGAGAATATCTCAATTGATCTTTAGCAATTCTTTGATTCTTTCGAAGCATTAAACTAGGATCATAGGGAGTTTGAGCAGGTTTACAATCACTAAAGCCAAAGCGGCTCAAAACCTCTTCCACATAATGGGACTGAACCAATGTCACCCCACCATTTCCATCCTTTAGTAGCTTGATGTTCAAAATCACATCAGCTATTCCCAGATCTTTCATCTCAAAGTTTTGGGACAAGAACTTCTTTACTTCATTGATCACATTCAGATTTGTCCCAAAAATTAGTATGTCATCAACATACAAGCACAAAATGACTCCCTTGCCTCCACCATAGTGGTAGTATACACATTTATCAGCTTCATTCACAATAAACCCTACAGTCATCAAAGTTTGATCGAACTTCTCATGCCACTGCTTGGGTGCTTGCTTGAGGCCATACAAAGATTTTAACAACCTACACACTTTCCCTTCTTGACCACTCACTACAAATCCATCTGGCTGCTCCATGTAGATCTCGTCTTCCAATTCTCCATTGAGAAAAGCTGTCTTGACGTCCATTTGATGAACGAGAAGACCATGCGAGGCAGCCAACGACAGTAGTACTCGAATTGTTGTCAATCGGGCAACAGGTGAGTAAGTGTCAAAGAAACCTTCTCCTTCTTTCTGGGTATAACCCTTGGCCACAAGCCTTGCCTTGTACTTTTCAACTGTACCATCAGGCCTTAGTTTTTTCTTGAACACCCACTTGCATCCCACAGGTTTGCACCCATAGGGTCGATCCACAACTTCCCAAGTCCCATTAGACATTATGGAATCCATCTCGCTACGTACCGCTTCCTTCTAGTAGTCAGCATCTTGAGATGCATAAGCCTGTTCATGAGTCTTAGGAGTATTATCTATGAGGTACACAATGAAATCATCACCAAAGGATTTTGCAACCCTCTGTCTCTTGCTCTTTTGAGACACGTCATTGTATTCCTCCTCACGATGTTGCACAAGTGTTTGTTCATCATGTACTATAGGTATGGCAGGTTCGGGAGTTAACATTGATTCATAACTCGAAGTTCCACATGTTTCTTTCATTGGAAAGATGTTCTCAAAGAACGTGACATCTCAGGATTCCATGATTGTATTAATATATATATCAAGTACCTCAGATTTCACTATCAAAAATCTATAACCAACACTATGGAAAGCGTACCCAAGGAGCACATAGTCCACTATCTTAGGTCCAAGTTTGTGCTTTTTCGCCATAGGTATACTGACCTTTGCTAAACAGCCCCAAGTGTGCAAGTAAGAGAGTATGAGTCTATTGTTCTCCCATTCCTCGAATGAAGTCTTTTCCTTGTTCTTAAAAGTAACTCGATTTCAAACATGACAAGCAGTCAATATAGCCTCACCCCACCATTCCCAGGCAAGACCTGATGTTCCTAACATGGCGTTAACCATCTCTGTTAGGGTACGGTTCTTCCTTTCAGCCACACCATTTGACTCGGGAGAGTAGGGAGGCGTCCTCTCATGGATGATGCCATGTTCTTCACAAAATGAGTTGAACTCATTTGAAAAATACTCACCACCGTGATCAGACCTAACTCGTTTGATCTTTCTCTCAAGTTGGTTTTCAACCTCAGCTTTATAGATTTTAAAATAGTGCAGTGCCTCATCTTTGGTTTTCAAGAGATACACATAGCAATATCGAGTAGAGTCATCGATCAGTTTCATAAAGTATCTCTTTCCACCTCTAGTCAAAATGCCATTCATCTCGCTCAAATCAGAATGAACAAGTTCCAGTGGTGCCAAGTGCCTCACCTCAGTAGACTTGTGAGGTTTGCAAGGTTGTTTCGATTGCACACACATTTCACACTTTGAGCCTTTGACAATTTGAAATTTCAGGATTAAATTCAAGTTTGCCAGCCGCGTCATACATCCACGATTGACATGACATAAACATGAATGACAACACTTAGACTCCTCATTATTGCATACATGATTAATCATTTTATTGCACTCATCTGTCAAAGATAGGCGGAACAAGCCTCCGCTATCATAGCCTTTACCAACAAAGGTTCCATACTTAGACAGTACAACTTTATTGGATTCAAATACCAACTTAAAACCGTCTCTACACAAAAGAGACCCATTAACAAGATTCTTATTTATTGAGGGGACATGCTGCATGTTCTTCAGCTGCACGGTCTTTCCCGAAGTGAGCTTCAAATTGACCGTACCAACACCACGAACAAAAGCATGCGAGCCATTTCCCATCAATATGGAGGAAGTCCTTGATCCCTGATAAGAAGAAAACAAAGAAACATCAGCACATACATGAACATTAGCTCCTGTATCAATCCACCAATCAGGGGAATGACAAACTAAAAGAACAGTTGGATTACCATACCCTGCCGTTCCCATCTCAATGTCGCCCATGACAACATTGGTAGACTTGTTGTTGTTCTTGTGCTGCTGCTTGTCTTTGCGATCCTTGCAATCTCGAGACCAATGGTCCGAGCTACCGCACACATAGCAGTGTCCTTTGTCCTTCTTCTTCTTGAAGTTGGTTGTTTGAGAAGGCTTGTTCTTGCATTCGAATTTGCCCTTCTGGAAGTTCTTCTTCTTTTGAAAGTTCTTCTTTTGCACTGTATTGGCATTAGAAGTTGAAGTCCCTGCCTCCTGTCCTTTTGCACGTGTGTCTTTAGCTCTTGCCTTCTCCATATCAAGAGTTCCGATTAAATCCACCGTGGTGAACTCTTGCTTCTTGTGTTTGAGGATAGTGGCAAAATTCCTCCATGAGGAAGGGAGCTTTGCAATAATGCAACCGGCCACAAATTTGTCCAGCAATACACATGTAAAGTTTTTGAGCTCTTTAGTGAGAGAAAGTATTTCATGGGCTTGCTCTACCACTGAGCGATCATCTGCCATCTTGTAGTCATGAAAAAGCTCCATGACATACAACTCACTTCCTGCATCAGATACTCCATACTTGGCCTCGAGCGCATCCCATAGCTCCTTGCCAGTAAAGTAGTGCATGTATGCATCCACAAGGTTCTCACCAATCACGCTTATCACGGCACCTCAAAAGAGGTTATCGGCAGCCTTGAATGCTTTGTCCTTATCAGGACTAAGCGCTTCGGGCTTTCCTTGTGCCACGAGAATCACGCTCATGGCAGTGAGCCAAAGGATCATCTTCGCCTTCTAACGTTTGTAGTTCGCACCATCGAACACGTCTGGTTTTAAAGCAGCAACAAAACCTCCAGTAGAAAAATGCCTAGAAATGTAGTGTTTTTGGATTGTTGGAAATTTAGGCAATATTCTACTAAATTTAATCTAGAAAAGACACATATAAAATATGATGATAATGACTAGAGGAATATAATAAATAGTAAAGATTGTAGAAACAGACATAGATCCCGTATGATCTATGTTAATAAGATAAAAAACAAAAACAAAAAACAAAAGGAGAGGAGTACATACTAAGCAGGAGAGGCAATAGGAATTGCGTGCATCACCGAGTCTTCTTGAGCATTGTTGGTTGACATGGCGACGGATGCAGTGAGTCGATGAAGAGGAAGTAGATGTGCACGTGACGAAGTGAAGCACCGCGCGTGAATGAAGTTGAAACAATCTAGAGGATGTAGCGGGCAGTCGCGTCAGTCACTCCCTAAAAACAATATCGACCCTATCCTCGTGTAGGATCACAACAGAGTCATGGTTCCGGAGGCCTACCCTCCCTTGGCTTGTGCACGCAAGCTTTAGGATGAAGAAGCCTACCTTCTGCAGCTACTGAAAAGAGACACTTGAGAGAGAGAGAGAGAGAGAGAGAGAGAGAGCTATTGTGTTGTCGTGTGTTGACAATGGAGCCTCTTGCTCTCATTTTATAGGTGCAAGGAGTCCACCGTAGAGGAAAAGCAAAAGGCTTTGCATGCAAGTGAAATGCCATGCTGACATCAATGGAATATGGAAACAAACAACCATGATTTAATTTCTTTATTGCACTTAATCAAGATAGTAACTCAATGGCGTTAGTGAAAGAAGAAGAGGACAAGTCACCAGGAATTCACATACGCATGTGACCTTTCCATTTCCTCTTCTCACTTCATAATACATTTCCATCTTCCATTAATTAACCCATAAGATTTTATTTCCCACACATCTTTTCTCAATAAATGGTCCCTTGGAATTTTATATTTATGAGTCATTACCCATAAAATTTAACAACCAGGGTCTTATTTATTATTATAAGAGAACTAGCTTGTAGTGGCACTTTTTTTATATAGTAGATGCATTATTATTATGTCTCTAGACAAGTATAGAGACATTTTTGAAAATGTTTCATAAATGTTTTGTCGTGCATTGACTCTAGCAAAGTTATCACACTTTGTAAGTCGTCTCTATGAAATCAGTGACATCTTTGTTGAGGCATTACGCAATGTCTCAATAAACATAGACACATTATTAATATGGTGTTTAATTCTATGAAAAAATACAAGGCTGTTGTTGTGAAGTCTTATGACATTTTGCACATACTACAACACATAGAAGGTTGTGAAGTCTTCTAACAAAACATAAGAAGACCAAAAAAACACATTATTTTTAAAATGGAGAAAGCATTACATAAAAGGTATTACGTAGTGTTTTTCTATCGTGCTAACAATTTTCACATACTACAACACATATAGCCTTAGCTTATGACATTTCAAATCAGTTACAAAACCATAAAATCTCATCAGAAATCAAGGTTTCATATGGTAACCCATGATAAGAATTGGTCCATCAACTATCGTGTTATTGGGCAATTATGATAAATAATATGTTTTTCACACATATTGTCAACACCTCTGTTTCATCATTATATAAGGTCCAGACCATGTCACAAATTATAAAGTGGCAGTTGCATGTCACAAACTTTTGGTAGCGAGTGACAGAGAGAGACATGACATGGATGTACCTCATATTTATTTTGGACTAAGTCCAGTATATTAGTTGTTATTTCAAATTTTATGACACAAAGTTGCTCAAAATTAGAATAAAGTTTATACTAAATCAAGTCATATGAATTATATTGTTAAAAAGTAGTTTTAAAAATATATGGTATATGAATATTATCTATTATAATAATTACAACAATATAGCAGTGACAATGGTATTATGAAACACAACACATAAAAGGATATGAAATTTAAAACAATTAAATAAAAAATGGAATCAGCTGCCTATATTTAGTGTACGATGCATTCATTCACCTACACAAAACAAGAATTCACTCTACTAGCTAAATATCAACCCGTCACCTGTATAGGCTTGATAGTTTTTAAACAATACAATTGATTACTTAAGCCAATTTTTTTTTTGGAAAATAGAAGTTATTTTCCAGCCAACTTCAATGTAAATAATTAATTATGATCTTAAAATAGAGATAATATTTCATGGTATGTCATTAGATGTGACCTAATCCTCTAATGTACCATAGTCTGCCTCTTGTATCAAAGACTCATTGGGTGCATATCATGTATTAGTAATTTTTGCTAGTGTACAATGCATTCACCAGTTTTAATAGTTGCAATTTATGATTTTAAAGAGTAGATACATGATTAAATGTGCACTTACTGAAAAAATGAGTTGATAGAGTGAAAAATTTTTGATTGTTTATATAACTTTGGATTGTTATATTATACTATCTAACTTCTATGTCTGATAGATGATAGCTATAAAATTACTAAATATTTAATTTGTTTTCCGGTAAACTGGATTATGGGATCCAATAGTTTGATTGTGAATTAATATTATTTGTTTCCAAAATAAATCAACATATTTTCAATACCAAACTAATGGAAGTTAATATTACACCTAAAATGCTTATTTCACAGTGAGAATTATATCATATATGCAAACTTTCATATGGATATCTTTCTTCATCGTTGCCCCTCGATTGCAACATCTTTTGTAACTTTTATTATTGTTCCATTAAATAAAAGTTTTACTTAAATTTAGGAAACAAATGGACAACAATTGTTAAATTTAGGTTTTCTGTAAATTGTAACTTGAAAATGTGTATATTTATTAATATGTCCTGTAATGTATTTTTAAAAATACAATGTTTAAATATGAATTCAATAATATTTTGTAATTACTTGAAACCAGGATTGGTATTTAACATAGAACTAGTTAACACATGCTAAATGTACAGACATAAACATATATTTAAGTAATCGAACATAGTTATACATTATTTATAGAATATACCCTCAATATTAACAAACATAGCGAGATCACATTCTATCAAAACCATTCTAATCACATAGATTCATTTGGTTGATGATTATTATTATAACCACCATGCCTCAGTGAATATCATTGTATGCTCCAATGCCCCGCAAATGAGATACACAATAAAAAATACATGATAAATAAATAGAAGAGTAAAACACATGAACTTACATTGTAAGTTCGACGTTTGTTTCGGTTTTTCCATTGTACTCATAGAACTACGAATCACTGCCATTAAGCTTGCTCCTTCTTGCTAATATGGCTATTGCATCATAACACTGTGTTTTTTTGCATGTGTCATTTGGCTAACCCTTGACGCAGATTAAGGGTGTTTTTTTAAATAAAAATACTTATAGGGTAAAGGGAATAGCTTATTACATGACAATGATTTTACATAATCTACAAATTGGAATGGCCACTTCTGTGCAGCCAAAGGTTGCTCCAGATTTGATCACTTCAGCATGTCGCCACCTTAAAATCTCTTGTAAGACCTTTCATGAAAATAAATAGGACCGGAGAAGACACAGAAGAAAATCTTACATGGGCTTTGACCTCCATGAGTACAAAAACTAGGTGCTTGTTTTCCATACATTAGAAGACCTCAACAAAATTTGGAGCCTGCCATAAATCACGTCACGTTCTTTAATTAGTACATACATAATTATTAGCATAGAATATGAATTTAATCCAAGTCAACATATCTATGGTTACTAACAGTTTCTAAAGTGAAGTATCATAATTGGACTAACTGCCATGAATCAGCAATGTGGAGATGAATTCCTTTTTGACCTATGGTAATAGTTTATCGAGCATCCAAATCGATGACATGATATTTTGCTTTTCATGGGAATTTATAGAATTTTCCTAGAATTCTGCAGAGGTTACTGAAGGAGCCATTGGTACATAAATGATAAAATAGATTTTGTTTTGTTCTTTAGAATGTTCAAATGTTTGTTTATGAAAGTTGAGATGCATGAACTAATACATACGTACAAGCACTCAATTCTTATGAATAACACATGCCCTACCTCACCATTGAAAGACTGAATTGATTGGTCCCGAGATTGACAAAGTCACAACAAATCACTAGTTTTACGACAGTCAAATATGATAATACTAATCTCACAAAGATATAAAATTGATAAGAGTTCACGTGCCCATGTTGTGTCCACAAATATAAGATAATTGCATGGCAAATGAAAAAAGTATCAAACAGAGTCGAGAGTACGGGAAAACAATTGTGCAAATACTATGACCTCATATATATATATAATATACAATACGAGTGTATAAAATGCACTGTGAATACTAGACCATAACGTTTCACATAAATGGTCCTCATATTATACGAACATTATAACAACAAATAACATATCATGGAATTTTGGAATAAAATAAATAATAATATATATCAAGAAATCATGAAGTTTTAGGCAAAATATAGAAAAAAAAAGTCTACAACAACTAGGACCCTCAAATAACTAAAAGTTGTATTAAAATATTTGAAGTAGACTCTATATCTAAAAAAGAAAATAATTTAAACTTGGAGAAAAAAATGTAGTAAACTAGTATTAATATATATATATTATTTTATTTATATAATTGATAATATAAATTTAGAGAAAATCATATTCGAATATAAAATGTTAGAATCAATGCATTACAAGATATATATATATATATATATATATATATATATATATATATATAATGTTGTTTCATAGGTCTAAAATAAGTTGTGCTTATGAATAAAAATATGTTTGATTCACATAGCTTATAGTGCGCATAATTTCAGCCCATTTTATATAAGTATTTCTAAGGTAGCTTTTGCTAAAACACAATAATTAGTTACACAAAATGTATCCAAATCTTTATTAAAAATTAAGTCATTATTATGTTTTGCATGTTGTTCTTACAAGAGTGCATAAGCAGACAATATTGCAAAATGGAAAACAAATGTTTGGAACTTTTGATAAAGATATAATGTTACAAAACATTGAGCCAATTTTTTTAAAGTTATCTTATGCTATAGAATATAATAATTGACAAATTTGAGATTGTACAATGGATTGCATCTTCCCTTTAGAGAGTATATCCTATATACTCAAGAAAACTAATTTACTAGAAATTCTTTATGCTTCACAAAATGTTCATGTGTGTTTTTGCTAACCTTGGAAGTATTGCATGGATTGATGGCCTGGTATAGAAAAAGGAGCATATCTGTTTTATTGGTTTCCTACTCTAGCATATGTATATATAGGAAGATACAGGAGAGTATCATAAAATTGATGGGGAAATTCCTTAGTAGCCATTGGCGAAACTTCTTGTTCCTTATTGGCCACCGAAAATTAAATTTCCTTATTGTATGGATCAAGGTGTCATATGGATAGTATGGATCATCAACCCAATTTAATAAGCTCATATTAAATGCTTGAAGCTAATGACAAATTAAATTCGTATGCAATGCTATTGAGCTAAGAACCTAACAAACTAGTGGCATGTTAAGATGCAAGCAATGACATGCCAATCAACTATCAAGCTAGCCCATGTCAATCCTATCCTCTACTCATACAAATACAGAAATATAAAAGCAGCTAAAGATGAAGAGTTAGTCATGCTCAAGATTTTTAGCGTGAGATCTTAGAAGGATGGCGCTTACCCCTTTTCGTCGTTGGACCAACTCCTACCGGAGTATAGGTCCCTCCTACCGCACTAAGCGGTGTCCTCGTCCTCGAGACCGCTACTCTCCTAGTGATGTTTTGGTTGCATCACAGATGTTCATCATGGCAAAGTCTCTCTCCCAAGGACATGCATCACTCCTTAAGTGCAAGCATGGGTGCTCACCAATGATACCCTATTCAAAGTTAGAACAAACCTTGTACAAACTTTGTGTCAGCCTTCACAACCAATATGATAGGGTCAACGCTGACGCCTAACCGCTCTAGGCACTACCATAGACCAAGAGTAACAGTATCAGACACTCTCAACAACCACACTAGACGTGAATGGATACTCCCTTGCTACTCTCTCAAGCACTAGAGAAATTACAAATCAAGTCTAAGTGCTCCTCTTCTCTCCTCTTAGCTCCCTCTGGTATTCCATAACTCTTAAAATGGCCAAAGCTCTCCATGAGTATGCAACATCTGTATATAGCCAACCACTCCAATCAAAGCCCTTGGCAAAATTTCTACCTAAAACTTACTCATCATAACATACAGTGACCAGTCACCATATCATATTGTGTCCTGGAAGTCTTCAAACTTCCCAACTAGCTGTTGAATTGCTAGGCCATCGTATCACGTGGCGACCACCTTATGTACCTTACGGTGAGTCTATAGATCCAGTCTAGAGACCTAATGTCTTATTCCTTTCTAACTTGTCATATCTTATGGTGACCTCATCGTACCTTACGATGACCTCTTCATCTCTTATCCAAAGATTATAGACTTGAGTACATTTGTGTGGCAATCACAATATCATGTGGTGTCGCCCACATTCCTGAGTACAGAGAATCCATCTCTCTGAACACCATCTTCATCACTCACCGTAACATACGATGACGCTCTCCATATCATAAGGTGACCTCATCAGCCTTGACTCTAGATTGCATCATCTCTGAGTAACACTCTGCATCACTCAGTATACCATATGGTGACCTCACCATATCATATGGTGACTGCATTTGAAGCTGCAACTCCATGTCCATCCATGTTCATCTCCACTCCCTATGGTGGTTAGCAGACTCATAGAGCATTCAAACTCCTCTCCCACTTGTGGCTAATATAAAATGACTCATTCCCTCTTTGATTGTCCGATTTTTTTTATGGTCTCAACCCTAACACCTAACCAACTAATCACAACACACACTGTCCTAGCATATCCGTAGTCGTCTTAATCCATCTCCACACTGCAACTCCCATCAAGATCCTCAAGCCTATGATCGGAATCATCATCAATCACCAAGGCGACAAATCATTGAGATCATGAAAGGATTATAAGATGGTCCTACACTCACAATACTAGTGTAGACATTAGAGCACATTTCACGTTGTTAATTATTCAACCAACAAAACATTCATACCTTGGGGTTTCCATACTCTAATGGTCAAGAAGCTTACAATTATTAACCATCATTTCAAAATGTTGTACCACTCTAACCATTGCTATCCATCATTTCTTATCATCATCTTCTTCCTATAGACCCCCCCCCCCCCTCTAGATCCACCCCTGCATCCATTTCATAGCTATATGGTGTTAAATTGTAGCAAAAAAGACACATTTGCCGCTTGTAAAAAATCTAAGATTTCTTTAGGATTTGCATCAGTTGTATTTCTTTAGGACAATTTGGTCAGATGAAACATGTTTGAAGTCCGAATTACAAATGGAGTGTAATAGAATGGATGGAATTGGTTGATAAGGCTTCAAAAATTAAAAGCAATGGTTGATAAGTAAGTTTTCTTTTCTAGGTGTCTAATAGGGAGTCTTAAGTTTTCTAGACAGCTAATATGGAACTTACTCTAAATTTCACGGTCTACAATTTGCTAATTGTTATTCTACAGACTATCTATATCGAGCTTCTATATCAATGGTCAATTTTTTTCTTTGGTCATAATTTGTAGCATTTTTCTACAATTAATGTGATTTCTCTAAAAAAAGGCTCCAATTAGTAAATATCAAATAATATGAGATAGGATTTGTAGTAACTCTGATTTGGTGTCTAGGAACGAACTTGGATTAGATTTTGGGTCTATCTCCTTTTCAGCTAATTGAGATTTTACTACTCTCTCGATTACTTTTTGAACCATTGGATATTGATTCCGTCAGATTTTCTCTCTCTTGTGCTCACAAAATTATTCTGCTAACTAACAAAAATGTTCAGCGTTCAATTCTTCCCGTATGCATTTGATTTTTTCCATACGTTGTGATGGAGACATATGCTATAGAGATATTATGGTCATCTAAGAACTAACAACTGTTCCAATTTTAGCTACACAAATTATTCTGTCTTCCGAAAAGAAATGGTCCACGTGTATTTTTATTTTTCTGAAAATATAACACTGACAAATACAAAATCTCAGTTAAATAAGAATTAGCAAAAATCCTATTTTTAGGGCATATATTAACAAGGTACTAAATGACATCATCATCATCAATAATGTGGACGTGAAGTCATTATTATTTTGGATATTGCAGGTTCCCGTGAAACAGGAAATATAGGTGGACAAACAATGCGGGGCCTACCGGAGTTATGGAATAAGTGGGAAATCCAGTTGATGGTACTCCTTAGCTTTATTCTACAGGTATTTCTACTGCTTATTGGAAGCATCCGACGCCGGAAGATCAGTGGGTTCGTTCGGGTTTCTATATGGTTGTCTTATAGTCGGGGCAGACTCAGTTGCAGTGTTTGCCCTTGGCCTCCTTTCTCACTACGAGGAGAAATTAAGATCCCAATCATTTGGGGACACGCTGCCCTTCCTTTGGATACCTTTTCTCCTTGTTCATCTTGGCGGCCAGGATTCCATCACTGCCTTTTCTATCGAGGACAACAACTTATGGCTTAGGCACTTGCTGAATCTCGGAATCCAAGGGTCACTAGCCTTGTACATATTTTGGAAATCGATACAAAGCATCCATGGAGAAGTACTAGTTCCGGCAGCATTCGTTTTTGTTTCTGGGATTATCAAATATGGAGAGAGAATATGGGCACTAAGGAGTGGGAGCCTGAACGGCCTTGGGAAATCAAGTTTGAATTCAGAACAATTAAGCATGGATAATCCAAGACGCAATACAAGTTTATATGCACTTCAAACAGTGCTTTGTGCTCGAGGACTGTTGATAGGGCGGACAGTACTCCAGCTGGGAGATCGTATTAAAAGACAAATTGAACATGAATTCTCGAGATACGGACAACTAGATTATGAAGTGAAACTCAAGATCATAATGATGGAGCTTGACATGCTGTTCGATCTTCTGTACACTAAGGCCATGGTGCTGCAAAGTCGGGCAGGTCGCATGTTTCGGTATGCCGCCCAGATCTCCATCGTTATTGCATTTCTGCTCTTCTTGACAAGCGAGAGGAGGCATGCCCAAAACCACAACAAGTTCAATGTCGCCATCAGCTATATGTTATTCGTTGGGGCCATCTTTATGGAAGCCTTTTCTGTTGCTATGGTGATAAAATCACCGTGGACAAGAGCGCACCTGAATGAGGGTACCTTTCTTCACATGCTTTCCGGCAGCAGTGCTTGCTCCAGTTTCATGCCCGTTTCATGTAAGAAGATAATGCACTGGCTGGTGCCTAACTCCATGGGGCAATTTAATCATATGTACTTCATCTTTCATGTCACTCGATCCAAGCTGATGTGTAGGGTTATCAGTGCATTAGGTTTGGGGGAGCAATGGACAAATCTATGCTACGTGAAGCACGTCGAGGCCCAGGATATTCGCGAGTATATTGTGAGATGGTTTCACAGCTCGCCTAACGAGCTGTTAAAACAGAGACTGCGTCATAATCGGAGATTGTACTATACGTTACGTCAACCCTTTGAGCATGTCCTTTACCGTCTGCATATATTCACGGACTTGCATATAAGTACCCACTTCGATGATCCTAGACAATATCATTCTGCTGATGTGATACGACTTAAGGAAGACTGTGAAAAGCTATCAAATTACATGTACTACCTCAAGAATGTTCATCCTTCTATGCTGCCAGTCAGCGTTGCAGCATCTGACGGAAAACTTAATCCGGGAGAAAGGCAAGTTCGGAGCAGGATGGAAGTTCTGAATGATCATGTAAATCAGTTTGTGAGAGAGGATGACTCGAAGAGTCCCTTTCATGCTGAGAATACTGAAGTGGATTTGAAGCGATCATTGGAGGACATCAAAGAATTGTGGGTGAGGCTGCTGGTCTACGCGGCTGGGAAATGCGGTGCGGAGCTACACGTGCGGCAGCTTGCTAATGGAGGGGAGCTGCTAACCTTCGTATGGCTACTCATGCTGCATCGTGGCCTCGGGGATGCAGCAACGGAGCTCAACCTCTTGCTATCTGATGGTCGGAATTTACCCGAGGTAGGGTCCCTGGTGCCAGCTCCAGACGGGTGGATACAACGGTTGCACGGGCCTTATTACGCATTCGACTTCCGTTCCGTAGCTGGGACATCAAGCGATACTACCGATTGATTAGATGAAGAAGCAGAGACGCCTGCCAGATTCATGCTGTGAGCTTTGTCACGGGACTACTCCTTATATGTTTGTTTGGATTTTTAATTTTTTTAAGAAAACTACAGTGTTTGTATCGATGAGTTCGCATATTTTGTGTCGTAAATGGATTGATGTTACTACCTAATGATTAGCCTTTGCAATAATCCTGTGGGGAACTGCCACGTCCATCTCTACCATACAGGGACTGTGTTATGATAGCTCTCCTGCCCCTCTAAGGCCATGTACAGATGTTTAGACAGCTGTTGTCTATGAGTACATTGATCATCACACACAGACAGCAAATCGGACAGGTTGTCCAATGGGTTATCCATTAATATTTCTATATACTATTTAATACATATATAAAAGTACAAAGAAAAATCAAGTATACATCTAATCTTTGTGGATCAATTTGTTGTTCGCGTAGAGTAATGTATCTCTACACTTAATTGGCTCAAGATAAAATAATTGTATTAGACTCGGACTTGGTTTCCAAGTATCTCTATACGCATGCTGAAAGGAATTGAGGACTACCCTTCCGATACATATGTTATAGGAGTCTTACAAAACTTGGTGTTACACGTTGATTTTTTTTTTTCGCATACAAATTCAGTCCACTTCGATTCCGTGTTCAAGTCTATGCCCCGCACGAGAGGCAAAAATAAAATCTCCGACACCTTTCGATTCATCACCGAGTTCGAGCACTGCTGCCGCTGTCCTGGACGTGATCCCAACATTGTTGCCGCCTCACGGACGAGAAGCCCACGACCTCACCAGCATGAACCAACCTGGGCCAGCCTTTCCTGTTTTACACGTAGGCCAGTAGACATACACGTGTGGAGGCCCTCGAGGGTGTGATCCAAAAATGACAGCAGAATCATCGTCTTTCTCCTGTGTCTGAGGCTGTCTCGAGGGCGGAGGCAGTTGTTGTCGCCCAGGAACTTCTGTCCTGCAAAGCCACACTGCTGTTATGTTGCTCGACAAGACCAACTCAGTCGCGGCCTCATTGCTGGAACGCACTCGCGCGACGCCCATCACAGGTGGTCGTTGAGCCTGTTCCTCCTTTGTCAGGCCTCGCGAAGCCAAGCAATGTTAGCTCTATTTGCGTTCTGCTTTTCTTCTAGCATGGATGATCAGTCGCATAACATGTTTTGACAGGCCGTAGCCAGACAACTGCCTGCATATAGCAGTTTTGTTAAGGACGCTCTACACAAGCACTTCGGCATAGGAGTCAGGATGAGATTCACTAACTAAAAAATTTTGTTCAGGACGATAAAAAATGAGATAGACTACAGATTTATCTCTAGGATAAACATAATTTGGTCGATGTTATCCTTGTCTTGCTTGCATTAGTTGCTTTACTGCTTTCCTTTTGTCTGCTACGTTTTCCAATGATAAAATGACAACATCATTCTGTCCTGGAACATTTTCCATATTGATTCTTAACTGACAGCCCATTGCTGCAAATTTTGCCTGGTGTGGCAATGCTCTGGTTTATGATATAATTAAATATTCTAGCACATTCTGGATATTATTTTTGTCGATCTCTATTATTGTTTTATGAGACTTGATCCCATCTTTTGTGCTTATTAGCTTAATAGGGCTGCAGTACATCTCTACCCCTTGATCCTGTGATCCGGAGCGGTTTTCATGTATGAAAATCTTCTTTATTTGTTAGTTTTTTCATAATATGATCTATCATTGGAAATTAATAAAGCTACCAAATTAATAGTAATATCATGTTAATAGTTTTTCTATTCACAAAAGACGTCCTAAAACTCTTTTTTCTTGAACACGTAGAAGAGCTGTGTATTTTTGTATTCAAGATAGAAGAAGCGGGACAATTTACATTATCTGATTCATAATCCCTACCCATAGGTTAAAGAATCAATTCAACACACACTTACATGATCACCGCATGTTATTAAACTATAACACGTTAATTTTTTGTGGAGTTTTAAAACTATTTAACATGCCATTCTAGCTTAATTAATTTAATCATTTTCTCTGGTTTTTTACTTAACTTGAAATTATTGTTACATTGATATAAGTTCTCAAATTTATTAATAATACTCATTAACTCATCCTTAAGTATCAGTGAATTATTTACCTTTAAAAATCCTGTCAATTACATCTACCATATGTTATTTTAAATCCATAGCAACGCATAAGCATTTTACTAGTTGTTAATTAAAATAAGAGATATGATATCTTTACTTAGTTAACTCAATTCCTTTTCAGTTTCCTGGACGATGTCACCCTCGCTGTTTTCCTTCTCATTAAAATCGATATCGCCACCAGCCCACCACCAGTTCAGAGAGAGCGTGACAGGGACACGCAAGCAAAGAAAGAGAAAAAAAAAGCTGGATGCCTGCTGGTCTGGCAGGAGGCGGAGCTGCCGTTCCGTCTCAGCCACGCCTACCTCCCATCTCAGCGTGAGCGTGGGGCGGGTCGGTACAGTGGACCTTTGAACCGGCCCACGAAATTAATTTCACTGGGTCACCATGGATACTGTTCGGGAGCAGCTGGTCTATGTCCATACGATCCACAAGATCGAGTGGATCAAACCAGCCGCCGTGCGGCTCCTCTTCTTTGCGGTGGTCGTCGCAACATTGCAATGCGAACGTCTCCACACCATGAAGCCCGACGGCACGGTCAGCAGCGGCGGCGGGAGGATCCTGTCAGGCTCGCGAGTGTCTCCGTGCATGGAGTTCGGGTGCTTGACCACCGCATCTTCGACGACGTCTTCTTCATGTAATACCGGCGGCGATGGTGGCAGCATGGTGGACAAAAGGGAAAGGTCGGCGGGGGCGACGACGGTGGCAGCTTAGATTCGACACCAAGCACACGGACACAGTCCTGGAGCGGTACATCCCCTTCTCCACCGTCCCTACGGAAACGGCACCTTTGCCATGTGCCATACTCTTTTCCATATGTCTAATCTCGGGTACACGGTAAAAAGATGTTATGTTGTATGCTCAGGGCAGGACACATGGTGAAGACAAGGCACGACAAATCTAAGCTTTGTTGGTACACGACAAGCAGGCCAGTCGCTGACGGTCGTTAACTATTTTGCCGTGTACCGAGACTTTACACACGGCAAAGAATGCATGTGAGGAACATATGACTATTTTTGTTGTGTGTCCGACAGAAGGCACACGACAAAGTTAGCTTTGACGATAGGTTTTTTATCGTGCAGTTTATATGTCATGTGTAACCCACGACAAACATTTTATCATGGGTATTTGATGCTGACGTGCCGCTTCCCGTAGTGCATGCGGCTCCTCTTCTTCGTGGCGGCTGTCCCCATTACGAAATTTGTGCCACGAACAGCCGCCAAGCTCCACGGCTGGCTTCTCTCTTCTCTGAAAATGAAGCAAGATGCTACGAGCTTTGGCTAGCAGTCATAGATCGACCCACAGTAACCAATGGAGTGACGGAGCGTTCGACAAATATGAACCGGTTACCCATGGTGCCCCATAACTTGCAGCTGGGTCGATGGGCCTGGTCAACGAGTGCATTGAATCCAAAGAGCGACGTAGATAGTGACATGTACAAAGCCATGACATCATAAGAGTTAATGAAGACACACGCTAAAATGGTTAAAGACAAAAGAACATTGCCAAGGACTTACATGGGGAATTTGATGTATAGATGGCTAGCCAAAGAGATAATAATGGCACCTTATAATTTCAATTAAGTTTCTTCACTATATGTTGTTTATTTATAGCAGTGGCGTAGCTGAGGGGGGCTGACAAGGGCCTTGGTCCCCCCTAATTTTTCAAATTTCTTATATGATCTCTAGTTCAAAGTAACAAAAAAAATTCCCTTGCTGTATGCATGGCTGGCCCTCTCCTAATTTCTTATCCAGCTTCGCCATTGATTTATAGTGCTTTATTTTGCTGCTAAAAAGCTAACATGGTTTTGCATCTATATAGTATTCATTCGATTGCTCTATACATCTATCAATATCCTACAATCAGACGTAATAACTAATCAATATCCTACAATCAGATGTAATAATTAATTCATGTTCTTAATTGTTAATTGACCTTTTATAACATCATCACTAACGATAAGTCTTTTATCTTATATTGTATCAGCAGTTACAAGTTTTATGTTGAGAAAAAAAAAAGTGCCTTCACAATCCAAATCGAAAAACAATGGCTATTGTCGGACATAGATTTGTTAGTAGATTAACTATTAATTTCATTTCACTATGCTTGTGTGGGATTATTATTAATTAAACTAATTTGTTCGTAGTGTTCTAGACAGCCTCCAGGTTCCGTGCATTGTGGCTACGGCATGTACACACTATAGAAACATGAGCTTTGTCGTGTGCCTGAGCCACACGGCAAAGTAGAAAATACCCACGGTAAAATCTTTACCGTGGGTTGCACACGGCATAGCCCGCACGGCAAAAAAGTTGTCGGCAAAGCTGGCTTTGCCATATATATTCCCTCAGGCACACAACAAAAGCTTTGTCGTGTACCATAAACAACCCACGACAAAAAAAAATGCGCCATCACCTGCTAGCATGGTGACGACGCGCTTTGCCGTGTGCCCGACAGGTGGCACACGGCAAAGCCCACTGACTTTGTTGTGTGTCGTGTCAAAGGCACACGGCAAAGCCTCAGTTTGTGCCATGTGCCTTTGCCACTGACCATGGCACACGATAAAGTCAGATTGCCAGGTTGCCAGATCCACCCTTGTCGTGTGTTATGATCAAGGCACACGGCAAAGTCATCAAAATCTGCGAGCAATTTATTTGAGTTAGTTGTCCGCGGACCAAGAAAACCCACAATATTCCATATATCACAGATATCATGACATGCAATATATAATATCATCACAGGCATACAATTATAATCTCCGGACATCGACAATACAAATAATTCATATTAACCATGATAGGAGGTTTAGAAACATAACAATGATCCACATCACATCCCAGGCAGTTCACAAACTCAAGCAAGACAAATAGTACGATAGAAAGCTCACTAACGATGAGAGCATTACCCAATAGCTGGCGACAAGTCTTGATCTTGATCCCCCTTAGGCCATTGATTCTAGACATTCGATCCCGCCAATGGATTCTACACAAATGAGAGATGTTGATTACTGATTAGTGCTATATAAGTGAATACTCTACTATGCTAAGAAAGTCTCTAGTATTGAGTTTGGTTAGTGTAATGAATATTCTAGTATGGACAAAAAAGAAACTAAAATACTCATACTCGTAGGAGTTGTAGCCAGAGTAGGTGCCCGAGGAGGTGGAGTAAAGGACGGCATCGGTGGCAGGGGTGTACCTAAACTCTAGCCAAGTGTTACCATCCACTGAGTCAATTGCTGCTGGTGGTGCTCGAGCCTCCTCTCGAACTCCTGTTCCATGTCCTCCCTTGCCTTCACCTCTGATTCTAGCTGGGTCTGCAACATTTGATCTTATTATTGCAATGCAAAAAAAGTCATGTGTAAAACAAGTAAACCAATGACGAATGTAACTGAAATTACTTCAAATGCATCCACCCGAAACTGTGTAGTGTTCGGTCGATGGCGTATAGCCGGGCTTGAGCTCAAGCTCCTCGGTCGTATCGTGAAGAGAGTGGGCGTACTCACCATGTCGAGTGTGCCTTCTCCAATCTAGTACCACCAATGGTTCCTACCTCCTCCCAACCTCATCACGACTTCCCCATCAAGATCTTGGGTGGTAGGATCCCACTCAGGCCCATGGATCTTCCTTCCTATCAAAGTGTACTCAGTGAGGCGGGTGTGGATGGAGGAATTGTTGTACGCCGTGGGTGGGGCCTCCGGATTGTACTGGACGTCGGGCTTCCTCGCCTTGCCCTGGCGCGCCATAGCAAATGCCTCAAATTGGCTGCAAGGGCGACCATCATGTGACGCCAACTGCGAAACAAAATAGAAGGATGATTAGAAATTATATAGTATTGAGAGTTGGAATAAATAAATAAATCGCGTACCCATCTCACCACGTATTGCTTGAGGGAAAGATTCTCTTGACGGTGTGCTGGACCTGGCATCATCAAACAACGCTCCCGACAAGCATTATGCGTCTCCTCCCAGCCCTCCGTGCACCACTTGTCCACAACAGCTTCCAAGGCAGGCGCATTACTAGCACACCACCATGCAGACACCTACATATCATCAAGTACATGGCATATAGTTAAGAAGAGTAAATTAAACATACTTAATGTCAAAAAAATATTAATATTAATATTCTATATTTACCATCATGTATTCTTTTTTGGTAAGCTTCATGTTTTTCTCTTGAGATTTGGTGACCTTAACTTTAATATGCCGGGCGTGGTACACAATCACAGCCTAGATACGAGCCTCATAAAACATGTCCTCATGAGCTTAGGGCATGCATGGTGAGCCACGATCTTTGCTCCATCCTCGTATCACACCCCGCATCTGAAGAAATCATGCAAATAGATTTGATGTATAACATCATGATTTCAAGAATGACCTATGAATGCGATGTATTGAGCAAAGTAGTGTGATGAAGACTTACCCATAGCTCGGCCAGCACACGTTCCGTCTTGTTGTCGAACTTCCTGCCATCCCGATCCCAATCATCCTCAGCGACAAAATAGTGCTTCCACGTATAGGCCAACACGCGCTCTCCGGCATAATGAACTATGCTAGGAAAGTGTGTCTTGACCAAAAGACCCAGGATGTCACTGACATGGCGATCGTGATCTCCTGGAGCGAGCACCACCCAACTCCTTTACAAGTGATTAAGAAAAATTAGTAATTTCTATTATGCTTCTCTATGAATCAAATGAATAGGTTGTCATAGCATGTAAAATACTTACTTAGGTGGATCGGGTCGAATCAGCGGCTGTCTAGCAACACGTATTGGTCACTTCAGAAGCTCCGAAGGACCTCTCAACCACACCATTGACAAAGCAGAGGAAGTGGAACCTCCTGTCTCCTGCTCCTCCTCCTCCGCCTGTTGCTGCTGCTCCTGCTTCTCCTCCTCCTCCTCCTCTAATGAGGACTACTCAGCTATAGGTGATGGCTCCCTCGCTCTCGCTCTGCCTCTACCTTGACCTCCTCCTCCACCCTTCCTTTTTCCTCAACCGCCTCCACCATTCTCTTTCCCTCGACCGCTCCCGGAGTCCTCAGCTGCATTGGGCCTCCCTCTTTTCCCTAGTGTGGCCTTCTTGTACAACAAGGCGGCTGACCTCACCAGACCGCCACCCACGATCTTTGTCCACTCACCTGCAATAAAAAAAACAATCAGCATAAGATAAAAGAGTACGTAAAATAGAATTCAAAATATTAAAGTATTATAAATGTTTATCTCAAAATAACACTGAGCAAACAAAATTCATACATGTTCATCTACAAATAATCATCATCATCGGGATCAGCTAGATCATAATCCTCATCATCACTTGTCCCCATGTCGATATCAACATTGGGAATATCAGGAGTATGGTTGTCATCAACGCCAAAACATAATCTCTCAAGTTCACGTAAGTCATCTGCATTATCAACCTCATCTGCAACGTCCTCATTGTCTACTTCCATTTCGAACATTTCGGTTAAGTCTATCTCAAAAGTCCCTTCTAGCCCATCGTCTTGATAGAACTCATCTTCGTGATATGTGTTTGGGTTTTTGGTGTAATTGGCATCGTTTGGGAGAGGTAGTTTACCGTGTGACCTTACCTTGTGCACAACATCCCAACCTTTGAGATTATCCATCTGGCACGGGTACAAGACATAATAAACTTGCATGACCTGTTGAGCCACGATATAGACATTGTCTCCGAGTAAGATGGAGGATTGTTGAATTTCAACAATCCCAACATGAGGTATCCATCTCACTACTTGCGGATCAAACCAAGGACATTTGAAAATGACTGGAGTAAGTGGTTTGGAACCATGGAATGAGAGTTGGTATATCTCTTCAACTATTCCATAATACTCGACCCTATCAAGGCCTGGCATAAAAACTCTAGTATTGTGGTTCATTGATTGGGATGACCCTCCTTGTAGCTTCTCATGTGAAAGCGATATCTGTTAACATCGTAACCGTTAAAGCACTTGACCCTATAGCTAAAGCCAACAGCAACTTGTCTCAACTCGGCACTCATAGACGTATCAATTTGTCCCTGCAAGTCAGAGCAGGATAGTTCATTAATTACATGCTACTTCTAAAGTCAAACTAAGTACGAGATAAATTGGACAATACCATCTATTTGAACCAGGAAATGAGATCTGGCATTCCATTCCCGCACCCTGCTTGAGTAGGGTATCAAATTCGTGCGGGGTAGGTTCCCTTGTTAGATGCTAGAATTGTTGTAGAAATTCCCTGTACTAACCAAAAAACAAAGAGGTTGGATGTAGAAGAGTGACTATTTGAGAAGAGATTTGTTATGAACTTACTGCATGTACGGCTCAACTTCAGAAAGGTTTATCAACACATATAGCATGATCTTGCGCCACTTGGCATGTGTCAACTTCTTCTGGCTCGCACCAAATGAACTTCTGAGCTGCCCCTGGAAAAGGCTAAGGTTCGATTCATCTTTGCCAGCATTGTAACGAGGGAGTGGATTATGCATCCTTGAGAGGTTGTCAGCATAGTATTTTGTTTTGAAGTTTGACACTGCATAGTATGCCTCTGCCATGGAAGCTTCTATTTTACATTTATTTCCATATTTAGTTCGAAGAACCTTTAGACATCTCTCAATTGGATAGCACCAATGGAATTGCATAGGCCCACCCATTCGTGCATGATATGGGAGGTGCAAAATCATATGTGGCATCGAAGTGAAGAAGCCCGGTGGAAAGGTTTTCTCCAACTTACACAGCAACACAGGTGCCATTTTTTTCATGTCTGCAATCACGGCCCGAGAAACCTCCTTACCACAAAGCTGAAGGAAGAAATAACTCAACTCTGCCAGCACTTGCCACACATGCTCAGGGACATAGCCTCGAACCATCACCGGAAGAAGCATCTCAAGCCACAGGTGGTAGTCATGACTCTTAAGCCCGCTGACTCGCATAGTAGAAAAATTCACTCCCCTCTTCCAAATCGTTGTAAAGTCATTAGGGAATATTAGCATTTGCAACCATTCCAGTACTTCCTTCTTTTCGGTCGCCGTTAGGATGAAGTCGGCCTTAGGCTTCTTCCATGACTTGGTACCTGCTCTAGGAGGCACCATGTTTAGCTTTGGTCTATCACACAACAGTTGTTGATCCATTCTGGCTTTAACGTTATCCCTTGTCCTATCAGGAATGCCTGTGATTTTGTAAAAACCCACCTCACCGATATTCTTTTTAGCGTGCATTGCATCAATCCAATGTGGAAGAATACTTGAGGCCCTCAAGTCCGGTTTTTTAGTCCAGGCATGTCGCTCACCATATCCCTCGAAACAGTTTTTTTCTTTATCAAACTTGAGGGCCTCTAGCTTGGCACGAACCATGGCACCTGTCATGAGGGGCGGGGGAGGGTCGTTAACTTCCTGACCTTTCGTGAAGTTCTTCTTGACCTTTCTAAATGAATGGTCAAGAGGGAGGAATTGTCAGTGTTGGTCGAACGAAGAAAACTTGCGACCCTTTAGCAAATAAATAAATTCCATAGTTCCCTTACATACTGAGCATGGGATCTTTAAGTGAACACCCCTGCCGTAGAATGTCCTATACGTGAAGAAGTCATGCAGAGAGTAGTGGTACCAAACATGCATTTTGAAGTTACGCCTTGTAGCTCAATCATATGTCAATACCGCATCATCCCAAGCACGTTCCAAATCATCAATTAGAGGCTCCTTGTACACACTCATATTATTCCTCGGGTGTCCAGGAATTATCAACGACAAGAATATATATTGTCGTTAAAACAGTATGCCTAGAGGGAGATTAAAGGGTATAACGAACACGGGCCAACAAGTATATGGGGTAGACCCCATGCCATTAGGATTGAACCCATCTGTTGCCAGTGCCACACGTACATTACGAGCCTCTCCGGCTTCACTCTCATGAATCCCATCAAAATGTGTCTAGGATTCACCATTAGCTAGATGTACAAGCTTCTCAGGATTGTATCTATGTCCGTGTTTGTGCCATGTCATATGTTTCATGGTCTCTTCGATCATGTAAAGACGTTGAATCCTTGGTATGAATGAAAGGTACCATAGGATTTCACGGGAATCATGAGTTGCTTCTTACCATCATCATGTGTATCTACCTCCAGGTACCTAGAGTACTTACACTTTGGACAGTGCGTTACTTTTGCATGTTATTTTCTAAATAAGACGCATCCATTAGGATAAGTATGTATCTGCTCATATGGCATCTTAAGCGCACAAAGTAGTTTTCATGGCTCATACATGCTCTTTAGCAGAATGTGACCTTTTGAAAGGAGGCTGCCAATGATTGTCAACATAGCATCAAATGCACCTCGACTCAGGCTAAACTGGGACTAGATAGCCATTAGGTGCGCAATGGCATCTAGTTGACACACCTTGGTATGCTCGTGAAGGGGTTGTTGTGTCGCCTCCATCATTTGGTAATACGCCTTTGCAGTTGGCTCTGGCTCCTCCTCCCTAGGTACTTCATCCCCGTGTGCTTCATGATAGTCATTTAACATGTCTCCTACACTGGCATCTACATCATAATCCTTCATGCGTTGTCTCACTACCTCGTGCCTTGGACGCTCGCCTTCACCATGAAGGGTCCACCGGTATAGTCTGGCATAAATCCATTCTTGCAAAGGTGTATGCCCATGACCTTTTTATTATGTCGACACGTGTTTCTACAATTGTCGCAGGGACACCAAGTGACACTCGTTCCTTTACCCTTGGCAAATGATCATTCCAAGAACTTGTTGATCTTCCGAATCCATTCACCGGTGTACTTTCCGTTCTTTGCCCAGCCCATGTACATCCACTCATGGTTCGGCATCCTCTAACATATCATCGATTAATATCAAAAATATTTTCATCTACACGATGCTTATACAGTCTAATAGGTGAAGATAGGTCCTAATCCCACCCGAGGATCCGTAGTTGAGGTTAGTTTCCACGTTCTACTCCTCTCCGAGACAGAATTTTGACAGCACCTCCCCGTTGTTCTTCAAATACACGTCCTGCAAAAAAGATTGTGTATCGGAGAACAACAGAAAGATGATGTTGAAACTCTATCTCGGATCGGAGTAGACCATCGAATCTAACCACAACTATGGATCCTCGAGCTATCCAAGAAATATGGATAATTCGAAATAGATACAGTAAAAGATATGCAAATATCGGCATATTTCTAATTGTATCTCTTTCAAATGGGAGACGCCGAACTAGGCTACGTGACCTACAAACATGAAAGGAAAGAGGGGTCTTTTTGCCTCACCTTGTTGTCCTGTAAAATGACGTGTCGAGGATGATGCAACAACTGCTAGCCTGCAAAAAAAATGAGGGCTCTTTTAATTATATAGTTATCAAACCTTTATTCATTAAAAGCATTGGGCAGCAATAATTATGACAGAGCAACTGGCTTCACGATCATGTTCCATTCATAGACATTCTACAGTATCCAAGTGTTCATGTAAAAATAGCAAAAGGCACCAGTCCTAATCGAGTCTGAATATACGTCCGAGTTCAGAGGTCCCAAAGTAACTAATGCTAATTTTGCATAGTGTCCAAAATTATATTAAACAAAAAAACAGAGGCCCATGATTCAAGCAATCAGTTTACAATCTACAATTCACCCATGATTCGGTTCAGCAAGCTGCAGACAAAAAAAACTAGAAATACAAAATATTTGAACCAGAATCGTTACTTGAGCAGAGGCGCCGCGGTCTCGGCACAAGCGGCTCCGGGGGGCGGAGGTGCTAGATGTCGGGAACGTGGCGCTGGGAGCGGCCAAACGGTGGCCGGGGGCAGGGCAGGAGCGGCAGGGAGGCGTCAGCGGTGGCCAGGGAGGCACCAACGGCAGGGAGGTGGACGCAGGGAGCAGGGGAGCAGGGGGGCGGCGGCGCGGGGGGAGGGGGTGGCAGGACAGGGTGGGTGCGGCAGGGAGGCGCCGGCGGTGGGCAGGGAGGCACCAGCGGTGGGGAGGTGGGCATGGGGGAGGGGTGGCAGGGAGGCACGGGGGGTGGGCTGCGGCGGCTAACGGCGGGGAGGGGAGCAGGGGACTACGGGGAGGGCGGAGGCGTCGCGGCGGACGGCGGGGAGCGAGAGGGTGGCGCAGGCACATGGAGCGAGAGGGTGGCGCGGGCGTGATCGGGAAGGAGGCCGAAATTGGAGCAGAGGGAAGATCTGGATCGAGATAAGGATGCAGAGTTTGTCATGTGCCGCTTGACAGGCACACGACAAAGGGGGGCACAGCAAAGGCTGTTGACTTGCCCTTTTTGCAGTGTGCCTCCCTTCCCCACAGGGCAAAAGCAAGGCCTATTTGTTGTGTGCCATAGATCCAGGCACACGACAAACATTTATTAGCTTTTCTGAAAAAATTATAATTATTAAGAAAATTTAGAAAATAACCAAATTTTTGCCATATACTATTTATATGCATTGTTGCTCATAGAAATATGGTTGAAGTCAAAACTTCACTCGACCGTTTTCATTCAAAATTTGAAAGGTTCTAATTCAACATCCGGATTCTTTTATGGAGATTCTCCGATTTGTGAGCAACATACAAGACAACTTGCACGAAATATTTTCTACTTTTTATGACAGCCTACATCCAGGGCCAACAAATAGCATAGTTATAGAGTGAAAAATCATGTGAAAGTCCATGTATCTTTTTATATGATAATATTTTCTTATGATCTTAATGATATATATATAATATACATCTTGATGATATATTTTCTTATGATAGTATTTTTTGATATAGATCCAATCTAAGGCTAGCAAGACATGTTTTATTATGAAATTATTGCAAGTCACATTTTTGGTATGTTAGGGCTGCCTTCCATGTCGAGAAAAAAAATGAAACCACAACATGCATGCACGTAATAAAACAATCATTCATCTCTGCTACATTAACACAAGTAGGTGGAACACATTTTTATCATTGGATGCTTACAATACCATGGAGCTGGAGGAACACATCTTTATATTCGATCCCTTGGGGAACTTATATGCAGGTCAATGACGGATCCAAGGGATGAGCCTTGAGTAGGTCTGCAATGGGCTTTGCTCTTTATTTTTGGTTTTCTTTAAAGACAATGGACTAGGTTCTATGAGTGGGCTGGATTTCAGGGTTGTCCTAGGCCTATCTGGGCTGCTCCCTTGGTCCACCAATGATGCGGAACACTCTTGCTCTGCTTCTAAGCGCAGTTACAGAAGCATGAGGAGGAGATCATTATGATATTGGAGACGATGGTCAACCAAGTCTTTGTCAACTACAGATTGAGATTTAACAATAAAATTATTATCTTATATTACTGTCGTTTGTTAGTGATATGCATGGTATGCGAGTTTTTGTGTGATGTTTAAGTTGCAGCAATTTAGTTTTGTAAACAATAGTTCTAACCTCAATGAGGGAAGGCCAGCTTTTACTTACATCATCTTATATGTGTTACCGTGAGACAATCTACCCATCCTATTATCTGCCCTTGGATTCTTTCATTGATTCAAATCTGATCATTAGATTAACCTTGGACCCACAATCATAGTTTTACACGCCCCGTGTTTATACCAAAAACACTATAATCTGCCCGGAAATCATATACTTTTTTCACCGGGAGAACTCCTTACCCGCCCACCGTTCCCTACCCATCTCGCCCTTAACTCGTAGAAAATAGCGTCGCGCATGCGCAGGCCTGCATGCATGCATGGCCGAATCAAGGCAATTATTATTGCCTTAGCCAAATCAAGGCAATTATTGCCATGCGTTAATCATGCATGCCATTACCATGCCACGTGCGTTTGCCTCTCACTAACCATCCATGCGAATAACTTACTTTATTCCTTCCTTTGCATGCGAGTGTCTTCCTTGAGTTGGCCTCTCGCTTACCATGCTTCCGCACGGCAGCTAGCTTTGCCAGGCAACAAGCTTATTCAATCGCACACGGCGGCGATCTCATCTCCTGCTAGACGTCGGTGGCTGCGGTGATCATTGACCTGGCGTGCCTGCGCCTCATCCTCGACTTTTCGAGGCCAACGCATGCCGCAGCGGCCTGTTTGATCCCTCGCTATCTGAGGCCAACGCCTGCGGTGCCGATCGCCTCTTTTTGCTAGACGTTAGAGGCTGTGGCAGCTTCTCCGCTGCTCTCCGCTGATCGCTTCAAACGTCGGTGTTCGAGTCCAACGCACGCCATGGGGGCAGATCATCCACACACAGCTCTGAATAGGAGGCACGAACACGAGCCAAGGTACGGAACCTTTTTCCGTGCTATTACTTGTTTTTTTCTGTGATTAGCTGCTCGAGAGATTGACTAAGTTTGATTTGCTCGTGCTTAATGATTGAATTTCACTTCATCGCTCAATTTTTTTCTGTCTCTCGGATTAAAGTTTGATGAAAACGTTATTTTCAGTTAGTACATTAAAGTGTGATTAGCTGCTCGAGAGATTGACTAAGTTTGATTTTTGACATGTACTTTCCATATTTTAGCAAATTATGACTAAACAAGAAAACAATGAATCAAATCGCAATGTTTGTGGGACATCTTATTTCATTGCCACGCGTTTCCACTAATACCTATTCTTGTTTGCATTCTTGCCATATTAGTGAACCGCGATCTCTCATCTCTCCAAATAAAAACCTGCATTTGTGCCTTTTATAATAGAGATTTTCTTCCCCTAGCTCACCAAACGTAAGGTCACTGCCACTTCTTGGTCATCTCCAAACGCTTCAAGACGACACCTACCGCGGAGTAGCAATCAGGTGATGATATAAAACCCCTTGTTTTAATACCTGATTGTGGTCGTATAGTTAATTCATTAGTAGTATAGATATATTTAGATTATATCAGTTTCTTCATCACCCGTATATCCTATGAAACAATTTCGTTTGGATTCATGAATAGTTAATTATATCATATATGTTCTAATGCAGTTACAACATCGCGTAGATATCGTGTTAGATGGCTTTGTGTAACGATGCTCATTCCAGTTTGGTTTCACTATCAAATGATGATAAGCACAACAACGAGCTACCCCAGGGTATTTTTATTCTATTTACTTGATATGAATCGTGTGCATCTCTTTAATCTTTCTCACCAATCTTGTGACCCGGATTTCTGATATAACCATTGTAGATTACGTTGTAGATTATGTTTTGACTGAGAATGACAAATTGGCTTTAGATTTCATTGTAAAATCTAAAGAAAGAAAAACACTTGTAGACATCGATGGTGAATGGATAGATCAAGCACATATGCTTTCCCTTACGGATCCAACTGCGTGTAAAATAAAGTCAATCATAAGATATTGAACTAACAATATGTCATATATTAACCTCAGGTGCTAAATGCATACATCAGTTGCATAAGAAGTCAAGAACAACTCGGTATTCGTGAAGATGGCAATGTGTATTTTGTGACCACTTTTTTATCTACTATGATAAAAGAAGAAGGCTTGAGACTGTTAAAGTCAGAAGCAGAAGGAGAAGCTATTCCAGAAGTGCCCATTGACAGTCATTGTTAACATGCAAGAAAATTTCTTGATTATGACATGGTACCACAAGACACCTGCATCTGCCTATTTTATCTAATTTGTCAAGCATTTTACAAAATATATATATATATATAACTATATATATTTTCAGATTTTCCTTCCCATTAATATCAACAGTGAGTAGTCAAAGAGCTCCAAAGGGACTTGTCACATCATTTTTGTTGGGATGATGATTTTTACAAAGGGAGAGAGCCACAACAATTTGTTGAACATAATGGCAAATAAGATAACCCTAGAGAAGAGGTAATAAATGATGTAAAGCGCAACAGGAAAGAAATGGTTCAGATCCTATGCACCAATATCAAATCAATAAGTGACCCCCTGCAGTTGGAGTAAGCAGAATCCTATTTCCTTTGCCTATGAATATATGTTATATTGCTTGTTTTATTAATGTAGAACTTTTTAGGACACTCTAGATTATAAGCCTCTACCCGTACAAGCTCAAATTTAGTTTAAGAGAACTTCAAAACTTACTAAAAGAGAGAGTGCAGATGTCTGAACGACTCTTTAATTTGGGAATGAGGATAGCAGCATCCAGTGCACAACAACTTGAGAGCATGCGGTTTGCAAAAATGTCAAATGACTACATGGACCTTACTTTCTGTGTAAGCCAAAATTATACACATCATTTACTTTTAGTTTTATTATTAAATTTCCTCGTCTAATAGCTGAAAATTGACATATTTTCCTTAATTGTTATGGGCTGTGACAGACAAATTGCAAGTTGTGGACTCCACCCATATATCGTAAAGGGAACAAGGTTGACCCAAAAAGGCTGGAGGATACGTTCAGATATGGTCCAAATAAATAAAGTGTCTTTAGTTGTTGCAAATCAGTAAGTCCATGGTGTTATATATGTTCATACTTGTTTAGTTGTCACTTGATCCACCTCTTGCAGTACTGAATCCATTGTATGTTTCAAGGTTTACCTACCATTCAACTGTGACAGTTCTTATTTTATTATTGTAATTCAAATGCTGAACCAAAAAAATTTCTTGTACTATCCGACACTAATACCAACATGGTTCAAAAGGTATGAGTTCAAGTGTTTTGCACATCTATTAATTTAGTATTCTCATTCATTAGAATGGCCCGCAATCTATTGAAAAATCGGGGCATGGCCGAGTGGGTGTGCTGGGACACACAAATTCTGGATGAAGGAATGGAGGAAAGAGAAAGGTAGATACATATTAAAATATCATGTCTGTCATTTAGTCATACTAATGTCAATCACTGACAATCTTACATTCTTATATGTTTTATTCATGACGTGATGAAAGTGAACTTTCTGGTCATTGAGTTTTAGCTGTTGTCACTGCCTGGAATGGAACTGATCCTTGCATTACATTGAATCAGGTTAGCATGTAAATTATTTGTTATTAGAAGTATTGATCCTCGATTGTTTAAACTGTTTGCTCTATTGTACCAATGCACGATGGACAAGCATTAATGATGCAATTTGTCATTGATGTGTTGTCTTTTCCTGGTAATGGATATGGACCTAGCGTATCCGAAGATATCAAATACTGCCTTGAACACATAAACAAGGGCTCAATTTGAATGTGCACTTCAATATAGCTGTTAGGCATGATGTATTTACTTTACCCATGCATTATATAAAGTACTGGTATAAGGGACATACCAGTTTCCGATTTTGAAAAATGGATAAATTTGGCTAAGTGCATTAATGTAATAATACATCTTGTTTCTTTAGTTCGATTGTTTGTTGAATGTTGATATGGTTCAAAGTGTTTCTATACTTTTTTATATTTGCTGGAAAGCACACAAGTGCTACTATAATGAATAACAAATTATATCACTAAATTGTTTGGAAAAGAGTAACTTTCCGTTAATATCCATAGCACGTGCGACAGTACTATGTGTTTTAATCTATAATAGGATTTTTACACTAAATGCTACTATAATTTCCATAGAATCTCTACTCCTTAATAAAACCGGTGTGGTCTTCTACTTTTTTTCTTTCGTTGGTGTCCATGTTCTTTCGTTTGTGTCCACGTAAATAGTCTCCTGGGCGTTGGTTTGTTCACGTGTATTAAAAAAAATAGTCTCCTATTCCACGTTGGTTTGTTTGCACAAAAGACAGACTCCTGGGCAAACATGTCATGCACCTCTACTGGAGGTGGACGAGCCATCGACCTCGCTCCCGGGTTGAACAGGAACACTTGCCATCGGGTGTTAACCAGAAGCAGTAATATGTTGGTGGTGCTCATTATTGCTGTCAGGTTGAATAGGGACACTTGCCTGCGTTCACGTCGTGTCCGCTCTAGCATTTTGGTGGTGTCGCGCCGTCCGTATATTACACGCTCAACCCGTTGGTATTCTGCCCTTCCACCGAGAACCGTTTGCCTGCCCACTCCAATCGATCCCTAAGGAAAGCAAAAAAGAAAACCCGATCGAATGCGTCACATCGTGGGTTCTCTGTGATCTCCGTGATTCTCCCAGGCTAATCGATCTCGGCGTTGCATTTAGAGGTTCATCCATCAGCAGGTCTTCTCGTGGATTCTTTCTGATTGCTTTGATTGTTCTGTGCGTACGGGTGGACTTCATATATGTGTATATAGCCTTTGTTGGTCTCATAACATCATTGGCTGCGGAGACATGTGCCCTCGTCGTCTTCATGTCGTCGCATGGCCGCTGGACTGCGAGGGACATGGAGCTGGCTGGCAGTTCAGGCTCCCGAGAAACATGCACCTCATCACCACCATGTCGCAGTGCTGATCGACGACCTCACTGCCGTGGCGCCACTAGATTCTGCTATCACCAAGAGTGTAGTCGAAGCGACACAGTCACGTCCTCACGATGAGCCGGCGGCCACTCTCTAATGCGGTCCGTTAGTCTATCCATTGAAGGAGGCACGCAAGGCAATAGACAACTACGTAAAATCTAATTATTTTTCATGCCCTGCTACCCAAGTCCTTGATTCATCAAGCAATGATGGAAGCACTGATTCTGTTTGATTATTGTCCTACTTTTTGGTTAGGTCATGTCCTCTAGAAGGCTTGCATGTCGCCATCCAGCAATTATGGCATCATGACGTGCATCAGTTCATGTTTGTTACAATTTGATCCATTAGCCTACGGAGTGGTCTTTGCCATAGCGTCCACCTCCATCCTGTGCATCAAGTCTCACAAGACCCAGGTAATCACAGCTATGCATGTGTTAGGTTGAAGGTTTCAACCTTTATCACCTATCTACATCAGCAGAGATATCAATAGTTCTGTTTAGTATTCGTTCTTGGATCATGCATGATTTTAAAGATCTACTGGTATAATCAAGATAACAATTTAATATGTTATTTGTTATTTATGATGTGGGTTCCTTGTCTGCATCCCGCCTTTCCCTAATGATCTTAAAATTAGGGTCTATGTTTATTGTATTCATCTCCTTTCGTTCGCATTGATAGGAACGACATGTAAGTTTTCTGTGTTCTAATTAGTTGGCATGAATTTCTTTATAGTACGGATAAGTTAAAATTCCAGAATGATCCAGTTTTAATGAGAGAGCTACTTATTTTCCGAAAACATGTTGTACAAGACCTTATTGAGATGTGATGACCCTTGTGTGCTAAGAGCATCTCTAATCATTATGTAAAAAATTACCCTTTAAAGACAGAATTTAGGAGGTTTCTAAATCTGTAGGGAGTAAAAAAAAAAAGTCATGTCCTCCAATAACTCCCAATAATTCATTTCCTAAAAATTAAAATCATATCACATATGAAGCAATAATCTGTTGCAAGTAAAAAAATCATAAGAATCTGCCTTTAGAGAAAAATATTTAATAAGTGATAGAGTTGAAGATTTTTTACTGAAAGCTATATAGTATAAAATAATCTTTTTATATGTAAAAATAAAATATTGTCTATGATACTATACCAATCAAATATATGCAAGTTATCAATATATTATTTTTTAAGCCCGTAGCAATGCACGGGTATTTTGCTAGTAACAAATTATATCACGATACGCGAGACTAACCAAGCAAAAACATCCAGGTCTATGAGGATCACGACGCTTTGGCAACTCTCAGGATCAGACGATCATACACCGATGGATCTTACTCAAACAAAATCAACGGCCATTTATGGCCATGCGGTGCGGCTTCAGATCGGAGCCAGAGGAGGCCATGGCCACGCGGTGCGGCAGCGGCGGCGACGTGGACCGCATCAGCGCGCGGCCTCCCCGACGAGCTCCTCCACTCCATCCTCCTCCGCCTCCCGCACGCCGCCGCCGCCGCGCGCACCAGCCTCCTCTTCCGCCGCTGGCGCCGCGTGTGGGCCCACCTCCCGGAGCTTCACCTCACCTACGACGACGTCTCCGTCGAGACGCAGGATCGCATCGACGCCGCGCTGAACGCGTGCGCCGCCGCGCCGCCTCTCGGCTTCCTCGGCATCGTCATGAGGACACCCGCACGGTCATCTTCCCCCTCCCGTCCCGGCGCCTCCCTCTCCGACGCCCCCGCGTCCCCGGCCACCGCGTCTCCTCATGGCTGCGCTCCGCGTCGCGACGCCTCGCCGGATCACTCCACCTCGCGCTGCCCTCCCTAACCAACCACACCGACGACGAGGACGACGACATCGTGCTTCCCCAATCCGAGAGGGTCAAGGCCATGTTCATCAGCCTCAGCTACCACAAGCTCCAAATTCCCCTCTCCGGCGGCGGCGGCGCGTTCGCGGAGCTGGTCACTCTGATCATCGCGCACGCCCACATGGACAGCGCCGACCTGCAGACCGCCGTCTCCTCTTGTGGCTGCCCACGCTTGAAGACGCTCAAACTGGGGTGCGTCACCGTGCACGGATCCCAAAACCTCTCGATACGATCCGACTCGTTGGAGGAGCTGTGCCTCAACCTCACCTTGGACCCTGAACAAGGCCGGATCCAGGTCACGACCCCCAACCTCACGACATTGAGCACGAAATTCCACAGTGACAACGAGGCTTACATCTCGGCTCCAATGCTCTCGAAACTGCACTGGTTGGGCTATCAGTATGATGCAGACCGCCACCAAATCATACGGGCCAACAACAGCCACCTCCGTAGGCTGGAAGTCACGACTGAGTGCACGGTGGTGGAACTCATGCGGCGGTTTGACATTGTGCACGAGCAGGGGCGGAGCTACAGGGGGTGCTGGGGGTGCTGCAGCACCCCCTGTAGCCTAGAAACTCTAGCCTAATCACCAATAGCTTCTTAGTTAAAATGGCTTCAATTTTACTTGATCAGTGTTAAACATACACTCAGCACCCCCTTTGCAAAGTTTCTGGCTCCGCCCCTGTGCACGAGTTGATCCTAAACCTCTGAGTTTCTCAGGTCAGTGACTTTTCGAATATAATCGTGCTACTTCTTTTCTTCTCTTAATATACAAAGATGCATAACTGTTACGTATTGTAGAAAAAAAAAACTATCATGCTAGCTCGTGTGTGATGCACAAACGAATAAGAAAGTATAAAATCTCTTTATCAGTGATGTCTTCAATATTATCTGGTTTTTAATTATTTTCAGGGTGTAGAAGGATACAAGAGCTTTCTTTCGGACATTGGCAAAATTTCCAGGTGTGAGGTTTTGGTGGTGGACCTTGGCTATGCGATGCGGCACGCCTTCAAACCAATAATGCTTCACCTTCTTAGGAAATGCGCTGGTGTAAGGAAGATTGTGGTGTAGGTGCTTTCTACATGGTAAGGCTGGTCTCAAAAAGCCCACTCTTTAGGTTAATTTATATTAGAGGGTGTGTTTTAATCGGGTATTACAAGCAAGACCCAAATATGATGCAAATTTTTAGAGAAGTCGTTCGGCAATTAAGAGGTGCTAAATGCCAGGCAATGGTTATATAAAAATAATTTATTAATCATTACCTTTATGAAACGCCATAAGCATAATTCATGTGTTATTCATGCCTTTTTCAATTGTGCATTCTTAGTGCAAGTTTTAGTTTGATATTGTGAGCTCAAGACAAGTGGGCTATGTGGTGCCCCATGCTTTGAAGCCAAAAATGCTCCACCTTCTTAGGAAATGTGCTGTGGCATAAGAAAGATTGCGGTGCTAAGTGCTAGATCTCAATATGCATGGTAAGATCAGTCTCAGTAAATATGAACCGACCTTTTTTAGGTTAATTATGTGTTCTTCGGTGTTATTGGTGCCAAGACCCAAAAATAATGCAAATGTAACTGTATAGTATGCATGCTCCAAATTTGAGAGCTAACTGCCATATGTAATAGTTCAAAATAAATTAACTCGATTTGTGCCTTTCTGTGATGCGGTTCAGCATGCTTTTACCCAATTCATGTATGACTCCTCATGCCTTTCAATTTGAATTGTGTATTCATAGTGCCAAGCTTTGGCTCCAGGCAGAAATGGGTTATCTATCTCATCTTAAACTACTTACTTTTCAGGGTCATTCTGTTTGCGAGACAAGTGGATGTCCGTGTGGTTTCACTGAGAATAGTAAGCTGGACGACATTGTGCTGGGTTCACTAGAAGAAGTGGAAGTAAAGGGTGATTATGGAAAAGAAGATCATAAAATTGAACTCGTGAAGCTACTATACAAACTTAGCGGGACATCTGAGAAAATGGTGGCCATAACCGTCTCAGGAGGATGTAGCCCAGATATGCGCGAAAAGATCCACAGCATTTGTCCTCCAAATAACGAAGTCAAAATCACAGTCCGTGTGAAGGGTGAGTCAAAATTTTCCAATTAAAAGAGTTATTAAAGGCATTATTAGGGCTTTGTGCAGTTCTACAAGAACAACACTATTGCAAAACAGAGGCAATACCAATATGAACTAACCTTGGCCAGAGAAGTATGTACCGGAGTATTTCCTGGCTCAAAAATATTTTCATTTAGAGTATCAATTCAATTTCCAAGGTGAAATGAAGACAACTTTAAATCGCTGTATACTTTTAGTAACATCAACTTTGGTGTATTTGCTAACATCATTGTTACATCTAATGGGTTGGTACGAGTACAAGACTTCCCAGATATATGAGTTATTATCATCTGGGCTTTGATTATGCAGGAACACTATCCTATTGTTTACAAAATGGAAGCAATACTAATCAAATAACCTTGACCCGGAAGGTGGCACAATAGTAATCTCATCTCAATTTGTGTCATTTTAGAGCACCCATATATAGTTTTTTTTATTGAGTTGTCCATGTATAGTTTCTAGTGTGAAATGAAAATAGTTAATCTGATCTGTACATCTATTATGGGTGTTGGGCCAATACTTTAAGTTAGGCCTTGTGTACATGGTTTGGGCCGTCGACTCGCTCGAGCTTATGATTTGTATTGGGTTTCTTCATTAATTCTCTGCTCAGCATGACCAAACTCTCGGATATATTTCTTTAAAAAAATAGAGGAATACCCGTTTAGTTGTACGGTGTTTTGATTGGCTTGTTGTCTGTCCATAAATCTTCTAGTACAGAGGGATTTGGTAAAATAAATATTCGAGTGATACCTAGAGGTTAGCTAACTTCAACATCGCCGTAAAAACAACCCAATTAGCTTGGAACATTGAGTTGCTTTCAAATATTTTATGAAGAGCGTAAAAAAGGACACGTTAATTTGCGAAAACTGCGTGCTGTTTTGCGCGACCGTTTTGTGTCACGCAAATGTGGACCAATCATATGTTCCACATCAGTCATGTTAAGGCATACGATAGCTCAGTCAGTGAGTCCCGTGGTTAGTGGACCAACATGTCATTGCTGATGCGATGTAAGTGCTCTCAAACTGCTTTGCTACAGTAGCAGCATTAGCAGCAGCCCGATATGAGATGATCGGTTTAGTATTTGGGTACGGAACCCGCGCTGGCGCACGAGTGGGCCTGGCCAGCCTTATCTGGTCGCCGACGCCACCCTGTTGACCGCGTTGACGCGACGACCAGCGACCAGTAGACGCCTTTGACCGTCCAGCTGGCACGTCCAGGACCGGTTCCCTGGCTTGACACGTCACCTGCCTCTGCTTTGCTTGGCCGGCGGCGCCTGATCCCCACGTTTACAACGCGATGAATTCATGCGCTCGTCAGTATTTTTTTTTTTACTGGAGAAGTTCAGTCTAGCATTATTACTTTGTTGCAAGCAACTCTCTCCCTTGTACTATAGTACGATGATAACACCTCTCCATGGGAATAAATAGGCGGTGATAAAAAGTTGCAAAGCTTTTTAACGAATCAAAGTATCTATAAAATTCCTTTGTAAATTGTACACAAAATAAAATAAGAATTGCTGGTCCCGCGGGGAATGTTGTTGGTCACGTTGCTTATCCGGTCAAAAATGCTTCCCCAGGAAGCTCCATAAGATTATTGTTAAAACACACACACGAGGATCGCATAAAAGCAGCGCACAAGTTCTCGAATCCTTGTTGGTCTTTGGATGTCCCGGTCAAGACTCAAGAACACATTCATCTATCCATCGTCCATGCATGCGTGCGTGCAGCCTAGCAAGCTCCTATATATGCACCATATCGTGGTCTCTTCTACCCCTAGACCTAGCAACTAGCTAGTCGCTCTTCTTTAATGATTTTTTGCTAAAGGTATCAACAAACACAGTGCCCTGCACAACACGGTAAGCTTTGCTGCTTTGCAGTCCTGGTACGTGCCAAGTGTGGAAGCAGCCATGGTTTAGCTACGTATATACAAAGTTCAAATTCTTTCAAGACCAGGATGAATAAAGTTGGCGCGCGTTTCAACTCGGCCTTGGTCCAACGAGGCATCATCATCATCAGCGACTGACGGTCTTGAGGACGAGGATGAGAATGTACAGATGCTGTGGTGGGATCTCTCCGGTTCACCGACGAAGACCTCCCATCCTTTTTGGCCATTGACCGCCCGAGAATATGTATACATGTTTCTTACCTTGTGGGCAGGCATGGAAACCATTGGAAGTAGCCACTATAGCTACAGCTATACAATCTTCGTGCTCATCTAGCTCTAGCCTATAGGCATGCATGCCTGCAACAACAAATATTAAGAAACTACTGCACCAAGACAAGTCTGGAACGCAAATGCTTGTTGCTGCCAACGGATCGGTGATGCCTCTAGAAAAGAGATCGATGGCTAAAACAATATTTATATTTCAACTTGTTGGGGTGCATCTCTATCCATGCCCAAAACAACATATCCAAAAATATACCTCAATTTCGATTTGGCTCTAGATTCTTTTTCCATTTTGCAAACATTGGAAATTATTTATATGACCTATTGCTTATTACCTGGCTCATATTGGCCCCTGATTTGATTCTTGCTACTCATGGCATCAATCAAAGAACTGATGGTGAAGAGCAATAAAGAACTTGTTGTTGATGAGGCCTGTACTTCTCAAGTTTTAGTATAATTTCTTTTTGTGTAGGAGGAAATATAATTAAAACTTTTCCCTTTTTAAGGCAATCTTTTTCCCTATTACACATAGCACACATTTTAATTAAAGAAAGAAAAAACTTTTATAAGTCTTCACACTATCATGAGTAGACTTTTGTTCAAGTAAAAGAAACAAAATGTAAGAAATTGGTCGTGCAAAACGAGCATATAGCTCTGTTAGGTTTGTTGAATTGTTGCGGTGGAATAAGTTGATACGGCCAGGTTCGAGTCCCTGACTCGGCACAGTAGCACATAGATGTTGATAAAGGTCAGTGTTCATTCATACTATTGTTTAAAAGGATAATATTAAAAATATGTTATATAGACTTCAAGTATATCTCAGAAGTATTTCAGAATTGATTGAGAAATTAAACGCAGGAATAAATGAAAACAGAATTGCCCAATATATGCATTCACGCGTGCAAACTGAAGTAAGTGAACAAAACCTTTTAAGACATTGTTTGTATCCCTCCAGTTTTTAAGAAACCAACTTTTAAAAACTAGAGGGTCTCTAAACAAGTCAGTTATTTTATTTAGTTTCTAAAATCAGTTTCCAAAAAAAAACAAGAATCTGCCTCAACCCACCAACACTAGTTTTTGGCCATCAACAAACTAGTTTCTAGATTTTAGAGACCAGGATCCAAACAACCCATCTATTTTTTTTTTAGAAACCAGTTTTTTAAGGAAACTAAAACTCATCCAAATAGAACCTAAATCATCAGGAAAATGAAAAGAGACATATATGCACATGCTTTGAATTTGCATTGTAATGCTATAATAAAACTTTGCTACACGTATTGAACGTTATTGAATAAGTTACTTGTCAGAGTTCCTTTTTTCATATATAGAAGACCTTTTATTATATTTATACCCCCAAAAATTCTACATGTTGTTTTCTCTTGTGTCCTTGTGTGTGTGCGCGCGCGCGCGCTACTCTTCTCTCTAATTGTAATTTGGCTTATAGTATGTTGTTTGTTGTATTGTCATGCATCTCAGCTCCACTGCTGGTGGTGTAAGCAAAGGTCGTCTAGGCTCCACAGGTTATCCTCAAAATCGCCCAACTCGAAGTCCGGCAGGCCGATCATGGACTCGTTCCGGCCAGTCGTCGCGAGGAGAAGCTCCGACCAGCTCCCGCCAAACACGTCCTCCTCTTGTACGACGTCATCGCCATCCACCAGTCCGCCGGTTAAACCACCACTGCATTGCACGACACCACCCTCGTTCGTCGGCGTCGAGGCCAGGTGCTGCGCGTGCGACGCTGCCTCCGTCGTGACCGTCGACCGGAGCGCGCTGGACGTGTCGTCGGGGCTCATCGCCGCCTTCTGTCCCTGCTCGTTGCAGTAGTACTCCATATCATGGTGGTCGTGGTTGCTCGTCATCTGGCACGCCGCCGGCGCGCTGACCGTGGCCGGCGCGTCGTGGCGTCCATCATCGCCGGCGGCGGCAAGGGCAAGGGCAGAGGAGGAGGATGACTCGGCGTGGATGCGCTCGACGAGGCGCGGCATCCAGACGTATCGCACGACGTCGCGGAACCGGGCGCTGTTGACGTCGCATCGGAGCTGCTTGGCGTGCTTCTGCACGCGCGTGCGCCAGTAGTTCTTGATCTCGTTGTCGGTGCGCCCGGGCAGGTGCTGCGCGATCTTGGACCACCGGTTGCCCCACCGCGAGTGCAGCTCCAGGATGAGCAGCTGCTCCTCCGCCGTGATGTTGCCGCGCCGCACGTCGGGGCGGAGGTAGTTCAGCCAACGCAGCCGGCAGCTCTTCCCCGTGCGCTTCAGGCCTATTTTTATCAGACGGACACGTGTGCAAATCAGAATGAGTTGCTAAATACACAAAGCTCAGGGACCTGGTAATAAGCAAGTGACCAACACAATAATAAAAACACACGCAAGTTGCTTGACGAGATATGACGTGAGTGCATCTTTAGCGAACTGGCTAATAAGCTAGCTGTGGGTGGCAATGGAAAGCGTCTTATCTTTTGGGAAGTGATGGTAAGGTACAATTGCATCAAAAATCCTGAGTACTAGTTACCTGCAGAGCGGGCGAGGGAGTTCCATCGGCCCTCGCCGTGCTTGGCGATGTAGTTGACGAGCAAGACGTCCTCCTCCATCGTCCATGGCCCCCTCCGCAGGTCGCCCTCGTCCTCGCTCCCCGCCGCGGAGACCGCAGACCCGGCAGGGCTCATCCCCAGCACATCCAGCTCCAGCTGGTCGTCGAAGCTGCCCATGCCACTGGCAGCCACGTCCATGTGAGCGCCAATCGATAGCTTGATCAAGCTAAGGAAGTCAGGTAGACTAATTGAGAGTAGTAGTGATACTAGGATCGTCAGTGATTGTGGAGGGAGTATCTGGATGGGGACTTGGTGATGGGGAGACAGGACGGGACACGGGGTTTATATAGAGGAAGAGGAGAGGAGAGGAAAGGAGAAGAGGAGGACGAGACATGTGGGGTTGGCCAGCCGCGCCGGGGAATCATGGTTGGGGTCCTCTCTGCTTAATTACGGCCGCAATTAGCCGGAAAAATTAAAGGAGGGATTAGCAGACGCCGAGCAAGCAAACAACTGGTAAAGCCGCAAGTGGAGGAGGGCGCGTGCGTGCGGGAGCTAGCGCGTGTCGCCGTACTAAACAATCCAGTCGGATTAAGGGGGAAAACTAGCAGCGAGCTTTGACCGTTGACTCCGCCACGCCCGTCAGTCCACAGCCGCTTCTACTCCTCTAGCTGTCAAGCCAAAATTTTCTCCAAATGTCTGCCATCTCACCGGGTGGAATATTCACTGCTATATGCATTTTTGTTTTCGAATGTGTTATATGCATCTTCAATATGTATTTTCAGGTAGTGCCTTTTTACTTGTGAAATTGATGTACCACACATCACACAGTGTAGAAAATAAAAAGATCAAAAACAAAAAAAAAATACAATTTTCTAGCCATCAATACCTCTTCGCTCGCTTTTACCCTGGAAAATAATACTTCTTCGTCACTTTTACGGATAACCATGCATAGCAAAATCCGATACGAGAATATATATACTTTTGTATATGCTTCTATTTTCGGATGCTTCTCTATTCCTTTATGAAAAATTTTAATCGTTACTCCCTCTGTTTTCATTTTGTTGTCGTTGAGACAAGAAAGTTAGTTCATTTTTGAACTAAATTCTTCCAGATGCTCTCGGCCAGATCAGGACAATTATCTACATGTGAAATCGAATCATTCAGCAACCGTTTTTTAATCTTTGTACGTGCTACATTTTCTGGGGAGAGTGTTCTGGGTACTTGCACGCGAATGGAATACCAACGTGCCATTGCAAAATTCTGGGTCCATATTCCTTCTTAGCATTCATCTTGTATCCAAACGATCTTTCATGAGAAGAGATGATTACAGGATCCAGGCGCGACCACAGGTCGTGGGGATTATTAATCGATGGGTTGGACTGCCGAAAGAGAACCCATGGCTAAGCACGAATGATCCGGATTTGTGTTAAGACACGTCTGCGGCATCTTTGAACAGCAGCAAGGAACATGTACCATATTCAAAAGTCGAATCTAAGAACATTCATTCAAACATAGCTTTTCTATATAGCAGTTTTAAACTATATGTTGCGAATATGCTTCCTTTTTGTTGATATGCACCGTTATACTGTTAACTTGTTCTGTGGAATCTAGCCAGAATCCATGGCATCTAAACATCAACCTCATTCACTCCAAGTCAGTGGAGTCGGTTTCGAAGCTAAAACGTCTGCCAAATTTACAATATATCGCCATTTCACGTTGCTTAGAAAAGAGTCATTTGCACAGCTCGTACTTTGCGATGACCACGTCATTACGAGAGATGAAGCTTCTAATGAGAAAGAAATGGGAGTCTATTTGGTCATCAGACAAGTGAAACGTGCGTCTAAGAGCTGAAATGATTTCTGCAGAAAATTATGTGAAACTGTTAGCCTTTGAGACTTAGTCTTAGTCCTTCCAAAACATCTGCTAAAATAAGGTTGTCTAGCCACACGTTGAGCTGGATCATCCAGGGGCCAGGGCTGCTGCGTCTAAATGCCCTCTTAAAATAAGGGGCGCCACTAGTTCGTCCCTTGGTGCATGTATGCAGCATGCTTATTCTTTTCTTATGCTTTTGAAGTTGAGCGATCAAATGGTACTTCTCCGTTCCATGATATGTTAGTTTAGTGGGAGAAAGGGCAGAACTAGTAAAAAGATTTTGACTAGCTTTTTTGTTTCAGAGGCAGAGTTAGACCAATAACTTGCGGCTTAATGGACAATATATCGAAATTCCAGTTCATACTAGAGAAAATGCCAAATTTCAACATTTGTGAGCTATTAACCCATGCCAACGTTTTGCTTCATTTGTTGTTTTGGATAATTCTATACAGCATCTTATGCAGATTTAGCTGTCCTAATTGCACAATTTGAGGTTTCTTATGTACAATATATGAATAAATAAGATATATGGTCAAAGAAAAACTACTTATGGATCCAAAATTAATATAATATATAAATCCATTTCTTTCTTTAGATACATCTAAACGACCATTTTATAAGTCCAATAACTTCTCTGTAAATCCAAACAATTTTTAAAAAATCCAAGATTTATTGAGGCTCTAAGAATGCTGGTTGAGATTAGAGAGGGATAAGGAAAGTATATACTACTGCATACGATTCTAAGTTACTTTGTGTCCACATAGTGCCGCCACCACTGAAATTTTATAATCCTTGTAAATCTGTTTATGTCAGTTCCATGGACAGAGGGTGAAAGTAGTCCGGCCTTTTATCTTTTCGTTTCTTTTTCTATATCAAATGGAGAGAAATGAGCTCCATCGCTTGTCTGTTATCTGCTAAGATCAGCCATGAGACTGAATCAAAGATGAAAGGCGCAAAAAGATGCCCAATAAAAACTCCTAAAATATTCCTTTCGATGGCCCGTGTGTCTCCAAAAATCTACAGTGGAAGCAAATGTTTACAAGTAAAATTTTTTATATGATGGTTGACTACTTCCTGTAATCCCACCTTCATAATCCCTTTTAAATTACTTAGACAAACCTTAAAGTCGTGGACCATCGAGTTCAACCGTTGCAAATGATTAAACATGTGAGTTGCAGCCACTTTGACTAAAAGCTAGCTCATGTCTCATGATCAATTTCTCAAACGAGGACAAAAACTTTTTCATCATCAATTGCATTGTTTAATTCTCCACTTCCTCTCAACTTAATTTTCTGCAATATTTTGACCAGTCAGATAGGGCTCTATGTCGTGTTGTGCACTACTGGATCCAACTCTCCCTGTACCCTGCTGCTTATTTGATCCATATATGCTAGCTCCCGTTGACCAGTGTCGTATGGTACGATCCAATTATGACCTCCAATTTAAAAATAACCCATGTTTCAAGTCAGCCTTGTGTTGGACTTAAAAGGAACATTTGTTCGAGATGCTTTGACCTAAGATTATTTGTCTATTCCCATGGCATGCCACAAAACTAATGTTAAGTGGTTGACCATTGTTGGTGTTAGGATTGTAAAGACTAATTGGGTCTCAACGGCAGGAGGAAGCAGAAGTATGACTGACCTCGGTTTCACTAACTTTCATAATAATGCGATGGATGTTAGGCCACATTCACATTATGAATTGAGTATTCGAGTCCTTCATTGTTACATAGTCCAGTTCTTTAGCCGACACCAGACAGTTTCATTTAAGAGAGATTTAAGAAGAGTGCATGTGCCCATAGATGACAAAATATATGCGTTGAAGTGCTTTCAGCGCGTGTGATGTGACAATGGTACTATTCCGTGGTCAAAGCGTATTGCATGGCTGCTGGTAATGCAACATTAACATGCGCATGAGTCAATGCCTCATCAGAGGATGGGATTAGTTGGAAGTACATGGCTAGTAGTGAAAAGCTAGAAAACTAGGTTGGTAGAGTGATTCTCTCAACAAGTATTTCAAATAGAAAAAAAAAAGTTTTGACGGACCCTCAACATTAGAAGGTCAGATTCAGCTAGGGCTAATGCACGCATTAAAATGTGAATAACCTGATTGTGTAGTCTCCATAACCTTATTTTATACTTGGTCACATCATACACTCTTGTTCAATCTATGACAGAGCCTATCTGTGATCAACGAGGATAGATTGCAGCCGAAAGGACAGCCAAAGTGATTTTTGGGTAAAATATGTAAGGAAAATAAATTGGATATATGTCATAATTAGTTGTGAATTATGAAATATTACTGACGTATTGGCGGTAGCATGGACTGAAGAAACTTGACCGAAACTAAAACTCATTTGCAAACTGATGTTCTTAAATATGTGGATCAAGTTTTATTTATTCTCAACATACTTCCTCCGTTCTTAAATTGTTATCGTCGTTGACTTTTTTAGTTAATTTTATCCTTTGTTTTATTCAAAATATTATTTTAAATATATAAAATCTTAAGTTATGCTTTAATTTCTTTTGATAATAAAACACACTATGACAACATATATGATATTTTTAAAAAGACTTTTAAATAAGATGAATGGTCAAAGTTAACTAAAAAAATTAATAATAATAATAATTTAAGAATAGAGGGAGTATAATAACTTGTCTCCTAAGAAATTAAGTGATCATGGTTGACCGGACATACTCACCGATATTTTTGGATTAGGTGCACATCCACACAAGGGGTAGCTCACTGACTAGTAAGCCGGTTTTTTTCTTCCTACATGAAAAGGCAAAATAGACTTAGTTCTGTTGGAAAAAAAAGGTCTATTGGTTGGTTGCTTGCTTGAGTCGACAGTTGGAAGACTACTTCATCATCAGAGAGCTAGCATTACAGAGACATAGAGATATGCCTCTGTAGTGGTGGTAAGGCTAACAAGAAGCACACGACTTGGGCTGAACGGCGAAAGGACGAGGCCTCAGAAAGGCAAGAATGCAGGATGGACAAGATAGGAGCTGAGCTAAGCGCCTGTCTGTCTCTCTCTCTCTCACACCCCCTCCACTACCAACAGTACTCTCACCACCACTTGTGGAATTGTACTGTATCAATTCATCAACAGCTGAAAAAAAGCCGTCATCAGAATGAATGAATGAAATCTCATTTGTTAACTTCGTTGACGTCTCGGTTGATCTGTCAGGATAGATGATGATCGAGCTGGCGTGACGTGCTCACGCCTGCGTGACAAGACGACGGCGATGGATCGAAATGTGAAATGTCCACGCCTTTTTGCCGTATCGGCTATTCGGCTCTTGTTTGTGTGTGAGAGCTTCCAATTGAGACGGGACAGCGAGATATGCATATCACTAGCTCACTGTTTGGGCGTGTGCGGTTTGATACAACAGAGAAGGCGTGCACGTGTGTTCTCATCTTCTCCCTCTTAACAATTCTACATTACCAGAACCATTTAATTAGCTCTTCCTACATTATAAGCTTATAAGTGTCATTAGACTCTAGTACCATTCACTAGCTATCTAGAAGAATGAGATATACAAGAGGCGCCTCCCCACCATCATAGATTGCCGCCGCCGTGCTCCCTGACCTCTGTCAAAATATCTTATGCTCCTTTGCAGTAAGTCAGAATGCAAAGTCAATTCACCGTGGCAGTTCAAAAGGTTGAGAAGACAGAACAAAATCTAATCATGTATTAGCTAGTAGCCCGTGTTCCTGTCATTACCAACAGGCTGCATCATATCTCACCACAGCAGTAATATATAACACATACATGACGAGAAGGGAGATTAATTAGAGGAGAGCCAACCCTAATGCTGACCCTCCGTAGCTGCTGCTTTAGATTAGAAAAATAGAGAGATCAACTCGGTTCAACGCGTCTAGGATCTCACCTGTCTTATCCTTTTGTTAGCTCTTGGACGACCTGTCACCATCGACCAGTATATATCTGCTTGATTGGGCATACCAATCCAAGATGGATTCGGCGACGACGACGGCCGGCCGTCGATCGAGATAGATCGATGGCGATGCATCGACGTTCGTTAACTTGCAGGGTTTTATTTGATTACCAGTTTTGACTCGTGCGAAATGAAAAAGGTGTATAGGCTCAATTCAACGGCTGCCTTTTTTAGTTTGGAAATAAAGGAGAAGTAAAAAAGGTGATGTTGTGCTGTTCCCGCTGTTTTGCTTGCTTGACCGGAGCTCCTCCCATCCGCGTGCAGCTTCTGATGATCTCATCCATCCTTTGATATATAGCAAAAGACAGATACAAAGCCAATTGAGCATTTACATCACCCATGATTGGGCTCACAGCTTCAGTGCACTTCGCCACGTTTGCCTCATCCGAGCAGCCTGCTCAGCATTTGGAGCAAACAGATTCTGTTCTCCCGGTCAAATTGACACGTACGTGTGCAGAGACATACACTGACACTTCATCAAAATCTTGTGTGAAAGTAATGTTTCGGAAAATAGAATTCGTTGCAAATGATTTCTTCCGCGTCCAAGTGCAATATACCTACTCATGTTACAATAGCGTAGGAGTATCTAACCTACAGTGTGTATGACTAAAATAGTAGCAACTGGTGCAAAGGTGGCACGAGCAAAGCACACACTTGGTGTCGTGATGACGTGGCGTATGAAAGCCACACGGATGTGCAAAATGTTGCGCGGCTGCCCACCTCTCGGCTCGTCGTGTACTCGTGTCGAATTCTTGCCACGCCACGCGATGCACTTGTGACACGTTTGTTTAGGCTTCTTCGGTTCTTTGTCCGGATCACCGATGTTTCGTGATGCTTCCTCAAGGGCGCGTTAATGCAACGACGTCACTGTCTTTTTTTTTTTTTTTTTTTTGAGGGGAAGTGTAACGACGTTACTGTCGTGTGCCGTCACTGGAAACATGAGAAACTTTATAACTTGGTCTAGAATCTAGAGATAGACGGGGCCCCGGGAATCCTCTTTGTTGGGCCAGATGAAGATGGGCCTCACACATCGTTTTGGCTTGGGCCTGAGATATAGGCTCCACGGATCCAAACACTCAAGCCCAATTCAATCCCATTGAAGCCCGATCAAAGAGGAGAAAATGCAACTCCCCATTGCACTGCTGTTTATGTCAACAGAAACCAAACTAAGCTGAACTTGAATAGGCATCAATCAAATTGACACCGGACTCTCATTCACATCAATGCCACCATGTATGTTTCCAGCATCAAAAGGTTCTTGACAACCATGCCTGGAGCACAACGCATGGCTTTGGTGCATCTGCATGGGTGACATTACACATTATTGAGAGTTTTTACAACCATGATTGACAGGGGTGTACTTGACCACACAGGAGGCATGCATCCGGGCAATGTGGCTCATGAGATTGATACCACAGAGGACAGCCTATCCGACAGCCCACCAGACATCCTCTCTGCTTGCTTCCCACGTTCGCCGGTGCGGATTCTTACCACATCCGAGACAGGTATCACTACGGAAATGAAACACCATGTCTCAAAATAAACATCTTAAAAACACAAGCATGAGGAAGTAAATTCTTTCTCCACAATAAGAAAAGGAAACATAAGCAAAAGGGACAGGGCACCAATTGTTATGAGGAGCATGAGTGCTGGCTCAGATCTGGCCATTATCCTAACACGGTAATTATTTTTCTGGAGACTGAATTTTCTGAACTAACCCAGCAAGCTTACAAGAGCAATAACTAGTCACCATTTCTCTTTCTGATTGCCAGGATAACATTAAATGCGAGAAAGATAAGAAATAGGGAATTATAGTCTCCTATATGCATGCAAACGCAAAGGGCAATGAAGTCATACATATAATCACATGAAGATACAAAAAAAAAAAAAGTTATTCGGGGCTCTAATCAATGCAACTGCGACTCAAAGTGTTCACAGGGAACACCCACACACTTACAGAATATCTTCCCGTCGCCAATTTCTCCAGTCCTCGCCTTTTCAATTATCTTGTCAATTACAGCTTCAACCTGGGGAGTTAACAAAACATTTCAATGACGGTGCAAAAAGGAACTTATAAATTCATACAGAATGGACAGCAGTACAGAATTAACATATTAACGCTGCCAAGAAAAGAATAAACAGTTGCCTAATTAGTTCGATGACCTCACACCTTTCGTTCTTAAAAAAATATATCTATATGGTCGAATAGGGTTGCATCTATTAGGCCTATTGAATTAATAGTAAATAAGTAATCACCTGTTGCTTGCACACCACTATCTCCAGTTTTACTTTTGCAATAAACGTGTCTTCTGAAAATTCCGACCCTGAAAACGAACCAGAAAACAAACATCAATGTATCTCAGAATCAGATCAATCAAACTAGTTTTTTTTGTTTGACAAATCAAACTAGCTTTAACATAGTCCTAAGAGTAAAGTTATTGTTTGACTGAACAGGAGACTAAAATGATTTGACCCTATAACATGTAAACAGTCATTAGATGTTACTGAAATGAATGCTAATACCATCACAGGACCATCCTTACTAACCCAATTATTGTACTTGGCTCATATCTGTACACCAAAATAAGTGGCAAATTTCATAAAAAGGACGAAATATCATTGCAGTCATGTGAAATTGCAACTGATTTAAAGGAGACTAGTAAAACAATGGAAGCCTACAAGTATAACAAGTTCTATATTGGGGAAAACTGGTTCTGTATTAAGAGCAAAATTTTAGTCTAACAAGTTATATATTGGGGAAAATTGGTTCTGTATTAAGAGCAAAATTTTAGCATGATTGGAACCTTTCAGTAACCAGTTGCCCATCCTCCTTTTCATTTGAGATGAAAAATATTTGTAGAACTGAAAGCATTTATTATTTGGATGAATGGGGCAGCCTGAACACTGAAAATTTGACCCAAAAATGACCATACAATGAATTATGGGGAGTGGTGACAGACACTTTGTAAGTTTAGTCCACAAAAAGGTTGCCAATGCATCAATAATTCCAATTACAGTTCAATGCAGTAGTACAGGTACAGAATGAGATTCATCGTGCATAAGATCGATGGAATGCAGAAACTACAGAGTAGAAATCACAGGCAAAAGTATAGCAAAGGTCGGTCATACCCGCATGCCGCTCCGTGGAGCCGCCCTGGGACCCAAAACCCCGTACATCAGACACCGTCACGCCTCTAATCCCCATCTCCAGCAAACCCTGCAGAACCCGGAAACCTATCTGATTGACAAGCTTGCGTGCAACTCGAGAACCCAGCAACTCCGATCCACACTCACCGAGGACACATGCGACACCCTCCACGGCCTGCACAAATTCCACACATTTCAGCACCGAGCTGCCGAATTTATCACAATCAATAGACATCATACCTCAGGATTGCCTCAATCTTGTAGAACTCCGATTCCGGCAAGTACCCTGAGACCAATCAAGCAACGCAATCAGTGGGAATCCAACAACCTGGTTCTATACTATACTTGAGATACGAGTCAGGGATTCATAAAAATCTCATCTTGGAGGGGGAAGGGGGTCCTTGACCTGGGTCGGTGGTGCTCTGGGCGGTGGCTCGGAGGCGACGAGGTCTGGAAGTGACCTGCAGCGGCCTCGTCGCCGTTGAGGGGAGGAGACAGGCAGTGGGGACGGGTCGATGGGTGGCCGAAGAATGACGTAGGAGGAAACAGGGAACGGTAGCGGCGGTGGCGCAGGTCGCCGGCAACATGCTGTAGTTGTTGGTAGTACGGACCTCCGGCGAAGGCAGAAAATGGGTTGTTGGCAACTCGCGAGTCGTGTGAGCGTTTTGCTGTGCCCCAAAGCCGGTTTAACTTTGCTACCCAAAATAAAAGAAAAGGAGTAATAAAGAAATCTGGTAAAATTAGAGTAATGTGAAATTTATTTGTCTAATTAAATATGTTAATTATTACATGTTGAAATGACTACTCTCTTCGTTTTTAAATTATTTTTGACAAAATAGATGGTTACTTTGATACGACAGACAACAATTATAAGGTGTATCATAAGTTTTGTAGTATGTCTAATAGTAGTAGATGTGGTCATCAAGATTTGCTCCCTTCTAACACTCGATATTATGTGTATCATAAGTTACAAGTTTTGAGCTTTTACACATTACTTTATACTTTACTCACAGACTAGAATTTCATAAGAAATCAGCTTTATAGCGATTTGACTAAATAGTACGTATAATTATATTAGGGTTTACCCAAAGTAGTATCCCCGAGGTAAAAGAAATTAAAAAAGATACAGTATTTAGAACGACCTCCTGTGTCCCCTCCTCCTCCCCTCGCCAGTCGCCACACTGGCAGCGCGGCAGCGGCGCCGCAAGCACGGCTAGCAGCGGCTCGGTCTCGTGCACGGCGGCACGCGCTGCCAGACCAGGGCACAATCATCCGCCTTAGGCTGGCCTCCTCTTCCTCCAGGTAAAATCTGACCTTTCCTCCTCGATCCTATGGAGAATCCGTCCGTTTTGTAGTTGACATTTAGGCTGGACGTAGCTGGGATGGATCGATCCCTGCGCGGGGGACGAAGGGTTTTGGGGACGCAGGCGGGGTTGGGGATGGATGCTGGGGGGCGGAGCTCTCGGGGAAGGGCGGAAAGGGGTGTCCAGCGGTCCGGCGACCTGGGGGCTGGAGCTCTCGGAGAAGGGGAGGAAGGCGTGTCTCCACTAGCGTTACCTCACGCTATTGCCGTCCAGTGATTGTCAAAAATTGCTGGGGTGTTCTTTGATTGAATCCCCGCGTCGTTGTTTAGTCTGCAGCTACAAACCCTGGCCGGTGCCTAGTTTTCTCACGTTGCCTGGTTGTTCATGTTTTGCAGGAGGAGGGGCTGCCAGTTCGGAGGCTTACTTGATCGAAATGGTGATAAAAACATCTTCGCATTCTGTATATCTGTGTAGTATTTTGTTTCGTCATTGCGTTGTGGTGAATGCAGGTCAAAATTGAAGATCAGGCCGAATACAGTGGTGTGAATGCTGATGCCGAAAGACTCAGGGATGCAGCCTGGGATCCACCGCCTACCAGGGTGAAGGAGGAGGTGACATGCTCCTTAACAAGTAGTTCCTGTAGGGTGTGGGTCTGTTTGTTCCAGAGGCAAAATGCAATAAGATTTGCTTGCAGTAATGGAATAATGTAATTTGTGCATGGGGTGCCAGTTGCTAGTTGTGTTTGATCTGTTCCAAGCCACTGCGCTATTGTTTCTTCTAAATAAAATTTTAATAGTATGGTATTGCGCATTTCTTTTAACTTGTGTTCTTTAGCCGAATCGATTGTGGTATGTCCTTTGTCCTATCACATCATCAAAATCTGAATGACTTCAATCAATTTAGCTGGTCTAAATGCAATGTCTCCTAGATGTAACATATAGTAAAGGTTTAAGATTTTGAGTCGTTATTTATTATTTAACACTACTATAGTTAAAGTATACTGGTTATACTTGTAAGTAACTAGGCTGCTAGCTGTTTAATTGAAGTTATAACTAGTGAATTATTATTTCAAAAGAATAGTGTAATCTTAGCACATCAACTTCTTTAGACAAGTTATTGTTATAATGACATGATATGCACTGTAGGACGGTCAACCAAGTTCATCCTCATGTAATTTAAGACTACAATTTATTGCAATGGGATTCTCGGAAAAATTGGTAGACAAGGTTCTCCAGCAACATGGTATGCTATATTTTGTGCAAGATTTTTTTTTCTTTCTAATGTGTGGTTATTTGAAACTTTCACCAATCACCAGAGATAAAACATCCCGAACCTGTTGCCTTGTGATGTACAATTTAATTGTATGTACTCATGCAGGTGATGATGATTCTGACACTATATTGGGATATCTTTTGTCCTATCCAGTAAGTGTTTTGCCAATTCCATTCTCCAGTTAATACTGGTGTTTTCTCAGCAATGAAGATCAACTAATCTAGCGCCTATGAAATACTTCCTTCTGTGGCTAGAGTTACCTAATTAGACACTGATGATCTTTTTTCACACATATGCTGTTGATTCCTTTCCATATGCGTTTTAGTGTCCATTTTTCTCCATATGGCCATTTCTGGTCAATACTAAATTCTTAGGTATTGTTGTTTTATAATTACTCCGTACCATGTGTGTTAGCACAGGTGGAACAGTAGCTTTGCATAAATGCTTACCTTGTTCTCATTACATCTTAATCTGGTCAGCAATTTCAAAGAATAATTACATTCCTCAAAAAAAAATTCAAAGAATAATAGAAATACAACTTCATTAAGCTCTCACTGTCCAGTGTGATTGTTCACATGTCTAGTTGTTGTATTTGAATTTTTGTACATAAATGTTCCAGGCTTTCAAATCATTTTTCCCATGCTGCTTCCTCACCCCACCCCCCCCCCCCCCCCCCCCCCGCGCCCGCGCGCGCTATGCTTTCACCTGTTGTTTCCATAACTCTATATTAAGAAACTCGTGGAGTGATGTCTCACTTAGGTGGCTCGTATCATATTCAGCATCCAATTTGTAAATGTCAGAAGATTTCATTGCAATTTGCTTCCATTGCTGTGTCTTGTGTTATGGTAAAGAGAAGGAAAGTATGCACTTGAATATTATCTCCTTTTGTGTTATAGGCTCTTCAAAAATCGGCATCTGAATCATCGTATTCTTTGGGAAGCCTATTTGATTCCGATAATGAAGAAAACATTTCTCTGTTAGAGCCAAGGAACCAAGACATTAAGGTGATCACTTAGCTCAAGATGTCAATTCATTGTCTTATTCATTTCAGGTTCACTAAACTTTCGAATGTTTCTATCTGCAGCCTGATCCTGATTCTTTCTTGGAAAAGAGGTCTTATTTACTCAGAACAATGAACTTCTCACAGCAAGAAGTTGATTTTACACTCAACGAGCTAGGTAGGAAACACTGAATTATTTGTGCAATTGAGAAGTTTACTCTTGATTGCTTAGGCTGCTCTCTGTTGTGTTGCTTTATTAATAAAATTAAATAGTTATAACACCCTCTTAGACTAGACACTACTGATGAGAGTATGTATTTTTGAAATTTTAGGTGTCTTTGATAATCGTTGATATCTTTCTCCATATTTGATATACTCCAGAATTTTCTTAATCTCAGGTGAGAAAGCGCCTTTAGAACAGCTCGTGGACCACATTATTAATGCTCAATCAGAAGGATCCTCTAGGCAAAACGAAAATGATGATGCTACAAGCGAGGTTTTTCCTGTTGCCTTGTTTAAATTGATGTTGTTAATCTTTCATGGATATGAATTATCCCCTAAAGTGCACAACAAAACTGAAACTTGAAAGGTTATCCATTATCAATGATATGGGTTCACATTCTCAAGAAATGTGTAATGTATCACTCTTTTTAAGGCTCATTATGTACGTGCTACTTTGACAACAGAATAATCGCCCAATTCTTAAAAGATGGTTCCAGTTCATACTTTGTACTCTACCGGGATGTTTCTGAACGGGTTAGTTCAGACAGCCTTCTTATGAACAGTGTCCCCTGGCCCATGTTCTGCAGTTTGTTTTTCCATGTTTGCCCCATCAAAATTTGTAAGTCCATTCATGTCGGATTGTCACGTGTACATTCTGGATTGGATTCATGTAAACTGAAAGGCTCGCTGTATTAATATCACTTCCCTTCTATTGTCTACTTTGCCATGTCTAGTTTTTATTTCCTTTATTCCAATACCTAGACAGCCAGTACAGATTTCAGATATGTTGAATATATTTATCATGGTTGCCTTCTAATGTGTGTTAACTTTCTTCAACACTTTAGTTGATATGACACAGTCACCTGCAAATATAACATCAAGTATTATCATTGAAAATTGCATTTTCTCAGGGAAAGGTTCAGTCATTATTCAGTGTGATGGATAGATCAGTTGGTTTGCTACATATGGGTTTTACTGAGGAAGAAGTCTCATGGGCTATTGGCAATTTTGGTAAGTCAAGAATAAAAAATGTTTAATTTTGCCCAATGTTTGCAAGATTTGTCGCAATTCTACTGGCGGTAATCATTTCTATAAGGAAAAGTTGATCAATGCCATATCTTTACCATACATAAAAGTGGATGGTGGCCGGTCGTGGTTCGTCCAACCACCAGGTTCACGCTCGCGTGCACCAACAGGTGGGGCCATTTAGGTAGGTCAGACTTCTCTGGCAAGCTTCTCCAAGCCAACGTTCCCTGCAGGACTGCAACTCATCTCCAGCTCACCCTCTCATGACTAGTTTGTTGAATGATGTGATGGTAGCCAGATTAGGGCCTGCTGTTGCTGCCTTGCTTGTGCAACACTGCCCCCCCCCCCCTGACGTATAAGAACCCAGATCTGGACCTATGACGACAGGATCTCACTGTGAACGGACACAAGGTAGGTGATAGAGGTGCCTGATTCCCACAGCCAGCATCTCCATGATCTCACAGATTGGCGGCGAGGGCCTGAACCACACAAAGGCCAAACTAGGATTCAGATCGAAAGCACAATGAAGTTCAATAAACAACGAGAGTGGTACCTATGGCAGTGAGATATCAGTAAGGATCCAATTTTAGTAGCAGATGATGAGATATTCTGTTGCTTGAAGCGGATTGTGCAGGGGTGGTGTGAGTTCTATTAGAGAAAAGGGGGGGGGGGGGGGAGGGGGGAGGCGCAGAGAATATGCCCAGTTCTGTTTTTTTTTTACAAAAAGAAATACCAATGACTGGATTCTCTCGAGTAGGAACCAGCTACGTTGTTTTGGACTTCTTTGTTTTCCTTGTTGAAATGTTTTAGTTTTGCTAGCAAGATTACTGGTTCGAATTGGATTAAAGGGTTTTTTTTTTTTTTTGCTGGGGATGTTGATTGACTTTTTGGTTGACAATGTATTTGCCTACAATTTATGTTAACTGATGATTTGATTATACATGTGTATATTAGCCCCTGCATGTCACTGCTTTGATATCTGCTACAAAGTGATGTCTGCTGCATGTCACTTTTTTTATGTATGCAGTCATTTCATGTATTACAAGAGTTTCCATATTGAGTGTGTTAGTAACAACCTGCCTCATAGTAGTTTTGATGTCTGCACGTCACTTTTGTACTGGTATGATTGTTTCAATAAAGTCTTAAAGTTTAAAATGATGCATTTCTTCTCATTTCAGGCCAGGAAGCAACAATAACGGATCTGGCTGACCATATTTTTGCTAGGCGAATTTCCAATAGCATTGAGCAGAAAGAGGTAACTCACTGTGTGCATGTATTGGGAATTTAAGAGAATCTCTTGTTGGGAGCCTTATAAAGAATCTTTTGTTACTCCCTCCATCCAAGATTACAAGACATCATTTTTTTGGCTCGGTCTTCAGGATTGACTGTTATTTTCTCATATAATATATCATTTATAGATACAGAACTAATGTAATGTGAAAAATACTTGAACATACAAATCTAAGTATATAAATTGTATCCAACATCTTATAACTTGATTAGTTGTTGATCAAATTATAAAAATCTGACTTTTCTGATAACATGTATGCCTTGTTTTTCTTTCTTCTTTTTTTGATGCAAAAACAGTAGGAGAGGCTCTCACTGTGAATTTTATTAAATCCAAAAAACAAAAGGAGGTAAAAGTGATTGTGTACAAAACCCAAATGCATGCCTTGTAATTCTGGACAGAGGGAGTATTTGACAATATATAACTTGATTCAAAGTATAAAACGCGCTACCAGATTGTTTTGATGGTTTTCTTGTGATTGTCTTTTCCTGGTGCACTGGCACCAGATTAAGAAAAATAATTACCTGTAAGGAGCTCATTTAGAGCAGCTAAATCACTTGAAAAATTGGGCATAGAAGTCATATTGGCACCACCATCCATGTTTGCCTAGCTTCACCCCTGTTAATTGTTGTTTCCTTTTGCTTCTGTCAGTTTCTGTTACCTGTTTTATTTGAATATATATCTCTGTAACTATTCATTTCCATATCCAGTGAAGTAGTTTTCCTATGTAATGGTTCTTATAGCTGGCAACATCACCTTATGCTCTCTTCTATGCAGGTAAAAGTTGAATCTGACTTTCTAGATGAGACAGAAACTGAGTTCTCAACATATCGTACCTCATGCTTTGGTGTGAACTATGAAGATGATGATGGCTATGGTAGAGACCACACAAGAGTTAAAAGGGCTAAGACTATATTTGTTGATGACAGAGAGGCCTCTAGTAGTCACTCCAATAATCCAAGGTTTATGGGCCGCTGTTCAAGGACCAACGGTCTTGTCAAGGAAGAACCTGAGGCAATAACACCAGGCTGGCGTGTGAATGTACGTGGAGATGTTGCTAGCCCCCCATATTTCATCTATTGCAATGTTGTTGAGATCCCAAAAGACACATGGCATCGACTATCTCAATTTTTATATAATGTGGAGCCAGAGTTTTTAAACAGTCAATTCTTCTCGGCTCTAACACGAAATGAAGGATATCTTCATAACCTCCCGATGGAGAGAAGACATGCTGTGGTTCCGAAGTCACCAATGACTATTGAAGAAGCACTTCCATTTACAAGACAGTGGTGGCCCTCATGGGATACAAGAAAGCATATTAGTGTTGTTTCTATTGAGGCAGCAGGTATTGAGCAGACATGTGAGAGACTGGGGAGGATGGCTAGGGAGTCTAGAGTAGTGCTTTCACATGATAGGCAGATGCACATTGTGCATCAATGCAAGGCATCAAATCTTGTTTGGGTTGGTCAAGACAAGTTAAGCCCTTTGGAGCCACGTCAACTGGAAAGGATACTGGGGTATCCAAATAACCACACTGATTTGTTTGGTCTAAGTCAGCAAGAAAGATTTGCTGCCTTGAAATTCGCATTTCAGACTGATACTCTGGCCTACCTCTTGTCGGTTCTTAAAGATAAATATCCAAGTGGGATGAGGGTGTTGTCTATTTACAGCGGAATTGGAGGTGCTGAGGTAACACTCCATAGGCTAGGCATTCGTCTAAAGTGTGTAGTATCAGTTGAACAGTCTGATATTAACAGAAAAATTTTGAGAAGATGGTGGGGGAAAACTGAGCAAAAAGGAGAATTGAGGCAGTATCCTGGCATCGGGACGATCAATACAACAAAAATTGAAAATTTGATCGCAGAGTTTGGTGGTTTTGACCTTATTATAGGTGGAAATTACAACTCTTATAGGGGAGGTACGACAATCAATGCAACAATGGGCTTGGATGCTCAGCACTTTTATGAGTATGCCCGTGTTGTTAAGAGCTTTAGGTCTGCAGTTGGACTTCATTGATGTGTGAGTGTCTGACATAGTTCCATGTTGTCTTTGATCTTTGGTGTCGTCTTCTTCAGCATATGGTCATAATATACATTGTAGGATGATGTAGCACCATGTCTGTAAATTTAGTAAACTTTGACAAACTTTAGACGTGATCGTACTGGATATTGTGTCTTATCACAATGAATTAACTTTGTCATGGTTGGCTGGTCGCTTCTAGTCTTATGTAATAATTATTTTCTGCTGCTCATTTAAATTAATTATGTTGTCAGAGTATGACATCTTATTTGCTATGGGTTAGTACTTTATTGCCATATCATTTCTCTTGAGTTCAATTGCACATTTGGCCCTCTTTTTTAGGGTTTGCATGTTTGATCCTACTTTTTAAAAATGATTGTACGATTGATCTCATTTTATTGCATATTTGGTCCTATTCTACATGGGATAGGGTCAATTATGTAAGTCATTTCCAACAAACATGGTCAAACATGTAAACTCTAAAAAAGAGGGTCAAACATGTAATTGAACTTGAAAATAGGATCATTGATCAATTGTCTCTTTCTCCCTTAAGTATAATAAAGAACCTAAAACTTTTGAGGCTTGGCCCACCTGTTAAATCACACGAATGATACATGCTTGGTCTCACTCAGTCATCCATACATGTCACAAAAAGTTCTAGCTTTCTAAAATAGAATTTAAAAGTTGTATAGTTCCGTGTTACATGGTATAAATAGTTGCAGTTTTCAGAAATTTATGCTTTCCTTCTACAAATAGTCTGCTCAATGAAAGTATACAAATAGTTTGCTTACAGCCTAGAAAAACCTGCTAGAACAGTGTCCGAAACTTCATTTCGTGCATATGCTTAGATGCATAGTCCAAAACATTCGAGTTTGAATGTTATCAGAACCATACCAAATACAAAAACTGCAAATGTAGCCCGGGAATTCTACATTTCTAGTGACTCGTGGTTCAGAAGCGACTAGTATACAAATTCACGAATAGCCACGATCCATAAACAAATTTTGGATCAAATATTGTCATACAGTGGGTACATCCTTGCGTGGTGCTGGAAATGAGGCAAACTGAATTCAGTGCAATCACAAATATGGACTCAGGGGAATGTTCCAACTCTCTTCCATCTACTTTACAGAACCGTGGATGATTTTGTTACATCAACAACATTTTCTTGTTGGGGGTGAGGGGTGATAATCTCGGACAAAAAGATAATCATACACATCACCTATCCGATAATACAGCAGCCTATGTTCTCCATTTTTGTAAGACATCAATATTGTTCTCAACAAATCTTCAAGCCCTCATCTCACACATCACCATCCTACAAAGGTGCATTGCTTCCGAGCATGCTCAGGGATCAACTTCATCAGGAACTCCATTGGCACGCTCTTCAGCTCTGGTTTGGTCCCACAACAGTAGTGAGGAGGTATCAGTTGATGAGGAGTTTTGATGCTCTCATAAGTACAATCAGTAAACAGTCTTACCGTGTGGCTTGAAGTTGAACAAAGGAGGAAGGAAACGGCCATTTGGTAATCGTGTGTTTGGATCCCGAAGTTCATCGAAGAATGGATGGATTAATGCTTCCAACTGCAATGATAACCAACTTGCAGAGTAAATGACAGCAACCAGATGTGAATAACAGTATTTATATGAAGCAGTGATAATTGATAGGAAAGTATCTTTTAAACTAAATAACACTTAAAGCAGTAAAAGAACAATGATAACAGGAGGAACTAAATGCTAAACAGTACTGGCTAAATAATGAAGTTGCACTTACTGCAGTGGACCGAAGGTTCGGTGAGTACTGTAGAAGCCTGGATACAAGATCTACTGCTTCAGCAGGCATTCTTTTGTGGAAGATCTGGCACAAAATGACTGGGATTTAAGATGTCAACTTGCAGGGGAAAAGGGAACAAACCCAATACAAGGTTCTTACTTTGTGCCATGGGTGAGCTTTGATTTGCGGGAACTTAAACTCAGTATAATTTGGATTCATGCACTTAATTTCTTCACGTGTAGGTGTACCCAGAACCTACATAAAAGATAATATTAAATTGAAGGGAAAGCAACTAATAGGCAGCAATTTACTTAAAAAGTAGTTTACCTTGATGATTTCAACAAGCTGATCAACACCGCTGTCACCTGGAAATAGAGGCTGTTGGAAAAGAAAATTGAGATTTAGGAAGAGATTCAATTTCAATAGGTCTTATAGTCTGTGATCTGTTACCATGGCCCATGTAAGTATGTGATCTGTTACCTGTCCTAAGAGTAATTCAGCAAGAACACAACCAGCAGACCAAACATCAATCGCTGTTGTGTATTCAGTGGCACCAAAGATGAGCTCTGGGGCTCTGTAATACCTAGAACAGATGTAAGAAATATTTGGTTCTCCTTTTACCTGAAACAGTACAAATAATTAGGTACGGTACAAAATAACAGGGATCATGTAAATGTCGACCAATTATGACCATACCAAGACTTTTGCGCTGCCAAAGTCACACAGCTTGAGCTGATGAGTATGCGGATTCACCTATTGTAAAATTAATATTGCATCAAACTGTCTGAAGCTGCATTTAGTACTTAACTACAGTTGAAAACTTGAAATTCTCCAGTAGAGATAATTACTCTAGATATACCAGAAGATTTTGAGGCTTAATGTCCCTATGGCACACTCCGATGCAGTTATGAATGTACGCCAAAGCTCTACAAATCTGTAAACAGAAAGATTTTACAGGTTACAACCATCGCGATATCATATTTGAGTAGTTGAGTACATAATCGTATCCAGGTAAACTTTACCTGATACATGTAAAGTTTTGCATATATCAATGGCATGCGTTGGTTCATCTTGTTATAATGTTTAATGACACGATGAGCAGTCTCTGGCACATACTCAAGCACCAGATTAAGGTAAAGCTCCTCCTTCTCGGTCTTTGAGAAGAAACAGTGCTTTAGAGACACCACATTTGGGTGGTCAAGCACTCGCATTGTCTGCAGCTCACGGTTCTTATATCTCTTGTCTTGAAGGACCTTTTTTATAGCTACAGTCTCACCAGTCTCTAGACACTTGGCCTACACAAGATTGTTTAAACGAAATGTGAAGAAACCATCAGTCACTAGCACAAATGTAATACTAAATTGAAGAACTGGAATGCTCGCGATAATACTGATTTATCCAGCAACAAACCTGGAAAACAGTTCCGAAGGATCCATGACCTACCACACGCTCAGCCATGTAACTAATGGTCTGCAGAGCATATACATAACACAGAAATTCAGCAATGAGCTTAATTTGTCATGGGGCAGCAGTTACTAGAGACAAAGACATTCCTACAATCTGCAGCATCACTTATTCAGGTTCACTAGTTACCTGTTTCGCCTGCCCGTTTCTCCCATCAATGCTTGTCACTATGATGTGACCAGGTTCCGTCCCATTGCCATTGACTACTATATCTTCCATGTCCTGCTTGGATATACAAACCAAAGTCACATAAACGAGTGATCAGCCAACAAAAGGCAAAATCTGAAAAACCATCAAATCACTATCCAGGGAGATCAATATTACCTTATCATCCCTTATGCTAATATTGTTCATTTCATTGCGGAGACGATCTGTGTCACTAGTAGAACTTGTGTCGTTTAGAAATCCCACAGAAGGACGCACCACACCTGCTGAGGCCATGCCGATGGAATTATCTAATATATGCCGTGCAAACTACTGTTTGAGGGGCTTCAATATAGATGTGATGTGTTTGATTCACCTGCAAAAAACATGAGTAAGGCAAGTAAAAAAAGATTGAATGCATAGACAGCTCAACAAGGAAAAGATGTTATCATCAGAAACAAAAATAAGTTTTATTGGAAGCACATTCACTTGCACAAAGGTTATATTGCTAGATAGACTCAAAAAAATGACAAGGTTAGAACTTTGGGAAACCAAAATCCTTTCCAAAATGGGGCTCCAATTCTCCTAACTCAATTCAATTAGACAACTCCACTTCCCCGAGATCAATTCAGCCTGATCATCAACGAAGACGTCACAGCAGAGCCATCGTAGCTGGCAGCTTTTGAAAGCTTCTAACCATCCCATACGTACAAATCATCAAAATGAAACCAAAAAGTGGCAGTGAAAGGAGACATTGTCCGTTCAGATCACCACATAATTTCGCGTCCAAATTTGTACCTTCTGCTGCCATTCCATCAACCCTCGTCACTCCATTGATCCATGCAGGAAGGAAAATCAACTCAAGGAAGAGCCAAATACGGAAACGGTTTCCCATGTCCCCCGAATTTATATGGAATAGGTCAAAGCAACCACCTTTCGCGTCTCCCTCCCGGAATGAACCAATCGCGCAACCAAAAACTCCCGTCAGCAGTTAACGCCGCTCTCGATCACAAGACTCAACAGCCGCGATGGCTACCGCACCGGAATCGCAACCCGGTCGCCGGATCCAATAAGGGATGCTAGAAACGAGCAAACAAGGAGGAAGGAGGCAGAGGATTACCGGATCGGCAGGCGGGCGGATCGGCGGCGTGGCACGAGAGTGGAAGCTTCTCCCCTCTCCCTCCAACTCCGGCGCAGGGAGGATTGAAGAAGAGAGGGGGCCGGAATGGAGGAAGAAGGGGAGGGGAAACACAAGTTATAACGCTCAACAAAATTCAATGACAGCAGAAAATTAGACAATAAAGATGGTGTTTTTACTGATATTATTATCCTGTCTGTTTGACCGTTGAAAGGTTCCGGTCCAGCGGCGCCATTGCCTCTCCTCTAGGACCTTTATTTATTATCGTTTGTATAAATTTTGAGGGAGAGCAAATATGCATAGAGGTGAATTTTCAGCTAGGGTAAATTCTTTGCACTACCTCCAGCTCTATTTAGGTCCTGGATCCATTATATTTTTTAAAAAAAAAACTGATTTTTATTTTTAGTTTGTAAAAGTTGATTTCTAAATAAAAACTCGATGGAGATGTTTGGATCCTGGTTTTTATACTTTATAAATTAACTTTTAGATAGTTAATGAATTATAATGAGGCAAAAACTGGTATTAGCTAGATTGAACCAGATTATGGATTTTTTAAAAACCCATAATATGATTTATAGAAACTGACATATAAAATAACGTGTTTGAAGACCCTTCAGTTTATAGAAATCAGTTTCTTAAAAAATAAAGAGATCCAAACAAGGTCTTAGAAGATCATGCAAAAACTCCCCATCTTAACATCATGTGGACAAACCTTAAAAAAAATACATCATGTGGACAAAACTGAAGATAGTATATCTTTTTTTGCAAGTATTTTTGGGATAAAGCACGATGAAAACATTTTCCTTCCCTATTAGTCTATCACCCACCAAAATGAGGGAATGAGTCAGTATCCTTTGATTGATTAATGATTTAGCGATATTTCTTTCTCTTAGCGGAGTATGTTTTCGTTATTATGGTGCATCAATGATCAGTCATCAAATTGCTGACACGTTAATGACATGTTGACATCGTAATTAGGTCTATGTCCACTTTTAATTTGTTCATGCTTACCAATCTGTATTCCAATCAATCTTCCGTGAGCAAAATCGAAAATTCGCATGGGTCGTTTTGTGCTCCAGTGATGGTGTATAATTCAGGGGTTTGAACTGAACAAATGATTGGGCACAGGCTGTCCTGGTCGGGGCATGGAACCCACTCTGCCTCTTCCTGCCCGCGGACAACAAAACAAATCGATTGGATAGATAATAAAAAGCACGGCATTGTAGCTTAGCTAGCAAATAGTATTACATTGAGCCGGTCACCAGACTCATCACTAATCATTAAGAAAAATCTTGCAACAACTATTTAGCTCTTCTTTTCTCCTTTAGTTTATTGTGCCTTGCAATCTACTGTGTTTCTTCTTTCTGTTGTAAAGCTATTCCGCGAGTGCATCTACTTATTGATGCTTGGTGATCATGGCTGTCTCCAAAAAGTCTTCATGTACTTAGTTGGACGACTTTATTTATTTTGTTCTCAGTTTGGGGTCTAAATCGGTGGGTAGTATGCAAAGTATTTTCATTCATTCTCTAAGCCACCTACCTTAGCATTTTGTAGGAAGCATTAGAATTATGTGCAAAACTAGTTCAAATTACCTTTCGTAACAAAAAAAAACAGAGAAAACTAGTGGATGGAGCACGATAGATGTCCAATTTTCTGTACCACCGTTACATGCAGACCTTTTTTTTTTATTTGAGAAGTCATGCAGACCTTTTCTTTTCGAATAATTATCATATGCAGACTGTCTCTGCAGTCTCATGTAGTATATATACATACTAACGACATGGCGTACATCAACATCAGATACAAATACGATCTAGTACGTACTGTTAATCTATTCACTTGTACCTAAATGATACGGCATCCGACAGAGTTAAGCAATTTCTCATTATACTACTATAACCATCATATCGATGTGTATACATCACGGAATCTTCAATCTTCGGATGCCAGCGTATATACGAAACTACTGATTTTATATAATAATTTAATTTTAAATATGCGAGAAATTATAATTAAGGACAAACCAAGAAGCATGAAGGAAAGAGGAGGAGGAAGCCCAGGCCGACATGACAGGGCAGCGGCTGTTTTCATCACCGGCCGCTCAGGGCCGGCACGGCACGACACCTCGTCGATTTGATCAAGAATTCGAACACGGCATTAGTCACAGGCGTTCTTTTTATTCGTTTACTAAAATAACTAGTCGGCTGATGAACTGTCATTGTTTTCATACTGGCATGCGGTCCTCAAAGTTCAAACTTTGAAGAGAATTTCAACTGTAGGCATAGCTGAGTGCCACTGATTTGAATTTTTCTGCTGGGCCTTGTTCGTCAGTAAAGATTCGTTTAATTTGTCAGCTACAGTTGGTACGTGGGGGAGAAAATTTGGTAGTATGTTTCTATGTCAACAGATTTGAGTGCTCCTGACATGTATGAAATTTATGCAGCGTATAGGTCCAAACTTCTTAAGCTGATTCATTCGCCGTTTTGAACTTTACAGGGCTTGCACTGCCTTCACGTACCGAATTCTGATACTGATTTCCCAGTTTCCCTTTGGTCCGGTGCACAAAAAACCTTCTTTGTACGACGTACAACGAAATTATGCATTCATTTTAGTTAGGATTTTTCATTATGGTGCCATTTTCTTCTTTTTTTTACTTTTTTCAAGCACGAAGTTGTTCTTCAGCTGACTGAAACAGACCGATCCAGGAGTCAACCTTCCCATCCTTCTCTCTTTCTTGAACAAAAGGGGCAGAGTACTGTCTTTTCATTAGGTAGAAATTAGAAAAGTTCATACTGTTATTATTACACCCACACCCTTAGGTCACCTCACCACCAACAATTGCATTGTATTCGCTGCCATAGTACATTAACCAGAAATTTCATGATCCCGTGCATCTCCTCCATTTATTCCACCTCCTCATCTGTCCCACCTTTCACCCAAAGCTCTTCTTCTAAGGCCAACCATCATGTAAAATTCCTCTCTATCCACGATCCTAACATCCTAAGAGCATCTCCAATAATTATCTACACCACCTTCCAACAATTTCCTAAACCAAGTCTCTAAATTTACAAACTTTCTATTTTTTAGCTCCAGGTTGCTACATTTGGAGACCTTTTCGGCACTCCCAAAAGAATGATTCCTGCTTAATCTTGCGCCAATATTTCATTGGTGAAGATGGTACTTGAACGCCAGTGTTTGAAGAACCGGCTGAAATCAGCCGGTTATCCCGGTTAACCGGGGAACCGGTTCCGATCGATCGTCCTAACCGGCCGGTTCTGCCTGGCTAAGGATAGCTAATTACTGTAGCTAAACGGTTAGCCGGCCGGTTCCTTGGTTAACCGGCTGGTTTTTGACCAAATCGAGCCGGCCGTTTCCAACGACTTTTTGAACCTTGCTGGACGCCCAAACTTCTTGTTTCGTTGCCGATCATCAATGTGCAAGTTCGTTTGACCCGGGAAGAAAATAAACGAGGTGTCGTACCCTATGAGATCGTTATCGCAATTTGTGTACGCATAGGTGATTCCAGGCCGCCGCCGTCACCAGAGATCGAATAATGAGAACACAACCGAGGACCCACATGGAAGGAAGTGACGTGGGCACATTTGATACTCCAAGTATTATTTGAAAACTAGAAATAGAAAACTGTTGGAAGAGGAATTTTTTTTACTTCTAATAACTATTTGGGAACTCTCTAAACCAGTATTAGAGAGTGTTTTTTTACATAATTGTTAGAGATGCTCTAACTTCTATCATTTTAAAAAATAAAAGAAAATCCTAATTTCTAACCTAGTTGCGAGCATCTATTAAAGTTGATTGCAAAGTTAATCACTTAGCTATGTAAATATGATTTTGATATGTATAATTTATACTAAGTAGCTATAAGCCATATTTAGATAGTTACTATCCCATCAAAGAATACTCAACACTTGACAAACATGAACAAACATTGGACTTTGATACGGTTCTTTTTCAAATATAGGGCCTCTTTGACGCCCGCCACTGCCACACATCACCGCAGTTGTGTGGCGAACGGTCATCCGCCACATTATTGGCGTGCGAAAGGAACTAGACGGCTGTGGCAACGCCAAATCTTCGGCAAACTGTGGCGCAGGTCGTTTGACAAGTGTGGCAGCCTAATCTGCGGCTCGACGAGCTGTGGACACAAAATAAATGCACCCATACTCTTAAATGGATTAGGTTGGTATGGAGTTAACAAGTAGAATGTGAAAGTGACGGGCTTAACCTAGCATATACCCCGATAGAGTATATGAAAAATATATGAATAACAATTAGAGTTGAAAATTGTGGTTATCACATGAACAAACAAATAAAAAAAGGGTGATTGTAAAAAGCTCTAAAATAAAATATAATTTATTATGAACGACTAGCCTTTTGTGTGTGTGGAGGGAGGGGTTGGCAGCTGCTGAATTGTTAGATGATATTGAGAAGGCTTAGGATAAATAAAATTATTAATAGAAAAAAGCTGGTACTTTGAAAGCTTTTCCTGGGCCAATTAGATATCTACTACTGTATCTTTTGGACTGGGCTGAGCTAGGCCTATAAGTGGAGTATGCCTTGCCTTTTTCTTTTTGTTTCTAGGCAGTGTCATTTTCGTCATGGTTGTTAGATTGCGTTATCAGATTATCATGGATTCTGGATGTAAATTACATGAGTTGATGTTCTTTGTGCAATACAAGAAGGAAGCTAAGTATCCATCATAATTTATAATTCATAATGCATAAAATTGAAAAGTGAAATACAAAGTAGTCTCTTAAAAATTTTTAACACGATTTTTTATAACTATAATATGATTGTTGTTTAGTGCGACCACAACTGAGGAAGTATAATTCTATCCCAATAACACAAATACAGGTACTAAGAAATTAGTTGAAACATCATTCTTTGATACGAAGAGCTTTATCCATAGTTTCTTTTTTGATCTTTTTGCCTTTTTTTTTCATTGGAGAGGATAAGCTTAACCATGATTTAGACCATTTTAGAGAAAAGCTGTAGTTCTCTGCATAAACCTGTTATTTACAGCCCTATATCAAATATTTTTTTCAAATAGATCCTTTGCTTCAGCCTTCAGCCATAGATATAGATACATTGCTCATGTCAACTACCTCCTCCGTACTGGGCTCAAACTTGATATGCTTCTTCCATCAGAAAATCAAATTAAAGCCTAAAGATCAAACTCAGTCCACAGCCACGTTCCAGAAAGAACATCCTAGAAGCTTCCTACACTTAAAGATAAGTATCTAGAAGGTTCCTGAATTTGCGACTCTCAAACAGAAAGCCAAAAAGAAAATATCTGTTTTCTTCCTCTTTTCTCCCAGTCCACATACTATAGCGTGAGTACTGCCACGTCGCATCTTCCTCCATTTGTAGAAAAGCTCAAGAAGAACAGGTCGACACTTGTGCTGGTAATTGCGATGGTGATGCAGCAAGAAAAACAGGTAGACACTTGTGCTGGCCGATTTTCCTGGGCCTAACGCTTGGAAGAAGAGGATCAAAAGGCATCTTTCCTCCTCACCGGTCACCAACCGTTATTCAATAATCCTTTTGGTGATTACTTGTTGCTCTTTCATTGGTCCCAACACAAAACAATAAAAAGAAAGTAAAATGACATAGACTCAGTGCAACTGTTTTTTTAATAAACGGCATAGACTCAACAACTGAAACTAATAAGGCTAGTCTCAATGGAAGATTTAATTTTGTTGTTTTCAAAAGTGACGTGTCATCAAAACTGATTTAAAATTATAAATAAAACAATCTATACAATGCATGATTTTATTTGGATGTTTTATTGTATTTAATTTAATGTTTTTTCATTGGTTGTCTATAGGATAAAATAAAACTTTTTTCCTTTAATACTAGTATTATAATATTTTAAATCTAAAAAACTGTATATATCCAGTTTCATCTAAATAAAACTACTTCACCCTTTCTTCTCGTAACGTATTTGTCATACATCAAAATTGCTTATATTACACCTCATTTATTAAAAATAAAACTCTCATAAAAAAGAGCCTAAGTGGACCAGTCCAAAACATAATAAACTTGATATACACGATACCTTTGACTACAAAACTGTGGCCATGGTTTATCAAACAACTAGATCTACTTTGGAGGGCAGTAAACAAAAAGAATTGTTGCGGAACTACGGGAGTAACTCCACTTTGCCGCCGTCACCGCCATTCATTTTGATTTGACTTTGTTTGGAAGGAGTGAAACGTCCATCGGAACAAACTTTTTGCACGGCTCATCGAAGCAACTCAACTCACAAGCTAACAAGGGAGTGTTGGTTTTTTCAGCTAAATTTTAGTTTTATCACATGTTTGACTATAAATTAAAAGTATCAAATATAAAATTAATTATATAGATAGAGACTAATTTATAAGATGAATGTATCAAATCTAATTAATCAATAATTTGACAATGTAGTGTTAACATAAATATTTATTGATGATGAATTAATTAAATTTAATAGATTCATCTAGCAAATTAGTTTAAGGCTTCTGTAATTAGTTTCTTATGTTTAATCCTTCTAATTAAAAAGTTTAACTCAGAAGAAACAAATACCTCGTTAACTTTACTAGTCCAGAAGCGTGCACGCTGCTCTTCACCTGTCTATTGCCACCTCCTGCAGCTGCAGTATGCCTTATCCGTTGAAATCCTTTTTCTTCTTTTGTGGTTTATACAATTGTTATTTTCTGAAAAGAAATGTTGCCAAAGCCTAGATAGGCCTATATTTCGAAACATAAAAAGTCATCATCAAGGAATTTAATTACCCGGTCATCATAGGGAACAATATCTAATCCTTGCATTCCTTATAAAAGTTAATAAATAAATAGGTGACGATAGAGTCAGTTTTCTTATCCTTACGAAATAAAAAAAGATTCAGTTTTCTTAAGTGACAGAGATTCAGTTGTTGACGTGCAAGAAACACTTACTTCTACACTCTACTAATCCATACCATGCATGTGACCCTCACTGTTCCTAGAGATGCAGACAGAAACTATCACCTGTGTTTTATTACAACCGTGTGTTTTATTTTTCAGTCTTAAAACAGAAACAAACAAAGCTTTTTAATAATAGCAATCTGCACGTTATTAATCAAATCAAAAGCGCACATGCCACATTTTAATCCTGGTTCTACTTACTGCTTATTATGGTGAGTAACTTATACAATCACTATCGCAGTAAAACACAAATTGTTTTTGATGTTTCTAATCCTGGAGTAATAATAATCTGCAACCGCCGAAGATAAAGGAAATGAAAATCGAGCCGTGGTCGGCAGCCAATCACACGGGCAAGCGGAAGCCACGTGTCCGTGAAACAGCCGCGTGCGCGCGCGCCCAAACGCACCGCCACCACCCGGTAACCGTGCCCCTCCCACGGGTCGCCGCCGGTCACCTCCGTGCACGCGCACGGCACGGATAAATACCAACCATCCCCCTTCTTTTTTCCCCATTTCTTCTTCTGCTCCCTTCGTCCTCCTCAGATCAAGAAGCCGTGTCCTAGAAACCATCGAGATCGCCCGTTTACCTCCTCGGATCGTTGAAAGGCGGCGGCTTTCGGAGGTTCCCGTGCTCTCCTTGCTGAGACGAGTCGATCGGCGTTCGGATCGAGCAGTTTTTCTTTCCCTGGTTATCGGCGAGACGGCGGCGTTCTTCCTGGATCGGGAGTTGATTGGCCTTTGGAGCTGGTCGGAATATGGTGGCCGAGGCGGAGGTGATGCATCAGGCCGCCGTGCCTGTGCTGGAGGTGCAGTACCACCGGTGCGTAGCTAAGGGGGTCGAGGAGGTCGTCGGGATGTCCGCGGCGGCGGCGGTTGCAGCTCCAGCGGAGGTTGGGGTTGAGGTTGAGGTTGAGGTCGCCGTCGAGGTGCCTCAGATGGTGAGTGGGTGATGTTCGTGCTCTTCTCTTCTGCTATTCTGTAAAAATTTCATTTTTGGTCGGTGGATTGTTTGAGACTGCAAACGTTTACTAGCCTTTCACAGGAAGGATTACCTGTAACTGCATGACCTGTTTTCGTTGATACTACTAAATGTTATTTGGGTCTAATTGATACTAGTTTTCACCTCCTGTATTATTAGTTCAGAGGCTCTGATTTCAGGTGCTGCGTAAACTATATTCGTGCTATTGTTCTTGATATTTTTAGGCAAGCTCGGGTAGTTTCTTTTCATCTTCCTTTTCGTTTTAGGAAAAAAGATCTGCTTGTGGATGCAAAAGGCTGAGACTCTCGCCTGGGAAAAAGTAGCTTCTTTCTAGGGAGGACTAGTGTGGTGGTTGTACAGTTGTAGGCTTTAGAGTTGACAAAGTGGGTGGTGAAATTATTGGGTCCATTGCTGTAGTGCGCGGTGGTTGTTGAGCTTTAGTATGTGTGCCTTTGTCTAAGTTCAATAAAATCATCAGGAGATGGTCATAATAGTTCTTAATCTACCTGTTAGTCTTTTGCTGCCATACATTTCCATCCCTAGTTCCTTTAGCTTGTTTCAGCGTGTAGTATATACAGTGTCACAGGGTGAGCGCTATCTAGGTGGTTTGTTCTCACCTATCCAGAAAAATAATTTTCAATCAGCATCGACTCTAATTTGATTAGAAAGAATGATGAATACATTGAAACATTTTAGTCTGGATGCATTGTGTCCATGACCTATTTTTTCCTTTTATGTTCCATACTAGAGCATTTGATAAACAAGGGATGAATTGGTTGTGTTTTTCATACAGGGGTCAGAGGAGTCTCATGGTGCACCAAGTGTTTCTGTGGAGATGCTACAGTTTGTGCCCAACATTCGGTCTGGTAGCTTTGCTGATATTGGGCCTAGGAGGTACATGGAAGATGAACACATTCGGATAGATGATCTTTCTGCTCATCTTGGCTCGCTGTTGGTCTGCCCGTTGCCCAGTGCCTTCTATGGGGTAAGCAGTCTTGTCCATAGATGGATCCGCTTCACCAAGTTGTATTACTTTGCCTGAATTGATTGCGTCAAATGTGCCTTTTTGTATTTCAGGTTTTTGATGGCCATGGAGGTCCGGACGCTGCAGCCTACATGAAAAGGCATGCTATGAGGTTCCTATTTGAGGACAGTGAGTTCCCACAAGCATCAAATGTCGATGAAATATTTCTGCGGTCAGTCGAGAATTCTGTACGCAGAGCTTTCCTACAGGCAGATCTAGCTCTGGCTGATAACATGGATATCAGTCGCTCTTCAGGAACCACAGCGCTCACTGCATTAGTCTTTGGGAGGTAAGTGTACAGTGGTGATACAGCTGCAGTCTCACTAATTGCTTGTTCTTGCGTTCACTCCTCAATATGATTGGCCCTTCCCTACTTTGCAGGCAACTGTTGGTTGCTAATGCAGGGGACTGCCGTGCAGTCCTATGCCGCAAAGGGATAGCCATGGAGATGTCTAGAGACCACCGAGCAAACTATGTTGAGGAGTGTGAGAGGGTTGCTGCATCAGGGGGATACATTGAGGATGGCTACCTCAATGGGGTCCTCTCCGTGACACGGGCTCTAGGGGACTGGGACATGAAAACACCCAGCAGTTCAACATCCCCCCTCATTGCGGAGCCAGAGTTCCAACAGACCACACTCACAGAGGATGACGAGTTCCTCATCATGGGCTGTGATGGTATATGGGATGTGATGACAAGCCAACATGCGGTGAGCATCGTCCGGCGAGGCCTCCGTCAGCATGATGACCCTGAGCGGTGTGCAAGGGAGCTTGTCATGGAGGCGAAACGGCTCGAGACTGCAGACAACCTGACCGTGATTATTGTCTGCTTTGTGTCAGAGCTCAGTGCTCCACAGCAGGAACAGCAAGCAAGACCGAGGAGCTGTAAGAGCCTGTCGATGGAGGCTCTCTGCAATCTGAGGAGCTGGCTAGAGACTGACCGTTAGGGAGAGGGCACGAGGACTGAGTTCAGAGAGGGTGGCGGCGTCTCCGACCGTGTAAATACAGCTGACATTCGTTGATGGATCATAGACGCTCTTTTTTAGTTCATTTGTTGAGGCTGCGGAGTAGGCAGGTCAGCTGCAGCAGCCAGCAGTTTTGTAGGTTATTTTCTCAATGTTCTTTTTTTTTCCCCTTTATTAGCCGTTGCTGTTATTGTTAACACACTGTTGTACATATCTCTATTGAAGTTGATTCCATTTGTGTGCTATTGCTATATTACCTGCTTGTCGACATTTTACTGCCTAGTAGTTGGTCATTAGAGGAGCCAAGAGGTTATGCAACTCTCATCTTGTGAGGGGAAAATCCTGTGGATGCTATTGAGGCCACCTGAAGCACTGAGAACCAGCTTATCAGCAGTGTGCGGGCTCACCCGATCTTGTAGCCTTGTAAGGCTCAGAGATAAGACGGCATCAATCAAGAAAATAAAAACAGTGAACTAAAACATTTATGGTCAAGTCTCGCAGGAAAATTAAATACACATATGGCTCATTGCGCCCGAGTCTCAGCCGCCAACCTTCAGGAAAGGATACAAGAACAGGCAGAGCCACCGCATTTGACCACGCAAGTGAGAGGACAAGGCAGTGCACAACAATTACAGGCAGCGACAGCGCTAGGGAAATTGATCTCTTCTTCTGCCGAGCAGGTAGCAGATGATAGTGGACTAGCGGATGCTTCAACCAATCACAGTTCACCAGTGGGTTAGATAGCACAAGATTGGCCAAGTTGCCGAATCCAAAATAAACGACAACAGGAAAAAAAAAACGTACAGATATTGCACGACCACTCTTGTGAATTTTTCAACGATAAATCCTTCTCATGTTATCTTTTGCTGTCTCCACATCAAAGCTAACAGTTCCTGGAAACGACAGGAAACACAAGCTAGATAAACGCAGAAGGTAACATTGCAAGCCACAGGTAGCGACGTTTGCAAGCAAGGTCAGTTCACTGACGTGCTGGAGTGCAGTTTGTTCAATAACAATACACGACTCCAATGACTGATTTCTATTTACTTTGCTGTTTATGCATATATTAGATGTTACACAGAGAAGCAGCCGATCTGGTCAGCCTTCATCAAGGCCGATTCACACTTCCTGCACAAGCAAAATCCCGCATTTTCTTATGGTGCTGGTGTCTGGACTGATCTTCCAAAAGGGAGAATGAGATCTATCATGGAGTCATACTCCTCTCTGCTAACTTGAGCAGCATTCAACATCTGCACCGAGCAACAAGAAATAAATCGAAAATACCTTCAAAAGAATATGCATCATAATATTTGCACTAACAGCATCAGGGAAAGGCACCATGATCTGTCACCTTTTGCATAAGCTTGTAATTTGACATGATGGGAGCAAGAGCAGGAAGTCGATGAATGGAGAGTGCATCAAGCAACACAAGAACCATCAGTTGCCATTGCCTCGCTCTCAGAGAGGGCAGCGCATCAACAAATGACATTGTGTCAATCAAGTATCCCTGGTGGCAAAGAAAGGCTCATGTTAGATGATACAAAAGCACATAAGTATAGGCTAGTAGCGCCAGTATCTATGGACCCATGTAACCATCAAAGAATCAATCAAGCCAGCCTACAAGTTATCAGCAGGCATGATCAAACTTAACTAGGTTTTGTCAAACTTATCTTTGACCTACAACTTTTATAAATTCGATCAATTTTAACAATATGCAAATTATATATTATGAAAATTCTAATGGTGAATTTAATATAAGTACCATTTTGTTAACGTTTATCAAATTTATTTACAGAAATTGTTGGTCAAAGATATGTTTGACCAAATTCAGAAATGGGGATAGAGGAGTATGATATTAGTTGCCCAATACAGCAGACACGTACCAAAGTAAGCTCCAACTTAGACAGTGGGGTTTGCAACTTCAAGTTTGATACAAGTACTGGCACAGCATTACAAACGCATGTATCGAGAGCTCTTCTAATCTCTGATGAGTGCCCATCCTTCAAAACTTTCTTCTCAGGATATTCCCTCTTATTTGCAATCAACATCTCTTCCACAGAATCCCCATCAAGTCCATACACATAGGCCAAAGATGATCGGGATACCCATCCAAATAGTGCAGACCACATTGTTGCGAAAGCTGACAGCTGAAATGCAAATGCATGTCATGCTGAGATTGAATGAAAAGAAGCAAAACAACTACTTCTCTGTTTCTAAGGAATACTCACAGTTAAATTAAAACCTTCTGGTGGTGTGTCATGCCAAGAATCATCAACTTCAAACATGTCTGTGTCCATAAGCACAGTCTTCTTAGGCCACTTCACAATACCCCTATCTATCTCAAATTCATCATCTCCACCTGTGTTTTTTTCATTTTCTAATTGTTCTTGGTGAAGTCTGTCAGGCAATATGATGATTCCTGCATTTGAAACTGTATATAGGAAGGTATCAATCAGTACCAACAACAAACATAAGTTATGTGCCTCAAAGCATGGCAACATTATGGAATGTATGTTCACCTGCATCTTCTACTCCTGATATGCCTGACGAAATAGCTTCTGCTGCCTCGATAAGAGCAGCTGCACAAGCCTCTGCAGATGCACGCCTTAGTGAACTATCGATGCCCTCCTCAAATTGGTTTACACCACTTGAATGACCCTCAAATGGTTTGGTTATTTCTAAAACACTTCCATTCTCATCTGCCCAGGTCACAGACTGTGTTCCACTCTTGGACCCGGAAACCTTCAATGAAGATTTAAGTGCAGGTCTCATCTTCACATCACTTGTCTCATCTTTTCCAATGTTCACTGCTCTACTAAATTCTTCTTGTAGCTGTTCTGTGTGAACTTGCATTGAATCTTCTGCTGCATTTTGGGACGAAGAGGGATGATTATCTGCGAATATGAAACTTGACATGTAGTTACACTGATCCATGTTTGTCAAAGCATCCCCAATTATAATGGTACTCGTAAAGTTGACTTCATGCCCACCACTTGCAGCAGGCCTTGTACTACGCTTACTCTTCTGTGCCCTAGATGATGCTTTGCTTGCTTTCTTTTTCTTGCTGCTCTTTTTCTCTTCCAGAACTACACTCTCTAGCTGCTTTGCAATGGAATCTGATATGCAAGATGATAACATATCGTCATCTTCCTCCTTCAACATCTTTGATTGGGTTTTAGTTGTCTTCTTTTTCTGTGTTTTTGTATTCTCACTAATAAACATGTCTCCCATCCTTTTAGCTATTACTTCTGAGCTCACATGTGTTTCAACTGAGGAAGATGAAGTTGACATGCCATCTTTATCAGGAGCAGCATTTCTAGAATCCAGAGTCTTACTTCTGGACTGCTCAGAGCCAGCAACTTTGTTCGGCTTAGCCTCTGGCTTTGGCCCTGAAATACAGAACACAATCTCACTGTTTCTTCATCAATTGTTCGAAATTTAAGACAGTCCGAACAAAGGGCAAGAAAGGAGATAAGCACCCTTTCATGTACAGAAATGTGCCTGCAAGTAAAACTACTGTTACTCTTGTAAACATTGCTACACCAGTGACTAGTACTCTGAACAAAAATCATAAGTAATCCATGATGCTTACAGAACCCTGATTCTGTTTCTAGTGTACAAGTTTCTTAAAATAAATAATTAGTACGTTGAACAATGGGATCTCAACAATTGTAATTGTGTTCTCTAATGCAGGTTGAACTGCTTCAGTGCTGCTGATGTTTAAAAATTTAAAATGCTGCATTTTAGGATATTACAATAAAGGTTATTGGAATCAGTTAAATGTGGTGCGAGTGTCCGCCTTGACTGCATCATTTTATGGTGTTGCCTATTGTATAGTGCTATATACAAATTCAGCACATTTCAGTCCAAGCAATGTTAACCCCCCACCCCCCTAGAAAAGAAGAAGGAAATTCTCAAAAAAAAAAAAAAAAAAAAAAGAAGAAGAAGAAGAAGAAGAAGGAAAAGAGCAATAGGCATTTCACACTAAACAACTATTCGTAATTTCATATGTTCAACACAGCTGTTAACTAGACCGGACAGTAAGGCAATCATAGGTGTCAATAATTACAGCTGCCATATAAGGATTTATGTCCAAATTAACCAAACAATTCACTCGATTCAAATTCATCTCTTGTTGTGAAAATAGATTGAATATTCCAAATTTTACCCCTGATCACCCTCACCCCATATGACAGCCATATAATTCAATTGCACTGCTTATGAGCAACTAAATGCCATACAACACATCAAGATATAGCTTCATGTCAATATTGCATTTGTTATTTTCATACAACCAACCAGCATTATAAGCATTCAATTCATAGAGTGGAAGTGGAGTGCTCACCTTCAGCAGCTCGGTCACAGCGTGGCACATATCCCTCGATCGCATCCGAGGGCCCAATCCAGTCCTGAATCGTGACCTCCCCTGCTCCAGCAACCTCCTTCTCCTTAATCTCCACCTTCATCGCCTTGCCTTCCTTTTTCCCATCTTCCGCAGCCGGAAACCCTAGCCCCGGCCCGCCGCCGCTCTCGACGAGCGCGACCATGGCGTCGAGCCGGTCTGGCGGGACCCCGAAGGGCCGTTCGGGCGGAAGCGAGGCCGCGAATGCGGCAGACGTAACGAGGCACCGCTCGGAGCAGAACTTGCGGGCCTCCTCGAGGTCGTAGACGCGGTGCTCGCGAAGGGAGATGTGGAACCGCGGCGCCGCCGCCTTGCCGCCGCCCGGGGCGGGCGGTGGGAGCGGGTTGGGGCAGGCCGGGTAGCCGCACTCGTCGGAGATGGTGCGCTCGGTGACCACGTCGTCGTAGTCGGAGCGGGAGAGGAGGGACCGGGCGGCCGCGTGGAGGAGGGGCTCGTTGTTGGCCGCGCGGCCGTCGAGGAGGGCCGTCTGCACGCGGAGCACCGCCCAGGACACCGTCCCCGGCACGAGCCCCGTCGCCGCGGCGTCGGGGGAGGGGACGGGCGCCATGCCGTGCGGGTGGGGAACGAAGGTTCTAGAAGGCGGCGAGCGAGTTCGGCTCGGCGGCGAGGGATCGATGGGAGTTTGGCTGTTTGGGGAAACTCGAGTGGAGACTGAAGACGGAAGACGAGTAAGGCGGTTCATTTTAGTAGGCCGATGAGCCCGGCATGTATGGGCCGGGCCTCTTTGTTGAGCTAAGAGCATCTCCAACCGGTTCTTCAAATTTGGCTCCCTATATTTATGGATAGAGGATTCTTCATCTTGTTTTCATCCTTTATTCTTTAGCATACTCCAACCGATTTTCTAAATCAGTATCCCTATATTGCATTCACCTATATTATATTATTACTTTGTAACTAATATTTTCAACGGCTATATTTTCTAACGGCTATATTTCCAACCGTTACATTTTCCAACGGCTATATTTTCAACAGCTATTTTTTGAACTCTATATATACATGGTTTGTCATATTGATCAAGTTTTTTCTCTTGTTCTTCCATCTCTACTCGAAATGATTCATCGCTACCTCCGCTATCTTCGTCATGTCCAAGATTCATCATCGTCGGAGGACGATAATGAAGAAGTCATCCTTGCCACGGTGCACACCGCACAAGTTCAGCATGAGCACATGAATGCTCCGCGATGGGGCGCTTCTGTGCTTGGTCGTGAATACACTCATTGTGATAGAGAAGTTGTTGTGTATTAATTGTTGTACAATGACTATTTTTCAGAATATCCAACCTACGGTCCCAGTTTATTAACTTTTTTTTATCTTCATACGAGTATTATTTTGTAATTTTCCTTATTGTTGTTTATTCGCTCAGGTTTCGGATGTCTCGTTCTTTGTATCTTCGTATTGTGCATGTCGTAGAGAGATATGACGATTATTTTGTGCAAAAAAGAGATAGAACTGGACGTCTTGGGTTGTCGTGTGTGCAGAAGGTTACTGCAACATTCATGATGATTAGTCAAGGAGTATGTGCAGATTTTATGGACAACTATATTAAGATTGGGAAAAGTACTGTAATTGAGTCTCTCCGAAGGTTTGTTTGAGCTGTTGTGGAGGTGTTTGAAGATGAATACTTGAGGTCACCAAACGAGCACGACACAACTAGATTACTTGCAATAATTCTTGAAGTTGTTGCTTCAAAAGATATTTGGATTTGGCATGCTTTTTTTAGATTACCAGGATCTCTTAATGACATCAATGTTCTTCATCTTTCCCATCATTTTACAAGACTACCTGAAGGGCAAGCTCCAGAAGTTAATTACACCATCAATGATCATAATTACATAATGGGGCATTGCCTTGCTGATGGGATATATCCTCAGTGGGCAACATTTATAAAACACATACGAAGACCTCGAGACAATAAATTAAAATATTTCGCCACGGCATAAGCAGCAGTTAGAAAGGATGTGGAACAAGCCTTATCTTTTCTGCCTCTTTTTTCTCATCAAGTTTTTTCTTCTCCATAGTCATTTTGTCTTTATGTTTTCTTCTCTCTAAAGACATCTTCTCTTCAAGCCTTCTCTGCTCCATAGCCTTTTTGTCATCAATCCTTTGTTGCTCTAGTGCGAAAAACATATCATCACACTCTTTCTTTTCTTCTCTTTAATCTCTTCAGACTCTTTCTTCTTACTCCACATAGTGTCCAATGCATCTTTGTACACTTTTTCTACTAGAGAACCAGAATTTGTACTTCGACGTTGCTGTTCTTTGGCCTTCTTCTTACCAGGTGGCCTTGCATCCTTTTTTGGTGAAGTATGACACCCACCTTGTTCATCATGACGGCTTTCATTTGTTCCAGGAGTATTAGCTGGTACCTTATGATTCTTTTGAGAGCGCAAGTCTTTCTACTTCTGCTCATGCCGCAAGACATGTCAATAATGCAACAAATTGAATGATCGGTGCAACAGGTCCGCGACATTCTTATACATCGCACATGCATCCGTCACCTACATAAGTGAATGTGTGAGTTAAACATATACACATGCATCCATCACCTACATAAGTGAATGTGTGAGTTAAACATATACACATGATGACTCCTATAAGAAAATCATTGGACAAACAAGCATGCAACATACCCTATCTTGCTCGTCCTTTCCACTTTCGTTCCTATTTTCAATCTAAGTATAGCATCCACAAAACCTGTTAGTAAACTCCAATATTGTGGACCATTGATTCATCAAAGATTTCAAAGTATGATCAAATTTGACGGTCTTGTGCTTGTGAAACTCATGGATTCTCTCCTAGTATGTCGATCGATGTTGTTCAGTAGACTGAGCACCATCCAAGCTAATTTCCAGCCATGACTCACACAGAAGCTTATCATTATTTTTTGAAATTTTTTTGGTTCTACACTTTCGACCCTTTGGTTACACATCTGATGTACCTTGCACAACTTATACTTCTTCAATCTCTTGTTCCTTAGGTGGACTTGCATAATGGTTGTTGTCCCACAATGGGTCAGTACTGTCCACGTTGCTAGAACTCAAAAATTGCATGATTTCATCCATTGCAACAACCTATCAAAAAGGCAACCAACATCACTTCAGCATATGTGAGTACTAGCAAATTATCAGGAAAAGAACAAGTAAGCCATCGTACCAACCAAGCTAGCAGCAATGATTCACTTCACCCAAAAAAGAAAAGAAAAGCACTACTGAAGCTTGCAAGTAGCCAGCAACGTGAGCAGGCAAGCATCAACCTGGGGCTAGCTCACCGAGAGCGCAACCTCCAGTGATGCGGGCATGGCTGCCGCGCGCAAGCGAGCTCACGGATGGGGCAACATCTAGGGACGTCGCCGGCGCGGCTGCAGCACGCAAGTGAGCTCACGGACGGCGCAGCATCCAGGGACGTTGGCGCTGCTGCCGTGCATAACCGAAAATCTTGACTGAAGTTTTTCCCTAATCCAATCCCTATCTCTCATAAATCTGGCCAATCCAGGTCCTACGATCTAGAAAATCATTTTCACAGAAAATTTTCCCCAATCTTTATCTCTCTATCCCTCACACATCCGGCCACAAATCTCACCATATTGTCTCAGTGCATCAATAGGAAGAGGAAGTAACGATAGGAAGAGGAAGGAAGAGAGGAAATTTCACCTGGCGCGAACGATGAATCCACAGCCGGTGGTTGCTTGATAGCGATTTGGTTTCACTCCCTATTTTTACTGAGTAGAGGGGGGGGGGGAATAGAGAATGGTATAGTGTTAAGGAGTCGGATAGAGATTAGAGAACCGGTTGAAGAATGTTTTTGATTCATATTCTCTAAAACAAAGGATAGAGAACGGTATAGGGTACCGGTTGGAGATGCTCTAACATTCGCTAAGAAGCACGTAATTTTGACGAGAGTATCTGGGTTTGTGCTGGACCGCTGGAGTAATTGGTTAACGTTACAGATGCAGCCTAACATTGCAGCCCTTGTTGAACGGCCCACAGGCTCATTTGCGCCAATGCAACATTCGGAAAGTATACAGCGTGGCTGGGCGCGCTCGCACGCGACCAGCGGCACACGGCCCAGCCTGCCTCTGCGTGGGCCTGACCCATTTGCGCAAATGCATTGCGCGGTCATTCCGTGATTGTACGGCACAATACCACTGAAATGAACTGACGTGTGTTCTAAGCTTGATCGAATTTATAGCCACCGACACTGCCACACTGCTGAAGCAATGCTTAATAAGATAGGAAAGCCAGCTTTCGCCTACAGTATTCGTGACCGCACGACAGGTGGCAGCTTCACATCATTCCAAGGAAGGTGTGTAGGTGTGTCGGCTGGCCGTGCTTTACACACTACTCTGTTTTTTGCCCACAAGATCAACATCCAATTACTATATGCATACTGTTGATATAATAATAAAACCAGATAAAGGAGCTTATAAGCTGATTTTTAGTTCTTAGTCGAATTGGAAGATTGGAAAAAAAAAAAAGGAGATCGAATTCTTATATCAGGCAAGAGTACATAAACATAGATAGCATAAACAAGTGCAGCCTGCCGGTTGCTCTCTCGGTCGATATCACACAGCAACAGCCAAGTAGACATATACATGGTCATAACAGCGATATCTGAACTTACAAAAAGATAGAAAAAAGGTGGCACACATCCTCCACCAACCACACCTCTCGCTAGCAATATGTGCTCAAGTCTGTGTTCTCATCATATTATATTATCACAAGTCCTTTTAACTCAACTGAAATTTAATTTTGTTGTCATTAGCTAGTCAGTGAACACAGGGACAGAAGCGTTTTCGTTACTCAAAACTGAGCCATCACTTGCATATGCTGCTCAAACTGATAAAACAAACGAGTAAATCGTGTCAACATACCCCGGGCCGCCCGCACCTACCATGCCAGAAACAGACACGGCACACGCGTGACAGATGGGCCTCTTTGACGAAACTGAAAAATCGCACGGCTCCATCATTATTGGTGCAAGCCAACTTTTACTATTATCCATACTGTTATGATCGATCTAACTTTAGCAGCTTATTTAATTGGGATGGTTATTGATTGGTTCAAGAACACATACAGCTTAACTATGGGTCTACCATGCCGCATGCGTGCATCAACTTTCTACATGGATGTATGGATTTTGTATGAAATGGAATTACTCAGGATCTGCTTTTTTGGTGGCATGCCGCATCTCTTCATTAGAGATTTAATTTTATTTATGGTTGCCCATGCTTAGGCTAAGTATGCAACAGTATGATGTTCAGCTTTTGGAGTTAATCATGATTGTATGGCTTTGAGACGACACTGATAGTTGTTCCTTGTTTGAAAAGTTTGTACTCTGCATACAGGAATCTCACAAGGAATATATCGTCCCCATAGGCATCAATCACTAGTCGGATGAGCCGCCCCAGTATACAAATTGCCTTTGTTCCATCAGGGGTATTGCCTGAATTCCAGTGTACGTGCTATAATATAAATTAAGCTGGTAAATCAGTTGAGTGCCTTGACTGAAGTGGTGAGATTCTTGAAGGCTTTGAGGATGCCTCCCTAGTTGTTGGCCTTAGAAGGTTTAAAAATTATGTGATCTGATGTTGCTTTGCTTGTTTGGTTTCGTACTCTTGACTTTTTGAGCTTGGTGATGTCCATAGCTTGGACCTGACAGTCTTGCTAGGTTAGTCTTTGTAATATTAGGTTGTATTTGTTGCTTCTATCTTAATGAATGGTAGTGCTTCTGCCTTTAAAAAAAAAAACTGGTAAATCAGTTACTCCCTCTGTTTTAAAGTTACAATTACCTATGTGTTCCTACTCTGCACAATCATCAATTGTGTTTTTGCCGTTTCTTTTTTTTTAGAACATTGCATAAGTATCCTTATTTTGACCAAGTCAATGTGCCTTAATCCTACCGTGGTCCCAAATTTTTTAGATGGACAAACCTTAGATGGACAAACCAAAGCAAAGTATCCCGTGGTCCCTTCTTTTTTTTTTTTTTTAAACTGGTCCCAAATTTTTTTAGACGGACAATCAAAGCAAACTATCCCGTGCTTCCAAATTTTAAACGGAGAAAGCAAACTAGTATATCTGCATAAGGATGTGGCATTTCAAAGTTCACTTGCTCGAAAACAAAAACATTCGAAGAGTCTACAAAGTTTCATTTTGATCTCTGATTTCTACTAATATACTAGGGGGAGCATATAAGAAATACCTACAATGTGACTTATTTGTTTACCTCTTAGATAATTTAGTTTAGATTATATAATCTAGACAGATTATAAGCTGAAGCAAATAGTGCATAATGTAATGTCGCGTGCATTAGCTTATTATGTCTAATAAAGAGCTTCCAATATAATAAGCACACAACATGATGTGTGTTGTGTCTATCATATTAAATATCTATGCGAAATTAAGTTTCAATTCTGAGATACACATGTACACTCGGGCCTAACGAAATGGGACGAAGGGACCCTCGTACTACTAGTTAGCCGCCCCAGTTGTCTGTTGCCATGTGTATATTTCATTCGGAGACGCGACCATTGTCCCGAAAAGTTGGTTGGCGCCTTGCTCCTATACAGGAATCTTTCTATAGTATGCTAATTAACTAGAGCGGTATCAACAGGAACAGCGTATCTGGCTAAAACTAGCAGTGATCAGTGGGGTGTTAAAGGAAGAAGAAGGCACATGTAACTTGTGGACCAGTGGTTGTAATTTTAAAAAGGGTGAATTCCAACTAACCCCGACTATAAGAAACCAAAAGTAATTGCAAAGGCAAAGTGCTCGCGGGGACTAAAGTCTAAAGATAGAGCATCTCTCTCTAGCCCGGCGGCTACGCCTGCTATTTTATCAGAGGGCCCCGTGTTGAACAGAAAAGCTTCATGGCAACACAACACATCGTCATGGTCCACTAGCTCATCCACAAGAAGATAGTAGTAGATGGGCGGAGTCGTTCAGGCTAGTTTTCTTGGAAACGAAACCTTGCTGCTTCGGGCACGAAATAAACACGTTGCGTGCTGCGTACGTGGTCGTCGCCGCATTGAAAGTTAAACGTGGATTAGTACGGGTTGGATCGGCTGCCTTTATCACCACCGCCGCTGCTGACACACGGAGATTAATTTGTTATCAACTTATCATCATCATCTCCCGTTTTATATGTTAAACCTATAGGAGTATATCCAAAGTGACATGCCACCCGTAGTTGGATCGGTCGGGCTCACCTTTTTCCATTCTACAGCCAGTGTATTCGTAAACAGCGATGGTATTCAAAGCAAGTCAGCAGCTGGAAATGGATAGGCACCGTCGCCCGGAAAAGGCCCCTGTTATGGATGGCCGATCGGTAGAGTCGAGTCGAGTCGAGTTTTCGTTTGCAAGCAAAACCGTTGGAACAATCGCAGAAGAGATGTGAGGTGCACGCGCGCGCTTGCAAAACATTGCCGGAATTGTCCCCTTGCTTCGATCGAGCTGTTCTTCTTCTTCTTCCGTTGCACTATTCATGGCTAGCTAGTAACTTATTTTGTACGATATATTTGTCGATGAGTGACCCTTGTTGCAGTGGCGCCCGTGCGCTTGCACGTACTGCAGAGGATGCTCTAGCTGGTGGGGGACACGGTAAGGACGGTCGATTGATTGACAGGAAGAATCGGACGGCCGAGACTAGAGCCTGGAAGGTCGTGATTCAACTGTGGATCATCATCAATGAGACGAGGGTCATTAACCAAGTGGTGTCGAGGAAAGTAAGGATGAACGGTGCCAATCGGTCCGTAGACGAGGATGTGCCATGTGTGTGTGTGTGTGTGTGTGTGTGTGTGTGTGACCAGCGGATCGGAACCTGGCAACCACCATCAGATCGAACGGGCATGCATGATTGCAAAATGCAGCAATTGTGTCACACAAGCCAAGCCAGCTTGCCCAGCAGTCCATGTGGGAAATAACAAGCCAGGCTCTTTTGGAGTAAGATGGGGACGATCGATGATGGTGTGTGTATTTGTGGATCCAAGATGATGGCGCTGCGCCAACGAAATAAACGAGACCAGATTAAGCTACGGGCGGGGATCGGAATAATCAGCGGGCAATTAAGCAGCATTGCCGCCGGCGAGCGAGACCAGATTTAATTCATGCGTGGGCAGCGCGCGTTCCTGGAAATCGCGAACCCGAACCCTGGTTCCACGTACGTACTAGGTCCGTATATGGTAGGTAAGCTAGGTTGGTAGCGAGATACACACAAATCTCTCTGTCACTGTCTCGCTGCGCATCTTTCTCCTCTCTTTCTCCTTCTCTCTCGCGAAGAAAATGATGAGTGAGATTATCAGTTGGAGAGAGATAACGGAAAATTAAAATTGGGAGAGGGAGATACAGAGGAAGGGGACAACCAACGGGAGTGGCCAAATTCCTCCGGCTCTCGTCGTCAAGTGGGAGAGGGAGAAAAATCCAAGAAGCTAAGCCTATGTGCATGCGCTTCGTGGAAGAAGAGAACATGTACGAAAGCTTCGGCCGGCTACCAAGTTGCTGCTGTGTCGCTCGTACCACGTCAGCGTAATACCGTAGACTGAAGTATCAAGTATGGAGTATACATCCGTCTCAATATAATTAATTAATATTTACGTAAATTGAGAGGAACGGAGCAGTGTAAAAAGCTTCACATACGTACGTACATAAGCAGTTGGTTCGTTCCCGTTGGGCGTTCGCTGTCACTGGACTAGTCATCAGTCACACACACGCCATCATCCAGAGCCGTTGTTGCTCATCGAAACATTTGGCCCGGGCCGCGCGGGTAAATTAAAGCTGCACGAGCTTATTACCAGGGAAGCGTTCCATATATACCCCCACCACGCGCCCCGGCATCGCATCATCGCTCAATAACGCACCAGCACAGCCAGACAAGCCTGGCCGGCTTAGCTTGTTGTCAGCTCATCGCAGTAGTACGTGCACATACACTACACTCCAGCACCAGCCTTCTTTTTGGTCCGGCCGTGACTAGTAGTACTTGGTAAAGGCCACCACCCAAGGCCACAGCTTCGCCGGCAGGAAGGAAGGAAGATGAAGGTGTCGGTGGCGGTGGCGGCGGCGCTGCTCGCGGTGGTGGCGGCGCTGCTGGTGATGGTGCCGGCGCCGGTGGAGGGCAGCGGCCACCACCTCAAGGTGGGGTACTACAACAAGAAGTGCCGTGGCGTGGAGAACGTGGTGAAGTACCACGTGGCCAAGGCCATCAAGGCCAACCGCAAGGCCGGCGCCGCGCTCGTCCGACTCATCTTCCACGACTGCTTCGTCAGGGTAAGGAATCGTCTATAATATAGTAATTCTCATCAATCTCGCACATCACTGCATACACAGCAACCTCGCCGTTGTTCAGAGCTTGGGCGCCATAGGTAGATAGATAGATAGATAGATAAATACCCAGCAGGAACAGTGCAGTGGTCTCAGCGCTAGCTAGAGCAGGATGTGTGAGGAAAAACTTGGCGCAGTAGTTCAAAGGTCGCGGTAGATGCGGTCGCTGTTAAGGGCGAAACCAATGCGAGAATTATTAATAATCATCATGCTTGCTTGGAAAAAGTGCTCTATCATCAGTCATCACGTCAATGCTCTATCATCACATCATCCGTTAACCAAAGGCATCGATGATGGGCTTGAGAAACTATCCGTTCAATGTCGCCAAGCTCACTTTTTCTTTTTACAGTTAATTGCCAAAGTTAAGGCTCACTTTGCAAAAGCACCTTAATAATTATAATCTAGCCAGGGCACATTTTTTTTTCCCTCCTCCTGTAAGTATCACCAAAACCATAATGTACCGATGTTGCTTAATAACGTACGCATAGGCATGTAGATTATCGTTGTTGAAAGATCTGTTAATACAACCCGAGCTGGAAAGCACAATACATAGAGTGCTTACAGTATATATACCCCCATCATTTTGAACTTTGCTATACAGCTGAGAAATCGAATCATTTATTTTCGAGTTGATGAAAGTTCCTTCGAGGTTGTAGCTAACTGTCCATGTCTTCATCATCATGGCTGCCGCACGCTACTGATGAGCTTGAATTAGTGAATAGTCTAGTCTGCCCTACCTCCGAGCGCTAGTTTCGTGCGCCGGTTGTTCACTCATGTCCAACATGGCAAAGATAATTGATGATGGAGCTAGGTAGGGATGTGATGCGATACTTTCTTGGACGGTATAGATTGATATCAACTGACGACACGGCCAAGGACTCCTTTTCCGATAGGACCCACTGCCGTCACTGTTGGCTTGCATGTGTTTCTTTCCTTCTGATTGATGAATGATAACTAACGTGCAACTACCTGGTGATAATGATTAAGTTTGTGATAGTAAGAATGAGTCACGTTTATATAGATGATTATCTTTGATTAGCTTATAATCCAGCTTCATGGGAAAATTTGTCCCTTAATCATTTTTACCTACAAAAAATAAAAAAGGACGAATGAATAATCAGTGTCATGCCCTGTCTGTCTTTGTTGCACGGATGTTTCTTCATTATTATATCCTGTGCGCCCATGTGGCGCAGCATGAATGAGATAGGATAGAAACTTGTGAACTATAACTAATATGACTAAGATTCTTTGAAAGAATACAAATATGACTACCAATACAGCATTAGTCATACAATGTATATCTAGCTGAATATGCGTGCATCAATTATTGGTTGAACCATGCTCGACTGTAGCAAACTTCAAAAAAAATTGAATTAATTAAAGTTTTGGGGCCTGATATTTTTGTCTGAAATAACAAAGAAATAGAAAGCCATCTCCTTGTACGCAGAAAACTATATCGGTTCAGCTTGTTTCGCTTTCTTTCTAGAATGATATACATGACGGATTCTACTAATTAATAAAGGAAAACGATGGTCCATTGTCAAGAATTGTGAACTTTAACTAATATGACTAAGATTTGTTAAAAGAATACAAGTATGACTAGCAAATAGTACTGCATTAGTCATATTTATTACAGTTTAATCATACTAAATCAATTATTGGCTTGCACTGTGCTCGACCCCTCCAAAAGCAAAAGATTCAACTGTAGCAAACGTCCAACTTTTTTTGAAAAAAATGTTTAAAGTTTTGGGGCCTGATGTTTTTGTGAAATAATAATAATAAAAAGAAACAGAGAGTCGTTTTCTTGTACGCCGAGAACTCTGTCGGTTCGGCTTGTTTCGCTTTCTCTCGATGGTATGCATCATGATGGTGGATACTATACTATGAATTCATAATGGAAGCAATGGTCCAGTGTCAAAGACTACCTCATGAAATTAATAATGCTCCAATGACAGTGCACATCCAACCTGAAAAAAAAAAGTGTTGATAGTGCACATATATCCCTGCCGACAATAATACACAGCATGAGCATCCTTTTTTCCAACAACTGACAAGCGGAGCACGATTCAGATCCAAATAACAAAGCTATAATCACACTAGCTACAGCATTAGCAGTAGTACCACTACCACCGACAGTACTTGCCATGCACGCTCGACACGCCAGTGAACAGAAACAATGCTGGCGATGCACGGATGCAGGACACAACCTGCAGTACAACTTTACTTACAGAAATAATTATTCTGTCCTTCTATTACAGTGCCTAATTTGGTAAAGATGCATGCATGTCAGTAATAAGTCAGTTCATCATCATCGTAATTTAACAGTTTCAAGCAAAATTTGCTAATAAAGACACACACACACACACAGGGCTGCGACGGTTCCGTGCTGCTGGACCCGACCCCGGCGAACCCGCACACGGAGAAGACGGCTCCGATCAACATCGGCCTGGCCGCATTCGAGGTGATCGACGAGATCAAGGCGGCGGTGGAGGCCCGGTGCCCCGGCACGGTCTCCTGCGCCGACATCGTGATCTACGCGGCCCGTGACGCGGCGAGCATCCTCAGCAACGGCCACGTGCACTTCGACGCCCCCGCCGGCCGGCTCGACGGCGTGGTCTCCCTCGCCGCCGACGCGCAGCAAGACCTGCCCGACTCCACCTTCACCATCGAAGAACTCATCCACAACTTCAAGCGCAAGAACTTCACCGTCGAGGAGCTGGTCATCCTCTCCGGCGCCCACGCCATCGGCGTCGGCCACTGCTCGTCGCTGCGCGCCCGGCTCACCGCGCCGCCGAGCCAGATCGTGCCGGCCTACCGGAACCTGCTCGCCGGGAAGTGCGCGGCGGGGCCTGACCCCATCGTGCCCAACAATGTCAGAGACGAGGACCCGGCCGCCGTGGCCGCCGCGTTCCCGTCGTTCTTGAAGAAGCTTAGGAAGATCGATGATTTCCTGGATAACAGCTACTACCACAACAATTTGGCGAGGATCGTGACGTTCAACTCGGACTGGCAGCTGCTCACGGAGAAGGAGGCGTTGGGGCACGTCAAGGAGTACGCCGAGAATGGGACGCTCTGGGACGAGGACTTCTCCGACGCGCTCCTCAAGCTCAGCAAGCTGCCCATGCCGCACGGGAGCAAGGGGGTGATCAGGAAAAACTGCCGTTGCGTCAGCCACTACTAGATCATCCATCGTCTCCCTGCTCAATATGCTCTCATGCCTGCTGCTGCTAGCCTACTACAATAAGATTAAAAAAAAAAGGAAAAAAAGAGAGAGAGAGAGAGAGATTAAGCTGCATGCTGTGATTCTTTATTTCGGTTCATTTGTTGCGTGCATACACACCAGCTATCATGTTCCTGCTGTTGTTGTCCTCAGCTCTTGCTGCGTGATTATTGATTATTTGTTGGTCTGTTTGTTGTCACCAATGTTAATGTTAAGGTTCAGGGGAAGGAAGGTGTTTTTTCGTTTCAGTGTTTCCGCTGGTTGAACTGCAAGTGTACATCGATTCATGCTTTTTGTAATAAGCAAGAGAGGTTATTATGTTATGAGATAGTTTCCTCCGTATCTTTCCCCAACTGTGTGTACCGTTGCTTGCCTTCGTCTCTGAGAGACCATATGCATGTGTACACATTTTAGCAACTAGAGTCCCAACCTCAAAGAAGAAAGGATGAGCATTGTCTCGCCAGGCTGCAGGTTGCCAATGGACGATGCCTGGAAATTGAATCATTGGATTCTCTGGGGATGTTATGCTTATGACACGCACGCGCGCACAAGACTGAATGATGGGATGCGGATACTGTTTGCTGCACCACTGGTGGTAGCTTTAGCTCAGCAGGCTTGTTGCCTTGTTGGAAAGAAGAAAAAACAACATAAAGGGAAAAGTTGTACAGTGAGTGAGCCTCCCTTTTTTTTTTCTCCTTTTGTGGCAGCTAAGCTCTTTACAATAGTAGTAGCAAAGGAAAAGCGAGAGCTTATTTGGTGCACAGTTCATCATTTCCCGTGTCGAGTGTGGGTGCTGCTGTATACTTCCTTCCAATTCGTCTAACTTATTTTTTAAATCTATTCCAATTCGTCTAAGATCCTCATTGTGCTGGTGATGCCCAGAGGAAAGCTTAAAGTTTTCTTTTTTGAGCAAAGAGGAAAGCTTTTAGTTGTTGGATGCTTTCTCAACTGCTACATCTATCTTGCCACTGGTGAAACCGCAGGGCCTCGCAAACAGGCCGAGCAACCTTGGGAGAAAAAGGCCGAAAATGTTGTGGCTCTGCAGCTCGTGCAGGCCCGTAGCTGCAGGCCGTTTAAGTGGGTCAATATAGGAATTGATTAAAATAGTTCACTCACATTTATATTTTTTTAGTAAGACTTCTCTTTAGGCTTATATAGATACTAGCAAAGTGTCCGTACATTGTCATGGCTTGAATTTTTTATAACTCTAAATTACTATTTTTAAATTAATATTTGATTTTTAAACGTGGAAGTAACTATACTTGAGAGTAGAATGAATTTTTCCTATATATATATATATATATATATATATATATATATATATATATATATATATATATATATATATATAAATAGATAGATAGATTTTTTTCAGTTACATGATATTACACAGTCTAGCATAATTCTTCCATAGGAGGTCTTTAATCTCTTTTACTCTTTCTTGATGTTCATTTAGACCTTTAGACAAACAACATAGAACATTGATAATCTTATCTTTCGGTGGATCAATTTTTTCGTAGAAGATTCCCCGTCACTTTTGGTAGATGATCTCTGAGAATTCATTTGATAACTTATTAATCTCATCTTCAACATACTTTTCGATCTTTGAAAACGTCCATTGCCTTCACCATTAAAAACAACACCTATGTCTTAACATACCTTTTACTTTTCTTCATATCACTTAATACAGGGAAATAATAGAAGGAAAATAATGTATGTGTACGAAAGGAACAGGTCCGGCACCAGGACACTGCATATCGTCCAATCCCAAGACCAAAACGCATATCATATCATAGCATATCATATCATCATATATTAATGGGAACGTCTAATTTTTAATTAATTAAAAATAAGGGTTTCTTTCAATCACCGCTTTTAGTCCTTGGATATAGATCCAATGGATAAAAAAGACAAAATTTTTCTATAGTCTATACATAACACTAATTAATACAAATAATCCTATAAATAAAATAATATTTCTCTCTCTTCAAAATGTTATTGATTGAAAAGGTGCTCTGTTTTCAATCGATTGAAAAGAAGCATTCCCGTATATTAATAGTGTTCGTTCATTCAGGAATAATGCAGATTGAGGAATTCCGAAACAAAAGGTACTTGTATCCAGGCGACGCGGTAGGCGAAGTCCCGCGTGGCGGAGTCCTCGAACCCGAAGATGTCGGAGAGGAGGAGGATGCCCGTGCCGTTGTTGTTCTTGACGGCCTCGAATAGGTAGGCGCGGATGCTGTCGTCGCTCTCGCCCTCGCCGACGACCAGGTCCGCGCTCCGCACCAGCTCGCATGCCCCGCGGTCGTCCACGGTGCTGCTCGCCGCCGATACCGCTTCGGTCTGGCTGCAGTGCGCTCGCCCCAGACGCTGCCGGCCGACAGCGTGGGAGTTCTGTGCAGGAACTGGAACCGTCATGTCAGAACAAAGGTCATGTAGAGTCGGACTTGGCCAGAAGTCGGACTGACGGGCCTACGGCAGATAACGTTTCCACCACAAATAATAAGATGTAGAGACTTGTCTGTTCGTATTAGTTCCACACACGAAGAGCGGCTACCAGTCTTCTCTTGCGGCTCCCAATGCAAGGGCGGAATAGACTTCGTTAGCATCTGTTGAAGGCTCCAAACAGCAACTCAGATGAACACAGTCAGAGATCAAGAAGCTGCAAGCCTGCAAGGGATGTGAGAGAGAGGCATTTGACAACAGTACGTTACCATAGTGACCCAACATCCAAATCTAGCCAGGTTCCGCAAGCCAAACATAAAAAAAAACCCAAAGCCTTTTGCTCGCTGATCCATAAAAAAAGCAGACGCCTTCTAAATCCAGCGTGGTGAAAACCAAATCCCAAAGCCTGTCGCTGATCTAATATTGAAGAGACTATATGTGTCTGCCAATATAGAAAAGAACCTGCACACATACAATCAGATATATTCTACCATGCACATGTTGACCATGAACCACTAAGCTAACCCCTGTATTTTTCATGTCGAGGGTATGAAGAAGCAAAGTAGGAAGGCATAGGTGCACCACATGAGGAAGGCTGTTGTAAGTGCGCGGAGTTTAAGTCTTTGATGGAATTCACAGTGCCATGCTAGGGTGAGCTGACGACGCCACAGAAGTCATCGAAATCAGGTTGATTGAAACCAGGTTCGGAGAGATTTTGTTTGTACGAGGACGAGGACACGGAACTGCGTAGGACACCACACGTACACAGGAAAAAAGTTACAGAGGGTTACCGCGGACATGAAAGTTTACGTGGACACTAACCTAACACACAAATAGCTTCTAGGAACCGCGCCCAAATTCAAGGCTTCATCTTCTTGGATCACAGTTTGTTCAGGGTTCAACAACCAGGTCACTTCATGCACGTCATGCACGTCAACCAGACCAGTCAACATCATCGCGTGATTAGATTGTTGAGATGGTTCACCTGCCAAAGTTCCCTGATTGGCAATGTCGTAGCAACGTCGACCCCAAGGGAGACAACGTAGCATCGAGGTGCAACGCGCGAGTTCATGGCTCCATGCACATCATGCGGTGTCGAGGGCGCCGGATAGGTTGCTCTCCTAAGATCCTGCTGCTGCAATACGATTCTTACTGGCTAGTTTCCACGGCGAAACTTATGTTCCTCTAGCTGGCAGAAGCGTGTAGGCAAAGAGATCATATCGGGCGGCCTAGTTGTTGTGTCCTATATACAAACAGAAAAAGGCAGCTAGGAATCTAAACTAATTAGGAAATATAGAGGATTGGCCTGTTGTAATTGGACAAAGCCGTCCTGCACGTGCACGGCAAGTCAGCAATCCGTTTGTAATTCAAATCAAGGCAAAAAAGGCGATCCCAAGGGACTAAAAAAATTATGGACGCGGACACGAAAGAAGAGGTATAGACGACCGCACCTGCTTTTTATACTAGTTTATTAGATTTAGATAGACTTAATGAAACTTATAAGGTTATTTTTCTTAGCTGGGTTGATTCACTCTAACTGGTTCTTACGGCTTGCCACCAACTAGTGGCTCTGCATTGTATAACTCACTCGATGTGTTCCACGTTAAAAAAAAAAAATCTATCCATTCTTTGATGCCCAGGAATCATAGAATGGATAGAATTGCTTTAGCAATTTCTGTTTTCCTTTCTTCCAACGTTTTTGTTATGTTCGCTGAAATTTTTATTTCATACTTTACTTACTTTATTTATAATCATTAGGGGCCTAGTACCACTCTTGTTCATTAAAAAAACTCAATGGATTATGAATGACAAACTTAGAAGCCATGTCAATTTTAAAAAGGTAAATCCTTATTTCTACTATAAATGAGGAGCAAATATATGCATGCGTTTCATATTTATCACTGTTTTTTTCTGAATTTAAATTGCATATAGCACTGTCATATGATGCTTAAATTTTAAGCAAAACAAGTGGGTTGCAATATATAGGAACAATTACATATATATATATGGACTCAGAAACAGCTTTTTCAAAGTGACATAAAACATTTTTAGATTGACTTAAAGCATATTTTTCAAAACACACAACTCAATCAAATTAAATTGAACCTTTTCCAAATTGATGTTAACATTGGGTTTTCGGTATTGATGTGATTTGTTTCAAAAACATTTGATAATTAATAGATAATGAGTTTGGAGTATCAGTCTTTATTTCCACGAGATGAAAAAGATTGAATGAACAAGTAAGAAAATGTCTTTTACCACTATTGATTCATGTAGTATAATGCCACTACCCATTGAATTTTTGTCAAATGACAATGGATCCCCTTTGCCTCCCCTCTCCTTGTTGTCCACATGATGTGGTAGGACAATTAACTTGCAAAGTCAATCGGTCACATACTTTCCATATTATTACCATTTACTTTATTATTATGAAAAGAGAAAAATGCATCAATAGCCATTATACTAGTTTAGTTGTTTTAATTTGGCCACTGTATTCATAGAATTGTAATTTATAGTCATTAAGCTAGCTCATAGGCATCGATACGGTCATTACCTTTATATCTCTACGTATGTTGGTTACTTCACATACGTATATTCGTGACTCACTGTCCATGTGGATGCACACTCATCTAATCGGTACTGAATCTTTGTCTTCCTCTACAGTTGCACCCTCTCATTATAATTACCATATTTTCTAATATACAAATTTACATGTATTATTTATTCATTTTGGAGAGTGCCATGATGATCTTATATGTAAGCAACAACCAATGTGAGTGACATTGATTAGTGACAGTGGGCATCATCAAGGACAGTGGAAGTAATTCCATTATTTTAGTATTGTTAATTATCCTATTATGAGTTTTAAGTAAATATAGAGTTTATTCATTATATTCAACTCAACTTGACAATCCTTTACTAAACCTGCAATTTACAAAAGAATCTTACTTTGCTTTCTTGATCAATTTCTAAATATTATTTTTTTCTTATTGTTTTTTACGAATATGGATCATATCATGCCTTTATAGTAACACAATAGCTTTACTACTGATTTTGTTACCAGCAAGGGCTATAATTTGGTTGCGCTCAACAAGTGGGCATCCACCTAGACGGTGATTCACAAATATACATATGCTATGTCTGCAGTGATACGAACGTAATGACCGTATCGATGCATATGAGCTACTTTGATGACCATAATTTGCAATTTTATGAGTACAATGGCCAAAATAAAACAACCAAACAAATACAATGGCTATCCATGTATTTTACTCTTATGAAAAAGATGATATGACATTAAAATTGTGTCTTTTGCTGCCACATGGACAAAATCACCGTCGAAAATAACCATAGGAGGAAAAATAAACGGTTTTAACAGTTCAAGGAGTACGAATACCTAATTTTGTTATTGAGGGAGGAAAACCAGACTTTTACAATAGTTAAGAGAGGTTAAAAGTCCTTCTTCTTTTCCTATATAGCTGAGACAATGTTTCCAATGCTTGAGCTCATGGGCTGGCATGGCACGGCCCGCTAGGCACAATGTATCGTGCCGGCCTGAAACTAAATGGATTGGACATTTTTTGCGCCTGGACCGTGCTGCCGGTTTGGGCATCTATGGGCTACAAATGTGGCCTGTTCCTGATTCAGAAGTTTTTTTTAGATAGGACAATCGAGTATCATCTTGCATTGCATTCTTTCTTGAGGTATAGTTGCATATCCAGCACATAAATACTGATGATACATATAATGTACAAGAAAGTAGCTTCACGAGTATATTTTGAGCAGCAAACAGTTAGGGCTAAAACATTTTTCCAGTGAACTTTTGAGCAGTAATAAAATTAATAACGAATGAATCGGCGTGAGATCGAAACAAGAATGACGAATACATGCATGGTGCGTCGCGATCAGTTTCATGCATGCATTGCAGCAACAGCTTTTTGTGTTGATCTGGGCATCTGGCTTGATATAATGAGGCTAAACTTTTTGCAGAAGAAAAAAAAAACAGCCTGAGATCTTGCTGTCGCTAACTGTTGATGGCGTTGCAGTACTTCCTGACCTGGCCATTGGTCCCGGTGAGCACCTGGATCCCGCCCATCTTCACCAGCGCCGCCGCGAACCGCCCCATCCACGCGGCGGGGTCGCCGGCGTTGCTGGCGACCTTGTCCGCCGTATCATTGCTGCTCAAGAGCTGCTGGTCCGACACGAATAGCACCTTCCCGGCGAGCACATTGTCATAAAACCTGCTGCTGAGCGCGTTGGGATCCGATGAGACGCGGTTGTTGCTGACCACCGGGTCGCCGCCGCCGTCGGTCCCCGGCGGCGGGCACACGGTCCGCAGCGCGGCGGCGTAAGTGGCGTTCATGGTGGGGTCCACGGTGGGGTACAGCCTGCCGTTGAAGAAGGAGCAGTGCGCCTGGCCGAAGGAGTGCGCGCCGGAGAGCGTGACGAGATCGTCGGCGTTGAGGCCCTTGGCGGCGAAGTTGGAGACCAGGTCCTTGAGCTGCATCACCGGCGAAGGGATGCCCTGGAACACGTCGAAGAAGCGCGAGACGACTCCGTCGCGGCGGCCGGAGGGCATGGCGAAGGTGGGGAAGGTGCCGGAGACGACGGCGGAGTCGCGCGCCGCGAAGGCGAGGATGTCGGCGCAGGAGACCGTGCCCGGGCAGACGGCTTCCACGGCGGACTTGATCGTGTTCACGGCGTCGTATCCACGCAGCGCGATCGCCTTCTTCTCCACGGATGGGTTGCTGCTGCTCGGATCAAGCAAAATGGACGCGTCGCACCCCTGAAAGTAACATATATATATATATTTGCATCTTTGTTATTAATGGATAAAAAAAACCTAGATAATGGAATGTTTGTATGATGAGTGTCCGTGCAATGTACAATTTTCATTTGACGCTCATACATGGAGTGAAAATTGGAAGACTAGTAAACGAGCCGATAGTTATATAAGAATGTCCAGCATGCATGATGCATTACCCTGACGAAGCAGTCGTGGAAGAAGAGGCGCATGAAGGCGGCGCCCATGGTGGGGTCCTTCCTGATGATCGCCTCGGTGACGTTGCGCACCGTGGCCTCGGCCTGCGGGCACGACGAGCTGTAGAAGCCGTTCACCAGCGACGGCCCAGCCATGGACGTCTCTGTGCTCAGCGCGGTAGCCATGAGCACGACGAGGAGCACAACGGCCAGGTTGCATGTCGCCACCGCCATGGTTGACTTGGATTAACTAGCCGCGCCAGGTAAGCTAGTTTTTAATTCTTGCCTTCCACCAGAATGAGACTACAGGATCTATATATAGAGAGAGAATGTTCGATGGTGACAGTGGTGTGGTCTCCACAGGGTATTTATAGATCTTGATGGTGACACGATGCAAGTTAATTCGAAGAAAAAACCTACTACATATGTCCTGCAGGCCACAACACGTTATTGATTTTTCAGAATGTTGACTGCAACGATGAAATTATTATTCAGGAGGTTACTACACTAAACCACCGTGTACCGGCTAAATGATTGGCAGGTACTGTATATGGAAGGTTGCAGCTAAGCTGTGATACCGAGACGTGTTAACAACTTGACACTGCCACTTGGGAATGGTACGTGCACGCTCACCTTTTGTTGCCGACTGGAAGGATTGTTTATAGTTTGTGAACATGTTTGACTCTTGGTATGAACTGTAGGAAAATCCCACTATTTTCGGACAAGACTCTTCCTTCTCGAGGTGATTATTGACTTTAGTTTGACAACTCTCACGCGGTAATGAGCGTGTTTGTCAGGTGATTCAAAGAATTTTTTTTTTATGGAGAGGTGATTCAGAGAACTAGTACTAGCTTCCCTTCAAGCAGTTACGATGGGTTGTCTGCACTAGATGTGAGTGTTCGCAACGCTGGTCACACTACCATAAAATCGGGATTTAGTGACGGGTGTCTAACCTCATTAGAGATGTAAAACGCTGGTCATTATTTTTGCGTTGCTAAATCTAAGATTATAGTGATGGGATTTCACCGTCTCTAAAACCGAACAAACAGAGACGTCATATAATCTCCATCCCTAATACCTTTTAGGGACGAACATATCCCTGTCCCTATATCTCATTCTGATTAAATAAAAAAAGAAAAAGTTGAACCGGCCCGTCCTAGCCCAAAGGAGCCCGATATCCGCTGCTGCCAGATCCGACGAGCCCGATGCCACCGCTGTCGGATCCGACGAGCCGGAGGCCGCCACCGCTAGGGGAGAGGAGGTTGCCGCCGCCGCCGAGAGAGAAGGGTGCCGGGGAAGAGGAGGTTGCCGCTGCCGGATCCGTCGAGTCTAAGGCCGCAATCGTCAGCGGGGGAGAGAAGGGCGCCAGATCCGGTGAGCCCGAGGTCGTCGCCGCCGCCACCGAGGGAGTGGAGATTGCCGCCACCAAGAGAAAAGGGTGGCAAGGGAGAGGAGGCCGCCGTGAGAGAGAAGGGTGCCACGGGTGGTCAGTAGAGAGAAGAACACTAGGGTTATGAGGAGGCCGGCCTGACGGCTAGGGTTATATATGGCAAAAAAAAAGAAAAGAAAAGAAATTGTTTGTGGGATTTGAAGCTTGGTCTCTTTGAAATATAGGTGAGGCTCTGATCTATACACCACCAGGTTATTTGCTACGTATCCCCGTCACTATATAGTTATGTAATAGAAACAAGCAACCAAAATTGCGTCACTACAATAAAAACCCGTTCCTATAGTTTCGATCATTAGGAACGGAGATGTAAAACTCCGTCATTACTGTAAAAATTCATCCCTATAGCTTCGACTATTAGAGAGGGAGATTTGAAACCCGTCCACTACCATGAAAATTCATCTCTATGGCGATGGTGTTCTAAATAGCCATTACTACTTATGGTCTCGCATTGGATATTAGTGACATGTTTTAGATAGACGTCGCTAAAAATAATTTAGAGACGACATAGTATTTTTACCCGTGACTAATCTCGTGTCACTAAATCCCTATTTTATAGTAGTGTCATAAATTTACCCTTTTCTGTCAAATTCGTGTGCATGAAAGCAGTACAAGTATATTTGCCTCCCAAAGGTTCCTAATTAATGTTGATCACAAAAGATACAGCTAGCTCAGATTCACATTCATCATTTTTAAAGTCATGCTCCCCACAACAGTCGTATTATGGTGTTTGTTTGTTGACAGGAATGTGTATAGACTAAACAGCAGGGATAGACTAAACAAAGCTATCCAATCATTTCTTTCAACGATGCATATGATTAGATTGGCAGATCCTGATATTCTAAATATTTGCCCGACATATGGATATGTGTATACTATCGTCCGACATTAGAACTAGACACTAATTATGCTGTTTGTTTGTTGACAGGAATGTCAACCCAATCATCATTTGTTGAAAGTCGGTCCGTATCCGTCTGAGATGACTGAGACTTTTGCTAATCTATAAGTTGCATTTTGTGGCCACGAGATGTCAATCCACCAATTTCTCATTTAATTATATAATTTTGAAAAACAAATAAAAAAAATAGTAGCTTCAATAAATGACATATGATCCACCTAGACAAGAAAAATATTCCAGGCATGCACTTATTGTTCCGTATGATGATGTGACCGAGAAGTGTGCAAGATTTTAGTCACCTAATTAACAACTAAATGTTCCAGCTTGTTCAATTGTAAATTATTGTAGTTTAACGAAAGAAATATTACACACTTATATTTGAGACAATTATGCTTTTACCTCTGATTTCAATCTTAATTGTGATTTGTACCCTTCGTTTTTTAACTTGTGATTTTACCCCTGTTTTTTTTCAAAGTGAATATAAAGTTTATCCCTATTTGGGGTAAAATTATAATAAAAATATTGTGATTTTACCCCCATTAGGGGTAGACTTTGTCTTCACTTTGACAAAATATGATCAAGTTATTAGGCCTGACCTTATCTTCCGTTACATGGTTACATCCAACAAATGAATCATACGCTGATATATACGCATCATGTTTTTATACTCGAGTCAAACAGAACAGTTAACTAATCATGAATCTCTTGTCCTTTTACCCTTTGTTAATCCACCGCCTCCTGGCCTTACAGCAAATCAGCAATGTGTGTATTTAATTTTCCTTCACACGACATAGAAATGGTTGCAAACTTTGGAGTTAGGAAACCATTACCCTCCGGACTTTCTCGCTTGTAATCTAGACATTTTTCCCACCTGTTTATACTAATACATATAGACTTCGGTGCGCATAGAAAAGGTAGCCTTATCTTTGAAAGAAAAAGGAAGGAAACTAGTAGCTTTACTTTCACCATGCATGTTCTCTGAATGAAGAAAAATAATTAACTTCTTCCAGAGCATAGTTGTTGAAAGCAATCGAATGTTAAGAAGAGAGACAAGTCAAGATAAATACAAATGAATGTGTGGGTTATGTGCTAACGACCCTTCAGTAGTTGACATTCTTATCAACAACAACCAGGGATGCGATCATTAGTGGAGAGAATGTTGTCGAACAACTTACACACGTATCTGTCCTCAGATTGCCAACACAAAATACTATTATTTCAACACGTCCTGTTCTTCTTCTTTTTTTTTCTGTTACTGATGTCGTAGGATATGTCAAACTTCCATGGATACTGGAGTATAGAGGTATTCGCGCGACATGTTTGTAAGAAACTGCGAAGATAAACAAATATAACCACTTATTTGTTGTTGTCTAGGTTACTCCTAATTCCTCAATAACTTTCTTTGCAAAGAAAAAAAGATATCCTTAATAACTTGGAGTGAACTGTATCGAACACTTTCGATAGTGAAAGAATTTCATGGTTTCATGTTAGTGTGGAATGAACGAAGCTACATTTGCTTGTCAACGCTCATCTTTTTCTGCTTGTCAGCAGCAACGTTCCCAAATCAAAGTCAGCAGCTTAATTGGCTAGCAACATGGAATCTTGCCTGCCGGGCCTAAGCTGTCTGTGTTCTCTGTCTATGACATTTTAGCAATCTTCACACGCAAGAAAGTCAATGTGCTCAAACTAACAAATCTTCCGAATGAATAATCATCCGATATGATCTTCGTCCGATTATCAATGCACGAATGGCTCCGCGTGTCAATGCATGCCAATGTAATGTCCACACGCCTAGCATTGCTAGTAGCTGACTACACCGTAAGTAACTACCGATAGTTGTATCCAGTAGCTGGTAGTAACCACCGTTCCCAATCATGAGCTCATAGATATAGAAATTTAAACTAAATGCAGTGAACTCTATTCGTTCCTCCTCGTGTCATTAACTCAAGGATCTATAAATACCCGTGGAGACTACGCTACTGACATCATCAATCAAGCATTTCCCTTCTACTCTCTCTTTTAGCAGAGCGCTTTCCCAAAACCACATAGCTTGTTGAGCTGAAATCATAGCGATGGCAACATCAACATGCAATGCCATGCTGCTCATGGTGGCCACAGCCTTTGCGCTGAGCATGTCCTCGCTGGCGGCTGGGACATTGCAGTACGACTTCTACAAAACCTCATGCCCCGGAGCCGAGGCGGCCATTCGCAAGGCGACCGAGGACCTCATCGCCAGCGATCCCACCATAGGGGCCGCCTTGGTCCGCCTCTTCTTCCACGACTGCTTCGTTCGGGTAATTATCAGTCAGTACTCTCTTTATCAATTCCCTTATGCTCTTTCTAGTGCCTGATGATATTATATAATAATAGAATGCAGTTATAATAAACTTCACAACATTTGAAGTAGATGTTCCGGTAGCACATGAAAATTTTTCAATGTCACAAAAAGCATAGGTCAAAACCACATGGCAAAGACATGCATGACCAAATCAATTAATATTTTAATTTTCAGGGCTGTGATGGTTCCATTCTGCTGAACCCGTCCAGTAGCAACCCGAACCCAGAGAAGATAACGATCCCACTGCGGGGCTACGACGCCGTAGACAAGATCAAGGCTGCCGTGGAGGCCGTCTGTCCCGGCATCGTCTCCTGCGCCGACATCCTCGCCTTCGCGTCGCGTGACACCGCCGCCATCAACGGAGGCTTCACCTTCGCCATGCCTGCCGGACGCCGCGACGGGCTTGTCTCCGTCTTCTCTGACGTCTTTGGAATCCCTGCTCCGTCCATGCAGGTCCAGCAACTCATCCAAAGCTTCGCCGGCAAGGGCCTTACCGTCGACGACCTCGTGGCTCTCTCCGGCGCGCACTCCTTCGGCGTCACGCACTGCAACTTCGTCACACCCAGGCTGTACCCGACCGCGGACCCCACCATGAACGCCGACTTCGCCAGCAACCTGACGAACGTGTGCCCCAGAAACGGTAGTGGCAGCCGGGCGCTGAACAACAACGTTGTGACCGACCCCAACAGGCTGAGCAATCAGTTCTACAGCAACGTGCTCGCCGGGAAGGTGATGTTCACGTCCGACCAGACGCTGACGAGCAGCGGCGACACGCTCAACCTTGTCAAGCAGAATGCGGCGAATCCGGTCGCGTGGATGGCGAGGTTCGCCGCAGCGCTGGTGAAGATGGGCAACATTGAGGTGCTCACTGGCACCGCCGGCGAGGTCAGGAAGGTCTGCGGCGCCACCAACGGCGGCAACTGAACCGTTTAATGAAGCTGGACCGTTGAGCTGCTCCATGCGTTGCAACTCCGTGTGATAGCATGACATAAGTTTCATGTTGGCACCCGAGACTTGTTACAAAATTAATTAATTGTGATTTTTCATTCTTTCCTCTTTGTAGCTTCAATTTTTTTTCCCTATTATATGTCTTGTCATTTTGTAAACAAAATTTGTAGGGAGCGTCTAATTTTCAATCGATGAGTTCCTTTTAATCAACGTGTTTAGCCATTGGAAAACCATCGACTGAAAACGGGCGCTCTTTCCAGTCGATTGAAAAGTAGCGTTTCCGAAATTTGTATGCTCCTGTTCCTCAGAAGGATAGTTTTACGGTCTTGCTAATCGTTACGCAGCTGAAAACCAATGCCATTTAAGTCAATATAATTGTTGACTAACGTGATGCTTCCTCTCCTCAACTATCGTGAGTGGATCTTTGTTGGGCCGAATTGGTTAGGAGTGGCCTTTTTTACTTCAGCCTGCGTGGTTGGCATGGCGGTCCTAATGTTACTCTGAATTTGTTTTTCTATTCCTACCTTTTTTTTCTATTTATTTTTAATTTTTTAAACGACATTAACCCTCATGTTTGCAACAGGCAGCAATTTTATTTTCAAGGAGGCAACTACTGTTTCTGAGAGCAATATCACAATGGAAAACGAGATATAGAATTCCTTGTGGTCTATTTTTGCAAAGTAGTGTCTTATAATTTAATGATATGTATTTGTTTTGAGCACCAGCGGACAGAAATGTAATTCAGTTCTCACCTTCATTTTAATTGCTCTCGGTGACATGTATGAGTCTGCAGTTTACTGTGTATATTATCAACCGAAATTTGACTGATACAAACTCATTATTTCGGTTAGATTTTCCTTGTCTAACTGTTTCAGAAAATTTGACTCAAAACTCAATATAAACACTTACTTTCTCACTACTGCTATCAAGGCTACCGTTATGGGTGGTCGCCGTGGGCGACTGGGCACTGTGGAGCCGAAAACAAAGCCCGAACTGAATGGAACCCAAACTATTTGGGCCACGTCCATCAATTTGCAATAATTTGGGCCACGTCCATCAATTTGTTTGTAATAAAGCCGAAAACACATCTCAACTCCAATGTTTATAACAATTTGGGCCACGTCCATCAATTTGCAGCCAGCTCAATGGCCCAGATTAAACCAGGTTCAGCCCAAATCCCACCAATCTTTCATCTGGAGTATTTGAAAGCTCTAGACTTTCCTGAGCACTAGGGTGACCCAGGTGTCCACGTCAACCCTGCGGTTTTGGACCGCTCGATTGACATTGCTCGCCCGTGGATCATGCTAAGAGCATAGCCTGGGGTGCAAAAATGAGCCCACAAATTTTATTTGCAGGTCGATCTGAAAAATGTAGCCCTTTAAAAAAGCCTTTCAACTCTAGTGGTAATTTCAGCCTAACCTCTATTTTTTCCCCTGACAACTGGACCCCGCCTGTCATTCACCGAATTGGTTTTCATCGTCTTCCTCGTTTCGCCTCGACTGCCCTGAGGTCCAGCGTCGCGCCCCGCCCAAGCTTCGGCGCCTGCCAACGAGGAGGTCGTCCACCGCGGAATCTTGGACGTCGTCGGTCGGTGAGGCCGCCCGCCACCGACACCGAAGAGCTTCGAATCCGCAGCAGCCCGCTTCTCCATCCGCAAGATCCGATGGTGGAGAGGAGGCTGCGGGGCAGCACGGGGAAGAGGAGGTGGTTGGCGGCGAGCCGGAGGTGGGGCGTCGGCTCCTTCGCCTTTGGAGGCTCCGCGATGCCGCCGCCGATGGCGACGAGGTGCTCGTGTAGCGGTGAGGTTGAGGTGGGGCGAAGCATTGGCGGAGGGAAGGCACGACGGTGAGGTGGGGGAGGGGGGGATAGGCGAGGGAGAGGGGCGGCAGACAGCGGGAGGGGAGGGGGCGGCGAGCGAAGGCAGTCAGGGGGGGGGGGGGGAGGGAAGGGTCTACGAGGCTGGTTGAGATCGGGAAGAAAAAGGGAAAAATTACAGGCCCCACCATGAACAGTAGTTTTGTAGAGGGGGTTGGAGGCTGCAAAATTTAAGGGTGGTAGAGGCAATTTGGAAGTCCATGCATTTTGCATGACTAAATAGGGTTCTGCTAGAGTAAATTTTTTTATTTGACATATAAAATTTAAAATAAGGGCCTCTACTAGAGTTTGCTCTAATAGCATATCTCACTACTGCTGACGCACCACAATCTTTTCAGGCCACATCTAATAATCCGGTGAAAACGCCGGTCCAGAATCCCGCCGACCACCACGGGCGTCAAGTTTTTTCGATGGGCATCAAGTTGTCGATAGATCCTTGACACCCTAGTGTCGGGTACGACCGCATCGATGCCAACCCCTAAAGGGGTCGATTATCCAGTCGCCACCATTCTCTCCGTCGTATGGGTTGTTCCAGAAGGGGCCTCTCGTTACTAATAGTGGTGACCATCGAATAAGGTAGTGACCTCTCGTTACTAATAGTGGTGACCTTTCTCTGTTTTATAGAACTAGTCTTTTGCATGTGCGACATGCATATGTTATTATTTATCAATGTAATATATACTAACAATATTTTATTGAGAGATGCATATCTAATCATCTATACTTCCTTTCTTCGTAAGAAAAAAATCATAAAGAAATTCAAAAACATTTGACAATTTAAAAGCAGTATGATTGTCTTCCAATAAAACAAATGTTTCTACAAATGCATAGATTGCACATATAACCAAGGATTGACCATATTGATGTCAATGCACACATTGAAAATTATAGTCTGGAACTAAAATATGTAGCACCAGAACTCCCTAAGATCCTTGCAGAGCACGTTTTGCGTAACTCTACAGATTAGTCTAACACAGAGAACTGGTTAAGTAAAAACAATACAAAACAGGGAAAAAAACTTTTCACTGTCCTGTTAATCAATGTACAAAAGCAGAAAAAAAACTTTTCGCTGTCCTGTTAATCCCTGTTACCCAGTTTTTAAACAAACTACAAGTGAATGAACTTCAAAACATAGTGTAGAGCACCTGCATGTGGTTGACGATTATGAGCGGAGCATCACAGTGCAGCGCAGCTGTTGTGCAGATGTCATGCTCCAGAAGGGGATATTTGAGTCCAGAAAGAGAGACACACAACTCGACTCCACACACAAACGCAAACAGTGGATGGTGGATCGGTGGCGGAGTGCGGCAGCCGGCTGGAGAACCGTACGAGCAGGCGGAGGCATGTACGGCGCAGCGCCGCTCCCTCCTCCGCTGCGAGATCTTCCCGCTCGTCATCGGAGTCGCGGCGGCGTCCAACCACGTCATCCTCCAGGTGATGGAGGGGGAGAGGGCCGTGAACAAGCGGTGTCGTGCTCAACCCCAGCTCCATCATACCTAAAGGTTTTCTGCACAACTGCCCCCTGCGACCGCTCGCCATTCGCGGTGGCACGGAAGGACATTCAGTCGGTGCACTTTTTGGTCTCACCTGAAGGGAAGAAGGAGCCGCATTAGGACACTGGGCGGTGGTGGGGAGAAGAAGCGGTTGTCGGTGCTTGGGTAGGAGGGCTGCAATGTCGGCGGCGGCAGGATCGACGAGAACTACACTCGCTGGACCTATAGCTTGGGCACGACAAGTTTGGGGTGATGTACCAGTTCATGGACGGTGGCACGACCGAGCTCCAAGGAAGACGACGACCTGGCAACCACAACAACATCAGGTAAATCATTAATCTGTCGTTTGTCTTCCTTATAAATGTGCGATTTTAGAATTTTGGTTTGGACACTTCTGAATTTGGCAGCTAAGAAGGTCCGGCGTCTTGTATTTGGGGAATTTTTGGGGCGAGTTTACAACCAGGCCTAATTTTGTCCTTATGTTGATCCCCTTTCATCCAGATCAGTAACACAACAAGGGCCTATCGCCATTGCCAAGGAAAACTATGGACTCGGTCAGGCTGTGCCAAATCTCTTATGTTGTTCCTCGATAAAAGGTAAAATTTTCTACCTAATTTATGTTCATCCAATACTTCAGTCACTCATTTGAGAGGATCTGGAAGAAGCTTTTTTTTTTTTTATGTTGTTGACGCAATGTTGCAACTGCTCCCATTTGATGAATTTCACATGACAGTGCTAACTCTACCAGTTGTTCAGAATCATAGGCTTTGTAAGAAACTGAAACTTTTTGATGCAATGTTGGTCTGAATAATGAAAATTTGATCGATGCATTTATGTTGGTTATACTAGCTAGCTGATTTATTCTGTATCACAGTTAGGATTTAGCAATATCTTGTTTGTGGAGAAATGTTCAATCAAAAAATGTTGTGGTCAGCTAGAATGTAATCTCTACTATAAAGGCTAAACATTTTCTTTAAAACCACTAACCTAAGTATATACACATTTTCTGTCTAATACTCATTCATTAAGTCTGAATAGCGGGCCCGTTTTTTTTGTCAAAGCCGCGTGCAGGACTAACATGCGACACGCACCAGTTGTGGCTCAGCACCTACCCACAAGAAGCAGCGAGCGACGACTTCTTTGTTGAAATTCAGGTTCGATTGGAAACATCATATTGTGTTCTTTTGATGTTTTTGTAATTGATTTATTTTTAAATCCCAGATTTATTCTTTTCGTGCACATGAGAGAAGAGTCAAATTGATTCAATCATGAGCAAATTGATGAGCTAAAACTCTGATGCTTGTTGTGTGCCCCTATCTAGACGACGAGTAATACCTCTGCAGTCCCAGTTTGGATTTGGATGCTCAGAAGAAGCCATGATTGGATGTTGCCCAGCGGTAGTTGCATCCCCAACCAGAGCAGATGCAAACTGCCACCACTCCCTACTCCACCAACTGTTGCATATAATTGGTAAGCTCTATTTTCTTTTCTTTGTCGTATTCCCAGTTTGCTGATTGTTTATTTGTTTCTCAGTTTATCAATTTGTTTCTTTCTTTATTTGTTGTTGTGATTTTTTGAGGTGAAAAGATAAAACTATGCAGAGTCACAGGGCAGGAGGTGTCATTGTTGGCTTTCAGGAAGTTTGGACTCCAAAGAAAGAGTAGACTCAAGGTATAATTATGTGCAAAATATTTGTTCATATGACCTCTAAGATGTGTACAATATGTGTACATCCACTCTAATGAGCCCACAGATAGTTGTTTTTGTTATAATGAAGTTTGTACTATTACAAACGATAGAGCATGTTACAAACCCGATGTATCAAACACCCCTCGTAGCTTGGTCCGAAGCGAGGTGGTGTATCTTGTAAGGGACCGTTCACTCTTCTTCTTAATACAAAGATACACAGCCCTCCTACGTATTCGAGAAAAACAAACAAACGATAGAGCATGTTATAGCCTAGCTGACACCTTTTTGTACCTCCACTCTAATGAGCCCACAGACAAGTGTTTTATGGGGCAATTGTGTTCTTACCCTCACTTCGAAATTTAATTGTGATTTTATCCTCAACACAACACTCTTCATGTTGGCTTCATGGCTACAACTGATGGTTGATATTATGTGTTGCGTCCTGGAGACAGGTCAAGTGCACAACAAAGTGTATCTAGGTATTTATAATTCTTCTTTTTTCCTTTGACAGTTGAGACAAATAAATTCTCGGCACATTGGAGAATGAGTAGCTCGGGCTCCCCATCCATGCTCTTCTACTTAGCCTCATTTATTAATAGTTTAACATTTGCAATGCAGGCAAGTTTCTGCAATCCTCTTCCACGATGAAGTTTTCCTAACTGAACAAAGGGGATCAGTTTGATGCTAGCATTCTAGGTAATTTTGGCTTCAGATGCAACAATTTGTGAGCCGCTCTTTCAGTTATTACAGTTACATGAATATTCTCCTTTGAGGACTGTGACTGGCAACTTGAATTCCTTTTAATTTGTTAAGTTGTTCTGATGTGCCACATGACAATCCCGCACACCGTTTACCTTCACTTTGTTTTGACAACAAGACGGCAGTGCTTCCATTACTCAAGATGAGCTATAGAGAGTGTGTGAGGAGTTTTATAGAGGATATGCACACCTTGGATATATTATTCCAGATATTGATCAAAACAATGTGAGCAGATACATTCCTCCTTATGAATTTGTTAGACCCTAAAGGCCAAAAAGATCCATCTTATTTGTTTAGCTTTTCAGGATAGATAATGTTTGAGAATTTAAACATGGTACGATCTGCAGCCTTAGGGGAATGAAGATGGGAGTACATAAGTTTCTCATATCTCTACCTCATGCCATATAGTTGAAGTAAGATCTCAACACACTATTTGTTATATTCTCTATCTTCTTCATTCTTTTTCCCTGTCCATATCAGTTGCTTTCCCAAAGGAGCCATGCCCTGTGGGTGAGGGGTTTCATATTCCCAAACATTTAATCATTTTCAAGTGTTCCTTTTCAGATATTCCATTCCTACTTTCTGTATTTTGTTTGGTGGATTTCCAAAGCATTTGTGTGTTCTTTGTGAGTTTTATGATAGGGTTAATTTTTGTCACATAATATTAGTTTTCTCAAGTTCCATTGTGATCATTATAATAGCATGGCTGGCCTTTGCATGTATAATTCTGCACATGGCTATATTAAAACACTTCCCAGTGCTAAGGAAGCATAGAATTTTGTGATCATAGCACTGGGAAGTAAAAGCAGATGTAATGGCAATTGGCAATAAAGTTTTGCGAACTAATAATCTGTTGGTTACTATAATATCAGTTTGTGAGGTCCTCTGTTCTATCTTATTTTGATAATCTTTGTGAGCATTTCATAACTAAGATTAACCAGTACTGTAATCATAGTTAACTTTGGTGGATTGAAAACAAGTTCACCTTGCTCTTCAAAATCATGAAAGTGATGGTACCTCCTAACAACTCTTCCTTGCTTGTTAGTACCGCTGGTTGATGATCAGTACTATCTCTTTTATTGTTTGACATAACTATATTTGGAATTGTATTAGTATTCAAATTAGAATCATGACTATTTGTATCAGGCAGTAATACTTGGTTTCATTTCCCTGGTTATTACAGGCTTAGAAGTCAATGAGTATCCCAGACCGTCTAGAGTTTATGAAAACTGTGAGGTAGTAATTCTACTACTAAGCATGTTGACTTATCTCAGTATTGTGCAGCAAAATCTAAGTTTGCACATGCGGTACGCACGTGCCACCGTCAACGCAAGTGCACAATACTGACGCTAAATAGCACCAAATCTAAGTTTCTTCATAACCAAAATAATGGCTGCCCTGTCAGTTTCTCTAAATTTTTAGGTCAAGATGTGAAGTGTAATTAATGCATATCTAATAGTTCAATTGTACCTCAGATTGTCTCTGCGCCAACCCCCTCATGGTATGGCTCTTATCCTGCTAGAAGTAGATTTGGTTCCTATTCTTCCTGTCCAACTTCATTGCTGCTGTTGTATCCAACACAGTACAATCCGGAATTTTGTTCAGCTAGAAAGAAAACATCATCCCGGTTCCGGAAAAACTGATTGCTTTGATGGGTTGTATTAGTTTGACCAAAGGAATTATTTTCTTGGATGCCATCTTATCTATGCATTATCTTTAATTCTTAACCAACATTAAAACTTAGAAAATGCCAGTGTGCTATGGTAGATCATGATAATTCTTGATTTACAGAATACTTGGTGGGATACCATTGTGTTTGTCGGAGCTGAACTTCAGTATGTGGAGTTTGCTGAACTGGCAAGAACTCAGATATCTTTTGCAGTATGAGAAATTTTTGTTCTTTGTCTGATTGGTTTGATAGAGCTCTTGCATCTTTGAGCTCCTCCCTCCTGAGATATTCACTAGCTGATACAAAGTTTTTCCATTGTTCATAATGTTCCTACAGAATTATTCTCTTATTTTTTAACATTGGTATGTCATGCTAACGTTTCATCTTAAATCTCATGCTGAAGGGGAGAAAAATTGTTCCTTTTTTCTCTCCTTTATATATTTTGTTTATAAAACTGTCAACATGAATTGCAGAATTGGAGATATTTATCATTCATTTGATTGTTTAAAATTTATAGCACAGTGTGGTGTCGTATCATCACTGGATGACTCAGTTAAACAGTGCATATCAATCACAAGTGACAGCATCGGATACAAGACATGGTGTAGCTGCTCTTGCATGCCAAAAACGGCAGCTAGGTGGAACGGAAGGCGAGCGATGCCATCATGCTTAACTGGTTGGTGGAGTTCAGAATATGCTCCAGCTGCCTATTCGGAGGTACAACACTTATCTAATCTGTTTCCATCGTTCCATGCATGGTCAAGCTAGCAACACCTACTTTTGCGTGGTAACATACATGCGGTTGTAGAGATTGAATTTGACTAAGCCTTCGCTTTTCCATAATATTAATGAACTAATTCATGGTTAATGCTGGTATGTTCAAAATCAAAAGATAAAAGGTCTGTCATGTGCAACTATTCAGAGGCAAACCAAGCTTCGTACAATAGTTTGATACCTAAATTGTCTATTATGCCTTTGGTTTTTGTTCAACAATTGAGACTGGGTACAAGAATGAGTGTTGTGATGATGCTTGCTTTGCTTGGAGGAAGTTGTAGAGGGTAGCTTTTTTTATGAAGGAACTGTATAGCTAATGCATGAGTTATTTATCACGCTATACTTAATGCATGAGTTTTTTTATGAAGGAGGATTGTTTGGCGTGCCGTCGTCTTGCGTGCGATGAATGCCGAGCTCTGCAAGCTAAGGGATGGAATCAGATAAAAGAATTTAACAATATTTTGTTTTTATGATCCTTTCTACACCATGTTGAGATGTACTGGTAGTTTGTCTTTAATACATGTAAAATTACTGTATAATATTATTGAAGAATAATAGCACGTGCGTGTCGCACGTGCAAAAAACTAGTAACGCTATAGGCGTTGTTAATGTGGCCCCGTGTAAATCCGACGATTAGGGATGTTTAATCCGGTTTAGATCAATAGTGGATCTCATGGTGGGTATGTTATCTCAGGGTACATATTTTTAGTAAGATATTTAGCCTTTATAGTGTAGATAAGAAAACAGAGACCTCTTCGTTGACCCTGTTCAACCTCCATCTATTTCGTATCCTCATTCCTCTAGTTTTCAATTTTTCCTTCCATCTGAATCCAAAAAAAAAAAAAAAATCGTTCCATCTGCTTGGCTTCACCAAAAACTTTTTGTTCAAAACTCACTGGTTCGGAAGTTGAGATCGAGCAAATTAGTCTTTTTGTTATTGTTCCACACCCAAATTGATATGCTAGCTTCAGTGGTTGCCTTTTGATCATATCCATACACTTCCTCTCTAAGAACTTGCTTTCTTATGCTCTGATTCACGATGTATATTGCTCCTCGTGGATTAGGTCAACGTCGTCGATTGATGAGGCCTATTTTGATGTACAGCATACAGCTTTTCTCTATTCTGGCATACACTTTGCTGCATTTTGTCTATGCAATACGCAGCGGTAAAATAACATGCGAGTATGGCTCTTTTTTTTTTCCTATGTAGTGTTGAATGCGTTCAGCATGAGAATGTATGTGTTACAATTGTTTTAGGTGTTACCAATCACGATAACATCTAAATTGTTGCATCTAAAATTCTTACAAAATATAAATGAATAAAACTTATAATTATCTATCATCTTGCAAAATATACGATGCAATGAATTCTTATATAGAAAAACAAAAGTATGTGAACAATATGGATTGTAACTATTCATGAAATACATAAGTTTGTTTTGGCCTATCATGACCTTAGTTGAAGTGGCAATGGAAATTGATTAGGGTGGCATGACCGCACAAGCTTCATTGGGTGCAGCCGTGATGGATTTCTCAGCCGAGCGAGTTCATAATCTCTTCAGGGTTAAGGTAAGGGTTAAGGCTAAGTCCTCTTTTATTTGTAATGAATGCTGTGTACATCTTCTTGAAGATGTAGAAGCGGGGACCTTTGTTCCATTATCTGAAACAAGCTTATGTAAATTTTCTAGTGGTAGAGTAAAACATTTTAAAATGCATTTTAGCTTACTTCATAAGGTGTTATAGATTTTTAAATTTAAATAAAATAAAAAAGCGAGTTGTTAAACTCTAATTAAGAAAAATATGACATCCCTTCAAAATATTTGAATTTGTCGAATTCAATTCAAATTTGACATCCCTTCGGGCCGTTTCGGGCCAAAGGTCCGTGCCCCGGCGCACGATTTTGGCCCGGCCCAAGTTGCAGGACTACCACTGGCGTCGTCTTCTCGCCGTTCCTCTCCCCCCCTCCCTCACCTCCAGTCGCATCCCTCTCATCGCTACATCGAACATCGCAGAACCAAATTCATCTTCTACAGCCAAATCGAGCACCTCATAGGCTCAATCGCCTCCTCCCGTGGCAAAATCGATCTTCATCATCTCGTCCTTGAGCTTTGGTGCGGCCGGCGCTGCCTCCGCTAGGTGAGGCCGAGATCTCCTTCCCCATCCTCTAGAAAATCCTCCTTCCTTTTCTAGTTGACATTTAGCTGGACGTAGCGGTGATGGGTCGATCCCTGCGCGGGGTCGAGAAGATTTCATTCCAATCGGGGATGGGATGAGGATTGGGAGGGGATTTTTTAACTCTCGGAGGAGAGGGCTCCTGCTGGTGTTAGGTAGGGCGGCTGCCCTACCTCGCCCTTTTGCTCGGTCCGCCGCTGCCGTGGCGGACTGACCTTACCCGTAACCCATGTTTCTTCAATCGTCTATGTATTTCTATTCTCATGGATGGATTTTGCCGATTTCGGATCTCAAGTCCTTGGTAGCATAGGGATTACTGTACATCTTATCTATTCCAGTCTGTGGCATCCTTATCTTTTGATACTCACCAGGACGACCATGAGTGACGATGGAGACCGCACCTGCCCACTTTGCGCCGAGGAGATGGACATCACTGACCAGCAGCTCAAGCCATGCAAATGCGGCTATGATGTAGTCTTCCTATCATAACCATCACACTCGCCTCTGCACCAACTTCTGCTTCTATGTCCTCCAGTAACTCGAAGATCCTTTTTTGTATGTAGATTTGTGTCTGGTGCTGGCACCATATCATTGATATGGCTGAGAAGGATGAAACAGAGGGACGCTGCCCTGCTTGCCGCACTCCCTATGATAAGGAGAGGATTGTCAACATGGCTGCCACTTGTGAAAGGTGTGTCGCAGTCTTCCGTTCACCATGCACTTCTTTGTTTACCCATCAATTGTCTTTTACTTTGACAACGTTTGCACTCTTTTATTGCTTAGAGAATCCATGTGTGAAATGTAAAATGTTTATTCCAATAACAACTTGCAACATGTGTTTGCTTTCATGGTAACAGGACGGTAGTGGAGAAAAACACAGAGAAGAAGCAGAAACCCCAAAAGGCTAAGCCAAAGGTGGCAGCAACAACAACAGCAGCACCTACTGCGGAGGCTAAGAAGCATCTGTCTAGTGTCAGAGTTATACAGAGAAACCTGGTGTACATAATTGGTTTACCTGCAAATTTGTGCAACGAGAGTGTGAGCACCATATCTCGCTGGATTCGTCAAAGCCCAGTGATAATTTTACATTTTAGTTGTCATAACAACACTGTCGTTATTCTTTATTTTTTAGGTACTTGAGCGCAGGGAATATTTTGGTCAGTACGGGAAGGTTCTGAAGGTTTCAGTTTCCCGTCCGACTGGGCCTCCTTCCCAGCAGGCATCGGGGAGCAATAATATCAGTGTGTATGTCTCTTTGAACCTTCTGCTGCTCATGCAACCTTGTCATGTCCATGGTTTTATTCTTTCTTCTATTGCTTATTAATTCCTAATACTAGAGCATTGGTACTTAGGTTTTATAAGACAATAAAAATTCACTTCAAGGTAAGTTTTCATCAAACTAAGTGAAAAGATGACTCCATGTGCCTGCAAATGGCTGTCATAACTTAGTTATGTGATTTCCTGAGGGCCACCTGATTTACACAGGCATTCTAAAAGACAACACACCGGTGTAGCTCTTTATTGCAATGGAATTCTGTGAATTTAAGATTGATGCAAGGTGCCTATTGCACTACTAGATTCTTGTGTCTTAGGTGACAAGCTTATCTGATTCTTACGGATAGGGCATTAACATATTTGTGTTACGACTTCAAAACCTGCAATCCTTCATGCATAGATGTCAGATGTTTCCTAGAACTTGACTTTAGAATCTGTTTGAGTGTGTTCTCCTGTTCTCCTGTGACTTTAGAAACTTGCTTCTTCAGTTTCTTGATTTCCTTGGGGATCCCAAGACCATGACTGGATATTTTCAAAACACTGTCATGCAAAAATTATGAAAGTATGTGATAACATGGAGATGCCAAAGGGAGGTCTGTGGCATATATTCGAGCTAACTGTTTATCATTAACCGGCACAGGCTTAGGGCTCCCATATACAAAGTAAATTTATTTTTGTAACATGTATAGCATGGTGCATATCTGAGTGGTTTTCTTGTTGAAAAACGTTAAATTAGAGCCCATACTACTCACTCCCAAAACTTTCGTACATATTTCTTCCCAGAACATGATACATTCATGCAGTTGCATAAACTACTTGTTTCCCCCTGAAGGTTTGGCTATTCACTTGTTTCTTGATCTCGAGAATCAGGACTATCTGAGGATGCAGCTTCTCATTAACCCATCAACGACTTAGAAATTTGGAAAGTGCTATTGCCACATTTGGTCCGCTAAACTTTCTAAAAATCATTGAGCATTGTCGCAGCAAATTATTCCCTCCTGTAGAACAAGTGACACATGCAGTCAAACAATCTAAACTGATGATTACATATTGGGATTCAATACTTGAAACCTAGATGAACATATATGCCTCAAGTTATAATTCCATATTACTATAATTTTGCTTGTCTTTTACTTTATTACAATATAATCTAGCAAAGGTACTACTGGTCATGTTTGATGTCTAAAGTGTCACTTATTTGTGACTGCAGGGAGTATTATATTTGTATATGATTAAAAAACAGAAGTTCAGCTCTTGTTTAAACTGGGTAATTACTGTCAAACTTGTGCAGGTATATTACTTATGCCAAAGAAGAGGAGGCCATCCGGTGTATTCAAGCTGTACATAATTTTGTTTTGGAAGGAAAGGTGTTAAGGTAACCTTCTATACTTTGTTTTCTCCAAACGTTTTGCACAACACTGCTGTTCTCATGATTATTGACAATTGCAGAGCATGCTTTGGTACTACGAAGTATTGCCATGCTTGGCTGCGGAACATGGTACTCTTTCTATGCTGATAGAGCATTTATTACTTATTACTACTAGACTTGGTTCTTGTGTTCTGAGTATTTTTTCCTTCAGACGTGTGGAAATCCAGATTGTCTCTATTTGCATGACGTAGGCAGTCAGGAGGATAGTTTCACCAAAGATGAAATAATATCAGCATATACGAGGTACTACTGAGCTATTTTAATAACAAGCATTGTGACAAGATCTCTTTTTCAGCTTGCTTCATCTTTTTTCAGCTCTAAGTCTCTGTGCCAGCCCTGGTAGCTTTCCTTTTCTGCTAGACTACTTGTACTCTAAACCGTGGCTCTGTGTGTATTGTCTTTTATATTTCTACTTTTTGAGTATGGTAGTTAGGTTGAGAACATATTCCTTTGAGCCATAGGTGCAACTGAGCAAGATCATATTTATATCATGATCGGGTGTAGCCTACCGCCCCCCTCCATTACTGGGCACCCCCCACACCAATCAGAGGGCTTCCTTCTCCGTTCTGATCATTGGGGCGATGGCATGCACGCTGGAAGGCTGCATCCGCATGGGTGTGTTGGGCCTGTGGTCCCGTGCTTGGGCTGTCCTTGTCGTGGTGGCTGTTTAATCACTGGTCCTCCTTCGTCAGCTGTTCAACGGCAACAACACAGGTACTGTTAGCCCGTCGATGGCAAAGCAGCGAGTTGGAAAAAAAAGAGAGAAGTGGCAAGGCAGAACAGGAGAAAAAGGAATCTGTAAAATGACAACAGAGAGTTGAAAACATGTAATTGATTATGAAATTCCTAAAAAGGTTCAATAAGGGTAAAAAATCAAAATAGGAATTTTCAACTGATCTACAATTTTTTTGTACTAAGCAACATTCTGATGGAGGGCTCTCCATGCTGATCCTTCCTCCAGATCTGAGGCATGCATAACCACAGCTGCTGGTCCTGATCTGGATCTACAGCCCCTCTCAGAATTTTTGTCTGCATGGCCGCCTCCTAGAGTCAATGCGTTTGCTGGGGAAGGTTGCCAGTGAACGGCGTCCCCTTTGCCTCCTCAGTAGATTGGCTGATGTCGCCAATTTGTGGGTCTGTCACGCTGCCTGTGCCTGGACATGGTTTTCCAGCCATGCGCTTCACTGGAATTGACGAGGCCTCAAGGGGCAATGCAGAGCTTGGATCCGCTCACCGCACAGGTACAACACCTACATAGTGGCTGCAAAGCTGTAGACTACATGAGGTCGACGGGCTAGCCACTGACAATGGGATAGGTGTAATGGGCCTCAGATCTTGCCGGATTTGGTGGCTATCCTAGTGAATGAAAATGAGAGAGGAAAGAGGTCGTTAGTTGACGATAAGAGCAGTTGGGACTCATAAGATGAGCATGCAAACTTCATGGGTCGGAAGGACGGGGCAGCTCCGGGGCGGTGAGATACGTGCAAAGAAAGTTGTCATATGAGATGCTTTTGAGGGGGGGGGGGGGGGGAGGGGATTGGGCTTGGTGGAATTTTGGGAAGGCGGGGATGATGGATGGGATGGCGCTCTGTGACCTTTTGGGTTGGGGATGGTTTTGGCTCGTCCTGCCTGGATTGTTTGTGGAAAACTGCTGGATTCGGCAGGCTGTTCGCGTCACGCATCCATGCCACATTGCCAGAGCACTTGGCTGAATAGGATGGCTGCAGCACGTCGTGGAGCCTGATCGGTGAGTGTACCGTGTACGGATGGAGGCAACACTGTGGACCTATTGATTGATGGATTTTTGGTGGGTTCAGTTCCCCTTCCTCTGCGTGGGAGGGAGGCCTGTATTGACTGCATGGACTGGCCCCTTCCACGTATGCTGTTTGTGCCATTTTTTTTTCAGCCTGAAAAGTACTACTCACTAGCTCCGTCCACATTTTCCAGGCCCCAAAAAATGGCCCAGTCCAACAACTAAACTAACGGAACACCACGTCGGCATGTCCATTAGCTTCCCTAGACATTTGAAAATTCTGCTCCCAGCACACGGACGCGGTGGAGCGCGCCAGTCTACCTAGTACCATGTACTCCCTCTGTTCACAAAGAGATGTCATTCTAGCTCTGGACACGGGAATTAAGGAAAGGTGGAAAAGGTGAGTGCACTGAAAACAAGGAGGAGAGAGATAGAGATAGAGATGTAGTGGAAAAAGGGAATATTGTATTGGGAAGAGGGAAAGGTGCATTGAAAAGCGAGAATGACATGTAATTTGATAAAAGTGAGTAAGGCTAGAATGACATGTATTTGTTAACTGAGGAAGTATATGCTGTTGGTATGTCATGTGAATTGATTTAGAAAATGAATGGTACATCTGCTTTTCCTTTTTCTTTATGGATATTGGCATGCCTGCTACAATGTGGATGTTTAATACTGCTTTGTGACTCTTGTCCCTGTGTGTTAAAAACTGCTTTGTTAAGTTGATATTCTCAGTTTCAACTTTCCGTTTACTCTTTTATTATATTACTATATCAGGACTAGGGTCCCCCAGATGGCATCAAGTGTTTCGCAAAGACGTGCAGGGACTGTATTGCCTCCGCCAGCAGATGATTTCTCTTACAGTGCAGTGGTTTCAGCCAGACACACAGTCAAGAATGGAACACTGGTATGTTCCTTGTACTGAAAAGTTTAAATGCAATAGAAGATGTGTCATTCTAAAAAAAATTCGCGCTAAGTATTGGCTAATTTGTTTGTATTCTCCAAGTTTCTTGGTTTATATTATTCTTGCATTTACTAGCTTTCTTTGTAGGCTTTTTTTTTTTGTATCCTCCGTATTTTTTGCTTTACATTATTCCTGCATTTAACTACCCCAACTTGCTTGCAATTAAAGGCTTTGTTGTTTGTTTAACTAGCTTTCTTCATTACAGAATACCACCAACCAGCCCAGGCTTTCACCTCCAAACAGTAGTTCTGGGAGGCCCACGCTTCCACCAGCTGCTTCTTGGTATGATAGCTCTGGAATCTTCTGTTATATCCTGAAACTGTGAATTGTGTTAGTAATTTTGACTTTTTGGGGGTATGTACAGGGGCCATCGTGATTTGACTGCCAAAGCAAATGGTGGGGTTTCATCATCACAGTCTTTTATAAAATCAAAACCAGAGCCGCAAAGTAATTCGTGTTCGAGTTCATCATCCATTTCAAGTACAAGAATACCTTCTTCATGGAATGATGATACAGGTTCAGTACCAAAAATATCTGAAGAACGGCAGGTGTTGGAAAAAGGTAGTTCTTCTAAGACCATAGAACCGTATAAGCCTGGTATTGCAAAGGAAACACAAGCTCTATCATCACTGAATTCATCCCTGGATATAGACTTCTCCACAATACCTTCAGCTTGGAATGATGACGACATTCTAATATCAGATGAGATGTCAAAGGGAAGTGAGGAAAATGAAGTTGCTAATGGAAATGGAAAGCTAACGTATCCAGGGTCTAAGTCACCTAAGAAAGACACAGCAGTAAGCAGCACCAGCAAAAGTCCTTCGGATTTTGTATCAAGTTTAACAACACCTATATCTGACGTAAAGATTGCTGATGGTGACCACTTAGTTACCAATATTGTTCCTAAAAGCCCTATTTCAAAAGATGTAAACTGCGATGTTGGTGGGGACAAGAAAATATTGGAAGATATTAGACCTAAGGAAACTGATATTGAGAAGCTATCTGATTGTATATCTTCAGTAATGCTAGATGTCAAAGATGAGGTTCAGTGTGCGGAAGGAAATCAACAACCAGATGCAATGCCATGCACTTCAGTTGTTGAGCTCCCACCTTCAGAATATATGAACACTATCCGTTCTTGTCAATATGCTTCTGATAAGCATCTTGATTGGAGCTCAGAGCTGCAAAGTTATAGTGAGACTCAGCTGGTAGATTCTTCATTGAACACTGACAAACATCCTATGACACTGTTGGATGGCACAGATGTACCTTCATATTCATCATTTATCCGTCTTCCTGATACATCAGACACTTCACTGTGGGATAATACAGAAAGTAACTATATATCAAGCACTGTAAGTACTACCTCAAAGATGCAGACGAAACAGCCTTCAATTGACAACACTTGCGGATTCCTAAATAGAGTTCAAGATGGGCTAGGAACTGTATATGGTAATGTTTCTGGACATCCTGGAATGGAAAGTCGTCAACCTGGAGCAATTTCAGTAAGAGTTAATAATACAGGAAATTTTGACAAGGCCATAGGTGTAAATAATGATGAGAACAGAATAATTTCTGATATCTTGCTGTCAGAGTTTAATCTTTGGGATCCTTCATACTCGACTGCTAACAATTTTGTTAGGATGCTTAGAGAATCAGAAAATAATGAGGTGCCTTTCACCATGCCTTCGTGGAAATCAGGAACCAGCAGCAAAGAGTCTAGATTTGCATTTGCTAGACAGGAGAACCAAGGAAGTATGTCAGATTCATCTGTCAGAAACTGTGGTAGTGAGAAGAATTTCAGTTTGTTATCCCAGAATTCTTGTGCAAATGTTTATCAGAATGGCCTTGGGTTCCAGTCCCTAGAAAATCCGATTGCTATTTCAGATATGGCAACTACTGGTGAGTGCTAATACCTGTGCCTGAGACCTGACTAAGCAATATGATGTATTTACTAATTAAGTATTCTGGATAGGATTCATAATTTGATCATTGATTATATAGATTTGACTGTGCTGTGTTCTACACCTTTTTTTTTCAATTGAGCATTGGCAAATATTAACTTTTGCAATTGGATTGTTATTCTATTTGTTTAGCTTTGCGATTTGATGTTTTCACCATGATATTTTGTGTGCTTACAAAGGAGTCCTTTCTCAGGCACATCAAGGTCCAAAATACCAGCCCCTCCTGGATTTTCAGCGCCAGCAAGAGTACCCCCTCCTGGATTTTCTTCTGGATTTCCTTCCCAGGATGTTTTAAATCCCCCTCCTGGATTTTCTTCTGGAATTCCATCACGGGATGGGAGTAATCCTGCTTCTAGATTCCCTTCTGCATTTTCTTCTGGAATTTCATTACAGGATGGATCTAATCCCCCATCTAGATTCCCTTCTACATTTTCTTCTGGATTTCCATCACAGGATGGGCCTAATTCACCCTCTAGATTCCATCCTACGTTGTCTTCAGGATTTTCCTTACAGGAGGGGTCTAATCTTCCTTCTAGATTCCCTTCTGCATTTTCATCAGGGTTTTCATCCCAGGATGGATCCAATCGGGGTTATGGTTCGGCATACTCAGGTTTGTTTACTATCTCAATATATTTTTATGCTTATCCAAAAACAAGTTCAGTTTCTCATATCTCTATGCCGCTTCACAGAAACTCATATCCGGGATAATCTCTTAGGTGGTAACACAAATCACCATGAACCTCAGTTAACTAGACACACAAGTGACATAGAATTTGTTGATCCTGCTATACTGGCTGTGGGCAAAGGGCGGATGCCTGGAATCATTGATTCAGGGCTGGAGATGAAAAATACCCCTGCGTTTCCACGGCAGTTGCAAACATCAAACAGTGATCAAAGGATTCAGTTACTCATGCAACAGAATATGCAGTCTTATCAAAGGACCCACACTCAAGATGCACTGAACACTATGAATGATAATTATCTGGCATCCCGACTTTTAGGACATAACCAAGGTTCTCTATCCCCTTACTCACAGATGCCACCCCAACAACCTAGAAGTTCACACCTTACAAATGGTAACTGGGATGGGTGGAGTGATTTGAGACAACGGAATAATACTCCCATGTCAGACATGTCTGGAATAAGGTATCAAAGTGAAGCGAATAACATGCAAATGATGGGTTCAAATGATGTTTATAACAGAGCCTTTGGAATGTGATTATCCTCTTCATACTTGGACGTTTTTCTTGTTCTGGAAGTAACTGGTTGCACCGCGCGTATCAGATGTTACTGGAGTTATAAGCTGGCGCATGCTTTTATTGGGAGGTAGTGGATTGAAATTGAACAACATGAACCTGAGTTTTTTATTTCCAGACCTATCAAATACCAGGTATGCATTTTGCTCCTCTTCCAAATTGGTGGTTATTGTATTGATGTGTCAATTGCTTGCTACACCATATCCTTGAATGGCCGACTAATGTTGGTTTTGTCTTGATGTGAATTTGATTTTATGAGAAGTTCCTTTTTAGTTGTGCTATGTGGGAAGCTCTCTCCATGTGTTCACTGACATTTTGTTTATCACTTGATGGTCAGGTTCTGTTTTATGCGAGTCATAGGAAGATGGATTCAGAATGGTGGCTGTTAAAGTACATATATACATGTTTATTGGTTGTTGCAAGTTGGAGGGCATGAGATGGCGTGAAATGTGTAAAATCTGACTTTTATAACTTGAGTGGTGCTGCTGCTGTGTTGTTGAGAAACCAAAGGGTCTCTCGTTTGTACTGCTGTCGTGTTGTTGGGTACTAGTAATGCATGCTAAACAAGTTGTAGTCCTAGCACCATTGTTCAGATGATAATTACTATTTGGTGTGTCGCAACATGTCTGAACTTGGATTACTACCTGCACATTGATCAGCAAGGCAATCCTGTTAGGATCGTGTCACGAACATCGGATGCCCATCATGTAACCAGTAAGATTTGTTTCCTCGTGGACTTGCAAAGGGCCAATCATACTCGTAATCTCTAGAACTGATTTTCCATACATGCAACAAAGTCTTACCTTTCTAATTGCTCGTTATAAATTTCAGTATAGTTCATAAATGTCACAATCATCTGAGCCCTGGGCGCACGAGCAGCTCGTCGCAGAATGCTGCATTCTGCTCCAAGTCCCGCATCCCTGCGTGTTGTTCGAACCACCCACGGATAGGAAGCTAGAATTGTTGTTGTCCAAAGCTCGGCCCGTTGGCCAGCTATACACGCAGCAAACTTTCCTTCCCGTCTATATTAATTTTTCTTTCTTTTTTATTTATACAGTTGTGCTCATCTGATTACATGGCTACGACTGAAGCATGCACTGTAAGCTGGTACAGTAGCTTATTCGATAAAGTAATGCAAGACACTATTTTAAACAATGATGGTAACTCGTGATGTTATTAGAAAGCAAAAGTTTATTTTAGTCCCATGTCTCCAAAGAAACACATACATATAGGGGTAAAAGCGTTGTGAATAATTTCCGACTCCGATCCGATTCAAATTTGATTTTTGAGGATATGGGGTCGCGTTTGAGGTAAGCGGATATGGATAATCCAAATCTGATGACATGCGAATGTAGAATAGGTTATGGTATTGATCAAATATGACGGATACGGATTATTTGATAAGTACAAGTGAATTATCTGAAGCTCATAATAGGATTATCCAATAATAATAAGAAAAAATATGTAATGTTTATGCTACCGACTAAAAATGATTGAGTTGTATAATATGCTTTGCTATTTGTTTAGTTGCTTCAATCAATTTTTTATACTAAGTTTATAATGATGGTAACTCGTGATGTTATTGCATAAGTTTATAAGTTTATTACATAAATAATCAACGTGTATTTTTTTATGGTTAGATACATAAGACTAGGGATGAAAGCGGATCGGATCGGATCGGATAATACCTTCTTCACATCCTACTCCACATTTTTTTGTCAGATTCGGGACAGAGCAGATAATACGTGGATGCGGATGCGAATATGAATATTTTCAGATGTCGAAGATGGTACAGATTCAGACCGGAGTTGGATCGGAAGCGGACTTTAAATTATCGGATGATACCTCCTCATGTAGAGAAATATATGCTGATTAAGAATTTACAGAGTACATGTATGATCATAGCAGCCTTCAAGAAGGACAACCAAAACACACAACCTAATCTTTTAAGTGATTACTCATAGCAAATAAAAAATATATATATTCTATATTTGAAAAATCATGCAAGTATGAAAAATAAAATAAAATGTCCAAAGAAAATATTAAACATATCCTTCTTTGTCGTATGATCACTTCAGTATACAATAGGATGTTGAGCGACGCGGTCAAGCCTCACCTTCACTAGACATTATATATTTTAGGTCGACAAAATTATCAGATAATCTGTGACATTCACATTGTTTAGAAAATAAAAAAATAATAATAATAATTTTTTTTTCAAATATCTTTACTGTTGGTGGGCCACGCCGGACCCACCCGTCAGCCCCCAGAATTTTCACCGCCGCACCGCCCGCGACCGAGCCGCGCTGGCGCGCGCGAGGGCGGCGGAGGCGCCACGACGCCCCTGCACGCGGGGCCCGCCGGCGCTGCTGTCGCTCGGAGAGGAGATTTACCGCCTCCTCTCTTCTCTTTCTTCTCTCTCATTCGCTTCCTCTCTCGCGCTCGCTTTCTCTTTCCGCCTCCTCTGTTTTTCTCCCGCCACCGCCGCCGTGCCCGCTCTCCGCCATCGACCATCTCCCCGCTGCCCCCGCCACTCAAAATCGCTGCAACTACTCCTCCAACAACTCCCCAACATTGCCCAGATCCGTGCTAATCGTCGGAGGACACTAATCGCCGCCGTCTCTGCCGAGCTCGCGAATCGCCGCCGCCCGCCGTCACTATTGCTCTGGTGAGCAATCACTGCTGTAAACCCCTTCCCTACCTTTATCTTGCCTTGCTGCCTCGAGTTGTGCCCTTCAATTGCCGCGCCGATGCCCGGATGCACGCCGACCCGCCGCGGCCGCGTTGCCGTGCCGCCATGCGCGCGTGCGGGAAAAAGGCGAGAGCTCCCAGCTGCTGGGCCGCGCTCGCGGGACTGGGCCGCCAGGCCGAGCCGCGGCCGCCCGAGCGCGCGCGCTCGTGCCGCTGGCCACGCCTTGCCCCGGCCAGGCCGACGCGCAGCTGGGCCGCGTTCCGCCCGATTGGGCTGCCCGTAAGCTAGGCCGTGCCCCGCGCTGCGCAGCTGCCCCACTGGGCTGGATCCAGCGGCAACTGGGCTACCAAAGGCCTAACAGGCCGAAATCAGTTTCTTTATTCTTTTCTTTTCTCAGGTTTTCCAATTAATGATAATTCCAAAGTTTGAATAAAATCCAGAAAATAAATTAGACTTCCTACAATATTGAAAATAATTTTGTTAAGTTCTAAATAAATTTCTTTACCACTTTGTGCAATAAAATTTAATAATTATTTTATATGATTTTCTAGTAAGTTTATAAATTATCTTTAACATGTTTAAGTAAGTTTATAGGTTTATCTTTTAAACTGTTATTTAATTTATTTTTTCTAAGTTAATATTTTATTTTGTTAATGGATTTATTTTATAAATAAATGGGGTAATTAAGGGTTATTACTTTGAATTAAAATATGTTAAACCCTTGTCATTAATGGACATAATTACTCTTATCATGAAGGAAATACTTCAGATAAGAGTAATTAAAATTCTTAATCTAAATAATTATTGGAGCTGCTGCTGAGTGTGGGCCCGAGGCGGTAATTGTTGAGACTGCTCCCGCACCTGATTCGTCATTTCCGAGCGAAACCCAAGGCAAGCCCCAATGCATCCCACCTATGTTTTTAAATTCTTTGTTTTATCACAGTCAGTCGAGTCATGCCTGTGCATTAGGTTTCAGGAATTGATTGACACCCACCTGCATCACTACCGAATCCTATGATGTTTTTACCCTACTCAGGATTTGTTCGACTTATTATTTTGATAGGTGGGGAGCCAAACTCATTTGGAGGGTCAGAAGACATGCCGGAAGAAGGACAGCTGCCGGAGGGAGGTTCTCTTCAATGGGAACGCATTCCGTCTCCGGAAGAATAGGAAGCTAGGTGTGTCTCAGAGAGTAAGATGAAATAAACTTGGTTTAAAAACTTGTTTTTAATGTCGATCAAACTTCTGTTAAGATCAAACATCTTGTTGTAATAAATGTTTTTCCCCTGCAAATCTCTTGTCTAATCTTCTTGAAAACCTGGTTGTATTATACCATGATGATATTTATATCTGGGCTTGTAAGAATGTATATTCTGTTGTAACTCGCTTCGTTGAGTGTTCTCCTGTACACGGTCCTGGTCATCCCGGAGGGGATGTCACAGCTGGTATCAGAGCAATACAGGAGCAACGACATAACATTCTCAAGTCTGTTTTCAAAACTCTTTATGAAAATTTTTCTTAGAACCCCACGAGTGAGAACGGCAGGGTAGAAAGACGCTAGAAGACACGAGTAGATGCGCTATTCGTTTTAGAACGTGAATCTGACTGCTAACTTATTAACTTTTAGTTGCATATTGTTTGTATCATGTTATTTTTGTATAATTAAAAATCTTGGGGTTTTGAGGTTATGCTTTGTTTCATACTGTCAGTTTTTCCTCTCGTTGTTTCGCCACTTTGTTTTACTGTGGGAAGAAGTGTTTAACTTGTTAAACCTTTTTCCTACAGATGCCACGGGGACAGAGGCGCGTTCGTGGCGCGCAGGGGATGCGTATGACAGTCTTAGAGCGTCAGCTCCACGACGTCGAGGCGCAGCTAGCTGAGGTCACTCAGCAGAGAGACCGTCAGCAGGTTGCCTTTCGAGAGCGGTTCGAGGTAGACGGACGCCAGATCCGGGAGTCACGTACATGGATCACGGAGTCGAGCACACGGATTATAGAGTTAGAGGGGCAGATTATAGAGATTATAGAGGATCGAGATGGTTTACACCTGCAGACGCTGCACTTGGGGGAGCACATGGCAGGGCTTGCTGAGGAGCTTGACGAGACTAGAGAGAGAGAGTCACAGACGTGGAGGGTCAGCTTACAGGGGTTACGCAGCAGCGTAACCAGGCGATCGAGATTATGCTCGATTTCGCCGACCAGAGAGACCAGCTTCAGCTACAGCTTCAGAACGTTACGGAGGCGCAGCAGATACTGGAGGATCACCACCAGGACCTTCACATGCAGATTGCACAGTTGCAGTAGCAGATACCGCCACCGCAGGGACAGGCAGCTCCTGAGTTGGGCTTAGACTCTCAGGGACCCCCTGCTGAGTCCGCCTCGCTCTTGTCTCCGACACCGACAGTTACGCACCCCCACAGTAGATGGTGCGAGAGTAGGATAGAGCGATAGGAGTAGGAGGGTAGCATCATTTTTGCTGACAGGATGTCAGATTGTATAGCCACCGGGTAGAATACTGGAGTTTTGAGTGTTTGGATAGGATGGCGATAGTCGCCACATTTTTGCTGACATAGGTCAGATTGTATAGTGGGTCAATAGTAGACCTAACCACCCCCACTATAGCGGTTTGTACTACTAGCAGTAGTAACTGATGTAGCATGTTACTAAGATATAAAAGTGGATGTTTATAAAAATATGACAGTGAATTACGTTTAAGGTACGAGTACAAGTTGATATTGATGTATGTTATATTTCTCCGCAGAGATGGCCAGTGGTGGTAATGGCATCGGTGAAGAGGAAGGGCAGCAATGCTATTTGTGTCCAGAAAAGGATATTCACATAGTAGAACTGGAAAGTCGACTTCAAGAAAAGGATGAGATGCTGATCATTCAGGAAGATCAAATAAACAATCAAGTAGAACAACTGATAAACATGGAGCAGCAATTAGCAACGGCAAATGTTACAATCCAACAGTTAGAAGAAGATTTTATACAGATGCATAATATTTTATTAAACCAGGAACTTGAGCAGTAGCAAATTGAGGAAGCAGTAGAAGAACCAGAAGAAATAATGGACATCGAATCAGTGATAGCTTCAACGGAGATCCCGCGACTCCAGGATGAGAGAGACCAAGTGAACGATTCTAGGGATCAGAAAGTGACTTCCACTTTTCGCGTTGATCACTGACCAACGTAGTAGTTTCGAGTTGGTAGTACGAGTAGGATGGATGTGAACTTTATGTGGTGACACCTGTTTTGTATCAGGTTTTAAGAAGTTGGAATAAAAGTACTATTTTCTGTCAAGTTGAGCCATGAAAATGTGTTATCAATTGTTTCTATAATATTTGAGTATTGGGGATGCGAATGAAAAAGTTTTTCCTTGAACAGAATGGGTGATACAAGAAATGGAAATGGTGCAGAAAGTTCTCAGCGAGGAGGGGCAGAAGTGCCACCACCTCCACCCACCCTAGCACAAGCCATTGCAGCCATACTAAATTCTGGTGTGGCACAAGAAGAGTTGCTTCGGCAGATAGCTCAAAATATAGCACCCCCAGAGCATCGTCCCGGTTATCATGCTAATCAGGCGACATATTCGGACTTCATTGCTACTCGTCCGCCTACTTTTTCAGATGTCGGGGAACCTCTAGAAGCGGACCATTGGTTGCGTACAATTGAGTCCAAGCTGGAGCTAATTCCTTGCACAGATGCCCAGAAGACCTTGTTTGCTGCTCAGCAGTTACAAGGAATTGCTGGAGCCTGGTGGGCAAATCATAAGGCAATGTACCCATCCGACCATCAATTCTCCTGGGCAGAATTTGTTAAAGCATTTCGAGACCATCACATTCCGGAAGGCCTTGTTGATCAAAAGCGGAATGAATTTCTGGCACTAAAGCAAGGAGATATGACAGTGCATGCATATTCTAAAATGTTCAACCGTCTAGCACAATATGCTCCAGAATATGTGGATACAGAGAGTAAGAAGAAGGCTCGGTTCAAAGGAGGGTTGACAACAAAACTGCAGTCTCGTATCGTTTTGAATCGGACTGCTAGTTTCAGCGAATTTGTCAGTGATGCCATTATTCTTGAAGATTCTCTCCGTATCCATAAGGCTGCTAAAGACAAGAAAAGAACATCAATGGGGCAGGGAAGTGGAGGACCATCTAAATACAGGCTGGTTTATACATCGCCTACAGGTCAGCGTTACCGTGCTGCTCCATCCCGCCCAAATATGTATCGCGCACCTCAACCACCGCCACAACAATATCAGTTCCGTCCACCATATCAACAGCAGACTGTGCAACGGTCTCGACAGTCTTATTCGGCACCACCACCGAATAATCTACCTTGCTATAATTGTGGTCGTCTCGGGCATTTCGCTCGAAGTTGTCCGTATCCGCCGAAGACAAACAATACACTACGCCCACAAGCACCAGGACCAAGTCAACAAAGGAATCGACCTAAGAATCCTCCGGTGAAAACAGGACGAGCCAATTTCACCACCATTGAGGAGGTACCAGAAGGAGGATAAATTCTTGCGGGTATGTTTTCTATTACTGAGCATCCCGCTGTGATATTATTTGATTCTGGAGCTACCCATAATTTTATCAGCAAAGCATACGTTCAACAACATCATATCATGCCATCTGAACTATCATGCCCACATCTTATTTCCACACCTGGGGGAAAAATACTTGCCAATCAAATTGCTGCAAGTATGCCCCTGAAATTGGGAAGTAAAGTGTATCCCACATCTTTGATCATTTTGGAAGGGCAAGGGTTAGATGTAATACTTGGAATGCAATGGATGCGTTTTCATAGGGCAATCCTCGATATAGCTTCTAGAGCTGTATATCTAGATTCTCCTATTCATGGCCAAGATTGTTTGGCTTTAAACATTCCTAAAACCCTTTTGCCCATGGTTAATAAAGTCATTGGAAAAAGTTTGGAAGAAATACCTATAGTCTCAGAATATCCAGATGTTTTTCTCGAGGATTTGCCAGGATTACCTCCTGAGCGGGATATAGAATTTAAGATAGAATTACGACCAGGAACGACACCTATATCTCGAAGATCTTATCGGATGTCCCCCAATGAACTTGTCGAACTAAAGGTGCAATTACAGGAATTGTTAGACAAAGGGTATATACGTCCAAGTTCATCACCTTGGGGTTGTCCAGCTTTATTTGTCAAAAAGAAAGATCAAACATTGAGGTTATGCGTGGATTATCGGCCTTTAAATGCCGTTACTATCAAGAATAAATATCCATTACCTCGGATTGACATTCTATTTGATCAATTCATGGGAGCTAAGGTATTCTCTAAAATAGATCTTCGATCGGGATACCATCAAATCCGAATTAGAGCCGAAGATATACCTAAAACAGCTTTCTCTACCAGATATGGACTCTATGATTACCTGGTAATGTCTTTTGGTCTGACTAATGCACCGGCACATTTCATGTACCTGATGAATTCGGTATTCATGCCGGAATTGAATAAGTTTGTTGTAGTTTTTATATACGACATTCTGATTTACTCCAAATCGGAGGAAGAACATGCTCAACACTTGCGGATTGTATTACAACGTTTAAGAGACCACCAATTATACGCTAAGTTTAGCAAGTGTGAATTTTGGTTAAAAAGGATACCCTTTTTAGGTCATGTGATTTCAGCTGAAGGTGTAGCAGTTGATCCAAATAATGTTCAGAAAGTATTGGATTGGAAACCACCAAAATCAGTTACTCAAATTTGAAGCTTCTTAGGATTGGCAGGCTACTATAGGAGATTTATTCCTAACTTCTCAAAAATTGCTAAACCAATGACCAAGTTATTGGAGAAAGACCGGAAATATGAATGGGATCAAGACTACGAAGAAGCTTTTCAAAGTTTAAAAAGATTATTAACCTCTGCACCAGTGTTAGCTCAACCAGATTTGGCCAAGCCATTCGATGTTTACTGCGATGCTTCGGGTACAGGGCTTGGTTGTGTTCTTATGCAAGAAGGACGAGTAATTGCATATGCATCACGACAACTTAGAAAACATGAAGAACACTATCCGACCCATGATCTGGAATTGGCATGAGTGGTGTTAGCCTTAAAGATATGGCGACACTACCTTTTGGAAAATTTAGTGCATCTCTATACCGATCATAAAAGTCTCAAGTACATTTTTACCCAAGCGGATCTTAATATGCGCCAAAGAAGGTGGTTGGAATTAATTAAAGATTATGAGATTGAGATTCATTACCATCCAGGTAAAGCAAATGCCATAGCAGATGCTTTGAGCCGACAAGGACATTGTAATAATCTCACTCCTCAGAAGATGATCAAGGAACTGAAGGGAGAAGTAAGTGAGTCAAATCTTCGTATTATTCCATATGGAATATTAACTAATTTGGCACTTGTTCCCACAATTCGAGAAAATATTGTGACAGCCCAAAAAAAGGATATGGGTATACAACATATTAAGAAGCAAATAAAGACTGGAGACGTCACATGCTTCAGGGAAGATGTGGAGGGCATTGTCTGGTTCAAGAACAGAATAGTAGTTCCTAAGGATTTTTCCCTTCGTAAGAGAATATTGGATGAAGGTCACACATCCAAATATTCTATTCATCCCGGAACCAACAAAATGTATCAGGACCTGAGGCAGAGATTTTGGTGGACAAGGATAAAAAGAGAAATAGCAAAATATATCAATGAATGTGATACATGTCGACGGGTAAAGGCTGATCATTTAAAACAAGTAGGACCTCTTCAACCTTTAAGCATTCCTTCCTGGAAATGGGAAGATATTAGTATGGACTTTATCGTCGGTTTACCACTAAGTCCAAGAAAGCACAATTCTATTTGGGTCATTGTTGATAGGCTAACCAAGTCTACTCATTTCATCCCAGTACATACTCAGTATACTGTGAAAAGGTATGCCGAACTTTATATATCTCGTATTCTTTGCTTACATGGAATACCAAAGACTATAATCTCGGATAGAGGAGCTCAATTTATATCCAGATTTTGGGAACAAATACATAAAACTCTTGGAACACAGTTAATTCGGAGTTCAGCTTACCATCCGTAGACAGATGGGCAAACTGAACGAATCAATCAGTATCTGGAAGATATGCTCCGAGCTTGTGTATTAACATACAGCAAAGATTGGGAGAAATGCTTACCTTTGGCAGAATTTTCCTACAATAATAGCTATCAAGAAAGTATTGGGATGTCACCATTTCAGGCTTTGTATGGACGAAGTTGTCGTACACCATTGAATTGGTCTGAAAGTGGCGAGAGAATAATTTTTGGACCCGATATAGTACAAGAAGCGAAAGAACAAGTACACATGATCCAACAAAACTTGAAGCGGGCTAAATCTCGACAACTCAGCTATATAAATAATAGACGAAGGAAATTAGTATTTGACGTTGGAGATCAGGTATACTTGTGGGTCTCTCCCACAAAAGGAGTTCAACAATTCGGAATCAAAGGAAAGTTGGCACCGCGATATATCGGACCTTTTGTTATTCTAGAACAATGTGGGCCCGTAGCTTATCGGCTGGAAATGCCTGCACATCTTTCTGGAATTCATAATGTCTTCCATGTTTCTCAACTAAAGAAGTGTTTGAAGGCACCGGCACATATTGTCATCAAAGAAGTGGAACAACTACAACCAGATCTCACTTACGACGAGTATCCAATCAGAATCATTGATACGAAGGATCGGGTGACAAGGCATAGAACTACCAAGTTTTACAAAATCCAATGGAGCAATCATTCAGAAGCAGAAGCTACATGGGAACAAGAAGAGTTTCTCAAAGCAAACTACCCAGAGTTTTTCCAAGCTGCGACTACTAGTGCGGTACGTTCTTGAATCTCGGGACGAGATTCCTTTAAGGGGGAGGGATTGTGACATTCACATTGTTTAGAAAATAATAAAATAATAATAATAATTTTTTTTAAAATATCTTTACTGTTTGTGGGCCACGCCGGACCCACCCGTCAGCCCCCAGAATTTTCACCGCCGCACCGCCCGCGACCGAGCCGTGCTGGCGCGCGTGAGGGCGGCGGAGGCGCCACGACGCCCCTGCACGCGGGGCCCGCCGGCGCTGCTGTCGCTCGGAGAGAAGATTTACCGCCTCCTCTCTTCTCTTTCTTCTCTCTCATTCACTTCCTCTCTCACGCTCGCTTTCTCTTTCCGCCTCCTCTGTTTTTCTCCCGCCACCGCCGCCGTGCCCGCTCTCCGCCATCGACCATCTCCCCGCTGCCCCCGCCACTCAAAATCGCTGCAACTACTCCTCCAACAACTCCCCGACACTGCCCAGATCCGTGCTAATCATCGGAGGACACTAATCGCCGCCGTCTCTGCCGAGCTCAAGAATCGCCGCCGTCCGCCGTCACTATTGCTCTGATGAGCAATCACTGCTGTAAACCCCTTCCCTACCTTTCTCTTGCCTTGCTGCCTCGAGTTGTGCCCTTCAATTGCCGCGCCGATGCCCGGATGCACGCCGAGCCGCCGCGGCCGCGTTGCCGTGCCGCCATGCGCGCGCGCGGGAGAAAGGCGAGAGCTCCCAGCTGCTAGGCCACGCTCGCGGGACTGGGCCGCCAGGCCGAGCCGCAGCCCCGCGCGCGCGCAGGCCTGCGCACTCGTGCCGCTGGCCGCACCTTGCCCCGGCTAGGCCGACGCGCAGCTGGGCCGTGTTCCGCCCGATTGGGCCGCCCGTAAGCTGGGCCGTGCCCCGCGCTGCGCAGCTGCCCCGTTGGGCTGGATCCAGCGGCAGCTGGGCTGCCAAAGGCCTAACAGGCCGAAATCCAAAGTTTCTTTATTCTTTTCTTTTCTCAGGTTTTCCAATTAATGATAATTCCAAAGTTTGAATAAAATCCAGAAAATAAATTAGACTTCCTACAATATTGAAAATAATTTTGTTAAGTTCTAAATAAATTCCTTTACCACTTTGTGCAATAAAATTTAATAATTATTTTATATGATTTTCTAGTAAGTTTATAAATTATCTTTAACATGTTTAAGTAAGTTTATAGGTTTATCTTTTAAACTGTTGTTTAATTTATTTTTTCTAAGTTAATATTTATTTTGTTAATGGATTTATTTTATAAATAAATGGGGTAATTAAGGGTTATTACTTTGAATTAAAATATGTTAAACCCTTGTCATTAATGGACATAATTACTCTTATCATGAAGGAAATACTTCAGATAAGAATAATTAAAATTCTTAATCTAAATAATTATTGGAGCTATTTTTTTTTTCCAATGCATTGCATATCATATTTCATGCATTGTTAATACTAACTTGCGTTATGTCAACGAATCGTATAGGATCCGAGACCATCGGGCCAGCTGCTGAGTGTGGGCCCGAGGCGGTAATTGTTGAGACTGCTCCCGCACCTGATTCATCATTTCCGAGCGAAACCCAAGGCAAGCCCCAGTGCATCCCACCTATGTTTTTAAATTCTTTGTTTTATCACAGTCAGTCGAGTCATGCCTGTGCATTAGGTTCCAGGAATTGATTGACACCCACCTGCATCACTACCGAATCCTAGGATGTTTTTACCCTATACAGGTATAGGTAGGATGATAGGCGCTACGCTTATGTCGTAGGATTATCGGTAGCACTGCATAGGATAAATCTTAAAGCATGGAGGCTTTAAGTTGATTGAAATCTTTGGGAAATTAAATGAAAGTGGATAATGATGATGAGACCGGATGGGCCCCGTAGAGGAAAGGGCAAAGACTGGGTCTTGCAAGGTGGTAGCCCCGTCCGTGTCAAATTAGGACCAAACCGTTGGCGGCTCCGTGAACAAGTATTGAACAGTACCGTCTACATGCTGGTATATGGGACACAGTAAGCTGATGTACCCTAACTACTTCAGTGGTAGAACGTAGTCAACTTTCTTTTTCTGGCTGCTAGTGAGATTGAAGTCTCACGGGAGGGAAATGGTGGTCGCCCATGGATAACGTCTGGGACGGGTATCTAGTGGGGTCTCTATATTCCCGGGGAAGTTGGAAACGGATCGACCTCTGGTTGGGGTTAGTGGGAAAGGTTGTCATATACGACCAATGCGGTGCGTATGTGTCGTGTAGTCGGGTTTTACCCAGCTGGTAGAAATTGATTCGAATCGCTGTCCCTCGCAGCAATGAGTACCGCTTGTTCACTTGGCGCGAACGGAGATAATCAAGAGTAACAAGAAGGAGAAGCATTATTTAAAATTATTTAGTTTGGCTTGATAAATTTTGATTGCAATAGTTGCAGGATGCAAATCTTATTATTAATGAACATAATCGTGAGATAAAATTTGAAAATAGCTATCCATTAGTAAGAGCTGTTTATCGCAAGTCTGAGTCAATCCACCAGCCAAAGGCCTAAGCATTCTAGATGTCGGCCTTAGCGAGCCACGTTGACGGGTTAGTCTTGCGGAGTATATTAGATACTCAGGATTTGTTCGACTTATTATTTTGATAGGTGGGGAGCCAAACTCATTTGGAGGGTCAGAAGACATGCCGGAAGAAGGACAGCTGCCGGAGGGAGGTTCTCTTCAATGGGAACGCATTCCGTCTCCGGAAGAATAGGAAGCTAGGTGTGTCTCAGAGAGTAAGATGAAATAAACTTAGTTTAAAAACTTGTTTTTAATGTCGATCAAACTTCTGTTAAGATCAAACATCTTGTTGTAATAAATGTTTTTCCCCTGCAAATCTCTTGTCTAATCTTCTTGAAAACCTGGTTGTATTATACCATGATGATATTTATATCTAGACTTGTAAGAATGTATATGCTGTTGTAACTCGCTTCGTCGAGTGTTCTCCTGTACACGGTCCTGATCATCCCGGAGGGGATGTCACATAATCCACTTCAAATTATCGGATTATCCATATCCATCGGATTTTGTCAATACCATAACCTATCCTACATCCTCATGTCATCGGATTTGGATTATCCATATCCGTTAAAAAACCTCAAATGCTGCCCCGCATCCTCAAAAATCGGATTCGAATTGGATCGGTTTCGGAAATTATCCATACCGCTTTCACCCCTACATAAGACGCATTATTCAACAAAATTTCGCTTCCGATCTACCTCCGGTCCGAATCCATGCCATCTCCGATATCCAAAAAATCCATATTCATATCCGCACCCACATATTATCCGCTCCGAATACGATAAATAATTAAGGATTAGAATTTGAAAAAGGCATTATCCGATCCGATCCGCTTTTTTATCCCTACATACATATCAATGTGTAGTTAATAATTTTACAAGACAAATTGAATTTGATAGCAAATATTTAGTTTAACAACAACTATTACATGAATGATACAAAACTGTGTAATAATTTGGTCAACTGGATGGCAAAGAATACCCGTGGAATTGAAATATGGCAATATAAGTTGGCCAATAAAAAATCAATAATCAGGAATGGTGTAGCTTAGCGTTTAGGACTGATTGTTTTGGCAAAAGGTGTTGATTAGGAATTTACGACCGACTGCCTTTTCTATGAAATAAAAGGTGTAGGTTCATAACTTAGAGTTGCTCCCTTTTACATGGCAAATGTAATCAGATCATATTGAGAACCAACTTACTAAACATATTGATTTAATATTTTGAGACAATCTTTTATTGATAACATTTTTAATAAGGTGATCACTTTAATTTTAATCTATTTTATGATTTGTCATCAAAACATATAAGTGATCATTTTGATATAAAATAGGTGTCGGTTTACCTTATATTTTCTAAAGGGAGTCAGATCTTGATGAGAGTTGACTGTTTTTTGTATTGCAAAATGAAAGGTATGAGTTGGAATTAAGATCTGACATCAAAGTCTTATTTCTATTAGATTTCATGGTCCATCTGTGAAAATAACTTGATGGTGCATGTCGTTACAAGTCATGAAATGGTTTTGACGTTTTTGTTCCTAATAATTTTAAATCATTTGCAATTATTTTAGGGGTCAGAAAAATTTGAAGCTGCAGCACCAACCATGCACCTTCTTGAGGATAGTCTGATATCTCCTGTAAGTCTTGTGTCCTAACTTGTCCCATTGTGCATTGGCGACATGTGTCAAATTCTTGTTACTTGTTCAGCCTTTTACTTGTAGCTGTCCTTTCATAGGATGATATAGTCTCAATGTCTCAAACACTTGATGAACCTCAATCAGATGCCGATAGATCAATGTCTGAATCTCTTGATGATGAACCATGACCAAAGGCTAATAATGACCGAGTTGTTTGCCCAAATGTCCAAGCTCAGCCTCATGCTGAAGTTGTCTAGGTTAATGGACCCGAGCCAATCTCGAAGAAATGTTCTTTAGGTATGGAGCATTGGAAGATATATGCATGAAAACGTGCATTTTTAAGTTCATTGGATATCTCGGAAAGCATTGCTTTGTTTGAAAAATTGAATGGTTAAATCTTCCTGGTCAACAAAACTATGTAGAATCTGAATTAAGCTCTAGTAGACATTTTGTTGTGCGTCACATGTACCTTTTTAGTGTGTTCGTCGGATAAGATGAAGCATATGCAATATATGACTAGTCTAATTCTTCGACATGCGTGTTCTGATACTACTACTATTCCAGTAGGCATATACATTGACCCAACAAACCCATGCCCGATTTATGCCGATGTGGGCTGAACTAGATATGACGAACATAACGGCCTATTGGGCCATAACAAGACTAGGCCCATAGGTCATACATATCGTTAGCCTAGTTTTAGTGATGATACTGATGGACCACATTTTGCGTGTAACTACGGACCACCAATAGTTGAACCTAGTTTGTGATGGAAATAACAGGCCGCAATTTCTAGGCCCACAACCATAACAGCCTTATTAAGTATGGGTCTTTAACAAGATTAATCTTGCTAGTGATGAAACTTAATGGGCTATTTGGCCTGTTAAGCGGTGGGCCTGTAACTAGCTTAATCTTGTTAGTGACAAAAATCAAATGGGTTGTTCGACCTGTTAAGCGGCAGACCTATAACAAGCTTATACTTGTTAGTGACAAAAACAAAATGGGTCGTTCGGCCTGTCAAGCGGCGGACCTATAACAAACTTAATTTTGTTAGTGACAAAAATGAAATGGGTTATTCAACCTGTTCTTGTTAGTGATGAAACTAGGCGATGCCATGTCAGCACCACGTCGAATGGCTCAATGGCATTAATGATGAAATTTGTGTCGAAATTTGCTGTCACTAAGTTGCGACGGAAAAAATTTGTTGCTGAGAATTTTGCGACGGAATCACTTTTTTTATCACCAATCGTGGCTAATGACACATGATTGCCAATGAAAATTTTCTATCACTAAGAGAGTTTTTTCTTCGTCACTAACATGTGTCAATAACGAAATTTATGACCTTTTTTCCTTGTCACTGATCGTATGATTTCTTGTAACGCCAATGGCGGTAGGAGACCATGGTGACACTCCATGCCAAGATTGGGCGTGAATAGACATACCTATCTTTGGTGACATAGTCATGCACTTTTTGTAAGCTCCATGACCATTGGTCTCATAAACCCTAAAGATATTAATGTTTTGGTGATGAATGATAGACATGAAATATGACTAACGTTTACATGAATGTTGTGTGTATAGGAAACCTTGTCTACTTAACATCATGAAGTTGATGGTTGCCTTGGTGAATAATGATGACCACAAGCATGGATGCTTGAGGAATTTTTTGTACTCAAGAGTTTGTTGAAGATGGACCAAGGCTAAGGACAAGCTAGATTTAAGTGTGTTGGACCATTTGGCTAGTTATTAAGACTTAAATCCCTTGTAAAAAACTAAACTATCAAGATGGTCGAGTTCATATATGTTTGGTCATGCTGGATGGACATGAGTGTGGATGCTCGGTGAATTCTCATGACACTAGGTGGCATTGGAGAGGCCAAGAGCTATTGAAGGAAGCCTGGAAAACAAAGTCACGAAGAGGACAATACATTTTCAACTTCTAGATAAAGACTGGATAGTCAGGTCGTAGAGACCAGACTATATGGTCTGTGTGGAAGTTGTATTCATGGATCAGAGAGATAGGAAGAAGTTGTCTGCATGGATCAGAGATGCAAACCAGATTGCCCAGCATGTAGACTGGACAATACGTAGAGGCAAGAGGTCTCTATGTTGATCGTTGCTATAGAGATCGGATAGTCCGAGTCTAGATAGGTTTTGGAGAAAAATAGGTTCTAGAGCGCACAAGGACTAAGGATACTAGACAGTCCAGTGAAAAGACTGGACTGTGTACAGTGATATGGGACAAGTAGCAAAACAGAGGAGAAGAGGCTTCTAGAGTTGGATTTCAGTGGAGACTGGGCGGTCTGGTCAGTAAGAGACCAAATTGTATGATCTTTAGGTCCATAAAATTGTAGCATGGAGCAATGATTAGTTGAAGGTTGGAAGCCTATTTAAAGTCATTGATTGATGCTTGTGGACTTGAACATCATCCTCGCATGATGGGAGGGATCGAGACTTCAACGGGGGTGATCCAATAAGGAGTAGGGAAAGGTGCCATCCTTCTGAGATCTCAAGAAAAAAATATCATAATTCATCTCTTACTCTTTGCTCCTTACTTGATACATTACCTTCCATATTTACTTACCGTGCAACTCATGCTTGTGTGTTTGTCTTGCTGTTGTTGATTATCTAGTAGAGTTGCTTGAGTAGGCTTTTTTTGCTAGCTAGGTGTGCTTTCTTCCATGTGTTTTTGATTAGTAGATTTCATAGGAGTTGCATTATCTTGAGTGATCCACTAGTATGTTTAAGATGTTGTTCTATTTCATGGACTATTATCTTGCTACTGTGACTACCACTAGAATTGCTATAGGAACTGCTTGAGTATTTGGTTTTGAAATCAGCAAGAGTCCATCTAGAGAGTTTCCAATTCAACCCCCCCCATCTCAGTCACTCAGTCCTTTCAACTTTGACACTTTGGGGCACAACGTTGGATGAATCCTTTGCCGTGGCGGTAATGGGGATATGACATATCATCGTTAATCCCTACCGAGACTCACCGTTTGAGAACTTTATGAGTGATGAGTATGTGTTGCCATTATGGCTCATTCTTGATAGAGACAGAGGCAAGTGGATCCTTCGGTATGATGGTCAAAAAATGGTAGGCATCGTCTAACTTTTACCAAGACTGATCGACTGACTTGGATTCGATGATGGACATGTGATGGCTAGCAATGAAGCAACTGAGGTGTGGGTATTGCCAATTATGGAAAACTCCTTTGTTCCTAATCAGGTCACGGTGGCATGAGTGTCATTCCCCTTCACGAAGGCGTCGTTAAGGGCCTTGGCATCAACACTTTGCAAGGTCTTTTTGTGAAGATAGATGAAGGCTTTGGTTGACCTTAACCTCTTTGCTATGGTGTTGGCTAGAGTAGTTGGATTTTGTTTTTGTTGCAGTGTGGTGGTTGCTCAACCAAAGGATAGGGGATTCATTTTTTTAATCTTTTATTTGGCTCTTTATTCTGTAAGTATATGAGCAACTATCTGGGATAGAGCTTTTCATCTATAATGCTGGGAGTTATCTGCGTCTTTTTTATGCAGAGGCTGGGATAAGAATATTCCGTTTTTTTAAAAAGACATAGTCTTCACATACATGGGCATGAATTAGAAAATGTTCTATAGTATTTCTCAACATCATGAAACATAAGTCATCGTGTTCTGCTTCCATCCTCTCCTTGCCTCCATGATGCCATTTGACAAGCGCAGGGCTGAATACGCACTTCCTTTGTGCCCATCTCAGTCATTTTACAAAAGTGCTCACTTTTTTTCTAATCTTTTAAACTAGTGCTCAGGTCATATGGACCCTTTCGGCCACTCCATACTAGTCTATTATATATTTATTTGAGCAAGAAAAGGAGTCCCATGTTCACTCTCAAGGTGTAAAAATTCTCATATTAGTCGGAGAAAAAAATTTAAAAATAACCCACCATTGCCATTATAAATAAATTGACCAAAATACCCTTATATATCCTTTTACAATTACCCACCTCTACCATTACAAAAAAATCTCAAAATACCTAGCATTAAATTATATCTACCATTGTTTTATTGTCTTCTTTATTATTATTTCTGTGAAGTAGAGTCATTGCATGTGTCGGCTATTGAGGCAGATTTAAACAAATCAAAGAAGCTAGAGGACGATTATGAAACTTAACATGCGCTGTAGTCGGTTGCACCTCCATAGTGTGCGATGGCTTAACAACCAGATGAAGGGGAGGACGGAGCTGGATCGAAAGGATCACGTCATGTTGATCCTCATCAGGATGACATATTTCCAAGTTTGACCATGGCGGATCCAATACCGATGGCTTAACAAGATCGAGGAGGAGATAGTTTCTCTTTTTGCCTAGATCAGCATGACAGGTTTTTGTGTTTAACCATGACGGATCCAATACCGGTGACTTAACAAGATCAAGGAGGAGATAGCTTTCTGTTTTTGCTGCAAGTAATGCAACACGAGACTGGGTTGCATATTGTCAAGAGAAAATGTGGTCAAAATTGAGGAGAATGCATGGTGTAGTGACTAAGAGAGGATAAATATGTTGAACCATAAGTGATTTGCCCACCCTTTCTCATCAGTTTAAGCTTTTAGGTACAATTGGTCGGTGTATAGTAGCTTAACATGGTATCAGAGCTAGAGATCTTGAGTTCAAGTTCTGACGACCGCATATTCCACTGCGCCGCTCCTATTTCCACGCTAGCGCCCCGAGGGAGTTGCACGTGAGGGGGAGTATGGAACCATAAGTGATTTGCCCACCCTTTCCTATTAGCTTAAGCTTTTGGGTGAACTGGCTGGTGCATACTAGCTTAACATTCCACCTCATGTGGCAAATCACTTATGGTTCAACACTCCCCCTCACGTGCAGCTTCCTCGGAATGCAAACGTGAAAATAGAAGTGACAAAGCAGAATATGCGGTCGTTAGGACTTGAACTTAATATCTCTGATTCTGATACCATGTTAAGCTACTATGCATCACCAATTGCACCCAAAAGGCTAAGCTGATGAGGAAGGATGCACAGTTCACTTATGGTTCAACAAGATACATAAAAGTGATTGTTTGTCCTCACTAATTGGTCCAACCACCACGAGTCTGGGTTGGATTATATTATATCAAAGGTCAAAATCATTAAGTTAATCCAGGAATCAGGATGGTGTTGGTGGTAAAGCATTAATAGTGCATATTGGTGACATGGCATGGCGATCATAGCAATCAAATGTAAGATTACAACTAGCTAGGATCAAGTGCATAGAGTTACTGTAGGAGTATATGCGCCAAGCCGATAGACAATAGTTTGATCAGGAGCAGGAGCAGGACCTGCCTATGTCATGCAACACGATCTGTCCTTCCGTCTTATTAGGATGAAAGCCAAACGGACGATTGAAGAAGGTGAACAAGAATATCAAAAGTCACACTGGCATTTATGCATGGTGAGGTGCTATTGGCATAGTTTAATTTATATAAGATGTAAGTATAGAATTACAACAAAAATGATCTTACTAAAATTTTCAAAAAGATATCCAAACTAGCCGCGTAAATGCATGGGCAGGTTGACTAGTATTACATAATAAGCTAATTAAGGAGAAGTAAAACCACTATGAGATGGATGAATGAGCCCATGTGTACTTTAGCTCGCTTAGGAATCAATTTAATTGGCACGGACAGATGGCAGATTCCCCCACACGTATTTATTGTCGCGCTCATCTTCCAAAAGTCAACCAGCTTGATTATGACGCTAATATTTCTGCTTCCTCTCTGGAAATCAAATATTGCAAAAGCGACTGAGATATTGATGACTGAATTTAAGTCAACCAGCTCCAACTAAGAAGTAAAATTAAGTTATAGTTTCAAAATTTCTGAATCAAAGCCAAAAACTTTCGTTTCATAAATTAGTTTTAAATTATGACCAAGTAAATTGCAGCCACTATTATTTTTATGTGACGTACTCCTAAGTAGCTTAATTAGAATATAAAACTGCCATATCATGAACTTATAGTTGCTTCATTGTCTGAATGATATGAACTTAAAGTGTTTAACTCGTAATCCCTTTATATCATATAATGTTCAGGATATTAAGAAATTAAGATAACTGTTTCCACCGATGACGGGAGAAAACCAAGGTATGCACATGAATGAACCCATGTGAATTAGTTTGTCCCAATGCAAAGATCGTGTGGTGGCAGCATACACTAGCTATTACTCACAGATTGCACCTTGTCCGATATATCATTGTTGTGCTCCTCTTTTGAAGATGTAAACCAAGACTCCTTTGTATTGGTTTCCTATTCAAATGCTGTACTGAACCTGAAACTGAAAACCAACATGATGGATCTTTGAACTGCTTGAGCCAATATTTGCTCATTGAAATGACATTCTAAAAGTGATGTCAAACCTCTCCGATCTTATTATTAACTGGAAACTTGTAGCAAAGAAGATCTAGCCTCATTCTAATAAAGAGAAATAAAAATAGACAGCAGCAGTATCATTAACACTCTCCAATCCAGGGTAGAAGTAGGATGCCCCCCCCAACAGCGCCCCCCCCCCCTACAAATACCCCCAAAACCACATCATTGTCACCATCGAGCTTCGCCTACATTATTTCTGTGTTTTACCATGATAATGAAAAGCATATCTTGATACACCACTATATAGCTAGCTAACATAGAGCTTACTGGAAGCTTGGATTAACAGAGTTTATTAAGATGATGAAGCAGATGGTGATGGTGAGGCCATTGACAATCATGGAAAATGTGCTGATCCTCATGTTGGTGGCTTCTGCGTTGAGCGGGATGGCCGTGGCAGAGCCATTGCGTTATGACTTCTACAAGTCGTCATGCCCAAAAGCTGAGCAGGTTGTCCGCAGAATCACCGGGGAGATAATTTTCAATGACACCAGCATGGGGGCAGCCTTTCTCATGATGTTTTTTTTTGATTGTTTTCAACAGGTACAATCAACCTTTTTTTTTTGGATTTTTCTTTCATTCAATGCTAAGGCGCTCTCACAATCAACAATTTTAAATGTGGATGAACATTATATTTTATTTGTGTGCGGGCTTAATTGATATGTGTGTGTGTGTGTGTGTGTCTCAGAATATCATTTGATAAAAGCGTTGTGTCAACAAACCAATATATACCTGTATGAAATTACGAAAGGTAAAATTGTCCAAGCGAACCTAAATTAAAGATGACTGTAAACTCACTTATATATATGTGTACGTATGAAAAAGTTAGTTGTTCTTGCAGGGTTGTGATGCCTCTCTTCTACTTGATGAACAAAAAGAGACTGACTCCGTGACAGAGAAGTCATGGATGGCGACATATCTGCCAACATATGACGCCATGAATGAGATAAAGACGGCAATGGAGGCCATCTGCCCTGGCGTTGTCTCCTGCGTAGACATCATTGCCTTGGCAGCCCGTGATGCAACAACCATCTCGGGCAGCTTCTCCTTTCCAATGCCCACTGGACGCCGTGACGCGCTGGTCTCCATCACATACTATGACTACACACATATCATCCCTGTTCCATACATGGAGGTCCAGGAGCTCATCAAAAGCTTCGCCGCCAGGGGCCTCGACATCGATGACCTGGTGGTGCTCTCTGGAGCACACTCCTTCGGGATTTCTTACTGCAGAGCCGTTAAAGACCGGTTGTACCCGACCATGAATGACACGTATGCCGCCATGGTGAAGGAAGCATGCTCAACTGATCATGAATGGAATAAGCTAAACAACAACCTTGTAACAAATCCAGATGTGCTGAGCAACCAGTATTATAGCAACATACTCAGTGGGTAGGTTTTGTTCAAATCGGATCAGACATTGATGAGCCGTAAATGACACGGCAGCCAAGGTGAAGTTCTATGCCACTAACCCGCTCGCATGGAAGGTGCGGTTTGCTGCGGCACTGGTGAAGATGGGCGGTATCCATGTGCTCACTGGGACCGAGGGTGAGGTCAGGAAAGTCTGCAACGTCATCAACTAGTATTCAACGACTTGCATCTTAAAATTATTGTCGTGAGAACAATAACTCTAGTTCATTTGAACTAAAAATCTTGTTATAAGGACAATCATTTGAAATGGATGGAGTATATGTGTTAAGACTAAATAGCGATGCTAGTGCTGTCCAACAAATAAGATGTATGGGGTCTTGCTTATTTCAGATGTATGGACCCCAGCTCTAAGGGTTATTGGAAGAAATAATTTCTATGTAAGAGTTATTGATAATTATAGTAAGTATACATGGTCTACCTCCTTGAGGTATAAATTAGAGGTGTTTAGGTCTTTTTGAGATTTTCAATAATATTATAAGCTTCATCACTGTTGGTTACCTCAAAGATGTCAACGTTTTGGTAATTGGATGACAAACATGGAATGCACTCAATGTCTACACAAGTGCGGTGTATACAGAAAAAAATTACTATTTACTCAACATCATAATGCAAAAGAATGATTGCCTCAGTGAAGTGGCTACTTGAGGATCTTGATGGAGGTCATTGTGAAGGTGAGGATCAAGGTTTAGGATTCCTAGGGCCAAGTGTCTTGTGGTCATTTGGCCATATGGTAGGTTTGAGTTCACTGAAAAAACCAGACTACCAAGTGGATATGAGCCCTACTCTTAGATCACACTAGTCGGAGAAGAGTTTGAATGCTCAATGAGTCTATTATGCACTAGAGTGACAATGCAAAAGAGGAGGCACCAAGATGATGAAGTTGAAAATAGGAGAAGAGGAGTAGGAGAAGACTCCATCATTTTGAGACCTCAAACCAAAACACTTGAGACTCTTTCACCCTCTCTCTCTATCTCTCCCTTACTATTTGCATTACCTTTCCACATCTTTATTAGCTTGTAGTAGCACCCTTGCTTGCTTTATCCTTTGCATGCTTGAGGTACCTTGCTGTCCTTCTTGTAGACTTGTTGATTGCTTTTCTCTAGTTGTTTATCTAATATAGTTGCTTGCAGAGGTCCTTTGCTAAGCAAGCCAAGTGTGTTGCTTTCTTTTGTTGTCAAAATCACTAGCTTCTTGGTGTGTGATTCACTTGAAAGAGTAGGTTGTATCTTGCATAGTCTCATACCTCTTGCTAGTGTCTCTCCACTAGAATTTCTATAGGATTTTTTAGTGTGTGGTTTGGGTTTAGTGCAAAAAATTTGTACTTGCGAATTCCCAATTCAATCTCGCTTCTCGGTCACAGCCCTCTTATTAGTCTCCAACTCGCGCACCAACCACTTTATGACATGTGGCTCTCCACTAGAATTTCTATAGGACTTTTTTTCAGTGCGTGGTTTGGGTTTAGCACAAAAAATTCATACTTGAATTTCTGATTCAATCCTGCATCTCGGTCACCAATAAGAGCCCTCTTATGAGTCTCCAACTTGCACACCAACCTCTTTGTGACATATGGCTTACTCAGCCTCTCGGCTTGGATGCGCCTAGATCTTCTACATCATCATTGGATCCTATGAGATCTGGCATGTCTATCGATACAACTACATTAGAGGATAGACAAATTTAACATGTTGACGATCTCTAGTGCAATATCAGTAAACCAAATGCCGTTCCTGACTTTGTTCGATATTGTAGCCTTTGTATTTCTAGAGAACCTCGAGATGTGTATGAATCAATGCAAGATGAGTGGTGGAATGGACCTATGAATGAAAAGCATGATACACTTATCGGAACAGAACATGGCATCTTATGATAAGAGTATTAGGCAAGACTCAAGAATTGTCACAGTGTTTGCAAAGGAAAAATCAGAATATTGTTCGTGCTATAGGATTTATTGGTGCTGTGTTTAAGAGTATGAATGAGATGAGAGAAAATGGTTGGGTTTCACTTTTTGAGGAGCTGAAGAGTTTTTTGTCTCAAAAGGAAAATATTTATTCCAGATATGGAAGGCACTATAACAATTAGGGGTCGTTCATGGTGTCGGGGTGCTAAATTGGTGAGTTACTACCATCATTTCCACCATGGAATTTTCATTGTTGTGATTAATCAGATCCTTGCTGGGTTGAACAACCGCTTTGCTGAGAGATCAACTCAATTGTTAAGATGTATTGCTTTCCTTGATCCAAAGAATGATTTTTTAAACTTCGAGGAAGATAAATTACTTGAACTTGCAAGAATTTATGCTGCTGATTTGTCAGAATATGATTATGTAGTATTGAAGGACCAACTTTCTACATTCTTGTATGATTCTAGATCTGATAATGACATTTTGAGCTGTAATGATCTTGGGAGCCTTGCTGTGACAATGGCTAGAACTGAGAGACACACATGTTACCCAGTAGTTTATCATCTCATCAAGCTTGCATTGATTTTGCCCGTGGCAACCACATCAGTTGAGAGGGCCTTCTCTGCTATGAACATTATAAAAACTGAGCAAAGAAATAAAATGGGTGATGAATGAATGAACAATAGCATGATATGCTACACTGAGCGAGACATGTTTGCATCCATACAAGATGAAAGCATTCTGCAGCGTTTTCAAGCCATTGGTGATCGTATGATCAGTTTACCCAAGAAGAAACAAAATTAATGGTGCGTATTTTCTTCTCAATTTATCATTCATATCACAATACTATATTTTTTTACTATCTGAGTTATTATAATAAATTATAATATTTTAATACAGATTTTATCAGAGACTATATTCTTAATACTTTTCTACAATCAAGTCTGTATCTGCCTCCAACTGGTACTTATCTATCCTAATTCCTTTTTTTACAAGCTGTTTCTGCACTCTATTTTTTGTATTGTTCATTGTGACAATTGCTACATTATATCATTCGTGAGACTTTTTAGCTTGTCCGCACTTAGCACCCCCTTAGCTCCATTCCTTGCTCCGCCACTGGAACTGAACACGGGGGCTCCCATTGGCAAACAAATAAACGGTTCCTTTGCCCAGTGCACTCCTCTATTTCCATGTCCCCGAGAGTAACGTTATGCACATACTTCAGGTTCATAAGTTTTTCTGTTATAGTTGAACCCATATACTCCCTTTGCGTCAGAACGCTCCCAATCAACAAATTGACTTATTTTAACACCAAATGGACGGGAAAAACCAAGAGATATATAAATGAAAAATGATGGCACGTGAATTCCAAATAAAGATTGTGATGGCATAATACCACCGCTAACCGACAGATAGCACAATCTCCCATATGTTCATTGTGGCGCTCCTATATCGAAAATGTTAAGTAAGACTCTTTTGCATTGGTTTCCTTATCAAATGCATTAGTTCTGTACCCAAAACCTACCAGGAAATTAGACGATTCTTTGACTTGATTGGGCCGGTGGCTCGTTATTACTACACGTCCTTAAACTGTACGTCAAATCTATGAAAGGGTTAGCTCACTTTAACTATGATGGCCTCTATAAATAATATCCCCGATCCAAGCAAGACGTATCGTATGGTAGCCTATATAAAAATCCACGAAACAAGCCTAACATCAAGCATCGCATGCACTTCCCTTTCACCACACTGTATTAGCTTGCACTACCACATCACACAAGTGCTAATAATATGATGAAGCTCATGGTAATGGCAGCGCCGGCAACAAGCATGGTTGTTGCGGTCATCATGCTCCTCATGTCAGTAGCTTCTGCATTGAGCATGGTGGGGCCATTGCGGTACAACTTCTACAACTCGTCTTGCCCGAAAGCAGAGCAGGTGGTCCGCAAAACAATTGAGGAGATAGTTTTCAAGGATCCCACCATGGGGGCAGCCTTTCTCAACATGTTTTTCTACGATTGTTTTCTACAGGTGCAATAATCTACCATTACTACTTTTCTTTGATTACATGTTATATCTTTGATGAGGTAGAGCTGTACATATATCTCTCTGCGCGTATTTATTCAGATTATTAGTGGCCTGGTGTTATTGTGTAGGGTTGTGATGCCTCCGTTCTACTTGACCCGTTGGACGATGATGTTTACGAGAAGAGGTGGAAGTGGGCTTATCTCCGTGCGTATGATGCGGTGGAGGAAATCAAGACGACGGTGGAGGCCGTCTGCCACGGCGTGGTCTCCTGCACCGATATTGTCGCCTTGGCAGCCCGTGATGACAGGTTCGCCATGAGAGGCCTCGACATCAAAGACATGGTCGTCCTCTCCGGAGCACACTCCTTCGGGATCTCACACTGCGTCGACATCCAATACCGGCTATACCCGAGCACACTGTACCCGGCCGGGGACTCGACCATGAACACCACCTATGCTGCCAGGGTGAGGGAGGTGTGCCCGTCGAACCTGTCCAGTTGGGTGTTGGGACCGACAGTGAACAACAACCGTGTCACGGACCCCAACATGCTGAGCAACCAGTACTACAGCAACGTGCTCACTGGGCAGGTGCTGTTTAAGTCTGACCAGATGCTGATGAGCCACAATGACACGGCTGCCAAGGTGTCATTCTATGCTGCCAACCTGCTTGCATGGAAGGTGCGCTTCACAGCAGCGCTGGTCAAGATGGGCAACATCAGGGTGCTCACCGGGACGCAGGGAGGAGGTCAGGAAGGCCTGCAACGTCACCAAATAAAAAATAGAGAACCCTTATTATATCTATATATGTGTCATTGCATCTACGTACGTTACCATGTCCATGTTCGTTAGTTGATGTTTTACAGTGTTTGCAAGTAATAATGGCCCTTCGTTGCCCGCGATCTAACGGTGCACAATTGAAGGTACTTGTCAACCTGTATTTGATTTGTATCATAGGTTCGAAGATACCGGCAAAGCAGAATGTTAAACATGTAATTTCTACTGCATCAAAATGGGAAACTTAATTACAACATGGAAGAGGTGGCCCGGAAATGGGGTCATGCATGCATGCAAGGGATGCAGAGATTCTATTTTTCCTCTCTTTCTGTGTACCTAATCTCTCTCTCTCTCTCTCTCTCTCTCTCTCTCTCTCTCCCTCAAAGCACGTCAAGGCTTCTTACAAATTTTGAGATATCTCTCCTATACATCACGATAATGCATCCAAATTCAACGTTAGAGAAAATAAAGGGTTGGACTTTGAATTTTTCTTCATAACAAAATGAAAATTTCTGATGATATTGGGGAATTCCATATTCTACAAAAAGAAACTCAAATTTTCAAAATAACAAATCAATACCCATGTTCTCCTGGCAGGTTTCATACATCTATTAATGGCGTACTCGCCAAAATGATGAATCTTGGGTTTCTTTTGCAATCAGGATGAAAGTTGCATGTCATTTATTTTGGCAAAGATCGGAATCCAATATTTTTGAGCATTTTAGGATAATCACAGACTATGTTTAAGTGCTTTTTTATACCTAAAGTAACCTTTGATCAATCAACGGTGGATATCTTCTTTGTAAAAATACTTCTTAATACCTTGCAAACACCATAAAACTATATAATTAACGTCATGGGGGGTCTGTGTTATCGTGGCCATGTCCTTTTGCCACAGTTGGCACATAGTTCTGCACCTACACATAATGGCTTTGCGAGAACTAAACCCCTAGGGATCAATGAAGGAGACCATGTGAACTACTGGCAGCTTGCTGCCCAAAGATTATATCACCGTTGAGGTGCTTGTCTTTCAAAAATGTAAATTAAGACTCGTTTGCATCGATTTTGCTTCTTAATATGAAATGCGGTACAACTTCTGCAGGCACCTTCGGTAAAGGAGGCGATTATTCATTGAATCGATCGGTTGGGTCAGCATGGCTCGATTAAATTACCGTACAACAAGATCAAAATGACAATTATAAGTCAACAAGTTTTTATATGCTTAATAGAAACATTGCTAGTTATCACCATGCATACAAAGTTTACTTCAACAAACTGACAACATGTGCAGCGGGTGAACACTCCATTTCCTAGGCATACGTACTAACATGATCTAGTATAGCTTAGACACCAATAGCTAAAGTTATACAGCTTTCTTGCAGAATTGAAGCTTCTTTTCGATGAAACAAAAATGGCGATGCGACAGGCATGGCCATCGTGCTGACGCTCTTGATGTTCTTCGTTGCTCCTGGATTGAGTGGAACGATGGCCACGACAGGACCATTGCGCTACCAGTTCTACAACTCGTCGTGCCCTAAAGCTGAAGAGGTTGTCCGCAAAACTACCCAGCAGATTATTTCCGAGGACCCCAGCAAGGGAGCTGCCTTCGTCTACCTTTTCTATGAAGACTGCTTTATTGTTCTGGTGATCCACCAATCATCTTGTTACCACCTATTAGTACTATCCGATTCGACGCTCTTCAGAGCTTGTGTTGTTTAAATTTTCTACAACTTCAAAACCATAAGTTATTTCGGACTTAGTATGCCTGCTTTGACCGTATCACTAGATATGTTCTACAAGAAAATCGGTCTAATGCCACGGTTTTTATCACAACAATGCGATTTGCGTTGCAATATATGGGGTTTATTGCAACAACAGTCAATTTTGGTTGCGATAGGTTGGTATGTTGCCACTAGTTACGTAGTGTTGAAATTAAAATTTTGGTGGTTGGAAAAAGTAGGATATATCACAAATAATATTTGTGCGTTGTAATTATGCCAAAGTTATGGCCACACTTTTTATGATGGTTGCAATAGTTGTTGATGTCGCAACGAATATAGGTTGTTGTTATTAGTATTGTTGTGTGTTGTAAAAGAGTTTATACTATGCCAATGAAAAAATGAATTGTTGCGATAAGAGTCATAGATATAGCAACGCAAGCCAAGGTTGTTGCAAAAGGAGTTTTAGATATTGCAACACAAACATGAATCGTTGCAACGAGTGTTAGATATAGCAACGAATCCATGAATCGTTGTTAGAAACAATGTTCTATTGCAACGCCAGATCATCCATGCTATGTATAGTAAATTTTAGTGGCAATAGATGGCTTTATCGGTGCCATAAGATTTCTCTATTTGTTGCCGAAGGTGGAAGAGGGAGGTTAGAGTGGCTGCTAGTTTGTCATGTCACTAGGCTTCCTGTGAGCTTGGACGACGACGGTGTTAGGGTTCTCATCCGCTCCAACATTGTTCAACCTTGGGGAGGAGGGTTGTTGTTTCGGGAGGAGCAGCCTCGACAAGGCGGCAAGGATGCCGCCAAAGCCACGGTGGTCAGCGATTGGTGGGCAGGGCAGGCGGGGTGGGGGGGGGGGGGCGTGGTGTGGTGTGGCAAGGTAGGACAGCATCGCCGGCCGCTATAAGTGGTGATGGGCTGGGAAGGAGTTGGAGGCGGCATATGGTGCGCTAGGGAGAAGCGATAAATGAGGCTGAAGATGTCGATCGATCATCTGATATTCAATTAACAGTGTGAAATAACTAACTGAGGCAAAAACATAGTTTTAGTCAACTGATAGAGACAGATTCATCGCATGGCTGCCTCCGGGAGATATGATCCCGGCGCCTAGGGCCACCCATGGGCTCCCCGCTCTGGATTGCTAGGAAGATTTTTCTCTTGTGATGGGATGATTTGGTGGGGAAGAGAGGTGAGCGGGAAGGAGGAGAAGCCGAGTGATTCGTCTGCAGTTGTGTTTATATTAGAACATAACTGAGATTTGCCACTGACATGTGGGGTCGCAAGGGAATCAAAGTGGCCCACCGGGTTCTTTTCCAGTTCTTGTGCGGCAGCGGTTCATCTTCTAATTTTCCCTAGAACCACCTATACTATACACTGATCTGCAGGACCCTATGGGAAGGAAAGTGGCCCACTGAAACGTAAGCTCTTCTCTGGTTCTACCACAATTCTTCTTACTTTGTTTCCGTACTAAAAACTTGCAACATGTACAGATTTATCATATATTGTCCAAATTAGTTGGTTTTTTCCTTAGTTCATGTATAACGTTTATCTAGCAACTGGAATCATTTGTATCCAACTATTTCAGTATTCCTAGGAACTTAAATAGCCAATGAACAATGGTCACTTTTTAACATTTTCTTCTCTACTTTGTACCTCTCCAGTCATGATGATGTATTTGGCATTTCTTATGTTTCTTCTATGTACATCTTACACCTCCCTGCACGTATAATTTGTAACAACAATTGTGAAAACAATATTTTGAATATTTTGATGAAATTTCACTATTTTTTTTTCCTACAGTAGCTAAGCCAATGAAACTCACGAGGAAGCTCAACTTCTAGACGTACAACGTCTGGTCCCACACACGCCGCAGCCGCCCACCACACCCAGCCGGCCGTTAAATTCTCCAACACTTGACGCCCTCATTGCCCCCCTTCCCACCATTTTCTTTCCACCTGCGGATCCGGTAGTGTCCTTGTCGCCGAGCCGCGGCCCACCGCCAGTTTGGCCACCCTCCCCCAGGCCTCCCTCTATCTCTGGAGCACTCCGATGAGGCACCAACATCCTCGAACCTCTAACTCGAGCTCTACTCGCCGGTGCTTCTCAGCAGTGAAGAGGATGACGCGGTGTTTGGGCCCAAACTACTGTCAAACGCAGCCCAAACCGCGCGCTTGGACAAGATGCTAAGCTAAAAAGAGCGGCTTCAAGCTCGGCTCCCGTGTCGCTGCAAGCTCTCACAACCATTGCGGTCCGCGACATAAATCCCCTCCTCCCTCTAATGCCTCATATACTGGTTCATGAATCAATGGGAGGAGTGATGGCGATAGGTAGTGATGACAACACGCAGGCGCTCGTCTCCTCATCTGGCGACGACATTGGCAAGGCAGGATGAAGATTGACAGAGAAGTAGCTTTAGACGCCGGAGGTCGATGGGAGAGCGCAAGCTCAAGGATATCAATGAAGTAGAGGAGCACGACCCATACATAGGCCAAAATATAAATAAGAAAATATGTGATGATATTTTTTATTTTCACAAATTGAGAAAATATAATCAAATAGTAGCTAAAAACTAATTGTTAGATTTTACAATATTATATGGAGTAATAATTAGTGTACTCAAACAAAGTTCACTTCTCAAGTCAGTTTTCAATTCATGAACCAATACTATCATTCGCCACGTATATACCTCTCATATGTTAGGGCAATTTTTGTAACAAATACCATGCATTAGTGCTTAAACAGCCCATGTAAATTCCTGTAAGTGCAGCACTCCCCATTGACAACTAAAAAAGTTTCTCCTCCTTATTCACGCAATTGAATTAGTATTGTTTTCATATAATTTGATTGTTGCCAAAATTTTAAAAGGCCATGTACTTCTGAACTCACTTTGTGGTTGAATTACATAATTTTCTATTCACATGCAAGTAACTGTAGATTAAAATAATAGTTTTCTAGTGACAGACAAGTAAACTTCAATTAAAAACACAGTTGATGCATGACATATAGGCATAATTTTGGCAACATATGATGCATGGTGTACTAGTAGTACTACGTTTGATATGCTTGCATGTTATAGTTATTAATATTTCCAACATGTCACCTCAAACCAGATTAGAATTTTTAATAATAGTATTCCATTTTTTACCCTCTACAATTTATAATATCTATGCAATGTTAGCGTATTGATATTTTTGCACACATAGAGTGCCCCATTGATAGCTGAGAGGTGGACTTTAGTCATATAGTGCAAGGGGGCAGAAGGAGAGCAACAACGTGTCGTTCGAACCATTCTTGACAAAGCTGACATAACATATTTCAACTTGACTAGTTTCAAAGATCAACTTGGGTATGGAATGCGTGACTATTTCTACTACAAGAAGAGATGTGTATTTGATATCGCTAGTCTTGAGGCAATAGATTTCATACAAGATGCAGAGGACATGGTTCAGAACTTGGGTTCTGAAAGAAAAGTGAGGTTAATATTGACCAAACAGCAAGAAACTGAGCGACATGTCAACATCACACCACTGAAACAATTTAGGCAGATTGAGTCTGATGATGAGGAGGAGGACAATGATGATGAACTTGGGATGGATGAATCACTCGATGCCTACAAAGATTGGTTGGAGGATAAAGGACCTCGTACTAGTATATAAGCTATTTCTGATGCACTAACATGTACCTAAAACTATTGTGTTTACTAATATAAATTTCTTGTGACTCGTAGATCTACGTGATGACTATAGGCAACAAACAGTAATGACATACACTGAATGGTTAAGGGAACAAGGTCATCTGGAAGAAATATGTAATTATTTTTTCCTTTCAGATTCTTACTTAGTAGCAATGAAATTTGTAAATATACTAAGTGCAACTATTTTCCATGTTTTTAACAGTGTCTTATACATGGGATGATCCGCGTACGACTGTACATGATGAGAGCAATCATAGCAATGCATCACAAGAAGTATACAGGTCAGCTCATGCTAGGAAAATAAAGATGAAGACAAAAGGTTTCAAAAGTTTCATACATTCCCAAAGTACAGTCTTCATTTTTTAACATATAATGTTAGTTTCTCTTTTGTGATTGTAACTAACTGGTAAGAATTCTGGGCGTAGTACCATGAAAGCACTAGCTGCAATGGCCAAGAGATTGAGGTCTTGCACAGAGAAACTAAAGATTGAATTTTCCACAAATCTGGGTGAACCATGTGGAGATAATAGGCGCACATTTGTGGATGAAGTGGTTTGGTCTACAAGGTTGCATACGCCTCTGATTGGAGTAAAATACTGGAAACATGTCAATCAAGAAGTGAAGAATAAAATTGCAGAGTGTGTATTGGTATGTTTATTAGTGGCTCATCTTTGATCATTTACATATGTTATGCAACAGTAGTGACTTAATCATAATATATGTACATGTTTTGTTTTCAACAGAATTTATGGGACATTGAGGACAATGATGCATCAAGGGAAAAGATTTGGAAGATTGCAAAAGAACGCTATAAAGGATGGTGTTCAACTTTTAGTACCACATACAGGGCTTATAACACTTATGAGACAAGAATGAAACATAAGCCCGATGACTTAGATATTGTGGAGTGGCACTACTTGATCCTGTACTTTGGATCCAAAAAGGTCATGGTACGACACTCTTGCGTAGCATTATACACTCAAGCCTAAGTACCATATCTGAAAATATTTTTCTGCTGCACTCTTGTAGAAGATTAGCATCCAGAACTCTAAGAATCGTCAACAAATGAAAACCATGCATGTCATGGGTTCTAAACCATTCTCTCAGTGTAGCTGGGAAAAGGTAAATATTTGTTGCATTTTCTCCAATTTAAATACATTAAATAATGATATATTAATGAAGTTCACAATTACAATCATAGAGGGATCTAGAAACTGCTGCTGAACCAGGTGTTTTGGACCTTTTCAAGACTAATCACACCAAGCAAGGAAAATGGTCAAATCCCCTGTCTGAGAGTATTTATGTAAGCAACAATTTGATCATAAACTTGCTTCCATATTACAAGTTTCTTTTCTACCACAACAAGACCTCTATTGATCTCATACAATTGTTTTTGTCCCTCAGATTAATACAGCCAGGAAATTGACTATGACAGAATTAGATGAATTGGATGATGAAGAATCAAGAAGCATCAGACCTCCAACTGCTAAAGAAGACCTTGTTTTCCAGGAAACGTACAAAGAAACAACAGGAGCCAAGTCAACCAAGTTACGTGGCCTTGGTTACTGTTCAAATCCAAATAAGAACCAACTGTTGCAGGAGAGACTAGAAGAACAAGAATGTGAGAACCAGAAATTGAAACAGCAACTTGCAAAGGAAATTGCAGACAACGAAGAATTGAAGGCACAACTAAAAGCCTCAATTAGACAAGAACTGATGCAAGAGTTCAAGGCAATGTTTGCAACTAGTAACCAAACAGATGAACCAGTCCATGAGGTAATCATAAGACAAATTATGCATGTTGAACACAATACTCTATTAATCTTGCATAATGATTGACAATAGTACTGTTTTTGAATCATAAGTTTTTTATCATGTACACTATTTACAGTTTGTTATTCAGAAATCTGATTGGCATGGTCTTGCCAAACACATGCCTAGACATTTGGAACGGACTGACTCTCACAATCCCAGCGACATATGACCTTGTTCCTTTTTGTGGCCATTGTTTTGCATTTTTCACTTGATGTTTACTGTACCTGTTAGATTCATATTCATGTAGTTATATCTTATGTCAGTTCTGGTGGACCATCAAGTAAAGCATAACTAAAGCTTGTGATCTTGTTTGTCACTTATCAACGTCATGCTTTTTTTTAGGATTGTCTGTCCATTGAAATATTGGGTTAGTTTTTTTTGGATATCTTGCTTCAGTAGGTCAAGGCATAAAAGGTTGTCTAGTATTTTTATAATTGACTTGTTACAGTTGTCCTATTATTTTGTTCAAAACTGTACTTTTGCATTTTGGAAAATATTACTATTCTGTTGAATTGGATGGCATTCCGGATAATATAGATTTTCTTACACATAATGGTCCGATGTGGTGGTTGTGCTACTAAACAACTACAGACAGCTATGACTATGAATGAATATACGAGTGGTCATCTCTCAACTGCCCTTTTTTTAAAAATAAATCAACAGACTATACCTGAAATGAACAATACAACAGAAGATCAAGCTAGAAGCCCTACAATCAATATTACAGCAGGTGATGAAACTAGGAACACTGATGATAACGATGATGAAACACCATTGCAGAGGGAAGAAAAGACGAACCAGGTAATGATATTGATCAACCATTTCAATCATAATTGTTTATTGCATGAATTGCAGCTAATGAGCTAACAACAACAGTATAATCTAGAATGGTGAAACACCATTGCGGAGGGACGAAACGGCGAACCAGGTAATGATATTGATGAACCATTTCAATCATGATTGTTTATTGCATGAATTGCAGCTAATAAGCTAACAATAGCTGTATAATCCAGAATGAGCCAAGAAGTATTGTAACAACAGAAAAAAGAACAATGCCACCCCTGCCAATTCTAGACCTTCCAAAATTTCAAAGAGTCTGTTCAGTGATAATCATGGAAAAGGTGGTGCAGTAGGCAATAAGCAATACATTAGTACACAACAACTGATAAATGGTGCTAAAACCCGAGCAAGCAAAAAGAAACAGCAGGTATGTACTGGAATTTCACTTTCACATTGCCATTAAAAATTTGGAATGGCTAAACATTTGATAGCTACAAAACAAATCTGTTTCAGTAACAACCAGTCATTTTGAAAAAAGCAATCAGTAGCATCACAGTTCTCTTTCTCTAGTACTTTTAATTCTGTAAATTTGGATGAACCTTTATTGCAATTGCGAAGGACATGCAAGCTCTAGACAGGCAATAAGACTCATGGTTGCTTCATCCCTACAAGTCAGATTAATGTCAATGTCGTGATTGGTTATTTTTTTACCTACCAACATTGCACTTGCCTTACCTATTTCAATCATTATTTTTCACGTGCAGAAACTACACCAAAGTTTTGATGATACAAGAGTTCTTCGACATTTTGGTGCAGCAACATGTTAGATCATGTATGGTTGAACTGATAGAGGTTTTATAGGTTGTCGAGAAATGTATTATTGGGAGAGATGGAATTCATACTGTTTTGGTTATTGATGTGATCGCTATATTTTGACTAGGTTGTATGAATGAATCATGGATTTGATGTAATTAATAATATATGTCTTGCATTAGTTTCTATTGTGAAATAATTCTGTTTCATTACACATTTAATATTGTTGTAGCAACCACAAAATAAGCATTTATAATTTGTTGTTTGTTCACTATTGCGATGACATTTTTTGTTGCGTTCTTAAAGCATATGGCAACGACCAACCTCTATGTGTTGCTATATCCCTCGAGCATAATGCAACCACTCTAACTGCGTTGCCATCTAATATTAACATATAGCCACGATTATTATTGTGTTGCGATATCATTAATCATATAGCAATGACTTATAAAGCGTTGCGATATCTTTTAGGTATATAGCATCGACTCATACATCATTGTGATATCCATGAAGCATATAGCAACGACTCAGATGTTGTTGTGATATTATGTAAGCATATGGCAACAACCTATATTGCGTTGCGATACTCGAAAAGTCTATACCAACGACTCAAACTTTGTTGGGATATCCTATAAACGTATTGCAACATTATAGATGTTATAACCACCAACATGTTTTGTTGCAATAAAAGGTATTGCTACACAACTCTTGCATTGTAATTGTGCTTTCTTGCAACTACCCTATGTTGTTGCAATAATTAATATTGCAACGATGGCCATGGTTGCCAAAACCACTCATGCAACACCCATGATCGCCGTATTTAAATCCTTTAGCAACACCATCCTTCGTTGCAACACCCCCAAATTATTTGCAATGTTTCACAATAGTGATGCAATATGCTATTGCATCGGAGGTATTAGCAACACCTGCCAACGCCACGATTGGGTTGTGTTAACTCGATATTGCAATGCAAATGACCTTATTGCTACGAATTTGCACCGTTGTGCTAGGCCAATTTTCTTGTAGTGATATAAGAGAGCATAATGATGGTATTTAGGGTTCAACGAATAACCTTGGATAAGGTTTCTTTTGCCTGCCTCTCACAATCACGGAGTGATATATTTTTACTGATCATGGTTCGACGTAGCCTAGCATATTTACTCATCAACGTTTTGCCACTATACTCCCTTTGTCCCATTATACAAGCATTTCTGGACTTGGTCTGGATTCATAATATTTCTAATATATCTGGACACATAACTATCTAGATATGTGTAATAATATGGTATAAATTTGGACACTCTTTCTCCTAGTATGGAATGTTTATTTACGATGGAGGAAGTATATCGCTAAAATTACCAACAGATCATCGGTATATGTAAAATTACCGACCCATGACTCGTCGTCAACTTTTATCAACTAATCACTGGTAGCTAATATTGGTCGGTAAAAATAAACCGTAGGCTAAGCTCGAGGTTGAAGATAAAGGCAGTATGGCCATTTTGGGAAAAAAATGTGATGCTGAAAGTGACATAAATGGCATACATTGGATTGATTTTGTAACACAATGACACATACGGGATAATGGGTTTTGCGATGATGGATTCGGAATTACAGTAATAAAATTCACAATGGCATATAAGTAATTGCCTCTACAAAATGATACAACTTTTTCATCTTATTTTATCACATGTTTATCGAAGGAACTTACAAGTTGTCCTAGTTGATATTACGGGGCAAATCCCAGATCACAATCGCCCGCATTCTTGGAGAGTCCATATCCATATCCTTCCTTGGCTGCGGGAAAGTAATAAGGTTGGATGTCTAAAGCTCTAATAGGGAAATTAAAAGTTACTGGTTTGATTGCTCTGTTGCCTGTAGATTAAATTTGAGAAGTGAAAAATATAAATCAATAATTACTAGCTAGTCGGGGATATACCTTCTTGGGTTCGTGTTCCTCGCGTGGAGGAAGAGAGGAGTGGTCCTTGTGCGATCGAAGAGGAAGACAGATCCGTATCCAGCTCGACATCGCGAGTTCCAGTCCCAGCCAGGAAAGCTCTTCGAAGGAATCGGTTTAACACTCCTCGACTGGAATTCCCTTTGCTTTGCAGTCCAAGAACGACGATGGATAACCTTCCCATCGGGCGTCATCCTGAGCCCAGCCACACGACATGTACCAAAATCGGCGGCGTGCGTGCTTTGGACGACTCCATGGCAGATGGTTGTCGGAGTAGGAGAGAACAGAAGCGGAACCCTTGGATTTGGCCAAGGTTGGCCTGATTCACGCCATCCTCGTATAGTCGTTGTATGAATCCTTCACAAGAACTGGGCAGCGCGGCGGGACAGAGGTGATTTGGTCTGGTTCATGCGCTGGGCCACTTCTCCAGCCCAATGGTAGACTCATGGGAATAATGAGCTGAGCTTCGACCCATGGAGCAACAGAAACGTGAGGGGCTCAATAGTTGTGTTGCCTTTGGCCGATCGGTTCGGTCAGCATGGCTCGATTAGATTACCGGTGGGGTCGATCGATTAGATTACCTGAATCCCACCTGGTGATCGATAGATTAGATTACCGGTGGGATCGATAGACGAAAAATAAACTGCAAGTGGATCCTGCTGTAATGCGTAGGGGCTTAAAGTCAGGTGGGGCAATTGCTTCGTAGTGGGTTCGTAACCTTTTGCCTCGTGCGTGATTAGTGTACGTTGACAATGCCTGGGGTAGCATTGTTGGAAATGGTCAAATCCGGGCGGCAGATGCATGAATCTCATATACGCTACTCCCTCCGCCTCAAAACTTAATATTTGTATTTCTAAATAATATTTTTATAATAAATCTAAAATACAAATATTATGTGTTTTGAAATTTTAATTGAATGCATAAAAATTATTGGTCAAAACGAAATTTGACCGAACCTAGATATAAATCTATTTTTGAGAATGAAGGAGTAGTTAAATCTGACCATCCGTATGAAATAAACTTAAATCTAACCACTGACCTGCTAGGGCCAAAAATGACTTCCCAATAGCGATAGCGAGGAAGATGCATATACTATCACGATTTAAATGACATACTAAAAGTAACCTCGCCATCTAATCCAGCGATTGTGTCAACAACAAGCTGATTAGTTTAGCTAACAAATATCCAGTTACACCTCACCAGCACCACCCTGTTACCGGCGTGTCCCAGGGGTCGTCACTGGTCACCTCCGTGACTCCGTCCATGCGCTTGGGATACAACTCTAGTCAGTCTTTCCAAGTTGACAACCAAATTCGGATCGCTATATTTTATTTTGAGGGCTAATTTCTAATTTTAAGAGGTCCAAAACTATTTTGCATTTCAGCCCAACTGTGTAAAATTGCCCCCTCATCCTCTGTTAGTGGGCCCCATCACCCCGCCTCTCTCTCCCCCGTCCGCGTCGCCTCCCTCTCCCCCTCTGGCTCGGTGCCACCGCCTCCCTCTCCACCTCTGGCTCGGCGCCACTGCCTCCCTCTTCCCATCCGCTCATCGCCGTTGCTTCCCTCTATCGCCCCCGACTCGACGCTGCCTCCTTCTTTGGGCGAACACCTGCTGGGTTGGGCGTCAAGGATCAGCTGGTGGGCTAGCTCGAGCACCGCGCAGTCGCCCCCCCCCCCCCCCCGGCGCGCTGTCAAGGACCAGTTGTGGAGGTTGAGCGCCGCGGTGAGCAAGAGCACGGTGGCGCGGTGGACGGCTGGGCCAAGGCGCCGCCAGATGACAGCGAGGTCCTCATGGAACTTTACGCGTGGGAAGAAGATGCATAGGGAGGCCGCGGCGGCAGAGGAGGCGGCGCCACCGAGGATCTTGAGGTCGGCTTCTTGGTGCGTGGCGGCAACGCCGGTCTTGGTTCGCCTCGCCCGCCGGCCTGGAAGGCCACCGGATTCGGCCGACCGCGGCTGGATCTACCGATGGCGGGAGGCTCGGGAGCACCTCCGGCGAGAAGGCGGCAGCATCGACGGGCGGCGGCATCGGGTGGAAGATTTCCTGCGTAAAGGAGAGGAAAGGAGAAAGGAAAAAAAAACAAGTGGGGCCCATGTTTGTGGAGTGGGTAGTGGTAGAGCAAATGTGGAGAGTCTGGACTTAAATTTGGTGACCTACTAAATTTGACGACCCGAATAGAAGGTGGGTTGTAGGAGCTTTTTTGCTCCAAATGACTAAAAGTACAGAGAGAAGCCTATTTAGTCACTGGGCTGGAGTTGCTCTTAAGAGCCTCTCCAACAATGGTCACAAGGCAGAGGGTGCCACCTTGCCCTTTTTTTATTTTGCAACACGGTCTGACATAAAAGCTAGCTACAGCAAACCCATCTGCCGGCGATTAGCTATAGTCAAGCTCGTAGGATCCACATTGCTCCTTTAGAGCAACTCCAAGAGCTCTCCATAAACTATCCCTAAATCAAATTAATGGGGTTTAATTTAAAAAACCATCTCCAACAGTCCCCTAAACAGCCCCTAAATTTATTTTCTCCCTAAACCCATCTCATTTGTAACTAAAAATGGGGATAATTTGATGCGCCCCTAAACCATCTCCAGCGCTCGATGCCCAGCCGCCAATGTCCTGTGTTTAAAAGTTACGTTTCTTTCATTACTCTGATCATTAATTTGCATTATGATTAATAGGTTACAAGTACATGGCCTGTGTAATTTGCGTATTACTTTAATTTAGGCCTGACTTTTTTTTTTCTTCTTGGACGTTGCGAGTAAGCTGAGGCATAATTGGGTGTATATTTTCTCGGATGTTTTAACAAGGGTCAGCAACCAACAAATGGATCTTAACAATTAAATTACACGCACAAACATGAGATGATAATATCTTCTTCCTAGCCATGGGATCGTAATGTGTTGACAAGTGTGGTGTGAGTACCTGGCAATCAAATGCGATGCTCAGGGGTGACGCGCGGCAAACAATAAACGTGAGCGATCATGTCGGATGGAAATAAAGTCCCACGCTGATGGATACGTAATCAAAACTAGGCTTTGCTAACTTGCCGTTTAATCCACCTTTAGGGAAGCTGTTGGTGGAGGAGAGAAAACTTGCTTCCATTATTTTTTTTGCTACTTTCAAAAACAGATTTTGGGGTCTATTTTTTAGAAAGCTCTTAGAGATGCTCTTACCTCACGCATTGCTCAGCCGAATATCAAAAGAATAGGTCTCACCATCGCTTTTAGTCAGTGCACAAACGATAGAGGGCCAAGGATCTAACTTTTGCGTCTAGCTTTACGAAAAATGACTCTGACATGAGGAATAACCATTGTGGACGTTCTTATCATTCGCTCAGCTGTAGAGTTACCGGCCTGTCGCACGGGTCGTCACCGGTCACCTCCGTGACTCCGTCCACGCGCTTGGGATACAGCTTTAGTCAGTGTTTCCAAGTTGACAACCTTACCATTCGCTCAGCTGTAGAGCTGCAAGCTGCCATACTCGGTGGCGTGCCCTGGCGAACTCCAAGCGCCGCCGGAAGATTCAGCCGGAGCTCCTGACGACAGGACAGGTACCTTTGCTTTCGCCTTTTGCTGAGTTACAATAGAATTATGTGCTGAATCTGGTCTCTGTTTTTCTTCCCAATTCTGTTTCGAGTGATCTACCACGTTAATTTCATATCATCCAGTCGCAAGTATGTTCATGGGATGAATTGATCGACTTGAGGATGAGATTAGGTTTCCTCCATTCAATTCCCGAGAGTCCTTGCCTCCTTGCGCACCCTCCGTTTGCTGTATGGCTGTTGGACCTCTGTAATATTCGTATTCTTCCTCTTTGTTCCTTTGACTTTGACCCCAGTTCTCCAAGCGTTCTCCTACTCCATCCGTCCGGGTACAGAAAGAGGACGTCATGCCGGACAATTTAGCGTAGGGGAGTTGTAGGATGGATGGTGGAGGGGGAGAAGGTGGGCGAGTCGGCGAGAGGCGGCAGGGTCTCTTGCAGGCGGGACGGATGGACCCCGTCGTTGCCACGATAGGAATAAAGGAATGATCTGTACTTCTTGTCATTGTTGTTTGCAGCGTTCACGCACTGGAAGCTCCCCTTCTGCGATAATGGCGCCACCTTCTTCTTGCCGGTACCATTCCCCTTGTCCCCCTTCACGCAGTTTCCTTTCCTGCTCTGCTGCCTCGGCACTCTGTTAGGAATTGTAGGAGACGAACAGTTTTACGGTCTATCCCCTTTTATCCTCTGTCTTTTTTCTGATGCCGCTCATAATACATAATTGAGGGTAGAGGGCACAAACCTATTTATAGACTTCACTTCTAGTCTTTTCAAATTTTGCTTATTTTGTAGAATACCGTTAGACTCATGATTATTCACCAACCACGATAGAAAGCATATGATAGAAATTGGTGAAGCAAACTTTGTTGAAAGCACAATAAAGAATAATGACAAGCACAAAAGAAAAGGTTCGAAACTGATCATGTCATCTTCGTTACATCTAGCTCTAGACCCACTCTGCCAAGGTAATCTGGAGACGATCACGTTCGCCGATTTGCTCTCGGTGCCACTGCCTGCATCCGTTGCTGCCTCCCACGTTCCCCTCCACGTACAACCAATTTATTTTTTTGAGCACCTTTACAGTAGACCATGATACATATAAAATTAAAGTATCATGATTTAGATCTAACCGTTCATTTAAAATGATATTAACTATAATTAATTGGTAATGTAGAAGTTAATTCCTCAGTAGAATGAAAAAGATATGAGAATAAACACGTGACATTTGTTTTATCTTAGGAAATATAAATACCACAAGTTTGTGATATATGTATAATTCGTATATTGTTAGTATGATACTTATGATACCTCTATATGATACTTATGATATTAGTGAGTTGAGAAGGTATCATGATTTAAATCTAAATCATCAGATAAGATAAATTAATGGTGTGTATTTATTTAGATCTATAGTAAAATCATCATTTGCTTTAGCACGCTGCATGCAAAGGCATTTGGTTCTTCTACCAATGTTAAACATGTACTTCTTTTCTATTGGTCGGGGATGCAAGGCTGCATGCATGCAAGTCAAAAGGAATGGCAAATAGACAGTTGGGGTCACGTGTTTAGTATATGTTTATCCTCCCTCCTTTGAGGCTTCCTCCCTTTGACGGGCATAAGACGGGACATGCAAGTCAGGAGGACACAAGAAGCAACACTTATTAGACTCAGACTCCATCCAATCCATTGCCTTAGTAGACAAAACCACTTTGTCTAGTCATGAGTTACTCACTAGTCAAGTTGCCAATCAGAATAGTGACCTTCGGAAGGAAGCCCAACAAAGGAAAGTACCACTGATCAATATGGTATGTCAACCAAGCAGACTTGACTATAGCAAAGCAAGAACCCAACAACAGTGCTCGACATTCCGACGATACAAGCCATCAAATAGCAGGAACCCAGTGAGGTGACCAAATGGCATGCACTGCCTTTAGAAGAAGGGAGAGACCTCCAATGTCTACGTTGCGACTCCTCCAGGGAGGGAATGACATAAAGGCGATGAAAAGGCACACACTGAACCGGTGGAGGGAGGCGCCAGATCTCGCCATTGCTAGTCAGAATCGGGCCGAGAGAGAGAGAGAGAGAGAGAGAGAGAGAGAGAGAGAGAGAGAGAACTGCAGCTAAAAATGGAGCCCCGCCATCACCATCCTCCGACCACACGGCATGGGGTTGGATCGAGGTGGCGGTTGAGCCATCCTATTAAACGCATATGTAATGATAAAAACATGAAAAATCAAAGTTTTGGTTGCTTTGCAAGGTGTAAAACCATCTATTAGCTCGAGTAGGAAAAATGCCTCACACATATTTAAATGATGGAATTTGTGTGACCACAAATTTAATGGTTAAATAATCTAGTAAACCACCATGAATTTGATCTAAAGCTCTTGGATCTCTGGTCATATAACACAATCATACACATGGGTCGGATACTCAGATGTACATCGTTAGTCTTAAAAAAAAAAGATGGCATACATTCACCCCGACAAAGTTTTATAGAAAACCAAATTCCATATATATTATTAAAATTAGAGATTTGTTATGGTGCTTGAAATTAATAGTAACCGTTCATTTATCAAACCTAACGGTTAAAAATAAGAAGGTACCCACAAAAAGGTACATTAAGTTGTGGGCCAAACTAAAAACTAGTGGAACCAGTACTAATTATTTTCTTTTTAAAAAATTAAACAAGGTGATAACTTCATGTCATGTATTAGGCGGTATTGCACAACCAACATGTTCGTCGATGAATGGTGCCGCCGGCAAGTCCCCTGCCTCTCTCGGACTTCCCAACTTTACCTCCATCTAGAACTTCTCGACTTCCCTTGCCAGTTACATTTCATCACGTCGGCGCTGATGGTGTCATCAACGAGTCTTGCGAGCGGGCCTTGGCCAAGGAAAAGTTTGATGCGGCTGGATGGGACGACGGACGCTGTTTGACATGTATGGAATGGTTCATGAGGAACCGTGAGAGCAGGCAGAGCTTAGAACATTGACAAATTGAACCTTCGTCCTCCAGTGACTTGCTCATCGCTGTTTGTAAGCTCTGCCTCCCTACCATGACGATGGTGGGAAATGCAAGTGGGAGTGGCGAGGAGTACGGACGGATGGCGCAAGACCCGTCTGGATTAAATCCGACGAGGAGGGAGGCGTGAATTCGTGAGGATGCAATTACCAGACTATCCTTATTAGGCTTGTAATTAACATTTTAAATATTAATGACTGAGATTAATTCAGCAAGGAGGAACCTCGGGTTCCCCTCAAAGCACTCTAACAAATCTCTTAAAATTATGGTGCTTGTAATTATTTTTGAGTAAGATAATTTCTTTATGTTGCAATCAAAGTTTACCGCGAGGTATCTCTGTGCTTGTGTTCAGACACTCAGTTGGTTATTGCTTTGTTCTAACAGCCCATCATTGTGCTGCGCTATGCATGGATTTTCAAGGGAACAATATTAGAGATTTCCTTCAAACTAATGGACATGTGGTTTTTCAAAGACTGGACAACTGTACCATGAGATATTTCACGGAAAATGAGCTAAGGCACGTAACTAATGGATATAGCACTTTGCTAGGAAAGGGCGCGTTTGGTGAGGTCTACAAAGGAGCGCTGGAAAACCAGACCCCAGTTGCTGTAAAGAGATATACAAATGCGACCCAGAAAGAGCAGTTTGCAAAGGAGGTGATAGTGCACTCTCAAATAAATCATAAAAATGTTGTTAGATTGTTCGGCTGCTGCACAGAGGAAAATGCTCTGATGATTGTCATGGAATTCATCTCCAATGGGAATCTTGACAGCATCCTTCATTGCAGTAACAATAATGGCCGTGTTCCCTTGCCTTTAGACAAACGTTTAGATATTGCTATTCAGGTTTCTGAAGTACTATGGTGTATGCATTCTATGTATAGTCCAGTTCTTCATGGCGACATCAAACCTGCTAATATACTGCTAGATGAATATTTCACACCAAAGATATCAGATTTTGGAATAGCAAGAATGCTCTCTGCTGATGGAGCCCAGCATACTACCAAAATCATCGGTTCCATTGGTTACCTTGATCCTGCATACTGTGAGAGTGGAATTCTAACCCCAAAGAGTGATGTTTACAGCCTCGGAGTGGTCTTGCTGGAGCTTATCACCAGAAAGAAAGCAGTGGATGGAACTTTTGTTCTTGCGCAATATTTCAATGGGGCCATTGAGAAAGGGGATAATGCACTACATATGATCGATGATGAAATCAATGATACAAAAAACCTGAAGTTTCTTACAGACATTGGAAAATTAGTAGCAAAATGCTTGCAGAGAGACGCCAATATGCGTCTTGAAATGATAGAAGTAGCAGTAAGTTTAAGGATGATTAAAAGAGCTCTCTTGGGAGAACAAGGGAATCTGTGTAAGCAGCATAACAGTGTGCCAACCAACTCAATTCCATTCAAGGATGTAGGCTCAGCAGTGCACCAATTCGGTGATCTAAATATTTTCAATAAAGCAGAAATTAAAAGGATGACAAAAAACTACCGCATGGCCTTTAGGGAAGAGTCCTGTGAACGTCTTTACCATGGAGTCAACAGCAAGGATCATCCAGTTATAGTAAGACAACTTCGAACAAGTTCAAAAACTGAAAGAGAGATGTTTCTTAACACTGTGACCATATTGAGTCAAAAGAATCATAAAAATGTTGCAAATGTTGTTGGCTTCCACCTAGGGAACTCTGTTTCAGAGTGTGTATATGAGTCTTGCTGTGATTTATCTAAGTCAAGGTTTGGCGCAATATCGTTCTCGAACAGAAATCTTTACGACAGTATCTGCTCCATGGAAAAACTTCCTCTTCATCTACGTCTCTCCATAGCTGTCCAGTGTGCAGAGGGCCTGGCTCATATCCATTCCATAGCAGCTGAAAATCCTGATTCATGTGGCACCAGCCTCTTCGGAAATTTCAGGTCTGCCAATATATTTTTAGACAGGAATTATATTCCAAAAGTTTTCAATGCAAACATGTCAACATTTCTTGGCTTATCAGTTGCACAATATAATGCCACCACTGCTCGTCATATTAATAACCACAGATCAGAAAAGTATTATTTAGACCCAGGGGATGTTTCGACCAAGTTTTTGAACCGGAAATCTGATGTTTATAGCTTTGGAGTTGTTCTATTGGAACTCATCACTTGGAAGACAGTGAGGTACATGTCTAATGGAAGGCCTCATATGCTCACCACAGACTTCCTTGATACTTATAGATCAAACCGTAATGCTATAGAAGTTTTTGGTAAGGTTTATGATGAACAAGGCAGGTGCTTTCTTCACGAGGCTATTGCAATTGCAGTTGAATGCTTGCTACTTGATTTTCGAAAGCGGCCAGAAATAAGTTATGTACTTTCCCGTCTCCGGATAATCGCTGCAGCTCAGAAGATCAGAAGCAGACTAACAGGTACTCAAAAATAACTTAATAGAAGCAGCATTTAATGCTTTGATTTCAGATGTATGTACCATGTTCCTCAAAGTGCTTATTGATTATGCTAAGTAAATACTATTAGTTAATGAAATAAGAGTTTCTTGAGTAAACCAGTGGTGTTGTTCTATGATTTGGTCATTGCAGCCGGTAGCAACAATGAACCTGGTCCTTGCACCGCTCCTACCCCAGTTAATAATACAACAGAAACTCCGTCAATTGTTGAATCGACAATCTCCCTGGATGAGCTGAAAAAAATAACGAGGAACTTCAGTAATGATGCTCTTATAGGAGGGGATTTCCGAACTAAAGTTTTCTTCGGAGTGCTTGACAATGGACAGAAATGTGCAGTGAAAAAGCTCAATCAGAATGACGACACTCTAGAAAAGGTCATGCCTGCGCCCCTCTTGCTTTGTCATCTTTCAGCCAATCCCTCTTGCTTTGTCATCTTTCAGCCAATGTTGTGCACTGATTAACATGCATAACAATGGATTTCCTTATAAATTCTACTTGTGTTTCAGGTTCAAACAATGTCAAGAATGTGCAAGCATGACAATGTTGTGCAACTTCTTGGATATTTTATCGACAGAAAAACATGTATCCTTTCTTATGAGTACGCAACCAAGGGCTCCTTGCAAGATATACTTCATGGTAAGGAATAAATAGACCAAAGGCTTTAACCCTGTTAAATATAGAAAGCAAAATAAAGCAGTCTTATGCTGGGGTTACCAGCTTACATTTAAGCATATCCAAACTGCAGTTTGGATCATGAGCTTGAATGGGAGGCTTGTTTTATTTTTAAGCTGGTGTTGCTTATAATCACAACATTTTTCCACTCTTCCCCGCTCCAACCTACTTGACCACATGTGATATGTGAAATTAACACCAGATGTTTGATAGGCCACCAATTATCCTTTGCGCAAAGATACAAATAGACTGGGTAGTTTTTCTAGCCAATTCCCACTAGGATCCCTTCTTCTAACACTTTTTCTTTGATCTTGTCGATGATGATCTCAATATCGTTCCTATATTGCCTCATACTCAGAGTTTCTATTGCTGCATTAGGGATATTAATTGGCAACCAATCCACCATAGTGATGAGAGTTTTATGGTACATATTCTACCAGTAACTACTGGTAGTAATTAGAATCTAATGTTGTAGATTAGTTGTTCTCCCACCACTAGTACCACCAGTAATTTGAAATAGTAATGATTTTACTAGAGTATTATTAGAAAAATCAAAATGACACACTTGTGATACCGACATTAATTTCTTTGGTTCTCATCGTCGGTAATGGAATCACAAGAACTTGAGGTGTTGCGACCATGCCTCGCCATACCACTGGGACTGCAACTGCCACCTGACTGAGATCAAGCAGGGTGGTGTCTCGAGGGAAGCCACATTGACTAGGAGGAGGAGAGCACGGCACGGATGATCCCCTCTAAGGCCGTACCTGTGGCACATGACCGCCTATGCACATGAGCGGCGCCCCTAGAAACACTGGTGCGACCTTAAGGCTATCATTAGTAGAATATGCACACCAATGATGTTCTAATTTCATCATAGCAGAGCAAAATATTATCAAAGAAGGTTTTCCGTAATGAATTATGCCGAATTTGGATTTGTCATAGGCCTGCCATCACAGAAGACTATCCTTTTATGATGAAATATTTTCGCGTCACAAAACTAATTTTACTTCTATGATGCCATAAAAAACGACATTGAAGAGGCTTCATGCCACCGTGGTGCTGGCATGGCAAACCTACATGGCACTGGCCATGCTGGCAGATGATGTGGCAAAGACCACGTGTTGTCATTAAAGAGCGTCACGTGTCATCTCCACAGAGCACCATGTACTGCCTTTCAAGAGCACCACGTTTCGTCTCTACAAAGCACCATGTATCCTCTTCATAGCAAGCCATGTGTCACCTTACGAGAGCATCACATGTCGTCTTCACGTAGTGCCATGTGTCGTCTTCGTAGTGCACCATGTGTCGCTTTTCGAGAAGCCCACGTGTCACCTTCATAGAGCGTCGCATGTCTTCTTGGCTGTGCATCACGTGTGTTGTTTCCAGAACTTCGCATGTCTCGTTCACAGAGAGTCACGTGTCTCTTTTGTAGAGCGCCACATGTCTCTTTCTCAAGTCGCTGCATGTCTTATTCTTAGCTAGCCACGTGGCTCATTCTTTGGGTGCCACGTCTCTCTTTCTCAGAGCACCATGTGTCTCTTTCTCAGGGCACCACATGTCCAGATCTCAGGGTGCCACGTGGTGTGCTGAGGATTATCCACGTATCATCACGGTGTTGTGACACATGTTGCTCTTTTGCTTAGTCATGTGCGTTGCATCCTGGTTTAGCCACGCATTGCAATCAGAATGTGGCACGTGTGACGTTCTGCTTCCACCGCATGGTGGCTCGGGATGTTGCCACATGTCTCTGGAGAATGTGTGTTCAGACAGAATTCAGCATAGTCCAGCATAGATTAGTAAAAGAAACGCACGCCTGCAGTAACCTACAAATGGCCCAGTCCAGTAACCTACGAATGACCTAGTCCAGTAACCTACGAATGGCCCAATCCAGTAACCTATGAATGGTCTTGTCGAGGAACCTACAAATGGTCCAGTCCAGTATCCTACAAATGGCCCAGTCCAGTAAGGGCAAACATCCGCATAACAACTTTGAAAGAAAATGTTATGACCCTAGAACCAAGCGGGGGTCCTAGCATGGTGGTAAGATGTTCAGTTTCCTAGGACAGGTTGCGGGTTCGAACCTGGCACCCGCGGTTTGATTTTTAACTTACAAAAAACTTGAACGAGTGCAGTGGTAGCGCTTATATGTGGACCCCATAGACCAACCCACCGCAATATTGAAAAGAGAGTGCTTACATGTGGACCCAGTGGTAGCACTTACATGTGGACCCCATAGACTGACCCACCACAATTTTGAAAAGAGAGTGCTTACATGTGGACCCAGTGCAATGATGGACCTACAATACTTACATATGAGTCCGACGGACCCAATGCCACGTTGGACCAAGAGTACTAAAATTAGGGCCCAGGTGGATCGAGAGAACTTACATATGGACCCAGCAGACATATCTCAGGCCACGTTGGAATGTTGGACCCACATATGACACATGTCAGCTGGTGCAGTTCTATGAGGAATCAAAACTGTCACAAATCTGAGGCACATATGGGCTGGTGTTCTGTGACGTTCTAGGTTTTCTCTTCAATGGCATTATTTTAGGCTTCGTCATAGGACATTTGTCACTTGTCTACCGTAACGATCCATTATTTTTCATCATACTAGGATCATCTTCTCTAACGTATTTTCAGAACGTCACTAGAAAAACATCATTATTGTGCATATTTCTACTAGTGTATCATATCCCATGCAGCACACCACAATCCAACATGTCAGTGCAGCGGCAGAGCTCCAATCAGAGCTGACTGTCGATCGGCCCTCCGATCTGGAACCCAAGATGAGTGTGGTCAGTCTCGGTCTTCACCAAGACCATGGCCATGGCACACAACCGCTACATCCAGGGTTCAGGCGCTAGTCTCAACACTAACGCATGCTCATATGTGTGCTCCGGGATACAGTTCTTTTGCCTCGATTGTCGTCGATGCATTCACTAAGGTGTGTGGGTTTATGTTAAGCTACTATGCACCAACCAGTTACATCAAAAAGCCTAAGCTGATGGGGAAGGGTGTGCAATTCACTTATGGTTCAACACTCCCCCTCATGTGCAGCTCCCTCGGGACGCGAATGTGGAAATAGGAGCGGCGCAACGAAAAATATGGTTATCACACTTGAACTCAAGACCTAAGCTTATGAGAAAGGATGTGCAATTCACTTATGGCTTAACGGTTTATTTGAGGAGTCGAGAGGGCGACTGCCAGAGGGGCGCCAGCGGCAAGAAGGATGGTGGATGTGGGAGTGCAGCACAGACGCATTTTTGACAGGCCGATTTCAAGAAAGTTTCTATTCTAACCTCAGTGGCCTTGCCACGTAAATATCTTAATAATAGTGTCAATGACATTACTACCATACAATTACCACCAGTAAATTACTGGTGATAATATGTATCATAAAACTTCTCAATAATTTGTCTCTAAAAAGCTACCCATTTCTGTTGAGCAGTTTTACAGTAGACTATGATATATGTAAAATTGGAGTATAATGGATTAAATCTAACCCTTCATTTAGGATGTCATTAATTGTAATTATTGTATAGCTTAGAGTTAATTAAGTAACAGATTAATTACTGTATAGGAAACTTTCTATCCTATTTTATCGTGAGGGCAGCCCTCATGCATGTGCCTGAGGCCTGACCGCAAGCTGCAGTCGGCCATCGCCATTGCCGCCGTCACGGATCCTCGTCGGAGTTGGCCGCTGCCGCCACAGGTCCTCGCTGGAGTCGGTCGCCGCCGTCGTACCGGATCCTCGTCAGAGTTGGCTGCCCCAACCAGATCCTCCCCTTGTCTCGACAGGAAGCAGATTGTTACGTCTCCCGTCGGCTCCCCATTCCACGTCAGGCAAAATCGTTATCGTGAGGGTCAGCGTCCATGTTATGGACCTCATCTGATCTTGGCTCCCGCCGATAGAACCCTAACGTGAAATGAAAATGAGATAAAGAGTACGCCTTAGAAAATGTGAAAATCATAAGTTTACCATCATGTGAAATTACTTTTTTAGAACTCACATGAAATTACTTTATTACCCATATGATACATGTAATTCATCTTCATGATACTTATGATACCGGTGGATTGAAAAGTATCATGATTTAGACACTGATATATCTAAACCATCGGATCAAAAAAATTAATGGTATGCATTTATTTAGATCTACTGTAAAACTGCTCTTTCCGTTTAGTCATAAGGTACACTATAGTACAACAACAATTACTAAGGCTTTAATCCCAAGCAAGTCCAGCATATCGATGCTCCTGTTTTCGGCCCCCTCTAAGAAATCCTGGGTAAATCATTTCACATTCTTTTGTGTGTTGTTGCACTCTGAAGTATCTCTTACCTCACTACACAGCTAAGTCGCCAAAGATAAACAAGTGATGTTGCTTTCATTCCATTTTCGTACCTCAATTATCAGCAGTTTGGATTCTATTGATAAACCAGCCACAAGAAAGTTCTTAGTTTTTCAGGACAGTTTAGTTTGCCATACCTCTTCCATAGTTACATTCTAGCATCCACCAACCCCCCCCCCCCCCCTCCCATCCCCCAGCACCGAGAAAGTACTCTGTTTTTATAATGATGCTGAAGTAAGCTGACCATGTTTTGTAAATTCCAAGGTGATCGTATCTTCCTGATCCTTTAGTTTAACACCTACCAACAACTCTATAATTACTCTGATCACTTAGTGCATTCTCAATTGGTCACTTCCACTTGCCAAAATATTATGGCATTTGTGTTCACCGCTTTGATCTTCTGCTGAATAATTTATAAAGTTATCAAAGTTTGAAAATCATAGCCAATGTTCTTTCATAATCACAGGTATGAAGGGTCTACCCCAAACACCTCTGTCATGGATGCAACGCGTGAAGATTGCTTTAAGTGCTGCCAAGGGACTTGAGTTCCTCCATGAGAAGGCTGAGCCTCCAATTATCCACAGCAACATCAAGTCCAGCAACATACTTCTGTTTGACGATGATGTGGCAAAAATTGGTGATGTCGTTGATCTCTCCAATAAACTGGCCAGGGTTTCTAATTGGGATGATTGTTACTACAATAATGACCCTTCTGGCTATGCAGCTCCTGAGTATGAGATGACATGTTTCCATGCTTTTAAGATTCTTAAACCAGAGCTAAGGGACTGGACAATGATGCACATTCTCTTCCCTGTATGCTCTTAATCTCCTTTGTTTGATTCTTGTTAGGTACACTATCAATCGAATGTATAGCAAAAAGAGCTATATATACAGCTTTGGAGTTGTACTGTTGGAGCTTTTGACTGGTCGCAAAGCTTTTGATCGTACGCATGGGCAGCCCTTCCTTGTGACATGGGTACGCATTAGAGCAATCTACTGACCTATATTATCTATATGGATCCAGGGACTAATCTCTTGCTACCTGAAACACAGGCTACACCAAGGCTGAGTGAAGACAGGGTGAAACTATGTGTAGATCCAAGGCTTGGAGGAGATTACCCACCCAAATCTGTCGCCAAGGTAACAATGTGTACTCTTAAAACTATAGGTTTTGCACTTTAATTTTCACTCAGGACAAAATGAGTATAACTGTACCTTAAGAATACACATTTTTCAAACCTGAACTAATCAGCAGACAGGCCTGCAACCATGTTCTCAGCAGAATAATCTGGCTGTTATATATTTCATGACAAAATGTATTAGTGTATTTTATTTAGAAGTAGAAATAGTAATTTGAATTCCACCCCCATGGTCAGCGAATATAATTAAAGCAACAATTTTCAAAGAAGGGCTTACCATCCAAAATCTTTCCTTTGTCTCCTTATGGTGCAACAATGTGTATGTTTCCCTGAAAACAACCAACATAAAGTATTTATGTATAAAATTCCTATATATACTAAATCATTTTGGCACCATCATATACCCTAAGCCTGACAACCCCCACTAAAGTAATATTTTTATTTCTTAGCACTGACAGTATAAAAATGTAATCTCTCTCTCTCTCTCTCCATATATATATATATATATATATATATATATATATATATATATATATATATATATATATATATATATATATATATATATATATATATGCTGCTATTTAACAGGCAGCGCAATAAATACCTATTTAGCACCGCACATATGACCATAAATGTTTTATCCTTACAACCATACATTTTCCACCCACAACCATAAAACTTTCAATTACAACATAAAATTCACCACAGCCATAAAACTTTGGGTCACGACCATAAATTGTTTTCACATGCAAACGAAAGAATTTTATATTTATCCTCGTAACCATAAATTTTGTCACACAATCATAAAATGTTTCACTTCACAACCATAAAAGTTCAGTGCTAAATAGACTATTTAGCACATATCGTGCTAAATAAGAGTTCGCTCTCATGAACAACAAAAGGAGCCATTATGTTCGCTCTCTAGGGCTAGAAATTTCCACATTAATTGGAGACAATAGGAAGAAAAAATTATACATCACTGTAATTATGAATAAATAGACTAAAATACCCCTAAAAAAGTTATTGAATTACCCACCACTATCATTATAAAAATATGAGACTAAAATACCTCTAAGAAAATTATTAAATTACCCACCATTGATCTCTCTCTCTCTCTCTCTCTTTCTCAATAAAACACCATGTACACAAGTGGATAAGACTATAAAATCAATCAAATTATGTGGCATTTGTAAATTGATAAAATTTACCATCATCCTTGTGTCGTATTGTATTATTATATTTTGAAGGACCAAGAAGGCGACCAGGGGGGAGGTGAATGGGAGCCAATTAAAAATTCTTCACAAGAACTTGGCCTATGTCCCGATTACAACCCAAGCCAACCTTTAAACCGATCACCAAGACCACAGAGACCAACTTGTGATGTGCTAACCCTAGGAGTATTCAACAACAGGAGCGGAATACAGCGAAAACAAAAGAGAACGGAAAACACCCAAAACAGTGCGAAACTGGACTACCATTGGTTGTGCCGATCACAGCCATCGGCAGTGCCAGTTGGCACCATCAGTAATGTCGGTAAAGCCCATCGATAGTGCTGGTGAGGGATTCTCAAAAGCAGCAAACAGAGCGCATCGGCAGTGCCAGTCTAGCCATCGACAGTGCCGGTGCGGGGTTGGACTTGAGTCACTGGCAGTGTCGCTCTGAGTTCAGACCTAGGCTATCGGTAGTGCCGGTCTAGCCATCGGCAGTGTCGATCAGGAGTTCTTCCTCGGGCACGGGCAATGCCGGTTCAGCGATCAGCAGTGTCGATCGACACTTTCTAGAACCAAAAACTATGCTCGAAACTTGGTAAGAAAAATACCAAAACCTATCCAAATGAACTCCAAAAATCACGAAACTTGGACAGAAGATGTCTCATGATAGGACGTTCCTTCTCCAAGTGGAATCACACAAAAAGCTCAAGAATTCATCACGAATTTGAGGATTTACCAAAAGCTATAGGGTTTGAATGTTCTTGAGGAAATCCATGAAATCAAAGGTGCTCTTGCCTAGGATTCAATTAAGGATCCATAAAGGATTGTTTAGATATGTCCTAGCACCAAGATCTCTCAATAAATTCGTACTAAAACTCACTCAAAAACGAGATCGAAAATCACCATAAAAATAGCTCTGAAAATAGAGAAAAAGAGAAATTCGGAATTTAGGAAGAGAGGAAGATATTGAGCACGAAAATACTTCCCATATCATAGAAACATGCTTACAAGATCTATGGATACAAGGCTAGGAAGCCACCCTCTTCCTCCCACTCTTTGGGAGAGCAAGATATGTCTCTCACACACCCACTACACTCCTCTTGACATGAAGCACTCTCCTAGCTCTTTAGAATGAAATCCTAACACCAGGCTATTGGAAGAGGCACCTCTCCCACCAGCCACACCTCCTCTTATATAGGCCTAGGAGCTGTTCTAAAGACCATCCTACCCCTCATCTACAATACACTGCCACCTATCACCAGGGGCAAAACAGTCCAACTCTTTTTTCTTCGCCCGAACGCCGTCGAACCCTTCACAACTTTGCTTCGTCTAGACGCAAGCTCTGCGATGGTGCCACGTGCACCTCCAATCGCTGCCACCGGTTTTGAGGCCCAAACCGGGAAACCGCCTTGCACGCTTCTCAAAGCATGACTTCTTGATCTTGACGCGTGTCACCTCGTCCAGTGATCCTCCTCGTCGGCAAGTCTCTCCCGCCTCCGGTCCATTGGAAGCCTCTACTTACACCAACACCCGATCACCTTTGACTTGGTCAATCTTGCCGTCTTGATCACCACCCACAATTTTGAGGCTCAACCGTGAAACTGTCCGTGCTTCTTGCCTCTCCACGTGTACGGTGTGGATCACCCTTGACTTCACCCAGCCTCCTGATCGTCTGGCCCTAAGTCTTCTACTTGTATCCGATCCTCTCGCTGTTGACCACCAAGTTGCCTCCAGTGACCTACACATCATGAGACAAGCAAACACATTTACTATCTCTAGCAAACTCTCCAACATCCTCACCAACTCCGGTTAGTCAAAACCATGACATGCACAAACTCATGCAATCCCTAGATTCCCGCATTTCAACTCAAACACAAATTCCGCCAAAGTCAATTACTCATCACATATTGCAAACCATGGCACATATCCACATGGTTTCTCATATTTTTTGTGCATTAGGTCAATGTTGATTATCATTAGGATCATCACAATTAGAAGCCATGATAGATCATGACAGTTAAATCACTATGATTAAGATTTCATTGCCATCTTAACGAGCAGAGAAAACTCTAGCATCCTTATGTCATCATGAATTTATTATGCCAAGTAGACTATGACAGCCCTTAGTTACCTTTGTGTCAAAATCAGATATCACTTTCCCATTAATATGTAGCCGCCAAATATACCTGGTTCTTTATTGATCATGCCTGCTAATGGGTCATCCATAAATTGTTGTGCTTGTACCGAATGAGGGACTATTTCATTGTCCTTGCATCATCATGGATTATGGTGGTTGTGTCATCCACAAACATCTCTTTTATTGTCTTGGATTAGTCTACCGCTAACGTCTATGTGTAAGGACCGAAGGCATACCGAGAGGGGGGAGGGGTGAATCGGTAAGCCGACCAATAATTCGAATACTTCAATTTCACACCACTAGATCCTAGCAATCGTTGCAAACTAACAATTCTAGTAGGCCAAGACCCTGCACATGCTAGTGTTCATGAAGAGTGCAAATGTGGAAGCTAAACACACTACCCTATGCAAGCCACAATTCAACCTACTCACTAGAGCACACAATTGCGAAATAGTAAAAAGGGGTCAAGGAATGCTCATGATTTTTCCCAAGGTCTCGGAAGGATAGCGCCTTCCTCTAATCCTCGTTGAACCACTCCCATCGGAGTGTCGGATTCTCCCGCCACCAAGTAGAGTTCTCGCACACGAGCCCGCAATCACTCCCGGAGTGAAGACACGGTTGTGTCACTGCTACCACCAAGGCACAAGCTCGCCTCCCTCGAGAACTTGCCGGACTCCCCGAGCCGATATGGGTGCTCACTATTGACACCCCTTTCAACAGCGGGCTCAAACCACGTACAAACTTGTGATGTCCTTCGCAACCAATCATGATAAGCTCGATTACTGACACCTAACCGGTCTAGGTCTCACCATAGATCAAGAGTAACAGTCTAGATCCCATCCTTAAAGACACCCTAGCCTTAGATGTGGATAGATGCTCAAGTTAGTCTCACTAGCACTCTCAAGATATCCAATATCTTCTCCTAGTGCTCCTCTCCTTTCCTCTTGGCTTCCTACAAATGCTCCCAACAATTCCACTGGCCAAGAGGGGTCTTCAAGACCCTAGCAATGAAGTTATATAGGCTTCCAACCTCAAACTAGTTGTTGCTCGACGAGATCACCCTTCTGGGCATACTGACCGGACCGTCTGGTCACTCCTAGAACAACTCCCAAAGCCGTTGGCTTCACTGTGCGCAGCTGATCGCGTACTGATCGGACCATCCGGTCTCTTCTTATTCTACTCATTCCAGAGAGCTCCCGAATTGCTTCCTCTCTGTCCCGCGCTTCACCCACACAAACCGGACCGTCCGGTGTGTAGACCGGACCGTCCAGTCTCTATAGTCTCCAGTGCAGACAGATTCCTCGCAAAGTCTTCCCTCTGATCTGCCTTCTCCTCTGATGACCGTACAGTCCGGTCTCCTCTGACCCCTCTGTTTGGACACTCTGTCCTAAAGCTGAAACTTCTCATCCTCGCTTGACTTTGTTTCCTGATTTTTTCCAACAACTATTTGGCTTCTCCACTGTCACCTAGTGCATGTGATTTCACTGAGCATCCACACACATCACCGAATAGCATGACCTAAAAGACATGACCTAGACCCTCTTGATAGTCGGGTTTTTCCTATGGACTCAAACCACTAACAACTAGACAAGTGTTCCAAACACTTGCTCCATAGCTTGTCCTTAGCCTTGATCCATCTCCATAAACTCTTGGACTCCATCAAGCTCATCAAGCCTCCATGCTTGTGATTATTATCATCCATTACCATGGCAAGCATCATCAGTAAGATTTGTAATAGAGTTTATAGATGATTCGTGTATAGACAACACTCATGTAGATATTAGCCCACAATTTTATAGTTGTCATTAATCACCAAAACATCCATACCTCGGGGATCCAATCATCAATGGTCATGAAGCTTACAATTTCCCCCTTTTTGGTGATTGATGACAACCACTACTTATCATAAAGCATCAAGGCTAAAAGAGCTACACTAAGATCAAGCATCATCAAGAGCTAAAAGGATATAGAGAGAAAAGCACACTCTAGATGATAATTCATGCATGTCATGTTAGGGTATTAAATAAAGCATAAAGACATGCAATGCAAGACATAAATGATGATATGCAACAGGATAGCATGAAACATACAGGGAATTACAAACAAGCAATCATCATCATGGATACATACACCTACATACAAAATAAGAAATGAAAGACAAAGCACTGCGTATGTAAACAAACCAAGTGAGATCATGATGAGTCAAACACAAACAAATGAAAAATCATGACTCATCAAAATCCATGAAAATCTCAATAAACACCTCAAAATATGATTTCCAAATGTATCTCCTGAAAACCGGTATACCATGTATACTCCCCCTAAGTACAAGATCTCCAAATATATCTCCCAAAAACTGGTATACCACGTATACTCCCCCTAAGTACAAGCTACTCTCTCGATCGTCACAGGATCACACTCCCCCTATCTCTATGTCTTCTCCCCTTTTGGCAACAAGCACCAAAAAGAGAAGGAAAATACTATTGAGCGCTCGAGGTCATAGGAGGTGGTGGTGCAGCGACGTCCACTAAGGGCTCTGTGCTGGGCTGCTCCTGTGTCGGATCCTACTGCTCTGTTGAGCCTGTGTCACCTGAGCGTCAAGGTGCTCGAAGTACGTGAGAGACTCAAACCCTCTGTCCTGTCCTGTTGTGGCCGTGGTTGTCTCTTGTGCAGCTGACACCTAAAAAATAGTGAGGTCGACCACGTCCTGCTGCGTGAATCCTCCACGGACTAGATCCTCTGCTACCTGAGGTGTGACAAGCGAAGAAACTATAGCAGAAGAAGGTAGAGTTGTAACTGTCTATGTGGCTGCCGGAGTGGTGTGCTATATATCTGTGAAGGTCAGACTCCTGACTGGTAGCTGCTGGGAGGTGGAGGGTCCTGCCATCTACGAAGCTATAGACTGTGCGGGCGAGGTTAACAACACAGATACTAAAAAGACTGACATTGAGGACAACTGTGTCGGTGAGAAAGACTGTCCTGCTCCCCCTGTCGGTGACTCCCCTACGTGTGATGACAAGCTGTTGGACTGTGCCATCATCCTAGCAATGAAGGGGCCTCCCTGTGTCTGAAAATGTTGAGCCTGTGGACGCATAGGAACTCTTGTCTACTGACTGGACTGTCCTCTAGTGAGCTCTGTCAACTGACTCAGCAGAAATGTCATCAGTCTCATCTGCTGCTGATGTAACTCTCCCTGTACCCTCAGCACATCCATGAACTGACGCCTCTCCTCACTAGTGTTCTAGATGAAGTCACTCAGACGTCCTGCAACCCTGCAACATTCGAGGCATGATCAATCTCTCTAGCTTCTGGCTGAGGTAGTGCTCATGTACTGGCTAACTCAGGAACCATCGTCTCTAGATGAACCTCGTGCTCGTGAGTGACTGGCAGCGACTCCTGCTCGTCTGTCTGCTGGCTAGAGGCTGACTATAATCCCCTGGGGGCTCTAGGTGCGTAGCTGGTGGTCACCTCAGGGAACACCTCGTACTGCTCCTCTGTCACTAGTCCTAGTCTCCTCAGAAGGTAACAAATGTAAGGTCCATAGACTAGGCGATGTCCTCCAACCCTCTCAAAGATAACCTCCTCCATCTGAACAATCATCAGGTCTACAAGTCAAACTGTTGTCTCATCATCATAGCTGCAACTGCTCACCGGTGCAGTAGTGTGAATTCCTCCCTGTACCCAGACCTCGTAATGATAGTCCTGGTGACTATCGCTCTAACCACCTTCGCCTTTGCAATGAGTCTCGTAGGGCATCTGTCAAAGCCTGGAGTTTGAGGTGGCGGAAAGAAAACTGACACTATGTCATCTGGAGGTAGCATCCCTCCCTGTGGTCTACGGGGTGGACCCACTCTCCGTAAGTGCTCCTGTACAGATGTAGATCTGAAGCAATGTGCAGCTATCAGGTCCTCTCTGCTCAATTGGTGGGGCTCTGCTTTGAACATGAACTAGATCTCTGAGCAATCTCTGGCTACCCATAGTGAGGCGTAGAGCTCCATCACTATATCCTCTCTGAACCTATAGAGACTGGTGACCAAGTCTGCTAGTCCGGGCAAGTAGTCGAAGTACTACTGCAAGCTCATGTGTGTGGCTCTCCTCATGGCCTGGTAAAAAGCGTACTGTTGTGGAACGAACAGTCCAGACCTGCCCTTCCTGGCTAGGTAGCGTCTCAGGCCCTCACCAATACTCCTCTGAAAACTTGTCTAGTACCTATCTCCTCTAGCAGGGTCCCTGAGGACTGGAACCCACTACTCGAAAGGTACGAGGCAACTCAACTTGAGGTTCCTAGCAGGAATCTCAAGTATGACCCTCTCTCCAGCTACAGCTACAAGCCTCTACAGTCTCCTGGTGCACACGACACACAAATAGTGTGGGTCTCCTGCCCGGTGAGTTGTCCCCTGCTGCTGACCAGACCATTGTTGTGGCTGCTCAGGTTGCTCCTCCTCTGACTCCTCAGACCCGTCAGACTCAGACTCTGCACTCTTCTCCTCCTCGGACTCCTCCTCCTGCTGCCTGGAGGAATTCTAATCTGCAGTTCTTGACGACCTTCCCTAACAAGAAGTCGGAGTACCCTGCGTCCAAGTTGCGGGTCGAATACCTGTAAACAGCATTGGGTCTCCTGTCCTCTGCCTGGTGCACCTCCCGAGTCCTTGGGTGCCTGTCCGCCTCTCAGATATCAACACAGACCCTGGCATCCTACACGACTGCTCCATGGCCTCTATGTGTCGAGCTACCGGTCTAGCCCTCTCTGACTCTGGGTCCAGTCTAGTCCTCTTCTTGCCTTTGGGCTTCTTTGGCATCTTTCCCTTGCCCTTATCCTATCCTCCTACCATCACTGCAACTGACTGCTGTCAGTGCACGTACATAGGTAGGGATAGGATAAGTATGGAACCTAATATGATCTACAAGCAAAGCACCGTTAGGTAAGAATGCGCAATAGATTTCCTAGCATTGAATGAAGGACATGATCATTGGACAAATATGCAAAGTAACAATAGTGATCATTCACTATATGTGGCAGGTGCGAATCAACTAGTGTACAGTCAAAAAATGATAATTAATCTAACTGTAGACTAAATGAGAGACAACACTAGAATTGCAATTAACAGATAGGCATGAAATTAATTGCAACCTAAGTTGAGCTAATCACCTAATTAATGCAACTAAAGCATGGAAATTTGATCTAATTGCATCAATTAAGGAAATTGCTCGAGCAACAGGGCATAATACAATGATTGGGAGATAGTTTCTATACCCTAGAGGTTACGGAAGGAGAACACCACGCAAGCTCGCAACCGAACACTGGAGAATGAACTCCGATCGCCGAGGAACAGGAAAAGGGGCAACTTTGCCCTATCAATTTGGCAAAGGGGGTGGAGCTTGGCTGGCCTAGGCTTGCATGCACGTGCAATGAGGTGGAAGCAGCGGCGGTGGCACACTAACGCACGATGACAAGTCGGCAGCGGCTGCATTAGAGGCGCACGGCGCGGCTCCCTAAAGGTGGCGGCGACGCTAGGGTTTAGTGATGCGAGTGTGGCTGTGGCTGCGTGCGGGCTGACAGAGGCGAGCGGTGGCACTGGCGATCTCGGTGAGGCCTGAGTGTAGGCGCGACAACGGCATCGACGAGGAGACGAGGTGGGAAGCGGTGGCATCCTAGGCATGCTCCAGGCTCGGTCGAGAAGAACGAAGATAAGACCAAACTATTTTGACCTAGGTCAAAGTGAATCGAATAGCCGAGATCGAATCAAGGTGTGATCAACGGTCACTTGACTTGGAATGCATCGCGCATTCAACCATAGTGACCGGATGGTACGGGTCGCTGGACCGAATAGTCTGGTCTACTCCGGATCTGCTGGCACTTCATACAAATTGGACGGTCTGGTCTCTAGGACCGTTTTGTCCTGTCTCTATGACCAGACTACCCAGAACACTATGCCCGAAGGCACTAACCGGACTGTACAGTCCGAAGATCGGACTATATGGTCACTACCAGAATTTCGCTGAAACAAGGAATTTCTCCAATTTCCAAGTGCCTCACTCAACACCTAATTAAACACTGCACTTGGAGCATGAAGAAAACTCTCGAACACTCCTTTTTCAAATAGTGGCTCTCTATGGCCTTATAGTTTTCACAAATGCCAAATGAAGACTCGAGCAAATAAGAACCAAGGCAATTAAGAACCAAATGGGTATGTATGAGTCTTAGTCCATGAACCGTGCGACTGGGTTTAACCTCAGAGTTCATAAGAGCTTGCTTAATAGGCATGAAGCACAATCCTTTCCTTTGGTCACACTTACGGAGATGTATTCTCATATTGATCATGAGGCACAAATTTTCTCTAAGTGTGACAATCCTTCTTTGTGTTTCCTATATGATGCATTCAACAAGCATTTTACATATGCAATGAAAGTAAACATGCCATGTGAATGCAAGCAATATTAAACAAAACACAAAGGAAACCTAACAATGTCAAGTTTGGACCCCTCCCAATCTTACTCACTATAAGCCATACCCTTGCCTTGAGAGAAGCCAAAACACCATCTCAAGCACTCTCCCTTGCTTATAGCTATCCTGAGTGGGTTAGACATTGACTAATTTTTATGTATTTTTCTTTTAGTTATTTACATATGCATGGATGCAAAACATACTAATCACAAAGGAGTCCTAATTATCATACAATGCAAGAAAAAAAAGAACACACTACAACTACCAAGAACAAACACGGATACCTCCCTCAAGAGTAGATATATCGTTGAGGTCCATGTCACTTGTGGTTGACTTCACTAGATCTTCAAGTAAGTTCCCGGTCCACCAACACCACCATCATCTAGGTCTTGTTCTTGGGCACCCACTTGTACTTTGTTGATCTCTCAAGATCAACAATGCACTTAGGCATTCATATCCTCCTGACCTTTCTCTTCTTGTTTGGTGGTCCCAAAACCTTTGCTTTCACCTTGCCACTTTTGTCCCTAAAAAGCTTGAAATGTGTGTTCTCATGGAACAAGTTAGCATTAGGTAAAACAATGGAACTTATCACCATAGGATAATCCTTGATGGTGTGGCCATCCTTGCAACACCTCTCGTAGTAGTAGTCATCGGCGAGTAGGGGCTTGACTCATGCGGGGATGGAGTTACTCGTCTTGATGATGTCGATGACGGTGGGATGTGAGCTAAATCCACGGTGGGAGACATTGTTCACAAGATTTCTCCTAAGGATCTCCTTATGGATGGCTCTATCATGTGTGAGCCTCTTGAAGCTGTCCATCACCATCTTTCTCTCCTCGAGCTTATGATATTCCTTCAAAACAGAGGACTCAAGAGAAGAAACCTCGACCGAGATGGTTAGTTCATCACACATAGTAGAAGCATCACTCTTAGATAAACTAGAGGAGGGAGAGGCAAGATCATCAACATTGATGGCCTCAAAAGTAAGTTCCAGGGCCTCGTACTTCCTCACGTAGCTCTACATGATCACCCTTGAGTTTGTCATAACTCTTGTTTAGGGCCTCATGAGATGTGACAAGGTCCTTGAGCTCACTCTTAAGATAACCAAGACGGTTCTTAGACAACTTACATTCTTTTCTTACCACTTCCAACATTTTGGATTTTTTGACGGCGATGTCACGGGCTTAGTCGTCATCACTGCTCTCATCCTCACTCTCCCCAAGTTGGCTCGTGGCTATGAGACACGTGGGAGGTGGAGGAAGAGCTCGAGGTAGAGTGGTCTTGATCATGACTAAGCCGGCCACTTCTTCATCATCACTTGAGGAAGAGGATGTTTCACTTGAGTTGTCACTTGTCCACTCTCCAACAAGGGTCTTGCGTGAGAACTTCTTGTACTCTTTAACTTTGTCTTTGCCTTTGCTCTTGTCCTTGTTGAAGTACCTCTTCTTCTTTTTCTTGGATTCGGGGTCTTCCTCTTCATCTTCTTCTTCATCACTCGAGTCTTGGGACTTAAAGGCTTATTTCTTTGGCTTGGGGCAATCCCGAACAAAGTGGTTCTTGAAGCCACAGTTGAAGCATTTTCTCTTGGACTTGGAGGCAAACTTGTTCTTGAAGATCCTCATCTTCTTCATGAGATGAGCTAAGTCCTCACTCAAGTCATCTTCATCATCATCATCTTCTTCTTCTTCTTCAATCACTGTCTTCTTCTTGCTCTTCACATGATCTTGCTTCTCGGCTTGAAGAGCTAGGTTCAATGGTTGTGGATCATCCAAACCCAACTGTTAGCTCTTGAAAGCAGTGATCTTCCCAAGCACTTCCTCGATAGTCTTGGTCCTGAGGTCACCTTGCAAGGTGTAGGTGATGATGGACTCATACTTAGGATCCTTGAATAGCCTCACAAATCTTCTTATCACCTCAACAGGCATGAGCTTGAAGTCATCCCCAAGAGCATTGATCTCCTCCACTAGTACATGAAAACGAGAATACACAGTGTTAGCTCTCTCATGTGGCAATCTAGTGAAATTATCATACTTGTTCTTTAGCACATAGTATCTTTCTTCTTTCACATCACTGGTACCCTCAGGAATACACTGAATCTCAGTGCAGATACCATGTGCTGATGAACTCGCATCCAATCTAGCAAAGACATCCTTAGAAATGCATGCGAATAGAACATTCTTGGTCTTAGCATTGTGCTTAATGTACTCAAAATCATGCGGGTTCACATCCGCATCCGAATCATAGGTCACCTTCCATATCTCTGGATCAAGGGACTCAAGGTAGGCTTGCATACGAGCCTTTCAATAGCTGTAGTCCTCACCATTGAATATGGGAACACTCCCCATCTCTTCCGACATCCTCACTGAAGGCGGTGAAGCCTCTAGATTGAGCACTTGGCTCTGATACCAATTGTAAGGACCAAAGGCGTACCGAGAGAGGGGTTGAATCGGTAAGCCGACCAATAATTCGAATACTTTAATTTCACACCACTAGATCCTAGCAATTGTTGCAACCTAACAATTCTAGTAGGCCAAGATCCTACACATGCTAGTGTTCATGATAAGTGCAAATACGGAAGCTAAACACACTAGCTTATACAAGCCACAATTCAACCTACTCACTAGAGCACACAATTACGGAATAATAAAGAGGGGTCAAGCTCATGATTTTTTCCCGAGGTCTCAGAAGGATTGCCCATTCCCCTAATTCTTGTTGGACCACTCCTATCGAAGTATCGGTTCCTCCCACCACCAAGTGGAATTCTCGCACACGAGCCCGCAATCACTCCCGGAGTGAAGACACGGTTGGGCACAAGCTCGCCTCACTCGAGAACTTGCCGGACTCCCCGAGCCGACATGGGCGCTCACTATTGATACCCTTTCAACGGCAGGCTCAAACCGTGTACAAACTTGTAACGGCCTTCATAACTAATCACAATAGGCTCGATCACTGACACCTAATCGATCTAGGTCTCACCATAGACCAAGAGTAGCAACCTAGATCACACCCTCAAGGACACCCTAGACTTAGATGTGGATAGATGCTCAAGTTACTCTCACTAGCACTCTCAAGATATCCAATATCCCTCCTAGTGCTCCTCTCCTTTCCTCTTGGGTCCCTACAAATACTCCCAGCAATTCCACTGGCCAAGAGGGGTCTCCAAGACCCTAGCAACGAACTTATATAGGCTTCCAGCCTTAAACTAATCGTTGCTCCACGAGATCACCTTTCTGGACACACTGACCGGACCGTCCGGTCACTCCTGGAACAACTCCCAGAGTCATTGACTTCACTGTGCACGGCTGATCTCGTACTGACCGGACCGTCTGGTTAGTAGACCGGACCGTCCGGTCTCTTCTCCTTATGCTCATTCCAGAGAGCTCCCGAATTGCTTCCTCTTTGTCCTGCGCACCCCTACAGACCGACCCGTCCGGTCTCTATGATCTCCAGTGCAGACAGATTCCTCGCAAAGTCTTCCCTCTGATCTACCTTCTTCTCTAATGACCATACAGTCCGGTCTCCTCTGACCCCTCTGTCCAGTTACTCGGTCCAAAAGCTAAAACATCTCGTCCTCGCTTGACTTCGTTTCCCGGCTTCTTCCAATAGCTCCTTGGCTTCTCCATTGTCACCTAGTGCCTATGATTTCACTGAGTATCCACACACATCACCGACTAGCATAACCTAAGAGACATGACCTAGACCCCCTTGATAGTTCGATTTTTCCTATGGACTCAAAGCCCTAACAACTAGACAAGTGTTCCAAAACACTTGCTCCATAGCTTGTCCTTAGCCTTGATCCATCTCCATAAACCCTTGGACTCCATCAAGCTCATCAAGCCTCCATGCTTGTGGTCATTGTCATCCATTGCCAAGGCAACCATCATCAATAAGAGTAGTAGAGTTTAGAGATGATTCTTGTGTAGACAACACTCATGTAGATATTCGCACATAATTTCATAGTTGTCATTAATCATCAAAACATCCATACCCCATGGATCCAATTATCAATGGTCATGAAGCTTACACTATGCTATGGCACATTGTTATGCAATCCACACAGCCAGCCATGACCAAGAAACAAACAATAGATTGATCTCTACTTAACAGTCATGCCACTCCCTGATGCTCAGGACTAGTCAGGATAAAAAAAATTGTCCTTAAAACTTCTTTCACGCTATAGATAGTAACCAAAAGGTCAGCTAAGTCACAAGAGACGTAAACATCAAAAGGTAGTGCGTCCAGTGCAACTTAGTATGCCTTCTCATGAAAAAGTAGGTGTAGACATGTGTGTTACATAGCTATCATGATTTATGTTAAATGTTTCAGTTGGTAGAGTTTGACGCTTTTAAGAGGTAGATATGACACACTGGTTCTGAGAAAGCTATAGAAGAAAGCCTTGCCTTATTTTTTTCAATGGACATATCAAAACTTATAATCTTTCATTGGTGTTGGGATAAGCCGAATGAGAGAGTATCACTAGGAAAATGATGACACTTACATTGGTGCTAGAGATGATAACCAAAAGATCAGTAAAGTGACAAAAAACATGGACATCAGAAGACAACATGTTGAGTGCAACTTAGTTTATGCTAGATGCTCATGCTGAAGCAGGTTTAGACATGTGTGCTATCTTGGAACAAGTCTGTATATATGACCCACCTCAGACATGGATGTTCTTTTATTTTACCCCCTCGATTATGTAACCGGATATAACCCACAACCCAAACTATCCAAAACCAACTAAATTATCCTCTAGAGTGGTTTTAGAGATGGTTTTGCCTACGTGGCAATACACTTAGGCAATGAGATGGCACCACATCATTTTTTTTCACACTTCTAATATGTCATCAGTATTTAGATCTGCCCATGAATCATCATCATCATCTTCTTTTTAATACCAACGTGAATCATCTCCATCCACTTATTTCTAATACCCATGAATTTAATTTTCAATACAAAATTCCTAAATTATTCTACAGTATGAAGAATAATTATTTTTTCCTGGTATACTATTATTGTTGTAGTCCAGTTATGACATTTGAACAATTTTGTGAATATCGCCTTGTCACTATCAACTCGTAATGCAACATAGACAAAAACCACCTCAAATACCACCCTAGGGTTTTAAATGGTTTTAGATAAATCAAAGGTAGGATATCCAGTTTCTCATAGGTGAGGGTGTTAAGTATAGACGAACCACAATAGGTTAGGAAAGTATAGTAGACTTATTCATGAGATCTTCTTTACTTCGTTCTTAATTGAAATATAAATCCCAGTTTCTATCATATATTATATGTATCGAATGAAAATACTGTCCAAGAAAATAAATTATTTTTGTTTGTGATTCTTGATTTGGTTTGGGAAAGTTTGCCGCTGTGGCCGCACTGTGCGTGCAGTACGAGGAGGACTTCAGACCCGAAATGAGCATTGTCGTCAAGGCACTGAGCCCGCTGTTACAAGCATGTAGCTCTGAGCCCGCTATTTAACTCACGTGATGTAAATTGTCGATAGGTTTTTCATGCGGGTGGCTTTGTGTACTGGCCTGGTGTGCAATACAATATTAAACAAGTTGTATCTTATGTCTGGTGACTTCATTAAACACAGCGATGCCGTGAAAAAATTGTGATATGGTCTGTAACCACAGTAGGGAGGGAGTTTAGGTTGAAGCTGTTGAACCCCTATTTTATTTTAGCACAACAATATATAGCAAGAAATTGCGGGTGACTAGAGTGGGCTTTTTATTGAGTCTAATTCAAGTACGAGAAGAACAGAGGAAAATGAAGCTAATGGAGTTAGCATATTAGATGGGAAGAGTTCCTTGAGTCAAGAACGCTATAGTTGATGTGGCAAATAAGGGGATGGTGGTGGATTTGGTTCTTTTCCCGGTCAAGCAGGAGAGAGCTGATGATGGAGCGTGCTTGGTTTGAAACTGCAGCCAAGAGGAGCAAGATGGCGTCGTTGTCGAAGCATGAGCTAAACTAATTCATGTCGTGTCTGGTGTGTGCTCAGCTCTGGGACCTAATCTGGTTGCATAACCCGGACTTTGTTCCTCTCGACATAACCATTATTTATTAATGCTAAATATAATTATGTTATTTCTATGAATCAATCGATCTATCTATCTCCCTTCCACATCACACAAAATGCATATAGGCATGGCTTTCTCGGCAAGTGAGTTGAGGGAGTAGCATATCGTAGGCAGATGGTAGGCTAGGTGGCATCGGATCCGAAGCCACTAAATAACTGAAACCGAAGCTGACGACGGCATGAATGGATTTGAGCCCTGGATCCAAGGATCCGGTTGAGGTACAAGACAGGGCAGCACTACGGCACCACTTCCCCCCGTCTTCAAGTCGCGCGCGCCGAATTACCTGACGCCCTCCTCCTCCTCCTCTGGCGAGTGGCGACATCACACACAGCATTGTCATATAACTATTTTTTTTTCTCACCGCTCTTCTCTGTGCGTGATGAGCAGGCGGTACACTGCTGTCTCTGCTGGTCACTTCGTCTGAGTGGACGCAGCCGCCGCCGCTAAAATGTCTTGTGCAGAGTAGAGACACTGCACTAGTGCGGGTTCCAGTAAGAGATGCCGAGAACGTTGGTTGTTGGTCAAAACCATGTTCCCGTCTCCCCCTCTTGTGCTGGCTGGCCATGTTCTTCCACCTAGCCACTCTCGCTACCTTATTAGGTAGGTATAGCTACTGCATATGGAGTCTACTCGACCACTAGTGGCAATTGCAATGCAGGTCCTCACTTCACTGATTACCACCATCTGGACCGAGCGAGCGTATCTGTGGCCCTGCTCGATGCCTGCCGCGTATAAATACCAGTTGGCTTCCATACTGTTTGGTTAGGCTTCTCTTTCTCTGACAGGCGAGCTCGAGCTGTCTTCTATCCGTAGCAAGATAGCAGCACTACTCTGCTGTGTGCCTGTGGTGTGGTACACAGAACAGAGCAGAGATGGCCATGGCTCATCGTCTGGTCGGTGGTCTCGTCGTCGTGGTGGCATTGGCGTGCTTCTACTCGTCGGAGGCGCAGTTGCAGGTCGGGTACTACAACTCGACCTGCCCCGGCGCCGAGGACCTCATCCAGACCATCGTCCACGGCGCCATCCGCATGGACTCCGGCAATGGCCCCGGCCTCATCCGCCTCTTCTTCCACGACTGCTTCGTCAGGGTACTTGTCATTTCTCGCCAATGCCGATCATCAATTAACGCCATCATCTATCGCTTCTTAGAGAAAAAAAAATAAAAGTAATCTGAATTCAATCCACATTCTGGCCAATGCAGGGCTGTGACGCTTCGGTGCTGCTGGACGACCCGAACCCGAACCCGGGGGGCAACGCGACGGTGGAGAAGACGGCGCCACCGAACCTGAGCCTGCGCGGGTTCGGCGTGATCGACCGTGCCAAGCGCGTGGTGGAGCGGCGCTGCCCTGGCGTGGTCTCCTGCGCCGACGTGGTCGCCTTCGCTGCGCGCGACGCGGCGCGCATCATGGGCGGCGTCAAGTTCGCCATGCCTTCCGGCCGGCTCGACGGGCGCGTCTCCAACGCCTCCGACGCCGTGGCCAACCTGCCCCCGGCCTCCTTCAACCTCACGCAGCTCGTGACGCGCTTCGCGTCCAAGAACCTCACCGCCGACGAGATGGTGACGCTGTCCGGGGCCCACTCCATCGGCCGGTCCCACTGCTCCTCCTTCTCCTCCAGGCTGTACCCGCAGCTGGACCCCACCCTCAATTCCACGCTCGGGAGGAAGCTCCGGGCGCGGTGCCCCGCCGCGCCGGGACGCCACGACCGGGTCGTGCAGCTCGACGACGTCACGCCGCTGCAGCTCGACACGCAGTACTACGCCAACGTGGTCACGCACGAGGCCGTGTTCGCGTCGGACCAGGCGCTCGTCGACCGGAACGACACGGCCGCGCTCGTCGCGGCCTACGCCGGGAACAGGAAGCTCTGGTCGCAGCGGTTCGCCGACGCCATGGTTAAGATGGGAAGCATCGAGGTGCTCACCGGGCCGCCTGGGGAGGTCAGGCTACAATGCAACAAAGTGAACTAGCTAGTTACCTGCAGGCGACGCATGATTGATTGATCAATTCATTACATTCGATTCAATACCGAAAGGCACACAGTCGATCAATCTGTAGTACTTATTATTAGCTGTACATCCTGATACAATCACTTTGATCATATTGCACGATGCTTGTAACTTGTAACATAAGAGAGAGTAAGAAAGTGAGAGAGGGAACTTGCAACAACTACTCGGTACTCGAGACCAAGCAAGGCCATTTCAGTAAAAAGAAAAAGAACATTTCATTGATTTGTTTACTGGAAAACGAAGAACGGTGTCATCACCAATTCTTGTACTGTTATTATTCCAGTATATCGACCGCCGAATAAATCGTCTCGCCCATGTAAGAGTTGCAGCAGTCATGAAGCCACATGCGTGTGGTGTGTGAAAGCAGAGCCAATTCCGGCTAGCAGCACATGAGGCGGAGCAGCAACGCGGGGGGCATCTGGCACCGAGCACCTCTCAACGTGGTGCCACTGCTTTGTTTTCTTGTCTCCGCATCCCTCTCTGTCCCCCACCTCTGCTTACTACTCTAGTAGTTAGTCTTTACACGTCAAGGCCGGGAACATGCCAGCATGTGCTACCAATATGGGCCGCTACAATTATCAGCATCTGCTATTCCCCCTGCTTAGCTCTTCAGGCTTGCCCTACTAGAATATATCAGGTAAGTGTGCCAGACCAGCAGCACTTGGAGGAGACGATACAGCAGTGAGCTACAGGTTGGAGCACACCTTGATTGACCTCATGTGGCAGCTTCTCATCATCTTTCGGTGATGAGGAGTAGAGTACATAAACAGCGAGGTAGTTAACCGCGTCCTCGGGATCGGCGCCGAGCGAGGAATGGCCAAGAACTGTCAGTGATCCAACTGATTGACCCGGCGTTTAGAAAAACATTGCACGACGGTCCAATCACTCCTGCAAGCACCCGGACAAGCCGATCCGTCCCGCCGCTGCCTTTACGCACCTTCTCCTTCTTCACCCCGGACATTTTTCTAGTGGAATCTTCTGCCCAAGTTGGGATTAACATATATACGGAGCAAATGCTCAACACTCGCTGTTTCTTTATTAGTAAATCCTTCGCTAATCCATGTGGTAGTTGATAAAACTACTCGCGCGCGCTCGCAAGAGGACATGGGAAGAAGAAGGTTCGCTTCTCTGACAGCTGCTTTACGACGAGCGAGGAAAGCTGCCCGGGGGGGGGGATTCTTCAGAAAGCAGGGCCCGTCCTTGGAACCTTGTGCCGTCTGAAGCGTCTGCTCATGCGCGTGCGCCTAAGTGAAGGAGACTGCTGATCTGAAACCTTTTCCTTTCCAGGGGAATAATTCGGGGCACTTTGTTGGATCCTTGCGGTGGCCCGACATGGCACGCACCTATGATTGGCACACAATCATGCACATGCAGGATACTGTTACGGTAGGCGATGCATTTTATTTATTTCTTTTTTTTTTCTTGTGAATAACCTAACCTTTTCTTCATATGCTCTGTCTTCTTGGTATCGTAGGATGCATTACTGGGTTGTTTAGAAGAAAACATCTCTCGGTGAATGCACTACTGGTGTACAGTACGAATTTGGCTTCAAAGAGACGGTTACACCTTTGGTTGACAAGTTATTCTCGTGCTACCTTTTGTAAGAAGAGGCCTCCCTGCAATTGCAAATGGAAAAGTCTACACGTTGGAAAAAGAACCACACGAAGTTGGTACCTAGGAAACTACCCCGCGTCCTCCACCTCTCTTAATCTGCTGGAACCTGGCCCACCCTGCGCCATCAGTAAATTCCAGTGACTCCCACGTGTAGGAGATCGAGCATGCATTACTGTATTGTTTAGAAGAAAACATCTCTCGGAACAATGGATTTACGGGTGAATGTGCTTGAAAAAGACTGGTTATACGTACCTATGGTTCATAAGTCAGTCTTGTGCTAGCTTTTGTCAGAAGGGCGCTCCCTGCAATTGCAAATTATCCTGTTAATGCCAAGCACGTGGGACATGAGACCATATCGTAGAGTTTAAGGACCGAAAATGAGAAGACCGGATTTTCCATATTGTTAGGTTAATTTCCCTTAATCCCTTATGGCAAAATCCAGTCCACCAATCAGAATACTCTGTTGGGTTGTCCTAAGTCCATGTGGAGGATAGTGCATAGAGTTTTGGCTTACTATCATGTCCAACTAGTGCTTCACATATATTTGGGGCATGTCCATAAAAATGATCAGGAGCAGTGGTAGCAGCCCTGGCCAGCAAATAAAGCCCAACATAAGAAACAGACTGGTTAGTTCGGCCTGGCAGAAACTTTTGAACAACAGTCAGCTTGGAACAAATAAATAGCTAGTTAGGGTCTGTTACAAACACCTAGAGTTAATGTTAACTCGCTAATAGTAATAGCAATTGTTAGTTTTGTATGCAAATTGATGATAATACCCTTAAGCGGAGTCCTACATGGGAAGGATCTTATTGGATGCGCTAGATACAGGCGACGACCATTCGGGAGAATAGAGGCAGTAGGTGGCAGCGGTTCGGGATCTGTCGCCTCCGCCCAGTCGGATGGAAAACGTCTTCCGCACCCCCCCCCCCCTGCCCCCCCCCCAAACTCCTCACTAAAAGTGCGCCCGAGCAATACTGTTCTGAGAAACTATGTGGATATGTGCCATGATTTGCAATATGTGATGAGTAATTGATATTGGTTGAGTCTGTGTTTGAGCTGAAATACGGAAATCTGGAGATTACATGAGTTCGTGCATATCATGGTTTTGACTAACCGGAGTTGATGAGAATGTTGGATAATTTGCAGAAGATGGGAAATGTGTTTGCTTGTCTCATGATATGTAGGTCACTGGAGTCAACTTGGCGGTCAACGACGAGAGGATCGGGCACAAGTAGGAGACTTGGCGCCGGACGATCAGGAGGCCGGGTGAAGTCAGGGGTAATCCACACCATACACATGGAGAGGCAAGAAGCACGGATGGTTTCGCGGTTGAGCCTCAAAACCGTGGGTGGTGATCAAAACGGCAGGGTTGACCAAGTCAAAGGTGATCGGACGTCGGTGCAAGTAGAGGTTTCTAATGGACCAGAGGCGGGAGAGACTTGCCGGCAAGGAGGATCACAGGACGAGGTGACACGTGTCAAGATCGTGAAGTCTTGCTTCGGTGGAAGTGAGCATGAAGTCACGCTTTGAGAAACGTGCAAGGCGGTTTCCCGGTTTGGACCTCAAAACCGGTGACGATGGTTGGTGGTGCACGTGGCACCATCGCGGAGCTTGCGTCAAGGCGAAGCAAAGTTGTGAAGGGCTCGATGGTGTTCGGACAAAGGAAAAAGAGTTGGATGATTTTGCCCCTGGTGGAAGGTGGCAATAAGTTATAGGTCACGGGTAGAGTTGTCTTGGACCCTAGGCCTATATAAGGAAAGGTGTGGCTGGTGGGAGAGGGGCCACTTCCCGTTAGCCTTGTTGGAACTTCATTCAAAGTGCTAGAAGAGGTCTTCATGTAATAAAGGAGAGGAGAGGATGTGTGAGAGACATCTCTTTCTTTTCCAAATAGTGAGAGGAAGAGGGTGGCTTCCTAGCCTTGTATCTATGGATCTTATAAGCATGTTTATATGATATGAGAATTATTTTCGTGCTCAAGATCTTCCTCTCTCCCTAAATCCTGAATTTCTCTTTTTCTCTATTTTTGGAGCTATTTTCGTGGGAATTTTTTATCTCACTTTCGGGCAAGTTTTGGGGGGGGGGGGGTTTCTTAGGGGATCTTAGTGCTATGATGAGCTAGAACAATCCTTCATGGGTCCTTGACCGAATCAAGAGCTCTAGCACCTTCAATTTGAAGGATTTCTCAAGTTTCCCCTTTTTGGTGTTCTTGGCACAAGATCTAAAACTCGTGATGATTCCTTAAGCCAATCGAGTGGTTCTTCTAGGAATAGGCTCGTGATGTGTTGAGGATTCACTCGTCCAAAAATCGCATCATTTAGAGTTTGTTTGATTAGGTTTCGGTCAAGTTTTTGCCTAATCGTAAAACCTTTTTCTCTTCTATCGGGGTCGATCGGCACTGTCGATGACCAGGACCGGCACTGCCGGTGGGTCAAAACTCGGATCGGCACTACCAATGCCACGACCGGCACTGCCGGTGGCTTGAGTCCGAACCCCACACCAGCACTGCCGATGGCCAGACCGGCACTGCCGATGCGCTCTGTTTACTGCATTTGAGAATTCCTCACCGGCACTGCCGATGGGCTTTACCGGCACTGCCGATGGTGCCAACCAGCACTGCTAATGGTAGTTCAGTAAGGTGACTTGTGTGCGCTTCTTTGATTGATTCAAGCCTTTGTTGTTCCTTTTTGTTTCCGCTATGTTCCGCTGCTATAGTTGATCACTCCTAGGGTTAGCACATCACAAGTTGGTGTGTGTAGCCTTGGTGATCAGTTTAGAGGTTGGCTCGTTTTGTAATCGATACATAGGTCAAGTTCTCTTGGAGAATTTTAATTGGCTTTCATTCACCCCCCCCCCCCCCTCTGGTCGCCTTCTCGGTCCATCAATTGGTGTCAGAGCGGATTTGATCACTAGTTGACCTTAACCGGCATTGTTATCCAAAGGCGACATGAAGAAGCGTGCGGTCAAGCTTTGGATGTTTGATGGAGAGGACTTTCCCTACTGGAAGTCACGAACCAAGGCTTATCTCTTAAGCCAAGGACGTGCAATTTAGGAGATCGTGGAGCAGGACTACGCCATACCGGACGACCTCAACACCGTGCCAGTAGGTGAGTTAACCAGGTATGAAAACAACTTCAAAGCTGTCAATATCCTGTTGTCTGCTCTAGGTAGGAATGAACATGACCGTGTTGCTCATCTTGATACTACACATGCCATTTGGACAAAGCTTTGCACGTACCATGAGAGTACCAATCAAGTCAAGTCTATGCGTAAGGATTCTTACAATAGACAGTACCAAACCTTTACACAAAAACCTGGCGAGTCACTAGATGACACTTTTCGTATGTTTGAGGCCATTGTGTGCAACTTGCGGGCTTGTGGTAACCTTGTGTGCAGTGATAATGATAGAGCTAAGCAATTTTTGTATTCACTTGATGAAAATGCTTCGGGGTTAAGATTGCTGCACTAGAAGAAACTGCTGATTTCAATATTCTAGACTGTGAGCAGCTGTATAGCAAGCTAAAATCTCATGAACTGTCTAGGAAGTCTCGTCCTAATCTTGCTAATCCTGCTTATAGCATGGCTTTGCTTTCTAGCTCTCAAAAGGATAGTCACAATGGTGCTTCTTATGGAACTAACCCTTCACTTGATAAGTCTTCTTTGGAGTTTGCTCTTTCTTCTCTTGTTGCAGCTTCCGATGAACAGATGGAGTGCATTTCTGATGAAGAGTTGTCCTTGCTCACAAGGAAGTTCAACAAGTTCTACACCAACCGCAAGGAGAGAAGAGGAGGTGGTTCAAGAACCTGCTTCGAGTGTGGTGACCCGGGACACTTTATTGCTGATTGTCCCAAAAAGAAGAAGAAGGTCGGATACCACGACAACAACACTGAAGACTTCAAGCAGAAGAAGAACCGTTTCTACAAGAATGGAAAGAACTCCAAGAAGTTCACCAAGGCCATTGCATGTGCCTGCATTGATGCCTTGAGCGATGTGGACCTCACATCAAGCGAAGGCCTTACAAGCTCGGAGGAGGAGGTTGAGAATCCACGAGTCAAGAGGAAGGATGACTTCACCGGGCTTTGCTTCATGGCAAAGAATGATCACGACATCGACTCTGGCACCGACTCTGACACAAGCGAGGTACCTCCCACTCTTGATGAGCTCTCTTCTGAACTTGATCATTTGCACGATGTTCTGCTCATGTAAGATGATAAGCTTCATAGCGTTGTTCGTGAGAATAGAGAGTTTAAGTCTAAGTTAGAGAGTGCTAAGTATGAAATCACTTCGCTTAGGTTTAAGCTTGCAAGAGATGATATTGTTGTTGAGTGTGAGTCTTGTCATGTCATGATGATCTTGCACAGAGGAAAAGTGTGCATGCTCAAGTTGCCAGTCAGCTTGAGAGTGCCCATAAAGAGCTTGATGAATTCAAAGCTAGACCAATTTGTTTGGGTGCATGTCAGAAGTGCCCCAAGCTCACTAATGAGTTGGAATCTCAAACCCTCAAAGTCAAAGAGCTCGAGTTCAAGCTGCTAGATGAGACTCGCTCAAAAGTTCTCCCACCACCATGTGTAGTGTGTGGCTTTCTTAAGGATAAGCTTGCAATCACTAGAGAGGAAAACAAAATCCTAACCCAAGAAAATGACTATCTCATCTCTCGTCTCCAAAGAACCCTAGTGAGTGAGGAGAAGATTGAGAGTGACTTGGCAAGAGTCAAAGAAAGTGCCAGTAGGTCAACCTACAACTTGGGCTTGGGATTTGAGAGGTGTGACAAGGAGAGTGAGAATGTGGATAAGTTTGTGCCTAGCTCTAGCTACAAGGATGAGGAACAGTCCATCAAACTCACAGACACATACTATCCACCTAACCCCAATCCTTTCTTCAACCCAAAGCAAGTCGAGAAGCCAAAACCCAAACCCATTATGCAAGCTAAGCCTAAACATGAGAGTGTCTATATTTGCATATTCTGTGGTCGTAAGAGTCACTTGGATGAGTACTGTTATAGGCGTAAGCGAATTGAGAGGATGCAAGCTGAGTTAACTAGGAATGTGCATCATGATGATTTTGTTGGTTTTCAACCTCGCTCTTTTTCTCGTGCCTATCGTGGATAAGGTCATTCCTCATATGGCTTTGATTCATGAAACAGAGGCTTTGCTCAGCAGCGCTTTAGTGCCCCACGTTTTTTCTATCGTGGTGAGCGTCGCTCTCATGGATTTGGCTTTCACACAAATGATTTCTATCCTCACAACCCCAGGTTTTAGTCAAGACGCTTTGACAGGCCACACTTTCCCCATTGTGGTACTCGTCCCACGCGTTTGACTGGTAATGTGCAAAGAACTGTGATAACCCCTGCAGGTCGTGTGATTCAGTGCTGGCTTCCCAAGAGTTTTCTTTCTAACCCCAGCACTGAGTCATCGATCTTTCCTTCTCGTTCTTTGTAGGCAGCAGGTGGAGGCCTGGAGAACAAATGGTTGATGGACTCCGGGTGTTCACGTCACATGACCGGAGATGCAAAGTGGTTCTCTAGCCTCACTGCTCTGAAGCACCGGGAGTATGTGACCTTTGGAGATGACAAGAGAGGGAGAGTGAAGGCAAGAGGCGCGGTAAAGGTAAATGAAAAATTCACTCTCAAGGATGTTGGTTTGGTTGAGCATCTCAAGTACAACCTCCTCTTTGTCTCTCAGTTGCTTCATGTTGGTTTGGAAGTGCGCTTTAAGAAAAATGCTTCTTGTGTTTTTGATTCGAATGGCTCTTTGGTTTGTGGGATTTCTAGCATTGGGAAAGTTTTTTAGACTGATTTTGCTAGTTCTCCTGGTTCTCATAAGTGCTTGTTTGCTCAATCTTCTTCTGAGCTCTGGAAATGGCATAGGAGACTAGGTCACATGAGCTTTGACTTGCTCTGTCGCTTGAGTGGTCTAGGTTTGATCCGAGGATTGCCTAAGCTCAAATTTGCTAAGTATTTGGTTTGTGCTCCTTGTTGTTACAGGAAAATGATTACCGCTTCTCATCCACCAATCAATTTGGTGATGACTGAACGCCCTGGAGAGCTGCTTCATATGGACACTGTTGGTTCTTCTTGGGTTCGTTCGGCGGGTGAGAAGTGGTATGTTCTTGTGATTGTTGATGACTATTCTCACTACTCTTGGGTTTACTTTCTTGAGAGCAAGGATGAAGTGTTTCATCACTTTCGGAGCTTAGCTTTAAGGTTGTTCAAGAAACTTCCGGGTGCATTACGAGTAATTCGCAGTGATAATGGCACCGAGTTCAAGAACTCCTCCTTTGATGCTTTCTGTCTTGAGCATGGTATTAAGCATCTATTTTTAGCACCTCGTGTCCCTCAGCAGAATGGGGTGGCCGAAAGAAAGAACAGAACCTTGGTGGAAATGGCCCCGACGATGCTCGATGAGCATAGGACTCCGAGGCGGTTCTGGGCTGAGGCCATTAGCATTGCTTGCTATATTTCTAATTGGGTTTTCTTGCGCTCAATTCTTAATGTGACTTCCTATGAGCTACGCTTTGGGAGGAAGCCATCTGTTTCTCATTTGCGTGCTTTTGGTTGCAAGTGCTTTATTCTCAAGCGTGACAATCTTGATAAGTTTGAGTCGAGATCTTTCGATGGCATCTTTCTTGGCTACACCCTTCATGGCCATTCCTACAGAGTGTTAAATTTGGAAACTAACACCATCGTAGAGTCCTGCGATATAACCTTTGATGAATCAAACTCTTGTGCAAGCAATGTGGTTGAGACTGCAGGTAACAAGGAGATGGAGGAGAGTATCTTTGTAGAAGAAGACCTATAGGACTTGGATGGTGACGATGATGAGTCATTCCATCTCACATCCAAGCTTGTTCCTGCTGCTTCCACTACTCCAGCAGAGGGTCCAGAAGCTTCTACATCGACTTCAGCAGCTGTCGAGCCAGCTCCAGCTATGGTTGAGAGGGAGGTACGCTCTGAGAGAGAGGCCCCTCACCACATTCAACATCGGCATCCACCTCAATAGATGATCGGTAATCTCTATGAGAGGACAATAAGGTCAAGGTCTGCACATCTCACCTGTTTTACTAATTCTCTCTTTGTTGCCACCTTTGAACCTCGGGATATTGGACACGCATTATCTGATGAATATTGGGTTAATGTCATGCATGAGAAGTTGGAAAACTTTGAGAGAAACAAAGTGTGGACCCTAGTAGAGCCTCCTGTTGGTGTCAATGTCATAGGAACCAAGTGGGTTTTCAAAAACAAGCATGGGGAAGATGGTGAGGTTGTTAGAAACAAGGCTAGGCTTGTTGCCCAGAGTTTTAGTCAAGTGGAGGGCTTAGACTATAGGGAAACCTTTGCTCCTGTTGCACACATAGAAACCATTAGGATCTTGCTTGCATTTGCTGCCTCTAAGGGCATTAGACTCTACCAAATGGATGTCAAGAGTGCTTTCCTAAATGGTTTCATAGAGGAAGAGGTTTATATGATACAACCATCTGGCTTTGAGCACCACAAATGCCCGAATCGTGTGTACAAGCTTCAAAAGGCTTTATATGGGCTAAAACAAGCACCTAGGGCATGGTATGCTAGGCTTAAGACCTTATTGCTAGAGCGCGGGTATGTCATGGGGTGTGTTGACGAAACCTTGTTCACTCTAAAGCATGGCAATGACTTTCTAATGGTTTAGATTTACGTGGATGATATCATCTTTGGAGGTTCCTCTCATGCTCTTGTGTCCAGATTTCAAAAAGCTATGGAAAGTGGATTTCAGATATTGATAATGAGCGAGATCACCTTCTTTCTTGGACTTTAAATCAAGCAGTGCAAGCAAGGCACCTTCATAAATCAAGCCAAGTACACGAAGGATCTCCTGAAGAAGTTCGACATGGTCAATGTGAAGCCGTTGTCAACACCAATGTCCACAACAACGGCACTTGACCCTGACAAAGACTGTGAAGCGGTGAACCAAAGGGAGTATAGGACCATGATTAGCTACCTCTTGTACCTGACGGCGACAAGACCTGACATACACTTTGTAGTGTATCTTTGTGCTCGCTTTCAGGCTTCCCCAAGGGTGACTCATCGCAAGGTTGTCAAGCGCATCTTCAGGTATCTAAAATACACCCTTGAGTTTGGTCTTTGGTACTCTGCCTCTTCATCTCTTGATCTCATTGGGTATTCGGATGCGGACTTTGCTGGGTGTTGAATTGATAGGAAGCAGTGGCGGAGCCAGGAACCATGGTAAGGGGGTGCTAGAAGCCATGGTTATGGTTTAGCAATGAGAGAATAAGGAAAAAAAAAGACAGCTCCATAGCTACAAATTCCTTTCTTGCTGACGAGCAGGCTAGCTGCTGGTAGCTGCTTTGTGGGAACCACACGTTTGAGTGTGAAATTTGGGTGAATTTCTATAGACTTAGAGATGAGGAAAGTTGATTTTTTAGAGCCAAGGGGGTGCTGCAGCCCCCCCCCCCCCCCTCGCAGCACGAGGTGCGGCTCCGCCCCTGATAGGAAGAGCACTTATGGTACTTGCCATTTCTTAGGTACTTCTTTGATCTGTTGGTATTCTCGTAAGCAGTCGAGTGTAGCTTACACTCGATCCACCATAGAGGCTGAGTATGTTGCTGCTGCTCACAAATCCTATGGATAGTATCCACCATGAGAGACTATGGGTTAACCTTTAAGGGTGTTCCACTCATGTGTGATAACTCCAGTGCCATATGCTTAGCCAAGAACCCAGTCCTATATGGTAAGGTCAAATACATAAATGTAAGATTTCACTTTCTGAGAGATAATATTGAAAAGGGAGATATTGAGGTCAAATACATCGACACCAAAAACCAATTGGCTGATATCTTTACCAAGCTCCTAGATGCTTCGAGATTTGCTTTTCTTCGGGGGGAGCTTGGTGTTTGCCATCCTTGTGGCATCATTTGAGGGGGAGTTGGTGTTCTCTTGTTTATATGTATCTTACCTTTTTGCATTGCATCTCATATATAATATATGCATTAGTAGATGAGTTTTGATTCTTATGTTTTCTTGCATTTCTCTTTGCTATGATAAAACTTGAGCTAAGTTGTATGGATGTGATAGTAATCTCTCATGCTTAGATTTTCTAGATGGCTTGTTATAGACTCTTTTGAGCAACTTGCTAATCTTAAAGGTAAATTTAGCTTCTTGTGAATCTTATGCACTAATCTTGCTAATACTTGCTCACCATATGCATAATTGCTTTTATCCCTATCAAGACTTGTGTTGAGGCTAGTCTAGAGGATATCTTAGCTTTGGCACCTTGTGTTTGTGAAATAGAAGGCTTTGCAAATGTTTAGCTCATGATGGAACATTATGGGAATGTGTGTTCCTTTTGCCGCAAAGGCATGCTCTTTTATCGTGTGAATAAATCTGAAAAATCTGTTAAGTGCTTTAATCAAAATAATTCTAAAATGCTAAATCCAAACACTGTGACTTGAGGCCTCAGGGTGTTCGCCGTACCCAGTTGTGCGACGCTCCATATGGATAAGAGGACACATGAGGATAAACAATAAACACTTGATTAAATGAGTCTTTGTTGCATATGTGAGCATTTGTAAAGCTCATTTTCTGCGAATGCTTGTTGCCTTGGTTGAGATGGAGACTAGCTAGTTTCTTTTGATTCACTTAACGCATGTTTTACCTTGGATAGGAGTACTTATACATGTGGTGGCAGCTTTTCTCATGATAAGCACATTTGATTCTTTCTAAGCTAGTCAATCTTTCTGCTTAGCTTGTGTAGCTCTTGGAGCTTGTGTCTTGCTATCTGTTTTTGATCTATGCATGGTTGTGAGCTATTGCTTTTACACTTTATAGCTCTATGTTTATGATTAGCGAGGATAAATGCTTGTTGGCTAATAATTAAAGCTCTTTAGGTGTGCATTTTCATGCATTGCATGTTTGTTTGTTTGCTTCTTTGATGAGTTCATTGCCAAAGGGGGAAAAAGTTATGGGTCATGCACAAATAATGCTAAGAAACTTAAAATGATCCATTTTGCATTACATGAGATCTACCACAAGTTGAGGGGGAGCATATCATGTCCTTGAGCATTTTCTTGCACTTTTCACATTCTTTGTGTCTCAAGTAGCTTTCTTTGTCAACTCTTGGTTTTATGATCCCTATTTTGCTAAATGGCCTACTTTTCACCTTTTCTTTGGGTTTGGTCATTTCAATGTGCTAATTCGGCCTCACATTTCAATCTCTAATCTTTGTGCATTTGGTGTTGTCAATGTACTCATCAAGAGGGAGATTGAGAAACCATATGAATATGTGTCATGGTTTGCAATATGTGATGAGTAATTGACATTGGTTGAGTCTGTGTTTGAGTTAAAATGCGGCAATCTGGAGATTGCATGAGTTTGTGCATATCAAGGTTTTGACTAACCGGAGTTGGTGAGGATGTTGGAGAGTTTGCAGGAGATGAGAAATGTGTTTGCTTGTCTCATGATGTGTAGGTCACTGGAGTCAACTTGGTGGTCAACGGCGAGAGGATCGGGCACAAGTAGGAGACTTGGGGGCGGACGATCGGGAGGCCGGGTGAAGTCAAGGGTGATCCACACCATACACGTAGAGAGGCAAGAAGCACGGACGGTTTCGTGGTTGAGCCTCAAAACCATGGGTGATGATCAAGACGGCGGGGTTGACCAAGTCAAAGGTGATCGGGCGTCGGTGCAAGTAGAGGTTTCCAATTGACCAGAGGTGGGAGAGACTTGCCGGTAAGGAGGATCACGGGACAAGGTGACACGCGTCAAGATCGTGAAGTCTTGCTTCGGTGGAAGTGAGCATGAAGTTGCGCCTTGAGAAGCGTGCAAGGTGGTTTCCCGGTTTGGACCTCACAACCGATGGCGGTGGTTGGTGGTGCACGTGGCACCATCGCGAAGCTTGCGTCGAGGCGAAGCAAAGTTGTGAAGGGCTCGATGGTGTTCGGGCGTAGAAAAAAGAGTTGGATAGTTTTGCCCCTGGTGGTAGGTGGCAATGAGTTATAGATCAAGGGTAGAGTTGTCTTGGATCCTAGGCCTATATAAGAAAAGGTGTGGCTGGTGGGAGAGGGACCTCTTCCCATTAGCCTTGTTAGGACTTCATTCAAAGTGCTAGGAGAGGTCTTCATGTAATACAGGGGAGGAGAGGGTGTGTGTGAGACATCTCTTTCTCTTCCAAATAGTGAGAGAAAGAGGGTGGCTTTCTAGCCTTGTATCCATGGATCTTGTAAGCATGTTTCTATGATATAAGAATTATTTTCAAGCTCAAGATCTTCCCCTCTCCCTAAATCCCGAATTTCTCTTTTTCTCTATTTTTGGAGCTATTTTCGTGGGAATTTTTTATCTCACTTTTGGGCAAGTTTTGGGGCGGATTTCTTGGGGGATCTTAGTGCTATGATAAGCTAGAACAATCCTTCATGGGTCCTTGACCGAATCAAGAGCTCTAGCACCTTCAATTTGAAGGATTTCTCAAGTTTTCTCTTTTTGGTGTCTGGCATAAGATCTGAAATTCGTGATGATTCCTTGAGCCAATCAAGTGGATATTCTAAGAATAGGGTCGTGATATGTTGAGGATTCACTGGTCCAAAAATCGCATTATTTGGTGTTCGTTTGATTAGGTTTTGGTCAAGTTTTTGCCTAATCTCAAAACCTTTTTCTGTTCTGTCGGGGTCGATCGGCACTGCCGATGACCAGGACTGGCACTGCCGGTGGGTCAGAACTCGGATCGGCACTGCCGATGTCACGATCGACACTACCGGTGGCTTGAGTCCGAACCCCGTATCAGCACTGCCGATGGCCAGACCGGCACTGCCGATGCGCTCTGTTTACTGCATTTGAGAATTCCTCACTGGCACTGCCGATGGGCTTTACCGGCACTGCCGATGGTGCCAACCGACACTGCTGATGGTAGTCCAGTAAGGTGACTTGTGTGTGCTTCTTTGACTGATTCAAGTCTTTGTTGTTCCGCTGCTGTAGTTGATCACTCCTAGGGTTAGCACATCACAAGTTGGTGTGTGTAGTCTTGGTGATCGGTTTAGAGGTTGCCTCGGGTTATAATCGGGACATAGGCCAAGTTCTCTTAGAGAATTTTAATTGGCTCTCATTCACCCCCCCCCCCCCTCCCCTCTGGTCACCTTCTCGGTCATTCATGTTGTATTTACGCCAACAACACAGGCACTCATCGGTGAGCTCACGGTGTAGCCGCTGCCGTCCTGAATCTTTATTGTCACGTGGGTGGGGCTGTGAGTGGTTAGCGGGGGGTGGTTAGGGGCGGTAGAGGTGGCGGGAGCGCCGCCAGAGCCAGGAGAGGCAGTGGAGGGGGTGCTGTGAGAGGTTAGCGGGATGGTAGTGACATGCGACGGCGGAGGCGCCGCTGGAGTCAGGCGAGGCGGAGGCGAGCAGTGTGAGGTGGAAGAAGCTTGGGGTGGGTGGATGTCCGATTCCGTCCGTAGTGTGGCCCTGCAGTGGTTTCCATCTAGAAGAGGAGGCCTATGCGTGTTGATAAAAGAAAAAAGGGGATAGACAAGGGTAAAAATAAACTTTGACTCTCTATTAGCTGGTTTTCATGGATTGGACCAGCTAATGAATTAGCTAGAGCCGAGTCGTTGGCGAACAATTAGGTCTGCCTGAACTGTTTGGAACCACGCTAGGGCTAATTTAATTTAACCCAGAACTATAACCTTTAGAGATTTCAAGCAGGCTCTTTAAACCGCATAACTTTCTTCCGTTTGGGAATGTGCTAGCATGCATGCGGACGTCAACTCCTACTATGTTATGATAGGATACTCAGGATATTCACCAAATCGCTTGACTAAGTGAAAGCTACATGGTAAAACAAAAGCGATAGAAATTCTCAAAATTCTTCATTCCCCTCCAGGCTTACGTGGCACCTCACACACGTTTTTAATATGTCTGGGTCCATCTCGTAACCCGACCTTGTCAATTGGTCAGAGACTTTTACTTCTGTCATGCGGTTTTTACAGCAAGCAGGGCCTGTTTTTTTTTTCTGTAAACAGCTCGATCTCTGCTGCGCGACGCGAATGATTATGATGTTACTACGAGGTCTCCGGGCAACATTCGGTAGATTTCTCCGTCTTACCGTTTCTTCCGCTACTACAAAATGGAGATTTCTCTATCATGGATTCACGGATATGCCGCTATATTGTTACTATTAAATCCTGATGTCGCAATTTTTCACCAGCTTTTTTTAGTTCATTTGAGATGTAACAAGGAGGATGAGACAAGGGTGTCACATGCGGATAAGCTCGTCGCCGGAAAGGAGAGACCACGGTAGGAGAGGTTGGTCGCAAGTAGAAAGAAGTGAAAGGAAGATGAAAGTCACAGTCCATTATCTCCATGCAATTGAATAGTTTCGTTGATATAAAAACATTTTACCAGGGAGCCTTGAAGATTTTGGCAACTGTAGCGGGCAGGTTCTTTTCACTTCATATCTCCTTCAATATTTACTATACCTCCTTGGGTTCTATATATTTATAATTAATCAACCAGGATAAAACATCATATATATGATTAATTAATCAACTTTCCTAACACAACACTACGTCAACAACAAATTCATTTTCCTTTTGGACACGAGAATTATCGTGACGCTAGATGAATTTTATCACCATCGATGTCCAGATACGGTTTAAAGTTGACTTTTTGTTTCACATCGATGTTTCCGAGGAGGTAAGAGCGTGGAAGACATCGGTTTCTTCCTGCTACATACCTTTTCCTTCGACAGACCGATGCAAAAGTGTGGTGCTTTCTAGCCTTTATTAATCTTGCTGTCTGAGGAGTTTTCTTATCCTTTATATGGCGCGTAGGTTAAGTGAATACGTCCAACATTGCGGCCAAATGAAAAAAATAAAAGTAACTAGAAGCTGCATATTCTTCTGCCTTGGAGAATAGTGCATGCAGACGTCCAATATCGTCGACTTGTAGTACTATATATATATACAGTTATTAGTGATAACATTGTATGATATTCCGGATGAGCACCAGTCCTCTTGACTAAGTGCAAGCTTAAAAGGTAAACGAAAGCGAACAAACTCTTAAACTTGTTGCTAGTCATCCTCCAACGGGCGCGCGCTCTGTCGGTTTGTCTTGGTCGTCTCGTATCACACAGACCACGTCAATCTTAATCCCAGCATCCTGCACTTTATCTATGAATTTCCAAAAGCAAAACCTTGCTTTACACATCCTTTTGCTTGACAAAGAAAAAAGGAACTCTCTTTTGCAAATGATTACGGTTTGTGTGTGAGACTAGTACAAAGTCCGGACCGGGCAACATTAGGTCGCGGTTGGTGACGCAGAGAGAATAAGCAGCCGCCGGCCGATAAAACGTGTTGTCGGCTTCCTCTCTCGAACTAGGTCATAACGTTTGATGCAAGGGAAATGAGGAGGTATTTTGTGTTTGAGAAAGTCCGAAAAAAGAAAGCACTTTGAATCGCAGCAGGTAGGCTCTTGCCAAGACTGAGATTTGGTCTCGCTTGTTGACTCGGTGCACAAACACAATACATTCCCAGCTGCTAGTCCATATGCTGATATGCATATGCCCACCACGGCTGTATAAATAGAGATGCCACGCGCCGTTCTTCTCCTCATCGTCCCAAAGAAAATCATCACCATCTCCATCCATCCATCAATATAATCTCACTCAAACCTAGAACTACTAGCTGCTGACCACGATGATGAGGTGGTTGGCGCTTGCATGCGCGGCGCTGGTCGTCTTCGCCGCGGAGGCCTCGCCGTCGAAGTCGAAGAAGGAGCTGGAGGTGGGGTTCTACAAGCACACGTGCCCGGAAGCCGAGGAGATCATCCGCAACGCGGTCCGGCGCGGCCTCGCCCGCGACCCGGGCGTCGGCGCCGGGCTCATCCGGATGCACTTCCACGACTGCTTCGTCCGCGGCTGCGACGGCTCCATCCTCATCGACTCCACGCCGGGCAACCTCGCCGAGAAGGACTCCCCTGCGAACAACCCGAGCATGCGCGGCTTCGACGTCATCGACGACGCCAAGTCCGTCCTCGAACACCACTGCCCGCGCACCGTCTCCTGCGCTGACGTCGTCGCCTTCGCCGCCCGCGACGGGGCCCACCTCGCCGGCGGCGGCGTCGACTACGCCGTCCCCGCCGGCCGCCGCGACGGCCGCGTGTCGAAGGAGTCCGAGGTGCTCGACGACAACGTGCCCTTCCCGACCTTCCACGTGGCGGAGCTCGTCGAGAGCTTCAAGCGCAAGGGGCTCACCGCAGACGAGATGGTCACGCTGTCCGGGGCACACACCATCGGCCGGTCACACTGCTCCTCCTTCGCGCAGCGCCTCTACAACTTCACCGGCGTGGTGGGGACCACCGACCCGTCCATCGAACCCGGGTACGCGGCGGAGCTCAAGCGCCGGTGCCCCATGCCGTCGTCCTCCTCCGGACAGGGACAGGTGGACCCCACCGTCCCGCTCGACCCGGTCACGCCGGCGAGGCTCGACAACCAGTACTTCAGGAACGTGCTGGCACACAAGGTCGTGCTCACCTCCGACCAGACGCTGCTGGATAGTCCCTTGACAGCGGGAGTCGTCGGGTTCCACGCCGCCGTCGACAAGGCGTGGCAGGCCAAGTTCGCCAAGGCCATGGTCAAGATGGGCAAGATCCAGGTGCTCACCGGAGACGAGGGCGAGATCAGGGACAAGTGCTCCGTCGTCAACCACCACTAGAAACACTCTGCATACTACTACTGTATTTTGTTAGCTAGTACGTATAAGTCTGAAGTGAAACTGCATACACGATTATTAGTTCCGTTCCATTTGTTCCTTATAGTGTGTAAGTGTAATCATCAGTCATGCCAAGTGAAATGTTAATTGTTGGTTTTATGTGCACCAAGTTGTTATTTTGCGTTCTACTGCAATGTATAAAGAGAAAAAAAAATTTGTTCAGTGCATAAACAAATGAACTAACTTGCTACTCCCTACTTCTTCTCGGGTGATTTGGTCAAAGTCAAACAACTCAATCTTGAGTCAATTTTGTAAAACTGTATAGATTATATGACAAACTACTGATTTTGCATCGATTTCTCACAAAACTGTGTAGTATAGTTTAAGGATAGGCATGATCTAGGTGCTCACAGGACTACCGGAGACGAGGGCGAGATCACGGTGCCTCGTCGTCAACCATTACACTCCTGCAGCATATATACTAATATATGTACTTCACAAAATTGCAGGGTTTTTTTTAGATCAGTACAAAATTGCAGGTGCTCGCTCTGAGCCGCAACTTCGTAAAGAAATGAGCGCCATCACAACAGAAACTGCACCGTTTGTCCCTGACCGAAACTAATGGGGAAATCAATTCAAAAAAAAATACTAATAGGGAAATCGGTTGGGTTGGGCCGGCCCATTGTATTCCGAGTCGGCCGAAAAGGGCCTACTATTTTTTGCTGCGGATCATCTTTCGACCGAAGACGGGAGAGAGATTGATCGTGGGCCAAATCGCCTCGGACATCGATTGTAACCCTTCCTGATTAATCGAAGCTCCTGAACTTGCTCTCAAAAAAAAAAAAAAAAAAAAAAAAAAGTGGGCGAAATCGAACGAGCAAACGGCGCTAGGAAGAAAAGCCAAGGCGACGACAATGGCGGCGGCGTTGGCGAAGGTGATCTGCGGCGGGCGTTCCAGCACCTTCTCCCAGCAGCTGCTTCCGGCGACAGGCCGCTTCATCGTGCAGAAGGGCGTTCTTCCGCATCTGGGATCGTCTCCGGCCGCCTCCTCTGCGGGCAAGGCTCGTCTGATGCACACGGTTCGGGTCTTTTCTCTCCCACGATCACTTTCGAATATGGTTTCACTGTTTACTCGTTCTGAAAACTTTATCCTCATCATTGATCTATAATTACGGTTTGGAGAATCATGATTTGGTTGCGCTGGAGGTCATTTTAGGGCTCCTTCCCTAAGGTATAACATTTGGCAGAGAGGGGAATATATACTGTGGGACCACCAATTTTTTTTAAAAAAAAAAAAACAACAGGACGTCACCAAATAATTCCTTTGTAAACATAGGGCTCTGTTTGGATGCATTACGTTTTCACCATGCAAGCTGGAGTGGCAAGATAGTACACTGATGATCTTGGCTTCCCTTGTCAAGGCTGACATACGTTACGTTTTCCTGAACACAAAGTGACGCAAACTACAGGGGCTACCAAAGGCATCATAGTCTTTTGTGAAAGAGTTAATTGCAAAAACACCCCGTAATTCATTTAGAGTTTGAGATTTCTACCCATAAATTATTTTGTTGTAAATCTCTACCCACCTAATGATTTTTGTTGCAAAAACCACCCCAATATACATATGTTTAATTTATTCAACATATTTTTCTTTATTTGGAGTAGCCAATGATGTTCTTGACAAACATCCAAATTTTGAAATTATAATCTTCATATTTTTATAGAGAATATGTAGCAAAAATATCAATTAAAGTTCAAACTGTATTTCACAAACTTTGAAATTTGAATACATTTTTCGTAAAAATAAGAAGAATTACACACTAAAAATCTTTAACAATGTTAAACTTATTTAACTTAGTTTATTTTTAAATTTGTATCAATAAAAACATATAAAACTAATTAAACATGTGTCAATTGGGGTAGTTTTTGTAACTAAACTCATTGGGTGGGTAGAAATTTACAACAAAAACGTTTATGGGTGGGAATCTCAAACTCAAAGTAACTTATGGGGTGGTTTATGCAATTATCCGTGAAAACTGTAGGTTTTCTTTGCCTTGTGGGTTCTGCAGTGTAGTCTTGCCATATGGTGGAGACATGAATACTATGTTACCAAAATTAGAACAACAGGACATTATCACCAAATTGAGAAACATTAATTGGTATGACATATATATCTTAACTTTGGTTGTTGAATGTCTTGCAGGGCCACGGCCGCAATTCCGTGTTTGGGATGACCAAGCTGCCCTTTGCAGAGCGTGGAGTTCTTTCGCACCAGAAGCCCGTCAGGATGGAACAGTGAGTGATTACTCTACCATTTTACTTCAGACAAACTCTAAGCTTCTCTCCATGGACATTGTAACTCAGTCAGAAATCTCACTTTCCTTTCATGTAGGTTCACTAGCAAACGGTTGTACCTAGACATAGGTGACCCTCCATCTGCCGTTGGACTGGAAGTGTTGCAGTATGTTATTGGCGCCATGTTTATCGTGTCAACGGTCACTGTAGGTCCACCCACGGTGAGTTGTATCTGGGAACGACTGGCCAAGAAGAAGAAAGAGCAGGAGAATTATGATGAGTAGGCAGCACAAGGTGTCGCTTTAAAAAACAAAGAAGTACGATGAGTAGGCCTTCTGATTGGTGCTAAACTGCTAACAAAAAGATCTTTGTTATATAATGGCGCTGCCAACAAATGCCTCCGAGGAAATTGATTTATTTTTGTCGGTGTAGTTTGGTCATAAGATAAATCAATCCTTTTCAAAAACCCTCTGCATGTGCAATGTTTGCTTAATCATAACATGTAATCTAGATGCTAAATGTACTATATTGCTTTGGTATGACTAATGGCTGGATGAGCTTATTATTTTGTTGTTGAAGGGCCACAAAAAGATATAGACCATAGTTGATGGTATGCATATGCAAGCATTAAATGTTTTTTATTTATCAGAACTATCCACTTATCTTAGCCAACGTAATAGCCAACCCATTATATGAGCTGGCCATTTTGTTAGCTCTATAGGGCATGGCCCTTCCATTTTGCCATCAGTAGGCTAAATTGCCTTGCTTTGAAAATTAAGTTTAAACACGGTCATAGTTATTTTATTCTGGTGAAGATATCAAAGTTACAACGAACATATCTCAACATTAACGTTGGTGATAGCACAATTAATTTACACCTAAAATATTTCTTCTATATGTTCCATGCGGGTCATATGGTGATGATTGGCCTGTGCCTTTTGGTGGCCCTCGTTGATCCGCTGTCAGATCAGTACTGTGGGCATGGATCGTTCAGCATTGGTTGGGGATACAGGATGATGGCCAGACCGGCCTTGGTGGATATTTTCTAGGTGACGATGTATTGTTTCTGATGTGGTGGGTGTTGGATGGCGAAACCATTTTGGTTGGAACATGTTCTATTTCGAAGGAGAAACTAGGTGATGTTCTCCTTTGCTGAAGAGGGACCATGTGTCATCGGCTTGAGTAGCGTAGAGGTTGTATCTTCCTTGCTGGAAGTTTTGAATTGCTTCATCTTGCTATTTTGCACGTAAGAATTGGCGGGCATGAAATCATCAAGTGAAAACCTGAATTTGATAATCAAATTGGGCGATGACAGTGTATGTGGATGTCGGATCCTTACTTAAGGCATTGTTGTGATGGTGGCTTGAACAATGCACATGTCTTCTTATATTTGGTAAAAACCTTTGATCTTTGAATCAAGCGATGGAGGCGTGGAACCATCTTCTCGTTGGAGGCACCGTCTTAGACATAAAGTTGTTGTCACCTTCTCCGATCTACGGCTTTAGAGTTCCTCTAGTTGTTGAGCAACTTCAGAGCGTCTCCAATAGCATAGGTATATTATTAGCCAAATTTATAAATTTTGAAGCTTTGTAAAAATATAGAAATCCTCCTCAAACAATGGGGTATTTCAATGGACTCTCCAAATATTGACTCTGTATTTTCAAAACTGCCTCTAAAATTATCAGCATCTTTTTCTTTCAATGAGTCGATCCTGCATTTGTCATATGTTCTGTAGCCGCGCCTTGTCACAACCACAACCGTGGCTTCCTTGGCCATAAAAAAGGCCGACCGAGGCACTCCAAATAAAGAAGCATGATTCAGAACCACTCCACGAGCAGGACATCACAACGATCGAAATCAACATGGGGACGCGACAAATTCAACATGAGGATCTGGTCGCCCATGCTTGCACGCTCACCGGGAATCGACATGGTGACCTCACCACTGCTGGTTGTAGCTCCATCTGCGACTAACAAAGCGAATTGGACGAGAGATCAGAAAGGCAAAGGAGGGGGGTTGTCGATTTGGGCGGCGAACAGAGTGATGGGAAGTAACCCTAGACACAGGAGCACCGCAGCAAAAAGAAAAAAAAAACTCAAACAATCTGTTAGAGAGTAATTGGGCTTTTAGAGCTGACCGTGCTCCAATTTTAAGGCCTTATGGACCCAAAAGGGGTTCTGGAAAAGGATGGGCCCGACTAGAACGGGGCATGTTTTAACGGCTCTATGAGAAATAGACTTGGAAAAATTTTAACTGTTTTTGAAGCCCAAAACACATTCCATCTGAACTATAAATAGCCAAATGGGTTGTGCTAATCAAGCCGGCCCGAAGCACAATTTTTCTGGTCCGGCCCGTGCACGGCACATCCCGTTGAATTTCGTGCTCGGGCCAGCACGATCAGATGCACCGTGTCGTGCTTTGCCCTAGGGGTCGGCCCGATACGACACAGGCATGACCTATTTATTAGAGTTTAATTAGATTTTATATTTCTTATATAATCAATAATTGCTTAGTGGCCTAATGGTAGGGATGTTAGCCTAATTCTATTAGGTTACACATTCAAACCTCCAACTGACCTCTTTTTTCTCAATTTTCCACCATTTAGAGTGCTAACAGGCTATAAGTTTGTTCATGGGCTGTCCTTTTGGCGGGCCTATCGCACCGGCTTTGTATGTTTAAACAATTTCATGCCATGGGCCGATAGCTGAGTCTGTGGGCTACCATGGCACGGTCCAACATGGCCCACATGCTGTGTCGGGCTTTTCAAGGCCCATGTTAGGTCGGGACAGTCTATTTGACCATCTATAATCTGAGCTAACATAACTTGATTTGGAAGCCCAAAATGTTAGTCCAGACGATCCTTGTTTTGTGGTCCATGTTCTTGAATTCCGAACAAAGTTATCGCTGGCTTGGAACGGTGCTTTTTCTCACGAGCAAGAAAGCGCTTTAGATTCCCCTTAAAAAAATAAGAAAGCGCTTTAGATTTTATAAGCCGGATGTCTTCTTCTTTCTCAATGAATTTTACTTGGAACATATCAGGTGAAAACTAAGAGGCTTGTACAAACTTTGCAAACTCTTGATCAACACCACAACATCCCTATCCGATGGTTAGGAAGATAACTGGGCTTATTTTGCAAATCAATACCCGCCAGCCCCTGCTAATCCTGTTTTTCCTTTGCAAATCACCCCAGCCTAAACCAGTTCCTACGATCGGGTTCCGCCATTGCCAAGGCTGCGACATCCGCGATCACCTGATACGTTCTACAGTCCGACGCCCGCGAGTCCTATAGTCCGACGCCCGCGAGTCCTGCAGGACGGCGCGACGAGCTGCGATCGCGGACGGCGCGGCCTGGGCGATCTCGAAGGGCGAGGCGGTGCGCTGGTGGCGACTCGCGGGCGTCGACGATCGTAGATGGGCGTGGCGTGGGCGATCGTGGAAGTCGTAGCCTTGGCAATCGCGGAACCCGGTCGTGAGATCGCGGACGGCGCGGCCTGGGCGATCTCGAAGGGCGAGGCGATGCGCTGGTGGCGACTCGCGGGCGTCGATGATCGTAGATGGGCGTGGCGTGGGCGATCGTGGAAGTCGTAGCCTTGGCAATCGCGGAACCCGGTCGTGAGAACTGATTTAGGCAGGGAGTGATTTGCAAAGGAAAAACAGGATTACCAGGGCTGGCGAGCGTTGATTTGCAAAATAAGCCCAGCTATCTCCCTAACCATCGGATGAGGATGATGTGGTGTTGATCAAGAGTTTGTAAAGTTTGCACAGGCCTCTTAGTTTCTACCTGATACGTTCGCATTTTATTTATGAAAACTAACATAGAGCTCTTTCTCGTTATTCATCAAAACAAAATGTTTAAAAAGAAAGCGCTTTTGATTTTATAAATTAGATGTCAGCTTCTTCTGTGGATTTTTTTTTGTGTGCCACGGATAAAGAACAGAATGAATCTTTGTGTGGTAGGTGAGAATGATTCGGGATCTCTCCATCCCGCGTGGTGAATGCTGATGTATCCATTTCATGTTTAAATCCATGTTTATTGGGTTGGTAGGTGAGATCAGACCGCATTCGATTGTCAGCATCTTCTTCTTCTTCAGTGATCAGATCAATCATCGCAAAAGCTTTACGAGTTTGCTTTCTTTAATTACGACCACCGCAGAGAGGATGTTATTATTACGTTGGTGCTGGTCCATTGAGAGAACAGGGAAGAAGAAAGCTTATGGTTCAGTTTGTTGGTAGTGTTTGGTGAAGTTGCTGTTGGTTGTCTAATGTCTGGGTACTGATGACTGCTACTTGGTCGCTCTGTGTAGATTTTTCTGCCCGCTACGGTACCTACCACTACGTAGTACACGCCACCATGAATTCATGGCAATCGATTGTCACCATCATAAATTGGTTTACGTGGAGACAATTTCAGATTCACACACGCAGCAAGCGTCAATCTGAGTAGTATGCGACGCAGTGGTGACCAGGGAACTGTAAAAGATGGACTACTAGCTCGTCATTTTACATTCAGAACTTGTGTTGTGCGCCAGTAAGACTGTATCAGCAATTGCTCTCATGTGTGAACTGAAACCATTGGACTCATGCATACCAGTACACCTGTTGTTGTCTGAATTCGTGGCCTATACGTCATCTGGGGCCTGCCTATATATAATTCTGCGTGGTTAAGTCTTGATCGGCTGGCGCAGGCCTTGTTGATTCGCAGCTGAAGCGGGGTGGTTTGTTGTAATGCGCGATGACTTGTTACACTTGACTAGCCAGAGTGGAATAATGTGTCACCTGCAACTTTTCAAGAATGCTAAAAAGGAGATCCATCGATGAAGAACAGAGCTGTTAATAAATAGCCTCAATAATCAGTGAGAGTCCATGGGCTGTACATTTCGTAATTACACAAACAAACAAATTTGTATATAAAAAAATACAAGCAACAAATTAGTTTATTTGGTCCATTCAGAGAGGCGGATCTTTTCCCTCAAAAAAAAAAAGTGGCCGGTCTTTATCTTCCACGATCGAGCTACTTTTATCTTACAATAACATGGACTTCTGATGAGTATATACTGTGTTATTCATGTCAAAAAAAAATGTATATATTGTATTATTATGAAAAGCAACCGCACGGCACAGTTTATAAATAACTGACGTAGCAAATTGGCCGGTGCTGATGTAATATACTCCCTCCGTTTTCTTTTGTTGACTTTGGTTAGTGTAAATTTATACTAGCCAACGTTAACATATAAAGTCCGGAGAGAGTAACTCAGACCGATCCGTGGTCAATGATTAATACAACAGGGCCTTGTTACACTACCTCTCTTTCATAACACTATTAATCCTAACCGTTGAGATTTTTACAAGGAAAAAATTAAAAAAAAAAGTTTAGAGAAGAAATGGATGAAATCAGGGAAGCAAATCTATGCGGCTCCTATTCCTTCTTCCACCTTCAGGAGCCACCATTGCTCCCGTTCTTCTGTGTCCTTTTCTCTCCTCTGTGATTGATTACCTGCCGCCTAGTTCCATTGACGCACTATAGCTCCAGTAGAAAGAAGCCCGTGCTCCTATTATACTACTAGTAATGGGCTTGGTCTCCAGTAGCTCGCGAAGCTCATGTGCCTGGGCATTGCCATGCCGTGGAGGCCTGGATGTCTGGCAGCGACGCGAGAAAGCTCAGGCATGGTCATGGTCAAGCTCTGGTGACATGCGTGAGAAGTGAGATCCTCCAGCCAGGAGAAGCTCACTCGCCTTTGTAGCTGCTTGTCGTCGTGCACACGAACGTTCATGTTGTTAGATTATTCTAATATTAATGTGGCCTACGTAAATAAAAAAAGATGATTCTTATAAAATATTTATATATGATGGTTGTTTAGATGAAAAAAAAAGAATCATGGGTTGAAATACTCTCCCCTCTCACTTTAAAATCAAATAAAAGGTGATATGTGTGCATGAAAGTCATGTGCATATATAAAGAAAATAAATACTCATAAAAGTTGCAAGAGTATTTATTTCAATGGCATATGAATGAATTTTGCCATGCCACTTAAATATGCACATGTATGAAAGAATATATTACTTGGGCATTAGAAAAATTATGGAGCTAATATTTGGTGCAAAACCAAATATGTATGAGGGATGAAATTTCTCTCATTATATGTGTGCAAGGAGAGAAAATCATGCATGAGGGAAATATTGATGAAATTAAAGGAAATAATATTTTGTGCACTACCAAATATTATTTCATACATCAAGAGATGATTTTCCTCTCATAGGCATGAAATGCATTGCATAATGCCAAAGCAATGTAAAAGGTTTTATTGCATGCATAAAGGATGGATTTTTCTCATCCATATAGAAGAGAAATGCATTGGATAAAGAGAAGCCAATGTGAATGTATTTATATGAAATGTTTTAGGCTTTTGAGATGCACGGTGCACCTAAAATCATAGATATTTGTGCATATTCTTGATATGCATAAGGAGCAAGAGAAAACTCATGAAGAAAATATTTGGTTCATCATCAAATATAAATGCATCTATTATGCATTATAAAGGATGTGTTTTCTCATTCATGAAGGAGCTACACCGTGCCATCCTCCTTCCTCCTCACTAAAAGAATATAAGAGAATAAAAACATGCATAAGAGATATGTCAAAGCAAATAATATTCGCTTCATAAATGAAATATTATTTGGTCTATGACCAAATAATATTTGGGTAGCCACCTCAATCTTATGCATGAAGAGTTGAGATCCAACCTCCTTATAAATAGAAGCATATGCCCAAGATGAAGGGACATAGAAAAACATGGCTAATAAGAGCTGTCTTGTGTGTATAAGAGCATCTCACACACAAATAAGAGCATAAAAGAATTAGAGTTATCATGAAAAGTGTTCTTGTGCACAAAGACAACAGAGCAAGAGCGTCAAAGTTTAACCTTTTGTTCTAATACATAAAAGTAATAGCGCAAGATAATGAGCTCTCTTTTGTATGCATAAAAGCATAAGCGCACAATATAAGAGTATTAAAGAAATTCTTATGCATGAAAGATAAAGCATAAGAATGAAAGGTATACACACATAAAAGTTAGGTGCTGTTTGGTTCGTGAAATGGTAACGGAAACATAAAGGGAATGAGATTACAGCGTAATGGGCACTGTAATGGTTCATTACGCTCTTTGTTCGGTTCCATCTGATAACGGTATCAGAAACAGGGCTTCGTCTGATTTTGCTAAAAAGAAGAACAAGCCTTGAATTTGACATTGTTGACGAGCAAATGATCTAACATTGATGAAAAACACTGGTCGAGCTGAAGATAAATTTAATTGATACTTGGGAGAAAACAAATCTGCACATATACGATGAATTGCCCAACTAAAAGAAAAAAATATATCAACACGAAACTCGAACAAAGCTGAGCTAACGAATGGAAGCCCTTGCTATTGCCGCATCGTTACCTTGCTTCTGCTACTACTGTTGTTCCTCTTCAGATTGAAAAAAGTGCAGGATTTGAATTATGAGATAGGGAGGAGGACGCATTGAGATAGGAAAGGAACACGCAGCCGACAAAACTCGATGCGGAGGCGGCAGGCTGCTTTCCGACAAAACATGTGACAAGTGTTATGATGCATAACACATAAAAGAATGTTGCTATATACGGTTAAATTTATTAATACTAATATGATCCTGTTACGCTTCCACATTAAAATTTAAAGCTTATAGCAGGAGATTCCGATTTTTATAATAATATGATCTATTAAGTTTTCATGTTAACGTCTATAATTGCTTACACATGTCACTTATAACAAAATGCATTCATCTCACATTTTTTTTTGTTGCACACGTTTATATCAAGGAGTGATGCATGCGTATGTTCAGGTCATATTATGATGCACAAATATATGTGTATATTCATGTCACGTTTTTTGTAACAAAATCCTAACGAACTTGGAACAAAATCATCCTATAATCATGGCTTTCTAAAAATTAGAAAAAAAACAGTTTAGAGCATCTCCAAAAACTCTCCCTAAATCAAATTAATGGAGTTTAGAGAGTGTTTAGCATGGCTCTGGAGCCGAACTCCAGTTCGGAGCTGGGCAGAGCCAGCCAAACACCCCAACTCCAAAACTGTTGGGAGCAGCACAACTTCTGAAGAGTTCTTGGAGTCGTAGTTCATTTTTTTTGAGCACCTCCACACCGACTCTGCCAATCAACAAAACATGGAGTTACAAAAAATTACACGCGTTGTCACCGCCTACACAAAAAAAATAGTTTGTTTTTGTTTCTTGTCTCGCTCAGCAGCACTCCGTCGCCTCCACCCCATCGCCCCTGTGTCCGCGCCGCTGTCCTGCCACCCTTCGCGCTGGACTGCCGCCCCACCCCTCCTCCCCGCCACCCCCTCGCGCTGGAACGTCGCCCGTCCTCTCTCCGAGTCGCGTCGACAAGGTTTCGATTTGCGCCGTCGAGGCTTCGATTCACGCCGACAAGGTAGCTCCGCCGTCGCTCGTCGGTGGAGATGGGGAGCAGCAGCGCGTGCCCAGATAGCTCTGCTGTCGCTCACCGGTGGAGATGGGGAGGAAGGGGCCACCGGGCCAGTCGAGAGGAGGACGATAGGAGAGGCGTATTGGCCGTTTTACGTTTTTGACTTTGATTTTTTTGGAGCTGGGGTGTTTGGTATGACTCCACTCTATAGAAGAGCAGCTCCACACTAGAGTTTTGGAGTAGAGTCATGCCAAACATGCACTTAGTCTAAAAAATCATATTCAACAGCTCCCCTAAATAACTCATAGATTTATTTTTTCCCTAAATTCTCCTCATTTGTAGCTAGAAATGAGAGGAAAATTGGGGACTCCAATACTTGTACTCTATTTAGAAGGAAATTAATATTATTATGGTCCCAGATGCTGATATGGCCTAATTAAAAGTTTTTCTGATTTACTTTTAAGAAAAACTTCTTCTTAATAATTTTTGATCTGCTCCTAAAAACACTCTTTTGAGATTAATTTTTTGAGAAGCTTTTGAAGATATAATATGTCTCCCATCTAGTGAAAATAGTCGGTTCACATTTATTCGAAGGTACCGTAAAATCTGCCTAACACAAACGGCGATGAACGAATCAATCTGCAACCTAAATAACGTGCTGCGCCGATTGGAACCACAGAAAGAACACGCAGATTATACGAGCCATTTGTTTTCAACGTCAAGCGATAGATGGAAGTTAAGCTAACCTGAACAGTGTACTACCCTTTGTGCGTTCGTTCTGTCCCTGTCCGTGCAGAAACTGAAAGAAAGGCAGCTGGTTGAAGCAAGCGAAGATTACGACTAGTAGTGAGTAAATTTTCCAAGTAAACTTGATCTGCCCGTTTTGATTTGAGCGGCTTGAACCAGAGCATCGCACATGTCCAGTTGATCGATAGCATATCGAGTGCAGTACTTTCGTACATACCTGGTGCAGAAGAAAGATACTCTCTTTGACCAAACAAGGAACAACGTTACTGACGATGCATTTGAAACGCAAAGCTTCACCATGTCTGCATGGCGTACTTGAGTACCGGCACCTTGATCTGAAGGTCAGAATTGCCATGTCAGCCGTATATGTCCAGTACTAAGACTTCAGCTCATAGGACAGGCAGTGGTTAAGGACATTTATTTGGTTCACTACCAAACTTTATCATATCATACTTTTAAAAAAATTCCTCATAAACTCATTTTTTCATATTTTATCAGAAATATTGTGAACTAATAATTTATTCATAATGTTTTTTACAAAGTTTGGCAAGAGGTGTGAAGCAATACAAATAACCAAAATGAAAAGAACCAAATCGGGCTGAATCCAAAAAGGGAATGACCGGTGTTGTGCCCGTTTTAGGCTTTCAACTTGCACTATAGAACGCCAATCGTATTGGTGTAAGATTCCCTGCATTAATGTAACATGACTGGCCTGGCATGCACGGAATGGTACTGCGTTCTCGTGAAGCACATGCACTTCCACGATGAACGTAATGCTAATGGATGATTCCAATTTCCATGTCGACACTTGCACGCACGGTAAGCTTATCGGCTAAGTACATATCAGTACATGATTGAGACATGGATTTCAAGAGTTCTTTTTAAGAAATGATTTCTTTTTTTTTTTTGAACTGTTTAAGAAATGATTTCAAGAGATAAAATTTTGATCCGCCACTGACGAGTCGAGTTTTTAACCCACTGAATAGGACCGAAGATTTAATCTGAACTACAATGATGGCATGTCCAAAAAAAATCATCACGATGACATATAAAAGAAAAATCTGCTTTTGTTTTAATGGTGTATGATTATGATCCGCAACCTAGGCCTAGGGTGGTTAAGAGAGATGGCTTATAAAGAATTAGTAGTTGAAGTATGGATCGGAGTATTTCCTTCATTCTAAAATGTAAACTTTTTACGTTCAGATTCATAGTATCTCTTATTAATCTGAATAAATAATTATAGAAATTCATAGAAAATAGCACACAATTAATACAATTCTAGCTATCTTTCTGAATGTCCAGATTCACAACATAGCTTATGAATCTGGACAAGTAACTGCGTAGGTTCATAAGAGATTCTATACAGCTAACTAATACATAGTAAGAAATACAGATACTTAATTTTGGAATGGAGAGATGACCGGTGCGCTGGGGATGGTTCAACGCCAGTCAACACGTAGGACACGCAAAAAAGGTAAAAAAGAAAAAAAAAATCCGAGGCCATTGAGTTCTCGCATGATGTACTTAATAATAAGGACAAAAAAAAAAGGTCAGTGGTGATTATGGATTTGGTAATGCGTCATTAGCCAGCAGCAAGCAAACAGCCAGCCTGGTTCGTGCAGCCATGCCAACTCTCGTCGAGTGCGTGGGCGTGAAGCGCACCACCACCCCCCGGTTGGTGAGCTGAGCGCGGGCGGGCCGAAGCTCTGACCCGGGGCCCACGCGTCAGAGAGACGTCAACGTTTCCCCCGCCTGTTTGGTGGGTACCGGTCGCTGTCGCCCACCCAACCCACGCGAACCCGACCGACCCTCCGCCGTCCGATCCGACCGAATCCCATCGGACGGCGCAGAGGGCCCGCGGCGCGCTCCCGCAACCGGCTTCTATAAATGGGCCGGCGGCAGGCCCAGCTCGGCGTGCGCTGCGGCCGGGTCGGATCTGCTAATAAACCCATTTTCCCCCACCCCTCGTCACTTCCTCCCTCCTCGCTCGCCCACCGGATCGGATCGGCCCCGAGCACACCTCCGCGCCGCCGCCGCCGCCGACTCAGGTGAGCCGCTCGTCGTCCCCGTCTCCCCGCTCCGTGCGCATGTGCTGCCCTTCCTCCTTTTTCCCGCCGTAGGGTTTTTGCGCGTCGTGTGTTGTTTGGTCCTGGGAAGTCCCGGCGACGGCTCTTGATCCGCCGCTCGCAATGGTCGCGCCGCCGGAGAGGTCCGCCTCTCCGACGCCGGTTCTCGGTCGGGCTGCTTTGGAACTGCGTCCTCTAGTGCTCGTAGAAGATTGCGATTGTGCTAGTCTGCTAGATAAATTTCATGTTTTTTTATTTATTATCCTTTCGCGCAATGGATCGTGCTGAGCGTAGATGGTCATCTGATAATCCCCTGGCATGTTGTAGTAATTCGCGTTGCTCTTAGAATCCTGTCCGGTTCAGAAAGACGGCGGGGGGAAGCCGAAAGGTGGGACGCGTGGTACGATAGGACGGGGTGAGCTCGTTGGAACCTCACCCTATGTACAGAAAAAAAAAATTCCTCTTGCGTGTCGACATGCCTTAGTTTTGATGCTTTCCCGCCGCGAAAAAAGGAAGAAACAGAAACTAGTTGTGGCTTATGAGTTGTTTAGGGCTGCTGGTTTTGCTGCTGAAATGATGGTGACGTGAAATGTTTCCTTGAATGGTGGGGTGGGTCAGGAAAACAACTGTACGTGATCTCCTACTAACAGTACACATGCTCAAAACGTTTTGATAGGCACGTAACATGTGCTTTAGGATTTATTAGATTTTATTTGTTGTTATATATACAAATAATTTGTGCTTGTGCTTTGTGTCATAAATTTTGCTTCATAGAGATTGCTTTTTGATAGATAAAAAGTACTGGTTACAACGGCAGGATAGATTCTTTTGTTCCTAGAATCTTATTTAGGCAAGTGGTTATTCTTGTGCTGATTCCGACAGAAACTTGGTGCGTTACTTGTGCCTTCTGTCCACTAGTCACACTTGCAGCGCATACTTGTGTGAGCGGACGGCGCATATACTTGTGCGTATGGATCAGAAATGCCAAACTTTTAGGGGGTGGCAGGGAGCTTAGTTGACTCCTCTTGAACAGTCTATCAGCCTGAAATTGTCGTTTTGTCACGTACACGTATTTACTGACAAAAAGTTATGTTTGGATAGCATGCAAAATAACTTCTGTTTTAGTGATTGTTATCGATATCATGTTTTTGTTTCCTATTACTGTTTGAGACGGATAAGTAAGGCATAGGTTGTCCTGTTGCGGCGTTATCTAAAGTATCTAAACATTTCCACAAGTCATTTATTTATTGGTCTACTAATACGGTAGTTTTGGTCTTGTCAACAGTGCAACTTGTTTTCTCTTAAGCATTTCTGCTCTGCTGAGATGTTTTATTTATGATTTCTGTCTGTAACTAAATTATGTGCACTATCCTTTCATACAGATCAGTGAAGATGGCCGGGCTCGACACCTTCCTCTTCACCTCCGAGTCTGTGAACGAGGGCCACCCTGACAAGCTATGTGACCAGGTCTCAGATGCCGTGCTTGACGCCTGCCTTGCTGAGGACCCTGACAGCAAGGTTGCTTGCGAGACCTGCACCAAGACTAACATGGTCATGGTCTTTGGTGAGATCACCACCAAGGCAAACGTTGACTACGAGAAGATTGTCAGGGAGACCTGCCGCAACATTGGGTTTGTATCAAATGATGTCGGGCTTGACGCTGACCACTGCAAGGTGCTCGTCAACATTGAGCAGCAGTCCCCCGATATTGCGCAGGGTGTGCATGGCCACTTCACCAAGCGCCCTGAGGAGATTGGAGCTGGTGACCAGGGACACATGTTTGGGTATGCAACTGATGAGACCCCTGAGTTGATGCCTCTCAGCCATGTCCTTGCCACCAAGCTTGGTGCTCGTCTCACTGAGGTCCGCAAGAATGGAACCTGTGCCTGGCTCAGGCCTGATGGGAAGACCCAGGTGACTGTTGAGTACCGCAATGAGGGTGGTGCTATGGTCCCAGTTCGTGTTCACACTGTCCTCATCTCTACCCAGCATGACGAGACTGTCACCAATGATGAGATTGCTGCTGACCTGAAGGAGCATGTCATCAAGCCTGTCATCCCTGAGCAGTACCTTGATGAGAAGACCATCTTCCACTTGAACCCATCTGGTCGCTTTGTCATTGGTGGACCTCATGGTGATGCTGGTCTCACTGGCCGGAAGATTATTATTGACACTTATGGCGGTTGGGGAGCTCACGGTGGTGGTGCTTTCTCTGGAAAGGACCCAACCAAGGTTGACCGCAGTGGGGCCTATGTTGCAAGGCAGGCTGCCAAGAGCATTGTTGCCAATGGCCTTGCTCGCCGTGCCATTGTCCAGGTTTCTTACGCCATTGGTGTGCCTGAGCCACTCTCTGTGTTTGTTGACACATATGGCACTGGCAAGATTCCTGACAAGGAGATCCTGAAGATTGTGAAGGAGAACTTCGATTTCAGGCCTGGCATGATCATCATCAACCTTGACCTCAAGAAAGGCGGCAACGGGCGCTACCTCAAGACAGCGGCTTATGGTCACTTCGGAAGGGACGACTCAGACTTCACCTGGGAGGTTGTGAAGTCTCTCAAGTGGGAGAAGCCTTCTGCCTAAGGCACCCACCCTTTCAGAAGCTTTTGATCTATCGTGTTATCATGCTTTGTGACTTCTCCGTTGTGCTTCTTAAGCTGCCTCTTGCTATCATTTATCCTCTGTATTGTACTCTCTTAATAAGTACTTTTAAGGGTATTGTGTTTTGGTCATTTGCCTAGAGGAGGATTTATTGTCTGTTACCTGGTTTTGTTGCTTGTGTACTAGTTTAAAAAGGAAAGAAGCTGTGGTAACTTTGAGAAGCCTGGTGTTCTGGCAGTGCTGAGTACGTGTTTGGTGAAGCTGCAATTGATGATATAAGTGTTTGGTGCAAGCGGCAATGCATGGTTTGTGTTTGACGAAGCTACAAGGTGCTTATAAACTCAACATCTAGAGTAAGCCCCTTTTATACCTGTGGATTGATACCGCACACCTGTTGCCTGTAGAGATTTGGTGGTGGTTGGTGAGCAGAAAATTGGGTTTAGTAATGTCATTAACAGGTCACAATGCTTTTCAGGTCTGTTGTCGACTCACTAAGAACTCTAGAAAGCAGGTTAGCTGGCAACCATGTTGAGGTTTCTGAAATTCTGAATCCTCTGGTTGAGCTCTCTGAATCTTGTGAGCGTTATGTGTTGGTGTGCAACCCTGCCTTCTCCGTCGTCTGTTTGTTCTGGTTTGGTCGGTCATCTTGTGCTTCTGTTCTCTGCTGAAATATCTGCGAATCTGTGATGATTGAGACTATCTTGGAGATGACAACGCACGATGATTTGCAGGAGATTTTCATCAAGCTAATCCTGTCCTTATGGCTGACGGCATAAATGGCTTTCAGGTTCGGCCCACATGGGCAAAACCTTACTTTTGACTTGTGTGCCGAACTCCGACAACACCTGTACAGACTATCGACAGACAACTGATTCTCAAAACCTAGTAGTAATAGTAAAAATATAGGATTGAAGTTACATATCTTCTTTAATTCAATGGAATAAAAAATGCAGGAATTGTCAAGAAAAACCTAGAAATTTTGAGATTAGATGTTCATTTGTAAGAGAGAACAAGGAGGGAAAAAAAACATTATACCTTGAAACTTTCCGACCTCCTTTAGAGTGTGTTTGGCAGGACTTATGGAACTGTGTATTGAACTGCTTATGCAGCAATAAGCTATAAGCCCTGCCAAACGGGTTGAACCCATAAGTGCTTATTGACATAAGCAGCTATAAGTAGTTTTGAAATTTATACTAGCATAAGCAGTTTTGTATAAGCACCAAATACTAGCTTTTTGGTGCTTACTCTCTAGATAAGCCGTTTAAATAAGCATTTTTGCCAAACAGTTTGACTGTTATGCTATATAAGTCAAATAAGCTGAATAAACACTTTTGATAGATAAGCTAGAGCATAAACAGTTTGTTGCATAAGCATAAGCCCTGCCCACACCCTTCGACTCAGAAAGCAGGATTCCGTTACGTTCTAGCAAATTTTCCGTTGCAAGAAAGAAAAAGCACAAATTGTTGAAGAGAGAGAGACTCATAAAAATTTTGCAAAGGTTGCACCTTTCGCTTATTTTTCTTCAAAACCTCCATAAATGAAAGCATTGAAATGTTTTCGTAGGAAAGGTTATGGTAGAATTGAATCCTATAGAAACCATTCCTCGGTTCGAAAGGAGCATCAAAGGAATTAAAAACATAGGATTAGATCTCATGCTACAATTGAAATGTTTTTTATCATCCAAAATTTCTTTGGAACAATCCTACAATCCAAAGGGCACTCATAGGAATTTTTTCTTTGTATCGATTACCGAAGACCCTGAACTGCAGTTCAATACAAGAGAATTACGTACATACCGAAAAAAAATTAAACAAACAACTGAACATCAGCTCAATTGTAATAAAGATGGCAACGCAATGAAAAGTACTAGCATTAAGAAGTTAGCTGACTTGTTTCAACAAAAGAAGTTCGAGTGGTTGAAGGGATTGACCCTCAGTTTGCTACTTCTTTAATCCCTCACGCCCTGGAACTGACAGCAACGAACGGCCTTTGTTGGTTTAGCATCGCAAAAGCAAGCAAGAATTTGCGCTTGCCAACCACTAATTCAGAATGGGAGCACACTTGGCGTAAGGTCATAGATCAGTTGCTTGGAGTACATTAACTACTTAAATTTTGTTATTAGGAAATAATGGCAAAACAAATCATGGCACAAAACTCTGATCCGACAGAGTACAGCTACCAAGAACCAAGCGCGAAAAGGACAATTCAGAAACTGAACCAGATCATGCTTCAAAATAATGCATGATTTGCAAAAAAAAATCCAATCGCCGTCTTCTCAATCAACAGAATCCAGAGTGATGGCGAGACATTCCCTTCAAGCTTGTCATGGGCTCAGGATCGATTTGATTAAGAAACCAGAACCTGGAGAGCGCGATCAACCACATGCACAGATCATCATTGGCTGCGCCGAATAGCCAACTCATGCATGTCCATAATCTCTATCATTTGCCATGCAATTTCATCATGCGTATCCTGCTTCGTGGCCTTACCGTCCGAAAAACAAAAACGGATACAGGTAATTCCAAACAGATTATTTCTTAAGAAGGAAGAACTGTGTTCTCCTAATCTCCTGCCAGTTTCGTCTCACAAAAAAACGTATATAGGCAATAAGGCTTTACTGCTTTATATCAGAAGAAACAGGTGCTTTATATCAGAAGAAACGTATATAGGCAATAAGGCAATAATTCTAAACAGATTATTTCTTAAGTATGAATACTTGAAGAAACAGGTGCCCCGGTTATCTGAATAAACAAACAAGCACATAGAGACAGGCATTGCAGGACATCTGGTGAAAATAAACTGTCTTAACACCTTGCCAGATGTTTATATCAGAAGCAGCGTGGGGTTATGTTTTGGGAGTTCCGATTCGGTGACGACCTTAGTTATATTTTACTAGCTTCAACGCAAGAGATTTGTTGCTTGGAGTTGGACCGTGTATGTCAGACGAGCAATTATCAAAATAGAAGAAAAATAATGTTCAGGCGAACAGAGACAGCTAGGGATGCCACACTGCCATGTGACCAAGGGAGCAGCCAAGCCGACCTGCAGTAGCTGACACTGACCCACCCGACGCGGCGTTTGGTCAGTCAAATAAACGCATAGCACGTCGTCTGCGCCGCGCCGGTGTGCTTACCTCCTCTCCTCGAAATGGACTTTGCAGCTAAGCAAACATATTGGTGCATCAACGGAAACGGTCTTCACCGATCAATCAATCGGCTTACTATGTGAGTAGCGCTCGCTTCTCACTTGAGTTCGGTCTAATCCTGATGGAGTCAACGTCGCCCACGGCTTCGTGTGTGTTTCTTAATTAGACCGGTTCAACGATGAAATGACCCCCGAGCTAAGACCAGGTGCAATTGTGCGATGCGTGCCACTTCAAATTTAAACGTTTCTAATTATATGACGCGCTGTGGTCTTTTAGTTATAATCTTGTACACATCTATCAGTTTGTTATCTCTTATTTTCATTTTCAATATCAATACATATTCGCGATAAACACACATCTAATTGTCCTAAACTTCCAGGACCGGTATGTGTGACTTGGCATGCCCATGTAGGATAATCCTGAGCCAATATGCCTCCACGTACAAATACAAAAAGAGAGGAGGTCAATTGTAAATTTTTCATTCATGTTATAGATTATCCCTCGAGTTGGTCCAGTGAGATAAGAGGGATTTCATCATCGTCACTCGTCACATAAAACTCAAGATACATTCAATGATTGGATATTGTCATTCTCTTGCATATTTACTTGGATCAACGAAGCACTTTCACAAAAGACGCACGAGATGGAACCAACAAACTTGCTTCATCCAACTTTCTAGGCCATGTAATATTTTTCTTTTACCCAGATTTAAGATAAGCATGCATGCAACTGAGAGTCGAATCCACGTGTTCATGCATCTCATTCCTAAGTCGAGAAGCTAGCTCCACTAATGATAAAAGCATACTTAAAAGGCAAATTTGTCGTGACGCGATAGTAGGTGATAAATATTTTTACCGTTTAGATTTCAGATATCGCCCATCGACCTACATGTAGGGGAGGTTGTAGTTTACGATAGCGACACAAAAGAGTAACGGATCATAAATGATAAAAGTGGGACAAAAGAGCAATATATTGATGGTGGGTGGCGGGAAATAAGCCCTAACGGCTAAGGTGAAGTTTAAATGTGCTATGATTTTGGATGGCACACATGTTGAGGTCATTGTTGATAAACATATGAAAAAAGGGCAATATATAAATGGCGTCGGTGGCGGGAAATAAGCCTTAACGGACAAAGTGAAGTTTAAATGTGCTATGATTTTAGATGACACATATGTTGAGGTTCTTGTTGCTAAACATACTAAATAAAAGGTATGTAAACAAACACAAGAAGAGAGAAATTATGATTCTCTTAAATAAGATACACGGTGGGTTGCTTTTGAAGATCCAATAAGCCTTCTCGTAGCTGAAATTACTCAAATCCATTTTGTGAAGTTTCAAGTTAAAGAATTCTGGATGCTAGCACTCGAGCTCAAATGAAATTGAGCTTAACAGAGTTGAATTAAAAGAGGGACAGGATGTGGTCAACTGAAAGTTGTTCTAGCTGCGTGAGATGGAAGCACCGGATTGATTTTTATATATATAAGAAAAATCAAAGAGGCACATGGGGAGTTTGCCTTTTGCCCTTTTCTCACACGCATTTCTGACCACCACACGGACAGTAGACTGGTATATAACCTCACCGCTGGTGACCGCACTGCCTGAAAGCCTGTCCTAGCTTCCTTCCTGCTTCGCTTCCGCTCCTCTTCGCTTCGCTTCCGCTGCTTCCCCCTCGCCGTCGCGTGCCGCCTCCGCGTCGTCCTCCCCTCACCACCGCCGCTGCCGTCGCCGGGGTAGCGCCAAAGGTGCGATTTTTACGCCGGATTCGGCTTCCCTCGATTCTTTCCTCCTGAAAGCCGCGGCCCTTTGTTCCGATCTGCGAACAACGCACGGCATCAAGAACTGCCGTCTTGGGCTGGCCCTGCTCCTCCTCCTCCTTCTTCAGGTGAGAGCTGAGTTGTCCTTCCCAATCCTCTAGGGAATCCTCCTTGTTCCTTTTGTAGTTCACAGTTCACACTCAAGCTGGATGTAGCGGGGATTGGTCGATCTCTGCGCGGGGGCTGAAGAAATTTTCGCCCGTGGGTGGGGATGGGGTGCCGGGCAGCTGTGCCTGGCGACCTTGGAGCCAGAGCTCTGGAAGAAGAGGGAAGGAGGGGGTCTCTCCCTGGCGTTCGGTCGATCCGCATCACCTCTGATCCGCGAAGTAGCGTTGCTCTTTGGGGATAAGAAAGTTAGTGCTTGCAAGTGCCATAGAATAGATACCAGTTCGTCCTTAGTGTGGCATGCTGCATCCTTTGTTGAAGAATCTGTTGCAGCATTTGTGAAAGCACCGAAATGTTGCTCTTCGGGGATAAGCAAGTTAGTGCTGGCAAGTGCCATAGAATAGATACCAGTTCGTCCGTAGTGTGGCATGCTGCATCGTTTGTTGAAGAATCTGTTGCTGTATTCGTGAAATCACTGAAATGTTGCTTCAGAGCTGAAGCAGCTGCAGGTTTAGGGCTGAGCTAGTAGTACTAAGAGTGGGAGCACGAGTGAACATGCAGAAGTTAGCCTTTAGGATTGCCCAGATTTCTTGTTTGTCACGTATAATGAGTTGCCATGCTGCGAGATATGCATGATTGTTGAGTTGTAGGCATGCAACAATACGTGACCTTTCGGGGGACTGGTATGACCATCTGCAGTCCCCTGAGTGCAAGATTATATGTTTGGTGTTCTTCTGAGCTGCTTCTGTTAAAGTTGGCATTTTCCTTTCCATAGTATGCATAGTCTGATGGGTTTCCGACCAAACTGCATAATTAAGTCTGAAACTAATGCTAATTTAGTATGCAACCTGTAGAAAATTGAGATATGTCAAGGTTGTTAATACTGAATGAGCTGTCTTTTGATCAGCTGTAGTAGCAAGTGGGTATAGCTAGTAGTTAGTACCTTCCTTCCAGATATAATTTAATCCTACATAGGCTGTTGAGAAACAACACGAAGCACACAAGAATACACCCATATTTTAGGTTTTCCTTTTATAATTTGTTTGCGACATATGGGTTGATTTCGTTACTGTGAACTTTCTGTCCATTTGTACTAGCCTTGCATCTAGTTGATGTAGAGTTTGAATGCAGAATCTGTAAAAGGGTGCAATCGAGCATTTGTTTACGATTTCTGTAAATAACATTGTTCCATGCATCATGCATTGAATAGGTGACATAGAAAGTGATTGTTTTGTTGCCAGTTGCTATTGGAATTAGTTGCTTCATGTCCAACTGATTGCTCTTTCATTCTTTTTCCTATGACTGGCTCTTCTCTTTGTGAGCCAGTGTTCTTGCTGTTTCTAAACAAGGATGCTTGCTTCCAACTTCCAGGTCTTATTTTTTGGATAAAGATGTCGTGCTTTGCATGCTGTGGTGATGAAGACACACAAGGTGTACCAGATAACAGGAATCCGTACCAAGGAAACCATCCAGCAAGTAAGCACTGGACCTTTTTGGCTAATAATCCTGTGCAAACCTGCATTTTCTGTACTGGATATTTTGCTTATGAGCTTTTACTGAACTCCAACTAACCTGCAGGGAACGATGCGTACCGCACTGCTGATCCAACTCCCAAGGGTCCTCAGCCTATCAAAATGCAGCCAATACAAGTCCCTGCCATTCCTGTCGATGAGATTAGGGAGGTGACTAAGGGTTTTGGCGATGAAGCTTTGATTGGTGAGGGCTCCTTTGGCAGAGTATATTTTGGTGTTCTAAGAAATGGTAGGAGTGCTGCGGTCAAAAAGTTGGATTCAAATAAGCAGCCAGACCAAGAATTTTTAGCACAGGTCTGTATCTTGCTCTTTTTGAGATTTGCATCTTCTTTCTGGGTCATCATTTTCAAGTCATTATAAAACGCTTCAACAGGTGTCTATGGTGTCAAGGCTGAAGCATGAACATGTTGTTGAGTTGCTTGGTTACTGTGCGGACGGGGCCCTCCGTGTCCTTGCTTATGAATTTGCTACTATGGGTTCTCTCCATGATATGCTTCATGGTAATGTTTTCTGCAATTCTTGTTTTTCAATCTCTTGTGAAACTTATATACTCATGATCTAAGGTTTTCCTTTTAAAAGAATCCTCAACAAATGTAGCATATGTCACTTTACAGGGAGAAAAGGTGTTAAAGGAGCTCAACCTGGTCCAGTCTTATCTTGGGCACAACGTGTGAAGATAGCCGTCGGAGCAGCAAAAGGCCTTGAGTACCTTCATGAGAAAGCGCAGCCCCATATCATACACCGAGACATTAAGTCCAGCAATGTTCTACTTTTTGATGATGATGTAGCTAAAATAGCTGATTTTGATTTGTCGAACCAAGCTCCTGATATGGCAGCTCGCCTCCACTCAACTAGGGTACTTGGAACATTCGGATATCATGCACCTGAGTATGTCCATATTTCCTTTTCAATTGGTGTGCAGATTCTGTGAGTTAATTCAGTCTAATGTTGTGGAACTTTTTTTGCTCAGATATGCAATGACTGGGCAACTCAGCTCCAAGAGCGATGTGTACAGTTTTGGAGTTGTTCTTCTTGAGCTGTTGACTGGAAGAAAACCTGTCGACCATACATTACCAAGGGGACAGCAGAGTCTTGTGACATGGGTAAGTTTCATTTATGGACACTTTGTGCTTTTAAGATAATTTGGACCCCAATTTTGTTGGGTTGACCACATTAACATTATGTTCAATACTTGCAGGCTACGCCGAGACTTAGTGAAGACAAGGTTAGACAATGTGTTGACTCAAGACTCGGCGGGGACTATCCTCCTAAAGCTGTTGCAAAGGTATCACTATTGAACAACATTTCTTCTTGAGTTTTCAACTATTTTGTCAAAGTGCCAAAAAAAAAGTTGGGAATCAAAGGACCACTCAGGAGCTATTTCGTTGCCACTAAGCATCTATTGCTAAAATTTCAAATGCTGGTCTTCTTCTAAAATCTCATCTGCCTCGGTAACATTGCACATGAATCATATTAGGATTCAACTAATTATGCTAAATTTTGATCCTTAGTTGCTGGTGTTATCTTGTTCTTCAATTTAGGTGTCCTTTGGAGAATCATTTTGAGCTTAACCTTGTTTGTTGTCCTTTATCTTTGAAACAGTTTGCTGCTGTTGCTGCATTGTGTGTGCAATATGAAGCGGACTTCCGGCCAAACATGAGTATCGTGGTCAAGGCGCTCCAGCCCCTGCTCAATGCTCGGGCACCTAACCCTGGGGAAAATTCAGGATCTTAAGCTCACCCCTCCCCTCTTGTATGATAGATAAGATATATGAGTGGTCGATGTTCTTGCGGACAGTGGTTGGCAGCGTGTAACATTTGTGATTATTCTTCCCCAAAGTTGTAATCATCAAGATTCTTGTACCCCCGAATACTTGATTCTTTATATCCATTGCAAGATGACTTGTTCATTGGTGACCTGCATCTACCTGGAAACACATTCCTCAGAGGCAAAAAAAAAATGTGCACCATGAACTTCGCCATTTTGGGTGTATCTTTAGTTCTTTACCTTAACTGGTAATGAAATTTCAGCGATCGTGCATCACTCAAAATTTAGACTTGGGGGAAAAATTAACGAGGCTTGATCCCCTTTTAGTTTCGTTACGCTTTATTACCATATATACAATGCAGCCATTTCGTTACGGTTCTTCAAAACCAGTGCATCGAGTTGCTAACATTAATAGCATTGCAGCGACAGCTGCAATGGATAAATTTCGGGAGGCACTAGATCCTTAACTACATGACTTATTATGAACTAGCAGCAACTACAAGATGAACTTACGAGCTCACAGGAACTGCAGCAACTTACCACAGATCCCATACAAGAGTCTACAAGACTAGGATGGATGTCGGCTAATTCAATCTGGACATCTGGTCATGCCCAAGACTACAAACTAATGTAAACGCTACATCGACAGCTTCTTAAACTGTTAACTATGAGCTAGCTGCTCACCTAACGCTGGAATCCCTAAACTTCTTTACATATGTTTGGTACGAGATGCTGTTTCATCGCTTTGCAATGATCACTAGGACCAGCATCGACATGGAGGCGATGAACTTGAAGCCCTGGTTCTCCCAGAAATTCTCCTTGCTGTCCCGGCAAAGGCCATTGGGCTGCTTCATGGCCACCTGATCCATGAGTTCCTTGAGAGCTTTGTCTCTTTTCTCCCCCATCTGCAGAGAAGAAATGCATAAACCATCAGATCATTGACCAGAATATTTTCAAAATAATAATGGCCAGCCACCGCAGCAGGGATGCTTGATTCACATGGACCCAGAGATCGCCATGGATGCTCAGTAATACGGCAGCATATTTAAATCTCAAAAAATGCCCTGTCCCTAATTTAGGTGGCCTATTTGAAATTTCAAGTGCTTAATCCCTAATTCAGGTAGCTAAATGAACATACACATGAATGCTAGAGGATCCAGCGAAATGAATCATGTTTGTTGTGCTAAGAAGAAACATAAATATATTACAAGCATACCCTCTTTAGTTTCCGCATCTGGGACTGTGATTCTTGAAGGCAAAATTCAAGCTTCAGAACCCTCTTCTTCAGTTCCTGATCAGTTCTCCGATGCTTCTCCAACTAATCAACAAACAACATAAATATATTCCCAATTCAGGTAGGTAAACAACATATATCAACCAACATTGTGGACTAATAGTATGTGTAGCCAAATTCAGGAGCGTTTTTTTTTTTTTGAAGAAAGAAATAGAACATACTTGTGATTCTAGTTCCTTGGTTTTGTTTGTCCAATGAACAGATAATATCCTGATTTCCTCTCTCAACCTGGCAATCTCAGTATCCTTAGCATTCAAAAGGTTATTGAGATTTTGGACATTCCTTGGTGAAACATCAGATAAGATCTTCAGAAGCTCATTGTCTTTAGTAGACTTTGACCCCGCTTTGGCAACTGCATCCATGATGTCTGTCTCAATTCTTACAACTTCATCTTTGAGTTGCCTTTGTGAGAGTTCTCTTGCTTGCAGATCTTTCTGGAGAAGATCAAGCTGCTCGCCTAGCTTGTTCACTCGAAGTTCGTGCTCTTTTAGCGAGCTGTCCTTCTCATTCAGCTCTTTTAGCAATGACAGGCACTGCTGCTGAGCTGACTTCGCTGATGCAGCACTTGCTTCTGCCGTAACTTGGGTTGATGACAATTGTGTTCTAAGGTCATCCAACTCGCTGAGGTACTGCATAGAATGAGGAAAACGGTGATTAAGTGCATCTGACTTGGCTGGTGGAAAGAAACTATTAGGGCATGAGAAATAACTTTAGCCACGACGCGGAGGCAAGGCGCCTAAGTGGCAGCCGCCAGGTCGGGGGTTCGAGCCCCCGATCCCGCTGCCGGTTGCAAAAAATTCTCTCGCTCTCCCCAGACCCGCAGACCAAAGCATAGGTAAAGACTCGCGCCACAACTCACACGGTCAGCTGAGTCCCTATGTATAGTTGGGGAGTGGGTTCGGGGGTTTTCTCGACCTGTGTGAGAAGGCTCTTCTCCTTAATATAAAGGCGTCAGGGTGGCTTCTTTCCCCGACAGGTCGAGTTTTTTTTAACTTTAGCCACAACAACACAAATCGAATAAAACATGATTGGAATATAGGGTAGCATATAGGAATGAAGATTTTGTGTGACTAGATACATGATAGAAAACAGTGGGGCAATGTTTTCTATTAATATTAGCAGCCCATCGTCCGTTCAATAAGTAAGTCAGGTTAAAGATTATTTTCCTAGTAAAAAAAATAGAGGAACAGAGAAATAACATTCAGCTAGCGTAGCATATCGATAGCCCATTGTGGGCATTGTTTCATCCTCAACATTTTTGGACTTTAAACAATATACTTCCATATTAGGCCATGATCTGTTCTTTGCCAGATGTCTCTAAGAAAAAGCAAAAAGACATTTTTTGCTGCAATAACTCCAATAGAATGATATTGGCACCAAATCCGAATGGAGATTGAGGGAGCTTTTCACCTGTTCAGTACTATGTGTCGACGAACGCAGTTGCTCATCTTTGTCTAGTAAGCACTTCTGCAGCTTAGATACTTCCTCCTCCATGCTCCTTGCCTTAGTCTCTGCAACCTGTGAAAAAAAATTCCCTAGTCAGAAGCAGAAAGTACCAAAGACAACCATGAAGGCACCAATTACGAATTACAAGCTGACCTTCCTAGTTTGGGATTCCCTTGCAAATAACTGCTCCTGTGAAGAAAGCTTATTCCTCACATCCTTGAGCTCAGCTGCCAGGGACACCACGTTCTTCCTAAAGCTCAATTTCTTTTCTGTAAGATCCTTCAACAGCGGATCCAAATCTGATGAAGAAGCTGATGATGATGGCACCAGCTTCTTCGAAACTGACATGACCAAGCCCCAAAGAGCACTGATTCTTCCTCAGCCAAAAAGGATAAGATGATTAATCTCACGAACCAAAGTTCCTTAATGAACTGTCTAATTTTCTCCAAGGACCAAGGCAGCAGCTCGCAGCAAGCATCCCATGGGCAAAGCGAAAATAAGGTAACTGTGCTGAGCCCTTTGACCAAGCCAAACACCTTCTGATTGTCTCCCAAGTAGACCCTCTTGAAGATCAGTACAGGCCAACCAGTAGCTTTCACTGCAGAAAACCATTCAAAAATTTAAAATCAGATAGCGAGCATCCGTTTTATTCGGATCAAGGCCACGAGTTGATGTGGAACCATACACTTGTCTTGGCAATAAAATGACAGAAGTGTAGCTTTCAGTGCTTGGAAAATGTTTGAAATGGCAACGAGGGAAAACAAGGCAAAGTAAACGGACATTATACACACTACAAGTAACTTGTGCATCTCGGTTAGATCTGAAAAAAGGGATCAAACCACAAGTCCACGTATTTAGTCAACTCGCGCACACTACGCAGCAAATTTAGGAGTGGCATGTTTTTGGCGCTTGGAGTCAATCTGTTTCACAGCATAGGTTAATAACTGTTGCAGAAGCAGAGGGATCGGTCCTTTATGTACTGTTTGAAGTATAAACTACTGTTAAATTAAAAAAATATATATGTTTATTAGGACCAAAAAAAGCATCTTCCTTGGTGCTTGCAACCAGATGAGGACAAATGCATCAAGGTAATACATGCTTTGTTTTCAAACTAATTCAAATTTTCCAAAGAACTCTTTTTTTTTTCCAAAGAACTCGGTTGAACTTCCTAGTATCGCTAGACTGCAACACAAACAAATCCGAGTGATTCCCAAACAACAATCGACGAAAATCTTTCCTTTACAGGATTGAGATGTGCCAAAAATTCTTTACTCGTAAAAAGGAACTTGGCTCTACTGGGATTGAATTCATTCCTGCACGAAAATGACGGATCTCCCATCCTTTTACGAAAAACAAATCGAATAATTTTTAGTACTAATAATAGTAAGTACGAAAAATTTCAAACTGGGGAACGCGCCCCAAAATTTTCGCCGTTCGCTCTTCCAAAGAAGAAAAACGGACTAAAGGGGCCAGCACGCATCGCCGCTCCAACCTTTCGAATTCCAAATCTTTGCCCCGAAAAATGGGTAACAAAAATTGCAGCGAAACAGAAACTCAACAGTCGCGGGCGAACAACCAAACACGAACAGAGCGCGGCTAGAGGTTCGCATACCTTCATCGCAGCCACGCAGCCAGGTTCCAGAGCACAGAATCCTCTTCCGCCGAGATCACGACCCCAAGAAACTCCTGCTCCGCTCAGGAATCTCCTCTCCACTCCATGGCTCGCGCAAGTGACCGCAACCAGTGCCTACCCGCTCTGCCTGACTGACCCCAGATTTTGGAATAAATTTCTTCCTTTTCCGCCGAAATCTTGGCGGCGAGACGAGACAGAGAGAGAGAGATTGGGGAAGGAAGGCAGGAAACAAGGAAACGAGGAAATGGTTGCGGCGGATGTGCTGAGCTGGGATGCGTTTAAACTCCGGAGTGCTGTCATGTGGGCCCAGCGGTCAGGGCGCGGCAACTCCAAATTTTTCGTCGGGGCCTGCGCCACACCGGTTGCCCGGAAGGACGGATTCTCTGTGGCAGGCCGCTCACGTCCCGCCTGACGTGGCAGCCTGACAAATGTGGACGTTGAGATTTGAGAACTTGAGATTATGATTGGATCGGGATAGGAATGTGTTAACTACGTATCTTTCTATTAGTTGAAGACTTAGGTTTCTGTTGAATTATTGTGATGATGAGATCATGATGATTTGGAGTAGTACGAAGATTTGGGCTATGTACAAACTATTACTATGTTCCTAGTAATTGAAGATTTGGGTGGTTAAGGCTGGAAGTTGAGAATTATTGTGTGGATAAGCATATGATTGATGCGTCTGCAACTGAACATGTAGACGCGGTTTGCAGTTAAATTGGTACAGCTTGATTATTTAATAGATTTTCCCCCAATATAATAAGCTTGAAAAAAAAGACGGAATTGGCCACATTTGAATTTGCAGACGGTGCGATCAGCTAACGATGGGTATCAACTTTCAAGTTTGAAATAACGAATAGGCAGTCCACTCTGAATCCTCTCCAAGTTTTATCAATGATGAAGAAGTTAGTAACACGTGAACTACAGTGCAACCATATGTTTTGTGGAGCTCTTATCTTCCGCGTTAACATTATTGACTTACACTAGTTTTTCTCATATCTTAATGACGTTGTCAACTGTAACCGGAGGGGATACTTGTGAAACATACGCGTGGTTGCTGCCTCAACAACATGGCATCACAGCATGTGCATGTGCATTAAAAAAAAATCCTCATCATATACAATCGTTCACGCAAATAACATAGCACACGGCACTTCAAAGCACTAGTTTTATACCTTTACTAAGGGTGTATTTGACACTAGGGGCGGAGCTCCCATAAGTCCTGTGTATTCCTAGGAATACCTAAGATTTATGCCATAAGCTCAATATATAGATGGTTCAATCAATAAGGTATAGAAAAATGCATTAGAATTTTATCAAATACTCTCAAACTTGTCTTGAATGACTGAGATATCTTAATTGGAACAATTTTTAACGTTCATTTCATAGTATTATGGTCCTTTTTATGTAATTCAATATTTTTCTATGGTTGGGAATACCCTGTTGTCAAGTCCTGGCTCCACCAGTGTTTGGCAGACCTTACATTGCTACTTACTCAATAAATAGTTTGAATTATCAAATGGCAAAATAATAAAAATACTTATGGAGTATAAGCAATTATAAGTACTTTATTATTTTATACTATAATAAACACTTTGAACAAAGCAGTAAAACATAGTTTTTAGTATTTATGGTGATCCTTTTTCTCAGCATAAGCAGTTTGAACAAATAAGCATAAGCAGTTTTACCAAATGGATTGACCGTTTATGCTACAATAAACACTATAAGTAGTTTTGACAGAATAAATATTTTTAACACTATAAACACTTTAAATATAATTCCTGCCAAACACACTCTAATTACCACGTCATAAGCTCCGAGTGATCCGTGGAGTGTAGCACACACGGATTATTCTGCCGGCAAGCAAAGAGAAAACTATCTCCCGTTAAATTCTCGTGCCGAAAGATGGTGACTCGGCCGCTCGGCTTGATAGGCAAATAGAGGCCAAGCGAGAAAGCCAGTTGTTTGGTAATTTTAACCAGCTTGACTGGCACCGGCAAAGAAGGCCGCCGCCCGCAACCTTGCCGGCGCAGGAGATTCGATTCGGCTCTTCTGCACAAAACAAGAAAATTCTTACTTATGGAGGCGGGTTTTACAGGCAAATCAAGGTTCTGAATACGAACCAAACATGTGTCTTTGCTGAGCAAGGCAAAAACACAAGCAGTAGTTTGCCTTCTCAAGTCACGTGAAGCTCACAAGTCGCAACGAGTGAGATCTACTGCTCCGTATATATTGCTTCTGCATCCACCATCAGCAATAGAAGAACCGCGGCAGTCTCTCTGGTTCTCTGTCGTGCCCTCGATGCCCGTAGCCCGTTAAAGAAACAACAGAAGCTGTGCCTTATCAGTAAAATCAGAGCAAGAAAAGTGAAGAATCCACCGAACGAATTAGTACTATCAAACAGAAGAGACAGCGACGAATGTTGGTTTATTCTCGAGCTACAGCTTGCGCATGATGGCACATCAGTTTTAAGTTTTTTACAGCAGTCACTACTCACTAGTAGTAGCAGTTTTTACTAGTCCGGACAAGGAAAAACAGAGTTCAGAGCCCATGCATGGGTTGAAGAGGCTTTATCTGCGGTGGGGGCGTTGGTCCGTGAGACCGTGACCCCGTATGCGGCACACGTACACCAGTATTCATTGTGGGCGCGGGTACCCTGTGACCACGGCGAAGCTACTAGCGACGAGCCATCTTTTAACTGAAATCTCAACCTCACCTCATCATCTATCTCACGTCTTTCTGACCCTCCCTGTCTCCTGCTGAACACCTACCTACCATGTTCAATACCGGGGGTGCCTAACGCCATCACTTGAAGGTCAAAAACTTTTGTTATAGTGTATCTTGTTGGTTCCATGACACGTCGCAGCAGCGAGAAAGTCTGTTTATACCGCAGTACGATCACAGGTTATGGTCACCCCAGTTCTTCAGTTGCTGTTCAAAGTTCAGTTCAGACTTCAAAATGCCAACAAAGGGTATAGTAGTAGGTTCAAGCAAGGAATTCGCGCCTTACAATTTCGCCCATATACATAGGATGCTGGACCATAAAATAGCCCGCTGTATATAATTTGGCCCATATACATATACAGTGGCCGAGAGCGCGAAAGGCCCGGCATCACTCCTCGGCATGTGGTCTCTCTTGATGCAAAACCACCGGCGTGCATCGCCGAGTGCAAATGGCCATCACGGCCTCAATTGCGGAACGCAAGAGAGACAATAAAAGACGGCGAAGGAGATGGATTAAAATTGACAAAGGAAAATAGTAGCATAAGCTGCAATAATAAGGTCATCATTTTGAGTTTTTGACATAATAACAGAGTAACAAATAATGTGTGTTTTTTCGATGAGGTATGTGTGTATGACTTAAGCAAGATAGATTATAATAGCTCCAGTCCAAATAATAGAGCTCCCGTTTTTCACTCAAAAAGAAAAAATATTGAGCAATCCAAGAGATCTATATATTCTAGAGGAAATCCTCTATAAGCCACTGAAAACACTAATATTCCATTTTGAATCACTGAAAAAAAAATACTTGTCTTTTACATACAGTGTAGAAAAGATGATATTATCCTTTATCCTTATCACATACCTCCTTAACTAAGCGTGACACCCACGACATGATATCCTTGGTTGATTTGCACGAGGCAGAGGGACATCCATCAAGAGGCTTACGGTCACAAACCCACTCAATGCGTGCGAGCTCGTGGAACTGGACAATTGTAGAATGGCGCTAACAAACCTCGACCATCTGTTGGATTTTGTCGCCTAGCGAGGACCGTGTCGTAGTACTCTACACCACCACACTCCATGACGTGTAGTGAACATCGAAGAACCATAATGATATGCATGCACTTCTATACTTCACTATCATATTGTTTTAGAAGGGGCAATTTGTGAGGTCTTATTAATGACAAGCATTCGCCCCACCGCGTCTCTTTTCTGTGCGGTAGTGACCTGAATATTCCACGTAAATGTTCACTCTTTATGAGAAGAGTCGCATCCTCTCTTTATTAGCCGCAACAGTATCCTGACGATATCGTGAACGAGACATTATGATCTTAGTGTTGATGACTGTTGTTGAAGAAGAACCATGGTACTATAATTAATTTTTTTTTCAAAATACGGACATTTTTAAAATTATTTTTTCTTTTTAATGTCGTTTGACTTTTGTTCCTCCGATCCTTTCCCATTTCGACGAAGAGGCAAGAAATCGGGAAAACCTCTGCTCATTGAGCCGTTTGGCCCCGTCTCCCTCTCACAAGAGAAACCCTAATCCTCCCCCTCCACCCCCCCTTTCCCTCGAAGCCGCCTCCGCCATGACGCATCCCTTCCGCCCGTCCACCTCCGTCCCTCGCGGCTGCGGCGGCGACCGCTGCGCCTCCGGCCGCGACGCGTGGCCCCTCCACCACGTCCGCCACGAGGGCGTCTTCTGCCGCCTCTGCTCCTCCTGCGTCCTCCTCTACCACCCCTCCGCCTACTGCTCCGCGTGCCTCCTCCTCATCTCCCCCGACGCCGGCGGCGAGCCCCGCATCGACCCCGCCCTCGCCCCGCCGGGCCCCACCGCCACCTGCTCCGATTGCGGCCTCTCCGTCGCCCACCTCTCCTGCCTCCCGGGCGATCCCGACTCGTTCCTCTGCCCGCCCTGCGCCGCCGCAAACGAGGGCCGGCCCTTCTCCTTCACGCCCCCGGCCCCAATCGGGAGCGGCGGGCGGCGCGTGCTCGACGAGCGCGCCGCGCGGGTGCTCCTCGTCGCCGCCCGCCTCGCCAACGACTCCGTCGGCCGCGCCGCGGCCGCCGCCCGCGAGGAGGCGGAGCGCTGCGTCGCAGAGGCCGCCGCGGCGCGGAAGCGCAGCCGCGAGATGCTCGACAACGCGTTCCGCGCGCTGGAGGCCGAGGCGCAGGAAGACAAGAAGCCACCGCCTGCCGCGGCCCAGCCGCAGCCTCAGCCTCAGCCGCCGCCTCCGCCGCCTAAGAAGAAGACTCCGAAGAGCAACGAGGCGAACAGGGACAGGGACAAGCTGCTCAAGCTCAACGCCATGCAGCAGCCCGCACTGGCATTTGCCGCTGCCGCTGCCGCCGCTGCAGCTGCAACCTCGATGCCATTGTCCACGCCACCATCATCATCCAAAGAGGAAAAGAAACCAGTGAAACAGGAGCCGCAAGGTGAGGGAAACACAAATTGAACCCCTGAAATGGGCAACCAATCTGTTCTGTGCGATGATTTCTGTAAAAATTCTTGCAGGTTCAGTGCCTAATCGCGCCCCATTGTTTGGGGCTTTGCAATCGTGAGATAGCAGACACTGTAAATCTGCTTTTCACATCTATTCAATTGCGCTTCCGTGCGCTAAGCAATCTGAGGTGGAACTCCTGTTTTAGGGATAGTGTCTTGCAGAGTGTTCTCAAATCTCTATCCCCATTTTGAGACTCCTCGTAAATTCTAGTCTCGACATGCTGGATGGATGACCAGTCTATTCTGTGATCCTATTTAGCTGGTCTGAATCCTGTACTCCAATTTTTTTATTTGTTGCAGAATGTGTTATTAGTGGGTGAATGTTGTGATATGAAACGCAACCTGGTGTTCCAACTTGAAACATGTGTTACTGATGCTTTGATTCCCTATAGAAAGGGCTGGCTTGAGAAAGGCATAGTGTTGGGACAGTTTTAGAACAGGGAGCAGATTATTGCTTTTCTATTTTTGTTATTTTTAGTATGCAATTGAGGATGTACAAGTTAATTCCTGAAAATTGAGGAGACGTGAGAAACCGGCAATACAGCCGTATGTAGATATCTGCAAGCTATGTGTGCTGTCATAAGATCCTTACACTGGTTATTTCAACCTAATGCTGACAATCTTGGCCATTTGCAATTTAAGGCTTTTATTAAATAGGGTGATATATTTCTATGGGGGTTGCTAATTTTCAGGCGACTGAACTTTCAGTCACCGCTTTTGAGCCATAGATTCTATGTCTAACAGTTTCTAATTATTATAAAAAAATCCTATAAAAAAATCAAAACACAAAGAAACAAAACATCGACTGAAAGTTTTCAGACGACTGAAAGCTAGGAAATCCGTATTTCTATATTTGATGATGTGATAACAAATTAATGAAGAAAGAGACGAGAGGGGTTATATGTAGATGAAACCATATCTATACTCTTAAGACAATTCGTCTCTTACATGTGCTTCTATGAAACACTACATTGTGACCTATTTTATTCAATCAAATTAGTGCTCTTTTGCTTATATTGCATACTTAGAAACAACAAAATGACAAGGACTATCCTAAAGTGGTCGGTTTGTTTTATTCATTTTAGGGAAAATATGTAAAAAAGTATTTGTGGGTTGGTTACCACACTACAGCATGGACTAGCATGAAACTAAACCTTAATGAGGAACAGTAACATGTTACAATTTATTTCTAATGAAACTAACTGTTTGCATGTGCTGTGGTGTAACGTACCATCTCTGAAGTGAGATTTCTAAAACATATACCCACAAACAAGTAGGCGTGCAACAAGTGCTTGAATAGAGAAAAAAAAATGTGAGCACCATTGTTACATATGCCTATATTACCAAAATTTAGCAGCGCCCAAAACAGGAAAACCAATGAACATATACCCACAAAATTTAGAATGTTCATCTTGTCTTTGCCAGTTCAGGTTAGATATGGTCTATCAGTTTCTTCATTGTGCAAGAGTTCATCCACTTGTTATTATGCGCCAAATGAAGCAATCGCGTCCATCTCTTCTTGGAGCAGCAGGGCATCAATGAATATGTCCAGGCTCTCCCCTTCCATAACATCAGCAATCGAGTGATGTGTGATTCCAACACGATGATCAGTGACACGTCCCTGTGGAAAGTTGTATGTTCTGATTCGCTCAGACCTGTCACCACTTCCAATCTGCTAGCATGTTAGGTCCAGCAAAACAAATAGTTAACATGCAAGTCAGAAATTTCGAATTAGGATTTCAAGTCACCTGTTCTGATCGAAGCTTTGATCGGTCCATATGGAGTCTTTTCCTTTCTATTTCATACAGCCGTGCTCGGAGGACTTTGAGAGCTTTGGCCTTGTTCTAAAGAGACAGCAAATTATGGCATTAGCATATCTGTTCCTTTATAATAGACAAGAAGGCAGCAATGCAACAGATATTAAGATCAGACTAAAAAATAAAGCTATTAAGAAGTACACAACTACAGATGGAAAAAATCCATTCTAAATGATGAAGTACCATGGTGACACCAAATACAATGCAATACAAGATCTGAAGCTGCTTTAGGAACTCTTTCCTGGTTTGAAAAGGGAGACCCAAACCAAAAGCAGTGTACTAGAATGTGAATATAAAATGTTTTTCATCATCTGTGATAAAGAAAAACCTCACCATGTGCTGAGATCTCTCGTCTTGGATTGCAACCACCGTTCCAGTTGGAATATGAGTTATCCTAACAGCGCTATCAGTTGTATTAACAGACTGACCACCAGAGCCACCTGATCTGTAGGTATCAATTCTCAGGTCCTCATTTCGGAGTTGGACATCAACCTGTATTTTCAAAAGAAATGATATCAGTCGTGCCATAAATTGAACAGGTGGGCAAAACTTCAGGGGAGAAAAAGAGTGATCAAAATGCTGAATTCCAACCTCATCAGCTTGAGGAAGAACAGCAACTGATACAGCACTAGTGTGGACCCGTCCAGATTTCTCAGTCACTGGCACTCGCTGCCATGAATGAGGTAGGTCAAGACGTAGGAAATAAAAAAAAGATATTATGATCATATAAAAAATGTGACTGGTTATTGTACCTGAACTCTATGAATGCCACTCTCAAACTTAAGTTTTCCAAATGCACCAGCGCCTGATATTGTTCCACTAGCTTCCTTCACAGGAATGAATAATGGTAGAAAATGATGAATTAGAAGTCCTGGAGAGAGCTTTTCAAATATAAAAGTCTGTAAAAAGATTTATGCTACAATGGAAAACCATGTGCATATACAGATACACAAACAAATAGGAAGCAAGAAATGCTTCTAAAGGTTAGTACCTTGTATCCTTTTACTGCAGACTCCATTATGTCAATAACATCAAATTTCCACCCATTCTTCTGGGCATATTTCTCGTACCTAGAACATTGAAGAATCGAGGTTTGATTACACAGATTAACAATGAGAGGAGTTTTGCTTCAAATCAGCATCATTGGAGGAAAATAAAATAAACCTACATTTTGAATATATCCATTGCAAATAAAGATGCCTCCTCTCCACCGGTTCCTGCAGTATCATTTCATCACCAGTCACCTGTTGCCCAATGACAGACTAAAATTGGAAGGATGAATTGTGCTCATGAATGTACAGGGCAAGCTCTGGATTACCTGCCCGCACCTCCAGTATACAATCCCTCTCATCTGCTTCGTCTTTTGGAAGCAGTGATCTAAACAGCTCATGCTGCAACCGTTTCTCCTCGTCGATAGATTCAAGGAGTTCCTCAGCAGCCATCTCACGCATGTCTTTGTCTTCACGGTTGTTTGTTACCAAGGATTTCAATCCCTCAATTTCCTACAAACAAACATAACAGCTTCTCAATCAGTCAACCTTTCACAGTTCATACAGCCTGCAAAATGTGATCCAAAGCACACACCTTCTGTTTTGATCTCAGCTCCTTGATCAACTCCATCGTGCTCTCGAGCTTGTGAAACTCTTTGTTAGCCCTTGCATATTCCTCGGGCGAGGCGCTTGGCTGTCTTCATTCAGACCACATTCACATCAAGGCCATTGCAATTAAGTCTTACAGAACGATTATGTGGATCTTTAGGCAGTGTAACAAACAATGAGCTTCCTGATCGCCCATCAGAAATTACCTGGTTGACTTGGTCCTGGAGGTACGCGCTCTTCTGCTCAATCAATTTCATTCTCTGCTCCATGATAGCCACCAGGTTCGCCGGCAGCTCCGCGCTATTCTCTAATATGAAGTAAGGGGACTAAGCGAAATATTTCAAGATTCTTCTCGAAGAAGCTCAAATGTCACAGAGAAATTATATATAAGAAAAGCAGAGAACTTCCGAAGTGTCTACAAGCTACAATAGTCCTTAAAACATGCAAGGAAATGCAGAGATGGAGCCAGGCAGAGGAGAGGTGCTTACCGGCGGTCGAGTAGGGCCGGGAAGGAAAGGGTGGGCGCCTCCAGGCAGCCGGAGACGACGCCGGGGTGGCATTTGGGATGTGGCGGAGCCGCCGGAGCGCGGCGAGGGCGCCGCCGCCGCATCGGCGTAGGTGGTGCTGCATCGTGGCTGCGGCGGCGGAAGTGGCGAACCTAAACGTAGGTTTCAGTTCAGTTCAGGTCCGGCCGGGCCTTTGGGCTTAGCTGTCCAACACGCCTCTGGAATTGTATTGACGTAACACTATAAATACGTCTTCTTAGGTGCCTGCTGGCTTTCTATTCATACCGTCTTTGAACAGCTGTTACGGAACTTACAGGGAGAAGCAGGGACGGAAACATGCGGATACGGTAACAATATGTATATTTCTTAGATTTGACGCCTTTATTTTTCTTTACATTGACGAGGAGAAATATATTTACAATGTTATTATTATCCTATACACTCATTTAATCATCTTCTCCCCTCACTCTGATCATGTGACGAATTATGATCCTATCATCGTTCCTAACTGCACAGTTGCAGCTGAACAGCTTCGTCCTCCTATCTTGCATACTACTACTACTACATCATGGCAGAAAGCAGAGTTTCGTCACAAAGCAACCAAAGGCGTGGCGGACCGGTTGTCCAAGCTGTCGACATTGTTGTCAACCGATAATCTACCAAAGATCTGCTCCATCTTGAGCACACCCAGTTCACTGCCAATCCTCTCACACAGCTGCAAGACACATTTCATGAAGCAAGGTCACTTATTAAGTCACCAGCACTGCAGATATTTCTTCCTACAACAGTCAAGCTCAACATGACTGCTAAAGGTCAGCTGTTAGCTGCAGTTTTTACCTGTCTGTACACTGCAGGGTCTCCATGTGCCTTCTTGATCTCTACAACGTACAAAGAAGGGCCAAGCTCAAACACCTGTGTCCACAAACCGCGCAGCACTTTTTAGCCGATCTATATGTTTTACCAACGTTCCGATACATATATGACTTTCAGTTACCTCGATACAGACTAAAAATGATGTGGAATCCTTATTCTTAGGATTTTTTGATCCAGTGCAGTTCTGCATCACCTTGAGCTGAATCACATACATGCCATTGTTTAGTTACTTGAAACGTTTCTGGCAGTGCTGCCAGATGGTATAAACTTTGAATGAATTCTAAGGCTTGTACAGAGTACAGACCTTGCTTTGCCCCCTCTGGACTTTGAATTCCATGTGAGTTGCAGAGCTTTCGATCTTGCTGAACAGTTCCTCGGGTTCATGTGTTGATGTGAACCTGATCTTCCTTTGGGACACTTCCTGCAAAAGCCCAACACAATTACAACGTGGTGCGACCGAAACTGATTCTTGTTTTCAGGGTTAGCCTTTCATGTTAAATAATGTTGTATACCTCTTCCTCAAAAAACCCAGAAAGATCAAGGGATGATGCCATTCCAATCAACTGAAATGCGTTGATCTGATTGGTCTTTCTATCCTCTGGAACTTCATTAATTTGCTTCAGTAGTAAACAACAGAGACCCAAAATTTACCAATCAGTAGCTACAAATATGAAACGATCTTTGCCTACTTGTAAGACAGATAAATTGAGACACTTTTTTGACAGTCAGTTCATTTGTACATACCTCTTTCACAGGAAGAACCGCATCAAGATGTGAATCTTCATCGTCATTGTCACATGGAACAACAGGAATGTAATTTTGTCGAAACCACTCATGTGCTTTGATTCCTGCCATGTCGATCCTCTCCATTGGATTGGGCTCAAGAATTCTCTGAAGAAGATTCTGTGCGGCAGGCGAAAGCCACTTTGGGATCTCAGTCTCACCCTTGAAAATCTAGAATCAGCAAGGCATGTTAGTACCACTAATTGAGATGGTCTCAGAGAAATATTTTTTTTAAAAAAAAACCCATGGTATTTCTTCGTTTTAGGCTGACTGAATACCTTCTGATAGAGAACAACAATGTTTCTGTCGTCGAAAGGAAGATATCCTACGAGCATCATGTAAAGAATCACTCCACAAGACCAGATATCTGATAAGGATCCATCATAGCCTCTATTCTGCAGAATCTGCAGGCATTCAGTAAAAGAATCAGAAGATATACAACAAAATTAAAAAAAAATTATCGAACAAGAGAAGAAATGTCAGTCTTTAAGCATTCTCTATATGTTTTTTTTTTTGTTACCTCAGGGGCAATATAGTTGGGGCTACCACAGGTTGTATGCAGCAATCCATCATTCTGAGGATCATAAATACAGTAGGACTGGTCAACCTAACTGTTTAAATAAATCACTTGAAATAAACTCAACTCAAAGCAGATAAATCCCGTCATACCCCCAGATGTTGTGGTAGAGCACTGAGACCGAAATCAGAGATCTTGATGTTGCCTTTCCGATCAATAAGAACGTTCTCAGGCTGTAACAGAAAATGACGTGTCAAGTGGAATCGAGAATACTTCCATGTATGTAGTACTGATGAATGGAACAATAACATTGACAGGAACACTTTTACTTTAATGGAAGAGAAAAATGAAAATCAAATGGCACCTTGAGATCTCTATGGTAGACGCCCTTTTCATGGCAATAGCTCACACCATCTATCAGCTGCTGAAAAAGCCTCCTTCCTTCGTCTTCAGAGAGTTTCCCCCTGATAGCCTTTTCAGTTATTGCCGCAAAGAAATGGCAGCATATGGCATTAGACGGTATCTAACAGGACACTTTTTCTACAGAGGAAGTAAAAAACTGCTGAGAAGAAACAGAGTGTAAACTTGATGTGCTTACAATCTTGTCGAGCAGTTCACCACCATTGACAAACTCGAGCACCATGTAAATCTTCGTCTTGCTAGCAGCGACCTGGAATAATATCAGAAGTCAAAATCACAAAATATTGAGGACAAGTATCCTTTCAACAACTTGCAGAGAGAACAAGTATCATTTCAGCAACTTGCAGGGTTACGTGATCGAACAATAGACCCAGTGAAATGAATCAGGAGAACATATAAAAAAATTCAGAATTCTTTCGTTTTCAGAAAAATAAAATAAAATAAGTGCCTGCATGTGAAATTGGATAAGGACAGAGCAACTGCAAGCTATAGTCTGGATGTACTAATTGATTGCAACAAATGTAATCTTGTTAGCTAGTAGGTTGTTGGAACCCAAATTAAGTAACTAAACCATTTCTAATCATATTCAGATATTCTGCATCATCGTTTTCAGGAACACATGCTTGTTATATTCAGAGGCATCCGATTCTGCACAAGGTCCTGGAAATAATTGGAGGACCCACACTGTTGACGAGAGCGGAAGCATTGAACCCCACACGTCTGCCTCCAAGGGTGCAGGAATAACGCACAAAAAAGAAACACTATTATGTTCTTCCCGTAATGCGGCGGTGCGAGCTGCCAAGTCCGAGAAGAACATAAAGGTCTTCTTTTCACCGAGAACATAATTCAGAATTCGTGAAGTGCAATGTGCAACTACTCAATCTTATTGTCTGGAACTTTGTGGATTTAGGTACTTGAGCAAAACACGGGGTGTAACGCGCCTGACATGTGTTTCTCATAGTATACTACTTCAACTCTTTCTTATTTTCATCAGTAATCGAACTGGATTGAGCTAAAATGAAGTGCTTGTTGATAAACCAATTCAAACTAAAGAGAGTTTTGGCCCACAGCCAAGATTTTAGCACCCTCATTCATTAGAAAGGACACGTGTGGAAACAGAACCCATCCAAGTCATACGTTTAACTAAGCTGGATTTTAGTGTGAGCACAATCAGCGGAAGCTTATTAACAAATCTCCTCGCAGGGAATTCCTTGGTTTATTTGCGTAATGACTAATTAAACGACTCTACTACTACCGCAGTAAAATTTGAAACGTTTGATTTTCTACGTAATAGGATAAGTAACCGGGGAACAAAATTGAATCGAACCACGTGCTGAGAACTGAAGGCGCGGAGCAGAAAATGGATCGGAGAGACCAACATAGTGGACGGACCTCGTGCAGGCGGACGACGTTGGGGTGCTTGAGCAGCTTCAGCGTCGTGATCTCCCGCCGTATCTGCACGGTCGGAGACAAGGACGAAGACGATCGGTCATCAGTCAGTCTAGATGGATTTGATCAACAACGCGATCGAGCAGGAGGAGAAGCGATCGGGCCTAGCAAGAGGTACCTGGTCGTCGATGCGGAGGGCGAGGATCCTGGCGCGGTCGAGGATCTTGACGGCGAAGTGGGCCCCGGTGCCGCGGTGGCGCGCGTGCTTCACCTTCCCGAAACTGCCTTCCCCGACGGTCCGCCCCATCTCGTACGCGCCCAGCAGGCAGCCGCGGCGATGCTGCTGCTGCCCTCTCGCCTCCATCCCCTTGCCGCCGCTCACCATCTCGTACGATTGATGTATCAGCAGCAGGTAGTGCACGGCGGAGAAGAAGACGGCGCAGCACGTGACGACGCGCGCGATCGAGAATCTCGCGGGCGGGTTCAAGATGGGGAGTGGTGGGTGGGTGCACGTGCGCGTCCCTATCCGCTTCTTGTTGGATTCGTTGATTCGAATCTGCCAGCGGACTAGCGAAACGGCCGGGTCGGGGGGGAAGAAGAGGAGGATCCAAAAGGGAGTTGGGAAACGGAGCCTCACTCGTATTTATAGCTAACCTCTTGTTTTCAAGTCTTTTCGCTGGCTGTCTCATCTACTCATCCGCAATCTCTTCAGCTCCTGCTTGGTGCACATATGCTCTCCGTCCTAGTTTACTTCTCATTCTGAAAGGATTTTGGGGTGTACATATTCATAGAATGTTCAATAAATTAGACATACAGTTTTTCTAGATTCAGAGAATATTCAATAAATCTGATATAAAACTAGGATGACAAATAATTTAGAACAGAGAGAGTATCATCAACACTTATAGCATGATGTTGCCAAGGATATGTGACAATGGTTTTCTAAACGGAAACTTTCGACCTATAAATAATGTTCAAGATAGGTTCATATTGGTGGACAATATTCACCCAAAGGCCTGTCGCAACCACATGCTCAATGGTGATTTTTTTTTTGGGAAGGGGGGGGGGGGGGATCTCTTGAAAAATCTTTAGCGCTCATTTCGGTCAACTCTCTATTACCTTTCTTGAAATAGACTTGACTAGCATTTAAACTTGCATCAAAAGTTTAGAAGACCATTGTGCATGTGATATTATTTCCTAAACTCTACTCCCTTTATCCTAATATATAAGCATTCCAGTATTTAATTTAGATTCATAACATCTTTAATGAATCTGAACACACTAGTATCAAATACATAAGAAATGCTATAAATATGAACACACACTTTCTCATCCTAAAATGTTTATATTTTGGAACAGAAGGAGTAAATCATTTATGCCCATGACATTTGCAATCAATTTATTACTTTTGCATCTAGAAAATAAAATAGGATACAATGTATTGAGAGCAACCAATACGTTGTGGTAGAATTATATAGCTTGTGTGAAATCTTTGAGTTCACTTTCAAATAGTACTTGGGAATTTCTCTGATTGTACTTTAATTTCACATATTTTCTAGGCTTCAATCAATGGTGAGTTATTTTGTATTTTAATTTTTCTATAGAATTATCTATATAATAATTGTAAACTATTGGATTTGAATCTGATGACTCAAAAAATTATTAAAATGAACACCAATTTTTAGTTAACTTAAAATTAACAAGCGCCTTAATTTCACGCAGATTATTTTGAGCGATCCAAGGTCCAATACTAGTTGGAAATGAAATTTCTGGAAAAATAATTACAGCTCAAAGAAGTGTGGTATGATATATGCCCCCACGATGTGGATATAGCCGGGCCGGGGACCCGTTCCAACTTCCAAATCATTCTCGGAGAACGACGGCGGACGGACGCCGACGTCACCGACAGAGCCTGCTACACGTGGACCAATCGGGTTTCCCCAAGCAGAGGCTTACCCGTACCTGCGGGTGGATGGAAACCTTTGTGGCTGTGCCCACTCCACCAGCAAAAGCACAACTTCTTCTGCCGAAAGCCTCTTCACCCATGGTCTCCCTCGGTCTCTTGTCACAGATTTCAACCACATGGGCTTTCCATTGAAGGGCAGTTTAGGGAGGCGAAAATGTTGTGGCTATAGACGATTACGCTCGGATAAGAACGGGTGCATGGACAACCACATGCTGAGAAGACAGAGAAGCTATCACTGCTACCAACTCGTAGTAGTTTATTACTGTTCACAAGAAAGAAAAAACATCACTGCTTTTGGCCGTGCACTTTGTTGACCGGGAGGACAGATAATTGCTGCCTTTGCTTGGTCTCGTGGGCCCGGTAGCCACTGCTTTGAATGAGTAATCAATCCACTTCCACTCCGACCTGCATGCCACTTGGTAGCCTCGAGAGGCGGATAGTTTATAATCAGTCGGCAAGGGTGCAAGTGGATAGTTACTTTGGTCACCACGTAGCTAGGACGACTCAATTTTGAGCGTCTTGGAGTCATAGTCACATCACTCGTAGAATTCGTATATCGAAAACAACACTATCTACAAGCTAAGCAATGTCGGCACATCGAGTCATTCTTGTTCTTATTTAACCGCGCAAAGAATGGACACCTCCACATGTTAGATTGCTTACCAACAACTCATCCGAATTGTTAACACGTACCTACCGATGATATACCGAGCCTCGTCACTGCCTACTTTTATCAGACAAGCAAAGATGAGAAATAAAGGTTTGTTGATAAGATAAGCTAATTAACCAACTACCTGTGTAAGATCATTTAGGTTAGTCTCAACACAGTTTCATAAACCTTAAATTCTACTATGTTGCATCAACAAATTTTCTAACTCGGTAAGGTTGTTACAAAGGAGAGTGAGAGTGAGTTTCATCATATTAGATTTTGATTTTCTAAGTCTCTGTGTGCGTGCTCATATTTATGAATGATCTTCATTCTGTGGTAGGCAAGTGTCGATAGCTATACCCATGGTAATCCCATTAGTGTCAAGATATTTTGACAATGTGTTCATATAGGTGAACATGCGTGCACGGTGAAGCTCGTCCTCCTCCATGTCTCCATGCAGTGCCGCGAGATCGTGCTGCCCTCTGGATGGTGGGCGTAATGAGGTAAAGGCAAGTTAAATTTTTTGGTGTATTTGCCAGCGTACTTGATAAGTAGCTTTGCTTGATGTATCGTTAATTTACATGCCTAATAGTTGATCTTGGCAGTCAGGACTCCATGAGTACTACGATGTGCCATGAGTTATTGCACAAAGGAACCGACTAACTAGAGCAGAGTAGGCAACCTCAAACTAGATCAGACAATCCAGCGGTCTCACTTTGGTGCCAATGCATCACATTAGCGGACACGCTACATTAATCGCCGTCCTGCCTTCCGGATTACGACGACAATAACATAGTACGTGCGTGCAGGATTAACTGACGAATAGGCACGTGTTGCACCCGGCCCACCGGATTCGATTTTCTTCACTGGACCGGAAGGTACGCTTTATAAGTTCTAGAGATTTACGTGCGTGGTCTCGATTAGGATCAGGGAATGCAAGATCGATCGCATCGAGAAATTAACTAATAAACGTATTTCATGACGGTTCCTTTCGACCTTTCATCGCTTGATATATCAGGCAGAGAGATTGCGAGAGGGGCAGGCTGTGTGTTCGCCCATGACTCGTTCTGGAGATTCTTGTCATTCTTTCTGGAGATTTTTGCCCCTTTGCAACGAGAGGCTGCAGTGTGGATCGAGTGCTCGTGAATTGACGATTCGTTTTTTTTTAATATGGGAGTTGACCGTACTTAGACTGATCCTGTGACTGACAAGGACCTTTTCAGATTAATTATGAGATGAGAATTACTCCGATCCACTGCAATGAGGCGACCTTGGCTATATATGATCCGCCGACACGTTAACCCGATCACCCTGCGAGTTCTGCTTCTGCAAACACGAGGCTATTATGCCCTGCCTGCCTCCGTATTTTCAGAGCGAGCTGGTCTTTCGGAAAAAAAAAGAGCGAGCTACAGCTAGGGAGCGGGGTGTCTCAGCTAATCTTCTGTGTTGATGATCTGCTATGCTTCAACTGAATGTCTGAATCGATGGATCGGCATAGACGATAAGATGAGCAGTGCTTGTTCTGTCCGTGGTCTGAGATGTGTCGCCGTGTCACTCTGTCGAAGAATGAAGAGGATTTTTTTTATTTTTTTTTTTAAGATGGTCGAAGAATGAAGAGTTGAAGACATGGCAGGCATTCACGGGGAGGCTTTCTTCAATGCACGGAAGCCCACAGGCGTGGATTCGTGGCCTAGTTTTCAAGTGGCCCGGTCAACACAGGGTAGGGTGTAGCCCACCCAGCTATTCGTCAACCAGCCCAGTTTGTGGTCACTTCACAGTTGCGACATATGGGCCTCCAAGCCCAAGTGACACTAAACAGCCCGCTAAAATAGCTGCAGCCCACATGACCTAAGATGTTGTCCTTTTTTCTTTAGATAATGAAACTTGGTCCCCTAAAAAAAAAGATATAATGGAAGTGGAACTTGAAGAGGTCTCACAGTCATGACCCCAATAAGGCTACAATCTACTTATTATAACAAAATTACAGCTCATCAGCTTACATCACAAGAACGCATTGTCTATAATAACTCAAATTATTTTCTGTAGTAAAAAAAAGTAATTAAACCCTATCCTGAGTGTGTTGGATTAGCAGTCACAGTGTCGTCATTAAAAAACTAAAGGGAATCTAAAAATACAAAATAAACAATTAAAGAGTCCGAGCAAGCACTTGATAATAACAAGTTTGCAAAGAAAAAGGGCCTGATAATAACAAGTCGTTCATGTGTGGTAAGTGTTTAGGTACTCCGTCCTTAGGTAGTTTCTTAATCCAGATAACAACCTTTCTCACAACCGTGGGCCAACATCCCCGTCAGATATTTATACAGCTCAAACAGTGCCAGGGATGTAATTGAATATCAGTGCGTGATATATCCAGATCGACGTCCTAATTTATTTCTTTGGTAGAGTGTTAAATCGGATCGATGGACAATGTACATGCCGACGAGCTGGAGGAACAGATGACACTTGCCGGGAATAAAAAATAATTAAAAATTTGCTACCAGTAGTACTGACCATCAACTAATGGACATCGTAATTCTGTCAGTCAATTTGATCTGTCCATCACAGTTCTATGTAGACAGAGTGACAACTTAAGATGATGGAAATTATTGTCGGTTCAATTTAATTTGCTCTTTGAAAGAGACGACTATAGCTTGCTTGCACATAACGCTGAGAAGATAATGCGAACACAGCGGCCAATTTTATCACGAGTGTGTCAGAAAGTAAAAGGGTAAATGGTCAATCATGTCCATGAAAAAAGATCAGTACTAAGCTTACAGAACCTAATTAAATGTTTGTTTACATGTCTATTACCAAAGTCCAAGCAAGCGATGAGCGAGTGTGACCGGTCTGTATATAGCTAACAAGTTGGCAAGGGGACGCCATCCTTACCAACTACACGTCTCTCTCAATTTTCTGTCAGACGATGCATGACAAGTTGCAGCCACTGTCGGTAGTACCTATAAGTATCTATAGATTTGTTTTTGAAAAATCATAGGTATCTGTAGATACCGACCCATCGATCTCTGCGTGGTTGACGATGATGGTTGATAGGCGTGGGAAGCAAAGATCCATTTTTTCTCGCATATATTTAATTTAATGATTGTGCTAAGGTACAAATTTAAAGCTCACATCACACACGTGGGCTGTGTGAGAGGTTTATTACCTTCATCCATGTTTTCTGTTTTGTCGTGTGGAGATACTGCTAAACTTTAAAACTGGATACCTTTTGGATGCTATTTTAATTAGGACCAAAACCAAAATCACCATCTTTCTGTAGTACTACGAAATAAATTTTCCTTCTATACTACTTTTTATCCGGCTGAGTTGTCTTGAACTGAAATGACGTACACATGACATAATAAATTAAGGACCCTACACCTCCTTGTGTTAATTAATTCTAAAATGTTATCCTTTTGCTTTCAGATCATAGCAAGTGAGGCGTTACATATATATAGGCAATATAGCTATGCATGCTGTAGGTCGCCGGCTTCATCATCAGTTCATCTTTAGGCCGCAGCTAGATAAAGCTCCAATACAAAGACTTGCTAACTACCTAACTGGTCGATATTGCCTTATCACCCGTCCATGTCCAGCGATCCAATATGCCTGAAATTCATAGGCACGCTGAATCTGGGTAGGTGCAACTTTATTTTTTCCACGCATGAATTTTCTCAACCTTCAATTTTTCACTTGTGGATAGCATTTCCACCAACGGGAATCTGTGGGTCTTGCACTTGCAGCCAGTGGGTTTACATTTTTCAGTGACATTTCTACTTGACTAACTTGTGATTGCCTTTCTGAGTGCTTTGCACCAGATTCTTCACTAGATAGTTGCCTCCAGTACTGGTACAAGTCAGAAGAAAGGCCCTTTTAGTTTTAGTTGGACATTAGCTACCGAGGTAACATCTATTGGGTTCGTGTCAACGACTCCATAAAAAACTGTTGTCAATGCAATTTCATAAAGGCTCCATAGATTCTGACCATGGGGAGAAACTAATTGTCAATTACATGGTCAAGTGGTTTTCATATACACGTATAGAGATGTTATGGATTCCAGATGTAAAAAAAAAAAAAACTACATGCACAAAGCTAACAAATTTAAATACATTAGAATTAGAAAGTCAACTATGCAGTACCCATGTCTGAATCCAACAAAAATGAATCATAACAGGTCCAGAGTTTTTCACATGTTGATTATATACGAAATGGTTTGTCAAACTTCACATTCTTCACCAACCTATAAATCTCACAGTCATAACGAAAGTTGCACGGAATTTCTTTGGTACGAAACTCAGCCATGTTTTTTTTATCTAAGTGTAGAGTGGGAGGATGAAGAGTCACTCATCAGCACACACTAGATGCTACTCATTTTGTTGGAGGAGACAACCTACCACACTATCACTAAATAAGCATTGAGAATTGTGAGTGGATCAGAGACTTGTTTCGAAATTCTATCCACCAGGAAGCAACCTTTTCTTATTAATTTCTTCAAGGCATGTAATACTTAGCTTGGAAAGGATCGACCGAAGATTATCTGCCGTGCCTTAGGCCTTAGCACAAAAGTTGAAGCAATGGTCTATCTCTCCTGCAGATTAACTAGGTACCCATGGAATCTATTACTTGGGTGATTAAGAAAAGACTGAAGATGTTTTGACTCCTCGAAAGTCTCTCATTCAAGTAGTCATGCAATTCTAACCTACAAGATTGGCTCCCTGAATGATGCAGCCTATTGCAACATACAAATGCAGGTATTGAAATATATAAACACAAGCAATTCAACTTACAACAGTACCTATTGAAACAAAAAGTTCAAATAAATATTTCTAAATCATGAAATAACTTGTCCAACAGATAAAAATAATTAGTGCAAACTAAGATACACAAAATAGATCAAACGACAACTCTTGATGAGAAACAAATATGTTCATCTATTTTTGCTACATCACAACCTCATATTATCTATCATATCACAAATAATGCACGACACACTTTTTTTTGGCTGACTAATCTGGGAAAATATTTTACCATGATAAATTTGGTCAAAGTTACAGTGATGTCCAACATCTGACCGTGGGCTCTAGATTGTGATGCAAGGTTTAGGGCAACACTACATACAAACTTCACTATCATCAACTTGCATATGTGTCATAATCCCGAATAAATTATACGAGAATAGTATTTCTCTGCAAAACCACAGTGGACACAGAAAAATATACCCCATGTATCTTAAAATATAAAATATTCTATTTTTTTTTTCAAATTCAAACAATTTTAATTTCAACTAACAATATAAATTAAAATAAATTATTTAAGATAAAATGAGTTACATATTTTATAGTTGGCTTAACAGTGAATCTAGTAATATTATTTTTGTTTTCTTAATCTATAAAGATCTTTTACTGTTGGTAGTTATTAAAGTAAAAAAGATCATTGACTTTGTTAATCAACAAAGAAATACACTACAAATAGTTTTTAGGTTGACTAACTAATATTGGAAAATATTTTACCATGATAAATTTGGTCAAATTTAAAATGATATCCAACATCTGGTTGTGGCGTCTCAGTTATGACAACAGTACACACAAACTTCACTATCATCAACTTGCATAAGTGTCACAATTCCGAACAAATACGAGAATAGTGGTTGTTTCTCTGGTTAATGGTAGTGGGTACAGAAAAATGTACTCCCTCGGTCTTAAAATATACTCCCTCGATCTTAAAATATAAGAGATTGAAATTTTGTTGAGAGTCAAATTGTTTTAATTATGTCCAACAATATCTATGATTTTGATTGTGTTAATCTGTAAGGTCTTTTACTATTGATGATAGTTTATTTATAGGAACTATTGATGATAGTTGCTTTAAGTTAAAAAGATTGACTTTGTTAATCAAACATCGAATCCCAAAATTAAAGAGTAGTAGTGTACAAGGCGATCCGGACAGTCAAACTAAAAAGAAAAAAAGAAGAAGAAGTGTGTGAACAGTCCAATATCCGTTGTTGTTGGTCGAGTGCGTGAACAGTCCACCTTCACGGTTTCACCTACCACCTCCTTCCAAGGCATCCATCCACGTCCACGCTCGATGTGATCATTCTCATGAGTAGAGACACCTCGCCAAAAAATTAAGTAAACCGTGCGATACTCCTCCCAAATTAAAGAGTGGATCATGGTTAATTTCTAATAATCGTATACAGTGTTAGTTTGTTGTGGCCACACACACTAGCTAGTGTGCACGATCGATATACAGTATTAGTTTGTTGTGGCCACACAACACACACTAGCTAGACGTCCTCTCCGGCCTATATATACACATGTCATCTCTCTTCGCATTTCATCCACACACTTGATCACACACTGCCTCGGGCATCGTGTGCACGATCGATCTAGCTAAAAGAAAAGGCTCGTATCGATGGGGAGCATGGGGTTCCCTGTGACGAGGACGAACCGGTCGCTGGTGGTGCCGTCGTCGGAGACGCCGCGGGAGACGCTGCGGCTGTCGGTGATCGACCGCGTGGAGGGGCTGCGCCACCTGGTGCGCTCGCTGCACGTGTTCGACGCCGGCGGCGGCGCCGCCATGGCCGGCGACAAGACGCCGGCGAGGACGGTGCGGGAGGCGCTGGGGAAGGCGCTGGTGGACTACTACCCGTTCGCCGGCCGGTTCGTCGTCGCGGCGGCGGAGGAGGAGGTGCGCGTGGCGTGCACGGCGGAGGGCGCGTGGTTCGTGGAGGCGTCGGCGGCGTGCTCGCTGGAGGAGGTGAAGCACCTTGACCACCCCATGCTCATCCCCAAGGAGGACCTCCTGCCGGAACCCAACCCGGACGTCCCGCCGCTCGACATGCCGCTCATGATGCAGGTATGGTCAGCTTCACATGCTGCTGCTGCTGCAGTTAATTCTTTTTACTACCAGTGTACTGTTAATATTATTACTGTTACTCTGCTTGGTCCTCGCATATATACTTACATGCACGAGGAAGGAAACTAGCAGTAACTACGCATGCATTATTGATTCCACCATGCCGGGAAAGGAAAGAGGCGCGTTGCTCTCTAGATAAGAAAACGCAGAGAAGTGATGAGCGATACCGTGAAAGGCCACGGTCGATCGAGAACGTAGTACACTGCCCATATCTCAGTAACTCTCATGAAAATGACGACTGCACTTGAAACGGACAGTTATAAGCCCTGCTGCGATTCTGCTATCGATACAACAAATGTGGCACACTTTCCGTCTGCGTAATGACAACGACAACTCAAAGCATATGGTGGGTTTTCCTTGTTAAGTGTAGGCTTTAAGTTTGGAACCATGTAAGTATGCAGTCTCTAGTCTATATATCCAAATCTAGTTAATTAGTAGCGTATACGAATATAACTGCCTTCCCTTTATATTAATTTACTCCTGATAATTAACCCCGTCATATCTTTACGAACGGCTGTGAAAACCATTAGCTAGGCACTGTGCTTGTAACTTTCACAGTAGGTGAAGAAACCATTAGTCGTTTCAAGCTCTGGAAGCACGTACGTGTTGCTTCGCTTTTGTGCACGGAAATTACACACAACTACTCCACTCCACTCCACAACGTACGCAGCAGTAGTAACAACAAGCATGCTCTTAGAAGACATGTACTCCTTTCGTTCATATTTAGATATTATTTTAGAGTTAGTCACGAGAAATAAGGAGAAGTAAAAAGATGAGTGTATTAAAAATAAGAAGGAGATAGATAGAGATATAGATATAGTAAGAAAAGAAATATTATATTGAGAAGAGAGAAAGTTGCATTGGAAAGCGAGAATGATATGTAATTGGAGAAAAGTTAGAAAACTTAGAATGATATGTAAATGTGAACGGAGGGAGTAGTATATAGACAGGTAGAATTGGCGTGCAGTACTGCACAAGTAGTTGGGCCACATCTGCCCATCTCTCCCTGCCACTATCTCTGTCAACACTAACGTGCCGCTACACTACACGACTGACGAACGAGTACCTACCTAGTTCGTGCTACAACAGTAGTCGCCATCTCGTAGGCGCTGAGGTGATGAGGACATACACACAGGCCCGATCGCTCGCTCTGTGTCCATCACCAAAAAGCAGAGACAACGACGACTTTTCTTATCACACACATGCCGTACATATATGCAGCAACCATATTCGTTGCAGAGTTTTCAAGGAATGAGCTCCATCTCTCAGCACAATAGGCAGCCAGAATTAAGAGGGACGAATGCAACAAGCAGAAGCCACACGTTAATTTGTTGGTGAAACGGGCCGCCATCATAGTTAAGTTCTCATCGATAAGGCCAGGCACGTCGGCACTACGACGTGTTAAGTAGCTGCCACTGCATGCATCACAATAAACCACGAACAAATAATTCCCAAGTGCGCCATGTACCTACCCAGCACCACAAATTAAGGACTAAACTAAAAGTATATATATAGGAGATTTTAAGCAGTTAATTGCAGGCTAGCAGAGTATAGATGACATGGGGCACACGTAATGTTTACTCCATATATATGCTGTTTTATGTAGCTATATACGGGTGTTGGGCTGTTGTTCAATGAATGAAATTTATAGTTTATCAGGTGATTTGTTGATTAATTTCTGGTGAAGAAGGCGATTATTAGTCAAGCTCGCATACATATATGTGGACTGAGTACCAGATAGCACACCGTTGCCGCGTTGGTGATACAAAAGCAAAAGTATGACGGCGTAACCGACAGCATTAATTTTACATAGTATTAGCCGGGACGATCAAGTGGATAAGGGTTCTAACCACCAGTTATATTATTAACTAACAGGCCACACACTGATCGATGATAAATTTGATAAAGTATATTTCCTTCCGTGTAAAGTGCACACAAAAACTAGCCTGCTGCCTGTGTCTGGAAAAGCCACCTGAGACCGCAAAATATTGTACCGGATCAACTTTCTTTGGTATATATATGTAGTTAGCTAGCCACTCGCAGCAGACCAATCAGCATGGGTCCATTCATACCCTCCTCCTCCTTTAGAAGAGCAGAGCATGGTTCGATCCATTCTCTCATATATCCTTTCGTTTCGAGTTGGGTTCATCATGAGATTCACTAATAAAGATTCATGATCTTTGAACCTTCTGTTTTTCATGGTCCTTTATCAAACGCATATGCAAAAATAGAGCACTAATCACTTACTAGAAAACCAAGACAGACCGAAAGAGTTATAATTGGTTCATTTTACAGCAGTGCAGGTCTAGAGACTTGTACATTGGTCAATAGAGATCGGCAATAATATAATGGCCCCATCCCATTCCCATGCATGCATGGTGATATCCACCGAGAAGTCCTTGGCAAATCTACTCTCGTTGCGTGGTTGTTGAGAGCTGCTTGCGCGTGAACAAAAAGGCTTTGGAATATACAACAGCAGTCTCTGGATAGGATATACGTGCCATCACAGGGGACGTAAAGCTTGTGCGTAACAGATTGTGTACTTATTAGTGCGTTAGTTGTTGGGTCAGTGAAAAAGGAGATAAATGCAGGTCAAGTGACCCGATCAGTGAAGTAGCTTTCGGGCTAGCTTTCCCCCTCGGAAATGACCACGGCCACGACCCATATCTCCATGAGTGTCTTATCTCTCTTTCTACCAAATTAACCATCAGCTTCCTTGCTTTTGTCACCTTTCATATACTTATTATATTGGACATTGCATGCGTGACACATCAATCCGTCTTACCAAAACTCTACACATAATAGAAGTGACTTATCTCTCTGTGCCAAATGAACCATCAGCATCCTTGCTTATTGCTTGCTTGCCACATTTCATATACTTACTCGACATGCATGCATGACACTTGACACATCAATAATACGTCTTACCAAAACGTACTCTACACATAATAAGAGTTACCTTTTTTTTTTTGTAATGAAAACAGTGAATAATATGAAACTAAAGTTTTTTTGAAATATATGAAACTATAGTTGGGGGAACTGAAACTGATGCGGTGGCTCGCAAACGTACGTGTGCAGGTGACGGAGTTCACGTGCGGCGGGTTCGTGGTGGGCCTGATCTCGGTGCACACGATCGCGGATGGGCTGGGCGCGGGCCAGTTCATCAACGCGGTGGCAGACTACGCGCGCGGGCTTCCGGCGCCCCGCGTGACCCCGGTCTGGGCCCGGGACCTGATCCCGGACCCGCCGAAGATGCCCGCCCCGCCGCCGCGGCTGGAGCTGCTGGACCTGCGCTACTTCACGGTGGACCTGGCCCCGGCCCACATCGCGAAGGCCAAGGCCCGCTTCTTCGCCGCCACGGGCCAACGCTGCTCCGCTTTTGACGTTTGCGTCGCCAACACGTGGCAGGCCCGCACCCGCGCCCTCCTCGCCGACGCCGCTGCCAATGACCAAGCCCGCCGGCCCGTCCACGTGTGCTTCTTCGCCAACACGCGCCACCTCCTCCCGTCGCCCGCGGTCAACGGGTTCTACGGCAACTGCTTCTACACGGTGACCGCCACGCGGCCCGCGGGGGAGGTGGCACGTGGAGACGTGGTCGACGTGGTGCGCGCCATCCGGGACGCCAAGGCCAGGCTGGCCGCCGACTTCGCGCGGTGGGCCGCGGGCGGGTTCGACCGGGACCCCTACGAGCTCACCTTCACCTACGACTCGCTGTTCGTCTCGGACTGGACGCGGCTGGGCTTCCTCGAGGCCGACTACGGATGGGGCCCGCCGGCCCACGTGGTGCCCTTCTCCTACCACCCGTTCATGGCCGTCGCCGTCATCGGAGCGCCGCCGGCGCCCAAGGCCGGCGCGAGGGTGATGACCATGTGTGTCGAGGAGCGCCACCTCCCCGAGTTCAAGGACCAGATGAACGCCTTCGCCGCAGGGACCAACCACAACCAGTGATCGATCAGATGCTCCGTTTCCTTCCGTATATGTCGCAGTATGCTCTATATCTTCTTCTAAGCGAAAGTGTGCAAGTAAGTACTACTCACTCTGTCCATGAGATCGATATGCTCCTCCTGAGTGTCGTATCGTAGCTTGCTGTTATGCGTGTAATTTGGCTTTGATTTCAAGCACAACCAACCGGCGTTGTAATCATTCGACGTCGTGAAGCACCGTACCTCTAGCCCTAATAAAAATTGTGGCTAGCTCGCATATGTATGTACTTATTATATATGCTGCAATGGAATAACGGTGCTTAGCTGTGACTGTATATTAATTTGTCCCTTCTCATCTGGAAATTCGTGGCCATGCATGTGGAAAGTTTGAAAGAGCACGAGTTACCCTGTCGCGATTTTGAAAAGATATAGACGCTGCCGGTACAACGTCACGTGTCAGGAACCAAAGTGTTCAGTCTTAGCTGCTACCGCACTGAATCTGAATCTGAAAGCGCCATCAATCGAATGAATAGTCTTGCTGAAGCTGAAGAGAGATATGTCGTACACTGAAACTAAAAGCATCGATCGCCTGTGGGTACAACGGTCCTGCATGCTTGCTGAAGCCAGGACCAGATGATGGCCTTCGCCGCGGTGACCAACCAGACAGTGATCATGCATGTTCCTTCCGTATCGCAGCATATGCATATGTTCTTCCAAGTGTGCAAGTACTTTGTCGGTCACGATGGTCTGTACTATATGCGTGCTGAACTTGCGTGTAATTTGCCTTTTATTACTTGAAGCAACAACGAGAGTTGTAGTAATTTGTTTCTCCGTACCTGACGCTGAAGAAAACGGCGGCTGGCTTATATGTATGCTGAAATGAATGAATATAACGGTGTTTATCTTCTGGAAATAGTTTCGTGAGCCAAAAAATTGGTAGCGATGCGTGAAGTTTGAAAGGGGTGACCACCAGACACGACCGAAAAGAAATGCTTATGGTAGGATGTCATACGTCACGAGCCAAAGTGTTTAGCCTAGTAGCTAGCGTACTGATGAGAGAGTGAACTGAAAGCGCGATCGGTCGACTGATTAATTCATCTGAAGCGAGATGTCGTGCTCTGAAACTGAAACCATCGATGCATGATGACGCTAAGCTGCAGTCGGCGTGACTTCAGCTTGGGCGTGGTTCGGATCGCTCCAACGGATCTACGAACTGCTCCACGAAATTGATTCCGCTGGATCACCGTGGACAGTGGCGGACATAGCACCAAATTCTTGATATGGCGAAGACGTAACACAAATTCAACTAAGAAAAATATATGATACAATGCTAAAAAATAAGTATAGATGAAGAAAGAAGATGTATGAAAGAAAAATATTTTTTAATCTTGTCATAATTAAGCTCTCTAAAAATCTCTTTCTTAATAGTGTAGCACAAAATCAAATTATTGAGTCATAAAATCAAGTCCTTGACGGCAGATGCGAGCGGGAGAGAAGGTAGATGATCCTACCATCAAATTGGAAATCGAATTTTTTCTCTCATTGTATTGTGTACCTAGCAGACACACATCACTTGGCTAATGGGCTATTGGGATCAGATATGGCCTGCAACCTAAAACAAACATGAACCATCAAAACATAAAGCCCACATTGGCTCATACCCCTTCAACACATCCAACTACTGTTCTTCTTCCTCAGACACCTCATGAACAGAGCCATAAAAAAAACTCGACCACGCGGGGCCGGGGGGGGGGGGGGGCTAAGTGCCCCGTGTTTCGCATTAAGAGGAAGAGGAGTCTCTTTGAAACCACGGCCAAGAAAAATCCCCACGAGGAGGATTTTTTTAAGACACGCACAAGGGAGCTACCACGACCACAACAAATGCGATACAGTAGCCAAGCTACAGTAACGTGCGAGGGTGCCGCTCGAACCTGGGTGGGCTAGCTATGAACCAGTGCTGCTAGCCACTATGCCTAAAGTACTTTGGCCATGAACAGAGCCATGGCTCCAGAAAACTCAAAATCGTGGGGATTTCCAAGGCAAGGGGACTGAGGGGAGGAGAAACAGGAGGTACTCGACGCTACGGTTAGGTATGGCGACCGCCATACCATGCCATATTGAAAAGTCCGCCTCTGACCGTGGATATGGCTTGCTCAAAACCATTGACCCTATGGGTAGACTGGATCGAACCGCCTCAATCACCTAATTCCGTGGTACTTCCGTCCGTCCATCGCGCTACTCTTAGAGGCCACTCCATCGTGCTGTCGTCTGACGCCCATTTAACACCCATCTGTGGCAAATTCAGAGCAAACCAACATAGTTTAAACGATTATATATTAGCATAGGTTATGGATATAAACTAATTAATCATGAGATTTGGCTGTTGATGCTAATCGTCCTTGCGTGCATTCTCCTGCTGTCCTGCATACGCAAGCAACATGCATGCAGTAGCGCTTGTCCGCGCAGACGTGCAGTGTGACTGACCCACAATATTCAGTGGAGCAGTGGGGCAGGCCGTGGTGCCCTAGCTACATGCTACTGGATGGATGAACCTGGAGCGGTTCGCTCCAACGGTGAACCACGCCTACCCCGAGGCGTGACATACACAGCCAGCCCCAGCCCGTTCATGAAGCCATAAATAAGGCTAAAAGAGAAGGCTGTGTAGAACTAGTGGTGGAACTAGACAATACAATACTCCCTCCGTTCTAAAATTATTGTTGTTATTGATTTTTTTTATCAACTTTGACAATTCATCTTATTAAATTTTTTTTAAAAAATATCATATATTTTTTAATGATTTGTTTTATTACTAGATAAAATTTAAATATAACTTATAACTTTTCATATTCAAACAAATATTTTATATAAGATGAATGGTCAAAGGTAACGAAAAAAAGTCAATGGCAACAATAATTTTAGAACGAAGGGAGTATAATACGGTGTGGAACAAAGTAACTTCACAGTTGCTTACATTCGTTTCAGTGGGCCTGTCTCCAAGGCCTCTGCTCATGGAAACATGCCCTGAGCACTTCTAATTCGTTAGGTTAGGGACAAGCTAGGGATTTTGGATACCGGCAGCAGAATTGTCAAAATGAACAATCACGATTGCCTAGATAAAATGGGAAGATCAAAGCCACAACATTGTTATGGGTCTCCATTACTCCAGAGTCCAGACAGAAATACGAGCAGAATCAATGCTTGGATTTTTTTTTTTGGGGGGCTGGCAGGCTTCAACAACACTAATATTAAAACCCAGTTGCCTAGAATTAGAACTTCAGGCCCATACCCTAAAATTAGGTCCAGAGGCCCATATCCTTCGCTTGACCCTTATTTTCCTTCTTCCTTCTCTAGCAGGCAACAAACAAAGAAAAGTTTTATAAAAACTCCGGAGTTAGAGGGAATGGGAATTTAATAAAAATATTACTAGGAGCATGCTGTAATTAAATAGAGGACCTTTACAGTAGTCTATGATACATGTGCCAAAAAGGTATCATGGATGCAATCTAGTCGTCCATTTTAGTGGATAATTTTGTAATTAGTTTCTTAATTCATAGGCAGTTTCACAGTAGATGGCGGCATCTAGGTGATGCCATCTGAAACCTCTCGCCGATGCCATATCTTTGATCGGAAAGCAATCTATAGGAGAAAACACTCGGAAAAGACTCTTCTTTGCCGAGTGTATTTTTTGGTCACTCAGCAAAGCTTTTTTTGTCGAGTGTATTTATTTTACCGAGAGTTTTTTGTACGGCACTCGGCAAAGATATTTTTTATCGAGTGTCCAAAAAAAAAACTTGGTAAAAAAGAGGACACTCGATAAATATCAATTTTCCCGTAGTAATATCCTTCTCCTTTGGAGGAGCAGAGCATGGCTCGACGCATTCTCTCATATATCAGCTAGTCTTGCCGGGTCCTTTGCCATCACATCTTGACACCAACTCACCATCATATTGCAATCGTGATAGTGTGGAGAAGCAACCACCAACACTGAACTGATTTCATCCAATTCAAAGTTTGTTGGTGGAGGAGAGAAAATTAATGAGAGTTCTTTCTAGAGAGGAGAAGAAAATGTTAACCCTTTATGGCATTGACTAACCGCGCTATTAGCAGGGACCAAGTTGCTAGTTTTATCATTATTTGAAGGTTTTAGAGCAGCACATACATATGACCGTGAAACTTGAATTGACTGGTGACGAAGACTCCCGTTACACCTAAAAGATTTCAAAATTCAACGTGAATCCCTTTTGTGCAAGTTTTCAACATTATTATTTATTGTTCCAAGAAACTTTGGATTAATTTGACCCTAAATACAATATAACTATTTGATTATGTTGTGAATAAAATGTTGTAAATTTTGTTTGATATTTTAAAAACATGTTAAGTGCATGTGCTACAACAACCACTACCGGAAATCTCTTCTTTGCCGAGTGCCCAAAGCACTCGGCAAAGGACTAAAAACACTCGATAAAGAATCAAGTTTTTTATTTTGACACTCGACAAACATATCTTTGTGAAGTGTCCGAGAAAATATAGTGGGCAAAAACTCAGACACTCGGCAAATAGCCGATTTCCCGTAGTGAACCTTATGCATTTTCGCACTAGAAGCAGTCAGATTTGGATTTTGGAGTGTAAGAACACTCAGTGGCAGTACTTGGTATATGGAGTTGAAAATGGGTGTGTAGGGGGAGTACACTAGACAATGATGGCGACAACAACACGGCGCACATGCAAAGACTGGCGAGGAGGCTGATGCAGGAGCAGGAGGACGCGGCAGCGATGGAGCAGCAGCAGGTGAAGACGAAGCACCGGATTTCCCGCGTCCCGGGCAACATCCGCGACGACAACCCGGACGCCTACACGACGGGGCTCAAGTTTGCTCTACTTCCATTACTTTATCGCCTCACGCGGCCACGGCGACCCGTCCACCCACCTGGGCGTGATCCAGGGCTACGTCCGGCTCGTGGGCGCGAGGCCCGCGCTATGTACGCCGCCGAGGACGTGGACGAGATCAGCGCCGAGGAGTTCGTCCAGATGATGCATGCTGCTGGACGGCTGCTTCATCATCCAGCATTTGGTGAATGTTGCGACTGGCCACGAGGAGCCGTGAAGCTTGAGCACGGCGGGGACCATCTGTGGTTGCCGCAGCTGAGCCTCGAGGATGCTGCTAAAAAAGATGGCGTTCGAGCACGGGAATAAGGGAGACGTGTCGGTGGTTCATGGCGAGGATGGTGCAGTCGGCGGAGGACGCGAGGGTGTTGGTGGCAGCGGAGGTACGGTGGTGCAGCAGAGCAGCGACAAGAGCTACCTGGCGGAGATGCTGGACAAGATGCGGAAGCGGAGCCGTCACCCGCTGTTCAGGATGTGGGCGGACGTGCCATGGGCCGTCTTCGCCGTCTTCATCGCGGTCGTGTCCTTCCTCTACTCCCTTCTCCAGATCTACGCATCGTTCAAACAGAATTACTGTGTATATGTCAACTAGTATAAGGCCCTGTTTGGATCCAATAGTTGACTAAATTTTATTCACTTTTGCTCTAAACATGACCTCTTAAAATCTCCTAAACTTTAGCCAGCCCACCTCCTAAACTTTAGTCCACTAGTTACTCCAACCCTCCTAAACTTTAGAAAATAACACTAAAGTCAAAACTACCCCTCTCCACATGTGATATTTTCAAAGTTTTAAATCTCTGACTATAGCTGCCGCTATCTCCGGATATAGCTGTTTGAGGAGAATTCCGCTATTTGCTTCCTTGTACAATTTAGCCGCTATTTACCGCTATAGCCCGATTTGTCCTGCTATTACCTATTTGAGCAGGTCAACCGCTAAATGCCTTAGCCGGCGATTCAAAACATTGGATATTTTTCTTTAACCCATACATATATTTAATTTTTTAGTTAGTTAATAAAAGATAGACATATTAACTTTTTATTTAGTCAAAGACTTTAGTCATGGATCTAAACATACATCTTCTAAACTTTAGTTGGCTAAAGTTTAGTCAAATAGAGGATCTAAACATGACCTAAGTTGCATGGTTGATATTCTGTGCCGGGGCTATTGCGTCACTGAAAGACCTATTTCTTGCGGTGAAAAGTGCCTACCATCTGAAGACCACAAAGGTTCAGGTATTGGGTAACGCCTGCCCAGAATACTATCAAAATCATGCTCATCACGTCACGTGGCAGAAATGAAATTATCCTTTCCGCACCCTGTTTAATGATAGAGTTCCCTGAAAACATAGTTGAAGCTCCTGTCAAACATTAGGCATTAGTTTGTACTGACGGTTTGAAACGTTAAATCTTGACATGTTTCAGTCCCCTCTTAGTTTTCGCCTGCTAAACAAGAAAGATTCATATAAATCGTAAGATGTGGAATGACAATGTAAGCAGCGCTATGCTCCCTTTACATCAGCAGCATGCATGATTAGTCATTGAGATATAGACAACATTAGATAATTGATCACAAGAACAATAAGGTAGTGATTTGAGAGTGACAACAAACGAAGGTTGAGGCCAAGTGATTTTAGGGATGTTAATGAGGATGAAGACAGCTCATTCGAAAAGAAAATGATGATAAAGATAACAACAACAGTGAACTTATGGAATAGAAATTTGAATGTGATTCCGACAACGATGATGTTCTCGACAGTCAATAATGTGAAGCTAAATGCGGAAGATATGTTGCTTGCCTGGATTTTACAAACCCACCGCTTTCTTGAATGGCTGAGAAAAGTAGTGACCTACCATCTCCAAGGTTCCAGTCTTGGGTAACACATTCCCAGACGCAGACTACTATGAAAATCATTCTAGTCACATGGCAACGTAATCTTTTCTGTACACGCCCTGCTTGATGGTAGAGTTGGGTGTCCATTAGCCCTGCGAATCAGCCTAGTTGTGAACTGATTGACCTGTTAATTTTTTGTTATGTTGTCCACAGCATGAGATTCATGTTTGCTAAAAATTTGGTTATGCTTATTCAATGAAATGGTGATATCATTATTAGCAGATGGCCCATAATCGGTTCTAAAACTGGGAAAGAGCAGGTGTTTTCCTTCTATGGGTCCTGATAGTATATATTAAACTTGTGGATGACCAGTACAACGAAATAATTCAATCTATGTCCTTTGTTTCATATTTATCTTGTCCTTTTGATTTAGTGTCAACATCTAATGATCTGTTACTCCTTTTTATGAATAAGTTTTGTCACAAAAGTCATCCTAATCGGCACCATGATTAATCATTTAAATCTATATAACATTAAATAATTGATCACGAGAACAATGAGATAGTGACTTTCAGAGCGACAATGACCATATGTATAGATATTGCCGCCTATTGCATAAACATTGAGATTTAAAACCTGACCCAGGCTAATGCAATTTGTAAAAATCTTACTATATAGTCAACATACAACAGTCTCACACCATAACCTACCCTGAGATTATTATCTCCTCCTCTGAAACTATATATATGGAATCCATCACTCCCCATATACAACAAGCACACAACCATAATCACTCATTGTTCTCCCTTTCTCTTCTCTTTACATAGACGAGGCCAACATCCCCTCTACCTTTCCATGGCTCCGTTCGAGGGTGCTCCGACTTTCATTCCAAACAACAACAACAGCATGGCACGTGTGAATATAAGTGTGAGACGTGGAGGAGTGTTGGTCTCAATGTCGCTTGTTGTTTAGCTCTATTCATGTTCTAAAATAAATAATGTGTGGAGTGGAGACTTTGATCCCACCCGAGCGTCTGAGTCTTCATGGAGTGGATGTGTTTTCCTAGAGTCATTGTCCTCTGTCTATGTTTGTAATCCCTTGGTCAGTGACAACAATTGCATCACTGCTTGGTCCTTGGTGAGTCGTGTTGTATGAACACTATTCCGCAATAAATAAAGTTGTTACACATAACAAAATATCATTCCATTATCATTATAATAGTGGATTGTTTTATTGACTTTTGATGATTTTGGTATTATATGAACATGCACACAACTTATGACTCACTATATTGTATTTTCAATTTTCCTTGCATTTGGGTCCTGCAAGGTAACGCAATTTTTTTATTGTCCTGCCATTTCAATAGAATGCGATTTTTTTGTCATGCATTTCAATAGATTTATGCATCACTATAGATTTTATAGTGTGTGACCTAGAGAACCGAGCTGAGCTCGGGTGGCTAGGAGCGCTGGTGTGCTCTTATGGGTTTCTTAGAAACCTACAATCGGCTTTATAGAAACTACATAAAAACTAGCCTATTTGGAGGCTCTCTAGTTTGTACAAAACAGTTTCTTATAAACTAGACGGATACAACAATGGCGAGAGAGGAGATCGGGCTCAAGTCTCTATGGATGAAGGCGTGTGTATGAGAGTGTGAACTTGTGCCTCAAGAAAGAAGAAAGCCTAACCATTTATACTTCAAGGGGGTGGGCCCGTTTACAAAGAGAAAAGAGGAGAAGTCGATGGAAGAAGGGGTCGATGGCATGGTCAACAGTCATCGCGGGCCCCACAATCACGATCCCGTAAAGCATGGGATGCAGCTCGGTCGTGGCTATCATAACGTAGGCTAGGGTGATGATGGCGGTAGGAGTAGGTTTTCGGGACGATTTGACCCGTCCACAATGCTTGCACGCACGTCCGACGTAACATTTAATGTTGGTCAGTGTTGGCGCGTGTAACACGCACCTTTGAGACTACAAGAGCTTTTCCCCTAGCAAACCATAAGCAATCTACTATTAAGCATAGCAAACTAATCCTAGCATTAAGCACGATTGCATATGGATATGAACAAGAGAGAATTTAGGAGATTTGTTGTTGTGATGATCGACGCGTGAGCCAAATTTCCGGACACAAAACGAGGCAAACTCAGAATCATTCTTGTAGCTCCCGAAAAGATCTACAAATTTGGTATTCATTTGATCTTCAGAAAACTTCATTTTCATATCCAAAAACGTGTTGCAAGATATTTTATCCTGATACCAACTCCTCTGCGCATACTCATTACGGGCCCCATATCTCCTTGCTCGGAAATCCAAATACATCCTTATATGTTTGAAATCTCTCAATGAGATCTACAACTTTGTTAGTCAAACTTTTCTCATTTGAGACAGTATTGAACTTCAAATGTTCATCGCAAGATGTTGCCGTTCTGGACTCCTCAAAAATCTCAGATTTCGAGAATATTTTAGGTGAGCCTTCTAGAAGACTTAGGAACCAAGCAATTGAGTTTGGGCCTTGCGCGATGAGCTTCATGGATGTCCGGGGAGTGCTTGAGGTGCTGCAGGTTAACATTTTGACCCGTCATTGATGGATAATTCGCCCCACTTGTATGATATGTTGTATGTCGCCTCAAATGACACAAAGACAAAAAAGACACTAAAGAACCAAAATGTAAAATAATTAGTACAATATGGTAAATTATCATTGATATATTAAGAGAATTTGGTGCTAAAAGGTAGTCATAGTGAGTGCCAACAACACCCCCATGCTTAGCTTTTGCTCGTCCTCGAGCAAATCCAAACACAAAAAATCTTGTAATAAAAGATCAGCACTGCGATCATGTTATATGGTTTCACAATCATCAAGATGTATGCATCTCCCCCATGCTTATTCAATTGAATATTCTATTGATTATCTAGCTCATAAGTTTCAAAAATCAAAGAAAGCAAGATTTAAAGTAGAACCAACCACATAGTTTAATAAAAAACCAATGCACAATATATGAACAAATCACTCTTTAGTTCAGGCATTGCGAGGGAAGATTTCTCAAAAACAGATGTCTCAACCAAGAATTGAAAACTTTATATCATAAATCTCATATGCACTCAACTTTCAAGTCTCTCAAACAACCAAATAAATTTCCTAATCTACAAATATTTAGTGGAGGCTTATATGAGTAGCTTGGCAGGAAAAATGTTCTAGCAAATCCAAGAATTCAAGTCAAATAAGTTTCTAAGTTGGAATTACAAAGAGCTTGTCAAAAAGATCATTGGAAATAAAATGTAGGATAGGGAAAACACACGCTATAGAAAGGTGGACATGTGCAATGGGAAAAGAGTGATCCCAAGGCACAAATGAAGTCCTCGTTATCAGGTTGCACATGGTTGGAAAAACAGAGTTTCAAATCGAAGCATGCACTTATGTGAAGGATAATGGTTTATGCACAATTAGTTTCTTTGAAATCTCTTCTTGTAACTTGATATACCATTACGGCTTGAAGCTCCTTTCATCGACAATTCTTCCCCTTGGACATCTAAAAAAGATATACTTGGTTTCTGGAGATAACAGAGAGCTTTTTTCTAACTCGATGTTGGTCGGCACCACCCCAGAATTTCTCCGTTTTCGCATCTTTTTTATCCTTTTTGCTTCAGAGAGTCTGCAGAGGTGTTTGGTGATGGAGATTTTCATCTTGAGCAAGATATCTTGATAATTTGTGCATAAAACCAAAGAAATAGTGCAATGGCTTTGACAAGAAACTCATATGATAGGTTGTGGACAAGGCGGGATGACTTCTACATTGCCCTCCACGACACCGGCCTCCACGTTTCGAGGCCACACATAAGGAGAGCAACTGCCACTGCGGCGGCAGCCTATGGGACGACTGAGGAAGCCTTCTCGCAATAGCCGGCAAACCGCTGGTTTGTGATGCTATTTGATTATACTTTATGGTTAAGATCTCAACTACAAAAATAGGCTAACTCACTAAATAGTTTTCATAAGTCTTTTTGCGAACTTAAACAGCCTTCATTAAAAATCCTGCCACGACACCACTGCGCCGATCGGCACAACCCCTCCAATTCTTCGAAGAAAACGCTCACGCTCGCTCGAAAGCTAGATTATAACTTTTACTGACAATTCTGCTTATTTCCCACTGGTCTATGTGGATTTGATTAAACCATGGAATATTCAGAGGGAAAAAGACTACGATGTACATCATCCACTTGCGGTACACAAATGAGTGCGCATAAATGACCAATAGCAGTCGGAAGGGGCAAAGGTCTATGCTTCATCCCTGACAAGGGCCGCCTCTATTGTGCTCTCTGCCCCAAGAAGAAGCGGAGGGAGTGGACCAAAACCGCCCTCTTGGACCATGCCATTGGCATTGGCACATCCATCTTCGACAAGTGGACTTACAAGAAGAAGCGCCGCCATCGTTGCCTGGATGGCTAGGAGGGATGAGCCATCCACATGCGTCGTCATAGTCGCATGATGTGTGCTAATTTTACATGGGAGCTCAATATATTAGGTGTTTTAGCATTATTATTGTGTAGTATAATGTAGTATAGGTAGTTCCCAAGGTGTCTCAGGTATTATAGTGTAATACTCAGTCAAATTAATATAATCTAAAGTCGAATTCGTTTGATCATAATTGCATTGTGTTTGTAATTAGTTGATAAATTTTTTTTAATTCATCGGTGCTAGTTGATGCCCTTGGCATCATGCTTACCTTGATCCAGAAGAACTCCACAATTTTTTCAACTTATTATCATGTCGCTGCGAGGAAGAAATTGTATTGCACTAAACTATTCAACCATTCATCCGATGGTATTATCACATCGCCACGAGGACGAAACTGTAATGTGCTAAACTATTCATCCATTCATCTGGTGGTATAGCCCATAAGAATATGAAGTGAAAGAATAGGAGTCAAAATGGGTTCATGCTCACCAGTTTTCGTAGCAAAAAAAGATGGAGCAGAGAATCACAAAGGCGGGCGTCTCCGCTGTTGGAACACGCGGGAGGGGCCATCATTTTCGGCCTTGGAGTGAAGATGATCCCGTGCGGACGGTGAACTGTACACCAGTTCATCCCATGGTCAAAGTGTCTTTGCGCTTTGGTGCGTAGTGCCCGGATCCTATTCAATGATCTTGCACTACAGGTAAGGATTTTCAATCATATGGTTCGGAACCATGAAGTATTATAGCGCCCGTAACTATACGCATCTACTAATAACATGGTATTTTCAATCTTAGATGGAAATCGAACTGTCCAGCTTTTCCTTCCATCATTTCAACCTTGGATCATGCCCGCTCTTCTCTCTCCCAATGCACTGCCTGTCCCCGCCGGTGGCCCGACCCCATGTCAATTAGGTAGGATATTACTGGAGCACCTAGATAATAATATCTCTGTAGCTAGTCCAATCTTGGTAAGAGTTAGGCAGAAGCTTGTATTAGCTAGAGGTTCAAAGCGGCCTCAGCTAATACTTCATTACGGCGCACTGGAAATATACTTTTTGTGCCTGGGATCTCTCCTGGCATGGAAGCAAGGGCAATGTAGTAAATTAATATATCAAGTAATAAAATATCCCCTCGCCCGCCCGTTCCCTAGCCCGTGTTTGACTCCCCATTATTTCTCCCCTCTCATGGCCGTGTCACTCCTAGCTCCTATTGATAAGGGCACTCCAGTAACAATCATTTTCATAAGATGCCTATGGAACCAATTGATAAGGGCACTCCAGCGACAAGGGTTATCACATAAATCATTGCAATAAGTAGATACATTATCAATTAAATCATGTGTAATGCTTATATCTACTTTTGTACTTTCCAAAACATTAGAAGCAAGTGAATCATAAGCATCTTTGAGCTTCTCATGAGTTTCACTAAGATCCTCATGAGATCGCTTTAGCTCCTCTAATGAGTCTTTTAAAGAAGAATTTTCATCATGTAGATTTTTCATTTTAGGCTCCTCTAATTTTATATACCTTCCCATGCTATGCAACAATGCAACAAGCTCATCATATGTATACTCATGATCATTATCATCATCACTTTCGCTATCATCATTATCATCACCGTCAACATCAACAACATCATCATGATCACTATGAATTGAATGGAATTTTACTTGCATGTTACCTTTGGCCATAAGACAACATGGTGATGTCGATGGAGTTGATACTTCATTAATATAATCATTTGAAAGAGAATGATCATCAATATCATGTAAGCTTGAGGTGGAGCAATCATCCTCAATTACCAATTCATTGTTGGAAATATCACTTGTCATGTTGGATTCTTCATATATTTCTCGAATTCGAATCCACATAGCATGAGCACTCTTCAACTTGTATATCTCAGTGATAACATCCCTACTCAAAGCACCAAATAAAGCACTAGTAGCTTGAGCCTCGAGATGTAGGCATTTCTCTTGCCCTTGTGTTGGAGAATCATGATCCAAGGCATGAGAAAAACCCACATCTACAACCCACCAAATTTTGGGACTCATCTCCCGAAAATATAAAATCATTTGTGATCTCCAACCAGCATAATTTGTGACATTGAAATATGGTGCCTCGTATGAAGGTTGTGAAATGATAGAAAATGTGGTGCTAGAACAACCATAAGGAATTTAACACATTTTACCTTGCGACATCATCAACTCTCCCAGCGGTTAAGCTTAATAAGGAGATTAGCCTCTGATACCAATTGAAAGGACCTTGATGTAGCCTAGAGGGGTGGGGGGGGGGGGGGGTGAATAGGCGATTCTATAAATTTCTGCAAAACTAGACTTAACAAAAAGAATCCGTATGATTGGCCGTGCCGATGGCTACTGCCGATGCTCAATCGGCAGTGCCGATAGTGGAACAGAAAGTCATCCAAAACTAAATCTGAGTTGGTTTCGCAGTTACTAGGTTGATGAAAAGACTACAACAATTAATATGAAGCACTACAACAATATAGCAACTACTAGACACAAGCTACACAAGTAGATCTAGTAATTTAAGCAAATATAAGAGCAAACCCTAGAGCATGAAAAAGTAACAAGTAAATAAAGGAGCACACGGAGACACAACATTTGTTTACTGAAGTTCGGACTCCTCAAATGAGTCCTACGTCTCCGTTGAGGGGCTCAGTCACACTTGAGCCGGGTCTCTTTCAACCCTTTTCCTCGAATTTTCTTCTCTTAATTCCTTTCCTTTCGGAGGTCAATCGAAACCTTCATAAACTTCCCGCGGCTCACCACAATCTTGTGAGCTCACCGGGCATTGCCTTATCGTCTAGGGGATGAATCCCCAAGAGTAACAAATACCACAATGATTGCTTGCTTGCTCAAGTGCTCAAAAATGGATTTTTGCCTTTTCTCTCTCAATCTCTCACCAAATCTCACGAACAAGGTATAACACTAAGCAATGGGGAGTATAGAGGTGTTTTCTTGGCTCAAATGGATGATCTTTGAAGTGTTTTCAGCCCCCCAACCATTGGGAACGAAGGGGGTATAAATTGGGGAGGCTCAAAAACTAGCCGTTTGGGCTCTGGACGTCCCGCATCGGCACTGCCGATAGAGAGGTTAAAAAACTAGCCATTTAGGGCTTTGGACGTCCCGCATCGGCACTACCGAGGCCCGGATCGGCACTGCCGATAGAGATGTTAAAAAAACTAGCTGTTTGGGGCTCTAGACGTCCCGCATCGGCACTGCCGATGCCCGGATCGGCACTGCCGATGAGGAAGTCATAGATGGCAAGAAAAAGATGTTATGTTGAGTTCCGGATCGGCACTGTCGATTGGAGAAAAACAGACAGACAACCAATAGAGAAATGCCCATAACTTTTGACCCCGAAGACCGATTTAGGTGATCTTGGACTTTATAAAAAGATAATTTAAAGGGCAATCCAACCCAACTATTACCAAGCTCCAAAATAACACATAGGTTTGCTAAACACTCCTCCAAAGGTTATTGGATCAATTTGAGCACCGAGACAAGAGCAAAGCCATCAAAGTTGCATCCCTTTTTATAATACGACGTTCCTAGACTCAATAGCAATTAGAAAATCTATGTCAATAGGAACACCTTGATATCATCTTCATTCTTCTTTTTGAGGGTCACCAACTCCATAAGCAATTGATCATTTTAGATATTTATTTGATTAACCATCAATAAACATATATATCCAATATTATACCTTTGGCTTGAGCAATGTCCATATAAGATAGGCTTGATGTTCATCCACTTATCAAGTTTCACAACTTCCTATATTCAAGCCACTTGGTCTTCTTTTGACATTGTATATTCACCTTTAGCTCTTTTGTCAATTTCACTCGTTGTGACATATCAACATCATCTTCTTTTCCATTAAATGAGTGATGTGGATAATCCATAGCTTCACATGATTTTGCATGGTTCATCGCACTAAGCCTTAACTCACTCTTCAGCATTTCTTTTGGTCCTTCGGTGCCAAGCCTCTTGCTTGCCCTTCACCCTCGCACATGGTCCATCGCAGCCGAGTCTTGTCTAACCTTCACCGCCTTTCCATGCAACACTACTTTGCATCCAACATCAATAATGTATCCACTTTGTCAATTTGATCTCCAAGATGATATTTCCAAATTCATGATTTTTATCTTCTTGTAAATGGTCACTAGAAATCCATGTTCTAATTTTATAATAACATCCTTGCTTTGACCATAGTTACTGATTAACTCATGGATTCCAACTAATACTTGCATTGATATTTCTATTTAATACCAAGTATTAACATAACCATTTTGATATCATCAACTATAGCGATGTCTAATTCTCGTTCACGAAGTGTCTTGATCTTCTTTATGTATATGTGTTGATATCATCCCTTGTCATGAATCAATAATATGTTGTGTTTGACCTTTGAACATGTGATATGCCTTCATCTTTAAGCACGGGTTTTGATGATGTCCACCGACACCTTTATCAACACATTGATTACCATCATCCTTTGTCAAACATCTTCACCATATAATATGATAATTTCCAACATATGGATCAATCAATTATCTTGTAATGGGTCCATAAACTTTTTGAATATGTTGTTCTTGACCTTTGCTTGATGCCGGAACATAACCTAACATTGAACTCACAAGCTTATATAAAAGGTTAGTTCCAATATGCACTGTCATTTATTACCAAAACTCATCATTAATTCAAGGCTAGAGACCTAGACCTTTCAATCTCCCCCTTTTTGGTGATTGATGACAACACTAGCAAATAATGATAATGAAAAACAATATGCACATAAGAGCTATTCTCTTTGCTCTTTTCTTCATTCATCTCTCCCTCCTTGTATATCCTCCATTTTCTATGCACATAAGAGCTATTCTCTTTGCTCTTTTCTTTATTCATCTCTCCCTCATTGTATATCCTCCATTTTCTCTCCCCCTTTGGCATCAAGCACCGAAAAGGGCAAGAATCTCATGACAAAGACTATGAGCATATGTGAGAGCGATATGACCAGAGGGAGTTCATCATATAAAGGTACAATCCAAAGAATGCATCTTCAAATAATAGTCAATAATAGCAAGCATACCTTTAGAGTCACTCTTTTATCACACTTTGAGACTAAATCATATGAAACTCAAAGTAAAGTTAGTCTTAATACCAAAAAGATAGAATAATTTCCTTCATATGATGGGCTCATAGTTTGGTGTCGATAATTGCATCAATAAGTCTACATGTTCTTATACCGTGATCACCATTGCACATTATTTGTTCTAATTGCTACAATTCCTACCAGTTGAATCACCGACAAAGACTTTGATGTGTCCATTTAGCTGACTTGTTTTTCTATGCGATTGAAAGGAACAACCACAATGAGCCCACAAGAATTATAAGAATTAGAAGGTATTTTTGAAACTGTGGTCAATGTCAGCTTCCAGTCCAGAGACGGTACAATGCTAATCTTGTTTGGGTTCCTCTTATGCTATGAAGGATCTGCTATTAGCTCATCTCACCAAAATGTACCATCTTCAGTTTAAGCTAATGTTGGAGAGGCTTATGAGACGAGGAGGCCTTGTGGAATAGTGGGGCAGCTTGTTATGCGGAATGTTGTTTGATTTCCCTCATACGTTATGAAGATTATCCTATTAACTCATGCCGCATAATTGTGCTATTTGTAGCTAAATCTTAGGTTGGTGAGGCTTACCATCACAGGCTATTCAGAGTAGTGGTCCACATGGATGCGCTGTCCTCATAAGGTAATTTGCTAATCCTTCTGTGTTCTTATTTTATGAAGACTATCCTATTAGTTTTAGCTCATCTCACAGTCATATGTAGTTGAAGCGTATGTTGCAGATGCTTATGAGCCTCGAAGGCCTGCTTGAGTGTTACAACTCAATCTCTAGTTGAAAGAAGGTACTATGCTGATATTATTAGGTTTCCTCTTATGTTATGAAGATCGTACTATTAGCTCATGTCCAGGGATGGATCCACCAGTATGGTGGGCACAATTCTATTATTTTTCGTATGCATTATTACCTCTTGTAGTTCAGGATGCAGGTGGGCCATGTTGGGTCGACCTAACTGCTGACCCACACAACACAGCATCATTAGTGTGGGTTGTGGACCGACTTGACCCACCACGAGTTCTGACCCATGAAACCCACTTGACCCAAAAATACGTATTGTAGTCGTAGTCGTAGCTAGCTGTGCTGCGGCATCTACGGCAGAAGGAAGGAGAAAGGTCGAGCCATCAAGGAGCGATGCGAGCGTGACGAGCACTAAGCAGGAACACGACGGCGTGGTGATTGAGGGCAGCAACACGATAAGGGAGCCGAGCGGGGTGCTGGTGAGATTGTGCTGCTGACTGCTGAATGAGCCACTTGACGCATGAACGAGGTCAAAAAGGGGGGTCGTCACCGCACGAATGAGATAGAAGAGGATGTCAGGTGCGCACCCACTGGGTCAGTCCATCTCTATCCATAGTTTTCGTGGGTCGACCCAATAAGGTAATTACCCATTTTTTAGGTTTTGGGTAGTGGGTCATTGGGTCGGCCCAACAAAACCTGCATCCTGGCTTGTAGTCATGGGACATGGGTTATTTGTATGATTCATGATAGGCTTGTAAATATGTTGTAAATCTTTAGTTCACTTGAGCTCTTAGGTCGGTGCATGACAAACAAAAAACAAGAGAACTTGCAAGCCTATTTTTATATGCATGTTTAGCTAGCTCGTGGAGTTTAGTCCCAGATCCGTCACTGCTCCTATCATAGATATGTAACATCTGCAGGTTAAGGTTATATTGGAAATGCTTGTTAGACTGGGACATCCCTTTCACCATTATAATGGATGTTGATGCAACTTCACTGCGGTATGAAAGTAACTTGATGATGGATGTCATTACAAATCATGAAATGGTTTTGACGGTTTTATTCCAAATAGTTTTAAATCATTTGCAATTATTTTAGAGGCCAAAAAACTTTGAAGCTGGAGCATCAACCATGTCAAAACTTCTTGAGAATAGTTCGATATCTTCTATAAATCTTGTGTCCTAACTTGTCCAATTGTGCATTAGTGACACATGTCAAATTCTTGTTACTTGTTCAACCTTTTATTTGTAGTTGTTCTTTTCGTAGGATAATACCGGCTCAATGTCTCAAGCACTTGATGAACCTCAACCAGAGGCTGATGGATCGATCTCTCAATCACTTGATGATGAACGACAACCAAAGGCTAATAATGATCGAGTTGTTTGCCCAGATGTCCAAGCTTAGCCACATGCTGAAGTTGTCTAGGATGATGGACCCGATCTAGCCTCTAAGAAATGTTCCTTAGTTATGGAGCATTAGAAGATAATTGCACAGAATCGGGCACTTTTAAGTTCATTGGCTATCTCTTCAATGCATTGTTGTCTTTGACAAACTGAATGGTTAAATCTTCTTGGTCAACACATGTAGAATCTGAAGTAAGCTTTGGTAGACATTTCCTTGTGTGTGACATGTATCTTTTCAATCTTTTCATTGTCTTCAAAGGAGTAGGATAAGATGAAGCATATGTAATGCACTAATTGTATAATTTCTCTACATGTGTTGTGGTACTACTATTGTTCCATTAGGTGCAAACCAGGCCTGATTTACGTTGATATGGGCTGAACTAGATATGACGAACATAATAGCCCACTTGGCCATAACAAGACTAGCCCCAGTGGGTCGTACTTATCGTTAGCCTAGTAATGTGATGGTACTAATGGGCTGAATTTTGCCAGTAACTATGGGCCACAAGAGGCTGCACCTAGTTCGTGACAGAAATAACGGGCCATAATTTCTTGGCCCACAACCATATCGGCCTTATAAGGGGTTTATATATAGTGACGAACCTTAAATGGGCTATTCGGCCTATTAAGCGATAGGCCTTTAACAAGGCTAATCTTGCTAGTGACAAAAACCTAATTGGTTGTTCGGCCTGTTAAGCGGCGGCCCTGTAACAAGCTTACACTTGTGCGAAAACAAAATGGGTCATAAGACCTGTTAAGCGACGGGCCTATAACAAGCTTAATCTTGTTAGTGACGATAACGAAATGAGTTGTTCGGCCTTAAAAGAGATGGGCCTTTAACAAGCCTATTCTTGTGAGTAACAAATCTAGGCGATGCCACGTAGGTACCACGTCGGATGGTTTAATGGTGTTAATGATGAAATTTGCATTAAAATTTGTTGTGACTAAGCTGTGATGGAAAAAAAATTCAATAAGAGTTTAACAACATAATCATTTTTGTCACCAATCGTGGCTAATGACACACAATTGTCAATGAAACTTTTCCATCACTAAGGGTTTTTTCATCACTAACACGCGTTGATAAGAAAATTTATGACTTATTTTTGTCACTAATCGTATGATTTCTTGTAGTGCACTACAAGAAATCATATGATCAAAGACAAAAAAAAGTCATAAATTTCATTATTAAGGGATATTAATGACAAAAACTCCCCAAGTGGCGAAAAATTTTCGTTGACAATCGTGTGTCATTAGCCATGATTGATGACAAAAAAAGTGATTCATCGTTAATTTCTTAGCGACATATTTTTTCCATCACTACTTAGTGACAGCAAATTTCGACACCAATTTCTTCATTAGTGCCGTGGAGCCACCCGACGTGGTGCATACATGGCATCACATAGTTTCGTCACTAACAAGAACATGTCTGTTAAACGCCCCTCTTTTAACAGACCGAACAACCAATTTGGTTTTTGTCACTAATAAAATCAGGTCTGTCACAGGGCAGTCGTGTAACAAGCCAAAGAAAGTAAGCCCATTTAATTTCGCCACTAACTAGATTCCGTCTTTTCAAGGCCTGCCATTTATAAGACCGACCACAATTGGTCCATTAGGTTTCGTTACGACGAAAGCCCGAATGTTAGTGGGCTGAAAATGAGACCCAACTGTTTTTGTTACAAAATTTGTTCAGCCCGTTTAAGGTTTATATCTGTATGACCAAAACTTTTGTGGCCCAAACATTATCATCACTAACAAGTATGGACCTGTTTGTTGTTCTAAAAAAAATATATATGGACCTGTTTGTGGCACGTAGTTATTGCCCAAACAAACACGGTCTATCCGATTATTTCCCAAACGGTCATGATATGGGCTAGTTGTTACTGGGCCAAGGAAACGTGTGGTCCATTGAGCCTAGTTTTGTTGGACCAATTCTTGTGTTTATTATGTCATTACTGGACCACTCAGTTTGTGGATCCAATTTATTAGTAATACACATGCCATCACTATAAAATATACATGCTCAATGATCTGTGTATAAGCATACTTAATAGTTTTATCGAATTTTCACAACCAATAAATAATTGCATTGGCAGATGAAGTTCACGGACTTATACTAGCATAACATACTTCAAATTGAACACAACTCTGTTGACCCATTGGCTTTCGCTTGATGGATGTGCATCAGTTTGACCATGACAACCTCTTCATCTTCTGATTGCTTCTTCAACATGTCAAGGACCTCCAACTGAGATTTCTGTGAGTCAACTAATTTTTGTGTCACCAACTTTAAAGAATCCAACTCTTGCTATTGCTCAACATTTTGTTGTCGCAATTCTTGAGACCCTTCTTTCTTGCTATCAAGTTCATTCTTAAGCATTTGTACCGGTGAACAAATCTAACCTCCAGAACAATCCTTGGCTGACTTTATGCCCACAACTTGAACAACAATACAAGTTCATTACTTGAAAAACAACATTATTATCAGCCACTGGTTCAGGCGCTATTGTTTCTTTACCATCCTATAAAAGGAGCAGCTAAAAGTCAGAGTTAATCATCCCTAGTAATCTGAAAACAGATCACAAAAGTCGACTAAAATAGAAGTAGAAAAAACACTTACAACAGGTATCTGGCTATTTTCAAAAAGGTCCAACGCAATTGTTGCTGCAGCTTGAAAATTCCGTTGGTTCTAACAAGTTTTAAAGAACTTACAACTGTTAGACGGCAACAAAAAGTATATATATCACTAGTTCATGAATCATAATTTGTGCATCAATTGGATAGTTTCTTATAATGGTGACTAAGCAATTACACCGAGATCTGGCTATGCCTCTGGACCATATGTCTTACCTATACAGATGGTACATTTCTCAGACAGCAAACAACCATCATTACGTAAGAGGAACCCAAATAAAATTAGCATACCTTTTACGGACTGGTGATCAACCTAGAACACTGCTCCGCAACGCCTTCCCACTGATGCGGGCTCATTGTTATTGTTGAGAGATATTCTCGATAGTAGATCTAGGTATGCGTATGAGGATGAAAGTTGATGGACACAGGATACGGGGTTTATACAGGTTCAGGCCTCCTGAAGGATAAAAAACTCTACGCCCTATTTGGTGTTTGTGTATTGCTGGGGGTCGCACTAGGGTTAGAGTTTCCCAATACGAGTTCTGATCATCATTCAAAGACCCCCTGCCCTCCTTATATAGCCGAAGGGTAGCGGTTTACATGGCAATCTACTATTTGGTTACATCTAATTCTATCTATAAATTAAACAATATCTATTATTCTAACTTGCCGCCTACTCTAAACAAATATCCGAGTAGCTGTCTTCTGGGCCTTAATCTCCGATGCTTCATAGTCGAGCCCTTTCCCACTCGGACATGTAACCAAGTGGTTAGATACCCTGGGTATACATGTCCCACAGTTATTGCTTCTTTCATGTGCGTAAATAAGCAAGTCATCTGAATACATGCATTCAAATATTTATTAGTACTAAACCTGATAATAGTGCTAACAATACGAGCACCCTCAAAAAGAAAGGTTTATAGGTCGAATGGCAATTGCTAGTTATTACTACCGAGTGCAGGCGCCTCCTCTTCCCCGGCCCTCCCCTCCAAATGCATCGGCTAGCTGTTGGAATAAACACGTTCCCGGCGTGCGTGCATATGTATTATGTGTGTCTCAGGTGAACTCGCGTCTAGTGTTTGCGTCGTGTGAGTCACGCCGTGTGTTGATGGATGTGTACGAGGTTTAATTAGGTGCGGTGCGAGCGAGAGTTTATTCTGCTGTTGACGTTGTTTGATCGAGTCATAGGATAGTTGGAGTCTGTGGTGTGCGTGGTGCCGATCCTTTACAATTAGATTAGCTCTTCATAGACAAACTTGGGGTTTGCGAGCCAAAATAGCGGATGAAGCCTCCATGACCGAGTTGAGCGAGTGGCTTGCGGCATGGCTGAGCGCGTTCTGCGGATCATGGAGGCTTATAAGAGGCCCCTGCATTGTCAATACACGACGGTGGGGGCAGGGGCAATCACGCAATCAAGCTTAACGCCAATGGGGGAAGCGACGATTCTGGAAGGTTAGTCTGAGATGCTCCCAAGCTGTAGCAACGGCTCCTCGCCGTTGAAATCCACAACCACTGAGCCAAGCCACGCGCCGCCAGAACGCATGCGGCCTCCATCCGCCAACGATTCCACGTGTAATGGACTACGACGATCAAGGAACGGAGGGGCCCTGGATGTTACAGGACTTTAACAACCCTGAAGACTATGGTCATGTTGATGATGAAGATTGTTTGTCCAGAAAAAATGATGATGAAGATGGCAACAGTAGTGCACTTATGGAACGGAAATTCGAATGGGACTCGGAAAATGATGATGTTCTTGACGACGAATGTGAAGCTGAACGTGCAGGGTATGTTACTTGCCTTGGATTTCATCCTTACAAACCCATCGTCTTCCTGAATATTTCATTGAGAAAAATAGTGGCCTACCATCTGAATACCTCCAAGGTTCAGGTCTTGGGTAACGCATGCCCAGAATACTATAAACATTATGCTGGTCACGTCGCACACATGAGGCCATCCTTCCCATACACACCCTGCTTGATGGCAGAGTTCCCTCAAAACAAAGTTGAAGCTCCTGTCAAAGATTAGGCATTGGTTTCTACTGACTGTTTGAAACTTTAAATCTTGACATGTTTCAGTCCCTTCTTAGTTTTTGCCAGCTTGACAAGAAAGAAAGACTCCTATAAATCTTGAGATGTGGAATGACAATGGAAGCAGCGCTATGCTCCACCGGGCTTCTTGTGAACTGCTGAGTGATCTAGTATTTTTCAAGTTATGTTCTCCACATCTCGGTGATCTAGTATTTTTCAAGTTATGTGCTCCACCGGGCAATTAGAGTTGGGTACGTGTATTAGCTCTGTGTTTCAGCCTCCTTGTGAACCGATTGATCTGATACTAGTTAGTCATGTTGTCCATAGCATGAAATTCATGTTCCCTGAAAGTTAATTATGCTCATTGCCATGAAAGGTACTATTATTAGCTCCCCTATAAATATGTCAGTTAGATGGTTTTATGTTCATCACCGATTTTTTTTGCAAATCTTTCTATATAATCTCTTAGTGAAGTGTAACCAGCACGATGGCATCCACTTGCGTGTGCTACTTTCGATACGACAACTGATTGGTTGCGGCACACGGTGTAGTTTGTACTCTGCAACATGAGGTCTAGTGATACTTTTGAGCAAGCTCGGTTTCAAAACAAGGTTTCCTTCAACAGATGGCGAAGGGCATAAGCACTAGGGGACGACGGAAGAGCAAGTTTGCCCTCCCTGGGCCCTGCTACAAATTTGTTTGTAGTAGTGGAATTTTAGCAGCGCTTTGGGCCCAAACATAAGTCTGCACCTCGCTCACTTTTTTGCTTCACCCTTTTTATGCCAAAAACAGAAAAGAACAGGCCGGGGGCAAAAACGATTATGTGCTCATCCAGTTTGCTTCCTTGATCTTCTGTTTTCTACAGCTCTAATTGCTTTCTTGACGCCATTGATTACTAGTATGGTGCAAAACGATTTTGATCAATTACCAGTTCGTTTGAGACCCGTCACCTCGTTCATTGGATTGGCCTCGCAACTGACCGCAAAGAAAGAGATGGCGAAGTGGTCCCAATAACTAGACTGACGTACGGAATTGGGCATCGTCTGCACTCGTGGACGACTGATGACGGCGGTAAGTCAGAGATTAGTCAAGCACCGATGGTTACGTGCAATAAAGTTGAGTTCTGCTTCGATTGGCCTGGCCAGATGAGTGCTGACTCAGCAGCAGGCTTATATTACGAGTGTATTTAGTAGGATTTTTGCTTATGTCAAAAACTAGTTATATTTTAGTTTATCTATTGGAAGAGGTGGTCCATAAGCTAAAAAAGTTATATTTTGCCTGCTTCGCTTCTCTAGTATAAAAGGTCAAAAGTGCTCATGACTGTTTATTATAATAAATATTTTTCAATCAAACTTATTTAAGAGAGCTTATGACTAATCAAAATATAAGTTATTTAATAAACTAGTTCTCGCAAACACACACTGTATCTGATCCATAACTCGTGTCAGGCTGGCACGACAAGCTGGGCTCGTGAAGTGGTTCGGACTCGCACGGACTAGACATGGGTACGACGGGCTTGCACCTTGGGCGAAGCACGGTTTGTCACATGCTTCGGCCCGGCATGGCCCACTTGACCTTCGTGCCACGTCAAAACATGCCATATGGCTAGATATATATATATCTTATATATAGACGTGTCTTGCCACTATTAATAGAATATTAGTACTGATAATATATTCTATATCTGTTTTAAAGTTGTTATTGTCGTTGACTTTTTCAGCTACTTTTGATCATTTATTTTATTTATCTTTTTTAAAAATATCATATATCTTATCAGAATTTATTTTATCATTAGAGAAAATTGAAACATAACTTATAATTTTATATATTTAAACTAATATTTTAAATAAGATAAATGATCAAATGTAGCTAAGAAAAATCAATGATGATAACAATTCCAAAACGAAGTAGTAATCCACAAACCAACTTATTTCAAAAATAGGAATCAGGGTCCAGCTTTTAATTGAAGTAGCCCTGCACTTGATCGAGTGATGCCAAGTGCTAGCAGTTGGAATGACCCTACACGTACGTATTGACAGAAGAGCAGATTGATACTGTACTACTGGCCGGTGGTTATGATCTACTTCCAAAGCTATTTGCATTAGGCCCCTGACGCGTTGCACTGCGATGGTTTTACGTGCATGAATGCAACAGGAACGGCTGAATTTACAGCAAATCCGAGATCTAGCTCGTGAGAGAGTGGGTTTGGTGCAGCAGGTCACATGGCCGCCACATCGATCTCATCGGTGTTCCTTCTTGTTGTACCATGTACCTGTCGGGCTCCTAGCTTTAGATCTAGAGGCTGCTACTAATAATGCATCAAGGAACAACACTACACTTCAGAGTTCGATCGGTATTATGTGTTCTTCTCCCTGCAGCTGCAGCTTCTCCATCCTTTATTGACACTATCTATAATTGAAGTTCGTATTAATCCGTCTGAGTTGTATATAACTTTATTTATTTAATCCAAAATGAATTCTGATGAACAGTTGGGAAGATGGCATCATGGTCCCTGACTTTTAGCTCTCCAATCATCATTGCAACACCGATGAGCCGGACGAATTGCACTGCTAGCGCTAATATAACAAGCCAGCCGCCGGTGTGCACGCTTCTTGAGATCTTTTCATCAGAACAGGATGCTTGTTTCAGGGAAAAGATAGTCTAGGTTGTAGCTCAAACTAACACAACAGCGGAAAGCAAACCTAAAGCAGTTCTCTTGTCCAGGTGTAAGCAATCTTTGCATGCCAAATGAAATCCGGATAGGATCACCCTGCCCTTCATCATATTTAAAGGCGAAAAGGGGTCAATGCACATCATTGAGTAGTAGTTTTTTTTCTTCCTGCGTCTAGTATAAAAGAAATTACAATGTAGGACACGTACCAGTTTGTAAAGGCTTTTTCTATATAAAATAACCAGATATATGGACTTTTTTCTCGAGCGTTTCCTCTGCTTCGAATGGTTGGCTTTTGGCATATAATGAATGGTTTATTGTAACGCAAAAAAAAAATCACAAATTGTACAGTGAACAATGAAATTCCTGCAAGATTATATTCAAGGACAGGAAATCAGAAGAAAAAAAAAACATATAGTTTCAAAGGGACAAGCTGAGACAATCAATTTAAGGAGGAAACAGCGTAATGCAGCTAGCAGCTGTTCAAAGCGCTGGTCCCCTAAAGTGCGAAGGACTGTCGCAGGACCATTCTCGGCTAGAGATCTTTCGCAGACCCCTACAACCACATGGCTGAAAACACGGTCGATTTTCTTCATCCCTCAAAATTCTGATGTAAATTTCAGGGGGGGAATGATCAAACCCATACCATATCCATATCACACAAGGGATCGATGCCGACATGCAGAAGTTTGCGGCACGTCATCAATGTGCTACAAGTTGTGACGGTACGTTCATCACAAGGAAACAAATTTCTTTCGTTCTTCAAGCATATATGGCCCTTTAATTTGTTTCCTTCAGAATACACACACACACGTCCAAGCAGAGTAACAGTATACAAAGCCAAAAAAAAATACAAGGGGCAGAAGGCAGCTTGGAGAAACTGTTCATGGAAAACAAGCAATAAAATGGCGACAAGGACTGAAAACAATGTATAGCAGAGAGCCGTCGCCACCGGCCGGCCATGTTGCTGCTACTTGCTGCTTTCATTTGCGGTCCAGTTGGTTTTGCCCATATTATGAGCAGCGCCGAGTGACGGGGCAAGTGTGTGACACCAAGAGGTAGGACGAAAGAAAAAGAAACCACGTCCATGGAAAAAAGCTTGCTGTCGAGGAACCCTCCTGCGTGACTGTAATTGCCAGTGAAGTTGCCTGGTCCCTGTTTCTGTCATAATCATAATCTCATCATCTCTCATTAGTCGTTTCTCCCATTTTCCAGGGAGCATAAAAGGGAGGAATATTCAGTTGGGATTACCAAGCCTTGCAAATTAACGGAACCAGTCGGTACTGGCAACTGTACTCTCGGGCTTTGCTGCTAGCATCAGTACTACGTGTAGTCTTAATCGAGGTGGTTAATTAGGAACAGTCTGTACAGAAAGGGGAAGCTAGTAGTAATCTATATTAGTCTCGACATCAATTCCCGTGTGGTGACTCGCTGCGATTTTTACAAATGCAGCTTTGACTCGCGTGTGACTGCCACGAGATCCGGTGCCAAGGACCAAGGTGAAGGCATGGAAACAGGGGTCCACGGGTGCTTGACCCTGAAGCAAGAGACAAAAGAAAAACAATTAGTTTGTACAAAGGAGAGGGGAAAAAAGCTTAAAGGTTTGTTGCATGCAATACCTCTCACATGCGCGCGTTTGGATGCTAAACTAAACCGCCGCCCTTCTGAAATTCTTCTGATTGAATAAATACAAAAAAAAAAAAAAACCACGCGAATACAGCCAGCCATGGCGCAGCGCATGCAGCAGATGCATTCAAACTCATGAGTCGCGCGTATCAGCTATTGTTCCGTTCTTTGTATCCTGCTAGCAGTCCATGGTGATGTCAGTAGCGATGAGTTTGGATAGAGGCAAGAAGCAGCAACTCTCTCTCGCTCAGAAAGTCTCGCGGTGTCATTCGACTCATTCCCGTGGAATTTCTGCAGATTTCCTGATTTGAGGCTTCTAGTACTAGTCCACAAAAAAAAAAAAACCCCGAAAAAAGAGAGGTGTGCAGTGCAGCTCTCAAATGGCTGAACGCGGCCAACGCTTCCTTGCTTGGCCATCTGCCACGGTAAGCGGCATTAAACACACACCGGCGCCCCAACCCCGACCGACGAGTCTCGTCCGCGCTCTCCGTTCAGTGTTCATTCATTCACTCACCACACCAGACGAGACATTACGCAGAGCACCTCTGTTTCGTTTTCTCCCTTCCTTTCACTCACTCGGTGCTGTGCTGTGCTGTGGCAGTGTCAGTACGGCCCATGCCCACCCATGGCGACGCGGTTCCCACTCTTCTCTGCGCTGCCTTCAGTTCATCTCCTCCCCTCCCCTCTGTCCTGTTCACGCGTTCTTCTTGACTGATCGACGCCCCCCTCAACTTTTGCTCGCTTCCGCTCGGCAATGTCTGCCACTCCCACCAACTTATCGGGCAGATAGATTAGATTCTCGTTTGCTTGGGTCTCGGTGTAGGCCACTGTACAGATCGGGCGCGCCATGTCGGAGTCCACCCGGGCGTTCGAGCTGAACGCGCCGTCCTCGTCGTCGGCCGCCGACGCTCGCGGCGAGAAGAAGGCCAAGGTCGCCGGCGTCACCGCCGGCGGCAGCGTTGCGTTCCACCGTCTGTTCGCGTTCGCCGACGGCGCGGACGCGGCGCTCATGTCGCTGGGCGCTCTCGGCGCGGTGGCCAACGGCGCCGCGCTGCCGCTGATGACCGTCCTCTTCGGCCGCCTCATCGACGCCTTCGGCGGCGCCGCCGCCCCCGGGGACGTCCTGCGCCGCGTCTCCGCCGTCTCCCTCGACTTCGTCTACCTCGCCGTCGCCTCCGCCGCCGCCTCATTCATCCGTAAGCCGTGAATTACATTTCCGCACCGATTCGATTCAAAATCAATTTTTTTTTCTCTCGTCATCATCATCATCAATGACGACGAACTAACCCAATCCAATCCAATCCACCAAGCAGAGGTGACGTGCTGGATGATCACCGGCGAGCGTCAGGCGGCGCGGATACGGGCGCTGTACCTGAAGACGATCCTGCGTCAGGAGGTGGGCTTCTTCGACCAGCACCACACTTGCACGGGCGAGGTGGTGGGGCGCATGGCGGGCGACACGGTGCTCATCCAGGACGCCATGGGCGAGAAGGTCGGCAAGTTCATCCAGCTGCTCGTCACGTTCCTCGGCGGCTTCGGCGTGGCGTTCGCGGCCGGGTGGCTGCTCGCGCTCGTCATGCTCGCCACCATCCCGCCGCTCGTCCTCGCCGGCGCCGTCATGGCCAGCGTCGTCGCAAGGATGGCCTCGCTCGGCCAGGCCGCATACGCCGACGCCGCCGGCGTCGTCGAGCAGACCGTCGGCTCCATACGAACAGTAAGTAATTCTCCCCTTTCTCAGACCAGCCGGTGATAGATGATCATATAGTATCACTCAGAGTGCTTCAACACTGACAACGACACTGAAACGCAATCAGGTGGCGTCTTTCACCGGGGAGAAGCAGGCGGTGGACAAGTACGGCAGGTCGCTCAAGAGCGCGTACAGCTCCGGCGTGCGGGAGGGGCTCGCCGCCGGCGTCGGCATGGGCACGGTCATGGTGCTCCTCTTCTGCGGCTACTCGCTGGGGATTTGGTACGGGGCCAAGCTCATCCTGGAGAAGGGGTACACCGGCGCCCAGGTCATGAACGTCATCTTCGCCGTGCTCACCGGCTCGCTGTGAGTTCTCTCCCATCTCCCCGGAGAATTTCACATCAGTTGCAGTAATCTCAGCGTTACTAATTAATAATAACATGGCTCCATAAAAGGACAACAGATAGTCTAATTGTTTACAGTTTAGACAAGTAGTCTAATCAACAATACAATTATCCTTTTTTGGATTTTGTGATGATTAAGACATGTCAGGCCACTGAAAGACGCTGGTATGTAAGCTTCTGTCTGACAGTGATAACCACCACTTGATTTCGTCAGCAAGCTGCCAAAAGCCAAACCACCACTTGCACGTCTCCTGGTTTATCCAGTTAAACATGCCATATCCATCTTACCTCTCTCTTTCAAGCTTATGCCAAGTAATCATAGCCTGCGAGTTTGTTGGAGGTTCAATTGTATTTTCAGTAATCATACATTCTTTATCGCGCTTTAATTTTTTTTCTTAGAAAACTTGTCATGAACTTCCCACCACAAAAAGGAGTAATACTGCAACCTTTTTCTGATGACAAACTTCATTCGTGTTATGCAAATCAAATACTGTAGTAGATTTCAGTAGCTGAAACCTTTAGTCTTCAGTGATGTATATACAGTTTTTTAGTCTTCAGTGATGTATCTAATGCTCTTTAGACATGCTTTCTTGACTGCACATGGTGTGCTTTGATTAAACCAACCAGCACAAACAATTACTTACTTCCAAAAGCTGACACTTTAGCTATTGCAACAACCAAACTGGTCCCAGAATATAAACCTTTCGCTATTGTGATTTTTTTTTTTTTACCGACAGAGCTCTTGGACAGGCATCACCAAGCATGAAAGCATTTGCTGGTGGGCAGGCTGCTGCATACAAGATGTTTGAAACAATCAACAGAGAGCCTGAGATCGATGCATACAGCACAACAGGTAGGAAGCTTGATGATATTCAGGGGAATATTGAGTTCAGGGAAGTTCACTTTTCGTATCCAGCGAGGCCTGACGAGCAAATATTCAGAGGTTTCTCCCTTGCCATACAGAGTGGCACAACTGTCGCATTGGTTGGCCAGAGTGGGAGTGGTAAATCCACAGTTATCAGTTTGATCGAGCGGTTCTACGACCCTCAGCTTGGTGAAATTCTAATAGATGGTGTGGATCTCAAGGAGTTTCAGTTAAGGTGGATCAGAAGTAAAATAGGCCTCGTGAGTCAAGAACCAGTCCTATTTGCTGCCAGCATAAGGGAAAACATAGCATATGGCAAGGACAATGCGACGGATGAGGAAATCAGAGCTGCAGCTGAGCTTGCTAATGCCTCCAAATTCATAGATAAAATGCCTCAGGTCAGGAAACTGCTCAATTCTTCAATTTGCAAATTTCTATTCTATATAAAGTAAAGAAGAGTGTCAATAAGGGACGCAGAAGCTTCTGTATAGGATATCTGAATCTCTGAAAGTTTTGTTGACACTCCACAGGGGTTTGCTACTTTGGTAGGAGAACATGGAACACAACTTTCTGGTGGGCAGAAGCAAAGAATTGCCATTGCCAGAGCAATCCTCAAAGACCCAAGAATCCTACTACTGGATGAAGCAACAAGTGCTTTGGATACTGAGTCTGAAAGGATTGTGCAGGAGGCTCTTGACAGGGTCATGATAAACCGAACAACTGTCATAGTTGCTCACCGATTGAGTACCGTCAGGAATGCTGATACTATTGCTGTCATTCATCGAGGATCAGTAGTTGAAAAAGGTATATAAAATCAAATGTGCTGTTAATACATATCTTCTATGTTACTAATTATTTGCAATTAAAACATTTCACACTTGTAACATAGGTCCACACTTTGAGCTTCTAAGGGATCCAGAGGGAGCTTACAGCCAATTGATACGCCTACAGGAAGCAAGCCGTGATACCGAGAGTGCAAACTACCAGAGCAAGGCAAGAAGGAAGGGTGATTCAGGGGTTAGCATAGGCAAACAGTTATCAATAAACCTGTCACCTAGCCAACGGTCACCACAGAACAACAACAGGAACCGCTCGTTCTCAGTATCATTTAGCGTGCCTCTTGAAAGTGATGCTAACGACAGATCATCACATAAAGTACATGAAGAAATAGAACAGGAAGTGCCACTCAGTCGCCTGGCATCGCTCAATAAACCGGAAATCCCAGTTCTTATTCTTGGTTCTATTGCTTCGGCTGTCAGTGGAGTGATTTTTCCGATCTTCGCAATACTCTTGTCCAATGTGATCAAAGCATTCTATGAGCCTCCACATATTCTAAGGAAGGAGGCTGAGTTTTGGTCATCCATGTTCTTGGTAGTCGGTGTGGTGTACTTCTTATCGCTTCCTCTTGGCTCGTACCTCTTTTCAGTGGCTGGATGCAAGTTGATAAGAAGAATCAGACTGATGGCTTTTGAAAAGGTGGTCAATATGGAGATTGAATGGTTTGATTACCCAGAAAACTCAAGTGGAGCAATTGGGGCAAGGCTATCGGCTGATGCAGCAAAAGTTAGGGGCCTTGTGGGTGATGCACTTCAACTGGCTGTGCAGAATTTCACAACTTTGGTTGCAGGTTTGGTAATTGCATTTGTATCAAACTGGCAGTTATCTCTTATAATATTGGCCTTGATACCACTCATTGGCCTCAATGGATGGATCCAGATGAAGTTTATTCAGGGATTTAGTGCAGATGCAAAGGTATGCCACAAGTAGTAAAATATGCTATTTTGTTTTTCTTTTCTTCTATGCTCATTTTTTTTTACTAGTTTAGTTGATGTTTTTTTTTAATCTACGAATCAATATTTGTAAGAATATCTACATTTCTTGTGTAGTTATTAGCAGTTTAATCAAGATCAGTTCATTTATTCTCAGTCATAAATTTCAGTTGATGTATGAGGAGGCAAGCCAAGTAGCAAATGATGCGGTTAGCAGCATAAGGACGGTGGCCTCGTTTTCAGCTGAAGAAAAGGTGATGGATCTATACAAGAAAAAATGTGAAGAACCCCTGAGAGCAGGAATAAGGACAGGGATAATAAGTGGTATTGGTTTTGGGGTTTCTTTCTTCTTGCTGTTTGGAGTCTATGCAGCTAGCTTTTATGCTGGTGCACGGCTTGTAGCGGAGGAGAAAACAACTTTTCCCAAAGTTTTCATGGTATGTGCCATGTTCATTACAAGGTCCTTACAGTTCCAACATTTCAATAATAAGTGATTCCACCTCCGGAATAATTCAGGAATGATATAGTTGTGTTCTCGCGATTGGAATTGAAAACTGAATTTTAAGATGGCTATTCTTTCATCTGAATGCAGGTGTTTCTTGCTCTCACTATGGCAGCAATAGGGGTGTCTCACACAAGTACCCTCACATCAGACTCTTCCAAAGCAAAATCAGCTGTATCTTCTATATTTGCCATCGTGGACCGTGAGTCAAGGATCAATCCAAGTGATGACTCCGGGGTAAGCTTGGAGCCACTAAGTGGTAATATCGAATTTCAGCACGTGAGATTCAGATATCCCACTCGGCCCGATGTTCAGATTTTCGAAGACTTATGCTTGACAATTCAGTCTGGAAAGGTACATATGAATCTCCTGATTCCTGAACTTTGCAGTGTTAGTTTAACTTGTCAGCAGGCAGTACACAATTTCTGAAATTGGACCTAACTGTCTGTACTATGTATGTATATTTCAGACAGTTGCGCTTGTTGGGGAGAGCGGTAGCGGCAAATCGACAGCCATAGCATTGCTGCAGAGGTTTTATGATCCTGATGCAGGCCACATACTCCTAGATGGAGTTGACGTATATAAATTCCAGCTCAGGTGGCTGAGGCAGCAGATGGGGCTGGTGAGCCAAGAACCATCGCTTTTCAACGACACGATACGGGCAAACATCGCCTACGGAAAGGAAGGGGAAGCAACTGAATCAGATGTTGTGGCTGCTGCACGATTGGCAAATGCTCACAAGTTCATCAGTTCCTTGCATCAGGTAATCATACCTTTCTCCAGAACAGTCCTAATAAAGAACTATGGCATGTTGTACAAGAATGTTTCTTACCCAAAAAAAAAAAAAAAAATGAAGCACGACAGTAAGAAAAGAAATCACTTTGTCACCTGAAAATGCAGGGATATGACACAATGGTCGGGGAGCGTGGCGCTCAATTATCAGGAGGACAGAAGCAGCGCGTCGCGATCGCCCGCGCCATTGTCAAGGACCCGAAGATCCTCCTGCTCGACGAAGCAACGAGCGCCCTCGACGCCGAGTCCGAGCGGACGGTGCAGGACGCGCTGGAGAGGGTGATGGTGAACCGGACGACGGTGATCGTGGCGCACAGGCTGTCGACGATACAGGGCGCCGACATGATCGCGGTGGTGAAGAACGGGAGGATTGTGGAGAAGGGGCGGCACGATACCTTGATCGGCATCGATGGCGGCGCGTACGCGTCCCTCCTCGCGCTCCATTCGTCAGCCTCGACGTCGTAGCGTAGGCGCCAAGGATCTTGCAGGAATTTGGCCAGGGATGGCAGCTAACAAAGTTCAGGTGCCGGTTTCTTGCTGTGCCAGCTTCTGATGAAATAGATATGTAACACCCGCAGCGTACCTAAGCAGGAAAGATTACAGAAATAGCAGTGTCCGAATGTAAATGCAAACATCAAAGCCTTGTTGCTGATGATATATGAAGATGAATGTTCAGGGTAACAGATACTGTGTCTAATCATATTAATGAAGTAGATGACAGTGGTGATTGGCTGGTTGTACCTCACCTTGTTGCATTCAGTTTATCCCCTTCTTTTCCACAAGCCTTCAGTGCCCCCATTTGGAGAAAAGCTAAAAACACTGAACGCAAGAATCTAAAGAGGTGCAAAAGCCTTCCAGCTACAGATCAGGTGGAGAAGTAAGTACAAGATATGTTGAAATACATAAGAACCTGATAATACATTCAGAATTCAGAAAAATGCTGAACAAAGTAGGACAATCAACCAATGAAAACCTTTCCTGCAAACAAATTAATCTTCTAAAATCCCCAACCGAAGAGAAGTGTTAGGCTATCAAAAGCGAGATCTGACAGCTGCAGAAAAAGATCCCAAATCAAAAAAATTGTATACCCTAGAAAAAGACGAGCTGCAAATACACTCTTTCAAGAATCCGTTCTTTTTCTACCGTCAGAACTCCGGGAGAAAGGGACAAGCTCTCGTAGCAATAGCAATCCATCTCTCCATTTTTTTTTTTTTTTGAACTAATCCATCTCTCGCATACCACGATCGTGTTGCTCGATTTGTGTTTCCAACGCTCTCGAATCAGAATCAACTCCGAATTTGTTGCGAAAATTTTTCTGCCTTCCTGGTCTGCCTTTACGGCGTTTACCCACGCAGCGAGCCAGCTCACCTCATCAGCCGGACTCACGTCCTGCTGACGTGTAGCATCATCCTGTCCGTCCGTTCCCGCGCCCAGCCGCCCAACAGCCAGGATCTTCCGACGGCACGCGCGCGCACGCGCGAGGAGGAAGCTAGCAGCAACCACTCACCGCGCGCCACGTATACCGCCGAGGGCACAATGGTAAAAAATCTCAAGCGGCGAGACGCGTAGAAGCGTCTGCAGCCAGAGAAAGAGGAGAAGTCGCGTGGGGAGGCGGACAAAGCACAGCGAAGGTCTCGACCTCACCACGCCATGGAGCTCACCGGCGCCGCGCTCCGGCGGTCCCTGCCGTCTCCGTCGCCGGCGGTCGCGCGGGTGAGGAGGCGGCCGGTCAGGGTGGCCTGCGTCCGCGGCGGGTTCGCGGAGGAAGGGCACCTCAGGTACTACGAGGCCGGGCCGCCGCCGCGGAAGGCGGCGGTGGAGGCGGTGGCGCGGGACCTGGCCAAGCTCCGCGCCATGGGGCTCGTCGCCGGGGACGCGGCGAAGGAGAAGGTCCTATCGGTGAGCCCTCTCTTTCTCTCTCTGAAGCATATTTGGTTTCGTTTACTAGCTTAAAGGAATTGGATGGGGAAAACACTGGCGCTAGAAAATTGGCAAATTGGTTTGTACTACTTGCTTGTTACAAAAAAATTGATACGATTATATTGACTCAGGATGGTGACTCTGGTGCTATAATGGTTGATTTGGTCTTTGAGTAGTAAAAAATTGCCCCTTCCCTTTGTCCTATGTGTTTTTTTTTTTTTTTTGAATGAAACTTTCTCCTATGTTTTGGTTAGTAGTAACTGGTATTTGTCAAACTGAGACCTGAAAAGAACTACCGGTCTTCATGGTTCGATCATATTTTGGTTGTAATCTGTTGTTGGTACCTTTGTGATGTTTGTTTGTGTAGTTTCAGACTGGCACTGAGTCGTTGTTATTTGTGTGTAAATGTGAATGCAGGAAGCCACAGATCTTCTCCTTGAGGAATTGAACCAGATGAAGGATGACGAGTACAGCATGAAGAGGGCGCGTAAAGAGGAGAAGGATGCCATGAAAGCTCTGAAGAAGCAACAGAAAGAAGCGAAGAAGGCAGCTGCCATGATGATCTGTGAAGATGGATCCTCTTCTGAATCAAGTGAGACCGATTGTGAGGAGGAGCAAATCATGAAAATTGGGCAGGGCGTGGTCATGTCAACGACGGCTACTGAAGTTGGTGTGTGTGGCGTCTCAACTGTCTCTACAATGGAGTGCGAGAAGGCTGCGATGAAGGCCATGAAGAAGATGGAGAAGGAACAAAAGAAGGCTGCGAAAAAGGCCATGAAGATGAAGAAGGAAGCAAAGAAGATGGCTATGGCCACACTGAATGGCTGCAGGGATGAAGACAGCTCCTCCTGCTCATCAGAATCCAGCGAGAGCGAATGCGAAGGGGAAGTGGTCAGAATGAGTCGCTGCGCAACAATTGTCGCACCTCAACAGCCAGCTCCCAGCACGGCCTTTCCAATTATAATTCCTCAAATTCCAGAATCCGTGTCATCAGGTTCACTGCAGGAACCTCAGAGCTCGAGCACTGGCATCTCAGTAGTTGAGAAGCCAATGGCGAGCAGAATCGAAGTCTGTATGGGGGGCAAGTGCAAGAAATCAGGGGCAGTCGCTCTGCTGCAGGAGTTCGAGAAGAAGGTGGGCACTGGAGGTGCAGCCGTCGGCTGCAAGTGCCTGGGAAAGTGTGGCCTAGGCCCAAACGTGCGGCTGCGGAGTGAGGGCTCAGTGGAAGGTTCGGTAAAGAAGAACCCCCTCTACATCGGTGTTGGGTTAGAAGATGTTGGCACTATAGTGGCAGGCCTCTCCGGAGACACTGATCTGGGCATGACAGCTGCGTAACGCAGTTAGGGCCTAGTTGAAAACTTTTGAGTTGTAATTACGGATGTTGCGAGCCCTGCTATGTGTATGTAATATAAAACCTGCATGCTAAATGCTAATGAGGAACCAAGGCTTCAGATCCATGCATGGTTGATCGTGGCAACTATGGGTTTCAGAGTTCAGCGTGAGTAGCGCGATGGTCCACATTTCTAGTTCCATCCAGGTTGGGGCCTATCGGGTCGATGTCACCCGCACGGCTCAGAAACTAAAAAGGGCTGCTCCTCGGCGGCTCGGCCTAGCCCACAGCATAGCAAATTTAGTTCACCTCATCAGCTGGTTCCTTCACTCCCATTCTTCTCTCAGTCAGACACGCGCATCACATCGCAAACAATGTAATAAATCTGTACCGGAGAAAAAAAGGTTATCTTATTCACAGAGTGGCGTAGAATTTCAGAAGATTGTCGCGTTCTCGTGTAGAATTTCAGAACATTGTCACGTTCTCGCGTGCAACGTTGTCAGTAAACAATGTAATAACATCAGTGCGTGCGAGAGTGCTGCGAGGGCTTCGGCGTCCGCGACGACTGCGCGACGTGCAAGAGCCACTGCCGCCACGTCCACCCCCGCCAACTTGCAAGCGTTGCTGCCAACGCTCCTGAACGTGGTGTGATCGATGAGCATGGCGAGATGTTCGTATGAATAAGCCAACGAGTCTTCATGTCGAGAGGAGTATGTGAAAAGCGTGTACTTTCCTTTCCTTTTCCTGTTTTTTTTTTTTTTTTCCTTTTGAGACGAGCGTGTCCCCCGTCGTGTGCTCATGTAAGTGCCGCGTGACAAATAAAGGGGCGCCTTCTCAACAGTTCTGAGTTCTTTCTTTTGTTTCGTCTATAATAAAAATTGAACTACTTCATGTAGAATTTCTTAGGCGTCAATAAATCCATATGTGTTGCGCTTCAATTAATAAAATGATTCTGATCCAGTCTTAACCGTCCATGTCCAGCGCCAGAGCAAAGGCACGCTGTCAAGTGTTGAGAATGCATTCCCTCAAAAAAAAAGTGTTGAGAATGCATATGGGGTTAGTTATTTTTGAGCACTTGATCACTTCTTTGCCTTTTATGTTGTCTCTTCTTGATAGTACGACATATCTACAACTTAGAAAGAAATAAACTAAAATTTGGAGCGTAGGTTGCCTCTTTATTTTTTTTTCAGTTCTTATTTTGAGGGGTCATCATTGATATGTAGAAGTATTTGACCTGCTCATACACTTAATCAAATACATTAGTCCTTTAATTTTTTTATCATCCTACCGCAAAAAGCTACTATAGAGGCGAGCCAAAAACGACTATAATGATGGGTATGATGGCCCACCGTTACGTCATCGTAGCTAAAAATCAACCACAACAACGACGTGTGTTCTGTGTCACCCGCCGCTACGGATCATTCGATAAAATAAAAAAGCGGTCCGACGGAGCCGTGCTCGCCGCCACCTCCCGAAGGTCAGGGGAGGCCGGATCTGCAGTCGTGCTTGGAGCCACGTCCGCATGCAGGAGTTTCCGCCGCCTCCTGGAGCTGCCCCTGTCGCTGCTTCCCAAAGGTCGGGGGAGGCTCGATCCGTGCCATCGCCTTCGGATATGTCACCGTCCTTCGAGCCACGCCTGCCTGCTAGAGCTTTTGTTGCCGTATGGAACCGCGGACACCCACCGCCGCTTCCAAGAGGCGGGGGGGGGGGGGGGGGGGGGGAGGACGGATCTACGTCGCCGCCTCACGAATCTACTGTCATCCTTTTGGAGCCGCACCCGCCGCCACTTCCAAAAGGTGGCGGGAGGTCGGATCCACGCCACCGCTTCCCGAAGGTCATCCCCTTTGAGCCTTGCAAATCGTGCCTACATGTACGGAGTGACGCATAGGTCGCCGCTCTCCTCCAGGCCCCATCTGGCTACGGCGAGGAGAGGGAGAGGGGGGGCGCCACCACAAAGAAAGGGGGAGAGGCGGTGTGGGGAGAGAGGAGGGAGGGGGGCACGTAGGGAGAGAGGCACACATAGAGAGAGAGGGGGGAGGTAGAAGAAGGCGGCGGCGGCGGGATAGAAGTGGGAAAAGTCTTAGGGTTTACTGGGGCTGTAGATATTTTATATGAAAATTGGTTTGTGCTGGTGGCCTGATGAGCTGGGCCAAACTAGCGACGGACATTTAAATGGACAGTCGTTATAAATAGGTTTTTATAGCGGTAGGTTATTTTTGGGCAGCCCTTACTGAAATTTGGTCCGTGCTGCTATAGAGCTCAAAAGTCATCTGAATATTTGTATGTATTACATAATTCTTTAGAAAATGTAAACATAAATGCCACAATAATTATTTTCACCATTTATCTCGATTCTCATATAGCTACAACATATTAAACTACAATTTGTGCATATGTATATTGGCGGATCTAAGGGTCTAGGAGACGCAAGGTTTGGGTGACTGGATCCACTTGATCCTGGCGTGGAAGATAATCAGCTGTGGAAAAAAACCCTCTCCCCCCCCCCCCCCCCCCCCCCCCCGAACGAGGCCTGAATGTGGCATGACCAATGAGCATGGCGAGATGTTGTCAGTAAGTGCCGCGTGACAAATAAAGGGACCGCCACCTCAAAAGTTCCGAGTTCTTTCTATTTTTTCTTTGTCTATAATAAAAATTGAACTGCTTCATTTGAAATTTTTGAGACGTCAAATCCATATGTGCTGCGCTTCAATTAATAAAATGGTTCTGATCCAGTCGTCGTCTTAACCGTCCATGTCCGGCTCTAGAGCAAAGGCAAGCTGTTAAGTGTTGAGAATGCATATGGGGTTAGTTATTTTTTATGTTGTCTCTCCTTTGATAGTATAACATACTTACAACTTAAACATATAAAACTAAAATCTGGAGCATAGATCGATTATTTTTTGGCCGTCCCTATTGAAATTTGGAGCATATGAACATTTGTAAGTATTACATACTTCTTTGAAAAATATAAACAAAAACGTCATAGTAATTATTTTCACCATTTATCTCGATTCTCATATAGCTACAACATGTTAAACTACAATTTGTCCATATGTATATTGGCGGACCTAGGGGTGTGAGGTGCCCAAGCCCCCCTAGTACTCAAGAAAAAAAGAAAATGAAGGTCTGGAGGAAGAAGATGGGAGATGCATCTGCCACTGCACACGTGTTACGGTCACTTGCAGATGTCACATTGGATAACATCGCCATCCTGAAAGTAGCAAAGTGATGAAAGAGGATGAAGTATACAGATCATAAAAATGGTCGATAAAACAAGATAAGCAACGCATTATGATGTTTCTTCTTGATCATCACCTGTTTGCTTTGCCCCAGCCGACGTTTCGTCTTGCATCGACATGAAGGGCGCGCCAAACCGGCAGCACGGTGCATGTGCCGCAACCTCGTATGCACATGATTGTAGATGCTGCAGGTAGTAGCACGTAGAGTGTTTCAGTTTGATGTCGATATGTTGAAACCGAAACCTCGACTTACAACATTCACACGCACACTGTTACACACTAGCTAGTAGTGTAAAAGTCCTCATTTTTTTTTCAGTAATTACCTGAGCCTGTGCCTGTTGCAGGACGCAAAGAACACCAGTATGCCATTGAGTATGCCTCTGATTGCCCGGAAGATCTACACACACACACACACACACACCATGAATGCACTTGTTATTCGATCACTACACTTTTGCATCGTATAATTATGTTAAAAAAAAGTAGGATATATACGCATGTACCTGCGAGAAGAGGTCGTTCCACAGGTTCTTAAGCAGCGACATGTCAAAGTCGCTCTGCTGCGCCTCAGACATATGGTTAAGCTCGAAGATGCTGCTGACGGTCTCCCAAATATCCTTCCCGAAATCGTACGTCGCGGACATGACGGACCCCGCACACCCGGCGAGCTTCGCCGCGCACCGCACGGGCAGCAACGCCACCTGCAGGAGCGGCCACAGGCAGCCCACGACATGGTCCAGCACGACGTCGAACGGCGCCCACACGGCCTCCGCCACGTCGACCACCACCGCCCACGTGGGGCCCAGCCCACCAAGCACCTGCCCGCACGCGTCGACGAGCGGGCCCACCGTGCGGGCCAGCGGCGCGAAGAGCGCGACGCGGAGCAGCGCGAGCAGCGGGTGGAGGCAGCGGCGGAGGTTGCGGAGGAAGAGGATGGTGCCGAGGTACTGGATCCGCGTGACCATGTCCCACGTCTCGATCCAGCCGAAGAGGGGCCCGCAGATGCGCGAGGCGGCGCGCTTGAGGAGCGGCACGTTCTTGTAGAGGTCGTAGAAGCCGATGAGCACCGTGGCCAGGGACGCGGCGAGGTAGAGCGTGCGGGCGAGCGGGCGCATCCAGGGGCGGTACGCGTGGGATACGAGCGGGTAGGACTGGAGGAAGATGACCCAGGAGGGGAGGCCCGACTCGAGGAGGGTGAGGAGCCGGATGTCCGCCATGATTATGCGTTGGAGCTTGTGTGGGAGAAGGCTGTCTCGGAACCGGAAGAGGAGTAGCGTGTCCGTGTACTGCGATGGCGCCACGAACTGTGTTGGTCGAGGGGATCCTCCTCCTCCTCCTCCTCCTCCTCCTCCTCCTCCTCCCGGTGATGATGATGATGATGACGACGATGATGATGAGGGGTGGGTTCCACCTCGGGTTGACATTGGGGACGAGGTGGTGAACCTGGGAGTGGGGTCCCTACTGCTACCCGGCTGGTCTGCAAGGTCGTCGTCCTCGGAGACGGCGGTGAGGATGGAGGAGGAGGAGGTGCGGCGGAGCGCCGCGGCGGCAGTGTCGTCGGAACTGTTGAGGGCGGCGAGGTAGGCGCGGAGGGCGCGGGCCTCGGCGGCGCGGCCGAGGAACCAGAGGTGGGCGGAGGCGGCGGCGTGGTCGGCGCTGTGGAACTCCCACTTGTTCATGCGCCGGGCCTCCAGCGCCAGCGACGCGTCCGTCAGAAGCTCGTTCAGGTAGTTGATGCCGTGGACGTCGCGCCACGACACCTCGAACACAAGGAACCCGTGCATCGAGCGGCGCATCATCAGCTCCGCGGCGGCGAACCAACGCTCGCCGACCACCTTTCTACTAGCACTGTTGTTTCCTGCTGTGCCTCCGGTGCCCGATGACGATGAGGATGGTGAGCAGGAAGAGTTGGTGAACGGAGACATCCTGTACTGCAATAATTCAACTACTGGGACCAATTAGTAGAGGCCCTTCTCTTAATTGGCTTGCGAATTCAACTACTGGGACAGTAGTACCTTGGTGACCATGAACTGCCACAGCCGCGCCGACCGAGACTGGCTGCTCGTCAGCCACGGCTGGTTGTCCACAAGAATGAACACCTTCTTGCTCAGCGGAGCGAAGTAGAGGAATGCCCGGGACACGTACGACTGCATGTCCCTGCAGCATGTACTCGCTCAGTCGGACAATTTCGCTCATCAAACTTCTTTTTTTTTATATATATATATATAAAAAAAAACAAATTACCCGATCTGCAGGCCTGTCAATGGGTAGATGTCTGGCAGAGCCTCCATCATGTACACTGCTGCAGTAATTGCCGCTCGTTCCTCCGAGTGACGAACACAGATCGATGCTTTCTTAAGGTTTCGCTCGTTCCTCCGATTGCCTTGGGCACTGTTTACTTTTCGTCAGCGAAGGAAGCAGAGATCGAGCACCGCACATGCCCCGTTGTTGTTCTAGCATCAGTCCGCAAGGGGAATTTTATTAACCGGTGCAAAGGAAGATTAATCGACAAGCCACTGCCGCAACTATAAGAAGCATATGTTCCTGATGTGACAGAGAGCTCCCACTGTGGCACCACTAGCTTCCTCGCTTTCCTGAAAAGTCAAAGATATGCAGTCGGCAAACGGATTCATTTGCGGCATGTCTAGTCACAATGCAATTACAGAGGAAACAACATATATATGATGTTCATACTATACATACCAGCGTCCCACGGTCCCAGAGAGAGAGAGAGAGAGAGAGAGAGAGAGAGAAATGATCTTGCTACAAACTGAAGCGCGAATTCTCTTGGTCCAATAGATTCCGGGGTGCAGCTGGGAGGGCGGACTCCTAAATTTGGGAGAACAGGAATGGAGCGTGGCGCGCGTGGGTTGGGCAGGTCCTATATACATGCATGAGAGACAAGGACGGCCCATTCTTTGCTTTCTTTAGCGAATTTGGAAGACACAACACAAGGAACTGAAGAACATGCGGTTAAAAAAAAAGAAAGAAAAGTAACTGAAGAACGTGACAAGCTGGTGAACAAAGAAGGAACTGCAAAAACTATTTAGGATTTCCGTAAAAGCCCAGCCCGCTCGGCGGCCCATGCCTTCTTCGTCCTCTGTGCCCTCGCCCTGCCGGCCGGGCTCCCTGATAGGAAAACGGCTCGGCCCAGTCATGACTTCGCACACGGCCCAGCACGATCATACTGTCGTTCCCCGTTCCACCAGCACCAAGATTGGCTCACTCTCGTTCGCCGCCGCGCCCTCCCTTGCCGCCGCACCTCCCTCCACTCACGGCACGCCTCGCCGCCGCAGCTCTCTCGCCTCGCGCTCCGCTTCTTACCATCCCATGGCTCTCGCCTGCGCATCTCACACGCGCCGCCTCCTTCTCGCCGGCGCCGGAGCTCCGGCCAGATTCTTCCACGCTCAGCCCTATCAAGGTAACGCCTCTCGCCTACCCGCCTCCTCGAAAGTACTGTATTGTGTTTCTGTCTCCGTTCCGTTTCGGTGATTGGAGTTTGAGGATTCCTGCCGCGCAGCCAAGGTCGGCGTAGTGGAGTTCCTGAACGGCATAGGGAAGCGCGTCGAGACGCACGCCGCAAAGATTGAGGAGGCCGTCGGTGGCAACCTCCAGAGGCTCCTCGAGACCCGCACGCTGCGGTTCAAGAAGCTCGGCGTCCCCTGCAACCATGTACGTCACTGAATCTTCCACTTGTAGTTGGAGCGAGTGGCTGATGCTGTTACTTTGACAGCTGGATTCTTTTCCTTATGGAAATGTTTTCTGTTTTTTTCTATGTAATTTTGCTATGCTTCAGTATAGTAATTGGATTGCGGCATGCACTGTGAATTTGTAGGTTGTAGTAAAATGTTGTGGTAAGAGGGTTCCTGCAGTGTTTGAGATCTGAGTTCAATATCCATATAGCTTGGTTGGCTAACATACCAGGTGCTTTGGCTTGTTCAGAAGTCAATTTGACATGTTTCAAGGTTAAATAGGTCCAAGCTTTATGTAGCAACTTATTTTATTTTGTGGAACAGTATGCCCCTAACCCTAGGTTGTACATTTCTGTATCAAGGGGCTGTCTGAAATGAAAACTCTAAGTTCGGCTCCCAAAAAAACATGCTTAGCTGGATGAGAAATTTCTGGATTCAGTAGTAGAACCTATGTAATTTTGACATTGCTTCAGGTGCACCGTTGAAAGTTTGAGGAGTCGAGTTGACACGATCAATTTGGGTTTAGTAATGTCATCTAGAACTTCTTGTGATTTTCATGATAGTTGAAATGTTATAAGTTTGTGCATTCCCTTAACAGTAAGAACATGCTGTTAGGATTTCTGGTACTAGTATTTCTGAATACTAAGATATCTTGAGTGCTCATGGTCTAAAGTTTGGCCTTCAAGGCTGTTGCAAGGAACTTTAACATAGAGAAGATGCTTTGTTGTCACACTGTAACTTTGAGTTGAATTATGGTAGTATGGGCTTGCTAAATGATGCTTCAAATCACGTGAATGTCAAAAATGTTTGGAAATTTTCATTCAATTTTGTTTGAAGTCAAAATTTCAAGCTGTAACAGCATCAGTCACAGGATCAAAAAGTGAAGTTCTAAACCAGTGGAAGGCATTTTTTACTGGTACTATCAATGACTTAACTGCAAGGCATTTGTATTAGTTGATCAAATGCTATTACAGTACTGAATGTTCTGTTAGATGATATCTGGGAAAATACCAGCTTAATTTTTTTCCTATAATATTTAGCACAACCTTACTTTCATTCCGCACTGTTTATGCAGCTACTTATTGATGTTGCTAACTTATATAAGCCTTTATTTATGTTAGAAGTTTTCATTGATACAGGAAACAATGTTTCTGGGTACATATGTTTAAAGAAAAATAGTGTTTGGCTAGAACTGATTTTTTATTACCTAATAACTATTAGGCTAGAACTGGTTTATATTAGCTATTTGATTAAAGCCTATTATTCTAACTTTAGTTTCCAAATATTGTTCTTATATCAAACCTAACAATGTTTTTGTGGTTGACTTCAAAGCAAGTTTGACAAAATCTTGTTTACTTATTCATAAACCTCTAAGACCAAAGCAAAAATCTTGCTGACGTATCTTTTAAATGCTGATTGCTATTTGTTCTTTGTAACATTTATTGTTAGTCAGGACATGTAGGGTGTTTGACCGCAATCATTTTACTTGTTATGTTTGGTACTTTGGTTGTTCAGTTCCATAGAATTTTGTGGTTTTATCTTATGATTGAGAATTATTAAGGTTGCTTAATGAATAAATAACTCTTTATATCTGATACTTTGAATGCAGAGAAAGTTGATTTTGAGTTTTGCTCACAAGTATCGCCTTGGTCTCTGGAAGCCCCGAGCCGAACCCAGAAAAGTCGAATGAAGTTTGCTCATTTGGACGCAAGCATATTTGAGATATTGATGAATAGTTCCACCATCTGAGGGTTCCTCTGGTCATACTTGTTTGTACTAATTGAACTGAACACTTACTATCTGTAGCATGTTCTTCATTTGCTCTACAATGCCAATTGCAGATTAAACTTGTAAGAAGTGCGTTGCAGTAGATAATGCTTCTAAAATCATTATAGTGCTCAACAATACGTTGCAGTAGATAATGCTTCTAAATTCATGAGTTCCTCTCCTAAATTCTATGATCCCAGGAACATTCTCTTTATTGTCTTTTGTTTATCTGCGCCATTTATGAACGATATTATTAGTATCTAAACCAAGCATGAACTCCTACAAGCAAGATAATGATGGTCAGGAGTTTTTTTTTTTTTTTTTTTTGAATTGGAGCTTTCATTTTTTGCCGGCAGCAGTAACAACTTGCAAACAAGCTGCTAAAAATACTTTCAAAAATTCAATCTATAGAAAATAAACGTACGGTTGCGATAGAAGTGACCACGCGGCATAGCAGGACGCGAGAGCCTTTCACGCACGAATGGAGGGCTTTGATGATTTCCAAAAAAATCTCCACGTGACTAACGCCATCGTACTGTTGCTTTCAACTTCAGTTCTCTTCACCTTCCCTCTTCTGTGCTCTGGAATATCCGATCTCCGTAAGCTTCCCATTCCAGCAGCCTTGCCGCTTACAGCTGGGCCCCATTCTTGTGAACACACAAAGGAGTGACGCGTCAACACCAGACAGATGCCACTTACCACAGTCTCTGACCCCATTGGCTCGCGTGTCTTGTTGCACTGTATTTATCGTCGGCTCTTCCTCCTCTTCTCCCCGGCGTCCTTGACTTCCCCGCCGTAATCTGCTTCCGGAAGCAAGCCACTCCTCGCACTCCATAGCGAGGCAAGGTAACGCCGATATTACTTTGCTTAATCCCATCGGTCCGCGCCTTGATTGCCTGCTAATTGCCTAGTACTCATCGCACCCCACTGGGCGGAATCGTTATAATTTTAGAGCTGTACTTTGCAGTCCTCGAGTTCTTGATCTCCCTCTTTCCCTCTTCACTGTATATTAGCTATGCTGTTCTATAGAGTACCTTACTTAGCTATCTTGTTCCCAGATCGGTTGGATGGTCCTGGAACTTTTATTAGCATTATATTTTTCTTCACTGTATATTAGATATGCTGTTTTATGCAGGAATTTTGTTGAATAGGGCAATAGGTTGAAAACTGCGAAATTTATTTACATTTTGGTATGGTGGGAAGAAGGGTGTTTTCAATTACCTCTTTCTCTCGTCTTTTTAACCTCTCAAAAAATATTTCTGCAGGTGTATTGAATCTCAGGGATCATGAGGCAGAGGCCTCTGTTGCTGGTGACTGCCTGTTTATGGGCCCTCTCTTGCGCCGTGCTACTCCATGCTGCCCCTGACGGAGGGCTACTAAGGATCAACCTTAGCAAGAAAAGACTCAGCCATGAAGCGCTGGCTGCTGCAAAGCAGGTGAGGCAGAGGCAGGACAGCCTTCGTCTGAAGATCAGCGGTTCTAACAGTGATGCCATCCCTCTAGACGACTATCTCAACACCCAGTACTTTGGGGTCATCGGCATCGGCACGCCGCCACAGAATTTCACCGTTATATTTGACACCGGGAGCTCCAACCTGTGGGTCCCCTCGGCGAAATGCTATTTCTCGGTGCGTTCATGGTTGTCCACCATTCTCGTCTCGGAGAATGATTCGACGCGAGTAGTGATAATTTAAAACCTGATGTCTAATAATGTGACTGTAATATTCCACTGCAGATAGCATGCTACTTGCACCATAGATACAAGTCGAGCAAGTCAAGCACTTACAAAGCAGATGGTATATGGCATCCACTTTAAAAATACATGTTTTTTGCACCATCTAAAGATGATTGCTGAAATGCCTGCACTCGTTTCCCACCAAATTATTCAGGAGAGACTGCAAAAATTACATATGGTTCTGGATCAATTTCTGGATTCTTCAGCAAAGATAATGTATTGGTTGGAGACCTTGTTGTGAAAAATCAGGTATACTTACGTATTCAGTGCCATTCTCCACCTTAAGATCCAAATATATCTCTATCACTAACGCTGTTATCTGTTGTCCCATTTCAGAAGTTCATTGAGACGACACGTGAAACCAGCGTTTCATTTATCGCTGGGAAATTTGATGGAATCCTTGGTCTCGGATACCCTGATATATCTGTGGGAAAAGCTCCTCCAATTTGGTATGCCTTCCGGCTTGCAAGCTTGGCTTACCAGTTGCCTCCTGATTTTCACTGTTTTCTTCTATGCGCAATGGCAGGCAGAGTATGCAAGAGCAGAAACTGCTTGCGGACAATGTCTTCTCCTTCTGGCTCAGCAGAGATCCTGATGCATCTTCTGGTGGTGAGCTTGTCTTTGGTGGCGTAGACCCAAAACATTTCAAGGGAAACCACACCTATGTCCCTGTTTCTAGCAAAGGTTACTGGCAGTTCAACATGGGGGATCTCCTCATTGATGGTCACTCAACTGGCTTCTGTGCCAAAGGCTGTGCTGCTATTGTTGATTCTGGGACTTCTTTGTTAGCCGGTCCAACAGTATGTATCTCCTTACCATGATCCAGAATTTTTCTATAGTTGTGTTAGGTTATGCAGCACTAGTATGACTATATAATCTCTCGTTGGTGTCATTTGCAGATACTGAATGGGACTATAGAACCTTTTCATATGTCATGACTCATATGACTAAAATGTTTTATATGGTACTGTTCACAGGCTATAGTTGCTCAGGTGAACCATGCAATTGGGGCTGAGGGAATTATTAGCACTGAATGCAAAGAAGTGGTGAACGAGTATGGAGAGATGATCCTCAATTTGCTCATAGCACAGGTTTGCTAATTGCTGAATTTCCCTGCTTTTCTTCATATCATCAACTTATAAGGTGGTCTTGCTCTGTCAATTATATTGGACAGTAAGTAATTTGGTGATGCTTTGACTCCACAGACAAGTCCACATAGAGTATGCAGCCAGATCGGTCTGTGTATGTTTGATGGCACTGACTCTGTCAGGTGAGTACAGTATGCTAGGCTGTGGTAGTATAAATGAGAGCAAAAACTGTCTTTCCCATATCACTAAATATTTTTTGTTTCATGATGTGACAAAATTGTTATGTGAAACTTATGCAGTAACAAAATTGAGTCTGTTGTTGGTAAAGAAAACATGGGCTCAGACGTCATGTGCTCAGCATGTCAGATGGCTGTTGTGTGGATAGAGAATCAGCTCCGTGAAAATAAAACGAAGGAACTGATACTGCAATATGCTAATCAGGTTAATACACGTGATTTTCTCTGCCTCTACTTGTATCATCTTGAATTGTAATTTCTGACAATAGTCGTACCTTGTGTTCCAGCTATGTGAGCGGTTACCAAGCCCCAATGGAGAATCAACAGTCAGTTGCCATCAGATCTCAAAGATGCCAAATCTTGCATTCACCATTGCAAACAAGACCTTCGTTCTAACACCAGAGCAGGTACTTTCTAATAGACCATAAATAGGCTGTAGCTCATTTTCTAACTTTAGCAACCGACTTTGTTTTTTTTTAAGAGGTTGTAATATTTCTATTTTAACATCTGTGCTACGTGTTGCACTGTTACTGGCCATTTTCGTAACAAGTTATGAGTGAAGGTGAACAAACATTTATGCCATGCATTTGTCTTAGGTGAACAGTTGAATCTTCAAAGAGGTCAGAAGGATTTAGTGCTAGTGCTGTTCATACAACATTCTCTGGTTCATACACCATTCTACAGCACTGTTTTGTTTTTTAATTCAATCATACAACATTGAGTTTTAAGGAGTGTTTTTAACTGCTGACTTTATATACTTACATGTTACTTGATTTGATGTAAAAATCTGTAAACTTCAGGTCGAGACTCTTTCTGCTCCATATTTGGTCCTAAGTTCATCATTCTTAAACTTTGTGGAACTTTTGCAGTACATTGTGAAACTGGAGCAAAGTGGCCAAACTGTTTGCATAAGCGGTTTCATGGCATTCGACATACCACCTCCACGGGGTCCTCTTTGGTATGCACTATAATTATGTGTGATTGCTAAAAAATCTGTTTTTGTTTTGTTCTTCCTTGTCACAATCTAAAATGTTGCCTTGATGAACTATTGCAGGATTCTTGGGGATGTATTCATGGGAGCTTACCACACGGTGTTTGACTTTGGTAAAGACAGGATTGGCTTCGCGAAATCTGCCTAGAGTGTGAAGGCAATCTGTCTTCATATTCATACAGATCTCCTATCTGTTATAATCATGTATAGTACTGGCTATCTACTATACGCAAACAATACACTGTAAATGAAATGGATTGAAGAAAATACTGAATGGATACTGGTGATATTGCACAAAGGGGCGTATCATTTTGTGTCTTTCTGAAGAGAAGAACGAGTGGTGTATATTGAAGAAAGAATCATTCTGCAAACGAACCTGCTATCTGATCTCATTTCGGGATTTGGTTTTGCACAGCTGTACACAACTTATGGCTATTGGGATGTAAAAACAGTTCTGGATATTTGAACAGATGCTCATGCATCAATGTTTTTTTTAATCATAAGAGATTTGGGATGGTTTCTGGTCATTTGTGTTGACCGAGTGAATCTAATAAATTCTGTGGGCGGAGAGCCGGCACGACTGTAAAATGTAAAACACACTCTGAATGGGCCGGGAATGAACAATGATGAAAACTTGGGCCATAAAGAGTGTAAATGGACCTCTGAAAGGCCTAGCGTTACCCTATGCGGCCTAGAGGGACAGAAGAGCCTCTTAAAATTATCATGTTTTGAATGAGAGTAAAATGCATCAATAGCCATTGTACTTGTTCTGTTGTTTTAATTTGATTATTGTACTTATTAAATTGTAAATTATGGTCATTAAACTAGTTCATATGTATCAATATGATCATTATCTTCATAAACCTACATACTTTGGTGACATGATATACATATATTTGTGACTCACTGCCCATATGTATGTCACTTATGAATTTTTTTTTCTTTTCTTTGCATTTAGACCCCTCGTTACACTACGGAAAAACCGTTGTTTACCGAGTGCCGATTATTTTGCCGAGTGTAAAATGTCGGGCACTCAGCAAACACGCATATTTGCCGAATGCCTCGACACTCGGCAAAAATGAAGCACACGGCAAACACACGGCAAACGGATCCTTTGCCGAGTGCTACCGCCGTGAACACTCGACAAACAAATAGGCATTCGACAAACACTCTGTTTCCCATAGTGTTACCATATTTTCTAATACATGCATGAATTTCAGTCTACATTATTTATTTCTTTTAGAGAGGGCCATGGTGGTGATTGTATCTGTGGCGGTGGCAGTGCCCGCAGCCGTGAGCAGCAGCGACAATGATGAAGCGCGAGCTACATCTGTTGGTAATGATGAGTAGGAACGTGGATGGCGCACGGCTTCCGTTTGCTAGCAGCAATGGCTAAGTGACTTTTGTAACAAAAACGCATGTGTGCTTTGCATCATGCAGCAACTGTAGATATCAACTACCATGGCTCTAATTCGTCTATATGAAGAACTTGCTCGAGTTTACAGTACGTGAAATCTGGAACTTATTGCTTTGCTCTCTAGATTTCTGATTAATACTTTATCTTGATCTCAATTATATGACGCCATAACATGTATGTGGGTTAAAAATATAAAACAAAAGCTTTAGTACAGTTTGTTGCTAACCATAGTGCAGCTTTATTACCTGTTAGATGAGTGGGCATCCCTGTGGATGATGAGTCATGAATATTTGTATGCCACGTTAGCAAAATATGTAGGGTTACGAAGGTAATGACCGAATCAATGTGTATGAGCTAGTTTAGTGGCCGTAATTTGCAATTTGATGAGTACAATGATCAAACTGAAACAAATGAACAAGTACAATAGCTATTGATGTATTTTACTTTTCGAATGAAAACCAAAGCAACCTGAATCAAATTATGAAATTTAAACCGCCTCTATAAAAATTCTCAAGTATAATCCATGTACAACAGAAGAACTATACAGTGTACATCGTACAAAACCAACCGTGTATTTGTGTGTATGAAGAGATATGCATGTACAGATGGTGTAGACAGACATTGATGTCAATGCCGGCTTTCATTCAGTCTTTGTAGAAGCGTACGCAAGGCCGTGTCACGTGCTCCAGCTGCTGCTGCCGCTGCGGTGGGCTCGCCGCCGCCTTCTCCGTTACCATCTCGGGACGAAGCTCCTTCCGCACCACCTCCGGCCATGATTGACGAGAGCGCGGTGGCCAGCACCGTGGTGAAGTTGGGGTCGCTGGTGATGGCCGCGGTCATTGTCTCCAGCGCCGACCGAGACCTCCCGTCCGTTCCCCCAATCATTGCAGACAGCGGCGGCGGCGGCGGCGGCAGCATTGGCCTGCTGTGCCCAGGGAAGCCGCCGTACATCGGGAACGGCACGGCGCGCTGCTGCTGGAGCAGGCCGGCCATGGATGACGACGACGATGACATCGCCGGCGGTGAGTGGGTGAGGTCGAGCGTGATGGTGGGGAACGGCGCGGAGGCGGAGAGCGTGGCGCCGCCCATGGCCATGGCGGACGCGGCGTAGGGGTTGTGGCCGTGGAAGAGCGACGGCGGCGGCGCGAGGGAGTGGTGATGGCCGCCGAACAGTGCTCCGGCGGCGTCGCGGCTGACGGCCGGGCCGGAGAGGAGCATGGCGGCGGCGGCGGAGGTGGTCTTGGCCATGGCGGCGGCCGCCGGCGGCAGCTGGTGGTTGTGGGCCCCCTCGTACGTCGTGATCAGCACGGCCTTGTCCTCGGCGCACCGCTGCACCTGCACGCACACGCACACGCACGTGTTCAATTATTTACTGTGTTTCAGTCAGTCTTCAGTGACGTATACGTACTCTATATATCGCCACTTGCATGCGATGCAAATCGATCTCCAGTCGCATGCATAAATCAAAAGCCAATCTCTACCACGTTGCACGTGAGACGTCACGATCGCCGCTGCTTAATTTCCAGGCGAAACTGCAAACGTGTTAATTAACAGATCATGCATAATGCTGTGTGTGTCTGCGTGCGTGTGTTACCATATATCTCTATTTGTAATACTAGCTAGCTAGTAGCTGATTATTATTTGGGCTGGTGACAGCAGGTAAGATCAAGAGAGATCGTCCAAGAAAGAGATGTGACCGGGTTCAATAGCGTGCGCGAGTGCGCAGCCTGCAATGACCTTGCATACGTTCACATGTGCATGTCATATGATCTGTCGCGTCAGAGATAGCGAAATTCTATTCAAATGCGTCTAAACTAGGCCGTTTTCTTGGATGCTCCCCAAAGTGCAGGTCGTGTTTGAATACCGGCAAACACGCAACATAGCAGGCCATGGGATATATATATATATATACTTATATATCGCTACCACAGGATCAGTTGCTTAATGGTTTAGCTAAGCCAAGTACTTGCATGTTGCATTAGACTCTAGCTAGTGTCGCCGGTCGTCCTTAAATTTTTGGCGCTTATCCTTGACCGATTGTGCGTATGCTAGATAGCTAGTAGTTATAAGGAATTCAAATGTTCTTTAGTTTGACCAGACTTTGAATGGTTATAGAAATGATGATGCATAGATATTTATGAAGAGTTCCAATGTTAATTGTTTTTATGAACGGTAGTCAAATTAATTACCAATTAATGCAATTTACCTGCTTTCTGACGGGGCACCCTGCGGCCATTGTGCAGCGATAGTATGCTCTTGGGCAAGGGTTGCCCTTGGCCATCTTCTGCCCATACTTCCTCCACTGGCATCCATCGCTTATCTACAAATATTTGTGCATTCCCAAACAAGATTCAGAAAAAGTATAGTCCATTATTCAGAGACAAGATTGTCAAAGAGTTAAGTAATTAGCTCATAATACTAGATTTTTTTTGGTCAAACACATGCACGAAAATAACTTAAACTAGTACAACATAAATCTCTGATAAATTTCCTCTTTTTATTAGCAACGTACCATCGGGGCCTCTGATCGTGCACGCACAGACACCCTCGCTCTCCGGCACGGCGCCTCTGCCGCCGCCGCGGCGCCCTCGGCGGCGTTCTCCACGCGTTCCGGCGTCCCGGTCCCATCCTGTTGCCCTGACCTCCTTTTATCGTTTGCCTCGCCGCTGCCGCCATCAGAACTCGCTCTGCTGTCACCGTCGAGAGCCGCCGTCGCTCTCATCGCCGGCGACATGCGGGGGTCCGTGAATTGATGAACCCCTGGCATTACTGCTGCTGGTAGTGTCGAGTTTGTTGACGCGTTGCTGGCCTGCACCAATCAGTGGGACATATGCATGCATTATTTCCTTGTGATTACGATATAGTCAAGATAGAGTTAAACGTCGAGAGAAAAATGGAGCATAAGTAAATGTGCCTTTATTCAAAAGGTTTGATTTCTGATTGCACGGTCAACACTACCGGAATCCTGATGTTCGCTGTGTGCCTTCGGCACACGGCGAAGAAGTTCGCCGTGCGCAGCCCACGGCGAAATCTCGACGGTGATTAGAGTAGACGGCAAAGACCGCTTCGTCGTGTGTTTTTTATCGGACACACGACAAAAGTATTTGCCGTGTGTTAAAGTGGACACACGGCGAAGTTTGCCATGACGATATATACAAAAATTAGGCATGTGCGCGAGTGTTACTGCCACACGCATCGTTCCAAAAATTAATGAATGAATGACATAGAGACTTAGTTAGCGACCTAAATGAGGTGTTGATTTTATTTTGGAGATCTAATGTGCTGATGAGCACAGGTCTTACATTGGAATACGGTACTTGTAGAGCCTTGTACGAACGAATCATGGACTACATATCACTTGCACAATGAATAGTTCAGGTCTCTCCTGAATTTTATGAATATTTAACTTGATTCTTCTAGAGCAATGCGTGCTTGCACGATTTTGTGCAACATGACCCCAGTACTGACTTCCTAAACAATTTCCTTGTTGTCAACATAGTGTCAGTTGCAGAGAACACGGACTATAATAAATTAAGGAATCAAATGGGTATAGTGCCAATTCATTGGATACAGAAAATAGATTTGGCGGTTCGAGCTAGCTATACGCGGATTTACAGGAGCATTTTCGTGTTATCAGTCATGATTGCTGGCTGCCACACGAGATATTTCTTAAAAGAGTGTCAAATAAATATAATTTTTGCTTAACACATGAAAGCACGCCGTTGACTAGGTAGATTCCGATCGAGACGCGTAGTCATTTCGTTTCTTTGAACTTTGAACAGAAAATATATACCGAGAGCGAAAAGACGAAGGAATCGATGAGCAATAATTATGAGTACTGGTGGTTGAATGGACAGGGAGAAGAAATTGGTAAGTAGTAACGAGAGTGAGTTTGATTTGATTTATTACCTGGTGCTGCTGGGCTTGGATGAGCTGATGGTAGAGCGTGCTGTAGCTGCGGGTGAGGTCCTCCAGCATCCGCCGCAGCCGCCGGTTCTCCTCGCTGGCTTGCCGGAGTTCACCCTCCACCGTCGCCACGTCCATCTACACAGCATAAACATGTATGGTCAAGGATTTTCATGTGTTTAGCTGAGCAGCATCATGAACAATTATCCATGATGTAAGAATGAAAGGGGCAGCCTATATACCTCGCTATGTTCACCGGCTGTCCCGCCGGCTACCACCCCCTCGCCGCCGTTGACTGTAGTCGCCGCCGCCGAGGTCATCAGCAGGTCCAGGGCAGTCTGCTTGCACGCATACAGAGAGTCAAACCACATGATCACCCAGCACAACCCAATAAACCAAAGTCAAGATCTATCCACATATATGCATCGATCTGCCAATCATACAGACACATATCGATCTCAAGGTCCACCTCGATTGATGACTTACGTTGACCATGCTATTGTCATCTCGGCTTGGAGCTCCTCCAGGCTCTCGGCTCCCACCTCCTCCTCCGCCACCGCCGCCATCTCTGCGGCGAGCTCCGCCGGTGGAGAAGAAGTCGATCTCGCTCCTGTGCTGGCTTCCGTGACCAAAGCCGCCCTGCTCCGACAAGATCATCGTCTCCTCCTCCGCCTCCTCCTGCTTGTGGTGTTGTATCTTTGGCACCAAGTCCATGGACAGGATTGTGAGAGGGAGAACGGAAAGGAATGGCCAGGTATATATGACTGTGAAGTCGGCCGTGTCAAAGCAGTAGCTTTTTTTTTTAGGGAAAAGCAGTAGCTAGTTAACACAAGCTTAGACGATGATAAAGGAAGAGATAGGGAGGGAGATGACAACTACATAACAAGCACGTAACGTGAAACGGAAAGGCTTGGACTTTGGACCTGTGAATGGAGACGAGTCGGCCGGAAGAGTTGGGCCAATGGGGAGAGGGTTGGAACTTGGTGGGCCAGTCGTGTCAGAAGGTATGCGTCAGCGTGACAGGTGACTGAGGCGGGAGGGAAGCCCGTCCACGTGTCGGTGCGCGTTGGCCGGGTCAACTAAGTCAACGATTGCCGCAGGCTTGTGACTTCTGGGGAGTGGTCGAGAGGAGGCCACGATCCTGCAGCAAGCCTCAATTTGTTGATTGGATTCAGTAAAACCATTCTGTCCATTTTGTTCAAGAAATGGAGTCCCTATGCTAGAGGATAGAATACAAAATGCAGACAAGATCTATCTGTTCAAATAAGCCACAGTGGATTTTTAAACAGAACAAAGATGGGAAAAATGGTGTTACCACCATAAAGGCTCTAGTTTTTTACTACTGCTTTTCAACGAATGGCTTGTTCCTCTGTACAAAGTTTCTCGAACAGCCGACAGTATTGACGTCTATTTGGACATTTCCTAAGAGTTATTTATAAAATGACTGACAATGATTTTTCTTTTGTTGAGAATGATTGTTCAGTGATTCTTTGTCACTAATGCCTCTGAAAATTCCAATGTAGACTACAAAACTCTCAGTCACTTCAATAAAATCACTTGAAAGTAGAAAACCCTTGGCAATTTGTGAAAAAAAACTTAGTAAATTAGAAATATCATGTAGTTCAACCATTGGAGTAAAACAGTGTTTAGATGACAAGCGATTCCAGTTTGTCATGCAATTTTGTATTGGGATTTTTCATGATTTTGTCACATGTAGTCCGTAGTCTAATAGACTGACTTATTTGGTTTGGATAATGGATTGATCCTGGATAAATTGGTCTAGTTACATTCCATTTGGTTTGTGGTATATATATCCTTGGTTCTTAGTAAACACACCCCGCTCCTCCAACATAGGGGAGCGTATATATATCCTTGGTTCTTCTTTGCACGTTGCTTAGCTCAAATTTGAGCTTTGTGTGCTAAGCGACGTCAGCAATCAAACATAGGGGAGCGTATACCCTAGGAGTCGGAGGTTTAGAGTTGGAAAATGAGGACCAAAGGGCGACGACGCACTAGAAACGCACATATTCCTTTCATGCATGTACCTAATGTAATTTGAATAAATTTTAGCGGTGGCCACAAGTTTATTCAACCCCACTTCATGAGTACTTGAACTTTTATTGCATAGGCTGTAAGGTTGCACTATTAAAAAAAAGGCTTGTAGAGGCGGTTGAAAAGCAGTTGTAGCGGTGTGTATCAGATCCGCCACTACAGTTTCATAGCTATAACTCAATAATTTGTGACGGCGGGTCCAAAGTAGATCGAACAAAACACCTTAAAAAATGAAACTGTAGCAACGGTTGATATCTTTACCCACCATTATGAATAAATCAATAAAATAAAAAGGTCTCTAGCCATCATGGTTGGATCCACCGTAGCGCACCACCCGCTGAGTTGAGTGGAAGAGGAAGAGACAGGGGTGGATCCATAGGAGGGGGACTGCGCTGGATCCGCCGTCATCGGGAGAGGAGGCGGTGAGGCCCGATCCATCATTGCGTGTTGCCCATCGCCGGAAGAGAGGATGGGGCGGTCAGATCCACCGCGTGCCGCTCGCCGCCTAGAGAGAGGATGGGGCTGGATCCGTTGCACGCCACCCGCCGCCGAGAGAGGAGGATGCGGTGTCGGATCTGCCGGGCGCCACCCGCCACCGGGAGAGAGGAGGGGTGGGCTGGATCCATCGTGCGTCGCATGCCGTCGGGAGAGAGGAGGGGGCGGGCCGGATCCGTCGCGCATTGCCCGGCATCGAGCGGAGTGGATGGGGCGGGTGGAGGGCACCGCACCGCTCGCTGCCCGCTACCGGTAGAGAGGAGGGGGCGGGGAGGATGGTGCCGCACCGCTTGCTGCCCGCCGCAGGGAGAGAGGAGGGGTCAGGCCGGATCCGTTGTGCGCCGCTGGACAGAGAGGATGGGACGGGGTGGACTTCACCGCGCCGCTCTCCTTGTCGGGGCATGTCAACGGAGGGTAGTTTGGTAGTGCGAGAGAGGAGAAAGGAAGAGAGGCAGCAAGAGAGGAGAAACGAAGAGAGGCGGCGACGGTTTCGTGGTGCATGAGAGAGGGGAGGGCGTTGTAGGTTTAGGGTTTTTTGCAGATTTATATACAAACTGTTGGGCATGGGTAGGCTGTGAGAGCTGGACTGAAGTAGTGACAGGTGACTTTGTGGATGCCATTATAAATAAGATATTGTTTATAGTGGCGGACTATTTTTTAGTTATCGCTATTAAAATTTGGCCCGCACCACTATTGAGCCTTTTTGTGATAGTGTTGATAGCTATATATCTATGTGCTTAAAACGGAATCAGCATCATTGGGTTATAAGAAGCCACTTGTTCTATCTTTCAAACTTGCCAGAAAATAAAATAAAGGCACGCACACAGATTTAAAGAAGTACAAAAGACAACCCGGCTCGTGTCTATTATACATTATCCGGCTGCATTTGTGGAGAATTGAGGAAGAAAACATGCACGATTTTGATTGGGATAGCCAGCGAGGGGTATAGCTTAATTAAATACTTAACTAGTCAATGGCCCTCGCCAGACAGTTGACAATCTGATGATGAACGACCCTTTCAGCTTAGACTTCAACATGCGGGAACAAAATATTTTTGATTTAGCTTATTGCTGCAAGTTAGATAGATGCCGTCCAGATTCGCATGTGAATGCTTGAGATTTACGAATGAACGCTAGCTCTTGTGCATTCTCCATTTTCGCCCGTTGACAACTTAGTAGCCGTCGGTGTTACTTGTCCGCTATAGCTGGGATATTTGCTTTTCTATTCGGGAACGACCAACCCATCACTTGTACACAAAATATCTACCGAAGGAACGCTAAATATACACTGAGTTTATCTAATTCTTTTCTGATTATATTTTGGTAATTGAATGGTTCAACAGGTACACTACTATTTTTTTTTCATATTTCATAGAACAATACACTTGATTATATTACTAAGTCTAGTCATGACAATACGAAAGTAATTTTCAACACGGACTTACATTTGGTTTCATGATCTAGTATTTCGTTAAGGGCACAGTAGATATAACCTGCGTGGGGCCTTGTGAGATTAATTAATGTCCTAATTTTAAAGAAAGGCCCTCGTGCTTGATTCATGTCGAGCCTGTTTATTTCAGCTTATTTATATTCAGATTATTTAATGTAGATCAAATAATTTAGAAGGACAAACAAACATAACAACTTAATTGGTAAGATTAAATAATCTAGAAAGTAGATTATCATAATTTAATAAACACCTTAATAGGTGCTTATTTTTGGCTTATTTGATAAATGACTCATTATACCCTTATGAAATTGAAGAAAATTACCTGCATATGTCATCTATCAGCGGATCCCACCTATCCCCTTTCTCCAGGGCATTTTTGTCTTATCGTATCTACAATCAATAATCTAGGTACACAAACACCCTATCGACGTATCGTGTTCTGACCTAGCGCCGCCGCCGCCACCAGAAGCATCCAGCCGCCGTCGCCATTTGGTCCCCCTCCTCCTTCTCCTCCGATGCCCACACCGGCGGCGAGGAGGAGCGGGGATCCACCCTTCTTTTTAGTCTATTTATCATTTTCCTTAGATCGAGTCTTAGTTAGGGTTGAGGTCTTCTCCATGTCGAGTTATTTGGCATTGAAAATTTATTTCCTCCTTTTTCTCGCCAGTCACGTCGAGGATAAAGGGTGGATTTGGTCTCTTCATAACGGCATCAATGAAGATAATGGCGGCGGCGACGTCGTCAACAACTTTCATGTCATGATGACATGGAGATTTAGGTTTCCAGACGACGACATCAAGACGAAGATGATGTTGTTGGCGTGGAATAAAATTCTCCGGTCCCTTCTTCGTTTTGTCGTGGTTGGTTTCAACCGCGATGAAGGGCTTGTGAGATCAGGTTCAATATTTTTTCTTCTTCTTCAGTGGCAGAAGAAAGAAGAAAGAAGACATAAAAAAAAAAAGGATTATGCTCAATTCTACCTACAGGAATATTGACCACCGTTTCCTGGGCACCTGTTCTCAGTCTGTTTGCTGAGTGTTTGCCTGTGTGGTCATCTATATGAATCTTCATACATGTTTAGGATTGAGGTTTGGAACTACATACTGAGTGCTCGTAGTTATAATATCTTTGTATTTCAGAGTGCTTGTAATATGAAGATGTACTCAGTTATTATTTAATATAATTCTTCTTTTATCTTAAAAAAGGTACACAAACACCCTCTTCAGATTATATAATTCAAATTATATAATTTATCACAAATAATCTAGATTAAATAATCTCTTTGGGAAACAAATAGTCCGGAACTCCTTGGTCATTTTATTTAAGTGATCCAACTAAACCAAGTGGTAACATGAATGTAGCTGCTCGCCCAAATTGAGGTCTTTCTCTTGATCCACTCATGTACATGTCATCCCCAAATCGTCACCTTATCCTATGAGTAGTACCATTCGCACATACTAATTCACAAGAACATCTCATTTCTCATTGTGAGGTGAGACAACTAAACTATAAGATACTAGTTCATAAGAACGTCATTGTGTTGGAAGCTAGAGACTAAAATTCATAAAGGGGTGATCATACATATCACCAAGGTTGTCCTTACTTATCATGGTCTAATGTAAAAGCTGTGCTCTACTTTTAATAATCTGCACGTTGGCTAATAAAAATACAAATATGAAGATGTCCATGATCATACTTGTGTATTCTTACAAAAATGAGGGTGAGTGTGGGTGACTATAGTGATCACTATGTTCCAAAACATTCATGTCACGTGATGCACGAATGCATCAAATCAAATTCCAGTTCACATGTGGCACAACTAGTGGGCCCTTGTCAAAGCAATACTGAGAAACGAAGATCCATACACTTCAATAATAAATACACATTTGCAAGTCAAGCAAGCATCTAGTGTAAAAGGGGATGGAAATTAGGTAACGACAGCGAAGAAAATCAAGCATCCGTGTCAGAAGTTTCGTGCAGCAAAATTGAGTCCGAGCACTAGAAGTCCAAGCGAGGCAACCAGTCGAGAAGAGAAATCAAGGTGCAAACTTTGATTATCCTATGCACATCTTTATCTCCCATATGCATGGGTCAAATATCATATGCAGGTTAGTTTATACTTTCAAAAAGGATATCGAGAGAGATGCATGACCCAGAACCAAACAAGCAGGAGACACACAAAGTTATCAACCAAGGTCGTCGCAAGGTCGCATGCGACGGTGCCGAGGTCAACAAACCACATACGCATATGGACCAAGAGAAAGGGAAAGGCATAAAGGTGTGCGTAAGCTAAAGTTGAAAGCAACAACCGGGAGAAGAAAAGGTGACGGATACATGCATGAGCACGACACAATTGACATTATGTGTTGTACGTTAGAGAGGTTTCTTCTTAGATAGAAGGTTTGTAAGGAGATATGGAGCTGCAAGAGAAGACCGAAATGTCTCTAAGTAGGCTGGTAGGTCTTCCTTAGACCGGTAAGAGATAGCGGCGCCCTAGCTTGCACTCTGGTGTCTGGGCTAGTACTTGCAAGTGGCAGATTTAAGGCTGTCTGTCGATATAGAGATAGGTCCCGTGAAAAAACGCCAAATGGAGAGAGAGACTTATGGACCAGTCTCGGGCTAGTTGTGCATTGCCAGTCGTTGCACTGTATGACCACTTGGACTTTCCAGAGGAATATTGAAGCTTGTTGATGTGTGCGTTAAGCAAGAGGGACATGTTGCTAGCCATTGAGAAAGTACTGTACATAATAATATCAACTTTCCCGGACAAACGCATGGTTAATGATTTCTTCCAGCAAGTTTCTAGTATCGCGAGCGACCAGCCATGGACCTGGAAGTCCTGTAGGATTTTTTATCTCACTTAGCTAGTACACATATTTTGATAGCGGTCTTGTCAAGCTTCACTACCGGAAACGGCTGGTTTGCCGAGTGCCCCGACACTCGGCAAAGCCCCAAATGCATACGGTAAAGTCTTTACCAGGAGCCATCCCCGGCACATGGCACTTGGCAAAACGAGTATCGGCAAACCCGTTTTTGTCAAGTGCTTTTTCTCGTGCACTCGGCAAATCATTGCACTCAGAAAATGTAAATTACAAAAAGAAATCAATAAAATAGCAACAAAAAATTGAAATGCGGTGAGGACCCCCACTAGGCCCGCCTGCCCTTTCCCGATGCAAGTCGTGGCATTTATTCACGTGCTACGCCTATGTGACTGGCGGGATTCAAACCCATGACCTCTCCCTTGCGTGTATTGTCCCCTACCACTGTACCACTCTTTACTTTGAGACTAGACTCCGTTTTTATTTTTCTTATATTATATTTATTTGTCAAGTGTTTTTACCATGTTTGCCGAGTGCAAAAAATTATACATTCGACAAACACCCTATTTGCTGAGTGCAAAAAATAATACACTATGCAAAGATCTTGTTTGCCGAGTGCTAGGAAAGACGCACTCGGCAAATACCTTATTTGAAAAATTCAAACATACTTTTTGTTGACAAGGTTAACTCAAATTGAAAAGTGTTCAACTATAAAATTGTATAACTTTTGAAGATCTACAACTTTTATATGGTCATTTGTTCATCTGACATAGCTATAGTAACATTGTACACAAATCTTTATATGTGTCACTTATAGTTTCATGAAGTTATATGAGACATATAGATTTTGTAAATAATATTGTAGATCAATTTGAGTAATAAACTAATAATCAAAATAAAATATATAGATCTTTCAAAGTTATACAACTTTGTAGTTGAATTTTTTTTTATTTGAATTGATTTATGATGTCAAAATATAATTTAAATTTATATTTGCCGAGTAGATAGCTTGAAATACGGGATGAACATGGTGACAGCGGAACCACAAGATAATCGATCTGTGTTTTTTCATGTAGCCATCCAAAGGCTCTCGTTCAAAAAGATCACAAATTAAAGTGTGATGATAAGTGAATTTTGTCAACTTTTTTGAAATAAACATCAAACAATTTCCCAATCATCATTTTCGGCAGATTTTATTTAGGAAATGTTTTGATACATATGTTACAATTGGACAAAGTGTAAAACATTAAATCAAGAATTGAAGAGACAGATTTAAGGCGTGAGACGCCACCTTCTTGCAGGAAAGATATTCATTGAACGTAATTTGGATGATACATCAATACTATTATGTCAAATTTCATGAGACAAATAAAAGCAATTTTCCTCGCCCGTTTTAATTTCAACAAAAAGAAATCGTACAAATGTCCTAAATGCTAGAGGGGATGGACGCATGTAGCTAGCTAGGATGGGAGACATTATTAAGGCATGCATTGTATTGTGCCTGAGGCTCCGTGTGTGGCAATGATAGAAAACAGTTAATTAACCGTGTGTTATATATGATCCGAGACGGTATCTTTTAATTTACCTATAGTTCTTCGTCCCTGCAGAGAGAGAAATTCCTACAATAGTAAACCACATATAGAAAAGTTTTTTCTTTTGCTGAAGACAATGCAAGAAGCTTCATCGTCTATGCTGACCTTGACACATGTTGGCATGCATATGGCGGTCGTGCTCTTTCATACTGCCGGAGATTCCAGTCCGGTCTGGTCACTGCCGTCTATCTCGATCCGGTGCAGTTTTCCACGAAGACGACGTCGTGACTGCTCCGCAGGCTGAAAATAACCACCCATGGCTAGATGGATCGTCGTCGGTTGACGCGCGGGTTGAGGGTGACGCTAAAATTCTAAGGACCATGAATTAGCTCAGGATCCATGGGGAAGGCCGCTTAATTATCTCCACCATTTTCCATGGACAGATTGGCGTTTGTATTTTTCCTTCTTTCTTTACGAACTGCAGTACCGCCGTGTCCAATGGATGACAGTCAGTACAATCGTGCAAGACAACTAGTCCTCTTCCTGATGTCTGCTACGTAAGTAGGATCAACTACCTTGACCTTCCTGTTTCTTCATTGTGTTATTCGGTGCGTCAAGCACCGGTTCGTAGTCCTTTCTCCTTCTTGCCTAACAAGATTTTTATTAGTCGACGGCGTCGTCCGTCAGAGTCCGGTTCAGTCTACAAGGTACCGTCGTGTATGACCTAACCAGTGGCCAATGTAGCACTCATGTAAGCAGAGTACCATAAAAGCCGGTGACCAGCCCAAGACTTCTTTTTCTTTGTTCTCCGAAGGACTTGACATTCACGGGTGACAGAGTTAGGCCCATCTTTTGGAGCTTCGCCTGATGATGATGCAAAACCTTTTTCCTCCTTTGCCAAATGATGATGCTAACTTTGATTGGTGTACAGATTTGGATGATTGCATCGTCGTGACCTTTTTAATTAAAAATGCCTATTCGCTTTCATTTTATATGTAAGTTTTTAAATTGTGTAATGCTTTTCTGGATTCTTTTATGTTTTTATTTATTTGTCATCAAGACTTAATCAAATTTATATATTTCATATTACTATAAGATGATATATTCAAGTTTCAACTAACATCTTAGTGAAATGACACAAATATCAACTAGTGCGCATAATCATCATCGTGCAAATATCAACTAGGCGATCTAGACGGTGGCTTTGGCTAGAGGGAGTGATAGTGAGGACCCTACTCTTTAGTAGCAGTGCTGATAGATCTTGTTTATGTAGAGTTATTCGACGTTGGCATTTTAGTGAGAAGAAGGTGAACGTGATGGATAAGACGAGATTTTTGCTAGTTTACCATTGCTAACAACAGGTTTCGCTCTTTTACCATGACACGGTTGCACTTCGCTCAAATCCCATTATAATCGTTAATCTTTTCTTTACTTTGCCATTGTTAAATTTGTAATTGTAATTAACATTTTTATTTACTTAACATGCTGGTGCAAAGACCAAACTACCCCTACCTTCAAACATAGAATCGAATCGTTCTCTCCTATAGAATCGTTCTCTTCTCGTTAAAAAAAAAAGGCATGAGACCGGTCTTGCTTCTCCCTTTCTGTGCTTGAGGATATGGCTCTGCTCCTTTTCCCTCTTGTGTTGTCCTTCTCGCTTCTCCTCATTTACTTGTGGGTGATCTATTTGATATCTTTTTTGGTTCCAATCGATGGATTTGGATGTCTGAGTGTTTTTGGTTTATCGGTTCTTGGCGAGCGAATTAACACGCATGTCGTGGCGTGATCACATAGCCGAGAGCTGATTTCTTTGGTCTTCACTATCCCGCAGCGAAGCAAAAAAGTGAAAAAGGACCAGCGATAGGGAACACATATGAGGGTAGTTGTGTCTTTTTATCTTCCTTGATAGAGGTAAAACTGTTAAACAAATGGCAATGATAAAGGAAAGGAGAAGTTGGTGATTATAATGGTATTCCGACGAATGCAACCTTGTCATGGTAAAAGAGTGAAGCCCACTATTAGCAATGGTAAAATAGCAAAAGTCTCGGAGAAGACATAGTCCATTTTAATTACGCGGTAGGTCTTGATCTTGACTCTTGACAATGATAATGAGTTAGCTTGAGATGATATTGCAAGTTTGCAACCATAGAGAATAAGGTTCTTTAGCTTGATCCTAACTTTTCACATTTTATCGTGGTGATGGGCTCGTAGATGATATCTTCTCGTTCTACTCGTATAGTAGAGATTTAGGAGCTTCCCACCTGACCATCGATTTGAAGTGTACTACCGTCTTCTCTCTCTTGATCAGCCTTTTCTTGACTACACCAATATATGAGAAGTCATGAGGAAAAACCTAGCTGTATTTTCTATGATTTGAATTGTCTTTTCAAATACAAGCAAATAAGAGGAAAAAAAATCCCTTGCCACTATAAATGGTTAAATAGGCAGCTCGGCTTGGCACGATCCGGACCTTAAAAGACCCGTCACGTTTAATTTAGGGTCAAATGGGCAGTCCGGCCTATGCCGTGCCTAGGCCAGATAAAAAATATCGTGCTTTTGACCGACCCAGTTGACACGGTCCATTTATGTATCTATACTTTTGCCGCTAGGACTAAAGTCCTGTTTGGATTCGCTTTTCTGATACTCACTTATCTGAGAAGTGTGAATGTCTAATAAGCTGTGGTCTAGAGAATCCACTGTTTGAATAAGCTGGACATTTGGCAATCCTGATTATTTTCATAAGATTCTCTGTCCTGAGTGGTAAAATGACCACAATATTGTGACCCTGTGTTGAGACTATCTTATTTTTTCTGGATTCGAGCAGAAATAAATACTAATAATAAATAATAAATTTGGTTAAATAGGAATAAAATGTCAGTAATATTTTCTAGTGCATATTCAAGTCACAAGTTTACCGAAATGCCATTTGTCCAAAATACAATTAGACACTAAAGGAATTACATTGCATTATGATTACATCACGACACCATGGCCAAAGCAATAGCATCACGAAAGGTGGTCATATCAAAGTCATCTACTAAAGGAGTCTCATTATAGATAGGAGTTGATTCTTCCTCTTCATCTGGGATCTCTGAATGAAAATGCAAGTCATTGGAGTCATGATCCTTAATAAAATTGTGAAGTACCATACAAGCAACAATAATTTTTGATTGCTTCTCAATTGGGTAACTAGGCAAGTTCAAGAGAATGCGCCACTTCATCTTTAGAACTCCAAATGACCGCTCGATCACATTTCTAAGGCTTGAGTGAGCTTGATTGAAAACTTCTTTGAATCCAACCGGTTGGTGACCATTCTGCCATTCTGTAACATGGTACCTTTGACCCTTGTATGGTGCAAGAAAGCCTTTTTTGTTAGGATATCCAGAGTCCACAAGATAATATTTTCCTGCCCATAGTGTAAGAAACCTTTGTACCATAAGTTTATATTTGACAAATAAACAGAGAAATAAACAATATAACTTCATTATACCATTCGGAGGCCGTGAAAATTGTTGTTTGTAAGTCAGTTGTGTATCCAATAATACACGAGTGTCATGAACAGAACCAGGCCAACCAGTGACTACAAATGTGAACCTCATATCAAAGTCACACACTGCCATGATATTTTGTGAAGGATAGCCATGGCGTCCAATGTAATTCGGTTGTTCACTTAATGGCTCAGTCACTAGTATATGAGAACCATCTATTGCACCTATGCAATCTTTGAAATGAGGCCAAAATCTTGCTTCTTGAAGCTTAGGGTGAATAGTGGAAAAATGAGGATCTTTAGACCTTAGAAAGTGAAAAGCCAATCTCATGATAGCATCAAGAACCTCCTCAAACTTTCTACTAATAGTTTCTAATGACCGGCGAAACTTATTCTTCAATTGCCTAAAAGATTGTGGTGCACCACAAGCCCAAAGAAACATTCCTAGTGCTTCCTTGGTACACATTTTTCTACTTGCTTTCAATCCATAATGTTGTACCAAGGTGTCATGTAGTTGGTAGAAAACTGACCTTGTCATTGTAAACATGTCATAACAGTCATCTGGATCATTTAAAGTTAACTCAACCCACTGGATTCCTATCATTTGAGGAATTGTAGTAGGAATTTCCTTCTTCTTTGCGCCATGGGACCGCATCCATTCAAGACCAAGGAATGCCACCATGTAATCATCATCATCATCATTAGATTCGGAAACATCCATGTTTTGTACAGACTCACTGTCACTGCTGCCATCAGATTCACTAGAGGAACTCATCAAAAAAAGGAAGCCTGCCCAAAAACCACTAATTAGCACAACTCGCAAATTTTATACATGTCTTAGAGTAGCAAGCAAATTATACAGAGTAGCAAGCAAATGATACAGAGTAGTAAGCAAATTATACAGAGTAGCAAGCAAATGGTACAGAGTAGCAAGCAAATGGTACATATGAAAAAAAAAGTAGGCAAACAAATTCAGCACTGCTAATGACATCTAGTGCTTCTTTCTAACTTCCCAAGCCCTCCTCAACCAATTCAGCCTCCCATTTGGTGTCTTCAATGTAATGAACACGTCAGGGTTCTCTTTTTTTTTTGAAGAAGTTGTGTGGCATAGAAGTGTTTATCACTGCCTTCTTGAGCCCCATCATTGATGACTTGATCCAACATACTTCCAATCTCATCTCTAACATGATCCACAACCTGAGAAGTAGCTGAATGTTTACTACTTTGAGCTTTCATCTCATATGTATCCACTAACCGCTTCATGCATTGGTCTCTAAATGTCTTCTTCTTCTTTCCTTTGGGGGACAATGGAGCTGGCCTTTTCAGGTTGCCATCTGTACTAGCTGGAATGTGAGGTGTGGCACCAATCTCTCCATTACCATCACCCTCTGCATCACTACTCAGATTTTGAATATTATTGGCACCTCTTGTAGGAACATAGGAAGTCTCATTTGTAACAATGACAGCTTCAAACATGATCCGCATTTGATCCTCATGCTTAAGTGATGCATCTCTGAAACATATACATCCCGGCATAGCCTATAAGGAGAAAAAACTGTTAATAGACAATTTTGTGAGACATTGGAGCTGTCCAAAAAATTGAGAACTTACTCACCGCATTCTGCTCCTCCCATCAATCATTATCAGCTACAATACAACCAATAGAAGGATCTCTCCCTAGTCCGGTGGATCTCAAATTCAAAGTCTTCCACTGAGTATATTTTTTCTTTAAAATATCCCATCGGTTCTTCATTTGTCCTTCATTGTATGGCCTCTTGGTACGTTCATAAAATTTTCTAACAAGATTGGCATATCCCACACCATTCAAGCAATATTGCGGTCGGTTATGAGCAAGGATTTCATTAACACAAATTTCATTAAAAATCTTGGCAGCCAAAGGATCCCATTTTGCCACAACTTTTGTTGGCTTCTCCATCTAAAATATGTCAGTTCATTAGGAATAAAATGAAGCTACAAACTAACAGTTCAGCTGGCCTATTCAGTATCATCCATCCAACAAATTTGAGTACACTACTATTTTCTAATGAGGAACACAACGATTTTGCAAAAAAAAAATTAGAGAAATCGCAGGTCCCTTACCTGTACCGCGCGGATCTGACGAAGGAAGAGGAGGGAACAACCTGTGCGTGGATCGGGGGAGGGAGCAACACCAGCAAAGATCAGGCGGCGTCCTCCGCACGGATCATCGGCGTCCTCGTCAAGGAGCAGCACCGGCAAAGATCTCCGTTCTTCACGGAGCGACGACCACCATTTGGGCTCCCTGCCTGCGCGCGAGGTGAGGGGGCGGCTACCAGGCGAGCGGAAGAAGGAAGGATGGAGGGAGGCCGGGACAGGGAGGGGCGGTGACGCTTGGGCCAGCAGAGGGGGCGGCGTCGGCGTTGTTGCGGCCTGGGTGTCGGGCGGGCGCTGCCTGGGCGGGTGTGGGAGACGGCCAGGAGTCGGGTGCGGGAGAGGGGCAGGGGGTGGAAAAGCGAAGTGATTTTCCTCGCTGGACGGTTCGGGCTGCCGATGGGAAAAAGCGGGGTGTTAGGTAAAACTTTGCTTTTGGGCACCACTTGCTTGTCTCATAAGCCGATTATAAGCGGGGCGTTTGGCGCGGATTTTTGCTTATTTCGACCTATAATCCGATTATAAGCGAATCCAAACAGGACCATAAGACCAGCTTAAGTATCAAGGTTATTAGTGGGCCGTTGAACAGTGGGCCTCCACGTAAAAATAGGCCCAGTTGTGCAACCTTGCTGCTTTCTCCACTGCTTCGGAACGACCCATCCGAGTCTGATCCAACGGGTGGTCACTGGAGGCGGCGGCGCTCCCCGATGAGCTCTCGGCCGGCGCTAGTCCCCCTCGTCTCTTCACCGCCGTCGGCGGCGGCACTGCGGTGGCCACACGGCTGCCTTCTCTACCTCCGACCCACGTGCGCCTCGTGGTCCTCTCGCGCCGTAGCTCGTGGCGCTACTGCGCGCGACCCGCCGCAGCCGCGCCTCGTGGCCGCGCAGTCCCCTCCTCCGCTCGCCGCCGGCGCCGTCCGAAGGGGCGCCGAGACGGGGCTCACCATACTTCTCGTGGTTCTCGCTGCGGTATGCCTCTGGTCATATGCTGCTTCTGCCTTAATCTTATTGCTTGGGGCATTTGGGGATCCGTTGGTTGCGTAGCGAGTGGGTTGTTTGGTGCTATTTCTTGGTTCATGGATAGAAAGGTTAGATTTTAGGAATAACTAATCCACAGACCAAAACATTAATAACATTTATAGATAGCTGGAGAAGGCGAAAAACTGCTTATCCGTCAGTGCTCTGTGCACGTCAACATGGACATTCTAAGCAGGATAGGGAAATGCGCGCAAACTCGAAGAAATGGATTTTATTGTTGATTAATGCTCTGACAGAATTTATGATTACCTTACGATCCATCAGGATTGGATTATTGGTTGAAAGAAAAGAACAGAAGAAACTACAACAAAGAACATTGTAAAGCCTTACCTTATGATATTCTTTAGCTTTTTGGTCAATTGCTCAGTGCATCTCAAGATGGCAGTTTGGCCAGGATATAAATCGATTAGTATAATCCCTGCAGACCTGATGTCTAATTTTATGAATATTTGCCAACTTTTTATGGGGCAACCTATGCATCATATAATCGGTAACAATTTGTCCTACTGAGATAATAATAATGAAGGATTCATTGTGTTGTGTCTATAGTCCGTCTATTTGGCAACATGTGCTTTGCAGAAGTTCAATATGCAGTGAACTGGGGTTAACACTCACCCACGATGCTGCTGTTATAGCATTTTACTTGCTTCGCTCCTTAATCAACAATGTTATTCTTGTGTATCATAATTTGTAATTGTTCGTGCTGACATCCTAATTCTACTTGCATTGATACATGTATTTGAGTGTTTACAACTGTAATTTTTTTCGCATAAAAGGAAAAATTATACTCGCATCGCTTTGCTCTCACCCCTATTGGTACTGAGCCTATGCATTTGGTTTCCCTATCCCATAGGTATTTAACATTACCATCTAATAGAAATGGGCAGCTATGGCTTAGGGTTCTCTTTGTTCTTGTCACAAATGGGTACAGTGTTGTAGTGTCACAAAGCAAGAAAAGAAACAAAGAACAAACAGCAAAGAAAAACTAGTACATGACTAAAGAAACACACTCCATGAAGCCTGTTTCAGTTTCACCTATATGAACGCTAGCCTAACAATAAATCAATTGATCAAATTCATTTTTGTGAAATGAAAGTAAAATCGTGAAAGAGGCTTGGTCACAATGATTGTTAGCTATCATAGCTGCATGGGCCAGAACTTATATCCTATAATAGACAGTTATATGATTGCACTGTCATCATTACATACGATTAAAATCCATCTATTCTTGCACATCTTTCGGTTAATTTTCTAAATCCTAATTTCAGGTTATGACCTTCACCCTATCACTGATCATCTTATCATTTTCAGCACACAGGGTGAGTACATCATCTGAATAAATGATAACTACTGCATAAATGGGGCACTTCTCTTGTGTGAACTTTGTCTCTTCTCTTTTCTTATATATTTTAATCTTTTTCAGGCTATAAAGACACTCGAAATAAAAGCAAATAAATTAGCAGAAATTGTTGCCGAAGAGATACCTGGAACCCTGTCTTCACTAAAGCTTTCCTTCTTGGAGATCAATGATTTAACTAGCCAACTACAGAAACTTAGGTAATACATTTATTAAGCACTCCAAAACTTAGCAGGCTGCAAAATGGAGTTACTATTTTGTTTCTCCTTCTGCTCTTATGCAGGAAGATGCTCACAATAAGTCGATTTGGGAAGAAAACTAGTACCAAAATGATTTTTCGGACTGGCCAGACATAGCTGGGATATATATTTACTAGTTTGCAGGTGAAATATCATTTCTGAGGCTACTAGTTTCTGCCAAATTCTTGCTAACGTTGCACATGCTTCCAACAGTAATCCTGCACATTTGCATGACATCTAATATCTTGCAGTGCCCAGTAGTTTTTGCATGGAAATTACAGTGGTGAAGTAACAAACTTCTCCCTAGTACTAAAATATTCCACAAATGACTGCCATTATTGATGAGGAGATATTCGATACTTCTATTTGATATTGTAAGCAACATGACTTCATTGCTCCTTACAACTTTGAGTATTTCTTGATGCCTTCTTTGTAGCTTGCCATCTCCTGTGGTGTTGATAGGTTAACTAAGACGGTAACCCGTGCACTCGACACCAAGTCTTTGGACTCTGATGTTGAAGGATCCTCGCGCCATACTTGGACCTCCCAAACCTTTGAGAAGGACGATTGAAGAGAAGTCTGATCAGATTCATTTCTCAAGTCGAAGTTGTGGAAGTAACTGAAATACTTGAAGAGGAAAAGAAATGCAGGGCAAGAAGCAGAGGTGTATATACATTGGTATTTTGTACCGCATATTTTAGGCGTTCGGATACCTCAGTTTTCTAATGCTTACATACTATTCTATGAGAAGTATGACCAGTAAGTGAAATGTGAATGTGTGACATCAGAAGTACTATCAGAGTACCAGGTGGATGCAATCAAAGTGTGCACTTTCTAGTACATTTGTTGGCGTGTCATGTGTAAGAGGAAGAAAGCAAGATGCTTTGCAAGATTGCGGTGAACATGTAAACGCCTCGTGAGTTACACGTCAGATAGGACTAGGCGGCACAAATAGAAAAGGATAAAAAGGGTCAAACTTGTGCAGCTGAAGCAGAACGTTTCCAACACTCACATTATGCTAAAAAAAAAAGTCTCCGAAGTGTATGCTGCTCTTCTATTCTACTCTTGATCAGAGTCTTGATGGCGGCTAAGGTGGCTCCACCCGGACGGACATTTTGGTAAAAGGATTTTGTTTCCTGGGTTCACATTATGCTTAAAAAAAAATGAAATAATTTACGGTTCGGTACCTGGATGTTGCGGCCGAGCTGGACGGGCGTGGCCTTGGCCTGGACGACGTCGCCGAGGCGGGCGGGCCGGAGGTGGTTGATGGAGAGCTGCACGCCGGCGACCCTCCGGTGCCCCGACGCCATGTACGCGCCGATGCTCGCCGTCGACTCCGCCATCAGCGCCGACACGCCGCCGTTGAGCATCTTGAACGGCTGGCAGCACGTCTCGGTGACGGCGAGGCGGCCGGCGACCTCCGCCGCCGTGATCCGGGTGAACTCGAAGCCCAGCGCGTGCAGCGCGTTGTCCGCCCTCATCTCGCCCTCCTCCCCCGCCGCCGCCGCCGGAGGACGAGGAGGCTTGGTTGAGGAATCGCCCGCGCCGCCCATCGCCGGAACGTTTCGCGTCACCTGATCGATCGATCACCTCGAACTGCTGAATGGTAGCTGGCGTGGCAGAGGCAGAGACCGGCCGGCCTCGTGGGCGGATGATAAAGAGAGTGCCCAGCCGAATCTTACGACCAGAAAAGTAAAAGTCTTCCCGTGATTTGGGCTTGGGCTGTACATGTGCATATGTAATCAAGGCTTTAGTTTGGCCCAGTGTTGGATTAGCACATGGCCCAGTGTTGGATGGAATGGAAACAGTTGGTCTGACTTTGTCATCTGTAACAGGCTCCCGCAAAATACTGTTGGATTGCAATCAGCAGAGAAGAAGAAAACAGAGTACAGACTCAAAACAAAAAGAAGAGGAAAACAGAGTAATCAGTACAGTGCACACACATTGTCAGAAAACATATTCCTGCTCCGTTTCGAGCCTTTTTTTTTTTAATCTTATATACTGTACTACGGTGTATGATATCGGTGGGATTAATTACTCATTTCCTCAGTTGCAAGGACAACTACTTAATTCGCCAAAAGGTTTCGTTTGTCTTTGCAAAATCAAAGAGCACCGACCAACGAATTAGAGAGAGATGAGATGCCCTTGGCCGGCCAAAGAAAAGAAGGCAACGACGAAGCAGCTGCCTAACCAGCGAATGGATAATCCGCAGTAAGTTACTCTTATGTGTGCCCAAAGCTAAGCATGCCAGCTTTCGTTGTAAAGTTGCACTTCCGGATCCGGGTGCTCTGATAATTAGGAGTTCCACATACAAGCTTGTGGCGACCACATGCCATTCGACAAAACTCTAATCAGTGTATACCATGTGCCACAGTGGCCTGCACGTCGATCATAAATAAAACCATTATATATTTCTCTCTGAAACATTAATGTACATTTCGATGATATTATATAGTCTTAAATCAACTATCAAATGTTAATCCAGCAATCACCGGCGAGAGGTAATCATTAGCCTGCCGGGAAACATGCATATTATTATAGCGAATGAGCTTTCTGGCATGTTCCAGGGGTTTAAAAAAGTTTTAGTAATACTTGTGCTACCTCCAGTTAGGTATCTTTTTTTTTTAAAAAAAACTCCAGTTAGGTATATAATGCACAGTTGCTCTAGGCACGCCGAGGTTCTCCATGTGGAGAGGAATAATGGAATCTACATCCACTTTAATTTTGACATTATTAAGCTGTTCCAGGAGCAATCCATCACCAAACATAGTTGGGCCTATCATTTGGCGCGCGCGCGCACACACACACACAGCTTAGCTAGATCGGCTAATAATACCTTTCCACAAGTACTTGTTTGTTCTATCATCACCAAAGAGGGAGGGAATCATGAAGGAAAGGAAAGTTGGGGAGACTCCCATGTTCGTGACAGGTCCGACGAGACACAACCATTTGATTACTACCAGTTGTGTTGGTTCATGCCCAATCACCAGTACAGTTGCACCTAACAACAAAAAGTACGGTCATCCATCATTTGCACGAAAGATGATGAGCCGGTTGGGAGCGCTAGATATGCTCTCCTGTCCTGTGATGACGCGGTCTACACGGTCATCGAAAAGCAAGCGCTTTTGACCTATTTTTGTAGCACTAGTAGTAGGCTAATCAGCAGACGGCCGTACACTCAGACCTGTCGCTGCCTAACCAAAGGACCAGTGTTTTTGCAGCACGCGGCTAATTTTGGTTCCAAGTAGGCAAGTACCCGAACAATTTGTAATCAATTAGAGCTAATGCAGGCCACGCGTTGCACCTTGTTGCTCGATCGATCGGCCGGGCTGCACTATAAATGCAACATGTTACAACATCGAAACACGATGCGTACGCCCTCGGGCGTGATCATTTAAGCATAACAAATATATTAGAGATCATCATCAACAGATGGAGTGCTTAGGTGGAATTGGAGGTGAAGAAGCCTCTGTCTGCAAGAGGTTAGTTAGCGATCGGATTATAAGTTGTAGTACATGGGGAGGTGGTCAGGGACGAAGCGCGCCGCCGTGCTTGGGTTCCTGAGCTTCACGAGTTCATCGACAGAGTCCACCGTGTCATCACCCTCTCCTCTTCCGGCGGGCAATCCTCCATCCGCTACTGAACCAGTACCATCTGCTGCCGTTGCAGCTAGGCCGGCGCCGTCACGGCGTACGGTTGTTGTCACTGTTTGTGAGTGTGTGTACTAACTGCCGACTGCAGACGCCGCCACCGGCCTTGTAATTAAAGATCAAGCGTAGCGCTTGCACATGCAATGCAATTGGTGCATGGCCGGCGGGTAACGACAACGCTTCGCTACTTTTGATTGGGCGATGTGCGGCATGAATTGAATTCGGTTCTACTAATCCCAAGCTCCAGCAGCGCGTCACGTGAAAGCTTTTCCCCTTCCGGCCGGCGACGCCACTGATTTGTTATCTGCACACTGGTACAGGTGCTAGTAGAGGATAGGATGCACTCCTGTGCGACTTCCAGTAGGTGGTCCATCCCATGTACTCCTAGTACTGTACTCGTAGTAATTTACACACTCCCCTATGCGTTCGTTAAATCAGCAGGTCGTCCCCATGTCGACCCATTTGTTTTTCGGGATATATAATACAATGGAGAACTCTCATGCGTATGTCAAACGACTGGAGTGATGACCAATGCTCACGACAACCATTTCTTTATGTTCATATGTTTGAATCTAATGTTCGTATATACGTATGAACTGAAAGAGAGAGATGCCCATGCATGAATGAACATGCACATACTTGAAAACGACGATGCTGCTACTAGCAGCAGATGTTGGAAACCCCCACAACGACCGCCCATCACATGGACAAGCTCAGGAGGAGTGCCGGAAGGGGAAGACGAAGACTAATTCAATTGTTTTGCGTTTCCTTCGCTGGTTAGCTGCCGACGTCGATCAATGGCTTACTTTGTGTTTCTTCTTGCTGCTTCAGCCCTTAACTATACTAGTTTATTTGCCTCTGGCGGCGTGCATGGATAGCTTAGATACTCTGTCAGGCGGGATCAACATAAATTATACTACTACTAGAATTTGTTTATACCGGGCACCCAGAAACCGTTAATGGCCAGCCTGGGCGGTTTCCCCAAGCCGGTTTTGCAAAACCGGCACGGTGGGTGTGTGTGTGTGACAGAGAGACGCTATACAACAAAAGGTCAAAGCTGGTGCGATGGATGGATTGAATTGAAGCAACAGGCGTGCATGCATCACGCGGTCAGTGAGGCTGACCTGTGGGCCTTCTGGGCGGCGGACAGGAAGAGTAGCGTAGCCCGGGCGGGACCCACCATCTCCGGCGGGGAAACGCATACGCATGTGCGGTCGCGTGCCCCCGGCTCTCATGACATGATTCTGTCCTCCTGTCCTTTTTAACGTTCGAGGCAACCGGCACGTGCCGCCATGCTCGCGCCCGGCCCCCACACACTCCGATTCTGTTCTCACTTGCACGGCATGGGTAGTTGCGCTAATCAGCTCTCAATTCTTCCTCTTTTTTTTTTTTCAAAGAAACTGTGCTGTTTTGGTTTCACATGAATATACGTTGTTGACATGGTGTAGGATGCAATTTCATGTTGCTCTAGTAGGTTCCATGAAATTAGTCAGAGTTGTTCCTAGGATGCAATTTCATCTACTTCTAGTAGTAGGTTCCATCGAGACTAGTAAGATTATTATGGCATTACTAGTTTGTAAAGATGAGTTCGTCTTGGTACACGCAAAAGGTAGTACCGATCAACACCTTCAAAAACTCGGCGAGATTTAATCCACAAAACCAGGATCATTTCCTACGAAAGCGACTGCTTGCTTCTTTAGTAATTCGTAGACCAACATCAACGGAGATGGCGTCCCCCTCTGATCTGATCCTCTCTCGATCGCGGGCATGTGCCTCACGACGCTGCATGCCAACCCAAACCCGGTGATCCGACGGCTCTCAACCAAACGGCACGTAACGCGGGAAGTGAGTGCTTTTCAATCTCCGCCCAATTATTACTTTTCTTTTTTCTTCGCTCGACATCAACGTGCACCCGCACCAAACTTGTCTTCCGGATCTTGCCTCCCATCTTCCTCTCTCAATTCTCTCTTTCTCTCTCTCTCCTCGAGTCCGTGGCTCCCTGCTTAATTAGTTTATTTCTCTCTCCTCTCTCAATTCTCTCTCTCTCTCTCTCTCTCTCTCTCCTCGAGTCCGTGGCTCCCTGCTTAATTAGTTTATTTCTCTATCTCTCTCTCTCCTCTCGGCGTGGATATATATGGGCGCACAGGCCCCCGGCCGAGTAGCTGTTGTTTACCGCAGCACACAGTACTACAAGTTCTCTCATACAGTCACCGGAGCACAAAAAAGTTGAAGGCATCGATCTACTGGTGGATTGGATTTGGATTTGCAGCAGCTAGATACAACAAGATAGCAGCATCATGGGTTCTTGGGTGCGCACCATCACGACGCCCTTCAGGAAGATGCTCAACCCGCAGCGGGAGCAGCACGGCGGCAAGAAGGCCTCCCGCCACCGCCGCCAGTCTTCATCAGGTAAAAATAATCGACACCATCCGTCCATTATTTCTGTATCCATGCCAGTTCTTCTATCAATCCTTGGATGAATAGCTACTAGCTAGTAGATGCTAAGACCGTCTTCTTCTGGATCAATAATTCAGGCATCATTTCGGCGCCCGGCGGCGGCGACCTGGAGAGGACGACGTCGTCGCAGCTGTACGGCGAGGTGATGGCGTGCACGTACGAGGACGTGCAGGTCATGTGGTCCATGCTCGACAAGGCCAGGATCTGCAGCGCCGCCGCCTCGTGACCACCACACGCCCCTCTTCTCATCGATCCGTCGTCCGTCCGTCCATGGAGATAGATGAGACGTGACGAGACCCGTCGAGATTGATCGAGACATACCCATCATCATCATCATCATCATCAATTCATCATCAGTACATAGCGCACAGCCATCATTCATCGCAAGCAAGCAAAGCAAGCTCTTGGCGAACGGCACGGCCCAGCACATCGTCAGAGAGCAGCATGCGTGCCTGCAACTGCAACCCCGGAAACTCCCTTTTTTTTTTTTCACTTGATTTTCGTGTTATTAGCATATGGATCCATGGTCGAGTCTGATGAATCCCCAGTGCTGCCGGCACGTGACGCTCTGCCTGGCCTGGAGAGATTTAGTGACTGCAGCCACAACGCATTAGGATATGTTGTTGCTTTTGAGGCCATGTTAATCTGCTGCCCACACTTTTCCTAGTACTAATACTAGTTTTTGGTGTCAGAGATGCATGTTGTTCATCATCCGATGCATGAGTTACATATACTACTTTGGGAGATCCTAACTCCCTGCAGTCGCTCCCTTCTCCTTTCAGCCAAGTAAAGTTCAAGCGGTGTACTCTTTTCCTATTCGCTGTACTCAGACTACTCAGTGCTCGTTAGACGGTTAGAGCGAGTAGAAAAATCGACGATTAAGATAAACATCACGCCGCAGCATTGTCAGTAGTCTACAGTTCCAACACTATGAATAGTCTAAAGTTGACTTGATGGCTTCCTGTCACGAGGCATGGCACAGTACTAGTTGTTCTTGTCGGCCATGCCGAGTTCATCCCATATATGATCCTCACTTTACTTCTTCCTCCTTGGTCGATAGTCGATATGATAGGGGGAGGAAGGAGAGAACCATGTGTCATACGAGGGTGTAAAAAATGGCAATGAGTTCAAACCCATTTGGTTTTGCCTCATCATGTGACCCTCACTTTTCTTCTTTCTCCTTAGTCAATATGGTAAGGGGAGGAAGGAGAGAACCATGTGTCATGTGAGGGTGTAAAAATAGCAATAAGTCCAAATCTATCGGGTTTTATCTATATCCGTGAGTCAAGATAACTAGCACTGGGCGTTCGGGTTACCCGAAAAAGTTCGGGTCGGGTATTTTGGGTTTTTGAAATTTCAGTTTTTCAGAATCACTACCCAAAATTACCTTAAAATTTCGAAGACCTAACATTTTGGGTACCCGAAAATTCGGGTTTAGATTTCGGGTTACCCGAATAACCCGAACATAATACATATCATGCAGAAAATAAAGTTTCTATAACAGTTTTATGTAAAAGAAGAGATGTATTTAGTCTTTATTTTATAATAAAAAAATATAATTGATTCAACAACCTTTCAACTTTATTGGTTACAGGTGTATGAGTGGTTTCACCTTTAGTGTTGAATGAAAGGAAGCTAAAGAGAAGTGGATTGATGATATTTCGTGTAAATCGGGTATTTTGGGTAACAGAGGTACAAACCCGAATTATCTGAAATATATTCGGTTTTCAGATTTGCCACCCGAAAATATAATTCGGGCATCAGGTTTCGTGTTTTTCGGGTTCAAGGTCGGGTTTTTCGGGTTCAGTCTTCGGGTTTCGGGTTTTGTGCCCACTGCTAGAGATAACTCTAGTTAGATACTCCATTAATATTTATGGGTGATTCGGTATCTATACCTGCCTGCTTAACCAGACCTGAAAGGTGGCAATGGGTCCAAATCTATCGGGTTTTATCTATATCCGTGAGTCGAGATAACTCCAGTTAGATACTCCATTAACATTTATGGGTGATTCGGTATCCATACCTGCCCGCTTAACCAGACCTGAAAGGTGGCAATGAGTCGAAATCTATCGGGTTTTATCCATATCCATGAGTCGAGATAACTCCAGTTAGATACTCCACTAACATTTATGGGTGATTCGATATTCATACCTGCCCGCTTAACCCGACTTGAAAGGTGGAGAAGATAGTTTATTTGTTAGAGTTGGATTGGACTGTTCGATAAGGATCAGTATTGGGTTGCACCTCCTTGTAAATGGGCTGACAACTATATTTTGGAATGGTCTGTCCGGTAGTGGGTTTGTGTACAGTTTGTACCTAGACCCGACTCATCCAATGGGTTAATCTTTTTCTTCGTTAATAGACTTATGGGTATAATTTTCACCAAAATCCGCCTCCCAGTGAGAGAAAAAACTATCGGATCACAGGTAACGGGTACCCATGCATTGCCACCTTTACGAGAGTGGAAGGGGAAAGGCTTGGGTGGCTAGGTAACGAGACCTTTACAAGAGTGGAAGGGGAATGGTCTGGGTGGCCAGGCAACGAGAACGAGGACAACTAAAAGAATGGGACTGGATAAAAACCAATAGTTTACTTTTTTAGCTGGTTCATGATTAGGGATGCAAATTTTACATTTTGTGGGTCAGTTCAAAATTTACTAAAACAATATAAAATCCCTCATCCATCTCATGAAGCTAGTATAATAAATTTCTAACAAATAAACTAGAGTCTTGATCCATAACTATCCATTTGATACCCATGACCCATCTACATTCAGCTTTATTTCAATCACATTAACTTCGTACCATGAGTATCTTGGCAACTTTGATAATAAATTCTGCATTATTTGATATTTGCATGAAAATTGACAGCTATGTTTATATGTACTTATTTGTTTTGGACCTTATACTATTTCAAATTTTGTTCCGGATTGCTACCGTTTTTTTCAGGTCAAGTTAATTCCATCTGGGCCCCTTCATTATTCTAAAATTAATATACGCGATGGCTTCTTTGCCTACACGCACTCATCGAAGCGCATGAGGACCCGCTAGTAACTTTACCGAGTTCAGATGGACCGATCTGATCAGAAGCTCAAATGAAAACTACTATTCACCACTAAGAGCATCTGATCAAACAAAAATAGAGTAGAAGGCCTCCTACTCTATTTTTTAAGAACCTAGTCCAGAAAATCAACTCAAGCAGGCCTCTCATCTACCCACTCAATTTAGTAGGGCTCTTAAATTCCAACTTCAACCTCTCCTATTTTGGAGGCTCCTACTTCCCACTCAAACGCGTGTCTCACAATTTTTTCATTTTTTTTCTTCCTTTTTTCTCATTCTTTCTCCTCCTCTCTATGCTGTGCCCGTCAAGCAAAGAAAACACCCCCGCCGCCGCCTCGTCGGGGACCGAGCACGGGCAGAGGGCGACCCCGGACAGGAGCGGCATCGACTGCGGGCGGATCTCGGGCGGCCCCGAGAGCAGGAGGCGCCGGCGGGAGAGGTGCGGGAGGAGAGGAAGGCGACGTCGGCAGCTCCGCATGGCGGCGCTCACGGGCTCGGGCGCTGGCGGCTGCGGGTTCATGCGCGCGGGGCCACTGGCGGTGGCGGCGGGTTCGCACGCGTGGGCGCCACTGGCGGCAGCGGACGTGGGCTTGGGGGCTGGGGCGACAGCGGCCCAGCTCCGTCCAATCGCGCAAGGGCGAGGGCTCCCTCCCCACCGTCGCCCAACCCTGTTCGACCTCATCCTGCTGGATCTCGCAAGTGCGCGCCACGGATGCGAGCTACCGTGCGCCAGATCTCGTCCTCCTCCTCCTCTCTCTGCCCAATGGTGCGGACGCGTACGTGGGCTCGACGACGCACGACCCTGGCTTACGGAGCTCCACCATCGAGCGCGGTCAAGCTCGTCGGAACCGCCCTCCACATTTGCACCTCCCTGGGCAGCCCGTGCACCTCCCCTATCGGCGGCGGGCCTGCCCTTGTCCCCTCTATCTCTACGGCTAGCCCCGTCTACCGTCGAGTCACTAACAAACAGGCCCCATCCATAACAATTGTTTTGTGACACTGACGAGCGGGTCCTGTATTTCAGAACAAAACTGAGAGCCAGATTTTAGGAAACCCTGCTGGAGTTGGAAATAAAATTTAGCCTCTTAAAAGTAGGACCCACTTCTCTGATGTAAAAGTAGGAGGCCTCACTGGAGACGCTCTAAGTGTCTAAGTTGATGACTCTTTTTGATGGACTCTGGTATCTTGTTTATAATTCGTTTTTGCACGCCTCTTGCATGCTCAGGACTTCACTGGCGCAAATTAGCAAATGTTGAACCACCATGCAGTACATGGTCGCAACTAAGGGCCCATAAAAGTTGGCCCAAAACTCACTTAGTTGGGTGGGTAATAACGGCCCAATAGCAAATTTTAGGATCAGCAAAAGTAGTAAGGCGTTGTTCTTTCTTTTATAGTGTCTTCATTTTTCTTTTCTTTTGTTTTTTTGCGAAGGAAGTGACTTCATTTTTCATTGTCTCTTTTGGGATGAGTAAAGCACAGGAAGACGCTCAGGAAATGCGAGTGTAACGATCCAGCACAGCTAACATTTATTTTTCGTTAAAAAAAACATTTTTTAGGAATGGTAGCACAGCTAACATTAATTAAGTAGGAACGGAATACATCCATCAGAAAGTACATCGATGATGAAAACTTGTCAAAGGTTACTCTGGTAAGCATTAACAGAAAAAAAGAAGAGTGAGAAAGGATGATGGCTGGGCTGAATCATGCTCTGAGTCATTGATCTGTTGGTAACAACCAAAACGGCGGACGCAGAGGGTAGACGAAATCGTCGAAGGATCGGTGCACTTCTTCAGTCCCTTTCTCAACATCGAAAATATGTAAAAAGTTCTGACCAACGTGGTTCAGAAAGTAAATACGATTGCCTGTAAGCCCACACGCGGAAGCCGCACACGACGCTCCAAATCTCGAAATCCCAACGTGATGGCCGCCGAGAAGGAACACCCGATCATCCCCGATCTCGTCCACCTTGCGCCACGCCGGCGCCGAGAAATCCATCTTGTACACATTAACCTCTGCGACCTTGTGCACGTTCTCACCCTGGAAGAAGATGACCACGAGAAACAGCTCCTCGCACGACTCGACGAGAGGTAGCTGGACCATATCGGCACGGTCTCAGGAATGTCGACCTCGATGGAGGTGAGGGTGGGCTCAGCATCGGCAGGATCGAACTCAACCACTCCCAGCTCGTACCCGGTGATCTCGTAGTAAATCTTGCCTCCGACAGCAGCCATGCCGTGACGCCTTGCCATGTGCAGCTCCTTTTTCGCATCGTCGTACTTGGTAATCGAGTAGCCGTGGCGTTCCCATTCGCTTCCCCCAATGGGACAAACCCAATAGTCAAAACCGTAGAGGTCAAGGACCATCACGACGCAAGAGCTGGAGCTGGGCTTGTTAGAGAGGATGCACTTGCAGTCCAGAGGCAGGTTCTTCTCCATGGACGGCAGGGCGATACGGTTGCCGTCTTCCGGCCGCCACAGGAACGTGCTCATGCAGGGAGAAGGAAGGTGCAGCGAATTAAAGACAACAGAAGATAAATGGAGAATGAAGGGAGGTGTTGCACGGATGATGGATAAGTGTTAGATGAACAATGCGTATTCTTGTGGTTTATGTTTATATAGGGTACTATCTACACAATACATGAGCGTTTTAGGGGTTCTCCTACCAGACGTTCAATTCTGAGACACGTGATCATGACTAGATCTAGCTTATGTACTAACACACACACACACACACACACACACACACAAAAACAAGAATTCGAGTATGCTTTTATAACAGGATTTGCACATCCATTTGGACCATGGAGAAGCCATACACGTGCCTATCAGTTTAAGGTATGCATTTGCTGAAAAAGTATTATTACGCCATATGTAGCTCCAGAGACATCATTTTCCTCAAAGCTGAGTGCAAAGTGCTGCGGTGTATTCTGTATATCAGTGAGCTGTGAGGTACGCAACTCATCCGAGTAGTATGGTTAGAGCAAGTATAGTAACGTGGATTCAGCTGGCGAAATCCGTTGTGGAAGAGAGAGAAGTGTTAAAGCACCAGCAACGTAGTAGGAAATCGAACCATCGTCCTCGCTGGCGGTTCGACTATCGAACCATAAATGTTGTAGATACCGAACCGAGAGTGGAGAGAGAAAAAAAACGAACCATCTGTTCGGTTCGATCGACACCGAACCATGCATAATAAAAAGAGAAATCAAAAGCCCATTCGTTTGCACAACAGCTGGCCTGGCCACAAGATCACAAATCAAAACGTACTTTTTAACTCCGACGTGGGTCCCAGGTAATCGAACCACCGTTTTTGCTCTCGAACACTCGTAGAAATCGATTTTACTCTGGCGACTCGTAGGCTTCGGTTGGCACCACCGTTGCTGGTGCTCTTAGTCGCCGGCTGAAACGGCAAAACCGAGGACCAACGCTCTTTTCCAGTCTAAAGCAAGCCATTGAGCCAATCTAATGGCATGCATGCAGGTATTAAATATTTTTATAGTCCCTCTTCTTAGCCAGTCTATTATATGGGCTGCCTATTTCACTTGTTTTATGTGACATGACATTTGTATGTAGCCAGCAGCAGGCTAAATCATTATCCTTACTCTTACCCAACTGCGAACTGGATTTTGTGCATTTCCTTCTAGGACTGCTACCTGTAAAAACAAGTCCCTTTTCTGTTGGATTCTTGTCTAATTTCAACAAGAAATAATATGGGGACTTTCAAATAAACGTGCGAGCAGCAAATTACACACAATAAAAAGATATTCCTGTAGAGTCAGCTGAGCTCGGCTCGTCCTAGTTCCTTATTAATGAGCTAGCTCATTATGACTCATCGAGCTTTACCTGAAAAATAAATACACATTTTTAATTGTTATACAAGCAAAAAAATGCATATATTTATATAAAAGTACCATATATTTTAGACCACCAAACACATTTATAATCCAAAACCAAACATTACTCAATCATGTTTCCATCCATCCACGTAACACAAATATATAATATATAAGAAAATGAAAGGTATAGGTTTACACAAATGTAATAACTAACTTTTCATTACAAACTATATAAGAGAAAAATAATAGCATAGTAGTGTTTCAACTTGAAGTTTGTCTCTGGGTAGGTTCAACTTGAAATCGAAACGAGCCGACTCGAGTCGAGCCAAGCGAGCGACCAATCGAGTCACAGAGTTTTATTGTCACCCCAACTTACAGACCAGAGAAGACAAATGGAGGAATGAAGAGAGATGTAGTGCGCAGATTATTACCGATCAAGGAAATGTGAGAAGATGATGAATTAGTGATTATCTGGTTTAGTTTTGAGCCTTATGGGATGTTTATACAGTACAAGCAGGTACCATATCTACACAGCATTGGAACGTTTTAGGGGTTAGTTCTTTCGCCTGGACTTTGTACTAACGAAAAACATATTTGGGAGCTCTAAGTCTAACACCTAAATTATTGTTACACCATCGTTACTCACAAATCACACCAAAAAATTATCCATACATGTGGATCTCACCGTGTCACGGCTGACAGATCTCTGAAATATCATGCTTCGGCTCGTTCAGCCGGGGAGTGATGGCAAGGAGGCGCTGGGGTCCAACCGAACCTTCATGTCATGGAGGCGCTGGTCTGCAGAGTGTAGAGTGACAAGGAAGCATCGCCTGCACCATACGTTCACAGCACGCGTGAGGTTACTGTTAGGGCCCGAGTGTGTCGCCACTCGCCAGGAGTACGGTGGCCAGGAGCCCAGCAGGTGGATGTGAAAGAGGCTGGAGGTGGAGAAAAACTCATGGATGTTCACGATGGTGTAGAAACCTTGCACATTTGGACGGCAGCTGGCTCGTTTGAGGAACGGCATTGCATATATATGGCGGATGGCAAGGTTATCAATGCAGCACGATGAAAACCAAGCTTAGCTTCAAGGGTGGCTGGGATGGGGATGGTATAAACCATTACCGCTTGATGGGCACGTTGGCATTAATCTCCCTGACGTTGTACAACTCAGTTTGTTATTTCATTCTTAATCAATCCAAATACACAAAGGAGAGTATCATCGTTTGATGTGAATGAAACAGGGTGTGAAACTAGTAAAATTTGACAAAGCAAACGCTAATGCAAAGCCAGTCCATTGCATTTTGAACAGAGTACAGCTCATTATTTGGTGTGAATGTGACATTTTTTGTATTAACGAAATGGTGTGAAACTGAATAGAAAATATATAACTTTTCAAAATTCCGAATTAGCAAACCCAATTCATTGTAGACCAGAACACACAGATAAATAATAATAAAACCTGATTAAATTGCACAAAGCATTCGATTACACAGAGCCTAGTCACCTAAGGACTACACAGCTCAGACTGACAACAACTTAGGACACGACTGGATCGATCTAAACTTAGGACTCCGGCAATGAGGCTGGGAGCTCTGGGGCTCACGACCTTTACTGTGGCTTGTACAGGCCATCTAGCCCATGCTCCTCCAGAAGGCGCTCCACGTCAGCATCGGTAGGCACGATTTCCCTGCCACTCCCGTCGTCCATTATGGCCTCAGCTACCTCCTTTAGCCAGCTTCCATGGCGAGGCCCTTCGTCCAACTCCCCAGGAAGAAGCGGCGTCGGCATGTCAGCCACCAACGGAGCCATAGCAGGTGGAGACGCCACAACCGGCGCCGGCGCCTCAGTGACTACAGGCGCATCAATCTGCTCCTGTGGCCCATCAGAGACGATTGCAGCTTCGGCGGCCACTGTGGCCATTGCGCTGGACCCTGCCGCTAATGGCAGGAGTGTCGATTGGGTTTGGTGTGGTGGAGGACGAAGGAAGGAGAAAGGGTCCGTTTTATAGCTGGCCCGGCTGACTAAAAATGGAATGGTGTAAAGGGAGATGACTGGGAAATTCATATGATCAATGTACTATATAATTGGCTAGGCTGGGTTACAATAACGGTCAACATGGAGACACGTAGGATATACAGAATACTGTTCATGGCACGTATGACACGACACTTCACAAAATGCTCACACGTCAAAAAAACGAGATTAATTGTACGTGCTCGCTTAAACCATGTGGATTCCTTGCTAGCTATATGATTTTGAGACAGGATACAAAACACTCATTCATGGCTGATCATATGACGGAACTTGTCACGTTTCAACACCAACCTCTGGTATTTTTCCTGTGTATTCATCATACCCTTAACCAAAATCGAATGAAAGAACTGAACTTGAAGCAATTTGTTTTCTAGATAAAATCAAATAACTCACTGCAGTTGCCATACCTTATGATGGCTTTAATACGTGTCATCATATGCTAATGCCAGTGTGATCAGTGAAGGGGCTTATATATTTTTTTTTGTTTCTCAGATTTGGCTGTTCTGAAGCATATGGGAAAAGACACCATTACCTGTATTTGTTTTTACTTTGATTCAACATTGATGCATGGAACTATGAGTAAAAATATATGGAGTTTATTAGGTATTCATTTTGGAGTGCTAGCTTGGTATGGGACTCCATCAGTCATATGATAGTGATTTATCTGGCTCGGGTACGGTCTACCTATACTATAATATTGTTAGCTGCGAGGACATAGCTACCAACTTCTGTTATGAAAAATTGTACGGAAGGTAAATACAAATCTTAATGATAGAGCTGAAAAACACTAGCTAGAACCATTCTTGTAAAAAGAATGTGGTACTGCTTACAAGAAGTCGAGGGAGTGCTATTTTAACTGTGAGGAGGGATATGATTTATGTGCTCGTTTGTAACTATTACAAGCATATAAATTGTATGAATATATTATAAATGTAATGACATGATATTCCTAAGTGTAATCCTACCGGATCGTAATAAAGATTAAATAGGAAATACAGATTTGTCTTGGAAAATATATACATATATACGCTAAAAGTTAAATGTACTGTACTAAATAAGAGATAATGATTGCCTTGGAAAATATATACATATATACTGCAAAAATTCAATGTACTGTATTAAATAAGAGATACTGATTTGCCTAGAAAAATATACATATATACTTCTAAAAAATTAAATATACTGATAAAACATTAAATGTACTGCTAAAAAAGTTAAATGTACTCTATTAAGCATAGAATGCAGGGCTGCGGTGATGAGGGGCACCAGGATAAGGATGATTTAGAAGAGTTTGCTCGATCAATATTTGTTGCCTGCCAATCTGCTATTGACCCGAGAGGTGGTGGGGTGGGAATTGGATGACAATGTAGTTCGGAAACAAGAGAAGTCGTGATCCCTTCTCCCATTATGAATTTTCTGCCACTAACCTGTCAATAGTTTTTTTTAATAGAGAGTGTAAACCATATTTATTAGTGTCAATGTAACATCGCGTGTGTAACCATCAGTAAAATATATGTTCAATATCTGAAAATATCATGTTCATGCAAAAACCCAATCCATTGTATAAAATAATATAGAAGTTACTAGTAATGTGCATCTGCATTTGTATTCGTTCCAATAGCTCACCCCTAAATTTGATTAATTCCAAGTTAATATATACATGAGGTCAAACAAAAAAATTTCCATGGAAGGTCTAAGATATAAAACGAAAAAGAACATTGGCACATGTATCGTCCTGATCGCAGCATCCTTTCCTGGACTGATTTACCCAAGTATTATATAGTAGAAATAAAAAGAAACGATTTTAGTCCTAGCATAGATTATATGCAGTGTGCAAACGCCTGTACAATGTGCAAACAGCAAATGACTTCCAACACTACGTATAATCAACCAGCAATAGATAAAAACAGGAGAGGAATCAACACAGACGTCAATAATGCATTATTTGATGGACAAAGATCATGCATATTCTCAGACAAAACATTATTGCATCACATAGCTCACAAATTCGAAAACGAGATATTCCAGCTTCCATCAACATTTTCTAAGTTCTAGCTTGAGAATATTTACCAACTGATTCATGGTTGTATCATAAAATAATTCTAGGGAGAAAATAAATAGGGTTAAAATACATTCTGCTACTGCTGTTTTGAGAGGGCTTCAGAATAGTGAAACCGCTCCAAGCAAAATTAAAACAGGGTGCATTCTAGATAGCAAGAAGAGAAAAACTGCTTTATGAGTTCATTGTTTGAATTGTATGCTCAAATTTGCATATATTAACTCAAAACAATCAGAGGAAAATAACCTTTCAGAATTGTCAAGCAGAAGCCCTCCTGTGCAGTGCAGTGGTACTTTGAGAGAGTAATACCATCACAATAATCAAGTAGAGCCCTTCCCATGCATTACCAAAGGGATACGGTTGGATTTGAGTATGCGTTTATCATTACTTACTTATTCGCTCCCACGGCAATGTCCCATGTCCAGCAAGTCTCTCTGATATAGGAGTAGTATGTATTCAAATTATAGCAAATTCAATGTACCTGGAGTCCTGGACGAAGAGTGAATCAACAGCAACCAGTGCATGCATCTACAGCCTACAGGCCACACTAGCTACATCAAGTTTAACCATATAAAGGAAACCTCAACTGGTTTGTCCGATCAAAATACAAAGTCCAGTACTCATTCTGCTTATCTTGAGGAGACAGATAAGTTTATCAGGGCAAAGGGGAAAACGAGTCTGAGCTTGGTACGAGAGCTGTAGATGAATCCGACCATTACGAAGGAAGGTGATACAGTTTTACTTAACTGGCAATCAAAAGCGTGCTATGGAAAATATTATGATTTTGTAGTTAGAACATGAAGAGTATCGTAGTAGTCAGCACATATTTAAAAACAGTTGTCTAGAGTTCAAGCTAAGTACTATTACAAGGAAATATATAGCTGGAACTGAGTAATGCAAGCACCAAACGATACATTTGCATTAGGATATGTTCATAGTTTCTAATGACCAGGCACAGTAAACAATACATTTGCACACTAATGTGTTTCACCAAACGGGAGTAAATCGTACTACTGATTCTTCTCAATTCTAGATGAGTAATTTTGATATACACAATCACAATATCTGTCTGACAAATTAAATAACCTGTTTATAGATTTCGAAATCTGCCTGAAAGAGTGCATATTTATATGCATTCTTCAGATCAATTGAAGGCCTTAACGAGCTGCATTCACGATTTGTTTTTTGGTTTCATTTTCAGACGGTTTTCATTTTCAAGGAGAGAGGGGCATTCACAACAGACAGATTCGACTCTGCAGGAGTCTGACCATTGATGTAAACGAGATCATCAAATAAAAAAATAGTATAAAATGATAATTCAGAATAGAAAGAGACTTGATTGACAACAATTCTAGATTAAACATGAGTTTAGACTAAACTTCGAATTGAAACAAACCAAATAAAATAAAACATAACATAAAACAGCTAAATCATGAAAGTATTCCACATCGAACTACTTAGTTTCTTATTCCCTTCAGGCTTGGATAGCTGAAGTCTTAGCCCTTTCACATGGGCTAATGGAAGACGAGCTCCCTCAGGAAACGTTCCACATCAGCATCAGTAGGCTGAACGCCCCCATTCTGGTCGGCCATGGTGGCCACCACCATCTCTAAGAAGTTGTTTCCACGACGAGTCTCGCCGGCGCCGTCCATGCCCACCGGCACATTCAGGCTGGCAGCAGCAGGAGGAGGCATCTGGAGCTTGATGTGGTCGGAGAGGACCTTCTTGCGCAGCTGGACCACCGCCATGACATCGACGGCGAGGTCCTCCGGCATGCCGTTGAGGATCTGGTGGTGCCCATCCAAGAGCGTGGCGAGGACGATGAAGACCTCGCGGGCACGGTTGGTGATCTTCATCATGTTGAGTTTCCTGCACATGTTCTCGATGCGCTGGCGGAGGTGGATGCGCTCAGCGTCCTCTGGCGGAGCCGGCGGCAACGCCGTTGGCTCGCTCGCCTGACGAGCCTTCCTCGCGACCATCCACCCCAGCTTCACTCTCCCACGACCCATGGCAGGCTCGAGAACCTAACTTATGCAGCTAAAGAATGTTTTCTCTAGTGTTTGTTGTTAGGAGGACGATGGAGAGGGGCCCATTTTATAGCTGGTGCGACGAATAAGCTTAGAAAGGAGTTACTATACGTCGCTAAAATGGAAATATGTAAGGGCTGAGATATGAAATGGTCACAAAATCGTTTTGTGCGAACCAAAAAAAGAAATGTTCGTTTTCTGACGGAAATACAACTGTTAGCTATTAAAGTTTTACTTGCAGCAGACGTGGCAACACAGAAATGAACGCGTACGTCAAGGAAAAATTCAAAGGCAAAAGAATTAAAAGAAATGTTACGTGACAAATCGACCGTTGTAGGTGCATATATCCTTATTATGAGACAAGCTCAGTGGTCGATTGAGGGATGCGCTTGTCACATTCTCTGAACCTTTCTTAGTTCCTGCAATGAGCCTGCCCGTGACTTGCACGTCTCAGAACAACGCGATGAAGCTCTGTACACAACTACTCCCTCCGGCTTTCTTTTATTGATGCTGGTTAGTGTAAATTTATATTAGTCAACGTCAACATATAAAATTCGGAGGGAGTACATATAAACATGCCCAAGCCTTTGTATGACCAAGCAAATCTCCCAAAAACGCTAGAAGCTCGTACCCATATGCATGGTTGACGTTTGGACAGAGTGCGGGAGATCCTCCCGTCATGAGAATCTCGTCTGCATATGTATGGCTGCTTGTAGTAGAAGCTAGCATGTAGCGAAATGCATATACATTCGTGCCACATTCTAATTTTGTGTTCGTTCAGGTCAAGGAGCCATACAAGAACGTTGATACAATATTGTGTAGCGTTAGACACACAAGATATATCCATCTATGATTTATGCCTATCATGAGCCAAAAAAAAAAAAGATGATGAGATAAAATGCACGGTATATAATATTCTAAAGTACAATAAAATTTCCCATCTATGATCAGAAGATAAGCTCTATGTATTACCACAAAATATGCCTTTAACAGTGTTTCTAAAATGAGTCTAATAACGGTTAAAAGGTCCTGATCTACCGCTATAGTGTTTCAGACATTGTTAACAATGGTTTAAGAGTTGATACTTCATTATAAAAGTTTTTTAGCAGCGGTTTATAATATGGACCACCGCTACAAATAAAAGAAGCATTTGTAGCGGCGGCTCACATAACAGCCCGCTACTACAAAACCCCGTCCACCCACCAGGTCCAACAACTTGATTTTTTTTTAATAAATACACAAGCAAATCCTAGGCAGGCATATCAAACATCTCTCTTTCTCTCTTCCTCCATGCCGCCTCCTTCCCCGTAGCCCCTCCTTTGGTGACCTCTGCTCCGTCGACCCCCTCCTCCAACGTCCTCTTCTCCAACGCCCTCTACACTCCCCCCCTCCTTCGGCCCTCTTTTCCGACGCCATGTACGCTGCCCCTCCTCTGGCCCTCTCCTCCAGCGCTCAATCATGCCACCCTCTCCTCCGGATCTGACGAGTGAGATTGTGGGGGGATACATACGGCCCCTTTGCGGGCTGGCAGCGGGCGGCTTCGACGGCAATGGGGCTCACGGCAGCACGGCCAAGAGGAGGGGCGGTGGCTCAGATCCACCTCCTTTGCCCCCTCACTGAGCAGTGTCCCCTACCCTCCTTCTCGCTGTGGCCAGATCCAGTCAGGAGGAAGGGCAACAACATTGATTTCCCGTCTCTGCCTCCTCGTCGAGGTGCAGACCCCCCCCCCTCCCTCCTCCCTCCTCCACAGCTTTTGTAGAAGTTCAAAGTTTTCTAATTGTATGCCTTCTTAACCAAGTATCTAACAACTTCAAAGTATCTCTAACACATAAAATTTGAACTTGTTACACTTTGAGCAATTATCTAACAGGGAAAAGGACGTGTGTTACATATTTATTATCTCAACGAATGTTTGTTCAGGTTTTTCTATGGTTTAATTAGTTGTATGGTGAACTCAAAAGGTGATTACTGAACTGAAAACTTGTTAGACATTCCCTTCGTCCTTCAAGCAAAAAGCTCGCAAACCTTGTTTTCTTTTGCTTTATTTTTTTTTCAGAACGACTATATAATGTTTAGCTATTTTCTGGGTTGGTTTCAGTCAATTTTTAAACAAATCAAATAGTGACACGTCTCTGGTAAGGGGACATAAATAAGTGAGTGTTTAAGTTATGTTTTCAGTCAATTTTGATTGTACAGTATTACGGAAGAAAAAATGACTGAAAATTTAGTTCATTTCAGTCAAATTTTAGTTGGTAATGCTTTACACAACATCAGCAAGCCACGTCTATCATATAAGTGGACTGTGTATTCCAAATGGCACATGATAAAATGAAATTATCAAATAATACGAAATCACCAGCACAAACATTGACAAAAAACGTATATAGTGCTTCATTCCAAAATGTCAATAATGCAGTATACAAAGCTGGGCTTATAGAAGCTATTAGCATTTCGATAACATACCACCCATCAAACCTTTTTTTTTTTTATGAAAGGGCCTGGACAGAAACCTGTAACATTGGAGTAATAGTTAGAAAAAAAAAATCAAAAAATGAGTTTTCAGTGGTCGTTTCACACCGGAATGTTGAGCTCAAAATCTCCCGCCTTGGTGCAACATCGAGGATTAATGCCTCTCAAAAAGAATAAAGAAAGATGCAGTAATAGTTAGAAAGAAAAATTCAAAAAATGAGTTATAAATGAAAGAATCAATATTATAATCTAAAAAAGATGCAGTTGAATAACATGTCTGCAAATTACATTAATAGTATATCTTAGCTATAGCTCAGAAAGACAAGAAATGAAGGCTAAAAGGTTACGTACCTGATCCTTTCATCTAGTTTTTTTTTCGGTGAATCTACAACACCTTTTGTTTTTGTCATTTTTTATTAACAGCAATGACAACGAAGTTGTGTCGCCTTTTGGGTAGCTGATGAAGGGTCTAGGCAAAAATGACCGTAACTAGCAACGTACGGATCCCACCGTTCAACATTATAAGACAACAACACCGTTTGTTTTTGTCATTTTTTTATTAACAGCAATGACAACGAAGTTGTGTCGCCTCTGTTGGGTAGCTGATCAAGGGTCTAGGCAAAAATGACCGTAACTAGCAACATACTCCCTTCATTCAACATTATAAGACACTCTAGCCTTCTTAATTTTTCTTAAATTATAAGACATCCTTACTTTTTAATACACCTTTATCTATTTTCAATATATCTTTATCTCTATCTCTCTCTCCTTGTTTTTTGTGTAGTATATCTTTTTATCCCTCCTTAATTCTCGTGCTCAGAGCCAAAAACATCTTATATTATTGAACGGAGGAAGTACACATCCTTTTTTTTAGACTCATCACCTTTTATTAAATAGAAATAGTATTACAAACTCCCACTGGTGGGTTTATACAAACCAAACGTTCCTGCCCATAGAACTCAGCAACGTACGCATCTGCTAATCAAAACTGGGCTGGTGGAAAAAAGGCCATAACTGAAACATTTGGCCCAACATAATTCGTTCAATGTGCGAGAATGAGAATTGAGCCCGCCTGAGAGGGGGTAGCATGGTAGGCTGGTAGCCAGCGCTTGCGGGTGAAAATAGACTGAAAGGAGTTGCATTTTTAGCTGATAAACATTAGCAAAAGCGTTTTTTTAATGCTTGGTACACGTTTTTTTTGGGAACATGCTTGGTACACGTTTGGGCCTTCGGGTCAAGTCCTTCCCAGGAACATTGGTCTCTTTTAATTAAACATATCCATATCAAATCACCTTTTCGTGCCCTCTGTTCCTCTCTTGTTCGGAGGAATAGCCGCTGCTGCCGTTCAATCCACTGCAAACAATCAAGGCTTTAGAAGCCGGTCGCAAATATCAGAGGTCTATTTGCGGTCGCAAACATTGGTTTTTATTTCACAGCGCGCGCGCCCGCACACACACACACATACACACTACACACACATACACACTAGAGAGAGATTCACAACAAAACTTGTTCTTTATATTATCATGTTTGCTAGCCTTCAATCGATTGGAAACTTCAAGTTCATAATTTGTTATTTTGTATTTTGATTTTTATAGAATTTTTTATATAATAATTATAAACTGTTAGATCTAAATCTAATGATTTAAATAGGTGGCTGAAAGTTGTCCTGACTTTCAGTGAGCTGAAAATTAGCAACTCCCTTATATTATTCATCAAGACCTGGATGTAGCGATAATTTTGAATTCAAAGAGAGACTCTTGACAACAATTGCAATCTAAACATGACTTTAGACTAGACTCAGGAGTCAGAACTCCAAAACAAACTAAACAAAATAAACCAATGGATATATCATGTGGTGGTCTGAGGAGATAATTAAGCGAGCTAACTGGCTTGGATAGCTGAAGTGGAAGCCCTCTTACATGGGCTAATGGAAGACAACCTCCCTCAGAAAACGTTCCACGTCGTCTCGGGTAGGCTGGATGCCCCCATTCACGTCAGCCAGGATGAGTGCCACCATCTCAAAGAAGTAGCTTGCAACGGCAGCAACAGGAGACACCGCCACTTCCGGGAACAGAAGTGGCAGGTCATTAGCCACCGCAGGTGAAGGTCCACCATCGAGGATCTGGTAGCGCCTGGCAAGGAGAGTGGCGAGGACGAGAAATACCTCGCGGGCTTGGATGGTGAGCTCCTGGTTATTGCGCTCCCTGCGCAGATTCTCAATCCTCAACAGGTTTGAAAGTTCGCCCGCCTTCTTCAGCAGGTTGGCATAACGTTTCTGGGACGCCGCCTGACGAGCCTTCCTCCGGAGCATCCACCCCGGCTTCACTGTCCCACGATACATGGCTGGATCTCGAAAACCCTTATACTACTTATTATGCAGCTAAAGAATATTTTGTTTCTTGATTGATGTGAGGAGGACGATGGAGTGGGGGCTCCATTCACTACAACAAAACGGGTCTATAGCGGCGTTTCAAAAAACTTCATAGCAGCGTTTTGAAAGAAACCCGCCGCTACTATGCCCCTTCAATTTTTAGCGGCGGCCTACAATTTGATCCGTCCCTAAAAATCAATTTTTAACGGCGGATTATATTATGGGCCACTGCTACAAATGAGCCTTATTTGTAGCGACGGCCAATAATATGATACGCCACTAAAAATTGATTTTTCGAGGTGGATCATATCGTAACCCGTCGCTATAAAATGAGGCCCATTCAATTCACTCCCGCAGTCCACTATAAGTTACCGTGTATAAAAACAAACAAATCCTAGCTCTTCTCTCCACCTGACCTCCTCTTCTCCACTTCCCTTTATCAGCCGCTGCTGCCTCTTCTCTCCTCCTCTTCCTCTTCTCCCGACGCGGTGGGCGAGCAGCCGGCCCAGCGACCTCCTCTCCTCTCTTCTCCTAGCTCCGGCGACTCCTCTCCTCCTGGCCCGGCGACCTCCTCTCCTCTCTTCTCCCGGCCCGGTGACTCCTCTCCTCCCGGCCCGATGACTCCTCTCCTCCCGACCCCGCAACCTCCTCTCCTCTCGGCTCCCAGCTCCCGGCACGGCAGGCGAGCGACCGAGCGGCGGCGGAGGAGGCTGCGAGCGGTAGGCGGGTGCGGATCCGGTGGCTCCAGGATCAGGCGGGGGCGGTCCGGTGGCTCCGGGATCAGGCAGGAGCGGATCTGGCCTCCCTCTCCCCTCCAGGTGCGTCGGTGGCTCCGGGAGGCAGCATTGGTGGATCCGGCCTTCTCTCCCTCTCCCTGGTCACCGGATCCGGCCTCCCCCTCCCTCTTCCCTCTAGGCGCCTGGCGCATGAGGAGGCGGTGGGTGAAGGCAGCGACGTGGGGTGGCCTGGGGTCGCGCGGCTCGAGTTGGCACGGCGGCAGATCCAGCCGGAGTGCGGCGGGCACAAGCACCTGCTGCAAATCCACAACGAGCCTGGTGCGGGCCGGGCTTTTTTTTTGTTTTTTGAATCTAAGGATAGCGACGGGTGAAGATGTCATCCGCCGCTACTAATGTTTCTATAGCGGCGGATTGTTTCAACATGACGTTGTCCGCCGCTTTAGATGTCTTATTTTTAGCCGCACAATCGTAGCGGCGGTTAGCCACGCCCGCCACTACAGTGTATTTCACACCGCCACTAGAGGCTTGTTTTGTTGTAGTGATTTTAGAGAAGTTTTACTATCTAAAATACTGACCAGTAGTTTTAAAAAACTACAAACTACTAGCGAGTAGTTTGAGGGTAATTTGGTAATTGTACTTTTAATTAATAAATTTATATTTATTTTCATGATAGAATATTAAGTCTATCAAATTATTAAAATATTAGTTTATCTTAAAAAAATAAAATATTAGTTATTAATCAGATTGTTAATATAACTTTATTTATAATAATAAAAACTAATTACTATAAATCTATAACTCTTATTTTTTTCGATATTGCCCTCAAATTAAGAAACTACTAGCCAGTAGTTATGATTATAGATTATGAAATATACTCCTTCCGTTTCTTTTTACTTGTCGTTCTAGCTCTTTACCAGATTTATTGAACATTGTCTAAATCTGGACATCAAAAAACACCTCTAGAACGACAAGTAAAAAGAAACGGAGGAAGTATACCATTAGATCAAACTACTGGCCAGTAGTTTCTTAAAACTACTGGTCAGTATTTTGAATAGTAAAACTCCTCCTATTTTATAGCTGGTCCAACGAATAAACAGAGAAAGGAGTTATGTGTCACAAAAATGGAATGTTGTAAGGGCTGATATATGAAATGAGAACAAAATCGTTGTGTGTGAATCGAAAAAACATTCGTTTTCTCACTGGAACATAACGTTTAGCTATCCAAATTTTACTTGCAGACGTGGCACACGGAAAATGTTCATGATGACCAATGAATAACGTGTCAAGGAAAAATTCAAAAGCAAAAGGTGTAAAAGAAACAGATTTGCTCCAAATCAGGTGACTGAAATGTTGCAACGATTTCAGTCACCAAAATTCTAATGGTGGTGAGAACTGGGGATGGCGGAGCACCGTGGGTGAGTAGGCGGTGCGATACAACAGCGAGGGCACCACGACGTCACAGGTGGTGGTGAAGCATGGCGGCTGGGTGGGCGGTATGACGTGACGGCAAGGGAGGTGGTTATTGCCAGCGGTTAGAGTGGCTGAGTTGGCTGTGCTAGGGTTTTGATGAGGTCTAATACCCTCCGATCTTAGAAGGAGGGTTCTGGGGGGAGTGGCCGTGACATCATGGTGGGCTGAGGTTTTGCGGTGCAACGACCGGGCGGCAATGACGCCGTCAGAGCCACGAGTAGTCAATTGGCGGTGGGTGGGGCTGGCGGCAAGACAGTCATGGGAAGAGGATGTAGGGTTAGCGGGAACGTGACGCGTGCCGGCTGAGAGAGCCAGCGGCGGGGCAAGGCTGCATGGCGCAGCCGACCGCTGGTGGTGGCGGCGGACCGGGGGGGGGGGGGGGGGGGGGAGGGGGCTGCAAGAGATGAGAGAGTGTACGCTGGGCGAGCAGGAAGAAATGGTGACCATTTGATTTTAATCCAACGATGCAAAAAACTGACCGAAGGAAACTGAAAAATTCAGTTAACTGACTTGTAGATAGACAAAAGAAATGCTATGTGACGAATAGACCGTGTGTTGTCGGTGCATATGCATTATTAGGAGGCAAGCAAATTCTATGATGGATCCAGGGATAAACTTGTACATTCTGACTCGTAGTTATCATCACTAACCGGTCAACCCTTACTTGGACCTTCCCCTATTTCAAGAGTTAAACAGGATCACGGGTTCCAGTCGGTGTCCTTGAACATGGCATTCGTTTTGCCGCAGCTTTCGTGTTTTGATCTACGACTTGTTTGTCTCTTTATCTGCAGTGCCAACACCTTCGCAACTGCATCGCAGCTAGCTATTGATGTCAACACACATCAAAGTGGCAATCCGTTGGTTCACAATGGAATCCTAAATCCATAGTGATGTGTAACGATCATGATCTGGCATGGTCTCTAATTGTGACGATCTAACAACAATCTTATTCAATCGCACACAACAACAACAATACGTGACAATGCGAGGATAATGGTATTGTTGTTGATTTACAAAGACCATTGGTTTCTAGTCTTATCCGCTTGTCCACGTGGCGTTTTTTAGAGAGGGATGAACGTGGTGCTTTCACAATTATATATGTTTAGCAATATTTTAGTCTAATTTATTTAAAATATCAATGATAGGTAATTTAATAAATTTCTTATGGTATTTTATTTTTTTTATAATAACAGTGGTGGATAATTTTTTTTTCTTATTCTCTGATTAATGCGAGAATTTCTAAGCCTTGAGAGATAATATGCATATTCCTCTTGTTGGTGAAATATATATTATACAATAATAAATAAAAAACTTGGACCAATAAATAAATATATTCCCCAACAAATAGAAATATTGACGAACCAAAATAAGATTAGGAAGAGACATTATAAAATGTTGGATCAACAAATTAAAAGGAGATATAAAACAAATAAAATATCTGATTAACAGAAAGCAATGTTAGACAATAAAAAAAATGTTGAATCAACAAAACTCAACGTTGGCCAACAAAAAAAATGAGAAATACCTATACTTTGGATGAACAAGAGGAAATATTGGACAAACAAAAATAATGTTGGCCCACCAAATACAATATTTTAATAATCTTTTTTCTGTTTAAAAAATCATAGTAATATAGGCAAATGGGGTCTAGTTATAAAACATCACGGTGAAATTGGTTTCCTTTGGATGCATGGTTTACAATATATGTTTTTTAGTTAAAGTAGTGATGACATGTTGAAGCTGACACATTGGTATCATTGCCCGGATGATTCACGACTCAAGTACAATGAAGAGTGCAACTCATCGTTTGGTGTGAATTTTACATTTTTCTTTTTTATGAAATGTAGCTTTTTTTTTTGAAATGACATGAATGTAGTAAACTTTTCTTTTTTGCAAGAGGTTCTAAATGTAACATAGTGTTAAAGCTGAAAAGAACTTGAAAATTTACGCTTATGCAAACCAATCCATTGTAGAGAAGATGACATAAATAATAGATAAAACATGATTAATAAGTTGCTTAAAGCATTCAGATACATACAGATAGAGCCTTGTCCATGGACTATAACTATACTGAGAACTATACATACCACCACTGAACACGATATGATCTAAACTAGAACTCTTGACAACTGATGACAATAAAATAAAATGTATGTAGAAAATAAAAGCAAAAAAATGTTTCATCCACTAGGTAGAACAGCTAGCCATGCATGCTTGAAGCAAGCCGTTGCAGCGACTTGAAGCTTGGGCCAAGGCTTTTATATTACTAGGGATTGAACAAGCCATGTAGCCCATGGTCCTTCAGAATACGCTCCACACCAACAGAGGTAGGCACAACCTTGTTGTCACTCCTGCCATCCATGATGGCATCAACCATCTCCATGGTGAAACTTCCATGGGGAGAAGTGGCACCGGCACGTCCATTACCACAGGTGCTATCTAGAGTGGAGGCCCCACATCATTCGGAGCTGGTGCGTCAATCATTATCGGTGCCACAACTAGCTCCTGTGACCTAGACACTATTGCAATATCTGCCTGTGGGGCTACGGTCACTCGATACAGCAACATACCTCAACTAGTACAAAAAGAATATTTTAGTGAAACTTCGAAAACAAAACATTTATGGCTTGTGAGTGAAAATCCTATAGTAGAATTAGACGCCTACACGAGCCGCCACTAAAAATAAGGGCATTTCTAGTGACAGGCAATGTAAGAGTCCGCTAACAGAAATTGATCTTCACTAGTGAGTCACATAAGCACCCAACTAAATATCTAGAAAGTCTATGAGTAACAAAGACCAAAATAGGTGTATAAGCAGTCTAATAATTAATAAGAAACAAACCGGATAAAAAACCTCAAACCATAGGTTGTCTCCCACATCTACCCTCTCTCATTCCCACATACCCCCACTTCACACACACACACACACACACACACACGGTATTGCTATACTCAAGGATATGCTCGATGCGTGAGAGGCAACAAGGGAGGGTTTCCAATCTAACCATGGACGAGGCATAAAAGATGTTTGAGGAAATCAAGGAAGAAGATGCCAAAGAACAAGATTTTTCAACAGTGCCTTTCAAACGACTTTGTTGCAAAAACAACATGTACCACAAGCATGCAGACAGAGTAATAAGCATTTGAAATATGTGCATTTGTACTTGTAAATATATGTATTGCTGATCTGTAATTCATGTCATTTTTTGATTCTCCAATGTCAAAGATCTGTACAGAAAGATAAATAATCTTTATTACACATGTTCAATTTTACTCAACTGTGTGCTATGTTTGTTAAATATGGAGATGAAGTAGAGATTAATTTGACTTGATGTGTTTTCCTAGGATCAAAGTATAATCCATATGCATTAGATCTGGCTAACAAATATATTTAACTAACTTTTGACTTCATGATGGCTTTGTGCTTTGCAAAATTTCACACATTTGAAATCCATTGGGAATCTTTATATGTCATCTTTCACTTGAACTTCTGAAGCAATCTAACAACTGACACGTACCCTCAAGGACTTTGACCATGCTCAGATATATGCATCGCTCCATACCTTTTATTTGTGTGCTAGAAAATAGAAAAACCCATGATATACAGATACGACTTAGGAGGACTCATTTGGAAGCTCAATGTAAAAATTTATGAAGAAACAACACAATTGCTGCTGAAATCAAGATTCAATATTATGTTGACACAGGCTAAATTGTTTTCATATGTCAAGGAGAAACATCAATTAAAATCTGTCTGAGATTGATGCTTGAGATACATATAAATATTTTCAAAAAAAATAAGATACATATAAATATTACTTTTGGTTTCCAATGTTCAAGACACTTGTATAAAATGATAATTTTGAATACGTAGTCTCGATTGATAACAGACTACATGACTATTGAACTAACCAACATATCAAAAGATAATTCCAAGTACAGAAAGACTATGACTACCGCAATCATTTCCAAGAAGTAGCTTCTACGGCGAGGCTCGCCGCCGTCCATGTCCACCAGCACATTGCTAAATCACAGCCACACTACCAGCGAAACGGCAGCAGCAGCAGGGTCTGTGGCCGGTAGCAGAAGCGACGGGTTAGCCATCGCAGGAGGAGGAACCATAGGTGCCTCCTGCGACACCGCCATTAGGGACTTCATGCGGTTGGAGACTACCTTCTTGCGCAGCTGCACCACCTCCATGGCGGCTGCGGAGAGGTCGTCGGACAGGTCGTCCAGGATCTTGTAGCTCCTGGAAAACAGATCGGCGAGGACGACGATGACCTCATCACAGGCGCCATTGACGAGCTTCATCATGTCTAACTCTCTATGCAGCTTCTCGATGCTGTGGCGGCGGCAGCCCGCCAGATCCATCTTGTTTTTCGCGGAATCTGGCAAGTTCGCATAGCATTGCAGGATGGCCGCGACCTCTGGCGCTGCCGGCTGCCAGCTCGTCGGCACAGCCTCGCCTGGCAGGAAAGCCACCACAGCCACCGGGACATCCAGCAGCTTGGAGAGCGCGCCTTCTTGAACAGGTTGGCGCGACGCTTCATGAGCATCGCCTGACGAGCCTTCTTCTGGACCAGCGACTTGAGATTAATTAGCTTCCTACGATTCATGGCTGGATGGAGAACCCTTACTACCTATGTAGCTAAAGAATGTATTCTTTTTTTTCTCTTGGTTTTTGTGAGGAGGACGACGGAGAGTATTATAACTGGTCCGGCAGATAAAAAAAAATAGAAATGAGTTCTGGCACCAAAATGGAAAGGTGTAAGGACCAGATATGAAATGAGCAAAAAATTATTCTGTGCGAATGGAAAAAGATTCATTTTGTGCCTGGAGAGGACAACGGTTATATTCAAAATTTTACTTGGTTACGTGGCGCAAAAAAAAAGTCAGATGGGTGAAGAATGAACCTGTCAAGGAAAAATTGGAAAACAAAAGGTGTAAAAGAAATGTTACATGACTGGAGGACAACGAATAGATTGAAATTTTACTTGGATACGTGGCACAAAAAAAATGTCGATGGTGAAGAATGAACGTGCCAATGACAAATTCTAAACAAGGTGTACAAGAAATGTTACGTGTCGAAATTATTTTTCTTTTTCAAAATTATTCTCTAATGAGAAGCTAGCCATGGCCATATGGAAATCTCTTGAGACTGAACAACACTTGCATTTGGGATGATGAGCCGGTCATGGTTGGCCTTGCCACGTGGAGGCTGGCGAGAGTTAACATTGCCTCCTAGCCGTTTCTATCGCCTGTGCCCTTTTGTATCCATCCTGCACCTTACACAATCACCCTGCAAGACGGACACGGCGGCACCCTTGGATGAGCGCACCGCCCCACAGCATATACTTGACCAAGGCCGATCAGAGACGAGTCAAACATGATGAAACCGCTGCAAGCACGAACCCTAGAGCAAAGCCAGAGCTAAAAATTTACATGAAATACTTTGATTTTTTTTAAGAATGTATTTTTCAAGTTTACCATCATATTTCTTCCAATCTTTCCCAAATGATACCCATGATACTGAGAAACATACTTTTGATTCTTGTGGGTCAATAAGGTATATATCATGACTAAGATCTGAACCATCGGATGGTGGAAATGAATGGTGTGCATACGTTTGGATTTACTGTAAAGTCCTCTTTATGTTGATCTGACACATTGATGATGATGACCACATGTACAACTCAGTTTATTATACTTCATTACTAATCGTTAATCAGGCATAACACAAATGATTACAACTCATCGCCTGGTGAGATTGTACCATTATTCTTTTCCTTTTTTTTTGAAAATTTGTGCGAATCTAACATTTTTTCACTATGCTTTTGAAAGTAAAAAAAATCAAAATTTGAAAATATCCCGCTCAGAAAAGCTCAATCCATTGTATGTAGATAGATGAATACATGAATAAGAGATATACCATTACTAAATTTCTCAAAATATTACATTTGATATAGCCTAAAAGTCTAAGCAGGGTTACAGCTCGGTCGATGACGAAACAACACTGAACGTGACTCCAAACTCACAACCAGCATTTTTTAATTTCCAGACGTGCGTCTAGATTATTTAGGCCATGTCTAGATCCAAGACTTGGGGGTAACGTTGAGTGTACCCCTAATCACTATACTCTAGACACAAAACATGTCTAAGACTATTTAAATAGTCTTTGACCATCTAGACGCCGCCTTTAGACGTGTTTAAACAGCGTGTTGCGCATCTAGACACACGACACCTCTCTAGGCTAAGGGGAAGTGGTCCATATAGTTATTAACAAAAGCAAGTGAGAGATAATGATGATTAGTAATTTATTTTACTAATAAGTATTCATGAACTTGCAATCTACATGGTATTTAGGATCTTTTTTGTTTATGACTTTCAAAATTAATTATCAGTGTATTTAGTTAATTATTAAGTTTATATGTCTTCATATTAATTATTTGTCATGCTATAGATTTTTAATTTTTTTGTGACTACAGTACAAATATGTGTTATATATTTACCTTTTTAGCTCCTATAGTACAAATACATCTGATATATCTAATGCGTATAGACATCGGCTAGTCCATCGAGACGTCAGTCGAATCCGACTAGATGTAAAAATAGGACTGACATTGTTATAACAAAAACAAATGTAAAAATAAGCATAAAATGTATCATACACGGGCTGGAACATCTAGACATGCATGAGGTAACAATTTCCCGGTTTCTTTGCTGGGATTGAGCCTTTAATGGAGCTTAAATAGACCGTGCTCCGTGAGAACACGCTCCGCATCAGCAGCAGTAGGCACGGCGTTGTTGCCAGTCCCGTTGTCGATGATAGCATCATCCATCTCCCCGATGACGCTTCCTTGGCAAAGCTCTCTGTCCAACTCCATGGGACAAGCGGCACTGGCATGTCAGCCACAACTGGGGCCAAAGGCAGCTCCTGTGGTCTAGACACAACTGCAGCAATGGCAGGCGCCGCCACTGCTATGGCCTGGGATAGTGGATGTGTGATGTAGTGGTCGATGAGCTTCATGCATGTGTGGTGCGATGACCTAACGGCATCAGCAAGTTCGGGGGTCAGATGATCGAGGTTGTGGCTGAGGTCGAGGTTGAATTTGTTGAGGATGAGGTGGATGTATTGGTTGTGTTTGCCATACTTGACCTAATCAGGTCGTTGAGCTTCCTGGTCACCTTCTTGATGCTGTAGCTCAGAAACACCTCAATGTCCAAGTGGCTTTTTTGGTGTCAGGGAGAGCCACAAAGCCTTGCAGGATCTCCTTAGCCTCCTGTGTCGACAGCCAGGTGGTTGGCACCACGTCACCGTAGCCGTCGCGTCTACATGGCAGAGCGTAGCAAGCTCGCTCGCCTGCGAGAGCAGTGTGGCACAATGGTTTTGGAGCTTAGTGTTCCGCTTCTTCATGTCTTTGATCCACTTGATCCTTCAGCTTATGACAAGCCATTGCTGGACCCTGCCGCTAATGGTTGGAGTGTTCTCTTCGATTGGTTTCGGTGTGGTGGATGACGAATGAGAAATCAAGGGACCATTTTACAGTTGATCCGAGCTGAGGTGATTAAGTATATTGTGGTGCAACCAACTCAACCAGGTTCAAATCCGAAATTTTACACAGATGTTGCATTTATGGTCAATTATTCTTTCAGTAGGAGGCAGCATCCCCATCGATAGCGAGATGCCTGTGGTGACATCATAAATCTCAAGATCAAGATTGCTCAGTTTTTCAGAGGCACTTAAAGGGGTAGGGTGTGCGTGCGTGCGTGCGTGTGTTCAGAGGTCAGTACTTGTGTGTATCTGCGTGTGTATTGTGTTCAGTTCGTAATAAATTAGAATGGTGTAAGGGAGATGACCAGGAAATAAATATGCAAACCAATGTACTATATAATTTGCTGGGCTGGGTTACAACCGGGTAACTGTCAACATCCTATTTGGAGACATGTAGGATACAGATTAATGTTCATGGCATGTTAAGGTATGCGTCAAGACAAAACTTCACAAAATGTCAAACGTCAAAGAACGAGATTAATTGTACATCCCTGCATAAAACCATGTAGCTTCCTAGCCAGCTATATGATTTTCAGACAGCATACAAAATATTCATTCATGGCTGATCATATGACGGACTTGTCACGTTTCAACACCAACCCTGGATACTTCTCCTAGCTATGTGTTCATCAAACCGTTGAACCAAAATCGAACGAAAGAACGTTCTATGACTAACCATTTATGCCGTCACTGAACTTGAGGCCATATTTTTCTGGATAAAAGAAAATAACTCCAACGGACCAAACTAGCTGCAATGGAGGCCAGGTTTGGATCGGACGGCATAAACGGTTATTACAACGGATCGGCCATTTCATATATTTGATCTGGCACATCGATGTGATGACCTCATGTACAACACAGTTTACTATATTTCATTACTAATCGGTCATAACACAGAAGAGTATTACTCAACGTTTGGTGGAATTCTAACATTTTTCTTTTTTGCAAAATTGTGTGAATGTAACATTTTTCTTTCTTTTTGAAATAGCACGAAACTAACAAATAAATTTGAAATTCGAAATTAAAATATCCAGCTCATAGCCCAAACCATTGTATGTGAAGAGAGGAATACATGAATAAGATTCAGACCATAAACAAAATTGTGTAAAATATTCGGAATACATTTGATAGAGGCTAGTCTAAGGACTACAGCTTGGTTGACAACGACAATGAAACAACACTGAAGGCGACTCAAAACTTACGACAAAATTCTTACTCTAAACTTATGACTCTAACCATTGTTACATGGAAAGTCAAATGTGAAAAGGCATAAAATGTATGACGCACTAGAACAGCAAGGCATACATGAGGAAATATCCAGTTCCTTGTTTCATTGCTAGGAATGAGAGCGGCAGAGGCTGAAGCCCTTCACTGAGGCTTGAATAGACCATGCTCCTTCAGAACACGCTCCACATCAGCAAGGTGGGAGCTGCCGTGCAAGCATGGCCCATGTAGTTGGACAGCAAGCCTGGCCATGGAATCTTCACCGAGGAGATGGTCCAGTCCATCATGGAACACGGGAGTGGAAGCAACTGCAGCGTCCATGGCCAGGCTTGCGCGTCAGGTCCCACCGGGCCACAGGCAGATCCTGTGGCCCAGACACAACTGCACCATCAGACCATCTGCAGATGGTGCCGCCTCTGCTCCGTCGCCGGTGTAGCCAGGAAAAGAGGATGCTTGATGCAGTGGTCGATGAGCTTCATGCATGCCTGGTACGACGGCCATCGAGATTGTGGCGGTCGCCGAGCTTGAATTAGTTGAGGATGAGGTCGACGTGGTGGTTGCAGTTGCCGTGCTTGAGGTAATCAGGTTGTTGAGCTCACTGGTCACTTTCTGGATGCTGTAGCTCAGGAACGCCTCAATGATCAGGATAGTGTCAGGGAGAGCCAGCCGAGGGAAAGGTGGACGGCACGACCTTGCAGTAGCCCTACACGATAACAGCCATGGAGCGCTTGCCTTCTGGAGCAGCGCGTGGACTGTTGCCTGCTGCAGTTTCTTGTCTTAGATCCATTGGATGCCAAACTTTTTAGGAGCTGTTGTTGGATTCCTAGGCCATGGCGCTAATAACTTGGTTGGTGTGTGGAGGACGAAGGAGAAGGGGCCATTTTATAGCCTGGTCTGGCTGATACACATGGAAATGGATTATTGTGCTATTGTTGCCGGAATAGAAAGATGTAAGGACTGAGATATAAGATGACTGGAAAATGACTGTGCAAATAATATTCAGAAAATATCTTTTGCTGGTCTGACTTACATCTGGGCCGTTACCAATCAAAGTCTTTGCTTGGACACGTAGCATACAAAAAAAATGTTCATGCCACATTAGTGTGAAGGAGGCACCCAAAAAGATATTCAAACGTCAAAGATGTACGACATTAAGGTTACATCTGTGTATACACACGCAAGTGCCTATATGGTCACGAAACAAAAGAAAATACGGCTTAGATTTTATAAGCCGTTTCTTGAGGAAATGACGTTACAGCCTACTATGTCTGATTACAAGGTTGCTAATAAAATTACATATCTACATTTTGCCCTAAAAAATTACATATATACTTTTAGTGATCGACTGTTAAACTTCAGTGTTATGAAAAAATTAAGTTCTAATTGACTGTAAGTTCTTGCTAGGTAATATTAGTGATCGATTTAAAGCATTAAAATGTCAATTAAAAGAGATGCATGTGTGTTTATGAACTTAACTGCTTAATGGAAAATCTGGTACGTCACTAATTACCAATAATAATTAGAATCACATTATTCAACTAATAGATATCTTGAATAATTTTAATGCTATTTAGGGGTATGTGAACAAATTGACACCCGCACACAATCCCCACACCCACCCACCCACACACACACGCAAAAGTCTCCTAACCTGTCGGATGAGCTAAATTATAGATTTCTCAGCCACGACAGCATGTGTGCCTTTGCTCCACTTCAAGGTAGAGGAGTCAGGTTCTTATCAAGGCCAGCATGAGAGCATGGCGTTTTGTTTACTACTGGTGGAGGCGCTAGGCATTCTGTCAGGCACCCATCTCAGTCACCAAACCATGTTGACCTTCCATAGTCATTCCACAGAGATCTCTAGGGTTCCACAATGGAGGCAGGCGACCTCACTCTCACTGTGTTTGTGAAGACGACAGTGGCCAAGATCAAGCTCGATGGGGAGGAGCTTGGGCTATCTAAGTTTCCACAGGGAAGGAATACCCACAGCATGCTGTTGCTGGGTGGCAAGTGGCGAGCAGCCATCAAAGACCAATCAGTCAAGAAGCACGGTTGTGGCTTGACACCTATCACACTAGGGAGGAAGCCATGTGCGTGTATGTCAATATCTTGAATAATTTTAATGCAACTTAGGGATACATGAACTATGTGACACCCGCACACCCCCCTCTCCCATAAACACGCGTGCACACAAGAGTTTCCTAACCTATTGAATGAACTGGATGTTTGATTTAGGGACTCACAACAACGTGTGTGCCTTTACCCCTCAAGGAAGAGGAGCCGAGTCATTATCCGAGCTAGCCAGCAAGCATGACATTTGGTTGACTGTCAGTGAAAGCCCCTAGGCATTTAGTCAGGCACCCATCTTATTAGTCACCACAACATGCTCACCTTCTATATTCATTCCACTCATATATAGGGTTCCGCAATCGAAGGCGGCATCACTCTCAGTGAGTTTGCGAAGCTGACTATGGCCAAGATCAAGGCCGGCAGCCGCCCTTTCCGCAGGGAAGGAGTTACCACATCGTGCGGTTATGTAGCCAAGTGGGGGGGGGGGGGTGAATATTGTAGATCTGTCACACGAGAAAGCATGGTTGTGGGTTGGGGGCTACAATACAAGGGAGGAAGTCGTGTCCGTGTATAATATAGCAGCCATTCTTTGACTATATCTTATAATTTTAATGTTACTTAGATGTACATGAACAAAATGACACATGCACACAACCCCCCTCCCCTGAGTCACACACACACGCCTGCACGCGCGCGCGCGCATACACACAGAGAGAGAGAGAGAGAAAGAGAGAGAGAGAGAGAGAGAGAGAGGAGATTGAGAGCGGCGGAGGCTGAAGCCCTTTACTGGGGCTTGAATAAGTTGTGCTCCTTTAATTTGGAACACGCTCCACAGGAGTAGAGGTAGGCACGACGTTGCTTCCGCTCCCTTTTTCCATGATGGACAACCATCACCGCGGCAAAGCTTCCATGACCAAGCTCACCATCCAACTCCATGCTGGAGAACCAGCACCGTCGTGTCAGCCACAATCAGGGCCACAGACAGCTCGTGTGACCCAGACACATACTACAGCATCGACAGACGTTGACTGATATTATCTTTTGGAGCATCTCCTGGCAGGCCATCCTCTGGACCACCCACCTGAGATTTTTTTTTGAGCGATTACCCGCTCTAAATTTATTAGCTTCCCTGTTCCTTGTGTTAATATCATGCATGTTCTGGAACGTAACAGCTAGGCGTGCTTGAGTTAATATCCAGTTCCTTGTTTCTTTGCTGGGATTGAGAGCGGTGTTATATAAGATCAAAAACCCTTGTTCATATCACTTCACATCAGCAGCGGTAGGTACGATGTTGCATCCACTCCCATCTTCCTTGATGGAGAATACCATGTCCTCGGCAAAGCTTCCATGATCAGGCTTGCCGTCCAATCCCATGGGGAGAACCGGCCCTGGTGCATCAGCCAAGACCGGGGCCACATGCAGCTTTTGTGGCCCAGACACAACTGCAGCATCGTCGGCAGGAGTGGCTGATATTATCTGTTGTAGTAATGAGCGCTTCAGGAGCGTCCCCTGGCATGCCTTCCTCTGGACCACCCACCCGAGATTCATTAGCTTCCCACGATTCAAGGCTGAATAGTATAGACCGTGCTCCTTGAGAGCACTCCGCATCAGCAGCAGTAAGCACGACGTTGTTGCCGCTCCCATCGTTGATGATGGCATCATCCATCTCTCTGATGACGCTTCCATGACAAAGCTCGTCGTCCAACTCCATGGGGACAAAAGTGGCGCTGGCGTGTCAGCCACAACTAGGGCCACAAGTAGCTCCTGTGCCGCAGACACAACTGCAGCATCCGCAGGCGGCGCCACCACTGTGGCCTAGGATAGTGAATTGCGATGTAGTGGTCAATTAGCTTCATGCATCCTTGGTATGATGACCGGACGACATCGGCAAGTTCGGGGGTCAGATTGTTGAGGTTGTTGCAGAGGACGAGCTTGAATTTGTTGATGATGAGGTCGACATGGTGGCTGTGGTTGCCGTGCTTGAGTTAATTAGGTTGTTGAGCTTCCTGGTCACTTTCTTGATGCCGTAGCTCAGGAACGCCTCAATGTCCAAGTTTCTTTTTTTGGTGCCAGGGAAAGCCAGAAAGCCTTGCAGGATCTCTCCTTTGCTTTCTGCACCGACGGCCAGGTGGTTGGCACGGTGTCATCGTAGCCGTGCATCATAACGGCCATAGCTACATCGCAGAGCGTTGCAAGCTCGCTCGCCTGTAGAAGCAGTGTGGCATGGCGGTTGTGGAGAGTAGTCTTCCGCTTCTTCATGTCTTCGATCCACTTGGTCTTCAGCTTATGACGAGCCATTTGCTGGACCCTACCGCTAACAGTTGGAGTGTTCTATTTGATAGGTTTTGGTGTGGTGGAGGATGAATGAGAAATCAAGGGACCGTTTTACAACTGGTCTGAGCTCAGGTGATTAGGCTCATTGTAGTGGAACCAACTCAACCACGTTTACATCCGAAATTTTACATGGGTCTTGCATTTACAGTCAATTATTCTTTCAGCAGGAAGTGACATCCCATCGATAGCTAGGTGACTGTGGTTGCATCATAAATCTCAAGATCAAGGTTGCTCAGTCTTTCATAGGCACTCAAAGGGGTAGGGAGTGTGTGTGTATTCATAGAGCTCAGTACTTGTGCGTGTATGTGTATCTGCGTGTGTACTGTGTTCAGTTTCTAATAAATTAGAAATAGTAATTTGGCCCGCGCTAATAGCGCGGTTAGAATTGATTCAATGATATAAAAATAATCAGTTAGATACTTTATATGTATTATAAAATTCTTGTATTAAATGTTGTAATTTGAATTCTTTTTTGGTCTTAGTAGAACCACAAAAAAATATGTTATTGACTTTATAAAATTTTATTATATGAAAAAATAGACAAAATAATGTGATTCTATAAAGAGATTGTTCCTGCTAGTTTATCTGGTCTGAGCTTTAGTTTTTTAAATATAAGCAACATACAGAATAAATTGCAATCTGTGATATGACAATCGTACTTTAACCTTGGTGTATATATAATATATTAGTGTTATATGATGATTCCTATATGTATGTGAAAATGACACAACCCTCTTTTTCTATTACTTCCTCCAGTCTAAAATGTAAGCATTTCAAGCATTCAAAATTTTGTACACAATATAAGTATTTCTAGAGATAAGACAAAATCTGATGGGTTGGTGGGTGGGTGAGGAATTAATGAGGTATTGTAAAATGAGGGATATATATGACTTTTCTTAGCTTGACTATTTTAAAGTTTGAATGCTTGAAATGCTTATATTGTGAACCGAAGGAAGTAATAAAACAACAACAGTTGAAAAACAATAGGAATAGTTGTTTCTCAGTTTTCACTATTCCTGTCTGCAAGCTGTCGTGTCGGCTATGGTTTTCTCATGGTGCGTGATAGTTCGTTGGTCATTGAATCTCATCATGGCTTGCTTCTTTAATTAATCAAGTGATGATAAAACTTGTTAAAATGTAATTAGCCTTCGAATGATCCTTTCTCTCAAGCAATTCACATGTTTCATAGGCTCATTATTCACACTATCTGTGAGGATACAAATTAATTGAGTTTCATTTACCACAATTGTCAAAACATCAATTTGATTATATATATGTCCTGAAAGAACTCCAGCGTCAGTGTGATCTATCAACTATGGTAAATCGTTTTCCTTGAGAATGTTTGATGAGATACTTACGTGTAAGTCCAAGATAATGTGTCCAAACTAAGTATTTGTTATTTCAAATTTACATGAAGATGTGTGAACATTAACAGTTATAACTAATATTTGCTATACGTCTTATTTGATCCTCTCGATTATTTTAGGAGCCATACTTTTAGTCCTTTAATTATTAAATTGGGTATCTGGACTCCCTCATCTTTTCAAATCGATTTTTTTCCCTCTCTATGAAGCTTCGATGGAAATTTGACCTATGTGACATTGTTGATCCCAACTGTCAGCTACCACATCATCCACTTGAGCACAACGATGTCCTTGATGACATGACGTGAGCTCTAGAACATGACAGGGAGTGGCCCGGTGAGGCATATAGAGGGAGTGAGCTCAGGATGATCTCGATTTTGTCCATGTGAGAGGAGGACGATTACATGACAGCTAACATGTGAGACCCATATTATCATGTAAGACAAAACCGCACTTGGAACCATCTAGGAAGGAAAAACAATTTCTTTGAAAAGTTGAGGGAATCTGAATATCCATTTTCGTAATTGAAGAACCAGAAATATGACTCATGTGATTATAAAGCGAGATAAATTTCTTCCTTGAAATAGAGAGATTTTATGGTAGTTCTAAGCCGTCCATTTGGCAATTACACCTAAGGTCAATTAATTATCTCCTATGAGGTAATAAATTATTATTTAGTGTAACTATTTTCTTTTAGACCATTCACAAAAAAATAATTTCCCTTTGGAAAATCAATCTATTTTTACAAACTAACCAACCTAAGTATTAAATTAAATTCTTAGATGAAAGGTATACATAACAAATTGATTCTGACTTAAGTAAAAACATGAAATTTCTTATGTACAAAGTCAATCTAATTTTTAACTATATGAAATTTTTAGATGAATGATAGAAATATATGTACCAAATTAATTCTGACTTAAATAAAGTGAAATGTCTGACGTGGGGGAGGGAAGGGTGAAAGAAAACAGACGTTGGCAGCCTAGGAAAGAAAACTGAACGGGGAAAGAAAATTGGAACATAGGAAAGAGAATCTAGGAAGGAGATTCGGATGGGTTGGTGTGGGAGATCGGTTTTTTATTTCTATTTTTATTTTGCTGGTGGGGGTTTGTTTTTTCTTTCTATTTTTATTTTGGCTAATTAGAATTTATTTATTTCTGATTGGAGTCAGACATGGACTCTTTGATTTGATCTAGACCGTCAAAACTTAATAAAATCTAATGGTTCATATTCTTTTCTTTTTTAGATTAACGTGGTAATTTCGTGACCTTGAGCGAACGTGGAGGCTTCTTTTGACTTTCAAATAAGAAGATAATAGATGGTGTAAGGGAGATGACCAAAAAATAAATACGCAAATCAATATACTACATAATTTGCCGGGCTGGGTTACAACCGGGTAACTGTCAACATCCTACTTGGAGACACGTAGGATACATAGTAATGTTTATAACACGTTAAGGTATGTGTCTTAAGACGAAACTTCACAAAATGTCAAACGTCAAAGAACAAGATTAATTGTACATCCTCGCATAAACCATGTAGCTTCCTACTAGCTATATGATTTTCAGACAGGATACAAAAAATTCATTCCTGGCTGATCATATGACAGACTTGTCATGTTTCAACACCAACCCTGTGTACTGTTCCTAGCTATGTGTTCATCAAACCCTTGAACCAAAATCGAACGAAACAACTGAACGACAACACAACAACGCTGAAGGCGACTCAAAACTTACGACAAAACTCTGATTCTAAACTTAGGACTCTGATCATTGTTGCATGGAAAGTCAAAAGTGAAAAGACATAAAATGTATCATGCACGCGCTGGAACAGCTAGGCGTGCATGAGCTAATATCCATTTCGTTATTTCTTTGCTGGGATTGAGAGCAGCGGAGGTTGAAGCTCTTCATTGGGGCTCGAATAGACCGTGCTCCTTTAGAACTTGCTCCACATCAGCAGCGGTAGGGACGACGTTGTTTCCACTCCCGTGTTCCACGATGGACTGGACCATCTCCTGGGTGAAGCTTCCATGGCCAGGCTCGCCGTCCAACTCCATAGGGAGATAACCGGCGCCGGCAGCCCGGCACATCAGCCACCACCACCGGGGCCACAGGCAGCTTATGTGGCCCAGACACAACGCAGCATCGGCAGGCTATGCCAGAGGCCCTCCGCCGCCGCTGTGGCCTGGGATAACGGATGCTTGATGCAGCTATGGATGAGCTTCATGCATGCCTGGTATGACGACCTGATGGCGTCAGCAAACTTGGCGGTCAGATCATTGAGGTTGTGGTGGTGGCCGAGCTTGAATTCGTTGAGGATGAGGTCGATTTGTGGTTGCAGCTGCCGTGCATCAGGTAATCAGGTTGTTGAACTTACTTGGTCACCTTCTTGAATCTTGATGTTGTAGCTCAGGAACACCTCAATGTTCCGGATGCCTTTTTTTTAGTGTCAGTGAGAGCCATGTGAGTTTCCACTATCTGCTTCACCTCCACCATCTATGGAAAGGTACGGTGGACGGCATGGCCTTGCAGTAGCCGTACTTGATAACGGCCACAGGGACGTCGCAAAGGGTCACCTGCTGCAGTATCTTATCTTCGATCCATTAGATCTTCAGCTTCTTAGGAGCCACTGTTCCATCCCTAGGAATGGCGCTAATGACTTGGTTGGTGTGTGGAGGACGAAGATAAAGATGCCATTTTATAGCCTGGTCTCTGGTGGATACACCTGGAAAATGGGTTAGCGGGCCATTGGTGCCGTGCCAGAATGTAAGGACTGAGATATGAAATAATTGGAAAATGACTACTGTGCAAATATATTTTGGTGGGCTGACTTATATGTGACACCCCTATTGTCATTAGGGTCCCAAGGGTGTCATCTAGGCAGTATAAACCATGACACCAAGCAATTGAGTTTGAATTCAAATTTGCAATTCAATTGGATTCAAAACCCATTTGAATGACCTTGAACTGCAAGTCCCAAATTTTCAATAAGACTCACCTTTGCAAAAATTATATGTTGATGGTCTTGGTCAATTAGAATTTTGGGAATTTTATCAGAATTTTAGTCCATCAATAAAGGCCTCAAATAATTGTTAGAGTGGTCAAAAACCAGCTCTATTCATAAAATTCCTGAGGAAATTTCTGTAGGGACTGTTGGTAGTTAGTATTTTTGTAAAAACCAGCACATTATGGGGAGCCTACCATAATTTTGGTCTGATTTTAGCAGATCTGGTTTAATTCTAACAAATTTTGCAAAGGCACTCGGCTGAAAGGATTGGAAAAAGAAAAGGAAAAAGAAAAACAGCCGTGGGACCCGCTTGTCAGCGACTCAGAGAAAAGGCAAACCGGCCGAGGCCGCGCTGCCCCGCCCGTCGCGCGCCGCGTGGTCGCCGGCGTACGGCCAACGGCCGTTGCCGCGGATCGACGGGCCCACGCGCGCGTTCGGACATCCCTTTTGCCGACCAGCGCGCTGTCGGAGCCCCGCATTCACTCCGCACGCTCTCTCCCTCTTCCGCCCGCGCGCCGCGCCATTGCCGCCCGGAGCTGCTCCGCGCCTCTGCCGCCTCGTCATCGCTTCCAGGAGCTCGTCGACGTCCACAGCCTCGCCTCGGCGCCTTCAAGCTCCACGTGAAGCCATCTTTCCCTTCCCGCGTCAGGCCGCCGCGAATCGACCTCGTCCTCCCCGTCTCCGACCGCCGTCCCACCGTGTCGCCCGGCACCCACGGTGAGCCCCTGACCGATTCCTTGCTCGAGGAGCTTCCCATCTTGTTCGCGCATGTGTTTGAGCTCGGGATGGGCGATTCCGACCATGTTTTCCCTTAGTTCGTCGCTCGAGGCCGCCGCCGACCACCGCAACCCTCACCTCGCCGGTGAGACCACACCCCCGGCCTCCCTCTTGCCGGAGAAGCTCGGTGACCTCCCTCTCCGTGCTCTAGCAAAGCTCTCCGACCGGATCCCGAGCCCTACCGCCCTTCCCCTGCCGTGCTAGCCGTCGACGACCTCTGCTCTGTTTCCGCCACCGTCGCTGGGCTGCGTCCGACCATCGCCGGCGGTGTCCGATAGCCTAGATGAGTGCGCGGGGTTGAGTAGAGCATTTCTCCTTTCTGGACCAGCCCGAGTTAGGGACCGCAGCGAGCTGCGGCGAGCCCCCCCTGCCGGCGCCGCCGTGCTCCGGCAAGAGCGCGCGCGCGCGCGTACTCGGCCCCGCTGGCCGCTGGGCCGCGAAGGCCAGTGGGCCTGGCCTCGCGCTCGGCCGAGCGCCCTCGCGCTCGCCGTTGGGCCGCGGGCGAGTCCCAGCCCAGTGGGCTGCCTGTTTGCGGCCCGCGGTGATTAAATCAGATTTTCGCAATTTATTCATTTCCAGAAATAGTTTAAACTGGTAAATTGCTTAGTAAATTGAATAATGGGAATTTTGTAGCAAAATAAATTTTGTTGGACTGGTGTGAACTTGCACTGTTGTAGAAAAATACTAATGCCACATGTTTTGTAATTTTTATACCAGGGTTGAAATAAATAGGAGAAACCCTAATAGAATTTTTATTAATTACAGAGAGCTGATAAAATATTAAAAATTGGCCTCCAGGTAGGATTTCCAGTTTTAGTCTTCCTGGAAAAATTTCATAAAGAAATTCTCTGTTTAATTAGCTGAAATTAATTAAATGCCTTTTTCCTTATAATAATTAATAATTAATCTTTTGGCTTAGTATTTGATAGGGAAACTTAACAATTAATTCTCTCCTGGTGTAACCTAATTATAATTAATCACCCCTGCCCCTTTTGAAGAGCAGAACCGTGTCAACGAAATAAATTGTGCCCCGAGTGCAATTTTAACCGTTGATAAAATGGATCCGCTTTAGGGCTATTCGCGGGTACTCGCACTTTGCGAGGGTTTTGCTCACGCTAATGCTATTTAGTTAGCACCTGCAAACCCTGGGCGGTACTTGCACAGCTTTGCCCGGCACCCCCCCCCCCCGACACACCGTACTTGGATGCGACATCGTCGCGGTCAAGTACTGGAGTCCATGAAGGAAATACACGAAGTACCCTCGTCCTGTGCCCCACTCCTTGAGTGATGCTTTCGAACGCCTCGCCGCACACCGTTTAATTCCACTGACAACCGCGTGCATTAACGTATTTATTGAGGAAGTGCCATGAATCTTGTCTCACAGCATTCCCTCTTGCATCATATAGATCACGCCGTGAACCACGTGGAGGCAGGACCGGAGCAGGATCCCGAAGGAGCTGAAGGTGCCGTAGCCGACCAAGAGCAGAACCAAGGCAAGCCCCGGTGCATAACCCCGTTTTAAGTTTTTATTCTATCACTAGCTAGGGATGTAAGTTTGTCTGTGCATTAAGTGATAGGAGTTGATTGCAACCCTAGTGTGCAGTAGGTCTCTGCCCGATTATTAGCCTCAGGACGATAGTCGCTCCGCTTAAAGTAAGACGACTGTTTATCGAGTGGTATGGAGACCACTCGTAGATAGGAATTTTTATCACTAGGAAATGGGTTGGATGAAGAAAAGGGTGGAGGGAATCACAATGAAGACCGGACGGGCAACTAGGTGGAAAGGGAAGGACAGTTTGTCTTCAAGGAGGTAGCCCCGTCCGAGTCCCCCCTAAGGCTACGCCTCGTGTCCGGCCCATGGGATCAAGTTTGAACGTACTGTTTGCATGCTGGAGATATGGGCCCAGTAAACCGACGTAGCTACAACTACCGCTTGGTCTGAAGATAGCCTTCTCCCTTCTTTGGTGGAACTGGGGCTGAGAGGAGGGAACAATCCACCCACGGATGGCGGCATGAGGCGCATCGCGATGGGGGACCCTTCTCGGGGGAGTCTGGACCCGGAAGACCCTGCGGTACCGTGAGAGAAAGGTTGCTCCATGCGGCTTCCAGGAAGCGCGTATGGGTCGTGCAAGCAGGTTTCTCCTGCAGGATGTAAATCGATTCGAGTCGCTGCCCCTCACAGTAACGAGTACCACTTGATCGCTGCTACGGAACAGTGCCGGAAGCCATTAAGATGCTGTGTGGGTTTAATACTGCTGTCTGAAATTATTAAGATTGTATTGCAACGATGATTGTTATAGCTCTAGTGCAAACTAAATTTATTATTCTGCATGACAACTCAACTTGATGCTAAAACTTGAAAAGTAGGGATCCACTCTTAGGCGGGTTTTCTAGCAATTTAAAACCCTATTCCCAGCCTTTGCATGTCTAGGTGTCGGCTGTAGTTGGCCAATTGACGGGTCAGTCTTGCTGAGTAAATTAGTTACTCAGGGCGTAGCTCTATGTGGTTTTCAGATGACCAGGACGGAGAATGCCACTGTGGAGGGAGGTTCCATTGGGAGGGCCAGCGTCCCGACTGTTGGAACATCGAGTGGGAGCTGTGCACAAATGAAGATGAGGATTAGGTCCTTGCTTGCCGGTACGGTGCTTGGGCAAGGCACCTATTAAGGCCGGGATGTTCCCTGTGTGTCACCGTGAGAGGGCGATTGTATCTTAGCTATATCGTCGAACTGGTGAACCAGTGTCGAACTTTTCGCTTCCGCAACTTTATTCTGTCAAAACCCCGGTTTGTAATATAACTTCGGATTTATGTAAACTCTGCTTCTCCACCTATGTTCCTGTTGCAATTATTTTCTTTCTCTGTCATGTATTGTACTATTGGGCGCCACAGCGTGTGTCGCCACCCGAGGAAGATCCTGGAACGGAACCGTCTCCGTGGTAAGGCGGGTCCGTGACATTATAACTGGGTACCAATCAAAATCTCTACATGGACACGTATATACAAAAACATGTTCACATTATAGTGCGTGTCAAGGAGACACCCCAAAAAATATCCACACGTCAAATAAATTAACGCTACATATGTGCATAGAACACGCAGGTGCCTTTGTGGTCACAAAAGAAGATAAATACGGCTTAGACTTTACATGTTTTTCTTAAGGAAATGACAATGCTGCAGCCTACGGCTGATTACAAGGTTGCCAATAAAATTATATGAGAAATGTTATTAATAATAACCATTCATACATGCATACTAATATGCCCCAAAAAAAATTACATGCATACTATTAGTGATCAACTCAGTGTTGTGAAACTATAAAATTCTAATTCATTGTAAGCGCTAGTTAGGAAATATTATTGATCTATTTAAAGCATAAAAAAAGTAAATTAAAAGATATACAAGTCTGTGATACATCTTACCAATCACAGTAACAAAAAAGTCATGTAACAGCGGTTGGAAAGACACTGTAGCGGCGGACAGGCCACCCCACCGCTACGCAAACGCAGCTATAAATATGCATTTGTAGCGGCGGGTGGTCTGTCGCCTAAATAAACCGTCGCTACAGACACATTATTAACGGTGGTTGAAGATGTCAACCGCCGCTATTGTTAACTATTAGTAACGGCGGTGGACATTTTCAACCGCCGCTACTGTTGGCTATTAGTAGCGACGGTTGACAGTCACACACACACACACACACACACACACACACACAAGTCCCGTAACCTGTCGGATAAGTTGGATGATGGATTTAGGGGCTCACCACGACATGTGTGCCTTTTTACCCCTCAAGATAGAGGAGCCGGGTTCTTATCCAGGCCAGCGAGAGAGCATGATGTTTTGTTGACTGTTGGTGGAGGCGCAAGGCAGTCAGTCAGGCAAGCATCTCAGTCACCAGACCACGTTTACCTTTGATGCCATTCCACGGAGACCTAGGGTTTCACAATGGAAGGCAGCCTCTGATGTGGAGGAGCTTGGGCTGCGGCCTTTTCTTCAGTAAAAGGAATATACACGGTGTATGGTTGTGCACTGACAAGTGGGGAGCAAACAACAAAGACCGGCCGGTCCAGAAAGCACGGATGTCGCTTGGGACCTACGCGACACTAGGGAGGAAGACATGTACATGTACGATGTAGCAGCTATTGTTTAACCATATTTTAGACTAATGTTACTTAGGGATACATGACAAAGTGACACCCCCTCCCCACACTCACGCGGGTGCTCACACACAAACGCGCGCTGGCTCGCACGTGCGTGCAAGACTCCCCTAACCAATTGAATGGGCTGGATGATGGATTTAGGGGCCCATGACACTATGTGTACCTTTACCCCTCAAGGTAGAAGGGCCATGTTACCGATAAAAATGAGATTTAAGAAATATCGATAATTTTGATAGATCAAATAAATTAAAAATAATAACTACATGATTTGAAAAGAAAATTCCTTTAATCTATAAAAGTAGTTTTTGTTAAATAAACGTAGTAAATGATATAATTTTGATGATAACAATTATATCAGACCTTCACCGATAAATGTAATATTTTGGTGAAATTTTGTCGAAACGATTTTCCTAGGTCACCACAACATTCTTCCCTTCGACAGTTATTCCATGCAGAGGGAGGGTACTGTAATGGGAGGCGGCCTCACTCATACTGTGTTTGCAAAGGTGACGATGGCCAAGATCATGGCCGACGGGGAGAAGCTTGGGCTGTCGTGGCTTTCATATGCATTAGCTCTGGCTAAAAAAATACTTAACTAACTTTTGACTTCATAACGTACTATGTCTGTGTATGTAGCATTGTACTTTGCAAAATTTTGTATATCATTTGGAGGACCTTTTTGTATATCATTTTTCACTTGAACTTTTGAATCAATCTGACAATATAATTGCGCCCTTAAGGACTTCGATCATGCTCAGATACAAAGTAGCTAAGCCCATGATATACAAATATGACTTATGAGGTCCCATTTGGAACCTCAAAATTTGTACAAATTTCTGGGGAAACAACATGATTGCTACAGGAATCAAGATTCAATATTATGTTGACACAGGTTAAATTCTTTTCATATGTCAAGGAGAAACGTCAACTAATGCATCTGACTGAGATTGATTCTTGAGATATTTTCATCATAGAAAGATACATATAGATATAAGTTTTGGTTTCTTTTGTTCAAGACTTGTAAATGATAATTCTGAATACATAGACTTGATTGATAACACACTATATAACCATTGAACTAACAAACATATCAAATAATAATTCTGAATACAGAAAAACTGTATGCTGCCAGAACCATCTCCATATAGCTTCCATGGCAAGCCTCATCGCTGTCCATGTCTGTTGATATTGTGTACCCAGGGTACTTGTCGGACAAGGAAACTTAGGATGACCACTGTTGCAAAGAAACTCGCATCTAAAAGGCATAAAATGTATCAACACTCGGTGTAGTTTCGATGGCTAGGCTGGCCGTCCAACTCCATGGGAAGAACGGTGCAGGCATGTCAGCCCCCACCGGGGCCACATGCAGCTCCTGTGGCCCAGACACAATTGCAGCATCTGCAGGCGGCAGCGGCACCATCTTGACTCCGCCGCCACCGTGGACTGGAATAGAGGATGCTTGATGCAGTGGTCGATGAGCTTCATGCACGCCTGGTACGACGACCATCGAGGTCGTTGTGGCGGTAACCGAGCTTGAATTTGTTGTGGATGAGGTCGACGCGGTGGTTGCGGTTGCCGTGCTTCAGGTAATCAGGTGGTTGAGCTTATTGGTGACCTTCTGGATGCTGTAGCTCAGAAACGCCTCAATGTTCAGATAGTGTCAGGGAGAGCCAGGTGAATTTCCACTATCTGCTTCACCTCCGCCGCTGAAGGAAAGGTGGATGGCACGGCCTTCTTAGGAGCCATTGTTGGATTCCTAGGCAATGGCACTAATAACCTGGTTGGTGTGTGGAGGACGAAGGAGAAGGGGCCATTTTATAGACTGGTCTGGCTGATACAAAGGGAAATGGGTTAGTGGGCTATTGGTGCCGGAATAGAAGGATGTAATGACTGAGATATAAGATGACTGGAAAATGACTGTGCAAATTATAGTTCAGAAAATATCTTCTGCTGGGCTGACTTACATCTGGGTACCAATAAAAATCCTTGCTTGGACACGTAGCATACAAAAAAATGTTCATGCCACATTATAGTGCGTGTGAAGGAGGCACCCAAAAATATATTCAAATGTCAAAGATGAACGGAATACGGCTTAGATTTTATATGCCATTTTTTGAAGAAATGACGCTACAGCCTAAGGCTGATTACAACAACAACAACAACAACAATAACAACAACAACAAAGCCTTTTTATCCCAAGCAAGTTGGGGTAGGCTGTAAGGCTGATTACAAGGTTGCTAATAAAATTACATATCTACATTTGCCCTAAAAAAATTACATAAATACTTTTAGTGATCGATTGTTAAACATCAGTGTTATGAATAAATTAAATTCTAATTGACTGTAAGTTCTTGCTAGGTGATATTAGTGATCCATTTAAAGCATAAAAATGTCAATTAAAAGAGATGTATGTGTGTTTATGAACTTTTCTGCTTAATGGCAAGTCTGGTACATCAGTAATTATCAATAATATTTAGAATCACATTATTCAACTAATAGATATCTTGAATTATTTTAATGCTATTTAGGGGTATGTGAACAAAATGACACCCGCATGCAACCCCCACACCCCTACACACACATATGCAAAAGTCTCCTAACCTGTCGGATGAGCTAGATTATAGATTTATCAGCCAAGACAGCATGGGTGCTTTTACTCCTCATCAAGTTCGAGGAGTTAGGTTCTTATCCAGGCCATCATGAGAGCATGGCATTTCGTTTACTATTGGTGGAGGCGCTAGGCATTCTGTCAGGCACCCATCTTAGTCACCACACCATATATGTTCACCTTCCATAGTCATTCCACAAAGATCTCTAGGGTTTCACAATGGAAGCAGGGGGGCTCACTCTCACTGTGTTTGTGAAGATGACGGGGGGCCAAGATCAAGGCCGATGGGGAGGAGCTTGGCCTGTCGCACATTCCACAGGAAAGGAATACCCACGACATGCAGTTGCTGGGTGACAAGTGGGGAGCAGACATCGATGACCAATCAGGCTAGAAGCGCGGCTGTAGCTTGACACCCATGACGCTAGGGAGAAACCATGTGCGTGTATGACTATATCTTGAATAATTTTAATGTTACGTAGGGATACATGAACAATGTGACACCAGCATACAACTAATCACCCCCCCCCACACCCCCTCCCACAAACACGCGCGTGCAAGAGTCCTCTAACCTATTGAATAGGCTGGATGTTGGATTTAGGGGCTCACAATAGGGTGTGTGCCTTTACCCCTCAAGGAAGAGGAGCCAGGTCCTTATCCGGGCTAGCAAGAGAGCATGACATTTCTTTGACTGTATGTGAAGGCCCCTAAGCATTTAATCAGGCACCCATCTTATTAGTCACCACAACATGCTCACCTTTGATAGTCATTGCACTCATAGATAGGGTTCTACAATGGAAGGCGACATCACTCCCACTGTGCTTGCAAAGCTGACTATGGCCAAGATTAAGGCCGACAGGGAGGAGCTTGGCAGCCACCCTTTCCGCCGGGAAGGAGTTACCACTGCGTGCGGTTGAGTCGCCAAGGGGGGGGGGGGGGGGTGTGGCTCGGGGCCTACAACACAAGGGATGATAAGCCATGTCCGTATATAATGTAGCAGCCATTGTTTTACTAAATCTTATAATTTTAATGTTACTAGAGGTAAATGAACAAAATGACACATGCACGCAACCCCCCCTCCCCCGAGTCACACACACACACACACACACACAGAGAGAGAGAGAGAGAGAGAGAGAGAGAGTGTGGGGGGGGGGGGGGCTGAAGCCCTTTACTGGGGCTTGAATAAGTCATGCTCCTTTGGAACACGCTTCACAGAAGAGAGTAGTAGAGGTAGACACTACGCTGCTTCCCACTACCGGAATCCGGCTCTTTGCCGAGTGTCAAGGACACTCGGCAAAGGCCTAGATACACTCGGCAAACACTCTTCTTTGCTGAGTGTATTTTATTGGCAGTCGACAAAGCATTTTTTGCCAAGTGTATTTATATTACCAAGTGTTTTTTGTATGGCACTCGGTAAAGATGTTCTTTACCGAGTGCCCAAAAAAATTTGCCGTGGCCCCATCCCTCAGCACACAGGAATTTTTTTCTTCCCCTATTTCTCACCAAAATTTTTTGACCTTCATATCGTTTACATGATATTTGAACAATGATATTTCATGAAGTGTTTAATATATGTAGTTAATTTATTTTGTTATTTCAATTTTTTTGAATATTCAAATTTGAATTGCAAGTGGTTTGAATAATGCAATTTACTGGATGCAAAATGGATATTTCATGCTAAAGATCCCTATTTGAGTCTGTATCTATAAAATAACAAGAAAAATCATGCATTGTACATGAAATATAACAACCACCTTATGGTTGAGTAGAAATTAAATTTTATGAAAACCAAACAAAGTTTTAAAATTATAAAATTTGTCCTGGCATTGTTATTGGAACATTTCATGCTAATGATAAAAAGTAGAAAATATTTTGTGCAAGTTGTCTTATATGTTGCTCAGAAATCGGAGAATCTCCGTAAAAGAACCCGAGTATTGAATTGGAACCTTTCAAATTTTGAATGAAAACGACGGCCGAGTGAAGTTTTGACTTCAACTATATTTATATAAGCAACAATGCATATAAATAGTATGTGGGTGAAATTTGGTTATTTTCTAAGTTTTCTAAATAATTATAATTTTTTTAAAGAAAATATAAAAAAATATTTGCCGTGTGCCTGGACCTATGACACATGGCAAACAGTACATTTGCCATGTAGGGAAGGGGGGCACACGGCAAAAAGGGCAAGTCAACAGCCTTTGCTATGTGCCCGTCGGGAGGCACGCGGCAAAGCGGGTAACCTTATCCCGATCTGGATCAAGCTTTCGATCCATTTTTGGCCTCTCCCTCCTTCTTCTTCCTGACTGCTACCCGCCACTCTCGCTCACCTCCTCCCTCCTTCAGATGCCACCTCTCCCCCCCCCCCCTCGGCGATGCCACCTCCCTCCTCTCCCTCTGCCGGGTCACCTCCTGTTCGCCGCTCCCTGCTGCCGACCGCCTGTACTTGCCGCCTCCGCCCGCCTCTCCCTGCGGCTGACCGCCTGTACCTGCCGCCTCCGCCCACCTCTCCCTGCTGCTGCCACCTCCCACCCGTCCTCGGCCACAGGCCATCCGAATGCTCGGCCCTACATCGCCTGAAGCACCATCATCATTGAACGAGTAGGTGAGAAGGATTTGGTGAATGTGAAACTCGGCCATCGAGTCGTGAGAGTTGTTGTCGGCCATCGCATCGTGTGTGTGTGTGTGTTGTTCCTGGCCATCGCGCCGTGTGTGTTTTGCAGGTTCTAGAAAAATCTCTGAGCAGGGGAGGTGCTGCCGAACATTTCAATCGACATTGCTTTGTTGATTCATATGTAGGAGAGGCGGTTACCGCGGCCTCGATGCCCCGCCCTTCACTGCATCGTCGTTGCATCGTCAATCTCTAGGTGAGCACATCAGAAATAGCCATCTGTATGTTTCTTGTTCATAGGTCATGTAACCTAGTTAGGCGTCCCCCGTTCAAAAGAGATACAGTTGGAGATATGTCGATCTTTGCATATCTATGACTATATCTATTTCGAATTATCCACATTTTTTGAACAGCCCCAGGATGCGTAGTTGAGGTTAGTTTTCACGGTCTACTCCTCTCCGTGATAGAATTTCGGCAGCATGTCCCTGTTGTTCTTCGGATACACAATCTTCTTTTCAGGACATATATTTGGAGAATAGCGGGGACGTGTTGCTAAAATTCTATCTCAGAGAGGAGTAGACCATGGAAACTAGCCTCAACTATGCATCCTCGGGTGAGATTAGGACCTATCTTCACCAATTAGACTATACAAGGATCGTGTAGATGAAAATATTTTTAAAATTACTCAGTGATATGTTAGCGGATGTCAAATCGTGAGTGGATGTACACAGGCTGGGCAAAGAACGGAAAGTAAACCAGTGAATGGATTTAGAAAACCAACAAGTTCTTGAAACGATCATTTTCCAAGGTTAAAGGAACGGGTGTCACTTGGTGTCCCTACGACAATTATAGAAACATGCGTCGACAAAATAAAGAGGTCATAGACAGACAACTTTGCAAGAATGGATTTATGCCAGACTATATCCGATGGACCCTCCATGGTGAAGGCGAGCATCCAAGACACGAGGTAGTGAGACAACGCATGGCGGATTATGCTGCAGATGTCGGTGTAGGAGACATGTTAAATGACTACCAAATAGACTGTGCTCCTTCAAAACAAACTTAACATCACCAACGGTAGGAATGACATTATTGCCGCTCCCGTTGTAGGCGATGGCATCAACCATCTCCTCCACGAAGCTTCCACGGCGAGGCACGCCATCCACCTCCATGGGGACAAGCAGCGCTGGCACATCATCAGCCAAAACTGGGGCCACTAGGGACCATGCAAGTTAGTAGTTTTTTTAGATCGGTGGGTTGGTCCAAACCTCTCTCAAATATCCTAAACTTTACTTCCATCTTATTGATCTATTAGAGCAAATGAACTAGAGGTTTGACCCACTGCTACTATCCATTGGATAGCACACCAGCATCCCTAGGGGCCACGGGCAGCTCCTGTGGCCAAAACACAACTGCAGCATCAGCACGCACCGCCACCGTTCTGGCCTGGAATAGCGCGCGGATGCGTGATGCAGTGGTTGTTGAGCTTCATGCACATCTGGTACAATGAGCTGACGGTGTCAGCAAGTTCGGGGTCAGATCGTCGAGGTTGGGGTGGAGGCCAAGCTTGAATTTGTTGAAGATGACACTGACATGGTGGTTGCGGTTATCGTGCTTCAGGTAATAAGGTTGTTGAGCTTCCTGGTCACCTTCTTAATGCTGTAGCTCAGGAACGCCTCAATGTTCAGGATGTCTCTTTAGTGTCAGGGAGAGCCTGGTGACTTTCTACTATCTGCTTCATCTCCACCGTTGAGGGAAAGGTAGATGGCATGGTCTCGCTGTAGCCATAAACACGATAACAGCACGACAATGTTGCAGAGGGTGGCCAGCTCCCTCGCCCTTTGGGGCAGCGTGGACCGTTGCTTGCAAAGCATCGCCTGCTGCAGTTTTTTTTTTTTTTTTTGTCTTTGATCCATTGGATGCTAAACTTCTTAGGAGCCATTGTTCAATTCCTAGGCAATGGCGCTAATAACTTGATGTGTGGAGGACAAAGGAAAGGGGCCATTTATAGCCTAGCCTGACTGATACACAAGGAATGGGTTACTGGGCTATTGGTGCCGGAATGGAAACATGTAAGGACTGAGATATGAGATGAATGGAAAATGACTGGTCTAACTTACAACTGGGTACTAATCAAAATCCTTTCTTAAATGCGTAGCATACAAAAACACATGTTCATGCCACATTATAGTGCGTGTCAAGGAGACACCCAAAAAAATATTCACACATCAAAGATAAACCAAATTAAGGTTACATCTGCACATAGAACACGCAAGTGGTTATATGGTCTCCAAATAAGACAAAAATATGGTTTGGATTTTACATGATTTTTCTTGTGGAAATGATGCTTCAGCCTAATGCTGATTACAAGGACGCCAAGAAAATTAAATACATACATATTTTCCCTAAAAAAGTTACATACATACTTTAGTGATCGACTGTTAAATTTTAGTGTTATGAAAATACTAATTTCTAATTGACTGTAAGTGCTACCAAGGTAATATATTAGTGATTGATTTAAAGCATAAAAATGTGATTAAAGAGATGCATGTGTGTCTATGAACATAGCTGCTTAATGGCAAGTCCGGTACATTAGTGTTTACCAATAATATTTAGAATCACATTGTTCGACTAATAGATATCTTGAATAATTTTAATGTTATTTAGGGGTAAGTGAACAAAGTGACAGACCCCCCCCCCCCCCAAACACACACAAAAGAAACGTCCCCTAACCTATAAGATGAGGTGGATGATGGATTTGCGGGCTCATGACAGCATGTGTGCCTTTACCCCTCAAGGTAGAGGAGCAGGTCCTTATCCAAGCCAGCAAAAGAGCATCACAGTCACCACACCATGTTCATCTTCAATAGTCATTCCATAGAGATCTGTAGGATTCCACAATGGAAGGCGGGCTCACTAGCAATATGTTCGCGAAGAAGATGGTGGCCAAGCTAGATCAAGGTCAGAGAGGAGAAGCTTGGCAGCCGTCATTTCCGAAGGGAAGGAACACCCATGGTGTGGTTGCGCGGTTACAAGGGGTGAGTGGACATCAAAACCCATTGCACCAGAAGCATGGCTATAGCTCAAAACCTAAGACACGAAGGAGGAAGCCGTGTGTGTGTATGACGTACATGAACAAAATGACACAAACTCATGCACACACACACACACACACACACACACACACACACACACACACACACACACACACACACGAGCGTGCGCGCACAGACACACACATGCATGCACGTGCGCGCGTTTGCACATGCGCAATTATCACACCCGGTTTCAACGACCAAAACCGAATGCATCTGTATGCGTGCCTAGGATCAATTTTCCATGCATAAAGGACAATTATTATGATAAAATAACAATATCTTTATTAAATCAAGAACATTATTACAAAGGTGACCCATAGGTCAAAAGAAAAAGATTACATTGCAGCGGAATAAACTAAGCATTGGCATCCTTCATCTCCCATAGAAAGTCGAACGGAAGACCGCATGCCTAGTGCTCTCCTCCATCATCTCCATCATTGTACCATCCTTCTCCTGTAGCTGAGCAACAACGTGGGATACAACAAGGGTGAGTATGTGCCACACTCAGCAAGTGAAGGAAAGAGATGACATGAGTCCATAAACAAGAAAGGCTCATTGGGCTTTATTGCATGAGATTTTAGTTAACAAAAGCATCCTATTTACTGGATGAGGTCATACCAACCATTGATCCACAAGGTGTTATCCAAGACAAGTCCAATGCAACCATCCCAACCCATAACCCCTAATCAAGTGAGGGATCGAGGCCACTCGTGACGTCAGCATGACTGTCATGATAGTTTTACACTTTGCAGAGGTTGTGCCACTTTACCCACAAGTCGTGATTTCATCCCTTGTTGGCAGGTGGACTAGAATCTCCATGTTGCCATGCCGGCCAAGCACTAGCACACTTCCTTAGGTGTGCGGTCAGGAGATCACTACGAGGCTTTTACAAAGGGTCTCCCAGTATGTACTCACCCACTAAGGTTTCACTTCTGAGTGATAGCCTATCAACAAGCAGTTCATCACCCCAAGAACCCCCTCTTGAGCCATTTAGACATAAGGACAATCCTCCTGACTTCCATTCCCCGCTCTACCATATGCTCATACAACACTAGGAGAAATCCTAATTAATCAGCCAAGCTACTCCATAGCAGCCTTGTGATGACACTGTTGTCCTCGGTTGCCGCTCCAAGAACCGGTTGTGATGTCCCCACCTCGAAACGAGGGGTTAGTCAAGGATCGATACTCGGGTGACACTTGACGAAGCAAGAGTCCATCAATACACAAATGAACATAGAAAATAGAGGGAAATGTCGAATTTAAGTTATTACAATTTGGGTTCAAATTTAGGATACATAAAAGAGTTTGAAGTTCAAAAAACGAAGTCTTAGCGGAAGCGAATAATCTCGACGATACATATCTTACAACAATTCATGGCAGCCCATAACCATAAATCATTCATCGTGCTCCTCAGGAGTAGGGGAAATGGGAACCCATTCCATGGTCCATCCCTTCGGGGGTTCACCATCCCACTCCATATGATTTCCACTCTTGGTGTACATAACATGTGACATACCTGTACAAAAAACTTAAACAACAAACCCTGAGCAACTAATACTCAGCAAGACTTACCCGTCAAAATGGCACACTAAGGCCGACACCTAGCATGCAGGGGGCTGACCTAAGGTTGTTGGGATAATTGCAAAAACAACACTAATATTTCATCCTATTTTCAAATCTTTAGCCAAGTTAACAGAGTTTTGCATAAAGTAAATATTGTGCAGCTATACTATAACAAACATGGTTGCCATGCAATTTATAGAGATACAATATCATCATTTTCATTCCACTTTGTACTTCGAGGTGGCAGCGATCTCACAAGGGGTACTCAATAACCGCGAGGGACGGCGAATCGAATCGATTTACATCCTGCAGGAGAAACCCAAATACACGGTGCACGCACACTCCCAGAGTCACGTACGACAACCTTTTGCGAGATCACCATAGAGTCGGCCGGGTTTCAAACGCTCCCGGGTACATGTCCTCCACGCAATACCCGGTATCCGTGGTTAGACCATGCACCCTTCCACCACTCATACCACCCAAATGCCACCATGCACTTATGATCATTCCCAAAGAGCGATGAGGGACCGTCCAACTACTATGATAATCAAGCTACATCGGTTTACTAGTGCCCATATCACTAGCATGCACTTGGTACTGTTCAAACTTGGTCACGGGTCCACACTCGAAGGGGGTTCTTAATCGACACAAACGGGGCTATGGCAAACAAGGTCCAACCTTGTCACCTCAACCTACACATGCACTTCCCCGTTCGGTCTCAAATTAATCCATCCTTGTCATGTGAGAGTACAAGTGATAAATTCCTGAACTCGCCTTGGTTCACCGGGGCTTGCCTTGGTTCAGATCACGGTTAGCAGTCTCAGGAATATTAGCCTTAGCTCCGGGCTCCTCCAGAACTATCTCCACCTCGATGTTCCCGTTGTTGAGTCCTAGTGGATGAAATGCAATGCAAGCAAGGATAGTAAGGATTCGTGACACTTCCTCAACAAATGCGTGCTATGATATGATGCATGTATAAAAGTACGAGTGTGCATTGAAGAAGGACATGGATGTTTCTCATTTTTACTTTCTTTTAATTTTACATAATACAAGCAAGCTCTCTAGTGGTGACGGTGCAACGGTTAAGCATGTTTAAACCTTCTAGGTGAACATACATGATGATCAGAGGCAAATCAATGTAAATAAAAGCTAAAATAATAGGAATAAAACTGTGCATGTGATTGCCATACAAACTTCCATGCTCAAGTTAATTATATTCACAATTGTGCCATTACTAGGAACAAATTAGAATAATTATGGTTAAACATGGTTCTAAAGATAAATGACAGTGAGAAAAATATATGTGGTGTGGGACATTATATGAGATTTATGTACTAAACATAATGGCAGGAACATGCTTCAATATTTTCTATTCAATTAAATGTTACAAACACTAAAATATTAATTACATAACAAATACTTGGAATTTAAAGGTTCCACTTGGTGGGATGCATGGAAATGATGAATCATACATGCATGCAAAATTTGAGATTTATATTATTCTCTGTTAATTAGTTATGATTTTATGTTTATTTTCAATCATTAAATACATGCATAAATAAATAAGTACTTTTGGTGTGATTTATCATTTTTCTAAAATACTATACAGCCATATGAACCAAACAAAATTTATTCTCAAGATGGCAAGTGCGATGGAGGTGACGGTGAGGCGAGAATCTCACCGGAATGGCCGGCGGCAAGCGACGAACTTGGAAAAAATGGCTTTTGGTTTTTGAATTTTTGCAGCTCGCTCGGTGAAATGCACGGGTCGAGATGGGGTGGAAATGAAAGAGGAGGACGAGACGAAGAGCTTTAGTTGGATGATCTATGCCGGGAAGACTCGAGGCGGCCGATGGCAAGCTCGCCTTCCGGCTCCAATGGTGGACGGTGGTGGCGGAGAAAAAAGAAGAGAGAGAACTCGGAAAGGAAAAGAGTGGACCCATGGTTTTGCCCATGCCGGGCCGACCAGGGGCCTCCCCGCCGGTGTACGGTTGCCACGTGGCGCAGTGGCGCCGGAGGGTCGGGCCCGCGCCGGAGGGAGAAGAGAGAGGCGGGGCTGACAGACGGTTCCTTCTCTTCACAATTCCATATCTTTATTTCTGTAGCACCACTGAGAAAACTAAAATTATGTACGTGTTCATAATGACTTGCTCTTAATTTAGAAAATCAGTTTATACTGCAAATTGATTTCACATTTGAACAGGAATTTTACCAATTGGGCATGTTTTCGAGTATTTAGAGATTTATTTAGGGCACTTTTGCTTACGAAAAAATTATGGAATTTTGTCCAAAATTTTATTTCACTTAGTACTACAACATATATTTTTGGTGGTCATAGGTTTTATTCAAAAGTTGTGACTTGCAGTTCAATGTCATTCAAATTTGAGCAAAATTTATGCAAAAAGGTTTCAAATTGCTCTCAAAATTTTTGGATGAACTTATGCTGTGTTGGGTTTGATTCCTAGGATGCTAGAGTGACACCGTGGATGTCATAACCCTCCTCCCTTAAGAAAATCTCGTCCCGAGATTAAAACAGTTAATTAACGGTGAGAGGGGGAAGACCGAACCTTAAGTACGAAGCTAAGACTTCCGGAAAATAAGTGTTCAGAAAATCTTCTTGTTCCCAAGTAGCTTCTCTTTCGGAATGGTTTCTCCATTGAACCTTGTAGAAATTGATGGTCTTGTTTCTTGTTACTCGGTCTTTTTGATCGATAATCCGGACGGGACATTCGGGATATGAAAGGTCTTCCTTCAATTCATCCATCCCATCAATGATTACATCAGTAGGTGCTCTCAAACATTTCTTGAGCTGAGAAACATGGAATACATTGTGTACTTTGGATAGTGTTGCCGGTAATTCCAAACGGTAAGCAATGGAACTACATTTTTCGATGATTTTGAAGGGACCGATATAACGTGGTGCAAGCTTTTCTTGTATTCCAAATCGTTGCATGCCTTTAGTAGGAGAGACACGCAAATACACATGATCTCCTTCCTCAAACTCCAAGGGACGATGCCTCTTATTGGCATAACTTATTTGACGAGATTGTGTTGCCTTCATGTTAGCTCGAATGGCACACACTTTATCCTCCGCTTGGGTTACTAGATCAGGACCAAAAATAGTTCTCTCGCCAGATTCTGACTAGTTCAGAGGTGTACGACATGAGTGGCCATATAATGCTTCAAATAGGGACATTTTTATGCTCTCTTGATAGCTATTATTGTAGGAGAATTCTGCGTAAGGGAGGTGTTCATCCCAGTTCTTTCCACTTGTTAATACACATGCTCTCAACATGTCTTCCGAGAACTGATTCACTCGTTCAGTTTGACCATCAGTTTGAGGGTGATATGCAGAACTTCGAATTAAGGTAGTGCCTAAACAAGCATGCAATTGCTCCCAAAAACGGGCAATAAACTAGGCTCCCTAATCTGATATGATGGTTTTTGGAACACCGTGCAAATATAGAATGCGGGAGATGTAGAGTTCGGCATACTTCTTAAGCTTGTAGTTGGAACGCACAGGAATGAAGTGAGCTGACTTGGTTAATCGGTCGATGATAACCCAAATAGAATCATGTTTCTGCAGAGTGAGAGGTAATCCAACAATGAAATCCATAGATATGTCTTCCCACTTCCATTTCGGAATATTTAGTGGCTGCAATAAACTTGCTTTCTTCAAGTGATCAGCCTTGACTCGCTGACACGTATCACACTCAGCCACGTACCGTGTGATTTCTCATTTCATACGAGTCCACCAAAACCTTTCCTTCAATCCACGGTACATCTTGTTGCAGCCAGGATGGATAGAGTATTTAGATAAATGGGCCTCATCCAAAATTTTCTTCCGTACATCAAAATTCTTTGGCACAACAAGGCGGTCCTTAAACCACAAGACACCATCGGTGTCTTGCCAGAAACATGTGACTTCTCCATCTTTTAACCTTCGTCGGATGTGTGCCATACCTTTGTCTTTCTTTTGTGCAGCCACTACTTCTTCTCGAAGCATGGGAATGAGAGCTAAATTGTATAACGCACCATGAGGAACAACACGAAGACTTGCTTCATCCTCTTCACAACATACGGTGGTGGTTACTGGCTGAAGCGAAGTGTGGTTGCATTGAGACTTCCGACTCAATGCGTCGGCAACCACATTTGCTTTTCCTGGATGATAATGAATTTCCAACTCATAATCCTTTATTAATTCTAACCATTTCCGTTGTCTCATGTTTAGATCTTGCTGAGTGAAAATATATTTGAGGATTTTGTGATCGGAGTATAAATTGACAAGATTTCCAAGAAGATAGTGTCTCCAAATTTTTAGAGTAAGAACAACCAATGCTAACTCCAAATCATGAGTGGGATAATGCTCTTCATGACGTCGGAGCTGACGGGAGACATAGGCAATGACACGACCTTCTTGCATAAGAACACAACCCAAACCCGTACCAGAAGCATCACAATATAGATCAAAAGGTTTGGTGATGTCGGGTTGAGCTAAAACGGGTGCTGTGGTTAGATACTTCTTGAGAGACTGAAAGGCTTCTTCACAATCACTGGTCCACTCAAATTTTGATTCCTTTTTCAGCAACTCCATCATTCGTTTTGCTATCTTTGAGAAGTTTGGAATGAACCTTTGGTAATATCCTGCGAGACCAAGAAAACTGTGAATGTGCTTGACAGCTTTCGGAGTCTTCCAATTCAACACATCTTGCACTTTACTCGGGTCAACAGCAATACCCTTATCTGAAATAATATGGCCCAAGAAAGGAACTTGATGTAGCCAAAACTCACACTTGCTGAATTTGGCATACAATTGATGATCTCGAAGTCGTTGAAGCACGATCCGAAGATGTTCGACATGTTCTTCTTTGGACTTGGAGTAGACAAGAATATCATCAATGAAAACAACCACAAACTTGTCCAATTCCGGCATGAACACAGAATTCATCAAGTACATGAAATAGGCAGGAGCATTTGTTAGTCCAAAAGACATAACGAGATATTCGTAAAGACCGTACCTTGTAGAGAAGGCCGTCTTAGGAATATCCTCAGCTCTTATCTTGATTTGGTGATAACCAGAGCGGGGATGAATCTTGGAGAAAACTTTGGCATTAACCAGTTGGTCGAACAGAAGATCAATCCGTGGCAGAGGATATTTGTTCTTGACCGTGACTGCATTCAATGGCCAATAGTCGACACATAACCTTAGTCAATGATCTTTCTTCTTAACAAAAAGAGCGGGACAACCCCATGGGGAAGAGCTAGGGTAAATGAATCCTTTGTCCATGAGCTCTTTAAGTTGCTCCTTCAACTCCGCTAGTTCATTGGGTGCCATTTTATACGGTCTGCGGGAGACTGGAGCAGTACCGGGCTGAAGCTCAATTTTCAATTCCACTTCTCGGTCAGGAGGCATGTCGGGTAAATCTTCAGGAAACACATTGGGATACTCACATACTACTGGAATTTCAGCTAGACTCTTGGCAGTGGCCTGATACACCTTAGGTACAATCACTGGCGGACGGGACAAGTGTATGACGGCAGGACCATGGAGATGAGAATCTAATTGAATTTTTCGAGGGTCGATATGTAGCATGGCCTTATTGTTCTTCATCCATTTCATACCCAAAATAACGTCTATGCCTTGACCAGCTAATATTATAAGGTGCGATGGGTATATTAATTTGCCAAGTTTGAGTGGTGCGGCCACAACACATTGGTTTGCAATAATTTTACCACCAGGAGAGGTAATGATATAAGATGTTTTGAGAGGTGTGGTACTGAGATGCAATCTTTCAACACATGCCATGCTAATAAAATTATGGGTTGCACCAGAATCAAAAAGAACAAGAATGGGGTTGTCATGGATAGTGAACATACCCGCAAGCACATCTTCTCCTTCCTGAATATCCTCGGTTGTAGTATGGTTGACACGGCTGGTCTTTGGTGCATTTTTGGGTGCTGGAGGATGCTGGTTGGTGGTGCTAACTCCACTACCTTGCTGCCGTCTTGGCTTATGACACTCCTTTGCATAGTGTCCCACTTGACCACAATTGTAGCACGGCTGCGAGTTAGGCCTTCCACCTTGGTAAGCTTGCTGTGGAGGGCGGTAGGCTTGTGTGCGCTGCTGTGTAGAGGCATAAGAAGCTCCCTGATGCTGTGGATTAGGTGGACGGTATCCTCCGCCAGAGGGAATAGCAGCACGGAAACGCTGACCGGTTGGTGAAGTGAGGGCCAACCGATATTTGATGTGAGGGGCACCAGAAGAACTCCCACTCATATTCTTCCTCTTCTTGTCATTTTCATGATCACGATTGGCATCCTCTTGCACAATAGCTGCACTCATTAGCTCATTGAAAGTGCAGTTGTTGAATAATGCCAGATGCTTCTTGAGTTCACTACTAAGTCCCTGACGAAACCGGTCCTTTTTCTTCTCATCCGTGTCCACATGATAGGTTGCATACTGGGAGAGGTAGTTAAACTTCTTGGTGTACTCATGCACGTTGTTGGAACTTTGCTTCAAATCCAAAAATTCCTGAAGTTTCAGCTGCATAAGGCCAGCGGGAATGTGATGACCACGGAAAGCATTGCAGAAGGTGGTCCAATTCACCTGTTGCCCAGCTGGGAGTGAGGCTAGGTAATTTGCCCACCAAGCACTCGCGGATCCACGGAGTTGCTAAGCTGCAAATAAGGTCTTCTGATTTTCAGTACAGTGGAGAAGTCCAAACTTTGACTCAATGATGTGGAGCCAATTATCTGCCTCCAGTGGATCACCTGTCTCAAAAAACACTAGAGGGTGTGTAGCCAGAAAATCTGCATAGGTGGTCTGGGTGCATTGCGAGCTTCATTACGCCCACCTTGCAGCTGATTAGTATTCTGAATTAGTATTTCCATGAGCCGGTTCTGATTGGCAATGAACTGCACAAAGTCCATCGGCGGTGGTGGGGGTGGCAGATTTTGATCTTGGTTCTGGTTCTAATTCTGGTTTTGGTTCCCATCTTGCCCACCACGGCGGGAACTTTCAGGGCGGTTCTCGTACAGGTCATTCATCCTCCTAGTATTCACCATTCTGCCAAAGATTTATTACACTACTAGATCAAGTCACATGTGGTGAAAAACATTGCTTAATTCTAGACCATGGTATAAGTAAATAAATTGTAGATCTGAACATAATATTCAAGCAGCAGCGATGTCCATTCATACTTGTCCAAAATATCCATCCAAAGATCATACATAGTGTTTACCTAGTGGTGGATGTTATAACCATATTATCAAAAATAAAATGGAAGCGAGCATAATGTTACAAGCCACATGGGAACATCCGTAATGGGGTTAAGCTAGTGTTCTTCTCATGACACTACGTTGCTCGGAAGAGCACATATTTTTCCTAACGAACACGACATATCCCAAAATCAAAAGGCCGCGTGTCTTATGGAGACAAGGTCCACTACAAGTTACTCCTATCATAGTTCCATAATTACAAGACCTAACAAAGAGAGTTTAGCTCATCTAAAGCTACTCTCCCCGTGGCGTGTGGCTGTCACCATCGGAGAGCATTTCTTCCTCCTTCGGAGTCGGGGGTGCCTCATAGTCAAGTCCCGAGTTCTCTTCATCTCCCTCAGCATGTAGAGGGTTAGGAGGGGCTGCTTGGACTACTTGCTGCCCGAGCACATGCCCGAGGTGGTCCTCAAGTTGTATGACAGTCTCATGAAGCCATCCAATCTATTGTTGGGCCTGATCTAGCTGAGCTTGGAGTTGGAAAATCTGCTGGTGGTTGGCTACCAACATAGCGTCACGTGGGGCAAGCTGCTGTCGTACCTCGATGAGTTCATCCTCAGCTTCGAGACGCTGGTCATCCACTAACTCCACAATTTCAGCGGACTCGCCAAGTTGCGCACCCAACTCAAGAGCTTGGCTCGCAAGTTGGTGACCATTGACGAATAATGCATGAACCATCCCCTCAAGTTCAGCGACACGCCCTTCCAGCTCAGCATTGCGCAATTGAGGATCAAGGCGTTCTTGGTCACTGAGTATGAGTTGCTTCTCCAACTCCTCGATGCGAGCAGCCATAGCGGCACTCTCAACGGTAGCCTTAGAAGTAGTCATCTGCGGGAACGAGTTAGTGGATCTGAAATCTGTCTCCCTAATGACAGTCTGCACAAAAATCCAAACTGCTCTTTCTGGGTGCAGAATCAATATTTTTGATTCATACCAATGTTTTAGAACATCTCCATAGCTTTCCAACGCCTACTCATACAGCCCATAGGGTCAGTGGTTTAGGAGTTATGACCTTTTTAAAGTTTTGGTCGACTGCGGAAATCCTGTTCTGGCCAGAAAAAGGTTTCCCTGAAGATGGGTCCTAAACTCTAGTTTCTGAGCTCCAAATCCAAAACCTCAGAACACAAAAGTTATAGATAATTTCAGAAACTTTCCAGAAAGTACTAGAACATAAAATTTGGCTCAGTAGTTTGAGAGTTATGCATTTTTGAACTTGACTGCAATTTCTGAACCCTCAGTTTTCAGATTGGCTGTTAGTTTACATGGTCAAAGCTCTTAACCAAGTTACCGGGAGATTATTTACATTCAATAGAAGTCATTTAGATTCATTAGGCTCATTGAAAATTTGACCTAGCATTTTTGTTGATATTATCTAATGGAACATGCAAATACAAACATGATGACATGACAATATGTCGTCCTAACGTCGTCACCAATAGAAAAATTTGTCAATATAGCGATCATACGTGACCTCGGTGGCAAACACGGTCTCTCAACATTTGGTTAGTCGTTTGCTAACGAGCTAAGTATTCGTGGTTAACGTGCCTGCAGAAAATGGATTCCAGAAATAATACATCAAATTCAAAAGAAACGAGCCGAAAATAATCCTTTATTATTGTCCGAGGGCCGGGCACTGATGTTCGACGCAATCAGCCCGCGTTCACACTATTGTGCTAGCTTTTCATGTTACTGCCCACATGGCGGGACACATACCAGCGTTGACGATGTCGTAGATATAAGTATTTAAACAAACAACCTCCTACAATTAGCTTGCCACCTGAACCATAGCTAATAACATCCTCCTTAGGGCTTACTACTCGTACCTCATCATAAGCGTTGGTTTTTGAAAATTAGCGTTCATTTGTGGTATTAATCCCGAGCAGACTCTGATACCACGCTATGATGTCCCCACCTCGAAACGAGGGGTTAGTCAAGGATCGATACTCGGGTGACACTTGACGAAGCAAGAGTCCATCAATACACAAATGAACATAGAAAATAGAGGGAAATGTCGAATTTAAGTTATTACAATTTGGGTTCAAATTTAGGATACATAAAAGAGTTTGAAGTTCAAAAAACGAAGTCTTAGCGGAAGCGAATAATCTCGACGATACATATCTTACAGCAATTCATGGCAGCCCATAACCATAAATCATTCATCGTGCTCCTCAGGAGTAGGGGAAATGGGAACCCATTCCATGGTCCATCCCTTCGGGGGTTCACCATCCCACTCCATATGATTTCCACTCTTGGTGTACATAACATGTGACATACCTGTATAAAAAACTTAAACAACAAACCCTGAGCAACTAATAGTCAGCAAGACTTACCCGTCAAAATGGCACACTAAGGCCGACACCTAGCATGCAGGGGGCTGACCTAAGGTTGTTGGGATAATTGCAAAAACAACACTAATATTTCATCCTATTTTCAGATCTTTAGCCAAGTTAACAGAGTTTTGCATAAAGTAAATATTGTGCAGCTATACTATAACAAACATGGTTGCCATGCAATTTATAGAGATACAATATCATCATTTTCATTCCACTTTGTACTTCAAGGTGGCAGCGATCTCACAAGGGGTACTCAATAACCGCGAGGGACGGCGACTCGAATCGATTTACATCCTGCAGGAGAAACCCAAATACACGGTGCACGCACACTCCCAGAGTCACGTACGACAACCTTTCGCGAGATCACCATAGAGTCGGCCGGGTTTCAAACGCTCCCGGGTACATGTCCTCCACGCAATACCCGGTATCCGTGGTTAGACCATGCACCCTTCCACCACTCATACCACCCAAATGCCACCATGCACTTATGATCATTCCCAAAGAGCGATGAGGGACCGTCCAACTACTATGATAATCAAGCTACATCGGTTTACTAGTGCCCATATCACTAGCATGCACTTGGTACTGTTCAAACTTGGTCACGGGTCCACACTCGAAGGGGGTTCTTAATCGACACAAACGGGGCTATGGCAAACAAGGTCCAACCTTGTCACCTCAACCTACACATGCACTTCCCCGTTCGGTCTCAAATTAATCCATCCTTGTCATGTGAGAGTACAAGTGATAAATTCCTGAACCATCCTATATCAATTAGTCTCCATACCGCTCGATTTTCCTACCGATGACTCCATATTAAGCATAGCAATTTCTAATGAATGGTTTAACAAGTATACTCATACCCATAGGATTTGTCTTTCCTACATGCAACTAGATTTTCAATTATTTCCTACACGTAATACACAATACATGACACGCATACATGTGATACAAAATAAAATTTTTAAAACATAGGAGTGCACTGTGGCTTGCCTTGGTTTAGATCACGGTTAGCACTCTCAGGAATATTAGCCTCAGCTCCGGGCTCCTCCGGAACTATCTCCACCTCCACGTTCCCGTCGTTGAGTCCTAGTGAATGAAATGCAATGCAAGCAAGGATAGTAAGGATTCGTGACACTTTCTCAACAAATGCATGCTATGATACGATGCATGTATAAAAGTACGAGTGTGCATTGAAGAAGGACATGGAGGTTTTTCATTTTTACTTTCTTTTAATTTTACATAATACAAGCAAGCTCTCTAGTAGTGACGGTGCAACAGTTAAGAATGTTTAAACCATCTAGGTGAACGTACATGATGATCAAAGGCAAATCAATGTAAATAAAAGCTAAAATAATAGGAAGAAAAGTGTGCATATGATTGCCATACAAACTTCCATGCTCAAGTTAATTATATTCACAATTGTGCCATTACTAGGAACAAATTAGAGTTATTATGGTTAAACATGGTTCTAAACATAAATGACAGTGAGAAAAATATATGTGGTGTGGGACATTATATGAGATTTATGTACTAAACATAATGGCAGGAACATGCTTCAATATTTTCTATTCAATTAAATGTTATAAACACTAAAATATTAATTACAGAGAAAATACTTGGAATTTAAAGGTTCCACTTGGTGGGATGCATGGAAATGATGAATCATACATGCATGCAAAATTTGAGATTTATATTATTCTCTGTTAATTAGTTATGATTTTATGTTTATTTTCAATCATTAAATACATGCATAAATAACTAAGTACTTTTGGTGTGATTTATCATTTTTATAAAATATTATACAACCATATGAACCAAAAAAATTTTATTTTGCTCCTAAACTCGAAGTATAACTTTAGTTATGAATTTTACAACCACAATCTATTTATAGGCAGTATTTAAATGAAAATAGAATAAGACAGATGGCCTGGCCAATAGAAAATGAGCCACACAAGGCCATAGAGAGGAGCACACAGGGAATCCTGGCTGGAGCTTCAAGCTCCCAGGCAGGAGTCGCACGGGGGCTGCCAGCAAGCGGCGGCACTCTCGCCGGACTTGGCCGAAGTTGAGCCAACGGCGACGCAAGGCACTCCGACGCGAAGATCTCAAGATGGAAAGTGTGATGGAGGTGACGGTGAGGCGAGAATCTCACCAGAATGGCCGGCGGCAAGCGACAAACTTGGAAAAAATGGCTTTTGGTTTTTGAATTTTTGCGGCTCACTCGGTGACATGCACGGGTCGAGATAGGGTGGAAATGGAAGAGGGCGAGACGAAGAGCTTTAGTCGGACGATCTATGCTGGGAACACTCGAGGCAGCTGACGGCGAGCTCACCTTCCGGCTCCAATGGTGGACGGTGGTGGCGGAGAAAAAAGAAGAAGAGAGAGGACCCGGAAAGGAAAAGAGTGGAGGACCAAAACCGGGGTGCCGACCCACGGTTTTGCCCATGCCGGGCCGACCAGGGGCCTCCCCACCGGTGTACGGTCGCCACGCGGCACAGTGGCGCCGGAGGGTCGGGCCCGCGCCGGAGGAAGAAGAGAGAGGCGAGGCTGACAGGCGGGTCCCGCCTAGATTTTTCTTTTTCGTTGGTTTTCCAAAGTGCCTTCTCTTCACAATTTCATATCTTTATTTCTATAGCACCACTGAGAAAACTAAAATTATGTACGTGTTCATAATGACTTGCTATTAATTTAGAAAATGAGTTTATACTGCAAATTGATTTCAAATTTGAATAGAAATTTTACCATTTGGTCATATTTTCGAGTATTTAGAGATTTATTTGGGGCACTTCTGCTTACGACAAAATTATGGAATTTTGTCCAAAATTTTATTTCACTTAGTACTACAACATATATTTTTGGTGGTCATAGGTTTTATTCAAAAGTTGTGACTTGCAGTTCAATGTCATTCAAATTTGAGCAAATTTCATGCAAAAAGGTTTGAAATTGCTCTCAAAATTTTTGGATGAACTTATGCTGTGTTGGGTTTGGTTCCTAGGATGCTAGAGTGACACCGTGGGTGTCACACCGGTCCTTGCTAATTCATGCAAGGCAATCTCAAACCCAATTCTTGTGCATACTGCACCACCATCTCAACTATCCACTTGCTCAAATCACAGCATCCCTAAACATCCATGTTGCTAACCAAAGATTACCATGACACCCTCATGTGTAAATGTATAATTAATCAAGTTATACCCAACCATACCCATCAAGCAAAGCTAGGCAAAACTACTCATAACCAACCAACCATCTAGTTCAAGGCAACAAGGAAAGATAAAACAATAACTAGTAAACCCTAACAATAGGTACCCATTCATTTGACACAAGAATGCAGTTTTGAAAGTAAAACATTCACAAATAGGAGCAAGATGCATTAAGGACACTTTCCTTCATCGTGAGCGTGTTTTTGCTCAACCACTTCAAACTCTTGGTCTTGAAGGTCCTCGTAAGATTGTCCTTGCATATTTTTGTCTTTATGCGCAACGATAACGACAAACAAAGATACAAAAATCAATACACATAAATGCAACAGTACAAAAACAATATGAGAATTCCATGAATGGATAGGTTACGCTCCTATGATCAATTTGGCGCAAGAATCACCTAATTCGGAGTTATGGATCAAAAGATATGCGAGGTTTAAGCTGCAAGAACTATGGTTGCGCATATTTTTCATAACACATGTGCGCGTTCCCATTTTTTAGATCTAGTTCTCATGGTACCTCTGAAAAAAAAGCTTCCTAATGATGTGGGACATGTGAAATGCAAGGTGGATTGGATCAAAAATCACCTGTAGTGGAGAACGATGGGTTTGAATAGTGCAAGGTCACCCAACGACAGTCTAAACGCCAACTGCGTTCCTGGAGGCGTCAGAGTAGATCTTCGGACGTTCTTCTGGGGACAAACAGCTAACTTTCTGGAACACGTTTTGGTTGTGACCTTGGATCAAGTAACGCTCAAGATTGAGTATAGAAAAGGGTTAAGATTACGGTCATGTGCACTAGATGCAAACAGACGATGAACAACAGCCATTGTAATCAGGATCCTGACCGCCTCGAGACACGAACAGAAGATAACATCCGGTAAAAATTCACAATATTTGGATGGGTGGATCTCCTGAAACCTCAATCTCAATTGGCGGCAGTGTGGCTGGACGCGAGGACAGATTGTGACAGTGGCAGCCTGGTGAGGTGATGAGGGTTTAGGGGGTGGGGAGGATGTGGGAGAGGATATAGTATTTATAGGAGAGGCGGGGCAGGTGGGGGAACAATATGGAAAGAAAATTAAGAGAAATAAATGCATTTATTAGACAATTTATTCTCTTGTTTTTCCATAGAAATGTTTATGCAAGTTGGAGTTTCTTTCCATAGGATTGTTTATGGAAGGTGCGGCAAACATGGAAGGTATGACGTCTAGATACGTCCATGCGGTAGGTAAAATGAATGATGATGAAAATGAGTCTAAATACATGAACAACATGTAGGGTGAAATTTATGATGAACAAAGATACAATGTGATAAAACAAGTTTGGAAGACGGTGTTCGACGATGCATTCACGCGAGTCAAGGAGACAACAATAGTTGAGCCCCATTAAAAAAATAGAATGTACATTCAAACAAATTAAATGAGAGGATTTCAATTTTCTCAAATTAACATAAATTCCAAAAATCATAAAAATATTTAAACTAAAAAGGATAAAAATGATTTTATTTATTTAAAAAGGATTTTGTTGAAAATTGAAAACCTTTGCCACAAAAAGAATTTTTTTCAAATCAAATCAAATTGTTTGCTAATTTGCAAAATTTACTATAAATATTTTTAAAATTTGATAAAACCAAAGTATATTGTTTGAAAGCGGTCCACATTACAAATAAAATGGAAAATTTTGGGATGTGACAACAATCGACCCTAACCTATCGAATGGGTTGGATAATGGATTTAGGGGATTACAGTAGTTTGGGCTTTACCCCTCAAGGTAGAGGAGTGGGGTCCTTATCCGGTTGAGCTAGAGAGCATGGCATTTCATTGACTGCTAGTGGAATCCCCTAGGCATTTAGTGAGGCACCCTTCTTATTTGTCACCACAACATGCTCATCACCTTTGATAGTCATTCCACGTAGAGGTAGGGTGCCGCAATGAAAGGTAGTATCACTCTCACTATGTTTGTGAAGACGACTGTGTGGCCAAGATCTTGGCCAATTGGGGAGGAGCTTGGGCTGCCATTGTTTCTGCAGGGAAGGGGGTTACCACAGTGTGTAGTTGCACGGCGACTAGTTGGGGGTAGACATCATACATCTGTGAGGCAAGAACGTGCAGCTGTGGCTCGGAACCTACCACATTAGGGAGGAGGCCTTGTGCGTGTATAATGTAGCAGTCTTTGTTCCACAATATCTTGGATAACTTAGAGGTACATGAATAAAGTGACACCCGCATGGAACCACCCCTCTCTCTCTCTCACACACACACAGACAATGGATGGCAGCCTCACTATCAATGTGTTCGCGAAGGAAACGGTGGCTAAGCTAGATCAAAGCAAATGGGGAGGAGCTTGGCGGCCGCCGTTTCCTGAGGGAAGGAGTTACCACCACATACGGTTAAGACGTGACAAGTGAGGGGAAGGGGGGCATCATAGATCCGTTAGGCGAGAAAGCGTAGCTGTGGCTCGGGACCTACCACATTAGGGAGTAAGTCGTGTGCATGTATAATGTAGCAGCTGTTGTGGAACTATATCTTGATAATTTTAATGTTACTTCGATGTACATGAACAAAGTGACATCCACATGCAACCTCCCCTTGCTCCAAGTCACACACACACACACATGCGCGCACCCACACACACATCCACAAGAGTCCCATAACCTATCAGATGAGCTCAATGATGGATTTAGGATCTCACGACAGCTTATTTGCCTTTACCCCTCAAGGTAGAGGAGCAAGGTCCTTTTCCAGGCCAACCAGAATGGTGGGGGCACTAGGCATTGAGTCAAGCACCCATTTCAGTCACAACACCATGCTCCCCTTTGATAGACTGCATGGAGACCTAGGGTTCAACAATGGAAGGCGACCTCACCCTCATAATATTTGCGAAGGCAACGGTGGCCAATAATCAAGGCCAACAAGAAGCGTTGTTTCCATAGGGGAGGACTTACCATGGTGTGCGGCTGCATGGCGACAATTGAGGGATGGACATCGAAGACTCATCAATGAGAAAGCACAGCTGTGGCTTGGGACCTACGAAACTAGGGAGGAAGCCGTGTGCGCATATCACATAGCAGTCTTTGTTCAACTAGTAGATATCTTGATTAATTTTAATACTCTTTAGGGGTACGTGAACAAAGTGACACGGCAGCATGCAACCCCCCCCCCCCCCTACACACACATTCGAGTCCTCCTAAACTATTGGATGAGCTGGATGATAGATTTAAAGGCTCATGATAGCATGTGTGCCTTTACCCTGTTAGGGCAGTGGTGTTGGGCCCTTATCTTGGCTAGCCAAAGAGCATGACGTTTTGTTGACTACCAATGGAGGTGCTAGTCATTCAGTTAGGCATCCATCTCAATCGCGAGAGCATCATTAGTACAAAAAAGGCCTTTAGTGGCGGTGAAAATCTATCTACAGTGACGCTTTTCTAAGCCGCCACTAAGCTCCCGCCACTGGGAGAGACCATGCCCCAATGTCGGTGGAGTCGAACCTACTTTGGGACTAGGAGTTCAATGATGGTGGAATGACATCATCTTCCACCACCACTGGAAAGAAAATAGAAAAACAAAAAAAAAGCACCTTGGGCTCAACGGGCCAAGTTTGGCCCGCTCGAACCCTAGCCACCTACCGTCTCACCACCGGATCGAAGAGGGAAGTAGCCATCCACCTTAGCCACTAAGAGGTGCACCTCCAGGAGATTGCTACCTCGCGAGGATGGACCGCAATGCCAACAACCATGTCTTGTGCCACCGCATCGAATCAGGAATCAGAGCCGTCGCGCCACCGAGAGATTGGTCCCGTGCTGCCGGATCTGGTCCCATGCTGGCGAAGGGAGGATCCTGGAGAGAGAGGCGGCCGGCCAGGTGACAGGGAGGAGGGGAGGGGCAACAGCGGCGGTGATGGGGAGAGGAGGGTAGGGCCGGCAACGGTGGCGATGGGGAGAGGAGGGTAGGGGCGGTGGTGGCGACGAGGGAGAGGATTGGAGGGGTGGTGGCCGATCGAGCAATAGGAGAGAGGAGGAGAGGGGTGGCGGCCGTGAAGGGGGAGAGGAGGGTAGGGGCGGCGACGATGGAGAAGAAGAGTGGAGGGGCGGGAGCTGGCCGGGCCACGGGGAAGAGGAAGCCGACCGGGAGTTTGCCTTGAGAGAGAAAAAAGGACGGGCATCGGCGGGGGCTGAGATAGGGAGCGAGAGAAATGTGGTGGAGGTAGGGTTTGGTCTATCTATATTTTATTTGTATTGGATTGGGTGTGGTCACTAATAGGACATGTTTGAGGTTTTTTTTTACCAGTGGTAGTTTGTTGATGGGCTGACATGAGCAAACCACCACTGTTATAAAGAAACAGTGATGGTCCATGCTGATGCCAGCAAGCACCACCGGTGGTGCTAGGAGGTTGCTGACATCATCACAAACCACCACGAATGTTGAATCTTAGTGGAGGGTATTTTCACTAACATCATCACGCGCGGCTTTCTAGTGGTGGTTTTTGGGTCCACCGTCACTAGAAAAAAAAACAGCATCACTGTAGGGTGCTTTTGTACTAGTGCATTTTGACAATAGATAGTCATTCTACGGAGAGTTATAGGGTTGCACAATGGAAGGACGGCCTCACTGTTGATAGCTATGTTCGCAAAATCGACAGTGTCCAGGATCAAGGCCCACGTGGAGTAACTTAGGCTGCCGTCAATCCCACAAGCAAAGAAATACCATGGTGTGCGGTTGCATAGTGACAAGTGGGGGTTGACACTGAAGTCCCGTGGCAAGAAACTAGGCTATGGCTTTGGACCAACCATACTAGGAAGGTAAACCAATCTACCTTTTGTCCTTGCCGCATGATTTGTCTGTCCCATCAGGATCAAGACTAGGTAGATGCAGCTGACAGTGGTGCAATGCGTTGAGCAGTTACCAATTGGGGATAACAGATGGAATCATCAGAGGTAAACCATCTACTTTGTCCTTGTCGCATGATTTGTCTCTTCCAAAGGATCTGGACTAGGCAGCCTATAGAATCCATCAAAACCAAGTGGTGAATGCAGGATGGATTTGTTCGATACGTGGATAAGCAGACTGCAAGTGGAAGCGAGCTTTGATTATGGTATAGAGAACTGTCACCAGACGAGGTTTGATTACTATTGAATTGTCAGCATGAAAGAGAGCATGAAGTTGTTAAATGCCGAGGTAACCTTGTTGCTGCAGTTGAGTTCGAGATGAATCTTGTGTAGCTGTAGCCTGTCATGATTGAGTTCCTGGATGTGCTGGCCATCTCCATGGCAACAGGGATAGACCTTTATCCAATGGTCAGGTTGTGACCTGCTTAAGCGAGGAACAACAAGACTATAAATTCTTGATTGCATGTTGCTCTCTTCTGTTTTCTCAACTCCTAAAAGAGACTACTGCATCTGAACCTTACAAAGCAGCGTCTTGATCTCCTTTCTGTTGTCCTATGTCCAGCTTACACACATTGTGTTATGGGCAGGCCTTTTGGGCTCCTGCTGTGTTACTGTAGCGGCACATGGTACTGTAGCGACGTGGGTACTGTAGCTCCGCCCTTACTTAGTGCTCAGGTTAGGATAATTAAAGATAAGGCTAGTTGGTTAGGGGCGGCTCTATATAAAGAGAGGCCCTGCAGTCAATTCAATCAAGCAATCAATCAATGAAAAATAATTCTCCCAATCCCCCAATATCTCTCAAGCTCTAGGCAAAGCATAAGGGCTAATTATCCTCCCCATAACATCTCATATCAGACTTGCCAGAAATCCCTTCCCATGGTTTCTGTCGCCGTTTCATGGCAACCAGATCTGGAGCTGAAAGAATTATGCCACAAGTTGAGAAAGTTCCTGGCAGCAGCAGAGAAGAAGGAGGCTGCCAAACATGCAGGAGTGCTTGTCCAAGATGTTATGGCTGTGCCTACAGCGCCTACCCCTTCGATCTTGTTGTTCTCATCTACCCCAACTCCGCCCTTGCCAACCATGGAACAAAAATCGCTCAACGACTTGACACTCCGAGAGTTGGTCCAGCTGCTTAAGGAAAGACTCGAAGTTAGAGAGGACAAACAGCACCCGAGTGCAGCAGAGGCATCCAAGATTGAAGTTGAAGAAGTGCTTACTCCTAAGCTTCAGATCGTAGACGGCGTTCATGTGCTTCAGATCGATGATGGCGGCTGCTTGATCAAAAGTGATGGCCACCATATTAAAAAAGACAACCCTGAAGTCAACGATGAGGATGACCACCAGGTTGCAGTAGGTGACCACTACATCAAAGAAGAAGATGACCATCAAATTGGCGTCGGTGACCACCTGATCAATGAGGAAGGATCATCGATTCTTGGACCAGACATGCAGTTTAGCTATTTTAGTGCCCGTGACATGTTCAACGCAAGAAGCACATTGCCTTCTCAATGGGGATATCATGGTTTGCAGCTATGGCCTCCACCACAGCTCAAGGGCGAGCTGTCTTTGAAGGAGGGAGGAGATGTTATGGGCAGGCCTTTTGGGCCATGTTACTATAGTGACCCATGGTACTGTAGCAATGTGGGTATTGTAGCTCCGTCCTTACTTAGTCCTCAAGTTAGGTTAATTAAAGATAAGGCTAGTTGGTTAGGGCTGGCTCTATATAAAGAGAGGACCTGCAGTCAATTCAATCAAGCAATCAATCAATGAAAAACAATTCTCCCAATCCCCCAATATCTCTAAGCAAATCATAAGACCTAATTATCCTCCCCATAACACATTGAGACATGCAAGGAAGATGCTATCCGACTTCCTGTACTTCCACAAAGGTCATGAGTAAGAAACAAGCCTTCTTCTATTAGCATGATGAAAATCTGAGGAGAAACTAAGTGAGGCATAGAAAGTTTGATGTGCATCTCCGTAAGCACGGGTTCATGGATGATTATAGAATGCGGACAACACATGGGGAGCACGCTGAAGTTGGAAATGACGAGTATTTAAATGAAATAGATCGTATGGATGATAAGTTGTTGGACCTAGGTGGCAATCATCCACCTACTGTGGATGAAGAACCAACATGCTATGCTCATGCTTTTTATAGGATGGTTGATAGTGCTGATCAATCAGTTTATGAGAACACGACCGACTCATCTCTTTCTGCTATAGCTCGTTTGTTAGCATTGAAATCACAATATAGCATGTTATTAATTGCACACTTTGAAGCAAACTTGGAGTTAATCCATAAAATTTTACCCTTAGAATCAAAGTTGCCCAAGGACTTTTACCAGTCAAAGAAATTATTCGAAGGCCTTGGCATGCCATATGTGAAAATTGATGTTTGTTATAATAACTGCATGCTTTACTACAAAAATAATGAACATAAAGACAAGTGTGATGTTTGTGGTACCTCTCACTATGAGGAAGGCAAGAATAAAGTTCCACGTAAAGTTTTGCGGTATCTTCCCATCAAGGATAGACTACAAAGGTTGTATGCACATGCACATAAAGTAAAATTGATGAAATCACACAAGCGCATCAGATAAGATGGTACACCCATATGATGGTGAACGCTGGCAACAATTTGATAAAGATTTTCCAGATTTTTCTAGTGACCCTAGAAATGTGAGGCTTGCTTTTTCAACAGATGGTTTTCAAGCTTTTACTTTAGGCGCAGCTCCATATTCATGTTGGCCAGTGTTTTTTACTTCATTGAATCTTCCACCAGGTATAATTATGAAGTCTGAATACATATTCCTTGCACTTGTAGTCCCTGGTCCTGAACATCTAGGAAAGAAACTAAACATTATGTTGCAACCTTTAGTTGATAAACTAATGATGTTGTGAGAAGGGATTGAAACTTGGGTTGCTTCACTAAAGCAAAACTTTGTCATGCGAGCATCCTATCTATGGTCAATGACTTCCCTGCTTATGGTCACTTTGTGGGGTGGAGCACTCATGGGAAGTTTGCATGTCCAATATGCTTGTGTGATAGTCTTGCATTTAACCTTCGGTATGGTTGTAAGCCTTGCTGGTTTGATTGTCAGAGACGCTTTTTACCTAGAAACCATGAATTCAGATTTCAAGCTAATGCATTCTGAAAGAACATAGTGGTTCTTGATAAGGCCCCAAGGCGTTTGACTGGTGAGGAAATCTTTGCTATAATGAATGGACATGTAGCAGATCAAGTTTTGGTAGAACGCACAACTAGACCTATCTTAGTTGTTTTTGGGAACTCCCATATTTTCATAAATTGTTATTGCCACACAACATTGATCTGATGCATAATGAAAAAAATATGGCTGAAGCAACATAGAACACATGCTTTGACATACCTGGTAAAACCAAGGATAATGCTAAGACAAGGCAAGATTTGGCTGTCGCAATGCATTTGGTGCTAAAGGAAAATGGCAAGTGGCACAAGCCACGAGCCCCATCCTACGTTGATAAGAAAGATAAGATAAAGATCCTCAAATGGTTTCAAGAAATCAAGTTTCCTGATGGTTATGCAGCGAACATTAGAAGAGGAGTGAACTTCTTGACAAAGAAGATCATTGGCTTAAAAAAACCATGACTACCACATCATCATGGAACGGTTACTCCCTATTGTATTTCGTGGCTTCCTTCCACAGGAGATCTGGTTGTGTTTAGTAGAGCTTAGCTTTTTTTTATAGGTAGTTGTGCGCCAAAGAGCTCAGTAAGGAAGTCATATATTCTCTGGAAAAACAAATTGCTGTCCTTGTTTGCAAACTAGAGAAGATATTTCCTCCGGGATTCTTTAATCCTATCCAACATTTGATTATTCATTTTCCATATGAAGCTAGAGTAGGCAGTCCTGTCCAAGCCCGTTGGAGCTATCCATTTGAGAGGTAAAACAAAAATTATGTACTATGCTTCATTGTAGTAATATTTTTTTTCTAAAACCTTTTATGTTATTGTGTAGGAAAATCCAAAAGCTTAGGAAGAAAGTGCGAAATAGGGCTCGTGTAGAAGGCTGCATTGTAGAGGCTGAATTAGTCGAGAAGGCCACAAACCACCTCTCTCTTTACTTTAAGCCTCAAGTACAGTCTGTTAGAAACAATGTACCTTGATATGATGATGGTGCATCTACTTTTGAAAGTTCATGCAATCTTGAAATATTTCAATACCTTGGCCGGTGCACTAGCCCTAGGGGTGTTTGTCCATTCTCAACTGAAGAATATGGAGCTACTTTCTTGTACATTTTAACAAACATGCCAGAGATGGATGAATTCTTCAAGTATGAACATATTCTTTCTATATACCTTTTTTTCGGGTATATTTTGGTTGTCACTATTCTAACCTTTGTTCTCTTAGAATATTTGATAAAGAACACTGGAAGAGCCAAACTAGACCAAAACCTGAGCAGCTCCAGGACTTAAGATTGAATGGGTGGAAGACTAGCCATGGAAAATGTGGCCCTAACTTTTTTTAGTGGTTCAAAGAAGTAATTTTTTTTCAAAACTTTAACTTGCATGAAGTAATGTAGTTCCCTGTGTGGAGAAACTAACATAATATTATATTGAATTTGCAGTGCATGAAGGCATCTAGTGTCGATAGTGCCTTATATGAAATATCTTATAGTTTTCGCAAGAGAGTATCTAGTTATGGCTGCTATGATGTGAACGGATATAGATTTCATTCAGAGAAGCATGAGAAAACTAAAGCAGGATTAACTATAGTTAATAGTGGTGTTTGTGCATCTTGTATTGATGAGAACAATAATGAGCTGGAATACTATGGTGTTATTAAGGACATAATAAAAATAAAATGAGAAGGAAGCTTGCAATTGGAGATAGTTCTATTTGTCTGCCACTGGTTTGATCCAACACCAAATGGAACTAGGCGTACTGAAAACTTGGGGCTGGTGGAGATTAACCATACATGTAGATTGTCTGTTTTTGAACCATTTGTTATGGCAAGTCAAGTTAAGCAGGTTTATTATTTGCCTTATGCACTTCAGGAGAAACTAGATCTAGCAGATTGGTGGGTTGCATGTCATGTTTGTACACATGGATATGTTCCTTCAAGCGACACTAGTGGTGATTCTAATCAAGATAATAACCCAGTTCAAGAAATGTCATTTTATCAAGAGGATGGATTAAAAGGAACTTTTGTCATTGATTTAGGCATTGAGCTAGATATAGATGAGAATCCTAATCCAAAGGATTTGGATTTCTTGTCCAAACTGAACTAATTCTATTATTGTTGATGCCCGTCGTCACCAGGTTCCATAACTTATTTTTCTCTCAAATTCATCTTATGTCAGAATCCATTGCATATAGAGAATTGATATTGTTTGTGGCAGATAACATCCATGTTACTCAATCTAATTCTATTATTTATAAGAAAGCGGAACCTAAGGACATGCAACAATTTTTGTAGGTTTCTGGAACATCGCATGCAGCCTCTCACTCAGCTCATGACATGCGTAGCAATGACATAACTGATGATGGCATGCACAATGATGATGACAATGGAGGCAATGGCCACTATGGCAATGATAATGATGAGAGTGAAAATGACAATGATCGGAATGACTACAATGACGACGAGGAGAACAATGGCTATTGTAGCAATGACAGTGCCATCGATGCCTAGCACAGCCATCTTATTGGGACAATGAAGCATGGATTTCTTTTGTTCTATTTTGGTTGGGAACTTAGTGAAGCACAGACTTCTTTTAGTCTGAAGGCATGATCAACATAGCTGGACATCCGCTTGTTTTAGTTTGATGAAATGGTAACCTTTTGCTAGCTACTGATGGTGATTTGTGAGTTACCATATGCTGCCCTTTGACATTAGAATATTGTGCTTGTTTGACAGACTTATAACAGACCATATATGTATGTTTTTATTGTGCTATGTGTGCATTTACCATTGTGATGTCAATCTGGCTACCAGTTTGCAAACTCATTTGATATGAATTTGCCTTTACTTACAAGTATTCCCATTAGATTTTGTATATTGCTTGCGTGCAACAAATTCGACATTTCTGGCGGTCCAACCATCAAGGAAATAATAATTTACTTAGCGGTGGAAGACTGTCAAGGAAACATGAATTAACTTGGTAGTTTCAGCCCGTCAAGGAAATATGTATTTTGTGGCAGTACGCAACTCCTAAGAAAATTGTTATTATTTTGGCAGTGATTACCCGTCACAAAACTACTTTACCTTGGTGGTTTGCACCAGCAAGAAAACTTAATTTGTAGCTGATGATACCTAAATATCCCTAGCAGCCCGTCAAGGAATGTTGTCAGTACATATTTTCTTGACGAGCGCCCGCAAAGATAATCTATTTTCCTTGGCCCTCTATTTTTGACTTTTTTTGCTTGATGGTTGACCGCCAAGAACAATTTCCTTGACAGTTTTTGTATTTACCTTGGCGGTTTGCAACCGCCAAGACAAATCCGGATTCTAGTAGTGAGGGTGGAAGCAATTTGGATGCACGATGGAGAGAGCCCCTCTATTTTATGGCTGGATTGTCGGGTATACATAGAAGGATGTTACATAGTACGAAATGAGTACAAAATCATTTTTGTGCGAATCAAATCAAAAAAGATTCGTTTTCAGACTGGAATACTAACGTTTAGCTATGAAAATTTTACTTACAGACGTGGCACATAGAAAAATGTTCATGATGATCAATGTACGTGTCAAGGAAAAATTCAAAGACAAAAGTTGTAAAAAAATGCTACATGCCGAATAGATAGTGTGTTGTAGGTGCATCTATGATTGAGAGACAAGCTTTATATATATGGTCAATCGAGGGATGAACGTTCTGTGGCGATATTTAACAGATTGTGTATGACAAGATCGTACAACTGTTTCCATATTATTTATATTTCCATAGCAGAAGTGTTTATGAAGATTGGGCAAACAGAAAGGTGGCATTGCTATTTTAGAATTTTATTAAAAGTAAAAATTTAAATTGCTAAAATTCCATCTCAATATGTAAGCATTTGTTGACTTCAGAAATCACGTTTGATTATTTGTTTTATTTAAATTTTATATAAAAATATATCTAATAATAAAATATATCATGTTTCTATAATTTTTTTGAATAAGACAAACAATAATGATTTCTAAATGCCTATATTTTGATAAGATGGAGGGAGTATTACATCACAGAGTGAAATGCACCGCAGATCCGTAAACCATTTTGTAATGGTTATCTAGATCCACAAATTTTATAGTGATCTCATAGCCCTATGATCTATTTATATTATGTCACCAGGTCCACAAAGTCAACGTTCAACTGCCCTCACACGCAACTACACTTTCGTGTGTGGTGCCCTTCGCACGTGACGCCATCTCCGTCGTTGTCACTGTCTGGCGGGCAGACGGGCATGCCCACGATCAGCGGGCACAAGTCGCAATAGGAAGAGCAAGGCAGCGACGGGCAGAGCACACTTGCTGATAGGTGGCGTCATCAGATAGGCCCAGTGGCGCTCACGTGGAGAGCGGTTAGGGTGGTGGCGTTGTGCATGGAGAGCGGCTGGATGGTGGCGTTGCACATGGAGAGCGGTTGAGCGGCGGAGGTTTGGATCTCGTTAACACATAATAAATAGATCATGAACCTACGGGATCACTAAAAAGTTCATGGATCTAGATGACCTAGATGGTCACTTTGAGTATTTGTGGACCTCGATGACCATTCCTAAATAGTTTAGGGACCTGTTATGTATTTTACTTTTGATAATATATATCCTTCTCTAATTTCTCTTACTAAGTCGACACCTCTGTTGTGAATAGTTTGTACTTTAATTCATGCCACAAATTCTGGATTTTTAGAAGCTTGGACTGGACGAAGTTTTCTCATGAGAATACCAAACTCACAATTTCTAGGTGTGCCATTGTTTTAGCAACCAGCTAATAGCATCAGGGTGGGCCGATGACAAGATACGTGATCGATGTCGATCTTCTATCCTGCTTGATTAGACTTTTATTCAATATATATGTTACGTGCTAATGCATGATATTGACCGACATCTTATGCATTTTCATTGGACATAATTAACAAAAATGCTCTACAGAAAATTATGGTCTAACTGAAATTTAAATTAATTGGTTTCACCAATTTTAGATATTTATTTCTTGAAAGATATTTTTTACTTCAAGGGAAAGAATACAGTGTTTATTATTTATTAATTTTACAAATACATTACATATTTCTCCGTGTATGAAATAACCTACTCAAGATGCAGTGATTGTTGTTCTTGTAGAAATCTTGGTACCTTTTATTTGGTTGGTCTAATTGACCGGTATCATCAAGTGCAAAAAGTTGCTTTTCACTACAACAAAACTAGCCTATAGCGACGGTTCAGAAGTCACTGTAGCGCCGCTGGTCCCGCCCGCCGTGGATCTAGCCGGAGAGGAGGTCGTCGCACCTCCTCCCGCTGCGCGCGCCTTGGAGCTTCTGTCGTCGCCTCGCGCAGAGAAGAGGGCGCACCTCATAGGGGGAGAGAGGAGGGAGAGGCCACGTGGGGAGAGAGAAGGGAGGGGCGGAAGCGAGAGGAGGCAGGCGGCGACGGGTGGGGGGCTCGGGGGAGAGAAGTGGTGAGTTAGGGTTAGGTTGTGTGTTTTTATAGAAAAAATGGGCCACAGAGTGGGCTGATTTGAGTAGCGGCAGCCCGTTAAATGGGCCGCCGCTATAAATTAAAGTAAAGGCGGCCCGTTAAATGGATCGCCGCTACAAATCGATTTTGATTTATAACGACGGGTTATTTTTGGGCCGCCGCTACATGAATTTGGCCCGCACCGCTAAAGCCCCTTTTGGTTGTAGTGTTTTCTTCCTTTGTTATGTTTCATATTGCATCTAGCTCGTCGGTAGGGCTTTTGTCAGATTATATTTTCTCCGCCAAATTTAAGATGCTTCGAGTCGGGTTGATAATAAGACGTGCCTGCAAACCAGCACTGTGCAAGCTTGCTTGAACTTTGAGCTGCTCACGTTCCATCGGGTATAGATGGTGGGAAAGAGCTGCTTTCACGGTCATCACATGCCTCACACCAACGGACCAAGGTAGCTTCAAAGGATGCCTAGTTGTGGACGGCGTAAACTGTTATTATAACAGATCGGTTTAATATATTTGATCTGGCACATCGATGTTGATGACCTAATGCATACATCGACATATCTCATATATGAGTATTTTTCACTACAAATTGGTCATAACAGAGAGTACTACAACTCATCTTTTGGTGGGATTGCAATATTTGTTTTTTGCAAAATTATTTGTGTGAATGTAATATTTTTTGTTTTGCAAAATTGTTTGAATGTAAATTATTTCTCTTTCTTTTTGAGATGGTGTGAAACTAACAAGTAAATGCGAATTTTGAAAATATCCAGGTTATACAAGCTCAATCCGTTATGGAGTAAACAATAACTAAATTGCATAAAATATTCGAAATACATTTGATAGAGCCTCAAAGTCTTTGGATAACAGCTCGATTGAAGACGAAACGACTGAACTCAAATCTAATAACTTAGGACACTCTCACCATTGTTTTAACAAAAAATGAAATGTAAAAAAGCATGAAATATATCATGCACGCTCTGGAAATCTGGAACAGCTAGCTAGGCGTGCATGAGGTAACCATTTCCTCTCATTTCTTCGCTCGGACCTGGGATTGAAACCGGCCGGGCGGAGGCTGAAGCCCTTTACTGCGGCTTGAAAAGATCGTGTTCGACGTTGCTTCCAATCACTTCTTCCATGATGGACTGGAGCATCTCGTCGTCGAACAGGCTTTCATGGCCAGCAGGGTCGCCGTCCAACTCCATGGGGAGAACCGGCGCTTGTGCTTCAGCCACCAACGGAGCCATAAGCAGCTCCTGTGGCCCAGGCACAACTGCAGCATCAGCAAGCGGCGCCGCCTCTGCCGCCGCAGCGGCCTGGGACGATGCCGGATTCTTGATGCAGTAGTCGATTAGCTTCATGCGCGCCTGGTACGACGACCTGACGGCGTCGGCGAGCTCGGGGGCGAGATCGTCGAGGTTGTGGCGGCGGCCATGGCGGATGTCGTTGAGGACGAGGTCGGCGTGGGAGTTGCGGTTGGCAGTCTTCAGCTTGTCGAGCGTGCTTCTTACCTTGGCGATGCGATCAACCAGGAACTCCTCAATGTTCATGTTGGATTTCCAGGTGTCAGGCAGACCCAGGTGCTTTTCCACGATCTGTTTCACCTCGGCCGACGAGGGAAAGGTGGACGGCACAGCCTCGCCGTAGCTGTACACGATAACAGCCACGGCGACGTCGCAGAGGGTGGCCAGCTCCCTCGCCTTCTCCAGCAGCGTGGCCCGGCGCTTGCGGAGCGCCGTCTGCCGTGGCTTCTTGGCTTCGATAAACTTGATCTTCAGCTTCTTAGGAGCCATTGTTGGATTGGATTCCTAGCTAGGCAATGGCGCTAACCAGAAAAAAGTGGTGTCTTTTTCGCTTGGTGGGTTGTGGAGGACGAAGGAGAACGGGGGCTATTTTATGGCCTGGTCTGGGCTGACACAAATGGAATTGGGTTAATGCATTAATGGGGTATTTGCGTAAGAATGGAAAGCTCTAACTACTGTGATACGAAATGACTAGAAAATGACTCAGCAAATAAATCAGAAAATATCTTTTGCTAATCTGGCGTACAACTGGGTAGCAGTCAACATCCTTCCATAGACGCGTACCATACAAAAACATAAGCATGCCTTATTAGTGTACGTGTCAACTGTCAAGGAGAAACTCCAAAAAAAAAAATGCTCACACGTCAAAGATGAACTAAATTAACGTTACATCTGTGCATAGGGACATGCAACCTATTTGCTACACAACAATACATATACGCCTCAGATTTTTGCATGCCTTTTCTTCAGGAAATGATGTGCAGTAGCCTTTGGCTGGTTACAAGGTTGCCGAGATAAAACTACACACACACACACACAAACTATTAAATTTCAATGTCATGAAAATGTTAAATGGCAGGCAATGCTACGCCGCGCCATAAACACGAGCTCACCAAGAAACTAGAGAACAAGAGGAGCGAAAATGAGAAAACCCCACTGTCAGACGACAAGGATTGAATCGCCACACACCAACCTGATTGGACGTCACAAGACCACGGGAATTTCAAAAAAAAAACAATACTCATGATTAAACAAAATGTTCTCAAATCATCTCAAAAGAAAAGACAAGTGTTCAAGTGAGAAGAAATGATACACTCAGGCGGAACTAGGGCTGTCAACGCGAAGCTCGATGTTCAAGCTTGTATCAGTACAAAAACGAGCTGAGCATGAGCAATTCGTTTGAGGCTCGGTCAGGTATTGTTGAATGTGACTCCTTAAGTAATGTACTAGGTACTAGCCAGTAATGATCAATTTAATATTAATAAGTCGAGTAAAAGAGTTGTGTTTAATTATGATCTTAGCTCCTTAATCGCAAGTTTGGTATATAAGTAACAACCAATAATAATTAGAAATGTATTGTTCAACTAGTAGATATAATCAATTATTTTAATGTTATTTATGACTATGCAGAAAAAGTGACATCTATGTGCACGCACCCGGCACGACCCCCCCCCCCCACCCCCCTCTCACCTGCAGCTCCATGGACCAATCTATCCATCCTTCGGGGTTTTACGAGTGATATGTTTCCTTTTTTGAGAGCCTGGGGCCAAGAGCCCCCGTGTGTGCACCCGATAACCCTCATACCCACGCACCCACCTGTAGCACCCCCAACCTGCATGCCCACTTATCCCTCAATGTTCCTCTCTATACAAAAAAAATCTATAAACTTTTATATCACCATCCGGGGGTTTCATTAGGAAGTCACATATGTCAACCGAGCACCATGAAAACTTGTTCACAATCTTCTGCAATCACCGTAGGTCCTTTTCCTTATAGATGACTGAAAATCATATGTCTCAATCAAACACATATCTTCAAAAAGTAAGAACTACATGGAGTAGTAAGAGTGTAGTAAGAGGCTCTTTAATTACATTACATTATGTCATATGGAACAGCTAAAGTCTGCAACATAAGCTTGAATCAACATAATTTGACTCATAGAAAAATATAAGGTCAATTTAGATATTGATCTAAAGGCAGCTCTACTTTTTTTTTACCATGATTTACTCAATGTCTTAATATGCACCCATAGTTCCCTCTATTATATTACTACCTCCGAAGGATTTTTTATTTTTTTACATCAAGTTTGATCATTCGTCTTATTCAAAAAAATTATAAAAATATAAAATAAATATCATGTTTAAAATATATCTAATGATAGAATAAATTATAATAAACAAATAATATTTTCATATTTTTTTAATAAGACAAATAGTCAAATGTGATGTAAAAAATTCAACAAATTCTTATATTTGTGAACGGAGGAAGTATGCATTGTATTTTGATATTTTGTTGCTTCTGTCGTTATTTGACCTTGCATGTTCAGCATAGAGATATTTATGTTTATTATTTAGGCCTTATCTACATTTGTTTACCGTTGCATTAATAAACCTAGGTTTACCATCTTTATTTATTCAATAATGATATGATTACCTTGCTAATAGTATGCTTGAGACCCCTCCCAAAATTTCTACATTACCACACCATATGTTACATATCTTTTTACAAAAGCATTAAATGAGGCTATGGAGCTTTGCGAAGAGATTTGTTGTATGTTTTGGAATTGTCCATCTGTCATGGATTAGCGCTCGCCCGGACCACTTAAGGACCAATTTGTTGTTACTATAAGCATGGTGACTTTCATACAACCACAGAACCTGTCATGGGCAGCACTACCCTACCTTCTCGTTACTACCTCCAAGCAAGTTCCACCGGGAGGTCAGTTGAAGCAACACAGGCCCAAGGGAAACCCTTTGTGATCAACTGTAGAAAATCCTTTTGATGATATATCAGATATATTCCTTTGTGAACTCTTGGTTGTTTCTGTGGTGGAATTCTTGGGTACTTGGAATAGATTATTAAGTGTTATGTCACTACATCTGTGCACAGGGACATGCAAGTTCCTATATAGTTACAAAACAAAATACAAATACGGCTCAGGTTTTACACGCCGTTTCTTGAAGAAATGAGGCGGCCTTTGACTGCTTGCCCATGAACTTACATATATATATTATAAGTGATCGACTACTAATACGGCCCTTTTTGGATTCACCCCATTTTCTTAAAAACTTGTTTTTATTTTCAGTTAGAGGCTCGATCAGGTACTGTTGAATTTGAGACCTTTAGCCTTGTACTAGGTACTAGCCATTAGTGATCAATTTAATAAGGCTAAATAAAGTCGAGTAAAAGAGTCATGTGTTTAATTATGATCTTAGATCCTTAATTGCAGGTTTGGTACACAAGTAATAACCAATAATACTTAGAAATGTATTGTTCAACTAAGATATATTCCTTTAATTTTAATGTTGATTATGACTATGCAGACAAAGTGACACCCGTGTGCACGCACCCAGTATGAATGCCACCACCCCCCCCCCCCCTTCTCACCTGCAGCCCCATGGACTAATCTCTCAGACCCTCATTTTTTTAGGGCCCGGGGACAAGAGCCACCATGTGTGCACCCAATAGCCCTCATACCCACGCACCCACCCGCAGCGCCCCCAGTCTGCTCACTTAACCCTCAGCATTCCTCTCTATACAAAAAATTAGTAAACTTTTATAATCACCATCCGGGGGTTTCATTTGGAAGTCACAGATGTCAGCTGAGCACCATGGAAATTTCTGCACAATCTTCTACAAAATCATATGCCCCAATCAAACGTATATCTTCCAAAAGTAAGAACTATATAGAGTAGTAAGAGGCTCTTTAATTGCGTTATGTTATGCCAGATGGAGCAGCAAAAGTCTGCAACATCAGCTTGAATCAACATAATTTGACTCATTGAAAAATATAAGGCCAATTTAGATACCGATCTAATAATTATTCATTAGTGAACACAGTGACACAAGAGCACCGGGCACCCCGCTCAACCTCCACCTATCCCCACTTATATCTAAGTTCCCTTCAGCTTTGCGAGTGACATGTTTCCTATTTTAGGATTTGAGGAGCATGTGGTTTTTAGCGTGTGGCCTCGAGCATCACTTATTAAATTCAGTGTAACAATTCCACCCTTCATTGTCTCAGTCGCATCCTTAACTAATCACTGTCTTCGACAACCATCTGTTGCGAAGAGTGAATAACACCCATAATTTTTCAGTTGATCTAAAAGGAACAACAACACATAATAAAAAAGTTATATCACCATCCTATAGATTCATTAGAAACTCACATATGTCAGTCGAGCAGGCTGAGCACTTCTTCACAATCTTCTATGACCACCGCAAATTCTTTCCCTCGTGGAGGAAAGGCAATTATATGCCCCAATGAAACAACTTTTACAAACTAGAGGAGACTCTACAAAAAAAAGCTCACACATCAAAGATGAACAGAATTAACATTACATCTGTACATAGAAAATGCAAGTGTCAATATGATCATGAAACAAGATACAAATACAGCTCAGATTTTTATGTTTTTTTCTTGAGGAAATGATGTTGCAGCCTATGGGTGATTAAAAGGTTTCCTGTAAAACTACATATATACTATTAGTGTTCAACTATTAAATGTCAGTGTCATAAAAATGGTTAATTATAGTTGAGTCTGACCTACGTACTTATGAATAATGATTTCTTTAAGGCACAAAAAAGATTGATAAAGAGAGTTGCATATTTATAAACTTAGGTGCTTAATCACAAGTCTGGAACATATGTAGCAACCAATAATAATTAGAATCACATCATTCAACTACTACATATCTTCAAATTTAATGTTATTTCGATGTATGTATATGTGAACAGAGTTAAATCCGTAACCCTCCCCCCCCCCCCCCCCAAGAATAGATGTGTGTTCCCTTTCTGAGTGTATGGAGGAGAATTGTCCCTGGAGTGCCCCCAAAAACTGACATCTCGTCAATCCTCTTCTTTGCGAGTTTGGCATTTAGTTTCTTTTTTGAGGGATCAAAAGGAAAAATATTCCAAACATGGTAGAAAGGTTAACAAAACGTATTCTATAGATCAATTAAAGGCCTTAATTAACGTGGTACACACAAGAGCAAGATACATGGCTATGTAGATACTACCAATTATATAAATAGAACAGATCAATGAGCATTCTACAATGAATATGAACTTAATTATTAGACTCAGGAATATAATCATTGATCATAACCAAATCATCAAATAAAACACATATAAAATGACAATTTGGAATACAAAGAGATTTAATTTACTAGCTTAGCATTGCCATGCTTTCTTGACGAAATATGGCCCAGGGTTTCCATGGTTTTTTTTTTTTGATAAAATGATGTTGTAGTCTTATGGCTGAGTACAAAGTTACCAATAAAATAGTGCTATGAAGATGTTAAGGTATTGTGTTGAGTGCTATATAAGTCCATTAGCATTGTACTATTAGTGACTCCAAAATGCCATTAAATATCTTAAACAAGTTTAATGCATTATTTAGTGATATGTGTCAATGCGAAACTTCAAAAAATGCTCAGACTTCAAAAGAAAAATAATGTTACATCTGTGCATAAAACATGCAAGTAGCTATATGATGACGAAACTAAATGCAACATGGCTGAGTTTTACATTCTTTTTTTTATGAAATGATGCTGTAGCTTATGGCTGATTACAAGGGAAAATTACATACATACTATTCGTGATGAACTGTTAAATTTCAGAGTTATGAAATATTAAATTCTAATTGAGTGTAAGTGATTTATCAATGTACTACTTATCCGTTATCAATTCTCTATGCATGGCTGGTTATGAGGATAGAAATACTTCTATACTTTTAGTGATTGATTACAAGGTAGCCTATGGCTATGTTATGAAAATGTTAAATTTAGTTGAGTCCAAGTGCTTTTACAAGCCAAGAGCAGGATAGCGTCACTTTGTCAGCACAGATGGGGACTTTGGGGTCTTGCTTCGTTCATGGGGGACGTTGCAGCATGCCACGACAAACAGACTGAGAGGTTACTATGCCACAAACTCCTAATCAGGGCTATGGCTCAACGCGGCCGGCATCCCAAGATTGGTGCACACACTGTGAGAATGACCTCCAGATATATGTAGTCTTGGAGCTTGAAGTCACAGTCGCAGTACCAGCTGTTCGATCGACAAACCAGTGTCAGCGTCTTAAACTGCAACGGCGGTGCAGTAAGGCAAGGTTTTTTATTTTTAGGTGGCTTTGCATTTCATAGGAGAGAGGAGGATTTAGACTATCCATTGCTTACATTCTCCTCTGGCTGGTCCCTCCTAAGTCGATGCCCACCCCAGTAAGGCAAGATAATTTTGAATACAAAGGCTGTCAACAAGCGTTACACCATCCCATTCTTTTGTTTTTAACAATTTGGGGGTGGGGGGCAGTGTCCACCTACGTTGATGTATTGAACGAAAGTACCAAGAACTGTTGTCTGTTACAGGAGATGAAGTCTAGCATACCAGAGCTAGAGACGTACTGAATGACCAATGAAAGAGGACTAGTAAGACTACATACGTCAGGTCATTAGCCATCTAACAAGAGGTACTACACACGAAAGAAGAGCGAACTAAAAGCACTACCACAAGAGCATGTTGCCCATCGCCTGCTCCATCGTCATCAACCATTCTATACTAAACAGGAATTCTAGAATAAACTCATGTTTTTTCTTTCATGATTTAAATTTTCATTTTTTGAAAGATTTTCCATTTCATGGGAGAGATGAGTATTCACCATCAAATCACAACTGCACCTTTTGTATTGTTCAGGAATCAAGACTCATATAAAAATTATAATTCTCAATACAGAGACTCGACTGACGAGTCCGCACAGAACATGGCCTTTAGGCTCAGGACTCGGACCATTTATGATCTTAGGCTTAGGACTCGACCATTGATGATCTAAACAAAATAATCATTCCGAAAATGTAGATTAAACATGACATTGGACTTGACTAATGATTCTGACAATTGAAACAAACAAAATCAAATACAAAGAAAAGGCATAAAATTGGTAGCTCTATCATGCATTCGCCTAAGCAGGTAGGCTAGGCGTGCATGTACATGAAATCGCTGAGGTCGGAGCCCTTTTACATGGCCTAATCTAAGACGAGCTCCCTCAGATAACGTTCCATGTCGGCATCGGTAGGCTGGACGCCATTCTCCTCAGCCATGATTGCCGCAACCTTCTCCAAGAGATAGCTTCCATGGCGGGTCTCGCCGCCGCCCAAGCCCTCCGGCGCACTCACACCCATACCAGCAACAGCAGGAGGAGGCTCCACGGCCGGCAGCAGAAGTGGAGGATTAGCCATCGCAGGTGCAGGCGCCATAGGTGGCTCCTGTGAAGCCACCATCAGGGACTTGATGCGGTCAGAGAGTACCTTCTTGCGCAGCTCAACCACCGCGAGGACGTCGACGGCGAGCTCATGGGACAGGCCGTCGAGGATCTGGTGGCGCCCGGCGAGGAAATCGGCGACGATGATGAAGACCTTGCGGGCGCGGTTGGCGAGCTTCATCATGTCGAGCTCCCTGCGCAGGTTCTCGATGCGCTGAGGGTGGAAGCCATTTGGAGGATCCATCTCGTATTTGGTGGATTGAGTGGGGCAGGTTCGCGTACCTTGGCTCTTGATGCCCGATGGAGAGACGAGGCTCATTTTATGGCTGGATTGGTGGGTATACATAGAAGGATGTTACGTAGTACGGCGTCAAAATGGAAAGTTTTGAGGACTGAGATATGAAATGATCACAAAATCATTTTTGTGCAAATCAATTAAAAAAAGATTCGTTCCCAGCCTGGAATACAACGGTTAGCATTCAAAATTTTGCTTGCAGACGTGGCACACAGAAAAATGTTCATCATGACCAATGAACGTGTTCAAGGAAAAATTCACAGGCAAAAGGTGAAAAAAATGCTACATGACAAACAAACCGTGTGTTGTAGACTGCTTCTATGATCTATTATATATATATTTGACCAAGAAAAGAAGCCTCCACATTCATTTTTAAAGCCTAGAAATTCTTACGTTAATCAGAGAAAAAAAGAAACAACAAACATCCACATTCTTTCTTAAAGTCTAGAAATTTCCACGTTAATTAGAGAAAAAAAAACAAAAATTACCCATCACTACCATTACGAAAAAATTAGATAAAAAATACCCCTTTATATGTTTTTTAAATTACCCACTACAAACATTAAAACAATTAGATAAAAATACCCCTTACATGTTTTAAAATTACCCACTACAAACATTAAAAGAATTGACTAAAAATACCTTACCTTTATTATAAAACTACAGCTGTCTCTATCATCCATGCATGAGTTCTCACATGTACTCTTTCTATTTTTTATTATTATTGCTTTATAGGAAAATTGATTCTATTATTATTATTATTATTATTGAAAAACTGATTCTAATTTGCCCACCTTTCTTGCTTAATAAAAAACAAAAATTTATTTGTATCTATCTTCCATCACTGGTTGAGTCTGGACAAACTAGCAGCATAAAAATACTCTATCGATAGGCAACAGTGCAACACACAAACATCAATCGTTCGAACAAACACTAGCATTAGCTCCAAGTTTGAAAAGTTGCAATATTATGATTGAATTTCATAATATACGGACATGCAACTGCCTATTTGGTGCAAAAGAATACATATACGAACCCCACAAAAAAAACAATACATATACGGCTCAGATTTTGCATGCCTTTTCTTTAGGAAATGATGCGCGGTAGCCTTTGGCTGGTTACAAGGTTGCTGAGATAAAATTACACATATATATATATACTGTTAGTGATCGACTAGTAAATTTCAGTGTCATGAAAATGTTAAATGGCAGGCAATGCTACGCCGCGCCATAAACACGAGCTCACCAAGAAACCAGAGAACAAAAGGAGCGAAAATGACCTAGACCTCCTTGATAGTCCAGTTTTTTCTATGAACTCAAAGCCCTTGACTTCGAGGGATGAACGTTCTGTGGCGATATTTAACAGATTGTATATGACTAGATAGTAAAGCTGTTTCCATATTTCCATTGCAGATGTGTTTATGAAGATTGGGCAATCAGAAGGGTGGCATTGCTATTTTTTAATTTTATTGAAAGGAGAAATTTAAATTGCTAAAAATTCCATCTCAATATGTAAGCCTTTATTGACTTCAGAAATCACATTTGACTATTTGTCTTATTCAGTTTTAATATAAAAATATATCTAATAATAAAATAGATCGTAATAAAAAATATATTATGTTTTTATAATTTTTTTAATAGGACAAACAATCATGATTTCTAAAGTCAATAAATGCTTATATTTTGATGAGATGGAGGGAGTATTTTATCACAGAGTAAAATGCACCGTAGGTTCGTAAATCATTTAGTAATGAGCATCTAGTTCCACGAACTTTATAGTGATCTTGTAGCCCCATGAACAATTTATATTGTATCAACCAGGTCCACAAAGTCACTGTTCAACTGCTATTCACGCACAATACCGCTAGCTAGCCGCTCTCCACGCACACCGCCACTGCCGGACAGCCTCACTCCACGCGAGCACCGCCGAGCCTATGCGACGACGCCGGCTAGCAACAGCAGTGCTCTGCCCATCCTTGCCTCGCCCTCCCATCTGGCCTCGCTCTCCTTATCAAAGGCTCATATTCCTGCACCTGTTACTCATTACCCACAACAAAGGCCTGCCTTCTATGCGTGGTGCCCTTCAACGTGACGCCGCAATCGTCATCACTGCCTGGCGAGTAGACGGGCATGCCCATGATCGGTGAGCACAAGTCACGATAGGGAGAGCAAGGCCGCGATGGGCAGAGCGCACTTCAAGCTACACTACTACAAAATCGGCATTTAGAGATGGGGATCTAACCCCTATAGAGACGCAAAACGAAGTCGTCTCAATTTTTGCGTCGCTAAATCTACCCCCTATAGAAACAGGGATTTAGACGTCACTAAATCCGGACCTATAGAGACGTCACTCATCCTCATTCCTAATTGTTTCTAGGAACGAAAGATATCCCCGTCTCTATAGGGGATTCTGAATAAAAAAAAAGCAGGACCAGCCTGGCCTGCCCCGGCCTAGCCGAGCCCGAGATCCGCTTGAGGCCTCCGGATCCGACGAGGGAGGCTGTCAGGAGCGCGCGGAGGCCTCCAGAGGGGAAGGGGAGGAGGCCACCGCCTGAGGGGGAGGGGGGCTGACGAGGCCGCCGCCTTCGAATCCACCGTGGAGGGAGGCCGCCGCCACCAGATCTGGAGGAGGAGGGCGCCGAGATCGAGGCGGTGGAGGAGGGCATCGGACCGTCGAGCGCCGTCATGCCTGAGCTCGAGGCGGAGGAGGAGGCCGCCGCCACCAGATCTCGAGTAGGGCACCGAGCTCGAGGCAGAGGAGGAGGTCGTCGGGCCCGAGTTCGAGGCGGTGGAGGAGGGCATCATGCCCGAGATTGAGGCAGCAGAAAAGGGGCCGTCGTGCGGGAGAAGAGAAGGGTGAGGCGGCGGATGAGGGCACCATCGAGCCCAAGGTCAAGGCGATGGAGGAGGGCGTCGGGTCGGAGCTTGAGGCGGAGGTGGGCGCCATCGGGCGGGAGAAGAGAAGGGCGAAGCGGAGGAGAAGAGAGCACGGTGCGGGTGGGAGAAGAGAAGATGGCGGCTGGTTAGGGTTTAGGGTTTTAATATATAGGAAAAACTAAAGAGGAAAACAAAGGGGCGCGCATCGGAGAGGCTTCGAACCGTGGTCTCGCGGGATCAAAGGAAATGTCTTACCAGCGCGCCACTCGTACTATTTGTATAATCCTGTCTCTATATTATAATATACTACGAACGGGGATTCAAAAGTCTATCCCTAACATAGAACCCCGTCCCTAATAACTGAAACAGTAGTGCAGGGATTCAAATCCTCGTCTCTACTCTAAAACCCCATCTCTAATGCTTGTAAAAGTAGTAACAATGATTTAAAACTCCATCTCTACTCTAGAACCCCGTGCCTAATACTTGAAGCTATAGAGACGGGTTTTTACCACTCGTCCCTAAATCTTTTTCTACAGACAGCTTTTTATTTAAATGTCACTATATGTGCCCTTCAGCCAAATAGCAGTGACGTGTTTCTTAAAACCCATTTCTACAAGTGATCTAGTGACATAACTATTTTACCCGCGGAAGCAAACAACATGCTAGCAAAGGAACCTACTCATGCAATGTTACAAGATAAGGAACTAGAGTACACAAGCATGAGTAGTACAATACATACAAGGGTGAGTAATCAAGCCAATGCAACTCCTATACATGCTAGTGATCAAGTATGGAAGCTAAGCCCTACTAGCAAGTAAAAAGCTTATTCATGCAAGTGTGCAAGGTAATCACAGAAGCATGAATAGCATGGTATATAAATGCGAAAAGTAATGCATCAAAGTAAGGAGTAGAGTAAGAGATGACTCATGATTTTTTTTTCTGAGGTCTCGGAAGGATGGCGCCTTCCCCTACTCCTCGTTGGACCACTCCTGTCGGAGTACCGGTCCCTCCCGCCACCAATGTGGAGTTCTCGCCCACGAGCCTGTAATCACTCCCGGAGTGAAGAGACGGTGCGTGTTACAGCTGCCACCTAGGCACAAGATCGCCTCCCTCGAGAACTTATCGGACTCCCCGAGCTGACACGGGCGCTCACTATTGATGCCCCTTTCACCGGCGGGCTCAAACCGTGTACAAACGTGTGACGGCCTTCACAACTGATCATGATAGGCTCGATCACCGACACCTAAACGATCTAAGTCTCACCATAGACTAAGAGTAACAACCTAGATCACACCCTCAAGGACACTCTAGCCTTAGATGTGCATCAATGCTCAAGTTACTCTCACTAGCACTCTCAAGATATTTTGGCATTGTTCCCCTTCTGCCCTGTGTGAACCCATACAGACTGGACTATCCGGTCACTATGGCTTCCAGCACAAGCAGAATGCTTGCTGCCTTCTGAAAGTTTCAAACCAATCCTCTCAGTGACCGTACAGTCCAGTCACCACTGACCACTCTGTCTGGTCACTACGTCTAGAAGCTGAAACTCCTTGTTCTCGCTTGACTTTATTTCCCGGCTTCTCCGAACAGCTCCTTGGCTTCTCCACTGTCACCTAGTGCCTGTGATTTCACTGAGCATCCATGCACATCACCAACTATTGTGACCTAAGAGACATGACCTAGACCCCCTTGATAGTCCAGTTTTTTTCCTATGGACTCAAAGCCCTAACAACTAGACAAGTGTTCCCAACACTTGCTCCATAGCTTGTTCTTAGTTTTGATCCATCTCCATCAAACCTTGGACTCCATCAAGCTCACAGGCCTCCATGCTTGTGGTCATTGTCATCAATCGCCAAGGCCGCTGTCTATAATCATCATAGAGTAGAAAAGGTTTCCTACATGAACAACACTCGTGTAGATATTAGTCACATTTCATGTTTATCATTCATCACCAAAACATTCATACTTTGGGGTGACCGCAACGGTCATGATCTTTACAATCATCGAATAGGCTCAGTGGCACTCACGTGGAAAGCGGCTATGCAGTGGCGGCATCGCGCGTGGAGAGCGGTTGGGTTGGTGGCATTATGCATGGAGAGCAGCTGGACGGTGGCGTTGCGCATAGAGAGAGGTTGAGCAGCGAAGGTGTGAATCTGGTTGACACAAAATAAATAGATCATGGACTCATGAGGTCACTAAAAGGTTCATGGAACTAGATGACCCAGATGGTCACTTTGAGGGTTCATATGGACCTAGATAACCATTCCTAAATAGTTTAGGGACATGTGATGCATTTTACTCTTCATAATATATATCCATCTCTAATTTCTCTTACTAAGGCGACACCTCTATTGTGAATACTTTGTACTTTAATTCATGTCACAAATTCTGGATTTTTAGCAGCTTGGACTGGACGAAGTTTTCTCATGAGAATACCCAACTCACAATTCTCGGTTTTCCATTGTTTCAGCAACCAGCAACAGCAGCGCTCTGCCCATCATGGCCTCGCCCTCCCATCTGGCCTCGCTCTCCTCATCAAAGGCTCATCTTCCCGCACTTGTTACTCATTACCCACAATGAAGACCTACCTTCCGTGCGTGGTGCCCTTCGACATGACGCCGCAATCGTCATCACTGCCTGGCAGGCAGACGGGCATGCCCATGATCGGTGAGCACAAGTCGTGATAGGGAGAGCAAGGCTGCAATGGGCAGAGCGCACTTCAAGCTACACTACTACAGAATCGGCATTTAGAGACGGGGATCTAACCCCTATAGAGACGCAAAATGAAGTCATCTCAATTTTTGCCTGTATAAATCTACCCCCTATAGAAACGGGGATTTAGACGTCACTAAATCGGGACCTATAGAGATGTCACTCATCCTCGTCCCTGATTGTTTCTAGAGACGTCACTCATCCTATTTAGCACCGCACGTATTACCATAAGTGTTTTACTCTCCATAATCATAAATTTCCCACCCACAACCAGAAGACTTTCACTCACAACCATAAATTTTCACCCACAACCATAAGACTTTCACTTACAACCATAAAATTATTCACATGCAAACGTATAAAATTTGTATTTTATTCTTCTAACCATAAAATTTTTACTCATGACCATAAATCTTTCACTCCCGCAACCATAAATGTTTGGGTGCTAAATAGGTTATTTAGCACGTAGCGTGTTAAATAGGATTCCACCCATCTTTGTCTCAATCGCATCCTTAACTAATCGCTGTGTTCGACAACCTTCTGTTGCAAAGACTAAATAACACCCATAATTTTTCAGTTGATCTGAAAGAAACAATAACACAAAAAAAATGGTGAGTATATCTGTACTTATACAACAAATAAAAAAAATATATTACCGTCCTATAGATGCATTAGAAACTCATATATGTCAGTGGAGCATGATGGGCACTTCTTCATAATCTTATATGACCACCGTAAATTCTTTCCCTCATGGAGGAATGGCAATTAAATGCCCCCAATGAAACAACTTACAAAAGTGAGGAGACTCTACAAAAAAAAATGCTCACACATCAAAGAAGAACAAAATTAACGTTACATCAGTATATAAAACATGAATTGCCTATATGATCATGAAACAAGATACAAATACAGCTCAGATTTTTATGTTTTCTGTCTTGAGGAAATGATGTTGCAGCCTATGGGTGATTACAAGGTTTCCTGTAAAATTATATACATACTATTAGTGTTCAACTATTAAATTTCAGTGTCATAAAAATGTTGAATTATAGTTGAGTCTAAAGTACGCACTTGTGATTAATGATTGCTTTAAAGCACAAAAAATGTTTGATAAAAAGAGTTACATATTATAGACTTAGCTACTTAATCGCAAGTCTGGAACATATTTACCAACCAATAATAATAATTAAAATCACATCATTCAACTACTACATATCTTCAAAAAATTTAATGTTATTTAGATGTATGTATGTGAACAGAGTTACATCCATACCCGCCCCCCCCCCCCCCCTCCGAAAAGATGTGTGTTTCCTTTGTGAGTGTATGGAGGACAAGTTTTTCCAGAACACCCCAGAACACTGACATCTCATCAATCCTAAGTCGATGCCCACCCCAGTAAGGCAAGATAATTTTGAATACAAAGGCTGTCAACAAGCGTTACACCATCCCATTCTTTTGTTTTTAACAATTTGAGGGTGGGGGGCAGTGTCCACCTACGTTGATGTATTGAACGAAAGTACCAAGAACTGTTGTCTGTTACAGGAGATGAAGTCTAGCATACCAGAGCTAGAGACGTACTGAACGACCAATGAAAGAGGACTAGTAAGACTACATACGTCAGGTCATTAGCCATCTAACAAGAGGTACTACACACGAAAGAAGAGCGAACCAAAAGCACTACCACAAGAGCATGTTGCCCATCGCCTGCTCCATCGTCATCAACCATTCTATACTAAACAGGAATTCTAGAATAAACTCATGTTTTTTCTTTCATGATTTAAATTTTCATTTTTTGGAAGATTTTCCATTTCATGGGAGAGATGAGTATTCACCATCAAATCACAACTGCACCTTTTGTATTGTTCAGGAATCAAGACTCATATAAAAATTATAATTCTCAATACAGAGACTCGACTGACGAGTCCGCACAGAACATGGCCTTTAGGCTCAGGACTCGGACCATTTATGATCTTAGGCTTAGGACTCGACCATTGATGATCTAAACAAAATAATCATTCCGAAAATGTAGATTAAACATGACATTGGACTTGACTAATGATTCTGACAATTGAAACAAACAAAATCAAATACAAAGAAAAATGCATAAACGGATAGATCTATCATGCATATTCGACCGAGCAGGTAGGCTAGGCGTGCATGAAGTAGCTGAGGTTTAAGCCCTTTTACATGGGCTACTCTAACACGAGCTCCATCAGATAACGTTCCATGTCGGCATCGGTGGGCTGGACGCCATTCTCCTCAGCCATGATTGCCGCAACCTTCTCCAAGAGGTAGCTTCCATGGTGGGTCTCACCGCCGCCCATGCCCTCCGGTGCACTCACACCCACACTAGCAACAACAGCAGGAGGAGGCTCCACGGCCGGTAGCAGAAGTGGAGGATTAGCCATCGCAGGTGCAGGCGCCATAGGTGGCTCCTGTGAAGCCACCATCAGGGACTTGATGTGGTCAGAGAGTACCTTCTTGCGCAGCTCAACCACCGCGAGGACGTCGACGGCGAGCTCATGGGACAGGCCGTCGAGGATCTGGTGGCGCCCGGCGAGGAAATCGGCGACGATGATGAAGACCTGTTGGAATTATATGGGCTTGGCCCATTAATATTCACAATAATTTCTGAAAAATCTCAAAGGCCCATTCATGAGTGGTGGGAGTGCAAAGGTTTAGTACCACATTGCTAGTGGAGGTGGAGGAAGTCCAACTTATAAGGTTGGTTGCTCTAGAATCTCTTGCAAGTGTGTGGATGAGAAGAAGGAAGAACACACGCGCTCGCTCGCCTCGCCGGGCCGGGCCGGGCGTGGGCGATGGGCGCGGCCGTGCATCACCTACGTGAATGGTCCGCCGAAATTCGGTCCCTTGCCTTACGGGGGCGCGGCTTCCTTTTGCACTTTCTTTTTGCTGTGTGTTCCATATATTTCTATATATTTGGTTATGGAAACCGACGTATTAATACGGTAACCGACTCGGTTGCGGGACGCCCAACCCTAGCGGTTCCTCCCTATAAATACGTATGGGTATCGCCGCAAATCACATCACGCAAATCATCTAGGGTTTTGTCCCTCGCTACTGTTGCGTCGCCAAGACTTCTCCATCCCGGTCGTCGGCGTGCACCTGCAAACGGGAGAGCAGGTCTCCGAAACCGTCGTCCTCTGTGATCCTGCACCGGGAGAGGGCGAATAAGGTTTTTGGGAAGCGCTCTGCGTGACTGCTCGATCGCTTCCTCGTCTTCGTCAAGCTCGTCGCCACGGCTCGTCTTCCTCGTCGTCGAGTCGGTCTCACCCGCCGTCGCCAACAACGTGACAACACTGAACGTCGTTGCCGCCTCCTCTACCCAGTTCAGAAGGAAACGTACGTACTCTTATCTCAAACCATGTCTTTTATACTGGCTTTCATGATCTGTTTATCTGTGATGAATGTTGCCAGTATAGTAGATGCTATGCTTTTGTCTGGTTTTATAGACCTGTCTAGATCTTGCGTAGACTTGTCTAGTTCATCATGCAATCTGTTAATCATACTTATGATTTATTTCTAGATTAACATAAAACTAAAAGTGCTAATTTATCCAACAATCTAAAAACCTTATTGTAGGCACTTTAGTTTTATGGCTGGATTTGTCGCTACACTGAGGCCAGAGAAATTCACCGGCGTGCACTTTAAGAGATGGCAAGTAAAAGTCACTTTATGGCTTACTTCCATGAATGTGTTCTGGGTGTCCACTAGCAAACCTGAAGGTGATCTCACTGTAGATCAGGAAAAGGCCTACAGAGAAGTCAACACAATATTCTTGGGCGCTGTTATTGGAGCTTTGATAGATCATCTTCAGGACGTCTATATCTATCATACAGTCGCAAAGGAATTATGGGACGCTCTGATCGCTGACTATGGTGATTCTGATGCTAGCACTGAACTATATGTCATTGAGCAGTACCATGATTACAAGATGGTAGATGGTAAATCTGTCGTCGCGTAGACTCATGAGATACAGTGCATTGTGAAGAAACTCGAACTGCTTAAGATTGTCATACCTGAGAAGCTTGTGGCTGGGGGCATGATTGCCAAATTGCCTCCGTCTTAGAGGGATTTTGCCACTACTCTTAAAGACAAGAGAACGAACATATCTGTCTCAGATTTGATCGCGTCTCTTGATGTTGAGGAGAAAGCTCGTGAGAAGGATGGACGTTCTAAAGCTAACGAGGGACACACTGTTACCAATATGGTGCATCATCCATAATAGTCTCATGGCAGTGGTGGTAAGGGCAAGGGCAAGAACAATAAGCCTAAGCAGACCACTACCTTCAAGAAGAAGAACAAGGAGAAGGGAGCATGCTTTGTTTGCGGTTCTAATGAGCATTGGGCAAAGAAGTGTCCAGAACGCAAAGGAAGGAAGCCTCCACAGCAGAAGACCGTGAACATGGTGACCAGTGCTGGAGAAAATAGTGGGTATGGTAATTTACCATATATTTTTTCTGTATTTCAATCTACTAGTTGGTGGCTTGATACTGGTGCTAATATTAATGTGTGTGCTGATGCTTCTTTGTTTACTTCTTACCAGGTCGCTCGGGATTCCTCCGTCCTAATGGGGAATGGGTCACATGCTTCTGTTCATGGTGTTGGCACGGTCGAGCTGAAGTTCACTTCGGGGAAGATTGTCCAATTGAAGAACGTACAGTATGTCCCTTCTATCAAGAAGAATCTCGTTAGTGGCTCCTTTTTGTGTAGGGATGGTTTTAAGGTAGTGCTTGAGTCGAATAAAGTTGTCGTGTCTAAGAGTGGACAATTTATTGGTAAAGCCTATGAGTGCGGAGGCTTGTTCCGTTTTTCCCTTTTAGATTATTGCAATAAATCTGTAAACTATATTCGTGATGGTGTTAATGAGAGTGAAGCTAGTGTTTGGCATTCACGTTTATGTCATCTAAATTTTAGTTCTATCTCTCGACTTTCCAGCTTGAATTTAATTCCGAATTTTTTCATTGTCAAAGGTTTTAAGTGCTCAAGTTGTGTGCAATCTAAGCAACCTCGAAAGCCACACAAGGCTGCAGAGGAGAGACACTTAGCACCGCTAGAACTTATATATTCAGATCTTTGTGAGATGAATGGTATATTGACTGAAGGTGGAAAAAGATATTTCATGACTTTGATTGATGATGCGACTAGATATTGCTATGTTTATTTGCTAAAAACGAAAGATGAGGCTCTAGACTACTTTAAAATTTATAAGGCTGAAGTTGAAACTCAACTAGAGAAAAAGATCAAAAGAATTAGATCCGATCGTGGTGGCGAGTATTTCTCAAATGAGTTTGACTTACTCTGTGCGGAACATGGTATGATACATGAGAGGACGCCTCCCTATTCGCCCCAATCAAACGGGGTTGCCGAAAGAAAGAATCGCACCTTGACTGACTTGGTTAATTCCATGTTAGACACGGCTGGATTATCTAAGGCATGGTGGGGGAGGATTTATTAACATCATGTCATGTCCTTAAATAGAGTTCCCATGAAGAATAAGGAGAAGACGCCATATGAGGAATGGATTGGTAGAAAGTCATCGCTCTCTTACTTACGCACATGGGGTTGTTTGGCCAAAGTTAACATACCAATCAACAAGAAGCGTAAGTTAGGACCTAAAACTGTGGATTGTATCTTTCTTGGATATGCTCATCATAGCATTGTCTATAGATTTTTAATGGTTAAATCTGAGGTGCCTGATGTTCATGTTAATTCATTAATGGAGTCTCGTGATGTTACTTTCTTTGAGAACATATTTTCTATAAAAGATTTACATAGCATGTCTAGATTATCTTCTAATGTGATTGCTGAAATAACTCCTGAACTTAGTGTATTTTCTAATCATGCTGAACAAATACTTGAACCAATCCATGAGGAGATTGATAGTGAAGCTCCTAGGAGGAGCAAGAGATAAAGGACTACAAAGTCTTTTGGTGATGATTTCACTGTTTATCTTGTGGATGACACTCCTAGAACCATTTCAGAGGCATATGCATCTTCTGATGCAGATGACTGGAAAGAAGCTGTCCATAGTGAGATGGACTCTATTCTTTCTAATGGAACTTGGGAAGTTGTCGATAGACCATATGGTTGCAAACCTGTGGGTTGTAAATGGGTGTTCAAGAAAAAGCTTAAGCCTGATGGTACTATTGACAAGTATAAGGCTCGGCTTGTGGCTAAGGGTTATACTCAGAAAGAAGGCGAAGACTTCTTTGACACTTATTCATCTGTTGCTAGATTGACCACTATTCGTGTATTACTTGCTCTGGCTGCCTCACATGGTCTTATCGTTCATCAGATGGACGTTAAGACAGCTTTTCTTAATGGAGAGTTGGATGAGAAAATCTATATGGATCAGCCAGATGGATTTGTTATAAAGGGTCAAGAAGACAAGGTGTGTAAGTTGTTGAAGTCTTTGTATGGTCTGAAACAAGCTCCTAAGCAGTGGCATGAGAAATTTGATTCAACACTTTTATCAGCAGGCTTTTCAGTCAATGAGGCTGATAAATGTGTGTACTACCGTCATGGTAGGGGTCAAGGAGTTATACTGTGCTTGTATGTTGATGACATACTCATCTTTGGAACAAATCTTGACGTGATCAATGAGGTCAAGACCTTTCTGTGCCAAAGCTTTGATATGAAGGATCTGAGTGAGGCTAATGTTATCTTGAACATCAAGTTAGTCAAAGGAGAGAATGGGATTACTCTTACGCAATCTCATTATGTTGAGAAGCTCTTGAACCGTTTTGGTTACATGGATAGCAAGACTTCTCCAACACCTTATGATCCCAGTTTGATCCTTCGAAAGAATAAGAGAATTGGTAAAGACCAATTAAGATATTCTCAGATTATTGGATCACTTATGTATTTAGCTAGTGCTACTAGGCCTGACATCTCGTTTGCTGTGAGCAAACTGAGCCGGTTTACTTCTTGCCCGGGAGATGATCATTGGCGTGCGTTTAAACGGGTAATGCACTATTTAGTTGGTACTATGGATTATGGAATTCATTATTCTAGACATCCAGCAGTACTAGAAGGCTATAGTGATTCCAATTGAATATCTAATGCTGATGAGCTGTATGCCACGAGTGGATATGCATTTACTCTTGGTGGTGGTGCTGTTTCATGGAGATCATGCAAACAGACCGTTTTGACAAGGTCTACCATGAAAGCAGAGCTTACTGCACTAGATACAGCTATAGTTGAGGCCGATTGGCTACATGAGCTCTTGATGGACTTGCCTATTGTCGAGAAACCTGTGCCGGCAATCCTCATGAATTGTGACAATCAAACTGTGATAGTCAAAGTGAATAATTCTAAGGACAATATGAAGTCATCAAGACATATTAAGAGACGTTTGAAGTCTGTCAGGAAAATGAGAAACTCTGGAGTCATATCAGTAGAATATATTTCAACTGGTGAGAACCTGGTAGATCAATTCACCAAGGGGATGTCACATAATGTGATAGACAGTGCATCGAAGGAGATGGGTATGAGACCCATATGTGCTATTCCATAGTAGTAACCCAACCTATGTGATCGGAGATCCCGTGAAGTAGGACCTGGGATGAACAAGCTATTGGTTAGCATGAGAGTAACCTTTTATAACCCATTCGAGAAGCGATGCATTACTCTCGATATCTGTATGGCAGGTTGGTTGTTGCCTTAATGTATTCAGTTGGCTTTAAATAGCGAAGATGTTGTCCTACAGAACATTCTTGAATGAATACACCTATATGAGCCCGATTGTTGTAAGGTCGTAATCTATGAGATTTGGGTGATCTCTATTAAGCTCATGAAAGACCAAGGAAGTATGACCTATATGCTCCACCCGCGGAGCAGCCTACTAGAGGTCTAGTATCAGTTATGATAGTAAGTGAAACTTGTTTGTACAAAACTTACAATTCAAGACATAGTCCATTGTTTAAGTTGTGAATGAGTGTAGCTTATTATTCTAGGTGGAAGTTCAACTTAACAGTCTCCACTGAAAACACTGGTATATTAAACAACAGTGGGGTGAGGCAAAGTCTAGCTGGGACTTTGAGATTTGGTGGGGGATTGTTGGAATTATATAGGCTTGGCCCATTAATATTCACAATAATTCCTGAAAAATCTCAAAGGCCCATTCATGAGTGGTGGGAGGGCAAAGGTTTAGTCCCACATTGCTAGTGGAGGTGGAGGGAGTCCAACTTATAAGGTTAGTTGCTCTAGCATCCCTTGCAAGTGTGTGGATGAGAAGAAGGAAGAACACACGCGCGCGCTTGCTCGCCTCGCCGGGCCGGGCCGGGCGGGGCGCGGCGGGGCGTGGGCGATGGGCGCGGCCGCGCATCACCTGCGTGAATGGTCCGTCGAAATTCGGTCCCTTGTCTTGCGGGGGCGCGGCTTCCTTTTGCACTTTCTTTTTGCTGCGTGTTCCATATATTTCCATATATTTGGTTATGGAAACCGACGTATTAATATGGTAACCGACTCGGTTGCGGGACGCCCAACCCTAGCGGTTCCTCCCTATAAATACGTACGGGTATCGCCGCAAATCACATCACGCAATCATCTAGGGTTTTGTCTCTTGCTACTGTTGCGCCGCCAAGACTGCTCCATCCCGGTCGTCGGAGTGCACCTGCGAACGGGAGAGCAGGTCTCCGAAACCGTCGTCCTCTGTGATCCTGCACCGGGAGAGGGCGAATAAGGTTTTTGGGAAGCGCTCTGCGCGACTGCTCGATCGCTTCCTCATCTTCGTCAAGCTCGTCGCCACGGCTCGTCTTCCTCGTCGTCAAGTCGGTCTCACCCGCCGTCGCCAACAACGTGACGGCGCTGAACGTCGTCGCCGCCTCCTCTACCCAGTTCAGAAGGAAACGTACGTACAATTATCTCAAACCATGTCTTTTATACTGGCTTTCATGATCTGTTTATCTATGATGAATGTTGCTAGTATAGTAGAAGCTATGCTTTTGTCTGGCTTAATAGACCTGTCTAGATCTTGCGTAGACTTGTCTAGTTCATCATGCAATCTATTAATCATACTTATAATTTATTTTTGGATTAACATAAAACTAAAAGTGCTAATTTATCCAACAAGACCTTGCGGTTGCGGTTGGGGAGCTTCATCATGTCGAGCTCCCGGCGCAGGTTCTTGATGCGCTGAGGGTGGAAGCCATTTGGAGGATCCATCTCGTATTTTTGGTGGATTGATTCGCGTACCTTTGAAGGATGCACGATGGAGAGAGGCGCTCCATTTTATGGCTGGACTGGCGGGTATACATAGAAGGATGTTACGTTGTACGGCATCAAAATGGAAAGGTTTGAGGGTGGAGACATGAAATGAGCACAAAATCATTTTTGTGCGAATCAAATAAAAAAGATTCGTTTTCAGCCTGGAATACAACTGTTAGCTATCAAAATTTTGCTTGCAGACGTGGCATACAGAAAAATGTTCATCATGCCCAATAATGATCATGTCAAGGAAATATGCAAAAACAAAAAGGTACAAAGAAATGTTACATGACGAACAAACTATGTCTTGTAGGTGCAGCTATGATTAGGAGACAAGCTCTATGGTCGATCGGGGGATGAACCTTCCACGGCGACATATAACAGATTTTATATGACAAAATAGTAGAACTGTTTCCATATGTCCGTAGCAGAAGTCTGAAAGAAGATTGGGCAAACAGAAGGGTGGCATTGTTAATTTAAAGTTGAACTAGAAACTACTTTCTTCAGAGCGCAAATGAACAGTACCAAAGGCTTCCATCTGTCAACACTCAACAGGAACCCGGCTCCTCTACCTTGAGAGGTAAAGACTGACGACTCTCCTACTCTTGCTTCACTCGATTGTGTATTCCTCACATATGCTACGGTCCATCAAATCAAATGCTATTTGACTGTATTTTGTTAGTTAAGCGACACGTTTCTCGTGGTATATTCAAGAAGAAAACCATCTAAAATTAGCGGCATGATAGCGTATCATGCATGTCCAAGTGCCGGGGCTATGAATTCATGTATTATCTCTTCTTCAAGTATATGTTCTATGACGTCACACGCCTAACTCGTTCTCTCATGGCTCACTCCCCACCACTTGTGTCTCACTCTCACGTAGAGAGAGTTAGAAGTTCAGTTTCAAAGCACAGCTTGTTGTACATGTGTATAAACTAGATAGATTTGCGCACTACGTTGCGCCTATTTTGTCTTAAGGAAAGATTTGGTTCAGTCCTATATATTGAGAATTTCACTGATTAGAAATGTTAAAAGTCTTTATATAAACATACGGTGCAAATATAGTAATTTTAGGGGGGGGGGGGGGGGAGGGAATAAGTTTGTGAAATATAAAGCACAGTGTAAAAATACAATTTCAAAGGATCTGATTTGAGAAATGACCATAGCCTTATTGTCATCCTGCAGCCATTCTTCTCCACCGTGCCTTTTTCTTCTCCACCGTTCTTCTCTATCTCTTGCCTCGCCTGGGAGCATGTCCGTGCCACCACGCTCGTCCCCATCCTCTCCCCTCACGCACGCCCACCAAAGCATCCTCACCTCCGATTGCTGGTGCGCGTCCTATCCCCATCTTGGGTCCCCACCATGGTAGCACCTCCCAATTGCTCCGCTATGCCAGTGCTCCCTCTCCCCTAACGTCGTGGAGCCCCCTAGCTCTCCGTCGCGCATCTTACCACCCCCACGCGATGTTGTCCAGGTTCCCCTAGCTCTCCGTCACACATCTTACCGCCCCCACGCGATGTTGTCCAGGTTCTCCGTCCTCGCCTCCTTCTGCATCTCCACGGCGGCCAAGCATGTGGAGGCAAAGCGACACCCTATCGATTCCTGCTGCATTTCCATGGAGGCGAAGGAGGTGGAGGCAAAGCGATGCCCGGACACGGGCCGACCTCGCCACTCACCTAGGCAAGCGGCCCACGGCCCGTAGTGCGGACTGACATCTGGCGGGTGACGTGCTGCTTTGGGGAGGTTTCACAGACGGTGAAAATCGACAAGAGATGACGTGGTCGAAGTGGAGAGTGGCCACGTCAGTCAAAATTATGTGGAGACAGCAATTCCTTCGTAGCTATGCTAACTAATATACGCAACCAATAAATGATCAATATAGTTTATGTAGGATGCTGTTGGATGCTAACCCAAGGCGGCAGCTACAATATGTTTTATACTACATATAAACGTCAAAAAGTATATCACGGAAGATGAGCTCTCCAAGCTAGCACATTGTCTCCAAAGAGCGCTCTATATTTTGTTTCTTTTTGTACCTAGTACCTTTTGGCTTTTGCTATCAAACTGCATGGCGTATCGTTGACTGCCATCCGTGCAATTGATTGTCTCTCTATTTTGAAATTCTTGAAAAGTATTCATGATATTTCTGTAAATATATTTTTGCATAGTTTCATTCAATACTCCCTAAAAAAAGTTATCTTGAGAACTGTTGTGTTTTCCAGCTACATTCCCAAAACTGTTTTAAAAAAAGTTTAGCAAGAGTAGCATAGTATGATTCCATGCTTCCCGACATGACTCCTGTAGGGTTCCATGGTTCATGAATAACTTGTGTTGAAATGGAAAATGATCTCCATTTCCTTTTCTGAACTGGATCGTGCGCAATCTATCATGTGTTATTAAGGACTATTTGATAAATGTGTCAAACATATTCTCATATGAGCGTTATTAACGCAGAGGAGAGGGAGAGGGAGCTGGTGGTGGCTGCTAGGCACAGAGGAGGGGGATTGGCTAGTGCCAGCTGCCGAGCACAAAGAAGAGGGATTGGCTGGCGGCTGATGGGCACGAGGAGAGGGAGAGGGAGCTAGCGGCGGTCATCGGCCATAGAGGAGAGGGAGGGAGTGGCAGTTGTAGTGAGTCGGTTGGTGCGGGGCTAGGTTTTCGAGGCCCACAGATGAGGCCATCGCAATAGAACAAATCGCTACTATAGTGGTGGTCAAAAAACCATTGTGGCGGCGGGGATGGCTAGTCCTGGCCAACGGGCCTGCCCAGTAACTAAACGGGCCGGTACGGCACCATTATTTCTGGGTCATGCCTGACCCTAAGCCCAAGCACGGCACGGGCCTGTTTAAATGGGATGTGCCGTGCCTTCGGCCCGACGGGCTATCCAGGTCGTGCCAGCCTGAGGCCCGATTAAATTTTATATGGTTTATTTATTCTCCTAAATTTAATTTTATATATAAAAATATATTTTTATCAATAAATTTGAACTAAGAAATATGATTTTTAATATAAATATTAAAATATTAATCATTTTATTTGACGGGTCGTGTCGGGCCGGGTCATGCTTCACGGGCTATACGGGCCTTAGAACGGGTCTGTCGGGCCGTGCTTGGGTCGGCTCATCGTGCTTGAGGCCAAGCCCAAGCACGGCCAGTCTTGTGCTTCGTGTCGGCACAGCCCATTTATTTTGGGTTGTGCCGTGCCTGGGCTGCTTTAAATGGGTCGTGCCTCATGCCGGCCCATTTAGCCCGGCCCAGGTGGCCAGGTATAGGGACGGTAGTCCGGCACTATGCAATCGTAGCTAAAAATAGAATTTTTTTATGGCAGACATTGAGCTCCTCCTCAATGCCAACCGCTACATATCGAATAACAGTGTCGAGTGAAGAGATCACCCATCGCTACAAATCTAGGGGGGGGGGATAAAAAAAAATGTGGATTGCCAGAACTAGAGCTTGTTCTCATCGTCGTTGACTGTAGTTGCTTGCCGCCATGCTTGTCGTTGGATCCAAAGCCAGCCATCAAAGTGGCCGCAGTCGTCGATGCCACACCCAGCCTGCCATCCAAAGCTCGAAGAAGAGCATTGCCACCGGTCGGATCTGGTCCGCCTCCTCGATTGAATCTGGGCAGCCTCAAAGTGGAGGGAGGGAAGGAAGCTGTCACCACCGTATTGGTGTGGAGTGATGGCAGTAGAAGCCGTCGCCTCATAGTTGAGGGAGGGGAGGAAGCCGCCGCCGCCTCCATGTTATGGAGGGAGGGGAGGAACCCGCCACCATAGTGTGAGAGTAAAGGGAGGGGAGGAGAAGCCGCCGCCGCTGCCTCATCGCCTCAACGCTGGGGGCAAGGGAGATGCCACCGCCAGGCTGTGCTGATGAGGAGGCCGACGGGAGAGGCAGGGCTATGTAAGAGAGGAGGTGGAGAGGAAGGGCAACGGCTCTGGGACTAAGAGTGGATGGCGGTGGGGCTGAGTGGAGGGAGAGGATAGGAGGTGTAGGAGAGAGGGTGGGTGGTGGTGGGGCTGAGTGAGGGAGGTGGCTGCGGGGGTGAGGAGGTGGTGTGACGAGATGAGAGGAAAGCGGGGGCACTCGGGACTTGGTGAGCTAAGCGGTGAGGCGAGAGAACATGTATTTATACTAGGGTTTACAGTTTGAGTCATTTAGGCTGCCCAAACGCAATGGCGATGGGGCATAAGAAAGCCCACTGCTAGAATCCATTTTTCAGAGGTGCCCATAAAGTGAATTGCCGCTAGAAATTGGGATCACTTTTAGAGGCGGTTTGCTTGTTTGACCGCTATTAAAAATTGATTTTTAGAGAGAGTTCTTGTCTGAGATATGCCTCTGAGTACTGTAGTGATGGAGGAATGTTTTAACCGCCGCTACGTTCATTTTGGAATTAACGTTGTTAAAGAACAGTTTTATTGTAGTTTCAAGGGGTGGGTTGGTCTTGGTTGGCTTGCGCGGGTGGTTCCTTATTTCATTCGTTTGCTGCCTACGGAGTGTGGAGTGTTGAATTTGTTATTAGGTCACTATCGGGCCAAATGTTTTCTGTGTTGCGCTTCATTTCATGCCTCGGGTTGAAACTGAGCCCCATAGCACGACCTGCACCATGCCATGGGCCAGCCTGAGCATGATTGTTTCCATGCCGGGCCTAAATGATCGGGCTGCGTGCTGGCCTTTATACGGGCCTTTACATCTGTTCAATCTCAGATATTTACGACATTTAATTGCTCAGTGTCAGAGAGCATCAATCTAACTAACTGGATTACTCGAATCTGGACCCGATTGTATAATCGCTTCGACTGTCTGGTTAGCACTCCCGAAATTAATCCTCCCCTGGTTGGCACGACACAAAACTAGTATTCCTATAGCAGACTATAGCTGCTAACTAGATCTTACAATCAGTATATATGTAAAATAACAGTTAAGCTGATCAGACAATTAGTATATAGCAGTTAAGTTGATCACCAGAATGAACCGCGCAACCCATCATATATATATGCTTCCTTATTGTCTACGCCTGATGCAGGCACATGCGTGGTGTGTGGTATGGGACGCCGTTGACCCAGCCCGAACTTCCAGGGTCAGATCACACAATGCAACACTTGATATCATGGCATCAAATCGGTCCACTAAAATGTTTCACTACTCTATCATTTGTCTAATCTATAGTCCAGTGGTAGTCTAAAGTCAACTTAGCCGGCGAGAGAGATGAGCAGCTAGCTGATCCACATCGGCATGCACGCGGTTGCAGCCGCGCCGCCGGTCGTGTCTCGGCCCGCCCGCCCCCTGCGCGGCCGGGATGCCTCCGTGCACGTGCTCGCCACGTTCCCATCATCTCGCTACCTATCTAGTACGTAGCTCCATCCATGATCCCTTCCCTAGTATCTTCCCTATAAACACATGCACAGACGCCACGCAGTGTGCTTGCCATCCACATTCTTCCTCTTCAATGGCGCGCCGCCCGTCGTTGCTGGTGGCCTTGGTGCTGGCCGCCTCGCTGTTCGTCTCCAACTCCGGCGTGGCGGAAGCATCGTGGTGGAGCAGGTGGAGGTGGGACTGCTTCTTCCCCAGCAGCCGCCACGGCGGCGACCACGACCACCACCACCCGAGCCGGCGGGGAGTGGCGTCGATCGTGACGGAGGACGTGTACCGCTCCATCTTCCTCCACAAGGACGACGCCGCCTGCCCCGCGCACGACTTCTACAACTACACCGCCTTCCTCCGCGCCGCCGACCGGTTCCCCGGGTTCGCCGCCGCCGGCGACCTCGCCACCCGGAAGCGCGAGGCCGCGGCCTTCCTGGCCCAGATCTCCCACGAGACCACCGGCGTGGGCCACGGCGCCCGACGGGCCCTACGCGTGGGGCCTCTGTTTCAAGGAGGAGGTCTCGCCGCCGAGCGACTACTGCGACGCCAACAACACCCAGTGGCCCTGCGTTCCCGGCAAGTCGTACCACGGCCGCGGACCCATGCAGCTCTCCTGGTAATAAATAACTACAATTTTCTTTTTTTTTTTTAATTACACAGTACAACTCATATACTCACAACGCATACGCAAACCCTACCCTTATAAGCATCTTCGAAGACTGAGTCGGTAAATCCTTTGAATTGACAAAGTCACCACTAGCGTCTCGTTGTCGACGAAAGCGTCGCCTATCATTAAAAACATAATGCCGTTAAATCCTAGTAAACATAATGCCGTTAAATCCTAGTAAATTCGCTCCCACAGAAAGTCGAACCCAAGACCTAAGGTGCTACTGAGGCTCTTATAGCCACTAGACTACAGCCTCTTTCGCTTTTTTAGCATCTCCTGGTATAAATACATCATGAAACAATGATCACACTACAACTGTGTTGATTGGGCTTTATTGCAGGAACTACAATTACGGGCCGGCGGGCAAGGCCCTGGGCTTCGACGGGCTGGGCGAGCCGGAGCTGGTGGCAAGCGACCCGTACGTGGCGTTCGAGACGGCGCTGTGGTTCTGGATGACGCCGCAGCCGCCCAAGCCGTCGTGCCACGACGTCATGGTGGGCCGGTACAAGCCCAGCGACGCCGACACGGCGGCCAACCGGGTCGCCGGCTTCGGGCTCACCACCAACATCATCAACGGCAGGCTCGAGTGCGGCATACCCGACCAGCCGCAGGTCAACGACCGGGTCGGGTACTTCCACCGGTACTGCGACCTGCTCGGCGTCGACGTCGGGGCCAACTTGGACTGTGCCAACCAGAAGCCCTATGGCTCCTCCTAGTTGCATTGCATCCGCTGTGTGTGTATTTAATAATTACTCCGTACTCCTATTAGGCATGAGCGTCTTCTTCTCTTCATTGAATTTCTGTTGTGCTGTGTGAGTCTTCATTGAGTTTCAAAGTCGCCTACAAGCACCTTTCATCATATGGAATTAATGCCCTATTGCTGATCTGTGTAAAATATATTTTTCCCGATTCCTATCATTTTGGGTGAGCTTGAACCTTCTTTTTTTAAAAGAATTTAGCAATCAGCTTGAACACTCGGGTTCTTGAAAGAGAGCAAAATGGGTCTCGAGGACGTGCCCAGCCACTGTCTCAAGTGCTTGTGGACATGCCGCTTTAAGAGTCAGTTTGGGATCACCCAGTTTAGATCCACTCACGCGAAATAAAGTTCCAAAAAAAAAAAAGACCTGCTACTGCAGTATAATATTTTTTTTATGACAAAACACAAGCCCAAAATAAGATCACGTATAAAGGTTCTTCACAAGATAACAAGATTCAGTTAGTATCACATAGAATTTGTTTCATGTGCGTAAGCATTAACAAATCTTGTATAGATATGAAGCGAGCAAGAATGGCACCTGAAGAAATCAAGTCCTACAGCCACAAGAGATGTTAATGGTGATCTGTGTCCTGCTTAAAGAAACATAACCCAGATAATAAGGTTCTGCTTTGCCTGTGCGATGATTACTTTAACAGATGTGACGCCTTTGAGGATCACACAAAAAAGTAGAACATTTTCAGTAGAGAGAAATTAAGTTGCACATGGAAAGCAGCTAAACAACTGGTCAGCAACCTATTTTGCATGGTTTTTGCTATTTGCAAGCCCCAGACGTACAGGCCTGCGATATCTGAAGAAGAAGAAAAAAAAACGCACATACAACACCTGAAGCACAGCAAACATCACTTCACCAATTTTGCATCTCTTTTGTTCTATGGAAGGTGATAAAAGGCCACCGAGGTTCAAAGCATTATTGTCTCAAAAGTTTACAGAGGAGCTACTGATAAAGCAACCCAGTTGCATACAGGTGACACAACTAACGATACCCTCAAGCAGAGAGCTAGGATCCCCCATGTACCCTCAAGCAGAGAGCTAGGCATCCCGTATACCCAGGTCTTCAAGCAGAGAACCTTGTAAGACTAAACTGATGCAATTAGTAGTTAGGACTAGCGGCTAAGAAAGCAGCAGACGACGGAACTTGCAGATGTTAGAGAAGGAATTCTCAGCTCATCGCATGGACATCAGGATGCGCCTTTGGACAACCCTTTTGGAAGGCTGAGCGGCCTTTGGAGTTTGCTTCAGGTTTTGTCTTATCATCTTCTCGATCTTCTCTATTGAACTGGAAAGTTCCTTCTCCAAGAGATCGGAGAGGACTGGATCAATTGGTCTGGATGGAGTAATCTGCAAGGAGCATACAGGTGTCGAGGGCGATGTTGTCAGCTTGTCCTTGGCCGAAGAAGTTGCAGGGGTTGCCACATCTTGAATTGAGCTGGGATCCTGAGTTGTTGGATCCAGAAGTGAAGAATCTTCTGTCCATTGGAGCTGTTGCCGAGATGCAGAATCTCGTAGGCGACATCGCTCAAGAGCCTGTAAATTTGGAGTTAGTACATCACCAGATTACCAGAAACTACATTTTTCCCTGAACTAAAATTAACAGTGGATGAGCAAGTATCGATCACTTCAACAAATAAAAGACCAAGAAGGGAAAGGCATGAATCTAAGCTCATGATGGGCAAGTAGTTAGGTATGGAGGAATAAACAGTAGCTGCTAATATAAAACCATAATTCACTGCTTAATCTAGACTATTGTTAATGTCACAACTCATAAGCAATATGCCACTCTATGAGTATTGATTATTTATTTATACTACAGAAATATGCTATTTCATCAGCAGTTGTTGTCCACTTGGATCTAAGGAACTAATACCAGCTTCTGGTAATGCCATTGTCAAGAAATATGTATAGTATAGTCCGCAAAATAAGTTTTACATTGTATACAACCAACAGACTTCCATAATATCAGCCTTGTCCTAGGAAATATATTGAATGGATGGAAGTGCGAAAGAGCTGAGAGGTATTACACATATAAGATACCATCAAAACCTATAGGAATATCAAATGTACTAGAGCATGTTACAATGGACATCTATGCAACGAGGAAAACAAGTAACTGCAAATCAGAGACAAACATGGTAGTTTGGGCCTACAAAAATTGTACACTCTACAGAAATATTATTTATGAAATTTAACAAAAACAGTTGGGGACTCCCCTACTTTCCGGTTCACACAAGAAAATAAATTGCCAAACACGGCAGACCCTCCACAACCCTATTCAAACTTTCCATGGAAACATGTTGTCAATGACCTCCTAAACATGAATCTACAAATCAGACATCAGATGAATTCCCATTCTAGAATAAACCTAGATCAGAAATAGCAACTGTTGTAATGCATTCATCTTAACAGAACAAGCAGAAGTTTGGTTTCCACTTTCAGTGCATTGTCTCTACCACTAAACAGTACAGCAGTACAGCAAACAATTCATGCAATAAGTGAACCCCAAATGTGATTCACTTTGTATTCAAGAATAACACTGCACTTAAGAAAACTATCACACAAAAAAAACGAACATCAAGTGAATAGGTAATCAAAAAACTGTATAAAACTAGGCTTATTGCTTCTGAAATGTTAGGTGAATTAACCACATTTAAATTGATGGGCATCTAACACCGAAATAGCTAGATGCAACTACATAGAGCAAATGGCATCACATATAACTCCTGATAGAGTGTTGCAAAGTCATTTGAACTGTAGGAAGCTTATTAATGACTACCTGCACTCAACATCAAAGATAATATTTCCCCACATTGAGATGGCGCTAACAATGATGATGTCCTAGGAAATATATAGGATGGATAGAAGTGTGGAAGAACTGAGAGGCATTACACATACAAGATGCAATCAAAACCTATAGGAATATATCAATTGTACTACAGCATGTTAGAATGGACATCTAAGCATTTGAGGAAGACAGGTCACTGCAAATCAGAGCCAAACACGGTACTTTGGGCCTACAAACTTGTACACTCCGCATAAATATTACTTATGAAATTAAACAAAATTAGTTGTGACCTCCCCTACTTTTTGGATCACACAAGAAACTAAAATGCCAAACATGGCAGATCCTCTATGATCCCATTCAAACTTTCGATGGAAACATGTTGTCAATGAACTCCTAAACATGAATCTACAAATCAGACATATCAGATAAATTCCCACTCTAAAATGAACCAAGATCAGAAATACCAACTGTTCTGAACAGAAGAGGCAGAAGTTTGGTTTCCACTTTGAGTGCATTGTCTCTACTACTAAACAGTACAGCAGTCAGCAAACAATTGATGCAATAAGTGAACCCCAAATGTGATTCATTATGTATTCAAGAACAACACTGAACTTAAGAAAACCATCACAGAAAAAAACGAACATTAAGTGAATGGGTAATCAAAAAATTGTATAAAACTAGACTTATTGCTTGCTGAACTTTTCGACAAATTTACCCACATTTAAATTGATGGGCATCTAACACCAAAAATAGCTAGATGCAACTACATAGAGCAAATGGCATCAGATACAACTCCTGATAGAAGTGTTGCAAAGTCATTTAAACGGTAGGAAGCTTATTAATGACTACCTGCACTCAACATAAAAGATAATAATTTCTCCACATTCCATGCTACTTACTGACATCCTTATCCGTACTAGTATAAGTCATCGAGACTTGGACTAAGGGTCTGTTCGTTTCTTGCCCTGTAATTTTTAGACCCGTCCCATCGAATATTAAGATACTAATTAAAAGTACTAAATATAGATTACTGATAAAACCAAGTCCACAACCCACCCTTTAAATGACGAGACGAATCTATTAAGATTAATTAGACCATGATTAGATAATGTGATGCTACAGTAAACATCTCTTAATGATGACTTAATTAACCTTAATAGATTTGTCTCAGAAATTAACATCCAACTGTATAATTAGTTTTATATTTCGTTTATTTTTAATCCATGTATTTAGCATTCAAAGGATTGATGTGACAACACTAAAATTTAGACCCAAAGAAACGAACACACCCTAACAGAATTGATGAATCTTATCATAACAAGCAAATGCACTAGCATGAGTCCAAGATACCTGTAAGGCCATACTTTTATTTTCTGTATATCAACTCTACTCCATAACCTAATTTGGTAACCACACCGTCCTGAATACAATGACCAACAATAACTCCAAACACTGCAGCATTTTACCAGATAGTAGAGTACATTTCATCAACCAAATACAACATCAAATTAGCAGAAATCGCCACGGCATTTAGAGAACTAAGAGAACATAGCATAGACAGTAAGGAAATAATTCACCACCTTCACAATTGATGTGATGTCACGGAGTGGGGTCCTTGGGTACCAGTCAGGTAAGGGGCTTCTCCTCTTCGGTGCAGCCCTCAAAGCCCCTGCTGGTGGTACATTCTCCTTGTTGCTGGAAGGAGTCAGGGCCCGTCGAGCTAGCGGCTTGACACCACCCTTCACCACCACAGCTCCTGGCGATGCCACCCTCCTGATAATGAACCCACCACCAGAATGGTCGGTGAGCACCGACCTGGCGGCACTCCTCATGACTTCAGCCATCACGAAATTCTGCAAGTAGTTCATAGAACATCACTTATGCAAGAACCCACAAAACGCGTCACCAGATCAATAGATGGAATCAGAAATAACAGTTGTTTTTCTTACAGTGGTGCTGGTCTTCTCCTGTTCTTGGTGCTCAGAATCCTGTGGCCCTTTTGGATCTGTGCAAGAACTTTTCATGTCAAATTGATAAGCCGAATTCGGAGGACGCACAAACAACTGATGCGCCAAAATTTACACACCTACTGCTCCGCCCTGGTTTGGCTTTTGCTCCTTTCACTGTCTACACGAACCCCACGATTCTGAGATACCTACGAGAAAGCAGCAACGCAAAGAAGACCCCATGGGTTAGACAAAGACCGCAACAAAATCAACGAAACAGATCGTTGAACAGCCATCCAGGAATTCGCATCCAAGACCCCACAAAAGCATCAGAAGAATTGAACCCCTTCCAGCAATTCCAAGAATCCACGAAAGAATCAGAAGAGTTGAACACCTTCCAGGAATTCTAAGGACCCATGAACGCATCAGAAGAACGCGATTGGGGCCGAACCAACGAATCCCCTCCCCGAAGAACCAACCAAATTCCCTCATGTTTCGCGATTCTTACCTCAGATTCCTGTCGCTCCGCGTCCCGTCCGCCAATCCTTACCTTTCCGCCAATCTGCAAGAACCAAGCAAACGATACAGACGCATCACCAAACAGCTCGGAGGGGAAAAATTTTGAAACTGCAAGAAAGAATCGGAAAATTTCTCACGATTTGCTCCGATACCCTTGGTCTCCCAACGAATCGATCCTGGCGACGCCTACTCCTACGATAGAGCCCTAATCGGGGTGAAATTTCTGGGTAAGATTCCTAGGGTTTGAGCTTGGAGGTGGCTACGGCTACGGCTTCTCACTGCTGGGCGGCGGCGTGGAGCGTGCGTTTTAAACTGGTTTGAAATTGGCGAGCCCGAAATGGCCGGTGTGTTCACACCGTTCGTGGACCAAGAGCAGCATCGGACCGTTGATTGCTGAGGTTGAGATGGACGAACGGATAAGATCGTTCCGGCGCATGGATTCGGTTTTTAATGTGGAGTTCCGGACCGTTGGAATTGGCGGAGCGATAGTATCTGATACCGTCATCATTGACTCTGGGCCATTCTCAGTAATGTTTCGGCCCAGACTGTTGTATCGAGCTTCTCATATGAACTTCATTATTTTGCCCATATCTCCTCATTCAAATTCAAAGACGTTTGTTATCCTAAAAGAAAGAAAAAAAAAAGTCAAAGACGTTTGGAACAAGCATGCAGAAGGCAAACTCATTCAAAAACTGTTTCATTCTTCTTTATCTTTGTACAAAATGTGTCCCACTGTTATTCCATTAGTTACGTGGCACTTCATACAACAAGAAAAGTTGACTGAAATAGACCATCATTCCAACCAACTTTTTTTTTCACAAAGCGACAAATGAAAATCGACTGAATAATAATTGCACTGAAACAACCTCGCAAAAAAGAATTGCACTGAAGCAGTCGACTTGTATCCCTGCCATAGTATCAGACTACGTGGCACTTACTTATATTGGCTAAAAAAAATAACAGAAAGGAAATGAAAAATCAGATGAATGTTAAATAGTCATTTTCTTTTAAAATGCGGTTCCTAAATTTTGGGTGGCCTTGGTACTTTATTTAGACTTCAGAGCTTGAACACTGCTTCATGTCAGGGGCCAAAATGGGTACCTCTCGCGGAAGAACAGGCAGCACAAGCCGTCCATATAGTGCCACATAACTAATGGGCCAGTTTTGATCCACGCACCAGCATTAAAGGGCCCAAACAAAACAAGGGCCTGACTCTTTCTTTCTTCTACTTTGAGATGCCACTTGAGTAGAATAAAAATTTGCAAACACAAAACACCACGAAAATGACAACACACAAAGACAGCCTTACTGCACACCATATCACCTGACAAACGAAGAATTCAAACTGACCTGATGTCTTAGGTAATAAAATAAAAGAAAAATCAACAGAACACAAGTGACAACATACAAAGCATCACTCCAACACGCGTATAGCAGTCAAGAAGATAATATAGATTCCGTTGCTTCATCTTTCATGTGAATAGGCATTGGAAATCTGCTTAAATAAATATGAAGCACATAAGAATAGCACCTGAAGAAAATAAAGCCAGTCACAAGATATGATAAGATATTCCCACGATCTGTGTCCTGCTAACAAAAACATAGCCCAGATGATATTCAACTTGAGGTACATTAACACGATATCTTCCTTTTGTGGTACATGATTGCTATTCTTAATGTCTTTACCTTCTCAAATACTACCAGATCAGATCGGTCGTAAAACCTTAAAGTTAATAGATAGAAGTTTTATGCATGCTTGCCATTGGTATGAAGCACTGCAAGTACCTCAGTCACTGAACCCCACAGATATGGAGTAACTTATCTGCATTCAGCAAACATGAGTGACAGGCACCTGCATATCTTGCTGACTACCTACGCCTTAGGTCTCTCTGCAAAAAGGAAAAGGAAGTACTGTGAGATTTGACGTCGACCTTTTCCTGAAAAATACAGTTAGGCAACGATGGTTCCAAAGCTTAATGTCCTAACATTAAAAAAAAAAAAGTCTTCCTGGAAACACATATGCATCATATTTTGCAAAATGCTTTGCTTCGAAGATACAAGCAACTAGAAATTATATCAGCATAAAAGTGAAGCCTTACTCTTGGGCCACGGTCCGCAACTTGTGTCGGTCTGCTCCCTGTATTATCGCCCTGCTGGATCATCTCTGGGCTATCATGCTTATAGAATGCCTGTAACGTCCTCACCATGAAAGGGCGGACAATGTTGACTTCCATTGCGGAGAGATTTTTGAGCTGTGAGAATGAGAAGGAAATGTAAAGTGTCATTGGCGTTTTTAGTTTTTATCATAGTCTATCACATGCAAAATGATAGATTTAGCAGAATCTGAGGACCAAGAAATATAGTTGATCCAGTGTCCACAATCCTTAAGGGATGAAAGATACCTTGACAGCATGAGTACGTCCAGATATTGTCTCTAATCCAGTCTCAACCTTGTGGAATCTAACATCTCTGATGTCCTCAATCAAAGATCTCACCTGTGTTAGAATCATGCGTAAAGCAATGAAGTGAGACCAAAGTAGCAGATAGTATAGTACAGAACTTGTACTGAGATTATACTGTTCACAACTCACCAAGTACGCATCTGAGATGTCCTCGCGAGCACTGCAGAAAAATTATAAGCCAGAGTTATCAGTTTTCATGATCGCGATTTCTTATTTCAGAAGAAATGGAGTTAGGCGATCAAAAAGGATTCTTACTGATCAAACAGAAGTTTAGATATCTCGATATAGTGGAATGGCAATGGCTGAAACTCTCTGGGTGACTCTCTTTCTGCTTCCAACACCTGAGTCAAACGGTCTAGCCAGAAAAACAAGACAGATAGTAAGGTAACAAACTACTGACAGAAAGCTGCATGATAAATGAAATCTGGGACAAATAATTAGTCTTCCCAGTTACCAGCAAAATAATCCTACAAATAAGTTGTGCTTCCACTGAGATAGCAAGGAAGTTTACACACTATGTATGGTTCAGCATGAGACGGTAACGAATCAAGCGAGGTGTGAAACAATCGAGTACTGACCAACGGTCATCCAGTCAGGAGTGCGTATGGTGCACTTGCCACGCTTCTTGAGGGCCACAGCGAGCCAAAGCGGCACCTTGCTTGGAATTTGCGGGAAGAAGGGCCCAAAATCCCCCTACAGTCAGCAGCGAGTGTATGTATCACAGTGTCAGCCAAATGGGATAATCTGATATACCAAAAAAAAAAATTGCTGCGAAAAGCAGCACAGATGGGATGGGGGTGAAATGCGGGAATGGTAGAACCGGACGCACGCAGATCATGTTGAGGGCGTCCATCCGAATGTTGGGGACGATCTCGACGACCTCATCCTCCGCCACGAACTCCACCTGCGTATACCCAAGCAATTTCACATCTCTCCATCGACGCATCCAAGCAGCTAGGGGAGAAGGAGGAGGAGGGAAATGGAGCTGGTTACCTCGGATGGGGAGAATAAAGAGAGGTGCGGGTCGGACTGCCCCGCCATGGCCGCCTGAATCCACAGCTGTGCCAACCGCCGGGCAAGCTCGGAGGAGGATTTGGGGATGAGGAAGGGGCACCGTTCTAGTGCGGAACACCTCGGCGGAGCAGACTTCTAGCTCCCGCCAGGCAAGGTCTGGAGCTCTTCACCACCACCACCACCACCACTGGCCACGGGGAGGAGGAGGAGGCCAGGGCTCTCGGTGCCGGCGGCCTGGATACGGATGGCTCCCCAAGGCGGCGGCGTCTTGGTTGAAGAAGGGGAAGGAAAGAAACTGGGGTTGGGCGCCCATCATCATCCATCAACGGCTCACGAAACACACTTTCTTTTGGGCCGGAAATCAAACGCTGGTTGAATGGGTGTTTGGTTGTTCTCTGCGCACGTACTAATCCGTCTTTATTTCCCTGAAAAAAAAATCTAAACCGTCTTTGCTCAAAAAAAAAAAAAAAAAAAAACCGCCGTGTTCAACCACATGAGCACGAGCTGGAGCTGGAGCTGGAGCTGTAGAGTTGGGAAAGAGCAGCCTCCTCAGGTGTATCATCTGGATGGACAAGTGACGAGGAGGAGAAAGCAGCGTGCTGCGTTTCTTTCAGGTTGAATAAATTGGGCTGCGACCTACAGGCTCAGTGTTTGTGTAGGTACGGCGATGAAGAAAAGCCGCAGTGGAAAGACGGATTCGGTGGTCTGTGACTGTGATAATGACGTTGTAATGCTGATTTTTCATCCCCGCTCAATACAGGGTACATATTCCTGTCACTGTCACGGCGCACTCAATCAAGAGGGCAATTTTTTCCTTTTGCCTAGAAGAATCAAAGGGCGTGCACTGCTGCTGCTGAGGATGACTTGTCACCAGAAGAATCAAACAACACGTTGGTTCTTTATTGAAAAATTTACTGCATACATACAGGATTGCAGCGACTCACTCGGGCTGCACACACTTGAATTGAGGAAAAATACATCAGCTATTGATGATCAATTATAGAAGAAGAAGAAGGTAGGTTGGTTGGTTCTGCACACACGCCTGATCCAGAAGGAACTACATATGAACACAGCTGCTAGAAAGAAAGAAAATTACATATCCTTGATGATCCCACACAAACTTTACATTACCACCACTGGCAGTAGAATCCTTGAACAGCTATGAAGCTGCTGCTCTACTTGGTGATGGCGTAGACGGCGTAGATGATCCCAGGGAGGTAACCGAGGAAGGTGAGCAGCAGGCAGATCCAGAACTCGTGCTGCAAACAAAATAGAACATCAAATTGAGCCGACTCCCTTAGTCCATACATAATTATTATCTTACTTAGTCTGCAAGACAGGCCATATACAGAAAAAGAAAAGGAGATGTCGATGGATAATTATTTACCCCACATCCGAACTTGAGGAAGACGCCGAGCGGCGGTAGGATGATGGCGATGAGGATGTCGATGCAGTTCGTCGTCCCTTCGTCCGCCATGGCCAACCACCAACGAGATCAAATCACCTCCTACTACAGACAGTATTTGCTTGAGCACAAAAGTTCCTCTGCTCTCTTGCTGTTTCTCTCTGGTGACAGAGTGCTGGGCAGTGCAGTTGGCACCTTTGGATTTTATAGACAGCGATGCCTGAACAACAACTAGCTAGACGAGCAATGAATTCCACGGATAGTAGGAAGTGAAAGAGACGGAAGGGATCAGGGCCGACACGTCCACACGCCGTCGGCCCCGACGCGTACTGTAACAGTGTTTCCTATAGTTTTCCTATCCTACGTGTCTTAGTCCAGTAATCACTTGGCTGCTAAGCTGTAGTACTACTGGCACTTGATGATCTCCGTATCTCGCTCTCCTGCCACAAAATTCCACGCGGCGTTGCGTAACTGACCAGTCGGCTGGCCGGCGGCGTCTTTCCATTCTCGTACGTCGCCGATGTGGACCGCCCGGCGGCGACGACGACGATATCTCGGACTCTACGTGTATATATCGAGCAGTTGATGGCCACTGTACGTATCTAGTTAACATCAGATTTTGATTTTCTTTCGTCATTTGGTATCAAACGAATTTTCTTTCTTAATCACCCCAAATGCACAATGTCGTCCCGTCTGCTTTTAGCTGCATATCTATGCTTATCTTGAGGCTCTGGCGAAGCTCTTTATACGGTACTTGCTGGCACTATCCGACCATCTCGATCCTCCCTAACGGCCATACTTGTCGGCGACCAAGAAAAGAAAAGATTGGAAACATCTTTCCAAATGAGTAACAAGCAGGGACCCAACCGGTCGACTCTCTGTTTCCCCACCTGAAGGATTTTTACCATTAAGATACAGTTATGTTTAAGAGTGTGTCGAGCCATCAACTCTTTCACATTCTACATATTAGTATAACCCATAAGATCAATTAATGGTTTTTGAGCAATGGCAACAATAATTTTTATAGTGAGTACATATATTTACATAGTAGAGGAACTTTTTTTTTCTGGCTAACCAAACTATTGCTTTTCTACATTCTACGAGCTGGACTAGACTAAATGGTGGCAACCAAAGATGCCTCGTGTCAAAGATAAGCTATCCCAACGACCTCTCCCTAGTGGAGTTAGGGTAGTACTACCACGTGTGTGAGTGTGACGCAGAAAAAAAGCCAGCGAAGGGCAAAGCAGCCGGAGTCAAACGTCGACGTGTGACCAAGGGGATGATGCTATAGTAATTAAAAAATAAAAGGGGGGGGGGGGGGTGATGCTACAACGAGTCGGATCCATCGAACCCAGGCACGTAGTCGCCACACTCTAGAAGCTGCAACTGTAGTCGTTCATGGCACCATCGTCCGTGTCTATTCTTTCTTCTTTCTAGATCAACTGTAGTCGCCACACTATTGTTTTATTTCTCGTCTTTTTTTTTTCTTATTATAGCACTACATACAAGAGTAGTTAGATTCTGTATTCCTATCCTAGCCAGCAGTAGTTTCTCCTTTCCTTTTTTTTTTTCTGAGACGAGAGTTGTCTCGAATTGTGCCAGGCAGTCACCGGCATCAGCTGGAACAAAGTTGTGGTTAGGCTAGTGCCTTCTCCAATACTACATGAATAACCCAGCTGTCTCATTAACAAGGGCGGTCAACCATCGTCAAGGTGCCACCGTGCCAGTATAGTTCAATGAGTTACTAATGTAGTAGAATAACACATCAAGAAGTGCAATTAATTCGTGAACATTCCAAATATCGATCAAGCAAATAAAACAAAAACACAGTCCCCAAAACACAAATTAACAGGGAGGTACAGCTTCTTCACACACATGATCCAGAAAGAAACACTACTACGTATGAACACAGCTAGGTTCTGGCATCACCACTCCATTTCTTCCATTCGCTGTCCAGAAAACTACAGCTGATGAACAAGCTGTGAGGGGAGGAGAAGAAATACATGTAAAAACACTGGACAACTCAGACTGGTACATACTCATGATCCCAACACATAATTCACGATACTGGCGCCAGGCATCGATCGGTTCCTGGCTTCTCTGCACCTACGCTGTAAGACGTGAGAGAAGAACAGAGGAATTAACAACTAACATGCATATACAACTAGAAGTATGTTAAGACGACAGTGCTACAATAGAAGCTATGGTATATGGGCGATCAAGCTGATGATGGAGTGATGGGCACCTGTGAGCTAGGTTGGTCTTAATAATACTTGGTGATGGCGTAGATGGCATAGATGATCCCCGGAATGTAGCCGAGGATGGTGAGCAGCAGGCAGATCCAGAACTCATGCTGCAAATTGTAAAAAGAAAAAAAAATTAAGTTGGTAAATGGTCATAAAATCATTAGCACGAATAATCACTTCCTGTACGTCTCATAAAAAATGAAATTACCAACTAGCATGTGTGTAAAGGAGGCGAGCCATGAATGAAACAGGAAAAAGAAAGGAGACGCACCCCGCATCCGTACTTGAGGAAGACGCCGAGGGGTGGGAGGATGATGGCGACAAGGATGTCGATGCAGTTGGCCGTCCCCGCCATGGCCGACCCCCCGATGAAATCACCTCTCTCCTCTGCTTTCTCTGATGAAGAACGATGATGATGAAGGTGATAAGTAGTACATGTAGATACTTCTGAAAGTGTCGTTACTGATTTATAGATGGTGATGACAGGAGATGAAATGAATTCCGTGGAGAGGGACGGGTAGGAAGAAAACGAAACGGAACGTGACACGTCGAGGGCCGACGCGCACAAGTGGCTTCCATTGAGGTCTCCAGAGCCCGGCGCGTGGCCGCGTGCGGCGACAGCTTCGATTTGCTTCGCCCGGGCTAGAGAAACCTTTCTTCGGTTGTACTAGGAATACTGATTAATTCCTTCGCTGAAGCGGCAACCAGTGACGTCCACGCGGCCTGGGTTATTGAACAAACTGCCAGTCCAACGTTGGTCATGTCGTCACAGGTTTCTAAGTTGGTGTTTGGTTGTCTGTAGTAATTGTGGGTTTTCATATTGATATTGATATTTCACATATTATAGATTAATATATTTATTATTTAACCTTGTCTATGGTGTCGTAAACAATTTGTTCACTATATTCTTTGCAAACAAGATATGTGACAATGATTAGTACAACCAACTAATAGACACGCCCTTATCTAGTTGGCCGCTAGCATGTGTTTGTGTACCTCCACGCCTGTCGCTCTGCAATGACTCTTTGGACCATGGCCATCCAGAAGAACTCCAAAGAGAGAGTGATGAGAAAGAGTACAAATGACGAGGAATTGAGAAAATGGTGTTCAAATCGTCAAATGATACAGTACAATTTTTTTTAAAAAAACATGCAGAACACGTATTTTATTAAGAAGAAGAGAGTCAAGGTACGAATACAAGACACCCCGAGCACATACATAACACGAATAAAAAACAAAACAATGACCTAAGAAACACCGATGGAGAGAACCGCTCCAAGCTTCTTAGCGCGCCGAAGCCCACCAGTAACCCTCCTCCAAAATTTGCTGCGCCAGGGCCACCAGTTGCAAGGCTTTAAACCTGAAAACACGGTTATTCCTCTTCTTTTAAAGCGACCAAGCCATCAAGACTATCAGGAAATCAAACCCTGACCGTTGGGCTTTAGCGATCTGTTTGCGCAAGCTTAACCACCAAGTGATGAATGGGGAGTTCACATCCGGCAAATTACTGCTTTCCTTTTGTTTGAATAGATGCCTAGTGGCCTACATAACTTTATGATCAAGGTAAATCTTCTTAGAGTATGTTTTGTGATTTTATCTAACAGGACAACTTCCTCGAGTGATATTGCTAGTTTGTATTTGACAGTCAGAGAAAAGCCCGCAGACTACTCAAATCTGCTTTATATATATGCCGATCCACACAAACCTGCTTGGAGTTTTTTTAACTGGCTAGAACTGTTACGGTAGATCTATTTCAATTGTTTGCTTCATCACTCACATTTTGATTGAAGTGCAGCATTTCATAAAGTTATTTCTAGCACAAACATACACCAACTCTGCCACATATTGACAGCCGAGAAGCAATCTCTCACACTGCATACATACTGCTAAAAACTGAATTACTAATATACAACAATCGACATCCTAAGACTAATTGCCAGCCAGAGCTCGCCAGGACGATATCAGCCAAGAAACACGTCTCAGTTAGGTTCAAACAAATCTGTAGCTTGTTCAACTGTCTCTGTCAGGATTGCAGATCCCTAGTAATCAACATACGAATCAGAGGGATTGAAGACTTGCTTCTTTCACTTCATCCAACCTCTTCTTTGGCCTGTGAAAATTATATAAAAAGAAAGTCGTGTTTTTATTCGGCTGCAGAAATGTTTATAAACTGAACTATGCATCGCCATGTCTCATATAACAAGCTTGGATACGGTGAATAACACAAATAGTAGCTTGAAATAATAGTATAATTTAGCAGAGTAAAATGGCTTCTATGGAAGTAAATGTTCAAGATCGCCTCTTTTTCTAACCTGGAACTAGAATTAAGCTCCTCTTTTCCATCACCTCCAGCTTCTTCATTACGTATAATGTCTATAACAGGTTCATACAAGTACCATTCCTTCCTTTTCCTGATACAAAATGAAAATGAAAATTCAAGGTGGTTTCTAGACCAAACAGTAAAAACTACTCATAATATAACTTCCACAAAGTGAACAGCAAAACTGTACAAGTCACTAGGGGATCAAGAACTTATGTCTGAAAAAGATCTTACCGAATGACGCTTCCTTTGCTGCCAAAATACTTGAACAAGTCCACTGCATTGTTCACAGCTTTACTGCAATACATGGTCACAGCAATTTCACATAACAAATAGAGAAAAACAAAAGTGGAAGGAAACAGGGACCGAGCACGGTTGGCTTGCTACTCCAGATGGGGGCGCGGCCACCTGGGTTCGATCCCTGGGTCCGAACAACAATTGTCTCCAATGAAGGCAGGGGTTTAAGGGCTCTACTTTTTAAAAACAAAAACAAAACTGGAAGGAAACGATTTCATCCCAATATTTTGATTAGTATCTACATTTTTTCAGTTCCACTAGATTTTTCCTATAAACAACAAAAACACTCAACTCTTGCACAGACCTGTTTGAAGAAAATTCTGGTGCTCGCCTCTTCTTTGACACTTTCTCTCTCATAATAGAAACGCTTTGACTAGCAATCTGCAAAATTACAATTTATTTTTCATTAGAAGACCTTATTATCCAATAAATGATCAACCATACATAGAAGCAAAACTTTATAGGTCTTGAAATTACGCATAGCACGGAAAGTGTATCTGACCTCGTAAAGCTGCTCACGGATGGAAACAGCTATCGCTGGCTGCACATCCAACAGGAGAACTTTTTCAATACAAGATAAAATCGCAGAAAATGATATGAAACAAGTATTTACACACAAAAAAAAATGCGCCCATAAAGAATGTTTGCACAACTAGGAATATGATATACATGACCAATGCCAAAACAGAACATGATAAGTGCAAAATATTCAAACACAGTAATTACATGCCAAAACCCTCATATGTTAAGCACACGATGGTTAACATATAGAATGATGGTAAAATGTGTCAATCTCATCACATGTTTATTCCAGCACTATTGCAACTGTCATTATGAATGATGAATGCTTCAGTCGAGTTAGCAGATCAAAAGGGGCAAATAAATGCACTACACTGCATGTCAAGAAGTCAAATAATATGATGGCGTACCCCAACTTCAGGATCTGCGATATTCAAATCGTCACATAGCGTCCTTGCAAATTCCTCAGGGTCACTATCAAGGTTGCCTATATCCTGGGCACCAAATGTGGATGTGAATTAAGACAGCAGAACTCAATAATGTGAATTAAGTGAGACCAACAAATAAACACAAACGTACATACCCACAAGAACTGGTCTCTGATCACAGTGTTGTTCACTCGGAGATCAATCTGCAGATTCACCGCTCCAATCAAATTAGCGATCAAAATAAAAGTCTAGGAGGACAAGAAACAGTTTGCAGATGATCTGTGGCAGTTAAGCAGAGAAGCACACAACCAGACCTTGAGAGGCACAATTTTTTCCTTGAGCTGCATCTCCTGCCCCTCGTAGGAGCGGAACTCCGCCAATTGCCCCTTTACGAAACGATACAGTAGAATCAACATCCTGAGCAAGCAAGAGCGCAGAAAGGAAGGGGAGTTACCTGGATGGACTGAAGCATCGGGGGGACGAACGTGGCCGGCAGCTTGAGGTCCTTGGCCGTCCTCTTGGCGAAGCTGATGATCTCCGAGTCGGGATCTGCGCCCGGTGCAGCAAGTGAGTGAATCAAACGGGAGGGAAACACACACACACACACACACACACACAAAAAAAAAAAAAAAAAACGAGCGGTGGAAGCAGGATATGGATACCTCGCGGGTTCCAAGTGAAGGCGTCCCTGTACCGTTGTCCGTCCACCTCGATGTCAACGCGTATCGGCACCAGGTTATCCCTCGTCGGCCTGCGAAACACGGCGGCAGGCACAACCGAGCAAATCAGCCACCAGTTCCTCCTCCTCGACGCCAATCGATCCAAGGGGAAGACGATTGCTTCCTCGCAGAGAAAGAGAAGGGGGTGGAGGAGGGATTGAACTTACATGCGGAAGCTGACGGCGGAGGGCCTGGAGGCGCCGAGGCTGACCGTCTTCATCTCGCTCGCCGTCGGCCGGTGCGTCGCCGTCGCCCGGTGGTGGTCCTTCTGTTTTGCGCCGCCGTGCGGGGAGCGGAACGGCTAAGTTGTTTGGGCCCGGCTACCCTGTCGAACCGCGACCTGTTCAGAGTCCAGAAGACAATATCAGATGGGGGACTCGTGTTTGGGCCTGTTTCGGGGTCGTGGTCCAATGGGCGGTGAAACTATACGGCCCGTTATTTTGACGAAGTCCATAAGACTGAACTCGCCCAATGGGCGGTGAACCAGCCCAGTTTATCTCAGCGAAAAAAGGATGTGTGGGTCATATGTTTTTTTGGCAACCGTAATTAAATCCAGCACATGATTTGGGTCCACCCTGAAACACTGCCATGTCTTGCGGCAATCACATAGATGGTCAATGAGGGTAATTTAGACTTTTGATAGGTTGGTTTAATCTGTCTGAAAAAATCTAAAACCAGCTATATTTTGAGACGGAAAAAGTACATCCTTCATGATTTCAGTCCAGACTTAAACTCAACCATAAAATTTCACGAGAATTCATCCCTGTAATATCACGCCGATGGAATTGTTAGAAACACCACCGTTTGTAGTTTGCCGACATGAAGATACTCCCTCCGTTCTCATTTTGTTATCATTGGTTAGCTCAAACATAAACTAGCCAGCGACAACAAATACGCAATGGAGGAGTAATCTGTCAAGATAATTTTGGGTCCTACTTGTATGGTGACACACTGTCACAGTTCCATCATCAACTAGGACGGCTTGGAACGGTTAGGTTCCAAGCACTATGTTGCTATTGTATTGTACAAACGGCTTCGGTGAGATATAAGAGCGTCCACGCTGGTTTCACAACAGATAATGTTATGGTTGTCACATTGTGTATTTTTATTTTTTCCTATTTTGCATAATAGAGAAAACAATATCTATGACCAGGGCTCTGGGATGATGTATAACCAAGCATAGTGAAATCCATGTTTGTCATATCCTTCTTCTTTTTTTTTTTTCTTTCCCACCCTTGTGTGGTAACAGTCCAGCGCACCACTGGATAATGTACCAAAAGCTATAAATTCTTGTCGAAAAAAGAACAAAAACTCATGTGAAACCACACTATATTCCAACAGACAGAGAGAGCAGGAGGAGGGACCGAGCATGTGATGATGTGAACCCTGCGCACACGCAGATTGGACGACACAGAGTGAGGTTGATGCTTGGAGATACCGCTGCTACACGTACAGAGAACAAACGTTGGACACCGGGGAGGGACCAATGCAACCAGGACCGGTCGGACCATCCTCTCCTCTCTACACGCAGCGAAAGAAGAAGACAAGGAGGTGTGGGCGCTGAACGGGATAGATGGCCACCACACCAACACCATGGACCATGGGCACTGGGCAGCCGACGCGGAGGGGCCGGGACATGACGGCCCGGTGGCCCAGGTGGATGGATGGAGCACGTGAAGGGTCCGGGAACCAGCGGCCCAAATCGCGCCACGGCGGTGGGTGGACCGGACCTACGGATGAGCGAGAATCAAAAGACGCGATTAGGGACGGACGATCCATGCATAAAGCCCAGCATCCGGATCAAAAGCTAGCGCGACGCGCTTGATGCTCGTGGTCGTGGATGTCTGTCTGTCTCTCTCTCCTCAGCTGTGCGGCTGTGCCAACTAACTTTGATGACTCACGTGGACGCTTTACCATGCACGCTCCAGGAGAATCGCACACAGATGCTACTGTATTACTACTCTGCTTCAGTTTTGATTGTCGTTTGGCCAAGCCTTTGGCGAACGATGTGGCCCACGGGAAGACGAAAAGAAGTTGGAGGAATAGCTTGTAAAATCTTCACAAATGTTACTCCAGTATACGGTTGTCGTTTGATTGGCTAAGCCATGGTGAGAAAATGGGAAGGCAAAACGAAGTTGGGAGAGGAGGCGCGTTCTACATATCATGTAGACAAAAGTGCCGTAAAGATCCTGTTTGTGAAAAAAAATATATTATTGGTCCAATCCAATTTATCCAACCAATATTCAACTAATATAAAATTATGTCAGCACATAGAACTAAAAATATTACATCTATCTTTGGTTGAACACTGATTGGACGATTGAGTTGTATCTATAGCATTTCTCAAAAAAAAAAAACAACTTTACGACATCGGGGCCATAAAACTAACATAGCAACGTCTTTAGTAGCTTAACACGTAGCAACCTGAGGCAGTTTTCTGTAGCAATAGAGCGCATGCCATTCCTACTTCTTATCTTTAACATGAATGTTGTTGTTTACTAGATCTGTTCTTCTCTTAAATTTGTTTTAGTCTTATTATTGGTCACCAACTACAAGTGTTCCTATCCAATTTCTCCTATAGCTAACACCGCTGCCACAAAAGTATCGAGGATGATCATTAGATTGATCGATACCAGACAAGAAAGTCCCGGTGCCATATAATTGATTTCCTTTGTTTGTCTATATAGCCGTGTGGTATACCACCTTAGTCAAGACAAGTTTGGTATAGTGCAACGATGGAGCATTGTTATGGTCAAAGTGGACCATATGCCCCCATCCCACACATACATGGTTCTAGAAAAACTGAAATTCACCATATAACTATTGCTAATCACTTCATCTTTCATTGGTTGGTCATCCTTTTCAAGCCATGGACTATGTACTCTAGTTGCTAACCCCATCACTACCACCGAAGATTTTGATTCAAGGTCCACCGCAATTATAGTGTAATGTTGAAGACTATTAACCACGTCACCAACCAAGCCCATTATTGAAGACAAACAAATAAGTGAGGAAGGAGACTAAGTGAAAGCGTTTGAGTACTATCATTTAGAAATATAAGAACTTTTTATTGAAACTAATTCAAATTTTATCTGTTACCAATCAAATTTCATATTTGTTTGTCATGAGGATCGTCAACAACACAAACTTTAATTAGAGTACCAAATGAAGAGTGTTATGGTACATGCTACTTATTTATGAAAGGACTTCAAATTACTCACCTCAAGTTTGCAAAACTTTAAGCCTGAATAACCCCTAAACTATAAAACTGCTTGTGTAACCCGTATCATTTCTTAGAACCACTTTACACGTGAGTTCTCAAGCAAGAGATGTTTTGCATGCATGAGTGGTTGCGCATATACTAGAACTATCACGTGGGCACACTAATTTAACACACCTTCCTGGGCTAGCAACCGTCGTCCCTCTATGGTATATAACCATGCAAAGTGTGTGGCTATAATCTTGTTCAAGTATAGATTGGCAAAAAAAAAAAAAACACTTCTGGAAACCGTTAAATGATAAGAGTAGTGATGGAGGTACCGCCGTCGGTCGCGATCCCGGGCGGCAGGCAGAGGGAGGGACGGTCGTACAAAAGGCAGGTACCGCGCGCACTTACGGCCAGGCGGTGGCGCCACAGATGACACGCGTGCCGCCGTGCAATCCTTAATTTCGCCGGAAGCACAGTTCACCAGCCGCCCGGGGAGACAGATTATATTCCTTCCGATCCATTCCACAGATCGAATCGTGTACTGTACTAATTAAAGATATCAATATGCATTGAGAGAGACGACGGACCTCCTCCTAGCTAGCAAGCGACTTCTTCCATTTCCATCCCCCACGCGCGGACGCACGTGAAGTCGCACGCGCGCGAGAGCTTGAGCCGATACTATACGTCGTCGCTGCATCAAAGCTGGTGGCGCGCGTGTGACCAGCGCGAGACGTTGTTACTAGCCGCTGGGTGCAAGAATATATACACGACGTTTCTGCCGTGTCGACCTCCTCGTTCCCGGCCGGTGCCGCGTGGATCATACGTACGTACTATATACTCGTCCAGATCGGTCGGTCTCAGCATATGCATATGCGTGCGTGATGGAACGTGCCGAGATTATTATTCCCGAGGAGTGGTGATGATGCAACATCGTACTACATATCTTGCGTCTCGACTTTTGGATTCTTGACCATATATATATAGTTATATACGTATATATCTTGTTTCCACTGGAAAGGGGAAGGGAACATACAGTGATGTTGTTGTTTAGTTCGAACCACAAAATGCGCGGCACCTACGACAGTCGAGAGACAACGATGTTGTCGTCGAGGCTGATCGGTTACTGATCGCAAGCCTTCCACGTTCACCAGTTTGGGTGTTTGAGGCTTATTTATTTGAGCACAACCGAAACCACTTAGTAAGTTAGTACTTCCTTCATCTTAAAATATAAGCATTTATTGATTTTAGAAATCACCTTTACCTTTTGTCTTATTAAAAATATTAATTTTGTTATAATATATTTTATTACTAGCAGTCTGTCCGTGCGTTGCTACGGGTCAGGTGTTAAATATTTTTATGAGATAAAAAATTAGCATAATAAATAATGATTTTGATAATGCATAACCCGCGAGTAATAGAGTTGTATTATAAAATTGTACAAAATGATGGTGCAATAAAATTGCATGGGGACCAGGACTTGGTACTCCGACTAAATGGTACACTGAATCGATTTTAGCTTTAGGTATGACAGTATGTAGAGTCAAGACCTTGCCAATAAATTGGAATCGGCTATGGTCTGTTGAGTCCAAACCTTGACAAAGAATTAAAATTGGCTACGTCTAAGAATTGGACTCGGCAGCTCATTATATCCTGAGTCACTATTATTATATATATATATATGAATTTATGCTAAATAAAAAAGGATTAAGCATTATTAAATATGAGAATTAGCTGCAGTCACCAGGATTTCACCATCGGTGGCAAGGGCCCCTAATTGCTGGATTCTCCATGCGTTGCCCTCATGGCATCATAAATCAGGTGTACATTTTCATTAATCAAGAGCTAACAGGCATAGGCATGTACAGCAGGAAAAGAAAATATTTTATACTCCTAATCAGTCATGATTGCTAATCTCCTGAGCATCTTCGGTGGAGTGCAAGATACGATATTTGTATAGGAATCAAACTCATGTATATAAATCAGACTCATGTGAACTCACAACAAACTAATCCAATACCAATACGTAAAAGCAACACCAATGATGACATCACCTAAATTAATAAGTATTAGATACATTTCAAATATGATTTATTTATTTTATTATTTATCATAAGAAATTTAAATAAAATAAAAAGTCAAAGCTGATTTTTAAAGTCAACAAATGCTTGTATTTTAGGATAGAGGAAGTAGCAGTATCTCAAATGATTTCTAAGTTGAAGAGGGATATCATTTTCAAAGAAGGCATGGTCTTGTCGTGGTTATGGTCAGTAACTATGTGAAGATCCAGCTAGCACAGCATCCTTTTCGCAGCAGGGGAGCTTGAGAGAGCTTTTTAATTTGGCTGCCTTGAGACTTGCGTCATAGCTCACAGCGGCCAGCTGAGTCCTTGTATAGGATCGGAGAAGGGGTTCGGAGATTTTCTCGGCCTGTGTGAGAGACTCTTCTCTTTAATATAATATCATCGGGAGGGGGGGGGGGAGGGGGCTCCTTCCCCCGACAGGTAGAGTTTTGAGAGAGCTTTTTAATTTGGCTGCCTTGAGACGAACATCCTATTGTAGTGTTTTGTTTCCTCTCTCTCTCTTTTTCTTCTTTTGTTTTTGCGCGCATGTTGTGTACTTGAATTAATTTTCAGCTTCTTCTTCTAGAGGTAAGCCTTTGATGAGAAAAGAGTTAGAAGGGCAAAACATACCTGGTTCTAACTTCCAAGCCAGCCAAATGTGTCCGGTCCCCGGTGGACGCGACGTTTTCCACCTCCGGCCATCATACGCACGCTTGTCTCGCTCCAATGCATGCAATGCAACAAGGTAACATTTTTTTTTAATAAAAAAAGCTGTCACGAAGAGGTCCCATTTTCTGATACAACACCGCCATGGCACATGCAGTAACTATGTGAAGATCCAGCTAGCATAGCATCCTTTTCACAGCAGGGGAGCTTGAACTTGAGAGAGCTTTTTAATTTGTCTGCCTTGAGACGAACATCCTGTTGTTGTGTTTTGTTTTCTCTCTCTTTTTTCTTTTTTTCTTTTTGCGACGCATGTTGTGTACTTGAATTAATTTTCAGCATCTTCTTCTATAGGTAAGCCTTTGATGAGAAAAGAGTTAGAACTTAGAAGGCCCCTCTTTTTCCAAAACATACCTGGTTCCAACTTCCAAAATCAGCCAAATGTGTCCGGTGGACGCGATAAGACGCTTGTCTCTCCAATGCATGCAATGCAACAAGGTAATTTTTCTTTAAAAAAAAGCTGTCATGAAGAGGTCCCCATATTCTGATACAACACCACCATGGCACATGCATGCTACATTGCTTGCTACTCAAACATATGAACAGTTGGACATACACCGACCGTGGCCCGCCGTCAACAATAAAGTTCGGAAGAAAGAAAGCAACAAAGGATAATATAAACTATATACTACTGCCATTATTAATTCTGCACAATATATAATATATAGTTCTATCTTATAAGGATCTATGGCGTCGGCTGGCAGGACAAGCCGCTGTTCTAAGCACCGGAAACACAGAAATAACAATGCACAACGTACGCTTAACAAGTGGAAGCCAGCAGCCACCAATAGTCTATCTCCATCAATGATTAGCAGCATTGTATCTGCAAGAGGCGTCCTACGAGCGAACAAGCCATGTGAAGGAAAGACAGCTAGAGCTTTGCAAGACAATCGCAGCTTCCTTAAAGTCTTTGTTATTGCCAGCGTATCCACTAGCATCTTTCCAAGCAGATTTTATCTTTTTTATATATATAAAGAAAATCCTCCCGTTCTTTACATCAATTTGGAAAACTATCAAGTCTTTTAGTACTAGTCTTCACTACTAAGTCCCTGTTTGGATTCTCTCAGCTTATATAAAAACTGGTTTATGATTATAGTTTTTATAAACTGGTTTATGAACAAAAACTGAATGATGGTGTTTGGAGGCCAGATTATATAAACCATAAACCAGTATTTCTGTCTTTTCTAATCCATAAACTGGCTTAAGGTGATCTAGAGTAGATTATGAGTTTCTAATAAACTAGTAATCTAGTTTATATAAACCGAGAAGAAAATTGCCCCATTTGGAGATCTCTCAGTTTATATAAACTAGTTTATTATAAACTGAGAGGATCCAAACAGACTCTAATTCAATAATAGATTATGTTGGAGAAGAAGAGCCTGCTTGAAACCAACTTCACTTGAACCAATGGAAACAAAGTCACTTTCAAAAATGGTCCAATCCGTTAAACAAGAATTGACCAAGTCTTCATCGAGTAAACAAATATCAGAATATCCTATCTTACTAGCACTTCATCCTCAAGCCAAGAAAAAAGGGAAGGAACTAGAGAACTTTATTTCATTCCATAACATCATCTTCACCTCGCATGTACGAGCAAGACATCTATATCCTGTTTGGATCCACAGTAATTATTTAAAAACTGATTTTTATTTTCAGTTTCTATAAACTGATTTCTAAATAGAAACTAGATGGGATGTTTGAATCCTGATTTTTGTAATCTATACACTAGTTTTTTGGTAGTTAATGTATTGAAATGTGACATTAGCTAGGTTAAATTAAATTATGGATTTCTTAGAAATTTATAATATGATTTATAGAAATTGACATAAAAACTGATCGGTTTGGTTTCCCCAACAGCCATTTAGCATAGCAACAACCTTGTTGCAAAATGAGATTGTATTCCTAAGTCTTTAAAGAAAAAAAATCTTCTGCTACCTCCTCCATGAAGAAAGTAAAACCCACTTCGATGATAGAGAGGAAACAAAAGATTACAACCTTAGCATCGAAAAATCTTGGCATGGAAAATATGTAAACTCTAGATAGGAGGATCAATTTGCTAATATTATTACTAGAGATGCAGGTCCCTACTCCCCATATCCGTGAATGGTATGTCAGAAATAAGAAGGGAAGTATCCATGAGACAACGACTTGTTATGTCCCGGACAAAATAAGAACAAATACAATGATGTTGTTTTATAGATCGTTTTATGCATAACACGTAATCTTAAGACGAGTTATGAGACGACTTATATATTGAATGATTTTATTAGTTGTCTCCTATTAATTATATGACTTTTTAATTTGTGGATATAACAAGGAATATTTATAGGTTAAAAAACCACTAAAACTGGTATAATGATATAAAAGTCGTCTTATACTACTAAATTTTAGCGCATTAGGTGGTTGTGGTGGTCCTTTCTCTCAGCATAAGCAGTTTTATTAAAACTATGATAAGCAATTTTACCAAACGGGTTGACTGCTTATACACTATATAAACATTATAAGTAATTTTAAGAGAATAAGCACTATAAGTATTATAAGCAATTTTAAGAGAATAAGTACTATAAGCACTTTGAGCATAAGCAGTGTCAAACGCACCCTTAGTCTATAAGATTATAGACTGATTATTGTTACTGTTCTAATTTTTTTATTATAAAAATAGGAAAGACTTTTTTCCAATTAATAAGCCGTGGGTGTGGCAGGACCAAAACTCAGCGGGACTTTGGATTGCGCTGGGCCTGGGCGCCTGCCGGCAAGCAGCGATGAATGGTGATGCGCAGTACGAGTAGTTGAGTTCCCTGCAACATTCACACGTACAGGTGTCGGCAGCTCGGCATCAGACAATGTCAAAAAAAAAAAAAAGAACTCGGCATCAGATGACGACGGTCCGTCCATTCATATGGCTCGTGGGTGGGTTGGGTGGGGCGTGTAACCGTGACAACCCCGACGGATGATGATGGGCCGTCCGTCCCCACTTGTTCGACGCACCCGGTCGCCCATCTGCAACGGCGACACCTCCTTCCTCGTCTACTCCCCCCTCATCCTTGTGTTGTTTTTCTTTTTTGACAATTCCGAATTCCCTCATCCTTGGGTTGGTGCCGCGTCGCTCTTAACTCCTCTTCCGAGTCTGCCTCGCCTCGTCCGTCGTCTCCCTTCCCCCCATTCTTCTTCACAGTCACACACACACACAAACCCAGTACTGTGCCAAGATCCTGCTACCTCAACTGCCCGTCACCGGCCATCGAGCCATTCCTTCGGATGTCAGTTCCCTTCTCAGATTTCGTGTGTTGAATTGGATTTCGTTTGGTGCAAGCTAGTTAAGCTGACGTACGTGTGTGTGTTGTTGGTGTTACGCGCGCAGGAGCCGGTCGACGGGCGAGGAGCTTTTGGAGCTGCTGTGGGACAACACCGGCCCGGCGCTGCTGAGGACGGCGCCGTTCCAGCCCTTCACCTGCAGCGCCGCCGGGAGCACCCGGGCCCACGAGCTCCGTAATAACAACGTCAAACGCCACGCCGCCATGGACGACGACATCGGCATCCCGGTAGTCCACGACGACGACGCCGTGCCGTGGCTGCATTGCCCCGTCATCGACGACGGCGGCGACAGCGACACGGCGCCGCTGCCGCCCGACTACTGCGCCGGCCTCTTCCCGGGCTACCCCTCCGCCGTCGCCGTGCCGGACCCCACGCCTCCGGCGACGGTCTCCGACATTGCACCGCCGCCGCCGCCGCCGTCCTCCGGCGTCATGAACTTCACCTTCTTCTCGCGGCCGCTCCAGCGTCCCCAACCTCCATCCGCCGCCGCCGCGTCCACCCCGCTCGAGTCCGCCGTCGTGCAGCAGACGGCGGCGAGCCGGCTACGCAGCACGCCGTTGTTCTCCGACCAGCGGATGGCGTGGCTGCAGCCGCCGCCGCGCGCCGCGCCTCCCGCCGCTGCTCACCACCACCAAGCGCCGACAGATCAGCGCCACGGCCACCACCATGCAGTAGAACTAGAGGCAGCGGCCGCCACGGCGGTGACGCAACACCACCACCACCACCACAGGTCGTTGCAGTTGCAGCCACAACAACCGCCGGACGCGGCGGTGACCACCTCCTCCGTCTGCTCTGGCAACGGCGACCACCGGTCCAACTCCCACTCCCACCAGCACCAGCCCAGGAGGAGCAGCGGCCACCAGCAGCAGCAGCCCACCGCGGAGTGCTCCGTCAGCCAGGACGAGGTAACAAATAACATGTCTTCAGTACAAATTTGCAACGTAACAATTGTTGGTCCGAAAATCAGTCTTGCATTCAAATCTTTCTTTTAGACAAGTTTAATGTTGCGCTCAAATCTTTGGTTCTCATTGTCCATTGTTATACATATGCAGGACATGGACGACGAGCCGGCCGGCGCAGCGCGGAGGTCGGCGGCGCGGGGAACCAAGCGCACCCGGACCGCCGAGGTGCACAACCTCTCGGAGCGGGTACTACCGCATTTCATTCCACGTCTCTCATCTCCTAATGTGTTGGCAACGAAGTGCTAACGAAAATTGTGTTGGCAACAGAGGAGACGGGACCGGATCAACGAGAAGATGCGCGCGCTGCAAGAGCTGATCCCGAACTGCAACAAGATCGACAAGGCGTCGATGCTGGAGGAAGCCATCGAGTACCTCAAGACGCTGCAGCTGCAGGTGCAGATGATGTCCACGGGGACGGCGGCGGCGGGGATGTGCGTCCCGTCGCCGGCGATGCTCATGCAGATGCAGATGCCGTTCACGCCGCACCTCGGCGGCATGGGCATGGGCATGGGGTTCGGCATGGGATTCGACATGCTCCCGCGCTTCGCCGCCGCCGCCGCGCAGTTCCCCTGCGCCATGATGCCCGGCGCGCCGCCGCCGCACGCCATGGCAATGCCGCACGCCGCCGCCATGTTCGGGATGCCCTTCCCTTACATGAACGGCGTCGCAGCGCTGGCGGAGCAGAGGGAAGCTTTGGCTGGTCCTGTACCACCGGGAGGAGGAGGAGGAGGAGGAGGAGCAGGCGCCGGCGACCATGCACCCGTCGCGTCCCAGGTAAAGATTAGCTTGCAATGCGATTCGTGCTATACTCGCTTTGCTTCCCCCGACTCATTTTCTTGCTGTTTTCTTTCAGGGCGATCAGAAGCTGCAGCAGACGTGACGACGCCGCGTGCTGAGGCGGAGGCTGTGGTTGCTGCCGCTCGGTGTTGCAACGGTCCTGATATCTCGTGACGCGTCCTCTCAATTTGGTTGCTCCATTTTTAGGATAGATAAGATGTGGATCTGACGCTGACGATCTGTAGAAGCGCGGATTCAACTTTTTGCCTACCCTGCGTGCGTGCTGCGTTGTTGTAGCTGTAACTTGCTTGCAGCCTGTACATGCATCGTGTATTGCTGTTTTCACAAGTAGAGAGTCTCATCCTTGAGGTGTTCTGTGCAGCGAAACGCTTGTAATAGCTGTCAGTCAGATAACCGTGTGACCGAATGTTTGCTTCGATACCGAGTGGATTGTTCACTCCAAAAGAAAAAGGAAAAAACAAAAAATAGATTGTATCCAGCAAGATGTCCCTGCTTATCCCCAGCGTGGAACACGGTTTATCTGGTTCCTCACGAAATCCACGCGTGCCAACCACGCACAGCCGAGATGCTACTACTACGATGAAAGGCTTCGTCAGAGGCGAAGAACACGAGGGAGCTATACTTCCTCCGGTTTATAATATAAACACTCGAAAATAAGAAAAGTGATATATATTTCTTATTTTACACTATCTTATCAATTTCTCACTCACCCACTAACTTATCAGATTTTATCTTATTTTTTAAAATATTTATATTATGAATAATTTTTTAAATATTTACCTTTTGAACCGGAGGAAGTATCAAGTGTGAGTATAGACGCGTCCAGGCCTTGATGTATCCGTGTCCCCATAAGTACATCATGGGCGCTCCTCCTTTCCCTTCCTTGTACACTCCCAATTCATTGACGCAAACGTCCGCCAGGTATATACGCCTAGTACTAGTACTTATTATTGACCTGTAAATCTTGGTGCCCATAACTGACAGATCACACTAGCAGCCAAGCAGTGGAGAGTGACCTTCAAGCCTGAACAGTGGTGCGCGCAAGAGGATAAGCCGCGCACAGTGCCTGTTGCCGGGCGGAGGAGATGATCAGGATCCTCCTCATCAATCTCTCCACTCTCCACTCTCCAGGCCGAACCAACAAGGCCATCACTCATCATCAGCATCATCGATTTTTTTTTTTTTTTTACACATCATCAGCGTTGCTTCTGTTTCTCTGCACAGCACGTTGTACCTAGTACTGTATTCAATTCCACGGCCGGCCAGCCGGCCTTTTTAAAGGCCTCTGCGAGTCTCCCTGTTTATATACACAGGCAGAGGCAGGCAGTCGTTGATCTCTGAATCCTGACGAGCTCTGGCAGCGGCGTGTCCATGCGTCCGTGTTCCGAACTGCACGCAGGATGCCGCCGCCCCCAGGTTTTCTCTCCCCCATAATCCAGCCAGGTCCTCGTCACCAGAGACCCCCACCAATAGTCCAATCCTGTGCCTGATCCTGATCTCTCTCACGAGTTACAGTAATTGGCATCAAAGCATTGGCCAAAGTACTAAGCAGCTGGCACCACAGAAACGAAATCTTATCGCCTCGTTGTCAGGTTTAGAAAAGACTTCTAGCTTTTGTCACGTCAGTTACAATACAACGTGTTGCCGTTCCAGGGAGCAAGTGCTCTGTACCTGCATCTGCAGCTATCAGGGTGGATTGTTGGGGGCGGAGAAGACGATGACGGACGTGGACGCGCCCCGCGAGGGAGGAACCTGCTTGTTTTCCTTTTCTGATGAGCAGGCAGCGCTGATCCTGAACCCTTTGGTTTCATTGATACTGTTTTTTTTTTCTTCTCATGGCGTACTGGCGTGAAGCAGAGACCCGATCTTGATCGCCGGAGTAGCATCGCAGGTCAGTCAACGATGTCGGCGTCAGTGCAGATTCCTGGCGACGCATCACGTCTCAAGGAAAGGGACAACGTCTATGGTGTGGTGTGGTGTGGAGGGCAGCCTTCCAGCTCGCGTGCAGCAAAAGCTCTGCACCATCACCACCACCTAGGTGCGCCCGCCGCCGGTTGCGGGGAAGGGGTATAGATGGCCAGATGGGCCAGGCTAATCCAGCCACGAAGCTTGAATTTTTAGCCCTGGCCTAAACATGATACGATCCGAAACAATTCATCTAAGCACGGATAGTTACCGTCCCAACACAACTCGTTTCAAACCCTAGTCTTCCTCATCTCCACGTGCGTCCATTTTTCATTCTTACACCGTCATGTGCATCTATTTTCCATCTCCATCTCCTCTGCTCTTCCACATTGTCATTTTCTCTGCTCTCCCCTTCGTCAGATCCTCCACTCCACCGCGTCTCCGCTCCTCCCCTTCACTGACTCCCCCACTCCTCCTTGTCGTCAGCTCCTCCGCTCCTACACGCCGTGCTCAAGAGTGTCGCTCCTCTACTCCTCTCTGTCGGTTCGAGCTCTAGGTCGCAATGTCGCGTCGCCACCCAACTGCCACGTTGTGTCTAACGGACCACCGGTTCGAGATCCAGGTGGCGGCGTCGCCGATTCGAACATTCGAGTTCGTGGCGCCGGTATTCCTAGCTCAAATGACGGGCTGTCACGCCTTAACAACCTGTCATGTCTAACGGGCTAGCCCGACACGAAATAGTAAATACGTGCTATGCCGTGGGTTGACGGCCAAGCACGTGGACTGCTATGACACGACCTGATAATACTCGCGTGCAGTGCCGGCTCCTTTTAAGGTTCGGGTCGTGCCGGACCGGGCGTCCATTTTGACACCTATAGGAAGGGGACAACGGCAGCGTTTTGGTTCGCTGGGGTTGGGCGCCCATCAAGTAAGCCATTCTCTTTGGGCTGCTTCGGTAACGCTGCCAATAATGGGCTGGAAATGACATGGCTCGTCTTGCAATTCGGCCTTTGCAGCCTTCTATATTGGGAGGGAGACCCATCTTGCAATTCAGTCTTTGCATCCTTCCAGGGAGGGAGGCCTATCTCATGTTCATTCTTGGGCTTCCTTTGCCCAAGTACATGTCATGAGCTCCCGTTTCATTTTGCCTCACTTTCTTCAAGCTCGTCTATATAACTATATTGAAGCAGAGGCCCACACTATACAAAATGAACTACTCTCTCCAGGACCGAACTATAGGAAAATTTTGTAACGTTGTTTGCAGGCGTCGAATTCTGCAGTGCCGTTCGCTTTGGTAAATCCATTGCGTCCAAAGGAAAATGAAATCCCCACCACGCACTACTCTAAAACCAACATGCTGCAGTCTCCTGCTCAACTGTTCTCTTTTTCAGATGCCACAAAAGTAAGAGCAGTATACCAAGTATCTAGTCGTGCCTGCCATCTTATATGTTTGTCCTTCGTGGATCCTGGACCGTATCAGCCCCACGAATTCCAGGTTTCTGCTCCGAGAACTTTATTCATCACAAATTAAAGCCACTGACATCGACGGGAAAGCGAGATGAAAGGAAGAGCAAAGAACTGTGTTAAGATCTGTAACAATCATTCCAAAAGCAACCGAGCTTTAGGGAGGGGGGTGGCATGCAGGGCAGATTGAATCTCTCTTTTTTATGTGTTATGAGGAGGAAGAACGAGGAATTAATAATTGCCGATGCCGGGGTGACTTGACTTGTCCCTGTCTTCCTTGCCGACATCTCGTATCCCTCTTATCTCTGTCGTCGACCGTCGCGATGCTTTAGCTTCACTATCACACCTGCTCGTCGACAACTGTAACCGAACGTGTTAAAATTAACCTGATTAAACCAAACCACTGTCATGTGTGTGTGTGTTTAACCCAGTTTTCTGAACATCTCGCATCTCTCAGTTGTTTGTTCTTCAGATCGACAATTTTTCAGTCCCGTCAATCGTTGCTACAGACGCATGCGATGCCCTGTTTCGTCATCGGTTTCTTTCAGCTGAACTGACTCTTGCGCTTTGATTGCCTAGGTAGGTTCTGATTTCTGTGGGGTTGGGCTTTTTGGTAGGACACAGATGTGTTCTGGTCAGGTCATTGTAACAAAGCTTGGTGCCATGCGTGCAAGTAATGTCGTGGGCCTTTGCTCGTCCTCGATGCGAGAAGGAACCAACACATTAACAGCCACAGTCTCCATGTCATCACTGACGTCTCCAATTCTCACATTTGTCTCTGCTGCAATTCTTACATCAACTCTGAATTATCAGTCTCGGAACGACGCAATAAAAGTAGCTTCTCCAGGAACTGCATGGCGATGCCGTGGACGCATATAAACGGAGTAACGTCCAGCGAAATATTCGGTGACCCGGCCTGGCCACACCGCTCTTGTCTGACGCTAATCAACGGTTTTGTTTGTTCGTTGATGATGGTGATCATGACTAATTGGCCATTAGCCCGCACTACTACTGCTGAAGATTCTCGCCAAGGATGAGGTTTTTTCAGCAAAGCAAATGAGTGGCTGAGCTGGAAAGACCACCTCTCTCTCGAGCTAGGGCAGTGGCCAGCACAGCACACACAGCCAAGGGCCTATGGTTAGCATGCAGCTAGCTGTGCACGACGGAGAGTGTGTTGTTAATGTGGAGTTAGTTCTCCTTTGTCTGGAGGCCACCACCTGGCCCTCTTCGTCGTCCTCCATTCAAGGGCACTCAGCCACTTATTACTACTACTAGTAGTGTTACGCTCAGGACCATGTCGTCCACTCTATACTGCAACGCATTGTGCTGCCTTTAATCTCTTCTTTATGGCCGGCTTGAAATTGCACTGCTGCATCTTTCTCATAAGCACTGTACGTAGGCCATCTGATTTTGCGAGAGGACCATCACTGCAAATGCATGTCCCGTCATGTTTAGTGAGTGCGAGCAAGCAGATAGGGCTGAGGAAGCATGCAATTAAAGTGCGTGTCCAAGTGCAGATGGGGGAGGTGATTTGATCGGTTTGTCTGTTCCCCATGGGGAAATAGGAAAGTTAAAGTTTTCACTTCTGTTCTCTGTTGTACTGCAGGTGTAGATAGATTCAGGGCTCTGTCTGTAGCTGCTGCAGCCTGCAAATGCTCTGTTGCTCAAGTACTTCAAATAACGTGATTTGAGATAATTAAATTTTACTGACATTTAATTCTCTTTATTTTTATGTGGCCTTATGCTGCAACGCAGATTTTTTGTTGGTACCAACCTGAAGCCAAGGTTCAGTTACTAGTTTCTTTCTTCATGGCTGCATCATGTGATTGTTCTACAGAAAAGCAACGGTATCACATAAATATATTTTTTTTGGCGAAGGATTATCACATACTAACTAATTGGGACAGTTGAGAACTGGACCATAATAATAAGTGCCATTGCATTTAGAAGCGTGATGAGCCATGCATTTCACGAGTTCAGTTTGCTCTGTTCTGCCTGGTTTTGTCAGTATGAAACCTGCTGATACGTTCACATTACTGCTCTCTTTCTCGTGACTCAGCCTTACATCATCAATCGCCTTTCCAAACTCAACCATAAGTACGGTGATCACCGGACCGAGGTATCATTGTTCGTCCAAAAGAAAAAAAAAAAGTAAACGAATCGAGGTCTCATCGAGCTACACTCTTGGAACGAACGTGATTCTGATTTGTGATACCCCCAACTCTTGTACCATCGGAATTTAATACCTCTCGTACCGTTGGATGCTTTTGTTCTAGAAACTTTTAAGGATTATTAATTCAAGTTTCACTAAATGCTCAATATCTTACTTTTGTGTTTGCATATGGCAGCTATATAAAAGTCTTATAGTAGATAGTTGCCATACTTTTTCTCCTTGAAAAAAACAAACATGGCAACTATCAGCTTGAACGTTTTCAATTTTCATGGTGTTATATATATATATATATATATATATATATATATATATATATATATATATATATTAACAGCTTGAACTTTTTCTAATTAGATAAAGAAAGCTTTATTTCTAGGGTGAAATAAGTTCCGGCTTTAAACTTATGTGTGGCAATTCACCTGCTCTCTTTTGCAGTGATGGAAGAGGAGAATATATCACACTCCACTGAACAAAAGGCTGTGCGTTCCATGCAGTTGCCGGGACCTTACTGGTTGTGCGAATCGCTCGAGATGATTGAGCCTAGCCCCCGTACGCTGGATAAGGGACAAATCGTAGGACGCTTTACACACATGCACATGTACACACATTCGTCTATCTTCCTTTTGATCATGTCAAGTTAGTTAGTTATGTTTCTATGGTCCCTGATCGATCGAATTCCGCGATTGAGTGACATCTCTGCACAAAGTTGTCGCCGCGTGTTTGTTTCTTTTCTTTTGCCGCCACTTTGGACAATGGGGTCTGCAGCCGAAACTTATCATACCATCAGAGACTTATTAACAGCGCTTTCAATGTTTTGCTAGCTAGGAACTAGTCTACGTGGTAGAGGAGAGAAGGAGAGCAGAAAATGATTAGTACTATTTTTTTAAGAGTTAGACTCTAATATTTATTGAGTCACACTCACACCTGACATATGAAGTACTTATTAATTTAGAGTCAAAGAAAACTCTTATATATGTTGAATTAGATAAAGTGAAAAAAAAGAGAGTCCATAATCAACTCTACCTTTAGGAAGTAGGAAGGCTCTAAGTGGAAAAAGATATTTATGCATGGAAGTAGGGCAGCTGCATGTGTGTATGCTGTATGTGATGCATACGTATGATGATCAGCCTACTACGACATGTGTATGTGCATCAGGTTTGAGGTGCAGAGGTCAACGTTAGATTTTGTAATAGAAGTAGTCTGCTGACGTGTACCAACTGAAATTATGAGATTTTACATGCTGTTTTCGGTAACTTGAAAATATATTTCCTCTAATAACCAAATGGAGAACTCACAACATTATCTAAAAAAATGGAGAATTCACACAAACTATTTTTATTTATCCTATAGTAGGGGTGAGTTTGTTAGGGAAATTCTAGTGTGTTTTTGTTTTGGTAAAGGATGAAGCGGTATGATCCTATATATAGAACCGATCCTGTTCTAAGTAAGGTCGTAATTCTAGTGTGTGTTGCTAGCGGTGTGAGAAACAGAGATAACGCTAGGATACAGAGCGAAGAACCGGACGTGAGCAGAGAGGTTCTAGTCGGACATGAAGAGAACAAGGTCACATCTTGTTCATATTTTTTTTACTTTTGTTCCGTTTTTTTCTTTTTTATTTTATTATTAAAAAACTTACAAGCAAAGTGTTCATACGTTGCTACGGGTTAAAAAAACACTCTTTATGATTTAAACATAAATTATTTACATAATATAATTGTTAACATTTTTTACATGAAAGATCATATTTATATTATTGTTGGTGTTTCTTAGTGTACCATTTTATATGTCATAAGTAACAATTTTTCTATCATTTTTCACCGTATTCTTATTATAAATATTTTTTTACCTCTAATATTAACGATTTTCACATGTAGTATCGTTTGAGTGTTATATTACAAAATTAAGTGAAATGACATTAAAAAATGCTCAAATATAAGAAGTACCGGTAGAAACCCAATTTCCCATACAAAGAGAAATTTCCACAAGCTCATGACGCCTATAAGATACTACTGGACCTCTATGAAATCCAACATGCAAGATCAAGGTCGTGACCCAATGGCTAAAGATTTTTAGAAGCTTTATCCGATAGGAAAAATCAATTCACGCAGAATAGAAATAATACTGCATTACGACACAATTTTAAACTTGAAAACATGCTCTAATGAGCAAAGTTAAAACACAAAAATTGTAGATCTCATCGAGACCTTTTCGGAACATATGTGGATCATATTATTTGGACTTCGAAGGTAGGATATTTGGGCCCCGCACAGAGACATGCACAGAGGAGTACGAATCAGAATAAATATTTTTGCATCGTAAATTTAGAAACCAAAACAGCGGAATCTTGAATTCTATTGAATATCAAAGTTATAGAACTTTTCGATGGCTACGAGATAGTCTGAGTTTGCCTCATTTGACCTTCGGACAAGGGATTTATGATTTTTTGAATTCGGTGCTTGATATGGAAGGTACGAAACCGATTTGGATTCAATCTCTAACTTTGTGAGCGTACGGTAGATTTTTTGATGGTGTGAATGTTTTCACCTAAATTAATAGAAGTAGAGATTAGAGCTCTCCTCATCAAATGCCTTTTTCATGGTCATTCCCTCGTGATAAAGAGAGCGTGCCGACAGGCATCAGATGAAAGGAAGGACCCTACACACAAATGAAATGAAATCGGTGCACAAGATCTCAAGCGGCGGGTTCATTCGAATATCATAGATCACGTATATATATATATATGGAGTTATGGACCATGGGTCCTCACAGCCATGAACAAAGTACCATGCATGCAAATGTTCCCCCACCACGCAAACCGAATGTGTAGTGACAGTGTTTGGGAGACTTTTGTTCGTGTGTAGGCTATCATTGAAAAGACGCATAACGCGAGTTTGTACATACGTCGTACGTACGTTGTCCTGACAGACTTAGAGGTTGTACATACACGGCATACGTACGTGGTCCTGACAGACTTCGAGGTTTGTACATATACGCGTACATATATACGTGGTCCTGAGTTCTGATAGAGGTCATGTAGAGCACAGACGCAACATTGATGGGCGTTTCTGCTACTCTGCGGTGTTATCGGATTATTAGAGAGTCATTCTTGTGAAAACTCTCAAATAAGCTCATACTTTAAATTTTTGGAGCTGAGTTACAATAAATAAATAAATTTTAGATAGGCGCTTAAACTTCCTCCTATTTTTTATGCACTCCTAAATTATTCATGGGCTCATAGAAATAGAAGCCTACCATCCACCCTCACCAACCTTCAGTTCTACTTTGTTTTACCTTTCGTTTTTTCATTTTTTTTTTTCATTTCTCTTTCCTCTCCTCAATGGCGGCGAGCTCATCATGGACGTAGGAGCAGATGGAGATGGATTTTTTTTTTCACTGATAGACGGGTTCTACTGAAAATAGGGGCTTGGGTTGCTTTTTTCACTGGAGTTGAGGGTCATTTATTTTGAACCCCTAATATTTTCAACCCGGTCTGTAAAATAAGATTTGGGTTACATGCTCTGTTGAAGTTGCTCTTAAACCTGCACTGCAGCACATACATACAGTACACTATAGTCCTTGCCACGTAGAGCGCGCGCTTCGGGCGGGAAATGGGAATCCGTTACGACGACGGCGTCGCTGTCCGTGGCGCGCGCCCGGACGACCCGGCCACTTGCTGCATCACGTGGGCGCGCGTAAATGCCCGTATATGCTTTTTTCTGCGTCGTCGTACTCTCGTACGTACGTGCGTCGCCTTCGTGCACATCGCCGTCGCCGCAGCTGTGTATTTATCACGTACTACTGGCGCTGGCGCTGGTGGGGGAGCCATTGCCGCCAGAGCTCAGAGCAACTTGCTGCTGCTGCTGCTATATAGCTAGCTACCGGCGGCAACGCAATGCAAGCGGCACGGCACCCCCGTAACTTTCCTCGTCCCGGCAAAGCTTTTTTTGTCCCACTCGTGTGTGCATGCGTGACGCCATGCCTACGTGTGTGCCTGGCCACTCCCCCGGTACATGCGAATTTTACTATCGACACAATATATACTATGTTGTTTTGTTGCAGTTGCAGTCAAGATATCAGACTGCAGTGTGTACGTGAACAAATTAATAATATATATATATATATATATAAATATATGTTCACTCACTTATATATATGCAGAAGAAGACAGCTGCATACCGTTATGCCGTTAGTACATATATATGACCAGCTACTAGTGCAGGGAAGCAAGTGCGCGCGGGTACACCACGACATCTACAGCTAGCCTACCAACTAGCAGAATAGTACGGCGCGCTGGTTAGCCATGGCTTAATAATAATACTCTAGCGTTATTAGCTAGCTAATAGACCACACACACGCACGTCGGTCAGCCTTTAATACTGCTGTCCCGCCGGTGCGATTGGTGGTTTAGCTTGAATTAGCAGTTAGCTGGCCGGCCGGCCGGTTAATTATTCGCTGTTGTGTGTTCTCTTGATGAGAGCTAACTGATAATTCAATTCCGTGCTAGTACATCCATCACAACGTACAGTACAATCATGTCTCGTGCATGCGCTACACCGAATCAGCAACAGTGGATGTGTGTACCCTCCCTGCTACCTGAGCTAGCCCCATCGTACTAGAAAGATTCATGAGCATCTTATTATTAGTATGATCCAGTAATTTATTTGTTCATCCTTGGTTTCGCTCAAGGCTGTATATCCAGAGAGTAAAAGTTTGATCTTGGCACTCTACAGTTGTCATAGATTTGTTATTAACCTAGATGTAGTTTTATTGTGAAATTTACTCAATAATAAATTGCTGCAACAAAAGGCGGATCGGAAGATGGAGAGGAACACAACATTAGCTGTTGCATTGGACACACAAATAAACCCACACACTAGTCTAGTAGAAAGGGGAAGACAAAAAAGGAGAGGAGATATATATGGACCACACATGATTCATCCAGACCAGCAAGCAGTACTCGAACTTGTGGTACACTGATGGTACTATGCACACCAGCTAATCTACAGCGAGCTAGAGCTGATAGATCCATCGGCCGATACGTCCTTTGACATGCATGCTACTATGCACGAGCTCTAGCTACGAGTAACAGCTAAGCTCGTCGACCAGTCACTCGGTGGTTGCATGGAGCGAGATCGATCGAGCCAGCAAAATCCAAAGGACGGTGGTATACAGTGAGTGGGATACTGAGATCGGTCCATCGACTTGACTGCTGAATACGGGCTCTGTTCTAAAATTGTTATTGTTATTAATTTTTTTTGCTATTTTTTATCATTCATCTTATTTAAAATTTTTTAAAAAGTATCATGTAATTTTTTATAATTTATTTTATCATTAAATAAAATATAAATATAAGTAATAATTTTTTATATTTAAATAAATATTTTAAATAAAATAAATAGTTAAAAAAATTAATAACGATAACAATTTTAAAACAAATGAAGTATATAAATTGGTTGGTCGCGTTTCCACAGTTAAGCTGCCTCACGACCGCTCATGCATGCATGCACACGTGACATCACCGTACGTGCATGTGCATATGAGCATCAAGGCACGTGCGAGACACAAGTTAACACATGCATATGCATGCAATGCAGATTGCAGCATGGTTGCCGGCAAACGTACGTGCTGTGTGTACAGGAATCGGACGCCGGACGATTCAGCATCTTGGATCCAGGCGAGGCGACCGTGGAACACGCACGCGCGCATGTTCAGGAATGTGTTACTTCACCGCCATTCTGACAGGTGGGCCAGCACGATGACCATGACTTGACATGAGCCTTTTATTCATGAAGAAAGAAATATCTCCGAGTTCATTTATATTTTTGCAGAGATCATTTAAAAGCCACCATCTCTACTCGAACCAAATTAACAAAACGACGTGCTCGAACAACATATGGTTTATCTCGCCGAACAGAGCATGGGACGGGGTGCATCCGGCAACTGCGTGCCGCCGTGCCCTACAATAAACGTCTCCCGCCGGCAGCGCACATGGCCGTTCTCAGTCTTCTCCCGATTGAGCCATTGAAATAAACCTGCTTGATTAAGACTTTCTTATCGCTGATAATAATATTATACTTAATTAAAGGAGATGTGTCCATCAGACAGACAGGCAACCACTCCAGAGGAAAGGCAGCTAACAGCTAGCTGACAGTTCCGTTCCGTGGATCAAACAGTGGCGCCGGCCATGATTAGGGCTGGGATTATTGTTGGGTCATGCATCGATGGACATGTAACTAATCTATTGATTAGCTACAGCCGTGTGTGTACTCTAGAGAAAGCTATGCATGCATGCTACTTCCTCCGTTTCATTATATTAGTATTTCTAGGATTCAAAATAGTTCCAATATATAAGCATTTTTGGAGTTTGGTGGATCCCACAATCAATTATTGTCGACTAATTCCTGAACCGGTGCGTTCTCTCTCTTCTTCCTCTCTCTCTTCCGAAGCTAGCGAAACCTTATCCTCAATCCCCTGACCGCCTCTGCCGCCGCACGCCGCCCGCCTCTCTGGCCGACCGCCTCCTCCGCCGCATGCCTTCTGCCTTGCTAGCCAGCCGCCTTCCCCGCCGCTCGGGTCACCTCGTCTAGGGCGCCATGGAGGAGGGGGATGTGCGATGCCGGCGGTGAGTCCACCTAGCCTCGGCCCCAACCGATGATGCTCTGTCAGCTCCGCTGTAGGCCAAAGCTCCCCTTCAATCCCGATCTTCCTCTGATTATCCTCAAAATCTGTCCCTCCCCCCTCCAAATCTGGGCGTCTCCGCTTTGAACTCAGCCAAAGTGTTAGAGCAACACGACGGTGGGCTTCGCGCGATGAAGGAGGATGCCTTCCGTTGTGCTCAGCTCACTCCGCCCTCCTCGCCATGGTAGAAAAGCTCGTCAACGCAGCTTTAGGGTGGGCCCCCCTACGTTCGGTCGATGGGTGGAGCAATGGGCAAGACAGTTTAATGAAGGGCATCAACGTCTTTTACCACATGTGCAATTTCTACCATGGGAACCTAGAAGTGCTTATATATTGGAACGGAGGAAGTATGTTATGGTGGCATAGTTTGCTTGATGTGCTGCTGGACCCTCGGCGTTCAAGCAACAATTGACCGTTCTTTCTTCTAGAGAGACGAAATTATTTATTAATCTCAACAAAACCCCGGAATATCAACTCAAGCTAGACATGCCATACAAATTAATTAAGGCCACTAAAAAAAAGAGTACAATGGAAAAATTGACCAGAAAGGAATAATTTTCCTATAAATGCCTTATTTCCAAAATATATAATAATAGTAATATAATAGATGACCTATTAGCTATTACACCCGAGCGTACAAGAGGCCCTCAAAATCTACTCACATAGATGGTTTGCATTTATTTGGGACTAAAGTAAAAATGTCCCAGCTATATTATCAGCTCGTTTGTGAAAATTCAGTAGGAACCTCTACTTGCACATCCTGAAAAAAACTGAGTTGTTTTAATAAAGCTATGCTACCATAGTAATAATAGATGACCTATTACACCCTAGGGTGCAAGAAGCCTTCAAGATCACTCAAATGGACGGTTTGTGAAAATTCAGTAGCAACTTCTACATGCACATCGTGGAAAAAACTCGAGTTGTTTCGATAAAACTTAACGGCCCATTACCATCAAATTCATATAAATAAGGAAACAGTCACCTCTACATAGTAGCTAGGTACGAAGCTTCTTCTCCACTATGACGGCTCTATTGTAAGTATATAATCTTCTCGCATGTAGCCATCTCATGTATCTATACCTACATATAGTCATCTAGCTAGCGGGACATAGGATTCTAAACACTGTTTTCAATTCAGAATGGCCGAATCACTTTACAGCCAACCAGATACTTGAATCGGGAAAAGCAGCCGGCGACAGTGCTCATCGGTGAGACGGACGATCATGCCTTTATCGATGCAACCAGCTAGCTAGCTGGCGGACGGTCTCTATGAATCATGATGGATCAGGAGAATCCTTGGGAACCTTTTGGCGTTGATTGGAGCCGGCATATAGAAATGGGGAGAGGACTTTTCTTTTCGCCTTATGATCCCTGATTGTTGCATTGCTCGCTTGAGGGTCTTAGCTTGCGCATTATATTCTTCATATTCCTGTCGGTGCACAAGAACAAGCACCATACATTTACTTACACGTACATCGGCTTCTAATAATATTGATGGCGTCTATAGGTCAGGGAACTTTTCCTGTCACTAATAATGCCGTTTTTTCTAACATCAATTTGTTGTTATTGACCTAGGAAGAGAATTAAAGTTCAGACCCGATTGTTTACCGGAAATTTCACATGAGAGCTGTATACACATTCTATCTATGAAATTCTCGTGACCGACAAAAGAAATATTGTGGTAGTGTTGTTCGAAGAGATCAAGCAAAACCAGGTTTAATTTCTTGTAAGGTTTAAAGTTTGATTATTCATCAAATTAACTCGCTACACAAAACTATACAGAGCATATATAGAAAGTAAAATGTTCTTACTTTTGATTACGATGGCAGTGGCGTCAGCGGACCGACAGCCCTGGCCGGCGCTGGTCGTCTTCCATGCTGGATTCCAAGCTCGATTTCCTACTGGGTTCCTATAATATATGAGGAGGATCAGTACAAATACATACATTGCATATGGTTCCATATATATTTTGATGATGCCATACCAAATCGAATCCTGCATTATTTTAATCTGTGCCGGCCGGCAGCTCGATCAAATTGAGACACATATAAGATATGGTTTTATAATAACGTGAACTCAGAGCAACACCAATTCGGTGTCGATGATTCACTCAGATATAATCTATGTGTCTTTTTGCAATTTGACCCTCCCTTTACATAACTGCCCAGACGAAGTAATCCAGCCTCGTATTATTAACAACGCCGCTGACTGTTTCAAATGCAAGAACATGTTCAAATTTCAACGTTTGAAATGCAGGAAATTTATGTTCCTTCAAGCGTCACCAAAATCGACTTAAAAAGCATAGTATGTAGATTGCTACTAGGCTATACACAAAATAAACACATATATTACCCAAGGAGCTTTGCGCCTGCAGACTAAAAGCAACACTTACCAAACTTTTATTTATGTCACCGCTATACAATGCATATATAGTACTAGTACATTACAAGCGTACAAACGCAACAGATACACAGTACAGCAAGTTGTCCTCGACGAAGAAAAAGGAAGAGACACGAGTTGTTGTCAGACGTTGATCGGTGGCCGTTCCTTAACGACAAGCGGTCGTTATTCGCACGTAACCCAGGCCGGTGAAACGACGACCGATCAGATTAAGCGTGCGAGACGCATCCAACGGCACTACGATGGCGCTAGCTGCACGTACGTACGATTACTGGCACAGGATTATATATAGGACGAGGATTTGGTCGTGTTTTAACATCACCATTCGAGAGAAGGCAGAAAAGGAAACGTCGAAGGAGGAAACTGAAAGCAACGGACACTTTTGGAGGCAGCTACGTTTCTACGTACATCCCTCATGACTAGCAACACATGCATGTGGCCTTTCACAAATTTCAATTTATTCAGATCCTTTTTTCGTGTATGTTACTATGCTAGAGACACGCATTCATAACGGCTTCGGCCAAATCAAGATATGCCCCCACAGTCTCTCATCATAAGCGTTAACATGGGTAGAATGTGTGTGTATGTTTTTTTTTAGGGAAATAAAATGTGTGTATATATGTTGATAGGGCAAGTATTCATTGGCGTACGTATATGAGCCTCCTTGCGCTTGTTAAAAACAGTGACATTCATCTATCTTTGACTATATATGACAAAAAATTGATCGAGGTAAAAGTTTTTCGGTGAACTAGTCGACATGTAGCATAGGTAGTTTAGGAGTCAGAAGGATTTAGAATAAAAGCATGCCCTGTTCAGTTTTAAGAAAACCAAATTTACAACAACATAATGAGAGAAGCTGATCAACCTTTGTGCTTATCGTAGATCTAAACAACTGTGTTTGTTTGCTTTATTAACTATGGCTCCTTTTAATCAACATTTAGGTAGGATCTTCCCTCCGACTTCCTAAGAAAACAACACAAAGAGAGGTGGTAGACTAATTACAGGGCCAAGTATCAACTAAGAGCATCTCCAATAGCTCTCCTTTCTCATTCTGTAAAGCAAAATTTGAGACATAGGGGATGAAAAAAAAAAGTGCTCCAACAGCTCTCCTAAAGGAACCCATCTTTTACTCCATCTATAAAAAACAACCATTTATCCCCTCCATGGAAGGAATCACCTCACCGTTCCCTATTTCACTATCGGTCATTTTTTCTCTCACACTTATTCGCGCCAAGAGTCTCCCGCGTAGGCAACGAGCCACCGTTGCTGAACGTCGGCTTGCTCCCACGCGCACCCTCGCCTGCCACCATCTGCTCTCCCCCGCACCCCCGCACGCCTAGCCCTGCTCCCACTGCCACCGTCCCGCATGCGCGCCCTACTGCCGCCTACTCCCGCGCGCGTGCCCTGTTGCCGCTGCCTGCTCTCGCTAGCGCCGCCTGCTCCCCCCCCCCCCCCCCGGGGGGGGGGGTTGCAATGACATCGATATTTTGCATAGGTCACCTTTGTTTGCAAGGCTAGGTGCAGGAGAGGCACCACCAGTGAACTTTTGAGGTCAATGGCCGCCAATACAACATGAGTTACTATTTAGCTGATGACATCTATCCTCTATGGGCAACATTTATGAAGACAATTTCCAAACCCCAAGGTAACAAGAGAATTCACTTTGAAGTTTGAAATTTGAAGTCAAATCTGAATTTGAAATGTGTATGGTGGAATTATGAACTTTTAAATTATTTATAAGTGAATTCATATGGTTTGAATCCTCCATGTGCAAGGGTAAAAAAAATAGAAGTTAGCTGTAAGGGATGAGGTTTAGGGTAGTTGCTGGAGTAGTCATGCATCAAATCCTGAAAATAGGTTTGAAGGACCCCCTAGAGCACCATTTGATGCATGGGTTTTTAGGGTAGCTATTGGAGATACTCGGTCCTTTTTTTAGGGGAAAACTAAGGTCCTATTTGAATTCACCTAAATTTTAGCTGTCAAAACTTTAGTCACTTTTGATCCAAACATGACCTTATAAAATCTCCTAAACCTTAGCTAGTCCACCTTCTAAACTTTAGATCTCTAGTCACTTCAACCATCTTAAAAGCTACTAAACTTAGGAAAAGACAGCCAAAGTCGAAACTACCCTTCCCCGTATGTTGTATTTTCCTTGTCCCCACACGTGTCCACTTTTTCGTTAGACATGGACAAAAGGATAGACATGTCTACTTTTTGGTTAGCAAAGATTTTAGTCATAGATTTAAACATGCACCTCCTAAAATTTAGTTGTCAAAACTTTATCCATTAAAATTTAGTCAATTAGAGGATCCAAACAGGGCCTAACACTACTATGCATTTCATGTATATGACCTAGCACTGTCATGTAGATTTAGCTCTACATTAGTAGTGATGCCTGGTTATTTACAAACATGTATAAAGCCATAAAGGTAATAAAGGTTATTTACAGTAATATATAAAGGTTATTTACAGTAATGTGCAATTCATAAATATGGATAGGGGTAATTTGGGCTAACGTTTTATTCTATTAGTGCTGTGTAACTTACAAACATGTGCTGGGGGTTTAAAGATATATTTTGTAATGGTCATGGTGAGTATGTTTTTTTCTTTGATTAATATGGTAATTTCTAGTCTTTTAAGAGCGAATATGGTCCTTTAGCTTTTTCATGCTCAAACATTAATAAGATAACAGATGGAGTTAGGAGTTGTAAGTGTACATTATTTTTTCTTTCTTAATTTTTTCAGACAACTTCCGAGAGATACATAGGAGCAGTATGTAATAAGCTAGTACTCAACTGTGTACATATCTATACTCATCAAATAATTTCGTGTACTTGCAATAATCTGCAAAGTGATCCTAATATGCAAACGGCACTGCAGCATAATGTACTATATGTATGTTTAGCACATCAACAAGACAACAACCATGTAAGACCAAAGGCAACTTGATATACGACGACTACCTATACTGTGTCGTCCCTGGGCAATGTACACAGCATCTCGGTTCATCCAATGATGATGGAGTTCTCCTAATCTAAGCAGCTGGAGCAGATTGTACGATATAATTGTGTTCCCTACCTTCCTGTAGGCACATGTCCAAAGCTATTCGGAACTGTTGCATCTCAATGTCTTTTTTCAGAATCCTATCATTGGTCATACAAGATTTTTTTTTTAGAAGGGAATATCTTTATTCTTGTATCTGTATTGACCGATACATGTAACAAACAAGTCTTACAAGAAAAGGTCCAAACAACCCGTTACACCACGGTATCTCAAAACACAAAGTTTCTATCCATTGGTTTATAACTAGAACACTATTCTATCCATTGTCATACAAGAATAGTTCTGCGCAATCACAACAATATGTGCACATTTACACAATGCCACTATAGATCCCAAATTATCGAAGGGTTCAAACAAGATTAATCTCAGAGCACTTATCACAAATGCATCGAGACCTAGGTTCAAACATTAGTGGCCATAAATTGCATCCGTACAAAAATGGATAGTTCATTGAGGATACGCCAACAATGAATGGATAGATGCGTCAAGCTACACGTGACAACGCATCGCATACATGCTACATTCACTGTACTCATACGTAGATGGGCCGCCAGCTCTGACTATATACGTGAACTTTAAGGTATTTGTATGGGCAGGTACGCAGCGCCAGCCATGTCTGCATAGGTACACGTAGACAAAAAATGACCATAGGTCTAGTAGCATATAGTCAATTCAAAACCCCTTTCAAACAAGGGAATCATACAAAACACAAATCAATTATACCATATGAGAAAGAGAAATTTCTGCGTCTCAAAAGGAGCTTCAGTTCCTAAACAACGAGTCAGTATGCTTGGGTGCACGACAATGGCATACATGGTGATCAGGACCTTCACTAGAAAAAAAAAAAAAAGCAGGGCAGCGGCGTGCACAAGAAGTCCTAGCACACCAGTATGTAGCTGTTACTGCTACTATGTCATAGCAGCGACTCGTACATGCACATATGATGGGGGGACCTCGGGGGAAGGTGCCGTTTCACATCGTAGGGACGGGAGATTAATTATCAGTGTTATGGATGACGGACCCCTTAATCAATCGATTGTCAACTAGAGTCGGGTTGGGTTCGGCTTGGCTTAATCCCAACCATAATATTAAGGAGAAAAATTTAGGTGATTAGATAAATGAGTGCTCCATTTTGTGTGGACTACATATGGGAGTGTACTATAGAGAACGAGTGTTTGGGGTCATATGCATCCAGCGCGGCATCATTTAGTTTTTGTTAACGAAAGGGGTCAAGGAAAGTGATGTCATTGTGGAAATGGGGCCAATCTGTAATGTCGTCTCTAATGCCTCCTCCAATGCATCATAAGTATAGCGTTTGCCGACAAATTTTAACAGTGGGTGAAAATGTTACTCACAGATATCACCGAAAGAGCATGCTGGTATTATTATAAATTTTGTCTCTAAGACTTCCTCCAACACATAATAAGGAGTAGTGTTTTTGGTTCCGTGCCGACAATTTTTAAATGAATGGGTTAACAATGTGAATGATCAAAACATCGTATATTTGTGGCTGGAGGGAGCAGGAGGTACTGTAACTTTGTTGTCTAATAGAACTACATAAGTGCTACTACACGTACGTATGAACAAATAAAACAGTGCTACTCATGACGAAATTTCTTAAATAAACATGTGGACACTGATACACTTTCTATCAAAATGCATGTTTGATCTAAAAATAAACATTTGAACATTTCCTTTTTCATCCATCCATGCGTATACAACTTGCATGCATGCATGTCACACACAGACTATTAATTAATTAACTTACACCCGATGATTCATCTATATATTTTGTCTTACAAACCACCGTTTTGCAACTTGAATTGATTGACAGGTTTTTCATGTGAATAAATTAGATATGCAAGCTGCACGACAGAGTCAAGCTCTAGGATCGACTGCTGGTTAGACGTGTGACCAATGACAGTGAAAGAACAGGAAAACCGAAAAGAAATTCAGGTCGGACCCAGGCAGCTTTCATTCTACATGAATATACTACACACTGGAGAAAACGACGGTTGCATGAAAAGCAAGTTCATGTAAACGGTCCATTTTTTGCGGGAGAAAGACAAGGACGAGAGCATGGCACAACGGAGGATATCGTCGTCGGTTATTTAAAAGAGCGAGACGTGATTATTTACGCCATATGATTAAGATGCTACTCAATCTGTCAATCATCGGCCACTCCACTTGATGGACCAAGAAAAACATGTATGCATGCGAATATGTACTGTCCATACAAACAAGTAGTAGAAACTAACGTACAGTCATAAATAATAGTAATAAAAACAAGAGATACAATTGATGCAATAAAAAGATGAGAATCCTTACCTCCAAAACCCGCGATCAGGTTCCCTCAAGAGCTTCAGCCAATTGTGCTGTTTAATTTCATCGATCCACCCACATGTCTCCTCCACATTTTGTTATCGATGCATTGAGCACCATATGCGTGTTGCCTATGGATTTGCTAGGTGCTAGCTGTTCAAAATCAGAGAGGAGCACGAATTAAGCTAAAAAAATCGACATAATTTCCATGGCCACATGCTCTCTAGGGCCCCTAGTACAGTATGGCCTATGGACGCGTATGAGGCCTATGCACACGTCCGCGGACAGCTAGCAACGGAATGAGAAAAACAAAAGGCGTGACAAGGACAAAGACTACTCGCGGGGATATTCATATTCCTGTCCAGCAATATTTATGAATTCACTTGCACCGTGTGGAACCACCAAAAAGGTACTGATGATAAATTTGTATGCATGCATATTAATCTCAGGCTCATATATATAGAAATATATCACATATCAGTATACATATGGATATTCTTTTTTTAAGAAAAAAAAGTTGTATTCATGTGTATTAATATGAATTTTGGAAGTAATAATAGCTATAGCGCTAGTGCGCGTCTAGTTGGCTGGCACACACACACGGAAGGGCGTGGGGCGTGGTCCCGTTGCTTTCGCCTCACACGCTCGCTCGATCCATTCCATTTGATAGGTAGCCACTGACTGTCCACGCTACATGGGAGCAGGATTGGATTGGATTGGCGATTGGACGGTACCCTACCAAGGGACGGCCCATTGTCCTACACCCAATCTCTCTCTCTCTCTCTCTCTCTAGAACACAAAGGGTCTTGGGGTAAGCTTCCACGGGCCCACCCTGTGTACTATGGATGCCGTCCTGTTCTGATCTTTCATCCCTCTTGAATCCCGGCTGTACCGATCATTCGTTCATCATCAACAGCCCAAAAAAATTTAAGCCTCTCTCTCTCTCTCTCTCTCTCTCTACGCTGAACCTATATTATTATAAAGAAATCGATGGATATTGTGCAAATCACTCACCATATATCCTGTGTACCGTAGGGAGGGTGTGGGCCTATGTTTCTGGGGACCCCAATAAAGATGCCTCCTTTGTCAAACTTGCCTTCCCCGTGATCTTCTAGCGCCAGCCTTGCTAATTGCCATGCTGCTGCCGCCTCAGTCCTCACCACTGAAAGTAATGCACCTTCGAATATAAAAATCACCTCTCACAAAACTAGAATTACAAGAGGATTCAACAACTAAAGCCAATGATATGATACCTCTGGTTGCATTTACTTACATCCTTAAGCGCCTCGGGAGGTAGGGTTAGCCCTTTCTTTCTTACATCGTTAAGCCAATGATAATCTTTGAGTTCTTGACAAGAGAAAGGAGCAGGGCACTAGCAGTCCGAGCAAAAAGTAGGTCGCTACCAGAAAGTCCTTTTTCCTGGCTTAACTGCGAGTCATGCACGGAGGAGAACAGATGGTGACATTGATTCCATAAGCAATTTTTTTTATTGAATTCAAACTGTGACTATATGATGATTACAATATATTCAGAACCAATATATACAATCGCCTTCACAACAGACAATGCCAGCCTCCAGAACGGATGAGATCCGTTGCATGGGGAATCAAAGGACAAAAATTATCAGCTGGAAACCGTATTATAAAAACGTTCAATCAAAACCTTTTGATTGGCAAAGCTTTTGTTTAATTGAGATGAATATCTGCCATCACATGGGCACAGACGGATGCCATTACAATCCTAATCATGGAATCATGGATAAAAAAAACTTTCTTTAATCAGACAGGCAAAGATACCAATAATAATACGTGCATTGACTAGCTCATTGTGAATACTATACTCCAAAAAATGTTTGTCTCCTCCAGTGGACCCTTTCGGTACTCGAAATTTAGAAAATAAATTCACAGGTACTGAATTTCCCACTGCAATGATCAGTGGCTCCGAATTTCCCACTGCAATGATCAGTGGCTCCATTGACGCTAGTGACAGTCAATCAGACAAAGCATAACATCTTGTACCTGATCAATCGCCTGTTCAATTATAGGAAGCCCAATTCTTAACCCCGGGCCTGCAACATGCCTCTTGTTTGAGTGGAGAAGTAAGGATTTCTGATTAGAATTGCTAGCTAGCAACCTAGCTGCCCGAGATAAACAAAAGGAAGATGCCCTCTGTCCTAGAATACGAACATCTGATGCCACCTCTTTTTCCCCAGGACCCCAACTGTGATGATTGACGAAGGCTTTTCCTAGAGAGAAGTGATCCGGTGAGTTACCTGAAAAGCAAGAGGGAAAAGGGACAATACTTAGGTCTGACACATAAAATCTTGCAGGTGAGAAGAAAATGAGGTGCACATGCACGCAGGAACAGTAGCTAACAAAACGAGTTTTAATTAGCAACAGAAGAAAGGTGGACAACTATTACCAACTGTGTGCTTTGCCCTGCATGGAGCACCCGTGATCCAGAAGTAGCTGCAGAAAAGAAGGTTTCTAGTAGCAGTGAACTAGTTCTGGACCACAGTAATTCGCTATGAGTTGGGAGCAAGAGCATGGATCCATTTCCTAATTATGCATGAGCAGATGGACCCGTTTCACTTCACTGGCTTGTGCTCGAACAAATACACTGGGCATGGTCGGGATGAAGGGGAATGTGGGAAGAAATAACAGTTTCTAGCACAAGGTCGCGACAATTAAAATATCGGTGGAGGTGGCTACCCCACCGGTTTTGGCACCAGACATAGATTCTTAGGAGATGACGAGACAGACGCCCACACATAGCCGGAGGCAAACCATGGAGGGCTAAACCTCCCTTCCCACAACCACCACCACCACCACCTTTAAAAGAAGGTGCTAAAGGGCTGTCCTGCAAAAGAAAAGGAGAGGAGTGCCCCCCTAACGTTTCCTTGCTTTCCACTGAAATCTCCTATCTGCAACTATACAGTTGCTCAATTCTCGTCCTAGCTGCAGCCCAATCATTCACCGATATATAAATCACTACAGCCTCTGCATTTTCTGCCCCTTCAGCGATCAATCCTTGAAGCAGATTTGTGCTACCCCAGGTGGTGTTCGCTGTGCACAAAAACAGGCTAAATACATTCCACAAACCTGCCAGTTCGGTGTGGTGTTCTCAGGTTCTGCATTGCAGTGAGATGGGGAGGCATTCTTGCTGTTACAAGCAGAAGTTGAGAAAGGGGCTCTGGTCTCCTGAGGAAGATGAGAAACTTATGAATCACATAACAAAACATGGCCATGGCTGCTGGAGCTCTGTCCCTAAACTAGCAGGTATGTGCAAAGAAGTATTCTGCAATTGGTTCATTTTGATTATTACTGGCTCTCAGTTCTTTCCTTTTCTTCTGCATTTTGCTCTTTCCCATTACCAACCCCAATTCTTTCCTTTACTCGTCCATGGATTTCTCTCAGTCAGTCCAATTATCCAAAATTAACCTGACAAATTGTTGCAGGGCTCCAAAGGTGCGGAAAGAGCTGCAGGCTCAGGTGGATAAACTACCTGAGGCCGGATCTCAAGAGAGGGGCATTCTCTCAGGAGGAAGAGGACCTCATCATTGAGCTGCATGCTGTCCTTGGGAACAGGTAAGTTTAAGCCTAATACAAGCAGTAACAGAATTCAGGAGTCAATAACTGCAAAGACAACACTTAGTAATTCAACTAATGGTAGCCCTTCCCTCTGCGATGTTCAGGTGGTCCCAAATCGCAGCACAGCTGCCTGGTAGGACTGATAATGAGATCAAGAATCTGTGGAACTCCTGCATCAAGAAGAAGCTGAGGCAGAAAGGCATTGACCCCAACACCCACAAGCCCCTCGCCGAGGCTGATCGAAGTGGAGCAGCTCCCACAATCAGCACCGAGAGAACCTCAGGATCCAGTGATGCCAACCCGTCAAGCACTGGTGCTCTGGGGAACTTAAGCCACCTCCTCAGCGAGACGGCCCAATCATCAATGCTCCTGCCAGTGTATGACAAGAATTGTGCTGAAACTCCAAACTTGGCACGACCTAAGGTGCCACCAAAGGAGTTATTTCTGGACCAGCTTGCTGCTGGCCATGAGAGCCCATCAACCTGCCGCTCATCAGGACCGACTCTGTATTTCCCTTTCCAACAGCCATTGGGCTATAGCAGTGAAAGTGGCAGTGGCGATGGTGCAAATATGAATTCACTATGGTTCAACCAGAGTGACTTCAACTGCAGCACAATTTCTACCATTATGCCACCAGTTTCAGCATCAGCCCTCTCAACGTCAATGGGGCTGAATCTCCCACCAGATAATCCTCGACATGGGGGCATTGGCAATGCCCCAGTAGACTCATTCTACTGGGATGGTACTAATCCAAGCAGCAGTAGCAGTACTGGGAGCAGGGGAAGCAACAGTATGGGATTCGAGCCACAGAGCACAAGCTCGATTTTGGAGAACAGTGTATTTCCATGGACAGACATTGGACAAGAAAAAGATACTAGAAGTCACTTAGTTGAGGAACTTAAGTGGCCTGACTTGCTCCATGGAACCTTTGCTGAGACGACCACAACCATGCAGAACCAAAGCCAATCTCTCTATGATGACGTGATTAAGGCAGAGAGCCAATTCAACATGGAAGGGATATGTGCTTCTTGGTTTCAGAATCAGCAACCGCAGCAACAGCTGCAGGCAGCACCAGACATGTATGACAAGGACTTGCAAAGAATGCAATTGTCTTTTGAGAATATCTAGTCATTACGTTCCACCGTGGAAGATAGCAGACCAGCAGAAACAGAAATTTGTAATTTTCACAGATTTGTGAGCGGAAGTGTGTGTTAGTGCAGCAATCAACTTCTGCAGGTGTTCCTCAGCTAAAAAACGCTTCAATGCCGTTGGAAGGACATCCCTGGCCTTAGGAGTGCAGCAGAATGCATAGAAAAGTATGTTCTAGAGTCCCCCTTTCTTTCTCCTGAAAATTGCTGATTCTTCTATACACGACAACAGTTTTTGTTTGCTCTCTGTTTATCAAATAAATATAGATAGGCATGGGCAAAACTGCATGTGTCGGTAGCTCACAAACCAAACAAAGTCCCAAACTTTTCAACCGGTGCCATGCACATGCACGTCGATGCAAATTAATCATTGCATGTTGTATTTTTATTTCTTTTGAAAAGTTGCCGACAAACGGCAATTGTATATTTGTAAAGGAAGAAATATGGAATATTGACCTGAGCTATTTTTCTTCCCCTTTCGCCTTCATGTTTCTGTCATAAACTTTTTGTGTGGAGAACTCAAAGCTATTTGACCGCTTTCTACTTGAATACAGGCACAGAAAAGGATTGATTGATTTGATAGAGTCCAAAGGGGCAAGCATCCTCGAGAGAAAGTAAACACATTCTGGAAAGAAAATATGGCAACTATTTACGAATATCGACCTATCGTGTACATAGGATAATATGTGAAGCCTGAATGTACTCGGCACATACTCAACCATCTGCACATAGTTCTTTATTTCACAACGATCATATGTTGTGTAAATTTAGCCTTGCAAAATCTGTAGTGTTTCACGCTTCAGCTAGGAGTTACATTTGAGCAGACATGGCTCCTCGATGTCTTGAGAAAACCATTTAGCATGCTATCCCACAATGTCTGTGCAATGAGCTAGGACCAATTAAGTATGATGGCGTGATCCCCTCTCAAGCTAACAATAATTGAAGGAGTAGAGTAAACAAAATTCTTTTTTCAATACCTTAATTCAGAGGTACATTGCATAAAGTGGGTGCTAAGTTTCAGGAAATGTCTCAAATCCCAAGCTATTAGGCTTTGGTACAAATCATGCTCACAGCAGTTCCCTCCCTCTAAATGTTTTTTCCCTTAATATAGTTATTAATTGCTCAATGTCTACCATATGGGATTTTGATAATCTGCACCTTATGTCAGCATAAATTATAATATTATTAAACTACTTTTATATCCAAATTAGTGGCACTGTTTTCATCTGACTGATCTAATTAGTTCTAAACATCTACAGAAACAGAGTAAGTGCAATACTAAATCAAGCAAACAGCTCCTTAAAACCAAGTAAACAGAAAAAAAAGGAAAATAGTGGTGTTGCTCCTACTGATGTACAATTGAGGGACCATGTCAGAGGCTCAGCTAGATTATTATTGGTTTGGCTTGGCCTTTCTGTTGCTCTCCTTTCCATATGACTAGTCAGACTCAAACAAACATCAACTAGGGGTTTATTTTCAGCACCGTAATAGTCATAAATAAAGCAAACCCAATATGGTTCGGTAGAAAAGATATTAGCTTTAGAACTTAGTGATTATCATTTTGCATCGTACAAGTAATGGGGCGTGGCCATGTGCAAACAATTCTGGCATAAAGTGACTTGTCCTTCGACATTTCACAAATCCACTGAGACTAATAATGCTGATAAGGACCATTAGAAATTAAAAGCAATTAGAGATGCCAAACAATTATGAAATCCAACAAGCTGCTGAGAAGGGGAAAACTAGTTTCTTACCTCAAGAGCCTGTAAAGAAATCAATATATTGCACTTGCAAAGACCTTGATAACATTACCATGATGTTTCCATTTATGGGGCATAGGCACTTCAATTTGCTTAGTTTCCTGTGTCTGCTCAGATGTAAAAGTTGCACAAGTGGATGTACCTGCATGTTTGAAATATGAACACATCAACCGAAAAGTAAGCAAAAAGAAGTACTCCCTCCGTTCATATTTACATGTCATTCTAAGGTTTTCAACTTTTCTCCAATTACATGTCATTCTCGCTTCTCAATGCACCTTTCTCTCTTCCCAATACAATATTCTCTTTTCCCACTACATCTCTATCTCTATCTCTCTCCTTCTCGTTTTTTTTCAGTGCACTCATCTTTTTACTTCTCCTTATTTCCTGTGCCCAACTCCAAAACGACATCTAAATGTGAATGGAGGGAGTATAAAATAGCAACCGAGGAGCGACAGTGCTCTTCCACATGAAAAAGACATTTAATTTGCATTTTGAAATTCAGTTTCAACAGTGTCAAAAGTAGTACAATGGTGTCTATCTAACATCATCATTTGCGAGGGGAAGATATCAGAAGAAGGGATAATACAACGAAAATAGTCAAAACAAGGAAAGAAGGTAGAACTAGAGCCTGGGATACCATAGTTATAGAACACGATAGAAACATCCAGAACCAGTTCACTGATTCCATGTTACACATTCCATAACTGAATATATCATGTCCAAAATTGTGATAAAGTAAAACAGAAAATCATACGAAAAATACTAGTTTAGTTTCCTAAAAAGAAAGGAAATAGGATTGCATACTTCAGTTTGCTAAAAAAGGATTTTAGCCAAATATTAAGTAGCATTAGCAGGAAATAAAGAAATACAAGACAAAGGTAATAAACGTATATGCTGAAAGGTTCTTCCCATTACATGACATCAGAATGATGATAGACATATGAAAGCATACTGGGGAAGCCCATAACAAGGAAATCTACTCTAGTGTTAGAGCTGTTGCAGTCAAGTTAATTCAAGTTAAGCATTCTCTACAGGTAGCATTAGTTCTTGACATTTTATACACAGGACATATGTGTGAACTGTGACTACAAATAGTTCAATCAACTATGCACCTGCAACCGTGCTTATCGTGTGAAATGGTGTCAAAACTGGAAGACACATTTGTCTTTTGGTAATCTTTGAACAGTTACATGGAAGATCAGCAACCATGTCCTAACTGCATAAGTTTGGAGCCCACATGAAGTAAGCTGCAACCATGGTCACATGATGACGGTGATGATCAGGCAGATGGAGAAACATGCAGTGGTATATCCATGTTATCGAAAGTAGGTCCACAAATCAAAAGGAATTACCTAAAACCAGACAGAATTAGGGAGCAAAATCAAGCAGATAATACAGTAGGACACATTCTCCATCGAAGCGGTTTAGTAGGCATGAATACAAACTAAACAACACAAACTGCTTCTGCAGTTTGAAGTCATTGTCCAACAGAAATACAATCGACGAATTATAGTTTGCAAATGACTGTGTTTGAACTTTGCAGATTAAGTTCTTTCTTGCAGAGGGCAATTACATAGAATGGTAACGTAGCTACATACTGCAGCAGAATCCTATAGAGGACTTAACAAGTGTCATGCTTTAAAAATAAGTGAAATGCAATTTCATACCAACTTATATGAACAAAATTTGTGGTTAATATGGGCATTCAAAGAAACTCCTTGAGAAGATGTTCCTGTAATCAGGTGTCGAGTAACTGTAATTATTGACAACGCGAGAATGCTGATGAACAAGGACTAGTTAGCCATGTACGGATTCAGAGTTTTAACACAAATGAAGAGAGAGAGGTATGGATAATCTCATCAGCTAGCTTTCTTATCTCGTAATAAAGTGTTTGACACAAGATCAGTAGCAAGGGTTGAAACAGAGACCGTCAAGTTTATATTTTGCCATCTTTGATCAGCTGTGATCTCACGCGAACACACGTATCCGCATCACCTAGGAAGAATACTTAGATTTCCAGAGGGTAACACAATATTTCTGCTGAACACAATTATTTGGTTTTACTGTCAGCTACTTTACAATGTCTTGTTCTATGAACACTGCTGGTGTAGTACAACAAATTATGTAAGGACTGAATGCATCGAGACAGATAAAGGTTTCAGAAAAAGGTAACGCAAATTGCCTACTGACTGTTGATCCAGCAAAGAGGTTGCATGCGTAATGTCACTAAGCCATCATAAAAGAATGTCTGTAACTGGATGCAGCATCAGAACCGCACAACATTTGGTTTCACTGGAACAATTGCAAATAAGGATACCGACAAAACACCCCCCCGCAGAATAATATACAGGATATTTTATTGGCGGCTACCCAATATAGAACCGATAAACTCCCTGGACTGAAACTAATGTCAGTGGTACTACACGGTTCAAACATCAGACTCTGTTCCTCTGCGTTCGTAGTACAAGCACACTCGCGCACAGGTAACGGCGAATCGGATGCAGACCAACCGACATGCTTCATCAGCAAGCGTCGCCCAAAGCAAGCGACGCGGGGGGAACCGCCCCAACCGCGCACGCGCAACGGCCGCGCCAATCCGTCCTCTCTCCTCCATTCGGGAGCTGGGCTCGGCCGCGCGGGGCAATGGCGCGGAGTTCGTGAACGCGTCTAGATGAAAAATAAACGGAAGCTGGGAGGGAGACGGGGAGAGGGGGCGTACCAATCCCGTCGAGTCGCTACGCCGGCAGTGGCTGCCGCAGCCCGGCGGCGGGAGATGGAGGAGGAGGGCGCGGAAGCGATCGCGCATTTCCCGCCTCGGTTTGCTCCCGCTCTTGCTGCGGGACGGCGCGGCGCCCGGAGTGCGCGTGCGGCGGGTGGGGAAGCTCTGTCTCCTCCGGCGGAGCAGAAAGCCGTCGCGTTTGGCCCGTGCGGCAGCGCCGTTCATGGGCTGGGCTGAGAGGGACTGAAGGAAACGGGGTGGATGGTTGGGCCGGATCAGCCCGTGGAACGAAGTTCGTACGGCCCAATATGAGCGAGCCGGCTGGAGCAGTTGGGTCCGATTGCCGCGTCGACGTGACAACTTTTTGCTTCTCGGGTGCTTATCTCGTCGCTCTTTTGCTGCCGCGTTTAACTTTTTTAACTTCCCGACCGATGCCCATTACCACACGTGTAATAAGAACAAGAATACTGCCAATCTACTCGGAGCACACGCACACGTCGCTAGCTTTCCCTTGTTGCTTGCTCCTGATCCGTGGGCGCGGGTCATCTACGTACACACGGAGCGCGCGTCTTGGAAGCTTGTGCACATACAGATATGTTTAGGCAGGCACCGATGCTTGATCACCTTGACGCGTCGCCATGTTGTTGCACACTGACAAGTGAGTGAAGTGACCAGTGACGAGATCATCATATGCTAGAGCCTAATTAAGAAAAGCTTAATACTAATCCCGTTGCCGTCCTTGTCATGGCGGCTAATTGAAAATCATTATTAGGCCCTCCGCATTTTCCGCGGCAGCTTAACCGCGTCGACACCGACCGACCCCTTTTCCTTTGCTGCGGCCACCACCTGGCCCGTCTCCTCCGCGGCCACGTCACCGGGCGCCGCCGCGCGCCACGTGTGACACCAAACCTCGGTGGGTCCGGGTCGAGCTTTCCCGCGGGAGCACGGTTGCTGCTTCATCCGCGCTTCCCATCGGATCCGACGTGGCGCGTGTGCTCCTGGATGGACGGCCCGTTGCTTTTCACTTTTATGACCCTTCTTCTCTCATTCCTCTCTCTCTCTCTCTCTCTCTCTCTCTCTCTCACCATCATTCATCGATAAACGGAATGATTAACACGGCTGGTTAGGTTTAATTCCCTCGAGATGAGCTTATCAAGATAAACTTACATGCCACTCGTCGTCGCATTCAGGGGGCTACCTCATTCTACCTGTGACGACGATCCCTTGAGGATCTCCTGAGAGTAACCTCTCCACCGGAGGAGAAAAGGCACGTTCGGAACTTGTGGCGCGGGCGCGATTTGGCGGCAATTATACGCCATAATTTTTACGTTATAAAATCCCTCCGGTCGCCAGGGCATCATTCTGAAAACTTCAAGTATGATCGCTGCAACGTACGTGTAATCATTTCCTTTGCTCGATAAGGTTTTGATCAGTTCAATTAGACTGAAACTGCTTTCGACCTGCTGAATATAGTAACATATCCTGTGTGCAATACTGGGCCAACAAGATTTTTGAGATTCATGCATGAACAAACAAATACTGCAGATAATATGTGCATGGTACACACAACTCCCAACAGATAGCTAGTACACTGACATCCTCTCAAATTAATCAAAAGAAGGAAAACAAGAAAAATTGAATAGGTACGTACATTGAATTAGCATCTCATCACTTAGGGTGTATTTGTTTCTTGGGGTCTAAATTTTAGTGTTGTTATATTAATCATTCAAACGCTAAATACAATAATTAAATATAAACTAATTTGCGAGACAAATCTATTAGATTTAATTAAGTCATTATTAGAAGATGTTTACTATATCATTACATTATCTAATTATAGTCTAATTAATTTTAATAGATTCGTCTTGTCATTTAGTGGATGGGTTATAGACTAGATTTTATCAGTAATCTATATTTAGTACTTGTATTTAGTATCCTAATATTCGATGGAGCGGGTCTAAAAATTAATTGGCAAAGAAACGAACACACCCTTATTCAGAATTCATTATTACGCCGGCCTTAGCTTGCCTGATTGAACAGGGCACTGTTCATATACGTGCCCGGCGTACCATGCCACCATACCGGCCGCCATGCCGTGCCATGCAGATAGACAGCGCCCAGCATCACTACCATAGCTTATCCGTCTCCTTGTCCGTCCCGTGTCCACGTGTCACGGCACCGGCCGGTTGCCGCGCCGTCGCCATTGACGTCGCTCACCTCACCGCGCACTGATGCTGGCCGAGTATATATATACCCACCTTGGCTTGGCCACAGCCACCACTGATCGCTCTCCAGCTATTCCTTCTCTTTCTCACCTGCACCACTTCCTCCCGTTCTCTTTATCTGCGCAACCGCACCTGAACTAGCCAGCTATCCAGCTAGAGAGCATTAGCGCGGCAATCTGGTACTAGACATCTTAATTACGTCCCATTAGCTAGTTTGATTAATCAAGTTGGATTATTAGGCGTATGGATACCGTGACGACAAAGCAGCAACCGATCGCCCGCGTCGACGACGACGAGGTGCAGCACGGCCAGCTGGTTGACTGCTTTTGCGAACGGATAGTTGATGACTGTGATGAAGGGCACGGCGTCATGGACGTGGCGAGGGAGGCGGTGGTGATGAGCAGCAAGCGCGTCGTGTCACGCCTCGCCGTCGAGGGAGGCGGCGGCGCCGCCGGCAACAACAACAACAACGCCGGCGGCGGCGGAAGTGCCGTCGTCAGGCCATCATCATCGGCGAAACAACAGGAGGGCCGCGGGACGCTGCCGCCGCCGCACGCGTGGCTGGCGATTGAGGACACAAAGAAGAAACAGCAGCAGCAGGAGCACATCATCGGCGACCCGGAGGAGCAATGGACGCGCCTGCTCCGCAGCAGCAACAGGCAGCAACACCATCAGCATCATCAGAACCATCGTCGGAGCAGCTTCAGCGTGGTGCGTCGCGAGCGTGCGGCGCGGGAGGCGTGGCTGGACCGGGCGTGGGAGATGAAGCGGAGCTGGCACCAGCGCAACGGCGGCGCGCCCGACGCCGACACGCCCGTCGTCGTCGTCGTCGGAGGGACGAACCACCACCACCACCACCACAGTAATAACAAGGAGCAGCAGCAGCCATCGTCGCCGACGACGGCGGCGGCGCCCGAGATGATGGGCGGCGGCGGGGGCGTGGCCATGGACGTGGAGGAGGTGCGCGCGTGCCGGGACCTCGGCCTCGAGCTGCCGTCCGACTGCACCGTCGAGATCCAGTGTTACGGCCTCTCCGGCGACAGCAGCCCCACCCACACCAACGGCAGCAGCGGCGACGGCTCGCCCTGCGCCGGCGGCGTCTCCAGCCTGGCCGGTACGTGCCACATGCTGCACTCTCTGCATATACCTATACGTGTGATTACACTGATCATTATTAATCATCATCGTCAGTGCATATGTTCTATATCCGGATGATCACACGATCTGTTAGTGTTTATTACAACCCAGGAAAACTGTTGGGTTTCTCTGTCAAATTGAAGTCACGACGCGCGCGGCATATAATATCTGCTCGCATCGCATATAATACAAACCTGCCCCCCTGCCATGTGCCATGCCATGGCGGGCATGGCAACGCACGACAGGGTCTCTGCTCGGTCACCAAGGGCACTGCACATTTAAAAACTAGGTTTTCTTATTACCTTATTATCGATTCCATCGTTTCTGCTTAACCACCCGGCCCGTCGTCCGAACAGCGACGTACGTCGTGGCATATTATTCCAAGACAGTGACCAGGTAGCTAATATTACTTTCAGTTATTATAGTTATCATACATATATCTATGCCCCCACTTCTCCGGCGGCAAGTGAGCCTTCGGCACGTCGATCGCCTGCCCCCGCTGTCACGATCCGTCTGGATCTTTGCTCATCATGAGATATCGATCACGGATAGATCACACACAATTTATTGATTGGGGGCATTTGCGTTTCTACTCCTGTTTTACCTTCTAATTACGATTTTACCTCTCTTTTTTCAACTTTGTGATTTTACCTTTGGTTTTTTAAAATGAAGCTAAAAGTTATCCTTATGGTTATAATTTTACCCCTGGTTTTGAAGTAAATCAGGAGTAAAATCGCAAAGACAAGGGTAACTTCTAGCTTCATTCTAAAAAATCAGGAATAAAACACAAAGTTAAAAAAAAAAGAGGTAAAATCATAATTAGGAGGCAAGTCAGAGGTAGAAACACAATATTCCCTTATTGAGTCTGCATGTAGTTAGAAGTCGAAACGTAAAAACCTGTACATGTGTCTGTTCACATGATCACAGAGTCGAAAAAATCTTCATCTTCTATCAGTCATATATATATAGTTAATCTTCCTATGCTTCTGCTAATTAAACACGCCATTGGTGATGAACAGTAGGGGCGGACCCCATGGACGTGAAGGCGCGGCTCAAGGCGTGGGCGCAGGCGGTGGCGCTTACATCCACCACCCAACTCGGCTCTTGATGCATGCATCAACCGTTGCTTGCTTAGTGATGATCATCAACTCCGACATCACCCCGTCTTAGCTATACCAGCGTGGCAGAAAACAGCTTAAAGCAACTGAATAATCTTTTAGCCTATATATATATATATATATATATATATATATATATATATATATATATATATATATATATATATATATATATTGTGGGTTTATCCTTAACTATATTTTAAATATATGAACATGTTGTTACTTTCTCAATCTACGTGTGTTTGTGTAATGCTACTCGCTCTTCCATTTGCAAACCTTGAATGTAAGAGAGATATAGCTTAAGTTTGTTATTAGGTGTTATGTGTAACGACTTTATATGTATTTTTTACTATATTATATTGTTAATGATGGTGAGAATTCACATGTAAGGTGTCATTTGTTAAGTGGATCTTCTCGGTAGAGACTAACTAAATGTTCATGCTCGTGTGCTCACGCCCCTCTTCGAATTTCTTAATTTTATTTCATAATGTTAGCACAGGAGCAGAGGAGCTTGGACAACTTTAGAGGGGGCCAATCAGTTCAACAGACAAGTAGAGGGGGTCGGATAGACAAGTTTTTACCATTTGAATTGCAAGATCAAACATTCACTAAGCAAATCTCCAAAGTCAGGGGGACATGGCCATCTTTGGCGATATAAAAGCTCCGCCCCTGTTAGCACATAGTATATAAGTTCTAAAATAGGACTATTTTTTCATGCTGTTTAGACCACTTATCATCCTCATGTTATATGGTTTGGATAAGAATGTGATGTGCTCATTGATCCATTATGTGCTTGGGTGTTTGGTTTTTCAGCTGGATCGTTTGCTGTCTTTACACAAATTTTGATTTTTAAAAAAGGTGTTTGCTAATTTTCAGCTGAAAGTTTGTGTTACTTTCAATCAACTTCATCGATCTAAATCTAATGATTTATAATTATTATACATACTACAAAAATATTAAAATATAAGATAACTCATCGTCAACTAAAATCTTTCAGTCGGCTGAAGTATAAAAAATATGGAGAAAAAGAAAACTTCTTTCAAATGAAAAAAATCTCGGCTCTTTTGGTTTGGGCTCGCATGGCAATTCTAATCAAATTCTCTACTATCATTTTGGTGTTTTCTGTTTGCTGAGAAATTTGGTTTCCACTTTTCAGTCATCGTAAAAAAAAATATTTTCAAAAGCTAAGAATCTCTATAACTTATTAAAAGAGGTGAAGTCGTCTACACGAGAATTTTCGTGTCCGCAGAGCCCGTGCAACTCGGTTTTTCCAACATTTCCAACTCGGTTTCACGTGTTCCACTCGGTTTTCCGTTTCTCGTGCCCTTTGGTTTTATGTTTTTGTTTGAGTCCGATCAAACTTTGATAACGCTTCAATCAGGTTGTTGGTTTCAAAAACGAATTCCCAGCGCATTCAGAGACGCTGCTTGTCCTAACTTATGTTGATTTGGATGACTCAAACGTGATTTCGACAAGACGACGATTCTGATGACTGAAACATAAATTCGGGTCGAGTAGTAGCGAAGAAGGCGAGAAACACGCTAGGTTAGTTCGTTATATTTGTTAAGTTCGTTTTGCTAATTCGTAGCCATCCTTATTCTCCCTTCGGCCATCGATTCGAGCTCAAAATTTCAGCCATGGCGGACGGCGACGTACGTGCGTGAGGAAGGAGAAGCCTCCATACCCGTTCGCATTGTGGGCTTTGTTTTGTTTGTGGCCTGCCAGTCATTTTTCTTTGGGCTTTTGTTTTGTTTGTAGGCTGCCAGTCATTTTCCCCTATCGATCCTGTTTTTATCTTAGTGGGCTGCCTAGGAGCACAGCCACGGCCATGAAGTTGCTTCACCCATATTTTTTTCTTTTTAACTTTATTATGTCCTCACAATGTCTATTAATCTCCAAATATTACAATTCTAATAATCTGACAATGTGCCTAATAATGATGCATTTGTCAATTGACATTTTGGTACGTGTCAACTAAGATAGTTGAACTGTTACATGTCAAAATGGTATAACAAATATGATACTTTAATACATATCAAACTGATATATATTAGTCCCTTAAACATTGCATTGTATTAAATTAGTTCAAATGAAGCTGTTTAGTCAACTGGAGATAAATATTATCACTTAGTTCATCATGAAGAGATGGATTTCAATGTTCAGTTTAGAGTCCAACAATTCATACATACATAACTGATCAAACTGATATTTATATTCTTCCAACAAATTGATACACAAATAAAATAACAATTTGGATATAGATTTTATAGAATATTTAGTGCCAGTGGTTACACAAGGGCATACGTTTTTTCTAAGATGACGTAGTTGATGAGTTCACAACAACTGGAGCTATCAACAACTCATTCACAATTACCACGTAATATCTTAAAATTCTTATACTCTGTGTTTAGTATATTTTATTTTATATCCATAGCAACACACGAGTAATTTGCTATCTATCTATCTATCTCTACAACTTATTAAAAAAGGTGGTGTCGTCCGCCCTATTCTGCCATAAAATCCTAAGAAAAAGGAAAAAATACCTATGAAAAGGAAAAGAAAAAGAAAAGAAAAAAAAATCCGATCCAGATATTGTGCCCCCTGCTCCGACGCATAACATAATTTGTTTCATGTCCGCAAAATATATGAATCATGGAGTCCGATCATCTTTTGTAATCTTGGGTTTCTAGTTTAGAATTTGGATCGTCTTGAACTTATTAAATGCAATTCACGCTGAAAGAAAAAAAATTACATGTTACTTGTCGAGAACCCAATTATTGTAATGTGACAAATTCACACAAAAATGTAACATGGATATATAGAAAAATTTGCATATGTGGATTTGTTATCTAGAAACCCAAGACGAAATGGGGTAGGTCTGGTTCGATTTCAGCGATCTTTTTATCTTCTTCCGTAAAATACTAGCCAACGAAGGAAATCACACCGATATTTTAAAAACAGAATCAAGTGCAATCCTTATGAGATAGGAGGAACTAATCTGATAAATCTAGCTAATAATTTCATTTTAAATTAATTTATTTCATAAAAGATCATTGGCTGAGATTTATTCCTTATCTTGCACCATGGGGTGCAAGACAAGGCATCTGGGACTACCATAAAACAGCCCAAAAAAATATAGACATATATAATCAAGTTCAGAATTGGCGTTAGACTAATGTAGTAGTATTAGGAATAATATATTGTTTTTTATTGTGTAATCAAATTGTCTATTATATTGTATCTATCAAATCTATATAATAACTGTTTACTGTGTATAGTTTATTGTGTTTCAACGCACGGGTATTGAATAAGTTCGCAATTCCAAAAATTTATCGGCACTTTCGGTTTGGTGGGCTCTTCGGTTCTCGGCTTTCGGCTCAGAAACGCCTAGCCGAAGAGCGGGGGCGGACGCGCCTAGCAATTCCAAATTTCCAATTAGGAGGCCGGAGCAGACTCCAAAAGTGCTTTGAATTGAAATAGTATAAAGCAATATCTCAAGGGTGTTTCTGAAAACATCGCAGCCCAACCGACGACTCCGAACCCCCAAAGGCCCAAACCCCCAAACCCCAGCGCAGCAGTTCCGTTTCGTCTCCTTCCGATCCAAACCTATCCTGGCGGCGGCGATGGCGGCGGTGGCGAACGCCGATGGGGAGGCGGTGGACTTCAACTTCGACGACGACGACCTCATGGACGAGGAGGTCCCGGAGCTGGCCCCGGCCCCCCGCCTCCGGTCCGCCATCGCGGGCGGCGGCGACGGGCCCCGCAGGACTAAAGGTCGCGGCTTCCGCGAGGACCCCAACTCCTCTTCCGCCCCCCGCGACTCGAGCTTTGCGGCGGGGGGCCTCGACTCCGTCGGCGGCTCCGACCCTGTCCGATGTACGCCTCTCCCTCTTCCTCTACCTCTGGATTTCCTTGTCATGTAGAGTAGAATCTTTTGCCGGGAGATGAGCGGATTAGGCGGTTCAAACAGCGCTAAAGATTTCGTGTTGATCTGTTGGTTACGCGGCCAAATTGCCAGTTGGTACTATAGGGGGCTAATCCGTATCGTTGCAAGAAAGATTGTTTCTTGACGAGCAATGTGAATGTGATGGTGGAACTTTAGGTTGATTTTGCTTGGGCCTTGGGTTATAATGTCCCGGACTCCTTGTTTCCTAGTGTAGGCTGCGAGCAATGTGGACGTGATGGTGGGGGTTTAGGGCAATTTTGCTAGGGTTTCCGGTCCGATTGGTTGGATGTATCAGTCCTGACCAGGCTGACAGCATGCAGCAGCCCATTTGTTTGTTACCGAAACCATTCTGGCCAGTCCGATCAGATGCAAAGACAACTTGATTGGTTGCTTCTGCAGGCATCTGCGCCTGACTCGCTGGGTGCAAAAAGCAGCCTCAGCCTGGCTCGTGGGAAACGGAACTGGATTTTGTTTCTCCCAGGCCTGGCTTGTGTAGTGCTAGCCAGCTGAGGCCTGGCTCCTGAGGACCAAGCCTGTTGGTACTGAGATGTAAACAAATTGCACCCTAAGCTTAGGTCAGTGGACTTTAAATGTGAGCTTCTTCAGGAGATAATTTGGTAGTTTTTCTTTCGTATCTTTGACTTCTGTAGGGTATGGATTCTGTATGTTACATCATATTTGCTTCTGCCTGAATGCTGACTAGTTCTGGTTGCTCTATAGTTTGGGTGGGAAAGTTGTTTACTTTGGACTGAGATGAAGTTTCCAGTTGAAATTTTAGTGAACATATTATGCTGCTGTAGTATTATACTCTACACTTATCTTTTGCTATCTATTAGTATTAGTTCTCCTTGGAGGTTCTAGTGGTTATTAGCACTTGGTTGATGCGAGTTTGGGAGATCAAAGACTGTTCAAGGATTTTATTTTGATCAGCTTGTTAGTTGCTATTGATGGGCTAGCGGCCAAGATGCCAAGACTCATTACTCCATTTTGGGGGCATAAATGAGAATCCAATTGTTTTTGTGAAGTTTTAGTTTCTACCAAATCAGAGCTGATATCATTATCTCCCTGTTTGTTGTTTTCTTGCTTCCTTTCAGTTAGTAACTTAATTTCATACATGCTGTTGTCTTTGTTTACAGCTATTGAAGGATGGATCGTTCTGGCCACTGGAATTCACGAAGAGGCACAAGAAGATGACCTTCACAATGTTTTCCGGGAATATGGGGAGGTCAAAAATCTGCATTTGAATTTGGATAGGCGTACTGGATTTGTCAAGGTTTGTTTGTTACATTATGTATATTTTCTAAGCTTTATCCATTGCTACCTGCCTCATGATATTTTATCATAGAACTTAGTAACTATCCCTGTGACATCCTGAGAGCATTCCTTGATACTGATTGTTAAATCATTTAGGGCAGAGGCACGTTTATACTAATCAGTTGTACTTTGTTACCCCTTGGCAGGGGTACGCTCTTATTGAATACGAGAACTTTCAAGAAGCTCAGGCTGCAATAAAAGCACTGGATGGAACTGTGCTTATTGATAGAGAAATAAGTGTTGATTGGGCATTTAGCAATGGCTCTGTCAAGCACAGAAATACTCGGAAGAGGTACTCCCCTACCTTTTTATTATTGTTTCTTGGTGCTACTTGTTTTGGTCTTGCTAGACCCTGATACGTGGATGATACCTGTTTCACCATGGCCACAGTATATAGGTTGTTTGAAATGTCCGAGGAAAGTGTTGATCACAATTGACACTTTCACTTATAGATGTAGCAGTGAATTTTATGACAAAGTAAATGTTGATTAAGCATGTAGTAGCCCTGCCATGTCAGAAATACAAAGAAGAATATATCCTTCCCCCTTTTTATTGTGGCAGAAACACAGAAGGGGCAGGGGCTGTTGAGTTATATTTTTTTTTCCCCCCTTGGTCTATAGCTGCAGTATTTTAGCTAGATCTAATATGATAATACATTTTTTTGATCTGGCCACTGGTGGCTGGTTGCAAGGAGCGTCTGATAAACCAGTTCGAACAGAGTGGGATGTGCAGTATGTGTATTATCTTGAGTTAGTTACACCAGCCTGAGATATTATAAACTGCTCTACTAATTGGAAACTTATCCGTAGGTGCATTACTGAAAAGTAGCATGTAAAACTAACTGGGCAGAACCCAGCTGATTCTTGCTAGGATAGGCTGAAGGTTGTGAAAGTTTGTCTTGTCACTCTTGCCGAAATATCTGGTCTTCCAGCATGGAAAGGTTTTGCTGCACCTGTTTTTGGAAGTTTCTGAAGTAGCTTCCCTGCTTCACTCTTAGGTGTGCCAGGCTATGTATGCCACTTGCTTGCTAGTGAGTAGGTTTCCTTTGTCTTATATTTCTTTCTAGACATTTATTTCAATTGAAGTTTTTTTTTTCTTCTACTGTGTTTCATCTCAATAAGAAAGGCGAAAATAGTTGTTGGCTGCCAAGCCTATCACAATCCCTCCATTATCCTGGCTTGAGACTGGATGTTAGGACAACATAGACAAAATGGTAGTACTAGTTGTTAAGTTTTTTTTTCTAACGAAGGCCTAGCAGTCGAAGTTTGTCTTGTTTCTTGTGCTGATTCTTACTAGTTGTTGTGAAAGTTTGTCTAGACGTTCGTTAGACAAAATGGCTGTCTCAAACTAACTGGGCAAAACTAACTTGGTTTGCCTGTTTCTTGTTTGTTTATACTTTAGGCCGCAGGTAGAATTGATGTCTTATTATTAGTTCCCACTGATACATGCAAGGACTTCTTTGTTATTATCTCTATAACTGTTGTTACTCACTATCCACTCTGCTAGCGAAATGTGTAACAAAACCAAAAGCTAAACAAAATTTTACTGACTTTATTTGGTACCCTGTGTTCTTGTCAGATCACCGAGAGCTCATCGCTCAAGGAGCCCACCCAGGAGAAGACACTGATGTTTTCTCAGCATGTCGTGTTGCTAGGAGTAATGGAGTGGCTTTGTGGCTATATGTTTGGAGGTTCCACAGCTTGTTTGGTGTCTTACCAGAGTTTGATGATTGTTATTAGCTGGGCTGTTCCCTTTGCTTCATGACCTTGATGGTTTATCGTGTAATGTTTTGCATGTCAGACAGTTGTAACCGCTGATCCTTAGATCTTTTGATAAGTAATCAGTCATAATTGGATTCTTATGTGTTCTCTGTTCTTTCTTACCTCGTTGAGAGTACCTTTGTGCCGCTTATGAAGTTGATCATAGCGACCCTTCAGTGGAAGGGCTGATTTGATTGACTTACATCTGTATGAAGTCAAGTTGCTTACTGTGGTGCACTGTTGCATGTCTTCAGGTTTGTATGATCAAAACGTAATCAGTTTGTGCCGTTTTTGTTCGACAACATGAACTCAGTTTGTGCAGAAGGCATACAGTTGCTAGTCTCACGTCATAGGGAGAAATTTTGTATTCTGCTGACAACTTTGTGCTTCAATCATCCAAGTAAACGTCTTTATGTGCAGCCCCAGTTTTCCTGAATGTCAGCCTCAGATAGAAACGTCTAGATGGGTCATATCAGAAAGCCGAGAAACACATTCAAGAACTTTGAGACAGCCACCAGACCAGGATTGCAGAAATGCCCATTGACTCATTCCACATTATAGTGTTATAGAAGCACAATTTCTGGGTCCTGTTCATGACAAAATCATCTTTTAAGCACTATAAGCATGATTTTTAAGGTTACCCACAGTTAGTAATTCACACCAAAATTCACAATATCATTACGCACTACAATCGAGTCCACAACCAGATCAGCTTCAGTACGCTGGCTCTGGAGGGAAGCAAGGAATAGTAATGCCTCTGAGTGCCACCTCTGACCGCGAACGCTCCTGGAATTCTTTGAATTTGCCATCTACTTCATCCAGCTTTTGCAGATACTGATCCCAAACATTACCAGTCGGATCTTGCTTGATGGAACTTCCCGTGCCTCATTCTTGGTCATAATTTCGTATCCTGGTTGACTGCTGGTTACAGCCAGTTACACGCCATGGCTAGGTGGCCGTGAAGATCTGGATGATGAGCTGGGACCCAAGTCTGCCATAGACGTGACTGAAGCAACCTGATGAGCGTTTAGGCTGGATATGCTCTTTGCGGCTGATGAAGGTTTCCAGATTGGGGAATCTGGAGCTTTCTGAGACGTATTAGAAGAGATCACGTGTAGCTGCAGATCCTGTCTATCACCACCATTGTCCTCTCTATCTCTGTCATCCGGTGACGTCTCTTGTCCTGACTCATCAGTCTCCGATTCTGCAATCCATTTGAGACACATTACTATAAGATCATATCAATAATATGACAATATAATACCGACAACTTGCAGGTAGTAGCATTGTTTTAAACTTCTTATTTTATATATTCACACAGGCTACCATATAACCCATGCATTAAGAGCAAAAAATATTCATGAATGTAATTTACCGAATATACTAGCTTTGATCCGACAGAAAGCAAATGGAGTTAGGAGTTACATGAGAAACAGCCTCATATATGTCGATTTTGTTAAAAGACGAAAGTGAGATCTGAGCAATGCTTTTTGCCACTTCTTTTGGATGCAAGCATATGCCAAATTGCCTCACAAACTTATCTAGAGTGTGGTGCTCCACTAACCAAAAATATATTGAATCTGGTTTATATTTCTGAACATCGCTATCTCAAAGGCACGGTTTATGTATCTCATTCTCAGGGATGCTAACCTCAATGCTGGGAACCTCATTGTAGAAGCCGGCACCATGCATCTGATTATTGTCCTCATGTTCCTGCCGTATTGTCATATAAGATGCCATAAATTGAGAAATCCAAATGTGCCATTAACTAACATTAAGCTCTGAAGAGGAAAAGGTGTCCATCACCACAGCTGAGTAAGAGGATTTCTCTTCTCAGGAAACCTTTTCGTCAGCTTTGGTGTTGGACATGTTTTCCTCTTCAGAAGCTTAATGTTATAATGAGCAAGATGGTGCATCTAGACTCCCAGTTTGTGGCACCATATGGTTTAGACTCCCTCATCTATAATGGGGAGCTACTCAAATTACGCAAAACCGGTTTAAGTCTCTCACCTATAAACAAGTAAACTGACTCCCATACAAAAACTTCAACTGGTTCATACAGCAGGAATATGAGGACAAGCTAACAATAAAAATACCGTTCCTTCATTTAAACTTGTAAAAGTATGTTCTTCATTTTGTCTAGAACAACAAGCTATATATACTTCATCATTGTAGCTAAAAGGAAAAAGATCGTAGTTTCAACTTTATAGTACCATTAAAGCAATGGGATGGTTTGCATCGGTAAACTGTGAATAGGACAAACCCTAGTAGCATAAATGTTTGAACCCTTTCATTATTTCACCCACAAAAGAAAATTCAAAATTTACGACCATTTGCTATATGCATTAGTGAGTACCATACCAGCAGATTTACGATGAATCAAATGAACAACATGCCAATGTTTTCCTTTTGCCTGACAACATTAAATAGTCATATAAATGGATGGGTATAATATAGCTAAGAAAGTATATATGGTTTGAAAAGTGTGAAATCAAATAAAGAGACATATAAAGAATTCAGAATATATCCATTAGGCAAGCTACCTGAGAAAGAGGTACCGTCCAACCTCCTACAAGGGACCAATCAAGACTAGGCCTCAGATCATTACGATTAGCATCATAACATTGACCTTCACCCATGGGAGGTTCAAGTAATTCCACCTGTAGCAGAAAGATGTGGATACACTCCCTCATTAGTTATAATGTTGGCTTGGAGACTTGTAAGCATGAAAACATCACAATCAAGTGGAAAGTTAGAACTTGATTGATAACCAAAGTATTATAAGAAGAAATAAACAAATGTGTATCACTAATGCCATGTGACAATTGACAATTACTTATCCTATTCCTATCCAATTTGTTCACATCATTCAATTTTGCAAGAAAACTGCAGAATGGTGGTATGTGACTAAAACGGTGTTTATGCAAATGGTTGCACATGAAAAATTTCCCTTAGATATGGATCTATTTGTTAGTGTGTTGTGTATATTTGGTCCATAGAGGCCCATGTATAGGGATAAATATATACCCACCCTTCTAGGGTTTGGAGGAATAGACAACAATTATTTTCTCCAACATGGTATCAGATTAGGGTTTCCTCTCCCCTCCCTCTCTCTCTCTCTCTCCCTCCAGCCGCCACCTACCTCCACCTCTGGTCCCACCGCCGCCGCCGTCTCTATGGCCGCCGCCGGCCAACAGCCCCCTCCCTCCCCTACCCTCTTCCTCTTCCCGCCTCCTCTCCGGGCTGCCGCCGCAGCAGATCCGGCCGGAGCCGCGCCGGATCCGCCCGCCGTCGCCGCCGCGCCGCTACCTCCAGCAGCCGCGGCCGGCCCCGATGCCGCCGTTGCACCCGCCCAAGCTTCCGCCGCCGCCGCTGCTAATGGTGCCGTTGTCGGAGCCGCCGGCCGCCGCTGCGGGCGTGGCTGCTGCCGCCGCCTCCACGGGACCCGACATCGTCACACCGACTCGTGGGCCTACCCTCGTCGCCGCCGGTGGCCTGCCCCCGGTGCCCTACACCGGCCTGGGCATGCCACTGTCACTGCAGCCCACGATCGCCTCGGCTCTTGTCGTGGGCTGGTCGGTCCTCACCGACGGCGCCGCCTCGACTGACACCGACCTGACCGCCGCCCTCCTTACCGCTTAGACCGAGGCCACCGTGGCCGTGGAGCGTGCCCGCGCGGCTGCACTCGCTTGGGACCACGAGCTCGCCGCCGTGGACGCCCTCCATCGCCGGGCTACTGAGGTTCAGCGCTACCTCGACACCGTTGCCGCCCACCAGCCCGCCGCCCCCGTCACCGACACCGCGACATCCTCGTCTCACCCGCCTCCGGCCCACCGCCACGATGCGACCGATCAGATGGTCCTCCAGCTCCACCTCCAGGCCATCGGCGTCCAGAACATCCGGGCCCTGGTCTCCGTCATCCTCGACCCCGGGTCTTCTTCCTACGGGTGTTGGCGCGACCAGGTCCTCCTCACCCTCCGCCGCTACGCCCTTGACGACCACGTCCTCACCGACACGCCACAGGCGGCGCGCGACGCGGCCTGGCTGCGCCTCGACAGCATCGCCATGTCCTGGATCTTTGGGACCATCTCCCTCGATCTCCATGACATCGTCCGGTCGCACGGCGGCATCGCGCGCGAGGCCTGGCTGGCTCTCGAGACCCAGCTCCTTGGCAACGCTGAGGCCCGTGCGCTCCACCTCGACGCGTCGTTCCGCACCTTCCAACAGGGCGACCTCTCCGTTAGTGAGTACTGCAGGAGGATGAAGGGTATGGACGATGCACTTCACGACCTCGGCTGCCCAGTGAGCGACCGGATCTTGGTCCTCAATGTCCTGCGAGGTCTCAGCAGCAACTTCGACCTCCTGCGGACATAGATCCCTCGACAGCGACCTTTCCCCTCTTCCCTGCAGGTTCGAACGACCTAGTCCTGGATGAGATCACCCGCGGAGTCACGTCGAGACTGCCCTCCTCTGGCTCCTCCACCGCACTCGTGACTGCACCACCGACCTCCGCTGCCCCGCCAGCCACCTCCCTCCTCGGCGGTCCTCCACCTGCGTCCGGGGGGCGGGCGGCAGCCTCGACCGCCACCGCCGTCGGGGGAGGGGGTGGGGGCGTGGCGTGACGATGGCTCCAGGGGCTGTCAGGGGAGTACTACTGCTCCGGCTTCTACGACCTCGACTCCTGCCCCTGGTGGTACTCCCTGGTCATCCTTCAACAACCCATGGTCAGGGCGCATCTTCATATGGCCCTTCCAGGCTCGGGGGGGGGGGGGGGGGGGGGGGGCTCGTCCTCAGCACCTACCCGCGGTCATGTTCACTGGCCCTACTCCCCTGGGTCCGAGGACCTGGACTGCCCCTGCTCCGCTCGGTCAGCCGCCGACCTGGCCAGGAGGGTGGACCCCGCCTGTGCACCCCAGCCAGCCACCGACCTGGCCTGGGGGATAGGAGCAGGCGGCTCTGGCTCAGTCGTTCAGCACCTTGGGCCTAAACCCGCCGGTCAGCACGGAGTGGATCGCCGACTCGGGTGCCTCGTACCACACCACGCCGGATGCTGGTATTTTATCCTCCATCCACCCTCCTCCTCCCTCGTGTCCTTCCTCCATCATGGTTGGGGATGACACTTGTCTTCCGGTCATCTCTGTGGGATCTGCTCCTGGTTCTTTTCGCCTTCCGAATCTTCTTGTTATCCCGCAGATGGTTCATAACCTTTTTTTCATTCGCCAATTTACCGTTGATAATTCTTGCTCTGTTGAATTTGATTCCTCTGGTCTTACTATGAAGGATTCGGCTACCCGGTGTTCGCTCCTCCGATGTGATAGCACGGGGCCCCTTTACACCCTTCGCCTTCCTGCTTCCGCTTCTTCGTCATCGCCTCCTTCATCGGCTTTTGTGACCACCCCGTCATCCACGACTTGGCACCGCCGGCTCGGGCACCCCGGCCGCGACGTTTTGGCCCGTCTCAGTCGTAGTGCAGATCTTCATTGTACTATAACTCTTGATGAGCATCTTTATCATGCGTGTCAGTTAGGTCGGCATGTTAGACTTTCTTTTTCTTCTTCTTCTTCGCATGCGAGTTATGTCTTTAATCTTATTCACTGTGATTTATGGACTTCTCCTGTCATCAGTATGTCTGGCTATAAGTATTACTTGGTCATTTTGGATGATGTCTCTCATTACTCTTGGACTTTTCCGCTGCTTGCCAAGTCTGACACCTTCCCTACCCTCCTCCGCTTCTTTGCTTGGGTTTTCACTCAGTTCGGGCTCACCGTCAAGGTCGTCCAGTGTGACAACGGTCGTGAGTTCAACAATCACGCCTCCCGTGACTTCTTCCTCTCTCGTGGCGTTCACCTGCGCATGTCGTGCCCATATACCTCGCCTCAGAACGGCAAGGCTGAGCGGATGATTCGCACCACGAACGATGTCGTACACACCATTCTCCTCCAGGCCTCCCTGTCCGCTTCTAGGCCGAGGGCCTTCATACAGCCACCTACCTGCTCAACCGTCTTCCCATCACGGCCTCCCCTGCTCCCACTTCTCACCACGTCATTTTCCACAACCCACTTCGGTATGATCACCTTTGGGTCTTCGGGTGCGCCTGCTACCCTAACACCTCTGCCACCGCTCCACACAAGTTGACGACTCGATCGACTCGATGTGTCTTCCTTGGCTACTCCCCTGATCACAAGGGGTATCGTTGCTTCAATCTCACCTCCCACTGTGTCCTCATCTCCCGCCACGTTGTGTTTGATGAGTCGGACTTCCCGTACTCCACCTCCACTACGCCCTCACCTAGTCCTGATCTCAAGTCCGTTTTTCTGACTGACCCGGTGGTTCAGCCCCCTACTTCTGTTTACCCCTTTGCAGCAGGTTCCTCGATGATCTCTGCTGCGCCATGCGCGGCACCGGAGTCTTCTACCGTGTCGCGCGCGGCCCCGGAGTCTTTTACTGCGCCACGCGTGGCACCGGAGTCTTATGCTGCGCCACGCGCGGCACCGGAGTCTTCGCCTGCGCCACGTGCGGCACCATCGCCACTTCCAGCGCCGCGGGAGTCTCCGGGTTTCGCTGCCCGCTTCGCTGAGCCGGTGCAGGTCTACAGGCGTCGTGCGGCGCCGGTACCGGAGCCGGTGGTCTCTCAGCCACCACCGCCTCCGCCTGAGCCGGAGGTGTACCACCCGTCTGTCGTCCATCGAGATCCTGGGCGCACTCATCTCATGGTGACACGACGGGCGGCGGGTGTCCTCTCTGCCGTCGAGGCGGAGCCGGGAGTTTCACCCGTGCCCTCCTCCGTTCGTGATGCCCTGACAGATCCTCACTGGCATCGAGCCATGAAGGAGTACGCGGCTCTTCTTGCCAACCAGACGTGGGACCTCGTGCCGTGTCCGTCTGGTTGCAATGTGGTCACTGGCAAGTGGATCTGGACGCACAAGCGCCGGACCGACGGCTCCCTGGAGCGCTACAAGGCTCGCTGGGTTCTTCGGGGCTTCACCCAGTGGCCTGGTGTAGACTACGACGAAACTTTCAATCTGGTGGTGAAGCCGGCCACAGTGCGCACGGTACTCTCATTGGCTCTCTCCCGCTCCTGGCCCGTACACCAGCTCGATGTGAAGAATGCCTTCTTCCATGGCACTCTGACAGAGACAGTCTACTACAGTCAGTCAGCGGGGTTTGTGGACGCCAGTCGTCCGGATCTGGTCTGCCGCCTCAACAAGTCTCTCTATGGCCTGAAGCAGGCTCCTCGGGCGTGGTACACTCGGTTTGCCACGTTCTTGACCATGTTGGGCTTCACTGAGTGCAAGTCTGACACTTCCCTGTTTGTCTACCATCAGGGCTCTGATGCTGCCTACCTGCTGCTTTATGTTGACGACATCATCCTCACTGCTTCCAGTCAGGTCTTCCTCCAGAGTATCATTCAGTCACTACAACGTGAGTTTGTCATGAAGGATCTGGGTGTGCTCCATCACTTTCTGGACGTCACTGTGGAACCTCGTCCCTCTGGTCTCTTTCTTCACCAGCGGCAGTATGCTCTTGATATACTAGAGCGGACAGTGATGACTGACTGCAAACCCTGCTCCACTCCGATCGACACTCAGGGGAAGCTCTCTGCGAACGTGGGTGCCTCGGTTGCTGACCCGACTGCTTATCGAAGCCTTGCTGGGGCTCTTTAGTACCTCACCTTCACCAGGCCGGACATCACTTATGCCATCCAGCAGATCTGTCTTCATATGCATGATCCTCGCGAGTCACACCTCACTGCCCTGAAGCGTCTGTTACGCTACGTTCGAGGCACTGTTGATTACGGCTTGGTTCTTCACCGGTCCCCCTCTACCGAGCTCGTTGTCTACACCGACGCTGACTGGGCCGGGTGTCCTGACACTCGTCGGTCCACTTCCGGCTACGCCGTCTTCCTCGGCGGCAACCTGGTCTCCTGGTCGTCCAAGCGGCAGCCAGTGGTGTTCCGCTCCAGTGCCGAGGCGGAGTACCGGGCGGTTGCCAATGGCGTGGCTAAGGCATCCTGGCTACGACAGCTTTTGGCGGAGCTTCACAGCCCGCTGACCAAAAGCACGCTTGTCTACTGCGACAACGTCAGCGCCGTCTACCTCACCACCAACCCGGTTCAGCATCAGCGGACGAAGCATATGGAGATTGACCTTCACTTCGTTCGTGATCAGGTCGCTATTGGCCAGGTTCGGGTGCTCCATGTCCCCACCACCTCCTAGTTCGCTGACATCTACACCAAGGGTCTCCCCTCCTAGACGTTCTCGGAGTTTCGCTCCAGTCTCAACATCGTCAGTGGCTAGTTGGGACTGCCGGGGTGTGTGTAGGCTTTTCTTGTCTAGTTTTGAACTCCGCTGCGCCAGTAGTTCCGACTGCGGGGGGGGGGGGGTGTTAGTGTGCTGTGTATAGGCCCATGTATAGGGATGAATATATACCCACCCTTCTAGGGTTTGGAGGAATAGACAACAATTATTTTCTCCAACACTATTGTTTTCTGTCAACATGCACTTATGAGAGTGGATTCTATGCGCAGGGGTACTACCGTACTAGTGCTCACCCAGGCCACCCAACGCCTAATGGATTTAATTGCACTTGCACGGGATTCATGCTGAAATGAGCAGCGGCATTAGTTCACTGTTAATAAGGGCACACGGACTCACACAGACCATACATGGTTCTTAGCAAAGTGGCAAGGTTGTCAAAATTACTGGGTACAGGAAGGCGCAAAGGCGCAAGTAGTGCTTCCATGAGCTAGAAGCCAACTTGTTTTTCAGTGGCAGGGGAGGATAACGATTTCTCATTTCTCACATGCTGATTACGAAGAGTTGGATTACTAGTTGGACAAGAAGTCTGAGTTATACGTATAATGTATTACATGGACATGGGAATACAAAGCAAATTCAATTTCCACTGACATGGGAAATTATTAAATGCATACCTCGACCATATTTTCAGTGGGTAACTTTGTAATTCTCCCAGACCAATAACAACCTTCAGACAACCAATCAACCATATCGCCTATTTTCCAGGTTTCATTGACAATTCCTATGACATCATTGTTGGGCAACTGCTCAGGAACTTGATCCTTCCAATGCCACTGAGGAAAAGGAGGTCTTATCATGATTTGCTCACTAGATTGTTGTTTGGAGCAGGCTGGGTTCTTCTGAAAAACCCTAACCCATTCCTCATCTGCTCAGAAATGGCATGGCAAGTAAAGAGATAAGGTGTTTAAAATTATCAATAGTCCACTGGAATGATGAATGGCAAAGGGTTCTTGAGCAAAACAGAATTGTTCAAGGAGAAAAAGAAAAGGAAACACAATTGGAGCCAACTAAATACAATCCTGTTTAGTAAGGCAAGATTAACATGAACATGATTAGGATAATTTTTTTTTATTAAAGTGATGTCACAGTTTATTTTGGACCACGCTAATCTGCACACATGCGCGTGCAGGCCAATGCATGGACAGAACCAGTAATTTTTTTTCCTCGAATTTGTAGGAGAGGCCTGTATTTTCATTTCACCACTCTTTATTTTCAGAAACTTTTAGTAAAACTTCTATAGAACTTTGCTCAAAACATTTGCTGAAACATTTTTTCCCAAAGGTTTTGACACAACTGTTCAAAAGTTTTGGCCAGCTACACTGTGAGGCCACGAATGACCAGTGCTATTACTGAAGGTATCAAGTCTAGAGTGCCTCCACATTCTTCAAGGAAAACCTCACAAGCGAACGGAATGCTGGGCCCACCCACTGTGCCCACGCCCTTGGATCATGAATTTCGGTTTATCCATTATAAGGCAGGGGCTGAGTCCCTAGTTCATTGTTAAAAGAAAATCCAAAAGCAATATAATAAGGTAACTGCAAACTACATATCCAGTTTGACACACATGGCGCCTAACAAAGCTTAAAAGAATACACGTACGTGCTTGCAATCCAATACCCAGAAATTAAGCTAAAGAGTTCAATAGCATCTAGGCTAGCAGCATGGATGATTCAGAATAGTACAGCATCATTCTCCAAAAGATAAGCAACTGCTTAGAACAAGAGAGCAAACATAACAATTTGCTTACTTTCCCCTGGATAGTCAGTATACTCCAAGTAATACTCAAGGTGTCCTGACTCCGTGACACGCATGTCATTGATCTGAAAAAACAAATTGTAGCGTTTTAGCTCATCCCCGTGCTCTGTCATTCAAATGCAGACCATCCTGGATAAAAAGAGAGCCTAGAACTCTGACCTTGCAGCGAAACCACGCACCCCTGTAACCTTCTTCGAAGGACATGGACTCCGCGAGATCCCCGACCTTATACGGAAGAATCAGATCCATTTCCAGCCGCTAATCACGCGAGAAATCTAGTTCACAAAAAACTGGGAATGAGAATCCAGGCACAACCATATATACTACTAACAATCCAGCTTAAACTAAGACCAACGCGCGAAGTCTATCTCCATTCCATAGATTATGGAGCAACCGTAATAAAAATAATCGAAACGCACAAGAATCAAGAACAAAGAAACACATTTTCTTCCTAAAAAAATGTTGGTAGGTGGCCTACCACGAGAGGGCCCAAAGGGCGGCGATCAACCTGCACGGTGAGCCGAGTCCGATAGCCGCCGGCCGCCACCGCCTCTCCTCGGCCGGCGCCTCGCGCCCTCGCCTCGTCTCTCTCTTGCGGCGGCGTCTGGCGGGGTGCAACACTGTACATGAAGGGGGAAGGTTGGAAGGAATTAGGACCGTCCACGGCGGACGAGGGTGTGTAATTACCACTAAACCTATAAAAATATATATATGGGCCAGGCCTGCTAGCGAGAAGTCTAGAGATTAGAAATCTGGCCCAGTTTGTAGTCCGTCCTCGTTTTGACCCTTTGGGGCAAGAAATCAAATTGGGCGACGAGCCAACTTTTCCTACAGTCACATCCAGCGCGCGATTTGGCTTCGCAACCGAACACAGAATTAGAGCATCTCCAAGAGGCTCTTCAAAACAGACTAATTAGCTAAATGTAGAAAACAAGAAAAAAAACCCTGATCCAACAGATTCACTTTTCTTCTCGCTTTTTTCCATCACTCGGTATCCCGTCAACTCCGCTCTCCATCTTTACCGAGCGCCGCGCGCTCGCCATCGCAGCCCTCCCGCGCGCGTCCTACTTTCCCGCTCTTTTGCCACCAAATCCCCTTTAGCTGAATCAAACCGCATCGCGAAATTGCTCCGCTGAGGCTGCAAATCGCCGCCGCCTGGTTTGAGATTCGGCGTGTTCATGTGTGGCGTCGGCTGGACAAGCAGAAATCCGCAAGAATGAGCTGCACGGTCTTCTCCTCTGCATCAACCCCCATAAGGATATGAGGAGCTGGAGCCTCTGCGTTTTTCCCCGATCAAATCCTCTCAGACGAGTCAAATCGCATTGCAAAATTACTCCGTCGCGGCAGCAAATCGTCGTGGCCTGGTTGGAGACTCGCCTCTGTTGTATTCTTCATATACAGGCGCCACGACGTGTGGTGCGGGCTGGACAAGCAAAATCGAGAAGGAAACAGCTTCAGGCGGTGGGAGGCAGTGTCATGGCGTGCAGACACCCGCCCACCAGTTCATGCACGAGCCACTGGACACCGGCTCACGTCAGCGGGGGCACCAATTTGACTCCTACTACCGGAGACAGGACGCTGGAAGACTGAGTTCCTGGTGGTGTTTTCTTCAGCTGGCGGCGAAGAAAAAAAGAGGAGGAAAAACGGGGACTGCAAGGCACGAATGGTTGGAGAAAGGAAAATCGACGATGACGTGAATTGTTTTAAAAATAGAGAGTCTAGATTTGAAGAGTCTCTTGCAATACTCTATGTTTTTAGTGCATTTATATTTTTACAAAACAGGTAAAATCTCTAATTTAACTAAAAATTATACCTAGTCTCTTGGAGAGGACTAGGGTCGTGTGGCATGTCAGATGTGAGATTGCGTGTATTGATTAAATTCAGAACTCTATATTTTATTTTAAGGGCTAACTTTTAAATTTTAATTTTTAAATTTTAGAAGTTCAAAATAATTTTGCTTTCCAGCCTAACAGAGTAAAACTGATTCCCTATCTACTCTGCTAGTGGACTCCACCGCCATCCTCTCTCTCCCGACGCCCTCCCTCGCGCACGCTCGCGTCGCCACCCGCGCCATCGGCCCGACGCCTTTGCTTGCTCATGCCATGGCGTCCACCTCTGCTGGCTCGCGCCGTAGACCCGACGCTCCTGCTCGCCTACCGCCTCCTCCCATACGCGCACGCCGCCGCGTTTTCCCTCCTCCCTCGCTCGCGCGCCCGTTGATGCCGCCTCCCTCCTCCCCTCCTCCCTCGCTCGCGCGTTCGTCGATGTCGCCTCCCTCCTCCCCTCCTTCTTCCCTCGCTTGTCGGCGCCTCCTCCCTCTTCCCCTCCTTCTGCAGCTCGTCGGCGCCGCCTCCCTCCTCCCCTCCTTCCCGCTGGCGTGCCACCGACCCTCACCCCTCCCCCCCCCCCCTTGCACGCGCCGACGGTCGGAGGCATGGGCTGGGTGGCCGGCAGCGGCAGCATGCGGGATTCCATCGGAGAGGAAAAGAGAGGAGAGGAAAGAAAGGAAAAAAAATGATGGGGTCGGCATTTAGGGAAACAATAATGGGGCACTATTTCTAGTGGGTTTGAAGGAAAATTCGATGGACTGCTCAAAATAGTCACCCAGATAAAGAGAGGTTGGAGTTAAATTTTTATGTTTGAGTGACTAAAGGAGATTTAGAGACTCATTTAATCAGTTCATTGGAGTTGCTCTTGCGGGATGTAAATACCGTTTTGATTGGCTGTAGCTATGATTCACGTGATGTAAAGGATAGAGCTCAGTCTGGCTCGTGGGGAACGAAAACGAAACTCGTTCGGCAGGTCGACTGCTCCGTCGACTGGCGAGGGAGCGACTGCCGAGGATCTCAATCCGCTGGCTCGTACAATGCTGGCCGAAACTAGTCTGGCCTTGGAGGAACGAGCCAGTCCCAGTCTCAGTTCCGAAGAGAACCAATGGAACACCTAAGTATTTTGTGACGGCACTGGCTGCAAATTTGCAGATGCAGGACTAGAGTTGTGTTGCACGTCCAGGCGGATATCAGAAATCTGAGAACAGTAATAACACCTGTGCATAAATACGCATCCATCCATTCCACATTTCACAGTACAAACACATGTTCAGAATTCTTAAGGTTACCTGCAGTTAGGAAGTAACAGAATAATTCACAACATCGTTACGCACTACAATCGAGTACCCAAACCGTTCAAAGTAGGCACGAATTACGCTGTCTCTGGCACTGGTTTTCTGCATTCCAAATTAAATTGAAGCATCATCCGAAGACCAAAAGAAGGAACAGAGAAGAGCGGCTCTGCGCTCCATTAACCGCGTGGCCGCCAGGAGTTCTTTGAGGCTGCCATCGCCTGCAGCTAGCTTTTGCAGATACTGATCCTGAACAGCCTGATCTTGGTCGATGGAACTTCCCATGCCTCGTCTTTGTTTGATGATTCCGATACCTGGTTGACTGCTGGTAACAGCCGGTTGCACGCTATCAGTAGGTGCCCCTGATTTGGATGATAAACTGGGCTTCAAGTTCGACACAGACCTGAGTGTGTCGTATTTCTGAGCGTTTAGGCTGGACATGCTCTTCGTGGCTGAAGAAGGTTTCATAATAATCGAGAAACCTGGAGTTCTCAGAGATGTATTTGAAGAGATCATGTGTAGCTGCACGTCCTGAATATCACAACCATTTTCACCTTTATCTTCATCATCTGATGATGTCTCTTCCTCCGAGTCGCTCGTCTCTGATTCTGCAATCCATTGAGACAGATTATTGAAACATCGTATCTATATTTAATTAATATGACAGAATAATACAAATAAGTTGCAGATACTAGCACCTAGCATTGCATTGTTTTAAACTCTTTTATTGCAGATTTTCTCACAGATCACCATATAAGCCATGCATGAAGAGCAAACACATTCATGAATGTAATTTACTAGCTTTGACTCGACAAAAAGCAAATGGAGCTAGGAGTTACATGAGAAACAATCTCATATATGTTGATTTTCTTAAAGACAAAACTGAGATCTGGGAGCTAGGAGTTTGAGACGAACACAGACATTACTTAGCGATGCTTTTGCCACCGTTTTTTGGACGCAAGCATACGCCAAATTGCCTCATAACCCTATATAGATTGTGGTGCGCCAATATCCAAAAATATATCTGTTTTTGATTTCTATATACATCACTATCTCCAAGACACGTGGCTTATGTTATGTATCTCACGGATGTTAACCTCCATACTGGACACCTCATTGAGAAGCCAGTACCATCCCTCTCATCACTGTCCTCAGTCCTCATCTTCCTGCTGTATGATGAATCAGTCGAGGTTGTTATACAGGGAACCACTTTACCTGTTTATAGGTGAGACTGTGAGAGACTCAAATTAGTATGTGTAATTCAGGTAGCTCCTTTTCCAAGTCACCAAACATAAGATCCCACAAAATGGGGAATCCAGACGTGCCATCTTGCTCAACTTAACACTAAGATTCTGAAGGGGAAAGAGTGTCCATCTCTCCATCAGACCATCACCACAGCTGAGGAAGAGATTTTCCTCTTCAGAACCTTAACAAAGTCATATAAGCAAGATGACACATCTAGATTTCCTAATTTACGACGCCATATGGTTTAGCAACTGGGAAACTAAGGGCGTGTTTGGTTTCCTGGCTCAACTCTGGGCCAGGCCCATTTGATGCACGTAGCACATGATTGGTTGTCTGACTCCGCTGCGTAGCCTGGCTCAACTCATGCAAGATTCACTCTGCGGCCTGGCCCGACGCGCACGCAGGAATCGGGCTTCGCAACCGAGCCAGGCTCCGCCGACGCCACTGAAGACCCGCATGCCCGTTCGGAACACCACTTTTCTTCCTCACGGGTATGCCTACCTCGCTTCCGCTCCTGGCTACTGCCGCCGGATCGATGTCCCTGCCTCCATGACTCCTGCTCCCATGTCCCTGACTCCATCCCGACGTTAGAGAGGGAGCACGCCTCGCCGGCAGCCGCTGCTGTCAGTGGATTTGTTTGCGACTCCTCCGTACAAAGAAGCAGATCTACGGCATACCAAATCTTGCTACCAATGGAGGAAAGCTCGCTCTTCTCTCGTCTTTTTTTTTTTTTTTTGTTTTTTGTTAGACAAAAGGGTTACTTCTCCTCTTCTCTCGTCTTTAGGGGGGCAGTACATCTAGATCGATTTGGGTAGTTCATTTTCCTCTCCCTCGTACCGTGATTCTCTGGCCGGGAGATGGCCGGACTAGTTCACTTGTCACCCTTATTCTTTGTTTCACGGACTAGTCTGTCTTGTGATTTGAGATCTCATTTTAAAGAACAGCATGCGATTTCTTCTCCCTACTGTATATGTACTTTTCAACTTTGTAAGATTCGATCTAAGATTTCAGTGTTTTTCTCTTTAGATTTTCAAAGCACTAGTTTTGAAAGGATATCTCAGTTCTTATTCAGGCTGCAGTGTACCTATTTGATGAAACTGCAGTGAAATTGCACTCCGGTTGCTCTGTGTTATGTCTATATTTGATACTAGTGTTTTACTAACTGTGAATTAGTTTTCTTAATTATCCCTAAACTCACCGAATTATGTTACAAGTGTTCGTATAATACTAAAAAACAAAAAACAAAAACTAGATGAAGTTGAGATAACGTTACCAGGCTGGAGTCGGGGTAATTCTAAGCCATATGATGCTACCAACCAATCAACTGCGTAACTCAGCCTGATTATACTTGAAACAGCTAACCAATCGCTTGAACCTGCATGCACAGACCCTGGCTCACGCGAGCCTGCATCCGATCTCCAGCCAGGCTCAAGGCCATCCACCCTACCAATCACACCCTAATTAAGTTTGAGTCTGTCACCTATAAACAGGAGCTACTTCAACTACGCATACTGGTTTGAGTTTCTCTCACCTATAAACAGGTAAATTGGCTCCCGTACAAAAATTTCAATTGGTTCATACTGCAGGAATCTGGGGACAAGCTAACAATAAACGTACTATTACTTCATAATGTAGCAAAAAGTATGCTGGTCGATCATTTTGATCTTGAAAAAATATGCTGGTCATTTTTATCTAGTAGAATAAGCTAAATTTCATCAATGTAGCTAAAAGGAAAAAGTTGTATTTTTAGCTTTATATTACCATTAAAGCATGGTTTGTAAAGGTAAACCACGAATAGGATAGACCCTAGTAGAATGAATGTTTGAACCCTTCTATTATTTCGTCCAGAAAAGAAAATCTCAAAACACGATCATACCAGAAGATTTAAGATAATGAATCAGACGAACAACATGCCACCGTTTTCCTTTTTCCTGACAACATTAAATATAATTAGATAAATGGATGGTAGAATATATATATATATATATATATATATATAGAGAGAGAGAGAGAGAGAGAGAGAGAGAGAGAGAGAGAGAGAGAGAGAGAGACAATGCATTTGCGTCAAAAACATCTGCTCATTATAAAGTCAAATAAAGACTACATACAAAGAATTCCAAATAGATTCATTAGGCAGCTACCTGTGAAAGAGGTACCGTCCAACCTCCTTCAAGGGACCAATCAAGAGTAGGCCTCAGATCATTAATATTAGCATCATAACATTTACCTTCACCTGTAGGAGGCCGAAGTAGTTTCACCTGTAGAAGAAAGATACGGGTATACTCAGTAACTATATAATGTTGACTTGGAGACTGGTAAAAGCATGAAAACATGATGATCAAGTGAAAAGTTAATACTGATTCATAACTCCATTATAATAAGAAGAATTAAACCAAAGTGGGTTGCGAATAGAATGTGACAATTACTTATCCTATCAAATTTCTTCAGATTATTCAACTTTGCAAGAATACTGCAGCATGGACACCCACGACCACGACATCGCAGAGACCTGGGCAAAACTTCGTGCGGGCTTGAGCAAAATACCTCGGAAGGGATTGGATTCCATGTTCATGCTCACTACATGCACCTATGGAAGGAGAGAAATGGTTGGGTGTTCAACAACGCAGTCACTAGCGTTGAGGAGATAATTGGGCGTATCAAAGAAGACCCACAACTCTGGCTGGCCGTGGGAGCAAAGTGCATTGGCTGCTATCTGTCGCGAGAGTAGAGCTTATGTTGCTATGTAATTAGGTAGGCTTTCAGCTTTGTAATTCTAACATACTTTGCAAGCCTACGCCGCCACGGTGAATCGCGTTGTAAGGTCATTGAACAAACTATCTTCTTCTTAATACAAAAGATACGCAACTTTCCTACGTATTCTCGAAAAAAAAAGTGACAACGGAGTTTATGCAAGGGGTCTAAAACAATTTTTAACTTCGATATGACCAACAGAAAAAGAACAGAGGGAATAACTAGTAGTCGATGCAAAGGTTTATTTATATGCATTACAGGAACATGGGAATGCCAAGCAAATTCAATTTCCACTGACATGGGAAATTATTAAATGCTTACCGTGACCACATAATTCTTGACAAACATAATAATTTTCCCAGACCAATAACAACCTTCAGAGAACCAATCAACCTTATCACCTACTTTCCAGGTTTCATGGACAATTGCTATGACATCATTATTGGGGAGCTGCTCAGGAACTTTATCCTCCCGGTGCCACTGAGGAAAGGAAGGCCGTATCATGATTTGATCACTGGATCGTTGTTTGGAGCAGGCTAGGTTTTTTTGAAAAAGCCTAATCCATTCCTTCTCTGCAAGGAAACAACATGTCAAGTAAAGAGAAAAGGTGTTTAAAAATATCAACAGTATAGGGGAATAATGAATCGCAAAGGGACAATCTGGAGCAAAACCGAATAGTTCAAGGAGAAAAAAGGAAACATAACTGGTTTATGATTATAGGATAGAAAGTGTAATTATAGTTATGTCCTAGGAAGCCAACTTACGCATTACCGGTAAGGGGAAGGACAGGTTTTGTTCTTGACATGTGCGCGAGGAAGCCAACTCGCTCATGTCAAAGACAGAACCACGTGCGCGAGGAAACCAACTCGCACATGTCAAAGACAGAACCACGTGCATGAGGAAGCCAACTTGCACACGTAAAAGACTGAACTTGTCCTTTTCCTTTCTGAAAATTTTTCATTCCATCGTTCTTTCTATTTTTGAAAACTTTTCACAAAACTTTTTTTCTCAAAAAATTTAGCTCAAAATATTCGTCAAACTTTGGCAAAAACAATTGCTCAAATGTTATGGCAAAACTTTTCCTAGAAGTTTTGGTGTAACTATTTTATTTCGAAAGTTTCACCTAGCCACACTACAGGGACCACCCATTGGACATGCACGCGCTTGGATCGGGAATTTCAGTTTACATTTCTTATAAGGCAGGAGCTGAGTCCCTAGTTAATTGTTTTAAAAAAAATATCCCAAAGCTACATATAATAGGGTAACTGCAAGCTAAATTTCAGTAACACAATGTCCCATCATATCCAGTTTCACACATATGGCGCCTAACGAATATTGAAATACATGTACGTAATTGCAATCCAATACCTAGCAATTAAACTAAGAGTTCGATATTGAGAAGATGCAGAGGAGTTTTTGTGCATGTCATTACTTTGTAATTCTTCATATCATCATGATTGAATAAGCTGTTTAATAAGGAAAGGAACTCATATAACACCTAGGCTAGCAGCATGGATGATTCAAAATAGTACAGCATCATTTTCCAAAAGACAAGCAATTGCTTAAAACAAGAGAGCTAACATAAAGATTTGATTACTTTCGCCTGGATATTCAGTATACTCCAAGTAACACTCAAAGTGTCCCGACTCCGTGACACGCATGTCATTGATCTGAAAAAACAAATTGTACAGAGCGTTTTAGCTCACCCCCGTGCTCTGTCATTCAAATGCAAACCATCCTGAATTAAAGAGAGATTAGAATTCTGACCTTGCAGCGAAACCACGCACCCCTGTAACCTTTGACGAAGGACCTGGATTCCGCGAGATCCCCAATCTTATAAGGAAGAATCAGATCCATTTCGAGACACCAATCACGCAAGAAATCTAGTTCACAAAAAAATGGGAATGAGAATCCAAGCACAACAGTATCCATATATAATAACGATCCAGCTTAAAAAAGGACCAACGCGCGAGGTCTGCCTATCCATTCCATATATTGAGCGATGGACTACGCACAAGAATCAGGGACACAGAAACACAAAATTTTCCTAAAACAATTTTGGTAGGTGACGTATCAAGAGAGATCCCGAAGGGCGGTGATCAACCTGCACGGCGGGGCACGTCCGATCGCCGCCGACCGCCGCCGATGTACTCTACGTCCTGCGGGCTGCCACACTGCATGAAGGGGGAAGAAGGATTTAGGACCCTCAACCGGTGGACCAGAGGTATCTAATTAATTAGAGATAATTCCTTCAATGTCATTGTAAAACGTTATAATCCTAAATATATCAGTTCAAAATGGTTTATCCCAAATAAACCATCAGATTATAAATTTTATCCTATATATGTCACCGATGAACAGTAAATCACATGAAAAGATGAAAATACCCATGCCTTTCTTCCTTCTCCAACCATTACTCCTCCACTCGCCGAACACCGTTGCCCTCGCGCTCACCAGCGGAGCTCGCGCCCGTGCTCGCCTCCACCGGCCACCGCTCCCGTGCTCGCCTCCTCCAACCGCCGCCCCTGCCCGCACACGCCTCCGCCAGCTGTCGCCCCGCGCTCCGCCACCCTGCGCTTGCCAGCCAAGCTCGCGCCCGTGCTTGCCTCCGCCAGTCGTCGTGCACGGGCTCGCCTCCGCCGACAACCACGCGCGGGCTCGCCTCCTCCGACCGTCGCCCCCGCCCGCACACGCCTCCGCCGGCCGCCGCCCTGCGCTCTCAGGCCCAGCTCACGCCCGTGCTCGCCTCCGCCGGCTGCCGCTCCCGCCGCCATGGAAGCACGGGCGAGCTCCATCCCGTTGCCGAGACAGGAGCGGGTGAGCTCCGCTCCGCCGTCATGGAGGCACGCGTGGGCGAGCTCGACCCTGCCGCCATGGAGGCGCGCGCACGGGGGAGCTTGCTCCGTTGTCAGAGTTTTTTTTTTCTTTTTTCTTGGTGTAACGAGCTGAGGTTGAAGATGACCTTAAGGGTACTTTGGTCATTTCTAAAAAAAGTAGATGTTGACGTGGATGTTAAATTTGGAATTGATATTGCAACTCAATGGCACCTACATGATAAATGGTTTTGCAATGGTGAATTCGTGATTAATAAAATTTACAATGGCATGTAAGAAATTGGCCCAATTAATTAACTCTATCTAAACCTGATGGGCCAAGCCTGTTAGCGAGAGAAATCGAATGGTTAGATGGATCTGGTCCACATCTCGAGATCGACGACACATCTCATGCGCAACGGCCGATAGTTTCGTCTGTATTTGGCTGTAATTCGGGTAAATACTGAATTCGGTAGGTGGGTTCTTTTATGAGATTTAATTTAATTTAGCCGATTAGCTCCATGGTCACGTCCATGGGGAAAAAATTAGTGCAAATAAACTATATTAAGTAAAATGGTACCAACGTCAAACACTGTCCCTCGGATCTCCATCTGAAGGCACGCCTTCCATGACAGTTGGACGTTCACGCTTGCAGAAGGAAAGTTAGGTCGTCCATGAGTGAAAACATATATTTGGGTCTCTGGTTGAGAAATTTAATTCCTGATCTAAAATTTTAGATATGAATATTCATTTAGGTACTTCTGCTGAGTGCTGAGCGCTTTTTTAGATATTTTTGACAGGTTTTAAGAAGTTTAGATAATTGAGATGCTCTTATTATTCCGCTTCTCTCACCATGTATGCACCGGAACGACCAAAAACAAGATGTTATATACGATCCACAACGGAAAAGAGGGATGGATATTTATTTGGACACCTTCCACCGTGCTACATGAGAATTGATTTATAGAGACACTTTGTTTGTATAGTAGAGGCATTATTATTATGTCTCTAGATAATAGTAGAGATATTTTCTAAACTGACTTATAAATAACTTGTCATGCGTTGACTCTAAGAACATAGTGGGATTTTGTGAATTGTCTCTATCAAATTAGTGATAACATTATAGAGACATTATGAAATGCCTCAATAAATATAGAGGTATTATTGTGATGTCTTGAACTAAAGACCTCATGCAGAAATTGTAATTTATTGAGCCTTGCTAGCCAACTGACAAACCATCATATTTTGTATATGGCAATGTATTATTCTCATGAACTTATGTAAACTAATAAAATAATGTCTATAGAAAAGCAAAAATATGCCTAGTAATGTCTTTACAAGATATAAACTTTTTAAACATGTCACAAAAATGTCTCTATATTATTTGTTTTTAAACACTTCATAAAATGCCTTGAGTGATGCCTCTACCTTCCAGCCACACATTTTTTTTTCTAAACATTCTCAAATTATACCTCTATTTTTGAGATACATTCTTAAGTGTCATAAAAATTTGTCCCTATAACATATATAGATTGTGTCACTATTTTGTTATAGCGGTGTTATGTACACGTGTTATTCTTGCAGCTCCAGAGAGAGATGTATGCAACGTTACACACAAAGGCTGGGATCTCCTAGTTAGTGGCAAAGCTTGGCGAGATGAGTGTTGATGGTTAATAATGACTAAATCCGATTGTCAATTACCTATATAAAAGTAATAAAAAGAATAACTAACATAGTGGTAGTAGTTTATTACTAATAAATTTAAGTATTAATAAATATTTACTATATATGATTATTACACAAAATTAGTAAAAAATCTATATCATTAAGGGAGAAAGCAAAACTCTGCCCAATCCTAACCAAACACAAGGATCAAATGACCCACCTACAAAAAGAAACCGACATAACTCAACACCTCATGATGTCAGGGACAAGAGAGCCCACCTATCAGTGTACCATAACAAGGAGGAGGCCATTAGGCCCTACTCCTATTCGACCGAGCATGCCTATTCAGCCAAAGAGGGAGTGAGTCCAATGGGGCCCAACATGCTCTAGCGGTTTCCCATAACCTTTCCCACGTCACTTGTACCGGTTAAGGTGAGAGTCACCGACCTTAGAACCACATTTTAAGTATTATAAAAGGAAGACCATGATTATACTTCAAGACATACTTCAAGAGTAGAGTTTAGAGTTAGGTGTAGCGCTGCTCAAGTGCTTAGAAAATAAAAAGAAAGTGAGGTGAAATTCTGGAAGAGGAGTGACATGTCCACCTCTTCTTCACGCTTGTAGCTCGATGGATGCTTATCATATTTAGTAAGTTTTCGTAATTCATTTTTTGTTATTTAAGTTTTCTTTTTAAGTAAATTTTATACTTAGTTGCTTTGGTCGCTCAGTGGTCTATTTAGTTAGAGATGTTAGTCGTAGCTGGATGAGAGTAATTGAAAGCATAGATATGATGCCTAGCCCGTAAGTTATCTTTGTTTATCGTGCAGTCCATGAATTATTAGAGGTAGACACTAGATATTAACAAACCTATATGTTCTTAGAAATCCTCCATGTTTGGCTATGCAGTAGGCTCTTGGTAGGAATCATTTACGGATGGAGGAGTAACTTTGATGTCCAACGCAAGCAACTTAGTAGTACTCTTACCTTGATTAGGACCTTATACCCGTTAGGTATCTTATCTACCCAACGTCACATTTATCTTGTGTTGTTGGATGAGCAACAACTGAAGATTAGACACACACGTTTGCTATGAATTCGATACCTTAGAATATTTCTAGATGAAACCTACTTCGATCTCCGTATGTTTGCGGATTTATTCTGTTATGGTTAAAATAACTAACAAAGAGCAAGGGGGATTGGCCATGCTAATTATGCCTAAATCTCACAAAATAGCATAGGTTTACTATTTACCCAACGGAGATTTTGGTTTGACAGGAGCCATGACCCTAATGGCTATAAGAAAAGCTTCGCCAGTGCTACTGACCTACTGTGACGAGACTCGATACACTATTTGCTCTTTTTTTCTTGTTTCTTTTCGACTTTTCGAGAGACCTCAACCCAACGAACAGAGCAGAAGACACCCATGGCGACATGGACACCGACCTCATTATTATTCCACGGTCGACTTTCTTCTGCTGCGGTGGCTGCTCTAGCCATTGAGGCATTGACGATCACGAAACATTGCAAATTGCTCTACCATCAAAACATGAAAGTAGATACTGCAAGAAGCATTGCTGTAACACCTCAGCGCAACAAGACAATTTTTCTCTTTTTTTCGAAGGAGCAAGACAGGGACTGACTAACATTATTGCAGCAAGCATCTCAAATACAATCTGTGCGCATCTTGCCTGCCTCGAGTAATACCGGCCTTGAACTATTATAGTCGCTAACATGGCTATCAGTGGAATCCAACGCATCACTTTTGTAACGACCGAGGATCAAAGCACGCGCAAAACGTTATCGCAGCTAGTACGTGTCACGAAGATAATAAACCTGTGCGCCATCTTGCCTGGAGTTGTCTTATCACAGCATGCATTTCCATGAATTTTCCCATTACGTAGTAAAGTGACTTGCAAGACAGACAATAGGCGCACTGATTTTTTTTTAATTCCCGCTACATTGCAAAGAGGGCAAATTATCCATTCAAGCATTTGTTTACGGAAAAACTAAAGCAATAGAGTGGGCGGTTGTTTTGGAAATGACGCGAGCAGGAGAAGGAATACAAAGATATATCGGTGCCTTCGATGCCGTTTTTGGTTACCAGCAGATACCATGTGTTGGCGTCGTGTCCGGATCGATCATGACATGCAGGTTGAAACTGACGCACACGAAACAGAGAATGCATAGATAGACACACTCACACTTTCCCCTTATAAACCCGCACCTCTCCCGTTTGTCGGAACCCGGAATAATAAGCAACGTGGTCGTCGTCCATGACGAAGCTCAACTTTGCCGTGCGCCGGAGGGAGCCGTTGCTGGTTGGCCCATCGGCGGAAACGCCACGCGAGACGAAGCGGCTCTCCGACACCGACGACCAGGAGATCCTCCGCATGCACGTGCCGTTCATCTTCTTCTACCGCGGCGGCCAGCAGCAGGCGCATGATCATGATGAGGCTGAAGATCGTCACGACCCGGTGGCCGTGATCCGCCGCGCGGTCGGCGAGGCGCTGGTGCCGTACTACCCGCTCGCCGGGCGGGTGCGGGAGATCGAGGGGCGAAAGCTGGTGGTGGACTGCACCGGCGAGGGGGTCTTGTTCGTGGAGGCCGACGCCGACGTGCGGATGACCGAGCTGGAGGCGGCCGCTGATAATGGGTTGATAAGGGCGCCGTTCCCCTGCTTGGATCAGCTTCTGTTCGATGTCCCGGGCTTCGGTGGCGTGCTCAACTGCCCCTTGTTGCTGATACAGGTATATATCTATGTAGTTATGACGGAAATGTGAATCTTCTGTTTGGAACACAACACATGAATGGCAATTTGATTATTGTTTGGATCACAGCTCTAACCATGAATGACACACCAACATATCGATCAGGTGACCCGGCTGCTCTGCGGCGGCTTCGTCCTCGCGGTCCGCTTCAACCACACCATCTCCGACGCCACCGGCATCGCCCAGTACATTTCCGCGGTCGCCGAGCTCGCCCGTGGCTTCCCCGCGCCAACACTCGTGCCAGCATGGTCCCGCGACATCCTGGAAGCGCGTAACCCTCCAAACCCATCCTTCCCTCACCGCGAGTTCGACGCCGTGCCGACGACGACGCTCCCACCACCAGGCGACATGGTCACGCGGACCTTCAACTTCACCTCAGCCGATGTCGCCGCAATCATAAAATTCCTCCCCCGGGACACGACATGCACAACATTCGAGGCCCTCACGGCGGCCGTGTGGCGCGCCCGCACCGCCGCGCTGGACCTGCCGCCGGCGGAGGAGATCCGGCTCGTGCCCATCACAAACTTCAGGAATCGAGCGCCGGAGCTGGCGCTCCCCGCGGGCTACTACGGCAACGCGTGCGCGTTCCCGACGGTGGTGACCACCTCGGGCGCTCTGCTCGCCGGGTCCCTAGCCGACGCAGTGGACCTCGTGCGGAACGCGAGGGGTTCCGTGACCGCGGCGTACGTGCGCTCCATGATGGACTTGCTCGTGCTCCGGGGCCGCCCGTGCCTCGCGCTGGCCAACGTCTACGTCGTGTCCGACACCAGGCGCGCCGGGTTCCACCGCGTGGATTTCGGGTGGGGCGAGCCCGTGTACGGTGGGCCGGCTGACACCCTGTTCATGGCCAGCTTCCTCGTCGCCGTCAACAATGGCGGTGGGGAGGACGCCGTCGCAGTGCCGGTAATGTTGCCGCGCCCAGCAATGGACCGCTTCGCGTCGGAGATCCAGATGATGCTGAACGCACTCCCAGAGGGGTTTTGAAGTTTCGCTTCTCGTCGTATCCCGAATCTCCTCCTCCTGGCCTCAACTTCGTGTATCGGCATGTTTCAGTTTTTTTTTTGGAATTCTGTCATCTCTCACTACTCTCCAATCTCCTCCTGGCCTCAACTTCGTGTATCGAAAATTCGGAATATATATTTCGAATCTGTCGTCATCTTTTTTTTTTTTGGGGGGGGGGGGGGGGGGGGGGTGGTTCTGTCATCTCTCACGAGTCACGACTTCTTCAGTGACCGCATCGTGGTCCCTATTTTCTGGAAGCTCAAACTCCAGCTTGACACCAACTCCACTTACATGCTTCCAGAAGCTAGAGAGAACTTTGACATACCATAGAGACGATCTAGGGGTGCTCGTTCCTCCACATATACACGTGTCGTCAAAACATAATTTAATGTTCGTATGTGTTGTATTTTTTGTAAAAAACGTGCGGTCTTAGGTCAACAATGAAAGAAATCCATTCCACATTCGGATTCATTCTCCGGTGACATGAGTCATATTTTTTTTTAAACGGAAACGCTACTTTTCAATCTACTGAAAAGAGTGTCCGTTTTCAGTCGATGGCTTTGCATGCGGAGTGATGCACACGAGATTTTTTTCTGTTTCTTTTGTTATTTATTTATTTGTAGGATTATTTGTATTAATTAGTGTTATGTATAGACTGTAAAAAAGTTGTCTTTTATATCTATTAGATCTAGATCCAAGGGCTAAAAGCGTTGATTGAAAGAAACCCCTATTTTCAATCGATTGAAAATTAGACGCTCCCTTTTTAAAACAAAGTGCACGCACTCTAGTATAATATTTTTAAAAGAAATCTTAGGTGTTAAATAGAGCATTTTATACTTCAGAAAGTTATCTAGACTTGGGACAAAAATTTTGGGGAGTAATTTAAAGTTATTCCTTCTCCTTTTGTATAGTACTGGTGGAAACAGTTCAGGATAGGTTTTATCATCCTAACATTTTCTATAGTAACTATGGCACAGTATGAGTTATATTTTTTATAAAATGAAATGCATATCATATCTCTATTTGCGAAGTATTTCAAAAGACTGGGTCATGATCCAGATTGACAAAGTCTCATGAATAGGAAAGTTTTACTGTGCAAAATACTAGCCAAAAGTTTTGAGAAACTATTGGCCAGTAGTTTAAGGGTAATTTACACTATTAATTAATATATTTATATTTATTTTATAATAAAACATTCACCCTGTAAGATTATTGTAATATTAGCTTATCTAAAAAACATTAGTTATTAATTATATTATTAATTTAACTTTATTAGTAAAAATAATTATTTTAAGTCTACCAATCTTATATTTTTTGATCTTACTCTTAAACAGATAAAATAATGGCTAGTAGTTATGTTTTAGATTATAAATCTATACCGTTGGATCAAACTACTGACCAATATATAGTTTTTCAAAACTATTGGCCAATATTTTAGATGGTAAAACTTCTCCATGAATATATTGTTCTCAATTATACATCACTTACCAATGAACATATAAATGACCGTAAGTATAAGCATTAGTCCTCGATGGTTCATTGTTTTTTGGGGTGGGGGGGGGGGGGTGGTTCATTGTTTTTTGGGGTGGGGGGGGGGATTCTTGATTGTTGAGTTGGTTGAATGACGATGAAGAACACAACTATATATCTACTAGCCAAATGCTTGTGCATTGGTACGGGTGTCAAAAATATTTACATGATACTATAGGCTCACATAAATGGGAGAAATTTTTTAAACCTAAATTGGTGAAGCTATTGAATTTTATCACTAAAATTTCATAGTCATGTAAAGTTAGAAAAATAGTACTAATTTTGTTTCAACTCAAGCAATTTAGTATAACTAAAATAATGTTGGATTACTTGACTGATTGCTAATAGAAAAACTAGGACTTAGGTTGTCAAAACAGAAAATAATAAATTCTGAAATCCAAACACAGGTCAAAACTGATGAGTGTGACGTCAGCCAGGAGCTTCTGGCCCAACTCACCATGTTCGTAGAGCGCGACCCTTTAAAATGGCTTTATTAAGTGCACGATGTGTTCAAGACCGTATGATTGATGACCCTAAATAAAAGAGCCCATGAAGGCAAATGAGCTACATGAGGCCAACGGTCGTCTTTGTCTTCCTCGTATGCCCACGCTGCCATCCTCCATTGTTAGAAACTAAAGCTCGAGTTGACAGCTACAAGTGAATTAAGAATGATAGGGAACTATAAAAACAGAACATCGCATGTATAGCAAACTAATCTAGGATATTTTTGAGCTCCATAACAATACAGGCGAAGAGAAACAAAGCGGCAGATCGTCGGCTTTGTTGCAGCAACTACGATGCTAGAAAAGGAAGAACATGAGTCTGTGGTACTCCAAACAACAAACAACTATAGGACTCCGAACAATAAATGCCACAGAGTCACGGGATAAACCAAAACTAATCATGTTTTAGAACATGAGACTCCAAGCTATCGATTCGCAATCGGAGTCCAATTCAAAACGGAGTCAACCTGAAAGTGACTCAAACTGACAGTGCAGACACTAAAATTCGTGAACGTAGGCGACCGTACTAAAATTATTAATGTGTAGAGATAGCACTTTGTCCGTGCGTTGCTATGGAAGCCAGAAATTTTTATATGAGACTATAATCGTTAGCAACGTTTGCTTAATTACCATAATCAATGAGTACCGCAATCAAAAGTCATGGACCCGAGACGTCAATAATGCAATTCGATGCATATCTCCACGTTTAGGAATATTTAAATTTAACTAATGTTGTGAGATAGCAGTTTGAGAGTGTGGAATATATATAATCAAACTATATTTAGTGGGCACAAAGTCCTTCCATGGTTGAATTTCGGAATGGATGAGGAGGTGAGAGGTCAGACAAATGATTAGATGGACTCGGTGCATTGGATGAAAGGGGCCGAATTGTCGATGACGCAGGGGCATCTGGCTGGAGCCACGAATGATTAGCTGGGAAAACACTTGAACATACTTGGTCAGGGTTACAGTTGTTAGGCGTCCACGGAGATGACAAGTCCTGCATGATCGTCTTCGTTGTCGAGGTCATGCTCTGCGGTGGTGGCGGTGACACGAATCCCATCGGCCCCTGTTGTGGCATCCCGTAAATTTAAATCGTGTTACCTTGTGGTTGCAGGGCCCGTTAGTTGTTATCGTAGTAGCAATTCCGTTAACGCATGCAGTCTGAAGTACGTTTCTGGCGCTAGGTAACCATAGTTTGGAGGCCGGAGGAGTTGGGGTAGGGTGTGATCGCATTTCGGTAACCGTGTCTGATCGTTGTAACCTGCTTGTTGAGATTGAGGATCGACGCAACTTGCTTGTGATGGCCCAATGGCGTGACTTCCTTGGCGACGCAGTTCCGGCCGGTGGCGCACCCGAACGACTACACCTTTGGTGGTCGCTTGTAAGCCTTCCTCCCAGGAAGCTCGGACTCGCCGTCGCCTGATTGTGTTGTGCCTCTTCGCACGCTGAGGTGGCGCTTGCCTCGTCCTTGAATGCCTTGTGCATCGGCGACACGTAGACGTACTCATCCAACTGCACCCAAACGCCCAGCAAATTCACGACTTGCACGTATAACTTATGTTCGAGTCCGACTCTAATAAAAATTATTAGGCAGAGCAACCACATATTCGACATACTACACGGCCGCCTTTAAGAAATTATTAATAGGTAGCAGAGATGCAATAGCCGTATTTGTTTTTTTTTCTCATGTAATTCTATGTTAGAGCCTGTTCGTCCTTGTGCAACTCCAGTCGTGCGATATCGTATGGACGTGTTCACCTCTTTTAATTAAGAGTAGAGATATCTAGATCATACAATTATCTAGATAAGCGCATACTCAACAAATTTACCTGGTAAGATCATATTGTTGTGACTTTCAAAAGACGATTCTAGAACAAACTCGACAAATTTACCGCAGACGCTTCGTTCTTTTGAACACACGTCTATATACACTCACTCTTACGAAGATACGGGTACCATACTCAGTCGCTGGGATGTTGTCTTAACAGTTAAGAGACAATTAGAACCGTAAACGTAATATCCGTGCAAGGATTCAGAATATGGACATGCTATTTCCACCACAAGGAACACTACTCTTAGTTTGCCAAACATCGTGTGCAAAATACAGATGGACCAGATGGACATGCTCACTTACCCAAATTAGCTTGATCTGGTCCATCTGTATTTTGCTGTAAATTTGGGTAAAAACCGAATTCGATAGGCGGTTCTATTAATTATGAGATTTGATTTAGCCGAATATTAGCTCCACGGTGCGTTCCGTTGGGTCGGCCTTATGACAAAAGGTACATTTTTTTTCTGCTCTTATCACCATGCAAGCACCGACACCGGACCGAGGAGATACGACCAAAAGCAGGATGCTACACACGATCCACAGAAAGAGGGACAGACATTTGCTTAGATGCCTTCCGCGCACTATGTACACATGCTGTTCTTGCAGCTCAGAGAGAGATGTACGTAGTATATATGCACCGTTACACACGAGGGCTCGGGATATCCGATCGAGTACTACTACCGAGACGACACTTGATACACTCTCTGCACTTGCTATTTTACCCCTTTTTTGTGGCTTTTCGAGACCTCGACCCAACGAACACAACAGAAGACACCCATGGCGCCACCAACGACCTCGATATTATTCCAAGGTTGACTTTCTTCTGCAGCGGTTGCGCTGCTCTAGCCACTGACGACCACGCCTCCTGCACCAGGAATAACTGTTGTTAGTAAAAAAAAAAACCTAATGTAGAGAACGTATCTAATAGTTTCTGTCGCACGCATTGCTTCCCATGATATATCGGAGCACAATGACAATATGACATACCGTTGACATGGAGGAACTGTCCGGAGATGTATGACTGACCAGTCCTCCTCGTTGGCGAGGAGGACGAAGCTTGGCGCGACCTCCGCTGGCTGCCCGGCCCGCTTCATGGGCACCTCCGATCCGAACTGCTCCACTTTCTTCTTAGGGCAGGTACAATGCTACATGTAGACAGTCTTATAGGTCGTTTCATGTATTGTCACATATGATTTTTGATGATATGGAAGAGAAAGAGGGTGGTGAGAGAAAGAGGTGGTTGTTTTGCGTAGCAACCACCTCATGCGCTTAAATTTAGGAGTATGAGACGGCTCTTACACCATTGTACGGGTTCTAGTATTCTTTTAATCTATAAATATTTCTTTTTATATCTACAAATTAAGGAGTCATATAATTAATAGAAGACAACTAATAAGACCATCCATTATATAAGTCGTCTCACAACCCGTCTTAAGATTACGTGACATGCATGCGATGACCTATGAGACAACATCATTGTACTTGCCGTTAAACAATACCGGTATCAGCGGCGTCCAGGGCCTGGGCACCACGCCGTTCACCCGTATTCCCTTCTCGGCCATCTGCAGCGCCAAGGCGCGCGTGAACGCCACGATGACATCCTTGGTGGACGTGTAATCTATCAGCGTCTTTTGTCAAATAATGTGAAAATAAGCACCTCTTGTTATGTTTATTACATGATGATAATCTATCTTAAAGATTATATATTCTCATCAAATAATCTGTTATGATTATTTGTCCTGCTAGATTATTTACTCTAAATTATATAATTTGGACTCAAATAAGCTGAAATAAACAATCTTTAAGTATTGAGTCGAGTCCTGTTTATTATTACAATAAGGCCAACGAGTGTGCGCTAGTCATCACCCTCGATTCCGAGTGCTCGAGCTCTAGTTCACATGTATGTGTGCATTTGTCTCTAGCCATGATTCCAGTAATTGGTATTTAGAGCTAGGTTGGTGAGCTAGAAGAAAGGAGTGATGTAGACGCCACCGTCAAAGCTCAGAGGGAATGCCGCGGACGATGACAGCAGCTCACCTAGTCCATGTGACATTCCCATTTATTTTAAAAAAAAAGTTTTATCTTTACTGTTGGTGGGCCACACTGGACCCACCCGTCAGCCCCCGGCTCTCTTCACCGCGCGCCGCCCGCGCCCATGCAGCGCTGGCACAAGCGCGAGCGCCGGAAGCACCACGCAGCGCTGCACGCGGGTCCCGCCATCGCCGCTGTCACTCGAGGAGAGGTTTTACCGACTTCAATCTTCTCCTTCTCTTCTCTCTCACTCATTTTCTCTCTCACGCGCTCAGCTTCTCTCGCCTCCTCTGTTTTCTTCCACCGCCGCCGTCCGAGCCCACACTCGCCGCTGACGATCTCTCCATCCAATCCCGCCATCCAAACCGTCGCGCAAACCCCTCCAGCACCTGCCATGGCCACCGATTGAGTTTTCTTCCGCAAATTCTTCCTTCGTCGTCGCCGAGCTCGGGTTTCCGCCGCCACTCGTCGTTGTTCCTACTCCGGTGAGCAAACGATGCCGTAGCTTCTCCTCTGCCACTCTCTCGCAACCGCCGCTTCTTCGTTGCCGCAGCTGGCCGAGCCAAGCCCTGGGAGCACGCCGACCCGCCGTGGCTGCGTGGCCGTGCCGCCATGCGCGCGCGCGCGGGCGAGCCGAAGGCTCCCAGCTGCTGGGCCGTGCTCGCGGGAATGGGCCGGCAGGCCGAGCCGCGGTCGCGCGCGCGCAGGCCCGCACGCTCACGTCGCTGGCCGCGTCCCGCCCCGGCTGGGCCGCCGCATAGCTAGGCCGTGCCCCCGCGCTGCGCAGCTACGTTGCTGGGCTCGGTCCAGCAGTAGCTGGGCTGCCCAAAGCCCATAAGGCTGAAATCGGGTTTTCTTTTATTCTTTTCTTTTTCTAGGTTTTCCAATTAATAATAATTCCAAAGTATGAATAAAATCCAGTAAATAAATTAGGCTTCCTAAAATATTGAAAATAATTTTGTTAAGTTCTAAATAAAATTCCTCTACCACTTTATACAATAAAATTTAATATTTATTTTATATGATTTTTAAATATTTAAGTAAGTTTATAAATTATCTTTTAATTGTTGGTTAATTTATTTTTCTAAGTTAGTATTTATTTTGTTAATGGATTTTTTTATATTTAAGTGGGGTAATTAAGGGTTATTAATTTGAATTAAAATATGTTAAACCCTTGTCATTAATGAACTTAATTACCCTTACCATGAAGGAAATACTTCAGACAAGAATAATTAAAATTCTTAGTCTAAATATTTATTATAGCTATCTTTTCCAATGCATTGCATGTCATATTTCATGCATCGTTAATACTAACTTGCGTTATGTCAACGAATCGTATAGGACCCGAGATCATCGAGCCATCTGCTAACTCTGGGCCCCAAGTGGTAATTGTTGAGACCGCTCCCGCACCTGAATCGTCACTTCCGAACGAAACCCAAGGCAAGCCCCGGTACATCCCACCTATGTTTTTTTAAATTCTTTCTTTTATCACAGTCAGTCGAGTCATGTCTGTGCATTAGGTTCCAGGAATTGATTGACACCCACCTGCATCACTACCGAATCCTATGATGTTTTTACCCTATACAGGTACAGGTAGCACGATAGGCGCTACGCTTATGTCGTAGGATTGTCGGTAGCACTGCATAGGATAAATCTTAAAGCATGAAGGCTTTAAGTTGAATGAGATCTTTGAGAAATTAAATGAAAGTGGATGATGATGATGAGACCGGACGGGCCCCATAGAGGAAAGGGCAAAGACTGGATCTTGCAAGGTGGTAGCCCCGTCCGTGTCAAATTAGGACCAAACTGTTGGCGGCTCCGTGAACAAGTATTAAACAGTACCGTCTATATACTGGTATATGAGCCCCAGTAAGCTGATGTACCCTAACTACCTCAGTGGTAGGACATAGCCAACTTTCTTTTTCTGGCTGTTAGTGAGATTAAAGTCTCACGGGAGGGAAATGGTGGTCGCCCATGGATAACGTCTGGGACGAGTATCTAGTGGGGTCTTCATATTCCCGGGGGAGTTGGAAACGGATCGACCTCTGGTTGGGGTTAGTGGGAAAAGTTGTCATATACGACCAATGCGGTGCGTATGTGTCGTGTAGTCGGGTTTTTTTACCTAACTGGTAGAAATTGATTTGAATCGCTGTCCCTCGCAGCAATGAGTACCGCTTGTTCGCTTGGCGCGAACGGAGATAATCGAGTGTAACGAGAAGGAGAAGGATTAGTTAAAATTATTTAGATTGGCTTGATAATTTATGATTGCAAATAGTTGCAGGATGCAAACCTTGCTATTAATGAATATAATCTTGAGCTAAAATTTGAAAATAGCTATCCATTAGGAAGTGCGGTTTTTTGCAAGTCTGAGTCAACCTACCAGCCAAAGGCCTAAGCATTCTAGATGTCGGCCTTAGCGAGCCACATTGACGGGTCAGTCTTGCGGAGTATTTAGATACTCAGGGTTTGTTCGACTTATTATTTTAGGTGGGGAGCCAAACTCCTATGGATGGTCAGAAGACATGCCAGAGGAAGGACAACTGCCGGAGGGAGGTTCTCTTCAGTGGGAACGAATTGCGTCTCCGGAAGAATAGAGAACTAGGTGTGTCTCAGAGAGTGAGTTGGAATAAACATGGTTTAAAACTTGGTTTTTAATGTTGGTCAAACTTCTGTTAAGTTCACAAATCTTTGTTGTAATAAATGTTTCTCCGCTGCAAACTCTCGTCTATCTTTTTGGAAATCTGGTTATATTATACCATGATATAATCTATTTGGGCTTGTAAGAATGTATGTGCTGTTATAACTCGCTTCGTCGAGTGTTCTCCTGTACACGGTCCTGGTCATCCCGGGGGGATGTCACAGTCCAGCCATGGTGGAGCGTGTCCTGCCGAGCATCACCTACACTATAACAATTCTAACATTCTGTGACAATTCATTTATGTCACAAAACCTCAGAAATATGTCATACACTAAATTTAGTAATGATTCAGTGACAAACACTTTTCTGTCACAGAATGTCCGTGTTAAAAGATATTCTGTGACGATTTGTTATGTTTTTGTCACAAATTATTTGTGACAAATCTATCTTCATCATTACTTTATGACATTTAGTTTTCGTCATTAAATAAACAAAAAACATCACAAAATCCTACACTCCTATGTTACAGATTGGGCTGAAAAAATGCTTTATTTCAGTTTTTTTTATTCAAGGCTGATCTGTACATGTACTGGGCCAAACGAAATTTGAATTTGCAAAGACCCAATCCAATTACTTTATGGGCTAGTTATATTAAAAGTATTATTTTACAAACCCAACACAATACATCCAGCCCAACATTTGTTTTGTAAATTTCATTTCACACATTTAAAACCATCAAATTCAATCCGCATGACAACATAGCTATGTCATGGCGTTCCCGGCACTGACGAGGGCCAACTACCACGAGTAGGGCCTTGGTTATGTACGTAAACTTGGAGGCCATGGATTTGTGGTGTGTAGTGAAGATGCGCAATGTCGAGCACCGTAGGGATAAGCTGGCATTGGTCGGCATCCTTCGTGGAGTGTCAATGGATATGTCCTTAGGACTCACCATCAAGAAAAATGCCATGGAGGCATGGACCACACCCAAAAATTAACTACAGAAACTACATGTTATGACTAGTATCTCAAACAGGGAATAAACTATTTTCTAAAAATGATATTCTTATTACATTTCCTTGTAAAACTGATAATAAACAATGATAACTCACCGCATGATGACCATCATATTAATCGGGATATCTGAATAATTCTTTCAAATTTTCTGATCATAATTCAGTGCCATGCGCTGATCATTCAGAGCGTGCCTCTCTGGGGCATTACATACTCTTGTGATTTCACTCGTAAAATTTATTAGAAATGGTGCTTCAAAAAACCTAGTAGAAATATATGGGTAGCTCTGGTCTTGTATTCATAGATTTGAAAACCGGAGTTTGAATGAGGTAACACGCGGAGTTCACATGCATGCACATTACTTTATTGAAAGTTTGAAACGTCTTCGTGCTGCTGTAGACGCACGGTACCGTACTGGACAACACGAGAGGGCACGTACTAGTGACACTTGCTACATTGCACATACTACATAACCCCCTTCTTTTTCGAGAGTGGAGACAACTTGTACAAAAGAGACGACACCCGTCCCACGTATGCGACCGCACGCGTGACGCCGCCAGTAGCACCTTGGTTCTCTTAGCCATTGACCACAGCGCCTCCTGCATCCATGACCAGCAGGCAAAATATAAACATTTACTAATTGATAAAACGGGCAAGAGATCCTATGAGACACAACCTGTGTAGTTGTACAAGGATGACGTACCGTTGACATGGAGGAACTGGCCGGAGATGTATGACGAGTCCTGCTCGTTGGCGAGGAAGACGTAGCTTGGCGCGACCTCCGCCGGCTGCCCGGCGCGCTTCATGGGCACCTCCGACCCGAACTGCTCCACCTTCTCCTTCTTAAACGACGCCGGGATGAGCGGCGTCCATATCGGCCCAGGCGCCACGCCGTTCACCCTTATCCCCTTCTCGGCCAGCTGCAGCGCCAACGCGCGCGTGAACGCGACGATGGCGCCCTTGGTGGACGTGTAATCGATCAGCGTCTTGTTCCCCTTGTACGCGTTGATGGAGGACGTGTTGATGATGCTGCCGCCCTTCCCCATATGCTTGAGCACGTGCTTGGTCACCAAAAAGTAGGAGAAGATGTTGGTCCGGAACACGCGGTCCAGGTCCTCCTCGGTGATCTCCGTGATGGAGGGACGCTCGTACTGCTCCGCCGCGTTGTTGACGAGCACGTCGATGCGGCCGCCGTACGCGTTGGAAACTTCCTCCACCACGCGCCGGCAGTTCTCCTCGTACCCGAGGTCCGCGGGAACGGCCATCGGGTCGTGTTTCGCCGCGCCCGTAGTGCGGGACTTGATGTCGCGAAGGGCGTGTAGTGTCTCGGCGGCGTCCTTGTCTTCCTGGCCTTTGATGTAGGTGAAAGCCACCGTGGCGCCTTCCAGCGCGAAGCAGAGGCACACGGCGCGGCCGATGCCGGAGTCGCCGCCGGTCACCAGGGCGATCTTGCCGTGGAGCTTGTTGGCTGACTTGTAGTTCTGGATGAGGGCTTCCGGGCGCGGGTCCATGGCGTGCTCCTGCCCCGGCTGGGACCCCTGCTGCTGCGGCGGGAACTGCTGCGACGACATGGCTCTGGTTGCGGTTGCAGTGCACGGAGAAAGTTTTGCTTGGAGAATGGAGAAGCTGTATAGTACCGGGGGAGAAAACAGGCAGTTGAGCTGATCTACTGACAAGGAGAAAGTGTGCCCGCATGCCACGGCATAGGAAATGCAAGCAAGGTGGCATATAAAGAAGTGGACGGGTTACGCAGGCAGCATGCATGGCCGCGTGGCGAAAGAGGTAGGCGGGCGTGCCGGGAGACTGCATCCCCACGCGTCGAGGCGGGCCACGCGGGACCAGCAAGCACGGCCGAATGCCGTGCAGATGGCACCGCTTAGTGCTGTAGCATGGAGCTTAGGCTATTGGCACTCGCGGTTCTCTAATTCATCATCTAAAAAAAATATTTTATTTTGATCATCAAGATTTTTTTTCTATATTAATTTTTTTTGCATTCGTCATACTATATATCTCATCCTCTATCTCAACTACCTCTCTGTAGGACTCATGCATCAGTCTCTCCCCTCTCTCTTTTTCTCTCCCATCTCTCTCTTTCCTCTCTAATCTCTCTCTTCGCCGCCCGAGTCCCTCCTCTCTGCTCCTCCACGCTTCCCCCCTCCTTCGCCGCCTGCAGGCCCGCCAACCTCCTCCTACCCCATGGCGCAGGTCCCCACCGGCAACCCCGCGACCATGCCCCTCCCGCGCCACCCTCCTCCCTCCACCCTTCGCCGCCCTTGAGCTCCGCCGCCCCCTCCTCCAGATCTGGCGAAGCTCCGTCGAGGACGAGTTGAGGCCCCCGTGTCCTCCCCTCCAGCGCCTGCGAGCGAGGCGCGCAGACCTCCCTCTCCTGTCTCCAGATCCGGTAGTGGCGGCAAACTCTCCTATCTTGCCGGCGACGTGTGGAGGCCACAGATCCATCCTCTGCGCACGACCTCGAGCTCCTCCCCTCGTCGGCGGTGTGCACGCCTCCGCTGCTCTGTTCTCTCCCCTCTGCTCATTGACCTCGTCCCTGTCTTCTTCTCCTGCACGGCAACAACGACGGCGGAGGAGCAGAGCGAGCAGAGCATGGACGGGCACAGCTCTGGGCACGGGCGGGAGGCGCCGACGGTTGGGATGGTGTGCGGGCCTAGCGCCATCCACATGTGTAGCGGACGTCCGTTGCCCCCACCAGATTTGCCGTGTGAGAGTCCCGTACGCTTCGATAGCATAGGGGTAGCGTACCGCGGTGCGGGGTAATTTCCACACGTGTAGCGAACAGCGGTGCGGACAGTCTTAGTGTTCACAAATATCCTCTTGTTTCAAAATTGTTATCATTATTAATATTTTTTACTATATTTGATCATTCGTTTTATTTATTTTTTTAAATATCATAATTTATTTTTTTATTACATAAAATTTAAATATAATTTATAATTTTTTATATTTAAATAAATATTTTTAATAAAACAAATGATCAAAAGTAACAAAAAAAAGTCAATAATATCAAATAATTTTAAAACGAAGAGAGTATAAAATATAAGCATACAAACGACTATCAGTGGAATAGCAGCTGATTAAAAGATAATATTTTTTTATTAAAGAAGTACTCATGCCACTACTTAGAAAACAGACTTTTGATGACTATCCCTCCCAATAACCATATCCTAGAAAACCGTCTCAAAGCTCCCCGAGGACAAATAACTGTCAGAAAAGACCCGTCACTTTTGGATGGTCACGAAATCCAGTATTTGGTGACCGAAAACAGTCACTATATATAACTCTAGTGACAGACAAACAGTCACTATCAATTTAAAAGTTTCTCCTTTCTATGTTACTTAAAAGCATAAATTTTATCAATAGCTTTTGTCATGAACCTTTCCTTTGAGTAATAATATATGCCTATATACCATATGATCTTATATAAGCCCTCAAATCAAATTGATATATCAAGATTGAAAGTGTGAAATCGGATTAAAAAAGTAGTGAGATCATAACAACCATACTAGGTGTCCAAATCTATGTAATTAGTCAATATAGGAGTATAACAGAAGTTCATATAAATAATATATGTAATCAATTTGATAGAGAAATAATGAAATTTCTAATTGATGGCGAATAATATGCACAACCAGTGAGGATTTTCTAGCCAACATCGACAAAATCTCATGTTTCTCTTTTTTATAGAGAAGCTCAACCATGTCCGGTAAAAAAAAACTCTCAAACCATGGTATCAGCCTAAGGTCACACAAATACTTTTGGACCAGACATACTATATAGATACTCAAGTCAACATCGTCGTCCCTATGTGTGTCAGGCTGTTAAAGATGGATTGTTTTTATTTTTATAAATTTATGCACAAAGATTTGAACCCTGATGGAATGTCTCACAACCTGAGGAACTAACCAACTAAGAGTATGTCAGTATAAAAAAAAACTTATGACGAATAAGATATGCATATATTTCTAATGATGAATAAGAGAAAAGAATACATTTTAAAAATATGGCGGTGGTTATGGTGAAGGGTGCGGTTGTGTGATTGAGAGCATTGTGTTTTAAAGGAACGCCCATGAAGAGCACGGCCCAGTCTTATATAAAGTCGAGGATCAGACGGAGTTGGGAGTGATGGCAGTGTAGGAGTTGTTAATCACTTTGGCACCCACAAGGAGTATGGTTTTTAGAAAAAAATATGAAAATGTTCTATTTTTATTTCTTAACTAGACTACCTGGCCCGCGCAATTGCGCAGGCTAGACACAAATTATTCTTATAATATTTTAATATTACTACAAATTATATAGCGTACTACTAATAATAAGGGGCTTGCTAATTTTTAACTGACTGAAAGTTTTGACAACTTTCAATCAATGTTTTGAGCCATCGGATCTGGATTCAATGGTTTATAATTATTATATAGATAATCCTATAAAACAAATTAAAATACAAAGTAACAAGCCATCAAGACTGAAAGTTTCCAGTAGATTAAAAGGTAGAAAATATGTAACAATAAATGATTATACTGTAATGTGAAATACATTAGAACTGTCATAAAAAATTAGTTAAAATATGCAAAAAGGGCTTACCTCCACGCATATCCACAATTCTTGCCATCATGCTGATTAGATTGATAATGCTTGTACCTACAATAATGAAATGGAGGCATAGTTTATTTAGAAGGCACTTGTAGATACTCTTGTTTTCTGTGAATCATTGTTCGCCAAGATTCTATCTAAGAGATGGATCATGCTTACTTAGAGCTAAGTAAAATTATTATTTTTTTGCACTGCCCAAATTCTAAAATTCTTGAAATAGAACTTCGTAGAAAATTCAAAATTTTCCCTCTATTAATTTCATTTATATCATATACCCTGTATTAACTTTATCCATCTATATTATGAGTTGGACGAAATATGCAATATATTGCCAATGTGAATTATTAGTAAACTGATTGAAGCTTGGATTATGTGTTATATAACATGAATAGATGTAGCATAATATGTAAATCTATCCTGTTTTTCTCCAATTTATATATTTTCATTATTTAATTTTAATTAAGGCAAATTTATTTTATTACAACTATAGGATAACAAAATATATTTACTTATTTGATGTAGAATGGAATAACAACATATATTTACCACAGTGCAAGCTGAAATGTCATCTTAATTAGACACATTATTTCTAATGTAGAAACTCTTGGAGGACTTTTAGTTTAGTATTATTTTTCTAGGCAGCTTATATGCATAGGACTATAGGAGGTATATCTATTAGGCAAAATTGTCTGGAACACACCAAGAAAGCGTGGCATCTTTCCGAGTAGATCAACAAAATCAAATTCACTTAGAACACATTACTATTTTGAGTGCTTTCATTTGTCACAAACTATGGTCATTTGGAATTCATTAGAATTCAGAACTTGACATAAATATCTTATATTCTCTATCATTCAAAATGGTGCTAGACCTTTTGTGATTGTTTGCATGGTTTACTCGATAAATTAAATATTAAAATAATAAGCAAACTATGCCAGCAATCGAGAAATAATCTACCTCTATTTTTTAACGACAGATAATGCAACCATGTATATTGGTGATGAGTTGTAAATTCTAACATATTTCATATATTAAGATAAAAAAATTTAAAAATAATTGTTAAATAGTCATAATGTGGCATAGATGAGAGCTACCAGAATAATAATATATTCCAGCTGAATATAATTTTATCGGTATGATTGGGACCAAGTCAAGATTTATGCTGGTGTGTTCTAGACAATTTTCCCATTTATATATTGTTGTTCTTTCCTTTCCATGATTATCTTAGAATCTTTGGATTTCCCTTATGTGGGGATGCCATGAGATGGGTTGGATGCTACTATAAAGGATGCTATTATACTTCACATATGTACAGGAAAATAAAATGGGTAATGCCATTGTACATGTATCATATAAAAATATGTTGGAGTCACATAGAAAATGCCATTGTCTATTGGAATTAAATCTGCATGTAGACATTCAATTCTCTTTCATTGGATCTAATAACTACATGAATGTGATATCTAATAAAATAAATAAAATGTTCTTTTGTTTCACGTTTAGATCCAACCTGGTTTATTACATATATAAGCTCAATACTAATTTATATGACTCAGCTGCAATTAGTTAAACTCATATTTGATATAGGTATGTTTCTGAATAGCTAAACATGCTTGAGGCTTGTATGCGAGAATCAAAAGTATGCACGCAGAGTCTATAAGTGGCACCTTTCATTACAGTACATGAGGTTGTCTTCAATTCATCATTGCACCGTCTAAGCATTATTGCTGGTGGGATGACTAGTATGATCGTCAAGGCATTTAAAGAATGCTTTTGTTCGGCGTGGTGGATGTAGAAACATAGTTACCTTAGGTTAGTAGCTTCCTACTTTCGCTTTTCTGGGTGCTTTTCTAGATGACGTTGTGGCTGTCGATGGAATCTTGTTGCTCCGCTGCTTGGTGTTGATCTTCTCGACCAGCGAGCCTCAAAAACAATCTAATTAATCAATCGCTCACCACCGGACATAAAAATCGTGACCACCAGCTTGTCCAATGGCCTGTTGCAGCCACAGGTGACGTCGGATCCGCCATTATCGTCTCGTGATTGAGCACACGGCTTTTCTTCGTCTTGTTGTACGGCATGGCCCCTTGATGGATGCAGCCTCCGCCTAGCTTGTGCAAATTGTTCCATTCACATCTGCCGTGTCCAATACTCCAGATTGATATTGCCACGAGCCATCGTTTTTTGGCACGCCGCCTGGTGCTCTAAACCAACTCCTAGATTCAGAGGAGAGGAGCACCGTCATTTTATAGATTAGTAGTAGATCAGGTTAAGGAGAGGGAGAAGTGGGCATCAAGGGCCGGATATCCTCCTAATATTGCGTTATGATGAGTTCAACGGTAAGATGTTTTGCTTTTTTGTGAGATCTTCTAAATTATTTCTTTTTTTTTCTAGACATCATGATGAAAAGTTCATCTCCTTTTATTATTAAATAGATGTTTCTTACAAATACTTTAAATTAATTGAACGAGTATACGTGGTAGCGCACTTCAACATCTAGTGTTTTCTTTTATGTTCACAAACAAAATTCGATCAGAAGACAACATAATTCAATCGATAGGCGAAAAGAAAACAATCAGAACATAACATAACAGGTGGGATCCACAGCCGTAGCCTCTCCAGAGTCCAGACTCGAGCACACGCCGATGCGATCAATAGAATCTCGATCCCCTGCCAACCTCGCCACTGCTCCATGGTCTCCGCCACGATGACCCGCCATCACCACGTGATGAGGGAGGGTCCTTCCTTTGCCGCCCACTCGACCACTCTCAGTCTCCCACTCACCCTCTGCCATACCTAGCCAACAGGTCGGCCCGTCACGGGTAAGGCCGTTGACCTAATGGGCTGGCACGGGCCTGTCTGTTTAACGGGTTGTGCCGTGATAGCACGACGGGCCTATGTTCAAGATCAAGCATGACACGACTTGTCTTACACGGATCGTGTCGGTCCATCAGCACGACAGACTATTCGGATCGGGTTGACTCGAAGCGTAATTAAAATTTATATGTATTTTTTTTTCAAAATTTGAATTTTTATATATAAAATTATTTTTATCAATAAATTTAAGTTAAAAATATATAATTTTTAGTATAAACATTAAAATATTGATCATTTTATTTGACGGTCCGTATCAGTCCGGATGGGCTAAACGGGTCATGCTAAAGAGGTCGTGTCCGGTTTACACGACTGACATATGGCTAGATCCAGACACGATCCGTGATAGGTCATGAGCCGGCATGGTCCGTAAAGCATTGTGTCGAACCATGTTTGGACCGGAAAAAATAGACGAGCCTCGTGCCGGCCTATTTAACCCGGTTCACTTGGGCATGTATACTCTGCCTCCACGCGCTCCCACTTTCCTCTAGGCTATTGGATGGTTAATTAAGCCAGGCACGTTAAGCGGTGCGTGCCACGCGTGCACGCGGTCCTGCTGGTTCCGCGCGCGGCGACCTCGGCGCGTGGCAAAGACAGCTGCCACGTCCGCCTTCCTTCTAGGCCACGCGCCACGCCTGCCTACCTCGGTTCCTCCTCTTTTATACGCTTCCACGCCACCTCGTGCTTCACTCACGGTGCCATGCGCGCCCACTTTCTAGTAGCAGCGACTGCTAGATCGTCATCACCAGCTCGAGCCCCCACACTCTTCTCCTCCGCCGTTCCCAAACCACGAAACGTTGTTCCAACACAACCCAACGCCGCGAGAACGCTCATCGCATCCTTCGCTTCCCGGAGAAGCGCAAGCGCAACTAGCCGAGCCGGGTCGTCGTCGGTCCGCGCGATGGCGTCGTCGCAGCAGTTCCCGCCGCAGCAGCAGGGGTCCCAGCCGGGGCAGGAGCACGCCATGGACCCGCGCCCGGAAGCCCTCATCCAGAACTACAAGTCAGCCAACAAGCTCCACGGCAAGATCGCCCTGGTGACCGGCGGCGACTCCGGCATCGGCCGCGCCGTGTGCCTCTGCTTCGCGCTGGAAGGCGCCACGGTGGCTTTCACCTACATCAAAGGCCAGGAAGACAAGGACGCCGCCGAGACACTACACGCCCTTCGCGACATCAAGTCCCGCACTACGGGCGCGGCGAAACACGACCCGATGGCCGTTCCCGCGGACCTCGGGTACGAGGAGAACTGCCGGCGCGTGGTGGAGGAAGTTTCCAACGCGTACGGCGGCCGCATCGACGTGCTCGTCAACAACGCGGCGGAGCAGTACGAGCGTCCCTCCATCACGGAGATCACCGAGGAGGACCTGGACCGCGTGTTCCGGACCAACATCTTCTCCTACTTTTTGGTGACCAAGCACGTGCTCAAGCATATGGGGAAGGGCGGCAGCATCATCAACACGTCCTCCATCAACGCGTACAAGGGGAACAAGACGCTGATCGATTACACGTCCACCAAGGGCGCCATCGTCGCGTTCACGCGCGCGTTGGCGCTGCAGCTGGCCGAGAAGGGGATAAGGGTGAACGGCGTGGCGCCTGGGCCGATATGGACGCCGCTCATCCCGGCGTCGTTTAAGAAGGAGAAGGTGGAGCAGTTCGGGTCGGAGGTGCCCATGAAGCGCGCCGGGCAGCCGGCGGAGGTCGCGCCAAGCTACGTCTTCCTCGCCAACGAGCAGGACTCGTCATACATCTCCGGCCAGTTCCTCCATGTCAACGGTACGTCATCCTTGTACAACTACACAGGTTGTGTCTCATAGGATCTCTTGCCCGTTTTATCAATTAGTAAATGTTTATATTTTGCCTGCTGGTCATGGATGCAGGAGGCGCTGTGGTCAATGGCTAAGAGAACCAAGGTGCTACTGGCGGCGTCACGCGTGCGGTCGCATACGTGGGACGGGTGTCGTCTCTTTTGTACAAGTTGTCTCCACTCTCGAAAAAGAAGGGGGTTATGTAGTATGTGCAATGTAGCAAGTGTCACTAGTACGTGCCCTCTCGTGTTGTCCAGTACGGTACCGTGCGTCTACAGCAGCACGAAGACGTTTCAAACTTTCAATAAAGTAATGTGCATGCATGTGAACTCCGCGTGTTACCTCATTCAAACTCCGGTTTTCAAATCTATGAATACAAGACCAGAGCTACCCATATATTTCTACTAGGTTTTTTGAAGCACCATTTCTAATAAATTTTACGAGTGAAATCACAAGAGTATGTAATGCCCCAGAGAGGCACGCTCTGAATGATCAGCGCATGGCACTGAATTATGATCAGAAAATTTGAAAGAATTATTCAGATATCCCGATTAATATGATGGTCATCATGCGGTGAGTTATCATTGTTTATTATCAGTTTTACAAGGAAATGTAATAAGAATATCATTTTTAGAAAATAGTTTATTCCCTGTTTGAGATACTAGTCATAACATGTAGTTTCTGTAGTTAATTTTTGGGTGTGGTCCATGCCTCCATGGCATTTTTCTTGATGGTGAGTCCTAAGGACATATCCATTGACACTCCACGAAGGATGCCGACCAATGCCAGCTTATCCCTACGGTGCTCGACATTGCGCATCTTCACTACACACCACAAATCCATGGCCTCCAAGTTTACGTACATAACCAAGGCCCTACTCGTGGTAGTTGGCCCTCGTCAGTGCCGGGAACGCCATGACATAGCTATGTTGTCATGCGGATTGAATTTGATGGTTTTAAATGTGTGAAATGAAATTTACAAAACAAATGTTGGGCTGGATGTATTGTGTTGGGTTTGTAAAATAATACTTTTAATATAACTAGCCCATAAAGTAATTGGATTGGGTCTTTGCAAATTCAAATTTCGTTTGGCCCAGTACTGTACAGATCAGCCTTGAATAAAAAAAACTGAAATAAAGCATTTTTTCAGCCCAATCTGTAACATAGGAGTGTAGGATTTTGTGATGTTTTTTGTTTATTTAATGACAAAAACTAAATGTCATAAAGTAATGATGAAGATAGATTTGTCACAAATAATTTGTGACAAAAACATAACAAATCGTCACAGAATATCTTTTAACACGGACATTCTGTGACAGAAAAGTGTTTGTCACTGAATCATTACTAAATTTAGTGTATGACATATTTCTGAGGTTTTGTGACATAAATGAATTGTCACAGAATGTTAGAATTGTTATAGTGTAGGTGATGCTCGGCAGGACACGCTCCACCATGGCTGGACTGTGACATCCCCCCGGGATGACCAGGACCGTGTACAGGAGAACACTCGACGAAGCGAGTTATAACAGCACATACATTCTTACAAGCCCAAATAGATTATATCATGGTATAATATAACCAGATTTCCAAAAAGATAGACGAGAGTTTGCAGCGGAGAAACATTTATTACAACAAAGATTTGTGAACTTAACAGAAGTTTGACCAACATTAAAAACCAAGTTTTAAACCATGTTTATTCCAACTCACTCTCTGAGACACACCTAGTTCTCTATTCTTCCGGAGACGCAATTCGTTCCCACTGAAGAGAACCTCCCTCCGGCAGTTGTCCTTCCTCTGGCATGTCTTCTGACCATCCATAGGAGTTTGGCTCCCCACCTAAAATAATAAGTCGAACAAACCCTGAGTATCTAAATACTCCGCAAGACTGACCCGTCAATGTGGCTCGCTAAGGCCGACATCTAGAATGCTTAGGCCTTTGGCTGGTAGGTTGACTCAGACTTGCAAAAAACCGCACTTCCTAATGGATAGCTATTTTCAAATTTTAGCTCAAGATTATATTCATTAATAGCAAGGTTTGCATCCTGCAACTATTTGCAATCATAAATTATCAAGCCAATCTAAATAATTTTAACTAATCCTTCTCCTTCTCGTTACACTCGATTATCTCCGTTCGCGCCAAGCGAACAAGCGGTACTCATTGCTGCGAGGGACAGCGATTCGAATCAATTTCTACCAGTTAGGTAAAAAAACCCGACTACACGACACATACGCACCGCATTGGTCGTATATGACAACTTTTCCCACTAACCCCAACCAGAGGTCGATCCGTTTCCAACTCTCCCGGGAATATGAAGACCCCACTAGATACTCGTCCCAGACGTTATCCATGGGCGACCACCATTTCCCTCCCGTGAGACTTTAATCTCACTAACAGCCAGAAAAAGAAAGTTGGCTATGTCCTACCACTGAGGTAGTTAGGGTACATCAGCTTACTGGGGCTCATATACCAGTATATAGACGGTACTGTTTAATACTTGTTCACGGAGCCGCCAACAGTTTGGTCCTAATTTGACACGGACGGGGCTACCACCTTGCAAGACCCAGTCTTTGCCCTTTCCTCTATGGGGCCCGTCCGGTCTCATCATCATCATCCACTTTCATTTAATTTCTCAAAGATCTCATTCAACTTAAAGCCTTCATGCTTTAAGATTTATCCTATGCAGTGCTACCGACAATCCTACGACATAAGCGTAGCGCCTATCGTGCTACCTGTACCTGTATAGGGTAAAAACATCATAGGATTCGGTAGTGATGCAGGTGGGTGTCAATCAATTCCTGGAACCTAATGCACAGACATGACTCGACTGACTGTGATAAAAGAAAGAATTTAAAAAAACATAGGTGGGATGTACCGGGGCTTGCCTTGGGTTTCGTTCGGAAGTGACGATTCAGGTGCGGGAGCGGTCTCAACAATTACCACTTGGGGCCCAGAGTTAGCAGATGGCTCGATGATCTCGGGTCCTATACGATTCGTTGACATAACGCAAGTTAGTATTAACGATGCATGAAATATGACATGCAATGCATTGGAAAAGATAGCTATAATAAATATTTAGACTAAGAATTTTAATTATTCTTGTCTGAAGTATTTCCTTCATGGTAAGGGTAATTAAGTTCATTAATGACAAGGGTTTAACATATTTTAATTCAAATTAATAACCCTTAATTACCCCACTTAAATATAAAAAAATCCATTAACAAAATAAATACTAACTTAGAAAAATAAATTAACCAACAATTAAAAGATAATTTATAAACTTACTTAAATATTTAAAAATCATATAAAATAAATATTAAATTTTATTGTATAAAGTGGTAGAGGAATTTTATTTAGAACTTAACAAAATTATTTTCAATATTTTAGGAAGCCTAATTTATTTACTGGATTTTATTCATACTTTGGAATTATTATTAATTGGAAAACCTAGAAAAAGAAAAGAATAAAAAAAAACCCGAAAACCTACAAAATTATTTTCAATATTTTAGGAAGCCTAATTTATTTTCATTATTCCCGTCGCAATTAATGTGATCGTCTGGAACACATGAAATTGCTTGCATAGTTGCATACGGTCAATTACTCTTTTAAGTGTTGTATCATGAGTGATCTGTTATTGTTGTCGTTATCCCGTGGAATTATATCCAGCTGCAGCATGGATCCTAAGCAAAAACATACGATGAGTTTTACTGTTGAAAATATTGGCCAGCCAGTAGTTTGAGGGTAATTTCGTAGTTACACTATTAATTAATAAATTTATGTTTATTTTCATGATAGTATATTAAGTCTACTAAATCATTAAAATATTAGTTTATCTTAAAAAATATGAAATATTAGTTATTAATTAGATTGTTAATATAACTTTATTTACAACAATAAAAAACTAATTATTATATAAATCTATAACTCTTATTTTTTCTGATATTGCCTTCAAATTACGAAACTACTGGCTAGTAGTTACGATTTTAGATTATAAAATCTATACCATTACATCAAAGAGAGTAGTTTCTTAAAACTATTGGTCAGTATGTTGGACAACAAAACTTCTCCAGAAATAATATAATTAACCCTGGATCGATTAATTAACAACAACATTGGTAAGCCTACGCAGGTGCAGGTCATCAGGCTCCAACTTGTTCAGACTGAGGACACCCAGTTGAGTCGATATATCACACAATGTTTTAGTGTACCGTTGCACGAAGATTTTAGGAATGCGTCAATGACCTGACCATGAAGAAAAGAAAGCACCGGCCGGTACTCCACCCAAGCAAGGGCCAAGCTAGGATATTTTATTTGGGCAATTCTGCAGTGATGAAGATGCATTGTCTTTGCTTGATGCTGCTGATCGGTGTTGACGGGCAGAAATAGCCGCATGCATTGGAATTCTGATTGAAGTCCGCATGCTGCAGCCAAATTTGTCATTAAAATGGTTGATGATGTGCTGCAAATTCATCAGTAAGAACCAAAGAGTGAACGGAAGAAGAGAAGTGGAAGGCCTCCAAATCCGTCGCTCCCTCACCGCGAGTACGACGCCACCGCCGCTCGGGGAAATTGCCCATGTCGCCGCAATCAAGAAACACCTCCCGCCCCACATCCGGGACACGACCACACGTCATTCGAGGCCATCATGGCGCGCCCGCACTGCCGCGCTCGAGCTTACACCGAACGACGAGATCCGGCTGCTGGTGGTCGTCGTCAACTTCAGGACGTACGAGAGCGCCCGAGCTGCTGGCGCTCCCCGCCGGCTACTACGGCAACGCAACGCAAAGTTTTCAAAGAGATAGCGTCCATGTGGCGCACCTGACCAAGGAGGAAATATATAAAACTGCTACTTTCAACAATATTGCTATGTTGGAGTGATATTATTTTAAACAAAAAACCAATTATTTCTTTGATACAAGTAATTTTCAGAGCAACCTATTGGCATCGCTTCTGGAAACTCTTGCAAAAGGACATTCGTAGGGACATCATCATCATCATCATCAAAACATGTCCGCTGTTGGAAGTGGTATCCATGAATATCTTTGCAACAAATGGACGATCATTAAGCATAGGATGTGCTTCTAATTTTTTTCTATTGTTTTTTATAATGAGCTGTATGCTGGGTGTCTAAATGTTTTAATAATAAGTATGCATAACTGGCTGCATAAAAAACTTGCAAAAAGTCAAAACCTTTTTTCATTATCTAAAAAGTTCATTTTCGTTTGCTGATATATAAAGAATCAGATAAACACAAGTCAACAACCTACAACCTTGTTCTGTCTATTTTGTGCTGTTATAAGGAATCGTTGACATGCTGTCGTTCAATGGTACTATCAGTTTTTAATAACCAAGGTTGTTGTCTGTAGCAAGGCTGTGGGCTATTTAATCAACAGAACATGTTTCAAACTGAAGTTGGTTCGATTATCTGACTACTTATATATTGACACCCGACTGCCTTATTAAGACGTTCTGTTGTGACGACACCAGCTACTAACAGCCGCAGCTAATGCCTTCTTCCAGTATTTTTTTTTGCTTCGTGCACCAGCTACTAATAACAGCTGTCAACAAAGCGCGACGTGTTCTGGTACTTGTAGAATCTGGCACATGTTAGGTAATACCCAAAGTTGATGGCAAGCAGCACGGTGAGCAGCCAGTAAAGGTTCTCCATCCTGGAGGCGTTCATGTTGTCCGGCAGCCACGACGTGGTGTGCTGTACGACGCCTATGAGGGCCGAGCCCAGGTAAAACCCGAGCGCGATGATCATGGCAACCATGCCCGTGGAGGTGTTCTTGAGCGACGGCGGGAACTCTTGGTAGTACAGACTGATCTGCCCGGGAAAGTGCAGGGCCTCTCCAGCACCGGTGAGCGCAAACGGCAGGACCAGCCACATGGCCGACATCGGCGAGACCCACGCCGGGTTGCCCTGCTGCCCGGCGGCGTGCACGGTGGCGAGGCGCTGGCGCTCGATGACCGCGGAGGCTGCCATGCTGACGACGGTGATCACGTGACCCGCGCCGATGAGCTGCAGCGGCGTCGGGGTGTGCCCGGTGAGGCGGCGCAAGAGAGGGAGGATTGCACGGTCGAGGAGGCCGATGAAGATCACGGCGGCCAAGAGGCAAGAGACGTTCAAGGAGGCCGCTGGCACCGTGAAGCGGTGGATGGCGCGGTCCATGGACAGTGCCTGCAGAATGGTGAAGTTGATCTGCGCGCTGATGGCCACGCTGAGGAAGATGGACGCGCTCCAGAGCGGCACGATGCGGAGCACCGCCTTGAAATCTTCCACTTGCTGCACCGTGCAGATGCGCCATGGCCGGGCCACCGAACCTTTTTCCGTGGTGATGATGTCGTCGTCCGTGATCAGTGCAGCACGGTTCAGGAACCTACAGTTGATGATAATATAAGCTTGGTAAGAGAGCTATCAGCAATCAATGCATTCGCAAAAAAAAAAAAAAATAGTACTAGTAACTTTATATAATGACATAGTTGAAATTCATGCGACATATATAATAAGGATTCTTGGGTTTAATATTTTCTGTTAGACAAACTCTCCGGGTCTAGAGTTGTGAACTTCGATTATTGATTGAAAATCAGGGGTGTTTTCAATCACCGTAACACTGTTCATAGTACTTAGATCTAGATCGGAAAACTAGTAACTTATAATTTTCCTACAGTTATTAATACGTTGATATTTTTTTGCTAGTCAATAAATAATCCTACAAAATAAAATAAAACAAACCATCAAATTGGAGTATCATACGGTTGAGGCATTGCTTGAAACAACCGTTAGTTCTCAGTTGGTTGAACACAAGCTAATACGATATATTTACTTGCACATGATCAAACATTCGAAAGGATCACTATTTGTTTAGAGAGATTATTTATATACTTGTGTCATCAATCTATAACTAAACCTTTAGTTGGAAAGTCATTCTATTATATAGGGTTTTTTTTTTACCCTTTTCAATTATGTTTAGGTTACATCTACTTAACAGCACGTTTCTCAAACCAAAACGATCTAGAAGTACAATTACAACATAATTCATCAAAGCAACTATAGATGAAGTGAATCATATTATTGTCTACTTTTTGCATATTTTGTTTGTGCCATGGGTGTAAGGATATCTTTCCTTTGAAATCAAATATTCTTTTCGTTTCTTTTATCTTCGCTCACATGTTTCAGTGAAAACTCAATTTTGTACTTTCCCTATGGCTAATCTATGTATGGGGATTCTTGTCTGTGAGACACTCATAATATGTGTATTTGTGTGACAGACACGAGACGGAACTGTTTTGTCTAGCGAACACCACGAAAATGTGATTTTGTGTGTTGGCGTCTTCCACATCAGCTCGGTGGCGCTGCACACGTGGGTGTCGGCCCACTCATGTTCCCCAAGCAGGCGACAACCGTGTCTACCGCCGCAAGAGGAGGAGGCGCTAGTGCTCCGTGTTCCGGGAAAGGTTGTCGGAGATCCAAGCGGGGCAGCACACACGGGCAGGATTTCTTGGCGGACCATAGCGCCATTGTCGAGTAGCCACCTTCGCTAGTGCTAATCGGGTCCGGTTCGAACACTTATGACCCAAAGGGCACATCGGTCATTTTACCCTCCATCTTCTCTCCCATCTGACTGAAAATATTTTTTAATCGGGCTGCGGTGTTTGTGTCTCTCATACAAAATCACGATTTTACGGTATCTACCAGATAAAACAGGCCCGTCTCGTGGCTGTCACACAAATACACATATTATGAGTGTCCTACAGATAAAAATTCTATTATATATCATGTGAATGGATATTTTTTCTATTTGGTTTGCTGCTTACACCTTTCACTAGCACGTGGCAGTGAAAGCGCAGCTATACATTTGGATCATAGGCTAGAATAATTCTAACCTTGCTAGGCTAGGGTTGGCATTTGGAAACATAAAAAAAAAACTTGACCACGCTACCTCACCTGATGGAGGTAAAAAAAAGATTGCTCTTGAGGGAGAGCTGATTTGGCTCGCCGTCAACGGCAAAGTCACGCAAGTAAAGATTTCTCTCGTAACTACCTCTTAGAAAACTAATCAAATGATTAGTAATAGCAAGTTTGTTGTTGCCGGCAGGAGCTAGTTTGCCTAGCTGAGCTATAGCTCGGCGTAGCTGAGCTACCAAACGCAACTTGCCAGGTCTTATCATCTTTTGTTAAAAAAAATTAATTGGATAGAGACAAGTGAAACAGTGAGTATTGCATCAACCAGAAGTCACACATGTATAGTATTGCATTAATTGGATGAAAAAGACACCTATCGACAACACTAGCGCGTAGCGAGCGCCACTGAATTCAACTTATTATTATCGTACCGTACGGTTGCCAATAATCGTGTTAAAAATTTATATATAAATTCTTTATTACCAACATGGATTAATAAAACTGGACGTCACAATTGAGCAGACTTTTCTTACCTAAAGCAATCTGTCGGATAGATGTTATTAGTGTCATTAATCGTATAGCCGTCACCATCACCGGTACGTCCTCCATAGTAAAACCTCATCATCGACTCACCGGATGATGTCGTCACGTTGATATTCCTCTTCCTTGCAGCAGCTACGACGACCCTCGCGAGCCCCGTGAACGGGCTGCACCGCACCGCCGGCCGGCGGTAATAAGGCGAGCCGAGGAGGAGGCCGGCGAGCCCCACGACGGATGCGGCGGCGGCGATCCCGAACCCGAGCGTCCACGACACGGTGTCCTGGACGTAGGTGATGGCCGTGCTGCTGAGCACGGAGGAGGAGTATAAGAGGATGAAGAACCAGTTGAAGAGCACGTCACGGTCGGCCGGCGAGTCGAACTGGTCGGCGCCCATGGTCGCCTGGTTGAACCGCGACCCCGCCGCGCTCACGCACAGGAGGAAGATTCCGGTGTACAGCGCCGCCATCTGCCCGCCGGAGGCCGGTGAGCACGGGCTGCCGGAGCCTGATGGCTGCTTGCACGGCGCTGGCCGGAGGCTGTGTAGGCCGGCAGTGAGTGTGAAAACCACCAGTGACTGTCCGTCCGCATCGATCCAGAGAGTTGATGTGAGCAAGATGACATGACGGGTACCAGTTCGTGCAGCAGTATCAAAAGATGAGATTGTACTGACCAGGACGGAGAAGGCCATGGAGACAGCCACTACAGGGTAGCAGCCGAAGAAGGCATCGGCGACGACGGCTCCGATCACCGGGCCTAAACTGAGACAGCCGTTGACGATGTTTGCGATCTGTGCCGCGTCGACGCTCGGCACGTTGTACTCCTGTATCAGGTACACCACCAGGTTGGTCATGACACCATTTGTGGCCAGACCCAGACCTATTATTGCCACTGCACCACAGAGACATAAGAGACATGAGAGAGAGAGAGAGAGAGAGAGAGAGAGAGAGAGAGAGAGAGAGAGAGAGGTACCTCCGAGGAAAGGGAAGGTGATCCATCCACCCTCCTTCCTGGAACCGCTCGGCTGCTGGGGAGACTCATGATCGACGCCGAGGTGGGCACAAAGCAGAGGTTCTTGCGGCCCATTCTCTTCCATACTGCTGTCGTAATTTCTTCTTGCTCTCCAATGTTCTGACAAATTAAGCACTGCACCACTTAGAGGTGGGGGCAAAACATCAAGGTCTATTGGAAGAACGTGACTCCAGAAAGGGTTGTATATGTGAGCACATTTGTCGTGGCTATTGACTACCAGTAGCAGGTAGGTAGTACTGAACGGTCGACCCGGCCACCTAGGCGTACCCGCGCCTTTCTTTTCGTTTGATTCGAATCATACCAATTCATGTACTCTGCGAATGAATCATTTAATAAAAAAAAATGCATTGGACATGCCACTTTCTCTTTCATGCCGGCTCCAGAGTCTATTTTTTTTTTTTTTGAAAAAGCCTTTTCGGCCTGCTTGTATTGAAAGCTATAGCAATTGTCCGATACAACGTTCATCGCTGGGGTTACCAGCTTACAATACAAGAACAAATCCCATATGCCCGAGAACTTACAACACTGAGATTTACCAGCTTGCATGTCAAAGTGTAACTATCAAAAAAAAAGAGGGGCGGGGGGGGGGGGGGGGGGGGGGACCTAAGCCGGCTTGCTACATTACATGAAGCTCTCCTCTTCTTCACACGCATCCCACTTGTTTCGGAATGTCTGGTACCAGGTCTTCAGCTTCTCTAGCATCGCCTCCATGGACACTCCTGGTCTTGTCTTCTTAGGATTCCTTTCCAGTTCTGCATGAATGAACATATATTATGGAGGATATTAGAAGGATTCCTACAAAACTTTTTCTGAATCGCAGCAGTGTTTCTGTTCTTCCATAGCCCCCATGCTACACATGTAAAGTAAAACACCCCCACATTATAACTGTGTCTCCTTTTAGGGATCCAGTTACTCAGGAAATCATTCATTGAGCTAGGTATTTTTTTCCACCCCAAAGCCTCTTTTATACTGATCCATATAAAATTTGTCATTTTGCACTAAAATAGGATATGGTCAGTGTTTTCCGGCTTGCCACAAAGGTAGCAGTTTCTCTCCCCTTCCCACACCCTCTTTTCTTGAGTACCACACCCATTTGCAATTTATCTTGGAAGGTCAACCATAAGAAAACTTTAAGTTTTGTTGGTAGTTTACTACACCATTGCTTATTCATTCTCTTGTTGACCATTCCTCTGAAAGCTAAGTTTCTATATAAAGAGTTTGTAGTATAAGCCCCCGGTCTTCATTGCTCAGATTTCTCCTGAAACCGAGATCCCATTAGCCTCCTCTTCCTGTTACCTCCACCGTCTGCATACTATTCCCACATATGTTGTACAATCATGGATATTGGATTCTTAAACATGTGTTTCTGAGCTGCACATTATCCTAGAATAGTACTCCCTCCGGTATCAAAACTAAGGACGTTTAAGACATCATTTAGCATACCAAGAAGGTATTAATTTAGGTATAGTTTTCCATCCTTGCCCTTATTAAATAAGGTGCGAACCCTGCCCTGGATATAAACCTCACGAGGCCCGATTGGCTAGCGCTGTTGTTTCCTTACCTCAATGATTGGGTTCGATTCGCTGGAGCCCTGATTTTTTTGCTTTTTGCATGGTGTTTTTGTGGGGTTTTTTGCATGGCATCGTGACATGCGGCTGGCGCTCTTGTTTCACCTAGTACTACTTGCATGGCGCCAGTTTTTTTTGTCCACAGATGCTTGGCTCTGGCCCCATGGCGCTATTCTTTAGCAAAATTTTTTTGTCGCACGGCTAGAGTGCATGGCGCCTTGTTTTTCCTTTTTTCGCGCCTGGTTTGCAATTCCTTTTTTGTCCACAGATGCATGGCGTTGGCCCCATGGACTCATGGAGCGTTGCCGATCTAGAGTCTGGGCGCATGCCATTTAACAAGAGTCTCTCGACTGGGCGAGCGTGAGAGAGAGTCCAACGGGACGACGAGACTCGTCACATGACCCGAAGCGGAGCGGCTTCAATGCGCATCAAGAACCAGGGAACGATTGGCGCAACCTGAAGTAATTAGCAGGGGCAATACCGTCCCAAATCCTCTAATTTGCAAAACGAACTTAGTTTAGGAATCTCTCTCCTAGGCCAGGACGTCTTTAGTTTTGATACCGGAGGGAGTACATCTGTGCCACTGTTCACTTGGCAAAGCAATCCTCTCTTCATTAGGTGCTTTACTTTATTTAGGCTTACCCAAAATTGTGACCCGTGCTCTGCCTTAACTCTGAATAGAGTGTTATTTGTTAAATACTTTCTTCTTAAGAATTGAACACAGAGGTCTAACTTTTCATTCACTTGTATTTTCCACGCCCATTTGACCATCAAAGCATCATTCATGAGCCTTGTGTTGATAATGCCCAGCCCCCAAATTTTTTTTGGTAAGCATACATTTTCCCAACTGATCATGTGGTATTTGAACTTTCCATCTACCCCCCCCCCCCCCCCCCGCCCCCACCCCCCCTCCTGAAGAATTGAGATCTAATTGTGTCCATTTTCTAGTGTAATGAGTCCTGCAGCCGAAACATCCCCATGGCATATGTAGGCATGCTACTAAGTGACGAATTTGTTAGGATTAATCTGCCACCATATGACATGTGTTTCCCCTTCCATGGCTGTGATTTGTTTTGCATTTTTCCCACCATTGCATCAAAGATCTTGACCTCCAAGTGTTTATCACTCATTGACATCCCAAGGTAATTCATTGGCAGTGTCCCTACTTTGCAATTTAGCATATTCGCAATTCTTTGTTCCTCCTCTTCTTCTACCCCAAAGGCCACCACTTCGCTTTTATGGTAATTGATTTTCAGGCCTGACATCCATTCAAAACAATACAACAAGAATTTTAGTGTTCTGATTGATTTGTCATCACATCCCACCATGAGATCCATGTTATCGGCATACTATAAGCGAGTTAACCCCCCCCCCCCCCCCCCCCTTCAATTAAATTTGGTGACACCCCTCTAAAGTGCCCTTTTTCCTTAAGCCTTTTGGGGCAAAAGATCCAGAGCATCTGCTGCTAAGTTGAACGACAACAATGATAAGGGATCACCTCATCTCAATCCTCTATATGTTTTGAAATATTTTCTATTCTGTCCATTTATGTTAATGCATACATTTCCCCCTTTCATTGTACTCATGATCCAGTTTGTAGAAGTCCTTTCCTAATAAGCATTTACTCTACAAACCCCCAGCTTATCCTATCATAAGCCTTCTCAAAGTTCTTCTTCAATATGACCCCTTGTTGTTTCTTACTTCTTATTTCATGCATGATCTCGTGAAGCATAATTGTGGCAGCCAAAATTGTGATACTCCCTTACCTCAAGGAGCGTCAGGGTGTGTGTCTGATTGCTTGCAGTGTCAACAATTCCGGTCTAGGCACCGAGAAGTGAGGTGTTGAGTTGAATAGTCATTGACTTGATTATGCATGGACATGACTTGAGATTTATGATATGTCAAGAAAATGGAAACCACACGAAGGGATCCCTTTGTTTAACATGTGTTTTGGATACTACCCATCAGTCAATCCTATGGTTCTAGTGTTAGGTTCAGTGAGGTGCGCTGGAGAAGTTAGGGTGAGAGAGGTCAATGGAAAAGGAAACAAAGTGGTATTTGTGTAAGCAGAATGATGAGTAATTTTCTGATTGCGTTCGACAGAATCGGGTCGGTGACTCAATTCCGTGTCATAGTGCTACGGCAGCATAAGAGGAAATCGCTTGCGTTGGAAGCGCTCAAGTAATCGATGCGTTTGGTTGTCCTTGCCGCTAATATTTCATGGAAGCTGCCCAGAGTCTGTTCCAAACGGGGTCATATATACACCGGTCGGCCACGTCCGTTACAACACACAAATTCTTATACAGTAGATGCATAGCACGAGCACCGATCAACTGAGGGAGTACAATTTATTTATGCATGATTAGTCTAGTCGTCACCAGATAGATTATTTGAGCTGCCTGTGCAGTGTATACTGTATACTCCGATGACCTCCTCCTCCACCTCCCACAACCTCCTCCTCCATCTCATAGCAGATCTCCTCGTAAGTCTTGTGCTTGTAGCGGATCCCGCCGCCATCCACGACCTCCTCTTCCTCCTCGTAGCTAATCTCCTCATAAGTCTCGTACTCACAGGGGCGGCGGGGCGCTGTCGTACCAGTGGTGGCAGCCGGCACTGTAGGTTTATTCCTCGTAGGTTTCGTAGAGGTGAGAGCCGGCGATGTAGGTCTATTTCCCATACGTTTGATAGAGGTGGGAGCCGGCGCCTTTGTGGCGGCCGTTGTTGCCGTCTGTGTGGTGCTGGTGCGCGTGCCACTGCCGGAGGACGTGGTTGTTCTGGTACCCATGATGCTGGTATGGCCCACGTCAGTCTTCTCGGCCCTGCCGGCCTTCTGCTCCTTCTTCACGCTGGCGCCATCAACGTTGCTGTTGTGGTCGCGGCGGTGATGTTCCTCGTCCACCTGCTTCGACTTCCCGGCCCCGCAGGCCTTCTGCTCGCCGCCCTGCTCCTTCTTCACGCTGGCGACAGCACCGTTGTTGAGCTTCTCATTGTTGATGGTCGTGCGGTTGGTCTCCGTGTTTTGATGGTTTTGGCCCGTCTGTGGCTGGAAGTTGCCCAAATAGTAGGGGTAGTTGGCACGGCCACCATTGGCGCTTTGGCCGTCGTAGCTCATCTGTGGCTGGCTGTTGCTGCAATAGTAGGGGTAGTTGGCGTGGCCACCATTGGCGTTTAGGCTGTCGTAGCTCATATGTGGATGGCTGTTGCCCATCTTTGGGTTGCTGTAATGCTGTTGCCTCAATAGTAGGGGTAGTGGCTACTACTGCCACGCTGCATGCTTCGCTAGTTTCTTTTGCATTGCAAGTTCTTTACTTGCTCTGGCTGCGTTTTGCTGTGTTGATCTATAGACTGTCTGGGTCGTCTGGCCGTTTTATAGGCGCCATGGGCCGTGGGAGTGGGAGCATATATGCGACTATGACCCACCGACCACTTGCTGATCTCGGTGGTAAAGTCGTGGTAGAAGGCCACCGGCATGCATATGTGTGTGCATGCTCGATCGATCCGGCATACATGTAATTGTTGGGCCGTTCGATTTCATTTTTTCTTCGATATGCTAGGTGTGTATTTTTTATTATATAAAAAGGCAAGTTTTTGTTTACAACCCGAGAGCGTGATGGAAAACACAACCGCAACCTAGCCTGACTACTCGTCAAATAATACTGAGAGCTATGTGCCTGTGAGTATATATATATCTCCGGCTTTTATAATCGAGGCAGTCCATAATGTGACAGAAGCATATCGTGCATCTACGGCGTGCCATTGCTTGTATCATATTTGGTGAACTTTAATCATCATTGTTGACAACAATAAATAGCAATTGGATACATGATATTTTTTCTATATTACCCGCTTTGTTGTTATGAATAAATAATCCAAAAAGAATGCTAAACACAATATCTACTTAAAAATTGCATACCTCTAACGTTATGAAAATTTTTTTGATCCAAAGTACTCCATTTCTGCTTCTAAATTATGTATTCTATTATTCCGAAAAACTAATCAAAACACCCCAACTTCCCACGATAAAAAAAAAAGTTAAACTCAGCGTGCCATCATCTTGTTTAATGTTTTTCACCTTGGAGAACATTTTGTGTCCACATGGGCACATGTACCCCAGGCGGCCATCACTTCTGCAAGAGACTTCTTGATGAAATTCCAAATTTAATTTGAAGGAGACAAGCAATCATGACCTATACTAAACAAGCAAGGACAAAATTTTATACTTTGGCTCTCTCTCCTCATGCATGGATGTAGTAAGCATCGCACGATAGTGGTGCTCTCCGGCTGAACTAGTCTATCCTCGTATTTACCTTTACCCGTCAAGTCCACTCCACTAACTAAGGTGAGTGATCAGGTTTCTGCAAGCATTATAATATTCCATTCTCATATTCTCCACCCATGAATAATGAATAAAGCAGTAAAGATCATATTCGCAAGCCATATTTTTGCACGATCTGATCGTAGAGAGTGAGGAATGTTAGGTACAATGTTCTGAAGGCAGATTGGTGAAAAACATTATTCTCAAGGCAGCATGTGCCCATGTAAATGTGTTTTTTTAAATTAATCTTAGTATTACTAAGTAAATGTAGACTTCAAGTTTTTTTTTAGGTAAAGAAATAGACTTCAAGTTAATTCTCAGATGTTATTATGTTCTAGAAAACAAATAATAAAAAAATTTCTTAAACAAACAGCAAAACATTGAAATGGCCACTTCTAAGTCACCCATGTACTACTAGTAATCATATTATCTTGTATCATGTTTTTCACCTTGACATTTAATTTAGGTTTATCTCCATAATTATGTGGTGGAGCGTCTGGTAATCAAAGTAAAATAAAAACGAACTTACCCTACATGGCCACACACACACAGAGCGGTAGACTGGGCGCGCCAGGCTTGGATTGCATAGACCAGGGACCCTGGTCCCCCGCATCGACCAGGGACCCTGCCACTGCGAGCAGGGTTCCCGCTGTGGTTATGACCGCCGATGGCACGCGCGCGTTGCCGTAGTAGGATGTGGACAGCGTCAGCTCCTATAGGTTTCTGATGTCGAAAAGCGAGAAGCGAGAAAATCCTTGCTTTTCTGTCTGTCGTCTTTGCTGTGCCCTGTGCACTTGGATGCGCAATGGCGCCCGCCTGAAAAATCTTCCAACGGCTACGAAACCCGGGCTGCAGTCTCTCTCGCCAAGCTCGAGTCCGGGCCGAAGCGTCACACAAGACCGACCTACTCACGTACACCACGGGCCAGCGAGTTAAGCTAACAAAGCGGCCGCGTTTATTTTTTTCCTTTGTTACCACATCGTCTGTTTAGTTCCGGCTCGTCCCACTGATAATCGGTAAACGAGGACCTGTAAACGTCCGCCTGGCATGGGTGGTTTGCAATCACACAATACATGCTTTGATTTGATTATGAAATATATTCTATACTATATATCATCCCAGCACACTACAAGTGTGCTTTGCTTTTTTCGTTGCCCTTTTCTTGTACGTATTTTTTTTACTTCTTTTTTTCACATTTATTAAGGTAACGGTCTCCGGTAAATTCAACAGCAGACTTCATAGCAACAAAAAGAAAGAAACGAAATTCAACAGCAGACAATATAAACAAATGTTGTGCGATTTCTGCCACTATTACGTCTGCCTGCCTCCTTGCCTTTTTAACATTGACCAATATTGCTAGAAACTGTAGGAATGATCTGATTGCTACAAATCAATTCGATTCCCTGTCACTGAATGTTCGTTGATTATTTCTGCTTATCTTGCTAAACAAGGTGAACGGATCTTGTAAGTGACTTAGTAGCATCTCCTAGGTCTGAGGTTCGATCTCTAGTGGAAACGAATCGAGAACAAAATTATGATTTGAGAAAAATAAATAAATTTGAAAGTTTGAACTAAACTTGAATTACGTTCGTCCAATCTCTAGACGCCACGTGTTGTGCCTGCGGTCTCCAGCGCAATCAGCCCACTCGCCTCGCAGCCCACCATACGGGCCGTGTGTTGATCCCATATTCCCATGTCATACAATCAAAGCCCAAATAGCTAGTAGAGCCCACATCCCATATATATCACGTGTTTCAGCAATTTGATTGATTTAAAAAAAAAATAACAATTTGAAGTCCCAGGAGAAGAAGCGTGGGAGCGCTGACGGATGCAGACAGAAAAAACACGAGTTCATCCATGCACGCATGTCAATCACGGATACGTATGGCCGATCAGGGTCAGGGACAGGAGCAATGCCCATTTTTATGCGATACAATTTGCGACACTAACTAACCCTTGAGCAACAACATCTCGACCTCTGACGCGAACCGGTCCATGGCCGGCCCCGGCAGCACAACCGGCACGGCCACGGCGTCGTCACCACATCCATTCCTACCAGCAACGAGGAAGCTCACTCCAAACATCGCGTCGGCCGGACCTCCGTACACCGGCCGGCCCCACCCGAAATCCACTCGGTCGAACCCGGCGTGCCGGTTATCCGAGACGAGGAACAGGTTACCCAGCGCGACGCACGGCCGCGCGTGGAGCACGAGGTGGTCCAGCGTGGACCGCACGAACTCGGCCGTCGCGGCGGCCTTCGCCTCCTGCACCAGCGCCACCGCGTCGCCCACCGACCCGGATATAAGCTCCCCCGCGGTGGTCACCGCCGCCACGGGCACGCACGCGTTGCCGTAGTACCCCGCGGGGAGGGATAGATCGGGCAGGGTCCGGAAGTTGACGATGATCGTGAGCCGGACCTCCTCGTCGGGCCGGAACTCCAGCGCCGCCGTCCGGGCGCGCCATAGGGCCGCCGTGAGGGTCTCGAAGGATGTTGCTGCTGTGTCGTGGAGGTGGGCCGCCGGGAGGCAGTTGTTCTTGATGGCGGTGACGTCGGTTGGGCTGAAAGTGAAGGTCCGGGTGACCATGTTTTCGCCGGGCGGTGGTGGTGGTGGCGGTATCATCGGCATGGCGTCGAATTCGCGGTGCGGGAACGACGGTTTTGGTGGGTTGCGGGCTTCCAGGAGCTCGCGGGACCACACGGGCGTCAGTGTTGGAGTGGGTAGCCCACGGGCGACCTCGGCGACCGCGGACGTGAACTGGGCGAGGCCGATGGCGTCGCAGATGGCGTGGTTCAGGCGGAGTGCCAAGACGAAGCCGCCGCACAGCAGACGGTTCACCTGTTGTTGTTGATCGTGATGGTCAAACACTCAAGTGTTGCTGATTAGTAGCGAATTTACCATCTTTAGATGCATGTTACCTGGATAAGCAGCAAGGGGCTGTTTAACACGCCGCTAGATCCTTGGACGTCGAACAGAAGCTGATCCAAGCAGGGGAACGGCGCCCTCATCAACCCATTATCAGCGGCCGCCTCCAGCTCGGCCATCCGCACGTCGGCGTCGGCCTCCACGAACAGCACCCCCTCGCCGGTGCAATCAACCACCAGCTTGCGATCCTCGACCTCCCTCAGCCGACCGGCCAGCGGGTAGTACGGCACCAGCGCCTCTGAGATCGCGTGGTGGATGACTCCCGCCGGCTTCCGATCGTTGGCAACATGCATCCCCTCGCCGCGGTAGAAGAAGATGAACGGCACGTGTGCGCGCAGGACCTCCTGGTCGTCGATGTCGGAGAGCCGCTTCGTCTCCCGTGGCGTCGGCTTCGCCGGGCCAACCAACACCGGCTTTCTCCGGTAGACGGCGAAGTTGAGCGCTGTCGGCATCACGCTCCTCGATCTCCTCCCGGCGTGCGGTGCTCTGGAAGGTTTTAATTTGGCGGGTAAATACTTATCTCTGGAGCCAAGCCACTAGTTTTCACTTGGAAACGACCGAACCGTCTCAGGTGTCATGCCACCCACTCAGCCTTCCGAAATGTCCAACTATGCGTGCTAGTACCAGTCAAACCAAGATGCTTGGTTCATAACTGTCCGTGTCAGTGCGTTCGTCCCCCCGCGCGCGGGGAGAAAACTCAGCGCCAATCGCTGACAGACAGCAACCAGCAGATGAATTTTCAAGGTGCGTGCTGTGACGATTTCCAAAGGTTCAAACAAAACTGCGATGCTTGATTCATAACCACCTGTTTCTCAATTGATGCTGCCTTTGTCGCGTTTAGCCGCCCGGCACGCCTGTTCTTTGGTGCCAACTTCCAGATACTGATCGGAGCCAGTACTGTAGTCTTCCACGTGGTTGAGTTGGAAACTACAGCACAGTTTTGACTTGGAAACGACACTCGCTAGTCACTAGTTTTGACTTGGAAACGACAGCACAGTTTCAGCCTTTCAGGTGTCTGCCAGCCGGATCCGTATCCTCTGCAGGAGCTCACTCAATGCAGAGAAGGAACAGTTATTTATGAGAGAAGCAACAGTATACTACGTTAACACTGTAGCAAAGGACAGAGCGAATAGTAATTCAAGGTACTGTAACATTTTCTTTTACTTTTCTCTGCAGTAGAGACACCGACCGCGACTAAGATTTTTAGATAGTGGCTCACTACTAAATTTATTTTCACAGTGGCTAGCATAATATTTAGTGACGGTTTTGATGATGTCATAGTGTCTGTCACTAAAATTGACTCAATCGTGACCGATGAATAAAAAATCAAAGGCTGAGATGAAATGTAAGGCATATAAAAAAAAGACTTCACCCCTAACCCTAAACATACTCCACTCTTTCCCTCTCTCAGCTGCCTCTCTCTCTTTTCCTCTCTTCTCCAGGAGCACAAGGTTCACGCCGGCGACCACAGTGAGGGACAGGGTGGACGGTGCGACGGACACGGCGGAGGTGCGCGTTCGCGAAGGTCACGTCGGGTATGTCGCCGGAGGGAGAATGGAGGGACAGGAGCTGCTCTCCATCATGCGCCGCCGTCGCCGTGCCCCTTCTCCCCCATGCTGGTTTGGGCTCGGCGCCCTTTTCCCCCACGCCGACGCGGGCTCGGTGCCCTCCCTCACGCGCTGCCGCCACCGTGCCCCTTCTCCCCCACGCTGGTGCGGGCTCGGCGCCCTCCCCTTCTCCCCCACGCTGGCGTGGACTCGGCACCCTCCCTCACGAGCCGCCGTCACCGTGCCCCTTCTCCCCCCTCGGCGCCCTCCCCTTCTCCCCCTCGGCGCGGATGGCGGCGGGCCCTCTCCCCCTCGACACGGGCGACGGGTGCCACCTCTTCTCCCCCACCTTGCCACACATCTGGTGCCAGGGCACGGGTGGGCTTGCACGGCCCGGGCGGATCCACGGGCCACCCTATTTTTTTCTGTTGCAAAATCAGTGGCGGGCTACGGATTTATGTAGTGATGGTTTTTTTTTGCTACTATGATTTTTTGTTCGTAGTGACAGTGGCTTAGTGATGGAAATTAATTTCGCCACTATGTGGCCACTTTTAGTCTGTCACTACAGAGCTCGATTGTAGTAGTGCAATAACAGACAGCACATAAACTTTCAAGATGCATGTTGTGACAATTCAGTACACATTCCGTGTCAGAGTTTATTACTTGTTGCATTATTTGTCCCCGCCCCCCCCTCCCCCCCGCGTGGGGCAAAAATTCAACAGCGATCGCTGACAGACAAAAACGTGCCAATGAACTTTCAAGATGCGTGCTGCTACCATTTTCAAAGGTTCTGTTTAAAAAAATTATATGAGTACTTTGTTTTTCCTTTTGCACAAAGCAAGAATAATACTTTGCCTCTCATGATCACCACGCCTGGTTCTCCTAGTGATGCCTTAACCTTGTTGGACTTCTCAGACCCGATTCTGCCATCTTTTTTGTTTTTTATATATATTTTTTTTGCATAACAGGAAGGTCGTGCCCCCCCCCCCCCCCTCCCCGGGAATTTCATTACCTTGGCAACGAAATTACAACAAATTCTTGCTACGGATTTATGTAGTGATGTTTTTTTTTTGCTACTATGATTTTTTGTTCGTAGTGACAGTGGCTTAGTGACGGAAATTGTTTCCGCCACTATATGGCCACTTTTAGCCCGTCACTACAGAGCTCGATTGTAGTAGTGCAATAATAGATAGTAGACAAACTTTCAAGATGCATGCTGTTACAATTCAGTACACATTCGTCCGTGTCAAAGTTTATACTTGTTGCTTAAAAAATTATATGAGTACTTTGTTTTTCCTTTTGCACAAAGCAAGAATAATACTTTGCCTCTCATGATCACCACACCTGATTCTCCTAGTGATGCCTTAACCTTGTTGGACTTCTCAGACCCGATTCTGCCATCTTTTTTGTTCTTTATATATATATTTGCATAACAGGAAGGTCGTGCCCCCCGGAATTTCATTACCTTGGCAACGAAATTACAACAAATTCTTGCAGAGAAAAGTAAAAACTGCCAGCTACTACAAATGGATGTTCTTTATATATATGCGAGCCACTTGGCTATGTATGGATCACGCTCGCGCGTTCATGCCAGACATATCAAGCTAGCTACTCCATGTTCATACAAATATAGTAACTCTTTCTCTCCAATTGGATACAAATATCAAGCTGAATCAGCCTGCTGGTTATATACGATGTAAGTTGCTCTATTTACATAGACTTCTAGCTCTCATAATTAATGTGTGTACGTCATTTTACTGCAGGGGTCGATAAATATATAGCTAGAACTAGGGAATCATGTTTTTCCGCTTGATTAATTATCACATTGTGCGACAATATTCTTGATTTTGTACGTGCTAAACTTATGTTTTGCCGTTCTTTTCATAAACAAAATTTAGTGCTAATGGCCTATAGGGTCCAATCTCGCTTATCTTCTTTGGATGGATTGCGACCATCATTTTAGCACTGCTATTGCCTACTCCTAAATAAATGAACTTTTCATTTCAGAAGCGAGCTAGCTAGAGGAATTAATCGATGGCAGGAGCGGAGGTCCTGACGCATGCGTGGAAAGCATGGGGTATCCAAGCGTTGGTGCTGCTCAGCTTCACGCTCCAAGTCACTCTCGTGATCTTGGCGGAGCTCCGTCGGTGCATCGACTCCGGCGTGCTAAGGTTTTTCGTCTGGTCAGCGTACATGGCAGCTGACTCAACGGCAATCTATGTCCTGGGCCACATGTCCGTGACCAGCAGGTCGCCGGAGCATGAGCTAATGGCTTTCTGGGCGCCATTCTTGCTGATGCACCTCGGCGGACAGGACAGCATCACCGCCTACGCCATCGAGGACAACAGGCTGTGGCTGCGCCACCTGCAGACCCTTGCCGTTCAGGCAGCTGCAGCTGGTTATGTCCTCTATGAGTCCTTCATCGTTGGCAGCCCGTCGTCGTTGCTTCGATGGGCCACCATTATTATGTTCATGGTCGGCATTTTCAAGTACGGGGAGAGAGTTTGGGCTCTCAAGTGTGCTGGCAGTAGCCCGGCAGGGAAGAACTACAGGATGTTTCATACACAAATCTTGATGTTTAAAACTGACCGTTATCTTCAGAAAGTGCTATCTACAGGCCCCACTGACGACATAGAAGCTTACCTATTGATGGCTCAACAAATACTGGATGTTCCTATGGATTTGCTGAAGGGGCCACAACCTAAAGAATTTGCGAATTTCTTTAAACTTCATATAGATTTGCGTGCAGAGGCAGGGCGATTGTATAAGGTGGTTGAGCTGCAACTATCCCTGATGTACGACGTCTTCTACACCAAGACCGAGGTGATGCACAGTAATTTGTATGGCCTCTGCATCCGTATGCTTTCGGCGGTGGCCACTGCCGTCACATTATTGTTGTTTCATCTGCTTATTGTATCGCGTGATCATCGTCGTCGTCGTCCTAGTTACAACATAGTAGATGTGGCTGTCACTTATGTTCTGTTACTTGGGGCAGTCGTCCTAGAGACCGTATCAATCTTAAGAGAAATGTTCTCGAGCTGGACATGTGCTCTCCTGATAAGGTGGAATCGTGATAATTTTTTGAAGAAGCGGAATAATCGCAATAATTATGGAATGAAGCATACTCTAAGGCATTTTCTTGTGCGTAGTCTCACGTATCTCCGCAGGTTCGTCCATGCGGCAGATTGGAGAAGGAGGTGCAGTTGGTCACGCTCCATGGGGCAGCACAACTTGTTTCAGGTGTGCACTCGCAGCGTCACCAGCCGAAGAAGCAAGATAGCGAGATGGATCGAAGCCGAGGACTGGTGGAACACTCTGGCTTACTCATGGTCCATCCCTATCTCCGCACTCATCGAGAAGCTGTTGATGGACAAAGTGTTAGCATGTGAAGGTGATGACGACCTTTTTGATTCAAGGGGTCAAGCGGAGCTGAAGCGATGGGGCCTGTACGAGCACAAGGGCCTGGACTGGAGCTTGGAGAATAGAATCATTATGTGGCACATCGCCACTAGCATGTATCTAAGCTGGTGCTGTGAGAAGCAGCAGTCCAAGACATCCATGGCTGAGGCTGTCGAGGCGCTCTCCAATTACATGATGTTCCTCCTCGCCTCACGGCCCCACATGCTACCTGCTCCCACTGCCAGCCACAATGCGTACGTGGAGATCTGTTATGTTCTCACCACCGTTGATGCGGGGAAGGGGTTCAGCTCAGTTAAGGATCTGCTCAGTTCACTATGGAGCATCGCCAATGCATTGGAGACTACACCTACAATACAACTTGAATCACGTTTACGGGCATCGTGCGCCCTTGGTGCAAAGCTCGTTAGGGAGGAAGAGGAGTCACCAGGTGAAAATAATAATATGCTAGAGCTGCTCGCCCAAGTGTGGGTGGAGGCTCTGTGCTGCACGGGCAAGAGCTGCAGCGCCTATTCTCATGCCAAGCAGCTTAGTAACGGTGGCGAGCTCATCACTGTTGCTGCTCTTCTAGTGGAACACATGAAAAAATTTATCCTCATCGACCGGAGCGTCGACGCGGAGATCTTCAACCACGATATTTTTGCCACTCCCCTTTACGGCGTGGAATCATAATCAAGGTGCTCTGGTGATCTCTAGGTCGTGTTCCACTGCATCGATTTAAGTGGGGCCAATCGGTATATGGTGGCCTCGCGATTATTTGATTTAGAGGGTGCCATGTTAAAAAGTTGGAAATGCTGATTTAGCATGTAAAGTAGAGGTGATTTGGCCTTTTACAATAAGTTTTTAATAAAAAGTAGGGATCATGAATATTTTTTAGTAAATTTTGGGAAGAGGGATATCTAGCTAATTAACTTTGATACTCTCTCTGTCATAAAACGTAAGGATTTGTTGAATTCCAGATATCACATTTAACCATTCATCTTATCTAAAAACTTATACATAAAGTATATCTAATCTAGGGTTGTGTTACAGTACCCCTCTTACTCTCTAAGAGGTATGTAAGGACCAAAGACGTACCGAGAGAGAGGAGGGGGGATGAATCAGTAAGTCGACCACGAATTCGAATATTTCAATTTCACACCACTAGATCCGAGTAATCATTGCAACGTAACAATTCTAGTTAGCAAAGAGCCTATACATGCTAGTGTTCATGATAAGTATGAAGTGCGGAATCTAAACACACTAGCGCAAGCCACAAGTCACCCTATCAACTATAGTACACAAATACATAATAGTAAAGATGAGTCAAGGAATGCTAGTTTCTTTGTCCGAACGACAAGAAAATAAAAACAGAGGGAGTAGCTAATTTACCATCGTTTTTATGCATGTTACCTGGATAAGCAGCAAGGGGCAGTTGAGCACGCCAACCATGCCTGGGACGTCGAACAACAACTGATCCAAGCACGGGAACAACGCCCTCAGCACATCAGCGGCTTCAAGCTCCGCCAACCGCACGTTGGCGTCGGCCTCCACGAACAACACCCCCTTGCAAGTGCAATCCACTACCAGCTTTCGCCCCTCGATCTCATCCTCAGCCGCCCAGCGAGCGGGTAGTACGGCACCAGCACCTCACCGAGCGCACGGTGAATGACTCCTGTCGGCTGCCGATCGTTGCCAACATGCATCCCATCGCCGCGGTAGAAGAAGATGAACGGCACATGTGCGCGTAGAACCTCCTAGTCATCGATGTCGGAGAGCCGTTTCGTCTCCCGTGGCATCGGCTTCGCCGGGCTAACCAACATCGGCTCCCTCCAGTGGACGGCGAAGGTGAGCGTAGGCTTTGTCATTTCAAGCATGTCGCTCCTCGATCTCCTCCCGGCATGCGGTGCCAGATGCTTTTAATTTTTTAGAATTAAAGGCCTCAGCCCTGCCCCAACTTTATAATTGAGACAAAGAAGGTTCATTATAGTGCTTCAATACAAAGAAACCTCAGAACCTCAAAGTCTAGCGATCCTACAGACATGCTAGCCTGGGTCTAGGTACAAAGTCACAATTCAGCTCAAAACCCAATTACAAAGCTTCTAGCATATTGCCATCAGCTTGATTAGGTTGCTCTCCAGAGTTGCCAGTTCTTCAGTCTCCTTGAGGTTGATGCTCCACGTCTTCAGCTGCTTTGTAGGAGCATTGGCGAAGCAATCTTACGCTCCAGGAATGAAGACCATTCTTCCAGCTTGGTCTCTCCCTTGTGCATTACTTGTCAGGTCCTTCCGGTCCTCCAGATCCTCCTTAACATCAAATTGACATCTGACCAATCCTGTTTTTGAAAGATAAAATCATTTCTTGTTAACCAGATAGCCCTCAGTATCATGGTTGAAATAATATTGGTGCAGCCATATTTCTTTTTGCACAGCCATTTTTCTGCAATGTTTTCAAAATCAGCACCAATCTTCTCATTAAGAAATTCTGATGCCAGTTCCCACAGAATTTTTGACAATCACACATTCAAAAAACAAATGCCTAACTGTTTCTTTTTCACAGCAGAACACACATTCTTCAGGTTTTATAATGTTCCTCTTCTTTAGGTTATCTACTGTCATAACCTTATTTCTAGACAGAAGCCACAAAAAGAGTTGAATTTTTTGAGGCACATCTTTATTCCAAACTGCCGGAATATAAACTGGTGTCACCCCACGATAGCTAATCACATTATTAAAAGGCTTAGAAGAATAAATACCCGACTTCTCATACTGCCAAACTAAAGCATCTGAATTTTCGTTCAAATGCACCTCTTGAATAATTTCAAGTAACTCTAGCCAAAGGTTACACATTTCTGCCGAAAAGGTCCTTCTAAAAGTTAACCTCATTTAGTTCTCTACCCAAACATCTGAAATGGTTTTATTTTTTTTCATTAACAATAAAATCTAAGTTTCAGAAATGCTTGCTAAAGGTGCACTTCCATGCCAAGTATCCTCCCATAACCTAATTTTCCTCCCATTACCTACTACCCATCTATACCCAAACTTAATAGCCTTTGCCGCAGCAAGGACTCCTTTCCAAAAAGGAGATACATTCCTTTCGGCCCCACAAAAAATATTTGGGGCATTGTTTACATACTTCCTATCCACTATCTTTCTCCAAAGTTTATTTTCATCTTTTATAAACCTCTTAATCCAGGAACCCAACAGACACAAATTAAGATCCTTTAAATTAGGAACCCCAGTCACCCAAACTCTTTTTTCATAGCTACAAGTTGCCAGTTTGCTAAGTGAAGCTTCCCATGACCCTCATAATCATCCCAAAGACAATTTGCCATATGAGTGTTAATAAGGTCTATGGCCCATTTAGGAAATTTAAAAAATGACAGCAGATAAATCGGAATGCTGGCCAAGCAAGTTTTGATAAGAATCACTCTATCCATCTGGGAAAGAAGTTTCCCTCTCCACCCTGCAATTCTCTTAATAATTTTATCAATTAGAGGTTGTACATATTCTCTGCATGGCTTCGTATAATGTAAAGAAATCCCTAGGTATTTGAAAGTGCCTAGAGGGGGGGGGGTGAATAGGCAATTATCGCTGAAATTCACTTAATAATAAAAGTTAAATGCGCAGTGTCTGACTTGTCCGACGATTGTGGGAAAAGTCCGATGACTTGTCCGATGGCACGAGATAGAAAAGTAGATCGACCGGGTAAATATTAAAACTAGTGTAAGGCAAGCTAGGAGCAAATGAATATAAGCAAGGGGAAGCTGTAAAAATAAGGAGAGCAACTAGCAAGCAACCTACACAAGTTAATTTAAGAAATACGAAGCAAACCCCAACTAGCAAGTTTATGAGCAAGAACAAGTAAATGAGAGACAAGTAATTAAAAGCACAAGTAAGGTACAAGATTTGTTCACCGAAGTTCAGCTCCACAAAGAATCCTACGTCTCCGTTAAGGGATCCACAAAGGACCGGGTCTCTTTCAACCCTAACCTCTCCAAGTGACCACAAAGATCAAACTTGGTTTTCCACTAGAAACTCCACAAAGGAGGGGTCAATACAAACTTCCCGAGGTGTCACCACACAAGTTGGGAGCTCTACGGGCACCTCTAACCGTCTAGGGGATGAATCCCCAAGAGTAACAAACACAATAGTCGTCGGCGGTGAGGATGAACCATGTGCTCAAGAGGATGGAAGCTTGGAGTCGATGGAGCACTTCAATTTTCTCTCAATCCCTTCACAAATCAAGAGTGGAAGCAAGGGAGGAGAGTTGGGGAGAGCAAAGTGAGCTTGAGAGTGTTTTTGAGTGGAATGAGTGACCAACCGGCCAAAGGGCGAAGAGGGGTTCTATTCGTAGCCCAATGAGGAAAAGAGTCATTGGAGACCCAATTTCTGAGATCTATGTCGGACAAGTCCAATGGTCATCGGACATGTCCGATGAATCAAGGTGGCGCAGAAATTGGAGTCCGACAAGCTTGCCCGATGCCTCGGATAAGATGACAATCGTACAAGTCCGATGGCCATCGGACATGTCCAACGGCACAGGAGGGGCAGAGGAACTGAAATCCGATGGACTTGTTCGATGGCTCGGACAAGTCTTGTCCATCGGACAAGTCCGATGAAAATAAGGTGGTAGGGGAACTGTACTCCGATGAAAGTGTCCGATGCGTCGGACTTTCTTCTGGTCATCGGACAAGTCCGATGACCGTCGGACATGTCCGACGACCCAGAGTGGCAGAGGTACTGGAGTCCGATGGACTTGTCCAATGGGTCGGACAAGTCCGATGATTTTGCCCTGGAAAATTTTATTTGGCCTAGAAAGAGGAATTTTGCACTTAGTTCACCTCCGCTTCACACTTTTGTGTCCCTCTTAATAGTATGGCTTTTCCTATACTCAAGATTTAAAATAAAATACTATGAACTTCATTCTTGAGCATATTTTGAATTTCATCTTTAAGCACTTTGCCATCTTCTTTTCTCCCTTTTTGTTTTTATGCATTTAATCACCAAACTTTGTACCATAATCTACACATATGCTTATTAAAAGATTAGTCCATTCTTAATTGTATTGACGCCAATCACCAAAATAAAATTAGGGGCCTAGATGCACCTTCAATCTCCTCCTTTTTGGTGATTGATGACAATATAACTAATTTTCATGAAAATATGCAATAAAGGTTCAGTTTGTGATGAGGAGCTCCCCCTAAATGTGTGCATGAGTAAGAAGATATGAGATAATAACAAGTGCACATATTAAAGAAAAAATGTGAGAGCTCTCCCTAAAACTATGCATACATGTTAATTTGCACCAATTGATCACACAAGATAGACGAATTACAAATGACAAGATAAACAACAAGTACCAATACAATAAGCAAATAGAGTGCACAAACCAACCACATAGGTAGCAAAATAGAGTTTTACAAAACAAATAGTGCCATAAATAGTTCAACTCCAAACTCGCTCACAACTCACAAACTAAGATGATAAAAAACTAAGATAACTACACTTCTCTCCCTTTGGCATCAAGACACCCAAAAAGGAGAAAAGTGCGGGTAGAAGGTGATGAGAGCTCTAGTCGTCGGAGAACTCATAGTCTTCATCATCATCATCGCCTTCTTCCTCTTCTTCCTCATCAATGGCCGGTTCTTTCCCTTTGCGCTGGCGAGGAGCATAGGCAGCTTGATCTTCACCACCCTCGCCGTCGTCATCCTCAAAGCGAATGTGTTGAGCACTCGAACCTGCTAGAGGAGAAAGGAGGAGGAGTCGGATGGTACCCAAAATAGTTCATCTCCTCGACGGTGAAGGTGGGGTCATCATGAGTAGGAGGAGGTGAGCCTTCAGCTGGGGACGGTGGAGGAGGAGTCTCAATACCAAAATGGTCATAGAGACCCTTTTGATTCCTCTCAATGACGTCAAACCTTTGATTAATGCTCGTGCACATGCTCATAAGGGATTTGAACATCTTCATAATCCCGCTTCTCTTGCCACGAGGAGGCGGAGGCACATGAGAGGATCCAGTGCCCCGAGAGGTAGCCCGAGGTGGCTGAGGTGGTGCAGCTGAAGATGGAGGCTGAGCTACTCCAAAGAACTGTCCAGAGGTGGTGTCGGGAGTCCAGTTAGAAGGAATCTGAGGTTTGAGGCTCAGATACTTCATATCCTTGTTGAAGGTTAAGCCCGATACCTTCTCAACCATGAACATGAGGTGAGGGGTGTATCCACAGCCACACTTGGGAGAGATGGAGATGTCCCACATCTCCTGATAGACATAGTCAAATGCATCAAACTTTGTATTCCCATGAACCCAGTGCAGGATATCCCTCTGAAAGACAGGGATACGGTCAGAATTGCCTCCCCTTGGAGCTAAGGTACTCCTGCAGATCCGAAACAGGACTGAGAAGAATGGTTTCAGTCCACTAGAGTTAGGAGGAGAGCAGTTATCCGGGTTCACATACATGTACCTCATATCCTCAGCATCCATATGATTCCCCTTGTGAACCTTGTGCCTTTCCTAGCGTGTATGCTTAAGTCCAATCATACAAGCAAACTGGTTCTGGGAGCAGGTGTACTTGGTGCCATTCGTCATCCAGGACATGGTTTTGACATCTTCATCAAAATAGACAGTTGAGTAAAACTGAGCTATGATTTCCGTATTCCAGAAGTACTGGAAAGTCAGGAAGGTCTTGAGACCATGATGCTCACAGGCAGCCAGCACTTGATCGAGTAATGGATGCTTCCTTGTCTTCATGTGATCCCAATCAAGCCACTTCATCTCAACCACTGCATTCTTCATGCGTAGATAGGTGGAGCGGTACCAATCTGTATGGAAGTGTGCATGAAAGCGAAAATCAAAAGCTTCTTTCTCACCATCATAGAACTTAGTTAACCTTGCCGTAGAGCAGGTCTCAATGGAGGCATGAAAGTAGTTCACAATATCACGGTCAGAGTTCTCCATTTCTGCTGGAGGATGCATGACACTCTCAAGCTCATTTGTCTCTTCCGGCTCCTCTCTTGCAGCTGGAGCTTTTAGGGTGGTGTGGCGGATGCGCCCAGCAGTGGCCTTCCTCCTCTTTGGGGGTTGGCTTTGACCTTGGTCTTCACTGGTCTTGGTCATCTTCTCCCTCAAGGGGGATGCTTCCACATCAGACATGCTGAGAAAATTTGGCGAGCAACAAGTTAGGAGGGAGTCAAAAAGAGGAATAAGGGTGAGGAGAATCAATGAAGAGCTCAGGTTTTTGAAGAAACTGCAGGTCATCGGACATGTCCGATAATCATCGGGCAAGTCCGATGCGTCGGACTTGTCCGATGGTCGTCGAACTTGTCCGATGACACGCAGTTTTTTCAAAAACCTAGATCCTTCACGAATCCACCTACCACAAGTACCCAAACTTCTTCTATTCCACTAACAACTAACTAGAGGCTACCTCCATGGATCAAATATGCAAGGGAACAAGATTTGATACTAGCATTAATCAATAACCCTAACCCTAGGAGAGAGAGAGGGGATTAGGGTTAAACCTTGCAAAAACGATGGGGGATCGGACTTCTCCGATGGAGGAGGACCTCTTGACCTCCAAACTTGCTCTAATGGATGGTGGGAGAGGGAGATCGCCTTGGTTCCACCAATGGGGGTGTTCTTGAGGAGAGAGAATGTGGAAGGTCTTGACATCTTATGGTCAGCCAACAATCAACAAAACATAACAATGGCCATATTTTGTCAAGATTCGATCTAGTGATCAAAAACCAGCTTCAATAGCACAAATAGTAGGTTTTTGACATAAAACGATAATTTTTGTAATAACAAAACAATCACCATTCAGATGTGCACATTCTCTACATCACATTGCTAGAGTCAAGAATATTTAGTTCACTCCTAAGATAGCAAAATCTCTTCTCATCTAGGGGCTTGGTGAATATATTGGCTAGTTGATCTTCGGTTCTCATATAACTAACTTCGATATCCCCCTTGATGGAATGATCTCTCAAAAAGTTGTGGCGGATATCTATATGCTTTGTACGTGAATGCTCAATGGGGTTATAAGCAAGCTTTTGGCACTCTCATTGTCACATAGGAGTGGAAAATGGTTCAACTTGTAACCGTAATCCCTTAGAGTTTGTCTCATCCAAAGTAGTTGTGCACAACAACTACCGGTTGCAACATACTCCGCTTCGGCCATGAAAAGTGCAACGGAGTTTTGTTTCTTGGATGACCATGACACTAGGGACCTACCCAAGAATTGGCATGTCCCGGAGGTGCTCTTTCTATCTACCTTATCCCCGGCATAATCCGCATCGGAATAGCCTAATAGGTTGAACTTTGAGCCCTTGGGGTACCAAAACCCTAGATTGGGTGTGTGAACCAAATATCTCAATATTCTCTTGACAGCCACCATGTGACACTCCATAGGAGCGGCTTGAAAATGTGCACACATACACACACTAAGCATGATATCGGGCCTAGATGCACAAAGGTAAAGCGAAGAGCCAATTATGGAGCGATATATCTTTTGATCAACGGGTTCATCCTTTTTGTTGAGGTCGAGGTGACCATTTGTCGGCATGGGAGTTTTGATGTGTTTTGCCTTGTCCATGTCAAATTTCTTCAATAGGTCTTGTGTGTACTTTGCTTGACATATGAAGGTGCCCTACTTGAGTTGGTTCACTTGGAAGCCTAGAAAGAATGTCAATTCTCCCATCATGGATATCTCGAACCTTTTGGTCATTATCTTGCTAAATTCATCACAAAAGGTTTGGTTAGTAAAACCAAATATAATGTCATCGACATATATTTGGCATACAAAGATATCATCACCAAAACGCTTAGTGAAGAGGGTTGGATCGGCCTTGCCAATGACAAAACCCTTTTTAACAAGAAAATCTCTAAGGTATTCATACCATGCTCTCGGGGCTTGCTTATGCCCATAGAGCACCTTTTGAAGTTTATAAACATGGTTAGGATACTTAGAGTCTTCAAATCGTGGTGGTTGCTCCACATATACTTCTTCCTTGATTGGCCCATTTAGGAATGCACTTTTCACGTCCATTTGGTACAACTTAAAATCATGGTGAGTAGCAAAAGCAAGTAATATTCTGATAGATTCAAGCCTTGCTACGGGGGCATAAGTTTCATCAAAATCCAAACCTTCCACTTGTGAATACCCCTTTGCCACGAGCCTTGCCTTGTTTCTTGTCACAACACCATCTTCATTTTGCTTGTTGCGGAACACCCATTTGGTGCCCACAACATTCTTGTTCTTTGGCCTTTCCTCTAGTGTCCACACTTTATTTCTTGTGAAGTTGTTCAACTCTTCTTGCATGGCCATCACCCAATCCGCATCCTCAAGTGCTTGTTGTATCCTAAGTGGCTCCATAGAAGAGACAAAAGAGTAATGTTCACAAAAACTAGTAACTTGAGATCTAGTGATTACTCCCTTGTCAATATCTCCAAGAATTTGCTCGACGGGGTGATCACGTTGTACATTTTGATGCACTCTTGGGTGCGGTGGGTGTGAGATTTCTTCACCACCATCTTTATCAACCTCTTCATCATGTCTTTGAGAATCATTGCTTGATTCTTGTTCATGATTCCCAACATCTTGATCTTGACCACTTGCGTGATCTAATTCTTTATTCTCATGATGTTGGTTTTGTCTTGAGGGAGAGGGTTGATTTTCAATACTTGATGTTTCTTGTGGTCTCACATCACCAATGGCCATCCTTTTTATTACACTTCTAGGATCTTCATCATCTACACCATCATTAACAACATGCTCCCCTTGAGAGCCATTAGATTCATCGAATGTCACGTCACGTGAAATTTTAACACAACCGGTGGTTTTGTTGAATACACGATAGGCATGAACATTCGACCCATAACCAAGCAAGACACCTTAATCAACTTTTGGAGCAAACTTAGAAGTCTTGGGTTTCTTGTTTAGCATAAAGCATTTGCTCCCAAAAACATGAAAGTAGGAAATATTAGTCTTGTTACCGGTTAGTAGCTCATATGGTGTTTTCCTCAATAGTCGATGGAGATACAACCGGTTGGAGGCATGGCATGCGGTGTTGATAGCCTTGGCCCAAAAGCGGTCGGACGTCTTGTATTCATCAAGCATTGTTCTTGCCATCTCAATGAGCGTGCGGTTCTTTCTTTCGGCCACCCTATTTTGTTGAGGGGAGTAGGGTGCCGAAAATTCATGCTTGATGCCTTCTTTATCGAGATACTCTTCAACTTGAGTGTTCTTGAATTCGGTGCCGTTGTCACTCCTTATTTTCTTGATCTTGACTTCATATTCATTTTGTGCTCTTTTCATGAACGTCTTGAACACATCTTTTACTTCACCTTTATCATGCAAAAAGAATACCCACATGAAGCGAGAAAAGTCATCAACAATTACAAGACCATATTTGTTACCACCAATACTTATGTAGGAGACAGGGCCGAAGAGGTCCATGTGCAACATCTCCAATGGCCTTGTGGTGGTCATCACATTCTTGGCCGGGTGTGATACTCCAACTTGCTTTCCCGCTTGGCATGCACTACAAATTTTATCGTTCTCAAAGCAAACGTCGGTTAGTCCTATGATGTGACCGCCCTTTTGGAGTTTGTGAAGATTTCTCATACCAATATGGGCTAGCCTTCTATGCCACAACCATCCCATGTTGGACTTCGCTAATAAGAATGTACCAAGTCTAGCTTCATCCGTGGAGAAGTCCACAACATAAAGCTTTGCTTTAAGCACACCCTTAAAAGCAATCGAGCCATCACTCCTCTTATAGACGATCACACCACATTCGTTGAACAAACAATCATAGCCCATTTTATAAAATTGTGAAATGGACAAAAGATTGAAGTCAACATGATCAACAAGCATAACCTTAGAGAGGAAATATGAAGGAGTGAGAGGGACTTTACCATAACCTAGTACTTGTCCCGTTCCATTGTCACCAAATGTGATGTACTCATTTTTGTTATGACTTGGCTCGAATGACTTGAACATCTTTTTGTCTCCCGTCATATGATTGGTGCATCCACTATCAATCACCCAACTTGATCCTCCGGAGACATAGTCCTACAAAACAAATTAAGCTTTGGACACCCACACACAAGCTTTTGGCCTCTTGTTGCGTGGCCCAACATATTTGGCAAACACATGTCCATGCATGTTTCTCATGAGCACATACGAAGCATCAAAATCATGAAAGAGTGCACAAGTAGCATTAGGCATATTAGCATGAGAATCATTAATAAAAGAAAAATGATTAATATTCTTATTCTTGGCTTGCTTCTTTTGGTAAGATCCTTCCTTGGTGAACTTAAAGAATTCCTTCCCATTCTTGTTCTCCCGAAAATTATGCTTGGCACCCTCAACATAACCAATGCCATCCATGACATGTGGCATTCTAGTATATGAGTATGCACCTCTTGCATACTTTGCCTTCTCATTATCAACAACATCTTTCTTATGTTGTATTTTGCTTTCAAGAGCTTTTACTTGCTTGTTCAATTCATCAATCAATTTGAAATTAGTAGCACAAGCACCAACATCAATATTATAGCATCTATCACATCCTGTGCTAGTGGAAGCTTGAGAGGAATTATTTGAGGAGGATGTGAAAGTTGAAAGGATCCTATATTGTTCTTCAAGAGACTTATGAGTCTTTTCCAAATCCTCATACTTCTCTTGAAGTTCATCTTTAATGCTCTTAGCAATCTCACAAGTGTTCTCAATTTTAGTGAGAGACATAGTTAAGTCATTATTTTTCTTTCTCTCTTCTTCTAGGAGCTTCTCTAGTTCAAGGTTTCTTTTCTTTTCAAGAACAAGCAAGTCTTCTTGTTTCTCAAGTAGCTCCTCTTGCCTATCATTTTCTTCCTTTTGTTTTTCAAGTAATTCCATAAATTCAAGCATTTTAGGAAGTGAAGCATTAACATCATCATCATCATCATCACTACTATTAGCATAAGAGGAATGCTTGTGTTTAGATTTTGTTACCTTCGATCCTCTTGCCATGAGGCACTTGTGAGTGTTGTCGTCATCATCATCACTCAAGCTCCCAAATAGAGAAGTGTTGGTGGGAGTGACGCCAATGGCAAGTGTAGCAATGCCTCCCTCATCCGAGTCGGATTCGGAGGAGGAAGATGATGAAGAGGATGAATCATCGGAATTCCATTCTTGACCAATGTGAGCTTCACCTCTTCTATGCTTCTTGTACTTCTTGTCTTTCTTATGGTGCTTGTCTTTCCTTCTTTCATCTTTGTTCTTCTTCTTTGGACATTCCGTAATGAAATGTCCTTCATCACCACATTCATAGCAAGTTCTTTTTGACCTTCTTTCTTTGCCCTTGTCAAAGCTTTTCTTCTTATAGCCATCTTTCTTGAGAAATGACTTGAATCTCCTCACAAGCAAAGCCATCTCATCATCACTATCTTCACTACTAGAATCAACCACTTTCTTTTTCTTCTCTTGAGTGGCTTTGAGTGCCACATCCTTTTTGTCACCATTTGCTCTCTCAATTTGCTTGATCAAGGCATTTATCTTGTTGGCTTGATCATTTTGTTGCTTTTGGAAAAGAAGCTTTCCAATCACTTCATCGGTGGAGAAGGTTTTGAAGTTGTCCTTCTCTCTAATGTTTGAGCAAATGTTGCTATCCCATGGTCTCAATGCTTGTAGTAGTCTCTTGTTGATATCCAAGTCGGTCATTTTAGCTCCTAGTGCTCTTCTTTGATTCATAATTCTCATGAGCCTATCATGAACTTCCTTTGGGCCTTCTCCTGGACCCATGATGAATAGGTTGAACTCATTTTGCAGTTCTTCAAGTCTTGCATCTTTGACGGAATCAATGCCCTCATAGATAACCTCAAGTTTTCTCCATAGTTGGTTGGCATTCTTTATTCCGGCTACCTTGTCATATTCGGTGGCACTAAGTGCGGAAACAATTGCACTAGCAGCCACAGCATTACGATGAATGTTGATTTGATCCTTATAGGTTGGATTGTCTCTATTTTCTCACAAGAAACCATTCTCGGTTATATTTGCAACATGAGGACTCATGGATTCCAAATACATCATCATTTTGCATTTCCAATGATCATAAAATTGTTCATCAAAGTAGGGGAGTGTACCAGACCCTTGCCCAATGCGATCTTCTTTGAGATCATCATAATCAAACATGACATTGTTGTAGGTTTTTGGTAGCTCATCTTTATCAATATCTTCAATCCTTGGATTTTCTCCAGGTGCATCACACTTGGACCTTGCTTCGGACGATCCACTAGGCGAAATTTCCTTTCCCTTTGTCATCTTTATCTTCAAGCGGTTAAGCCTTCAAGAAGATCCCGCTCTGATACCAATTGAAAGTGCCTAGAGGGGGGGGTGAATGGGCAATTATCCTTGAAATTCACTTAATAATAAAAGTTAAATGCGCAGTGTCGGACTTGTCCGACGATTGTGGGGAAAGTCCGACGACTTGTCCGATGGCACGAGATAGAAAAGTAGATCGACCGGGTAAATATTAAAACTAGTGTAAGGCAAGCTAGGAGCAAGTGAATATAAGCAAGGGGAAGCTGTAAAAATAAGGAGAGCAACTAGCAAGCAACCTACACAAGTTAATTTAAGAAATACGAAGCAAACCCTAACTAGCAAGTTTATGAGCAAGAACAAGTAAATGAGAGACAAGTAATTAAAAGCACAAGTAAGGCACAAGATTTGTTCACCGAAGTTCAGCTCCACAAAGAAGCCTACGTCTCCGTTGAGGGATCCACAAAGGACCGGGTCTCTTTCAACCCTAACCTCTCCAAGTGACCACAAAGATCAAACTTGGTTTTCCACTAGAAACTCCACAAAGGAGGGGTCGATACAAACTTCCCGAGGTGTCACCACACAAGTTGGGAGCTCTACGGGCACCTCTAACCGTCTAGAGGATGAATCCCCAAGAGTAACAAACACAATAGTCATCGGCGGTGAGGATGAACCAAGTGCTCAAGAGGATGGAAGCTTGGAGTCGATGGAGCACTTCAATCTTCTCTCAATCCCTTCACAAATCAAGAGTGGAAGCAAGGGAGGAGAGTTGGGGAAAGCAAAGTGAGCTTGAGAGTGTTTTTGAGTGGAATGAGTGACCAACCGGCCAAAGGGCGAAGAGGGGTTCTATTTATAGCCCAATGAGGAAAAGAGTCGTTTGAGACCCAATTTCTGAGATCTGTGTCGGACAAGTCTGATCCGATGAATCAAGGTGGCACAGAAACTGGAGTCCGACAAGCTTGCCCGATGCCTAGGATAAGATGACCATCGAACAAGTCCGATGGCCATCGGACATGTCTGACGGCACAGGAGGGGCAGAGGAACTGGAATCCGATGGATCCGATGGCTCGGACAAGTCCGATGAAAATAGGGTGGCAGGGGAACTGTACTCCGATGAAAGTGTCCGACGCGTCGGACTTTCCTCTGGTCATCGGACAAGTCCGATGACCGTCGGACATGTCCGACGACCCAGAGTGGCAGAGGTACTAGAGTCCAATGGACTTGTCCGATGATTTTGTCCTGGAAAATTTTATTTGGCCTAGAAAGAGGATAGGAGATAAAGGATCTCCTTGCCTCAGCCCATTACCTGTAAGGACAAAATCTCCCTCAACATTATTGATAGAAACTCCAATAGAACCACCATCAAGAACTGCCCTGATCCACTTAATCCATCTTTCCCCAAAACCTCTCTTTCTAAGAGAATCAATCAAAAAATCCTAGTTAACTTTATCATATCCCTTTTCATAGTCAAGTTTTAGGACAATCCCCTTTTCTTTACCATGATAAACACTATGAATAATTTCATGCGCAGTAGTAACACTCTCCAAAATATATCTACCTTTAATGAAAGCAGTTTGGTTATTATGAATGATTCTATCCACAATCTTCCCTATTCTGGCAGTAAGCACTCTAGTAAAGATCTTATAGCTACAATTAAGAAGACTAATAGGCCTAAATTTACTCATCGAAACTACATCTTTCTCCTTAGGGATAAGGGTCAAGACAGCAAAATTGATTCTATAGATTTATAACTCCCCTCTATGGAACTCATCAAACATACGAATTAGATCATATTTAATCAGCTCCCAAAACTGTTGGTAAAACATAAAAGACATACCATCTGGGCCTGGAGCAGCATCAGAATACGAATCAAAAACAACTTTTTTTAATTTCTACTTCAGAGAACTCAGCTTCCAAAACCTCATTTTCTTCTACTAAAACCTTTTCTTCTTGGGAGAAAAAAAACATCACTAATATTAATATCTGGTTTTGGCTCAAATTTAAATAAATCTTTGTAGAACTCAGAGGTTACTTTGATGATCTCCTCTGTGGTATTGACTTCCCCATTAGGGCCCTCAACACTATGAATAGTGGTTTTCCTCCTCCTTTCGTTAGCAACCGACTGAAAATATTTGGTATTCCTATCCCCCTCTAATATATTCCTCTCTCTCGCTTGTTGTCTAGCTTTAATATCCTCCATAGATCTAATGTTTTCTAGTTCCCTACTCATGTTTTCTACTCTTTGTTTTTGGTTTGAATCTAGCTTTTGCGACTCTGAAAGAACATTCAGTTCCTCTAGCTGCCTGCTTAAACTATCTTTCCTTCTTTTGATCTCTGCTTCCACATTCCTACTCCAACCTCTAATGACTCTCCTTAGCTTCCTAATCTTATTGTTCTAGGTATCAACCGCATTGGTGCCTATTGGTTCAGACATCCACGCTTTTTCTACCACTTTCTTAAAAACTGGATGGCTGAGCCACCATTTCTCAAATTTGAATCTAGCTTTAGGTAAACTACACGTATTGCCTGGATTCCATAGAATAGGCACATGATCACTAGGATTTCTAGGTAGAGCTTTAGTACTAGCTATAGGAAACATACTATCTAACTCAGTAGTGCAGAATATTCTGTCAATTAAAGAAAAAATAGGATCATCTCGATTATTCGACCAGGTAAAACGCCTACCAATAATCTCAATTTCCAAGAGGCTCTTACTGTCAATCCACTCATTAAACTTTTCACACCACTTAAAATCAACCACACCATTACTTTTATCTTTCTGAAACCTGGCCAAGTTAAAATCCCCACCAAAAATAACAACACCTAGGTCATTACTATTCCAAGAGTGCAGCTCATCTACAAAATTTTGTTTGTCCTCCTCTTGGGAGGCCCCATACACCAAAATGATACTAAACACTTTTTTACTACTTTTACAACTAACTATGCAACAAATAGAAAAAGTCTTTCCCGACCAAGCCATAACATCAAACAAGTCAAGATTAACTCCCACTAGGATTCCACCACTAGAGCCGTTGGCTGAAAGTGATTTCCGACAGAAATGCTTCCTACCAGAAAGCTCATTAAGATAATTGTCATTGAACACCTCATTCTTAATTTCTTAGATACCTACAAAATATAAATCATGTTTTTTAATGAGATCAATGACCACTTGTTTCCTTCCTGTCTTCCCTGGCCCCCTAATATTCTAGAAAGCACCTTTCATTAGGTCACTATTTTCCTAGGGTGCTTGCCCTGTTTATTACCTAAATCCATGGTTACCCCATTATCAACTTTAGTACTTCCCTCCAAACTCTTGACACATTCCTCACCTGCATTTTCTTTCTCCCCCTCAAGGATATTACTTCCTACTTTAACTTTTGTCTCATTAAAAGATCTAACTACCTCAATATTATTTTCAATTTCCTCCTGCTTGCTACTCAAACAAATATCTATAACATTAGATATATCTTTAATCTTATCACTTACTCTACAAGAATGCATAGAAAGCTTTTCTTTCTTACCTCCATGTTTGTATTGACAGTCGTTAAATACCATTTCCGGCCATCAATATTACTCAAAATAAAGGAGGATTCAACATTCCCACCATGCATATTAGTTAGAATAAATAAATATCCACTATAGCTTGGAGAAACACTGACATGCAGGAGAAATAAGGAAATGGAGGAGGAATCACACCCATGTGGCGAAGAAACATAACTTCTAACAATCAGAGCTCGCTAACTGGGGCTCTAACGAATTGACTGGCCCACTTACATAAGCAAATCAACTTAACAACTGACCTTACAGTGTCACTGGGCAATGGGACCCACCTGGCAGGCCACCAGAGGCGGCAGCACCCGAGGGGACTCCCCCCTGTTCGGCCGAACAGGGGTGTTCGACCGAACGAGGAGTGGCCCCTCTGGTGCATGGCTGCCACGTGTTGGCTCCTAGTGGCTCCCTAATGGCGTATAAATAGAAGGGTGAGGTCTCACTCCAAAACACACACCAAGAAGCATTACTCTTTTTACCATTTCGTGATTTCCTTTAGTTTTAGTGGAGTTAGGCTTAGAATAAAGTCCTCTTCAGTTCCCAAGTCTTTCTTGGAGTTGTGTTATGGCTCTTATCTTTCTCTGTTTGTAAGACTTTATTCTATTTAATATATTTAGTCTTTCTATATAGTTATGCTTGGGTCATGAGTTTCTTGTTTGATTATATGACCCATTCAAGTATGTGGTCATTTTGCTTGCATGTTAGTAATGTAGTTATACTATACTACCATGTTAGACATAAATCCTTACTATAGTCTTTATTTATATCGTTATAATGATGCATGACTAATGTTTGACTTAGATTATTTCCACGTGTTTAGTGTTCACTTAAATGTGATTACTCCTTTTCTGATCCATCACTTAAGGGATTAGGGGTATTGTTCTAGAGATGTAAGCATGGTGCTTAGATCAATAGAATGTATTATTTATCGTGTAGCCCACAGATTGCTAGGGGTAAACAGTAGGTGATGACAGTCCTATCTGTCCTTTGAAATCCCTCACGTTCGGCTATGCAATATGCTCTTGGTCGGAATCGCACTGTGGATGTAGGGGAAAACCGGATGCCCATAGTATGATGATCTGATTGTCTTGCATTGTCTTGTATACTGTATAATAGAATATAATGTAGACTATATAACTATATAAAAGCAACATAGGAACTTAGCTCTTTCTTTGTCCTTCTCCACTAAACTAATAGTTATCTAACTTGAGTATGCTATATATGTGTCCATTACAAATGTTTATCATTATCCTTACCCATGTGAGGACTTTGTCTTATAATACAATATGCAATATCTAGAGATATGGTAATTACATTGATCAATCATATGCCTTCCTTTGGGATAAAACAAATACGATACCCTGAATACTTCCGAATGAAATGCTACAACGGTATTCTCCGTGCGCTTGCGGACTCTCTGCATTCATTATAGATTACCAACAAACATTTCTGGCTTCATTGCTAAGGAAACTTAGTGACGACGTTAAGAAATGTCAACAGTTTGTTTAGGTAATTAGTTTCCAGATTCTTCTTTGCAGCTATTTCTTCAACCTTCTCTTGAGTGGACTTGCTTCCCTGGATCCTAGCACTCTTTCTCTCTGCCATTACTGGACCCCCCACTTCTTGTTCTTGTTAATTGCTTGAGTTTCCTTTGGTTTGGCCCCCTTTGAATTCTCTGCATTCACTTGTCCTTGGTCAGCTTCTTCTGGGTTGCTCTTGCTCCCTTCTTCAGGTACTATTTGCTATTCTTCCATCATACCTGAATTGATTTCCTAAAAACCATCCTCTAGTATGAAACCCTCTCCCATTTCCATATCGATTGTTTCCTCCAAATCCTGTGGTAGTCCTTTGTCTTCCCAAACAAAATTCCCATCTTCGTCCACCATTTTCATCTCACTAAGCAATTGATATACTGTATGTGCATTCATTCCCTCTTCTCCTATTTTCTCACAAAGTTCAGCCACTGAGCTTTCCTTCTGTTTCCTTCCACTAGTATTTTCATTACTCTTATTTGGTGTTGAATAACCTAAGCTTTTCCTGTCTTGGGTTTCTGGTTTTCTGGACCTCCCTGATCTTTGTCATCCTTTCCATCTTTCCCCCAAACGCAGGGTCATTATCAAGGTCATCAGCCTCATCATCCCCATATGGGTCATTACCTTTGTCATCACCTTTCTCATCACCCTCTTCTCCACCCACTTGTGCTGAAGAATTCTCCACTGTTATTGATATCATGTAAAATTTGTCCTTCATACAGAATAGTCTATCTTTAGGGATCTTTGAAGAGTCCCTGCATTTAATCTTCATCATCACCACTTCAAAGAAACTTTGAAACATTCCTTTGTCAGTCAACTTCCTCCAATAGTCCATAGCAAGACGCCACTTGATCCAGAACTTTCCATTTACATCATTTAGGTGGTAGACCTCTGAGTTGAACCCAAACTTCTTCCAGGTATAAGTATGCGTCCAGCTCCCCATCCCAGACTTCCACTTTGATAGCCACCCCTTCCTTGTTCAGATTAATGGAGTTATAGTCTGCCATATCCTCCACTTTCTTGTTTGGTGGAAATCTGACCAAATAGCTCCATTCATCTACTTGTCTGATTTGCCAATGTCACTTTGGGTTGAACACAGCTAACTCTTTGGTCATCTTTTCCTTAGTGATTTCTCCACACTCAACATATACTTTTCCACAACTATTGAAGTCCATACTCAGTTGCTCTTGCTCCTCTGCTACCTCAATATTATAAAAGCCCAACCCTGATGCTGCACTTCCTATGTACTTCGCACCGACATTCCCCTACTCCTTCACTGGGCATTCTTCTACCAAATGATCACCCTTGCCACAGATAAAGCAAACTTTTGGCATGGTGCACATAGCTTTATGATGCCCAAGCACACCACAATTGTAACAAATTACCTGGGCATAATTTGACTCCTTGTTGTTCATGCCTTTGTTCTTCTCAATTCCTTTCTGTAATTCTTCCCCTACTTGACCTCACACTGCATCTCTTGCTACATCCTTTTGACCAGGATTAGGTTGGGAGCTCTCAGCTTGATTCTCCTACACCCTGGTACTCTGCATCTGCTACGGCCCGATTTGCTTGCGTTGTTGGTTTTGCCCCCTTTAATTTTGGTTCTGGTTCTACCCCCTGGGTGCCTGTCCCCTCGGACTGAACTGATAATTGCCTTGGAACTGGAATGAATCAGCTTTAGGGTAGAAGTAAGGGTTGAAAGGTGGAAAGGGCCCATTGTAGTAGTAGTTCGGTGGTCTCCATCTCCCTCCTCCACCTCCCCCTCTACCTCTCCCTCCACGACCCCAATCCTCCATGAGAACTTTCCTCTCGATCTAGGTGTAGGACGGTTTCCTATGATCCCCCTAGTTACTTCTACTTATGCTCACAAATCTCGCTTCCCTCTCTCTATCTTCTGGTCTTGCCGGGTGGCAATCTGCTACTGAGAAACTCCTCTCATCTACTAGCTTTTTCTCTATCCAGACTAGGGTTTGCTTACCCTTCCCCTTATCTGGTTGTGGTTCGGAGGGGATATGTCACAGCTGACCGAAAAATTCCTCAATCCCTCCTTCTTCCACTGACACTAGGGTCCTCTTGTCATTGATACGACTCTCTCTCTTGACTGTTTTTTATTGCCTGTTTACTCTGTTCATTCTCCCGCCTTCCTTGGTCCCCTCTACACTCCTTTGATGCAACAGAACCTCTCCGCTTGTCTCCCTTCCATCATCATCATCTATTTTCTGGATCATGGATGTCACCTATTTTGTCTGTGTCCTTCTTGGAGGTACAAATTTCTCCATTCATCTTTCAGTTATCAACACCGGCTTCTTAGGCTTTTCTCTTCTTCTCGTCATGATCTCTATCAGATCCATGAGGCTCACTTCAATTGGGCCTTACTGTGGTGGTTGCTGTTCATCTTCTATTGGAATTTCCTCATGAAAGAGGAGATTCTGATCTGACTCTGACTTCCCTCCTCCTTGCTCACATTTCCTGTCTGTTGGAGCCTCAATCCTGTTGAGCACATTGAAATCCAAAAATCTCCAAGGCTTTCCCATCGCTGGTTGAATTTCTCGATCAATCGGACCTATTAAAGCTTCTGCGAGCCCCTGAAAAAACTCAAACAAACAAACATCCCAAACTCCCTGAGAACCTCCAAGGAATCAGCAGAAACTTCTAAAAATCGAGGAGAATATGATTCAAGTTAACTTGATTCAATTCCATGGATCAAGTTAACTTGAATCAACGCTCGGTCAAATGATTCCGCTTCTTCCAATAGTATCAAATGCTTTTAATTTGGACGGGTAAGTATATATCTCTGCAGCACAGCCACTAGTTTTGACTTGGAAATGACTGAACCGTCTCAAGTGTCATGTCAGCCACTCAATCTTCCGAAATGTCCAACTATGCGTGCTACCAGTCAAACCAGGATGCTTGATTGATAGCCATCCGTGTCAGAGTTTATACTTGCTGTGTTCGTCCCCCCGAGCGCGGGGAGAAAATTCAGCGGCAATTGCTGACAAACAGTAACTAGCAGATGAACTTTCAAGGTGCGTGCTCTGACGATTTCTAAAGGTTCAATCGAAACTGAGATGCTTGTTTCGTAACCACCTGTTTGTTAGGTGATACTGACTTTGTCGCACCTATATCAGCCGGTGCACCCTCATCTTGGTGCCAACTGTCGGACACTGATCGAAGCCATTGCAGTGTTCCACATTGTTGAGGTACTCATTTATGTAGTACTCACTTTAGTTTTAAATTATTGTCACTGTTAATTTTATAGTTAACTTTGATCATCCTTTTTATTCAAAATATTTGTTAAAATATATAGAACTAGTAAAATATCCATCCATTATTACGGACGTTTAAAATATAAATCAAGCTATACGTTCGCATATGTATAGATTAAATATCTTAAGATTGTTAAATATAATGAATCATAACTTTTTCATATTTTAGGGGCAGCATTTACATTGGATTTAAGCTGAAAAACTACAGAAAAAAGGCACACTTACTTCCATCTAACAATAAGTGATAATGTTTTTATAGGATTTGTTACTTATTTAGTAGAGATAAAGATGAAGAAATAGATATCATGATACGAAGTAGTAGAAATAAAGATTAAAAAAGAGATATAATGATCCAAAAGATGTATTGGCAGTTTGAGACATAGGCAAAATATGTAAATCTAACATGTTTACACTTTATATTATGGTCCCAGAACCAAATTATGCCCTTTGAGTAATGACTTATTTCTTATCTTCTTTTTTCTAAATGAAAAAAAAACTTACTTAAGTACATATTATAGTTTCATCTTTACCAATTTTTTATTTGAGGAGGGGTTGTCATCCTCCGCCTCTTACTCCTTAATCTGTCGCCAAGTTGTACACCGTTAGATTTTAATCCAATGCCTCCTCTTAGCTCCTTCACCATATAAAACTGGCGCTAACAAGTGGAGCCCATAGTGCTCCACCAGCCCTCCCCAACCCTAATCCTCCGCAGCCTCTCTCTGTTCCCCTTCCTCTCCTCACCGCCACTCTCGTCTCCCCCTCTTCCTCTCCCCGCCTGACCGCTGCCGCAGCGCTGCGCCCTCCTCCTCCTCCTCCCCGAGCAGCAGCCTGCGGTCCTTCCTCCTCCTTATTCAAGAACCACCCATGCGTCCTCACGCCCGCCCACCTCCTCTCCCCTTCGCAACTCTAACAGAGACAACGACCAAGAGCAGGCCCGTCGATCGACAGGGTCAAGGTGGCCGACCGCACAGGGCCCCCAAAATTTTAGGGCCCTAAAAATCAACTAATCAGTGAATTAGGCTAAGGAAAACAAACATTAATTGAAAGCTAGCTCATCTCTCTATACGTAGCCAAACGTAGGCCCTGTCGTATTGTGTTCACACACTGCAGACTTAACCCGTGAACTAGGAGGAGACCTGGAGGGCTACAGCAACAGACCATGCAATTTACCACCTATTTCATCATTTGCTGCTCTACCGCAACACACAGGTAGAACTACGTCGTGGGCCACTAGGCCTCATCATGGAGTCTCAATTTTTTTCTAACTGTACCATCGCATTTGGTTTAAACACAATTGAAGCTTGTCCTCTTTACTATTCTGTAAGGAACAGCATCTCTTAATTAGATTGTTTTTGTTTATATTTGTTGTTAAAAAAGGTCCAGTTCATACAGAAAACATGCTCATGAGGCTGATCTAATTGAGATTAATAGCCACAACACGATGTCATATACCCTCAGAAATTCATTTTTAAAAATACCATGCAGATGACATGTTTTAGTAGAAGATGATAATATTCATAAGAAAGTTCACACTTTGCTCTTTCTTTCTTTCAGGATGAACTCCAATTGCATTTCTTAGTATTTTTAATGAAATAAATATATAGTTATTAAAGAAGTACACTTAAATTAATTGTACGCTTAATTAAGAAGGGCCCTCTTTTTATTTTTCGCACAGGGGCCTCAAAAATTTCGGGACGGCCCTCCCAAGAGAAGCACATAGGGATGGCAGTTGGGTCCCGGGTGCGGGGCCCCGCTGGGTTTGGCACCCGCCGGGTGCGGGTGCAGGTGTACTTTCTCACCCGCGGGGCTCACCCGCACCCGCCCCGCATAGTCGCGGGGCGGGTGCGGGTTTTTTCTCCCACCCGCGGGTGCCCCGCGGGGCCCCAAAAAAAATGTCTATCAAGAATTTTAGTTTAATGTTTCATTTAGAGAATATAAATTATATGTGTAATAATCCTTACATGTGTATGTGTTGGCATATTATCTTAATTATTAAGTTATAAATAAATTTTTATTTTTTGATTGTGTAAAATATGCTAAAATCATACATAATAAAGCTAAAAGTCTATTTTTTTCATACATATAAAAAACCTGCGGGAGACCCGTCACCCGCCCGAAACCCGGCGGGTGCGGGTGCGGGTGTGAGTTTCCACTCGCTGGTATGGGTGCGGGTGGGGATTTCCAACCGCAACATCTCTCTTCACGGGTGGGCTTTTGCTCCACACGCCCCGAACGCGCCCCGTTTCCATCCTAGAAGCACACCCAGCTCCACGCCATGGCGTCGACGCCTCCCTGTGTCGCACTGTCGCCTCGGCATGAAGCGCCTTGATCGAGTGGGACGCGCTCGGGGCCCACACCTTCCTCGCTGCTGCCGCTTCGACCTGCTCAAGGTCGCACTCTGGTTCTAGATCCACCGCACGCGATGGAAGACCAAGTAGATTGAGCGAGATGTTCTTCGACCCGGCCACAACGTCGCTTCACATAGCGCGCCGACCTCCGCCGTGACAAGGACCTCCTCGCTGTTGACCCTCTTCATTTGCAGGCCATTTTCTCCCCAAATCCTCTAACTAGAGTTTGCGCTTGTGTGTTCAATTCGGCCCGATCTGGTGGGGGCATGGAATTTGAGTCCCGAGTTCCGTGGCTGCCACTGAGACCGGCATCCTCCCCACTGAGATGCTCGTTTCGTAACCACCTGTTTGTTAGGTGATGCTGAATTTGTCGCGTTTGGGCGGCCGGCGCGCCTGATCTTGGTGCCAACTGTCAGACACTGATCGGAGCTGATATAGAAGATGTCCATCTTGTACCAGGAGTAATTTTGAGAGCGTTCAGATGAACATCTTGTTGTCCGGAGGGATAATCTAGCAGTGGAAGATGCTCTTTCGGGGTCTCAAGTCAAAGCCTGAAGCCATCTTGCGCGACAACCAATTGCATACTTCACTAGAAGATCAAATACAAAACTCTCTCATATAAAATTTTTGAAAAGAAAATAAAACATTATGCAGACGGCTGCAAAAACCAAATAGGGGTCAGGAACAGGATGTGCAGATTTGTCCGCACGCTCTGGTTGGAAGTTTCCTCCCTGTCTGGTCTTCAACTGTTGTTCGTGGAAGCTATACATTCGGTCGCTAAAATTAAAATTGTTGCACTGTCATTGTTACGATCCTTCTCCTTCCCAAATAATAATGAAGCCGACTTCAGCACAACTTTCTTCTGCAACTCATCCGCTAGCTGCAACAATGATTTGGTTAATCGGTTGTACACGACGGTCGCATGAACAGGTCAGGCGTACAGCTTTTCTGATATTTTAACTGTTGAATGCGATCGAATCCGTAGTCTCAACTGAATAAACCTCAGTCTGCTTCCTGAGGATTCACGGCAGTGATGTGTACAAGGACAATTATTTTCTTTTTGTTTCAAAATTGTTTCAGCAGTACCATAAGACTGCTTCAACAAAATAAAATGGTGTTTTAACATACCTGAAATGGTAATTTTAATAAGGGAAACCAACCTAAAATTTGATGGACCGCTAAAACGACTGCCAAATAGTCAAAATGTGGCAGGACAGCTCCGTTTTTTATTTCCTTGAGAATAAAGAACCCCTGTGAAAACTGAAAACTGAAAAGGGCGATGTATTGTGTGCTTAGGGAAGGAACCAGGTTCACTATTGAGCATGCTTTTGTTGCTGGGCCTGAACCCTGAATTCTCGTGGGTCTTTCAGGGTTCGTTGAGGTCGCAAGCGAGCTCGACGGTCATTGTTTGGGTGTACAGGGGGACAAAACTCAGAGTGGTACGTGCAGTGTAGAAGAATCAATAAACTTAAGCTGATGGACGTGCCGTTGCATCCGGTTATTTAGGCAACGAGAGCATAGTTTCTCATGTAGTATTGAGCAATATTCAAAACCATGAATCTATTGAGCTGAATATCTGCATGTTTTTGTGGACACTAGCGTCATTCAGCACTGTACTCTCAAATTTATCAAAATATATTAGTTTGTTTCAAATTTTTAGATAATGAAAAAAAAATTCCAGCCTTCACCTCAATGAGTATAGAGACCAAGTTTACAATATTATGGCCGTATCACACACAGCACATAAACGACACATACCATGCATAACCAAACGGAAGTATAAAAGAGCACCAATAAAGTTTGGACGGACAAATTATTAGACGGCTAGTCTATTGCTAAATCTTCATCTATAGTTCAAATGATATGAACAGAAATAATAGAAAAAGAAATTGAGAAGTGCAGAACTATCTGAAACACCGGCAAAAGAAATTTCGAAACGAGACAACAAGATCCATCAGATTGGGCAACAAAAGGTTAGCTAATGAAAGGTAACATTGGTTATGTAGCATCGAATGATTGGGCTCTGGTGCTAGTGGGCTTGGCCCATGTGTCATTAACACAGCAATGTCATTTTGCACGAAGCAAACTCTTTCCCTTTCCTATCACCTAAACAGAAAAAACTGTCATACAGAGAATGGGGATAGAAAAAACTTTTTTATCAGTTTCTCTTTCTCATCCCCTTGGTTAGGTGATCACCTAAATCCACTCCATCATCCCCTCTATAAAAGGGATCACCAATCCCTCACCTAAATGGTGGATCCTACCCTTTTAGGTGATAGAATAGGTGAACTGCTACAACATCATTACCTATAACAAGCAAACTTGTCCGTGCATTTGCACGGGCTGGCCGTCTTAATTATTCCTGTCTCTTAATATAGAGAATATATCCCAAAATTATATATTTTTCATATGATATTTTAATATTCTATTTCATTTCTCTAGATTATTTGTCCCGAAGCCTTGAAAGGTATGTTAATTAAAAGTGATGCTACATAGTGAACTTGTCTAAGATATATCTGACATCCTATCTACCCTGGTATAGAAAGTAGGAGAAGTCGTTACACTTGTGAAAAGTACAATAATTAGAGAAATTTGGAGGGTAAATGTTTCTGATGCAAATGCATTAACCAATTCGGTCTTAAAACCATTTCTATACACTGATATTGATATGGCTGGTAACTCCTGTAGTGGATAAATTACAAATTTCAAAACAGAATAAAGTTGCAAGTTACCAAATTGGTGAATTTATGTTTTGTGAAGCTACATAAATTAGGTAACTGCTTTCTTGGAGGCATCTATATTATATGTTTGTGTGGGTCTTTGAAGTTGTTGTACTCCATAATATTTATATTGAGGACTACCTTTGATGAAGCAAAGTCATGGGTATTTGACTTTTGCTATCAAATTTGAATAGCAGTGCCTAACTCAATTTTTCTTGATTATGCCTAAGCAAAAACATATAAGCTTCGCAATATTACTTATCTCAACGCCTGGCTGGCTAACTCTGAATATTAGGCTATTAAGAAGGGCATCCTTTGCTCACCTCTATAGGTTTTTTTTTCTTTTACAAATGTGGTTTCCCACTGCTAGCAGAATTTACCATGACCCTACCCCCAATAAGCATGCCGATATTTATAATATATATATATATATATGTTAATTAATAATCTTCAACATACCTTCAATATATTGATGGCATCATCCTCAACAAATAATGTGATACTCATCTATAACTATAGCACACCAAAAGCTTAAATTAGGGCTAAACAACTCTATTCTTTCATATTATTTTGAATTAATTTATACTCCCTCCATACTTCAAAAGAATATCATTTAAGACATGATTTAGCATACCAATGACTCATTAATTAGAAGGTATTTTTCTTCTCTGTCCATATTAAAGACGCTTTATAACTATCCCAATCAATAATATGTGCTCATCTAAGTGGTTGTTGCTATGAAGTAAAAGTACTCAACCTATGCGATTGCTCGTTCAATTTCCCACAAGCACATTATTTTTTTGCTTTCTAAGAAAACGACTTGCTTTTATAAAATTAGCTATGGATCCAGAACGTCTTCTTTTTGAAGTATGAAGGGAGTATATCTTTAATTATTCAACTGAACTGAATAGAAATACTCAGATTATAATAGTTTAATAACATTTTAGATAATATATATAATTGATGCATTATTGTACTCTGATTTTTCAATTGGTGTCTCTGGAACCAGGTTACATATGACTCAAAGACAAAAAAAAAATAAATGATAAATTTATCATCTATGCTATTGGATTAAGCAATCTAGCACTAAGTATAGTTTTTTTTAGGTTAATATAAATATTGGAAACATGGAAACATGTTGTGTGGACCTCTTTTTCCAATCAACTAAATCATTAACCGCTAGTAATATCGAATTTTGTGGGTCAAAAGACTGTTGAAAGCACACATATATATAGCCTGAAGACAGTGAACAGCGTTGAGTTTCATCTTCAATATTTAGAAATCTAACACAGACACATTATGTATGAGCACGGTATTACTCTCATTCGTTAGGTCAGAGGCTCATGAGTCATCAAGCAGAATGGGTTAAAAAAAATAGATCCATTAATTATAAGCCTTTTATCATTTTTACATTGCAAATTAAGCTACATTGAATAGACTAATCAAAATCAGGAATTACATTTTACTGAATCTGATGAAATATTGTTTTATAAGTCACGTAACAAAGCTAAAACATAATAAGAGGGACTCCATGTGTTCCGATTTATTTATATTGCACAAAAAAATCTGAGAAAGTTTGTCTGACTAAATTGCATATCTACAAACCATCCCTCTTTTTCGAACAAACACTATATGAGTATTAAGGGAAGTAGTTATCAATTCAAATATAACTAATTAATCATTATGCAGTTTACCGAGTTTCATTTTACTGATATTCTAATTATCCATCATTATGCAATTTCTAATAAACGAATTTCATTTTTTGACTGCTTGGTTCACTAAACAAAACGAACCTGGGTTGAATTAGTAGATTTACCGAATAATAATACGTTGTATTATATTACATATGTCAATTGCTCCCTGGCACCACCGTGAATCTCCTGAGTCAACACATCCATCATCTATCTGCTCTGCCTATCGATGCTGACTACTTTTGCCCAGCTCAAAACAGATCTTAACTCCTTTCACCTGTTAGAGATTGTAAAAATAAATAGATGTTTCCACGGAAGGGGACATCGAGCCACAAGAAGAGATAGATATCAAAAAAGCATATGCTGCTCACTGGACACAACTCCTGAGCAATGCAAAGTGTAACAGATTAAACATGTGTATCGCTGTCGCACGAACGGAACATTGGATCAGAGCCAGGTTGTTGTTCTTGAATCGATGTGAGGTGTAGTACTTGATAACATATATAGGAGACAGACGATGTCCACACACCTATGTAGCTAGGGCAACTGGTGAGGGGCATGATCGTTTATTGCCTCACCAGATCATACTTCTAGCTCTCGTCGACTCCTTCACGCACAGGTCGCGATCTGCAAAACAGGGTGGCCGTTCCTTGGGGGTGCTACAACAGTTGTGGCTTAGGGCAGGTACCATGCTACACGTAGACGGTCTCATAGGTGGTCTCATACATTGACACATAGGATTTTTTATGATGTGGAAGAGAGAGAGGGTGGTGAAAGAAAGAGGTGGTTGTTTCGCCAAGCAACCACCTCATGCACTAAAATTTAGGAGTATGAGACGGCTCCCATACCATTGTACTAGTTTTAATGGTCTTTTAACAGATAAATATTTCTTTTTACATCCATAAATTAAGGAGTCATATAATTAATAGGAGATGACTAAACAGTCCACCCATTGTATAAGTTGTCTCATAAGTCATCTTAAGTCTACGTGTCATGCATGAGACGATCTACGAGACCGCACCATTGTACTTGCCCTTAGAGTCAGGGGAGTCCAGGGGTGACCTAACGATGGGACATTGGGGCGTGAGACATGATGTGGAGATGGACGGTGGATTTTGATTACCAATCAGATGATTGAGAGATTAAGGGCCGGATGTTTTGCTTTATTGAGAGAATTTGTAGACTATTTCTCTTTTTTTTCTAGACATCATGGAAAAAATGTCATCTCCTTTTATTAATAAATAGATTTAAAAAGTGGGTTGAAGAGATCCCTTTTAACCTCTTTTAGGTGATGAGATTAAAGGGCTCTTTTAGGTGATGAGATTAAAGGGGAATTGGAGTTGCTCTTAGATGTAAATACCAAGAATAAATGTGTTTCCATTTGGACATAATATTTCCTTTAATGAAAACAATATCGCAGTATTTGAAGCACACATATAGATGGTTTTGCCAGAAATATTTATATCCTAGCGAATATGGGTAACGGGATTCTCTTAAAAATAAAGACGGATAAAATGTGTTGGAACTTCAGGAAGGCTAAAGCACTCTCAAAAGCAGCTCGTGGCTGATAAAAACGAAATGCGTATTGAACAAACACTATGATAATGAAGCTAAAAGTGATCGATCTATGGGTTGAATCAAACAAATTAAACAAAAGATACCGATAATGAGTAACAAAAAAGACGCATGCATCAATACATAGTAGGTGCACGAAGCATCTTCAACAATCTTTCTTCACGCAGTGATCGTTGCAGGCGCTGATGCAAGAGGTCATGCACTGTTCGGCCTGTTGGGCAACCCAGTTCTTGCAAGCTTGGCATCTTGCCATATCGCTCGCATGCATGCTGCAGGGCCACGCGCAAGAATTTTGGATGGCGGATTGGCAGTAGTCACAGCTGCAGGTCGCGCAGTCGCCGCTGATACAGTCGCTGGGGCAGCAGGCAGAAATGGTGGTGGTGTCGTTACTGGTACTGCAGTAATCCTGGCAGCACCCGCGGAGAACCCCGGACTTGCAGCTCTCACATTGGGCTACCGGGACACTGCAGGTAGTGTTGCACTCCGAGTCACCGACGGCAGTGCAGTTTGTACCGCACAGCGATGAACAGTCTCTGCACAATGGCTTCTTCGTCGGATGATGCCCCTGGGAAGACATGACCAGCATAGCGAGAACGGCAATTGCCGCCGCTGCCCGAACACCTGCTGCACCTGAAACCATTTTAGTACTTGGATGAAGCAAGCTTTGCTATAGAGAGGAAGATATGTAGAGCAAGAGAATATATCCCAAAAAATGTGAGATGTCAAAAAGCTTGGTGCATATGGGATGGTATTTATAGGCTAGCAATGTAGGGAGAGAAGATCTAAATTAGATTACATAACAAGGGTGTTAGATCTAGTAGATGATATCGATGACACACCATGCATGCTATAAGTTGACTTGCAACGTTTATTTGCTGGATCCGGCTTACCGTAGACCACAGCTGATATGATCGCAATATTAATAATTGTATGCAGCAAAGACATGTATGTACATCCATTAATTAAAAAACATGCATTAATATGTGTGAAGCCGTGGCTCAAAATATCTGAAGACAAAGATGAACTGAACACCGCAGTCGATAGTCAATAACACTTTAAAAAGTGTTATTGACTTTTGACTAAGTCTCGATCGGCAGATGTACAAGTTACAAGTCCCAATAACTTGGATTGTGAAATTGACTCGTTAATCAGTCTCCCTCCATTTGTTTTCAGTAGGCATAAGTTGACTGTTCGTTTTCAGTGGCATAGTTTCACTGTCGTTTTCAGTGCCACTATTAATAATGTATTATAAAAAGTTGACTAAGTCTTGTTTATAATACATTATTAATAGTGGCACAATTGTACTAACCATTACAAAGTGTTTTAAGTATGAATTCAATTGTTCAAATTTTGCACACATAATTTACCACATATTATTGAACTTAACTAATTGTCAATTAATATGTCGTTTTGGACCATATCGAACTATCTACATTGTTTGTGCAGTTTCCTCGATGCATGCACTGACTTTGATTTGGTCATCCAAAGCGAATTGGCATGTGGAAGAGATTCCACTATTTCAGTTCCCAATGTAGCTCATAAACTAAATGTTTGGTTGATGTATCATCATTGCTTTAGTAGGGTTTAATTAATCTGCTAAATCTGATGTATTAAATGCTAGATGATTTAAACAATCAAGATCGTAAAAACAGTGTAAACATGCAATTTCTCAAGCAATGATGATACATCATCCACGGTCGTGGTGATGAATGTCGTGAGAAATGGCAGATGTGAAATCTCTGCCAATGCACGAAATTATTGCAGCAATATATGTCGACAAGCAAATTTCAGTCTTGCTCGTGGCGCCGGTGATGCCGGAGCGACAGGCAGGGGAGCTAGCAACCTCTCGACCGATCCATGGCTGCATTCACTCAGATTATAATAAACTAATTTATATAATCTAAAAAGATTTTAAATAAAATATTTTTTTTGTTTTTAAAATCTAGAACACCAGATTATATGAATTCATAATCTACCCCAATTTAGCTAAACCGGATTATAACATGTTTCATATATTAGATAGTTTAAAAAGTTGGATTATACGTAGTTTTTATAAACTGGTCTTCAAATATCTTCACTCAGTTTCTTTTTTCATAAACCAGTTTTTATAATGTATCTTCATAAATCAGTTTTTTTTAACCTATAGTGGATCATAATAGGACCTTATAATGTATTCACTTATTTTACGGTTAACCGCAAAACCGCACCGAATCCGAAGTGTGCGGTTATTGTTTTTTCCTAATCATGTTCGGTTGTCAATTCTGCATAACCGAAGTTTTCCGTAGCAGAATTAACCGCACCGTACGTGCTAACCGATTGAACCGAACGCCCAGGCAAACCAGGGTTTATTATTGGGCTATGCTTTTGTTGTTGGGCCTTAGGTCTTTTATGGCTCGTTGAGGTCGCAAGCGAGCTCGATGGTCATGTTGTTTTGGTGTGTCACAAAACTCAAGGTGTGACCTCAAAAAACACACACACACACACACACAGTGTGTGATGTTGTCTATAAAAAAACTCAGGGTGTGATGTGCAGTGTAGAAGGATCAATGTTCAATAGACTCTAGCTGATGGACGTGCTGTTGCATCCAAGTCTTGTGCAGAGTATCAGTGGCCTACATCACAAAGTGTACAACAGAGGATTTCCTATAAAACTATAACAAACAACACGTCTTGTTTAAGTCATAAACCAATGACAGAAAATATTGAAGGAAATCATCTAGCTTTGGCTTCGACCTTGGTTTGGAGGCAAACTCTTGGTCGGTGCCCGTGACTCAATTTCTTTAAGGGGTGCCAATGCTGCATGCCAGGATTGTCAAACTACAAAGACATTTGCCTTTCCTTTTGTAAAGATATCCAAGTGCCAGATCTTGGGTTGTAGTGTTGTATATTTGTTTCATTAACACCAAAACAGACACTTGATTCACCAACAGAGGCAGGATGAAATGTCCAATCTAGTCTGTAAACATCAAATCTAGACCATTTGATTCCTGATGGCTACTTCCATTTCCCTCAAGTATATCGCAGGCATTTTCTTTCCGCATTTTCCGCTCTTCAATCACAGCTTCAATTGAGTCTGCAGAATAAAGGCCCCTTGAGTGCCCCTGTGGTTTCAAAGCTACAATGAATTTGTTGCCTTCACGACTTCGTTCAGGAAAGCCAGCCCAGACTGCAGGAAGCCATACAATAAATTAGGCGACTAGTAAAGCCTCGAAGAAAGGAGCTTATGACAAGCAAATGCAGTAAACAAATGTAGAGCCACTGGATGCAAGCACCCTGCTACAATAGTCCCTATGGTTTATCCTCTTGTCATTGGTAAATCTATGTTGAAAGGCTATCAGAATTTTATGAAAGTCAAATTATTTAAAATGTGAATTTGAGCACCTGTGATAGGAAGAAACTCTAAATGCTTCTTCTATAAAATGCTAGAGTCAATAAATGGGAAAACAGATTGAAATAAAACCTACTGACAAACACCAAACCACAAAGTTTATTTTCATAGCAACAGTTAGTCCTCTCATGTTAGCAGAACAATCAAAGATGCATACTTTGGTGTACATGAACTGTTAAGGATTGCCAGTTTTATCCGTGATATGCTGAATGTTAAGACCATGCAATGGAAATACTGCCTACAGATAACCACTATCTGACAGTTGAAGCCAACAATCGTATCTTCATAAGACTATTGCAGGCTGCAGCTGCAATATTCATGAGAGTAATAATGGTGATGGATTCAGAAAATCACCATTCGATCAATCCCCACCCCCACCCCCATGTACGTGAAAAGCAGATAGCAGAATATTAATGAATCGTAATATCTTGTTAACATCAGCAAATTCCTGATCTTCTGGCCCAACAACTCAACAAGAACTATTTTTCAGAGTAATATATATGTTTTGCTGAAACAATTTGGTAAACAAGGTCATAAAATATATCTACATTTATTCCTAAGTTATGCTCACAGAAGATTTTACATCTACCACTCACAAACAGAATTGAGACTAATGGAAACATGGAAATTTGCCAGTTTAGATTTGTACCCACACATACACAAAAACAAGAAACAAGAAAAATGCAATTTGACGATTTAGTTTATATTAACTTGTTACACACTACCCAAAAAAAATGCCATGACAGGATGGAATATTACCCCCAAAGTGGTGGGAAAACATATTGAAATAAAACCTACTGACATCCACCAGACCACAAAGTTTCTTGTGAGGTTACAAATACATGATCAGGTAGACGCTACAGAAGTTTATTTTCATAGCAACAGTTTGTCTGTAATGTTAACAGAACAATCAAAGATGCATACTTTGGTGTACATGTAAACTGTTACTAAGTGCCAGCTTTATCCTTGATATGCTGAAAGTTAAGACTGTGCAATGAAAACATTGCATAAAAAGAACCAATATGTGATAGCTGAAGCCAACACTAGCATCTTCAGGAACAGTGACATGATGGATCATAAGACTATTGCAAACTGCAGCTGCAATAGTCATGCCGCGAACTAGATAACATCGGCACCTTTCTGATCTTTTGCCCAAACAACTCAAGAACCAGTTTCCAGAGTAATAATATATATGTTTTGCTGAAACAATTCAGTATACAAGGCCATAAAATATATCTACATTATTCCTAAGGTATGCACACAGAAGATTTTACAGTTACCGGTCACAAACAGGATACGAGACTAATTGGAATGGAAACATGGAAATTTGCCAGTAAACAGATCTACTAAACAGTTAAATACAAAAGCAAGAAAGGAACTTGAATATGTTTTAGTTTAAATTAACTTGTTATACACTACCCAAAAAAATGCCATGACAGGATGATTACCCCCAAAGTGGTGGAGAACAATCGAAGCAGCAACTGTAACATTGAGAGAAGCCGTTCCGCCACCATACTGAGGGATGTAAACAAAAAAGTCACAAATCTCACACTCTTTTTGAGAGAGTCCTGTACCCTATCAAACAAAAAAGAAGGGCAACAAAATGTTAGCTACACTTTGTATTGATAAGAACCTATAACATTAAGTTCTGTTTAATCTAATACAGGAAAGTTATTGTGAGCAGTAGAACACTAACGAAAAATCACACTATTGTTCTACAAGGCAACCTTGAATTTACAACACATGGTGTGCAGTAGTTATCCAACACGCATTCACATTTTAGTTTGGGAATAGGACAATAGGTTCATAAAAGGCATGCTATTCTGTTCTAAAATTTTCTGCCCAGAGCTATTTATGGTACATGGTTGATGGTTCACTTCAAATGGTGGCCAAAGGATATGTTATGATTAAATTGACCCAACAAGTAGGTCACAGGTAACGGGCATCTGGGTTTCCACAGATCTCCATGTTTCAGCATTTATTTATTTTTTCCCTCAAATATGCACAAAGCTGTGTATCTTTGTACTGTAGAGAGGGGAAAAAAAACAGTCCCTTACAAACATAGCTACCTCACCCCGGACCACTTACAAAGTGTTACTGACTAAAATACAAGAAATAACCAGATCTGACCATGTTTAAGCATTTCGAGGATGCGAGATGAAATTAAGACATAATCGCATGGAATTTCTTGCTAGAATTTAACATTGCATACAGAGAATCCAAAATAGCGTCCATGGTTAACATCTTGATGCTATCCAAAGATTTGTACAATTGACACAGACGCTTACATAAATCATGCGATGCTGCTGAACTTTACACAAAAGATGCATTTTTATTGAAATTACACTTGGATGAAGCTAACTGATTAACTGATCCTCTGCTGCCTCCAGCAGATAGAACAATCTCATGGTTTACCCTTTATCCCCTTCAAAATAAAATTTCATACCAAACAACTTGCTTTACCCGAATTGTAAGGAAGACGAGAATTCAACCAACCTCGTTGCCAAAGAGAAACGCTGTGCTCCTGCTGAACGGGTGGGCCGTCACCGGCTTCGCGTCGTCTGTGATCTCCACGCCGCAGATGTCACACCCCCTCTCGTCCTGCACGCAAACACACAAGCGCGCGCACATGTAGTTCGCACCAACCAAGGGAAAGGGGGAGGGACCTAGGGTTTAGGGTTTAAAGGGCGGCGGGGAGGGGGCCAGCAAGCAGGCGCTTACCTTGAGGTACGCGCGAGCCAGGGCGAGCGACGCGAAGTGGCGGAAGCGGAGGTGCGAGGTGGCGCCGTGGCTGCCAAAGGCGCTGACGTCGCGGCGGCCGACGACGACCACCTCAGCCACGCCGAACGCCGTCGCGCTCCGCGCCAGGGTACCCACGTTGTGCCGCTTCGCCACGTTGTGGACCACCACCACGCTCTCCACCGCCGCCGCCATGGTTCTCCTCCGCCGCCTCGATTCGCCGGGCGAATGCTGTAGCTGCCGCTGTCGCGCTAGACGCCGACTTCGGTGGAGGGCTGCCTCGCGTGTTTCACTGACGTGTGGGCCCGGAACATGAGTCTGCGGTCCACCAAACATCTTTCGGCAAATCTTGCCCCAGTTTTGTGATGAACCAAACAAATGTTTGTCATCTCGGCAAATTCCGTGACATAAAAAGTGCGTATACCGAATTTCGACTACAATTGGTCTCAACAATGCCGGACATGTTTTTCTTTAGGAATGCCAGACATGTTGGCCTCAATAAGATACGAAAAACTGCAAGAACGGACCAAGCATATGTATTAATTCAGGTATAGGCATATGTTGGGAGCGTAGAGGTGACCAGCCAGGATCCAAGCCGAGTGCAACAGATTCATCTGTAGTGTCATGTTGCCTTGATATGTCCGGCCAAAAAGATCAAGCAGGCCAGCACAAACTCAGTACACCCATACTTTCTCAATTTGATACCCTGTCCTCCGCCGAACTACTACCATCAAACCACTGATGCATTATTGATTATATATAAACTGGCGTACGGATACCAGTCAGTAAGCTATACCTCCTGACAATATTCCGTACCAAATGTAGCTCAATTCCAGCATATAGATAAAGTAGCAGAGATATATTATCAACATGTTACATCAGAACTGGGATCCAACAAGTGACACAGATCCATTTGCCTGAAAAGAAAGGGTTAGTGTAGAACAGAAACAAGCATACATCATACAGCAAAAAACGGTATATCCATATAACCAACCCACTATCCATTATCTGACGATACGATATTCGGTGATGTATTATTGTCATGGGTCAACCACTCAGTCAACCCATTATTCTCTCCACTCTCCATCAATTCAAGCAGACCAATCAAAGGGAAACCAAAATGGAAAACAAAAATGGTATATTTGAACTCTAGGAATCCACGGAGCGGGCGCACACCCTTCGCTGAATGGGGGTCCGGCACGAAGGGCAGTCCTTCATCCCTTGCTTCTCATGCAGGTCGTTGCATTTCCCGCACACAACCTGGTGAGCACAAGGGAGGAAGACGACAGACATCTCCTCACTCAAGCACATGACGCACTCCCGGTCACGCTGAATGTCATCAAAATTGAAATCTTGCTGTACCAAAATTGGAGCGCTGCTGCTCTTTCTACCTTCAGAAAGACGCAGCGCATAGCTTTTGTTGTCTGTTCCCCACTTGGGAGCAGCAACGTTTCCAGAGTCCAAGGACAGTTTCAGCTTCGAAATCTGCTGCTCAAGTTCACGAACCTCACTCTTGTATCTTTGCATATCATTCTCAGCTTTTAGATGAAGCAAATTCTCTTCCGACCTCAACAACATCTCAATGTGTTCCCTCTCCTTCCTCTCTGAGGATACACATGCAATTGCCTCAATCTTGGCAGTGTCTTCTTGTTTTGACTTGGCCTGAAGGTATTAAAAGGAAAGGAAATCAAGGACGGTTCAATAACGACAGTAAAGTAGGAGAAACAATTGTTTTAAAAAAATACGGATCTAATAAATGGCTTGAGTTGAGTCCACTTGGCATGATTTTCCTTTTAAGGGAATAGCTTATCAGAGCTTAGATGAATCCTACAGCCTAGAGGAAACTTATGTGGAATCAAAATGAATCCCAGAAACACAACAGTGGCAATAAGAAGAAATGCTTTGATTACATGACATGAGTTGACCAATCAAAGGTTTCAGAAGCTGCAAATGTAACAGTGAAGAAGTGGCATCAGCACTTTATTTATTTCCCAATACTTGACAAAAAGACTACTCAAGAAATAACTGAACAAAGCTGTTATGACGAGGGATTCTCATGCAGTTTCTTCCTGGCGAGCTACTAATATTTTGGAAGTACAAGCTTGCTAGCAACATAAGGGATACTAAATGAGTTGAGAGCGTTAGTAGTTATGGCAAACGATTTACCATTTATTCAGCGAACTTTTGAATACCCCCAAGCCCATGGTCCAAAACTAAAACAAGAAAGGAAACTATACAAATAGAAAAGAAAGGTGGAGTGAAACCAACTATTAAACCAATCATAACATATATGTAGATTGAAGAGTTGCATAAGACCAGGAAGCACACAGCACAAAAGGTTAAGATGTGCTTGTCAAGTAAAGGAACTATTCTATGCAATCAATTAAAAGGCAACAACTACAGCAATATATTTCTGATAAAAAAGAATAAAGCTATTTTTCATATCAGACAAGAATTAAATATTTGATCTTGAGCCATGGAATTTCAGCCTCTCTGTACTTTGCATGAGATGTTGTTAACTTATACAGGAAGATTACGAATAGGTAAGGACAAAAAAGGAAATAACCTGCAGTTGCTCCTTCTTCTCTTTAGCATGTTGAAGTTGTTGCAGGACCCTAGATAATTTGCTCTTTTCAGCTGCAAGCACATCTTGCAATACAGCTCTCTCAGATTCCCAATACTGAGATCTTTTAAGAGTTTTCTCATGTTTCCTTGAAAGCTCGTCAAATTTTGTTACAGATGCAATGGCATGCCGCTTTGCAGCTTCCAGCTGTATCCTTAGTTGTGCATTCTCAGCTTCACGCCTTCGAGCTGAAGCATCTGCCTTCTCCAACTGCGCACTCGCCCTAGAAATTGCAGACTCCATCTCCAAAACCTTCTTCCTATTGCTCTCTTCCAAAGTAAGCCTCTCTTCTTGGAGGCGGTCCAACTCTTCCTTCTCTTTGCGAAGTGACTGAAGCTCTTCTTTTTCCTTTGCAAGACGGCGTGCGACCTGCATCACCTTCTCCTGAGCCCAATCTGTCCAGTCCTGCATATGTGCCTGCATCTCTTTCTGCCTCTGAACAAGAATCAAGACAATTTCATCTTTTCTATCCTGTGGAATCCATGCTTTCTGATTCTCATCATATGAGAAGTTAATTTTGCTGCTAGAGTCCTTAGCCTCAACATTGGACTCCTGATTTGGAGACTGAACAGAAATATCACTTGAGGACGATAACGACAATGAGAGATCTGTGCTAGTAGCTTGTACTGGATTAGAGCTAGTTGCTTTGTTGGTGTCCAATGCCGGAGTGCAGGAACCCGCTGCATTAAAAGAAAGATCTAGAGATACTTCTGACCCAGTCAAAAACCCTTTGATTACTTTTGACGAGCTCTTCAAATTGTTGACTGAAGAATCTGGAAGCTGCCTGCACTTCCTGTCCAATGCTGCACTACCCAAAGAGTTATGCTTCACATATCTAAGAGATCCTTTAGAGCCCATTGCTCGAGAACTCTTATCGAAGCTCATAAATTTCTGCCGGTGCGAGGAATCCCTCTTAGAGTTCCCCCTCTTACTAGTGAATGGCTTATCATCCTTTGATGATTGTGTCGCAGCGGCGACAAATGGCTGACCCTCTGAATGATCTGCAGCAGCAACTGTATGTCCTTTAGGCTTCATATTGGAAATGACACACTGCATATTTCCTGAGACAGATAGTTTGCTGCTTGACAAATTTGGAGATGCTGATATTGTGGATGAATCAGCTCTCAAAGCTAGAGGGTTGAATGACTTGGGTGCCACAGGGGTTAGCTTTCCACGGAAAACTACACCGGTCTGAGGGTTGGTAATAGAAACCGATACATCAGAATCAGAACTTACGCCAGGTTCATAGTTCCCCACCACTGGCTGGGCAATGACCTGAGTACCTACAGCTGGGAGGGGAGCATGAGTGTAATCCACGGTACAGGCATGGGCTACATTCAAGTCTGACATGAGCAGGCAAAACATCACATCCCCGGTGGTGTAGAACGGTTGCGCCTCACCGACAACAGCAACCAAGCTCTCAAGCACAGATCGTTCAATCTTCCTCATGTCATTGAGGGAGGCACCCTCCCTCGGCAACATGTCCCCCTCGGTCTTGAGCACATCAACCACAGCCTCACCAAACCCACCAAGGCTCTCCTTCCAACTGTACTGCCTAGCTGCCCGCACCACCGCAGCCCGCCCTGCAGCCTCTGAGTATCCCATTGCCGTGATCACGCTGACGGCATTGTCAAAGGTGGCATCCAGGCTCTTGAGGAGGACCTCTTCCAGCTGCACTTCGTTCTGGTGGCTCCAGTTCATGTACCTCTGGCTTTCCAGCAACTCCTCCGCCGTCCCGTGGAAGCCACTGCAGGTGTCGCACATATTCTGAAGGATGTCCAGGTTGACACCCTCGCCAGCGGCGGCCGCCGCCGCCGCCGCTATGGCGGCCTTCTCAGCCGCCATGAATTCCAAGCCTACGTAGTCCGCCGTCATCGGATACTCAAGCCCAAACGGGCTCAGCTCGCCGGACGGCGTGTCGGCGCGGTATTTCCTTTTATTTCGGCTGCTGACCTTCTCCTGCGGTGATGACCCTGACGGCGGCGCCGTGTCCACAGCAGTAGACATCAGGATACCAACGAATCCAAAGAAATTTATCCACAGACGGATTGGACTGACTTTATTCTCGGGTACCAAATCAAGAAAAAATCCTGGAAAATTCAGAAAGCAATACCATGAGAATCTTGAGGCCGAAACGAATCAAGAACCACGAAGAAAAACTATCCCGAGTCCCGCGTGACAGGATCAGATGGGCGAACGAATTCTTGATCCGATTGAGTGGGAGCAGGAAGGAGCGATTGGGCGAGCAGATCGAGGCACATACCGGTTTGGATCGGAGGGGATCGAAGCGGAGGCGAGCTGGTGATCGAGGAGTGGACAAAGGGGAGAGAGTATGATGGTGAATGGGTGTATGTAGAGAGAGAGAGGGTGAGGGCCGAGGGGTAGAAGATGAGAAGAGAGGGCGATGAAGCGGACGCCCCTGCGTGGAACGCCTGATGAGAGTCACGCCGCTCACCCAGGCCGCTCACCCTATGCCAGCGTCTGCAGCAGCCATGGTTTTTCATTTCTCCCCTTCTATGCCCATCATCGCATTTTCTGGCCCTGCTTCTCAGATTTTTTGCTGGAAAAGCCATGCTGGCAAATAGCTGACGTGGCCAGTTTCTCATGATACCGGCCTCGGTAGATAAGGGCTGACCTGGATGCATTGTTGTGCATGTAAGATTGGCAAACAGCTCAATAATCATAGTTTCTGAATTGCATCTTCTACAAATAGCAAAACAAAGTGGTGACATGTGGAGTTAGCTTGACGAGTTGCATGGTTTTGCGAAAAAATGGGACCAATAAACGTTAATGTCAGTTAGTGAGCTTTTGGATCTGCGACATGTGTCATTTAGTAGGACGTGAATTGGCGGGAAATAAATAAATAAATCTTACATTACTATAAAATTAATAATAATTTATGAGAATTAGAGATCTTACGTACGTCGCAAGTCAGAATGCAGAAGATACGTGTCTAGCCGCAAAGCCATTGGGCTCGTAACCGCCCTTAATGCTCACAATACTATAAGTTATGATGAAACAGATCGATACAATCATTCTAGGGGTTTCAAAATTCTGTGAATAGAGGAGCCTCATGATGTAATCGAGAAAACAACATGGTTGATGGTTGAGTGTTTCCTCTCCATTACCATGGTTATTGGTACAATTCCCAATGCCACCACCTTCAAGCTCGCTCTCGACTCAGTGAACAAGCTCCTTTCTTAGCAGAGTGCATATTCATGGAGTTGTTGGTGGCTCAAGAAAAGACGGACACAAGCCATTGTACATCCATAGTAGTTTCCTTGTAACCCCCCATGTGGTATTCCTACCCTATCTTCGTTCATAGTGGTAGCAAGATCACCATGTAGCAAGGTCTATGAGCAGTCGAGCACACCATAAATCCATGGTGACAAGCTTTTCTAAACCGAACAACTTTATTTCCTTCCTATGATTTAATCAATGAATTATCATTGTTTCTCATGCCTTAGCATGTCATAATTTTAAAATTACTCTTGCATCACGTGACAAGATATTCGACATTGCCTACAAAGTTCGTGCATATGTCATCGAATCTAGGTAACAAGATAGAACTTGTTGTCTCCACACCATGTGGTGGCCCAACATATTTTGGTAGAGATTTCATCACCGCCACAAGCCCTCAAAAAACATTGTAGCCATATTTATATAGTTGCATGTGCATACAAGCACTATCACATTTGGTGCAAATGGACAGTCACATCTCATTCCACTTACATCTCTAGTTGCTAGTCTATTTAGGAGTAATGAGTCATAGTTGCAAGTCTATTGAGTTATGGTAAGTCCTCCTAAATTTAGAAGTAATCATTCATAAATCAAATATTTGATTTTCGAGCAGAGGGAGATCAGATATAGTGAATTGTGCATATTATGCTTCATTTACGGATCTAGTATAAAAGTATTCAAGAGGTTGTAGGTGACAACATGTCTCACACCCATGGTTGGGTACCCGGGTTTGTATCTAATGTAGGATTTGCTCGGTTCGTTAAGAAATAGAAATATAAGTTGTATATCAAACATGTACTTTCTACTTACAGACTTAATTGCTTCATACACTTATAGCATTCTTACTTATTTGCTAGTAGATGGAGGAAGGTAAGATATGAAAACATTATGCATAACTTTCTTTCATTCTCTAAATTTGTTTGAGTTGTGAGGCGTGATAGTGCCTAATAAGTCATGGTTGGTTTTATACCTACGATTAACTATTATGCGTCTTATAAGTTTGTTGGTAGGGCACTATATTATTTTTTTTTAAAAAAATAGCTTTACCTCTGAATTTATAAGGATTTGTTTTGGGCTTTTCAGTAGCAATACGGGTAAATTTAATGTTACCTTATATATATTTGGGATGAACCATATGAGATGGTAAAACAAAAGGCTACATTTTTCATTTTATGGTATTAAAAAGTGAAAAATAGCTTATGATTGTTTTCAAGCATAAAGTTATTTTGATTTTGAGATGTTTGGTAGAGATTATGGCATAACCCAATATATCCAAAGCTAAAATGGCTTCAATATTTGTACGAGCAGGCCCTTGAAATGATCATCTAAAGGAATAATGAAAACATTCTTTTTTAGTGTAAGAAAGGGTAATTTCGCTAATACACAATAAAGAATATTTATTTAACTTTTTTTTGGAAGAATACAAACCAAACTACCTATTTATTAGGGTTTCTCTAGTTTATATAGGGAAGTGGATCGAATAAAAAATCAAGAACCTCTCTTGCAAGGTTCCATCTATTTATAATTTATATATAACTCTTTCACCTCCAAATGTGGTATAATTTTATATTTCATATACACATGTGAATTTTGTAAATATACATGACTCATAGAAAAAAGTTGTTGTTATAAAAAGGAAGGGATAAAATAAAAGTTTTGTATGTCATTGTCATCACCACGACTTCTCTTAAGAAGGTTGAATGAAGCTCAAACAAAATCTTCTAAATATTTATGAAGAGAATAATTTTTATCTTAAGAATATCGTTGTATTTGATAGGCATGCATTTATAAATAATATATGAGAGCGTTATTATAAATTTCGTTCATAAAAACATTTATTAGAAAACAAACATGTATTTTGATACTTGTTGTGTTTAATGGCATAGATTTATTTTAAGTAAACCACACAACTAGTGGTGTACAACATGCAAAATAGAAAAATGTGTATTATGTATATATTGCTGGAACACCACCTTAATTTCAATCTAACAATATCCTATATGTTTGTAGAATCTTGCAGCAAATTTGTTATTACTAAATAAAACTTTCAACTACTTCTTATGTCCCAAGCCAAGTGTCGGTTTTGATCCGGTCAAATTAACTTTGATGAATTAATAAATGTATACTACTTATTAATATTTTTGTCAATCTAATCAAATTTGAGATAGTTTATCTTTGATAGTATAAAAAAGAAAAATTTACCTGCATATCAACAAAGTCAAATTTAGCTGGTACATATTACGATTCTAAAAAGATTTTTCTATGACACACTATGATTATTTAACTATTTTTAACTATTCATCTATGAAACTTTCAGTCATGGTTTGTTAGTTTATGTTTTGAATTTTTAAGATTTATTTATATAAAAATTATAAATCATTAAATTTAGATTTGATTGCTTAAAACAATAATTAAAAATTACACAAATTTTGAATCAGCTAAAAATTAGCAAGTCTTTTTTTTACATCAGACTTGTGCTTTTCTAACAAGTCCGCACATGCCGCAGCCCGCAGATACCATTGGATACCGCATGACATCTTGAGGGTGCGTCAAGACCCTATTGCTATTTTCTTTGCGAAGGAAAGAGAGAGATTGACTATTTTTGCATCGACAAGAGCCGACTTTTTTCAAATAACATTGACATCAGCTTATTGAAAATAGTACTAATAAGATTGTCAGACTTTTAAAATAGCACTATTCACGATTTTCCTCATTTCTTTCTTTTTTAGATAGACAACCACATGAAAGTACAATACTAGCCCTAGATCGTTTTTGTTGTTCTTTTTTATGTCTGGTCGACATGGTCGGTTGGAGTGACACAGATGAGCAGGAGCGGACCTAGAGGATGGGCCGCATATGCCACGACATACTCTAAGATTAGTCCAGTCCACTAATTAATTTTTCAGCGTTAAGGTCCTGCTACCGATCTGCTCCGGCTCGGTGGCTCCTGAATAGAACTCACGATCACAGACATCATAGAGACACAGATGGACACATCTCACACTCGCCTGGGCAAGGCGAATCAGACTTCGGCTATCAGGCGCAGCCACATAGCGCTCGACACAACTAGCAACCACGAGGGAGAGAGAGGCGAGGTCTCTCGTGACTGGCGATGTCATAGCGACGACGCAGCTTCCCCAATCAGAATTTGGTAAACCCTAGTTGTAACTAGTAGGAAAATAAAAGGGTTGATTGTGAATTCATTTTAGTTTTTTATTTGTAGAATTATTAAACAATGAAGCCACATAGGAACATTGCACCTCTTTTTTGAAAACACGCATCAAAGAAACTTCTTCATCTCCTTCATCCGAAAATATGTTAATTTTGTTCTTGTTTACTAAATTTCTAGTCAAATTTAAATGTTTACCGCATTATACATAAATTATACAATATTATATATGAATTTTTTTTCACGGCATATGCTTCGGTGAAATCCTGGGTCCACCACTGTAGATGAGGCAGACACGCCGAGCAGATGGAGCAAACACAGTCGAGGTCGAGCTAGATCCGAGCGGAAGCAGACGAGGCAAGCGTCCTAGATAAGCCTGACTGATCGAGAAGAGCAACAGGCGACGCTTGATGCCGACAACGTGTTTGGTCGATAAACATCTCTTGTGTTACCGCGAGTTACGATGTTACCGTGTTACCAATCACGATAACATCTTTAAAGTCACATTCAAAATTCCAACAAATATATGGATGCATAGAGTATGCAACTATCCATCATCATGTAAAAGTTGATCTGCAACTAATACTTATACAAGAAGAAACAAAAAAGAAAAATCAACCTCTAAACAATAGCGGGTTGCTGGTTTAAACTAAACAGTTATAAATCGTACTGTTTATAGACTGATTTCTTTTTTTTTTTGTTACATTCTATACAAGTTTTTGTTATATTTTAACTTATACATGATGATAGAAGATAACATGAACTATTCATTCATATTTTTGTTGAAATATTTTAAACATTAAAAACATGTAAAATTAAAATAGTAACACGGTAATACCGTAAGAGCATGTAACACGAGAGATGTTCTTGTGCTTGGTCGTCCACCGCGGTGCTCTGTTCGTGCGGGATTGAAAGAACGATAGAGGCGGAGAGATAGAGAGAAAGCAGCACCGTGAGGGTGATTAAAATAGGCAGGGGCAATACGGTCATTTCGCATACCAAAAAATTATTTGTTAATGCTATTTTAGAGAAGCCTAAAATGTTATTTAGGAGAACAGTTTTTTGAGTGCTAATCTAAAAAAAGACGTCTCTCTCTGCGGCCCAAGTCACGTGCCGGCCAAAATCTTCAGGACCCGCCTGCCAGAGACCCCCGCTTCCCTCTTTCTCGCGCGCGCCTGCCATTTTGGACCTCATCAGTCAGAAATCGAAACCGGACGCGTCGTCTCCCTCCGCCTCGCCCCTGCTCCTGCAGCGACAGCGACGACGAGGTAAGCTTCAATTCTCTCGCAATTGAATTTCTTCGTCCCTAATCGTTGCGAGCTTCGATTCGTTCTCCATGCCTGTTCCGATCCTCTCCGCCGTGCAGTCATTTATCCGCGGGCCCGAATTTAGCCGGGTTGGTTCGAATTCAGGGGCGCCGTGTAGGTCGGTTGGTGGAAGGCTGGAAGCTCGACCGCCGCATGAGGCGGTAAGGTTCAGTGCGTGACGCTCTTCTTGTTTCGCTTGCTCCTCTCCTGGGTTGGAGCAGGTTGGGTCTGATAGGAATATGGGGGCGGGAAATGAGGTGCGCCTGAGGAGATTGGATCCCACGAGAGGAGGAGGTTGGTGTTTTGCGCGTGGATCTGATGGAATGTTGAGTTAAGATGGAATTCGTGGCGGATTTCGATTGGAAGATACACGGATTGGGTAATGGGGTGCCGAAGTTGCATTTGCTCTCTATACAGACGTCATTCGATTTCATTGAGTTTGGGCTAGGTTACAAGTGGTGTGTGAGCTCATATAGAGTCATAAGGTTAGGAGAATGCACGATAACACCACAACATGAGGAGCGATCTTCATATCAGCTTGCTGGATTAATAAAAGATCTCACGTATCAATTTCATGTAGTTAGGATAGTTGATTTTGATTATCTTCATGCTTGCTGTACATATAAGTGAGCATCTATTGAAAAATAAAAATTTAATCAACAAATTGGTAACATGTTGGTTGCCTAACAAATCCCTGTTTGAAAGTATAATAACTGTGTTGTTCCCAATGAGATCCAGGAAGAATGTTTTCTGTTATAAATCATAATTTAAGGCCGACACAACTTATCTATATGTTTACATATCATCACATTAGTGAAAATGGCATATTTCAGTGAATTATCCAGGGATGCACGATAGTTTTAAGAGTTATTGGTGGGACAAGTTAATTGCAACTTACACCATAGGAACTTTGTTCTTAGAGCTACAAAGAGGTGGCTGCATATACAAAGTTATATTTGGAAGCCAACTAAGTTATGGTCTCATTCCTACCATGCATCTTCTTGTTCATAGGAACATGATATTAATAGTTGCTTCGGATCATTCTCATATGACATTTTTAGCAAGTGGTTATTTAAATTATCAAATGCATTGCAATATTGTCAGTAGAGCAATAGACTAGATTCTGGGATCCTCAGGGTGACTATCTCTTTGTGCCTGGATTCTTTGATAGAAGGCTCTTACAGTGATAAGTCATGACTTTATTTTCTGAACATATGTTGCTACCTATTTCAACTTGAACTCCTCTCCAAATGATGTGTAAAGCAGATTTTTTTTTTGTTTGCTGTGATTCAGTATCAGTTATCTTCTATGCCTTATTGTTGGTGAAATTTTAGTTTTTCTTTTTGGCAACTTGTTGTAAAAATGTTTTATGAAGAAGTAAAAAATGAGGAAAATATTTTATTGTACACCATTCACTCTGTTCATTTTTGAACTACAGTTATGCTTGCTTGAGCTATTAATTTCCATCAGGTGGTAGCCATGCTTTGCTCCTTTCCTACTCATCCTTTTGAGTTTTGATCATATGCTACAAAGTTACAGAATTTTCAAGTGACCAAAACCGAAAGTCGTAGAACAATGTATGTCAGTCTATAATTCATCGACAGGTGAAACAATAAACCTGGTCAGCTAGCCACTAATCCACCACTAATCATTAAGTAATGATCTATTATACATACATTACCTATGAACTCTGGCAACGTCCTCCACTTTGCTTGGGTGACAGATGCATTGATCTCAAGAGCTATGAGGTCACTATCATTCAGTTTATATAGTAAATATGAAATCACCTCGAGTTCTGCCCACACAAATCTCGGTAAATAATAGGATTTCTCAGTCTTAACACACACCATGTCATACTTGCAATGAGCAATTGCACCAGAAAACATCTTTTTAAATTCCCCTGGTGTTTCATACAATGCATAGGTCCAGTAAATATGTTGATTGATTCTTGTTGAGTGCGGAAAACACAAGCATTCTTTAGTATTTGAACCTTAACTTGAGATGAGCAAATGATATGACAATCCTCTTTAATGAAGATGAAAGTTCTCTGTGTTCTTGTTCTTCTGTGGGTTGCATTCATATTGAACTAAAAAGAGTTACACAACAAATACATGGAATGGGGTCCTATTGTTGGAAATGGAAGTTCCATGTGCTTTACCCTTCTGTGGATTGCATCATATTGAGTGAAAAGATAGTAATGCACCAAATACATGGAATGGAGACCAGTATCCCAACAAGCTACTTGTAGGATTATACTCACCTAGAAGTTAAAGAGGTGGAGTTTCAACATGCTATAATTTTGATCACCATGACTATTGACGTGCTATTAGCATCTTCCATATTACAATAAAGGATTTTTATTAACTTTAATTTGTTGATGTAGATATTTTGATAATTTGGACCCTCAAGACTTTGAACAAGTACAAGTTGCTAACTTGATCTCAGAGCATTGTCAATAATCTTGGAGAAAAGAAGTGGCTTCTTGGTATGCATTAACTTTTGCCTTTTCTCATTTACAATTCTAGTGAAGTTTTATTACTTGTTTCTCCAGTTTTTGAGTGAATTTTTATAGTCAGAGTCGTTAGTGTTGCCTCAATCCTGTTATTGGTTGCCTTCTAGTGACATCTTGCGACAATGAATGGCAAACATGCCAAGTGCGCTGTAAAGTTGCTTAAATGTGAACTGAGCGGAATTGTTTTCTTTTTGGATACATCTATAGGATGGCCATTTAGCAACAAAGATATGTAGGGCATTTTTAAATATCAACCATTCCTAGCCGTCTGTGTTTTATGAAGTTTTGAACTATAGTATGGGAGTCCTATTTTTATTGAATTTATGTAGCTGGAAACTGAAATTTTATTATAATGCAGTTGAAGAAAATTAATTTTTCCTTGAACAAAAAGTTCTGGTGTGCTGTTGTATGATAATTTGTCTATTTGTGAATGAAGGATAACTATGAACTAAAACATATTGTATCAATATTATGCTAGTATCTATGCTGGAGTATAACTGGATCCCTGAGTTGTTAGTAACTAGCTATTCAAGAAGCAATTACAACAGAGTCACTCTAATTAAGCTGTACAACCTTTACTTGAAAATTTAGATGGGGAACTTTATAGCTGGGAAGATCTAGATATTTTGAGGGTGACTAAAAAAAGTTCAGCTCATTATTCGTAGAATCAGCTGTGGAAAAGAGCCATTTGATATAATATCTCACCCTTTGGGAGAGCTTGTTTATGAGCTTTATCCTATGGATATGTCTGCTGTCCCAAAAAGATTTTGCATAACATATTTGAATTTAATATTGTCGGGCTGGGCTATAAGACTATAAGAGAAAGAAAAAAAAATGATTCTCCATTGGCATGCCCTTTTCTTTTCCTACCATCCATGAGTTTTAAACAATGAGAGACTATCTGAGTGCAGAATCAATCAGAACAAGTACTTGTGTCACAGAAATTTTTTGTTTCATGCACGCCAACATTATGTACACTTGGTCATGCACTCACAATTACATTAGTATTAAAATTTAAAAACATTATGATAAACTACATTTACAGCATTACCTGTTTTTAGTCCATCAATCTCCCACCAGATGGAGAGTAGAACGAAATTTATAAAGAGAATCAGATGTTACAGATTCTGTATCATGAGCAACGAATGCCCCCTTTAGGTTTTTATATCCTGATAGTTGAAAAGAAAGCTTGCTGGGAATTCCAAAACAGGAACGAGAACGGTTGATGGGCCTTTGTTATCAACAGATCATAAAAATATTCTCATTCTTTTGTTCCTTAGCTATTGACTATTCGTCGAAATATTCTTTGTTCTGAGCTTTGTCAAAGATTAAGCCACGGTCTGAATTAATATGATTCATGCATATCTCTTTTGCCCCAACTCTGTTGACTATAACCATAGAAAGTGGTGAAGGGGGTTCACAAGTGTCATTTGTTGCATGATGTTTAAAACAGAAATATGTCAATGATAATTCCTTGATGATTAGGAAGCTGCTCATTTTTGTGTTGAAATACATTGGTGCATTTGTTAGATTACATTGGCCAGATCGACTCATGAGTAGTGTGAACACATAGGTTTTTGCAATACATTTACTCTGCTGGAGTGTTGAAATTTACCAAAAAAAATCAGCTTTACTTCACGCCTGTTTGATGAATTGGGTAAAGATACGGGTAAAAAATGAGCGAAAGTGCACAGCACTCCGATCTGGATGCATTATCTTAGACAGATCGGTGCACTGGAGCAAAACATTGCCACATGATATGTTCATCTTCCTTAAGGGAGAAGTCTCGTTCCCAAAAGCTTTTCGTTGCCTACCTTTGGGGGCATGTGGGGACAACAAACTATTATGCTGAACGTCCTTAAAAAAAAAACTATTATGCTGAACGGCTGGACTTGGTGGTTGGTGCCTAGGTTCTGTTTAGAATGAAGAGTTCGTGGAGCTATCTTAGTACTCTTGTTAACAGAGGTCACTAATTTAAAATCATCAGAAATCACAAAATAATTCAGCATGGGTTGGCCGGAGTGGGAGTGAACACATGTACATTAGCCGGAGAAATACCATTATACATTGTTTGGGTAGTCTTATATGCTGATTTTGGATTTTATTCATTTTGGGTTTGAACTGTTGGTGATATTTCTCAGTTCTTGGAAGACTTGGTCTACCTGATGTTTGTACTAGACTTTCTTTGCCAAGGACATCCATTGCTTGCATGATGCACGTTGCGTCTGTGTGCTACCAAACCTGTTCCCGAAAGACGAACCTTCAAAGCCATTCCTCCTTGTTTTGAGCTGGACTTCATCATAGGCCCCTTCCATGCTTTGTTGGCATCTACATGTACATTGCTTCACTTCATGGTTCTCTCTTCATAAAGCAACTTTATTGCGTGGTTGGTTAGGACACATAGTTAAGTTCCAAATTACTTTTGAACCGCTGACATAAGCCACCCGACATTATAGTAGGGATGATGTGCTCATCGTGATTCATGATAAGCACTATTTTTGTTAAGCTTTTGTTCACTTTTAATTCCTTGCAAGTTAACAATAGAACCATGCGTGGCATCATTATCTGGGATGGTGGTCATGGAAAATAGTGACGTGCCAGTGCTCTTTATGTTCTGTCAGAACGGATTTATCCCAGCCTTCTGCATACTTGTTGCTGTGCTGCAGTCATCAGTGTACATTGTTGGGTGTTACGTCAGCATCAGCACCATTCTTCCAGCCAGCCTCGTCTGAATCCTGTCGGGTCAGGTAGGTCTCTTTGTTGAGATGCTTTGCATCGGCCGAGTGAGTGATTAGGGCGTTGCGTCGACGCCGCGTCATCGGCGCACACGGTTTGCCTTTGAGCCGCGAACGGCACACGCAACCCGCTGACCTGCGCGGGTGCTTCTCATATGGTGGTTCCGGTGCTTCGCATGTCGGTTTCCATGTGCGACGGGCAGGGCACATGCACCGACGACTGCTTGATGCGGGAGCAGAGACACTTGGATACGCTAGGCACCGTACCCACGTGGCAAAGGAGCGGGAACTATCCTTTTCCAGTGGGGCGCCATGCTTGGTCTGGTCATTAGTTACTTGTGAATTGTGATTATTATCGGGGGGAAAAACGGGTGACACGTCAATCAGGCACTAGAACTGCTCTGATAATCTGCAACAGAGTAGGTTAACCCTGTCGTGCAGTTCATTCCCTTGTGGATCCATGGCCACGCTGGACACTGGAATCTGCATCCTATGCTCGACTTATGAGTGCATTGTAGTACACTGTAACACATTATTAGTTGCATTTTATTTAATTTAGCTGCATAGTTTCAGCGGGTCTTTACACAGTACAAAGAAAATTAATATGTTCCAAACGGGCATGTTTTTTTCAATGGTCAAATGCTATGAATCAAGGGCAGTGTGTTGGAGTTGACAAGTCTTGCACGATGAATATGCTCCAGTATTTATTTATCTTTGTTCAAACAGCAGTGTTGGCAATATAAAAAGTAAAACTAGAACTAATGAAGAATCTCCATTGGTGGCAGACTTGCAGCGTAAGCGTGCCAGCGAGGCCGAAACCCGCGGCAGGTGGTGATCAGATCGCCGGTGCGGGGAACCCCACAAATTAAGTTAACGGTCGCGTTCCATCACGCAACCACTTCCTCCGATCTCCCTCTTCTCTTGTTCCATTATATATATACGCAGCCACCGGCAGCGGCGCCAGCCATGTCATCATCCGCCGGCGGCGACCACGAGCACGAGTGCCTCTTCTGCGAGATGACGCGGCAGCACCACCCGCAGTGCGCGCGGCGGCTGCCCAAGCGGATCATCCTGGTCCGCCACGGCGAGAGCCAGGGCAACCTCGACATGTCCGCCTACACCACCACGCCCGACTACCGCATCCCGCTCACGCCGCTCGGCGCCGACCAGGCGCGCGCCGCCGGCCGCCGCATCCGCGACGTCGTCTCCGCCAATAACTGGAAGGTCCACTTCTACGTGTCCCCCTACGCGCGCACCCGCGCCACCCTGCGGGAGATCGGCCGCGCCTTCCCGCGGGACCGCGTCATCGGCGTCCGCGAGGAGTGCCGCGTCAGGGAGCAGGACTTTGGCAACTTCCAGGTCGAGGAGCGGATGCGCGCCGTCAAGGAGACGCGCCAGAGGTTCGGCAGATTCTTCTTCCGTTTCCCCGAGGGCGAGTCCGCCGCAGACGTCTTCGACCGCGTCGCCAGTAAGCATCCACCATCCAAGGAACTCTGTAACATTTGCGCATCATCGTGTTTCCTTTCCTCCACCATCCATTCATTGATAGATAACCTGATCTGAGGAACATTTTGCATATATAGGTTTCTTGGAGTCCCTGTGGCGTGACATCGACATGGGGAGGCTGGAGCAGGACGCCAGCTGCGAGACCAACCTGGTGATCGTGTCGCACGGGCTCACGTCGCGGGTGTTCCTCATGAAATGGTTCAAGTGGACGGTGGACCAGTTCGAGCGGCTCAACAACTTCGACAACTGCGAGTTCAGGGTGATGCAGCTCGGCCCGGGCGGGGAGTACTCCCTCCTCGTCCACCACACCAAGGAGGAGCTCGAGAGCTGGGGCCTGTCCCCCGAGATGATCGCCGACCAGCAGTGGCGCGCCTCCGCCAACCGCCGCAGCTGGACCGAGGAGTGTTCCTCCTTCATCGACGCCTTCTTCGAGGAACCCAAGGATTCAGAGTCGTCGGATAGTGAGGAGGACGTGCAGGAGAATGGCAAGATCAAGTCGCTCGAGTAATTGGCTCACTCGTTGAAAAATTCTTTCAATTTCATAGTGCTTCATTTATTTATTATGTAGTATAATTGCTTTTTCCCTATTCAATTTGTAACCTCTTCATGGTAGCTAGCCACTGAAATACTATGATTTGGGGGGAATTCAGCAAGGTATTCAGCAGAATCTCAATCTTATTATTACATTACATGCCTAGATGAACTGGCAAAGCCAAATATAATGATACGTATGTGAATTCTTAAAGTTCTCCTCCTTTAACCGCAACCTTCTTCCTTATCATCTGCTTTCTGATTGGCACTATTTTTTCTTTATAATTGCAACACTAGACTGTAGTGATACTTTCAGTTTCTCTTTCCATACATAACACCAGAGCATGGAGCCATGGAGGAATGCTTATCCTCTGTGCATAGATTGGCACTAGTTTTTCTTTGCAATTGTAGACAGCAGATTGGACAATTTTCAGTCTTTTCGATCTCTTCCACATGCATGTCGCCAGCAGAGGTATACCTGGAGGTTTTGGCTTCTTATATTTTCTCTATACTTGAACCCAACAAGTCCAAAATGGTTCCTATCTGAGCTAAACAGGGCTCCTTTAATTACAACCTTCCTTCGTCAATCAAAGTTCTTTCCATACAGGGCTCATTACCCTTTACAGAAGTTAACCACAAGTTTCTCTCTGGAAAAAAAGGAGCAGAGGAACTGCTATCTTCTCTGCATACTGAATACTGAGTGATTCGCACTTGTTTTTCTCTGCGTTAGGCGACACAGACAGCAGTACGGACTCTTGATTTTTTTTCTTGTTTTTCTCACACATGCATGTTCGAGAAGGAACATGTCCATATGCAAAAGCAAAGAATCTTTCTTTACACTTGTCATGTGACATCATGTTCGTCTGCGACTATTTGCCCAGCAAAAAATGGTTCTTTCCAAACCTGGTGCAGTGTATTTCCACAATTCTGTTCCCACGGATTTGATTGCTATCTGAATCAACTTGAGTTTAGTAGATGGTAGTAGATTTTTTTTTCAAAGATCGGTGATCAAAGTCATTGTTAAAGCCTAGCAATCAAAGCAAGAGATCACCTGAAATCTGCAGGATGAACTATACAGCTGGCACATAGCTTGACACTGGTCGTACCTAAAATTGGTTATAGTTTGTTTGGTGGCGTAATCGCTGGGCTATGAACCGGCGGTTGACAGCGACTCTCTTCACGCGCGCGGTGTGGGATGCCCAAGTGCGGGAGCCGGAGCGTGCACAAACCCAAAGGACGTCGCTCTGTCGTAACAGTAGTGTAACAGAACAGCTCTGAACATATGATGCGCAGCAGGATCCCCAAATTCCGGTGAAAAGGTGTTGGAGAATATTGGAATCCGACGTCTGAATTCTTGACTGCGATTTATGTAAAGCCATAGTTTGCTAGCAGAGTAGCAGTTGCTTTGCTGTTCCTGGCAGAAGCGCAGGACGATTCGATTCCCATGGTCGCCGGGTAGACCTCGAATCCGCTGGGTTTCGCGTGACTATTCGCAGAAACAGCCGGATCTAGCCAAAAAAAAGAAATCCCGAGTTGTGACAGGCTAATCTGGGGGCTACGACAACGGTTTGCATTTTGCAAGCGAGGCCGTCCTAACGGACGGGTCGTAGCTGTGGGCTATAATGGGCTGAAAGGCGGGGGCAACTCACACAGACCATTTTAGCGCTGGACCGGGCTTTTTTTAACACATTTCCCACTATAAAAGGTTGAAATGGCTGAACAGCAGGAGCATGGACAGCCCACTTAAAGCCCGTTTCCAGCCCACTTTTGGAGTATATCTATCCCACTGCTGGACCCAACAATGTCATCACTGGCCCACTCTTCGTGGGAAATAGCATTCGATTTTGCATTTCCTATCGTGAAATGGATACTCTCGAAGCACATTTTGGAACCTGCCGTGTTGCCGTTTACGACGCTGATCTCTGCTCTCCTTATTACAAACTTGTCTAACGTGAAGCGCCATCAAAATCTGCTGATTACTTGTTTCAAATACTTCCTCTGTTTTAAAATTATTGTCATCATTATTTTTATTATTATCTTTAATCATTTGTCTTATTTAAAATATTTATTTAAATATAAAAAATTATAAATTATATTTAAATTTTATCTAGTGATAAAACAAATCATAAGAAAAAATATGATACTTTAAAAAAAATTTAAATAAAATAAATAATCAAAATTAATAAAAAAAATCAATGATAACAATAATTTTGAAACAGAGAGTATTTGCAAGTAACAAGAAGAAACGACATCAACCTCATCGACGGGCATGCACTACTGCTGCTTGGCATCATGACCGATATTATGATGTACTGTACGCCCGTGCTCCGCACTCGGCAGCTGACCGGGTCCAGGTCGGCAGTGGAAAAGTATACGTGTACTCCAGTAGACCATGTCGCATGCATGGCATGTAACAATATGACTATACATGAGTGTTGTGCAGTCCTTGTGTCGGCTCACTTATTGCTAGTGACGCTTAGTACGACAAGTGTCCAATGTCGTTGCAAATCTCGGCCCATTATTAGGATTAAGATGCCCATCTTTGTCGGTAGTGGCGTGCAGAGGACACCCAGTGCCCGTCATTACCCACGTGGCCACTGTACAATGACTCAATTTTTAAAATTTGATTCTTTGTGAAATCTTAAAAACCGAGTGGTAAACTAAATAAACCAAGTGATAAACCAAAAAACCAAACAATTTGTTTTAAATAAAGAAAACTGAACTGTAAATCGAAAAAAACTGATCGATAAACTGAAAAATTAAGTGATAAACCAGAAATACCGACTGGCTTGCTTTTAAATCATATTCAAGATATTTAAGCGGTTTATCGTCTGTTTTTCTTTTTCAATTTTCGCTGTTTTTATCAAACTGATCAGCTCCGGTTTCCGCGATACCAACGTCCTTGCTCCTGAGATTTGCCGCCCTTTCTCATCTTTCCACCTCCCCGCTTTGGTGCACGGGTGGGCGTGATGCCTCAACGTAACTCCCCTGCACCACCGGACGGAGGGAATGCCGCTGCAGCTCCTCTGCTTTCGCTACAGAGCTAGTAGTACACTGTGGTCAGAACATAATAAGGCACTGTACTGTACTGATCAATGGCTTCGTCGGGGTTCGAAGGCTTGGAGAAGCGGCTGGAGCTCGCGTTGTCTCTGCCGACGAGGCGAGCGGACGCGCGCTCCACTCGACGTCGTGTCTGCGATGGGGCCCGCTCGGCGCGACGCGTGCGTGCTGTCGTCTCGCACACGTGGCACGTCCACGTCAGACGACGAGCACGTGAACGAAGAAGCGCAGTTCACCGTGGAGGTGTACTACATGAGACCGAGCTGGACCCGCGCTGACCTGGCGCCAGGCGACAAAAGGCCACGTCATTGGGGACGAGATGACGGCGGTCTCGGGTCTCGCCGGCACGAGCCCGCCATGCACGCTCGTCGTCGGCCATCACGTGCGCGTACTCGATGAACGGCCTCGACCGCGCGTGGTATATACGCCACCATGCACGCGTCACGCCCGAGGCCGAGGACGCACACAGTTACGCCAGCTACGAGTGCGCCGGCGAGGCCTGCTGCTTCGCCGCCGCCGCGGGCGCCACAGCAGTCGGCGGTGGCCGACGCGCTTGAGCCGTTGGTCCTCGCGTGCCGGAGCCAACTCGGATTATTACAAACAACGATCATTAGCTGATGATAATAAGCTAAGCTTGGTTGAGCGTTGGTTAATATTAGTCGTCCTGATTACTCTCTTTGACGTATTTGACTTTTTGAATTACGTTTCATGGTTCGTCTTATTTAAAAATACTACTCGATTGATGTTTACCAAACTTTGTATGCTCGTGTCCAATGTTTCGCAAAGAAGTGTGGCAATGTTTGGCTATCAACCAAATATATATGCTCTATTATCCTTGTATGAAGGAACAACTCAAAACTTCTCTGTACGTGTTAAGAAATTGTCCACCAAAACATTGTATTGTATGACTTTGGAAAGAAAAGAGATGCTAATACATGTGAAGTATATATAGTAGCAATAAAAAAAAAATTGATGCAACAATTAAGATAATATAAAATTTTCTGTAGTTAAATTGTTGATAAGCAAATACATGGGAAACACCTTATTATTGTGTAAGGGACATAATCATACATCTTTATGAAAGCCATTTCTACTCTGCGGAAAGGCTTTAGAACACTAATCTATAGTAGACACTCACAATTTCTGAAGAACATGTATACGGTCATAATAACTGGTCATCAACTCTAGCACATACTTACCTACTATATTTACATCGACATCAAGACTTGTGTACTTGAATCTGCTTTGATGTAGCACATATGCTGGGCACGGAGAGGGATGTCACGCTGGTGGCGACTTAATTAGTAATGGTGGAGCTACTGGCCTGGCTGTCTCTTGTGGCTGTGAAACCACATCTTCCTGACCTTCTTGATGTACTCCGCCGACCTCTTGTCGATGTCTTCTCCCTGCACAGCGCCGCCGCCGCCGCCTCGCGGAGCACGAGGGGTGCCGCCACCATGGCCGCCTCCCCATAGTTTGCGCCGGCCGCCATCGTTGATGGGAGGCCTCGTGACCAGGTTGCGGACCACCTGGATCCTGTCCACCTTCTGCACTGTCACCTCCCTGCTCGTTACCGGAGCATGGCTCTTGCCTCTCTTGCCCCAAAGAAACATCTCCTCTTGCTACAACGAGATCGAGATGCGTTTGTCACGTCTACTTAGCTTGCTTTTGAACATGTTGGGTGCAGTTGGCAACCTATGGCTTCCGTTTATATAGAGACAACAGGTCCGATCCTCTTCGCCATAGTCGTTCATTGCGTGTTTCTAATTGCTAATCTCGTCAGGCTTACCCGATCGAGGATACACGTGTTTTCTGTTGTTTCTGATTGCTTTGCAGTAGGTATACGTAATAGGCTTCTCATAGCCATGCCTCTATCAGATCACCAGTCATTCGGATCACCAACTAAAGATTCGATATTTGACGATTTATGTGGCGGCGAATAGCTGCAGGTTGCCGTTGCCGTAAAGAGGTCGAAGATGCGAGCAGCTTGTGTATACGCTACAAACCAGCCGTGTCGACTCCAGTGCTACGTGAAATACTGAAATACACATGTACGTCGCCACTGGCCGCCGCGAGAATCATCTGCTGCTTTTGCCGATCATCAAATTAAGGTAAGGCGCGGAGGCGTCTTGCGCGTCTCGCACTGCTGCAGGCTCATCATGCTCAAAGCGTCCAGGCATCTCTAACGACTGAACGAAGCAGATGCCATGCCAGCATCTCCGGGATGTGCGAGAGCACGAACCGCTGTTCAGGGTGCTGCTTCTTTCTTAGCTACGGCTGTGGTCATTTTTCCTGATGGACACGGCGCCACTGCGTAAGCTTACAGATTCGGACGGTACAGTACAGGACTGATGGTAATGGGTCGCATTTACAAGGGATATGCCATGATGATGTCGGCCCGGCCCATATGTTTAACTGACATAACTAATCTGTTTTTAGCTGGAGCTTCGTGGATGTAATAAAGACCACATCAAGCATACTAAACAATTTGATATATTTAAATATGAACCAAAATAAACATAAAACGCTAGCCGTGCAGGAGCACGGGGTCGATAGACTAGCCAGTTTTAGCTCAATTGGTGTTCTATAGTGCAAAATCATATGATTGTCATTTAATGTGCCGGCAGCTAGTACACGATTCAGTACTAGAAGAAAATTTGTTGTGACTTTATAACTACTAGTACACGATTCAAGAGAAAAGATCAAGAAAAAGGGACCGAAGCAGATGCTAACGTACCTGTGCACATCTGGTCTACAAGTCAAGGGAAAGTAATGAGAACTGCCACCGCTAACGGAACCATTGACTGACTTGTCACCACTATTTCCCATTGGAATGCAAATGCTAGTACATAATTTTCAGGTCCAATAATCCTTTTTTTTTCAGAACGTAAATTTAAGATAAGTCCTGGACTGATCAGCCTAGTCGCCGATGCAAAAGGCACGCTTGCTTTTGCACGTTGCTGTAGATGGGCACTAGGTGGGAGACTTGACTTCTTCTCTATTGGGCTTGGTCTTCTGTTGTGAAGTAGCTCGTGCCAAAACATCCCAAAAGGAGATATATGCACCGAGGACGACGGCGACTTCTCTAGTTCTCTTCCCTTGTGTGAACTGAGTCTTTTCTTTCATGTAGACTTACTCAAATATTCTAGATGCTTCTGTTCCAAAAAAAAAATCTGGATGCCTTGCTAAGCTAAAGTGGGACTATAATTATAGCTGTATTGACTGACAAATCCTTAGTTGACTCGTAGTTTTTTTAATGAGCTAGTCTTGGAAAACTTCTTATCTGGTGAGAGAGTGAGGCCATATATGCTTGTGTCATGCGACCTTCCTTATTACGAGACCATGGTTTTTCAAAACGGTAATAAAAAGAAAATGTAGTGCACAAGAATAGGAACATATACGAACAGAAGTTTTTGTTTTACAATGACAGAAAATGTCAAAGAAAAACCTTTTAAGGAGAATATTTGGGTGTTTTAAGGAAAATTATAGAAATCCAAGCAATAAGAAAAAAAAAGAACATGAGGCACTAATTTCATTTTCAATAAAATTTAAGCTAAACATCATTTTACCATTTGAACCATATAGGTCAGTAAATATCTTTGCTGACTTATAACATTGGTCATTATAAGTGGTGTCGCTAAAAGTTTTACTGACTGATATGTTTTGCTGAACCCATGATCAGTTATTATGTCAGAAGAATTATTGATAGATGATGTGATGCTACTGATGTATGGTAGCAATTCAGCGATTCAGGTTGTATGGTAAAATTATTCCCAGGCCTTTGTTGTATGGTAGAAACTGAAGTTTTTTTCATTGCCCACTTTCTTATTTCATTTAACAACTCAACTTCAGTTTACATTTGTTTGTTTAAGTGCACAAAAATTTCAGATACATGTTATGATGCCCATGCAGTGCCCATCATGATTTTAGAAAACTATATTAGCTCATTGGTTAGAGAGCCTCTAGGTGTCAGGCCTCATATCAGGGCTAACATCTAGATATGCATGATTTGTGGGATACATAGAGCAAATTTAGTCGCTACATCCCATTTACTCGGTTGATCTGTCCTGTGATGGACATACCCTTATGTACGGATGGGTACAAAGGATGAGGTAAGGCCCAAACCACAAGTGCGACTCCCTGAGGATCGGACCAGAGTTCGATGGGTTTTCTTGACCGGGGCTCCGGTTGAGCCCCTTATGGAACAATACCATGCGAAGTGATCTTTCCCCCAAAGGACGAGTTTTGTATCATGTGAATTATGGATTTTAGGCTATGACATATAGATTCCTGATATACTGAAGTTATGTTCATCAAGATCTATTATATATTCCCTTACAAAAGACCCAATGAGCAATGGAATATGATTGCTGCACTTGTCTAGTTTAAAGCTATAGTAGGTGTGTCCAACTAGTGCAACAAGTTTCAAGCCATCCTATACTGATAAATATCTTAGGAATCCTAAGATATAATCAAGTTTCCCACTTTAGATATTTTAGATTGTCCAGACTTCCAGCATGTAAGATGCGAGGGCCTACATCATTATCAATCAACAAAGGACAAGAAGTGCAACTTGCTAGATAAAAAGTGAAAAGTTCATTCAGAATTTGTTCAAAGTTTCTTGCTTACTTTGCTATAGGAAATGAGTGAACATCTATCCTAGAAAACGAAAATGGAAAGTCTGAATGAAGGCTCCATGTACTGAATTTATGTTACCATAGGTAACTGGATGATGATATAGTCATAGATCAACAACCAACATACAAGGCACATATAGGAAATACTAGCACACAATTAAATAAGTGCTATACATATAAACTGCTGCTAATGATTCAAGTACATAATATATACTGTATTGTAGATCATGAGCATCATCGTTGAGCTTTTGGACTTGTATCTATGCTCAAACTAATCCAAACTGTGCTTCTGGCTCAACTTACGGTTGCTTCTGAATATGCTGCTGCTGGTTCTCTCCTTGCTGAAACTGCTTCTTCTTCGTCTCGATGTAGTGGTTGATGTCTTCTGCTGACAGCACCCTGTCAATCTTATTCATGCCTGGAACGGCAAGATAAGCAGCTGGCGTTTTCTTCACTGTCATCATCTTCGGCTTACCATACACCAAAGGTCTGGTAACCAGGTTGTAGACAGGCTCAATCTTGTTCACCTTCTGCACCTTCACCTCAGCTTCAGGCAAATGTTTCTTTGTGCTAAGCATGGTGTTTGCTGTGGTTTGTCGTAAGAGAGGAGACTAGGTGAATGTGTTCTTCTTGAGATGATTTCTTGCCTTCCATGACGCTGGTAGTGGCCCCTCCTTTTATAGGCCCCAGGAGTTGGTGTTCTATTCACTAGCTCTAGCCAGCAGTGTTGCGTCTCGTTTGTTGTCTCAGGTGATCAGTGGACGACATAAGATATTGTACTAGCTTTTGACAGTTGGCATTATTGTAGTGTGGAAGTCTCAAACGAATCAACGAGATACCCTTAACTTGCACCACATTATTCTTGATTGTGAAAAGGTGCTTGCTACCAGTGAACAGAGTGAGGTTCTTGGTATATAGAAGTGAGTAAGCAGCAGGAAGCCCGATTCTTCTATTCGTCTGAACACTCCCAAGGAGTCAAGGATCATGATTCGATAGTTACAAGGTTTGATATGTTTCAGCAAAAACTGGTAACAGCTTGAACTTAAAATTTAATTCCTGTTCACCAACATGAAGAAGAACTGCATACCATTTTTTTTATGAATCATAAAGTGCACATAGTTGTACTAATAAATGAAATAACAAAGTATGACTGCACATATCTATTTCATGATATACAAAGTTCTGATCAATTCAATTTTAATGTTAGGCAATCAGTGAAAGAAACACATTACCAACGTATCCTATATCTGCAGTAAAACCGTGGTGCCAACTGGCACAAGAAAGGAATCCAATAAAGTACAAAGATGGCAAGATTAGAGGAGATTTAACTTTACTAGTAGTTAGATAGTTTAACCACTAAACCTTTTTTGTTTCGTTTTGAACACGGTTGAATATTTAATTGCATGCTACCAGATTCCTGTTAGTGGAGTTCTATCCCCCCAATGTTTTTGCCACATGCGTGGTTGGTAACATCTGGTGCTGACAGTTATCGATCGGTGACAAGTGCAAACATGCTAACTCTTCGAGAACCACCAAGTGATGTCAAATCTACCTGAGAAAAATATCATGTTTGCCATTTCTGATGTAGTACAATAAAACAAAAGAACATAGTGAACTCTGACATCGACAAATCTGGCACCCTAGGGGCCTGTTTGCTTAAGACCGTGAGAAATCTGTCTGGTCCAGGAAGCAATCTCAGATGCCCATTTTTGAGTGCTTGAGGTTGAGGATGCTGCCAAATCTGCTTGGGTCAGGGTTCCAAGTTCCAACCGCACAGCCCCTTCTGTGTTGCTTCTGCACCGAATAATTACTATTTTCTGAAGTATTGCAGGTAAAGTTACGGCAGTAACAACGAAAATATTAGCAAGAGAGAGAAGATATACTGGGAGGTCCTAGATGAGGACCATGAAGATAAAAGTCAGTCAAGGAGCAAAAGACAAGAAGGTGCGGAAGAAGTCTACAAGAGTTGGGTGGAAATATCTACAGATTCTTGAAGTTACTTGAAACTTTAAAGTACGTGGTATCTGCGTTGAGGAAACGTTGCTTGCAAGTGGAGAAATGGAAAAAGTTTATTTTACTACACCCATAACAATCCACTTTGTCCATTTGACCCTCATTATAGTTCAATTATTACTATGTAATAATCCAAACTTGATAAATTTATCTTGCATATTGAGATTTTATTTTGTTGCTCTCAGGTAATTTGTATTTTTAGTTTCATAATTTTAATGTCATACTGATACAAACTTTGTTAGAAAAAGAATTGAAATATATCTGTTCTTTTCATGTATTGTTAGCACCTTATTGTTTTTAAATGTGATCCAAACCATTAAATAATCAATCTATCTTTTCTAACAATAATGTAGGGTTTGATTTTTCTTTTAGAAAATGGATAAAGATGTTTTCGAGAAAAAAGAAAATGGATAAAGATCTGGCCTCTACCAAAGTACACAGCCTTCACATTATTACAAAATCTCAGCTTGAAACGATGTAGGGTTTGATGTCTTGTATAGTCTTCAACACTCCGTACAAATTAGATTTCCAAATCCTTCACGGGAAACAAGGCATACACATCTCATAACAATGTAACAATTTTATATGCTTGTATGAAACACTCCGTTAAATGAAGTGAAAAGGGAGAGCAGAAGGTGATAATCATCGTGTCAACATGTTCAACACTTCTATCAAATACCACTCATAAAAACGTCAACCGATCAAGATGGTAGTAGATTTGTAAACACAGATGAATTTTAACCTGGTTTAATTTTACACATGTTGCTCGTAAAGCTCCACGTCGCTCTATGAATCTGCTCGGAATAATTATTTTTGTTGCAGAGCATCAGATGCGTTCCAGACTCCGCTAGTGTGCAAGACTTGGACTAGCAACAGTCTAGCCGCCCTCATCCAAATCGAGGACGTTAAACAACAGAATCAGAGTGATAGCCTAGACCAAGAGTGTCCACGGCAGTAGCCGTTTCATAGGAATATATGACTTTGGTAACAATTTGGCGATATATGTTGGTGACACTTGATAGAAAGCTCTGGCCTTGGACAGATAGGCTTTAGGAAATATCTATAGCATGGTTGTTGCATTCTTTGGGAACGGAATATTATCGTTTTCAGATTAGCAGAATATTTTTTGGTTTCCATGGTGGATTCTTTCTTGGAAATATAGCTTGCTGCGTTGTAGGATGGTCCTATCCATAGCATTGTGCGTTTTTATTTGATACTTAAAGCTTCAGAAGAAAAGGGCCAACAAAAGTTACCTAAAATAAAAGGAGTACTGAAAGTGATCTAGTAATGATGGTAAGTTTCTATATTTTTTGAATCCATTTTTATTCAGAACCTACGTCTCATTTTGGCTAACGTGATCAACAACTTATGCAATATTCTACATACAGGGAAAAAGAGTATTGCTTTGAAAAAAAAGATTCATCTGTTTTTGGAATTTAAATAGAAACTCACCATATTTCATCCAAAGTGGTGGTAACCACTAGATATAGCTGCTGGTACATCTGTTTGGGGGCTACAAGAGCATGGCGTGTGATAAATAATTTTGCATGCATTCTCCATTTAGACATGTATGTGATACTTGTTCAAGGGTGTCTATGGTTGTTTTCAAGAAGAGTTCAATGTCAAACAACTGCCTCAGGGCCCTAAACTGTCAGTGACGTAGAGTGATTCATTCAGCGCCAGGATGCATGTTCTTGTTGGGATAACCATACTAAGGAGATCACTAGTGCCAGCGGAAGGCAGAATCGGATAAATGGATTTTAGCATAATCTGAAATCACTCCAAGGGCGTGGCCTTTGCACGGAGGAAAACATATAAATCAAGCATATATGAGAGTGGAGCAGTGGCAGCCACACCAATAAGAAGCACCCCAGATATTTATCATAGAAAACCTCCAAATCGGGATAAAAACCACAAGGCCAAGCCCAACCAAATCTCTTCCACTATATGAATGTGGGATTACAACAAATGCCTCTCTATATCACACTAGAGGCTCTCACTCATCAAGATTATACAATAATCTTGGATGACAATCAGATTTGGTGGCTACCTAATTTTTCTTCTCTAGTTGGCACTAGAGGCTTTCTCTAAGGCTTTTGCCTTGCTTACTTTGTTGCTTGAAAGGATGAATCGGAAGAATGGCAGCCATGCCCTTTTATAGGAGGAGGAGGGCACCTTGACATGAGAAAACCAATATGGGGATTGGTTTGACATCCCACATTCAAAACCAATAACGTAGTATGTGCACTATCCAACCTATGTAGGTTGATATTTCTCTTCCAAAAACCATATGGTATTTGTTATATCCATTCCATATGGGTTTTATTTTCACTCTCCTCGTTCCCACCTAATGATGAGGATATCCAACAGTTCTTGTCCTAGTTCATTGCTGTTGTTCCTTAAAACTACAATACCCCAAAGATTGCAGACATTCAAATGGTCCAAAGTGAGTTGTTATAAGATTTTCTAACAGAAGCTTGTTGATGAGTAATTGGCCCTTATAAGTAAGTCTGGTGAATGAAGAAAATCCAAACGCGTGCAACAAGATTATTTATCAGGTGGTAATATTCATACAAAGTAGAATATGTACATCGTCATGTAAGCCGTACGTCATATGTGCTCGTACAAGCCGACATTATATTGCTAGCTCACACAATCAACTATTACTAATGAAGGTGGTGCTTGCATATATAGAAGGACATCGCGATGCCGGCGGTGGTGCCGCCGTCGCCACAGGCCAGATCAACGGGCTTTATTTTTTTTAGCTGTAGTGGAACCCTCTCTTTCTCTGCTTGATGAACTCGTCCACCCTCCTCTTGAAGGCGTCTCCCTCCGCACCTCCCACTGGGCGAGAGGTGCCGGGCCTCGTGACCGCGTTGCGGACCTCAATCTTGTCCACTTTCTGCACAGCCACCTCCCCTCCGCTGCCGGCAGCTGGAGCAGCAGGGCTCTTGCTCCAACGAAACATCTCCTTCTTGCTGTGCTAGCTACCTCTACTACCACGTACGAGAGAGATGCGTTTGCCTCTCTCGTTAATTCACGCAGCTGTGTTGCTGCTTGGGATTGCTGATTGGGTGCAATTGGCAACCGATGGCCTCCCGTTTATATAGCCATCGATTCTCTTTGCTTGTCTACATTTTTTGACTTCTTGCCGTTTGTCTATATGCTAATCCCTGTGTAACTGATCGCGATTCACGTGTGTATTTTCATCAGGTCTCTGAAGGCAGGGCAGTAGTGATTAATAACTAGTAGATGCATCTGACGATTGGCAATGTTGTCATGTCATGGGCTCATGGATGTATCTGGTTGCCTTAAAGGAGAATACTACTTGAGATGCCATCCACTTGGCCACGCGCTACCAACCGTGTCACCACCACGACGTGAAGGAAAGTCACCACCGGGTTAGAGAGGCATCTCGGACGGGAACCATCAGCCGCCGTCGTTGTAAGAATCATCTAGTTGATAGGACAAGCGCAGGCGTGTTGCGCGTTTCGCACTACGAGCTGAGGGTGAATCTTTTTCTTGCAACCTAATGCATGCTCGAATAAGTATCGGGCGAAAGTGAGATCGAGGCGCCTCAATGGATTGATGAAGCTGCAGACCTAGGGACGACGCCGCACGCGTGTCGACGATATTTGGCAGCAACAACATATGCGTAGACATGATTGCAAACCTGAGAGAGATGTTGATCGGATTGAAACTACAGCGCTGTCTCAATGCCAAGTGTTGCTTTGGGTGCCGGACGTCTTTTTTTTTTCCTAACAAAACTGGTTGAGTTTTGGCTAAAAAAATACAAAATTTGGTCTGGAATTGCCAACGGTTCCGTACTACGTAAGCTACACGAAAGATACTGTTGTTATTCAGAGGAATCCAATCGGAAATGGTAGAATTCCACTGAACCATGGCTTTGATAGCAAGTAGCAAAAAGCACATTTTCGACGAACATGAGCGTTTATTTTAGTTGAAAGTGTAACATGCAATCGATATAAACACTATTAGTTTGATGTGCGCCGCATTGTGAAAGTTGCTCTCGGATTCACCTTCATATTATATTACACGTCACTTTAAACCCTGCTACCAAACAAGTTTGGTAGTCGAGTGGCATGATTAGCTCGCGATGGTGACTGATCTGATAAATCAATGCAATGTCCTAAAGCATTACAAGAGCATATACCAATGTGCCATTGCATTATTACTAATCGCAGCTCAAGTAGTTGATTTGTCACGCCAAGCAAAAAAAAATAGTTGCTCCGTCTGAGGGAGAATTTATGCTACCATCTTGCACCGCTTTCTCGAACAGGCTCTCAATGAATTGAAGCTGCATACCTCAGGGGAAACCGTACGCGTGTCGGGACATTTTGCGTATACTGGATAGAGGTGCTGATTGGATTCCTTGAAACAATGCCACCTCGATGGGCATTGTGAGTCCGAACCGCAATTCCAGCTGTGTGTTGCTTAGGATGTCTGATGATTCATTTTCAGTACATGTACAGAATAAAGAGGAATCCTATTGGGAATGGTAGAATGAATGTGTCCTTGATTGCAACTAGCTAGCAAGTGCATTTTCTACATATATTTTTTCTTAAAAAAATAAAATTAGTTTTCAGCCTCTGCATTCCGCACACATCCCTTCATAATATTACAAGATTTTAGCTTTATCGTTGATGGCATAGGGAACAAAAAGTAGGCAATGTTCTATCCGTGAGTGGCGAACAACTCCAATGCAATGGTTTCTAATGATCTGCTTGCCATCAGGAATGTCTCCTTGTCATGTTGTAGCAATGTGCTCAAAACGTCTACGACCAAGAGTGTATATTTTAATCAAAAGTATAAAGGAGTAATGCAATTGATGTCCGTCACACATTGTGAAAGTTTCTCCCCAATATTACATTTACTCATCATTCATCATCACTTTGCGGTCAAGCTGCTGTGAGATTGGCCAACGGCACTAGCTGGATAGTGTGGAATCTCTGCTACCGAATTATTACTTTGGTAGTAGCATCGGAGTAGATAATACAATAACTGACACGATTAAAACGCGATGGGGACTACACATCTATCTATTATATATATATTTGATCAACAAAAGGAGTCACCATATTTGCTCTCAGGGCCTAGAAATTCTCACATTAATCAGAGAAAATAAAAAAAAAATTACCCACCACTGTCATTACAAAAAAATCAGACTAAAATATCCTTAAGTAAGTTATTAAATTACCCATCACTGTCATTATTAAATATTAGACTTAAATACCCTTAAGAAAGTTATTAAATTACCCGCCACTGCCATTATTAAATATTAGACTTAAATACTTTTAAGAAAGTTATTAAATCTATTATATATATATATATATATATATATATATATATATATATATATATTTGACTAATAAAAGGAGCCGCCACGTTCGCTTTCAGGGTCTAGAAACCGCCACGTTCGCTCTCAGGGCCTAGAAATTCTCACATTAATCAGAGAAAATAAGAAGAAAAAATTACACACCACTACCATTACAAAAAATTAGACTAAAATATCCTTAAGTAAGTTATTAAATTACCCACCACTACCATTATTAAATATTAGACTCAAATACCCTTAAAAAGTTATTAAATTACCCATCACTGCTATTATTAAATATTAGACTCAAATACTCTTAAGGAAGTTATTAAATTACCCACCATGCCATTATAAATAAATTATTATTAAATATTTCTAAAAATATTTATAGAAGCGTCATGTGCACCCCATCTCTTTTCTTCCTCCCTCTCTCTCTCAATAAAACAACACGGTTCACAAGCAAAAAGACTATGAAACTAGTGAAATTTTTTGCCGTTGTAAATCAAGTTATTAAAATATCCACCATTATCATTATAAATAAATTAGAGTAAGTTATTAAATTACCCACCACTGCCATAATGAAATATTAGACTCAAATACGCTTAATAAAGTTATTAAATTACTCATCATGCCATTATAAATGAATTATAATTAAATATTCCATCTCTTTTCTTCCTCTCTCTCTCTCTCTCTCTCTCAATAAAACAACATGGTTTACAAGCGGAAAGACTACGAAACCAGTGAAATTGTGCCTTAGTAAATCAAGTTATTAAAATATCCACAATTGTCATTAGAAATAAATTATAATTAAATATTTGTAAAATTATTTATAAAAGTTTCATGTTCACCTAGATCTCGCTAAATAAAACACTACTATGTTCACAAGAAAATAACGCTACAAAACCAATTAAATTATCTGACCTTTGTAAATCGATAAAAGTTATCATCATCTTCGCATCGTCACATATTTTAGTTATTATTGTGTGTTTGGTAATTGAAGATTAACATTAGGATTGTCATAATTAGAGGAGCTATTAAATCGTGTCCACTAAACCACTATGGGTTAAGGATTTTATTGTCATCACAACAAGCAAAAACAACTTTGTCATTCTCATATCGTCATGAATTGTATCTATCAAATAGAACATAACAACCATTAGTTAAATCATATATCACTTTCCCATCGATATAAAACCACCATTCTTGGTTCTTTTCTAATCATGCCTAATGGATTATCCACATGCTACTATGGTTATAGCGGACGAGAGACTACTTCATTGTCCATGCATCATCATGGACTGTGGTGATTGTGTCATCCACACAAATATATCTTTGTTGTCTTGGATGAGTCTATCACTGTCATCCATGATATTGCACAATGTTATGCAATCCACATAACCAACCATGACTAAGAAACAAATAATAGATGAACCCATATTTAATAGATACGCTGCTCCATAATGCTCATGACTAGATAGAATAAAGAAATAAATAGCATTTGAAACTTCATTCATACTAGAGATGGTAATCAAAAGTTCATTAAAGTCACAAGGGACATATGCGTCAGAAGTCAATGCGTCAAGTGCAACTTAGTATGCCAATTACTTATGCTAAAGAAGGTGTAGACATGTGTGCAACATAGCTAACATGATTCGTGTTGAATATTTCAGTTAGTAGAGTCAGACGCTTTTAAGAGATAGACACAATACATTGGTATTAAGGAAGCGATAGAATAAAGCCTTCACCAAATATTACAATGGAGATATCCGAACTTATAATCTTTCATTGGTGTCAAAATAAACAGGAATAAGAGAGCATCACTAGGAAGATGATGACACTTCGTTCATATTAGAGATGACAACTAAAAGGTCAATAGAATACATGGGCGTCAAAAGCGTGTCCAGTGCAATTAGTGTATCCCAATTGCTCATACAGAAGTAGATTTAGGCATGTGTGCTACAGAACTATTAGGATTCATGTTGAATACTTGAATTGGTACAGTTTGATGTAAGTTCTTCTATCTTTAATGCAAATTATTTATAAAAGTTCCACGTTCACCCAGCTCTCGCTAAATAAAACACTACTATTCACAAGCAAATAAGGCTACAAAACCAATCAAATTATCTGACCTTTGTAAATCGATAAAAATTATCATCATCTTCGCATCGTCACATATTGTAGTTATTATTGTATGTTTGATAATTAAAGATTAACATTAGGATTGTCATAATTAGAGGCTATAATAAATCATGCCCACTAAACCACTATGGGCTAAGGATTTCATTGTCATCACAACAAGAAAAAACAACTCTGTCATTAATTCTCATATCGTCGTGAATTGTGTCTGTCAAATAGAACATAGCAACCATTAGTTAAATCATATATCACTTCCCCATCGATATGAAACCACCATTCTTAGTTCTTTTCTAATCATGCCTAATGAGTCATCCATATGCTACTACGGTTGTAGCGGACGAGAGACTGTTTCATTGTCCATGCATCATCATGGATTGTGGTGATTGTGTCATCCACACAAACATATCTTTGTTGTCTTGGATGAGTCTATCGCTGTCATCCATGATATTGCACAATGTTATGCAATCTACACAACCAACCATAACTAAGAAACAAATAATAGATGGACTCATATTTAATAGATATGCTGCTCCATAATGCTTATGACTAGATAGAATAAAGAAATAAATAGCCTTTAAAACTTCATTCATGCTAGAGATGGTAACCAAAAGTTCAGTGAATTCACAAGGGACATATGTGTCAGAAGTCAGTGCGTCGAGTGCAACTTAGTATGCCAATTATTTATGCTAAAGAAGGTGTAGACATTTGTGCAACATAGCTAACATGATTCGTGTTGAATATTTCAATTAGTAGAGTCAGACGCTTTTAAGAGATAGACACAATACATTGGTTTTAAGGAAGAGATAGAATAAAGCCTTTCCTAAATATTACAATAGAGATATCTGAACTTATAATCTTTCATTGGTGTCGAAATAAGCAAGAATAAGAGAGTATCACTAGAAAGATGATGATACTTTATTCATATTAGAGATGACAACTAAAAGGTCAATAGAATACATGGGCGTCAAAAGCTTATAACGTTTTTGGGGACAGATACAATATATTGGTTGTGAGGAAGTGAAAGAACTAAACCTTGGGACTGGATTTTTTTAACAGAGATACCCCCTATTATCCTTATAAAAACTTTATTTAAAATACATGTAAATAAGTTTAAATAAAAAATAAATTTTTATATTATTAAGATAAAAAATAAATTTTTATATTATTAAGATAAAAAATATTTATCCTTAGTATGATTTAATAATTTGATTGATATAAGGTGTAAGTGTAAATAAGAAATATTTTTATTAATTTTTATAACAAGACATAAACACTAGTCGCGCAAATACGTGGGTAGATTTACTAGTGTAAATAAATGTTGCTAAGTACAAGAGAGCATAATGATCTTGCAAATGTGTGCCATTACTAATCGCTGCAGCTAGCTGTCGTGCAGTAACTTGACAGGCCGAACAAATTAAGTGCGTGTTTCTTTTACTAATACAAGAATAAAGAGAAGAGGAAAAGGGAACCAGATGCGGAGGTTAATTTTGTGTAGCCATCTAAAAACGCTTAGTGCTAAACTAAATATGGAATTCGGTGAGAAGAAACAACAAAGAATCATCGACCTTTGATTAACTTCAACCCCAATTTCTTCATGAATTCAACAATTACAATGTGAATTCTAGTCTTGAACTATCTCTAAGGTATTTAGAAAATTAAAGTTTCACTTAGGATTAAAGTTTTTATGTGATACTTATATAAAGGGGTTACATTGAAAAAAGGATAATCTGGCTAGGAGCAACTTGAAATGTTGGTGAAAGTATTCAACACTTGTTCTTCTATTGTACCAGCAAAATTTATTTGACTTGGAGGAACTTGAAATGTTTATCGTTCTTTTGATATTGATCCTTTAATTAGTTTTCAGCACATGTTTTCTAATTGATTAGGACGAACTGATAATAAATTAAAAAACTAATTTGGAGTGAGGCTTGCGCTATTTTGTGATAAATCAACAATACCTTCCTACTTCTAGGTCATATTCAGAGAGACATATGGGCACCCTGATGGTGCCTACTTCAGAAGGGGGATGGATTGTTCCATGATGAAGACGACTGCAGAGTACTTGAATCTGCAGCTATGGAGATCTTCACAAATAATGGGCATGACAATTTGGTAACAAATTTCTTCTATTTTTTTTTGTATTTTGCCTAAGTGTATGATATGTGAACCAAACATTTGTGTTCTTAATATTGTGGTATTTTGGGTTGTGCTAAAACATTGTAATAAGGAAGAACAACTCATATCCATCCATGAGATAGAGAAACATTGTGCTAAAAAAATTCTCTTTTCCAAAAAATAGAGAAACATTATGCCCAAAATCTGTTTGAGAATCATGAGATTTCAGTAATTATATTGCCTAGATATCTTATGGTTTTACATGTCAAACAAAGTTAATTGTACATTTTGAAGAGTACATGAACCAAGAAAAAAGCAGAATAAAGGTGATTACTGCTGATCCTATTAGATAGAAAAATGGTGAGAACAAGCAATGGAATCATCGACGACCTTGACCTTCTTCAATTCACTCTCTATTTCGCCACAACCTCCATTATTAGGATGTGAATGGTATCTAGTGTTAAGGACTTTTCAAATTCGAATTATTTGGTTCAAGTCATTAAGCATACTATACCGGTTTTGTACTGATCTCGATCATAGAGCCAGCTTAAGTGTTTTTTTTTGTTTGGGATGGTGCTGTTGAGATTTTAGACAAAAAGCTACTTTTGTATTAATTTGAACCCTAGAATAATAACTTTAAGTACATTTTTGGAATGAAACCTGTTTTGAATATTAATTTGGACCCTATACTAATTTTTAAGTACACATTTAAGTGTTGCAATTCTCTATTGGTCTATGATACTTGTTCATTTTTGAAAACGTACACCTTTCTAGCTAATACTGTCTTAAGAAGGGTCATTGGTCTCTGAACAGGAAAAGCATGAAACCTAGCCTTGTTCCCTGAAAGTCCAAAACAGTTTGTGGAATCTGTGTCTCTACCTGTTCTCCATCTGTTCCCCACAAAAACTGTTCCAAATGTTGGGCCCCCTTATATTTCAGCATAAATGATCTTTGCAAGTGGGAGATAAACAATTAACGCGAGATATTAGAGACTAATCATGTGCTAAATGATCAGCTAGGTTATCGTGCTCAATTGTGCATGGAAGAATCCAGAGACGTATTAAGTTCTTATATTCGATGCAGATCACAATGAAAGGCTTGATTGAAATGTCAGGAAAAGATTTGCGCTTCAGCAAAGCTCAATATCAACGTCAAATCATTGGCATAATGGAGCATAGTTTCGGATGCCTACATCATATGCTGAGCTTGCTTTGAGGGCTAAAATCAGTTATAGCTGGCCTCTGCGTAGACATCAAGCCCGTCTGCTCATGCACTACAGTACAGGGATCGATGCCATAGTTTCGATCCATCGTGTTCATGGCAATCACAGTCTCATAAAAAATCGAAAACCAGAATCACACGCTAGACCAATCAAGAGAGCAGACCAAAATCTAATATGTAGCTCAGACAGCTCCACGTTTGTTCAGATCCATCTAGCTCTATCCAGCTGTCTGGACTAATTGATCAATCGATTCAAAGGTAAGCTTGCGGTTACACGTTTTTGCAGAAGTGAATCCGGTGCCATCCACACCGGCTGCGAGACTTGACTGGTAAGGCTTGGTCTCTTATACTGAAGTAGCTCATGCGTTCAAGAACCTGGCCAAAAAAAACGAGATATGTACTTATTGCACATCTAGGATGACGATTTCTGCTCTTGTGACTTGTGCGAAATGAATCTTTTCCCCTTTCAGGAGACTAACTACTCAAATAATACTGATGTCATGCCGCTCAAAATTCGGGCATGGCTCCATCACAGGATCGGACCACAGTGGGGTTCTCTGATGATAGACCACAGGTAACTGCAGTCATTTTTTTTGGGAAAGGGGGGGGGGGGGGGGGGTTGATTATCAACTTTTTGGAACCATGTTAACTAACTGCAGTCGCTGACACCTCCTGGTCTCTCATAAGAGAATGAGGCCAAAATAGTACAATGCTTGAAAAAGAAAAAAAAAGAAAAACACAATCAACAAATATATATGAAAATGCATTAATATATGCGTTGTCTCATATTCTTTAGATTTCATATGCACTGTAAAATAAAACATTTTAAGTATATCATTAGGAAGTTACATAGGGAGATAATGTAAATCCAAGTTACAAAAGACAAATAAAAACACGAGATATAAATGACACGTATCAGGTTGTTTTTGCCATACTTTCCTTAGAACACTCCATTCTGTAGCAATTTCGAAAGGCCATTTTCTATAATTTTATTCTGCTGCGTTCAAAGAAAAGCTCCGTGCAATAGTTCAATCATTCAAAAACCGACATCCCTTTTTGGGTTGTCTTGTTTAGCCATTTTATTTTTCTGCTTAATTGTCACATAATGAGATAGAATCTTACATTATGGACTGCGCCTGGCACTTTTTCCCTTCCTTCTCTTTTCCTCTTCTTTATTTTTTTCCTCTTTGAGACATCACCTCATTTCTAAACTCTCTTTCTAATTACTAAAGAAAAACTTGCTGAAAATCGAACAACTGTGTAAAGATTGATTATACTTAAAAGATCATGTTGTATATGCCATTTATTCATCTCCAACATACATGAATATAATAACATAGCTAGGTATACTTAAAACCAGTAGGTTAGATGGTCCATCCATCTGGTATCAAATATGCATATAGGCTTATCATTTCCATAGGTAGCGATATAAATAGGTCTTTGCCTTAATTGTCTCCAAGTAACATTTAGCCAAGGAATTGTTTCTTCTTCTCTCTGATGTATCTCTCAGACCTCTTGTTGATATCTTCTATTGAAACTATGCCCCGGCTAGTTTTCTTTTGAGCAGAACTCCAACCGATGTTCCCAGCCTTCTTCCAACTGCTGACATCATGACCAACGGTAGGGTGCTTTGTATTATATGCCCCTATCGGCTTAGAATACACTGATGGCTTGCTGAGGAGGTTGTAGACGACTTCAATCTTCTCAACCTTTTGAATCCTCACCTCACCGTCAGAGGGAGGAGCCATGGTCGTCTTGGCGCGCCAAAACATCGTCTATTGTTTTTTGTTGCAGGAGAGGAACTATACTAGATTTCGCTCTTGAGCTTGCCTGGTTCTGAGCAAAATAGGGTGTGGTCTCTATTTATAGGCAGTTGGGACTTGTTATTCTACGATCCTCCCTAGCTCTGTGGTATTGTGATTTGTCTTTAGTATGAGAAGCAATCCCCGCCCGTTCCATTTGTCACCTGAATGTGTGGCTATATGCACACAGAATTCAGCAGGTGATTGTAAACTATTAGCTTGGGCATCTTTGTGGAGCCCCTGATGTAAAAGTACCAACGTCCATAATCTGCATCTCATATCAGGAAGGCAAATAATCACAAATATCATTTCAATGAACAAAGCATCATGGGAAAGGAATCTTTACATGTCGCATAGCCTTAGTGACAATGAGTGACCAAATTAATTGTACACTGATGGTCCTACCGTTTTGAGGCAGAGATGAAAATCCAAACAACCCAAACACAAGAGAAAAATAAACAAATATAAGAAAGAAGGCAGAAAAGAAGAGAGGTGAAAAAAATCAATAAAAAAACAAAACAAAAAATAGAGAAAAGAGAGGAAATAAAACTGGATAAGAAAAAGAAGAGAAGAGGTGCAAAAAAACATGATATAAAACTAAACAAAAGGAAAAAAAAATCAAACACAAAGAATCAAGGTTCAGGTACATGAAATTGCTAACTTTCTCACTCTCCTATCCTTGACTAGCTCCTTGACGACATTCCAATCATTCACGTCTCGCTTCATAGACTCATGTTATGTCAAATTTGGTTTTCCGCTGTCTCTCTTCACATCATCTGGTCATCTTAATACCCTACTCGGCACTGGTGTCTCTTCTAGTCTTCGTTTGGACTTGTCCAAACTATCTTAAATGATGTTGCACAAACTTTCTCCTCAACTAGTCTTACCCCTAATCTCCTCTTCACTTACTGTTTATGTTTTCTTTTGTTACATTTGGACTACACATAATCCATGTCTTAGGATGTAGTTCTGAATTTCAAATAAAAATTGAAGGATTTTCCAGAACAAAGTTAACATGCAGCAAATAGTCTTCTCTTCTTCATCATTTATTAGCATAGCTGCAAAATCAATCTCAACTGAAAGTAGAACTAAAACCAAAAGGATATTAGTTCAAAGAAACTATAGAAATGCTCTGCGACGAGAGCAATGCAATAAGATTGCTCTAATGGAAAGGTCTTTGGACTTATTGGAATGATTATATATGAAGTCAACCAGTTTAGATAGATCACTAGTACTTAAGGTGATGGCCTACAACGTTATCAATCAACAGAGGGCAAGAAGAGATACTTTCTTGATCAAAGATGAAAAGGGGCACTTGGAATTTGTTCCAAGTGTATTATTCCTGCTTTAGAGAAACAAATAAACATTTCTCCCAAATAAAAACATAAAGTTTTGAATGGAGTCTCTACACACCTGTTGCTACTACTAGCTGTAGGCCCATTAAGAGTTTCATAATTAAAATCAGAGAGAAGGTTTCAAGAAACAAATAGCTTATGATAGATATTTTTAGTATTAATGATTGCATTTAATATTCATAAATCATGATGTCATTTTACATGGAAGATATGCTAATCAGGTTGTAGATATGTTCAATCTTTCTCCACCCAAGCTGCTGAATGGTTGTTGGGGTGAAACACGGTGTTTTAATGGTTTTGTTGCAAGAGAGGAGTCTAGCTTTGGACCCGCTATTGTTGAGATTGCTTGCCTTATAATCGATGAGAAGATGACTTCCATTTGTAGTCAGGAGGTGGTGTTATTCTATCACCCATTCTTTTTGTTTGAACACATAATGAACTGATAATATTTGGATGCTAGATGTCCAGTGGTGATGTTTTGACTAAAAATTGATGTTGTACCTGTTTCAGCTTAATTTTTCTCGAATACATAGAAAAGATGCATATCTTTATATAGGAAAATAGAAAGGTCCATACAAGTACCATCTCTTAATAGACCAGACCAAGAGAGGCCACAAATTTCAACTATAGACTCACCCAGAATTACAAGAAAAATCGAACCGACTAACATAACCAAACTAGGTATCAAGACACCCTAGCCCAAGCTCCCAAATTAAGCTTTGCAGCTCCAACGAGGATCCAAAGACAATCTTCCAATCTTAATGCACGTTTTAGTGACGGGCTTCTCAGTCCATCACTAAGGCCACTTATGGCAGCGGCGGGCTCAACTCAGATCAGGTTGGGTCTGTCCCCCACCCCCCCCCCCCCCCCCCCCCCCCCCCGCGCCTTTTTTTTTTATTTGGTCGTGGTAGTATTAGTGGCGGGCTTGTTCATTTCTAGTAGCAGATGTACGCCCGCTACTAATGCTCTTTTTTTGTTTTCTAATGCACATTTTAGTAACAGGCTTTTGCCCGTTACATTTTTTGAATGTTATTAGTAACATATTCATAGTAACAGATTGAGAAGAACTTCTCAGTCCGTCACTCAGGCCACTTATGGCCCATTGCTACAAATGTTTTTTTGTAGTAGTATAAGTTCCTCATAGTAGTCAAAGGAACAAGTGTGAATGTCCTCCAAATACACAAGCATTCCTTTGCTTCCAGAGCATCCAGGCGCCTAAAATATGATCCTTTTTCTGACCTTCGCAAGCTTTTTGTTAGCAGGACGCCTCCAGTTAGCAAAGCTCCATTTGCAACCTCAAGAGTATCCCACGGTTTGAAAAACTCCATTAAACCATTAAGCGTTAGAAGACTCCATATATCTTAGACATGTACTATTGTCCAATGCTTGCTCCACGTGCTCAAATTCATCACTCTCTTTGGTACACAAGCTAAGACATCTGGAGCGAGAACAACCGTGTAACCATCAATTTAAAATCTAGTTCACCAAATTTCATATCTAACCCGTCATTTTTAAGAATTCAAATTTAATGCTAGGTGCTCATTTTCTTTTCCCTAACAATCTGTCAAACAGCCACTGAAAATGATACTTCGCCAACTTACAACGTATCATCAATCGAACCCTTGGAGCATATTAGCAAAGAAATAAAATACTCAAGTTAAGTGCAAATACTGTAACTTAGTGGAAATATAACTTTGGTGTAGATATATAGATCAATCATGATGTTTCATCTCCGACACAATTTGCATACCCCTAATCCTAGATTCTTGTTAGTGGAATTTTAAACCCCTCAAATATATGACAAATGTTCTGGCTAATATCAGCCATAGGACACTTATCCATGCTAATATATATAAGCCGTTAGTTCTGATAACTCAAGTATGTCGTTGGATCAACCATAGAATACATTGTACATTTCACAATGCATACTAATGTACAAGAATAACATTGCATTCATACATTCATATAGTTACTAGCATCGCATAAGCAACTTATCTTCTTGTTAGCACCGGCACTACCGAAATCAGCAGATTTGCCGTGTGCCCAGATTTGCCGTGTGCCGTAGGTCTTCGCCGTGTGCGGCCTACGGCAAAGACCCGACGGCGAAGACAACTTCGCCGTGAGCCTTGAGAAGAACACACGGCAAAAATCTTTGCCGTGTGCCTACGAGGGGCTCATGGCGATAATTTCATTTAACGGCGCCTCCACTGATGTTATGCACTCTTCGCCATGAGCCTGTGTGGCACACGGCGAAGTAAATATAGCTTTGTCGTGTGTTCACTCCCCGGCACACGGCAAAGTGATGGTCACTTTGTCGTATGCCCCCTCTCTGGCACACGGCAAAGTGCCCTTCCAGATGACCAAGTATGGTCACTTTGCCATGTGCCCCCTCCTTGACATATGGTAAAGTGACCAGTCTGTTTTTTTTTTTTTGTTTATTTGTTTGTTTTTTCTCGTACAAACATCCCAATATCATACACAAGGCCTAACGGACGGACTTTGTCATGTCCGGTGGTGGCTGGCACACGGCAAAAAGATTGTTTGCCGTGTGCCCCACATCGGGCCCACAACAAAGACCTTCTTCGTCGTGCGTCACGTTTGCGCCGTGTGTCTGATAAAAGGCCCACGGCGAAGGATGATACAGTTCGCTAGAGTGCCTGACAAAAGGCTGACAAAAGGCCCACGGCACCACTTTAGTTCAGCTGCCTCAACCAAAGTGAGGAAAGCACTAGGCAACACCAAGTACTAGCCACAACAGAAGGAATTTAGTACGAAGGTATGCTCTTTGTGAGAAGATATATATGTCTGAAGACACTTTACAGAAGCTTTAATCTTTGACAGATTGGCTTTAGGAAATATCTAGTGCTTCGGTCGTTGCATTGAATTCCCTGGGACACGAATATTACTAGGCGTCAATGTTTGATTTCCTAGTGCTTACAAAATTACTAGCAATTGTTGTTGTCCAAGACTTTGTGTGTGTGTGTGTGTGTGTGTGTGTGTGTGTTAATTCTCATTTAACAATAAAGTAAAAAAATATATGAAAATCTACAACTCATGGGTGAAGTTATAGGTATTTCAAGTCAAATTTTGCACAGGACAGAAATATCTCAATACTGTATATTTCTGACAAAATATACACAGTTACACACTACCTGAATTCACTATTCCATCTGAGAAGCTTGCTTATCGCTTGTTAGAATTCCAAAGGGCGATCACAGCATCCTAATATGGGATTGCAATAGCCAGTTTATAGCACCAAGTATAGCAATTTCACAATGCAGGTAGAAAACAAAAGCTCCATAAGAATATCACCAAAAAACATAGGCAACTCTCTGCACCCAACTTGCTTGCCGCTGTCCATGGCTCTTTGTTAGAAGAAAACAAGCATAACCATGTTTCAATAATTGTTATCTGGTGTTTATATTCGGCACATATCTGTGACAGAGTTGACAGTTATTCAAGTTATGCAACAAAGCAGGACACACACTATATCTGTGACATATCTGTGACAGAGTTGACAGCTATTCCTGACGGCTACAGATGGAGTCACATATAGTCAGTTGTGCGTTATAGGCACCGAGACGAAGCCGTACGTGTTCTCATCCACGTCCCCTACCCGAACAACCTGGACGGTCAGGCTCCTGGCCATCTTGGCCGTTGCCGTTGCCGGCGGCATGGTGGCAACGTTGTACGCCTCGATCCTCTCCACTCTCCGCACCCTCACCATTCCCTCCACCGGAAGCTCGCTGCTGCTCGTGTTCGTGCCCACCTTGCCGCTGCTGCGAAACATTTTGGATCTTTTCTTGTTTGGGTAAGGTGGTGGTGATCTACCCCGGTTATTAGTTGGGTGTCGAGCTAGATTGTATGCTTACTCTGAGCTTGGTGTCTGTCATGGTGTAGTCGCCATTTATAGGCGGCTATCTAGGAGAGGAGTGTTCTTGATGGACTCTCTCTTAGCTTGCAGATTCTGGTTGTGCATGTGAGAGAAATCAGTCACTCACAAGCTGCAGTGCCTGCAGTGCAGCTTGTGCTGCTTTTTGGACGCACAAGCATGTGTGATGGTAACGATGGATGCTGTCTAATAAAGATATATGTTAAGTCGTTGCTGCGCAGAATGATCTTTCTTATTAGCATCTTTGGCAGATCAAACAGCATCACATGTGGAACACACATGATGATTACTACGAATTTTCATCGGGTACGAAAAGGTGAAGACGACATCTCGATCACAATTTAGCCATCCTAACAGCACACGTAGCTTGGAATAGAATCTTAAGCTAATATTGAGGCTTGGTAGCAAACTTCCCATTTAGCAAGCCAGGGCGAAATTTTTATGATACCTCCTTCCGGGTCTCGGGATCCATAGCATTAAGACCAGCGATTTTCAGTTACAATACAAACAGTGATCATCATAGATGTTGTCAGCTAATTTCTAGGACGGAGATTTTAATGAGTTTTACTGTCTAAAATAGTGGTCACTAGTTTTGAAAAATTATTGGCCAATAGTTTGATCTAATAATAGTTTAGATTCGATAATCTAAACACATAACTACTGGCCAATAGTTTATCAGTTTGAGAGTAATATTGGAAAAAATAATATTTTTAGATTTATAATAATTATTTTATATTGTCATGAATAAAAATAAATTAGTAATATGATTAATAATTGATGTGTTTTATTTTTTAAAAGATCAACTGATGTTTTAATAATTCGATCGGGTTAGATTTCTATTATAAAATAAATATAAAATCATTTATAATGATGCAATTATAAAATTACCCTCAAACTATTAGTCAAAACTAATGGCTAATATTTTGGATAGTAAAACTTTTTGAGATTTTCACCCCCAACCATATAGACCAGTCCCGTTGTGCAAAGATTAAAATAATGACAGAATAAACCGAGAGATTTCTTATGCTTCTTTTTAGCACAGGTTGATCAGCCGCAATGCGGCAGGTGCAAAAAAAAAATTCAGCAAACTTTTATTGTTCTTTTAGTATATAATATTGATATTGATAATAATTAACCCATAGAGTGGACCAGATTATTCATGCATGCCTCGGGTGCTTATCATCATCATCCATTCATCTTTGGAGCTGGCATAAAGAAACCTAGCGTGCCGCACGCTCCATGCTAAAACAGTTGAAAAAGTGAGAATCCTAAGCATCTCGAACCAAACTGAGCTCACAAAAAACAAAAAGTTTGGATTCTCTGATTGATATTGATGTAGTCCATGTGTAAGTCTCTAATCACCTTGATGTTAGGTACCGTGTCTCGGTTTATACCTAATTATATTCTTTCTTTCGAAATTAGGTCTCGTGTCGGGCTCGCATTGGTTGTCGTCAACATTGTGAATTAGCATGCATGTTACTTTACATTCACGCCAAGAGTAGTCAAAAGGAAAGAACAAGTAGACATTATAACGATCAAGCAATGGTTGTGAGTTAGCATGCATGTTACTTTCACATCCACTTAATTATTATAATTGCTACATTCTTTTGGATGAAAAATCTGTCTTTGAGATATCCATATTATTGTGTGCTTGGGAAATTCCCTTCTGTGCCACCAAAGAACTTCAAATACCTTATGTGCCATCGATGCTTCTATGACATGTGAAGCCCACCATACTGATAGTGGCATGTTTTTTGGTTTAAGTTTAAACTAGTAGCATATACATGGAATTTTTCCTATGTGATTTGTGTGGCTAGGATCGGAAATGTTATATCTGGATGAGGTCGAGATACAAACACCAACCCCTGTGTGTTTGTTCCTATTTTACTCTCCATTAACAAATGGTTTCGTTATTTCCTCCTATCTGTGACAGTTACGTGCTCTTCCCTCTCCCGATCTCTAACATTGCACTCGTACTTCTTACTCCCACATTCCGCATCATTCTCTCATTTTTGTGTGAAACAATAGATTTTTATGCCTCGAACAACAATTGATTTGTAAGACTAGAACAAGATAGTCTTCAGAATTGCCTGAGGAAGAGATCTTTTTTAGATAATGGAACAAGAGTCCCGACCTCTATACTCTTAAAAAGAGTGTAGACAGCGGTTCAATACAAATGGGGAGCACTTAGGCTCTGAAATTATAAGCTAACAGTTTCAGCTTGAGATACATAAAAAGAAAATCATCGAAAGCAGACAACTATGTTGTAATCCTATTCGAGAACTTTTAACCAAACTTCACAAACACCTCCATAACAACTATCTCCAAAAGACGGCATGCATCCTTCAAGTTTGCTCTTGCATCTTTGTCTTTATGCAGCAAAGACCAAGTGTGTGTGTCCAGTGCGTTGCTCTGAAAATTATCTGCATGAAAGTGTTAGTTTTACATTGATCAAAAACCATATCATTTCTATTTAACTATATTGTCCAGCAAACAGTTGTCAAACCAACATAAATTTGACTTTTTAGTTTGGGTTAGATGTTATTGAGCCAAGTACCGAACATATGTGAAAAGCTAGACGGAGGTTGAATTCCAAAGTAATATAAATGATATTCCAAATAAAGCGAGCAAAGTGGCAGTCAACAAAAAGATGTTCTATGGTCTCCAGAGAGCTACAAGAGCAACAACTTAAATTTCCTTTCCATTTGCGTTTGGTAAGATTATATTTAGTGAGAATGACTCATTTTTTAGGTACCATAAGAAAATCTTAATTTTCAATGTCACCTTTAATTTCTAAATAGGACACTTATATGGAACAATTCCCTCCTTAATTATGGACATATACATAGAACGTGTGGAAAAAAACCCCACTCTTATGCAAGCCTCATATGAACACATCCCTGTTGTTAGTGAGATTGGTTGTTAAAACCTTTCCTACTAGCTCATGCCATGCTTTTAGATTGTCCTATACTAAAGTCCTATAGAAATATACATTTAGTGGTGTAGTACTTAGTACTTCGGTCACCGTTGTAGATCGTTTTCTCACTATATGATAAAGGCCTGGGTACAGTGATTTGAAAGGTCTATCTCCTATCCAAGTGTTCTTCCAGAATCTAATTTCGATGCCACTTTGAATCCGGAAATGACCAAATTCTAAGAACTTGTCCTTAACTTTCATGAGACCAGACCAAAAGTGAGAATCCCCCGGCCGTTTTGTTACTTGGGTTAGCGTTTTATTTGTCAAATATTTTCTTCTTAGGAGATTTTACCAAATACCGTCTTTATTGATTAGTTTAAAAATCCACTTGCTCAAAAGGCATGTATTCTGTAATTCCAAATTTTAGATTCTCGAACCTTCGCGGTCCTTTGGATGACACAAGATACTCCACTTAGAGAGTCGATACTTCTTCTTGTATTCATCACATTGCCAATAGAATCTTAAACAATAATAGTCTAATTTCTTAAGTATCTCTTTGGTTACTTTAAAAAAAGATAACATATACATTACAAGACTCATGAGGACTGAGTTAATCAATACAAGTCTCCCCCAACTGAGAGTAACTTTCCTTTTCTACTACTAAGCTTTTTCTGAAATTTTTCTTTAATTATAATCCAATCACTATTGGAAAGCTTTCTATGATGCATAGAAATACCAAGATATTTGAAAGGGGTGGCTCCCGAGTGCAACCAAAAAGGCATGCGTATTCACGTTCGAACTCCTTCGCTTTCCCATAGCAATATAACTCACTTTTATGGAAATTAATTTTAAGACCCGACAATCACTTAAAAGTGTTTAATACTAGTTTAAGGTTATTGGCATGGTCTACATCATATTTCATAAAAAGTATAGTGTCATGTGCATATTGCAGGATTGAAAGGCCGCCGTCCACTAGATGCGGAACGACCCCTCTAAAGTCTCCATTATTTTTTGCACGCTTTATGAGAATAGTCAACATATCAACTATTAAGTTAAAAAGGAGCAGAGACAAAGGATCATCTTGTCTAAGCCCTTTTTAGTCTGAAAATAATGACCAATATCATCGTTTACTTTAATTCCAACACTGCCACCTTTGGTAATTTGGTCAATCCATTTGTACCAAATTGGAGCAAATCCTTTCATCTGTAAAGTCTGTTGAAGGAATGACCAATTAATTCTATCGTAGGCTTTCTCAAAATCTAGCTTTAAGATTATCTCATCTAGTTTTTTCCTATGCAGAGATCTATATTTTTTTTTTAATCAAGAAACTAACAGTTCAGCCCACTGCAAAATGATGGAGGCCCCACTTAGACTTGCACAATTGGGCCGACTACAGGCCGAGCAGAGCATGAGCTAGACATCAGCAAGAAACATATGGGCCAAAATATAAGTAGACTCTCCATTTGGCCTTCAGAGAAGATGTGGTTGTCTCGAGAAAATTGAGGCAAAAAGGATCATATTATAACCCCAGTTTCAAATAGAAAACTTATGTGAAAAAAGCTAACAAAAGTTGCACGCACAGGAAATGCAGTATTGCCTCATGAGGGAAATGAATTGGCAGAAAAATCAAAAGTACACTGAAAATATATACAAAATAAATACCCTCGGATATTTAAGAAACTTCCTATGGAAGAAAAATAATCCATCGTTATTCACATATTATAGTCAGTCGGTGTAAAAATACTCGCGAGTACTCTACCACACTCAAACTAGTATGACTTATGCACAGCCGCGCTGTAACCTAATCGACCACGATGAAAAATTAAACTTACACACAGTGAGTCCAAAACAGTAGTACATAATTATGCGATACTAGTGGATCAGTACAGAATGTACACATGCGTAGGCGTTTGATCAAACGTTTAGCCGGCACGATCCATCCCTCGGAAGAGCGATGCCTTGGTCCGCCGGATGAAATCTTCAGCTTGCTCGTTGACGTCCCGGACAGGCACGGCCGGGGCGGCCTGAGAACCCTCGCTACTACCAGCCCTGCCTGAGGCAGCCACGATGACGGCGCTTGTGTTCATGGTCACCACCTCGATCTTGTCCACCCTCTCGACATGGATCTCACTCGCACCATTGTTCTCCCCTCGCGACATCTCTCTTGGATTACACTACTTATCACTGTACCTCAGGTATTTGGATCCAAATATTAATTCCTAGAGCGATCTGAGTTGTGTTCTGCTTTGACTGACGGACAGGTACTGCTCTTGCAAGATAATGGATGACGGTCGTATTTATAGGCCAAAACAGCTGGTTGCTTGGACCTTACGTAGACCGATCATTGTGCAACTCTTTCTGATGTGAACAGGGGGGGGGTGTAGCCTAGAATGAAGACACAGATAAAGTGGACTAGGCTGCTGGTTAATACGGTATATATGGTCATGGATCAACAACCAAACCGGCACGTAAAAAAAAGTTGCTGGAAAACGTGCATACTTAGGCACGAAGGTGTTTAAAAAGTCCGAAAGGAATGGTTGAAAATGCTGCTGTCTTTGTTGAATCAGCTGGCTTTCAGACATTGCGGCTTTAAGCATCCTGGAGAGACCTAGACAGTGTACGAGTCCAATGCTGATTTATATCGGAAAATGGCAATTTGGCAATGGTAACCTGTGTTCGTCTACCGGCCGGATTTTGTCACAGCTCCTTTCACTTTCGTCAAAGTTTTCCTTCAACAATGTTGTTGGCGTCTCCATGTATCCTGTTTGCACACAGTAATCCTTTACCCATGGCTGAAAACGAGACCCGATTTAGGGTGAGCTACATGAATCTTCCGCAAACTCTAGTCTTTCGAAAAAGAAAAAGAAAAAACCCTTTGTCCCATTTGGATGCTAATGCCTTTTTTTCCAGAAATAAAATTGAAAAAGGAAAAGGAATAAAGAGAAATAAAAGACACTATACGGCCCCAAGCCCAATCTTAACGTGCCAGTGAAACGGACGGCCCATAAGCGTGTTCTACTGTTTCCGTCACCCCTGCAAGTGCAAAGAAACCTGCTGACCGCCGCCGGCTCTGCTCCTCTGTCCGCGCGCAAATCTGGAAGACAGCCGGAGCTCATCGGGCTGCTGATGGCGATGCAGGACGCTATGGGGGAGCTGCTCCACCTGAAGCTTGCCTTCCTCGCCGGAGAGCCGCCCGCTTGCATCCTCGCCCTTGCCAGGTACGCGCTTGCGCCACTGTTAGCCATTAGAATCGGAGCGACGCCCAGAGCTCGCTGCGTTTGCTCCGCATAGATCGGTGGGTCAGAAAATAGCAGCGGTCAGATTGGCTATGGAGAATACATCCTTTGGTTCAGATGCCGAATCAGCTCCCTGCCAAGCTAGTATGTCTGTGTCTGCTTTCTCGTCCCCTGTTCCGTGCTGAACTGTTGTAGCTGTAATGGACCAGTAAACCTGTTGTAGCGGAGGCCGACTTGGATATGCACTTATGCAGTAAACCTGCAGGTCATGCATCACTATAGGCGATGTGATTTTTTTTTTCTGCCACCATTTGGTTCCATTCCAGTTGCTTCAGTTGTTAAGTGCAATTCTGTGGCAATGTTCGGTGACCTGAAGAGATGAATTACCTGGCCACGTAAAAAATTTAGCAAGCCGAAATTCGGGGGAGAATATGTCACGGTAGCATGAAAAGACATGAATACGCTAGAAGTTCAAAGGAGCGTTTTCTTTTCAAAACTAGGTTCCTGCTTCTTTTCTTTTTTGAAGTTTCCTTTGTATTTGTGTATGCAGAAAAGCTGGGGGAGGTTCTATCACACCACATGTCCAACACTTTCTTTTGGAGAATTGCATTGTCACTAGTGTAATGCTTCTACTTGATATGTCGCAAAATTAACTCAGCTGGCAAAACCAAGATATTTATCATTCAAGAAAATCAACATGTGGTTTGCTAGAAAAAAGAAATTTGAACATTGCATTTTGATGTTAATCATTATCTTCAAATCTTATTGCTTATATGTCCTTTTCATTGTGATGTAGGTAGATGGACGCCAAAACTGTACCTATACAACAGCTATTCTTAAAAAGATTATATCAGAACTTGAATTATTGTCAGACATTGTTATTGATGAACTTTATGAGGAATTCGCTCAGCGTATGTTGTCAAAAGCAGTATGTGGATTTGATTTTGTAATATATTAATATTGAATAAATGTTGGCACTGTATACTCAAATAATCATGTTTCATGCAGAAAGATTCAGTGCTAAATAGGCCAGATCATATCCATAAAGAGATATCTTTTCTTTCTTCTACAGGTGAGTTGTCAGTCCAAACTTTTTCCTCAGGATCATTGCTTCATTAGTTAACATGGTATATACTTAGAACCTTGTTTATATAGATGGCAAGTTTCTGCAGGACTAGTAAGCATGGTCGCTCGGTTATCATGTTCTTCTAATATGCTTGAAGGTGATACTGGGTATGATGATGTTAACAAATAAATTTTGTATGTCCACTAATGTACTAAGCTTATTTTTTTGTATTATTGATTCATGTAGCGAAAATTTTATTATTTCAGGTGCTCTCTTTGGCCATCAAGTCTGTTTTTGTCCGAGTTCATTCTTTCACACCCAAATGTTTTTTCCAAAAAATGTTGCTTTGAGGTAAACTGATTATATTTTCTTTAATGTGATATGAACGAAATACTAACATTTTTTGCCCTTCCAATAATTTGCTTCTATTAATAATAATAGAGATCTATTCAGTCCTGTGTCTATTGACTTATGCTAACATGTTTATATATCAAACAGCTAGGTTCTGGTGTTGGGTTGGTCGGTATATGTCTTAACTATGTCGGTGCCTCTAAGGTATGTCAATTTATATGCTACTCTATCATTCCAGTAAATGATTATCAGATTAACTATGTGCCAAACTGAGCCATGTGTTCATTCCCAATGAATTATCTTGGCGACATGGAACACTAATTCAACTGTTGCATTTGATAATCTCCGGACTGAGTGATAAATCAGTATAAATTATTGAGTCCATATAAATTTCGTTAAACTAATAAAGTTATGTTCACAAATTTGTTTTCAAAACAAAGATTAGTTGAAAAATAAATATGTCATGTCATGCTGAACTCATGTATATCAATGCAGGTTATTCTTACTGATGGTGATGCCTCTACACTTACGAATATGAAGGAAAACATGGAACTAAATAACTTATGCATTGAGGGAGAAAATTCTAAACTGGTAAAAGAAAGAAAAAATAAGGTTTGTCAATTTCCTCATCAATCGGAATATTGTGTCCAGATATTATCTCGCTTTCTTTGTAAGTGATGTAGCCAGCGAGTACAGTAGATCAGATTGTTCTCGTTCAGTTTTGAATAAATGCAGTGTCCAATTCTAAGTCATGATGATATATTCTGGTATGCAGGTTGAGTGTAAATATCTTTCATGGGAAGAAGTGTCTGAAAGTGATTTGTTGGGTTACCAGCCAGATTTAGTGTGAGTATATTGATATGTTTTTGCATTCTTTCTTTGGTATTGTTGTACTACCTCCGGACTTCTTTTCTTGTCGTTAGAACAAGATACTTAGTTCTAATTTGAGCTAAGAACTCTGTCCTAACGACAAGAAAAAACGATACCGGAAGGAGTAGCTTTTATGCATAAAATCATAATTGTGGGAATTGTGAACCATGATACTCCGATGAATTTGGATTGGCCATTTTTCATCCAACTCATGATACACCAGTCTTTGTATTTGAGTATGGTAAAACAAATTAACTGTTTAGAGCATAGATCTGAAGCTCCTCCAATAAAACGTTTTACGAAAGGTGATAATTCAGTTAATTTATTTTGTTAAGTGGATACCTGTAAATATTTCTGATCTGGTTACACCTGAAAGTAACTAACTACTCACACTGTAATTCAGTAGTTCAGTGTGCCGGTTATAATTTTTCATCGACCTTTTTGGTCGTGGACATCTAGTGCTGTAGTATGTCGTTCCTTTACAATAAAATGTATATAAGTCCCTCGTGTTCCACACCAACACTGCATCATCAACAGGTACTATTTATAAATTCGTAGCTTAATCTGTAATAAAACCGGAACAACTTTATATAGTATATTAGATACCTAACATAACTGAAAGGTCAAACAAACTTTTAGAAGAGACGCGTTCCTTTTTTAGTATAAGACAGAAACATATGTATTTGGACGTGTTTTGGTTGTTTATTTTTAGCTCATTTGTATCTTTCCATTTTTCCAGTCAAATGTTGGACGCTCCATTCTTGTGTACAAACTAGATGTTGAATTCATACAATTATTGTGTTTTGCAGTTAACGACATACCACTCCTGCAAAATGCAGTGCATTTGTTGTAAATTGCCCTATCTCCCCATCTAACTTCTGTCTCCTATGCCAGTCTTGGTGCAGATATCATTTATGATCCGGTCTGCGTGCCACATCTCACTCGAGTATTGTCAATGCTGCTACGGAGAGACCATGAACAAAGCGAAACCGAAGAAAGATCTGGTGATGAATTTGCAACACAAGGCCCAGTCGCCTATATTGCGACAGTTGTTCGAAATGTTGACACTTTCAATTGTTTTGTCAAAGCTGCTGCCGACGCCAAGTTGTCTGTTCTGAACATTACCAGCGATGCTGCTCCCGCAAACTTTCTACCTTATATGCTGTCGTATGACAGATCAAGTGTACACCTTCTTAGAGTTACATCATTATCATGAATATTGACAGAGTCTCTTTGCATTTTGCAAGCAATCATCATTTGGCTCAGATCCCAAGGACATTAATCATATCTGATGCATGTTATATGCTTCCTCTATGTTCTTTTCTATTTTGTTGATGTAATAGAGTCCGTACTCTTAAACAAAAAATAATTTTAAAACAACAAAATTACAGAAATAGGTGAAGCAACTAATATATATCAAATAACAATAGGTGAAGCACCAAAGATAATTTCAAAGCATCACATAACAGTTGATATAGGAATAGGAAACAGGTAAAATGCTAACATCCATCTGATAGAGAAATATAAATAATAAACTTTGGACATCAATATAAAATGTCTAGAGATGCAAAATTTATCATATATACACCTGACTTCCTCAAAATTCTGTACAATTTAGAGCATAGCTCATTTTCTACAGAATTCGGTGAGAAATGAGAATCATGCTTTAGGCATTTGGAACTTTGTCCTACAGAAGCAGTACATATTGTTTGCCTGAACCAAAAAGGTGATTATATCACAGGTGGGTGGGGGAAACTAAAAACATACAGTAATTGTTCACGCAAACTTCAATGCAGTGATAGCCAAGAGAGTTAAAGCTCTGAAGAGAATTTCGTTTGTGCTTTTTTGTAATTTTTCTGCTACTTCATCCTCCTCAAGATTCATGTTACCAGGGCTTCTGGAAATGCTCGCAATGGTGTCTCGCAATCCGTTGACAGCCCAGGAGAGCCAAAAAAAACCAAATCCAACACTGGTGCTCAGCAGTCGAGTCGAAGCATATGGTGTCCTCATGCCGATAGCCATCTTGCACACAACTGACAGTAGTATAGCCAAGCCAGTTCCAGCAATGCCAATAGAGCATTGCGTTAAAAGTTCAGTAATCTCAGGACCAGCCTTTTTCAGTGAGAGGATTGTTGAGCTGCTTCTGTCCTTGTCCAGTAGGATGGATAAAAATGCTTCGCTTGCATGTACGTAATTCTTCTGATACAGGTCACGCTCTTTTATGTTTTTACCTCTTTGTTTCTTCTTTGATGAAGATTTTGACTTCACGTCAGCACTGCACATTTAGAAACTGAACATGTTAATGAATTTTTTTTTATGAATCGATCATATTAATATGTTGGGTGTGGCTCTTATTTGACGACTGCACACAAGTAATTTGATTATAGCAAAGCATAAAGTTAAATGTCTAAATGCTTTTAAACATGCCTGGTTTAAGGCGAAATGATGGAGCAATAGGTCATCTCTATCACATTTGCTGATTTTCATAGAAAATACCTTAATTCTGATGTATGCTTGCAATATGCAGCATGGAGGTTACTAAAAAATGTCCAGGACATTATGTGTCCCGTCTATGGTATAAATGATTATAGTATACCTTTAGAATTAGAACTAATCAACAAGATAAATGTTGTGATGCTAAGCAACTAGAAGTTAAGCATTGCATTACTAGAACTCTATGGAGTTATCACTTTTTAAGTCAAAAATTAACTTAAGTAATAAAATAGCATGGAAGCTGTCATAATAAGTACTAATAGCGGCAACTTGAGATAACATGTAATAAAAAAGCAATGCTCGAGTAAAGGGAGACAAAATGAATGCAGTACCTTTTCGACGTATCAGCTACTGTGCTTGCTAATTTTGAACTGGATACTTGGCTGTTAGCACGGGCAAGTCTTTTTCTGTTTATGAAGAAATAAAAATGTCATTTCACATGTCAGTGATACAGATGGCACTGGTAATAGTAGATAAATGCTATGTTAATACACAAATGAAGAGTCATGCGGTCACTTGGTCAGCATCACAGGTCTCGTGTATGTCAGAGCTTGAGGGTTCAGGGTTCTATGGCTGGGTCCTCTTCAGCAAGTTAGAGGTCGATTCTTTTAAACAGTAGGATTCGAATCAATTGGGATCAATCAAGAAGGTAGCTCAAAAAATTACTTTACCTCCAGAGCAAGGTTCATGGGCGTGACACTATGGTACTGACCAAGTTCAAGCATCCAAAAACTCATAGTTTAAGACTACAACCTACAACCACGACCCAACACGATCTGTGACATGAACCATAAAGTTTAAGACTCTGAAAAGATCAGCTTGACTGCTTCTGTCCTTGCGGGGATCTCTAGTTCTATACATCTAGTGCTTTGCTGAAAGAAAGTGGTATAATATGCATCCTATTAACTCAGCATAGATAAATATGCTCAGTTACCAAAGTGCCATGTGTGCAGCTGACCGAGGAAGAATTAGTATACAGTATCTTTTAATTCTGCCATAATTAATGGACTAGGTGTCACAAGTTCCTTCACATTATATTGTGGATATGAACTTATGAAGAAACTCTTGCAACAAATCAGAAGCAGTGACTCCAAGAATACTCTAGATGTGCAGTCGCACTCACCATATATGTACGCATATGAAACTAGGAAAACTCCTAAAGAGCAGTCCAAAGATAAACATTCAGTAGCTATGACCATAATACCTGTCAAAATATGGAACTAGAAGTGCAGACTTGCATCCAGTTGCTTCTCTTCTAGACATGCTGAACTCCAGCAAAAATCTGATTAAGTCTCTCATCTCGTCACCACTGCCATTGAACAGAACCCGGCCATCCTGATCGATGGTAAGAGATGAGCCATGGGTCTGAGCGAAGTCCACTAGAGGATCAGGGATGACAAGTTGTGTCTCCGGCAGATAGTGGTGAGGTTCATCCAACCCATCCAAGCCAAACTCGTAGATGGACAACTTATCATCCGGTATAAAAGGTTGACTTCCCAGGTTGATTGCCAGCGTCTGTTGTCCCGTGAATTCGGCTAGCAGGGATTCATCAAGCTCTTTCAAATCAGATCCTGACTTTAGAAACTTCACGATTTTCTCCTGCCTTGCACACTGCTCAGCGATTCCAAGGCTAAGTGGAACCGAGTCAGGGTGAGAATCTGTCCAAAACAAATCAACATGAAACATGAGATGATGAGAGTTCATATCCATAACATGGTCGTTGCAAATTTTGAACAGTGGAACAAGAAATTAAAGGGGTGCGACATGTCAGTGTTCAAATTGTGGCGTGGCACAACAAACAGGACCCTTATTTGTTATGAACGTGGAAGAGGGGCGTTAGCCCGTTTTGCAGAACCATAACAAAGGACCATGCGTGCTGCTTCAATTTCCATTAATGAGCAAGCTAGAGTGTGCACAACCTTATTTTGATTTTGAGTAGAGCATGTGTCTTTGCATAGAGAATGTTTGGTGCAGTAATCTATCCAAAATCCTATGCTCATAATTGTATTCAAAATCCTAGGATCATAATCTGGAGCTGTAAATAAACAGCCTATTGTGCACATATGAAAACTTGTCAGACGAAGCAGAGAACTGACGAACGAACCTTGCACGTCGACGAGCGCGGCCTGGTCGGGCATGGCGAAGGCCTGGTAGGCGGCGGGCCCCTGGTGGCCAGGCACCATCATCTGCAGGGTCTGCGGTATCCCCTCGAGCTGGTGATGCTGATGCTGCGGCGGCGCAGAGAACTGCATCGCGGCCGCGGCGGCATCCTGCGGCCGCTTTCCCTGGAACGGCAGCACGCCATGGAGGTCCTGCGTTATCATCCCCGACACAAGGCAAACACGTCACCCAATCGGGTCAATTGCGAGAACAATTCCGCATAGCTCGATGCCAATTCCGCGCAGGAGGAAGAGGAACGGAGGAGGCCGGGGCAAGGCTGGGGCGTGTCGTACCTTGGACGGCTGGAAGACGACGGGGGACGCGGAGGCGACGGCGAGGAGGGAGAGGTCGCCCAGCATCGCGCGCGGCTGCAGCGACAGGAGATAGGCCGATATCGTCACGAGGAGGGCGGCGCGGGTGGTGGTGTGTGGGGGCGGGCGGTCGGCGGATGAAGCGGGGGGTGGGGTGGGTATTACCGGGGGCGAAACGGGTGGAGCCGAGGCGGCGTGGCCCGACGGTGACGTCGGAAATTTTGCCCCTCCTCTCCTCCGCGGCAGGGGAAATTTTGGGTGAGTAGTGGTGGTGACCAAGGCGACCTGAGCTGGAAATTTGTTTTTTTTTTTTTTCTGTGGCGTGCGAGTGCGAGGAAGATTCGCGAACCGGAGGCGCGAGGCCGTCGTGTACTCGTTTGGATTCACCAGCGTGGCGTGGGGCCCGCGGTGGACCTGTGGACCCGGTTCAGGGCGCCGATATTTTCGTCCGAGGCCGTTGGCTGCAGTGGTCGCGCAGCCAGGCGAGGTAAAAGCCGACGTGGCCGGGCCGTGGTCGTTAACTCCGAGTCCAGCTGGGTGATCTACTGTGGCAGGGGACGCTCTACGGCTCGCAACAGATCACCATGGAAGCTTTTATTTACAAACAATTCGACAATTAGGAGCTCGTAAAACCGCAAATACAGCTTCCTTTCCCGACCCCAAAAGTTTTCAGGCGCCGATGGTGAAGGAACGAGGCGTTTTTTGGTGGTCGTGGATGGCTTGCACGCATCATGATCATGATGTCGTCTGAATTTCGTTCTCCGGCCCGGCCAGTCACGAAACCGCACGAATCGGGGTGCTGCACCCACCGTGCACATGCGGTGATGCGGCGTCGTCCTCACGAGGCAGAGGAATCTAGCTGCGAACCACAAGGACTTGTGGGCTGGTCAGGTCCGCTCAAAAATACTAGGAAAAAAGGAAGCGTCCAGCTAAGCTTAGCACGTGAGCCCGGGATAGATGGGCCAAGCCCGCCAGGAGTTCACGTGTGCGTGAGTTTTATGGGCCTAAATTCACATACACACGGTGTTTTATGGGCTGGTGCAGACTGTACCCAAATTCCCGGCACAACCCGCGCGTGGGACCTCCAGCTGCCGACGCGACACAGCGCCGCCGTCGCATCGGCAAACCCACCGGCGAAGCCAGCCAGGGCCCAGGGGTGGGAAGGAACGAAGATGTCATATCCACGTCGGCGGCAGCGACACATGTTTTTATTTTTTTTGAATAAAACCGACACATGTTTTTATTTTTTTCGAATAAAACCAACACATGTTTTTATTTTTTTCGAATAAAACCGACACATGTTTTTACTTTTTTCGAATAAAACCAACACATGTTTTTATTTTTTTCGAATAAAACCGACACATGTTTTTATTTTTTTCGAATAAAACCGACACATGTTTTTATTTTTTTCCGAATAAAACCGACACATGTTTTTATTTTTCTCCGAATAAAACCGACACATGTTTTTATTTTTTTCCGAATAAAACCGACACATGTTTTTATTTTTTTCGAATAAAACCGACACATGTTTTTATTTTTTTCGAATAAAACCGACACATGTTCGGATGATGGATTCCGAAGACATCCCTCCAGGCCTGTTTCGACTCTTGGTTGTGAATGAGAGAATCGGATTTGGTGGTTCTCGAGAGATCGAAAGCCATTGCAACGATTGTCTATCCAGTCGCGCACGCGTGAGTCATGAACCACAAGCACCAGATTTTGACAATGACGTGTGGGTCCTCGAACAGCTGGTGAGATTGGGCTCTTCAGCACTTGTGTTGTTGTGCTGTGAACGAGCCGGACCTGGATCACGGGCCGTCATATGTGGGCTTTAACACTTGTGCACGGACCGGACCTGGATCACACACGCCGACATATCTGGGCTTCAGTGGACGAGCCTGCGTGAGTTGTGTGTGGATAAGGCCCATGTGTACTCTATGCCTCCGTAGTTCCGTAATTCCCGTTGCCGGCCGCCGTCTCCATTTCGCGGACGGGGGAGGAGGAGAGAGAGAGAGAGAGAGAAGATCTACCCAGTTTCCCGCGCTTTCCCCAGGACCGCCGCCTAAATTCCCGCCAAAACCGAGACGCTCCCGCCCCGCCGCCGTGTAGTCGGTCCCCCGGAGCCGGAGGGGAACTTACGGGAGGAGGATGTCGTCTTGGGACGACGACGACGAGTCTGCGTCGGCGTCGGCGTCGGCGGCGACCACCGACGTGGAGCTGCTCAAGCGGGCGTGGCGCAACGAGAAGGCGGCGCCGGAGGTCCTCCGCTTCGACAAGGACCTCGTCGACCGCGTCCGCGAGCAGATCCAGCTCCTCGTACATCACTTTTCTCTCCCCCCTTTTTTTTTTCTTCGCTCTCGTCTTCCGCTGCTCGAGCGGCGGATCTCTGACGGTTCGTGATGTTGTCGTCCGGGCAGGAGGAGACGCTGGATGACTTCGCCGACAGCGGCGTCGACGACCTGGTGGTCTCGCTCTACCAGATGGACCTCGACCGCACGCTCTTCCTCCTCCGCTCCTACCTCCGACTCCGCCTCCAAAAGGTCACATCACATCAAAACCCAATTCCCCTTCTTCTTCTTTTTTACCTCGTCATCCGACCAATTTTAGCGAACTATTGCGTTGCTGCCTGCAGATCGAGAAATACACAATGCACATCACAAGATCTCAAGACCTCAAGGACCGGCTGTCGGAGCAGGAGCAGAAGTTTGCCAAGAGGTAAAACCTTCTGCAAGGCGTTTTCTACTAGTTTGTGAATTCAGATTGTTCAGACTGGAATTGAAATTTCCTGGGGTTGCTTTGTTGCAAGTTGCGGGGAGATCATGGAAAAGCATCTGAAGCAGTCCGTGCTGTCCAAGCTGCCGTACGGGTACGGGGACGAGTTTGTGACGAAACAGTCACTGTCGAGCACAGAGGATGATATGAGTATGTTTCTTCACTTGATGTTCCAAATTGGTGTGTTGTATTCCGGGTTGTTATGTTTCTTGTAGCTCTAGTTATTGAAATATTGCATATTTGCATGAATTGTGGACCTGAGAATGGTTTGTACAGCCTTCCAACCATTTCAAGTGAGCATCCTGACCTGATATGCTTGTTCAGGCACTCAGGTTGCTAAATTCACAGCATCCCACATATAAACATACCTCTTTCACCCCTACTATTGTGATTGCTCTGAAACTTAAAACCTCAGACCATTCAGACCTGAATCAGACTGACATTTAACAGTTGTTCCACATTCACTGAAACAGAATCTAAAGAAGAAAATCGTCTACCTGTTGTAGTACACTGTCATTTATCCTCATAAGCAGTCACTCTCTGAGTGTTTTGCTTATTATCCTCTTTATGATGCGTAAAGGTGGGCAGTGAACTGCTTTTATGAGCAACCACAATATTGAAATCACTAAATAGCTATCAACCATCTGCACTAATCAATGAATAATGCAGAGTTTCTGATTAGTACTCAGTAAAGGCATTACCTAACATCAACATTAGCTTCACTATTTTTCTCAGACTAGCTTTTAGTTTCACTTTTAGGCAAGGTTCAAGTGTATGAAGGAAACTGCTTTACTATGTTGATAACAAATGTGGAGGCAAATTTATGGACTATTCATTAGTATGCTTCTTGCATCTGAACAACTGAAAGCTTTGAAAATATTGTTGATAAAGATGTGAAACAAATGTGTTTTAGGTATGTTCATGAAATTTACATGGGGTTCCATCTGATTTGGTTTTTATATTTCTTCCAGTTCCAGAGCCCCAGCTGGACACTTTTGTCTTCTGCAAAACAAAAAGCGATGTAGGAGCATTCCAGCTAGATGATATGTAAGTACCTAAGCAAACTTCAATTATCTATTTGACCTTTTTCTTCTTTAAACTTGGCTGACCTTTGATGCTTACTTCCATGAAGAGGAGAGGAGGTTGTGGACTTGGTTGCCAATGACTTGTATGTTCTTCGGTACAAGTCTATCAAGGGACTTGTGGAGGGTGGTCGGATCGACCTTATCTGACTTGAGGAGGGGACATGTAGATGTACCAGCGAATACTTATTATCAGCCTTTGGGTCCAAGTTTGTTTTGAGGAGCATTCCAGGAAAGGGCAAGGAATCAAGGGAAAATTGCTCAATATCATACAAAGATAACCTTAACTGAATATCGTCAACATGTCATTGTCATGTGGGTGGCATGTGACCTCCACATTGGATGGTATTTTTGTAATATATACATGACTGTGATGGCACTGAACTTAGTTTCTCTGCTTTTTTTTTTCGTATTGGAATGAGCATTAACCAATCAGATCTTGAGCCATTGGATGTCATTCTGCCACCTTTTAGAGGTGTTTTCGGTGCGCATCTGTGATATGTATCTGGACAATACAGAGCGAAAGCAGTAAAGGAGATCTCGTATTGGGCATTTACTTTGCTTGGAGACATGAGGATCAGGCTGGCAATAGCATATGTGACCATTTTTTAGTGAGACTGTAGTCTCGTAATCCCCACCTGACTTTGTCTAAAGATCTTAAATCTTTAGCTGTTGGCTTTTTTAATAGTGTCTTCAAAGCATTCACCTCAAAGAAAGAAGGTTAGAAGAAGGAACAAAATGGTGGTACCATATGTACTCCGTATTTCCTTGACTCGGAAGGTGGCATACTGCTTTATTTATAAATTGGCATTCTGGCTGTTTGTGGTTATGGATAACTCAGACTCAGCGAGCTAGATGCGTAAGAAGATATGGTTATGTCACACAGTACCATCACTAGGAATCGAGCTATGTTCAATAGAATGTGAGAGAAGGTGTTAGCCAATTTCTATCTTTTCGTTCAGCCGTAATGTCATTGAGCCTGTATGTTGACATTTGCACCTCTGGTGTTACTCCGTTAGCAGTACACGCGCATGGACCACCTGCATTGACGTGATCTGATAAGTTGTCTGGTAACATAATGGCTCAGTTATTGTCACTTGTGGATTTGAATTTTGAAGTGTGGCTCGTTGTAGGATTGATCGAGTTGGGATGAGCTGGACCTTGAGCTTGTTTGGTTTGAGTTGCCGCATGGTCTTGTGATCGTCCAATCCTAAAGTCTGCTGTTTTGTTTGCTTTGCAAGAAAATGGCATGGTCTTAACAAACAACCAATCCTCTAAAAACCAAACACGGTGCAAGAGTCAGCTTGTGACTTTGAGGCCTTCATCACTTTTTTTCCCCGGTCAATCCTTATACGAGTATAAACATAAGTGGCCTGTACGTATGGACCTTCTCCATTGATGTGATCTGAGGAGTTCGTATGGTTGGGAGGATATTACTTGTTCATCATGGGCTACAGATGAAGTGTATGGCATAACTTCTCATCCAGAATTCAGGATAAAATAGTCCACCCATTTTGTGAAATCAACTATATATCCGCACCCGATTCTCGCTTGCCCATAAATCATTAATTTTGTCGTCCATCGCCCACATTCTCATGGTCACCAGTCAGAGGAAGTAGAAATAATCAACGTAGATGTCTTCGTGGTCATCGAGTAGCATATATTGGAGTTTGAAGGTATTATGTTACTACATCGAAATAGAGGTGTTGCAACTCCAAGATTTATATTCAAGATCTCATCACTATGAGGAAATGGAGAAATTATCAAAATAGACACCAGAGTGATATTGTAGTATCATATATCAGTACCACTCGATTCCAACCATAAAATCAAAATAATATAGCACCACTCAATTCCAACCATAAAAACGAAATAATATAGCACCACTCAATTCCAACCATCGATCTCGCAAAAATATATATGATTAGTATATATACTCACATACACGTATGAATACTCAACACACGCACACACTCTACCTTACAGTGTCTCTGAAAGACTCGAACAACTAATCTTAAGATAAACGAAGTCATGTAGATGTTTCGTTGTCAACAAGAACATCGCCAAAACAAGAAATAGTTGTAAATGCAACAATCGTGCTAATTCGGGAACCATAATAAACTTAACCAACTAAGAGTCAGTTTGCCTCTATTCTTTTATATATTGCGTCAATTAGTTAAAACCTAAATTAAATAGTGTCATATATAAGAAAGAAAGTGTAAACTAACACTTCTTAAACAAATAAAAATTATACTCTTTCTATATGGGAATTATACAAAATATGTTGTGCCTGTGCATGTGCATGCCCTGGATAACATTCATATTGTATCAACAATCATTTTCTTATTTTATTATTTAACTGACCAAGCATAAATTGTGCGGAAAAATAGTCATAGATTTTTCTTACATGAATTAGGACCGGTCAAGAAGAAAAATATACTTTGAGGCACAAGTGCCATTTCATTGAAATTGTCAAGCGAATTTAAAAATCAATATATCATGAGGTTCATTTATAGCTATTATATGCACATCATCGCATTACTAAAGAAAATAGGAAGTCACATTTGACAAGGCAACAAGTCGTCATCGAAATTAGTACAGTGTTGATCAAGGTGGCCCGTCAATCTAACAAAGAGCCAAAAACAAATATGAAAAATAAAAACATTCAAACCAACTATTATCTAGTGAGAGTCGTAATAGTCAAAACTAACTTGATTTCTTTCAACACAATGATGCTTGTGAGCTCCCAGCATGGAAGTTCTATATTACCTCTGTGGTAGCGCGTTTCAAATTAATGAAGTCACTTGCTGGTTTTCAGAATCGACATCGTTGTGTATGAGGGAGGTTAACTTTCGCAACTTTTCTCAACCGGCTTCAAAATAGTTTTTTTTTTTTCTAAACACAACAACACACTAATCGACAAGCCCTGCCCTCTGACTGTATCCTATCCAAGCGCTCGCTCACAGCCAGCTCGGCAAAAAGCTTGCCCAGCTTTACGAGGAAAGATCACCGTTTGCACGCGTAACAACGAACCGTCCAAAATTAATTAGCATATGGAAAGAGGCATTCTAAAACTTCTAAATTGGAGAAACTGGCTGGCACAACCGCGCCGGACGGCGACAGTTCCAGGTAGCTCCATGTGCCCGATCCCTTTGCCATTGTGGCCATGCAGCTTCAGAACAACAGCAGCCAAGCAAATCCTGATGGAAACCTGCAAGAAAAACGGCTCTTGGCAGCTGAAATCCCAAAATAATTGGGAAAAGCAAGGGGCCACGAGTGGTGGTGGTCGGTCCCAGCCTCCCAGGCTCTCAACTCGCTTGACTCCTCAGCTACCACCTGCTTCTTTCCCCCCTCCCTCCATGTGGTCGGCCTCGAGCTTTGCTTAGATCACAGCTGTGTTCGTTGGCTTATCCTCTCCACCTTGTTCCAGCTCTGAGCTTTGGAGGATCTGCGCACTGCTGTCATCACCTTGGGATATTTGCGTGTGAGCGCTGTGCAGTGAGCTCCTTTCCTCAGCAGCCTTGTTGTCCCATTTCGTGCTGGATCTGGCTTTGTAAGATCCAAGCAGCTTGCTGGCCCCTCTCGGCAAAGATCCTCGCTTGGGTGGTTCTTGGTGACTTCGGGGAGGATGCAGCAAGATCAGAAGAAGAAGGTTCGGTTCTTCTCTCTGACTGAAATGTTGTTCGTTAGGATTCTTACTGTTGTGTATTTTGGTTTTGCTGCTCGGCATGTCCTTGCTGTGATTTTGTGTGTGTGGACATGTTTCGTGATTAGAGTAGCTTTGCGTCATAGAAATCTCGATCTCTGGGATCTGATGCGGTCGTTTTCTTTTCTGATCTTAAAGAATACTCCTTGTCGCCCACAAAATGCGACGCTTCGTTGTTTCCCTCTTTTCTTCTTGTTGTCATCGTTGTTTGTTTGTTACGCTCAAACAACCTATGAAGTATGAACAACGCATTGCCCAGCCTGAGTCATTTGCTATCATTCTTAATGCAGGCAGCATCGGAGATGGACTTTTTCACAGAGTATGGCGAGGGAAGCCGGTATAAAATAGAAGAGGTCATAGGAAAAGGCAGTTACGGTGTGGTATGCTCTGCTCTGGACACTCATACTGGTGAAAAGGTTGCTATAAAGAAGATTAATGACATCTTCGAGCATGTCTCCGATGCAACTCGGATACTTCGTGAGATCAAGTTGCTTAGACTGCTGCGGCATCCGGATATTGTGGAAATCAAGCATATTCTACTTCCTCCATCAAGGAGAGAATTCAGGGATATATATGTTGTTTTTGAACTCATGGAGTCTGATTTGCACCAAGTTATAAAGGCTAACGATGACTTGACCCCAGAGCATTATCAATTTTTCTTATATCAGTTGCTTCGTGGATTGAAATACATACATACAGGTAATTGATTTGTTTCACATGAAATGTGGTTCCTTTAGTATATTTCAGTAAGCAATAGCTTACAATTACGAGTTCCCACTTACAATAAAAGTAAAATTACCATGGGCAACTTATTGTTTTCAGCTTAGCCCCTATTAGTTGCACCAACATGCCCGATATGACTGATGCATCTTTCAATAGCTTTTTGCAGCAAATGTATTTCATCGAGATCTCAAACCGAAAAATATTCTGGCAAATGCTGATTGTAAGCTCAAAATTTGTGATTTTGGATTAGCAAGAGTGGCATTCCATGATACTCCAACTGCCATATTTTGGACGGTATGTTATTTTGTCTCCAGTGTTGTTTAATTATTGTATCTAGTCAAGCTTTCTTGCAACGACTGATTTCTTACTCTGTTACTTAGGATTATGTTGCAACCAGGTGGTACCGAGCTCCTGAGCTGTGCGGATCTTTTTTCTCCAAGGTTGGTGGTCTTCTGAACATGTCTTCTTATTTGATAAGAATCATGATACCTGCAAAAATATCCGTTATTGGTTTCTTGTTTATTTTTCCAGTGATCTGATTTAAGGTGGATAGCGGTTATTTTTTGATAATACTGTAATTGGTCAGGAAATCAATCCTATATAGCACCTTGGCCATGAAATCAATCCCATAAGTTTATCTTCAAATATTTAGTCAATTTAGGGTCCATTGGTAGTACTGCAACATTATTATTATTTTTAAAATCAGTAGTTCTACATTGTTGCTAAAATTAATAATCGATATCAAATGTTTTGTTTCTACAGGCTTTTGTATTCATCTCATGCCTATGGCAGTTGGCTTAAGATCATAAACTAATGAAATTAGACATTATTTGGCTTTCTAGCAGTCATTGTATCTGCAGTACTTCAACATTATGCTGTATTTATCAATTACCTAGCTATGTGCTTTGTGCCTGTTACTTCCCTGCTGGCAAAACTCTACTTGGCTGAAACAATAATTGAGTTTTGAGAATATTACAAACAACCTCAGAAAAAAAGGACGGGGTCCTGTTTTTTTAAATATTGATAAGTCAAACATGTGAAACTTTTTGAATTACCTGACAATATAAATATTTTTAGAAATTATTGTTATAGATCTTCATCTGATGGAACAGTTACATACTTTTCTGTAATTTTTTTACATACACTCCGCCTATCCCAACTTGAGACTAAAAGGCTTTGTTCCTGTTGTTGCAGTATACACCAGCGATAGATATATGGAGTATCGGATGTATATTTGCAGAACTATTGACTGGGAAGCCTCTTTTCCCTGGGAAAAATGTGGTACATCAACTTGATATAATTACAGATCTCCTGGGAACACCTTCTCCAGAAGCAATATCTAGGGTGGGTGCTCTTTAACTTGAAATCTGTATAACATTGCAATAAAATTGCCTAATGCTTCAGCCACATGTTTTATCCTGCAGATTCGAAATGAGAAGGCTAGGCGCTATTTGAGCAGTATGAGGCGGAAAAAGCCTATACCGTTCACGCACAAATTCCCAAATGCAGATCCACGTGCACTAAGTTTATTAGAGCGAATGCTAGCCTTCGAGCCGAAAGACCGACCGAGCGCGGAAGAGGTAATTTTAGTAGCATAGTACCTCTAGACTGAAATTGTTGACGCTAGGACAGGTGATTTGCACTAATTTTTTATTAAGTTTTCTGTCCAAATGTCAACAAAAAAAATATGGAGGGAGTACTTTTTTAGTGTAAGTGTTACGACTTCAAATGCTAGTAACCTGACAAAAAAATACCACTCATACAAATTGCCAGGCTCTTGCTGATCCTTATTTCAAGAATATAGCCAATGTGGATAGAGAACCTTCTGCACAGCCCGTCACGAAGCTGGAATTTGAATTTGAGAGGCGGAGGGTCACAAAGGAGGACATAAGAGAACTCATATATAGGGAGATTCTGGAGTACCATCCAAAAATGTTGAGAGAATTTCTTGAGGGAACCGAGTCAAGTGGTTTCATGTATCCAAGGTTTGTATCTTTATTGCTTGTTCGACACTTCAACTGCCTGTGCAGGTTTATGAATCAACAATTGTATTTTTACACATCAAATACAATTTATGCCATATCAAAACGAACTAGTAAAGCAGTAATGTACATATAAAATCAAATCATTTATTTATGCCATGCTTACTGTAGCACTTTAAGCCTTGCACTACCTTTTAGAACTGAAATGAGTTGCTCTATTATGTTTTCAGTGCAGTAGACCAATTTAAAAAGCAGTTTGCATACCTTGAAGAACATTATGCCAAGGGATCGACAGGAACTCCGCCTGAGAGGCAACATAATTCATTGCCACGGTAAGATATCACCATGTTTGCTGTGTCTTTTATTAACTGACAACACTTCAAGCTACAATAAAATGCCTGGTTCTGATTATCTCAATTTTTTTAATTGAAGTCCTGACTATGTTGTTGTGTTTTGTAACAGACCTTCTGTTATCTATTCAGACAACCGACCACAAAGCACGGTGGGTATCACTGAGGATCTTTCAAAATGTTTAATCAGAGAAAATGCACAAAGGACGCAGCAATATTCTGCTGCAGTTAGTACCAGTAAATTTCCACACCATGTTCCTCAAGGTAAACATTTGCAACTTCTAATAAGACATCATGGTCAAATATATCACTATATAAGCCAATCAAGTTATATAGATACACTCAGGGTCTAGTCTATGTGGTCACTGTGTAATTTGTTTTAGCTAAGCAACATCTTTTGCTTCATTATCTATGAGTCATTGATACCTGGTATTTATGTTGATAGCAAACAATGCTTTTGAAACTTTTCATGTTGGTTTGTCCGTAGGTAAACCTACTTTGTCTACCGGACTATGAATATATCTCTTTTTTTTCCCCCAACTTATAATTCTCACCTAACTTCACGCATTACTTCATCTGACAGGTGCTGTTGCAAGGCCTGGCAAAGTTGTTGGTTCAGTGCTGCAGTACAACTCCAATCCAGCGTCTGCTGCTGAGCAATATGAGCAACGAAGGGTAGCTAGACACCCAGCTGTTGGTCCAAACAATATACCTTCTGGAAGCTCGTACCCGAGAAGAAATCAGACGTGCAAGAGTGAGACTGGTGAGGCTGATAGGATTGATGTAAACCAGGCTGGGCAGCAAAAACCATATGCAGCAAACAAACTACCTGCTACTGTCGATGGTCGTGGTGGCCACTGGTAGATATCAGCTGTTCAGTAGCAAACCAATCTTAGTATGGCGTATTGGCATGGCATCATCATGGTTATGCTGAATACTACATTCTGACAAATTTAGATATGCAGTTGGAGTACTGTACAGACTTATATGCTTTGCCTGGATTTTAAGATTTTTTTATTGAAAGACTGTAGAATCTTACTTGGAGTTACTGGGCACACTTGTAATGGGGGAAAGCTCACTGGCAACAACGTAATCCAGAAGATGGAAGTACTTGACTGATGATGATGTCCATGAATTTATTCTCCAATCTGGTAGCTTTAGAGAAGAATTGTATGCAGACACACAATGTTGCTCTCTTCTTCTGATAAAAAAATGTTGCTCTTTTCAGAGAGCTACAAGTATGTACACTATGCGAATATTTGTAATTCTAACTTGTAAGCTGTTACTCTTGTATTCTGTAATTCATTCAAGTTAACTGTAATGAACTATTCGAGACTCGAGAATATGTTTGTAATAACCAGTTAATGAATGTACCATGGAATGGAACATATTTATTGATGTATATACATGGTGTAGTAGCTAGGTATGGGCAGCAAGTTGTTTCTGATTTGTGTTGATCTGTAACTCCCCGTCCATGTGTGGTTCGCCACGGCTACTAGACAGGGCTCGGACCAACCTCATCAGCGGCGGCGTGGCGGGTCTCCCGTGCGGTGCACGATTGTTGGTGGAGACTTACCCTAGTCGGCGGCGAAAGGCGCACGCACTGGGCGCTTGGTGGCGTGGAGATGAGCGGTTCCTGAGGAGCGACAAGGGCCATCCTTAATTCCTTACGGTGGTGGTGGCGGTTCACGGCGAGGCATGCCATTGCGATGGGCGGCGGCGCATTTGGCAGGATGGAGACGAGCGAGGGAAGCGGGCCGGATCGTTTTGGCATCAAACAAATGATGACAAGGTCCAAACTCCAGTGTGTATATTTTTGGTGGCTCAAAGTTTTCACAATTTGAGTTAGAAACGTGTTGCAGGATTGGCATCTGATGTTTGTTTTGCGTTCGGAACGAGATGAGAGAGGGGATGCGGGACAGCGTGAGGGAAAGGAGTATGCATGGCAATTTGCTTCTGATAAGTGTGGTCCCCCACTCACAACAAAAATATACACTACCGGAATACGAGTGCTTCAAGCACTCGGCAAAGCAGTCATAACACTCGACAAAGCATAAAAAACTTAGCTCATATAATTTTTATGAGCTAAGTTTTTTATGTAATTTTTAAGATATACTCATAAATAAATAATAATAAGAAGAAGAAACAATATTTGCGTATGATTATATGAGATAAGATTTTTATCGTTTTTTCAGATAATTCCATTTGAAGGAAACACTTATGATTTTTATATGATTATATGAGATAAGATTTTTATCGTCTTCACCTGGCACCAGGCACCAACCTCCGGCAAGATCTATGGCCTAGCTAGGTGGGAGGAGAACACTCATGATTGTGGTGGACTGGTTACTGATGTTCTTAGTAAAATTAACTCAAAATACTCAGAAAAAATACTGAACCTGTAAAACGGCAAGCCAGAGCTGTGTTGGCACGCAACAGCATTTTGTCAAATACTTTGGTACTCAAGCGTTGCTAAAAAGGAGGATAAAATGAGAAAACTTTCGGCATTTCCATGAATCAAATCATTCAGCAGATTTCTGGTCTGATGAAAACCCTGACATTCAATCATTTCCTTTTCACGGAACCCTGCATCCTGGAATCAAATTAAAGGGACAAACCTAAGAAACAATTTTGGGTTTCCCCCTGAATTCAAGTCAATTTCGGTCTTCAAAATCGAACAAGGCAGTTGGTCTTCAGGTGCGATGCCGAGCTGGTTCCTGCTCTTGAGCTCCTCCTCCTCACGCTTCTTGCGAACAACGTTGTGGACCAGGACATTACTGCCGTCGGAGACCACGGAGGAGCACGGCGTGCTGGCACGGTCGCCGTTCTCTGCCCACTTATTCAAATGCCCCTAATAATATTGTTTCCGTCGATCAAAACTTTGTCCACCGCCATACATTCATCTATGGAGTTTGCTTCCGGTGTCCCTCCTCCATACATCGGGATCAACTTTTCCTTCATAATGGAGGGCACCCTTGACTCTTCAAACGCCATCTCCGTCGTGACGAGTTCTTGGCCAGCTATGCCGTGGATGTCACCGTTGATACACATTATACTTATTGTTGTCTATGCAGTCAGACTCTCCATCTCGTTCCCCTTGAATTTGGTGGCCTCCAACATCCCAAATAGTAATAGCTACTAAATGGCATACCCAATATGTCATGGTCGAAATACAGTTCCATCTTCTAAATAGCTGCGGGTATGCCGTTTACCAACCGCTCCATATATATATAGGGTACTATATATGCTGCACATGCATGCGATTTCCATGTCCAGCACATCAGTGAGGGTAAGTTACAGAGAGCTGTTCACACCATTGCCGTGATGAGTGATATTTTGAGCCAGAAGTAATTTTTGGTTAGAGCAGAGCATCCTTTTTTCTGCAGTACATAACTTCTTGTTTTGGTCATGCCGTCATGATGTTGGCATGACCGTGTGCCCGAGTTATTTTTTATGGATGCAAGAGTCATGACTATCACTAGTCTAGCCACACGAACATATTGATGGAACAAACCTATCTCTGAGCCGATCACCGGCTGAATGTTTCCTAGCTAAGACATTGAATGCAGGAGAGTAAGTAAAGCTTTAGCGAATTACCACCTCTGAACAATGACACTATTAAGACAGAGATTTGAGCTCTGGTTCTTCTTCTGCTGTGAACAATGACACTTATCATCAAGCTATGAAGAATGTTCAAGCATTAAGTTCTTAATTTGTTGTGTTAATGCTCATTGTGAGAGTGTATGTGTTGATTGTTGAACAATGTGTATGTGTATGTGTAATGATCCTTGCATGTGTATGTGTTGTCATATTGTGTTAACTATCAAGTTTTAAACATGTAAATAATTTTTCGGTTGTGTAAAATTATTTTTTGTTGAATCCAGTCATGTTAATATTATTTTGTTGCTTGTGATAAATCTAAGACAAATGTGAAATAACTGAAATAATGTAGAATGTAACGTCCCGCCCCTCTGAGGCCAGGCCCGCTTACACTTGGCAGCTCTTTAGTACCTCAAGACTGTCCTCACATGTGACACTCCTGGTGTCATAGTGGTCCCAAGAGAAACACTTAGTCATCACAAGATCCTATCACTAAAAATTTGAATTTAAGTTGTCATTTCAAATCAAATTCAAACCCAAATTGAATAACACTTGCACTACAAGTCCCAAATTTTCAGTAAAAGTCACCACTGCAAAAATTATATGTTGATGGTCATGGTCAAGTAGAATTTCGGGGATTTTCTCAGATTTTTCTTCCATAAATAAAGGCCCCAAATAAATGCTAGAATGGTCAACAACCAGCTCTATTCACAAAATTCCTAATCAAATTTTAATGGGAACTGTTGGTAGTTAGTATTTTTATAAACACCAGCACATTATGGGGAGCCTACCCTATTTTTGGTCTAATTTTAACAGCTCTATATTAATTCTAACAAAAATATCAAAGTAGTAGGATTGGAAAAAGAAAAGAAAAAGAAAACTTCCCGCGGGCCCCACCGGTGAGCGACTCAAAAGAAACACACCCGGCTGCCGCTGCCCTGCCCGACTCGGCGCGCGCCGCGTGGTCACCGGCGTACGGCCAACGGCCGAAGCCGCGGATTGACGCCCCCACCCCGTTCCGACATCCCCCCTGTCGTCCCCGCGGTCCGAACACCCCCCTGCCCATTCTCTCTCTCTCTCGCACGCGACTCCCTTTCTCTGCTCTCTCTTCCGCCGAGGCGCTCGCCATCACCACCGCGCGAGCTCCCGGTGCCCGGCCGCTGCACCGCCTCCCCGCCCCTGCCGTGAGCACCACCAGCTTCGTGCCAACGCTCTAGTGCTCCCCGCGGAGCTGCCGTCTTCGTTTCCCCTCCGAGCCACCGTGAATCGACCTCTTCTTCCCCGCCTCCGACCGCCGCCCCTCCGCGTCGCCCGACCCCCACGGTGAGCTCCTGGGCGATTCCTTGCACGGGTACGCGTGAGTGCCCCTCCTTTTCCTTCCCGACCTCACTCGGCTTCCACCCACGCAGCCACTCGTCCGGAACATCGCCGCCGACCGCCGGAGCCCCGCCTCATCGTCGCCGAGCTAGCCCCGGTGAGCCACTTTTCCTCTTCGTGCGCGCCGCATGTCCGTTGAGGCCTGCCGGTTATTAATCCCGGCAATGCTGCCGCTGCCGCCTCCCCTGCCGGCCGCCGTGCCCGCGCCGCCGCGCGCGCGCTCGGCTCAGGCCGAGCTGGCCAGCGGCCGAGATGGCCACTGGGCCACGATGGCCTGTGGGCCTGGCCTCGCTCTCGGGCCGCGCCTGGCCCGAGAACACCCCGCGCGTGCGCTCGGCCGTTGGGGCTGCGCGAGTCCCAGCCCACTGGGCTGCCTGGTTGCGGCCCACGTCGACAGAAAACCGATTTTCTCATTTAAATCTATTTCCAGAAATGAGATAAACTTGTAAAATACATAGTAAAATGATTAATGGGAATTTTAAGGCAAAATAAATTTTGTTAGCCTTGTCTGGACTAGTACTAATAGGGAAAAATGCTAATTCACAGTGCATGTTAACTTTACTTTTTGGATTTAATTATATGATAAAAACCCTCATAAATTCATAATTAATTATAGGGAGCTGAGAAAATCTTGAAATTTGGTCACCAGGTAGGATTATCAGTTTTAGTCTCCCTGGAAAAATATCATAGGGTAAGTCTCTGTATATTAGCTGAAATTAATTTAATACCTTTTTTCCTTATAATAATTAATAGAAATTATTGGCTTGGTGCATGAAAGTGAAACTTAGCAAATAAATCACTCCTGGTATAATCTAACTATAATAAATCACCCCGGCCCTGTCACAGACCCGCCTTACCACGGAGACGGTTCCGTTCCAGGATCTTCCTCGGGTGGCGACACGCGCTGTGGCGCCCAATAGTACAATACATGACAGAGAAAGAAAATAATTGCGACAGGAACGTAGGTGGAGAAGCAGAGTTTACATAAATCCGAAGTTATATTACAAACCGGGGTTTTAACAGAAATAAGTTGCGGAAGCGGAAAGTTCAACACTGGTTCACCAGTTCGACGATATAGCTAAGATACATTCGCCCTCTCACGGCGACACACAAGGAAACATCCGGCCTTAAAAGGTGTCTTGCCCAAGCACCGTACCGGCAAGCAAGGACCTAATCCTCATCTTTATTTGTGCACAGCTCCTACTCGATGTTCCAACAGTCGGAACGCTGGCCCTCCAAATGGAACCTTTCTCCACAGTGGCATTCTCCGTCCTGGTCATCTGAAAACCACATAGAGCTACGCCCTGAGTAACTAATTTACTCAGCAAGACTGACCCGTCAAGTTGGCCAACTACAGCCGACACCTAGACATGCAAAGGCTGGGGATAGGGTTGATATTGCCAGAAATACTCGCCTAAGAGTGGATCCCTACTTTTTCAAGTTTTAGCATCAAGTTGAGTTGTCATGCAGAGAAATAAATTTAGTTTGCACTAAAGCTATAACAATCATAGTTGCAATACAATCTTAATAATTTCAAACAGCAGTATTAAACCCACACAACCGCTTAATGGCTTCCGGCACTGTTCCGTAGCAGTGATCAAGTGGTACTCGTTACTGTGAGGGGCAGCGACTCGAATCGATTTACATCCTGCAGGAGAAACCTGCTTGCACGATCCATACGCGCTTCCTGGAAGCCGCATGGAGCAACCTTTCGCTCACGGTACCGCAGGGTCTTCCGGGTCCAGACTCCCCCGAGAAGGGTCCCCCATCGCGATGCGCCTCCTGCCGCCATCCGTGGGTGGATTGTTCCCTCCTCTCAGCCCCAGTTCCACCAACGAAGGGAGAAGGCTATCTTCAGACCAAGCGGTAGTCGTAGCTACGTCGGTTTACTGGGCCCATATCTCCAGCATGCAAACAGTACGTTCAAACTTGATCCCATGGGCCGGACACGAGGCGTAGCATTAGGTGACTCGGACGGGGCTACCTCCTTGAAGACCAGCTGTCCTTCCCTTTCCACCTAGTTGCCCGTCCGGTCTTCATTGTGATTCCATCCCCTCTTTCCTTCATCCCATATCATTCCCCAATGATAATATTTCCTATCTACGAGTGGTCTCCATACCACTCGATGAGTAGTCGTCCTAATTTAAGCAGAGCGACTACCGTCCTGAGGCTAATAATCGGGAAGAGGGACCTACTGCACGCTAGGGTTTCAATCAACTCCTAGCACTTAATGCACAGACAAGCTTACATTCCTAGCTAGTTATAGAATAAAAATTTAAACTGGGTTATGCACCGGGGCTTGCCTTGGTTCTGCTCTTGGTCGGCTACGGCACCTTCCGCTCCTTCGGGATCCTGCTCCGGTCCTGCCTCCACGTGGTTCACGGCGTAATCTATATGATGCAAGAGGGAAAGCCGTGAGGGAAGATTCATGGCACTTCCTCAATAAATACGTTAATGCACACTGTTATTAGTGGAATTTAAACGGTGTGCCGAGACGTTCGAGAGCATCACTCAAGGAGTGGGGCACAGGACGAGGGTACTTCGTGTATTTCCTTCATGGACTCCAGTACTTGACCGCGACGACGTCGCATCCAAGTACGGTGTGTCGGTGGATGCCGGGGCAGAACTGTGCAAGTGCCGCCCAGGGTTCACAGGTGCTCACTAAATAGCACTAGTGTGAGCAAAACCTTCGCAAAGTACAATTACCCGTGAACTGCCTGAAAACGGAACCTTTTAGCGAACGGGTAAAAATTGCACTCGGGCAATTATTAGGTCGACAGGGTTCTGGTCTACGAAAGGGCAGGGGTGATTAATTATAATTAGGTTACACCAGGAGAGAATTAATTGCTAAGTTTTTCCTACCAAAAATTAAGCCAAAAATTAATTATTAATTATTATAAGGAAAAAGGCATTAAATTAATTTCAGCTAATAAACATAGAATTTCTATATGAAAATTTTCCAGGAAGACTAAAGCTGAAAACCCTACCTGGAGGCCAATTGTTACTATTTTATCAGCCCTCTGTAATTAATTAAAATTCTATTAGTGTTTCTCCTATTTATTTTAACCCTGATATAAAAATTACTAAACATGGGGCATTAGTATTTTTCTACAGCAGTGCAAGTTCACACCAGTCTAACAAAATTTATTTTGCTACAAAATTCCCATTATTCAATTTACTATGCAATTTACCAGTTTAACCTATTTCTGGAAATGATTTAAATAAGAAAAACCGATTTTTACTCCGCGGGCCGTAAACAGGCAGCCCACTGGGCTGGGACTCGCCCGCGGCCCAGCGCGAGCGCGAGCGCGAGGGCGCTCGGCCGAGCGCGAGGCCAGGCCCACTGGCCTTCGCGGCCCAGCGGCCAGCGGGGCCGATTACGCGCGCGCGCGCGCGCGTGCTCTCGCCGGAGCACAGCGGCGCCGGCAGGGGGGGGGGGGGGTCGCCGCAGCTCGCTACGGTCACTGACTCGGGCCGGTCTTTAAAGGAGAAATGATCTACGCAACACCGCGCACTCGTCTAGGTTATTGGGATCCATCGGTGGCGGCCGGACGTGGCCCAGCGACGGCGGCGGAAACAGGGCAGGGTGCGGCGGCGGCGGGCGCGACAAGGGAAGGTTGGTAGGGCTTGGGATCTAGTCCGAGAGCTCCACTGGAGCACGGAGAAGGAAGTCACCGAGCTTCTCCCGCAAGAGGGAGGCCGGGAGTGTGGTCTCACCGGCGAGGTGGGGGTTGCGGTGGCCGGCGGCGGCCTCGAGCCACGAACTAGGGAAAAACGTGGTCGGATTTGCTCATCCCGAGCTCAAACGCGTGCGCGAACAAGATGGGAGGCTCCTCGAGCAAAGAATCGGTCAGAGGCTCACCGTGGGTGCCGGGCGACGCGGGGGAGCAGTTTCGGGGTCGATTGTCGGCGCCGGGGAAGAACCGGGCCGATCTCCCAATGCCGACCGCGCGACGCAGGGGAGGCAGGTGCAGGCTTGTCGGGTCGTCTCGGCGCTGCTTCCGGAAGCTTGGCTCAGACTCCGGTGGGCGGTGGCGGCCAGGCGACGCGGAGCAGCGGCGACGGCGGAAGCAGAGGCGAAGGCGGAGCGTGTGCGAGAGAGAAAGGGAGTGAATGCGGTTCGGACAGTGCGGCGGTCGGCAAAAGGCATGTCCGAACGCGCGCGTGGGCCCGTCGATCCGCGGCAACGGCCGTTGGCCGTACGCCGGCGACCACGCGGCGCGCGACGGGCGGGCGGCGCGGCCTCGGCCGAGTTGTGCTTTCTCTGGGTCGCTGACAGGTGGGTCCCGCGGGCAGTTTTCTTTTTCTTTTTCTTTTTCCACTCTATTTAGCCGACTTCCTTTGCAAAAATCGTGGGAATTAATCCAGAGCTGATAAAATCAGACCAAAATTATGGTAGGCTCCCCATGATGTGCTGGTTTTTACAAAAATACTAACTATCAGCAGTCCCTACAGAATTTTCCTCAGAAATTTTATGAACAGAGCTGGTTTTTGACCACTCTATCAATTATTTGAGGCCTTTAATGAGGGACAAAAATTCTGATAAAATTCCCAAAATTCTAATTGACTAAGACCATCAACATATAATTTTTGCAAAGGTGAGTCTTATTGAAAATTTGGGACTTGCAGTTCAAAGGTCAATCAAATGGGTTTTGAATTCAATTGAATTTGAATTTTGAATTTGAACCAAAGCTTGGTGTCCTGGTTTAAACTGCCTAGATGACACCCTTGGGACCCAATGAAAAATATGGGTGTCACAGCCCTCCCCCCTTAAGAAAATCTCGTCCCGAGATTAAGAGAGGTGTTGAAGGTTTACCTAAATGGTGGTGTAGGAACTCGGGGTAGTGGCTTCGCAGGAACTCTTCAGTTTCCCAAGTAGCTTCTCTGGCGGTATGGTTGCTCCATTGGACTTTATAGAACTTCAGGGTCTTCTTACGTGTCGCTCGCTCCTTCTCGTCCAGAACTTTTATCGGATGCTCGGCATATGTCAGGTCAGGTTGTAGTGGTTGGGTGCCTTCCAGTGGTATATCTACCGGTGCTTTCAAACACCTCTTGAGTTGGGACACGTGAAACGTGTCATGCACTCCAGCGAGTTCCTCTGGCAGTTGGAGCTGGTAGGCCACTGGCCCACATCTAGCAATGATAGGGTAGGGACCAATATAACGGGGTGCTAACTTCCCGCGAATTCCAAACCGTTGAACACCCTTGGTGGGTGACACTCGGAGGTAGACCATATCGCCAATCCTGAACTCCAACGGGCGGCGCCTTCTATCTGCATGACTCTTCTGCCTGGACCTTGCCGCACGTAAGTTGGATTGGATTTCGAGTACCTTCTGTTCAGCTTGCTGCACTAGCTCCGGACCAAAGATTATCCTCTCCCCTGATTCTGACCAATTCACTGGTGTGCGACAGCGGCGCCCATAGAGGGCCTCGAATGGTGCCATCTTGATGCTTTCCTGGTAACTATTGTTGTAAGCGAATTCTGCCAAGGGTAGGTACTCATCCCACTTCTTGTTGTGATTCAGCACATATGCCCTCAACATGTCTTCCAATATTTGGTTAACTCTTTCTGTTTGACCGTCCGTCTGGGGGTGGTAGGCGGAACCTCTAATCAGCCGGGTATCCAGAGTCTCGTGTAGCTTCTCCCAAAAGCGTCCCACAAATTGGGAGCCTCGATCAGACACGATAGTCTTGGGCACTCCGTGCAGACACAAGATTCGCTCAATGTAGAGTTGCGCATACTTTTGCGTCTTAAACCGTGTCGACACAGGGATAAAGTGGGCGACCTTTGTTAATCGGTCCACAATGACCCAAATGGAGTCGAGTTTATGTGCCGTCAGCGGGAGACCAACGAGAAAATCCATGCTGATATCTTCCCATTTCCAAGCTGGAACACTCAAGGGTTGGAGTAGGCCTGCCTTCCTTAGATGATCGGCCTTGACTCTGCGGCAGGTATCACATTCTGCGACATAACGTGCTATTTCCCTTTTCATACGAGTCCACCAGTATTTGGTTCTCAAATCATAGTACATTTTGTTGCTGCCCGGATGCATGGAGTATTTTGCCAGGTGAGCCTCGTCCAAAATTTCCTTGTGGAGTTTCGGATCCTTAGGAACTACCAGTCGAGTCTTGAACCATAACACACCCTCGGTATCTTCGTGAAAGCATTGTACCTTATCATCACCCTCCTTTAGCCTTCTTTTTAGATGTGCTATGCCTTCATCCTTTTTCTGAGCTGACACTATTTCTTCCCGTAAGGTAGGGATTAATGCTATGTTGTACAGGGTTCCGTGGGGTGTTACTTGGACATAATGACCATCTTGGACTTGCGGCCCGCCTAAGATATGGTGACAGTGAGCATTGCGGCTTAGGGCATCAGCCACTACATTCGCCTTTCCCGGGTGGTAATGGACTTCCAACTCGTAATCCTTAATTAATTCCAACCAACGACGCTGTCTCATGTTCAGGTGGTCTTGGGTGAAAATATACTTTAAGCTTTTGTGGTCAGTGTATATGCGAACTAAATTTCCCAGGAGGTAATGTCTCCACATTTTTAAGGCCAATACCACCGCTGCTAATTCCAGGTCATGCACGGGGTAATTCTGCTCGTGCTTCTTCAATTGCCTCGATCCATAAGCAATAACTCTTCCGTCTTGCATAAGCACACATCCCAATCCAATACCCGAAGCGTCACAGTAGACATCGAACGGCCTTCCCAGGTCCGGTTGAGCCAAAACTGGGGCCGTGGTCAGGTGCTTCTTCAAGGCTCGGAAAGCGTTTTCGCAGCTCTCATCCCATATGAATTTCTTATCCTTTTTAAGCAGCTCTGTAATGGGCTTCGCTATTTTGGAGAAATTGGGAATAAAACGGCGGTAGTAGCCAGCCAATCCCAGAAAACTGCGGACATGGAATACGGTCTTCGGTGTCTTCCAGTTCTGCACATCTCTTACCTTGCTGGGATCTACCGCGATGCCTTCTTCCGAAACAATGTGGCCTAGAAACGGTACTTGCTTCAACCAAAACTCGCACTTGCTAAATTTAGCATACAGCTGGTGTTCCCTTAACCTCTGTAAGACAACACGGAGATGCTCTGTATGTTCCTCCTCCGTCTTCGAGTAGACTAGAATGTCGTCAATGAAAACCACCACAAACTTGTCCAACTCGGGCATGAACACTGAGTTCATGAGATACATGAAGTGTGCTGGTGCATTTGTCAATCCAAACGACATGACTAAATACTCGTATAGACCGTACCGGGTAGAAAAGGCGGTCTTGGGGACGTCCTCGGCACGAATTTTAATCTGATGATAACCCGACCGGAGATCAATCTTGGAGAACACCTTAGCTCCTATTAACTGGTCGAAGAGGATGTCAATACGGGGCAGTGGATATTTGTTCTTGACAGTCACCGCATTGAGGGGTCGGTAGTCTACACACAGCCTCAGGGTCTCATCTTTCTTCTTCACGAACAATGCCGGACAACCCCAAGGCGAGGAGCTTGGTCGAATGAATCCCTTATCCAGTAGCTCCTTAAGTTGCTCCTTCAACTCCGCTAGTTCTTTGGGCGCCATTTTATATGGTCTTTTGGATATGGGTGCCGTTCCTGGCTGAAGCTCAATCTTGAACTCAACATCCCGATCCGGTGGAAGTCCGGGAAGGTCGTCAGGGAATACGTCCGGAAATTCCCTAACCACTGGAATATCTTTTATTTTCCCGGCTATGGTGTGGTGAACACTTGGTGCGACCAGTCGGGGTGGTCGTACTCGGAAGCTTACGCTACCATGGGTGGGAGAGTTTAAGTGCACCGTGTAGGTGTCTATGTCCAGCATAGCTTTATGTTGCCTCATCCAAGGCATGCCCAAGATAACGTCAATGCTGCAACCATCTAAGACTATGCACTTAGTAGGGTAGACTTTCGATCCTAGGGTTATAGGAAGTTTGTCTACTTCATAATGAGCAGGGGTTTGTCCACCAGCTGATTTAATGGTGTATCGTGCTCTCATAAGGGTACGGGGCAGCCGGTACTTGTCAACAAAGAACCCACTGACAAAGCTATGAGATGCTCCTGAGTCAAACAGTACTAGTGCAGGGTGGTCTCGAACAGAGAACATACCAGCAAGGATGGGACTGTTTTCCGGAATCTCCTCCAGGGTAGTGTTGTTCACTCGCCCCACACGAACTGGTCCTCGGTTGTTGCGGTTGTTGTTGGTGTTGTTACTCCTTGACGGGTTCTGACCAGTGCTTTTCTTGGGGTGTGGGCACTCCCTTGAGAAATGCCCCTGGCGGCCGCAGTTGTAGCAGGGAAAAGGCCCGGGTTGAGGGTTTGGCCGCTGGGGTGGGCGAAATCCTCCTTGACTCTGCTGCGGACGCGGTACCGGGGGTCGCTGCTGTGCTAGCTGAGGCGGGCGCACGGCAGGTGCCGGCACGGGGGCGGAGCGGTACCTCTGTCCCGACGGGGCGGTGTACACCATGCGGAACTTCTGCGGGGGTCCATTGGATGGCCCCATAGCACTTGCGGAGCGCTTCCGTTCTGCTATCACCCTGCGATATCCGTCCTCCGCGACGATCGCGTTATTGACAAACTCGGCGAATGTGCCTCCCATGTTAAGGTTGAGGCGGTCCTGTAGCTCGGCACTTAGCCCCTCCAAGAAATGGTCCTTACGCTTGGCGGGGGTGTCCACTTGTTCCGGAGCGTACAGCGCCAACCGGTTGAACTCTTCACAGTATTCCTCGACACTGCGATTGCCCTGCTTTAGAGCGGCGAATTCACGCGCCTTCCTGCGGATGAGCCCCGCAGGGATGTAGTGAGCGCGGAACGCATCCTTGAATTCATCCCACGTAATCTGTCGGTCGGTTCCCATAGAAGCGACATGGTTGGCCCACCATGCCCCAGCCGCACCATGCAGTTGCTGCGCGGCGAACAGTGTCTTCAGCACCGGCGTGCAGTTAAGGAGTCCAAATTTGGACTCAAGCATGCGAAGGAAGTTCTCTGCCTCCATGGGCTCGGTGGTTGAGCTGAACGTGGGCGGCCTGGTGGCGAGGAAGTCGGAGTAGGAGCTGTTCTGGGGTGCTCCATCATGGTGGCCCCTAGCATTACGAGTTGCTAGGTTTTGGCGTGCCACTTCCCGCATGAACTCCGCCTGCTGTTGCTGGCTCTCCATCATCGACGCGAAAAACTGCGCCATCATCTGCATGGGATTAGATGGCGGCGGCGGTGGTGGTGGAGTTCCTAGCGGAGAGTCAGTCTCTCTAGCCCTGGAACCTTCGGGCTGCTCACCATGCAGCTCATTGGTGTTACGGGTGCGCACCATTCTGAAATACAAGAATAAGGGTCCAGTTAGTCACTTATCCAATCATGAGCATATAGGTTACCAAAGCTAACGACACAGCACGCGGGACAGCAATGTGGTACCCAACATAATCTCGATAAAGCTGAAATTTCTAAGTCAACGTAATTCTAGTACAAGTCCACAGTTCCACTCTACATGAACTCGGAATATGTGACCGTCGAGTTTGCAAAAGCCAATCACGCGGGTGATCCCCAAAATACAACAACCACGCGTGGAGCGTCCCCAAAAGCTATCCATCTATCCAGCCCTACAAGCACGACCTAGTCGCATCTACTACTACTGCCAAGCCTGGACACCAGCGGTGCCAGAGGGCCCTGGCCGGTCTGCGCCGGTCGGAACGAGTGGCTCATAGTCCACGTCAGACTCTTCGCCCGCATCCTCCTCGGGCTCCTCCTCTGCGGGTGCTGCCTGCGGTGCAGCGATCGCGTCCAACTGAGCCTGAAGGTCCTGGTTCTCATGGATCAGCGTCTCCAGATCCTCCCCCATAAGGTCCATCTCCTGCTGGGCACTCGCCAGCTGCTGCTGCAAGTGCTCGTTATGGTTCGCCCGCTGCTGCATAATTACACCTCGTCTGTCCACCTCCTGTGCGAGGGTGTCCCGCTGCTCAGTGATCTCCGTCACGCGAGTCTCACTCGCCTCAAGAGCAGCGGTCAACCGCTGAATCTCTCTCTGCTGCGCATCGACCTGTGTCTGCAGGTCGTTCCTCTGCAGCCACACCTGCTCAGCCTCCGCCAGCAAGACTCTGCTGCGACGGCTAGACTCCTCATCCAAGTTGAGGAGATACTCGGAGTAGTGGGCTATGCGGTGGTACCCCGCGTGGTACTCCGGGTAGTCGTCACGAGAGACGCGTCTCACACGCCTCTGCCACACCGGGTCAGCCTGGTGCCAGATGGGGATCATCTCGAACGGCGTCCCCGAGAGCGCTGCTACGTTGCGCCCACAGAAGTGAGTGAGAGCCTGGTGAGCGACCCTCTCCAGGCCCTCCCGGAGGCTCCCAGCCGTGACGGTGCTCTCCATACCCGCCAAGTCGGGGTTGCGCGGGTGTGGGGAGACACTGAGATGCACCTCTGCAAAAGGCACACCGTGGTGGCGGGTCTCACGCCCGCGGTACGAAGGCTGCTCCTCGTAGCCCAGGGCGCGTAGCAATTCCCACAAAAGGGTGGGAAAGCCACGGTGGTGTAGACCGGTGGTATAGCGCCACCCGTCGTGCTGGAACAGCTCAAACCCGTGCTCGTCCATCTGGAACATAAACCTCAAAAAGTGAGTACTCATCCCCGACGCAGAGGGTGCAGGCCAACATAAAATAGTTTGAAGCGGGGAGTAAAAATACCGGCTCTAATCCAATACTACCGGAAAAGAATCCTTAACCACTTCCCCGAAAACACAGCTACAGCCTTAGGGTGAGCGGAACAAGGATTCACGGATTTAGCGCAATAGGCATACCACCTGAAATATGTGGTAGCCAGATTTTGGCGTGCGGACTCGGACGACCAAGTTGGAGGTGTCCGGTGATTCTTAACCCAATGTTCCGGCTAGAGGCAGAAAGTTCGGTTAAGGGTTCAAAGGTCACAAGCGAGGAGGTGTCGATTCGTACGGAAGACAGACTGCTAAAACTTTGGTTCCTTGTTAACGTTGCGGCGCTTTTAATATTGTTAATTATGCAATGATTTCGGCCTACCCGTCCTCACTAAATAAAAGTTGGCCACGAATAGGACCGTTCGTATAGTCGGTGGCAGACGATCTCTCAAGTTAGTCGTATACTACCCGTTTCTTACGAGAATCGTGGTTAGCGTACCTGCAGAAGAATCATTCCAGAAACATTACATCAAATCAAAAGAAACGAGCCGAAAATAATCCCTTATTATTGTCCTAGGGCAGGACACTGATGTTTTACGCAATCAGCCCGCGTTCACACCATTGTGCTAGCTTCCCATGTTACAGTCCACTGGGCGGGACACATACCTGCGTTGACGATGCCGTAGATACAGTATTTAAACAAACAACCTCCTACAGTTAGCGTTGCCACCTGAATCATAACTTATTATTAACCTATTGGGCACGTCCTCACACGTTCGTTACGGGGTTTTTGAAAATATGTCCTTGAATATTGTACTATTCCCGAGAGAGCTCTGATACCACGCTGTCACGGACCCGCCTTACCACGGAGACGGTTCCGTTCCAGGATCTTCCTCGGGTGGCGACACGCGCTGTGGCGCCCAATAGTACAATACATGACAGAGAAAGAAAATAATTGCGACAGGAACGTAGGTGGAGAAGCAGAGTTTACATAAATCCGAAGTTATATTACAAACCGGGGTTTTAACAGAAATAAGTTGCGGAAGCGGAAAGTTCAACACTGGTTCACCAGTTCGACGATATAGCTAAGATACATTCGCCCTCTCACGGCGACACACAAGGAAACATCCGGCCTTAAAAGGTGCCTTGCCCAAGCACCGTACCGGCAAGCAAGGACCTAATCCTCATCTTCATTTGTGCACAGCTCCCACTCGATGTTCCAACAGTCGGAACGCTGGCCCTCCAAATGGAACCTTTCTCCACAGTGGCATTCTCCGTCCTGGTCATCTGAAAACCACATAGAGCTACGCCCTGAGTAACTAATTTACTCAGCAAGACTGACCCGTCAAGTTGGCCAACTACAGCCGACACCTAGACATGCAAAGGCTGGGGATAGGGTTGATATTGCCAGAAATACTCGCCTAAGAGTGGATCCCTACTTTTTCAAGTTTTAGCATCAAGTTGAGTTGTCATGCAGAGAAATAAATTTAGTTTGCACTAAAGCTATAACAATCATAGTTGCAATACAATCTTAATAATTTCAAACAGCAGTATTAAACCCACACAACCGCTTAATGGCTTCCGGCACTGTTCCGTAGCAGTGATCAAGTGGTACTCGTTACTGTGAGGGGCAGCGACTCGAATCGATTTACATCCTGCAGGAGAAACCTGCTTGCACGATCCATACGCGCTTCCTGGAAGCCGCATGGAGCAACCTTTCGCTCACGGTACCGCAGGGTCTTCCGGGTCCAGACTCCCCCGAGAAGGGTCCCCCATCGCGATGCACCTCCTGCCGCCATCCGTGGGTGGATTGTTCCCTCCTCTCAGCCCCAGTTCCACCAACGAAGGGAGAAGGCTATCTTCAGACCAAGCGGTAGTCGTAGCTACGTCGGTTTACTGGGCCCATATCTCCAGCATGCAAACAGTACGTTCAAACTTGATCCCATGGGCCGGACACGAGGCGTAGCCTTAGCTGACTCGGACGGGGCTACCTCCTTGAAGACCAGCTGTCCTTCCCTTTCCACCTAGTTGCCCGTCCGGTCTTCATTGTGATTCCATCCCCTCTTTCCTTCATCCCATATCATTCCCCAATGATAATATTTCCTATCTACGAGTGGTCTCCATACCACTCGATGAGTAGTCGTCCTAATTTAAGCAGAGCGACTACCGTCCTGAGGCTAATAATCGGGAAGAGGGACCTACTGCACGCTAGGGTTTCAATCAACTCCTAGCACTTAATGCACAGACAAGCTTACATTCCTAGCTAGTTATAGAATAAAAATTTAAACTGGGTTATGCATCGGGGCTTGCCTTGGTTCTGCTCTTGGTCGGCTACGGCACCTTCCGCTCCTTCGGGATCCTGCTCCGGTCCTGCCTCCACGTGGTTCACGGCGTAATCTATATGATGCAAGAGGGAAAGCCGTGAGGGAAGATTCATGGCACTTCCTCAATAAATACGTTAATGCACACTGTTATTAGTGGAATTTAAACGGTGTGCCGAGACGTTCGAGAGCATCACTCAAGGAGTGGGGCACAGGACGAGGGTACTTCGTGTATTTCCTTCATGGACTCCAGTACTTGACCGCGACGACGTCGCATCCAAGTACGGTGTGTCGGTGGATGCCGGGGCAGAACTGTGCAAGTGCCGCCCAGGGTTCACAGGTGCTCACTAAATAGCACTAGTGTGAGCAAAACCTTCGCAAAGTACAATTACCCGTGAACTGCCTGAAAACGGAACCTTTTAGCGAACGGGTAAAAATTGCACTCGGGCAATTATTAGGTCGACAGGGTTCTGGTCTACGAAAGGGCAGGGGTGATTAATTATAATTAGGTTACACCAGGAGAGAATTAATTGCTAAGTTTTTCCTACCAAAAATTAAGCCAAAAATTAATTATTAATTATTATAAGGAAAAAGGCATTAAATTAATTTCAGCTAATAAACATAGAATTTCTATATGAAAATTTTCCAGGAAGACTAAAGCTGAAAACCCTACCTGGAGGCCAATTTTTACTATTTTATCAGCCCTCTGTAATTAATTAAAATTCTATTAGTGTTTCTCCTATTTATTTTAACCCTGATATAAAAATTACTAAACATGGGGCATTAGTATTTTTCTACAGCAGTGCAAGTTCACACCAGTCTAACAAAATTTATTTTGCTACAAAATTCCCATTATTCAATTTACTATGCAATTTACCAGTTTAACCTATTTCTGGAAATGATTTAAATAAGAAAAACCGATTTTTACTCCGCGGGCCGTAAACAGGCAGCCCACTGGGCTGGGACTCGCCCGCGGCCCAGCGCGAGCGCGAGCGCGAGGGTGCTCGGCCGAGCGCGAGGCCAGGCCCACTGGCCTTCGCGGCCCAGCGGCCAGCGGGGCCGATTACGCGCGCGCGCGCGCGCGTGCTCTCGCCGGAGCACGGCGGCGCCGGCAGGGGGGGGGGGGGGTCGCCGCAGCTCGCTACGGTCACTGACTCGGGCCGGTCTTTAAAGGAGAAATGATCTACGCAACACCGCGCACTCGTCTAGGTTATTGGGATCCATCGGTGGCGGCCGGACGTGGCCCAGCGACGGCGGCGGAAACAGGGCAGGGTGCGGCGGCGGCGGGCGCGACAAGGGAAGGTTGGTAGGGCTTGGGATCTAGTCCGAGAGCTCCACTGGAGCACGGAGAAGGAAGTCACCGAGCTTCTCCCGCAAGAGGGAGGCCGGGAGTGTGGTCTCACCGGCGAGGTGGGGGTTGCGGTGGCCGGCGGCGGCCTCGAGCCACGAACTAGGGAAAAACGTGGTCGGATTTGCTCATCCCGAGCTCAAACGCGTGCGCGAACAAGATGGGAGGCTCCTCGAGCAAAGAATCGGTCAGAGGCTCACCGTGGGTGCCGGGCGACGCGGGGGAGCAGTTTCGGGGTCGATTGTCGGCGCCGGGGAAGAACCGGGCCGATCTCCCAATGCCGACCGCGCGGCGCAGGGGAGGCAGGTGCAGGCTTGCCGGGTCGTCTCGGCGCTGCTTCCGGAAGCTTGGCTCAGACTCCGGTGGGCGGTGGCGGCCAGGCGACGCGGAGCAGCGGCGACGGCGGAAGCAGAGGCGAAGGCGGAGCGTGTGCGAGAGAGAAAGGGAGTGAATGCGGTTCGGACAGTGCGGCGGTCGGCAAAAGGCATGTCCGAACGCGCGCGTGGGCCCGTCGATCCGCGGCAACGGCCGTTGGCCGTACGCCGGCGACCACGCGGCGCGCGACGGGCGGGCGGCGCGGCCTCGGCCGAGTTGTGCTTTCTCTGGGTCGCTGACAGGTGGGTCCCGCGGGCAGTTTTCTTTTTCTTTTTCTTTTTCCACTCCATTTAGCCGACTGCCTTTGCAAAAATCGTGGGAATTAATCCAGAGCTGATAAAATCAGACCAAAATTATGGTAGGCTCCCCATGATGTGCTGGGTTTTACAAAAATACTAACTATCAGCAGTCCCTACAGAATTTTCCTCAGAAATTTTATGAACAGAGCTGGTTTTTGACCACTCTATCAATTATTTGAGGCCTTTAATGAGGGACAAAAATTCTGATAAAATTCCCAAAATTCTAATTGACTAAGACCATCAACATATAATTTTTGCAAAGGTGAGTCTTATTGAAAATTTGGGACTTGCAGTTCAAAGGTCAATCAAATGGGTTTTGAATTCAATTGAATTTGAATTTTGAATTTGAACCAAAGCTTGGTGTCCTGGTTTAAACTGCCTAGATGACACCCTTGGGACCCAATGAAAAATAGGGGTGTCACAGGCCCATTTGAAGATCAGAACCATGTCAACTTAATAAATTATGTCCCGAGTGCAATTTTACCCGTTAATAAAAGTGGTTCCGCTTTAGGGCTGTTTCACGGGTACTTAGTACCTTGCGAGGGTTTTGCTCGACACGCTAAAACACTAATTAATTAGCACCTACTGGTCATAGACATCATTTACGTAGCTTCACCCCGGCACACACAAACCCACCGTACTTTGGTGCGACGTCGTCGCGAGTAAATACTGGAGTCCATGATGGAAATACACGAAACGCCCTCACCCTGTGCCCCACTCAATAAGATATACTACTGAACGCATCATCACACCCCGCTTACTTCCACGAATAACAGTGTACATTAACGTATTTATTGAGAAAGTGCCATGAATCTTCTCTTATAAGCAGCATCTTTTGCATCATATAGATCACGTCGTGAACCACGTGGAGACGGGACCGGAGCGGGAACCCGAAGGAGCCGGAGGTGCCGTTGCTGAACAAGAGCAGACCCAAGGCAAGCCCCGGTGCATTATCCTCATTTTAAATTTTTATTCTATCACTAGCTAGGGATGTAAGTTTGCCTGTGCATTAAGTGATAGGAGTTGATTGAAACCCTAGCGTGCAGTAGGTCCCTCTTTCCCGATTATTAGCCTCAGGACGGTAGTCGCTCTGCTTAAATTAGGATGGCTACTCATCGAGTGGTATGGAGACGACTCGTAGATAGAGAATATTATCACTGGGGAATGATATCGGATGAAGGAAAGGGTGGATGGAATCACAATGAAGACCAGACGGGCAACTAGGTGGAAAGGGAAGGACAACTTGTCTTCAAGGAGGTAGCCCCGTCCGAGTCACCTAAGGCTACGCATCGTGTCTGGCCCATGGGATCAAGTTTGAACGTACTGTTTGCATGCTGGAGATATGGGCCCAGTAAACCGACGTAGCTACGACTACCGCTTGGTCTGAAGATAGCCTTCTCCCATCTTTGGTGGAACTGGGGCTGAGAGGAGGGAGCAATCCACCCACGGATGGCGGCACGGGGCGCATTGCGATGGGGGACCCTTCTCGGGGGAGTCTGGACCCGGAAGACCCTGCGGTACCGTGAGCGAAAGGTTGCTCCATGCGGCTTCCCGGAAACGCGTATGGATCGTGCAAGCAGGTTTCTCCTGCAGGATGTAAATCGATTCGAGTCGCTGCCCCTCACAGTAACGAGTACCACTTGATCGCTGCTCCGGAACAGTGTCGGAAGCCAGTAAGATGATGAGTGGGTTTAATACTATTGTTTGGAATTAGTAAGATTGTATTGCAACCATGATTGTTATAGCTTTAGTGCAAACTAAATTTTATTATTCCGCACGACAACTTAACTTGATGCTAAAACTTAAAAAACAAGGATCCACTCCTAGGCTGGCTTTCTGGCAATTTAAACCCTATCCCCAGCCTTTGCATGTCTAGGCGTCGGCTGTAGATGGCCATTTTTTACGGATCAGTCTTGCTGAGTAAATTAGTTACTCAGGGCGTAGCTCTATGTGGTTTTCAGATGACCAGGACGGAGACTGCCACTGCGGTGGGAGATTCCATTGGGAGGGCCAGCGCCCCGATTGCTGGAACATCGAATGGGAGCTGTGCACGAATGAAGATGAGGATTAGTTCCTTGCTTGCCGGTACGGTGCTTGGGCAAGGTACCTATTATGGCCGGGATGTTCTCTGTGTGTCACCGTGAGAGGGCGATTGTATCTTAGCTATTTCGTCGAACGGGTGAATCAATGTTGAACAATTCGCTTCTGTAATTTACTTCCGATAAAACTCTGGTTTGTAATATAACCTCGGATTTATGTAAAACTCTGTTCCTCACCTATGCTCTCGTTGTAATTATATTTCTCTGTCATGTGTTGTACTATTGGGCGCCACAGCGCGTGTCGTCACCCGAGAAAGATCCTGGAACGGAGCCGTCTCCGTGGTAAGGCGGGTCCGTGACATCACAGACCAACACATGTCTTTTCTACGCACTTTGTCCTCACTCATGCGCACCCGGGAAGAACTTTCTGATCGGTCACCCATCCTGAAATTGCTCCAGATCAAGCACGCTTAATCTTAGAGTTTTTTTTAGATGAGCTTCCGAAAAAGAAGTTATAACTTATTGGTATGAGTATTTTATCAATCTTATTAAGCCCTAGGCTAGGATATCACACTCTCACCCCCTTAAAAGACCGACGTCCTCGTCGGTCAACCCCAGGCCAGGAACTTATCCTCTTGGCCACGTCCGTGCACCCAGTGGCAGCGCATGTGCCATGTTGTGTGACCACTCTGGGTCCACACCAGCCATGCACATCATGCCTGCGCAACTGTGACCCCACGCGCCCGTGAAACCGCAAGGGTCGGCTCTGATACCAACTGTAATGTCCCGCCCCTCCGAGGCCATGCCCGCTTACACCTGACAGCTCTTTAAAACCTCAAGACTGCCCTCATAGACCAACACATGTCTTTTCTACGCACTTTGTCCTCACTCGTGCGCACCCGGGAAGAACTTCCCAGTCGATCACCCATCCTGAAATTGCTCTAGTCCAAGCACGCTTAACCTTAGAGTTTTTTTTGAGATGAGCTTCTAGAAAAGAAGTTGCAACTTATTAGTATGAGTATTTTATCAATCTTATTAAGCCCTAGATCGGGATATCACATAAAATTAGACTAGAGATCTTTTTTTACATATGCATGGAATCCCGCAGGGTATCTGTCACCAACCTGAAACCTGGCAGGTGCGGGTGTCAAATTCCACGTGCAACATCTCTCGTCGTGAGTGTGGTTTTGTTCCTCCCGTCCCAAACTCGCTCCGTTGCCATCCCTAGTTGGGTCGTCCTACCTGCCATTTTGGTTGAGCTCCAACATCTTAGAAATAAGTGCTAATGATGTAGAAAAGTTTATCTCGCTCATTCTTAACATGTGTAACGGAATTTAGTTTTCATTTAAATGATAGGTGGTGTTCCACTCCAGTAACGATAAGTGATCTCTCTGTCAATGCCCCGCGCGGCCTCTTCCGCGGGCGAGGCGCCACCTTGGTTTGGTTCATTCGACCGCGTTCGTGGGCTGCGCACGACAGAGCACCCCGCGGGCAGAGCTCGGGGCTTGGGCGTACGTTGGTGATTGGTAAATGAAATATTTGACCACCCGGTCCTTGAACGAAACAGCCACAAAACCCCGCTCGTCGTCGTGCATTGAAGCCAACGCCCTGCGAAGCGTCCGGCGTGTGCTCCGCGCAGCGCGCCGGCGTCAAGGGCCCCTGGTCTCTTGAGCAAGTCACAGGTAGGGGTGGTAATGGGCCGCGATTTACGGGTCTTTTTTAGCTCTTTTCTAATTTAAGTAAAAAAATAGTTTATTTTTGATCCGATCTTTTTTCGATTCGATCATCACCTTTGCTAGTTCAAAATTCTAGACTCATTAACACCCCTAGTCACGGGTAGCAGGCAACCTTTACGGTTGCGGAGGCAGACCCTGAGCTCGACGGCGTGTGCACACGACATGTTCCAGACGAGCCGTGTTGCAGAGCACCCAAGCGTATAGCTGCATCGCCAAGTCGACGCGAAAGGCGAAAGAAGCTGCCAGTCCGGCCAACGTTGTCGACGTCTCACTGGAGCCGACCTGCGCGACGGGAACGTAGGGTCACTGCCACAGGGCCATATCCATTCATGTAACGCACATAGGAACTGCGAAACGAAGATTCTCCTACCAGTAAACAACAGATCCCGTGCACTGCGTAGCCAACCAAGAGTTTGCTCTCCAGAAACATTGAGATGAGCCATACAGTGAATTGGACAGACGAGTAATATCTATCTATTTAATAATAAAAGGAGATGAATTTTCTACCATATGGCCTGAAAAAAAAAGAGAAATAGGCTAGAAATTCTCACAAAAAAAACAAAACATCTGACTATTGATCCTTTGCCCATGTAATGTTTCATAGATACCTAGCCCTTAATCTACATCTTGGTGTAATCTCCACCTGCTTCCTTCCCTCTTTGTAATTCCTCTCTTCTTTTGTAACCCTCACCAGGGGCGGACCTCCCTTGATTTAAGGGCATTCAGCTGAATGCCCAAATATTTTAGCCAACTATCAATTATACTACTATGTATAAGACATGTAAACAAGTTATGTATAATATTTAGGCTAAATCTCCTCCCAGATGCAAAAACCGTCTTCGATTCACCCTATTTTCTCCTTTCACGTGTTTTGTACATTATTAGTCTGGTTAAAACACCCCAAACTTTTATGTTTGAATGCCCACCCAAGAGGTTCTGGATCCGCCACTGACCCTCACGCGCAATCAGAAAAAGGAAAACTAACAGGCAGGTATTCGATTTACGGCAAGAAGATCCAACTCCAACTGAGGCTCTCGTGTGCCGGCACGTACTGTGGCTAGCCAAAAGAACATGACCATTGCTCGATGATGTGGCAACTAGGTGTTCTCCCAGTTCATCGTCAACGTGATGTTCCTCTCTTTAGCCTGATTCTAGAAATTAAGATTGATAGCAGTCGGGAAGGCAATGGAGTTTTCTGTTCAGATCGTGCGGTGGGGTTTCTCCAGATCTGACATGTGTCACGCATGGAGTTTTCTGTTAGATCGCTTAGGCTGTTGGCCTCTAGCTTTTCGTCTGTGGCACCTCCACCAAGCGCACCAGGTTCTACAACTACACCTCTATCTAGGTCGTTTTTTGTGAGATCGTGGATGACCTGGTTGTTGGCAACAAGGCCATCAAAGCTCAAGCTGGTAGCTCCGCAGTATTTCTGCAGCAGGAGCGTAGCCATATGTAGATGGTGAAGAGTTGCACATACAAGAAATTAAGACTTTGCTGTGGTGAGATGATAGAACCGACAATCATGTGTGGCTCTCGAGACACCTGTTGTTTACTTCTCCGATCCTATGCATATATTGTTTTACCTTCCTGCTTTTTTTTTTTGGAATTATTACCTTCCTGCTTTCTTATCCTGTGTATCAAAGGGTCGCGATACGATACCCGCGAGGCTGCCGGAGACTGCAGCAAAGGCCCCCGTGGTGTCGCACAGCGACGACTGGACAACATGTGTGCACTTTGGCCTGGCAACAGCATCACACGTAAGTCATACGATCTCTTTTAATTTGTTATCCATTATCAAAAACAATTCAAGGATGTTACTTCAATAATCTTCTTGCCTTAGTGCATTGATCTTTGGCCTCAAGAATATTGTTAAGTTTATACACCAAGCATATAACCAGAATAGAAATCATACTCGACAGTCGACAACGTCATTGGCCAATAATGATCTTACTGGAGAACTTAATTGTATGATTAGTAATAAAATCTTAATAGAAAAATTATTATCTTGGCATTTCCATGAATGCGGTATTTTGGCCGTTATCATATATATTGGACGTGGTTTGAAAAGAATCAGGTAATCAATGACTAGGGAATGGGATCCCTTTGGAACAGGCAGTGGGGACGTCTCTGATAGAGGTTTCATTTAAAGTATTATAAATTTGTCAGAGGTTTTATTCCAAACATCAAGATTAGAGAGGTTTCACACAAGTTGCAGAGTGCATCATCAAACTCTACGCTTTGGAGAAGTTAAAACTACAGTATGGAGCAACTTCATCGTGATAAAAGGAGTTCGTAGCACATACTTATTTGGTGGCTTCATATATGTAAAATAGCAGGGTAATGTAAAATGGCCTTCATAAAATAATATACAGAAATAGGAGTATCTTAACATGTAGCCCGCGCACGCGCAATTGAATTAGTTATCTTAACAAAGGAGTTATCATCACATTTCGCAGGGCATGTTTGGGTCGAGGAGATCAAACCCACTTTCAGTCCGCTTGTCGACCAGCATTTGGATTGAGCTGCTCGCCTGGACATCACTATTAGTCGGCCATCGGGTCTTCCCATAATCAGTTTGTGGGAAGACCCGATGGTCTAGACCCTGTGGGCCACCGTCAGGTGTTCCCCTAGTGCCGCAATGGATGCTAGAGTCATTTGCTTCGACTTGGAGCTCTTTGTATTCCACTGACACCACGCTCTTGAATCTCCAGGCTACTCAACGACATTACCTCGAACATGTGGTGCATGAAGACAAAAAAAAAGCAAGGGCAACAAAAGAACACTTATTCTTGTGGTTTAGCGCCCGACTGAATTCTATAAACAAAGTTTTGTTTTTCATGAAATTTTGTGATCCCAAATAAAAATACAAGAATACTAGGGTGGATTTTGACTTTCTCTTCTAATATATTAATTGAGGTGCGGTCGTCCACTTCGTGTCCACAAAGTTAGAGATTGAATCCAAATCGGTTTCGTACCTTCCATATCAAGTACCGAATTCCAAAAATCATAACTTTCTCGTCCGGAGCTCAAATGAGGCAAACTCAGACTCTATCTCGTAGCTCTTGAAAAGTTATACAACTTTTGTATTCAATAGAAGTCCATATCCCATCATTTTAGTTTCCAAATATGTGATACAAAAATATTTGTTCTGATTCGGACTCCTATACGCAGGTCTCTGTGCGGGGCTCATATTTTCTAGCTCTGAAGTTTAAATAATATGATCCATATATGTTTCAAAAAGGTCTCGACGAGATCTACAACTTTCGTATTTTAACTTTTCCCATTAGAGCAAGCCTTTAAGTTCAAAATCGCGTTACAATATAGTGTTATTTCTAGATTACGTGAATTGCATTGTTGGGTTTTATGGAGGTCCAGGGGTGTCTTGTAGTTGTTATAGTCTTACGGAAAGCACTTTTTGCATGGCGAGTTGGGCGTCATATCGGTACTTCTCATATTTAGGTATTTTTTAATATTATTTCACTTAATTTTATAATATAACACTCAAACGACACTATATGTAGATATCGTTAACATTAGAGGTTAAAAAACATATTTATAATGAGAATATATTAAAAAATAGTAAAAAATTGTTATTTTTGACATATAAAATGGTATACTAAGAAGCACCAATGGTAATACAAATATGATCTTTCATGTAAAAAAATGTCCGTAGCAACATACAGACACTTTGCTATAAAAGTACAAATTTAGTTAGACTAAAGCAACTATATAGTATTTTGTTGTATAAAAATTATCTATCATCGTATACATAACAAATATATGGTGTCTATAGTTTTTTATAAGCCCGTAACAACGTACGGACACTTTGCTAATCTCTTCTAATATAGGCTTCTTCTCATGAACTATATAGATTAAATTATATGAATTGAAACGGAAAAAGGTCTGTACAAATATTTAAAAGCCAGGAGCAAAGGACACAAAGAAAGGAAAATAAAAGACTTCTGGCAATGGAGCAAGGCAAAACAACAACATCATATACTTTTTCTTGACGATGGATGTACCGCTGTCGGTCTGCTGCTGATCTCCATGCACCATGTTTTCCTATCTCTTGGCAAGCCTCGTATCATCGTATGTGTTCCTTGTTATCACTACCAGAAACCAACTATTTACCGAGTGTCCGTGGTTTGCCCAGTGCATTCTATTGGACACTCGGCAAACAACGCTTTGTCGAATGTCACACCGGAAATACTCGACAAATACTTTATCGAGTCTTTTTGTTTTTGACACTTGGCAAACTTGATGTTTGCCGTAGTTTTTTCTAGGCACCTGGTAAACTTGATGTTTGCTTAGTGCTTTTTCTGGGCACTCGGCAAATAAGCTCTTTGCTGAGTGTTCTAGAAAAAATACTCGACAAAAATAAATTTTAAATCATATTTTAATGCAGTACAATTTAAATTAAAAAATTTCAACAACAAAGTTCTATAACTTCTAAAGATGTATAACTTTTATATTGGTCATTTCTTCAATCGATAAAGCGATAGTAATATTATTCATAAAATCTATATCTCACATATAGTTTCATGAAACTAAAAGAGAGAGATATATGATTTGTAAACAATGTTACTATGACTCTATCGGATGAACAAATAATCAAAATAAAAGTTATATATCTTCAAAAGTTATACAACTTTGTAACTGATCACGTTTTAACTTGAATGTTTTGTCAATGAAAAGTACATTTAAATTTCTCAAATTTGAAAATTTTGAATATTTCAAACGATCTCAGATGGTGAAAAAGTCAGAATAAAAGTTGTAGACATCGAAAAGTTATGAAACTTTGTAGCTGACAATTTTTTTATTTGAAATTATATTGTCAACGAAACACTTAGTTTGAATTTCTCAAATTTAAAATTCAAATTTTATAAATGACCTTGGATGGATAAACTCCTACAATGAAAGTTATAGAACACGAAAAGTTATGAAACTTTATAGTTGATAGCATTTTAATTTGAATTCATTTAAGTTGTCAAACAACTAATTTGCACTCGATTTAGTATAATACGTGAGGAATGATAACGAAGTGTAGATTCAAATGAGAGTGTGGTATAGTGATAGGGGTGATTACGTGAGAAGGTCACGAGTTCGTTTTTCACCAAACGCATAATCCGCAAAAAATGACACGACTTGTGAGGATGGACAGGGATGGGTGTGGTCGATGGGATTAAGAAATAAATTTTGGTATTTTTTTAATTATTTCAAAAAATTATTTGTCAAATGTCCGACAAAAAATACTCGTGTTGACGGTCAAAATATACACTCTGGAAAAACCAGAGCATCCAGTTTTGGCAAACATATACTGGTCAAAATTGTCTAAACCAAGGCTAATGTTGATTATGTCATATATTTGGTATTTAGACATATTTTTCAGGTTGTGAGCATATTTTCTAAGTATTTTGGCTAAGTTTTACTCAAGAAACAAAGAAGTGCATGTAATGGTATGAATATCAAGCCAAAAATACTTATTTGAAGTCTTCATGATGAAGCCCTCGTCGAGACGATCAAAATGGACATATGGAACACCTATTTTGGAGTGAAGAAGTTATTATATTTGGGAAATGCTCACATACTGTAAAACCGGATAGTTCGGTTTTACAAACCGGAGAGTCCGTTTTTTACGGTCCAGATTGAATTAGAGTTAGTTTTCTTCCTGCAAATCATGTAAATCTCGGTTTCTTGTAGGGCAAGACCTCCCACCCTTTATATACAAAGGGTCACGGCCACTTGAGGTATCACGCAATCGATCAAAACTTATTTTCTTTATCTTTTTGTCTCTTTTAGCTTTTTATCTCTCACTACTTTTCCAACCCTAATTGTTGTTCTTCTTCGTCTCTATGGTGTTAGAAGGCATCTAGATGGCCTGCCGTCTCTAGGACAACCCTATGTGCGCTTGTTCCGACGAGGTCCCTCCCGAGCGAGCATTCGTCTGTTTTTGTCAGAACCCCGATGAAACCAGGAAACCAGAGGGTCCGGTTTTCACAGACTCCGCAGCGAGGAACGTAATCTGCGAGTTGCACGTGGACGTGCTCGTGTTTAACGATGCTTTTTGGGGTCAACAACTTGACAAAGAGTCAATATTTTTTTTGCGAGTATTTTTTATCGAGTGTACCATTCAACAAATCATTTACCGAGTGTATTTGGAGCTTTGCTGAGTGTCCAATTGCCGCGCTCTACAAGCCTAAATGTGGAGCAAGTCGCGGGTCCCAATCACTCAACCAACGCCTTAGTCAAGCACTCCAAACCCTCAAACGTGCTGTCGCGGCCGCTCCCAGGTCAGCAACGGTGGTTGTATGTTTCTTCCTTGTAGCGCGCACACCCACTCGTCCAGCAGCACCTGATCTGTTTTGCTCAGCACCCTCTCCAGTCTTCCAGCACCCTTGTAGTCTTCCACCTCATCTGCTGTACTCCAAGCCATCCCTGTGCCCCGAAAACATATTTCATTCCATAGTTTCCAGATAGCCCAAAGTACCACTGAGGTTTAACATATTCATGCTTTATGCATGCTTTTCCACGATGAAATGAACTCATAAAACAAAGAGATTTTTTCCACGCCACGAAAATGGACAATTCGAAACTGATACAAATCACAGATACGTCACCAAAGCCACAGCCATCACGATGTGAAGCCAACAGTATGTAACTACGGATGCACGTAGATTCCGACCGCGTCAAGGAGACCTCCGGACCTGCCAAAGAACCCAACGACGCGGGCGCCGTTCTGCAGCGGAACGCTGAAGGGCGTGCCCTCCCTATCGTGGCCAAACGGCCCGTGCTTGCCGAGGTTGGTGACGAACGTGAGCGACCTCACGACGCAAGCGTGGCCTTCCAACGGCCCGTATGTCCCGGAGATCTGCTTGATCACCTCCTTCTTGCCGAGCTTCACCTGCATGCCATGCCGGTAACAAAACGCAGCAGCGCAGCAGGTGAGACAAGTACTAAACAAACAAGGAGAAAATTAACCAGATACCTCATGATTGCCCCCGCCTGAGCCGCCCCACTGCCCTGCCTTGTGCGACGTCCCGTCGATGGCCGTGTATGTGAAGGAGATGGCGTCGACGGCCCAGTCGCTGCGGATCACGATGCTCTCGAGGCGGTGCGGCGCGACGGCGATGTCATGCATCTTGCCGCCGCCACCGCCCCACAGCCCGATCTTGAGGAGGCCCTCCATATATGCTAATAGACTTGTGCGACCCGAGGGATGCTGATCAGGAGATGAGCAGGATATGGTGAGCACAGAAACTGCGGGCGTTATATAATGGGTTCCCGTCATCAGATTCAGAGACCATACATGAATTCAGCCGTGGTTTGTTGGCCCGGTATTAATCGCAATTGACGTCTACGAATATCAAAGGTTTAGGCTAGCTCATTATTGTTGCGCGCGTTGGTGACTGGTGGAGTTCCAAAGAACTACGAAGGGGCTTGATTAGTGGAATTTTTTGAGGTAATCCAGCTGCATGAATTTACATGCACAGGTAGTTTAAAGCCGTGTCAAGATGTTAGCGTACAAGACGCTTGGGGTACTACTTGGCAAAGCAGCTGAAACTTGACCTCTCAGATCCTTTCATGTACCCCAGCAGTGAGCTGACATTCGACTTGACCCTTGAAATTAATCACCGTGCTCGCGTTCTCTTCAGCTTCCACTGTACAGATTGGCGTAACGACGTTTATGGCCCAGTCCGGGAATACCATCAAATTGAGCATACAGAATCCACGTATGAATCGAACGAGGTAGCTCCGTACCAATCCCTTACTAATTGGCATGCCAAAAAAATATCCTTGGAGAAGGCATGTGAAAAAATATCCTTGGAGAATTTTGCTAGTCAGTAGGACTGTCATACCTGTCAAAGTGTGCAGTCTTGCTGAGTTTGGGCATCAACAGCTTTTTTAAATCTCTTCTTTGATTGTTATAATGTCAATTTACAAGTGCAAAATGTTGTATTTGTAATAGCAATGAAACAATTCAACGTCTCTTTTTTGATTGTGGTATAAATCTATTATATATATATTTGATCAAGAAAAGAAGTCTCCACTTTCGTTCTTAAAAGCTAGAAATTCTCACGTTAATCAGAGAAAAAAAGAAACAAAATTACCCACCACTGCCATTATGACAAAAGTAGACCAAAATACCCCTTTACATGTTTTAAAATTACCCACTATAAACATTAAAACAAGTAGATCAAAATACCCCCTTACATGTGTTAAAATTATCCACTACTAATATTAAAATAATTGACTAAAAATACCTTTATTATATAACACTTGCCTCTATCCATGAGCTCTCACGTGTACTCTTTCTGTTATTTTATTATTATTGCTATATAGGAGAACTGATTCTATTATTATTATTATTATTGGCAAACTGATTCTAATTTGCTTACCTTTCTCGCTTAACAAAAAACAAAAATTGATTTGTATCTATCTTATATTACTGGTTCAGTCTAGACAAACTAGCGGCACGAAAATACTCTAGCGGCAGGCAACAGTGCAACATACAAACATCAATTGCTCGAAGAAACACTAGCATTAGCTCCAAGTTTGAAAAATTGCTATATGATGATTGAATTTCATGTAAGGCTTTTCAGAGTTAATAACTTCATACATATTCTTTTATATAAGCGTTGGGTGCAACTCTGAATTTTGATACAGTAGAAAAGAGAAAACATATGATAATAAAATCAAGTAACATTCATTGATGGATATAATGAGCAGTTAGTATGAAAACAAAATCATATATGTATCTATATTGTGCTATATATATATATATATATATATATATATGAAAATGCAAGTTCTTGCAATTAATCTTCTATTCCAAATTATTTTTAATTTTTTTACATACATATTAGTTGAAGTGAGAAAGATAGATGAAAATTAATCTTAGAATTTCTGTGAAGCAATGTGATGACAAAGTGCTTCAGAAACAACAAGAAACTATGTTTTGCTTTTAGAAGTATATTTATATCATTGAATATAAATATGAAAAAATTTGTCCCCCACAGAGGTTCAAAGTATATATGAGTTTTACTAATTAAATGTATAATATAAAAATTAAAAAACTTACTACTGTTGATTTCTATAATAAAAATAAATCAACACTAGACACACAAATGCACGGGTAGGTTAACTAGTTTCTTTTAACTTAGCTCCACCTTTAAATATTTCTCATATGTTTAATAAGTGGTTACAAGGGGTAGATAAGAAAAATATGTATCAATCTCTAGTTGAGGCTGTCACCTTTTATTGGGCAATTTGAACCAAAATAATGTGGTTTTAAACAATTTTTTAGCCTTTTTCTTCCATCAGATGCTCTTTAGAGGAACTTTTTGGAGTCACGTCTAGGGCCCTTTTGCATATGGAGGAAAGAGCACGGATTCAGTCAGCGTGACATGTACTTGAATCAGCAATGATGGAAAATTTTTGTTTCAGATGGATGGTGTTAAATCATATTTGAAATGCATCTAATAATAAAGTATATTGTAACAAAATAAATATTTTTTTGATAAAAAAGTCTGAATAAGACAAAAGGTCAATGGGGATTTTTAAAGTCAACAAAGGCTTATATTTTGGGATGGAGGAAGTATTCCCTTTTCTAATAAAAAATTGATAGTTCTCATAATGTATATCTGATTGTTTTATATTTTAGTAGCTTGTTACAAAATTAAATATCCATCGTACTTGCCTCTGAAATACAAGGATAGAAATCAAATTAATTAAACTACACTCCTCTATCTGGAATAATGATAAAAAAAACATCAGTTTTGGCTGAAGCAGATTTTCTCAAACTGTGGCTGTCGTTCCACCAAAATTATGTTTCTTTGGCTTGACCATTATTCCATTCACCGCGTTGGGTTCAGATGGGTGATCATTGTTGTGCGCTGGTAATTGACTTGCTTGTTCGTGGATTCTCATGAAGAAGATTTGTACGAATGAGAAAACAAGGCCTAAACTCAAACCGTTCGATGTGCGAATACTAAAGCGACAAACTTGTGTGGACTGTGGACTCTTGCGAAACCATATCTTATATACTTACTGAAGAAGCGATGAACACACGAGTAGCTAAGAGACTTCCAGTTTTCCTACACAACGATGTTTAGGGCTCCTTTGGCAGGACTTCACTGTACAGATTGAGCGAGAGGAATGCAGGCTCGTCGGTGAGCGCAAGCTACTAATGGCCGAGCGTCTCGAGAGATGTACGGAAAGAGAAGGAAGGAGAGAGGGCATAGAATTGGGCCGGTGTGTCACGTTAATTCATTTTTTAAGTGCAATTTCAAGCTCTTTGGACAATACAGTAGCTACTTAGCTCGCGTATACTTGAACGTAATACTTACGAAAATTCACAATGTACTCATAAGGTTAATCACAGTGACCAATTGCTATTGCCCTAGGCTACAGAAAAATCATATATCAACTATTTTAGAAAATGATGGTATGTTAACTATCTCAATCAAAGCTATATTGGTTGAAATATATGATGCTAGTCCGCTCCCCATCCAAAACTGGAGATCTGCACCACAGAAAATCAGTTGCATCAGTAAAAAATCATTCTAGAATGTTGATAGCTTAGATTTAAAGTACTAACGATATTTCTAGAGATAATATAAGCGTATCTATATGTCTAACTTGGTTGTATTGTTTTTTATTATTCCTTACAAATAGTAGACTGCTCCTTAGCTAACTCATGCAATTTCAAACTTACTCCCTTTTTGTTAAAACCGATTGTAACCGAGACTTTGGAGATTATGTAGAACAACCAAAATATGTTTTATTTCTATTTAGTTTTTATGATAGCTCTAATATTCTCAATATTACTAAACTAATTATTTAATAATATGTGATGTAATAAAATAATATATATTTTTAGAACAAATGATATGTGCAAATTTGGTGATTAGTAATCCAAGAAACAAGGAGAAGAACAAAGTTACAGAAATTATGAGTCTCTTTGTCATCAAGGGAAATAACAGCCGCATTGATGAACTATAATATGACAAGAATAGCAGTTGAGGAAGGCCCTCTCCATAGCGTAGTGTGGCATCATCCATGTTTTTGTGGCGTTGTGGCATTGCGTGGTGTGCGACCCCCCTCACAGCGCCTAGGCATGTATGGCGGACGCCTAGGCGACGCCGTAAGCATATCCTGGGCGTTGTATGGCACCATGTAAGAAAGAAAGAGTATGGTGTATACATACCTTATTTCCTACAGTATCTTAAACCCACAAAGCATCTTTGATTCCTGTACCAAACTACAAGAGCAAAAGCAACCACATATCAGTGACAAGGGTCTTAATTAACTAAAAATGAGCTGATAAATTTATAAACATGAACATGACAAATTAGTGCACATCAGCAATTCAGCTTACTATTACAATCCATTAATTAAATATGAGTCCACGTAGTTGCTGCTACAGCAGGCATGTAACTATTGTTTAGTTTGCCACATGCTACCACAGTTCAACATACACAAAATAGTTACAAAATAAGTAGTTTAAGCACTTAGGGTAAGCGTCTAAAATCCATTATTGAACTCATCATGAGCAGCAGCATTGTCTTGTTCCATAGCATTAGCATCATTGGTTGCATCTTCATTGTCGCTCACATCTACATCATCATGTGGGTCTTCTTCCTCTTCATCATTGCCTTATCCTCCCAGTTCCTCTACATCAGAATTGTGCCCTTTCTCCATCCTTGAAGCAGCATATGACTCCTATGGTTATGTGCTCTCCTACGAACATGGCGACCCTTAAGAGACTGTGATGCACCAATAGCACAATCAACTATCTTCCTCTCTCTTTCTCGCCATTCCTCTTCTGTAAAATGGTCAATATGTTTTACCCAACCCATGCGCGTGCGGTTTTGTCCACACTGTGCGCGTACTCTACTTTTCCCGCGCCCTGCCGCCAACCCAGTCAGTTTCCGCCAAAAACTAGCGCCACTTTTGTATGGTGTCCGCTCTAGGCTGCCGCAGCCTGCTGGGTGTCCATGCGACGCTAAATCACGCCTAGGCGATGCCACAACAACTATGGTGGACGCCACACCACTCTCGGTGTGGCGAGGCCCGACGCCCAGCGCTGACGAGCGCCTTGTTGCGGGCGACTCACATCCATGGTCACTGCCACCCACACCACCGGATTTCTCTCATTCTGTGCACCGTCACATTCGCATACATCCCGTGGCAAGCAGAATGGGCATGCATATATATATTTTTTGGAATGAACTGGAGGGGCCAGGCCCCTACAAATTTATTTAAAAAATAGAACCAAAGCATTATTTACAAGAGAGAAAAATAAAAAGAAAGGTGAAAAAGCTATTACAAGACTGCATGTTCCTAGATCCAATGCTCTATGCCTTTTTGTGCCTTTGCGTGGCTCTATGCAGTGGGCATGCATATATTGGTTACAGAACTTAGTCAGTCCTGTTGCCCAGACACTCAAAATAGCATCATCAAGAAGTACTGAAAGCACAGTGCCGCCGATTAAATCACGCGATGTGGACTTAAAAACTTGGATAAGCGATGACAACGTGACATTTCCAAACGATGAATGAACTCATAAAACAAAGAGATTTTTCCCCTACACGCCATGATAATGGACCGGTTCCAAACTGACAAACCACACACGCATACATCACCCGAGCCACAGCAAGTCAGCAACAAAACGTGAAGTTTTTTATGTAATGTAACTACGGATGCACGTAGATTCCGATCGCGCCTAGGAACCACATTCGGACCTCCCAAAGAAGCCGACGACGCGGCCGCCGTTCTGCACCGGGACGCTGAAGGGCGTGCCCTCGCCGGCGTTCCCGAACGGCCCGTGCTTGCCGACGTTTGTGACGAACGTGAGCGACCTCACGACGCCATCCCGGCCCTCGAACGGCCCAAGTCCCGGAGATCTCCTTGATCACCTCCTTCTCGCCGAGCTTGATCTGCACCCCGGCGCGCGCGGCAGTGAGACAAAAGATTACGAACCGGAACCGTACTAAAAAGAAGACGAAAAAAAAAGGAGTAAACCACAAATATACCTCCTGCTTGTGCCCGCCTGAGCCACCCCACTGCCCTACCTTGTGTGACGTCCCGTCGATGACCGTGTAGGTGAAGGAGATGGAGTCCACGGCCCAGCCGGAGCTGATCACGACGCTCTCGAGGCGGTACGGCGCGACGGCGATGTCGCGCAACTCGTCGCCACTGCCGCCCCACGGCCCGATCTTGACGAGTCCCTCCATACTAGCCAGACTTGTGCGACGTGAGGTGAAGGATGCTGAGAGGCTGAGAGGCTGAGAGTGAGAGGAGCACGATTGTGATTGAGCACAAGAAACTGTGAGCGCAATATAAAGGCGTGTACCTCGGCGTTCCGGTAATCAGAGACGACGATAAATGAATCGAGCCCTTCTGTGTACGAATACCGAATGGTTCATTGCGGCACGCGTTGCGGACCTGTGGAGTTCCCAAGGAATACCAAGGAACTCGTGCCATTCTCGGAGTGATCCAGCTGCATTTGCAGCCCTAAATGCAGAGGTAGTTCAACAGCTGAGTCAATAGATTTCGGCCCAAGCGCCTTGTAAACGTAAACGTCAAACGTCTTGACTCGATCAGCCGTGGAACTGCCTGTGCATGTACCTGAGATTAAAAGTCACACACACACACACACACACACACAGAACAACCCAAAATTTCAAGCTCTTTGGGCAATACAGTAGCTACTTAGGCCAGTCTCAATGCAAGGTTTCATTAAACGGTTTCCAAAAATGCCATGTCATATAAAGGTATTTGAAATAGTAAATGAAACAATCTCTCTCAATGCAAAGTTTCATGTTGAGATTTCATAGGCTAAGACATCATTTAAATGTTGCATCTAATTGATCAATGGAAGTCCATGAAATATGTATAGATGAAATAAATTATTCTCAGTGGAGGTTTCATTCTAGTTTCATAGTTTAGGTAATCGTGTACATCAGGTTTCATCCCCATGAAACCCAACTCTTCTCTTTCATCATTAATTCTATGTCACGTCATTATTTTTGCTTATGTGGCATGTCATTTAATGATTTTGAAACCCATATGAAACCTGGATTGAGACTGGCCTTAGCTCGCGTATGCTTGAACGTAATATACTTATGAAAACTCTCACAATGTACTCATAAGGTTAATCACAGTGACTAATTGCTATTGCCCTCGGCTACAGAAAAATGGGCCAATAGCTCACATGCGATGTTTTTTGTGGGAATTGGCCGAAGCACGACATAGTTGATGGTAATAGCTCGCGTGTGACGCTTGTGCGGAGCAAAATAGCTAGAATTCACATACACCCTTGACACTTTGTGGATTTGGTTGTTAGCGGCCGTGGGACCCAGTCGGAGCGTTGTCGCACGTGAATCTATCTGATGGACCGACCGAATACTAGTTCCGCATCATCTGAGCGGCGGCAAATCCATATCTGGTAGCGCGACCTCACAGCACCGCACATTCCTCTCCGGCGGTGACTTCCTCCGGCGGCACGAGTCTGTCTGCTGGACCAACCGAAGATCTCCTACGGCGCGCCCTCTGAGCGGCGTCCTAATCCCTCTCCGGCAGCGCGCGCCCTCAGAGCATTACACATCCCTCTCTGAGTTGAGCCCCGAATCTGACGTATGCACGCCCGATTTTGCCCGAGTTGTAGCAGTCCGGCCTAAAACAGATGGCCCCAAAACAGATGGGACGCCCAAAACAGATGGAGCAGGGAGAGTCAAATTCGAGGTAATCCTCTACACCTCGTGCTGATTTTGCTTTCGATTAGAGCTCGTTTGCTTCCATTTTGTGACATTCCCGTACCATTGTCGAAACAGAGGCAGCGGCATAGGTTCGAATGGTCTGTTAAATTCCCCTTTTTCTCTATCACGAAGCTAGCTGATGGTAGCTTGAGGGTCATAGAGCAGGACAGATTGGTTAGTTGGGAGGTTAATTGTACAAAGATCGACCCGTAGGACCTTGTGAACCAAGGAGCATAAGCGGTGAGGAATTTGGTGGACAAAATAGGGGAGAGTATTTCTTGGGGTCCGGAGCAAGAAGTAGCATTGATACACTTCGATGATTGGAAGGACGAGTATGTGAGAATGGAGGATGGCGAAGCGCTTGTCGATGAAATCGATCGGCAAGATGGCTGGACAAGCAAACGTGTTATATTTCTTGTAGAGCTGGTGGATCTGAAATCAGATTCTTGTGTTGGATATATGCCATCAAAATTGGCCATGTAGATTGTAAATAATGATTGGACTACAAGTAGACAGATAGATCCCATTTTAACCGAAGTGATAGTGTTAGCTGATGATACACAAGAGGGATGTGATGGTGCTGCAAATATGGCTATTGTCGACTGGAATTCAGTACAACTGCAAGAGCGTACTGATCTGATCATTGCACCAATGCCTAACACTGAGATGGCCAAAATTTTAGGAATTCCAGTAGGAGCTAATGTGGATGTTGGTTTTAAAGATGTGGATCCAGAGTTGATGAACAAAACTGTTGATGAGGTAGATGATCACAACGATGATGAGTTCGTAAATATATATGACTCAGACAATCCTATAATTGAAGTAGGAAAGTGTTTTCCAAACATGAAAGAGTTTAGGATGTGTTTCAAGACTTATGCAGTGAGGAGGGAGTTTGACGCCAAGACTGTGTGGACAGATACAAAGAAATTTTATGCGAAGTGCAAAGACTTTGATGGGGCTGTCAAGCCTTGCAAGTGGTACATTTCTGCTAGAAAACAACTTGATGGAGGTACCATCAGGGTTAATCAAATGTCACATGAAGATACTTGTATTACTAGTTTACAGGTTGTATAAAAGATGACATCGCAGGCCTGGGTTGCACAAAGATCAGTCCTATTTTAGCGAAAACACCAAACACTACTGCAAATAAATTGAGAATAGACCTGGAAAAGCAGTACCCTATTAAGGTGAAGTATACCACAGTGTGGAAGGAAAAACAGAAGACAATGAAAGAGTTATATGGTGATTGGGCAAATACATTCAGGATGTTGTATAGTTTCAACACAGAGGTGGAGAAGAGGTCACCTGACAGTGTGTTGGAGATAGATATAGAGGTTGCACCTGATGGTAAGGTATATTTCTCCAAATTTTTTATGGCTTTAAAGCCTTGCATCAATGGCTTCAAAGCAGGGTGTAGGCCATATTTGAGCGTAGACACATCTTTTTTGACTGGAAAGTGGACTGGTCAATTGGCAGCATGCAATGCTCTAGATGGACACAACTGGATGTTTCCTTGTTCCATTGGCATGTTTCAATATGAGTCTGATGCTTCATGGACATGGTTCATGATGCAGTTGAAAAGATGCATTGGGCCAGTGACACCTTTGGCTATATACACTGATGCTTATAAAGGGCTAGAAAATGCAGCCAAGAATACATTTCCACATGCTGACAAGAGGGAGTGCTTTGCCATATATGGTTGAATGGGATGAAGAGTCATAAAGGAGAAGTTTTTGGGCGGCTGTGGCCAGCAGCAAGAGCTTACAGCAAAAAGACACATGATCATCACCTTGACAAGGTGTATGCAGCAGATCCTGAGTTTGAGCAGTGAGAGAAAACATACCATTCTTTGTTGTGGTATAGGTCAGGATTTAATACGACCATCAAATGTGACCATATCAATAAGAATCTGGCTGAAGGTTTTAACAACAAGGTGAGACAGTTGAAAGACTTGCCTGTGCATGACATGGTTGACCAAATCAGGATCATGATCATGCGGATATGAGAATTGAGAAGAAGAATAGGTGATGCTCTACAAGGGGATAAGCTTCCAGCAGTGGTTCAGCAAGTGGTTAACAGGAGCATAAATCTTGCACATTTGATAGTTGAGAGTTCTTCTTTGTGGGACGCTAAAGTGAGAGACACAAAGACTGGAAGGAGGCATGTGGTTCACACTGATCTATATGAATGCACATGCCTCGAGTGGCAGCACACTGGAAAACCATGTAAGCATGCCATACTCTTCTTGGCTGGCAAGCCGAAGGTAAACATGCACCCTTATCTGCATGAATATTATTCGGTAGCAAGATTCAAGTCTGCATATGCAACTCCAATAGCACCACTTACATATCAGTCTCAGTGGCCTGAAGTGGAATTTGAATTTTCAATGTGTCCTTCCTTGCCAAAAGAAAGGCTGGCAGGCCTAAAATGAGCAGATACAAGGCTTGGTATGAGAAAGGTAGTAGTAGTAAGAGGGGGAAAAAAGATGATAAACCAAAATGGGTACATAAAGGCAACAAAAATAGATGCAAGATGTGTCAGGAACTTGGCCACCGAGCTAGATCCGCCAATACCGTTACACTCCAGAAAAGCATGGAAGTGAGGCTACTAAATTTGAACCCATTGTTGTTGAAGATGTCTGACCAACAAAAAGAAAGAGAAGTGTGCAGGATGCAGGTGATTTGAAAGATGTCACGCAACAAACTAAATCAGTTTTAGATGTTGTAGAGCAAGCTGAATCAATTATAGTGCAACCTGAATCAGTTTTAGATGATGTGGTGCTGGCCGAATCATTTTTGGATGTTGTGCAAACAAAATCTATTTTGAATGATGTGGTGCCATGTGATTCGGTTTTGGATGATGTTGTGTAGACTGACGGTGTTCGGCAAGATGGCATGGAAACAGAAGAAGAACAAGAACTTGTGGTGTGCATGCGGCGGCCTAGTCCTAGTGACTCAAAGAAAACCAAGAGCATGAGGGTTTTGTGTGGTGTGCCTGTACAATCGAGTGGAAGGTGAAACTTGTGTGGATGATTGAATATGATTTGTATTCTGAGGTATAAAACTTGTGTCTTAATTGTAAATATGTATGTACTATGGTTGCTTTTACGTTATGTGAATATTTTCTCCGAAATGAGCTACAAAGAGCCCTAAATGTAGGCCAAACTACCGCATTTCTTGTGCGACCAATTTTTCGACCTTCTCCAAATGACCTCAAACTCGAGGGTTAACATCTACTGCACTTACAACATCAATCCGAGTAGGTTTTTCAATTTTTTGAATTTTTCCAAGCTTTTTGAATTATTCCAACATTTGGCTAAAGCCAGGCCTAAGCCAGACGGGATCCTAGACAAGAGGCCCGCCCATCTCGTCTTGGGCTCTTGGGCCGACTTCATCAACGGGCCTCGTTGCACAACTCGCTGATAGGTCGTCCCCACATGTCGGTGTCAAGTTCATTAGCAGTCCTTCATCTGTTCTTGTCGAGTGTTCATTTTTTTCTTTTAGATTCGTAATTAAATCTTCAAATACGAATATATCTCACATTTCAGGTCCAAATTTGATGATTTTTTTTCTACGGTCTTATAAAAAACAACTCTATTCTTCTGTACCAGTTTCAACCATGTTATCGGTATTATAGTGATAAATGTATATATAATGTTCATATCACATGGATGTATGTACAATGTTCATACATTATGGATGGACTAGTCCATTTTGAGCACACTTTTTTTTATATCACCAAAAAAAAATAAAAAATATAAGGTGGTTGCATGTCACATGAAACAATCACATGCAAAAGCTCAGTTTCAAAATCCTTATAGTTTTCGAATTAAAAATCGCCTAAATATTCATAAATTGAGTAAAATTTTTTTTAGAGATCTAAAAATGAAAAGTTAGGATCTGCAATCTCGTGCAGGCATGTAACACAGGTTCCTACCCATGCAGTAAAATTTCTGGAATTTAATGGCACAATTTTGCCATATCAACGTCAAATTAGTAGTGTTATTAAGCTAAATGTTCATGACAGGTAAATGATCTGAAAGTTTCAAAAGATAACAAAAAATTTACTGGTGTTTGAAGATTATGTATTACGTATGACAACCAATTTCAGCTGTAAAATTCGCTATATTTGTTGAGATATAAATTGCAAAAATATTAAAAAAACTGAAAGAGAACTCTTGTAGGGCACTTCTGCAGCTCAGACACGAAATAAAGAATCTGAAAGCGTACTCTTGTGGGGCGTGAGGGGCTGAGCGGTCAAAACAAAAATAGAATGGTTCAGCGGTGGTGTTCATTTCCCAAAGGGAGATCGAGCGGTGGACCAAATAAAACATCGGACCCACATTTCAGCGACCTCGCGCAGCTTACACGTGAACCACTCTCTTTCTGTTTTGACTGTCGGCTGGCGGTGGTGTTTGTTTTCTAAGAGAGACTGAGCGGTGGGCCGAATAAAACATCTGACCCACATTTTAGCGACCTTGCGCAGTTTATACGTCAACCATTCTGTTTCTATTTTGACCGTCGGCTGGCGGTGGTGCTCGTTTCCTAAGAAAGACTGAGCGGTGGGCCGAATAAAATATTTGCCCCACATTTCAGCGACCTTACGCATATTGACCGTTGGTGAAGACTAATCTCCCTCACCCAAAACATAGATTTATTAGCCTCGTTAGATTCGTCTCGCAGCGATGTGATGGATGATAGACGATGCGAGAAGAACGGGAGACCTGATAGAATAGGCATGGCTAGCACGCATCGTCTGTAGCGCACAACATTGATCACGCGCCCAACTGGCGAGCCAATCAGGAAACGAACAGGCCCTAGCAGCTCGCCTCATCACACGCAAACGATATTGATTGTGGGTCGTAACTTCTCCTCGGGCTCCTTCGTATTCTCCTTGGGCTCCTTCGCATTCTCCCCGGGCTTCTTGACTCCTTCCCGTTCTTCTCCATATAAAACGGGAGGATTACCCCTCGGCTCAACCATTCCTCCCGCCTCCTGACGCCCTTGTTCTTCCCAGTCAAGGAAAGCTCCCCACCATGGACGGCCGCCAACCCTGAAGCCATGGCCCCTCTGCTCCGGGCACGTATCCGCGCCACCGTTGGGGGTAAGCCATTATGGTAATCTCCTTTATTGCCTTCTTTCGTTTCTAATGATCGTTATCCTCGCTCTCATGTAGTGATGGGACAGCTCCACCGCCCCCTCCTCCTGCACTGGCCTCTGCTTTGGCGGCGGTAGAGCAGGAGGCGCAGATGGCACGTGCTCGGCTAGCCACAACCGACGCCAACATGGCTGGTATGTAGCATGTTAGCTATTCCACCTCCTTTTCTCTATCACCTTTTGATGTTTGACTTCTTTTTGGATCCTTGCTCAGCTCTGACGCTCCGGCTTCAGGAGATTAAGGAGGCCGCCGGCATCGCCACAGAGGAGATGAACCTTCGTGGCGACATTGTGGCCGCTCGCCTTTGCGACATTCCGGCGCATGCCCAGGAACTTGCCACAATCAGCGTCCGCGAAGGCGCCGCCCACGCCCTAAGCCTTGCCCATCTGGACTCCGGCGAGAACTTCCTCCACCTCGCTCTGACCACTGACAACGTCGACTTCTATGACATGCTACGGGAATAAATGCCCACTGCGACTGCCATCGCCGACGAGGTCCACCCGGACAATATACTAGTCCGGCTTTTCATGAGGAGTAGAGTAGTACTCCCTAGACCATAGGCCAATGTAAATCTTGGTCATCAAGACCAAATTTTGTAACCAATCTCATTGGCCTCCTTTGCTAATTTTTCTTTATCGTACGCAATCAATGTAATATGTGGATGACAATCTATGTATGTAATCCAATTTTATCAATATAAATATAAGGGTACTACTTCTTGTACTATAATAGCTTCCATTCAACTATTGTGGAACCCACACTGTAAAGGAAAGAGAGACGGACTAGGCTGCGCTGGTCATGCGGGAGGCAGTCCTTCCATTCAATTACTATGGGACCCACATTGAAAAGAGAAGAGAAACCCTTTGGCAAATTTTTTTTCAGAAGCAGAAGCATAAGCTGTTTTAGAATCCAAACCAAACGGGGCCTTAAAACTATGGGATAAGCTCTTATGAATAGCAAATGGGTCGCGCTCTTATGAATAGCAGATGGGTCGTGCCCTTATGAATAGCAAATGGGTCACGCTCTTATGAATAGCAGATAGGCCGCGCTCTTATGAATAACTATGGGTCACGCTCTTATGAATGACAGTTGAGCCTCGGGTGGGAGGCGAGGCGAGTGGATAAGTATGGGCCGTGCTTGTATGAATAACTATGGGTCGCGCTCGTATGAATAACTATGGGCCGGCTCTTTCAATGACAGGTTGACTTGGGGTGGGAGCGGGGAGGCGGGTTGACATGTGAGCCCCCATCATCTCAATGACAGGTGGGGTTGGCAAGCGGTGGGGGTTCAAGTCCCCGGAGTCAAGTTCATGCCTTCATGCGGTCTGAGAAGAGGAAAAGTAAAGTAAACTGTAAAATTTACAAAATAATCTATGAGATGAAACAAAATTGATCACAAATTTACATTCAAACAACATCCCCACATCTCCTAAATCTAAATTCCTAACCTGAATACCAACACCAAATAAATGGCAACAATACAAACGTAAAATGCTCCGGCCATCATGTTTGACTGCTTCTTCAATTCCACAATCTGGCTAAAGTGCTTGTTCAGTTTTTTTAACTCTCCATTCACCGAAAAATCGTGGGCTATGTTTGATATCTCCTCCTCCATAGCAGAGGACATGCGAGCCTGGATTGGTTCAATTGGAGGAAGCACTTCAACTACAAGCCCTCGATCCCAAATGTACATATCCATCCACTCAAAATGACGGCAGAGCTCCAAATCCTGAAAAGAGGAACGCAAACCCTAATTCCCAAATCCAAACTGCAAATTCCAAATCACGCCAAATCGCGACAAACCCTACCTTCCCATCCTTCCCCTTACATGGCTTGCTCTCGCATTTCACAAATTCCCGACCGACGTTGCCCGTCTGTGAGCGCACGCATGTCAAGTGCTTCAATGGATCTGGGCGAGAGCAGTCAGGACATGTAGTCAAAGGGACATCTCCATAACGCGGCCATGCCTTCTAGGGGGCCTTCTGGGAGCCACAAGCGGAGCTGCACATCGCTCGCCGCCGCCCTCGCCGCAGACCGTTGCTAGAGAAGAGGAAGAAGAAAATGCGCGAGGAAGAACAGGGAAAGGTAGGAGGCAACGGGAGCAGAGGGCTGACTAGGCCTCTTAAGGCCTGACGTGGATAAGAGCGGGTCCCACAGAGCAACGTTCAACTGGTGGGTTCCGCGTTCGAACATAATCCACAACCGTTAACTAGTTAAGGGCTTAAAACAACCGTGTCGGGCCGTGACTATTTGGGCCATTCCAACCGTCGCATGTGAGCTATTCCATCCAACGATGTCGTATCTCAGAGAATAGAGGAGAAAGGTGTCGCATGTGATCTATTATCCCCAGAAAAATCGTATATCAACGATTTCAGCAAATGATGATGGTATGCTAACTATGTCTAAATCGCTAACAAAAATGCATCTTGGTTGCAATATATGATGCTAGTCCGCTCCCCATCCAAAACTGGAGATCTTGACCACAGAAAATCAGTTGCCTTGATAGTGTCCTCTCACAAGACGTCTGGTTGTAACCCATATACATGATGCAAGTTCCCAATGAAATTGGATATTACATGTTTCCAGTCCTATCGCCCGTGGTTCTTGCGATCATATCAAGCACATGGGACATAATAAGCTCTATAAGAATGCCGCTAGCTTTGAGAAAAAGGGCTCAAAGTTGGAGAAAAAAATAGCTTAGCTAAAAATCACCTTAACGCCCATGTAGAATCAAATAAATATGAAGGCAAGGACGGGTGAGGCTGCAAAACGGGATTATGTTTCAGGACCAGTCCGCATGTCTGATTGAATGAAAGTTCGTACGAGTGATTGATGTGAAACTTGCAACTCGCCATCCTTCCCTAGCAATTTTTTGATATTAAGATTTATCAGTTGGTCCAACAACATAGACGGCAGGATTTGCCACCTGTGTGAATCGAAATGTCAGAATCAGCATCTCCCAAAAACAACACATATATCAAGAAGTAAACCTGAATTATATTCAATGGAAAATATAACGTGCATAATATAATCTTACCCCACAACTGATTGTGAACATCTCAAATTGCGACCTTCACCTCAGTTTAAATAGATCGTCATGAGGTTCCGAATGTAAATTCATTGAGCAGCAAAACAGTTAGGCGTATAAACCCCAACTAATCCATATTAGATTCCTTCTCCCTTCTTTTTATGTTCTTTTATATGAGTATGTGAAATCTGAGAATTGCATGTGAATTATTTGTGATCAATATTTTCATGTGTTACATCTAACTAGCTAACATGAAGACTTAACCTGAAAAAAGCTTGTTACCTTATTTAGCATCAGTAAAAAAATAGTTCTAGAATGTTGATAGCTTAGATTTAAAGTACTATGGATATTTCTAGAGATGATATAGGTGCATCTATATGTCTAACTTGGTTGTGTTGTTTCTTTTCTATTATCATTCCTTACAAATAGTGGACTGCTTCTTATCTAACTCCTCATGCAGTTTCAAACTTACTGTATTTTTGTTAAAACCGATTGTAACCGAGACTTCCGAGATTATGTGGAACAAACAAAATATGTTTTATTTCTATTTATTTTTTATGATAGCTCAAATGTTCTCAATAATACAAAACTAATTATGTAATAAAATGTAATATAATATATATTTTAGAACAAATGGTATATGAAAATTTGATGATTAATAACCCGAGAAACAATAAGAATAAAGGCCTACAAAAAGTGGGTGGATCTTTTTATCATCAAGGGAAATGACAACTGCATTTATGAACTCTAATACGGTAAGAACACGAGCGGTAGAAACGTCCTCCCCATAGCATAGTGTGCTATAATCAACGATATTGTTGACGCCAAAAAAAGACTGTTGATTCTCAGTGTGCAAACACGAGGCCTGGGAGATCTGCTTAACTCCAGTGCAGATCCGATGGCGCGCTGTAGACAGTGCGCGGCGTGCCGGTCAGTTTGACCATTCAACTGACAAGGTGAGCGCCTGCGAGTCGACGGACGATGGTTTCCAGGCGGTGAGTCGATGAAGATTAAGTCGATGCAGGCACAAAGTCGATGTAGGTGCAGAGTCGATTCAAGCAGAGTGGATGCAGGCCAATTCATGATTAAGCATCGGCTTTATATTGATAACATAAAACATAAATCTATGAGCCGATGCATACTAGACTAACTATAATGTTTAACGCTATATCGACCAGTTAATAGAACCACAATGCTGAGTCGATACAACGCCTTGATGAATAAAACTATATGATGATTCATCGATTATAAAAAAAAACTAGTACAATACATAGAGTTGATGAACCAGAGCCGATACAAAAGCTAAGCATTTAATAACCTATCGGTTGCTGTTAGTAACGAGATAACTCATCGGCTAAACACTCCGACGATACCCCGAACAGGCCCTCGCGATGAGATCGTTCTTGTATAGTTGTCCAACTAGAAGATCGGACTTAACCGAGACAGTTCTAGATATCCCAGAAGATCGGTCTGAACCGAGACAGTTTTTGGAATGAACGAACGCCCACATAATACTAGATCTAATCGCTAAGATCTATTCAGAGGTGACTCGAATATACATATTAGACTAGATTGAATTGCTAGAATTAACTACGATAGATCGGTTTTTCTGAGATAGTATGCAACTAATCCTAGTAAAACAACCTAGAAAGATCTAGTATACCGGATAACTAACAACCACGATAAACTGACTAGAATATCAAACTGAACCGAGGAAGTCCAGGGCAGGTTTGCCGCGATCACCGGGGTTCCGAGTGCTCCGTCATGTCGCCGAGGTCGAACTAGTCGATGCAGCCTGCTTCATGACGACGAACCCGCCAGGGTGACGAGTCCTACATCTATCACCGAGAGCCCGCTCTAGACAAAGAACCCGTCGGGATATACCTATTTCTAGGGTGGCGATGCGCCAAAGTTGTATATTGATCAAGAGATAGTTGTTACAATAGCCGGTCCCTTTATATTTATAGGATGGCTTGACTTGGCCTTGAAGGCACGTACAAACTCTAGATGGCAATTTAGTGCCAATCGGTTTTCAAACTACTAAGCTTAACAAATATAATATATTATTTTACCAAAGCAATACACGTAACTTATCTCTTGCCTAATTCTTCCCGTAGCTTTCCTTCTTGACCACGTACACTTAGCTTTCCTTCTTGGCCATGCTCATGTATTACCTTGACCCTTGAGTCTCTTTCTTGTTCATATCCTGGCTGGCCAAATACCATTAGAAATAATTCCTTCCATCAAGTACTCACGTTGAACCCTTACTTTCCTTCTTCCTTAATCCGTTCCCCGAAGCACGTATCCTTCCCTGGACACTTAATCAACCAATCAAATGGCTAATTCGGCTAATTAATTATCCAATCAATTGATGAAGCCAGAACTAGCCACCGATGTCAAATACGCGCTTCAGCTCTGTGGACATAAAACAATAACAGGCGTGTCAAATATCAGTGTCAACACATGCCTCCTAGTTTCGAAATATAATATATTATGTTTTGAAATTCTTCTCCTCTTGCATATTCAAGCAACTCTTTTCAAATATCTATCAGCTCATTGTTTCTATTCTGAGTGCCGATGCCCATGAGTTGGACTTAAACTTTATTCTGGACAAAAGGTCACCAGCTTCTTACTCTTCATCAGCCACTAATTTCTCCTTGTGTCAAGATGATCTTTCATATGAGCTCTGCAGACACGCCATCCGTTGCTAATATCCTCAATATTAGATTACTTCAATCGGCTATAAGTTCTGCATGAGACGCCAGCTCCAGATTTGTAAACCATGTAACTCCATGATAGGGCCGTGTGACTCTAGCTTTAAGGCGAAAATGTCAAGCAGCAGCAAGCAGAGACAATTTAAACTTGTATTGTGAGTGCCGAGAGGCCTCCATGTCATGAGCTATCAAGCATCTTGACTTCCAAACGCAAATCCTCCTCATAATAATGTGATTGAAACCTGTGCACACTCGTGATCCCAACAGCAACATATGTTGAGGACTTCACGCTCCCCTCTCCATCTGATCTCGCATATTGGCTGCTTCACCGGCTCAAACACCACATCAAGATCCAGCTTCATAAACTCCTTTAAATTCTTCCATCGTTGTCATTGGCTTATCTGCTAATCCTATAGTTCCAATACAGCCGATGAGTAAATACATCAAATGCTCTACTGGTCATAACCTTGAAGCTATAAATCTCATTGGTGTCTAAACTGGCCATCCCGGCAGAACCATCACTAGCGTTCCAATCACAAGCTTCTTCCGTATCTGTGGCTCTACCAACGATACCGATGAAACCATACTGATGGCCGATTCTTCTTCTGAATTCTTTTTTGTCACATTGATTTGGTGGCCCTTGCACAACTTCCTAAGCATTCTTCACAACAAGCCAATCACAGACCAGATGCCATCATGCCTTATTTCCTCGCCAAGCCTTACGAATATTTCATTTTCCCTTCCAATTCCCAAACCGGCTTATCAATCTTGTGTCGATATCTTGTCAAATTTCATCTCCAATATACTGATGAGATTGAAACCAATGATAACTGTAGCAAATTTGATGTCAACACAATGAAACAACTGCTTTGGCCAAATATCAATCGGTCAATGGCTTCTTATTCTGAATGCCGATGCCATCCAAGTCTGTAAGCTAAAATAATTGAGGTCATCGGCTTCTTCTCCCCGTCATCTGCCAATCATCAATATAACATAACAGGAAAAGGCAGTCACTCATCAACGACAAGAAGAAACAGCCAATGCAACAAGCCAGGTCACGGCTGCTCCAATAATCGCAAACAGATAGCCGATCCAATCAGTCAAGACGAACAAGCCTGAGTTTACAGCACACCAAATCTTTCACACGCCGAACCTACGCAGCAAGAGGTCATTCAATAAGAAATCATGACAAGCTGCATGTCAGAGATAGCCGATGGTAGAGTGAAGAAGATAATGCAAGCTGTCCTCTCATGTGTGAGTAAAAAAATAATCCGGCAGCGATACTAATCTTCTCAGATAATAAATAATCATCACGTCATTCTTTTTCTAGTTCCTTCTCATCGGATACAACTCTGAATATTCAATCTTCTCTGTACAACTTCTAACCAGGATGTCTCAGCTGACGGCGAGGTGGACAACATACAGCCAATGGTCAAGTAAATATTAGCAACACAATCGTCGATGGCCACATGTCAATATCTCTTGAGCCGGTCCTCCTCTTAATTATGTGGTTCACCTTCTTCCTTATGCAAAGACAAGCATGTACCTGTGCTTTAGACTCAAAATTTCAACTCCAATTGATATTCAAATCCTTCATCATCATGTCTAGCTTAAGCTTGCATAAATGTTTCAGCTGACACTCTTAAAGTTCAAACAAGGATAAACAGACCTCTCTTCATGATAATATGCCGAAACCATAGTTATCGAGTTGACTGTCATAAGCATACCACAAGCAGACTGGTACTTCTGTTTTCTATGCACGAAATCCCAGACTCATACTACTCTCCTGTGCATAATTAACTTCATGCCTCTGTTTTCTAATTTCTGAATTATCCTCCACTTCATGTCCCGTGTAATTAATTAATCTGACCTCCAATGATAAAGTAGCTCTGTGAACCACCAATTAACTCGATAGGGCACCCATCGGATTTTCCAGAAATAAATTACACCACCATGCTTATATTCTGAGTGCTGATGCTCCTCGTGTCTACGATTAACATCGGCATCTTCCTCATTAGTGGCTACTAATTATCCTCATGTGATTCCTTCATACTATGAGCTATCAGGTCAAAAAGACTCACACTATCGTCATACTTGGATAGATCAAACTTGAAGACTGATAAAGTACACAACCTCAAGAGAACCACGGATAGAACGAGCCTAGAACAGTGACAGGTTGCTTTTGTAGATAAATAAGGATTAAATCCCTCCTGGTTGCTAGAGTATCCTCCTATAATACCTTTTGCCACAACATCTTTCCAACATTTACAAATGTCCCAGCCTCCAAGTTGATTTTCTTCTAGCATCTTCTCATGGGGATTATCCTTGAATACTCTATCATTCTCTTATATGAACATGATGCAATTTTTGTCCATGATGACTAGCCAATGGTAAAGTGCAAGAAACATGACAGCTGATGGAATGAAGAATAAAAACATATGCCAGCCAATGATGGAGCAAATACGAGCAACATATATATAAACCGATAGCAAAAATAAAAATGATACCGGTTGTTTCCATATACTGTATCACGCATCGGCTTCAATTTGAATCACCTGCCTCCCCGAGACTTCTTCCAAATTCTAGCCGACAACATAATTCCACCAGCCTTCGGCTTGGTTCTGCATATCGCTTGGTATATCAGCTTCCATACCGCACTAGTAAATATCCATTAACACATACCTTTCATTATGAGTGCTGATGCCCCCATGTTCACGATCAGTATTCGCTTGTGGGGCAATCAACATCGGCATCTCCCTTGTCGGCTGCTACCAGCTATCTTCATATGCATCCTTTATGTTATGAACCGTCATGCTAAAAAGACTTACACTATCGTCACGCCTGGATGGATCAGACTTAACCGAGACAGCACCAATACGCAGGGCGACAATATAAGACTTCAATAGTACAATGATTCACCTTGAACCCGAGCTGTGATGAAGAAACTCGCCAAGCCACGATCTTGGATGCCCACAACCGATGTGCTTAACCAATGTCATGATAGTCATCCTTGTGGTCAATGTCGATCTGCCCATCAGTTATCTACGTGCAATTTAAAGCTAACTCTGAATCCACTTCATTGTCATCATGAGTTGTACCGATGCAAATAGACTATTCCACCGGCCATTAGCAGCAGAATTCTATGTCGTGTGTCGGATGCTCGGAACCGGCTGATGAACAAAGAGAAGCCTTCTTAACTTTTGCATCTGGCACTGAACAAATCTGAATACCATAAACTGACTAATTGGCAATCTGGCAACACATAATATGGTCCAAGCTGGATGAACTGATGTCTCTCTTGATACACGACAGCCAGGTTGATTCCATTTGCATGCAGACATGGAAAGCAAACTGGGCTTTGGTGCTTCGATCGACTTGTCCATTGTCGTCAGAGGTTATTAACAACGAATGGCCACTCTGGTTGCCTCAACTTTAATTTATCGACTTTGTGCTTACTCACTATATCAGCTCTTCAGTGTACAATTGCCACTACTGTAGCTAAGTCGATGCTTACTTTCCAACACATAACTCCCAGGTTAGTGACTTTCTAGTCTCTTGTTGTCAAACACGTCCTTCTCTTACCTTCTTGTACTAATCTTTTCAATGTTTATTTTTTTAACTCTGCTGCCCGTCATAAAGCATTGATTCCATAACAAAATCTTCACATCTGCTGTTGGTGAAAAATAAAGCATGTCGGCCGATGGTCATTCTCAGGAATCACACCTTTACAAGATTCGACCATCGCCATCGGCCTTTATCTCTGATGCTTGATGACGTTCGTCATTCCTCCTCCCAATGAGTTTGCAAATTCTGTCTGATTAAGACCAATAGTACCATAGCCATCTACTTTCTGAGCACCCCTCACAATGCAATCAAACATCGGCTTCTGGATTTTCAGATCATGCTTCAATATACAACTAGCTAAATCCGCAGAAAGAAGGGATCAAAGCCTTACTTCCCACTTCAATCACCAATGCACGCTTGTACTCCTTCCATAATATGCACATTCTTAGTCGATGATGAATTTTCCCTCATAATGGTCTGATGCTGAGAGCAGACTGATAGAATAAAGCCGATGCTTGAAAAGTGAATTCCGCCCAGTCCTAGCTTCTACCAATTCATATTCTCTGTCACAATGATCAGACTTTGAACTGCCATCAAGCTTATGAAAGGGTACAAACAGATCATCAACAACTGAACAAATCTTGATCGTCACACTGGCAGTACATATTAGAAATCAAATTGGACGAACAACCATTGGCTTCACCAAGAAAACTGCTTGATAGGCTCCTACTCAAATTGCATTGCACGCATGCAACTTTTTGCTCCTCTTCATAGCCGATAGAGACTGTTTCCTGCACTGTAGTTGGATGCCCAGGGAAAGTCAATGCAGAGAGAGTCAGAGAGATGCTAAGCCGATAAAGCCACTCCGTCCCTGCTGATGCAATTATCTTTCTTCTCTTGTTACAATAATTAAACTTGAACTTGTTCAACAACGACTTGCACCAACACCACGCCAGCTGACGGAATCACCCACGAAAAACCACATGCATGAACTCAGCCATGATTCACCCCATATGTTGAATCTGTTACCACACGCATCGACTTTGCCCCCCCCCCCCCCCCCCCCCCGAGACAAAAACAAAGCCGACGCCATATCATCTTGATTGTCTGAAGCTAAGGGATGTGTCATCTTTCCAAGTTTCATAAAATATTGAAAATAAATTCGACTTCTAATCTGGTGATGAAAAATATGAGTTCTAATGCTCACCAAATAATGAATATGAGTCCCAACGGGCGTGCCAAAAGCGTGTTGACGTTAAAAACAGACTGTTGATCCTCAAGGTGCAAACACGAGGCCTGAGAGATCTGCTTAACTCCAGTGCAGGTCCGATGGCACGCTATAGACGGTGCGCGGCGTGCCAATCAGTTTGACCATTTAACTGACAAAGGTGAGCGCATGCGAGTCGACGGACGATGGCCTCCAGGCGGTGAGTCAATGAAGATTAAGTCGATACAGTCATAAAGTCGATACAAGCGTAGAGTCGATTCAGGCAGAGTCGATGCAGGTCAATTCATGATTAAGCATCGGTGTTATATTGATAACACAAAACATAAATCTATGAGCCGATGCATACTAGACTAACTATAATGTTTAACGTTATATCGACCAGTTAATAGAATCACAATGTTGAGTCGATACAATGCCTTAATGAATAAAACTATATGATAATTCATCGACTATACAAATAAAACTAGTGAATTACACAGAGTCGATGAACCAGAGCCGATACAAAAGCTAAGCATTTAATCACCTATCGTCTGCTGTTAGTAACTAGATAACTCATCGGCTAAACACTCCGACGATATCCCGAACAGACCCTCGCGATGAGATCGTTCTTGTATGGTTGTCCAACTAGAAGATCGGACTTAACCGAGACAGTTCTAGATATCCCAGAAGATCGGTCTGAGCTGAGACAGTTCTTGAAACGAACGAACGTCCACACAATACTAGATCTAATCACTAAGATCTATTTAAAGGTGACTCGAATATACATATCAGACTAGATTGAATCGCTAGAATTAACTATGATAGATCGGTTTTTCTAAGACGGTATGCAGCTAATCCTAGTAAAACAATCTAGAAAGATCTAGTATACCGGATAACTAGCAACCACGATAAATTGACCAGAATATCAGACTGAACCGAAGAAGTCCTGGGCAGGTCGCCACGATCACCGGGGTGGCGAGTGCTCCGCCATGTCGCCGAGGTCGAACTAGTCAATGCAACCTGCTTTATAACGACGAACCCGTCAGGGTGACGAGTCCTACATCTATCGCCGAGAGCCCGCTCTAGACGAATAACCCATCGAGATATACCTGTTTCCAGGGTGGCGATGTGCCGAAGTTGTATATTGATCAAGAGATAGTTGTTACAATAGCCGGTCCCTTTATATTTATAGGGTGGCTTGACTTGGCCTTAAAGGCACGTACAAACTCTAGATGGCAATTTAGTGCCAATCGGTTTCCAAACTACTAAGCTTAACAAATATAATATATTATTTTACCAAAGCAATACATGTAACTTATCTCTTGCCTAATTCTTCCCGTAGCTTTCCTTCGCTTTCCTTCTTGACCACGGACACTTAGCTTTCCTTCTTGGCCATGCTCACATATTACCTTGACCGTTGAGTTTTTTTCTTGTTCATATCCTGGCTGACCAAATACCATTAGAAATAATTTCTTCCATCAAGTACTCACGTTGAACCCTTACTTTCCTTCTTCCTTAATCCGTTCCCCGAAGCACGTATCCATCTCTGGACACTTAATCAACCAATCAAATGGCTAATTCGGCTAACTAATTATCCAATCAATTGATGAGCCAGAACTAGCCACCGATGTTAAATACGCGCTTCATCTCTGTGGACATAAAACAATAACAGGCGTGTCAAATATCGGTGTCAACAGATATGTATGCCCCAGCCATTGAAGAAACCGAGAAAGATGATAAAGCTTCCCAAAATTCCGGAAACATATACTCTGGGAACCAAACTGTGGTAGTCTGGGCAAGGATGTGAGCAAAAGTCTGTACGCCTTAGTCGTTGTATAAAGTACTTTGAGATATGTATACATATTATATAGATTAGAAAGAAGAAGAATAATTGTCAAAACATACATAATTAAAGCTATCAATCAAATCTGAATATAGCTAGAATCCACTTGTGGATCTATTGAGCCACTCCTAATGAATCACTTATTGATTTACTTAGTAAAGAATTACATGAATAATTTTGCTCGTCTGTAAGATTTTCACATATGTCAAAGTTCCGTTCGGGCGACAACAGTCCACCTCGTCACCTCGGTGATGACAACTTCCACCCACGAATAGTTCTGGGACTTGTTGGGCTGGGCCAAATTCGAGTGGCCCATGGCATGGACGTTTGGCACAGCCCAAGGCCCGGCACGGCATGAGGGAGGTTCGGGCCGTGCCAACCCGACACGAGACATCGGGCTGTGTTGTGCCAAGATTTTAGGCCTGACGGGCGGCATAACACGACATGAATTTTTGGGCCATGCTTGGGCCGGCACGGCACGAATGCGGCCCGACAGCATGATAATAGCCCAATAGCACGATAATGATCCGACATCATGATAACAGCCCGACATCAGTGTCTATTTTTTCTTTTGATTCTTATTTAAAATTGTAAACTTATATAGATTTTACGTTTGTAAATCAAATGCAAGGATTATTTTTTTTCTATAATCTTAGAAAATATGCTCTCTCACAAGGAATTTTTTTTCACTTGTTGGTTTGGTTCAATTATGCAATGACTTATTAACTCATTAATAATCAATATTCAACATTCTTTTCATTTTTTTGTAAATCTTCAAAGAAATTAAAATTTTAAATGAAACTTTGTGTATATATACAACTTCTATATTACCCATTATAGAAATTTTGTATAATTTTTTTCAACACTTCTACTCTTCATTTATGTCAAAACCTCATACCTTCTATATTGTTAAGTATAATTTGAACACACTTTAAAGAAAAAAAATCAAAAAAAAATTCTCATGAATTAAGGAGATTGGTGTTGCCTTAGAAAAACCCCACACAAAAATTGAGTTCATATTTCAATATACTTTTTAAGATAAAATAATATAAAAAATATTTTTCATTTGTTTTTTTATTACACTTAAATTATGATGATTTTGAAATTCAAATTTGGTTGTCACATGTAACATAGACTTAAGAAACTCATATAATTTTGATAAAATTTTATAAATATTTTGATCTATATAATATTATAAAAATAATTAATTTAAACATTTAAAGTACGACTTCTCTATGCTGAAAACGTATTCACGAAGGATAACTTCACAGATACTAGGTCATGTCTGGGCTTGGCACGGTCTCACAGCAGCCCGCCGTGTCATGTGCCGTGACCGGGCCGTATTTTTGTTAGGTTGGTCCGACGTGTCTCAGCAGCACGGCACGAGGCTGCCCGCAGCACGATGGGCCCGTGCCGTGCCAGCCCAGGACTAGCCACGAAGCACCAATATGGTCGCTTATCTACGAAATGAGCCTGCATGGGACGCGTGCCGTTATTACCTGCCTCCTCCTCATCTGCAATCGCCACAAAATCCCGCCACGCTTTCGACGCCGAGTCCTCTTGAAACTGGTCTTCCGTGCACCACCATGCGGAAGCTAGAGCGCCAACGCGTTACAGCCTCCAATAACTTCGTCGGAGCAACACACACGGTCGAGCTGCTCAGCTCAGCGTGCTCCAGGCTCGGTTACACCTGCAGGACTCTATCCCGCAATGCACTCCCCAACCAGCGTGCTGGCTTCAAGGACGACGCCTTTGTCGCGGCTGGTCTTTCCTGCGGCGCTGCAAGTCTGGATGCGAGCAAGTCGCTGGTCACGCTTGCGTCATTGTGTGACTGTTTTCTGATAGAATGGTGCGCGCTGCACGGCATGAGGATGCAAGCATCTTAAGCAGGAGGCATCTATATGAAGGTGCAGGCGACTCGCATCCACGGGCACTGCCACCCACGCCGGAGACATGTCGACAAGTGTTAAATAAAGGTCTAATTGGCGAGTGAGCGTCCATGGATTTCTCTCATTCTGTGCAACGTCGTCACATTCACATCCGTCCCGTGGCAAGGAGAATGGACACATGCACATTAGTTGCAAAACTTATCGTCAGTCCTGCTGCCCACGGTTGCCGGCACTCCCCGGTCCTGAGAGGGCATCTCCAAGACGTAAAGCGTACTGCCGCCGCGCCAACCGATTGAGTCACGAGTCACGCGCAATGTAAACTTAGACTTGGATAAGCGACGACAACATGACGTTTCCAAACGACAAATAAATGAGCTCATAAAACAAAGAGATATTTTGCACGCCATGATAATGGACAGTTTCCAAACTGACAAACCACGCACACGCATACATCGCCCGTGAACCACAGCAACCACAACGCGAAGACGACGTGACGTTTGATGTAAGATGTATGCTAAGTAACTACTGATGCACGTAGATTCCAATCGCGTCGAGAAGCCGTCCGGACCTCTCAAAAAAGCCGACGACACGGCCGCCGTTCTGCAGCGGAACGCTGAAGGGCGTGCACTCCTTTGAGTTCCCGAACGGCCCGTGCTTACCGACGTTGGTGACGAACGTAAGCGACCTCACGATGCCAGCGTGGCCCTCGAACGGGCCGTAGGTCCCGGAGATCTCCTTGATGAACTCCGTCTCGCCGAGTTTGACCTGCGATGCATCCCAGCAACAAACGCAGCCGCACGTGGCATTGAGACAACATCACAAACCGTAAAAATATTGAAAAAAAAGGAGTACAGTACTCCCTCCGTTCAGCTTTTGTTGTCATTTCGGACAACTAATTTGTACTACCCACAAGTCAATTTTTGTGGTTCGAACGTCAACAAATCAGGAACAGAGAAGTATGTACCAAGATACCTCGTGCTTGCGCCCGCCTGAGCCGCCCCGCTGCCCTGCCTTGTGTGACGTTCCGTCGATGGCGGTGTAGGTGAATGAGATGGCGTCGACGGCCCAGTCGCAGCGGATCACGATGCTGTCGAGCTGGTGCGGCGCCACGGCGATGTCATGCAGCTCGCCGCCGCCGCCGCCCCACAGCCCGATCTTGACGAGCCACTCCATACGTGTGCGGTGAGGTGAGAGAGGGACGATATGTTACTGAGATGAGGATGATATAGTGAGCTCAACACTGCGCGGGTTATATAGAGCCGCACCTTGGCGTTTCGGTAATATCAGAGACGATAAATGGAAGTCGACAGACCTGGTTGATCGGCGCGAAATCGCGATTGATGTCAGCGAATACCAAAGGCTCATTGTGGGGAGTTCCAAAGGACTGCGATGGGACTTGTGCAATTCTCGGAGTAATCCAGCTGCATCTACATGCACAGGTAGTTCAACAGGTTTCCACAACGGTTCGGTTCCTAAGGACTGCGAAGGGACTTGTGCAATTCTCGGAGTATAAATTTGCCAACGCACAAGTTGACAGTCATAAAGATTAGTACTACTCCCTTTATACTAACAATTCTATTCGTTTTGGTCTTAGGCCAATCTCAATGCATTTTTTCATTGTACTTTTTTCAAAACTTACAGATTCTTAGGTAAGGCTAGTCCTAATGGAGAATTTCATTTTGTTATTTCAAAAGTGACATGTCATTAAAAAAATAACTATAAATAAAACAATCTCTCCAATGTATAGCTTTTATTTGGATGTTTCATTACACTTAATTCAATGTTTTTTTATTGGTTGTCTATAACATGAAATAAAACTCCTCACCTCCAATGCTAGTATCTTAGTGTTTCAAATATAGAAAATTGTATATACCTAGTTTCATCTAAATAAAACTTCTTCTCTCTTTCTCTCCTAATAACTTCTTTGTCATATCATCAAAATTGCTTATGTGACACCTCATTTATTGAAAATGAAACTCCCATTAGGAGTGACCTAAGTGAGACAATATTTTTCATCACGATGAAAGACCTCTCATAAGGGATAAAAGAAAATTTTCTCTCTCTTCATAACTACATTATCATATCAACTAAAAATACATACTCCCTCCGTACTCAAAATACAGGGCGTCCTGGCGCACGGAGCATTTTTAGATTAGAGGGCGTCCTGGCGCCGTTCTCCTCGCACTGGCTGATCCCGATGCAAAAGCGGCAAAAAAAAAGAACAAAACCAGGCGAGCGCTGGACTCGAACCTGTGACCTGATGCTTTGGAGTTTGGAGTTGTGTGTGCTAGCTAGTCCAGAAGGGAGAGACTTATTAGGAAGCGGCTCAGCGGCGTATTTAATAGCTCCTTGGTATTGTCAATGATGTCCTAAACGCCCTCTAATTTGAGTATGGAAAGAGTATGTGGCATAATATTTAATGCTTATGAAAGACTCCATTGAGACTGACCTTACAACCAGATGGTCCTAAATCAATTCGTTTTGATTATTTTCCTCAACTATGGACTCTTTTATCCCTATTAGGATTAACTCCCGCTAATCACCTAGGCGACGTTTCCGCGCCACAATGCCCACCACTACCACAAAAAGGCGATTTTTAACGACGGTTCATATTGCCAGCTTCCTCTAAAAATCGATTTTGAGAGTTGGAATCGCCTCTATTTTTAGCGACGGACCACATTATGACCCGCCTCTGCCATTGACAATGTGGATCGTCATTAATAATATAAGGCCTAATTCTTTTTATCTTTGACCACTTTGGCCCAACCGAGGCCTATAAAACCTGATTGTAACCCTAACTAGCTGGCCCATCCTCCCCTCTCTAGCTCCCACGCCGCCCCACCACCCTTCTCCCTTCTCTCTCCCCGCCCCACCCCTCTTCGGCTCTCCCTGGCTCCACGCGCCGCCCCACCCCTCTCCCTCCTCTCTCCCCATGTCACCCCTTCCTCTCCCTTCTCTCTCCTAGCACCGTCCACTCCTGTCCCTCCCCTAGTCGGGCTAGCAGCACGTGGGCTGGGGCGGATCTGTCCGCCTTGAGGGCAGGCAATGACGGATCCATCCACCTCGTGCGTGAGCGGTGGCGGCGGTGCTAGGTTAGCGAGCGGCGGTGCAACGGCAAGAGACATAATGGCGGCGATGCAAGGGCCACGCGGGCGGCGGTGCAAGGGCCGCGAGCAACACCGGCCACGTGGGCAGCCTCCTCCTCGCGCATGAGGACGCCAAGCCGCCGCCTCCCTCGAGATCTGCCGGTTCCGACCGCCAATCGCCTCCCCGCGTGTGAGGACGCCGAGCCATCCTCCGCCCTCCTCCACAAGCGCACGAGCTCCACCATCATCGTCGGCGTCCTCCCTCCAGACCTGGTGCCACGGGCCTCGGGCCAAGGATGGGCCTGGATCTGGCGGGCTCAAATGTGTTTTTTTTTTTGTTTTTGGGTTTGGTGGTAGCTACTAATCTTGTTCTTGTTGTAGTTTATATCGTCGACTAGTCGACCGCCGCCACAATGCGTGATTTTTAGCTACCTGGGCGTAGCAGTGGTTTGCCTGATCTGCCGCTACAATGCCTTTTAGTCCGCCGCAATAGACCTTTTTTGTAGTAGTGCACATGCGCTACTCGGAATAATTTCCCAGTTAATCTACGGCCAACGCAAAAAATAGTGCCGGCATGGAGCCTCGAACTCAAACCTCATAACTTAAAAGGAGTTGGACAAAGAAACACTTCCGAATAAAGAGAACCAAATATTCTATTTAATTAATAGGGATAGACAAGAAAACTACAACCTAATTACAAAACTACATAAAGCTACTATAAAGGCGGGCCAAAAATGACTGAAGCAGCAGGCCCACCATTACATCATCATAGCTAAAATAATCTATAAAAATGGCCAAAAGGTGAATCCTGTCATAAAAAATAGATTTATAGCAGCCGATGAAAAAGTCACTTGTTGATACGAATCAACCGACAAAATAATAAAGAAAAAGCGGCTCTGGCTACCGCTATGCACGATCGAGCGCCTTCCAGCTGCTTTCGCGCAGGACAGGTCCACGGGCCTTCATTGACCATCGCTACGCCTTGAGGGTTGAGCCCCGCCTGCCGCTGCGCCGAGCCTCAAGGCTTGAGCTCCTCCCGCCGCCGCAGCCCCGCTCATCGCGGCCCTATTGATCCAATCGCCGCAGCCATGCCCGCCGCCACGCCTCCCGGATCTAGCCGCCGCAGCCCCACCCGTCGTTGCGCCTCTCGGATCCGCGGATCTAATGGGAGAGGATGGGAGGGAGGATGACGGCAGCAGTGTCATCCTAGAAGAGGAGGGCGGCGGCAGTTGGGAGAGCAGGGTGGTGGCAACAACGACTGAGGAGACTAGGAGAGGAGCTAACAATGTTCAAAAGATCATGTAGCTTCAAGACTATCCAAGTTGCCCTCACAAGTTTCAAAAAAAAAAAAGTGGCCCTCACCAATATGACTATTTTAACTATAACTGTAGCAGCTGGGTGCCTTGTACGAGTGAGAAAAAGGGAGAAAGGACATGTAGGTCCTACGAGCTCAATTATAGATTCGAGTTGCTGCCAAGAATAGCTCTACGCTCTGTCCGTTATACAATCTGGAACAGTAAAACTGACTTGCAATTCGCTCGAATATGCTACTAAAAACGAACGATAATTATATTGCTGCCAACTGTGTTGGAATTGGAATTTCAAGCTTCTTTAACATTGGCAACTAATGACAGTTAACCATAATATGAAAATTCACAATATACTCATCAGATTTATCACAGCGACCATCGACCATTGCCCTAGGCCACAAACAAAAAAAACACATATCAACAATGACAGGAGATGATTGTACACCACTATATCTAGAAGAAAGCTAACAAAAATGAATCTTGGTTGCAATATATGATGCTAGTTTCCTGTCCCCATTCAAAACTAGAGATCTGAACTACAGGAAATCAGTTGCCATGATACTGTCCTCTGCCAAGCCATCTGGTTGTAACCCGTGAACCGTAATGCGAGTTCCCAGTGAAAACTGGATACATGTTTTCAGTCCTCTCGCTCTTGGTTCTTGCGAGCATCACGGACATGGAACATAAGCTGCAAAAATGTCACTAGCTATGAGAAAAGGCACACACTACAGAAAGAAATTGCATAGCCAACAATCACCTTAACGCCCACGTAGAATGAAGCAAATATGAAGGCAAGGACAGGCAAGGCTACAAAACAGGATTAATGTATCAGCACCAGTCCAAACATGTCTCACAGAATGAAGTTCATATGAGTGATGGATATGAAACTTGCAACTCACCATCCTTCCCTAGCATTTTTGAAATTAGGATTTTAATTCCAGATGGTCCAACAACATAGCCAACTAGATTTGCCACCTGTGTGCATTGAAATTTCAGAATTAACATCCACAATAAACAACATATATTTGAGTTATGTATGATCAACCTGTATATAGCTAAAATGCATCAATGTCATGACTCGTGATACTCTTTGAGGGATTCGAGACCATATCCAAATTCGCCTATAAATACAGTTACACAAATCATTCAAGGGATAATTTCCCTCAAAGCCATTGCAATTTCGTCTAGACCCTTATTTGTCATCGCAAATGCACTTATCCCCTTCATGCCATCAGGTTGCAATTCCTTACCCTTATTTGCCATCCACATCATCTTTTCTTTTTCTAACTATCAATATTTTTCTGAAATGCCCAAACTGCCCCCATCTTCAACCTCTGTTCTCACACTTCCTCATCTCTATGCATCTCTGCAGCCACCATGAACCTGCCGGGGGGGGGGGGGGGGGGGGGGGGCAGCCACCAGCCATGACGGCGGCCCGAGCTCCTCATGGGGGCGAGCTTGATGCAGCCGGCCATGGCGACGGCCGGAGCTCGCTGTACCTACCTGGGGGAGAGCTCAAGGGGCGACCTCGAGTTAACCCGAGCTTGCTGCACCCATGGCGGCGCCGTCGAGGATGTTTGGGCTTCGGCCATGGCGGCGTGCTTCAATGCGGAGCTGTTAGGGCGGAGAAAGTTCCAGGCAGGGGAGAATAAGGGCAGGGGTGGTGGTTCCATTGCTCCAGGATTGACTCAACCTTGCCACCAGTGACATGGTTAGGGTCGAGATGATGGAGAGAGGTTGAAGACGAGGGTAATTTGGACATTTCAGAAAAATATTGATAATAGAAAAAAGAAATGATGAGGTGGATGGCAAATAAGGGTAAGGAATTGCAACCCGATGGCATAGAGGGGATAAGCGCATTTGCGATGACAAATAAAGGTCTGGACGAATTGCAATGGCTTTGAGGGAATTATCCCATCATTCAACATCTGATATCTTTTCGCTTGGCTATCTATTGTTAAATATCATCGACACAAAGATAAGAAACTGATTGCATGCAAGCTGTGCGCAGATACATAAAACATACCATGAGGCAGCTGATTGTCACAGCACCAGCAACTGCTCCAAGCTCACGGTGAATGAACATCCCCAAGGAACTTTTTGCCTGTCAAATGAGGATGACTAACCTTGTAAAATTCCGATGAATTAGAAAATGGCTACTTATCGATGCATGCATCTCTTAAATTTGCATTCTAACAGAAATTACGTTGGTCTGGAGTTTTTTGTTTGAACCGTCACTTAGTTTGCTTTCCTTAACTATTAACCTTTTTTTACTAAACCTTGAACCCGTAACTTATATATTAGTTCAACTTCCAAAAGTAACAAATTTAATTGGATATGTTTTCATTATATTTAGTATATTAGATTAACCATATGAACTACCAAACAGAAAGTGCATGCTGCTTCAAACCACAGATAGCAGCTATTGACATACTGTTATGCAGGGGCGGAGCCAGGCCCGGACTTGAGGGGGTGCTGATCACTTGGTGTGGATTTTGTTAGACTTCTAACATGATCATTTACATGGAATTTTCTTCATTTACTTAATAATCTAAGCTAATATTTGAGAGGCCAAGGGGGTGCTGCAGCACGGGTAGCACCCCCTGTGGCTCCGCCACTGCTGTTATGTGAGGAAAAAAAAACTTCACCTGGAATTTCTTGGATAAAGATTTCACCAATATTTCTGGAATAAAAAATAAGCAAGTTAACCATGCCCACGAAATAAGTTTCCTGTTTTGAGAAGGCAATCAAATGAGTCATCAAACTTATGTGTCAACAGACCAAGTCAATTAGAAGTTCTGCAAGAGCTACCATTCCAAATCATGCCAGACAGCCACAAATGTGAATACCACCCAGATACTAAGTAGCTTTCGCCGAGATCCACCAAGAGGAATGTACAAGTACCTGCAACAAGAGAGAGAGAGATTGAAGAAAGCTATACAAGGAGCAATACAACACAGTATTACAATTTACAATCATATCTGAGGTCGCTAGCTGTGGTTACAGAGAAGGGCTCATAAAGGTAGTCAAACTGCTAATTACAGACCTGACCAACCATCTGTTAAAAGAAGCATGCCAGCTCTTCCAGAAACTCTCCAGGTCATGACAATTATTTATACACCTGGGCATGTTTTCAGGTGTCTCAATTCCTCCTACCTGCGAAGGAACACTTGCATGAAAAAAATGAAAAAAAATGTTGAAATGAGAACACGGTTGTGTTCATACTTAATTTTTATGTGTCTAATTGTGTACACAAACAACAGAGCAGGGGAGAATACTGAAAACAAAATTTTGAATTACCAGTGACCAAAACCTGAAGTAGCGCCAGATAAGAAAGAATTTCAACCACATGAAGTTTAACACCTGCATCAGGAAGTTTGGGAAGTCAAAATCTTCAATTATAAACCAATCAAATAATGCAGGTGCAGTTTGTTAGCTAAGAATAGAGATGCAAGTGGGTCAGGTCGACTGGGTTGACCATATTAGACCATTTGTACAAAAGAAACACCGGCTATGTGTGTTGGATGGAGTGAACAGAATGGGTTTTGTAATAGCTCAGAATTGAACAGTGGAATCAATTAATCAGGCAAGTGATATTCTAAAGGAAATGATGATATTTATTCAGATAGGTGGTTCCTGACAGATAATAAGGACCATTGTATGATAAATGCGGCATATTGACAACAGGGACCAATAAAAATTCCATAACGACCAAGAAGTAAACCTGAATTATACTTAATGCAAAATGTAAGATGCATAATATAATCTTACCCCATAACTGATGATGAAGATCTCAAATGGTGACAACTTCTGCCATAACCGGCTGTCATCAGAAAATCAATTCAAATTCAGAACAGAATGCAATCACTAGAAGGAAATGGAGAGAGTGAGTGAGAGAGAGAAAGAGAGAATAAGGTACCTTACAACAAAGGCATTGTAATGGCAAAAGTGTGTCATGGCTTCCATCAGAAGGAAACTTAGAATCCACCTCAACCCATACCAAGATATTTGCGCAATTGAATAGTTTTTCTGTGGTATATCTAACTGCAAGATCGCTACATCATGAACAGGTTAGTCTGTGTAAGTCAGTACTTGTCTACTTGCAACAGAAAACAGCCTTAATTACTCTCCAGAAATCTGCAAACATGTTCTAAATTAGCCAGAGCTCTTTGCAAATTAATATTACCAGTTAGGGTGTCATACTTTCAAAATGAAAAGGAAAAATCTGGGACATCAACTCAGGTTCAGGGGATTGGAACTGACAAGTTCATAAGGTTAGTATTATATCAATAGTATCTAAGTTGCTGTATATCGCATTATTTAAACCAAATTTTTAGACTTAACAATTGCAATCTTACTCTCATAGATCAAACTATTTGTCTTTAGAATTTTTTTGGCTACTACAGCAGAATATGCATAACAGCACCAGAACGCAATTTTGTTGAAGTATAAATTGAGACCTTTGAGGAGTCGGCAACAATTTTATTTAATAAATTGCGCCCGCCAGGATTCAAACTCAAGACTTCTGGCTCTGATACCATATTAAGTTTGTATGCACCACCAATTGAACCCAAAAGCCTAAGCTGATGGGAAAGGGTGGGCAATACATTTATACTTCAACAAAATTGACAGGGTATAATATGCATACCATGTGATATCAATGGCTGCAATGATACAAAACTGAAAATTAATTATTTTTTATCAAAACATTAATTTGACTGTATGAATAGAATTATGTAGAATGTGGGGACAAAAACATTTTACATTTCAAAAACCATAATCTTACATGAAAAAAGTCCAAGAATGGCTACCTATCTACTTCTGCTGCTTTTAGCTTGAAATGTAACAAATCAGCTGCAAAATACAATACCAAGAGAAAAGACCAACCTGAGCTGCAAATGCATTATAGCCTAAAATAGGTCCAGCAATATAAAGTGGAGCATATGTCAAGTAGCACAAATATGTTAAGAATGTGTATTTGTCAACATTGAGTCCTCTTTCCTGCTCAGAATAATGGAAACTTTCAGTAACAGATACTTTACATGTAAATACTTCGTAAAGGAATATGTTAAGATGGGTAACCCATATAACACAGAAGCTATATTGCATCTACTATAGCCAAAACAGGCCAACATTCTGTCAGCACAACATTTACCAATCCTTTATGCTTATAGTTTATGAACATCTCTAAAACAGAACTACATTTGTTCTTTCCTATGTCATAATCAGTTCAGATGTTACCATCCTAGTTTCTCATGTTTATCAAAACTATGATGGCACTAGCATGTGCAAATAACCATATTAAAGCATCACTGTCAGCAACAATAAGAAAAGTTGAAAGAACGAAGTACCTGCAAAGCTAAGTAACATGTCTTCCCTGAATAACAAACCTGACATCGCTGCATATGTTTCTGTACCGAAAAGAACTCATGTTATCACAGTCCAATGTTAGCAAGATACGAGCTTTTTATGCATATAAAAGTTGATGTATCAACAAATGCAATCATATCAAAGGCACACTCGACGAAAAATATTGCTCACAGATATCCTAGAGCGCTAAATCCAACAATTGTATTAAGGAAAGAAAATTTTTAGACAACAATTGTGTTTAGGAAAGAAAATTTTCAGACCAGATAAGGTTTAGTCACGCTCTGGTCAAATAAGTATGTCACTTAGACATGTCAGATATTTCTGAAAATGGAAATCAGTGTATTCTGCTTTTGCCTCTAAAACAACGTGAGTATGCGCACAACAGCATGTCATTACTATTCTTGGCAAGGTATTTTCTCTGCGACTATGGACGTTCATAATTAGTCTACCGCATTAACTCAATGATAACAAGCAAAATTTAAATTGAATATTAAGACCAAAGGATTGTATCTTTTATAGTTCTATTAGTGTCAGGAGTCCACAAGACATGCAGCTGGACCTGAAACCATAGCCAAAAGCCCAGCTGGATACAACTGACAAGAATTCCCTCCTTCATCAGGTAGGCCTACAAGCCCTATCTGTGCAGCCTGGTGAGGCCTCTTTCGATGACTGGTGGCAACGAGCAAGTGAGACAGTCAACGGTTATGTGCGGCAGGGACTCAACTCTCTCATAGTATTGGGAGCTTGGACAATCTGGAATCATCGCAATTGTTGTGTGTTTGACGGCGTCACTCCTGGTCTTGCTGGCACTTTAACCCTCGCTGGTGAGGAGTGACATTTTTGGGACACGGCTGGAGCTATAGGGGCGTCCTTCTTGATTGCCCCGCTCCCTGGTAATTAGGTGTTGTGTTAAGCTGGAACTGGGTCACCTATAGTCTATCACAGACGCGAGTGTAATCTAAATAACCTGCGGGTATGTGTGTGTCGTGTTTTGTACAGGTTCTCACCCATCTTTCTTCTCAATATAATGATACGCAGCTCTCCTACGTGTTTGAGAAAAAAAAAACACTAAGAATATTAATGCTTTAGAGATTGAAGCAAATTCAAATTTCTTACTGATTGCATGTGAATCAGGTAAATATGTTTCTATACCTATTTTTAAAGCAACCGATGCTGCAAATTAAAGTATGCAATATAGGGTAAAAGGGGGTACATCATCAGGGAACATAGTACCTTGTGATCAAAGTGAGATGAGCGGAGCGTCCAGCAGTAATCACATCCAAAGCTAATCATTCGTAATACAACTGTGAAAAAATAACTAAGAATATAAAACAAACAATTTATAATGCTGCATTACGAATCTAAAAAAACAAAAACATTGCATAATACCTATGTTGATCTAGTTATATGCAAAGAATCTCTAGTAATATGATCAAGCCAACTACTGCCTGAAAAAATATCATATCCAAACATAAACCATGTTGCAAGATAGATGTTTACACATGGTAGCCCACTTCTATGGCATTTGATTTCACATCATAAACCATAATGAAACAGTGGTTATGAATCGGCAAAACATAGTATCTCAGAGAGTTTATTTACATCAGTTTATTACCTGATTGGATTAACAGTTTTGCTGCAATCATCATGAGGGTCATGATATTTTAGGAACCCATTGTTGGAACCGAAACCAGGGACAAGGTTTTGGTGCCACGGGAGCTGCAGCTTTTGTGGCTCTATGGCCAAATATATATAGAGACCTAATACAAACTAGGAAGGCCTTTACTTGGCCAGCAATCAAACTTAGAGATAGAAAGATTTAAACTTGTCTAATCTATTAGCAAACCGACTAAAGACTCTATCTACTAGAAACTCTAACTAATAAGATACATATGCGCAGGGATATAGCAACAAATCTCCCCCTAATCCTTGCGCAGTTGATTACTTTGAACCATTCCAATCCTAGCTCTAAGCTCATGGAATCTGACTCGCCCAAGTGCCTTCATGAAGATGTCAGCGAGCTGGTCCTGTGTCCCGACGAAATTGGCACTGATGCTGCCGTCTTCAAATGCTTCTCGCACAAAATGATACTTGATCCTGATGTGCTTACTCCTGTGATGAAAGACGGGATTCTTGATCAGCGCCAACGCGGACATGTTGTCGATGTTTAGCCCAACTGTCTCAGCTTGATCTCCAGTGAAATCACTAAGCAGCCGGGCCAGCCAGATAGCCTGTGTTGCTGCCGAAGTTGCAGCAACATACTCTGCCTCACACGAAGACAGAGCAACCACCAGCTGCTTCAAGGAGTGCCAGCTCACTGGTCCGCTCCCAAGGAAGAAGATGCCACCTGATGTACTCCGACTTGTGTCAACATCGCCGGCGAGGTCAGAGTCGGTGTAGCCAATCAACTTCACCCTTGCAGCGCCACCGCGCACATAGAAGCAGCCGTAGTCCAGTGTTCCAGCAATGTAACGGAGGATGCGCTTGACAGCGACCATATGCTCCTCCGTAGGAAGCTGCAGGAACCTGCTCACATACCCAACCGCAAACGAAATGTCCGGCCGGGTGTGAACCAAATAACGTAGGCAGCCAACGATCCGCCGATATAGAGTCGCGTCGACCTTCGCTGCCTCACTGTTGCGGCTCAGTTTGAGCCTCTCCTCCATTGGAGTATGCACGGGATTGCAATTAGACATCCCTGCCACCTCCAAGACCTTCCGCGCATAGCTCCCTTGGCTCGCCGTGATGCCGCCGGCGGTTTGTTGCACCTCAATGCCAAGATAGAAAGACAGGAGGCCAAGATCGCTCATCTTGAACTCCAACTTCATCTCCTCCTTGAAGCGCAGGACGTCCTTTTTTGATGCGCCCGTGATAACCAAGTCATCAACATAGACGCCGACGAGTGTCCGAACACCCCCACTGCCACGACCATAGATGCCAGCCTCGTGTGCACTTTGCGTGAAGCCGAGCGCCTTCAATGTGCTGTCCAGCCGTGCATTCCACGCACGTGGAGCTTGACGAAGTCCATAGAGAGCCTTGTGCAGCCGGAGCACCTTGTTCTCCTTCCCGGCGACGGCGAATCCTGGTGGCTGTGACACATACACCTCCTCCTGAAGCACTCCATTTAGGAATGCGGACTTGACGTCCATATGATGTACGACCCAGCCATGGTGACCTGCCAATGCTAGCAGCAGCCGCACGGATTCCAGCCGCGCAACAGGGGCGAAGGTGTCCTCGTAGTCAATCCCCGGCTGCTAGACGTACCCTTTGGCGACGAGGCGCGCCTTGTGCTTGATAACAGCGCCGGCCTCATTCCGCTTCAGCTTGTACACCCACTTCAAACCGATCGGGCGATGTCCACGTGGCAGGTCGACGAGTTCCCAGGTACCGTTCTCCTCCACGGCACTCATCTCCTCGCGCATGGCCGCCTGCCATGCTTCATCCTTGGCTGCCTCCTGGTACGTGGACGGCTCCCCGGTGCACGCAAGATGGAGCTCGGCGCCGGTCACACGATCTGTAAGGCCTGTTGGAGGCTCGATTTCACCGAGCAGGTCGTCGATCATGCGATAGCGCACGGGAGTGGTGTCATGGGACGCGTCCAACCTATCCTCGTCATTCGGCGGCGGCGTGACGAAGACAGGAGGGACTGGTGCATCTACAGCAGCATGTAGGGGAGGCATTGTCGGTGCAGGGGAGGGCGTTCGCGCAGCTGCCGGAGGTGACGGTGAGCGAGCTCCCCTATTCATGGGAGCCAACACGTCCTCATACGCACGCTGCACGATGTGCTCGATGCGGAAGTCATAGGTGGCCGGCATAGCAGTGGCGTCCGTCTTCCCTTCCCAATCCCAGCCAACAGATTCGTCAAAAATCACGTCGCGGGACACGATCACCTTGCCTGTAGCAGGATCCAGCAATCTGTACGCCTTGGTTCCGCTCGCGTAGCCAATGAACACCAGGGCGCGACTGCGGTCGTCGAGCTTGGACACTCCGGGCTTCACAATCTTCGCGTATGCCACACATCCGAACGTGCGCAGGAAGGAGACCGAAGGTTTCTTGCCCGTCCAAGCCTCATACGGAGTCAGCCCGTCCAAGGCCTTTGTCGGTGCGCGATTGAGGAGGAAGACAGCCGTTGAGACGGCCTCCCCCCAATAGAGCGTCGGCACCTTCCTCTGCTTCAGCAATGCGCGTGCCGTGGCGAGCACAGTCTGATTGCGCCTCTCCACGACGCCGTTTTGCTGTGGCGCGTACGGCGCGCTGAAGTGTTGCTCAACGCCCTGTTCTGCGCAGTAGCGAGCGAATTCAACCGAAGTGAATTCGCCACCATTGTCGGTGCGCAGAACACGAAGTCGTTGACCACTTTGGTTCTCAGCGCCGGCCTGCACCCTTTTGATCGTGGTCTCGGCATCACTCTTAGAGGAGAGGAGCTCGAGCCACATGAAGCGCGAGAAGTCATCGACGAGGAGTAGGGAGTACTTTCTTCCACCTGGTGTAGCTGGAGAGATAGGGCCGCAAAGATCACCATGAACAAGCTCGAGGGGAAGGTCAGCGCGATATTTAGCTTTAGCAGGAAAAGAAGCACGTCGATGCTTGGTGGTGACATAGGTCTCGCACAGCTGATTGACGTGGTCCAGCTTGGGGAGACCTCGCACCATGTCGTCGCGCGCCAGCCTCTGTAAAGCGTCGAAGTTAAGGTGCCCATAGCGATCGTGCCAGAGCCAAGCTCCTTCCGATCCAGCTCGGGCAGCGAGGCACACCGGCTTGGCAGTAGCTAGCCGTAGGATGTAGAGCCGAGTGCGCCCGCGTTCCACCTTGATGAGAAGTCGCCGCTGCCGATCCCAGATGCGCATTACACCGTCTTCAATGTCCACCTTGGAGCCTCCCTGGTCGAGCTGACCAATAGAGATAATGGAGTTCTTCAGCCGGGGAATGTAGTATACACCAGTGAATGCTTTGTGCTCGCCGTTTTGCCCGGCGAAGATGACAGTGCCCTGGCCACGGATCTCCACGACCGAGCCGTCGCCGAAGCGCACGTCGCCAACCACGGCTTGATCCAGACTCGAGAAGACGTCCAGCCTCCCCGTCATATGGTTTGACGCGCCGGTGTCGAGGTACCAGCCCTCCAGTTTCTCCGTGTCATCTGTCTCGCCAAGGAACGCTTGAGCACGCGTCTCATTAAGATGCAACGCCGCGGCGGCGTCGACCAGGTTCAGGTCAACAATCTCGACGAGATGAAGTGCAGGCTCGTCGTCTTTGTCGTCCACCGCCAAGTTCGCCTGCTCGCGCTTGGGTGAGCGGCAATCCTTAGCCCAATGACCTTTGCGGCCGCAATTGTGGCACTTGTTCCGTGCGAGATCAGGACAGGGTGTGTCCTTTGCTTCTGCCTCCTTGCCGCCGCTCTTCCTCCCTCTCTGACCGCGCCGGCGGTTCTTGGCTTTGGCCTTTGAGGCAGACTCCCCGGACTGCTTGGAGCGCGCAAGCCACTGCTCCTCCGTAAGCAGTAGCTTGCCAGACGCATCAATGTCCGGTGCGTTGGAGTCACGGTTCTCCACCGCTTTCAGTCAACTAGTGATGTCGTCGACAGTTAGCGTGGAGATGTCAAGCAGGGTCTCAATGGAGACGGCTACCTGCCTAAACGTCTTCGGTACCAGTCGAAGGTATTTTTCCACTACCTTCTGATCCGGCTCAGGGTCACCTAGAACGGCCAGCTGGGTCACGATGCTCTCGAGTCGAACAGCAAAGTCGCCCACCGCCTCGCCTTCGCGGAAGCAGAGTTGCTCGTACTTTGCCCGTACAGCCTGCGCATTGGACTTGCGCGTTCGCTCGTCACCTATGCGTGCTTTCCGGATCGCCTCCCATGCCTCCTATGCAGACGGCTTCACGGCTGTCGCTGCCTGCATCTCGAGAGGAAGCCCGAGCAGAATTGCTTCCAGGACCATCCGATCTACTTGAGCGTCACAGTCGCCGAATTCCACGGCCTCCCACAGGCCGCGGGCTTGGAGCTTCACCTTCATCACCAAAGACCAATCAATATAATTTGCCTTGTTCAAGATTGGGAACGTTCCGGCGCCGCCAACCTCCTTGATCACCCGCTGCACGACGGAGCGGCGCCCGCCGCGTCTTCGTCTGCTTGGAGAAGGGGATTGCGACCTGCTAGGCGAGCAAGAGGTGCGAGGGGTGGCGACAAGTTTCTTGCCGTCGCTCTTGTCCCCATCGACCACCTTGCCATCAACCTTTGCCGGAGGGGGGGTTGCTGCCATCTAGAACGAATCTGCTAAACCAGGCTCTGATTACCAATTGTTGGAACCGAAACCAGGGACAAGGTTTTGGTGCTACGGGAGCTGCAGCTTTTGTGGCTCTATGGCCAAATATATATAGAGACCTAATCCAAACTAGGAAGGCCTTTACTTGGCCAGCAATCAAACTTAGAGATAGAAAGATTTAATCTTGCCTAATCTATTAGCAAACCGACTAAAGACTCTATCTACTAGAAACTCTAACTAATAAGATACATATGCGCAGGGATATAGCAACACCCATTGTTTAGCAATAGGTCACTGGGATTACAGTGTCTGGAAGTTGAATACAAAATAGTTTGTGGAAACCAACAAGTCTGATAAGTGTGTATTTAAAAAGGTGTGACAGTGCTGGTTTTCACTTTTTTCAGTTTTGCATCCTTAACATGAAAAGACACTAGAAGACAACTAACTTCAGGCTGCAGAGTTATTAACCCGAATTGCTATAAGTTAACGTTTACTTGACATCAGAAAACTCAATGCATGAACATGATTCAGAACATAAGGAGAAACATACCAAAATTGAAGCAAATGTGCCATCGAAATGTACCACGATAGCTGTCTAGAAATGCCAGATTTTGCCTATTTAGACAAGAAAGTCAAATATCGTCAAGGAAAAAACAACAGGAGAAGGCATCTTACACAGAGAAACTGCAAGATGCAGTGCAGTGGCAATAAAAACCTCACCCAAGTAATGAGAATGAATAGCCTTCGTAAACTCGATTAAGTATAAGAATAGCTAAGTTGAAGCTCCAAATGAGGCCAGTGCAATACTTATATCGAGCAAAAAGCTACAAAAGATAAAACTACAATCAACAACAAATTCATAGTAGCATTAATCAAGATTATGACAACAGAAACTGAAATTTATTTTGAGACTTGAACCCTTTCAAATTCGTTTAATTAAAAACTATTGATTCAACATAACTTTCTTCTAGCATACAGTTTTCAATATCCTCAACAATCTGGTTAAGATATAAACTTGAACCATGGATGTCATGGCCAGATGGCCATCATGGTAGACAAGATTCAGGACAAAGATTTATGCTTTAAGATCACCAGAAAATGGTTTTAAAAGAAACGTGAGCATATGTGTGAAGGTGAACTTGAATTAGAACTTCAACATTTCACTGATTTACCAAAGTCCAAACGTTATGATATATGCATGATCAGCATTATGCAAGTTTATTACTGCAACATTTTGCTATTCTGACACCAAATATTTTCTTCCCCAAAAAGATCGATCCACTCCAAAAGAAACTGATCCTTTTCTTTTTTTATTGGGAATGGCAAGAATGATAGTAAACATTACAGGAATTTCATTCACTAAATTGATAGTGTATTTCCATGTATGAACATTATTTCCATACACAAAGTACAACAAAAGAACAAAGACTATGGCTATTTTAAGTCCAAGCAGCAGTGATGAAGGATGCTAGCACTGACCTTTACTATGGAATAATTAATCCACGATATTAACAGAATGAAGACAACGCTGTCACGGAGATAAACAAGTTAGAAATTTTCCAGCAATGGATAACAGGCAAATCAAAATGGACTGGTCAGTGGCATACCAAGCACCGTGAAGATAAACTAAGTAGTTCAATGACAGTATCAGCCACAACAAAGCTGTCCCACGGCCCTTCAAGCCACAGAAGTATCGCAATGAAGTAACTAAAATCAGAAATGCAGCCATCACAACAGTCAGAATTGGCAAGTTCCCGCGGAAGTTTCTCCATTGTGAATCAGACAGGTCCTGCAGATAGCGGACAGGAAGATCAAGCCTCCAGAATTCCAATCAACATACGACACAGAACAACGAAATAGAAAACAAGCGTAGTTTACACACATTCCGATGGCCGGCAAATGACCCCGCGCGCAAGCCATAAAGTCTCCCAGAGTAATCTGCAACCGCGAAGCAGATGTGAGACGAGCGGCACGCGCGCTACGAGGATAATGAGTCAGGAATTAAGTGACGTACCCTGCGAGAGGCGAAGCGACCTGCGGATCACGACGAAGTAGAAGCCCAGCGCGTAGAGGACGAGAGCGCCGAGCTCCAGCCGCTTCCACTGCACGCCGCCCATCTCCGTCCAGCCTCAATCCCCCCAGCTAGCCAGCTCCTGCCTTAGGAGGCGCGAAGGGAACGCGCGGTGGCCGTAGCGGAGGCGGCGGAGTGGAGGCCTGAGATCCGGGCTCAACGGCGGCAGACGATCCAGGCGGAGGCCGCGCCGACCGGGGGAGGAGACCGAAGCGTGGTGGTGGCCGTTGGATATGCGTCGGAGCAGAACCACCTCGCGTCAGCGATCGACACAAAGGCGTACTCCTGAAAACCGCTTCCGAAAGAGAAACACGTAACCACACAGTACGGGGCTGTAGTGGGCCCCAAAGTATCTAGGCAGTTACGCGTGGCCCGGGCCTAGTTGAACCTAGTGACGTCACGCCACACGCCAAGGTCCAGGTCTCCAACACTGGTGGCCGGCCACGCGACCGCACCTCCCGCCGCACGAGCGAGGCACTTCAGAGGTCCCACGCGTCAGTAGAACGAACACAGGGTGCGTTTTGACGAAAACACCCCTGGGATCGGCTTCAATCACTCTGATCCACTGCTGCTCCCTGCCCCTTCCCCTTCATAGCAGGACTGCAGGAGAACCAAAACCCTCCGACGTCCGGCCTTAGCCTGAATCCAGTTCCGGGGTACGGATTCAGCGATCTTTTCTTCGAATCGATTCCCGTGAGTGTAGTCTACTGACTGTTTCTTCAGTTTTTCTGTGTGCTTTTTACCGAATTTCTCGGTTCAGCTTTCAGGGGGGGGGGGGGGGGGATAAGAAATCCCTATAATAGCACTGCCTAATCGTATCCAGTTTCTAACAATTGAATGGAGGATTCTGTTGATTTTTCCTGAAATTATCTTTTCCTGAATCCGTGATTTCAGAACGAGCAACAGCAAGTGCAAATTGCATCAAAGCTCTGGGAAAAATCTGTTCGTCAGTAGTCGGATTTCTGTACTGATTGGAAGTTAGCGTCAGTCGAAGCAAGAATGCGAGGGGTACGACGTAGCGCTCGCCGTGAGTCGTCTCGGAAGGAGGTCTGCGAGTTCGAGCAGTTCACCATCTCCGGCGAGGTGTCCCACCTCACCAGGGCCAGGTCGCAGCCGTGCCACAGGACCCGCGGCGCCGTGCACACGGGCCGGAGGAAGCCCCTGTCGACGTTCGAGCTGCTGTCGGCGAGGGAGTCCGGCCGCACTGGCGGCGCTGGGTTCTCTTTGGCTGATCGCGCCTATGTCGGCCGGAAACACATCCCGGCGAAAGGGCCGTGGGGAGTGGACGACATGGACAGCGAGGCCTACGTTTCGCAGTTCTCTGTTGATGGCTCATTGCTCGTCGCTGGCTTTCGGGTAGGTGATGGTTTTTACTTTTGTTCAAGAAAAGTTTCATGTATAAAAACTGTCTGGTGGCTAACAACTCTCTGCGCCGAAAATGTGATGATAAGGGAAGCCGCATCAGAATTTATGATTCTGAGAAAGGATGGAAGGTTCGTAAGGATATAAGCTGCAGAAGTCTGCGGTGGACAGTTTCAGATATTGCTCTGTCTCCTGACCAACGATTCCTTGTAAGTTTCTTATAAACATAAAGTTTCCTTTGCGTAGAGTTGGTTGCTACCTTCACCAAAGCTGTATCTTGGGCATTTCGTGTTCATTTACATGCCTGTTTTCTTTCTCAAGTGTGTTGGAATGGTTTTCAGGCATATTCAACTTTGTCGCCCATCGTTCATATTGTGAATGTACAGAGTGCTGGAAAGGAATCACATGCTAATATTACAGTATGCTCTGTCTCCTAAATCTTTAGTTTCACCCTCACATTAAATTCATAAATGCCTGTCTTGTACTTCTCATCCATGTTCTTTCTCTCTTTTTTTCTGCAGGAAATTCATGAGGGGTTGGATCTCGCTGCTGATAATTATGAAATAGACTTTGGAATATTTTCGGTGAAATTCTCAAAAGATGGAAGAGAAATTGTTGTTGGGAATAATGAGAGATCAATATATGTTTATGATCTCGGAGAAAATAAAGTATCCGTCCGTATCAAAGCTCATAAGGTATAGAATCATCTGGCCAGTACTATCTTGTTTGAATTATTTTTTGGTGTTTTAAACGGTGTTTTGCTTATTTGTCAGTTTTATTACCCAGTTATCTTATTCATTGTGTGCTCGTCATCCTTATTTTCAGTCTATGATGAAACAACACTAATTCTTTTTATCAAAATTGCTACCATAAATAAAGTATATAGACAGTTTTTTTGTGACAGACCTCCATCATAGAATCTAAAAATGTTTTGTTAGCTCAACTTTCCTGGATCCAATTGGATTATTCTCTATGAAGTTGTACAATGTTTAGTACCAGTACCTTATGCAAGAATAAAATATTGATGGATATCCTAGAAGGAAATATAATGGACACAATTAATTGTAAAGATGACTAGGACTCAGCATGATAAGTCTCTATCAGTCTATTGCATCAGCTGCTTCGTTATTCAATAAATCACACATATATGTCTCATAGCTCTACCATCCCAGATTCTGTTGAAAATATTGTCTATGATACTGTAGAATGTTACTCCATCTGGTCCAATTTATTTGACATTTAGGACAGCTGAACCAATCTAAAACACAGTGTTTTCCTAAATGGCCGTTTAGACATGTTTAAACGCTATACGGTGACCCACTGCAGTTTAGAGCCTAGTCGGCCTCCCAAACAGTTGACCTGTTCGTCAAAAACGTCTCAGAAGGAAATGTACTGGACAGTGAATTAAACAGTATTTTCAAAGAGTATGTAAAGTGGACTAGAAACCAACATATCAAGCTTCTGTCAGACCATGTCATCAGCAGCTTAATCATTCAATATGTTTGACATAAGGCTTCTCATGATCAAATATTATGGTGTGGTTTGAGCTTGTGAAGGCCAGGTAGTCTATGGTTTTGTGTTACACTTCTCCTTCGTGCTGTAAAAGCCAGAACCATGTTTGCTTAGCATTATAAGTTCCTGGTACAGTTGGATGACTACAGTATTATGTTAGGAAAATATGATGTTTTACATTTTTGTGATCTCATTTTTTCTCCTGCTGTTTCTCTAAGGCTGATGTCAACGCGGTCACCTTCGCTGATGAAAGTGGTAATATATTGTACTCTGGAAGTGATGACAGTTTCTGCAAGGTCAGTATTGTTTGGATTATTTTCCGTTTTACTGCTGGTAATCTTTGCTTCGTTAAAATCATATTGTTTTTCTAATTGATAATAAAACTAGCACAAAATTTCACTTTAATAAATATAATTAGACTTGAATATGTGATACCCAATCTTGGATATAGTTTTTCTAGATTTTTTTGAAGTAAATTGTGAGATGCAACAGGAAAGTTGTGTTAAATCATCCCTTCATTTTTGTCTTCCATTTATCCAAACTTACCTTGCCTATTGATATTGTAAATGACGACCCTCAGGTGTGGGACAGGCGCTGCCTTTCAGGAGAAAAGCCAGCAGGGGTATTGACAGGTCATTTGGATGGGGTTACATTTATCGATAGTCGTGGTGATGGCCGTTATTTCATCTCCAATTGCAAGGATCAGACAATCAAACTTTGGGACATCAGGAAAATGTCCTCTGCCGCACGATCGTATGTGCCCACTCGATGTCCATCCATTACTTTGTAGTTACTCTAAGTTCTATTTTTTTAAAAAAATGGGATTCTTATTTTTGCAGTCGCCCGCTGAGAATTGTGGACTGGGACTATAGGTGGATGTCGTTCCCATCAGAAGCCCATCATTTCAGGCATCCAGATGATCAGTCTCTAGCCACATATAGAGGTCATTCAGTTCTACGAACGCTCATCCGTTGTTACTTCTCCCCTGCGCACAGGTTAGGCAGGAATGGCAATTAGTTTTTTCACTCTCATTTTGTTTTTGAAGTAGTATAGCTAGATTACATTTGTCACTGGAAACTCAATTTGGATCTTAGAGTCTACCCTATTATCCTACTAAACTATTGATATAACAAGTCTCAGTCCAATCCTTTTTTTCTGTTTGGTGCAGCACGGGCCAGAGGTACATATACACAGGATCCAGTGACAAGTCTGTTTATATTTATGATGCGGTATGTATAGTTTCTCTGATTCACAAAACTTAAAATGTTGCACACTCTGGTAGCCCATGACCATAGTTCTTCATAAACAACAGGAGCAGCAAGCTCCATGTAAACTTCTAGACAGTTTCTGATTTCTTGCCCGAACCTGCTGCTCATTCAGATAACTGGGGAGACTGTCGAGAAACTATCATGGCATGGATCCATCATCAGAGATTGTACCTGGCATCCATACTATCCAACACTCGTCACCTCCTCCTGGGACGGCTATCTGGCTCGTTGGGAGACCTCGGGAGATGATGACGACCCTTCGATGCTCGCCGCAGAAGAGCAAAGGCCAAGTCCTTACCTTACAGCATACGGCGACTCCTTTCTGTTGTAGAGAAGCTTCGTCTTGTGAACTTGACTCAATGTTTCTGTTGCCTGTAAAGATCGTAACCCAAGGAGCTTGGATAATACTGTAGTTTTGGAAATAGCCAGTCAGGCATGTCACAATTGTATAGCGTTTGCTGCTTGTTTGCAGCATAAGAATTCATGTGCGATAAGGTCATATACATTAACTGAAAAAAATGATATGATGGTTTAAAATATGTTTCCAAAAATTCAAGTTGCAATACATACGTTTTCAACATCCTGTGTTCTTGAAGATCCAGACGTTACGTTTATATAGTCCACTACGTACCGGAACCATTGGTTTGAAATCGTGACGTCTATTTTTTTTCCCCACGTTCAAGGCATCTAGTATGCCTTGGGTGTACAATTTGTAGGAACGCTAGAACGCTGCTACTTGATAGAGAAGCCAGCTACATGTGAAGACAATGCTAGATGGAGATGCAACTTCAGGTTGAGTTTGCAAATTTTTAGCATGATAAAAAAAATTTATATCTAAAGCAATTGATAGAGACGAGGATATGAATATCTTCTTATTTATTGCGTTTACACATATTATTTATTACATTTACACTATAAATGTTTATATTATTAGATAAACCTAAATGTTCAGAAATGCTTATATTGTTGGACGAAGGGAGTACTAAGAGTCATGAACAAGATATATTATAAGTTACGTCTATAGTGACATCATATAGGAAGGAGGGGCCAATTTGGGCTCCTAACAAAAATGTTTCAGGGAAGATGAATGAATAGTAAAGAGTTTTTAAAAGAGCGAGGAAAGAGTTGAAAAACTCAACATATTTTTCATACAGGAACAAATTTTTTTTTTTTTCAACTCGTAGGAATGTTCGGGCATTTTTCTAGTATAATGCATGGTATCTAGATTCATGGTAAACATAAGTTTTTTTTCTTTTTCTGAGAGCCTCCTAGCGTGCTGCTTCACGTGTGCATCGACAAGACACGGTGAATATAACACATGGTGCTTTCTGAAGGCTAATATATTCATGGCAAATATAAGTTCTTTTTTTTTCTTAGAAGCCTGCCAGCGTGCCAGCCAGGTGCTTCACGAGCCGCTAAATATTGATTCAAGTGGTAATCAAGTACCATCATAAGTAACTGAAACCGAAGTTTGCTGAGAAGTCTAACACCCATCATAGTGTGTGCAACGGTTCAGACTTACGCGTTTCTGAAGGCTACATGGTATCCAATGAATAGCTAAGGTGTTTTCATATTCTTTTACATGCCTTTTTTTTGTTCTATTATATTAGATTTAATCAGATTAGTTTTACTGGACTTTGGCAATATCTGCGGTCGTTTTGCTTGTAAGGCCACACCAACGTTGCATAGCAATCATCAATATCAAGCAAAAAAAAAATGACATTTAGTAAAACTGTAAAACGACTGATCACGTACCATAAAAAAAATTTGAACCATAGGTACTGCGAACATTCCATGGACGCAACATGGCCCTTGTAAACACTAGAACAAGTTAACAAAATGTGAATACTGTAGAACAAGCACTTAGTCTACAATGAAGGCTTTTGATAGAGGCTATCACCACCATTTGACAACTGCATGTGCAACCACTTGTAGGCCTCTTTTAACGCCTCACCGAACCACCCTTCCTGAGCATACAAGAACTTGACCGTTTTAACGACGTTTGCTGCACGTGAATAGCGTGTTAGGAGCGAACATGTTCCTTAAATTATGTAGCTTACAGCATAATGCAACGATGATTCTACTCAAAGCAAATTGACAGGAAATGTTCTCCATTTTAGCATGAAAGTTGATGCAAAGCTGAGTAAGTTTTCATACTTTCTTATACCTCAGACCGCAAGACAAAAAAAAGTACTTCTAGCTCCGACACTATGATGTAAGCCATCACATCACAGATTAGATGCATACATACTGATAAGGGCAGTGCAATGCAAGGATTAAGTAGTTAAAATATAAAATTACGGCCAAGGTATATTAGAAAATTCCTCAGCCAAGGATTATAGTTCAAGCCATTCCAAACTTCTCTAAACTTTATTAAGGATGAAAAACAAAGATAAACCTTATTCTCTTGCTTGGTGCAAGTATTCCACGTTTCTCAATGCTCTTGTAGCGATCCCTTGCTAGATTACAGCACCCCTGAGTGAATACCATAGTTAGTCCTGGTAGAATAGTAAACAACAACAATACTAAATCCTATAAGGTAATAGGTACTACCTTCAGCTGCCTAAGAGAACCGCTAATCTCTTCTGTCAGTAGAACTTGAACAGGAGCTGGTACAAATCTGGTAGGTTTTGAAAGGTTATAGTACCGAAAAAATCAAAGCCAAACATTCAGGGAGATATTATATGAATAGATAACTAAATATCAAATGTACCAAATAATCTACTCAAAATGTTGCCTTTAACCTAGATAGATAACTCAAATAGCATAATCATTTTCATCAAATTCATGAATACAAACATATAGGAATCACTGACATTGAATATATTGGAGGCAATTAATTAGCTAGTTTTAGAAATGTACTTGTGTCTGCCCAAACGAGGAGGGCCTGATTTCAGCCTTTCTTCTTTGGTCACAGTTCGCCGTATTCGCTTCTTCTCCTTTTCCTCGTCCTCTTTAGCAATCTCATCAATTATATTTGGCAAGCTAAAAAATTACAATAGCATAAGCATATCTTTGACAAGGCAAAACGCTATTCTTGAAATTCAATGACCTGAGATAATAGAGACCTACCTGTCAATTTCCTTTGAAAGGCTTTCTTTCTTCTTTGCTTCCTCTTCAGCTCTCAACCTCTCCTTACGACGAGCTCTTTTGTTCATTTCTACTCTTGTAACTCTTTTTGTTTTGTTCTTCCTGAAAAGGAAAATAAATATCATAAACTAAAAAACATCAACAAATATAAACTGACCAGACTAGTGAACAGTAACTACAATACATTCCATTGCCAAAAAATTAAAACATAAATAATCAAAACAGACTATGTTTCTTCATAAAGCAGAGCATGTCTTCAACATACAACTAGGCTTTCAGTCCCAAGCAAGTTGGGGTAGGCTAAAGATAAACCCAAGTGAACCAACAAGTCTTCAAAATGCTCATGTCAAATCTAAAACAAAGGCCGGTCATTTCCAAAATACTGCAAACTTCAATTCGTCTATAAGATTAACTATTTAATTGTTGAAAATACATATAGTATAACATTAACAAAATGTCCAAGACAAGTTATTTGGTAGAACATGCAAAACATTAAAAACCACTAGGTAACAATATATAACCATAACTAAAGTAACATACAGAAAGCATGGCAGACTTGAGAATAAAAGTTACATGGGCCAAATCATATTGGTGCGCATAATGTAATTCACATTACTCACTAATACTCCATTCTGTCATCACAAGTGCTATTGGGACAAGCCATTAAACTAGTAAACTTTTATCTACCAGTAATTTCATTCAATTCAGACAATAAGACTGGACATACAGAAATTTTATGTAAACAACTTTCATGGTATTATAATTTCAGGTAGCATTTTGTAAATATATCACAACACACACCAGCGCTCTTAGTTAATTATATGTGAATTGTCAGCTAAAAAATGTTTATTTACGACCCAAGGAGATATTTCATAGATAATCAAGGCTAACCTTTGTCCAGCCAAAACATCAGCATCCTGATCTCCCTCACCTTGTTCAACATCTTCATCTCCATCATCAGCATCGAGAAAGAATTTCTGCAGGGCAGAGGAAGGAAGCTTATGATCAAACACTACCAGGTGAAAGAAAGTAATTATCAATGCAAACTAGAAAAGGGTTCAAGATCATAAGCGCGCATGGCACATTCTACATGAAATAGTCATATTATTTAATTTCAAACATGAACTTCAGACAAGCAACCTGAAAGGACACCCGTCAAATCAAAGTTCAAAATCGGACAAACTTACTCTATAGTTTAATGAATGAGCACATTAGCCATAAATCATTGTAAACAATAATCATACAACAAGGAATCAACAAATCCATCCAAATGCACATGCAGTTAGAAGCAGAGATAAGCCTTCTACAAGGATAGGACAATTCATGGTGAAATAGCATAAGCCTCGAATCATAAAGCTTACATCTTCTTCTGTAATAGCTTCACCAGGAACTATAAGTGGCACAGGTTTGGGCCCCAATTCTTTTGTGTAGATTTTACGCATTTCATCCGCAACTGCTTGAGCAAGAGAGTCCTGCAGATACCAACATAAATTGGATGAGTAGAATAACCATCCATTCTTATAGTTGAAGAAAAGCAAAGGGCCTTCCCTAACTATCATCACAAGAAAGGGAAGTGCAAGATATGACATGAACTCAATTCAGTGTCGACTTGAGGCCTTGCCTCACTAACATATAAAGTGCCACTGAATTGAGTGTCTTATTATAAATTATCCCCAAAAGACAAGACCTCCACTAGTCTGAATCCGAAAGTAATAAGAAATAGATAAAATTGCACACATCTGGAATGTTAGGAGCAAGGTTTACATAACCGACCAGGCCGGTATAACCGGCCGCGGCTGGCTAACCGGCCGGTTATACCGGTTAACCGGTCGGTTAGACGGTTTTAGTGATATATTTTGAATATATATTTTTAAGTTTAAAAATATCAGTTTTTGAACGGTTTTACCGGCTAACCGGTCGGTTATTCAGGTTAACCAGTCGGTTAGATCAGTTTTGTCCAATTTAATTTTTTTTTAATTTTGAAAAAAATTAAATTATAACCGGGGGTTAACCGGCCGACAGGGTAACCGGCCCGGACCGGTTTTCCGGTTAACCCTGGTTAGGAGTACAAAGTATAACACAAACCTGATGTGCCTCAAATGGAGGATTAAATGAACATCCTGGGGGCTCAACTTCAACAGCAGGGATCACAGATGTTGTTGTGGTAGATCTCTGCCATACAAGTACAAACAAATCAAAAAGATCTTTCAGTACACTAAAAGTCAGAATTTTGAAATGATCAAAACAGTGATAATTTGTTTGCATATAACTCCAGGACAATGTAATTAAACATTCTGTAGATAATACAAGCAATACAGTAGCAGGTTGTGGAGTGGTGCAGTACCTTTTTAACCTTGATGTCTCTGTCACCATCTCCGCCCCATATGTCAAGATTATTTTCAGCAGAATCATCATCCTGTAGCCAAAATTCTGAATTTTAGAAACAGTATGCATTTGTTACCAAACAGAAAGATTTTCCAGTACACCAAAACTGCCTTCCAGGCAGAATCATAGAAAACTCAGAATTTTAGAAAAAACACTTATTTGTTTGCACACAAGACCAGCACTTGGCAAATAAACATTCTGCAGATACAAACAGTAGAGTACAAGGTTGTGGAGCCTCACAGCACCTTTTTAGCCTTGCTGTCTCCTTTATCATCTCCGCCTGATATGTCAAGATTCTTTTCAGCAGAATCATCATCCTGTGGCCAAGACAAATCACGGTTAGCAAGTTGGGCCTCAAACAGAAACAAATTTTCTTCAGAGTGTCAATACCATGGGGGCAATCTTTTCTTCATCTGCCTCCTGTGTCTCCTGTGGTTCCTTAGCCTTATTCTTCTTCTTTGCCTTCTTAACCTTCTTGCTCACCACAGGGACAATTTTTTTTTCATGTGTCTTCTGCAATTCCTTATTTTTTGCCTTATCCTTCTTGCTCACCATAGACGATGGAACTGGTTGTACAAATGGGTTCCGCTTTAACACACTCTCATGGTACAGAACCCTCTCTCTCTTCTTCTCAATCTTTCTTTTGACAGGAATATCTACAGGTGGAAATCAAAAGTTCAGCATTTCAGATAAGTGGAAGATGAGCAGGAAACCTACTGTAGGTAAAAAACATGGAAAGTGGAAACAGAAACTGTAATAAACACTAACTTCTTATATGCACATGATACTGTGATAGAAGCAGTGATCACCACTGATTTTCATTGCACATGACAATTTAAATATGCTTTAAGCCCAACTCAAAACTACTGTAGTAATTCAGTCTAAGATTGCCATGCTTGTCAAATTATGACTAGATAAACCAGGCAAGTGATAAAACAGAAACACACATTGAGATGAATTCATTGGATGACCTACACTAGCAAGCATATGTTGTGATGTGCATCCGGGATTGTGTCTTCCATAAGAAACTAAAACATAATTCTGAACCTCTAACGGTTACCTTCCACCTCTGATGTCCGACCACCAGAGTTGGACAAGTTAGGTTTTGAACAATGGGCATTCAGAATTCTATCTCACCAAGAACAGTTTATCGAAACTGATGAGCCTCCACTGATTCTGAGTGGTTTGCGAATATATATTATAGGAATACATGCTTCAACAATGAAATGTTTTGTTTTCGTATCTTCTAGGCTATAAAAATGGATTCAACTTTTATCATGTATATGATGAATATAGCATGGAGGCATAGCTCAAAAGTTTGGGCAGTTTAGGATACCAATGTGTCAGAACATATGAAGTTTTATGAAAAGTTAATGGCCGCGTGGGGAACGGGGCTGACCTTTGGTGGTTGCTCCGGCGGTGGAAGTGGATGCCGAGGCGGTGGGCTTATCGACAAAGAAGAGCGAGTCCGAGGGTAGCGACGGGATGGCGGCGGCGCCAGCGTGGGCGTCCCGCGTCTGCTGCTCGTAGAACTCTTCGATGTCATCGGTGCTGATGTTGGCACGCCACGCCTTCTTCCCCTTCCGCGAACCCTTCGACGCCTTCCCCATCGCGCCGCCGCCGCTCTCGATCGCTCGCGGTGGTGGGAAGCGGTGAGATGAAGCGGGCGAGGGGTTTGGGGAGGGATCCTTTGGGGAGGAGGCGGGGAAGGAGGAAGGGAGGGGATGAGAAGTGTTTTTGCCGGTGGGTTAGGGTTTGTGCGGTCTAGGTGGGGGACACTGGCATGTGGGCCCTGTAGTTTGGGCCCTTCTACAGTGACTACCCTCGTTCAGTCGTTCTCGAATGGAAGTTCTGAAAGTTGCAGCTCGCACAGTCGCACATGAAAACGAAAAGAAAATTTATAAAATGATTTTTAGCATCTTCAATTTAAGAGCTTTTCATGATCACCAGTCATGGTGGACAACAGATATTTGATTTTTGTCCATCCATTATCTTTCTCTCATCGTATTAGTTTACAGACAAAACCACTTTTTTCAGGTCGTGTAGAGGTAAAAAAAATCCTCCTCGACGTAGTTCATTTTTGACTTGGAGTTGTGGCCCATTACTGTACTTTCTCAGTTATCTTGTACTCTCCTTAGAATCTTTCGAAGTAAAATTCTGAAGAGTATAGTGGTCATGTGGTCTACGTTTAATACATCACCAATTAATCCCAAATCACAAACTTGCCCTCATCTCAGTCAACATTACCCGTCATACAATACACGGAAAGGCTCAAAGTTTTTTTTTTGTCGCACCATACTAAGTAGTGGGCACTACAGGGAAGTCTGATCAACTAAAATGTTTAGGCATGCTAACAGAATGGACCGACCACCAGCAGTAAGACTAGTTTAATACCGAAAATGTATAACGATATACATGTTTTATGCCATTACCACTTCTTGCGCCAACAAGTTCATGCAGCATAATAGAATGTACACCTAAAATGTACTGATCCTAGAGTCCACGATGTTGTAAAACTACCCTGTTCGTTTGTCCACAGGGGGTACTACATCCCAAAGGATGGCACCAGAAAAGTACAGGTTAAACAAGATTCATGTATCACAATTAGAATGAAGGGCGCCCTTTTGAGTCTGATGAATTCAAGTGACTCGACCTTTTCCTTCCAAGGGTCTTCCATGTGAAACTGCTTCCCTGCTGTAAGCTGCTGGTGATGACTTCATCATCGCCATCATCTTCGTTCTCATCCTTGCTGTAGGATGAAACTTTTGTCGTTCCTCTTTCAGGGGTCCAGGTTGGGTTGCTTGCATCATCACTATTTTCTACAGACCTGGGCCTTTTCCTCCGACTGATATCAACTCCTTGCATGTCGGATGAATAAGTGGTCCTCTTCGCTCTTGGAGTCATCTTTGGAATGTCTTCAAATCCATCATCAGATTTCATCCACTGGTCACCAAAGGAGTCTGAATAGACCACCTCCTTCCTACGTCTCTTTGAACCAGCCAGAATTTCCTGGTATTCATCTGCCAGTGTCTTTTTGGTTACAGGTTCATTATTGTTAAACACCCAGTCTGGAACTTCATTTCCGTCCATAAGCCTAGATTTGTAGTTTTCTCTTTGCCTCCTCTCTTCATCCATCTTCTCAAACAACCAGAATTCATGTTCATTTCGAGCAGCCAAACGGTTTATCTCACGCTCACTGGGGATATCAGTTCCCAGTGAGCTTGTTCCTTTCCTGAGGATCTCCTGAAGCATTGCTCGTCTGTCCTGTGCTGCAGTGGGAATTAACATGAAAATTTGTGAGTTCCAATACAACACATATGCACATAAAATGAAATAAATAGGAAACAGAGCACTCAAACAAACCTGTGGAAGTTGTGTTGAATAACCCAGCCTGAATAACTTTTGCATCAATGCCCATCTTCTGTTTTGCCCGCTCTAAGATCTCTTCTTCAATTGAGCCAACACTAACGAGAACAAACACACGTACTTCATTCTTTTGTCCTATACGATGGGCACGGTCTTCAGCTTGCTGATCCATTTGAGGATTCCAGTCACTATCAAATATAATAACAGTGTCTGCAGTCTGCAAATTCAACCCAAGGCCTCCAGCTCGAGTGCTGAGGAGAAATATGAAATATTCTGAATCCTTCTTATTAAAATCTGCCAATAATTTCCCCCGTTCTTCAGTCTTTGTGGATCCATCAAGCCTCATGTACTTGAAGCTGTACATTTGCAAATATACTTCCAAAATGTCAAGTAGTTTTGTCATCTGAGAGAAAAGTAGAACCCTGTGGCCAGCCCTCTGTAGTTTCGGAAGTAGACGATCAAGCAACTCGAACTTCCCTGATGCCCTAACAATTTCCTCCCGCTGATACATGTTATAATGCTCCACAAAAAGGTAGGGGTGGTTGCAACACTTCCTAAGCTGCATTGACAGATTTTGCAAAGCCTTTGATCTGAGCCCTGCACACACACAAGTATAACAATAAGCACATTGCTTCTACAACGAAAATGTTTAAGAATGACATAAGGACAAGATGATGTAATAATAAATCAACACAAACAGATCCAGATTTGCAATGACATTATAGAAGTAGAAGAAGGCTATGAATGGTCTCTCCAGTACTAGAATGACATACCAGATCCTAGAGCAACCCTTTCCCTGCTCATGACTTGTTCGTAATATGCTTTTTGCCAAGCAGACATGTCACACTTCAGAATTACTTGGGTTTTCACAGGGAGATATTTTTCCACTTCGTCTTTCTTCCTCCTCAGCAGAAATGGACGCAAAACCTGGAAGAAAAACATAGGATGCAATGAGATGCAATGAACATTTATTGGCATGCTTATGTTTCACCACAATTTATGAGCTGTCAGCTCATCAGTTGGTTGTGTTCAACTAGTGGATGTTCATCAACTTGCAAGGGAGTCAAAAGAAATAATTAACTGGACAGGTGGACTGGGGCAGAATTACTCACTTGGTGCAAACGATGTATGATTAGTAGTTGTTCCTCATCATTAAGACTGACATCACATGCGAATGGTGCATTAAACCATTCTTCAAAGTTCTGAGATGAATTGAAAATATTGGGCAGAATGAAGTTAAGCAAAGACCACAGCTCTTGCAGGCTGTTTTGGATTGGTGTGCCAGTCAAAAGTAGTCTGCGACGGATCTGATATCTGCAAAACAAGGTATCGGTAATCTGAAAGTTTAATGGTCAAATGGTGCAATTAAACTAAATTACTAAAAGTCTAAAACAATGATAAATAATGCATAAGAATGAAAAAGATGGCACAGACAGAGTAGGACAACAATTTTAGTTCAATTTTGAATTAGAATTCACAACAACAATTTAAGAATGGAGAGGGTAATGAACTAGTGATGGAAAACATATACGGCAACTATAAATTTGGTGAACTTCACCAGGTACTATATCTAATGAGTTTATTTAAAGCGATTAGTCCAAAAGCTGGTCAATCAACATTTCAAAACACAATATGATGACCATTTAATCAAGTACGAGTTGGCAAAATACTCTTTGATCTGAATTATGGCGTGTTAAGATTCTTGGTATACTAAGGAATGGTCAAATGACACTTGTGATGGAGTCGATCCCGACAAAAACCATAGCGCTTCTATGCAGTTACAACTTACAACTCCTGAGCTCTCTGTCGAGAGATAATCTCGATAGTTATTCTAGGTATGCGTATGAGTATGAAAGCCGATGGACACAGGACACAGGGTTTATACAAGTTTGGGCCTCCCGAAGGATAGCAACCCTACGTCCTGTTTGATGTTCTTGTATTTCTAGGGTTCGCACTGGGTTTCGATTCCCAATACGAGTTCTGATGATCTTTGAGGACCCCCTGCCCTCCTTATATAACCGAAGGGCAGTGGTTTACATGGTAACCTATCATTCGGTTACATTTGATTCTATCTATACATCATATCTCTTGACCTAACTTGTAGCCTACTCTAAACAAATATCCGAGTAGTTATCCTCTGGGCCTTAATCTCCAATGCTTCATAAACTAGCCTCTGGCCCACTCGGCCATATTACCGAGTGGATAAGTATCCCATATATTTATGTACCACACTCTCTATCTATTCATTATTACTTTTCCAACCTTTTCTTCTCTCCAAACTCAAGGAACAAAGCTTGCAGGCAAAAAATGGTCTGGCCCTTTGTGCAGGCACTGTTAGTTATTAATATTGGGTGACATTTCCTGGTGTGTCTGGGGAAAGGTCATTTTAGTTATTAATACTGGGTGACTTTTCGAGGTGTTCTGGGGAAAGAATGTCGTGCAAATTATTTAATGCAGGCTGCACTGAACAAAGCAGCAAAACTTATTATGTTAGTTTTAAGGTCCCCCACTTTCTTTGACAAAAAACAAGAATTAAATATATCCTTAGATGTTTATTGCATGTAGAGAACTAGACATAAAATAAAGAGTTTACGACAATAAAGAACAGCTGGTAATAAAGCAGTAAAAACCGAAACATCAAACTCATCTTCCATTATTTTGTAACTGGTAAGGAAAAAACCTATATTTGAAGACCTAACACTAATTTGAAGGTTGAGGCTCATGTGTTCATAAGACATTACAGGCCCTCAGATAATAACTGGCAGTAATTAAATGTCAGACACAGCTTTGATTGAGTAAGAAAACATGAATAAAGAGTATACCCGGATACTAGTGTTTGAGCAAGAGCGCATTCATGGTTTTTCAAGCGATGCCCTTCATCAACTATCAAGTAATGCCAATGAACCTTTCTTAGAAACTTCTTATCTTTTAGTATCAAATCATAATGTGTCAGCAAAACGTTGAAGTGTACTCCTTCGCCGAAATAAGTTTCCCTTAAAGCCTTCCTTTCATCTGGACGGCCATCATACAGAATTGCCCCAATGCTGAAATAAACAAGAGCATGTTGAGCATGTGGCTTTGATATATAATGGACTGAGAAAATATGCATTGGAGTTTTCATCATGCACATTTCAGAGTACCTGGGAGCCCAAGTTTTGAACTCATTAGACCAATTTGGCAATACTGCTTTTGGAGCAATTATCAAATGTGGTCCTGTGACTTCCTTCTTTTCCAAGAGATAAGCGATAAAAGCTATGGTCTGAATTGTTTTCCCCAAACCCATTTCATCAGCCAAAATACCATTCAAATTGTTGTTGAATAAAGAAAGCATCCATTGGAGACCTTCTAATTGATAGGGTCTTAATTCCCCACCTTCGAGAGCTGATGGTTGTTCTGTTACCTGTATGATACAGAAAACATTAGTTTCTACCATCATAGATTCTACCATATTTTACAAAAATAAAAGGATAAAATAGAATTAGCAAAGATAAGGACAGCACAAATTATAAACTCCAACTGAAAATAGATATGAAATCATGCAGCGGAAATTTTCCATGTTTAGCCTTTGATATAACAAGTATTCAAGCCAGAATGAAAGAATCACCATCAGTCAATGGAAAAGATAAGAATAGTGCTTCACATAATATTTCCACTTTGCAAGTGTGAATGAGGTAGTAGTTATCAGCAGTTGAATCTTACATGACTAGGATGCTGATATAGTTCATTTTACTCGCCACATTCTCTACTTAGCTGCACTCACCCTTTTGTATTCCCTAATGAATAGTACCAACCTTGTGCCCCAAGTTGGAATCAATTTAATAATAATTGATATGGTGGTCAATGAAACTACACCTTACTCTGAATTGTGGACACGCCAACACACTTAACAATTTGTCCAATATACAGCAAAAAAGATCTTTTACCTTCTCTTCAATAGAATGGACAGTAGAATCAAGCCTGCGTCCAGCATTAAATTTGCTCTCGTTAGCAGATTCAGGAGGATCTGCATCGTCATCTGAAGGAGACCCTCCAGGTGATTCACTCTTGATGCCTGACATTTGAGAATAATCCTCTGATTCTGACCCTTTTGGCACTTCCAACACTTCAGGCCGACTAACATGCTCAGCATCTTTTTGTCGTTGTACAGCTTTCCCAATTCCTTCAAGAAGCTCATTTGTTTTGTCAAGGAGCATTTTCAGGCGCTCATTCTTGCTCTCCTCAACCATCCTCATGTATGCTTCTTGATCACCATTTTTCAGAGCTACCATTCTAGTCTTCTCAATCCGTGAGATACGCTGGCGTGCCCGAACATGCCATGCCTATATTAAGCAGGCAAAAAAGGGCTCTCAAAAACTGAAGTAGCATATTCAGAACAATATCTCCAAGATAAAATCATATTCTAATTTAAACATTTTATCATAGTACAGATAATGCAACAATACATAAATAAGGTAGCAAAAACACAGCAGCAATATCTCCAAGATAAAATCATATTCTAAATTAAACATTTTATCATAGTACAGATACTGCACCAATACGTAAATAAGGTAGCAAAAACACAGCAGACAACTTTTCACAATATGTTTACTCTTGTTCTCAGGGTTAAAAAATGACTTCATCAAACATCACCTTTCTTAATGGCCAGGAGCATAAAAGAACTACCAGATGCAAACTACAGTTAACCGAGAAAGTTTCAGATAGACCAACATATAGTGTCCAAAACAAATTAAAGAGTATACAAACTAAAGAGATATTTGGTGACATTGGATGGTAATTAAACAAACCAATGATAGATGCACCAAGTGCAAGCCTGTAGAGCTCCAAAATTGAGACAGCCACTCTTTTCATAGGTCACAGATTAATTGGTATTGCTTGCAGCAACCAGAAGCAGAATGTACCAAATTACTACTATTGCATTGAACATATGTTTCAACGACGAAACATGATACAACGGCGTATCAGTGCAGCATAATTGGTTCAGTTTGGAGAGCAAATGTTCCTACAACTACAGAACACACAGAACTAGGTGGTGGATCGGCATTTTGTTCACAAAACTCTAAAGAAAATTTATATCAAACCATACCAGAATTCCATCATTCCGCTGCTTTCTTTGTTTGTGTGTAGTTCCTAATTGCACCTGATGTTCCCTACATGCATTCATAATTTCTGCAAAGAACTTCCTCTTCCTCATATCTATCTGGTTCTTTTCCTCCTCTTCAAGTCTTGATATCCTCTAAAATTCAAAAGTACCAAAATTACAATCAAGATTTTAACTGTATACAAAATACCCAACTGTATTCGAACAAACACAAACCTCTGTGAATCTCTTTTTGCGCTGAATATCATCAGAGTCCACCAGAAAAGTATCTCCTATCCCATACATGGTAAAAGGATACTGAATCCGCATCATCCCCCAGTCAAACAATTGTCGCTCAGGATATGCACATTTCTTGTGTAGCCAATACTCTGCACTGACATCGGAACGTACTTTCTTCTGCAAGTCCAACAACTGCATGTATATATGAATCATCAGCAAAGACACATTAGGAAAATCCTGGTGATGTTACCCTTCAAATTATAAATGTGAGATAGACATGTGTAACACAATAATACCTCCATGTCCATTAATGGAAGGTGTATTTTAAAATGGAGAAGTCTTCCAAAGTAAAATTTGAACATGAATTTCTCTTATAACATATTGCTAATTGCAGTAAAATCAGCATCATATTAAAAGGATTATGAAGCTAGAAACTATCCATACAATCTTTCTACACTAAATTTGCATGTAATTCTGACAAATTGTTGATCAAAGCTTAAATTTGTCCTTCTCAAATCAAAATACAACTTGCATTAATGGACGGAGGGAGTAGCTGACAGCTAGGTAAAGGATACTATGCAGTTGACGCAACATGCATACTACATTATTTTTAGGCAGCCTGTACATATTATTTCATTTTAGCACCCACAATCTGACGCATTAAATACTTGCCATCTGCAAAACTTAGGGGGTGTCTGGTTTATGGCTGCTGGCTGCCACGCCGCGCCTTAGGCGGCAGCCCAGAGTGTGGTGGCCAAAAATCACGCCATACTCACCACAAGCAAAAGCAAAGAAAAGTCTGTGGCGTGTCATTTCCTCCGCACAAAACAAGCACCATCCAAGATGCTGCGGTGCCATCGAACTTTCGACGTGGCGAATGACAGCTGGGAACCAAAGACCCCCTTAACTATTATACCTATATAGTCTTGTTAAGCATTTACTGCTACGAGTATCATCCACATCTGTATTTATTATGCAAAATCCTGAGCAGTTTTGAGTAGTCAGTGGATTCTTTTGTGACATGTTTAGGTGAAAATCATAGAGCCTTTGTCTCAAGAAAATTGAGGATGAGCTAGAGATGAAACTAACAAGCTAAATTGTTTTTATTTCTTTATAATGTAAATAAAATGGTGGCCATGGGCATTGGCATCCTACATATGATGTTGTCCCTTTCTGCCTTGTGACAATATGAGTGCCTCCTGAGACACCTTTCTATTTTGTGTTCTCATTCATGCCTCAAATTGCCTAATCCGTGACGATATCCCTAAGACCCTAATTAGGATTAGGGACTCAGTTGAGGATTTGGAATGAGGAATTTTGGCTTAGAAGAAAGCATTGGGCGATAGCTGGCACAGCGGTGGGAGGTGGCAGGATATTGGTGTGTGGGTGCCATAGCGTACTGAAACTGAGGGAGCGGAGGGGCTATGGCAGGCCAAGGCATCTCCCCTCCGGCTGAGCAACGGCTTGTGGTGGCGGTGGGAGTGGCTCCACATTGTTCACTTTTCTAAGCTCGCGTCCGTTAACAACTAATGCAGACGTCAACGCATGGAGAGCAAGACACACAGTGTGGTCATAAGATTTCAATCAAATGGCAGGGATATCTAGGACGCCCGAGCAAGTGGACACCAAATCCGCTTAGTTCTTTGAAATTTCAGGGATTTGTTAACGCAATTAGAATAATTTCACTACATGGTCAGTACATCAAACTCAACAATCAGTTCAAAATACTTGCAATACATGCATAGGTGAATAGGTCCAAGATGAAGATGTAATAACGTATCAGAGTTTTTGCATACAACAAATGAATAAAACAACACAACATTGTGATATATAACAAATACATTTCTGACTGTATCATTTAACAGTGGTATAGAACCATTATCCACATAAGGAGGGCCAAGGTAAAAAGAAAACCATACAAATGAACACCACCAAGAACAAAGTAATGTCAGCAAGGTAATCCATATTTCTAGATTGTCCATTTACCTTCAGCCCATACAGCTCAAGCAAACACTTCATTTGCAAGTCCTCACCCCTAGTAGATGGCAACCCTGGCACATAAAACGAATTAAGCGACAAAGCTATTGCATGTATAAAAATTATGATCAAACAACTAAGCAACTGTTTAAGCCAAGTAATAATAAAGAAGCAATAAAGGCAATAGCCAGGAAAATAAATGCAAGCACAGACAAATTGCATTTGGCATGTGATCAACATTCAGGTGTATGCGGATAGATTCTATTGCACCATAAAATACAAAAAGCCATTCTAAATTTGCTGTATTTTTACCTTTTCAAGACTTAGTGTTTCACAATGAATCAAGCATAGCCATAGAACCAAAAGAAAGCCTTGGGACAAAGGCCAGGCCAAGCCATAGTACAACCAAAAGCTGCCTACGAGGCTAGGACCAATGCCAGACAAAGGAACTTCATCAGATAGGAGAGATGTAGTTGGCAAGGAAGGAAACAAAAAGGCAACTGAGCAACCAGGTTTACCATACCAGAAAGAGAAACCAATACATAAAAAGGGAGTTCATAGAAGACACCAAAGAGAAGTAACCAATTTTGAATGCAACTCACAAATCAACCAGCTAACAAAGTATCAAAAAAGGAGTTCAAGAAGACCTTCAAGTTCAGCTAGCCGATGCTGAATGGATGCATTGAATCGTCCTTCTTTTAGAGCAGCCAATTCTGAGTAGGATATGGGTGTTCTTTGATTCTTAAATATTGCATCTTCAAGCTCTTCAATCAAGGTGGCCCCCTGTAAGGTAATTACTTCACTCTCAGTCAAAATGTAGAGCATCGACCAGTCCAAAGCTTATCAAGCAAATTATCCCAACCAAAAAAAAAAAGAGGTCAAGAAGTAAGCGCTTCAACCCGATGATACATGGGACATTTGTCTACATAGCACTTCAAAAGATTCACTTGGTCTGTAGGAACTAAGAGACCAAAATTGTTTCAGGACGTCACACAATGTCCCCAAGACAAAGTTTCAGTGTCCTACAGGAAAATAAAAATGTTTCCTGCAGACCAAATCAACTTTTTAAGTGTCCTGCAAACAAGTTTACCTTATCACAATGGCAAGAAATCATTAGCTTACACCTCCATAGATAAGAAGATAAGCAATTTATATCATTGTTTATTTAAGGGAACTAAAATTTTCTAGAACACAATAAGATTTTTTTTTTCAATCACACAAAATTGTAGCTTTAGGGAAACAGGATAAGTCAAACCATACTATAGACAATTAAGGGCTTGTCAAACTTCACCAGAGACTCATTACTCATCAACCACCTCATGTCGAAAAAAATAGACAATAGCCCCCAATCTGTGATTCTTTTTTTTTTAACTAAAGGTATCCAGAACACACGCCAGCAGCGGCATATAAATTGAACAGACCTTAGTTATCAAATTGAACTTCAACCATAACCAAAGGTAACACCATGGGAGAGAAAAGAATTGCACCTAAATTCATATGATTGCAAAGCTAAAATCACAGTTCTGACTTGTGAACTAATCTGAAATTGACGGTTTATCCATGTACATTGAACAGACCTTAGTTTATCAAATTCTGTTGAACTTCAGCCATAACCAAAGATAACAAGGGAGAGAAAAGAATTGCACCTAAATTCCTATGATTGCAAAGCTAACCGAAAACTGACAGTTTCAGTATTGGCAAGGTGAAATCCATCCTATATCACTTCGACCACATCCAACAAACTTATGGGGAAATAAACTAGAATTCAACGCAAAATTAGTCAGTAATCCACTATCCCCTGAAAGGTAACACCATGGGAGAGAAAAGAATTGCACCTAAATTCATATGATTGCAAAGCTAAAATCACAGTTCTAAACTAACCTAAAATTGACGGTTTCACCATGTACATCGAACAGACCTTAGTTTATCAAATTCTGTTCAACTTCACCCATAACCAAAGATAACAAGGGAGAGAAAAGAATTGCACCTAAATTCATATGATTGCAAAGCTAAGCTCACAGTTCTGAGCTAACCGAAAACTGACGGTTTCAGTACTGGCAAGGTGAAATCCATCCTATATCACTTCGACCACATCCAACAAACTTATGGGGAAATAAACTAGAATTCAATGCAACATTAGTCAGTAGTCCACTATTCCCCAAAAGTTGTCTTAGATGTACCAAAAACCAGTTAAACCTATCGGGAACCATTTAAGCTCTATAATAATAAGTGAATATATGTCCTAACGAAGATTTTCAAAGCACACGAATACAAAGAGTCAAAGACCATACTTATCAGAGGAATTTGCTGGACCTCGCGGATCTGATTCAGGACGACCAACCAAAGCTAATACATGCATAAAAATCCAAAAGCACACTAAATAGAACATGTGCTCAAAGTGCATCCTACAATATATAGAACGAATCACGCTTTGAATCTAAAAGTACTATCCAAAATATTGGCTGAATCTAGTCGATTCCACAAACCCTAATCAAATCGCCTCCCAAGTCAGCCCCCAACATCGCAGCGCAACGAGTACACAAGACCTGAGGATCCGAGCGGAATGGAAATTCGCCACACAAACAGAAGAACCAAGGCACGCACCTCGGCCGCACCGTGAGCGGCGGCGTCCCCCTTGCCAGCCCCATCCGCTACTGCAATCTCTTCGTCCCCTACCTTCTCAGCATCCCCTTCCACCACCGGCACCACCTCCTCCTCCGCAGCGTCCCCATCGTGGTAGATGGACGACACCGCGCGGAGGACAGCGGGGGGCAGAGGGAGGTTGCGCGAGAGCAGGTTGAGCGCGCCGATGAGCGTCCTGGCTTGCTCCACCGCGTCGCCGGCGTCCTCAAAGGCGGGCGTGACCGGCACCGCCGCGGCGTCCACGGACGCCGACATCGCGAGCTAGGGTTTCGAGCCTCCGCGAGGCGAGGCGAGGCAGCGCCGCCGCGTCCCTGCGGGGTTCAAATCCACGCGCGGCAACGGTCCTGGGAGCTTTTGAGCGGGGTTTGATGGGGAGTTTTCCCGCTGTCCTGTGTCAGAGGAAGCCGAAGCTTCTTCGATCGATCGATGGGGGGAAGCGCGGGCGCCGCGGCTGCCTGGGCTGCGGGGTGGGGAAATTGGGGATTTTTTGTCCTTTTTATCCGCTCGGAATATATATACTGGATCGGGTCAGGCGTTGACGGGTGGGGGAATCCGATTGCGCGTTGGCGTCTGTCTGGTGTGCAGATCTCATAGTCATCGTTCGATGGGCTGGGCCTGAGCGAACAGAGTCGGCCCATGAATCTGGCTAGAGATGCAACCTACTACAGAAATTTGGAAGCTTTTTCAGCTTATGCTGGGAATCAATAAGACACGTTAGACTGACTTCAACAGGGAATGCAAAAGCAAACCAATTATGTCTTTTTAACAAGAAATACAAACCCTCCAATAGAGTAGGCAAAGAGGGAGGCATTTTTAGCTTCTAGGAGAGAGGGTATGCATTTTTGCATTCCCTCTCTCTTAGAATGCAAAGTATCTGCTCTCTTGAAGGTGAAACAAAACTGTCTCTTCTATATAAGAGGAAATTCTCATTTACCTCTTCAAATTACCTCATTGTTGTTGGAGTCAGCCTTAGCATTTAATAAAGACAGAATTCATGATGCCTAAAAAACACAGAATTCATGTGTACGTATGGACTACTACGTATATTAGCATTGACTGTCATGTATGTCTTGTTTTAGTGCATTTCAGCAACTTCATCCGGGCTGTATATGAGCAACTCCAACAGATCTTCATTTTCACCCCTAATAGAAAAAAAACAAAAACTATCATATTAGAAATGGGAGGATTAACAAACTGCTCCAGTAGTTCCCCATCTCATCCCTAATAATTCTTCATCCCTAAAAAACACCTCTCCATCCCCAATATAGTGAGGATCTCCCTGTCATCCCCATTAGCTGGGGCTCACCTATCTTTCATAGTTTTTTTTTTGGCACGAATAACTTTCCCCCTTCGCGTGAAGGCCTTCCTACTTCTCGACTCTCTCTTCTTACGCCTCTGCTCATCGATTCCAGTCGTCGTGCGCCTTCTTCATCGGTCTGCTCGCCTGCCATGGACCATTGCTCCGAGCTCCTTCGGATCTTGGGTGCTCAAATCGACCGTGAGCTCGGGTGCCACAGCTGGATCTGGGCGGAACACGGGTGGCAACCGCCGACGAGAGATGGAAAGGACTGTGTCGGCAACGCTGTCGTCGGCTGAATCTGCCCGTCGTGTGCCTCCCTAATGCCGTTGCCGACCGAATCCGCCCATCACCTCCACTCGAGCCGCATCCACCCGAGCCCGTCGTCTCTAGGCACCAAACTCTCCCTCGCTCCTCCTTTTCCTCCCGGTTCACCGTCTCCGAGCACTGAGCCCTAGGGTGAGCAGCAGGATGGTGGTCCCCTCCACCTTGGTCGCGCTTCACCTTGGCGGTGGCCCCTTGCGTGTTGCCCGCCGCCATGGACCATCCACCCCGAGCTCGGGTGCCATGGGTTGATTTGGGCGGAGCTCCATCTTCGTGGTGCCCTCGACCTTCAGCTCGTGGTGGACGTCGCCCTGCTCGCCAGTCGAGAGTCCCGCCCGTGATACGGTTGTGGTCTTCGAGTTCGAGAGAGGAGAGGGGATGGGAAGGAAGGGAACGATGGCATATTTGTGGTTTGGTTGTCTTCGTCTTTTGAAAACATATTTGATGTTGTATGTTTCCATATTGGGGATGAGGTATTAGGGAACTACTAGAGTGAATGTCCCCAATATTCTGAAATTGGTTTTTGTCCATCTCTAATAGCTCTATATTAGGGATAGATTATTGGGGAACTGTTGGAGTTGCTCTAAGTTAGATCCTTGCTACTCGAACGAAATGCAAGGGTTAGTGGATCGATGATTTTTTATACTACAAACTAGGACACATCTCTGGTTGTATCTTGTGAGTATAAATTATGGTAATTACACATTCAAGACCTATCTGTCAGGGTTTATTAAGCAACTTTAACTTTAGATAACGCCATAAGCTCTGCTAAACATGTAAAACTCAAAATAACTTATGATCATAAGCAACAATAACTAACAAAATGGTACACGTAACTAGGGTAGACAAAAATCTCAAGAACTACAATTTGACATGGCTCATACGCTGACTCATATCAAATTTTTTAGGCTCCAATTTTCAAGCAATTTCAAGTTACACATTGTTTTTAGTCGTTGTCATAGTGCTTGATGGTAACTCCTAGGTTTGGTAAATTGTTCTCGTCTAGTGGTTAGCAAAAACGAGCCAAACTTGAGCTCTTTAAGCCAAGCCCTATGTTGTGGATACAAGTCCAAAACATACACATTAAACATGCACATTAAGAGCGATATCAATCCTATTAATTGATAAGGCTAGAGGAACAATACAGCCAGCTAAGAAAAGAAAGGTACCGACATCCATCAATCAGTTCTAGGGTCTTGTATTTATAGAAAGTGGAGAAGAAAGCAATCCCATTTCTATCATTGATTTGTTATAGATATCACACATATGCCCTTAAGCTTATAATTGAATCAGAAGACTACATTGATCAAATATAAGATAATTGAGCCCATGAGAAGAAGGAACGGGTTCCTTAAACCTTTCCTCTAACACCCTACTTTGAGTTTGTTACTCGTAGGGAGTTGAGCTGAACTAAAATAATTTATCTATATATCTTATATAAACACAATCCACTATGTTCCATTTATTTTCATTTCTCTTTATGAATTCATGTTTTTCCTAAAGTCACATTGAGCCATATCACCTTAATAATCCAATTCTTTGAATTATGTGCTTTAATTCCGTCTTCGTCATTCTCTGAAGGTGCTCTTGTAAGGTTCATGATCATTATGGATCCCAAAGATATGAATATTTTGGTGATGAATGATAAGCATAAAATATGATTGATGTCTATATGAGTGTTATCTGTATATGAACTCTTATCTATTACATGATGATTATTGATGATTGTCTTGACGGTTGATAATAATGATCACAAGCATTGAGGCTTGATGAGCTTGATGGAGTCCAAGGGTTGATGGAGATGGATCAAGGCTAAGGACAAATTGGGCTCAAGTGTTTGTAACTCTTGGCTAGTTGTTAGGGCTTAAGTTCATAGGAAAAAATGGACTATCAAGAGTGTCTAAGTCATATCTCTTGGATCACACTAGTCGGCGATGTGTAAGGATTCGTTAATGAAATCACAAGGCAGTAGGTGGCAATGGAGAAGCTAAGGGACTGTTGGATGAAGCCAGAAAACGAAGTCAAGAGAAGACGAGGAGTTTTAGCTTCTGGAGATGGAGATTGGATAGTCAGGTCACAAGGACCGGACAGTATGGTCTACTCAAAGAGGGTTGCCATAAACAAAACATATCAACGAGGAATTCTGTTGGCAAAAGAATCATAGAGATTGGACAGTCTGGTTTGTATGGAGGTTATTCTGGACAAAAGAAGAAGCATTGCAACAGCTTTATTTGGAGCAGAAGCAAAAAAGGCTAGATAGTATGATCTATAGACCGAATTATATGGTTTGTACAGGAAGCAGCTATGGACATAGAGCAACAAGTTTGGAGGAGCCGTTCGGTGAAGAGCGGACAATACAGTCTAAAGAGAGATCAAATTGTACGGTATATATGTTCAAAGAGTTGTTTCATAGAGCAACAACTAGTTGGTGATTAGAAGCCTATATAAAGTCGTTGTTAGGGTCTTGGAGACCTTTCTTGACTATTTGGATTGTTGGGAGCATCAGTAGAGAGCCAAGAGGAGAAGAATGTAACACTAAGAGGAGATTTGCACATCTTGAGAGTGGTAGAGAGTGAGTAACTTGAGCATCCATGCACATCTAAGGCTAGGATGTCCTTGAGAGTGTGTTCTATGCTGTTACTCTTGTTCTATGATGGGACCTAGACCAGTTAGGCATCAGTGATGAGCCTATCATGATCGGTTGTGAAGGTCGTCATACGTTTATATATGGTTTGAGCTCGTCGTTGAAAGAAACATCGCTAGTGAGCGTCTGTGCCGGCTCCAGAAGTTCGACAAGTTTTTAAGGGAGGCGAACTTATGCCTTAGTGGCAGCGATGACATAACCGTGCCTTTACTTTGTGTGATTGTGGCTTTATGAGTGAGGACTCCACTTGGTAGTAGGAGGGACTGGTACTTCGGCGGGAGTGGTCTAATAAGGAGTAGAGGAACGCCATCCTTCCTAGATCTCGGGAAAAGAAATCATGAGTCATCTCTTCCTCTTACTCCTTACTTTGATACATTAACTTTTATATTAACATATTGTGCTACTTATGCTTTTGTGCTTAACTTGCTCTAGTTGATTATCTTATAGAATTACATGAGTAGGCTCCTTTGCTAGCTAGGCGTTTTCTTTCGTGTGTCTTTTAATATTAGCTTGCATAGGAGTTGCATTATTTTGTGTGATCCACTAGTATGTTTAGATTGTTGTTCCTTTAATAGGTCTATTATCTTGCTAGTGTGATCTTCACTAGAATTATATAGGAATTGTATTGCCTTGAGTGATTCACTAATATGCTTAGGTTGTTTTTTTTTCATAAGACTATTATATTGTTAGTGTGATTACCACTAGAATTGCTATATGAGTTGATTTAGTGTTTGGTTTTAGAATTTGAAAATTTTGGTATATATAGTGAGTTCCTGATTCACCCCTCTCTTAGCCACTCGGTTCTTTTAACTCTTTTCACTAACAAACGTGTTCTCTACCTCTCTAATCTTCCTATATATCATACTACTCTGTTTGTATTTTTATTGATGTCGCTTTGTAGTGCAAATTTGAATTGGTCGGCAAGTATAATTTAATTGCCCACTTAACATTTCAACCATAGCTAATAGATATGATGAGCAATCAAGAGTATGCAATTAAGGATGCAAGTTTGATAGTTTTTTTTATCGGCGGATCAGCCCAATACTAAATGTGATTTTTTTTTCTTACAAAACCAATTCCTTTATGAGTATGTGGAATTTAGAAAATATATGAAATAAGGATGCAAGGGCTCTGTTTTGTTTTGAATCAAAATATCGTACAACCCAGTACTTACAAACGATGTTCATGACTTCTTCATAAACTGAGTTGATATCTATTATTATTATTTTTCCAAAATATTAACTAGCCATCGAACATGTAAGGGCTCTTTGAAACGAAAGAATAAAAAAACATAAGTAGGAAAAAAATAAAGAAAACATAGGAATGTGAAAAGTGAGAAGATTACAGGAATTCGAAACAAATAAATAAAAATTTTCATGTGTTTAGACTTTGGAATACAAGAATAAAAATGTAGAATCAAAATATTAGTGCAACTAAATAAAATCTTTTGCCTAAAATGTTATAATTATAGAAGTTAACACAACATTAGTACCAAATAAGAATCATTAGTTCTTATCTCTTTGTTGTTCATCATCTTCCCCATCCATCGTCATTTGTTTCTTCTCTCACCCATAAAATTAGACAATGTAAGAATCAAGTTTGATTAACACGTGTGGCTTAAATCAGCTTATCTCGGCTTATCACAAGCGTCATGGCTTTCCTGATCTCAGACCTCAATTTTCTAATTCCTATTGTACATTTTATGGAGGAAAATGTACCTTTCTAGACGAAGGAGAAGCAAACACTATGATAAGCTGACACAAACACTATGGCTGCGTTTGGATGTAGATATTGAAGCCCAGAATTCAGAATTGGCATTGGGTCTAGTCAATACCAGCTGTTTGGATGACCTAGGAATTAGTATTGGGATTCGACTCCAATACCAGTGATATATATTAAGCTTATTGTCTTACCTCCTCCCACAATTCCGACCCCAACCCCTCTGTATTTGGTAGAAATCATGTGTCCTAGCTGAAATCGCATCTTCCTCCACTCGCGTGCTCAACACCTCCCTCGAGCTCATCAACGGCGGCCGCCGACTCACGTGCCTCGCTCCTCCCTCAATCTCGTCGTTGACGAGAAGGCCTCCTCGGCGATCGTCGAGCCTCCATCCTCCCTCCTCGCGTGTGTTGATATTTCTAAACGTCATCATTAAGTTGCCTTAGCAATGAAGCCAGAAATGTATATTGACAATCTTTAACAAATGCAGAGAGTCTGCAAGCGCACGGAGAATATTGTTATAGCATTTCACCCAGAAGTATTCAGGATATTATATTTATTTTATCCCGAAGGAAGACAGGAATTGATCAGAGTAATTACCATGTTCTTAATCAGGCATAAAGGATTATGAGACAAAGTCTCCACAGGGGTAAGGATAAAGATAAACATGGGTAGTGGACACACAGATAGTAGTCTAGTAGAGAAGGACAAAGAAAGGACTAATACTATGTTGCTTTTATATAGTTATATAGTCTATATTATATACTATTATACAGATACATAAGCAATGCAAGACAATCAGATTATCACACCCTGGGCATCTAATCTTTTCCTACATCCACAGTACGATTTCGGCCAAAAGTCTATTGCATAGTCGAACATGGGAGATTTCAAAGGACATGTAGAGTTGTCACTACCTACTGTCTAGCCCTAGAATTCCGTGGGCTACACGACAAATAATGTATTTTATTGATCTAAGTGTTATGCTTACATCTCTATAACAATACCGCTAATCCCATAGTGATGGATCAGAAAAGGAGTAATCACATTGAAGTGAACACTAAGCACGTGAAAATGATCTAAGTCAAACATTAGTCATGCATCACTATAATAATGATATAAAGACTATAGTAAGGAGTTATGTCTAACTACATTACTAACATGTAAGCATAGTGTTGACGCTAAAACACGTCGTTAAACACGAGCACATCCAAGTGCAACCCGCAGCCCTGTGTTCTGTTGATGAGTCTATGGAAACCGGATGCTCTGGTTTTAAAACCGGAGGGTCCGGTTTTATCGGGTTCGACGAAAAAGATGGTAACTATCACCGTTACATGGTGCAAGATGGCTAGGTTTACAAGCAAACTAGCAAAGAGATAAACGATGCCTTACGTGACAAAGAATAACTAGTTTATAGGCAAACTACCAAATACTATCGAAGCTCTCACCCGGGAGCGACCCCGTCAGGGCATGGACATCGTTGGTGTGTCCTAGGTCGACCAACGAGCCTTAGGACGCCATCTATGGCCGTGGAGATCAGTAGATGAACAACAAGGAGAGGTTGGAAAAGTAGGGTAAAAGGAGAAACATATAAGTAAATTGATAGATTCGATTGGGTTGTTTTTCTCAATCGACAATGATCCTTTGTATATAAAGGGTGGGGAAGTCTACCCTCATGGGAGGTGTAATCCATAAGGAAAACCCTAAAGAAACCGACCTAAAACGGATCTAGAACTATGGTCTCGAACAGTCAAAACCGGACTATCCGGTTTCCCTAGCAAACCTGTCCAAACCGGACCTTCCGGTTTATAAAAGCGGAATGTCCGGTTTTGCAGCCTAGGAGTACTTTGTAAAAACCATAACTTCTTTATTCGGGGTCCAAATTTAGCGTTCCATATATCCATTTCGATCGTCTCGACGAGGGCTTCATCATGGAAACTTTAAATATGAATTTCGGCTTTATCATATTAACTTTTTAAACACTTCTTTACTTCTTGGGTGAAAATTAGCCAAAATGCACCTAAAATACTCCCATAACCTGCAAAACATGTCTAAACACCAAACTTGTGAAATAATTGTTGTTAGCCTTAGTTTAGACAATTTTGATCACACTTGGTCTGTGAAACCGGTTTTGAAAACCGGAACCTCCGGTTTTTCCAGAGTGCCAATTTTGGTTGTCAACACATGCCCCCTATTTTCTGGTAAAGCTTGCATACCAGAAAATAATATTTCAAACCAAAATTGCCTAAGGAGGATGATCCACACACATGTTGGCCTCACCTTCATCTTAGATAATAGCTCTTGCCTCCCAAGCATTGAAGTCATTTGTTTCTCAACAATGGTCAATACAACTCATCAGTCATACATGTAGGTCCATGGTCCACTTCTATAGTCATATTATCTTGCTGATATGAATTTAAGTTCTTCATGAGCAAATGACCATAGTTCAGCAATATGACTCACAACTTACAAAACTATGCAAAGATATCAAGTGCCGAACTTTTATCAACTTTTTAGCTGAGGAAGATACCTACCCGAAAACGAGCCTATATATATAACCAATAATAGGACTATACTAATTTGTTAGTTTGGCTTACCAACCTTTTTAAACAATATTAGCCAAATTAACATCTTTTTAGTGAAAACCAGAACATCCTATTTCAGAAACCGGAACATCCAGTTTTTCTGGGTTTTAACATTGGCAGTTTTAAACAACGGTCTCTTGATTATTGAGAACATGTCTTTATTGAGCAACAAAACCAGATGCTTGTTGTGCCAAATAACTAAACCTTATCATTGTCATGCTTAGATACGTAATGGATATCTATCAAAATAAAATATAGTATTTGTGCATTTAACAATAGAGTCAACAAGTGATCCATCCGTAATAAAAATGCATGACCGAAATAAAATCCAGGAAGTACTATAAAGGCAACACAAGTAAATATTTCGGTCTTTGAGCAACTAATAATCAAATCATGTAATAATTTGGATACCCTCCATAATATGAATGCTCTTGGAGCATCCAAGGATTAAAATAAGGCAATGAAGGGTAAGCAAACATATTTGATGATGGATTCCATGATATATGCATTAGTGGCATAGGTAATGAATGTGGATGATGAAATGACCAATAGTTTTCATGATTGGGCGCATACCTTAGTTTGGTTTTTTACTTTCTCCTGCTTCGGCTCTTTTACACCCTTCATTTGAGCGTCATCCTTGCTATGAGTTTGCACACACTCTTTGGGAACCCATGCCATGTTCTTCTGCTTCAACTTCTCAGCAGTAAGTTTTAGCAACTTTCTTATTTGCCAATTTGATAAACCGAGTGAACCTCTCGATTTTGCTTCTCTCTTGGACATTGGCAATTCTACCTTGATTTCGGGCACCTCTAACTTCTTTGGTTCATATTTGACATCTAGTGAATCAACAAATTGTTATTTTACCTCTTTGACAATATTAGCCGAAGTATTTATCAGCTTTTCATTATTTGTGGACAAATCTGAACTTTTATCTTTACGTCCATCCCTCTTGACATGATAAATTTGCTTAACCACATTTTTCTTTTCTTGAACTCTTGACCGATTCTTTTGATCTAAACAGTCTTTTAGATGTGGTCTTCGTTCATGCATTGGCCTCCTTGAAGCTGCATTTTGAAAGTGATGAGGTGTAGAATATGTTGGAGGTTGTACCCATGGACCATGCCATCCCCATGATGCAAAAGGATGAAAAACTATATGGGGTGGTCCATATGACATTGGTGCAATCGGCATAAATGGAGAATATGGAATTGTTGTATGAAACTCCTTCCTTTGCCGATTCCAATCTTCAGATTTGTACTTTGGAGGTGATCTTGATTGTTTGATGTTGTTTGGTCGATAAGCACTTTTTGCATCTCTCATTGTCAAATATTTAGCCATAAGCTCCTTAAAAGTGACCTTCGGCTTTTCATCCTTGACTTTGCCTTTACCTCCTTTAGTCCTATAGTTGTTGGTCTCCAAATTCCTAGATTTGAATACCTTCTGTTTCTGAAACATGTCAAAACCGGATGGTCCGGTTTGGGAAATCAGATGGTCCGGTTTTGCTAGACTCACTTTTGATGGCCGATTTGAAGTCAATCGGTCATGTACAAGACATGGAACCTTTTGTTGCCCCCCCCCCCAGTGCTTGATGTCTTCTAAAATCTTTATAGAATTTCTACTACTAGGAGAATCAACTTTTATCTCATGGGTAGTAATCTTTTCTTCACTTGAGGGCTTCAAGTCATGTTCTCCAACAACCAACTCTTCAGTTTTGGATGAATCGGTTTGTGACAACCGAATTAGAAGATTTTTGTCATCAAGACCAATTGAAGTCAATTGGTCATTCTCATTTACTTCTTCCAATTTCAATTGTCCTTTGTCAATGGCCGATTGAACTATTTGTCGAAACATATTGCACTTGTTAGTATTATGAGAAAGAAAATTATGCCATTTGCAATATATTTGCTTTTCTAAATCCTGAGTAGATGACATGACTTTGTGATCTAATAGCCTAATAAAATTGTTCCCTAACAAACTATCAAATAAATCATCACAAAAAGTCAAGTCAAAAGTGTACTTAATTTTCTTCAGCCGATTCTTTTGTGGAGACGGCTTTAAAGCAAAGCAAATGAATGGTTCTGATTTCTCATCAATCCATTCGGCTATACATTTGCTTATGTTCTCTTTTCAAGATGTTTTAGAATTGATCAATATATTAGGATCAGTTTTTACAATATCACCCAACACCTTGGTATTCGAAACTAAAGTTTCAGATTTTCCCAAATAAAACTGGAACCTCTAATTTCCCAAACTGGACCATCCGGTTTTTACAGTTTTCACAAAGTTGGGTTTAAAAATACCAACTCAAAACTAATCACAAGCAAACCATGTAGAAAAGTAGTTTGACAATAATGATGAGGAAATTTCGAATGTTAAAGCATTAATACCATCGACCTTTTTAATTTTTACAATGCATTGGCCGACATTTTTTAAAACACTACTATTGTTATTAGTCATATTACCATCCTCAATAGATCTCATAAGACTACTCATGATAGTATTATCAATAGGCATATTAATAGTAAATGCATGATCGGATTGGGAAAAAGGTAAAATACTAATAGATCATACCTTCTACAGTATTTTGGAGATGTATGACATCTCAATTACAGAAAGTGGAGTTTTTGGTTTGAATCCAGAATATCTAGGCCTTTCCAAATCCTGGCACTCCAATGTCTTCTTCTATCCTGTAACGCCCCGCGTCCAAAGTCCGCTTACCGCCCAGCCCTCCTGTAGGGGCGGGCACGCGTATTCATGCATAGCACCACTCTTACGCTTTCATCCTTGCTTCGTGTAAAAGGATCAACCTCATGATGCTATGGTTGGAACAACGAGGGTTATATGTTGACCCTCACCCACCTAAACTTTCAATATGGGACTAAACCCACAACTTCACTTCACTACAGGGCCACTTGGGCCGAAACTACAATTACTACAGGCTGCTAACGGGTTGGGGGTGTTACAATCACCCCCCCCTTAAGGGCTGACGTCCTCGGCAGCACACCGCATACACGAGAAGCAGATACCCAAGACCTCCTCTCGATGAAATGAGAGTTGATGCTCTGATACCACTATAACGCCCCATGTTCAAAGTCCGCTTACTGCCCAGCCCTCCTATAGGGGCGGGCATGTGTATTCATGCATAGCACCACTCTTACGCTTTCGTCCTCGCTTCCTGTAAAAGGGTCAACCCGATGGTACTATGGTTAGAACAATAAGGGTTATATGCTGACCCTCACCTAGCTAAACTTCCAATATAGGACTAAACCCACAATTTCACTTCACTACATGGCCACGTGGGCCGAAACTACAACTACTATAGGTTGCTAACGGGCTGGGGTGTTACATGTCCTTCTTGAATCTGCTCTTGATCCTGCTGAAACTTTTCACTAACTGAACCTTGTTCGGCTATATGTTGTTGCTTATCATCAATAGCATATTCACTAGATAAAAACACAACCTCTTTAGAAAAATTAAACATGGCTATCTTTTTACACTTAATATGTTTCTGTGTGGCTAAGTTTGTTTCCTCTACCTCATTAGTAAGTGATGATTCTGAGCTAACCGGCTTTTGAGAAAACAATTCTACAAACCGATTGACCTAATCTTTACTAATAAAATCATTAGATTTTTTTTTCAGTTTGGTGCAGCCTACTTGCTGATGTACAACCGTTGGCAAAACGATCTTGTGTAGTATGTAAAGTACATGATGTAGTAATGTGTATACCTATTGAAATTTCATTTATTCGGCTATGTTTTTCAGCAACATATGGAGCCGAATTAGTGAGCAAATTGTATGCTATAGTAGTATGTGGAGGTGTATGCATGGTTGCTGAATTTTCATTAATTCGATTATAATTATTACTAACTTGAGAAACCAAATTATGAGAATTAAGAGTAACATATGATGCTTTATAACTATTTGCCGAACTCACCGTGTTAGTTTGGCCTTGATTATAATTAATCAACATATGAACATGATTTGGTGCCGATATATGAGGATATGTGGGTATATGTTGCATGTTCTAATTGCATTATAATTCACAACATGCATATTATTTGACATAGAATTCTACAAATATCTATCGGATTCATAATTTGTATATCTAAAACCACTATCCGAATAATTACTAACCATTACAGCATGCACATAATTAGGTCTAGCAACATCAACATGAGAATTTATGATACTTGCAAAATAGTTATTAGCAATAGGTAGTGTATTTGCAATTTATACCTTGGACTCGTTGTAGTTATAATGTTGTGTAGTATATGGATAGCCCGCCATGTGATTGCTTTTATTCTAAAACCGCAGCACCAAAGTAGCCTTGATTTCTCCTTTCCTTTGAAACTTTTAGTAATCAACAACAAAACTTTTAATTCCTTGCTAGCAATACCTGTCCAACAAGGAAAAAATAGTAGGGAGAATGGAATCAGCTTGTAGGGCCGGATTCAATGGTGATGGCAAATCCTAAGAATAGATAAATTAGAGAATTAGCTAGGGTAAAAAAATTCAGTTATTTAAATAACCTGAATAATCTTCCCTAGCGGAGTCGCCAAAAAGTGTGTTGACGCTAAAACACGTCGTTAAACACGAGCACGCCCAAGTGCAACCCGTAGCCCTGTGTTCTGTTGATGAGTCTGCAGAAACCGGATGCTCCGGTTTTATCGGGTTTGACGGAAAAGAGGGTATTATCACCGTTACATGGTGCAAGATGGCTAGGTTTAGGAGAAAACTAGCAAAGAGATAAACGACGTCTTATGTGATGAAGAACGACTAGTTTACGGGCAAACTAGCAAAGACCGTTGAAGCCCTCGCCCGGGAGGGACCCTGTCAGGGCATGGACGTCGTCGGTGTGCCCTAGGTCAACCAGCGAGCCTTTGAATGCTATCTATGATCGTGGACATCAGTAGATGAACAGCAAGGAGAGGTTGAAAAAGTAGGGTAAAAGGAGAAACATGTAAGTAAATTGATAGATTCGATTGGGTTGTTTTCCTTAATTGGCCATGGCCCTTTGTATATAAAGGGTGGAGAAGTCTACCCTCGTGGAAGGTGTAATTCATAAGGAAAACCCTAAAAAACTGATCTAAAACAAATCTAGAACTCTGGTCTCGAACAGTTAAAACTGGACTATCCGGTTTCCTAATCTGGACCCTCCGGTTTTCCTAGCAAACCTGTCCAAACCGGACCTTCCGGTTTATAAAAGCGAAATGTCCGGTTTTACAGTCTTGGAGTACTTTGCAAAAACCATAACTTCTTCATCTAGGGTCTAAATTAAGCGTTCCATATATCCATTTCGATCGTCTCGACGAGGGCTTCATCATCGAAACTTCAAATATGAATTTTGACTTTATCATATTAACTTTTTAAACACTTCTTTACTTCTTAGGTGAAAATTAGCTAAAATATACCTAAAATACTCCCATAACCTGCAAAACATGTCTAAACACCAAACTTGTGAAATAATCGTTGTTAGCCTTAGTTTAGACAATTTTGACCACACTTGGTCTGTGAAAACCAGACTATCCGGTTTTGAAAACCGGAACCTCCGGTTTTCCTAGAGTGCCAATTTTGGTTGTCAACACATAGAACCTATATACATGAATGGATCATATAATCAAACAAGAAACATATGACCTAAATGTAAATATATAGAAATACTAAATATACTCCCTCCTTCCCTCAAATGTAAGCATTTGAGGCTTTTGAACTTTTTGTCAAAATATAAGGATTAATAGGTTTAGGTGGGTCCCGCTTGTTTTGGATTTTCTCCCCACCAGCTCACACATGCCCTTGAGCCAGCCCCATCCCCTTCCAAGTGGTCAAGTCTTATCCTCTCACCTCACCCACGCCATGGACAGGAGCTGCGACCAGGAGATGGAAGAGAGCTCCGGCGACGGTGCAAGTGCTGGTGTGCGGCGATTTGAGGGTCCATGGTGAGCGCGTTGCTGCCGGAGAGGTCAATTCGAGGTCAAGCTGTTGGGAAGCCCAAGATCTAGGCAAGCTCAAGACGGAGAGGGAGGCGACTCGGCTTGACAAAGAGGGACTGGAATTAACGTCGTCGCTCGACCGGCGGCAGCTGTGCTCTTGCGTCACCTGTTACTGTCTTGCTGTTGGGACACTCTTCTCTGTTTTGTTCTTGTGCTGGTGGAGATGGAGTCGTGTGACAGCGAGGGGGATGGCTCCGAGAACGTCGACAGTGAGCTGAGCATCATGGAATACGGCGACGGCGAAGTAGGCAACCCGAAGAACCTCGACGACAAGACGGGCGACGCGAATCTTGCCATTCCAGAAGAGCTGCTCAATGAGCGGCGGTGGTGGTGTGGTGTACTGGTGTTGGTTGTTGAAGAATAAATGAGGGATATAAGGGTCTTTTCCTATCTCTCTTATTTTAGTCTCGGGAAGCTAGGAATTCTTACATTGAAGGAACGGAGGGAGTATTAAATAGAATAAAGTCTTATAAAAAGATAAAGATACAAGAGTCATATCATAACTTCAAGGAAGACTTGAGAACTGAAAAAGACTCTATTCTAAGCTTAACTCCACTAAAACTAAAGAGTAACTCAAAATAATAAGAGAGTGATGCTTCTAAGTGTGTGTTTTGGAGTGAGACCCCTCCCTTCTATTTATAGGGTCCAAAGTTGGTTCCTAGAGTCTATAACCGCCGCCTAACCACACAACCGCCATTGGGGAGCCACTAGGAGACAACACGTGCCAGCCATGCATAAGGAGGCCCACCCTCTGTTCGGCCGAACAGGGGGGATTCCTCTTGGGTGCTACTGCCTCTGGTGCCCTGGCCGGTGTGTCCCATTGCCTAGTGACACTGTAAGGTCGGTTGTTGAGATGGTTTGCTTCTATAAGTGGGTCATTCAGTTCGTGAGAATCCCTGTTGGCGAGCTCTGATTGATGGAGTTGTATTTCTTCGCCAACTAGGTGTGTTTCCTCCTCTATTTTGTTATTTCTCATGCATGTGAGTATTTTTTTAAGCACTAGTGGATATTTATTATTTCTAACTAACATGCATGGTGGAGATGTTGAATCCTTCTTTATTTTGATTAATATTAATGGTCGGAAATGGTAGTTAACGACCGTCAACAGCGTGCCCACCTCCAGCACTGCATCCTCTTCCCAACCAGCCCGCACGCGTACTTGCCGTTGTCGGACGCCACTGACAGCGCGGCGCCGGAGTACACGCGCTTTGAATTCAATGGCGCCTGCCCGCGATTCTTCAGGTCCCATCACTGCATCGACATCGTCAGGCTCGCGATCGGGCCGAAGGAGCAGAGGTACCCATCTCCAGCGAGGCGGCAATGTGGGGTGACGAGAGGCGATTGTGGGGGGCGATGCGAGGCATGAGCGTGGTGACGGCGGGGTGCAACGGCAATGGGCGGTGTGGCGGGGTGGAGCATCAGGGTGGAAGGAGGGAGGAGGATCTGTGAATTCCTAATTCTACTCCATGTTCAGCCAAACGTGAACTGATATTTTCCTTTGAGTTCAATTTTATATTATAATTCCATGTACATCCAAACAATCGCTTTAACATTAAACTCAATTCAATTTCTATACTGAATTAGTATTCAACTCAATGCAATTTCAGGACCTTCAATATCTACATCTAAACAAGGCCTACATGACGTCAGCAATCCTCAAGAAATTCATTTTTTAAAAAATTCCTTTGTTTCAAACACACCCTTAGTGCCAAACATCATAGAGATGAATATGTTTTGGTGATATATTTATTCACGTCAGATGGTGATATACAACTTTAGGAATAAGTAGCAAGAGCCGTATAGCCGATTTTGTCTTAAGGCTTCCATGACATAAGGATTAGTGTTCGTGATAAGATTATTGTAGATTATACTCACACATACGTATGTCTTAGACTATACCAACCATAAATTAGACTCACATTTTGTCTTAGAGTACACCAATCACAATGTCGTGAACTTACATATCACGATAACACAACATATCCAACTCTTGCGGCTAATAAGTTAGTTAGGGATTTATTTTTTTTCTATCTCCCTCTAAACCTCTTCTATCCCAACAAGATCGAAAGAACACAGATGATTTGCAGAGAGAATAAATAAAACCCGCTTCAATGATACAATTTCTTTTTGAATAAATAATTTAGCGTATATTTCAGTTTTCAATCAACTGAAAGTTTTTAGTCGATGATTTGTTGTTTTGTATTTTAATTTTCTATTTGTAAAATCATCTGTAGTTTTTGATTAAAAATTGTTTAAATTTTCAATCATTAAAAATTAACAAGTCATACAAGTCAGTTGAAAGAGAAGTAAAAGGAAGGAACCATCAGATGTCATGTCATGGTGGAACACACCTATCAAAAAAGGCAACAAGTGAAGTCCGCCTGGCGGGGCCTACATTCCAGTTCGCACGCGGCGGCGGCCACGCCCGCCATTTACTTCGCTCCGACGTACTCCTCTCCCCACCCCCTAGCTGTCGATGACAGAGACCCCATTGACTCCAGACACCCACAGCCGCACTTACCCGCGTTTCTCCGACACTTAGGTCCCACCACATTAATCTGTTTCACTGACGTCCGGGCCCCACTTTGCCCCCACCACACACTGCCTGCCCCCGCGGCCCTCGTTTCTCCGTCCACCTCCGAATTCCTCGCTCGTCTCCGCTTCACTCCCCATCTCACCGGATCCCACTGCGCGGCTGCTGCTGCGGGCTGCAGCTGCGGTGGCGGCAGTCGAGGCTCAGGCTTAGGGGGCAGCTCGGGGAGGAGCAAGGCTTTTGCGCGGCGACAAGGAGGGGGGAAGCAAGGGATGGGGACGGCGGGGAAGGGCGCGTGGGTGGTGCCGGCGCCGGCGTACAGGAAGGTGGAGGGCTGGGAGGGCGTGGGCGATGACAATCCTGGGTTCAGGTGCGGCCACTCGCTCACCGCCGTCGCGCCCACCAAGGGGCACGGCCCGCGGCTCATCCTCTTCGGCGGCGCCACCGCCATCGAGGCCGGCGCGTCCTCGGGCCTCCCGGGCATCAGTTCGGTGCTCCCATCTCCGCATCAGCTAAGCTTTTGGTTTCTGATCCTGAGCTTCCTGGGTCGTGATCTGATGGTGGCCTTGTTTGTTTGGGTCTCAACTCTGAAGGGCTCGCGGGGGTGACGAACTCGGTGCACTCCTACGATGTGGAGACGCGAAAATGGACAAGGTACGGCCGCCGGATTTGTTTAGATTCTTTTGCAGATTTGATGGGTTCCTATAAGATTGAAATCGAGCTCAATTTCTGAGTTCTCTTTGTTTGGAGCTTGTTGTATGACAATTTCATAGCCTTGATTTGTGACATTACTAGAATGACTGATTGTGAGATTAGTGCTGTTAACTCTATGTCATTTCTGATCCTGCTCGCAGTTGTTTAGAATTGTATGCTTTCAGTGCTTGTTGTTACTTGTTTAGCTAGAATACGACCCTTTTCTAACTATCAATGGCCTCTTACTTTGCATAACATTATTTATCATGAAATGGATCACATTCTTGATTTAAATTCTGCATTTATACAGAATGCATCCTGCTGGAGAGCCTCCATCACCAAGGGCCGCACATGCCGCAGCTTGTGTGGGCACCATGGTTGTGTTCCAGGTATTAGGAACTTGAGATATTCGAATTCTGTGTAGGCGCCAACTTACTTGTGCTGCGAGTGATGCAGTGTTGTTGTAGGGTGGGATTGGACCAGCTGGGCACTCGACAGATGATCTCTATGTCCTTGACCTGACAAATGACAAGTTTAAATGGCACAGGTTGGGCTAATGTCAAATATACTATTTTTGTTTGTTTGCAATGTGCTTTCCTTTTTGGCTTCCTTGTCCATTTTGATTTGACGTTTTTATTTCTGTCACTTGATTCAGGGTCGTTGTTCAGGGTCAGGGTCCTGGTCCTCGCTATGGTCATTGCATGGATTTGGTAGCTCAACGTTATCTTGTGACGGTTTCGGGAAATGATGGTTAGCTCTTTACATGCAAACCTTTGTTAAATGTATTTCTACAACAATTACTATGATATTGTGCTTATTATTTTCTGGAAAGCTGTATGGTTTGTGTAGTGGCGCTCCTTTAACTTCTCTTTTCCATTACGGCTTTCCTTGGATTCCACTGCAGCATAGTCTTTTTGGTCATTGTATTTACTTTAAAAGATTCCATTATTGTAAACAATGGTATAGATCTGTATCATGGTGATGTTTGCCGGTCAGTGATGACTCTTCACAATATGTATGCACATGGTTTTTCCATTTTAATGACAGTTTCAGACAAAATTGCATTAAGAAGTAGACTTGACTATGTTAGTTTCACTAGAACATTATTAGTTTCTAGAAAGAAGAACAAGAACACCCGCTTAATGTTCCTCCAGAAGACTTGTTTTGTTCTTAGAAATTAGACACATGCCATTTCAGTGTTTTAGTTTTCAGCAATAAAACCGTGGCTTGCTTGCCACTCCTGGTTATAACCCAGCTAGATGGTGTTACTCTGTTAGCTATATACTTATCAAGCAGTCTGAAGAGCCTTTCTAAGATGCTCTATGAGTTTTTTTATTTCTATCTTTTCGAGGGCTTGAGGCCACCAACTTGTTATGTATGTAATGTTCTGTGCTCATGATGCATCCTTTGGTAAAGGAAAACGGGTCTTGTCAGATGCTTGGGCTTTGGACACAGCGCAGAAACCATATAGGTGGCAGAAACTTAACCCTGAGGGCGATAGACCTTCTGCAAGAATGTAAGTTGATTCATGAACTTCAAAGAGATTTATGAGAACTTCATATTCCTTGACGTCTGTATTATCTTATTTTATATTTTGATCTTACTATTTCTGTTGGCCTTCCATCACTTGTTTTGAGTCGATTCGGCACAATTTTAGTTGACCGACATAAATGAGATCCTAGTTATTTCAGCTTTTTTTTTGCTTTAATTTGTACAAACTTTAAAATTACTACCTTTTGGAAGTTATTGAATCTAATTGAACTGGCTTTCCAACTGTACAGGTGGGCCTGTGTAATACATTATTATCTCTAACAAGTTGTATGCTACTCTCTATTATTTCTTATCCATGATATTAAGACAAGAAATTCACTACAAATTTACATAATTGCATAGTCTGAACGTCAAGAAAAGAAATCGGAGAGAATACTTGTTAGTGAAAACATATGCACTTAATGGATACCATGTAGCTGAAGAATGCATCACATAATTGCTACATCCTTTAATTGTGATATCACATATCAGATTGGCACTGAGGTTTATTACACATCTGAAAAGCATTTAATTTCAAATATTCAGAAGTATGGGATGCCTTACTTTTAGCTGATTTTAAATCACTACAGGTATGCTACTGCTAGTGCACGATCTGATGGCATGCTTCTGCTTTGTGGTGGAAGGGATGCTTCTGGAACGGTACACTTCTATGCTTTTGTTACTGTTTGATGGATTCGAATAATGTACTTTTGTCGTATTAGATATTTTGTGATGGTGATTACTAATATTTAGTTGAACTAATCTGAGAAACCCCATACACTTATTTGGTAAAAAGAAACCCCTCAGTTGGCGTTTACATATTTTTCTACTTACCTTAGCTTAGATGCTGTAATAAACAAAAGCAACAAAGCCTTTTTAGTCCCAAAAAAGTTGCTGAAGATACAATGACTGTAATTTCATTTCACATCAAGATTCACTTTGAAGTAACAAGATTTCTCCAATTTGACTTCAGTGCGATATTACTAAGCTAAGTAATATATCTCTAACAACTTATGGTCTACTTATATTTATACACATAAAAATATATTCTGGGGTTATTTACAAAAATAAAAAACTTTTACGTTTTCCATCAGCTTCATGGTAGCGATAATTCATCATGCACCAAGCCTAATAACGCAAATTGCCTATAAACCTTACACTCAGCAAAAGTCTAGACAAACAACAAAAGAATGTTTTACACTCACGCTACATTTTAGCCAAAAAGACTGCTACTGCTAGTTAATCTATGTGATATTCAGAGCAGGGCTCTAGGCTTGAGATATGCTCTTTTATCTTTGTTGCCAGTTCTTCCACCTTCTATTTGACTTCAATTTTATGAGAATCTCCCATCTCTGCAGAAAATGGTCACAGCTGTTGCATTACAAACAGTTGCTGCTATGCAAATAAAACTTACCTTAGTGGAATAATGTGTATTCATCAAGATGGGTCGACTCTGAAAGTTGTTGCTTTTGTCTTTCTGAACATGCTTTACGGGTTGGCAAATGGAAGATAAAAAATCGTGAAATCTCCCCCTCCCCCCCTTCAATCCCTTAGGATTGCCTTATGGTTCTTAGTTCCAAGTTTTGTCCAAAGCTTGGATATGGTTTGAAGATTCTAAAATGTATTATCTGTTGAAATCTACTTCATGATAATTGCTTGTTTGCAGCCACTTTCTGATGCTTATGGACTACTAATGCATACAAACGGCCAGTGGGAATGGACTCTAGCCCCAGGGACTTCTCCATCTCCAAGATATCAGCATGCAGCTGTAAGTTAGTATATCATATGTGCAAGCAACTACTCGTCAACATTTAAAATCCGGAGGGAGTACTTATTTATGCCAGAATTGTATCCCATTGATTGGCATAGTTTTCTGCTGAGTCCTGATAGAATATGTTGATTTGAACAATGTATTTATCTGTTCTTCAAAGTGCCTGTCCATAGTACTCTCTTTTGTTCACTTAAGTTTGGCATGTTAGTTTGCTTTGCTTCTCCTGATGGCCTTAAGCTCTAGGTTTTTGTTGGTGCTCGGTTGCATGTTACTGGAGGTGTCCTTAGAGGAGGGAGAGCTATTGAAGGAGAGGGTGCAATAGCTGGTGAGTTTATCTTTTTACCCCTTTCAGATACATCTATTTATCTCTTGACCTGACCAAACCATTATTTCTGAAGTCCTGGACACTGCTGCTGGAGTTTGGTTGGATAGAAATGGCATTGTGACCTCTCGCACTTTAAAATCATCTAGTGAGCACGATGCTTCATCGGATCTACTTCGCCGCTGTCGTCATGCAGCTGCCTCTGTTGGTTCTCAGATATACATTTATGGTGGATTGAGGGGAGGTAACTGACGATGGATCTCACTTTTTGTGCTTCTGTCTCTTTTTCTTTGGTTCAGCTGGGAAAATAGTGTTTTTAGATTGATGTCAATTATGTTCTGATCTGTAGTTTCATTTTGTTTTTAATAAACTGCATTAGTTTACTGATGTTTTCTTCCGACGACATGGATTGTAACATTTACATGTTTAGTATTTAGTTTATGTTTAGCAAGCCATTGATGTTTCTGCACTGATCTTTATTTTTTCATTTGTTTATGTTGGTACATCTCAGTGCCACGTCTTGATTGTAACTAGTGAAATTTTTGGAACGCTGATTGATTTACCATCAAATTTGTGCTGCTAAAATTGAATACAAATTCTTTTGTAACAGATATCCTCCTCGATGATTTCCTTATTGCTGAGAATGCACCTTTCCAGTCAGAAATTACTTCATCTATGTACGGTGCTGATAGAGTTCCGCGGGCAGAAAATCAAAGTCGAAATCATATTAATTCAGGTTCTACTGCCCAGCAATCTCCAAGTAACAGGCAAGAGACAGCTTTGAGTTTTTGTAACTCACCATCATCAGTGCTTGTGGTGTTTCTGCCAAAGCTAAATGAGTTCACATCATTTTCAGCACGGACAAGAAGTCAATTGACATGTTAATTGAGGCCTCAACTGCTGAAGCTGAAGCTGTTAGCGCTGTATGGCGAGCTGCTAAGGAAGCATCCGCAGCATCTTCAGAAGATAGCCTTTCAGAGGGAATAGGATCTGAGTCTCCATTGAGTGAAACTTCACCAATGCCTGAAGATTTTGATGATGGGGGCTCCCAAGAACCAGATGTGAAGCTACATTCTAGAGCAGTATGTAATTTGATGAATTTTTTTTCCATTTTTAAAATTGAATATCGACAGAACTACAGAAGCATCCACACAAAATTAGTTGGTGTAAAGAAGATTCCTTTCCGTAGCATTCAAAGGCGATTATCTGATGGCTGTGGACTTTATGATTCCATTTTTAAAAATTTTCCAGGGAGCGGCTGTCTAACGTTGTTAGTACAAATATCGCCAGTTAGAAATTAGAATAGCAAATTACTATGGCAAAGACTTTGTTCTATGCTGCAATGTAGTAATGTGGCCACTGTTATTTATTACTCCCTTATATTATTGGCGTTCAGACAAGAAACTGAGTGCAAATTTGCACTAATTGAATGCTGTTTGACTAAGCTTCTATTCCGTCTGCTAATGCCATTCCCTACTTAAATGTTATGTGAGACATCCTCATTTATAGGCTTTAACAGTCTCATGAATGAGTTTCGGCTGACTAATTCACATAAAGGTTTCTGTGTGATTTCCTTGCAATCACAGCTGTTTTCTTGAACGAAGTTGTACATTTTGTCAATATTCTGTTAATACTATTTATTGACCCTGAACTTGTGATTATTTCTGAAGGTTGTAGTTGCTAAAGAAGCAGTAGGAGATTTAGGATGTATGGTCCGACAGCTTTCACTGGATCAATTTGAGAATGAAAGCCGACGAATGCACCCTTCAAACAATGATCAATCATATCCAGCCAGAAAAGCATTGAATAGACAAAGATCCCCACAAGGTCTGCATAAGAAGGTATGCTCCGTAATATTTTTTTTCGGAATTTGTGGAAGGAACTATTTGTTCTTACTTTCTTTTATTGCAGGTTATTTCTTACTTACTTAAGCCAAGGAATTGGAAAGCTCCTGCAGACAGGACCTTTTTTCTTGATTCTTACGAAGTTGGCGAGCTCTGCTATACTGCTGAGCAGATTTTTATGCAAGAACCAACTGTTTTACAACTAAAAGCGCCAATCAAAATATTTGGTGATCTTCATGGGCAGTTTGGGGACCTAATGCGTCTTTTTGATGAATACGGTTTTCCATCAACTGCTGGTGATATTACGTGAGTAGCCCCTGAACTTCATATTTTTCTTTTGGATGTGTGCTTGAAACTAGTGGACTAGAAGTTGTGAATTAGTTTTGTTAATCCGCCATACACTTTGAAGTCATGTTTTTTTTTCTACTAACACACTTGCTTTTCTAATATTGTAGATATATTGACTATCTCTTCTTGGGTGACTATGTTGACCGAGGTCAGCATAGCTTGGAAACAATAACCTTGCTTCTTGCTCTTAAAGTGAGTGCCAATGTTGTGTACTGAAATGTTTTACTGTTACCACATTCATTTTGTACAAAATTTAGTTCTGATGCTATGACAATAAATATGCAGATAGAGTACCCTGAAAACGTGCATTTGATCAGGGGAAATCATGAAGCTGCTGACATCAATGCTCTTTTTGGTTTCCGCATTGAATGCATCGAGAGAATGGTAGGCATGATAATGGTGCATATATTTGTCTGAACTGAAATATTGGATGCATACGTTGAATAAACCCTTTTATGCAGGGTGAAAGTGACGGGATATGGGCCTGGACAAGATTCAATCAACTGTTTAATTATCTCCCGCTTGCTGCCATGATAGAAAAGAAAATTATCTGCATGCATGGTGGCATTGGAAGGTCAATAAACACTGTAGAGCAAATTGAGAAACTTGAAAGGCCTATCACAATGGATGTTGGGTCCATTATCCTCATGGACCTTCTATGGTATTGGTGGCTCTTTTTCGGCCTTGTTTTGCATTCATGTATAACATAACTGACGTTTCTTGTATTAATGTAGGTCTGATCCTACAGAGAATGATAGTGTGGAGGGTTTGAGACCAAATGCACGAGGGCCTGGCTTAGTGACATTTGGGGTATGGCCATATGATGATCTTCTTTATGAGTGTCTTCTTTTTCAGCAATTGATCTTGTTGCGATCTTATTGCTGGCTCTATCGCTTAAACTTCTATTGAAATTTGCAGCCTGATCGAGTAACAGAATTCTGTAAGCGAAACAAATTGCAGTTGATCATAAGGGCCCATGAGTGTGTTATGGATGGGTTCGAGCGTTTTGCCCATGGACAATTGATCACTTTATTTTCAGCAACCAATTATTGTGGTAAGTATCTTGCACATTATTGCTCAGTTTTAATGTTATGTGTCATTCTTTTCTCTGAGACCGCTCATGCACCAGGTACCGCGAACAATGCTGGGGCCATACTTGTGGTTGGCAGGGGATTAGTTATTGTGCCAAAGTTAATTCATCCACTTCCACCACCTGTTAATTCACCTGAGTCCTCCCCTGAACGTGGGGATGCAACATGGATGCAGGTGAAACTTAATCTTTTTCTTTTTTACCATTCTTTTATTGAGGAAGTATTTGAGCAAGGGAGAACATTTGGCAACAATATTGAAGGGACTCAATTGTGGCCTATGAATTCGAAACATATATCCCTCCATCCCGTTCAATTGTTACAAGTTTATCCTTTTGACTTTTATGTTGGGTTTAATGATAGGTACTGACTATGGGCTTGGAATTCTGATTGTTTGTAGGAACTTAACATTCAGCGGCCACCTACTCCAACCAGAGGGCGGCCACATGCTGCCAGTGATAGGAATTCTCTTGCTTACATATGAATGACATCTGTATCTTCCTGATCTATTTGTTTGTGATCAGAAATTTCTTACTAGTTTCAAGGTACATATGTTATACCTCAGAAGAATCAACCTACAGCTCATCGTGGATACATTATTGAAAAATCCCATGGCAGTCCATTATGATGCATCGGTGTTAATTGTAGTTGATGTAGTCCCATGACTTCAGCTCCTCATTGGGAAGCAACAAGATGACATCTCAGATTGCAAGACAACATGTGCTTCCCAGTCTGATTCATAGTCTCAGCTTCAACGTTGGGGAGAAGATCGCCATCTTGATCATGAAGCCTAGTGTTATTTATGCCAATCATAGCTCACCTGTAACTGTAGTGTGTGTACATGGTTAGATTGTTTATTCAGATTAAGTCTCGCTGTGTCTGTATACCATGGAGCAGCAGCGTAGCGCTTTCTAAACAGAACAACATAGAAGCTACTGATTCTGAGTTAAAGATTGCTCGGAGAGCCTTGAGGCTTTTCATTTGCTCTTTGTGGAGCATAAATGTTTGTAATTGACTTGTATTGTGAATTATTGAATTTATAGGTGTCGGAGCAATAAATTAAGTTGTGCTAAGTTCAGTGACTGCTTTGAGTGACCGAAATGAATGGTATGTTTGGGAAATCTGGTTTGTGAACACTTATCCGGATGGCCCCAGGTCTTTTAGAGGTGCGCTTTATTTGAGGGAGCTCGTGCATCTGCAGAAGCAGATTTGGACTTTTGATTTGGTGTTCTATATATGTCAGTGTCACTATACTGATTTGCATGAACATTGGTACGGTAATAAGAGTCAGATCCATCATATCTTGTGTATATAAAAATTCCCATTTGTTCCGAAGCCCATCTTTGATACAAGTGCAAATTTGTGGAAGCACGGCTCTCCAACAGTGCTGCTTACGGTGGTAATGCTCGTAAGTGAGCTTGTACTGTGTCTTCAAAACTGCGTTAAGAAAACATATCAACTCAAAGGAGAAGCCAAAAATATTAAATGCGCATGAAACATGAAAAGTATGAAGACAAATAAAGAAGCCGAACACTGAATGCACATGGAACATGAAAAATATGAAAACATATAAACTCAGGGATAAGCCAAAACACTGAATGCATATGAGACACCAGGCACGAAAAATATTTCTGGAGAAAGAACCATTGAAAAAAAGGAGAAGCCTAAACACTGAAAGGAAAACGATACGCTAAAAGGAGGGTTGGGTTTTCATAACCCTGCTGCGCAGAAAATGGGATATGAAAAAAAAAAATAAAAAGTTAAAGGAGGGTTGAAAAAAATAAGTATTCGCTAGAAGGAGGGCTCGAACCTCCGACCTTGTGGTTAACAGCCACACGCTCTGGCCAACTGAGCTATTCCAGCTATTGTTTGCTAATTAAATATTTTTGTATTTTATTTAACTATTGCGTAACACAACCAGATTGAGGTCGCCCGGCGGTCACTTCGGTGTTCGGTCTGCGAGTGCCGTAAGCTTGGCCCGTTCAGTAACTGGTGGAATGCGTGTCAGGCTGTCAGCAAGGAGCCTCTGCTTCCTCAGCACCACCACGTTAGCCGGCGGGAACTTGCCGCCCAACGCCTGTGCGGCGACCTGCATCCTCTCGAACCAGACCAGGCCAGGACGACGCCCGTTGCGGCCGTGTTGGAATTTACACTAGACAACATGCTGGGCGTAAAGCCTTGCACACGGGCATTTTGTCGAGCCCTTCGCAAAAGGAAAAAAAAAAGCATTCTGTCGAGCAAGGTGAGAGCGCGTTACGGGAGACACGGCCAGCCTTTGCGTAACCGTCCTGCAGCCTGCAGGTGTCGTCGTCGTCGGGGCGAGGACCGGGGTTGATTGAACGCGGAGAGACGTCCCTCTTGTTTCCGCCGCCGTCATTAGTAAACTGCATCCGATCTTAGTTGGCGCCAGGCCCCCTCCCTCCCTTTCGTATTCCGATCCCGATCCCGATCCCATGACCGAAGCCGAGGAGTATTCCGATCCCATATCCAGCTTATATATAGTTTCATATATTCTGATCCCATCGAAACAAAAACAGAGAGAGAAAGAGAGAGATCATATATCCTACTTGAGGATCCCATAAAAATAAGAGAGCCCTTTAATCTGCTGCTCTCCGCTCAAGAAGGAGCCGAGAGATCATGCAGAGCCGGATTTGGAGGCAGGCAATTGGAGCGGCGGTCCTGGGCCTCAGATACTAAGAGCCCCTCCCTATGACATGTACACATATAGGTAATAGTCTCAGTCTAGCAGCCATCTAACAGGCTACAGGCCCATTACATGACACTAATCCGTAGTGTCAGTCAAGTCCATGCCTCCGAGACAATAGCAAGAAAGAAAGCCTATATAAGTTCTCACCACTCATTGCCATCATAATCGTCGCCTCTACGACGTGTGTAGATATTATAGGATTGTAGAAACCATGTCATCATACCATAACCGTGTAGATTTCTGACGATATTTTTATATGATTAACGATGGAAAAACTAATTTTGTGCACGTGGAGTAAGTAAAAAGATTATACTTATATATAAAGGGCCCTAATTTTTTGTTGGCCCCAGACCCTTCAAATCTCAGCTCCGGCCCTGGATCCATGGCCACCATGGATCAGCATACTCGTCACCACCATGCTCTGGACGACCATCCCACCCGCTGGGCGATGCCCATGCTGGATACTCGTGGCTGTGTCGCCGACGTACGTAACGCCAGTACTGCGTATGGCCGGACGAGCACTGGCGTGGCGATTCAGGTGACTTTCTGCATTGAGCCTCCTCTGGTCATCTCCTACTTATGCGTATGGTATCCGGAAATGGCTGATGTCGCCGAATTAATGGCGGAACCCAGAATCATTTCTGCTGAGGCCGACCTAGTTGTCCTATGCATCGGGCTCTCGTTTTGGAACCGTATCTGCGGCCCGCAGAACGAGGACACTTTCGTGTATCAGGCTGGAGGCCGAGAGAAGGGCCCGTCACTGCACCGAATTCTTTACCCAGGCATCCACTTGTTTTTTAATGTCGGCCTTCTCCATCATCGTGGCGATGACAACCTAAATGACGATCCGTTCTACATTTTTGGATTTGAGCCTTCAACGCGACCATGGCAGTTTACTCTGAACCTCTACGACTCCAAGACAGAAACTTGGAGTTCCACAGGTGTTTCTATCAATTTTGCCATATACTCCCTCCGTTTTAAAATTGTTAACGTTATTGACTTTTTTCATTATTTTTGATCATTCGTTTTATTTAAATTTTTTTAAAAATTATAATGTATTTTCTCAGATAAAATTTAAATATAACTTATAATATTTTATATTTGAATAAATATTTTAAATAAAAAGAATGATCAAATATAATAAAAAAAGTCAATAACAACAATAATTTTAGAACGGAGAGAATAACATCTAAGGTGATCATGATAGGGAAGGAGGATATAATGGGATTTGTCGACCTCATGCGTGGTATCCTGGTCTGTGATGTACTTTCGTGCACTCATCTGTATCATATACCGTTCCCCAAGCCACTCAAAGTGAAGCAGCAGCCCGATCTGGACCCAGTGATTTATCGTGACATTGTAGTTGTTCAAGATATCATCAAGGTTGTTGACTGCTCTCGTTGTTCTGCCCTTGGTCGGTGGAAGGCTTCCATATGGAGCAGGAAGGCTACTTACAGGGAGGAAACTTGGAGGATGGACCACATGCTTGAAATATGTGATAATTTGCTTGACAGTGCTGCCACTCTCCATTTGGAGTTGCTACCAGTGCTGGATGTCAATGGCACCCCTCGGCGAACGTTGGAGGGACTCCATATTAGTCATCCCAAACTCAGCCTTAACAATGATGATCTTGTTTACTTCATGGCCAAGGTTAACCCGTGGAACAAAAATGCATGGGTGCTTGGTGTTGACATGGGACAAAAGAAACTACAAGATGTGGGTGTATTTCGTGCAGAAAGATCCAGTGGAGCTACCTTATCCTACATGCCCAGTAAGATCACCAAATATTTTTTTTGATCATCAGGTAATCCCAATGTTTTAGCTGCACAAGTTTATCTCTGCAATTGCATTTACAAATAATTTCTTAGCCTACTTAAAAAAGTGAAGTACACATAGAAAAACATGGTTGTATAAATGTATACTGCCATACAGTAGTAAATTTATATGCATGGGTGCTGGGAAGGAACAACCACGGTTCATCTGATCTTATTCTAAGCACATTAAGCTTAAATGGCCTTTTTCCTGCACATCTTTTGAAGTTTCTGTAGAACTTTGATTCTGCTGTTTCTTTAGGCGATGATGCAACTGATCTTGAGAAAGGTTGCCGATCTGATTGCAGGGGATTTTGGTTGTCTGTTTAAGTATATACTGGTCTAGATGCCAAGAGTAGCTTTAATAAGGCCACATTAGCTTTTTTGCAGCCTATAATTGTAAAATACTTGTGTTGCCTATAACAATAAAATACTCGCCACATTAGGACTTGATGGAGGTTTAGGTGAGAAAGGAAGATCAAGGGTAGGATTTAAGTCTGAGATCAAGTGAGGAGGAGATTAAGGGTTAGATGTTTTGCTTTTTTATGAGAATTTCTAGACTATTTCTCTTTTTTTCTAGACACTATGGTGGAAGGTTCATCTTCTTTTATTATTAAATAGATTTGTCACCATAGGATATATGCAATTTTAGTTATGATATTATTAGTACAGATATTCAGCAGATGTTGTTAGTTTGTCAGCCTGATATGAAACAACAATCGATGACATGAAAATGATTTTTATGGAGGATAGAGATTACTACAAAGTTAAATATTCTGAAGTTTTGTGCACTATCTGTAGCAAGATGGGATTTTTTTTGATAAAAAATAGAGATAATAGTATTTTGATGCAACTATGTCAGTTCTGGATTGTCTGTTTTGAAGTACAGTTCAGGCTAATTTTCAAACTTGATCATGTTTAGATTCTTTCAGATTTATGTAGCTTACTTCTTGTAGTATACTAATAATCTAGTTTTACAAGTATTGTTTCTTTTATACTGGATGGTTATAAAACTGAATATATAGTTAGGTACATGGCCGGTTTGGTCAGCATATGAGCGGTTTACTTATTTGTTTTACATATGCATGATTATTTTGGTGCTGAGAATTGCTTATGACCAGGTGGTTGTGCTCACTCGGACCATGCTTAGCTTTGTGACTCGACCGTTGGAGAAGACAAGTAAAGGTAGCCTCGTGGTCTACATATTTTAACTTTGTGATTTGAATTACCTCCACTAAATTCCAGTAGTTCACTATAGCCAGATAATTTAATAATTGAGTTTATTGTTTTACCTTGAAGTATATATTATGTTGTCATATTTTTTCAAAATATTGGAAGTATGAAGTACATGAAGTTCATACATTGCAAATCTTGCATTTTTACACTCTTCATAGGATGCTTAAGAAGACATCATAGCCTGATGTTCACTACAAGAAATATGACATTCTATAACGATTATAGAGTGACATTTAGTAAAAGTGTCACAAAGTAATTCATTTAGTGATATTTCATTCAATTTAGTGACGATGATTTTAAGTGCGTCGTAAAAATCACATAAAAATTGTCGTAAACTATGTTAATGTCATATTGTGACGAATGATAGTATGTCGTAAGAGGCAAATTAGAAACGTCATAAACATGTAGTTTTTTTTTGTATCGAATGTGACAAAATGTTTAAGCCAACAATAAATTCTTTCATGTGGCCGAACGGGCTGCATCTGTATTGGTTATTGGGTTGATTGGATTGCCATAATTTTTGTATGGGCTACATTTATAGACCTATAATGAGTGTTTTTTCTGTATTGAAATTACATGGGCCTGACCCATAGTAAGAAATGAGACATAAAATAATATTGGCCCACATAACAAAATGGGCCTACCCTATCACATAAAATGGGCATGGCTCACAAAGCTAGATGGGCTTAGCCCATAATGCTTAATGGACCTAGCCCATATCCACGTCAGCTTGACAAGTCATCACCATGTCATATGGGGCCCATGCCACAATAGCCAATCAAGCATGAGTTTTATGACGTTTTGAAGCTACATAGTGATAAAAATACGATGTCATGAGTAAGCGAGGAAGCAAGGATCGTCATGGCAAATTTGTGACGGAAAATGTTAGAAACTTCGTTGAATTTCTTTTACGATGAACGGGTTTTTGTCACCTGAATATCGTAAATTCTATATTATGAAATATTTCTTATATTTTGCAACAAAACTGAAACATCACATAATATCAAAAATTTTTTATAGCGAGACACAAGATTTAGATAGGTTCGGGCCCCATGGTTTGTACAGGTAGATAGTACGTGGTGACAGACCTAATCATCTATAATATTCCTTCATGTTCGGGTACGTTGTAAAGCTGTTGGACGTAGTCGCCTCTTGATATCGGGGTAAGCCAGTGCCCGGTGTAAGCAATTAGAGACCGAACCCATCTTAATTTAGGATTCTTACCTTTAAGAATCCTCTCTACTCTTTTCCTACCATATTCTTGTTGCCCTTGAATGGATTAGCTTAGAAGATAAGTACATACATGTTCCATATGATTCGATAACCTAGAATACTCTTAGATAAAATACTACATCGTTATTTGTGCACTTACAGATTTATCTGTGATTGTAAGAAATAGCAACAACCACCTCTCAATCACTTGATCCTTACCAGTAGTATCAGAGCTTGGTGCCCACTTCCGGGCGGAACAACCTATGAGATATGGCCTTTAGGAATAGAATTTCATCCCATTCGGGGTCCGATCATGGCACATGAAAGAACCACTTGAGAAGCTGCCTAGTAGCCATAATTATGAATAAATGGATAAATATTTTTGAGTACTTTACTAATACCTTACGCATGATCAAGTGTATGATGACGAGTGTGTTGCTTTATCTAGCTCGAGTGTGTGTCTAGTTCCTTCTAATAATGATACGATAGGTTGCTCAACTAGTTGGTTGGTGAGTAAATGATGATGATACTCTTCCTCTTGAGTGCTCTAATTCCTCTCTTTAAGATATGTTTGATGATTTTCATGCTCATTACAATGAGGTCTTACTTGATTCATCCCCATGTCGGTCACTCAATCCTTACACATAGAGTTAGTGGGATTTTTGGATGGGATATCCGAGCACCCTCAAAAGTGGCATCTATAAGAGGTACTCCCACCAACATTGACTACTACGTTTGCTATAAATGTTTATAAAATATAATTAAAATATACTTTTATGAAACCACATTCTGAGACAAATATACTCATGCCATTTTCATATTTTGAAACATAACATAGAAGAATTTATTTATAGTCAAAATTTGAAATATTTGACTTAGGACAGTCTTAAAATGACTTATTTTTTGAGTATGGATGGAGTATATGTGAGGAAGATTCTAGTGCATTGGATTTGTCAAAGGACAATTTAAGTGACGTTTGATGTGTAACGAAGTATGGTGTCTCTCTTGGGGATAATTAGGAAGTAGATGTACTAATAAAGAATTAAGTTGGTGACTTTAAGGAGTAATGATAGAGTAGAGATAGAGATTGTGACAGAATAGAGAGGAGATAGATAGAGATAGAGATAGAGATATAGATAGAGATAGAGATAGAAATAGAGAGTGAAGAAGATATAGATATAGATTCAAGCTTTACTATATATATACAAAAAATAGGAACTGTTTTACTTACACTAGATGTCCCAGCACCAAAACATGTCCAATCACTATATGCACTTCCTTGTTATGGTTGTTACCCTTCTCACCACTGTCATATCATCACCAGCCACTACCTCTGCCAACTCAACAACACCCACAGCACATGAGATGTTGGAAAAATACGACTTCCCTCGTGCCATCCTCCCAAAAGGAGTGAAGGGCTATACCCTTGGCCCCAATGGCTCCTTCGTGGTGTACTTGTCTGGGGACTGTAGTATTCACGTTAACAACGTTCAAATTATATATAATAGTAGCATTTCTGGAAAAATCCAGAACCGGAGGATCCATGATTTGAAGGGCGTGGGGGTCAACTTGTTTTTCTTGTTTGATTTTTGTGGATCAGGTGGACCGTATTGACAACCAAATCCAATTCCATTCGAACTGGCATTCGAAGTCAGTCTCAAAGTCGTTCTTAGTCAGCCAGTTTACTAATAGTCCAGTGTGTGAAAGAGCATTCACTATGTCAATGCAATATGTATAATAAAGAGAAGAAAATTCAAAATATTTTTTTTTGTTATTTATGCATATCAGGATTTTAAGCAACAAACAAAACATTACTAAATCTACGCTAAAAATAAAAGTTGTGAGGACTTACCTGTTCCATTGGACAGCTTGATAAATGTTTGTCACCAGTATTTCAAAACCAAAAAGTAAGAGGCTAGTTTATAATTGTAGTTACTAGACAAGGAGAGTAGAGATAGATTCCTACTTGGATATGTATAGTAGGTCCCTAGGACTCTGCATTATAATTGTTGGTGCGGTAAGTACTACTACAAGTACAACAACGCATGATGAAATGAGCAATGTGGTTGTAACCCTCCATTCCTTTTGTTTGGATTTGAGGAAAGAAGTCATGCATTGTATTGTATCATTTGCACTTGCATTTGCATGGAAGTTCATATGTATATAGAAATTGATGGTTTATCCTATCATCTAGAGATATTTATTTAGTTGATATAATATTTAGATGTTGTATTAAATTTGATGCTTAATCAAATTGTGATTTGAATAATCTCGTTAAAGTAATTTATTTGTTGAGGTTTTCCATAAATCTCATACACTTATTTTATCTTCTCATTTACTTGAGCTCAGAAGATTTGAACGTGGGATGAGAGTAGCAGTATGTATGCACGATCCATGTTAATCATGTGATTCAAACTTGAATTATTATAATAATACTTGATTGTTTGGGTCTTGTTATGCTATTTGATTTACCTTAGAGATAATAAGTCTAGAATGATATTTGTTAATTAACTACTATCATGCAATACTTGTTTTTCCTTCTATTGTTTAATGCTTTCATATACTGATAGCTTTATTATTATTATTATTGTAGTAGTATATTGTGGTAACATTCTAGAATTTTATAGACTCATGCTCTAGAATTTTCTAGGATGTTACACGATCCAAGTATGCCAGGTGGACCTTAGTAATGAAGGTGAACTTGTAAGCTTAAGAGTAATGAGGCATGATTAAGCCCAGAATCAACACTTACGTGACGATAGTGCAGCTAGCATCTGTTGTGACAAAAGATGAAAATGCACTTGCTTTTTATTTGAATTGCAACAGTATGTAATAAAACAATTTCTTTACAAAATTATCAATTTTATTAAGTATTTCTACTAGCCTAAATTATAATAATAGGTGTGGCAACCAAATTTTTTTTTCTTCCTTTTAGTGGCATATGGATTTTTCTAGATTATATGGTTAAATATACTGTTTGCTATATAATCTTATAAAGATCTTATTTCCATGTACTATATATAAGACACATTGCTATAATATACCGTGAGCTTGGAATATAGAGATATTTGCAGCTGGTATGTAGTAAATTTGAAATTAGAATCATAACGCATATCTTCTGGAACTTTAGGTAGCTTTTTTTGTGGTCATTTTAGCTCTAAACACGTGAATTAGTGAGAGATGAAAAATGAGTGCACAGAAAACAAGGAGGGCCGGAAGATGAAGGAGATAGAGATGTATTCGGAAACAAGAATAACAAGTAATCTGAGAAAAATATAAAAGATTAAGATGGTAAGTAAATTGACGCTTAGAGAGTATTGGAGTGGAAATGCTGCAAACACTATGATAACTTGGCTCTAGCTTCATAATACGAAGTATGTGAAAACTTTTTACTATCTAAAGTGTGTCAACCCATAAACAAAAAATATTCTTGTTGCACATAGCCATTGTGTTAGTGCCAAGTGGGGACCATTTATTCGTGTACTATACTCTGGTAATGACTCATAAGATATACGCCTTTTTTATCTGTTCCCTCAACTACGGGCATGTTGAGTTTATCGTGTTGTTATCATCACCATCAAAATTCCTCTATTTTTCTTCCCTTTTTCCCTGTTGCTTCTCCATCTTTCTTCATTGGTAATTTTTTAAGCACAGTAGATTATCTACACCTGTTTTGTTCTTTTCTGATTGATGCGGACATGATGTGTCTTTTTTTGCATTGCTTAGTACTACTTAGAATGTAGAAGATAAAGTGACCACTTGGTGATATGGAAACATTAAATGATATTGGTGTAAGTACAAAATATTGTCATGTTATGTGTGACAAATGTTATAGCCCTGTTGTTTGTGATGCACGCGTCTCCCAACAAGGGTGGTGTGTGCTAACTGCCAAGCGGTGGCGGAACTGGGGAGCAAGCCTTGAGTAAGTACCTTCAGTGCTCAGGCCCACACGACGCGACTCAGCTTAGCGAGGCTGACACAGCCAGCGTGAGGCAAATGTATTCAGGTTCACAAAAGAATATAGCTTGCACTGGGCCTGTCCACCGACAGTCCGGTTAAACCGGCAACGAAACTGTCGTCCTCCACTATACCTGCCCAGGTGGGCCGAGCTAAATGGGCTGGCATACGGCCCAACTATTTTTGTCCGATCCGAGCATGGCACGATACAGACTTAGACCAACCGTGCTGGCCCGTGGCTGCTACTGGTCATGCCAGGGCTTAGCCATAGGTCTATCATGCGAGCCAGTTTAGTGCAGCCTGTCTACAACACGTCCCATCAAATAAAATGCTTCCCCTAAAAAAATCAAATAAAATGCTAATATTCTAATATTTGAACTTAAAATTATATTTTTAGTCTAAATTTTTTATGTCAAACACTTTTTACATAAAAATTTCAATTTAAAAGAAAAATTAAGTGTATAAAATTTAATCAGGCTTCGGAGTGACCAGGTCTCGATAGCCCGTCGGGCCGCCTGGCCCATTTAGTCCATCTAAGACGAGCTGTGTCATACTTGAGCTTAGATGTAGGCCCATTGTGCCAGGACTTATAACCTGCTAACCAGACAGACCATGCTGGCCCATTAAGAGAATGATTGGCCCATGACAGTCTTGTGCCATGCCGGCCCGTTGGTCGCATATATTCTCAATAAAAATGTGTGCCTTTGTAATAAAAGCTTTAGTTTTGCATTATTTTTACACCATAGAAGGAAGGGCTCACAGTTTAAAAAAGATCCATCTCTATGCACTTTTCCGTAAGCATCCACTGCACCATAGAAGGAAGGGCTCATAGTTTAGCCATTAAAAAATGTACATGTTCAAGTTGAATCGGAAGAAGATAAACTAGTCAATCTACTCACGTATTTGCACGTTGAGTCTTTATGAAACATTTAAAACGAATAATGGTAGTACACGCTCATCTCAACCACCTGTAGGGTTCAAACATTGAGGCAGAATATACCTAGTTAATAGAGTAGTATATTATTAAGCGTTGGAAAAGTAGTAAGACAAAATACATAACCTTCTCCATAGTTATAATATACTTCCTTCATTCTTAAATTGGTGTCATCATTGACTTTTTTTATTTAACTTTAATCATTTGTCAAATATTATTTTAAATATGAAAAATTTTAATTTATATTTTAATTTTCTTTAATGATAAAACAAACTATAACAACATATATGATATTTTTTTTAAAAAAAATAAGACAATGATCAAAGTTAACTAAAAAAAGTTAATAACGATAATAATTTAAGAACGAAGAGTGTAGTAAGCATCTTGGTTACCACTTTTTTTTTTCCTACAAATGCAGTTCACCTTGTCCTTAACCTTGTGCTGCTGAATTGCAGTCATACGCATAGTCTAGTCATCCCTCTTTTGTGTGGATGCCAATACGATTTCCCACCTTGCCAGAATTTCATAAAACGGCCGCTCCGGCACGGGTATGAACTTGACGGCCCATCCGATCGGCCAGGACATTAGAGCGATGCTGCTGCAGGTGCGCCATTGGCCCCAAGAAAGCCTCTTGGTGCCAGCGAACATTGTCAAAACCTCAACCATGACCACCTGCAGGGCAAGCGTTCCGGCCACGACGAGAAGGAACATCCTGTCCCGCAGCAGTCCCGTGAAGATGTTCCTCCGCTCGATTTCTCGGGCATTGAACTCATTGAACAGCTGGCATAGCACAAAGGCGTTGAAGATCATGGTGTTGTTGGTCACCTGACTTGTACCGAAGGCGTCGCGGCCTCGGTACTGGAGCACCAACACCACGGCCACCTGGAAGACTGCCTGCGCCGCGAGGTTGCGCCACATGGCATTGCTGATGAGAGGCTCTGTCTGGCTGATGGGTGGGCGTCGCATGAGCGCCTTGCTGGGGGTGTCCAACGCAATCGCCAGCGCGCCCATGATGTCAATGATCAGGTTGACCCAAAGCAGCTGCACGGTGGTCAGCGGCATATTTCCACTGCTCACTACCGAGACGAAGTTGATGACGAGAGCTGCGACGTTGGCGGTAAGTTGGAACTGGATGAACCTCTGCATGTTGTTGTAGATGTAACGGCCCCAGCGAGTGGCCGTCACCACCGTGTTAAAGCTGTTGTTTAGGATAACAATGTCAGAGCTAACCTCGGCGAAGTCGGTGCGCATAGACAGACGGACGTCGGCTTCCGTGTGCGCTGGTCCGTCTCTGATGCCATCGCCGGCAACTGCGACCACGTGGCCCTTCTGCTTCAGCCGCTGCACCAGCAACATTTTGTCCATGGGAAGCGATGGAGCCATGACCCGGATGCGGTCCACGATGGCCAGTTGCTGCTCCGGCAACATGGCGCGGAACACATGACCCTCGATGAAGCTGTGGGTGTCGTCGTTTCTCCAGATGATTCCACATTCCACCGCTAGGGATTGGGCCGTGATGCTGTTGTCTCCAGTGACCATCCTGACAGCAACTCCCGCTTTCCTGCAGGCCTCAATGGCGTCCTTGGCCTCCGGTCGACACGGGTGCTTCAAGCCTACGATGCCCAGCAGTGTCAGCTCCTTGTCACTCTTGGACCAATCGTTATTATGGACCTGCTTGAAGGCGAAGGCGATGCTACAAAGATTGGCCATCGCCATGTCCTTGATAACCTTGTCGAGGTTGCTTCTGTTGTGGATGCCAAATTCGTGCGTTGCGCCGTCTGCACCCACGTACGCAGAGCAGTTTGCCAAGATCATATCTGCAGCGCCTTTCCAGTGAGCGAGCACCACACCCGCAGTGTCCTTGATCAGGACGCCCCTGCACTTCTTGTTGCCCTTCAAGTCCTCCACACGCAGGACCTTGAAGCTCCTCTTGAAAATGTCGACATCCATGCCGAGCACTGTCACGGCCCATGACAGCAACGCCTTCTCCATCGGACTTCCGGTGGCATCAATAAGCCCGGCAAGGCCCTGGCATAGAAGGCCTTTGACGACACCGGGGATCCTGGAACCAGCAGCATCCACGCGATTATTGGTGCCTAGCCAGAACTCGGTCACCTTCATCTGGTTGAGCTTGAGCAGCCCAGCCATGTCCGTGCATACGGTGGTGACCGAGCCCATCGTCTCGCAAGCGGCGAGCCGGCGCACCAGCACATGATCATCCTTCCCCATGCGCTTCGTGGCGAAGGCGAGGGTCAGAGTGAGTGCTAGCGGGAGGGCCTCAGGTATCGCGACCACAACGATGCTCAAGGCATGCTGGAATATCCCAACTAACTTGCAGGACACGTCACTGGTGCTACCGGTAGAGTATAGCGCGATGAGGATGGCGAATGCATTTCGGACCCTGCCGGTCTTGGACATGAGGCCATCAAGCCGCTGCTGCAGAGGCGTTGGGTCGGTGTTTTTCCTGGTGACGCTGCTCATCAACTCACCGCTGCCGGTATCCGTGCCAACGGCAGTGATGATAATCCGACCGTACCCGGCTGTAACAATGGCTCCGGTGGCACAGAACGGGTTCTCCGAGCCGATTGACACACTGGTGGGATCCTCCTCAGAGGTCCGTCTCGGATCTTGCACCTCCAGTTCATCTCCCCAAAGGAGCACACCATCCGCCGGGATGATGTCGCCTATCTTCAGTATCACCACGTCGCCGACGACGACCTCGGATATGGGGACCTCCTGCCTCTGCCCACCACGGATGATGGTAGTAGTGTTGTCGTCGCACTTGCTTCCCAGCTTGTCGAAGAGCTTCGCCTGCCAGTGGCTACCGACCACGGACACGGCCACAATCAGGAACACGGAGACCAAGATGCTGGTTCCGTCGTACCACCCGTCTTTCACCCCATGCTCCTTGACGCCGAAGCCGAGGGATAAGCTGGCACCAAGGAGGAGCACGATGAGGGAGACGTCTTTCATCAGTGTATCCCAGAATTGGCTCGCCAAGCTCTTAGCTTTGCGCTTCGGGTACGTGTTCACGCCGAAAGCCTTCCAGCGGCGTCGCACGTCAGGGCCGTCTCCAAGGATGCCATACTCCACGCTTGACGCAAGTGTGGCAGTGAGGCCGCCGATGCCACCGAGGCTGAGTAAGCAGTCCTCACGCCTGTCTTTGACCAGGCACTTCAAATTCTCGTCGTCCGCACGGATAGAGAATGTCTGGTCTCCATCCTCAGAGAAGAAGCCATCATCGTCGTGGATCTTGAGCGCGATGTAGGATTCGCTCCGCTGCATGGCAATCAGCCAGTATCACACGCACGTCCTTGTGCTGCGCCTGCCCACACGACGGATCAGGAAGCTAATTTTGGCGCCTGCGGGGAAAATTAAGGAACAACAAAATCAATCAAATCAAATTGTCTCAAACAACAACTCGCACGTATGCTTGAATTTAGAACGAAAGCAGCAGGGATCAACGTACGATACGATGCTTGAATCCAAATAATCTGTGCGGAGAGGGTTTTTTTTTTTTTTGTTTTTCTCCAATTTCCGATAGCTCACAACACACAGAAGCTAAGAGTGTGTTGCGTCGTGCCTCATTGTGCAAAACGGCAACGAATCACTGGATTATGAACTGCAACAAAGGAAAGGTGGAAGCTTCAGTGAAGTTGCTGAGCAATTAGGATGACGCACCAAAGCTCGCCGAGGTAATGGGCTTGCACATTCGACCATCCTGGTTCTTTACGCGTGATTGAAGGTAAAAAGATTCATGGGTGGTTGGCTTGCTCCCTTTTCAACAATTTTATTCCCCTCATATTCAAAGCTTCACAATGGTTGCACTAACTAGCTTAGTCGTCTCTTGTTAGTGCCAGGGGAAAGGAGCATGAATTTGGAATATGAATGTATATATGATTTGGAATCTAAAAATGGTTTGTGTCTGCCAGAACTTGAATTTGAATTTCGTTCTGACAGACCTAAATATCCCAGTGAATTTGGTTGAATAGGTTATTGATGATGTAAATAATTTCTGCGTTCGGGCCAACAATCAGTTTACACGGGGAATAACCTATGGACAACTCCAATTAAGCTAAGCCGCGTCAATGAAAAAACACTCGAGGGATTAATTAAGATGCAGAGTGCAGATCTCAGTTTGAGCGGGATGACATAAAGTGATGGTGTATTTATAGATCTCTTCTACATGTACACGCGACATAGAGTCAAAAAGAAGCGGGAATTTTTCCTCTGTTTGATCAAAGGTCTTTAATTGTGCTCCAATCGCGAGACAAAGCAATGGTGCAATGGAGCACAATGATTGAATTGCATGTGGTCCTGGCATCATGCTGAAGCCTGCTGTTTGCTTGCTGCCGAAGATGAGCGAAAGTTACGTTTATCTTCTCATTGCGTTCACATTCCCTTTTGAAGAACGTAGATGCTTGCACATGGATACCATATGCACTACACTACCGGAAACGTCATGTTTATCAAATGTCAATCCCTTTGTCGAGGGTATTCTCTCGGACACTCACAAAAACGGCATTTGTCGAGTGTAATAGAGAACCCACTCAACAACAAAACAGCACTCGGTAAAAGTGATGTTTTCCGAGTGGAGTGCAACAGAGGGACACTTTGCTACCCATATGCTGCTGCCCACTTTGCCGGATGAGCAAAAGTCCTCATACATGCAGTCGTATTTAAATAAGTCGCGGCAGCACTTTGCTCCCCACATGCTGCCCATATGCCGGGGCCATCCCAGCCCAAAAGCTCTACCAGAGTCCAGAAAGGTGGATGGTCCCTGTGGTCAGTCTTTTCCCGTGTTTTCACTCTACACACGGTAAACTTTTGGTCTTTCCAGTGTGGCGTACATATAAACTTGTTTTCGACAAACTTATATATATACACATCAAATGGGAAGCCTTTTGCCTTGCACAACCATGTCACTATGTCATTATCTTAAGGAAATTATTCAGCCAAAGGAATGTTTTCAACGTTTACTGTTGATAGTACAAAGCGTGGCTATGCCATGCATGTTAGGACACACATCTTAAGCGAAAGGTTTGTTGAAGACTTACGAAGATTTGACAAAGCAAGGAATATCATCATGAAAGGAACATAATGCCAATAAGCATAGTACCCGGCGTCCTTGACATAAGAAAAGGAAGACACCTGGTGTCCTTGCTACATAAAGGTAAAGGTTATGTGTGCTAAATAAAACAGGAAGGGAGTACCGCTCGCTCGACTATAAAAGTAGGGCCTGGGTTTCAGAAGAGAGAATCATCAGCTTCACCAGCACCCAGCCATTCCAGTCCAGAGCACCTCCCACCTTCATCAACAAGTAGTAGTAGTAGTCCACTTGTAATATAGAGAGTGGGATTCTAGTATAAGATATCATCTGTAAGGTAATTTTTCCTTTGTGTGTTTAAGTGCTTTGGGATTTCCGAAAGAGAAAACCATATGTAAGCTATGTTTGTGGAAATGAAGTATTGCTGTCTTTACGCTAGGGACCCTATAAAAGAAACCTATGGTACGACGATGTTCTCGTTTAGGCTGTGTTGAGACGTTAGATAGAACCCTAAGGCCGTAGAGAAATGTTCCCTTCTGGTGGAACTGCTTGAGGAGACGTTTAAAAACTTGTCACATATGCTAGCGACTTAGAGAATTTTAGGAAAGACATTGTTACTTCTGAAGCAAACTAGTGAGAAGTATGGTGAGTACCGAGTAGGAATTTTACAATTGATAACTTATACTGTCTGACAGTCTGTTTGGCCTCGCCAGCCAAAAGAACGATCCTGAAAGAAAAAGATTAAGAGCAATCACAAGTAATACACGAAGTCAATTAATACGCCGTGAACTACTTGAAGTGCTCGGAATAGTTTCGAAGCACTAAGTAAGTGCACACTCCACCCAGATAGTGGGGTAGCACTGTAGAAAGTCAGAATTTGAATAGTAGCAGAGCAATTTGAATAGTGTCTTGAATTTGAATAGTAACTAGAATTTGAATTGTGAATCTACGCGTTACGCTTTCAAAATTTTTATATATTTGTGAATTTTCATGTAATTATTTAATTATTTATTCATTATTTTAATATATATTAGTGTGAATAATGGTATATAAGAAAATCACACTAATATATCTTTAAATATGAATAAATAATTAAATAATTACAATAAAATTCATAAATATATAAAAATTTAGAAAGCGCAATACACAGATTCACTATTCAAATTTGTGACATTATTCAAATGACTTTGCTATTATTCAAATTCTGAATTTCTACAGTGCTATCCACTATCTAGGTGGAGTGTGCACTCACTTAGTGCTTCAGAACTATTCCGAGCACTTGAAGTAGTTCACGGAATATTAATTGACTTTGGGTATTATTTATGGTTGCTCTTAATCTTTGTTTTTCAGGATCGTTCTTTCGACAGACGAGGCCAAACAGACTACCAGGCAGTATAAGTTCTCAGTTGTAAAATTGCTGCTCGATACTCGCCATACTTCTCGCTAGTTTGCTTCAGAAGTAACAATGTCTTTACTCAGATTCTCTAAGTCGCTAGCATATGTGATAAGTTTTTAAACATCTCCCCAGGCGGTTCCACTCAAAGGGAACACTTCTCTATGGCTTCACGCTTCTCTCTAACGCCTCAACACAGCCTAAATGAGAATATCACCGTACCAAAGGTTTCTTCTATAGGGTCCCTAGCATAAAAACTCATCTCATATGAAAGGACTTAGATAACCGTAGAATTTTCAAAGACAACACCACTTCATTTTCATAAATATAGCTTACATATGGTTTTCCCTTTCGGGAACCCCCAAACACTTAAACACACAAAGGAAAAATTACCTCGTAGATGATATCTTACACTGGAATCACACTCTCTATATTACAAGTGGACTACTACTACTACTACTACTACTTGTTGATGGAGGTGGGAGGCGCTCTGGAGTGGAACAACTGGGTGCTGGTGAAGCTGATGATCCTTTCTTCTGAAACCCACGTCCTCCTTTTATAGTCGAGTGAGCGGTACTCCCTTCCTGTTTTATTTAGCACACGTAACCTCCACCTTCATGTAGCAAGGACATAAGTGTCTTCTTTTTCTTATGTCAAGGACGCCAGGTACTATGTTTATTGGCATTATGTTTCTTTCATGATGATATTACTTGCTTTGTCAAATCTTCGTGCGTCTTCAACAAACCTTTAGCTCAAGATGTGTGTCCTGGCATGCATGGCATAGCCACGCTTTGTACTATCAACAGTAACTCATTTAAAACATTCTTTTGGCTCATGATTTGGTCTATATTGCCTTTTGCCTTGCACAACCATGTCACCATGTCATTTTCTTAAAGAAATTATTCAGCCTTATTCTTATAGGTTCACACCACGCTAACTATTTGAGAGTATTACTCAATATTTACATAGGTCTCACCACGCTTCTGCGTTGAGAGTACAACTCTCAATTATTATTCTTTGATATTTGATGGACTTAATTTTAGAATGTTTCTGGTGGTTACCCATTACCATCAATATATAGGGCAGTGCTAAATTATACCTCCGATGTGGTATATTAAGTCCCTCTCTACCCCACCAACCGGACCCAACCAAAACACCCCGTCGCCACACATGCGTGCATGCGCATGCACCCACTTAATTGTAGCATTCAACCACTGGCCACACTCACGCACATGGCATGCAGCCACTCTTAATTACGACTGTTAATTACATGCATTAATGTTTATCCATTAATTACTTTGGTAATTATGAGTACAAGTTTAGTTGGTCCACAAGGAAACAGGCAAGCTCGGATTAATTCTAATTTACCTGATTGTAAAATCTCATGCGACCATATGAACTAGCTAGAGACATGAGCGATCATAAAATTCTGTTTGAGGAAAACTATTATTAATTTTTTGTAGTGATGCATAGCGTACCAGTATTTGCGATAGCATCATTGAAATAATTGATGCTTCTGCACTATAAAAAATAGTGAGTGAACATACATACATGTGTCCGGGACACATGCTGCAAATTAGAAAAAGTTAGGTACTTTTTATGATTTCATCAACTATGTATTTATATTTTTTCAATTTTGCATCTATAAATCCTTTATAATTTAAAAAGTGAATGCAAGAATATGGTTGTTCAATTAGATACCCCAATTGCGAATGAATTTCTTACATAATCATAAACACTCATAGCTCTTGGCTTTCACGATTTTAGGATAGGTGTCTATATTTTTCTCAGGAGGGGTGTCACTGTGTTTTTGGATTTTACACTGAAGTGGTTGTTAGTTTTTATGCTTGGAGAGCTGCTAGATTTATTCTAGAAACAATCATAAGTGTGAAACCTGGAAAAATGTGTTCTTTCATGAGCTATGCTTGATCACAAAAACAATGATGCGATTCAAACAAATAAGCTATGTGTTCATGTCTACAAGAGGTGTGTGCACGAACTAATGGTAACAAGGGACGTTCAATTATGTTTTTACAAGGATTGACTCAGGTGATGGATCCCCACATTTTTCATAAATAAGTGGAATATAACAAGCTGTATGATTGCAAAAGATTGGGATCTGAGGTGACTGAAATACTGATTATCTCTCAGTTACTCTAAACCATAAAACGAATTCAGGCAACCATAAATCAGTTAATTCTTACGTTCATGCACTTGCCTAACTTATAATCATAAAACTTTTGTAACTGCAATATATCATGGGTTATGAAAATAAAATTAATAATATTTATGATTACATGAACCCATTAGCTCGTGCAAAAGTCATCTGTTTCTCTTTGATCTACGGGCTCTTGGATTTTTTTTCTTGACACTGTGTAGACATAAATAGGTATGCAAATATAAAGCCCTTTTATGGTACTATTCTTTTTTATGACTGTCTTGTCAAATTGAAGCTGATAAACCTGAAAAAGCTATGAATTATTTGCAATTGAATATCCTGACCGTAGAGGATGTCGTGCTTATAAACATAGAAAGTAAACGTGCTTGAATGCAGGCATGGGGCGGTAAAACCTTCGAACCAATACGTGTGCATGCATGATAACATTTATATGTTAATGATAGGGATAATTGCATAAACCACCCTATAAGTTACTTCGTGTTTAGATTCTCACCCATAAACGTTTTTGTTATAAATTTCCACCCACCCAATGAGTTTAGTTGCAAATACCACCCCACTTGACACATGTTGATTTGATTTTATATGTTTTTATTGATATAAATTAAAAACATAAACAAAGCTAAATAAGTTTAATGTTGTTAAATATTTTTAGTGTCTAATTTCTCTTATTTTCACAAGAAATGTATTTAAATTTCAAACTTTATGAAACACTGTTTGGACTTTAATTGACATGTTTGCTACATATTCTTTATAAAAAAAATATGAAGATTATACTTTTAAAATTTTATATGTTTGATAAGAACATCATTGGTTACTCCAAATAAACAAAAATATGTTAAATAAATTAAACATGTGCATATTAGGGTGGTTTTTGGAACAAAACTCAGTGGGTGGGTGAGGATTTGCAACAAACTGACTTATGAGTGGGAAACTCAAACTCCAAGTGAATTATGAGGTGGTTTTTGCAATTAACCCTTAATGATAAAATCCATTAATGCCTTGGATTCATTACTAATAATGTACGTGGGTGCGTGATTGATCAAATTGCAAATACTCAAAACAGCTCAAAACCCATATATTGGAAATATTGAAACATTATGTAAGGACAAGATTTTTGTGGTGACCACAATGTTTGAAGTGTTTGATGCTTTTTTTTTGCAACCACAAATAATTGTTTGTTTTGTACCGTTAAATACATGGTGGGAAGTTATATTAAACTTGGTTATCTGATTGTAAAATAAATAATAATGTTTGTTTTCTGATTAGAAAAGAAACTGTCACTACCCTATAGCGGCGGTAGCAAAAATGCACCAGCGGCGGCGCAACAGTGAACCACAGCTACAAATAGAAATACATTTATAGCGGTGGCTCCACTAAGTCACCCGCCGCTATTATCTATTTGTAGCGGTGGCCCACTTAGTCACCCGTCACTACATTTCAGCCCAAGCCCACTTATACTCGATTGTATATAAATCACATTGTAACCCTAACTCGCCAAACCACCCCTCCTCGCTCCCTGCCTCCCGCGCCGCACTCCTCTTCTCCCTCCTCTCTCCCCGCGCCCCACCCCTCCTATCTCCATGGCTCCCCGCGCCACTCCCCTCCTCTCACCCCGCACCGGCCCCTCCTCTCCCTCTCCTCCCCTCTTGCAGAGCATCTCCTCTCCCTCCCCTCACTGTGCCCCCGCTCCTCTCCGAGCAGCTAGTGGATCTGGGCGGCGGCGATGGTGGCACCCCGAGGGACGGGCAGATCTGGGCTGCAGCGATGGCAGCACCCCGAGGGGCAAGCGGATCCGGGCAGCATCGACGGCGGTACCTCGAGGGGCAACTGGATCCGAGCAACCGTGATGGCGGCACCCGAGTGGCAGCAGGATCCGGCTCCACGAGCGATGACGGCGGCGGATCCAGGACCATGAGCCACGACGGCGTGGATCCGGCCTTCCCCGAGTGCCGGCTTGGATTCGGTCTCAGGCAAGCAGCAACTAGCACAGATCCATGAGGTGGGTTCTCTCTCTCTCTCCCGTCACTCCCTCTCCTTCACTCACTTCTCTCTCTCGTGCTCTCTCCCACACATCTCCCTTTCTACGAGGCGTGGGGCCCGAGGCGCGACAGCGCAGATCAAAGCAGCTGCGCGAGGCCGTGGAGGCGGCCCTTCTCCATGCCAGGCGAGCGGCAATGACCAAGGGGCAGCGCGGACGCGCATGGCGACAAGGGAGTGGCGGTGGCAAAGTTCCGCGTGCGACATCGACCATGCTCTACGACGCCTCACCCTCCTCTTCGACCGATGGATCTAGCCTAGAGATGGCGGATCCAGGCAGCGGCGGCCGGGTTGCTAGGGTTTTTTTTTTAGATTAATTCGTAGCGGCGGATCACATTGTCACCCGCCGCTACAACTAAGTTTTCAGCGGCGGTGTGTTTGGTCAATGGATGACCCACCGCCACAAATCTGTATTTTTAGTTGCGTTTTGATTACGGCGGGTTGCTTAGTCCGCCGCTACAGTGCATTTGCACCCGCCGCTATAGCCCTTTTTTATAGTAGCATGTGTTTGCCATATGATGAAAATGTGATGTGCCATTTGATCATTTTGTTTTGAATAAAGTACGATTTACTCCTTCAAGTATGGGCAAAGTCTAGATAACCCCCTAAATTATTATTTAGTTTGTTTTACTCCTATTGTTCGCTAAGTTAGACCGTTTTGCACCTTTTACATGTATTCGAATCCTGTTTTGCTGATATAGATTGGGATGAAGTTTAGATTGTCCTTCCTAGCCTTACAAATGTCTTGTCTGACTTAAAAAAATTAACTTATGTGATACATAACCCCATCACTATGCCAATTTTGATGTGTGTACCCTGTTTCTATATTCTCGTCTTCCTTCATTTTTCGTAGATGCTCGGCCATTAGGAGCTCGTGCTCACCGATGAGCCCGCATTCCTCTCGATCCATCCGTGCCACTATGATTTCATCGATTCGCCTACCATTGACTTTCCATAGCTCTATCCGAACTGTACCTCACCTTGTGTTGCCATACGAGAGAACAGAGGAATATGATCACACACAAAAGAGTATAGGCACAAATGGGGTTATATGACTTGTTTATTTCTTTGTCATGTTGTACGACACATATGTGAAGGTTAAGAGGGCAATCCCTGCTCAATTCCGGCCTATATCAACAAATCAAGATTAAAATACTGATCAAAGATGTAAAATGATCTAATTTAATGAATTATGAGGATAAAACAAACCTAACAATAGTTCATGGGGTTATCCAGACTTCCGTCATATTTGGAGGAAGTAAAGTGGACTTTATTCTTTTGTTTTAGATATACACTCTTAAGGAGTCAACTTGCATGATAGAGAGATTTTGTTGTCAAGACATAATTAGATTGTAAACTAGGAATTGAACTCTGGTGGCATACTTCAAGATTGATGGCGACACCAGCCAAGCTAGAACACAGTTGTGATTATGATTTCTAAATATAAAATTTATAATATAAGAAAGGAGAACTAATGTCTATTGTAACACATATATGTGTTACTACTTGAGATAGTGTGTTACAGTATCTTTGTTTGCTTGTAGTGAATATTGAATCATATTACTATTGTTAAAAAAAAGTTCAATAACGTAGCTTGACATGTGGATACATAAGTGAGTTTGTTGTTCAGCTGCTTGCCATTGAAGCAAATGTTGCTTCTGTAGTACCAAAAAAAAACTTCTAATGTAAAAAATAAATAATGCATTGTTCTTAAAAAATTGAACTCAGGTGTTTTGTTTTCAAACTTGTGACATTTTCACAGAGGCTAAGGTAGAATATTGATTAGCATAAGCATATAGTCAATTTATAATCACTAGAGAGGACAGAATTTTATCCCAATATATAACCACTAACATATGATTTGGAAAATATTTTACATATAGAGCTAAAGTTATTAGAAGATAAAAGTTTAAATGCATTATTGAAGTAGCGGGCAAAAGATTATGAGGCAACAACTCTGTAATATTTTTATTGAACACTACTTTGTGTTATAACAAAATTATTCTTGTAACACTTTTACTAGATATGTTACAATAAGTAGTAATGTTTATCATACTTTTAATGTAACATTAGTTTTCTGTTACTAAAACTGTTTCTTGTAACATATTTTTTGTTAATAGAAATTATGTGTTACATAGTTATTTGTAACACATAATTTTGTGTTGCTATAAAATCTATTATAATACAATTGATCAACTGTTACAAGCATATGTTACTTTATGTATGTTCTATAGTAGTGAGTGTGGAAGTTTATCCACGTTCTAGAGCCTTCAGCAGCAAAATTTTGCTCTACTTCCCATTAATTTGGCCTGGTGGGTTTTGTTTACTAAACTTTAGCACAAGCAACAAGATTTTATTTTTCCACGTGAATTTGGTCCAGAGAGTTCTGCTTCTTAAACATTAATTTTTTTAAATTTTTGGTAATTTTCAATAAGGACAATGATGAGTAATAAAAAAGTAATTATAAGGGTATTTTAGTCTAGTTTTATCATAATAACAGTGGTGGGTAATTAATGAGTAACACATAAATGTGTTACTACATAACATGCTCTAGTAACACCAGCACCTAAATCACTTATTAAATGTGTTACTATAGGTCTCAGTAACATACTACCTCTTGTAACATAAAAATATTGCTAGAAGGCTAACCTGACGTAGTGACTAGTATCATCTAGGTAGAAAATCACTTAGCAAAAGGATCTAGCAAACTTATGCTAAAGTATTGATTGATACGTTTGATTATTTTCTTTGTTGTGACTGGTGCTATTGAGATTATTTTAGCAAAATGGGCTAACCGGTAGAGGTGATGATGGTGTCCTTTCACTTTCTCTTTGGGCACCAGATGGAGAAAACAAGATTGAAAATTAAATATAAATTTGTATATTATATTTTTAATTGAAGAGTATAATTTAGATTACAAATTAAATATAAATTTGCATATTACGTTTTTAATCAAAGGGTATAATTTGATAGATGCAGGTGAAAGTAAATAACTTAAATCAAATTATAATAGACAATTTTCCTACAAGGTATCAAATTTAACCGCGCAAACGCGCGGGTAGGTGGACTAGTTAGATTGTAAAATATGATTAATCATCAAAACTGGAGCGTGTATATATAAGTTATTGGCAATGCGTACATGTTTTATCCGCTCACCTATCTTGGTTTTTATGATTTGAGGATGCATGTGTACATCTTTTTTTCTGGTGAGACGTCGGTGGATTGGGAATGATTATTTATGATTGGCCACGTTACTCCCCCTGGTTCCTGCTTTTGCTTTGCAGTACCAGTGCTTTGGGCCAGCTGAATTTGCCGCAGAGAGGATATTAATGTGACAAATGCATTGGACTATTTGTGATCGAAAAGTTAAACTTTTATGCTCTATAGTACATGGTATCTATTATTATATATATATTTGACCAATAAAAAGAGCTACCATGTTGGCTCTCAACAAGGTCTAAAAATTCTCATATTAATTAGAAAAAAAAGAAAAAACGAAAATTACTCACCATTGCCATTATAGAAAATTTTACCAAAAATACCCCTATATGTAATTTTACAACTACCCACCATTGACATTTTAACAAATAGCTGAAAACAATTAAGGGAAAAATATATGAAAGATAAGTCCCGTGGGAAAAAAGAAGTGCAAAAATATATGAGTCACCAGGGGCTACGTACACACTTTCGTGAATGAAGAAAAAAACAAGCGTTGTGGTAAAAAAAAAAAAGTATGCAATTTCTTCTCGGTGAGATGAGTCCCATTTAAAAAAAAGAAGTGAAAAAAAGATGAGTCACCAGGGGCTGTTTCTCTATATTAGAGTCTGCAATTTCTTCTCGTTAATCGATAGAAATAAAATAAACAAATCAGGTGACGACTTATCTATACTATAAAGGTTAAACTACTCACCTGAGATTATACCCATCTCCATTCTAATAGTGATTGATTGAAACTGAATTGCGGACCCGAGAATTAGATCAGTCTTGACTAGACGTATGATTAATGGGCCCTGATGCGCTAGAGTGTAACATCTTACGCCCCCTACGCTGAGTGTCGTCCGGAAATCAGTAACTTTTTTCACCTGATCATTGTTTACCCGTCCACAGACAAAAACTCTGGTTTCCTTCTTCGTCGCCCGTGATTGATGAAACACGTGAGTGAAAGGGATTGATTCCTCTCCATTTCTCAAGCAGCGAGATTCCTTAGCGGCGGCCACCTCCATCGACCGGTCTCTCCGTCGTGGCTTCCCCCACCACGCTGTCCACAAGGTCTCCTCCGAGCTCGAGGCCGACGCCTTCCAGCGCCACACTGCTGACCTCCTCACCCCGACCTCTCTCGCCAGTAGCGTCCTCGACTCCTTCCTCCTCTGCCTCGATCAGATACGGGCCCTCGCCGCCGCCGCCGCCCGTCGAGTGCGCCCCTGGCCCGGCCGTCGACCGTTGTCTGTTGTCCAGGCCACCGCCGAGCGCGTCCCTGGCCCCGCCGCCGCCCGCTGCCCAGGTCGTCGCGGACCGCCGCCCTTTGTTCGGCTTCCTCTGCCACATTTTCTTCGGATTGGTGGGTGCTCTGTTTTCCTTTTCGCAAGTGATGTATGTTTGTTTGCTTCAGATTGGTCTAATTTACTCTTCTTACTCCTTCGATCCGTCTCCCATCTTTAGTTACAGATGCAACCTCAATGTATCCCGTGACGTGTGGTAGCGCAATACGCTCTCAACCTCTTACACTGCCAAGGAGGCCCCCAAAGTGTACGGGTCGACGGCCTTCAAGCTGCAGCGCAGCCAGTGGCGGCTGCGGTAGAGGAGAAGACGCGCCACTCCGAGGTCGGGCACAAGAGCCTACTCAAGAGCAACGATCTCTACCAAGTTTGGCACCCCATTCCTATCTGTCAACCCGTCTTTGGTTTCTAGATCTTTGTGTTCCTTCGCTTTGGTCTGCATCATATTGGGAAATTTATGTGGCGTGCATCAAATCTGGAGACGAGCGTCTACCCGTAGGAGTTGGACAACATGAAGGAGTTCGGGGAGGACACCAGCTCACCGTAGCTCAGTCTTCCATTGTGAGCTATATCTGCTTCTCTGAACTTTGCATGTCTTTTCTCCCTACTTGTGACCACGCTTGTTGGTACTCATTGATTGATTTTTGTTGGGAAGTTGATTCATCTCGGATGGTGTCAGCGATTGTCGTGCCCCATCCAGACCATGGGCCTGTTGGGCTCTTGGATGTTCCAGAGGAGAGAGTGCTAGGAGGAAGGAGCTTGTCATTGATGCTGCAGAAACTCTACATATGGGAGAAGAAACTGTACCACGAGGTTAAGGTATGTGCTTGTGTTTGTTTACTGATCAGGAATTTGTCTATGCTCATCATTATGTAAGAGTAGACTATCAAATAAATAGTTGAATGGACATGAAATCACTATTTAGGTTGAGACAGAGCAGGTTGCAAATGTGGTGCTGGTCCATATTTTAACTTCGTGTATCTTTTAGAACAAAGTAAAACCATTCAGTTTATTACCCGTAGTTTGCATATTGACAACATGGTCAAGCTGGAATGGATAAGCACCTATAAACAAAGATAACATCTTTTTTTTTTATCTCAACAAAGATAAATATCTGATCTCATGGTACAAGTATACCCCGCCTAAGTCAGTACCCAGTCTCATTAAAACATAAGCATATATCCCCAACCATGTTAGTTATTTAAGAACTATCTTACCTATCTTGTACTAGCATGCTTCTTGTTTAAGTAAAGAGTTTGTTGAACCTTGTAAAATATCTTTCTTGGGACAGAATGGCCAGAATAAGAAGTACTTGAAAAGTTCAGGCATTGGACTTGATGCATTATAAGCTCTTGTCTATTCAAAAAGGTATGTGTTGCCACTGTTTTGTTTGGTTGGGCATCTTCGTTTCCGTGTGATGAACCTGGGCTGAGAGAAGTGTTTGTGTCACCGATCTTCATGAAGATCGGCGTATACACTAGTGACTCTCCTTGCCATGGAGCTCACCATCCCTAAGGAAGGCATGGTCTGTGTCTGCTCAATCCCCACCCTGTTTCATACCAGCCAAAAAATCTCTCACCAGATCTGGGAACTGATTTTTCTCTCTCGGTGAACTTGCAGATTTTGGCCATGGACATCAACCGCGAGAACTACGAGCTCGGCCTACTCTGCATTGAGAAGGCCGTTGTCGCCAACATGAATGACTTCCGTGGGGGCCCGGCGCTCCGTGTCCTTGACCAGTCGGTAGGCATATTTTAATCTCTCTTGATCTCACTCTGCAGTACTACAGGTTTCAGTTCTGCGATTCCTATTTTTTCCCTTAAAAATAAGTGGATCTTGTTATACGAGAATCACACTTGTCACTCTGAAGCACTAATCTAATTTTAAATCTTTAATTGCATAATGCAATGACATTCCCTTGCATAGATTTAAATGAAATCTTGGAATAACTGAATCTTTATTGCATAATGCTCCCACCCTAAAACTACTGACAGAAGCTCAATTAAAAATTGAAGGTTTCACAAAGAAACTTGAAAATGCAAAACAAAAATTTGATAACCTTCAGGATATGATTAAGGTGATTTCTTTCTTTCTTTCCTGTTTCTGGGTCCTTAAGGATGTTACTTGTCATTTTTTCACACACCACTGAGAGAGTGGAGTGAAAGATCCTCAAATGCTCTTACAGTAGTTGCAAACTGTCGATTTCTGCTGAATATTCCAGTGCGGTTGAGTAGATTGGCTCTACGATGTTTTGTGTGCATAAAGGTGGCAGTGATTTATGTTGTCATTGTTTTTTACATATTTGGAAGATGGTCTTGGAGGCGAGGATCCTTCTGCCCAGTGTGAATGCCGGGTTGCTTGCAAAGTTGAGGAAATACTAATCGACGCATCTTGTTCACAATCTGGTTTATGATAGCTCAACTTTTAAAACAGTGTGAATTATTAAATAGATATATGTTTGTACCATCTAACTGATTCTTTTAGCAAAGGTGAGACGTGTGATATCTGCAGCCCGTAGTAATTTCAGTGATGATGACCTTAGGTCCAAAAATCTCAGCAGAAAGTATTAATTTCTAGCAACTTTCATATAGTAATAGAGTTCATTGTTATTGCTTTGGAAAAGCAAACTTTAGAAGTTTAATATGATGACAACAGTTGCAGCTTATTTCAGCTTAGAAGACACTGTGTTAGTTTTCAGAATTTACATATTCTGTATTTGTTAATCTTTGGATTTCATGTTATCAAATTTTTTAAGATTGGCTTGACGTTGTTTTTGGAATTGCTGAAGTTTTGGATTTCATTTTTGTGTCATTTGTATGTCTGCATAAGTACTTAATCAGTTAAGCCTTTTTATCGGTAGGAATGATTACCCAGCTAGATGTCATTTTTTGGATTAGTGGGAGGTTATCTTCTTTGTTCATCCTACTGATTACATGGAAGGTGAAGACAACAAGAGAGGAGCAAAAGCCCATATTTGTCTCCATTGCACTGAATTCGAAGTTGAAAGTTGAATTCAGGGACAGAAAGCAATGTTATGAACAATGCAAACAAAGAAAGTTAAGATGGTTAGATGTGGGTTTTTTTTTTCTCATTGCAAAAAAAAGAGATGTGGTTTTCTCAACAAAGCATTGTTAAGTACATATTATGAGAATGAAATATCGCGTGTGCGTGTCGCACGTGCAAAGTACTAGTAACCGTTAAGATTGAAAAGATCATGTCATGTCATAATTTCTTCTCAGTGAGAACATAATCACGGGCATCCAAGCTAAGCGCCAGTAGCACACTCCGTTAGTTTGCTAATGAATCTAATGACGACATTCATAGCAAGAACCAACAATGGAGCAAGGTGTGTACATGAAGCCCTCCCACGGCACTCTGAACCCATAGCCTGCCATATAGTAAGGAGCTTCGTGTCCGTCTTATTGGTGAACCACATTATGACGGAAACATCATACAGCGAGTAGTTCGAGCGAGGACAAGGACATGCCGGCTACATAGCTAGGCTGACCATCATGTGTCGCTAGCATAGTATCATAACAATACAAGAACGATAGTCGATAGATATGGTTTAATAGGTGTATGTCTAAATCAGTGTGGTAAAAAGATAGCCTATTTATGCTCCTGACATATCACAGGCTTGAGGCAACAGAGTGAGCGATGTTTCTTAAGAAGAAGTAGAAAACATAATGTGGAACATCCTTACCATATTATATGCGACTTAGAGACTGGTAGAAGTTTCTACATGCTTGCACATTAAAAATTGTGTGCTTGGCTGTCAGAGTCCAGATTTCAACCATGAACACGTTATCCATGAAGAGCAAGAGGACAGTGTGAAGCCACAATGGATCATTAATGGTGATTTTTCTCAATTTTATGTTGGAGATATCACCCCTTATTTCATAGGCATATCTATGTAAGTGATTGAAGTCACATTATTAGTGATTTGACTGATAGAAGTTTCTATAGGCTTGTACATTAAAGGCTGTGTCTGGCTGTCAGAGTCCAGATTTCAACCATGAACATGTTATCCATGGTGAGCAAGAGGATAGTGCAAAGCCGTGATGGATCAGTAATTGTTATTTTTCTCAATGTTATGTGGGGGATATCACCCCTTATTTCATAGGCATACTCGGTGTGAAGGTTTGGATTCTCACATAGATGAGTGCCAGAGTTATTAGATGGTTATAATCCATACAGTATGGTAACAAATTGGCATGGCGGACTAATAGACGTTCAAATTATTAATTTTTATCATACTCTCAAATTGGCAGTCTGATTTTGGACGTGTGGTCGATCTTCCAAAACCTTCAATTGTATAGCCAAACTAGAAGATATGATAGACATAAAAATTAGGAAAAATCTATTTTACTGTCTCAAACAATTTTAATTTTGTTTGATCCCTTAGTAGTTAGTTTGATTTACTCCCTCTAAAAGACACACATATAAATAACTAAATGCTACAATCGCTTTATAGCGTGAATGGAAAATTATATCCCAGCAGCCCGTGTAGGGTCCCTTAATCGCCACGTTTATTGTGTATCATCATTAAAACTGAATAAAATATTGTGGTCGTGGTGGATTGGAGGATCTTACACAGCGGAGCAAACTCATTTAGTATTCTTTCCTCTAGCAAATTTGTAACTTAATCTAAACCTGTTTGCTCAAAATAAAGAAAAATACAGCAGCCCTTATCAATAAATGCAAATCTTAATTAATATTTTGTAATGGAGAATGATAGTAATGTTTGCAGCATATCAGGAGTCGGATAGTGATAATTTATAGACAATTGTTTTTATTGAAGGGTTACTCAAGTTGTGTATGCAAACTAGATATATCTGTTCAAACACCATTCAATTGTTAATTTCTAAAATTGTAATTCATGTTTGAACGTGGTAGAGTTTTATTTCTTCTACACAATTGTTGGGCCATGTTTATGATCCACATGTGGTCTAGGTCAATAATAATGGAGCTTTCGTAGACTTCATGTAGCTATAACATTCCTCTTTATAATGTATCCACTGCTATCATTCTATGAATAACCATTCATAAATTAGTGCTAATAAATACTCCTTCCAGATATTTTTTGTTGACGTTGTTTAGTGCAAATTTGCACTAGCCAACGTCAATAAAAAATATCCGGAGGGAGTAGTTAATAAGATGTCTGTAACTAAGTAACCGCACAGATGTGCGGGCCAACCTACTAGTTATCTGATGTTCGACACACTATAACAAAACAACTAACTTTGATGGTAACAGGACAATATTTTTTTACCAAGTCTGATATGCTCGACAGTTCACTGCTACCGGTTCATGTGAGCATAAAAGTCCCCAATCGACATAATGGCTAATGAATCAAGAAAATGTGTTTTTCAGTCTCATACTCGACACACTTGCATCTTGATGCATTTGAGATATTGTGATTACACGGACTGAGCAAGTACTCCCTTTTAATGGACCCTGCACGCGCTCCATGCTGCCAGCGTCGAGGCCGGTGCCGGTCTAGCTCAACATCATGCTCACCACCAGAACAAAGCAGCTGTCTGGCAGAAGCATCTCCACAAACTTCTCCTCGTTGTCCAGAAGCGTCATCTCGGCACCTACCCCATCATCATTGTCGGCGAACTCGTCGCGTAAGCGGTGGCGCTCGCCATCAAGTGCGGTGAGGTCTAGACGTTGAGACCGCACTGATCGTGCATGTAATGCATGAACAGATCTTGGCGTCGTCAGGGAACCAGAGGCCACGGTTGCCGTGACGAAACCAGAATGGGCGATTCAGATCACAATAAAAAAACGTCTCTAACTCACCTGCAAGAAAAATCGATCAGAAAAAAAAATGGTTGAGATAAAATTTGATTCAGATGTGATCCCCACAATCCACTTGCTGATGCACACAAAATCCACAAATAAAATGGTAAAAGAAGGCAATATGTACGAGGACATTCTGGCATTTTCATCGTCGGCACGCTGCTGGTTGTATCCGTGCTTATGCAACAGTTGAGAGGATGTTGCATGGCGTCACTGCTGGCCGCCGTTAAGGTCCACACTGCCGGTGTGTCCGAGGCTGCAGTGCTGCACCATCGTCTTTACAGGAACAGAGGGAGGAAGAACAAGAAAAAATGGACGGAATAATGATACTGGTTAGTTTTAAACAGAGGAAGGAAAGATCTTAATCACATGATTTATGGCTCCCAATTAATCAGCATAATTATGGAGCTGTCTAATTAAAGAATTTGAGTTAATGAGCGATAGAAATGCATGCATGCATGTGTGACTCGATGCAAACATGCATATGGCTGGTTCGTTTTTGAGTGTAACCTGGCTGGGGTGTGAAATATTATATCACCTTTGGGCTGGGAGTGAAATAGCATAGCTCTGCATATGCTGCTCCGCCCCTCCCCCCTTCCCCTTCGGTTAGATCTGCTAATGAGGGGAGGGAAGGCGGCATCGCCGAGGAGGGAGAGAGGAGGCGACGGTGGTGGCCAAAGGGAGGGGGAGGCGGTGTCGTGGCCGACGGTGGACGATGGGAGAGGAGACGTTACTACAGAAGTTAAAAAAAAATACATAAAAGTGTAGGCTCACATATTACATGCTAGCTGATTCAATAGGAGTTAACAATGTCCCTTGCACTTTGAGAATAGCCGGACACGACCGTAGGTGGACACACACATCTGTCTATCACGTGGAAACGAGTGGAGAGGCCGACATCGGTTGACGATGACTTGCTGTGGAGCCTTTCGAGGCAGTGTTGCGACTTGCGGCTGCGAGCCTGTGAAGGCGTAGGGTTGTGCATCCGGAGCACTATGTTCAGCAGAGATCGTTAGGGGGAGCCATGGCTGGCTCCTGCCAGTGCCAATCACCAGTGCCCGTTGACTTTTGCCACTATGTTTGCCCCACGACCCCCACCTAAATGGACCGAGTTAACACGCGACTTATGGGATCGCGTGACCATCTCGCACAGCGCCACGTGCCCTCCACCGGCTCCAGCCGCCGCGTCCGCTATGACCGCCACGCGCGCTCGCTCCGCCCGCCTCAGCTGCATTCACCTCACGCTGTCCCGCCCGCCGCCTGCCGCTCCGCCACTGTCTGTCGCCATGCCCGTCGCCTGCCACTCCGCTGCTGTCCGCCGCCATGCTCGCTGCCTCCCCCCCTAGAACCTTCTAGGGTCCGCCGGGTTGCCTCGGCCCCGGCAACCCGGACCCCGCAACCCCGCCGGTGATAACCGCCGACCCTGTCGTGGCGGCGTCTACGCCGCTGTGACGCCCCGCCCGCCACACCACAGTGCTCTGCCGCCGCTCCGCGTCTCTCACCGCGCTCTGTCATTGCCGCAGCCACGAACATCACTGGGCGCCGCCTCCACCGTTGGCGATAACCGCCGACCACGTTGCGGCAGCGCCCTCGCCGCCACGACTCCCCGCCCGCTCCGCCATCGCGCTCCGTCACCACTCCGCCCTCTACCGCGACGCACCGCCGGCTGTAAGCCACCAACCGGCGATGCGGCGGGGCCCTCGCCGCCGCGTCGTGCCACCCACACACGCCCACGCTCCGCTGCCCTGCATTGCCGCTCGTCTCGCTGCCCCGCCCCGCCACGCCCCTGCCTTGCTGCTGCTCTCTGCTCTTCCACGCGAGGTGGGCCATGTACTTGTAATTATATAATCTAAATGCATACAGTGTCACAAGTTATTTAAAGCAAATCGAGAATTTGGCACAAGTGGTTGTCTTCAAGGAAAGGGCAAAAAAAAAAGATGATATGCTGGCCCAACAAAATGTTGCCAATCTGACGTCAAATGAAAAATGGATGTTTGATCAAGAGAAATCTGAATATTTGCTGGTTAAGTTGATTGTGATACATGAGCTCACATTCAGTTAACTAAGTACAAAAAGTTTAGAACTATGTAATTTAGAAGAGAAGTGTTTGCCATAAGTTTAATCAAAACTATATTTTTTTTAGTTTGGCTTTAAATTAAAACCATATTTTAAAATTTTCTTTACAAAATTTATCGAGCACTTCAACTTATAACCAGATAAATGTGAAGATGATAGAGATATGGAGGGATTATGTAATAAGTTGAAAATTATGGTTATATTACCTATCATGGATGAGATTTAACAATAAGATAGAAGTGCTACAAACATTGTAAGAGTTCGACTTTGATTTGTAATTAATAATGTCTTATCATATATACTTTAAAGAATTTTCTTTGAGATAGAAGTACTACAAAAATTACAAGAACTTAGTTTAACTTCTTTGAAATGAACCACGTTACAACATATTTTTATTATAAAAAGGATCAAACCACAAACATCAAGGATATTTTGTCGCCTCTACTTTGCAAATTACTCATAAGATATTTTGTATAATATTATTGAGATTTTTGTTTGTAACATTAAAAAAAGTTATTTTGTCGTTATCAGACGCATAACTCAATTATATGTTGGATGGCACGAAATTGTAGTATTTGTGTAGATCACACACTATAGCAGAGGTAGTTTTCTTTCATTTCAACACACAGAAATTCGTTACAAATTGAAATGTACCGTAAAGGTCCGTTGATCTGTTCTCCATTCATTTGTTTTTCATGGATTCTTAAAATTATTTGCACCTTGTTCAAAACATGCGGACACTGCAGAGCCGGCGTGACGTTGTGACCGCGTGAGCAGCTGATGATGGCCGAATCGATGGTAGATGTGGGACTTGCTTGGGTTGAAGAGCACTATAGCGTGGACGAAACTAAAACCCGTGCTTGTTGCGTACCGTTTTTGAGGACAGCTTGTGAAGCGAGACGCAACTGGGGAGGAGCTATAGCCGCTCCGCTGCGCCCTGGCACAGACGACGTGCAGTTCGACCGGTGAGTGCGCCGTGAACTTATGACTCTGGCCTAACCCACAGGGATAAAGGCCGTGCAGTTCCTGAGCGTATTTAATACGGGAGCCGGTCCCTACCGACCACGTCGGACAGAATGCTCCGTCCGCCCACCCCTTTCTGGCCTTCTTCTTTAGCGCCCGCCGCCGCTCCCGCTTCAGTGGCCCACCGTCCTTACGGACTCCGGCGTCATCGCCGCCCGCCGCGCTGCCTCCTCCACCACCAGTGGCCGGCGGCGCCATGCCGCCTCGCCGCGCCGCTCGCACCCGCACCCGTCGCCCGCCATGCCACAACCCTCATCGCGCCACTGTCACACTAACTCATTGGTGACATAATGCCTCCGCTGCTAACCCCGCCCACCGCCAGGTCACGGCTGCCGCGCCCCGGACCCCTCCTCCATCGCCGGGGAGCATAGAGCCCCCCCTCCTGGTAACCCGAACCTCCTAAGAGACGGGCCGGCGGTGTTGGCGCTGTGTCGCTAGCGAGGAGGCGATGTGAGGTGGGAGGTGGGCAGACGGAGGCTTCCGTCCGACTGGGCAGTTGCGATAAATCGCGCTCTACTACGGTCGATTGCGAGCCAACGCGGGCGGCAAGTGTGATCGGGTGGACAAGAGTGACAGTGACCCAGGAGTGGTCGGTGTTCAAATACCGACCACCGTCGCCACAAGGACGCGCCGCCTATGCTGAACGTCGTTGCCGACACGGACATCACGCTGAGACGCTCTCTCGCATTTTCTGGTACGTGCATCGTGGGCTAGCGGCCGAGGCCGGCTTGTCTCTCGTGCTCGAGGAGGTCATACGTCGCGGCGCAGGCCAAAGTTGCATCTACACAACCCGGTACCAACTGCACACCTATTCATCCATGCACGCAGGTCAAGGCCGAGCCTATCGCTGATCTAAGCACACGGAGGCCGGGGCGGCGCAAGCGTCATGCACGTGAACCCCACATGTCTTTAACTCGTACCGAGGACGCCGCCTCTGTTGCACGCCAGGTCTCGTCGGAGAGCCCTCCCCTGCAAAGTTGCAAAGAATCCATCATGGCATGGCTCACGATGGTCGCTCACCAGCCTCTGCTTCCCCGCATCTTGGCGCCTTGTGCGCCATGCTGAGCTAGCACACGGTCGACTTGCGTTTCTCCATGGCCCACACATCCACATTGGATAGTTTAGCATTGCAGACATCCACCACGGCGCGCCTGTGGAACATTAAGCTCTGGTAGTTTGCTGCTGCACTGTGGTCTCCACGAGATTGAGGTTCTTACTCCATGACGTGCGAGAAGTGTTGAACCAGAAGTGAATTACCCATCTTTCCCTATTAACCAAGCCTTTTGGATGTAATTGGTTGGTGCATAGTAGATTAACATGGTATCGAGCTAGAGGTATTGAGTTCAAATTTTAGTGACGCATTTTCCGCTGCGTTGCTCCTATTTTCATGTTTACGTCCCGAAGGAGCTGCACATGAGGGGGGGGGGGGAGGGGGGAACCATAAGTGAATTATTCATTCTTTTCCATCCACTTAGGCTTTTGGGTGCAACTGATCAGCGTATAGTAGCTTAACATGATATTAAGTTAGAGATCTTTAGTTTAAATCCTAACAACTGCATTTTCTATTGCACCACTCCTATTTCCACGTTTGTGCCCTGAAAAAGCTGCATATGAGGAGAAGTGTTGAACCATAAGTGAATGAAGTCATCCTCCGTAACTATTGACCGTCCGCTTGCACCCGCCATAATCAATGGCCAGGAAAGAGTAGCATGACGCTAAAGTAGACAGCTGAACCGGTAGCAATACAGAGTCGAGCTGGAAACTCTAATGCTGAAACTTAAAACATGACATCAGACTGCTCTCACATTTTGTCTAAATATTTAAAGCATGCATCCCTTGGGTCAGCATCATGGCCCGACTGAATGAACTAGGACGCCGTCCAAAGTCAATTTGACTACAACTTGGCAGGCGGTACGCTACTGACCTCATCATTTGTGAGAGGTTACAAGCCCACGGAGGCCTCCTGCAATGCTGGCCGCTGCATAGAAGCCTTTGCAGCAGCGACCCGTTTTGTGAACTTCCTTTAAAAATGGCTCAGACTATAAAAGACTCGTTCTAACAGCTTCCTCCTTCACTCGGATATGGCCTGAGAATTTAGGCAAATCATCAAAAACAAGGAGAGTGGGGAGGTTTTGAGTTTGTTTTCTTTTCAATAGCTTGTTCTCTACGGTAAGGAGAACTCATTTCATATGTTTTTTGCTCTTGTTTTGAAATCATGTGGAATTTTGGGTTAACCTTGTTCAATTTTCATCATATTTAGCAAAATTCTCTTGCTTCATGGGGTTTGAGTGTATGTTTATGGAATCATAAATCATCCATTTCAATCACTAACCAAAAAAATAACTATATCTAGCCTCTTCTATATGGATCAAAATGTATGTAGATCTACGCTCATGAGAGAGGGAGGGAGATGGAGTTAGCGCAAGAGAATATTTATTTTTTTAGTCCTCTACAAAATTTATTTATTGTTTGAGAAACTTGTTGTTTGTTTTAGTTTACCTTTGATAATATTTTTGCCGATGTAATTTATTTTTTATTTAGCTTACATTTTAATTTTGTATTTAATTAGTATAAATTTAGATTGTATTTTATATTCATGTGCATATAAAAGTAAATATGGTCTATGTAGTTTATTTTAAATATTTTATTTATTTTTATGTAAGGTTTGAGATGTATAGATCTTGGGGATATGGATCGTGAATTCTGAATTCATTATTTCTATGAGAACTCTTTATATTTGTCGAGCATGCCGCATAACATGCTCAACATGAATGAGCAATTGATATATATTGTCCATGCTATGATTACAGGAATGAGAAGTTATATAGAGATACGGCTATAACCAAATCACACTTGGTGAGAAGAGGTTTTGTTGAGAGGTACACGAAGTGGACAAATTATGGTAAAAATAATGTGGTAGATGACGAATTTGATGAGCCTGTTGAAGTTAATGTCGAGGCTATCAAATATCTAGCAACATTTGCAGCCGTGTCTCCTGGCACTACCGCCATGGATATTGAAGCTGACTTTAATTTTGAGAAATTGTTATGCCGCATTGAACCACAAGTGTTGATCAATGCTGATACAACAAAAGAGATTGACAACTTTGATACAATATGAAAAGCATTAAAGGACCCATTGTACTAGAAATATAAGGGATGGAAATCTCAAAGTCCAAATGACATGGGGCTCTAATTGTCCCCTTCTATATTTCACTAAACTCACTGTTGGATTTTATACTGTTGTACTTTTGTTACATAAGTAATGACTAAATTCTAAAGGCAACCCTGTTATGGAAGACTGTTGCACCTTTCCATGAGTCAACGTCAAAAGAGGATTGGGTTTCGTGCGTCCAGCCTGGCTGGTGGAGGCATGCATGGAGCCGTACATAGCCTCATCCTACCTGAGATGGCCTCATGGGTCATGTCTCAGCGCATGTCCTCCGCGCGTAGACACATTGGCGCCTGGCTGCCTTGGCACGTTGTTGGCCTGTTAATGACTGTGTTTGTTGCCTCTTCTTCCGGAGTCGCCAATAGTGACATGTTCTTCAACTCCGCGCTACTACAACTACTCCAGCTTCCAAGGTCGTCCTCCGTGCTATTCAGTACCATACCATCGAAAACTTGAGGTGCCAAAATGTTCCTAAAACAGAGGAAAAAGCTCCATGACCGATCACAGCAGTAAAGATCATTGCACCATTCTACATTTTATACTAAAAGAAAAAAGTTCAAAGCTAATTCCTGAAGATAGCAAAACTTTGCCCAAAAGAACAACAAAATTGAACAAGTACCATTAAACATAATGACAAAACAGAGAAAATGCTGATCAGCGGCCATAAACAACATTGTAGTATCATACAATTTTTATCAATGATTTCACTAGACTAGTGACTTTTAAGGATGATGACAAATTTTCCCCTAGAACATGAAGAAATGATTAAAGAATAAGAAATCGAATCAATATTTATACTACCTTATTTTACCACAAATAAATAAAATTCTACTCAAATGAATTTTGCTTCTAGTTCTATTTCATTCTTACAAGCAGCCGGCACAACATTGTCTCCTCCTCCTCGGTGCGCTTCACCAACGAAGACCACAATTCTCACGAACCACAAACGCAACTACTCGCTTGTGGACCTACCATAGAGATTGTATTTTGGGCTGGCACTGGCAGACAAACTCTCTTGAGCCCAATCGAGTGAAATATGACTGTTGTTCAGTCAGTCGCACGCGTATCGAACTTGTTTTTTTAATCAAAACTATATTTTTTACCTTTTCTTTTAGTTAAAAATATTTTAATTTTTTTCTTACAAAAACATTAAATTTCTAAAGCATTTTAACTTATAGATGGAGAAATTAAAGACCGTATGCAAGTTGAAAATTAGGGTTATATTATGGATCTTGGATGAAGATTTATAACAATAAACAAGACAGAAGTTACCAACAATCTAACAGCTTGGCGTTGAGATAATATTAAATTTGTACTTAATCATGTCTTGTCATTTGATACTTTAGATAGTTTTCTTTGAGATAGAAGTTCTACAAACATTATAAGAACTAAGCTGGAGCTACTTTGAGCCAAACCACGTTACAACATTCATTTGATCCAGAATACGTTAAGCCAGAAAAAATAAGATAACGCGTTCTATTTTCACATGTCAATTGAACCAGAGAAAATGAAGACTATTTTATCACCTGTACTTTATAAAATGCTTATAAGATATTTTGTATAATATAATTGAGATATTTGTTTCTAGGATATTAGAAAAGTGATTTGTTCTTATCCCCTGCAAAATTCATTTTGTGTCGGATGGCACGAAATTGTGTTTTTTATCACCTGTGCTGGATTGAAGGGGAGAAGGTATTTTTAATATTACTTTTGTCTGCACACACAAAAATACATGACAAATTGAAATTTGCCACAAAGATACGTTGACGCATTCTCTATTGTTTTTTCATGGATTCTTAAAATTATTTGCACCTTGTTCAAAACATGGTTGAAAAGTTATCTGTAGTCTCATTCGTGGCGTGACACACTGCTGTGCTGACCCAGCAGTGCCTAGCCAGGGCTTCCGGACTTGCCGTGAGCATGTAGGTAAGGAGCGGCCAGAGCGGGCCAAAAGACGAACATAGTCACGTGGCTGTTGGAACCGAGGATCGATGAACGATCAACAAGAACACAAGACACTCGAATTGCCCGACGACAAACGTTCATCGGGCACCGGATGCCTCCAGCGACGAACGCTGGACTTTTTTCTTGTATTCTCTTGGCTCATTAGTTACAGCCAGGGATACACAGCCTTTTGTAGCCTCACCATGACGCAGCGCCCACGCCATGCACTCCGCCCATCACGCGCACGTACGCGTTCTCCTGTGACCCGGTCATCTCCACGTTGAGCAACGCACTCCCGTCAGAACCAGTCTCCAGCTTATCCAAAGCCTTGCATGCGCTCCTCCGCTTCTGCTGCAGCGGCCTCTGACTCGCCCACCCTGCAACTACTAGCACGCGCACACACGTCGTGCTCAACCTGACCTTGACACACACGAGCACCAACTCATGCATGGACCTGCTACTCTACAGATCGACTAACACATGCTAACAAACTAAGCCTGAACGCATGCACGCACACACGCGCAACTAACAAGCTAACAGACTCATCTGAACACATGCGGCGGACACAACCATGTCAAGATTAGTCCAACAAACCCACCCTAATCTTGACTTGCCGTTGCTAGAGTTGTTGCAGCTGCTGTCGTCATCATCGTCACCGGCCGCCACTATGGCATCCCCGACGCGGACACCTCTGCATGCCCTATCTCTGTGCAAACACCGCGCGCTTGCCGGCGCTGGAGTTGATGCCGATTCTCCCATCGTCGTCGCCTTCACAGCCACCATCACAGCCATCAGACTCGACGCGAACTCTGCAGCGCACATCACAGCGCGAACGCCACATCCTTCTTCCTCAGCGCCACACGCCGAGCTCCTTCTCCGTAGACGCCGCACACCTGCTTCCTCAGCGACACGCCGAACTCCATCGACGCCGGCATCAAACGCCTGACGTCTCTTCTTCGACTCCGGCGACACACGCCGTCGAGCGCATCACGCACGGCAGGATCGGCACACAATCCACTGCCGCAGCGCCACCATTGGCGACCACGCACAAGCCGACACATGATCCGACGGCTTCCACCTCACCATTGCAGCCGCCGCGCCGCACACCTCCATAGGCCGACACACGGCTCGGAGCTTCACGCATCGCAGCTGCCGGCGAGCACCGCTAGTACGCCTCTGACGAGGAAACGAATCCCCTAACGACCGAACCTTGCTCTGATGCCAATTGTTGGAACCGAGGATCGACGAACGATCAACAAGAACACAAAACACTCGAATTTGCCGGGCGACGAACACGCATCGGGCACCGGATGCCCCCAGCAACGAACGCTGGACTTTTTTCTTGTATTCTCTCGGCTCATTAGTTACCCGCAGGGATACACAACCTTTTGTAGCATATTTGCAATACTAGCTAACAGATTTATCGATTTAGCATTATCGACCGGGCGAGTTTCTACATATTTACTGTATATCTATCGATTCCGCCCCCATCGACTTAATTTCATCGATCAGACAAGTCTTTGCATGTTTAGTGTAGATTTATCAACTTTGCTCTATCGATTTATTACCTGTCGGCACTGTCTATACATATTTAATATTCGTTAAATAGATTGTCGATAAGCTGATATAAATCAGTCGATTAGTTTACTTATTTTTATTATTTGTTATTTATAGCCATCGGCTAGTTTTTACTTACAGTGATTATCGGCTTTTTTCATCGGTCTGTTTGGGGCTGGTGACCCGGGAATTTGACCGTTTGTCTCTTTGTCGATTTGCAACAAAAATCGACTGGCACGCCTCGATTTCCGTATTGAGCCTGCACTAGAGTTAAGCAGATCTCTCAGGTCGCGCGTGTGATTTTCATGTCAACACATATTTCATGTCTGTCATTCATCACTAAAACATTCATACCTTAGGAGTAACCTCAATGGTCATTATCCTAACACAACTAGCTTTGTTGTGAACAAGCAGATAAGTGTGTGTTTGAGATGAAAGATATGAGAGTGGCTGATGTAATTTTGAACATCAAGCTACTTAAGGATGAAAATGGTGCGGTGACACTAGTTCAATCCCACTACGTGGAAAAGGTTTTGAGTCACTTTGAATTTAGTGATTGCAAACCTGCTCTAACTCCTTATGATCCTAGTGTGTTGCTACGAAAGAATCAAAGAATAGCAAAGGATCATTTGAGATACTCCCAGATCATTGGCTCGCTCATGTATCTTGCTAGCGCTACACGACGTGACATCTCTTCTGTTGTGAGCAAACATAGCCTATTTGTGTCAAATCCAGGAGATGATTATTGGCATGCTTTAGAGAGAGTGTTGCACTATTTGAAGGGTACCGTGACTTATGAAATTCACTATACTGCGCACCTAGGGGTACTGGAGGGATATAGTGATTCTAACTGGATACCTGATGTTGATGAGATTAAAGCCACAAGTGGATATATATTCACTCTTGGAGGTGGTGATGTTTCATAGAAGTCTTGCAAGCAGACCCTATTAACGAGTGTAAGGACTGAAGGCGTACCGAGAAGGGGGGCGGTGAATCAGTAAGCCGACCATGAATCCGAATATTTCAATTTCACACCACTAAATCCCGGTAATCGTTGCAACCTAACAAGTCTAGTAGGCCAAGACCCTACACATGCTAGTGTTCATGATGAAAGCAAATACGAAAGCTAAACACACTAGCCTATGCAAGCCACAATTCAATCTATTCACTAAAGCACACAAATGCGAAATAGTAAAGAGGGGTCAAGGAATGCTCATGATTTTTCTCGAGCTCTCGGAAGGATGGCGCCTTCCCCTACTCCTCGTTGGACCACTCCTGCTGGAGTACCGGTCCCTCCCGTCATCAAGTAGAGTTCTCGCACATGAGCCCGCAATCACTCTAGGAGTGAAGACACGGTTGCATCACCGTTGCCACCAAGGCACAAGCTCGCCTCCTCGAGAACTTGCCGGACTTCTCGAGCCGACACGGGCGCTCACTATTGATGCCTCTTTCACCGACGGGCTCAAACCATGTACAAACGTGTGATGGCCTTCATAACCAATCATGATAGGCTCGATCACCGACACCTAACCGGTCTAGGTCCCACCATAGAACAAGAGTAACAGCCTAGATCACACCCTCAAGTACACCCTAGCCTTAGATGTGCAAGATGCTCAAGTTACTCTCACTAGCACTCTCAAGATATGCAATATCTCCTCCTAGTGCTCCTCTCTTTTCCTCTTGGCTCCTCACTAATGCTCTCAGCAATCCAAATGGCTAAGAGTGGTCTGCAAGACCCTAGCAACAAAGTTATATAGGCTTCCAACCTCAAACTAGCCGTTGCTCCACGAAATCACCTTTCTAGACCCCCAATGATCGGACTGTCCAGTCACTGTCAGACCGGACCGTTCGGTCTCTCTGGAATGGCTCCCAGAGGTGTTGGTTGCTCCTATCCAGGCGATCTCTCTGTACTAACCGGACTGTTCGGTTAGTAGACCGGACCATCCGGTCTCTTCGCATCCTGTGCATTCCAGAGAGCTCCAGTTTGTTTCCTCTCTGTCCCGAGCCTCAGCCCTACTGACCGGACCGTCCGGTCACCAGACCGTACTATCCGGTCTCTAGGGTTTCCATACTTGACAGATTTCTCGCAGACTTCTCTCTGATCTCATAGTGACCGTATAGTCCAGTCTCTCTGACCTTTCTATCCGGTCATTACGTCCAGAAGCTGAAACTCCTTGTCCTCGTTTGACTTCGTTTCCCGTCTTCTTGCAACAGCTCCTTGGCTTCTCCACTACCACCTAGTGCATATGATTTCACTAAGCATACATGCACATCACCGACTAGTCATGACCTAAGAGAAATGACCTAGACCCCCTTGATAGTACTGTTTTTCCTATGGACTAAAAGCCCTAACAACTAAACAAGTGTTCCCAACACTTGTTCCATAGCTTGTCCTTAGCCTTGATACATCTTCATCAACCCTTGGACTCCATCAACCTTATCAAGCTTCATGTTTGTGGTCATTATTATCAATCGCCAAGGCAACCATCATCCATACGATTTGTAGTAGAGTTTAGAGATAATTCCTGCATATCTCATGTAGATATTAGCCCACAAATTCATAGTTGCCATCTATCACCAAAACATTCATACCTTGAGGATCCAATCATCAATGGTCATGAAGCTTACAACGAGGTCAACAATGGAAGCAGAACTCACAACGTTCGACACAACATCTGTAGAAACAGATTGGCTTCGTGAATTCTTGATGGATTTGCCGCTGGTTGAGAAACGAGTACCAGCTATTCTTATGAACTGTGATAATCAAACGATGATAACCAAAGTGAACAGTTCTAAAGATAACATGAAGTCATCAAGACATGTGAAGAGGAGATTGAAATCTATCAGAAAAATAAGAAACTCTGGAGTTATAGCCTTGGATTACATCCAAACAACTAAGAATCTGGCAGAAAGGGCCATTGTGTACGTGCATGGGAATGAGAAGGCAGGATTCTACCACTCTCTTCATTTCTTCTTCCCACTATTGAGTTAATCATGGCTGATCCTTTCATTTTCCTTTATTGGGAATAAGTGCGTGCCTTTTCACTTCATATCCACTCAACGTATGAAGGCACAAAGGCTTTTTCTTTTCCTCTCCCATGAAGCTTGTTGGCTTCTATATAAAGAGAGCGCGAGCTTTTCTTTGAACACACAAGAAAAGCACATCCATCTTTTTTGCAATAGTAGCTGCTACGGTAATCATTCTCATCCCGACGTCTATGTGCACAGGCGTTGGGAGAGTAAGCCTCCGGAATCTCAACCCTCTCGCGTTCCTACACCGGGATAGGAGGGTGATAAGGTTTTTAGGGAGCCATCATCACGACTGCTCATTGTTGCCCGTGTTGATCTACATGACCCGATCAACTACTTCCCGCTACTTCAACTACTTCCTTATGGCTGCCTCAAGTGGAGACGGCGTGCTCAACGCGATTCCTTTTACTGCTCCTGCTCAGTACGTACCGCTCAATCTTTCTTTCTTGTCATTTTTATCTCATACAAATAAGTTGGATATGATGGTATCCTTGCTGCTTATATTTAATCGTTACATAATTCTAGTTACGCTTATGTTTTATTCCATTCTGGATTAAAATTGGTAGTTTATTGCCTATAATTCCAACAAGGACCTCAAGGGCAGGTTCTAACAACGTTAAATATCGGATCATGTTTGGAGGACTGATGAGATTGTGCCACGTCACATCTAACAAGTTATGATGTGGCTCAATAATCTCATTCTTCATCCATGATCTGATGACTAACAGAGCGGGTGGGCAACTGCCCATATGTGCTCACAGTATCTACAGTATAGATTGCCCGTAGAGATTGGGGGCTTTAACGATTGGAGTTTGAAAGATTCATGCTTACGAGGCTAAAAATAGTTTTCAGGAGAGGCACGCAAGCCAGGCGGAGGAGATGGGAAAGTGGCAAGGCAGTGGGGGCAGGCCCAGCGGCTGGTAAAAGTCACCAGGGACGAGGGAAGCTGGCAGGAAGCCGGGGAGCGTACCTGCACGCCATGGATACTGATGCCCTTAGGTGGTCTAGACTCTAGAGGAAGAAGAAGGTCCAACAGCTGTCCAATTTTTATCTGATGTGTCATGTTTAATTTGTCCAGTGAATTCCGGCCATATATATTTTGGATGTGAGTACGTGACAACATTTTTCTTTCCTAGTTTTCTTTGACTATTATCGTTCCACTTGGTTTGGTACGTGTACATTCCTCCTGGTAGTTCTCAAAAGGAATTGAAGGTTTGCCGCGCGAGACATACTCAAAAGTAAGCAGTGGGTCAAAAAGAGGAACACACTCATAGCGATGGCGCATGCACCAGACACCGCGGCGGGTGGCGAGCTGCTGGTTGAACTGGATGACCGGTTAGGACGCAAGGTAGACGTAGATGCGCCTTACATGGGTTGACTCAGGTGCGTTGAGGGCGACCTGCGCTTGTTGGGCACCTGTTTAGCAGGGCAGTTCATGAAACATGACACATCAGATAAAAATTGGACGCAAGGTAGACGTAGGTGCGCTTTACATGGGTTCACTCAAGTGCGTTCAAACCAGGAGGGCGACCTGCGCTTGTTGTGCACCCGTTTTGCAGGGCAGTTCACGAGCCACGGCGTCCTGGCCCGGAGCAGAGCAGGGAGGGGATGCAGGGCCCGGCCCGGTTAAGTCCGCGTCCGCATAGGTAAACTCAGCAGAGGACGCCGCGGCGGCGCGCTCGCCCACCATCAAGTTCTAGTGGTATCGCGCTGCATTTCTACTCTTTTATGCGAGCCTGACGCCAAGGCGTGGTAGAAGTCCGAAATGCGACGCATGATTTGGTCGGTGTTTCAAACGGCCACCAACCGTGACCCCTGTTGTGGTGCACGTCACGGATCCCCAGAGATTGGCTTTCATCAGACCATGACGACGACTTGGCGAGCGTGCACCCTCTCTTTGGTCGCTGGAAGGAGCTCCGCGATGCCTTGCGTGACGGGATTTTGAAGCCATGGGCTAGTACGTGACCGGCTCTTCACTTGCTATAGGCCACACGCCCCTGACCTCTGGGGCAAGCCCGTTCGCAAAAAATGATTTTCTACAACCCGAGAAATCTGTTCACCGTACGACAATTCGCGTCGAAATCTCCTTCTTTCCAACTGCACTTTTCTAAATATTTCTCTTACCAACTTTCTTAATAAAAATGTCCTATTTCTCCATAATATATATTTATAAAATGTTCTAATGATGTCAAATCATCACTTTAAGTTATCAAATCATCTTTTTTCCTATTATAATGTGACAAAGTAGAATTAAAAGACACTTTTACCCCTCCCACCAAATTCCAATAGAATTTTAATAAATGACAAATTCAATCCTATCACGAATTTCACAAAATCTATTCAAATTATGAAATTCGACTTTCAAAAATTCAAATCCAGATTCGAATTTCACAAATTTGAAATCTAATCTAAATTCGAACACGAATCCAAATTTGAACACAAAATTCAAATTCAAATTCAAAAATTCGAATTTGAATTGGATTTCGAAATTTGAATTTGAAATTTGATTTCGAATTTAAAATTTGAATTTTTGAATTCGAATTTCGAATTCGATTTTGAATTTTCAATTTTTTATTTCGAATTTTGGATTTGAATTTGAATTTGAAATTTGATTTCGAATCTGGATTTGAATTCAAGAAATCCGAATTTCATAAATTTGAATAAATTAGGTGAAATTCGCAATAGGATTTGAATTTATCATTTATTGAAATTCTATTGGAATTTGGTGGGAGGGGTAAAAGTGTCTTTTTAGTTCTACCTTGCCACATCATAATAGGAAAAAATATAATTTGACAACTTAAAGTGATGATTTGGCACCTTTAGGATATTTTATAAACATATTATGAAGAACTAGGACATTTTATTAAGAATGTTGGTAAGAGAGATTTTTTTTTTTGGAACCATCACAAGAATTCATTTAACATCGGCCCTTGGCAAATCACCAGCAACCAAGTTTGCTACAAATGATGGTGTCAAACACCAGAACACAGACTCTCCCACGGGCAGAGTACGACATCCATGGTTAGCTAAGCAGTCAGCTACCTAGTTACACAATCTAGAACAAACTTTAACTTCATAAGAAAGAAAGTTGTCTGCTAGAAACTCTCTAATCTGCATGCACGTGTTCCCACTAGGACTATTGTCCCAGGCGGCATAGGTGATTGCAAAACCCAAGTTTACCGCATCCGTCTCAAAAATGATCTTTGGCATTCCCCAATAGGCCGCCTGTTGCAAACTGGCCATTGTCGCCGGTGCTTCAGTTTGGAGCGCAAAAGCCGCCCACTAAAAATTTCCTGCCCCAGCTTCCAAAACTGAACCTGTTTGGTCCCTAATCACAAAGCCCCATCCACCTGAATTGGACTTCGTCAGGAAAGCACCATCAATATTAATTTTATAGGAGTGATCTAGTGGCACGCTCCATTTAGCTATTCTTGCTGGTTTTGGCACCTTTGGTGGCTTTTAAAGTTTCTGAAATTCTTGCACATGGTACCTCACCGAGCTACACACATCAGCCATTGTGGCCAATTTTCCCCAAGCGTTTGCTTTATTTCTCGCTGACCACCACTGCCATAGGAGCACCAAGACCACCAATTGTTCGTTGTTTTCCCGCGCCCATATTTGTTCAAGCAGCTCCTTTCCCGAACTGCATTGGACAAGAGCACAACGAGTGTTCTCCAAATTCAGCATCTTCCAGCAGGCACGAACATGCTTGCATTTGAGAAGCAGATAACCCCCGTCTTCATCAAACTTGTTACATATTGGACAGATTATTTTAGTTTTGACTCCACGCCTCCGTAGGTTTCGCTTAACCGCCAAGCTGTTATGGGCCAACCTCCAGAGAAACATTTTTACTTTATTAGGAGCCGCCACCTGCCATATTTTGTGCCATTTGAAACTAGCATCCACCCTGCTACCTGAAGCCAAAAGTGGGCGTCTCCTTCTCCTGTCCTTCACTTGCACTGCAAGCTTGTAAGCGGATTTCACTGAAAAGCGTCCCCGAGAGTCATAGTGACCTGTCACCCAATCCAGAGCTCCCTATCTAACAGGAATGGCAAGGATCAGTGCAGCGTCTTCAGGGCAAAAAGTATCATTCACCAGTTGTACATCCCAACCACCCGGAATTGGATCAATCAGCTCAAAAACTATTGACAGCAGTGATCGGCCTCGTGGTGTAATCGGTCTTCTAGTTGTCTCCGGTGGTAGCCATGGGTTAGTTCATATATTGACAAGTGAACCATTTCCAATCCTCCATATTACCCCCTCTTTTAGTAGATCAACCCCTTGCAAAATACTACGCCAAGAGTATGAGATGCCACCCCAGGCCCGACATTGTAGCAGCTTGCCATCCGGGAAATACTTGGCTTTGAGCGCCTGTCCACACAGCATGTCTTGATTATTCAGTAGCCTCCAAGCTTGTCTTGATAGCATGACCATGTTAAAAAGGTGAAGATCTCGAAAGCCCAGCCTTCCATGTTTTTTAGATCGAGTTAGTGTCTCCTAGCTCAACCAGTGCATCTTGTGTTCCTTGTCCTGTTGACTCCACCAATACCTACCTATCATGGAGCTTAGTTCGTCACACAGGCCTTTCGTAAGGTCAAAGCACAACATAGCTACGTGGGAATTGCTTGTGCCACTGCTTTAATTAGTATCTCCTTGCCTGCTTTTGAGAGCATCTTTTCCTGCCAACCCTGCACTCTTGCCCATATTCGGTAAGAGGGATATTTGGAGAAGTTCTTTTGGAAAGAGAGAGATTTTATCAATTATCCTGCGGGCCGCATGTGGACATGGCCAACTTTTGAGTAGCCAAACGGACGGATATGACATGTTAGGCATGGACGCGTATAGTGGGATCAGAACGAGCAGATTGCGAGCGCGCTTGACCGTGGCGAGGATGGTGTTGAATGCGAAGACATCCGGCGCTTACATGCGAAGAGCCTGGGCAAAGGCGCCAGAGCCAGGGGAGGAGGCGAACCAGGAAGTCAGAAACGAAGCTGCGCCAGAACACACCGGGGCCTGGACATGCCACCGACATCACCCAGGGCCGGCCTTGAGGGGAGGGCTGGCAGAGCGGCGGCCCAGGGCCCCTGAATCTTGAGGGCCTATTTCCATGACTTGTCTACATAAGGCCCATTATCTTGGTCTAGTTTCAGTAGACAACATTTTGTCCATTCCTTCATGGGCTGCTTCACAAAGTCTTTTTACTGATAATAGTGTCTTTACTTTTTCATATATTTTATTTTTCATATTGAGATTATGTGCATATAAGAAAAAAATTATATAGAAGTGGCCTCGACTTTTAGGCCCGCACAGGGTCTTCAAAATCTAACGACCGGCGCCGACATCACCAAGTGGATGGCTACCGCCAGAACACACCAGGAGACGAGGACTTACACACTTTGCCGGGTATGACAGCAGTCCGACTGACTAGCAAAAATTTTCAAGGGCATTTTTTCGAATGCAAGTCAGGAAGGGATTCGTACGGGACACGTCGTTCGACTAGTACGTGGATTTTGTATCCAGGTCCGACGCAAATTGATGTCTCCGATTCCGCATGGGATGGCAACCGTTGTTCTTCTCCCGATCTATATAAATCCTCGTGCAAGGGCTACATATTATTGACAACTCGATACAATTAAAGACCATATTATTGCAAAGACACATCGTTCGTTATGCAGTGCTTGGCGCGATCGCTCGTCTCTCGTGGCGCGCGCGTGGCGGCAGGACAACAGGGCTCCGTTGCCGGTCGGAGGTTCATCGCCACCGGCCATGGCGCCGCCAAACACGGATCCCAGGAGGGGCAGACGATGTGGGCCCAACCTGTTTTCAAAAAAAAAAGAGTACTTGTTTTATTGAATATGTAATCAATTTGATTTTGTAGGTGAGACATGGTGAGAGCATCTGATCACCAAAAGCTTGTGTGAGCCCTGGATGGTGGCACAGAGCAAGATGACTCTTTCAAGGACATTGAAGAGACGAAGAACCTAGAGGGACATGTTTGAACACAAAAATGTACCTTTATATCATGAACTGATTGATGTTTGGTGTATGAGTACAACTGATGTTGCCGTTGGGCACTTTGTCATAGCCCCCACTTCTGTGTTATTTAGAAGACCTCATTTCTTATATTCCTGATTTGCTTTATGTTGGATGTAGATTCATTTCATTTGCATTACTCAAAACTAAATCCACTATTTTAATAAATTGTTGCCTTTTTGTGTCCAATACTTTTTTACAATTACATGGGCTTCTCTCCAGAAAATTAGTTCATCCTATTTGTTCTGCAATCATTGTTAACAAATTGCCTTTTTTTCTAGCAGCTTAATTTGTACTGTGAACATGAGGGATTGGAGGGGCAAGACACGGGTGACTGCATTGTAATTCTAGCTCCGGAGTACTGCAGTTTTTTATCCATCTACTCTGTAACCTGAACATATTTTTGCCTCTTTTATTGGGAGGCTATTGTTTGCTTCTACGAGTCAACCAAAGTTACCAGTGCGCTCTTGGCTCACTTATACTTACTAATGTAAATGCTGGCCAGTACCGGATCTTTCAAAAAAAAAAAAGAATCACTAAAAATGGAAAAACGCCATGCAGTCCTTAATCCAATTCTTGGAGGAAAAAAGGTGATATCACACAAGTAAATATAGATAGATGAATAGTATTACATAATTTTTTGTAGTGATTGGTTGTGGTTTGTTTTGAATTAAATTTCAGCTATGTATCATCATTTTTTTTAATGTCCGTATCAATGCATGGCACTCCCCTACTTTGGTGTTTATTTGCCTGAATCCCGTTTTCGCGAACACTGAAAACGTCTCGGCTCCCGCGTTCCTGACGGGGGCTGTATCCAGTATCCACACGGGTACAAAATCCGCGTTTCAGTAAAACCTATTGAAGTATTTTTTTTTTAGAGAAAAAAAAACCTACAATGCGTTGCGAAACTCAGCAACATTTGGTGATCTGCAGCCGGTTCTGCACCGTCGTAAGCCTTTGGATTATTTTACTTATTATTATGATACGCGTTGTACAAAACCTTTTTTTTTTTTTTGACACTACGGCCATCGAAGTTTCATCCTCTTAACCAAATGCTGCCTGCCTGCCCCTTCGGTTCCAACGCACGTTGCTGCTGCTCTCACAATCCACGCGGCCATGCAGTTCCGGCTCAAGGACGTCAAATTGGACTTACGGAATCAAATTGGACTTACGGACGACGTACGGACGCCGTAGCGCTGGCAGGCACAGCTGCGTCCGGATGGGATTGAGCTGCTCGCCCAGGGCCCAGCCGTTCTGGTAAGACGCTGCAACTCTTCCAGTAGCAAGACAGTGCCATGCATGGTGCACAAAGTGGCTGCTGGACTTTGCTGTCTGCGCGCCGCGGCACGCACGTTGCCAGGCGCCAACAATATCGCCTCGCCGGCGAGCAGCGATAGGGTCGTGGACCGTCTAGCTTCAACAGCCGCACCAGGTTTGATTCTCACCTCGTACTATCAAACATTGCTGGGGGTGGAGTGGGTGTCTCCCCCCTAGAGTCGAATCTTGTTTGAAATACTCCCTCCATTCTTAAATTATTAATCATTGACTTTTTTATTTAACTTTGATCATTTGTCTTAATCAAAATATTATTTCAAATATAAAAAATTTAAGTTATATTTTAATTTTCTTTGACGATAAAACAAATTATGATAACATATATGATATTTTTTTTAAAAAAAATAAGACAAATGATCAAAGTTAATTAAAAAAGTCAATGATGACAATCTAGACAGTAATTGAATACCTCTTGTCAGCAAATATCATTACTCCATAATCAGTTTTAGAGCGAATGCCAACACATTGGGCAGCTTGCTGACACTCACCGAATCCAAATGTCAAGAAAATTTGTTAAATATGCTTACACAGCATAAACCAAACAAAAAGGTGTTTCTTTTGGCACAAAGGTTAGTACCAGAGCATCGAACGTCAGGTAGTCACCCTCCTTTATCTGAAAAGTTTCTCGTAGGTACTCCAACCTTGTGAGCAATATCCTATGTAAAATATACAAACAAAACAGGACAATAAATAATAAAGAACTACCCAGATTACACGATAGGAATGATATTAAGTTCCTATAAGTTTGCACATGGCATAGAAGCAATGGTAGGGATATGAAAGAATTAATGGTACACTAAGAATGAAATTACATGTGATGAAATTAACCTCCTGACTTCCTGAGTGTGTACTCGAAAGGGACACCGAACATGATATCGAATCTGCCATAGTGTCAGTTAAAATCAATACCTTCGGCAACTTTGCCACTGCACTGGAGAAACTATTACCAAGAGCACACCTATAGCTTGGTGATGGTAATGATTTATATTCATTTACTACATCTTATAAGCAGCAGGAGCAGTAACTATTAAACATAACAAGTAAATTTAGTCAATCCAAAACATATTACTCCTTGATGCTGAGCTTTCCGAGAAAACAGCCTCTAAGATGTGTGAGATGCTACTGGGTATTGCTGCTTTACTGCATGAGCTCTCAGACATTATATTATTCAAGGGAGTTTTGATGGCTTTGCTCTGAAATTTCACATTTGAATATCTTTAGCAGTTTTCACGTGCTCTTATTGATGATTAATTTGTTAGTTCTGAGACATATTTCTATTACTGATCGTTGTAATGGATAATGATTGCCTGCACCTTTGTTCATAGAGTCCTAGCTATCAGGGTGTTCAGCATATCGATATAAAAAATTGGGATCTCCCCTCTCAGCTTCCGTGCGTTCGCTGCGTTGTTTCGATGCTGGCCACGCGGCCCAATCCAACTTCCAGCCCAACAGGAACAGTGTCGGATGCCTCCTCCTCAGCTTCTCTTGCTACAACAGCCGGAACTCATTCTGAACGAACGCTTCGAGGAGCCCCTGAGTGTGCTGCGTTTTTTTTTTTTTGATAGGAGAGGTGGGCTCTGGGCTTCGCGACGAAATCTGGGGGTGGGCCGCGGCCCACCCGGCCCACCTCTAGACTCGCCACTGGACATACGGGATGAGAAGTTCAGCAAACGGGTACCTCTTATGCTGAAGGGATTCTCTGATGCGGCCCACCCGGCCCACCTCTAGACTCGCCACTGGACATACGGGATGAGAAGTTCAGCAAACGGGTACCTCTTATGCTGAAGGGATTCTCTGATGCGGCCCACCCGGCCCACCTCTAGACTCGCCACTGGACATACGGGATGAGAAGTTCAGCAAACGGGTACCTCTTATGCTGAAGGGATTCTCTGATGCTTCCGATAATATCTGATTTGACACGGACTCTGCCGCAGCATGGCTCCTCAACTTGGCGAAGTATTTCCTCCATGATGTTCCTGAAACTGCGATTTGGTGACATTGATACCCAAGCCAGGCAGTCAAAGTGTGCCTGGATTTTGCAGACAACCTCTTTAGCAAGGCTAGTCTTTCCCAGGCCTGGAGGTCCAACAATGGGGAGCACCCTATACCACGTTACTGAATCAGGATACTCGTCGTTCTTGTCCCGCATGAACAGCAGCTTGGCGAGATAATCCCGCTGACCGTAAGCACCGACAAGGCTCGACGAATCCACATCGAGCATCGGGGAAAGAGGATCTGCGACAAGCACGCTGCTCTTTCCTGGTGCAGCCCTGTCGATCTTGTACCTATCCCGCCACTCGCTTAGTTCCTTCAATTTGGACTTGAATTCTTTAAGCTGCTTGGCCATCAGGACGCGGAACATGACCCCCTTTGAAACTCCCATGATCCTGTCGGTGAAACTCCTAGGTCCGTGCATCCTTAAGCCCCATGGTTGCTGCTCGAGCATAAGCGTGTCAACGCTGTCCTCAATATCGTAGGACAGCTCCCGAAGTTCTCTCGAATAATATTCTCTATGAGGATTGCCCTCCGACTCCAAAATCAACAGGAAAGCTTGCATCTGCTGGAGCTCTTCCCGAAGGAAGATGATGTGTCGCCTGAGTCCCTTCAGTTCGCACATTTCTTCTTGCAGCAGGGCGGTGAGCTTTCGGCAAACAGTGCTCATCGCCACTCCGGCGACGGCCACGGCCGAAGCACCCACCACCATGATCTTGCCCTCAATGCGACGACTAGAGGTACGGTGGGTATAGCTCTGCACAGTTGGATCGAGGAAAAGCTGAGATTGGGTATGAGGGGCGCACGAACTTACTATCGCGTACCAGTTCCCAAAAAACAAAAACTTACTATCGCGTACCACCGGCACGTACGACTTAAAACCCAGCTGGGAAACCTAAACGGACGCGAAAAACCTTTGCCCGTGTCCGCATGCCCGCAAACTGAACTGACATGTAGATGTAGGGCTCCATGTAAGGTTCAGTTTTTGAGATCCACGTGAGGGCTGATTCAGAAAGAAAAAAAAAAAACCCCGTTCAACTCGTCGCTCGTCTATCTTCTCGGAGAGTTCCTCTCCCAAGCATTCTGTCGAGCGAAGCACCGAGTCGTCAAGCGGGCCCCGGCCTCCGGCTGCCCTGCCCTCGTGAGCGCCTTGACAGCCTCGTCCGGATCACCTCCGTGCTCGCTGACGCATCTCCAAGCAATCCTCGCACATGCGCCGCCGTCTAGCTGCCCTCGCCAACGGGCAAACGGGCACGGGCGACATGTCTTGCGTAGATAAGTGTGTGTCGTATGTTGCGTTCTCTTCGTCAGATCATGCGTGCGTGCGTGTGCAGTGCAGGCTAGCTGCACGAAAGATTGGTGGAGCTAGTAGGCGATCGTGGGGCGTATGTATATATATTCTGCCTGGAGGATTGACCACGTCATGTGCAGGAGCAAGTGCCCAAACCACGGCATGCGGCGGATCAGGGAATCCGGCGTGGAGTTCATATGCGTGCGCGTGCGTGCGCGTGAGAGTCGATGGAGTCGGTTGCTCGGAGCTTCGTCGCCTCCATGGTTTACATAATCGGTAAAAACCGGTCGGTCGCGCTAACCGACCGGCTAGCCAGAGGAAACCGGACCTGGTACTATAACAATACGGTTAACCAACTGGTTATCCCGGCTAACCTGTCGGTTTTTTACTGAGTCAAGTCGGCCGGTTAATTCGGTTATTCCAACCTTGTCGCCTCTCACCTGGGCTATAAATTAAAACCACTACGACACCACGTATCCCCACTACCATAAAAGAGGCCTGTAGCGGCCGTTGAAAATGTATTGTAGCGGTGGGCAAGCCATCCCGCCGCAATGCAAACACAGCTACAAATAAACGTTTGTAACAGCGGATGATATAAGACTAAAACAAACCGCCGCTAAAAACACCCTTTTAGCAGCGGTTAAAAATGTCAATTGCCGCCATTGCTTTGGAATTGTCAACCGCCGCTATAAATATGCACCATTTGTAGTGACGGTTTGATCCGCGGCAGGCCCTAGGGCTCTTTAGCGGCGGCTCAAGTTGTGTTGTCTCGCTACGAATTTTTTGGAGACATCGCTATAGAGCTGTTTTGTGGTAGTGCCCGTTCTATCAGACTGTTTGCGTCAAGTCCAATGAAATACATAAAACCGCGTTCTCGTCGCCCAGCAAACTACTATGTGTCTCAAGTTCATCTCATGTTCTTGTGTTTGTCATCATTCATGGGCGAGTCTGTTGACGATCAAAATTGGCCAAAACAGGTGAGACCGGTGTGGGTGTCAAACAATTCTCATCCTTAATCTTGGCCCTCATCTCACGTGACAAGACGCTATTGTAATGCAGACACTACTATAATTACGCTCTGTAGCAGCGGGCCAAAAGAGACCTCAGTGGCGGACAACAAAATCTTCATTGGGCCTTTGTCATTACTTATTTACATTCTTAGTAGCGGTTTTGGTATCGCTACTGGTCTAGGTACTACTTAACTTAAAAAAGATGTCAATCGATAGACCGCCACTAACGTCCTTATCACAACTACAAAAGAAGGACAGGTCCTAGGCGGTGCTGGGACCCACCCTAGATGCGCAGCTGTCGACACGCCCGTCCGCCCGCGCCAGTAAATCCGCCCATCCGCCGTCCCCCGTCCGTCGCGCCGCATCACACGACCTTAGTACTGGGCGTTCGAGTTACCCAAAAATTTCGGGTCGGGTATTTCAGATTTTTGAAATTTCAGGTTTTTAGAATCAATAACCGAAATTACCTTAAAATTTCGAAGACCCGACATTTCGGGTACCCAAAAATTCGGGTTCAGGTTTCGGGTTACCCGAATAACCCGAACTTAATACATATCAGGTAGAAAAAAAAGTTTCTATAACACTTTTACGTAAAAAAGAGATATATTTAGTTTTTATTTTTATCATAGAGAACTATAATTGATTCAGCAACCTTTCAACTTTGTTGGTTGCGGGTATATGGGTGATTTCACCTTTAATGTTTGATGAAAGGAAGCTAAAGAGAAGTGGATTGATGATATTTCGGATAAATCGGGTATTACCGTAGGTACAAATCCGAATTACCCAAAATATATTCGGGTTTTTAGATTTGCCACCCGAAAATATAATTCGGGCATCAGTTTCAGGTTTTTCGAATTCGTGGTCGGGTTTTTCGGGTTTTGTGCCCAGTGCTACGCGACCTCCACTGTCGGAGCCGACGGAGGAGGAGGGGGAGCCCGTGAGAGGAAGGCCTCCACCGCCGGAGCCGCCAAACCCTCCGTGAGCACCGCCACTGATGCATCGCCACCCCCGTCGCCACCGCCGTCGCCCCTAGGATCGATCTGGCGGCAAGGCTTGCTAGATCCAGGAGGAGAGGGGGCGCCACAGTGGTGGAGGACAGCGGCGGTGGTCGACGGGGGGCGGAGGACGAGGTGGAGGGGGGGTGGCGCAGCGGTGCCTTGTTCGCCCGGAGCACCGCCCATAGGCACCATGACCGCCACACGCACCGCACGCGACTCCACCGACGGTTGCCCTTGCTCGCCATCCGAGGAGGAGGAGAGATGGAGAGGAGGAGAGGTGGCCGGAGGCGGAGGAGACGGTGGCGGGGAGGCTAACCCTAACCCTAGTGGTAGTGCGGCGCGCGAGGAGTTGCACTACCGCGCCGCACCGTCACCTATTTATAGAAGGTGACGGTTCCTAGTTGTGGGCCTGACTGTCAAGTTTGCAGCTAAATGGCCTTTAGGCCATAACTGCGTGTCTGACAGAAATCACGACTGGGTCCGCTAATTCAGTAGCGGTCTGTGCCACCTTAGTGGCGGGCTCGTGATACCCGCCGCCACTATGTTCCTGCACGTTGTTGCGATCTTGAAACTGTATCAAACTTAGCGACGGTCTGTTGAACAGCCCGCTACTGAGGTAAAAAAATCTTCCACCACTACAGAGCCGAATTGTAGTAGTAAGAGTTTCCCTGAGAAGAGGCCACGTGGCTACTCACTTGCACCTGTGGCACTGCCACGCAAGAGGCCGATGCTGGTATCTGGGCGCGAGAACCGGGATGAGGAAGATGAGGAACTATCTAGATGCTGAGAACGTTGGAATGAAAGTGCTGTCAGAAAAAACGCGCACCAAGGCGTGATCGGTGTCCCATTTTTCCACTACTGACCGCGGCTGACGGCGTGGTCGGTATCTAGTTCTACCATTACTGACCAACCCCTGGAGGAATTACGATATTTTTTTGTTGTGTCGTCGTCATACGGGGCTCTATTTTAGTGCCTCCGTGCTGCCACGCCAGTGGCCAGTCCGTCGACCACGTCCAGCCTTGCTTGTGGTTGTGGCCTGTGACGCAGAGGCGTACATGGACTTCATCGTCGGCCTTGTTCATGACAAGCCAAGCATGACTGAACCAACCGTCATGGATTTTAGAACTAAAAAAACAAGACTACAATCGGAATTTACCAAAGTGATTTGATTTTGATATCAGTAGGTAACTAGATTGAGGATAGAAAAGAGCAAAAACATTGAATGGGACCAAAGAACAAGAACCCACGGGCAGAGCAAAAAGCGTTGGAGCAGAGAGAGGTGACGGCAATCCCGTGAGTTCGTTTGCTCTTTAATGATCCATTCTCGTGTTTGCGCCTTCGCTTTTGTAGCGTGAGTGTCCACTTGTTGGACCATGCACATCTTTGCAAGAGAACGAACCACGTGCATGTTCAGTCTGTGACATACCTTAGCATTGTTGTCTTTCTGTGCTTGCTCTTTCCCTGTGTCTCCAGCCTTACACAACATTAACACGTTCTTCAATTCCATGTTGCAAGGACTATCCTGGTTTTGTAAGATCATAAATACAAGAATTGTTGAAACCTAACGGGGGAGGCCTGCGCTCTCGCCCGAGGACGACGGGCCGAACCCTAGCCACCGCCACCGCACCCAGTGCTCCTCCGCGCCCGCCCCCGTCGGAGTGGGTCGCCGGCCAATGCACGACGCCCACGAGGAAGGTGGCGGCGGGACCTCCCCCCCTCGCGAGCGCCCGGATCTCCATCTCCACGCGCGCTCCTCGACGTCCGGCTTCTCCGCGCCCTTTCGGAGCTATGGCCCACCTCCGGTGACCTGGTCAGCCACCAAGCTGCACGTGCTCATCGGGGCCACCGTCTCCGACATCCGCGGGCCCAGATCTGCCAGGTGGCAGGCCGCATCCAGCGCAGGGGCTCACGGCTACGGCATCCATCGCCCACCCCACCCCTATCTTAGGCATCGCCCCCACCCTCCCTGCGACGGGCTGCCTTGGCTGGTGCCCTGCTGGCCAGATCCAGGCGCCCTCGCGCCGGATCTGATGTCAAATAGGTCCCTAGCTTGGGGGCATGACGGCGGGGAATGGCGTTCCATGTGCTGGCCGGTGAATCGACGTCGGTTTTGGCGCTTCAGAAGCCATGGTGTACGCCCGGCTCATCGAGCTCGGTTGCAGTTGGGGCAGGTGTTGGTGCGGTGGGGTGCTTGGTGAAAACCATGCATAGGTTTTGCCGGTGCGGACAACGACGATGCCTCTAGGCGTCGTTTACCTTGTTGAAGGCGTCGCCATATGATAGTGCCCCTACCCCTGATGATCCTGCTCGTGATGGTTTGTGCTCCACAATTCCTTGCTCCCTTGCGCAATGGTTGTGCTGGGAACTCGCCTGCGGCAATGTATGGCAGGTGGGGATCATGCGTCCATGGTGGACGTACTGCCTTGTTGTGTGTTGTTTGTGGATTGAGTGCAAGGTGGGGGTGGAACAACTCTCGGCTGCTCCGGCGTGGACGACGTCCAACGAAAGTGTTGCACGCGATAGTGCAGGGAGGTGTTTACATCTCCGGATAGTCCACCAACTACAATGTGCTCTCTCCGTCGTCAAGCTCTCGAGGTTATGTGTATCCCTGTACCCTTTCTCCCCTCACCTTCTTGGACCTTGCACAAGTTTTGGCCGGTTGTTGTCCTCCATTATGGTTTGGCAAGCGGTTGCTATTGGCGCCTCTGTTTCATCACTGGACTCCTTGCTGACGGTGCCACCAAATCTTATACCGTGTGCGTCCACGCTTGCTGGCCCTCCCTCCTTCACGGATTCCTCCCCCACGAAGGGCGTCGGATGGTGGCTCGTGGAGACCGGATGCTTCAGAGTGATCCTCATCAGCTTTAAGGGAGATCGGCGTTGTCCGGCTCGTAGTGCTCAGCGTGCTTCTCCCACTCTAAGTCCCCATCCTGTTGGGCGTCCCTCTCGTCTCTTCAAGGATTTCTCCCCTTGTTGGATGGTGGATGGTGACAGCAGGGCGGCGTAGTTACGAGGAGTGGTGTGGCGGTGCAATAGCCATTATGGTAAAGGCAAGCATGTTGTTCAATGGTGACGTTTGGTCCATGATTGGTAGTCTTCTGCAACTCGTGTTTAAAATTAAAGCTTTGTTTTTTGGAGAGTTGTGGGTTGTCCTGTTCTTTTCTTTCTTTGTTGTTGCTCTTCTAGCTCTTGTTCTCTATTGGCTCCACTTGTATATGTCCATTGTGTTGTGGGTGTGCTGTTGTAATTTTCATGAGCCACTCGGGGCTACCCCATTTAATAGAAAATGGAATATCAAGTGGGGATTTATCTCCCCCCCCCCCCCCCCCGGTTGACATTCAAAAAAAAATACGAGAATTGTTTTTTTTTTGAAAAAATGATATTGAACATATAAAGTTGCGGGGTCAATTTCTCTTGATCAAATTGTCTGCTGGGAGTGTTGTGCCCTTTCATGTAGAGCAAGCCATGCCTGGAACTTTTGTTTTCCTTCTGTCATAACTGTTTATACAGCATTTACATCGAACATATAGATTTACTCGTGTACTGGATCAATTTCCATGTTATGGAGTCCGGCTAATCATTTAACTGAATTTGCTGCACCTAATGCTGAAGGTTAATAAATTTTTCTATAGTATTTGCATCTTGCGCTCTCCAAAGTACCCATGTCTAGTTGTCATCCTGCAGTTCTTTTCTAACTATTTGATTCTTCCGCCATGCTAATTTATATAGAATTGGGTCTATATACATTGTTGATTTGCCATCTAGTCATGTCGAGTGCTAGAATTTTGCCTTGCAACTATCATAAACATACAAGACTCAAGGTAGAGTAGAACACATTATAGTGAAAGAACTGACAGTAAATCAAGTACAACCCACAACAAGTGCGTGTGTCTTATCTTAGATCTAACCGACTCCTACTTATGGCAATCGAACTTCGCCCTCCTAATCGAAACTATATTTTAAAATATTATTAACTTGATTATGCATTTGTACTAATTGCAACTAATACATGGGGTAATAGAAATACAAACCAAATATTATAGGACAATTTTCTATATATCATGCTACATGTATTGGTATATGTGCTTTATCTAGTTTTGATACTAGTTGTAAGAGTTTAAGATAATTGAAGAGATTTTATAGCCGGATGCCTTATTGAAGCATGGTGAAGAAGACACAATATGCTAATCACATACAGAGATTTAGAAATAAGATCGATGGTTAATGATGTCTTTTCCTCTAGTCGGGAGGGTTAAGGGGGGGAGTATTGTAGACCAGAGTTATGGTTATGTACACATCATAGTAAGTTTGCTCTGGTTCATTTGAACTTTGAAAGAAAGCATGTGACAACCTTTAATATTTTTGAAAAAGAAAAATTTAGAGAGCATCAACTACACAAGGCATTATGTTTGCACATAATTACTAGGCCCAATGTAAGTGGGAACAGTTCGAACACGATTGCGAATATATTTGTCTTTTGTACCCTAGAAATCGCCCACAGATATTTTGTAATACCATATTATTTTTTAAATATCTCAGAGACATTTCAGTTGGCTGAGCAGCAGCGCCAGACGTCGGAAATGGAGTGTTGTCTTCGTGAAGCAGCTTTTCCCAATCTTTTTCCCTTTTTTCACACACACAATGTCTGATATGGCACGAAGTTAATTCGTTATCAAAATATTGTTCTACGTGAGTGGGAGGAAGCAACATTCATTTACTCGAAGATGGATTTGTTTCCTGTCACTCGTATTGTTGTACATGAGTAGAGAGTGGTGGAGAGCAACATGCGCTTGAGTGACAAGCTTGCCGCGCCGTTATGCGCGCCAGGCCGCGAGCACTTGTATGGCCTCGCGCTCGACCGGCGAGGCCCAAAGCTGCGTTGCGCCCTGCTCTCAAAATCCACGAGTTCCCGAGCCTTCTAATGGTTCAAATGCTGACCAGTGGCTGATACGACCACATTGCAATGCCACGCTAGCTGTCGCAGCTGCATCTGGGTCGGATAGAGCTGTTGGCCTGGCCGTCATCCATCTTCTTGGCAGACAACTATTCATGATGATTCATTTGTTTTACTTTCCATGTCGTCGGCGAACTGGCCTCAACCGCTCGATAGCCCTTGCCTCTCGGCCGGCCAGTCCTTTCCTTTCCTTTCCGGCGCTGCGCTTCACGGACACACGGCATCATCAGTGGCCGCCTTCTCACAGGGCAAGGCCCCGCCTTGGATTGGTGTTCCATCGTGTCTCGGCCTGACAGGAGAATAGAGAGAATAGGCGCCACCGTATCCACGCGCGGCCTTCGCCGTTACATGCTTGCCCACGGCGTTGGGCGACGACGATCTTGTCTCGTTCCCGGCGCAGTAGATCGAGGAAAAAAGATGACGGTCTTTAGGAATGCTAAGTTTTAATTTATTGGATCGGTGGGTCGATTTAAAACTCTTAAAAATAAACTAATATTTTTCTTCCATCTAATAATATAAACTAGTATAATAAATAAACTAGACATTGACCCATAACTACTCAATAAGACACAAACTTGCATCCCTAACGGTCTTGTTGGTCTGGCCGTGGCGTCGTGCTACCTGGAATCATGTTGCTGTTGGCCGTAGCATAAGCTTAGCCATGGTTTGGCACTCCGCGTGCCTCATGTCTGCCCGACGACGACGATGATCCTGTAGTAGCGTCGTCGACCGGCAACCTCATCATGCACGGAGCTCCGATCAAGCGCCTCGTCGCGCGATCCGCTCGGCCATATATGCGGCTCCCGAGCCTTCTGACCATGGTCAATTATCCATCCCAGTTAACGAACTGATCTCAGCCATAGCAGTCCCAGTAGACGGACGTCGGGGAGTCACTGAGTCAGGAACCCAGGGGTGGTCGGTATTTCAAATACCGTCCACCCCAACCCGGGTCCTTGGCTCGCACGCTGCTCTGACACGCGCACCGAGCTCTGTCTCCAGGATGTCAAACAGGACTCACGAACGGCACGGCGCAGGAGGGGAGGACGCATGCACGGGCGTGGTGGCACAGCGCAGGCCGGCACAGTACAGGGTAGGGGTGCCGTCCTGATCCAGCCTCGTTTGTGAATTGTGCCTGCTGTGGGCAGATCATTCATCAAGCGGTTCCTTCACAGCAACTCGAAATTCGATTTGCATCTTGGAGGAGAAAAGACTGGTGGTTGTAATTGTGTCCTCATTTCCAGCGATCAACATGAAAAGAGCTATCAACATCTGTATTCATTTCCAGCGTTATATAGGGGATGTTCGTTTTTATGAGAAACTAAAGTTTAGCTCTTAAAATTTGAGCTTAATTTTAACATCTTTTGAAGGGCTAAAGTTTAATTTTCCTTTTAACCATTTTCTTCTCTAGAGCTAAAATTTAACTCGACTTTTAGTCCTTTTATTCGTTTTTTAGAATTAAAATTTGAATTAAAGTTTAATTTTAGCCATTTAGCCCATGGAAACGAACAACCTCATAGGTTTCTAAACTTTTGCAGCATATATTGGTGACCTTTGTCGACCTTAAGTTCCATCTCTAGACATAGTAGATCATAAGTAAATATGTAGAGGAACCATCCCAGTACAGCTATCAGAAATGTGATGTACTATTGATCTTTGGATCCGAGAGATAGATCCTGAGTGAGCATGGTTCACTTCGTTTGAGAGGTAGCCTGAGAGTTGTATGGACTGTTATGGGCTGTTATGATTAGCAAGTAGGCATCCTGCGTCCATAAAGTTTTGCAACAGACGTATGAAAACTTGGGTATAACATGAGCTAGATGAAATTGAAACCTGCATAGACATGGAATGGAAAGGTGCAATAAGCACCAAGGCCACGTTGAAGTCGAGTTCTTGTTCTGTTTCAGGGTAAGCAAGGTAGAAGCATTGCTATTCCATGAAACAAGACAAAAACCGTCAAAGGGGATAAAAGGTCTAACCCATCGACCACCAACTGCTAATGTACAAGATACTGCCATCGGACACCAGCAAAAAAAGAGTGATATCATATAACTAATCCTACAACTGGATGAACATTCAGGCAACAGCATGAAACCAGGTCTAATTAAATGTTTGAAACTACAAACTATTGACTCTAAGTTGTTCCAATGAGTGCAACTGAAATGAATCAGCACCACTGATCAATGGTCACATAAGAACACGTCAAGCTAACAAGATATGACTCCACAGCTGTTATAGGCTGGAATCCCAGCTCGTCTCTACCTGAAACTACAACTGCATCTTACTTAAGATTATTGTACCAGCAGGATATCTCTCATTTTCTTTATCTGTTTTGAAGATCATTATAAATTTCTCTTGGTGACGCTTAAATGAACAAATCAGTGTGAGCTCGAGTAATTCAGCAGTAGTCGGGCAGTTTGAATCGATGCTTAATTGCCCGACTACACAAACAACAAAAATTTTTGTACAACAGTGGCTTCAAGAAAGTTATATATCACATAAGAAACAAAGCTCTCGCCGTGGTTTCACATCTCCATGGCGTCCTGTGCCATGTTCTGTAGATCCTCCTCGGTTAAGAGTGTCTTCTTCCCACCGCTCCCCGTCTTGTCATATGGCTGAGCCATCCTCCGGAGAAACTATTTTAGATATGCAAATGTTATAACATCACCAAACTAAAATCTAAGAAATTGGGAAAAGAGGTTTTACCAACACTGGTGGAAAAGAAACCATAATGCAAACATGTTCATACAAGCATTTGAGAACCATGGAGGTTTAACTTGTTATCTAAGGAAAATTTCATATATGTAGGGGAAACAGGAATAATTTGCATCATATTGCTTTACTGGTTAATTTATTCACTGCAGACCAGCACATTACATAAGGCAAAGTAATTTTCAAGCTTCCAAGCACTAGTCAAAGAAAAACAGAGTCATGAAGATACCTCACGAGCTATATGCAGAGCCATATCAGTACTCAGGTTTAGGTGTGCATCATGCAGGTGTGACAGTATCCACCCAGGCAATTTAGACCGTTTGTCATGCCGACTGTATCTGCAAGAAAGAAGCACCATGACATCCAACAAAGTCTGAGTAACGGTACATTTCCCACTGACTGAAAAAAAGGATGCTTCTACTTGACCACTACATGTCCACGTATAAGAAACTGGGAACGAATTTTCAGCATGCAGAATGAAAATGTTGCAAGTAATCAAGAGTTAATACAACTCGAAGTTGCAACTTGTTTGTCATTGTGTAACAACTATAACAAGATACACAGTTAGATGACCTGCCAAAGTATAATGACAGTCAAGGCAGTAAGTGAGTACCTCTTGTCAGCAAATATCATCATTCCATAATCGGCTTTAGAGCGAATTACACGGCCAACACACTGGGCTGATTGCCGCTGACATTCAAAGGATCCAAATGTCAAGCAAATTTGTTAAAATGCTCATGCAGCATAAACTAAACGAAAAGGCCTTTCTTTGGGCACAAAGGTTAATACCAGAGCATCAAATGTCAGGAAGTCGCCCTCCTTTATCTGGAAAGTTTCTCGTAGGTACTCCAACCTAGCGAGCAATATCCTGCATAAAGTATACAAACAAAAAGGAAATAAATAATAAAGCAGCCACCCAAATTACACTACAGGGTTGATATTATAAGTTCCTAGAAGTTCAGAAATGTATACAAATCACTTATAGGCACAGAAGTAAGGGTAAGGATATGAAAGAAGTAATGGTACACTAAGAATGAAATCAAATGTGATGATGTTAACCTGCTGAGTGTGTACTGGAAAGGGACACCAAACATGATAACGAGTCTGCCATAATGCCGGTCAAAATCAATACCTTCAGCAACTTTGCCCCTGCATTGAGAAAATTATCAGCAAGGGCGCACTGATAGCTTGGTGATAATGATGATTTATTTTTTATTAATCTACATCTTAAACAGCAAGAGTACCAACTATTAAGCATAGCAAGTATTTTAGTCAACCCACAATATATTACTCCTTGATGTTTGGTTTTCCAAGAAAAGAGCCTCTAAGATGTGTGATATGCTATTGGCTATTGCTGTTTTACTGCATTATTATTCAAGGGAGTTTTAATGGCTTTGCTCTGAGCTTTCAATAAGAGGCTCTTGTTGCTGATTAATTTGTTGGTTCTGTCAGGACATGTATTTCTATTTTAAATTGATTGTTATGAAGGCTAATTGCCAGCACCCTTGTTCTTGGAGTACTTGCTATTGGCGAATCCAGCATATGTATCAACAATTGGGATCCCCTACTGTTTTCCTCAAAATAGGGAGAAATATTCTAAAACATACATTGTTTCAACACAAAGTAGCTAACGTTGAAAACTGAATGATGCTTATTCCAGACCACTGATCATCCAAACAATAAACTTACAATAAAATTAGCCTACAAGTCTATTTTTCATGAAGTTTTGCAATATATACTACTTTTGTGTGTACTACTTACATATCAGCACAAAGTTTGGTGGCTTCCTAATCATATATAAATATTTGTTTGACTAGATATACTTAGAACAAGAAAGCATCAACTAAAAACAATATTTCACCCTGGATACATGCTGAGACACAAGCATATCTTGTAAGTTGTAACAGCTCAAAATTCCTTTCATTTGATCAGGAATAACCACAAGAGAATTGGAAGGGCGCTGACAGATGAAAAAAAGAATTTAAGGCAGACCAACCTGGCAACAGAGAAGAAAACAGCGCCTCTTCCACAATCGCATGCCTTTCTGTAGTTATCAAGAGCCAAAGTTGTCTCGACAACATCTGGTGTTTCGATGAATACTAACTTATGTTGCATGATGTCCTGCAAAATGACATCAGCTTTAACTTTTAAGACTAATGCATACATCTTATATTGGCAAGCAAAATCTAAGTACAGAAAGAAAGGGCATTGTCCTTTAAAACAAAAATTAAAAATAAAATGTAACTGTATTCTGGTCTTCCGGGTACCACAGGCAAATCCTTGTTGCTAGTAAAATAACCGCATATGTACATTCAATTATTTACCAAACACTACATAGCATCATACCAGATAATTGTGGTACTGTGTATGATTTGAAGGACATATGACATTTCAAGTTCCGTAGTTTGATGTGTCTACTGTCTATATGAGAACAAATACTAGTAGTTGATATTCTAGGCATTAATATGAAACCCAGGTCAGCATATAACTGAATGGAAAACTCCAAATATCAAGTAACAAGAATATGCCCCATGATGCTTGAATGATTACTATTTGATATATCTTATTATAGCTGACAGAGTTGTAGAGGAACTGCCTAGTCATCCAATCAGAATTGTTTATAGTGATACAGCAGATTCAATGGCTTAGTTTATTTTGATTTGACATCTAGACTTCCATGCAAGAATAATGAACATGTCAAGGAAATAACCTGTAGAATTCCCATCTCATTCCAGCTGTTGACAATGCCATCCATATAGGAATAACTGACAAAAAAACAAACTATGCCATCTGGAACAGCAGAAGCCATTTCCACCAAGAGGCGACCATAATTCCTCACAACACCAGGATCACTTCGCATATCAAACTTCGTGCTCACAGGCAGTTGATCACTGAAAATGCATTTTAAGTTATAACCAAAAATTCACAATATAACCAGTAACATAAAAGTTGGGAAAAACTTAAAGATTCTGTTCCATAAACTTAACGAAGTGTTATGTGACACTCTAAAGAATACAACATTACCATTTCAAAATTCCAAACGTAACAATGTATTGGCCATGCAGCATTAGAATACTATGAGATGCTACAGCATATATATTTGAAATATGAAGTCCAAACAGATCTGATTTGTACCTTCCTCGTGTCAAGACCATGGGACAGATACAATCCCTTGTCAAAGACATTGTGAAACTCCTGCTTATAACAGGATTAAAATTCAAAAGACGAGGATAAAGATCAATTGGGCTGAGAGTTCCAGAAGTGATTACTACTGTTTCGAAACGATCAAAAACAGGTCTTATTGCAAGTGAAGCGTCATGGCAACTGAGCTGCAACACATACAAGCCCATTAGCACATCAGGGAAAGAGTTTGAGACTTTGAGTACAATTGTATCAAACATTGAGAGTAGGCATACCTGAATCACAGGATCCCGAATGTCAGGCATTCTCTCATCATATGGCTCTATTATTATTGAAAAGCCCCGTGTGTAAGTTCCAATCAGTGTGGCAAAGTCACAGATAGTCTGGATGTACATGAACTCTTCTGTATCGGTTATCTCCAAGGTAAGCATTAGAGAGTGTAGACGGTCATAACAGAACCTAAGCATTTTCTGGTCAATTCCAGCCTGGGAATGGATTGAAGCAACAAAGGAAACAGGCAATTCGTTCTCAACATTCTCAGTTTCAAGACGCCCATCCAGGAATCTGACAAGCCTCCGCAAGACAGCAAGAAAATGCTCAGCCCTCCTGATGTTTCCAGGAACAGCTTCCTTCAGAATGTCATCAGGCAACGCTGGATTGGCAAGCCAGGCATCCGATACTTCATCACAAGAAGCACATTACAGTCAATCATCTGAGGAAGACCATAATTTACAATGCAAAGTGCAGGAACAATGAAAAAAAAATACTCACTTGGTAGATTTCCCCTCTGTGCCAATCCATCCACTAATCTATTGTATTCAGCTCGAAGCCTATTGGCATCAGTGGCCTTAAACCTTCCTACCAAATAAAGCAGTTAGCAAAAATGCTGAAGTATCCATCATATAACTATCGTTTAATAAGGAAATCTAAATCAAAACAGTATCTACTTGTTTAGCAACTAAGTAGCCGTCACCTGCTTCACTAGGCATCAGTACCTATCAATCTCGTGTGAGATGCGCCGTAGGTTTCGCTCCGCGCCTTCCAGTGTTTGCTTGCGGATACTGACACTCAGTGCCTCAATGCAGACATTGTCAATGTTGTGTGCCTCATCAAAAACAATGACACATTCCTTCTGCATCTCCCTTGACACAATGCTCGCCACCTTGGGGTCTAGAAGGTACTGGTAGCTGTACACCACCACATTGGCGTACTTGACCATCTGCCTGGCGAGGAAGTAGGGGCAGACCCGCCGCTCCCGCCCGAGTGCACGGAGGTCAGCGAGAGTGTACACCCCAGGCGGCATGAAGGAGGCGAGGTTGCCGCCGGAGGCAGCTTGGTCAAATGTCTCGTAGAACTCGCACAGCGGGGTGGACTCCGGGTCCGATGCGGCCTTCTCGCGGACCCAGGAGGCCGTGAGTCGCCGGCACGCGGTGTCGACGGAGTCGCGCGCGGCGGCGGCGGATGCCTGCGGGTGGACGCAGAGGTTCTTCCGGGAGGAGAGGCCGAGCGCGAGGAGGGAGCGGGAGGCGGAGGGCGGGAGGTGGGAGAAGAGGAGGCGGAGCTCGGCGAGGGTCTTCTCCATCTCGTGCACGGTGCGGGTGCAGTAGATGAGGCGGAGCGGGCGGCTGGGGTTGGCGATGGCGTAGGAGGTGATGAGGGAGATCAGAGCCGCCGTCTTACCGGTGCCCGTCGGCATCTCGAGCAGCGCGTGGCCGCGCGCGTCGAGGGCGCGCTTGAGCTCCCCCATGTAAGCGTGCTGCTCCGGGTAGATCGCCGCGTACGGGAAGTGCACCGGCAGGCCATCCAGGTCGAACCGCATCGCGGCGGAGAGAGGAGGAGCGCGTGCTTAGCTCAGCGGGGTTGGGAGGGGAGGAGTCGCCGGCGCTGGTGCCGGCGCCGCCGCGGGGAGCAGAGCACAGGAGGTGTTCGGTGGAATGCCGCGGGCCGGGTGCGAGGAAGCAAAGCTAGGAAGGGAATGATGGGCTACTGGTATGTAAGGCCGAACCAAACTATGGAATTGGGCTGGGCCGAATGAAAGCAAGTCAAGTGGCCTCTCTCGTGCGGCAACCTGCAAGCCAGGAAGTAAAAAAATAAAAAATAACACATTTTCTTGGTGATTATAGAACTTTTATAATTTGGCTGAGGATGTCTCCCTCAATTATGGTGGTAGTTTGTCTTTTATCCTCTGCCGGTTTTGTAATCAAAGGACAAACTGTGATAGTTGAGGGAGGTAGACTGAACTTATTTCTTTGGCTTATTAATACCAAGGCACGAGCGTATAAAATTTGAATTTACATACTTCTATATGTTTATAATATTGTCATTCTGACAAGCAGGTGTAGTTTATTTTTAACTCTTCCTCCCTATCTGAAATGACAATATTTTCAGACAGGAGGGAGTATTGATTTAAGTTTCTTGGGGACTATCACCAAAAGAAATGGAGTACACTTATGGTAGTTTTTATGTTATCTTCTCCATCTTAGTTCAATTGCACGATGACACGTACCATTGCGCCTAAAAATAGAAAAATGCAACGGGGGCACACCCACCCATACACACGGCAGTTCAGCAAGCAGCATGTTTTTTTTCTTTTCCTGAAAAAAAAAACTAAGGCTGCACAGATTTGAGTATAAAACCAACACAAAACAACTCCCGTGGCCTGTGTATTATCTATAGCACAATCTTACATGTTCTCCTAGATAGATAGCTTTTAAGACCTAAATCCGTTTTTACTTCAGCAATATGAATGTGTGCGCTACTTGATTTCTAGACAAAAAGCACACTAGACACATCAGTGGTTGTAAATGTTATCAGCATTTTTTTGTGGTAGAGATATTATACACATGTAAAGCTCGATGGAAGTGAACTTCTGCACGTGTTTAACACAGTGGTATTTCTTTTGACGGTGTCAACGGAGACTATTCTGCCTGCCTGAAATTTTCAGTATTATCGTAAGGCTAACCCACATATCATAGTTTTACGGTTTAAGTAATATAAGTCCCATCAACCACGCATAAATTAGGTTCATTCTGTGGATCTTGAGCTCTTCAGATCACACCTCTTATAGTTTATGTATGCAACATTAAGAAAAAGCTGGGAACAGACAAGGAATGAAGAATCTATGTGCAATTTGGTCCAAAGCTGCTACAGGAGCTGAGTGTGTACTTATCGTCGTTTCAGGACTCGAGCAGCAGCATATGTTCTTCTTCGGCCACGGCCTGGTGCCGCCAGCCAGACTCCCCCTCCTCCGCATCCACATCAGGAGCGCGTCGGTTCGTTCCCTCCCCAGTCGCCGCTGCCGCCGCCACAACTTCACAAGCCATCCCGTACAGGTGAGAGACCGCCCCTCTCTCCTCGTTCTCGTCTACCTGTGAGGAACTGAGGATGTGCCTGCCCTTTCCTGTTTCTTGATCCGTGCGCTCAACCAACGCATTGCGAAATCTCGCCTGCGCCTGTGAATCTGATCCGCACTGTTGAACAAGGCAACATGGTCCTGATAGTTGCATTACTCTCTGCAAATTCTCAGTTGGCGCCGATTTTGTTTGATATGATACCCAGTTACTGGTGCTATTTATTTTCCAGTGTTCTAGTACTTATCTCATTTGCTTCGTCAGCATCTTAGGTAGATATAGGGCTTTACTGTCTATCATTGTTTTCTTTTTAGAATAGTAGGAGCCCTGCTATTGATTATTCATTAAAGTAGGAGAAAGTAAATAAAGTGCAGGAAATTTTGGGATAGCTTGGCTAGCTGTCGACTTCTGTTGTTTTTGTACAATTTCTTCCAAGGATAAATGAAGGTGTGGTTATGCCACTCTTTTCTTCTGATTTAATGAAAAATATGATCTCACCTCCAGTTGACCAAAAAGCAGATGTGGAATAAGTAGCACATTGTTGCGGTTTGCCCTGTTTATTCAGGGAGTTGTACAGGCAGAAGCACTCAACTTTTCAGCATTCTTTGCAGGGGCTTCTTCTTCAGCGGAATGGATAAGCTTGATGGTTCTGCACGCCTTATGATCGTTTCTGATCTTGACCAGACCATGGTGTGTATTCCAGCTACAACCTTTGATATATACATATGCATATACAGGTTCAGGAGGTAAACCGTATTGTCTTATATGTACCTCAACAATTCTAAATATTTGGATTACTTTCTGCAGGTTGATCATGAGGATCCAGATAACCTGTCTTTGCTTAGTTTTCAAGCGCTCTGGAAGGCTGAATACTCTCAAGATTCTCTACTGGTCTTTTCAACTGGAAGAACACCAGTCAGTTACAAGCGTTTACGGAAAGAGAAGCCTCTGATCACTCCAGACATCACTATCATGTCTGTAGGAACTGTTATAGCTTATGGTGAAGAGATGATTTGTGATGTTGATTGGGAGGAATATCTGAACAACAATTGGGATAGGAATATCGTTGTAGAGGAGACAACTAAGTTCCCCCAGCTAAAGCCTCAGGCATGACTGACGAGCTGCGTGTTTTATTTTACCTGGTTAGTTTCCCTGCTAATTTTTTCTTTTATCGATGCAGCCAAAGAGGAGTCAAGGCCCCCATAAGGTAAGTTTTTTTGTTGACAAGCAGGGTGCTCAAGAAGTAATAGATTCTCTCCCTCAGAAGTTACAGAAACGTGGGGTAAGCGTGGGAGGCCCTAGCAACTTTTTCAATCACTTCTCCTTACCACGTTTCTTAATACTGAGGCATCAATTAATGGCATCTTGTTTTGACTTCGTGTCCTGTTCTATTTTCAGCTAGATGTGAAAATAATCTACAGCAGTGGCGAGGCCCTTGATGTTTTACCACAAGGTGCAGGAAAAGGTGGAGCTCTTTCATATTTGCTGAAGAAGTTTAAGTCACAAGGGAAACCACCAAACAATACTCTTGTTTGTGGCGACTCTGGAAATGATGCAGAATTATTCAGTGTCCCATCTGCACATGGCGTCATGGTCAGTGATTCAGCAACTCTTCAAATTGCCCACTAAAGTTCATTGATGAGTGATGAGTATGGTAATTTTGAATACTTACTACAGAGTTTTGGAACCATTTTCAGGTCAGTAACGCCCAAGAAGAGCTGCTTCAGTGGTATGAAGAAAATGCACGAGATAATGACAAGATACTTCATGCAACTGAGAGATGTGCTGCTGGTATAATGCAAGCTATTGGACATTTTAATCTAGGACCTAATGTTTCTGCCAGAGATGTTGAATTCCCTTATCCAAGGGTACACACCATCAAGCCTGCAGATGTTGTGGTGAAGTTTTGTGTTCTCTATGAGAAGTGGAGGAGGGGTGATGTTCTGAAGTCTTCATCAGTTATGCAGTTTTTGAAAAGCATTACTGTAAGTAATTATGTGTTCTCTTCTCTTTACGTATGTTCTTGATCATTATATTCTGATCTATGGTCTCTTTCATGGAGTGGAAACTGCAAAAGAAAAGTAACTATACATTTCACAGTGGCATCTGTTGTATTACTTTTCTGAAGTTTCCAGAAAATAAGCATTTTACTGCTCGATATTGTTTATTTGAAATTCTTTTAGACTAATTCTTTTTTTTTTTGGTTAGCATTTAAATGGAATGATCATTCATCCGTCTGGATCGGAGCATTCTCTTCATGCATCTATCGATGCGCTGAGTTCATGCTATGGTGACAAACAAGGCAGAAAGTTCCGTGCATGGGTGGACAGGCTAGTTGCATCACCAATTGGTTCAAATAACTGGCTGGTGAGGTTTGATAACTGGGAAATGGAAGGTCTGTTCTCAGGCCTTTTCACACGATAAACGAATTGTGGTCTTAGTCCACGCAAGTAGCTGTTACTTTATTTATGTAGCTTCATAGCAGTTTTCATTTCATCATGTCGAACACCTGTAGATATCATGTCGTATATGTTTATGATTCTTTTTGTTTTTATATGCAATATATTTTCTTGCAGTATCTTTTCCATAATCCGCTGCACTGTTCCTTTTATTTGTTTTATGTGCCTGAGCTTCAGTTTTAACGTTCCTGCTATTCTCAGGTGATGTGAGGTATTGCTGTCGAACAACTCTTCTGCTGAATGTGAAGGTAAATTCCCTGATTCATATGAATAAAATATACACTCTGTAACAACTCCTTGTGCAGTTGGGAGTCCTGCAGTTGCCTGCACCTGCCTTCATATATGAATACAAATATACAGTATGTAACTATTTTCAGTTTTCTTCAATTAACAGCCCGAGACTCCAGAGGGCTTGGAGCTGACACACATCCACAAGACCTGGCTTGAAGGACACTCAGCAGGAAGTGACCACAGATTCATCCTGTAGATATACTGCAATGTCACTTAGACATACCAAACTTCAAAAAGTTTAGTTATAATGATAATGTACTCCAGAGGGCCTGATGCTCTTGGTGGTAATTCAGAGCAAAAAAAATATATTGTCTGGCTTTATCTCATGAAGCTCATGAGATTTATAAATTAACTGAACCTCTTGCCTCTTATCGCAGATTCATTTGTGTACTTCACATGATTCAAATGTATAATCATCCTTAAGAATGATTAGTTATATTTTTGATAATTTGAAAGAAATGAGAACAAATTCTAAGAAATTGGAACAGAATGTGTGCAGATTGGTCAAATACTGCAAATGTCCAGATGTGTTATCTGCTGCTTCCTTTCTTTTGTTCTTGTTATTCTGCGCCTGAAATACTTGTGTGTTTTTTTCCTTTGGGGTGGTCAATATTTACAAAAGTCTCAGCTATCATTAGTCAATTATATTATTTGATTCTATAAGTCAAGGATATCTTATTTCTAAGATTTCTCTCATGTACTTTGCTCGTTATCCCTTTGGGTCTGTTCAATATTATAACTGAACGCATACATAAGTTAGCATTGTCAAATGCTGGCGTGCACCAGCTATCTTTTTCTTCTTTGTTAATAGAAAAGACTCATACTTGTTGACCGAAGAAAAGGTGATTCTTTTTTGAAGAAAGGGAGCAGGTGAAGAATCAAGACTTGTACTTGTGATTGCTGTTGTCATTCTGGAAAGTTATCAGGCAGAAACAACCTAGATTTGCATCAATCATTCAACTTTATCATTTGATGTAATCGACGGTTCGGCCAGCCTTATGATCATTTCGTATCTTGATTAAACCATGGTAGGTACTTCATTTGAATTCACTTTCAGGAGTCATCATAATTTTTCATCTATGTAGCTGATAATCAGTGCTCAATGTTTTGGATGGTTTGTTTGCAAATTGATCATAATGATCTGAAGGGTGTCAGGTCTGTGGAACTGTGATATGTTATGGTGAACAGGTGAAGACATGTTTTGTGATGCTGGCTTTGGCTGGGAGCCTGGGAGTCAGGTAGTGGGAGGGATATCTCATCAAGCTGTGACAGTGTGTGTCCGCGCCATTTTTTTTCTTTTCTTTGCTTCACATGGATGCTGCCAGATAAAACGTTTGGGTCTCCACTCGTATTACTCTGTTATCCATGAAAATGTACTCTCTCTCTCTCTCTCTCTTTGCCTCTTATTATTTGTTTGAGCTTTCTTAAACTTACGATCCTTTTTGAATCAGCATTTGAATCATTGAATGAAATTATAATTTATCCTTCCGGAATGAATGTTCAGTTCATGCTGTGGTGAGTGGTGACTTTCCAGGCATCGTTTGATTTCCCTATGACTATGTTAAGCTAGTTGTGTCATTTATGCCATTGCTAGTAGTCGTCGTTTGTTCAGATAGCTCCATGATGCCTTGTTTCATTGTATTATCAAAGCTAGTTTTTTATCTTCCTGAAGAAATTAATGATGATAATTTCTGTCAATGCTATATTCATTTTGTACAAATCAAATATGCTCGACTTGGACATACAGTAAATCAACTATATGAGTAAAGGATCACCAACTGGTATAATCCAGGAATGAAATAGGTGGTGAAGCTAGAGTCCATTTTAATTGCACACAATCTCTCTCTATCGACCTTGGCCAAAGCATTGTCCTTCTCTCCCTATGGACCTTCGCCAAGGGCATTCTGCTACAAATGAAATCTACTCTGTATTTTGGCTGCAAACAAAACTGAGATTTCGGTGAAGGACTCATTAAAACTGATTTTGAAGAGAGAGATAGGGGAAGGGGACGATGGGCTAGCCTACTTCATATCTGTTTCGCATAAGAATCAGTTTTTACTTATAATTCAAATAGATTTTTTTAAAAAAATAAAAACATGTATATGGTTATTTTAATCTATTTTTAATGGTTATGATGGATAATTTTATACACATATATAGAGGTAATTTAGTCTAATTTTGCTATAATAGCAGTGGTGGACATTTTTTTTTCCTTTATTTCTCCTATTAATGTTGTAGTTTATAGGGTTTGAGAGTGAATTGGTCCACGTATTTGCGCCACTAAAATATTAACCAAACAATAATTAGTATTATATAATATTATCTGGGTTATATCATTGACTTATTTTTTGTATCACATATTTTACAAATGATTATTTACACAACGACAACAATGGTATTATAATTTAGCAACGATTGAATCTGGACTCTTCATTTGTAGCTGAATTAAAAAATAGAAAGGAAAATCCAATCTTAAATTTACTTCTATACTTTAGCCTGGAGTGAATAAAATTATGTTAATTTTAATTCTAAACTAATGGTCACAGCACAAATAACATACCCTAAAACATCGCAGGAAGAAGCTCACAAAGACATCAAAAGAATATTTTCAAAATAATAGAGATTGCCAGAAGACGTGGCTATGTCATGCGTGCCAGGACAAATATTTTGAGTTGCTTCGTGCATGTAATTGATGCACGAAGACTTAGCAAGGAAAGGCAAGAGAATATCATTATGAAAGGAAGACAATTGAAGGGTGTTGTACATGATAGCTGATGTCCCTGCTATATGAAGATGTAGGCTACGTGTGCTAAATAAACAGGAAGAGAGTATCTCGCTGTACTATAAAAAGAGGACCTAGGCTTCAGAAGAGAACCACCCATCACTCATCGTCCATCACCCAGCGATTAGAGCTCATTCCTCCAAAGCGCCTTCCGCCTCCACCACCAAGTAGTAGTAGTCCGCTTGTAATATAGAGAAGATAATTCCAGTGTAGTATACCATCTGCAAGGTAATTTTATTTTTTGTGTTTAAGCGTTTGTAATATAGACTCTGTTGTTGTATATGACCAAGCCGTCAGATAAAGCCCATTGATCGACCAACTGTCCTGCTGTAATCTGCTCTCTGAGGGCCACCAGTGCTGGGTCAGATGTCGTCACCTCCTTCATGTTGGCCATGATGTCGAAGCTTGGAGCGGACATGGTCTGCATCGGCCATGACGTTAGTGCGTCTTGTCTTATATTCTACTGCAAAATCGAACCCCAAAAGCTTGCTAACCCAGTGGTGTTGAGGAATCATCGCAAGGCACTGATCCAATAGAAATTTGAGGCTGAAGTGATCGGTGCGAACAACAAAGCGACGCCCCCAAAGATATGGATGCCAGTGACGCACTGCATGCATCAAACCTATCGGCTCCTGCTTATATGCCGCAAGGGAATGGTGGCGTGGTGCCACCGGTTTGCTGAAGAAGGCAATGGGGCCACTGCCTTGGTGAAGAACTGCGCCAAATCCATAATCGGATGCATCACACTCGACGATGAAAGGTTGTTCGAAATCAGGTAGGCGCAGGACTGGAGTTGTGGTGAGTGCATCCTTTAGCATCTGGAACGTCGTGTTGGCCGCCGAGGACCAAGCGAACGCCTCCTTCTTGAGCAGTTGTGTCAAAGGTGCTGCGATAAGACCGAAGTTACTGATGAATTTCCGGTAGTAGCCGACAAGTCCCAAGAAACCCCGCAAGGCCCAGACAGATCTGGGTGCTGGCCATTCCACCACTGCTTGAACTTTTCCTTCATCCATGGTGACACCGGCTGCTGAGATGACATATCCCAAGTAGGTCACGGACGATGTGCCAAAGGAACACTTGGACCGCTTCAGTAAGAGCTAGTGTGAGCGCATGACGCCCAGAACTAAGCGAATATGCGCCGGATGCTCAGACCAGGATGGGCTAAAGATCAGCACATCATCAAAGAACACCAACACGAACTGGCATAGGAAGGGCCAGAGCACATCATTCATCAGGGTCTGGAAAGTTGCAGGCGCATTAGTTAACCCGAACGATGTGACTAGGAATTCATACAAGCCGTCATGTGTGCGGAGTGCTGTCTTGTGGACATCATCAGGGTGCATACACACTTGGTGGTAGCCAGAGCAGAGGTCCAGCTTGGTGAAGAACTTTGCGCCATGAAGTTCATCCAAAAGCTCATCGACCACCGGTATTGGAAACTTGTCTTTCACCGTGATGTCATTGAGAGCTCTGTAATCAACGCAGAAATGCCAACTGCCGTCACCCTTCTTGACCAACAGCACCGGTGATGAGTATGCCGACTGGTTGCGGTGGATCAGTCCTCGTTCTTCCATGTCATGACACTGCCGCTCGAGTTCATCCTTCTGCGTCTTCGGGTAGTGATATGGGCGAACCGCTACCGGGACCGCGCGGGGCAGTAGGTAGATCTGATGATCCCTAGAACGTTGAGGTGGCAGCCCATGTGGTTCGGAGAAGACATCAGAGAAAGTCTCTAGCAGTCGGTCAAGCAGGTTGCCGATGGCGCACACCATGGCTGGTACTTGTGATGCAGTAGCCAAGCCCCGTAGAACCACCAAGTCATCGTGATGCCAAAAAGACATGACAAGCTGCTCAAAATCCCAGAGAATTGGCCCAGCATGGCCAGCCACCGGGTTCCAAGCACGATATCATAGCAGCCCAGCGATAATGCATAGAAGTCTCCATTGAAAGTCTCGTCGCTGATGCAGAATGACATGTTCTTGAATACTCCCGAGCATCGAACCTTCTCGCCATTAGCAACTGTGGCAAAGAGATTGGACTTACTGCACATCGGAATGGGGAGGCGAGCAGCAACTGTCTCAGAACGACATGTTCTTGAATACTCCCGGGCATCGAACCTTCTCACCATTAGCAATTGTGGCGAAGAGATTAGACTTGCTGCACATCGGAATGGGGAGGCGAGCAGCAAATGTCTCAACGATGAATGTGTGGGTTGAACCCGAGTCCAGGAGGGCGCGGAGCGTGCGGTTGCCGATGCGCATAGTGACCTGCATCGTGTCACTGGACGGGATGCCTGTGAGGGCATGTAGTGAAATCTGGAATATGGCCGGGGCTGCGGCTGTGTCCTCCGACTCATCCTCCTCTGACAGCTCTAGAAAAAAGAGGCACTTGCAAACTTTGTTGTGGCCGCGAACATATTTATCGTTATAGTTGAAGCATTGACCAAGGCCGCGTCGTTCATCCATCTCTGCCTGAGAGAGACGGCGGACCGTTCGTCCAGCCACCACAGCCGTTGTGGGTGAGGGAAGGGCCGGTAGCGTAGTCGGTGGCGTTGGTGCAGGTAGGGGCAACACCGGCGCCGGAAGTGGTAGAACCCCTCGGCTGGATGAGGCGCGTGCTGAACGCTAGGCTTGCTGGAGCTGCAGCTGCTGTTGCTGTGGTGCGGCCACCGTATGTTCCCGAAGCTCGAAGGATCGGGCCAAGTTCATGGCGACCTCCAGGGAGCGAGGGCCCTGCATCTGGACGTCGATGCTGATGGGAGGTTGAAGGCCATACGTGAACAACTGTACTTGCTGGGCCTCCGTGAATGGTCCGGCACGGGCTAGGAGAGATAAGAACTCCGCTTCGTAGGTGGCCACGGAGCCCGTGCGGCGGCAAGCTGCAAGGTCGCCTAGTGGGTTGGCGTGCAGAGGCGGCCCGAACCAAAGGTTCAAGAGCTCGGTGAAGTGGTGCCATGATGGAGTGCCATCTTCGCGTTCAATGCGCATGTACCATATCATCGTCGGACCCGAGAGCTAGATGGAGGCGAGCCAAACCTTCTCCTACTCAAGGACGAGGAAGCCCCTGAAGAACTGCTCGCACTAGTGGATGTATGGCAGGGGATCAGTGCTACTGTCATACTTGGGAAAGTCGATCTTGTGGAACTTGGGTGCGCCACGGCCGTCGATCTGGAACTGACCATCACGGTGGGAGCTGGTGGTGGAACCGCGCTGGTGGGTACCCGAGGTCCTGTTGGCCGGGATGATGTCCCGGGAGGTTTGTTCCAGGCGGCTGATAGCGGTATGGTGGTCGTCGAGTTTGGCCTCCACGACATCGAGGCGGTCGAGCTTGGTGAGTGTCAACTGGAATGTTTTGCCGTGAGAAATCTCCACGGGGTTGTTCTGTATTTATAGTATAACATGACTTAGGATACAAGTTAGTTTACAACAAACAAATCATGATCAAAATCAACTATTGAATCCTAGCTATCCTAACAGAACACAGCTATCCTAACTGAGCACCGGTGACAGGATAGCTACAACTATTGTTACCGGATACACAACCGAAACAGATATGTTGACATCCCCCCTCAATCTCAACTTACTGCCACAAGATTGAGATTGGATCGTGACCGAGTAAGAAGCTGTTTAGTCACAGGCTTGGTGAAGACGTCCGCAACCTGATCTGCTGAAGTGATGAAGCGCACCTCGAGACCACCCATAGCCACTTTCTCTCGAACAAAATGAAAATCAACCACTATATGCTTAGCACGTGCATGAAACCTTGGATTTGCACTAAGATATGTTGCTCCTAGGTTGTCACACCATAGCACTGGTGCTCGTGGTTGAGGAATACAAAGCTCCTTCAAAACTGATTGCACCCATGTTGCTTCAGCTGTGCCATTAGCTAAGGCCTTGTATTCAGCTTCTGTTGATGAACGAGAGATTGTCGGTTGCTTGCGTGCACTCCACGAAATGAGGTTCGAACCAAAGAATACAGCGAAACCACCCGTGGATCTTCGATCGTCAACACTGCCAGCCCAGTCGGCATCCGTGAACACACTAATCAGAGTTGAGGGTGACCGGCGAATCTGAAGACCAGTGCCCACTGTTCCTTTGACAAAACGAAGTATGCGCTTCACTGCTTCCCAATGGACATCTGTTGGTTGTGACAAAAACTGGCACACCTTATTTACGGCAAATGAGAGATCAGGCCGTGTTAACGTTAAATACTGTAGGGCACCAACAGTGCTACGATAGCTGAAAACATCATCATCACCAAGAGGCCGACCAACAGCTCGTGACAGTTTGTCATGCACATCCATAGGAGTAGATACCGACTTGCAATTCTCCATGTTTGTCATCACCAGAACTGCTCGAGGCAGGTACGTCAGTATCCAACAATGCAAGGTCGTATCTCTGCATATGGTCGTCATGAATTATTGGCTCACGCAAAGGAAACAATGTAGTTGTAGGTGAAGAGGACAAGGAAGGTGACGTGAGGGGTGGACTAGCAGCAAAAGGATAGATGGTTTCATGAAATACTACGTCCCTGGAGATGTAAATACGTCCTGTCGATCGATCGAGGCACTTGTAACCCTTGTGCATCGAGCTGTAACCCAAGAAGACACATTGGCGTGAGCGAAAAGAGAGCTTATGCGTGTTGTACGGTCGAAGATTAGGCCAGCATGCGCAGCCAAAAGCACGAAGGAAGGAGTAGTTAGGCGTTTCATTGAACAGCTGTTGGATGGGGGTGGAGTTGTGCAAGGTGCGTGTAGGCATGCGATTTATCAGGTAGCACGCAGCAAGAAAGGCCTCATCCCAAAACCGTATCGGGAGAGAGGAGTGAGCAAGCAAGGCAATGCCGGTTTCAACGAGATGGCGGTGTTTACGTTCGGCGATGCCGTTTTGTTGAGATGTATGGGGGCAAGAGACACGGTGAAGGATACCTTCACGACTAAAGTGACAAGAGAGATGCCGGTATTCACCGCCCCAATCAGCCTGGACAACACGAATTTTAGAATTGAGGAGGCGCTCAACATGTTTCTGAAACATAAGGAAGGCATGCTCAACATCAGACTTACGCTTTAAGAGATAAATCCAGGTGAAGCGACTATAATCATCAAGGAAACTCACATAGTACTTAAAACCGCCTACAGAAGTGACAGCCGGCCCCCAGACATCGGAGTGCACAAGCTCTAAAGGCGATGAAGTTACATGAGTAGAATTATTATAAGGCAACTGATGGACCTTAGCACGCTGGCAAGAATCACAAACTACGGACTCACGGTATGGTGCACAAGCTATTTTATTGGACCGAATGACAGACTCGACAATGTTTATTGAGGGATGGCCAAGCCTTCGGTGCCACAGCTCCAGGGACGGTGCGGCAGCAGAGAGACCTTGACGCGGAGACGACGACGAAAAGGACTTGGGAAAGCTTGGCACCGGGTAGAGACCGTTTTGGCTTCTACCGTGAAGAAGGACCCGCCTCGTTGCCTGATCCTTCACACAGAAAAACTGAGGATGAAGCTCAACAAAAGCATTATTGTCTGATGCAAGTTTATGGGCGGAGAGAAGATTTTTGCTAATGGAAGGAACATGAAGCACATTTTTAAGATGCAAAGGTTTATGCAAGCCATTAATCATAGAATGACCAATATGAGAGATGTTTAAACCTGCACCATTGGCGACTTGAACGTGGTCCTTCCCGTTGTAGCGCTCGTGAATGTTCAGGCGGTCGAGGTCGTTTGTCAAGTGGTCGTTGGCACCGGAGTCCACATACCAGTTGGTATCAACGGAGTACGAGGCAGTGTTCGCAGAGTTGCCGGTGCGTTCACGATTGCCTTCTGGCTGGTAAGCATGGTTGAAGCGGTTGTGGCAGCGGAGAGCGTCATGCCCATACTTGAGGCACACCTGGCAGGTGGGCTTGGATCCGCTGCTGCCGCCCCCACGACCATTGTTGCGGCCACGCCCCTGGCCGCGACCACGACCTTGCTGGCCACCACGACCATTGCCACGGCCAAAACCAGGGGTACACGAGGCGGCGTTGGCCGAGGAGTGGATCTCGCTAGATGCGTTGTTCCTGTCAATGCGAATCTCTGCACTAATGAGATATCCATAAAAGCTATTAAGGCTCACCGGATCATCACGTGAAGTCACGGAGGTGACAAGGGACTCGTAGTCAGATCCAAGGCCAGTGAGCATGTAGCCAAGGATCTCCTCATCGGAGAGTGGGCTGCCAATGGACGCCATGGTGTCGGCAAGCCCCTTCATCTTCTGGAAATACTCAGCAGCAGACATGTCCTTCTTCTTCATGTTGGACAGTTGGTAGCGCACTTGCATGGTTCGCGCGCGATTCTGCGATGAAAACATGGACTGCAGCGCCGACCAGACTTGGCGAGCAGACGTGTACTAGGTCATCTGGCCCAGCATATCCTCCGACATGGAGGAGAGAAGAGCGCTGAGGACGAGCTGGTCCTACGCAAACCAGCGTAGAAAGTCGGGGTTGAGCTCTTGAGTCTGATTGTCACCAGTGCCCTTGGTGACGAACTGTGATGGCGAACAGATGGTGCCATCAACGTAGCCGTACAACTGCTGGGCACGCAGCACAGGCACGACTTGGGTCTTCCACAGGAAGAAGTTCTCCCTGTTGAGACGGACAGAGATAGAGTTCCCGATGGAAGGAACGACAGATGAGACGGCGCTCGAGGTGTTGGACATGGCGGCGGTGGGTGGGGAAAAAAAAGAAATTCAGTGGAGGTGATAGGTGGATCTTGGCTCTGTTACAAATCAACTGGAATGTTTTGCCGTGAGAAATCTCCACGGGGTTGTTCTGTATTTATAGTATAACATGACTTAGGATACAAGTTAGGTTACAACAAACAAATCATGATCAAAATCAACTATTGAATCCTAGCTATCCTAACTGAGCACCGGTGACAGGATAGCTACAACTATTGTTACCGGATACACAACCGAAACAGATATGTTGACAGTGAGGATGGCTTGGAGAAGGACAACCGTGTCATCGGTGGCGCCCTCCTTCTTCTTGGAGTCGTCAAACATGGCGGCGACGGCGTGGCAGGTGGAAAAGGAACCTGGATGCTGATACCAGATGTTATGGGGATGCTATGATAAGTAAGGTTGTTGCTCGCCCATCAGCTTAAGAGAGAAGGAAGAGAGATAGAGTTGTAGATTAAACTGGCTTGCCTTTATTTAATCTTGCGCCAGACTTATATAGCCAGCTAGTTATAATTGACTCCAACTAACGAACGACTCAATCTCAACTAAAACTCCCGAATATCTGAACTAACTCTAACTTGACAAGCATCCCACCGTAGCCAACTAATCTGATGTCACGGAAGATCCTTTCTGTTTAGCCCGACGAGAATAAACTCGTTCCCACATAACACTCTGGTCATCCTAGGCTACATGGAGATCTGAAAAGATAGGAACAAACGAGGTTTTAGCAAAGCCAAATACAGCCTACGTACGGAGCTCGTGAGACTAACGAGAAGCTGGCTTTCGTCTGTTGGCATATTTCATACAGCAATAATGTTTAGCCTCAATAGTAGCAGTTTCGTCATGTCTGCGGGTTTGGCTGTATAATAGCTTTTTAACCTCGATCAGCCGTATGAGTTAGCTCGTGTCACGGTGTGGTCGCTTGTACTTCTTTTTCCTCGCCCGCGAAAAAAAAAAAACTTAACTGACAAAGAGAAAAGTCAGTCGTACTAGCTATAAACTTACTAAGTTCTTGGCTGGATCCCTGTTGACGCAGCATGCAAATTGTCGCTCGTTGTTCTTGTGTGTAGAACATGGATTATATTATATCAAAAAATAAAGCGTGTCCTAATAGGGTATCAAAGTGTGTTCAATTACTCGTCCTCAGCAAACAAGACCATCTGGAACTGGAAGGATGTTTGAGCAACGCCGTGTCGCTTGTCGTTTATCTTAATAACCATGTTTTTTTCTTGAAAAGGAAGGATTGGGATTTTAGGGAGTAACAATGCTCGTTGTGATTAATTGGATTGTGATTTTTTTTTTGAACTGAATTGGATTGTGAGTTTTAAGAACAACAAAATATCCAAAGATTTTCTCTTTTTCTTCTGTCCTCCTGGTCGGTCCTCCGCTTCGAGGTAAAGCCACAAGCTAGCGCTTTTCTCTTCCCTTTTTCCGTAGATTGGAGGCTTGTGCGGCGCGCCGGCACCGTGTAGAAGACGTTCGTACGAGTGTCCCGCGCACGTGGGCTTTTGGGACGGCGTTCCAGTTCTAGAAGCTGCACAGAATTGCGGCTACCATACAGCGACTAGGGCCGACTATACAGCGACAATGGCCGTCACCGTCATCTCAGCCGCAGCCGCAACAGCGCACGGTCTATTTCTAGAATAAAATTCATCCAAAATGAAACATGGTGGAGAAATTCTCAGAATGAACAGAACAGATGATCATCATTATCTTGGGCCAAGCCTGTGGATGATGCCACCGTTGCTGTATCTCATAGTTCCATTCCTGTCATCACATCAATTGGCTGAAACATGAAGTGAAATTGACAAGCACACGCTCACCGTAATTACAACACCGTCAGTAGATTCAGTCACAACAAATCAGCAGCTGATTTCGTCAGTAATAATATGATGACGAGCTCATGAACATAATTAAGAACAGAGCATCCTGAAGAAAGCAAAGCACCTAACAATTTCTACCAAGTTTCATCATGAGACGGCTCCAGCTAATCTAGCTAGTAGCCATGGGCAATGCAAGCTTCCCAGAAGAGCCTGTTGCTCTCTGCTGCTGCACGGCCGCCGCCGGCCAACTTCCCCCCGCCCTCCGCCGGCGCGCAACCGCCGTCGCCATTCGCAGCGTACTCGCCCGTCCGGCGCCACCAGGGCACGGCCATCATGCTGTCGACCTCGGTCATGTCAACCTCCACTGTCATGTCGTCGTCGTCCTCGAATTTGTCCGTCGCGTCATCCCTGGCGATGCCAATAAAAAGGCCACCACTGAAGCCGCCGCTGCAGGACTCGGCGTCGTCTTCGTCTGTCTCCGACGAGCGGCCTGCGGCTCGGAACGGCACGTCGGCGTCGGACTCGTCGGAGTCGCCGGTGGCTTCTGGCGGCAAGGCGGCAGCCGGCGGTTGCAGCTCGGGAGAAGGGTTCGGGTTGGTCCCCGTTTGGCGTGTGCTGTCCATGGGCATGGAGGAATGGCAGAGACGTGGTGAGGCTCTGAACAGAATTTAAAGGGCGTGGAAATCGGACTTTGAAGTAAGCTTGTTCTTTTAGTCTTTTTTCATTAACAAGACTTTAGCTTTTGGATTTGGGGCTGCAGTTAGGTAGTAGAGTATTCTATTATTAGTATCTGAAGAGATTAATAAGCTTTTGGACACCACCGTCGACTGATGAGGTGGAACCAGTTCCCTTTTGAGTGCAAGTAGACTATAAGTGCTTGAACAAGTACTTACACTTGTTGACAAAAGAAATGAAAAGAGAGAGAGAGAGAGAGATATTTCTAAACTATTAGATAGACATTTCTTTCCAACTTGGATAGATACAAAGTGCTCATCATAGAGCCATATGGAAGCTTGAGTAGACACCAATGCTTTTCAAATAGAATGGTGTATGTAGATGGACATGACGTGCCATAAAGCTCAAAATGAATCTAGTACTAGTAGTGATTTTGCAAGCTATCTAGAAGGATGCACATGCTTGTGCGGATGCGGAACTGTGTTTGCCTCTTTTATCATATTGTTTGTGTGGTCCCTGCATACCTCTAATTTGCACTTTAGTCTGAATCTGGTCTTCAATACAAAAAGGGGAGAAAAATTGCAGGGCTTCTTCAACACCTTTTCTGTTCTCTCCTCCCTTGGGTTGGATTGGACACCATCAAAATCAGATTTGGACGCTTGCGTTGCGTGCTTGCTTGCAGAGTGCCGTCCATCTAGAAAACGCGGCGTTCTAGAAGCATTATTCAGCGTGCCGGCTGCACGAGCAGCTGTACTGTACCCATCGGCCTCATCCGAACAGTGGCGCGCACGGTGTAAACGTGGGGCCGGAGGGCGCCACTGCGGCGCCCACCATATTCTCCCGAGACGACTTTTCAACGGTTGACTGCAGCCTATGCGAGTTGAGTTGTACTCGAATAGTTATTGATCAAACAAACTTGCAATTATCTCACATCTATATCGCTTTTGGAATTTATACTTAGAAGTGGTCGTGAGAAAAACATGAGCGAGGTTATTACTGGACAAACCGCGCAAACTTTGTTCCTCGTGCGCCATGTGGTGGATGACAACAACTTGCATGGCATGACGCGTCTCTTTCTTCCTGTCATTTTCATGGTGGGGGTCTAGGCAGCATATGTTTGTTTGTTTTTTTATCATTTCCATGAACTAGTGATGTCACTTTCGTATAGGGTCTAAGCCCTCATGTATGTTCCTCTATTTCTCGAGGAATGCAAATAATGTTGCTTTATCGTTTTTTATTTTCATTTAACTAGTGACTAGGCAGGGTCGCAGGGAGGCACTCAAATCAAATTCTTATAGTAAGTATGTCTACTTCAAATTTCAGTCTGGTAATTTAAACTCCTCGTGAATGAATTTTGAGCTCCTTGCTTTTGGTTTATGCTTCGTTACTCGGTCGAGACCATTTAGTAAGCTAGAAGAGTTCCCCGCGTGTTGCTGCGAAAATTCTAAAGATAACTTGGAGGACACTAAAAAAAGGAAATTATCAATGAATAGTTGTATGAATATCAAATAAGAAGCATTTGTAGAACATATTATAAATCCACAGAAAAGCTTTTTATGAAATTGATGAACAAAGGGATTTACTTTCCTGACGAAAATTTTTGAGGGGTGTAATTTTTCTCTAAGGTTCCAAGTTTTAATGTACATAAAGCTACAACAAGAAATGGATAAGTGCAGCAGGACTATAGAAACAAAACCTGAAATAAAATGAAAAAAAATAGTGCAAGATCATAGTAATAATCCGAACAGTCAGAAAAAAACTTTCGAAATATTTATGGGGAACTACTGGTACATCTGCTGAGTCAAGTTTCTCGAAGCAAAATATGATCAGAGCGGCAGGACTATAGAAACAAAACCTGACATAAAAATGGGGGGAAAAACAGCCCAAGATCATAATAATAATCCAAACAGTCAACAAAATCTTTCTAATTAGGGAACTACTGGTACATCTGCTCAATCGAGTTTCTAGAAACAAAATATGAATGAAAATGCAGTCCATCTTTAGAGTATGCCAGCACACAGTCACAAAAGAATCTTTCTTCAGATTAAAGAAATGTTGGACTGTTGGTGCCTCTTGGACACATTTGTTTTCGTGCTTCCGTTATTTGAATAAATAAGAGTTAGTGCTTACATGGAAAATGATCAAAGGAAAACACCATAGTTAGATGTAAAAAGAATAATATTTACTGAACAATGATATAGCATTAGCAGTATGATTGCAGAAATAAAACCAATTCCGAGCAAACACATATCCTCCCACACATCACAAAAATTCATTTTTTGTTGAGACCCCACAAAAAAGAATGGAAATCTGTTCAGATCGCTTGGTTTTTCACCTTGCCAACAGTACCCGAATTCAGCTATCTCAGAACTTCGATCAGAAAATTTACACAATCCTGCGAATACATTTGAAGGCATGATTGATCATACAACAGTAAATAAACGGACGGACTTCAGCAAAAAGATCTTGTAAATCTCACCCGTTAATAAAAGAGTGTGAGCATAATGCAGCACCTGTAGGATCTTCTGAAAACAATGGATAATGAATTTATCATTAAGTGGTCACTCCATAGCGAGAAACTGAGATTTAGTGGCAATGGAAGGCAAGCATACCTGGAAAGAAAATATGGAGCAATACAATTGATATGCATAGGAGAAAGGGGCATGCAGGAAAAGATGTGCTGGGCAAGCTATTCATATGCGGAGGAGAAAGGAGCCCAAGATAATTCTGGTGGTGCAATGGAGGTCGGTTACAGTTTAGCTATGCACCCAAAAAACTGCTGCTTTCGTTGTCTCTCTTTATAGAAACTGATAAATTTGAAGCAGGGGGTCACGTGGAGTAAAGTCATTATTGTGAGACGTGGAGTGAGACAATTCGTTTCTTAAGAGAGCTGGATAGGAGTTTCTAAATGGAAGATTGATTGCTGAAGGAAGTAGTGCCATTAGTGTCATTAGAGTGATTGCATGGTAGACGTCCTGACTTTTTTTTTTGCGTAACGTCCGTAGCTTTTCTAGTCCAGAGGTTGTTGATTGCTTTGCTTCCTAATGATATTGCACGGTAATGGCTGGAGTTATGGAGATTCATGGTGTAGTATTAAGCTTGTGTTGTATGGGGAGAGGAAAAGACAAAACAGAAGGAGTTACAGTGCGTTGTGATCTTTGGTGTATCGGCAATTAACATGAATACACAAAGAGATGGACGGTAAGGATCATGTGAATAAAATGATCTAACGGATCTATTTTTCTTGATTTTTTTTTTGAGACAAATCTATTTTTCTTGATGATGTGACTCAATGTGGTTGTAGAGAAATAGGAGTTAAGGATTATTAGTGGGTTACACTTTTAAAAGATGGCAAATTTATCTACAACATACTGAAAAACTGTGTCTTTGTCAGTAACACACCGCCAAAATTGAATTCGTCCGAGACACACTTCAAAAGTGATGGCATTCGTCTGCAACACACCGTAGCGATTAAAATATTATTTCTGTCAATTCAGGTGAGAGAAATGACCGTTATGCCCTTTGTCTTCTTCAAATTCTTTAGCATCTTGCCATTGATTTATTTCTTCTTCCTCTTCCGCGTGCACGAGATCGCGCTCGCCGCCAACTCCCATGCCGGCGTCACCGTCGAGTACTACGCATGGGCTGTCGGCCGCCCTCGCCGCCGCCCCTAGATCCCCGACCGAGCTCGCCATCGGGTCATCTTCCCCAAACAAGAATTGTTGGCTCCGACTGCTATTGCGGCTTCTTGTTGGCGCCGCCGGAGGCAGCAGAGCCCGGGGCGACGAGGGGCAGGCGCTGGTGCTTGCCGGCGAGGTGGTAGGCGGCGTCAGGGTCAGGCGAGGGGTTGGCGGTGTGGACCTCGCGGTCGTATCGCATGCACAGTGCCGCGTCGTCGGCGTAGCAGTCGACGCTCGCCGTCGCGGGCTCCGAGCGTCGGTGGCTCCGCGGCCGCGTCGTCGGCATAGCAGAGGACGCTTGCACTCGGATGCGCTGTGTCCCGCGCCTGTCAGGCAACCAGCTGCCATGAGCCCATCTCGCCCCGCGCCCGCACGCTGCTGCACTACGCCCGCACCCCGCCTCGGAGGAAGAAGACCAGTCAAAAGGGCACAGTGGTCATTTTGCATAAGCTTTCAGCAGGAAATACTATTTTATTGGACGCGGTGTGTTTCAGACAATAACTACGAAATTGAAATATGTTCTAGCTAAAAATACCTTTGAGCGGTGTGTTGAAGATAAAGACACACTTTTTCGGTGTCCCTCAGATAAAAGTGTTGAATAAAATGATCTAACAGATCTATTTTTATTGATTTTTTTTGAGACAAATCTATTTTTCTTGATGATGTGACTCAATATGATTGTAGAAAAATAGGAGTTAAGAATGTTAGTAGGTTACACTTTTAAAAGATATGTAGATCTCGCCATCTCCAAGTTCAACTTGGGTAATGTGCATTGACAAAGAGTCCGTAGCCTTGAATTATGGTCCATATAGATTTGGGCTTTGGCACGAGTTGGGCCGTAGCCAAACTTAGGTTCAGTTTTGGCCTTGGGCTGCTCGCCCTCTCCGCTTCCAATTTCCTTGTCCCGAGATATCCATCGTGCCCGTCGTGTTGCCCGCACAACCAAGCGCGACAATGACCGACCGCCTCTGCAACGACGGCTCACGGCTCATGTTGCTGGCTTGCTGCAGGAAAAAAGAATCTATGGCCGATGTAGCTGGCTTGACGTCGCCTAGGTACGCGTGGCTTGTTCTAGTAGGCATTCGGAATTCAGGTTCGCGTGGCTTGTTCTAGTAGGCATTCTGAATTCAGGTTCAGCAAAAGGGTGCAATGTGGCAAGGAAAGGCCACCCTTATTATCGTACATCGGTACATTTGCTACGTGTCATTCAAAAAGGTTCAAATTTGTGAATGATCAAACTTTTACACACTTTTTATTCACTTCTCACACGGAATCAATCAATCTATATTCAAAAAGTTGCAATGTACTACTCGTTTTGTTTTTATATAAGTGGTCATATTAGAACAACTTTTTTATAACTTATAATAAAGTAAAAATATTATCCTAGCATCATCAACTAAAAAATATACTAGGAACTCAGCCACCGTACTTAGCGGAATTTCTAAATTGGACTTCTAGTCTAGATCAAATAATGAGCGATCCATTGTTCACACTATTGCATCTTTAAAGATCATGCAAATTTGAACTTTTAGGTCCTGTTTGGGTGTTGTAGTTTTTCAAAACCAAAATATTAAGAAACTATAGTTTTAGAAGTCAGCGTCAAGCAAAATCATGGTTTAGAAAAAAAAGATAAAGAGTAGAGTTTTTAAAACTCCAAAATACCTGCACTTTTAATAATACCATGGTTTTTAAAACTGCAAAACTTATCACAGCCAAACACCTCCCTACCTTCCAAAATCAAAATATTTTGCTAAACTGTAGTATTCTTATAAAACTTTAAAAATACTTTGTATTCAAACAGGACCTTAATCGTGCCATGGGGATTTTTAAAACCCCAATATCACTCCAGTAATTTGCGTTTTCCTCATTTTGTTCTGCTCTACACTGTCACACAGTTGATTGCATTCGCGCAGTCATCACGTTGACCGCAGCCGTTGGATCGGACGGCTCACGCCCACTGCCTCGCATCGGACGGCCCACCGAGCTCCTCCTCACCCGCCGCACAGCCCAACCCAGCAACAGGCCAGGCCAGGGTTTACCGGCCGCGCCGCGCCGCCTCCTAAACCCGCAATCCGCATCGCCTCAACGTCGGCGGCGACGGCCGGCCGACGATGTGGGCCCTCCGGAACCTTCTCCGAGCAGCATCGCCGTCGCTCCGTCGCAGGTGCGCCCCTGTCCCATCCCCATCCCCTCTGACAGCAGCAGCCGCAGCGCCAGCTCCCCTTCCCCCTTTTCCTCTCGATCTCTGACGCGTGCCCGTGTGTTGGTTCAGCGCTGGCGGCCTTGGGGGCGAGGCGGCGGCGGTTGCGGCCTCCGCGGGGCTGCTGCCGGCGGGCGCGAGCGACGGGTGGCGGCGGGCGATGTCCACGTCCAAGGGTAGGAGCATGCGGAGCAAGGTGGAGAAACGGATGGCGAGGGAGACTGGCCGCACGCAGCGGGAGCTCCGCCGCGCCGTCAAGCTCAGGAAGAAGCTCATGACCGACGACGAGAAGCTCATCTACCAGCTGCGGAGGGTAATGAGACACCACCACAATTCCCCCTCCCTCCTTTCCTCCTCTTGCCCATGCTAAAAAAAAAAACATAATAGAAATGTTGGATGTGCTTAGGTATTCAGGGTTTGGCTCTCTTGAACTTTTGTGCCTGTCAATTGCAAGCTTTGATTTCTATATCATTGAAAATCCCTCAGCCAACTCCCTTACGGTACACAATTCTATCTGGTTGCACCTACCCACATCACACCTTAAGACCTGAATACATTACCACCCAATGATACCCATTTTATTCAAAGGTTTCACAAGCTCAAAACTATGTGGTGTGGTCACGACTGGCGATTGTGTAACTAGGAGGAAAAAGTGTGAAGCTGATACTATGATAGGAATTCAGTAACTGTTGGACAAAAACTATCTGAATATGTTTTGGGACATGCATGTAAACCTTGTGTAGGCTGTGGACTGCCAAGGATGATGTAAAACTGTGACCAAACTATTGTGTTTATGAACTTTTAATAAAAAAAGGAAGGAGACACAGGGGTTATCCATAGGTAAAAAAACAGGAAGGAGACACAATTCTATCTGGTTGTGCCTACGCACGTCACACTTTAAGGCTTAATAAGACCTGCATACATAACCGTCCAATGATACCACATTTTATTCAAAGGTTTCACAAGCTCAAAACTATGTGCTCACAACGCTGGTGATCAAGTAACTAGGAGGAGGAAAAGTGTGAAGCTGATAGTATGATAGGAATTCAGTAACCGTTGGACAAAAATTATCTGAATATGTTCTGAGACATGCATGTAAAATTTGTGTAGGCTGTGGACTACCAAGGATAGTTTAAAACTGTGACCAGACTATTGTGTTTCTGAACTTTTAATAAAAGGAAGGAGACACGGGTTATCCATAGGTCACAAAAAAGTGGTCCAATTCACTGCAAGTATATCATGTTATATAGGAAGTCCTTTGAAGCATTCCTGGTCGTTGTAATGAACACAGTGGTTACTCCCTTTTTTCCTAAAAAAGGGAGATCAGTAACCCTGAAAAAACAACAAACATATTGGCTTACTTGTTTAGTGATTGGATACTTTTTATATTTAGTTGTCAAATCTACCTGAATACCTATTAGAAAAATACTCTTAGCATGAAGAGCTAGCTAAGTATATCATCTATTATCTGTGACCTTTTTATTTTTAGTAGAGAAACAAATGGCTTGTCATAATATAAGATTCTTTTATCCAGGCCAAGAAAAAGGTTGCTTTACTTCTACATAAGCTCAAGAAGTATGAGCTACCAGAATTACCAACTCCGCGTCATGATCCTGAGCTGTTAACAGCTGAACAACTACAAGCTTACAAGAAGATTGGATTCAGAAACAGAAACTATGTGCCTGTTGGAGTTCGTGGAGTCTTTGGAGGTGTTGTTCAAAACATGCATATGCATTGGAAATTCCATGAGACGGTGCAAGTTTGCTGTGACAACTTTCCAAAGGAAAAGATTAAGGAAATGGCAGCAATGCTGACAAGATTGAGTGGCGGAATAGTGATCAATATTCACAATACCAAAACAATTATCATGTTCCGAGGAAGAAACTACCGTCAACCAAAGAACCTCATTCCTTTCAACACACTTACGAAAAGAAAGGTCAGTCCTTTGTAGTTAATGCTTGTAGTTCTTCTCAGTAATCACTTTCGTGCTACTTTCATTCGTGTTTCTGCATGCTTTCGATTATGCCTATTATTTGCATGGCATTTGCCAGTAGATATGATTAACCCAAACTTATTTTTGTTTGACTGATAATTCCTATATTTACAAGACTTTTGATTACTTAATAATTAGACTGACATTGTTGATAATTGGGATCAATCCAATTATTCTGATTGCAGGCTTTATTCAAAGCTAGGTTTGAGCAGGCACTTGAATCACAGAAATTGAACATCAAGAAAATAGAGACACAACTTCGTCGTAAGGGTATCAATCCAGAGGACCCAGTTGCTATGGCGAGCATCCAGCGTGTGGCCTCGACATTCTTCCGAGCCATAGATGAGCAGCAAGGTACTCCCTATGTTTTCCGCGGCGATACACAATCTGCTGCAGGGGCTGCTGATATGAAAGAACCTCGCGATCAACCATCTGAAGATAGCGACCAGGAGGAGCTTGACCGCTTCATTGCAGAGATAGAAACTGCAGCAGAGAAGCAATGGGAGGAAGAAGAGGCCGCAGAGAAAGAAGAATCTTCACGAATGAGGTACTGGGAAAGAGAAAGAGAAGAGTTTGGAGAGGGAAGGAGTTTCAGTAGAGGCTATGGAAACTCAGATGATGAGGAAAGAGGACACAGGAGATATAGGAGAGAAGATAGCAACAATAGGACATCAGATACCAGGAGATGGGATGGTGATAGTGAGGTCGAGGCATCTGATGAAGAATGGGACTCTGGTGACGACCATCCTCGACGATTTGAGAGCATGAGGAACGAGAACAATAGATCCATACGCAGGCCTAACTTTACTCCTAGAGGAGAGGTGAGTGAGAGGAGAGGTTTCAGTAGAAGCTATGACAATTCAAATGTTGAGGGTAGAGGACAGGGAAGATGTAAGACAGGTAGCAATAGAAGGACATCAGAGTCTAGGAGATTGGATGATGATAGTGACATTGAGGCATCAGGTGAAGAATGGGACTCTGGTGATGACGGACATGATGTTCCTGATGAGCATCCTCGGCGTTTCGAAAACACCAGGAGTGTGAAAAATAGACCCAACCACAGGCAGAATTCTGTTCCTCATGGATCCCGAAGTTCCAATCGAAGGCCACGTAACTCAGTTGGTGGTCCTGGTAGCATTATGTTCAGAGACAGTGATGTTGATGAGTTAGGCTCTGAAGGTGATGATTTGTGGGGATCAGATTATAAAGGGCAAGAAACAAACTCGGGAGCCCCGACGACAAATTTGTCAAATTACCATAGCAGTAGCGAAGATGATAGTATTGACAGATGGAAACATGGCAACAAGACTGGTAAAGTGAAGAAAAATAGTGATGAAAGTTGGGACAGTGACTGAACTGAAAAGAGTGATGTCAATATGTGATTGATTGAAAGTCACCACCCAAGACTGTCAAACTCCTTTCTTTCATGTCTGGTGGTGGCTATGTATTTGCCCAGTGGAGAAGTCCATTAACTAAACAAATAAGCATGGTTTTCGTGAGAGCAACTGTTTTCAAGTTTCAGATAGTGCTCAAAGTTTTGGTTGCAAGTTTCAGGTAGTGATTTGGGTTCTGTTGACAGCATGGCATCAAGCAAGAATGCAGAAAGGTTGTTGGAGCTTAATTGAGGGCATGTTATTAACGGTGCCTTCGCCTCCTTAACACATCATCAAACCAGGTGTCCTGCTGTCACCTTAGCATAATTAGGGGGTAGATTGTTATGAGTTTTTTTGACGGAGCTAATTTACTGTCAGGGCCTCAACTCTCTGTATCAGAGATTTGAAGTTCTTGTTCTGCAATCATTTGAAGAGCATATTATATTTTGGGGAATTTTTGTTTTAAACAATCAACTTGCACATAAATATATTTGGAAGCCCCCCTATGTTCTCTCTCAATTCTCTATTCGATTATTATTATTATTATTATTATTATTGACTGGTGACACGTTTGATGGAATCCTCCTGCTCTGCCAGTATTTGATGCTACTTATAATCTTTACGCTGCAACGAAGAGGTGGCGGACCGAACATAATAACGATATAAGAAACCAGAGATAATTTTTAAACCAACGCAAATGTTGGACCAAAAGTCGGCCTTCTGCTGTTCTTTGGTGTGCTCCAATCTTCGGGCATCACATACCTTTTAAATGACATTTTAACACGCAAAAAGCCGGCTGCAATACTCGATTGGAATAATGTTTGGAATGCATGGATTTCACCAAGAAGATTCAATTGCCAAACGTAGAAAGAAGGAATAGTACTAGAAGGACTTGCCCCCTAGCTTCCAACTGTTTGCTTGTCATGCAGGATTGCTCAGGAAGCGACAAACATTGTGGTTATCAATCAGATGGGCGCTGACCCTCCGTCCCTGGATCTCCTTGCCAAAGCATGGGTAAGTACCAAGTAAATTATGACTTTTTATGCCTGGTTTACAGCTAGAGAGTCTTGATATCATGTAATTTTACCGGTTAAACCGGGAGTCAAATTGGCATTATGCACAAATCTGTGTTCCCTTTTGAAGAAAAGTTGAACGTAGCAGCTACTCAACTGGATTCGAAAAGAAAAGGCAAATGTAACGAGCTTATCCAATCCAAGGAGCTGGCACCTCCAGGCTGTTCTGTTTTCGGCATCAGATTCTGCCTGCCGTAGTGTCGCAGTCTGACAGAGATTGGTCGCACGAAAACAGATTCCCCCACTCAACTCGGTTAGGTAAACGTTCTTCACCTCGCAAGAGGCCCATTCTCATCTCGTCTGTGTGCAGGTAACACCATTTCCTTCTTTTGTATGATGAGTATTAATTTCGGAAAATCTTTATTGTCGCACTAGTATAAAGGCCGTGAATTACTTTGGCTCGTGCCCTTTAACCTTGTAAATTAGGGCGTTACTACACGGTGGATAACATGTTTCTTTTTTCCTTTTGAGTTTCCACAGGGTACAATTTTTCTTTGATTTGTCGTACGGCATAAAAAAATACGGTTTCAAGTAAGTTGTCCACTTCTTTGTGACGAGGCGAGCTGCAATCATGTTGCCATAAATAATGTTACCATTCCATCCTGCACATTTGTGCACTGGTGATCAGTCTCCTCTTTGTATGTGCAGATAGCATGATGGCTCGTGTTGCCTTTTTCTGCTACTAGGCCAGCTTGCTCTTTGTAGGAAGAGATCGATGGGGGCTGTGGCTTCCATATGCGTGGAGCCGATGAAGCGGCGGCGAGCAGAGAAGGACCTCGACGAGAAGGTGTCGGCGGCGCTCCGGGAGAGGGCCCAGTCGAAGAAGAAGACCTTCAGGTCGCTGAACAGCATCACCATGCGCCTCCCACGCTTCAAGGAAGGCCTCAGGGACATCAAGGACGTCTTCGACCACTACGGTAATAACCAATTCATTCATTATATTCAGCCCTGCCCTGAGCCTTCGTCTTCATTACTGGCCAGGCGAAATGGCTTTGTATGCATCTCCATTTGACCATTTCGTTTTCTGTGTTGAGTTGCAGATGAGAACTCCAACGGGACGATCGACAACGACGAGCTGCGCAACTGCCTCAACAAGCTCCAGGTCCAGATGTCAGAGGCGGAGGCCGACGACATCCACCGCTACTGCGACGTCGACCACCGGAACGGCATCCAGTTCCCGGAGTTCGTCGTGCTCCTCTGCCTCATGTACCTGCTCTTCGGCCCAGACGTCACGCGCCGCGTACTACCCTGCTCTGTTCTCTGCTTGCTCTATATCTACACGACATTTTTGTTTTTTGTTTTTTCGAGGACGATGAGGCCACTTGCTGATGCTGCTGACGCTGGAAACGTTTCGTTTGTTCAGGTCTCGGAGTTCGAGTCGGCGAAGCTCAACTACGTGTTCGACGAGCTAATCGACGCGTTCCTCTTCTTCGACAAGGACGGGGACGGCAAGATGAGCAGGAAACATGTCACTCGGAGGATGAACGAGACGTCGCATCAGGAGAGGACGCCCGGCCACATCACAGCACGGCTGTTCAGTCAGTATAATCCGTCTTGCTGCACCCTCTTCAATTGTGATTGTGACAGTATGCAGGCATTTGGTGTTGGCGTATGCTGTTGCTACGCGCTTGAAATCTGCTGAAATGTTGGTTGTGTTTTTGCAGAGGAAATGGACCTGGACCGGAACGGGAAGGTGAACCTCAAGGAGTTCCTCTTCGCCATGATCAGATGGGCAGGTCTCGAGACTGAAGATGACGGCAGCGACGAGACTTCTCCGTAGTGCTTTCTTTCTTCAATTTATAGTTGGCATATGAGCAATTACAAATTCAGCTAAATTTGTGGTGCCATTAAATTCTCCGTCTAGTTTGACTCCTGGAGCAAATGGCTTCACCAGCAACAATGTCTTGTACCAAGGATTTTGTGATAGAATACTCTGTTGTTCGTGTAGCAACATTTTTCTGTTTTCCTGACGGCAAGTGACAATGTTACCTACCTCCCGGAGAATCTTTCAGGAGCTCAAAGAAGACATGGACGCGGCGGCTGCAGGCGAGGAATGGAGCAGAGACCCGTGAGCCTCAGCAGTCCAGTGACGAAGAAGGGGGGGCTCAGATTGGACGCCGCTCGCTCCGTTCCACGCCGCAGCGCCGCCTCGCGGAGTTACAGCAGAGGCAACAACACATGGCCGCTCAACGGTCTGCGGCCACCGCGCGCGCTCCAGGCTCCGCCGCCACCGGGGTCGGGAGGGAAGGCAGCGGCTGACGGGGCCAAGCGGAGATCACGGCGGCGGCGCAACCTCGCCGCCCGCTGCCGGCGATGGCGGGCGGCGCAGGATATATTTGCAGAAAGCATCCCGGCTTGAATATTTACGAAAACCTCTTACTTTGGATCGCGGCATCCAAATTTTTTTTTTAAATGATCACGATCCAAATTAGTGATATATATGTAAATATATGGATCGCGACTTTTATTCGCGATCCAAATATTTTACAAAAAGCCCCCTACTTTGGCCGACCGCATTCCTTCTTCCCCGCCAGCCGCTGTCGTCCTCCCCGCCGGGCTCGCGCGAGGCGCGACACCATACCACCCTTCCCTACCTTAATACCTAGCACGAATAATGATCTCCCCACTCAACTGATCCCGCAGCCAGCAGAAGAGGGCTTCCATGCGCCGTCGGCTTGCTCTGCGGGAACGACGACCTCCTGTCGTTGAATGCCAGCGGGATCAGTCAAGCGCCGAGATGCCTGTGTAGTGTGTTCAGTATCAGCCAGCAGGCCAAGCACGCATCATTCCCGGACATGGTCTGCCACGACACTGCTACAGAATGCCAAGGTACAGGGCAGCAATCCTGGTAGGGAACAGGCAGCGCGCGCCACTTGTTCTACCGAATGTGCCAGCGGTAAGGACTCCAAGAAGCTTTATCCATGTTTTTTTTTCTCCTTGAAATTTGAAAATCGTATGATACATTCTAATTGTTTTGAACCTTTTATAGATCCTTTCAAGTGAACGGGATTTGTTCCTGGAGACCTGAATGAATGATACTTAGAGGTTTATTAAAAAGTTTTTAGTCAAACCTTTCTCAGATCTCTCGGGGGAAAAAAAAGATACAATACGAAAAACATCAACGTTATGCACTCAGTATTAAATTCTTGGGGCGTGATTAAAGTCTCTCTGAAGTTCTTGTATGTCTTGCCCCCTTTTGGTATTATCACCTATGGGCTATAGTAAATTCTGTGCATTTTCCTTCGATGAATTATCAACCACCTGTTTGATTTATTTTCTGAAATGTACAACAAGTTGATTTACTCCAAGATTTATGTACTGTACATCTTGAATTATCATATGCAGCGCTTTATGTCATTTTGTATTCTGATTTCAGTGGTGCCTTAGAAATGTTCTGTTTTTTTTTTCTTTCCTGTAAGCCACGCTTTATAATACTACAGCATCATATACTCAGTGAGTTATGTGGCAATATTGTGTAAATAAAAAAAAATTATGTGGCAATGATCTCTGATGTCAGTGTCTTTTAACCTTAGGATGCGCAGGTGGCAGATCTTTCATTTATGTACAACCAGAATGCTTAATCTTCTCTCTTTTCCATGGGACCCTATCAACCTTTCTCAGATATCTCTCCTTTTCACTTTCCCACTGCCTATGCTTCATATATTGAAGACAGAACCTCTGGGATCACAAGCCAAGCATCTTAATCAAGGTCGGACTTCTACCATAAACGCAAGGGAAAACAGTACCCAACCAAGTTCGAACACTAGATTAAAGGTCTGTTGCCTGACTTCCATTTATTTGCACAGGTTATGGAAGACCCAAGCGAGGCATATTTTCCTGTGTACCATACCCGCGTCATGTTGTCCATCTTCCTATTACATTCGAAGTATTTATAACTGAGCATGTTGAAAAATATCCTGAATACCTAAATTTTCTCTTTAACAATTCTCTTGGAAGACGCTAGAAGCATATACTCCATATGCTTGTTCTTTCTTGATTTGATTCTTTTTCCAGATATTATGTGTAACATGAGCTTAAAATCTCCATCTATATGTTAGGATTACAAGTAATTCATAACAGAGGACCTAATTTTTGCACGTTCCATGTTCTCTTTCTTCAAATGCCGGACGCCGATGTTTTATTTGATTATGCAGAACCTGCCTTTCAAATCGTAGTACTTTTTTTTTTGAAACTCAAATCGTAGTACTTTGTTACATATAACGTTGGATATGCACGGAAAGGAGATGTATGTCAGCAGCGAAGAAGGTAATTTTGCTAGCTAGTACCACTGATGAACTGAAAAATAATAACAATGCCTCAGTTTGGATGACAACAAAGCTTTCAAATATATGCTGTTTTGTTTCCCTTCCACATTATTCTGTAGTTGGTGATGCAGTTTTCTGATGATTTTGCAGGTCGGCTGTGTGTTTGGTTACAATTGCCTGAGAGGAAATAGAACTCGAGGAATACGCATTTTTTAAACAAAAATTGCAAGACCGAAGATTTGCACTGCCGTATTCCTCGTTGGAACCTGGAAACCGGTTGCTCGGCTTAATCTCGCGTGCTGTTTGAATCGGCTGGAATGACGGCAGTGATCAGCAAATTAGAATTGCTAGGAGGCATAGAATATGGTTGTGTGGTAGATTCAGTCTCGTACATGGTCTATTCCACGAATTTTGTAGAATTATCGCTAGGATCTTATAACGCAACAGCGATCAAAATGCGAGTCAAAGACTGATAAAATGTCTATACAATAATATATGCCAGACTGGCAAATGAACAATCACAAAAATATATCCATGGAACCACAACAGAAGCAGGAATTAACATTCTACCACGATTCCCTAACCAACATCAATAGTTAATAATCCAACAAGAAAAATAAGTTTCCCCTACATCCTAGTGAAAAAAAGTATTATTTCAATGCAAGATATATGCTGCCTAAAATAATTTTCTATCTTCACCATAGCTCAGTTGCTGTCAAATTGGACGAATTACTACATTTTCCTGCACTGATCTGATAAAAAATGAATATCAGTGAGTCAGTGATATCTTGAACTCTCACCAATGCCCTAATGCCATAGCTTACTGCAGAAACCAGTTCTTGGCTTCTTGCAGTTTATAATTTCTCCAAAACAGTCAACAAGTTGCTCTGCCAGGCCACTTGGCTCTTCACCCAATGTCTTGATGAATGTGGTCACCGCCCTACGCTCCTGATCTGTTGACCTTAGACTATACCAAGTCAGCAATTTCTTCCTGAAGTCACTCTCAATGTGCCCATTGCACTCCAACTGCCTTATTACTTTTATACAATGTTCATAATCCTCACTCAACTGCCTCGTGTTAGAAATCTGTTTTCCACGGCAAATAGCAGAAGCATCATCCTGCACACATCCGTTACTGAGTTGCCTTAGTTTGCCATCAGGCCGAGATTCAACAGCAGGCGGTTCTACATTCCGACCAACTGCACAGGTCTCCGAGTCACCACTATCACTTGATCTTAAAAGTCTCTTCTTTGAATGATAATACTGCTTCTCAGTAGAACAATCCATAGCCATGGGTGCCTCAGCATTTAGATCAGGAACAGAAGATGGGTTGAAACGAAGTTTGCGGCAAGCACCTGACAACAATTCTTGTTCACTGCTGCCTGGTTGCTCTGCCTCTGTGGCACTTCTGCTACATGAACCTTCATGCATATTTTCACAGCAGCCTTCAAAACAACCTTCTTCACCCCACTTTTCCTGAAAGGTCTTCCAAATATTTCGGATTTTGAATACTTTTGACTTAAAAGACTCGTTCCTATCTCTTCTTTGCATCTGTGAGCCTGTTCCTGCTGCATTCTGAGTGGCAGGCTTGAAAGGTATCTCCTTGCTTCCAGTATAACATCTAGATTCAGAATGGCCAAGGATCCCATCATCATTTGTGAATGATATAGCTCTGAAAGAATATTCTGTGCATGGAGAAAGGTTAAAGACCAGTATTTGTCTTTCATCTTTGGGGACAATTACAGGTTTTTCCATACTTGGTTGCTCTCTGCTCTTCCAGTACCAAAACTTGTAACCCTTTATAGTGTCAGATGATGAGGTTTCTTTTAAAATGACAATAAGCGAAGAAGATGTTACATCTGCAAATCTTAATTTACAGGCAGCAGGTAATGAATCTGCAAAGAAAGAACCACATTAGTCTCTTTTTGCAGTATCAAACTAAAATTATAATAACACCAATATTATATGTATTAAGGATCAATTACCTTGAAGATGCAGGTTGGGAGAACTCAACCACTCGTCAGCTTTCTCAATTGCTGCAGAGCATAGTTTCTGCACATCAATACCAGCAGATGACCTGCTTACGATACCACGTGCCATCTTTGCTGACATTCCATCAAGTGGACCAACCTCACTCTCCAATTTTTCTTTTGCATCTTCAATAATCTCATACAATTCTTTAAAACGGCTTGTTCCTTCCAATAGCCTATAGGTCAAGTAAATGCGGTGGCAGAGAATATCTACTCGGCGAGCATCTTTCCCAATTAACAATTGCCTTTTCAAATAACTGATACAAAGAATAACATGTTAACCACACAAGCCACAGCGGTGTTTCAATAATGCTGCAAGTAAATATTGTATCTATATGCAAATTGATACCACGATTTGACAGGGGACACTTTATTTCAACACACCAAAACTTCTAATAGAAAACTTGAGATGCCAGTACGTCAAATAGACTATACAGTACAATTTTGGGTCAAGCAAATGACTTGATGCTCTAAATTGATAATGTCTTTAACTATGGCTTCATCCTCAGAATGCTCTAAGTTGATTTTTTTTTTTCCCTAAACAATGATTCCGGCCTCAGGTTTATTAATCCAGGATGAATAAGTTTACAAATTTTACAAAAATGGGTTCTTGGCTCTAGAAAATGCAATGCCATAACATGGGAGGACCAACTCAGTGGGACTATTATGTTTGCTGCAAAGATTAATCAAGTAACCTAGTTGACTCGAAAATTGCATTTTCACTACAGACGATGATACAAAAGGTCTTGTTGAAGAAATTAAATATATACTCCCTCCGTTCGAAAATTGTTGTCGTCATTGACTTTTTTCGCTATCTTTGATTATTCGTCTTATTCAAAAAAATTCAAAAAATAACATGTATTTTCTCATGATTCGTTTTATCAATAGATAATTTTAAATATAGCTCATAACTTTTTACATTTAAATAAATATTTTGAATAAGACGAATGGTCAAAGGTAATGAAAAAAGTCAATGACGACAACAATTTTTGAACGGAGGGAGTACTGCCTAAAAATGATAGCTGATTTTATATGTCTATGTCATAAAATGGAAAGAACGGTGAACTACATTTGTCTGATGTGTCATGTCATAAATAGAATCTAATAAAATAACAATGATGCATCTATTTCTATCACAAGAAAAGGATATCATAATATAACTTGGAGAAGAAATAAAGTCAACAGATATAATGAGACTCAGAGTTAATGGAAACTGTACTTACCCTAGTATTCCAGAGATCTTCCCGCATGCAGCACAAGAAAAGCTACCATCGAGATGTATAGTTTTCTCGATATCAAAGCATCCAACCCTCTTGTGTTGGAGAATACACTCAATATGGCAAGAAGAGCCACAGCAATTTTTTCCATCATTTTCAGATGCACAAACCAGCCATAAACTTGGATCCTTGTTGTCATCAAACCTGTGGCAAATGCAGCATGAACACCTCTTGCAGAAGGATTCTTCTGATCGTATAACGGCTTTGCAGGCCAAATTTTTGCAGATCCAAGTGCTAAAGCATTTCACACCATTGATATGATGCTCTCCATTGGTTACTTCCTTCATAGTAGTCTGTCCATTTGTCACATTGGGTACAGATTGCTTCGGCAATTCAATGTTGTTGCTTGCTTTGGGAGGAGTTGCCTTGGGCATGTCTTCACTTCAGTAAAACAAGAAAGCTCTCGCCTCCCCTTTACTGACTAGCATGAGTAACTTTCTTTTAAGTAAGGACTTCAATACTCCCCAGATAGCTGGTCACCAAATGATTGTCCTCTTTATTACCGAGTCATCATAAATCCATATGGTACTTGAAGTCAGCAAATGGCATCCTGGAACGTTTAATTCAACAGTAAGTGGGGCATAATTAATAGAGGACCTAAACAAAAATCAGATACTCCTTAATCAATAACATACAACTCTGAATACAAACAGAAACAGTTGACAAAAAAAAAAAAAACTAAAGCATGCTCAAGAACAAGGCTAACATGGATCACACAGATAACTACTCATCCACACCCACATCCACATCCACCAGGAAAAAATTGTTGGTGCAAGTAAGACACCCAAAGGTCCATCCATCCAGCAGTAGGCGGTGATCACGAACCCACAATTGAAAATCCATACTAATCTCAAACAACCGAGCAATCAATCCTATTTCTCTAAATATGACGCATAAAGTTCCCTTCCATCGCACCCTAAAACTCTACCTCCCGCTCTCATCCCTGCATCTACATCTATCTATAACGACATTAGAATAGCACAAAGCAGCAGCCATCTACCCTCCCCTCCCAGCAAACCGTAGGTCCAAACAACCAATCAACCTCGCTCCCAATCTCCCACGCACAACATCCAAAATGGATAGAGTTTCCACTTCCCCGCCCAACGAACACCGTACAACAGCTAGAAGAAGCAAAACTCGCAAGGAAATGGAATGCTACAGCAAACGCGCAGCAGAGCTGAAGGTGCGAGCTTACCACCTTCCACGCACGACGGTCCAGCCCCAGGTCCCTCCGGCGGCGTCGGCTAGGGTTTGGGTCCTCAAGCCAGGCGCGCGCGGTGGGGAGGCTCAGGAAATGAAGCCGCGAGATCCCCAAATGCTCGACGCGGGCGGACGAGCGGCGGCGGGAGCTGGGCGATGACGAGGCGGGCCCTAGCAGCGGTGGGTGGCGGAGCCCTCTCTCTCCGGCGAGAGAAGGAGACGCGAACCCGCTCCCCGACGACGACGACGACGAGGAGTCAGGTCAAGAGCGGGCGGCGGGCGAGGCGACGGGGAGGGTAATATGGGACGCGACGCGGCTCGCGTCGACTCGTCGTACGCGGAGGGGGGCGGAACGGTGGAGGAGTGTTGGGCCGGGCCGTTACGGGTACGGGAAAGATCGAGGCCATCCGCCTCTGATCCGACGGCCAGGATGAGCGCCGTGCGGCCATGGCCCATGGCCGTCTCTGCTTTGCTGTTCTTTGAGCATGGTCGAACGCGTGAACAGTTTTTGGAAGGGCCGTTACTACTCACTAGCCGTTCCATGCCGCGACGCGTCTCAGCTCCCCAGTTGTAATCGCGTTTACACGGCCAGGATCCCGGCGGCTGCGTTGAGCCTTTTTAGGGTTTCTTTTCTTGTTTATTTTACTCGCAATAACGCAAAAAAACATGTAAAATATCTGAAAATGGCTTCAAATTTGTTTATACTAGATGATAATGTGCTGCTTTCGTCTATTTCTCGTCTATTTCTTTTAATAAGCTAGTATAAGGGGGAAAAAAATGGTGATGCAGTGTGCAATCCATGCGAAAAGTCAACAATATAACCGGTTTCATGTCAAATTCCTACAATAGTTAATATAAATCCTTTTCTTTTGAGAAGGAGTTGCTATGATTTTTTACATTCCAAACAACCTCAAAGCATTCTGCCACAGAAGGCAAAAATTCATAGTCCCGAGTTTCATCCCGTGAATTGAAATGTTACAGTGTTATTGACTGATTATACAGTCATATGATATTCTGTCCTATAATCTTCATTGTTCTTAAGAAGATTGCATACATGCTTCGAAGAGTATAATGATACACTTTTAGATGAATGCACTAAAAATCAAAGTGAGGCCTACAGCTTAACTCAGGCCATAAGCAGTAAGCCTTCTGAAACAGAAAACAGATATATACTCGAGTCAAGTCACACGAGAGATCCAAACGTACATCAAAAGGCAAAACTATCAGTCACGGTACAAACTCTCTAAATTAAAAAAAAAAAAGATAAATGATTGTCTGACAACAGTAGGCAACAAGTGCAGATCAATTCCTGTTATTTTTTAAGCTGAAATTATAACTCAGGGTCAGCAGGTGAAACGTCTTGGTAGAATTTGAATTTGATTTCAATTTTAGGTAGTTCACTTTCACAGTTGCTGTTCCCCTCTAGCCGACCATAATAAGTCACGTTTCACGGTTTTATCTTCCTTTGCATTATCCTGACAGCGTTGTCTGGTTTCCTGGAGTAAGAATATTTTTGCATCCAGAAGCCTAACACACACAAATTTCAAATTGCATGGACTCAGGCCCCACAAGATCATCATTTCTGTGTTACTGAGTATTTCTTCTTGGTCCAGATCGGAAGCTCAGGTTGTCCAAAACACGGCTAACATTGACAAGTCGTGGATCATCAGAAGGGATTTCTCGTTCCTGAAATAGGAAAAAAGGGGACCATGAAACATAATTATGATCACAAACAAGCAAACTTCGAGTTCCTCACAATGGTCACGTTTATCTTTGGCATTAAGTAAATGCATTGTATTGTTAAAAAAGAATAGGCAACTAAAATGCATCGAATTGTTAAGAAAATGACAGGTAACTATCTATTGCAATGATTTCAATGTTAAAACTGTTTTGGACTATTCATAGATGCCTCCAAGCTGAAGCGTACTTAATATAACAGAATTGAAAAGCTCAAGCTCACCTTCAAACCCTTGTGGTATGCTTCAACAGCAGGAAGTCCTGGAGTGATATTACGGCTTTGCAGGAGGTCCCAGATATAATTTGCCATCGTATATCCCCCAGTCTGAACAAATTTATGATTTAACTTAATTCTTCCAATATATCAGTGAAGCAATTCATGTACATTTCAAGATGGCACTAATATCCAAATAATTCATGTATTCATGTTTGGTACTAAAAGGCCAGTAGTTGGTAGCGCTTACCCTTTCACCAGCAGCTGCAAGCAGAAGATCAGTCCCCATCCTTGGATTCAAGAAGTAATTTCTTGAAATCATTTTCTCCTGAAAAGTATTGTGTACGCAAAGTTCCAAGATCTCAAAGGCAATCTAATTGTACTTCAAAACTGAAACAATGGAAGAAAAAAAGAATACCAAGGTTTCTTGAGCAACTTGCATTCCTCTTGGAGTGTACCCAATCATAGCACCCTCAGCAAGTGTCTGCATGACATGGATACAGTTCAGAAAACATGTAGGAATTTGGCACATACGTATCTGCATGACCTCTGAACTTTTTCTGTAACTCCAAATAGCTAATAAGCTCAACCACAGATAAGTAATGCTATTTGCTAAGGAATACATTTGAATAATTAGTAGTTCTGCGCATCTGGCCTGCTTTCGTTCTGCAGATTTAGATTAGCTAGTTAATTCATTCTTTTAATTTACTAGGGATATAAGGAACCTGAGCAAACTTTCATACTTTTGGACAGCCTACAAGTCAATCTAGATTTTTTTCCTTAAAGAACAAATTTATTTTCAATAAATAAGGCTCTACTCACCACAAACAGCTCTGCGGGAGGGGATCTTGAGTACTCTTCAAACATCTTTATAGCAGAATCAATATCTCCACATCGTAGGTAACACCTTTTTCAATTGAGGAGATCAAATTAACAACTAAAATCAGCGGTGAGAATGCATTGTAAGAAATGGACAAACACAGGGATGTTGGAACTAGCATATTCATGCCAAAATACATCTGCTCATCTCTACAAACATAATGGCTCTTTCATTCATTTATTAATACTGAGATGAGAAGAAAAAAAAGCATGTATTTGTTGACAAATAATGTTGGTAATAACCATACAATATACATAACATCAGATCATAGCTTTCAGCATGCTTCCAACAACAACAACAACAACAACAACAAAGCCTTTAATCCCAAGCAAGTTGGGTTAGGCTAGAGATGAAACCTCAAAGAACCAAAGCACTAGGACAAACAAACAAAAACAAAAAGGAAGAAGGAAAAGAAGAAAAGAGGTGGGAAAGAGGCAATAAAAACTCAAACCGAAATAATAATAATAATAATAATAACGATAACGATAACGATAATGATAACAACAACAATAACGATAATGATAACAATAACGATAAGAACAATAATAACAATAAGAACAATAATAACAATAATAATAATAATAATAATAAGAAGAAGAAGAAGAAGAAGAATAACAACAACAACAACAACAACAACAACAATGTTATATATTACCTCATAGCTTGCATCACAATGAAGGCATCATAAGTAGCTCCCTCTTTATGATCCACTTTGAACATGTCAAGAAGTTTTTCCAGTGTCTGCATGATTTTTAAGTAAATGAAATTTCAGAAGCTAATCTCACCTTTGGTGACATTAAAATATACTAAGGGTATAAACAAATAACAAAGTCATGGCTACATCAATTATCAAGGCTGATATGCAGTAAGCTTTTACTGTTGAGAACGGTAATGGAAAGGCAAAAAACGGGGGACCTCTTTGTCTTGCAATTCTGCACAAGCATGGGTAGCAACATGATACAGTGTAAATTGTTTAACAACAAAACCTCCTCGTCTGTTTACATATTCTGCTGTTGGTAGGTTGTACAGCTCTTCCTCTGACACATTCATCATTATATTTTCAGCACTATCTTTTGATATTCTCTCAATATATTGCCAACCTTTTGACTGCACGACAAAGTCAAGAATCTGCATGAAAGACAAATAAGTTACTCCCTCCGTTTTTTTTTTTTTTTGAGGAATGTACAGTAGGGAAAACCCCTACTGTTGGCATTAACTTTTTTTAGTTAAATTTGACCGTTCGTCTTATTCAAAAAATTAGTTCAAATATGTCAAATTATCATATATTTTTATTATGAATTGTTTTATTACTAGAGAAAATTGAAACATAACTTATAATTTTAAATATTTGAACAAATTTTTGAATAAGACGAATGGTCAAACTTAACAGAAAAAGTCAATCACGACAACAATTTAAGAATGGAGAGAGTATGATGCTGGTTAGTTGAAAACTGAACTAATCAACATCATATATAAAAGGACTACAAAAATCAGGACAGGGTACAAAACACTGAAATTACTTATATATACATCTTTACACATGATATACCTTCATCATAGTCTCCTTGGTGGCTGGTGCCTTGTTCTTGAATGCAGTTATCAGCCCGGCATAACAGAACTTGTCTAATCCAAGACCAGCAGCACTCATAGCATTAACTATGTCATACCTGTTGAAAAGAAAAAATAAAATACTTTTATGATGGTACCGAGTAAATGGGGATAAACCTTTCCAAAAAAGAAGAAAAATAACCAAAAAAGGGACAAAATGGGTTGATGTCACCACAATAAGACAGCTGAAAATCCTACCCAACAAAAAACTGCACTGTAGACTCTAGAAGCACCAATTTGGACGTGTGAGCATGAATATACCAGCAAGTTAATGTATCTTAAGCCATCAAATCTGTGAGATTCGTACTCATAATTTGCATCACCAACTTATGACTAACTATATAATCCATGTTTTACGTATATTCAGCCTATACAACAGGTAAACTCATGGAATGTCTCAATGTTTGTTATGCCTTGGCTGATTTGTTGCTAGTTCTGTCATGCTACTGTGCTAAGAGTGGTCAACCACCACAACTGGCATGACACATCATACTTCGATATCAATTGTTGTATTTTTCTATTGTTTCAGCAAATGAATTCTGTAAAGGATCCCATACACTTGATCAATACGTCCTGTTGCTGCAAGTGCATTCAATAGACAAATGTAGGTTTCTCCTTTCAACTTAACACCATGTGTCTTCATTTCTTCTACAAGCTGATTTGCAGGAAGAAAGAAGACAGCATCAGCAAAAATAAAAACAAAATCAAAGCACTATCAAGAAAGAATGGTAATAAAATGCCAGAAATTCAAATCAGTGTTCAGGTATATGGAATCATGACCAACCATTATTGCAGCATCGGAATTCTTGCTTTTCCCACAAGTGGAGATCAAAAAGTTGTACAGGTTAACCTGAAAACATCAAGACATCAGCCTAAAAGTACCATAAGGGAACTGAAGAACTGCAGTGATGCAGTGAGAAATGAAATAAAATGAATTTGACAAAGACAGTGGTCCAACATCTGGCTCCAAGCCCATTTCTTTCATCTGATCACGGAAGTAGAGAGCATCTTGCAGCCGGTTTCCTTTCATTGTACCAATTATAAGTGAGTGGAATGTGTCTCGCACAGGTTGCACCCCGTCAAGTATCATATCATCATAAGCATCACGGAGGAGGTAGGGCCTAGAAACAATGTGAATGGAATTGCTTATAGATTTGAAAAGTATATATATATATCTCAGTAACTAGAGGTTTCTGACCTCGAATAGTCATTCTAATGTGACAGATATCCAAGACAGGCATAGCCATGAAAGAAAATGGCAGAAGCACGAGGTATAGCAGTTCCTCATGAAAGCTATACGGTCACAATTTTCAGAAAGTGGCAGACATACAAACCAGTAGCATAAGGCAAAACAGTATCAAGGAAACAATATGGAAAATGTGGAGGCTGGTCAAATATGTATGCATATTTATCTGTAACTCAATGAGGCATGACATCAACAAAATAGAACAACTGCACAATACATTAAGAAATATGGCATACTAAATATATGGGCACTTGTTTTCTCATAACTCTGACAATGCAAATGCGTGTACCAAGTACTGAACCCAAAACAAGTATGCGTTGTGTGCCATTTCAGGTAACAATGCCACTCCAGCAGCCCAGGTTCACTCACACAGTACAAATATAGCCATAGCGCAAGCAAGAACGCTCCATGAGCCAACATTGCAATAGAATGGTACATTAGTCCAGAATTGGATACTACTATCTACAAAATTTCACATGGCTTCGAACCGACAACACTCAAGGTCATAGCAGAGCGCAAAATAGGATCAGAAAACACAAATTCGCACCCACATCCCACCGTCAACAAGACAAAAAAAAAAGAACTAAACTGGACCATCTCAACAGAAATGCTACAACTTAGACATTGCGTCGAACAGTTGGCGCGCAACATAAGACCGGAAACCAAACACCTCCTAACCTGCGCTGGGCAATGAGGGAGCCGATGACGGTATTGTACTCGGATACGTTGTCGGCGTAGTTACGGCGCTTGTACTCCTCCGTCGACGTCGCGGCGCCGCGCCGCGCCGTCAATGCCGCCGCCACATGGCGCAACCGCCCTGCAACGCCAGTATATTCAGAGGAGTCAGTCTATGGATCTTGGGTCGCCTGCTAAGAAGAGATCCATGGAGGAGACGAGGAAGGGAGGGGGAGAACCCTGTAGCTGGAGAGAGTTCTTGAGGAGGCCCATGGCGACTGGTGGACTGGTGAGGTCAGGGGTGGTGGCGCTAGGCGGGCGTCGTGAGGAGGTAGGCGAAAGAGAGGAGAGGGTTTAATGTTTTTCCCTTTGGTCAGGCACCGTTAGATCGTACGATGGATGACCGTGATCGAGGCTCGGCTTGGACTACTCGACTTGTCCAATAGGGTTGATGTTGGTGGGTTCAACGGCATAAGTTGCCTATGCATATTCCCTCCTAGCCAAATTCACGTTGACATCACGTGTCAAAAAAAAGTCAGCAAATGTTATTTCCTTGGTTGATCACTTTCTGATCTAAATAAATTGTACTCATATTTATAACTTGTTTCTTATTCACTTTCTTATGATTGATAAAGCTATATTTACTAAAGTTAATTCTTTATATAAAAACTATTTAATCCGCGTGATTGTGATGGTTACTGACTAGTTCACAAAAGAAGAGCAATGCCACAGAAGACAAGTGACGTAAGTGATTTTCTTAAGAATTATTAGTATTAATCACTTTATTACTCTTTTGATTATCTAGTATCTCTCCCTCTCACGATTCTCACCCATGATGTCTGCTCAAAGTGGATGATGGAGTGAGGATGAATCAATAGTTAGATGGGACTCAGAGTTCACCATTTAATGGTGCAAAATTAAGTGATGACCTAACTGCATGAGGGTTGAGAGAAATAGAGTAAATGATCTTTAGTGAGTTATATCTTCTAAACATATATAGATTATTTTAATAAAAATTATTTATTCCACCTAATTGTGATGGTAGACCTGATCATTCCGGTTGAGTGTGGAGGACTGGAGAGTGGTGGGGTGAGACTGGTGACTGCGACCAGTAAAGATGACACGTAACACGCATCAAAATCTTCAATCCTTGACGCTTTTGTTGCCTTTCCGCGAACAAGTGCACGAGCACGACGCGGAGGCACTTTGCGCCGGACCAGCCAGGCAGGCGACCCAAACCGACCTACTGAACCAACTGAGCGGACTCGCGCGACTCCTCGCTACCCATGTCTTCTCGTTCCCATCTCTCCCGTCCCCAAATCGATCGATCCAATATCATCTGAAAAAGGGATAAATTTTCCCCCAAACCCTAGCCTCCCCAATTGACCGAACACCACGACGAAGGCGGGGAAATCAGCGTGATCGCGCGCTCCGGCGATCTTGAGGTCCGCTAGCGTAGACATGGCGCTGATGCCCATGGAAGAGGAGGGGGGAGAGGGGTCCCGGTCGAGGGCAAGACAACGGAGGCGGGGAGCCCGTGCACGCGGCCGCTCTCCGCCAACGGCAACCACTCCGTCGATGGTGGACAGGTCAGAACAATCGGCATCTTCGCAAAGGCGGCCGTCCAGAGCCGCGCGGCGGAGGACGCCTCGAGGGCGACAAGTAACTCGCCCGGTCAGGAGCTGGATGCGGCGGCGCAGGCGTCCGCTTTATCTGACTCGAAGCAACCCAAGAAGAAAAGACCAAGAGCCGGCAAAGAACTATCAAAGAAGCGAAGGAGGGTCATGGCAGCCGACGAGGACCGCGCAAGTGAGGAGAATGCTCCCAGGAGGTCCAAGAGAAAGATCATGAGCGTCCCGGAGGCAGAGGCGGTGGCACCATCAACTTCAGCTGCTACAGAGCAGGCCTCTGATGCCTCGTCTGCCCTCAGCTCTCCTTTACGACGACCTTATTTCAAGCGTGCTGTGATTGAAGTCGACTCATGGGGTGAGGAGACCTTGGAGTCCTTGAGCAATATTGATCCTGCCATCCTTAATGCCTATGAGGAGCATGACGCCAAGTACTGTGCCAAAGAACGTAAGCTACTTGAACCATCGTCCCCTTGTTTTATTTATCAACTGTAGAATAGAACATTTCCTGATCGTCATGACTTGAGAAACATAAAAACTCTTTGCTGAAATATCAATACCAGTCTTTTTCTGATACGTAATATAGGTACGGGGACGCTGATACAGCGATATTGAGGTGTCCACAATTAACAACATAACAATAATATAGCAAGTAGTCCAAGCTCGTAATTTTAAACATAACAATAATGCTAATGAGGTGATGTTGTTTAGCTCTAATAGGACTTCTAAACGAGATGTTATGGCTCAAATGTATCGGTTGGAGGTATCGAGAAGTATGGAAAGTGTATCGAGAGTTAAATTATTTATTTTTAAGTTTTAATTTCTTGATACTCCAGTGATAACATGTATTGGGAATATCAGATATGTATCGCTGTATCTCAAGTACCAGATACCTACGGCACCTTGCGCGAGTATTGGAAAACATAGATTAATATTGTCTCCGGTTTGGAATGAGCAGTACTGATATTGAATGATAAGAGTCTTTAAATCATTAAAGGTTGCCACATTGAACAAATTTTGAGCCTTTAAATCTTTTATTTTCAGGTAACCAGTTGAAGCTCATTACACTTGAGCGTGTGCCTCATTCTTGCCTGGATAATCCGTGGTTTGGTCCTACTCGTGAGTCTGCAGCGAAAATGGTTCTTAAAACCGCAAAATTTGTCTTGGGACTTTCATCATACATTGGTACACAATCTTTTTTCTTTTTTCATGGATGCCTAACCATTCTCTGTCCTTGTAATTCAAAATGTTTGGGTAACTTTCATAGTTCTTTTCAGAGCTAAAATAAGTTTAATGTTATCAATGAAAAACTGAAGGATGTAATTGCTACATTTTTTGTAGATGGGAAGCTACTGAAGCATGCCTCTGGTTTTATCATTGAGTGGGACAAGGAGACTAAAGTGGCCACTGTTATTACTTCTGCCCTGCTGATCTGCACTAAATCCCGTTCATTGGACGAGTGGTTAGCAAAAGATGAGTTTGCTCCTCATGCTGAAGTGAGTCACTGCTAAACAAACAATCTTATATCTGATGCCAGTTGATGGTTGTTTGGGACGATGGACATTCTTCTATGTTCTATGTAGTCATCTTTTGATACTGTGAGACTCAGTTGCCTGTCTGTCTGGCTTGATAGCAGTGGTGTTTGGTTTGTTGTTTTTTGGGCTGGACTTCATTTGTGTGTGCTTGGTACTACTGTTTGGTAGGCCGCATGTAATCAGTTTCTAGTTACCTTAGCCTAGAATGCTCGCTATAGTTTGCCTCACCAATTGCTAAGTCCGGTTTTGATTGCAGAGACTGAAGTTTGAAACATGTTTATGGTAATTATGTCAACACTTTGCAGTTGTAAAATATGTATCAGACACACAACATTACTTACAAATTCTGTACAAAAGTTTTGCTACCTTTATTTCTCAGTCCTGCTGGGTTGTAGCATCTTAATAGTTCTTACTAGTCATTTGCATCTGATATATAGTTTTAATGCTATATCTTTTTTTAATGATGTGTTCTTTTAGGTCCATGCTCGTTTATTGGACAAAAATGATACCATCACAACGGCGCAGCTAATCCACTATCACAAGCATTACAATTTTGCTCTTTTCAATATTAAAATAGATCTGGTTCCTCAAATACCATCTTTTAATACTGATATTAAGTATGGTCAAGAAATTTTTGTACTCGGGAGGTACAAAGATCAACATTTGATGGTTGCTCATGGAAGTGTGCTGGATAAGGGTCCCAGTAGGTTTGAACGACACCACGATATGTTCTCAAGTTGTGAACTAAATGAGGTAAATTCTGTGTTCTCTTACTTTTTCAGGACTGTTCTTGCTGGTTCTTGCTGGTCCTTGTGGGTTTAGCTTATCCTAATTTTCTTGGGACTGCTAAACTTCGTTGTTGTTTTTATTCGTTATTAATGTTTTGGGGCTTGCATTTCTAAACTTGAGAATCCAAATGTTTTAGAGTTGTATCGGAGGACCGGTTATCGAGTTAAATGGACAGTTTTTAGGGATGATCAGCCATCCGGGAATGAAATTCATCCCTTCAGTTATCATTCTCCAATGTCGTCAAATGCTGAAAAAATTCAAGTAAGTAATTCCTTCATTCCAATGATTGTGCCCCCTGCTCCCACCTAACAACAGACACAAAAATAAGAACCAATCCCTTCTCTCCCATCAAAAGTTATATATTTTTTTAACTTTTCTACCATTAATATGATTTCCCATCCCCTGGCTGCCACTTCCGTCAGTTGGCTGTTAGTGTTATGTTATGTGGCAGCCAAAAAAGAACAATTTTCCCTTTCTATATGGATGGAGAAAAATTTGGATGTCTCCTTTTCATGTAATCGCAAGAGTTTTTGAATAGTGAATGCAAATACAAACGTGAATATGGATGCACAAAACGTAGGACATACGTGACAGGTGCATATGTTCTACTTTGAGTAAGTGATTAAATTTGAATAAATGCTCAAAAAATAGGATGTACATGCTCATATTGGTTCACAAGATTTGCAAAAGAAAAATAACAGCATCCTATCATCATTGTTTACATGCCATTATCATGTAACCTGTGCAGAAGTACAGTACCAGCTAAAGCCAAATTTTGCTTCATCCATCTAGAGGGGCAAATTTGTCTTTTTAGCTACTATTAACAGCACACTAATAGTCAACATAGAAGTGACAGCCAGGGGATGGGAAACTCAAACTAACGGCAGGAAAAGGAATATGTGCTTTTCGATGGCAGAGAAGAGAAAGTATATCTTTTGATGGCAGGAAATAAATTTTCTCAAAATAAAAAGTTTAATACCCCTTTTATATTACATAAGGAAGTTGTTTTTGGATAATCATTAATTTCAACTAGTCAGAATGTTAGATAATTGTTTCATTTTAGCATGAGGCTGTGTTCAATTTTAATAAATAAATGGTGTAATTTGGTGTAGCTGTGTTCCTCGGTTACACACTGCGATGAAGTTTTCAGCTATTAGATTTCTAGACCCTGTTCATATAGAGAAGATCTCCCGCAAGTGCAACATTGAGGCTGGTCTGATTGTTACTGAGGTAGTATACTTGCTTTGTGTAGATGATGTGCTCACTATTCTTATTCAATTTACTGAGCAATATTGTGTCAATTGAAACACAGTTATCTGAAGGATCGATTGCTGAGAAGGTTGGCATTAGAATTGGTGACATTATTGAGGGTTGGAATGGGGAACATGTATCTACTACGTTTGAGGTATTTGTTGTGAAGATTTCACTACATTCTCTAGAAGTGAAAATATGGATATCTATTGTTTGATAAAGTGAACTTATTAGAATTTATCGTATGGAAAATCTCGCTGGGATGGGCTAGCTAGTGGCGGTGGTTGTCACCTAGCCAACCAGGGTTTGATTCTCCCCTCCTACTATCAAACAATGCTGGGTTGGGTGTCTTCACCCCAGTCAATTTTTTTTATAGAATTTATCATATGTGTTATATTTCTTTGTACCCTTAACATTGTTATTCTTCTCTTTGTTGTGTCAGCTTGAGAAATTGTTGTTACGTTTATGTGAGGTTCATCTAGACAATGGAGACAACATTGGTTCAGATGTGGAAGTACCGGTATGTTTGCTCTTATCTGTGATATTTAATTTATATCTCTCTGTACACAAGCTTTTATTTATGTCCATAACTGGAAAAATTCTATTTTATTAGAGACCACATTTTGTTTTTAACTTAATAGGTTGGTATATACCGTGTGCGCAAAGATTCTCGCTGCAATGTAATTCTGACACTCAAAATACGTGATGATGTTGAAGTGGTTGCAAAAGGTATGCATCTCTCTTTTTAGCATTGCTGAAGTTCATATGCATTTGGAGCTTGGTGTGAACAAATGTAGGTCTCTATGCCTTCGATGTCACAGACTTGTTTAGAATAGTTCCAATGTTAAGTGAAGTAATCAATGGCAATGCGTACTGTTCAGGACACGTGAATAGTAACTTTGTCAGTGTAGCACTAGATTCATTCCAGTAGCTTTGGTGGTTATCTTAGATCAGTTAGTAATTCCTATTATTTGGCTAGGATCTTGTTTTTTTTCCTCAAACATGCTAAGATCTTAAGTATGTAAATTTTTAAAAGCTGGACCTATAAGGAAAACAGCTGCAACGAGAATGTGTCCGCTAAACCAAGAGTGTGTCCTCCCTCTCTACGGTAGCTATCCCCTATTTTGATAATTTGTATATTGTATGTAAAATATATATTCATGTTTGTATATCTCCGTTAACATTGATGTTTGTACTGTCTAGGTGAGTATGATGTCTCCACTGCAATTTCTCCCATAGTGTATCTAGATGATCAGGATTCAGGTTAAGTTAATTATGCTATTCACGATGTTCTTGCGTGTTTAAAACATATTACTTTTCCTAGTTGTGGGTTGTCTTTTGGGCGATGATTTTCATGTAAAACAATGACTGTATAATGATGTAAAATTTGCAGATAACTTGATTTGATAGTCTTGCTAATTAATACATATACACATTGGGAATATGTTGATGATATTAGAAACGGTTGCTGACTGCAAAAACTATCATCTTTGGTCCTGTTTGGCACATCTGCCCCGCCGCCGCGAGTCCCCTGCCCGAGCTCCACTCCCGCCCAAGGTCCACCCTCGCCAACGGCCTCTGTCCTTCATATCTTCGCCCCGCTGCCACGAGCCCCCTGCCTAGCTCCACTCCCGCCGCCACGAGTCCCTCGCCACCGCGCGTCGCGGACTCCCCACTTGGATGTATTTTGGATCTCCCATTTTGGAGACCAAGGTTTTTGGGTGGTGTCCTTTCAACCCTATAGCACCCCAATTTGGGTTTTGGGTCTTCTCCACCGTTGGAGATAGCCTTATGGTTCAACAATTTCATCATACCCTGGTTTTATTACAACATCGAAACACTGCAGTAAAGAATCAAGTGATCATATGGAATGGCTGGTGTTTGAATGCACCACCAAAGCAGTCGAGTAATTGAGCCATCAATAGTGTGTTATGGATGCTAGTGAATACTTTCCGTGCCAACTAAGGCATTGTTTGTTTAGGCTCAGAACAACATGGAACATGGATTGCAGTCCAAACCACATGGATGGAAGATCATATATGATTTGAAATTTGGTCTGGCATTCAGTTTGGCCTAGTGTTGTATGAAAACCAGTCCATTCCAACCTTTTTCTTGCCTTTCCAAAAAAAACTCAGCCCTCCAAGTCCGGAAATGCAACCATGGCATGATTTCGCTTTTTCACGTGGATTGAGAGACACATGTGATTTGACTCAATCCATGTCGTGGAAGTGATACATGTGGATTCCATTCCACAACCACCAAACAAGGTCTAAGGGATAATGTCATATACTCATGTATACTTGAAACTTTTACATTAACTGTGAAGTTTTATAACTTTTGAAGCTGATTTCAGCATGCATGTACTTAAGATCTTTCCATGCATCGGTTGACTGAGCTTTGAATTATTTACTTATTACAGGGCATGATAAACCTCATGGAACAGGCGAGGATTTAGTTGGCGGAAGTTGAAGACTATTTAGTCGTCTGCGCATATTTGTGGTGTGTTCGGCTAATTAGGTATTGGCACAGGAACGCTATGGTAAATATAGACTAAGTCTTGTATATATTTGCGTGGGGGCCTTGCAATATTGATTGGAACTTCCACACAAACATTTCTGTGAAATCATATGATGAGAGAATGCCTGATCTTTATAATCCGACCCAGTGACGGATCTCACCAGAAAACTTAGGTAGGGCGAAGTGTCGAAGCCATGACACATGTTTAATGAACGACAAAATAAATTCATACTAGAATATTGAAACTTCTGAATGTTTTCCAACCCCCAAACTATTTATATAAGAACATGGAAACATTTACGGATATTAATATCAGAATATTTTTAGAGATATTTTCACACAAGATTTTAATCAAGTTGGTGACTATACAGAGCTAATGGAATCTGTTTCAACATGCTTGGAGTTATAATTATTTTTTAGTGAATTAAAACAAAAGAGATGAACTAGTACTAACAACACTTCAGCTAATTAGCTTCCTCCCTGCCTTGGTCGTGGCAGCTAATTAAATAAATAACGGGTCTCGGCTAGGAGTTTAGGTAGGGCGACCGCCCTACCTTCCTCTATTGGGAGATCCGCCTCGATCCGACCTGTGATTCAGGTGCTGCCATCGTCACAAAGGGTCCAAACTGCTTGTTACAGTGCTTAGTTCCATGATGCTTTTTGATAATCTATACCATCGTGCTCTGATTTAGCTGATCAAACAAAAGAATCTAAACACATCTAGGGCCATACGCATACATTATTACTTACGACGGTGGGCATTAATCATACTGCAAAAATCAGTGGGAGTGGGTTTTTTTTAACGCTAAACTACCCAACCACCTCCGTGGGGATAAAGGTTGTGTTTGGTTTGAACTCGGCAGCTTGGAAATGCAATTGTTTCAGAGAAATGTCATGTAACATTCAGCTGCAAAACTATAAGAAACGGATATAGTTCAGCAAGAAATTTAAGTCAACGATTCATCAGATAATAGTACAGAAATTGGAACTTGATGGTATCCAACAAAGAAATTAGTGGGAAAGGAACCACCTCCGTGGGAACAAAGGTTGTGTTTGGTTTGAACTCCGCAGCTTGGAAATGCAATTGTTTCAGAGAAATATCATGTAACATTCAACTGCAAAACTATAGGAAACGAGCATAGTTCAGCAAGAAATTTAAGTCAACGATTCATCATATAATAGTAAAGAAATTGGAACTTGATGGTATCCAACAAAGAAATTAGTCGGAAAGGATGGCTTGTGCAAACTGAACTTGACTTGGCTGACGCTTGCTGCCACTATTACAAAAGGAGCCTTTAGTAGCGCTTCGTTTTTTATTATAATAATAGACATATTAAGAGACACTATTACAGTATGCAAATGCCGACGTCAGCAGGTTGAAACACTATTATAATGCATCTAACAATATCGGATGACGATGACATCAGCGAGAGCGCTGATATTGTTGTGTGCACTACACTCTAATATCAGACAGGGGATGACATCAGCGGTGTATATTGTTGTCTGCCACTATAGTATCGGACACGGGATGATGTCAGCGTGTCCGATATGGATGTTCCGCCTATAAATCTTCGTCCCTTTTCTACAAGTGTATGATTTTTTTTAAAAAAATTATATACAAATTTTCTATGTGTATAGGTGTATAGCATGTTCATCTATGAAAAGCAATCGTTCAAAAAAATAATTTTCTTTCTAGATTTACGAAATAAATAAAGAAATTATTGAACAATGACTATTAATGAGAAATTATTGCAAAATAGAACCATATCGACATAATAAAAATTCATCCATATTATAGAGATTTTTGAGAGTAAAAAAAAATCAACACATTTGGATTAAATATATAAAATATAGAGAAATTTAAAAATTAAAATATGAATCAAAATAAATAAAAGCTTATGTGGCTGATAGGAGGGAACCAAATATCAGTGTTTCAACATGTCTTCTACACTCTCTGACTTGTGGGACCTTCTTTATGATGTATATAAATGTGGAGGGTACCCTCACAACCCTAGCTCGCATCATGCTGCATCGCCTCCGCTCCCTTCCTCGCATTGCGCGGCCGTCGTTGCCTCTATGTTCCTCGCCGACCAGCCCCGCACCTTGAAGTCCATGCAGCACCCGCTCAACCGCTGGCCGGCTCACCGACCGGCCCCTCTCCCCCAAGATTGAATAATATTTTGATGCCTTATGAATGAGTATAAGAATTCAATGTTCATACTCCACTGTTATTATAGGTACTGGCTTATTCTAAAATAAAAAGAATAGATATGAGTGCTGTTGAAAAAAAGGAAATTAATGGATGGTGACATATTCTAAAACTTTTAAAAAATATGAGTACAATAGAAAAAATATAAAAAAAATAGTGCGCATGCAAGGGGAGTCGAACACACGAACTCTCTAGTTGCAAACACAACAGCCCCTGCCCGCCTCCGCTAGGTTCCAGGCCGCCGCCGCCCATCTCTCTCCCACCTCCACCGCCTCCCCTTTCTTTCTCCTGCAGCATGAACCACGTTGGGCCACTGTCTAGCTCGAGCCCCAGGAGCCGGAGCTGCTGCGTCTCAGGCATCGAGCCACCCTCTTCTCCTCTCGGGTGCTGGGCTCCGGGTGGCCCGCGGCTGGATCTGGACGCGGGTGAGGGCTCCGGGGGGCTCGCGGATGAGTCCGATCGGGGGCGACGGGCTTAGAGCAGTGCGCTGTGGCGGAGGGTGGCAGCCAGCGTGAGACGGTGGCTCTCCGACGACGACAAACCCTCCCTTCCTCAGCTCTGTGACGCGGGACGGCGCCCTCATTCTGGCCTTCAACAACACGAGCTGTATGAAGTGAACTTGTTAGAATTTACCACATGTGCTGTATTGCTTTGTGCTCTTGACATTATTCTGATTATTTTTTTGTCAGCTTGAGAACAATTTGTTGCGTATGTGCGAAGAGCATCTGGACAATGGAAATGACATTGGTTCTGATGTGGAAATTCCAGTATGTCGTGTTTTTAATTTATATCTCTCTCTATATGTATATGTATTTATATCCATATTTAGAAAACTTTTGTTTCTTTAGAGATCACAGAAAGCCAAAACATACTATTATGAAAACTGATATGCATTAAGAATTACATTTTGTTTAGGTTGGTATATACCGCGTGCGCAAAGATTCTCGCTGCAATGTAATTCTGACATTAAAAGTGCGTGATGATGTTGAAGTGGTTGCAATTGGTAAGCATTTCTCTTTTTAGCATTTCTGAAGTTGATATGAAGTGTAGGGATTAAACTTTATGTGAACAAATATAGGATATATGCCTTATTAGGATGTCAAGGACATGTTTAGGGTGGTTACATTGTTAAGAGAAGGAATCACTGTTAATGCATACTGTTTTTTTATGGGAAATACAGTAGGGGAAAACCGTTAACTGTGGTAATATGTTAATTCATACTGTTTGTATGCGTGAATAGTAACTTAGGCAGTGTAGCACTGGATTTGTGCCATTAGCTTTGGTTGTTATCTTAGATCAGTTTGTATATCTACTGTTCGGCCAGGATCTTCTTATTTTTTTCTTGAACGTGCTAAGATCTCCAGTTTGAAAGTTTTTAAGAGTTGCACCCCATAAAGAACACTGCTGCAACTCTCGTAACTCAGATAAGACTGCGAGTTGAAACCAAGCTGTGCATCATCCCCCCTTCAAAGTAGCTATCCCCTCATTATGATAATTTGTATATTATGTGAAAAGGTACATTCATGCTTGTATATTTCTGTCAACACTGATGTTTCATGTTTATACTATGTATAGGTGAGTATGATGTTACCGCAATTTCTGCCTTGGTGTCTCCAGATGATCCGGACTCAGGTTAAGTTAACTCTGCTACCGGGACACGTTACTTTTCCTAGTTATGGGTTGTCATTTAGACGATGATTTGCAAAACAATGATTACAATGATGCAAAATGTGCAAATAACTTGGTTTGATATAATGTTGCCACTACATATACAGATTGGGAAGATGCTGATTAGAAATTGTAGCTGACTGCAAAAACTATTATCTTTGGCTTTGTTTGGAACAGCTCCTGATATCAATGTTTGGCTGAGTTTATGACATACTAAAATAATTTGTTTTTACAATTTTATGTTTAGTACAAAGTAAGAACAAAATGACTCAACTAAAGACCCTTCGTCCGTCCACTGCTCCAGATCCAGGAGTAGGTATGAGCAGCTCTTTAAGCTGGAGCTCTGCCAAACAGGCCATTTATATAGCATTTTTTCTGTTTAATCTCTTCCTATACATATAGGAGAAAATATTTTGCTGTCGCTGGTGAGAAATTTTAAGAATTTAAGACAAACGAAATATTGTGATTGATGTGTCAAGTGTTGTGGCATGTTATCCTAGAGATGGCTTCATGGATTTGATTGTTTGCTGCCATCTGCCAAGTTTGTTGTGTCTTTTCTGGCAGCTGTTAACATATACTTTTTACACACATAAGGCTAATTTCGCATGTGGTTAATGTATCATTAATTCATTTTAGATCAGGTAACAAGCCTGCCCCAACTTTCTTGGCGCTAGGCTTCTTATGGCAGCTATTATTTAGTTGCATATGGGTTTACTACAGCATCAAAATGAATCAAGTGACCAGCTAACATATTCCAGTTAGCTGTTATGCACCCTGAGGAACAATTTCCAGATATATACTTGAAACTATTACTTATGAAGCTTGATAATTGTGGAAGCCCATGTTTTCAGCATGCATGAACTTAGGTCTTTACATGTATCGTTTGACCCAGCTATGAATTATTTTCTTACAGGGCATGAGAAACCTTGTGGAACTGGCGAGGATGAAGTTGGCGGAAGGTGAAGGCTGCTTAGTCGTCTGCATATATTCGTGGTGTGTGGGGACTATTCAGGTGTTACCACAAGAATGTAGACTGGATTAACTTTGGTTGGTTACATGAGTTCCAGCAGAGTGCCATATCTCCTATTGAACTGCAAGTCTGCAACAATCTTTATCGTTGCACAATTCAGCATTAAGTCATTGAAAAGGTTCTCGATTATCTATATTCTCAAAGTTTGAAGCGTAAAGCATGAGCCACTTTGCATGATTACTCTTGTGCTTTGGGGTAGCGCCATGGAGGCAGGACGTCCATGCCAGTATTATTTAGATATTCTAAAAGGAAAATAAAAAAAGCTGTTCTAGCAACATCATGGGGGGCCTCCAAACTGGGAATGTTGGTAATGAAATTGCTGTTTGCTGAGGTCATATTATGACCGGCTACACACTCTAATTCGTGCCTTAGAGATAATTCGTGCTTTTCTAGTAAACCATATGATGAGAATGCTTGTAATGTAGTTAATTCATATCGTCATCATGCATCCAAACTGCTTGCAGTGCTTGTATGTGTTAAAGCTCAGTTGCCATGATGCGTTTTCATAACCTGTACCATCTTGCTTTTATGAGACCATGAGTTAGTCAACTAAACGGATGTATCAGGACCATACTGTTAGTGTATATTTGGGCCATCTAAGTCTATGTATAGGAACTATTTATGCCCACTGGTTTGGATGAATACCAGAATTATTCTTTCCAACATGGTATAGACCTAGGGTTTCTCTTCTCCCTCTCTCTCCCTACCATCGCCGCTAGCCACCACCCGCCATCGTCGTCGTCGACGGCCATGGCAGCTAGGAGCAAGTGTTTGGAACACTTGTCTAGTTGTTAGCGCTTGTGTCCATAGGAAAAACCGGACTATTAAGAGGGTCTAGGTCATATCTCTTAGGTCACGTGTATAGATGCTTAGTGAAATCACAAGGTACTAGGTGATAGTGGAGAGGTCAAGTTGGATGAAGCTGGAAAACAAAGTCAAGGGAACACGAGAAGTTTCAGCTTCTAGAGATAGAGATTGGACAAAGAGGTGCTAGAGACCAGACGGTCCAGTCATCAACGAGAAATCTAGAATAGAGGAGAAGTTGGCCGTGAGGAAATATGTTGGAGCAAAATTGTGAAGACCGCATTGTAGACATGACTGTATGGTCTGTAGGAGACAATTCTGGACAGACGAGGAAGTGGTTGCAACAACTCTCTATTTGGAGAAGGAGCGATGAAGGACTGCACTGTTTGTATGGAAGCAGCTATGGACAGAGAGCAGTAGCTCTAGAGGAGTCGTCCGGTGAATACAGGACTATCTGGTCTAGATAGTGACCTGATTGTAAGAGTAAATAATAAAATAGGATATTCTATTTCATAATTTTAAAATAGAGTTCTTTTTTTTAAGTATTATTCCTCATTAGTTTGCATACATTCGTAATCCTATTTTAATTAGGTTTTAATCTAATTAGTAGTAAGTATTTTCTTTTTTATTTAATAGTCTCTTACTATTCTTAAATAAAGGATAGGGCAATTCTTTTTTCTAGAGATTCTAGAGAAAACGAGACAAAGTGAAGCAAAAGAGTTTTCTTTATATAAGAATTAGGTCTATACCACTCTAAATAGAGTGAAAATCCAAAAGAAAGAGAGTGGGGATTCCATTGGATGAATCCTTAAGGAAGATATGGCACAAAAGAAACAAAAGCTAAAGTAAGTGCTCTTTGATTTGAGCAAAAGAGATTCTTGTTTCACTGAGGAAAAGAGAGAAGTTCTGGATAAATTGATAATGCCAACTGAATTGACTAATTTCAGTTCTGTCTATTCCACATTAATAGGAGTACATTTGTGTTCCTGCTTCATGAATATGATATTTTTTGAACATTTCTAATAATAGCAAGCCTTATTCCTATTTTGGTATTTTGGATTTCAGGGCTTTTAGCCCCGATTAATGAAGGACCAGAGAAGCTTTTCAGTTATGAATCGGGTATAGAACCTATGGGGGGTGCTTGGTTACAATTCTGAATATTCAATTAAATGTTTGCGCTAGTTTTTGTTGTTTTTGATGTGGAAACAGTCTTTCCCTATCCTTGGGCAATGAGTTTTAATGTATTGGGTGTATCCGTTTTTATTGAAGCTTTTATTTTCGTGCTTATCCTAGTTGTTAGTTTAGTTTATGCATGGCGAAAAGGAGCCTTAGAATGGTCTTAACTGAATATTCAGACAAAAAAAAAAAAGAAGGAAAAGATTCCATTAAGACAGTCATGAGTTTGATTGAGTTTCCGTTACTTGACCAAACAAGTTCCAATTCTGTTATTTCAACTACACCGAATGATCTTTCGAATTGGTCGAGACACTCTAGTTTATGGCCCCTTCTATATGGCACCAGTTGTTGTTTCATTGAATTTGTTGTATTAATAGGTTCATGATTCAATTTTGATCGTTATGGATTGGTACCAACATCAAGTCCTAGGCAAGCGGGCCTAATTTTAACAGCCGCTACGGTAACAATGAAAATCGCTCCGTCTTTAGTGCGATTATATGAGCAAATGTCTGAACCAAAATACGTCATTGCTATGAGAGCCTGTACTATTACAGGGGGAATGTTCAGTACAGATTCCTATAGTACTGTTCGAGGAGTTCATAAGTTAATTTCTGTGGATGTTTACTTGTCGGGTTGCCCACCTAAACCAGAGGCTGTTATAGATGCCCTAACAAAACTTTGTAAGAAGATATCGCGAGAAATTGTTGAGGATCAAACTCTATGTCAAAGTCAAAAGAAAAATCGATGTTTTACTACCAGTCATAAATTTTATGTTCGACGCAATACTCATACCGGAACTTACGAACAAGAATTGCTCTATCAATCACCATCTACTTTAGATATATCTTCTGAAACTATTTTCAAATCCAAAAGTCCAGTCTCTTCCTCTAAATTAGTAAATTAAGAGGAGGTTTTTTATGCAGAAAAAGAAAGAGCAATGCAATCTTTCAAACTTACATTTGAAATGTGAAATAAAATATTTATACAAAAAAAAACAGGGGGGGGGGGGGGGGGGGGAGGGAGATCAAGACAATGTAGCAGGGGTGGTTATCTAATTGGCTAGTCAAACATAAGGTGGTTCATAGATTTTTGGGCTTCGATCACCTATGAATAGAGACTTTAAAAATAAAAGCAGGGGATTGGGATTTCATTGTTGTCATTTTATATGTATATGGTTACAATTAGTTATCTTTCCAATGTGCTTATGACGTAGCACCCGGTGGATCTTTAGCTAGCGTGTATCATCTTACGAGAATACAGTATGGTATAGATAACCCAGAAGAAATATACATAAAAGTCTTTACCCAAAAGGATAATCCTAGAATTTCGTCTGTCTTCTGGGTTTGGAGAAGTGTCGATTTTCAAGAACACGAATCTTATGATATGGTGGGAATTTCTTATGATAATCATCCGCGCCTTAAACATATCTTAATGCCTGAAAGTTGGATAGGCTGGCCCTTACTTAAGGACTATATAACCCCTAATTTCTATGAAATACAAGATGCTAATTAAATGATAATAAATTCATGCTCACTTATACAACACAACTCTAGATTTTATTCAAGTCACGGAATATTGTGCTATTCTGTTCCTAGACGAAACAAAATACCTATTATATTCTAATTACTTCCTATTATACAAAAAGGTCCAGATAGACTGATCAAAAAAGGGCTTCATTTCAATTTTCCAATAAAGAAGTTCTTACCACGAACTTTGTACAGCGCATATTATTTGGAACAACTAGGAAAGTAAGTATCAAGAAAAAAAATATTCTTCAGAATAGGGGAATAAAAAATTAATAAGAAATACAAAAATAAAGCAAAGCTACATTTGTAAACTCTAGAATTTAAATTACACTTTTGAGAATGCTTAGGAGCAAACTAAATGAGAATTTACATTTGTAAATTCCAATGGGTGCAGTTATTGTTAAAGCAAAGGACTAAAACATAAGTATCATATTTTTATATTAAATTTCTGTAACATTTATAGGATTCAAAGAGGTAGGCTGCAAAATGCCCACATGCCAGCCTAATTATACTAGGGTCTGGTTTGACCCATGTGGTGGGCCATGTGGCTGGGCAGTTAGGGATAAAATTTCCTAACCGCTTGGCCCGTCGCGGATCTACAGTAGTAGCATGGGGGACAGCTGTCCTCCTAAAAAAATTGCTAAAAAATCAAATACAAAGACTCCCTTTAGTATATTAGGCATGTATAAACCTTATAAAATGTCATTGTTTTGAGTTCAAATCTACACTAGAGAGAAAAATAACAGTCTATCATGACACTGAATTGAACTACTTAAATATTTATGGCTTATATTTGTATATATTATTTTGTTAATTTTGTTTGGGCTGTATAATTTTACACCCTCTGTGGATCCGCCACTGTCAACGGGCATGCGCTGCCGCAATTGCCAGTGATTTGCGTTGCCATACCATTCGCCACGTAGTCGTCGTCGTCGTGCATCGTTGGGTGGCCATGACAAGTGCCGTGCAGTCAGGCCGCCGTGGTGTGTGAGACTTGTCGTCCCGCACTTGCGCCGCTTGTGGTGAGACTTGCCGCCCCGGGCTTGCGAGCGCTCGTTTCGTTTACTACGACGAGCAGGAGTCGTTGCGATTCGTTGAATTGAGCTTGCGCCGCCGCTGTTGGAGCACCGCTTGCGCGGGTCGTTGCGATTCGTTGAATTGGGCTATCATGTGCCTTCGTGCGTAATGGTCGGCACGTCGCCACAACGTACCGCCTGGACGGGTCGTCGTTGTTGTCTCGTTCGTGTGGTCGGGCCACAGTCGTTGTGGCCGCTTTGATGCAATGCACAGCACATCGTGGTCTGGTCGGCGCCACTGTTGGTGAAGTCCTAGAATGACGCGCCTCCCCCGAAATCCCCAAGCGTGCGTCGCGGTGACCGCTGACATAATCCCGGTGTTTAGCGCTGTCGAGGCCGTGCTGCCAGGCTCCATGATTAGCATTTGCTGCCCGCAGACATCAGACGGTTGCTGCTGGCAGGTACTATCTCTGTCTAAAAATATAAGTATTTTTAAATTTAGTTAAAATCAAATAATTTTAACTTCAATTATTAATATAAAAAGTTATAATAATTAATCAAGTATAAAAATGTTGTTAAATCCATCTTAAAAACAACTATTATACTATACAACTCTTTATATTTATAACTATTTACTTTTAAAGATATTATTAGTCAAAGTTTAAGATGTTTGATTTTAACTAAAGCTAAAAATATTTATATTCTTGGACGGAGAAAGTAAGTGCGTGGTGGCATGGAGGCAAGGCGGTTGGTGGGAGTGAGAACGCCGACAAAGATGGCGGATTGTGAACAATCATGCGACGATGCGTGGTTTGCAGGGAGAAACATGCATGGTGACTTTTGCAATGATGGATGTAGTGTCTGCCACATCCCTGGGCAAAGTGTATCCGATGGATTCCAATTTTGAAAGACTTGTGTCTTCTTCCATGATGACAAGCAATTTTCGTTCTCCTGTTCTTCTTGTGGCGGAGACGAAATGCTCCGTCTCGTTCAAGATGAAGAGAAACAGGGCGCTAGTTCGTCAGGATGTGAATAAGGCCTTCGTGCCTCCCTTGTTGTCGACGAACACTGCATGATCGAAAGGATTCTTGCAGTGAGCCCTGACAGCGAGATCAACAGGATCTTGTTGTGGTTGTTGAAAAAAAACTCACCGACTCCGACGATTTGTGTCGCTGTACCCTGTATTAGAGCCGGTTAGTGGTAGTTAAGAGCACGTGTCTGAGAGCGTGTAAACTGTAGTATTGTAAAGAGATAATTGGACTCGAGGAAATGGCCATGACCAATTCACTATTGATGATATGAGTGTACATTTATATGTTACATGTAGAATAACGGTCAATTAATCGGATGGAGTAGTAAGGTGAAGGCTACTTCGGACCTAAAGGCCAAGGGGGCCTCATTCCAGATTGTTGACCTTGATGATCTTCATTCTCAATAGAGACTATTGACAGATTTCCACACCCGCCTTTCAAAAAAAGAAAAAAAAAACTCAACCACCATCACGAGCAGCTAATCCCCATTATGTTCCACCAGCAGCTATTTCGTGGCGGCAGCTCCCATCTTTCACTTCATGTTGAACCTTTGCTTTGGTTTTTGTCGTCTTCTCAAATTCTGTAACATGGTAGACCACGATTGAGCAGAGCTCTGCCTCGTGAGCCTTTTCTCCCCTGCATTAGCTTTGTTTCAAGCTAACAGCATCTCCACAGCAATACGAAAGATGTGAGTTGCACTCGTTCCAGGAACGTCGACATTTTCTTTACAACTTCCTGCCCCGAATGACAATCATCCCTCCTATATTCCTCCAGGTTTAGCCTCCTCCAACATTACAACCTTACACTTAAAGAACATGACCACGATCTTCATCCAACCGATTGCACATTGAGCAAATAGTTCATTCTACATGCCTCTCCTTGCAACCTAAGTTGAATGAAGCGGTGCCAACAATATTAGAGGCACGGCTACCAAAGACGTTAACCCGTGTCTTGATTTGCTTTACTCATCAACTCACAACTTTGAAGCTTCAAGCTAGCCGACCAGAAATTTAAGTGCTAAGCTGAAATAAACGCTTTCCAAAGGGAACAAACATTCATTGGGATTCCTGGAATATCAATACCATTACAAACAGCTATGCATAAGTAATACTCAGGTGACAGACAATAGCATGCATGGCCGATGTTGCATCTTCGAGAAGGTCCAAGTAACTAAATGAAGAGAAGCGATTCCTAGAATATTAATACCAGCACAAACAACTATGCAGAAGTAATGCTGAGCTGACATATAGTAGAATGCATGGAGATGATCCTGCATCTTCGAGAAGTTCCAAGTAACAAAATGAAGAGAAGGGATACTTCGGACAACAGTGAGGAGCTAACTGGTCATGAAGCATGACAGTAGAATCTCATATCACACCTGCACACCCACAAATAGAATAAAATCAAATAAAAAATACAAACAAAGGAAGATTAAACAATAAATAAAGTGATGGAAATTGTGCTTACCCCAGCCCCTCAACGTTGCTCTAAGGTCCTGGTACGAAACAAAAAAAGAGAACTTCTCATTTCCTCCATGCAAGACACCACAGTAGTCCGCCTCTCCAGTCAGCAATAGAGCTCCAGAACTTCCTGTCTCTGAGGTGATATCAATCTGGGGGAGTCTCATCTGAAAATGGCAGGGGTTATCCTCGGACAGGGAACTGAAAGGCCGAGACCGATGCGCTACTTCTCCTAAGACTGCTGTCCGGTGCGCCTCAATTGGCCAAGATAGCATAGCCACACGGCTCATACTATTGGGGAACCTTCTAGCCATATGGAGCACAGGGTGAGGTTCCTGACAACAATTCTGAACTTCTTGTGCTGTAACACGAAGTAACATCAGATCCATTGATCCATTGAGGCATTTATCCGGGTGACTCGTGCTCTCATGTAAGTTCTCTGCAGCCCTGCATTATCCACTATCCCCCTTTGGTAGACCACTTCATTGTGATCACAAACAATCCTTACATCGAACAGGCGATTAACATCAATTGCAGTAATTGGGTACTTGCTGTTGAATGCAGGGCCCAATACATGCGCGCATGTCAATATCCATAGGTCTCAATTAACATTGTTAACCACAGATCCAGTGCAACATTGATCATCGCCACACTTCTCAAGTCTATCTTGATGTTCTAGTTTACTAACTTCAGACTTTCCTTTAATGGGAATAACGTTATCCCACAATTCCTTCACCTTCTTGGCTTCCTTGGGCTTGAACTCAATAAAAACAATGGAGCTTGTACACCTCTCCCTAACCCACTGTGCTAGCTCATTGGAGAATGCATTCGGTGGCAGAACTGCTGCCATCTGTATTATTGATAAACAATCCAGGATAAATCAGTCATAAACTTTACATCTGAGCTCAAACAGAGCCACGCAGAGTCTACAAAGAAAGCAAGAAAAGCACCAGATAAGACTGGTTTTCAGTGGGTTCACAGGCATCTTAGAGATTTCAGAGAATTGTTATGACATGTTCAGAATGAGGTCAGCGTTCTACAGCTTGCATGATGTGTTCGTTAACAATTACAGCTTAACATCCTCAAGTGAGATGTGCTCAATAGAAGCCCTAGGCATGTTTTAATGGATGTGCGGTGCACCTACTTCAGTCAACCAAGCCGGGCACAGACTAAGAATACAAGATCCAACAAAAATCTGTAGTACAAGCCACAGAGCCTCCACCGAAAATCGAAGTGCAGGCATAAATAGAACTCCACAGGGAGAACAGGATCATAGATGAGTTACCAGCACGAGCAGGGGCGTGGCCTGAAGAGCACGCGCTGTGGATCAAAGATCGACGAGGGTAGCTACTCGCGGAAGGGATTCTTGTGCCGGTTTCCTCTGACTCCCGTCCTTGACGCGCCGCCGCAGTCCTCAGCGCCGCGCAAGCCAGCCCCCTAGGTTTTCAGGGGGGATCTTGAGGGGACGGTATCAAATGAGTTGGAGAGGAGATTTTTCTTCCGGGCCTCTTCCAACAAAACAGAACAGGCCGGCATACCGTGGGCCTATTCAAGCCACAAACTTGCCCAATCCTGGAAATGAGAAGAGAGTAACCTGGTTATTATCATGTGATAAATTTTTTTACAGGAAAAAGAAGAAGAAACAGGTATCTGAGAATGATGAACAATACAACACCTATCTGTTTTCGTCTAAAACAAATGAAATGTTGAAACAAGTGTTGGGTATGGCACATGGTACTGATGGATGACGTGCCACCAAGGTATCGGTGGGGATCTTGAGCCTCTCGCGACTTGTGTCCTGCTCCAGGCACGGAGCAGCACAGCACGGCGACCCCTTCGCCGGCCAGTGCCATCTCCAACGCCGTGGACTTCTCTCATCGGCTCGGTGGCCTGCTTCGGGTAGCTCATCAGACACGGCTGATGTACAGCAGTGCATTTGGTCGTGCTTCGCTCGCAGTGTGACTTGTCAGATATATCAGCACCGAGCAGGCAGAGACGAGATGAGTGCTGAGGTCAAGGCTTGCATCATCAGTAGCAGATCCTCAGTGGACCCTGACCCAGTGCCCTGAGGATGGAAATGCGATCTGCGCCAGCATTTATAATTTACGGAGTACTACTACAGTCTACTAGTACTTTTTATTTTGGAAACTCAGTCTATTAGTACTAGTACTACAAAAGACGTGCCATTTTTTTTCTTTCACACCCTGTCCTACAAGGCTTCCGTTCGCAGCACATCCCACTACCTCATACTACTCGGATATCACGCGTGGGACTAGCTCTCGTATCGTCACAGCTGTCCACAGCCCCTTAAATTGCCAAATAATCAAATTTCCTTTTCCCCATATTTTCAGCAACTCTAAACACTCAAAGAACCTCATTTGAAAAGTTTATTTACTTACTATATTAAAACACTCCTATACCAAGAAAAACCTGCTGTTAATTAGATCATCCAAACAACTCTGTTTAACTATTCCAATGCTCTCCCTTTCTATTACTTCCTACTATAACACTCTGATATCAAGATAGAAAAACAAGTGTCTTTAATGAGCTCATCCAAACAGTTTTGCTGTGCAATTCCTATGCTAAAGGTGGATTAAAAGCTACTTTGGTTTGGCTCGACTTGGTTCGATCCATTAACGAGTTGAATTGATCTTATAGTTTAACTCGTCAAAATAGCGACTCGAGTTGGTTTACAAGCTCAACAACTCTTAAAAGACCAAGAAGGTCCAATAGTAACATAATATAAAATAGGGAGCGTCTAATTTTTAACTGACTGAAAATTAAGTTTACTATCAACCAACACTTTTGTTCCTTGGATCTAGATTTAATGGATACAAAAGAATAATTCTACAAATAAATAAATAACAAAAAGAAACAAAAGAATTCCCGGGTGCGCCGCTCGAGTGCCGGGTCACTCAAGTGCCTCAAGGCCGTCGACTGAACAGGTGTCTCTTTTCAATCGTTTGAAAAGAAGCATTGCATACATATTATTTTGGAACCTATTTCAAATTTCTTTTTTCAATTTTTTTTTTGTGAAGTGTTTATTTTATATTTTAGCTACTTTGTACTTGTATGTTTCAATTTGCTAGAATATAGTGCTCCAGTTGTTTTGTGTTACTGGCTCACAAGCCTAGCAAGCTTGAGCTGGTTATCGAGCACTACTGTGGATAAGATTATTGAGCTGATTACCTAATAATGCCTCAAGTCCTAAAATAATTGACGTGTTAGTCGTCTCTAATTTTTTTTAAAAAAATAATTGTTATCCTAATTTTTCAATACACATTTCTCTCTTTCCAATAAATTTATCTCTCTCTCTCTCATTGTCATATATGTACTCACTTTTTCAAATTTTCCCGTATTCAAAACTAAAACGTCAATTACTTTAGGCATAGTGAGCACTGTGCATGCTACTTGAAAATTAAAGAAAAATATAAATATAAAGGACAAGTTATTATATCAACAATACCTTCGGTTGGGTCGAACGCCATCTGAAACCCTGTGGACATCCAGAGTACGTACAAGTTCAAAGCAGAGTATGGCAGGGACAGTCTACACTGAATTATTTATCTCTTCGACCAGGGACAGTCTACACTGAATTATTCATCTCTTCGACGAGCATCAAGATGGAGTGGGAACGACTGTTACACGAAGAAATGTAGAGCAATGTCAAATAAAGACAAGTGGAACTAATAGTCGATTGAAAATCGATAGGAACAGTAGAAGCAACAACTCTTAACTGAATGGAACCTATCTACTGCGGGTGTTTTGCAAACAATGGGAAGATGCATGATAATCTATGGTGAGAAAGAACTTTTTGGGGGGGGGGGGGGGGGGGTGAGACTTTGACTTTTAGTGTTGAACTCTCATTTGATACGAATTTAGATAGATAACTCGAAGAGAGAGTTCTTTACTGTTTGTGTGAGTTGGTTTCAAAATGCCAATGGGATTTGTTTAGATGACAGGAGTTATGATGATAAGATTGATTCCATTCCCACAGAGATAATAATGAATCATCACGCACTCCTTTTCAATTGCTAATCTCAAGTGGAATTACCACCACTTTCTAACTAAACCTGCCCCTAAAGCACCCAAAGAGAGTAAACTGACTATTCATTTTTCCTCTAGAAACAACGATAGGAAATTAATTCTATGTATTCCGTAGACAGTCTTACTCGAGTAGCAGGGCAAGTATGTACTCCTAGTGAACAGCACAGCAAAGATTGCTAGTATAATCAGTGGTCAACTTGTCCCCGGGCCAGAGGATAGTAAAATCGGTAAGGAGAACGGCTAACCTTGACTGGCAGTTCATGTCGCTACAACCAGACGAGCTGCAACTCTAACCCGTTCGCTTGCTAATGGTAGACCAGCCAAATTTCCTTTCCAAATTCCTTTTTATGTATATAAAACACATGCAGTGATCCAACAAGCGCTGCAGCCCCATTTGGTACGTCTTGCTTCACTCTGAATTCCTCTGCCATTATTTGGCATGTCCATACCATAACTTTGCTGGCAGCGGCAGGATAAGGAATCAGGTCCTTCGTCGCACATTAGCTAGAACTCCAGAAAAGAAAAGAGAAAAAAAAAATTACGTACATCCTCCTCTCTGAAAACTTAAAAACTCTCACAAAAAATAGAAACAAAAAATAAAGAATGCCACCTGTAATCCTGTACCAAAATTCATATATCTGACAGTCGAGGTGACATAGCATTTCGGTCCTCGTTGTTACTATCAGATGTAAAAAGCAAAAATCCCTTCCAGTGACCATATTCTGGCACAATGGGATAATAGTACTACTGTAAACCATCTTCTGAATTTATATATTTTTTGTTAAAAAAAACAAAAGATTCCATCACCACAAGGTGTGCACAGCACGGGTACTGTTGGCTTTTGAAAGCTCACACTACCCACTACCCAACGTGGGACAGTAGTGGTTCATGATGCTGCTCTTTGGCATGCATGAACGGGTGCTGTGTATGACCCACCACCGGAACAGCGGCGCCGGCGAACATGGACGGCTACCGGCGGCGTGCCCTTGCCTGTACCATCGTAGACATATGCCATGATACAATATAAGACGAAAAGTTTTTGCTCAGAAAAATATATAAAATCTAATGTGAAGGAACAAATTAAAGTGGTTCTGAAAACACAGTCAAAGGCTATAGGATTTCAGATCTGCTGGACATATGAGCCCAGATCCGGACCTCACGGTGCATGAACATGACCAGGAAGCCAGATTTCCTCGTTCATGTGTTACCACGCCACGAGCATAAATCGTCTGGCGTGAGACTCATGACCTGTGTCGCCGTCACCGCTGTGGGGGAAAGAAAAACCATAAGCTAGCTACTCAGTGACATGCAAACCTACCTTGTTGTTGAAAGAGCTAGACAAAGACAGAAGAAGAAATCCAATAGGGATTCATCTGCAAACAACCTCTTCCCACACCTTGCCTGACGCTGAGGCACCACGGTCAGGCGCATCGTCGCAGATCTTCATCATTCAAAGGTCGTCACCGCAACGAACATGGAGAAGACATCGCTTTCCGGCCTGCACCGCCACGTCCAGGTCGCACCGGCTAGCCGGTGAATTGAACAGACGTCAGAGGAGGAGGAGGCCGCGTCATGGAGAGATTCCGGCCGGTGAAAGGAACTCATGGAGAAGGAGATATAGGTTGTTGGGAGAGGAGATGTGTAGAGAGAGGCATGCGTCTGGGGAAGAAGACGGAATAATCACAAAGAGCCCTAGGGACGGCGGCTGTCAATAGAAGACGCAGTAGGCCGACCTAAACGCGCCTCTTTAGGTCATCTCGTACGTATCCGTGTCATGCTGAGATAGCCTGACCTCATCACTGAGATGTTTGCATGGTGTACATGCAACAAAGTCCTGCCCATTTTTATTATAAAAAAACTTACCCATTTTCCCTTTTTTCTTGTGAATTAAACCTGCCCATTTCTAAAGAGAAGTAATATATTTTATCCAGAAATAATACACAAAATTATGAGGTTGCTGAAAAAGATACTCAATTCTTCATACATATGTTGGAGCTACAACTACCAATGTTTGAAAATATATCTATCGAGGAGAGAATTAAAATACAGTTCTTCCAGACCAAAAACACTTTTTATAACTCGAGAAAATTTTTCGGCACATTTGAGTATTTTTCTTTCCTCCGATCTTGTAGTATAATTTGTTTGTCGCTAATAAGGCTACAAACGTGGATGGATGGGCATGACTTTTTTTTTTACGGGGAATGGATGGGCACCATTACATGCACGTTACTACTAGTACGACATTATCATCGATTATACTTACGTCACGGCTTTCAATGTGGTGCGGTCGCCTGGTGTCTGCCACCCACACCCTGCATCACTGCGAGTGTCGGCTTGTACTCCAAAAACGTATGTGGCCAATCTTATTTTTTAAGAGCAGTTTTTGATACTATTAACGTATAGTTTAACATCTATAATTTGTAAATAATATATGCAACTTATGGCAGCTCTACATATCTATAATTTACAAATAATATATGCAAGACTAGTTACCACTAGCTTGTCTTTATCTCCTACAAATCGGATAGGCAGATGCAGGCAGGAAACGAAGAGCAAAATTAGGGTACATATGGGTTCTGCAGGCTTGTCCGTAGATGATTTTTACTATTGTAGATAACTTCTCTTTTTTTTATTTCTTTTCATTTTTTTCTCTAAGCACTGCAAATGTTAGTATGTGTCGTAGTGTTGTAGAGGCTCTTATATGTCACTATTGTCCTCCTCCTCTATGCATCAAGGAAGAGCCAAAGAGGCCTTCTAAACATGAGTTAAACTCGTGGTGGATGTGTATATAGGTTTGCACGAAACATCGAAAAAGCGAAAAAGGATTACCACAGAGCCGAGATGAGTCTTATGTGGTGAGGAGACTGAACCATGGAGACCTAGGAGAAGAAGCTTAGGTGATACAGAGGCGACGCTGACATGGGCCTCATGTGGAGTGGAGTGGCTTTTTATGATGCAATTGAGGTTTGAGGTGATGTCCATTATGAGAGAAATCTTCAGTTTCGATTAGACATGATGACGTCGCGAGCATCATCCTTCTCCCTGAAGGCATCGCTAGGGAATTCGGCATCATAAATGGGGAGGAAATGCTCTAACTATGGTTGGATTAGGCGACAATGTTGCTACGGATTTACCAATCTCAATCTTTTTGTTGTGGTAGTGGTCAGGAATAACACTTGGAAGTTATCAAATTATGGTGGACACTGGAGCTATAGGATACTTGTTTTCTCCTTATCTTTTCGTGGCATGTGCTTTTTAAAAAAAAAACATAGTTATTTATTGGACAAAAAATGATACCTTTGCAACAGCTTAGCTAATCCACTAGCATAAGCATTATAAATTTTGCTCTTTTCAAAAATCATGTTACATCACAATATGTTTACAAGTTGTGAGCTGAATGAGGTAAAATCCATTTCTATTTTGATTCTCTCTTTTTCTTTAAAGTTCACTATTAATATTTCTTTGGGGGTTTCATCTTCGCATAAGAAGAGCTGTGGAATGATAATGTTGAACTGTTGAGAAAGTTTTTATCTTAGTTTTTATGACCTTTCTTGTCGGTTCTTGTGAATTTCATACCTAGTTTATATCTTAAATTTCTTGGGACTACAAGGCTTCGTTATTATTGTTGTTAATTAGTAATATTTGGGGCTTGTTATTCTAAATTGGTTGGATGTGTGAGGGGATCGGCACGAGGAAAATGGATGTCAGTAAATGCACATCTCACGTTGTATTTATAACCCATAAGTATCCTAAGTACCTTCTCCAAATGACAAATGACAAACATGGTAAATGACCATTGATACTACACTACCCACCATATCAAGGATGGCGAGAAACTCGAAGAAGTAAACACTAAGATCCATGGAGTTTTTTGGAATAAGTACCGTCCCTTTATTAATCATCCAGGAATACAGTACATTGGTACAAACTCCATCTGATGCAGTAAACAGCCAAACATGGTGTCCTAGAGATTCATACACTGAACGTCTGAACCTTTAGCTAACCTATGTACGTCACCGTTGGAATCTCGCCTCACCATCGTGAAGCCTTCCATTTGTGCATTGATCTCCCTAACAATATGCTGCCTTTGATACTCCTCGCCACGTTTAAGCCAGTCGATCGCAAGCCGAAACTTCTGCAATATCAAATCAGCTGCGAGGCACACCCCTTATCTGCATGCCAATGCCTCCGCATCTCTGGATCAGATTTCCCTTTGAACACCACCACTGATGCTCCCTGAAAGCATCCCGCTTCATCGCGAGCTGCCATCGCTGCGATATTTAGGTTCTTCGACAGCGCGGCATGGACGTTGATCTTCATCAGTGCAGATGGTGATGGACTGATGGGATCGCGTGGTGCACGAGCCTGTTGAGCTTGCTGCTTCTTTGATTCTGGTTTTGCGAGCTCCAAATCAGTAATAAACCTGTCCACAAGCTATGTGTAGTAAAAGAACTCTAGTATATGTGTTAATGAATTACTTCCCCTCTAGCGTACAAAATCGCCTAAAGTTTGACTATCACCCTCACCAAAACTTCATGTTGGAGTGCTTCCCATGCTTCATGTGAAGCCAACCCCAAGCGTAATTAAGGATTTTGAGCATGACTGAGGAAGTCCAACAATTCTTCTCCTTCTAAAGTCCAAATACATTTAACCATGTTATACTCTAACAAGGAGTGTCGCCATGGAGCAGCAGTGGCAGACGCAGCGCCAGACGAAGCTGAAGTCGCCACGGCCAAACCTTGCGTGGTGGCGTCCGGCTCGATTGGCCGCCCTCCTCTTGGCCTGGAAGAGGACCGAGGTCGACGCCTCAAGGTCCTCTTATTTGATCTCGATTGATCCTCCTCGATGTGGGCAATATCCAATCAATGGTGGAAACCTGGAGGGGTAGGGATTTGGAAATATATTGATTGATTGATGATGAATCCCCGCTGGTTGGCGAATTACTCTCTGCTACTTGCTGACTGTCATCACAGCAGAACGTTCGGCTTTTATTTTGGCTGAAGAGCTGGGCACGGTTCGATGTTTCAGCGATCCTTTCTGGACATTCATCTAACAAAACTCCGGACATCAGGATATCTGTAAGCAAGGATGTTCAAGAACTAGACGCAAAAAAAAAAAAGGATGCTCAAGAACTGGGTTGCAGAACAGAGTCAGCAAGAACAGGATTATCACCAACAATGAAAAGTCCTTCGAATCACAATGTAGCAAGGTACTGACTGTTTCTGGGTTATCAGTTTTCTTCAGTGCCAAATAAGCATAACAAATTACTCCAAGTATGAAGGACAGTGTGGACACAAGTTGGAAAACTATAAGCCAGTAGCACTGTAGCAGAAATCGTATATTTGATCCACTTGAATCAGCTTTCACTGGCTCAACTGCGAAAAGGGAATAAAAAATCCAAATACAGAAACAGGACAATAGAAATATTTAGGGTATGACACCACCTCCATTATTAATTACCACTCAAGTTCAGTTACAAGCAGCAGGTAAACATAAGGTCACATGGTTAAAAAAAGGAATGAGGCAGAACTTGTAGTTCAGACACATGGCCTGCAGACTACATATTTACAACTGGCCTAGTTACAGAACTTGTAATTCTACAGAGGAATGAGGCAGATCCAACATCAAAAGACAACCGTGTGGCAGGCACGTTCTTCTTAAGGCTGCGGATGCTATAGGAACCATGAGCACAGTTAGGTAATATACATTTACACTGGCCTTGGGCTGGAAGGACTGAGATACAAATAACATCTACCCTGCCCTTTTTATTCTTTAGGGAAAGATATCTGCACCACAATTGTCCATAGCTATTGACACTTGGATACAGGTACAAACCGGTTATGGACTGCGTCTTTCAACCATCTTGTCGATCGGGTTTGTTTGACACGGTCCGCAAAAAGACGGTGCCTGTACACAAGGAAGAATATTGATCTATGTGGGAAAAACAATTGACAAGAATGCCAATTTTGATGGTTTTAAATTTTGCTCACCTCTCATACTCCAGCTTCTGAATGATTATTCCATTTAGTAGAAGCTCCGAGTTGAAAACACTGACACCTAGTGGGTAATCATGTACGTTAACTCAGACTATTAGATGAAAATGGTATGCAAAGTATACAATGTAAGTAACTCTAACCTCTCTCAAGCAGGGGTGCACAAGATTGGTAATCTTCTTCACATGAGATAACCAGTAGGTCATCAGGTGCCGTTGTTTCCTTCATTATGGATCTTCCCACCCTCTCTAATGGCTGTACATAACAAACTAACAAAATTAGGCTTTCTTGCACAGACAGAATAGTTGAGATGGAATCCCATTTAATTCACTGCATAATAAAACAGGTACAGGTCTCCAGAAGCACAATAATTCAAACATTACGCACATTCCAACAATACGGTAGAGATGGATATAGGGATTCTATATTTAGTTAGAGGACTAATGATACCCCAACGGCCCAACCCATGCCAAGTATAATAATGCACTGCTTATCAAAAAGGTTATTTGCTAAAATGTTAAGGACCATTAGGCATCAAAACAGTATTATAAGCAACAAACTTTGCAGTTATAAGAAAAACAAATAGGTTCCAAGGTAAACCAGCAAACATGTATGCAAAACCATGAAGATAGAATGCCTACTCCATAGAAGTTTTTTAAACAGTGCCATAATCAATAGTGAGAAACCCAAAAGGAGCAGTTCATCTTATTTTGGCTCACTATGCTGCCACATACATGGAAAAACTAAAATAAAAGAACTCATCGACTATTTAACATAATGACCTGCTTAGTGACTTTTGATGTATGTGAGCATGTACTTGTTTATTTGCTTATCAAAAAAATGACCTTGCTTATAGGAATTGCAACATTAGCACAAGAAAAAGATCAAACCAAATTCTTTTGCTAATAGAAGATATCGCTATTGTTAACATACAATTAAATGCAAAAGGCAAATATTAGTTTCTGGAAGGAACATGTAGCAAACCTTCCCAGATGATGCTTTGACCAAGCTAATCACCACTTCTCGACTTGGCTTCACTTTTGGTGTTATAAAGACTCTTTTCCCCTGCAAGCATATTTCCTAGTAAGAAAATGATATAGGACGTACAGAGACAAGGCATAAATCCATAGTTCACTATACCAGCAGAAGAGGATGCTTGCAAGCTGAGGCTAATGATACAGGCATGCTAAAACCAAAGTCCTTTTCCTTTTTAACATCCCTGAGAATATACTTCCTCTCATCAATATAGAAGCCAGCTTCTCTGCAATTTTCAAGCCACATAGATGTAACAACTGGCTTGCCAAGAGCTATTGCTTCTAGCATATTCCTTGTTCTGTAAAAACTATCTGCCACGAAGTGTGTTGCATCTGAAATAGAAAATGCTTCACGAACTCCCAAGCGTGACAATATCTGCAAGATACGTCATCATGATTACCTTGTTTAAAAGCAGTTTTTGAATAGAATGTAGAACATAGAAATACAGTTACCTTCTTCTGACACGTGATCACATCCTCATCCAAATGATGGCTGAATAAAATACTGAAACCTTCCATATCCTTCCTTCTTCTAGAATCTTTTCGTCGTTGATTTGACAGCGCATTTTCAGGATCTAATTTCAACAGTTCTTTGGCAACAGAAGTTTTTGAGAAGCTCCTACTTGAGGCTTTTGATGGATTCACAGGACTGAAAGTAGGTGATAAGTCATTAAAAACTTTTGGCAGCGTTTTCAGGACAGTATTAGAACCTTCAGCTTTATTTTCTGGTGACTTGCTTGAATTCTCAACATGAGGAAAGTCCTTCATTTGTTGTACAGAGCCACTGGAAGTTCTACTATCAACTCTTACAGAAGAACTCAGTATAGGAGAACCAGCCAATGACTTTCCTATGATACTGGACAGCATTGAAGTTGATCTCCCACTGGAGGGTTCCCTCTTTGCATACTTTAGCAGATCAGAAACGCTTCGGACAAAAACCCGCCTTTTCTTGGATTGCCTTGGCACTTCATGATCTGCAGCAGTTTGGGTAACTGCTGTAAGCTTTGACTGTACCATTGCTGTAGGTGTTCTTTTCTGTTTGGGGTGTGATAGGGATTCTCTGAATGCAACATTAGTTGTTTTTTCACCTCTGCATGGTTCAAGGTTTTGAATATTGTTTCCATTGTTATGTTGTGTGCTTCCATTCCTAGACGACTGAAGATGCTGGACAGATTTGGAAATTCTCTCACAATGAATTGGTTGCTCGCCATCTGTTATATGATTATTTTGCACTTCTCCAATAGAAGAGCAGTCACCAGTCTCTCTATTGCCTTTCCTCAAGCGTTTATTGGAACATAACTCAGTATATTCACAAAGATTCTTCCTACCAGAGTGTCTAGTGCGGTGAGCAACAGGTGTACCATGGTATTCATTTTCATCAGGAAACGTACTCAAAACTTGACCCTTTTCTGGTACAGACTTTGTCTGCTTACGTTTAGTCTTCCCCATAAGTTCTGAATTTTCTTGCATCTTCAGTTCTGTAAGTCTTTCTTTCCGAGGCTTAAGATTCGATTCAGGTAATTTTCTTCTTTTAGAACGTGTTGTGACACCTTCCTGTATGCTGCTAGTTCTCTTTTGAGGAGGTCCATTTTTTGATTGACTAGTAACTGTTTTAGAGACTGCATCTCTCATCATTCTATCCAATGGAGCTTGATCATTAGCAGGCAAAGCTTCAGCAAGTAAACATTGTGCCAGCGCCTCCATAGCTTCAACAGCCACTTGGGTATCTGGACCAACATCAGGCATAGCAACATCATCCTTTTCCTGTTGTCTTTCAAACACTTTGGCATTTGATAGGTCATCTAAATCCTTCAAAAGGTTTTTCTTAGTCCTGTTTCCAGAGGCCCGCTTACTCTTCACGTCATTTTTTAGTAGCCTTGAATCTGACAAAGGAATTGCTTCAAACTTCCCACATTGTTTGGAATTTGTTTTGTCCTTGGACTTCCCAAATTTATTTGTTGCAGATGCAACTTTCATGCTAGACTTCTTTTCGCCGGCAGAATGACTCTTTTGTATCCCTCTACCAGGTGATTTCTTCAATAAGATATCTTTGTGTTTACTGAAAAATTCACCTCCGCCATCATCTTCACGACTATCTACCCATTCATATATTTCTGTCTTCCCATTGGAACTTCTACTAATGTCAACCTTCTCAGCCAATATTAAAGTCCCTCTCTTATTTGAAACACGTGGCTTTGCCATTTCCATCTTATCTGGTGTTGTTTCTTGAGATGATAATCCACCATTGATTGAGATCAACCTATCCACAACTTCAAAAGCATTTGCTTGTGAAAGTTCACCAGGCTCTTGTGATCCAATATAGCTTAATCCAGCAAAACATCCGCCAATATTTTCACCATCCTCAGCCATCATGTCAGCAAAAAGTTTTTTTGCTGTTGAACACTTATCTCTGCCTTTAATGCCATCTTTATCATGGTTTTGTACATAGCCATGGGAGTCACTATCAATCCCACAATCAGGGAGGTCACGAGAGGAGGTGTTATAAGAAGAACTCTTTACAACTTTAGGCAGAAGATGCAATCCATTGTTAGAGCCCTTCTGTTTCTCTTCATCTGCAGTGTTCACAGAAATTATGTCATGAGCTTCAGCAAGTCAACAAGTTCATATTGATGCCACACAAACAGGAGCTCACTTCATCTGAAGTTGTCCTAGAAGTTACAGATATGTTGGCATTAGGAAACAAATATTAGATTTCAAAACAAGAATATTTAGGGTAACATTACATTTTTGCAGGAATAAGGGTTGTATACAATAACAGAAGAAATGTGCAGTTCTTCACGATGTGACAATGTGAAGATTTTTTTGCATTTGCTAATACTATCCCCCTATTACATTTCAACTACATTTAAGCTCAATGACCTCGTTACCAGGGGCAACAAAGCAAAGCAGCAAAAACAGCGTTTTCCTAAATGGTTCTATACGGCCATCTAGACCGGTTTAAACAGGTAGACGGAGTTACATGTAGGCCTAAACAGTTGTTTACCCGATTAAGCAACGGTTTAAACATTAAACCAATTAAACTATGAATATTGCTAAGCAATGATCAATGAGACACCGACTGTTTAGCATTTATAGTTTAGGATTTCATTGAGCGAAAATGCAATGAATACTCAACAAAAGTACTTCTAAGGCTAAGAGACTACATATTGCAACTGTCCAATTTGTGGCTAAAAACATTTCAGTTACGTGACAACTATACTAGGAAGTGCTGAGTTTTAGACAAAACATTTCAGAACAAGTGGTCTCTAGAGTGCAGAGCAACTTGAACTATGAGTATCTCAACTAACCAACAAAAACTGCAGGGCACTTGCTACAAGGCATAACATTGTAAACTTTCTAGAATGCTCTCTACTGATTTTTAACACTTCAAAAGAAGCACCATTACACTCTGTAACTAACCTGCATCACCCTCTTCATCTGTTGAAGCATCAGAATCCACCACGCTCTTATCATCAAAATGCTCATAAGCCCTGCCATTCATCCCCTCATTACCTCCATTCAATCCCGACTTCATATCTTGCTCATAATCTGACATGCTCTCATTGTCAGTCAGCACTTCAGTTCCCTCACTCAACTCATCATCAGCCGCCTCTTCCTCAGAGTCTTCAACCAACTGAGTCATCCCCCACTCGCCGACATCCACTTCATCACCGCCATTTATTCCATCATCATCCTCAGATTCGCCAACCAATTGTGTATCCAACATTTCATCAACACCACCGTTCCCTCGCTCAGCCTGACATTCTGCAACCAACTGGGTCCTAATCCCATTGCAGGCATTATCCTCAACGCCACCAGCATCCTCCTCCTCATTGCATTCCACCTCTATCTGTGTCTCCACTTGCTCACAGTAATCACCACCAACCTCCTCCCCGCTCTCCACCAACTGTGTTTCCATCCAATCAGCAGGCACACCTTCGTCCTCTTCATCCACCAACTGTGTCTCCGCATCATCCATCAGCTGTGTCTCACAGTACAGCATGTCGTTGTCGCTCTCGCTCTGCGTGTCGCCACCATCACTCACTGGAGAACCTATTCATTAATCCAAAAAAAATCACACACACATTCACCAACCAAAGTTAGCACCTTTACACATTCAGGGGAGAGTGAAAGATAAAAAAAAAATTAATCAATAAACAAGCTACAGTCACCTAACGGAGGCGTGCCCCCGTCCAGGACCTGTGTGTCCCCGCCTCCGCCGCTATTGCGGGCATCGCCGGCCATCACGATAGGGGCGGGCACGCCAGAGAAGAACTTAATCGAAGTATCGAACCGTGGACGAATTGACAATGTCGGATTGGATTAGAACGACACTGCGCAGAACACAAATCTACAGAAAAAAAAAAAGGGAACTGAACTAGGGGGAGACTCGCCGCGCCCGCCCGCCCGCGCGTGGCCTGCCAGGCCCGCCCGTGCGCCCACTCTCGGCTCCCGCTGGCCGCGCCCGCCAGGTGCTCCTGCTCGCGAGCCGCCTGGAAGGCTCGCCCGTGCGCCCGCCCACCGGTCGCGCCTGCCGTGGTGACGCCTCTCGGCGCCGTGCCTCTCAGGTCCCGCAGCCGCCGCTCACCATATGTCGGGCTCGGATGTGTCGAATGAATCCAGAGATTTGAGCGGTCCTGTGAGTATAGTGACTAAGGGTATCACGGATTTGGATTTGATAGGAAACGGACGCAAGAACAGGACTGACCCGTCCAGGAACCGTCCAGGGCGGGGAATAGGAAGTGGAATCTGGCAGCGCCTACCGGCGAGAGCCGAGAGGGGACCCGAGTAGGAGGCAGCTGTCTCCGAGTTCGCCGCAGGCGGCGGCGGCCGGTGGTGGTGCGGGTGGGTGCGCAACGGATCGTGGCGGCGGGAAAAGTGGGAGCGGGGAGCGCGCGCGGGGGGTTGGAAAGGAAACGGGAAACCCTGGGCCTCGCCTGGACTGGGCGCGTCCCCTCAATTTTTGCCGCTTTCTTTCCAGTTCCGCCTCCTCGGTTCGTGGTTCCCGGAGAAAAAAAACCGCCGGTTCAGAAGGTTTCCCTTCGGCCGTCTTGGAAGCTTATCCGTCCGTCTAGGTTCCATCGTTTCACGTTCCTTTTCGGATTCGAATTTATTTTCCACTAAATTGGTTGTAATTTGAAATCTGATTAATCATGGTAATTTCCTTTTTCTGATTTAATAAATAAAAAATCTGATTCGACCGGCTTGAAACACAGCTGGCAAAAGATTTGGGATGGCAAGTAAGCGTTCATTTGGTTGAGCTTCACCCTAGCCAGGTTGGAACGGAACCGGATCACCCTAGCCCGCTTGCCTGCCACAGGAACGTACGTTAGTGCATCCTGATCCGGTTGGAACGCTATGCACGCATCATTATAGAAAGTATGTGGAAAGGAAACGGTGATCACTTCACTTGCCATGTATTCCAACAAGCAACAAGGGAGCATGATTATATATACTGTAAAAAACTGTAAACAATGTCCAACGTGGAAACGATAATACCGTCCGTATTTGTGGCCCAAAATGGTTTCAGCCCATTAGCACCCAGTTCAGCTCTATGATCCAGTAGCCCAGTACCTAAAACCGGCCCACCCCTCCGCCTCGCTTCGCTTGCGTCGTGCTGTGACTATGAAACGCGTGACCGCCTGCGCTTCGCTGCCCAAAATCCCCCAGGCGACCCGACTGTTTAGAGCGGGTAGTTGCTACAAGCTTGAAGATTAAGTGCTGGTTTCACTAAGTGGGCGAGATCGGCCAAATAAGCGCAAGGGCGGCGGGCGACGGGGCCTCCTCAATTAACCGTATGCTAATCTTGCCGTCTCGTGATTAAGTGCTGATTTCACTAAGTGGGCTATACCTAATGTTTCCTCCTTGCTATGGTTCCCGTGTGCAATCAAACATTCCTCTGGGATTACTTTCGGGCCATGCCTTTAAGATTTCCAAATTCCATTACAATTCCTCTGACTCGAATTAATAGCTCAAGCGCTATATATGCCACCAACAAAGTGTTGCAGGTTAGGACTCGATATCTCTCTGATTTGATATCTACTACACACTACTAAAGTGTGGCAAGCCACAATTGTGGTTGAAAACTAAACAACTGTACAAGAAATTGCGTGGTGGGACTAAGGTTTGGGTGACAAAGTTTTACAACCAACCAAACATGCCCCAAATATTGAAATAAATCATTATATATATGTTTTTGTTGTGCAAGTTAAAAATGAACCTATACCACTTATATTTCACTATTTCAAATCGGGCATGTTTGGTTCCACATTCCTATAGTAACCGAGTACCCTATCTGTAACGAAAAGCCCAGTAGCCCATTTGTGACAAAAGGCCCAATAGCCCATTTATGCGTTGGCTGCTGGCCGTGTCGTGCTAAGGGCAGCGGCGGCGGCGCTTGACTGCCGAACACCACCGAGGCGGCGAGGCCAGGGACCGGCCGCCGGCTCGACGCGAGCACGGTGTTGCGAGCGACCATGAGTTCGCGGGGTCCACTGACCGGCGTGGTGCGCTACAGACAGCAGCCAGCGGTGTCGCACGCACCAGGCAGGTTCGTGCCCCATCCCCTACCGCCGTTGGTGTCCAGCCACCGCGGCCCCTTTCCTGCCAATGCCAACCTCACTCCGGCGAACTTCCTCTCGGAGCAGATAATGATTTCTCCTATGTGTAATCGTGTTCATTAGCGATTAGTAATCTTCCACTGGCTCCTTTTTCAGCACCAATTTTGGTAACGACTCAAGAGCGTTTGGAGGAGTCATGGTGGGTAAGCTTGTTTCTCCTTGTTCTTATCCTGCCATGAACTCTGATGTTGCAATGTTCGTTCAATGATTTCTTACTCTTCATGCTTGTTTTAGGGAAAGATGAGCAGAAATCCCGCAAAGAGAGGCGGAAAGAAGCGAGACAAGAGAAGCAGAAACTGCGGTTCCTCTCTTGGGTTCAGCACCAGGTGAGACCAAGTTCTCCAAAACGAAATAAAATTGGTCTTTTTTTTCCTTTTTCTTTACAATTTTAGTTTTGATGCGTAATACTTCTTGAGTTAGGGTGGTAAAAAGAAGAAGCCAACAATGCCAGCAGTAGAGCCAAATCCAGTAGAGGAGAAGAAACCAAAGAAAGAATCCACTGCAGTGAGGAAGAAGAGAAAGAGAGAGCCAGAGGGTAAGGGCAAGCCCAAGTCGAACTTCCAGGAATATCTTGAGATGGAGATGGGTGGAGCTGTGAGCAGAGAAGAGGATCTGGAGATGGAGAGGAGGCTTGCAAAAAAGCTCAAGGTGAAGAAAGGAAAGTTGGGAGGAGATGATGGTATGGATGATCTTTTTGCTGGCCTTGGATTTGATGGTGACTTTGGTTCAGATGATGAAACAAAAATGTATGACTTGAACATGACTGATGGCACTAAGGTAGATAGTGAAAAGGGGAAGAAAAGGAATAAGAAAGGGAATAAGGATGCCATGGAGTTGGAGGAACCGGATGATGAAGGTTTTGTCATGTTTGAAGAGAGTGATCAATCAGTTTTTGAATCCGAGGATGAAGCTAAGCTAGACAAGAAAAAAAGGAAAAAGAAAAGGAAAAAAGCAAAGAAGGATGCCATGGAGTTGGAGGAACTGGATGATGAAGGTTTTGTCATGGGTGAAGAGAGTGATCGATCAGTTTTTGAATCCGAGGATGAAGCTAAGCTAGACAAGAAAAAAAGGAAAAAGAAAAAGAAGAAAGCAAAGAAGGATGCCGTGGAGTTAGAGGAAATGGATAACGGAAGTGTTGACACGGATGAAGAGGATGATGGACTAGTTTTTGAATCTGAGGACGGAAATGATGGGAACATTGACATGGGTGAAGAGGATGTTGAGGCAGTTTCAGAATCTGAGGATGGAGAGCCTAATATGGTTGAAGTGCCCATAGAATCAAAAGGGAAATATGTACCTCCAAGTTTATGTGCTGCTCCCACTTCAGAAGCAGAAGAGGTCGCTCAGATGCGTAGAAGAGTAAGAGGTATGACATTACATTCTATCTTTTGTTTGTTTGATGGATCACATTTATTTATCTCTTTAATTTTGAAACATAAATGTATTCCCTCAACTGACTGAATGTTACCGTGTATTAGGAATTCTGAACAGACTTTCAGAATCAAATGTAGAATCTATTACACAGGAAATTGCTGCACTTTTTCGAGTATGGTTCTAGACTACTTTGTCCCTCAGCTCTTCTGATTTTGTATTAACTCACGTCTTTCAGATGTTTTACTTTTCCTTTGATTAATCATGGGGCACTGATTTTTAGTTTTTGTGATTTTGTCTATTCACAGTCTGTCCCGCGAAGTGTTGCCTCCCAAACAATTGGGGATGAAGTTTTGGCTAGTTGTTCCCGAGGCCCTCGTGGTAATGAACAGTTAAGGATCTTCCTTATCAATCACATATATATTTTGTTTAGATTGACTAAGCTAATATACTTGTTCGAGAGAACCCATATTTAATGTTTTAATTCATGTTGGAAATTGGTTTAGTTCACAGCCACCAAGCTTATGAATTTGTCATTTGTGCAGGTATGCTGCTGTTTTTGCTGCCTTTGTTGCAGGTATGGCATGCTTGGTTGGAATTGACTTCAGTGCCTAGATCCTTGCTTCTCTTGCTAGATCGTTTGAGGTATGGCTATTCTAATTACTAAATATGACTTGTTATGGTCTCTGCCTACCTATATATTCATTTTTGCCCTATCTTCACCTTCCAGCAATCAGAATACCTATTTACTGTCACTTTATTTTGTGTTATGATCCCAGTGGAGTTTATCTTTGTAGATCAGCTGATATAATTTGTTGTCCGTTGTATCAGGATGAGTATTTAAAAGAAGATGGTCTATCTTTGAGAAATCTTACCTTGCTTTTCTGCTATTTGTGCATATTTGGTGTCATCTCAAGGTCTGTTATTTGAACAGAACGTCATTGCCATGTTTCTCTAAAGGCACTTCAAGATAAATTTTACTAATCTTAATTGGTGCATCCTCTTGCTTGTGATATTGCAGCGATCTTGTATATGATCTTCTATCAGTTTTGAGCAAGCGCTTGACGGAGTTGGATGTCTCTACAGTATTGACCATTCTTCAGTGTATGGCCTAATATAATGTTCCAATAGTAACACAACTGACACATTAAACCATCATAGTTGTTCTTGTATACTCTCTTACTCTTTTCTGAATAAAGGTGAGAATATGTTTTCATCTGTATGGATAGGCTGTGGAATGAAACTGCGGGGAGATGACCCTGGTACTATGAAAGATTTTGTCCTTAGTATTCAGAACTCTGTAAATCAGTTGAAAATGCACTGTGCTGTTCGAGAGGATGGAGAAACAGAAATACACAGTAAAAGAGTCAGAGCCTTGTTTAGTGCATCTATTTTAGAAACATTATGTTCCAACTGAGATTTAAAATTAACTGACTGGTTTTAACTTACAACTCAGATGGAATTTATGCTCGAGACAATATGTGACATTAAGAACAATAAGAAAAGGCCTAAAGAGGATCCTTCGCATCATACTCGAATAAAAAAGTGGCTTCAAAAGGTTTGCACCAGAACTTTCCCATCTTCTGGATTTATGACTTGTGACTTTAGAATGCAGTTAATACTTAATTTGGTTTCATTTTCTACATACTGACAGCCTAAGGCAGAAGATATTCTCTTGCGTGGCCTAACATGGAGTAGGCTTTTAGACCCTGAGAAGAAAGGGCAATGGTGGTTGGCTGGGGAAGTTTCATCCACAGCAGGTAATATTGAAGATGTTGCTGCTGTTATCAGCAAGGATGTTGAAGAGACACAAAAGCTACTTCAGCTGGCAGCGGCTCAGCGGATGAACACGGACATACGAAGAGCAATCTTTTGTATTATAATGAGTGCCGAAGACTATGTCGATGCTTTTGAGAAGCTATTGAGGCTGGGCCTTTCTGGGAAGCAGGCATGCATCGATGTTTCTTAAGATTGAGTTTAGTGTGTATTACTTTTTGAATCATGACTTTTCCTCCATTAATATGCAGGATCGAGAAATTATAAGAGTCATTGTTGACTGTTGTCTGCACGAAAAGATATTCAATAAATATTACACAGTCCTTGCTTCCAAGCTATGCAGCCATGAGAAAAATCACAAGTTCAGCTTGCAGGTATATTGTTGCAGTTAATTGTGTTTTTTAATTTGTTCTGCCTTGGATTTTTCTCTTTCGCTTAGGTGTATTTCTTTTGCTTTCTTTGTGAACTTTCATTTCTTTACTAAAGGAGGAATTTAGTAGATAAAATATTTATGCAGTAGGATAAAGCAACATTCTATTATGGCGTGTCTAGAACTTGATGAATGTTAATTTGTGAGTTCTAAATCTCTCATGCCGGTACCGATGCTAATACCGCGTTATCATTGCTAGGCTGGTACTAATGTGGACTTGAAACTGAAAAAATCTTATCTAACTCCCCTGTTTCTGATTATATGTTCTGGTTTGGTCTGGTGTTATTGCAGTACTGCATCTGGGATCACTTTAAAGAGTTAGATAACATGGAGTTCAATCGATCTATGAATCTTGCAAAACTAGTCGCAGAGATGCTATCAAACTTTACACTCTCCCTTGCAACTTTAAAGGTTGTCGACCTGGCAAATCCAGTGGAGATGACTCCAGAACGGATCTCGCATTTCCAAATGCTGTTTGAGACCTTACTTGGCCAGCAAATTCAAGATTGCAAAGAAGGCACTTGATAATACTGCTGGAGTTTTGATGTAAGTCACATGGAAATTCAAGTCTGTGCCTTCTGTATCTATTCGCACCCTTTGCATCTTTCTTGTTCTCTCTTTTGCTTGTTCCTTCAAAGAAACAGCTTTGAAGTTCTTTGGAAACAAGATCCTTGAGTGATTTCAAATCTGGTCCCTTAAAGACCATGGATTTCATAACGCTGACCAAAAGTTACGATGATGAGTGAGCGTTCTTATAAATGTAGTTTTCGTGGACAGCACTTCGTTTCTGTTCAGATGGAGTTAATTTTAAACGATCTCACTATTTTCCTCCATTCCTCATTCCTGCTACTGTGAAGTATTGAAGTTCCGTCTGTTCTGAACAAGTGAGTCATCGACACGTAAAGAAAACAAAAAAAAAGGTCACGCTATATATAATACTTCCTTCGCAGTTGAATTTTTTAGTTACATTTGACTATTTGTTTTATTTAAAAAAATTGAAAATTTATCAGATATTTTGTTACAATTTGTTTTATCACTAAAGAAAATTGAAACTTATCTTTTATTTTTTTATATTTGAATAAATGTTTGAAATAAGACAATGGTTAAATGTAGTTAAAAAAATCAACTGTGTCAACAATTTAGGAGGAATAAATTCTAAAGTAAAGGGGGGAAAAGTTTATAAACGTAAACCCCAAATCGCTCATCACGACGTAGTAGGCGGTGCGCCGCTTTGTGATCGTGCTCTCGAGGGATCGCAAGGTCCGCCATTCCAATCGAACCATAGAGACCAAACGAACGGCAGCGACCACCACGCGCGAGGAGGAGGAGACGGCGTCCAAAATCTGTGGCAAGAAGGCGGCGGGCTCCTTGCGATCGATCTGCCGTGCGCACCAGAATGTCATGCACGAGGAGGGGGCAGCGGCGTCGAGTTCCCGGTCTTCAGCAAGGCGGCGGCGGCGGCAGAGAAACCGTGCAATCCGCTCCTCGCCAACGGTGGCGGGGGTCGCCCAATTGGAAGACGGGCCATCGCCGCCGCGAGGGAAGAAGAAGAAGAAGAAGAGCAGGAGAGGCAGAGACGGCAACATGGATCAGTCGAAGAAGCGGAAGAGAAGCAGGGCGGGTGAGAAAAGCCTGAAGGAGAAGGCCGACGGGGAGGATGACACCAGCAGGACGACGACGACGACGGAGAATCGGCGAGAGGAGGATGTAGCGGCGGCCTCAGCTTCAGCAGCAGCCATGGAAGAACAGGGCTACTCCTCGGAGGCCTCCTCTGCGGTCAGCTCCCCAGTCTGTCGACCTCAGTGGCCTTCCATCCTCTTGGAGGGCGACATTACGGTGTGGGACAGAGTCGACGCGGAGACTGAAGCTGTCTACGACAAGCTGGATATGAAATACAATGAGAAAAAAAGGTAAGTTTATTCATTCGACCCTTGAAACTCTATAGCAGTTAGTAGGCAATTAGGCATTGGTGCCGCTGGTGGCTGCAGAGGAGATTGTATGTTAGCTTTCGTATATGTGTTTAAGGCAGAACTCCCATGTTCCATTTGATGAACGGAATAGCTTAGTTCCTTCAACAGAGAAACGGAGAGTAGGCATACTGAATCGATGATTGCCTTACCTCTTTTGCAAGATGGCTCGGAAATGGCCTTTTAAATGCGAGACTGGCTAATGTAATTGTTAGAGTATATCACTGATTTATATTACTGTTTGTCCTGTGTTACGAAGTAAATGCCCGTTACATCAACCGTATGTTTGTCTTCGCATACTCACATCATGGTTCTGTTACCTGCAGATCGCCATTCCAAGCTTGTTACACTTCACAGACAATTGCCTCGATCGTGCCTTGTTACTCAAAAATTGCTTCCAGTCCGTGACTCTGCAACAAGGATTGTTTTCCAAGCTGCCAAAACTGTTTTTGGTGTTTCGTCCGCACGACCGCAAGTGTGCCTGCCCGTGCTGTCTCGTACTAATCCACTCCACCCGAAATGTAGGAGTATTTTTGGTTTCTTTGTTTTTTTTTTTTTTTTGCGACGGATTGTTTTTATTTTCTGGTAATTAGCGACGAACAGAGACTTGGCCTGTCTGTTCAGTGAGAGGTGACAGCTTGGTATGGAGCCATGAGCGGCTATACGGAGATAACGTATCACAAGACTTGCCTTGATGATGTCACGATGGCATGATAGGCATAGGAGTCGTTGAACGGCCTGCTGTGCTCTGATGATCATCGTAAGCATGGCGCACATCACCGCGGCAAGCACATCGACTGAAAACTGAAAATCGTAATCTGTAATCTCAACTAGATGTCATGAAAACTGAAAATCACAGGTCAGGGGTGAATATCATGAGCTCGTAGAATAGTAAAGGGCTGCACATAGTTTAGAGGCGTGCAAATCAATCACTGTTCATGACTTGTTGCTGAGCATTTGTAAGAGACCTGGGAGGGCTAGTCACTGTACTGCAGCCTCCTCCTTTGGCATTGTTGCTCTGCCTCTTTTTTTTTTTAATTGTTATTTACAGTTGCATACATATGTATGATTATATGGTGTAAAATTCAGGATTGGATGTGAGTATCATGAAGATGATTCGGAAGCCATCCAATTACTCCAGGTGTTGGACTTCTGGATTTTTTATATATGCTGGTCATATACTTATTTTCATAAGTCCAAGCTACTGACCAAATATTTCTGTCAATTACGTCACTGCTTGCCGTGTTCTGCGGCTACTTCTGCCTTATGAAGGCCTTACAACATCTGATTTAATAGCATGTCTAGCATTAATATGGATGGCCAAACCATGGGGGATTGGGATACCCAATTGCAGTTTCATCAAGAATTACATGCAGCTTCCGCAACCACTCCTTACTGAAATGAAACACACTGCGTTGTTTGAGAAAGCTGAGGAATAACTACTAGTTATCTGTAGATTGAAGGTTCTGACTGAGAGGTACCATAGCCCAACTAGGAGCCTTTTCAAAAAAAAAAATTCTACAAAATCAATTGCTTTTGTAGAGGCTAACTGCCCTCTAAATTTGGATGTGATGGATGTAGATTTAGTGCCCAATAGCATACAACCATGCAAGAAATCATGAAGACAAGGCTTGAGTGCCACAAACACCTTGCTGAACCAATACTTTCCCTTGAACACATTTTACTAAACTTCTACTAGGGCTCATCCCTTACACTAATCGTTTTAAGTTCTCGAGCTTATTAAACCATTCTTCCCATGCCCCGTCAATCTGTTCGAGAGCATCCTCTTTCCAGTCCTGCCCGGACCTTGAAATAGGATACTTCAGTTGTTACTTCTTGGATCCTCCTCTTTTGTTCTTTTGGACAGAGGGGCAGTGTTTTGGCATTGTGCTGGAACTGTATGATGCCATCTTGTATCCTAGTTTTCAATTGATGTCATTGACACAAGAACTTTCGTTCAAAATAAACTAGAGATGTACTAACATCAACAATTAAAAAACAGAGGGAGTATATAACAAACAAACATACATTAAAAGCCTAGCAACCCATACCTACGTACAGCTCGCCGCTTGCTGTCAAGCAAGCATGTAAGTATAATATAAATTCGGAGGTGAATATAATTATTAAAAATCTAATCTCTTTGCAATTATTTTAACAATGCCCATCTGGAGAACCTTAAGATTGACCAGGGAACATGCTGTTAACAACTGCTGTCAATCCCTAATACATGTAACCATGCGTCAATGTCATCAATAGGTTCACCAAAAATGAAGTTGGCTGACTAACAACTCCAGAAAAACGTTCAGCTAATACTCATGTCGCATTATCCAGAATTGTCAAACGCTTCATAAACAGCTTTGAAAACCATATTCATCTCCTAGAACATGGATCCTGACAATTACCAACTCTTACTCCATTTCCTACTAATCAACCATCAATTACAGTCATGACATCTCTATGGACGACCACCAGATGTCTTGCATGCAAGGTCTCCAGTTTATAGTTTCATGCTGCTGCTTTTCTCCTAGTTTCAATGGCTGCAAAAATTATGCACGGCTGAGAAGGCAAGTCTTTATTAAGATGCTTTATAATAGATTCAGTTGATCATTTCTTTTTCAGTCAAATGCAAAGATCAGCTAAAGAAAAAAGAGAAATTCATAAGGAATTGTGATGACTGCCCACAATGAGAATTTCAGAAACAATCCAGCAGCCACATGAACTAGCACTTGTACATCATGCACTCCTGTTCACCTTATTATCAAATGTTTGTGATCATTTAAAACAGCATAATGTTCAGTTGATGCATGCACAAATCAAGTGTTATCGCCAACATGACCCAAAGCCATAGTTAGCTTATGCTTCTATCAGGCACTGATTCATACATGCACAAATCAAGTGTTATGAATAAATTAGTCAAAATGATCTAACACCTAATTAATTTCCACTTGTCAGGTACTATTGATTCACACATGCACAAATAAAGTGTTATCACTGAATATGGCAGACATGATCCAAGGCCATAGTCAGCTTACCCTTCTATTGGATATCAGGTTCATGCATGCATAGAGCAAGCGGTGTCGCTAAATTTTATCAAGATGATCCAAAGTCGTAGTTAGCTTATTCTTCTATTGGGAACCAGGTATACTTCCTCAATTTGTGAGGAAGTGAACAGGGATTGGGGTTCACAATAGTATTACTGTTTGTTACAACATGTAATTAACAAAAACTCATAACTTACCTGGGCATGCATCATCAGATCATGTGCTGAATGCAGAAAACCCTTCTCTAGCATAGACGTCAATTTTACCTAGAAAAATCAAATAAAAATAATGTCTTTGTCAAGGCATGTCTGCTATAAACCTTAATACACATGCAAGTATCTGACTATAAAATTGATAAATAACATTTAACTTTCGAAAACTAGTCCTTAATCCTAAGGCGTATCAGCATAAATTGCACTTTCACACCAACCAACCATTGAAAAGGTTAAATTACACCAAACATCAAAATCAGGTAACTAATACCATAATGTTCAAAAATCAGGTTGTCAGAGTAGCAAGAACTCGAAAGGGTAACAGGACTACAGCGATGTTGGATGCACTCAGTCGAAGCTCAAATTCATAATGCTGTCAAAATCATATCTCTTGCCAATATTGTAGTAACGGTCTGCATATTCTCCTTTTTTTTTTAAATCATATCTCTTGCCAACAAGTCCACAGCAATGTTGGATGTCATCTTGTTACAACAATGTCTTGCCACAGCATCTGGTATTGAGAGGGTGTCAAGAAAAAACCAAAGACATGTGACAGTGTCTTCTTGTTCATCCCCAAAAACATTGTGCTCCAACTTGAATACCATACACTACGTTGCATTTTTCATAGCAAAACTGTTGTGGCAATTCAGTGTGTATGAAACAGGAGTAATCCAGGACTTTATCAGTGTGCTTTCTATCCAAATGAAACAGGAAACACAGGCGCTCACATCAAATTGCCAACAACATACTTCTCCCTAAACACATGGGCTGTAATGCATCTACTAATGACTGAATGTATGCAGCAAAAGATCAACAAAGTTTTTTCAATGACCACAGCCAAACATACATGCAAGATGCAAGCAGATGTAAATTTTGTAAATACTAAGCAACTAATTTGTACTTTCAGAGAGCCAAACACAGTATTTCTAGCTGAATTGGAGGACCCCGGGTTTGGCTATGCCCCACAATCGAAGGATGTGAAGAAGCAAGGGACAGTATGCAGCGGCATGCGCCACATTCCTCTTTACCCAGCAAGACATCTGATTTTTCTTTGTTCCTTGGCTTGATAGTTGAGACTAAGGTTCTTGTGGTTTGGATTGAGGACAGGAATAAATGTGTTCGAACTGTAATTTACCTTGTAGAGGAGATAATTTGGGGTGGGAAGAATGGGATTTTTTCCCTTGTATATGCAGCACAGCTGCTTATTGTTGTATTAATAACCCGGGGGGGGGGGGGGGGGGGGGGGTCCAACTACAATCACATCACCTCTTCTTGGGCCGGGGATGAGGGTATGTTGCACACAATATGCAATGCTTCTAGTTAGACAAATAAACCACAGCGACTAAACCATGTTCACTTAACCCAAACAATCAACCCGATCTAGCCGCAAGGTTTACAGTTTCTTAGCCCCTGCAAGACACCATAGGCAGCACTCATCTTTGAATTCATGCAGGATAGTTCGTGTGCACGAAGACTGGATTTGGCATACATACTAACACAATGCACTGTTTCTGAATACTAGTAGACAAGCACTGCATTCCTTCTCAAAATGATACAAATAGCTCTAAGCCACGGGCCAACAGCTCCTTTCATCAGGCAGTATTTATTTGATTACATGGGTGAGCGGCTGAGCGCTGGTACCACATCCACATCAATGTGGCAAAACAGCTCAAATAAACGTTCAACTCAGAAGAATAGTCAAGAAAGGCATTATGACATATTACTTAATCAAGGAATTCAAAACGATTAGTGGCTAAATTGGACTTTTATATAGGATGTTGAAAATTGAATTATTTGTTCTCAATATAATAATTTCTGATTTTAGCACAGAAATGTACTCAAAATTGTATAGCTTAGATGTTTTGAGGTTTTCTGATGAAGCACAGGCATAACTTTAATCATTTTCAAGTCCTATTATAGTCATCTACGATGAGAGACTCATACCTACTGCAATGATTTCCAAGTCCTCTGATAGCTTCAAGGTCATCCTTTTTGTGCTACGGGATTCTTTGCATATGTGGAATACATCAACCTACAAAGATGAAAAAATATATTTCTGAGTACTAAAGATTTTCCACCTGGAAGTCTGGAACAAGATCATTTCAATATAGGCAAGACAACCACAGTTGCTCAGAACATTTTGAGATAACACATCAAGAAAACTCCCTAACATTACATCACAAAAGCACTAACACAAATGTGACCATTGTTATTCAGAAGGCAAACAGATGGCAAAATATATTTCAACAGAACTAGTCCAAATCTTTCTAGTTCTCATTTAGTTGCATACAGATAGCGCTTATCTCAGAGCTAACTTGAATCAGGCTGCTGCAGCCTGCAGCTACTGGTAGTGGCCTTTTTGCCCTTCTTGCACCTGTAGGCTTTACCAACTATGGCACCCCACCATAACTTGATTAACTGGAAGGGATTTTTAACACTCCATGATATTCATCTGATAAAAAAAAGCTCCTCAATCTTAACGCTTTATTCACACTTATAAACTGATGAAGATGATAAATATGGCAAGAAGCAAGTTCATATGGAACCTCAGTAATTCTACTCAGAAATGCTGGCAGCACCTGTTCATCCATTGGCCAAAAAGCAAGCTCAACACCCCTTTTTCATGGAAATACTCATCCTTAAGGCTTGGCAAGCATAGAAGCAAAACAATAACTCTATCTTTGACAAAGGGCGACTAACCAACTCTCCAGTCTTGAAAACAAGGCTTCAGCCTGACAAGCAGCAGCTCTTAATTAGCCTTCTTTACATGTACGGCTAATCAAGTCTGTCTGTATAATTTCATTTTATCATTTATCTTCTTGTTTGCCTCTGGGCTCGGGTCATTGCACCATGCAATATGTACAGAGCTCAATTTGCTTACCTTCTACTTTATTAATAAAAACACTACCACAGCAGGGCTCTCCCTTGCTGCATATTTGTTCAAAAAGGAAAAATATAATATGGTACTTCTGAACAAGGAATGGGAACATTCCATTGGTTATTTTATAAAAAATACTAACGAAATAGTTTAATCATAACTTGTTACTAGGAAAGAACATATTTCAATCATAACAGCCATCGAAATTAAAATGTAAGCCACATTGGGTCCCACATCAGATTTTCCTGACATTGTCAAGAGAATTTGGTGTGAGCTAGCGAGGTATAAAGATATTCTTGGTATCAAAAATACTTTATGATGGACTTAAGAAGTTACTTGAAAAAATAACTTGTAGTTACTTAAAGATGAACTAGTGCAATCAGAAACCCTATGAAACAGGGCAATGGCGTTTTGTGCTAGCACATAAAAAAAAAGATTCAAATTCAAGTTGAGTTACAAAATGTTTATGCTAAGAATTATGGCGCTAAAAATGAACACATTTGGCTTGGTTTTGAAACGATGAAGACGACAGAGCGTTTTCATCAAATAGCCAATGGTAGAAACTGGAAAGAGAAAGAATACCAACTCAAATATGTCGAAAAAAATATTGTTGGGATACCAGCTTTGCTTAAAAGTGCTAGTAATTTCTGCAGAATTTGATTGAGCAAGGGCAGTAATTTGATCCCAATCGACATGATATTTTCACAGGGTAAAGAAATTATTATCCAGAATTAATAGTGTGGAAATTTACTTTTTACTGAAGAAAAAATTTACTGTTATGTTCACAATGGAACCAATGCCTTCTCCATTGTCAAAACAATCCTCGCATATGCTCATGAGCATGTTCTCCAGCTGACAACATCACCAAGAACATAAGTGCAAAGATCATAAACATGAAATATCAAAATATTCAACTATATCTTTCAAAAAAAGAAAAGGCAACCTTTATTACAATAATTACTACTATCAGCAGTCAGCACCATCTGCACATACCTCAATTGTGCTAGCAATTGACTCTCCATTCAGGGACTCAATGATATCACCAGTTCGAACTCCTAGTTTCTCAGCTACTGATCCGCCAGACACCTGTAGTTCAATTATTAATAACTATAAATTACTTGATAATACTCAAAAGAGAGAAAATAAAATTTTCAAGAAGAAAAATAGATACCATATACCTCTTTAACAATGAGACCGGTATCGATGTTATACTTGATGGAGATCTTCTCCACATGAGCTGGATCTAGAAATTTTATTGCTGAAAACTTCATCCCTAAATGTAGCCTAGGGACGCAGCTGTACCAAACTATAGATTATCTAAAAATTATAAACAGATATATAACCTGACATATATGGCAAATTAGCGATAACAAATGACTGCAACTTACCTAAATTTTTTCCACATTTGTAGGCACCGAAGTATAATAGAAGAAGGAATAAATTTGGTTCCTGGGTAAGCCATACCTAGAACTTGTCCATTAAAGTCAATGACGGGTCCTCCGGCGCCACACTTAATTATTCAAAATAACAACATGGGAATAATGACAATTACTTCAGAACCAAGCAGGAAATCAAATATCACTCACATACACATCAAAATATGTTTTGTACCTGAGAAATCAAGTGACAACTCATGAACACATAATGACGGCATTCATACATGTTTGGGCCTTGGTACTGAATTCTACCATGATCTATATTCAGAAATAGACCATCATCTCTTCCTAGCACAAAAGCCTCTTGGCCGTATACCAACTCAGTAGAAAAGGAAGGAATCTCAGCAGATACATCCGTATCAATCTTGAAGAGAGCAATGTTGAAATGTTTGTCGTAGTGCAGCAAGTGTGCAGCAATAGTTGTCTCATGTTTATCTAACAAATGAACAAGAACCTGGAAAACAGATGCAAAGTTATGACATTACACTTTTGAGAAAGGCATGCCAAACATTTCAAGGAAAAATAAATACATTGCTGCCTCTCCATCCTAAAAGAAGTGCAACATAACCTATTAAAAAAATTTAACAAAAACTGAAAAAAGTTACAAAGTTGGCATCACTTTTTTTTGAGAAAAACATGGCATCATTTTAGGAAGAACGATATTATTGCTTCTACTTCCTAGAAATGAAAACCTCAAAACAAGTTAGAAAATCACAGCATTACAAATTTTAGGAACTCATCATGACCATACTAGGACAAACGTACATTGTTCTTTCTAGAATAGTAAAGCATAACCTGTTAGACAAATACACCAGAACAACAGTTGCAAAATCGTGCCATTACTTCTTTGAGAAACACATGTCAACATTTCAGAAAAAGAAGTGTACATTAGCCTCAAGTTCCTAGAAAAGTAGAACACAACTTATCAGATTTTGACAACACAGCTAGTGGGAGTGATCTAACTCGTATTTACCAAAAATAACACTTAATTAAGTAGCATTAGTTTGGTGCCCACATGCAAAACAGAATTAATTTGGATGTAAACTGACCACAGCATCAGGAATATACTCCTCTGTGCCTGACCACTCGTCGGAAGGGGAATTGGAGCGGATCAGAAGAGCGGACGTCAGAATAGTGTTAGGCTTGCTGTCCTTATTCCAATCAATCAGGAAACCTGATGACTGACTCAATGGCTTATCATCTACACATTTGTGTTATCAAATATAGAACAAAAATCATGATTCAAGTTATTAAATATATTCAAATACAGAATACATCACAAGAAGTTGTGTGTGTTACTTACCAATATAGGATGACAGTCTCAAAACAGCTTTCCCAGCTTTCATTACAACCGGTGTAACTGAGTCACGAACATGGAGAAATTTTTCATCCCTAATACATGAACGGGTTGAAGGTCGAGCCAATGTAATAAGCTTGCGGTGAAGAGCTGCATGTAAATATAGATGTTGTAACAAAAATCAACGAAAAAATAATAATAATAATAAAAATATATGATTAACATATTTTTAACATGTATAGGGAAAGTCTGTATTTCAGTACCATGAACCAACAACATATAAATTCACCATCAAATGTGAGAAGCCACATGTTTAGCTCCCTAAGGATGCAATTTTCTCATAGTGTGTCTTCTTACATTTGACAATTTAAGGCTTAAGCATAGACCTCTATAAGTAGAACTCTAAGCATGTGTTGCTTGTATAATTGCCATTTTACATTTTCTTAATCCCTTTTTATTATTTTTCTCATCTCCAAGCTGCATGAATGGACAAAATTGCCGTTATTAGTTTGCACCAGACCAAATTTCATAGCTGTTGAACACACATCAAACCAGGACAGTCAGTTTTCTGGTAGTAATTACGTTCGCCACTCTCTAGCAAAGATAAGATACAGACAAAACATAAGAACATGGCTCGGCATGCCGGACTTCAATGGTGACTGGTTGGCATGGCAAGGGCACCACGCACTGCCCCCCATTGTCTCTCACTCCTCTAGATGGAGTAGGCTTCAGGCTTGGTGCGTGTAGTAGCCGAGAGCAGCCTCGCTAGGCGGGCGTGGCATCCAGGTTGGGGCGGCCCAATTGCAAGCGCTAGTCACCTCACCAAGCCACACCCATCTTTGATTTCCATAGCACAATCAATAGGCATGATTTGATCTGGTCTAGTGCAAGAAAGGCTCAAGGGGTTGTTCCCTCATTGATGAGGTATGGAGGTGAGTAACGAAATAAAAAAAGATTATAAAAATGTAAAATGACAATTATTCAAGACAAGACACGTTTAGGGCCCTACTTGATAGAATCTTATGTTGTGTGTCCTAGCCTGCTAGGGATGCAATTTTTCTCTTTTTTTGCGATGAAACCAGTTTTGCCTTTTTTGTCTAAAGACGGATCTTTGGGTGCTGTTGAAACTTTTTTTTTTTTACTGAATAATGGTTGTCATTCGAGAAACGAGATGATACAAAAGATTAAAAAAAGGACTCTGTTATCTTACCAGATTTCTTATGGAATTTCGACCTCAGCTTCACACATGCATCTTCAATAGCCGGGTCAAAGACCTGGGAAGGTGGGTCGAGCGGCCAACGAAGCGGGGAGCTGGTTGCAGAGGAAGCCTCGGAGAAGTGGGCATGTTCTATATCCCTGGCTCTTTTCCGCTTCTTAGACTTCTTGCCATCACTCTTTCTTTTCTTTTTCTTGTCCTGGCGCGATGATGGCTCATCCACCGGAGACTGCGACCTCAACTCCTCTTCCCCTTCCTCATGGGTGGGGTTCGGGGCGTGGCGGATTAGACCGCCGCCGCGTGGAACCCGACTTTCTGCCACAGACGGGGACCTCGACGCCTCTTCCGCCTCCTCCGGCGTGGTGCTCGGTGCGCAACGGATTCGATCGCCCCTCTGCATCCGCCACCACCTTGCCCTCGAAGCATCCCCTCCCTCCTCTTGCTTGGTGGCCGGCGCCATCTAGGGTTCGAGTAGCCTGCCGAAACTCACGATCCCTCGGACGTGCTAACGCCGTTGCACGACGTCGGGGTGATCCCTAGGGATTGGGGAGAGAAGGGAGGTGAGCGGCGGGGACCGATTCACTTTAGTGCCCTGCGACGTTGGAGGGCTGGAGGGGGAGAAGTTGCGGGAATGATGGGTTAATTAGATGTCACGTGCCGCTAACAGGCGTTGTCACGTGCTTTACTAGGTTAATTAGATGGGTTATAATTAAAACCATTACATAATTCAATTAGAGTTTTAGATTTCCACTTATAAATCATTTTATTGTAAATCCTTATCTATTGAGTTTTGTTAAAAAAACATTCTAATTTTTATATGTTTAAATCATTCAACATAATATGCTTGTGCGTTAGCACGGGCTTTGAATCGAAAGAAACGAACTATAGATATTCTTGATAACAGTAAGATATTATATAATTATGTTATTTGTAATATTAATTTTTTTATATAACTCCATAACATAGTAAAATATTAAATATTTGATGTTCAATATTTTTGAAATTACACCATCATTAATTTTGGGACTTTTAGTTTAAGTTCAGTTATCAAATTAAGACATTGAGTTTATTTAAAAAAAAATTGAGACGCTGGTCGCTGAGTTGATGATAGTTACTGAGAACAACATCGAGCAGCTCACTCTTTGACGAGGTCCTCCCCAGCGAGGTGGTGGCCACCGGTTGAAACCTAAGCGTGACGTATTTCTTTTTTCTTTAATAATTTGGCGGTTAAACTCCAATTTCCTCTTACGTGTTTTGTATTCTAGCCTCTGCACACGTATTTGATTTCAATTTCATGGAAAGTATTCCATCTGTATTGTTTTAAAATGTGCATCATATTCAGTATCGTGAGGTAAGTAGAACATAGAAATTCTTATAACTAAATAATAAAACTTATAATGTAACATGACTTACTATTAATTTTTTTCTTCATTTTCTACTTTCATATTTGTCGCATGAGTTTTCGCAATTTTGTTGGTGTAGAGGGCAACGGCATCAACCTGGCTTCCGGTGTTTTCCATTGTTTTTCCTAAGTCAGGTCTCCTTTTGATTTTTCTAATGCTTCTGTCATTGAAAATTTGTTTATATAAGATAAGATTTGTTGACCACAAGAGAGAGGAGATCAAGTAGAACTCGAAATTAAGTAATAGGAGTCTGGATGGACCATACAGCTCTAGACAAATATACATGCAGCCATCCAAACAAATCGAATCTTATGCAATACAGAGTTACAATCACGTGCTATAATTTATAGAACACTCAAATTTCAAGATTAATTGTGGAATTTTATGCAAGAGTCATAACGTTATACTTGTATAACATTATGCAATATCGTATGGACGTGTTCATCTCTTTTAATAAAGTGTAGAGATTGCTATGTGACTGACATTCAACTTGAAGTACACGATGAGTGCAGATCAACGTACGATATGTCTTGCCAACTATTAATCTTGTGCCTGGCGCGGGCAATTGCTCGTGGCATGCGCGGCTTAGGTTCATCGCCATCGGCCATGGCGCCGCCAATAAACAGAGCAACGTCGTCACTGGCCAGAACGCGTCCCAGAAGGAGAGGCAGATGATGTGGGCCCATATCCATGAGTTGACCTTGCTACATCCAAAGCGGCTCCGTCGTAACTGGGAGATGTGATGCGCAACAGCAAGCTCTGCAGTCTGTACCGTCGTATTTGCTTGCACGATAGGCAAAAGTTTATACACAATTCATTAAATTTGCTGCCATCGATGCCATCTTGAAAGAGAAATAGCTTTTCTATCAGAAATATTAACGTGTACTAGGATTGGATTCCTCGTGTCCATGCAATTGTTTCAGGGGGAGATTGGCCTCACATTCCAGTTGCGAAAACGGTGAACATGTGTTTGTTATTCATTCATCCAAAAGCTTGTCATTGTCTATCTTCCTGCTCGTCGTACAATCAATGTAATTTATCAAACGTTTTCTTTTGTTTGGTCCGAATCAAACTTTCTAAAATTATTTTTTTTGTGCATCGTCAGCTGTCAGCCACCTCTTAGGATAAAGGTACCACAATGCTTCAATAGTAAGTACACTGAAACCAGATAATTAATAAGTAGGTCTTAGATTTTTAGACTTACAAATGATTTTGTAGTTGTACTTAGAAGATGTATCGGTCTCTACGGGACTATTTGGAAAACAGGAAAAAAAACGTATGAATATGAAAAAACACAGGAACGAAGAAAATACAATAATAAGAAAAGTGAGAAAATCATAGGAATAAAAAACAAAGGAATCAAGATCACTTGATGTTTGGACTGCAGGGATTTATAACACAGGAATTGGAAAGTGGAAAAAACTATTAGAGCTAAATTCTGAATTTTGTAAATTTACTCAGCTAAGTGTAGCCTCACTGTGTGCGTCTAGCATTTTGATACAAGTGTCTTTTCAAGCCGACACTACCCTCTTCTTCTCCTTTTACTAGTTCACGGAGAGGAGAAAGGCAACCCAACTGAAGCGCCAGTGTTGCTCTTTAATTTGGAGCTCTAGTTCCCATGGTCCGAAGCAGCTATAGGTCTTGGGGAATAGTAAATTTGATAGGGAAATGAGAGAGACAACAGGATCTAGTGCCAAATCCGGCAAAGTGAAACTTTCTTGCGAAATCTGCACCTCCCTCAAATTGTGCCTTAAGCCATGACGGGAGGAGGTAGAGAGAGAGAAAAAAATTAGGGCAGTTGTCGGACAAGGCAGCGAGCCAAATTTTTCCTTAGCTTTGACTCGATGTTTTATTTCCTGTGATTTGCACACCATTTGAATCCTTTGCTATACGGTTTCTTTCCTCTAGAACAAATTCCTGTGTATTTCCTTTAAAAATCCTTTGTTCCAAACACACCCTACAATGTGAAATTGTACTAGTAACTGTTGGTTGAAACAAGTTTGAATGAAGGAGAATGCACGTACAATTGCACTTATTCTGTATTGTAACTCACAGGAGGATGCGAATCTATACATCAGTTACTTTACCAGTCTGAAATCTGAATGTTGGTCACTGCAGGACGACGACCGCAGTTTATTTGTCTGATTTGTAATGTTGGGATTCTGATATATTGAATTTTCTTTTTCTGAGATGTGTCACGACAAACTGTGATGCAACGCATTTGCTAACGAAAACCAACAATGGATCAGAGAACGATGTAGAATGCTTCAATTTCAGCAGACTCACACTGCTGTCAGAGTGCAGAGGCTTTGTCCAAGCATGAAGATTTCATCTTCCTTCTTGAATTTCAGTATCCAAAAAGTTGATTTCTTTACAATACGGTCACATATAGGTCACGGTACATACATGAACCTCCCTTAGAAGTACACAAAACGTTTTCTGCACATTGTCAACTGATGCACTCCCTTCCAGGTGAATATTCAGTCCAGTAGTGAACATGTCATGTCCCAAGTGGCAGATAGGGAGTTAGGGACAAGCACATGAAAAAGATCCATCAAAATCGTGATAAACTTGGCAGAGTATGAGTTCTGTTCCTAAGAGCTTAAGCCAAACTCGAAAAGTATCTTTTGTTGCTTGATGGCAAATGCATTAAATTGTTTTATGTGATGCAAGAATAAGTGTTCTAAATGTAGTGACAGTATTAAAGTCATAGTCATTTCAACTCAGAATCAACTGTTAACAGCCAAACTATTTCCACGGTTTTTTATTTGGCAACATATCCTATGAGAACTAACTTCATATGAGAACTCCAATCAAGATCACAGGATCCTCATCCGATGGTCAGGGATAGAGGTGGGTTATTTTAGCTGGGGGTTATTTACAAAATAAAGAATTAGGTGAGATAATCGAGGGGTTTAAACGTAAAATAACCTGACCATCGGATGAGGATTCTATAATCTTAATTGGAGTTCTCATAGTTCTCATATGAAGTCAATTCTTATAGGATACGTTCCCTTTTTATTTTGAGATAATTTTCACGGGTTACCTAAAACAGGTGAAAGTAGAGGAGTTATAGTCTCTTGTCTTATAGTACTCCGTACTTGACACGGCTAAACCAGACCAGGTAGCCAGCGCCAAGCAGACCAACGAACCGATCGACACGTGTATGGGTTGGGTCTAATCTCGCCGCCGTCCCCTCCTTCTCCCATCTAGGTCTGGACGCCGAGCCAGCTCGGCTCGGTCCAGTTTGATAGAGAATCGAGCTGACTCAGCTCGGCTTGAAATTTACACGAGCTGAAATGCTAGCTCGGCTCAGCTTGGTATGAGCTCGAGCCAGCTCGTTCAGCTCGCGAGCTTGACATGTAATATAACATATAGATTAAACAAATATAGCTTAAATATTTATAATCTTTAAAGTTTTAAGGTCTAACACCATAAGATTGATATAAGATGACAATTCGATATTTAAAAACTTAAATAAATTAGTACTTTATATGTGCGACACACACGGGCTATCCTCACACCATAAATATTTATATTTAGCAAATTAAGTTGTTATTATCATCTAGAAAATACCGCATCCCATTTGCTTATTTCTCTCTGAATATATAACGTATGGTACGTCACAGTTCTAAACATATTTTACAGTGACTCCAGGGAAAGTAATTCATGCTGGCTATTTCACTTACAAATGTTCAGGTAAAATCATGCACGTGTGATTGATGGTATGTGCTTATAGCCACTTCACCGGCTAATAAACATTTATTTCTGAATGTTGAGTTTATAGTATGTGCTTATAGCCACTTCATCGGCTAATTAGATTCTTACGCACCTAAGAATTTCTCTCTGCAATAATAAATGTTTTCTTTACACTCGCACTCTCCTAATAATACGCCTTAGTATAGCATTCCAAGAGGTCGTCACCCACCACTCCGTCGCTGATGAGCACTCCTACATATCCACCAATTGCATAATTTTTTCTTTATCTACACGTGATCTCGGTCTCAGGTCGGGAGGGAAAAGAAGGAGAGCAAAGCGAGGTGTCAATTGTTATTTACCTGAGTGTCAGATTGCCTCCTTCCACGCGCACCTACGCTGCCGCTTCCTGCTCCTACGCATCCTGGGATCTAATATCCTCAAGGCCAACTTCTTCGCCGGCGTCGGCGCCCTGGTTCTGCTGTGGTGAAAACTCGTTGAGTACAGGTCGATGGCTTGCTGTGCCACTGCACGACGAGGAGGACATCGTGGAGACTGAAGCCGCAACTCTGCCGCCACCGATCGTGGCCTGGCTGCCATAGCTCTTTGGAGCCTCCATTCATTCTGTGCGGCCTCCGCCCGCCGTTGTAGCTTTCGATCATGCCTGCACCACGGATTGGAATTGAGGCTTCGAAAGATGGAAGGAAATCAACAACAGAAAGGAAAGGGGCGAGATTTGGGTGTGCGTAAGCGGCGATTGATTGGGGGGGGGGGGTACCGGTGGGCGGGTAGGGCACCAATCCGGTGAGAAAAAAACGCTGATCAGAGGACGAAACTAATACAAATGAGCGTAAACAGCATGACGCTCTCTCGGTTGGGCTGTAATTCAGTGGACCCATTCTTAATCGGACGATTTAGGAGGAAGAGAGTGGTTATATCAAAGGCTAATATCAGAGTGGCTAGATAATGGTAATATAACAAGATAATCACATGATATTTAGTCTTTATAGTAGAAAAAAAAAAGAAGAAGATAACTAAATCACACTAGACTTCAAGTCATCATCGCTCGATCTTGAAGGTCATCAAGCTCGCTAGTTCGCCATGACCACCATCCTCCAATTGTAAAAGACAAAGTAACATTATTAGTTGCTTCCCACTTGAGGTATTAGAAATGGCACCAACTCGACATCATCGTCGTGATAATCTTGCTGAAAACAAAATACGAAATATGTAAAGTACACAATCATAGTATTCATAAATAATGGGTTTAAAAATAACAACTTTGAGCCAGCTCGTTAGAAAACCGAGCTGAAACATGAGTTCGGCTCGGTGAAGCTCGCGAGTTTCGAGCCAAACATCCAGGCGTACCCATCCTCTGTTCATGCTGTCCCGAGGTGGTGGCCTACTCTCCCCACCGAATCGATCACCACCACAGTGGAGGCGGAACATCGTCCTTATCGTGCGCTCCAAGTCGATCGAACCACCTATGGCGCCGACCACCTCACAAGAGGCGTGAGGCTCAGGGTCTAGGGCAAGGCGGCGGCGGCAGGACACCCCTGTGCGCCAGTCCCCGCGCATGGTGACCACCCGATCGAGGGCTGCTGCCCGATCAGAAGCAATGCCGTCGTCGCGGCGAGGCGTGAAGCGAGGCAGGGCCGGCAAGCAGCAATCGACGAGTCGGAAAAGGGCTAGGACGGCCGTCAAGTACCGCGAGGACGAGCAGGATGCAGCGGCGGCCTCAGCATCAACTCCCGCAGAGCAGGTCTCCTCCTCCTCCTCCTACGGGGCCTCTTCTGCTGTAAGCTCTCCTCGTCGTTGCCCATCCATTCCTCAAGTCGCCACCGCAAACGATTCCACGATCCACCCGAGGATTATTCGTGCCTATATTGAAGAGCAGGAAAAATATTTCGCCAAATTAGGTATTCAATCGATCCCCATCTTCCTCAATCCTTTGCATGTCATACAACACTAAGGAGCCGTAGGCAAGACATGTCATTGCCTGATTTCCCAGGTTAATATTTGTTAGTTATTAACTGCCATGAACCTGTGGGCTTGCAGACCGAGAGCACGAGCTGACAACACTTGATCAAAGCATACCTCGTTCGTGCCTTGCTAGCCGCTGCTCCCTGTTCGAGAGTCCGCAACCAGGATTGTCAATCATGCTGCCAAAGTCGTTGTGGGGGCTTTCGTCAGATGTTGGTGTGTAAGGCTGACTCCAACGGCAGACGCATCCGGCGACCCAAACCAAAACTGGGTCCTAAATGGTGTAAAAAACGCCTCCGACGGAGCACCCAAACGCTCGACCGATTCTGGGAAGGCGGCAGCTCCGCGACCCACAAATGGGGCACGCGAGCGCGCGACCCATCCACTCCAGGCCTCCGGCCCCACGCCGCCCCCGCCCTCGCCCCCTGTCGATCTGCGGGTCCGGCGTCCTCCGCCGCCCGAGCTTCTCCGCTCCCCCGCACGCCCGAGCTCCTTCGCTCCCCCGCGCGCCCGAGCTGCTCCTCCTCCTCCGCCAAGCGCGCCGCGCCCGAGCTCCTCCTCCTCCTCCGCCTCCAACGCGCGCGCCGGACGAGTTCCCGCTGTCGGACGCATCCGTCACCGCGCAGCTCCCCGCTGGCCAAGCTCCCCCGCGCCGGTGCCGCAGCTAGCGGGCCCCGCCCGAGCTCCCCATTTTCGGCTCTCCGTTGGAGACATCTACTTTTGGGTGGTGATTCTTCAGCCACACGCCGACCCATTCGCCTCTTTGGGTCTTCGATTTGGGTCGGTATTGTTGGAGATAGCCTTAACGCTCTCCTTTATGAGTCATGTACCTGTGAAGTTTTGTGTCGTCTGCTGATTGTACGTGGCATTTGCAGATGGTAAATTGTTGGCACAGTGCTCAGGGATCTTAATTAAATTGAACGAGGAGGATCAAGTTGCTACAATCTTGACTTCTGCTGATCTCATATGCACCAACTTTCCATCAATACATGATAAGTCAAGCACACGAGAGTTTGCTCCTCATGCTAAGGTGGGACTGTTATCAAGTCGGTTTTTCTTTGTTTTGTTTCAATGTTGTTAGATAATTGATGTTAAGTTACAATTGGGATAGGTGTTTTGGTGTTGATTGCGTTGCTTGGTGTCCGCTTTCTCGTATGCACAATGCTAAACTTCATCAACTACCAGTGTTTATTCGTACCCATTATTTTCTTAGAAAGGTAATCTCATCCTTTTTGCAACCATTGTTTCAGGTTGATGTTCATCTTTTGGATGACAGCATTGCAGATGGTCATCTGCTGAATTACCATAAGCACTACAATATTGCAGTACTCGAGGTTGCTGTGAAGGAATCTTTTCAGCTGCCAAATCTTAGTAGTGAGGTCAAGTTAGCTCAGGAGGTTTTTGTGCTCGGCAGAGATGCAAGCCTGAATCTTATTGTCAGTCATGGACGAGTGGACTATATGGGCCCAGGATTGTTTAAAAACAATCACTATATGTACATTACCTGTGGAGTTGCTAAGGTACACCTTTTACATGATTTCTTTATTTGATTTGCATGTAATATAGAAGTTTCTAGTTTTCACTCTAAGTTCAAACCATCCTTCTTTGGCTTATAATTCTATTGCTGATACAACAAATGTTTCAGTGTGGCACTGGAGGACCGGTTATTGATTTTGATGGAACATTTGTTGGAATGGCAAGTCCTACACAAAGAATGTCTTTCATCCCTGTTTCAATTATTCTCAGATGCTTGCGTATGTGGGAGAAGTTTAAGTAAGTAGTTCCAAAATTTCTCTATTTGCTCTTAAATGCCGCTCAATACCATCACACAGACTTAAAAAAGATAATGTTACAAAGGTCCTGACCTGCAAGCTAACCATCACATAATGAACATGAACTTGCTATTGCTTCCAATATGGCCTTGGAAATGATAAACTTGTCACTTGTGTTTGTTTTATTTCTTGTAGTTCATGGCTTTATGGAATTAAATGGCTATCCCTTCAGAAGTTTTACTGATTTCCTGCCATAAGAACACACAAAATATCCATATGTATGTATCATATCACATAATCTCAACTAGGTGTCATGAAAACTGAAAATCACAGGTCAGGGGTGAATATCATGGGCTTGTAGAATAGTAAAGGGCTTCACATAGTTTAGAGACGTGCAAAGCAATCACTGTTCACGACTTTCTACTGAGCATTTGTAAGAGCCCAGGGAGTACACTGCACTGCAGCCTCCTCCTCCTGTGGCATTGTTGCTCTGCCTCTTGTTTTTCTTTTTTTTTTTAAAAAAAAACAGTTGCATACATATGTGTGATTATATGGTGTAAACTTCAGGATTGGCTGTGAGTATCATGAGGATGATTCGGTCTAAGCCATCCAATTACTCCAGGTGTTGGCTCCTGGATCTTTGATATATGCTGGTCATATACTTATTTTTATAAGTCCAAGCTGCTGGACGCCTGGACAAATATTTCTGTCAATTATGTCACCGTTTGCCGTGTTCTGTGGCTACTTCTGCCTTATGAGGGCCTTAAAACATCTGATTTAATTGCATGTCTAGCATTAATATGGATGGCCAAACCATGGGGGATCGGAATACCCAATTGCCATTTCATCAAGAATTACATGCAGCTTCCAAACCACTCCTTAAAGAAATGAAACACACTGCATTGTTTAAGAAAGCTGAAGAATAACTACTAGTTATCTGTAGATTGAAGATTTGGACTCAGATGTACCATAGCCCAACTAGGAGCCTTTTCAATTTTTTTATTTCTAAAAAATCGATTGCTTTCGTAGAAGCTAACTGCCCTCTAAATTTTGATGTGATGGATGCAGATTTAGTTCCCAATAGCCTACAACCATGCTAGAAATCATGAATACTTTCCCTTGAGTGCCACATACACCTTGCTGAACCGATACTTTCCCTTGAACACGTTTTATTGAACTTCTAGGTTTCTTCCCTTACACTAACTCTTTTCAGTTCTCAAAGCTGATTAAACCATTCTTCCCATGCCCTGTCAATCTGTTCGAGAGCATCCTCTTTCCCTGCCTGGACCTTGAGATAGGATACCTCAGTTGTTACTTCTCGGATCCTCCTCTTTTGTTCTTTTGCACAGAGGGGTAGTGTTTTCAAACAAGCCAAATGTTTGGCATAGTGCTGGAACTGTATGATTCCATCTTGTATCCTGAAGATCTTATTGGAACACAAGTATGAGCACAAGGGAGAACTTTTACCTGCAGAAACAGCAGACAACTGTTTGCATTAGATTCCTTATTTGAGAGATACAAAGTACTGAAAATATAAGAGCACTAATATGGACTAGATGGCCTTGCAGACTGGAAGCATGACTTCTCTCCTCGCTATTAGGGAACTGGAACTCCATTGGCTCTAATCTTGTCGCTATAGTCTATATCAAACTTAAACAACCTCAATTTTTCATAATGCTTATTGATTTATTAGCCCTCTAACTGAAATTCCACTCGTTTTTATGGTTAGACTCTTGTACTTTACAACAGGACAGGACTCATAGTCTCTAGCAGAGGTCAGCCTTTCCTTTGTCATTCTTGCCACGTTAGTGCCTTATTCTGTAATCTAGGCTCTGTGACATTAATGCACCATATATCCCCTCATCAGCCAACAGCCGCTCTCACATCTCTCGTCAGCCATGCACTTTTCATGGCAGCGTTTTTATGGTCTGCCTTTTTCTCACCAGAACTTTGGGAGGACCACCAGTGGATAGTTCAGGCTGCTGGGTACTTGGAACTAGTTGTATTGCCTACAAATGAAATGTTGGCAGTTGTTTACTGGGTTCTTGTTGCTGTGAAGGGTTCTCCACACTACTGGCTTCCTAAGCTAAGAGCCAGAGGTGGTAATAAACACACAATGGGCACGCCTAGCGGGTAGCGGCCTCTCTGACCTGACCAATTTGACCCAACATCCAGCACATTCACATTTATCTTTAAAATACACCCAACTAAGTACATATCAACGTCTATGGCACCTTTTTCTTTACTAATTATTTATCAGGAGAAGGATCTGTTTAGTGATTCCTTGTTCTGTTGAAGCACACAGCATTTTTTGAGAATACAAGATCACAAGACCCTTTTTTTGTTACCCATTTTCAGCTTCACCCAGAATCAAATGTTATAGTCAAAATTTTAACATCTGTTATACAGATACTCTCTTTCCCTGGAATGGCTTGTTGAGAAAAGATTATAGGACGTGGTCTCATATCTAATAAATGTTTATTTCACATAGGTGTGCTCCTCGGTTGCACTTAGGATTGAAATTTTCAGCTATTAAGTTTCTGGACCCTTCCCATTCAGAGAAGATGTCTTGCAAGTTTAAAATTGATGATGGTCTCATTGTTCAAAAGGTAAGCATTTTGTCGAACAATGCTCCCTAATTCTATTTGTTTTTATGCATATTATGGAGTCATTTATTTTAAATTGGATTTTCAGGTATCAGAGGGATTGGCTGCTGAGAAAACTGGAATTAGAATTGGCGATATTATTGAAACTTGTAATGAAAAACAAATCGTTACCACTGTTGATGTAAGCGTATTATAGATGTTTGTATAAATTTCGTTATTATCTTGACATTTGTTATATCTTGTTGCTATTTTAAGCTGGAAAATGTGCTGCTACAAATGTGTGAGGACCATCTTGATAAAGGCCATGGCATTGTTCCGAATTTGGATGTAATAGTAAGTTTACTTAAAATACCTATCCGTGATTTCCATTATTTATGCTATTTTTGCCTCTAGCTTTTATCTGGAACAGCAAAGCATTTTCTTATTTTGAAACATTAAAATAAGCTGCCATGCAAGTACATAGAATGCAGCCAGGCAAACAACAAGCTCTCGATGACCTAATTGATTTGCATAGATAAAATTTTCTTTTCCTGTCCCTTGACCTCAGAGGCTCAGACATGTTATACCTTGTTTCTTTTGGTTTTTACCTATATATCCTACCACAGCAGAGGTTTTCCTTGGCTGTAAATATTTCAAAAAATATTGCAGGACATGTATGCGATTACATGAAAACTGAAAACATTTGGACCAGTTCTGTTTACATGTCTTTTTTTTTCTTAGTGTGAATTAGAACAGACACATCTGCTACTAGCTTTCATGTTGTAAAGGCTGAATTTTCTCAGTGTGTTGTTTCATGAACTGAGCCTAGCTCAATTGGTAGGGAGTCAGGTATATGTATATGCCTCTGCCACCTAGGTTCAAGTCCTTTCTAATACAAATTTGAGTGTCTATTTCTTGATGAGAAAGCAGCTAGTTAGATTGGATTTTGTTTTTCAGCTTAGTGTTTGGAATGTTTCAAGAGAGTGATAATTATACCTTAGATTAAAAGTTCCAAATGACAAAAACCTTGGACACTATGAAATATGATTTTTCAAATTTATAGGTTGGTGTCTTCCACATACGCAAAGAATCCCATCGTACTAAAAGGCTGACAGTAAAGTTATCAGATGACATGGAAATCATTGCTGGAGGTATGAATCTCTCTTTTCAACTCTAGTATCATTTTCGGTAAAGCATATTAGTTATTATTTTAGTTGGTCAGAAAATATAAAACATCTGAGCTTTTACTATTTTGTGGACAACCTTCTGTGCTAACATTTACTTAAGTCTCCTCTAGAGGAACCTGGTAGCACCTTATTTCTACTGAGCTACTTCCTTCTTTACCACCCAAATATGCAGCTTGTTCCTGCAATCTTAGTTAGAGAATATGTTTTCTGTCAGCAGAGTGACTTTGAAACTTTGACAGTACAGAAGCATCATTATGATATCCTTTCATGTTCTTGTGCTACAATGAAATCCATTCAAGTCCTTGCCACGGTGTCTCACCTGGTTTTAGAACATTAGGGTATAAAATAACTGGTTTTGATGTTCGATGGATTATATTGACCTTTTTGATAATTTGGTGAGTACAATTGTAGGACTGATTTGTCTCAGGATCCTTGAGGAATAGTTTTGATTTATTTGAAAATCTTTCAGCCGGATATCTGCATGTGTATTGCCGTTGATACTACAATGATAATCTTTTTGTCTAGGTACATACAATGTCTCCTCGGCAGAAAGGTTTTCTGTCCTCAGCACATCATCTGATGATACAAGCCAATATAGGTTTTTTTTGAAAGGAATACCCCAAGGGAGACCCCTGAGGTGCAGGTGCAGCACCTAGGGGTTCGAACCCTAGGAGGGAGCACTCCAGCCAGTGGCCTTTGCCACTGCAAGCCAAGGTTATTAACTACTATAGTTGTCTATAATGAAACAGTAACACTGTTTGTGAGCCCAAATCCCGCTATTTACTTGCGAACAAACTCGAGAATTATCCTACCCTTTAGTGACAATACTTTTATGGAGTGACACAATCATGAATAATCTAACTGTGGTCCAAATATTATCAGAACTTCATGAAACAAGTGTCGTTGAAGTCGGGGAAAACTTACGGCAAGCCTCTGCTTTAAGCATGTATGAAGATGTCGTGGTAACATTATCTCCTCCCTGTGTCGGATGAGTCAGCAGTGAAGTTAGCTCCTCGTGGAAGAAGGCGATGAAGATCAATGTGGTGACAGCTGAATGTTTCAAGAGTGGCTCAAAAATAGTGAACAATCTCATGCGTTCTTTGGCCTGATCGCATGGTTTTGCTAGTTTTGTTTTGATATCTGTTGATGTGTGGATGGATAACCAATGTTTTCCGTCCTGGAGGAGATACAGTGTGATTGTGATATGATACTTAGCGGGCTAATTTTGTAAACTCTAACATGATGTTCCATTTCAACACAGGTCAACTGATTGGCATTGAAACTACATTTCTCCCATCCCTGTTTTTTTTATTTTTCCAGTCTTTTGTGGCCGTCAGCTTAATTCGCTGCTGAATGTCACGTCGCACAACATCTTGATAGATGATAATGTCACGTTCCTCGCAAGATATCAACCAACATAATTCGCTGCTGAATACACTAGTATTACACTATTACTGAAGATATACACGAATGATTTTCGGTGCTTCATAATTTCGCATCGTTGTAAATGCAAGCGTATTACGTTGCTGCGTGTTAGATTTGCCTTTTCTCCATCGAGAAACAATGTTTGCCTTTTCTTTTCCGATTCAGTTTAGAAGCCCCACTTTCAACTTTTGCATATGAGAACTAGTTAGTACATCGGCAAAATTTCATTTCATTGCCCTATTATCACAGTGCAAAGATAAATTATGTAATATATATAATAAATTTTATTACACGATTGCACATAATATTTATCCCTATGCTAAATTAAAAAAAAAATTTTACGAATTTCATAAATTCATTTTAGGTCATCTAGACCAGACGAGCTCACCACGGTGGTCAAACCGACCGCGACCGGCTCGTCACTCGTGTGTCCTGGCCTCCAGGGCAGCAGGACCGGGTCGGGCCGCCCTTCTCCCCTTCCCCAAATCAGGGCATCGATCACAAAATTTCCCGTCCCCTCGTCTCCACCCGAAACGACCGATCACCGCTGCGGGAGGCGGAGCAGCGACCGGCCTCATCGCGTGCTCCGTCGATTCCATCGAACACTACGACGGGCAGATGTGGCGCCGACCACCTCGCGGAAGGGCGAGGGAGAGGGGTCGGGGTCGAAGACGAGAGCAGCATCCAAGCGGCGGGACACCCCCGCACGCGCCCTTACGCCGTCGGTGACCACCCGCTCGAGGGCGGCCCAATCGGATTCAGCGCGAGGGAAGAGGAGTGCAGATAGAGCCGCCGACAAAGAGCATCTCGATGAGCCAAAGAGAGCTAGGGCGGCCGACAGGAGCCGCGAGGAAGAGGAGGAGGATACTGGCAGCAGGAGCACAGGCGCGCAGGCCTCAGCTTCAGATGTCGCGGAACCGGCAGCCTCTTCCTCTCGCGCCTCCTCCGCTGTCAGCTCCCCGCTTCGCTGCCCGTACGTGCCCCAGGTCGTCAAAAGCCATAATCCAGATGGCACGGAGATCTACGATCCCTACATCGACTCCGCCGTCGTCAGTGCCTATTTTGAAGAAAACAAGAAATATCGTGTCAAATTGGGTACGTTTGAAGCTATTGTATTTGTATCCGATACCAACTATTCTTCTTAGTATGAGAATACTCTTATATTTCATTGACACAGATAAGAAAGAAGTAGAATAAAGGAAGAATGTTAGTAAAAGAAAGGAAAATAAATCCATTATATATGCTGTATTTCATTCACCGAGTAGTGCAATACGATATACACGATACTCTTGATGGTTTAGTATTGAGCAAGTTCCTTATATCCATCAAAACTTATACTAATCTCTTATGAACTATCCAAAATTATAGCTTCCCTTGCATAGCATCATTTTAAATTTTCCATCCCCCATGTGCCACTTTTACTATTTTATCTATTAGACTATGCTGCACCGATACAGATACGTTTATTAGTTTCGGACCAATACGAATACATTGATACGTTATTTTTCAGAAAATCTTGATACAGATACGTATAATAAATATTTTTAAATAACTCAGCAATATACTCTAATTAAAATTCTTTAGCAGTAGAAAAACATGCGAGTGTCAAATTGAAGCAATGGTAGGCTAACAACAATTAAAAAACAGATAAAAGAGCATCAGATTGGGAGCGAGAGAACCTGCATGCGAGGTTACCCTGGGCTCCAGACGGATGCAGTTCACTCCGTTCGTCCTAGTGGGCCACGTCAAGCCATCGTTTGTCCTTAGGCGGATGGATTTAGCAGGGACAAATTCTGCAAACCATAGTTTGTCCTTTTGTCAGGCAGAGTCCTCCAGCGCCAGTTGTTATCACCCATTGTTGCCGGTAGGAATTGACGATGGCCATGTATCGGCTAAGAATCATTGATACAGGGACACCGTTATGGCGATACGATACAACCATACAGCGATACACAAGTTCCAAACCAAAACAATGGTTTTATAAAGAGAGTATCGAAGTATTGCTGTATCACCGTATCGTATCGGGTTGTATCGGATATGGATACGGCGGCCTCCTGCGCGTATAGGTGATTCATAGTGTATCGGTGCTCAGCGATTAGGCGTCGCCTTGATGGCTGGCGACGTCCAGCGTGAAAACCGATCCACCGGTACGAAGCAAGGCAGAGAAGGCTCTAGGTTAGGTGCTTTGGCGAGTGGCTTGCTACTATGGGCCAATTGGGCCGCATCCTTCCGATCAAGACATATTGATGTTATATCTGCCGCCCCCCCCCCCCCCCCCCCGAAATGACAGGTTTTTGGGACCGACCTAGTAAGGCCCGACCCGGTATGGCACGTAGGCCTGTGCGGGCTATGCTACACCGTGCTTCGGGCTTGGAGCTGAGCCCGTGGCACGACCCGATAAGCCATATACTGTGCCGTGCCGGCCCGGTTGGCCCGGTAGCACGGCAAACCGCATCAGCCCGCTATAGCAGCGCTTGAGCCTAAGAGAGCTGCTCTGCTGTCGTTGTCGTCCTCGGCACCCTCTTGCATCTCTGGGTCATGGTCATCTTCGTGAGTCCCCTTCAAGGGTCGGCGCCGCACACGAACGCAGCATGCATCGGCCAACCAGAGGGAGGCGGAGCAGCAGAGGACGGAGAGTCGACGGGCGACGGCCGGGGAGCTACATCTGGACAAAGGAGATTGGGAGAGGAGAGCGGCGGGCGGGGAGCGGGAGAGGCGGCGGCGCGGTGAGGTGGGCGGGTGGGGGCGGGGGAGGCGGCGCCATAGTGAGGCGGGCGGGGGCGGTGGCCGGTGGAGGCTAGGGTTTGGAGGAGCCGGCATCCGGTGCTCCCGGTCTCGCTTATATGGCCACGCGGGGCCATGTGACTGTTGCTGGGCCGCACCCTGCTCCGCGCCTGGGCTGTAGGCCTGTCAATGGCCACCGGGCTATACCGGGCCTATCTCTTTTCCATGCCAGGCTGCGTGCCGTGCTGCGGGCTTGGGGGATCAGCCCGTAGCGTGCTTTGGGCCGGCACGAGACCGGTCTGGGCCAGGCTTAAATATGCAGGCTTTGTGCCAGGCCGAGTTTCATGGCCCAGATGCCCAGTTATAATTGATGTTGCCTGGGACGTCTCTGCTGTCTATCCAATTTATTTTTTCTCTCCTTTTTTTGGATACTTGGCTGATACGTATCCTGTCCGTATCCCCGATGTATCCGTGTTCGTCAGCGTTTTGGACACAGATACGCCATGTCCTCGGTCTAAAAAAAATAAGAAATCTTATTTATGAAACCGTGGATGAATCCTCATATGAATATAATGAAAATTTGACTTTTTTAATTAAATGCTGGTACTAAAAATGTACCAAAAGTGAAAATAGCCACATATTTTTTATTACGGTACAACCAACAACAATTCTATATAATTTGCTAGATTTTATCTTAAGGGTATATTGGTCTTTTCTATTATTTTTTGAAATGATGGTATAGAAGGGAAGTTATAATTTTGGATGGTTTACAAGGGAATGGTATAATTTTCTATGGCGCATAAGGAATTTGCTCTTCAGTATTTGGCTGTTTGTACTTGAACTAGTTGCTAAGTTATTGTTATTTTGTTGCTGGCTTTCTTTACTAGACACTCATTTTAGTAAAGATTTTATTTTGTAGAATTTTCAATGATTTATTTGGAAAATATCTATAACTTTATATATATCTCGTGTATCGGTGTTTCTAGAGTATCAGTATTCGTATTGGAGTATCACGCATCAAAAAACTTAAGACTATAATAGTATCAACAAGTGGTAGGCACTAATTTGTCCAGTTTGGTACTTATGCATAAACGTATTTGATTGCAGAACGACAAATGAAGTTGACAACTCTTGATCCAATGTACCCATGTCCTGCCTTTCTAGTGATAAACTGCTCACTGTTCGAGAGTCTGTGATGAAGTCCGTGTTTCAAGCTGCTAAATGTGTTGTGGGTCTTTCATCTTCGCTAGGTATAACAAGACGCTCTTCTACTTACCTGTATTGTTTTGCCATATCTCATGCTCTTGCTAATAATACACTTATTTGTAGATGGCAAACCACTTGCACGATGTTCAGGATTTTTTGTTGAATGGGATAATAACGCTGAAGTTGGTTTTGTGTTAACATCTGGCTGCATCATCTGTACGAAGTATCCATCCATACATGACAAGTCAGGCAGACGACAGTATGCTTCCGATGCCCAGGTGACACTAATTATGTTCTAGTTTCTCCCATTCTAATGTCAGTTAGATAAATCACTCAACTTATGATATTGTTTATGTTTAGCTGCAAATAAAATATAGGCTCTATGAAAATTTTCTAGCTGGACAATTTATGGTTTTCCTTAAGATATGATGTTGTGTACTAGTTTTTCCTGATTTCAATTTTCTTAAATATATGCAAGCCCGCGCCTTTTTTGACAACCAGTTGGTTTTTCGTGGATGTTTTCTAAATGTGTAATGCCACCTCATTTGTGACCATTGTTTCAGGTTCATGTCCATTTTGCGAATGACACTACTGTAGATGGTGAATTGATTCACTATGGTAATCACTACCACATCGCCCTTTTCAAAATTGATGTGAATCCATCCTCTACTATACCCTCTTTGAGCATTGATGTCAAGCATGGTCAGGATGTTTTCCTTCTTGGACGTGATGAAAACCTCTATATCACTTCTAATTATGGCAGAGTAGAATTTGAGAACCCAGGACTGTTTGACCCAAACCACCATATGTACATCAACTATGAAGTTGACAAGGTACAAACTATACACAAGTTTCTTGCCTGCGTCTAAGATAGAAATCCTTATTTTTTGCTAACTGTTATTTCAGTGTGGTGCTGGAGGGCTAGTCATCGACTTTGATGGCAGGTTTATAGGAATGACCAATCCTACTCCAATCGCGGCTTTCATTCCTGCTTCAATTATTCTCAGGTGCTTGAGTATGTGGAAAAAATTTAAGTAAGCATTTCTTCCACTTGTCCCCCCAGTGTCCCTCTGTGTAGCATAGCACTAGCAGAAGACTAACCTTATTAGCAAATTTGATTTGGAAATACTGACTACTGAGCATATATTAGCATGTTTATGTAACATTTTTGATTGGTTTTGCCCTGGACATCACCATTTACTGAAGGTTTGTACTGCCAATATCTGAAATGTTTTCCCCCATTTCTTCTGCCTATGCCCAAGCTATGCTATGCCCAATCATCTGTCTTTTCTTCCATGAAACTGCTTGTCCTTGTGATCTACACCTTCTTGATTACCTCCTTGACATGGTTGGATGGAAATTAAATCCATAATTACTCTTGGCCTATGTAGCTTGCCAGGCATGGAGCATATGACATGCCACAATCTGCTTTGAACTTGGCCACATGGAAGCATTTGGTCACAACTTGGCATAGTCTTCCTAACATAATTCGCTTGGAGCAGATCAAGATATAGCACTATGGCTTCTCAATTAACTGCCACTGGTTGCAACTTGCTAATACACTCCCTCAAGGCTAGGTTGAGGCCATGCCTCTGTGTTTTGTCATCTGGGTTAGGCCCATTAATCTCTACAGTAGGGGCACTGGGGCACTCTGAGATATCCTCTCCCACCCTATAAACCGATGCTCTTTGCAGTCAGGTCCCACATTGCACCTGGAATAGTTTTCTCCATCAGAAGTTTCTACAACTCTCCTCATAACCTCAACCATCAACTGCCTTAGTTTCAGTAACTGTTTTCAGGGCCTTATAAGTGTTTATCTTATTGTTGAAAGATTCAGAAATAATTTGTTTGCGGAGTACCTTGCGTATCCCATTGAGTTTGGATCTTCCTTATATGTTGGGTAAAGTCATAGTAAGCTGTCCAATTTGTCCGGGATTGGAGCCATGGGTCTTTGACTCATGCCAATAAATAAAATTCAGCCTTAGCTGCTGACCAAATATTACTGCCAATTACATCGCAATGGTACTTACCGGTCACATTTCTCCACATAGACATCATGTATAGTAGGTATGTCTCCTGCCGCATGAAAGATCTTACCGACATCAATGTAATAGCTTGGCCAGTATAAATATTATTGCCAGACCACAGGGAGATCAAATTGCATCTTCAACTTCCCACTCCCAGTTATCCAGTTGATTGCAGTTGTAGAAGCTAAACTGGCTTCTAACTCTGGTTGTCAAGAGTGAAGAGTCAACGATCAAATAAGGCCTGCATACATGCAAGAACCTATCCACACAAGGCTTAAGTGCTACAATCACCTTCTAAACCGCTACTTCTCCTTGAATACCTTGTAGTCAATCTCCATTAAGCTTCCTAGGCATCTCCATCAAGAGTGAAGTCACAGCTGACTGAAACTCCTCTGAGTCCTCTCATCTGCTGTGAATCTGTTCAAACCTGGAAATCATTTTCTTTCCTTGCCTATACCTTGAAAGAGGACATCTTATCTCTATCTAACCTTACTAAACTTGCCCCATGCTGTATGAGGCTGCAAGGCTCGCTACGGCCAGGGCTCATATGGCCTGCATGTGACAGCTCCACCCTTACTTAGGCTAGTCCTGAGGGGGATGATGCCATTGTCTCTTTGCACTTACACGAGCTGCAAGTGGCAGTGAGGCTGGGGGTATGAACTTAAACAGAAACAGGCTAAGCTGCAAGTGGCATGGGGTGATCTAGGTGTGATGGGGCTTACTCTTGTAATGTGTGCATGAGCTAGGATTGAGGCGGATGCTCTGGTGTATTGGCTGAGTGACGGCTTTGCGATGGTATTTAGAGTGTGATGGTATTTTCAGAGTGCGCAGAAACGCTATTGAGAAAACAATCTGTAGTATTATAGTTTACTTGACCTTATAATGTTGCTCAATATATGCAATTGGATTTATCTCTGGAAAATATGCTAAACAAGGACAAACCTAGTTGTCTCTGGTCATGGTTGTTCTAGTAATGTTCATAGGCGCGAATGTAAACTGTTGAAGTCGGGGTGTGTGTGTGCTGTATTCTAACTTTTTCTTCTTTTAATGAAATGATACGCAGCTCTCCTGCGTATTCGAGAAAAAAAAGGACAAACCAGTTACAAAACTACATTTCTCAATGCTAGAATGAAATGAATTATCAACATGTTGTTTTTTCACCATGCTGCTAAAATATTTTTTTAAACATATGTCGTTGCAGCTGCCAACACTGGTTGCTCGCTGTGTTTGTTGAGACACGTTGTCATTTTTGGAATCTAATAATTGTTATTTTTGGACATAGGTGCATCCCTCAGTTGCACATAGGATTGAAACTTTCATCTATTAAGTGTCTGGAGCCTTCACATATCGAGAAGATCTCCAGCAAGTTTGACATCGACGAGGGTTTTATTGTCCAAGAGGTATGTGCTGTTTGTTGTTTTGATTACTTGTTTGATAGTGTTATATTTATTCTGCATTTGTGGTTGTTATGCGTATATGGAGTGATTCATTTTCAATTGAACTAACAGGTATCAGAAGGATCAAATGCTGAGAAAGTTGGAATCAAAATTGGGGTTATTATTACATGTTGGAATGAAAAGAAAATTTCAACCAATATTGATGTATGCATATTATCGATGTCTTCTTAAAAACGAAATTAAAGGAATCGTAAATGGTGCATTTCTATTGCTTTTAGCTTTTAACATCTGGTCTTGGCTTCTTGTTGCTATTGTCAGCTGGATAACTTGCTGCTGGGTATTTGTGAGGATCATCTTGATAGAGGCAATAGCATTGGTTCCACTGTGGTTGTAACAGTAAGTTTTTACTTATATGTTGGCATGTTGCTATCTTTCATGTAATTATAAGAAAAGATGTTCTTTACAACATAAAAAGGGCGGTATACAACTAAATGAGAACTGAGAAGGTTTTGATCAGTTCTGTTAGTATTTTTGTTGTTCTTTTACCCTTATAACATGGGCCACACCTGCTTTATTCCCTGTTTCCATGCTGGAACAGTATTTTTGCTCTGCTATTTCCAAATGTTCTTATTGCAATATTAATGACTCCCACGAAATGAATATTGTGGAAGTTATTTTTTATGTCTTATGTCTCTGAGATTAAATAATCTTGTTCCATGTCATGTAAATCATTTGAACCAAGAACGATTTTCAACTTTATAGGATGGCATATTCCGCATACGCAAAGAAACCCACTGTACTAAGCAGCTAACAGTGTTGGTATCAGATGACGTAGAAGTTGTTGCAAGAGGTATATCTCTCTTTTCAACTCTGTTCTCATCTTGGCTAGATAGCCTTGCTTAGACAGCCTTTCTTTGTAAAGGTTTCTCTACCTTGCTTTGGGCCTTTCTGGTCACAATAGGGGCTTCCCCTACTGTATTTCCCCTAAAAAAGAACTCTATTCTCATCTCTGTCAAAGCATTTTATTTAGATTATTACAAAACATGAAAACGTCTGTCATTTTCCACCGTGTGATTACTTCCCTTCTCATCAACTGTAAACAATTTAGTTATGCCTCTTGGAAGCATGCTGCAATGCAAAGTATCCTGGACTGATCTGTGATCTCATATACATATCTGTGTGTCACACATGAATCTCAACTGTTACATGTGAAACTTCCTTAACGATTCTGATTACTTTAGCAATTCTTTTTCATATTTCTGTAGAATCAGTTTCACGCAGATCAATTACATTTTGCCTTCCAAGCTTGAGTTAGGATTTTAATACATTGAAAACATCTAACTATATTGAGAAAAGATATATAGATTTTTTTCACATCCCGGACTACAAAAAGAAAATAAAAGGCTCAGTTGTGCATTTTAAATTATAATACCGTCAACTTATAAAACCAGATTGCATAACATGCTATAGATGTTTTCTTGGCTGTTCTGCTAAAGTGGATGTTTATCTAATCCTTTTCTTTTAACCAAATCAACCAGTGTGCCCCATGTAGAAGCATTTAAGAACACTTTAGAAGGGCAGGAGCGGTTGGGGAGGTCTTCTGCATTTTAGAAGTTTTTTCCCCTTTGTTGTTACATTTTGAGAAGGAATGCTGTGCTTGTTTTGAAATGTGAAATTGTGCATTGTTGATGCCTGATGCTGGTCCAGTTTTGGCTCAGCAGTTTTGCATGCTTATGTTTTGTGCTTATGCCTGATAGTTGCATGTTGAGTTCTGATTTACTTGTGCTGCTGTATTTCAGTGTTGTTCTTTTTGTTGAGCTATTCCCTTCTTTGCAGCCCAAACTCACTGTCTTTTCCCACAAATTAGTTATAAAATTTTCCTGTTTGTGCACTATACAGAAGATATGCCTTGACAATCATATTCGTGTTGTATAGGGTCCTATCCTGTCTCTGCTAGAGAAGGGCCTTCTTCCTTGGAGTCGTCTGACAACGAGGTTCCCGGTAAGGACACTACGATGTTTGTTCTATTTTCAATTAAATGCATTTTCTTGATGAAGCCATATTAGTGGAATTGTGAGCCATGATCTCGTCTCGAGAGCGTATACCTGTATCAAAATCCAAGAGGGGCGCCTCTAAATAGACAAACTGTCAATGAGCTATAACTATGGTTATAAGTCTTTCTTTCCTATCATGGGAATCTAGTAATATAATGCCTCTGTTAACTCAACAGTGATAATATTTTGGTACTGTCATCAGGTCAGGAGATGCCTCATGCTCCAGGCAACACTGAAGTTATGGAAAATTGAAGTCTGCTCTGTTTTGAACATTTATGGACTTATGTTTCGTTCATGCGTCATTTGACTCGGTAGCTATTATTAGGGTCGGCGACACTTCATGGAAGAGGCTGATAATGGAGCCGGTACGGACGGAAGGATATATATTTTTTTGATGGTTTGCTTGCAATAGGTGTTGCATTTCATTTTTGTACATTGCCATCTGATATCTACTTTGCTAGGCTTCTTTCGTGTGATTTGGCGCCTCGTGTAATGATTACTAATGCTGGATGAATAGCTGGTAATGAATAATACTGGATAAATAGCTGAAGTTTCTCGTCTTGCTTAGCTAAGTATTGTGAACTCGCATTTACGGATTAGTCTTATTTCATCTTTTTATCCAACGGTCCAATGCGAACGGTAGAAGCAGATATCTCAAACTGTATTCCTCCAACATCTAAATATGATCTTTTTTTTTCTGAAATGCCAATGCAATCAGCTTGGGTAAAGAGCGTTCGACGTTAGTCGCATTGAGCGGTTCTCTCTTGTGACGTGTTTGGATAATGCGTGTGTGATGCCACTTTACACGCAATCTCCTAGTTTAGTCGGGTTGAATAATCACACGGTACATACAATATGGGTTTACGACGTATGCCTGCTCGATAAATGGTAACTGGCCTCCGCGTCAGCGTCCGTCCTTCAGAAAACATATAGCCAATGCTTACTTGTTACTATCTCCATCCAGAAATATAAGGATTTGTTAACTATTAGAGAGCACATTTGATCACTTGTCTTATTTAAAATATTTATAGAAATATAAAAATAAATAAATTTTATTTAAAATATCTATAATAACAAAACAAGTTATAATAAAAAAATATTATTTTTATAAATAATTTAAATAAGACAAGAGGTCAAATATGTTATCCAAAAGTCAACAAATTATAACAAATTCTTATCTTTTTAGGGCAACTCACAAGAGCTCATTTGAAGCCTGAAAGCCATGGAGATGGATGGACCGAGATATTGCGGACAAATTACCACGTCGACGCCGTCATGCAGACCGCATTCACAGCTCTGCCCTTCTGGAGTGGTGTCACACTCGTGATCAAGGGTTCAAAAACCGTCGGAAACCGGTCGAAAACCGCGGTTTTTGACAAAACCGGCCCGGTTTGATTTCACCGGACAACCGGTTTTTGACCGGACAAAATTCAAATTTTTTAAAATTTGAAAAAATTTGTATTAAAAAATATGACAAAAAACTAAAGAGAAACCTTTGAATTATGATGAAACAACCTTATAAAATTAAGAAAGTTTGACAGGGAAAAAAATTGCAGAAAGATGAAATATAAAAAAAAAGAAAAAGAAAAAAGAAAACTCACCTTATCCTCTTCTCCCTACCCCCACCGTTCATTCTTTCTCTTCTCCCCAACTCCCTGCGCGGTCCCGAAGCTTGCTCCTCACCAAATCGTCATCTCCTTCGCTCATCCTCCTCAATAATCCGATTTGGTGTCGGTTAACAGGTCACAGCACCAGCAACCGCTATAATCACTAACTCCAGCCTTCCATTTATAGGTGAGGAAGACTTCACACATGCTACCCAATATCAAGATCATGGCGCTCCACAATCACAAGGATGATAGTTACGGATCATGGCAGAGACAAGGGTAGGCAACATCATTACGGATCCTACCTCTCCCCTGACGAAAGTGAGTCTTCATTTACCCCAACTAGTGACATAACGTCTGGTTACATTCATTACATGCTTCCTGATGCAACCCTTGAACGACCTCCAACATGGGTCTATGAGTGGCAAGATCTAGACTTTTATAACCAGATATTTTCACAATGGCAAACAACTTCACATTAGACGGGATTAAGTTGGCAACAATATAAGGCGGATTTGTTGTGAGAACAAGGGATTGCGGTCATGTCTACCGAGGAGTATAACCGGGCATGTTACAATTGGAATGAGACACCATGGTCTTGAGTGTAGGCCATTGCATTACTTGTATTACTACATAAACTATGTTCTATTTACCTATGTACTTTTAAAATGGACATGTATGAACTATGTTTGAATCCTTGTAAAATTTATATTATGACTGTTCTATGAATCATATATTGATAATGTATGCCTATGACTGCTACAAATACTTAACAAACTTCATGCCAAAATTTTTAGCATTTTTACACTATTTTTCACCTTATTTTTCATTTATTTACTTCAATTCCGATTTCTGTGACTTTACTACTGAAAATCGACAAAATCGTTCGGCTAACCGGCAAAACCGGTTGGCTAGCCGTTTTCTTGTTCAAACGGTACTGTTTTCGAATTTTGACCGGTTAGCCGACCGGTTTTATCGGTTTTCACGGTTTTCGTAAAACCGGCCCGGAGCGGAGCGGTTTCACCGATAAAACGGTTTTTGAATTCTTGCTCGTGATAACTACGAGCGCAAGCAGTGACGTCACAAGCAGCATATAATTATGCTCGGTGGATCTGGGTGCCCCCCCCCCCCCAGTCCACCCGGCACCCCCTGAGAGAGAGAGAGAGAGAGAGAGAGAGAGAGAGAGAGATCTCACTGCTACTGAGCTCTTGCGTGCCCAGGAGCACTGGGCTTGCATCTCCACGAAGCCATCCAATCCCCATCCCCAAGGCTCAACTAATGAAGAGTATAGCTGTTCCGTTCACCGGAGGAGGCAGGCCGCCGTCGACCACGAGCTCTTCGCGTTCTGGTCTCCCAGGCGACCATGAGCCGCCGTCGACCACGAGCTCTTCCCGTTCTGGTCTCCCAGGCGACCATGAGCCGCCGCCGCCGCCGCCGCCGTCGGTGACCACCGACCAGCGCGGCCCTTCGCTGGTGGGCTTTTCAAGGCTGGATTTTAAGTGGGCCGGCCCGATTCTACGCACCGCGCGGTATTTGTTTGGACGGGGCCCGGGCAGTGAGAAGCCCGGCCCACGGCCTCTTCTCCCCTAAACCCGCGGCTGCTTCCTCGAGCGCGGTCGGGGGGAGGGGACACGAAGCAGCGGTCGCTAGAGACGGAGATGGCGACGGCGACGTCGGGGTCGAAGGCGCAGCGGCAGCGGTGGCGGCCTCCCCCCTTGCAGGCTACATACTCTCCTGCGGACTCTACCCTCCCGAGGTAATCCACGTCGTCTTCCGCCACCTCCACCTCTCTCTCCGAACCACCTTGCCCTCCTCGCCGAACCATCTCCTCCCCCGAACCACCTCCCCCCTTCTCGCCGAACCACATCCTCCCCGGACACCTTCACCAGCATCACCACCCCGCTTCCTTCCCGACCACCACCACCACCTCTTCCTTCTCTACCATGCAGGCATGCCTTCATCGACCACCGCCACCTGCTCCAACTCCACCACCACCAATTCGCCCCTGTGATCACCGCCACAACCAGCAGCTCTTCCGCCACAAGGCTCCAACAACTTTCTAGGTTGCTTGTATATTTTGATTTCAGTAGGTTTTGTTCCCAAAATGTTCATCTGTTTATCGTCCTGTTGCATAAATCGCGATGATCGAGTCCATAGCTAGGTTTTGCTAATGGTTTTTTAAGCAAATAGGTGGGGCCATACTACTGGCTATAATAGAAGAAAGTAGAAGGGGAAAAATAAAGAAAGGAGGCTAAACTAGTTCATCTATCCGTTGTTGCATTTGAGGCCGGATTCCTGTCTTTGCTCTGTATAACCAGAGCAAATTCTGTTTGATTTTGAATTTGTCTACTGTCAAGAGTGGTTTTACATTGTTGAATACTAAGTTATTTCTGATTATCCGAATGAGCCTACTAGCTGAGGAGAATAATGATTTCCATGGAAATGGAACATGCAGTGATGCCCCGAAGGCATCTAGGATAGCAATGGTGTGAGCTGTATTAGAACTTGGAGTGCAATGATGTTCCAGGCTTGTTTTGCAAATGAGCAGCGTATGTACTAGAGTTTGATCAGGTGTGCACAAAAAACAAACTGATATGACTGCAAAGACATCTTTGCCTTTTAGTTCTGCACCTGACATGCTACTGTCATACCATTGTTGCATTTTGGGCCAAATTCCTGTCTTGGCTCTGTGTATAAGGAGGGAAAATTACTTTTGAAATCGAATTTATCTACTATTAAGGTTGGTGCTACATTGTTGAATATGAAGTTATTTCTGATTGTCCGAATGCTCCAGCTTAGGAGAATAATGATTTGCATGAAAACTAAACACATGGTGATGTCCTGTAAGGTATCTAGGATAACAATGGTGTTCTACGGACCATCTGACATGCTGCTTTGAGTGGCCTTTTGGCATTAATGCTTGAACCACTCCACAACCATATGCCATGTGAGAATTTTTCATTGTTCTGCTATTGATAGCTGACGTGTTGGAGCCTTGTATTGTAATGATATTGTTAGAGGTCCTGTGTACGTATTATGTCTCCTTTGTATCAAAGGAGAATATTGGTTTTTGTGATTCTAGAAGTAGTAAATTTTGGTCTTTAAAAATTTATTTTGCTATTTGATCATTTCTAGATTCTGAACTCAACTATTTTCTACCTGTCGTTTTATTTCAGATGGCAACTCCTGCTCCAAACTCCTCCTCCAATCACTTGGAGAGTTGGGTTTTTGAGCAGGCGGTGGCTTCCGTGGTTCTTGTGACATTGAACCCAAAAGATCCCAAACGTGTACGAGCAGCAGTAAACCAAGTTTTCCCCTTGCCTCTTAGTGATACAGCAAAAGTTAAAGCATTGAAGCAGGAGCAAAGGCTGAAGGACTGTAAAGATGCAAGATGCTCAACTGGATTCATACTGGAAGGAGCTCAAGAGGGCCAGGTGTATGTGATGACATGCGTGCACTCACTGGACCATGTATTCAATGCAGAACACCCCATCACACCTGAAGGTATTGTTGAGAAATTCGATTTAATTTATCTGTTCTTTTGTTTCATTGCTCTGTTTTTGTTTCATTTAATCATATTTTCATTTCTAAGTCATATTTCACCTGCAGGAATTAATGGTCTCTTTGATGTCTCTATCCTGTGTGATCATGCCGAGTGCAAGTATCGCACAGGGAAAGCCCAAACAAGAAGATATATACCAGCAATTGTGGTCCAGGTTGATTGCTCCAAGGATTTAATGTTGATTCAGATGGAGACTTCTCAGGTTCAAAAGAAGTGCAAGGAAGCTCACCGGCCTTTGAAGCTTGCGCAGAAGTTCCCTGGTCCTTTGGAGCGAACCGTGATGATATCCTGGCCTCCTTTGAGGCCTCGGACAGCTTGTGTGGGAGAGACATCTCACCCGGCTAGAGAGTACTTTGAGATCATGCTTCATGCTCCTGAAGCACACTCGATGAACTTATCTGAGGTGAATATTCTGGGTGACAAGTGGAGCTCAGGTGCACCGTTACTTGATGGAGCTATTGATGTTGTGGGTGTCTACCATTCTGGAGCACCGGGCACCCTTTCCTACTCGTACTTCGTCTCCTTCAATGATCTTAGGGACAGGCTGATCACTTGGGGTAAGACAGCTTTCTCAGTTGCGTTAACATAACATGCTCTGATGTGATATTTACCTTATTGATTCCTTTGCAGGTGTCAGGGTTTAGGAAGCGCACTGATGGTCCACGAGAATCGAGCTTACTCTGAACCGTAGGATTGGCCGGCCGACTGGGAGGTGGAGACTGAATTGTAGAAGGGGGAGCCCTGTGTTGAGCTGAGCAGTAGAGAGCTGGAGACTATTAATTTGTGCAACTGTTGTGTAGTACTGGATGTAATGTGTTCCATACTATAGCTGCTATGTTAGCTCGACCCGTTTAGTTAATGCTCATCTATGTTGTTGGCCTTACTGATAACTACTTTTACTCCCATGAAGTAGTATAAGGATTCACTTTAACGTTCATTTGGGATATTGATCCGCCAGCCGTGTTGTTTTATGTTAATAATCCTATTTGAATGTTATTAAGGTGTGTTCGCCTCTGCTTTTTCTGTTGTCGCATCTGCTGCACATCTAGTGTTCTTGTACAAATTCATAAATATCACTACTGCCGCACATCCAGTGTTCTTGTACAAATTCATAAATATCACTACTGCTGCACATCCTACCTTTTTATATTACAAAAAAGTTTATTTTGTTAGTTGCGAGTTACTGCTGATTAAATCACGAAATATGGGCAATAAATATTTAAGTTCCATTGTCGCACGCGCCCTCCACGTGAGGCTGCTCTCTCTCTCTCTCTTTTTTTTTTTTGAAATGGAGGCTGCTCTCTTGATTTCCCAACTGAGAGAGGATAAGGAGGTCGCCTCTGTCGCTCGGAGGCGGGCGGATACCAAATCAAAACTTCTCCCAACAGCCCAGCAAACCGCATCAGCTGCAATGGCGTGCGTCGCCGCGCTCTTCGCCTCCTCGGCGCTCCTCCCTTTCCCATCCACTGCCTCATCCGTGGCCTCGGCTTCCTCCTGCGGGTGCCGCGTCCGCTCCACCGTCGTCGCCCGCGCGCCGCGGCACCAGCGCGCCCACCGCGGACTCCGCCGCTTGGACGAGGTGCGTCGCGTGTCTGTGGTGTCCCTTTCTGTTTGCCGCCCACCGCGTGAGCGTGCTGGGTGGTAGTGCTCTGGAGGTGCGGCGCTGACTGCAATGCTATTTGGTTTTGATTCACTCGCGGGATGCTCGCAGGTGGAAGGGGTGTCGAAGAAGCGGCGCGGCATTGGCGGTGGCGGCGGCTCAGGAGGGTCGCAGGCGTCGTCATCGCGCAGGGACAGGGGGCTCGCCGTCGACTTCAAGGAGCCGCAGGTACTAGACGGGTGGCAATTGTTTTTTTTTTTCCTTCTTTTTTTTGGTTTTTTCATGTTTCATGGTGCGAGCTCGAGTTTGAAGATACTTGCATTTCCAATTAGAATGGCGATGCAAAGTAGATGCGTGGAGGCATATATGCTTCATATTAGGATCACTTCACTTCGTTGCTGCTTCAATGTTGATAGCATACAAGTATTTTGGCTGTGTGCATCAAATTGTCATTTGGTGCCCTGCATCGCAGGAATCATATGTCATTAGAATTTATGTGTGTTCAAAGTATTAATCTGAATCACTCCACTCTGGATTTTAGTCAACCTGTACTTTGCTTTCAGAAGTTCACCACCTCAGAAATATGTCATGCTCTTATCTCAGCCTGATTTGCTTCTGATGGTGTCTCCATAATGTTTCATCATCTACTTGTGCATATATATAAGCTGTGATAACCAATGGGCATACTAACCTTTTTCCATCCATGAAAATTTCTGCTGTTTTCCGCTGAGTAACATGTGCAGTTCAAGATGATACTTGATTCAGCGTCATCACCAAGTCTTTCTAATTATGTCTTATGCTAACTATTCTATTATACGGTACCAGGTTGCTGATTTTGATGACCTTGAAGAAGACAAATTCCTAAATGCGGTCGTCAAGGTGGGCTTCAAGAATGCACTGGCTATCTATGGTGTTTCTTTTGATTACCATTGCACATTATAGTTAAGATTTTAGCAAGATATATTTATTTATAGGTGCTAAGCACTGCCTCTTCAATTCATTACAAGCACCTTTTTTTGGTATAGCATGCCAAACTTGGTGCTCTAATCTGCTTCATGACCTTTTATTGAATGTAATTTGCTTTATTTTAAAATTGGCCATTGTCCTTTTCACCTGAAATATTCTCTCTTGTTAGGTCTACTGCACTCATATCGCACCTGATTATGGCCTTCCCTGGCAAAAGCAAAGGCAACATTCTAGCAGTGGGAGGTAAGTTATTGATCTAATACATGGCGCTGATTGAATTATTACGTTTACTTTTTCCAGGCAAGATTATTTGCTTGTTCATTTCTAGGAATTTGGGGAAATGAATATGTTTTAGTGATTAGACAACTTGGGTACTATGGTCGTAAAAAATGCCCATTGTTTCATTCTGATAGACATCCTGCTTAAGCTACTAGCTGGCTAGTGTTTTTATGATTCACATGGTTTGACTCTTTATGCTTCTATGCTTATGTTGTGAGACATAACATATCCTATATGTTTTGAGCTTTACGCATATCTTATGGAAAAGAGGTGATTCATTTTAAATGGCTACGAATCAAATGACTTGAATTGAGAACCTCTTTGAAAATCTTACAAAGCATGTCCTTTTACAGTGCATTTATGATCGGTGATGGCAAACTCTTGACAAATGCACATTGCGTTGAGCATGACACTCAGGTGATTATTTAATTAGACAGTTACATCCCTTCACTTTTTTACTGTACAATTTTTCAATATTTTTCTTCTAGATTGTTTTGACTTTGAATTTTGAATCATTAGTAGTCGTTACCAGATGAACTAACCAAAATTTCTGTTAATATCGATGTACTGTTTGCTTTTTATGGATAAGGGTTTACATATATCGGTTATATTATTGAGATTATGGTGCTTTTCAACACAGGTCAAAGTTAAGAGAAGGGGAGATGACAAGAAGTATATTGCCAAGGTAAGTCAGCTGAACCACTGCTGCTCTCTTTGGAAGTAAGACTGGTAACTGTTTAGTTATGACATAATCTGATTTGTGATGCATCTGAACATAGATTGATAGATATATGCTTCTGATTTTGGCACTCCCTGACTGCTGAGGGAACCTTTTGCTCATTTTCTGGCTACCAATATCCATGGCAAACCAATTTGGTTTTTTCGAGCTTATTGACTACATTCAATAAGACTTATGGGATTGGAGGCTTCACCTTTAGGACTTGGAGTTTAAAGTAATGAAGGGGAAGTTCGATTTATATTCATGTATCTGTCACTTATCACTGTTATGATTAGTTTTCCATTTTTCCGACATTCAAACTTCTTTTTTTGTGAGACTATAACATTTAAAGTTTTCTAGTACGTAAAGGTGCCCCAAATGTAGCCCATATTGTAGGAGACTTGGTAAGGTGTTGGCTGATAAAGTGATTCGCAGGTTTTAGCTAGGGGCACTGAATGTGACCTTGCATTGCTCTCTGTTGAGAATGAAGAGTTCTGGAAAGGATCAGAGCCACTTCAGTTTGGTCGTTTGCCATGCCTTCAGGTAACCAACTATCTTTATGATGTTTTTGATGGGTCTTCTATCCTCATGCTGATAGAGATGTCTGTTTTTCCTGTTATTAGTTATTGCAGTTGTAGTCAAACAAAAATTGAGGCAGCTTGCAACTGATATAAGGTTGCATGTAGCATGTCTTGTCGGGACCACATTAATGCCTCAAAAATTTTCTGTCAGAGCTGGAGTCATTATTCATTCACTCATGCAAATGGAACAGACATTTTTTTTTTCTCGAACAAAATGGGACAGACATTTATCATAGTGTTTGGAGTTATACCTAAAAAGGTCTTTCACACTTACTAGAGGCTATATGGCATTGTTTTTATGGTTCAAACATATGCAGGATTCAGTAACCGTTGTGGGATATCCTCTCGGTGGAGATACAATATCTGTAACAAAAGGCGTCGTATCACGAATTGAGGTGCTATCTCTTGGGTCCTTTGGTTCTTTGAATACGGCATTTAATGCACTCCTTCCTATTCTTTCCTGCCCAACAAGGAGAAAACAATGATTTTTATGCATGCAATGACTATAGCATTTTGATAAGATGTTATAAACACCTGGAAGACTACATGTTATATGTACAACGCATGTTGGTAGGATCTGAAAGAAATTAGACCATGTTTCATTGCCTCACAACTTCCTGTGATCAGTTCTGGGCACACATGCTTGGACTTGGAGTACTGTTGCATCATTTGTTTTCATCCTTAAGCTGCTCCTTCTAGTGCCGGCTAGGTGTAGCTTACAGTTACCATTATCTTGGTATTTGTTATTGATAGGAATCACTAGTTACCGAATGTCTTCATTTCTCTCTCACGGAGCCTATAAACTTGGACGAAACACAACATTGCTTCAGAAAAATTCAGATAGGCACACTAAAGTAATCTTATTTTATATGCATTTAGCTGAATGGTTTAACTTATATTAGTTCCTTTGGAATAGCCCAGGTCACTCCATATGCACATGGGACATCAGACCTTCTTGGCATTCAAATCGATGCAGCTATAAATCCAGGTCTGTCATCTTTATCTGCCTTTGCATTAATGACTTTCATCACTATTCTGTTATTTCTATATGATAATACTCAGAGTATTGACCTATCTTGATTAGGCCTTGATAAATAAGTGGTCCAAAGAAAACTGAATTTATTTTCTTTTCTTTTTTCAGGGAATAGTGGTGGACCAGCCTTTAATGAGCAAGGAGAGTGCATTGGGGTGGCATTTCAGGTACTTTTACTCGGTCACGTTACTGGTACCTTATACATCTGATGTCTAGATATAATAGATAGAGATTGGAACTAGATTTGCATAGTTGTAATTTTCAGACCTAGTCCACCTTAACTTCTGGAAATAGGCTTAATTTGGGATTCTGAAATGCTTGGATAATATCACTTCATATGATTTCTTATTCTTTTTTTAATTATCTTTCAGTGATAGTGAGGTTCTTTACTTTCGATCAGAATATGCAAACCACCATTTGAGAACACTTGGCACTTCAACTTCTTCATTTGTTCAGAAATACTTTGTTAGCACACATTCTTTATCTCCTGGTTTTTCTATTAATGCAATGATACACAACTGTCCTGCATCTTTGAGAAAAAAAAAATAAGAAAATGGTTAAGGAATAGAAAGCTGAGTATAGCATCTTTGTGAGAAAAACAGTCATGCTTACACAATCAATGAAATATATTCTAAGAATTGATTGTTCTACCGATAATGTACAAGTAGGGTGAACTTTATCCTATACATTTTTGTATTCCATTTTTCATTATGCATTTTGTTTAGGTGTACAGGTCAGATGAAGCTGAAAATATTGGATACGTTATTCCAACTACTGTTGTATCTCATTTCTTGAATGATTTTAAGAAAAACGGAAAGTACACAGGTAAAGTGTTTCCTTTTGTTTTGAGAATAAGCAAACTAAAACCATATCTGATGTAGTTAAATAGATATCTACGTATTATTACAAGGTCTCTATATATTTGCTTCCAGAAACTGATTTGTAGGTTCAACATTGCTACTGGGTTCTAGGCTTGCAGTCTACTATATTGCAATTAGATGCTATCTTTGAACTTTATAGTCATAAGTAGTAATTGTCTTTAAAGCATTTTTAAACTCCTTCAATTCTTGTATAATAACTTTCGTAATTGTGTACAACACTCTGGTGTTGTGAGGCGCATAACTAAAGAGATGGTGGGCTTAATGTTTTCAAACAACTTGTAGGATTTCCTTGCTTGGGTGTATTACTACAGAAATTGGAAAATCCAGCACTGCGTGAGTCCTTAAAAGTACCTTCAAGTGAGGTATGCTATCTATATTTGATGAACATGTGAATATAAAATTACATATTTGCAAATGGACTCTGGTGCACAAATGAGCACACAATTCTATATGATTCAACTAGACTTTCCTTGCTGACATATATGTAATTTGTAGTCGTACTGAGCATTATGTGCATCCACATTTGACTACAAAAACATTGGTACGAATAATTTTAGTTATCATGCACTTTGAGATATCTTGAATGGCAAAATGAGATTAAAAGAAGAGCATAATCAAGGGATAAATTTTGCTAGAATTCTGATCCATATTCAGAGTGTTGACTGACCTGTTGATAACTCCACGTTCTATGTTAGTACTTTACCTCCTGTGGAGCAACTTACTCCTGGGGTGTTGTCTTTATTATCTAGATTCGAGCTGGCTTCAGATCAGTCTAGAATATTTGAGCAAGATTTACTATCAACGTTTGTATCATTAATCCTGATGGCAGAGTTGATACTTTCTGACAGAGTACTGTGTTGAAGTAGTTAAATTATTCAAATAGTTAAATTATTTAGGGGGAAAAAGGTCTTCTGGATACTGCTCTTTAGTTTAGCCTTGAGTACAGTTCTATGTTTTATCCTTTATTTTCCTATGACATGCCATTTTACTTTCCACTTGAAGGGTGTTCTTGTTCGTCGGGTTGAGCCTACTGCTCCAGCAAGCACTGTTTTGAGAAAGGTAACATGCACTAGTTAGATCTGGATTGCAAATTTGAATGCCTTTTTCTTTTCTTCTCATTTCTATTACTGAAAAATGAATCTTTCTGGATTAATGATGTCTCGACTGTAGTTGCTCCATTCGTTTGAGCTGATCAGGTTTTTGTATGTTCAGGGAGATGTAATAGTAAGCTTTGATGGCATCTCAGTAGGATGTGAAGCGACAGTACCTTTCCGGTCCACAGAGCGGATTGCTTTCCGCTATCTCACAAGCCAAAAGTATGTTCTGTAACTGATTCCTGATAGGTCTTACTCTTTTCCTAACCTCGCTATTTTTTTCATATATTTCTCTGAAGAGCATCGTTTTCAAACATTTTAAATCTAAAATCTGATGTGCAGCAGAATTTTTGAATAATAATACTCCTACCAATTTGTTTTTGTCCAAAATTGTGTATTACTATGATTCATCTTGTGTCATAAGTTAACATTTTAGTGGATATTATTTGCATACCACATGCTTCATTGTTTGGGTGTGGAGGGTATACGTTTCAGTTCAATCACAATCACCCACTATCATGTATGTACGATATTTCCCTGTCAAAGCTCTGATAAAGGCACTCCATATGGCAGAATCACATAATACAACGGTCTTTGAATATCCATGTTCCCATCATTATCATTATGATTCCCTTATCTGTAACTCTTTTTACGATAGCCTTCTCTAAGAGTACTGTCACATCCCGGGCCATTTGAGATGAGGCTCATAATGTGTATGTCAAGATATCTTGATATTTCTAGTGGTACCTTATTTAACATCAACAGAACTAATTCTTGTAGTTGCAGTAAAATTTGATGTTTTCCATATCCAGGTATGCAGGTGATATTGCTCAGCTAGGAATCATTAGGAACGGAAATTCCATGAAAGTCCAGACTGTTTTGCAGCCAAGAAAACATTTAGTAAGATATAGAAAACCCTCATATTTGTTGAACCGAAAATTAGGAATGCAAATTCCACCAATGTCCACTAACAAGAATGATTGTTCTTAAATAAGGTGCCATTTCATGTTGAAGGGGGGCAACCTTCTTATCTGATAGTTGCAGGCCTTGTCTTCACACCTTTAACAGAACCATTCATAGAGTAAGTAACCAGTGGCCTTCCCCTTTAAGCCCTATTAAAAGTTTATCATTATTTATACATTTCTGTTACTGTGCAGGGAGGAATGTGAAGATACACTAGGGGTAATTTCACCATTAACATGATCCATCTTACTTGCAACTTACCTTCTTTTCCTGTAAATCTGTAATTTCTTTATAGTAATATTGTCATCTTTCCATCAGTTGAAACTGTTGGCGAAAGCACGCTACTCTTTAGCAACCTTTGAGGGGGAGCAAATCGTTATTGTATCACAAGTATGTTTTTTGCTGTTTGCTCGATTGACTACTAGTTCACTGTGTTATTGTGTCCTTGATCCATTGCTGTTTTCTAGGTTCTGGCACATGAGGTCAATATTGGCTATGAGCACATGGGCAATCAACAAGTATCGTCTTCAGCTTTTACTCATCTTCTCCCGCTTATGGATTCTTTCTTAGGGTTGGACTAACCAATGCCGTTATCAGGTCATGAAGCTCAATGGAACTGCAATAAAGAATATCCATCACCTTGCTCATCTTGTGGACAGTGAGTACTGACCATCTCATGTTTGCATAATCATGGCCCTTGTTCCTTCTCAATCTTATCATGTTTCAATGTTAATATGTAGCCTGTAAAGACAAGTTCTTGACATTTGAATTCGAAGACGACTTCCTAGTCGTTTTGGACCGGGAAGAAGCGAATGCTGCATCTTCAGATATTCTCAAGGAACATGCCATTCCCTCTGTACGGTCATCTGGTCTATCCGAGCCGTATGTAGACCCAGCAGAGGAACTCCAAAAAACAAGTGAAGATTTTGGTGAAAGTCCTGTCACAAACTTTGAAATGGGAATTGATTGTCTCCTGTGGGCTTGAAAAACCTTTAGGTTTGACCCTAAAAAAGCATTTTGGTTTTTGGATAACAACTGGAAACGAAGTTTCTGTTGACACAGCAATATAGGCTATAGCCAGTGAAGGCCGGTGAAATGGAAGGATCTGGTGGTGAACACTGGCGGCAATGCCCCATTACGCGGACATACACACTCCTTTGCGGCAAAAGCTGAGCCATGTTGTATGCTTTGTTTTTTTTTTCTTGAGTCTGTAAGTTAGCATAGACAGAATTTAGAGAAATGTTGTACACTAGAAACCATAGAATGACTTATCCATCTTCATTTTTTAGGGATTGGGGGATTAGGAAAAGAGTTGTAAAATTTGCATCCAGGAACCCTGTAAATCTTCGGACATGCAATACATTGGCCAGAAATTTTGTTGATTTACTCTTATTTTATACCACTATATTCCCTGACTGATCTTGCGGAACAAGCATGTCTGCTGGAAGTTGTGTCTTTCTTGTGGGTTCAGTTCAGAGCCCTTGCTGTATCGTTCTGAAGTTCCTATGCCTTGAGTTGCTATCTGTCTATACTCTATACAGCGAGCAATTTCTCATCTTATTTCTCCTTATATAAACCAGGACCATCACTTTTCGCTGGCTCGTTCAGAAATCAAATTCAAATGAGAGATGCGTGGTCCCCGCTTCTCAACTACGCGCACCTCAGCGGCCTCCTCGCCCGCTGCGGCCGCGCCGGCGACCTCCGCCTCGGCGCCGCGCTCCACGCCGTCATCGCCAAGAACCCCGTCCACTTCCGTCTCTGCCCCCACCGCGCCTCCCTCCACCACGTGCTCGTCACATGGAACGCGCTCGTCGCCATGTACGCCCGCTGCGGCCGCCGCGAGGACGCCGCCAGGGTGTTCGACGAAATGCTCGTGCGGGATTCCATCTCCTGGAACTCGCTCCTCGCCGCCGCCGCCTCCTCATCCTCCTCGGACGCGTTCGTGCTACTCAGGCGGATGCTGCGCTCGGCCCCAGGCGCCGGCGCGTGCGACCACGCCACGCTCACCACGGTCCTGTCGGCGTGCGCGCGCGACGGCGCCGCATCTCTCCGCGCGTGCGCGGCCGTGCACGGGCTGGCGGTGTCGTGCGGGCTCGACGCGGGGGTGCCCGTCGGGAACGCGCTGGTGACCGGCTACTTCGAGTGCGGCTGCCCCGGCTCGGCGGAACGGGTGTTCACCACGATGGCGGACAGGAACGTCATCACGTGGACGGCAATGGTCTCCGGGATGGCACGGGCCGAGCGGTACCAGGAGAGCCTTGACCTGTTCCGGCAGATGAGGCGTGAGGTCGATGCCAACAGGGCGACGTACTTGAGCTCGCTGTTGGCTTGCTCTGGCTCACTCGCAGCGAGGGAAGGCCAGCAGATCCATGGGCTTGTCGTGAAGGCTGGAATCGACACCGACCTCCATGTCGAGAGTGGGCTCATGGATGTGTACTCCAAATGTGGCTTGATGGAAGATGCCCTGCGCGTATTCCGCTCTTGTCGGGATCCTGATGAAGTTTTCATGACGGTGATTGTGGTTGGGTTTGCTCAAAATGGACTGGAGGAGAAGGCATTTCAACTGTTTGCTGAGATGGTCAGCTCAGGAATCCACATCGACGCAAACATGGTTTCTGCAGTTCTGGGGGCCTTCGGTGCTTCGGCGCCATTCGCTCTAGGGAAGCAGATCCACGCACTGGTCATCAAGAAATGCTTCGGAGGGAACACCTATGTCTGCAACAGTCTGATCAACATGTATTCCAAATGCGGTGAATTACAAGAGTCCATCCAAGTGTTTGATGGAATGGCTAGGAAGAACTCAATTTCGTGGAACTGCATCATCGCATCCTTTGCCCGACATGGCCACGGATCGGAGGTCTTTAGACTGTTTGAGTCCATGAAAGCTGATGGTGCCAAGCCCACTTATGTTACATTCTTGTCACTTCTCCATGCGTGCAGTCATGTCGGATCAGCCAAGAAGGGATTGGAGATCTTGAATTCCATGTCGACGCAGTATGGAATACAACCAAGGGTGGAGCATTATGCATGCATTGTTGACATGCTTGGCCGAGCCGGTCAGTTAGACGATGCGAAAGCGTTCATAGAAGATGGACCCTTCAAGGACAGTGCTCTTCTTTGGCAGGCCCTAATGGGAGCCTGTAGCTTCCACAAGAACTCAGAGGTTGGGAGATATGCAGCAGAGAAGTTGCTCCTCTTTGATCCTGATTGCACTGCTACATATGTCTTGCTGTCAAACATATACTCATCTGAGGGGAGATGGGAGGATAGAGCTAGGGTCATGAAGAAGATGAGGGAGATGGGTTTGAAGAAGGATACTGGCAAGAGCTGGATTGAGCTTGAAAAGGAGATCCGTTCATTCGTTGTTGGGCCGATGTCTCGCCCTGATTCTGTTTGATGTGAACCATACATGATTTTCAGTATTGAATGTTTCAGGACCGCTTGTTCATGTCCAGTGGTGGACCCACGGGGTGGGCTGCGTGGGCCACGGCATACCCTAAAATTTGGGCCAGCCCATACGAAGAGCCTTGTAAAACAGCCATCGGCTCCACCGTCTGCACTGCCACAAACCGACCTGCGGCCTCGGTGGCTCGGCGCCTCACGGCCTTCTTCTTCTGCCATTGTTGTCCAGCTCCGCACCTCTGATATGCTCCTAAGGTATATAAAATTGTGATTTGCAATTTTGCAAACCCTAGTGTAATTGGACTATGGATTGTGATTAAATTTGTTTGGGAACTAATATCCTGCAATGCTGATTGTTTATTCATTTGATTTTTTCCTTGTAGAATTATTGAACTATGAAGAAGGATGGGGACATTGCATCGCTTTTCCGGAAACATACAGCAAAGAAGCTTCCGGCTCCGGCTGCAACTATGAGAGATGAGGACAGTCAATAGGAAGAGACAATAATTGAAGACATTTTGGATCCTACTCCTATGTCGTCTTCTTTGCTTTTAGAAAAAGTTGAAGAGCATATTTCTTAATTACCGAATTCATTAGTAAACTTATATTTTATTATCGTATTATATATTGATTCAACTAAATTGTGTATGAAAATTTTGTCACGGCATACTCTTCGGCTAAAAGCTGGGTCCGCCACTGTTCGTGTCCCCAATTGAAATTCGTGCAACAGATTATGGTTCACACCTTGTTAGTTGAGTTGGCACTCATCGAATTCAGATATCGCCAATTCAGCTTAATGAACCCTTCGACCAGGCAGAGTACGGCCATATCTGGAGAAGGATAATGAGACGAATTTGGAGCTGCTCCATGCCGGCAGGCGGCAGCCGGGAAAAAACGTTGTCCCGCAGGCGAGTAACGCGTAGAGGTGCTCTTTCAGAGAAGATGCTCGCTGACCCGGCGTGGCGGCGCTCCAGTTAGGAGTCCACAGCATACCTGCCGCTGCATGATCAGAGAGGTTATTGACTCGACATGTCCCTCGGTTCGTTGTAGAACATTAGTAGGGCAGCATCCAGAATAAGAAATCCTTATACGACGCATGATAGTATTGTCTTACTGGCAAAATTAGCTGGACTTGCAGTAATAATAATTGTAAATCTGATCTCACATCCTTCTATAAGTTTGATCCTGTATTATGTACTGTTGAATGATCAAAATGTGCCTCATAACTATTCCACGTTACATTCAAAGTTTCTTCACATAAAGTGAAACAACACTAAGTCCAGGAGTACCAACTGATAGATCATTTCTCACATTTTTATGAGAATATGTATAAAAACAAATAGAAAGTGCAAACTTTAGCGAGAAAGCAAACGAAGTGATTTATATTAGTACAAAGTTTCTACTAGCTTTAATTAATTTACACAATATTTCCCAGGGAATTATACTATTGACAGTAAAATGATCACAGATACCATTCTAGGAAACACTTTACTAACCCAGAAAGCTAACCTCGGATACAACGCCGAAAAACCGAAACTTTGCATAACATAGAGCAAGCAGTTGAGCAGAAATCTTTATCTTTATCTTTATCTTTACCTAATTGTGAAGGGGTCGTCATCCCTCCCTCAAAACCGTTGTCATGCTTAACCCGTCGCCCTGCTGTCCACCGTTTGATTTTTATCCGACGCATCGCGCTTAACCCGCCGCCCTCACCTCTTCAATCGTGAAAAATGGCGCCTACATCGCGCTTAACCCGCCGCCCGGCCGCCCGCCTCTTCCAAACGCTAACGCGCGCCTCCGCCTCTGTCTCTGTAGCGCCGCTGCACCCTCCTCCTCTCCTTCCCCGAGCAGCACAAGCCGCCGCCGCGACCCTCCCAAGCCCTAGCGGAGGCGGCAGATCCCTCTCCCTCTCGTTCGCATCGGAGCCGCAGGCATGGAGCAAGGGTCTTACCAAGATGGGGAGGCGAAAGAGGGAGGCGAAGCCGGCAGTGAGGACGTCTTCTTCATCGAGCACGGCAACCCCCAAGCAGCAGCAGCAGCCGTCGTCGCGCGCCGCTCAGGTTCCGCCTCTCTGTCGTCCCGACGCTTCTTTGTGCCAGATACTCTTTGTCCCTGTTATCTTCCTGCTTCCCCTTATCCTCCACTCCTTTGTATTAGGGTTCGAGTTAAATCCCCACCCAAGCGAGCTCGATGTGAATCTGCCACAAGTTCCAGCATCTGTTTCCTGCCACAAACGAGCAATCTACTCATGTTTATTATCTTATTAGCCTTGATAAAAATGTTATTATCTTATTAGCCTTGATTAACTGCAAAAAGGTTTCCCTCGAGCCTGAGGGATCTGGAGCGGGATACAGATGGCGACGAAGAGCCGTCTCTCAGGCCACAGAACCCCATCGCCGTCGCCGCCCTCCGCGCCGCCGACCTCGAGGAGTCGTGAAGGGTACGTGCCGCCGCCACCACCCACACTTCCCCTGGGTCTCTCTGCATCGCACGTTTCGTGTTTTCGCATTTGGTTGTTGCGTGCTTACAGTTCAAAAGTACTTTCCAGCCCTAATATATGTTCGAATCGGTTGCCTTCTCTATTGTACTGTACTTGATATGGCCGGGGATATCGGAGTTTGATTCGATTCACCCACTCACCCAGCGTAGAGTATTTCTCATTTTTGAAAAGGTATCTTCAGATGGTAACAGCCAATAACCAGTACAAGTTTGTCCAGTTTTATTAGGTTATTGTGTTAGCAACTTTATCAGTCAGCCTAACTCTAGGATGATATTAAAGCATGAAAATGATGAATCAAATAATTTTCTATAAAGAAATCTGTGACTGTGATATTCGTCCACAGGAATTCCTATTGAGGGCTTGCAAGAAAAAACTTCCCCTGAACCATGACTGACGATTTCCTGCAGAAGCCACATACCTATGAGATGACTTTCTTCTTGTAGATTGATGACTTTATTTAAGTGCATTTCAGCTTTCGTGATGATGATGACTTGTGTTTGAGCAATCAAGTTGGATAATGTGTTCTGTAATACAGTGAGCAATACATGGCGTGGCCGTGTGGCAAGTGAGGAAATCAGCTGGTTAAAATTGCTGCAGATAATGGAAAAGGTGCCAAATAATAGCATTTGTAGTGTCACGAGTTTGCATGAATAGATAGTGAAGAACTTGCAATCATGTATCCACATGCACGTATGCACTCACCTTCTGCATTGAGGACCAGGTAGTGCATGGTAAATCAGGAGTACACTTTTTTAGAATTAATTTTGATATAGTAGGTGTTCTGATGTTACTGTAGAAAAATAGTCTTACTGTAAGATTTTCAGATATCTTACTGTGATATCTCACCTAGCCTCCATGCCTCCTTTGTCTTGCATTTCTAATTTCTTTGCATTGTGAACTAAACATAGCATGCTGTTACAGTGATTTTTTACTTTAGTATTATCCAATGGAGATTTACAGAAATAGTATTAAGCTTGCACAAGATTATTTTTCTTTTTGAATATCAGCAATGATGTTCTCTCTATTTTTTTCATTAAACTCATTTACAGGTTCATGGTGATGAGTAACTATCATAGGTCGTTTCTCTTACTATGTGTGCCATTTAAAACTACAATATTGTTTGTCATGTGATTACAAGGGTTGCTTATAATGTATTGCCGTACAATTAGTTGTTATGTGCCTTTGGCTAAATTATATTGAAAATATGTGGTTTTTCTATCATCATTATATTGTGGAAAAGAATGTTTGGAGTCATCAATTAGTAGTGGAAAGTAAATTGCTTTAGTTACTTTTCTCCTGTTTCTCCTCTAACTGGGTTTACCTTTCCTTTTCTTTTTCCTGAACTGGTCCTGGCTCTGTGTTGGCTTTTCTTTGCTTTCAAGTAGCATATCATTATATATCATGGTAATCTTAGAGGATCCTGTCATGCATCTCTATTTGATCATTGTTTTCTCACTATCGTGGATAAATGAATCCCTAGGGGGAAAAGTCATATATTTGTATCTCATTTTGGCAGTGTACATACCACTTTATTTTTTTGTGTATCCCTTTTATTGAATTCAAAGTACATACCATTTTACTAATATTTTGTTTAAAACAATTATAGATATGTGTGCCTGCTTGGATCTTAGGTGATATTCAAATAAACATATTATAAAATATTTCCTGTTGTAGGTAGGTATTTTTCTTTTTCAAAACAAAACTGCAATTGGGTTTTATGAACACTTTGTTTTCTCTCCTCCTTACGCCCCAATAATATAGGCTTAACCTGATCTGAATACTTGTTAGATAATTTGAATTAAGATTTTGCAGAGCTGTGGTGTGGATGGAGAATGCCTACAACCGCTTCATCTTCTACATAAGGTAAAAAATAGTGACATGTTCCTTTTATGATTGTCTTGGCCATACCCTGGTGAAAACCCCACTATGTTGTAAAGTGATCATAAGTAGACACTAATATCTGATTTTTGGTCAATCTGTTAGTATCTGCAGTCGTTTACCTCATAGACTAAGGAACACACTAGGGTAATGCACCCCCTGCTTTAGTTTTTGAATTTTTCTTGTTGCCCGCATCTCTAGAAAAGATGCAAAGACTAAGGAACATACCAGCAATTTATCTAATAAAAGGTTATGAGACAATGCTCCAATCTGAATACAAAATGAACCAACATATGGTTCATCATATTTACCACATATTGAAGATGCCCGCATCTCTAGAAAAGACTCAAAGACTAAGGAACATATCAGCAATTTATCTAATAAAAGGTTATGAGACAATGCTCCAATCTGAATACAAAATGAACCAACATATGGGTCATCATATTTACCACATATTGAAGATGCCTCTTCTAGGAATGAAGCTGATCTTTGTTTTCGGTGTACGGGATCTCTATTTATGTTATAATCAGAGGTAGCAGATATTTTTTTATTTTTCTCTATGCAAGAAATAATTAAGACAGCTAAGGAAAATAAAACATTATGTTGAAAGATCTTAGTAGATGGCTCGCTACCAAATACATTTTTTGCTAATTAGTCTTGTTAGTAGTTGTCAGTTCTACTGAACCGGCTTTAGATTCTGAATTTTTCTTGTTGCCCGCATCTCTATAGTATGATGTGATGCAGAATCTAGAAGCAGAGAGAACTAATATTTTGACACTGAACTCACCAAGCTCATAGAGAAAATTTTGAAGATGAAGGAGAGCGCCAGACCGAAGATAATCATTTTATTGTGGTCATGGTGGGAGGAAGGAAACAGGATGAGAGGAGAAAGACCAGCTTCTGTTATTGTGCATAGTGTTGATTGCTATACAGCTTTAGCTCGAAAACAAAGTGCACAGGCAAGTGGAAGAAACCCAATCTGGAAACACTAAAATTAAATTGTCATGGTGTATTCAGCCAGTTATCTGGCTAAGGGGATGGGGCATTGCCATAAGAGACTATTGATGCTTTGCAAAAAGAAGGATATCCTGCTTCCATGGGTATTCAGGTAGCAATGGAACTGGTTGTCGAAAACATCAGTTTGAAGACAGACTTAGTGCTACTGCAACGATCATATGATCTATCAGTGAAGCAGAATATCTTCAGTTCAATCAAGCAATGGCTCCAGTATGATTTTTTTTTTAGTTTTTCAGTTGTCTTTGAAACAAGGAATTGTAGTAAGGTTAAACATGACTTAGCAGTGCTGGTTCTGAGTGTATGTTCATCAATGTCTAGAAATCATTTTGGCATGTAGTAATTACTTGGTTGTGTGTAATTCTGCAGCACAATATGGTTAGTAGAAATTTCTTTCAATCTAAAAAAAAAAAAGTTAGTGTACGGTACAAGCATGAATTAATATATCCATGGATTAACGTTATATATTTTTATCTATATATGTACAAACTTTAAATTTCATTTTTTTATATAAATTGAGAATGATTGTATTCTTGTCTCTTGCATTGTCATGTGAAATATTTGTCGCCCCTACTAACCCTTGTGTGCTTATGGAATTTGACATTTTCACCTTTATTTTATATATTATTTGAAGTTTGAATTTCTGGCTTATCTATAAAAAAGGCTTAGAGCATCTCCAATAGCTTACTCAAACTGAATACCTATACCTAAAAACTACCAAAACATCTAAAAAACAGCTCTAGCAGCTTATCTAAACCAGTACCTATACCTAAATATTTTTAGGTCGGACCTAAATTTATCAACCGAAGACCCAAATATCCGTTTCCATCGAGCGGCGACCTAAACTTACCTTCCGCGCGCGGGAATGCCCAACTATCAGAATCGGAGTCTTCCGCCGCCCACCATGCCTCGTCGGCACCCGCTGAATCCCGATGGCGAGGACCACGACGCCGCCCTTTCCCTTCCGAAGCCCTTGTGGGGTTGCCCAGCACGACTCGCCGCCCAGCTCCGGCGCGGAGGGCCTCCCCGACGCTGCCCTCCTCCGCGTCAATGGCGACGAGGTCGCCCCTCCGTCCTCTGTATCGCGCAGTGCGAGGCGAGCTTGAGGAGGTGACGGTGGGAGAGATTGAGGAATAGGAGATGATATCATACGAGATTGAAGAGGAGACATTCGCCGCTCAAGGATTCGTTGTCGAGGGCGAGGGGGCCGGGGACTGAGGCGGCGTTGAGGGTGAGCTTGAGGACGCGGGTCAAAGGGCGAGCGAGCAAGAGCTGGCGGCGGCCATAGGCGGCGATGAGCGAAAGTGAGCCTTGCGTGTGGAGCAGAATGTCACCATGGGTGGAGGCTAGACCTTTTGCAAACAAGCCCCTATCAAATATTGTAATTATTCTAATCTTTTCTGTGTCTTGAGATAGTTATGACATAGCCCTTGTGTTTCAAAGTATTTTTTGGATAGTTTATAGGTTTTTGATTTTAGGTAATCTTCTGGAGAGGAAGACAAAATGAACACCTATATTTTCTCTTTCATGTACCTTAAATTTGTTTTAGGTATTCAAATTTGAGTAAGCTATTGGAGATGCTCTTATAGGTAGGAATCTCAAACTACAAGATGGTTTTATAATTAACTTGTTCATATAGAGAGAGATTATACAGATTATATCCGTAGCAACGCACGAGCATTACCCTAGTCATTCCTGAGATTTCATCATAGCAACCGATCTTCTTAATTTGACCTTTCTGCATGATATCATAGCATCATGGTAAATTTTAAGTAGTAATTGACTCATAATCACCATTGGTCACTACAACAAAAAGACACTATAGCAATGTAGTAAAAAATCCGCTACAAATGAAATCTTATTTTTTTAGGAGCGGTCAAAGAAATCAACCGTCGCTAAAAGTCAATTTTTAAAGACGGTTCATAACATGAACCTGTGCAAAAAATAGATCCAGTTTTTTGCGATGGTAAAAAAAGTAAGCCGTTGCTAACAATCTATTTTTAGTGACAGACACTAAACTATGCCTTCGTTAAAGAACCTTTTGTCATGTCATTGATCCGTAGCTTCCTCCTTCCACCAATCAGAGAGGTGCACATAGATTTTGTGCTTTCTCCCTCTTTTATATCTCCCCCTCCTAGTAGCTTCCTCGCTCTACCATTGTTTGTCTCTCTCTCTAGTATCAAACAAAAACTCCTCTCTCCCGACAATAGCATAGGCACGAGGGGTGAGGATACCTCGTGGCCAAGGGTTAGGCAGTGTGTGGTCTCGTGGCAGGAGCGCCCTCCTAGCCTCCCCTGACGGCGGCCCCTCCCTGACTCCCTCCCTAGCGGCAACACCCTCCCCGACGACTCCCCTAGTGGCAACCCCTCCCTGGTGACTCCCTCTCCTAGTGGCGACCTCTCCTCGACGTGGATACGTCCTGCTCACGGCCATATCCATCCATGTCGGCGGCGGCACGGGTCATGGATGGGTCCCATAGTATGGCATAATTTTTTTTGTAAATTCATATAATAGAAGTTTAGCGGCGGATCATTCTTCCTGCCCAAGACCTGTCGCAAGAAAGTATTATTTTTAGCTACGAAAGTACAATAACGGGTTGATTGACCTGCCGCTAGAGTGCATTTCTGCCCACCGCTAGCATGCTCCATTGTTGTCGTGAGTGCGCCTCCTAAAATTTTAATTTATCACTTCAAAATACATCATTATTGTATGCATGGCACCTCGTCAACACAGTTCTAGCTTTGCCAATGTTATACTAATCATGTTACATGAGAGATTAGTATCACATTCCTATTAAAAATTCAGAAGCTTCCGTTATAACAGAAGATTTCACCTAAGAAGAAAGAATAAAGAGATGCAGCTAATAGGATAAAACTAAGGGAGTTGCTAATTTTCAGCTGACTGAAAGTTTAGACAACTTTCAATCACCGCTTTGAGTCATCGGATCTAGATCTAATAGTTTATAACTATTATACAAATAATTCTATAAAAAAATCAAAACTCAAAGTAATAAACTATTAATTGAAAACTTTCAATCAACTTGAAAGCTAGGAAACATGTAAAACTAAAATCCTTATTCTTTCTAGAAGCTAAACTCTTAGAGCATCTTCACCAGCCTAGTCAAAACTAATACCAAAATCACTCTCTCTAGCTAGTTTGTAAAATAGAAACCACCGAAAAATAGTTATGGAAACCAACAACCCAGCCAAAACCGATTCTAAATCTTCTTTTCTTTCCTCCCGGCCCCATGATCTCTGAACGAAACGTCAAGTTGTTTTGTCCCGCTACGTGTCCCTGATCCAAATCGCCGAAGCTTTCTCCAATGAAGATCCTCTGATGCGGTACTTCACTCTTACATGTATATTTTAATCTCAGCCGGGATCGCATGTGTTGCATGAGCATGTGGCGACGTTGCTAATTTCTTCCAGCCGCTAGTTGCAAGGGGTCTCGGCTAGTTGAAGGACACGCTCCACGATGCCCGACGCAGGAGGGCCAATCCTTGCACAGGAGCTTGGCGCGGGAGCAGCGATGGCGAGCGATGATGGCTCGCCAGGCTTGGCTAGCGAGATGAGCGGGTTGGAGGAGAAGCTATTTTTCCAATCCATTTGATGAGTCTGTTGGAGGGATATTTTCATAGAAATTCATCAAATTTATCTGAAAGTATTGATTTGACTAGGCTGGTGGAGATGCTCTTATATCGTTAAGTAAAATGCTCGGTTCACGAGTTTGGAGATGCTCCATGCCGGCAGCCGGGGGAAAACGCACTACCCGCAGACGTGTAGCGGCTAACGCGTAGAGGTGCTTCGAAGATGATGCTCGCTGGCCCGGCTTGGTGCGTCCCGATTTGGAGTCAGCTGCACCTAGGGATGGCAATGGTACCTGATATCTGAAATCTGATAGGTAAAATCCCTATTAGAAGATAGGTATGGGATATAAATTATACCCGCGGGTATGTAAATAGATTAAACCTTGTATCCGATGAGTACGTGGGTTTGGATATGGGAATCAGAAAACCATACCCGTATACCCGCAAACCTAATATTTATGTATAATTTATGATTCATAATATGTATTTATTATTTTTTTTATAACTCTAGCTCTATTAATTTTATCAAAATAGACTAGACTAACATACAATCTTTATTTTGTGCATGTGCTAAACAAAAAATTCTCATTAAAATTGATTAAATTTATCAAAGTATTAAGAATTTTATTGAAGTATCACGGGTATGGAAAACCCGTGGGTACCCGATTACTCGACGGGTATGAATATGGGGTGAAACTTCAACCCGTCATGACTATGGGTATGAGTATGAATTTGAATTACTTATAGTGGGTATAAGTATGGTACACTAAAATCCGATGGATTTTTACCCATTTCCATCCCGGGCTGCACCTGCACTCAGTCAGAGCAGAGCAGCTCTAAAGAGCTATTGTAAAACTCTCCCCATCTGTAAATTTGGCTATAATTCACCAAAACCGTCTTCCAACAGACTCGCTGGTAGTCTTGGCAAAATAGCACCGTCTTCATCCCGTAGTTGTCGCTCGCTTGGCGAGCCTGTATTGCTCGCCATCGCTCCCTCTGCGCCTTCTTCTCGCGCCTGGTTCTCGGTGCTTCTCGTTCCCGCGCACGCGACATGTGATTATTTAATCCCGCGTGGCCGCGTTCTCCCACATCGCCACACTCATCTTCCCCCAAATCGATGTGCCGTTTCTCTCCTACAAGATCCCGTAGACAAATCGCCATCCCGATCACTGACGGTCGTGCTCCAAGATCGACCTACAAAGCCCATGTCGATTTCTGTTCACCGTGCAAGCAGGACCATGGAAATCCCAAGACGAAGCTGGTGCCTCTCCATAGATCGACGCCTGCATAGCAGGACTGGCCAATGCATTGATCGTCGTTCAGTGCTGGGACAGGACACAAATGCGATCTCTGAAAACGTCTGCGTCACCCGTTCAGGAGGACCCCCGACATCAACGGCGCCGTCTCCGTCGAGGGAAGGCCTGCGGGAACCAACTGCATCGTCGGAGAGGAGCTCCTCTCGGCCCAACCCGTCGAGGGCGGGCTGGTCGGAACAACGTGCATCTTCGCGTAGGTGGGGCCCTCCTCCCAGCTCGTGCAGGGCGGGCCAGTCGGAACCACGTCCATCTTCACAGAGGAGAAGAACATGGGCAAGAGCTGCAAAGCAACAATGCAAGAAAAAGGAGGGGTTCAGAACAGCCGGCACGGAACAATCTGAGAAGCGAAAGCGGACTAAGGCAGCAGATGAGGGCGATGAGACTGCCCTCAGGAGGTCGAAGAGAAGGAGCATGGGAGACATGGAGGCGGCGACGGCGGCATCAGCTTCAGCTGCCACAGAGCAGGCCTCCTCATCTGAGACCTCCTCTGCAGTGAGCTCCCCACTCCGTGCGCCTTACATCCACCGTGAAGTGATAGGGGTTAACAAATGGGGCAGGGACGTCTTGGAGCCATTCATCAAGATCAATCCAGCCATAGTGGATACCTTTGGCAAGCACGAAGCTAAACACTTTGCAAAGCGTCGTAAGCTATTTAAGCTAAGCACTTTTTTTTTTCATATTACTAGCAAAACGCCCTGTCAATTGCATGCATAGATCATTTTTTCCCTCTTATTGGTGTTTGCATTTGTTATTCTTATTATTTGTTGAAGTGTAAATATGATATGGTAGCATATAGAAACCATCTCTCCTTTTTCTTTTGAATTTTTTAAAGAACACTAAATATAAATCCAAATAGATATTTACCCACGTGTGTTTGTCTGGAATAATGAGTGCTGACATTGAAATAACACTAGACTAGTTGAAGTTTGCATTTGTTTATCATTTGTAGAAGCATGAATATAACAAATTGATGATGCAGTAGCTTGGCAACTATCATATGCTTTTTTGCAACATGAGCTTTAGTCACAAGGGTTGCCCACAACTTAAACATTTGTATGGCCACTTTTCAGGGAACCAATTGAATCTTGTTACACTTGACGAGAATGTACCTCGCTCACGCCTGAAATTTTCAAGATTTGAATCTATCCATGACCATGAGTCTGTTACAGAGATGTTTCTTAAAGTTGCCAAAGTCGTTTTTGGACTTTCATCTTACATTGGTAATTAATTTGTTCTCTCCTTTTCAACATTTAGCAATATGGTTTTTGTGTTTAATAGTACATATACAATTCTGCAGACGGTAATCTATTGAAGTGGACTTCTGGTTTTCTGATTGAGTGGGATAAGAATAGCAGAATTGGTACTATTCTTACTTCTGCATTCTTGATTTGCTCTAAGTCCAAATCGTTTGATGATGACATCTTGGGCACCGATGAGTATGCTCCGCACGCTGAGGTGAGCTCAGATATAAAATCTTACGTGCAATGTTATTAGATAATATTTGATGTGTAAGCAAATAGTGTTAGAGAAAACTATATAGTTCTATAAAAGCTATTTTGTTATGCAAAACATGTAATGATCTTATTTACCTCTTGATAGGTTTACGCTCATTTATTGGATAAACATGACACGGTTGTAAATGCAGAGTTAATTAAGTATCACAAGCACTACAACTTTGCTCTTTATAAGATCAAGATTGACGCAGTTGCTGGGATACCGCCCTTTAGTGAGGTGAAGTTTGGTCAAAAAGTTTTTGTTCTTGGAAGGGATAAGAATATGCATCTGAGTATAGACTCTGGGTGTGTGTTACGTAAAGGTCCAAGCAGCTTTCAGCAGAATCACTACATGTTCGCTAGTTGTGAGATCAACCAGGTGACATTCATCTTTATCACAATTTACTGTTTTTTATTATAGTTTCCAATTAATATCTGTTGCTTGTTATTCAAATTGGCCATTCAATCTTTTAGTGTGCCCCGGGAGGACCAGTCATTGATTTAAGTGGACAATTTTTGGGGATGGTTAATCTTCCAGACTAGAAAGAAAGAAGTGTTCAAATAGAAATAGAATACCACAGTAGGGATATAGATCATAGTCTTCTTCCCTTTTTTTTTGAACCTCCTGTCCACTTACTGTACAGTGACTTTGGCTATTGGCCTCCTTTTTACTTCATTAATATATTACCACAGTAGGGGTTTCTGTAATTCCCTTAAAAAATATATTACCACAGTAGGGGTTTCCCCTACTATAATTCCCTTTAAAAAAAACGAAATAGAATACCTGAATGAATTTATTGCTTCCATTAAACGAATCCGACCTGTACAAATTGAAAGAAGGGGGTTCATTGCGTGAGGCACTGAGGCCTCTCCAGAGGAGACACCTTTTCTTTCTTTTGACACCTTCCGTGCCACTTTCATTGTTTTCTTCTTTTTGAACTTCTATCTCAAAGAAAAATAGTGAACTTGGTCTACATTGCAACCTTGTGAAATTCTACTGCAAAGTTTTTTTTTCCTTCTCGAATACGCAGGAGAGCTGTGTATCTTTATATTGAATAGAGAAGAGAGTCAGCCCCTTACATGATTACCCCCTCATTTCGGGCTGGGCTATGAGGGGTTAAGTTACAACTCGTTTGTACTTACTAAATAAAACAGAACAAGAACACACGACCAAAAACAGAAACACGGCTAAACTATCCAAGCACAGCACCTTGACCAAGGGAGAGGCCACACAAGTCTTTGAGCCCCAGCCATGCACCAAAGGTGGTGCTCATCCGAAAACGCCTGCACTGCAAAGGGTATTTAGGGGAATGAATGAGGATTTCTTTAATATCCGTAGGAAACTAACTAACTACATACGGTAGATAGAGGAATGAATGAGGATTAGCTATTGGAAATTAGCTTATGGTGCTCATTTTTGTAAGGCAATCCTCTTTAGAGAAGCGCCTTTTATTGGTTCATGAACAATGTTTTGTAAAACCTAGGCCTTGTTTTCTCTCTGTTTTCAACATTACATATACCATTTTAGTTTAACCTAAAAAATTTGTTCATTTCAAGTTTATATCATTTTGAGTGTGATGATGAATGGTTATTGGTTATAGCTGCGTCGCTCGGCTGCACACAGGAATGAAGTTTTCGGCTATTAAATTTCTAGACCCTATCCATAGGGAGAAGATCATCCGCAAGTGTGACATTGACACTGGTCTTATTGTTACTGAGGTATTTGCTACCCTATTATGTTTCACACCATTCGTGTGTCCCACGTATCACTGAGTGGCATATGAGGTGTTTAAGTTTAAGCCAGTTGCATACAAGAAAGTTTTTCCTTTACTCCATCCCTCCATTTATATAGGGTGTATTTGCCAAAACGTTTTTCCTGCAAATATAGGTTATATTTTTGTCTGCAAGTAGGTTATTGGTGCATGCCTCTTCGTCTTGCCTCTCTAATTATCACAAATGTCAGCTCTTTGATGTTTTTGTGTTTTGTTCGTTGTGCCTCCATATGAGTCAGCTCCATTTATATAGGGTGTATTGACAATAATGATTATGACTTGGTCTTTGTGCCACTTCCAAATGCGCCCTATATAAGTGGATGGAGAGTTTATATTACTGCAAATGTTGATTTGGAGGTGTCTGAAGGATCAGTTGTTGAAAAGGTTGGAATTAGAAATGGCGACGTCATTATGTGTTGGAATAGAGAATCTGTTTCGACCACAATTGAGGTATGTGCACACTTGAAGATATTTGTGTAGAAGATTTATGGAACTTCAAAATCTCGACGTGCAGTATAAGACTTTATCTTGAAGGAAAAGGCTCACATAGTAGCTGTGGAAGACAGAGGACCCGACTCGGAGAAGAAACCAGAGAAGACACGGCTTGCGCCGATCAGCATAACCGCCTTATTTGCTAGAAACCGAGTCCTTTACGAGTAGAACTCCTATAAATACTTGTAAACCCTGGTCGCAGAGAAGGAGGCGACAGAGGGACAACAGATCCGTGAGTTAGAGCTATCGAGGCTTGCCCCGTTAGAATAGATCTCTAGTTGAGTTTCAAGAATCATTGGTGTTAAGAGTTGATCCGTCAAGATAGGTCATCTCAACGGGGATGAATCTTACTCTATGTATCTCAAGGATGATTGAATATGTTGATAATGGTTTTGGTGATTTGTCTGTCTTGATTCTATAATCATGCATGTGCTTATTCTAATTGTTGAGTTCTAGGCTAAGTAAGTTGATATTATCTTGATTATGGTGATTAGGATAGTATTCGGACATTGTATTGATTATGGTTGCTTGATGATGCTAGTAGTGTGGTTTAACAGTGACAGCACTAAGCCTGCGCAGCACTATTGGATAGTTGAGTAGGGTAAGATACTCGCACGATTAAGGGTTTCCTCTCGGCAGCGATAAATTGGGAGCCGCTCGGAAAGCAGGGTGGTCTTATTCATTATAGGTTTTCATTGATCTATGTAATTACCCATTATGATGCTATTTAATTAGACTTTCTGGTTACGATCTCACTAGTAGATATCTGGTTACTCACTTAACAGCATAGGCTTACAAAGCATTTGGCGCACTTTGACTTAGATTCACTAGTGTGTCGATCGGCTCAACTCCTGCTCCGATCGACGCAACGACATATTTACTGTCTAGCGCACCTTTGCGCTGGCCAGTCTCCCCCTCACGCAACCTAAATTCGACAGTAGCTTTGACTAGATCTTTTACTGTTAACTTTGTTTAATTATCCCTAAGGTCCTAGTGGATTCGATAAACCTTGGAATACTCAATTCAAGGGAAAAAGTGCTACAATCGTACACCGTCCTCTTGCGGTATATAAGTGGGTGCGTAGGTACGACTAACAAGAGGAAGAACAAGACACTCATCACTCTTGCTCGTGCTATGCTAGATGAGTATGGGACTCATGAGAGGTTTTGGGCTGAAGCAATCAACACGGCTTGCTACACTTTCAACCGTATGTACCTTCACCGGTTGTTGAAGAAGACTCCATATGAGCTATTGGTTGGACGGAAATCGAATTTTTCTATTTTTGGGTCTTTGGCTGCACTTGTTACATTCTTAAGAAGAGGTGGAAGCCCGGAAAGTTTGAGAGCAGAACGGATGAAGGCGTACTTGTTGGATACTCTGGAACTTCTAAAGCATATCGGGTCTACAACTCAGCTACAGGTTGTGTCGAGGAAACCTATGATGTGCAATTTGATGAGTCAAATGATTCTCAAAAGGGAGATGAATTTCTTGAGGTGAACATTGGTGATGAACCCATGAGGGAGGCTATGAGAAGGATGCCCGTGGGCGAGGTTTTACCCCACGAGGTTATTGATGATGATATTGGTGAACCCTCTACTCCACCACCTCAAGTAACCACATCCTCCGAGGTGCAAGAACCAAACCAAGATGCCACCAACACACCTTCTAGCTCCTCCTAAAATTCATTGAGAGTGCATCCACCTACCCTAGAGAACACACAAGAGAGAAGTGAGCCACAAGTTCCCCTAACTACTCCATCTCAAGTCACTTCTCCAAGCTCTTCAAATGAAGCATCTCCATCTAATTCAAGGTCTAAGTCCAAAGCTAGAAAGCCTATAAGTGATTCCACATCTCTAAGAATCCAAGATATTCATATCTCAAGAGAGCAAGCTATCCATGATGCCCAAGATACCTCACCTAGACTACCTCACACTCAAGAAGAACATCATCCTAGACCCAAAGCTATCAACAAGGATCATTCTCGGGATTTGATCATTGGGAGCCCATCTCAAGGAGTGAGAACAACGAGAAACCAATGCAAGCCCAACTATGTGAGTGAAGAAGATGATGAGGAGGCAAATATAGCTATTGAGAACTTCTCTTTTGTCTCCATGATTGAGCCCACAACAATCGAAGAGGCAATGAATGATCACAAGTGGGTTATTGTCATGCAAGAAGAATTGAACAACTTCCAGAGATGCAAGATATGGAAGTTGGTAGAGAGGCCCAAAAATTATAATGTGGTTGGCACCAAGTGGGTCTTCAAGAACAAACAAGATGAGAAAGGAGTCATTGTCAAGAACAAGGCTCACCTAGTGGAAAAAGGATACTCTCAAGTGGTGGGCATTGACTTTAAGGAAACATTTGCTCCAATGGCTCGTCTTGAGGCTATCCGGATCTTGCTTGTTTATGCTTCACACAATGGCTTCAAGTTCTATCAAATGGATGTGAAGAGTGCCTTCTTAAATGGAGAGATCAATAAGAAAGTCTATGTGTAACAACCTGCGGTATTTGAGGATCCTAAGCGTCCAAGACATGTATACAAATTGAAGAAAGCTCTCTATGGTCTCAACCAAGCTCCTAGGGCTTGGTATGAATACTTGAGAAACTTCCTACTCAAGAATGGATTCATCATTGGAAGCATTGATAGCACCTTGTTCACAAGGCATGTTGGGAAGGATCTCTTTGTGCCTCAAATCTATGTGGATGATATCATATATGGGTCAACCAATGAGAAGTTCAATGAGGAATTCCGGGAAATGATGGCAAGGGAATTTCAAATGTCTATGATTGGAGAACTCCATGTGTTCCTTGGTTTTCAAGTGAAGCAATTAAGAGAAGGGAACTTCATCTATCAAGAAAAGTATACCAAGGATCTTCTCAAGAGGTTCAACATGGAAAATAGCAAGCCCTTGCGCACTCCTATGGCAACAAGCAAACCCTTGGACATGGATGAATAGAGAAAACTGGTGAACCCCAAGCTCTATAGATCTATGATTGGTTCTTTGCTCTATCTCACCGTCTCGAGACCGGACATCATGTTTAATGTGTGCTTGTGCGCACGCTATCAAGCAAATCCAAAGGAGTCACGCTTGAAGGCCGTAAAGAGAATTCTTAGATACCTCAAGTACACACCTACCATGGGGTTATGGTACCCTAGAGGAACAAGCTTTGAGTTACTTGGGTATTCAGATTCGGACTTCGCAGGATGCAAAGTGAATAGGAAGAGTACATCGGGAGGTTGCCAATTCCTTGAAAGAGCTCTTGTCTCTTGGAGCTCAAAGAAGAAAAACTCGGTGGCTCTATCTACAGCCAAAGCGGAGTATATGGCGGCGGGAGCATGTTGTGCTCAACTTCTCTACATGAGGCAAACTCTCTCGGAGTATGGTTTCAACTTCACTTAAATGCCACTCTATTGTGATAGTGAAGCGACGATCAAGATGGCTCTCAAAACTGGAGATCATGGTCATGCAAAGCACATTCAAGTGAAACATCATTTCATTCGAGATCATGTTGAGAAGAAGGACATTAACTTGGTGCATGTGCGTACTCATGAACAATTGACGGATATCTTCACCAAGCCTCTTGATGAGAATACCTTCAATAAGCTAAGAGAACTCAATGTTCTCGACCTCTCCAACTTCACATGAGTAACCCTTAAGCTTGTCCTTTGTAAATTTGTATAGCTTTAGTTGTTTGTTTTGTTGTTTATGTCTTTGTTTTGTGCTTATTTCTCTTCTCTTTGTAGGTCAACTTTGGACCTCCTTGAGATAGCAATGGACATGGGTTAAGCTTGAGAAGGTGATTCATGGTGTACCCAAGGCTTTGAAGAATGCTCCATTGTGAGTAAGCTCAAGAAGGCGACAACTCGTCATTGGCACTTTGGTTTGTAGCAGTTCTCTCTCTTTCTTTTAGCATCGCATCATGCATTTGTATACTTGTTGCATTTGCATTTGCATTCATGCATTCTTGCATTGTGATACCTTACATGCTCCTAAGCATGTTTCTAGGGGGAGTTGCTTATTTACAATGTGAGTATATGACCCTCTAGATGATCACATAGTGATCTGTGTGCTTCATGCCCATTGTGTCACGTTCGACCGAGCTCCAAGGTTAAATCTACTCGCACGGCTCAAAGACAAGTGGCTCATACATTCTCAACACACTAATGACTAACCTTTGCATTCTTGAGGAATTTATTGTTGAGTCATGTGTGTAGGGGGAGCTATGGTGGAATACCATCGTTAGCAAGGAAGAGCACCGAGAAAGGGGGAGTTTTCTAACTCTTGCCATTTATTATTTGCTCCTTGGTTCTCTTGTGTTTTGTCTTTGATTTTTGGTGATAGGTGACAAAAGGGAACAAGGAACATGAAAATCCAAAAGCCAGCGTAACACAAAGGGGGAGAAGAAGAACATGAAGATCCAAGATAACACAAAAGGTGAAGAAGAACATGAAGATCAATCACCAAGTAGGCAAGAAAAATATGAAGATACAAGCTACAAGGTGACAAGAGGAGAACACGAAGAAAATGGTGCATGTTTACTTGAAGTACACATGAAGACCATAGCAAGATGAACATCTACACCAACATGGAGAAGAACAACGACGGTGCATGTCTACGACAACAAAATACATCTACACCGACATGAACATCTACGTCTTTTGTGCGTGTCTACTTTAACAAGAACATCAACCACGATACCAAGACGGGCGCTAAATTCAACTCAATACCGACATCAAGTGAGCTACATGTTTGGATAGTTCTTCCTCAACATCTAGCACATTTCAAGGAGGAGACTACTCACAAGGTAAGGACCAAGCTAAATTCAACTCAAGACTGACATCAAGTGCGCTATATGTTTGGGTAGTTCTCCCTCAACACCTAGCACATTTCAAGGCGAAGACTACTCACAAGGTAAGGACCAAGGTAATCCTTTCAATTCTTTCTTTTCCTTTGGTTCTTTCTTACTCGTCCGTTTTTGGATCATCATAAGTAGTGGTTGTCATCCATCACTAAAAAGGAGAAGATTATAGGGATCATGACCATTGAGGTCACCCTAAGGTATGATATTTTGGTGATGAATGACAAATATGAAATATGACTAATTTCTACACGAGTGTTGCCCGTGTAGGAAACCTTTTCTACTCTATGATGATTGTTCACGACGATTTTAGCGATTGATGATAATGACCACAAGCATGGAGGCTTGATGAGCTTGATGGAGTCCAAGGGTTGATGAAGATGGATCAAAGCGGAGGACAAGCTATGGAGCAAGTGTTGGGAACACTTGTCTTGTTGTTAGGGCTTTGAGTCCATAGAAAAAATCGGACTATCAAGTGGGTCTAATTCATTCTCTTAGGTCATGTCTAGTCGGTCATGGTGCAAGGTTGCTCGGTAAAATCACAGGCACTAGATGACAGTGGAGAAGCCAAAGAGCTGTTCGTAGAAGCCGGGAAACAAAGTCAAGCGAGGACGACAAGTTTTAGCTTCTGGACATAGACCCGATAGAGGGGTCAGAGGAGACCGGACTGTACGGTCACTATGTGGTTTTGTCCGGAGCTACAGTAGGCAGCGAGCAAAATACCAAGTTTGGAAAGCTCTAATGACCGGACGGTAAGGTCTACTGACCGGATGATCCGGTCAGTGGAGCTAGGACTTGGGCAACGAGGAAGCCAGCGCCGAAATGTTTCTGGATTGGAGAGAGAAACAGACCGGACGGTTTGGTAAACTGACCGTACGGTCCGGTCAGCAGAGGAATTAGCAGTGGTCAGAGCCGTTGGTGCACAGTGTTGCAGTGACCGGACGGTCCGGTCTGGTAGAAACCGGACAGTCCGGTCTGGAGACCCAGGAAGCTGATTTCGTGGAGCAACGACTAGTTTGAGGTTGGAAGCCTATATAACTTCGTTGCTGGGGTCTTGGAGATCTCTCTTAGCTAGTGGAATACCTGACAGCATTTGGTAAGGTCCAAGAGGAAAAAAGGAGAGCACTAAAAGAGGATATTGTATATCTTGTGAGTGCTAGTGACAGTAACAAGGAGCGATTTTGCACATCTAAGGCTAGGGTGTACTTGAAAGTGTGATCTAGGTTGTTACTCTTGGTCTATGATGAGACCTAAACCAGTTAGGTGTCGTTGATTGAACCTATCATGATCGATTGTGAAGGCCGTCACACGTTTGTACACGGTTTGAACCCGCCAGTGAAAGGAGCATCAATAGTGAGCGTCCGTGTTGGCTTGGGGAGTCTGGCAAGTTCTCGAGAGAGGCAAGCTTGTGCCTTGGTGGCAGCGATGACGCACACCATGTTTTCACTCCGGGAGTGATTGCGGGCTCGTGGGCGAGAACTCCACTTTGTGGCGGGAGGGACTGGGACTCCGGCGGGAGTCGTCCAACAAGGAGTAGGGAAAGACGCCATCCTTTCGAGACCTCGGGAAAAAATCATGAGCCTTTTCTTACTCTACTCCTTACTTTGATGCATTACTTTTCGTATTTACATACCGTGCTATTCATGCTTGTGTGCTTGCTTTGTTCTAGTTGATTATCTTGTAGACTTGCATGTTTAGGCTCCTTGCTTGCTAGTAGTGTTTGAGCTTCCGCATTTGATAACTAGCATGAGTAGGAGTTGCATTGGTGTGCTTGATCACTAGGATTGCATAGGAGTTGTATTGACTTATGTGATCCACTAGTATGCATATGTTGTCTTTCCTTTCGTAGGATTATCTTGTTAGTGTGATCACCACTAGAATTGTGTAGGAGTTGTTTTGAGTGTATCGGTTTAGGAATTGGAGAAAATTGGTACATAGTGATAGTTCCTGATTCACCCCCCCCCCTCTCGGTCACTATGATCCTTTCAATATGTGAGACGCGTCCGTGATCAAGGTGGGCAATATGAACATGGAGGTGGTTCATCTCAACCTCAGGGCGGCGGCGGCAGATTGCTAGGTATGCTCAGACGGTCCACGTCCGTGAGGGGAACCAAGGAGAAGGTTCAAATTAGGATTGATACTGGATCATAGACAGCAAAGTGCAAGGCTGGTAAAAATGCAATTGGCAGGGTTTGGTCAAAATTCTTTCATATTGAAGGCATCCCCGATAGGAAGGCTGATAATCCTTACTTTCAAGTCGCCGTGAAGGGGACTCAAAGATGGGGTGAGCTGATTTTTTTTTAATTTTTGTTGAACATGTATGAAGCAATGAACTAATTTAAATTCTTTGATGTTGCAGGTGAGGGCATTGCAGTCCCAACTGGACGTGAGATTGATGCAATATATTTAGATAAAAACGAGGCCGAAATTAAAATGCAGTTTGAGAGGTTACAGCGAGATTGGCCAACTCACGTGATTACAATTATGTGTGATTCATGGACGGGATCAACAGGGATGAGCGTCATCAACTTCATAGTGTATTGCAATGGGATAATGTATTTTCACAAATCAGTTGATGTCACTGGACATAGCCAGGATGCGAAGTTTGTTTTTGGGGTAAGTCAATGTCATTTGATCAACTTGTGAATATGTTGCCTGCCATGTTAGTAAATAATTTTTGTGTTGACGGGAAATTGAAAAGGTGGTCAAAGAGCTGGGTCCAGAACATATTATTCAGATCATCACTGATAATGGCTCAAACTACAAGAAGGCATGCAAAATGGTGAACCAGAAGTACAACATTGTCTGGCAGCCGTGTGTTGCTCACACTATCAATTTGATGCTTAAGTCTATTGGTGAGTTTCCGGAGCACAAAGCTATGATTGAGGCTGGTAGGAGAATTTGTCGATGGTTTTACAACCACAATAAGTTGCATGCCATGATGAGGACCGCTATTGGAGGTGAGTTGGTAAGATGGAATGTTACTAGATTTGACACAAATTATATGTTTTCGGAAAGCATGCTCCAGCGCAAAGATAAATTTATGACATGGGTGGCTTCAAGCACATTCTTGAAAAGTCGTTTTGCCGACACGGGTGAGGGAAGATATGCTCGTCCATGCCTTTCTAGCTTGTTATGGTGGGACAACATGAGATTGGTGGTTAAGTCTGTGGAACCTTTATATGCATTCCTTCGATTTACAGATCAGGACAAGAAGCCAAACTTGAGTGAAGTTCTACTAAGATTCTATATAGTGAGGAACGAGTATAAAAATTTATTTCAGGGCAATCCCCGTGAACTTGAACGATATATGGCAGTGATCAATCCTAGGATGGGTGATATTGCAAAGAGGACTTATGTCAATGGAGCTGCTGCTGTACATCCCAAATATCACTATGTATATGGCACATCAAATAACGTTCTAAATGACCTTCGAGAGACATTTCAGTTTATGGCAGACACTTATATATGTGTTTTGGTGTTGCATGAAGCTGAGACTTATAGAAGAAAAGAGGGCTCTTTTGCTTCAGACTTGGCTCGTAAGATGGCGTGTGATAATAATACTTCACCTTGTAAGTCATTGTTCATTTCTTACGTCATCTATATTTTATGTCAAATATTCACACTTATGTTATGTTCTTTTATTTGTTGCAGCACAATGGTGGGCTATGTTTGGGAGTGACACACCAACTCTGCAAAAGCTTGCACTACGTCTTGTGTCTCAATGTTGTTCCTTTAGCGGCTGTGAGCGCAATTGGAGTACATTTGCTTTGATCCACACAAAGGTGTGTAACAAGTTGTCATATAAGAAACTCCATAAATTGGTGTATGTGAACTACAACTTACGCATTCGTTTGAGGCAAGCTGAATTATACAAGCCACCAAAAGATGATCCATTCGATCGATTAATGGAACTTTCTTTATATGATGAAGCAAATCCGATATGAGATTGGATGGAGAATGGTCGGTCCAATGTTGTGCCATTACTTGATGAGGAGAGCACTGAGAACGACACCCCTATTCCATCAAGAATGGTGATCGATGATGATACTCCTGTAGAGTTACAAAGAATTACTGGGACTGCTTCTCTTGCTGAGTGGGCGGATAGACATGTGGGTGACACACAGATAGGAAAGCGCAAAATGTTAAGCATGAGGCGAAAGGGAAAAGGCAAGAAACAGAAGAAAACAACAAAAGAAAAACCAGTGTGTAGTGATGATTCTACTAAGAGTGACAATGGTAGTCCGACCTATCAAGAGTCAGATGATAGCAGCTTTGTCCCTTCTCCTAATGACTCGGACGACCCTGGTGCTACCTCAGTTTCACCTTCAACAACTGTCCACTTCACAGGTAATACAAACGATGATTACCCTATCATATCAATTGATGGACTGTTCACTCACTCATCACTTTGTTTTGTAGGCGAGGAAGATTTCACTCATGCTACCCAGGATCAGGACCATGGTGCTCCACATTATCAGAGGACGACCATGCGTGAGGGGATAACTACAAAGGGTAGGCAACATCATCTAGAAATCCACTCTTCTCCTTATGCTAGTGAGTCCTCAATCAGCGCAGGTAGCTCTTCTACCTATCCCGATGGTTACGACCAATACATTGCTTCGCCGCCGGACACCCAACCTCCTCCACAATGGGTTTATGAGTGGTAGGACCCTGATTTCTATAACTTGTTGCTCAATGAATGGCAAACAACTGTGGCGTGGACTAGACAAACTTGAAATGAGTACAAGGCGGCATTGTTGGCTACTCGTGGCATTGCGCTCATGTCAACCGAAGAGTATCACTCCGCATGGTACTCACGCCCATGGGTATGAGTGTAATTATTTAGATGCTATGTATGTAATAATTAGATTTGTGGAAAATTATTATATAATTATTTGTAGAAAATCATGTATGGGATAACTATATTGCTTCGATGTTTTGTATAGCACAATATAGTTGTGTTATGTTGTATGAACTCAATGTATTATGTATTAGTGTCTAATATTGTGCTTAATATTTAAAAAATATCATGCCTAATTTTTCCCTATTTTTGGATTAATTTTCTATTTTTTCCCCTCAACCGAGCTGGTAACTATTTCCACCGGTTAACCGGCCTAACTAGTCGGCAACCGTGCGCGTCCAAAACCAAATTTTGTTCGGCTAACCGGCCGGTTATACCGGTTAACCGCAGAACCGAGTCCGGCCGGTTATACTGGTTCGGACGGTTATGTTAATCTTGGTCAGGATAAGCTCCGGAAAGAAAAGAAATTGATAAAAAAATAACGTGAGACCCACACAAAAGATATGTTGTGTGAATACACAACTTTACATCTTAACTTTACCTATTGCTACGCCAGAACCATTGCGGCTGCTCTTAGAGTTTTTGAGTGTGTCAGCAGAAAAGTTAACTGAACTAGCTAAAAAAGAGCATAAAAGGTATAAACGTTTAACTTTGGTGCATATAAGAGAACTAAGATTAAACAGGGACAAATAAGGTGTAGATATCTAAAACACGGACAAATAAGGAATTTGCTCTAAACTAAACTCTTATGTCATTATTAAGTAAAATGCTCGGTTCACATTTTGTATTTAAGCACGTTATTAAACTGAAAGGCATGAGGCACTCAGCAATGACTAGTAACAGTTTCTCAAGCACGTTGTCCCTGCATTTTCAGTATTATTCGTTCGAGTTTCTCGTGTACAAAATCTGTTTGATGGGAACCATACATGATTTTCAGTATTGAATGTTTCAGGATCGCTTGCTCGTGTCCCCAATTGAAATTTGTGCAAAACAGATTATGGTTTACACCTTGTTAGTTGAGTATGCGCTCATCGAATTCAGATATCGCCAATACAGCTTAGTGAACTCTTCAACCAATTCAGAGTACTGGGCACATCTGGAGGAGGACGAATTTGGAGCTGCTCCATGCCGGCAGCCGGGTAAAAACAGTGTCTTGCAGGCGAGTAACGCGTAGGTGTGCTGTGTCAGCGAAGATGCTCGCTGGCCCGGCTGTTACTTTAGGGTGCCCGATTAGGAGTCGACGCATACTTGCCCCTGCATTTTCAGAGAGGTTATTATTGACTCGGCAAGTTCCTTGGTTCGTCGTAGAGCATCACTAGGGCAGCATCCAGAATAAAAGAATCTTTATACGAGCATATACACATAAGAGTATTTTATACGAGTATATACATATAAGAGTATTGCGTCTTGCTGACAAAATTAGTTGGACTTGCAATAATAACGATTGTAAATCTGATCTCACATCCTTCTCGCACAGTTTGATCATGTTTTATGTACCGTTGAATAATCTATTTGTGCCTCATAACTCTTCCTGGTTACATCTCAAAGTGTCTTCATATAAAGTGAAACAATAATAAGTTCAGGAGTACCAACTGATAGATCATTTCTCACATATTTATGAGAATATGTATAAAAACAATTAGAAACTGCAAACTTTAGTGAGAAGCCAAACGCAGTGATGCATAGAATAAGTACAATATACTTATATTAGCACAAAGTTTCTCCTAAACTTTAGTTAATTTACACAACATTTCCCAAGAAATTATACTATCGATAGTAGAATGGTCACACACACCATTCTAGGAAACACTTTACTAACCCAGAAAGCTAAGGTAGGATACAAAGCCGAAACTCTGCATAACTTAGAGCACTTGAGCAGAGATCATCCCCGAGAATTCATCATGACAATCGATCTTCTTCCTTTGGCCTCTGCCATGATATCATACTCATCATCATAGGCTGGAGGTTAGCATCACGTTCCTGTTCAAAATTCAGAAGCTTCAGTTATAACAGAAGATTTCACCTAAGAAGAAACAATAAAGCAAGGCATGCAGTCAAGAGGCTAAAACTAAAATCCTTATTCTTTCCAGAAGCTAAACTCTTTATATCGTTAAGTAAAATGCTCAGTTCACATGTTGTATTTAAGCATGTTACTAAACTGAAAAGCATGAAACATGTTGCTAGTAACAGTTTCATCAAGCACCTTGTCCACCAGGATTTAAGAACGAAGGCGGCCATGCAATCGTGTAAGGATATATCAGCACCGAGGAGCAACCCTTCTTGGCCAGCACCCTGTGTTTCATAGTTTCCAGATCGATGGAGAACAGATTATCCCACTGCCGTACAAACATAACATCGGCAGCCACCCCAACAACATCCAATTCATTCTGGTATGACTGCACCGAGGGCCTGAACATCTGCTTCACCAGCTTGTAGAACCTCACCGATTTGTCCACTCGCCTCCACGCCATCCCACCGTCTCCATCCCGCGTGCCGGCCCACACCTCAATGCAGAAGCCGCTCATGGTCAGCAGGTGGAGAACATTGCGATGACATCGAAGCTAAGCTCCCGCAAGGAAGGCGGGAGGTCCAGCATCGAGAACTCCATGGTCGCCGTGCTGAACGCGACCATGCGTTCCCCGCCCTCAAGCTTCCAGTAAAGCGACCGGTTGGCCTGCATCGCCCGGAAGCCAGTGAGGTCGGGCTGGCACGAGACGCCCGCGACGTCGGCCCAGGAGAGCTCGCCGTCGCCGGAGGACAGGACCAGTGCGCGCAGCTCGCGCGAGGCGGCGTCTCGCGAAACGCAGACCGCCCGGAAAACCGACGAGTCGCCGTCGTCGGCGACGAGGCCCCACCCGACGGCGGTCTTCGTCGGGGGCGCGGGGAGGACGATGTAGCAGCGGGAGAGCGGATCGGTGATGCCGAGCTCTTGGGACACCAGGTTCTTCACGAGGATGCGGCCGTTGCGGCAGTCCAGGAGCTGCCACGTGGAGTCGCCGAGCCAGCCGCCGCCGGGGAGGACGGAGAGGGCGAAGGCGCCGGCGTGGACCAATCCGGCGTCGAGGAGGACGAGGATGAGGTGACGAACTGAGGAGCGGCGCTGTCGGGGCCCGGGCGGAGGAGGAGGCAACCGAGGAGGCGCGGGCAGGAGGAGGGGTGGAGGCGGCGGAAGCGGCGGAGGAAGGGCGGGCTGCGGGCCGCGTGGAGGAAGGGCTTGCACGCGGCGGCGGCGCGGACGAGGTCGTCGGGCGTGGGGAGGCGGACGAAGACCTCGCGGAGGAGGTCGTCGCCCAGAACGACGGTGACGGCGGCGGCGGCCGGAGCCATTGACGGAGAAGGTGGATCGGATTCGCGGATCGGAACGGCGGCCGTCCGTTGGCCGCCGCTGCTTTTAGCGAGTCGACTTGCCCAAAAGAACTAACTGGCAAAAAGTGGAAAGGAGCCCAGTCCAAATGAAGCTTCGGCCCGGCCCACTGCCTTCGAAATGCGAAATAGCTCCAACCCCTAACAACACCATCCGATCTGGGCCTGTCGGTCAGATCGCGACCACCACCAAGAGCGACAGAGAGATGAGCGCGGCGGCGGGCGGGCTGCGGCGGCTGCTTGCGGCGGCGGCGACGGCCGGCGCCGCGGAGGCGCGGGCGGCCATCTTCGGGCACGTGCTGAACCCGACGGGGAAGCGCTCGGCGACGAAGCTGATGCGGAAGAAGCTGGTCGGGGACCAGGTCGCGCAGTGGTACCCCTACGACATCAAGCGCGACGACCCGCTCGTCATGGCGCGCGAGGAGAAGGAGTAAGTGGCCGACACCTTCACCATCCTCCTCCCCGTCTCGTTTCTCTGCGGGCGGCGCGCTAGTGATAGAACTAGGCTCGTGTGGTTGCTTGCTTTCCTTGTGCTCGCCATGTGTTCGTTGGTATGCCTCCGTGACGCCCGGACTGTGTTAGTTGGAAATGGAATGCCTCACCGATGCTCATTTGATGGGATCACTGCCATCACTGGAGTTACGATTTGTGACTGCTTTAATAGGAGATGTAGTCATGTGTGGTAGACAACCTAAGGCTGACGTGGTGTGGTGTGTGCTTCTGGTTGAACTCTATGCGAATGGTAGCAGTGCCACTCTTGGGTTAGCTTGGTTTCTCTGTAATTGGCTACTAGTCATTGACATGTTAAATCAGGTTTATTACCCTTTTGGGAGCTGGTTATATTGGAGGGTAAGTTGGTTCTCAGCAGCAGCTTTTATTGATTTGGGGGAGATCCACATATTTGTAACTCGGAGGTTATGTCTGATCATGCACCAAGTGTACTATAGCACTTATGAGGATTCATTTGATGGGCTGATGATATCACATGTTAGACTTGTGTCGCTGTGGGATATGTTGATTGGTAACCACCTGGAAATGTTTTATTGCTGCACCAGCATTCATTTTACTGACAAACCAACATGTAGGTTTCCTAGTTATTTGTGTTAGTCCATGTCAAATCCATTTGTTTTAAGTGATGGATTCAACTTTTCATGATTAAGTTAGTTCCCTTTATTGATGTTATAGCTCGAATAAGTTATTTGGGCTGATTTTGGACTTATTATCTAATAGACCAATACTGGACGACCAGTAAATGGCTGGTTATCACTGGCACTGATTTAGAATAGCGGCTAGCACACACTGATTCGTGAATTTTGGGGTTGCATCTCATTCTCATGTTCATTCACTACTGATTTGCTTAAGAAATGGTTCTAGGGTTTCCTTTGATGATAAGAATAAATAATTACAAATGTGTGCATTACATTACTAGTAACCTAACAATTATCTTACATCTGTAGAATTCCTTGAGTCTTTCTGTTTGTCTTATGGGTGTAAAAAAAAGTGTTCCACTATAAGATGTAGAACATGTAGCATGCTCAAATGTAACATGCTTTATAAATATTGAATAAGCATATTAATGCTTCACATTCTAAACCACAAACAAATGTAGCATGTTGTTTTCAGGTTAAAAACAATGTCATCATGAGCGAAAGCCTAGATAAAATGAAGTAATTTAACTTTCATCCATAAGATCATATTATGAGCTTGTTGGCTTATTCATAATATGCCTTTTTTTTGCGCAGGCGTCTGTCCAAACTAGAAATGCTGAAGCGTCGTGGCAAGGGTCCGCCAAAGAAGGGCCAGGGAAGGCGTGCGGTCAAGAGAAGCAAATAATCACCGTTCTGATGCCAAGTTCTACTGTTTGGGGCGTTTTCCTTGTTTCAATGCTGCTGTAATATCTTCTTGGGTGACGATAGATGAAGAAACCCTCGGTGTTTGTTCTATCAAATTTCGTCATGACTCATCCGCTGCCGTGGTTTGAAAAAATAACGATCTTTACCGTTGCTCCTTGCTAGAGTATACACAGCCAACCAACCGAGCAAGCTATAAAGAATTGTGACATGGACGCTCAAGCTGCTTTGGGTAACTATAAGGGCACGAGAGTGAGATCTAGATTTCTTCTTCGGATTGAAACGATGAAGAAAGATTTGAAGAGGCTCTTTTGGTGGACAATCAATCTAGTCTTGATTACAAAGCTTCAGAGGAATGTCATTGCATTGGACACTGATGGACGGGTGGGTGCCCTTACGATGCATATTGCTGTTACGACTGTCTTGCCACTTTGTAACCACAAGCTGTGCACTTTGGCATACTTTGGAGAACAGAACAAAATGTTTTTGCATAACGTCATGTCGCTGGTGTTGAGACAGAAGGAAGACCACCATGCCCGTGTGGTTATACCATGAATCACAAATGAACTCTGTTTGATGAGACAGAAGGAGACGACGTGGTGGGGCCGGAGGAGCAGGCGCGGGAGGAGGGACGGTGTGAGGAGGAACATCGCCAGGTACACGGCCACCGCGGGCGCGCACTGCGGTCACAGCTCTAATGAGTTGCCGAGTGCCGACGTCGGCGGAGGATTCTCAATGGACATGGCAGGGAGTGCGTGCAAGCACAAGAACGATGGTGTCAGTCGCGGGTGGTCAAAGTTCACAGAGCAGGCTTGCTTTGCTACAATGCAATGCTTTGCTCCTTGAAAGAATAGACCTACCACCACCACACAGGGCAAGAGGAGCAAGCAATGTACAAATGCAGAAGAGAAATCTAATGAACAACATACATAGAAAAATCCTCCTGCCTGTGATTTAAATCGCTTTTGCTTTGCGAGATATAAATTATCATGCAATAGATAACTGAAACGAGAGCTTGAGAGAGAACGTATCCCCTGTCGTTACGGTCAAGTTTTTACATGGGAATAGATAAGGACCATAATAAACACCCAAGAAAGTTTGACTCTACTAGTGCCTCTGTCAACACAAAATCGGCACATCTCTCTTACATCTTATGTGATTGTTAAACTTCAGAACCAGTTGGGCTTCCGCGATTACTGAAATCATCATCTGAAGCTCGCCGTGTCGCTTCCCACAGCTGAGACTCGATGCCAAGCTTCCTCAGCTCATAGAGTCCTCTCTCAACTTTTTACATAATTATATGGAGAAAAAAATCAAGATCATGAAATCAGATGGAGACATTCACGCGAATGTAACTGATCTGGCTAAGCGTAAAAAAAAAACAGTACGGTGGAACGCAGGAAGAGCATGGTTTTTTTTCTAGTCCCATTAATTCATGAAAGGATGACGTTTGTGGAATCTGTATTTTTCTCACTAGGTGTATAACCTCTACATTTTGAAAATTCTCAAAATTCGGATTCATAAAAATGTTAAACAATGTATGAAAATACAGTTTTCTTACAATTTTGAAAAGAAATTGTATAAAAATACAATGTGTGCACAATATAAGAAAGAAAAGTTATTTCTCACCTTTTAATTTTGAGTAAATTTCAAAAAGTCAACTATTTTCACATGAGTTACAACTTTTGGTGCCAATTGCAGAAAACAACTAGCTTCTCATGCCAAGTTGTAGCATTTTTGCAATTGACACCAATAGTTGTAGGTTCTTGCAACTCATGTCAAAATAATTGTAGTTCCTTAAAATTTAATCTTTCATTGTGCATGTTTTCATATCTAAACATTGCATAAATATTTTTGTATAACATTATATGCACTATCAAATAGGATGTATGTCAACTTAATTTACTAAATTTACAAGACACTCATTAACTGAGGCAACATACCTTCTATGATATCGGTTGTCCCAATTGGATGATTGCTTTGTTCTATCCAAAACTGTAGCCGTTCATCAGCTATATCTTCTTCGATGTCATGACTTTTTGCCCGCCTCCAGAAGTATGTCAACCATGCCTGTCATGCATTTTTTTTTTGTCAGTTCTTTGTCTTCACACTAACAGAAGTCAGAACAAAGAGGGTATTAGACATGCGGATAATGCACAATCAATAAGCCGTGTCATGAGCTGTTACTCCATGGTACTCAGTTTACATTTCCTTCCAATGATACTGCCTTTTTAAAATGTATTTTTAAATATTAATGGAGCACCAAAAAATTGTAAGCAGAGATATTGGATGTTGTATCCAGTGGTTCTAGCATCCCCAATAGGGACTTCGGCATGTTGTAAGTTTACTTTCAAACTCAACCTAGATGCCAAGATTGTGGTCTAATTAAACAAATTTTGGGCAGCATCACGAAGATGACATATTGTCATTTACCTGCTTGAAGCGCACATCTTCTTGCTCGTCCTCACTTAATTCTAAGATCAGAAATATGTCCAGCACATAATTAAGAAAAATAATATATGGGCTTCATAAGTCATGGATGTTAAGAGAATAAGTGAAAGAGAATATCTAACCTAATGACTCGGATGGGCTCTGACCCTCAGTGGCAAAATCTGGATCTGTTATTTGAAACTCCATTCTCATAAAAAAGATTATTTATGAATTTTGCAGGATGATTCTATGAGGTAGCTCGACAAACAATAAAGGTCAAAATGCTCCAAAAATAATTCACAAGTGAACCCAAATGCTAGGACTATACATTGCCAATGCTGTTTAATTTTGATCAAACGCTTCCTTCTGAAGTACTCCCACTCTTTTTTTGTATATGGCATTGGTTAGTTCAAATTCAGACTAACATTGAACTAGTATCATATATATATATATATATATATAAATGGATCGAGTCGAGTAATACTTTAAGTTTGTTGGCATCTCAATTACCATAATTCAAAAGAATTGGCTGTCAAAAAAAAGTGAATACCTAAAAAGGCTCCACTAGTTCTTCTAACAAACTTATGCTCTTACCTCCTTATTTCTATGATAACCCTGCAGCAACAAAGTTCCTGAATCAACTCCATCCCCTCTTAAATCTAACTGTAATCAATAGTTTAACCACCTCCCTCTATCATCTGCCTCTTTTGGCTCATACAGGTTTGCTTTTTCGTGTTACTTGTACTGCCTTTTTATTTAATAAATTTAAGCGGTTGGAGCCTCTCCTACTGTAATTACCACCCCCAAAAAAACAAGGTTCCTTATTTCATTAATTATTTCTCCAACGCCTCATATTTTATTTCAACAATATACAATGAATTCCAGAAGTATCTCTCATTTCAACAAGTCTAAAATGTTCATTTGATTTTATTCTTTTTGGCGTAGGAATGTGCAATGAATGTATGGTTGTGCCGCAAAATATGCATGACACTAGGCTAGTTCATTTTGAAGTTATTCAAGTGTGACAATTATATCAATGAGTGGTCTCAGGCTATGTTGTTCCTGGTGTTCTATGCATTGTCAGCTTAGCAGTTCACACATCAGAAATATGGTTAACAAAAAAGGCAGTACTCAATTTTGCACAAATTAGGCTATGTGGCACACAAAAAAACTAAAAAAATCAAAATGGCTTATTTTTTCACGTGTTCATCTTCATACACTAAGTTGTGGTCTCTATAGACAGTCCTTGAGAAGCAAAAAGTACTATTAAGAAATAAGTAAGAAATGAGTACATTTTGGAGAAGCCACCTGAGAGAGGTCTGATATGCCGATGTTCTGCCAAAGCAAGCATTATTGCATCCTCGACCTACAAAAGGAATGTTAAATCATAGATGTTGCACTTCACACTAGACGCAGACAATTAATAATTTCTTTCTGAGAATATGCAGAAGCAAATTTATTCACACATTTATTGTATTTACTGAACACTTTACAAAAAAGTGAGTCATTCTCATAGAATTGTAGGATAATACGTTTCCTACTTCAAATAGCATAATAAATGGAGCTGCACTTTCCCATATCTGTTATGTAACACAAACAAAATCAAAATGTTTCGAAAAATGAAATAGAATAGAACAAGGGAAAGAGAATAATTGTCATATTCTAAGAAGTTATGAAAGATAACCTGTGACAACAGTTTACTCCCTCCGTTCTTAAAAATTGTCGTCGTTGACTTTTTTATTTACTTTGACCATTCGTCTTATTCAAAAAAAAGCTATCATATATTCTTTATGATTTGTTTATTACTAGATAAAACTGAAACATACCTTATAATTTTGCATATTTGAACTAATATTTTGAACAAGACAAATGGTCAAACGTATCTCAAAAGTCAATGACGACAACAATTTAAGAACAGAGGGAGTACTCCACAGTGCACTATGCATCTCAGTAATTCTGATCATGCTCACAAGCCGTTGAAAATAAAGTAGAGGCATACACATGTCATATTAGTAAGTAAAATGAGAAAAACCTTCAGTGAAGTTAATTCACGCAGTCCTTTCTCAACTGAAAGCATACTCTCGATATTTCCATCACCAGTCATGTCATTTACATCAGACATTTTGCTTTTGGTCTCCATGTCAGCATTATCTGCCACATGAATGGCAAGCAAAATAGGGTGACTATGGTCGTGTATATGAGCTCCAGTATGCTTAACAATGATCCTATATCATTCGATGTCAGTCTGAAAGGAAGTAAACAACTCAGGGGTTTGGAGGGGTGGGGGCGGACTGTGTCAGTTATTAGTTGGAATAAATTCCATCTATACCATCACTTTTGGTGCACTCTTCATCCATACCACCACCTTGTGTCAATGACATGTAGCCATGCAGGCCCAGAGCCCATGTGCCATTGACTAGCTTGATAGTATAGATGAAAACCCCTCCCGAAGTGGTGGTATGGATGCAAATAGCCCTTACTAGTTCCATGATACAATGTTCAAAGTGGAGATAATCATCCTTTTTTTTTTGCAAGGGCTCCTTTGCATTCAGGAGATAAGAGAAAAAAAAATCAACTATGAGTGTCTGAAGCACATTCTGGAGATTAATCAAGTCATTTCAGTTTTCTCAAGCGTAGAAATTGTATATGTTCCTTTCTTTTATTTATTATTACAGTTCAGCCACTATCTTACTAAAACAGAATCCTATAAAAGGTTTTTCAATTGCTATTGATCATATTATTTTAAAAAAGGTGTTATTGATCACATTGTCATGGCCAGTGGGAATCTGGGTCTCACCTCCATGTTTAATAATGTGGCATTCTTGTATCAACAGCCTGATAGAAGTGAAAATAACAAGAAGAAGAAAACATGACTTCTAAAAGAGAAGATCACCTGATAAAGTTCCATCTCTTGCTTTTTGCCCAATTGATACAACAGCTTCAAGCGCAAGTGGAGCAAGTGTAGACCAGTATTCTTGTTTTTCTTCAGCAATATCAGAAAGTATCCCTAAGGAAGGAAAAAGGAAATAAGACTTCACCATTATTCAGACCCAACCACTACAACAATTTAATGTTGGCTTACGAATGATTTTCATGGAACATGTCAAAATTGAAACCCTCTGTGGACTTTAGCCCTTAATAATGTGATACATCATTAGGAGTTGTTATGCTTCCAAATATATAGGTGACAGCCCACATTGAAAAATCATGTCGTGATAACTCAACAAACTAGTTATAAAACACCAGATAGACCAACTTAAGTGAAACATTGGTGGCAAATTATTGGGCCGTGGATTGATTCTCGAAAAAAAGGGCTGTGGATTTAAAAAGGAAAATAAATGCAGGAGCATTATGCATCCAAACACCTAAGCGATTATGCTACATTTACAAATTATAATGGCAGTGAGTTGCTGTTTACTGATTTCATTAAAGTACTTGTTTCCTTTTGCCTTTTGGTCTGCAATTGTAGAACATGTAGATATTTGAAAATTTATTATAGCTTAGATAACAGGGAGTACTCCCTCATCATAAAGGGTTGGAAACAGTGTGAAGATGATCTTGGTACCAAATTTGAAACATAACGTCCAGTAGCGGGCCAGCCAACATCTCTTTAGCACCACCTCCTCCTGGTTAAGAATTTTTGTGAACAATGGTAACAAAAATTCCTAATGAAATAGAGTTCCATGATATGACTATTAACCAGACGTACACACCATTTCTTCTTGTGACAGAATCATTCTGTTGTCTGTTGCCTGAAGAGATCTCATCTCTGGTCCAGTGCTTTTTACTCTCTGAGATACAGATGTGACCACATCACTAGAGACCTAGCCAACAGCGTAAAAGAAGTTTATGATCATAAAACATGACTCTGGAAAATCCATTCAGCAATAGATACACATATACTTTATGGGGAAAAATAACCATATATTTGAGGAAAAATCTACCTTTGATTCTGACCGAAGGGCTGCAATCTCACCGTAGCTTGCACTAGACCTTCTCGAAGCAATTCTCATAGCAATCTAAGAGCAAAACAGATCTCAAGTTTGGACAGAATTAGAAAGAAAAAAAAAAGTCATGAAGACTTGATAAACTGGGGCGCACAAAAACATTAATCAAGATGTAACTCAAATCAAATAAAACTTTCATTTTATTGTGTCCCCTAACAATGTTGAGTAGAGAGCTTTCTACAGAAACATACCTTCCTCTGTTCTAGTGCTGCATCCTTTCTGGGAGTCAAGTAGGAAATATGTTTATAATGTGAACCAGAGTAGGCAACTAGTAGCATATTACATACAGTATAGCATACCTGTTTATCAATATTGCCTCTGTTTCTATGTCATCACTGATAGAAGAAGCCTAAAATATAGAAACAAATTTTCGTAAACACAGTCTTTAGTGGCATAGCACAAGACAAATGAAACTTGTTATCGTACTGTTGTATAGCTATCTATTATTAGCCATCTGAGTTTTCACTGTGAACAATATGTTACAAGGGTGGTGGGTGGATGAAGGGGCAGAGATGCAAAAGTAGTGGTTCTGAGGTTCTCGTCTCCTTTGATATTACACATACACGACAGTGTTGAAAAAACATACATCAAAAGAGATTAATATGTATTTAGTTGGAAATGTGCATACTAAAATGTCCTATCAAAAATGTGCATACAATCAAGCCTTCAACGTATAAACAAAGAAAAAAGGAGAGCACAGTTTGGTTGAATCAAGTAGTAACATAAGGTAATACTAAACATTTCAGCATTTCTCATAATTAAAATTACCTGTCTCTCCATATGCACTGATTTGGCATCACCATCCTCTGACCTTTCATCTGCAAGATGAAGCTGGGACGATGAACGTTAAATAAAATTTAGTTTGTTGCTTCCAACATGTTAAACAAAGAAACTCAAAATAGAATCATGGCATCTCACTTTGTCATCCATGCTCTCATTTTCCACTTGAAGCGTGTTAATCTGCAAATGAGGGACATGAAAAACACATTGGTTTCACGTCAAAAAAAAAACACATTGGTGGCTCGCACACCAGATTTTTTAAGAAACAATGACAGTGTCTGAAACATTGGTCAGAAAAGAATTGAGGCATGGAGGAGAGAACTCAAGAAGGTTAACCTCAAAAGTCACTAATAGCACAGAGACTGTTCCGTGGATCCTAGCTTTTCACACAATTACCTCATCATGAAGAGCAGATGATGTGCGCCGGCCTCTTAATGAGCTTCCAAGATCAACTGATCTCCTAAGAATGGTGCAGCCTATATTACTTACCAAGTGATCATAGAGAAATATGATATGAATGGCAACATGTATTGAATGGTGCTTTTCAAGGGAAAAACAAGTACCCATGAATCATAAGTATACTTACGTTAATTGACACTGTTAGAGGTTTTCTAAATTAAGGCTACAAAGTATAAGGGCACAATTGTTATGTAGCTGGATAGCAGTTTTCGATTTTCCTTGACAAAATCTTTCAATGTTTTTTTTTTCTCAAGTCATGTTTAGTTCAAAAGCAGATCCACTGTAAAGGTCTGCAACCTAATAGCACTAGGCACATGTAGTTTCAAAGGAAAAATAAAGGTTTGAACTAGTCATATTCTATTTTAGCCACCTTGGTGCATTTCAATCCATAATCAGATGTGTGCCTGCTCAGGTTCAAGTTTTAGGAGTTTGCAGTTACAAACGTTCTGGTGATTTGCAAAAGCAATAGATATTGGTATTACTAGAGCTCAAAAAAACAGAAATTGATATTACTAAGTAGAAACTTGAACAGTGACATGAGATAGAATATGGCAGTGTCACTCAGTGGTGAAGCTACATTGTCACCCAGGCCAAAATAAATATTCATGCTATCCAACTTAAATTCACCATGGATGCACCCCCTTCAGCACATAATTATGCACCCAACAAGCTGAAAAAACAAGATTTGGAGGTCCTACTTGAAGTAGTGGCACCCCCTTCTCTTGATCTAGCTTCACTACTGGTGTCACTAATTAACTATATGAACACACAAACTCCATTGTTCAGGTTTTTCGAGCCCTTTCCGCCTTTGAGAAAAATGACATGCCACACGGGAAGTACTTGGAAGATAGGATGTAGCCTCAGCGAAAGTTAGCAACATGCGTGTGAATGCACGATGCACTGTACTTGGGAGCAGGAGACCAGCCATTACCTTTGCTCCCGTCGGTTCACCGAGGGGGACTCTGACACCATCCCGCTCGTCGCTGGCCGCTTGATGGAAGGAATCAAGGGGACAGACTTTCCGGCCGTGTAACGGCTTGTCAGTGACGGTGGCCGGCTCACGGGCGCCTGATCCGCAAGGTAACGGCCTATCTAAAATGCAGACGATTGAACGCAAACACTTAGCACATTGCACAGATCATTAAACACATTACCATTGTACAAAATCACAAGCAGAATCAAATCCCGCCGAATCTACACGCATAGAGCGCCGGGGATGGTTACCGAGGGAGATGGGGACCGCGTGGAGGTGCGGCGCGGGGTGGAGGAGAGCTCGATGGGGGGCCCGGAGAGCTCGTAGTCGTCGTCGTCGTCGCTCCCGCTGCCCCCGTCCCCGCCGGCGCCCCCAATCCCACCGCTAATGTCGGTGGAGGAGGCCATGACCCGCGCGAGCCGCTGCGCCGCGGCGCGCGCGGCGGTGTTCTGCGGGCGGGAGCCGGCGGCGGCGACGACCCCGCGGCGGCCAGCGGTGGACGCGGCCCCCGCGCCGCCGAGCGATCCGGACCTCGCGTGGCGGTGCACTGGGGACGACGCCGTCGGGGACCCGCCCGGCGACGTCTGCGCGCTGCCGCCGTGGTGCTGGTGCGCCGCCGCCTGCGCGTAGAGGCCCCGCCGCGACGCGAACCCCAGCCCGCCGGGGCTCGCCGGCCGCGACAAGCGATCCATAATATTCGATTGGATTCGTTGGATTCTGCGCGGGGGAGGAGAGGGAGGGGGGAGAGAGATGAATGGGTGGCTCGCCGATTCGTCTTCCGTCCGAAGGCGCGGGGGGGGAGGAGCCTGCGGAGGCGTAACGGTCTCGCCGCTCGAATGGTCAGGGGTGGTGGGATCTCGTGCGGCGTAGAAAGCCTGTGGCCAATGCTGTGTGAAGATTTGTGTCCTTGTTTATTTTATTTTCTTTTTTTCTTTATTTGTTTTGAGACCCTTTTTTTTAGTAAATTTCAAAATCCTAACGCTAATGCATTTTTTTGAGTTCCTTACAAGAAACTGTCATTTTGACTGGCTATATACAAGTAAAAAAAGAATGAAGGTTTTTACAATAAAAAGTTACAAATACGTACTTGTTATTTTTTTTCAACTGGCACTAAAAGTTGTACGCTCGTGTTTTATATTGTTGATGAAGTTGCACTAACCAATAACAAAATGAAGGGAGTAGGCTTTTGCTAGTCTGAATCTCAGATGAGGTTCACAAGTACAGAGCCGCTAAGAACCGTCCATCCGGCGTGTTCGAGAAAAAGAACCGTCCATCCGGCACGTGCACATGCCTAGATGGAATGGAAGTACATCAAACATTCACACTGAGTCCTCCAAACTCCAAGAACAACATTTTTCATTCACGAATACAATATGACAAGTTTTATACACATGCAGTACAAACCATGCTGCGAACAACATTTTTCATTCACGAATATAATATGACACGTTTTATACACATGCAGTACAAACCATGCTGCAATCTCAGCATGGTATGATTCTCTGAACAATAATATATAATTTACAGCAAAAATGATGAGTATTGTACACTCGGAGTGGCTCCAACAGACTACACCAGCTTAAGTAACTCTACAGAGACTATTTGCATGAGACACGTACAGAACCCAACATATACATCAACCGATTTCTACAGATGAGAAATGAGTGGTATCGGTGTCAAAAAAAAAATGAGTGGTATCTGTCTGAGCATTTACACAAAAAATTATATACCTTCTGTGACTAAGTATCTGCCTCATTCACAGTGCCCAGGTGAGACTCAGGGGCGCTCCGCTCCACCGGCGAACCAGGCACAAATGGAACGAAGCCTCGGCCACCGAACACAGGACGCATGAAACGATCATCGAACTTGCGCCATAGGCGATGGACCGAGCGAGTTGGTGCAGTGAGAATATACTGGAGGTTGTACTGAGGGGTGGTCTGGCCTACGTCGAAGTCAGACCCCATCAAACTACCAAGAAGTGGATCTAGAATTGACTGGCTTGAGAGCAGAGATGACGTTGTCACTCCAGGCCTTGCTGGGATGAGGAGACTGAGCAGAGGCTTAGTCAGCAGACCGAAAACCTGAACCAAACAATGTCATTAGATTAGCATGATTGTATAACTTTCATTTCTCACATAACAAGTGGTATGATCAATGTTGTATTGTCTATGGATCTTTCATAAGAAAAAGTAAACAATATTTGCGCTCGTCATTGGGTGTCTCATCTGTTACTTCTAAGATAAGCATATACCTAGAACAACTGGAAATTATGTAGGCTGAATGGTGACAATAGCCATTTTGAAATAATAAGGATCATAAGGCCTAGTGGCATTACCATTGTGCTGAACAACACAACAATGACTGTGCTGGTGATCATGATAGCGTTAACTCGCACCTCAGTATGACCAGATGCTGTAAACTGCAGAGGTTTACAAGGAATGTTATCAATCAGAACCTATAAATCATAAAATAGCTCGAAACTTCCATAAGCATTCAGTTCAAACATCACCTTGTTATATGCAAGTGCAATTGATACTGCTCCTCTCATGAGACCAGCCCACCATATGATTACCTAAAGGAAATTACCATAAACAATTAGCTCCCTCTGTTTGCTTGAGGTAAAATGTAATGGCAGAAGCGTTGGGGAGAAGAAAGAACTCAAGAACTACCTGTTGCCTGAAGGAGATCTTTGGGCGTCCCTCTTTTTTACTTAGGTTGGATAGAAAAGACAAAGGGAATACAAATGCCGCTCGTCCCACCATAACCAGGCCCAGTATAACTGCACTTAAAGCAATGGGTTTTGTAGGACTGAAACATAGGACAAACGAATTAAAAATAGTTATGGACAATGTCACGTCTAGAAAAGCAAGGACAAGGCATCCAAGGTAGCTGCTGTATAGGCCCGTACTCAAAGGTGTTCTCTGAATAGTTTCCAAGAAAACAATATTCTAAAAAATGGCAGGTTTCTCTCATCAACAACAGATACAGGTTAACAAGAAATTTCAGCTCAGTAATCAGGAGTTCAGTTCAGGACTGACATAACGTTGTTAGCATAAATGGGAGCTAAGCCAATTGTTAGAATATGTAATTTGTTTAAAATAACAAAGTAAACTGAGGAGATCTGCTAGATGGTTACTTACTATTAATGCATGCACTAATCCTTCTATCTCATCATATCTTATTGACAACAAAAGACATATCTAGTTCTTAAATCTTACTAGTATCATAGTTTATCAACAATGAGCATTACCTGCTACTAGCTAATCTCCATTTTTCAATGTCCAATGCATCCATCCCAACATAAAGAAAGAGAAAAATTTCTGCAATGAACGATAAAGTTGCAAAAGTATGCCTGTGACACAGAAAAAGCAAAATAAAATCAGCAAATTTGGTACATAAAAGAATCATAGAAAAAGAACCATGATTGTCGCCATGAAATTTGACTATCAGAGAATACATACTTTGTAGTAATTCTAGAACTTTCTGTCACATTGTGCCATGTATAATGTGACATGACTATCCCACAGAAAAATACAGTGAGAATGCCACTCAGATCCATCAGCTGAAAAGGCAAGCGATGAACATGAAAAATTGTGATATCATGTAGAATGGAAGAGGCTAACACGTAACTAGCATAATCGCATGTTGCTGAAAATAGAGATAAAAGTAGCAGATCAAGGCATATAGGTAACGTAAGTTTACATTTTTATTTTATTTTATTATCAATATCTCATGATATCTGATATATCTACTCCAAAAAATTGAACTTAAAAAATTGCTTATTTTTTGAACTCATAACTTTTATATCCAGGTACTTACCATAGACAACATGTATGAAAGGTATGCCATGAGAATCATAATAGCAACTTCTCTATCAGTTGAATGTCTGCACATCATCACATGCATGTGTCACTAAAATTCAAATATCTGTTTACTAGCATTGCAAAGTAAATATCAAAATAAATTCCCAGTGGAACAGGAACGCTCTGTACAGACCTTGCAAAACAAAGCTTCTTGATAACGTAGGCACTAAGCAACCCAGCCTGTCAGAAGTTATTACAGCAGGTCAGTTAAAAGAGGCATGCTCGAACCATCAGGATAGATTTCTTAGTGAATGCACATTTGCATCTGCACGAGGGCCCATTATATAAGAAGTCACAGTAGGGGCGGTAAGATTACTTACAGCTACCCCAAGAGCAGTGCTGGTGAAGAATAGGTACAGGAATTTTCCAATGAAGTTTAATAGAACAAGAGCATCAAAATGTCCAATATCAAGGTTTTCAATTGCATTGAAGAGCACAACAGATGTAGCATCATTAACAACACCTTCACCAAAAACTAGACTATAGAGCAGTGGTGTTTCATCCTGATTAAGCACCTGCACACAACAAATTTACTAACTAGATTCAATATCAATGTTGTTGTAATGACTTGCAATTTCACTCTAAAAGAAAATAATAATACATCACTGAAAAACAAACCTGTAAAGTGCAAACAGAATCTGTAGCGGAGAAAATAGCACCAATTGCTGCATATAAAGATTAAATGTAAAGATAATCAACCAAATGAAAGATAATATATACAATTGTACTAAGAAAGGTCAATAAATATCCAACCAAGATAGTCCCCAAGATGGAGTGGACCAACATCAAGTTTCTTGAACAATCCCATAGCACCTGATATATCCATCAGACAAAAGTTTTAGTGCCTTGACAAGACATCCAAGTATGAGTAATGCAATGTTTGAGCACATCGTACTTGGAGATTGTTTCATATATGAATATGCCCTCCATAAATTCAATAAATAAAAGCATAGTCTTCTGGGAGGTTTCATACTAATTATCAACAATCAGTCACATGGTTAATATACTCAGTAGAGGAGTTCCCCCTCCTGCTTTCTCTATCTCACACAAGCAAAGAAAGGAAAACAAACAGTCATATAGATGATACTTATCAAGAAGCATACATATTTTAGCTGTAACCAAATTATCACATATTGGATGAATATTTAAAATCTATAGGCAAGATAGCATTTCAATCTTTTCTAATTTAAAAGAACTGTCTGTCCTGTTCAATATGGACTACAATTACTTGTTATATCTCTTTGATAATAAACATGCATACTGACTACCCTATCATAAAACGTCTCACAGAATTCAGTTAGTCGGAAAAAAAAAAAAGGCAATTCTTAGAAGCAGATGCTCCTAGATTTTACTCAAAAATGTTAAAGATATTATAACCATATATGTGAGTCAGAGTAAGACCACCAAACTTCATAAATGGATTAGCAACTTACCGAGACTGATTATCACAAAGGATACCAGTGTCCCAACAGCACCAAATAAAGTAATTGTGATGAAGTTGCGGAAAAATTGCTTTTTCTTTACTTGAAACCTGAGAAGTAGGGAAAAGAAAGCCATGTTTATTTCAACATCTACTCATTTTCTTAGAGAGAATCGTGCTGTAAGTGCATGATAAAATGATCAGAATGTAAAATTAGGACACAACTTTTTGCTCCAAAGAGTAAAGAAAAAGGAATCAAGAAAAAGCAATCATGGTGCCTAGCAAGCTCACCCAGCATTGAAGATGATCGGCGGAAGCAAGTAGATGAAAAACAGGTCCTCGCTGAACACCAGAATGCGTGAATTCATCCCGTTAGTGACCAGCAAGATCACACCGCCAGTGATGAGCCCCTATAGTAAAAGCATGCCCGGCTCAGAACCAACGCCTGGCGAAGCAAAACCACAAACACCTGGACTGCAGTAGCAGAGGAGCCCACCATGACAAGCGCTGTGATGGACTCGTTCACCCATCTGTTCCCTTCCAGCAGGTGGCCGATGACAATGCAGCCGCAGAGCAGCGCGATGAAGATGTTGATGGAGACGATGGAGTCGTAGTCCTCGACCGCGAGCCGGCCAGATTCGAGAAGAGCTCCCAAACCCAGCCCCATGTCGCCACCTCAGCAGATCCGCAGCTCCCAGCACCCTCTGCCTGCAACAACAGCATTGACGGCAATAAGATTGGCAATGCAGTGTCGGATCCTGTGCTTGTCAGCAAGCTCATTGCACGGAAGCTGGTCAATTAGCTTGCTTGCAAGAAACGATCTCAATTATTAGTGTCGGAACAGTGCAGCCTTGGCACCAAGTCTAAAACTGGAAACGAGAAACCAGCTGAAAAATCTAGTGAACCAGAAGACGATCATGCTAAGAAGCATCTCAATTAGTAGCAAAAACGAAAAGCAATTCAGAAAACCTGCAGAGAGCAACTAGAATTCCAGCAAAGAAATGAACCAGTGCCGAATTGCAGAAAAGGAAAAAAAAACGCGAATTTTCCGCACCCGCCTCAGCGCCGCTGCGGATTCCGAGAGGTGTTGAGTCGATCTGGTGATCTGAATCGCGGGGGAGAAGATCTGAGCGAGTGGGTTCGATGGGAGATTCGGGGAGAGACGTGAGAGATGGAGGTGGAGTCCCGACTGGCCATGAGCCCCTGAACCTGAAAGCGAAGCGGGGGAAATTAACAATTCGATCGCCTCCGCCGCCCGGCAGTCAAACCCCGCCACGGGAGCAACGCTTCTGTTTTCAGGCTTCTAACGATGACAGGTGGGTTCAATATTCTAGGGGCCCAACCGTCAGAGGAACGGGCGGGACATGGGAAAGGTGAAGGTCCAGAGCAGCCGACGTGGCGAGACGCGTGGGGTAGCACTTGAATGGACAACACGACGTGGTCGTTGGTGGGGGACCATCGACCAGGCTGGTCGCGCCACGCCACCCCAGCAACAGCGGCATTTCCGGATGAGGCTCATGCTGGCGGCTGGATTAGCGGATCATTCGACATAAAAACCACAGAAAAGAACAGCTGGGCACTTCTTGTCACTTGTGTCGTGCTTGCAACTTACTTGCGTAGTACTGTATCATCCAAAGACTGCCCTTCTCATGTTCTTCGAAAGAAAAAAGACTTCCGTTTTTTGGGACTCTTCCACACGATGCGTTGGCAATGGCTTCATCCTGCACCTGCGTTCAAATTCTAACAGTTATTATTTATTAGGTCGCAGAGAGATTTGGCATTGGGATATAGTTTTTGCGTAGGAGGACATGTGGTGCCTTTTTCCAGTGTTAAACATGTTTTGTACCTGCTCTTAAAAAAACATGTTTTGTACCAATCTTTTACTGTTCAACATAAGACTATTTTCAAAAGCTTTCTAAAAAATTAATTTTCAAAAAAATGTTTTTATTATTAGTCTAAAAATTATTAGGAATAAACTTTATCATCTTCTCCAACAGTTATTTTTTAAAATAAATCAAGAAAATTTTTTATAGGATCGCATCAGCATATGAGACCACAACAATATTAATTCTGTTAGAAATACAAGTATTAGGATCTCAATTTTCTCTTTGTTTCTAGCTATAAGTGAAGTGAATTTAGAAGGAGAAGAAATCTGTAAGTTGTTAGAATTTGTGTTTTGAATTAAACTCATTAATTTAATTTAATAAGAGTTTATGATACTCTTTTGAAGATGCTCTAAGTCAGTCAAATCTAAGATTAGTATGACTTATTTTCAAAATTAACAAGATACATTCCATCACTGGCAAGGCCAGATGTCGCCTCAAAATTGACGAGGTACATTCAATCATCACTGGCGGAACCAGGCATCGGTCAGCCAGCAATCCCTTCTGGGCTATCACTAATATTTAACTAGCCTATTACTCTGCTCTTGTTTCATCTAACTAGTCTACCTCCGTGCTAACCTGATCTTAGCACGCTTGCTAGGGGAGCTCAAGCCCTCTTATGTGCCAGAACTTTGAGATTGATGAGGAGGAGACAAGAGAAGAAGACATAGAGGAAGAAGGAAATCAAGGGTTAGATGTGTCAACAATCCGAGTCGTGCTTGTTACCCCTCAAGGCGCATGTGCCAAGACAGTTGTCCTCCTTGTAATCCTACGTGTTCGTGATCATAGCCATCATCTGATCCCATGAATATGGATTATGGATTTGCTACCATTATAAAAACTAGAGGTCTGGTAATTTTTTTTGAATAATAATATAATAGTCAGTTGGAGTTGGATGATTCTTATGTGTTACCCTGTTCATGTGTGCCATCAGTTTGGTTTAACTTTAACCATATATTTTTGTTATGTTTTTATATACGTGTCCATCGATCTCCATTGTTCGTAATAATGTCTAACAAATGTAAAAGAATCGACATCATATTACAATTTTGTTTGAGAAGAAAAAGGAAATTGGCATAGTTTGCATGTAGAATGTCCTGGCACCCGCGAAACAAATTCTATGCGGACCGTCCGCAAACAACCGGTTGTGTGACCCTGTGTGGGTCGTTGACGCATGGAGATCGAACAACAAAAGATGTGGGCGTGGAATTGGCTCCATGCAGATTCAATCGGCTAAACACAACGGTTCGGCTTAGAAGGCCACACAGCCAAAAGAAAAAAGAGAGCCACCAATCCAATAACATGGTCGACGAAGCAATGCCCGCCGCACACCTCCATGGCCAAGGCACGCTTCAAGCGCTGAGCCCAACCTCGACGTCGATCAAGAGGCAGCCATGACGATCAGGAAGCATTTGGCTCTTCAAGCAATGTGATTTGTTGTTGAGAAACTCTAATATTATTAGTAAACTTACTAAATCAAATTGCACATAAAAGCAATGTTATTTGTTGTTGACAAATGTTGATTAGTATACCTACAAAATCAAATTGCACATATAACCGTAACTAAACATGGTTACCAGGCGTTAGCAAGAAGCAACAACAAAGTCCCCAACCGAATTTGCGCTGGGTTATTTGATAAGTAAATAGTACATGATGGAGCTCGAGAATACATAATAGAATTGATTTTTTATCAAGGGAAAGAATCTATGGTTAGTGAAAACTAATAAATTAGATTAATTTTTTAAGTCTATCCTTAATATTGAAATTAAATTGAAAGGTTAAAATAAGAAAAGGTCTAATTTTGAAAGATTGAAAAACCTTTTTTTTACAACGCTGTCGCACGTATAATCCGCCCCTTTCACCACCAAGATTGTCGCTGCCGAGACATCGTAGCAATAGGTATAGTTGCGCAAAGCTGTACTCATCATCGCCGTTCTTTGAAGCTACCGCCGCTGACGGCGGCTCGTGACAGAGTCATTCGCTGTAGAATGGGAAAGGAAAGCTGGGATCAAGCCGTAATCCAATACACCTGAGAGAAAGCTGGGACAAAGTCGTAAGCCAATACACGTGAGAGCCGATAAAATCTGCCTGGAGCCAAGTCCACGGCCACGTCTGGTTGTCGTTCGATCTCCACACGTTAGCGATCAGGGCCGCACAACTGGTTGTTTACGGACGATCCACATAGAATTTATTTTCCGCGTGTGGTGGTGGGCAGCTGGGTGAGGACGAGCCGAGAGGAGCCTTCCTTAGAACAGAAAGAATCAAACATAGCACGAGAACGGTTTTCTTTTATCTACATCCATACTCCGATAATCACCACGAGAGGCATGTTTGAAATAATCGGGGTTAACCGGTCAGTTAATTCTTGATTATAATTTATTTTTTTAAAAATTTAAAAAAAATTGAATCAGACAAAACCAATATAACCAACAGGTTAATCGTAATAACCGACCGATTAATAGATAAAATCGTACAAAAACAGATATTTTTAAATTAAAAAATATATATTCAAAATATATCACTAAAACCGATCTAACCGGTCGCCGACCTTGCGTTAAACAAAACGACTTTTATTCGGTTAACCGACGGTTATACCGTTTAACCGGTGAACCGAACTCGATTATGTGAACCTTGCTGCGAGACGACGGCGAGATGTTCCAAGTCACGACTGTGCTCAGCCAGGCCGAAAAGCTGGCGAAGGATCTGAAGGTGCTGGTGCACCCTTAACCATCCGAAGCTGACATGGAGGCTGCTAAGCTCGTCGAAAAGCGAGAGGAGACGCAGTCGCAGACCTGAAAGCAGCAAACGCTAGCACCCAGGAGGTGGCTGCCGCCGTGTCGGCGCTTATGAGAGCAAAAGTGGATCTGTCAAGGTTGGAACTTGGAAGAGAGGTTTAAGCTGAAACCAGGAGTCCCTCTCAAGGATGATAGGGAAAGTTGCGTTTGAGAGTGACTTCTTTAAGCGCCAAGCGTTTCTGACGCGTGTGCTCTCAGTAACATATATACCTTCAGGCCGATGTTCCGGGCGGAGAACTCGCGTACATCGAGGCATCTGGCAGAGTCTTGCATTGGATGGTTGAACCAGAATCGCGTTTGCAAACTTGCAGGTAATTCGAAGCGCTTCCTGACTAACCGTAGTATTTGTGAATTTGGAGCATTTCTTTCGAAAGTTTGGTCCTGCATTTTCTATGCACATTGAGACAATTTAACACCTTGCCCTGCAGGGATACTGGATGCTGGATTGCCCTTGGAACCGTACGAGTGGGCACTTGGACCTTGGGCGGTTTGGAACAGTTAAGCACAGCGGTTTCGGCTTGGGCTTTGAAAGGATGATCCTTTTCGCCACGGGCTTGGACAGCATCAGGGACGTCATCCCGTTTCCAAGATACCATGGGCGGGCTGATGTTTGATGCATGGGCACCTTCCTCTGAAAGCCGAAGATATAGCAATGCCTTCTGATGACTCTGTGGATTTCGACACTTAAGCATTAGTGCGCTGTCCACTACCGTTCTAAAGATACGTTATTAGTAGCAGTTAGTTGTAAATAAATATAAAAATGGTTATGGATGCAGCAAAATGCTACTGTGGTTTATGCCATTTGTAACTGTACATGTGCTACTCCACCCTTCTCCTCTGATCCAGGAAAATGGCAATCACACCACAGGATTCACAATGGCATTTGTGTAGTAGAAACAGTGTTGTGCACAGTTCCGGCACGTTCACAATCAAAACAAAAGGTGCAGATAGTCTGATTTTGTTCGATACACTTGCCAGATTGACACCTCAGAGGAATTCACCAATCACCGTTCCCTCGACCGACCGAGTTTGACAGGGTGCGCGGTACAAAAAGAAGGGTCCTGGAGAGATGACAGTCACAATGACATGGGCCTGGAGATGACAATCACAATGACATGGGGTCTGGAGATGACAATCACAATGACTTGCGCGAGGGGAAGCTTTGCATGAACCGGCCGGTCCTGCAGGCCTCATCCAGTACTGATCTGAACTGCCCCTGTCTCAGCTACAGACAGACGCCAGCAATGGCGTCACGCGCCACCTTGCGCATCACGTTGACCCGCTACGAGTTCCGCCCGTTTCTTTTTCTAGCACCTTCTTCTCCCCCTCTGCTTGGAGTGTATAAATAGAAGCGGGAGCAGAGTGCAAACGCATCTATCGACTCGTGCGTAACGCATCGCAAGAGACTGCATACGCGAGAGCAGAGCAAAGCAGAGGAGAGGTTCACGATGGCTGCTGCTAAGCCGGTGACGAAATTGTACGGGTGGGCGATCTCGCCGTTCGTGTCGCGCGCGCTGCTGTGCCTGGAGGAGGCCGGCGTCGACTACGACCACGTCACCATGAGCCGCTCCGCCGGCGACCACCGCCGACCAGACCACCTCGCACGGAACGTACGTATATATCCTTATACTGCCATTCTATTTAAAATTCATCTGCTGCTTGCATTTCCGGCCGCGTCTACTTCGCTCCGTGATTAACATCGACGACGGCCTGTCTGTGTTGTGGTTCCCGCAGCCGTTCGGGCAGGTGCCGGTTCTGGAGGACGGCGACCTCACGCTCTTCGGTAAGCCCGTCCTTTTCTTTTTTTTTTTCTTTCTTTACTTTTGAAAGCAGGAAAACGTTCATTTTCGCTTTGAGTCGATGACTTTGAGACCAAATTTAGTAACAAAAAATGTCGGGTAACCTCAAATTTCACTCTCAGAGTCCCGCGCGATCGCGAGGCACGTCTTCCGCAAGCACAAGCCGGAGCTGCTCGGCAGCGGCGACCTGGAACGCGCGGCGATGGTGGACGTGTGGACGGAGGTGGAGGCGCACCAGTTCCAGCCGGCGGCGGGCGCCATCGTCGTGGAATGCGTCTTCGCGCCCTTGCTCGGCCGCGCGCGCGACCAGCGCCGCGTCGACGAGAACGTCGGCAAGCTCCGCGCCGTGCTCGAGGTGTACGAGGCGCGGCTCGCGGGGAAGCACCGGTACCTCGCCGGCGGGGATGACGTCAGCCTCGCGGACCTCAGCCATTTCCCCGTGATGCATTACGTCATGGGAACAGAGTACGGGCCGGAGCTGGTGGAGGGATTGCCCGGGGTGAAGGCGTGGTGGGAGGCGCTCGCGGCGCGGCCGGCCGCGAAGAAGGTGACCAAGTTCATGCCGTTGGATTTGGGGGCGGCGTCGGCCAAGAAAGAGCAGTGATGATGATGAGTGTGATGACGCGCGCTTAATTTCTGGTTTCTCTCTCGTGTAATGTCATCAGTGTGATAATAATGCTTCCAGAGGTTAGTTGAGTTAGTACTCTGCTGTATTTTTCATCGAGGATAAATAAAAAAATAAAAAAAGTTTGGGGACGTTAACAAGGGTCAACTCTGTTGGTTTATGAATGACGAGCCTCCAGAATAATAATAAAAAAACAAGTTCGGAGTCTTTCCAGAAAAAAAAAACAAGTTGCGGGGCCTTGGATTTTCGATCAAATGGTCACGAGATCGTCTCTCTCTCTCTCTCAGACTCACGTCCACCATCCTCGCCGTGCTCTCCCATCCCGACACCGTCCAAACGCTTTGTCTCAAAAAAAAAAAACACCGTCCAAACGCTCGCGGCCAGCGGTGTCACAACCACCTCGATCCACTGACGTCCTTCGATCGCTTTTCATCGTTGTTCACCTGCCTGCCTTCCTCCCTTCGAACCTTCTCAGCACACCAGGGGCGAAAATCCGCCGCCCGTGACTAAAAAATGTTGTTTGGCTGAACGCCATCGTCTCAACTCTGAAATCACTCGATTAAAGCCGAGGAAATTTGTAAAACTAAAGGTATCGTTTGTCATTTAAGCGACGGTGGCCAAGCTCCGCGCCGTGCTCGAGGTGTACGACGCGCGGCTGCGAAAGCACCGGTACCTCGCCGGCGGGGATGACGTCAGCCTCGCCGACCTCAGCCATTTCCGGGTGATGCACGTACCTGATGGGTGCCACCGAGTCAGGGCCCGCGTTGGTGGAGGAATTGCCCGGGGTGAAGGCGTGGTGGGAGGCAATCGGCGTGCGGCCGGCGGCGAGGAAGGTCGCGGCGTCCATGCCGCTGCCTGCTGTTGAAGCGCCGTCGTCGGCCAAGAACGACGACACCTGATACGAACTTGTAACTGCGGAGTGACGTCACGTACTCACGTCATCACGTGTGTATGGTAATAATATACTCTCTCTAGATTTAGATTATTGACGCAGTTATTTTTTTAGTTATGTTTGAGCATTTGTTTTATTCAAAAATTTAAAAATTTATCTGATATTTTGTTATAATTTATTTTATTATTAAAAAAAGTTGAAATATGTCATATAATTTTGTATATTTAAATAAATATTTTAAATAAAACGAAAGATCAAATATAACTAAAAAGATTAATTGTATCAATAATTAAAATCCGGAGGGAATAATACAGTACTTCTCATGAAGAATAAATCATGTACCAGTTTGTTTGGGAGGCTGACGGCAACAAACAAGACAGAAACCGCTGTTCATGTACGAATAATAAACCTCGAGGCCTGATAGAAAAAGCGAGAACATTTGCGGTACATACACACACACATACGCACGCACGCAACTTGAAACAAAAGATATATGCTTTGCATCGCGTTAGCCGGTACCGACTGATGAACGAAACAAACGAAGAATACATGTCCAATCCAACAGCGGTGATGACTACTTGGAACTCGAGTATGTGTCTTGGGCAAGAAGATCATCGACACTGAAGAGAACCAAAGGTTTCAACAGTTTGACCAGACGTTCCATGACAACAAAAACTGTCGTTTATTTAAGCTTCCACAAGAGGCCTCGTCATCGTCAAGCAGGGCGCGCCTTCGTAGAAACTTCTTGGCAGCTGCTGCCGAGCATAAATCGAGCGGAGCAGAGGACCTGCTTGCATTGATCACCACCAGTACCGGCGCAAACAAAGATATGGCAAAAGGAGAAGATACGGCGACAGTCCCGAAGGTGTACGGCGTTGCGGCGTCGCCGTTCGTGGCGACGGTGCTGGTGTGCCTGGAGGAGGCCGGCGCAGCGTACGAGCTCGTCCCGCTCGACATGGCGGCGCGCGAGCAGAGGGCCCCGCACCACCTCGCACGCAACGTACGTACCTCGAAGCACATGTGAATGCCTTACTCCTCTCTCTAATCGCTGACCCACAAGCTCCGCTCAATCTCCCGCAGCCGCTCGGCAAGATCCCGGCCTTCGAGGACGGCGACCTCACGCTCTTTGGTAAAGCATCCATCCATCGATCAGTTGACTTTTCACAGTTTCAAATTACATCGAGTTTCAAATTTCGTATCCAAATGTTAATGAAATCACGACGTTCTTTTTTTTTTTTCCTAGAATCCCGCGCGATCGCGAGGCACGTGCTCCGCAAGCACAGGCCAGACCTCCTGGGCGGCGGCGACCCGGCGCGGTCGGCGACGTTGGACGCGTGGACGGAGGCGGAGGCGCACCAGTTCCACCCGCCGGCGTCCCACATCCTCCGTCAATGCGTGATCCTCCCCATGATCGGCGGCGGGCGCGACCAGCGCGTGGTCGACGAGAACGTGAGCAGGCTCCGCGCCGTGCTCGACGTGTACGACGCGCGGCTGGCGAAGCACCGGTACCTCGCCGGCGGCGAGGAGGCCAGCCTCGCCGACCTCGCGCACGTCGGGGTCATGCTGATGCTCATGGGGACGGAGTTTGGGAGGGTCGTGGAGGAGAGGGGGAACGTCAAGGCGTGGTGGGACCGGATCGCGGCGCGGCCGGCCGTCAGGAAGGTCGCCGCGCTCGTGGACGCCGAGGTTGCTGTTCTGAGTACGCAGTCGTCTGGTTGACTTGACTCAATCGGGTGTGGTGGTGAACCAGAGGCTGACGTGTGGGCCCGTGGCTTCTGTGCTGTCCTCTTGTTTCCCTGAAAATCTGAAATGAAACGAGTATAATTTTGAGGTGTGTTCAAACGCTATTAGTAGCTCCTTTTTTTTTTTTTTGAAACTCACTATTAGTAGCTTTATTAGCAGCTAGCTAAACCGGACACTTGTTCGGCCTCTCCCTGTTCCATGCAAATTGTCACGGTGGTCTTCTTCATCTCCGCTTTGTACAAAAACTAACGCACACATGCCTCATTCTCCTCCTAATAATTTTCACAAAATAATCATCAGTGAGACCAAATAAAAAGGAACAAAGGATGAAGAAGGCTCTCTCCGCCGCTTCTCCCATGGCCGTCGCCACGGCGGCGCTCGTCGCCATCGTCTCGACATCCGGCTTCCTACCCGCGGCGGAAGCGTCGATCGAGAGCACGTGCGCGGCGGCGGCGGCGCGCGACCGCGGCGTGGACCTGCCATTCTGCGTGGCGCAGTTCACGGCGTACCACGGCGCGGCGGAGGCGGACGCGTGGGGGCTCGCCAAGACGGCGGCGCTCGTCGGCGTCAACCTCGCCGACGACGCCAAGTTCGACGCCGCCAACGGCAAGGTCGCCCCGCCGCCGGCCACCGGCGCCAAGGGGAAGGCGGCCGTCGACGCGTGCGCCAGGGCCTACGACGCCGTCGGCATGGCGTTCGCCGAGGCCGCCGACGCCGTCGCCGCCAGGCGGTACGCGCCCGCCAAGGACAAGCTCGCCGGCGTCGCGGCGCTCGCGAGGCGGTGCGACGCTGGGTTTGTTGCTGTCGGGGCCAGGACGCCGCCGGCGTTGGCCAAGTACGGCAACGATTGCCACAAGATGGCCGTCATCGGCATCGCCATTACCAACCTCATCTGAGAAACATCCGGCAGATAGTAACACATTTGGTGATTCAGTAGTACTGTTTTTGTGTTGTAGTGGTGTTGGAATTTGCATCTGACCATGTAAAAGATATATGCTGTACATGTTTTTTTTTTTATTTGTACCCACGCGAAATAAGAAAGCAGCATTGTTGCTTCTCATACGCAGTAATGATGTTCTTGGCATTCCGCCCACGTTTCAGTCATCGGATCGCTTCAAGATTCAAACTGTTGGAATGGATGTCCAGGCCCACAAATTTGCATACTTGTCTTTTTACCGTTTTGCAGTGAACAAATAAAATACTTTATTGTTGTATAATTTTCTGGATTCTAACCTTGCCAACGTTGCATACAAAACACGCTGATAATGTCACTGCTGCACCAAGTGCAAAGAAATCACACACACTGCATGAAAAAGTTGCTGATCATTCATGAATCCTGATGGACCCGAGCCAGCTAGACACAACTTTGTGTTGAGGAAACGGTGAACACAACACAATTTGTTTCCATTTCAACAAAAAGTGAAATAGCTGTATTTCTTCTTCTTTTTTTCACCTCTCAAGGGAGCACAATAGTAATCTACAAGAGTGAATACATTTAGACAGACTCATCAGAAAGAATACGGGCAGAGCGCTAGAGGAAGGAAAAAACAAATGTTAACCACAGACGATCGTTCAATCATCACGCTACGCTATACACGCGCGGTCGCATGCACATCATGAAACATCCCAATCTTGTGTCGATGCAAATGAAACCTATGGACGTCAAAGCCGTGCTTCCCTGGTGGTTGTGGTCGATCAAGCTTTTTGATCCATCAGAACCCCACGCCGTCGATGACATCTGCGTCGGCGAGCATGTCGCCGATAATCATCCCGCCGACGGCGCCGCCGAGCATCCCGAGCCCGAGCCCCGCTCCTCCGTCGTGCCTCGCCGCCGAGCCGCCCTGCCCATACCCGTACGCCGGCCCGTGGTGCGGCACCGCGCCGTACCCGTACGCGCCGGCGTACCCGTACTGGTGGTGGTGCGGGTACGGTCCACTATAAGACGGCAGGTACTGGTGGCCGGAGTGCTGCTGGTGGTACGCCGTCACCGCCGCGCTCCCCCCGCTCTTGTGCTGTGACCGCTTCGCCGTCGCCTCCGCGTCGTGCGCGTACGGGTGATGATGATGGTGGCGCACGCCGTACGGCGGCGGCGCGGTGGCGGCGTGGTCCACGTCGGTGAGGCGGTACGAGATGTGGAGCACGCCGCGGTGTCGCCCGCTGACGGGCCGGCGCACCTGGTAGCTCAAATGCCGCTGCTGCTCGCCGGCAGCGAGGTCGGCGACGGGGACGACGACCTCGCCGACGTCGCGGTCGCCGAACCCGAACGCGCGGCGCTCGGCGCGGAGGAGCACGTGCAGCGCGAGCGCGTGGTGGTGGTGGTCGCCGGCGGCGGCGCGGGGGATGGTGAAGCGGAGCGGCGCGTGCCACATCGGGTTGCGCCCGCCCCCGCGGTCGGCGTAGGTGCGGTGCGTCGGCAGCCGCGGGTCGCCGCCGGAGATGGACGCCACGGCGTACACGCGCATCTTCGAGAAGAAGGTCACGCGCTTCAGGTCCTTGGCCGAAATCAGGGTCACCTCAAGCACCTGGTATGACGACAACGCCATCGCTCCTGATGACGCGCGGTCGAGGGGACGGAAGCTATGATGAATTTATGATGATGGCTCTCGCTTGCTTCGAAGGCCACCTTCACGTTTTGATTTTCTCGCTCCTTGTGCTGCTGTGTTGTTGGAGAGAGGGATTGATTGGTTTCAGGTGGCCAGATGATGGTAAATGACGGTTTCGGTCTTCCTCCTCCCCTTGCAAGGTTGGCTCTGCTTTGGGTGTAATTTGCTGCATTGTTTCCCTCGACTGCTCACACTGTCCACAAATAGCCATAGTTTGGTCGGTTAAGCCTGCTATTATTAGGGCTTGTGGTTATCGGCCAGGCCGTTCATGGCGGTTCTTTCTTCAAGACATTGGGAAAAATGTTAAAAGAGGAGTACAGACTGCAATATATGCCATTGTGACGGGACAGAATTCATCAGCCGATGCCCCTCTGACTTTGTTACATTCTGCATCGATGACATAAATATGTCAATTCAAAAAATGTCATGAATAACAAATTGACTAATTATTTTTTGCCTCTGGTTTGGATGCCAACTATAAATTTACTCTTATTTTTTTCCAACTTCCACCAATGGCTCTATTTTGATATAGACTCTTTTTTTTTTCTCTCTCTCTCTTCCCAGAAACACTACAGCGAGACAAAGGCTGACCAATTCGAACAATTTCATTATATGACACATCCAATAATTCAAAGCAGCAGCCAACATCAAGGCGAAACACAGAGACCACAGAAAGAAAACTCTCAAATCCCTCTAGCGATTGCCATGGATGTGTATTGAGAAGAAAAATTAGCTCCTAAATATTGCAAAGGGGATGTGTATTGAGAAGAAAAACGAGCTCCCAAATCTTACAAAAGGGGACAACCAACTCCAACTAGTCGAAAGGTAGGATACCTCCCCATGCACCGAGCGCGACTCTTTGGAAGATGGCATAGGGCACTACTGGTATCGAATTGAGGGATCACTCCATACATCAACAACAGTGACGCAAGCACAACCACCATAAAAAGCGCTAAAAATCTCTATTGGCAAGGAAGGAAGTATAGGATGTGATTAACACGTCGAACACGGATCCATAAGATAGGGCACCTCATATGAAGAAAAGCTCCACAACAATGTTTTCAAGAAGAAAAGCGACGCCCACGGCCGTTGCAATTGCCAACATAGGCAAGAGGTGGGCACGACTTTCTCGGAGCTCCTACTCCTGACAGATGCCACGAGTTGAGCATATACTGGCACCAAGGGACCCCACCTAACCTGGACTGGACAGGATACGAAAGAGAACCTCGGCTTCACGGTGCCCGTCCATAAGAGGAGGCAGATGTCATGGAGAGGGATTTGCAGGGCCGGATCTGGAGGGGGATCTGGAGGGGGGGCAAAAGGGGCGGATGTTTTGGGCCCCCAAATCCAACGGGCCCCTCACCATGTATGTAGAGATACAGTAGGCATATGGTTTTCGTCTCCGATAGTTGAGCTTAAGCACATTCATCGCAGAATGCGCCGGCTTGACGCCTTGACTCATTGCAGCATGCTGCTCAAGTTAATGTTATGCAAGCTTACTGATCTTCCAAGCTGAGAATATGAAAGCCCACACAAGTCCCAATCATAATCAAAACTATTAGAACTCATAAATCGTAATTACAAGGTATGGATCCCATATTGTGATGTGTTGAGGCGTGGTGGCTCCCACTATCGGTAATATAGGCAGACTGTACTTAAGCATGCACATGAGTTATGGATATAACAAATATGACAAGAATACATAATAAGTTAGTTGATTTTTTTCTCCATTTGTTTCATCAAAAAAAATATATGTGTATAAGATTTTCGTGATACTGTATTATTAAATTTAATAATAAAATATTATATATATATACTAATCAAATAAAATATTATTTTATATAGGAGGGCCTAAACTTTTTTATTCGCCCTGGGTCTCCGAAGTCTCAGAACCGGATCCAGCCATGAATGACTGCATCTGAACATAGGAGGGCAACAATGGCTAACAATAACACACATCAAGGGACAAAATGGAGGAGAGGAGAGGGAAAGTAGAGAGCGGACCGCCGATGGCCGGATCTAGATGGGGAGAGATCTCCCGCGCTCACAATGCACCAGCCATGGTTGGAATAGCATGAAAAGACACACAAACACACGTGGAATTAAGAGAAAAACAAAGGGAAAAATGATCAAAAGCAAAACAAGGATGATGGCCATTAGGCCACCGCCCTCGCTAGAGGCTATAGCAACCGGAAATAGTTGGGGATAGTTGGAGCTGATTTGCCGACAGGTTGGTCGCCCCTCCCATCGTCTTAGAGCAACGTAGAGGGGACAGTGTTGAACTCCTCACGAGCAAACAATGTTGCCTTTTGATGTAAACTATTAAAGTCTTTTCATCAAAGTACCTTCAATGGTGCAAAGACATTAACAACAGATGTATTAATGCAAAGTTAAAAGCATTGGGATAGATTCAGAATTAATTGTGGTACAAAGTAGAGGCAATTACACACTTGTCCGAAAATCAATGGCTAATATAGTAAAGTGCATAAATCCTTTTTTTTTCTTGACAAAGAAAAAAAATGCTTAGAAAAAATGATTTTGTTTAGTTATGATAGTTGGTGATCTAGCACAACAAAACTAATCTACCCATAAAACTTGAGTCATTTATTCAACTGATTGGATTGTACAAGCTCTGAGTTTAAAATTGAACCCTTATGATCGTGGTTAAAGATTTAGGCTTTAGATTTTATCTTAATAGCATGAAGAAGTTAAAAAATGACTCAAGCTTGATTTTACCATCATATGAGCTCTAGCTTGATTTTTTCGCCTCGACGACCAGCTCAGATGTAGCTTTTCTAAATTTAAATTTTGAAAGTATTCACATTCGGCCCAATCCGAGAAATGAATAAAACTAGATATTTCTCATTGTTATTTTTATTGGTTCTGACGTGGAGGCGTCACACGGGACATAGGGTCTACCAAAAAAGGAAGAAGCGGAGTCACGCGCTTACCCGATGCGTGACTCATCACGTGATAAACTTGTCCTACTTATAACTTACAACAGTAGTCTATCAAAATCTGACTATAAAATAAAATATTATCTTTTCATCCTCTTCTTCTTCTTCACAATTCTTGTCTTTTTGATCTCCATTCCTCACCTCTCTTTCTCTATCTCTTCTCCCATGAACACAAGCCCTAACTAGATCTGATTTTTTCCAACTTATTTCCGAAAATGCCCCCTTTGCCTTCCCCCTGCCAACCCCCGATCCGCAAAATTCCCCGTCCTCCGAATCCCAAACCCAACCCAAATCCCCGAACGAGCGGGCCTCCATCCAAATCTAGGGTTTCTATTCCCCTCCACAGGATGTCCGACCCCGCCGCCGCCGGCACCATGGTGCCCGCCGCAGACGGCGGCTACGCGTGGCCGTACGGCGCCCCCCGCTTCGGCGAGATGGTCTGGGCCAAGGTGAAGTCCCACCCGTGGTGGCCGGGCCACGTCTACAGCATCACCCTCACCAACAACGTGGTGGTGCACTCGGGCCACCGCGACGGGCTCGTCCTAGTCGCCTTCTTTGGCGACTCGAGCTACGGCTGGTTCGAGCCCCACGAGATCGTGCCCTACGACGACCACCTCGCCGAGAAGATCGCAGAGGGCCTCAGCACCCGTGGCAGCTTCGTCGCCGCCTTAGCCGAGGCCGTCGACGAGATCAACCGCCGCGCTGCTCTCGGGCTGCTCTGCCCGTGCCGGAATCCCCGCGCCTTCCGCCCCCACCCCCTCGACGCCAGGTACTTCCTGGTCGATGTGCCCGGGTTCGACACCGACGCCGTGTACCACCCCGACCAGATCGCGGCGGCGCGGAGCCAGTTCGTCCCGCGAAAGGCGATGGATTTCCTGCTAGACGCCGCCGTGACGCAGAGGGACTCCGCAGAGGTCGCGGCGCGTACCATACCGGGGATCGAGATGGCCGGGCTGTTCGCGGCCTACCGCCGAACAACGTTTGAGGAATTCGACGAGACCTATCCTCAGGCATTTGGGTTGGATCCTGAGAAGGTGCGTGCTGAGGAGGAGAAAGCAAAGGCTGCGCGAGCTCAACGAGGTATCAACACTTGCATGCTCAATCGAAGTAGTTGTGCTATTGACTGTGCTGCTATTGTTGTTGCTGCGTACTTGAAATTGATGGGCAACCGGTGCTATTTTGACTACCGGTATAAATTTAGTGATAATTGTTTTGATGTGAATAGCAGAGTGCATCTGGTTCAGATAGTTTCTATTTCTCTGATGTCAATCTTCATTCTGCATGATGATGGATCCGCTTCATATAGTTTATATGCTCTTGTATTCAACTGCTTATTGCATCATCACGGCCCTGGTTCAAATATTTTCTTTCTTTGTTGAACTGCTTTGCATTTTTTCTTTTTTGCATTGGTTATCTGGGTTTAACATGGAGAGCGGCCATTAAACTTTGATCTTGTGGAAAGTCATGTGTAAATCTTGTGGAAACTTGAGTAAATGGTAACTTCTGTTGCATCATTGGTTTCAATCCAACATGATCATTGATGGCCATGTAGGATTGATGACTTTTAAAGCTGCAACTAGTTTGTATTATCTTGCTCATCCATGGTCTCATAGGCATGGAAGTTTTACAACAGCAGTAGTTTGCATTATGATTTCTTGAATTTCCAATCTTTGTTGCTTTTTATTGTGATTTTGCAAAATTTTGTGAAAACTCGTGTATTTGGAATGTGAAGTTCCTTCCTTTTCTAACTGTTGTGGCTTTGCACATAATTTTTCTGTTTGTGGCATCCATGCATTCAAGTCTCATATCAAGTTACTTTTTGTATTTACATATAGAAGCTGGCATGGTTGCTCCTTTTTTTTTTTTTTGTCACAAGGAGGATGCAACTATTTTAGCAAATTGAACATCAAGCATGTAGTCAGTTAATTGCAATTGACTTGATTCTTTGTAAATTATAACTGCTATATAAATATTGTAAAAACTTATTCTGAAAGGTGTTGCAGTGTACCTGATAGAATACAATGCTGACTCATTGAGATATTAATATGCACTTGGGGTGTTCCTGGACACAATGTTTGTTCTGGATGCTCCATTTTCCTGCTCATTATGGGAAGCAGACATTGAGGTAAGCTGGCTGATTTCACATGCACATCGTGAAGGAAGGCACCAAGTTGAGCTGACTTGTGCACTCTTCTCCTCCTGCTCTGTGATGGTTGGTGCCTTTAGGTTGTAGCTCTGTGATGGCGCCTTTAGGTTGTAGCTGTATTATATAAGAATGTATAGAACCTTTCTTAGGTAGTATAGTGGTATGTTTTCTGAGTCATTATTATGAGAACACTTCTGTTAACGTCATACTGGAACTAGTCCATCTATGCATCATAATTAAAGTCATAATACACGTGTATGAGATATACTTCACAGGGTATCAACCATCAAGTTTAAGTCCTGAACGGAGTTGTGTCAAGTGGAGCAAGTTGCCTGAAACTTGCATTTGCATGCATCGATTTTAAATTTAAATCCAATAAACAGACTAAGCTAATAGAAAAACTTCATCAAACATACACACTGCATATACATATACCCATCTTTCTGTTTCATTCTGCCCCCTCATGCCGTGACCTTTGCCCCCTTATCTTTCCTTGATCTTCTATTAGAGTACCCACTGTAGTTTCCTCTGACCCTCATGCTCTCTTAAGTTTTGTATTATTAAAAAACGGGGTCTTCCTTGGTTCCAAATATATGTCCCAAGCCTTTTCAGAACCTATAAGACAACCTACTGGCAAATGTCTGCCTGATGCCAAATGATTGTGCAGTGCATTAGTCACTACGCTTGTACAGCAGCAACCAAGGCCCGAGACATCTCAAATCCTGACCTATTTGTGAAGTTCAACTCAGTGACTCGTGGCTGTTCCACGCTTCTACTAAAGTGCCTTGGCTATCGCCGCCGCCTCTCCTTTTTCAGGCAGCTAGGCATGTTTTTCTTATGTTTGCTGCTACATTAGGGAACTGCCAGGTCCTCTTGAGGAGAATGGTATAGGCTTATGCCATCTTCCAGTAGGTTTAGGTTAGCTTCATGACACTAGTTTTGCGCCAAGTTAAGAGCAAGTCATAGTTGGCTCTGATCGCAAGCCTACATGGGCAAGCACTAAGGAGCGTAGGTGTTACCCTCTTGATATTGGCAAATGACGTGGTATTGATTTGGCTTTGGAGCTTGACCCGTTTGTGGTTTTAGATAAACTGCGGCATGGCTTGGCCGATAAACGTGACGGGAGACGGGAGAGTGGCTTTCCTGCTCCAGGCATTCTGCTCTCCGGTGCAATCAGGACAATGCCGTTTTGGAGTTGGGTTCAGGCCACGGGCAACGTGCTTCAGCCTCGTTCTGACCAGTACTCTCTTTTGTTTTCAGCCCAACTTTAAAACCGTAGCAACTTCAGTTTTTCATCCTTTTTGCTTGAATAAAGTAATCATCCACTAGTGGACATCGGCAAAAGAGAGATGCCATCAGAATCCCGGTGCTAACACGGCAATTGCTCGTGCATCCCTTTGAGCGTCGGCATTTGGCAAGGCTCCTTCACTGGAATGGATGAAACTCGTGTCCAGTACTCCCAAAAGAAGCGGTCGCGCTGACTGTTTTGCAATCCTCGTTGCAGCTGGACCGGTACGCGTGGTAATCCCTGGACCACCGGAAGCTGTCCAGATCAAGCTCAAAAGATGTTGCACCAAAAACGTTTGGAGCATCGATACATTCTCGTTCCTTGGATGAGTCGTGCCAGCCAGGACTCCATGTTTGCTAGTGCAAATCTTCATCCGATTTCGCCCAGTGTACTAACAAACCACCAAACACGTTGAGCCCTCAACGAGTGACGCTCTTTCTGACTTGCAAGTCTCAATCATATTATTTCTGTATATATTATAATTACATTTTTACTTTTATTTATTATAATATGATATGATTAAATTATTTGTGATCCGTGGATGAGTATCCATTGTCCTGTACTGCCTTGCTCGGTCTTTCTTGCATTGACTTCACCTCGTACGGATCTCACTGTTCTGACACGTGCTGTTCCAATGTCCTGCAGCTCGGCCGCTCTTGGGCAAGAGGAAGACGCCGACGGAGGAGGCGGCGCCCGGGCCCGGCCGCCGGAGAGGCGGCGCCGGCGGCGCGGCGGCGAGGCTCATGGAGAAGATCGTCCCCGGGGCCGCCGCGATGAAGGCCAAGTCCACCAAGAAGGACCAGTACCTGCTCAAGCGCCGGGACCCGCCGCCAGCGGAGCCTGCCCACCGTCCGGCGCCGCTCCCCGACGCGCCGCCCGCGCAGGACGACGGCCCGCCGGGCTTCGGGTCCGACCCGCCCACGCCGCCGCTGCCCGGGAGCACCGCCGAGGACGAGGAGTTCATGCTGCAGAGGCGCGCGCCGCCGCTCGAGGCTCCCCCTCCCGCCGCCGCCGACGGCGCCGCTGCCTCCGACGCCGCGGGGCCCAAGAAGGCGACCAAGCCAAAGAAGGCCCGCAAGCGCGAGCGGGAGGAAGCTGCTGCTGGCCTCGGCCCATCTGCCGACGCCGCAGCCGGCGGCGAGCCCAAGAAGAAGAAGAAAAAGAAGAAGCTTCCCGACATGGACGGCGGCGCGGCCTCCGACGGTCTCGTCGCCGCTGGCAGAGGCAAGCCCAAGGTGGTGGTGGGGGATCTCGACGGGCTCGACCTGAAGCAGATCGTGTCGGACCTCCCGTTCGCTTCCTTCAACGTCAACGGCGCCCAACCTCGCATCTCTGACACCGCTCGCTCCTTCGTCCTCGCGTTCCGCTCCAAATTCTACAAGAAGAGCTACGAGAACGACCCGCCCGAGGAGTCCAAGAAGAGCTTGAGCTTGAACAAGCCCAGCGCCGCTGCTGACGGCCAGCCGCTGAAGAAGAAGAAGCTGGCAATGAGGCCCGGCGGCGACCCCACCATGGCCGGCGTGAAGCGCGCCCCGTCGGACAGGCAGGAGGAGATGGTCGTGAAGAAGAAAGCCAAGCTCGACAAGATCAAGACGCTGTCTGCTGAGAAGAAGGCCGGCGGTCTGGAGCAGAAACTCGCCGGCGCCGCGGCCGCAGCTCGTCCCGCCATGAAAGAGATCGCTGCTGCCAGGAAGAAGGAGCCGGCGCCGGCGCCGAGGATCAAGACCCCATCGCCGACGGCGCTGATGATGAGGTTCCCGCTGAAGAGCACGCTGCCATCGGTGGCGTCCCTCAAGGCGCGGTTCGCGCGCTTCGGTCCGCTCGACATCGACGGGATCCGCGTGTACTGGAAGTCCAACATGTGCCGGGTGATCTACAGGTTCAAGTCCGACGCCGAGACGGCGCTCAAGTACGCCAGGGCCAACGCCATGTTCGGCCAGGTGGACGCACAGTACCACATCAAGGAGGTGGAGAAGTCGGGCGGTGAGCCACTGGTGTCCGACGCTCCTCCGCCGCGCTCTGACCTCCGTCTCATGGAGACCGCTGCGTTCAGGCCGGGTACCTCGGGCAACGGCTCGCCGCTGCCGATGTCCAGGGCCATGCCAGCGCGCCTGACAGCCATGGGGCAGCAGCAGCCCAAGTCCATCCTCAAGAAGAGCACTGATGAGGGAGGTAGCGCGACGAGGGAGGGCGCTCGTGTCAAGTTCATGCTTGACAACACTGGGGACAAGAAGCTGGAACCTCCTGCACTGCCGACGAGCGGCGGCGGTGGAAATGGCGTGGACAGCGGCGCACCGGTCAGAGGCGCCAAGTCTGTCGGCTTTGCGCCACAGCCGGCTCTGCAGCCACCTGCGCGCACCCTGCAGCCGCCCATGCGCCCCACTCAACAGCAGTTCCAGCCTCCTCCTCGTGCGCCCGTCGTCACTCAACCGCTCCCGCCGCCGCCACCATTGTCATACCAAGCTCGCACCAGCGAGGGTCCTCAAGGTCAGCAGATGCCTTACCCACCTCGCCACACTGATGGTCCACTTGCCTTTTCCACCCAGCCATCACAGCAGCTGCCATACCCACCTCGTCACAACGACGGTGGCATGTCCATGCTCCCATCTGGACAGCCGCCGCTGCCATACCAGCCTCGTTCCGCCGGCTTCTCCGGCCATCAGCAGCAGCAGCCGCCGCCGTACCCTCCCCGCAACGGCGACAGTCCGCCCGTCCTCTCCGGACAGCCACAGCAGCATTTCCCTCCGCGCCCAGCTACTGCCGCCGCCACCGACGATGTTCCGGCGTGGATGAGGAGCAAGGAGGAGTTCAGGGCCGAGGTGTGGAGGGTGATGACCGGGATCGCCAAGTTGGTGGAGCCGCTGACCGACAAGAACGGCTTCTTCCCCTACCACCTCTTCGCGCAGCGTGACTGAGCATGTTTGATCTCAGAACAGAGCAAGCTTCAGGCAACAGCTGCGTTGTACTCCGTTAGGTCCCAGTTGGCAGCGTCAGTAGAAGTAGTCAGTGACTTTGCCGAAGAGTGAACATAGAACAGGAGGTGCCTGTTGTACTGTGCTTGTGTGTATGACTCTGGTTTTGTACTCCGTTTTCTGTTTGCTAGACTCCGGGTGTTAAATTGGACCTCTTTCTAAAATGTTTTAGCGCTTGATATGCCTTTAATCCTCTGCTTCGTAACATTTCCGTTTTTAACCGGACGGGCTTGTCTTAGGGAGTGGCCAGCCCAATCTACAACAAGACGGAAGCAAAATCTTGGGCAGCCCATCCTACGCTCAGTCCATCAAAAGCCCAAGTTGGTGGAACGACTTTGGTGTTTGGTTTGTCAATTTGTAACGTAATAACTACGACAATAAGGTTATGACATACCGGATACCACTGCTCACCTGAATCTCATTTCTGATAGCAACAAAAATTGGTACAGCTTACTAGCCCACATGGGACAATGATAAATCAACAATACAGGGGGACGACAACAAGGCCGATACATGAACAATATGGATACAGCAAGAATTGCAGTTGCTGATGTAGAAGGAACTAAAGCACACTAGGTAGAAGCATCACGGGAAGGCTAACCTATCGTCGTTTTACACCATCTTTTTCTTTTTTTTTTTTCGCGATGAGTCGTTTACACCATCCTCCAAGAATTTGCTTGCCGACTTCACCTTACAAAAATTGTTCTGCTCCAATCTTCATTTTGTACTTCTCTACCACACAGGGTTACGTATTGTTGTATAGTGCTGTAGTTCCAGAGCACGATGGTTTCCTGTCCTACTCGATTTATTTTTGTTCACATGATGTCTCTTGTGTTCTTTTCTACCACACATGAGAACGTATTGTTTCACTACTACTATCATCATAAAACTAGAAGACTAGGAGAATGGCTAGGAATCTGCTGGTTGTACAGGCAATCATGTCCAAGAAATTCTCCCATCATTAACTCTGCTATTATCTAGTATACCTTTTTCGTATATGATGGCAGTTGTGTTGGTCAGATGCATACCAATCAGTTATCCTTACTATTTCATCTTGAGCTAAGTTTTTATTTCCCTATACACAAGGTCACAATTTAAAAAGTTTGAGGTAATTGTGAGTGACCAACAGGCTTCGTGGCAAGCAGGCTGAGATAAAACTTCAATTACTAAGCTAGTCGCACTATGGTTGTTGATGATTGGAGTACTAGACACTTATTCCAAGCAATTGTGATATATTAATTTGTTTCGTTTCAAAAAGGTTTGTCTTCTGGCTTGAGGCATAAGAGAAACAAAAGTTGATGGAAAAAATATGATGCATAGGTAACGAGGGGGGGGGGGGGGTGGATAAGGAGAGAAGAGATGGATTAGTAAGTGAAATATGACAAACTTTGTCGAATTTTTTTTTTCAAATGTTAGAATAGACAACCATTCCGAAACAAAGGGAGTACATTTCCTCATGCCATCATAGACTAACTTTGTTGACCGAACAAAAATAAGTTTTGGAATCTGCATATTTGTCTATACAAAGCTTATTACACCATATGTCCGTCATTCGGTATTGCTTTGTTTCCTTATATATGTTAGTTACATGGATAATGATGGCATGATATTTATGTTGCGGGGTAGGCCAACACCCACGTACCTAATTCTATACCGAAACCAATGATCTTCCAGGTGCATCAAAGATCCAAAGACTTGTTATATTTTTGTGATACAATACGACGAATTAATCAAACCACTGATATAGTTGTTGCGTATGACCAGCGTATAATGGAGAAGTAACCTATTCAACTTTTTATTCTTCACCTAAAATATCTCATGTGTTAATGTCTTGCAGTGCAATTTTTTTTTCTGTGCTTCATGGCAAGAATTTTGTAGGTTAGGATAAGAGTATTTATTATTAGGTGAAGTTTCATATACCGTCATATAATTTGAGTAATAGACCGGATTGTATATATGACGCTACACTATTCTGTGGCCATAATAATGTTTCCAACAGGGAAATTTTTATTGATTTAGATAATTATATATTAAGTAAATACAATTTTCATGAAACCCAATCTTGGCTTCTGCATTATATCTTTATTAGAATAATCTCCCCAGTGCCATTGCAATTTTGCTCAATCACTTATTTGCCACTGAGGCCTATATGTTAGTGACCCAGGTGAGCCTCGCTATAACTTTTATATTATATGATGCACACACAACCTACTAAAGACTCGACACCATCCCTGTAGTGAAAAGTAAGCCGAAGGCTACATCTTCACACCCGTGCTCAAGGAAAAACACTCCCTCAGCTTACCGCATGTGTGGATTCCTAATAACATGCCACTACACAACAAAATACGTACGTACTTGAAAGCTAGCTTCTCTAGAATAACCCAAGTATGGAGACAATGAGTAAATGTATAGATAAAAACTACAAAGAAGAACATGATGATGTTCTTTCAAAAACTAAATTGTTCGTGCATATCCAGATTGACCAACAAAGTGATCGTTGCTCCTAGCAGAACTAGCGGCTTTAACACTATGTAAATCCCACATAGCAAAGTGCCGAACATATTCCATGCACTATAGCGCACAGAAAGGTTTGTCGCTGCTTGAATCACATCCTACTCTGCGCGCACAAATCGACATTCAAGGGACATATGCTTTGCTGATCAAAATTGAAGAAAATTTACTGATGAATCAGCTAGTGCGCACAAAAAATCTTACTTCACAAATTAAGTCCAGTTCGCATCGTCTTGTAATTTTTACATATCTCAAGCCCAATGACTGTATGCGGGTATAAAGTTACGTTGGCCTAATGCCTTCCAAATTCTTTATCTCGTCCAATGATCTTCTTAGCGCATCATATTCCAAGACTTTCGATGATATGAGACAACGAATGAAACAAAGGATACGCTCTGTAGTGTGCTTTTTAGACCCAAGACCATTATACGGTCCCGCTTTTGATTGAAAGCCAGTAATAAACTGGGGTCACCAGTTTTACAGAGAAGAACCCAAGGCTAGTGTGTAGCCAATGTGTGATGACCTCCTCGTTCGTCTACTCTGTTTCCTTCAGACGATATAAAGTGCTATCCGTGGCAGCTTTATGTGAAGTGCCAATAATAAGATATTTCCTTGGAGATTTATCTGCATGTAAGTATTTGATATAAAAGAGGTGAAGAAATCTGGAAAAACACTATTCCACCCAATGGGACGGTGTCAACTAGACTTCCTTCGAATTGTATATGTCAGAATTTCTCCGAAGAACACTGATTTAAACACAAGAGGACCCACCTACCAGCCATCTCAAGGAAGCATGGCCAGAGGCCCCACTCTCTGGTCGGGCGACCAAGGGGGAGGTCGGCCGACCTGGTCCTGAGGTGGTTCGGCCTCTTCTTCCACGTGTCACTCCCTCAGCTTTTTGGCAACATCGGTGGCCCAAGGTTCCGTGGCGGTTACTCTACAGGATCGACTTATGGGTCCTATATAAAGAAGGGGAGAGTTCCACTCCAACACACACACACACACACACACACACACACTCAAGAGTTACTCATTTCCCCCTTTTACTTAATAGTTTTCTAGTCCTGGTGGAGTTTAGTTTAGGTGGAGCCTTGCTCAAGTCTGTAAGTCATAGGAGCATTGGTATGGCTCTTATATCCTTTTGTTTATTCTCTTATATTATAATTTTGCTTTATTTAATTAATATAGTTATTCCATATAATTGTGCTTATGATATGTGTTTTTTGTTTGATTATATATCATATTCATGTCATAGGACTTTATGCTTTTATGATAATATACACTTGCTATCTTGTTGTCATGATTGACATATATCTTGACTATAGTCTAAATGTTATAATGCTAATTGTACTTTAGTCTAATTGTTATGCCTTAACATGAGTTGATATCCATGTAGATTTAGGAAAGCTCTAGTGTTTGATCTATGCTAGAGTTCTGCTTAAATATGTAAGCATAGTGCATAGACGGCTAGGTAGTATTGATCACCTCGTGATCTACGGTCTATAGAGGTAGACAGTAGGTGGTGACAGCCATATCTGTCTTTTATACTCTTTCATGTTCAGTTGCGACATATGTTCAAGACAGAGTTATCTTGTGTATATCGGACATGAATCCGTACACAAAGTGTTGAGTGCATTAGACTATGACTATTATAGACTTGTTTATAATTATTTGATTATGTGACTATATAGGTAGACTAATATTAGAGATATGGCTTTACTCTCCTAACTAAAATTCGCTAGAGACTTAGAAACTTTTATTTATCTTTTGGAATGATGCTCTATGTCACGCTACCCCTATCCTTATTATACTCACCCCTGTATAAACTCTGAGTACTAATATCAATCTGTTACTATTAACAATCATATATTCATGCTACACATTCCTTTGATAGAATTATAAATGACAAGTCATTGGAGCAATCCTTTGGTAAAATGGTATAACGATATTTTCCGTGCGTTTGCGGATTTTACTTTATTGATACTGAGATGCATATTTATAATTATGTCTAGCGTCATTGCTAGTTATATCGATGTAACTTAACAAACGTTAACACCGACCCTGTTCTCTTCCCCCCCACCTCTCCCTTCTCACGCCGCCTCCTCAAAGCGCACCTCCTCTCTCCCAGAGTATGCCTCCTCTCCCCCATTCTCTTCCCCCACCTCGCTGCCTCTCTTCTCCCTTCTCACGCCGCCTGCCCTTCTCTTCACCCGAGCACTCCCCCTCTCCCCCAAGCTGGCATGCATTCGCCGCCGCTGATCTGCAACAGAAAAGCTCACACCTCCCTCCACCTTGCCTCGAGCTCGCAATGGAGAAGTTCCCTCCACCTCGCCTCGGGCTTGCCTCCCTCTGCCACACAACGGAGAAGCTCAAGGACGAGCTGCCGCCTCCCTCCCCCCCCCCCCCCCCCCCCCCACCTTAGGCGGCCTCGGGCTCGCTAGATCTGGCGGCGATGGACTCGGCCATGCCATCCTCCTCTCCTCCTTAGGCAGCCTCGGGCTCGTTGGATCTGGTGGCGACGGCAGACTAGGCCATGCCCTCCTTCCCTCCTCCTTATGCGGCCTCAGGCTCGTCAGATCCGATGGCAGCGGACTCGGCCACGCCCTCCTCCTCTCCTCCTTAGGCAGCCTCGGGCTCGTTGGATCTGGTGGTGACGACAGACTCGGTCATGCCCTCCTTCCCTCCTCCTTATGCGGCCTCAGGCTCGCCAGATCCGATGGCAGTGGACTCGGCCACGCCCTCCTCCCCTCCCCCTTAGGTGGCCTCGGGCTCGCCGGATTTGGCGATGGCGGCTTCGGGCTCGCCATATCTAGTGGCGGCGGCCTCCACCAGTCCGCCTAGTCCTGGCCCCATCTCATGCTCCTCCGAGTCGGCCCGAGTTGGTGCCGACTTTTCTTTTTTTAATTATTGATAATCATTTTTAGGGACGGGGATAATTTAGTTTCTAATAAAAAAAAATAGGAACGTGGATAGTAGACGTCTATATATGTCTTGGTTTAGTGATGGGCAAATTTCCGTCTCTATAGGCCATGATTTAACGTAAAAATTGAGACGGTAGCGTTTTACGTTGCTAAAGGTCCTAAACCATTGTCACTAAAAGCCTGTTCTGTAGTAGTAAGATTTAGAGATAGGTTTAGAACACAGTATAGATAGATACAATGTAACAAAAACACTGTCGAAATAGCTCAAGGGACCCACATAGTGTTTTTTCCCTATCTAAGGCACCACCGTTGTGCAACCAACCCAGCAGAACATCCCAAACAGAGAGCCACAAAGCAGCCATCAGCCCATCATCCTCAAGACAAACAAGAATCACAAGATGCACACTCATCACCACTCCCACCGATGCTCCCGGACCCTAACACGGCACCACAGTTCAACAAGGTTCACCTGCGGAGGCTGCGGGCTTCACGGCTCGGGCTACCGCTACAGCTGCCACCACTGCGACTTCCACCTGCACGAGTTCTGCATGACGTGCTCCAAGACCACGGAGAAGTTCGAGCACCACGGCCACCACCTCACCTACAGGCACTCCGTGACCCACACCCACAGGCACAGGCACAGCGAAACCATCGAGTGCCACCACTGCCGCTTCCCCATCAGGGGCGCACACTACCACTGCGACGACGGCTGCGACTTCCGTGTGCACCCGACGTGCGCGCGGCACCACGTGTCGTCGGCGCATCGCCACACGTGTTACTTCTACAGCCTCTACCAAGTGCCCTGTGGCCGTGGCTGGTGCGTACACTGTTAGCTCGCATCCCGTGCTCCGTATAAAGTTAGTATTAGTTACTCTCCGTTGTTAAACAACATAATAAATAAATAAATAAGCCTGAGTATACGGGAATAGCTAAGGTTCAGTGGCCAGAAAGGTCATTTCTAGCCATTGCGCTACGGTAGCAAATTCCGCCGGGAAAAAGGAATGTGGTCTTCATCAGGTATGGATCGATATATGTGCTTTTTATGGAGTGGTGTGTTTCGAATATGTGTACTGGTTATTGCCCCTCGTGACAAAATAATTGTGGAGTTGGGTCATCTGCCCTTCCACAGGTTAAGGATTTGTAAGTGTGGTGATCTACTATTTGGTTGTGTATCTTATATATGTGTAATTGTAAGTTTCTATTATAAGGTGAGCTGCCGTTTGGTTGTGTATCTCGTATATGTCTTGGATTTTCAGAAGTACCAGTAATAATTTGTATTATGCATGGTGGATCTTGAACCGTGCTACTCTTAAAGGGTGAATCTCTCTCTCTCTCTCTCTCTCTCTCTGTCTCTCTCTCTCTCTCTGAGGTGAACAACGAAAAGATCCCCTATTTCAATTTTATAAAATTTATGTACAGGGTTACAAGGCCGTAGGCCCAAAGAAAGATCTGGAAATTATTCAACAAATTTAATAACACACCGGATTGAAGAGTTGAAGACTCTTAGCTCTTTGATATGAGTCACACACTTCTTCTAAACTAGAATCTCCAGAAGTAGAGGTAGTGACACTAGAGGCATAAAAAAAATTATTCAATGGTATAAAAGAAAGTTCAAGTTTTTCCATGGCAGATAAGAGATCAAGTAAATTTTCAATGACATACAGAGAATTTCCTCAAAAAAACATTGAAGGAATAGTAAAAACGATGGAGTCGGTGGTAGGGAAGCTTGCCTCCTTCGACCATCCCAAAAAATGGCTTGTCTCTTTTCTTCAATCAAACAGTAGTAGAGGGGTCGTCCCATTCCAGAAAATAGAAATGACTCCTCTCTCTAATTTGACTCCGAATCAAACACACCTAGCTAACTGAGCCTAGCAATAGACGACGGAGCTCTTCTCCTGAGCCTCAATAGTGGTCATTTAATTTGTCGTAACAAATACGGTGCACAAAATGAATATTGTACATGCGAAGTCAGTGCGGCTCACACATAGTCATATTTTGGAACAAAGTCGCTAGAGATCGTCAGTTGCATATATGTGTGGGCGGGGTGGACAACCTCTGTGTCTGTCCAGTGCACTCACAAAAAAGATCACTATTTAGTATAACTACTACTGGCAGAGGCGGACCCGGAGGAAGGGGGGTTCTGTAGTGTCCCTTGGTCTCTAGTATTGAACCATAAGTGAATTATTTGTTAGGCTGTTTTGCCATGAACACGAGAGCTGATCCACAACGCCAGACATCACACGTTGTCCTCCCGCACAAGTTGATCATTGACGTCGTCGGCACTGTGACCTCATCCTCAGTGACGTCGTGGCCAATGAATTTAATTTACTACTCAACGAGGACGCAACCAGTCCCAGTCAAAACTTGCCTATGTGGCTATATATGTCCATGGTAGTGTATGGACCATAGTGATTATTGATGAGTTGTCTAATTGGGCTGTGTTCCCCAAGACGTGTTTTCGTTGTTGGATCTTCATTGCATGGATGCAAGAAAAGCGCACAGCGGAAGGCGTGCAAATCGCATAGTTTCATCACGAGAATAGACAGACATGCTCTTGCATGGATAGACCTTCTCAGGCTACACACCTATCGGTTCTCGTACATGGATGGAATGGAAGCATTGGATTGCCAACCTACACGGTTATTGACGCTTCCTGCCTATTGGTACGTGGATGGTAGTAGATCGACCATACTCTCATCACCAGCCCACGGATGATAGTATGGCTGACGTGGCACTTGACATGTGGCGCTCTCTGCCTACACGGTTATTGCCGTTTCGGAGAATAGGAAGAGAAGAGGCTGACCTGACCCTTCATGTGGTGCTCAGAGTACCACGTATTCACTATTCAAAAGCACCCTTCGAAACCACTCAGGAAAATAAAACAAATAGATTGAAAAGTTTTTTTTTTTGAATGGAAAGAAACTTCCATTAATTGACAGACGCAACAGAATCGCTTGCGACCAGTTCCTGAATACAGGTCGGTAGGCTTTCCAACATTGGATCAGCACTAACCGGACAAACACCTCCAAGTGCAGCAAGTGCGTGCGCTACCTTGTTACATTCTCTCGGTTTCTGCGACACCGATGATTCAAAGAAATCTAACTGAAGTAAGTTCCTCAGCTCGACAATGAGGCCACCGCATAAACTTGAGTCATATGAATAATTTTCAATTGCTTCCTTCACCATCAGAGCATCGGTCTCCAACACAATTTTATTGATGCCCATCTCTATAGCCATTTTCACCCCTTTCAAACAAGCTATCACCTCGGCATGGAATGAATCAAAAACATAGTTCAATTTACCTCTGGCTGCCGCGACCATGTCACCATCAGCATCACGGATTATGAATCCCCATCCGCCACAATTTAAAGTTTTGCAAAAGGAAGCATCGCAGTTGACCTTCAAAGTCCAATCTCTGGCTTCTCCCATATTTGCTTGGTTCTCACAGTATTTCTGCTAGTAATTCCTTCCCCAAAAAACCTCATAATCTCCGTAGAAAGCATCTTAGTGGCGTGTGATACTGTAGCAGCAGTTCTTCTTCTCTCCCCCTCTCGGATTCTATTCCTTTCATCCCACCAAGTCCATAGCAGTGTGATGACTTTGGTTTGGACTGCATTTTGCATATTCAGTATTGACACCACGACCTCCTTTGCTGATTGCAGCTCCAGTAACATGGTTCTAATATGTTCAAGATTTGTAGCTAGCCATAGTTCTCTCACCCATTTGCATTTGAAAAATAGATGGCCCCCATCTTCATGACTTCTGTCACAGACCACACATTTGGTATAAATCTTCATTCCTCTGTGCTCTAAGTTTCCTCTAACAGCCAATGTATTATGAGCAAGTCTCCACATAAAGTGTTTTAATCTATTTGGGATAGGTAGTTTCCACACCTGACGCCAAAATTTTTCATCACCACTGTTTGGAACAGAGCCTGAGCCACTAACACACCTTCCTTCCCTTCTCTGTTTTTCACAGAATAATTTATATGCCGATCGAACTGAAAAAAGCCCCTTGCTATCATAATGCCAACAGATATAATCATCCCAAGTTTGACAAATTGGTAATGACAGAATTAATTTGGCATCATCTTCACAGAATATATCCCACACCAACTCTTCATCCCATTCTCCCGTGATCGGGTTAATCAACTCAGCTACCTTTTCTAAAATAATTTGTCCCCTGACAGTCACTGGACGACGTGTTATACTTCTTGGTAACCAAGGGTCTTCACATATTTTCAAGTTTTCACCCCTCCCCACACGCCATATCATGCCTTCTCTCACAAGCTGCACACCCATAAGAATGCTCCTCCAAGTATATGACATACCAGATTTTGGTGTGGCGTCTACGCAGCTACAGTTTGGAAAATATTTTGCCTTTAACAAACGTGCACATAATGAGTCTGGCCGTTGGATAATTCTCCATGCTTGTTTCGCTAGCATCGCCATGTTAAAAGCATGGATGTCTCTAAACCCCAGCCCACCCATATGCTTTGGCAGTGTTAGTTTCTCCCAACTCAACCAATGCATACCATCTTCTTTCTCCTGTTTACTCCACCAAAACCTTGCTATCATAGCACTTATTTGGTCACACGAGGTTTTTGTGATATCAAAACACCCCGTAGCAAAAGTGGGTATTGCCTGAGCCACTGCTTTGATCATAATTTCCTTCCCAGCTTTTGATAAAAGTTTTTCTTTCCACCCTTGTATTCGCTGCCACACTCGATCTTTCAGGTAAGCAAAGGTCTTTGTTCTAGCTTTCCCAATGTGCACTGGTAACCCCAAATAGCGATCACTCATTGTCTCCTTTGTCACAGCTAGAATTTCTTTATCTTCTTGCCGTTTGCTTTGCTTTGTATTTGAACTGAACAGAACAACGGACTTTTCCTTGTTAATCATTTGTCCCGAGCAACTCTCATATAAATCAAGGATTCTTTGTAATTGTGTAGCGTCCTCTCTTGTTGCACGAATAAGAATAAGACTGTCATCGGCAAACAATAGATGAGAAACACTAGGAGCTCTCGGGCAAACCTTAACACCAGCTATGAATCCTTCATTTTCTGCTTTGTTAAGTAAAGCTGAAAAACCTTCTGCACAGATTAGAAAAAGGTAGGGGGATAGAGGGTCTCCTTGTCTCAATCCTCTCTCCGGTATAAATTTTTCAAATAGATTGAAAAGTTGAGAGACTGTGAATCCCGATTTTATAATCGAGGCGCCTAAAGTGCGACACCGCTAATAAGTGGAGGAGGCAAAACGACTTAAGCCACTGAAACATAGCGGTGCAAATGGAACGGGTTTTTATTAGGTTGGGCTATGACACAAATTGGGCTGAGTAAACGTGACAAGGAAACAAGAGATGCAGTCCCGGGCCATCTGTGCTCTGTTGAGACCCGCGAGTTTAATTTGAGCCAGGTTTCCTTCCCTTTTTTTCTTTAGGAAATGTAGAAAGACATGGCATCTCAGCCCAAAAAGGCGTTTCGTTATCTCAGCCCAGAAGCTCAGCCCATATAGTAACAGAGCCGGACTGATGATCTTATTAGGAAAAAAAACTCTCTTGATAGATTCAAAATATTTGGACAACAAAGCTTAATAAAATTTAGTTTCAAGGAAATTAATAGAACTAGTTAAATACCCTGCACGTTCCTGTGGAAATTTATTAAAATTAACACTAAAAAGTATGCAACAAGAAAAAACAAATTATTATATAGAAGACTGCAATGTAGTATATGAATATTTTGAGGGTAGGATTGACGTTGACGTGTATTACTTGATAAAACAAAGCTACATGGACATAAAATACAAAGATGGGATGGTAATTAAATTTGTTTTAGAATGTACTTGCATAGATTATGAAGAATATTAACTGTTATGAATTATAATAATAGCAAGTATTCTAAAAAATATATTATACAAAAGGGAATAATAGAAAACGATATAATTCATATTCACAAAACAAAGAAACGATAGATCCACTTACAATGAGGTGAATAAAGGGGACGATATACTTTTTATAGCAGCAAGGATTATATGCAATGCTAAGCCTATTTGCAATAAAGTGTATATCTCAGGCAAAGAGGAGTCAATTTTTTTTGTAAAGCAAATATAAAGATTGTTTTTCTAAATTTTAAGATATATCTTGTTACATGATCAACAGTAATACTTACAGTATCAGACAACATTTACAAATAGCAAAAATTGAGTCTCAAAGAGGTGATTCAGTAATCTCTAAAGTTATGGACATTAGTACCAACCAGAATAAGGGAGATAATTTCATATACCACATCCATTGCAAGTCCCGTCAGTTTCAACAGGATATCTTCAAATCCGATCAGTTTCAACATATTCTAATGAAACATCGGTATTATAAATATATTCTATGTGAAAGTACAACTTGAACTGTAGTCCATCTCCTCTAATTGTTCAGTTGTACTCCAAGGGGCAGCTAATTACAATGGATGGTTAAATGTTTTTTCTTCTGCATGTCAGCACACCTTCGATAGAAGAATTGTATTGGAACATAGATATTATGACATATTGTACACAAAATTAATACTTGAAACAGTAATCTTAATCTCTTCTGAATGTCCAGTTCATCAGTTCAAGTAAAAAAATGCTGCAGCTATTGGCAACTAAAGGCGCTGCATAAAAATAGCATGCACCAGTTGGCACTATGACAACTAATGCATTAAATACTGGAATGATTTGAGAGTATAGAATATTATCATACAGTGAAGGAGTCAGTCAATGTGAACTAAACAAAAAAGTAGTGAGATTGGTTGGGTAAGTTATTAAGAAAAAACATAGTCTGCTAGAGTTGGCGCCTGCATATATACTAAAATTGAAGGTAAATCTTAGCATAGGGAGGAAATGAGCTAATTAAGAACACAGGAACGAATGGATGTGAAATTAGATGAGAGCTAAAACTGGGGAAACATTACAAAACATTGGCCCTGTTTGGATATTCTAACAGTGTTAGAGATTAGAGTTAATTTCTAGCTCATGACTAACTCTGAACTAACTTTAATTCTTGAGGTGTTTGGATGTAAGGGTTAGATTGACAATAAAGATGTTGATGTAATCATTTGTCTCCTTTAAGAATAGAGGAAAAAGTAACTTTTCAGTTGACCCTACTCAAACTAGCTCTAATTAGTAGGATAGTTTTTTTGGGTGGGTTAGATACAACTAGCCCAAACTAACCCTCCCTATTTAGAGATTTTAGGGCTAGTTATGTCCAAACTAACTCAAACTAACTCTAACTTATAGATCCAAACAAGGCCATTAGAAAAGAAATATAACGTGTACATATGTGAGTTGTCAGAAACATAAACATTAATCTAAAAATATGATACTCAGCCATTGCCTCAAACACAGTGCATGTATGTCCGCCAGAGGGAGGTTCAATGTAGTATTACTGTGACAGGAACCGGCGAATCAATTGTGTGCGGCTGGAGATAATACAATCTCAGTCACAGGCTCGCACATCGACCATGGTGTGACACGCCTGGCTGCAGTTTGCAGGGCGATGAGACAGTTGTAGCCACTAGAGAACACCCGGCCGCCATGGGATATCGGATACGGCCACCAGTCGATGTGACAGGGCGTTGATGAAGAACATACAGCGCAAGTAGTGGATGATTTGTTTGGTTTGTGATTTATCTGTGGGTATATAAAAGAGATATGGCCTTCATCAGTTACTGAGATGAGCAGACGACAGTTTCCTGGCCTTCATGAGGATTGAAGGTATACGATTGGAGTTGCTGAGGAGCTGTAGAGTCGTGGACGTGAAAGGTGGTGGTGGACGGTTTCCAACGAAACCAGACAACCAGGCGCCCAGGCATAAGGAACCAGGGACTGCTATGGGCGGTCCAAATGGAGGCAAAGATAAGATCTGACGGTGGAAACAATTCAGATGATGTGGCTCAATGTGGTTCGAGAGAAATAGAAGTTATGACTCTTTGTGGGTTACATCTTTTATATATATGTAGATTTGACTATATTTCAAATCCAACCAAAATTTGACTGATTCTGGACAACAGTTTCACATAATTTGCACGTTTATGTTTTTTTAAAGGAAAGCAAAGTTCCATTACTGACCCACTCCAGTTTCACAAAAAACTCCCTTTGTCTTAGTGAATTTGCACGTTTATGTTGATCAAGAAGAAACCATATCACTAATTTTTTCTTAGCTTCGTGCTGGACTGCCCTGCTTTCCTCTGCCGTCCCCAGCACCTGCACGCCAGCCGTCTTTTTCTTCAATTTTAAAGGGGTCCCGAACGTAAGTCAACCTTAACCTTAAGTTCACCTCGATCGTTCAAATATCAGTCCTAAAATATAGAAAAACATGAATGGCAGGTGATAGGCAGTGCTGCTGTTATTCTGATTTGGGCCCCCGGTTCAAGGCCTTCTAGGATCTCATCCTGCATTGGCGTCCAGTTTTTCAGAGCACATTGAGAATCTCTTTTACTTTTTTTGTGACGCTGATATTCTGTTTGCCTTTTCAGAACAGACAGTCGCACTCGTTTGTCTTTTACAACAGATCGACCTAATGGTCCATGTTTTATATCACGAAATGATAAAAATGTATTATATGTAGTATGTTGTGCTGGGTTCACTCCAAGTATTGTTGAACCAGCAAATTAAAATCACATCAGATAAATAGTGAACTATGTAAATGGATATATGGCTGCAAAATACTTCAAAAAAAAAACACAAAGAGACATACATTTAATAACACAATTAAACAACTGGACCCACTCACAATGTTGAATATTTTCTGAGCGCAAGTACCCACTGACAATCAAAATGGGGAAATATTTTGTGCAATAGCTTGATTTTGTGCAATCCATGCAATCCAGCCATGCAGCCATCCGATCGGCATCCGACAATCAAGAATTAATCACGATTTGCACGTCAATCCCACTCGATTGTTTTTCCAAATAAACCCTCATACATCTCTGTCTACTCCCGAAACTCCCTCTGCTAATTCCCGAAATCCCTCGCTCCATAGGCACTCGTCCTTCCTAATCTCGATCTGGAAATTTGAGGCCTTCCTAAAGTTCATCGCTGACCTCCATGCCATGAGTATGTTGCACTTAATCTACTAACTGATGGCCTGGATGGTGGTGTTGGCAGAGCCTCCTTAGAGCATCTTCAACCGGTTCTTTAAATTTGGCTCTCTATTTCTTCAAATAGGGATTTGAACAGTAAAATTCTGTTCTCTAATTTTTATTCAACTCTAACCGGTACTTCAAATATAGTTCAGTACATAGTAGTACCTACATGTTAGTGGCAGTGATTAATAAATAGAGAACGGTTGGAGGATCCCTAAAAGTAGAGAACTGATAGGAGCAAATGAAGAACGCTACAGTGATAGAGAACGGAATAGGGAGTCGGTTGGAGCATGTTTCTGTTTCATATTCTTCAAATAAGAGGATAGGGAGCGAGATAAAGGACCGGTTGGAGATGCTCTTAGATGCCGTGGAAGACCATGCCCAGATGAGCTAGCAGATGATACTCACGCAGATCAATTTGATGTTTTCTTTGTAGCAGGCGCCGTCAATGACAAACGACGAGAATTATCAGAGAGGAACACCGAAAGGTCCAGAGTTAACAAAGGGAGTTTCGAGAGTAGAGAGAGATGTATGAGGATTTATTTGGAAAAATAATCGAGTGAGATTGAGGTGCAAATCGTGATTAATCCTTGATTGTCCGATGGCGATTGGATGGCTGCATGGCTAGATTGCACGGATTGCATAAAATCAGGCTATTGCACAGAATATTTCCCCCAATCAAAATAATACAACATCAAGGAAATGGCACTTTGTTGGTTTGATGCATGTAGGGTTAATTAATCGTACTCGACACTTTTAATTTAGAGGGGTGAAAAACTCAATCTTATTCAGCATCAAGGAGCACATAGATTTAGCCTTGACATTCACATACTGCAACAACATACATATAACAACACAATTAAACAACTGGAAGTAAGTGATCATCTAACCCAAACCAGACTTATGCCAAATAGATATGGTTTACAATTATTCTAGTCACTGGACCAAGTACTTCAAAACTTGATACTCTCGGTACACAACACACAAGCAAACACATAACGCAATGGTACAAGTAAGGGATACATAACCCGAACCAAACGAATAAATAGTAGTTAAGCTTAATTAATTAATCTCCTTAATGATTGGTTCTTAAGCCGCCGGAGAGGATTTTGGCGCCTTGACTGCCTGGAACCTGGGCTCCTTGGCCTGGAACTTCTGCTTGGCGTACACGTCCATGTAGTCCCCGAACACGTACTTCGGGTACACCTCCTCGTCGGCGCCGCCTGTCATCGCCGGCGAGATGGTGGCGGCGTCCGACGGGTTGTAGAACGAGGCGATGGAGCGGCGGTTGCCGTCGCGCATGGGCAGGACGCGGTGCCACGCGCTGCGGTACCTGCCATTGCTGAGCACCTCGATCTGGTCGCCGGTGTTGACGACGATGGCTCCGGCGAGCGGCTGCACGTCGGTCCACACGCCGTCCTTGAGCACCTCGAGGCCGCCGACCTGGTCGTCCTGGAACAGCAGGATCACGCCGCCGGCGTCCGTGTGGGCCCGCAGCCCGGTGATGAGGTCGGGGCGCGGGCACGGCGGGTAGTGGCTGACCTTGGTGCCGAAGAATGGCTCGTGGCTGCCGGCGCCGGAGAAGGCGGCCTTGATTGCGCCCTTGTCGAGGCCAAGATTCTCGTCCATGGCCTCCATCACGCGCTCGGCGAGCTTCTTCAGCTCCGCCCGGTACTCGCGCATCGTCTCCTTGAACGCCGGCGGGTCCGACGGCCACTGGTTCCCGTCGTGGATGTAGAAGATGTCCTCCCAATCCATGTCGTCCACCGGCGTCACCGCCTCGCCGCGCCGCTCGGCGTCGACGAGCGCGTCCAGCGTGCGAACGGGCTCTGATGACTTGAACCCGGCCTCACGGAGGCGGTAACACTCGGAGCACACCTTCTTCACGCGCTCAAGAAGCTCCATCGGGATGCCATGGTTCACAAGCTGCCATTTATTGATCAGCCACCATAAATCAGTCAGGTTTATTTACTGTTCGAACACCAATGCAAATGCACCGCATGATGATTGATGACATCAGTTTCTATGAACATTTTACATGAAATGTTTGTGTGTGTTAATTTATATGTACCTGAAAGAATCCCCACTCCTCGCAGCCGTTGGCGATCTGCGCCATGGTCTCGGCCCTCTCGGCACCGTCGAGCTTGGAGAAGTCGATCACCGGAACAACCATGGCTGAAAGTTGATAAGCTTGATTGGTCACTACTGAAGAAAGTCTGAGCTCTTCAGGTGTGACTTAATTAGCAGCTAGTAGTTCTTAATGAACCAGGTTTGCATGCAGCTGGTGATGGCTTGAGAATGGAGGCCATGGACGAGAGGTTTTATAACCCGTCGGGTGCATCACACATCGCGTTTCTGCATGTGACAAAAGGGGTGAAGTTTCCAGGAGGCAGCGAGGTCGCCCCATTTGGTTGGAAGCTCGTGCTCAGCTGGATTCGGCAAGGCGACCTGACAGACCGAAGGATCGTGTCGTCACTGCCAGTAGTATAATGGCCCCATGACTTCTCCAGGCCGAGACGATTCTGTCCTTGTCTGCGTGACTCCTCTGAAAGGCATCACTAGCGAACAATTGGCGTCTGGTCTTCCCTCTCTTCTGTCAATCTTTTAAGAATGCAAGTTAATTTGAGGTTGAAGTGTGTGGGGATCGATTGGGAGGCTTGACTTTATTTAACTGTTCGTATATCGGGCAAAATGTAAAAAAACAAAACAAAACGCCTCTTGGATTGTGTGTTTATAACTCCAAGTTATCATTGGCGCGGCACTGAGAAAATACATATCCGATTTAAAGGAAAACGCTGCATTCATACTCCCGTTCTGTAGAGGATGATGCATCTCCATCGCCTAGTTTTTCACTTTGCTCCAATGTCTACATACCTTGTGTTTTTCTCAATGAATATGCCGCAAATACACCTCCCTGTTTCTTGAGGTTTTCAGTAAGAACGTTGTTGTATATGCAAGTTCAACCTGGTCCGGTGAAACTGATGTTGTCCATTGAACATGCCAGATTGATACGCAATGGGTGGTCTCATGCTCAATTCGAAGGCTAAGAGAATCAGCCATTGCTATTCCAAATTTATTCCCTCTCGACACGCATGAAGTCCCATTACTTCTGCATTTGCAGATATAAAATGATGGCAACCCCTAATGTAATGGACTCAGTTTCTTGTCAAATTGTGCCACGAGTGCGACATCAAATTTCTTTACTCAACTTTTTATAGCAATCTTTGACTAAACTTAGGCTAAGGCATGGTACAGTGTGGCTAGCAACCAAGCAAGTCCTATCACAACATGTGTTTGGAACCAAGATTTGCACATGAATTCCATATGACCTGTCATGCATCCATGCAGCTCGGACCGTGCTGACTGCTGACCGTTGATCGATTACTAGCTACCGTCACGTCAGAGGATGCATGTTTTGCTCAAGGATAATGTGAGGAAATCGTTGTCTGCGAGCTCCTTGAATTGTTCTCGGAAACTGAAAGATAAGAATTCTCTCCATCGTTGTGTTGCTTCTAAACCCCTGTCCGTCATTTCCAGAATCTTCTGCATCCTAAACCAACCCAACATGACTAACCGCATATATTAATTATATATTTCTTTTGCGCCACTGACTAATTCTTGCTACATAAATCAATGACCACTAGTTATAAACAGACCCAACTAATTCATACGACATGATAAATTCATGTACAATTAATTAGGTAGCTAATTGTGTCTTAAGATTTATTTGTTTCGTTTGGCCATGATCACGTAACAAGATGAGACTTGTTCAAAATGCACGAGCAGGGCATGCATGCTCTTCATTTTGGTCATGCAATGGAGGAACAAGGGAAGTCCAAATGCGCTTAGAGAAAATAAATTAATTCAAGAGCGAAGTCGTGATGAAACAAGGATAATATTTTTCTTCTTTTAGGTAGATGCAAGTAGTATTATCTAATAGATGCAAGTAGTAAAGTTTCGAATTGTATGATGTTGACGAGTTAATTAGTTAATTTGACCGAACTAATGTTGAGTTCAACATGGCCGTCTGTCCAGCTAAAGTTGATGGAGACATTTGCCTGCCTTGAATTTCGTGGTTTTACTTCGCCACCTTGCATTTACAGTATATAAGCAGAAAGTCTCGTGCAGCTTTCCGTTTCTAATTAGCGTGCTGTTGACGATCAGATGCTGGTTACAGCAGGGAAACTGCAAGCGAGTACAGATGGAAATGGGGAAATGTAACAAATTTTTACAGAGTAAATAAATTTGCTTATTTGGGGATGTGCCCCAAGTTCAGAAACCAAAATATAAGCTACAATAGTGAGGCCAAACTATACCTAAAAAATTAAGCCTAACTAAACTGCAGGAAATAATTGTAGGTATGGCCAATTGTTACTTAGCAAATTTACATGAATGAATTAGTATGCTACATGAACCGGGAAAAATCGCCGCATTACAAATCATAGGGTAACACCTACATCTACACATATCTGGAGTGAAAACAAAAACGAGACATTTATTGTAACTTGACATCACATGGCCAAATTATTTCTGGTCCCCTGTTGCAGATGGAGTATTTGAGAGAAGAATGCACTTGGCAGACTGCCAGGTCGAGACGAAAACGCAGACAAACCTGAATTCACAAGCACACACGCACAGAGAAGTGAGGAGTCCAGTTCTGGCCTTCCTCTCAATTTCCTTGAGCAATAAGAACCGAAGAACATTAAGAAACCCAGGACCACTAATTTTGGATAAGACGCAACAAAATATTTCCAGGGAAGTTTTCGAATCTTCCAATAATCCTTTGTGGGTTTTATGTAGCGCGAAGCTTCAGCGTAGCACCATGTTTGTTGTTAACGGCCACACTTTTGTGATGGAAATTCGGGTGAAAGCTAGATTTGCAAACTTTTATGTGGAAGATGCCCCAAGAAATTGGGAATATGATCCGAGAATTTGTAGTATTGGAATTCTATTTGAAGATTTATAGCAATGTATAGTGCGATGATACCCTGCTGTTAGAAATTTCCAAGAAGTCAATGTTGAGATACGAGGAATATGTTCCAAAAGTTAGTTGTCTTGGTTAGTGGTTGTAGAGGCTGCCATATGTAGTGTAGTGTATGACACGCCTGGTAACCCCAATCTACTTGTCGCCCTCAAAAAGTAATTCGTTGTGGTGGCTAGAAGCATCACCAGCAGAGATATTTAAGCAGAAGGACTGTCATGATGATCTTTTTCTATGCAAAAAGGTAAGGATTACTTACAAACAGATATGTTTTGTGATAGTATCAATTATATAAAGTCCTTTGGGAAAACAACAAATATGAATTGTGTGATACTCAAAAATATGTAAGACATTACTTTGTTACTTAGGACAAATGTTCAGGAAGAGACGAATGAGGTCCGAATCTTGAAGATGTGAAGCAGTTCTCTTCTCCAAAGAGGCCCTTGTAGGAACTCCTATTACGTACTGCCGAAAAATATCGGATTACGTCAACAAATATGACATTGCTAGGACAAAGATCTACTAGTAAAAAATACTTCCTCCGGTTCATAATGTAAGCAACTTTCGTACTCTGCTCATTTTTTTTCCTATGATTAGCTTGCTCTGTTCCGGTCATCTTTCATGTTAGTAGGTTCCGGTCATCCTTCATGTTAGTAGCTTCCTGCCTGCTATCTCCCTCCCCTATGAAGCAGGACACGAACCATCAGTCATGCTTGTTCCCAGAGCCAAAACCTTTTTCTGCCTACGTGATTGATGTTAGCTCACAAGTCACACTGACAGCGACGTCTTCTGGCACATCCGGAATTTTGAATCGGGCGTCGTCGCACATATCAAGTTGCCATAAACATCCAACGGCTGCTGCCCTGAAGCTTCTTCACACCCGGATTGTGTTGACCGAATTTAACATGCTCATCATAGATGACTTTGTGACTATATATACGGTGCCATCGTTCATGGCCTTTCCATCTCAAGCCATTGCCTGCAATTGTAACTGCAAACCTGCACTGAAACAACTAAACGCCCTGCGCACTGTCTGCACACAAACACTTTCCGCACTGCTATTACAATTAGACAACAGATTAACATCCCTTCACAATCTACAAACCTTCACCGGTCACAACCATGGTTGTTCCGGTGATCGACTTCTCCAAGCTCGACGGTGCCGAGAGGGCCGAGACCATGGCGCAGATCGCCAACGGCTGCGAGGAGTGGGGATTCTTTCAGGTACATATAAATTAACACACACAAACATTTCATGTAAAATGTTCATAGAAACTGATGTCATCAATCATCATGCGGTGCATTTGCATTGGTGTTCGAACAGTAAATAAACCTGACTGATTTATGGTGGCTGATCAATAAATGGCAGCTTGTGAACCATGGCATCCCGATGGAGCTTCTTGAGCGCGTGAAGAAGGTGTGCTCCGAGTGTTACCGCCTCCGTGAGGCCGGGTTCAAGTCATCAGAGCCCGTTCGCACGCTGGACGCGCTCGTCGACGCCGAGCGGCGCGGCGAGGCGGTGACGCCGGTGGACGACATGGATTGGGAGGACATCTTCTACATCCACGACGGGAACCAGTGGCCGTCGGACCCGCCGGCGTTCAAGGAGACGATGCGCGAGTACCGGGCGGAGCTGAAGAAGCTCGCCGAGCGCGTGATGGAGGCCATGGACGAGAATCTTGGCCTCGACAAGGGCGCAATCAAGGCCGCCTTCTCCGGCGCCGGCAGCCACGAGCCATTCTTCGGCACCAAGGTCAGCCACTACCCGCCGTGCCCGCGCCCCGACCTCATCACCGGGCTGCGGGCCCACACGGACGCCGGCGGCGTGATCCTGCTGTTCCAGGACGACCAGGTCGGCGGCCTCGAGGTGCTCAAGGACGGCGTGTGGACCGACGTGCAGCCGCTCGCCGGAGCCATCGTCGTCAACACCGGCGACCAGATCGAGGTGCTCAGCAATGGCAGGTACCGCAGCGCGTGGCACCGCGTCCTGCCCATGCGCGACGGCAACCGCCGCTCCATCGCCTCGTTCTACAACCCGTCGGACGCCGCCACCATCTCGCCGGCGATGACAGGCGGCGCCGACGAGGAGGTGTACCCGAAGTACGTGTTCGGGGACTACATGGACGTGTACGCCAAGCAGAAGTTCCAGGCCAAGGAGCCCAGGTTCCAGGCAGTCAAGGCGCCAAAATCCTCTCCGGCGGCTTAAATAACATCAATTCAATCTTATATAAGGAGATTAAAAGAAATTTTGATATATTGATTATTCGTTGTGACTGTATGAAAAAAAAAGTTCAATTTGGGTTTGCCATTTTGAGTTGTTCATTGTGCGTCACATATACATTGATTATTCGTTATAACTGTATGGAAGAAAATAAGTTCAGTTTGGGTTGCCATTTTGAGTTGTTCATTGTGTGTGACACTTACGTATACTACTATTGTATAGGACATTAGGACAGTTATCTATGATAACTGCTTGCAACAGTGTCCTAGTGTTCATGTTTACATCCGACAATGATTCGACCCTCGATATCTAACTATTCAAAACGATCAAACATCACTTGAGCATTGTTCTTACATATAGGCTGTGGTGGAGTCAGGAATTCAGATTGATAGGGGCCAATTAGTGTTGAGGGAAGTCAAATTAAAAATTTATATCAAATTGCATGGTTGATAATTTTTCATGTATAATAGTGATGTGCACCTAGCATGGGACCCCAGCCCCCCTCCCCCGTGCATCTCCGACCCTGCATAGTAATAGTGTCCAAACGTTCATGTTTAAATCCAACACTAATTCAACCCCCTCCATATGATACCTAACTCTTCAAAATAGACACACATCACTTCAGCTGCAAGAATGTGCAAGGTCCAGAAGTTTTGGCTAAACTTTGTTTTGTGGAACTCAAAGACTACGTGAGGCATGTAATAAAACTAGGTGAACTCTTTTTTTATAATCAAAACCGTGTAATTTTGTTATGCAAGTAATGAAATTTCGAGGGAAAAGGACCGCAATAGTGTCGCTCGGTCAAGCCCCCGCGTCGCTCGGTCACGGGCGACTCGGGTGGCGACTGTAACCCTAGCCGCCGCCGCCCTTCCGTACTACCCTCTCACCTCATCGCTGCCGGAGTTGGCCGCCGGAAAGCCACGCGGCATGCTATGATGGCAGCGGCGGGGCCTCCCTCCCTCCCAGATTGGAGGTGCTCTGCTCAGATCCAAGCGCGGTGACGGCGCGTGGTGGCCGCGGCCATAGCTCGAGGCGGTCGTGGTGAAGACTTGTGGCGGGCGTGGCGACGCCCGCGGCATGTGTGTGGTGGCGGAGTGCAGAAGACACGACGCTAGCTTGTGTCAGGCGTGGCGATGGAGTGCGGCGGGTGCGACGAGGGAGAGCGGCGGCCGCGACGCTGGCTCGTGTTAGGCGTGGCGGCAGCACGCGGCGTGACGTCAGGCGCGGCAGCCAAGAGGTTGTGCTCTACCGATTAGGGGTGGCCATGGTATGATGCCAATGACTGGATCCAGTGCCCTCACGACTGGTTTGCGGTTGTTTCTTGTGATTGGTTGGGACATTCCGGTGTCCAGAGCTACAAAGGTGGAGGTGCTTGTGTTGTGAGGGAACCAATGGTGTTGTTGTGTTGGTCCAGATCCTGCCTCCACGGCAAGGTGGATGGCAGGCTCGGAGGTTGTCGGTGAAGAGGTGGGAGGTCGACAGTGCTTTGCTTCAGGTCGTGTTCAGTTGATGACCGGCGATGTTGCTCAAGTGATTTGTGTAGAGACCCGTGGTGTGCATCTGGTGTGTGGAGCATGAGGGCAAAGGTGTGTCCTTGCTGTAGTGGTGGCGTAGTGGTGCGAATGCGACAGGCTGGAGGTGCGGGGGGCTCTTCGTGAAAGCCATGCTTGGTGATTTTACCGATGTCGGCAACGATGACACCTTCAGGTGCCGTGTTCCCTGTGGAAGGCGTTGTCGAGATGTCCCCGCATCAACCAACCCGGAGGTGTCTTCGGGTGTAAACTCTAAGATCCAGCTTGCTGGATCGGCAACGGCAGCATCTTTGACGTCGTTTCCTTGATGGAGGCGTTGCTTTGAAGTCTCCTTGTCATGTTGGCTGTCCACCAACATCATCATGCGTGACAATGATGATATCTTTGCTGGCTTGAGCTTGGTGGTGATGCACGGCTCCCGTGGATGAAGCTTCCCCTCTATAAAATTGCAACTTGGGATCTTTCATGACGCTGTCGTTAGGATGAAGTCGGAGCTGCTGCATCGTGGGCGTATGATTGAGCTCGGTGTTGTGGGATGTAACTAGGGTGAAGCGATGTGGAGCACGGTGTTGTGGTTTGTATCTAGGGTGAAGAGATGTAGAGGCTGTGTTGAGGTCTACTGGACGAAGTTGAAGCTGCTTTGTGATTAGTAAACTTTTTTTCTTTTTTCTTTGTTGTTTGTTTTAATTGAAGGTTGTTGTACAGTTTGGCCTCGTTTCCTTTAATATGAGGCACATTCTTCTTATTAATATATGCCAGATACTAAGTGTTCTGGATCTTTCAAAAAAAAAAGAAATTTCAAGGGAACCCTGTGATGAAAAAAAAAAAGAACAAAAACTTCACAGCTTGCACGTCTATTTCAAATGAAGTTTTTCCTTCGATTCTTCTATGAAACTAAACTGTTCCATGTGAAATTTCTCTGTTTCAAACACCCTTAGGGATGGCAATGGGTAAAAGCCCATCGGGTTTTAGTGTCCATACGGGCCATACCCACTATAAGTATATCAAACTCATACCCATACCTATACCCGTGACGGGTTGAAGTTTCACTCTATACCCATACGCGTCGAGTAATCGGGTACCCACGGGTTTCTCATACCCGTGATACTTCAAAACAAATTCTTAATACTTGGATAAATTTAATCAATTTTGATGAAATTTTTTTTATTTAGCATATGCACAAAATAAGATTGTATGTTAGTCTACTCTATTTTGATGAAGTCAATAGCTAGAGTTACCAAAAAATAATAAATCCATATTATGAATCATAAATTACACATAATTATTGGGTTTGCGGGTACACGGGTATGGATTCCTGGTTCCCATACCTAAACCCACGTACCCATCAGGTATAAATTTAACCTATTTATATACCTACAGGTATAATTTATGTCTCATACTCATCGCCTAATAGAGGTTTTATCCATCAGGCTTCAGGTATTAAATAGCCATTGCCATCTCTAAACACACCCTGCTACGATGATCTCTGAAGAAGCGAAGCAGCATGTTGTTTGTTGGAGCAGCAGATGGCTCGCTACTGCACACTTGTTCCTCCGTGCATCGCAAAACGATTCCATGTCAAGCTCGAGGAGTACCACCAATGGTGCGCATCCAAGTCATTCCATGTGGCGACGGCGACGCCGGGCCCTGCAACTTGCGGCGACAAGAGAACAAGATGCCGCCTGCTCATACGTCTGACACGACACGACACGAATCGTGCAGGGGGGAAAAGGCTCATGGATGTGGACTGATCCACGAGATGCGCCAACACACACGGGTCCACTACTCGAGACATACATCATCCTTGGGCTCAATTGTAATATCAAGCATAGTACATACCCACTCACTCGGTTTACAAAATAATGTTGTTAGGAGGATAGTGAAAGTAGTTTAAAAACGAACTAATCCCACTATCCTAACAACGTAATTTGACAAACGGAAGGGGTATATATGTGAGACCATGGTTCTTGAAAGAATTAGTTCATCCGACGGCTGTGGAGGGAAGGCATGTAATTCAAGTTTTCCTTTTAAATGTGCAGAAAAGAGACGAGGAAAAAAGAAAGGCTGAAAGAGATGTATACCGCATAAAGCGAACCGATGGGAAGAGATAAAACAGAGGATTAGGACGTATGTGGCTTTGCACGGTTGTACACAAAGGGGCTCTCACTTTCGCTACCGATATATAAATGTATCTTTGCTACAATTGTGTTATGTAGTGGTTCATATATGGTACACAACTCGCCAAATCAAGTAAAGGAGAGACAGCAAGCAAGCAAAGGCGTGTTTTGAGAAATTATCTCATGAAAATATTGGTGATAACGTGAGCATGTCTCGAATGAATGTTCCACAATTCTACCCTCTAAATAGCACACCTATCAAGCGTAGAATTCATCCGTCCATCAGAAACAGTACCTTTTCATGTTCATCACTCTGTTCCTTTTAAACACACTCTGTTCTTTCAAAAAACAAATACATTAATCAGAAATAATTAGCACATTTTTTTACTTGCAGGAACGAGTAATAGTGGATAGTTTTGAAAGCACAAATTAAAATAGTATAGTCAACTAGTAGTTACAATACCATGCACGCTGCTATCCTGCAGCTGTATGTATGACCGGGTACAAATGGCCGTTAACTGAAAGAACCGAGCTGCGCGCACTTGTCAGTTGCGCAGATTTAGGAAGCTCAGAAGCAGGAATTCCTGAATAGACCAGGTTAATTAGGACGGTGATGATTACATCACATTAATAATCGCCCTCGCTTAATTTGCCTTTGGAGTGGTGGTATACAGCTGCCGCGACCCTACTGGTGGGCAGGCCGCTTCCTGTGGCGGCCATCATCATCGTCCTCTGCGGCCCGCACGTGCATGGGTGGCGGCGGCTACGTGACGGCGGCCGGCGGCCGCGGGGGCGGGCGGTACCCGCCGCTGTCGGCGCTCGTCGTCTCCGCCATCGCCGCCTTCTCCGCCGTCATCGTCCTCGCCGTCCTCCACTCGGTAATTCAATTATTAATCCTAATATAGTAATTAACTATCCGCTCGATTCGGTTTCGTCGTTGACCCGCGACCAAACAACGCGGATCTTGCGTCTGATGATGATGGCGGCGGCGGCGGCGTGTGTTTGCAGGCGTACGACGCCGCGGTGTCGCGCACGCGGACGCTGCTGGGCCACAACCTGGAGCCCACGCCGTGGCACGTCTTCCCGCACGCCGTGGGCCGCCCGCCGGCGCGGGCCGCGCTCCGGTGCGCGCCCTCCGTCGCCTGCCTCCCGCCCATCTCGCGGCCCCCCAAGCCCAAGCCCAACTCCTCCTCGTCGGGCTCGGGCCCGCGGGAGTGCCCGGCCTACTTCGCGGCGATCCACCGTGACCTAGCTCCGTGGCGCCGCCGCGCCGCCGGAAAACGAGGAGGCGTGACGCGGGCGGTGGTGGAGGCGGCGCGGCGGCGCGCGTCGATGCGCGTGACGGTGAGCGGCGGCGGGCGGCGGCTGCACGTGGACCTGTACTACGCGTGCGTGCAGAGCCGCGCGCTGTTCACGGTGTGGGGCCTGCTGCAGCTGATGCGGCGCTACCCGGGCCGCGTGCCCGACGTCGACCTCATGTTCGACTGCATGGACCGGCCCGCCGTCAACCGCACCGAGCAACAAGACTCGACGCCGCCGCCGCCGCCGCCGCCGCTCTTCCGGTACTGCACCACCAGGGACCACTTCGACATCCCCTTCCCCGATTGGTCCTTCTGGGGCTGGTAATACGGATCAATCATTCTTCTATAAGTACTACTTTTTACTGCATTTCGTGTTTACCAGCTAGCCGTGTGGATGACTATATCCTAAGTCATACTTTGCATGATGACCAAATCCCGAAAGATAACACAAGTAAATAAAATAGTATTGCGTGGCAGATTCTCAATTCTATTAATAAACAATTGTCAAGTAGCAGCGTGTTGATTGGTCGTGTGATGTGAGTACCGTACGTGACCGCTGCAGGACAGAGACGAACATCGAGCCATGGGACCGGCAGTTCGCGAGCATCAAGGCCGGGGCCAAGGCGACTAATAAGTGGCAGGACCGGGTGCCGACGGCGTACTGGCGGGGGAACCCGGACGTGGCGTCGCCGCTGCGGATGGCGCTGCTCGGCTGCAACGACACCAACCTGTGGCGCGCCGAGATCATGCGCCAGAACTGGGACGAGGAGGCCAAGTCCGGGTACACACACTCCAAGCTCTCAACCCAGTGCACTCACAGGTTGGCAATAATCCGCTCAACATTATACTACTACTAGTTGTTTTATATACACCGATCAGTTTCACTTGAAAGCCTTCATGTCTTCACAAGGTACAAGATCTACGCGGAGGGGTTCGCGTGGTCGGTGAGCCTGAAATACATCTTATCGTGCGGGTCCATGGCGCTGCTGATCGACCCGCAGTACCAGGACTTCTTCAGCCGGGGGCTGGAGCCCAAGGTGAACTACTGGCCGGTGAGCGCGGCGGGCATGTGCGAGTCGATCAGGGACGCCGTCGACTGGGGCAACGCCAACCCGGCGGAGGCGGAGCAGGTCGGCGCGCGCGGGCAGCGACTCATGGAGGACCTGCGCATGGACGCCGTCTACGACTACATGCTGCACCTGCTCACTGAGTACGCCAAGCTCATGGACTACCGCCCGGCGCCGCCGCCCACGGCGCAGGTGGCGTGCGAGGGCTCGCTGCTCTGCCTTGCTGATGAGAAGCAGCGCCGGTTTTTGGAGGAGTCCGTGGCGGAGCCGGCGGTGGATGAGCCGTGCGTGTTGCCGCCGCCGCCGCCGGAGTGAGTCGGCGAGGTGGAATGAGGGTGCATAAAGAAGGGTAGAAATGTGTTGAGTGGTTACTGAGTGAGAGTGAGGCCAATGTGTGTGCTTGCGAACATCTTGAAGATTTCCATGCTCCAAACGGGGACTGAGGTCTTCAGTGGCATTGAGCTGTAAGAACGCCGAACGTCCACGAATGCAAAATACTTCCAACTTGCATGATTGGCTCATGGACCCTCGAAATGATGCATAGGGACATAGGGAATATACTGTCAAATGTACTGAGCGAACAGACACACAGGCAGCGGCCACACACTCAGTAATCCAGCGTCAAATTCCCTATGCGATGCTGCACAAAATGGTTGCACAGCTTACAACCGGCGGCCTAAACAATCACTTTCCAGGATTGCCCAGGAACCAAATTATAAACTTCGTCCAGAACAATTTCACTGAGACGATGGCTGCTCTCAAAATTTTGCTCAGCTGGCCGTGAGATTAATCAAATGAACACATGGGCGTTGAACATTGGACAACAAACCGACCAAGACGTCAAAATAAATTCATAGTACAAAACACTTCATGCATCAACCATCCAAGTTAACTCGAGGGTGCTCAATATTTAAGAAAGCTTCATATAGCACGAACAGCAGCAGTGGTGTGACCCTCGCGTCATATCCCTAATGTCTTTCGAGACCGACACCCCTACTATTTCATGATGAATGTACAAAATGAGACCAGCCACCTATGGCCGGAAAGATAGGCAACAGCACGCATAGATATAAGCAAAAGGCGCTACAAATCATGGCAAGGTTGTTGAGGCACCATGACATTGCAGAAGCTGCTACCCCGTGGCAGTGCCCAAGTTCGGAAGCTGTTTTGACTACCAACAATCAGGCGAGGTATTTGTACATATTCGCGTTGTCCTTGTCACGCTCCAAGTAATCCCTTGTGATGAGATCCTCAATTCTCTTCTTAATGGCTTTAAAGTCAGGCTGCGGCATACAAAAACCAGTAAGGATAACAGCATGAAAACACATGCTAGCAGCCAACAAAAATATAAGATCCAAGTTCACTGGCCATAAAGGCCTCAAATTGTCTATTCTCTACTGAGCATATAAGGCGAGGGGCTAGATATTCAACATTCACAAGTCTATTGACAAACACAAATTTTACTTCAAATTCAATCAGGTATAATTGATAATTAGCCAAGGCTCCATGTCCATTGAGTGTAAAATGCGAGGGGTGAGACATTGGCATTTATAATCATTAGGCAAGGCACAACATCTACTACAACCTCATCAATATGGTAAAACTCAGAAAATCAACTTTTGCAATCCAGATGGCCAAATGTCATACTTCAAACGCAAGAACAGGTAATTAGCCAAGGTCCAGAACAGAACATTAGGTGTGAATCTAATAACATGTACCAACTGCAAAGAACCAAATAGCCATTGAAGTAACAGAAGAAAGAAAGCAAGCTAACTAGTATAAGAGCAAGAGTTCAATTTATCTCCTCATTTAGGAGATAACATTACCTTGAACATGCGGCTGAGCTGCTCTACACATTCTGCAACGAGCTGTTGATGTCCCATAACTTTGCGGCTCTTCATAATGCGCACAATTGACGCATCGATTGCATACCTTCTGTCCTTGTCAACATCTTCGACAACCTTTTTCTTCTCATCAACCGGAGGCAGAGGTATCTGGACAAGGTGAGAAGTACAGCAACTATCTTAGCAATACAGCAAAAGGCACAGCTACAAGTCAACAAATAATACACTGAGAATAGAGAAAACCTTAATTCTCCGCATCCTGTCAGTAAATTTTGAATTGAACTCAAAAACATCATTGGGCGAAATAGTTCTATTAGCTGGTTCTTTGTTAAGAATCTTGTATTTCGCACAAGAGAGTGAATGTAGCAAACGCACTACATCATCATCTGAAAGGTTTAGCTGTGTTACGATCTCAGAGTAGCTTAGCCTGTCAGATCCATTGAATAGCAGAAGCAATGCAGCCTGAAAAAAAAATACCAAAATAAGAAAACACATTAATGCAGTTAATATACAGTTGTTACTTAGCAGTTACACTGTTACTTACCTGATAAGTTGTAACAATGAGCTCAATAGGCTTAGTCTCAAACCTTGCATTGATATTACAGGTTCCCAGGGAATATATCCAGGTGAGTTTTCTATGCTTTGTTCTGGTTTGGTAAAACTCCTTGAAAACCTCAACACATTTAACCTAACATTGAGAAAATGCATAAATACTTGGTTCAAATAACAGCATAATGAAGAATATTGCATGGAAAAGAAAAAAAATCATGAGCTGAATGCTCCACAAGAGGAATTAAATGATGCTTTCATACATCCCCAGGAAACATAGAACTTACCATCTCGGCCGGAAGGTTAATATCAAAAGTTTTGTAGCTTGGCCAGAATCCTGTCGTCAAAACAGTAACAGCCAAGTCTATTCCTGGATTCAACTCCGGATGTCCAGCTACAAACTCTTCGAACTTGGTCTGATGATCTCTTGCGACGGTAAGGTCAGTAACCATGCCCTCCATTTTTGAAGTAAACTGCCCTCCACACTGTTGCTTGAGCTTTGTCAGGATGCTTCTTTCATGTTCATCATTAGCACTTTTGTCAAAGAGCAATCTTCTTGCAAGTTTCTTCCTGGAACAAGTTCACACAAAAACATAAATTAAGGGAAACAAATAAATATAAATGCATTATATGTATTCAAGCCAATACTGTTGGAAACAAGAAGCACAGAAAACACTAACCTGTAGAACTCAGCAAAAAGATCTTTATCGCTGATGTACGCAAGCAATCTTACCACCTACAAAATCAGTTACAAACCAATGTAAAATTACCATTCATAGTTTTATGGTGAAATGAAAAGAAAATACAAATATGTACCTTCTCAAGGGCATCTTCAATGGCTTCATCACTGAGCTTTTCACTGCAACCTTTCTTCAGAATATTGTCGCAGAACGTAGCAAGCAACTCAGCACTAGAACTGCCAGAGACACCCTTGTTACAGAAGACCTCAAAGGCTTCTTTAAGTGCCTGTGGTAGATATTTCAGCATAAGGTTTCATAGTGGCAGCATAATAAAATGTGAACAAATCAGTTAGCAAACCTTATGGAAGAGTGTATGGCCCTGGAAACATTCTGTCACATACGCCACATACTTGTCATGCAGCTCAATGATTTTCCACACAAAAACCTAAAAGCAACAGTACATATAAGGTAACCAAACTGAAAAATGATAATTCCCAAGAAAAGCACAGCACATTTAAGATTCCCACCTGTTCCTGCATACCAACCATGTCCTTCTTCTCTGGCTGTATAAAAGATGAACCATAAAATATCAAGCACACAAAAATGGCGATGCGTAGAAAAGAACTGAAACAAAAAACATAGCAAACTAGCAACAAGGGTCATTTGTATATTAACTAATCCAGAGTTGACTGAAACCATAATGTTGCAGTATGAAATTTAAGATGGTATGGTACATGAAAATTACAATCCTGAAACATGATTTAAAGTAACACAAATAATGCAACTGCTAAAGAAATACCATACCTTCTTATTGCTTGCAGAATCTTCTGCCTGCTTCACCAAGGCTGTACCCTCATTCGTAACATGCTGTAAAGAAGAGCAGTTTCATAAGAACATGCAATAAAACCCAGGGATTATGGGCGAGTATAAAGATAAAGAAGGTGAATCAATACCGTTTTAAACATGTTAGAGATAGGTTCCAGACCACGGGTGATTTTTGAGAAGAGTCTGTACATCCTAGATAGATCCTCAACCTGTAGCAACAGAGGAATGTAAGATGCCATTAATGCATTCAAGAATGCTAGGAAACAAATAATGTTTGCATCAAACCTTATCATCGCGAAGCAAAGCAAAACATCCAGAATGCTCCTTCTCCAACAGAGGAGTTGCATATTGGGCAAGTAATTCATTTTGCACTTTCTGTGGAAATACCAATGCATATGTATAGGGTAAGTTAGAGATTATTAATGAAAGATATTGCAGCATTCTGAATGCAATACTATGAAATACTTGTTGAATTATCAAGAATCCTATGAAAGAACTTTCAACTGACCTCCAATAATTTCTGTTCACTGCTAATATGCAAGTAGTGACCTACTCGTTCCTTTTCTCGCTTCAAACACTCTTCAGCCTAATGAAAGAGCAATGTATCATCCATTAAAAAAGCAATACCATGTAGAAACACAGATACAAGCAGAGAGTAGCCTTCTGAGGGTACCTTAATCATGTAATCCGGACAAGAGTCCTCAAGAATCCAGCTTTGAGCCTTGACAGAGTAGTACTCTGTAGTATCCTTCAGCAAGAAATCTTCGAAGTCATTCTCGTAGCATTCCATCTGACCCAGCCCAATTTCAACAAATATATCCAAGACATTCTTCAACAATGCCCTATCAATCTGTTCACCCTCACGCTCTTTGTCGATCTGTTAAAACAAAATGTGCAAAATGTTACATGACAATCCACCATTTATCTGAACTCACATAGAGAGACAGCAACTCACCAGAGCTATCACAGCATCTTTCACCTGACCCTTGATCTCTTGAAATATCTTTACGATGAAATAAACTGATTAATACAGAGGTGCCAAAAAATCACACACAACAGAAGCCAACGATCAAGCAATTGTCATATTACCAGATCTCGGAAGCAAGTAAGGCCAACTTCTTTGAGCGGGGTAAGTGACCGCCGTGAGATGAAGTATCGATCAAGATAATGGAAGAAACGTGAGAGCCACCGAACCATGACTTTGTGGTTTGACCACCTTTGTACTAGCTCCCTCAACATGAACTCATCATGCTTCTCCCTTAACGAAGGAAGTACCTGCAGGATATGTAAACTATATGATTAGACTACTCCTGAATGTGAATGTATAATTATGATGAAGAGGATAGGATAGGTGATGACATACCTATGAAATAATATAATACAAGCAGACAAATGGCATGTGAAATCATAGCACAACAATAACCATAGATTCAGTTCCATTCATGGAGACAATTTAAGCTACAGGCAGGTCAAAGAATCGGCATAAGAGCATAGGTTTCTTTTGCAACCAAAGATGCATTGTCAAAAATATTATTAACTTTGGTGGAACTGCGTTCTTTTATTACATTTAAAGATAATAATGTCTAGTACATATATACCCAATTATACCAAATAATGTTACTTTTAACAGTTAACAGTATTCATCCTCATTAATTTTCTTCCCTAAAAAATGTGCTGCAAGCAACAACACTGAAGGCAAGCAAATATATCCATGTTATGGGTCCAAAATTGTCGGGTCAATATGTTGTTCAACTAGCTAACCTTACAAATGATAGGAATAAGTTAGACTGATTATAGAAATATAGTAGAATAGCTAGGGTGAATGTTTCATCAAATTAAGATGCACAGAGTAGGAGATAAAAGTTCAATATGATAGCTAGTGTTTCCATATACACAAATAAAGGACTGATAACCTCAAGAAAGATCAAACAGAATAGTTCAGAACAATCCTGAAATATGGAAGCAACATGTCCAAGAGTTCGGTTTTCAACCTAGAAAAGGCCCATATGCTGAGTGAATTCCTCCAGAGGTAACTAATCTATGTTCTTCTTAACGATTTTAGAAGAATATAGAAGATACAAATTCCAACAGAAAGCTACAAGCAGTTTGGTCACAACAGAAACACCGAACTAATGAAAATGGCCTCTGGGCCTCTCAGAACACCAAAAAGATGTAAGATTCACCCTTTGGGATACCAGATTTCCTTCTTCTATGATGACATTTGTCTATATGGAAGATTTAGCCCAAATAATAGCACAGGAAACAAAAAAAATGTAATTCAACCATGTAGCAAGTTTACTCTTCAAGCTGCTAAGTTCACTTATTATGACCTATCTATCACAGCAAAGACCTGCACCGTTATAAACAACGCAGCACATCTAATGATCTACACATTAGCAAGCAATCTGTTAATTAGCACAAAAACGCAAAAATGTCATCAAGAGCATCCCCAAATTGTCACCTCCCTAACCTAGCATCCATCCAACTGCTAATCCACCAAAATCCGCAACCCATCCAATTAGCTTTGGCCCATCGAACTAGGTAACCTAACCCTAACACCGGGTAGCAGCCACAATGACAAAAGTCACCCACGCAACGCATAAGCATTCACATGAGCGGAGCCGAATCAACAGGTGCTCACCATGGAGGTGATGTACTCCTCGAACGACTCGCGGTACTTGTCGTAGAGCTGCTGCGAGTAGTCGTGCGGCGGCTTCTGCGTGCACATGTTGTAAATCGTCCTGCACCCAAAACCCTAGATCAGAACCGGATCGAAGCGGATCGAGGCGAGACCAACAAGGAGGGAGGCGAAGGTGGGGAACGAACGTGTAGAGCATCATGTAGTCCTCGGAGCTGAACTGCGGCTCGGGCTTGCCCTCGAGGATGTTCTTGAGCTTGGTGATGCCCTTCTGCATGAAGGCCCATCCCTCCTCCAGATCGATCGTCCTTCGCTCCTGCCCCGCCATCGCCGCCGCCGGTGCCGGAGCCGGTGCCGCTGGGGAGGAGGAAACCCTAGCGCCGCCGCGTGGGGTTTGCGGGTTCGCTTTTTAGCTTTCGGGGAGATAGTCTCCTCGCGAGAGAAGGGGAGGGAGAGAGATGGATGAGCGTGAGAGAAGGGGTGGGCTGGGTTGTATACACCGCGGCGACGATCCCTGGCGTCTCTTTGGTAGCAGGCTTCGACGGGGAAGCTTCCGTCTCCGTGCGTGGCTTGTGGACAGTCGTCAGATCGCGAGATAGACGGCGCAGATGATGAACGATATATATTTGTCATGTGTTCTCTTCGACTTTCGTGCAATATAAATAATATATCTAATCTCAATATTAGAATGTCAATATAGATCAACACTAATTATATGTTTTTAGAAATCAAACACTAATTATATAACCTGATAATATATTATTTTCTTTCTCTACTCCTTAATAATTTAGGTGGACACGTTCAATTATGTTGTACGCATAAAAAACTGTTGTAATAATCAATCGAGTCCAGAACATACGTGAACACAAGTCCTAAATACAAACGGTCAAAGAACACTCTGATTAGGGAAACATAGAGGGAGACAAACTCCTACTCTGATTATGGAAAGAGAAAAAAAATCCACATACATATACACATTCAATTCTGCAGTATGTCTATTTGCTATAAATACAAAAACTTTATTTGATATCCCTAGACCTTTGAAAATGCTTGTAAGATGTAATATTTTGTGATGACATTACCAGTTTGAGTTCAAATTCAATATATAACAAAAAAGTATGAAATGCTATTCAAATTGATATTTTTAAACGAGCACTCAAAGAAAAATAAGGGTAGCCTAACAGCTTGAGCATACCAAGTTCAATTGCATCTGTATCATTCATGATTCTTGTTTTGTTGTAAATTTATTTATGCTCGTAGCAACGTATGAACACTTTGTTAGTAAAATGTATATGCCATGATCATATAAAAAATAACAAAAACAACTATCACTTCAACATGTCATTATCTTGTTGTCATAATTCTTATTTTATTCCTGTTGATCTCGCTCTCATATATTTCTCTTTTCAGTTATTACATAAAAGAGAATGCTATTTAAACACTTCCCAAATTCAAGCAAGCTTGAGCAAACCCATAGGTCCTTTTCTTGCTAGAAAAAGGTATATTATGAATTACATTGCTGATTTATTTGTTGTTTAAGGATAAAAAATGTTTACACCTTCCAAACAATTCACTTTGTTTGTTTTATACTCTAAATAAAATCTTGGTTCTCCTCAAACAATTCAAGTTGGTGCAATATGTTCCATACTGATTTTTTTTTCTATTTGCGATAAAAATTGACACTTTAGAAAAAACTGTGGGTTCTGATTTTCAAAACCAGTTCTGGTTGCATACACAGTATGACCAATTTTGTCTAATAAAGATTAACACTGAACATTTCTTATATTTGGTGTCTCGACATGTTTTAAAGGTTATTGAGCATATTTCATAGGTATTTTGGCTAAACTACACTAAAGAAACAAAAATGTACATAAAAAGGTATGTAGATGAAGCCAAATTGTTGATTTAAGGTGTCCATGATGAAGTTATCGTCAAGACTATTTTTTAGTCCAAAGAAAGAAATTACGTTGTAAAAACGAATATTCAGGTTTTACAAATTGAAACTTCCAATTTTGACATATTTACATCATAAAAAAACTTAATGTTCCGCTTTAAAATACAGAACATATGTATCTTTACAATTACTTTAAGTTAGAGGTAGTGTTGTTGTAATAAGATTATCCAATGCTAGAGAAGCATTGTGACTCTTCCAAACAATTGGGTTTATTGTTCATGACTAACATGATATTTATGCTAATGATCATATTTGCAATTCATCTATTGTTATCATTAAAGGTTTCTCGAGAGAACCTCTGCCAAGTCAGCTAGTTTAATGTTTGAAAGAACTTTACTCGTGTATATAGTTAAAAGTTAGAACAAGGTGTTGTATTCTTTAGTCAGATTAATTACTTTAAGTTGTTTTATTTTTTAAAACATATGTATCTTTTATTATATGTTTATACACTATTATTTTATTTTACTTTTTTTATAAATAAGATTTCATTTGACTATATTTTAATAGAGCAAAAGATCAAATATATATGAACTCTACTAGAATGTTAGCAATTATATTGGTTGTTGTAATTCAAACATTAGTTTTTATCCACTAAGTTTTTATATTACCATTAGTTGCTAGGCTACAAACCAAACTACGAATCTTTATTTTGTTATTGGCAACAGTTTGGCAACACAAAATTATAGAATAACACATGAAAGGCATGAATCAAACAATCATAAGTACACAAATATTTTGTGGTTTGCTCAACTAAGCAACACAAACGGGGGCGAGGAATCCAACAATACTTTACTTACCAAACCCGCTATTGGTTTCTTTGGTGCGACTGGATCTGACTAGGGAATGGATGCAAACCTAATTGTGTTTAGTTATCTGATTTATAACAGGTCCGTCATGTTGCGACCGAGTTTGGTTGGTTGGAATCCTGCTTGTGTTGGGGTGCAAGCAATGTCAGTCGTGGTCATGTACTACACCCGTCCGATCAGGTTGAGGATTGAAGCTGGTTCCCCACCTTTCCCTCGGCCAGGCCATGGATGACATGGAGCGTGATTGAGGCCTGTTTGTTTCCTAAGTAGATTAATTAATTTGGATTATAATATTAAATTATTTAATCTGGATTATTTAAGCTAGATTAATTAATCTAAAGATCCTGTTTGTTTCTCTAGATTATTTAAATTGTATCAAGTTGTTATAGATATAAGAAGACATTACTACCCTTGACTATTTGAAATGTCTTATTTCTTTTGTTGCAGACATTTGAATACTTTTCCATAGTCTATACATAATACTAATTAATACAAATAATCTTACAAATAAATAAATAACAAAAGGAACAAAAAAATAACAAAAGCAACCATTCCTTTGTCTGTCGACTAAAACAAAGTTCTGATTTCAGTCGACTGAAACAAAGCATTTTCGTTAAAAAAAACAAAATTACATTCTCCTAGGAAATAATGCATTAACAATTTCATCACGTAAGGTATTCATGGCACCTTCTTCATCTCCCAATTGGCTTGTGATTGTGTTGGATGAAAATGTAATCTTCTTCTTGATCACACCGCTCAAACTCTTCATCGGTCATGTTACTTTCTCGAATAAAATTATGTAGAGCCATACATGCAGGTATTATTTTTTATTGCTTGAACATTGGATAACTTGGCAAGTCCAATAAAATTCTCCACTTCATCTTCAAGACACCAAAAGAACGTTCAATATGATTACGAAGAGAGGAGTGCAGTTGATTGAATACCTCCTTTTTGCCCCTTAGTCGAGGTCCGGCTCTAAACTCTTGTAAATGATACTTCACACCTTTATATGGAGCTAGATAACCTTGCCGATTTGGATATCCAGAATCTACAAGGTAAAATTTTCCTACAAGCATGTAACAAATTGTATAAATATTTAATTCATAGGAGAAAAAAAAATTATTGAATAAATCATTTATGAACGTTAAATATCTGATGGAGGATGAGGAAATATATCATTGTACTTCTGTAAAGCATCATTGAAAACCCTCATGTCATAAACTTCTATCTATTCATTTGTATAACATGGATGCATCAAATGATAAGTGTATGACAACATTTACATTCTAATGTTTAAGTGACCAGTGATGAAATCATAGTTGAACAATGGTAAGTATTTGTAGACAATATGATAAAAAAAATCACCATACCGTGTTGGCATGTCCCTCAAGTCCACTAGCTTCTTCACCGGTAGCCTGAGATTCTTCTACTTGACTGTCCAAATCAGAACCAGCTGGGCGGGGTGCCTTGTATGCGTTCTTTCCACGTCTGCGAGATCGAGTTGATACTTCACCTTTGGAAGCAGCTGCACGCTTTGCACGACCACGTCCAGCAGATGGCGGCAGCGTGCCACCATGACCTCCTGTAGCGGCCGTGCCACGACCTCGCCCACGCATGTTCAGAGACGAATTAGCAAAGATATCATGTCAACTGCTCCCTCAGGCAGGCATAAATGAAAAGATGGTCCAGACATAAATGAAAATACGATTTTAGGTATAAACATTTCAAACAACATTTTTCTAGAATAAAAAAAAGTCAGATCACATAACTACATCAATGTGAGATTACACATATTAGCTAATCTATAAGAAACATAAGCACAAACATATCACGTACTACAGGTTGCTGTGCAAATAAATTGGCACACAGCCTGTGAGAGCCAACTGAAGAAAGCTCATACTTGTACACATCATGAGATTTTTTCCATGCCATATTCAATTTTTAGCAGAATATAAATAATGTTACTAGTACTTGTGTAAAACCATTACCCGGGCACCTCATTAGCCCATCATCACAATAGATATTACAAATATACAATACTAAATGTCACAACAAGTGGCCTTGGCTATAGAAAGATAATCTATGACAAAAAACAACAGATAGGCATGCCTTGTAGCAAAAATTAACTCTTGTGGATAGCTGAGACAAGTACCAGCAATATGAAACAACAGAGTTATGAAGTCTGTGGATAAATCTACGCTAGGGTGAGGCACAAGCATACAATAGAGATACGTTGGCCTCAGGGTGTAAATGTTGAACGCATAGCACACGTAATATGTATCTTATTTATAAAGTATACTTCTAGCAAGAAGAACGACAACTAATGAACACAAGATAATTTAAAGGAGCAAGCTCAAATAAAAAGAAAATACATTCACTGAGATTTGCAGGTCAGCTGTGCTATTATGGATTTGATAAAGGCCACCAAAACCAATACGAAACCTGAAGAGTGGTCGTCCAGGATTCTTACCATGCTGAGGGCTTGCGCCGATGCTGCTTCTTCCGTGGCCGGTGCCGCGACCGAGCCCGGGATCGAGACTTGCGCTGAGGCCGACCAAGCTTGCGCCACGACCCAGCCCGGAGTCATGGGTCGCGCCGAGGCCGCCGATGGTTCTGCCTCGCCCGGTGCCGCGGCCAGGTATGGCTGAGCCGCGCCCAACGCCCAGGTCTGGCGTGCCGCGTCCACGGCCGCCGGGAATCGCCGCGTCGCTTCCGCCGGCGAGCCCCGCGTCATTCCGCCCATCTTCTTCCTCCTCCGAACTGAAAAGGGAACGTTACAGCGATCTACGGTAGGCGAAGACAGAGGAGAGGGTCTCCTCCGGATCGCCGAGGCACCGCCGGATTCGGCCGATTTGTAGGGTTGGCTGCTATGGAAGAAGAACAGAGGAAGGTGGAAGAAGAGGATGACAACGTGAGAGGGGTGGGGGTCCATCGGGTTGGGTCAGTGGCACCACTTGTAATTTCTTTTAAGTTGTAAAGGATAGTGGGTGTTTTGTTAAAATAAGCTGAAATAAGCACATCTTTAAAAGATTATTGGATTATGATAATTTAACCTCTGAATTTATTAATCTAACATTATAATCTATTCTGTTTGTTTACCTATTAAATTAATTAATCTAGATTAATTAATCTAAGTAGATTTTAAGCTGAAACAAACAGGATCTGATTGGTCATATCTGTCTCGGTTAGGTTCACCGCGTGCAATTGTGGATTGATTGGGTCTGACTGATGGGATACAACACCAGCTGATTAGTTATATGCTTTCGTGTTTCATTTTGACTCGCGAAGTACAAAAGAGATGGCTCAACCTTGCTCGCGGGAAATGGAAATAAATTTCATTTCTCCTGAGCCACGTTGCAACCACCTGACTCTCTAAGACCATCTGACTCCGCGGAGAAGGAAACCAATCACACCTATGTTGTATCAGTCGAACTAGGTCCATAGGCCATTTCAAGGAACCAAACGCCACACCCCTGTATTGGATGGACCAGGCTCAGAATCAGACCTACCCAACCAATCACGCCATTTATCAAAATAAAAAAAAAAATCACGCCCAAAGTGATTAGTAGCCTTTCTCAGCGAACCAAACCAAATGTTGAGCACGGGCAAACTAGCTATTGCCGGCAGGATCTAGTTTGCTGAGCTGAGCTTACCAAACAGCAAACACACCCAAACCAGAGTGACCGAGCCCCAAACCGGACCGCGTCGGCCCACCCGACCGGCCTTCACTCGCTCCCCCACGCGCGCCCCTCGATCCACCGCCGCTCGCCACGATGAGCACCGCCTCCGGTGACGGCGCGGACGCCGGCGGTGACGGGGCCTCCTCCGCCGCGGCGGCGCCTTCGGGAAGGCGGATCCCGCCGGCCTCGTCGATGCCGTGGGTCCGCAACCTCCGCCGCTTCGTCGGCTCCGGCGCCGGTCTCGGATCCGAGGCGCTTATGGGTCAGTGCCGCTCCTTCCTGCCCCGTTTGGCGCTCTATTAGGACAAGTCCAAGTTTTGAGGTTCATGTTCGAGGTAGTTGTAGGATTAGGGTTTACACGCATACAGTTTGAAACGGCTATGGTAATATGGTGCGAGGGGAATTCCTGGAGAGGGTTTCTGTTGCGAGGATGAGACCTGCGATTCGTAGGTCATGTGGCAGTGTAATGAGACCTGTGGGTACCTGGAAAAAAGAGCTGTGAATTGATCCACGGTGGTTGAATTGGGTTGAAATAGGTGAGCTTACCCTTGTTGGAAATCATGAGACGGTTTCTCAAGCCCCATGGCTGAAGGAGGTTGGGCAAGTAGCGATGGTTAGGAAGTTTATGCATTTGGAGACTGTGCTTTTGCTTGTTATAATTAGGCTGGTGCTTTGCGACTGGCTTCAGGACAGTCGGTAACTTGTGTAGACATTTTCCTGTTGGTGCACATATACATAGAACTGAGGCTGCCCCTTTCCTTTTACTTTGGTGCAGTTATTAAAGTGTTGTATAATAATTAGGAAGTTTCCCATGTTTACAGCCTAACAGGCGATATAAATTGTTAATAGGTACATGTGATACTCTTTGTTGATGAATTCTTTGATTAGCACCGGCACTAATCACGTTGTTACCATACATAGGATCTATTGTAAGCACACCTTTTCTTTTTGCAGAATTGGAAACCAAAAGGATATTACTTGAGATTTTCAAGGAGCGGCAGCAAAGGAGTGCTCAAGCTGGTTCCATCCCAAGTTTTTACAAGAAGGTACACAACATTTCTGCACATGTTCTACCTGTCCTGTTCCTTTTCACTCTCTTATGATAAAATATTGCCTGGGTTGTAATATATGGGGTTTTCTTGTTTCCTGAGTACTGCCAGTTAGTTAACTCAGAATATCATCCTTCAGTTCATTAATATTTCATTTTGGCTCAGAAACCAGAAGAAGGATCCATTAGCCAGAGAGTTCAGAGGTTGGCAAAGTACAGGTTTCTGAAGGTAATAGTAATAGTTAACCTTTCTTATGTTGTGAAAACATGCTATGATTTATAACTTTCCCCTTCCCGTTATTTGTGCCTTATGGGATCTATTCAATACCTACAGAAACAATCAGAACTTCTTCTTAATGCTGACGATCTTGATGCCATGTGGGTTTGCCTTAGAGAAAATTGTGTTATCGATGATGCTACTGGTGCTGAAAAGGTAAGATATCTTTTTTTTTACACTTGTACTTCGCCACACATGCTGATGTGCCCGATCATGTGTTTGACTTAGCTTCCCCTTGCCTGCAACTCACTTTCTCTCTTCAAAGGATGAAACTAGGCATACTCTATAATCTAATAATCTATACATCTGCAACCTTATTTGGAAAAAGAAGATGTTTTGAAATAGTGAAAGATTTTGGTGCATTTGTAAAAAATATATTACTTTGTGCCGCTTATTTTGAGGCCTAACAACTGCATGTTTAATCTCCATACATGTTCACTTGCTTTTCACGTGGTCCCTGCTTGTAATTTTTTTTTGTGTATTACTGCAGATGAACTATGAAGATTTCTGTCATATCGCGACAGTGTGCACGGAGCAGATTGGCCAGAAATGCAAGCGTTTCTTCAGTCCTTCAAACTTCATGAAGTTTGAGAAGGATGATTCTGGGAGAATAGCCATCCTACCATTTTATCTCTATGTGATGCGCACAGTAAGTTATTTCCACTAGCAAACAAATGTTGATCTGCCATGTGCTTTATTGGATTCTCTAATTGGTCTTGAGTATAAAAAATACATACTCTTAGCATTTTTTTTTCTCGAAAAATACTCTTAGCATTTCAGCTCTCTGTTTTGATCTGATGTAGTTTTCCTTGTTCTGTTATATTGTGTTGCTTCATGTTTATGGTGATTTGGTTGAAATGAGATTTATGATTACACCAATTTTATTATCATTTACCGCAGACTTCTATCACATACAATATTTCTACTGTTACTTCCTCCAGGTTTCTCTTACTCAAGCACGAATTGATATGAGTGAACTTGATGAGGATTCTGATGGTTTCCTTCAACCTCATGTAAGGCTACCATAGCAGATACATGTTAGTGAGACCTTATAACCATGGAGGTGTTTAACATCCCTTGATTATTGTCACAGGAAATGGAAGCATATATAAGAGGACTTATCCCCAACTTGGCGCAATTGCGTGACATGCCATCAGCATTTGTTCAAATGTATTGCCGCATAGCTGCACGCAAGTTCTTTTTCTTCTGTGATCCACACAGACGCGGTAACTGTTCTTATTCTTGAATGCACCGGTGTTAACATCCTATAAATCCTTCACGGTAAGAACTCTTTATCTCATACTACATTGTTTCTTTTTGCAGGGAAGGCATGCATAAAGAAAGTATTGCTGAGCAATTGTCTTCAGGAACTAATGGAGCTACATCAGGTAACCTTTTTGAAAGTACTGCAGTGTTTATTGTGCAGGTCATAAAAATTCTTTTGCATTTTAAATATTAACCTTGTTGATACTCTGCCGAATGTTCTGATTATCTTGTTCAATTTATTTTGATTAACAATATTTGCCAGGAGAGCGAGGAAGAAGTAACTGATACCGAGCAGGCTGAAAATTGGTTTTCCCTGACTTCAGCTCAACGCATATGTGGTATGTTATTTGGCACCACTTGTTTTTCTACCTTTAATTTAATAGGTGTGTTCTGGTAAATGCTTTTTTTTTCTTAGTATGGCAATAATTCAGTGAACCGTTCTCATGCAGTTTTCACACCTTGTTTACTTGCTACCTCATGCTTGTGCAGATATGTTTCTAGCACTAGACAAAGATACAAATGGCACACTGAGCAAACACGAACTCAAGGAATATGCAGATGGCACATTGACAGAAATCTTCATCGAAAGAGGTTTACATTTGCTATCTTTTTGCACGCCGATATCTTTTGAACCACCTTGAGCAAAAAAAAAAAGGGGAAAAAATATCAACATAATAATTCAGAACTTGTTTATTTCAACATCGATTAGGTTTTTTTTCTATTAAGTTTTTATCATGAATACATATACTGATCTAGTTCTACTTTTCAGTTTTCGATGAACATGTTCGGCGGAGCAAAGTTGGTGGTGGAAATAGTCGAGAGATGGATTTTGAAAGCTTTCTTGACTTTGTTTTGGCGCTAGAAAACAAAGATACCCCTGAAGGCTTGACATATCTGTTTAGATGCCTTGATCTTAATGGAAGGGGATTCCTTACAACTGCCGATATCCATACTCTATTTAGGTATGCATGGAGTTCTTTATAATTCTTACTGTATAAATGATAGACACGGTGCCCTTTTCAATAACTGATTTAAACTCATGTGGCAAACCTTGTTTTAGCTTAACCTTTATGTTTTATGTGTCATAATCTGAACCATTATTAACATATATGCCAGGGGCTCAGCTTGAGCTATGGCTTGTTCATTATGCGTGATCTTTTAAAATTTTATCTCTATGTTTTCCTTAAATCATAGCTTGTGTTTAATTTTAAAATGTAAAACCAGCATTTTCACCATCAAAGTTGGGAACACCCTTCTTGCATATTCCATTATACTGACTAAATGTTGAATAGTTCAGTAGGTTAGGATTTTGTGTTCACTAATACTTTTTGACATAGTTCTGTCACTTTTTTTTGTTTTTCATTTTTAAAGTATTGTTTCAAAGATGAGTTAATATTCTGGAAGAAAAGAAAGGAGGCTGTTAGAGTCAACATTCCTTCCTGATACCATCTTCCTATATTGATTCTGTCAGTTTTGTGCTTGCTTGATTATCAGACCGTTCTGCTAGCCTTAACAGACAGGATATTGTTTGTATAACAATTTATTTCTAACCATAGGCCATCAGTGTGTGTTTTTTGGACCCACTAGATGCTTCCGCCTTTCTGATTTTCCTTCTCATCAGCTGTACTCATGTTTAGTAAGACATGGGAATTGACTGATAAATGTTATCTCTGAACCCTTGAGTTTTGCTTTACTAGTGCTCTGCTCTTATGCATAGTCTAATTTGTGAAAATATTTGCTATTTTCAGTAGTATTTTTCTGTTGTTTCTCCAAAAAATGATACTTCCAAGTTTGCAACTGACAGAAGTACCAAGAGTAGGACAAAGTACCTTTTGAAGCCATCGAAATGCAAATTAGAAAAGCAGGGTAGATCTAGATTGTAGAATAATGTCATAGCAGTTAGGAATCAAGCACTTGACTAATCATTACAAGACTCTCATCCTTGTGTATCACACAACAACAACAACCGAGCACTTCACTAGTAGATTCTAGAATGATATCAAAGCCTTTTAGTCCGAAGCAAGTTGGGGCAGCTAGAGTTGAAACCCTAAAAAAATCAACAAAAAGACCAGTAAAAGAAGACGGAGAAGACAGAATGAGGAGAAAAAAGGGAGAGGGATAAGTAATAAACCAAAAGGGTTATGCTGGAAAAGGTGAAGCCGCCAAAATTCTTGTGACCTTTTCCTAAAAAAATCTTGTAGTTAGGAGTTCTGGAACATATCACAGTTTACATTGTTGATTATTTTCTACAACAAAATGTGCAGAATGCAATTTGCAGTAGGGTCTGAGGCACAGTGTTGATTGCTGACTGACAGTTTCACAATTTGCATTGAAACATTGCAATTTGCATCACTTTCATACCTGTTGTACATTAAGTTTACATTGTATCTTATGTATCACGGGGTATACTTTGTCAATAGATAGAAGCTGGACATGGTTAAATTAAATGTGACCATGTTCATGATGTCTTTGATATCTTCTCATTGCTGGAAGCAAAGTATGTGAATAAATAACCAGGAAACTGGAACATGTTGAATAAACAAGATAAACAACTTGATCTCAATTTGACATTTCTTGATAGTCTTGAAATATATGGTTTGCAAGTCGTGTTCTAGATTCTAATTCAAAAGCCATTTGGAGAGGGGGGGTGGGGGGGGGGTGGGGTGGGGGGGGGGTGGTCTAGATTCTAATTCAAAAGCCATTTTGGGGGTGTCCTTTTTTTGTTGTTTCCATCTTGGAGCAGTCCTTTGTTGGTTGAACTTGACAAGTCGGTGTTGTCCCACCAGATCAGCATGCTGTATTCTTTTTACTTTGATCATCCATTTTACTCATGCTACCTTATATCTGCTTCCAGAGACGTACACCAGAAATGGATTGAGGGCGGGAACTATGAACTTTGCATTGAAGACGTGAGGGATGAAATCTGGGACATGGTGAAGCCGGCAGATCCTCTGAGGATCATGCTATCAGATCTTCTTTCTTGCAAGCAAGGTGGGACTATAGCGAGCATGCTTATAGATGTGCGCGGTTTCTGGGCCCATGACAACAGAGAGAACCTTCTCCAGGAAGAGGAAGAGCAAGTGGAAGAGGCTTGAGATGTTCAGCTGCCACGTACCTTTTCTGGTGCCTCATCATTTCAAGACTGCACAACTGTCTGTACTTCTGTATCTGTCTGTCCCTCTCTGTAACTTGCAATAGCGTTAGTTCAGTTCCCTTAAAAGTGTGCATTTTTTCTGTAAAAGAATGTAATTTGATCCTAGTCTTTGGATGATGTTGACTTGTTGAGAATAGCAAGCTGATGCTATTTTGGCATCTAGGCTTGATTGATTGTGTGCAGAGGGCATGACTAGAACGCTCAAAGCCTTAGGAGAGTATGCATAGCTAATCAAGCTATGCCTGCATGTATCTGACTTTGCAGTTGAAATTGTTACATAATATGTTGTATTCTCTTTGGCTTGATGTCATATGCTGGCTGCGATGTTTTATGAAAATGGAGTGGAGACCACCTCATTTCTCTGACCTTCTGTTACCAGAGGAACTCATTTCTGAGGCAGTTCGTATCTTCTGTTTGGGTGCTTGTCGTGTCTGGTGTCATAGTTTGCTGTGTTCAACATGTTTTGTTGTTGCTAGTTTTTGAAATGTAGGTTTTCTTTTGTAAGTGCAGCTCTCAGTCCAGCCTGTATTTTTTAGAAACTTCACATTGTCTGTTAAAATTGTCGCCGGGCTACAAACTCAAGAAGTTTTAACACATTTTCAATGAGTTGATGAGGATTGCCGCGGAAAGACTAGCATAGCCTCGCTACTTGCATTCCGTTGCAGATCCGTCCCTCGGTCCCTCTCCTAGCACTCGAGCAGTCGACCAGTCCAGTCTGTGAGTCTTGTCTCCTGTCACCACTGTCCACTGAGATTGCCCACGCGCAAAGAGGCCGGCGGCGGTCAGTCCCCTTCGAACACCAAGAGCCCTACACACCAAGTCCAATTTCAAATTCCCTCGGCTAACGCCCAGATCGCCGCTGCCGGGGATGGAGGCGACTCGGGAGTCCATGGCGGCGCTCCTCGACGCCGGCCTCTTCGGCTCTGCCCAGACGCTGGTCCGTACCGCGATCCCCCTGCCTCCCCCATCTCCCCCTTCCCGTCCGACCAACGCTCGGAGGCGCTAGGGTTTTGGCCCGAATCAGCCGTTACTCGAGCGCGCTCGCCTCCGCCACGTCTTGCGAGAGCGCGCGCTTGAGCGAGGTTGGGTGGGTGCGTGCGTGCGTCCGTCGGGTGATTTGAGCGACGTCTCGCGGTGCTAATGCTTCCCATTGACTTGCAGGGGTGTTTCCTTGTGTCCTCGGCTGGTGTGAGCAGTAATGAGGCTGGCATGTCCATGAAGGTGGAAAGCCTGGTAAGCTTCCTATCTTTGACCGCTCTGTTTTCTACCGATTGTACTTTTCTACTACTTGGTATGCTCTGGCTTCTGATTCCACAACAGTATGCATCGGCTAATTCTTGGACAGCTGATAGACGATAGAGTGCATGGATTTTCCTGCATACATAACATTTGGCGGTGCCAGTCATGGCTCAATTTGTTCCTTTGAGGGCTCACTTGCTAACTTGGCGTATTGCAGGTCCTGCACGGTGATGCTCTATATGGGGAGAGAGAATTTCGCAGAGCACTGGTAATGTTGCTAACAAGTATATGGTTAATATATAATGCATTGCAGAATTAAGCATGTGTCTTACTGAAATCATGGTTTCTAATTTTGCTTAACTCTGTGGTAGAGTGCGTACAAACAAGCTATGCTGTGCAGTAGAAGCATCCCTAAGCAAGCAGCAAGTAACACTAGAAGCTCAGTATCCACCACAGGCCGGTCACCTTCTCCAAATTCTTCGAATCTTTTATCATTCAATGAAAATGAGGTAAGGAAAGTCGACAAGACATTGTGATTTCTCAGGAGCACATTTATTTCTGTGTCACTCACAGCAAGTATCTCATTCAATTTTGCTCTACTGTTGCAGGTGAAGTTCAAGATTGCTCTTTGCCATTCTGCATTATGTGAGCACCGTGAAGCACTTATAGAGGTTCCTTCTTTTCCATTTACTCCTTGATATTCTTTTTCGACCTTGAATTCCATTTTATGAATACAGATGATGTGAAGTATGCCACATTTACCCATTTGTTTCCGGCAGATGGAAGGGATTCCTTCGAAAGTGAGGACACTTAAAATGAATCTGATGTTAGGGAAGCTTTATCGAATTTCTAGAAACACCCGTTCAGCTGCTGTGTGTTATAAAGAGTGCTTGAGGTATTACATATCAAACGATTTGTTTCCATGGATTTTCAGTTCAACTACATTGGCAATTTTATTCTTATATTGAAATCCATTTTAAACTTAAATATCGCTAAGATTTTCTGTGATCACTTCATTACAATAAAAAGAATTGCTTGTCTCTCCTATCATCCTTTGACGAGATAAAGTGACAAGGATCTATCTACCTCCTCATATTCCTTTGTCAGGCAGTGTCCGTATGTTTTTGAAGCTATTACAGCTTTGGCGGAAATGGGTCTTTCTTCAAAGGAGTTTTCATTATTATTTTCACAAGTAAGTTCACGTTCTTTTAATGAAGCTGTGAAAATTAAGCTTCGAGCGCCAAGTCTTAATTTCATATTTTAGAATTCAGTACTTTGCTCTGCTTCATTGTCGGAATTCCTTGTTGCCAACTGTATCAGCCTTTTCACGCTCTGCCTGCTAGCTGGATGCCAAATAATGTTGATATAGCAGCTGATACGTCATTGTTCCTCTAATATGGCAGAGAACCATCCTTTGACACCATATGCCAAATAATGTTGATATTCTTGCTAGAAGTTCATATCACTACAAAGATAATTCAAACACCATGAATTCTGTTAGCAATTTTCCTGTTTTTAAAATTCATTTAGCATACATTATTTACATTCACACGATTTGAACTAATCAAAGAATCATCATCTACCAAAACTTCTCCTGTGTGTTTATATTTTTTTACTGGAGCACCACATATGGAAGCTTTGCAGAAATGATAAACAACATCAATTTATTAGTCATTTAAACTTGTTTTAGTTGAAAGTCTAAAAATGACTATTATAGTATTATTTGTCCTTCTAGGTGCCAAATAGAGGCAAGCCGCCAGCATCAGGTGACTCTGCAGATGCACAACGCTGGTGGAATGTAAGTGAACTATGCGGCAAATGTACAGCTCTCTTCTATATAGCATGGATTTTCCATTTTGATATACTGCTAATGTTTCTTCGCTCTAGAGGATACTATATTATTTCTACAGTACTATTTGAGGCATAAGAGTTTATAGCATTTAGTGCTTAATCCTTTGCATCCTACAGTTCAAGTAACTAGGTTGGATTTCCTAAACCACATTTTGCACAAAGAATGCCAATTGTTATTTAATTGGAACAGTATGTGAATGATATCCTTGCCATCTTTATCTCTAGAGCACCATGTGTTCTCACACTCGTTGCACTTTTGGCCCATCTTTTCAGAATTTATCACCAATTCTGCCAGAAATAAATGTCTGTCTGTTTCGTTTTTCCATACGAGCATTTACATATCAGCTATGAAGCACAATCACAATGAATAAGTAAGAACTTAGTTCTATGAGCTCATGGTTAATCACTCAATTGCATTGATATTGCAATTTTTAGTAACTTATGTAGTACTCCCTTCGTATTTTTATTGTTGACGCTGCTTAGCTCAAAATTTGTGCTAAGCAGCGTCAACAAAAAAAGATCGGAGGTAGTATATTGCTATTTTGGCTTCCATTATTTGTTGATTTTCCAAAACTCTATGCCAATTCATTCTGCCATATCTCCTACCTCTTTGTTCTTTTATTAAATGGGTTCAGATGATTATTGACTTAAATTATTGTTCTTAACAGCGGTATGTTGAGGCTCAGTGTTGCATTGGTACACATGATTATAGAGGTAATGCACTGGCTTTTGTACAGGATCTTATCTAAAGATTCTGACATAAGTTCATAGTTGAATTCTGCAATTGATCAACAAATGCTTCACATTGTTACCAAGGAATTTCATGTTTTTTTAATGAATGGTAGAATCCTCAATCTTGTAGTTTGGATTTTTGTGCTACTGAGCATAGCTTAATATACAAATTTTTCTTATACCTTTTTGTTTAGGTTTATCTGTTGTATCTTACACTTCCTAAACTTGAGTTTATTTAGTTGTATCCTTTGAACATATAGTTGCATATTTTGGCTGTAGAATGACATGTATTCACTAGTGATTAAAAATAGTAATTAGGCTTACATCATCTTGCTTTTTACAGGTGGCCTTGACATATATCTAGAACTAACGCAACGGTTCCCCAACAATGTGCATATCCTCCTGGAAATTGCAAAGGTTTGTCTTTCTTTGACTGCACTTTTGTTCTGCTCCTTCCTATATTAGGCTTGTCAAAGTTCTAACAACTGCATCAAGTTCTATAAGATCTCTTCTTGTGTATATATATACTCCTTTAAATTTGTCATGTTGTTCTCCTTGGTGTCTAGAGAACTTCTGAAGTACACTGTTCAACTTATGTTTTGTTTTGGTGGCATTAATTACCTCCATGTGGGATTCCTGATGTTTTATCTTCTTATTTCAAGGTTGAAGCCATCATAGGCAGATACGACGAAGCCATCATGAACTTTGAGAAGGTAAATTGAAATTGAACAATTACAGACTTAGGAGGCTCGGGACATCACCCTAACAAGTAAAGAGATTCTAAGATCATTTTCTGTTTTGACTTCCTCTTTGCAGGCTCGGCTAATTGATCCAAACATCATGACATATATGGATGAGTATGCAATTATTCTAAAAACAAAGTCTGACTACACTAAACTAAACAAGTTGGTACATGATATGCTTCAAATTGACCCTGCAAGACCAGAAACATGTGTTGCTCTTGCAGCAATGTGGCAAAGAAAAGATGAAAAAAAAGCTTTGACATATGCTGAAAAGGTATACCTTTAAAAAACTTGTCTTTTATGGAAGCTAACTTCTGTCTAATGTCTTTGCGATGTTTCCTTTCCATCAGAGCCTCCGAGTTGATGATAGGCATATAACCGGCTATATTATGAAGGTAATACTATAAAACATTGTCAATAAATGGGTTTTATATATTATTATGACGACTTCCTGTTGAATTTCATTTTTGCAAAGCATCATTGAAAAATATGTCAATGAAGTCACTCAATCACTCAAGTTTGGTTAGGTCGGATTCTAAAAATACTTGATATGTTTGTTGGCTTATTTCCTTTGTGAAGTTCTTGGTTAGCTTTGCATGGCTGCTACTATCTTAATTTGGTTAGGATTACCATATTCCCTCTTTTAGCGATCATTATCTCCATTTCTGTCACCCATACGATAGGCTTATTGTTGTTAGAATAATATGGTGGATTATATTGATAATCATAATAGACCCAATGGGTTACATATATAGGGGGAGAAGACTCAAAGCTAGACTAGGATAAGGAATCTATAATTAGAGTCCTAATCTACTACTATATCCTTAACAATTGTTAACATACTGTTTTATATGAAGGGCAACCTGCATCTTTCATTGAATCGACCAGATTTAGCAGTGACAGACTTCAGAGGAGCTCAAGAAGTGAGGCCTGATCTTCGTTCTTATCAAGGTTATTGCGTTTGACACCTCTGATTGTTTTATCCAAAACACAGTTCCTGATCCTGTCTCTAAATATAAGTATACTCTCAGGTCTTGTGCGTGCCTATCTGGCACTCTCCAAGTGCAAAGAAGCTTTATACACTGCTCGTGAGGCAATGAAGGTTATGCATCAGTCTGCAAAAGCTCTCAAGCTAGTTGGCGATGTTCATGCTATTAGTTCCAGTGGGAGAGAAAAGGTGATCCTTCTTTCGGTTGGGTCATTATTGCGCAAATTGTATATTTTGTGTCCCTGAAAGAATGCAATGCTTAGTTGTATTTAATTAGGTGAACAATGGGTGCCACTGACCTGAAGCAGCTTTTGCAGTTTATTTCTGTAGGAAAGAATCAGCAATTTGGTATTTACAGTCATTTCACTTATTTGATCATCTGTGATATGAAAAGGGTCCTTGTCAAAGGTTCTTCAGATAACTGTCCAATGCTACCCAAGAAACACATGTTTTTAATTCTTTACCATGTAATTCCATGGTGCGCAAGGAAAATTATAGATTTCCTTTTAATGTGATTGTTGCTATAGTGACTTAAAAAAGAAAAACTGTAATAATGTTTACCAGTATTTCATTCATCAGATGGCATATTTGAAGAGATACTTTTATGGCAGATTGAATCTTGTTTGTCCACCATTTTTAGATATACTACTATCTGGTTTTTAGTTGATAATGTTGACTGTTTTATTTCATTTTTGAGCTAAGGAAGTAGTCCTAACGACATCAATTAATAACCGGAGGGAGTACCATTTTTTGATATATTTAAAAAATATACTACCTTGATGGCTGCTGTTATTTAACTTTGTATGCTTTCCTTGAAAGAGCATCTTTTTGCCAAGTTGTACCGTTAAATATCGATTCATAACTCACAGGCAAGAAAGTTCTATGAAGCTGCCATTCGTCTTGAACCTGGATTTCTTGGAGCTGCATTGGCCCTAGCTGATCTACATGTCTCTGACGGAAGGAATAGGGAGGCTGTTATGCTACTTGAAAAATTCTTACAACAATGGGCAGACGATTCTCTACACATCAAGGTGGCCCAAGTATTTGCAGCAACAAATATGCTTTCTGATGCACTTTCCCATTATCAATCTGCCCTAAGGTGCGCTTTTTCTTGGAGATTCATCATAGCAATTCTGTCTCTTTGTTGTTGTCTTGAAATTGTGAAGATATGTACATTAGATGCAACGTTTAATTTGTTAATATATAGGGTTGAACCAGACTATAGAAGTAAAGGTTTTCCTGCTAGTTCCCGGTGCTAGATTTACTGTCAACTATCACAACAACAAGAACAAAGCCTTTAATCTCAAGCAAGTTGGGATAGGCTAGAGATGAAACCCTGAAGACCAAAGCATAAGGACAAACAAGCAAAAAGGAAGAAGAGTAGAAGAAAAGAAGTGGAAAAAGGGCAAAAAGAAAAAACAAAAGAAGGGGTAACAGAGGAGAAACCAAAATATATTTCTAGAAATGGCAGGAAGAAAGGGGTAAAGTCAGCTATATTACTAGAAAAACTAAATGGCAGGAAAAAAAAATGATGTTTCCTATGATTAGTTAGTTGAAGTGGCCAGGGTTGGACTGCAAGTCAAAAGCTACCCATAAGTATATCTGAGCTGTCTACTTAATTCATACATGTGCAATTGCTATTTTATTTTCCAATAGGCTAGTTTTCTGTATATCTTAATCAATTTCGAGATATGTTCTGTGTTATCACTGCTTATTATTTCTCTCTTTTGTATATTATTACTATCTTCTAGTTCAAGAATAGGAAATTATTTGTATTTCAGGATAAACCCACATAATGAAACTGCAAAGAAAGGATTGGAGCGCTTGGAGAAGCAAATGAAGGTTTATACAAATTATAACTATATATCATTCTCTCTAGGATTACTCTTCTTTTTGTTTCAGTCTCCCTTATTTGCTCCTGACCTTTCTTTTTTACTTTTATTCTTCATCGTTCAGTCTCTTTCTTGATATACTACTGCCACCACCATAAGACGGTGACCATGGTCTGATTGAATTTTCATGTGCAGGGAGTAGACCCAGATGCCCCTGAAGAGGATGAAGAGAATGAGGCTGACGACATTGACGCTGACCAGGACGATGCTGAGCTGCTATAGAAACGTTGTGGACTTTTTGAAGATCTCCATAGCAGATATTTGAAAAAGTGATGTGTCGGGCCGCACCATAGCTGTGTCCCATCGCATCGACAACAGGCATCTCAACCGGAAGATGTTGCATTCCTCATCCACTTACCTGGGTCATCGTCTTAAGCTGGCACTGGTTGGTTTTGAAATGCTGTGCAGCACTGGTATCATGTCGGTATAGGTTGTTTTACCAACGGTTTTGTATAGCAATGGTCTTGTAACTGAGTAGCAGATGTTCTTAGCGTTGTGTTGCCGTGCCGAGGATGCCACATAGACCACAGGCGTTTGTCAAAACTCTTGTGCCGAGAGCTTTCTATATTGTGTACCAAAATAGTGTATTTAAACTTAATATATGATACATGCGCTGCTTGATGTACAGTTTCATATAGCTAATACCAGACAAAATAACCATTCAAATGTACCACTAAAAAGGTACCATCTAGTGAACGCTACACACTTAATTAACAAGTCATCTGGAAAGAGATTTTGCTGTATGTACAAGGAAACAAGCAGAGCTCAGATCCAGTGCTATGAATTGCTTTGAATACTGTAACAAGGATAGACGATCGACTAAACGTGAACAGGAGGAAAAAAAAACCCGGTAGGGGGAATAGTCGAAGGCTATAGTGCAACCAGGCAACACATATGAAATTAACAAGGACTAAACAAATGTAATCCAGGTGCAATCTGGATGTCTTATAAACATAACGGTGCACAACAGCAAAACATCCTTCTTTATTGCACACGATATACAAAGTATCACAACTTTTTCTGCTCACAAAAACATAATTATGTGCATATATCAAATGTTGCAACCGTTGGAGATTCCAAAATCTGTGCATGTGGCATCATGACAATGTATAAGCATCCTAATTTTTCTTTGGGTATTCTCTAGCACCGAATATGGTCGATCCGACTCTGACATTTGTGCTGCCCATTTCAATCTGCACATACACAGAAACAACAAATAATGTTAGCGGTGCAGGTATCAGCATATCTGTTTCCTTAATGTAACTGTCTTCTTACCGCTTGCTCAAAATCAGCAGACATGCCCATTGACAACTCGCACTGCTCATCTGGAATTTCGAGCTCCTTGCATACCTCTTTACGGCAGTTACTCAGTGTCTATGAATTTTTGACAAATGGTACACAAATTAGCCATAACGTCACTCCAACTAAGTTGTATCCCTTTCCCTAAAAAAACTCCTTAAGTTGTATACCAAAATATAAAGTTACCTTGAAATTCTCTGGAGTTGAGGAGTAATCGAGCATCCCGATTGTCATCAGACCAGAGAATACAAGATTCGGACAGTTCAATTTGACATGCTTTGCTAGTGCAACACATCCTGAGGGATCTACTCCGAATTTTGCTGCAGAATAGAATAAAATGTTTTCAGAAATACAGATTTTCACTCTTGACATGCTCACAACCAGGGGCATTGTACTGTCATACAGCAAACCCATAATGCTTATAAATACTCATCCATGACTTCAGACAGTGATCAGTGTATCAATGCTATACATTTCAAGGACCATAGGTCTCAACATTCAAATATTCTGCCATAAAGTGATTTCAGGTTTCAGATATTCTAAGTTAAAAATTGTATTCAAAATGGAACTAGATTACTCACATTCTTCTCCACTAGAGTTGACTTGGACCAAAACCTTTAGAGGTTTTCTTCCCAAGTCAGCTACCACCCGATCAAGACGGTTAGCAATCTGAAAGGATAAAACATTACATTTGAGCTGGTTACAGAGTCAAATAAAAAAGAGTGAAGTGCATGACCGGTCCTCAAACTTGTTTGGGGGTGTCATCTAGGTTCCCAAACTCTTAAGGGACTCTCTGGATCCCTAAACTTGCTAAGTAGTTCATTCATAGTCCAGATATCTCTAGTTAGCACTGATTCGCCTAGATGATATTGTCGTGATGTCCATGTCATCAATTTTAATGACATCATCACTTATATTACTCTTTGCCTCACCAAAAAAATACAAATATCTGAGAACCACAATGAACAACTGGAAAGTTCCAATGTTTTTAGGTCTAAAGTGATGCAACAGAATCTTCTTTACAAAATAAATATCTGGCTTGAAATAAGTTCTACTGAAATGCCACACATGGAGACTAAATGAATGTGGTGTCGTATCTTTGTTGACTCAGCAAAGGAAAACAGTCTTATTAAAGTGCAATCAAAGTGAGTGAACAACTGATGCGTGAATGCATCAAATGCAAGCATTTTGTGAAATCAAACAGAAACGCGATAGTTTAAACCACAGGAAAAAGACTAAATTGATAACATACCTTCTCATCATCTACACTTTCAACCATATCAAGATTTGGCACGCCAGCTAAATGTCAGATAAACAAGAAAAGAAATGTTAGTCTGAACCATCAACCATGTTGTAAGGAATGCACAAAGGTAGCCGATGTTTGTAGAATTCAGAAATTACTGTTAGAAAATTAGCCTGGTAAGATACAATTAACGACTATCTAGGCAATAGCAAAATCAAAGCCACTGGAAGTTACGACTGAAAAACTCTGAACAAAAAAGACAAGCAGATGCCCCCCTTGTTATTTTTTACTTGCATTCTAGGATGTGCAAGCCATCAAGTTAGTGGGTGTGTTATCAAAAAAATCATAACCACATACTCCCTCTGTGCTAAAATTGCTATTGTTAGGGCAACAAATCTAGTTCATTTTTGAACTAAATTTCTTGTCCTAAAGACAACAATTCTAGAACGGAGGGAGTATATGAATAAAGGTAAATTTCTTGCACATAAAACTTCTATTAGTGGGTGTGCTATCAACAGTACGTCAGTAGTGTTTATTTTAACAAGTTATATGTCACTGCATTTTGAATGAGTTATCCTAGCATATAACTAGAAAAAACAATAGTCAAAGGTGTTCATAGGGGACCATTACAATGCCCTAAGGGGATAAAAGGTGAGAAAGAATTGGTACAGACCAAGTAACGCTCTGGCTTTGTTACTTTGCAGGTTCCCGATGAAATGCCACTCAATATCCTCAGGAAGCTGCAATGAGAACACTTGCTTAGAAAGAAAAACAGTAGGTCATGGACTGCAAGGACTAGGTAGCATGCCCTGCAAGAACTCCAGATATATGAAAACTTTTAGATGCTAGAATAATTACACTTCTGAAAGTTTCGCTCAAACATTAAACATTCTCCAGCTTCCAACTGTTACTGGTTAACTATGGCCAAAATCATTGGGAATAGGTTATTCTAGAATCTAGAGTAAAAATTTCCAAATGAAAGTGATTGACTAAATGATGTCCAATAAGTACCCTACGTACCTGAATTCTTTATACCCTCTGGTGCAGACCTACTTTTGTGATTAAATGAGGACAAATTTTCAAAATGAATTATTACCACATTATTAATTTCTGAAGATACACTAGAGTAACAACAGAGCTTCACAGGATTATACAGAGTGCCATAGGTGGAGTATGGATATGCCTAAAAATATCATGTTGAATTACTGACACAGTTGAAATGCAGTCCCATATGATGCTGCTAGCAACAAAATTATCACCATTCCAACTACAAGTTCAATCTACTGTCAGGTATAATGTCTTTGACCATGAGATTACGGCTGCACAGAGCAATCAACATGCACAAGATTATTACTACGGACGGCTCAGAAAATTGTGGAGAAGCTACCAGAGTCCAGAGCTACCGATTTCCTATTTACATGATTCAGACGCAGATGAGAACAGCTACGATAACGTCGCGACTAGCTTGACTAAAGTGCTGTTGCCACCAATTTAACATTCTAATCGGTGATTCCCATAACGAGAAGAGGAAAACGGTGAGAACGTCTCGGCTTGGATGAGCATCCCGGGGGAGCAATCCAACCTGGGGCGCCTTGTCGATGAGCTCCTGGACGTAGTTCTCGCCGAAGCAGCGGTGCCCCGCGTCGTAGACGGAACGGATGACGGCCACGGGCTTGGTCTTGCTGACCGCCACAACGCGCACGGACCCCGGCGCGCGGCCCGCACGCGCCGCCGCCTGGTGCGCGCGCGACAGCACCGACCGGAGCGCCGCCGCCGCGCCCTCCGCCGCGGCCACGGACGCCATCTCCGGCTCTGCCGAGGCCGCCCCAGACGATCCGGTCTCCGAAGTGGCCACTGTCGCCGCCGTGGGGTAGGTGGGCGCGCCGCCGCCGATTTTGTCTCGCTGCTCTAGTGCTCTGGCTCTGCTTAGTTTTTTTTGCCTTTTATTTTAATAAAGCTTCTGCCTAGTTCGAGTGTTCGATGCTTTCGAGCGGCTTGTGTTTTTCCTTTCTATTTTTTTTTTTATAAAAGGATCGAATCTCGATCGTTTCTTCTCTCGTGTAGTGGTGTGTGAGGTTCTCTCGTCTCGCGCTTTGTATTTTCTGGAATGTTCATAGTGGTGCGAGTGTGAAGGAGGAATTGAAAAATCGCTACAGTACAGGTTTTTTTATCGTAAAAAACCATTGATAAACTTTTTCTCCGATAAAAGGAAATCCAGAATTCTGCTACATTATATTCTCTGTCGCTTCTAAATATATAAGCTAAAAGTTATGTGATGATCACAGACAATACACATCCAAATATTTTGTCACGCTAGTGATTTTTCGAATCGTGCTAGGATTAACATGAGTAAATAAAGTTTCTTTGACGGACGAGCAAGTACCTTCCCATTAAGCCTAAAAAAACAGACATATGCCACCCACAGAATATTGAGATAGTGTTAATGCTAACCAACGAGCAGTATATCGAATTTATCTTACGATCACTTCCACGTCCAAAACTACTGTTTGAAATGGGTGCTGGTACGAGCTCAAGTATTCTCTATATCCAAATTTTAAATGTATTTTTGTTATAAAATTATGAGAAAAAGATCTTTAGTAATTCTAAATGTGTTGTTTCGACCTATCATTCAACGTCACCTTAGCTCGTAGAAATCCACATATAGTACGTGCCAACCCGGCCTATTTCTTGGGAGCAACTCGCTTGTGGCCCATCCATCGCTGAAACCCACGGTGAGCCAACCTCCCCAACACTTTCCGATTGCGAAAGAATATCTCAATTTAGGGGCTGACCACAAACCGTTTGTTTCTTTCTGAAAAGGAGCAATTGCGCCAATAACCTCATTTTCAAGTTCAATTGCACGTTTGACCCTCTTTTTTAGGGTTTACATGTTTACTCATGTTTTTTTTAAAAATAAATTACATGATTCACTCTATTCCGTATATAAATAGGACTAAATATGCCATAAAATAGGGTCAATCGTATAATCATTTTTCAACCCGTGCTAGAGATGTTCTTACTTACCTTTTTTTTGTTTAGTAGCTTGTTATAATATCTCTATGCAAATTGTTTAGAACTTTGAGTCATTTGACAAGTCATAGTTACACCATTGTATTATAATTGCCAAAGACAATTATCATAGACAATTATCATAGAGATATTGTAATTTTGCAGTGAAGGGTACCTTGAAATGTTGAAATGACATATTTCTCCATTTCAACAAAGGCTAGAAGTGTTGCATGTCACACTCTCATATTTCCCTTCCATAATGGTTGATTTCACATACAAGTGATTGGGAGCATCCCACCATCGGTTAGGCACTTAACCAAGGTCACGTAACCTAAAATCTTGATCTATCACTCCATAACAAATTCCTTAATATGGGTCATGTTCATAATTGACAAGATGTGTAAGGCCTTCATACAATATGTAGGGCATGATGAATAATGGGAGGTATCAGCTGACGATGATCATTTTAGGAACTTTAGTGGGACAAATGGATCACCTATAAATCGGGTCACTACTCTACAACCTCATATTTTGGGATTCTAGGGACGAGCTAACCATGTAGATCATTCTAGAATTAAAAGTACATCTATGGCTCTAGTGGGTTTTAGTGTATTTTATGACAATATGATTAAAGAACTAATCCTATTTGTGAGTATATGAACAAGTTTTATATGAAGAATATACTTAGCTTCAATACAAATGATCATCTTCGGTAATGCAAAATTATATAAGGAAAATAGACCTATGTGATAAAAAGAAGAAGTGTCAAATAAAAGGATCCATGTAAGCAATATTAAGACAAGCCATGTTTGAAATGAATATGGGACATGTAAACCATTGATATGAGATGGTCTCAACGAATTAGTGTAGTCATCATAGTCAAGAAAAGAAGTGATCAAGTGCTATTCTTCTATTGTATTAATCTTGGAAGCAACTTGATCAAATCAATATTTCATACAAGAATTCAAATGAAGGCATAACGATGCTACAAAGATATGTATGGTTCAAGAATAGCAAGATGGTAAAGGATTGACATGACTTGGCCGTGATGGACCATGCAAGGAGAAGGGCAAGATGGAGTCTTGACACCGAGGGACCTAAGCATTGGTGTAAGGTTCATGATCATTGAGGTCACCCCAAGGTATGAATGTTTTGATGATGAATGACAAACATAAAATATGACTAATGCCTACACGAGTATTGTGCGTGTACAAAACCTTTTCTACTCTATGATGATTATAGACGGTTGCCTTGGCAATGGATGACAATGACCACAAGCATGAAGGCTTGATGAGCTTGATGAGTCTAAGGGTTAATGGAGATGGATCAAGGCTAAGGACAAGCTATGGAGCAACTGTTTGAAACACTTGTATAGTTGTTAAGGCTTTGAGTCCATCGGAAAAACCAGACTATCAAGGGGGTCTAGGTCATGTCTCTTAGGTCACGGCTAGTCGGTGATGTGCATGGATGCTCAGTGAAATCACGGACACTAGGTGACAATGAAGAAGCTGGGAAACGAAGTCAAGCAAGGACGAGAAGTTTCAGCTTCTGGACAGAGTGACCAGACAGAGGGGTCAGTGGAGACCGGACTGTACGGTCACTAGGAGATCAGAGAGCAGTCTGCGAGGAGTCTGTCATCACGAAGGCCCATAGAGACTGGATGGTCCAGTCTACAGATCGGGCGGTCTGGTCTGTGTGGATGGGAGTCGGGACAGAAGGTGCAGAAATGGATGCCCTCTGGAATGGAGAGAGAAGGAAGAGACCGGACGGTCCGGTCTACTGACCGAACGGTCCAATCAGTGCAGGTGATCAGCTGGCAGGAAGCCAACGGCTCTGGAGGAGCCGATCTATAGAGACCGGATGGTCCGGTCTGGCAGTGATCGGACTATACAGTCACTAGGCCCAGAAAGCTGATTTCATGGAGCAACGACTAGTTGGAGGTTGAAAGTCTATATAACTTCGTTGCTGGGGTCTTGGAGACCTCTCTTGACCAGTGGAATGCCTTGGAGCATTTGGTAAGAGCCAAGAGGAAAAGAGAGGAGCACTAGGAGGAGACATTGCATATCTTGAGAGTGTTAGTGAGAGTAACAAGAGCATCTTACACATATAAGGCTAGGGTGTACTTGAGGGTGTGATCTAGGTTGTTACTCTTAGTCCATGGTAAGACCTAGACCGGTTAGGTGTCGATGATCGAGCCTATCATGATCAGTTGCGAAGGCCGTCACACGTTTGTACACAGTTTGAGCCCGCCGGTGAAAGGGGCATCGCTAGTGAGTGCCCATGTCGGCTCGAGGAGTCCGACAAGTTCTCGAGAGAGGCGAGCTTGTGCCTTGGTGGCAGTGGTGACGTGACCGTGTCTTCACTCCGACAGAGACTGCGGGCTCGTGTGCAAGAACTCCACTTGGTGGTGGGAGGGACCAGGACTCCGACGGGAGTGGTCCAATGAGGAGTAAGGGAAGGCGCCATCCTTCCGAGACCTCGAGAAAAAAATATCATGAGCCATCTGTTACTCTACTCCTTACTTTGATGCCTTTACTTCCCGCATTTACATACCGTGCTATTCATCCTTGTGTGCTTATCTTGCTCTAGTTGATTAACTTGTAGACTTGCATAAATAGGCTTCTCTACTTGCTAGTTGTGCTTAGCTTTCACTTGATCACTAGCATGTATAAGAGTTGCTTTAGCTTGATTGATCACCCTAGTATGTATTGTGTTACTCATGCTTGTGTTCTTACCTTGTACTTGATTTAGTAGACTTGCATGTGTAGGACTCCTTGCTAGCTAGTTATGTGCTTTCGCGTTTCTTTAATTCCTAACTTGCATAGGAGTTGTATTGTCTTGTGTGACTACTAGTATGCTTAGGTTATTGTTCCTTTTATGGGTTCATTATCTTGTTAGTGTGATCACCACTAGAATTGCATAGGAGTTGTTTTGAGTGGTCGGTTTTGAGTAATTAGCGAATTTGGCATATATAGCGAGTTCTCGATTCACCCCCCTCTCGATCACCCGGTCCTTTCAATTGGTGAAGGGCAGATGGAGCTAAATCGTGATGAACCGATCAGATATAAGTGGTTACACATTTCTAAGTATCAATTATTATCGAAACATGTAGATATGGTTTGACTTGTGAATAAAAAATGGAAATTGGTCATATGCATGGGAAATTCCAAGTCACGAACTCTAGGTGATGACGCTAAGTGAAAAGTACATATGACAAAATTCATACTCATGCAAGCTCAAGTTGAGTAATTGTCTTTTTATTTACTCTTGAGTTTTGACATGTCGCTCTATAAAGAGGGATGTTGCATGGTTTGCTTATAATGTTTTAATGCTCAAAGCAAAACCCTAGTGAGATGAGAGAAACACAATGGTCACACAAATCACAAGTCTCACTACCTCTGAGAAAACCGGTTGGTCCGGTTTACCAAACCGAAGGGTCCGATTTGGGTTCAAATCTCTATCGGCTATTTTAGGAAAGCTGAAGGGTCCGGTTTGCAAAACCAGAGAGACCGGTTTTGACTAGTTTAATGTAACGACTAGTTTTGGGGGGACAAGTATAAATACTCTCTTCTCCCCTCCTTTGGAAGTTGCTAATAGTGTGCACAAAGAAAATACATCCAAAGCCTTGTAGTGCTCTCCCCAATTCCTCTTTGTGAGGTTTTAGTGATATGTGAGAAATCCTAAGTATTGGGTTGAGAGAGATTGAGATTGAGAGTATAAAAGAGAAAATCCCACACTTGAGCATTTGAGCATTGTGTTGCTAATCCGTGAAGCATTTGTTACTCTTGAAGGTGAAACCTCCTAGACGACTTAGCGTCACCCTAGAGCTCCAAGCTTGTGGTGAGCCTTGGGAAAGTTTTTAAAGGTTCGCTTTGCCTCCACAAGGGAAGAAGCAAAGATAGTGGATCGCGGAAAGCGGTTGAAAGAGACCCAACTTGGAGCATGTTGTTGAGCAGCTCAAGCTTCCTCAACGAAGACGTAGATAGCTTGGAAGCAAACTGTTGAACTTCGACAAACAAATTCCCATGTGCTTCATTTGGTTTGCTCTCTTAAGTTCTTGCTTTACTTATTGTGATTCACTAGGTTGCATGAGTAGTTGTGCTTGTCTCCTCTATGGTTACATGTGCTAGATCTTGTGTGTTTCATTAGAATCTATTAAGTTTGCTAGACTTCAGTGGGACGCTGCAATTCCAGTTTTACTCTATCTGTCCTAAGAAAACCGGAGGATCCGGTTTACCAAACCGTTGTGTCTGGTTTTGGTAGTAGATAAATTGTGTAGATTCTTGGCGATTCTATTTTGTGTCTGTTGACATTTCTTAAAGTCGCACCAGAAATATTGCTATCCCCGGCATGGCGCCAGAAATATATGTTGACACTTGCTAACAACTGCTAAGTTACATCAATATAACCATCCCCGACAATGGTGCCAGACATAATTATAAAGATGAACTTCCATGTCATAATAGTAAAATCCACAAACGCACGGATAATATTGTTGTAGCATTTCACTATTGGATCGCTCCAGTAGCTTGTCATTTATAGTTCTACCAAGAAAGGCTATAGCATAAATATAGGATTGTTAATAGTAACGTAGTCATAAAGACGGGTATGAGTATTCTGAGTTTATACAGGGGTAAGCATAATAATGAATAGGGGTAGTGTGACACACAGAGCAATCTTTACTAAAGATAAATAGAAGTCCTAAGTCACTAGGGAGTTTAGGTTAGGAGAGCAAAGCCGTATCTCTAATGTTAGTCTACCTATATAGTCACATAGTCAAACAATTACAAGCAAGGTTATACTAGTCATAGTCTAATGTATTCAACACTTCGTGTACGGATTCATGCTCGGCATACACAAGGCAACTCCGTCTTGGACACACATCATAACCGAACGTGGAAGAGTACAATGGACAGATAGGGCTGTCATCACCTACCGCCTACCGCTACAAATCATGGATTACGAGGTGATTAATACTACCTAGCCATCTAACCACCGTGCTTACACATTTAGGTAGAATTCTAGCATTTATCAAACACTAGAATCACCGATTGGATTAACAAATACTAAATCATACATAACTCTAACCCTATGAATTAACAAGTTATGAGCTAAGCAATTACAATCCTAATTGGATATCAAACCCATGTTAAAGCATAACAACTAGACTAAAGTACAACTAGCATTATAACATTTAAACTATAGTCAAGGTGTATACCAAGCATGACAACAAGGTAGCAAGTCTATATCATCATAAAAGCATAAAGTCCTATGACATGAATATGATATATAACCAAACAAGGAACACATATCATAATCATAACTATAAGGAAGAACTATATTAATTGAATAGAGCAAAATCATAATATAAAAGAATAAAAGAAAAGGTAGTAGAGCCATAACAATACTCCTATGACTTGGAGACTTGAGCAAGGCTCCTCCTACACTAAACTCCACTAGAACTAGGACACTATTAAGTGAAAGAGGGAAATGAATAACTCTTGAGTGTGTTTGTTGGAGTGAAGCTCTGCCCTTCTATTTATAGGGGCCAAAGGTCGATACAAGGAGTAACCGCCACGGAACCGCCATGCACCGACATTGCCAAAGAGCCCTTTTGCTTTGTTCTTTCTATGGGTGGTTGGTCTGTGGGTCCTCTTCTATTTTGACTCGGTGTTCTTCAGAGGAATCCCATGTAGCCACGTATGCAATCCGAGGGAAGTCCAGTTGGCACCGTCTCATTGGCTGGAACAGTGTTTTCCCGTATTATGCTCTATTTCTCTAATTATATTGTATCAAATCTCTGCATGCACATGAATTTCCAAGGACAAGTGGAATCTTATTGTTCCTAATTAACATGCAAGTATGAAATGCTAAGTCTTCCTACTTTTATAGGTATAATGATGATCAAAATTGGTACTTAACGACCGTTAACAAACCCCCAAGCTGAACCTTTGCTCATCCCGAGTGAAGGCAAAACTCAAGTTGCTCGTCCCAAATGCACAACTAAGACACTTTGCAAAGAATTGAATAAGTTGGCATGAGTACTTCACCTTTTATTACTATAGGGCGTTGTAGCTTCTCCAAATCTTTGGCAGTTGGAAGATAGAACAATTTATAAAACTACCATTACGTCTACTCGCTTTGATCGACTTTAGCCTAGAGGTTAATTTTTTTTGATAAATTTAAGTTTCTCAAATGATTCACTTAGATCGCTCATAAGTGTATAAATTCCTCACCAAGGCTTATGATGCCTCAAAGATCCTACCTCTAAAGGCTTATATGTAGAGCTCTGGGTAAGGTTAAATATGGCATACCTGTATTTCATATGTCACCGAGTCAAAATAGTGGATCCATGGAGAAAACATTTCCTACAAGCATGATCAAGATATGCATGTGTGATGGATTTGATGGAGTGGAATGGAAACTCTTTATTTGTCTCTCCCTTTATTTGACAGTCCTGGCTATAATTTCTTTCTTTCTTTTTCTCTCAAACTCTTCATGGAGCAAGAGTTTTTTTTTTCTTCTCTTTTTTTTCGATAGCCATAACCTTGATTGCCTTGGGGAGAAATCAATCATGAAGACAAAGTCTTTATTTTGTGGATGGATGGTGTGACAAGGATGATTGCTAATTTCCAGTGTGGAAATTTAGCGTGATGTGCGCGGACTTAATCATGAATGCAGAAAATATTTCTCACTAGTGTCATATAATTTTGACATGACTCAATGAAAATACAAGTAGCATATGTAGAAGGTTTTGCAATGTAGCACAATATATGGCTGTGGAAGGAATTTATATCATTGAGGAACTTGTCATTTTTATCAAATTAATTCTCCGGGTGTCAAGTTTCATAAATTGAGCAAGATCATAGCAGCCCTAACTAACCATATCATATCTTCCAACATCCTAGAAGGATAATGATTATGCTACCCACCGGTGTGTTTGAGGTGAAATTTAATCATGCCAACAAACCAAAACTAGGTAGAGTGCTAAGTTGTAAACTAGGCATATGAAAGGAATAAAAGACAGAGCAACTATTCATCATCTCAATATAGGAAACCTTATGCATTCATACCGCGCATGAATTTATTCATTATTATTATTATTATTATTATTATTTTCTATTTATCATGCATGTGAAAGGGAAACAAATATTTTTCATGTTTTTAGTTTATTATGCATGTGGTGATTGGAAAAGTAAATGATACAAGTTACCTTCACCTTAGGGGGAGGAACTCCCCCCAAGCTGGCTTGAGCTCACTCGAAGGACGGCGGCCCTTGACCGAAGTAGCCTTAAGAGTGAAAATAAGAACCCACTTAGGTGTTACCCCAATAGACCTTATCCTCAACTCTCGAGAGCTGCCGTTGGACATCATCCCTCCACTCATTCTCTTGCTAGATATGAGTGTGGATGGTGTGGTCCAACTGGTCGATCTGGAGGGACATGTTGTCGATTTGCATAGTGAGGTCATTTGTGCCCCTCCTTAAACTGCTGCACTGCTGCAAGAGTGATGTATGCTGAACGATGGTGGTAAGCCACTTGAACTTGAGCTACCGTAGGCTCCCCCCGAGCCATTCACCGGTGTCCCAGGATGCACTGCTGCTTCTGTGAGGAATGGCATGATCCCAAGAACCCGTGCTTGGCTCCTCCCTCGAGAAGGATGCCTCGGTGTTCCTCCATGATTTGTTTCTGGTCATGGGACCGGAAACACTATTCCTGCGAGCTGCAAAGCATGTCTCTAGAGGAATGGTTAGTTCATCACAGTTATACAAATGAAAATCCGGGTTAGGTATTTGGATTTCATTTGCGTAATCAGGAAAGAAATAAACCAAAGAGCCATTGGGTCCTTGTTTAATAGAATGTCTAAAGAATTGTTCGCCTAGGACAGCCCGTTCCAAAATTAAATCATCAATATGGGCATTTACAAGTAAACCAAGATTGTACACAAGGCAATAGATCAGGGACGTGAATTCAAAATCTCTTACTTGTTTAATAACTTCGACCCATTTCTTAACCATGGCTATGACAGGTGAGGCTTTGATTTTATTAACCATGGAGTAAAGAAGAAACATTTCACCCCCCCCACCACAAGTTCTAACATCCTTTCTAGGGAACAAAGTCATTGCCAGCCATTTATGCATAAAACGCAAGGTAGGATTATGGATATCCATATTCCTAGGTGACTGGGTGAGGGTATGCCCTGTGATTTCTTCCCAAAAACTGCTTTTGTCAAAACCAAAATTTTCGGAATAAAAATCCTAAAGAGCAATAGGAGAAAAACCTAGTAAATCACTAAATTGCCTCCAAGTGAGTGAGATTTCAATTCCATTGAATCACATTGAAATTCTCTCACTATCCCACTGAAGGGTGCAAAAGAGAGCAAGACTCATCTATCAGAACAAAACCATCCCATCCTATAGCATGAAAGATAGAAGCGAATTCAGTATCCATACCTATCTTGGAAAAAAAAGTCTGGATCATATGTTCATGTAGGAACATAAGACCAGCCGGTGATCATCCGATGGATGTCAGGTTCTCTCTTTCCAACCAAGTCGAGGTCACGGTCAGTGTTGAGTTGGAGTTGAACACTGCTGAAATCCGGCAGTGTTTCCGGCTCCACTTTCATTGGTTCCTCAACAGGCGCGCCTTCTTATGGCTCTTCCTTAAGACGTTGGTGACGGGAGCGAGTATTATACACCATTGAAGGTGTAGGTCTGCTCGGGCTTCCCGTTACCTTGTTCTTTATTTTGCTTAAAGCTCGCTTCATCTTATTTATCACGACGCACTTGAACCAACCAACACAAGAGCAACTCGAACGAGGATTAAGGTTATTGAAAAACACCAAACGAAAACTCCGTTGGAAACTTTTTGCAAATGTGAAACCAACTTGTAAATATTTTTGGTGAATTTTTCAGAGTATTGAGGAATGCAGGGGCTTGGAGAAATTGGAAGCAGGTGGCTGGAGCAAAGTGGAGAGGTGAGAAATGTGAATGGAGTGAAGAACTCCCTCTCCTGGCCATTGCCTTAAATAGCAGAGCAGAGCAACAGTCAATTTGAAACATGGCCGTCGGCTGCTAGCTGTTGGGGTAAGTGGGGCCAGAGTGCCGTTGCTCTCTGGTCAACCGACCAAGGGATCCGGTCGCCCGACCAGAGGCTGACCCCTCTAGTCCACAGCTCTAGCCAGTGGGCCTCACTGGTGGAGAGGTGAAAAATGTGAATGGAGTGAAGAACTCCCTCTCCCGATCATTGCCTTAAATAGCAGAGCAAAGCAACATTCAATTTCAAACATGGCCGTTGCCTACAAGCCATTGGGGTAAGTGGGGGGTCCGGTCACCTGACCAGAGGCTAGCCCCTCTAGTCCACAGCTCTGGCCAGTGGGCCCCATCGGTGATCGCCCACAAGAAAGAAAATATGTTTCAAAGAAAAAAATTTCAATCTTTCTGCAAATCCAAAATCTCAAAAAGTTAAACTCCGAAAAATTCCTTTTCTTTGAAATTAGATTGGAATAAATTCCAACATGCAGTGAAAAATTGAAATAAAAAAGTCTTGAAAAGGGAAATATGGATAAATACTGTTTTACTTGCCAGTGAGGGTTAACCAATTTTGAGTCTGGCGGATGGGACTTTCTCTCCTTTGACGTTTTAGCTTGCTGTCGGTGCATCCTTTTCCTTAGATAGGGACATAGATGTCTTCTTTGGTCGCCACACCTTTTTCACCTCCTTGGATGGTGTGTATGAAGGATTCTTCTTCACCGGCTGCTCCTTTGTCCAGAGCTCAAGCGTGTCTGTTGCCTTTTTTTTCTGAGCGACAAGAGTGGGATTCTCTTGTGCCAAGAAATTTAGCATGAAGTCCACTAGGTTGTCCTTTCTTGGCCTCACTTCTACTTTCTTGATGTTCTGCGGGTTCGGTTCAATCTTAACTTTGACCATGGAGCATTTTTCCACTCTTGGTCGAAAGGTAGATTTCTCCTCCTTGCCATTGATGTTGAGGTGGATTACTCTGGCCCCGACATCAATTTGTGCATCTGCGGTGCTTAAGAATGGCCGCCTAAGGATGAGCGACATTCTCTTATCAACATCCATATCTAGCACCACAAAATCCATAGGGACAAAACATCCATAGATCTTCACCGGAATATCTTCTGCAATCCATGCTAGGTACCACACTGACGAGTCTGCTAGTTGTAGCTGCATAGGAGTGGGGGCTAAGTCTATGAAGTTCGGCTTGTCGAAGATGGCCCTTGGCATAACACTGACACTAGCTCCAAGTCACAAAGTGCTTGATCAAAGAATTCTGTCCCAATTGATCATGAGATTGTAGGACAGCCGGGATCCTTCTTCTTATCTGAAAGCAGGTTGAGTATAGCGACGCTACACTCTTATGTAAGCTTGATAATCTTTGTGGTGGGCATTGAACGCTTGTTGCTCAACATGTCCTTAAGGTAGCGAGCATAGGTTGGTACTTGCATCACGTCCACCAAGGGCACGTTGATGTGGATTTTCTTGATAACTTCAACAAAGCGGGCAAATTGTTCATCCACAGTTGGCTTCCTGTTTCTGCAGGGAAACGGTAGAGTGCTTGGGTCGTAAAACTCATGTGGAGCCGTCTTCCCGTCATGAACCACTTCATCCTCAATGTTGTCAGAGGGTCCATCCTTCTTCTCACTAGCTGCCCGTGCATTGTTAGGATAAGGTGGGTCACGGGTGGACTTACCTCTACGCGTCATCACCGCATTAACATTTTCTGTGGTAGATTTGGGTTGCCCCGAAATTTTCCCATAGTCCAAAACAGGCAAAGCAGCGACTATTTAAGCTACCTGAGTTTCAAACATTTTTAAAACTTAGCTGGCTCTTAATGGAAGAAGAAAGACCTTCTAACTTAGCATTAATATTTTCTAAGTTCTTGTCAGTGGAGGTGTTGACGGTCGTTAAATACCATTTCCGGTCATTAACATTACTCAAAATAAAGGAGGATTCAACATTCCTACCATGCATATTAGTTAGAATTAATAAATATCCACTATTGCTTGGAATATCACTGACATGCATGAGAAATAATGAAATGGAGGAGGAAACACCCATGTGGCGAAGAAACACAACTTCCACCAATCAGAGCTCAGCAACTGGGACTCCCACGGATTGACTGGCCCACTTACAGAAGCAAATCGACGTAACAACCAACCTTACAGTGTCACTGGGCGGTGGGACGCACCTGGCAAGCCACTAGAGGCAGCAGCACCCGAGGGGGCTCCCCCCTGTTTGGCTGAACAGGGGTGTTCGGTCGAACGGGGAGTGGCCCCCCTGGTGCATGGCTGCCACGTGTTGGCTCCTGGTGGCTCCCCAGTGGCGGTTGTGCACGTTTGGCGGCGGTTACCGACTCCAGGAATCGACTTTGGACAGTATAAATAGAAGGGAGAGGCCTCATTCCAAAGCACACACCAAGAATCATTACTCTGTTTTCTATTTCGTGATTCTCTTGAGCTTTAGTGGAGTTAGGCTTAGAATAGAGTCTTCTTCAGTTCCCAAGTCTTCCTTGGAGTTGTGGTATGACTCTTGTATCTATCTTCGTTTATAAGACTTTATTCTATTTAATATATTTAATTTTTCTATATAGTTATGTTTGAGTCATGTATTTCTTGTTTGATTATATGATCCATTCATGTGTGTGGTTATTATGCTTGCATATTAGTAATGTAGTCATACTATATTACCATGTTAGACATAAGCCCCTTACTATAGTCTTTATTTATATTGTTATAATGATGCATGACTAATGTGTGACTTAGATCATTTCCATGTGTTTAGTGTTCACTTAAATGTGATTACTCCTTTTCTGATCCATCGCTTAAGGGATTAGGAGTATTGTTCTAGAGATGTAAGCATGGTGCTTAGATCAATAGAATGCATTATTTGTCGTATAGCCCACGGATTGCTAGGGATAGGCAGTAGGTGGTCACAACCCTATCTGTCATTTGAAATCCTCCATGTTCGGCTATGCAATAGGCTCTTGGCCGGAATCGTACTATGGATGTAGGGGAAAACTGGATGCCTAGGGTGTGATGATCTGATTGTCTTGCATTGTCTTGTATCTGCATAATTGAATATAATGTAGACTATATAACTATATAAAAGCAACATAGGAACTTAGCTCTTTCTTTGTCCTTCTCCACTAAATTAATATTTATCTAAATTGAGTATGCTATCTGTGTGTTCACTATCATGTTTATCTTTATCCTTACCCCTATGAGGACTTTGTCTCATAATACAATATGTAATGTCTAGAAATATGGTAATTACTATGATCAATCATATGCCTTCCTTTGGGATAAAACAAATACGATACCCTGAATACTTCCGGGTGAAATGCTACAACAGTATTCTCCATGCGTTTGCGGACTCTCTGCATTCGTTAAAGATTACCAATAAACATTTCTGACTTCGTTGCTAAGAAAACTTAGTGACGATGTTAAGAAATGTCAACAGGAGGCAAAATTTTTACTATAGTTTTCAATAATTTTAGTTTGTCCCAAGACAAGATCTTTCAAGGAAGGTTGGGTAGGATTGAAAAAATTATTAAAATAGTTACCTCCTTCATAGGGGCGTGGTTGCCACCCTTGACCTCCTTGAGGGCGATACCCGTTTTTCATGAACGCGGCCTCCTCACGAGTCTCCGGGCAATCATTGCCCGAATGTTCTGTGTTGCCACAGACCTCGCACATCATGCGATGGTCCAGAGCTTGTACTATGCCCATCAGGCTAGGGTCGTCTTGGATGTCGAGCCGCTTCAAGATAAGATCTACTTTCGTGGCGAGCATGTCCATTTCCTTGACGGTGTGCATGCCTCGCACACATGGCTGGAGTCACTCAACGTTCCAGCATTGATTGGAGACCATCTTCTCAATTAACTCGGTTGCCAGTTTGACGGTGAGAGAGAAGAAGGCTCCTCCAGCGGCGGCATCAATGTGATGATGGCTTGAGGCCGTCAGTCCATTGTAGAAGTTCCGGATAATAAGCCATTTATCCATTCCATGATGGGGACAGACCAGGATGTATTCCTGATGCCTTTCCCATGCTTCTAGTATTGTTTCTCCAGCCACCTGTTAGAAACTTGAAATTCTTCTCTATAAAGAGTTGGTTTTACCCAACAGGAAGAACTTCACGAGGAACGCAGTAGAGCATTTCTCCCAGGTGTTGATAGCGTCCTTATTGGCATAGAACCACTGCTTGGCTTTGCCTAGTAGCGAGAACAGGAACAGATGGAGCCTAATGGCATCCGGAGTCACGTTCCTTATGGTAAAGGTGCTGCACAACTCCAAAAACTGCTGCAAGTGCTGGTGTCCTCATTGGCTTTCCCATAAAATAGGCTATCCTGCACCATTGTGATCAGACTAGTCTCGATCTCAAAGTTTTTGTCCCCGATGTCAATCTCGAGCACAGTGAGCCAGTTACTAGCAGATGGACCGGAATAGTCCTTGAGAGCATTCTCTGCCATTGGCTTAAATCTTAGTGGTGCGGTGATGACTGGTTGATCTGCTAGCTTAGAGTTTCGGAGACAAGAGACGTTAAGTCTACTTTTCCTTAAAACTCTTTCTGGAATCTCGATGAAGTTCTCAGGCAGATCAAAACCGGTCATGCACTACCCTGTTTTCACACCAAAGGTAGAAAACATACAAGATTATCCTGCATAAACAATAACTACCATACAACCAATATGTTTATGTCATTATTAATAATATATTCTTCTATGCCTTCTCCGGCAACAGCGCCAGAAATGCTTGTTGACATTTCTTAACGTCGCACCAGAAATATTGCTATCCCCGGCATGGCGCCAGAAATGTCTATTGACACTTGCTAACAACTGCTAAGTTACATCAATATAATCATCCCTGGAAATGGTGTTAGACATAATTATAAAGATGAACTTCAGTGTCATAATAGTAAAATTCGCAAGCGCATGGATAATACCGTTGTAGCATTTCACTATTGGATCGCTCCAATAGCTTGTCATTTATAGTTCTACCAAGGAAGGTTATAGCATAAATATATGATTGTTAATAGTAACACAGTCATAAAGATGGATATGTGTATTCAGAGTTTATACAGGGGTAAGCATAATAATGGATAGGGATAGTGTGAAACAGAGTAAATCATTCCTAAAGATAAATAAAAGTCCTAAGTCACTAGGGAGTTTTAGTTAGGAGAGCAAAGCCGTATCTCTAATGTTAGTCTACCTATATAGTCACATAGTCAAACAATTACAAGCAAGGTTATACTAGTCATAGTCTAATGCATTCAACACTTCGTGTACGGATTCATGCTCGGCATACACAAGGCAACTCCGTCTTGGACACACATCATAACCGAACGTGGAAGAGTACAATGGACAGATAGGGCTGTCACCACCTACCGCCTACCGCTACAAATCATGGATTACGAGGTGATTAATACTACCTAGCCATCTAACCACCGTGCTTACACATTTAGGTAGAATTCTAGCATTAATCAAACACTAGAATCACCGATTGGATTAACAAATACTAAATCATACATAACTCTAACCCTATGAATTAACAAGTTATGAGCTAAGCAATTACAATCCTAATTGGATATCAAACCCATGTTAAAGCATAACAACTAGACTAAAGTACAACTAGCATTATAACATTTAGACTATAGTCAAGGTGTATACCAAGCATGACAACAAGGTAGCAAGTCTATATCATCATAAAAGCATAAAGTCCTATGACATGAATATGATATATAACCAAACAAGGAACACATATCATAATCATAACTATAAGGAAGAACTATATTAATTGAATAGAGCAAAATCATAATATAAAAGAATAAAGGAAAAGGTACAAGAGCCATACCAATACTCCTATGACTTGGAGACTTGAGCAAGGCTTCTCCTACACTAAACTCCACTAGGACTAGGAAACTACTAAACAAAAGAGAGAAATAAATAACTCTTGAGTGTGGGTGTTGGAGTAAAGCTCTCCCCTTCTATTTATAGGGGCCAAAGGACGGTACTGAGGAGTAACCGCCACGGAACCGTCATGCACCGACGTTGCCAAAGAGCTGAGGAGTCGACACGTGGAAGCCCTCTCGAAACAGGCTCCACACCAGGTCGGGCGACCGGGGGGGGGGGGGGGGGCGGGGGGGGGGGGGGTGGAGGAGGAGGTCGGTCGACCGACCAGTGGGCCCTTTTGCTTTGTTCTTTCTCTAGGTGGTTGGTAGGTGAGTCCTCTTCTGTTTTGACTCAGTGTTCTCCGGAGGAATCCCATGTAGCCACATATGCAATCCGAGGGAAGTCCAGTTGGCACCGTCTCATTGGCTGGAACGGTGTTTTCCCGGATTATGCTCTATTTCTCCACTTATATGGTATCAACTCCCCGCATGCACATGAATCTCCAAGGACAAGTGGAATCTTATTATTGCTAAATAACATGCAAGTATGAAATGCTACATTTTTCTACTTTTATAGGTATATTGACGGTCAAAATTGGTACTTAATGACCGTTAACAAACCCCCCAAGCTGAACCTTTGTCCGTCCCGAGTGAAGGCAAAACTCAGGTTTGTGTTGATCAGGAGTTGCTACAATGTCTTATTCTTGACATATACCCAAATGCATAACTAAGACACTCTGCAAAGAATTGAATAAGTTGGCACGAGCCCTTCACCTTTTATTACTGTGGGGTGTTGTAGTTTCTCCAAATCTTCAGAGACTTATTGATCTGATAAACCAATTCAAGAGACACATACATTATAATATAATACAAGTGAAAAGTTTTGGAATGAATAGGAAGCAAATGTTTTGATTGCCTATATATTGTTTTACCTTTATTTATTATATTTAAATTTTTAATTGTCATCTATTTGGGTTTTCATAATTCTAAGAATGCTACACTCCAATCTAGCTAGCTTCCTTCGTGTCCATGTCATCCCATATCATTCAAGAATATGGCGTGTGCCAAGGGATTCCCACGCGCACACATTTGCGCAAGTAGGAGTGCCTCAAAGACATGTGATACGCGACCACGACAAAGGTGGATTACGTTGTAAGGTACCAACATCTGTGTTGCAATGATCAAGAGTCTTCCTTGAAAGTGGCTAGTGGAGTTCAATGACTGCTATGGTGTATATACCATCAATGAGGGAGGCATGTGCATGATAGATCGAGGGTATAAGGGTTACAACCACTGACCATTGTGATGCCCCTAAAACTATATAAAAGGGGAGTATCATACTAAATGATCATGTGATTCGAGGTCCAAGTCGCCTTCACGTGGAGATTGTGTCATAGTCGGAGCCTTTTTTTTTCCATAAATTGCTAGCAGAGCATTACACTAGCTGCTCGGTGAAGCCTGGTGAATATGAAAATTTCAAGCTAAAAAATGCTTCTCTCAATAATGGCTCGTGATCCATAGATGCTCCTAGACTTTGAGCACCTCAAACATCATAGGCTATGCAATAGTTGTGTCGGCACAATGCTCCCTATAATATATCGAGTTTATACACCACCTACTTGTTGGGAGTGTATGTGACTATGAGACATGGTTCTCGGCTTCTCCGTTATGCACTCAATAATTCCTAACTATGAGACAATTTATGTGAATTTCATGATGTTGTGGCTCAATTTGAGGATGAGTTCCCTCCATGATTACACTTTTCCTTTAAGACCATAATCATTCATGACATACGACGCCTATGGAATGATCATCCTCAACATGTGATTAGTTGTAGAATGAGAGGTATGGTGTTTGTTTTGTTCCTTTGATCCCATCCACTTTACTAATGACGTGATTGGTATATCATTAAGGTTGTCAACAAGGCTTTTCCAAGGATATGACTTATGTTTGGTATGATTTCTAGGGTTTCTTACCTTGTAGTAGGTGTTTCTCCCTTTCTTATGTGAATTATGTTATCTCAAAAAGGCGCCAGTTCTTATGGAATTGGTTCAAAACATTGCACAAATTATGAAATTGCTCTTCAACATGCGCAACTTTATGCATCAAATTTCCATAAATAAATATGTTATTTTGTTTAATTCTATTTATATCAATCACAATTTTCATGGCCTCACGTAATTCTATGACAACAACAGAATTACCCTGTGTACATCATAATATGCACAAGGAAATGTGTATATTTGGCACACAACGAAATTCCGATTTTTCTAGTACTGTAAGGATCCAAGTTTATGGTTGGTTCGTGCATTTCAAAATGATAAAAAATGGTTGTGGCTCTTGTTGCCATATTGAGTGTGTTCTCCAACACAAGAAGGTTGGATGGTTTGATATCAAGAAAATTGTACATCTCTGATGGTAGCTTTTCTTATGCTGGATGTGGAAAGATTTCTCGAATAGTAGAGTAAGTATAGTTTCAAAACTGATTTCTAGACCAAAGACTTTTCATCCTTCATTTGTAGAAATTATTTTAATGTTCTGTTGATGAGGAAAAATTGCTTATTGTAGGATGCCCAAGGGCAGAGACAGGGATCAATGCATTTTGTATGAGACACACATCACCCGAAAATGTTGAACAGTTCCTTTTTTTTTGGTAATAAATGGCACATGCTCTGTCTTTGCATCATCTGAGGAGGAAACTCGATAGTTTCATTAGCACTTGATTAACACTGGACACTCAATTTTGATGGCGACCCAGTTGTAACCCAGCACAACAAGTCATTTTGTGGTCACATGATATCTCAGTCCTTACACCTTTCCATTCTTGCACCTTAACCATTTCCATGTGTGTGAGCTAGACTAGGTATAAAACAGACCCTTCACCTCGTTCTCCATAGTCCACACACCGACAAAGCAAATAGAACATAGCACTCTCATTAGTCACTAGGAGCATGCCTAGGGGCTCCAACAATGGTTCATCACAAACTGAAGATCCAATGGATCATCCACAAGAAAAGGTGGCTGCCAACCTTACAGAAGCACCACACCACACTGCTCGAGGGAGAGAAAAGGTGAGCAAGCTTGCCACCCTCTACGACATTCCAGTGGACGTTATGGTGGTGAGGCCGTGCCGTCCACCTAGTTGTCGGTGTTGGAGGTGAAGGAGATACAACGAAGATACGTGGATCTGCCTAACATCGCCAAAATCTACTTGGACCCTCAGGAATTTCAGAGCAAGCACATCATGAAGGTGATGATCAAGTCTCTTGACAGTTGCACCTTTCATTCTAATGTTAACTTCCAGAGCCCTAATCAAAACTTCAATCCGACATTCTTCACATGACCCAACACTTGATGAGATTGCCCTGAGCTTTGTCAAGAGGAGTGTTACATTATCTCTTCTGGACGAAAGCCTTGAAAGTTGTTACATAATTTTGCTACTTTAGATGCTCCATTTTGTTTTACTTTCAATGCTATATGATCTCTACACTCAATTGTCTGATTAAACATACATAATACTTGCAAAAGTTCACATAGCATTATAGCTAATTACTAAATCCAATATCGTTAATAAGCTGACGATTGTAGTAACTTATATGTTTGCTCCTAATTTTGTGTGAGGAAAGCAAACCTAGGGGATCTAGAAGGGAGGTTAAAAGTAGGGAAAATCTTGGTTAAACATGTTGACATGTGGAAGGGAGCTGTGTCAAGAGTAACCTAGGTGGTTGCCAACATGTATCTTTACATGTAGAAGGTCAACACTCAGGTTATGTGTGTGTGTGTGTGTGGGCACGACACACATATGTGAAACAAGCATACAAATCATAACTTGGATAGTTGGATGAATAATTTGTCCATCACGAGTAACAAATATCCCTCTATTCTTTTAGTCCACTACATTCAAGTAATAGCAAACTGTCATCAGGTAAGCAAGGCTAAGTGCCAAGGCATCTTTCACCACTATTCGCCATTCTGTGGGCCAAAGCGCCACTACATGCAAACAAGTTTCACTTGTGGTCAGCGTTCTAGTTGGGAAATATGGACAAGGTCTCTGAAAATGATGAAAAAAGGTCGCGGATCTTCTCGCCATATTGAGTTTGTTCTCCAACACAAGAGGGATGGATGTTTTGCTATCGAGAAAAGTATACATCTCGATGGTAGCTTTTCTTGTGCTGCATGTGGAAAGATTTCTAGAACTTTCTGGACCAAAGGCATTTGATCCTGCTTTTGTTGATTTCTAGAACTTTCTAGACCAAAGGCATTTGATCCTGCTTTTGTCAAAAATCATTTTAATTTTTTTTTGTTTGATGAGAAAATATGCTTATTACACTATGCCCAGGGACATAGATAGGGGTCGATGCATTTTGTGGGAGGCACACATCCACCAAAAAATGTTAGACAGATTCTTTTTCTGTGGTAAATGGCAGATGCTCTGCCTTTGTATTATTGGAGGACACACTCAACAGTTTCATTCACACTGGATACTTGACGTCATTTTGTGGTCACCTAGTATCTCAGTCCTTACACCTTTTCATTCTTGCACCATAACCCGTTTCATTTTGTGTCAGCTAGATAAAATGGGCCCTTCTACTTCATCCTGAGGGGCTACAACAATGGTTCAAAAGAAAAGGTGTGTGTGTGTGTGTGTGTGTGTGTGTGAGAGAGAGAGAGAGAGAGTCCTGGATGGCATATCTGCTAGTCCACCAGCTTGTTCATGACGTCCACCATAAAATAAGCAAAATCTGAGCATTGTGGTCACAGTAAGAGTATTGTACGACATGAAGGCTGTTGCTTCTGCTTCAGTGGAAGTGGAACCATTAGAGTCACCTGACAGCGCACACATGGCAACAGTGGCAATAGAGGACAATGAGGAAAATGCGCCTTCATGGCCTCCATTCATCAAGGGAATGTTATCCCCCGACCTGGTCTGCATCATCATGCATGCCAAGTTGAGGAAGAGAAGAGGCAATCGCCTCAACAACACGGGCTTGGAGGCGCGGGGGCAAGGGGTGGTGGATGTAAGGCTGCAAAATAGCATAATCTCACCAACAACGGTACCACCATGTTGTCCTCGCAACAATGCTGCGCAGGCTCGTGCGTGAAGAAGCAGACCTTGCGCAAGCACTGCCTTGCTGCATCGCACATGCGCGTGTAGAAGCGTTGTGGGTGGAGCCACAGCTCGAAGACGCCATGCGCAAAGCCGCGGCTCAAGCAGAAGTCCGGGCATGCCACGAGCATATAGTAGAAGCAACATGGGTCATGGTATTGTGCACGCTCACCAAGGTGCACGTTGGGGCAAAGTGTCAAGTTGTGGTGTGCACCACTGCACCTTGTACATGTACACCCAGAATCCGTCCAACAAGGATGCCCGTAGATGGTGATCCTCCTACAGCTGAACGGTCAAGTCCATCTCCATCTTCTAAGTGTTCTGGGGCCATCAGTTATAGCCAGTACTACGGCCCAGGTCAACAAAGATCTTTCCACGTGTGTTGCTTATGCCTATTACACAAACTAGCAAGTACACTCAATAGATATTGTGCCTACACCACTAAATCAGCTACAGTTTCAACAATGGTTGTCTAGCTATATTGGGTTGTGAGTAGTTGTGGATGATTTTTTTGTATACATATAGTTTCTTGCAAGGAAGGGACAATGATTCCTTGTTTTTCTCTGCAATGTATTAAAGATGATTTGTAGGTGTAAATTTCTTGAAACACTGATGCACTTATTTATATGGTGCACTTTTGTGGATGTGGATATCTCTGCCGTGTTATAAAACAAACTACATTTGGTATTATTACGTGTGATTGAATGCCTTGTTAGTTAGATCTCTGATGTATAAAGAGCATAGATCCAAATGTAGGTTTTAACTCAATGGGCAATGTGTACCTTGTTTTCTCGTGTGCTCTCTGAGATATGAATTGTTTTGGTTTCCTTACGATAAAAAAATCAAGCATTGAACAAGATTTAGGGTGTGGATATCTCTACATTGTCATAAAATAGACTATATTTGATATTATTACATGTGATTGGGTGTCTTTTTTATTCCGATCTCTGATGTGTAAAGAGCATAGATGAAAATATAGGTTTTAACTCAATGGAAAGTGTGTACCTTGTTTTCTCATGCCCTTTCTGAGATATGAATTGTTTGGGTTTACTTACATTGACAAACAAGCATTGACCTGAAAGAGCAAATTTTTCAATGTGTATGCGCCACATCCCTACTTATGTGTGTCGGTACCATGAAAATAAAATGTGCCTTGAAATTTATGATGCCCACATCTTGCCTTCTGAATTCATTGTCGTGTCATGAGGGTAATCTCTTGTGAAAACAATGTGCACCGCTTTAATATACCTTGGTACACCATACTATTTATAATTACTATATATGAACGATTTTCCCGGAATAGTAGACAATAGTATTGTTAATTTGAGATTTGTGATGCATATTTCCGGTGCCACTTTGAATGCATATTTTTGGAGGCCCCTTTGAATACTAGTTTTCTCTCATGTCAAGGTGCTGCTTAGAAGGTTTTGTGTGATTATTAAACTACTAGGTGATGACAATCATATAGCTTAGTACATACCCAACATAGGAAATTTATTTTGTATCAATAAAAAAGTAAATTAGTATGAGACCATCTCTACTATACTTCTTAATAGGTTTGGTGTGATCGTCCACTGCCACAAATTTGGGTGTTCACGCCTACCAATTTGGTGTGTGCCCATGAATTTTCAAGCTTGATTCATCCTCCGATGACTCCATTCCAATTTGATCTTTTATAATTTGGAGCCCCATGTTATTAACTTGTGTTCTATACTACTACCAATCCAAACCTGCACCTCCTCATGTCGCATTGCCTCATCTCGCCTCAGCACGAGCACCACGCCCGCGCGCGCCCACACACACACACACACACACACACACACACACACACACACACACACACACACACACAAACATACACACACACACACACGCTATAGGTATGCTCATTATTTTTTTGGAGAGATTATTTTTCAAAAAGTCTGATAAATAAAGTTGATTGTTTGCTTAGGCTTTTGGCTTTTCACATTGGAAAGCTATCTAGAAGTCCAAACAGATAAGCGTAAGAATTTTTCAATGTCATTCCAGATCATTTGTCTACCTCCACATGTTTGCAAATTACATATATTTTAGAACACTTTCATGATGACAAGTGGGCTCAAGTATTACTGTAATTAATACACAAACTATTTATTCATTAATCTTATATATAATCAAACATTTTTTTCTGTTACACACAGGTACACACACAACACACAATACATTTATCGATGGGTAATTAAGTTCATCATGCATGGATACACATTTTACATGCTAGTGCGCAATAGGCAAATTCAAAAAACGAAAGAACAAAAATATATGATAGGCAGAAATATTGAAAGCAATGATTGTATGTACATAGAAGAGGTTTTTTACAGTCAAATCGCCTACCACTAGTCCGGCTAGTCTTCTTCAAACATGAAGCAGGCATGGCCCAACAGGCAGGTATCTCTCGCAAGAGAAGCAGTATTGTTCGCCACCAAGTAACAAACAAAAGATTTGAGACCTCGGTCAAACCGCTCAATTCACTTCATAGGTTTTTTTTTTGCCTACCACCCCGACGATCAATGGTCCTAGCACCCTCCTGCCCATTGGTGAAAAATAGTAATACACCCAGAAGAATTCATTCATCTGGGCTTCCCCGTATTCAAAGTAAAATGTCTATTCAAATTGTATGCCGAGAAACAAAATAAATAAATTTCAACATAGATATCTTGCACTCACTTGAATTGTTTGGCTAAAGGGTGAACCAGACAATGCAAATTGTTCAAGGAGTAAAATGAACTTTTTCCATTGTGCAATTCTATAAATTGTGTGCGCAAAAATATGCATTTCCACATCATACCTATGCTAGCTGTTTTATTGTTTCCTCCAGTGTGCTTGCCTTTTAAGGCTTGTTATTGATCTACTCTCTTCTCCCTGTACATGTTCCTTATAAAGTTCACTACGCCAGTAAAGAAACAACAACATTGCAACATGTCATGAAGTATTTGGCGTACATGTGCACAAACTCGCTGAGAGCGCTAGGATTGAGTCAGCATATAAATTATGCCACCATCCTCTCTCTCTCTCTCTCTCTCTCTCTCTCTCTCTCTCTGTGTGTGTGTGTGTGTGTGTGCGCGCGCGTGTGTGTGTGTTGAACGCTGATAACTTGTAATTTAAATCCTGAAATTCACTTAATTCATTAAGTTAAATACCACATGGACCTTCCAGGGTTCATGAAACTTCCGTCGGGGACAGAACTTCCGTGATCTGCGGATCTTCTACATCAGGAAGCCAAACCTGAATTGAAATGCATAAATTAAATGGAAACTTAAGATTCTACTTGAATAGAAGTGAACCAAACAAGGTAATGCACTATCTATCTGCAGGGGTTATCTCACAACACAATATACAAGTAGAATGGGCAAGTTACTTAAAGAACAAGAACTACAAGAGAGACATGAGATTTTTTGTTAGAGTTCAAACCTCTCACAATGAGGTCACAATGAAGTTTCTACTTCTCCATTGAGGAGCTCACAAAGAGTCAGGTCTCTCTCAACCCTTGTCCTCAAGGAATCCCTATGATCGAGCTTGGTTTTCTTCTTCTCCTTAATTATTTCCTTTCAGAGGTGAATCACAACCTTCACAAACTTCCCAATGCAATCCATAAGCTTGGATACTCTTGGGCGACACCTAGCCAGTCCAAGGGAACAAATCCCCAAGAGTAACAAGTGAAGTTGAAGTTTGCTTGCAAGGGAACAAGAGTGCTCAATGTTGGGGATGATGCTCTCAAGCTTGGGTGAATGATTCTCACTCTCTATTAGACTTGAATCATAAAAGGAATAGGAGAGTGAAAAGTTCAGAGCTTGAGGTTGAGGATGAATGTTTGACTAGCAATAGCCACCTCTCTCATGGGGTGGGGGAGGTCTATTTATAGATGTGGTCCAAAAAGAGCCGTTGGAGTGACAAAAGGCAGAGACAGACAGAACTTCCGTCAAAGATAGAACTTTTGTCGAGTTAGGGTTTAGGTTTTTCATTTAGTGTGCTGACAGAACTTTCGTAGAGGAAGAAACTTGCATAGTCCCTGGGAAGCCACTTATGAGAGCAACACTTCTCAGGACGAAACTTTCGTCGACCCTAGGAGGGCACTGACCAGAGTAGCACTTCTCAGGATAGAACTTCCATCTGAGAAGAAACTTTAATTGATCCTAGAAAGGCACTGGCAGGAGCAACACTTCCTAGGACAAAACTTCCATCGACCTTGGGGAGGCACTGTCCGATCCAGTGCAGAACTACCATGACAGAACTTCCATTAGGAACAAAACTTTCATCAAACCAGGGTTTTGGCTTTTTGTAGAATTGGACTTTTGACTATTTTTGTGTAGGATTTCATCCAAGATGGTTTTTAGTTGCTTGAGCAGTTATTCCCTGCATGTAAGATCATTTCACCCCTCTTGATAGTTCAACATACCTAGACTCAAAAAATTAGAAACTATTCTTTAAAGCTCTTGAGTCCATTAGTTTCTCTTCACTTTTGTCTTCTCTTTAGGCGCTAACCACCTTACAATGTGGGTATTTTAGCATCTGATATCCTGTTCATGCAATTCATAACACATTAGAACATTTAATCTTTTGTCAATATTCACAAACCACCTAGAGAGGCCTAGGTGCATCTTGTGTGTGTGTGTGTGTGTGTGTGTGTGTGTGTGTGTGACATCCCAAAATTTCTATATTTGGAATGTGAACCATCTTATATTTAGATTTCTCAATTTTTTTTAAAAAAATACTTATCACAAATTAACAAAAGTACAAAGGATTTCAGTTTGAACTAAAACCTTTTTAAATAAATAAAATCATTTTATTTTATTTCATTTTAATATTTTTGCCTTTTGTGGATTTCATGTAAAATTGAGAAAATTGAAATCATTTTATTCAATTTTTTCAAATGTACATTCTATTTTCAAAAATGGGTCTCAACTATCTCCGTCTCCTTGACTCACCAAAATGTACCTAGCCATGACGCCATCCATGTTGATCCACCTACCATAAACATTTCTATGGAAGGAACGAGAGAATAAATTACCTTCAGTAAATGCATTTATTCTTCTTAATTTCCTTTCCATACTCTTCCCCAACCATCTCCACCTCCGCTATAAATCATAGTCCCTCTCCCACACCCTCCCCACCCCCATAAACCCTCACCACGTCGTCATGTCCTCGCTTTCAGTTGCAGTGCCACAGATTGGCATTGATATTCCCGGTGATCCACCCGTACGAATGCATCCATATTTTACCAGGATGTACATCTAGATGTCCTCTACAACATATCCAAAAATCACATCCATTGGCCTTCGAATGCCTTCGGGATCTGCATCACAATGACCACTGCTCCCTTTTCTGGGCGAGTCCAGCATGCGCGACAGTAATTCCGTCCCCTTTCCTCCCAATCATATGTGTTCTTGATACAAACTACAATCCCACTTGTGTTCTAGGGTATTTTGATCATCTCCACTGGACAGTTCTCCTAGAACTGCCCCGATGTCATCAAGAATGCCGTCAGTGTTTGTACTACCATTGCACGACCTCATCATGTTTTCACCTTATTTTTAGGTAACTATTTGTTCCATCTACCACATCCCTAACATGTTCCACACATGTATCAATACTTTTACTCAATGTTTCCCTTTAATCATGCAACCCAACTCTAGACAACGCGGCCCAAAATTGCATTTTGTGTTGCACCCCGTTCTGGATCTGTCCAGCACACGTGATAGTAATTCTATCCATGCCCTAGTCAATTTCTTAACATCTCTTACACATGAACCACATCACATTGTGTTCCCTCAAGTTCTCGTTACTGTCACAAGAGGGTTTTCAATATGATTCCCAAAGCCATGGAGAATGCCATCCAAATATGAATTGCTACAGTACAATGTGTATGTGCTTCGACCATTATATCTCATTATCTGTTACCCTCAATTCTAAATAATCATATACCTGTTGTCTTCCCATCCATTTCACATATTTAGGTTCAATATCCTCATTCACACATGCAACTAATCATCAGGAACGCACGACTCCTTTCATGGTGTTTATGTGCATCCAACACAGAGATAGCAATCCATCATCATTGTTTTACCATTGCACCAACATACCCTACCAAGTATCATGAGTCTCCTGAGCTTTTATATCCATGTTTCATAGGTTGTTCATCTTGTCTCGCCGAAACACCACTAATGCTGACGTTGCACCTCAACACCATGGTCATTGTCCATCTGTAAGGACTGAAGGCGTACCGAGAGGGGGGGGGAATCGGTAAGCCGACCACAATCTCCAAATGCTACTAATTCCTCCACTAAATCCCGGCAATCGTTGCAACCTAATAATTCTAGTAGGCCAATACCCTACACATGCTAGTGTTCATGATGAGTGCAAATATGAAAGCTAAACATACTAGCTTATGCAAGCCACAAGTCAACCTACTAGCTATAGCACACAATTACGGAATACTAAAGAGGGGTCAAGGAATGCTATGATTTTTTCCCGAGGTCTCGGAAGGATGGCGCCTTCCCCAAATCCTCGCTGGACCACCCCCGTCGGAGTGCCGGTCCCTTCCGCCACAGAGTGGAGTTCTCGCACACGAGCCCACAATCACTACTGGAGTGAAGACACAGTTATGTCACCTCTGCCACCAAGGCACAAGCTCGCCTCCCTCGAGAACTTGCCGGACTCTCCGAGCCGACACGGGCGCTCACTAGCGATGCCCCTTTCAACAGCGGGCTCAAACCGTGAACAAACATGTGACGACATTTACAACCAATCACAATAGGCTAGGTCTCACCACAGACCAAGAGTAACAGCCTAGATCACACCCTCAAGGACATCCTAGCCTTAGATGTGGATAGATGCTCAAGTTACTCTCTCTAGTACTATCAAGATCTTCAAATCTCCTCCTAGTGCTCCTCTCTTTTCCTTTTGGTTCCCTACTGATGCTCCCAGCTATCCCAATGGCCAAGAGCGGTCTCCAAGATCCCAACAACGAAGTTATATAGGCTTCCAACCTCAAACTAGTCGTTGCTCCACGAAATCAGCTTTCTGGGCCTAATGACCGTATAGTCCGGTCACTGCCTGACCAAACCATTCGGTCTCCATCTAGACGGCTTCCCGTGCCGTTGGCTTCTGCTACCGCTGCTGGTTTCCTACTGACCGGACCGTCCAGTCAGTAGACCAGACCGTTCGGTCTCTTTAGCTCCTGCTCATTCCAGAGAGCGTCCAAAACTGCTCCTCTCTGTTTTTGCTCCCATCCACATAGACCGGACTGTCCGGTCTGTAGACCGTACTGTCTGGTCTCTATGGGCCTTCACGCAGACAGATTCCTCGCAGTCCACTCTCTGATCCTCTAATGACCGTACAGTCCACTCCTTGTCCTCGCTTGACTTCATTTCTCAGCTTCTTCCAACAGCTCCTTGGCTTCTCCACTGTCACCTAGTGCCTATGATTTCATTGAGCATCTACGCACATCACCGACTAGCATGACCTAAGAGACATGACCTAGACCCCCTTGATAGTTCGGTTTTTCCTATGGATTCAAAGCCCTAACAATTAGACAAGTGTTCCAAACACTTGCTCCATAGCTTGTCCTTAGCCTTGATCCATCTTTATCAACCCTTGGACTCCATCAAGCTCATCAAGCCTCCATGCTTGTGGTCATTGTCATCATCAATAAGATTTATAGTAGAGTTTAGAGATGATTCCTGCATAAACAACACTCATGTAGATATTAGCCTACATTTTCATAGTTGTCATTAATTACCAAAACATCCATACCTCGGGGATCCAATCATCAATGGTCATGAAGCTTATACCGTCCTTATTATCATACTGTTGTTCCAAAAGTTCCTTCGTTGCATAACCCATTGGTGAGCCCTCCTTGTCATCATCATGTATCATCGCCTATTGGTTCCTATGGTGGTGTGTTGTTCGTATTCGTTTGCTTGCTTGTTTGTCGGTAATCGCACAAATTGGAGAACATGTGTTGGGATCACACGTGGATATGAAGACAAGATTCAAGATCAATGAGCAGTAACATCTATTTTTAGACAAGTGTCCTTGACCATTTTGTACCTAGCTTATCAATATTTTGTTTGCAAGCATGCATGCTTGAGTCAATATGATTGCATACCTATTGGTAGGGTTTATTAGAATTTCCATATTACCCTTGCTGCCCTAGTTTATTTATTGTTTTTTGATGGAACATTGGTTAGCCTTACTATTTTGGGTTGGGAAGGTTCTAACTTGATTAATGGAACTATAATATATGAGGATTAATGAGTAATGTTAGATAGAAACATGGAGATTAGGATTTGGGTGACCGGATTGGGACTATGCTTGGGGTTTATGGATAGTGCAGGGGCTACGCTCGGGACTTACCGGTAGTCCTCTGTTTGTTTTATCACCTAAATCATTTCAAGGATCGGTTCGTGGAGTGACCACCCATGAAGATCGTACAACCACGAGCCAAGTATGGGCACAACTTGGCGTAGTAAATGGTGCATGCTAGTTTTGTACGTGTGAAGAAAGTGGGAGCTATGATTGGGGTTTACCCGTAGTCCTAGGCAGTGGTGAAGCTTAGAACGGAGAGGACCTTGGTGCCACACCTTTATAATTACATGTTTTCAAAGAAATTTTAGTTAATAATACACTATTCACAAATGGGAAATCAGATTGGACCTTGGTGCGTGTGCACCAGGGTACTTGAACCTGGGTTCGCTAGTGGTCCCAAGGGGAGTTGTGGTGAAGGAACGGAATCCCATAACCATATGGCTCTAGAGGGGGCCTCTTGGGTTAAGGGTTTACTTTCTAATGAGTGAAACCTTAATGGGAACCTACAATCTAGAGAAAGTCATGGAAAAGCCTAGAAGTGATCTCCTAGCCACACACCAAAGGAAGTGTGCAAGTGCTTGACCGACATAGGCAGGATGGAGAATTAGTCACCTAGAAATAGGTGATGAAATCGCTTCTCGTGGGAAATATGTATAACCTCTGCATAGTGAAAACTATCATGCATGATAGTCGTGCTCACAGTCAAGAGCGACAAAGACCCTCACATAATTAGTTGGGATGGATGGATAAGTTTGGTTGGACAATCATAGTGGAGTAATTATGAACGGGTGGCGTAACCCGTAGTTGTATAGGTAGAGTAACATGTGGGTACATTTGTGGTGGAGTAACCCCTTCGTCCTGGTTGTTTGGAGATATCACATAGTAACTAGGAGCTGCTTTATGAACTTATTTACAAAATTTATGCAAATAAACCCTTATAAGCCTTTCTTGTTATTAGCCAACATGTCATACTTTCTTCCACTTGCTGAGTACTTTTTGTACTCAAATGTTTGTTACTCCTCTTTTTGCATCATGTTTTTGTTTAGAAGATGGTGGTGAAGTTGCACCATTCAACAAAGAGAACATAATGGAGACTAGGCATGCAGTCTTCCGGTCGACTTTATGTGGGAGCTGAAGGATGTTAACGCTTAGTTTATTCTGTTGTAATGTAATCTTTTTCTTTTGATCTACGTGTCATCTTTGTAATAAAATTATCGAATTAATAAAGATATTATTCTTTTATCATATATATTGTCTTGTGCGGAAAAACTTGATCTGGACACGTATACAGATGTATTTAGTTTTGGTCGTTGAAATCGGGTGTGTGTGTGTGTGTGTGTGTGTGTGTGAGAGAGAGAGAGAGAGAGAGAGAAATAAGTGGCTTGGTATTATATTATCACTAAAAAAAGATGTTTTGAATTTGTATCCTTGTGTGAAAAACAAGTGGCTTTCTATTACCCGCTGCTATGAATAGCTAATTTTATATTTTCATGATTTAGTGTAAGGTCATGCTCTTTGTTTTCTCAATGATCCTCAAGTGGATTTACAAGCACAAGATCACACACATACGATTAGTCAAACAAGAAAACTTCAGATCTTTCATTTATATATTAAGGTTTATTTTCTCATCTGAATTTTTGTGTCGGCAATGTCATTTTTGTGTCTCATAGAAGATGCTACAGCCAAAGCCCTCAAGAATATGATGTCCATCACTCGCCATAAAGGAAGCTGTCATATATTATGTGATCAGACATGAATCTGATTACATTGCATAGAAGAATGTTTTATTTTTTAGGACGGGGCTTCAAAAATAATTTTGCCAAATAGCTTTAAAAATCTAGGTTGATTGACAAACTACTTTGTTATTTTAGTTATTTTACTCAATATTTCTAAAATGCTTACGTTTTTTACGCAAAATAGCCTGCCACGTCATCTATGGATTCTATCACTCCTCTTAAGTCCATCCTTTTACTTCTAGACACTTCAAGCAACAATAAAACAAGAGAGGCCCTTCAACCCTTCTTCTGTAACATTACAACTAGCACCTTCAAGAACCATAGTATCTTTTTTTGTCCTTTCACCTTCAAAAACTTACATTTGATCCTTCACGAATCAAAGTTTTATTTCTAGCCTTCCATGATTTACAATTTTACTCGTAAATCTTTCGCAATTCATAAATTTAAACTTGTTGTATTGTTTTAGAAGCCATACATATATATTTTAGGAGCATTTGGATTAACATTTAGCAGTATATAACTTATTTATTTTTTATAAATGAATACAGTAAGGTGAAAATGAGAGAGAAGCTTCATTTTTACTCATCGTTAGTGGTTTTGGGTCATTGTCAGTAGAAATTAGAGTAAAGTATTTATTTTTGAGTTAGTGAGCTTTTGGTCTTCATATATCTTTGTCCATATTTTCAACCATTAGAAACAATACATTTGATTCTTATAAACATAAACGTATAAAGACACATATTGTTTTATATATTTATGGATGTAGACACCAAAATAAATTATTTTTTATTTACTTATAAAATTAAGTAATCTAGACAAATAAAAAATTTATTGTCCATATTTCATCAATTAGAATAAAAAATAAACACAATTAATTCACACCAAATCACATATTGTTTCTTATACATTTGTTGATGTAGACTCTAAAACAAATTAGTTGATATTAATTTATAAAATTAAAAACTCATTCTGAAAAATATTGATCATAATTGTTTGTAACAACATAAATGGAAGCCAATATCTAAAATAAAAGTATATACAACATGCAAATGTATATCCAAAGCAATAGGCTTGTGAGGTAAAATCGCTTCATCTTTCACTTGGTTGTAGTAGTTTTGATGGTTGACAACAAATTTGTTTCTATTCCTTTCACCTTATAATTTTGTACCTAAATCCTTCATGAATCATTAGTTTATATTATTTTTTTTACAAACAAACTTTATTGTTTTATAGGATGTGGATTAACTTGTAGTAATAGCTTCTTGAATCTTCTAAGATTTTTATTGTCAATTAGTGATATTTGAAATTTGATTTTGTCCTATATTTTCAATCATTATAAAAAAAAGCAACCTAAAACAACATATGCACATGGCAGGAAGCAGGATTATGAGTCAAGCTGATATTTAGAATGTAAGATCGACAACTATTATTAGTGTCGATATTGTGGAAATAGTTTGGGTCGTCTAGTCACAGCCATCTTGCAACGGCTATTGCGTGAAATAATGATATGCTATTTTAAATCATGTTGGACTATCAAGCGTATAATACAACTATAATGGTCTATTTTTTTCCAAAAAAGCTTTCAATTAAAGATTATATTACGAGACATAAAGCAGGTGTGGCAACATCGCACGACAATTCTAGTCACAACAATTCTAGTTTTACTCTAAGATTGTACGCAATATGTAGCGTAATATATGTTTTAGTAAAATTAAATTAATATAGTTGTCAATCATATTGTTTGGTTTGAGCCCAAAATGCGAGCCCACATCACCTACATGCGTGTAAACGACCCAAATAGTCAAGACTTCGTTTCTTCCTTAGACTGACCCCAACAGACTAGGCATCATAAGAGGCAAACCAAATATGCATCTTCGATCAGCATTGTGCATGTCCAATTTATCTCCAACAGAGTAGGCAAAGGGGTAGGCAATTTACAAGAGAGACAATGTAAAAATACAAAGACTTTTCTACTGAAATGCATTTGAGCAATACCAATGCATCTTCTATTGGAGTACACATGAGGCACATGCATTTTTTTGTTACTGTACATGTGAGGCAATTCTTGATTTCTCTCTCCAAACTAGCTCTTCTTCTTGGAGTCAGTCTTAGCTAGATGATAATCGGGACCTCTTCAATTTCAACACCCCTTTGATTTAAAAAAAAAATCCTAGATTATGCGTAAAAGAAAAAGAAAAGGATTCCTAGATTTATATAAGTTAAAAAAAAACCTGTTCACAATATGATGGTGCCATTTTATTTCCTTGTAATTTTTTCACATGCATATTCACAGTCATTCACTTATCAGTGTAGTGTTATACTTGTTTCAAAATTCAAATGGGTGGGCCGCATATTTTTCTGCCATCATTGGAATGACGAAGATGATGCCATATTTGCCAAAGAGCTCAATTATGTACATACGTATTTGGAGAGCAGATGTGAACAAAGATGAAAGATGTAAACAACATTGTAAATAAAAATAGAAGCAAGTTTCAACATTTTATATAAAACATAGACAATTCACAGTGGGAATGCCATGACCATGACCAAATTTGCATTCTTATGTTATAATTTTCATTCATTTATCTTCGTAAGAAAGCAGTATCTGTAAAATATAAATACTACTAAAACAGCGAGACAGCTCGTGTCACACAACTCCTTTAAGAGTTCAGCCTATCTAACTAAAAATACATGGGAAAAATAAAAAGAAACAAATAAGCAAAACTGAGATATTGAGTCTCAGTCCTAACTAAAGCTCAGCAAATCAAAAATTGTGGCTCAAATATGGAGCTTGTTGAGATCCAAACTTCCTGTTCCACTGCTGCTCGGGTTTCTTTCATCGTTGTTCCTGTGAGGTTCCGGCTCCCCTCGACCTGCAGCCGAGTGGTTCTGTAAGTTGGGTCTTACTCTAGTTGCTCCAGCAACGGTATTTAACACGTTTGGCCTCGCTGAGCACACAGGAACAGCAGTTCTTACTGTAACAGGGGCAGCCAACCAAGGAGGTCGCTGCTGGTATGCCGAGTTTAGTGAATTTACAGGTACTGCAGTTCCAAACTGTGTTGCAGATTGCAAGCGAGAAGGCCACAACTCGGGCGATATAGACAGGCTGGTCTGCAGATGGTTATTTCTGTGGATAGGCTCACCATGCTGAACAGCGACAGAATAATGCTTTTGCTGGACAGAACCACATGATGGAACTGAAGAACCCCAAGACAGCGTTGACTTTGATAGTTGCTCTTGGGCCTTCTTTAACTCTGCCTGTATACTGTCCGAAGGTCCTTTATCTTCATTGGGTTGCAAATTTTGTGATGATGGATGAGTAGAAGAGCTTGATGCAGAGAGAGGAGCTTTATTTTCTTCCTCAGGGGAAGCATTACTCTCAGTACAGTCTTCCCCATGTTTGGGTGGTTCTTGAACCTTGCGTGAACCAGCGTATGCTGCTGTGCAGGAAGAATCTGCAGAAGTGTATAGGGAGAAGACCGCAGAATCAGGAAGTTCAACTTTTTCAGTAGAAGCTTGCATTTTCGCATGATTTCTGTGCACAGTAGAAGGCAAAGGACTTCTTGGCACATAAGAGATAGGGTAAGGTGAGAAATACTGCGGGAGGACAGGAGCAGCTTCAGGGAAACATGGAAGAAGACCTACACTATCTTGGCTAGCAGGTGTAGCAAATTGCCCTCGGGGTGAAGGGTATACGGGGAGCATAGCTGCTGCTGGTGGAAACCTCATGCTGCCCATAGTTGGTACCAAAGGAAAGCGAGGTGTCGCCTCTGTTGTCTGCACTCGGTGCCACATATGGTACATTGCTTGCTCCGGTGGAACACTAGGATAAGCCTGGTTTTGTAAATGTGATATGTAGAATGACGTATTTGGTCTGGGATAGGACCTCCGTGACGATGTACGGTTATTGTTTTGCTGTTTTTCCTTCTGATGTGCCATATTGCCACCATTAACCTTGTTCAAGCTTGCAAGAGTGCGAGTAACTATGACCTGTTCCTGCTCCTCATCGTCTTGATCTGGTGGACAAGATGAGGATGATGGTTCACCTACTCTATGCACTGTCACAAACAATGTAAGTGTCAGCAAACTATAAGAATGGAACCAATGCAATTTAAAGGAAACAATATTTCTATTCACAACAATATAAAGACATCAACTTTTATGAACATTTTTGAATTTTGTATAATCAAGAAACCAAGGATAAAGTTCTTCATTGCACAAAGTTCAGCCTAATGTAACCAATGATCACAGAAGGTATGTCAGTGCAACAAATCATGTGCCAAGAAACTGAAGGTGGTAAACTGGTAATAACTGGCAATATACTCACATTGCTTCAATTTGGACCAGGCAGCCATTGCAGCGTTTTTTTGAGCTTGTTTCTTAGTCTTGCCAGGATTGCCAGTAAATGTCATTCCTGCCAACTCCACACTGCATGTGAAAAGAGGTGTGTGACCTGGGCCAGATCGAATTGTAGTGTACACGGGAAGTTTTAAACCAGCCCGATGAGCAGTTTCTTGAAGTAGATTCTTGTAGATCCCAGTTTCATCCTGCAGAATAAAAGCTTTAGCCCCTTAGCTTCAATACCATTGCAAAGGACATAGTAGGTTACAACTTACAACTGCATCTGCCCATCAAAATTGCATTATACTTTTAAGTAATAGTAATCACAAAGTTCAAATGCTGAAATCTAGGTGGTATGAATGACATATGTAGACATGTCCATCCTTCACATTCAACCATTGGAATTTATTCTTACTACAAAAGCAGCCAATGTGTATGGGACAACAAGCAAGTCAACATCCATCATATAAAGACCTGCACCTTCCCAACCGACCATTCATAAATAAAACTTCTTCACTTTGACTTATTGCAGTAGGATATGTCAAGTATGAACATTTAATATACTCTGCCATTAGGAGTGTTTTAGATACATCCAGAGTGCAGGAGAAATTTATTGTTCACTGACCCAAGGAAAAGGCAACCTACATCCACGGGATTGTCACAATGTCTATCCACAGAATAAGTACTTCTAATTGTGTAAGCTTGTAGATGGAAAGCATAAAGGCTGATGTTGGGATATTTATCAAGTGGGGGTTGCCAGATGAAGCATAAAAACAGTTGAAATGGTATATAAAAATGCGAGTCATGCATCCTTAGTGTTTGAATGTTTAGCTTGGACTAACTTTACAAATCTGTTTTCATATGGCTTATGTTGTAGATAATTATTCAACATGACCAAAATGAGGGTCCATAACAGAACATATTCATCTTCCTTAATATAACCAGACTAAAAAAAACTAGTTTCATTAATGATATATGCATCTGAAGAACATATAAACGAGGAAGAAATGGCAAAACAGACCAGCAACTATAGGCGTCTAGGTGCAGGAACATGACTTCCTAGATATAGAACTACTATAGTGTTTGCTTTTCTCACCTCCAGTGCCCTAAAGACACTGAAATCTCTGGCATGTTTTTCATGGTGATTATCCTTTTGGTAAATCCCAATCCATAGCCAAAAAATGTGAAAGTTGAAAAAACCTTGGTACTGCTATGCTTATATGGAGGAATACCAAGCAAACGCATAATTCAAAATATCCTATAATTAAAATCACACTGAGATTTATAGTGAGAGCCCATCCAGGCTGTTGGTCAACTGATCCCTCTTGATAAAGAATGCAAAAGCAACAAAGGATAAGTTTTTCAAGAGACATCACAAAACTAACCAAAACTTTAGCAGCCAGCGAAGATGAAGGACCCCTCTTTGACAGCTCATTGAGCGCTATCTCTGCTGCCGCATGCTCGGCCTGTCGCAGAGTAGAACAAAATGTGGGGCTCTCGAACGTTTCTCCATTGAAATTGACTGTTGCCTTAAACCGAGGTGCATGATCCGGTCCCTCACGGATGCATGCATAGGATGGCAAATTGAAGCAGCTCCTCTGTGCAAGTTCCTGGAGCTGGTTCTTATACATGCCTGCACATCGAGTAGCAAACGCACAACCAGTTACGATATACAACCATTACATGTTCACAAGGAAACATTCCACATCTTGCTCCATTAACTACATGAGTAAAAACACCCATACACATACCTCAAATACTGATGTGTTAAGATAGCTTCAGACTGGAGAGCAGCCTCTGTCCATCCTCTCCCACCTCTTTGTAAATCCTCGTATCCTCTTGCGGCAGCAGATAAGAGGCAATAATAACTATTACTGTACTCACTGTCCTGCAGTGGAACAAGTCTCAGGTTTAAATTTAGCAATAAATCAAATGTTCGTATTTCCTATAACATGCATACGAACCGGGATCAATGCAGCCTTGCAGAGAGATTCTCTGCTCACGCCTCACCAGTAGCGGCGCAGTGGAGGCAATAAAACAGGCAGAGGACAACAGCAAGAATAGTCGCATCCGTTTTTCTATTATTTCGATGAAGCAAAATTAGTAAGCATTGATTCAGTTCGCCCAATCAATGCAGTGCCACAAGAAATCAAAGAAGCAGCCGGTGCCCTAGGATGGACAACCCCAGAGGCCAAATTTCACACCTAATCACCCATGAGACAGACAAAATTATGAATTAGGTTTTCCTGATTGAGTAATCCCCAAACTGGCAATCCCACTGGCGATTACGAAAAGAGACGCCTTTTTTCACAACTTGGATGGGACAATGAAATCCTGCCAGCTGCGGAGGCAAGATCGATCAAATTCCTCCAAGAACACATCGCCAGATCACGCCTATCCCAAGAACCGAGACCACGGAAACCCCAGGTAAGAAGAGAAGGAAACCAATTAAACCAACCTGTAAACACCACCTTTTTTTTTTCGATTCGCCCTCCTCGCTCCCTTCCCTCCACCTTCAGCTCAAACGGACTCAATCAACAGAGGAGAAAACAAACAAGTCCTCAAAAGGAGGTCTCCTTTCTCGAGTAATTAAGATGATTTCTTCCCCGCGAGTGGGATTTGTGGGATCAAGGCGCGGGTGCCGCCACGCTGCATCTGGTTGGCCAGGCTCCTACCTACTGCGAGTGCAGCGAGACGAGCTGCCTAAGCTAAGCTAGAAGCATTAGGGCGTAACAGTTGAAGTAGTGTGATTACGAGATTGGGAAGGGAATGGAGGCGTGTTGCTTTTGGGAGCATTTTTGTCTGCTTCTTTTCATCTGACTCGGAATATTTTCTTTCTGTGCTGTCATGTGCTTGCTCATCATTATTTTGACCAGGATTAATAGGGTTTTTTATGAAAGCATGTATTCCGACTTAATACAAATTCAACCAGGATCTTAAACATCCTGGGGAATTCTCTTTTGAATGGGCTCTAAATTGTGGGTTGACATCATTCTTGTTGATTAAAGTCCGTATCTAGCTGCCAAAGCCTAAGTATTTGTATAAAGATCTGACAGATTGGAAAAAAAAAAAGGATAGGGAGTACCAGTTCACCTCCAAAGGAGACATCAAATACATGGTGTAACCGTGTAAGGAAGATAACAATTCACCATCTTTGAAAATTTGTAAAAAGTCCATCTTTAAATTGGGTAAGGTTTCATATACGCATGTAATGTTTTTGTTCTAGTCCAACATATAAAATTTTGACTTAGTTTCAGGCTTTCAGCATACTGCTCATCTAACGGCTCACGGTACCTCTACTTCATGGCACGTATTGTGTCTTCCTAATTTACTGAAAACGCTGTCCATGAAAATTCTAGTGAGCCCACATAGGCAACAGAGCTGAAAACTCGCTTCGCAGCCCACTAACCATATCTTCGCCGTTGCCGCCATTTTCCTTCTTTGTACGTAATGGAACAAAATGCACCCCTCAATGAAGACCAGCAATCATCTACAGCCACCTGCAGGCCGCAGTGCATCTGTCCAAAGATCCAAATACTTGCTCTTGCTCCTGCGCACTCTACAAGAGATCTCAAGAGGGCAGTAGATCTGATCCCACTTAAAAACCAGCATCCTGCCGCTATATGATAGGCTTGGGTCTTATTTAAACCCAAACTGTGAAACAGGATCAGGATAGCTCAATGCATGCAGAACAGAGTATGATGGCAGACAGAATCACAGGTTAACAACCAAGGACAGATGAAGATTCAGGACTAGGAATACAAGCTGGTAGATGCTCATGTGTCATATTAAGTGTTTAACTGTTTCATCATAGCTATAAAGTTGCTGAAGAGGTTTCAAAGTCAAATAAAGCCCCATTATGTGTGGTCAAATGTTATCAAAGTCGAGGAGACAGAATTAGACTGCATCTACCACATTATAGATGTCAATTGAATTGGCTCTACACAAAAAAAATGCACGATAAATTTTAGTTCAAGCTTGGCATCACAAGAGATGGCCTGAAGCCTGAAGTTGGGTGTCGACCAAAAGCAGGTTCAGTTACAGTTTTCCATCAATCTGCCCATATATCATCGGATGAAAATGATGGGAGCCACCACCATTTTGCAATTATTTTTCTTTCACAATTTGAAGGAATAACAACCCACAAATAGAGGGCAGGTCAAAAAAGAGGCTCCTGATACATTTTCCCCAACAGTACAGTAGAGTACATTGCAACATTAAATGATCCCATATTTTTATACAAAAAAGAACTAAACACGCTAAGAAAACAAACTCCAGTTTTCTCAAGATGCTATCTAGTAGTTTCTGTGATCCGTTGAGTCTCCTACAGTTATTAACACCAGAAACAACCCCGAGTCTTGTCCTAAACTTGCAAGTCTTAGGTCTGAGCCAACATTACGATAAGAGTATCTGAGCCACCAGCCTTTCTACTTGGAAATACCCTGCTATGTGAGGAAGGTGTTGAAGGTACTTCGCGACACTGAAAATCAATACCTCCGCAGTGCCTTCATGTGCTGCATGCTACCCACTTAAACAATCTGCACACAAGCTGGTGTGTCAGACCTTGGACCTGCAATTGTACGGTAGACATATAACTTGTCTACAGGAGTTTCATCGGCAAGTGAATCCAAGGGACATGCCCTTTCAGGGTCATTCATGACCTCCACGCTGAGGAGGGGCATCTTGCGTGCAAGCTGTCGGCATGCGCCCAGGGTCAGTGAGCACGACGACATCCAAAGGGATCGCATTGTCTCCAGCTTGGCAGCATTTGCCAGCAAGGGCTTGTCACCAAATGGGCAGTCCCTGATCTCCAGTTTCTTCAAGCTCTTGCAGCCCGAAAGTATGTAATGTAGGCCCAAGTCACTGTTCCCAGCAAAGGCAATTGACAACATCTCAAGACGATCAGCATGTGCACCAATAGATTTGAATACACGATCTGTGAGAAGACCTGAAACAGAAAGACGCGTAAGGCCCTTGCATGATTCCACGATGGCACTGAAACCTGCATCAAGGGGCTGGTGCGTGATGTAGTCCGGAGTATGAGGCTCAATGATGCATAGACGGAAGCAAGTGAAATTGGGCCGGTTCTTTGCAATGGTAATAAGGGCCTCATTGGTCATCCGTCTGCAGAAATAGAGGACTGACTCCAACATAGGGCAACTGGCAGACACATCAACAAGACCTCTCTCTGTCAATGAAACTTGTCCCGCTGCATCAAATGGATCAGAAGGGAAGACCCGGAGCTCCTGCAGTTTATTGCATGATGATGCCACAACAGCCAAACCATGGTCCTCAATTAAATCCATCACCTGAAAATTCACAGCTTCAATGTTTAGATAAAATTTATGAAGATGGGAGACTGACACAGTAAGTCCATCACCTGGAAATTTTGTTCCAGTAATGCAGTTCAAATTTAGAAAAAAAGGAAAGAGGGTATGTTGGTATAGTATAAACATAAGCAATTCATCCGGCAGCATTTGAGAGTTAACCGTTCCTATCAAAACCCATCTACAGCATCATAATTATTTTGTTAAAACAAATTACTATTCCCAAATGAAATAAAGCAGTAATTCCAGTGACATAATTTATATCATGCACACTAGAGAAACTAGAAAGCATATAATTACCATTTCAACAGGTGCGTTCACTCTATGGAAATCGAATATTCATGAGAAGATGCATGCAAAAGAAACACTGAATGCATGTCAAGTTTCCTAGAATTTTGGATAAGAGGAGCATACCCATAACAGTTGCAAGTTTTTGCATCTGCTAATGAATTTTATTAGCTCCGGGCCTCGAATAGTTGCATAGCTCAGATTCAGTGACGTGAGGCCCTCACATACACAATAAAATGCTGGCAAGTAATCTGGAACAGAATCCCAAGCCCCAGAAAGCCTTCTTAGGCTTTTACAACCTGCAAATGCTGCTTCAAGCTTTTCAAAGAGATTTGGATGATAGTCAGCAGAGAATCTTCCTGTTCCGAGCTCTACTATGTGAGGAGCCTTATGAAGAAGGCTAGCAAGCTTGTCAAGTGGGATAGAATTATTGAGCTTGAGGGTCTTGAGGTTCTGACATCTGGTTACAAGCCGCTCGAGTACATTGATATTGACATCCCCCTCTAAGCATGAAAAATTTAGAGTCACCAGAGACGTGAAGGACTCTGGAAAGAGACTGAGCCAATGAATAGAACAGTCCTCAATCTCATTCTCCTGAAGATCAAGTTCTCTTAGGTTTCTGCAAGGACAGATACATAATTATAAAGTTGAAAAGATCAGATGAATAGTGACAGATCATAACTTGAAGGACAACAAAAACTGAAACAGGGGCTTGCTTCGCCTTTTTTTTGGGGGGGGATAGGAGCAGTTCAGTCCAATCATGTTGACCATGCAAAATCAAAGATTGTGCTATAATGCCAATACTGGCAGTGATATAAACCAGTGAATAAGATCATATTAGAGTAACCAACAGGTGTGTAGCGCTCAACAGCAAAATGACAGCAAAGTTAAAGTTCAAAAAAGCAGAATGAACAATTTGAAGTTCAGGAAAACTCCCTCGGTAGCTTTGAATAAGTTAAAGGTATGCAATAGTAACAATTCAGACAAACCTAGATTGTCACTGAGACTTGCTAGGATTTAATCACCCAAAAAAGAAGGGCAATCGAAAACATACTTTTGGTTACCTCAAACAGCCTTTAAAGCAAAAAAGGAAGATAGGAACAGCTCAGAATTGCATGCTGCATATAGAAGGCATATTATTTTCAAATTATATATATAATAGATAATGCATATGCTTAAGGTCAGACTAGAGAAATTTTGAAGTTATTACTTTGATTACTTTAGATTGAACTGATGTCAAAGTCATATTTGGTATCTCGTCAACATAGAACCATACACAAGCAGGTGCATCAAACTGAGTGCTTTCCCAAACAATTAAAAAGCAGCATTCCCTAACTATGGCATTTCCGAAATGGACTTTGCTTACATCTACATGGTCATTAGACAACTACTATTGAACAAAAAATGTATATTACCGATAGGGGCAAAACACAAACTAGAAAACTCTGGCTCACTGATGTTAATAATTGCATCCAGTCCAAGACTCCACAACCATGTATTTTCAAATCAAATTGTTCTAAGATAAGCACACCACAGGTTCCATGATCAAACTTTTGGGAGCTAAAAAAAACAAAAGGGCAAGGCTAATGGCCAACTAAGAATTGGGTTGAGAAATCAGCATATACAAAAAAAATGTTTATGCAATAAAAAGGTGACACAGTAATAGCCACGACAGTTTGTACTATTAAGGTTCAAGCAACCCTAAATTCTGCAACTGTGCTACAAGTTTTTCTGCTACGGCACAAAGCTGTTTATCAGATAAGTACCTAATTAAAGCTCACCATCAGAGTTCAGGTGTTCTTCAATACCGAAAAAAAATTCTGCTTTGGCACATTAAGGATCAAACTAGTTAAACGTCAGCATCCTAGGTATCAGATTCTTCAGGTTCCTTGCATTTCCTAGATGGGAGGGCTCTAGTGATATTTTGATTCTTTTCATTGAAGGTCACAAGTAGTTCCTGAGTATGTATTTTCCGAGTGTGCTGTGTGCCTGTGTGCAACACTGCAACTCAAACTTAGCAATCACTTGAATAATGTAAAGTAAAATGCTTTTCTTATCAGCCATTTTATGTAAATACTATCAATATAGAAGCAAATACGACATTCTCCCAATCTAAAGCAACATAGCATCTATTGAAACCTTATAAGCTCAAAAAAAGGGATGGCACAAATAGGAATCTTGATGTGGCAGGCCTGATTCTTTGGAATCTATAAGCTAATAATCAGGACCGGAACTCACTTGAATCTTAAGCATAAACGAAAAGCAAAATAGTTCCAAATCAGATCTGGCATCTCATGAGCTGGGGAGAAGAAAACAATTGTTTAAGTAAAGGTGCACCCAGTTGGTTCTAATCTTGAAACAATCCTATCATTTTGGTGGAAAGATAAAGGGAAGCACCCATAATTGCCAAGCAGATAGAAATATTTATTCTGCCAAACCCACAGATCCGTGCAAGAAAGCAAGAAAGATCGCACCACCGCAGACCAATCACTCCAAATCATAGGAGCGAGTCAAAGCTTCCCGATAGCAAAATAAAAGCTTGCTGAGGAATCTAAGCTACTAAAGGTCAAACTTGACATTAGGCATCGATTTGTGTCGAAACAAATTGGCCAATCTTTAACCTTGCTTACCAATCACAACTTTGACAGAGACATTTCAGAATCTAAAATAGCACACTAGTTTCAAGGTTGGGGCAGCCCCTAAGCAATTTCTGATCACACTGAACAAATTGAAGTTTTCGCCTCTCCGAAGAAAGCACTAATGATGGATCAAATCACAACTGGAACTTACGACAATTCACGGTTATTGCTAGACAAAGCGCACCCACAAAATAAGCGCCACAAGAACGGAAATGAGAACCAAAAATCGCAAATCTTTAGCTGCAGGAGAAGAAACTCAAAGCTTTGCGCAAATAGATTCATCTAAGATTCCAATAAAAAAGCTCAAATCATCACGCAAGGGAAAGCAAGAACCACGCCAGGCTCCCATTTTCAAATCTCGAGCAGGATGCGGCGCCTCACCTGCAGCCTGCAGCAATGGCGGCGAGCCCAGCGGTGCTGAATCCCTCGCAAGAGACGAGGCGCAGCACCTGAAAGTTCCTGAAGGAGGCCGCGATCATCTCGAGGCACTCGTCAGTGACTACCATGCGCTTGAAGCTGAGCTCCTCCAGCAGCGGCCACCCGTCGGCGGCGGCGGCGACCCATGGCGCGGCCGCGGCGCCCCAGGCGGGCGGGACGAGCCCGAAGTCGGCGAAGTGGGGCTTGCCCTTGACCTCGGCGGCGCGGACGGCCGGGAATCGCTCGACCGCGTCCTGCGGCGACGCGGCGTAGCAGTTGGCGACGGAGAGGCGGCGGCGGGAGCGGCGCTCGGCACGGAGCCAGGAGCGGCAGGCGCCCGCGGCAGCGCCGCGGTCGGAGGCGGCGGGGAGGAAGGAGAAGGCGTGCTCCCAGACCTCGTCCGGGAGCGCGTGCCACGGCGGCATCGCGGCGGCGGGGGCCGCGCGCGAGCCGCCGCGGCCCATAGGGGCGGCGGGCGCCGTCGGATCAGGCTACCCGGCGGCGGGGGTGGGCCGGGGGAGAAGCTCTAGGGGAGGCGGCGGTAGGGCTCCCGCGGGGGAGAGCATCTGGCTGGTGAAGAAGCTGGAATGGGAGCAGCTCCTGCCTCTGCCTGTGAGGTCTTCTCTCTTCTGCCTTCTCTCTCCACTTCTCTTCTCACTAGCTCCCTCTCTTCTTCTGTTATTTTTTATTTTTTTTTCTTTTTTTGAGAAAGAGGAGAGATTTTGTTTGTTTAGGTGTTTCTTTTGTGTTTTCCTCTCAAATATTTTTTTCTCAGAGCTCTATAGGTGGCCTATAGGGTAGAGGGTATGAACAGTAGGGGAGTGGTGCACTGGTGGTAGGATGAAGGAAGGGCTCTTGTTGAGTTTGGGCTATGGGGGCATTCATTAGATTGTTTGTGAACATTGTTATTTTAGGACCATTTTCAACATGTAGAAGTGAATTATAGTAAACCGAATAAGATCTTTTTTTATGAGAAAAAGAAAAGATAAAGGATCAATTAAACTATAGTTTTAGGTTTTATTTTTTAAACATTTGAAAAGAGTTCATATAAGATTAGAGTTAGTTTTATGTAACCCTTGAAACTATATAACTTTTATATTCTTTTGAATGATTTTTCATATAAAGTGCAACTTATCTGAATTCTAGAATATTAGTTTTCAGATTTTATGTTTATAACATCATGTTCAAGAATTGAAATATTTTTATAAAATGTATCCTAAACGTTAAAAATAATGCATGTGCTAACAAGAAGATTAAACTAGATTTGTATTAACTAACACATAGTGAACATTGATACACAATTTTATACTTTTTTTTAGAATTAAAAGTTTGTCATAGTATGCTCGATCATATGTATTTTATGGATGGAATGTATGTTTATAGAGGTCATATGACCTTAAAAAATTATAAAATTAGTGCTTTTAACGGTGAATCATATAATTAAAGCTAGGTAAGCTTTCAAGTTAGACTCTATCATTTAAAGAGCCTGACTTGCAAGCTTACCTAGCATCACCCTTTATATATTGTACATGCAATATTTAGTCATCATGTAATATAGTTGTTGTATTTAGCAAAATACTTAATAGTGGCATAGCTTTCAATTTAGACAAGATAATATATATGCTTATATGACTTTGCAGTTGAATAGGCCATAATAATATTCCTGTCAAAACATGGTTCTTCTCTACTTTTTTTTTACCTTAAATCTCATTTCTGTATTTTACATTTTTGTCACCTTTGTACATATTTGTAATCATAACAATTTTAGCATTTTCATGACTTCCTTGCTATTTAGATATACCTGCGTCCTTGACCTAATTCATCCTTTGTATTTCAAAGACATTTTGTCCCTTTTTATTCATATGTACTGTAAAACAAATGAAACAATTTGCAAGGTCATCGAATCCGAAGTTCAAACCTCGCTAGTACTACCTCGTACACACGAGGGCATCGGGTGCACCGCGCAGAGAAGATCCTTGAAGGCAGGGGCGTGGTCCCACGCAGAGGTGGGCAGTGGAGCCATGGCAGCATGTGATGGGGGCATGGGCCTCTGGACCTTTTACTGCGGTAGTGACATCAAAAATTAACCAAAAGATATCACAAGCAAATTTTACTTTCCCCGCTTTTTGACCTGCCTGCCCCCGGTCCTCTCTCAAATCCCAATCTCGAGAAATTTATTCCAGCCTTTTCACTGTTGGAACCCAATCCGATTGCAAACATCTTTTGGCAGTGAGAAAACACGCAATGAATGTTACTATCTTCTCATAAAAATGATAAATCTTACTGCTCTCAGGTTTATCTGGTATAAACCAATCATTACTTAACGGAAGAGATAAGATAATGTCAAGCATCGGCCACCGACTCTGAATATACTACATCATCCGAACTAAGATATCCTCCAAGGGCAAACGCAAAATCGATAGTGAACATAACAAACATTAATAAGGAGCTCAATTACGCTAGAAATTGCTTCTTCAACCTCTGTTATCGTATTCCTATCATTTGTGGCCTTACAGAAAGGGAAAAAAAAAGGCAGGTGGTGTTTCGATGTGATAACAACCGGCCATGGCCAGAGTGCATTTTACAATCGCCTTGCGCTGTTAAGTGTTAACACATTTGACCTGAGTTTCAAGTACTACGAGGTATTTTCTATATACTCGAATGAAACTTGCACGAGCGGGACATGCTAACCTCTCCGGACCTTCCACGAAATCAGATTACTCGCACTGATCTGATGCTTTCACCTGTCATTTACCAGTTGATTAACCCGTGTCGTCCAAAGTAATCCCGCTCCATGACAACTGTTAGCTGGTATGTATTTTTTTTTTTTACTTCAGGTTGTATTATATCCGAGAGAATTTCTTATTCCTGGCATATAGTATTTCTCATGTACATTTGATGCCCCCGGAAGGAAAACTTGCAATTTCATGCCAAGAAAGTTCTTCACAATTTCTCTGAAACTACGTGCTAATCACATTCACAGCCACGGCACACCTGCCATCAACCGATCCCTCCACTGTCATCTTCTCCCAGCTAAACACAAGTACTAGTATAATACTGTCTCGGTATTAAAATACTTAGCAGTATTAGCCGTAGTTAATACCGACGCCATTTTTTAACCCGTGATGGTAATCTCGACGCGCCTGGTGTTTTGCGAAACCTTCGAGAGCCGTGAAAAATAATCGTGGAAATTCTTACCCCGCATCTGCCACACCCCAGCGGTGGAGACGGCCCGGTGCTGGTGATGAGAGCTTAATTAACCCGGCCTCGAATCCCGTGATCAATCGCTAACCTCGATCCAGATCAAATCCGTCCGAATCACCACCCAGGCACCAGCTATACTAGTTTACTACCGCTGGTAGCAGAGAGTGATTAGAACTGGTTCAGCGCGGCTAATTGTTACTAACCTCTCCTCCTCCGAACAGTTGAGGAAAACATTTTTGAAGATATTTTGTGTATGGTTAAACTCACGTGTTTAGTGATCTGAGAGTGCTAATTACGTGGTAGTATAAGCAGACACTGCAAAGTTAGGCCAGGTCAGTCCGAGATGTCGTTTTCAGGGGGTGCATGTAATGAGCTTAGAGTACAGTCCTGCTCTTGCACTGCCTCACCGTTAGGCTTGCTTTTCTGAATCGAAATGGTCCAAGGTCAATTTTTTCTTGCTTCTTTGGAGTAGTCTCGAGAAGATGGGTCCAGGACCAGGATACGTGAGCGAGCTCTGTCAAAACTGAACCTGTTTTTGGCTCACAGCGTGTGTGCATTCCGCTGAAGATGTCGTTCCGTTCTTTGCGAGGAAACTAGAAAGTTTTAGGGTTGCTTTCGGATCAGGATGCGAGGAGGCCGCGTGCATGAGAAGGTGTTTTATAGTGGATAAATAAAAGATGTGTATAATTTGGCTAATATCCAGGTTTTGTGTCACTTGTCTGCATTACGGTGGTATTTACTTGACTTCCAATTCTCTAAATAACTAAATGATTTATGAAAAAATAATAATCCATGTAACCATTGTATGTTACCTAAATTTGCTATGGGACGCTGAATTTTTGTAACAATGACCATTACACAATGATGTTTGGCATTAATAAGGAGATCAAATTTTACAATGTGTTGTAACAAATTATGTCAAATTTAATCTGACATATCTGATTATTGTCACTAGTTTTTTCCCAAAATTATTGTTATTCTCATTTCATAATGCACTTTTCCTCCAAACCAATACACATCTATCTGTTTTCTTGTTGTTTTCTTATATTCACCTTTTCGTACTCAACAATTTTTATATTAATTCTCGTGTTTAAGGTTAAAATAAGTTATTTTATCACAGAAAGAGTACACAAAACTTTAGTGCCCCTCAACAAATTTCATCTTATATATTTCCTAGCACTAGCGATGTTTCTGTTTTTTCTTTTTTTTATATATGTCAATTCACACTATTGAACTAATTGTTTTTTAAGCGAGAAAACACATTATTAAGAAATATAAGACCATTTGCACTTTTATTGGGACTTGATCTCAAAGCTTTGAAACTCAACGGAACCTAACCAGACCCTTCTGCTCCTCGTAGCAGAGATGATGACATTGCGGGTACGAAGGCGGCATTCTGCAATCTGCCCTTTTCATGGAAGGCGTCTGTTCCTCTCTTCATCTCTCTCTCTCTCTCTCTCTCTCATTTTTTTTTTCCTACCCGGCAAAAGGCTACAACGGGCAGCAGCGGCTGCAGCAGGCACACAGCATCTCTGCATATCCTGCTGCGTCACCTCATGATACCAGCCATTTCCTTTCCCTTTTCTTTTCTTTTCCCTGTCCTTTTATCCGCTTTTCTTAACCCGCACAAAAAATCTTTTCCAAACAATGGGAAAAACTATAAATTAAATATATTCATCAGGCAAACAGGAAAAAGGCGAGGCCGAGCGCGCATGATAGGAGCGAGAGAGAGATAGGGACGCGGGCCCCTGAGTCCAGATCCGATTGACCAAATCATTTGGGCGTGGAGAGGGGATTACCGAAACGCCCCCCGTCCGGTGACGTCACCACGCTCGATCTTTTTCCGCCGCTTTTTCGACGTCTGCCTTTTCCCGCCTGACATGGTGAGCCCGGGTGCCTTTTCCAGGCCTACGCTCGCGAAAACATCATCGGCTCTCGTCTCGTCGGTTTTTGCTTTCTTTTTGCAAAAATAAAGCAATTTCATTCAATGCTTTTTATTTTTATTTTTATTTTTGCGTCGATAGATGATGGATGCTGGGTGATGCGTGGCGCTTGGAAGCGCGAGCGATTCGGTAAATTAGGCGGACGCACATGCCGTGTAACGTGCTCCAACCTGCTGCCCGGTATGTTAAAATATGGGGGTTTGATCTTAGGCACCTGTTATTTTCACAGGGATATGTACGATAATTGTTGACACATCAAGTAGATACGATCGGCAGTAGAATAAACGATAAATCCTTGTGATAATCTTCGCCTTTTCAATTATCCAAAAAAGCCTTGACTTTTTTTTTCTTCAAAACAAACCACGCACAACCTCGTCACATTCGATCTCTTCGATGTGGCTAAGGACAACAAATCTTCAACGTGACAGCATTGTCAGACACGACTGCGGGACACTGGTATTGTGCGTGTGGAGGTAGATTATTTGTGTTTATTATCTGCTCAAAAGGAAAGATGCAATTTTGATTACTATCGGCTATTGTGGCCTTCTTTAGTCTTTACCATCTTTCTTTCAAAAATATTGTAAGAAATACAATTTGACAACACTCTTACTCTTGAGTTCAATGCCATATGTTTAGTGACAGGAACAGAAGTCAGGTGAGCCATGTCCCTCGTGTTATATCTGACATTTTAAATCCATTCCATATGCAACCACGAGAAATCACGGAAAAGACCTAGGTTCTATGCACAGGAATTAGCAATGAGCGATCTACAGATCTACCACGATGTCGAGTTGCACCTCACGCCGCCGGCATTGGAAATGCAAATGTTTTTGTCAATCATCATGCTACTACTGCTGATCCGTATCGATCGGGCCATGCTACTGTGGGTGACTAGACGGGTGTGCACGGTCCCGCTGCACCGGTATGGTACAAAGCCTGCAGCGTTGGCCGGTACTAGTACGCTTAGAACTTGAAGCAACGGTGTGTGACACATCGCAGGTCTCTTGCTCACACACTTGGGCTTCTATGGACCATCCGTTGCGGCAAGAAACGGGTTGCCCACATATGCGTCGTCTTCCTTTCATGACCTGTCCGAAACAGAGAACCAGTGTAGCATAAAATGAATGGACGCAAACCAGACCAGGACCCTGCCGATTTGATGTGAGAAGTGATGGAGAGTTCCCCACTGTTCAGATGAATCGGCACCAGTAGTCTGTACTAGAAGGCAATTAATTCTTCAAATGAACGTTTCAAAGTCTAGATGGGTATCCAAAACAGTGCTCATTTGTACACCGTGTGAGATTTTCCCTCCAAAGGAAAGTAGGCCATACAGTTAAAACTAATGATCGAAAGAAAACTGCTAACTGCACTCTCTCCAATATGGTGAAAAGAGCAATCACGTCAGCCTTAAAAAGAAGAACCGGCATCCTACTCTATTAATGGCCGCGAAAAGTTAACTTCAACCAGAGCTGAAGGTCAATTTTGTAGTTTCATTTGAGACTCAGATGAGTAATTTTGTTCTCACCAATCTAATCGTCACCTTTTCCGCTTCGATAGTATCGCGGCAAGTCTCTCCCTTGCGGTCGTGAAACCAGTTGGTTGTTGCCGGGAACGCCTCTTTCTTTTTCTTCTCCCGGTTTTCCTGCCCGCGAGACGCTGGCGGCGTATTTCAGGATCCGCCCAACCCCTTCCCCATTCAGAAAAAGTGGAGAAGGGCCTTGGGTTGTCCATTGCCAGTAGCATAGCAGCATCAGGGTATTCGTATAGAGCTTCTTCCTCTGACTGTGATCTCAAAAATTTTAATCCGTCTTCCGTCAGCTCCGGGTATTGGATTGAAACACGACGCTGCAAGTAGATCCACTATCAGTTGTGAAATAAAAGATGATGTTTACAGGCTTGTGGATAACTTTCCTAGCATTTTACTGACATTGCTATTGAACACAGCATGAAACATGTTAGCAAAACAACAGTAGTTTATAGTAGATTGCATTCAGGTGCCAGATTCACTATAAACTGACAATGAAATTATTGGTCACACCAAATAGAAGAGAATGGTACTATGATTCAACTGTGTTCGACTTTCACTTATTAATAAGAATGATTTAACATGAACAAGAGCACTTGCTGGTTTTAATCATGTGAAAGGAATCAAAAGGAATATTTATATTATTCCAAGGTGTCCTATCTACACATATGTCAAAAACAACGATGCATAAACATCAAAGAGTATTGGATTACAAATTGCAAAGGAACTACTAGTGTAAATTCTTACAGTTTCAGCTGCTTCCCGTATGTATCCAATGCCTTCCAGTACACGAGCAAGGCCTTGCCACCATATCTTGTCAGTTGCAGCAAACTTAGGAAACTGCAAATACTCTTTAATTTAAATGGCAATTTTGACCATTACAATTAAGTAACTATACAACAGTAACAAAAAATGATGATTCAAATACATCTGTTGCTATATACAATTTTATGAGTCTATATGGTAACCAGACTACAAGTCCCTATCCACTGCTCTTAAGTCCATAAATTTCAGAAATAGAAAATAGTAAAGAATTAGAATATACCTTTTCCCTTATATAACTGACAATCATTCTAAAATTTGGTGCCTCGCCAAACCTTCTCCTGGCCGCAGATCTATAACAGGGCGCACTGTTATGATTCATGTCGTCAATTTCATGCCCCTGTATCATAATTCATAAAATTTACATTACCGAATGGCTCAAACATTGCAAACGGGATTAGTAACTAAGATTTGTGTTGTAGGCCAAAGTAGCTCATTGTCATAAATTCCCATATTCATAAATATGCAATGTGAAGAGTACTGTAGATGAAGCCAAGTAAAAATAAATAAGGGGAAATGTGAAAATTCTTGCATGTTCCTCCTGATATTGTTTCTTTTGGGGGGAGGGAATGATTATGTATATTGTTGCCTTTCTATCCATTAAAAATAATTAAATAAAAATTAGTAGAAACACATTTTCACGTACCATCTAAACATTGTGTCAGTGTATCACATAGTCTACATGTTTGACATGTTCCTTTTATTTAGTTCCATAACCAAGGATTTGTAGACTTCATGTTCAGTATATATAATATGCTACTGAATATCAGTGAGCAAGTAATGGACATTACATTCATTAGAATTCCAGCACTGAAATACTATATCGAATCCAACAGAATTTACACTGGATACTAACCATTTGGCCCAGGAGGACATTCATGAACAAAACTGCTTCTTCCTTGAAATCATGCTTTTGAGGAGGGCCGTTAATACAGATGTCACACCTGAGGTCAAAAGGGTGAATCAGATATAATAATGAAAAGTATATGATGTTAAGAACTACAGGTCCAAATTAGGAAACAAGAAGCACGTCCTTAATCTACATTAGAGACATGGACAATAGAAAAATTACACATGACATCCATCAGGACCAAATTCCTCGCCGAAGTACTTCACTAGTATTTTGGCTCTACATGTTGAAGTGTTCAAAGCATAGCTGAAAAATAAAAGAGTGCACAGAACAAATTTCAAGAAATCAACATATATTCAATGTACAGGCTATGCCATCCCTAGAGTTTGAATGGATAGTTAGAGACATACTGAAAGCAATCGCTGAGCATTCTATATGCCACCTTTGTCTGTTCCTCACTTCTTTTATTGGGAAGAAGTGTCGGTGCTCTCAAAAAATTACAATACAGGACTGCAGATAATATTGGGAAAAGAGACAACAGCGCAGGGAAGAAATGAAGCAAGACTTGGTAATAATTGACAAAAGTAGGTCATGTTACCAAAACCATCTCTAAGGTGTATTTTTGATAAGGAGATAAAGGTACAGAAGGGAATTTTAAAAATGAAGGTCATTTGAAATCAACTTTAGCAAACCAAACAACAGAAAACATGCCCCAGAATATATTCTACTGCTTTCCTTTAAACACGAGAAATCAAGTACAACCAACTATACCAGAAAACACACACACACACCCCAAAAAAAAAACTTTCAATTTTAAATTGGCCAGGGAAGCTCTAAATTTAGTGCCTAGTACTATTGGTATCTTAGCATCTAGTACAACTGGGTAATTCTTAACCATTTAAACATCATAATTTATGATCTTCATTAATGCTACTTTGACCGTTTTAGCCAGCTTATGGTATGGCACAAATCAGCACCAAGAGATTGAGATAAAAAAACATTGCCACTATACAGTGATGCCTGAAGGATTTGTTAGTAATAGTTGCTGGTAAACATAAATGATACATACACAGCTACCATTTAGTTTGTTATCCACCCGTTTCTTCTTCAGTCCAAAAACGAGCTAAGCAAAGTCATAAATGAGAACTCTTAACAAGTCTTAAACATGGCAACTTACTGCAATCTGATAGCTTTCCATCTCTACCAGCACGGCCTGCTTCTTGATAATATGCTTCTAAACTCTGCATTAAGAGAATACAAACTGGTATAGCTAAGGTAAAAATATGAAAAAGAGCATACAAAAAGGTTAATACAACATCAGACACATCTCAAATTCAGGATCCCAAGAGAATGTCACTGCTGCTGCTTCATAATAGGATTCTGAACAGGCAGGAAGGCACTAAACGTTGTTATTATTCATTAAAAAAAGCATATGCAATGATATGTCACCCCATCAGTAAAAAACAGTAAGCCAGAGGCCAGACAAAATATAATAAAAATCAGTTTTATATTATATCTAAGGTGTCTCCCTGATTCCCTAATTGCTATAAGTGTAAATTTGTAACTTAGATGCACACACAAGTTCATGTGCCTCTATTAACACCAACACATGCAGAACAAACTATTATTAAAAACATGGTTCTTGATATGTTTGGAATTAAGTTCATATAGAATATCCTTCCGTGTTTAGAAATTGAAAACATATCATGCACCTGACAGTAAACAAATTTCTTGAAGTACAGCAGAAATAAAGGTTTGTAATGGGGAGGATAATTAGGCCTTATGCTTTGCCTAGAGCTTGGGAGACATTAGGGGATTGGAAGAATTGTTTCTTTATTGATTGATTGCTTGATTGAATTGACTGCAGTGCCTCTCTTTATATAGAGCCGGCCCTAACCAACTAGCCTTATCTTTAATTAACCTAACTTGAGGACTAAGTAAGGGCGGAGCTACAGTACCTGCGTCGCTACAGTACCACAGGCCGCTAAAGTAACACGGCCCAAAAGGCCTGCCCATAACATCTCCTCCCTCCTTCAAAGACAGCTCACCCTCGAGCTGTGGTGGAGGCCATGGCTGCAAACCATGATATCCCCATTGAGAAGGCAATGTGCTCCTTGCGTTCAACAGGTCACGGGCACTAAAATAGCTAAACTGCATGTCTGGCCCAAGAATCGATGATCCTTCCTCATTGATCAGGTGGTCACCGACGCCAATCTGATGGTCATCTTCTTCTTTGATGCGGTGGTCACCTACTGCAACCTAGTGGTCATCCTCATCGCCAACTTCAGGGTTGTCTTTTTCAATTTGGTGGCCATCACTTTTGATCAAGCAGCCGCCATCATCGATCTGAAGCATATGAACGCCTTCTACGATCTGAAGCTTAGGAATAAGCACTTCTTCAACTTCAATCTTGGATGTCTCTGCTGCACTCGGGTGCTGTTTGTCCTCTCTAACTTCGAGTCTTTCCTTAAGCAGCTGGACCAACTCTCGGAGTGTCAAGTCGTTGAGCGATTTTTGTTCCATGGTTGGCAAGGGCGGAGTTGGGGTAGATGAGAACAGCAAGGTCAAAGGGGTAAGCGCTGTAGGCACAGCCATAACATCTTGGACAAGCACTCCTGCATGTTTGGCAGCCTCCTTCTTCTCTGCTGCTGCCAGGAACTTTCTCAACTTGTGACGTAATTCTTTCAGCTCCAGATCTGGTTGCCATGAAACGGCGACAGAAGCCATGGGAAGGGATTTCTGGCAAGTCTGATACCAGATGTAATGGGGAGGATAATTAGGCCTTATGCTTTGCCTAGAGCTTGGGAGACATTAGGGGATTGGGAGAATTGTTTCTTTATTGATTGATTGCTTGATTGAATTGACTGCAATGCCTCTCTTTATATAGAGCCGGCCCTAACCAACTAGCTTTATCTTTAATTAACCTAACTTGAGGACTAAGTAAGGGCGGAGCTACAGTACCCGCGTCGCTACAGTACCACGGGCCGCTAAAGTAACACGGCCCAAAAGGCCTGCCCATAACAAGGTTAGACTAACCTGTGGATAACCATAGTGAATAATTCTCCTGACATTGGATTTGTCAATTCCCATGCCAAATGCTATGGTAGCCACAACAACCTACAGCAGGGAGGACAAGGTCATTAGATTCGGGGAAAGAACTGAAGAGTTCAAAGAAAAAAAAAGACAGAAAAAATGAAAAATATCTACAGGCATGACTTCGGGCTGCATACACTGAGTTTATTGTTCTTCTCATAAAAAGAATAGTCAACTTAATACTCAAATGGCCAGAATCTAAATCATAAGTAACAAATGGACATATCAAAAAAATGAATTTTTCATGGCTCTAAGCCCACATGAAGATAGTTAGATAAGTCTCAACTGGGATTTTAAAGATAATTATAACATCATAACTATAGTATTAGTTCAGCATTGCATTCGTGTGAATCAACTTATGCATCAACATCTCAACTCTTTATGCATCAACATCTCAACTCTTCCCCTATCACCAAGGCCATTCCAGAATGGGCAATTTGTAATACACAAGAACAAGAAACAACACAGTTCAAGAATCACAGAGTAAGAAATAATCTAAAGCTGACTGCATATAGCATGGATCATGTAATTCAGGACTCTGGACATATATGTGGGTGTGGATTACTGTATTTAATAGGAAAACAAAACACCACTTAGACATATCCATGCAAACAACGTCTCATGAAAAGTCTCTGATCATGTTACTAAAAAGGTTGCATACTATGAATAATAACATACCCTGCATCTGAATAAAAGAGCAAATAAGAATTTACGCAAGTACCATTGACTACTCACTACTTACGGATCACTCGTTGAAAAAATAAAAAGCTATTTGTAATGCACACGGCTGTATACATTGTTAAATTTGCACTCACATGGAAACTGTATATGACAATGAGAAGGTAAAACTACTCCATAGGGTATTCTGTACTTCCAGTCACATCCGACACAAAACTCTAATAAATAAAGAGAGTATTACTACCTCCAACTCATTGCAATGGAACTGGTGATGCACCTGCCTCAAATGTGATTTAGGCATCTGAAAAGAAGTGTCAAAGCTTCAGACAAAATACAGGAAAGTGAATGGTAAGAAAACTGATAATCTCATCAAGAGTACATCAAATTGAAAGCTGTTAACTCATTTTTTTAACATATAGATCGGATGCGTTATTAGTGTGCACACTTTTTATTTTCCTTTTTCCTCAATAAAAAAAGGATTGATTTCCTTTCTCACACACAAAAAAGCAAAGATGAAAGATGACTACCTTTGCATTATATGCTGCAGCTCTGAGGCCTGATTTGCAAAGGTAGGCAGCTAGCTCAACGGTTTCTTTCCTTGTGGGTACATAGACAATTGTAGGACCTTGATCCAAACATTTTGATGAACTAGTCTCACTGGATTCTGTAGGCTGTGCAGAGTTCTCTGGTTGTGCGCATTCAAGGAACTCTCCACATGAAACTAAAAGAGAAACTGAAGTGTCATTCAAAATAATAGATAGTTTTGAAAAAAGAAGAGCCAAACGTATTTTTCTCCTTTAAATCATTAAGTATGTCCAGTGTACACTCAAAAGCAAGTTATAACTAATAACATGAAGTTAATCACCAGTTGCTCAATTACCATCAAAATCATCTACTCCTGGATACATATCCGTTTCGTTTTCAGTATTTTCTTTTACCAGGACCGAGCCAATTCTACTCTTTCCAACATTCTTATCTCCATAGCTCACAGAATTCACATTCTCATCTTCATCATCTGACATGCTATCACATAGAGACTCATCTGAACTGTTCTCAGAGTCAGGGTCAATTTCATGAATAATTTTCTGGTTTTTCCCCTTAACATTCCTTGAAGCATTATATGTCAGTATCAATTGTTGGAAGTCCTTTACATATGACGAAGCAGAGGTCTTGCTATTCTTTACCTGAAAAAGAAACCGGCAGCATAAGAGGACAAATAAGATTGCAAGAAGCAAAGCTTAGCATAGAATGGCATGCAATAACCAACAGGCAGTGCTTAAAAACTGTTCAAAGTGCACCAGCATAAAAGCTTAAGACGAAACACCCGAAAAACAACAGGGTACCCAAAAGTTTGCTTGCATTGCTACAGACAATGCTTTTTACAGGTTCATGTGCGATGTGTTTTACTGCTATACTACTGCAAGGTAGCAATACACTTCACAGCCCTACCCTTCCTCATGTCTAGGCTCACTTCAGCCTGTGACTTGATGTCTAGACCCATTTCTACATGCTAGAGTCCTCTAGCAACATTTAAGTGTAAACAAGCAGAATACAAGCTCGACTCACTGTAAACCGGAGGTTTGACCGGAAAAAGGTTGTCAACACAATCGCTGTATCGTCTGACATTTTCAAGGACTTGACAATATCTTCTCGCACAGGAACAGTTGCAGTAGCCGTCAAAGCCATCAAAGGAATATTATGCTTCAAGAACTTCAATTTGCTGGAACTGAAATTTTCCCGGAGCATAGACAGTTTCCTGTAATTGGAAAAGAAAGTATACATATATCTTAAATACTAAAGCTGTGAAATGGAAGACAGTGGTTCTTAACTACAAAACATAAATAGTCACATTACCGTGCATGTAAAACATTAAATTTATGATGATAATGATATCGAAACAACAGTAAACAATGAGTTGCACCTTCAATAGAGAGATCAAACAAGAGCAGACCTATAGTCAGGTCGAAAATCATGACCCCATTTAGAAACACAGTGAACCTCATCAATCGCAAATAGTGCAATTCCTGGCTTTGCTGCGAGTTTCTTCAATGGTTCCATTAATCTGCAAGCAGAGATGTTCTCAAATAAGCATGGCAGTACATTCATCAATTTTCGATCCCAAAAGATGAATGATTACCTTAATACTGTCTCGGGGCAAACATAAATAATTTTATACATGCCAGCCATGGCTTTTCCCTCAACACAACTATCAGGTTGCCCTGAACCAAGGAAGCATGCTGAGATTCCATGTGTTGCAAGTTTGAGACATTGATCGTGCATTAGACTTATCAATGGTGAGATCACCACCACAATCTTTGTAGTCAGAAGAGCCGGTATCTGAAAACAAAGGGATTTTCCTGCCATCAAAGAAATCCAGCCATCATTCATGTGAGCAAAAGAAGGCCTAACATCTATATATATGTTGCAATGGAGAAATCAATCAATTAGTCACTGAAAAAAAAAGGCAAGTATACCTGATCCTGTAGCTGCTAGAACAAGACAATCCCTGTGATCAAACCAAGCATCCAAAGCTTCCATTTGGAATTTTTTCAGGCAGGAAAAGCCGAAATTCTTTTGCAAAACAGCACCGATTTTGTCCCTGTGATCCCATTCGCCTCGCAAATCCTCAACAGGAAATTGAGATTCAAATGCCGGTTTGGAACAAGTATCAACACCGTCTTGCACACTGCAACCGACCCTAGTCGCTGAACAGGGAAGTGAAGTGCTCGCTTCACGGCCAGAGTCCTTCCTAGTCCTACTGCTAGCACCTGAGGCGAGGAGGTCGGTAATGCTGGACTGCCTGAACCTTCCCCTAGGGTTACTCACTCTGGTCCCCTTGCCCGACGGCTGCGGCCGCGCGCGAGATGGTGGAGAGCCGCCTGCGGAACCCCCTCCTCGCATCGTTTGCGCCGCGCTGGACCCGCCCAGCACGTGCTCCAGCACCTCCGCGCGGCGCGGGCCCCCGACGGCGGCGATCGCCGCGGTGATGCCGTCGAACTCGAAGCCCATGTCCAGCAGCTCGGCAATGAGGGCGTCCGCGGACACGTCGCTTCCGGATGATTCGGGCTCCATTGCAGGAAATCACGAACCCTAACAACAATCAGCAGAGCAGCGTCAAATGCCCCCGAACTTCCCGCGGCATCATGCGATTGAGGACGGCGCGCGAGAAATTACCTGTGGGGACGGGCGATTCCACGCAATGGTCCAACTACGGCCTGCGCCCTCCGCTGGCCGCTGCTCGCGGCTGGCAGTGGAGGCGGGAGAAGGGCTCGGATGGGGAATGGGGGACGGCGGATTGGCGGGTGGCCGAGGGTTTCCGTTTTCGAATCGCGGGAGGGAAAGATGTGGATGGGTAGGAGGTCGGGGGAGTTCGCCGTTTCCACACTGACATGTGGGAGCAATGTGACAGCAATGCAGGCCCGAGCCCGACCCAACTGGTTTTTAGCAGACCCAGACCAACTGAAATAAGGCCTTCTCGGCTTAGGTAAGTTTTGGCCCGTTTGTGGATGGCTGCAATTTGGTCCAGCCAGACTACAAGCCTTTAGGGCCTGTTTCTTTAGGTTTTTGTTTTCCAAAAAGTAGTTTTTGGCTAATGGCTTTTGAGAGGTTATTTTTTTGAACAGCTCAAAAGCATATCAAACATTCAAAGTGTGCTTCTCACACCTAGTTCATTTCGATATTTTGGGATGTTTTGCTTTTTGAAAAAACTAGATTCAAAAACTGGTTGTCTGTTTGGGCTTTTGGATTTACAAGCTGAAAAGCTAGCCATAAGCCCAAACAAACAGGGTCTGAACCTAAAGTCTATCTTGTTTTGCCACTGATTTCTGTAGATGGATCATCTAATGAAAAAAAACTTTTTAGATGGGAAAGAAGTTTTAAACAAAGATGATTATTTTTTAGAAATCAAATGAAGTAACATGTTTGGCCTACCATTCTAACAAGCTCAACCTGCTTGACCTAAAAATTGAACGAACTCAAGAAAACAAAAACGAAAAGAAAATTCTAGCAAGAACGAGAGACCAGAAAGAAAAAAAAAACCCAATGATGTGAGCATAGACACGGGCATCTCGCACCCAGCAGATAGATGTGGGGAACAATTACCTGGTCAATTTCATTCCATACACACCCCCAAAATAAAACAAAAAAGGGGATAAAAAGGAGGCCAAATAGCACCTATGGAATTGTTCCCTCCCTGTTCTGTGATGCTATTTAGTCCTTCCCCCCCTCAGGGCCGAACACTGCCACCATCCTCTGCCTCCCTCTTGGTGCTCTCTTTTCCGCACTTGCACCACCGCCACCAATAAGTTCTCCTCCTTCCTCGCCTCCTCAGTCCATCTCCACCCATCTCTCCTTCTCCCTCTCTCCTCGGCCATGGCAGCCCCTGAAGAAGGCACAGAGCCACTCCAGTATCAGGTGAGCAGAGCTTCAGAGTTAAGACATGTTCATTTTGTTCATAGGTAAGATGTTCATTTGGTTTCTGATACGCTGCCTGGTGCTCTCTCTTTTTATTGCAAGACTTTGGCCTTGAAGGTGCGCATCCACTGCGAGGGCTGCAAGAAGAAGGTCACGAAGGTGCTACACAGCATAGAAGGTAAGGACGGAGAAGAGAGATATAAGAACACTTTCACACCCTCAAAATCAGTCTTTGTCACTGAACAAAGTTTTGGTGACTTGAAGAAAAGACAGAGCAAGTCTTTGTCAGCGCCACTTAAATCGGATTTGAAGTGTTTGCTTTTGTTTTCTCTCAAACAAGTGTTTCCTTTTCGTCTCGTTTCGATCATCTATCTGGATACCATGGCCAAGAGCACCTGTTTTCTGAGGTTATGAATGTCTCCCCTGAGTTTTGTACTGAACCAGATGTTCTATTCGACTCGAGGAATGCAAGAAAGAATCAAGTTCAGTTCCCAATTGGTAGTGTTTGTGGAATGTGGAATGGAGTATATAGGAAAAAAAAACTTCACTTCTAAATTCATTTGTTTTTTTTTTTTTGCACTGAGCCCTGATGCATCAACTCGTCGCAGGCGTGTACAAGACGGACATCGACACGCAGCAGCAGAAGGTGGTGGTCATCGGCAACGTCTCCGCCGACGAGCTCGTGAAAAAGCTCCTCAAGACCGGCAAGCACGCCGAGCCGTGGCCAGAGCCCGCTCCACCGCCACCGGCCGACGCCGGCGCGCCGGACGGCGGCTCCCCCGGCAGCGGCGGCGGCGGCGGTGGAGGCGGAGGTGGAGGCGGCAAGAAGAAGAAGAAGAAGAACAAGAGCAAGAACCCCGCGAACAGCAACCCCACCGAGCCGCCGCCTGTTCCGGCGGATGGCGGCGGCCCTAGCCCACTGGACAATGCGGACGCGTGCGGTGAGCAGCCCGACGGCGGCGAGCAGGACAAGCCCGAGGGCGGCGGCGGCGGCCAGCCTGGCGCCGGGGACCCGCACGACGGCGGCCAGCCTGCCGCCATGACGCCGCACGGCCCACCCACCGCCAACGGCGGCGGCGGTGGCGGCAAGAGGAAAGGCAAGAACAAAGGCGGCGGCGGCGGCGGCGGCGGTAACGGCAACGGAGACGGCGGCGCCGCCGGCGCGATCGTGGAAGTCCACGCGCCGCCCACGAACCATCCCGGCGGCGGCGGCCCAGTCGATGCCGGGGCCGGGCCGTACCCGCCGCCGCCGCCGATGAGCTACCCGGGGTACTACGGCGGCCACTCGCCGGCGTACGTGATGAGCTACCACGCGGCGCACCCGAGCCCGGCGCTCCGGAGCAGCGCCTACTACCACCCCATGGTCGGCGCGGCGTACGCCACCGGAGGAGGAGGAGGCGGCGGGTACTTCTACTCGACGGCGCCGGTGGCGACGGCGCCCGGGTCGTATTACATGTTCAGCGAGGAGAACGCCAACGCCTGCAGCGTCATGTGATGAGAGGATCAGCCAGCAGTGAATTTTTAGTTGTAAGCATGGGCTTGATGCTTAAGGTGCTAGTGTAATGCAATCTTCTTTGTTGTTGCTAATTGCTAGGGAATGGTTGTGTGCTGCTGCAACGTTTTGGAGTTTTGAAATTTGAATTTGAACATATAGCTAGCCGTTCTGTGATCTCCAACCAATGAAACATAAACATAGTTCTATAAAAATGAAACATAAACTTGGTGTTGAAAGATATTTTCTACACTGGAAAGGATAAACAACGTACAAGTTACTACCAAACTGATATCAACGTGGCATATACGGCATGGCGGCGAATTTGAATGCTGTTTGGTCATGGCCAAGTTGCAGAGAACAAATGCTCCAACTTCAAGAGAAGGGGGACTCTCCCTGCAATAATGCACTCCTACGAGAAATTCCATGCTATGGGTTAAACTGATAGCAAGAGGAATGTCAAACTGCATTATGCTGTCTATGTTGCACATGAATATCTTGTGCATACTTTTTTCTACTACATGTGCTTGTCCTGAACAAGAAAATGGTGTAGCTGCCTTGAGCAAGAGCATAAAAGTTTCGATCTATTTCAGTTCTTCCTCAATTGTCAAGGCTGAGCAAACCAAAGTACCATATGTTAAGCATTTTTATTTATTTTTATGAAGCGTTAATTGTGTGCAGAAGTGAATATTTCTTTCATTGACATTTCAAATTGATCTGATCCAAACAAAACCTTTCAAATTATTTTGCACAGTTTAGTAAAATAAAAAACGGTGACTGGCAGAAAGACACTTTCAAAGCCATAAATGAGGCTTAGAGCAGCTCGCCAAGTTTAACTATTCAAAGATGCCAATCTTTAAGCCTTCAAAGATAATGTATGGAGAGATTTTATTAAAAAAACAAAGCTTTATGCGTGCTTAATTGGTTAATCTCGTTGTTTAGAACGGTCTCTAGGAAGAACGATTGACTGGAGAAGTGGAGATGAATGGAGAATGGAGAAAGCATAAAACAAAGGCAACAATCAGATGATGGGACACAAATCCATCTTGTTTACTCAAACCGAGGCCCAAATCTTCGTGGATTCAAGCTAACGAAGCGACCTGATCCCAACTGTTTCCATTGGTAAATGGTCCAGGGTTCAACAAAGCCACTATGGGACTTGAGGCTGTTACCTACATACTTTAAAACTGCCAGATCTTTGCCTAAGAAAGGCTTACTCAGCGAAAGAAAAATGTGGTATTTCTCTTCTTTTTCTGCGAAAACAACTGATATTTCTACGTAGAACAAAAGTGCAACACATTCACGAGGATTGAATATGAGGTTTGAAGAACTTGTATTCCTTCTATGATCATTTTCCTAAATTACCAAATCAGTGTACATTATGCGGTAACTGTTTTGGTCTTTTTCAAAACTTTTAGAAATGGGTAGATACTAGTACTACTTGGATACTTGGAGTCCAGCATGATCTCCAGAGCCCAATGCGACGAAAGTTGACAAGATTCTAGAGAAGAGAAAGTAACAACGAGAAGGTTTGCCCACATCAGTTTTCCAATGTTCTTCCACCAGTGAAACTAACACCAATAACAAACAACAGAGGAATATCACAGTGGCATGGTACTGGAGGCCTTTCATTATTCTATCAAGAAAGGGAGCACCTCCCCATGGCAGGTACAATCTCCTTGTCCTTTGTTTCTTCCTTTCTCTTGTATGGATTCCTAGCTTTGCTTGTTCCCCATCCACCTACTAATTTTATAGGATTAAGCTTTGCTATTCACTTGAACAAACCAAGGCTGCTAAGGACTAAGTACCAAGAAACGGGACACCACCCCATGAGGGGTACAATCCTGGACATCCCATTTGAAACTTACCAGTGCAATCATGTTCTTATAAGAAAAGGACAATGCTGCCGACTCGACCATAAATTTTTTAAAAGCCTTGGTATCTCGAACAAGTGCTTTCCCGCGGCTGCACAAAGAATTCCTATCTCCTGAATTGCAGGTAATCAAATGCAGCATCTTTTACTACACACAGCGACATGCACAACTCTGAATGTACAGATTGCTGCAGGAAAGCAATGCAATCTCTGAGAAAACGAGTTCTGTCCATAGCTGCATCGTTCACTGATCAGGGAGGTACGATTTGATGTCACTCATATGGCCCTTTATCTTTATCTCCTTTATTATCTCTCAACCTTTTTGAGTGAACTGCGTAGAATTGACTTGCATGATGTATGGATTACCTGAAATTCTAAAAAATCTTGCGGCACTTTGGTGTCAACTGCTTTCACTGTTGCAGACATTGCATTATCAGTACATGGCCAGGTACATCCATGGACTTGTCCTTGTTCCTGGCCACTTTGAGGGGTATAATTTATTTATTTTTTGTAGAAAAGGTGAAATCGATGTGTTCTTGCCTTGGGCCATTTGGTGTCAAAAGGAACCTATATTTCTTTCCGTCTTTGCGGCTTATCTCTGTATGCTGATTCTCAGAGGATAACCTGTTCGCATGAATATGCCTCGGAGCTTTATCTGTAAAAAAAAAGGTAGCCACAAGGCTCAAAACTAACATATTCCCATGTCAAAAAATGGAAAAGAACAGAGGGAAAAGTGATAAAAGAAAACTTACTGAGTGGATACATTAGAGGTTCAGTGTGACAAACACACGTTTATCGTATCCAGAATAACTGCACAACTGAAATATAAAGCTCCTTGCATTAGTTTTGGGTTCATGTTGTAAATCTGGGACCTTGGGAGCAATCAGGTTGGAGATGAAAGTGAAGAATATTGAGCAGGACTTGGAATCACACTATTTCTCTGCATAATTTTACCTTTAATAACAAAATGGAGTAAAATCTTGCAGGACTTCAATTTCTTGATTTGGACACCCTGACGTCTTCCCAATCATTGTTGGACCCTCCCTGCTGTTCCTGTTCCTGAGGTGTTGCTTATCCTAATCCGAAAGATATGCATCAGCAGTAGTACCGTTTAATTCGATGTTTATGCAGGCCCAAAATCTCGCCCTAGATCTTCTCGTGATCCCTCTAGCACTATCCACAAAGTAGAGGAAAAAGCATCTGGAGGACATTGAGGCTGCTGTCTCTATACTACTTATTCCGTCATCCCGGGCAGTGGTGCTGCACGGTTGATCGAAGCCTGATTGGGTGCATTTCGGCCGTGTAGCATCTTCTGTCTATCTTCTGTACCAGTGAACAGCCCAAAAAGAATCAGAAAACGACGCCTCTGTAGAGTGTAGACTCGGCTACATGCAATGCAACTGGGATGGTACATACCAAAATATCCACAGCATCATCCCTGGGCCATCTGTGACTTGATTCATTCGCCAAGAAGAAGCAGTAGGCGATAGATAGCAATATGGACAGATTCGGGCAGAATTCGCACGGTTCAGTTCAGGAAAAACAAGTTTCCTGTTGTTGAGAAAGATGGAATTGATTCTTGCAGAGTTTGGCAAAATTCACATTGTAAGACATGTTTCCCCAGTTCTGAATGCGCCTGGAATGCTGGGATAAATCACGGCAGCGACAGTGTGCTTGTCGGACCATCTCTTGAAAACTGCCAAGCATCCATGTAACACTGGGCTGGGAACTAGTACCAAGCTCAGGCGAACAGCAGCAAGCATTACTGATCTGTGATCTGAACCCGTGAGAGTGAAAATCCGCGAACCAACAGAACATGAGTATTCCATTCTGTATGGTAGCAGCCCTGAATTTATAGAACCTCTGTTCACGTTTTACTTTGCATATTGGTAACTGAAAGTCTGAAACTGAATAAGCTCCCGTAATAACACTACATCGAAGTACCCTGAAGAAGCTGAAGTCTGAAGCAGCAAGGTACCCTGCATTTTATCTTTGTCTGTTACTAGAAGATGGAAAAAGAATCTGATGTAACTCATCAGCCCGTGTTACGGTTCAATCCTGCACCGTAAACTTAAGGCAGGAAACAGGCGGCGTCGGCGGCAACAACGGCGCTGAGGTAGTACGAGGCAACATTTCCCCACGCCTTCTTGTCCCCGCCCGCAACATTTCCGTGCGTGACCCTAATCCCGGCCTCCGCATGGCAGAAGTGTGACGAGATCTCCCGGCCCTAAGGCTTGCCTGCATACGTGTGGGACGAGGCCTCGTGTGATCCCAGCAGGTGGGCGTCGGCGGCGGCGGGCGAGCGGGTGGAGAAACCGACGCGGCGAAGAGAGAGAGAGATAGAACCGACGCGGCGGAGAGAGAGATAGAACCGTCGGCGGGCGGCATGGTTGACCGGCAGCTTCCCTCTCCTCCTTTAGAGCACCGCTGCCGCCGCATCCTGCTCCACTCCACTCGCCCCGCTCGTCGTCGACCCCTGCTCTGTTGCCGTGGTCCACTCCACCCCGCATTCCTCCACGGGTGGGCCTCCGCCATGCAAATATGCAATGCAATGGAAAAAAAATTGGGTGCAGGAGGGCTGTAAAGAGCCATCCGTGCAGTCCATACTCCGATGTGCGTCACGAGGACAGGAGAAACATCGGACGATACCCTGCAGATCGAAGCCCCGCCTCTGTCTTTCGGCTCCTTCGATGTGCATGAGCTCGGCTCAGCAGGCCTGGGCGGCTCTTATCCTTATCGATGAAACGTAGCTCTTTTCCCCTACCCGCCGCCGCTCCCTGATCCGCGCTGATGACGCCCTTCACCGGCACCGTCGTGTCCTCCTTGTCCTCGTGGTGGCCGGGCTCGTCGCCTCTGCGCCCTGAGCTCGCCGCCTCCGCGCCCGACGTCCTCGAAGCCACCTTTCGCGTCGCAAGATGTCCCTACCATACTGGCCGCCGCCTCCTTGCCGTCGTCGCCGGCGTCGTTGCGCTCCGCCTCCAAGGTGCGCTTCGCACTTGCCTCCGGGGTTGCTGCACTCAGCTTCGTCGATCCTGTAGGTGCCCCGTCCGTGTGTTTTTTTCATGTCAGCCTTTCTCACATCTCTAAATGCTAAATTGCTAAGAAATGTGTACTGCATATTCCTAGTTACATGTTCTGCTGCTAACAGTGTTTATCTTCAGTTTGTAATTAGTAATGTAGACATGTCAAAATGGGCAACGTTTTGTCGAGTTAACCTTCTGAATAAAGTTACTGACTTTTGCAACAGGCTGGTTTGCCGCTTTTGCAGCAATATTTATTTCAGTTTGAGAAATTGGTTCAGGAGCAGATGCCGAAATTGGGACAGCATTTTATTGAAGAAATGATAAATCCAAGCATGTATGCCAGCCAATGGTACACTAATGTCTCAGTGAATACTAGCATCACTAATGTTCAGTCCATTGCTTTTCAGAGAAACGTGTAGATGAACAACAAAAGTATATAATGCATTCTATATCATGCAGTTCTGGAAGGAGCAAGAGAAGCGACACCGACAGTTTTGAAGGCGATATGGAGATGCATTCGCTGTTGATTTGGACATTGGCAATTTGAGAATTTTAGTTTGTAACTAGGATAAATAAGCCTGCAAAACATTGTGGCTAGAGCATTTTCCTTCTAAGGAGATTTTCACAAGATCGATGTATAATATATCTTTCTTTACTGAAATAGATATGAATGTGTTAAAAAATATGAATGTTGTACTGATTTGCCAAAAAAACTGTCATGTGAAGAAGATAGATGATTTGTTCATGTCAATAAAAATGACAGGTTCATCTGATATGCTACAGACAAGACGACAAGTTCATGAGAAGAAGAAAAATAGTTGATACAAATTGTTCTGACAGTGCTATTATTTCCCAACCGGAATCAAAATGGACTAAAACCAAAACAATTCAGTAGAAAAATTTATGGAGGCATTATAAAGCAATACAGCAAGGTTACATATTATTGTGATCTGGCAGCCCATCAAAATATAATTTCCTAACAGGATGCTGCAATGTGGCAGCTTGATCAACTCCAAGTATGAGACTGGTATATCCTCCTTGCACATAAGATTGCGGCATTAACATATTAAAGTGTGATGTTGTGGCATCTTGGATCAATGGAGCAACCATGGTCGAAGATTGTGCATACATCTCGGTTTCTAAGCTTGGTATTATACTGTTAGCACCAATGCTGCCAGCAGGATTCTGTCTCACACAATATGAAGTTGGTCATAAATAATTGCATGTAACCAAATAAATTATGAAAATTGAAGATATTTAAAGTCATATGGCTTACAATAAGTTGATCTATATCAGCACCATTGCTTGAATTTTCTGCTGCATTATTCTTTGAACCTTCTCATATAGTCAAACAAAGGAATTTAGAATAATACTAGCATACATGTGCAAAAAAAAATCAGAGAATTAGTAGGATGAATACCTTTCTTTTTACCACTTTTATTTTTCTTCCCTTTATTCTTTTCAAGGGAGATGGTCCCTCGTCTACTCTTTGGGTCTTTAACCACTTGGGAAATTCTAAATGATATTTTACCTCTTAATGTGTCTGTAGCATAATCAGCTGAAACTAGAGGAACCTCATTAGTTTTTTCTTGCATATCGCTTAGAGAATTATCTACTTCCAAGTCCAACTTATCTATGGCATTCTCTAGATGAACAAGAAGTTCTTTTGACAGTGAACACTTCAATGCAATGGATGTCTCCTTCCGTGCGATACGTGCAGCATGGGATTTCAAACTTTCCTCCTTGGATCTTAGTTTCTCAATATAGAATCCTCTCTTTGCATATTTTATCCATCTGTTGAGTATATATTGCGACGATAACATGAAAACATCATTTACATTGAAGACTTTGAGGGCATGCTTGCACAATATACCTATAAGATGTTGATGTCATATTTAATCAATTTGCACTATTAACTATACTATTGCAATTTAAATTTTGTATACATACCTATGGATTCGTACTTTCGGCAAGCACATGTAATGGTAACATCTGCTTTGTTGAATACAACCTTTGCTCCATAATCAGAGTGCATATGTGTAATCATATATGTCAAAATTGACTCCTCAGTGTGTAATAATTTGTAAGAGAATGAAAATTGTTCTTTAAATTCTTCCTCAAATTCTTTATACATTCTCCTTGTATATGACTCGGCCGCAGTCTTCAAAAGAGGAAATCTCGGGATGCAAGTAACTGGGCTCTTTCGACGTGATTGGAAATCTTCATCCAACTCATTATTACGAAGACTACTAGAAACCTTTTCACACTCAAAAAGAAGTTCTGAAAGACCCAGTTTCCTTCGAAATCTTTTTTTAATACATTATTCATACCTTCACTCCTTTAAGTGGAGTTCATATCAGCTGTAAATGAGTCACGGTACACAACAGCCCACTTTGCCCTCAAATCATATAGGTTTAACATCCATTTATTGTTCTTAAGATTGTACTTACACAACAATTCATCCTACTTCTTTTTGAAGTAAAACTCTGATCTATCTTCATAGACACATCTCTGGATGCTTTTGAATTACATGACCAAGATGTTTGCCAGCATTTAGATAAATGTGCCACAAACAAAGACGATGGCTTGTGTTTTGGAATATATAAGCAATTGCTCCTGCCATGGCTGCATCTTGATCTGTGAAAATTGTGCTAGGATGCTTGCCCGACATTGCTGTTAGGAAGGTTTCAAAGAGCCATATAAATGATTCAATAGTCTCATTAAACAATAATGCGGCTCCAAATATAATTGTTTGCTTATGATGGTTGGTTCCGAGGAATGGAGCAAAAGGCATTTTAAACTTACTGGTCTGAAATGTGGTGTCAAAAGACACAGCATCATCAAAACATGCATAGTCCATGATAGATTGATCATCTGCCCAAAAGAAATTAGCCATCCTACCATCTTCCTTATCTATTTGAATGACATAAAAAAATGATGGATCCTCTATCTGCTTATGTTTCAAGTATTCTAATAGTATTTGTGCGTCATTGGATTCCAAGTACTTCTTGCGCTGCTGACTAATCTCATTGTTGCAATCCATCCGTGAGAAGGGCACTTTATCAACTCCTCCATAAAATTGCACCATAAATTCAAACACTTGAGCTGGCTTCATCCCGCCCTCCCACATCTGGCTAATTAGCTTCTTGTCCGCTTCTTCAACACGTCGCTGGGACCTCAGCTTATGCCTTTTATTTGGACTAGTAAGGTAATGGTTGTGATCAAGTACAACCTTCCGCACGGTCCAAACATCCTCCTTGCTAACACTAAACTGAACACGAGCATCGCAACCAGTTCTTGTAGTGTCCGTTGTTGATGATTCAGATCGTCGATAACCTTGGCAACTGCAAACTATATGTTTGTGACTTATAGAACCATCTCCTCGGCGTTTTATACCACTCTTTCTAACACTGAACCCAACCTTGCCTGCGTAGGTGTTGTACATATCATAAGCTTTATCCTCAGATTCAAAAGACATCCCAACTTCAGAAACAATCAAATTTTGCGCAACATTATCAAGCACCTATTGTAGAAATATACAAGATTTAAACGTGACTTACAACAATATGAAATATTATGATCTGACTTGATTTTGTTATTCAAGTTGCTTCAATTACCTCATCTTCCATCTCATTGGCAATTGCTCCTGGGGTGATTGACTCAATGTTCAACGCTACCTACCATGTGCAAACAGATCAGTACTAGGGGGAAAGATATGTATCATCAACCACGAGACAAATAGATGACTCTACCTGTGTTAACTGCTGCTCGTCTCTAGGATCCCCTACGATCGCGCCGCCGTCATGCGGAATAGGGAGCAACAATTCTTCTCCCGTGTTGGATACTAGGGTAGTAGACGAGGAGTACATCAACAGATGAGATGAGGATGCCGTGGCTAACTCATTCTCGTGGGCTCCTTGTTCTGCCATGGCATGCGTCAAGTGCGCCGCCGGCGGCTGCTAGTCTAACAGATGCGTATGATGATCTCATGTAGTTGTGCTATAGGTTACAGTTCCTAGTAGAGAGCCTCCTGTATGAGCGTCTCGAGCCGCGAGCTGAACTGTGTTTCGCTGATAAGGATAAGAGTCGCGGGATGCTGAGCCGAGCTCATGCGCATCGAAGGAGCCGAAAGACAGAGGCGGGGCTTCGATCTGCAGGATGTCGTCCGATGTTTCTCCTGTCCGCGTGGCACACATCGGAGTATGGTCTGCACGGATGGCTCTTTAGAGCCCTCCTGCACCCAATTTTTTTCCAATGCAATGCAAGCAGCAGCAACTCCCAAGCCTTCCGACGACTAGTCAACCCGACGTATCTGGACCGCACAGGTCCAGGGGGTGGACGATGTTTCAAATACCGACCGCCTAGTGCCGCCACCGCTACGCCATGCACGCCGTGGGCTCTAGCCGGAGCGCCGCCTGACTTCCGAACGTGGTCTCTTGATCCCGTCTCCCCAACTCCTCCGCTGCTTGAGGGAATCGTTTTCCACTCGCCTGCGGAATGATGCGGTTCCCTCCAAGCTAAGTTTTCATGCCCCCGCCCGCACGCCAACAGTTGCCGCGCCAATGCAACCTTGAGAATCCGAGGTCTGGTGGCGAGCCGTGTGCGCTGTAGCTCATTTTTTTCTCTTACGAAGAACCGGCAAATGGAATTAATACAGAAGAAGGTGGCTTTCTGAATCACTCCAAGAGGACTGGAGAAAACAGGGAGGTGTATTGATACTCATAATCTTAAGCAAATGAAAATGGCAGGGACATCAAGTATTTTTTTTTTCTGCCATGGGAGATTATTCTATTGTTTAGATGACAATACTGCACTAGACGATGTTTGACACATAGGCACATCATAGTCCATACCGGTATTTAACTAGCTAGAGAAAGCATGCATTTAATTACATCAATTTATTCTGCTTTGAAACAAAATTCTACACGAGGAACACCTACCTGAATATATATGTACATCTGATGAATTTGGCATATCACATCTTTTCGTATATGGTGACAAACATACAGGGGATCGGAGGATACATAATTCAGACGTACTAGCTAGTAGTTCATTTTTTTTCTCTTACGAAGAACCGGCAAATGGAATTAATGCGTAGAAGGTGGGTTTCTGGACCAGTCCAAAGAGCAGCGGAGAAAACAGGGAGGTGTATTGACACTCGTAATCTTAAGCAAATGAAAATGGCAGGAACATTAAGTATTTTTTTTCTACCATGAGAGATTATTCTATTGTTTAGATGACAATACTGCACTAGACGATGTTTGACACATAGGCACACCATAGTCCATACGGGTATTTAACTAGCTAGAGAAAGCATGCATTTAATTACATCAATTTATTCTGCTTTGAAACAAAATTCTGCACGAGGAACACCTACCTGAATATATACGTACATCTGATGGCATATCACATCTTTTCGTATATGGTGACAAACATATAGGGGATCGGAGGATGCATAATTCAGACGTACTAGCTAGTAGTTCATTTTTTTTTCTTACGAAGAACCGGCAAATGTAATTAATGCGTAGAAGGTGGGTTTCTGAACCAGTCCAAAGAGCAGTGGAGAAAGCAGGGAGGTGTATTGATACTCGTAATCTTAAGCAAATGAAAATGGCAGGGACATCAAGTATTTTTTTTTTCTGCCATGGGAGATTATTCTATTGTTTAGATGACAATACTGCACTAGACGATGTTTGACACATAGGCACATCATAGTCCATACCGGTATTTAACTAGCTAGAGAAAGCATGCATTTAATTACATCAATTTATTCTGCTTTGAAACAAAATTCTACACGAGGAACACCTACCTGAATATATATGTACATCTGATGAATTTGGCATATCACATCTTTTCGTATATGGTGACAAACATACAGGGGATCGGAGGATACATAATTCAGACGTACTAGCTAGTAGTTCATTTTTTTTCTCTTACGAAGAACCGGCAAATGGAATTAATGCGTAGAAGGTGGGTTTCTGGACCAGTCCAAAGAGCAGCGGAGAAAACAGGGAGGTGTATTGACACTCGTAATCTTAAGCAAATGAAAATGGCAGGAACATTAAGTATTTTTTTTCTACCATGAGAGATTATTCTATTGTTTAGATGACAATACTGCACTAGACGATGTTTGACACATAGGCACACCATAGTCCATACGGGTATTTAACTAGCTAGAGAAAGCATGCATTTAATTACATCAATTTATTCTGCTTTGAAACAAAATTCTGCACGAGGAACACCTACCTGAATATATACGTACATCTGATGGCATATCACATCTTTTCGTATATGGTGACAAACATATAGGGGATCGGAGGATGCATAATTCAGACGTACTAGCTAGTAGTTCATTTTTTTTTCTTACGAAGAACCGGCAAATGTAATTAATGCGTAGAAGGTGGGTTTCTGAACCAGTCCAAAGAGCAGTGGAGAAAGCAGGGAGGTGTATTGATACTCGTAATCTTAAGCAAATGAAAATGGCAGGGACATCAAGTATTTTTTTTTCTGCCATGGGAGATTATTCTATTGTTTAGATGACAATACTGCACTAGACGATGTTTGACATATAGGCACATCATAGTCCATACCGGTATTTAACTAGCTAGAGAAAGCATGCATTTAATTACATCAATTTATTCTGCTTTGAAACAAAATTCTACACGAGGAACACCTACCTGAATATATACGTACATCTAATGAATTTGGCATATCACATCTTTTCGTATATGGTGACAAACATACAGGGGATCGGAGGATACATAATTCAGACGTACTAGCTAGTAGCTAGAACGAAACGATGGCCTTGCTTTATTGAACTATATACTCGTGGAGTCGTTGGGGCTGCTTGAGTGAGAGGATGGTTTTGAATAGCCCGGCGAGCACTCCGACGCCAGAGAGCACGGCGACGATGGTCTTGATGTTGTTGTACAAGAAGCGGTGGACGGCGATCCACACCCACCGCTCCTGCTTATACTCCTGGAGTTGCCGAAAGAGCTCGTAGTAGCGGTGGCCGACGTGCAAGTGCGCGGCGAGGTCCTTGAAGTAGAGGAGCGTGCCCTTGTCGGTCAACTCGCTGTTGATGATGCCCTTGGCGCGCAGCTCCTGCGTGTCTTCCTTGCGGTTCATGAGCAGCGCGAGGAAGGAGATGTAGGAGCTGACGGCGTAGTTGTCGGCCTGCGTGGCGCCCAGGCACTCCTCGTACGCCGCCATGTTGACGAGCCAGCAGGCGGTCAGGTTGTTCAGGACCAGCGGCGTGAGGGAGAGCTCGCCGGAGAGGCCGAGGCCCCGACAACGGCGTTTGGACATGGTCATGTCCCCGAATCTCTTGGTTTTGCTGGCGGTGAGCTTGACGCCCATCTCCGTGAGCTCCACCGCCGTGCTTGAAAGGGAAGACAGCTTGGGAACCAAGAGCTCTTGGGTACACGCCGTGCCCACCTGGCGGCGATAGAAGAGGCCAAGAAGATGTGACGGCAGCTGATGATGATGGCCGCCTTGGGTACTGCTGGTTGTCCTCCTATCGAGCAACTCCTCATCATGAGTTACTGCCGGGTTTCTCCATTTATTATTATTTATGTCTTCGTTGCCAATGTGGAAGGGGAAGGCCATGAGACGGAGGAAGCTATCTAGTGGCACGACCGGCCACAGCTCCATGAGAGCCTCGATCACGGTCCAGGGGACCTGGTTCTCAAGCAGCAGCAAGTCCCGCATGATGTCGCTGATGCGGGTGTGCACCTCCGCCCTCGACATCAGCAGGTCCAACTCCGGCAGGGCGTCACGGTCGGGGAACATCGACACCATGAATTGCAGCACGAACCAGGCATCCCTGAAGAGCATCTCCGCCCACTCACCGTCCTCCATGTACCGGAACTCCTTCTCGCCGCCGGCGTAGCAACGGCGGGTGGACCCCACCAGCGACAGGACCTTTCCGTGGACCGCCTCGCACTTCTCCCTCGCAGACGACCGGCGGATGAGGAACTCCTTCAGGGCGGCGCGCTTCACGTCCTCCATCTCCTGGAGTTGCGGTGAGCCATGGTAGTAGGGACCTATGGCCACGGCGACCGGGCTCCTGTTGAAGCTCGCCGTAGCTGATCGCTGCAGACTTGCAGAGAACTTCTCGATCGTAGTGGAGCTGCTCCTACTAACTGGCTTATTGTATGGATAAGGGAAAGTGCTTTCTACTTTTTTCTTCTTTTCTTCCTTCTTCTCATCTTTCTTTTCTTCCTTCTTCTCGTATTTCTTTTCTTCCTTCTCTTTCGACGATGGACCTGCTACTTCCTTTCTTTCTTCCATTCTATATTCCTAATCCGTTCGTCTAATACAACCTGGGCTCGATATGCAAGTATTTATAAGCAGAAAAGGTCAATGAGACGACTACTGAGAGGTCACCACACGTGATGCAGATGTTTATGGAATCTACTTCTTTCTAAAATTAAATGAATCTCTGTATAGTACTTCTTAATATAATTTAGAAGTAAAATTGTTATTGGTGTTGGTTTAGTTTGTTGTCTGGTTCGTATATAAACTCTTCTCTATACAGGTCTTCACTAGGGTGTTTGGTGTTCAGGTTTTGTTTTTGGTTCATTGCAAAACAAAATTTCCATTTTTGGTGTTGGCAGCTTGACACACGATCAACAGTAAAAAGAAAAAAACTAAGTCTGGCTCAACATAATAAATAAAAAAAAGGAAAAAAAATTGAGTCCGCTTCCGTCCATGATGCCCGCGCCAAATGCCTTGATCATCACCCGCCTCTTTGGTGTGGGTGATGCGAATCCCCTGCATGCATGAAGGAGAACGTGCATGACGCGCGGCAAAGCGAACGGAGTTGATAATAGTTTCTAAATGTTTTAAATATCTGTATTTACATATGGACACTTTGCTAGTTTTTTTACATAAACCTGGTAACATCTCAACAAGTCAAAAGTTCATATAGCTTAGTTAGGTAGTATTTGTCCTTCAGGGAGTAATAGGTGAATTGAAGTCGGATGTGACACCGATACAACATAGCTATATCATGCTTTTAATTTATCGATGTTGCTAGCTCAAGTCACCCACTCACCCATTGTGAATCTGATCTTTCAGAGAAAAAAAAAACCCACGTGGAAGCATAACCAACACTCAGTCCAATCCAATTCAACATTGTATTTGGAGCTGCCAAACTTGACTGTCTATGTACTAGAGCAAGTATAATAAGTTCTAGTTAGCAGACTAAATAGTTGTTCATGTCACAAAAATCTTAGTTGGAGGAGTGAGAAAGAAAGAGAGAGAAAAGAGCAGGCGTTTGATGAGTCGCTAGTAGTCCTATAAATCCAGGCCGCCCCGCATGGCCCGCCACGAATGGAAGCGGGCTGGCACAGCACGGTAGAAAAATTGGGTCGTGTCGTGTCAGCCCATGTGCCTTGGCTGCGGCCCGAGGCACGGCGCGGCAAGGTTTTTTCGTGCCGTGCCGGTCCATTTAGCCCGTGAGCACGTTACAGCTCAGATAGCCCGTCCAGAATGATGAGAAATAAAAACAAGTCCAAATTAACCTCAACTCAAACATAACAATAAGAGATCACAAGACACAAGTCTAGAATCATGAGAAATAAAAAGAAAAGACCATAAGAGACCAAATTTTGGCCAAGGGAAACTTAAATTAATATCCCACAATGTTAGAGCCGTTATTTGTTGCCTCATTAAAAATCTTTGGTCTAAGGAAAAAAAAGTGCAACAGCTCTAACATTCTAATTCAAGTTCAATGTTCACATGTTCACCGAAGAGAGGATTACACACATCAAGCAGCAACACTGAGAACATTCTCCTGATCCGCATCTACATCTAAGTACTGGTTCTTATAACACACATCAAACGCGGCTAGATCCAGAGCGAGAGCAAGAGGGAGAGGGAGCAACGCTAGCGCACCATGAGCATAAGGTTAGGGAGAGAGAGCACGGCGCTCAGCGCTCGGCGGACGAGATCTACGATTGCGAGCGAGAGAGAGGGAGAGGCTAGGGTTGCGTTTTGCGGCGCAGGCAAAGCGCGGCAGAGGCGCGGAGGCGAGCGCGAGGAGTAGACAACAGAGGAGCTAAGGAGTGAGGAGGGAACGAGCGCGAGGAGCAGAGGAGGCCGTCGCCCGTCGCCATCGGTGAGATCTGAGAGCGAGAGGCCGAGAGACGAGAGCGAGAGAGAACTGCGACGCGGAGCGACAGAGGTGGAGGAAATAAGGGGAGGCGACTTAGGGTTTCCGAGAGCGAGGCATTTATATGTACCGGGGTTGCGACCTGCAGGATGCGGGAATGGATCGGGCCGACCTATATGCCACGTGCTTAACGGGCCGGCCTGCGTGCCTATCGGACCATCACCAAAACATGCCGTGCACGGGCGGTCCATCGTGCCTGGGTGACAGCCCAAGCATGGCACGGTGGTAGGGGCCGTGCCGTCCGAGCCTGTTTTCGTTTGGACCGTGTCCGTGCTTGTGCCGGACTAATTGTGCCGTGCTTCGGGCCAGTCCGAAAAGACCGGCCTAGAATTACAGGAGTAGTTGCCAGCCTCAAGCCGGCTGAAGCAGCTTTTTCAAGAAGATTATTGCCCTCAAACCAATAGCAGCAGATTACCTACTGCATAGTACATGCAAGAAGTTAAATATAAAAAAATATCCAATCAAGGTGACCAGATGTCCAGCTCATGGTTATAAATGCTCATTCACGATGGTCTTGGTGACCTAGCACTATTATTTCGCCGGTAGCGGGTGAATCTGTTAATCTTGCTCTTATCGGCTCAGAATAGGTTTGCTTTGTTGCAGTTTTTTTCTTGAAAGATAGGGACACTGTCTTTTTTGCGGTGTAATAAATGGAAGGGAGCGACAGTTTAGGATGAGACTTAAACTGTTTTGTTATTTTTTCGTTGGGGAATGGGAGTATTCGAAGATGCATGTATATATTTCCTCCGATCTTTCAGGGGAGGGGATACGTGAACACAGCGAAGAAGAAGCCACAAATTTACTACAAATCGGTTAACAAAGTGCATCTTGTGCTAATAATACTGCAGCACTCAGAGATTAAACAACTGAAAGTAATAGCAGCTGCGCCGACGATTCAGAGACAAATCGACGACGACCAAACCTCTTGAGCTCTGTGGCCAGTGGTGCAGCGCCGCTCTCGCCCTCCGCTTAGATGAATAATCTTGAGGTTTGGAGGCAATCAAGGAGCGTGGTCGACCGGCGGCTTCCCTCTCCTCCGTTGAGCGAGCACCGCCGCCGCCGGATCCTGCACCACTCCGCCGCGTCCAGAACCTGAAGAACCGGGGGCGATACGGGCCGACTCAGCCGGAAGAAAAATGACGACTAGTCAACCCAACGCATCTGGGCCGCACACAGATCAATTGGACGGACGTCAGTGAGGCAGACCCCCTGGCCCTGGTCGGTGTTTCAAGTACCGACCGCCCCATGTGGCCGCCGCTACGCCACGCCGTGGGCTCGCCGACTCCCGAACCTCTTCTGCTCCCGTCTCATTAACTCCGAGGCTGATGGGAGCCGCTTTCCACTGGCCGGCACTCCGTCGACAAAAGGTTGCATTATTTAGGTAGTCACAGACAACGTCCACACACTTTGGAAACAGATTTCAGTATTCAGAGAGTATAGTACCGAGTTAGTGCAAGTCAAAACAGAAGCCCATCGGCCGGCCATCTCCTCCCCTGGCCCATGCTTCACAATTTCAGATACTCGAAAAGTCGAAACACAAACGGTTCAAAATTTGTTCCTGATTGGTCAGGTTGTACCTAATGTTCAATCCTATTCGACAGATGTTTAAGTCACATTTTGATTCCGTGTGATATACTAAGCCTCTCTGTAAAGTTTAAGACCCTACAAAATAATCTGAGAAACAGAGTTCCATGCTGGACTGCTCTTGAACTTTAAATTCGGCCTAGTGGGCCGAACAAAGCCCATTATATATTGTACATCGAGCCCAATAAAGCCCATGCAAGTTGAGAGGCCAGGTTCACCTAACCCCACTCATCTACTCGTCATCGCCACTCCGCCTCCACTAGCAACAAAACACCACGAGGGAAGACAAGGAAAAAAAAAAAATCCGGTTCGGCAATGGCGCAGATCATCGACGGCAAGGCCATCGCCGCCGACGTCCGCCGCGAGGTCGCGGCTGAGGTGTCCCGGCTCACCTCCGCCCACAACCTGGTAAGCGCTTCCGTTCCACGACTCCTCACCTGCCGCCGCAGGTGGGTTCTTCTCGGATCGCGACTCGCGAGGGGCTCGGGGGAGTGACGCGCGCCGCGATTGTGTCTGTGCCTCTGGCTCGCAGGTGCCCGGGCTGGCGGTGGTGATCGTGGGGAGCAGGAAGGACTCCCAGACGTACGTCAATATGAAGCGCAAGGCCTGCGCCGAGGTCGGCATCCGCTCCGTCCACGTCGACCTCCCCGAGGACATCTCCGAGGTCGCGCTCGTCGCAGAGGTCCACCGCCTCAACGCCGACCCCGCCGTACACGGTACCGCTTTCCTTTTCCCTTCCCTTGTTCTGCAAGAGCCACGCGATGCAATCTGCAATGGTCGTCTGTGTTCATCAGGTTCAGGTGCCAGTCTTAAACTGGCCAATCTGCTCTAGTGCTTGATTTAGCGATTGTCGATTGCTTCATTTAGCTATTGTTGGTTGCTCACAATACATGAGTCATGAACTTTGAGATGGTTAGATTCCATGTGATTGGAAGTGATTGTGCTGATACTATTCTTTTACGAGCCATGGTCTGCTAGCTTCCAGATTTGCAGTTGATTGACCTGGATATTTTCTGCTGTTGAGTCTACTCATTTCCTGTGCATTGACTGAAATTGGAATCCTTATGTAGATCTTGCGAGATTTACGGTGTACTGTGTTTGATAAGAGTAGTCTGTAATAATGGCCTCACTCTCTACAAGCTTCTTCTTATCCAAGAAGTTCCACATCCCTTGTATAACCCAGGTGGCGATAGGATATAATTTTTCTGAAACTTGTTGCTGCATGATATGCTAAGCTGATTGTAATTGCTTTTGGCAACCTCGTTGGTGTGGCTAGAGGAACCAAAATAGAGTAACCTTTTATGTTTCCAATTGAGCAGTTAAGTACTGTTAGCAGTTCCTGTAAAAAAAAAATACTGGTAGCAGCCTTCTTCGCTAGAACTGCAGTAACTTTGTTGCCGTAAGTAATGAATTTTCAGGGAATCCCCCTGCCATGGAAAAGAAAAGGGAGTTCCACATCCCAGTTTTACTCATGGTTTGGCTGAGACGCCAACTTCAAAGTAGTCTCTTCCCTAGATTGATGAGCTTGGGTCACTTAAACAAGAGACAAAGAAAATCGTTCCTAAATCCATTCGTTTGGTCTCATTTGTTGCCTAGGTGATGGTGCCCACAACCTGTGAGCTTGCTAAACATGTTCTCATTCTAATAGAACTTGTGGTGATTTTGTTTGGAGAAGCTCAAGCACTTTAGGTCTGCCATTTAGCGATAATGTTTCAGTTGTGATATGAGAAGCTATGCCTCAAAATACTTGCTAATGCTATAGTATGAAAGCAGCCTTATTTTGTTGAATTGATGTCAAACTCTAGCTTCCTCTTGAAATACTTTATATATTTTTTTAGAGAAATACTGGTCTTTTACAACATTCTGTGATATTCAGATCCTTATTCTTACAGTACGAAGGGAAGCTATTGACTGAAAAAACTATGTGCATTTGTACCAGGTATCCTCGTCCAGCTTCCATTGCCTAAGCATATCAATGAAGAGAAGATATTGAGCGAAATCAGCATTGAGAAAGATGTTGATGGGTTTCATCCTCTGAACATTGGCAAGCTTGCAATGAAAGGAAGAGAGCCCTTGTTTGTACCATGTACACCAAAGGTATTGCACAATCGGCTAAGCATTCTCAATTTTCTCATTGCTACAAAACTACTTGTAATTGTGAGACTTACTGTCGGTTCTCCTTTGAAGGGATGCATGGAGCTCCTATCCCGGAGCGGAGTCACCGTTAAAGGGAAACGAGCAGTGGTTGTTGGACGCAGCAACATCGTGGGGCTACCTGTTTCTCTGCTTCTTCTCAAGTCAGATGCCACAGTATCGATTGTGCACTCACGGACCCCTGATCCTGAAAGCATTGTCCGCAAAGCTGATATAGTCATTGCAGCAGCTGGGCAGGCTATGATGGTACGCGTCTCTTATATATGCTATACAAATTCTTGAAGTATCCTGCATTTCATCGCCAAATGCTGACTGTGTTGTTTCCGTGGTTGTCAGATCAAAGGAGACTGGATCAAACCAGGTGCGGCGGTCATTGATGTTGGGACGAATTCTGTTGACGATCCAACCAGGAAGTCTGGGTACCGGCTCGTCGGCGACGTGGACTTTGCAGAGGTTAGTAAGGTCGCTGGTTACCTGACTCCGGTCCCAGGAGGCGTTGGCCCCATGACGGTGGCGATGCTGCTGAAGAACACGGTTGATGGTGCAAAGCGGGGGATAGTGGAGTAGAGTTGTACAATTTTGTGATGTGATGTACAATTTGTAACGCATGAACGTGGCCACTCATGTGTATCCATGTAACATTTTTATTTCCTAACTGGTTATTTCAATTTGTCTGGAATAAATGAAGCAGTAGCCAATAAGAAGAAATTGCTTAACAAGTTTGACTCTGATGAAATTGACAAATAAAAGTAGCTTTCCTTTCAATCGATGGTTGTGTGTATATTTTTTTATTTTTTTTGTTATTTATCTATTTGTAGGATTATTTGTATTAATTAGTGTTATTAATAGATTATGGGAAAAAATTTATTTTTTTATTCATTAAATCTATATCTAAGAGCTAAAAATATTGATTAAAAGAAACCTCATTTTTAATCGACTGAAAATTAAACACTCCCTTTATATTCCAAGATATAAATATTTTTGTGTTTGGTCAAAATCAAAATTTCTCAACTTTGTCTAATTATTTTTAAGAAGAAAATAATAATTTATATTCCATGTGAAATGACGGCTTACGTATCACAGGGATTTTTGTACACGGCGATTCGGAGGCCGAGTCCGAGTCCATCGTCGACTATTAAGCTCACACGTACTACACGGCTGGCTATAAATAGGCTGGACCATCCTCGACTGGCCTAATAACTTTCATCCACGATACTAGTAGGTCTAGAACTCGATCATCATAGTTATTCATACATGGCGGCGGGCGGATGGCTTGGGCAGCGGCGACGCGTGCAGAGGCAGGAAGACGAGATTGATCGCCGGACGCCGCCATCTGCCGATGACGACGCCCTCGCGGCCGTCTTCGCCCGGCTCTCCGACGCGGCGGACGTGGTGCGGTGCGCCGCCACGTGCCGGCGCTGGTGCCGCGTGGTCGCCAAGGAGGCCGCCGTCCTCGGCCGCCGGGTCGGCGCCTCGTTGCCCTCCGACGGCGCCGTCGTCGGCCTGTTCCACTTCCACCAGGAGGACGCCGCTCCGCGCAAGCGGAAGCGATCCCCTCCCTCCTCTCCGGCGGCTGGGCAGCCGTGCTTCGTGCCCACGGCCGCCGCTGTTCGGTTGATCCGGGGCACTGCTGATGCTGCTTCCGCCATGACCATCGACGCCGGCGGCGGGCTGCTGGATTACGCCCGGCCGGTGGCGTCCCGCGACGGCCTGGTGGTCCTCGAGCTCCGGCGCGACGGGCACGCCGACGGGCTCAAGCTTTGCGTGGTGAACCCCATGACGGGACACGTGTCCCTCCTCCCGCCCCTCGCCGGCACCGACAAGCCCGGCTCCTACGCCTGCGCCCTCCTCACCACCCACGACGATGACGTCACCTTCGTCTTCCGCGTGCTCCTCGTGTACAACCGGCGCCGCTTCACCGCGTTCCGGGCCTACTCGTCGTCCACGGGCCAGTGGGGCCCGGAGGCCGCGCGGTCGCTGGGCCCAAAGATCGAGGACCGCAGGCTGCGCGGGATGGGCCAGGCCGCCGTGCTCCGCGGCGTGGCCTACTGGCCGCTCCGCCGCTCGGCGCTCGCCGTCCGCCTCGACGGTGACATCGTCCCCCGTGACGTGGCCATGCCGCCCGACGGCATCTCTGGGGGCGACAACCCGCAGCGCTTCCGCGTGATGGGCGTCATGACGTCACACGCCGCATCAGCTGATGACGGCAACAAGAAGCAGCAACAGCAAGAGCTGTGCTTCATTGAGGGGGGGTTCCACGTGGACCGCGCCCTCATGAAGGCGGGCCAGCCTTTTCGAAGCATCGTGCTGTTGACCAAGGTCCTCCGCGACGGCAGGTGGGAGAAGCCGCCGGGCCGCAGGCTCGTGGTGCCGGGGGGGTTGAAGGTGCGGGCGTGGGACGACCTCAACCTGCGATGGTTCTGCGAGAGGAGCCGCGTCGTCGTCTTCACCGTCGGTGGAGACAGCAACAGCCCGGGGTGCTACGCGATCAACCTGGCGACGCGGGAGCTCCAGAAGCTGGCCCATGGTGGTGCCTGCCACTCGTGGAGCAACGTCGTCGGGTACGAGATGGATGCCTCGGCCTGCCTCGCGTCCATCGCGTCCTACTAACCAATTACCATCCCACCCTGTTCTGACAGCTCCAAGGATTCTGTGTTTCCCCTCTTCTGTTCTTGCCCTGTAACTCAATATGTGTGCATATAAATGTTCCAAAGTGGGACATGCAATTGGATGTTTTTTTCTGTTTTTTTTTTTGGCTCAAATACAGGTGGTTGATTTATTCATCACAGCCAAGAGTTTTCGAGAATAGATTTACGGAATTGCTAGAGATGTTCAAGAGCATTATAAGAAGAAAAAAAACACAAGAGCTTGTTTTTTTTAAAAAAAATAATCACAAGACCTTGTTTTTTTTAAAAAAAATCACAAGAGCCTGTTTAGCTATTAACTTTTGGGACAGATTTATTTATTTATTTGTTATTCAATTAGCATGCCTCTGTTAGCTTACCACTATTTTCGCAAGCCTTCGTGTCATTCAATTACTATGCTAAGATTTATAGCACCCCGGCCGGGCTGTTGCTATCTTCGCCGACCGATTTATTTATTTTTGTTAGCTTCTTGTTTTCAAGAGCATTATAAGAAAAACACAAGAGCTTGTTTAGTTATTAAGAGTGTGTTTGGCATGGCTCTACTCCATTTCAGAGCAACTCTGCTCCAAAACTCTGCTGTGGAGCTGCTCTGCTGAGGAGTTCTAGCTGTCTAGGGAGGTGTTTGGCTAGTAGGATGCTCTCAGCTCCAGAAAAGGGAGTTTTTGTTGTACAATGACTTTGCTACCCTCGAGTGGTTTGACTGTACATTTGTTAGCACGCACTCATTGACTTGCAAATATGAATATCGATCCATCGTTTTTTAGCAAGCATTTCACCATTTGATATTACGTGAGAACCAATTTGTGCAGCTTGTTGGAGCATCTCGTGACCTTTTTCTCTGAAGAAAAGGCAGTGCAGAGTTGCAGTTCAGTAAAGTGACTCAATGAGTATACAGGAGAGTTTTGGGCCACAATTTCGAACATGCAAATATCAATATCCATCCATGTAATAAAGTGCAAACATATTACATGACCATCACACGCATATGAATCAAGTCTTAACAAATAGAGTATGAGTTGAACTAATTCCATCCAAGGGAGAGAGAAGTTGCCACGCTATCACGAAATCCATCCATTGTTACGAAACTTGCTTCGGAAGTTGAAGCATCTGAGGCATGTGATGACACTGCATATTTGTTGTATCTATCCGGGATTGTAGGCACAAAGTCTGGATCTCTATCGCAATTAGCAAAGTCCACGTCTCCACTAGAATGCTCACGAATAAAATTATGGAGAACCATGGTGGCTGCAACAACCTTCTTTTGTGTGAGCATTGAAAACTTTGGCATCTTGTAAAGGATTTGCCATTTCATCTTCAATAGTCCAAACGATCGCTCAATAACATTACGAATTGATGAATGTACCCGATTGAACCTCTCTTTTGGAGTAGTAGGTTCCATACCTCTATGCCACTCGGGCAAGTGATATCTTTCACCCTTGTACGGAGCTAGGTACCCCGGGCGATTTGGATATCCTGCATCAACAACATAGTACTTCCCTGTTCGAATAAGAGAAAATAATGTAAGCACTTAACAATTTTTATTTTTTAATATATACTAGGATTTTTAATTATACCTTTTGGAGGATGTGGGAAGTGTCCTTCATCTACTTGTAATGCATGGTACAATACACTTGTGTCATGATACGAACCAGGTTGGCCAGCAGCCACATAAGTGAAACGCATATCAAAATCACAGACAGCAAGCACATTTTGAGTAGCAATACCTGTCTTTCCAATGTACCTCACTTGTTCTTCAGGTGAAAGGCATACACGAATATGAGTACCATCAATTGCACCAATGCAGTCCTTAAAGTGTGGGTATGCTCTTCTATCATTCCGAATTCTCTTATGAACAGTGTGAAAATTAGGATCTGTTGGTCTCAAGTAATGTTCGGCCATTGCAATCATACAATTTAGCACCTCATGGAACTTCCTACTTATGGTTTCACCAGAGTGTTTGAACCTATTTTGACCTCCTCTATTTGACTCACATCCAGCACAAATGAAGAGGAATATTGCAAGCATCTCATAAGTATTCATATGTTTGGATGGTTCCTGTCCATACCTCTTAACCAGCACATCATGAAGATCAAGGAATATCTCTTTGTTCATCCGAAGCATCCTGTGGCACTCTCCTGGAGTATTCATGGTTTCATTCAACCAGCCCATTCCAGTCTGTATTGATGTCCTTGGTGGTGCCTTATCTAGGTACAAATCAGAATAAATTTCTGCAAGTTTACCACCACTACTGATTATATTAAAAAAATTGGTCACCCTCATCACTAGAACTGTGACTCTCACTTTTAGACATCTGCAGTACAAAGAACAGAATTGTACTGATAAGAAGATAAGAAAAGTAGGACAGTACTGAAAAGGGTACATTCATAACACCAAAGGTTATGATTATCTCTAATTTCCATACTTGGCCAAATATTTCCTAGTAAGCCAGTTGAACCTAATAGTGTTATCAGGCAAAGTCATGAACATGTCCCTCTGTTCCTTCTTCACAAATAATTTAGTTGCAATGAAATGTTCATTAGTATCATACGAGGCACCACAAGCAAGCACATGGTCCATCACTTCTTCAATGGTGAATTTTCCAGCCTTGGTAGAAGCATAAGAGATGGCTGAAGTAGCCATACTTGTCACAGCCTCCTGAATGAGTTGTGCAGTCCCTGTCTTTGGCTTCTTGCCATTATCTATGACAACCCTTGCTGGTCTCTTGCCATTTGGGTTCGGAGAATTTTCCTCAGCTTCAACAGGGTCACCTCCCTCTTCATTTGCATCTCCTTGTGTCATGTCGTTCAATGCATCCACTTGTGTCTCATCACCCACACTAGAACATACAGCATTGCTCATACGAGGAGACCAATGATCGACACCAACACTAATGATGTCACCAAAACACTTTTGAAGGTCATCTTCATTTTACAAGCCTAACTTTCTGAACTTTCCGCAACCTGGAATGTCCTGAAAGATGAACCATATGCGTGTCAGTATAAATAACTACAATAATATTTTTTTAAATAGTACTAGAGATTTGGTGTGCAACTTACAGCTCTAGCTTTCTTCCACCACTCATCATCCATAACAATGGTGCCCTTTATAGGACACCAACCTGTTCCTGTCTGCCTCAACATCAATTTTTTCCATGCCTTGAAATCTTCTTTCAACTTGTCCCATTTGTTTTTTATTTGGTCCTTGGAGGCTACCAAATTGAGCCTGTCTTTCAATCCTTTCTCAACTTCAGCATAACCAACCGAGTTGAGATAAGTGTTTGGACGATTCCCTCTTGCAACTTGTTCGGCAAATAATTGGCAAACAGTCCGAGTGGCCTCAGCATTCCAATCAATTACCCCCATCTAAAACAACTCACAAAGTATTCTCAGAAACACTACCATAGTCATATAAAAAAAACTTGTTCTACTGAATCAATTATCAACGCATGCACATCAAACATATTAATCCATCTTCAGGGCATACACATACGAGGGAGTGAGAGGGATTGGACTCACCTTTCACTGCGCTGGACGAGAGGAGGACGCAGCAGTGGCGGCGGCGCCCAGCAAGGAGGTGTGCTGCCCTCTGGATCTGAGAAACCCTAGGACGCGTCCTTTGGGGCCGACTGGGAGAGGGTGGCGGCTGATGAGAAAGGGGAAGGAGACGTGCTCTTGGGGGCCGACTCCCTCCGGTGGCGCGCGGCGACGGCGTGGAAGGAGCGACGAGGAAGCGGCGTCGACAACGAAGGAAGGGGCGGCGACCGGTTTCTGTCGCGGGCTGGAGAGAGGAACGACGGAGGGGTGGGCGAAACACCGAGAGGGAGGGAGGAATAGAATCGAACCGGTATTCTTGTGTAACCAGTGGTAAAGGTGGGTAATTACCTCCAAACTCCACGACTATGGTCATATTTGAGACTCCTGGAGTTGGAAAAGGGGTGCTCCAAGAAAATAAACTGTGGGGAGGACAAACTCCATGGAGTTGGCTGCTCCACGAATTTTTGGAGTTAGGGTGTTTGGCTGGCTCCATCCAACTTTGTTGTGAAGTTTTAGAGCAGAGCCATGTCAAACACGCCCTAACTTTTAGAAGCTATAAGCAGAAGACAAGTTTCTGATAAGAGTTCTATGAACCTTAGCTAAACCCTGAGGAAAAAGTAGCTAAACCCAAAACAGATTTTGAGCCAGATGTTCGGCGCACGGCGCTTCCATTCTCACGTTCGAGTCTCCTCTTGTTATCCGTCCCCCTTCTTTCTCCTCCCACCCCCGTTCCCCAAGCGTCGGTGCGGCGCCGCCGCCCCCACGACGCGTGCCGCCGAGGCCCCAAGAGAAGCCGGCGAGCGACGTGCGGCGCCGAGGTCCCAGGAAAAGCCGGCGAGCCACCCGCGACGTGCCGCTCACCGCCCCCACGATGTGAGCTGCCGAGGCCCCAGGAGAAGCCGGCACCCCACCCCGACTTCGCCGGTAGAACCAGTCGCTTGATACTGCCGACGTCAGCGCCAGCGTCTCCAACTCTCAATCCCCACGCGCGGCCGCCCCTGCTATGAACAGCGCCCCGCTGTCCCAAGGTAGCTTCCTGCTTCCCTCATTCTTCAAAACTCAAATTCCTCATCCGATCTGCTATAACTGCTTCTAGTAGAATGGTTCTGATGGTCTCTGATTAGAGATGTTTACTCTGCCGCTAGCTGATTGATTCCCCAGCTACTATTTGCTTGCATGTAGTTGTTCTCACAGAGCTTGGATGCATCTGCAGCAGCATCTACTAACCTAAGATTAGAGGCTAAATCTTACAAATATAAAAACTAGGCTCATGGCTGCACTCTGTTTTCATTTATTAAAATATATTAATCGGGTCCATTGCTACACGTCAGCTAGATAATCAGCCATGACCCAAAATTAGGACACACATTGGTGAATGGTGATGACATGGCCAAAAAATCCAACACAACAACAACAAATGAACCTTTAATCCCAAGCATGTTGGGGTAGGCTAGAGATAAAACCTTGAAGAACCAAAGCACAAACAAAAGAAAGATGAAAAAGAAGGAGAGGTGGGAAAAAGAGAAATATATATAAAAAAAAACAAAGAGAAAAGAGAGAAAACAAACCAATGGAAACTGGACATGAATTTGGCTAAAATCCAACCATTCAACAGAAAAGTAAAAATATGTTTACACAAAACAGAGCCTATAACTGCTTGTCCGTAGTTAATATCATCACAATCATCATTTCATAACTGCCACACCCTCACTATTTTTGCCCTTTACTATCATGTGTATCTTTACCACTGACCATCTTGTCTTTCATATGACATGGCCACATAGCAATGAACAGAATGCAATATCAGCTGCATCAATAATCTCTGGGCAGTTATTCCCTTGGCATGCATGGCCTTCTTGGTCAGCATGGTTTGCTATGTGGCCTTCCATTACCCTGTTGTGTATTGGGTACCAGAGGTGTCCATCAGCATCCTCTATTGCCTAACAGCAATAAATTTTGATCAGATTAGTGTTAACCCTGATAAAATTTTCTACTGGTAAAGAACCAATCTTTTTCCGGGGGATCTATGTAGCATAACTCACCTGTACGTTTTGAACAAAATTATCTGGAAGTTGGGCCCCATCCACTGATGGCCATCCGTCTATGTTCTGAATGATCAGCAGGGCTTGCGCTGCTGCTGCTGCTGCACCTGGCCCATTGTGATGGACCGTATGGTCTGGGCAACATTGTGAACTGAATGCACGGAAACAGATCATACAAAATCTGTTAAGTGCAATGATCCGCTCATCAAGCTCACCAGCAAATTGTATTAGGCCTTCCGCCATGTCAGTACCATTGCTGTTAAGTATTTCTACCTGTTGAGGAATTACACATCTCATTATGGTAAATAGTGCAGTAAAAACATTGCATTAAAACTTGCAGGTTGTCTTGTCAAATTATATTGTTTTTATTTTCTGTTGATGGATAAAACTAAAGATTGTTCATATAAATATATATTTTTTGTTTATTTTGTCCTAGAATCATAAGAGACAGGATGATAAAATTGACTATGGCTAATGGCTCTCCAACTAGACATGACTTACTCATTCCTTGCAACCCATTATCTGCAGTGGAAGGAACCATATGATGCTTACAGAAAATGTTATTGTGTTGGTTGTGCAGTTTAAGCAAGCTGAAGACATAGGCAACAAGGTCGATGTGGCTGGACTAGATGTAGATAGATTGTATAGGGAAAGAGTAGACGTATGTGAATTGATCAAATTTGCATGTTTCCAGATGCCTGGAGCATTGGACTTCACTAAATTATTCCAGCATTCAACAGTGCAGTTAAAATGGACTGTTCTTGTCACTTTTACATGTGTCTCAATTTGCATTATTTTTTCTGTGGATATTTGATGCGCAGTGTAATGTGCGTCCAAACTCTAGTGTTCCTTGGGCCGGCAACACTGAGTGTTTCCAGGCTAAGACATTCGTGTGGTGTTTTAGTGAAAGTGAATGTTTTATTTGCGTCCTGAGGTTGTTTGGAACTGGAGTTGGTGCTGGTTTTCTGGATTGCTGTGTGAAACATATACCAATGCAGTAGTAGTAGTAGTAGTAGTAGTAGTAATAATAATAATAATAATAATAATAATAATAATAATAATAATAATAATAATAATAATAATAATAATCAGGATGAAATAGTTTGGGGGCATGCACGCGAAACCAAATGGAATTAGGACATTAGTGTGCGAGAGTAAACTTTGGTTGTGCAAGGTACTTACTCTGCAGGATACACAGCAAAAGTCCTTGGCGAGCCTAACTGTTTTGTCGCAGTTAAGGCAGAAGTCCTTCAAGCGGAGGTCCTGCTGCTGCTGTGGCGAGATGGGAATCCACAGCTCTCCGTCCTGTCGGAGGCGCTGCACGTCATCTAAGTAGTAGCCGCACCCACGGGTGTCCTGCCAGCGCATGGCCGGGGCGCCACGGACTATCTGGATCTGCACTCATGCATAGTGCACGACACAAGTCTCAATATAATGTTTGGGGGAAAAAAAAAACCCAACACAAGTCAAATTTGACGTACAACAACGAGAAGTCGAGAACGGAAGGGCATGCAATGCAACCCTTGCCAACGCGAACGCGAGACATGCGATAACGAACTCAAGCCCGCAATCGGTCCACGGGTCCAGGGGAATGAAAGTAACACTCGAGAACCGGCCGATGATGGACGCCGCCACCCACCCGGCCGAGCCACGGCGGCGATTACATACATACTATTCCGGCCAGCCGATCGAACTACCCCACCCCTTTGGTTCGGACGAGCGGCAATATTGAAGAACGAGGAACCAAAAGACAAACCAAGCCCTTTGATTCAAGACGCAGCGAAGGCAGAGGCCCGAGAACCCAACTAGAACTCCGGCCAACTACGACTCTGGCAGGCCAAAAAGACGCACAAAGAACCCCTCCCACGGCGACTCCGGCGGGCAAAGAAAAACCCAAGATCGTCCGTGCACCCACCCCCAATTTCACTACCGGAATCCCAGAATTCGCCGTGTGCAAGAGACACACGGCAAAGCCCATGGTGACTCCGGCGGGCAAAAGAAAACACAACGGCGACTCCCGGCGTGCCATGAAAACGCAAAAACGCCAAGAAAACCCATCCAATGTCTACGTACTCCGGCCAATGCAATGCAAGCGCAAAAAACCAAAACCCCCCGAAGATGACGACACGGATCGAACAAAACGGCGGCGAGCAACAAAAGGAAATCACATACACGAACGGGGTCCGGGCCTGGGCCGTGGTGGCGCCCCCGGTGGTCGGCGGAGCAGCAGTGGGCGCACATCGGCGCGGCGCACTGGAAGCAGAAGAACCGCGTCCGGCAGCGCTGGAGCCAGTTCGTCGTCAGGAGGGCCTCCATGGCGACCGCCGCCAAGCCTCTCCGATCCTCCCGTACGCCGGCGGCCGAGAAAGGAAGACGATGGAAGGCCCTCTCGTCTCTCTCCAACGGTAGCCGAGATGGTTTGGGCGCGAGGAGGTGTTTCGACACGAGGGTGGCAAAATGCTGCAGGCAGCCAAGAAACTGGGCCCACACCCCCCGAAAACTGTAACAAACTTTTCTTCGCTCAAGGTAACGAACTTTTTGCCACGCTGGATACTCCAGATGGACTGCCTAGCACGTGCCAGTGCACCTTCCCGCATTTCCGGTCCTGTGCCGCCGTAGTAACCGACTTATTACGGGCCGTTTCTTCTTCTTCTTCTTCTTCTTCGGGTTTTGCAAAGCAAATACGTACGGACGATATACGGTCATTTTTTACGTACTTTGCTGGGTGGCCCCGGCATTAGGACTAGGAATTTTCTGCGCAATTAATTAAAGTTGTCAGAGACCCGCTTGCTTGCACTCTTTTGAACAAGTTGAGTGAAATAATTTGTTGGCAAATACTCTTTTCATGGTTATTTCCATTTGTATATGCTTGTTTCCAAAGGCTCGCTCATCCCATTTGGCCATTTCTCATAAGTACGTTGTGTCCAGGGACTGGCACCCACGCCTGGTGGCCACGAATTCTCATGGACCTATATATATGTAATGTAACTCCTTGTGTTCTTGTTAAATTTGTACCATCCTCCTTAGAAAACAAGAAATTAGAGGTTCTCTTTGCACTACAATATAACCAACATTTGCCTACAGTTTTACATTGAATGGCCTCTTGTTTGCAACATAGTGAAAGTAACCAGTCTAAAGACACCATTGCTCTTCTTCTTTGCACATCCTCTTTAAGTTGTTTTATATTGAAATGATCGTTCTTTGCACTACAACAAGGAGCTAAATGGAGTTTCAAGGGAAGAAGAAGAAGCAAAATACATAGGAAAAGGAGGTTGGAGGAAGAAGAAGAACATGGAAGTTCAGCCCCCCTCCATTCTTACGCTCCGTCGGACGCTAGATATTGTTGGCCACTTGAAAGAAACTGTAGGGAAGAATACTATCGTTGAGCTTTATAGTCTTGTATATTTGTATAAGTATAACTGTATTTATACACATATTAGTACATAAAACTAAGGGACTTGCTAATTTTCAGCTGACTGAAAGTTTGGGTAATTTTCAGTCACCTTATTGAGCCATTAGCTCTAGATCCAATGATTTACAATTATTATACAAATAATCTTATAAAAGAAAAATTAAAACACAAAGTAGCAAACCATTGATTGAAAGCTTTCAACTGATTGAAAGCTAGGAAATATGTAAAATTAAACAAAATATGATAAAAGTGCACTTTACTCCATTCAAGAATTAGCGAAGTTTAGATAACCCCATAACTATTGTTTTGTTTCTTTTATCGCCCTTATTCATTATAAACTCAAATATTTTACACCCTTAATCGGTATTGTAATCGTAATTCACTGACATGGACCACGATTAAGCTACAATTGCCCTCTCAACCTCACATGTTTATTGTTCAACATGACAAAGAATCAATGGGTCACATAAACCCATACATGTACGGACCATTTTGTGCGCGATTCAATTCATGTGCTCTGTTGTAGTAGGACGTTGCGTGATCAGAGGTATAGTTGGGCTACGTCAAAGAGGTGAAGCTGTGATGAATAAATCAACCACCTGTATTTGAGCCAAAAAAAAAAAAACAGAAAAAAACATCCAATTGCATGTCCCACTTTGGAACATTTATATGCACACATATTGAGTTACAGGGCAAGAACAGAAGAGGGGAAACACAGAATCCTTGGAGCTGTCAGAACAGGGTGGGATGGTAATTGGTTAGTAGGACGCGATGGACGCGAGGCAGGCCGAGGCATCCATCTCGTACCCGACGACGTTGCTCCACGAGTGGCAGGCACCACCATGGGCCAGCTTCTGGAGCTCCCGCGTCGCCAGGTTGATCGCGTAGCACCCCGGGCTGTTGCTGTCTCCACCGACGGTGAAGACGACGACGCGGCTCCTCTCGCAGAACCATCGCAGGTTGAGGTCGTCCCACGCCCGCACCTTCAACCCCCCCGGCACCACGAGCCTGCGGCCCGGCGGCTTCTCCCACCTGCCGTCGCGGAGGACCTTGGTCAACAGCACGATGCTTCGAAAAGGCTGGCCCGCCTTCATGAGGGCGCGGTCCACGTGGAACCCCCCCTCAATGAAGCACAGCTCTTGCTGTTGCTGCTTCTTGTTGCCGTCATCAGCTGATGCGGCGTGTGACGTCATGACGCCCATCACGCGGAAGCGCTGCGGGTTGTCGCCCCCAGAGATGCCGTCGGGCGGCATGGCCACGTCACGGGGGACGATGTCACCGTCGAGGCGGACGGCGAGCGCCGAGCGGCGGAGCGGCCAGTAGGCCACGCCGCGGAGCACGGCGGCCTGGCCCATCCCGCGCAGCCTGCGGTCCTCGATCTTTGGGCCCAGCGACCGCGCGGCCTCCGGGCCCCACTGGCCCGTGGACGACGAGTAGGCCCGGAACGCGGTGAAGCGGCGCCGGTTGTACACGAGGAGCACGCGGAAGACGAAGGTGACGTCATCGTCGTGGGTGGTGAGGAGGGCGCAGGCGTAGGAGCCGGGCTTGTCGGTGCCGGCGAGGGGCGGGAGGAGGGACACGTGTCCCGTCATGGGGTTCACCACGCAAAGCTTGAGCCCGTCGGCGTGCCCGTCGCGCCGGAGCTCGAGGACCACCAGGCCGTCGCGGGACGCCACCGGCCGGGCGTAATCCAGCAGCCCGCCGCCGGCGTCGATGGTCATGGCGGAAGCAGCATCAGCAGTGCCCCGGATCAACCGAACAGCGGCGGCCGTGGGCACGAAGCACGGCTGCCCAGCCGCCGGAGAGGAGGGAGGGGATCGCTTCCGCTTGCGCGGAGCGGCGTCCTCCTGGTGGAAGTGGAACAGGCCGACGACGGCGCCGTCGGAGGGCAACGAGGCGCCGACCCGGCGGCCGAGGACGGCGGCCTCCTTGGCGACCACGCGGCACCAGCGCCGGCACGTGGCGGCGCACCGCACCACGTCCGCCGCGTCGGAGAGCCGGGCGAAGACGGCCGCGAGGGCGTCGTCATCGGCAGATGGCGGCGTCCGGCGATCAATCTCGTCTTCCTGCCTCTGCACGCGTCGCCGCTGCCCAAGCCATCCGCCCGCCGCCATGTATGAATAACTATGATGATCGAGTTCTAGACCTACTAGTATCGTGGATGAAAGTTATTAGGCCAGTCGAGGATGGTCCAGCCTATTTATAGCCAGCCGTGTAGTACGTGTGAGCTTAATAGTCGACGATGGACTCGGACTCGGCCTCCGAATCGCCGTGTACAAAAATCCCTGTGATACGTAAGCCGTCATTTCACATGGAATATAAATTATTATTTTCTTCTTAAAAATAATTAGACAAAGTTGAGAAATTTTGATTTTGACCAAACACAAAAATATTTATATCTTGGAATATAAAGGGAGTGTTTAATTTTCAGTCGATTAAAAATGAGGTTTCTTTTAATCAATATTTTTAGCTCTTAGATATAGATTTAATGAATAAAAAAATAAATTTTTTCCCATAATCTATTAATAACACTAATTAATACAAATAATCCTACAAATAGATAAATAACAAAAAAAATAAAAAAATATACACACAACCATCGATTGAAAGGAAAGCTACTTTTATTTGTCAATTTCATCAGAGTCAAACTTGTTAGATCCTAATAAGTTAATTTGTAACTCGTCTGAGCTTCGTTGGGTTGGCATGTCGAGCTAATTGTTAAGCCTTAATAAGTTTATTTTTTAACTATCCGCTAGCTAAGTTTGTTTGGCGGGTCTTTCATATTTCTTTTAATATTACTCTCGTAGAGACTTTCAGCATATATTTTCTGATTGGTTAGGGGTCACGGATTTGAAAAGAAAGAGATTTATTTGGAGTGAATTAGCAAATATATTGAGCAATATGGCTATATCATAACGAGGTGGTGTTTGACAAATCATGTGTACCATCGTATCTGCATGTACTTTTCAGATGGACTTATTGGACTCGTTTTTGGTCCTAACTACAGAAGGGAGAGGATCGCAATTGCTGATAGCGTGCAGAGCAACTGAAACTGCAGCTATGAATATCTTCCCTAGAAATGGATGGTGGTTCAGCAACATAATTACTTTTTAGTACTTCCTTAATTGATGGAGCTAAACTTTATGTCTATCATTTCATGGTGATTTCAAGTCTTGCCCTGAACTATGTAATAATAAACAGTTTCATGTATCTACCGATACATCGTCTGGAATATTATTAATATATTCTCGTTTTTAAAAAAGCATAGAGCTAATTGTGAAATCGCGCTCAACCTGCTGTGGTTCTGCGCCCGGGCGCCTACGCAATGAACCTGACGACTCGGGAAAGGAACATAAGTACATGGGGTCCAAATTTATTGCAGGGTAGACCGGTAGACACGCAGTCGCAGAGCATATTATTTGTTTTAAAGAGGAAAAAAAAAAGGAAACACACGTGACACACAGTAAAAGTCGATCGCAGCTGCCAGTCCCGTTGTTCACACTGAATTCATCCTTGATCTACAACACCAGAACTAGTGATCGGCAATAGTAATAGCAGTAGTCCCCTGTGCGAAACAAGGAAATGAACGCTGCTGAGTATATACAGTACTACGAATTCAAGAAAATAGAGTGCCATCTTAATTCATAAATATATAAGACTCGCTAAGTTCGATTGAAATCGAACGTTTCAAACTTTTAACCAAAGGTATCTGTAAGTATAAATTTTTAAAATTGAATATTATAGTGGTTGATGGTTTCATAATGAATCTAGTATCATCATCTTTATGTTCTCAATCGTTATGAAATTTTTGCTATGGACGGTCAAAAGTTCATTTTTTTATCAAATTTAGAAAACCTTATATTTATGGATAAAAGAAGCTAAGTGGTACACACTATTATTGTCTACTCCCTCTAGTTTTCTTTTGTTGACGTTGGCTAGTGTAAATTTTCACCAACCAATTTTAACAAATTAAGTCTTGAGAAAGTAGTCAATAACAAAGAGTGCAAACCTTTTCACAAGAATCTAACATGCTAGACATAAAAAAAAAGAGAGAAATGTTTAGCTTCATTGTTACGTAACAAAATCAATCTCTTGAATTTGGTGCATGTCCTCTCCTTGATTTTTAATTTAGTGCATTATCTTCTCTGATTTTTATGCAGCTACCTAGATATCGGTTTAAGTGTAGGGACGACGTGTTCTCTTAATGTTATTGACTATTGATTAGAAAATAGAGGGAGTACATGTCCAAAAACTTCTTTGGTCAATTCGGAACAAGCAAATTCATTTTGTATATATATATATATATATATATATAAACGTTAGAAACAAATGTACCGGAGATGCATATATCTCATCTTTTTTTTACTTACAGCTGGTGGAGTGTAGAACGCATGAATATCAATTTCTTGATAAATCTGTTCGGTGTCATTGAGGAAATGGTACTTGACGTTACCGCGCGCCAAAGCAAACTTTCCTGTCCCGCCGACAATGGCTCACTCACCAACGTTAATCGGGAAGAAGGTCCCCAACACTTGTAGGGTTGACCCGTTGAACCTAGTACATAATCATATATAGAAATGTCATGTCTGTGTGTCTCGTTCTATGCATCATCACTACTCAACATATATTCCTCCGTTTCAGAATATAGCTATTTTTAGGTTTGTCCGAAGTCAAAATTTTATAACTTTGACCATCTATAGTAAAAAATTTATAAATATTAACTATATAAGAGTTATATATTATGATAGTTTTATTCATGACAATCTAATAGTATTATCCTTATGTTATCAATCATTGTAAATTTTTTGTTATAATTGATCAAAGTTAAAAAAGTTTGACTTAGAACAAACCCAGAATTAGCTATATTCTAGGATGGAGGGAGTAATATTTTTTGAACAAATATTCAATATATACAGTATATAATTGTTCTTCCATATGAAGCAACAAACAGATTTGAGTCAGCTAAATAAATATGAGTACAGAACTATTTTACCTGTCGTTCTTAAATACTATGTTGAGAGAACATGACCATTCGACGCCAGTTTCTGGGTCAGAATTGATACACGTCCCTTTCACTCTACCCACAGCATTCGCATTGAGTGCAGGTGCATCAACTACTTCCCAGCCAATAACTAGAAATGCACCAAAACCATTAGGACGCTTCTGTTGTACGATAGCTTCGCTGTTGTTTTTCGGTCCAGCGGGGATGTGGTGTATGTACAATACCATCCTCATCTCACTTTCACAAGTGTAGGTGGGACATGAAATGGTGGGAGGACTGGCCATGACTAGGGCTAACTGGGAGACCATGAAGAGGAAACACATGACAGAGCTAAGGCTGGCCATGCCTAGACTTGCTAGGATAGAAGAGCCCCTACAGTTATGTACTAGTTTACTCTTTGCCTTCCTGTGTGGGTTGGAACACAAGAGTAAAGGATATGTCGTATTTATAGAGCAAGTTCGGATGCATGAGAGAAGACCAGCAACGAGGTTCGTCAATTCCTGTTTTATTTCGGTGCCCCGGCCTTTCAAGCAAAGAGAGTTCTTGTTTGTTTTTCATGTAACTGTATTCTATATGGAGGTGGCTCACATGTACGGGACAAAACACATTACTATTTGTTGTAAATAAATTAATTATACCAGGTGACTCATTCGTGTGAACTCTAGTGCGAGGACGTTTGACTCGTCTTCGCGCGCGTGACCCCAGCGGCCACAACTAATCTTATATACTCGTTCCTAATAATAATAACATAAACTATGTTAAACACAACATGACATGGATGGAAATTACAGAATATGTGTTAGAACTTAGAAAGCTGCACTTAGAGCAACAGTATGTATGTTTCCATGGTCAATATGTATGTTGTTTCATCAAAAAATTTACAGCAGAACAAGTTGAAAATCTTCTAGAACGGTTAGCGCTTTCGTAAGGCTCGACGGTGCCGGTGCCGAGGCCGGTCCGAGACCTCTGTTGCTTTTCTTCTCTTCCTAATTCATATGTTTATTTGGCTTTCAAAAAAAAAAAAAAAAAAAGAGGTTGCCGACGGCATCCTGGCGGCGGAAAAGCCTTTGCACATCCGCTTGATCAGCGTGACGACAGACACAAGCTGCTGCTGTGCTTCCACGTGGACCGCTGGCTGCCTCCTCAGAGCACGGTTGTCTTGCCGTAGCATCGCCCCGTGGACCAAATTAAAGGCCTCCTTAAAGTCAGCACACTGGGTCGCGGCCTCGTGGTGGCCTACGCGCTGATGAACTTGGCTACACGGGAATTCAAGAAGTTGCCGATGGCGACGCCTGCCACTGGTGGAGTTTGTACTCCTCCAAACTTCAATGTTTATGCCCCGCCTCTGCTTATCTACACGCGTTCTCTGCTTGGGCACAAGAAAATACAGGTAACTGTTACCATCAAGGGAAAAGGAAATATACGACGTCTAAGCAAGGCCCAGAGAGTCATTTCTACTGACGATTCTTGGCATCTGAAATAAGAGTAGTCCAGTAAAACGACCCAGATCCCTTACTCTTGTTTGTTTCTCCAGTTAAGCCTTGTTGCGAGAGTGAGAGACACATTATAAAAGCAGTAGGCATTGTACTCGGCCGACGTTTCAGCAGATGCGGCAGTTTCCTTTCTGCACTCACGGAACCCTCCATCCGGAAAGCGTAGTCCGCGAAGCATGGTACGCGTCACTACTGCAACAAATTCGTACAGTATCATGCACTTCATCATCAAGCGTTAACTATGCTGTTTCCTTGGTGCTACGGTCACAGATGTTAGGAGTTGGGACAAATTCTGTTGATGGTCGTAACGGCTCATAGGCTATGTATATTTCGCAGAGGTCAGTAATTTGTAAGGTCGCACGAGGCGAACAGGGTTGACCGACTAGAGTTGTTACCTCATTCTAATGTAATGCACAATTTGCAATGCAAGAATGTGGCAAGATTTTGTTTCTTATCTGGATATTTCAACTTGTCTGATAAATACGGTCCACTATGTATTACAATATGTCTCCTCACTATGGTTTCAGGCCTTTTGAGTTTCCACAAATCAATTTCTCTTAGAGATAAACGGGTATGTCGTGCATGCAGATTCAGGAAAAAAATGGTGAGGTCTGATTGAGAAACGATGTATGAAATTTTCAGCAATTTCAATGGTTATACAATTAGCTCGACATGCCAAGCCAATTCGAACCTCCCACCAGTTACAACAAAATGGCGCCATGCTGTTTTCTCAAATGCAACCATCCCACACGAAAATATGGATATATATATAAAAAAATCTGAGATCAATGCACCCCAACGCCTCGAACATGTCTTAGATCTAACGGTTATTTGCCTAGGAATTACTCAATCTCCTCCTCAGCTCCTGAACAAAATCCTTCCTTGGAACATCCTCGTCCTGGCTGGCTTCAAGGTTCTTCAATTTCACAATCCCTTTCTCATTCTCGGCACTACCGACCAGCACCATCCACGGAATGCCAGATTGCAGCGCATACTTTATGTGGTTCTGCACCCTGGTAGTGAGCTTGAACTCTGCCTTTATCCCAGCATTCCACAGTTCACTTACGAGCTCAGCAGCCAGTGTAAGGTCCTTTCCAAGAATTGAAACCAACACCTCTGTCTCCGTAGCCCGGATCATCTGCAATTAAGGACCAGATTCTCTGTTACTGCAAGTCCCCTTGAACAAGAAGGTTAAAATGTTAAGCATTGAGATATAACCTGTTTTTTTTCTTTCTCCTCCATGATTGCAAAGACTCTTTCAATTCCAAGACTGACACCAACAGCAGGAACTTGCTTCCCACTAAACATGCCAACAAGGTTGTCATACCGCCCACCAGCTGCAATGGAGCCAACCTGTTGCAAAATATGGTTAGAACAGGAATCATCAAAAGGGTCTTCAGCTCTTTACTGAGTTAAAAATAGAATGGATCCAACAATCAATAATGAAACACTATATTTTCAGGTAACAAACAATAAAATGACACAATTATGATATAAATGTCAGGTCTTTGGTGAAAAACATGATTTTGGTCTTTTGGATGACATAATTCATATATAAACCAATTTCAACATAGCAATTTCTAAGGTTTTGAGGTGAGTTTGTGGTGAAATAACAAAAGTTAATAACTTGTAATTTGCAATGGTAGGCAAGCGTGTCTAACCTGTGTGGTGCCCTTGAACACAGCTTCATATATAACACCAGTATAGTAATCAAGGCCTCTAGCTAGGCTCAAATCAAAAACGATCTTGTCTATTGCATTTGCTTTCTCCAGAGCTTGGAATAGTACGTCCAACTCCTTCAGAGCAACAGCAGACCCTTCATTCTCCATAAACTTGCTACCCTCCTTTCTCAACTCCTCCAAAACCTCCAACGGGTGTCCTCTAGTCTTCACTAAATTGCCAATGGCATCTGCAACTTCATTTGATATACCTTTCTCATCCACCTAATTCAATATAGTGAACCGTTAGACCCATTAAATTACACCACCATGATCAACAATTAAAATTCCCATAGCTGAAACCAAATAAGTTTCAGATGCTTACCAGTTCCTTTTTCACTTGTTCAAATGTTTGCTTATCTAGCTTGTCAATACTTGAGCAAACTGTTCTGAACTTTTCAGCAGGTACACCGCAGATCTCCAACATTCCATCAAGCAGCTTTCTGTGATTTAGTTTTATCTCATATTTGCCTATATCCAGCTGATCGAGCAATTCAGTCAAAACTTTGACAACCTCAAAATCCGGTTCCATCAGTTCATATACACCAGCGATGTCAAAGTCACATTGGTAGAACTCTCTGTATCTTCCTTTTGATGGATTATCTCTCCTATATACCTTTGCTATCTGGTATCTCTTCAGTGCACTTATGTTATTCTTATTCATAGCAAGATAGCGGGCAAATGGAACAGTCAGATCATATCGCAAAGAGCAAAGTTCACCTCCCTGCATGACATCAAACTATGAATGAAGACACATTGCAAGGAAAACAATGCCACAAAAGAATGAGTGAGCAATTGAAGCAATGCATACAAAGAACAACGGTACAAAAAAATTTCAAACAGAAGTGGGGAATGGGGATTTTTTTACAAAATAACACCCATACAACCACATTAAAGTGTACAAGGATAATGAATAATACCTGATCAGCAAGGTCATAGATCAACTTTGAGTCTTCTCCATATTTGCCCATAAGGGTTTCTCTCAGCTCAAATACAGGTGTATCAAGTGCAGTGGCACCGTGCATCTTGAATACGCCTGTTATAATTGAAAATGCACGCTCCCTTATTGCCATTTGCTTATCCCCAAAGTCACGTGTACCCTAACAAAAGTGAGCATAAACATTTAGATAGTGAATGAACAGAAATACCAGGCTGAGTACCAATAATTGGGACATATAGATAAAACAACAAATCTGCAAACAACAGTATACTCACCTTAGGAATTTTCGGCAATCTCCTCACTTCATTGCTCTCAACGATCTCCTTCACCTTCTCCACAAGAGACTCCAATTTGGGACACTTGGGATCAAACAACAATACAAGAGCCATTCCCCACTTTGAAATCAGATCGTAGTTCATGCAAGGGACATCACTTCCATCATTTACATGATCCCTAAGCAGCATCAGTACAGCAGAAGTACCCTTCCCCAAAGTTTTCTTCTTCTTGTTCTTCTTGTCAGCCTTTGCTTTCTCCCCACCAGCCTGTGGCTTCTCAGTTGAACTGTCCGCTTCCTTCTCAACACAAGCTTGTGGCTTCTCAATTGAACTGTCTGCTTCGATTGCTGCCATCGCCACAGCTGCCTCCCACGCAAGAAAGTCCCTGAGCTTGAGCAAGTTGTTGTACACCCCCTTCAAGACTGATACGGCATCTGAATCAATCAGAACTCTATCAAGCATTCCCTTCAAACCATCAATGCTAATGCTACCAGTAAGCTTATCCCGGAGCTCAGCATCACCAATGGAATTCTCTACCAATAGTTGTATCCGCGCAACAGTTAGCTTGCACATAGCCTGCACTGCTCTAGCCAGCTGCGTTGCCAGCACAACCAATGCCTCCTCCTTCCCCTCACCAGTTTCACCAGCATCCCTCTTCCCCAACCTCACTGGAGCGTTGAGCTCGATCCGCACCCTCGCGTGCAGTGAGCGCACCGCCTCGCGGAAGATCCCGTTCACAGTGGGGACCTTCGTGAAGGAGGAGGACGAGGCGCCGCCGGCACTGCCGACGAGCTTGGAGCCAGAGACGAGCATCTTGATGTCCGCGGCGACATCCACCTCGTCCTTGGCGGAGAGCCCGTCCCCGGATGCGGGCACCTCGAACGCGGCGGCGTCTCCGCGCGCGGCCTCGCATGAGAGCGCGGCGACGGCGTCGGCGACGCGGGTGAGCGGCGCGGCGCAGCAGTCGATCACGGCGGCGAGGGCGACGGCCACGGGCGCGGACGCCGCCGCCACCGCGGCCTCGTCGCGGGACCCCGGGGGCAGCGCCGCGGCGAGGTCCAGCGACTGGGCCAGGCGGGTGGCCCTGTCGGCGGTGACGAGCGCCGAGGGGGAGTCCGCGGCGGTGAGGAGGAGCTTGTTGAGAAGCACCGCCGCGGCGGCGCGGGATTCCGACTTGTCAAGCGCGAGCTCCCGGAGGGACGCCGGGGTCTCCTGCGGCGAAGGGGCGCGGGTGGAGAGCCGCTGGAGCGCGGAGGGGTCTATTGCGATTGCGGGTGAGGCGAGGCCGGAGGAGAGAGCGTAGACGGCGGACGGCGACAGCGCGCCGCCCTTGCCGCCGAGCGTCACGGCGGCGGCGGCGGAGGACGCCATGAGCGCGATGCAAAACCTAGGGCGGGAGGAGGATGGAGAACAAGATCTGATGCGATGGACGGCGCGGATGATACGCTTTCTTGACTCGGAGAAACGTAAGGCCCACGGAGTCGCTGCTGCGTACTGCGACTGTGAGCACTGCCAATTCAACTCCTCTTCAATTCGAAAAATATAAATCAACTCCAAGGAACGTAAGGCCTAAGAGCATCTCAAGCCGCGAGACTAAAATGGCCCCTATCCAGCGTTTTAGTCAGTTGGAGCAAAAAATCTTCTCCAATAGATTTACTATCCGGGTAACTAAAATTAGTAGCTCACTAAATTTTGGGGCAAAGTCTATAAATCTGGAGAGCCTCTATCCTCCCCCAAAATATGGGTCTGCTATTTTTTTTTTTCTTTTCTCTTTTCTCTGTCGGAGCCGGTTTTTTCCTCTTCTCTCCCGACGCCGCCACCCGCCGATGCCCCCACCAGAGCTGCTCGCGCCGCCCGTCGACGCCGGAGTAGCTCCCCCCGCCGGTAGATTCGGCCCGCTAGAGGAAGGGGCGCCGGATTCGGCCTTCCAGGCCGGCGGGGCGAGCCAACGAAGGCGCGACGGCGGGGCTGGCTTCCAGCAGGGGCTGCGACGCAACAGAGGGGCGACGGGCTTCCAGCAGGCGCGGCGCGATGTCTCCGGCGCCGACGAGTGGGGGAGGACGGGATAAGAAGCGGCGGCAGCGGGGTGGAGGAAGGAAGAACAGGCGGAGGGAGGAGGGGAGGAGAGGCGGCGACGCGCTGGGGAGGAGGGCCGGTGGCGCGCTGGGAGGAGGATCGACGGCGCACTCGCGTCTGGCTGTGGCGCGGGGGCATCGGAGCGGCGGTGAACGAGCCCGTCAGGAGAGAGACAAACGATCTCCTGGCCTTGGGAGATAGATGGGTCCCACTGGTCAGATGGATAAAGGCCTTGTTTAGTCAGTTGGGCTTGAGAACATCTCTAATTTGGCCCTCTAAATTTTTAAAACTGGCCCTTAAACTAAAATATAGAGGTCCATTTTTAATAAGTGGACTGGAGTTGCTCTAAGAGCAACTCCATCGACTGATAAAAATTAGGACTCTATAATTTATTTTGAGTGCCAGTTTTTTAATTTTAGAGGCTTAAAGCATCTCTAACCGGGTGAGTATATGGGACCCTAAATCTTCTTTTAGTCACCCAAACCAAAAAAGTCATCTCCAACCCATGACTATCTAGGTGATTAAATTTAGTAGGCTACCAAATTTCCCCCCAAAATACTCACAAATAGTACCCTCTAATTTCCCCCTAAATACGGGCCCTACTATTTTTTTATTTTCTTTCTTCTCTTCTCCTCTCCTCCTTCCCCGACGCGGATGGAACCAGGCCGGATAGGCTTCCGCCGCCGCCGGCCACCCGGCCCCCGCCTCCGGCCGACGTCCACCTAGCTCGTCATGGCCAGATCTACTCGGCGGCACCACGAGCAATCGAGCAAAGGCGTCGGCGTGCGAGGGGAGAAGGATCGGTGGCGCGCGAGCAAAGAACGAGGGGAGGAGGGCGGCGGCGGCGCGCGCAAGAAGCAAAAAGATGCAGCAGCAACGCGATCTGGGAAGAGAGGGCGGTGGCGGCACACGCGAGGAAGAGTGGGGGGCGGCGCTGCGGCGACGCGCGAGGAAGAGACCACCGACGCCGCATCTGCCTCCAAGCAGATTGCACCGCCATGATGGCCGCCTCGCCGTCGCCGCCCGCCGTGGCGGCCCTCGGCTCCCTCGCACTCCTCCTCGCCGCCACGATGGTGCCCCCCCCCCCCGGCGGCCGAGATCCGGGAGACCATGATCCGGGCGGACCCGTGCAGCATCATCCCGCTCGACGAGTTCGACTTCTCCCACTCAGGTGTGCTGGAGCTCAACGTCTCCGACATCGCCCTAGACCCGCCGGCCTCCGCCAAGCTCGACCTCTCCTAGCTTGGCTTCTTCCTCTCCACCCTCGATCTAGGAGAGAGGGAGGCTGCGCAGGGGAGAGAGGGAGTAGTCGGGTAGGAGAGAGAGGAGGGGGCGGTAGGGTCCACTGGCAGAGCTATAGGGGCTAATTTTGCTTAGTTGGGCTGGAGTAGAAAACGATTAAGAGCAACTCCAGCCGGCGGGTCGAAGGGGATGTCGGAGACGTTGAGCTCCAGCACACCTGAGTGGGAGAAGCCGAACTCGTCGAGCGGGATGATGTTGCGCGGGTCCGCCCGGATCACGGTCTCCCGGATCTCGTCCGCTGGGGGGTGGGGGTGCACCATCGCGGCGGCGAGGAGGAGTGCGAGGAAGCCGAGGGCCGCCGTGGCGGGCGGCGATGGCGAGGCGGCCATCGGGGCGGTGCAATCTGCCGGGAGGCGGATGCGACGTCGGTGGTCTCTTCCTCGCGCGCCCCGCTGTCGCGCCGTCCCCCTCTCTTCCTCGCACGTGCCGCCGCCGCCCTCTCTTCCCATATCGCGTCGCCACCGCATGTTTTCGCTTCTTGCGCGCACCGCCACCGCCCTCCTCATCTCCTTCTTCGCTTGCGCGCCACTGGTCCTTCTCTCCTCGCGCGCCGACGCCTTTGCTCGATTGCTCGTGGTGCCGCTGAGTAGATCCGGCCATGGCGGGCCAGTCGGACGTTGGCCGGAGGCAGGGGCCGGGTGGCCGATGGCGGCGGAAGCCTGTCCGGCCTCGTTCCATCCGCGTTGGGGAAGGAGGAGAGGAGAAGAGAGGAAAGAAAATAAAAAGAAAATAGTGGGACCCGCATTTTGGGGAAAAATAGAGGGGTACTATTTCTGAGGATTTTGAGGGAAAATTTGGTAGCTCACTAAATTTAGTCACCTAGATAGTCAGGGGTTGGAGATGACTTTTTTGTTTGGGTGACTAAAAGAAGATTTAGGATCCCATATACTCACCCAGCTGGAGATGCTCTAAGGAGTTGCTGACTGCGAGCACCGCCAATTCAACTCTTCAATTCGAAAAACACAAATCAACTCCTCTTTCCAAATTTTGCTTTATTGGCTCTCTTGGGAAGAAATAAAAACGATGCGGAAACGCCCGTTCAGATATGCTCGTCATTATCATGAAAAGGAATATTTGTGTGAAACAATTATGCAGTTTAATTTTGCTCAATTATAAAAACAAGTCACGCAGCAAAGTTCTTTTTTTTCTGATAATGAGACTGAGCCCAGACAAAAGTAAAAGACATGGTTTTTAAAGATCTTGTCTAAAATATTTTTGTAACTGTTCCCCTCCTATTCTCACGATAACTACTCCCGCCGGATTTAAATTGTTGACGCAGACGATTTTTTAATTATGTTAGATCATTTGTCTTATTTAAAAAATTTAAATAATTATTCATATTTTATTATGATTTATTTTATCATAAAAAAATTCAAACATATCTTATAATTTTATATATTTAAATTAATATTTAAATAAAATAAATAATCAAATATAGCTAAAAGAATCAATAGTGTGAATAATTTAAATTCGACGGAAGTAAAATTAACTAACCGGAATCTTACGTAAGAAATACACAACCTTAAGAGAAAAATACTAGATAAATCTTTTTCAACCAAACCAGTCAAGCAACACATGCCTCACGCGTGCGATGTCGTCTTCCTCCTCATCTAGTAGATGGCGCAGATATACAATCCTATCACTCCGAAAATACCTAATTTATCCGGCCAATTCAGATTCTTGCGTGGCCTGACAACTTGCTGAGTCCAAGAAACCTCCAAACTCAAGATCACTGCCAATTCTCGCTTGTGCTCACTCGTAAGTGTTAGGATCGCCTGCAGTATAACTACACGCGTGCAGTTACTGTAGAGTGTCCGTGTGACACTCGTAAAATGCTTAGGTCCAACTTCCATGGCAATGATACATGAGAAGCGTGAGAACTAGTGAAGGAAAAATTTGCTCCGCGAGAGATGTGTGGATACTAGTTCATTTGAGACGTCATATATCATAAAAAGTGAATTTTTTTGTGTGCAATCGAAAATTATACCAATTCCTTCTCCGCCATTAAAAATTATAGGTTCTTTTCTATACCACTGGTTTAGTTTTTTCATTCCTTAATTATCACCCGTTAAATCTTTTTAAAATACCACACTTACACCGGCTAAGCTTGCTAGTATTTTTTGTACATTGACTATTGATCATGTCTCAAAATTCGACTAACCAAATCAGTCTCGTCCTTGTTATCCTAACTACCACCCTAATCTGTCACTATATACAAGTTCAAACGCGAGAGGCCAGATTGAGCAAGGACAAACGATCAGGACACGAGTCACACACACGCCGTTGTCGTCTTGTGGGAGTCGTACCCCACCGTCTAAAAAGGCACATGCTAGTTGCAGCGTCACGACACCTAAGAGTTGCGCAGTCGTCGCCTAGCCACCCCATGACTGGTGCAACTAGCTTTGTGTTATACGATGTGCACATATGTCTCCAATAGCTATAAGCTAGTGCCTCCACGCTGTGTTGCTGAAGGCTGGGCAATCATATATACTTTGTTGGAAAAATGGACTACAAACCTAAGAACATGAAGAACAATAAAGAAAGCTAATTAACAATCATGTGGAATTATTTAAAGCTTGCAGATGTATGACACAAAAGGAAATTATAGATATTACTTGCTTGATTTTATCTTGAGAAGTAAATTAGTCATTTCTATTACTTAACAGCCTTCTAACAACTAAGTAACGACACATAGTGGCAGACAAGGGATGTAAAATTAAAACTGGTGATATAGGAGGGAACTTATAATTTTCGATGACGGAGAAGAAAACGGTATAATTTTCAGTGGCACACAAGAAACTTGCTCTATTATCAATATAAACTTACTAGAGAAAAACACGGGACTGTGTTGACTGTGGAATTTTGTTCACTTCTTTTCTGCGCAACTTCAACCTACCACCGATCCATGCACAAGCATGTCATGGCTTGCCAAAACGCGTGCTAACCTCAATCCACTCCTAGACCCACACTAACTAAAATTAACTAACAGCAAGACCACTCGCTCAAAAAAAAAAAAAAAAAACACTCAAGCACACGCTACTACAAAGTCTCGCAAGCCGGCTCTCCTCCTAGCGTTGTCCCTCCCAAGTCCCAACCGAAGCATGGCTCGCGCGCGCGACACCATCGTCCTCCTCGCGATCACGCTCCTACGCCTCCTCGCGCTCACCGCGGCCACCATGGCGCCGCTCCCGGCCACGCTCGTGCCGGGCGGAGGCGCCGCCCCGGACGACGCGCGGTGCCGTCCGGCGACCCCGCGGCGCGGCGCGCTGCCCGTGTACCCGAGCGACATGGAGCAGCTGCAGTTCCTGCTCAACGCCAAGTTCGTGGAGGCCGAGTGGTTCCTGCACGCCGCGCTCGGCCGCGGCGTCGACTTCCTCGATCACACCCTCTCCGGCGGCGGGCCCCGCCCCGCCGGCGCCAAAAAGGCCGACCTCGACTTCCGCACCACCGAGATCGCCGCCGAGCTCGGGTACCAGGAGCTCGGCCACATCAGGTACGTATTAAGTAATGTACTGCTTGATGAGTTGACGACACGCGTGTGCCAGAACGGCGATCATTATTGAAGAAAGAACTGGTGATGATCGTGACGTGGATGCCAATGGCAATACTGGGGGTGCAGGGCGATCAAGCAGTACGTGGGCGGGTTCCCGCGGCCGGCGATCGACCTGAGCGCCGACAGGTTCGCCATGATCATGGACGACGCCATGGGCGTGCGCCTCGACCCGCCCTTTGACCCCTACGCCAACACCGTCAACTTCCTCCTCGCCTCCTACGTGCTCCCGCACGTCACCGCCGCGGCCACCATGGGCATCAGCTCCACGCTCATGGGCTACCTCTCCAAACGGGTAGCTAATTCATTCACCTTCTCTCCTCTTCTCTTGTCATCTCATCTCACGCCCTATATATGATATGTAGTGTGTGATGTTGCTGTTCAACAATAGATAATGGCTGAATTCATTGTTGCAGCTGCAGGCGAGCATCCTTGCAGTGGAGGCGGGCCAGGACGCGGTGATCCGGCTGCTGCTGTACCAGCGCGCCGACGAGGTGGTGGCGCCGTACCATGGCCACACGGTGGCGGACTTCACCCGCCGGATCTCCGACTGGCGGAACCGGATGTCCGGGTGCGGCGCGAAGGACGAGGGCGTCAAGGTGCTGGACCGGCAGCAGGGCGCCGAGCGACGCACCATCAGCAACATCCTCGGCGCCGGCGAGGACTCGCTCGGGTTCCAGCGCACGCCCGCCGAGGTGCTACGCATCCTATACGGATCCCGCAACGAGCAGATACCCGGCGGGTTCCTGCCCAGAGGAGCCAACGGCACCATTGCAAGGGGGTTCTTCCAGCTCGCCTAAGGCGGCTCCCTCCCTTCTCCCTCATGTGGACCGCAAATTACAAGTCGTCATTCACTCACAAGAGATCAATTGAAAAAAAAAAACTGTGTCTCATTTAGCATTGGTCTTGATAGAAGGGCAGAAGCACGAAAGCGCTTGTAAAGATTCTCATCAAGAATGGACTGACAAACTCTACATTCCCTAAAAAGAACTATTGTTTCAAATAAAACTATATTCCTAGCATCCGAAATAGATCATTTAAGCACAGTCAAAAAACACAATAGCTCTAAGTGCATACTCCCTCCGTCTCAAAATATAATTATTTAAAACTATAAGAGTGTTCAAATTTATAGCATCTCTAATAAATCTGGATAATATGTTATTCAGATTTATTGAAGATGCTATAAATCTAGACTTAGCTTTTAAATGCTTATATTTTTAGGATGAAAGGAGTAACAAATACCGAGTCCCTTCAGCTAATTGCACTGCTGCACCAAAAAAGAGAACTAACCTTGGCATCCTCATCCGTGACAGGGTGAAGACGGAAGCGTCCCTTGGTGTCGTACAGAAGCCTGTAGTTCTCATTGGTCTTGGGAATAGAAATCACATCTGCCAAAAACCAGACAACACATCAATTTACAAACTTATATTTGCAATGAAGAAACAAAGTTAAAGTGGAAAGAAAGATCGGGTCATACCCATGAATCTAGCAGGGTAGGTCTTGTCAGTCCTGACCTTGTCATCAACCATTACATGACGCTGCATTAGAGTAAGTATTATGGGACACAGTCAGCAGACTAAATAGCTTGCCATGCCATCAAAATTCTAGGTGGATGAGTGAAAAGAGAGGAAAGAGAAATTTGCTGGCGATTGATGAGTCGCTAGCTGATGCAGCTGGCCCAAGAAAAATGCTCTCGTCCAGCCAATGCCCATGCAAGCACTGCATTTAAATATTTTATTAAGAGAAATCAAAAGCTCGCTCAACAGCTCACCCATTATACCAGTGTTTTTTACTACTAGCTAAAAGTGACATGGCAACGTGATTTCGCCGGCAGCCGGCGCTCCCATTAGCCCTGCTCTTAGGATGGAATTATGGAAATGACCTCACGGTATGTCAGGGCATACTGAGCCTGTTCCTGATGATGAGGATAAGGGCGTCCACACTCATTTGGCCTAGCAGCGAGACATGGAGGCCACAAAAGACAAAGCAGCGCTGATGCTACCTTTTAATATGGGGGAGAAGAAGCTGGCGGACCTGTAAAACGCATCGCGAGTAGCCTGGTTAGGCGATATCCGACTTTAAACTCGGCAGTACATAGTTGCTACTGCTGGCGGGAGCTTTAACTGACACGGTTCTTCGGCAGAACCAGAGCAGGCTAACGTGACACCGTAATTTCTGACACTAACGCTACCGAAAACGAACGAGTGGACGCCCTAAAGGGAAGGCACTCCCTCGACTTGTGGGGACCAGAGGGTGGCTTGGGAGCCTATTGATTGAAACAGTATGAAGCATCAGTCGCATCAGTCAACCAGCATCATGCAAAACAGAAAATGATGCAGTTGCAAAAGCTCTAGGAATTTGGCAAACTTACAAAAGGTCCGCCAAGCTTGTCCATCATCCAGTGTTCATGGGCTAGGCTCAACACATTTTAGTGTTCGAATGTTTGGGGCCGGCATGAGGGCCCAGTTTATTCCGCCAAAACCGAAAAAAGGCTCAGCAAAGGCCATGCATTTTCTTTGCGCAGTGGAGACTTTGAAGTTCAAACTCAAACCCTTTCGGAGCAAGTACCGTCAATTTCGAACTTAAATTTTTGGAATTCGAAACTTATTAGGATATTTGTGAAAAAATGTTGAGCATGGAGGACGACATCCAGACTCCTTCGATACAGATCAGTACTGTTTTTTTTTTTGTTGATTTGTGAAAGGGGAAAAATAGTGCGTGTGACGTGAAATATAGAGACAACCTGCTGATCTAGTAGTGTATGGGATTGCCATGTATTCTGCAACAATTGTTCTGCTTTATATGTCCTTGTGGAAATAAGTTAATAACCGGGCATTTTTTTTCTCAAAATTAAATTACAATGGAACCGTTGATTCATAAACAACAAAAAGCAGGAGGATACCGCGGTTTCGCCAATGTGTCGTTGAACCTGATGTTCAGTTTGTAAGTCCTGGACCTCCTGGTTGCATTGATCATTTCTTAGATTCAATCCAATTTTTCAAATATATTATATTATTTTATTTTATTTTTATTTTTATTTATTTATTTTAGAATAGGATCCCCTTACCCAGCCTTCTAGAGACCTTTTACAGGGACATGCGAGGCGGGGGCCCGTCGGTTCGGCACCAACCGTGTGCCTTACCACCGCGCTCCATGCGTGTTCGTGATTTTTTCAAATATATGGACTCACAAGCGACAATTGATGTGGGTTATCTTATAGATATTATATTGTTGTTGAATTCCCCGCCTTTCTATACTAAACTTACGTTAGATGGTGGCCATTGTACACGAAGCCTCAAGTTTGTTGCAGTTGTACTCCTTTACACTACCAAGAGAAACAATCTTCCCTACAGTTTGCTTATAAATGCCCTACTAGTTTTTAATATGTTTAGTTAAGTATTCTCCATAATTGTGGATAATGGCTTTGTTGTGAATGACATTGTTGGTAATTTATAAAAACTGTTTGGAATATGTGAGTTTATACTATGCCAATTGTAACTTGCTAGAAATAACAAAGAGAGTAACAAAACTCATAGTATTGGAGAATGACCGCCTAGAATGACAAGGATCACTACATGACCGCCGACGTAGGTAATCGGGACCAAGGTTATAATAACCGAACCGACCGGTGTAACCGGTCGGGACCGGTTCACGGTTAACCAGAAAACCGGTAAAACCGGACGGTTAATCGGATAAAATTCGATTCGGAAGAGTAAACAACAGATTACCAGTTAACCGGCCGGTTAGACCGGTTAACCGGTTGATTTTATCAGTTATTTAATTTATTTTTAAATATATATTTTTAAATTCAAATATACCGGTTTTGATACGGTTATACCGGTTAACCGGCCGATTTTATCGATGGCACCGGATATAATTTTTTTAAATTTTAAAAAAATTTAAATCAAAATCGGAAGTTAACCGATTGACCGGTATAACCGAACCGGACCAGTTTGTCGGTTAACCCCGGTTATATTAACCCTGATCGGGACCAACGAGTTGGAAGCCACAGGGAGAGGCAAGCGTGGCCATCCTCTCCGTGTCCTCTATCGAGACGCTCATGGCGTTGTGCCTCTTCGTGTCGAAGGCATGGGCTGATGGTGGGCTCCACGCACGCCCCGTTTTGCTGACCCCCTTCACAGCCCACCTCTGCACTGCTCTAGCCTGGGACACGACGCCGCGCGCGCTGGGCTGTCCTCCTAGTGTCTTTTATTTAAAATAATCAATTTTAATCAATTATTTAAAAAAAATCTATCTAAAATAAAAATTACAGAATCTAGACATTTTTAACACGCCAATCAGTTTGACGTGCTTCGTGTATGAAACACGTTATACTAATTGACGTGATTAAGTCCATGTTAGTGTCGACCGCCACGTCGGATCCGAACAAGGACTAAGGTTGACCGCAAACACGTCAATCTGTTTAACGTGTCTTATGCATGAAACACGTCATACTAATTGGCGTGTGTGGTACTCAATCCTCTTCGGACGACTTAGGCATGGACTGAGATTAATTAAAACACGTCAATCCATTTGACGTGATTAATAAAGGAGACACGTCAAATGGTTTGATTGTGTTTTAATAAAACCAAATATTAGACATGTCACTTTCATGGCGACATAAATGAATAAAGTGACACATTTTTTTTAAATATTATAAATCCTTCATATAGTATCCGTTTTTTATTTCGTTTTCACCGTTATGTTTTATGCGACGATACGAATAAAACTAGATCTCACAAGCATATGTTTTGAAAAAAAATTCTGTAAATTTTTTAAAAAAATTATTTTTTTACTAAAAAATATACAAGTGAGATCTAGTTTTGTTCATATCGTCACGTAAAATACAACGGTGAAAGCAAAACAAAAAAGGGATACTATATAAAGGATTTATAACATTCTTAAAAAACATTGTGCCACTTTATTCGCTTATATCAGCATGAAAGTGACATATCTACTATTTAGTTTTATTGAGACACGCCAAATCATCATGCCAAATGGATTGGGGTGTCTTAATTAAGTTCAGTCCACGTTTGGGTTGTCCGAAGGAGATTACGTCTCAAATACGTCAATCAGTATGACGTGTTTTATGCATAAGACACGCCAATCTGTTTGGCATATTTGCGGTCAACCTTAGTCCCTGTTCGGACCGATGTGACGGTCGACGCTGACGTGAATCCTATCACGCTAATCAGATATGACGTGTTTCATGGTGATTGACGTGTTAAAAACGTCTAGATTCTACAATTTTAATTTTAAATAGATATTTCTGAAATTATAGATTAAAAATAACTATTTTAAATAAAAAATCGGTCCTCCCATATGGAGATGGTGGGCACCACCGTGAAAATAAGTTTAAATCAACTTACAATCTTTAGAGAATAAATAAATTTAAAACTAGATAGATATTTTTGTTAAGACAAAATCAACCTAGAGTCTTTCTAGGAAATAAGATTAAAACAAATAAATGTTTTTGACAAATTTTAAATTGACTTTGAGAAAATAAGCTTAAAATTAATATTCAGGTAATATAGGTTTTGGAGAAGGGGATGGGGCATGGGCCCCACCTTGAACGTTAAAGGATTTTTCAACTATGAGTTTACTTGAGGTCTACTATCGTGAGTTACTTTGTCATCACAGGTGTCACAACTGCACTTCACATCAGCCTCACCTGAGGTGTTATGTGTGTCTATTCTTATCTGTGCGTCTTGATTTTATTCCCAATCCAATATCAGATGAAGCAAAGCTATTTTTGATCACTATTTTTTAGACAGAATTTTAGTCCTTAAGTGTTGGATTTTTAGAGGTATTAATTGATACAAAAAAGGCATATAATTATTTAGTTTAAAAATATATGCAAACACGGAACATGAGTTTCTCGGGGCAAAAAAAAAAAGGTGAACTTATAAAATTAAAACAAAATCCATATCCTGTTTTAAAAGAGAGAATATTATAAATAAATTGCTCTTAGGAAAACAAGTATCCCATTTCAAAATTATAAAAGTATGTAATGTTCATGACCATTGAGATCAGTCCGAGGCATGAATGTTTTTGTGATAAATGATAAATATGAAATATGACTAATGTCTATATGAGTATTGTGCATATAGGTAACCTCTTCTACTTAATAATGATCGTTGACGGTTGCTTTGGCGATTGGTGATAATGACCATAAGCATGGAGCTTGATGAGCTTGATGTATTCAAAGGTTGATGGAGATAGAGATGGATCAAGGCTAAGGACAAACTACAGAATAAGTGTTTGGAATGCTTGTCTAGTTGTTAGAGCTTTAAGTTCATAGGAAAAACTGGACTATCAAAAAGGTTTAGGTCATATCTCTTTAGGTTATGCTAGTCAGCGATGTGTGTGGATGCTTAGTAAAATCAGAGGCACTAGATGACAGTGAAGAAGCCAAGAAACTGCTGGAAGAAATCAGAAAATAAAGTCAAGTGAGGGCGAGAAGTTCCAGCTTCTAGACAAAGAGATCACACAGAAGGTCAGTAGTGACCGGACTGTACAGTCAACAGAGGAGAAGGAAAACTACAGAAGACTTGTCGCGAGGAATCTGTCTACGCGAAGACCAGCAGAGACCGGACGGTCCGGTCTACAGACCAGACGGTCCGGTCTGTACAGATGGAGCGTGAGACAGAGAGGAAGCAAAGTGGATGCTCTCTGGAATCGTCAGAGATGAATAGACCGGACGCCAGTCAGTGCAGAGGTCAGCCAGCGGTAGAGAGCTAACGGCTCTGCAGGAGCCTTCCTGTGGAGATCGGACGGTCCGGTCAAGGAGTGATCGGACTGTACGGTCATTAGGGTCATTCATGGAGCAACGACTAGTTTGAGATTGAAAGCCTATATAAACTCGTTGTTGGGGTCTTGAAGACTCTCTTGGTTATTAGGATAGCTGGGAGCATCAGTAGGGAGCCAAGAGAAAAAGAGAAGAGCACTAGGAGGAGATATTGCATATCTTGAAAGTGATAGTAAGTGTAACTTGAGCATCTATTCACATCTAAGGCTAGTATGTCTTTAAGAGTGTGATCTAGATTGTTACTCTGGGTCTATGGTAAGACCTAGACCGGTTAGGTGTTGGTGATCGAGCCTATCGTGATTGGTTGTGAAGGCCGTCACACGTTTGTACACGGTTTGAGTCCGTCGTTGAAAGAGGCATCGATAGTGAGCACCTGTGTCAGCTCGGAGAGTCTGACAAGTTCTCGAGGGAGGCGAGCTTGTGGCTTGGTGACAACGGTGATGCAACCGCGTCTAGGGATGAAAACGGGATGGGAAAATCCCGTTTCGACTGCAACCGTATCATCGTATTAGACCAATTTTTTCCGATTGTTTTCGTATTTTCAGGATTAAAAAAAAAGGATGGAAACGGGAAAATTAATCCGAAAACGGGATCGAAAATGGCAGCAGTGTTTTCTCGACCATTTTTCATTTTGTTTTTTGTTATTCGGAATACATAGCCCAAAGACAAAGGCCTAGCCCAACTGAAACCCTAACTGAAACTAACCCCACTCCCGCACAGTCGCACGCCCGCACTCCCCAGGCACCGCATGCCCATGACCCCGCCTCCCTTCTCCCGTCGTCTCGCGGTCCAGCCCCTGCACGGTGCCTACCCGTCCAATTCGTCGGCCGCCGCCCGCCTGCCCCTGCTCTGCTCGGTGCCTGCCGCCATCACGCTGATCGCTCGTCCCCTACTCGGTGCCTGCAGCCCACCCAAGCCATCGGTCGCCGCCACCCGCCCGCCCAAGCCGTCGGTCGCTGCCACGAAGGACGCGGACCAGGTGCGTGGCACGTCCACGCCCACGTAGGACACTGCGGCCGCGCGACCGAACATGGACGCGGGTGTGAGGCCGCCGCCTCTCGAACGTGAACCAGGCGCGCGACGCGGCCATGCCAGGGCGCAGGAGCCACCACGTAGGACGCGGCGTGAGGTCGCCGTCTTGCTGCCAGTAGGCCAGAACCCGAAGGCGTGTAGTGATGATTGTTGAAGGAAGGCGCCGCCTGTAGGAGGGAATCCCTCTCCCTCGTTGTTGGCCCGGTTGATGTTTGGGAATAATGTACCTTCGCTTGGAAAATCGAAGTCCAAAACATCTGCATCTAAATCCCTCTCCCTTGTCATAAGCGAACTTTGATTTGAACCTTGTCATGTTGTTATTTGTTGTAGTAAGTGAGTATTGTTAATATACAATTGTTGTATGTGTTATGTATCTATTGATCAATATTTATTTAACATGTTATGGGAAATGATATTTCCGACTTGAATTACCGGTTTCCGATCGATACCGACCTTTTTCCGCTATCTTTCCGATCGTTTTGTGTTCCCGGTATTTCCCTGATCATTTTCTGTTTCTGACTTTTCTGTTTTTGTTTCCGTCCGACAAAATAAATGTGAAAATAAAAATGGTTGAAGTGTTTTCCCGACCGTTTCTGACCATTTTCATCCCTAACCATGTGTTTACTCTGAGAGTGATTGCGGGCTCATGTGCGAGAACTCCACTTGGTGGCGGGAGGGACGAGCACTTCGGAGGGAGTGGTCCAACGAAAAGTAGGGAAAGACGTCATTCTTCTGAGACCTCGGAAAAAAATTATCATGAATCATCTCTTACTCTATTTCTTACTATGATGTTTTACTTTTCGCATTTACATACCGTGCTAATCATACTTGTATATTTATCTTGTTCTTGTTGATTACCTTATAGACTTGCATGAATATGCTTATTTCACTTGCTAGTAGTGCTTAGCCTTCACACTTGATCACTAGTATTTATAGGAGTTGTTTTGACGTGATTGATCACGCTAGTATGTATTGTGCTACTCATGCTTGTGTGTTTATCTTGTACTTGATGATCTAGTAGCTTTATCTGAGTAGGTTCATTTGTTAGCTTGTTGTGTGTTTTCATATGTCTTTGATTACTAGTTTGCATAAAAGTTGCTTGGCATTATATGTGATCCACTAGTATGCATAGGTTGTCTTTATTTTCATAGAATTATCTTGTTAGTGTGATCATTATTAGAATTATGTAGGAGTTGTTTGAGTGACCGATTTTAAAAATTAGCAAATTAGTTATATATTGTGAGTTCCTGATTCACCCCCTCTCGATCACTCGATCATTTCAAAATATAACTATATTCCATGTCAAAAGAGGATTATGAATTGAAAATCTTAGGATGCGTTCGGTTCATATCAAACTTTGTTGCTACAAGTTAGTCGTATCACAGATTCTTAGTCGATTGTTTGCAATGTTATAACTGAGATTTGTCATACTTTCTTTAAGCCCTTACGATCTTACCTCATGTGTCATACACTTGATTTCTTGCCAAAGCATACTGCAAATGCGACGTCAAGAGTCTGTTTGGTTAATGTTTAACTTTGTCATAACTAACCTTAGTCAAATGTGACTTGCCATAAAAAATATAGTTAGCAATTTTTTTAACTATGATAAAATTAGTCAAAAAAAATTTAAATGTACCCAGTGCTAAAAATATGTGTGGTTTGTTACAACGGTGACAAAGAACGAAACAATCACACTTTTAAAAAATGTTAGGTGTGAGAAAGTGTGGCTAGGAAGTAAACACGTCCATAGTATTTATATTTTAACAAAATAACTTTACATATTTAAGCTAAATTTTTTAATAAGACGAACGATGAAAGGTAATAAAAATAATTAATGATGATAATAATTTTAAAATGGAGAGAGTAACTTTTTCTTGACAATGTACCCAGTGGTATTAAAGTGATTACATGTATATTGCATACAAAATGTTACAACTTAGAGGATGATAAAGAGAACACTTGTCTTGGATTATTTTGTGTTGTAAAGGAAGAAAGGAAGCCGAGATGGCACGTCCTGATTGGAAAGAACATTCCATTACGATCCTTACACGAGTCCGGTGTCCTGGGCATCCTGAAACCCAGTCACCTCTGCTCCAGAAGCTCCCTCCCATGTCGGCTCACTCATCACCCTGGCCAACGAGGCATCATCGGCACCGTAGTTTATAGCGCTCCTACGCCACGTGCCGCTTCCATCACCTGCTTCGCCACACGTGTCAGCGCCCCAGCAAACCTCGCTTGTATTTAGAAGACCGCTTCTTCCTCAGTCCTCCGACACAGGCTCGATCGCGAGGTTCACGGGAGCACGCTCGCCGCGCCACACGATTCAATCGATCAGATCGAAGCCAGCAGCAGCAGCAGCCAGCCAGCCATGGCCACCACCACCGGTCAAGAAGGCCTCACCCACCGCGCCGCCGCCCGGGACGACGCGTACGCCGGCGTCGGCAGCCGTGACCCCACCAGCACGAGGAAGACGGCGGGTCGCGGCAAGCGCGGCCTCCGCTCCCTCGCGGCGGCCGTGTCCCTCTCGGCGGCGCTGACCGCGCTGTCCTTCTTCGCCTCGGGTCGGCCGTCGTCGGCGTCGGCGTCGGCGCCGACGGTGGCGATCGTGCGGGCGGGTTCCGTGGCGGCGGAGGCGGTGATGGCGCTGGCGGCGTGGATGGCGTGGGCCGAGGGCGGGCTGCACGCGCGCCCGGGCGCCACGCTGGCGCCCTTCGCGGCCCAGCTCGGCGCCACGCTCGCCTGGGCCCCGCTCGTGCTGGGCCATGGCGCGGCGCGGGCCGGCCTCGCCTGCTGCGCGGCCATGGCCGCCGCCGCCGTGGCATGCGCGCGCGGGTTCGGCGCCGTCAACCCCGTCGCCGGCGACCTCGCCAAGCCCGGCGTCGCGTGGGCGCTCATCCTCGCCGTCATCAACTATAAGATGCTCTGAACGACTGAACGAGAACCCGAGTGACCACGACGAGCTCCTCCTCCCTGCTCGCAAACACGTCGTGAATGAAGTCATGAACTCTCTGAAGTCTGAATCCTCCTCCTCAGTGCACACTGCACAGTATTTTGCCTTGTGTGTATGACAACTTTTGTACTGTATTACACTGCTTCTACTACTATATGTATGTACGTCTCTGTGCGACTGTTTTATCATCTGGTGGTGTGGCCTGCAGTTATCTGTTCTTCAGTTTCAGCCGCCGCCTTCAGTTCGAGCATTGAGAATGAGAAAACGATGCATCTGATTGACAAGCTGTTGATCACTTCAGGCAGCAACAGAAGTCTTCTCCTCCTCTCTGTTCTGCTCTGGAACTTTGGTATGCAACCAACTGCTGAACTGCATACGCACAAAGCCTCACCTTAACACGCGAGAATGTAACACTTGTATGCGCATACGGCATGTTGAGTTGTTGATAAATGAAACCTTTTTTTTTTTTTGACAAGTTTGATAATGAAACTTTGGTGTTTCAGACAAATTCAGATTGGGATTTCTTCTTATATTCTGCGCCACCCGTGTACAGAATTTGGGCATGAGTTTTATTGACACAGAATGGTTCTCAGATCGACAAATTCTTGTAGCCCTGATTATGTTGAATGTAGGAGGGTGTTGAAGAATAGAAGAGCAGAAATGGAAGGATCACCGATAGAACGAAATTTGAGCAGCACAGATAGGTCACTGCAACAAAGAAATTTCAAAGCCTGAAACTGCACCTTTGCTTCGCCGCCGTGGCCTCAGGCCTGCCGAGACAACGAGTTCGCCGGTTGATCTCCGTTCACCGAACGCCGTCGCCAACGACGGGCTCATGTGCCTCGTAGCAGCCCCCCGTACCGTAGCACGTGCGTGAAACAGAGCAAGCTGCTGCCTCGTGCTCTTTGTTGCCTGGCTGATGATACTGGAGAACGTGTCGTGGACAACAAACTTGGTTAGAGAAAACATCATCAGCTCAACGGAATGAGCAGTGTTGTTTGTTCAGTCACAGGCGTGTCACATGTTTGACAACACCACTGATAAAGAAAAAAGTTGCAAGAGTTTTGACTCCAAAACCTTGTGATGCTTACACGGCGCAGTTTTAAAAAGATATAAATGGATTGAGGGATGTTTTTGAGTTGATTTGATGACAATATGTTTAGGAACACGCTTTTATGAAAGGACTCCATGATTTTATATAGCAAGGATTACATTCTTTATAGTTCTCAGCAATATAGCAAATACTCTACCAATACAACAAAATATCATCAACATCTCCAATGCTGGGGATTCACAATAACATAAGTTGCACAGTAACATAGCTATAACGGCAGTAATTATCAATCGACATAGGATGATCTAGAAAACAGAGGTACTTCCCTACCACATTACTTAACAATTTACATAGGATGATCCACAAAGCAGAGGTATGCTTTCTGACAAGGTGCAACCACATAACACAAATCAAAGCCTCCCTCCACAATATCAACCACACTTACAACCTCAGTTCACCACACAAGACCTGAAAAACACAAGATACTTGCTACACCATAACACTGATACTATAGTCTTGAATCGTTCCATTTCCATTGCATTCCTTCCTACTGTGATGGGATGGGCTGCATCTCCGGTGCCGGGGCAGAGTCGGCCATGGGGGAGCCGAACACCCTAGCGATCCTCTCAGTAGGAACCAATGGGAGGTAGGTGGCGACCGTGTTGCCACGCTTGGCGCCATCAAGCACGGCCGAGTTGTACTTTGCTGAAAGCTGTGCAGCCGTTGGAAGGACAGCCTTGGTCACAGCGGGCACCAGTGGAAGGCGGTTCAGGGCCACCCAGGCCTCAGCGGCCCTGCGCTCCGCCACGGGCTCATAGCGAGTGTAGAGTTCCCTGGCCTTTGGCTCAGCACGGGCGATGGCTGACTTAGCGAGGCCTGAGGCTGTGCCAACAAGGCCAGCCTGACGGACCTCTGCAGCTGCAGATCGGGCAAGGGTGGGAGCTTCCTTCACCACCGGTGGGACACGACGGTCCAGCTCCTCAACAGACTCACCGACCTGCAAGGTAAATGAACATGCAAAATCATAAGCCTTGGAACTGTATATATTGTGGCAGTCATTGTGAGCAGTTTTAACAGTGTAAGAACAGCATGGCAAGGACACCCAAAATTTCCTAAACATTATATATCGTATAGCCTAATAGAATAGAACATCAACAGCATCTGAATAAACACACAAAGTCAAGGTATGGAATTATGGGTGCACTAGAACAGTACCACAACAAGCAAAATGATGTACATGAAGCAACACAAGGGAATTTGAGCATTTCACATTCTTTACTCTCCCAAGTCGAAGCTTTCAGGGTATGCCAATCACAGTAAGCTCATGTTAACTAGGTGTCTACAGTTATTTAGCATTTCAGGCAGGTTTTGTTAGTCTAAAGCTGTAAGCTGCGGCTACATTTGAATGCAAGGTTGCTTTGCCTAAATAATCAGTCAAGCTTATTCAGGTAGATAAGCGTGAGTAACTTAATACCAGGATTCAGTTGTTTCCTTGTCATCGGTGAATCTTAATTGATAAGACAATCAGTTAACCTGCAACCATGATTCAACAACGACACCTCCAAACATCAACCAATCACCTTACACATCAAATCCTCAGCAATGAGGAACCAACAACAATAGCATCAAATAGCCGAGATAACCTCCAGAATTTACCATTCGCGCGCTAAAACCATCTAATCTAAAATTCACAAAACTATTGCATCCTGAGAACTATAACGCCCTGAATTATGTCGAGAAATCGAATCACCCATACCTTGCGGTCGAGAAACTTGAGGAGGTCGAGCGGAACGCCGTGGAAGCGGTCGTAGACGGGTCCGACGACGGACTTGACGGTGCCCTCGACGTGGTCGACGCCGGGGCGGAGCGGCCCGGCGCCCTGCTTGGCGTACGCATACGCCGCGGCCACCAGGACCAGCGCCTGCGCCGCCGCCTGCTGCACGAACTCCAGGTACCTCAGCCTCTCCTCCTCGGCGGCGGCAGCAGCCGCCGCGTCGTCTTGCCTCTCGACCGTCACCTCCTCCTGCGCACGCACAAAATTGCCAAACGCAAATCAACACCACAACCATAAGGAATCAATGAAGAAACAGCTCAAATCCCCAACAGATTCGAGCAAGATTGAAACGCAGAGGGGAATCAAGAACCCTAGCTAGCTTACCGTGACGGGCTGGTTGTTGGCGACCGGGGCATCGTTCGTGGATGCGGCCATGGCGGATTCGGGGACTGGATCGACGAAAGGTTGAATCTTCTCGATTGCTTGCTCCTCGGGGTCTGTTTGTTTGTTTGTTCTGCGGGATTTCTCGGACTCGTGATGAGGACGAAGACAAGGAGTGGTGGGGAATTTTATAGGGATGAGGATTGCCGCGGATTCATTAATGAATCAGCTCGATTTATTTGACTTACAAGTTTTTATTTATTTATTATTTTTTATTTCTTAGGAGCGAAGCAGCTTAACGCCCATTTCGCTCGCGGGACGCGTCCGCGAGGAGGCGATGGTGACGTGGCGGCTTCTAGAAGGGCGTTGATTGGGTCACTGACTGTGGGGCATGGAGACTTTGGGTCCACACGTCGGGAATGGGGGCGGTGGAGGTGAGGTGGGATGTGACCTGGGTCGGTTTGTGTTGACGCGGTTGAATGGTGTGAACGCCGTCGCCGGTTTTTTTTGTATGTGCGGTTTCAATTTCTTTTTCCGGCGTAATAATTCTTTTTTCCTTTCCGTGGGAGCATCAGGCGATGCTTCGCAAGGAGGGGCAAACTTGTTTGTGGTTTAAGCACGCCATGGGGCACTGCAAAAATCCCGATTTTTATTTATCAGATCGAAATCTGAATTTCAATCTCCACGGCAAGGTGCTGCTCAAGTGGATTAGCCGATCAGGTAGTGACGTCATGGGCCGGTTGCTGGGCCGCGAGGACTGAACCTTTCTGGGCCGAGTAATTTGCACCCACGTCAGCATCCAGCTCCGGTTACTGCTGGAGCCTGGAGCACCGACGGGAGGAATGGAACCATGGGGGTCACTGTCATCCTGTGTCATCTAGTAGTATACTACTCATCTTGGATGCACAGAGGTTACAGAAGAAAGGCAAACGTGCCAGGCCACTGTGCGAACATCTCAGTCCGAGAGGCGAGAATAAAAAAAGAAACAGTAAATTCTCTCTGAAATGGAACAAGAGTGATGGTCGCTCTTTATTCAAGAGATTGGTTCGTTTGCTCTTTTTTTTTTCTTTTTCTTTTATTTTTTTTTTTTGCACGGAATAACCTTGTCCCTCATAACAAAAACAACGGGAAACAACACAAATATTAGCAAATAAATGATGTCCTGACTCAAACACAAGAAAAGGAGGCGGGTGAATTTAACCATCCACAAACTAAAAAAATTGAAAACAACGCAAAACAAGATGTGAACAGCTACAACATACATCCATTGATTGCAGCCTACTCCTTTTTTTTTTTTGAAACTTTGCAGCCTACTACTGATACAACGCCGATGTGAACAAGCACATGATACTTCCAAATCTGATGCAGAAACATGCATTTCAACCACGATACATGTGCAGAAACATACTGTTTGAGGTCCCAACTGTGATGTAGAGCTACCGACGCTTTCAGTTTTGAATCCAACAAATAACACGGCCTCGACTATGATACATAAGCTGACACTCTTTCAGCACATCAAAGCAAATGCACTTGCATCTCAAATGGCAACCAGATAAAAAGCATGCTATCGAGTAGATCATCACACAGCAGCACCAGTATCAAAGCACAAATTAACACCAGGGAAAATGATGAGAGCAATATTGTAATTTATTGATATTGATAACCACAAGGATCATAAATCCATCTGACATTATTCAGATACAGTTCAAGATAAATCTCACAACCCTACATCACACAGCAGCACCAGTATCAAAGCACAAATTAACACGAGGGAAAAATGATGAGAGCAATATTGTAATATATTGATATTGATAACCACAAGGATCATAAATCCATCGACATTATTCAGCTACAGTTCAAGATAAATCTCACAACCCTCTTCAGCCAAAATTATGATAGAAACCATCAGCGGAGCACAACAGGTAAACAGAAACAGAAGGAATTATAGTTCTTATGGAAAAGAAAATAAAATTGCTAAGACGAAGAAATATGACGGTGAAATAAGTAAACTGATCCTCTCTTCTGACAGGCTAATAAGCAAATGACGGTTCACTGGGCCGGAAGCTTCTGTAGATGGAGGCTGCAATTGGCACGAGACCCAAAAGTGCAATTTGAACTTGCTCAGAGGTGCTTGTCCTGACAGTAATCTGCCCGCTCAGCTTGTTGTTCAGCCCAAGGCGAACTGCCATCTTTGAACCCCTTCCAATTGAGAATTGAGACTGCAAATTAGCCCCCAGGGCAAGGTCACGACGCCATTTCATCAAAGAGAGACCCAAAGTCGACAAAGACTGGCCAATCGGATAGTCTTTGTCCTTCAAGCGTGCCTCCAGGTTAGCTCCATAAGCAGTGTCCCCTTGAGCACGCATCGCACCAGTGCTTGCAACTAGTGCCAGCCTCTTCCCAAGGGAGAGCTGGTCCTCAACCTTCAGCCCAGTTGCCACAATGTCACCCAAGAAAGTAACTGAGAATCCTCCGGTAGTCTTGTTCTTCTTGATATTCTTGATTTTGGTCTCCCCACGGAGAATATATGCGAGCTGCCGTCCAACTGTCTGGATATCAAAACCAGCAAGCGATGACGCATTCTCCCCATGCTTTGCTGAGACAGAAGAGTCCAAATGGATGCTAAATTCCTTCTTGTCCTTGGTGACCTGAACTGCTACATTAGCTGGGAACCTGCTAAGGATAGCTAGTGTCTCTTCAACACTTACTCCATCATAACCACAGTCATGATCCCACCCATGCGCATCTAAAACAGGCCTTGCCAGGACAGTTGAGGTTGGCTCCAGAAAGCGATAGCGGTATGTAGGATTGTCACAGTCAAAGGAAGGAGGCAACACCATATCAGGTAATGGAACTGATACATTCTCTGGCGGAGGATCCTGATCATTGTCACCAGCAATATTGGCATATCCATAGTCATCTAGATCAGTTTTACCTCTCTTCTTCATCTCCTTTAACCTGCGGATCTCATCCTTCCATTGTTTCTTCTGGAGAAGCTTGACCCTGTAGTCATACTCATCAAAATAAGCGTTCTTCTGCTCTTTTGTAAGCCTTGCAAGCTGAGCTTTAGTCAATGGCTTGAAGGGAGGAAGCTGATCATATTCTTCTTCGTCATCATCTTGTTCCATATCAGAATAGTCATCCAACTCAATATCAGAATCTCCTTCATTGCCACCCTGATCAGGGGAAAGTTTGGGGTGGGCTCTTGACTGCAAGAGGGAGGACAGCAGGAAGGGAAGCGGTGGGGAACGGAAACGGAACCCAAAAAGCTTTCCAGGGTTAGGATCCTGAAGCTTCAAAAGTGCATTGGCTTCTGACAGTATCTTTGATGAGTAGCACAAGAGTAGCATCTGATGCCTCCAACTTTGGCCATTAGGAAGCACTTTCTGGCCCTCGCGGTTCCTTCGACAGGAAGGATGGTTCTCAACTAGAGCCACTGGGTTCATCAAACGCATATCTCCTGCTGCCTGCCTGATGGATTGCTGGATAATGTGGGATCTCTGAGCCATTAATACCTCATATGTCATAGGAGCACCATTGAGGCCTTCAGGAGGGGCAGAAGCAGCATGTGTGAGGGCAACTATGGCGTTGAACCATATGGACGAACCAAGAACAGCCGTGATAGTTTTCAGAAGAGGCAAATCATTGAGATCACGGCTCAGACTGTCCAGGCGATCCACATAGAGAACAATATCTGGGGGACATCTCTTAGTATATTTCTTGACGGCAGCAAGAATCTTCCTGTTTGATCCTTGGTCCATTACATTGGGACGAAGGCCTGGAGTATCAATGATTCTAATCTTGACACCATCCACATCACCAACAATTTCCCGCACATTGGTGGTTGCTGAGGTAAAAGCATTAGTTTTCGACTTCTCTTCACCAAAAATAGAATTGATAGTTGCACTTTTGCCAACTCCAGTCTTCCCTAAAACAAGAATGTTGCACGAGAAGTTCAGATCCTCTTTCCCCTCTGTTTCAAGCAGTAAGGCCTTCTTCCGTGCATTGTCAAGGCTGAAAGCTCGATTTGTCTGCCTTCCATGTCTGATACCCTCAGCAAGGCTCAGACGGTACAGCACCTGAGCTGCTACTGTCTCCTCAGGAGTAGCTCCAAGTCTGTAAACCAGACGCAGGAACTTTACTCGAATCAACTCAACCTTATCATGTAACTTCTTCTCTTCCTCAGTCATCTCTTCAGTAGGATCAGCAGTAACAGCTAGCTCAGATGGACTAAATAGGTTCGAGCGGGCAGGTTGCCGAGGCGCACTCGGCCTCAATGAAGGAGCTGATGAACCCAGACCAGCTGGTCGGTCCATGGTGAATATTCTGGAACCATCTTGGGAAGCAACTGAGATATTCCCATCCGAACTACCAGTTGCGGCTTTCAGAAGGGCTGCTAGGGCAGCAGAGTCAAACCCCTTCTCATCCCCATCATCATTATCATCATCGTCATCCTCCTCCTCCTCCTCTGAATCATCAAGCATCACCTGCCCATCCATGCTATTGGTGTAGTCCCTAGAGCCCGACACACTACCACTGGAGGAGCCTTCTGCAAGCTCCTTCATGATCTGCTTCGCAGCTTCTGAGCTCTCTATGATTGCAACCCGTGCAGGACTAGTACCATCCTCTTCATCAGCCTCATTACCAACCCCTTCTATATCATCTGCTGCAGCTTCAACAATGTCATCATCACCAGCCTCCTCATCACGACCAACATCAACTGTAGCAGCCTTAGCCTCCTCGTCACCATTATTTTCCTTGATTGACTCTGGAGCCATCTCCCGAGACAAGATACCAGTGTCAGCAGATACAATACTTTCAGCCTCTGTAGGCTTGTCCACACCAAAATCTTGTACTGTCTCACTAGCTGGTCCCTGGCCCTCATCATTTAGACCCTTCTCAGTAATTCCCTCAGGCACACTGTCTTCACTTTCAGGAGCAAGGTCCTCTAGCTTTCCATCATTCATCATAACCTGGATTTATGCATCATTTGAATTTTACAAATCCTTGCAAGCATCAGCATCACACTATTAGCAACAAAAGTAGATTGGATGCCCACTTACCACTGGACTTGCCTCAGTTTCTTGCCCAGGCTTTGTTCCTTCACCTGCAGGACTCGTCTCAGTCACTGGCGCAGGCTTTGTATCTTCACTCGCAGGACTCGCGTCAGTCGCTGGCTCAGGCTGTGTGTCTTCACTCGCAGGACTCGCGTCAGTCGCTGGCTCAGGCTGTGTGTCTTCACTTGCAAGACTCGCCTCGCTGGCTGGCTCAGGAATTGCTTCTTCACTTGCACGAGCAATCTCCTCCACAGTTCCATCATTCATAATCTGGATTGATGCATTATTTGAATTGTTCATATTCATATTTGCACTACCACCACACAGTAATTTAATAGTAAACAAAACTACATTCAGCATGCTCACATACCTCTGGACTCTCCTCATTCAGAGTTTCAGGCTTGGCTGCCTCATCTTCAATATTAGCTTCCTTCTCTGGTGATTCTTCTGGGGCTTCCTCACCTCCCACATCCATCACCTCCACCTCACCCACCAATTTGCCATTAGTTTCGGTTGCAGGAGCCACCTTATCCTCTGGTTCAGCCCCCACCACGCTTCCAGCAGGAGCAGCAACCTCCTCCTCCTCTTTCCCACCGCCCAATTCACCACCGCCGCCATCTCCAGAACCCATCTCCTCAATCTTAGTGCCCTCCGGCTCCTTCTCGACAGGTACTGCAGGCTCAGCATCAGCGGCCACCTCGCCCACATCCTTCACTTCCGCCGCCACAACAGCTTCCTCCGGCTTCTCCTCCTCGAATTCACCCTTCTCCTCACCTGCCGGCGCATCAGGGGACGCCGGAGAAGCATCCCCCTCCCCCAATTCGCCGTTGGTGGACTCGACCCCCGGTGCTGGGGTCTCCGCCACCGCAGAGGCGGCGACCTCTGCGACTTCGGCCGCCAACTCCCTGTCCTCCTTCTCGGCTTCCGCCGCTCCCAAGCTCCCACTTCTCCCATCTCCCTCCGCCGCTTCCACCTCCCCGGAGTCGGCCTCCGCCTCGCCGTTCTCCGCCTCTGGACTCCCAACTTCCCCACCTGTTCCCTCCAATCTTACCTCCTCATCCTTCCCCTCGCCATCCCCACCCGCCTCGACCTTCTTTGGCTCCTCCTCCTCCTCCTCGACCGCAGCCGCCGCCGCCGCCGGCTCGACTTTCTTGGGCTCCTCCTCTTGCTCGGCCAGAGGAGCGACGGGTTCGGAGTCGGTGGTGGTGGTGGTTGCCATGGCCGCCGTCTTGCTCCGGCGGCACGCAACGAAGCAAGAAGCCGCGGGCGGTAGAAGGAGTAGTAGGATTCGAGGAGAACCGGGGGGAGGGAGGAGAGGAGATGAGAAGATAAGGTGAGGGTTTTAGGTCGGGCTCCAGGGTAAAATTAATGTCCCGAACATTATATAGACCGGGATTCTTGCAATTTCAGATTTTTAGCTGGAAAACACCAGGAGTTTGATATGCCGTGTGATTTTCTTCGAATTTTGGATTTTTTTTCTGGCAAATGACATTTAGTCTGATCTGGCATCGAGTAATTGTTTCCTGTCAAAATTGGATTTTTCTGCAAAATATACTTTTTAGTTTGATTTGGCGTGTAAAATTCTCCCAATTTCAGCTTTTTAGTTTGGATTGGAAATTCTTTTAGCCTGGCGAGCATGTAGTTTTTTCTTTTAAAATTGGATCTTCTGTAACAACATATGCTTTTGAAGTTTGTTTTGGCATGCCAATTTCTCTCAAATTTTGATTTGTTAGCTGGAAAACGTCTTTTAGTTTGGTTTGGCGTGTAATTTTGGCAGGAGACGGTGCCACACAAGTACACAAACTGCGCAACAACAGGGGTGAGATGACAAGGCAAGCAAGCTAAAAAGGTTTGGGAGGGGGTGATGATAAGGTGTTTCTCTTTTCTTTTCCTTCTTTTTTTTTGGCTCTTTTTTTTTTCTTTGTGTTCGGATGTACTAAACGAGCACTTGCACATGGGACGGGAATATGGGATGCCTTGCTGCTGGTTTCTTATCTTCTCATAGCGTCTTTTTTAGTGAAACGGAATCAATATAATTTCTTCAATCGTTTGACAACTTTATTATCAACTCTGTCTCTGACTACCATCCCACAATGAACTCCATCGTTCTTACTCTATATATGGTTGTTTTTTTTGTTATCGGGAGAAAATGGTTCACTAATAAATATTCTTGCGTGCTACATTTAAGTTTGCATCATAAAATTTGAAGCAACCACCACTTAAACTTTTTAATCCAAATTCCGAAGGCTATCTTCACCGTTCAGGAATCGCAAATGGCTATGCTACAATTGACAATGTACATATCACGCGACCATACTGAAATTTTAAATTAGAGTGTGCTAGACCATACTGAAAAAAAAAAATAGAGTGGGAAGCTGGACTCATTTTCTTTAGGATATGGGCCCAGCAGGCACGGGATTGAATCAGACAGGGATTGGTCTGGGCCATACGCGTTGGCCCGCAGGCTAAGCCAATTTCCGGGCCCACTTGTCACCCGCTTCCCGAGAACTCCTCTCACTCGCACGAACCAGAAGAAGCTGCGCCTTTCCCCTTGTCTTGACGCCGTAGCTAGCCTTCGTCGCCGGCGACCCAATTCGATCCACGCCGCCGCCTCCCGGCGCTTATGTAATCCGAATCCAATCAACACCTTACTTCTCCGATCCCGCTCCTGCGCGATCCGTCACCACAGGCATGGGAATGGTGGGCGCGAGAGGAGGAGGCGCCGGAAGCTGGGTCCCCGGCGAGCGTTGGCGGCGGTCGCTCTTCCTGGCGCTGGCGTCCGTCTCCTTCCTCCTCTCCCTCATCCTACTCTTCCTCTCCGCGCCGCGCCTCCGCCTCCCGAGCCTCGTTCCCTCCTCCGCCGCCGCTTCCGCCGTCCGCCGCGGGCCCGATGCGCCGCCCTGCCTGGCCTATCTCCTCACCGGTCGCCGGGGCGACGGGCGCCGCCTCCTCAGGCTCCTACTCGCGGTCTACCACCCGCGCAATCGCTACGTCCTCCACCTCTCCGCCGACGCGCCCGAGGACGAGCGCCTGAGCCTCGCCACCGGGATTGCCGCTGCCGCCCCCGCCGTGGGGGCTTTCGGGAACGTCGCCATCATTGGCACGCCCACCGCGGGGACGCCCGTGGGAGCCTCCGGCCTCGCCGGTACTCTTCGTGCCGCCGCTGTGCTGCTCCGGCTCCATCCGGACTGGGACTGGTTCCTCACCCTCAACGCCGCGGACTACCCCCTCGTGACCCAGGATGGTACGCCGGCACAACCTCCCTCTCGACAGAGAGGAACCAATTCGTTCTGTATTTTGTTTCACAAATTTTCATTCAGGGTCTCGAAATGATATGTATGCATGAGTAGATTCTAGTTGATCTGCATTGCTGCATAAATCTTTTATTTCGTCCAATCCAGAGTGCAGTAAAGGGCTACTTTTGACAGGCACATATGGAATAGTCTTCTTTCTTTATGGCTAGTAGTATAGTATCAAATTGGGATTTATTAAACTTGTTTCCACTGACTGAGAGCTAATAACAATTGCAGCAACTTGTAAGAGTTAGACAACGAGTCAGCCATGCACATTTGGCCCAAAGACCTTTTCAGGAAAATACATTACAGCCTTATCAAAGTTATCATGCATTTCAAGTTGAACTGTCAGAAGAAAAATGATCCAATGCCATGACAGAACATGCACTGTTAATGTACTTTATTTTGGGTAAACTTCAGACATATAGGTTTAAATAGCTGATAGAAAAGCCCAGATGATTTAGTTCTTACAAATTTAATTATTTAGCATTCTTGATTCTTCAACAGTACCTTATACGACCCTTGTTCTGTTCTACATGTACAAACTCTGCATGAATGACTGCAACCAATCATTATTGGTCTGCATTGCCGCATTAATCTTTTATTTCGTTCAATCCAGGGGGTAGCAAAGAACTAATTTTGCCAGGCACATATGGAATAGTCTTACTGGTTTATGGGCATTTTAAATACAATCTTGTGGCTAGTAGTATAACATCAAATGGGGATTTATATTATCCTTATTTCCACTGACTGAGAGTTAATAACAATTGTAGCAACTTGAAGAGTTAGACAACGAGTCAACCATGCACATTTGTCCCTAAGACCTTTTCAGGACATTACATTACAGCCTTATCATGCATTTCAAGTTGAACTGTCAGAACTCAGAAGAAAAATGATCCAATGCCATGACAGAACATGCACTGCTAATATACTTCGTTTTGGGTAGACTCTACACATATAGGTTTAAATAGCTGGTTGCAAAGCCCAAATGATTTTAGTGATTGTGAATTTACTCCCTCCAATTCCATTTTATTGACGTTCAGACAAGGTAATTAGTTCAAAATTGAACTAGCAATCCTGTCCTAATGTCAATAATAAACATCCGGAGGGAGTAATTATTTAGCATTCTTCAGCAATACTATATATCACCCTTGGTCTGTTCTCCATGTAAAGGCCCTGCATGAATGAGTGCAACCAGTCATTATTGTGTATTTTACTTCATTTTTTACAGGCCAATATTTTTGAAAAATTTTGTACTTGATTTTTTGAGATCATAATAATCTTCCTGTTTTTTTCTGCTATAGACCTGATTCATGTCCTATCCTCCGTTCCAAGGGACATTAACTTCATCGACCACACCAGTGACATTGGATCAAAAGAGTATGGTTCGTCTGAACTTGTAAAGAATATTAGAATCCAGCAGCACTAGTTTTGACCAAACTTCTTTGCAGATCCGAGAAAGTTCGAGACATGATAGTCGATGCTGGAATTTACTTGTCGGGGAGGACCAACTTCTTCCGAGCCACACAGAAACGACCACCTCCTGACGCTTTTAAGTTCTTCACAGGCATTTCTTCCTCTCCATACTTGGTTAATTTCCGTTGTTCTGGATAATATCCTCACTCATTCCTCACCTTTTTAATAGGTTCTCCATGGGTCATTCTAAACCGGCAATTTATTGAGTACTGCGTTCTTGGTTGGGAGAATCTCCCTCGGATTCTTCTCATGTACTTCAACAATGTAGTGCTACCTCAGGAAGGATATTTTCACTCAGTCATATGCAACTCGCTGGACTTCCGCAATTTTACAGTGAACAATGACTTGCGGTTCATGGTGCGAGATGATCCATCCCAGGCAGAACCTCCTTTTCTGGGCTGGGAACACTATGGTAAGATGGTGGACAGCGGGGCACCTTTTGCGAGGCCATTTCGGGAGAATGATCGCCTACTGGATAAGATCGATGGTGACGTACTGAAGCGCTGGAGCCATGGACCTGTTCCTGGTGCCTGGTGCTCTGGAAGGAAGAGTTGGTTCTCAGATCCATGTTCCCAGTGGGGTGACGTGAACATTGTGAGACCAGGCCCTCAAGCTGTGATGTTGCACCAATACATAAATCAAACTTTAGAAGATGCCAAATCTCATAGCAACTCATGCAGATGATATTGACATGGTATTCAAGGGACACGCATCAGATCCCATGGTAGAAAGATTTGAGCTTTTCAATTTGTCCATCGAGGGCACTAATTTCTGCTGAATAAGTAGTTGTTCGCTCCTGGAATAGAAACTGAGCACTTGCTGCGTGGATAGTGACACAAGGCACTGGGGCAATGTGGTTTCTTCTGCAGATCTTTTAGTGAAAACTATCCGAAACAGGGCTGGAGAGTTCCCCAGCGGGACCATTGACCATTTGTTGCCGTACTATAATATTATAGACATGTAGCTTATAGGGATGATATAGTGTATTTGTTGTTAGTCATTTTTCAATGACCTCGTGTTGTTGCTATACACAGCACAGCTGATACAAGTATGAAACCTTATAGAATTGTCTGGAACAATGTAGAGTGAATATTATTGTCTTACTGGACTACTTTGCCTTGAGATGGTTAGGACCCTCTCTAGAGAAAGATTCCAGTGTCTCTTCTTTAGATTTGTCCGTGCCGAACGTTGTTATTATCTTTGCGTATTGTTTTTTCTTCCTATTGGAAAGTACGTATTTTCTTTGCACCTCATGACATAAAGGTATTAGAATTTCGAAGTTTGTGCAATTCGTAATTGCTGCACTGCATTGTTTCATGCCGTGTGCCTAATGTGGCTGGTAGCCTGGTATAGATAACCTTTCGGGCAGATCTATTTTGCTGTCTGCCTAATGTGGCTGGTATAGAGAAACAAAGGATAAACTTTGGACAGTTCTATTTTGCTGTGTGTCTAATGTGGCTGCTATAGTAGAGAAACAAAGGATAAAGTTTGGACAGTTCTATTTTGCTGTGTGCCTAATGTGGATGCTATAGAGAAACAATGGATAAACTTTGGACAGTTCTATTTTGCTGCGCCTAATGTGGCTGCTATAGAGAAACAATGGACAAACTTTGGACAGTTGCTGTGTGCCTAATGTGGCTGGTATAGAGAAACCATGGATAAACTCTGGACAGTTGTCCTTAACTTTGTTTTAGAACAAAGAGCAAGATCCCGACGAATAAAATTCCCTGAGTTCTGCATATATCTTGAGTGCAACTAACGCATATGAGTTGAACCAACGACTCTCCTGTACCTGGTGGTGATAAGTTGCAACATCTGTAAGAGCATCTTGCATCTTCAGTAGAGCATGTAAATTTAGAATTCTAAATTCTAATTTACAAGCTTACTTGTAAAATTTAGAAATCCAAATTTACACTCAACTCTAGTGGGTGCATATGGGCTCTCATTCTCTGTATGACCCACTAACAGAAAAAATCCAATCAATTGCTTCTTCTCTTCATCTAGTGTCGGCCCTGCTCCTACCGGCGTCGGCGCCCTCGCCCTGCTCGCGATGGTCCGAGCCCGCTCGCGCCCGCCACAGCCACTGTTGGATTTAATGGGTAGTGACCTATAAATCTGAAATTCCAAAAGATTCATTTGAAAATAAAAAGTTGTGAGAGAGTACTAAATTATGATGACAATTTGTTTCATCTTTCGGAAGTTACCTTGTGTGAGAGAATGCTTCATAATTAGGGTGACTATTCGTTTCATCTTCTAAGAGTTACCATGCATGAGAGCTTAATGTGAGGTGTTTCATCTTCATATCCTAGCACCTATATAAAGCTAGCAAGGGCTCATTGGAGAGACATACTCAGAACAATAATATAACTCTCTTATCTCATTCTCTCATACACTAGTAGTTGCAAGGCAAGTATCTTCATCCCGACATCTGCTTGCACATACGGTGGGAGAGCAGGACTTCCGGAACCTCGACCCTCTTGTGTTCTTGCATCGGGATAGAAAGGCGATAAGGTTTTTAGGGAGCACATAGCGCGTCTGCTCGCTTTTGTGGTGAACGTCTACATCATCTTCATCAAGCAAATGACTACTTCGACTACTTCATGATGGCCAGTCAAGGAAACAAAGATGGTGCCGACATCCTCAACGCTACTCCTATCATTGCTCCTACTCAGTATATTATATGCTTGTTGTCTCTCTTGTTGATTATATTTTTAATCAACAGATTTGGCATGATGATGGCTATGCTAGTTTTCTTTGATCATCATATTTTCTTAGTTATTTTCATATTTTATCTCTTTAAATTCTGGATTAAAATATGTCTATTATTACCTAATATTCTAACAGCCACAACCCGCTTCCCACCCGCATTGTCACCGGCTCCCCGCCCGCTGCCCCTAGCGAGCCCGCTCGGTAGCTCGGCGCGGCGGCGTGCTCCTCACCCCCAGCACCGCGGCCCCACGCCCGCGCTAGGCTCCGGCACCGCCGCCTCATCCGCGCCCGCCCTCGATGCTCTGCTCAGATCTTGGGCGAGCTCGAGGGATGGGGAGAGAAGAGAGCAAGGAGCAGAGAGAGCAGGGGTAGGTGGCAATGATGGGCGACAACGGGTGATGCAGACGAGGTGGGCCCTAGCAGAGCAACGACCAGTGGCCTGGTTGCGGCGGTAGAGAGAAGCTGGTAGGAGAGGCGAGCGACACGGGGAGAAGAAAGAAATACAAAAAAATGTTAAAAAAGTGATGGGACCTATGAGTTAGAGGTAGGATGGGAGAATACTGTTCTTAGTGACCTAAGATCAAATTTTAGGAGGGTATGAAAAATAGGATCTCATTTGCAAGACTTACAAGAGTTTATTTTTTGCTCTTTCCTCCTAAAATTTAGTATAGAGACTTAAATAGAGACCTCTACTGGAGATGTTTTAAGAAGTCCAAAAAATTGTAATACAATTACATATGTTTTGTTCATGATGGATTTTTTTTTCATCCTTCCATGTGATATTATGTTGCATGAATTGAAAAAAGAGTGTTAGACACAATTAGTCCTGTCCAAAGAGGTCAGGCCGAGTGAGCCGACATGAAGTATGTAAAAAAAAAAAAAACCGACCGGAGTACGGCACGACACACTCAATTTTGGGCCTATGACGGCAAACAACTCTATGTTGTGTGTCGTGCTTGGGCCGACAGCCAGGCTCGAGGGTCGACACGACACGATCCGATAAAATTTGTTTAAGTAATAACTATATTTATGTTATAGTCAAAAAAAACTTCCTAGTGTGCTGGTAAGTCATCTCATTACTATAGTGGATGTTTTGAGTTCAAATCCTATCACTCATCCTATTTCTTTTTATTTTTTATCATTTTCAATGTTAATGAGCTGTATTATTAGGCCGTGTGTTTGCATGGCTAGTGGGCCGGCCTGACACAATTTCATATTTTAGGGTCGTGCCCTAGTAATAAACGTTACGTGTCGGACCTTTACATGTTTGTGCCTGGCTGTCCGTTTGGACAGCTCTAGACACAATGAAGTAGCGTGTTTAGTCCTTATATATGTGTGACACAAACTTTCACTTTGCATTCTCTTCTTTTCGAAAATCTATCTTTGCACATTAGGACATTATAAGATGTTTAATGATTCACCTTATTTTGTATGCTGTGAAGTGAAGAAACAACAAATACATTTTGGTAGCTCTAATAATTTTATGGTTGATACAATATCTAGTCTATCTAGTCTAGTATATAAACGAGCCAGTTCTGCAAGAACACGAAACAGATGGACTACGCAACTCCATATTTAATTACTTCTATGTTTTATTAAACAAAGGATTGCAGTAATTTGAATCGTCACGAAAAAGATCATGGAGGAAGTAAATCCTGAAATTTTGAAATACTGAGTGACGTGGCAGATATGATCCACTCCTAATTTATCCTGATCGAATAGCAAAAGTGCAAAACTGAATGAAATATGTACTGGTACACCATTAGCATTAGCCTTTATGTAAGAAGTAAAAAAAAAAAAAAAAACAGAGGGATGGATATCGATACAAGATGTCCAATGTGACTAAGACTTGATGAAGATGGAGTCATCCTTTTCTCAAAAGCAAGTATGCGTGAACAGTGTGGCGCGACCTGATGCAGATGCTTGAGGATAGGAGACTGATACTAGCTGGAATGCTGTCAGCTATGGAAGTGTTTCATCAGATTTGATGCTGGGAGAAGGAGGTGCAAGTTCTTGTGGTGATTGTGCTATGGGTCTTATGGATCAACAGAAATGATACTAACACAAGTGATCCAGTTCGTGTAACGACATCAACAACGAGTCTAATTCAGAAACACCATGCGGAGTTCAAACAAAATTTCTAGAAATCATCTAAGAATTCAGAGGTTGTTTGCTCATGGCGTAGGCCTCAAGGGGTTTTTCTGCGGCTCATTTAAGGAACTTGAGAACACATGAGGATGGGGGTTTGTGATCCGCGACAACACAGGAGATATGATGGGCTCGCACGGGGAGGATTGAGCATTGTGTTGATGTTATGCATGCTAAAATGATGGCAGCTCTGCAGACTCTTACCTATGTGACAGCAGATTGTGGTTGGTTTGGGGCTTGCCGGAGTGTGGAGTGGAGGGGGCGAGGGGCTCATTGGGCGCCGAGCGAGCAAGATCTGGCGGGATGGAGCAAGATCTGGCGGCGGGCTCGGACGGGCCCTTGTTCCTGATGGCCAGCGGCTACAGATCGTCTCCGGTGAGGGACGACAATAGCGAAAGCTCGGACAGCCAGGTCGGCGAGTCTCCGATGGAGGACGACGGCGGCAGCTCGGACACCCGGTCCGGCAAGTCTTCGACGACGGAGGGCGGCTGGAACAGCAGGCCCGACGAGATCAGGGTGTTGGACGCGGCGGGCTCCTCCGACCGCCCGGCGCCGGCCACCGCCGGGATGGGGTGTGTGCCGCTGGATAAGCTGGACTGCGTCGCCTGCCACCTCCCGCTCAAGCCCCCGATCTACCAGGTACCTACACCCTAAACCTCCAACATTGCGCCTGTACAATCCTAAACACCCTACTTTAGGTTTATCTTTGAATAATTTAAGAGCTCCAGAGCCACATCCAGCTAAATCCTCGATTCATCTCCACCATTTGCTTTTCTTGGCTCCTGGATCGCACTCACTGCGAAAAACTCAAAGCGTCGCCTCTGTTTTTTTTTTTTTTTTGTTTAGATAAAAGGGATTTTTGTACTAACACCCGAATTCTGATTTTTCTGAAGAAGTCAGTGTTCTATGTCCGACATTGAATCACAGGTAGTTTTTTACTTAAGCAAAATAACAGAAAAGAAACGAAGCGATCAACCAGATTGCAGATTTTGAACCACACAACACCTCCTCTGTCTTCCCAGGCACTCCTCTAACTAACCATCTACTGTCTTATGCTGTAGCATAATGACCATTGTCACACCTGCACTGCACTCGCTGGCTTCTCTCCAACGCACCTAACCTACCTTGTATCATCTGAATCTTCTTTCTTCTTACTACCTCCAGAAGCGTTCCTTTCCTGCATTTCTCCAATCATGCAAACAACTACTGATACTCTCACCACCCATCTTACACAAATGAGAGTTTCCTTGGACATTAACCTGAACTTTGCAAACCTAACTGTCGAGTAGCATTGCCACCCATAGCACAACACTTGAACCCACCTGTCACCGTAATTTTCTGTTACATTATTATTCTTATTATCCATTGTCCACTGGTGAAAAAAGAGAGAGGATCTCCCCTATGATGCTGTAGATGGGTCTTGAGCTTAGCACCGAATTGTCACCACTCTGATTTCTACCCTGCCTTCATGAGAATAGACCATAAGTTTGTATAACCCATCATTGAGATTATACTTTGGTCAAGACTATTTAGATATATGGATTTGAACGTTGTATTATTCCTGAACTTGCAAACTGCCCGCTTTAGCGCTATACAACATATTTTAGTAACATTGTCTCTCCCTACTCCTTCCTCTCGGAGCTGATCTCTAGTTAACGTCTTGCCATACACATCATCCACATAAACACCTGCATGCATTCTATAAGGAATGTTAAACTTCCAGATGCCCATCTTTTCTTTTGAGATAGTGATCACCCCATCTGTAAGCCACTTATACCTGACACCTGAAAACCTTCAACTAGCACCACAAATGTAACTCATTTCTTCTGTAAATCAGGATGTACATATCTTTTACTTGAGGATTGAGGTAAAAAATACTGTTGAAAATGATGTAAAGTCAGACCCCCTCACTTCAATCCAACAAATTTCCATGCCGCCTACACAACCTACTCTATCATCACAATGTTACTGAAATATATGAGCCCCTGTGTCACAGCCGTTGGCTTCGGGCCAAAAAGCATGAGCTCTGGAATATAGATTATACAGGAGGAATACGGGAGGTTGAGGCCGTGGCTGCCAAACCGCACGCTTGGTTTGTGACGTCGATGCGACGTCACCCAGAAACCAAGGCACGGGATACAGGAATTGGGCAAATACTTTCTTGCTTTATTCCTCACGGCCATCAACCTTATATAGTTGTCGTGCCTAGTATAGAAACTATATCTAACTTGACTTGGAGTCGAACTTGCACGTTTCTGCTGCCGGGTAAGCTAGCTAGCTTTCCCGCTGTCAATATGACACCGGCGTAATATACTCGTACCACTTGATTTCAACTCAAAAGACATCCTCAATTGCCTGTTCTTGCCACTGGCCATGGCACCCTCGCAGATCAATAACCTTACACCTTGTGAAATCAGCACTGTTGGACTCATCGCCAAAACAATACTGAAATATGATCATTTCTCCCTAAGGAAATTAAATTTCATTTGGATGTTTTTAAGCAGTAACGGGTTTTGGTTGGCCTTTATCTTCAAAGTACGGACATGCCTGGCTATATTATCAATTCATGCATGAATAATATATCCTAATGCACATGTTGATTCATATGATTGCAGTGTGAAGTTGGTCATGTGGTGTGCTCCCCGTGCTGCGACGAGCTCAAGGCCACTGGCAAATGCCGTATCTGCCATGTCGCCAATGGTGGCTATCGACGGTGCCACGCCATGGAGTGTCTGGTGGAATCTGTTCTTGTCCAGTGCCCAAACGCGGCTCACGGCTGCACTGCCAGGCTGACCTACTATGATCAGCGCAACCACCGCCAAAGGTGTGTGCACGCTCCTTGTCACTGCCCTGAAGAGGCCTGTGGCTTCATTGGCGGGAAAGCGGCGCTCTGGCATCATTTCTCTGCCGTCCACAGCTGGCCGTGCTCCAAGGGCAGGGCTGGCAAGCAGTTTGACATCTGCCTCCCAGATGGACTAGAGCTCCACAGTGAATTGATGAACGTAATCACCCTCCGCGATGGCTTTATATTTCTCCTTGCTGACTCCAACGATCATGGTGCCACCTCTATTGCCACTGCCAGCAGCAAGTACCTGTTTCTGCTAAACGTGGCACGCGAGCCACTTGGTCGTGCCATCTCTGTGCCCTGCATCCATCCTCATGCCGTTGGTGCTGCTGGCAATGGCCAGGGACCCTCGTCAAAGGAAGTGAAATGCGAACTCTCATACACGAGGCGTGAGAGTAGCCGTCCTCAGGGTTGTGACCAGGTAATTGAACACTACCAGAATTCTCGGTTCAGAGTAGCATGCTCCGACCTCTCCAACGGGCTGTCCAGCCTTGACGGCTGCTTCCAGTTCGTCATACCAGATTCCATTGCTGCTGACATCGACGGGGACGCTGTCGTGGTGACAGCTCGTATCATCATCGAATAGATTGATGCGTGTCACTCTTTAACTGCTCCTGTAAATTAGGACCTGACCACCGGAGTAGTATATATGGTTTCTGGGCACTTATGTATTTATGCTATGCAAAGATTGATTCTAGGTCAAGTGACATGGCATTGACGAAGTGGATCACTATGATTGTGTTGACCCTCTTAATAGGTAATGGGTGGTATGTTTGCTTCCCTGCTTCCGAGTTGTGCTAAGCTTGGGCTGATAGTTACTCTCTCTGAAAGGTGCGCCACTCGGTTCTGCTGTGGCAATGGCCGGTGAATGAGGATAGCGTAGTCTAGAATAAACTGATTCCGAATGGCACTTGAGTTTCCATCATATTTTGTTGCGATGGAGGCCTGCAGTTGGTTCTATGCCTTTTTTTTTTTACCATCATAAGAATTGCTTCCATGATCTGTATTCTGTACACGGTTTCAAACACATTCCATTATCTGTACAATTCACCAATATAAATGGTGGTTTCGAGCAGGTAGGTCGTACTTTGCCAGGCACAGACCGGTCGATCTGTAGATTCATGCAACTGTAAAAGGAAATGATTTTTTTTTTTATCACGCATACATATCCCTTCTGCTCTCATCTGTATACGAGAGACTGACCAGTGTAAAGATACGTGGTGCCTTGGTGGTTAGTACTTTTGTCATTTGGATACCCTTGTAAAATATGTTTGTGCCTGGGAAAAAGTAGGGGGGAAAAAAGAAAAAGAGAAAAGAATGCCCCAATGCTGAGGAGTTGCATCCATCAATTGGAAGCTAAGCTAACGGCACATAACTTAGCACGGCTTGGAACACGACGTCGACCTACTACAGCTTCTGGAGAGCCATCCAATAGCCATTGTCGAAGATCGAGCGATGACTCTCTTCGTTTCCGCAAAAATCCACGGCGCGTCGGCATATGTCGCCGACGTCTTCAACGCGCCAAGCAACTGGATCCCCACGAACCTGCACCACTCATCCACGCAAGACACCACCGTTGCTGCAAGGCTGGCCGCGTCCGGGCCGGCGCAGTCAGGCTGCTCGATAGAATGTCCCTATGCAAGATCGTGTGGGGCCAACATGCTCTCGTGCAACTGCTGACTGCTGAGGTTAGTTCTTTCTTTCTTTTTGGCAACTAGCGTATGATTTACAAGAATTTAGTTTTCACTGCAACCTGTACCAATGCTCCTCCACTCTTTTGCTCCAAGCCTCCAATATGACATTGGTGGCCTACAAAAGATGCTTATGTCGTAGTGGTGTATGGCATGATCAAATGTGGGATTGATTTTTAGTGTCAGTTGATCAAATGGCGTGTTTGATTAGATCGGTTTGTGGTGACAAGGTTACCACAAAGTATGGGACAAATCTCGTTGAGATCTCAATGGTGCGAAATCAAGAAAGAAATTGCCCCATTAGTTCCTGATTTACAAACCGAAGTGTTGCCAATTCAAAACCCAATCTAGTCCATTTCAGGCTAAGCCATGGCGCTTGTACTTGCCTCTATAACGGCCACAACACCGCGTCAAGAGGACCTGACCTATTTGACAGACAAGCAATCAAGTTTTGGTGTCAACACTACGCCATAACAACCTCAGCGCTGAACCCGGTGATTGGAGAATCCGGCCAACACTACAACATTTCATGGACAATAACAAAGACAGGAACCATCAGGTGTGCAAGGTGGCGAGAGAATGTAATACAACGGCGCATAACTTAGCACGGCTAGCCTCTCAGCCTGCTACAACAGCCACTTGTACCTTCATCTGTAATCACCTAGCTCACTAGGGTCAATGCCTGATTATTCAGGCATGTCAAAACACTTTCCAGGGTCCCTTCACCCCCGTCTCTGTACTTTGTGGCTGATAAATACAGGCACGAAAATTATCCAAAAAAAAAAGGAAAAGAAAAGATAGTCAAAAAAGTTAGAGCAGTCAGCAGTATCATTAGTCTACTGAATTTAAGAGGTAAAAATACTTCGAATCTATTGATACAGGAGCATGACGGCCATCAACTAATTACACGGTGCATGCTACTTAAACCAGTAAAGATGCCTTTCCATGTATTTTTGACCGGTGGGCGAAGATAACATTGCTCGAGTGGACAAAATACCGTACACTAATATTATCCGAAGTCATGCAAACATAGAGCATACTTGTGCGCGGTACAATAACACACATATAAAACAAACAAGTATATTTGGGGAAACTGATATTACATAATGTTTTAGATGAAACAACTGAGGCGAAGAGCAGACCTGAGCGTGTATTTCATAATTAAACTGAAAGCGTGAGCATTTCGAGTTTACAGGAGGCCGTAAAGTCAATGGCTAATCTACCAACAATGGATCAAAGGGATAAATAGTAGCAACGGAACAAATAGTAATGATATAGCAAAGATAAATTAATAAAGTAGTCAAGAAGCTACAAAACATATCCATACAGTTGAACTGTTAATACTAGACGCACAAATGCATAGGCTAGCCTACTATAATCAATTTGTTAAAAAATGGAAACATATTACCATTACCTGGGAAAACATATTACCAGTGGAATTCTTCGTGTCAATGATTCTTGGTGTCACGTGCAAATTTGCACGACATACTGTCAATCATGATCCAAGTTGTCATCGCGGGCACTCTGTATAGCTTGAGCGGGCAGGACGCCTCCAACCTGCTTTTGCGGTTGTGCAGGAAGTACCTCACCTGGCCGGACAATGCCACCTCCAACTCGAACATCTCGGCCTTATTCTGTTTTTTGAATTCTTCGGTGCCAGCATTGCCCAGTGCTACGAAACTTCCATCGGAAGATGTGTTAACCGAGTACCTGGCTGTTTTCAAGGGATGCAGCTTGGAGCCCCTTTCCATGAGCAGGATGCGGTCAAACAGCTGGCCGTCAAATTGGATCCCGACCTCGAGGTTCTTGGTGTTCTCGATGCTCATGGCCCAGTTCGGGTTGGAGACAGTCAACACGAACGAGAAGTTATAGGCCAGTTTAGGGGACGACTTGTCCAATACGAACCGCGCGAGGGTGGCGCTCTCGACAGCTATACTCACGTGTCGAGCATTGCCAAAGGCCATGGTCAGGATAGCCGTGATGCTCAGGGTGAACACGATGAAGCAGTATAACATCACCTTGCAGGTCCTGTATGAGATTGATTGATAGTACTCGTTAACTCGTCGTATTATCAGGCGCGGCTGTGCATGACCATTCACTTCTTGGAGCATTTGATTTTCTTGGCTCTGATATTCGGAACGCTGCATATGGAGTTTGCGCATATTCACCTGAGAAAATAAAATGGAGCAGGAGTAAATAAACTGCATATAAAATCGCCAATTGCTACAGTGCTACTTTATGTTTTACTAGTCAACAATGATTCAGAGCGTTGGTTCATCAAACCGTGCCTGCACGGGCTAGTAATTGTAGATATAGCAGATAAATAGTCAAAACTAGAAAATATGCGCAGCAGTTGCCGCGCTTGCATTTTATTGACTTTGGTGACCCAGGCATAAGACTTCGTATTTAAGTTGATAACCTTTGTTGCATCCAAAACTTTTGTGAGAACAGTACGTTTATAAACGAATATCTCATAATTGATGAAGAAAAGACAGTAACACTCTTGTTGTAATGAAAGTTAGTCCTTAAGATAGCTGCTGACTAAATAAGGACAAAGAATTTACATTATGAAAATCAAGAAAAATAATGTGCCCTTCAAAACCACCTGATAGGCCATCATGCTTTACTGATGTAGAAAAATAAGCCCATGATAACTGAATATAGGTGAATCAGTGAATGTTTCGTTTCATCCAGAATGTAAGTAATCTGAACTATGTTTATGCAATCGTATATTACATACATTGTTGAGTTATCTTCATTTGATGTCTAACAAGCTTCTCTGCTAGAGATATTTGTAAGAATTTTATATATGTGATATAAATAAATATAATTATCTATGTAGGTTAGTGCATATGAGAGAATTCAGAATAAAAAAATAATGTTTTTATTCACTAAACTGTAGCTGATAAAAATATAAGTTCGGCATAAGATAAAGGTGGTCTAATTTGACTGTGTGTTATTGCATATGAGTGCCGCAGATGTTGAAGTTCCTGTTTTAGTCCAATTTGGTAACCAGGAAAATATTGGAAAATAATGAAAAGATACTTGAAAAAGTCACATGATTATGTTTACCAGATCATATTGCAGCTGCATTCTCATTTTGTTGTTTTAGGCAAAAAACAAATATTATGGCACAAATGTTGGTTGATTAACCAACTGCTAATACCAAGAAATTCTGGAAGAAAGAAAAAAGAATAATGCCTTATACCTTTGAGCACATCATTTCTTTCTTATAACAGGAATTCATATGTGATAATCAAATTCACCCCAACATTCTATTTGGACTGAGAACTGAATTAGGTATTGGTAAAGTGGAGATGTGAAAGTAGAATGCCTTAGATGATGTATATGCTCTCTTCCTTTGAATAAATGTATATAGTACAAGATGATGAACTACACCCTTTATTCAGGGATTGTAGATATTGGTGACTCAACTGTACCCTTTTCCGTATACAAATCAAAAAAAGGGGGGAAACAAAACTTACAAGATGTGTAGTGACAAATATCTGTATAGTGGGATTGTAATTCGTAATTTGTTATTAAATGCTCTGTTACAATATAGTTTCAGTTAACTAATAGTAGAACCTTAGCAACATGTTTGCATACAGAATAGTTTTAGGTTAACTAATAATAGAACCTTGGCTACATGTTGGCATGCAGAATTGAAGGTCGAATGAATGTGTTTCTTTTGCTCCACAGATAGACATTTGACTATATACTTTGAAACATGGTTGCAAGGAGCATATCTCACAAGTGAAGTGATAATTTTGCATCCTCTGATGAACATTATTGGCATATCAGAGGGAAAAAAAAATTAAACAACTGAACTTATATATTTGATTTATAGGAATCAAAACAGTAAAAGATGTTGTAAAACATAACATAAATTTAGAATTTTGAAAATTGGCATTAAGCATGAGCCCTAACCTGTCAACTGCCGAGATTGACCAAATCACAATGGCAACCAGTGTTCAATTTATTTATTTATTTTGCCTGAGCTGAGTACACACATGAGCTCTAATTCTCTCTTGGCTTGTTTTGCCTGTTGTGTGGTGTCTGGCCTCACCGCAGCCACCATAACAGCGAGTGACTTCTGGAGCCAGATCAACGGATGCTAATGATGCTTGACATTGTGCCATTGAGCTCCAGCAACTTGTATGGTTCAGTAATTACATCGAACATGTGTGGTGTGGTCGGTGATCATTGGGTTAAGAATGATCCCAATGTACTGAACGTGGAGATGGGTGGGGTGTAAGCAAGACAACAAGTCTTGTGTTCTCGTTTGCGTTGACACTGACGCTGACCATGCCTGTTCCTTTCATGTCGCCATACAGACATTCCATCGAATACCTTATGGGTGCCATGTGTGTTTTATGTAGGGAGAGAACAAAGAAGAAGGAGCTCGCCCCACTACTTCTTGCCTCTACAGCTCTCCTGGCCGGGGATGGGCAATGTTAATTCATCTTCGAAGATGAAGGAATGGCTCCTCCTATCCTGTGGTGAAGGAAGATGGCTCCTGCTCACCACCTTGTGCGTGTTTCCGCTAGTGGCGACATGGATACATAGTCTGATAGCCATAACGCACGGAAAATGAGAAGGCACCGGCGGTGCAGGTGAAGGGGGCCTGGAGCGGAGGTGCACGGCATTCTGGCGTGGTGTCATTTGTTTCCCCATCGTGCATTATGGGAGCCTGGGAGGACTGAGCCATGAGCGGATGGATTCATTCATTGATGGGGAGGAAGAAGAGGGCCGAGGACCTGATTGCAATACTACGATTCGACGCTATCAGAAGGACCTAGAAGCAAAGATCAGAAGGAGCAATCGAACGGTCCGTATTTTTGACATGATCCAACGGTCCGAAACACGACTGTTAACGTGGAGTGCTTCTTTTATGAGAGAACGCACGCGTTTTAATATATTTAGATTAATGAAAAGATACATTTTGGTGGACTATTTAGATGGACCCAGTTATCCCGCAACCTCATTCCTTTTGCTTATTGCTCCATCACTTGTCTAAGTATATTTATCTAAAACAAAATCACCTGTCTAGTATAGCCATGTGTAGGGGTGGTAATAAAACTCGTAACTCGATAGCTCGTTCGACTCGAAGACAAACTCGGCTCGACTCGACTCGGCTTGTTTCAATTTCAAACGAGTTAAGTTAATTTATTAGCTCGTTATGTTAACGAGCCATGGCCTACTCCACCATAACTCAACTCAATCCTTATATAAGTACAAACTCTAAACATATAAAGACAATAATAATCTACTCCTAAACAGTTAGAATTAATAAACTTGAAGTTGGAGCACTACTATTTTTCTCTTATATAGCTTATAATGAACACTTAGTTATAAAGCTTGTGTGAATGTATTATTTTTCTAAAAACATATATTTCAATAACCTAGATGGATGGACATATGGATAAGTAATGTTTGATTTACATGCTAAATATATTTGATTATCTAAAATATATGATATTTTTGTATGATATATGTTATTTATTTTTTTGTATGACTAAAATAATATGTATTTTAAGTAAAGCTCGATGAGCCATAGTGAGCTACCTCGTGAGCATAATGAGTCCAGCCGAGCTACAGTATTAACTCGTTACTATAATGAGCCGAGCTGAGCTAGCTCGTTATACTAATGAGCTATAGCGAGCTGGTATCGAGTCGAGCCGAGCTGACTCGAGAGCCAGCCCTAGCCATGTGCCCATGTATCTAAACTCTAAACCCTTAACTCCATATCACACACACTCCCTCCATACTCAAAGAGCAGGTGGTTTTGGACATTGATACGATTTTCAAAATACAACTTTGGGTACTATTTTTTGCTATATATATTTATAAAATATAGTTAAATATACTTTTATGAAATCATATTTACAAACGAATATACTCATGCCATTTTCACACTTACAAACTTTAACACATAAGAATTTATTTATAGTCAAAGTTTAAAATATTTGACTTAGGACAATCTTAAAATGACTTAGTTTTTGAGTACAGATATGTGGTCAGGACTGAACAGAACATGCCACTTTCGATGATGACGTTAACAAACATGAATAATTTTGTTGTCTTTAAAATGCTGTAACCCCTTCATATGATGTCTATTTTTAATTTCGTTTGCACCTGTTGTTCTAAACAACAAGCTATACAAAACTGGATCTAACTTGAATTTATTTTTTAAGGAAAGCATTTTCTTCCATTTCTGCTACCATATGTAACACCGAAGTTCCAATCATGCGAGCTATCGAGATTACAAGTTTATATGCAAGATATCAATTCACGTGTTAATTATAATATATGCACAAATGATTTTGTTCTGTTTAGAATGCTGCAATTCTTGATGTTGGCTTTGGACTTCGTTTGCACCATTGTGTTCTATAAGATAAGCCAAACAAAACTAAATCTGACTTACATATATTTTGAAAAACCATTAGTTCTTACATAAATTGCTATCATATAGAGCACTGAACTTCCTATCGTGTGGACTTCAAAAGAAAACTTCCTATCATGTGGAGCCATCGAGATTGTAATCTCTATTTATATCAAATTTATGATATGCCCACTAGCAACAAGCATTGAACTTGTTCAACTAATTCGATCTTCGACAACCTCCCTCCACCGCCTAGACGCTGGCTGCAGACGTGTGTTGACGAGATGGGCCGCACACTATAATGTGAGAGAGAGCACTGGCGACATCATTTCCACATCAAAGTTGCCGCCCATGGGGACTAGAACATCCGCTTCTTCAATGCTTGGCGTCCGTCCGAGTAAGGCAGAACACCATTATTCGCTCTCTTGAGCATAATGATTGCGAGCACCCATCTCGCACGGCCAAGACAGATATCCTTTTTTATTTCTACACTAACCTTCTTGGAGTTCCTCGACAGTGCACCTGGGCATTCGACCTTAATTGCGTCCCTCTACCCCTCTCCCTCAATCAATGGCTCCACCATTTCTACTCCCTTCACCAGAGATGAGATTCGCCATGCAATCTTCACCACCAACTCATCGTCCAGTCCCGTCCTGAACGCAGTGGATACTTTTTCCTTTTCAAGTGGCATTATAATCCTACACTGTCTGTTCTATCAACCAGTAACAATGAACTAGAGCGGCTGAGGTATTCTGTTGTAAGTAGTTTTGGGTTGTGTCAGTCTATAGACTTTTGCAAGCTTACCACTCTTATAATGATATAATGGCAAATAGGAATACTTAAGGAGAAAACTTCACCTTACAACGTGTTACACCATGTCCATGCACCTTCGGTATAAGCTCCTGCAGCTCAATGGAAGATGAACATGCCTGCTTAAGAATCAACAACATCCGCTTATTCACTGACCCACAGCATGGAAAGTGAAATATATTGAAGCACAGAAGATTGTTCAACACGAATTGAGCAGGAGAATATTTCATGGCATGATGAAACTTACGTGTGTTAGCAATGAAGTACTCAAGTCCGTTTCAATAAGATGTTCTGTACTTTCCATTTTGTTGAGTTTTTCGATTATTTGCTGTGTAACTGGCCTTTTCTTTGGGTTGCTATCAATGCATTGTATGGCTATCTCAGCGCAGGCTCTTACTTGTTCCAGATGTCTGTCTCTCTCTGGCGTCGACATCCTACATTTCCATCTTTCTTGTACCTACACAAAATGGTAATCATGAAATTGTGTTAAATGAAGAAGTATATTACTCTCCATGTATAACACTTAAATACTGGTGCCTGAACTAAGCCTTTACACAAAACGACGTAACAAAATCATTCTTCACAATAAATGGGTGAATGAGGTATGCTCAAAGCTATGAGGACCGCATCTTAATATTCGAAGCCTTGTTATGTTTCCTTAGTGTGTGGGCGCGCGTGTATGTGCACTACTTTTGCATTGTTATGTTTTCTTAGTGTTTCCAATTATATTGGAGTGATCTATAAAATATTTTCTTACATTTCTGACTTCACAATGCCCTTTTTCTCCAGTCAATATCTCCGTGATTATTACACCAAGGCTGAATATGTCTGACTTATATGCAATTAGTCCGTTAAAAGACTCTGGTGCCATATAGCCCCTGCATAGAATTTTTGTTGTCCAGCATTTATGATCAAATTTCTTACAAAATAACTGATTATAAAGAAAATATTGACTTTGTTCCAAGGTACCGGCTTGAATAGCTTACATTGTTCCAATAATTTTTGATGTAACAGTTCGGCTTTGGTTTTGATCAAAGCATCGCGACAGACCAAAATCAGCAATTTTTGGTACCATATCATGATCGAGCAATATATTTGAAGGTTTGAGATCTGAGTGTACAATCTTATTCTCATGAAGGTAATGTAAACCATCGCAAATTCCTTTTATAATTTCATAGCGCTCCCTCCATTCAAGTCCCTGAGCCGCATCTGTGAAACCAAATGAAGACGAGGATTGTGTTTTCAGATACTTGAAGTAGTTCGCTGAAACACTTCCCTATTTTAATATTAAAACGAAAAGAAAATAGGGAGTAAATGCATGGTGTACAAGATGTCGCCTAATTTTTCATAATTTAGCTCCTTGAAGAACATGTGAAAAGGGTCATGATTATAAACAAACCATACCACTGATATACGAACTGAGACTCCCTTTTTCTAGATACTCAAAGCAAAGCAGCCTATGCCGTATGTCTGCCATGACTTGCTTTCCGTCATAGATTGTCACTTCTCCTTGTGTATAAGAACAATATCCTAGAAATCGTACTATATTCTTGTGCTTCACCCTCATCAGACAACAAACCTCTTTATTAAATTTATCATCACTGAGGTTGTTGCTTGATATCTGGAGCTTCTTCACAGCAACAGTCCCATTTGGAAGCAGACCCTGCAGTCCCAACATTAGCTCGATCGTCATGACGAATCAAGATTGTGAATGGGAATCTTGAGAGTTCGGAGTTAACCATACCTTGTAAACCACCCCAAATCCACCTTCTCCAATCCGCTGGAGGTCAGAGAAATTATTCGTGATAGCTTCTAGAAGTGATAACTGTAGCACGATCGGCTCTATACATTTATCTAGTAGCATGTGTTCCAATAGATCGTACACACTGGTTTCGCATCCCATTTCACCCTGCAAGAAGATGCATAATTGATTGCACAACGGAGTTGCAAGTAATCATAAAATGGTTGAAAAATATGGTGAGAAACCGAAAATATTATGTTTGAATTGAGAGGCAGTTTAAAGTGTTCCAATACTGTTGAAACGTGAAAATATTGACAGAAATTATGCATGCTGTAAAGGAAATGTTTTTTTTTTTTTTTTTGAGAATGCTGTAAAGGAAAACTAAGGTTTCTACGAAACCAAAGATGAGTAACGGGAGATCTAGAGAGGGTACTACCGGCAGCATAATACATTAATACTGTTTAATTAGTAAATCAAAAGCGAGTTTTGAAATTCCGTTTTCCGTTACCAGAAGCAGAGACAGTGTGCAGAGTCCGAGCCTCTGGGCAAATGAATTTGTAATAAACAGGCTAAAGTTCTGACATAAATCAAACTTGATTCATATATAGGTCTATAAATAATAATGGCTAAATACTCAACTGGAATCAGCAGATCTGGATGGACACCATGAGTAACAGAAGGTCAACGGATGATATGGCTTCGTGGCGGCGAGGCAGACATGACAAGTTCCTAGCCCGGGTTTCAGCACGAGGGGGATCAGCGAGTCCGTGCGGGTCGTCCTTTGCGTCTGCAGGAGCCTGAGGTTGCGAATCGATGGTGTCGACCGGCAGCAGCGGCCGGCGGACTCCTTGCTAACTGGTCAACTATCCAAGAATGGAGAGGATGAAAGGGAGGGTTGAGCCCGGTAAGAATAGCTAGAGTTTGGTTAACCGTGACTGAATGCTTTTTCCTCCGGTTTTAGGACAAACTTTTTTATTATCAAATATAAACTTAAAATATGGTTCTAATGTCACCAAATGAAAATCGTCGTAGAGAGTGCCTTCTATTGTTGCCATGTCTCCATCTAATCTTGACGGTGCGTTTAACAAACTTGGCAAAGAGCAGAGGAGTTGGAACTTGGAAGAAAGAGTTGAAGTAGGATTAGCCATTGGAAGGAGTGATCCTTTTTCCTCAGTCTCCGCTAAATAATTTGCAACACAGGTGTTCGAAATAAAAAAAACAGACCATTTAATGTTCTCATGTGGCCATTTCGTGGAGGTGTACACGTGAGAAAACACATAATCACTTTCTATCACCCAGCCACTTGTACTGGCCAACGACTCATCATGGAGATTACTCTAGCACCCAACTTGTTGTTTTATAATTTCATTTCATAAAAGGTCGTTCATACATAAGCACATGCTACAATTTTTTTTTGTGAGGTAGCAAGAGTTACATGTCATTTAAGATTGACAAAGATGGGAAGAGGAGAGCGTTTTCATGGTTTTTAAAAGGAAAATGATGACCAGTTTTCATGGCCTTTGAGAAAACTAGTCTGGCTCGATTATGTCGATTGACCAGTCTTGAAACTCGATATAAATATACATTATTGTATTTTCTATCAATAAAAATTAGAGCTAGATTTTGTTCGACTGTTTCTGTTGTTTGGTCATTGTTTTAATATTTAATTTCTTGAGAAAATCATGTAATGATATAGAATGCAACTACGTATAATTGTGACAAGTTTCAAACTATAAAGTATTTTATATATTAAGATAAAAAAATTAAAATAATTATTAAATGGTCATAGTGAATCACAGACGAGAATCACCAGAATAGCTGTGTGTTGAAGCTAAATTTGATTTTGTTGGTGTGTTTAACATGAAGCCATGTGTTTGTTCATGTGTTTCAAACAATTTGCCATAAAGATAAGTGTGCTTCAACGGACAGAAGAGTACACATTTCTTTACTTATTTTAATGTTTGCCAACATATATGAAGGACTTGTGCAAAATACAATAACATTATTCAACATACTAGTACATAAGTAGAGAAATAATCAAACATTTTAGGGAACTGATATTATGCACATATTTATACTAGTAGAAAACTTACGAAAGTACCTTTTGTTCAAAGATGACATGAAAATTAAACTGCACGCTATGCACGCGATGAACATATGTAATGAAATGATCCACGACTCAACGACTTTTATTTTCGGAAATGCAATTGACGAGTTGAACCAAGGTTCGTTCACTAATTGCTCGGAGCAGCGGTCGGCGCACGGAGTAGCACATGAGGGCCTCTACAAAGATTTTTAGTAACGGGAATGCTATTTTTCAGTCGATTGAAAAGTAATATTCTTTCAATAGATGGTATTTTTAGTGTTATTTTGCACTCTGACAAAAAAAGCAGCACGGGACCACAGCGTTTAGGATTTTTAATCATGTTCTATCTTAGCTGGAGACGTTAGAGAGAACGTGAAGTGAGCACGCCCACATGGTGGGTCCCACCATGCTTGGTTATATATCAGCGTTAGCAGCAACGATATCTACACTGTGCACACTGTGATTCTCTCTTCCACGTGAGCAGAAAACCAACGTGGCCTGACACTAAAGGTATTGAACAGCAATCACTGTGGAGGCCCTCTGGACCCCTGCAAGCGTCGGGTACTTGCCAATTAATTTGTAGCAGCTGAAGAAACAGTTGCTGACACGGACGGGGTTCCGCTGACTTATGGCACTCTCGCTGACGAGCGGGGCCGAGGCCATGCGGACCCACATGCAGTGACCCACTACCCGCTGCCTTAAGGCAGTGGATCCGCTTCCTGCTGACACACGCCTCGCACTTCTGGGAGTCTTGTACCGCAATGCACTGGGGTGACGGGCCAGTCGTCAGTGGCTCTAGATTCCAGCAGGCGTTGCTGATGCAACCATCGTAGCAGCTCTGTGATAACGTTGGCGGGGCAAAGAGTTCCGGGTAGAACTTTGTGCATGACGTCCTGCAGGCAGCCTCGCAGTCCTGGCATGGCTTGTAATCGCCACACGACAAAGCCGCCACCGTCGATGGTGTGTGTCCCAGAGACAGAAGCAGCAGCATGATGACATAGACGGAAGCCATGGCGTCTGCAGCTGCAGGTTGAGGAACTGGTGGAAGAGCTATAGCCAGTAGGAGATGCTCAGGGCAACTAGTTTCATTGATGGCTTGTGGTACTGGATCAAATGATGTATTTTAATAGCCAGTAGACGATGGACTATAGGTTGTTGAAAATGCGCGACGCGTGATGCATATGCACATAGACTAGTACATTTATTTTGTGGCCAAATTTTTTGAGTAGTTGACTTTCAATTCGGAACATCTCTGTCCCGAGGATCCATTACATTGAAAAAGATTCCTCAGAAAAAAATGCTTAGGATATGAGGATAATAAATTATATACTCCCTATGTTTTCTTTTTGTTCACGTTGAGAGATGAAGATTAGTGCCAATTTGAACTAGCATCACATAAACGTCAACAAAAACAATATGTTACATCCAAAAATTGAACTTTTGCCTTTTCTCCGTCCTTCATTTTCTTTTAAAAAAGATGAACACATTAATTTCATTTTTTTTTTCCAGATATCTGTATCTAACAAATCTTCATGTACGCGTTGGAGCATTGACTTGTAGTTAATCTGGAGCCACGTACGCTCGTGCATCATAAGTCTTAGTTATATGTAAACTCATTTCTCAAAAAAAAAAAATTGTGTGCCAAGTCGATAATAACGTGTCTAGGACCTGGTCAGCTAGATGCTATATTGAAAAATAATTGGAAATGCATTTGCAATAACATGTCTCGGACCTTGAGCTGCGTGCAACGTAATGCGATGATTAATTGCTTCCAGTAAGCTCTTACAAGGTACAAGTTGAGATAATTTGTCTCTCGACATTTGTTTTCAAATTAACTATTTATTATGGTCACAAAGATAAGCTTAACTTATGAGGATTACATGCTGCTCTGGCAGTCCGGCTGGCTAGCTCGGTACCGTACAGCATCGAATGTCGAGCCTCTCGTGCAACTCCGGTGGTGGATTCATCATTGTTGTCCATGACGGATGGGAGGCGATTGCCAGTTGGCATGGTCGACGAAAAAACCTGAGGCATCTTACAACGGCGTTGAATGACAATTGGAAGCTGCGGCCTCTTAACAAAATGTGTGATGAGAATATTACTTCTATGGATGCATATAATACTTTTCCAATTCTGGATTTATAAGATTCAATGACTAGAGCTCGTGAACAACGACTTAATTTAGAGATGAGTTCGTTCCTACGCTTTTTGTTATATATTACTTTTGAGAATGATTTGCTACCTAATGATTATATTATAATTAGGAACCATTGAGAAGATCAGGAGAGGATGGAAGAAGGATTTGGGGATGTGAAGGAACAACAAGGATGTGAAAGCTAAGATGGAGATCTAATTAAAAGATCGGAAACTCTTATCCACATCAATGTGCCTGCACGGTCACGTGCCAAGCGACTTTGCCATTATGAGGCTAGAGTAATCAGACAAGCAGTAACCAATGATAATTAGTACTAACAATTTCTTCAACATTCATCGAGCCGAGAGCTATAACCAGCCAAAAAATGACTATAGATGTTGTCGAAATTTATTCTCGACAATATATTTATAGGCCAATGCTTGTTAACGGTGGCCAGCATGGCTCCCACCGCTATGCAGCCGATGCCCAAAACCAACCAATGCCACAAACCGGGAGCAGCACAACTACTTGCGCCGGTTCCCACTTACTAAAAAACCCATTTCTTCTTGACGCCGGCTCTCCCCCGGATGGTAGGCACCGGAGATTGGTTGTTCATCCAGGTGTGCTTTGTAAGATGGGCCCACAACAGCAGGGTAGCTTTTTTGTTTGAGACTCGCAGGCTCGCAGCTGCAGGTAGCTTTGGTTCCTCCTCTGTGTGCTTGCAGGCGCTGCTCTTGTTTCCTCTGTGGCCCACTTTTCCCCCTCAGAATCGCTCTTGTGGAAGGCCTAATATATGATCTTGGCATAATGATCGTAGAAAATTGAAGCAGACGAACAAGTAAAATGACCATATATACATTTTAATGAAACATTTTGAAGAGAGAATAGAGCTATATGGCTCATGAGAGCTTGCACAACATAACAAGGGTGGAGATAAAGAGGATGAGTGGCGTATTCAGAAACAGAGTCAGCAAAAAGGTATCGGCGGCGGCCGAATTGGTGGATGGTTCGGCTGGTTCCATGTCACTCTAGATGGATTTTACATGACAATACCAAGTGACGTGTTACTTAGCATAACCAAACATCATGTGCATCATAAGCAGTCAATGCATGATACATTGCAATCAAGTTTGACCAAATTAATGAAATGTGAAGGGATTCAATTTGTTTTTTAATACAGCTTGCCCCAACATTTTTTTTTGCCCCAATGCTGCATCGGATAACTTGAATTTAGGTAGTTTTTACCAACTTTTAGGGAAAGGTTTAAGTGCCTTAAAAATTCAAACATACGTGCTAGAGAATTGCACTAGTTCCGCTGTAGTGGCGACCGGTGGACGAGAAGCGCACCTTGAGCAAAGTGTTAACGAAAATGATGTCAGCAGACATCACATCTTGCGTGATGGAAGAATGAGTTTCTTTAACATTTATGAATCTGCGTGTTAGATGGTTACCTTTCCATGACATGTGACAACGCGAAGCTTTGTTCCATTTTTATGATAAAAATGCATGAATGTCCACAAACATTTATGATAAAAATTCATGAATAAATTTATTCTTGATCCATTTTCTGTAAATGTGCTTGCTAACTATGAAGTGGAACAAACGTTAAGAAAGAAATAATAAATAGTACAAAAACTAAAAATAATGATAAATCAATATTCTATAAAAAGCATAAAAAGGTAGGGATACAAATTTCCCTATACCACAATGAAAATTAGAGTCCAAGGGATATTTGCTTTACACATCAGCTTGCTATGCCAGGCAACACAGTTTCTCTACAACCTTGTTTCCTAGGAAAAAAATGTTTCCCTACATGTTTCCCTGAAAAACCACACGACTCTCTCTTTCTTGTCAATATTTTTAATTAGAAGTCGTCCCTAGAAAAGGTTGTAGGGGTAAGGTTTTTCTTTTTTTTTCTTTCTCTAGTAATTTGAAGACTAGGGAAAGTTGTCCATCCTAGTTTTGAAGATGACACCTTTCTTTTGTTCTTGATGACCACGCAGCTCTATCCAATGACCTTTGATACAGGTAGCGCTGGTAGAGTTGCATGATGGTGTCATCATCGTGGGCAGTGACGGATTTAGTGCGGGCGCGTGTGTGTGTGTGTGTGTGAGGTGGGGGGGGGGCGCTCTCGGGTAATCCATGGAAATTAAGGGGAGAGAGGTGAGAAGGAAAGGGAGGGCAGAAGGCAGAAGAAGAGAGAAGAGCTCTCTGAGCTTGGATCAGATGAGGTGGTGGTCATACGTTGGTGGATGTCGTGTCTTTTTAGTTCTTTGTGGCGAGGCGTATTCAGGTGCATACTTCCCTTGGAATTCTGGTGGCTCCATGCCTCCATGGCTGATACAAGAGGATGCACGTTGCTCGATGGGTGTCCGGCAACAACTCCGCTTGTTCCACTCATGTTCTGTTGGATATATTCTTCTTCTTCAATCGTGCTCATCATAGCATAGGGATTTTTTTTATTTTCATTTCTCACTGTGCTCTGATCTTGATGCAATAAGAACACGAATCATTCTTTCTGCCGGTCCATGTTAGTTCTAGTCTAGGAGCAGTGATATAGTTCAGACGGCGGAGTCCTCAGCGACCTTGAAATCGACTTAGGGCCTGTTCGGTTAGGGTGGGATTGATGAAGATTGGAGTGCAATGAGTGGGAATGAATCCATATCTAACTTGCAATATATCCAATCCCACCCAATTCATGTCTAATCCATGCTAGGCATGGAATAACCGAACAAGCCCTTATGTGGTTGCAAAATAGGCGCTGCACATTAATGTCGCTGACCGGCAGCATTGGCGAGTGGAAGCCACGGCCATTAGAATTTAGATACCGAGCGAGGAGAATAACAGAGTATGACCAGGCGAGGTCCTATTCTGTAGAAAGGGTCACCAAAGATAGTGACCCTACCACCTAAACCATGCCGTGAATGCTAGAAAATACCGTATAAAGAAGTGACGGAATAAATAAAACTTTAGGTGGGACAAATGTGTTGAACAAGTTTAACCAAATATTAATAAAAATTTTATAATCACACAACACAGAGTATAAATGTTAATAAATTACTAAGAACTAAGAACTTTTTGGTCTAGATACTCTAGGTTACATAGGCAAGTTCAAACTACGATGTGCCTTGACTGGAAATCTCTTAATTTTATTTAGACGAAGCCCTCCGAAAAGCTACTTCTTAGGACGTGTTTGCCATGGCTTCAGAGCTAAGCTTCAGTCTAGAGCCGAGTGGAGCCAACCAATCACCCAAACTCTAAAAATTTCTGAGAAGGAACCCAACTCCATGAAGTTGGTAAAGTTGTAGTTCATTTTGGTAAAACACCTCTTTAATTTCCTAGCCTCGAAATAACATATATACAGAGTTCAGAAGTATATGACTTCATAGTTTTAGTTAGTTTTTCTATGTCAAATTTATTAATGTTGAGCTTTATATATTTGTATAAAAAATATTACTGGCATTTTTTTATATATGTCTTCAAACTATTGTAAAACATATACATATACATATTCGTTTTGTGGAATGTTTAAGTTGTTCCAATAGTGAAATATTATTGTTGCACGAGCAAAATATTCTGGTTCCATGTCATTTTCTACAATATTGTATTGGAAAATGGAGGTATGATAGAAACGCTTTCTTTAACATAGTACTATGCCATTATACTTGAAATAAACCATGTATAACACGTAGCCAGTTTACTCCACTCCCGTCATTTCTAGCTGGAAATAAATGAATGCAGAGAAGAAGTCGAGGAGGCTGGCACGCAGAGTAGCATATACTTGCGGTGTTGGGCACACGGAAGTAGAAGAAGAGAACATCAAAGAAAGGAGAGATTTTTTTTTTAGATAACGAAGAAAGGAGAGATGGCTACAGAATATCCAATTCTGTAGCCGGACCCAAATACAGCAGACCGACCGAGTCCATCCAGGCACGTTTGCCCCGATCCGAGCCAACCCACCAAGTCCAGAGCCCGCCAGCCCCGTCTGGCTCGGATTTGACAACCGCAGCGAGCCAGCGATCCCCACGATCCCCACGACGTAGCAATTCCAGGGTGCCGAGTGGTGGTGTTGCCGCTCCCGCTCGCTGCCCATTCGGCGTTTGCCTCTCGCCGCCCGGAAGAAAAACCTCTAGGGACGCACCGCCGGAGAAGGCCGAAATCTGTCCTCTTCCACTCTCGTGTGAGCCTACGTCCGCCTGGCGTTAGCCGATGGTTCCTCTCGCCGCCTCTGACAACGATGCCCCGTTGCGTTCCCGTCGGTACGGCCTCCATCTTGTCTCCAACAAGAGAAGATTTTGGACGCCATTGCCTCCCACCATCCATGTTGCATCAGAGCAAAATCCCTCATGTTGAGATTTAATTTTCAGATTTCTTTTTTCACTTTTCCGCGCAGGTAGGTTGCTACTTGTTTTGCAGCCAGATTTACGAATATGGTGACGACGGCATCGGCAGCAGCAACAACAATGGAAGCCGCCCTTTCCTGCAACCATGAAGAGATCCGGGCTTTCCGCGCCTCCGATTTGTTGATGACAATCTAGATGGGTTATGATTTATCCACACACGCTGCCTCCATTTTCGTGATTCTTGTATGTGTGACCCCTGTTCCCTGGTTCCCAATCTGTGGGGTGGCAGATCTCCAGATTTAGAGTGAGAATCTGTGGTTGAGCTGAGACTATATGCCCTGTAATTTGTGATTGGAACCTGTCTCATAGAGATAAGATAATGTGGTCTTGCTTCATTTGTTCATCCTCCGTCCCCGTGCATGGTGCCTGTTCGTCAAAATGCCTAGTTAGTAATTTTGTTTCTGGTCATGTTTTAGCTACTGCTCTGCGCACAATGCTCATCTTGGCCATGGTGGCCAGGACAAGCACGGCAGAGGTGCAGCTCAACCTATGTTTAAGCTATGACGTATACTAGGATAGCTGCACGGGGAAAAGAATATTTTAATTTGCAGCATATTTGTGATCCATGAAAAATGATATTTCAATATGCATATCTTATAAATTAGTAGCATAAGTAGAGCTGCCAGTTTGTTTAATGTAAAAACAAACTAACAAGCTTTAACATGTGCCGGACAAAATGCTTTAAAATTGTATTTGGACATGTCTTTCCTTTTTTTCACAGCAATTCTTGACAAATATACCAGATTCACCAAATTATATCCTGTGCTCTTGCACTTGATCAAATATGCAGTTGTTCTACGAATGTATGGAATATATTATTGCTAGTATCAGGCCCAACAACATATGTCAAAGAGTTGCTCTTTCAACATTTAATTTATTCTAAAAATCTGTATCCGTTATTAAAACGAATTCTTTGCTCTAGTGTAGTAAATCTGGACATATTACTCTGATGTAAGCAACATGGAGAACACCAATATAGTTCTATGAACTTAATTTCCTGCTTAGTTTACACAACTAATTCATATTTAGTCATTATTTATAACTGCTGTTCTTCCTCTTGTTTTTGCTGGATGGAACTAAGCCTTTCTACTTCCAATGATTTTTCTTCCATCAGATAACTTTTGTCTGTAACATGCTTTTCTCTGTCTCCCAATGTCTCACTCTCTATCCAGTTTTACATCAAGCCCAAATCTTCTAGTTTTCAATTTTTTTCCCCTTATTGGTAGATTTGGAGTAGGGATGACAAAATTCAGTGGCATCTAGAATCTGCAATTCTGCAGCCGGAGAGAGTTATTGGCCCTGATCAGATGAAGTTAACCTTGCATTCTTTTTGTCAATGATTGATTCACAAAATGCAGTTGTCTGGAAAATGAGATAACGAGTCCTTGAAAAACCATTGTTTTGTTTCAATACATAAAGAGGCATTGGCAGACATCTATGATGGCTGGTTTGATGTAAAATAATTAGAAAATACGCCATTTGTGATAAATTAATTCACATGATTCATATATGTTTGTTTTTCATTTTTTAGAATTGTCGTATAGTCAACTTATCATATTCCCTTCCATTTTTGAAACAATGCTTTGTCCACTTCTTGTGAACATGAAATTCTAATATGTAAATTATTTGAAACCTGTAAATTATCAAAGATTTTCCTAAAGGAGTGGTGCTTATTAATTTTTGTTTATGCAATGGAAATTATATAGGTTTTGTGATGCTGATAATTCCAATCTCATGTAGAATTTACTCGTCCCTATTTCATTCTAGTTTGATCTTGAACTGAATACAGCTGTCTCTAGATATTCCATTCTCAACTCTTGCTCCGACCTTCTCGTTCTTAATGCAGTATAGTGACTCACACAATAGGGTCCACACATGTCTGATCGCAAAGGAGCTTGAAATTACTCAAATTAGCAGGCCATTGTTCAATTTCTAGTTATCTAGTTTGACTTTGTAACTTCATCATGATGGGAAGTAGGGTCTCAAGGTTGTTTATACTCATTCAGCATTCTTGCTGTGAATTGTATTAAAATTTAGTCAATTGTTTACTACAAAAATCATCTATGATCATCGTTTATCGTCACATTATTAATGGCAGTAGATCATGCATCTCAATGCAAATTGTAATTCTTTTCTCAACAGTGGCTTCATCACTCATCAAGTCTAGATGTTTTTCTCTTAGCTCTGTCCAGATTATGTTGTCATGAAACCATATTATTTAGTTAAATTATCATTACAATGACTTCAGTTGATGAGGGGGCAAATACCGACTCAGACACTTTTATTTACTCATGTTACTATTGAGGCTATGCCGAAGTTGCTTATATGTTAACCTTCAATGAGTTTAAATGTGAGAATGTTATGCATACAATTCCAGTCATTTTTAACACATGCAAAAAATATACAGGAGCTGTATCTGATCTATCAGAAAGCTAGTGGTCTAGTTTTCACCAACAGCGCCATGTACTTGAAGTTTTGAACTGATAGTACATTAAAGAAACATCTGCCAGAAAGCTTAGCTATTATCCATATGATACTAATGCCTATTGTGTTCTTAAATTTTATATGCTTATAAATGCATCTGTGAACTTGATTTCCTGCCTGACTAGTTCGTATTTAGCTGTCGTTCTGCCCTTCCACTTGTTATTGTTGGCTGGAACTAAGCCTTAATGCTCTTCTTCTTGTTTCTAATTTTTCTATAACTAATTACATGTTTCTAAACTTGTCTGTGGTGGTCAATTCTGAAACTTTGACTATATTTTATTTTGCTTGCAAATGAGTTATTTTAGCATCTTAGGCTTATTATAAACGATCATAACATTATGGCTCTGTTTTTTTTAAATAATTGCAGGCTACCAGCAGCATAGGCAAATATTTTTAATCTCAGTTTAATAAATAGTGGAGCAATGCCAGTATATAACTTTCTACGGAGTTGATGATGTCTGGCTTGCTTTTGTTCGTCCATTGGAACCTTGTGTGACCTGCTGGAGCCATGGCAAGCAAGCAAGCAATGGTATTGGGCACAACTTCAGGCCGTTTTGGGATGTTCACATAAATCAACAGAGCGCATGTGCTTTGCAGGGTTTACTAGAATGTGCTAGCACAGTGTTGACATGTTATATGCGACCACTGCATCTGTAATACTATTTGAAAGTATATCACGTTTGCTTTACAATCTAGTGTTGATTAAAATCGAGTCATTTTGGAAAAATGAAAATGTTCAAATTTGATACACGGAAGAACTGCCTTTGAAATCCTGAAATTGCAATGTACAAAAAGATACGTGAGTGATATTGGGTGCCGTAGAAAAAAAAAACAGAAAAAAGACGGTTCACAAAAATAAAAAAGATAGCAAGACGTGGGGTCATAGCAGGTAGCAGCCTTAGAAATGCATTCCGCGCGGGATTAACCCGTTTACGAATAGGCGGGCGCATACATTCGCATTGAGCGTTCCTAGCGCGGTCGTCCGACTTGTGACCTGGCTACAGAATAAGAAATTATGTAGCTAGCTACAGATTATACCTTGCCTATATATATATATATATATATATATATATATATATATATATATATATTATCCATCAACAATTGAACTCAAGTGCCTAGTTTTCACTCGAGTGGTATTTTCACTGATCCTAAGTTAGAATTTTGATTACCATTTGAGCGTGTAGTCATTTTATTACCATAGAAAGAAGTGTGCAGTTTTAATCCACCGATGAAGTCACTACGGCGTTATTTGCAAAATATTTTTCATCCAGAGCTAATGTTATTAAAAGGTAAAAAATTAAAAGCATTAGTGAAGTAATAGGCAAGAATTTCTTGGGCTCTAACACTAAAAATTTGACTGTAACTATTTTCAGTTAAAATAAATGTTTTTTGTAATATTTGTACTAGATATGTTGCAACCAATCATAATATTTATAACACTTTGAATGTAACATTAGGTTTTTTTTTACTAAAACAGATGTTTGCAACTTATTTTTTAAAATGGGTACCATGTGTTACAAATAACTTTGCAACAGATAATTTTTTGTTCCTATAAAATCTCTTGAAAAACAGAAGTCTATGTGTTACAAGCATATGTTACTATATGCATGTTTTGTAATAGTGCATGCCAAACGCACCCAGGATCCGAATGGCAAATAATGCAACTCTTGGGAAAGCAAAATTTATAAGGTAAGCGATGGTACAGGGTGTGTTCATTCATCTTTTCATCATTCATTTTCAACTCACCGATCGTACAACAACATACTTTTTAAGCTACCAGAATCTAGCCACTAAATTATTCCAAATTACTTGCCAATCAAACATCATATCACAAGCCCTGGCAAAAAAAAAATATATATGGTCAAACTTCGATGTGCATGTTAGAGCATCTCCAACGGTCTCTGTATCGTGTTATCTAAAATTAGACGTTTTACCTCTTTTGTAAAAATAAAAAACGTCCTAAAACTAGAGGGTCAACCAACAGACTAGGTAAATCACGTGTTCTATATTTTGAAAACACACCATATCAGCATTTTTTTTTGGAGCGGTCCTGTTGTGTTTGCTGTGGGTATCCGCCACCGCCTCGACGCCTCGTCCATGCACAGGGCTGGGTTGCTTCCTGTTCATTCCGAGATCAACTTTCAGTGTCCTCTTGAGCGCACACAGGTCCTCCAACAAAGAGCACATGCATATCGAAGGTACTGCTGGTTCCATACGCGTTTCTTGTTAAATTAATCATCCCTTCGTTGTTAATAGGTCCTACTGGGCTATCATTTTGGTGATCGATTCAGCTCTGTCTTTTGTCAGAATAACACGGAGGCGCGTGCGTGGGAGGCCAGGGCGATGCGCGGGAGCGGACAGCTGCGCGACGGGAGCAAAAATCTGCGAGCGGGAAGGGATGTGCACACGCGCGAAAATGAGGATAGCGAGTTCGGCAGCCTCGGGAAAAATGCCGAAGCCAAGAAATTTAACGAGTCGGTTAGCAATTCTGTTGAATCCAATTTTTCCTGCTGGTTTTGTATATTTAGCTAGCAGTTTTGATTTACAGAGTCTCTTGGAGATGCTCTTAGATTAATTATTTCAGCGTCCATGTTCCACGCACTGCATGCAAGCTGGTATAAAGTAGTCGTATTGTGATTAAACGGATGCAATTAGTGTCTCCGCAGATTCATAAAGAGCAAAAGTTGTCCAGGAGCGCAATACAAAACAAAGCGATAGCTGTAAGAATCAAGTTAGTAACCTTTCATATGCTCTTAATTAATAGCTAGGGGGATAGATGAGGGCGGAGTTGGAATAGTGATTGTTAGCCAGCTTTGTTAGCCACTTGTGTCCATGAGAAATGGAAATAAACTGTACTATTCGGGTGTAGGAGAAGAACAGGCAGCCGGTGAACTGTACTACTTCTGCATCGCTTACCGATTGTAACACGAAGGCATCTCGTTGGACACTCAGTAGTGGATGTCCCATGGCCTTATCTTGACCCCGGAGAAACGAACTTTGATCATATTGAACTGAAAATTATTCCAATAGCCCACATCATGCACATGTATGAGGTAGTACACACAGCCACAGACCGAATACATGTGACCCCCCTCCCCTAGGAACAATAACCCACCCACCAACCGAACGAACAATAATATATTTATATGCTGACGAAATCTAGCCATGAAATTATTCCAAATTGCTTATTACCAATCAAACTTGAGATCACGAGTCTGGCAAAATAGAATATATGGCCGAACTTCGATGTGGATGTTAGATTGATTATTTCGGCATCCCTGGTCGAGGCACCACTGCACGCAAGCTGGATGAAAGCAGTCATATGTGATTAGACAGAAGATGCAATTAGCGCCTTTGCATATTCATAAAAAGCAGAAGATGTCCAGGAGCGCAATACAAAACAAAGCGATAGCTGTAAGAATCAAGTTAGTAACCTTTCATATGCTCTTAAATAATCCAAATCATTGCTTGACCAGCTTTGTTAGTTATGCGTCCATGATAAATGACAAGAGCAATAGAGGGACAGATGAGGGCGGAGTTGGAATAATAGTAATTGTTAGCCAGCTTTGTTTGCCATGTGTCCATGAGAAATGAAAATAAACTGTACTATTCGGGTCTAGGAGAAGAACAGGCAGCCGGTGACCTGTACTACCTTTGCATTGCTTAGCGATTGTACCACAAAGACATCTCGTTCGACACTCAGTAGTGGACGTCCCATGGCCTTATCTTGACCCCGAGAAAAGGACTTTGATCATATTGATCTGCAAATTTTTCCAATAGCCCACATCATGCACCTGTATTAAGTATAATAGCTTCCATCATGTTTAATGAGACAGTACACACAGGCGAGACTGAATACATGTGACCCCCTCCCTCCCTCGCCGCCCCCCCCCCCTCCCCCCGTTTTTTTTTTAAATCTATAAAAGCGAGCCCTGGTGCAGTGCAAGTGCAGTCCCTCTCCCCATTCCCTCCAGCTCCAATAACTCACTCCTCTACCTCGCATCTCCACAGACAACGGGATCGAGGCTATAAGAACCGCAGGAACAGGAAGAAACGCCGCCCCCCACGCCTCCACCACCAACTGATTTATTGCACGAGTGAGCTTCATCGCCCAGCCACTGCCTCTCTCTCTCTCTCTCTCTCTCTCTGTATGTGTGTGTGTTCCAAGAAGACTTTTTTTTTTTTTTGCGAGGAAGTGTGTTCCAAGAAGACGCGTGACTTGCGAGATTATCGTTTATTCCTTTTGAGATGAAATGCATTGTCATTTGTCTACTTTCTTCATAAACAAACTTTCATTCGAGGAGTAGACATATGAGTATCTGGAAAATCAAGCGCACTTTGTTGTGCTTGTAAGATTAGTTATAAATATTATTTAACGATAATAATCAAAGATAATTGCTTTTTTAGAAAAAATTGAACATAGATCAAACCCACCTATGGGTATAGATGTTCAAATGGGCCGTGTCACCTGATATTTTCACCCGCCACTACCCATAAATCTAAAAAACAAGAAAAAAAAACCCACCCGAGGCCTTGGGGCCGGATCTCGCGCCGCTGACCCGCCCAACTGCAAGGCAACCAGTCGCCGCCCGCCTGCGAGGCCGCGAGGGGACGGGAGGTGGCAGCACAAAGAGGAAGGAAAGGGAGGAGCTTGCCAACTGCCGCCCTTGGGCTAGATCTGCCCCCCCCCCCCCCCCCCCCGCCCGCGAGGCAGCCGCTGCTTGCCCGCTCGCGATGCCTCCACCTCCCGCCCGGCCGCGCATCGCAGACTCCCGCCGCCCACGAGGCCAGATCTGACCGGCCGATGGTCAGATCTCGCGCCACCGCCCACCCGCCCGGGGGGCAGTCATTGGTGGACGGAGTGAGCAGAGGGCGTGGGGTGGAGGCAGCACTCAACACGCATGAGAGGGAGAGAGACAAAGGGGAGGTGAATGGAGAGTTAAGAGAAAAGAGACGCGGGGAGAGAAAACACACATCTATGTGCTCCATGCTCATTGGTGGAGATAAACACCACCGGATCCCTGACATGACACATCTTATTTTTAGCTACGGTTGACATTATGAACCGTAGCTAAAAATCGATTTTTAGTTACGATTCACATTATCAATCACAGCTAAAAATCATTTGACCACTATAGCAGTGGATTTTTTTATACCCGTCTTTATCGCTTTTTGGGTATAGCCGCTATAGTATGTTTTTCCTTTAGTGCAAGGCCCTCTCGGCCAATGACCCCTGACCCACCGTGCCTCAGCGTTGCGCCTCCATGGCAATTAAGGAGGAGGAGGCAATGTGACGCGCACACACGGGCCCAACTTGGCACGCCCGTGTAGGCCAGTGGCCCACTGCCTGTGAGGCGATATTGCAGAGGCCAAATTCTCTTGGCTAGGATGCATATACCTTAGTATTCATATTGGTTTTGTTTTTAAAATTGACGTGAAGTTTCCTTCAAAAAAAACATATAGCTAATAAGCCTCACTTGAATTATTTAATTTAGTTAGAAAGTTTGATAAAATCTTAACCTTTGGCATATTTTTTTATCTTGTCTTCCATTTTCAGGAACTATTGTATTACTGGTGCGGTTTTGTTGATATTTTATTGGTTGTTTTAGATGTTTCAATTTTACTTATTTTTTACTACACCACAATACAATTAAAATAGACAAAAAAAAAATTAAATTTTGAAATACAAAACAGAGTAATGGCGTAAAGTGTTGTTATGCACTATGAGACACCAATGGTATCACAATCCATATCATAACATTTTTATCATTTTTTATATTTTGATGCCAACATTAATTGTTTATGTGAAAAGCATACAGCTGCAAGACGATGGAACCACTTTGCATAATTATATCGTAATAACATATATGGGTGTTTATCAGGAAGGATTATTTTTCCTTTGATTTTTTAACACATGGATAATTTTAACGAGAGGAAATGGGTATTTATAGGGGTTGAAACTCATTTGACATAGTTTCACATGTATGAAACTTTATTGAGAGCATAAAGTTTCATCCCAAAATTTTGACCATCTTAATAATTTAAAGTTATGACTTATCTATAAAATCATGAGACAAAATTATGCATTGAGAGATACTATATCATCTATCAATACTCTTGAAACCTGTAAGATGAAACTGTGCACCAAAAGTAGCCTAAAGAGGAATCAAGGAACTATAAATGTGGCCATCGGTGGTGTAATACATTTACTTTTTATTTCACATTGAGACTCCAACACATAGAAAGATTCCTATATTACATCAGCATTGGAATTACGTATGACAGCAACAAATTGGGTTAATATTTTGACAACTCCATATATGTCTGAGTGATTTTGAAGCGATAAATTTAGAATATTTCATAATATTATATATATATATTCGTAACTATCAAACATGTAAGCAGATATAAAATTCAGATATTTTTCTATGTATATATTAGAAGCTAAATTACTCTTGCAGAGTGCAAGGAAGAAAAGTATAATTGCAGAAACCATCCAATATGTAACTTAGAGTTTAAGATTCTCATGCATAAGGTTTTTCGCATATCCACACTCTTACTGCATTTTCTTACAAAAAACCACCTGAATTTGCCGTTGCAAATTCCCACCTCCGAGTGACATGGAATGATTTGTGCAATGTTTTTGCAAAATGAAAAAAAAAAGCCTGAAATTCGCATGTGTTGTAAGTCGTCAATTATGTCCCCTCCCTGCCCTTAATTGTTTATTTGCTTCTGCAGGTAGCACTCACATCGGCCAATAGGATGGGTGACAATATTATCAACGTGTCATTCAACATCTCATCTGAGGACGTACAGCAGTTCAGGCAGTTCATCGTTAACTGGCGCAGCATGCTCCGAGCGGCGGACCGGCCGGCTGTGATGTTGGATGCTCTCCGGCTGCCGACTCAAGAGGATGTCCCAACGAGATGGATGGATCTCGAGTTGAGAACCGCGAACAACGCTATCACCCTAAGAATGCGTGCAGACAACCTCTTCATCATTGGCTTCCGAAATGCTGCTGGGAGATGGTTCGAGTTCACCCATAACAACAATCGTGGCCCCATGATACCAGGCTCTACTACTATCCGTGTCCACGAGGGTTACACCGGCAACAGGAACACCTTGCGACTAGATGAGGTACTTTATTTAGTTTGTGTACTTCATTTCTTGCTTTACAACACTAGGCTCAACAAATCATGCGAGTATAAAAAATGATTTAAAATCCGCGAACATGGGGATACTTCTCCCGGTGTCGCATTGAGGGTGCCACACTGCCATGGCTCAAACCTGGCTCGGCTCAGAGAAACCGTATGCTCCGCCAGAGAGTCTCTTGACTACATGATATTTATTACACCCACACATTAGCTTAGAGCTCGAGGGCCGCACAATTGTGCAGGCTACGTAGATCATAGCACTGTGTTGCACGACCATGCCCTTGTGTAGAATTGCTTAGCAATGCAAACCGGTCAGACCGGTCTTCACAGGCATTGCCGCGAAAGCCAACGAACACCTGCCCGGGAGCGACCCATCTGGGCACGCGTACCTTGGGTTGTTCTAGCGTCGGCAGGTCAGCTATAACGCCTTCAAACGCACACAGAACGATAGAAGAACAACAATTAAGGTTATATAGGATAAAAGGATAAAAGATAAAATGACGATTAGAGTTGTCGGTCGTGACCCTTATAGGAGGGGTGATCTTGCTGCGCAAGCAATAAACTTTTCTTGCAAATTTCAAGTCAAAATACAACTTTTACATTCAGACTCTACCCAAATCGGTCTGACCGGTATTAGAAACAGGTCTGACCGGTCTTTAGATTTCTGAAAATCATAACTTTTACATCTGAAGTCTAAATTTAGCAATCCACATATGCATTTTGACTATCTCCACAAGCTCTATGCAATGGTGAAAGCCAATTGGACATTTGAGTACTTTCCAAAACCGGTCAGGTCAGTTCTCACCACCTTGGGTCGGGCTTATGTCAACTTTGGTCATCAACATATCCCCCCTGTTTTCTAGTAATGCTTGCACACCAGAAAACATTTTTCTTGAGCCAAAATTGTGCAAGAACGAAAATACATTGATCATGTAACCGATGTATGTATCTTACAACCTAGTAATATAGTCGAAACAAAAATGGTGCAAGTATGACAATACATTAACTAAATATTTTGGCTTTTCAGCATTTAATGTTCAATCAATAACAGAATTCTTGATACAGCCCTAATGGCGGAGCATGCACATTACTCTTTGGTATTGCCCAATATGGGTATTGGTTGATATAACATGGCAACCAAGGGTTATAATAGAACCATGGTTTGTAATTAATAAGATATGCATTGAAGGATTATATGATAAACACCAATGAGACGATTGCAATTTGTGGAGGTACCTTTGGTCTTGTTGATGAAGAACTCCTTTGATTGTTTGCAATATCACGTGGTTGGCTTCGTTGCTTTTCCTCACATTTCCTTGTATATTTGGTCAACAGTTCATTGAAAGTAGGCTTGCTCTTCATCTTCTTTTTCTTGCTACCATATGCCGCCGAACTGAACTTTGATCAGATTTATCTTTTACAACTTGTGCTGGGGATGTTTTCTGTATGAATTAAGTTTAGTTATTTAAACTAAAAATACCTTCATCCCTAGCGAAGTCGCCAAAAAGTGTGATGACACGTAAAAGTGGCATCAGAGACGAACATGCCCTTGTGCAGAAAAGTTAGTAAACCCCCCTCACCACCTAGTACAGTATCTAATGAGGCATATAAAGTCAAAACTATGGTTAGTTGCTCAATTGACGGGAAATGTTTATACTGCATGTGCTACTTTTTATTAGATTCCTTTTCATTTCAAATGTTTATGCTTCTATTTACTAGAATCCTAGTTAAATAATTAAAACTTTGGTTTCTATTTGTTTTATATTTCTTTCTGTCTCTTAGACGTGTGCTTCTGTTTTCTAATATTTTTTGTCATCTTTGGATTTTAAATAGTAATAATCTATCCTTTGATTCTTTATTATCTCCTGAGATTAAATAGCTATTTTTTGTATAAGATATAATTCAAAAAAATCTTCATCCTTTTTTATATCCTGAGGTTAAATAGTTATTTGTTCCTTGTATAAGTCAAAAATATCTTCATCTTTTGAATATTTAAATAGATATCTATTTTTTATTCCTTACTTATTTCTCTAGTTCAAATAGTTATATCTACTATGTATTCAATAAGATATAATTAATACAATTTTTTCAGGAATATCTTAATGAAATTTTGGTACCAAATTAGTATAATCTAAGGGTGAGATGTTTAGAATTTTTTAGATTACTTATCTTTCTTCTTTCTATCAATATTGATGGAACGCTCAAATCCTTTTTACAAATAAAAACTTTCCAGGCCATTTCGGTTTGTATATAAGGCTGTGCAGTGAATGGTCATCTACTTTTTTATGTATAATAAAGACAGATAGACTATGCATCACTGATCACCTTTGTGTTCTACATGCATGTATACGTACGGAACTGAACTTTAGGGGGTTCAAATTCGGTGTGATTTCATTGTGGAAGCTATTGATAACCTGGCCAACTATGACGGGGATACAACAGCAAGCGATAATCAACTGAGAAACTGGCTGCTTAGGTTGGTTGTAGTCTTCGCGGAGTCCATCAGAAATAACACCGTCCTAGATCATGTCGCCAGGGAGCTTCCCATCCCAGGAATAGAGACGATGACCCAGTTTCCTTGGAAACTAATCGGCTTGATCAAGGATTGGAGCAGCCTCTGCACACTCTTACTGCAAGTTATCAACGATGTGGTGCAAGACCCCGACGTGATGGTTCAACGCTTCAGTCCATACGACCAATATAACATCCACAACGCCTTCCAGTTGGCATCTATGCTCGGGATGGTGCTCATCAAGAACCCCAACCGGCAGCACGGGAGGCGCCCGAGGCGTTCGGTGGATGACAACCTGGACGGAGCCGTCGCCGGCATCACGCTCCTGGAGGTCGTGGAGGTTATCGTCCTGGACATCGATGGCGAAAAACCCGGCGACCTCTACGGGATGATCACCGTCACCGACGGGTTTGGTCTACAGATAATCTTCGAGCGGGAGTGGTCCAACATCCAGTCCGTCTATCCCGACGAGCAGGCCAAGCTCACGGGCCCCAACAGGGCCATGTCGGGCGACGACGGCTTCGCTGTCAACTTCAACCTCATGGATCGAGACCTAGACCTGTCCCCAGATGACGAGGTCAGCAACGGGGAGGTGGTGTGGAACCCCCTCGATGCCACCAGCGACGACTATGACAAACTCCACAGTACGGTCGTCACTGGAGCGAGCGGGAAGGTGGAGCTCCGCTACGCGATCATGACCGACGCGGCAGTGGCCACCGTGGAGGTTGTGCTCCTGCAAAGCAGCGAGAGCGTCCCGAACGTCTATGGCACCGTCACCACGACGGTGAACCTGGACGACGACGACGGAACGGCGGTCACCGTCAAGCTCCTCAACAGGGACAACACCGAGAGTGTCGACGTGGAGAGAGGGTCGGCCATCCCGCTGATGAGGAATGTGGTGGCCGTGCCATTGTGCTCCGAGGTGCAAGTCAGCCTCGACTTATGGGATAGGAACCTCATATTTGCCGACGAACACCTTGCCAATGGCACCGCCACGTTCCAGCCGCTCTTCGCCGGCGGAGGGGAAAGCCAGGAAGTCGACAACGGCCGGGTCAAGGTGCGCGTGACCTGGTCCACCTGGTTTGAACTTTGAATAAACATGTCGTCTCGTTGCATGTAATCTCTATATCAATAAAAGCCAGGCAAGACCTGCTGCGATGCAGGTGGACTCCGCTGGCATACTGCTAAGCCGTGTGTATCGTTCATTTCTTGATGTTACGGGGGCCATGTCCTCCCAACATTTGCCGTGCAAATGTTATCATGTACTCTTTTCTGGTTCAGTAATAATAATGTGTATGTCTTTTCTTTCATTAAATTACTCCTATTTGTTCAACAAAGTATGCCTAATCGTTTTCTATTTATCAATAAAAAGAAGATGAACCCTCCACCAATATGTACATACAAAAAGAGATATGGTAAAAAACCTCACAAAAAATGTAAAACATCCAACTCTTCATTCCTCATTCACAACATAATTAGGAGATATCCAACCCTTCATCTACTGGTGCAATATTCACGTGAAAAATATGTTTGTGCAACCAGTATGACCCCAATTGTATCGATCCTATCATCTCAACCCTTAGGGATTACTCCTATCATCTCAACCAGTATGACCCCTCCTCCCCTACTCGCGCTCCCCGTCGCCTCTTCTCCCTTCCTCTCCCCCTCTCCTCCCCTAGGCATACGCCGCCGCCTCCTTTCCTCCCCTCGTTGTGCACCGCCGGACCTCCTCCCCTGCTCTCCCATGCGTTCGCCAGTCCTACCCTGCTCCCTGCGGCGCCGTCGTGCTCCCTGCTCCTTGCGGCGCCATCATGCTCCGTTCTCTCTCCAGGGTAGATCCGACAACGACGGTTCTTTTTGCAGTGGCAGGAGGCATGGAGCGGAAGCCGGCCGGAGGCGCGGGTGGGGTGGCCGGCAGCGGTGGCCTGCGCGATTCCATTCACATTGGAGAGGAGAGGAGAGGAGAGAAACAAAAAAAATGGCAGGGCCCACATTTCAGGAAAAATAGTGGGGCACTATTGCTAGGGTGTTTGGGAGGAAATTCGAAGCATGCATCCCTGAAACAAGATTTCTGGCTATGTTTCGTTACCATATCATCACCACCATGGCGCACGGTTGACAAGTACCACAACTCCCACTTCATCTCCTTTCGGCACAGTTCGTCGGTTGCGTGGTGGTGGATGCAAACCATGGAGATGACACGCCCAAACAGTGACTCGCGCACCACGTTGACCAGAAACAGGTAATGGGTGCTGTCAGGATCGTCGGCCTCTACACGGATGAAGTTGAAGCCGTCACTGAGGCGTTTGTGCATGGGACTCGGATGGACTCCACGACGTGCTCCATGACTTGGCACCAGTGGTACCCGCTGGCGACGCCGCAGTAGTGGCACTTGATGCCGCCGCTGCCCGGAAGTGGGACTACGACGACGAAGCTATCGCGACAGTACTCGCAAACGACATGGCCGACCTGGAACTGGAAGATGGGCGGCTTCAGCGGAAGGAAGCAGACGCCACAGTCAAGGGCGTCCATGTCCTCCTCCGTCACGTATGGCGCCGGATGGGAGGAGGAGCCTTCCTCCTTCTAGACGGCAGCGCTTTCTGGACTACCTGTGGGAAGTACTAGCCTCCGTTTGGAGGACGATCCTCCGCCATCCCTCGCCCCGACTAGATCCGGCCGCGTGCGACGTTGTCTCGTCAGGGTCATGTGGGGGTGCAGCAATGGAGCGGTGCAAGAAGGGCAAGCGAACCACCGCCCGTCGGGATGGGGTGGTGGTAGGCTTGCCTGTAGGCCACTGCAGAGAGGAGGGCTCAACACGGGCTGACCCACCAGTAGCCGCCTCTGGTGGAGGGCACGTGGCAGGCCCACCTGTCGGCCGCCATCCCTGGGGAAGGGACAGCGTGTTGTTGCAAATGGTAGAGAGGGCAGCACGAGCTGGATGAGGTGCGGGTGGAGTGGCGGCTCGATGTGAAAGTGAGGGAGAGAGGTTGGCTGTTACCCCTAACCGGTCCTTATATAGGACCATCAACTATTTGGGCCGAGATGGGCTAGAAGCCCGCCCACTAGCGAGTTGGTATTTTTATTATTGGTGGCTGGAAAAGAAAGTGAAGGAGAGACCGGCCATTAGCCCTAACGGGTAGTCATATAAGACCATCGGCTAATAGGCCAGAAGCCAGCCCACTTGCTGGCCTGTTATGAGGTGGTATTTTTAGTAGCGGTCCATCCTACCGACCGTCTCTAAAAATAATTTTATTCGACGGATAATAATAAGGTCCGCCTCTAAAATGATTTTTAGTGGCTGATCATATTAAAGCCCGCCTCATAAAGCACTAGACCATTTTTAGCTGTGGATTTTTTTTTTGAACTATTTCTACCACAAAATGACTATGAATATAGTGTAGCTTTGCTGTTGTGACTATGAATTTTGTGAAGTCTCTCTCATTGCCATGTTACGATCGATCCCTACTGAAACACGGTAAATTCTTGTTCACGAATCAAACTCCCAAGAAATTGCATTGTTGTGGCAGTATCTGCGATATTTATGGCAGCGGACCAAAGAGGTCCCCGGAGAGGAAGTATAAATACCATTCTTCGTGTTAGTGCATTCTTCACGAGTACAGTCTCACTTCACATTCTGTGCCTAGCTTAATCCATAGTCCCACATTTGAACTAAGAAAAAAAAACTTCCAAGCATTATATATATATATATATATATATATATAGGCAAGGTATAACCTGTAGCTAGCTACATAATTTCTTATTCTGTAGCCAGGTCGCAAGTCGGACGACCGCGCTAGGGACACTCAATGCGAATGTATGCGCCCGCCTATTTGTAAACGGGTTAATCCCGCACGAAGTGCATTTCTAAGGCTGCTACCTGCTATGACCCCACGTCCTGCTATCTTTTTTATTTTTGTGAACCGTCTTTTTTCTGTTTTTTTTTTCTACGGCACCCAATATCACTCACGTATCTTTTTGTACATTGCAATTTCAGGATTTCAAAGGCAGTTCTTCCGTGTATCAAATTTGAACATTTTCATTTTTCCAAAATGACTCGATTTTAATCAACACTAGATTGTAAAGCAAACGTGATATACTTTCAAATAGTATTACAGATGCAGTGGTCGCATATAACATGTCAACACTGTGCTAGCACATTCTAGTAAACCCTGCAAAGCACATGCGCTCTGTTGATTTATGTGAACATCCCAAAACGGCCTGAAGTTGTGCCCAATACCATTGCTTGCTTGCTTGCCATGGCTCCAGCAGGTCACACAAGGTTCCAATGGACGAACAAAAGCAAGCCAGACATCATCAACTCCGTAGAAAGTTATATACTGGCATTGCTCCACTATTTATTAAACTGAGATTAAAAATATTTGCCTATGCTGCTGGTAGCCTGCAATTATTTAAAAAAAAACAGAGCCATAATGTTATGATCGTTTATAATAAGCCTAAGATGCTAAAATAACTCATTTGCAAGCAAAATAAAATATAGTCAAAGTTTCAGAATTGACCACCACAGACAAGTTTAGAAACATGTAATTAGTTATAGAAAAATTAGAAACAAGAAGAAGAGCATTAAGGCTTAGTTCCAGCCAACAATAACAAGTGGAAGGGCAGAACGACAGCTAAATACGAACTAGTCAGGCAGGAAATCAAGTTCACAGATGCATTTATAAGCATATAAAATTTAAGAACACAATAGGCATTAGTATCATATGGATAATAGCTAAGCTTTCTGGCAGATGTTTCTTTAATGTACTATCAGTTCAAAACTTCAAGTACATGGCGCTGTTAACGAAAACTAGACCACTAGCTTTCTGATAGATCAGATACAGCTCCTGTATATTTTTTGCATGTGTTAAAAATGACTGGAATTGTATGCATAACATTCTCACATTTAAACTCATTGAAGGTTAACATATAAGCAACTTCGGCATAGCCTCAATAGTAGCATGAGTAAATAAAAGTGTCTGAGTCGGTATTTGCCCCCTCATCAACTGAAGTCATTGTAATGATAATTTAACTAAATAATATGGTTTCATGATAACATAATCTGGACAGAGCTAAGAGAAAAACATCTAGACTTGATGAGTGATGAAGGCACTGTTGAGAAAAGAATTACAATTTGCATTGAGATGCATGATCTACTGCCATTAATAATGTGACGATAAACGATGATCATAGATGATTTTTGTAGTAAACAATTGACTAAATTTTAATACAATTCACAGCAAGAATGCTGAATGAGTATAAACAACCTTGAGACCCTACTTCCCATCATAATGAAGTTACAAAGTCAAACTAGATAACTAGAAATTGAACAATGGCGTGCTAATTTGAGTAATTTCAAGCTCCTTTGCGATCAGACATGTGTGGACCCTATTGTGTGAGTCACTATACTGCATTAAGAACGAGAAGGTCGGAGCAAGAGTTGAGAATGGAATATCTAGAGACAGTTGTACTCAGTTCAAGATCAAACTAGAATGAAACAGGGACGAGTAAATTCTACATGAGATTGGAATTATCAACATCACAAAACCTATATAATTTCCATTGCATAAACAAAAATTAATAAGCACCACTCCTTTAGGAAAATCTTTGATAATTTACAGGTTTCAAATAATTTACATATTAGAATTTCATATTCACAAGAAGTGGACAAAGCATTGTTTCAAAAATGGAAGGGAAGATGATAAGTTGACTATACGACAATTCTAAAAAATGAAAAACAAACATATATGAATCATGTGAATTAATTTATCACAAATGGCGTATTTTCTAATTATTTTACATCAAACCAGCCATCATAGATGTCTGCCAATGCCTCTTTATGTATTGAAACAAAACAATGGTTTTTCAAGGACTCGTTATCTCATTTTCCAGACAATTGCATTTTGTGAATCAATCATTGACAAAAAGAATGCAAGGTTAACTTCATCTGATCAGGGCCAATAACTCTCTCCGGCTGCAGAATTGCAGATTCTAGATGCCACTGAATTTTGTCATCCCTACTCCAAATCTACCAATAAGGGGAAAAAAATTGAAAACTAGAAGATTTGGGCTTGATGTAAAACTGGATAGAGAGTGAGACATTGGGAGACAGAGAAAAGCATGCTACAGACAAAAGTATTCTGATGGAAGAAAAATCATTGGAAGTAGAAAGGCTTAGTTCCATCCAGCAAAAACAAGAGGAAGAACAGCAGTTATAAATAATGACTAAATATGAATTAGTTGTGTAAACTAAGCAGGAAATTAAGTTCATAGAACTATATTGGTGTTCTCCATGTTGCTTACATCAGAGTAATATGTCCAGATTTACTACACTAGAGCAAAGAATTCGTTTTAATAACGGATACAGATTTTTAGAATAAATTAAATGTTGAAAGAGCAACTCTTTGACATATGTTGTTGGGCCTGATACTAGCAATAATATATTCCATACATTCGTAGAGCAACTGCATATTTGATCAAGTGCAAGAGTACAGGATATAATTTGGTGAATCTGGTATATTTGTCAAGAATTTCTATGAAAAAAAGAAAAGACATGTCCTAATACAATTTTAAAGCATTTTGTCCGGCACATGTTAAAGCTTGTTAGTTTGTTTTTACATTAAACAAACTGGCAGCTCTACTTATGCTACTAATTTATAAGATATGCATATTGAAATATCATTTTTCATGGATCACAAATATGCTGCAAATTAAAATATTCTTTTCCCCGTGCAACTATCCTAGTATACGTCAGAGCTTAAACATAGGTTGAGCTGCACCTCTGCCGTGCTTGTCCTGGCCACCATGGCCAAGATGAGCATTGTGCGCAGAGCACTAGCTAAAACATGACCAGAAACAAAATTACTAATCTAGGCATTTTGACGAACAGGCACCATGCACGGGGACGGAGGATGAACAAATGAAGCAAGACCACATTATCTTATCTCTATGAGACAGGTTCCGATCACAAATTACAGGGCATATAGTCTCAGCTCAACCACAAATTCTCACTCTAAATCTGGAGATCTGCCACCCCACAGATTGGGAACCAGGGAACAGGGGTCACACATACAAGAATCACGAAAATGGAGGCAGCGTGTGTGGATAAATCAGAACCCATCTAGATTGTCATCAACAAATCGGAGGCGCAGAAAGCCCGGACCTCTTCATGGTTGCAGGAAAGGGCGGCTTCCATTGTTGTTGCTACTGCCGATGCCGTCGTCACCATATTCGTATATCTGGCTGCAAAACAAGTAGCAACCTACCTGCGCAGAAAAGTGAAAAAAGAAATCTGAAAATTAAATCTCAACATGAGGGATTTTGCTCTGATGCAACATGGATGGTGGGAGGCAATGGCGTCCAAAATCTTCTCTTGTTGGAGACAAGATGGAGGCCGTACCGACGGGAACGCAACGGGGCATCGTTGTCGGAGGCAGCGAGAGGAACCATCGGCGAACGCCAGGCGGACGTAGGCTCACACGAGAGTGGAAGAGGACATATTTCGGCCTTCTCCGGCGGTGCGTCCCTAGAGGTTTTTCTTCCGGGCGGCGAGAGGCAAACGCCGAATGGGCAGCGAGCGGGAGCGGCAGCACCACCACTCGGCACCCTGGAATTGCTACGTCATGGGGATCGTGGGGATCGCTGGCTCGCTGCGGTTGTCAAATCCGAGCCAGACGGGGCTGGCGGGCTCTGGACTTGGTGGGTTGGCTCGGACCGGGGCAAACGTGCCTGGATGGACTCGGTCGGTCTGCTGTATTTGGGTCCGGCTATAGAATTGGATATTCTGTAGCCAGATATATAAAATATATTCACTATATATATATATATATATATATATATATATATATATATATATATATAAAGAGAAAATAATTAAGGTGGTTGACTGTGTAGAACGTACTGCTTCAAATCTTGCACAACCATCAAATCGTTTTCATCTCCATCATTGCTTATTCAACTCCGGACAATTCCTCCTCACAGGTTCCTTGGACATGAACTGATTGTCCAACTTATCCTAAATTGCCTTTGATGACGTCTTCTCTATGACATGGTACATGATCTGATCGGAGAGACAAAAACTGGTTGTTGCCACAGCTTGTGTTTGCATCTCCTCTCACTTCTCATCATCTACCTTGGCCATCTTTTTATCGCTCAGAGCCTTCAGGATCTCCGTTGTGCCAGCAAGTCCTTAACTCTTGTCTGCCAAAGCCCATAGTTGCCAGTCCCATCAAACTTCGTCACCTCGAATTTGAACGACATCGGCGCCATCCGCCTATTGCCACCGACCATCGAAAGAACCTTCACACGTGCACCACACACGCACACCGCACGTCGAAGTCGCGTGCCTCTTGCTGGCCCGAGCACGCCGCCGCGTCCTCCCGCATCCCGCCTGGACACGGGACGCGTCGTCACCAACGCATGCTACCGAGTCGCGACGCCTCCCTACGCACAACTCTCCTGCAGCTTGTACTCCCTTGCCATACAACGCCTATGTACAGCCCGCCACTCTCGAGCCTCGTCGACCGTCACGCCGCTTGCACACGATGAAGCCGACCCGCTCGATTGCTGCCTGTTGTTTGTCCTCAACTGCCGCAAGCTTCAGTTCACGAACAACACCGATTGCCTTGATGCAATCTACGTAGACTCCTCCCATATTTTATTGAATGCTGAACCGAGCGACCTACCTAGTCCAAAACGATACGGGCTCTACCCTGCCGCCCCTGCCTTGTTACGCAGACCTTTCCGTGACATACTCAGATATGCCTTTCGCAATACGAAGCCAAGTCTTAACAAGCAAGTCTGATCACGCAAGGAAATAGAGATATTTCCAATCTGCATGCACCGTATTGCTCCTTAAACAAACCATGCGGGCCCATCTTTGTCTCCCATTGACCCAAACACGTGACACTCAATCCAAGTCTGCTTCGCACACGAGTCCAGCTTCATCGTCGCTTCCACGGACTCCTAATCTTGCACGCGTCAGCTTGTGCGCCGACAGTGCACCCTGTGCCTAGGCACTCTGTGCGACAGGCTGCAATCTGTTTTCTCGCCGAGTCCAGTTCACGCCATGAACCGTCACCACCACGTAACACCAGGAAACAAGCCGCCTTTAACAAATGCTAAGTCTATCTATGACTTTCGTCACCGCCGTCGCTGCTCCATCCTGAGCACACAACAGCCGCTCCAATCAAACCAACCACACGTCAGTCTAACCGCGAGTTGAAGCCATCGTCATCTGCGACGTCTTTCAGCCGCACCGTCGAATTTAGCCATCACGTCTGATCGGCCCCTACCAAACTGCAACCTCCAGCTAGCATCAACCCGATCTCCACGTCTGGACGGATCCCATTGATGCAGCTCATTGGACGGTTCAAGCCGTCATGCTCTAAGTGTCCAACTCCACCGACCGAGTCATCGATCGCCGCCATGCTCCACCTTGCGCCGTGTCCCTCCCGGACATCTCGTGTAAAGCTTTGCGCGGTGTGGAGCATCCCATCGTGTCTCTTATGATCTTCTACCATGTACCCGGCTCTGATATCACTTGTTAGAAAACCAACCGATGTTGAGGTATCTCAGGATCAACAACCAGTAAACACAAGATACCACTTGTTAGAAAACCATCCAGTAAACCACATAATATCGGCCTCATATATATATATATATTCTTGTATTACAAGTAATTTTTGTTTGGTACAACAAAATCAATATGTGCTTCAATGGAAAGACGTGTCCTCGCTAGCCGGCCTTCTCGGCGGCGAGGGGGCTGCGCCTTCAAGCTGAAAGACGTGCCTGCATCAAGGCTTCGGTCCTCAGTGACGTGATCCTCCAGGAACTTGCCAACGATCTGGAGGTGAGTTCTCTGCCGCTGTCAGCCGATCCACTGCTAGGTTGTCGTCCTCCTGGTTCGGTTTCTCGATTCTGGGTTTTAGTTTTCGACAATGAAGCTAGTTACTGTGATTTGCTTCCCAGTAATCTTGATCTGGTCAGAACCACTTCTGTTCATGGCTTCTGGGTGAAGGACATGGTAGAAACGGATAGAAAGATGTCCAGTCTGTCCTTCTTGGTCAAGCTCCGTGTTTTGTCTTCTCTGGCTTCACGGGAGTCATTAGTTCGAAAGGCTAGGTCCATGCTGGATGCCTTGGTCAAGCACAAGAAGGCGGTACAACCTTGGTCCGGTCCTTTGCCTCGGCGAAGGGCATCTCCGACGTTCACTTTAGGAGACTGCAGGGTTTCAGATTTGCGTGTGTCCCCTGTCTCCGATGCTAGATGCCTAAGTGACATCACCAGTCTCTCGTCAGATTTGGAGATGAGGACGGTGGAGAAGGAAACAGGAAAAGTCGCGGTTTCCAATTTTCAAAACGCGGTCTTCGCGGATTGCGCATCGGTTTTGATCCGGAATCGCGTTGATTTCACTGAACCGGATTTTGGGCCCAGCTTAGGGGTTCATATTAGGTTGAACCGAAGGCTGGGACAGGTGAATTCTCTCTCGTCGTGGCTCTCTTTCTTCTCGTTTCCTTCTGGGCGACATTAGGTCTTGGGTGCCGGCGGCGTCTTCTCGACGATCGTACGCGCAGGCTCTGCGGGATGGATGTTGGAGGGCACAAGAACGGTGCTAGCCATGGTGTCGGACCTGCACCTGGGTCTGGTGCCGTTGCTGCTCAGGGTGGACGCGGTGGAGGTTGCAATGGTGGCGGTCATGGTGCTCCCCTTCATGACTTCCATGGGGGGCTTCAGAGGCTATGGCGATGGTGGTTTCTTTGGATGCCCTGGCTTCAACCATAATTTTGGTTCCTTCCCTCCATTCATGTCGGGATGGGGGTGGCCCAATATGTGTTTTAGAGGTCGAGGATAGGGACGTGGCTACATGCGTCCTCGTGCAGGTGGCCGCCCACTTGGCCGGGGACAGGGTGCCGCTTGCGGCCATCCTAGTGGCTCTGGTCTTCGTCCGATTGGTGGCACGGGTGACTCTATAGCACAGTCGGGGCCGGGATCACTTGCAACTCCAGGTGATTCTTCGTCTGGTGGTTTGTTGGCTGATGTTATAGAGACTGGGGCTGAGCATGTGTTGTCCAACCCGAATGCGCCACAGATGCACTCAGGGGCGGCCTCAAAAGGCAAGGCAGTGATGGAGCTGGGTTCATCGTCATCTGTTGTTCTTGCCTCAGCTAAGGTACAAAATTCTACTCAATTAGTTGGCAAGGTAGTCCAGGAGCTATCTGATGCTTTTATTTCTTCAGTCAAGAATAAGGAAGAGGGAGGTAAAGCAGAAGGGTCTAATAAGAACTGTTTGTGCTATAGATGTGGAATTGAAGGGCATTACATTGGCTAGTCTACTGTAGCACTACTATGTGATTGGTGCAATAGTACAGATCATATTTCTTCTAGATGTCCTTACCAAAATGAACCAAAACCAGTAGCTATGTCGAGGGTTATATAGTGGATGCGCTTGGTGCATACTTCATCGATCACCCACCAATTCAACCCACTTCGAAATGTTCCAGAACTGCTTAGTCATCGTGGTTGATGGGTCTCTAAGTGAGGCCGAGGTAGTTCAACATCTAAAGGTTTTAGTGAATGGTAATTTTAACTGGGAGGTAGAGAAATTCAAAGAGAATGTTTTTAAAGTGGTCTTCCCTAGTAGGACAAAGTTGCTTAGATCAACCTATTGGGTGAGTGCTAAATTGCCTCAGGACCGTCCCTAAAATTTGTAGAATATGTTGCGGAGGAAGAGTATTTCAGGCATTTGTTACCTACTGTTTGGATGAGAGTAGTCAATTTGCCATCGATTCTGAGGAACTCAAAATTATCTGGGCTATTTGGTCAATGTTCGGTGTCACCTAGATGGTTGACATGCCAACGACGGAGGCTAATAAGTTTGGCCATTTTTTGTGTTGCGGTGTTAGAACCTGATCTCATCCCTCCTAGGTGTGGATGTTATCATTGGAAACAGATACTTTCAGCTATGATTGGGACAATGATGATCTTCTATGTGAAGAACACGAGATAGAGAAGATGCATGATTCTCATGATATATCTCAAGATGAGATGGATTAGGCGTTGGTTGCTTTGGAACTTTCTTCTGGCGTCGCCGCTGGTACCAATGTGGTGGTGGAAGATCTTTTAGGGGCGACTTCTATACAGTTAGCTCTGCTCCTACCCAAGACACTAGCTAGCGCTGGCTTGCTTCATCGGAGCAAGCACAATGCTCCATTAGCTGATGAAGACACCCTTGCGAAAGTGGCGAGGGTGACGACTATTAAAAACCTCGATGGTCCAGGTATGCACTCTTCCTCCTTCCAATAAAAGGAGAGACAAAGGAACAAAGACAAAAAAAAGAAAAGTAACCCAAAAAGAAGGAGAGACAAAAGGAACAAAAGCCAAAAGAAAGAAAAAAATGAGTAAGCAAGAACAAAGAAAAAAGGATCATGCTTCCGGCACGTCTATTGCTAGTCTCCAAGCGCTCCTATCCATAGCTAGCTTCTTAGGAATATTCCACTCCTTCAAGTCTCTCTTAACCCACTCGTCCTAAGTCAAGTTAGGTCGGCCTCTACCTCTCTTAATATTAACATCTCTCTTTAGAACCCCACTATGCACCAGTGCCTCCAGAGGCCTCCGTTGAACATGTCCAAACCATCTCAATCGATGTTGAACCAATTTCTCCTCGATTGGTGCCACTCCTATCCTGTCATAAATATCTTCATTCCGTACTTGATCTCTTCTTGTATGCCCGCAAAACCAATGCAACATACGCATCTCTGCTACACTCAATTGTTACCTTTTAGCTTTTGTGGCACCCTCTTGTCGCAGAGGGCACCAGAAGCTTGACGCCATTTCAACCAGCCGGGTGAAATTCTATGCCTAACATCTTCATTGATGTCGCCGTCCTTTTGTAACACTGATCCTAAATAAGGAAACATATCCTTCTTGGCCACCAATTGCCCATCGAGGCTAATGCCTCCATCCTCATGTCTAGTCGTGCTAAACTCGCACATCATATACTCGGTCTTGGTCCTACTAAGTCTGAACCCCTTCGACTCAAATTGTGCATCCACAACTCCAACTTCCTATTAACCCCAGCCCTACTCTTATCAACTAACACCACATCATCAGCAAAGAGCAAACACCCAGGGGCATCACACTATATTTCTCGTGTGACCTCGTCCATCACCAAAGAAAATAAATAAGAGCTCAATGCTGACCCTAGGTGTAGTCACTGGTGTCGCCATCACATGTACGAACACACATCCTTGCATCCCTGTACATATCCTTGAATGTACTTAGTAGGGACTTTGTGCTTCTCCAAGGCCCACCACATGATATTTCTTGGCACTTTGTCAAACGCCTTTTCGAGGTCAATAAAGACCATGTGTAAGTCCTTTTTCTGCTCCCTATGTCTCTTGATCAAATGTCAAATTAAGAAAATTGTCTCCATGGTCGACCATCTAGGCATGAACTCAAACTAGTTTTGCATCACACTTGTCACTCTTTTTAGGCGATGCTCGATAACCCTCTCCTAGAGCTTCATCGTATGGCTCATCCGCTTAATCCGACGATAGTTAGTGCAACTTTGAAGATCTCCCTTGTTCTTGAAGATCGGTACTACTATACTCCTCCATTCTTCCGGCATCTTGTTTAATTGAAAGATGAGGTTAAAAACCTTAGTTAACCATACTATTGCTCTAGCACCCAAGCATCTCCAAACGTCGATGGGGATACCATCAGGGCCCATCGCTTTACCACTCTTCATCCTCTTCAAAGCTTCCCCTATGTCTACCTCTTGAATTCTCCGCACAAAGCGCATGTTGGTATCATCAAATGACTCATCCATATCAAGGATAGGACCCTCCTCCTCCCCATTAAACAACTTGTCAAAGTACTCTTGCCATCTGTCATTGATCTCCTCATCTTTCACCAGAAGTCGGTCTGCCCTGTCGTTGATATATTTGATTTGGTTGATATCCCTCATCTTCTGCTCACGGATCCTAGCCATCCGATAGATGTCTGTCGGTGTAATGGGATCGGGGGTCCCCATAACCACCTACGGGCCGACTGTGACAGCCCGCGAAGGGCTGGTGTGCGAAGATGGCCCAGGTACAACCCAGGCGGGGTAAAAGGGACCGGCACCCAGGTTTGCCCACCAACTACCCGAGTAAATGCGGGCACTTGAGTGCCTGCATTCAGGGCGGCCGAACGAGACGCGATGCGCCCAGGGCCCTCGATAGCGCTTAACAATGCAACCTGGGGAAGGTGCGCTCGGGGCGAGTACCAATATGAGATACGCCTTAATGCCTACAAGGCTTATAGATTCGAGGGCGGACCTTATAGATTCGAGGGCGGACCTGGGAACCAAGGGTGGCCGGACGGGATTTGGGGCAGATCCTGTCCCAAATCCTGTTCCGTCGAGTACCCGGCGTGTCATGTAACCCCCTCTCCCTTGGCTTATAAAAGGGGTGGGGGTGCATACCATGTAAAGGGACAGAACAAGGCAATACACTCTGACAAGCATGACGTAGGGTGTTACGCTTCCGAGCGGCCCGAACCTGGGTAACCACGCGCGTGTTCATCCCTCTCCTTAACCAATTCGCATAAGCTCGTAGATCCGTCCTCCCCGTAACCTATCTCAAGGGTGGCCTTGCAGGCTCCCATTTGGAGGTGCTCACATTCACTGACTTTTGGCGTACCAGGTAGGGCGAGCATCATAGATTTTGTGAGTGATTCTGGCACACCTCGTCTTCGATGGTGAAAATCACCAGCGAGCAGCCGTCCAGGGACTCCCACTCTAGGTCAGAGTCCGGCTCCAGCGCTCGGAGCCCGCATCATCGCCGCCTCGAGAAGCCGGCCCCGTCAGCACCGACCCCGAGAGAGACGCATGACCTTCCCTCAACCCCCAAGAGGTAAAGGGCAGGGACAACCGCTCCCAAGGGCGAATGGCCGACAGAGCCAAGGAGGGACCCTCAAAGTCGCAACCCCAGAGTGGTTCCCGTTCTAAGGGGCCCTCTACGGTTTGCCCCACTACGTGGAGGTTGTTCGAGGAGGAAGACCAGGAGGACCCCATCACCACCATGAAGAATATGCTATGCCAACCATCGTCGGGGATGTCACGGGTGCCACACACTGAGTTCTGGCTCAACGACATCAAGCAAATGTTGGAAATAGCGCCCCGTGCCACCGCGAGAAAGAAGAGGGCTAGGAACAAGTGAGCCAAGAAGGTTAAGTCTCGAGCGCATAAGCCTCAGCACTCGGGGGATTCAGCGCCGACCACCAAAGCGTCGTGCTTAGTGACTCCCCAGCTGAGTCGAGAGGGTAAGGACCAAAGGGATGACCTTAACCGATGCAGACGGGAGAACGAGGATGCATGAGTCACCATAGCGTGCTCCCGCGAGCGAACCCATGAGAGCAGGGGACGTAGTCTCGAGCGCTCTGATGGGCGCACTCACAGTGAGTACAGCTCAGGAATGGCTCGCAGCTATTGCCAGGGGTACTCCTCGGACTCGGAGTCCGAGTCATCCCCTAAGTGACCTCCCAAGCAAAGGCCCCAGGCAGAAGACACTTCTTTCATAGGAGGGTGTGCAGCATTATCCACCCGGCTTCGGCGGGTGGCGTGGCCACACAAGTTTTGCTCGAACGTCCTGGAGCTTTACGACAGTACAGCGCCCTTGGGCAAATTCCTCCAGATCTACTCCACTGCTGTCAAAGCTACTGGTGGGTCCGAAGACATCATGGCTAACTACTTCCACATCGCGTTGAAGGACTCGGCCAGGTCCTGGTTCATGAATCTCGCCCCGAGTTCCATCCGCTCATGGAAACAGCTATGTCAGGACTTCCTAGCCAACTTTCAGGGTACGTCAAAGCGACCCGGAAGCCAAATTGACCTGGACCAAGTCGTTCAGTAGCCAGGGGAGATGCTAAGGTAGTTCATGCAACACTTTAGCCAGGTTCGCAACACTATCCTGCGCATTGAGCCAGCGCGGATCATCACCGCATTCGGCCATGGCGTCCGGAACCAGAACATGCTGGGGGAGCTTGGGGTCAATTCCCCCAAGTCGGTCACCAAGTTGTTCGGGCTCGCACACAGATGCGCCTTGCGCCAAGAGGCGCAGGCCTGGCACAACCCCCCAACCAAGACCGCGCCCAACTCCAGCGGTGGAATGACCAAGAACCAGAAGATGAAGCAGCAGAAGAAGCGGAAGGCAGAGGAGGTCGCAGTAGCTGGTCAGGCAGGTCGGTCAGCACGTCCCGGCCTGAGTCCTAGGATGGGCAAGCCAAGCGCCAAGGCCCCAGCTGGCAAGTTCTACGCCCTTCACAAGACCGCCGATCACGACCAAACCGAGTGCCGGTACATTCAGGCGATTATCACGCATCACCAAGAGAAGCACGCAGCAGCCGGTAAAGAGAAGAAGGAAGAAGGAAAGGGCGAGGAGGAGTTGGACGCCTTCTAGGATGCAGATGACTCGATCGCTGTCATCAGTGGAGGTTCAACTAGCCACTCCTCGCGGAGAGAGTTGAAGTTGCTACACCGTAAGATCGGTGTGATACAAGCCGGAAGGACTCCCACACACCAGATCAAACGTGCCCATCATCTTCCATAAAAGCAATATGGTGGGGCTCGACAACTCAAAGGGCTAGATCCCCCTAGTTGTCACGCTCGCCATATCCAACAAGAGGGTGGGCCGCACGCTAATTGACGGTGGGGCGAGCCTTAACCTCATCACTCCGAGGGTATACGAGATGCTTCAGGGGTCCAAGGCCGACCTTCAACCTTCGCGTCCCTTCCATGGGGTACTCCCTGGAACCGCTCGCCCCCTGGGCAGGATCGCCCTCCCAGTGACCTTCAGCTCGAGGGATAACTTTTGAACAAAGAAAATTGTCTTTGACGTGGAAGACATCGACCTCCCCAACAACGCCATCATTGGCCGACTAGGCATCAACAAATTCATGGCGGGATCACACTACGCCTACCTGACGCTCAAGATCTCGAGTCCCAAAGGAGTCAAAGTGGAGCGCATGGACGTGGTCAAGGCAGTGGCTTGCCTCGAGGACATCCTCATCGCCGAGCTCACAGCAGGAAAGGACACGAGGGAGCGTGCAGAAGCAAGCCTAAGCGCCGATAGGTTGAAGACCACGACCACTGGCGGAGGGCTCAACCCCAAATAGGAACTCGCGCTCATCACCTTCCTACGCTGCAACGCGGATATATTCGCCTGGCATCCTTCAGATATGCCATGGATCCCTAGGGAGGTGATTGAGCACAAGCTAAGGGTGGACCCGACGATCCGACTAGTGAAACAAAACGCACGCCGACAAGCGCCCGAGCGGGAAGACTTCATAAGGACGGAAGTTCGAAGGCTTCTGGAGGTGGGCTTTATATGGGAAGTCCTCCATCCGACATGGCTTGCCAACCCGGTGGTCATGCCCAAAAGCAATGGCAAGCTATGGATGTGTGTGGATTACACCAACCTGAATAAGGCCTGCCCCAAGGACCCCTTTCCTCTTCCAAGGATAGACTCTGTAGTAGACTTTACCGCAGGTTGCGGCCTGCTCTGCATGTTGGACGCTTACTCTGGTTACCACCAAATCTGTATGGCTCCAGAAGACAAGGAAGAAAACACTTTCATGACTCCCGCAGGGAGCTATTGCTACGTAAGCATGCCTTTTGGTCTTAAGAATGCAGGTCCAACCTTCCAACAAGCCATGCGTCTAATGCTGGACTCCTAAATTGGAAGGAATGCACAAGCATATGTGGATGATATCGTGGTAAACACCCGGGAGAGCTCGTCCCTGTTGAAAGACTTAGAAGAAACATTCGCAAACCTGCGGAGAAATAGGGTGAGAATCTACCCTGAGAAGTGTGTATTTAGAGTCCCGGCCGGAAAACTACTCGGTTTCTTGGTGTCACACCGAGGAATCGAAGCCAACCTAGAGAAGATCAAGGCCATCGAGGCAATTAAAATGCTCACCCGCCTTAGGGGCGTGTAGCGCCTGGCCGGAAGCATGGCGGCCTTGGGCCGATTCATTTCCCGGCTTGGCAAGCGTGCACTCCCCATCATCAAATTGATGAAACAAATTGGCAAATTTACATGGACTAGCGAGGCTAACAAAACATTGCAAGAATTGAAGCGTTACCTCTCCTCGCCGTCGGTACTCACGGCCCCGGCGCCCGGGGAACCCCTCCTCCTTTACATCGCGACAACCCCCAAAGTGGTCAGCGCAGCACTGGTGGTAGAGCGGATAGAGGAAGTCATCAGGAAACAAAGTCGAGCAACAAAGAAATGATGAACGAGTTTATGTCAGAGCCCTGCCCTAAAGCGGTGCCCGAGTCCCACTCGGGTGCTGCGCCTGAGCCTCGCTTAAAAGCCACACCCGAGTCGTACTCGGAGAATATTCCTAACCTCCCCTCACCCGCGACGGTGAAGCTCCACATCGAGCGTGATCCTTCCGCATCGTGTGGCCCGGCGGCTCCGGCTCCGACCAAGTCACGAGGACAGGGCCGCATTATGCTCCCGACTCGCATGTCTGTCGGCACTGTCAAGGCTCATTTTCTAGCTGGCCTAGGGACACCGGCTCTGACCAAGACCAATGGAAAGGACCAACTGGAGAAAGAATGGCCCCGACCAAGCCAAACAACCATGCTGCTGGGCCACCCGAGGGCTCTGGCTTCGACCAAGTCACAAGGAAAGCGCGATCCGGCATCCCATGCAGCGGCACCGCAGTCAGAGGCAGGGCAACAGCAAAGAGCGTCCGAGGTCAATGAGGCTGCCCAAGTACAGCTTGTCCAACGACCGGTGTGTTTCATCAGTGAGGTTCTACGTGACGCCAAGACTCGGTACCCGATGCACTAGAAGATGTTGTACGCATTCCTGATAGCATCGCAGAAGTTAAGACACTATTTCTAGGGTCATCCGATCCGAGTCTTCAACAGGCTTTCACTGGAGATGGTGTTGCATCACCACGAGGCCACGGGTCGCATCACAAAATGGGCTACGGAGCTCGTCGAGTTTGACATCTCCTTCGTCAGCACTCACATCATCAAGAGTCGGGCCATGGCTGAGTTCATCGCCGAATGGACTCCGACACCAGAAGTCGAACGAGAAGAAGCAAACACGCGGGTACAAGAGGCCTGGTCAGTGTCCCACTGGACACTACACTTCGACGGCTCACTGTAGGTACGGGGGTCAGCTTGACCTCCCCCAGGGGTGACAAACTCCGTTACGTGATTCAACTACACTTCAAGGCTACCAACAATATGGCAGAGTACAATGGCCTGTTGGTAGGTCTCCGTATCGTGGCAGACCTAGGAGTCTTGTGCCTCTTGGCCAAGGAGGACTCGCAGCCGATGGTGAACCAGGTCTCCAGGGAGTACCAATGCTGTGACCCTCAGATGGTAGCATACCTTAAGGAACTGAGGCGCCTCGAGCGCAACTTCCATAGGTTTGAGGCGCGACACATCCCGAGGGGTGAGAACCTTGTCAGGATGAGCTGGCACGCCTCGCGTCCACTCAGGCCCCGGTTCCGCCGGGCGTCTTTGTCGAAATTCTCAAGAGCCCCTCTACCCACACCGTTGACTCAGAAACTCAAACGCGACCCCCCTCGCCGCGCGCCCGTTTTATAGGCGCGGGTGGCCGGAAGGAGGTGGTTGGGCGACGTGGGGGCGAGCTCGCGTTAATGGTGTTGATGTACATGACCAGTGCGGATTCAGGCGGCGTGAAGCTTGTGTGTGTGTCGTCGAGCGAGGACGGCGTGGCCAGGGGCTGGCCGGGTGGACGCGACGCGTTGCAGCGGCTTCAATGGCGACTTGACCCGTCGGCTCGGGATGGCCACGTGCACGGCACCTCGCCATTCACGGCGTGTAGGTGGCCGGTCCTCCTGGCACGACGCGAAGGGACTGGAGGCAACGACGATGATGGTGCTATGCGGGATGCGACCGCTCGGGCAGGGCATTAATGGCGGCTGGCGCTGAGGACAAGGCGGCGGGGCAGGACATGCTTGTCCGTGTGCGTCGGTGGAGATGGGCGAGCGGCAAGGCCATCGGGTGTTGTAGGGGGAAGAGGCGGGTAGGTGGCTCCAGTGGCGAGTTTTCTCACCATCAATGGCGAGCGCGAGCACATGGCGGGACCGAGGGGGGAAGGCGATGAGCGGTACAATGCTTGCGTTAATGGTGGCGTTGGCGTGACGTGCGTGAATGCGAGGTGGGTGACGCGTCGTGGTCTGGGGGAGGCGGCATCGTGCCGGGACGCGACCGGTCAGGCAGTGAGGGCGAGGCGGGGCCAGCAGGATTTCGGCCGGCGACGAGCTGGGCGCTAGGCGTCGACTGGTCCGTTCCGTCTCGAGGAGGAAGACGGCAAGGCAGCAGCGTCTTGCTGGGCCGCGCTGGGGAGGGAAAACGGTGACTGGGCCGGGAGAAGACGTTCGGCCCAAGAGAGAGGGAAGGAGCAGGGGAAGGGGCGCACTGGGCCAGGCGAGCGCGCGGCCCAGGCGGGGCTGAAGGCGGCAGCTAGGCCAGGAGGCATGGTGGCTGGGCCGGAGAGGCGTGGCCCAGGAGGGGCAAGCGACCGGGCAGGCTGCCCGCGCGGCCGGGGCGGCTGCGTGGCCCAGGGAGCCAGAGGAGGGGGAGTCGATCGGCCTGGGCTGGGCCAAGAGAGAGGAGAGGGGTTTTGGCCCAGGGGAGGGGGAAAGGGAAGGGAGGCTTTATTCTTTTTCTAGATTTTCTTTTATTTGGCTTTTGGGCATAATTTCAAAAGGGAGTTTTAAATCGGAGCATCGAACAAAAAAATTAAATGCAGAAGAAGAAAAAATAAACAATCACTTCAGAAAGATTGTTTTTTAATTATCAAAAATTTCCTTTATTTCATTTTTCTACTTTAATTACTTAGCAAGGTTTTATTTAAAAGAGAAATTAAAATCGTAGAATCATATTATAAATTAAAAATTTAAATTTGCACCAATTTATTTAGTTAATTTAATATTTAAAATTTTGGGGGTATTACAGTCTTGCACCACAGTTGTGTGACCAGGGCTAGAAAAAGGAAAAGTTATTATAGCAGCCGCAGCGTTCCACCGCACCAAGCAGCTACGGTTCGCCAGCGAAAATCGATTTCTTTTACGGTTCGATACCTCCAGTGCTGGTTTGGTTGGTAGGACCCACATTGGTTATTAATAAATATTTACTTTTGTGATGGATTGAATGCGCATAAGCCTGGCTGCATCGTAGAGCATCTCGGCAAAGTTATTTTAATAGCCTTGGTTCGCTTTAGATCGAATGTCTGTTCGTTTTCTTCTCTCTCTCTCCGTATGATTCGATGCCTACAATGTGTATGGTTCAATTATAGTTTGGTTTTCTTCTCCCTCGGTTCGCTTTATACCAACGTTCGTGGTGCTCTTAGATGCCGCACAGGCTCCATCCAACTCTATGTACCGATATGTGATGCTTTTTGCCGCGGTCCGCCTCCATGACGGTTTCAAATTCATCCTCATCGTTCATAGCGCCGATCAAGGCGCCACCAACACCGGCAATTTCCTGTTTCTCCTGAACGTGACGCGGCAGCCGGATGGACGCACCATCTCCGTGCACTGGATCCACCCCGATCATGGCCATGGTGGCCAGGGAGTCTTACCAAGGGAAATGGAATGCAGTCTTCAATACACAAGTTCACGGCACGTGGAATGCCGTTCTAACACTCAGCAAATCAACTGCGACCTTAAATCTGAGTTCAAGGTAGAATGCAGCGATCTATCTATCTAATGGCCTTCCGCATATTGGTGACGCCTACCAGTTTGTGGTGCCAGATAATTACGTTGTTGCAGACAGCGACAAGGATGCCATCCAAGTCAGGGCCTTCTTCGATATACCCAGATGGGAAAAAACAAAGGTCACAGCTCAACATGTCATCTAAATAAGCAATGGTGGAGATGAAAACGATTTGATGGTTGTGCAAGATTTGAGGCAGTACGTTCTACATAGTCAACCACCTTATTTTCTCTTTATTTATATATATACTTATCAAAACGTTACACCATCTTGGATATGAAAACGATTTGATATGTTGTTCATTCAGTATTCTAATTTAGTTAGTATTGGATCAACATTTGACTTTGAGAAAAGAACCATTAAATATAGACAAAAAGAAAAATTAACCACCATAGGTACTGTGGAAAAAATAAACTATAATACCATTCCATAGTTTTCAAAATTATCAACTACTTTCCTTAAGAAAAGTAATCTTAATATTTCTCATTAAATCATATAATAATGCATAGATCCTTGCTCGTTGAGCCATGACAGGTATTTTTAGCATACTAAAAAAGAATAATCATTTATCGATCGATGTCCATAATCTGCTGATACAGTTTCTGAAATTTGGTATACAAACAAATGCAGAATAATTTGAAGCACAAAAATATCTTCAGCTATATTTTCATCCATTTTGTGTTGCCAGTGAGAATTATCCTTTCTGTTTTAAGTAAAATATGAAGATAGTTGGTTTGCAATCACAATATAGATAACGACACTTATGTCAAAGTAGTAGCAGTATAAACAATTTTCATGCATGATCTGATTTTTTTGAATTACATGTTATGTGAATGCAATGTATAGATTCTTAAGTTTTCATAACTCTGGACTCCCTCCATGCCTCATCGGTTTCATATGTAATCATCGGTGGACGGATTACAATGGATAAACTACCATTTGTTTTCCTATAGCCAAGCTCAATTTTCACTAATGACCAAAATGTAACTAGTACGTCTGCCCGCGCAATTGCCCGGTAAGGTATAGATGTTTTGCAAGCTGATTTGCTTTTAATTTTGAAATTATGGCATGGTTGTAAAACTGTACCAAATCACTTATGAAAGCATTCTTATTTCATGATATTAAGTTGTTTCCCTTACTTATTTGACTATCATGATGTATGAGAAAATATTTTAATAATGAAATCAAAGACCCAGTGTTGTTATTCTTTTTTTTAAGCGTCTTATCTGCAAGGTATGTGCTAAATTGCTGTTTTCTCTTCTTTCCTTTTTTCTAAACTGACGGTATTCATTGGTTGAAGATAGGGGATCTTTTCTATGGGACAAATAGTTATATGTGGCTGGTTACTGAGGAATAAAAAACATAGCTTCTGAAATTTTCTTTTTCAACTATTGAAATTTAATGGATTTCAGTTGCTTGAAAGTAAATTACTGTTCCCTAGACCTGATCTACCAGTGTTTTGTAGCTTCCGATTATTGTTCTCTAGACATGATTTACCAATCTGTTCCTTTTCTCTCTCTTTCTTTCGTCCAACCCAGAGCTGCTGTGACGTAGGCCTTCCTCCCGTCTGTATGCCTTGTAGCAGACTTGGCTTCAGCTGTTCAGCACATTCTCACCTCATGGAGTTCCTCATCTGTTCCCCATTATTTACGTCTTGTTAGAGCTCGATCCACTACTCAACCTTGGCTACTGGCTTTGTTCCTTCTCTTGTGTGTGAGTGGCATGTGTTGGGCTGCGCATGCATGGTGACTGGTGAGTGCAGGTTGTTTATGGTGTGTGACCAACATGTTGCTTTCTTCATGTCTTCCGCCGGTCATCGGTTAAGTGCCAACAACATCCCGGACGACAATGCATGCACTCATCTATTTAATTTCTTGTTGGATCGTCAGCAATGTCAAGCTGAGGGCTTACAACATGTCAAGAGCATTAGGTCCTCGGCCTGCCCCCAACATTCTTGTTGGTCCTGCGACATTACAATCTACACGGACAAACAGGAATAACTCTGCCTTTTGCCCTCGTTGTTTGTTATCCCAAAGCCATGTCCTCGTGCCGGCATTGAGATCTTCATGGCTGCATTGCAATCTTGCCACTCAATCATGCTCCTCATCACGAATTGAGTTGTTTCTTGCCACTCAATCACGCTCCTCGTCACAAAAACTTTATAATGGTTGATAATATAAAGATACTACTATTAGATTGGTCATGAATCAAACTATCATAATATATAACTATTATGTAGTTAGCATTTATAAAACTTCTGTTATAGATGGTCAAAGTTATAAAAGTTTGACTTAGGACAAACCCAAAACTTATATTCTGGGATGGAGGGAGTAGACAATAAGCCACTGTAACTTCATACAGTATATCAGATGCTTGTTAGTGGTGGCATACTCCCATAAGAAACTTACAAGTAATGAAAGGCATATAATACTATCTTACACACCAAGGTTGACCACTGGAAAAAGTACATGAAAGAACGGGAGACAGCTTGCACAATATTACAACTTAGCAATAATCGAAATAGCAATATATAGATAACCGCTACACCATATGAAGCATTTATATATTGTCACACCAAAGCATGATCAGAGGGTTTCAATTATAGCTGCAAGTAATCTTGGCATCGGGGGCATACCAACCATTTCTTGCCCCTCAAGAACCCGGGCCACTTCACTCATTGTAGGCCTATCAAGCTCATCATCCTGGATGCACCAGCATGCAACTCTACAAACTCTTTCAACCTCTTCCAAATCGAAGTTACCTTGTACACATGGATCAATCAAACTTCGCACGTCTCCCTCATGAAGCTTTCTGATGGCTTGTACAGGGAAATATTCAACATAGTTACTACTGCCACTAGATGCTTCAGGTGAATTATTCCTCCTTCCTGATATCAATTCTAACAGCACCATACCAAAACTATAAACGTCAACTTTCGGTGTAATAGCAACACCACTAAGCCACTCTGGGGCGAGGTAGCCTATTGTTCCTCTGCATGTAGTCAGAACTCGGCTAAAATCTCGTCCAATAGCTGCTACCATCCCAAAGTCTGCAATTTTAGGAGCAAATGATGCATTGAGAAGTATGTTTTCTGGTTTAATATCGCAGTGTATGATGCATTTGTGGCAACTTTTGTGCAAGTAGGACAATCCTCTTGCAACTCCTACAGCAATTTGATATCTGGTACTCCAATTTAGGACAATAGCTCTACTGCTATGGAATAGATGAGCATCCAGAGATCCATTTGGCATGTGTTCATACACAAGCAGCCTCTTGCCACCTTCACAGCAGAAACCAATCAATTTGATTAGATTGATATGTTGGATCAATCCAAGCGAGCTCACCTCAGCTCTGAACTGCTTCTCTCCCTGGCGCGCTACATCCAGTCTTTTAACTGCTATAGTTGTCAAGTCACTTAAAACTCCCTTGAATACAGAACCAAAACCACCTGCTCCTAGCTGTTCCGAAAAATTTTTAGTAGCATGACCTAGATCATTGTATTTAAAAGCGATAATTCCAATGCTAGCTTGAGTCCCACTCAATGATGCACCAAACCATTTGAGTTTGTTCCTCCAAATGATCATTAGCAGAAAAATCATCACCAGTAACCCACAACTAATAATGATTGCAGCAGCACCAACTCCACCAATTGGTTTTCTTTTGTTATCTCTCAAACTCAGGAAATCTTTTGTGGCAAGGCGGATGTAAAGAGCATCTTCGGAAGTATTGTCAATGCCGTCATTCTTTTTTACATGAAGCAACTCCTCATGCCATACAGAACATATGCTATTGTTATAGGAATAAGCAGTGCAAGAACAAGAACTGAGACAAGCTTCTGCGCATTTGCTTTGAGTGGTACCTTCTTCTAAGATTAGGGGATTATATGGCAGTGTAACACGGGCTAAGGGGTGGAATACGTCCGTTGAATTATTTGTCATGTTTTCCTTACTAGAGCAATCTAATGGGTTATCGCGGACACATCCCCCTGTGGTATCACCAAGCTCCCAATCCCAAGGCGATTTCTGAGAGAAATTCTCCATGCATTCGCAGAATGGATACGAAATGCCATTGCAGACGGTGTAAGGTCCGCATGCAGCATAGGCGGTGCAGGGAGAAATAGGGTGGGCAAACGGTGTTTGCCATGACTGTTGGGCTTGCGACCAGACCTTTAGCTTGAACTGTCCACCAAAGGTGTCTTGTAGGAAGAACAGGCTATATGACTCATCCTGTAAACTATACATGTAGTACTCCTCTTCACCGGTGTCATTATATGTGAGTCTAATCAAACCTTTGGTTTCATGATTCATGTCTATATATGAGTTGAACAGTGATACAAGTTCATTGGTAGATGATTTTACTGATCCCCAAGACCAGTACACATCGGGGGGGTTGCTCCGGCAGCCCTTGTGGACCAAGGCTCCGTTGGTCTCTAGAGCAGTGCAGTATGAGCCAAGATCTGGATCAATCAGATTCTTTTTCGAGATGTATTGAATCTGCAAGCCAGTGATCTTGTTCCAGCTAATCTTGGCGCTTGGAAGCAAAACGTCTGTTGGGTAGTCAAAGCTCTGCCAGAATGTTACATTACTTGACGTGTTTCCTGCCACAAGGGCAAGGTTTCCGGTGTTCAAGAGAATGGCACGGGTGGTTTTCCTTTTGCTTGTTCTTCCTGTCCTATTGGCAATGTGACTGGACCAGATTATGGATTCATTTGTACCGGTAAGCTTAACGATGACAAGATTGCCATCGCCTGTGATTTTCAGCCGTGTTAGCTTGAGGTTGTGGGCGAGGATTGGTTCTTCTCTATTAGCAATCCATACAGTGGTAAGAACTGGGATCTTATCAAACCAGATGCCAACGTACCAGTTGGGGGAGGTGATGTTCAAGGGGTGTATGGAGGTAGTGTTTGTTCCAGACTTACTGGTGATGCTTGGCTGGAAGAAGCCGAGTGCATACTTGCCGTTCCTGGAGACGAGCTTGTCCCTGGCCCCGAATACTTGACCTGCCGTGAGAGTGTCATTTGAGGCGGATGATGATGGAGCGTTGTCCATGGACAAGAATAGGATAAGAAGTGGTATGTAGAAGGGAGGCATGGTGCAGTGTGGATAGGAGAATGAGCGAACGATGAGTGTGTAGCTGCTCTGCTATTCGGAAGCAGAGGATATAAATAGAAAGGCTCGCTGAAACGGACCAGTTCATGGAGTAACGCACATAAACACCCAAATATTAAATATTGGGTCCATGGAGTAATGCAAGTAGTCGATGCAACTTGGAAGATCCACGTCAACGACGGCCCAGCGAGTCAAAGTCAACGAACAATGAATGTGTAGCTGCTCTGGAAAGTAACTCGTCTTTGTGCGAAGTTCCAGAGTTTGTTCGTACATTCTTTGTGCATGAGTCAATAGACGTGAAAGAAAAACCGTGAGCTACAAACCAGGATTTTTTTTTTAATTTTAGTTGAACTTGTACGCGAGTTTAGAAAACGTTACTTGGCCTTCTGTCTTGTAGCTATAGTAGAGGTGGTTTTAATAATGTTTACGTCTGTGTATGTGCGACGTGACATAGACAGCTAGACACTATGTTTCTCATGATGATGTTTTGATCTGAGATAGATGAGATCCAGATAAGCTAAACAAAATACCGTGTCTTAAGATCAAAAAAAAAATAATCTATCTATTATATATATATTTGACTAACAAAAGGAGTTTCCACGTTCGCTCTCAAAGTCTAGAAATTCTCATGTTAATCGAAAAAAAGTAATATTATATATATATATGACCAACAAAAGGAGCTTCCATGTTCGCTCTCAAAGTCTAGAAAATTCTCATGTTAATTAAAAAAAAGAAAAGTAAAAATTATCCACTACTGCCATTATGAAAATTTTAGACTAAAATAATCTTGCACATATTTTTATCATACCCACCATTGCCATTATATGCGGTGCATCACCGTTCATATTAAAACAAACGTGTAGAACCTCTATATTTTGTTGCATCAGTATGAGTATATTCAATATATTAATAAAGTAATGGAGTTTACTTCAAGTAAGCATTAGAAGCCGCACATGACATTAGGATGTGGCTCTAAAACCATACATCCACTCCCTCGACTGCTGGACTTCAAAACTTTGCTACATCAGATTTGCTCTCGAAACATACAAAATTAATATATTGATTACTGAAAAAATAACCCACTTCTATCAATATGAAAAAATATTTTAATTATCCATACATCTATATATAACATACCAACCATGCCATTCTAAAAAATTCCCCAATTATTCCTAGGTTAGAACTAGAACATTGGATTTACTTATGCTCATTAGGGGAAGACGTACGTCAGATAACAGAGTTGAAGTGGACTCCGTTTTCAAAGAATCATGTGAGAAGGCTAGTCAGGATTTAGCAATTATTCCGATCTTGATATCTGTAAAGAAGGCACCGATGACCATGTCAAAGCTGTTACACAACCACAGCCAAGAGCGGCAACAAGATACTGAAGTCAAAAAGTGAGGATCGAGAACGACAACCAGGAGGATTAGAGGAGAGACGAGAGAAGATACAATTGTACAGACACGATGGCGCAATGACATGATCAACAATCTAGAAGCAGCAATCTCAAACTGCCATACACACACATATGTCGATATAGATACATAATGGGTTTGGTTTGATGACACTTTCACCAAGAGAAGGGCAAGCGACGAGTTTTGTTCCATGAAGTGGACAAGGTGATCTTCTTGCCGATATTGTGGGGGACATCTTGGCAGGGATGAAAAGAGTGAGGAAGACTCACAATGTGATGGTTCATTGCTAAAGATCTTTTTTGATTGCGAGGGAACCAAGATTGGGTACTATTGTGGCATTGGCATGGTGCTCATTATTGCAGACACAAAACGTCTGGTTGGTTAAAAGTGTGGATATCAGTTCCATGGGAGGTAGATGCTGACACCATCTGAAGTTTTCGCCATTCGTGTTGCACGGAGGGATATGCTTAATGAGAGAGGAACTCTGCCAGCTATTGATCGCCCTTCATGCCCGCCACTCTTTTGCACTGGTTCATTACAAGTTATTTAGTGCATATAAATGTGCATCAAAGAGATCGATAATGCACTCAACACTGGCACAGAGATTAGCAAGATTGATGGCCAGCATCCACCTGTTCCCCGTGACGTTCTACAACCATCCATTGCAATGAACGGACGAGAGACCGTGTATGAAGGGTCAGTAAGCCCTATGGCCATGAATTGCTCTGACCAATCCCCTGTAACAACAAAATCAATTTATAGCAAAGATGACAAACTGAACAAACAATTAGAATCATCAGAGGAAATCATGAGATTCATTCTGGGGAGGTTGCAGATTACTACAATATATGGACATGAAAAATCTCTTGCAGATAATACTAATTTGGACTCCACTTTCTACAGCCAACCATAAAAAAAATCTGCAAGATCCTAAAGTTTTTGAGTATGCGTTTTGATGGTTGGTTGCAAGATCCTATATAAATCAGTAAGGTACAATAAAGTTATGTTGAAATTATGGAACCTCTAGCCGTGCAAGTGCGCGGGCCACCATACTAGTTATTGTAATTTGTAACATATCTTATGAGTTATCAATAAACAGTGGCAGATACTTCGTGGTCCTACTTTATTCTGCAAAGAAGGGAATCGGGTCGGGGTGGAAGCAAAATCTTCGGTGGAGATAGCAGCAAATCAGGGAAGGAGATGGCAGGGAGAGTGCAGGGATATTGGATTTTACTTTCTTTTTTGTTAATCCTTCAATAAATCAAGGGCTCAGATTGAAATTTTGTTTTACCTCCTAAGACGTAAGACAAGACCTTTGGTACTACCGTAAAAGGACTCTATTATTATGCCACTGCCGACAGGTTCATCCGATGTGTGTTGTATACGGCGCCTCCAATAGGTTCGTCCAATGATCTAGCATCTCAGTCTAGCTAGAATGCTAGATATAGTATATCACCTCATGTGGTTGATTCGGTTCATCTTCCTTCATACATTGTCTCTATCTGGTTGTTCCGTTTCATATTCGTTGGGCCCAAGGGTGTGACATGAGTAGACGTGTTCTTGGCCGAGCCCTGCCCGGCTTACTTGTAACTATTGTGTAGGTTCCTGGCCGTCGATGAGGACTTTTGGCCGGCACGGTTTCTGGCCCTCGACGACTGACTTTTGGCGGGTGGCCGCGTGCTCACCATGGCGCGAATAGTGATGTCATGAGTCTCGCACTTTTCCTGGCCGTCGATGAGGACTTTTGGCCGGCACGGTTCCTGGTCCTCGACGACTGACTTTTGGCGGGTGGCCGTGCTCACCATGGCGCGGATAGTGATGCCGTGAGTCTCGCACTCCAGCTTGGCCGCAATGGCAATGGCGATATTCGTAGAACGCGACTGTCATGGTTGGAATTTTTTTAAAAAATAATATTATTTAATTTGGCAATAACAGAACTAATACCGATTCGCAGGGAATTACAAAAATAATACGTCGTCGTGTGTCCAAAGCGCGAAAATTGATTTATAGCACAGTGGACGCACGAAAACAGTGTTTTTGTGTCCCCAGTGCTCAAAAAAGGTCGTGTCACTCCGAAACAGCACGAAATGATTAGTTCCAGCAGTGGACGCGTGACAACAGCGAATTCGAGTCATGGTTAAGCTCTTTTCGTGGTGTGGGCGCTTGAATCCATCCTGCCGCGTGCCCGGAGCAAGAAATTCATTTTTCAAGCGTCCACCACTCGAAAACAGGAAAAACAAATTCTACACATGCAAATTTTAAAATGATTAACATTCAAGTTGAGGATACCTTTTGTGTATAATGTATAATAGTTATGTCGTATAATTGGTGTTAGGAATTAAGAAATATATATATATATAAAGTAAATAATGACATATGTGGTAATTAGAACTCCACTTCACAAGCTATGGGAGTATTTATTTTTTTTAAAAAAATTCTTATGCATATATTGAGATACAATAGGATTGTTTGTCTCGAACACTAAGATCATATTTAATATTTTGCTTATTTGCCTTCAATTTTATTGATTCAGGATTACTATGCTTACACGATGGAATGCAATAGATAATATTAAGCAATGCATTGTGGACAAGTTAGTCTTTTAGGTATTGTTTTGGGCTTTCTTCTGAGCAATGCTGGGTGCTATATACGAATTTGCTAGTTTGAAAGTGATATTTTTGTACAGAAAAATTTCCAAAATCGTCATTTGACAATGAGGACACAAACGTGAGAGAAACATTCACCTCAAGTTCGTATGGAGGAACACAGAGTGAAAAACAAAATTGTACGAAAACAATATGGGGATATTCTTGGTGATGCATTTCTCTCTTATACTCAAAAAAATATGTCATATTTTTTTGGAAAATTTTCTAGTTCTTGACTAAAATTGGTTCACTCAACATTTCTATCTGTTGGTTAAATATTTTGGATTACTGAGTCAACGTATTATGTTCAACACTTTAATCTAGTGAGTCAATATTAGTTAGTATTGGATCAACATTTTACGACTTTGCAAAAGAACCATTAACCATAGAAGAAAAATTAACCACCATTGCCATATGAAAACTAGCCTATAATACCCTTACCAACCATTTTTGTTAAGACTGACACTCAGGATGTCAAAAACCTAGCATGAGCACTCTAGGCACCACACCTAGTTCAACAAGAGTACCCTCACAAAGTTTGAACTCGGTTTGAATATATTTCAAATGAAAAACGGCAAAAAAAGAATAACAGTTTTCAACATAACATAGGTCCCCCAAAACTATATGCTGTAAGGTTTGATGTAACAAAATTTTGAGCAAAAGCCCAGAATTTTCCTTTAAGTTTTAGTCCCCAAATAAATGCCTAAAGGCTCGAAAACAGACCTAATTAGAAAAAAATCTTATTCAAATTTGAATGTAATATTTTAAGCAGACTTATTTTTAAAATTCAGATTACATCATTACCAACACACCCATATTTTTATTTTCTCAAACTAAGCTCTAGATTAATAGATATGCTAATAAACAGAAACCCATTTTTGAAAACCAACAAAAATATAAAAAAAATTGGAGGGGGCCCATCCATCAGATTCCTTTCCCTCTCTGTCTCTGACGTGGCCCCTTCTCTCCGGTGCCGAGCCAATAACCCTTATAACAGCCATTTCCTCTCGCCTTCCTCTCTGTCTCTCTCTGCTTACTCCTCAAGCTGCCGACCACCATTGTCGTCCGAGCGCCCAACTCGATGCACCGCTGCTCCTCCACCAGCCGCCACCTCATAAAGCTGCCCATCCAGTGTGCCACCTCGCCCTCAATGACCTCGTGAAGCCGCTCTGCCTCTCCTACTCCAAGCTGGCCGCAATCGGCCTCTTCTTCCCCATGTTTGACCGTTATTGCCTCGTCGATTCCTCCCACTCTGATGAGCTCGCAGCCATTCCTTTCACATGCATGCCCTCATCCTCCTCGTGCAGCTCCCCGCCTAATCTTATTCTCTCCCGTGCAGCGCTGCCACCAGAACAAACTCGTCTGCCATCCCCATCTGCCACTGTCGCTAGGGATGCAAGTTTTGCAATTTATGGATAGATGGGTCAGCCCAAAACTCTCTAAAATGAATAAGAATTGTCCTTCACCTTCTTAAGCTAGTACAACAACTGAACTAGAGGTTTGACCGACAATTACTCAATGGGTACCCACTTGTATCCCTAGTTGTCGCCCTGTGTCCTTGACGTCTAGCCACGGTGAGTGTTTTTCCCTCGAGAGATTGTTGAGCACCTCTCTCGTGGCCCACTGACTCTGGCCCGCGATGATGGCAAACTCACCATCACTTCTGCCGGCAGCTGCGGCCATGCCACTGTGTGCCCTGGCATGCTGCCATGCGCTCGGCTCTAGTCAGGCTCAGCCGAGATCTGCTTCAAGAGCTGTCGTGTGGGCCGCCATGTGGCCCAGATCTAATTGGCTCGGGGCTTGTTAATCTTTTCCTTTAGTTTCTCAACTCTAGAAATGCATATATAATTAATTACTAAGAGTTTCAAAGCAAACTAAAATTCTGTGAGTTCCTATAGTCATGTAGTATTTTATTAAAATGCTAAACCGCCATGCATGTTAATATTTTTAGCAGAGTGAAAATAAATAGTAAAAACACAAATAATATCCGTTTGGTGCTTCTGTAATTGTTATAACTCTGAAACATGGCGTGTGGGTCCCTTTCACCATTGCTGTTCACCATGTAAAATCACATATTTTAGTTCTTATTATTTTTATCATAATTAATTATTTAACATTTATACTAATTTAATTATTTAAAATAATTGGCTCTGTGCATGTCAATGTCACCTAGCCCAAAAATCACTCTTGGTATAATCTACCTATAGTAAATTGCTCACATGCATCTTTTAGAACCATGCTAAATTAATTAATTGTGTACTTTAAGCACCATATATATTATGTACTTATTTCTTGCATGGCAACATACTTAATATAATTAAAACACTATTTTGATCAGCAACCACTGCCCATGTACTTTGCACCCTTATATAGGCTGTGATCGATACACACGCACCATACTTTTATACACCGTTACCGGATTAAATTATTGGAGTCCATTAATGAAATTAACCAAATACACCAACCTTATGTCTCTAACTCACATTCACTTAATACATCGACTCCAAGTGCACATTATAAAAATGTGTTTTATGAATAGATTGCCATGAACTTTTTTCTCACGCACAACATCATTTGCATCATTTGGATCCCGAGGTGAACCACCTGTAGGTCGAGGTCGCACAAGAGTCCGAAGGAGGAGGTGATCCCGCTAGTTAGGAACCAGCTCAAAGCAAGCCCCAGTGCATCCCACCAAGTTTTACCCTTTTTCTTGTATCACTAGTGTGATGTAGTGTTGAATGTGCATTAGCTGGACAGGTGGTTTGAAAACCTAGTCTGGATAGCCATATGTCATAAGTGGCTTTACCTAATTAGGACGACAAATCATCGAGTGAAATAGAGACCACATGAAGCTCAGGTTTGAAATACTTGGGAATGGATATGAAAAGGATTATAGAAGGGATTTAATTGGAGACCGGATGGATAATTAGTGGAAAGTAAAGACGGAGTGTTCAGTATGGTAGCCCCATCTAACCATCTATGTCGCATAAGGCCCACGTCGTGTCAGCCCATGAGATTAAGTTTGAACATATTGTTTGTATGCTGGAGTTATGGATCCAGTAAACTGATATAGCGATAGTGGTGGCATAGTTGGAAGATATCATATTCCTTTGATTGATGGAATTTGAGAGGAGAGGAGGGAACGATCCACTCACAAGTGTCGTCTGGGACACATCACGTTTGGGGGCCCTTCTCAGGGGAGCCAGACCCAAAAGGCTTTGCGGCGCTGAAGCAAAGATTGCCTCATGTGGCTTCGGGGAAGCATGTATGGGAAGTGCAATTAGGTTTCTTCTGTAGGATATACGTTTGATTCAAATCATCGTCTCTCATAGTAATAAGTACCACTTGATCGCTGCTCTAGAATATAGTAAAAAGAGCAACATGATGAAGGAAATTAATATTAATGTGCTGTATTTAATTACTTGTATTGCAACCATGTATGTTATAGCTATAGATCGATGAAAATAAATTTATTATTTCACATCATAACTTAACTTGATGCTAAAACTTGAAAGTAAGGATTTACTCATAGACTGGCTTTTTGGCAACCTCATCCTACCGTCGGCCTTTGCATGTTTAGGAGTCAGCAGTAGTTGGCTATTTTTTATGGGTAAGTATTGCTGAGTATTAGTTATACAGGAAGTAGCTCTATATGGTTTTCAAATGACCAGGATGGTGAATATCACTATATAGAAGGTTTCACTAGGAAGGGCAGCGTCCCAACTGCTGGAACATCGAGTGGGAGCCTTACAATATGGATGAGGAGTGATCTGCTAGTTGCCAGTATGGTGTCATGGACAAGACACCTATCATGGCTGGATGTCTATGTGTATCGCCGTGAGAGAGCGATTGTATCTTAATCATTTCGTCGAACTTTATTCGTTGTTGAACTATTCACTTCTATATTTTTTTTTATTAAAACTCAGGTTTATAACTTAAACTTGGATTTATGTAAAACTCTATACTCCATATGTTTTCGTGTTGTAAACAGTATTATTCCCATCATGTGTTGTACTATGGACATCACAACTCGTGTCGCTACCCGAGACAAATAATATTATTACTTTTCACTAAACCACATAATACTACTAGTAATACATAGATCCTTGCTCATTGTACCATGACAGGAAATTTTAGCATACAATAAATAAATAAATAAATAACATTCATGGGTCTATGTCTACAATCTGTTGATACAATTTCAAAACTAGGTATGCGAAAAAACAAACATGCATAGAATAACTTGAAGTACAAAAATATTTTCATCTATAATCCTTGGCCTGTTGATTGATAATGAGTTACTCATGCATTTTGGTGCTGTCAGCAAGAATTATCCTATTTATTTCAAGTAAATTATGAAAATATAGTTAGTCTGTAATCACAATATAGACAACAACACTTATGTCGAAGTAGAAGCAGCATAAACCAAAATTTTCAAGATCTGATATTTTTACAACTCAAGAAGTAAATGCAATAATGTATAGATAGTGGATTCTTATGTTTTTATAAGTGAGCAATAGTGTAAGAAATTATCTCTTCACGTTTTCATATGAACATTTCATAATTTTTTATGGGACTTGCTAATTTTCAGCTGACTGAAAGTTTGGGTAACTTTCAATCACCGCTTTGAGCCATTAGATCTAGATCCAATGGTTTATAATTATTATTCAAATAATCCTAAAAAAAATCAAAACTCAAAGTAACAAACCATTGATTGAAAACTTTCAATCAACTGAAACCTAGGAAACATGTTTTTTTTTATTTCCCCGTATATTTTTTAGGTCAATTTCCCCGTACAAATGGGTTTATGAAAAGAAAGGCTAGTAATTATCAAAGGATATCTGTCACGGTGTTACACAAAAAAAAAAAGGATATCTGTCACGGTTCAACTGGCCCAATTTCGTCGTAGGAGCCTTTTCCCCTGCCTAATGGCTAAGGCATTCAAGCCCACGCCACCTTTTCGTTTCATCTTCATGGTGCGTGTTATAGATTTATGAACTCAAGACTGCTGCCTTGCCTCATCGGTTTCCTCCATCCATTTTCTTAACGAATTGAAGCGAATGCAATACAAGGAAGAAGTCAAGAAGGCTGGCACGCCGCTGGGAATCGTTCTACAGCTGTACTAGGAGTAGCATATATATGTATGTTGTGTTCCGTATACGTATCACTATCATACACCACACAGAGATCAAAATATACATTTACTCAAGGGACATGGAGACGGAGGATCGCCCTCCTAAACTGAGGCTGGTGCTTCCCACCGATCTTCCAGAAAGCGCTGCCGTCCAGAAGGAGAATGGGCGCTCCTCCGGTCCGGCGGCGTATATGGCGGAGGAGGACATCGACGCGCTGGACTGCGGCGTCTGCTTCGTCCCACTGAAGCCGCCCATCTACCAGTGCGAAGTCGGGCACGTAGTGTGCGGGACGTGCCGCGATAAGCTCGAGGCCGCCGCCGCCGCCGGCAAGACTGAGTGCCACGTCTGCGGTGTCGCCGGCCGGTACCGCCGGTGCCACGCGATGGAGAAGGTTGTGGAGTCTGTCCGTGTCCCGTGCACGAACGCTGCCTACGGCTGCACTGCGAGACCGGCCTACAACGACCAGCACTGCCACCTCCAGGCGTGCACGCACGCGCCGTGCCGCCGTTGCCCCGACGCCGAGGCCTGCGGCTCCGTCGGCTCTACGACGGCGCTCTGGGTCTGGGAGCATGTGTCCAGAGCTCACATCTGACGTTACATCTCGTTGTTGTTGTTATTGTTGTTTCTATTTCTTTTTTCTTTTGAGGAATCTACGGTAGGGGAAACCCCCACCTGAATTTGTTATTGCGATACAACAAGGTTTTGCAAGTGTTCGCTGCTCAAGCACTGAACGCACAGAGGATAGGCCAGGAGAGCTGCTACTATCTTATTATTACATACATCAACAACTAGAGCACACCAGTCCTCGAGTACCAGGGTGTGGACACTTTTTTTTTTTAATTTCAAAGTTTTAATTTTGACAGATAAAAAACTGACCGTCACCGGAAACGGTTTCGGTAGGTTTTTTAATCAATGCATGCACTGTCCAACTGTGCAGATGTTCTTGCGGCAACGTGGCCCTCGCCGGCAACGGCATGGCAACATCGTCGAAATTCTTCCTGTTTCTCCTCTTCCAGACGGTCCACAGCAGCCCAACAAGCAAAGTATTCTTCAGTTGTTGGTGCCAGACGGGGAACAAGGAGGAGAACACCACGCACGGTGCATCTCCTTCAGGTCCTGCAATGGAGGTATAGAATGAAACAATATATGAACCGAGCAATCAACCATGAACTAAGTCAATAATTAATGCGCAAATTCAAATCACGCCTTGCATGGTTGTCATACTGTTCTCAGGTTTCCTTGCACTAGGAAAGACCTTTCAGAGCGAATCCTTGAGTGTCGAACACATAATGTACAGCCGGTGCCATGCCATGGAACGCTGTCCACGGCTGCGACGCTAGGCTGTTCTACTACGACCACCATGGATGCCGCCAGGACGGTGTGTGCTCATGCGATGCCATCATTACAGGAAAATTGATGTTTGCCGAGTGTTTTTTCTTTGGACACTCGGCAAAGAACGTCTTTGCCGAGTGCCGTACAAAAAACACTCGGTAAAATAAATACATTTGGGTGTTTTCTTTGACACTCGGCAATGTATTTTTTGTCTAGTGTATTATTTTGGACACTCGCAAAGATAAGAGTTTGTCGAGTGTTTTTTCTTGACACTCAGCAAATAAATAAATTTTTTTCCTGTTCTAGTCATAGAACTTTTTGTACTCTCCACATAAACATGTGTTACTCCATGTTAAAATTTGACATTTTTTGTATTTGTTTGCTATATTTTTTTGAATAAAATTAAATTTGAACTACAAGTGACTCAAATTAAAAAATTAATGAGTATAAAAATTATATTCATGTTATTTGCCCAATTTAAGATCTTACTCATGAAATAAAAAAGAAGAGTGAATTACATGGCATGTCCAACAACTTGTGAGGTGGGTGCAAATTTGTCCACAGACTTGACACTGGTGCAAGCATGTCCAACAACTTGTTTCCGTGGATTATTTTAGGTCTGTAAACATGTGGCACCTTGTCATCTTGCTGACATGGACTTTGGTGTCTTGCCAGCCTTCACAATACAACTAACCCCTTGCAACGCCTGACTCCTTATAGATAAATATTTTTTTTTTCTCAGAAGCACGTTAATTCTCTATTCAAAAAAGCTAGTGGCGCCGGCAAGATGGAAAGCAATACTAGCTTGCATTCGCATGCCACATGTCGCAAGTCTGATGTCTTCGCTCATAAGTGAACACAGTCAAGTAAATGGTGGAAGGCCACAGTGAGATAAATTAAGATACGAAAAAAAAATTTCACACAGTAAAGATATATGTGTTCTAAATTTTTGAAAATCTTCGACAATTCTACTGAGCATAAAAGAGAATGTTGTCTTTACTACATAATACTATTGTCACTTATTTGCCCTCTTGGTGCTATTATTCTTTCTTGGCGTTGCCTTCCTCTTCCGAGCAATTGCTCTCCCAACTACTGTTATTGTGGTTAGTGGACGCCGTGGCGCAACATCCCTGCTTGATGATATAAAAGCAGATTCCGGCAATGGTGTTGCATGAGCTCGAGGAATCTGGTTGGTTATGGCATGCACAATGTCAAGATAGTTATATTTGATTGCAAATGCGACAGATGTGAAATAGATAAAATACATACCTCCATCATCAGGGTTGATATAACAGATTTCCTCTCCTCAGAATAATTTATTGAACTCATTCCAGTAGTAGACATGGCCTGTAAATTATGGTTGAGTCCCAAAGTGATCTATTGTTGTAATAGTGAGCTTATAAATACTATCTAATAACTTCACCTGAGTAGTGACAGGTTGAACAAAATTGTTATTGGGAACTTGAACAGGACCCCGCCTTACCGGCATCTTGCCACCTGCCAAATCATCAACCTTCCTCTTCTCACATCCTTTTCTGTTATGCCCAAAATCATTGCAATATGAACATTGAATCTTTACACCATGCTTGGATATCTTCGTACCTCCCTCAAGTTCTTGTGGCTGCTTTCTCCTAGATTTTTTAGGCCTACCAACCCTCTTTGCATACATTGGTGGTTTCAGCACCATTTATTTTCTCCCAGTGGGCTTTGTCCCAAGTAGACATTATATTGTACTCATAAGCTTCTCTAAATGCTTGTATGAAATAGCAAGCTGGCACTTTATCCTCTGGCTTGGTCCTCTCATGCCTAAGACAAGAAATTGCATGGCTGCGTGGGACACCTGTCAATTGCCATCTTCTACAGTCACATCTCTTTTTTCCTTATGTGCACAATATATTGAAATTCTTTTTCATATATTACCAAATGAGTTTCATATATACTACATAACAAATTTGTAATAAATAAAACAAAAAACATCTTACCTTTTATCTATCGGTCATAATTGTCCATGTAGAAGTGTTATGGATCCCTAGATCATCCTTCAAAATGTTTAGAAACCATGTCCAAGTTTTTCTATTCTCAACCTCCACTACGGCTATTGCAATTGTATATATGCAGTCATTGGGGTCCATTCCAACAACAGTGAGAATATTACCACCAAACTTAGTCTTTATGTGACAACCATCAAGGCATATCGGTGGTCTGCATCCCATCATAAACCCCCTGTTACAACCATCCAATGAAACATACGATGTATGAAAGCACCCGTGTTCTAGGTTCAGAAAAAAAAAATGGCTACCAGGGTTTGACCTTCTTATCTCCTGACTATAATCCCATAATAGGTTGTATTGTGATATCTCATCACCATATATAGATTCATACATGAGTCTTCTTGCCCTGCCTAACTTGTGCCTTGATGGTGTCGTGTGAAACTCCTTTTGAACTGTTCGTGCAAAACTACTAAGAGTTATCTTATCATTATCTCTAAACATCTCAATGTAGTGTGCTGCAAGAAACTTAGCTGTCAAAACTTTGACTTCCCACTCCCTGTGACATGTGTGTAAGGACACATACTTCTTTAGAAGAAAGCATTTTGCTCTACTATCATAAGAGGCATGCAATATCCAGGGGCATCCTTTAGCACAACGAGACTGAATTCTCTGTTTTGTTATTCTTCGGTGATTTAATAGCAACTCTATTCGTTATGCTATATGCGGCGATTGCCTTTCTCAATTCCTCGACACTTGAAAATACCATCCCAACAGAAAATTGAGGAGATGACATGTCGAATTCAGCACAAAAAAGCTTAAAGTTGAACTTAACATCACCATCTTCTTCTTCATCTGAAGACTCAGGTAACCTTAATGGTTCAGTATCACAGTGAACAGGTTCTTGTTCTTTACTACCTTCTGCTTCCTTTTTCCTTTTCTTGCTGGTGAGCTCATCTTCAACACTATCATCCACATAGTTCTCAAATACATCATCATCTCCTTTGTTGACATCGTAGTCACTATCAATAAATCCTGGATCATCTCCTGAATCATCGCCATAATCAATTTCATCATTCTCACAAGCTTTCCCAGAACTACATTTCTTCTTGGGATGGGCCAGATTTGGATATAAACAGGTTTGCTTCTCCACAAGAACTGGCTTAGTTATTACTTGGTTTTATTTTGCTCAATCAAGTAGGCATAGGAGCTGGATCTTCAATCGCCAATTCGCCCCAATTTACACCTTCCACTATGTCTTGGTTATCCATACAGAGTGCCAAAGTACTGAACTTTGGAATCATTGCCACCATGCTGTTTGTATCAGCGTCACATGCCACCCTTTGCCATCCGTCACTGATATGCTTTCCAGACAAGCACCAAAAAACTTTAGTCTTCTCAGTTTTCTCATGACCTAACTACTGGATGAAATCGTCAATCCAGAATGAAGATCATGTATCAGATTCACAATGGTTAAAATATCTGATGTTGTCATCAACATAAATCATGTTGCTACCATGTCCACAAAAACTCTACTGCGGTGCATCTCGATGCTGAATTCATCATCACAGTCACCTAAAGTGTCATATACCAAGGTTAGAAATTTTAACACAATACACATACACTAAAAGTATTGAAAAGATTATGATATAAAATAATGGAGACGCTGTATGGAAAATAAACTACACATAAAGGTATAACTGTTAGACTAGTCATTATGCATGTGTTACCTTAGTACTTATGCATGTATTTGTGCATGGTCTGTATAGCGTGGCCGCACGTATCGTGCTTGGTCTCCTGGTTTCCACCGTCAGTATCACGCGTATATGGTTAGCTCTCCTAGATTCTCTCCCGGCCTTTGTTTCTATAAACCGGAGATTGAGATATAGTAGTAGACAGCCTATATATGTAACCTATTGGTTAATCAATAATCATTGCATGATTTACTCCGCTTTCAATAACAATCACACTGATATGCATAATGAATTTATAAGAAGGCAGACCAATTAAATTTTGTAAGAAGGCACACTGATATGCATAATGAATCATTGCTAGATCGTCATGTTCGTTTACCTTTTGCCTCATCTACATCGCGAGCTAGTCAAAACTTCGATTTAATACACTATGATTTATGGACATCTCTCATCATTAGTGTGTCTGGCTATAAATATTATCTCGTCATTCTTGATGATTGCTCGCATTTTTCATGGACCTTCCCTTTACGCTTAAAATCCGAGACATTTTCCACGCTTGCTAACTTTTTCTCATTTGTGTCCATCCAGTTTGGTCGCACCATTAAAAGTGTCCAATGCGATAATGGACGTGAGTTTGACAATTCCACTGCCCGCGCTTTCTTTCTCACTCATGGCGTCGACTTTCGCATGTCCTGCCTCTACACATCCCAGCAAAACGGTAAGGCCGAGCGCATTCTTAGAACTACAAATAATATCATGCGATCCCTCCTATTTCAAGCTAGCCTGCCACCTGCCTATTGGGTCGAAGCCTTACAAACAACCACATATTTGCTCAACTGTCACCCCACTAAAACACTTAATTTTGCCACTCCATACTTCGCTTTCCATGGTGACCATCCATCATACTCCCACCAACGTATTTTTGGCTGCAAGTGTTATCCCAATATCTCTGCATCGGTTGTGCATAAGCTTTCTCCTCGCTCCATGCTATGTGTTTTTTTAGGCTATGCCTCCAATCATCAAGGGTGTCGCTGTCTTGATCTTGCTTCCAATCGCCTAATCATCTCTCATCATGTCATGTTTGATGAGTCTTTGTTTACATTTGCTAAAAAATCACCTCCCATTCCTTCATCCGAGACTTTGATTTCTTGTCGGAATTTGACGTTGTACCAATTCCTATTGGTCCTCGTTTGCTTGGTTGTGTTGATGCAGATAGTACTGTTGCTGCTGCTGCCGGACGTGGTTCGTGTCGTGCTGCCCCTGTTGAAATCCCATCACAGGATGTTGCCAGCGTGGCCCACACGATGCCATCCCCTGGTGCTGCCTCCACACGTGCGGGCGCAAGACTCCCGTCCCCGCACTCAGCTGCGCCTGCACCGACAGGTGCTGCCTCTCCCAGCGCCACTGTAGGCGCTGACCCATCCCGGGTTCCAGCCGACGCAGCGGACGCTCGCGCAGAGGCCACGCCCGCCTCTAGTCACGTCCCGGCTGGTGCTAATACACGGGACAGTGCCCCTAGCCGCGCCTCGGCTAGCACGCAGGTGCCTGCTGTTGACTGCGCTCCTGCCAGCGTCTCGGCTACCGTGAGTGCTCCCGAGGTGGCCCCGGCTCCTCCTTGTTCTGGAGTACTCCCTATTACCCCGGTGGTCAACGAGCACATTATGGCTACCCGGGGTAAACACGGTTTTTGGCAACCAGTTGATCGCCTCAACCTCCATGCTACCACGCTCTCGCCCCTGCCGAAAACTTATCGTGGCACACTTGCTGATCCTAACTGACGTGATGCAATGATTGAAGAGTTCTCTGCGCTGCAGGTGAATCACACTTGAGATCTTGTCCCTCCACCATCTGGTGTTAATATTGTTACAGACAAGTGGGTTTTTTCGTTAAAATTTCATCCCGATGGTTTTCTTGATCGTTATAAAACTCGTTGGGTTCTTTAGGGATTTTACACAATGACACGGTGTTGATTTTAATGAAACTTTCAGTCCTGTGGTTAAGCCTGCTACTATTCGAACAGTTCTTATAGTTGCTCTCTCACATCGTTGGCCCATTCACTAGTTGGATGTCAAAAATACCTTTCTTCATGGTACCTTGTCTGACACAGTATATTATGTCCAGCCTTCTGGATTTGTTGACCATGCTCATCCTGATTTTGTTTGTCGGCTCAACATATCTCTATATGGATTGAAACAGGCCCCACATGCGTGGTACAATCGTTTTGCCTCTTACATAACATCCCTTGGTTTTGTTGGTGTTTCCTCAGATACCTCTCTCTCCGTTTATCGTCGTGGAGCGGATATAATTTATTTGCTCCTATATGTTGATGATATTGTGCTCACAGCTTCCTCTGCATCTCTGCTTCGGCAAGTTATTGGCGACTTGCAGCATGAGTTTACTATGAAGGACATGGTTGCTGTGGCTACAGTTCGAGTTCTTCATGTGCCCACCACTTCTCAGCATGCTGACATTTTCATTCAGGTCCAGTCTTAACGTCTGCTATTCTGCCGCTATGACTGGGGGGGGGGGGGGGGTTAGACTAGTCATTATGCATGTGTTACCCTAATACTTATGCATGTATTTGTGCATGGTCTGTATAGCGTGGCCGCACGTATCGTGCTTGGTCTCCTAGTTTCTAGCGTCAGTATCACGCGTATATGGTTAGCTCTCCTAGATTCTCTCTCGGCCTTTGTTTCTATAAACCGGAGATTGAGATATAGTAGTAGACAACCTATATATGTAACCTATCGGTTAATCAATAATCATTGCATGATTTACTCCGCTTTCAATAACAATCACACTGATATGCATAATGAATTTATAAGAAGGCAGACCAATTAAATTTTGTAACTTTTGGCTTTATGAAAGTTGATCTAACATATTCAGAGTTGTAAGCAAATTGGATTTAGCCTAGAAAGATAAGCTCGAAGTGCATGCTGCCTCCACGATCTTTCTACCCAAGTATTAGAACAGGAGAATAGCACAGTATGCAGGAGACAATCCACCATCAGGACGCACAACAAGGGCCATCGTTCCCCGTGAGAAACAATGGTGCAGTACGATCTTCCAATGATGACTTGACTCACCTTTTTTCTTCCAAAATAGCGACGAGATTGCTAGCTAGATCTCCACAGCCGTAATAGCGAGATAAACCGCACATGTAAAAACCTAAACCCACTATATCTTTTCTACTGATTAGTCCACAATGTGTAGTAGAAGAAAACATGCATCCAAGATATAGATAGACATAGGAGGGTTATATGTAAAATATGAGCCAGCAGAGCATCTATCATCCATGTCAGCAAGCTGACAAGGCGCCACATGTTCACATTGGACCTAAAATAATCCACTGAAACAAGTTGTTTGACGGGCTTGTACTAGTGTCAAGTTTTTGGACAAATTTGCACCCACCTCGCAAGTTCTTGGAGCTGCCATGTAACTCACTGTAAAATATAATTTGGTGTTTTGTTTAAGAAATATGACCACAGTAACGTGTGTCTGAATGATTTATAAATTTTTAAAAAATTAAATAAAGTATGAAAATCATGAATTTTGTCATGATGTGTTGGTATTACAAGTGGAAGCTATGATAAAAAAGTAGAGAATGTTTCACATAAGTTGTCACGTGTGATATTTACAAAATGGAGAATCTCTGAAGAATAACCTTTGATTTAAGAATGAGTTGTTAAGAGTTGGAGTCAAATTTGAATTCGACTTCAAATTATTTTGTATAGGTCATAGATTAAATAAATTACATCATTTCAAAATTTGATTATTTTTAAAATTTGTTTGATAATTTCAAAAAAAATTTGAAGCCCATAGGAAATTTTCTTTGCCTAGTGTTTAATTTAGCACTCAGCAAAGAACCTCTTTGCCGAGTGTATTACTTTTGACACTCGACAAAGAGCCTCTTTGCCAGTGCATTATTTTTAACACTCGACAAAAAGCCTCTATCATGAGTGTATTATTTTTGACACTCGGCAAAGAACCTCTTTGTTGAGTGTCTGACAAAAAAACACTCGATAAAGAGGTATAATATAGGAAGATTGAAAACAGAATCTAGATACAAGTGACAGTGTGGTGTAATGGAAGGGTGCTTCATGCGCGAAGGGGAGGTTGCTGGTTCGAATTCTAATGTCCGCACTTAGTGCATCGTGCGTGAAAAAATGCCACGACTTACAATGGGGATGGGTGGGCAGGGTTCCTGGGCGCAAAAAAAAATTTGCAAATTTTTTGGGTTTTTTCTTTGCGATTTACATTTGCCGAGTGTAAGCCTTTGAGTGTCACTCGGTAAAGAGCACTTTACCGATACTTTTTTTGTCGAGTGTATTTAGGTCTTTGCCGAGTGTAATTTTTTGGGTTTTTTCTTTGCGATTTACATTTGCCGAGTGTAAGCCTTTGAGTGTCACTCGGTAAAGAGCACTTTACCGATACTTTTTTTGTCAAGTGTATTTAGGTCTTTGCCGAGTGTTCTTAAAACTCGGCAAAGAGCCGGATTCCGGTAGTGCATGCCACTGCCCAGGCGAGAGCTGCGGCTTCATGGGCCCCTACTGGACACTCGGCAAAAACCTAACGGATGGCACATAAAATTAAACTAACAAAGCACGTGGTGGACACATGCTATGTTTTTTCGACTGTGCCCTCCTTACCGAGTGTCCAGGTGGGCTTTACCGAGTGTTTTGACCTGGGCACTCGACAAACATAGTTCATTGCCGAGTGTCATCCTTGGGACATTCGACAAAGAAGTCATTTGTCGAGTGCCCGATATAAAGCTCTCGGCAAACGGTTGGACACTCGGCATTTTTCAGTTTTTTGGTAGTGAGAGAGATTTGGATGGTGTATACACACACACAAAAAAAAATTATGCGCACCGGGCATCATTGTTATATGGGACTCAAGGTAGCAAACATAATCTCTTGGGTGGATAATTTTTTATTGTTGGCTCCACGGTGATTTGGGTGGTGTATACGCAAATATCTAGCAAACATTATCATAGTAGCAGTTTTAGCTTTTAGGTGAGTTTCGATCCTTCCTCATCTTTGTGCGAAGGAATTTTAGTTTTCTACAGCCAGAGAGACGGCTGCGGCTTCCCTGTGCCCATGCGCTGTGCCGATCCGTGCGCCGGCACACATGGACGGCATATCCCATACCCCCAAACCAGGCATCGGGCCCACGCATGCCAGCCGGGCCTGTTTCCTTCTCCACCGCCTGACGTCCGAACGGAACGGGCCGTCACCTCCCCATCGATGGAGGAAAAAAGAACACATCGCTCCGGTACCTTGCACCAGTATGAGAAGTTCCCTAGATGGAATCAGTTTTGGAGGTTCAAGCTGTGAGACTCCACAGGGCGAAACTCGATCTGAATCGTGTGAAGCTTTCAATTGTGACATTGTTGATTTGGGTGGAATAATCTCTTGGTGGATGATGGGGATGGTCGATTCTCGACAGCGAGGATTCTCGACAGCGAGGATTTGGGTGGAATAATCTCTTTTGGTCGATTCTTGTCATTGCGAATTGTACCCAAGTGATAAAAATCAACTGAACTAGAGTTTATTTTCTATATTTCACGATGTAAGATCAGTACTCTGCTTATACCAACTGTCATTTGATTAAGAGATTTTTAGGTCTGGCTCAGAGCAAAACAAGTTATCAGTGAAAACGTATTGGCTGCAAAAAGTTTAAAAAAAAATTATCGACCCTTTTCTACAAAAAAAAATCTCCATTAAATCTCTGGACATGCATATATGCATGCATTGCAATTGGTTATCCATTGATTAGTAATCCATCTTAATTATAAAATAAATTCTTTTCTTTTTGAGACCACGATTACATAGTAATTCTTTGCAGTGCGACGTCGGACATGTTGTGTGCTCGCCGTGCCGTGACAAGCTCAGGGGCAGCAGCAAGTGCCATGTATGCGGCACCGCCACCGGTGACTACCGCCGGTGCCACGCCATGGAGCGCCTAGCTAGTGGAGTCAATCCGCTTCCCATGCCCGTATGCCGTGCACGGCTGTACTGTCATACCGGCTTACTGTCACAAGCAGAGCCACCGCCAGTCGTGTCCTCACGCGCCGTGCCGCTGCCCCGGCAAGGACTGCGGCTTCATCGGCTCGTTGACGGCGCTTCTGGACCACTTCGCCGGCACCCACGGCTGGCCTTGCACCACCAGGACCAGAGCCGGGAAAACGTGCAGGTGCAGCGTCCGCCTCAGCGACGGCTTCAACTTTCTCCTCACTGAACTCACCGGAGATGGCGAAGGTGGTGGCCGCGGCGCTGCCACCCCCAGCGGCAAGTACCTGTTCCTGCTGAACGTGGCGCGGCAGGAGGTTGGCCGTGCCATCTCCGTGCTCTTCGTCGGCCGGAAACCGGCCACAAAAGCACTGAAATGTGTTCTCACATATTCGCGGCGCCACCACGATGCTTCTGGGCATCACAAGTTCTTAGGAAGTCATTTGCTACAATCAGAGATCAATGTAGAATGCTGGGATCTCTCTACTGGGCTTCCCAGTCCGAAGGACTGCTTCCAGTTTATCGTGCCAGATTTTGTTCTTGGAGAACATAAAGACAATGCCATACAGGTCAAAATCAGTATTTCCGTCGTTGATTTGGAATAATGCCATCTAGATTTGTGTATGGATGCATGTAAGGTAAATTGATATCTAGAAAATAGGTTTTCAGGAAATCGACAGGTGTGATATTTATTTTCTAGAAAATAGCAGGTTGGGAATGAACCAAATATACAACTATTGGTGCAACACATTTGTTTTAATCGCTCGTAACTACATATACTAGCCCAACAGGCCAATACGACACTGATATGATGCAGTTGTTTACAGAAGCACCACCACCAGTGGGTTTGCTGCGTGCGTAGTTATCTCATATGGCTTGCCGTAGCTACATATGCAGTTGTTTCTGCAGTGAGTGGATAGGGAGCGTGTGAATGGAATCAACTCATCCTTCTAAATTTCACTGAATCAAACTTATTTTTGGTGGTAAGAATATGGCCTAGAGAGAAAACGGTGTTATGAATTAACAAACGAAATAGGCAGTAATATACTGTAGCTTCATAATCATATGCTTAGTGGTGGAATATTTCCATAAGCAACTAATTAGAAATATTGAAAAGCTTAATACTTGCTTACAATGGTCGGTCACAACGAAACCTATAAGTAATAAGATAATGGGAGACAATATGCCCCGCTATACAACTAAGTAACACTCCACTATATGAAGCATTTATATATTGTCACACCGAAGCAGCGTCAGAGGATTTAATTATAGTTGCAAGTAGTCTTGGCATGGGTGGCATAGCAACCATTCGTTGAGCATCAAGAACCCGGGTCACTTCACCCATTGTAGGCCTATCAAGCTCATCATCTTGGATGCACCACAATGCAACTTTGCAAGCTCTTTCGGCCTCTTCCAAATCAAAATTACCTTGTAGACGTGGATCTATCAGACTCCGCACTTCTCCCTCATGAAGATTTCTGATTGCTTGCACAGGGAAAAATTCAAAATGATTGCTACTTGCACTTTTTGACTCAGATGAATTCCTCCTTCCTGATATGATTTCTAACAACACCATGCCAAAGCTATAAACGTCAACTTTCGGGGTAATAGCAACACCACTAAGCCACTCTGGGGCGAGATACCCTATGGTTCCTCTGAATGTAGTCAGAACTCGGCTATAATCTCTTCCTACAGCCGCAGCCATCCCAAAGTCTGCAATTTTAGGAAAGAATGATGCATCCAGAAGTATGTTCTCTGGCTTAATATCACAGTGTATTATGCATTTGTGGCAACTCTGATGCAAGTAGGACAATCCTCTTGCAACTCCTACAGCAATTTGATACCTGGTACTCCAATTTAGGACAGTAGTTTTGCTCTCAAATAGATGGGCACCAAGAGAACCATTTACCATGTGTTCATACACTAGTAGCCTCTTGTCACCATCACAGCAGAAACCAATCAATTTGACTAGGTTGATGTGTTGGATCAACCCAAGTGAATTCACTTCAGCTCTGAATTGTTTCTCTCCATGGCCAGCTCCATTGAGCCTTTTTACCGCTATAGTAGTCAAATCACTTAGAACTCCCTTGAATACAGAACCAAAACCTCCAGCTCCTAGCTGTTCAGAGAAATTTTTAGTAGCATGGACTAAATCGGTGTATTTGAATGTTATAATTCCACTGCTACCTTGAGTCCCATATATCGACGATGCACCAAACCACTTGATTTTGTTCCTTGAAATGATAATTAACAATATCATGATAATTAGTAACCCACAACTAACTACGATTGCAGCAATACCAACTCCAGTGATTGGTTTCTTCTTGTTATTTCTCAAACTTGGCAAATCTTTGGCGGCAAGGCGGATGTAGAGGACATCTTCAGAAGTACTTTCAATGTCATCATTCCTCTTTACATGATGCAATTCCCCGTGCCATACAGAGCATACACTGTTGTTGTAGGAATACGCGGTGCAGGAACAATAACTGAGACAAGCTTCTGCGCATTTTCTCTGAGTGGTAGCTTCTTCTATGATCTCGGGATTATAAGGTAATGTAACATGAGCTATGGGGTGGAATATGTCTGTAGATTTATTTGTAATGTTTATTTCACTAGAGCAATCTAACGGATTATCACGAATGCAACCCCCTGTGGTATCGTCAAGCTCCCAATCTTGAGGCGATTTCTGAGAGAAACTTTGCATGCATTCACAGAACGGATATGAAACTCCGTTGCATACTGTGTAAGGTCCACAAGTAGCATAGGCCGTGCATGGAGACGCAGGGTGGGTATACATTGTCTGCCATGACTGTTGGGCTTCTGACCAAACTATTAGTTTGATCTGACCACCAAATGTGTCTTGTACAAAGAACAAGTTGTATGACTCATTGTGTAATCTATACGTGTAGTACTCCTCTTCACTGTTATCAACATATCCAAGGCTAATCAAACCTCTGGTTTCCGGGTTCATGTCTATTAATGAGTTGAACAGTGGTATAAGTTCACGGGTTGATGATTTTACTGATCCCCATGACCAGTAAACATCGGTGGGGTTGTTGCGGCGGCCCTTGTGGACCAACGCTCCATTGATCTCTAGAGCAGTGCAGTATGAACCGAGACCCGGATCAATCAGGTTCTTTCTCGAGATGTACTGAATCTGTGAGCCGGTGACCTTGTTCCAGCCAATCTTGGCGTTTGGAAGTAAAACATCTGTTGGATAGTCAAAGCTCTGCCACAATGTTACATTACTTGACGGGCTTCCTATGAGGGCAAGGTTTCCCGTGTTCAAGAGAACAACACGAGTGGTGTTCATGCTGGTTTTTGCTGTTCTATTGGCAATGTGAGTGGACCAGATTACGGATTCAGTTATACCGGTGAGGTTAACGATGGCTAGATTGCCATCACCAGATATTTTCAGGCGTGTTAGCTTGAGGTCGTGGGAAGGGATTGGCTCTTTTCTATTAGCAACCCATACAGTGGCCAAAACTGGGATCTTATTGAACCAGATGCCAAGGTACCAGTTGGGTGAGGTAGTGTTTAAGGTCTGAGAGGTAATGTTTATTCCAGACTTACTTATGCTTGGCTGGAAGAAGCCAAGCGCGAACTTGCCGTTCCTTGAGAGGAGATTGTCGCCAGTGCCGAGCGTCTGGCCTGCCGTGAGAGTGTAGAAATTGAACGCACAGGATGATGGGGCATTGTTCATGTACAAGAAGAGAACGAGGAGTGATGTGTAGAGGGGAGTCATGGCGTACGTGGAGAGGAGGACGAGTAATGAGCGTGGCAGAAGTTGTGCTATTAGGAGAGAAAAAAGGAGACGATATAAATAGAAAGAGTAGCTGAACGGATTACTTAGAGCACATGCTTGCACACGCAGAAATTAAATTCGGTCCATGGAGTAATGCAAGTAGTCTATGCAACTGGGAGTACTCTCTGCGTGCTCATTGGCACGAAGACACACGGCAATGAGAGCAGGGCGCAGCGCGCAGGTCAAGTCAAGAAATGATTTAGCGCTTGATCGCGACGGCAGTAACTAGTACGTACGTATAGTACCGACCGGCCGGGCCTACTTGTGTACTACCTCCGTTTCATTAAAAATGTTTTTTTATCATTTGTCTTACTCAAATTATTTTTTAAAAAAATATTAAAATAAAGATGGTATTATTAAAGTATTTTTAGTAATAAATTTAATTATAAAAAATAAATTATATTTGCATAATTTTTTTTAGTAAGACGAGCGGATCAAATATTATGTCGAAAAGTCTAAAACTATACTTTCAATGGGATGAAGATAGTATTAGTAATGGCAGAAGGTTCTTGTACGGTACCCATCCATTATTTTTCGTGGAAGCCTGTGAATGGTGAGACTGGAAATTTCAGTTTCAATTCAAAACCGGTCACTACAGGAAATTTCCTTATATGTGACGAAAGCGCTACTAAGGACCAAACATGAAAATGCCGTATTAATCTGAAACTGTGTAATGATGCTGATGCAACTGCCCTCTCCATCGTCACTTCTGTCTTATTCTTCCATTTCGTAAACCATGTCGTCAATGCATGTAAATTTTGCATCCACTAATCGTATGGCTAGAACTAGTCAATCACTACGCGCTATTGCAAGTACTTCCGAAAATTATTAAAGAATTTCCAAGGGCTTACTACTTCGATGAGCCTTTATTACTTGAGTCCACCACTGCATCCAGTCAGCTGTAACTTATTCAAAGGTCAGTCACGAAAGATCGATGCTCTCAGTGAGCTAATAACGCTGACTCGTGCCAATCGCTGCATGCCGACAGGTTCGTCCAATGAACGTGAGCGTTCTCTGTATACTTGTATAGTACCTCCAACTTTATTTTTTGTACTAATCAGCTTGTCCTAACGTCAACAACAAAAATCTGGAGGGGGTATATGGTGGTGCAGCCAATAGGCTCGTCCAATGAAGGAGCAAGCATCGAGTCTAATACTACATCGTCTTTTGTTGTCTGGTTGCTGTTTCATTTTCGTCTTCCATGCACCATTTCAATCCGGTCGTTACATGTCATCATCTTCTTCCTTGGGCCCAATGACTTGTGCCTTATGGATCAGGGCGTATGTGCGTAGAGGTCACCCGCGAGATGATGGCAGTCCCGGCGGTCTTCAGCATCGTATCCACACATGCATAATGGTCGTCGCGGTCGCGGTTGTCATCTTGGCAATATTATTCGTCGAACGCTGTGGCTGGCTGTCGTGGTCACAGCGTTACCAGTCGTGGTCGCTATTCTTGTTTAGACATGCACAGCGATCAAACACAGCGGAGTTGGAGGGCCAGGGGACCATGCGTACGTCTGGGGGGGCCGTCCTTGACGTCGTCGTAGTAGCAGATGTCCTTGAGCTGTCTCAAAAGTTTGGGACACGTTCTGCAATGATTCTGAACATGTCAATAGAATTAGAATCCGTGGAGATGCATGAGTTCGAGTGAAGTTGATTAATTGAACTGTCCATGATGTCCTGCATCGAGAAACGAATCCATCGACGTGGCCGGGCGCTCAATCGATGCACAACACTAAGGGTGTAGGTGGATACTCGATGATAGGTGAAGGACCAAGCAAGACGAGGGGGGAGGCGGAGGGTGAATGAGAGTAAATTAAAATTTTTCATAAGAACTTAATCTATATCCCGATTATAACTTGAAGCACTCCTTAATCATGTCACTAAAATCAAATACACCAACTTATGATGTGCTAACCCTAGAAATGATCCAAGATGATGGGACTTCAAGCAAAAGCAAAACAATATGAAAGAGGGCAAACAAAATTCACAACAATGGAAGAACCAAGATCAAAACTGAGCAATAATGACAGAGTATCGGAAGTACCCATCAGGCCATCAGCAGGAGCTTGTTTGGATCCATCGGCACTTCATGCCATCGACTGTGCCCATCGGCCATGCCAATCAGGCCCGACAAGGTCGAAACAGCAACGATGATTTTTGAAGAAAAATAGCAAGACCCTATCAAACAAACTCCAAAAAATCATGAAATTGAGACCAGAGGTGTGTCATGTAAGGGTGCAACTCCTTCAAGTATATCCATCTCAAAAACCCAAGAAATCACCATGAATTTTGTATTCTACCAAAAAGTCTAATGTTTGGCAGAACTGGGAGAAATCCATGAAATCAAAGGTACTCGTGCCTTGGATTCGGTCCCATCTAGGATTATTCTAGCACATCATAGCACCAAGATACCACAAAAAGTCCATCCCAAAACTCACTCAAAAAGGAGATAAAAAATTCTAAAGAAAATAGCTCCAAAAACAAAGTAAAGAAGAAATTCGAGATTTAGAGGATAAGGAAGAACATGAGCACGAAAATGAATCTTATATCATTGATTCAAGCATCCAACATAAGTGGATATATGGTTAGGAAGTCACCCTCATCCTCCCAGCCTTTGGAAGAGCAAGAGTTGTCTCTCACACAACCACTCCTCTCCTCTACAATAAGGACACCCTAGCTCTTTAATAAATAATACCCTAACACAAGGCTAGAAGGAAGAGACATCCTCTTCAACTGGCCATATCTCTTCAACTAGACATCCTCTACAACCGTGTCTTCACTCTGAGAGTGATTGCGGGCTCGTGTGCGAGAACTCCACTTCGTGGCGGGACGGACCGACACTTCGGCGGGAGTGGTCCAACGAGGATTAGGGGAAGGCGCCATCCTTCTGAGACCTCGGAAAAAATCATGAGCATTCCTTGAACCTGTTTTTGCTATTCCGTAATTGTGTGCTATAGTGGATAGGTTGACTTGTGGCTTGCATAGACCAGTGTGGCTTAGCTTCCGCATTGCATTTGTCATGAACACTAGCATGTGTAGGGTCTTGGCCTCCTAGAATTGTTAGGTTGCAACAATTGCTAGGATCTAGTGGAGTGGAATTGAAGTATTCAAATTCGTGATTGGCTTACCGATTCATCCACCCCTCCCCCCCCTCTCGGTATGCCTTTGGTTCTTACAATTGGTATCAGAGCTAAGTGCTCAATCTAGAGGCTTCACCGCCTTGAGTAAGGATGCCGGAACAAGTGGAGAGTGTTCTCATATTCAATGGGGAGGACTACGGGTATTGAAAGACTCCTATGCAAGCCTACCTTGAGTCCCTTGAACTAGAAATATGGAAGGTGACCCATGATTCGGATGCGGATGTGAATACGCTTGACCCTGAGTTCATTAAGCACAACGCTAATATCAAGAATGCTCTGTTTGCATGCATCTCTAAGGATGTTTTTGCTAGATTGGATGCAAGTTCGATAGCACATGGTATCTGGACTGAGATTCAAAGCATTCATGAAGGTACCAGTGATGTGAAAAAGGATAGATACTATGTGCTGAAGAACAAGTATGATAACTTCACTAGATTGCCACATGAGAGAGCTAACACTGTGTATTCTCGTTTTCATGTACTAATAGAGGAGATCAATGCTCTTGGGGATGACTTCAAGATCAAGCCTATTGAAGTGATAAGAAGATTTGTGATGCTATTCAAGGACCCCAAGTATGAGTCCATCATCACCTACACATTGTAAGGTGACCTCAAGACCAAGACCATCAAGGACCTGCTTGGGAAGATCACTGCTTTCAAGACCATCAGTTAGACTTGGATGATCCTCAACCATCCAACCTAGCTCTTCAAGCTGAGAAGCAAGAACCTGTCAAGAGCAAGAAGAATAAGAAGAAGGCAGTGATTGAAGAAGAAGATGATGACGATGATGAAGATGACTTGAGTGAGGACTTGGCACTTCTTATGAAGAAGATGAGGACCTTAAAGAACAAGTTTGCTTCCAATTCCAAGGGCAAGTGCTTTAACTATGGCTCCAAAAATCACTAAGTTCGAGATTGCGCCAAGCCAAAGAAAGAAGCATTCAAAGCTCAAGAGTCAAGTGACGAAGAAGAAGAAGACCCCAAAGCCAATCACAAGAAGAAGAGGTACTTCAACAAGGACAACAACAAAGGCAAAGAGATCAAGAAGAAGTTCTCTCGCAAGGCTCTTGTTGGAGAGTGGACAAGTGACAACTCAAGTGAAGCATCCTCTTTCTCAAGTGATGATGAAGAAGTGGTTGGCCTAGCCATGATCAAGACCACTCTACCTCGAGCTCTTCCGTCACCTCCCACGTGCCTCATGGCCACGAGCCAACTTGGGGAGAGTGAGTATGAGAGCAGCGACGACAACGATGATGAGGAGCTCTTCTGCACCGAGATGTGGAGCATGCTTGAACAAGCTCGTGACATCACCGTCAAGAAGTCTAAGATGTTGGAGTTGGTAAGAAAAGAATGTAAGTTGGCTAAGCACCATGTTAGTGATCTTGAGAGTGAGCACAAGGACCTCGTCACATCTCATGAGGCCCTAAATAAGAGTTATGACAAACTCAAGGGTGACCATGTAGAGCTACATGAGAAGTACGAGGCCCTTGAACTTACTTTTGAGGCCATCAATATTGACAACCTTATCTCTCCCTCCTCTTGTTCATCAAAGAGTGATGCTTCTACTATGTGTGATGAACTAACCACCTCAGTCAAGGTTTCTTCCATTGAGCCATTTGTTTTGAAGGAATATCATCAGCTCAAGGAAGAGAGGAAGATGGTGATGGACGGCTTTGTGAGGATTACACGTGGTAGAGCCATCCACAAGGAGATTCTTGGGATGAACTTTGTGAACAACGTCTCCCACCGTGGACTTGGCTCATATCCCACCGCCATCGACATCATCGGGACAAGAGACTCCATCCCCGCATGGATCAAACCCCTACTCGCTGACGACTACTATTATGAGAGGTGTTGCAAGGATGGCCACACCACTAAGGATTGTCCTATGGTGAGAAGTTCCATTGCTTTACCTAACGCTAACTTGTTCCATGAGAACACACATTTCAAGCTTTTTAGGGACAAGGATTGCAAGGTGAAAGCAAAGGCTTTGGGACCACCAAACTAGAAGAGAAAGGTCAAGAGCGTTTGGGTGCCTAAGTGCATTGTTGACCTTGAGAGGTCAGCTACGTATAAGTGGGTGCCCAAGAACAAGACCTAGATGATGGTGGTGGTGGTGGCCCAAGAGCTTTCTTGACAACCAAGTGAAGTCCACCACAAGTGACATGGACCTCAACGTCATATCTACTCATGAGGGAGGTAACCGTGTTAGTTCTTGGTAGTTGTAGTATGTTCTTTCTTTTCTTGCATTGCATGGTAATTAAGACTCCTTTGTGAATAGTACCTAAAAGAAAAACACATAAAAATTAGTCAATATCTAACCCACTCAAGATAGCTATAAGCAAGGGGGAGTGTTTGAGATGGTGGTTTGGCTTCTCTTAAGGCAAGGGTATGGCTTATAGTGATTAAGCTTGAGAGGGATTCAAACTTGACATTGTTAGGTTTCCTTTGTGTCTTGTTTAATATTGCTTGCATTCATATGGCATGTTTACTTTCATTGCATATGTAAAATGCATGTTGCATGCATCATATAGGAAACACAAAAGAGGCTTGTCACATTTGGAGATATTTGTGCCTCATGATCTATATGAGATCACATCTCCACAAGTGTGACCAAAGGAAAGGATTGTGCTTCATGCCCATTGAGCAAGCTCCTATGAACTCTGAGGTTAAACCCACTCGCGCGGTTCATGGACTAAGCCTCATACATACCCATTTGGTTCTTAATTTCCTTGATTCTTATTTGCTCGATTCTTCATTTGGCATTTGCGAAAATTATAAGGCCATAAAGAGCCACTATTTAAAAAGGAGTGTTTGAGAGTTCCCTTCATGCTCCAAGTGCAGTGTTTAATAGGGTGTTGAGTAAGAGCACTTGGAAATTGGAAAATTTCTTGATTCAGCAAAATTCTAGTCATGACCGTACAGTCCGATCTTTGGACCGTACAGTCCGGTCAGTGCCTCAGACAGTCTGGTCATAGAGACTGGAAAGAATGGTCTTAAGGACCATACCGTCCGGTCTGTGTGGAATGCCAGCAGACCCAGAGCGGAAAGAACCGTCTGGTCCAGAGACCGTATCGTCCGGTCACTATGGTTGAAACTTCAGAATTATTTTGATCCATGACCGTTGATTATGCCCTTGAGTGATCTTGGTCGTTCGTCCGTCTTTGATGTAGGTCAAAATTTGGTCTCTTCCTCGTTTGCCCCCGACTTCGAGTTTCCGCTCAACACATGCCGCCGTTGCCTCCCCACCTCGCTGTCGTCGTTGCGCCGCCCTTCGCCATGCCGAGCTCACCTGCGTGCTCGCGCCATTGCTCCCACACCCGCTCGCACGCGCACAGAGCGCCGCACGCCTGCAACCCTAGCGCTGCCGACGCAAGCCCGAGTTGCCGCCTCCACCGAAAGCCATCGCCTTTCACTGCCATGCTCCTGCCTGTCGCCGCCGTGCTCCACTCCCCACGCGCGCAAGCATTTGAACCTGGTCTCCACCTTTTCTAGGGCAAAGTTTGCTCCTTTCCCTTTCTCCATTGCCGTCAAGCAAAAATCCTATAATTCCGACGATCGGTCGTGTGATTCTCGTGTCTTCGGCTTCAAAGATTCCCAGGGTATCGTGCTATCTCTCCAATTCATCTTATATGCATTAATTTTCAAGCAATTTCTTTAATTGATGCAATTAGAGTAAAAATCCATCTTTTATTTGCATTAATTGGGTCATTGGCTCAACCTAGTTTGCAATTGATTACTTGCCTATCTGTTAATTTCAATTCTAGGGTTGTCTCTCATTTAGGCTACTGTTAGATTAATGTCTATTATTTGACTGTACACTAGATGATTCGCACCAGCCACATATAGTCGATGATTATTGTTTTTACTTTGCTAATTTGCCTAGTCATCATGTCCTTCATTCAATGCTAGGATTTCAATTGCACATTCTTTCCTAGTGGTGCTTTGCTTGTATATCATACTAGGTTCTATACATATACTATCCCTACCTATGTGTGTGCAGTGACAGTTGTTCAGTCAGCAACAATGATGGCAGGAGGTCAGGATAAGGGCAAGGGAAATATGCCAGAGAAGACCAGAGGGAAGAAGAGGACTAGACTTGACCTAGAGTCCGAGAGAGACAAACAGATAGCTCAGCACCTGGATGCTATGGAGCAGGCACGTAGGACACGAAGAGCCGTACTGATCACAAGGACATAGACTAATGATCAGGGTCACAGGAGGAGCACTAGGCAGAGGACTGGTGATCTAGTGCTCTACATCGGGATTTGTCTTCCACCTTGGACGCAAGGTACTCTGGCCTCTTGCTAGAGAGGACCGTCGAGAACTACGGACCAGGGATCCTCCAAGCAGCAGGAGAAGGAGTCCGAGGAGGAGGAGAGTGGAGAGTCTCACGAGTCTGAGTCAGAGGAGGAGCAGCCACAACAGCAATCATCTCAGCAGCAGAGGACAGCTCAACCGGCAGGAGACCCGCTGTGCATGTGTGTAGTATGCACCAGGAGACTACAGACGCTAGTAGCTGTAGCAGGAGAGAGGGACATACTTGAGGTTCTTGCTCAGGATCTTAAGGCTAGTCACCTTGTCTTGTTTGAGCAGTGGGTTCCCGTCCCTAGGGACCCAGCTGGTGGAGAGAGGTACTGGACCAGCCTACAGAGGAGGATAGGTGAGGGCCTACGATGTTACCACGGCAGGAAGGGCAAGACTGGAGTGTTCATGTCTGAGTAGTACGTTACTTACCAGGCTATGAGGAGAGCCATAGGCACCGACATGTAGCAGTACTTTGACTACATGCCCGGGCTAGCAGAGTTGATCGCCACCCCCAACAGGTTTAGAGAGGACATAGTGCTGGAGTTCTATGCCTCACTTAGGGTAGCCAGAGATCGTTCAAAGATCTGGTTTATGTTTAGAGGAGAGCCCCAATGCTTGAGCAAAGAGGACCTCATAGCCGCACTTGGGCTGTTACCTTTAGAGTCTCATATTTACAGAAATGCTTACGGAGACTAGGCTTCACCCTGCAAACCACAGGGAGGGATGTTACCTCCTGATGACATGGTGTTGATTGCCTTTTGAGCCACCTCACACACCAGGGTTCGGCTGACGCCTTGCAAGACTCACTGTAGAGGTGAAGGTTGTTAGGACATTAGTCACCAGTACTATCATTCTGAGGTCTGGATACTAGGAGGAGTTCACTTTACTACAACAGTGGGCAGTCGCAGCTATGTTGAGGAGACAACACTTTGACTAGACAGACTTGATGATAGCTGAGATGGAGGAGGTCATATCTGAGAGAGTTGGAGGTTGTCACCTAGTCTATGGATCTTATATTTGTTACCTTCTGATGAGACTAGGACTAGTGACGGAGGAGCAGTACGAGGCTTTCCCTGAGGTGACTACCAGCTATGCACCTCATGTCCCTAGGGGATCACAGTCTGCCTACAGCCAGCAAAGAGACGAGCATGAGTCACTACCAATCACCCACAAGCAGGAGGCTCATCCAGAGACGATGGTTCCTGAGTCAGGCAGTATAGGAGCACCACCTCAGCCATCACCTACAGAGATAGAGCATGCCTCCACTGCTGTAGCACTCGCAGGACGTCTGGGTGAGTGCATCCAGAGCACCACTGAGGAGAGGCATCAGATTATGGATGTGCTGAGGATGCAGGCAGAGTACCAGTAGTAGTAGATGAGGATGATGACAATGTTGATGAGTTAGATGATGAAGCTCACTCGAGAACAGGTCAGCCAGCAGACCGGAGTCCCCACTTTCCCACAGTTGAAGCAGCTTCTGACTCAAAGAGGTCCCTTTACTACGATGATGACAGCACAGTCTAGCAGCTTGCCTTCACTTTTAGAGGAGTTACCGACAGGGGGAGCAGGACAGACTTTCTCACATTCACAATTCTTCTTGTTGTCCACATTCTAGATGTCTGCACTACTCTCTTCACCTACACAGTCTGCAGCTTCACAGATGGCAGTGACCTCCAGTTCTACACTTCAGCCACCTGTCAGGAGTCTATTCTCCGTGATAGTGCACACCTCTCAGGCACCCCCACATATAGATACAACTTCTACTATAGCTCTATCTTCTTCTCCTACAGTCTCTTCACTTGTCACACCTCAGGTAGCAGCAAATCTGGTTCGCAGAGGGTTCTCCTACCAGGATGTGGCTTACCTTAGTCTCCTTCAGGTGACTATTGCACAGGAGACCGCCACTATCCCAGGAGAGCTCAGAGCAGAGAGTTAGAGTCACTAGAGGACCTTTCCATTTCAAGCAACTTGATGCTCAGGTGGCAGAGACTCAGGGAGAGTAGCAGGATCCATCACAGGAGCAGCCCAGCGCAAAGCCTTCAGAGGACATCACTGAACCACTACCTCCTACAACCTCGAGCGCTCAGTAGTTTTCCCTCTCTTTTTGGTGCTTGTTGCCAAAGTGGGATAAGACATAGAGATAGAGGGAGTGTGACTGTGTCGATTGAGAGAGTAGCTTGTATCTAGGGGGAACATACATGTATATGTTTTGGCCGAGAGATATATTTGGATTTTGTTTTGAGATGTTTATCAAGATGTTCGTGGATTTTGATGAGTCATGGTTTTGATTCGCTTGTGTTTGACTCGTCATGATCTCACTTGGTTTATTTACATACGCAGTGTCTTGTCCTTCTTTATTTATCTTGTATGCATGTGTATGTATCCATGATGATGATTACTTGTTTTCAATTCTTATGCATTGCCATCCTAACCAGTTGCATATCATTATTCATGTCTTTATGCTTTCTTTAAATATCTTATCATGACATGCATGCATATCATCTAGAGTGTGCTTTTCTCTCTTTACTCTTTAGCTCTTGATGATGCCTGTTTTAAGTAGGACCTTGTTCGTTTCTTGTTATTCCTTTTAAGATTCCTCTCAATCTTAGTGTAGCTCTTTTAGCCTCGTTGTTTTTTATGATTAAGTAGTGCTCATCATCAATCACTAAAAAGGGAGAGATTATAAGCTTCATGACCATTAATGATTGGATTCTCAAGGTATGAATGTTTTGGTGATTAATGATAACTTTGAAATTATGGGCTAATATCTACACGAGTGTTGTGTATGCAGGAATCATCTCTAACTGTATTATAAATCTTATGGATGATGGCTACCTTGGCGATTGATGACAATGACCACAAGCATGGAGCTTGATGAGCTTGATGGAGTCCAAGGGTCGATGAAGATGGATCAACTCTAAGGACAAGCTAGGAGCAAGTGTTTGGAACACTTATCGAGATGTTAGGGTTTCGAGTCCATAGGAAAAATCGGACTATCAAGGGGGTCTAGGTCATGTCTCTTAGGTCACGACTAGTCGGTGATGTGTGTGGATGCTCTATGAAATCACAGGCACTAGGTGGCAGTGGAGAAGCCAAGAAGCTGTTGGAAGAAGTCGGGAAACGAAGTTAAGTAAGGACGAGGAGTTTTAGCTTCTGACAAAGTGACCGGACAGAAGGTCTGGAGAGACTGGACTATATGATCATGAGGACATCAAAGAGGAGACTGCGAAGAAGTTTGTCAGCGTGAAAACCCATAGAGACTGGACGGTCCGATCTGTATGGATGGGAACAAGGATAGAAGGGTGCAGTTTTGGATGCTCTCTGGAACGAGCAAAAGACGAAGAGACCGGACAGTCCGGTCAGTGTAGGAGATCAGCTAGGAAAGAGAGCCAACGACTCTGATGGAGCCGATCTGTGGAGACCGGATGGTCCGGTCTGGCAGTGACTGGACCGTACGGTCAGTTGGCCCAGAAAGCTGATTTCGTAGAGCAATGGCTAGTTTAAGGTTGGAATCCTATATAAACTTGTTGCTGGAGTCTTGGAGACCTCTCTTGGACATTTGGATTGCTGGGAGCATTAGTGAGAAACCAAGAGGAAAAGAGAGGAGCACTAGGAGGAGATATTTGATATCTTGAGAGTGCTAGAGAGAGTAACTTGAGCATCTATACACATCTAGGGCTAGTATGTCATTGAGGATGTGATCTGGGTTGTTACTCTTGGTCTGTGGTGAGACCTAGACTGGTTAGGTGTCGGTGGTCGAGCCTATCATGATTGGTTGTGAAGGTCGTCACACGTTTGTACACAGTTTGAGCCCGCCGGTAAAAGAGACATCAACAATGAGCGCCCGTGTCGGCTCGGGGAGTCAGGGAAGTTCTCGAAGGAGGCGAGCTTGTGCCTTGGTGGCAGTGGTGATGCAACCGTGTCTTCACTTCGGGAGTAATTGCGGGCTCGTGTGCAAGAACTCCACTTGGTGGCGGAAGGGACCGGCACTCCGGCGGGAGTGGTCCAACATGGATTAGGAGAAGGCGTCATCCTTTCAAGACCTCGGGAAAAAATCATGAGTATTTCTTGACCCTCTCTTTACTATTCTGCAATTATGTGCTATAGTGGATAGATTGACTTGTGGCTTGCATAGGCTAGTGTGGCTTAGCTTTCGCATGCACTTGTCATGAACATTAGCATATGTAGGGTTTTGGCCTTCTAGAATTGTTAGGTTGCAACGATTGCTAGCATCTAGTAGAGTGAAATTGAAGTATTCGAATTCGTGATCGGCTTACCGATTGAGCCCCCCCCCCCCTCGGTACTTAAACATGGTCTCAAATCTTCAACTTGTATCCGATCCTCTCACCGTTGACCGCCAAGTTGACTCTATTGACCTACATATCATGAGACAAACAAACATATTTTTCTTCTCCTGCAACTTCTCTAACACCTTCACTAACTTTGATTAGTCATAAACATAATAATCAACAAACTCATGTGATCCTCAAATTTCCATAACCCAAAGACTAAATAATTTAATATCAGTTACTTATCATATATTGTAAACCATGACACATCTCACACATAGTTTCTCAGTAGGTCAGACCTTTAGTTCCTTTATCCTACTAGTTTTATTATAAGGTAGAGAAAAAATTTAGTTTATTTGAAAAAGTTGTAAACCGATCAACCGACCCATAATTTTGGAGACTTACATATATCATGTAGAGCCACTGTTTGTACATTTGTTTGTAGAGGGCGTCCAGATAATTTCGATAGAGAAAGTTTGCAGGGATGGTAAATTAGATGACGTGGTGGCAAGTTGATGTTTTTAGCTAAATTTTTGGAACTGCTGGAGGATGGATAGCTGTATTCTTTGCTCCTAATAATTATTTACAAATTAAACTCTCTTAACCAGTTTTTTGGAGTCTTTTTTTTTAACAAACTTATTGGACATGATTTTACTCTAAAAATAAGCTTTTTAGCCAATGAATGAAATGGTTGAGAGAGATATTTACTATGCTGTGTTTAGAAAAAAAACAAATTATATTTTCTTACTTGTTTGTCATCAAAGACTTTATTCGAAAGAATGCCCCATTTGCTACGATTTCAGATTCTTGCTACAAACATATCTAGCCTGCGATTAAGAAGAAGAAAAATAGAAGATGAGTACCTGACCAGATTGCCCTTGATTAAGAATCACTTGTTCAAACTGTTTGATAGTTTGTCTAGATTAAGAAGAAAAAAATTAGAAGATGAGTAATTGATCAGATTGCCCTTGATTTCTGCATATTTGTTTCATTTAATAATATTTTATTCAGTTGTAATTCAATAATATAGCCATTCTGTTGCAATGATTGAATTTTTGCCATTTGTCAGAACGATTCTCCTCCTAAGGGTCGTCTAAATATAATACATACAAATCTACAAATTTGGTGGTAAGAAGCGTACGATTTTAATGTCCTTATTAACAAAATCATCCTTTTGCCATATTATCATGATTTTAGTGTAGTACTTTATAATCTGACATATGAACTGCAAGACACAATCGTTGTTCATATTGTTGGGTCTCTTTTAAAAGAAAAAACTTGCCAATAACAATTCGTAGATTGAGTTCTCAACTTCGATTTTAATTCATACCATGTGCTGGGATGTGAATTGTATTGAAAAATCAGGAATTCATTTTTATTGGGTGAAATAAGACCTCATTTTGTTAAAAAAAATTAAGAAATAAGAATTAGGGGCTCGGCAAGTCGACAGTCGACACTCGACGACACCGCCAGAGCCGTGGAGCCACTAGCCGGCGGCGATCTCCAGCCATGGCGAAGCTTCGCGCCGGCGAGCCGTTTCCGGTGGGCGATAAGCCGAGACAGAGGTTTGTCATCGGGCGGAAGAAGGCACACGTACGCTTGAGCGCCGGCGCCCACAAGAAAAACAGAATGGGCTCCGGCTCCTCCGAGCCGGCGATGTCACCGCCGCCGCAAGAGTCGCGCGCGCGGCCGGAGAGCGCTGTGTCGGCGCCGGGGATCGTGGCGGTGGAGGATACCGATGCTCTCGACTGCGGCGTCTGCTTCCTCCCCCTGAAGCCCCCCATCTTCCAGGTAAACCTTACACGCCCCCGTCATTGCGTCGAGTAGAACCCTGTCAGTCTTAGAACCCAACTCGGTGTAATCCAGAAATCACTCCATCCATTCATCCTAACCATGACTCCTACGACCGATCCGCATAACATTTCTGAGTACCACGCACTGAAATTTCACAGTCCGGGGCCACATCGAAGCTGCAGAGAGGTTTGTTGGCACTGGGGACAGAAATCTGGTGTTCAAATTGTTTAAAATCTTGTTACAGAGCAACTGGACTTTATCACTTCACAAACATTAGCTAGAATATATGAAGCTTTAGCCACTTCTTTCAGCAAATAATGAGTTAATCTTTCAGTTTTCATGATATTGTCATGTTTTCAACATTATTTTTATACATATAAATACATTGTATTATTACTTTTTCCAAAATTCGTAGCTATAGTACGAACCAAGGTTTAGCAAATCTATTTCATTCTTTCTGAATTTCACATTTAAGACGTATCAGTATAACTGATTATTGACGTAACATTGCATCTAACTAATCACACCCCATTGATCTCCCTGATTATCATTTATTTTCTTATTGATTTGATTTGTCCATGATATAAAACTACTATACCTCTTTTAGAAAAAAAAGAGTTAACCGTTTCATGATTCACTACTTAGTTTAATGTGTGAGCTGATCCGTGCAAATATGAGACTTTGACCAATTATATGCACTTTGCTTTAATCCTAGCAGGGGACCCTGGACACAATATATATGGTTCGATGGACACATGGAAGCAAATACAATGATTAATGTTGCTTTAATTGTTAGCGCTAATTGATCTGACTAACTACATATATAGAGGGTATAATTCGGGCAGGACTCTGTTTGGAGGATGATTCTTTCATTAGAATAGTCATCATACCATGTATCCGTTTTGGAACATCTTTTGAGTAGTACTTGGTTAGGACGTCTTTCCTCAACATGGTCAACCATCCGGATTAAATCTGGTACACGGAGACATATACACACATCTTCTATTAGGAATATCATACTGCAGTCTATGTGACATATATTATTATAAAATAGTTTCATATATATGTGACATGGAAACAGGCGTGAGGTGGGAGGGCATTTTGGGATATTATTTTGACAACGGCAAAGGTGGGTAATTTTGATCATGTTAAATCCCACGGTTACATGGTGTCGAGTATCCAATTTGGCGTCAAGATGTTTTCCTTTTTTGTGAGAATTTCTTGGGTTTTCCTTTGATGAATATGGGGGCCTGAAAAAGAGCTTCCAATTAGTAAATATAAGATTTGTTTTCTGCCAACACTGCACAAACCTCAGCTGGAATTAGTTGGCTGTGGAACAAAAATTGTCTTGTCATATTATTCTTACGATGCCATTCATATAAGACCCATAAAATGGGGGTTGTCCAATCCGGCTGTACCCACCAGTGCTAATTGTATGGCTGGGCCCGGTTTATGGCAGCACAACAAAATACTAGAATGTGTATATAGTCATCCTTTTTGGCTGTTGTTTTGTTCTGTAAGGCAACATTAGGCCTTTATCTGATCGGCTGAACCTGAGTGCCCTACTGAGACTTCTGACAATATGAGATTGTTGATGACCATATTCGTCCTCATGATGGAGCTCTTCTTAATGCTTTACTTGTACAATTGACCTGGAAGCTTTTTCCTCTTTACCAATCACCATGCCTATAGAGTTCGTAGCCAGCTGCACTGCCTTGTTCCCTTCTACAATAACCTATGGACCTCTGTTCAACCAGCCGCATGATGTTGGACACATTCGAAACAATGCAGGCTTTGCTGACAGCAACTGAAGATGGCCTTCCATCTGCTCACTGAATATAGATATGGCAGTTGGTGGCGTATTGGTTGGGAGTCCTGGTTCTTGATCCATCTCCTTGTCAGCATATGCCTCTGTTGCGAGCTGGCAGGCCTCTATTAGCCGACCAAATCAACAAAAGAAGCCACTGCGTACTTGATCATATTTGTCCTACATCTCGTTGTTTCTGAGCAGCATCATCCTTACCATGTCTTTTACACTACTGAAAATTCATAGAATACTTTTCTTCGTCTGAGTCAGGCTCATAAAGTTTTCTTCTACCCTGGATATAAATTGAGCTAACACATACCATTCTGCAAGTTGTACATGCAGTGCATTTGCTTTGACTCAAACAATATCCAAAATTGCACCATGGCACCCACTTCATCTTCCCAACGGAACATTGGCTGCTAAAACTATAAGCCCTTCATACCTCAGTACCTTATTCCTTGTAATATGAACAATATTGAACCTATCTTGACAATGGAGTACAGGATTCTCAAAGACAGTCAGCAACAGAATTCTGCCCAAAGAACATTCTTCTTGATGTTATCATGGTGTACTCTGCAATAGGCAGGAAGAAGAAACTTTGATTCACCCGTTCTTCCTTTGCTGTTGTAGCCAGTAGTGCTAAAGATTTCTGACGTTTGCTGGAATATTCCTCTGCAGCAGAGTCGCTTCTTGAAGCATGCATGACTTGCTAAAAAAAAGTTTTAGAGAAATAATCATATTTCTTGTTGGTCGATTAGGTTCCATCAAAATAGCATAATTTATTAGTGTGGCATTTAATCCCTCAACACTTGGAAAAGAGGCCTTCAAAGATGAATGTGCTTTTTGTTTTCCTATAGGCAAAACCAAGCACAAAAATCCTGATAGATAATTGCTTGGGTATGTTTTCGATGTCTTGCAATTAGGGTCTTGCCAAAACAAGATAAAATATAATATGAAACCTATATATGCAACTCTTTTGAACCATTCTTATCAAAACAAAATGAAATATAATACAAAAGCTATAATTGTTATAAAAATGCTTATTATACTACAGAAGTTTGTGCAAAAGTTGAGTTTCTATCAAATGTTTGAATTACCTGATTTGAACTCCTAACATGTGTATTTTATTGATCCAATCATGAATAATTTATTTTAGCGTGGATGCTAATTTCTTATACCTGCAGTGCAACCGGGGTCATGTGGTGTGTTCACGGTGCCATGACAAGCTCAAGGCCACTGGCAAATGCCACGTGTGCGGTGTTGCTACCTGTGGTTATAGCCGGTGTTATGCCATGGAGCGCCTAGTGGAGTCCATACGAGTGCAGTGCCCGAATGCTGTGCATGGTTGCACTGCCAGGCCAACCTACTATAACCGACATTGCCACTGCCAGACATGCCCATACACTCCATGGCAGTGCCCCGGCGATGCCTGTGATTTTGTTGGCTCGATGGACTCTCTCCTGGACCACCTTGCTGGTTTGCACGGTTGGTCATGCCCCATTGCAGCCGTGGACAACGAGGCATTCAGTGTCTGCCTTCACGGTGGATTCAACTTCTTTCTTGTCGACGTCATTAATGGCGAAGATGACGGTTCCCTTCCTACCAGCCAGTGCCTGATCCTTATGAACGTGACACGACCGGCGTATGGTTGCACCATCTCTGTGCTCTGCATGCTCCCTGATGCTGCTGCAACTGCCAGCGATCAGGAACTATCTTTGAAGGAACTGCAATGTGAGCTCCAGTACAGCCATCGTGGCAGTGGCAAATTGAAGGAACATGATCAGAAATCCAAGTTTGTAATGGAATGTGCGAGTCTGTCCAATGGACTTCCCAACCCTGATGAATCCTTCCAGTTTTTGGTGGCAAAGTCTGTTCTTGCTGATGATGACACTATCCAGGTTCAAGGTCGAGTGGTTGCCATTTAGATATGCCTGTGTTTCTCTTGTTAGTGTTGCTAATCAATTAGGACCTGCTGTTTGACTCTGCAACTATTCATTACTAGTTTAGGTTCTAGGTGTCTATTTATGTCATGCAAGTGTTGATCCCAGGTCAAGTGACACGGCAGTGAAAAAGGGTAGCAGTATGACTTTGTTGACTCTGTTTGCACCCCCATTTTCGATTCTTTGTAGCTGCTATATCTGAAAGTCGCGCTAGCAATCTGTCACCTAGGCACTGCAGTGCTGGTGGGTGTAACATCGCACTTCAGTTCTTGGCACCAATTGATGACAGGAGCCTGAGATCTCATCGTTGAAATCTTTTGAGTTTCCGTTTTCGTCATTATGCTGAATAAGCTGTTGCTTCCTCGCTCGACCTAAGCAAGCACTTGTGCGCCTCAATACTGACACATATCCATGGACTGCTGACTGCTGAGGCTGGCTATATATGTGGTGTAGTTCATCTGTCGTGATCAACTTGTGTTACAGCTGATTAGTCCTTGTGGTGTATGGTTATTGGGGGAATTTTTCGAAGCAATGTGGTTGCAAGAATTGTGGAAACAGTATTGTGCCAATCCTTTTGGTCTCTACTAGTCTCATCTTGGAAATCTCTCTCTTTTTTTCTCCCCATAGTAGATTCCGGTCCATTTTTTTTTTAACATAGTAACCATATAATAAAGATACTGGCAAACGCAAAGGCGTGGCAGGTATATTCTGGAGAAACTAAACATTTGGTTGCCTAAACAAACTCCACGCAGGAATGTGCTTGTAGGAATGTATATTCGTGATTCCCATTAGGTTGCGTCATTCAGCCTCGAAACCAAGCGCAGCAGATGGCAACAACTGAAACTCCAGCATCCCGACGAGACCTAAAAGTATTTTTTGTTTAAGGGAAGTTCAGAGTTCATTCAACTATATATAGGAGTAATAAAATGTTTTTCTTTAAGGAAAATCCAGAGTTTATTTCTACTATATAAAACCTTTGAAGGGGAGTGTGTGCATGTAGGGTAAAGGTTCCAGGTATTTCTACATTGGAGTAGAAAGACTGGTGGGAACGGCGGTGGGTGGACTCTACTGCAAAGCTATAGCGATCATGAAGCCAGAGATCGAGTCTGTCGACCTGGACAACAATGACGATCTCATGCCGCAGAAGGGGTCGCCATCGGCCGTGACTGTGGAGGACGTCAACGCCCTGGACTGCGGCGTCGGCTACCACCCGCTGCGGCCCCTCATCTTCCAGGTATACGCTCACACCCTTTCATGCAAAGCGCAGATTGAATAGCTAATAGGAACCATTACCGGTCAAATTCACTGATCGATTTGCCAAAAAAAACAAATCTGTTATGAATTACTCCCTCTGGATTAATTTTTTTTTTTGATTTTAAGGCACACCTATTAGTGTAAATTTGCACTAACTATCTTGTCTTAACGTCAAGAAAAAGAACCCTGAGGAAGTAGTATATATGAGTACCAAAGCACTACTATGAACTCGGAGATACGCTAAATTCATCGGTCGTCTTGGATTTCCATTCAGCATCCTTTATTTGCTTGAAAAATTGGAAAGGGAAATTAACCAGATAGCAATTGAGTTTGGACACCTAAATAAATAGAAAGATTGTTTGTATTACGCATTGAACTGGTGGAATATAAATAAAGTCAAATTCATATAATTACTGAAGATTTACGTTACAACTATAGTCGAACAATCAATGTTACATATCGTTGATGTGATTCCCCACCTTGCAAGATCCAAATAACAAATATTGTTACATATCTAGCGCGGTTCACATACTCTAGCTAACTAGGTTGGTAAAAGTAAAATGTATTGCACATTTAAAAAATTGAATGACAATACTTTCTTTACTTGTGTTACTCGGAATTCATGTTCATTAATTAATTATTACGGATGCTACTTTAATTTTATCAACCTTGTGTAGCTCAATTATCGGAAATCTCAAAACCTGTAACTGGAATTGATTAAAAGCCTTGCACAATGAGCTATTCCTTATATTCTTGCAAATTTCTAAACATGTGCATACTACTTCCATGAATCATATTTCCATTGATGCACATGCTAATCGATCACTACATGTATGCATGCTTGCAGTGCAACGCGGGGCATGTGGTGTGTTCTCCTTGCCACGACAAGCTCCAGGCCACCGGCGGCAAGGGCAAGTGCCATGTGTGCCAGTGCCACATCAAAGGTGGCTACCACCGGTGCCACGCCATGGAGCGCTTGCTGGAGTCCATCCGCGCCCCGTGCCCGCACGCCGCCCACGGCTGCGCTGCCAGGCCGGTCTACTACGACCGGCGTAGCCATCGCCAGAGCTGCCCGTACGTGCCGTACAACTGCCCCCCCCCCCCCCCCACGAGGCTTGTGACTTCATCGGAACAGATGGGGCGTTTCTGAACCACCTGTACATCGTCCACTTCCACGATCCAGCCGTGAAGAGGTTCTGGTTGCAGGAGCTCGGCAAGGCGATGGGCAAACTGCACATGGTGGCTGCTGATGAGAATGAGATGATCGATCTGGGGGACGTGGCTCGGTTGGAGACTCGTGACATCAAGCTTGTCATGCAACAGGCCAGCGTGTCGAGGGCCGAGGCCGTCAAGGCTCTCAAGGAGCACGAAGGCGACATCCTCTCCGCCATCATCTCCGTCAAAGCTTATAGGATCGTTTATCGTTCGTATAACGGGTTTGCATGAGATTAATGAAGGTCTGTGCTAGGATTATGTAAAAGCAATAGGAAAGAGATTACGAACTGAAACAATCGAAGTGGTGCTGCCCTTGCCAATCTAATGGGCCCCGCTCCTTTACAAGCCAGAACAAAGCTTGTTCCTCTTCCCTCACCATTTTTCTTCCACCTGCAGAATTCTAAGTTCAGTGGAGCTTGCCGATCGACCGCGGTTTCATCAATTGTATTGAGGTTTCTCACCGCGCCCACTTTTTTGCAAACCATACTTGGAGCCCAAATAATTCGGTTCACAAAATTGATGGGAAATTAATAACAAGATAATCTGATTTGGCAATTAAACTCCTCTGGTAGGTACACATCCCAATCCTTGTATGCAGTGATTAATTTTAGAGGGATCGAACCTGTCCATACACCTGTCATTTGGAAGTTGCATATTCCACCTAGAGTCCACTTCTTCTTATGGCTGCTCTCAAATAATAGATTGTTAACTAGGGATATACTTAGTAAGAAGCAGAACCTCGACGATAGAACCTGTGTTTTTTGTTCAGGACTAGAATTAGCCAATCATGTGTTTTTTGAGTGTGTTGTTGCTAAATGCATGTGGTCTGAACTTAGTGATTGCCTGAATATTACAATAACTATGAACGCATAGCTGGTAAATGGTTGACTAATAAGAAGTTTGGTATTATCAATATGATCACAGCTGCTGCTCTTTGGAGCTTGTGGAAACTAAGGAATTATTTGGTATTCTAGAATGGATCCTGGGTGGGGATGATTATGGTCTAGGACAGACTGGTGCCGATGATCAATCAATGGAAGATCCTTTGTCCGGCTACCAAATCAGAGAACTTCATGACAAGGGTGATGGAGCTGGAAGCCAAAGCAAGGAGCTGTGGAAGGATAACCAGTTGAAGGCGAAGATCTTTGACTGGCCGGGACTGCAGCAAGTGAACCAGTGTGACTGGATAAGTGATGTAATAGGATAGAAGTCTGGGGAGGAGTTGTTGTTCCTCCTGCTGTTCCTGGGTGAGGAGAGAGAATTCTGTACTGGGCTGTAAACGATTTGTGGTCTTTTGCAATGCAAATGGGACCGGGGCGCTGTCCCTTTAACTCTAAAAAAATTAATAACAAGATAGAAATAAGTTCAGTTTTGACACCTGGATAAGGAAAAGGATTGTTCATACTAGGAGTTTGAATTGATGGAGAGTATAATATAAAGTCGACTTCCTAAAATTACTGAAGACAAGACATATCGCATTGCTGTGTAGTTCCCCACCTTGCCATTGATCCAGATTTTCTGGGTGCACGACCTCGGCAAGGCGATGGGCAAGCTGCACATGGCCTCTGCTCATTAGACGTTCCACGAGGACAAGGAGGAGGTCGACGAGGCTGGATTGGAGCGCAGAGACATCGAGTTTATCATGGAACAATCCAGCGTGTCTAGGACCAAGGCCATCAAGGCTCTCAAGAAGTATGGCGGCGATTTCGTTAGCGCCATATAGTGGAATTGTTATACCCTGCTGATTCGACGTTAGAAGTACATCATTGGACACTCTGTTTGCTCACCGTAAGGCTAATCTCAATATGTATGATTTTATTTTGTTGTTATCGAAAGTCTCATGCCATGAAACTTAAAGTGATTTGAAATCGTAATGATCAAACAAACTTGGTTCCATGTGCATGGTCTTCTTATTTATATGTGTGATAGTACAATAGACGTTACAACCCTGTAGTACAAATAAATATACACGAGTCAATTATTTATGATTACAATTAATTAAATAAGACAAATGCACATAATATTACCCGCATCTCAATGCCAACCGCCGCCACCACCGCCTCCTCCTCCACCACTGTAATATCCATCCCCAAGATAACCATTACCACCACCATATCCACTGCCGTATCCACTACCACTACCGTATCCACCACCATATCCACCGCCATATCCACTACCACTACCGTATCCACTACCGTATCCACCACCATAGCCACCGCCATAGCCAGGGTAGCCATAGCCATACCCACCACCAAACCCGCCCTTTCCAGGTATATATTCACCGTATCCACCACCATAACCTCCACCATATCCACCGCCGTAGCCGCCACCATAACCTCTACCATATCCTTTCTCATCCTTAAGGTTAGGCCCATCAGTAGTTTTCATGTTATTTTCCTCTGATTCTGCATGTAAACTAGCTTTTAGAGACTACTAAACATGGATGCAAGTAAGAACGCTAATTTAAGTTATTTATATATAGAGAACATCTTGTAAAACTTAATACACCTTTTTAAAAATTGGGTTGTGCCAACATTTCCTATGCAAACAATTTTCCACCGTGTGTTCAATGCACTGTTCCATTATGCTGGTTGAAAGTCCATATCATATAAAGCTATATTTAATAACTATTTTTGTTTTATAAAAACACTCCAAAGAGTGTTCCGTATTCAAAAATGCCATTGTCAGCATCAGAATGGAGGTTATCGAAGTAGGGAAATGCCAGAGAAACCATGTTCCAAAGTGCCATCGCCACCACCCCACTACCGATGTTACTAGGAAACCGAGCCCCAGAAGAAACTAGAACCTTGTAAAACTTAGATCTATGAAGAGGATGGATCCCCACTCCCCTCTAGCTACCGGCCGGCAAGACTACCAAAATGGAGATAGGAGGGGTACCGAGGCGCGAGCAGAGAGGAGGCAGGAACTATGGACAAATATTGTTTCTGAAATTTTGACTAAAGGAAAGTCAGTTGGGTACCTTTTCAAATTCATAACTTGTAAAATTTTATACACTTTTTCAAAAATTGGACTATGCCAGTATTAGCTATACAAACAGTTTTCACCGTGTACTCAATGCAATGTTCCATTGTGCTGGTTGAATTTGAGTTGTATCCAATTTTAATCTGCTGGTGGAAAGTCCATATCATCTAAAACTACTAACAACTAATTTTTATTTTAGAAAGACACTCAAAAGAGTCTCTCGTATTCCAAAATGCCATTTTGTTGACATCAGAACGGACATCGTTGAAGTAGGAAGAGGTCAAAGGAACCATCCCATCACCGATGTCGCTTGAAAACCAAATCATAGAAGAAACTAGAACCTTGTAAAACATAGATCTACGAAGAGGATGGATCCACACTCCCCTCTAGCTACCGGCAAGATCACCAAAAAGGTGACAGGAACTATGGACAAATGTTGTTCTGAAATTTTAACTGAAGGAAAGTCAGTTGGGTACCTTGTCAAATTCATAACTTGATTGTAAAGACTAGGTTCGAGCGAAGTACCGGGAAACGGAAAACCGGTACACATACACACTGAAAATATAATAAAGGTCCATGATACCCTGATGCAAAAGAAGGGTCAGAAAAGCGTCACAGGTACAGATCCTCACCGTTAGCTTTGGTGAACTGATCTCTAGCGCCGGCTACATTCTTTGTGGCGATGAGCAGGAGAAAGGCCAGGACGATACCAAGCAGAAGCAGAGACTTGGCGGCCATTTCTATCCTTTTTGGCTTTGTACTTTAGCCAGCTTGGGATGAGAAGAAGCTAGCGCTACTTCGATGCCTTTATATAGTGGCAGCACCGCTGCATGGGTCCGCTCACAGTTGGACGCTAGGTTAGGGAGCATATTGATCGTTCCTGTTGGCGCTCGCTATCATCTGGATGCAAGTAAGCTGATGCCTGATGCTCATCCGTCTGGAACAAAAGCTAATTAAGATCAACTAAGAAGGCAGTTATATGCGGTGGAGACGTACTGTTATACGTGCCTATCATGGTCTCACAAAGCAGGAATGATTATACGCTAAACGAATAGTGTTTATCCTCTTCTCAACTACCGAGATTTTACATTTTGATCCTTATATTTAAATATAATATTATTATAATGCACATTTAATATCTCCCATTAAATATTATGTCCCATCAAAATACGTTCTTTTTTATTGCACAAATGAGCTTTCGTGATTTGAATGTTTTGTCAATTTGCAGATAAACTATAAATGGATCTAAAAACCCACAAAATCGTATTCATGTACTCAAGCAGAATTAGGGATTATCATATATAGGAACCTTTTCATTGCAATATGTATCCTGTACCGATGGATCTGTCTCCCACAAATCCTACAAAAGGAAATTTGATCTGATGTATTCCCAAGCAAGAATCCGCTTTAATTTGATCATTTTGGTTTGTTTAAAATTTTCTTTGGTGTACCAGCTGTCCAGCTATGTATGCGACATTATTAGCTTGCTGCCGGTTATTAATCTCCGCATTGGTTTCTGAAGACCATTTTGTTCGTGAGGAGTTTTACTGTCTAAAATACTGGCCAATAGTTTTAAAAAACTACTGGCCAGTATATTGAGGGTAATTTCGTAATTGCACATTTAACTAATAAATTTCTGTTTATTTTCACGATAGAATATTAAGTCTATCAAATCATTAAAATATTAATTTATCTTAAAAAATATAAAACATTAGTTATTAATCAGATTATTAATATAACTTTATTTATAACAATAAAAACTAATTACTATAAATATACAACTCTTATTTTTCAATATTGCCCTTAAATTGAGAAACTACTAGCCAGTAGTTATCATTTTAGATTATGAAATCTATACCGTTAGATTAAACTATTGGTCAGTAGTTTTCCAAAACTACTGGCCAGTATTTTGGACAATAAAACTCTTGTTAGTCGGAGTCAGTTTTTGGAGCTCGTCGCAGGGACACGCACATTGTTGGGAATACATGTATTTAGAGCAGGTATAATATATAAGTCCTAGTCAACAGGCTAAAAGGTTATCCACGTCATCAAAATCCTAGCTGGAGGAGTAAGAAGGGAAGAGAGAGAAAGGAGCCGGCGTCTGGTGAATCGCTAGCGTAAAGCAAGCTGAAACTCACCGTACGAGAAAAGTGATCCAGTTGTACCAATGCCTGGTGATTACACAGGGTCACATGCATGCATTAATTAATTTGATATTCAAACTAGTAGTTCGCTTATAGGCAGTCTATTATACGATCATTTATCGAGTACGGTGTTTGGTGACATGGCACTAGCTTGTTGAGCCGGCAGCGGGCTCTTTTATTAAACTTGCTCTTTAGAAGCCTCCCAGCTCGACAGAGGTCTACCAAATCGCTGGCAGCCTCAAAAATCTGTTTTTGAGAAAAAAATGCTATGACATTCAAAAGTACTGCTGAACACACACATGTAAAAATTTGTTCAATATAAGCAATAAAGCAACATAAAATTTATTTTTTGATATATCAGTATACTATACTCTCTACATTTTTAAATTATTATTATTATTGACTTTTTTACTTATATTTGATCATTCGTCTTATTTATTTTTTATAAAATATCATATATTACATTATAATTTGTTTCATCTCTAAAGAAAATTGAAACCCACTACAACTTACCATTTTATATATTTGAATTAATAATACTTTAAATACGATGAAAAAAGTTGATAGCGACAACAATTAAAAAATAGAGTAAGTATTTACTTTAAATCTCCATATTAAAATTATGTGGTCAGTGACTATATTTAATTGAAATTGTTTAACTTAAAAGGCAGCAGACGTAGTACAACGAGCAAACATATCCTGTTGTTGCTGTTGATACTGTGAAAGGTAACAACTGAAAATAATGAATGAAAAATAGCAACATGATCTATAAAATGATGAAAGTATATTCCTGCAGCAAGGATGGAAGGGTAGAGAGAGAATCACAATGGCCATTGACAAATCGGGTTTGACTTTGTTCAACCCACCATCAAACTTTGGGCCCAGCTACGGGAGCAAGGAACAAGAGGCGCACCAAAGAAGCCAAATTTCCATCAGCCATAAGACAGGATCAATGACGCAAAAAAAATGACTCAAAAAAGTAAAATTTTACTTAACTGAAAACTAGCAAATTTGTTTATTTATGTATGTGATAGTACAATAGACATTACAACCCTGCAATGCATGCAACTATGCATGGGCTAATCATTTATGAGTACAATCAAATAAGGCAAACACATATAATGTTGTTATAAGCATCTCAATGCCAACCGCCACCACCACCACCTCCTCCTCCACCACCGTAATATCCACCTCCAAGATAACCATTACCACCACCATATCCACCGCCATACCCACTACCACCACCGTATCCACCACCATAGCCACCGCCATAACCAGGGTAGCCATATCCATACCCACCACCAAACCCGCCCTTCCCAGGTATGTAGCCACCGTAGCCACCACCATAACCTCCACCATATCCTCCGCCGTATCCGCCACCATAACCTCCACCATATCGTTTCTCATCCTTGAGGTTAGGTCCATCAGTAGGCTTCATGTTCTGTTCTCCAGATTCTGCATGTAAACTAGCTTTTAGAGAGTAGTATGTACTTGACATTTGAGTATACTAAACATGAATGCAAGTAAAAAAGCTAATTTGAATTATCCACACATAGAGAACAATAGAACATCTTGTAAAATTTTATACACCTTTCCAAAAATTGGGTTGTGCCAATATTTACTATGCAAACAGTCTCCACTCCGTCTATTCTATCCAATGTTCCATTATGCTGGTTGAATTTATGTTGTATCCAATTTTAGTCTGCTGATGGAAAGTTCATATAATCTAAAACTATTTAATAATTGTTTTAAATTTTAAAAAGACACTCAAAAGAGTGTCTCGTGTTTCAAAACATCATTATCGGTATCGGAAGTTCGGAACAGAGGTCGTCGAAGTAGGAAGAGACCAGGCGCCATCACCAGCTGCTCTTGGTCATCGATGCTGCTAGGAAACAGAACCTTAGAAGAAACTAGAACCTTGTAAAACTTATCTACGAAGAGGATGGATCCCCACTCCCCCTGTGTCTACCGGCGTGACTACCGAAAAGGAGAGAGGAGGGGTACTGAGATGGCGACAGAGAACAGGCGAGAACTATGGATAAATGTTGGTTCTGAAATTTTGACTGGAGGAAAGTCATTCGGGCACCCCTTTCAGATTCATTAACTTGTTGTAAAGACTGGGTGAGAGTGAAGTACCCGTCAATGAAAAAACGGTACACAAACACAGACACACTGAAAATATAATAAAGCTTCACGATACCCCCCTGATGCAAAAGAAGGGTCAGAAAAGCGTCACAGGTACAGATCCTCACCGTTGGCCTTGCTGAACGGATCCCTAGCGCCAGTTACATTCTTTGTGGTGATGAGCAGGAGAAAGGCCAGGACGATACCAAGCAGAAGCAGAGACTTGGACGCCATTTCTATCCTTTTTGGCTTTGCACTTTAGCCAGCTTGGGATGAGAAGCTAGCGCTTCTTCGATGCCTTTATATAGTGGCAGCACAACTGCATGGGGTCCGCTACCACGTTTGGACGCTAGGTTAGGGGGGCATGTTGATCGTTGCTGGTGGCGCTCGCTGTCATTTCAGGTAAGCGGATGCTCATCCGTCTAGAGCAAAAGCTAATTAAGATCAAGCAAGAAGGTGGTTACGTGTGGTGGAGACACTGTTATACGTGCCTATCATGGTCTCGCAATGCAGGAACGAGTTGCAGTAGAAATCGCAATCGATCTCGGCACGTCTAGAGCAGCAATACACTACTTCCTGTCTTCCTCCACATCCAGATACAGAAACAAGGATGACTCAATACCCAGCAAGTGAAGGCGCCTAGCTCACTAACAACACAAAGAATGAAGGCTAGGCGAGTTGCTCGATAAGTGACCAACAAGACAGATTATGAGAAGCAAACAAACAAGACAGAAGGAAGGCTAGGCTAGCTTTGAAGTGCCACGCTCTGAGTCATCGTCCACTTTGACTTCTGACTTTTGTAACTTTGAATTGGCATGAAGATTCATGATGCTGAGTCAAAATTAAGTTTTGATGCAGGCTGTGAATTGTGCAAATCGATCCATTTCTGGCTGACTGTTTCAATCATATGACTCGAAAAGCAGGTAGCTTGGTTTGAACAGATGCCAAATATAGTTGAAGTAGTAATATGTGGTCCTCTTAGCTCATGAATTAGTGTTAGCAAGAATCGGAGGAACCCTTAACTCCGTGGCACAGTACAGGTGACACTATTTACCGTGATTATTTACTGTTTGAATAAGATGTTTTTTAGGAAAGTTTGAATAAGATGTTTACTGCTTAGCAATGAACATGTGGAAACTGGGTTCTTGTGCCCTCTAACATTTGTGTGAACATGTGCTTACTTCCTTTCAAAGGAACTTTTACATTTATTTTCTATGTTTCACGTGTACACCAAATTCCCTGAGGCTTAAATCTTTAAAAGATGGGCGCTATTTTATATCCTTGTTTCTGTATCTGATTTTGGACTGCTTTTTTTTTGCATATTATCTTGAATAAAGTATCCAATTGTTTTTTGCCTTCAATTGTATAAATGTGGAGGCTAAGATTTTTTTATAATGGAAAAAGTTTACAAAATTTTCGGCTTTTTCCACTTTGGATTCGCATACAGCCAGTTCAAAAGCTTATTACAATGATGAAAATATAATTAAAAGAGGACTAACGAGTTGTTGTCGAAGAAGAGCAGAGCCTATGGTTATGCGGCCATCAATTATTGGTGAAGATTTGCATTGCCAGTATCTCCAAAGTTCGGCAAGTTACCAAGAAATATTCCATGTGGTTCTCCTTTTGCAATGTCCTCCAAAGTATAGCCAGTACAAGGAGCGAAAATTCACCTGTATCAAGGTTAAATATCGCTTCTTATTGAAAACAATATTATTTCAACTAAGACAAATCAATCAAAAAAAGACCGCTGTACCGACAAGAATAAATTGCTTGTTGAGAGTACCAAAAGAGTTTTGTTAATCCCAAGTATATGACTAATATTCTGGGGTTTCGCTATCCCTATGACAATTGCAATTGAGTGTCAAATTGTTCTTGCAAAGTGACACTAAAAAAAGAAGTGTTGAATGATTTCGGTATTATTGCAGAAGTTATATATAGGTGTACCCTTTCAATTCCTTCTCATAAGATTATCTTTAGTCAAAGTAACACCTTTTGGAAGTATCATAAGAATATTTTTATCTCGAGAGGAAGTGACAGCTTCCAAAGCAACTTATGGAACCAGCCATCAGGAGGTTATACATGGAATGAACTGAGAATTGTCCTTTCTCATATATTTTCGTATATAAATATATCTCTATTATCATTTGATCAAATATGGTTGATTGTAAGTCAAACTATCCCATTTCACCTGTGTGGCCCCTACGATGCGTCACCGAAAAGGAATGTTGAGGAGGGTAGAACCCATTACCTCTGTCTCTGGCATACTGGTGCCCTCTAACATTTGTGTGAACATGTGCTTACTTCCTTTCAAAGGAACTTTTACATTCATTTTCTATGTTTTACGTGTATAACAAATTCCCTGAGGCTTAAATTTTGAAACATGGCTGCTATTTTATATCCTTGTTTCTATATCTGATTTTGGACTGCTTTTTTTTTTGCATATTAGCTTGAATAAATTATCCAATTGTTTTTTTGCCTTCAATTGTATAAATGTGGAGGCTTAGATTTTTTTATAATGGAAAAAGTTTACAAAATTTTCGGCTTTTTGCACTTTGGATGCGCATACAGCCAGTTCAAAAGCTTATTACAATGATGAAAATATAATTAAAAGAGGACTAACGAGTTGTCGTCGAAGAAGAGCAGAGCCTATGGTTATGCGGCCATCTATTATTGGTGAAGATTTGCATTACCAGTATCTCCAAAGTTCAGCAAGTTACCAAGAAACATTCCATGTGGTTCTCCTTTTGCAATGTCCTCCAAAGTATAGCCAGTACAAGGAGCGAAAGATCACCTGTATCAAGGTTAAATATCGCTTCTTATTGAAAACAATATTATTTCAACTAAGACAAATCAATCAAAAAAAGACCGCTGTACCGATAAGAATAAATTGCTTGTTGAGAGTACCAAAAGAGTTTTATTAATCCCAAGTATATGACTAATATTCTAGGGTTTTGATATCCCTATGACCATTGCAATTGAGTGTCAAATTGTTCTTGCAAAGTGACACTAAAAAAAGAAGTGTTGAATGATTTCGCTATTATTGCAGAAGTTATATATAGGTGTACCCTTCCAATTCCTTCTCATAAGATTATCTTTAGTCAAAGTAACACCTTTTAGAAGTATCATAAGAATATTTTTATCTCGAGAGGAAGTGACAGCTTCCAAAGCAACTTAGTCCTTAATTGGATGGAACCAGCCATCAGGAGGTTATACATGGAATGAACTGAGAATTGTCCTTTCTCATATATTTTCATATATAAATATATCTCTATTATCATTTGACCAAATATGGTTGATTGTAAGTCAAACTATCCCATTTCACCTGTTTGGCCCCTACGATGTGTCACCGAAAAGGAATGTTGAGGAGGGTAGAACCCATTACCTCTGTGTCTCTGGCATACTGGCATGTTTCTTTCTGACTACATTACATAATGATGGGTATCGATCTTTAAGTGGAGTATCACTCAGATAAGGTGCCTCAATAATAGATGGTTCAACCAATGGCACAAGCTATTCACACTACAGCAAAAACGGCCTGTAACGGTGGTATAAAAATTTATGTAGTGGCGATTTCAAAACAACCCGCCGCTACAGTGGTATAACAAGATTTAGCGGCGACCCATGTTGTGAACCGTCCCTAAAAATCAATTTTTAGGGGCGAATCACAACATGGGCCGCTGCTATAAATTAGATCTATTTTTAGCGGCGGCCCATATTGTGAACCGCCCCTAAAAATCGTTTTTTAGCGGCAATTCACAACATGGTCCGCCGCTAAAGCCCACTTCACAGTCCACCATGGTCCACTCCTTCTCTCCCATATAAAAATATCGAACCCTAACCGGCCAACCCCACTCCCTCCCTCCTCGACTCCTCAGTCACGCCGCCAGGCGTCTCTCTCGCCCTCCCCCGATCCCCCACCTCAGCGCTCGATCCCCCTCCCCCGATCCCCCACCCCTGCTCTCCCTCTCTCGTCTCTCCTTCCCCAGGCGGCGACAGCTGGGGGCCGCGGCGGCGAGAAGCGGTCACGAGAGGTGCTCTGGACGGCTAGAGGCGGTCGCGACAGCTTGGGCCCATGGCGGTTCGAGAGGCGACCGCGGTGGTCGAACCCGGCACTGCCTCTATCCCCCCCCCCCCCCCCCCCCCCGGCGCTCGACCTCGCCCGACGACCTCCTCTTCTCCCGGCCCGACGACCTCCTCTCCTCCCGGCTCCCGGCGACCGGACCAGAGGGCGAGCGGTCGGTGCCTCTCCCTCCTCCTGGCGCGGCGGCGGGCGGATCCAGGCGCGGTGGTCGGAGCGACGGCGGGATTCAGCCCCCTCAAGGCATGGTGGCGGGCGGATCTAGGCCCCTCTCCAGGAGCAGCGGGCAGGGCAACCATCTTCGTGAGCCTGGATCTATGGGCGGCACGTGGATCAGCGGCAGATCCAGAGCAGGCGGGCCTGGCAGGCGGGCCGGGCCGTGGGTTTTTTTATTTTTTTCCTGGAAATTTGTAGTGGCGGATGACAAAGTCACCTGCTGCTACAATATGATTTTTACCAGCGGTTTGTTTCTCCTATGGATGAACCGCCACAAAATTTTTTTATCTTTAGCTGCGGTTTTATAGCGGCGGGCTGGTTGGCCCGTCATTACAGTACCATTTTGCCCGCCGCTACAAGCCATATCTGTTGTAGTGTGAATAGACAACATATGAATAAAGGTCCAGATTAAACTGTTGTAGTGTCAATAGACGACATATGAATAAAGGTCCAGATTAAACAAAGTGATGTTCATGGGATTTATTGCTATGCAATTCCATTTATGTGGAAACCTCTCTTGTGTTTTTCCTACTTTTATGTTATATCTCTTTACTGCAATTTTGAGCATGTACTTTGAGGAAAAACACGGCACATATAGATTTAGAAAAAATAAAGAAAATTAACATTTACTTATTTTGTATGGCACACATTTTGAGTTCCCGCTTACATGAATAACAATTTGACATTTGTTAATCCTTCTCCCCCTTTATATGGAACAATAGTTTGTTTATTTACTCGTTTCGTTCTTTTTTTATCTGAGCAGTTGACATTTTAAGTTGTATTTTGTCATTTATCCTATTTAAAATAGTTATGTTTTGTTTTACAATTAAAGGTATTGAAAGCAATGTATGGGCAGCGACGACGACCCCGCCTCGGGAGGGACGCCGACATATGGACAGCGACGACGAGGATGAAGCCCCACTCTTATGGTGTCCTCCATGAGGAGGACTCGCCAAGCCGCTCAGGGGACTCACTAGAGGGGTGGGCTCGTCGGCGCGCGAGCTCGCAAGGAAAGGCAGACGCGGCTTGCCTTGGCGTCTCAATGCGGGCACAGATCGACACAGCAGGAGGCGATGACTCGCTGGAGTCGACGGCGCATGGGCTTGCCGGAGGCGCGGGCCACCCGGGAGTGGGTGAGGCTTGCCGGAGGCACAACCATGCGCCTCGCCGGAGCGGAAGCGGCAGGTGGCTGCATGCCCGCTGGATAGAGCCGGCCGCGGCGGCTGATGTAGCGGTTAGGGTTGGAAATCCTAACTGGTGGTTACTTCCTCTTTTATAGGGGCAACCGCACCTGGCTGTTGGACCGGGCCACAACCTGTGACATCCCCGCCCCATGAACAAGGGGGTAGTCGAAGGATCGAACATCACGTGACATCTTGACGAAGCAAGACTCTAAAAGTACACACATATGAACATAACAGAATAGTGTGAAATATTAAATTTTATTTTTACAATTTTGGTTCAGATTTGAGTATGTAAAGAAGTTTGAAATTCGTTAACATAAATAGCGGAAGAAATATATATCACGTTAAAATTCTATCATGAAGCACATCAAGCCCGTAGACATGCCTCATTATTAAGAAGAAAACCTGCACAAAACAACATAGAGCAAAGCACTGAGAAACTAATACTCAACAAGACTTACCCATCAAAATAACACGCTAAAACTGACACCTAGTATGCAGGAGGCTGACCAAAGTTTGTTGGAATAATTGCAAAAACAACACTAATATTTGATGCTTATTTTGAGATTTTAGCCAATTTAATAGAGTTTTTGCATAAACTAAATATTATGTAGATATACTACAACAAACATGGTTGTAATACTATTAATAGAAATACAACAACATCATCATTTCACTTTTTCTTAGATGTGGTAGCGATCTCACAAGTGATACTCAATAACTGTGACGGACGGCGACTCGAATCGATTTACATCCTGTAGGAGAAACCCAAGCACACGACGCACGCACACTCACGAGGAGTCACGTACGGCTACGTTTCACAAGACACCATAGAGCCGGTCCGGGGCCACCTCTCCCGAGTACATGTCACCCCATGCGATGCCCACATCGGAGCCATCCATGGGTAGCTCGTGCACTCTTCCTTCGAACACGTACTCAAATTCGACCACAACCCTCTTCATCACCAAAAGAGAGGTTGAGTTATCATCCAATAATACGATAATCAAGTTACGTCGGTTTTCTAATTCTCATACAAAGGTATGTACTTGGTACTATTCAAATTTGGTCAGGTGTCCACACTCAAAGGGGGTTCTTAATCGACACAAATGGGGCTTTGGCAAGCAAGGTCCAACCTTGTCACCTCAACCTACACATGCACTTTCCCGTTCGGTCTTAAATTAATCTATCATTATTATGTGATAGTTACAAGTAATAAAGTCCCATACCATCCTACATCGAGTAGTCCCCGTACTACTCGATTTTGCTACTAATGACTCAATATTAAGCATAGCAAAAAATCTATCGAATGGCTGCCCAAGTAGACCTATACCCATAGGATTGATCTTTTCTACATGCAACTAGGGTTCTAATCAAATCCTACACATAATGCACGATTATGACACACATACATGTGGTACAAAATAAAATTTTAAAACATAGAAGTACACCGGGGCTTGTCTGAAGTCCGAGCAATGTTAGCATACACAATGTTATATCCAAGTCATCATCTATTTCCACAGCACCACTTCCTCGTCCTGGTTACCAGCTCGTTTTTCTAGTAAAATGATGCACGATGCAAATCAAGAACATGACATGATAAGGAGGCTCATAGAACTTCCTTAATTAATGGATGCAATGACATGATGCTTGTGAGTGGGTATTCGGTGTTATCATTAGGTGTCAAATTATTTTACTAATTATATTTTCTTCCTTGATATGCAAGATTGGTTATGCAATGCAACTAAAAATCATGCGAGCAACTCAAGCAGTGAATAATTGATACTAGCAATGCTAAGGTACTGCAATGATCTGGTTTAATGGACTTAATAGAAAAGAAAAGAAGCAATCTAATTTCTTGATAAGCTTTAGCTAATATGCACGATCAAACTAATTAGGTGAGGGTGTACCATGACAATATGAGTATGAGATTATTTAACAACAAAGGTGACTAGGCATTTAGTAAGATAATACTCATCATGGCACGATGAGGTGAGTTAATCTATAGTTGCCTATTTCTTTCATTGACTTTCTAATTACAAGGGATGAAATATTTCCATGCAACGGTACAATGATTTAATTGATAGGTAACCCAGCATTGACATGGAACATGCTCAGCGATCAAGTAATTCATGTTAAATACTTAAAATTCAAAAAAATGTTGCTAGTATGTTTGGATACAAAAAGGTTTAAGTTTAAACTAATTAGTTAGTTGCTCAAACTATTATTTAAGCGTATTTACGTTCTTAATTTGTTTAACAGGGTTTTTAAAGATATATGCTAGTAAGAACAATATATGTTGTAGGGGACATTACATGAGATTTATAATCCAAAATTAAAGGCATGAACATGCACTATTATTTTCTAATGATTAAAGTAGTGCAAGGAGCAAAAATACAATCATGGAGAAAATACTTATAAATTAAATATGCCACTTCGTCAGATGCATGAAAATGATGCAATAAACATGCATGGAAAAGTGGATATTTATTTTGTGCTCTGATAACTGGTTATGATTTTGTTTGTATTTTTTCTTATTAAATGCACTCATAATAATAAATATGAATTTTCTGTGTGATTTAACAATTGATTAAAATAGTTCATAATCAGAGGAGTCCAAAAAGTATTTATTTGCAATTTTCTATAAAGTATATATTTTTATGCGGATTTTTAAATTTAAAACTATTTTCCTTTGCACAATAAAAACATGTATAAATAAATAAATAAATGGTGTGTTGTGATTTAGTATTTTTATAAAAAGGTAATATTTTTTAGGAGTCCAGAATCTATTTTTTTATATTTTTATTCCAAGTAATTATTTCGGGACCAATTTTTGAAGTTGGAACAATTGAATTTTTGGCTCATAAATAAATAAAACCAGAGAACTACCTAGCCATTGGGCTGAAAGGGCTCAGCCCAGCAGGCCTGGCACAGGGGAGAAGGCTGGCCTAGGCCAGATCGAGCCGAGCACGCGGCGAGGCCCACGACCGAAGGTGGCCTAGGCGCCGCTCGGTCACAGAGCCATGGCCAGAGCCGCGGCCACGGGTGCTCTCGGGGCCAGGCGGCGGCGCGGGCACGTCGGCCGGGGGAGACGTCGGCGAGGGCCGCCGTCGGCACAGGAGGCGGCAGGGAACTCGGGCGGAGCCGCGGCGTGCGGGGGAAGGCGGGTAGGTGAGTCGGAGACGCGGCGCGACTCGGTGGCGGCTTGCGGCGGCGGACGGCAGAGGCAGGGGCTGCGTTCCCGGCGGCAGGACGAAAATCAGAAGGGAGGAGGGGGCCGAATGGATGAGCGAGGACTCGAAGTGGTTCCAGGGGCGAGGAATCGAGGAGCTTCTCACCGAGGGAGGAGAACGGGGCGACGTAGTGGCGGTCGGCGACGAGGACGAGCGAGCTCGATTCGCCGCCGCCGAGGTGCGAGAGGTGTGCGCGCGTGACAGAGAAGGGCAGTGGAGGGAGGCAGATCTTGTGGCGGGGTCGGTCGTCGGAGTAAAACGGCTGAGCGGCGGCGCGACGCGAGCTCAAGCTCTTGCTCTAATGGCGGCTACAGGAGGAGAAAGCGAGAGGGAGAACGAAAGTGAGAGTGAGATAGAGGATGTCCAGGGGTGCTCGTTCGGACAAGGACCCGACCAGGGGAGGGGGGGGGTCTTGGCCCACGATCGGCGACCACGCGGCACACGGTGGCTCGGCGGCGCGGGCGGCAAACAGTGCCGGCGCACACTGAGCCACTGACAGGTGGACCCGCTCAATTCAAAATTCCTAAAAAATAGAGGCTACTAGGTGATTCTAATCGCGTTTTTCGAGTAGTAAATTTGGTCAAAGTTTAAATATTTTAACACAATGTTTTAGATCAGTGTTTGAAGTCCTAATTTAGTGACATGCACAAAAAGATAATAAAATTACTGAGAGATATTGCATTTCGAAAATGCTATCCAGATCATCGAAACTTTAAGCACCTTACACCTTCAATTTGAGGCACCAAATGAACTTTTCAGAACATTCCAATCATACCATTACTTAGAGTAAAGCATGGACAAGATAATGGGGAAGACATGCAGAACATGCATGGTCAGATCTATGAGATATGTAATTTTAAAGATGGCTAAGTGATTTGGGACACAGAATTTTCTCAAGTCTGGATTTGCTTAACTTTTAGGTTGTTTGCAAATTAGAATTGGGGCACCAAATGAGATTAAATTCGAATGGGGTTTCACATACATGAAAAACTAAGTTTGTAGTAACTAACCATTGATGAGACTATTTTGGAAATGAAATTATTAGGGAGTTATTCAATTTCCAATTTGCTTAACTGATAATAAATCTATTTAGAAACTTGGCATTTGCTAAAAATTCCAAAAGTGATTTCTCCTTATATTATTAAATCAAGACAAAATTATATGTTATTCATAAATATTGGATCTCAAACATGGGTATAAACTGGTCCAATGGTTTCTTATAAAATTTGAATTTGAAATTTTGAAATAACCCTGTTTCTGAACTTTGGATGTTTTATTTGACTTACTTACCTATGAGATAAAATCACTATAAATTCTCCAAAATTCTTATTAGAGCCGTGAATAAAGATTATAAAATTTAATTTGGTCACTTATATTATAAATTTTGAACTTCTAGTTCAAGGCCTATTTGACTCAAATTCATTTAAAATCAAACTTGAGATTAAAACTATTCTTTCTGATTTTGTTTTGTTTTCTTGACTTCCTACGATGCTAAAGTGACACCTGGGTGTCACACAACCAACCCCCTGTCGGTGCGTGGGTCGGACGCCCTTGTACACGGCGTGCATGCCTTGCTACTAGGCCAAAAGGCCAAGTGGGCCGGAGCCTAGGTTTGCTTGGCCCATTTGGCTGAGTAGCCACGTATCTTTGCTATTTTTCACATAGGCCCTTGAGGTTCATGCGAATTACAATGATGTAAATTTAGTTTTAATTGTTAAATTGTAAATATTTTAGATTAGACCCTAATCTTCTCAATTGTGTGTAGTGTTGTTTAGGTTGTAGTTTTTTTACTCTCCAGTCCTGTACTGACGTGTAAATCATGTTGAATGGGTTCTCCATTGAGATATGAAGTGTTTAGCTATGTTGAATGGGTCCTCTCATGACATGATGATGTGTTGCAATAAAGGATTAATTCTCTCTTGGAAGATCATTTAATCTCATTAAATATATTATACTTAATTCTAGTAGAATTAAAGAATAAACACTAATAACTTTAACAACATTTTGACTTGCAATTGTGATCAAATTTCTTGCAAGGTCACATTTAATTCAAAAAGAATTAAAATGATATACACATTATGTTTTTACAATATGAATTGCAATTGAGAATTAAAAGTTCGATGCAGAGATATGCAATTTAGGCTATATTTTCATATTTAAGATTTGCAATTGATATTTATTTTTGTTGCAATATGAGAATTTGCGATTGAAATTCTATTTCTTGCAAATTTCAATGCAAAATTTAGGGTGACTACCTCCATTTTATTCTGAGAAACAAGTATTTCTCGAATATTTATGTTGAGGCATGAATGATGAGATAAATTTTGCATTATTATTACAACGACACCATGATGATTTCTCATCAAAATCTGTGGTTTACCCATCTAGCTACTATGGTGGCCAAAGAGTTTGAGGAGCTCGCTCAAGATGGCCAAAACTACCCCACATGGGCGACGTACGTCAAGATAAGCTTGGCCTCCCATGGGATTTTTCACGCACTCACTCGTCCTGCGAAAAGAGAGGTTGTGCTAGATGATACACTCAAGCATCAAGCCCTGTACATTATTAGGCTGCACCTCCACCTAGGTCTCAAAGCTGAGTATGTGTTGGAGGAAGAGCCAAGTACGCTATGGCTTTCTTTGAAAAACAGATATGAACGGCAGAAGACAGTCATCCTGCCTAAGGCAAATCATGAATGATCTCACCTTCGTCTCTAGGACTTTAAATCCATTGGAGACTAGAACTATGTTGTTCATAAAATCTATGCCAAGTTGTAGTTTTGTGAGAGGGAACCCACAAAGATGCAAAAGATTGAGAAGACTCTCAACACTATGATTTCATCTGATAGGGTCTTACAAGACCAATACCATGCCAGGAATTATGAAACTTACTGTGAGTTGATCAATGATTTACTTCAGGTCGAGAAACACGATGAGCTCAGTATGAAAAATCATCACCGGCATACTGTTTTGGATGTGTTCCTGTCCTTGAAGTTCATCACACGCTCAGAATAAGAATGAGTTCGATGCTTCTACGAGCAATTCAAAGAACTTTGATGATAAATCCAGACACTGTCGCAATAGGAAGAGAAAGAATAGGCAGAATGCTTGGGCTAAAGGGAAGAAAGACATTTCCAAGAGTGCTCGATACCCTTTCTAGAAGTAAAGGGGTTTCAAATATGATACAAATAAATGCCAAACCCCAAAACACTTGATAGATCTATACCAGAAATCCCTGGAAAAGAAAGCTCAAGAATCTGAGAAGGTGAAGGAGGGTTTAGTTGTCCTCATTGAAGGACCAAGTAACCACGTACCTCCACTGATGGTCGAAGACTATATGGACACGGAGAACACTATGATCAAATTCACTTCGAATGATGCATTTGGAGACCTTTCTTAGGATCCCATATCTCCTAGAAGTTTAGATCTCTATGTGTTAGTAAAAAACAATCATTGTAATATTTAGATGTTGTCTTAATTGTAATATGGATCATCACTTTGATACCTTGAATAAATTAGTATGTATTCTATATATCTAATAAGAATTATTTATAATTCATCTATATAGGAGGAAGATACGTGCCTTGCGGATAGCTGCACCACAAACTCTATACTTAGGGAAACAAAATATTTTCAAACTCTTACAAAGAGGCATGGGAATGTTTTGATAATTGTTGGACGCGATATAGAGATAGTTGGTACTAGAGAGGCCACTATTATACTCCCTATGGGTATGCAAATAACAATCGAGAATGCATTATTGTATCCCAATTCCACCCATACCCTTTTGAGTTATAGAGATATTCGTAAGAATGGGTTACATGTGACAACCCATGAAGACAACAATGAGGAATTTCTCCTCATTACAAAAGAGAACGGATATGGCCATGACATTCTAGAAAGAATCCCTTCCTTACCATCTAGATTATACTACACATACATTAAACCAGTACCACATGTTGGATATCAGGTATTTTCCAGAATATGGATGCATTCAAAACTTGGCATGATTGCCTTGGCCATCCTGGAGTCGGGATGATGAGGAAAATTATCGGCAATTCCATTGGTCATGATTTAAATGAGGCTAGATTCCCGCAAATCTTCGGATTTTATTTGTACTTCATGTGCAATAGGAAAGCTGATTATGAGGCCATCACACCTTCAAATCCACTAGGAGCCACTTGACTTTCTTTAAAGAATTCAAGGAGACATATGTGGCCCTATACAACTACTGTCTAGACCATTCAGGTATTTCATGGTTTTGTTTGACGCATCTACACGATGGTTTCGTGTGTGCTTATCCACACAAAACCATGCATTTGCTAATATTATTGCTCAAATCATTAGATTAAGTGCAAATTTTCCTGAACAACGGATTTGATCAATCTGAATGGACAATGCTGTAGAATTCTCCTCAAGAGCCTTCAATGATTATTGTATGGCCCAATTAATAGAAGTTCAACATTCAATTCCATATGTTCATACATAGAATGGTTTGGTTGAATCTCTGATTTAAAGAATCAAACTCAATATGAGATCAGTGTTAAAAAATTACAATTTACCAACATCATGTTGGAGTCATGTGGTGCTGCACGTTGCTGACTTGATACAATTGCATCCAACTGCATATCATAGCACTTTACCTCTACAATTGGTTTGTGGAAATACACCAAGTATTTCCCATATGCAAAAATTTGGTTGCTCTATGTAGGTACTGATCTCACCACCTCAGCGTACTGCAATAGGACCACATGGATTATAAATCTTCATCGATCATGAAATACCTGGAGCCCTTGACTGGGGACATATTTACGGCCCGACACGCCGATTGTATCTTCAATAAAGATCATTTTCTGGCATTAGGGGGAGATTTTAGTATCATAATGAATGCCACGAAATTAATTAGGATGCAGAAAGTGTCTCAAATACAGATCCATGTAGTCAAGAGACTGAACTCCAAGTTCAGAAGATAATTGATTTGCAATACATTGCAAACAATCTGTCAAATGCATTTACTAACTATAAAGGTGTCACAAAATAATCCTTGACTCCAGCTAGGAATGTGCCGGAAAGAGTTGTGGTACCAAATAAAACCATTCAACTCCCATCTTAAGAGAAGAGGGGGAGAAATATGGCCGCCAAGCAGGTTGATGCTTTTAGTAAGCATCCAAGGAAAGAGAGGGTTAGTAAGAAGGACAATGTGCCTAGTACACGTCGAGATGAAATTCTCTAAAGTTGTAAATGCAGATCAACCTGAGGTTAATAGACACCTTGAGGGTAGTATACACCCAATGCACCAAGAGGTTCCACAACCCAGCTCGAACGCGTGTTGGTATTTTTAACGAATGCAGGTAATCCGCAAGCGCACGGAGAATACCGCTGTAGCAATTCACCCGAAAGTAATCAGGGTATCGTATTTATTTTATCTCAAAGAAAGGCGGGTGTATCAAGATAATTACCATGTTCTAGTGTTGCATAATAGATTAGAAGACAGTCCTCACAAGAGTAAGGATATAGATAAACATGGGTAGTGGACATACAAATAGCATACTCTAGAAAAACAAAGACCCGTCCAATGGAGAAGGATAAAGAAAGAGCTATGTTCTTAGGTTGGTTTTATACAATTGCATTGTTTACATTATATACTATTAGACAGATACATAAGAAATGCAAGAAAATCAGATCATTACACCCTGGGCATTGGGTTCCCCCCCCCCCCCAGCATCCACAGTATGATTCTAGCCAAGCGCCTAGTGCATAGCCGAACGTGAGAGATTTCAGAGGACTGGTAGGGTTGTCACCATCTACTCCTTGCCCCAAGCAATCTGTGGGCTACATGACAAATAATGCATTATACTGATTGAAGCACCACCCTTACATTTCTAGAACAATACCTTTAACCCCCTAGCGATGGATCAGAAAAGGAGTAATCACATTTAAGTGAATACTAAGCAAGTGGAAATAATCTAAGTCAAATATTAGTCATGCATCATTATAATGGTATAAATAAAGATTATAGTAAAGGCTTATGTCTAACATGGTAGTATAGCATAACTACACTACTAACATGCAAGCATAATAACCACATACATGAATGGATCACATAATTAGCCAAGAAACACATGACCCAAGCACAATTATATAGAAAGACTAAATATATTAAATAGAATAAAGTCTTATAAAGGAGAAAGATACAAGAGCCATACCACAACTTCAAGGAAGACTTGGAAACTAAAGAAGACTCTATTCTAAGCCTAACTCTACTAAAACTAGAGAGTAACTCGAAATCCAAATAAAGTGATGCTTCTAAGTGTGTGTTAAGGAGTGAAGCCACACCCTTCCTTTTATAGGGGCCCAAAGGCGGTTCCAAGGTTGGTAACTCCCGCCCTAAGGGGGACAACCACCTTTGGAGAGTAAGTGGGGAACCGCCATAGGAAGTTGGGCCCCATTAAGCCCACTCCCTGTTTGGCCGAATAGGGGTGGGGCCTAGTGCCCCCCCCCCCCCCCGGCTCTTCTGGCACACTGGTAGCTGGACTCCCTTGACTCCTCCATGGCTTAGCACTTCTGTATGTCAGTTTGGTGCTGCATGTGGACCATTAGATCCGTGGGAATCCCTGTTGGCGAACTCTGATTGGTGGAAGTTGTGTTTCCTTGCCACATACTTATCTTTCCTCCTTTATTTTGTTATATCTCTTGCATGTGAGCATTTCTCCAAGTACAAGTAGAACTTTATTAATTCTAACTAACATTCATTGTGGGAATGTTTAATCATCCTTTATTTTGAGTAATATTGATGGTCAAAAATGGTACCTAACAACCGTCAATAAATTCCCCCAAGCTGAACCTTTGCTCGCCCCGATGCAAAGATTTAACTTTAGGTTATTGATCAGGAGTTGCTACAATATTTTATATTCCCTCCATAGTACCAAGTGCACAACAAAAGTACTCTACCTTTAATTGAATAAGTTGGCATTTTGTAACTCACCCTTTATCTTAGTTCCTATGGGGATTTTGGCTTCTCCTCATCCTAGGCACTTGAAAGATAGAACGGTCTTTTGTAGGACACCATTCTCTCATACCTATGTTCCACTTTCCATCCGAAGGTTTTCAAAAGATTTTGCAAATAAAACTAAGTTCCTCCAATGATTCTCTTGATCGCTCAATGTGCATAAATCCTCACCAAGGCATTTGAAATTGCCTGTTTTGATCCTACCTCTAAATAAGGCTTATGTGGAGTTCAGAGTAGGGGATAAATGAGGCATACTTATAACACATGTATTGCTAAGCCAAAATACTAGACCCACGGAGAAATCAGTACAATCTAATCAAGATGTGTATGTGTGTCGGATGTATGGTGGAAAGTGGTGGAATGATAATCATGGAGTATTTCTTTTGCTAGCTCTAGTGTTGCTATTGCCCGGTGTAGGAGTTTTGCAAGTGGTGGTGAATGTGTACGTGAATCTTGATCATAAAAGTATGAAATGGATCTCACAAAGGTCACAAACATTTTGATAAGGCTCAATGTGAAAACAAGTTGCATATGTAGTTTTGCAGTGGAGTATAACATATGGCCGTGGTAGGAATTTTCATCATTGAGGAACTTTTCAATTTTATCATTTTGAAAAAAAAATCTCCAGATGTTGAGCTTCACTTTGGGACAAAGATCATAGTAGCCCTATTCTAACCATATCATATCTCACAACAACCTAGATTTAGATCATGCACTTTGCAACCCACAAGTATTCAAGTTTAAGTCAAGCATATTTAGCCAACAAACTCAAAAAATCGGAGAGTACTAAGTTGTATGCTAGAGACTATATAAAGATATAAAATAGAGCAACTATTCATCATCTCAACATGAAGGCACAAACATCCCTAGCATGCATGGCAACCTACCACTTTTGTTCTATTTTTAGTTTTGCAAATTTTTATTTGGTTTTATGATTTTTGACAAAGAAAGAAAGAAAGGAAGAATAGGAAGGATACAAGTCACCTTGACGGGGGTGCTTCCCCAAGATTGTTCTTGCTCAAAGCTGTTGGTTCGGATCAAATCCTCTCCATCGGTGGTATGCCTCCATATGGGTGTTGTGCACTCGTAGCTGATCCTGGAGGTGATGAAACTGGTTGTCACTGTGCTGCTGCCACTCTCGTATGGTCTGGGCGTGAGTGGCAAGGGTGTTTTTCATCTCACCCGTCCTCATGTCAAGATCGTCCATCCTCCTGATGAGATCCCTCCGTTCCGGCCCATAGTCATGATGACCAAAGCCCGAGAAAGAGTAGCGTCCATCGTGGTGTGGAGGTGTCCTAATAGACTTAGGGCCATGTCCCCATTATGCACTACTAGCTTCCTGCCACGACGAGCCTCCAGTCTCATACTGCAGCGGTGTGAACATCCAAGCCGGGTCGCCGGAATGTTCCAAGCATGTAGCATAATCATGGACCGGTGGTGGAGTTGTGGTTGCAGTAGTGGTGGCACGCATCGTACTCTGTCTTGTGTGTCGATCGGCAGTCCTACTAGGCACTCTTTCTCTCTATAGCTACATGGTTAGTTCCCAACAACTATACAGATGATACCCCGAGCTAGGAAGTGGGATTTTGTTTGTATAGCCGGGGCAGTTAAATATAATGGAACCATCGGAACCCTTCTTTAATGTGTGACCGTACTCAAGAAATTTAAGGTCTATTTTGGGACGAGGCTTAGAAAGATAATTGATTCTAGCATTAGTTAAAGCACCGACCCCTATAGCAATATTAGTCACTAAAGAAGTGCACTCAATGGGCCCCGATTGCTTGACATACTCTAACCTTAGCCTAATCATAGCTTCAGCAGGTGCAACAAGAATCTTAGCAATAGCAACATATAAGACATGCAATTCATCATTACGGATAGGTCTAGTGTTTTTGTCTAGGAAAACAAGTCATAGCAAGATACCTATGCCACAACTATAGAGTTGGGTTGTGAATATCACTAGTCCTAGGACGTTCATAAGAAAACTCTCCCAAAAATTCTTTGCCCAAAAGAACCCTTTTCAAAACCCGAGGTAGCACCCTCTAAATTAATAGAGCAATAAAAACTGAATCTAAGAACGGTACTAAGGTTTTTCTAAGTGAGATGGTACTCTTTCCCGAACAAGCGGAAAAGTATCCCGTCGTTATCTTTTAGCAAAGTGCACAAAAACTGAATAGTGAGAAGGCGTGAGCCCTCCTCAATGATGTGTGCAAATTCATTCCAACCTAAATATTTCCAAATAGAAAGGAACTCAATGCCTATACCTATTAGTGGAAAGTAGGTCGTCGTCGTACGTCCGAGTGTGGATGAAGTTGCGGTTGCGTAGGCGGTTGTAGACTCGTCTCTCATGGTCATCCAGTAGCTCAAGGTTGGTGTCGACGAGAAGAAGCGCGTCACTTGCTGCATTAACACCTTTGCTTTCTTCATCTGTACCACTTGAGCAAAAAGATAAGAGCAACTGGAACACGGGTTATGTGTTAGCAAATAAAATCCACCGGTCATGTTAGTCTTGCCAAGCTTGACAAAGAGACTTGAACAATCCAAAACAAAAGAAAACCTAAAAGTGAAATATTTTTGGTGGTTTTTGGAGTGACAACTTTGGAGAAACAAATGGAAGCACAAGAGCACAATATTGGAGCAATGGAGTGAAGTATGAAATGATCTTGAGTAGAAGAACACTTCACTCCGGGCATCCAATTTATTGGACAAAGTCCTAACGGTCAAAAACGGCTACGAGGGAGCCAAAACTAGCTGTTGGCCAAAGTCCAAGGCCAATGTGCCTTGCACCCCTTCGGCCGAACATGGGTGGGACCCTCTAGTCCCTCACTTTGGCCTAGAAAACCCTAATGGCTATATGAATTGAGCTGCAGGTGTTAGGTGCTAAGTTTTGATAGAAATTTGCTCAGAAAAATATTTTCTTCAAAGTTGAAACTATAAACCGATTTTTGATTTTTTTTCTCAAAAAGAAAGAAAAAGGGTTGGAACCAATTCCAACATGCAAGTCTGTGAAATCCAAATATGCAAATGCCAATGCAGACTTGAAGAATCCAAAGGATTAGAAAATTCAAATTTCAAAAATTGGAAAATCAAATATGAGATAAATACCAATTTACCTTTGGCAAGGGCTCACTAATTTTTGAAGTCGGGACTTTTCTCTATCACGTTCAGCTAGATGACGTGGCATCCAGTCCTACAGAAATGGATATAGACGGTTGCACTTCCTTCACTCGTCACACCTTCTTTATTTTTGGTGCGATTGGTGACATCTTGGACTTTAGGGGCTGTGGCTTTGCCCACAGTCCCAGCCTCGTCGTAGGTGGGTTCTTCTTGTCAAAATGGTATGACATCTCCTTAGCCATGATCTTCTTCATATAGATAATGAGGTTGTCCTTCAGGGCTGTCACTTCGACCTCTTGAATATTCTTTGGATTCAGTCTGTACTTGATCTTGATCATTGAACATTGCTCCCTCCTTGCCATTCATGAGGAAACATATTTCTCCGGCCCCAACATCAATGCGTGCATTTGCGGTGCTTAGAAACGGGCGCCCAAGAATGAGCGGCATTTCCTTCTCAATGTCCATGTCAAGCACCATAAAATCCACGAGGATGAATGAATCCCAGATTTTCATTGGAACATCTTCTGCAGTTCCCACCAGATAGCAGACCGAAAAGTCGGTCAGTAGAAGTTGCATCGATGTAGGAGACAAGGTTGTGTAGTTCAACTTGTCAAAAACCTCCTTGGGCATTACGCTCATGCGTGCACCAAGGTTGCACAAGACTTGGTCGAATTTCTGCGCCTCAATCGAGCAAGTGGTTAAGGGGCACCTCGGATCTTTCTTCTTCTCAAGAAGTCGGTTGAGTATAGCTATGCTAAACTCCTCTGTCAACTTCACAGCCTCTGTGGTGGGCATCAGACACTTGACGCTCAGAATGTCCTTGAGGTAGTGAGCATAGGTTGGAACTTGCATCATGTTCAACAAGGGCATGTTGATGTGAATCTTCTGGATGACTTCAACAAAGTGGGCCAATTACTCATTCACTGTTGGCTTCCTACTCTGACATGGAAATGGTATGACGATTGTGTCAAAGAACTCATGTGAAGTCGTCTTCCCGTCATGTACAACTTCATCTTTGCCGGAAGGTACTTCCCTTTCATCTTCCTTGTCCTTTCCTGCAGTTTTAGGATATGGCGCGTCTCGAGTGGTCTTACCTCCTCTTGTGGTCGCTGCATTAACATTTTCAACGGAGGATTCTGGTTGCCCTAGAATCTTTCCCGACTCTAAGGGAGGAACAACGGTTGCTAGCTGAGCTAGTTGAGTTTCTAGCATTTTATTAAAGCTAAGCTGATTCTTAAAGGAAGAAGCAAGACCTTCTAGCTTAGCATTAACACTCTCTAAAGTCTTATCATTAGTCATGAGCTTTTTAGAAAAAATTGTCATTAATTTTAGCTTGGCGTAAGACAAAATCTTTCAAGAAAGGCTGATTATAACCATTGGAAGGATAGAAATTGTTACCTCCTTGATAATACGGGCATGTTTGGTTCCACCTGTTGCCTCCTTGTGGACGATAGTTGTTGTTGTTGTTGTTCATGTACAACACGTCCTCATGAGTCTCAGGGCAGTCATCTCGAGTGACCCATGTTGCCACCAACTTCGCACATCATGCAAGCATCCAAGATGTTGACGGTACTGCCTTCATGCCCCTTGGCTTGTTCATCCATCTTCTTCATGAGGTGGTCCATTCTGGCGGCTAGCATGTTCACCTCCTTGACGGTGTGCATGCCCCGCTTACACGAGTGAAGATGATTTTCACTCAATCCTTGGTTGGAGACCATCTTCTTGATCAGATCATTTACTTTTTTAACGGTCAACAAGAAGAAGGCTCCTCCTACAACAGCATTAATGTGGTCATGAGTTGACGGAGTTAGCCCGTTGTAGAAGTTCTGGATGATAATTCATTCATCCATTCCGTGATTAGGACAGGTGGCAATGTACTCTTGCAGCCTCTCCCAAGCCTCGAAGATTGACTTCTTGGACTCCTGCTGGAAGTTTGAAATTCTCCAGCAAAGGGCATTGGTTTTTCCCAACGCGAAGAACTTGGCACGGAACACGGTTGAACACTTGTTCCATGTACTCACAACATCCTTGTTCGCATAGAACCACTACTTTGCTCTCCCTAAAAGAGAGAACGGAAACAGACGAAGGCGAATGGCATCTTGAGAAACGTCCTTCATTTTGAAGGTGTTGCAAATCTCTAGGAACTGTTGCAAATGGGCATTGGTGTCCTCATTGGCCTTCCCACAGAATGGGCTGGCCTGCACCATGATAATGAGACCCAGCTTGATTTCAAAGTTCGCATCTCTCGTGATGTTGGGTGCAATAGGGATGTTGGACGCCGAATGAGCGAAGAAATCGCAAAGGCTCTTCTGGGCCATCATCTTGAAGCTTGATGGTGCGGAGATGACTGGTTCACTTGTAGACACAAACTTCTAAGGAGGAAAAAGACGTGCACGTACCATTCTCAAGAGTTGTTCAGGATCTTCGATGTAGTTTGCAGACAAAGTGAAACCGTTCATACACTACCCTGTTTTCACGCAAAAGGAGAAAACATACAAGATTAGCCTATTTGGGCGAATGTCAAATAATCACATATGCAACAATCGGACATAGGTAATCTATTGATCTAAAGCCTTTCCCGGCAACGACGCCAAAAATGCTTGTTGATATTTTTAATGAATACAGGTAATCCGTAAGTGCACGTAGAATACCATTGTAGTATTTCATCCGCAAGTATTCAGGGTATCGTATTTATTTTATCCCAAAGGAAGGCGGGTGGATCAAGACGGTTGCCATGTTCTAGTGCTGCGTAATAGATTATAAGACAAAGTCCTCACAGGGGTAAGGATATAGATAAACATGGGTAGTGGACACATAGATAGCATACTCTAGATAAATAAAGGCTAGTCTAGTTGAGAAGGACAAAGAAAGAGCTAACTTCCTATGTCGCTTTTATACAGTTCCTATGTAGTGGACACATAGATAGCATACTATTATACATATACCTAAGCAATGCAAGACAGTCATATCATCACACCCTAGGCATCCGATTTTACCGTGCATCGACAGTACGATTCCGACCAAGAGCCTATTGCATAGCCGAACGTGGGGGATTTTAGAGGACAGATAGGGTTGTCACCACCTACTACCTACCCCCAAGCAATCAGTGGGTTACACGATAAATAATGCATTCTATTGTTCTAACCACCACGCTTACATCTCTAGGACAATACCCCTAGTACCCTAGAGACGGATTAGAAAAGGAGTAATCATATTTAAGTGAACATTAAGCATGTGGAAATGATCTAAGTCAAATATTAGTCATGCATCGTTATAACGATATAAATAAAGATATATTAAGAGCCTATGTCTAGCATGCAAGCATAATAACCACATATATGAATTGATCACATAATCAAACAAGAAACACATGACCCAAGCACAACTATATAGAAAGACTAAATATATTAAATAGAACAAAGTTTTACGAAAGGAGAAAGATACAAGAGTCATACCACAACTCCAAGGAAGACTTGGGAACTAAAGAAAACTCTATTCTAAGACTAACTCCACTAAAACTAGATAGTAACTCGAAATACAAAAAGAGTGGTGTTTCAAAGTCTGTGCTGAGGAGTGAACCACATCCTTCCTTTTATAGGGTCCAAAGGCGGATCCAAGGTTTGTATCTCCCATCATAAGAGGGACAACCATCTTTGAAGAATCGATGGAAAACCGCCATAGGAAGCTAGGCCCCATTGGGTCCACTCCCTGTTCGGCCAAACAGGGGTGGAGCCTAGTGCCCCCCCCCCCCTGGCTCTTCTGGAACATTGGTGGATGGCCCCTCTTGACTCCTTCATAGCTTAGGCCTTCTGTATGTCAGGTTTGTGTTGCACGTGGGTCATTTGATCCATGAGAATTCGTGTTGGCGAGCTCTGATTGGTGGAAATTGTGTTTCTTCGTCACATAGGTGTGTTTTCTCCTTTGCTTCGTTGTATCTCCTCCATGTGAGCATTTATCTAAGGACAAGTGGACTTTATTAATTTCAACTAATATGCATGGTAGGAATATTGAATTCTCCTTTATTTTGAGTAATATTGATGGTCAAAAATGATAGTTAACAACCATCAACAATCGGCACCTAGAACTTTTCCGCTACAACATGTCTCTTTGGGGTCCAAGTCCGCTGTTATTTCCATAATGTCGTCCTTTTTACCTGTTTTTCTAATAATCTTCCAAAATGACATATATTTGCAATATTATCAAGGATTAGTGACTAAAGTGGTAACATTTATGCTCTAAATAAAATGATATTGGCATATAAAATGGTGCATGAAATGATGCCAACACCTATCCTTAGCTTTGTATGTCCAGGAGTCGGATGTAGTTGGCCATTTTTGACAGGTAAATCTTGTTGAGTATTATTTGCTTATGGTGTAGTGCTATGTGGTTTTCAGATGATCAGGACGGTGAATGACACTATGATGTAAGGTTCCACTTGGAAGGCTAGCGTCCCGACTGCTGGAATATCGAGTAGGAGCCTTGTAACCCGTGGGAGGAGTAATTTGCTGTTTGCTGGTACGGTGTCGTGGGCAAGACACCTATCATGACCGGATGTCTAAGTGTAGGGGTGAAAGCGGTGTGGATAATTTCCAAAACCGATCCGATTCGAATCCGATTTTTGAGGATGTGGGGGAGCATTTGAGGTTTTTTAACGGATATGGATAATCCGAATCTAATGACTAGAGGATCTAGGATAGGTTATGGTATTGACAAAATCCTATGGATATGGATAATCCGATAATTTGAAGCGGATTATCTAAAGCTCATAATGGGATTATTCGATAATTTTTTGGCCCCAAATATATAATGTCTAGTCATAGTGATGATGAGGCTTGATCGCATCGCTCAACATCCTATTGTGTATTGAAGTGGTCCTACGACAAAGAAAAATAAGGATATGTTTAATGTTTACTTCAGATATTTTATTTTGTTTTTCATACATGCGTGATTTTTCAAATATAGAACACATATATTTTTTTATTTGCTATAAGTAACCGCTTGATAGATTAGGTTGTGTGTTTTGGTTATCCTTCTTGGTGACTGTTGCGATCATATATGTACTCTGTAAATTCTTAATCAGCATATATTTCTCTACGTGAAGAGGTATCATCCGATAATTTAAAGTCCATTTCCGACCCGCCTCCGGTCCATATCCGTACCATTTCTGACATCCAAAAATATCCGTATTCGCATCCGCATCCGCGTAGTATCCGCTCCGCCCTGAATCCGACAAAAAAATATGGAGTAGGATGTGGAAAAGATTTTCTGATCCGATCCGATTCGCTTTCATCCCTATCTATGTGTATTGACGTGAGAGGACGATTGTATCTTAATCATTACGTCGAACATTAATTGTTGTTGAACTAGTTGTTTTCGCACTTTTATCAAACTTTGGTTTGTAACTTAAACTTGAATTTATGTAAAACTTTATATCCTGTCTATGTTCTTTATTATAAACTATATTATTTCTGTCAGGTGTTGTACTATTGGGTGTCATAGCGCGTGTCGTCACCCATAAATGATCCTGATGATGAAATTGTCTCCGTTGTGAGACACTTCTGTCACAAAAAGCTAGAGAAGTGAATTGTATAAATGACAACCTGCAGATAGCGAGCGCAAATCGTTAGCATAACTAGAGGTGCAAAAATATTTCTTAAAAATTGAACTCTAGGTCCTAAGTTTCTTCCTTTCTTGTAACTATTTTTTTCATAGCTTCAAAAAGATACAATTTAAAAACGGAGGTTATGGTGCTCCTGATGGTTTGATCCTTGTGTGCCTTTCTATGGATTAGTACTGATGTTGTGGTGGAATTCAAATATTGAGGTCATTTTTTGCGAGTACATGTCATATACTTTTTTTATTTTTAAATTATTATTGTCACTGAATTTTTTAGTTATGTTTGATTATTTGTATTATTTAAAAAAATTTAAAAATATTATATATTTTATTATTAGAAAAAAATTGAATCATAGATTTTTTATATATGAATTAATATTTAGAATTAGATGAACAATTAAACGTAACTCAAAAAGATACAATTTAAAAACGGAGGGAGGGAGTAGGAGAGAATATTGAGTCCTAGTAATATTTTTGGACCACTTCAATCTAAAATTATTGGAGTCAAAATTTGAACTTTCTTGGCTACGCTAGGAATGCAAACAAACAATTTTGCAAGAAGTTCAGCTAGATTTAAGCTAACTTTAGTTTATATCATATAAGAACCCAGGAGCCTTTGTTTTATTTTGTTTGATAAAATATAGTAATAAAAATCTCTATTCTGGAGGCCAATTTTTAACCGAGTATAAACGACGCAGCCAGTACACCCCTTTCGTCTCCCCTTGCGTTTCGTCGTTTGGGCGGTGGCGAACCCACTCGTGCTCAAGAAGCCAAGAGGCGCAGCGACGCCAGAATCTCCATCCGCTCCGGTCCTGGTGAGAATGCGTTGGAGCATATCCTTCCTCTTTGCCTCTTCCTCCCCCATTTTCCCCTCCAAGAAAACCTCGAATACCGTTGATTTTGTCTCTGATTCTCTCTCCTTTTATTTTTCTATAATAGAAAGAAAATGCGGTTCCTCCTAGATTCGCAGACGTTCCTGTGTCCGGGCTGGGCTGGGGGCCAGCCGGGGGTGTGACTTTGTTTGCGGAGAAGGCCGTGAAATCAATTATTTTTCGGGGGTGCAATCTTAAGAGCTGACGAGACAGGAGAGTAATAAAAATTTCCCCTTTGGGCTAAACCTATTCCTTTGTATATGCGAATTCGCACCTTGACTCTTTGCCCCGTTAGTTTCGTCGATCCTTTTCTTGGGATTAATGGCTGTGAATATTCCACCTGTTTGTGCTCCCCAAAATTGAATCTTGTGTTCATGGGGAAGGGATCACGAACGACGAAGGAATATATCAGTCAATGCAGAACTTGTTTGCGGAGGCACAGGCTGCTGTGATCTGTGAGGCCCTGGTATTATTGGTTTTTCACATGAGGACAAAACTCAGATCCTTGCAGTAGTCATCATGCCCTGTAGCTTTGTGAATTTAATGTAATATATGAGGACTAGTCGTTTGGGTATTTATGTAAGGTATTTTTTCAGAGAGAAAAAATACCACAACAATTGAATTTGGGGCTATAGTCAAGATGCTCATAGGGTATAGGAATGTATGACATGTACTCACTGATTTTCCTTTTATGCTCACTATACTCATTGATTCCACCTACATTCGACTTAGGAGAATAAGCTTTTGTTATAACTTAGCCAAGAAAATGCTGGTAGGCGGTATGAATGTATGACTGGCTTTTACTCACTCATCTTTTATGATTGACACTATTCTCATTATTCAACCTATATTGTACTTTTGTGCTTAGGCTTTGCTAGTGATTGAATCAGTAGTGCCGCTTTGCTGGTATGTGCTGCAGTTGCTGTTGTTTAGTTCCTTGTTTCTTGGTAGTTCAGTGTTGCTAACCTTACTGCAGAAATATAATATACGTTGCTCTGTAATTCAAAAGAAAAAAAAAGAGAGCTCCTTTTCTCTGAACTTTGCTCCTGTCGATTGATATAAAATTCGAGCAGCTATTAGTCTTTGCATGCCAAAGTGAACTCTGATTGGCTAATTGTTGCCGGCTGAGTTAAGTTTACTTTATTTCTTTGAGTCATAGGTTAGTTGTTCCTGTAGCTGTTTGTGTTTCATGAATCTGTTTGCATAGGTTTTAAGCCTGCTTCATTTAGTGTCCTTCACTGTCATGTTTGGCTTTCATGACATCTCATGTTAAATCTTTACTGTCAGGATTGCTCTTTAGATCGATTAAAGTGGTCTAATAATCTGTTTCTATGTTCAGTTAAACTCTTAGTTGTTTGTAGCTTATTTTTTGTAACATGGTTGCTTTTCATTTAAATTTCAATTAGTTCCGATTGGTAACCATAGCTTTCCTTTTATTCTAATGCTACAGTAAAATATTCATTCTTTGCCCGGCTTGCATTTGTGAAAAAATTGTTTATCCAATGGATCGGCTAATCTTTTCAAGCATGTATCACATATTGACAGAAAGCACTTGGAGTGGTTTTCTTTTTGCTACTACTGTGAACAAGTATCTTTGTCTTGGTTGGTGCACAAGAAAATTTTCCTTACCTGATTACTGTACTAAATTGTCCACATATTTGTGGTGCATCTCGGTCATCTTTTTAATTGGTCTTTTTGTAAGTAATTAGATCTACCCATGATGGACTGATTACTGCAGGAGTCTTGAAGATGAGGGCAGTTTGCCAGGAAGTTCTCGTCAGTTCTGACGTGCAGAGAAGGCCATCTCTCCTTCGGCAAATGCCGCCCCCAAAGCACCAGCATCTGAAGATGAAGACGATGATGGTGGAGGTTACTGGCGCCTTCGACTGCGACATCTGCTGCCATCCACTGAAGCCCCCAATATTCCAGGTACAGATCAGTATTTACGTGTTCATCCATTCCATTCAGACATACTGATTCATGGATTGTTTACCTTTTGATGCCCATATGACCATGGCTGCAGTGCAACGAGGGCCATGCACTATGCTCATCATGCAGTGACAAGCTTGCAACGACCGGCAAATGCCATGTATGTGGCACCTCCACGCGTGGCGGCTACCGCCGGTGCCGTGCCATGGAGCATCTGGTGGAGACGGCCCACGTTGAGTGCTTGAATGCCGCCCACGGCTGCGACGCCAAGCCGGTCTACTATGACCTAGCCAGTCATCGCCAGGTGTGTCCTCACGCGCCATGCCACTGTCCCGGCAAGGGCTGCAGCTTCGTCGGCTCAACAAAGAAGCTCTTGGACCACGTCAGTCGCTTGCACGGCTGGCCGTTTACTATAAAGATTATGATGCCCCATGAGGTTTGCCTTCGGGACGGCTTCAACTTTCTCGTTCTTGACCGCTTGGTCGTCAACGGCGGTGGCACAGTCATCAGTACCACGGGCCACTTCTTGTTCCTGCTGAACGTGGCTCGCCAGCCACTTGGCCGTGCCATCTCCGTGTTCTGCATTCATCCTCACCACAAGAAATGGCGGTCCTCAAAGGCAGTAAAATGCGTGCTCACATACTCTCAGTCAGTCCCAGAATGTAAGCTTTTAGTCCGCCATCACCTGCAATCGGATCTCTGTGTAGATTGCACAGATCTTTCCAATGGGCTTCCACACACTGAGAAGCGGTTCATGTTCGTCGTGCCAAACTCAGCTCTAGGAGACAAGGACGAGGAGGCTATCAATGTCACTGTTGATATTAGCATCTGCAATATCTAGTTGTAATAAATGTTGCACTTCCATTAATGTAGAACTGCTGTTTCTCTTTAGGTGTTCTGTAACCTATGACCTTGTTAAGAGTTGTAATAGATCATTGGCAACACTTCAGAACATTTTAATTTATGTAAGTTTCACTTACATGTGGATCAGATGGAGTATGGCATATCGCTTCTTGTTGATGTTTGCTGGCTCCATCTCCGGGCATCTGTGTAACTTGTATGCTCAGCAATTTTGTCTTGGCAGCGGGCAATCTGTTTTGTTATTTGGCGAACTTTACCTCAACGAGGTCTTCTTGGCACGTTCCTCTCAATAAATGGAGACGTGCCTACTTTTGAGGGCTGTGTTTCAGTGCACTTGAACCTTACAGTACGCAGGGAATGAATTGGTCTCCCGTAGAGATTAGATGATAATTTTGATTTTCCCGAGGACACTGTGCATGCCTCGCTGTGAATTCTTGAAATTTTTTAGAATAATTCTGTGAATCCTAGTCATGACACTACTCTATACAAAAAAAATGAGCTCAACAAACGCTTTGGTTTCAATTTTATTTTTAGAATGGAAAAATCACAAAATACTTGTGCTAATCATGTTAAAGGGCCTAACCTGGAAGATGAAAGGACGCTCTTTTCGGGAAAGTGATACTTGCACTGTTGCACACATATGATCATTCACACGCATAGTATGTTTTTTGCCATAGTTAGTTGCCAATTTGCATACATCTAGCAGCTAAAGTGTTTTCCCTTGGGGTTTAGGGTCCATTCGGTTCCACGGGAACCGGCCAGAATGAGACTGAAATCCCACGGAATGGTTTGGCCTAGAACGAAACAAGGCTGATGAAAAAAATTCTGCTCGGTTAAGGCCCGATCATAATGGAATAGGGTCTGTTTTGGCCATCTCCTATAACCTATGGCGCGGATTGATCTTCGGTCTCTTGAGGTGTGGAATGGAAACAACTAGATCATTGATTTCTGGTCTGCAATAATTCTTTTTTTTATTTAGGATAATTCTTGGACCTATTTTAATCAGCTAAAAATGAACAAGGTCTTATTATGAAAAGTAGTGCATATTTCTTCATATTTGTAAATTGATCCAACTTAATCAACGACTAAAATGTACGTACATTTCCCCTTGAAAAAATGACTAAAATGTATAATTTGTTATAATCATCTGAACTGAATTTGAAATGAAATTTCAAACTTTATTAGCGAAGTTCAGCTGTAAAGTTAAGATGACCTCCAAAAACCAAAATGAAAGCAAAATGTTTTTTTAACTCTGCATAAAGATGTTAATAACCTCTTTTTTCGACTCTGCTCATCGTTTCTGCTCACTAATTATTTCTCCGATCCTGAATGCAGTGCGAGTGGGGTCATGTGGTGTGCCAGTGCCACGCCATAGAGCACATCGTGCAGTCCATCAGGTGTCCCGTGCTTGCACGCTGCACATGGCTACACCACCATGCCGGCCTACCACGACCAGGAGTTCCACCGCCGTACATGCCTGCCCCAGCGAGGCCTACGGCAACCACCGACCAGCCGCTTCCAGGTTGATGCTTGTATCTTCATCACCTAGACGATGTGCGCTATGTTGAAGTTTGATCTCCATCTGGACTTGGTCAGAGGGACCAAAGTACAGCTCTCCCACGTCTTGATCGGGAACGTTCTAATTTTCTAGATTGTGGACCTCCGCCGTCAGTGTCTATAAGAGGCACGAGAACCAAAGTTTACCGTGTGCGAGACCTAAGCAACCATCATCTGAGATGGATCCGATCCTCAGACGTGGACAGCGGCGGAAAGCACCACTGTCGCACCCGGAGTTGTCACGATGCTCTACCCCGATCTCGTCACCAAGCTCTACGCTGGCGCCGCCACTACCCGCGTGCAACGGGCAAGCCCGATGGTATGTAGAGGAATTGAATACCTCTCCCTCCCCCCGCCCCCCCCCCCCCCCCCCCCATGCCCTGGTAGTACTAGTACCGGCCTTCTGTTCAGCTACCACAGCTCAGATTCACGACTGCGATCTGGCTGTTGATCTCAGTCTCAGGTGACATGGTTTTAAACTTCGGCAATTGACAACTATGTTTCCGTTGTTCTGTACGGCTGCAGGAGCAATATGTTATGGTTGACCAGCTTACGTTCTTGCTTTCAAATTTCGGTACTGTTCAAATTATGGTTGACCAGCCCACGCCATCTTCTCTCCTCATATACACGAGGCCAAGATCTGAATCTTGGTGGAAAAGGATCGATGAACATGCACGAGCACCATTTTCTCTTGCACGCTGCTGGCTAGTATAAGGCAATTCCCCTACGAAGCTGCACCCATGGCGGCGCGAGCCTCATGGGATCTGATCCTTGGCCGTGCTGGTTCATCTAGGTCGTCTATGATCGCAACCGCACTCACCGGTGTCAGCGGCTTGGCGTCCGGCCCGATGATGGCACGGATCATTGAGGAGGAGGGGCGGCGTCGTTTAATCGATACCGTCATATCCTTCCCTCTCTACTCCATCAAGAGTAATTGGATCTTGTTGTTTTGCTCATCCACTGCTTTTCGGTGGCTGAGCATTCAAGCACAAGCAGTTCATTGATCTAACATTGATGATTGACGTGGAGCGGCAGCCGCCATAGGCATGGTTGGTCGGCAATGGAAGAATGGGCCTTCCTCTTCAGTTGGTTCTTCCTCGCGCCCTGTTTTGCAGACTCGGAGAAAATATAGGGTGATGTTTGTTCAACAACGACGATGATATGCTCTACTGCGTGTGTGACTATGGCTGGTTGTATTGTCTGACTCGGCAGGCAACAAGCCTGATTCAGATTCACGGGTGACTTCTCCTCGCCGTCGTATATGATCCGCCCTATGGTCTCCAATACATTATGGGACATGTACTTGTTGGTCAAATTCTCATCACCAACTTGACATAGTTTCTTATGTGGAATTTTTTTCGTCAAGCTGGTGATGTCAAGTCTTTGTCTTTGCTAACCTTTCTGGATGCTCTCCGGAGTCGCCCAGAAGATGCTCCTGATTGGTCTTACCAAATTGCTTTGCATTTGAAGATAATAAAGATGCAGAGAGGATATGCTTTCAGTTTTAATCATACAAACAATTATAAACATCTGATCATGGTTGAGTTGCTCGATGATTGTAATTGGTTGTAACTCTTTTTTGGAGAGTTAAAAACTGAGATTAATACAATCTTTACATTGTCTAACAAAACCATATTAATTTTATGCCATCCCACTACTTGTCTACGCGTGATGCAGATGTAGATTGAGGGATCATGTAAATGGTTATACAAATATTGGTATGGTTATAGAAAGAGTTTTTGTTCAAGAGCCAAATTATTCAATCTCCCCTTTGACTATAGATGGCTATGTTTGGATCGGTTTTAGTTTTTTAAAAACTAGTTTCTTGGTATGGTTTCTAGAAAAATGATTTCTAAATAAAAGTAGGTGGAGCTGTTTGAATTCTGGTTTCTAAAATCTATAAACCAATTTTTAGGTAGGCTTTATTTGGATCGGTTATAGTTTTTTAAAAACAAGTCCTTTGATACGGTTTAAAGAAATTGGTTTCTACATAAAAACTAAGTGGGTCTTCTAGTTTCTAAAATCTGTAAACTAGGTTCTAGTTAATGAATTGAGTTGGGTCAAAAATGGTTATTAGTTAGGTTGAGCCAGAGACTTGGTTTCTAAAAAATTGAGAAATTGGTCTCTAGAAAACAGAAAATAAATAAACTGACTTGTTTGAGACCCTTTAGTTTCTAAAAGCCAACTTATTAAAAATCAAAGGGATCCAAACAGTGCCTACATCTACGTCATTAGAAAGCTATGCTCTCACTCATCTCCACTCCTCAAGCTAAAATGTATGACTCTGATCGGTTGAGCTAGTCGCAGCGGCTGCAGCTGCGTAGACTTATCAGCTTAGCTGAGCGTTGGAGCCACAGCTGCAATTTTAGCTGACCCGATCGCATAAACCATCCATATATCTCACTTATAAACTACTTTGCTACAAATAACCACGTAACCATTAAGTTTCAATTTCTCACGCATGTCACGATGTCCTAATTAAACTTACAAAAATTTAAGATCGTACTATTTTGATTTCTTTTTAAAATAAATCAATTGAATTTAAACAATGTCTCACAAAATTTTATATGTTAATACATTTTTAATAAAAATAAGATGAATAAGTCTCATTTTAAATATTTTAACAATATTAACTTAGTTAACTTAGATTGTTTGGAGTTTATATATGTAAAAACATATCAACTCGGATAAGTATGCGTACACTAGGGTGACTTTTATAACAAAGTAGTGTACGTGGTGGATATTTATAATAAAATAACTTATGGAGTGATTTATACCATTAAGCCTTTTTTCGAGTGGGGGTAGAATTTGTTCTAAAGGTGAATGTTGGACCAAAATACTCTTATGGTAGGTCAGAAATATGTATTGTTTAGAGGATATTTTAGGAAATGTCTAGCCTCTATACGAGGAACCGATTGGTTGGAGACTTTGCAAGACTCCCAACAGTCCAGCTAGGTTTGATGTAACTCAAATAAACTTTTAATGTAACATGAACAAACTTAAACAACAATACTGAGGAGGGGCAGCACAGCAGTAGCAGCAGCGAAGGGAAAGTGAAGATTAACCTGACAGTGAGGATCTGCAGATTATTGAGCAGCAAGGCTACTGCAGGTAAAAAGTTGGAAATGCGCCATTCTTGAGGCCCATTCGTTTTTCTGAATTCGAAAGGCAGACCTCGTGAAAAAATTGAAGATATGCACTACCGGAAAGCTGCACTTTGCCGAGTGCCGCGAACACTCGGAAAAGCAACAAAATCACTCGGCAAAGGCTTTGGTGAGTGTTACACTCGGCAAAAAATACACGGTAAAAATTTAATTGATAAAGAGAACTTTGCCAAATATTTTTCTTTGGGCACTCGACAAAGCCTTTGTCGAGTGCCAACACGACTCTCAGTAAAAAAGGAGAGTAGATGACGAAATGACGGCTGACGGCATCTTTGCCGAGCGTCGGGGCAAAGGTACTCAGTAAAATTTCAAAGATTTGCCAAGTGCCGGGCAGAGGCACTTGGTAAAATTTCAATGTTTTGCCCGAGAGCTACTACATAGACACTCGGTAAACCTTCCAGTTGCACTCGGTAAAAATTTATTATTCGAATAACTTGCAGTTTAAATTTCACTTATCATGAAAAAATACAATTAATGAAATAGATTTACTAAATATGGCAAATGGATCGAGATATATACCAAATTTCAGCATGAAGTACCACATCCTGTCTGTGGGCCACAGAAAAAAAAATTGGACGACAAAAAATGAAAAAAAAAATTGCCAAGTGTGGCTAGGAAACACTTGGCAAAAGAGCATATTTGTCGAGTGCTCCTGGCCGGCACACGGCAAAAAAGCCTTTTTGCTGAGTGTCCCTAACAGGCACTCGACAAAGTATCGACGGCCGGCACAGTTGCTAATAGACAGCGCACGTGCTTGTCACATAAAAAAGCTTTGTTGAGTGCCCCAATTGTACCGAGTGTCTTTTTCCTCTTTGTGGAGTGTCGCTTGCGCCACACTCGGTAAAACCTCTTGTTGCCGAGTGCTCTGCCTTGTTGAGTTCTACTCCCACGACACTCGACAAAGAGTATATTTGCCGAGTGCCTGATATAATGCACTCGGCAAATATGAAGGCACTTGGCAAACTTGCTCTTTCTGGTAGTGATGAAAGGTGCCACCTTCGTTGATAGCAATTTTCTTTTTGTTATTTAACGTATGGTAAAAATTGGCTACCAATACTAACGGAGGCTTTTCTTTTATGTATGACCTTTTTTCTTTTTTTGAGAATTGTGCTTCAAAAAGCTTACTGTCATGGAACCGCCTTACCACGGAGACGGCTCCGTTCTAGGATCTTTTTTGGGTGGCGACACGCGCTGTGATGCCTAATAGTATAACCCATGACAGAAGAATATAGTTGCAACAAGAACATAGGTAGAGTACAGAGTTTTTACATAAATCTGAATTCATATTACAAATCAAAGTTTTAACAAAATAAAATGCGAAAGCGAAATTGTTTAACAGAGATTTAAATAGTTCGACGGGATAGATAAAATACAATCGCCCTCTCACGGCGACATACAGTGAACAATCCGGCCATGATAGGTGTGTTGCCCGAACACTGTACCGGCATTCAAGGGACTACTCCTCGTTTTCGTTCGTGCACAGCTCCCACTCGATGTTCCAGCAGTCAGGGCGCTGACCTTCCCAGTGGAACCTCCCACCGCAGTGGCAGTCTCCCCCCTGATCATCTGAAAACCACATAGAGCTACACCCCGAGTAACTAATTTACTCAGCAAGACTGACCCGACAAAATGGCCAACTACAGCCGACACCTAAACAATGCAAGGGCTAGGGATAGGGTTTACTTTGCCAGAAAGCCAGCCTACGAGTGGAACTTTATTTTCAAGTTTTAGCATCAAGTTAAGTTGTCATGCGGAACAATAAATTTAGTTTGCACTAAAGCTATATCAATCAAGGTTGCAAAACAGTCTTAATAATTTCAAACAGCAGTATTAAACCCACTCATCATCTTAATGGCTTCCGACACTGTTCCGGAGCAGCGATCAAGTGGTATTCGTTACTGTGAGGGGCCGCAACTCGAATCGATTTACATCCTGCAGGAGAAACCTGCTTGCACGATCCATACGCGCTTCCTGGAAGCCGCATGGAGCAACCTTTCGCTTACGGTACCGCAGGGTCTTCTGGGTCCAGACTTCTCCGAGAAGGGTCCTCCAACGCAATGCGCCCCGTGCCACCAAAGAAGGGAGAAGGCTATCTTCCGACCAGGCAGTAGTCGTAGCTATGTCGGTTTACTGGGCCCATAACTCCAGCATGCAAACAGTACATTCAAACTTGATCCCATGGGTCGGACACGAGGTGTAGCCTTAGGTGACTCGGACAGGGCTACCTCCTTGAAGACACGCTGTCCTTTTCTTTCCACCTAATTGCCCGTCCGGTCTTCATTGTGATTCCATCCACACCTTTCTTTATCCGACATCATTCCCCAATGATAGCATTTCCTGTCTACGAGTGGTCTCCATACCTCGGTGAATGGTCGTCCTAAATTAAGCAGAGCGACTACCGTTCTGAGGCTAAATATCGGGAAGAAGGAACCTACTGCAATGCTAGGGTTTTAACCAACTCCTATCACTTAATGCATAGTCAAGCCTACATCCCTAACTAGTGATAGAGTAAAAATTAAAACAGGTGGGATGCACCGCGGCTTGCCTGGGTTCTGCTCCTGGTCAGCTGCGACGCCACCGGCTCCTTCTAGCTCCTACTCTGGTCCCTTCTCCGCATGGTTCACCTCGTGATCTACATGATGCGAATGGTGCAATACATAAGAACCTCATTCGATTCATGGCACTTCCTCAACAAATACGTTAATATACACTATTTCATGTAAAATAGAGCGGGGTGTGTTGATTAGTTCAGTAAATATAACGTATATAGTAGAGGCATGGGGTGAGTGCGTTTAGTGTATTTCCTTCATGGACTCTAGTATCTTGTCGCGATGACGTTGTATAAAAGTATGGTGGACGCGATAACCGAACAGAGGTGCAACGTGTACATTAGTAAGGTGTGTTGGTCAAGGCATTACCTAGAGCTTATATGATGTTTGACATGAAAGACATAACAGTCAACCCTAAAATATTGGAATGAATTTATAACGCCCAGTAAATTATTAGAGCTACTAGACCATTAATTATTTTAGCATTGTTATGGAAACCAAATGCACATGGAGGATTTACTGTAACAAGGTCATGCCAGGGGTGAATTATGGCTCAAGTTTCATAGACATGCAATGAGCCAATAATTTTAAATAATTGAAATAAGGAAAAAAATATTAATTTTAATTATGACTAAAATACAGAGACTCCCCCCCCCCCCCCCCCCCCAAAGACATTTCCCAGGGAGACTAGCAACTGAACAACATAATTGGTGGCCAAGTCCCAAGATTTTATCAGCTCCCTATAATTAGTTATGAATTTATAAGTGTTTTTCTCATTTATTTTAATCCTGAAAATAATATTAACATACAACATGGTTTAGCATTTTCCTATAATAGTTCAAGTGCAGACAAGGCCAACCAAATTTACCTTGGTTTAAAATTCGTATTAATTATTTTACTATGCATTTTACAATTTTTAATATTTTTCTGGAAATGAATAAAGGGGGAAATGGGCCGAAACCCACGCGGAGGGCGCTACTGGACCAGATTCGGCCTGTGCGTGGCTGAGGCCCACAGGCCTTGCGGCCTAGCGGGGTGCTGGCCAGCTCGGCTGAGCCGCGCGCGCGGCGTGGCGGTGGCCACGCCGGGTGGCGCGGGTGCGATGGCAAGCCGGAGCAGTGGTGGGGCCGGCATTGGCACGAACAGGACTCTACGAGTGGGGACGGGTGCACGGCGCGCGAGATCGAGGAGGGCGGCTCATCGGGCTAGCTCGGCACTTGGGCGAGCCGAGTGAGGCCGAGAAGGGATGTGGATCCGAACACACGCTGCATGTGTAAGGAATCGGATCGAGGCTCACCAGCGAGCTTGGGTGACACGGCGAAGCGGCGGTCGGAGGCGGGGAAGGAAGGGTCGATTGTCGGCGGCTCGAAGTGGGAGAAGGACAACAGCTCCACGCGAAGCACCAGGACGTTGGAACGGAGCTCACGGCCGGGGCGGGGAGGCGGTGCAGCGGTCGGGCGTCAGAGCTCGCGCGGGCGGCGATGGCGAGCGACTCGGCGGAAGGGAGAGAGCAGAGGGGGCAAGCGCGCGAGAGAGAATGGGCAAGGGGGCGATAGAACAGATGTCAGAAGGCCGGTGGGGGCGTCGATCCGCGGCTTCGGCCGGGGAGCGGGACGAGTGCGCGGTGCCCGGGTGTGTTTCCTCAGTGCGGCTGACAGGCGGGTCCCACGGGGTTTTTCTTTTTCCTTTATTTCCACACTCCAATAAACCACTGATGCTTGTTATTTTTGTGGGGATTAATCGAATGCTGATCAAATGAAACTAAAAATATGGGCAAACTCCTCATAATGTGTGAGATTTTGCAAAAATGCTAACACCTATTAGTCCTTAATAAAATTTGAATAGAAAATTTATAAAGAGGGGTGGTTTTTGGGCATTTGATCATTTATTTGAGGCATTAAATAATGAGATAAAATTATGGTAAATTCATCAAAATTCTATTTCACCAGAACCTACCACATATAGTTTTGGTGGCACTAGGTTATGTTGGAAATATTTGAATTGTAGTTCAGTGGTCATTCAAATTAGCTTAAATGGCTCCCAAATTTGATCAAATTTTTAGTTCAGATTTTTGTCCAGGGCTCTTGTTCACATGAGGATGTCACACTTACTCATCCCTCCGTTTCAAAATTGTTGTCGCCATTGACTTTTTAGTTAATTTTAACTATTCGTCTTATTCAAAAAATATCATCTATTTTCTAATGATTTGTTTTATCATTAGCACAAACCTGGCTAACTTATAACTTTTCATATTTAAAAAAATATTTTGAATAAGACGAATGATCAAAGTTCACGAAAAAAGTGAATGACGATAATAATTTTGGAACGGAGGGAGTACGTATATCTTTAGAACCACCTATTTGCACCTTTGAACTTTTGTTCTTGATTCTTGAAAAGTTTTTTTTGGGTGCTCTAATCTAACAATCTGATTACCCTAGATAAAAGAATTTAATTAATATCCATTTTTTAATAACCTGAATGGAAATTTGAGCATTTTTTTAAAAGTATTAAATGAATTTGGGTTGTAAATAGTGACATCCAAACACAATGAAAGCAAAGAAGTTTTCTGTTATTATAGTTGGTATGCTGCTAGAAACTACGGCCGAGTCAATTCAAAGGGTCTAATTACAAATATTGCTACAGATTATATCTATAGAAAAAACTGTAATATACACGAAGTGCTAACTAAATAAATCTAGGGTTTTGCTTTGGGATGAGATTGAGGGTACCGCGTCCAATGCAGAAAAAACATGGATGCCAAGGGGTCCAGTTCGCGCCTTAGAGGGCCATGGGAGAACGGGGATGGTGCCGGGAAGAGGACCCGTTACTGGCCGGAATCATCTCCAGATGATAAGAGGGAAGAAATTGAAGAAGAGGCTGATTCTGAATATGAGCGCCACGAAAGCGACGGCCAAGATCACGAAGGAGCCACAAGCAACAGCGAGGACGACGACAAGGAAGAAGACGAAGAGGAAGAAGACGGCGACGAGGAGAAGCCGATTCTGGGGATGATCGTGGTGAAAGCCACGGCCAGGATCGCGAGGAAGAAGTGCAACCCAGACCGGTACCGTCCGTTCTATCTGGAAGGGACGGCGATAATGCAGTGGAGGATCGGCAGGAGCAGCAATCACATCACGGAAGAGGCGGGGGAGGAAATCAACTGCGGCGACGGCGTTGGCAGGTGCTCGATGACGAGGACAAGGAAGATCATTACCAAACAGTATTAGCTTGGCGACGACGCGAAAAGCGTCCTGTACGCGCTACCACGCCAGCGCAAGCGCCGCCGCCGGCACCACCACCCCTGTTACTCTGTTACCGTCTTGCTCATCAGAGAGCACCGTGATCGGCAACGTGACGGTGGAGAACACCAGTGCCCTTGATTGTAGCATCTGCTACCTCCCATTGAAGCCTCCCATCCTCCAGGTATATAACTAAAATAATCCAATTAATTCCCCTTTGACATATCGATCTATTGCATGGGCTTATGAAGACACAGATTAGTAATAATTCATGGAGCAAATTAATTAAAATGTGGAACATGCAGTGCGACGTGGGGCACGTGGTGTGCTCGGCGTGCCGTGGCAAGCTGATGGAGACGACGGTGGCAAGTGACAGGTGCCACGTGTGCCGTGCCCCGACGACCCGCGGCGGCGGCTACCGCCGGTGCCACGCCATGGAGCAGCTGGTGGACTCCATCCGCGTCCCCTGCCCACACGCCGCCCACGGCTGCGAGACCAAGCCGGCCTACCACGACAGGGAAGCCCACGCCCGTTCGTGCGCGCACAAGCCCTGCCGCTGCCCCGGCAAGGCCTGCAGCTTCGTCGGCTCCGCAGCACTGCTCCAGGACCACTTGGTCGCCCAGCACGAATGGCCGTGCACGGCGGAGGTCAGTGCCGCCGCCGCCTTCGACGTCAACCTCCGGGACGGGTACCACTTCCTCGCCGCCGTCCGCGGCCAAAACCGGTACCTGTTCCTGCTGAACGTGGCGCGAGCACCGTTCGGCCGCGCCGTCTCCGCCGTGCGCATCAGCCCTCACGCCGCCGCTGTCTCGTCGTCGCCGGCCACGGTGTGCGAGCTCCAGTTCTCCTACACCTATTGTCGAAACAGCTCAGACGACGACCTGCGCCGCCGCGTACATTGCCAGACGTCGCAGTTCAAAGTTGGGTCGTGCACGGGTCGCTCCGACGGTGGCCTGCCCGACCCCAACGTGTCCTTCCAGTTTGCCGTTCTCAAGTACGTTCCTGGACACGACGCCCCTCTTGTCAAGGTCAAAGCCTCTGTTAACATCAGTTAACCTGATGAATTGGAATTTTCTCCATTGTCCATTGATAACTGTTTACCTTTTTAAGATAAAATGGAACTGTTTTTAGCTAGGTAGTCTTTTTGTTACAATATTTCCGCATCCGTTAATTGCATATTCTGTAGGCCCTGCACTGTTCATTGCTACCATGTACGTAGATGCTCTCTTTTATCTGCTTCTCGTGTAACTTCCGTGTGGGGCCAAAACTGTCAGGCCTCAAACTGGCCCGTTTAACCCGGCGTGAATGGCCAGGTATAGTTCCACTGCTGTGAGGCAAGCGAGCGACTTTGGTCGGCTCGATGGATTCATTGCTTGCTCATTTCAGTGGGAAACAAAATATGACAGCGGCCAGGTCGTCCTCTGCAATGGCTTCAACTTCCTTCGCGCCAACATTCCAAACACCACTACAGTGCATTGACCCCTGGCAGTAGAGATCCATCGATTGGTCCTCCGATCCCTACCACAGGCATTGGCAAACCATCCACTGCACCAGTTGTTCTTTGTTGTCTGCCATCACCATATTGCCAGAACACCATTTTCGGTATCCCACCCAGGATAGGTACCGCATCAACCCATCTTCTGGATCATACTGTAAATCCTAGAGCTGACCCTTGTCTAAATCCGTCAAAGTGCGGTTGCGCGATTTTCAGTCTGCTATCTAAGTACGTAAACTACAATGAATTCACGTGCAACAGTACAGATCTCTTTCTATTTTTCTCGAACTATTGCGTGATATAAGCAAGTAAGGCTTATCATGAAAATTATTTGGAACAAATGTATGTGCACTGACGTGGAATCCAGATTGTGGTATGAAAATAAGCGATAAAATTGTTTTTTTTTTTTGAAACTACGGTGGAGATTACCCACCTGAATTCACTCATTTCAAATAAATAAAATAATAATGCTACAAAGTCTATCACCCTTTGAGGTGATTGAAAGATAGAAAATATAAAAGATACATCGACAGTCTAGAGAAAACATTAAGTCCTAGAAATTCTGATTGTTGATGAAGAAAGAAGTCCATCACACACTAAGCTTGTGCATCCCACTCGAGAAAAAGTAGCCAATACGAGTTGTGCGGTCACCAAAAACCAGCTTGCCGACTTCTCATTAGAGCAGTTGAAGTCACCACTCCCATCATCATCTAACCAAGGTGTGGCCACACCCTGGCTGTCTGGCCGCCACTCGTCATGACGTCGTCCAACGCCCTTCAAGGGGAGGAAGCCTCAAAGGAGGGAAGAACACCAATAGAGAACGAGAGTCTCCTCAAGGCCTCGTTGACCCGGCTTCAGACAGGAGAAGCAACTCCAAAACCAACACTGATCGGAATTGAAAATCATCCAATCCACAACAATTGTAATTGACAGAGCCACCGCATGGAGCCAGGAGGGACTGACTTCATAGTTTGCCGATCGGAACAGAAACCCCTCGACACCCTTTGGGGGAAGGAAGCCCCAAAGGAGGAAGGGCCACCATTCAATATGGCAATATCAACCAAGCGAACTAGACAAAGGCGAAGCAGGAGCTCAATGACAACACTCATCGATCTTGACCACATAAGCCAAGAGAGAGCAAAAACAAGGAGGAGAGAAGGACAAGTCGGACATTGCCTTGAGCAATTGCAGAAAGATCTCCAAAGCGACGCCTCAAGAGGAAATGACGACCATGGTCGACATCGTCACATGTCCAGATAGGACAGGTTTTCACCCGGAGACATGGAAGACAGAAAGCTCATAGCCGACATCTTCAAGAAGAGAACGTCATCCAAAGGTGCCGTCGTCGATGACACCGGCAATCAGCCGGGTAGGGCGTTAGCCCCGAGCTTCTATCGTCCGAACCACAGAAGAGACAATCCATCGAAAGGTTCAGCAGTGCTGCACAGTGGCGAGAGAAAGGAGGCCACCATTGGAGACGAGCGGGCAGCCAAGCCCTAGCCCCTAGTCAACGGGAACACCGTCACCGCCGGCTGCAGGTTGAGCCACCGCGCTCATAGGTCTCCCAAAGCCATTCATGCAAGCGACCAAACCCAGCCCCTGGTTGACGATAGGCATTGCCACCGCAGGCTACGGCTAAGCCGTCGAGCATCTGAGGGGGGAGGGGGTTGAGGCCCCACCACCGAAACCAGCCAGCCAGCCGAGCACCAACCCTCAGAAGACGGGCAGCGCCATCGCTGCACACACCACCACCAAGTCCTGCCGACCAAGCACCGCCACCGACGGAGAGGGCGCCGGAGATGTAGAGTGGGGGCCCATGCGGGAGCGGATGTCGACAAGGAGCAGGCCCAGGGAGAACCCCACGCCGAAGAGTGCCGCCGAGACCACTGGCCAGCAGAGAGCGAGGCAAGGGCCCGGATCAGCACCAACAACCGAGCAGCCGCCCATCGTTGGCCGTCGCCGCGCCCACTGCGCCCATGCAGAACCTGGCGACGATGAGGTTTGAAGGGAGGTCGCCAGAAGTCGATGCCTGTGACACCCCTACTGTCATTAGGGTCCCAAGGGTGTCACCTAGGCAGTTTAAAACCTTGACACCAAGCATTGGTTTAAATTCAAAAATTCAAATTCAATTGAATTCAAAACCCATTTGAATGACCCTTGAACTGCAAGTCCCAAATTTTCAATAAGACTCACCTTTGCAAAAATTATATGTTGATGGTCTGGGTCAATTAGAATTTTGGGAATTTTATCAGAATTTTAGTCCATCAGTAAAAGCCTCAAATAATTGTTAGAGTGGTCAAAAACCAGCTCTGTTCATAAAATTTCTGAGGAAATTTCTGTAGGGACTGTTGGTAGCTAGTATTTTTATAAAAACCAGCACATTATGGGGAGCCTACCATAATTTTGGTCTGATTTTATCAGCTCTGGATTAATTCCAACAATTTTTGCAAAGGCAGTCGGCTGAAAGGAGTGGAAAAAGAAAAGAAAAAGAAAAACTGCCCGCGGGACCCACCTGTCAGCGACTCAGAGAAAACACACCGACCGCAGCCACGCTGCCCGGGCCGACGCGCGCCGCTTGGTCGCCGGCGTACGGCCAACGGCCGAAGCCGCGGATCGACGCCCCCACCGTTCCGACATCTTCTCCCCTGTCTCTCCCACCACGGTCCGAACACTCCATTTACTCCCTCCACTCTCGCTCTCTCTCTCCTTTCTGCTCGCTCGCCCCCGCCATTGCCGCGCGGTGCTGGACCCGTCGCGCCGACGTCTCGCCGCCCGAGCTGCCCCGTCGAACACCCCCGGACCACCTCCCCGACATCCTCGGTCTTCAAGCGGAGTCGCTTGTCCCTTCCCGCATCGAGCCACCGCGAATCGACCTCTTCCTCCCCGTCTCCGACCGCCGCTTCACCGCGTCGCCCGGCACCCACGGTGAGCCCCTGACCGATTCCTTGCTCGAGGAGCTTCCCATCTTGTTCGCGCACGCGTTTGAGCTCGGGATGGGCAAATCCGACCACGTTTTCCCTTAGTTCGTCGCTCGAGGCCGCCGTCGACCACCGCAATCCCCACCTCGCCGGTGAGACCACACCCCCGGCCTCCCTCTTTCCGGAGAAGCTCGGTGACCTCCCTCTCCGTGCTCCAGCAAAGCTCTCCGACCGGATTCCGAGCCCTACCGCCCTTCCCCTGCCGTGCTAGCCGTCGACGACCTCTGCCCTGTTTCCGCCACCATCGCTGGGCTGCGTCCGGAAATCGCCGGCGGTGTCCGATAGCCTAGATGAGTGCGCGGGGTGGAGTAGATCATTTCTCCTTTAAGGACCGGCCCGAGCCAGTGACCGCAGCGAGCTGCGGCGACCCCCCCTGCCGGCGCCGCCGTGCTCCGGCGAGAGCACGCGCGCGCGCGTACTCGGCCCCGCTGGCCGCTGGGCCGCGAAGGCCAGTGGGCCTGGCCTCGCGCTCGGCCGAGCGCCCTCGCGCTCGCGCTCGCCACTGGGCCGCGGGCGAGTCCCAGCCCAGTGGGCTGCCTGTTTGCGGCCCGCGGTGTTTAAATCGGATTTTCGTAATTTATTCATTTCTAGAAATAGGTTAAACTGGTAAATTGCATAGTAAATAGAATAATAGGAATTTTGTGGCAAAATAAATTTTGTTAGACTTGTGTGAACTTGTACTGTTGTAGAAAAATACTAATGCCCCATGTTTAGTAATTTTTATATCAGGGTTAAAATAAATAGGATAAACACTAATAGAATTTTAATTAATTACAGAAAGCAGATAAAATATGAAAAATTGACCTCCAGGGAGGATTTTCAGTTTTAGTCTTCCTGGAAAAAATTTCATAAAGAGATTCTCAGTTAATTAGCTGAAATTAATTAGATACCTTTTTCCTTATAATATTTAATAGTAAATCTTTGGCTTAGTATTTGATAGGGAAACTTAACAATTAATTCACTCCTGGTGTAGCCTGATTTTAAGTACTCACCCCTGCCCTTTCGTAGACCAGAACCCTATCGACCTAATAATTGCCCCGAGTGCAATTTTTACCCGTTCACTAAAAGGTTCCGTTGTCAGACAGTTCACGGGTAATTGTACTTTGCGAAGGTTTTGCTCACACTAGTGCTATTTAGTGAGCACCTGCGAACCCTGGGCGGCACTTGCACAGTTCTGCCCTGGCACCCACCGACACACCGTACTTGGATGCGACGTCGTCGCGGTCAAGTACTGGAGTCCATGAAGGAAATACACGAAGTACCCTCGTCCTGTGCCCCACTCCTTGAGTGATGCTTTCGAACGTCTCGGCACACCATTTAATTCCACTAATAACAGTGTGCATTAACGTATTTATTGAGGAAGTGCCATGAATCTTCCCTCACAGCTTTCCCTCTTGCATCATATAGATCACGCCGTGAACCACGTGGAGGCAGGACCGGAGCAGGATCCCGAAGGAGCGGAAGGTGCCGTAGCCGACCAAGAGCAGAACCAAGGCAAGCCCCGGTGCATAACCTAGTTTGAATTTTTATTCCATCACTAGCTAGGAATGTAAGCTTGTCTGTGCATTAAGTGATAGGAGTTGATTGAAACCCTAGCGTGCAGTAGGTCCCTCTTCCCGATTACTAGCCTCAGGACGATAGTCGCTCTGCTTAAAGTAAGACGACTGTTTATCGAGTGGTATGGAGACCACTCGTAGGTAGGAATTATTATCACCAGGGAATGGGTTGGAATGAAGGAAAGGGTGGATGGAATCACAATGAAGACCGGACGGGCAATTAGGTGGAAAGGGAAGGACAGCTTGTCTTCAAGGAGGTAGCCCCGTCCGAGTCCCCTAAGGCTACGCCTCGTGTCCGGCCCATGGGATCAAGTTTGAACGTACTGTTTGCATGCTGGAGATATGGGCCCAGTAAACCGACGTAGCTACGACTACCGCTTGGTCTGAAGATAGCCTTCTCCCTTCTTTGGTGGAACTGGGGCTGAGAGGAGGGAACAATCCACCCACGGATGGCGGCATGAGGCGCATCGCGATGGGGGACCCTTCTCGGGGGAGTCTGGACCCGGAAGACCCTGTGGTACCGTGAGCGAAAGGTTGCTCCATGCGGCTTCCCGGAAGCGCGTATGGGTCGTGCAAGCAGGTTTCTCCTGCAGGATGTAAATCGATTCGAGTCGCTGCCCCTCACAGTAACGAGTACCACTTGATCGCTGCTACGGAACAGTGCCGGAAGCCATTAAGATGCTGGGTGGGTTTAATACTGCTGTTTGAAATTATTAAGATTGTATTGCAACTATGATTGTTATAGCTCTAGTGCAAACTAAATTTATTATTCTGCATGACTACTCAACTTGATGCTAAAACTTGAAAAATAAGGATCCACTCTTAGGCGGGTTTTCTAGCAATTTAAAACCCTACCCACTAGCCTTGCATGTCTAGGTGACGGCTGTAGATGGCCATGTTGACGGGTCAGTCTTGCTGAGTAAATTAGTTACTCAGGGCGAAGCTCTATGTGGTTTTCAGATGACCAGGTCGGAGAGTGCCACTGTGGAGGAAGATTCCATTGGGAGGACCAGCGCTCCGATTGCTGGGACATCGAATGGGAGCGGTGCGCAAATGAAGATGAGGATTAGATCTTTGCTTGCCGGTACGGTGCTTGGGCAAAGCACCTATTATGGCCGGATGATCCCTGCGTGGGTCGCCGTGAGAGGGCGACTTGTATCTTAGCTATTTCGTCAAACTGATGAACCAGTGTCGAACTTTTTCGCTTCCGCAACTTTATTCTGTCAAAACCTCGGTTTGTAATATAACTTCGGATTTATGTAAACTCTGCTTCTCCGCCTATGTTCCTGTTGCAATTATTTTCTTTCTCTGTCATGTATTGTACTATTGGGCGCCACAGCGCGTGTCGCCACCCGAGGAAGATCCTGGAACGGAACCGTCTCCGTGGTAAGGCGGGTCCGTGACAATGCCCGCCCCTAAACTCATCGAGGCGGACCAGCTCCGCACAGATCCAGGCCATGAGATGCCGGATCTGGCCGGGAGAGGCAGCCGCGTCCCGAAGCAGTCGGCCATGGCCGGCGCAAGTCCAGAGCAAAAGGGAGGGGAAACGGGAAAGAGAGAGGGATGCCAAAGGAGACGGAGCCCTGCTGTCGCCATCCTTGCCGGCCTCACGATTCCGGTGGCGGCGAGGTGAGAGGGGCGAGAGGGTGGGTCCCGAGCGGCGGCGGCTAGGGTTCGCCCGAGCCGTGCCCAGGAGGCGACGCGGGCGTTTTTTCTATTTATGACTCCCCCTAAAATTGTTGTTGCAGATCAATCTATTACGTTTGAATCATTGCAAGTTGACAACCACGGCAAACAAAATTCAATTTGGTTGTTTAGAATTTGGACTGTTACGATACGCACATGCACGCGTGACATGGGGAAAGCGTCTTGGGAGGCGTCTGGATCTCTTTCCATACGGATAGGATTGACTGGCGTTGTTTTTGGAAAGACAGAGTTGGGATTACGAAAATTGAATTTTGAATGCTATAGTTGAGGAGGCGCATGATTTTTGTTTGTATTAGTCATTTATGGTTGGGGTGGTTTACATCAGCGTGTAATCCAACCGTGCCATTCAGTTTGATGGAGGGCCGAGATGACATGTGTGATGTGTCGAGCTCATCTAGAGGAAAAATCTGATCTCCCTGTCATTAATCTCTATATATACGGATATGAAGCACAGGACCATCCATTCCATCAAGAACAACAATCCCGTGAACCATGGTGAGGCTTCGGAACGGCGAGTCGTTTCCGAAGAAAGAGGAAGAGGAGCCGCCGCCGCTGCCGCAGAAGAAGGCATCCAAGCGAGCAAGTAACACAGTCGTCCACGAGGACGTTAAGCCTGCAAAGCAGCCGCCCCTGCTGAAGGGCGCCGCCGGAAAGCGGAAGAGGGCATCGAAGCGAGCAACAAGCACCAGCGTAGAAGATGATGCCGTTAAGCCTGAGACGAAGCAGCCGACGCCGCCACCGCCGGCAGCCGGAAAGGGGAAGAGGGCATCGAAGCGAGCAAGCACCAGCGTCCACCCAAACAAGCACGCGGCGGCGGCGAAGAGCAACGTGACTGTGGAGGACACCGACGCCCTCAATTGCGGCATGTGCTTCCTCCCGCTCAAGCCTCCCATCTTCCAAGTATGAACCCTAAACCCTCATCTACATATGTTCTGACGTTCCCACACGCAAATCCCTCACGATCCCGTCGAGTAGAACTCTAATCGGTATAGATCCTCATTGGCCTACCCATCTGATGAGTGATGAGACAGATTACAGCAAAGGAAACGGGGTCACAATTTAGTGTTGTTGATTGATTTTCTTTTAAGTGTGGGAACGACGGATCCTGTATCTGGTAAATCCACAACATAATCACCGCCCATTTATCATTTGATTAAATTCTCGGTTCACAATTCTTCGTTACGTGGATCTACGTATGTTCATCACAGCCATGCATCTATATATGTCATAATACTGTCTTTCGCCTGCCGATCTTCCCACTGCCCCACTCCACCATTTTTTATGAACAACCGAAAGCAACAGCCTATTAGGATTTACGCCTTCGTTAAAGCATCTGAAAATACCCGGTTTGGCTAAACTCCTCACCCTATCGCATATCAGCAATTCAGCATCTTGTAGACATGCCTTATCACCCTAGGATAAACAGATATTTTAATTTTGGTGCTGCATTCGTTGCCACCACCGCCGCACGCGGGGCTGGTCTATGACAAGCACAAAGACGATGACAAGCCAGCCTACTTCTCAGCCTCCCATTGCATCACTGTAGCCACAGCAACGGTGACTTCCCATCCAATCAGAGAGCTCAAATCTTATTGTTTGTAACAATAAAAAATAATTCAGGGAACTGAATTTATTGTACGAAGTGTGATGTAAAACAGGCAGGCCCTTGACCTGATTTGACCAATTTCCAGACCAGACACTGCACCTACTCATCTCTCGCAAACACCATACGTTTAGCAGCAAAAATCAAGCACTTTAGCGCACGGTAGTGGAAGTTTCTTTGGAATTGTTTTTCATTCGGGCATAGTAGGAATCTCGATCCGGCAAACTTAATCATCATTTGTTCAATGCATTTCAAAGTGCCAAAGAAACTACAGGAATCCAAATTTGAATGTGATTGATGTTTGCATATCTTATTTTCATATCATTTTTTATATGTTATTTGAAACTGATTTGAACTGAATGTTTATATTATATAACCCAAGATGCGTCAACGTCTTAAATTTCACATCCCAATGAAAATATCAAATATCGTTTGAATATGTTTGAACATTTCTACATTTCTGATTTCACCTCTGAACAAACTTGTGTTCATAATGATGGTCTGCAGTGTGAAGTGGGGCATGTTGTGTGCTCGCCTTGCCGCAACAAGCTCAAGAAACCAGCAAAGTGCCATGTATGCGGAGTCGCAACCGGTGGTTTCCGTCATTGCTACGCCATGGAGCGCCTGGTGGAGTCCATCCATGTACCGTGCACCAACTCCGGCCACGGCTGCAACGCCAAGCCGTCGTACTATGACCAGCAGGGCCATCAGACGACGTGTGTGATGTTGTCTCAGTTCCACTGCCCTGGTGGGAGTTGCGGCTTCGCCGGCTCCATGGATGCACTACTTGTCCACTTAGCTGGTGTACACCGCTGGCCCTGCACCACGAAGGTCAGGGAAGCAAGTTACCAGGATTGTGAGTTCGTCGTCCGCAACGGCTTCAACTTCCTCCGCACCAACCTTCCAAGCACCACCAGCAATACCCAGTTCCTGTTCTTGCTGAACTTGGCGTGCCAGCCAGACGGCGCGGCTATCTCCGTGTTCTGCATCTAGTCTCGCGCTGCTGTCACCCAGAGTCCCTCACTAAAGGGGCTGAAATGCGAGCTCTGGTACTCGAGGTACTCTTGTCAAAAAGGCGATGTCATCGACTACTACCAGAGTTCCAAGTTCAAAGTAGCATGCACTGACTTCTCAGAGGGGCTGCCGAACCTTACTGACCGGTTCCAATTTCTGATCCCAAAGTTTGCTCTTGGAGATAGCTACATGGATACTTTAAAGATTCGTTTCAATTTTAAGCTAGAGTGATCTGTTTTACTTTGGTTGGGCACTCCTCAGCACAGACGACGACAGCCATTCAGTTGCTCTTACAGTCAAACTACATGAGAACTTGTAATCAACCTTTTCTTTCCAATACTTTTGGATTCATATCAGTTATGGTTTTATATCTAGTAGTGAATCATTTGTTTTCATTGTTTGTGGTGCAAAATCTCTCTATAAAGGCATTCTCAAAATCATTCTATGAGTGTTAGCGTGCGGTGGCAAAGTAGTCCTCCGTATTTTAATTCTTGACGTTAGATAAGAATAGCTAGTCCATTTCTAGTTCAATTTGTTGTCTGAAGCATTAACAATTAAAAGCCGGAGGTAGTACTTACTTTCCCTGAGATTGTGAATCAAGGAAACAAGCCTAGCAGAGGTAATCCTAACGTAACACCCAATGCTGATGCAGAAATGTCAATATAGGAATGTTCCTCTGTGGTCGCCAATCCTAGCGGCCAAATTTCATATCGATCACCTCTCGATGGCTGGTAGCACTACCGGAAACCCCATAGTTGCCGAGTGCCCGTAGCACTCGGCAAAGCCTGAGGAACACTCTGCAAAACCTTTACCGACTGTTACACTTGGCATACGGCACATGGAACAAAAAGACACGACAAAGAGAACTTTGCCGAGTGTTTTATTTCGGGCACTCAGCAAAGTTTTTGCTGAGTGTCAGATAGGCTCTCGGCAAAATTTTTGTGACCTGACGGGGCTTTAGCTGAGTGCCAAGTGAGGGGCACTCGGCAAAATCGACGGTCTTTGCCGAGTGCCAAGCGTCGGGCACTCGGCAAAGTCACCACATTTTGCCAAGTATCTTGGTCATGACACTCGGCAAAAGATGTGGCACTCGGCAACAAACAGGTTTTCCAGTAGTGTAGAGAGTCCTATGGCACGATGAAGGCGTTGGCGACTCACACAGGTATGAAAATGGTACATGAGCAGCAGGCAGACAAAGAAGAAAAGCCGCTTCTACGTGCCGCCGCCACCGCTGAGGCGGTCATGGTCGATGTCGTCTCTGCGCTCCTCAACCATTTTGCCGACACCGGCGATAACTTGCTCGTGTACAGCTTCCTTGTCCACCTCTACGAACCTATGCAAGCTCGTCCATTGTGTCATGAACCTTTGCAAGCTTGTCCATTGTGTCATCGAAGTCGAGTTGAGCAAGCAACATGCACAGCAGCATGGCGACGAAGCAAGCATAGGTTCAAAACCGAGCATGATGTGCGTGCTAACGTCGCCATCACCAGCATACGCGCGAAAATCTGAACCAGTGAAAAATATTTGAAAGCGAGCACGAATGTGCGAACATCACTTTCTGCATGCCCCATATGTTCATGGCGAAGCTCGGCTAAAAAAAAGGCAGAACAAGGAGGTGTGCAACTCCTCAGCCATGCTGGAACAGGACCGTGCAAAAAATATCAATAACAAAAAAACAAAAGGATCACTAAGGAATCGTACTCAACATCAACAGTTTTGGACACGCGAAATCCGTGTGATCCATATTAATTGAGAGGGCTAAGGAGGATGGCCAATTTAGAGGTTTGGTTCCAAACCTAGTAGATGACAGTTTTTCTATCTTGTAATATGCAAATGATACTATTCTCTTTATGGAAAATGATTTGGAAGAGGCCAAAAACATGAAATGTTTGCTTTGCGTGTACAAGTAACTTTCAGGTCTCAAAATTAGTTTTCATAAAAGTGAGTTGTTCTGTTTTGATGAGGCCAGACTTAGAATCGGAATATCCTCTTATTTTCAGCTGTGATTTAGGAGCTTTCCCTTTCAGATATCTTAGAATCCCAACGCATTATAGAAGGCTTAGAAATAGTGATTGAAAAGAGGTAGAAGAGAGATTTCAAAAGAAGCTGATTGGTTGGAAAGGAAAGATGCTTTCTGTTGGTGGTCGATCGGTGCTCATTAACTCGGTCCTTTCTAGGTTGCCGATGTTTATGCTATCTTTCTTTGAGGTCCCTAAAGAAGTCCTCAAAAAACTAGATTACTTCAAATCTAGATTTTTCTGACAAGGTGAGGGTCATAAAAAGAAATATAGATTAACAAAGTGGGGGATCTTATGCACACCACGTGACCAAGGCGGTTTAGGAATTTTGGACTTGGAGCTTCAAAATAGATGTTTAATTAGCAAGAGGTTGTTTAAATTTATTAATGAAGATGGGATGTGGTAAAAAATCCTCAAAAATAAATATCTAAGAAATAAAACTATTACATAGGTAAAATTTGTCCCCAGAGGCTCTTATTTTTTGGGCAGGCCTCATGAAGGTAAAAGAGGAATTCTTAGGGATGGGGAAATTCAACTTGGGAAATGGCGCTCATATATGTTTTTGGGAGGACATTTGGTTGGGTCCAACGTCACTCAAACATCGCTTTCCTAGCCTTTACAATATAGCTAGGAAAAGAGATGCTTCGGTTAATGCAGTGTTATGTTCTAACAAAATAAACATTTCTTTTAGAAGATCCTTAGTTGGAAATAACCTATTAGCTTGGCAGCAGATGGTAGCTATGGTTATGGATGTACAACTAAGTGATACGAGAGATATGTTCATATGGTCGTTTCTTCAAAGCGGGCATTTTACGGTTCGATCTATGTATCGTGCGTAGGTAGCTCCGAATGTGGTTCCTCATAATCACATTATCTGGAAGTTGAAATTACCGCTTAAGGTCAAAGTTTTTGTCTGGTACTTATTTAGAGGAGTAGTGCTAACTAAAGATAATCTAGCAAAGAAACAGTGGAAGGGCAGTGTAAAATGTTGTATGTGTAATCTCCATGAGAACATACAACACCTGTTTTTTGATTGTCATCTAGCTAGATTCATTTGGAGAATGTGCATGTTTTGTTCTCTATTCATCCACCACACAACATAAACCATATGTTTGGTGATTGGCTACAGGGGTTGGATAGGAATTTGAAGAGCAATATCTTAGTTGGTGCTATTACTATGTGTTGGGCAATCTGGTTATGTTGGAATGATTTGGTCTTTAACAATATACGAGTTCTTTCTTCATTGCAGGTAATCTTTAGGGGAATGTACTGGATATGGGTTTGGACAGTATTGCAAAGGAAGGAAGAAGATAGATGCTCAATAAAGTTGGCCTTTCGTGAATTTGAGACCTTAGCAATGGAAATTTTTGCCAAGCAGGGCTGGTTTTATAATAATAGGATTGCATTGTGAACTTTTTAGTGTCGTTTTTGTTGGGTTTTGGAGGTTCTACCTTGCTGAAGGTATTGGACACCTCCAATTTCTAATAAAGTCTCTAAACAGATCTACGCATTTATCGATGCAGCGGCTGGAATATTGAAATATATTCCCATTTCTGAAAAAAATGTATGTATTTGTGCATGTTTCTTTGATATGTACCACACTAGACTCTAGGTATAGCAGAGGAGAGGCCTCCGATTGATTCGACCCCGTCTCTTGCTGCTGGTGCAACCCTCCAGTAGACGGATTACTCTTTACTGCTACACTACCGGGCACTCGGCAAAGCCTGAGAAACACTCGACAAAGGCTTTGCCGAGTGTTAACTAAATTAACCAAACTTGCCAGATGTTGAGGCAATCAAGAAAGCTGCATAAGTGAATATATAACCCACGGAAAAGTGGGATAATCCAACTAATCTTGCTTGCACACTGGAAAGAGCCACGGGCTTATCTCTCCAGCCATTTAAATTAGCCAAAGGTGCGCTCGACATAAATTTACTAGGCAAAGAGCTCTTTGCCGAGTGTTTTTACACGGACACTTAGTAAAGTCTTTGCCAAGTGTCACGTAGGCTCTTGACAAAATTCCGGTGACATGATGGCAGCTGACAACGCCTTTGTCGAGTGCCAAGCGCGAGGCACTTGGCAAAATCACTCCTCTTTGTTGAGTGCCAAGCATAGGGCACTCAACAAACTTACTATGCTTTGCTGAGTGTCTTGGTCATGATACTTGGCAAGGTCTCTCTTTTTGCGAAGTGTCTAGGCCATGACACTCGGCATACAGTTAGTACTCTACCGAGTGTCATGACCAAGGCACTCGGCAAATAGTCCATCCAGGTTCTAGTTCATTTTGCAAATCGCTTAAACCAGCAAACAAATAAATACAAAGCACACATATGATCAGAAGCATCACAGGCAGTTCATAACGAGCACATTAAGCATCACAACCATAAATCCACAAATATAGATATGCCCACAACCACAAATCCATAAGGTCACAAGTTTGTTCATAACCATATAGTTTGTTCACAACCAGATAGTTGACATATCAAAATTCACTAAGGTGGTGGGAACAGATTGCAATGGAGTAACGTGTCTGGGTCCTGAGGCTCATTCGACGCCTGCCGACGGAGAAAGATTCTGTATAAAAAGAGAACATATGACATATATAATACAAGATTACTAGTAGAAACATGTTCTCTAAATAACAAACTAAAGTTGTCTAAGTTCTCTAAGGTGGCCTAAGTTTTCTTACTAACAAAAACTCTAATGCGGTAGCTACTTGTGTATTATTGAAGTTTCAAAAGTATACATAAGCAAAGCAGCGAAAGAATGCTGTATATCGATCATTGGGAAAGCAGGATGGAAAGTTTACCTGAATCCAAGAATTTATATCTGGATCAAAGTAACGGATAACCCGAGTTCTTATATGCCTGATCTTAGTCCACTCAGAGCTATATGATGAAATGGATTCCGATAGTTTCCTGCAGCAGTTCAGCATGAGGTGCCTTGGGTTCACAACTTGCAGGTATCCTGAAAGTATCTCCACGGTGGTGTCCTCTAGAAAGAGGCTGTCCAGTCTCGGGACACCATCAAGCACCTCTAGGTTCGGGCAACTGACGATCCTAATCTTGTGTAACCTAGAGAGACTTCTGATCCTCTTGAGCTTAGGAACGTCGAACACCTCAAGTTCCACGACTGAAGGGAAGCCCTCCACATATGTTAGGTTGGTTAGCCCGTACAGCAACAGCTTTCTCAGAGCATGCCTCATGCTGCTGGTGAGGTGAGCCCTGGTGGAAGACAGCTCAACTTGCAGTTCTTGATCGTGAGAACTTTGAGGGCAGGCATGGCCATGACGTGTGCAGTCACATACTCATCCGGCTCCTCCTACTGCCAATCCTCCCATGCACACAAGCTCTCTAAATGAAGATTTGTTAAATTAGGAAAAGTTGCTGACATAGCAGTGACGCATCCACCCACTGCCAATGGTGAGGACGCCTAGAATTCAGGCCCAATACTCTTGACGGCTGGTACGTTCAAAATTTGCATGAAGCCCAAGCTTGGGAGCTTACACAGACCGCCAGGGAGCTCTGTGCAGTAAGGTAGGTCCTTCATAGACAAATACCTCAAGCTCTCCCCAAGCTCGGTGTCAAAAAAAAAAAAAACCAACCCCCAATGAATTGCAGCCCGTCCTAGTCGTCCCCTCCTCAGGATTTAGTGACGGGTGTCTAACCCCATTAGAGACGTAAAACATCCCCATCGCTATTTTTGCGTCGTTAAATCTAAGGTTATAGTGACGGAGATTTCACCATCTCTAAAACCAAACAGCCAGAGACGTCATACAATCCCCGTCCCTAATACCATTTAGGGACAAACATATCCCCATCCCTATATCTCATTCTGATTCAATAAATAAAAGAGGAAGCCACAGTCGCCGAGAGAAGGCCGCCGGATCCGGCGAGCCCGAGGCCGTCATCGCCGCCAGGGAGAGGAGGCCGCTGCCAGTGGTGGAGCCAGGGAATAACTTCACAGAGTGCTGGGTGTATGTAGTTGAACTAGATGGAAATTTTTACATGGTATTTTTCTATTTTAGTGAGAAAGATTAAGCTGTGTTTTGAGAGCCAAGGGCCTGCTACAGCATGGGCAGCAGGCTCTGCCCCTGGCCGCTGCTGTTAAGACAGAAGCTCACCTGGGGAGAGAAGGGCGCCGGATCTGACAAGCTCGAGGCCGCCTTCACCGTCGGGGGAGAGGAGGGCATCGAGGGAGAGGAAGGAGGGCACCGAGGGAGAGGAGGGTGTCGGGGGAGAGGCGACCGTAGCCGTCGAGAGAGAAGGGCACCGAAGGCCAGGAGGCTGCCGCGGGAGAGACGGGTGCCGCGGGTGGTGAGGAGGAGGAGGATGGGAGGCCAAGTTGAGGAGAGAGAAGGGCGCTAGGGTGACGGTGCCCTTCTCTCTCGACGGTGTTCTAAATAGCCGTCATTGCCGATGGTCTTGTGTTGAGTAGTAGTGACTTGGTTTTTGATAGACATCGCTAAAAGTGATTTAGAAACATAGCATTTTTACTCGTCACTAATCTCATATCACTAAAACCTCGTTTTATGGTAGTGTCCTCTCCACCTCCACGCCCTCTTTCCTCTCAGAGAGAAAGGTCTTCTGATCGCTGTTGCCACTAGTTCCCATGCGTTGGCACTCTCCTAGGGATTCCGTGTAAGCGGAGCTCATACAACGCCTCGGGTGCGGCGTCAAAGCAGGGGACGAGGTCACACTTGGTAGCACGGCCGCTGCGTAGCCAGCAAGGCGATGGAGCCCAATGCGGTCGGCTGAATGGGGAACCCTCCTTCCGCGCCCACCTCGAAATTGCATGCAACGATGAAAGTTGTAGCTGAGGTGGCCAAGTCGACATCCACACTCCTGGGCTCGCGTGACCAACAACGATGATGCTCAGGACGCTCGGCGGCTACTTGGCAGCGTGGTCCCTAGTCCCTACAGCTTCTTTGAACATGGCGCCTGGCGCGAGGCGACCCCGCACTGCTGCGCGCCAGGAGGCCTCATTGCTCGTCCATCGCAATGCCTTTAGCGCTGATAATGGTCCGGTTTGAAACTGGTTTAGGTGGGTTGGTTTTTGATTGGTTTGTTATTGGTTCGGGTGGAAACGGGCGCCGAGAAGTAAGGTTTGGTTTGGATTGGGTTTATAGAGAAAATGGTTTGGTTCAGTTCGGATTGGGTCTAATCGGTCAGGGCTGAAATCAGGTTCGAACCGTGGATCTGAACTGGATCGAGGACCGGCGGCGCTTCTCCCTCGCTCAGTCGCTCTCGCTCGGTCGCTCCCGGCTCCCTTCCGCTGCTACTCACGGAGTGTGTGACATCCCAAAGATTTAATAAATTAAAAATCAGGGTTAATTAAATTTTTTCTCTAAATCTTACCTTATTACAAAAATTTCCAAATTAAAACCTCACTAATTTGTGACACCTATGTGTCATGAGTTCCTATGGGAAACACTTCAGAATCATCCCTACAAGTCTGAGGACTTGGGTCAAAAATTTAAAAACTGAAATTTGACCCGATTTAAACCAAATTCAAGCCAATTTGAATATAGTTTGAACTACAAGTCCAGATTTTTCCACATGACTCATACCCACCAAAAATATATGTTGATTTTCACAGAGGAGTAGAATTTTTAGGATTTGTTTTAGAATTTTATCCCTTGATTTAGGGGTCCAAATAAATGCCTAAAAGGTTCAAAACTACCACTTTTTAAAAATTTCTTATTTAAATTCCAGTAACAACCATTTCGTGCTCCCTTTTTTGTAAAATAGAGTACATCACTAGGAGCACGCATATATTTTTAGATTTTCCATGGGATCCACGATTTTAAATCTACAAAATTATTAAGGTAGTGCTGTTTTGAAAACCAACAAAAAAGAAAAGGGGAGCGGGTCCCACATGTCAGCCGCCACTCTCTCTTCCTCCTTCCGCGCGGGCCCGGGCGCCCGGCGCCTCGCCGTCGCGTGGCAGCCATACGCCGGCGCTCGGCCGCTCCCAGTCGGGCCGATCGCCCCAAAACCGAGACCCCCCCCCCCCCCCGAACCGGCACCCCTCCCATTTTTCCTCTTTCGGTCTCTCTTTCTTTCCTTTTTCTCCTCCATCGCCGGCGTCATTGGTGAGCTCGGTTGGGCTCACCGCACCGCCGCCACACGCTGCCCCGGCTCGGATCCGGCGACTCCAACCGTGCCCAAGCCTCTCCTCTTCCACCTCGGCTCAACCCCGTCCCGCGAGGAGCACCGTGCGGCCCGCATTAATTCCTCCACCGAGCTTCAGTTCCCGGAGCTCCGGCGACCCCCACGGTGAGCGCCACTCCTCTCCACCCGCACCCCAGAGCTCGTGTCGGTAGCCCTGTTCCCGGCGACGAGCTCCCCCGGGCCCCGGCCACCGCAGCCCTCGGCTCCGGCGGCGGTGCCGCCCGGCTCCGGCAAGAGCTGGCGGTGCCCCACCGCGGGCCGCATGGCCCGGATCCGGTGCGGCTGCGCCGTGACCTGGGGCTTCCCACGTGTAGCCCCTGTGTGGCCCATTTCTAACTGGCCCAGACGTATTTAGTTTCTCTGCTTTATTTAAAACTATTGTAAATCAATTAAACATTGTAAAATTCATAACTAAATAAATATTAGATATTTTTGAGCAAACTAAAATTCTCTAAGTTTCCCTAGTCATGTACTATTATAGAAAAATGCTAAGACCGCATGCATGGTAATATTTATATCATGACTAAAATAAATATGAAAAACACTAATAAAATCATAAATAAATGTAGGATACTAGTAAATTCTTGAAATTTGGTTAACAGCTACATTTATACATGCCTAATCATCCTGCAATGTGAAAAGTGATTGTTTTCTATATTTTAGTCGTAGTTTATTTATTATCATTTTCATTATTTTAATTATTTAAAATTATTATCCCCATGCATGTGAGTAAAACTTGGCCAATAATTCACTCCTGGTATCCTCTAACTATATTAAATCACCCCAGCTCATTTGATGATCAGAACCATATCAACTTAATAAAATATAACCCGAGTGCAATATTACCCGTTAATAAATATGGTTCATAGGTACTTAGTACCTTGCGAGGGTTATGCTCGACACACTAAAACATTAATTAATTAGCACCTACTGGTCATGGACATCACTTACATAGCTTCACCCCGGCACACACAAAAACACCGTACTTTGGTGCGACGTCGTCGTGATAAAATACTGGAGTCCATGAAGGAAATACACGAAACGCCCTCACCCTGTGCCCCACTCAAGACGTTATATTACTGAACTAATCATCACACCCCGCTTACTTCCACGAGTAGCGGTGTATATCAACGTATTTATTGGGGAAGTGCCATGAATCTTCTCTCATAAGCAGCATCTTTGCATCATATAGATCACGCAGCGGACCACGTGGAAACGGGACCGGAGCGGGAACCCGAAAAAGCCGAAGGTGCCGTTGCTGAGCAAGAGCAGACCCAAGGCAAGCCCCGTTTTAAAATTTTATTCTATCACTAGCTAGGGATGTAAGCTTGCCTGTGCATTAAGTGATAGGAGTTGATTGAAACCCTAGCGTGCAGTACGTCCCTCTTCCCGATTATTAGCCTCAGGACGGCAGTCGCTCTGCTGAACGACTACTCATCGAGTGGTATGGAGACCACTCATAGATAGGAAATATTATCACTGGGGAATGACATCGGATGAAGGAAAGAGTGGATGGAATTACAATGAAGACAAGACGGGCAACTAGGTGGAAAGGGAAGGACAGCTTGTCTTCAAGAAGGTAGCCTTGTCCGAGTCACCTAAGGCTACGCCTTGTGTCCGGCCCATGGGATCAAGTTTGAACGTACTGTTTGCATGCTGGAGATATGGGCCCATTAAACCGACGTAGCTACGACTACTGCTTGGTCTGAAGATAGCCTTCTCCCTTCTTTGGTAGAACTGGGGCTGAGAGGAGGGAGCAATCCACCCACGGATGGCGGCACGGGGCGCATCGCGTTGGGGGACCCTTCTCGGGGAAGTCTGGACCCGGAAGACCCTGCGGTACCGTAAGCGAAAGGTTGCTCCATGCGGCTTCCCGGAAGCGCGTATGGGTCGTGCAAGCAGGTTTCTCCTGCAGGATGAAAATTGATTCGAGTCGCTGCCCCTCACAGTAACGAGTACCACTTGATCGCTGCTCCAGAACAGTGTCGGAAGCCATTAAGATGATGAGTGGGTTTAATACTGCTGTTTGGAATTACTAAGACTGTATTGCAACCATGATTGTTATAGCTTTAGTGCAAACTAAATTTTATTATTCCGCACGACAACTTAACTTGATGCTAAAACTTAAAAAAGAAGGATCCACTCCTAGGCTGGCTTTCTGGCAATTTAAACCCTACCCCAGCCTTGCATGTCTAGGTGTCGGCTGTAGATGGCTATTTTGACGGGTCAGACTTGCTGGGTAAATTTCAGCAAATATGTTATCCACATAAAAAATCAAAATCTCTTCACCTGAAAGTCAAAAGCATGCAAAATAATACTTATCAAAATCACGAATGAACTCTCTGTACGTTAGTGAGAAGAATTTGGTTTAAAAATTTCCGGACAATACTATTTTGGCCGTCCGAGTCAGCACGTTGAAATCGGGTTAATCTAAATTTTAGATTTTAACCTATCGTGTAAAATCCATAACTCCTTGCTCCGATCACCCCTAGGGCTGTATTTGCACTTTCTGGAAGGGTTACGAAAAATACTACAACTTTGGTAGTTTAACATTTCGGGTTTGAGACCTCAGAGACAATGCTAGGACCAAATCTTTAGAGTAACCCGGTTCTGTCGAGAAAAACTCTACCGCTTAGTGTTTAGTTACTGTTCAAAATCCGTAAATAGGATTGTCTAAAAAATCGACGATGTAGCTGCTGTACCCTAGGACAGAGCATACCATTCTGCGCAGCAACCGAATTCCCCTCTAGAATATGTAACCACCTGCGGTGGCTAGATTCTGTGTATGACTCATTGCATCAAATTGTTTTATTTTGGCCTGCACCCTCTGCGTTAGAAATGAGTACTCACTATTTGGGTTTGTGTTCTAGATGGACGAGCACGGGTTTGAGCTGTTCCAGCATGACGGGTGTCGTTATACCACCGGTCTACACCACCGTGGCTTTCCCACCCTCCTGTGGGAGATGCTACGCGCCCTGGGCTACGAGGAGCAGCCTTCGTACCATGGGCGTGAGACTCGCCGCCACGGTGTGCCTTTTGCAGAGGTGCATCTCAGTGTCTCCCCACACCCGCGCAACCCCGACTTGGCGGGTATGGAGAGCACCGTCCCGGCTGGGAGTCTCAGAGAGGGCCTGGAGAGAGTCGCCCACCGGGCTCTCACTCACTTCTGTGGGCGCAACGTAGCAGCTCTCTCGGGGACTCCATTCGAGATGATCCCCATTTGACACCAGGCTGACCCGGTGTGGCAGAGGCGCGTGAGACGCGTCTCTCGTGACGACTACCCGGAATACCACGCGGGATACCACCGCGTAGCTCACTACTCCGAGTACCTCCTCAACTTGGATGAGGAGTCTAGCAGCCATAGCAAAATCTTGCTGGCGGATGCCGAGCAAGTGTGGCTGTAGAGAAACGACCTGTAGACACAGCTCGGTGCACAGCAGAGAGAGATTCAGCGGTTGACCGCTGCTCTTGAGGCGAGTGATACTCGCGTGTCGGAGGTCACTGAGCAGCGTGACACTCTCGCGTAGGAGGTGGATAGACGAGGGTTGATTATGCAGCAGCGGGCCAACCACAACGAGCACCTGCAGCAGCAGCTGGCGAGTGCCCAGCAGGAGATGGACCTTATGGCGGAGGACCTGGAGACTCTGGCTCATGAGAACGAGGACCTCCAGGCTCAGTTGGACGCGATTGCTACACCACCGGTAGCACCCGTGGAGGAGGAACCCGAGGAGGACGTGGGCGAGGAGTCCGACGTGGACTACGACCCACCCGCTCCGACCGACGCGGACCGTCCCGGACCCTCTGGCACCGCCGGAGACAGGGCATGGCAGTAGTAGTAGATGCGACTAGGTCGTACTTGTAGGGCATGGTAGATGGATAGCTTTTCGGACGCTCCACGCGTGGTTGTTGTATTTTGGGGTTCACCCGCGTGAATGGCTTTTGGAAACTCGATGACCACATATTCCGAGTTTATGTAGAGCGGAACTGTTGACTTATACTAGGACCATGTTAACTTGGAAAGAACTCCTGCTTTATCGAAATTATGTTGTTTACCAAATTGCTGCCCCGTGTGCTGTGTTATTCGATTTGGTAACCTATAATGATCATGTTGGATAAGAGACTAATTGGACCCCTTATTCTTCCATTTCAGAATGGTGCGTACCCACAACACCAATGAGCTGCATGGCGAGCAGCCCGAAGGTTCCAGGGCTAGGGGGACTGACTCTCTACGAGGAACTCCACCACCGTCGCCGCCACCGAACCCCATGCAAATGATGGCGCAGTTTTTCGCTACTATGATGGAGAGCCAGCAGCAGCAGACGGAGTTCCTGTAGAAGCTGGCGCAGCAAAACCTAGCAGCCCGTAATGCTAGGGGCCACAACGACGGAGCACCGCAGAATAGCTCCTACTCTAACTTCCTCGCCACCAGGCCACCCACGTTCAGCTCAATCACTGAGCCCATGGAGACGGAGAATTTCATTCGCATGCTCGAGTCCAAATTTGGGCTCCATAACTGCACGTCTGTGCAGAAGACGTTGTTCACCGCGCAGCAACTGCATGGTGCGGTTGGGGCATGGTGGGCCAACCATGTCACCTCTGTGGGAACGGACCAGCAGATTACATGGGACGAATTCAGGGATGCGTTCCGTGCTCACTACATCCCTGCGGGGCTCGTCCGCAGAAAGGCGCGTGAATTCGCCGCACTAAAGCAGGGCAACCGCAGTGTCGAGGAATACTGCGAAGAGTTCAACCGGTTGGCGCTATACGCCCCGGAACAAGTGGACACCCCCGCCAAGCGCAAGGACTGTTTCTTGGTGGGGCTAAGTGCTGTGCTACAGGACCGCCTCAACCTTAACATGGGAGGCTCATTCGCTGAGTTTGTCAACAATGCGATCGTCGCGGAAGACGGATATCGCAGGGTGATGGCAGAACGGAAGCGCTCCGCAAGTGCTATGGGGCCATCCAGTGGACCCCCGTAGAAGTTCCGCATGGTGTACACCACCCCGTCGGGACAAAGGTACCGATCCACCCCCGTGCCGGCACCTGTTGTGCACCCACCTCAGCCAGCACAGCAGCGACTCCTGGTGCCACGTCAGCAGCAGAGTCAAGGTGGATTTCGCCCACCCCAGCAGCCGAACGCTCAGACCGGATCTTTTCCCTGCTACAACTGTGGTCGTCTTGGGCATTTCTCGAGGGAGTGCCCGCACCCCAAGAAGAGCACTGGCCAGAACCCACTGAGGAATAACAACAACAACAATAACCGCAACAACCGAGGGCCAGTTCGTGCTGGGCGAGTGAACAACACCACCCTGGAGGAGATTCCGGAGAACAGCCCCATCCTTGCTGGTATGTTCTCTGTTCGAGACCACCCCGCACTAGTTCTGTTTGACTCAGGAGCATCACATAGCTTTGTTAGTGGGTTCTTCGTTGATAAGTACCGGCTGCCTCGCACCCTTATGAAAGCACAATACACCATTAGATCAGCCGATGGACAAACCCCTGCTCTATTTGAAATAGAGAAACTCCTAATAACCCTAGGATCAAAAGTCTACCCCACCAAGTGCATGGTCTTAGAGGGATGCAACATTGACATTATTCTGGGTATGCCTTGGCTGAGGCAACATAAAGCTATATTGGACATAGACGCCTACACTGTGCACCTAAACTCTCCCACCCATGGTAGCGTAAGCTTCCAGGTACGACCACCCCAGCTGGCCGCACCAATCATTCACCACACCACCGCCGGGCAGATAAAGGATATTCCCGTGGTTAGGGAATTTCCGGACGTATTCCCTGACGATCTTCCTGGACTTCCACCGGATCGGGGCGTTGAGTTCAAGATTGAGCTTCAGCGAGGGACGACACCTATATCCAAAAGGCCGTATCAAATGGCGCCTAAGGAACTAGCGGAGTTAAAGGAGCAACTTAAGGAGCTGCTGGATAAGGGATTCATTCGACCAAGCTCCTCGCCTTGGGGTTGTCTGGCATTATTCGTGAAAAAGAAAGATGAGACCTTGAGGCTGTGTGTAGACTACCGACCCCTCAATGCGGTGATTGTCAAGAACAAGTACCCGCTGCCCCGTATTGACATTCTCTTTGGCCAGTTAATAGGAGCTAAGGTTTTCTCCAAGATTGACCTCCGGTCTGGTTACCATCAAATTAAAATCCGTGCCGAAGATATTCCCAAGACAGCATTTGCTACCCGATACAGACTATATGAGTATTTAGTGATGTCATTTGGATTGACAAACGCACCGGCACACTTCATGTATCTCATGAACTCGGTGTTCATGCCCGAGTTGGACAAGTTTGTGGTGGTATTCATTGACGACATCCTAGTCTACTCGAAGTCAGAGGACGAACATGCACAACATCTCCGTGTTGTATTACAGAGGTTAAGGGAGCACCAGCTATATGCTAAGTTTAGCAAGTGCGAGTTTTGGTTGAAGCAAGTACCATTTTTAGGCCATATTGTCTCGGAAGAAGGCATCGCGATGGATCCTAGCAAAGTAAGGGATGTACTGAATTGGAAGATGTCGAAGACCGTATTCCATATACGTAGTTTTCTAGGATTAGCGGGTTACTACCGCCGTTTCATTCCCAATTTCTCCAAAATTGCAAAACCCATGACCGAGTTGCTTAAGAAGGACAAGAAATTCATATGGGATGAAAGCTGCGAAGGTGCCTTTCAAACCTTGAAGAAGCACCTGACCACGGCCCCAGTATTAGCTCAACCGGATCTGGGGAAACCGTTCGATGTCTATTGTGACGCTTTGGGTATTGGATTGGGATGCGTGCTTATGCAAGATGGGAGAGTCATTGCTTATGGATCAAGGCAATTGAGGAAGCATGAGCAAAATTACCCCGCACACGATCTGGAGTTAGCAGCAGTGGTATTGGCCTTAAAGATGTGGAGACATTACCTCCTTGGAAATTTAGTTCGTATATACACCGACCACAAATGCTTGAAGTACATTTTCACTCAAGACCACTTGAACATGAGACAACGCCATTGGTTGGAATTGATTAAGGATTACGAGTTGGAAGTCCATTACCACCCAGGAAAAGCGAATGTCGTGGCTAACGCCCTAAGCCGCAAGGCTCACTGCCACCACATCCTAGTCAGCCCACAAGTCCAAGATGGTCATTATGTTCAAGTAACACCCCACGGAGCCCTCTATAACCTAGCATTAATTCCTACCTTACGGGAAGAAATAGTGGCAGCCCAGAAAAATGATAGAGGCATAGCACATCTCAAAAGGAGGCCAAAAGAAGGTGATGCTAAGGTACAATGCTTTCGAGAAGATGCAGAAGGTGTTTTATGGTTCAAGGATCGACTGGTGGTTCCTAAGGATCTGAAACTCCGCAAGAAAATTATGGACGAGGCTCACATTACAAAGTACTCCATGCATCCGGGCAGCAACAAAATGTATCATGATTTGAGATCCAAATATTGGTGGACTCGTATGAAAAGGGATATAACCCGCTATGTCGTAGAGTGTGATACCTGCCGCCGAGTCAAGGCCGATCATCTGAAGAAGGCAGGCCTACTACAACCCTTGAGTGTTCCAGCCTAGAAATGAGAAGATATCAGCATGGATTTCATTGTTGGTCTACCGCTGACGTCACATAAATTCGACTCCATATGGGTCATTGTTGACAGATTGACAAAGGTCGCCCACTTTATCCCTGTGTCGACGCGGTTCAAGATGCAGAAATATGCGCAACTATACATTGAGCGAATCATGTGTTTGCACGGAGTGCCCAAGACTATCGTATCCGACAGAGGCTCCCAGTTTGTGGCACGCTTTTGGGAGAAGCTACACGAGACACTGGGCACCAAGTTGATTAGAGGTTCCGCGTACCACCCCCAAACAGACGGTCAGATGGAAAGGGTTAACCAGGTATTGGAAGACATGTTAAGGGTGTACGTATAAAATCACAACAAAAAGTGGGATGAGTGCCTACCCTTGGTAGAATTCACATACAACAACAGTTACCAGGAAAGCATCAAGATGGCACCATTCAAGGCTCTCTATGGGCGCCGCTGTCGCACACCGCTGAGCTGGTCAGAATCAGGGGAACGGGTAATATTTGGCCCAGAACTAGTGCAGCAAGCTGAACAGAAGGTGCTTGAAATCCAATCCAACTTACGTGCGGCAAAGTCCAGGTAGAAAAGTTATGCCGATAAAAGGCGCCGCCCATTGGAATTCAGGGTCGGCGATATGGTCTACCTTCGAGTGTCACCCACCAAGGGTGTACAGCGGTTTGGAATTCGCGGGAAGTTAGCACCTCGATATATTGGTCCCTACCCTATCGTTGCGAGATGCGGACCCGTGGCCTACCAACTCCAACTACCAGTGCAAATCGTTGGAGTGCATGACACGTTCCACGTGTCCCCACTCAAGAGATGTTTAAAGACACCGGTGGACATACCACTGGAGAGCACCCAACAACTACAACCCGACCTGACTTATGCCGAGCATTCGGTGAAGGTGCTAGACGAGAAGGAGCGAGCGACACATAAGAAGACCCTGAAGTTCTATAAAGTTCAATGGAGCAACCATACCGCCAGGGAAGCTACTTGGAAAACTGAAGAATTCCTGCAAGGCCACTACCCCGAGTTTCTACGCCACCACTTAGGTAACCGTTGACACACCCATTAATCTCAGGGGGGAGGGTTGTGACACCTATGTGTCATGAGTTCCTATGGGAAACACTTCACAGTCATCCCTACAAGTCCGATGACTTGGGTCAAAAATTTAAAAACTGAAATTTGACCCGATTTAAACCAAATTCAAGCCAATTTGAATATAGTTTGAACTACAAGTCCAGATTTTTCCAAATGACTCATACCCACCAAAAATATATGTTGATGTTCATAGAGGAGTAGAATTTTTAGGATTTTTTTTTAGAATTTTATCCCTTGATTTAGGGGTCCAAATAAATGCCTAAAAGGTTCAAAACTACCACTTTTTAAAAATTTCTTATTTAAATTCCAGTAACAATCATTTCGTGCTCCAATTTTTGTACAACAGAGTACATCACTAGGAGCACGCACATATTTTTAGATTTTTCATGCGATCCATGATTTTAAATCTACAAAATTATTAAGGCAGTGCTATTTTGAAAACCAACGAAAAAGAAAAGGGGAGCGGGTCCCACATGTCAGCCGCCACTCTCTCTTCCTCCTTCCGCGTGGGCCCGGGCGCCCGGCGCCTCGCCGCCACGTGGCAGCTGTACGCCGGCGCTTGGCCGCTCCCGGTCGGGCCGACCGCCCCGAAACCGAGACCGCCCCCCCCCCCCCCCGAACCGACACCCCCTCCCATTTTTCCTCTTTTGGTCTCTCTTTCTTTCCTTTTTCTCCTCCATCGCCGGCACCATTGGTGAGCTCGGTTGAGCTCACCGCACCGCCGCCACACGCTGCCCCGGCTCGGATCCGGTGACTCCAACCGTGCACAAGCCTCTCCTCTTCCACCTCGGCTCAACCCCGTCCCGCGAGGAGCACCGTGCGGCCCGCATTAATTCCTCTACCGAGCTTTCGTTCCCAGAGCTGCGGCGACCCCCGACGACCCCCACGGTCAGCGCCACTCCTCTCCACCCGCACCCCCGAGCTCGTGTCGGTAGCCCAGTTCCCGGCGACGAGCTCCCCCGGGCCCCGGCCACCGCAGCCCTCGGCTCCGGCTCCGGCGCCGCCCGGCACCGGCGAGAGCTGGCGGTGCCCCACCGCGGGCCGCACGGCCCGGATCCGGTGCGGCTGCGCCGGGATCTAGGGCTTCCCACGTGTAGCCCCTGTGTGGCCCATTTCTAAATGACCCAGACGTATTTAGTTTCTCTGCTTTATTTTAAACTATTGTAAATCAATTAAACATTGTAAAATTCATAACTAAATAAATATTAGGTATTTTTGAGCAAACTAAAATTCTGTAAGTTCCCCTAGTCATGTAATGTTATAGAAAAATGCTAAGATCGCATCCATGGTAATATTTATATCAGGACTAAAATAAATAGGTAAAATACTAATAAAATCATAAATAAATGTAGGAGACTAGTAAATTCTTGAAATTTGGTTAACAGCTACATTTATACATGCCTAATCATCCTGCAAAGTGAAAAGTGATAGTTCTCTGTATTTTAGTCGTAATTTATTTATTATCATTTTCATTGTTTTAATTATTTAAAATTGTTAACCCCATGCATGTGAGTAAAGCTTGGCCAATAATTCACTCCTGGTATCCTCTAACTATATTAAATCACCCCTGCTCATTTGATGATCAGAATCATGTCAACTTAATAAAATATAACCCAAGTGCAATATTACCCGTTAATAAATATGGTTCATAGGTACTTAGTACCTTGCGAGGGTTATGCTCGACACACTAAAATATTAATTAATTAGCACCTACTGGTCATGGACATCACTTACGTAGCTTCACCCCGGCACACACAAAAACACCGTACTTTGGTGCGACGTCATCGCGATAAAATACTGGAGTCCATGAAGGAAATACACGAAACGTCCTCACCTTGTGCCCCACTCAAGACGTTATATTACTGAACTAATCATCACACCCCGCTTACTTTCATGAGTAGCGGTGTACATTAACGTATTTATTGGGGAAGTGCCATGAATCTTCTCCTAGGCTGGCTTTCTGGCAACTTAAAACCACATTGATGCTAAAACTTAAAAAACAAGGATACACTCCTAGGCTGGCTTTCTGGCAATTTAAACCCTACCCCAGCCTTGCATGTCTAGGCGTCGGCTGTAGATGGCCATTTTGACGGATCAGACTTGCTGAGTACATTAGTTACTCAGGGCGTAGCTCTATGTGGTTTTCAGATGACCAGGACGGAGACCGCCACTGCGGTGGGAGATTTCATTGGGAGGGCCAACGCCCCGATTGCTAGAATATCGAATGAGAGCTATGCACGAATGAAGACGAGGAGTAGTTCCTTGCTTGCCGGTACGGTGCCTGGACAAGGTACCTATTATGGCCGGGATGTTCCCTGTGTGTCGCCGTGAGAGGGCGATTGTATCTTAGCTATTTCGTCGAGCTAATGATTCAGTGTTGAACAATTTGCTTCCGCAATTTACTTCTGACAAAACTCTGGTTTGTAATATAACTTCGGATTTATGTAAAACTCTGTTTCCCACCTATGCTCTTGTTGCAATTATATTTTTCTGTCATGTGTTGTACTATTGGACGTCACAGCGCGTGTCGCCACCCGAGGGAGATCCTGAAACGGAGCCGTCTCCGTGGTAAGGCGGGTGTGTGACATAATTTAAACTAGAATTCGTAATGAAAATTTTCAAATAAATATGTGTTCAAGTGTATGATACTCAAATATTTTTTTGATTTTAAGTTGAGACTTATTTTTTTATATTTGAAATTTGATTTTTAAAACTATATTCGAATTCAAACCAAAAAGGAAAATCAGAGAAAATATAAAACCTATTTTCTTCCTCCTCGGGCCGAAACTCTCCCCTCTCCTCTCTGGACCAGCCCACTACCTCTCCTCTCGCTCCCTTCTCCCTTTCTTTCCCACGGCCCGCTCGCGGAAACAACCCACCCGACCACTTCGCCTTCTTCCTCCTCTGTGCACGACGCCTGCCGCCGTCAGCCCGCCTGGTCCCAGCTACGGCTCCACCAATGGCATCGCTCACAGGACCATCGGCCCCGCCTGGGCCCGAGCAGCCGCGCAACCCTGCCGCCCTTACTCCCACCAGTCAGCGACACCGCAACCCCCTCCCTCGTCGCCTTGCTGCCGCCATTGAACCTGAACACAGCACCTGCCTGCCGCCAATGCCAGAGCGATCCGGTCCCGCCGCTTTCACTCGCAAATAGACATGCCTGAACCGTCGCCTCACCAATAACCGCAGGCCAACGCGCCCAACCGAGCGTGCATGGCAACGGCGCAGACGGACGCGATCCGACCCTGCTCGCCATGGCGTGAGTCGACACCAACCGCTGCCGTTCGCACCGCCAGCTAACGCGCGCATGACACCCCCATCGACCTCGCCTGCCCGAGCCGTCACGTCGCCCCCGGCCCTGCCGAGATGTTGCCTCAGCTCGCCATGAACACGCAGACGCGTCCTGTCGCCGCCATTAGTCCCGCCTACCCACCTCTAATCACCTCCGCAGCCCCGCTCCGCGCGAAGCACACGCGCGCCGACGCAAACGGACAGCTCTCACCCTGTACAATCGCCCTGTGCACGACGGGGCTTCACCCTGCGCCGCGTCGAGGCGCTGTAGTCGCAGCTGTGCCACCTACTCCTACTCGCCATGAACGCCACCTACCCGCACCCGGTAGCAACCCCCAATCCCTCCTTGTTCCGTCTATAAAAAGGGGCGTGCACGACTCCCCTGAACCGCACCACTCCTTTCGTTTCACTCCGCTTGACCGATTCCATTCCTACCAATAAGCTCGCCTTTTCTCCCCCCCCCCCCCACCCGCCCCCTCGTTGCCAACCCACCTCTCTACCTCGCTCTTCTCGCGACCCCCCCCCCCCCATTGGACGCGCCTTGCCCTGCGCTCCCCTCTGGTGCTCTCCCCGTCGGAACTCCCCCACCAGAGAAGCCAACGGCGAGCATCGAAGAGCTCCGCCCATGGCGCCGCCGTCCTCTCCCTCTCTGGCAGCCGCGCACTATTGACCTCTACCGACAGCCATCCATTCTGCAACCAACGACCGAGATAAGAAGCCCCATACCCCTTTGAGTATTTTAAATTCCCACCACCCATCTCGCATCCGACGTCCTAGATCAATTCGGTCCACGGTGGACCCATAGATCAGGCCCCCTCCTCTAGCCCATGACCCCATAGACCCGGTCCACCTTTCTTCCAATATAAAAACAAATCCCACATCCCTTTATTGTGTTAGCATGACATAATAAATCCATTACCAGTACAAAAATAATTCCAAAAATCTAGGAAAATCCTAGAAGCCTAACATTTTACACCTAGCCCTCTGACTTTCTATCTAATTACATTTTAGCCCAGAAACTTTACAAAAAAAGCACTGCAACTTTCCTGTAATTATGTTTGAGACCTTCACCTTTTACACCTAGCACCTCAACCTTTTTAGTAATTATGGATAGGTCCCTAAAACTTTTTGAAATTGTAGAAAAGCCCCTAGAAACTCAAAGAGCCATATTTTTCCAACCGTAACCCCGATTTGAGCGATTCTTTTGCTCATGGGTTCGTCTCGGTGAGTAGTACCTAGTGGTACTGCTCGAATCACTCACCCAAGACCTTATAAGCCGTCACTAGCCCAAAACCTACACTATTTTACAGTAAGTTTCTTTTGCTTGATTTATTTGAAGTTTATCTGAATATTGTTTATTTCTTTTATTTATTTTCTTCCGTGATAGTCTATTTATAAGATGTAGTTATATGTGTTAGACTATGCTGAATTCAAGGAAGCACCAGAAGACCCAGAATCGACGCACGAGCCCGAAGCACAAGACGCATGGAAGGACTCGATGACCCGAAACGCGAAGACTAGTCAAGGAGGATAGCGTTTCGAGGCAGACTCTACTTATTTCTTGATCATGATTGATCCTATGATTGCAAAACTGCACCCAACCTAGAGCCTACTTCTTATGCATTATTCCTTGTCGCTTTATAGTTGCTTAGTTAAAACCCACTTGTGTGAAGACGAACATTCGTATTGCCTATATAAGATATGAATGTTAGATCCTTGATTGGCCGTAATTGATATCCCACTACCTTGATAACCCTAGGAAGTTGTTATTAGCAATGCTAATGGTAACGCCACCCTTGCTAGTATACGATTAGGAATTGTGTTGAATGTCACAACAAACCTACACTACCAAGATTTATAAAATATGTGAAAATGTGTTTGGTGGTGTGCGTGCGAACGGGTGGGTGTTAGACCAACTGTGTTTATGCTGAAGTTAGGTGGGATAGACTTGGCCGTGGGTGAGACTCCTTAGTACTGGTGTAGAGTACTTGGTGATGGTGTCTTCGGTGTGGGTCCACCTATCGTGGACGAGTGCTCGCCCTACCGCATAGGAACCAGTCAGCAAGACCTCAACTTGGTGATGTTTTCAGTACGACCATAGAACCTGTATGGGCAGGACTAACGTGGAATCTGGGTTACATAGCAAGGAAGTGTCACCTGACGAAGTAGGAACAGACTCAGGGGTTGGTTTTGGTGCAAGTGGTGATAAGTTCAGTACTTGGCAAGAATATATGGTGAATGGTGATATGACTGTGTGTCATAGTTGCGGAACCCCTGAGATCCGTGGTGGGCTTATGGGTGTGCCTGGGTGAAGCGGGAGCGTTATGTGTCTCCGCTCGCAAGAGCGCATAGCATGTGGGTATAACGTACTAAACTCTGAAGAGTTATAAATAAATCATTGGGATGTCCGTTTTCACTGGATGTGTGAGTTGGTGTCGTAGACACCCATGTTTTGGTGAATGGTGTTGGCAAGGCGTGACAGAGTTGTTATGACTTTGTGTCAAAAGGCTCAACTAAAATATGGGAACTGTCCGGATCGATCGTAATCTCCCTCAGGTCCAACCAACTAAAATCTGCAAAACTATTTTTCTTACTCGAAAACACCTTTGGTTCTGTAGTGAGCCATTACATCCGCATTTTCTGCAAAACTCTAACCCTTACCCTATTTCTTGACCACTCTCCCAAATGCAATAATATATCCCTCGCTAGAAGTGGGGTTTGCAGAGTACCTTATGTACTCACCCTTGCCTCAATTGGTTTTAAATCAACAGAAGATGGAGAATCCATTGAAGTCGATGAGTAGATCATGTCCTATGCTCGAGTTTGCCAATGGAGCCATTGAAGCTTTACTTGTATTCTCTTTAGTTCAGATTGGCATTGTCAATCCCTTTTGCTTGTAATCTAAGACTTGTATGATTGTATCGTTCTTGTGTAGACTAAATAAAGGTCGCAACTCGACTTTGTATCACCTGTACATGTGTACCAACTACTGATCCAGGGATTGGTACAGTAATCACAGGTTGACAAGTGTGTCACACAACAATAATACATGCTAATAACAAGTGCAAGCTAATGATACTGAAGAAATCATTTTTCCCACCACCACTAGAATAAGCAAAGCATCTACCTCGATTGCAAGAGTTTGGGGCTCCTCCACCTCTAAGTTTGTATCATCATCCCTCTGAACATTCTCTTCAGCTTCAAGAAGGTAATCTGATGAATCAGATCCTTACGGTAATGGATTTGAGGATAGTCTTAGAGATGCCGCTAAATCAGGAAGCCCCAAATTAGCCATTCTTCTAAGATTATCCTTGATAATGACCTCATGCTCATGCTCATAATCAGTTATTGGATGCTCTTAAAGTTGTCAACAAATTTTATGTGTTAGATTATACTAAACTAAACTACTGACACCAATCTGTAACCCTATAAAAATTTTAGCCCTATTCATCGTACCTTGCACTATGCAACGTCTGTGGCCTCCTCGTCCGTGACCACGTATTCCCATCCGGCAAGTCGAGGTAGCGGATGAGGTGCGGAATCGATAGCAGATGATGTATTAGATGACGAGGCAAAGGATCCGGAGCGGGGCAACGATATGGACAAGGCGGAGGAAGAGGCGAAGATCTGGTGAGGGGCAACGGTGTGGACGACGGCAAAGACAACGATGATGAGATTCGGTGCGCGGCAACGGCGTTGACAAGGTCGACGACAACGAGGAGGTCTAGCGCAACGGCTTTGAGGAGAACGAGGAGAAGGCGGAGATCTGGCACGGGAGGATGGCATGAAAGAGATCTGAGGCGACGGTGTGGGGGTGGAGGAGAAATGATTTGAATTTTCGAGGCGACAGGAGAGAATATATTCGACCGTGGCGGCCGAGCACGAGTTGGCAGTTATGTCCTTGAGTACTCAGAGCCGAAAAACTTGAGTGAGGGGTATTATTGACCTTTCATGTTCAAAATTTTGGAGGCTGCAAATTTCAGCGGACGGTTTTTCGCCCGATGCTTGTTGGATCCACATGTCATGCAGTGTCCTAGTTCATCTCCAGTTTTTCCATGTTCTTGATAGACGATACATTTCTATTTTTGGTTCGTAATTAGTAACTAAAACATGTATAGATTGGTCATATAAGGTCCAAATGAGTTGATTTTTGTTTCTAAAGTCCTCTAAAATCGCCGTGCATCTTTTTTCATTCCGATAACGCAGTTCAAATCTGTAAACGAGTTAACGTTAATATGCATCACCATCAAAATAAATTTGCATATATCACACAAAAATGATTTTGGTTGCCAAACTTTTTGCAGAGATGTTTACAACAATTGAAACTTATGTGTGTTCCGTTAAGTGTAAAGTTGCTTCCATACTCCATATCACTTGAAGATAACTCTTAGGTTTCAAAAGACATGCAATGTTAAAAGTTTTCAAAAAATGTAACAAAATTTGTACATGTGTATTGGGTCATGTACAATATTTGTGTCTAATTAAAACCTACAATTCATTGTACCTTGAGAGATAAAAATGTGTGAAATATAGGAAAATCAACCTTTTTTATTTTTTTATCTTGCAAAAAAACATGGGTCTACAGCTATAACTTCATATAGAGGTGAAACATATATATCCCAAGCTACAATAATTATTTAGGAATTTTTAGAATATTTTTGTCCATGGGAACGTCATATTTTACTCTTCACATGAATAAAAATTCAAAACACCTACATGACATGAAATTAAAAAAAATTCAAATCAATTACTAAAAGTGGAGGAGTATATTGTACATGTTCTCACATTGCACTACATGAATCAACATATTCTGTTAGATAGAAAATAATTGATAATTAGGAAGTACAAAAATGTATTAGCAGAAACAAGCCTTTCCAGAGACAAAATCAATTCAATGGGCTACACCGAGTGTGACTTATCCGCCACTGACAGTGGGGCTCATCTGCTGGTGACTACATACTACTTATCTGGAGCGGTTCTTGCTCCAGTCAGTTCTCGCTCCGGAGCGGTTCTCCGTGACAGTGGACAACATCAATGAGAAGAGGGGTCTGCAAATATCGGGCCCATGTCTCAGCAAGTGGGTAAAGAGACCACCACATGCCTCTGCATCTCCGTCCCGTACCCCACAATCTCACAACCCCACATCTCTTGTGCGCATCAATGACTTGCGGCCTCTTCGCTTGCGCACACAACCCCACGTCTGCCCTCCATGTCCAATCGTAGGTTACTGGGAGACATCTAATTCAATGGACAGCTTCATTGAAGGGGCCTCCGGGCCCAACCCCTGCGCACTCTCTTTGCCCCTGTCACTGAGTCATGGGCCCGGACTGAGTTGTGGGCCCCCTTAGCATTGACTCATATCGCCTTCCTTGTCAATCACCCTCAAAATCCTATCCACATCTAGAGGAGGTGCGACTCCGCATCGACGTCGACTTGACCACCCACCCCGCGCCGACGACCTCGAGGTCGACCACATCAACGCCAGCAGGACCACCTACCCCACATCGATGACCTTGACTTCCCCGACGACGGTATGATTTGAAGGCCACCTAGATCTGTGATTCATTGTCTCTTCAAACCTTAAAAATTAAGCTAGATCTGTGATTCATGGTCTGTTCTTGGTTTGTGCATCAACTATTGGTGTTGGATGTTTGATTCCACACCTTGTTCTTGTGATGCAGAGACATGGCTAGCTGCTATGTATTTTCCATAGGAAGAAGGCCTGGAGTCTACCGCAGTTGGCCAGAATGCCAGAAGCAAGTAACTGCATACCCTGGTGCATGCTACCAAAAGTATCCAACATTTGATGCTGAAGGTTCTGGATTTCAACAAACCTCATTCAGTTGGTCCTGTTGATGCTAACAAGCCACTGAAGAAAGTTGATGTAGTTGGCAAAATCGAGTGGAAGGATGTAGTCTTAGTGATACAATTGCTTATTATTCTTGTGTTGTGCTATAAGTTGATGTAGACTGTTTTTGTTCTCAGTGATTTGATCTGAATGAAATTGTTGTTCGAATTTCCTGAGATGGTTTGCATTTCTTAGTGATAAATTATCTCTTGTTTGCCCAATAAACCTGGAGAATGCATGGCCCTACAGAATTCAGCATGGCCCAACGTAGATCAGCAAATGGCCCAGTCCAGTATCATACAAATGGCCCAGTCTAGTAATGGTGAACATCTGCATATCAACATTAAAAGAAAATGTTATGACCCTTGAATCAAGTGGGGGTCCTAGCGCGGTGGTAAGTCTTTTGGTTTCCTGGGGCAGGTCGTGGGTTCGAGACCTGGCACCCACGGTTTGTTTTAAACTCACAAAAAACTTGACGAGCGTGGTGATAGCGCTTACATGCGGACCCTGTAGACCGACCCACCTCAACTTTATGGCTGGAGCGCTGATATGCGGACCTAGTGCAATGATGGACCAACAATACTTTAATGTGGGGCCGACAGACCCGATGCTATGTTGGACCGAGAGCACGAAAATGCGGGCTTGGGTGGATTGAGAGAGCTTACATGTGGACCTAGCAGATGCTTCTCAGACCATGTTGGATTGTTGGACCCACATATGGTACACGTGTCAGCTGGTGCGGTTCTATGATGAATCAAAATTATCAGAAAACTGTGGCGCAAATGGGCTGGTGTTGTATGACGTTCTAGGTTTTTCTTTCTATGACGCCATTTCAGACTACCTCATAAATTTCATCATAGAAAATCTGTCACTTGTCTACTGTGATGATCCACTATTTTTTGTCATAGTAGGGTCATCTTCTATGACGTATTTTCATAACGTCATTGTTGTGCACATTTCTACTAGTGCGAGACGGAAGCACGTCAGGTGGTTGGAGACAGAGCAAGCGAGACAGGGTTGATGCACGCTAGTGGATCTAGGGTGTCGTGTCGGAGAGGACCGTTGGGTCTGGGTGATGTTTTGGACCTGTTAAGGATGGCTGGGCGTGCTCAGGAGAGTCTATCTATCTATCTATATATATATATATATATAGGAAAAATGTATTCTACTCCCAGGTGTAGTTACTCCCATGTTAAAAAATCCACCTTAGGTATGTGTTCATACTTATTTATTATTTTAAGTATGTACACATACTTGAAACAAGATTTTTGAGAGTGACAACCACTATATATATATATATAACAAAAATAAGATAATGGCTTAATAGGTTTGCATCATGTTGGGTTTTGTTTTCAATGCTAATGTATTCCCATGTGGTTGATGAATAACATTTATGATAATTTTGGTCCAGGATGAGGGCAGGGCGTCATAGAGAATACTGTTCAGCAATTTCATCGACAAGGAAAACCTTTGTGAGAAAATGAGAAAGGTGACCTAATTTTTGTTATTATGATGAAAAGAGTTGGGATCATTCGTTCATACAATACCTGAGGATGTGAGTAACAAATTGAATTTGCATGGCTTTGACAACATGGAGGCAAGAAAGTTATGTTTCAAGTATCCCACTAAACAGATATTTCAAGTTTACTAATAAGATAAAAACTATATACAATCAACAAAATGGCAATGTTAAACAGAAATTGCAGCGACCTATTTATTGAGGTGAGTATATAACTTAGGGAAAGAAGTTACAGATGATCTATTTGTTATATAGATCGACTAAAATACTTATGATAGCAACACATGAAGGCAAGAATAAGTACATGGTTCAAAGAGCGGTTTGCTCCTTTATTGGGTTATGGTACCAGTTTTCACATTTGTTCTTCAATTCCAACAGTGATTTCTTTTCAAAAGAAGTTCCATGGAATAAGCTTCAAAGAGTGTTTATTATATGAAAAATTATGTTGTTTACAAAATGTATACGATTTATTACAAATGTAATTAATTTTAAAATGATACAAGACACAAGTAGATCCGCGCAATCGTGCGGGCAAATATACTAGTTTAGATTAAAGTCCCGTTTGTTTTCTGTGGGCATGCTACAGTTGAACCCGTGCGCTTGTGGTTACAATTTGGTACATTAGATTACACCAATAATGCTGCTATATATTCTTATATTTTAAAGCATGGGGTCATTTTAAGAGATGCTCTAAAGGTCTTCCTATATATAGGCCACAGGTATATCATGTACAGAATACAAACAGATAGATGATCAAGTAGTTAACCTTCGTCTTCGTCTGAATCTTACAAGCAGTTGATGGCAGTTGTTCTTATATGGCTGATCATGTCCCACTCAGAGCCACCTAGTGATAAGGATTCGTACAGCAACCTGCCGCAGTTCAGCTTGAGATGCCTAGGGTTCACTGATTGCAGGTACTCGGGAAGTGTCTTCATGCTAGCGTCCTCCAGAACAAGACTATCGAGTGTTGGGACACCTTCCAACACCTCCAATTTCGGGCAACGGACGATCCTAATCTTGTGTAACCTGGCGAGACTACCACCGATCCTCTTGAGCTCCGGGCAGTGGAACACATCAAGCTCCACAACTGAAGGGAAGTTCTTCACATATGTTAGGTTTGTCAGACCGTACAGCCTCAGTTCTCTCAGAGCATGCCTCTTGCTGCTGGCAAGTCCTGGTGGAAGACATCTCAGCTTACAGTTCTTAATTGTGACAAACTTGAGAGTAGGCATGGCCATTGTGTGCTCATGAACATCCTCGTCCCGCCCCTCCCACTTCCAATCCTCCCATGCACACAAGCCGTCTAGAAAAAGATTTGTCAGATTAGGAAAAGCTGCTGATCTAGCAGTGATGCGTCCACCACAAGCTAAGGGGTAAGCCGCTTGGAATTCAAGCCCAACACTCTTGACAGCTGTTGCATTTACAATTTCTAACAGTTTCAAGCTTGGTAGCTGACACAGGCCGTCAGGGAGTTGGGTGCAACAAGGTAGGTCCTTAAGAACTACATACAACAAGCTCTTGAAGGCCACCGATGTTGGTGCCATCATCCAGTTTGGTAGCCGGCGACCGAAGTATCCCATGATCCGTACAGTCTCTATGCAGGTTGGAGGGCAGAGCTTCTCGAATACCGTCTTCACTGCTTCCTGCTGATGCACAATCTCATCATCCACTGACACAATGCGTCCTCTGCTACTATTGCAATCTAGATCAAAATAAGTCAGGTTCTCCTTGTTGCCAATATCAGCATTTTCAGCAAATGACGTATTAGCCACCACGTTGGCTAGACCATATAAAGTAAGGTACCTAAGCTGAGAAAGAGGCGCCAGCTCATCCAAACTGCACCAGCTCCCATCCGCATCGATGTGTACTGGGAACCCAAAAAGTATCCTCAGATTTTTAAGCCTACCAAACCCCTTGGGTATTAGAACATCATTGACATGCGAACCCTCCATGCCGAAAGTTCTTAGATGCACTAGTTCTATAATGCTGCTAGGAAGCTTTTCCAAACTCCTACAGTTCTGAAGCACAATGTGCTGGATAAACTTCAACCTATAGATATCATCTGGCAGCTTTGATATATTTGTTTTACATAACCGAAGGTATCTTAGGTGCCGCAACTGGCTTAGGGAGTCAATAAGCATGTCACAGTCTGCGCTTTCTATACTTAAAACTCTTAGGCTAGTGAAACTTTTCAATGAATCACCAGTCTGAAAGTTGATGCTGCAATTTATAATTAGTGTTCTTAGTGACTCTTGGTTTTGTAAAAGAGCCCATTCCGGTACTGATTTTGTTGATCCTATAGACAGGCGACGAATAATGCCATCGGTAGCAACTTGCTCATCATCATGGAGGACGAGTGATTCTTCTCTGGCCATAAAATTTGCAAATGAGTGAACCACTTCGTGCATCTTGCAGTGATACGAATTCAAATTACTTATAGGTTCTATAAGATTCCTCATGACTAGCTCTTGAAAGTAATCAGTTGCTACTTCTTCAGGTGGGATGGTTTTGTTCTGAGGCTGGACAAATCCTTCACTGATCCACATCGGAATAACCATTCCTTGAGAAAAAATATTACCTTTGGGGAAGAGAGAGCAATATAGGAAACATTGCTTTAGCTGCGGAGACAAATCATCATAACTCAAGTACACCCGGTGGTCCAGCTCTCCAGGCAATCCATCTAGTGACCATGCATGATGGTTCAAAAGAGCTTCCCACTCACGCTCGGTTTGGTGTTTTGTAGCCAACAGTCCTCCCATTATTTTGATAGCAAGCGGCAAACCTCCACACTTTTTGATGATTTTCATCCCGACTTCTTTTAGGAGATCAACTCCAGCTACCTGCCAACAATTCAAGACTACTTACTAAAAATGATACCCAGATTCGTATGCTATCATTTATACATGAGTTTCTAATTAAGCTTTGATGATCAAAAGTATTATGCATTGTTTTCATTCATTTGTCTTGAGTAATTGTCAGATGCCTAATATACTAGTAATATAGCTCCATTTGCCATGTTATTCCTTTTTAAGAGCATAATAATAATTGTATTAACAAATTTTTGAACTAACTTTAAGAAGTTGTTGGTAACATTTTTTAAAAGTAGTTGGAAATTTTTAACAGACTTGATTTTTCAACGCATCACCGAACATATGTAGCTAACTGGCCCAAACATGTCGATATCATATAAATAAACTACAACAATGTATCATTAACATATTATAGGGGTATTTCACTTTTTCAAGTGGTCATGGTTTCTAGCTCATCAGGAATATATTTTCATTCAATATGAGTAAATATGTAATACCGATCCAGAATATAAGCTATATGAGGATTTGTACTTGTAAAAGTTTTTTTTTTTTTGCTCATACCACCATTCTATAGAGGATTAATTGACAAGCTTCGAAACTTAAAACTGATGCAACTAAACTCGTCATACAAAAATACTTTCATAATGCATGATTACATTTTGAGTATTATTGAATTGAGATAGAACTCAAAATCTTATGCAAAATAAAAAGGAACTCGCTGGGGCAAAATATCATATTTGTGATGAAACTTTCCCTTATTACTTGTATTTTGGATGTGGGAATATTCTTTGGCACAATTTAGGCAGTCCATGTGGCCAAACTACCAAAGTGTTATGTTATGTCGTGAGATTTTACCCAGACTCCGGACAGACTGCATGCGAACCTTTTATATATGTTTAAGGAGAAAATTTAAGGGTCTCTGCCGCATCCATATAGGGAATTTACTATCAGACCAATAGAAGGAAGTAATTTGAGTTTTAATTTACGATCCGTAATGAAGAGGACAACTTTGTAGTTCTACAACAGATATAGGGCTTCTATCGAAAACTGCTATGCATGCTATAAAGTTCATACCGTTTTTTCCTTTGAATAAACGGAGCACGGATACCTACTATAACGCCCTAGGATCCACATGTATCTGGGTCCGTCTTACATTTTAAATGGATCTCACGCTTCACACCAATCGATTTATGTTATCATCTCTGTTTCGTATAAAAAGATTAATTCATGGTTGGAGGTGTTAGACAACCTAGTAGGTTTATATATTGGTCTCTAAATTCCTAAACTAGCAAGGTCTAAACATCCCAGCTCCTCTTTCCACATGAGCCACTATGGGCCCATTTTGTTGGGTTGGGATGTTACAGACACCCCTCTCCCCTCCCGAAAGGACATGGTGGCCTCGTCAGAAGACACAACACATCCTTCACTGAGCAAATGATCAAGAACTTTCCCTCTTGGACATGCTCGTGTCTACAGCCAGCTCATATGCTATGTCGTGCCTCACCTATGGGCCTACACACGTCATGCATCATATGTCCATACCTTCTGACATTCACGCACATCGTATCCACGAGGATTGGATCAGATACCATTTGTAACAACATACAACATACGGTCCACACATGTCTAGGCCTGCCTCCCATTTTGATTGAACTCCACGCTCTCTACAAACCTATTTACGTTTCCGTTCTCGCTTCGTATAAAAGTGTTAACCAAAGGCTGGAGGTGTGGGACAATCTAGTCTTATATGTTGGTCTTCTTCTCCCTAAACTAGTAAGATACGATTAAATATCTCACCTCCTCTCTCCACATGGGGCCACTATGGGCCTATTTTGTTGGGCTAGGATGTTACACCTACAAATCAGATGGAATAACTAGTGGGTCCCTATACAACTATATTTCTTTTCCCGGTCTCAAGTGATGGCCATGCCTGCACATCTCCGACGTGGCCAAGGCTTTTCTGCCTTCTCAAGCTTATCCTCTAAAACATCGTACTCTTCCTCTCCTCTCGCTCTCTCAACTATGCACAAAATTTGTTGCCTAGGAGCCAGGAACACATGGTTGCCTAGGAGCCAGGAACACATGAAAATTGCTCGATTTTCTGCTCTTCTCACTTCTCTTCTAAAATTTTACACCTGATTCAAGCGTTGAGATCACAGAGCGGCTTGCAAGAGCTTCAGTGGAGACCAAAACCCAGCGGTAGAGCCATGCCCCGCATGACATCCACATTCCACTGTCAATTTGTCGTGGCTTGAGTTCGAAGTCATGCTTCCTCGCACAAAAAAAACAGTAATGCAATAGCTGCAATCTACACGCTGTGCTTGCTTGCTCTGCCATTTCCTGCATCCAATTGCAAAGGGCGCCCCTCATGACCATGGTTCCCTTTGCCCAGCAACCAAAGTCGACTAGGGCGTCAAGGTCCAAGCTGGGAGATCACCCCAACCCAGCTACTGAGCCGCCGCACTTCCTCTGCCTCTCATGGTCACACCACCATGACGTTGGGTCCTTCTCCCCCGTCTCGCACCGTCTAACCTCATCGCTTCCCTCTCCCGCTGCATCTCCTCGGCAAGGAAGGAGAAAGAGGAAAATAGATGCCCACACATATGGTCCAAACATGGGGTGGCCGTATAGGACAACAGCCGATGGCCTGGGACGCAAACCCACCATGGGGGCGACTTGGTCATTCCCAAAGATAAACACTACATGCAGAGATGGTGTGTTCACAGCGAAGGCCAACCACATCACCCAAACTCATATGGAGGGTGCTAGTCTTTTACAGCTCCACTTACTACTATGTTGTTTATTAAGTGAATGAGAACCTGATATTAGCTTTGTCATACTTGTGTTATGATCTGTCACCATATACGTGCGTATATGTCAGTAATGTCACATAACATTTAGTGAGGCACGTAACCTGAGCTTAGCTTAGCTGGTTGGTTTCTTTACGGTGGAACTAACCAATCATGGGACTCGGTTCGTGTGTTCAATTTATGATTAATTCTTTCTTCAGTGGTAGTACCAGCCATCATTCTCTCGTTTTACTCATATGCGTAGGTTATGCATGCATCTACATTCATATAGGGGTGAGTATGTTATTAGTGTCTACACAAACTATATTTAGTGAGGCACACAAACTATAGGCCTAAACATTACATCTATAGTTTGATGCAGATTAGAAAAGTCAATTCAGAAGCATTTTGAAATCATATAGAAGGGAGTATCTCATCTATCGTTATCTTGATATTTATATCTCTCAGCGAACCATACGGCGATTTGATCTAAACTCCATTAGGATTTGACATTGTATACAATGCGACACTTTCTGGGCAATTGTATTTCCAAAATTTTATTTTATAAATGAAAAGTAATTTATGAAATTACTTTTATATAGAATTAGTGTACTTACATTTTGGATTAGAGGAAGTATGTTTAATGAAAGTAACAAGGTTTAATTTGGCCTTGGATTTGTTTTAGTTTCTTATAAACTAGTTTCTTGATATGGTTTCTAGAAACTAGTTTCTAAATAAAAACTGGGTGGGGGTGTTTGAATCCTAGTTTTTTATAATATATAAACCAGATTTTAGATAGTTAATGAATTGGATATAGCCAAAAACTAGGATTAGTTAGGTTGGACCATATTATGTGTTTCTTAAAAACTCATAATCTGGTTTATAAAATCTAGAATAAAAATTGGTCTGTTTGGAGCCCTCCAGTTTTTAGAAACCAGTTTTTTAAAAACTTGATAGATCCAAATAGGGCCTTAATCAAAGCAGAGAATAAAATGTGTTGCTAATGTATAGACGACAAACCTGATAAGGTGACAGTCTTAACTGATTCTTGAGCAAACACCACGCATCGTCTCCGAAAAGGGGGCTAACATGGTATTGGTAGAAGGAATTGTGCATCTGCGGAGCAAGGTTTTCAATCGTTGTCGTGACTAGGACCCTGCTTCCTGGCTGCCTATCACTGGCATTTGTGACTGGAACACCAAGCACGCTCTCCCATGCTCTAACACTCCACATATCATCCAATACCAGCAGAAACTTGCTCGCGGACAGGGTGTTGATAAGGGTCTGCGTGAGGAGGGTATTGTTTTCCTCCCCACCATGTTGTCCCCCAGCATGCTTAATTGCGGTCCTAAGCAGCTCAACCTCACTGAACTTGTGAGTGATGCTGAGCCATATCTTCGTTTTGAAGTGCTCGTCTATAGTTGTGTCTTTCAAGATTTTCTGGGCAAGAGTGGTCTTTCCCATGCCATCTGCGCCAACGATGGAAACAACCTTCATGCCTTGGTTTTCATCGGTGACTAGCTCCTTGACAAGATACTTGGTATCCCTCTCGATCTTCTCACCAACGATAGCCGTTGGAATGAACTCTGACGTCATCTTCTGGCTGGAGTATTCAGCTTCAGAACTCTGTTCTGGGTAAGACTGGAGGTTGGCAGTGAAGTTGAATTTAGCTGCATCTTTGTGAATGTTCTCCAACCTCTGGTTCAACTCTCTGATTTTGCCACCAATATTGTGAGCGAAGATTGGATTGCGCAGACAGAGGAGAAATGGTTGGAGGCAATCGGGCATCTTCTTTTCTAGGGTGCCATACATTGACAGAAATGGCTGGAAGCAACCGGGCATCTTCTCCATTGACTCCCGCTGCTCCTCTGCCTCAATTTGGCTCTGTTCTAGGACGTCAGTAGCATCATACATGACGCCCTTGAGCATCATCACCCACTCCTGCACAAGCTTATCCTTGATTCGCCGCCTCTCAGCGTCAGCTAGGAAAGCCTTGACGTAATCAAAGTTCCGCCCCAGCTTCTCCATCTCGTTGTGGACGCCCAGCAGAGTTTGCACCTCTTCTTCAGCCATGTCTGTTATCATCTTCTTCACATAGGGTGCCAAAGCTTCCAGGATAGCTGCCATGCGTCCTAGTAAATCATCCATAAGTATTCACAAGTCGCATCAATTACTAAATTACACAGAAATCATGACAGAAGAAAATCTTTGGTTGGTATTAAGGTGAACTAGAAAGATTTTATGGTATATTTCTAAAACTGCGGTTTTTCAATATTACGTAACCAATTTTCTCATGGAAGAAAAGTGTGGTTTTTTTTATTGTATCATACCCTATAATTTGATCCTGTTTAATGAACGCTGCTGAATTGTGGCTTTTGTATGTGGCACAATATAGCAGAACAGTCTATTATCAATAATTTCCATCTTAATATATAAAATACATTTCAATTTACAATTTTGCACAAGAGCATATTGTTGTATTTCCTATCCATGTGCTTCCTTTTCGATTTTTTTTATAATTGTTTATAGCTTTTCAACCAAACAATATGAGGTTTTGTAACGGTGCTTTTTTTTTTGTGTGTGTGTGTGGGGAGGGGGTTGGGGAATCTGGTTTGTAACGGTGCTTGAAAGGAACCATAGGTCTCTTCCACCGATTTTTCTCAGCTGCTGATCCTAGAAGGCTGTTTAGGACTCTGATTAAATGGAAATCACGGCAGTTTAATAATAACTGCCTTGGTTTTAGACCTCGTGTTGTTTTAACAGGAAATTACATGCATGGCTTGCTCGAATGGCTGTCGCTCCATGGCAAGCGCTGCGCCATCCATGAGGCCATGGGAAGGCGTCCTGCTGGTGTCCTACCCCCAAACCCCTATGTAATTCATGTTTACTAGCTTTCAGCTGATTGAAAGTTTTTAATCAATAATTTGTTATTTTAAGTATTAATTTTTCTTTTGTATAATTATTTGTATACTAATTATAAATTATTAGACCTAGATCTAATAGTTTAAACGGTGATTTAAAGTTGCTGAAACTTTCAATCACTGTGTAATTTGTCCTGCTATGGTTTCCCCTTTGATGCCCCGATGCCCGGCGACCATCACCCCCGATGCCGGCCGATCTCCCCTCCGCCTCCGGTGCTCATTCTGATTTCAATAGCGTTCAGCAGTTACGGACATCCAACCGGAAGCTTAGGATTTAACTATGAGGGAGGCGGGGTATTAAATCTGGATCTGGAATCCCCGCCCCAGTTACATGGCGTTTCTACGTCAGCAGCCCCAGAAGTCAAAGGGTGAGGGATTCGAATCACAACTTCACTAGGAGCATGAACAGGAGCAAGAAGATGGACGGATCACCATATTGATTAACGGATTGTTGAAAGTACTAGTTTATTCTTTTCGTCATATGAGGAAAAAAATAATTAAGTTCCTGTCCTACCAATAACTGCTCCACAATTTAAAGTGTCTTTTAATAGGTATTTCCATACTTTTAGCCGTTACTAATGATTCCAAGCATCATAACATTTCTCATATGTGTTCTTCATATCAAACTATACAGATACATGAAAAAAAAATATAGACAACCGATGTAATAGCACAATATTTTGCCGAAAGACAAACGACATTTATAAGTAATATATACAAAACCACTATTGTCGACAAATAATCCATGCATCAAGCACCAATGTAATGATGGACTGCGGAGTAAACCGGGGAAGTTGAGTGGTGCTCACCACGATCTATAGGGCGCGGGTGCTTCGCTCTTGCTGGGCTCTTTCAGTCCTTTGTCAGGGGTAGTTCTCGGTTACGAAATGCGCGGGGAGCGAGGAGGCCGGGAAGCGACCCCTTATATAAGACAGGAGTACGGAGGACCGAGCCAAGTTGGCATCAGCCCTTTTTTAATCTTTAATGTCAGAAAAGCAACCAGCGGCTCCATGTGGCCTTGCGCATATGCGTGCGTTTCCAACCACTATACTACAATAGACAACCGATGGATCCAGTAATTGCACGTTAGTTGGAATAATTAATTAAGAGCTTAGTGCAATTATTTCATAAACAACCCAGAACTTTAAAGCATGATGATATCCGTTGGGACAATTTTCAGTCAATATCAAAATCCTTTTCTCTAGGATCAAGATAATAAGGCCACGAAACGGTTTCAAATTATTTATTAATCTAGTTTTGTCCAAGCCAATAATTTCCATTGTTGTTTACAAATTTATTTAGTTTTATGACATAATATTCCATGTTGGACAACTATATAAACTTTTAGAAACTTATGACTTAGGAAAAAAGATGGAACAATAATTAAACGGAAATGTAGGGCTGGTTTGTTATTCCCCTACATTTGATAGGCCCTCGTGTCCCTTGCAGCATTTATAACTACCTTTGACCATCTTGGCTAATTTATTCTTATTACTTAGTGATCAGGTCCTTCAGATATATTTCAAAGGCGTAAAAGTCAAATTGAGCTAGTAGCCCGAGGTCAAGTTTGGAGTTCACAGAGTATATTATAGTCTAGCGCATATAACGAATATCACCTCAGTTTCCTCTGATAGCACAAGCAGAAAGGGAGGTGCCTCCGGTTACTTGTCCCACTCATTTTTACCGTTTTACGCCATGCCTAACTGGCTAGCCACTACTAGAAAAACGATCATCTGCAACAAAAGGCTTAGGTGGATTGCTATTTAGCCAAATACTGTGCATGCCCGTTACTAATTCGCTAAATTAGTGACAGGCCAGACAATCTCCGTTACTATTTTGACAAGACACCAGATAGTGACGGGCCCAATTATAGCCCGTTACTGACTTTAGCCTCCTGATATATAAAGAGAAAAGTCCTGTTTACCTCCCTCAACTATAAGTTGTAGAGCGGTTCGTGTCCCTTACCTTTAAAACCGGGTATCTAACACCTAGAAATATCCACTCCGGTTCAATTTTCCTCCCTCGGCGGTTTTGAGAGCGGTTTTTATACAATATGGCATAGTAGGTCCCACAAATCATCTGCCACATCATTTTTTTCTCTTCTTCTTCCCCTCTTCCTCTCTTTCCTCTCTCTCTCTCTCTCTCCGGAGCACTGACCTCAGCCTGCCCCATCCTGACACCCCGCCGCCTCGGCCAGTCAGCCCACCCCTTCCAGATGCGCCGCCGCACCTGGGCCTGCCCCATCTCGACCTGCTGCCGCCTCGGCCAGTCGGCGCACCCCTTCTCGACGTGCCGCACCTGGGCCTGCCCCTTCCCGGTGCCGCTGTCGAGGCTTGCTCACGCCCGCCGCCGCGCCCCGCTTGCTCCCGTCATGACCGGGACAGAGCTTCACGCGAGCGACCCTGCCCGAGTGGCCACCGCCGCCTGGGCTCGCTCGCGCCCTCCGTCGTGCCCCGCTCGGGCTCCTAGTCGCCGCCAAACTCGCTCGCGCCCGCTGCCATGCCATGCTTGCCCCCCTCGCGGCCGGGGCGGAGCTTCGTACGAGCGACCTCGCCCAAGTGGCCGCCGCCGCCGGGGTTCGCTTGCGCCCTCCACGCCCCATCACATCATGGTGGGCCCTTCCACTCCAGACGTGTCGATGAGATGCAGGTCGTGGTGGGCGCGGTCCTCCGAGCTAGACTACATCAGGCCTGCTTTTTTTATTTGGTGAGAGAAGAATCAGTGGCGGGCGCAGTGGTTTGTCAGTGGCGGACTTTTGCCCACCACTGATTCTTTTTTTATTTTTGTTTTTAGTGTCAGTTTTAGTGATGGACTTTAGACCGTTACAAATTTAAGACACAATGAGTAACATTTTGTTTGTAACAGATGATTTGTCCGTCACAAACACTGCTTACGGCCCGTTGGTGATGATGGTTTTTGTAGTAATGAAATAGACCCTTCAGCCTCATAACACGTGTAAAGATTCAAAGGACTTTTAATACTTCAGTTGTGTGTGGTAGAGCTTATGACTTATGATGGCATAAGTTGCTCAATAAGCCAGTGGCGGAGCTACAGATAAATGGAGGGGGTGCGGCGTATAAAGAAAATGATGTGGTTGTCAAGTTAATATGGTAAAAATTTAGAGCTTATCACTGAACTTAGAATTTCTTTGGGTGCAGCCGCACCCACTGCTCACGACTTAGCTTCGTCCCTGCAATAAGCTGAGTCATAAGCTCTAACAAATAGATGGAATTCATAAGCACTTGATGTAATAAGTAACCATAAACCAAAAGACTTTTTATTGTACTATAAACCATAAGCAAGAAAAACCTTGCTTTTTTATCTTATGAACTACCTCTTTCAGAATAAGCTAGTTTACTAAACGGGTTGACTGTTTATGCTACAATAAGAGCATCTCAAAAGCTCCCCAAAACATTGATCCTAAAAAAGTGATTTTAGGAGCAACCCAAAAATTATTAGAAAGAAGTTTTCTTGTCTACTCCAACAGTTCTTCCTAAAAATAGATCATGAAAACTTTTGATTGGGCCATGTCAGCATCTGGGTTCACAACAATATTAATTCTCTTCTAAATACAAGGATTGGGGGCCTAATTTTCCTCTCATTTCTAGCTACAAATAAGGTGATATTGGGGAGAGAATAAATCTGAGTTATTTTGGGGAGCTGCTGGAGATGATATTTTAGATTAAACCCTATTAATTTGATTTAGGGAGAGTTTATGAGACTCTCTTAGAGATGATCTAAGTAATATAAGCTAGATAAACACTTTTGACAGATAAGCCAAAGCATAAGCAATTTTTAGCATAAACAAATGCTCTATCAAAATACTCTAGTGTTCAAAGAGAAGACGAAGGTAGTACTAGTACAGTTCACCGGCCGGCTGCAGCTTCTTCCACAGCCGAATAGTACAGTACAGTTTGTTAGAGCTAACTCCCAAGTCTCATACCGGCCTCATGGAAGGAATGTTAATTATGGCGCAGATTACACGGAGAGAAATCTGCACACAAAATTATTATCCAAACGTAACATTTAAAGGTAAAAAACAAACATTAAACAAAAGGACCGGAAAAGACAGAAGAATGCATGCGATGTATTTTTATTCTCTTCTTGCATGTTTTTTATTTTTAAATAAAGTAAAGTTTTAAGTATGACACAGTTCTCACGATGTCATTACATGAGTGCAGAGTTTTAGAATTTTCGAAAACCTGTAGATATATTGTTTGATGATTTTCACGATTCCATTGATAGGATGGTTTCCGTTGAATATTTTCTTGGGCTGACAAGCTGGCTAACAATCAATATTCTGTCCGCCGGTCATAATCAAAATCGGCTTATTTAAATGCATATAAAATTGCCAACTTGATCCATAGAATCGTCGGTTTGTTTTTTTTCTTTTGCATTTCCGTCCTTCTCTAACAGCTCTTGCAATACAGTATTAGTATCAAACGCTAATTGCAGGTTCCGTCTAATTAATAACAATACGTCTGCTTTCATCCAGCTTGCTTGCTGTGTGATGCATTGAACGTGGACGCTGTAACAATCAATCTAGTCATCCAAGTTGGGCCATAGCTTATATGCAAGAGATTCATCGACTAAACTTTGATTAGCAAGCAATTTGGAGTACTTTAATCTGTAGCTGTCAGATCGGCTGCTCCGTCATTGTTCATGTTAGGTGCGGGCAATATGTAAAATGACCACATCCCGCACCATTGCTCACATCTTATTATTTCTAAGAATGCTCCGATGGGAGCTTTGTTTACAAATCTGGAATGAGAATCCCAAAGTAGCTGGGCTAACTACACGATATACATATGTAACCCTCATGCCAGTACGCAAAATAAGATATGTTTTTTTTTTTTTTTGGAAACGTGCCTTCAAACTGGAAGTTGCTTTGGTGCGTTTGCGAGTTAAGCCTTCTACTAAGCTCCTGTTAGATGATTTCTTGTCTAATATAAATTGACAAAACAATAAGTAGGGTCTTAATTAGTTCGGCCTGCGGCCTTTGATCTTGTATATATAGGTTCGTTTTATTGTTAATATAAAAAATAAGTAGCGGCTTCCCTACTGACTTCAGTCCAAAAAAATGCAATACGCCTAACAATTGGATTCAAAATGATGCTCCTCGAACCATTCGATATTTAAACATGCGGCTCCTGATCAATGCAGCTAATTAACAACCCACCAACTTGATCTTGAGACAAATGATGTCGGACCCGAATTCTAGAATCCAAATGCTTACCGTACCAATTTCTGGATCAGTAGTTGATACACACTAAACAAACCAATACATCATACATATAATGTTTACTTATTACATCCCATAGGGTTCAAATCATATATACTACAAAGACTAAACTTTACCTCATCTAAACTCACCCTACGATCCATATACCCATCACATCCTAGCCATTGATTTTCAACCCAGTTTGAAATAGTCCGTACGATTAGAACCGGATACATTGTCAGATAAGACAATGTCAGCCTTTCTTATGCAAATTCAGTGTAGTCTGCCACTAAAATACAGACCTTTTTCACCGCAAGCAACTTGACCCGCCTGCACGTACCCACTGCCGGGTTTTAGGGCATCAAGCGCGTCCTCCAGGATTGCACGTAATCAACGGTGTTCTTTCCTTTACATTGCTGCTCCCCTCTACTGCAGCTCCCCTCAACCTCCACACCCGGCCCCACGGTAGATCTTCTGCCCCCCCCCCCCCCCCGCCGACGATGACCATGATCGAGTGCCATTGATGCGGATAACCGTGACGCCTCGACCTTCCTATTCCTCCACCACCCACATACCTCTGTCGCTTGCGAGAGGAGACGAAGCCGAGATCGCCCCTTGCCCACCGACGCTACCTTGCCTGGTCAATCCATCACCCCACTCGGTTTTTGTTTCCGATCTGATCTGATCGCTGTTGGTGATTGTGCTAGGGATTGGGAGGTAGCACAAGATGGCAGCGCCGCCAATGAGGGCTTGGGCCGACTATGCTATATAGTGGAAGCTCTGCTCTTGGTAATGACGAGCATACGACAAGTAGGTGCTGGTTTGATGTGTGCAGGTTAATTACCTCTAGGACATTATTTTTTTTTCCTTTACTTTTCCTGTGAATTGCGGTTTTCCTTAGTGTTAAACAACCATCATTACTTGCAACATTGATGACCCCTTTTGGACATGTGAATTTATAAGTTTATCTGTGTGCACTGGTTTCCATGCAGTGGCAAACCATTGGCTACCAAGACCATGAACTGATGTGGAATTCGCTCAGGTCTTGCTTTGTGGTACTCCTATTAATCTTTCTTAACACATGAATAGCTCCCAAGAAACGATTTCTTGATGGCAGATGCAGTACTTGTGATTTCAATTAGACTGATTTCCTATTTTTCTTTTGTAGTCCTATACTATATTTTAAAGACTAATGGTGTTATGATAGTTTTTGGAAGGTAGTGATCACTTGCCAACATATTTGTGTGCAAATGTTCTCTGCGTGTGTGACGTAGACTTCAGTTTAGCTTGAACTTCTGCTGAACAATTTGTGTTCAGGCAATGAACTGCAGATTTGGAGGTCTTATGATTTTGAATGCTGTGTCATAGACAATTATAGACATTGATTTTGGCTATGAATGGCCACATTGCTTCTGAAATTATGCTCTCTAATATTAAATAAGCAAGGTTAAATTGTCGCATGTGTAACAGACGCATGGATGACCTTGCTATGTGTTTCAGATGTTGGGTGGCCCAGGTACGATGCTGAATATTCTAATGGTAGGTGGCTCAGGTACGACAACGAGTACACCATTGGGGAAAAATATGAAGAAATATGGCACTCTCTATAAAATCTAAGTACGTTTGTAGTTCATTAATCACACTACCATAAAAAGTCACTATAGCGGCGGGTTAAAAGGCACTGTAGTAGAGGGTAGGCCATCCCGCCGCTACACTACCGCAGCTAAAAATAAATGACAACAACGACGGATGTTCTCCAGACGAAATCAACCATGGCTACAAAGAGATTAATAGCAGCGGGTGAAAACTTCACCCGCCGCTAGCCATGAACCCATAAACAAAAAAAAAGAGCCCGTCAGCCCGAAGAGCCCATGCCCAGATCCACGCATCGGGCCCGCCTGGATCCAAAGATGCCCATTTCACGCGCTGGGAGCCGCCGCCGCTTGTTCGCTCGGGGAAGAAGGTGGCCGCTACCGCCCGTGCTTGGCCCATCGGGAGAGGAGACGAGGGAGGTTAGATCCGGCCGCCCAAATCACCGCCGCACCGCGAGGGAGAGTGGGGCGGCCAGATCCGGCTGCACCGGCCGCTGTAGCACCGCGAGGAGGGGGTGGCCAGATCCAGTCGCCGCCTGCCACCGGGGAGGGCCACGCACGCCGCCTGCCGCCTGGGAAGGCCACGCATGCCGCCTGCCGTCGTGGAGCCCGTGTGCCGCCTGCCGTCGGGGAGCCCGCGCGCCGTCGAGGGGCCACACACGCCGCCCGCCGCCGGGGAGCCCGTGTGCAGCCAGGGGCCACGTGCGCCGCCAGCCGCCAGAGAGCCCACACGCTGCCGGGCGCCGCCGGGGAGAGCACAGACGAGGGAGAGAGCGGGGTGGGGAAGGGGCTGCCGATGGAGTGAAGGAGAGAGAGAAAGGTGAGGAGTTAGGTTTGAGGGTAGTATTTATTTCATACAGTTACGGTTTGGAGCAAAATGGGCCAGAAAAACTGAACGGGTGTTATTTGGGCCGGATAGCACAGTAGTGGCAGTTGACTTTGTTGACCGTCGCTAAAAAATGGTTTTTTAGCGACGGTTGACATTGTTGACCGCTGCTAAAAATAAAATTCATCTGTAGCGGCGGTTGACTTTGTTGACCATCGCTAAAAAGTAGTTGTTTAACGTCGAGTGACTTTATTGATCGCCGCTAAAAATAAAATTCATCTGTAGCGGCGGTTGATAATAGAAACGCTGCTACGTGATTTTTGACAATGCCGTTATAGTATCATTTTATGGTAGTGTCATGTTTAATTTTTAGTTATTAATCAAATGTCTCATAATTAATTCCAGGTGCATCTTGTTGTATATTGTCTTTGTATGTTAAATAAACTACACTGTGTTACGCTAGGTGGAACTAAAACTATCAGATTTTACCACTATGCATGGATAAGCTATCCCTTAATGACCTGTGGCATATCAGTTTTAATTTCTCATTCCGTTGTGTGATGCCTAGGCAATTGAATTATTTTAATTTATTATTTCAAGTGATCTGATATGATAAGACCTCTTACAGTAAGAGAGGGACTGTAAGAACCTTATTATGTTTTATTGTTGATGTCAAAATTGACAGTTTTGTTCTAAATATGTGATTTAGTTCTATTCAGCGATTATAGAATAGAGTTCCTGTAATTTAATTCGGTTGAGTTTGTTAGAAACATGGTGTAAAGTTGATCCATAAATGTGAATGATAGTCAGTAGCCATGAACGCTTATTATAGAGAATAGAGATTAGAAATGTGGATGTTATCAGAACAGTATTTAATTTGATATATGATATCGCTTGAGTTTGTTAGAAAATCATCCACCACACTACCACATGCTATAATGTCTTAAAATTAACTGTGAGATAAGCAGTGATGTTTTTTCTATGATTTTGAGCTCTTTGGTTGGTTTTCCAACAAAATTCAATAAACTATGTTCATCACTCTATGGAAGCAGGTTGGTTGATTATGGCAAACAAGACTAGGAAGTGTTCTCATGTTTGACTAAGAAGCTGGAGAAACATAAACCAGAGAAGGTTTTGTTTATTTTCTTTAAAATTGAGCGTGTTGCTGGAGCGTTTGTGAATCTACGCTTTCTCTGCGATTGGCAAACATCGGGGTCACTAAAGAACCGCCGAAACAAAATGTCAAGGTCATTTTAACAAGCTAGCTTGGTTAAAGCTAAAGATGTAGGCAATAACAGATTTTCCTGTTTTACAAAACAAAATGATGTCTTACATACTGGTTATCAATTAGGTGGGAGGTAGATTATGGTGTCGTTATTTGGTATACTACAAACATGAGTTTTCAATATGTGCAAAGATGGAAACATGCGGATAAAAATCCTTCCCTACTCACACACCTCAACAAAAGTGGAAAAAGATATATCATTAGTTTATCTTTGACACATATTTCTATTTAGTATATGATATCACTACAATAATTATGATCTTTTATGACAAGTTAATTATATCATAAAACTTGACATATTTATCATAGATAACTTTCAGTGACGAGCTTAGGAAAAAAAACCACTTCGTCATAGATTATGCATTGCTAATTACCTTCTGTGATGAAATTCTCATTTTTGTCATAAATTTATGACAATCTAAGAAAACGTCATAGATGTTTATGACAATCTTAAAATCGTCACACATGTTTTATGACACTTGATTTTTGTCATAAATCATTCAATAGAAAATAATGTGCCACTGACATGGGTGACATGTTTCATTTTAAGCCCAATAATGTTATCGCAATCATCACATAGCTCAACAAACATTTCCACATCACATAAAAATTTGAACTTCCACATAACATATAAATTTGTACTTGCAAAATCATATACACATTACAATTCCCACACTCAAAGTTTCACATCGCAACATAATATATAGACACATCAAAAAGAGTCAAACACATCCAACTTGCTCGATGTCAAGAGGCAGCCACATGCTAGCACTCACTGAAATGACAAACACACTACCATCCATCTCAAGAGTTAGAACACTCATTAAAGTGGCCAACACACAGTGCCATCCATCTCAAGAGTTAGTTACAGAGCTACCTTTGTTGATCTCAATCAATCAGTGAAGAAGAGCTTGTGTATCCTCTGATACTTTTTTTTTACGGTCACCGGGGGGGGGGGGGGGGGGAGGAGAACTCCCCACCTGAATTCCGTTATATTGATAATGGCATCAGCCCCATAATGGCCCAATTACTGAGTTACAACACATTTGAATGGGGGTTGGAGTAGAAAGATTAAATGGGGAGAAATACAAAACTAGACGCAAATGATAGAAAGCAACTACACACATCTAGTTTCACACCCATGAATCAAGTTGTCAAGATCTTCAACACTAGCAGAGAATCCAAGGCAACGTCCTCAAAAGGATTGCGACACTGAAGCCGCTTTTGTTGCCCCAATCCACCAAGCTGAACTTTTGGTTTTCACCCGGATAATGGCAAGGCCGGAAACGGTGCATCTCAACAACGCCTCCAAGAAGGAAAATAGCGCTCAAGGCATCATCATCGCTTGCACAATTAAGACTTTCGCCCGGTGCACAGCGCCTCCCTACTATCAGTGTTGAATTCATGCTGACCAGAGCTAGCAAAAACAAGCTTGGAACATCCACAACCTGCAATAAGATGTATACAATCCCTGCTCGCCGGTGAGAGGCAACACGAAGCACGACCACCATGGGCATGCAACAGTCTTTTTCAAAGGGGAGTAGGTCGCCCGACGTCTCCTGGACATCAAACCACAACTGCGAAGATGAGAGGCCGACCATGCAGTCCGCCAGTGCCAGCGGTATCCTTTGTGGCCCGGGATGGGCCATCGCGCCCAGCCGCTTGAGCCCTCCATGGCTAGCGCGAGCAGCAGGGCTCGGCACCCCTGACGCAGTCATATAGGCTGCATCCTGCATTGCCGAATAGCAGGCGTCGCTTGGCAAGAGTTGCCCCTCATGAGAGCAACCAAGACCGCGCCATCCAAGGCCAGATCTAGCCGGGGAGAGGTTGGAACAGCTCCCAAACGACCCCAATCATACTTGATTTGCTGGATTTGTAGCACCAGCCGCTTGAAGAAAGAGGAGAAAAAAAACTAGAGAAAGTGGATTTTGAATGGAGGGAGTGTGGCTGCAGCCTGCAAATGGACAGATCCAGACCTCAGGAGAGTGGATCCGGCCATGAATGGCTTGGAGAAACGAAGAACATGCCACATCTAGGAGATTTTGAAGGTGGAAAAATGAAACAAAAATGGTAAAAGAGGTGGGGAAACTGGGGGAAGGACTCCGAGCTGACGCCATTGGGCGCCGCCGCGCGCCGACCGGCAGCGGCGACGATGGCCGGAGCAAGGCGCTGGTGCGGGGGACTGGGGGCAGCGGCCGGTGTCGCCCCTCCCGTCGCCTGGAGAGCAACGTGGAGGGATACCGTTTCAACTCCTCTGATACTTTCTGTAGGTTCTTTATCTCTTCAAGTTGCTTTAGCCTTGGTGCTTATGTGTCCTCCACTTGTTTAAGCCTTGTGGCTTCCGAATCCTCCACTTGCTTCATCAAGCTATCTCGTGAGTCATGGTTTCCAATCAGCCCAACAACAAAAGACAAGTTAATAAATCAAAACATATCAAAGAATAAGATAATGTTTAATGCAAGAAATCTGTTGTAAATAAGCCACCGAGTGCTAACATAATACTATAAAATAACATGCGACAGAACAGAGCTCACTTGAGTAACTCACCTACTAAACATTGTACTTGATGCTGAACTATTAACTACACATATTGATTAATCACTACCACAAGCTACATACTGGAAGAGGCTAGTCTAGAGGCTCCTCGGATATGTGATACTTAAATAATGAAGCTAGTTAGGACAACGCACAAAAAGAAAGCTAGTATAGACCAGTGGATAAAGATTAGCTTAGGAATGCGACAAGTGCAATTTCAAAATAACTTAACGGACCAACACCAAAGCAACAAGACAGTTTTATACTCTTACATTAAATATAAAACTGACCAACAATCTAATTCAATTGAACAATGCTCTACAAGAGCTAAAACCATCTCCATCTCAATATCACAACACCAAAGATCAGTGAAAATGAGTCCAAGTATAGGGTAACTTGCAATTACTTTCTTGACAGGCTTGGTAAAACTAGTCTAATCTGAATATAAAATTCAGACACAAATGTTGGCTAGATCAAGTAGCTTTAGGTATCTATAAAATGCTCATCTCCCAATGTAACTTATAGATATTAGTGGAACAAATTAATAACTCAATCAAAGGGACTGTCCACAACTTGCATCATAAAGAAGCAGAAAAAAGTGCATACTTTGAAATGAACTTCACTCCATCCGTCGCACCTTCAAAAAAGAATTACAAAACTCAGCGAACCATTGAAACGAACAAAAATATGAACAATTTTACATGCTGTCATAAATATTCTATGTGAAGATATTGTCTTTATTGAAGATTTGATTGTGTGCTTATGTGATATTGATGGTTTTGTTAACTGTCTCTGCTCATTATTAACTGAAATGATAATTTGTTACTTATAAACTTGGATGTGTCTCTTTGTAATCATTTTTTGTATGCTTAATTGTTTTATGATAATTTTAGTGTGACAGCTTGATGCTTATGACTTATCCCTTGGAGTAATGTGACACTTCTAGTGTCATTAGGGTCCCAAGGACAACACTTAGACAGCATAAGATCCTAACACTAGAATTTGAATTTAAATTTTTCAATTCAAATCAAATTCAAACCAAATTGAATGACCTTTGCACTGCAAGTCCCAAATTTTCAGTAAAAGTCACCACTGAAAAAATTATATGTTGATGGTCATGGTCAAGTAGAGTTTTGGGAATTTTCTCAGATTTTTAGTCCTTCAATAAAGGCCTCAAATAAATGCTAGAATGGTTAAAAACCAGCTCTGTTCATAAAGTTCCTAATCAAATTTTAGTGGGAACTGTTGGTAGTTAGTATTTTTATAAAACCCAGCACATTATAGGGAGCCTACCCTATTTTTGGTCTGATTTTAGCAGCTTTGGATTAATTCTAACAAAAATAACAAATGCAGTCGGCTGATAGGAGTGGAAAATGAAATGAAAAAGAAAACTCCCCGTGGGACCCACCTGTCAGCGACTCAAAAGAAACACACTCGGCCGCTGCCCGCTCTGCCCGACTCGGCGCGCGCCGCGTGGTCGCCGGCATACGGCCAACGGCCGTTGCCGCGGATCGACGCCCCCACCGTTCTGACATCCCTTCTGTTCCCCCCCCTGCGGTCCGAACACCTCCCTGCCATTCTCTCTCTCTCACTCGCGACTCCTTTTCTCTACTCTCTCTTTCGCCAAGGCGCTCGCCAGAACCGCCGCGCGAGCTCCCGGTGCCCGGCCGCTGCACCGCCTCCCGCCCCTGTCGTGAGCACCACCAGCCTTGTGCCAACGCTCTGGTGCTCCCCGTGGAGCTGCCGTCTTCTTTCCCCTCCGAGCCGCTGCGAATCGACCCTTTCCTCCCCGCCTCCGACCGCCGTCCCTCTGGTCGCCCGACCCCCACGGTGAGCCCCTGGCTGAATCCTTGTACGGGTACGAGTGAAAGCCCCTCCTTCTCCTTCCCGACCTCACTCGGCTCTCCCTCGTGCAGCCGTTCGTCCGGAACACCGCCGCCGACCACCGGAGCTCCGCCTCGTCGTCGCCGAGCTAGTTCCGGTGAGCCACCCTCCCTCTTTTTGCGCGCCGCGTGTTCCTCGGAGCTCGCTGGTTGTTACCCTGGCAATGCTGCCGCTGCCGCCTCCCCTGCTGGCCGCCATGCTCGCGCCACCGCGCATGGCCGAGCGCCGCCGTCGCGCGCGCGCGCGCTTGGCTCGACCGCGCTGGCCACTAGGCCGCGATGGCTAGTGGGCCTGGTCGCTCTCGGGCCGCGCCTGGCCTGAAGCGCTTGCGCGCGTGCTCGCCCGCTGGGCCGCGCGAGCCCCAGCCTACTGGGCTGCCTGATTGCGGCCCGCAAAATAAAAATCAAATTTTCTTATTTAATCATTTCCAGAAATAGGTTAAACTTGTAAAATGCATAATAAAATAATTAATAGGTATTTTGAGGCAAAGTAAATTTTGTTAGCCTTGTCTGGACTTGTACTAATAAGGAAAAATGCTAAGTTATAGTGCATGTCAGTTTTACTTGTAGGATTTAATTATATAATAAAAACACTCATAAATTCATAATTAATTACAGAGGGCTGATAAAATCTTGAAATTTGGTCACCAAGTAGGATTATCAATTTTAGTCTCCCTGGAAAAATGTCATAGGGTAAATCTCTGTATATTATCTGAAATTAATTTAATGTCTTTTTTCCTTATAATAATTAATAGAAATTATTGGCTTGGTGCATGAAAGTGAAACTTGGCAAATAAATCACTCCTGGTATAATCTAATTATAATAAATCACCCATGCCCATTGGAAGATCAGAATCATGTCAACTTAATAAACTATGCCCCGAGTGCAATTTTACCCGTTAATAAAAATGGTTCCGCTTTAGGGCTGTTTCGCGGGTACTTAGTACGTTGCGAGGATTTTGCTCAACACACAAATATACTAACTAATTAGCACCTACTAGTCATGGACATCACTTACATAGCTTCACCCCGGCACACACAGACACACCGTACTTTGGTGCGACGTCGTCGCGAGTAAGTACTGGAGTCCATGAAGGAAATACACGAAACGACCTCACCCTGTGCTTCCGCTAAATACGCTATATTGCTGCACTAATCAACACACCCCGCCCCCCCCTTCCATGATAAACAATGTACATTAACGTATTTATTGAGGAAGTGCCATGGATCTTCTCTCATAGCATCATCTTTTGCATCATATAGATCACGCCGTGAACCACGTGGAGACGGGACCGGAGCAGGACCCAGAAGGAGCCGGAGGTGCCGTTGCTGAGCAAGAGCAGACCCAAGGCAAGCCCCGGTGCATAACCCCCGCTTTAAATTTTTATTCTATCACTAGCTAGGGATGTAAGTTTGCCTGTGCATTAAGTGATAGGAGTTGATTGCAACCCTAGCGTGCAGTAGGATCCCTGTACCCAGTATTAGCCTCAGGACGGTAGTCGCTTCGCTTAAAATTAGGACGGCTACTCATCGAGTGGTATGAAGACCACTCGTAGATAGGAAATATTATCACTGGGGAATGATATCGGATGAAGGAAAGGGTGGATGGAATCACAATGAAGACCGGACGGGCAACTAGGTGGAAAGGGAAGGACAGCTTGTCTTCAAGGAGGTAGCCCCGTCCGAGTCCCCTAAGGCTACGCCTCGTGTCTGGCCCATGGGATCAAGTTTGAACGTACTATTTGCATGCTGGAGATATGTGCCCAGTAAACCGACGTAGCTACGACTACCGCCTGGTCTGAAGATAGCCTTCTCCCTTCTTTGGTGGAACTGGGGCTGAGAGGAGGGAACAATCCACCCACGGATGGCGGCACGGGGCGCATCGCGTTGGGGGACCCTTCTCGGGGGAGTCTGGACCCGGAAGACCCTGCGGTACTGTGAGCGAAAGGTTGCTCCATGCGGCTTCCTAGAAGCGCGTATGGGTCGTGCAAGCAGGTTTCTTCTGCAGGATGTAAATCGATTCGAGTCACTGCCCCTCATAGTAACGAGTACCACTTGATCGCTGCTCCGGAACAGTGTCGGAAGCCATTAAGATGATGTGTGGGTATAATACTGCTGTTTGGAATTCTTAAGATTGTGTTGCAACCATGATTGTTATAGCTTTAGTGCAAACTAAATTTACTATTCTGCATGACAACTTAACTTGATGCTAAAACTTGAAAAACTAGGACCCACCCCTAGGCTGGCTTTCTGGCAATTTAAACCCTATCCCCAGCCTTTGCATGTCTAGGCGTTGGCTGTAGTTGGCCATTTTGGTGGGTCAGTCTTGCTGAGTAAATTAGTTACTCAGGGTGTAGCTCTATGTGGTTTTCAGATGACCAGGACGGAGACTGCCACTGCGGTGGGAGATTCCATTGGGAGAGCCAGCGCCCCGATTGTTGGAACATCGAATGGGAGTTGTGCACGAATGAAGATGAGGATTAGTTCCTTGCTTGCCCCTACGGTGCTTGGGCAAAGAACCTATTATGGCCGGGATGTCCCCTGTGTGTCGCCGTGAGAGGGCGATTGTATCTTAGGTATTTCGTCGAACTGGTGAGCCAGTGTTGAACAATTCGCTTCCGCAACTTATTTTTGTCAAAACTCCGGTTTGTAATATAACTTCGAATTTATGTAAACTCTACTCCCCCACCTATGTTCTTGTTGCAATTATTTTTCTCTGTCATGTGTTGCACTGTTGGACGCCACAGCGCGTGTCGTCACCCGAGGAAGATCTTGGAACGGAGCCGTCTCCGCGGTAAGGCGGGTCCGTGACAAGTAACTTGGCTATGCAGAAAACAATTCATTCATACTTATATAGGCTAGGATAATCAAACAATTTTGCTATTTAGATCTCATAGCAAAAATTTTAAAATTTCTTGTTGGAAATTCAATCCATTTCCAGCACCTAAAAACCAGAGATTCAATTCATGAAACAAATAGTTGAGGTAATTCTAACCATGTTAAGATTGGTTGTATCATTTCTCCAAACTCTAATGTTTAGGCAATCAGCTATAATCCTATCCCGTATCAGTATTCACACTTATCAGTATTTAACCTTGACGAGGCATTCATTTTCAGATATTAAGCAAATGCAAGGCAACCCAAACATCAATAAAATTCATCAGCTCTAAAATAACTAATGAATAGCAGACAAGGGGAACTATTGAATAGCTTCCACCGTAATATTTAGAAAAGAAAATTAGTGCAGACATGATTCTCAGATGTATATCACAGATCCAACAAAATAGAAGTATCTTCTTTCAATCTATACATGCACATCAATCCATTTTTCACAGAGAAGGGTGACTTAATACTAATCATTTTGTAGCTCAGCTTTGCAGGTTTGGTCTGTCGTCCAGGCATCTAGCAACGTCTGCGTTTGAAGGTTGAAACGGCCAGAACCCTGTTTGAAACAGTCCTATCCAAGTACCACGCCATTTCATCAACAAAAAAAGGAATGAACCTTGTAGCTTTGCAAAGTCAAATTCATATTGGACCAAAAGTTGAATGCCATGGACTCGCTGAAAGATTGATGGACACGAGACAGACCTGGCACTAGGAGCACATCGTGGCACCTCAGCACCTAGCGCATGTCACCTCCAGGTTATGGACGGTTCTGGATGCATAACCTGGAAGGCCTACACGGTGGAAGAGTGGCAGTCGAGGTCGACATACATGGCGGGTGACGCTCATGCCGAGATGGATCCGAGGTGCCAGGAGGATGGGAGCTCACGAGCTCACCATGCCGCTGCTGCCGTCGGGCCGCGTATCGCTGGAGGAGGCGCGCACGACCCCCTGGCAAGGTGAGCATGCCTGGGGCATGAGCGGCTGGTGGGCTCACCGCAGCTTGCCAAGCGTGCTGGGCTAGGGTGCGCGTGGCGCACTACGCACGTTGCGACGACGGGCGGCAGGCGAGAGTTGCTGGTGGGGGCAAGCGGCGGGCGCGGCTGGCTGGTGGCAGCGACGGCTAGGCACTAGTTGTTGGCGGTGGTGGATGACACCTGGTTGGTTAGGGGTAGGGCTTGCCGGCTGTGGCAGAGAGACGTGTTAATAGATCTCCGAGTTGGGCCCAACAGCCCAACACCTAGATCGTGCCCTGATCAGGGGCGCTCCCAACCCTCCTCTAGTTGGTGGGGCCCTTGTCACCCTACGTCATATAAAAGGATGGGTAGAGCCGGGGCACGGTTCACCAAGTTGACCGCCACTATTGTTCATCCTACAGAAACCCTAACCCGATCTCAAGGTGGTGCGCAGCCAGTGATGGGAAGGCTCTCACCGACGCCACATTGATCTTCTCCGCCACCGTTGTAGGTCAAAGTCGGTAGAGACCCGAAGGCCGTCGACACCAGCGACCGCCATCACCACTGCCTCAACACCTCATCTACAGACTCGACGAGGATCCTCGTGGTCGACATGAGCGGGACCATCGCCGCCAACATGTCCGCATCCGTGCCAGCCATGGATTGCTCGTCGGCACCCCTCTTTGCCCCCTCCTTAGCATCTGCACTGCTTCCCCACAACTCCGGTAACCTCCCTCCCCTCTCTACCTCTAGATCTCAACACGAGAACTCCCACTACTAGATGTTAGCCTCACTAGATGCTTGCTAGGCCGGAGATTAGAGATCAACAATGGCTTCAGAGCCAACCTACCGTTAGATCTAGATGAGGAAGAGGCTGGTTCGACCGGCCAAAGAACAGATCAAGATCTTTGATCGACACAGAAAAGAATCCCACCCGAGCCCCAAACCCTAACCCTAGGCTTAGGGTTACAAATCCAAAAAGAACAGAGGCATGACAGGGTAGGTTTTTGGAATACCCGGATCTCCCCGCCGTCAATGAGCTATCACTGGTTTTAAGCCCTCCTCGCCGACGTCGCAAGAACTGTGGGCACCGATCACAAGGACCCTCGACGGCAGTGCACTCGCTCTCGGGCAAACACGCGCGTCGGTGAGGGCCCTCGTGGCAACGCCCCAAGGATTCCCTCGTGACTTCTTCTCCTCGGTCGGGAGGCCATTTTCACCGTCGCTCATCACCAGGAATAGAGGAAAAGAGAGAAGAGAGCTAAGAGCGGGTGAAATGGGGGCTAGGGTTGCACGAGCCAGCATCGAGCGCTGGTTTTGATCGCGCGAGACGCACACCGAGTCGTCGATCTGCTCAGACGGCTGGGATGGAGGCGGGGCTGACAGTGGCTCGGCTAGACTGGGCCGCCACTTTCACCCGCGGCCAAGGGCTGGGCCGAAAGCCCTCGTGAGCGCGCTCGTGCCCACCTGAGCAGACTGAGCGGGCTGAAAGATTTTCACCCATGGGCTGAAAGCAAAGAAATTAGCAGTAGCATTTTATGAATTATTTTACTATTTTTTCATCAAATTTTGAATAGAATTTGATGGAAATTGATGAATTTACCTCTGTAATTTTTTGAACCAACAAGATAATTTTTGCAGAGAGTAAATATGACTATTTTGCTGCTGTTGATACATGTTTTATGTTATGTTTTTGTTGCCAGATTACAGAATTGATGATTATTAACAAAATTGATGTTTTCTAAAATTAAATTTCGAACCAACGGGAGTATTTAATTTTAGAAACATTTATTTTTAGATTATATGTCATTGTAATTTCTGATCAATGTTGTTAATTGCAATGTCATACTATGATGGTTTATGCATTATGCCTATTTTCTGTCCAATGGTGATGTAGGTTCAATGCATAGTATGGTAGAATTTATAAGTATTTTTTGTTCTTACTTTTCATGATCAATTTCAAGTGCCTCTTTGATGGGTTTCCTGAAGGAGATCCCAACCTTAAAAGTGGATAACTATGGGGAGGGGAAGAGAAAGGTTGATCTTGCCTTTCTTATGGGTGAGGTGGACTGGGTGATGACTACCCCATATCTCACAGAGCCTCCTGAGCTTGTCAGAGGCACAAAGGAGACAGATGCTGCTTGGGAAAAGAGACAGAGGGATGATGCTCCCACCAGAGCTCGAATTCAATTTGAGCACAGAAGATAGATCTTTGACAACAAGAAGTGCTTGGCTCTTATCAAGAACACGATTGAGCCCACTATCATGGGCTCAATCCAGAATAAAGATCTCCAGAGGGTTGAGAACCAGTACACTGGGTTAACTATTCTAGATCCACACATCGTAAAGATCTCCAGTAACTGTAAATGAATCCTTGTATGTTAACTATTCTAGATCCACATGGTGATTGATTCAGAAGCGACTATTTATGTTGCAAATTATTTACAGGGATTCAGTACGACAAGAACCATGGGAGAAAACAAAGGTTCGATAAGAGTGGCTAATGGAGTTGAAGCCAAAGTTGAAATTGTAGGTGATCTTCACCTAGAGCTTAGAGATGGCTTTATTCTTAAGATTAGTGATGTTTTCTATGTACCTTCATTACAAAGAAACTTAATAAGTATATCGCGTCTAGATTTTGATGGATATGGTTGTCATTTTGGTAATGGCAAATGTGAACTTTTGTTCAATAATGAATACATTGGTTTTGCGTCTTTGCAAGATAAGTTTTATTTGTTGTCACTTGGTGATAATGTAAATGCGATACATGATATGAATGATAATGTAGATAATACGAATGTCCATGTGTCCTCATCGTCTAAAATTAACAAGAAAAGAAAGAGAACTCTGAGCATCTCATCAAAATTATGGCATTGTCGTTTAGGCCATATTTTGAGGGGGAGAATTGAGAGACTTGTAAAGAATAACATTCTTCCTCCATTCGAGTTCACAGACTTAGAACAATGTATTGAATGCATAAAAGGAAAATACATAATGAAAGTTAAGAAAGACACCAAAAGAAGCGCATGAATATTAGAGATCATTCATACAGATATTTGTGGTCCTTTTTCTATCAAGAGTCACGGATGATTACTCCTGCTACGGCTATATTTATCCAATCAAAGAAAGATCAGAGGCGTTGGATAAATTCAAGATATTTAAAGCATAACTAGAAAATCAACATGATTTAAAGATTAAAGTTGTAAGATCCAACCGTGGGGGGAGTACTACGGGAGGCATACACCTTATGGACAAGTCTCAGGACCTTTCGCTAGGTTCCTACAAGAAAATGGCATAGTCGCTCAGTATTATACGCCGGGCGAGCCACAACAGAATGGAGTAGCAGAAAGATGTAACCATACCTTGACAGATATGGTGTGCAGCATGATGAGGTACTCCACATTGCCAGTGAGTTTATGGATGAAGGCTTTAAAAACCGCTATTCATATTCTCAATAGAGTTCCAAGTAAATCGGTGCCCAAAATGTCGTATGAATTATGGATAGAAAGAGTGCCTTCGCTAGAACATCTCTGAGTGTGGGGGAGTCCTATAAAAGCTAAGATATTTAACCCAAGTCTTAGGAAATTGGATCCCAAGATAGTAAGTTGTCATTTTATTGGCTACCCAGAAAAGTCCAAAGGTTACCGTTCCTACTGCTTAGATAGATATACCAAGTTTGTACAAAAAAGACATGTCGTCTTTTTAGAGGACGAAATGACTAAGGGGAGCATTGTAGCTCGAGAGATCGATCTTGAGGAGAAGCGGATATATGTACCCAATCCTATGAGTCGAGAGCCTTTCTTCTCACTACCTGTTGATGTTGCGCCTATGATGCCTGATGTTGCAGTGCCAGCACCTGTTGTCACTTCACCTGTGGTAGAAGAGGAACCTGCTACGGTTGAGGGGGAGCAGTAGCAGCCTCAAACAAATGATGTGCGAAAAGAGCAGGCTCCATAAGAGCCTCAACCAGAAATTATGTCAAATGAAGAGGCCCCTAGGAGGTCTCAAAGAACTAGAAAGTCGGCAATACCAGCTGACTATGAACTGTATAACATAGAAGAATATCATATGGAGGATGACCCCACCTCATATGAAGAAGCCATGAGAAGTGTCCACTCATCTAAATGGTTGGAGGCCACGAGAGATAAAATGAAATCAATGAGTCTCAATGAAGTTTGGGACTTAGAAGAAAGAGTTTACATGACACAACCGAAAGGTTTTGTTATGGAAGGAAAAGAAAATATGGGATGACGTTTAAAGAGATCCATTTATGGGTTAAAGCAAGCTTCAAGACAGTGGTACTTGAAGTTTGATGGAACAATAAATAAATATGGATTTGAAGCAAATGTTGAGGACAATTGCATCTATGCAAACTTCAAGAATGGAAAATTCATTTTCCTAGTTTTATATGTGGATGATATTCTACTAGTCAGTAGTGATATCAATCTACTACAAGAAACAAAGAAATTCTTGTCCTTAAACTTTGACATGAAAGATCTTGGTGAAGTGTCATATGTTTTGGGCAATTAAATTCACCGAGATAGAAGAAAGTATGCATTGGGACTGTCTCAAAAGACATATAAACAGAAGGTGTTAAAGAAATTCAACATGCACAAATGCAGTACTACACCTACTCCTATAGTCAAGGGCGAAAGATTTGGGTATTGGCAAAAACCCAAGAATCAGTATGAGCTCAATGAAATGAAACCAAACCATATGCTTCGGCTGTGGAAAGCTTGCAGTATGCGCAAGTATGTACACGCTCTGATTTAGCATTTGTCATCGGGTTACTTGGCAGTTTTTAGAGTAATCTAGGCCCAGAGCACTGAAAGTTAATAAAGAAAGTCTTGCGATATTTGCAAGGAATGGAAGGCCTCATGTTAGTATACAAAAGATCAGATTCACTCCAAGTGGTGGGGTATTCTGATTCAGATATTGCTATAGATAACACAAAATCAACATCAGGATACGTGTTTACCCTGGCAAGAGGAGCTATTTAATGAAATAGCTCCAAACAGACTATTACAACAGGGTCCATGATGTATGTCGAGCTTATAGCATGTTATGAGGCCATGGGGCAGGTCAAGTGGCTAAAGAAATTTATACCCGGACTAAGAGTGGTTGATAGTATTGAGAAACCACTCAAGTTATACTGCGACAATGAACCAGCAGTAATGTATGCTCATAACAATCAGTCCAGTGGTGCTGCCAAGCATATTAACATAAAGTACTGTGTTTTGAAAGATAAAGTCTAGTATCGCACTATAAGTCTCGAGCATCTAAGGACTGAAAGAATGCTCGTAGATCCGCTCATGAAAGGCCTATCGCCCAGCATGTTCAAGGAGCACATAGCCGGCATGGGGTTAAGGGAAGCCTTATAATTTTGGACTTAGGGCCAAAGAGAAGTGTCTATTTCTAAATGGGGATGTATATAGTAGTTGTTGAATCTATCGGTGAATAGCTGTGACGATGAAACATGCTCTATGTGTAAATCCGTGATGAGATGGAAAATATAAAGTGATAATGAAATAAGATCTAGGGGGAGAATGTTAGTAGATCTCCGAGTTGGGCCCAACGGCCCAACACCTGGATCGCGCCCTGATCGGGGGCGCTCCCAACCCTCCTCTGGTTGGTAGGCCCCCTATCACCCTACGGCATATAAAAGGATGGGTGGAGCTGGGGCATAGTTCACGAAGTTGGCCGCTGCCACTGTTCACCCTACAGAAACCCTAACCCAATCACAAGGTAGGGCACAGCCAGTGACGAAAAGGCTCTCATCGACGCCATGTCAATTTTCTCCACCGCCTCGACACCTCACCGATGGACTCGACGAGATCCTCGTGGTCGACATGACCGGAACCATCGTCGTCGACACGTTGGCATCTGTACCGGCCATAGACTCCTCGTTAGCACCCCTCTTCGCCCCCTTCTCAGCATCTGCACCTTCGCCACAACTCCGGTAACCTTCCTCCTCTCTCTACCTCTAGATCTCAACACCAGAACTCCCACTATTAGATGTTAGCCTCACTAGATGCTTGCTAGGCCAGATATTAGACACCAACAGGATAGGGTTCCGCGGACTTATGGTACTCATGCTGACGAGTAGGGCAGTGGTCGTGCATGGCCCACTGCCCGTTGCCTTAAGTCAGCGGATCGGGTTCTGTGGCAGAGACCAGAGGCAATGAGCGGGGGAGAGGGAAAGGATAAGGCTATGATGAGGAGAGAAAAGGTAAATAGCAGCGAGGAGAGGGAAAAGATTTAGGGTTTGGTGCTCAAGTATTTTTTAAGTTAATTTTTCTTGTCTCATCAGTCTTCTATTGACCCATCGTTTGATGTTCCGTGTGATATTTACCGATCTATCCAGCGATGGTGCGACAAATACCAATTGGTATTGGTAGCTTTTACTGACCAACAGTTTGTGATTGGTATTGGTTAGTAAACCGTATCGTGGTACAGTGAAGGCAAATTATATTTTCCATTCGTTTGTTCTTTTGTGGGGCCAATCATGACAAGTAGGCCACGTATACCAGTAGGTTAGTCTGAAATAAAACAAATAGTTAATAACAAATTATATTTGACATAATTTTAATGATGTTCATTAATTTATTTATTATGACATTTGTATTCATCATAATGTAGTGGTTTATTTATTTATGACGATTTCAGTCTTGAATTTAGTGATGAATACTGACTTTCGTCATAAAACAAGTGTTTCCTTAGAAAACGTCATAAATAGTAGTGACTTTGTGATGAAATAATATATTGTCACGAAAAATTAATTATAGAAGATCATATTTGTTGTAATGATATCTTTATAGAATAATGATAACATGTGTTTTGATCAGCAATATTTTAGTTTATTGGCCCTGGGAAAATTTACTCAATCCCGTCAGTTCCAAAATTTTTAAGTTGGGCCTTCCGACACAGGTGTCATAACCATCCGTCACATATGCCAACACTTTCTAAAAACATGAGCATCTACCGCCCATACACGCGTCAAGGCATGCAGATACTAATCATGTTATCTCATAACAAAGGCGTGCCAAATGTCGTGGCAACGTCCATCTGGATGAATTTTACACTATGCAAAGGTTGTATATGTTTACCCATAGGCTATGCACTCGTGCGAAACGGAGTGAAATAACGCTTGTCCAATTTCTCCGAGTGTCTCAATAAAGTCCACCACGGTTCATACTAGGGGCTTTCAAGTCAGATACTCTCCCATAAAAAGGGCATTACACTCCCGAGCCAGACCAACAGGCAATAATTCCATGGGCCATTCCTAGGTTCCCGTTTGTCGCTACTAGCCTCTAGGTAGTAACAGGCACAGAGTACCAAGAAGGTATGGAGAAGTCCTGCCCTGTTCGGGGAAATCACCATACTTACAGTCACAACGAACCGGTGATTATAGGGCAAGGCGAGCAGTAACTCATCTACGGAAGGTGGACAATAATGCACAAGGATATCACCACAAATCACAAATAGCCTCGTCCACAACCATAATCACCCATACTCCCACCACACATTTATTTACGCACACCACCAAACTCATTTACGCAGTTTATATAAAAAAAGAGTATATGTGTAAGGTGTCACTACTACAATCACGCTCTATAGTAGCGGAAGCAATTTTTGCCTCAATAGCAGGCTGTTGAAGAGCATGCAATTAAGTGCAGAACAGTTTCCTGACCGCAACTACCTCTACAAAACTAGTTGCGGTAATAGCAGGCCTGCAACAACGCACCAAAGAGACCGCTACTAATCTGAAGAACGTAGTTACGGTTTCTGTCAGGCCCGCAACTAAAACCTAAAGCCTATGTAGTTGTGGGCCTGACAACGTGGCCCGCAACTGGAAACCACATCCATCTATGAAAAGGGGAGGGTGGGGCATGACAGTATCACTTCCACATGCGCCGCGCCGCCACCTTTTAGGGTTAGGGTTTCATCTCCACCGCCCTTCGTCCTCCTCCACCTCCGGCTGCCTCGTCGATACCCTCCACCTCCTCCTCTCCTCCGCTAAGCATGACGAAGACGACGAAGAGTCATCACCATTGGTGCCACGCGTGTTGCGTCTGGCGCACCTGGTGCCGGCACGCCATCGTTGTTGCCAACACGCCGCATCCTCGTACTCCGTCTCTCGACCGCCGTCACGCACCACCACGTCGGCCCATGGGTGGATCTGGCGATGTTTGCCGCCAGATCGACCCCCAAAGGAGCAACGGCGATGCCTCGGGTCGACGCATGGGGTCAGTGGCGACACGTCTATAGGGTGGGTTCCAGCAATAGCTGGTACCCGCCCTTTTATTTTGTAGTATATTAGGGCGTCAGTAGCGGTCTAAGTACCGCTACAGACGCCTTTTTTTTAACTAAAATGTAACCTAGGGCAGTAGCGGTCCTTAGACCGCTACTAAGGTTATAAATAAGTAGTGATAAAGGTCCAGTGACGGTTTTGTTGTCCGTCACTGAGCCCCCTTTTAGCCCGCTACAATAGAGCTTCATTGTAGTGGTGTGTGGCAATGCCAAGCATTGCAGGATTCCTGAGCATTAGTAGCAAGGCCATGGTATCATCATTAATAACAAGGCAATGACCATCAAGGAAGAAACATGAGCTAGATATTCATGCTATACTTAAATAGTATAAATATCTCTAAATACAAGCAAGCTCGGCCAATAGCTAAGAAAATCAATAGATTTGAAAATAACATGCGTAGTAGCGATAGATGGTGTAGGATCAATCATGATCAAGAAATGTAGAGCTTGCCTTCAAACTCCACATAGGTCTCTTCCTCGTACGCCGAGTTCTTAGGGTCCTCCTCGCGCTCCTCGTCGTCTACACTATAGTCCCTCCCATGGTGGCTCTGGCTCAGGCCGATGGGGCAGCACTAACTCTAGGCGCGTTGCCTGGCGGTTGGGCCTTTTGGCAGTGCCTTTACAGTTGTTAGGAGGAGGAGCAAGGCAATGAAGAAGGTGCAGGGAGGCGGCCTTTCTTGTCCATGGCAGCACCAGCAGGCGGATTCGAGGAGGGGGATGATGGATACAGCATCGGGCGGGCGTAGAAAGTTCCATCATGAGCGTTTGGTCCTCTCTCACGTGCCAGAGCGATTTTGGGTCGCAGCTCGCTGGAGACCTATATTTGGGTCGTGGAGAGAAGAATTTATGTTCAAACCTAAAATTTTTAGGTATAGACATTCATTTGGATCTTCTGTTGGAGCTATTTGGTTGATTTGATAGTTTTTTAGAAATAGGTATTCAATTTGAGTATTCAGTTGGAGATGCTAACCAGTCAGTTTTCTCTGTTCCACTCAATTTTTCGCTTCTGCCATATTTGGCACTACTAACCATTTCTGATTTGTTGTGTCTTCTGGTGGTTAAGTCGACACAGGATTTCAAAATCGGGTGTGCATAGAAGTTGGCAGGTTTCTAGCTAATATGACAAATTATAGGAGCGAAAGTAGAGCACATACAGCTCAATTTGTTAAGACAACATCCCAAATGCACGTTTTTTATGTGTTTGATAAAATTTGGCACATTTCGAGTTCCAATACACTTACTTATGTCCAATTATTATAATACCTGTGTGATATAAGCATTAACCTATAGTGCTTTATCAAAAATTATTGGGTGTCTAGGGCTGCCCCTGTACTAGCATATAAGAAACAAAAAAATGATTACAGTTGAGAACGACATTTATGAGAAGTATATGCCTCAGAGATGACACATTTTCAGCACCATTATTTGTTCCCTGTGAGCACAAATGAACAGAACGAAGAGTGACTGCTATTCCAACAGAAATGAAAAGACGAAGGACCGACTGATGTTGAAAGACAAACGAAAAGAGCAAATAGTACAAATCAAATATACCAGATCAACCAAAAAAGATGTGCTCACACGGAAGTATCATAACTTTTCAGGACAATATCATCATAGTTGATAGGTAAGTTCATGTACAGATGGCACATGAAAATCCCTATGAACCCCGAAATGGACATGACAGCCTCGTAGCTAGATCGCTAGAGGAGACTCAAAATGAGGTGACTCACTCGTTCCAGCAGCCACATCACTCAAAATGACAGCTTGTGGGTCATGCGGCATAAGAGATTCCTCTTCCTTACTTATAAGTGACCAATGGGCCATGTCGGACCAGCACGGCATGAGCCCATGACGGGCCAGACCATTTGCTTAATGGGCCAGCATGGCCCAAGCTGTCTATCGGGTCGTGTCGTGTCGGCACGACCCGCCTCAAGTCAAGCCCAAGCACGGCATGGCCCATATAGCCTCCGTGTTGTGTCATGCCCATGCTGGGCCAAAACAGCTAAGCCTCGAGGCGGCCCATTTAACCTGGCCTAGATGGCCAGCTATATCCTTACTTGGAATAACCCTGTTCCTCATTCCCCTAATGTAGATGATGTCTGCATGGGCATCTACCATCCGTGTGGGCTGCAAAGGTTGCTGCCGTCGGACTTGACCATCACCAACCCATTGGCATTGCCACCGGTGCCACATTAGTCGACTTGAACTTTCACACACAAAAAAAGAGATCGATCCATATATAGTCAGAATGTAGATGCATATGACAGTTGACTTTACTGCTTGGTCTTTGATACGTAACTTTAGTACCACTATATTTTAGGAATGGCAAGTAATTGTGGATTTTAAAAAGTTATAAAATATCAAAAAAAAATGTATTATGGTATTGTGAATGTACTTTTCATGACAAACCTACATATATATGATATTTTTTGCTTAGAACTCCTATTCAGCAACACTGGTGTTAAATAAATTATTCAGCACTTTTTAGAATTTTATGGTTATGGTCAAAATATTTATGTTTGCAGGAATAAACTCAAACACTTTTATGATTATGGTGTGAAATATTTGTGGTTATGAGAATGAACATCCATACTTTTATGGTCACCGGATAAAAATTTATATTTGTGAAATGAAATATTTATGGTCACGGGCTGGGGTGCTAAATAGTTATTTAGCACACTGTGCGTTAAAAATAGCATTGGCCATTTTCAGTGTCCATATATAAATGAATTTTTTCGATCCAATGTCCATCAAAGCGTCCTTCATTTAGAAACAGGGGAACATTATATATATGTGCTTAAATCAGTATTTTGTTAACAAAAAGTCCTTTGTTTGCAATGGCTCCTATGAAACTATTCCCAAAATAAATTACTAATATGAGTTGAACACAACAAATCCCCCTCAGGCCTTGTTTGGATTCTAAAGAGTACACTCTAATCCATATGGATTGAGATTGAATGGGAATTTAGTTCTTTTCCATCCCAATCAACTCCAATCCATATGGATCTGAGATTACCCAACAAGGCCTCATTTGATTCTGAGACATTTCCAAATAACTGAAAGAACTGTGCAATCAATCAACCTCATACCCTGACAGTGTTATAAGCGATGACGAATAAACGACGTAAGTAAATAGAACAAACCGCAAGGGGACACAAGATTTAATGTGGAAAATCCAACCAATGCGGAAGGGAAAAACCACGGGCACCAGCCAGCAAGAACTTCACTATGTCGAGAGTCAAGTTACAATGTCGTGCGGCGGTTTACAAGAAGATAATAATCAAGGAAAAATCCTAATCAGGAATATAATATGTACCGCGGGGAGACGTTGCTCCACCGCCCCCCCCCCCCCCCCCAAGCAACGTTGGGTCGCACCACATGGACCACGGTCTTTTATGTGCAACTGAATTTGGAGCAGAACTCAACAGACAGGACTGCCCTTGTGCAGGTACGCTTCATGTGCATAGAGGACAAACCTCCCACGACGTCGAAAGTGTCCTTGCATGAGCTCCTTGAACCCCGCTGGTGGTAGGGATCGACTTTTTTAGCAAAGACCACGCATCTTCTCCGTTGAGATCCAAGGCTAGGTGTTGGTAGCTAGAAGGAGTCGTGGATCTGTGGTGCCAAGTTTCAAAACCTTGTAGTAATCAGGACCTTGCTTCCTTATTGTATGTCACTCGCATTTGTGACTCGCACAATAAGCACATTGTCCCATGATCTAACACTCCACATATCATACAACACCAATAGAACTTGCTTGCGGACATGGTTTTGATGAGGGTTTGCGTGACGAGGGTATTGTTTTCCTCCCCACCATGGTCTCCCCCAGCATGCTTAATTGCCATCCTAAGCAGCTCAACTTCATTGAACTGTTGAGTGATGCTCAGTGTTAGCAGAACCGCTCTCCTTCCCTTCCCGTCTAACGCCAAGTATTCCTGGATGAGCACGTCTACCATACAGAGACCACAGAGATTAGCTTCTACTGTTAGGATACATACGTGCAGGTTGTTGGTAGAGATAGTTTCTTTGATTGTAACCGATCTGGAGGATCCTCCCTATCGTCTCCTGTACTATATAAGCCAACCGGCTCCGGAATCAATGACCAAGCACGTATTGTTATTTGCCTTGCTTCATGGTATCAGTAATAGGTTCGATCCAATCTCCATCCTCTCTTTCTTCCTCGGGGTCGCCATGACTCTCCGACACCGACAAAGCCAAAGCTTAAGCCGACGTGCGCCGCTGCTGCCGAGGTGGCCGCGAAAGCTGAAGCCGGGGCCAAAGCTACTCTCTGGTCACAGGCTGTAGCTGTCTCGAGCATCAATTTGCTCGTCTTGGACACTGGCACATAATTGTTCGAGGTTGCCCTCCTGAAGTATGCCCTCCAGGCCACGAGCACATCGCTGCTCTTGCTGCTTCTTCGTCCTCCACGATGTCGATCTGATCCTCAATGGCTTCGCCTCGACGCACTCGAGCGCTCCTAGATCTACTCCACCAACACGATCCTCCTCTTCCAGATGGTGTGGTAAGACTCGGTCAGTGCCTACACCATCTAGTCATGCATCGAGAATCTCTACAGCGACAACGCCGACACACTGGCCATCTACCTCGAGCAGAAGTTCTACTGCGTTATCCAAGATTTGATGACAGCAGTCGACTGCTATTTGAAGATGAAGGCCCTCGCCGATGAGTTGACGGCCATCGGTGTCCCCATCTTGACAAAAGCCTCGTCTTGGACATGCTTCGAGGTACTTCTCCCTGGCTTGTACATATGCGTACTTTGATCACCATGCAACAGCCCATGCCGTCGTTTGCTCAGACCCACTCGACGCTGCATTTAGGGCATGTTTGGATTCAGTTCAGATTCTTAAATTCTGATTTTTGTTTTAAGATTTTAGAATCTGAATTCTAAATAAAATTTGGGTGGTGATGTTTGGATACTGATCAGATTCTTATAATCCAAAGGACAATGAGTTTTTTCTTATATAAAATCTGGCTCTAGCTAGGTTGTGATAGAACTGTCCCATAACAAAGACGATACCATTGTCAAGATCCTTCTCGATGGTGACACGCGTTGTGACACCTAATAATACAACACATGATAACAATAATATAGTTTACAACAAGAATATAGACAGAGAACAATAGAGAACAACAGAGTTTTACATAAATCCAAATTTAAGTTTACAAACTAGAGTTTAATAAAAGTGCGGAAGTGAATATTTCAATAACAATAATAAAAAAAGGTTTGACAAGAAGATTAAAATACAATCGTTCTTTCATGGCGACACACATAGACATCCGGCCATGATAGGTATCATGCCCACGACACCGTACCAGCAAGCAATAGGATACTCCTCCTACGAGCTGCAAGGCTCCCACTCGATGTTTCAGAAGTCGGGATGCTGGCCATCCTGATCATCTTAAAACCACATAGAGCTACACTTTGAGCAACTAATACTCAACAAGACTTACCCGTAAAAAAATGGTCAACTGCAACCGACTCCTACACATGCATAGACTAAGGGTAAAGGTTTATGTTGCCAAAGGCCAGTCTATGAGTGGATCCTTATTTTCAAGTTTTAGCTGTCAATTAAGTTGTCATATAAAATAATAAATTTAGCTAGCACTATGTCTACAACAAGCATGGTTGCAATATAATAATAATAATCAATATAGCAATATTAAATCCATTCTTCATGTTTCTCTTATTACTACGTTCCGGTGCAAGGACCAAGTGGTACTCGCTACTGTGAGGAACAGTAACTCGAATCAATTTACATCCTGCAGGAGAAACCTGTTTGCACGCCATATACGCGCTTCCCAGAAGCCACATGAGGCAACTTTTCGCTTTGGTACCGTAAGGTCTTCCAGGTCCAGACTCCCACGAGAAGGGTCCCCTAACACGATGCATCCCGAATGACACCGTAAGTAGATTGTTCCCTCCCCTCTTTCCTAGTTACATCAAACAAAGGAGTAAGCTATCTTCCGACCAGGCAGTAGTCATCGGTACGTCAGTTTATTGGACTCATAACTCCAACATGCAAACAGTATGTTCAAATTTGATCGCATGGGCCAAACACGACGCAGGTCTTATCTGACACAGACAGGGCTACCACCTTAAAGACTCTATTGTTCCCTTTCCACCTAGTTGCCCGGTCTCCATTTGTTATCCCATCCAAAATTTATTTCCACCGATATCATTCCCAAGTGACATGTTCTTGAGCTATGAATGGTCTCCGTACCACTCGATGATTTATCGTCCTAGTTATGCAAGAAATTAACAACTTGAGGCTATCAAATTTAATCTAGGTACCTACTGCATACTAGGTTTTCAAGCAACTCCTACAAACTTAATGCACATACATTCCTACATCACACTACCTAGAGATAAAACAAAATATAGTGACAATTGATGGGATGCACCGGGGCTTGCCTGGAGCTTTCTCTTGACTAGCGGATCATTTCTTTCACCTTTTGGCTCCTGCACGGTCTCGACCCCACGTGGTTCAAGTCGTGATTTACATGATGCAAGTGATGATGATTCGCACAAGAGATGATTCATGAAAATTCCTTGATAAGAAGTTTAGTGTGTTTTTATGACGTATAAAAGATCAGGTTCAGTTTGTATATTAGTGTTAGTTCACTTTGCGTATTTGCTTCATTGATTTCATTTTGTTAAGGGTTGCGCATTCAAATAAAGCATGCATGTGTAGATTTGAGCAATGCAAATGCATATGAAATATGGATAGTGGATAAGTGTAGCTAGGTAATATTCTAGTGCGCAGGGGGTGGTGTTAGAAATAAAGCTAATGCATGTGAAAATAGGGCTAAGTGAATGACTATATAGTTAGGGGTAATTTAAATCTAAGAGACAAGAATAATTATTCTAACATGGTTCTGGAAGACCAATGCACACATGCCATTTACTATAGGTAGAATACATCAGAGATGATTTTTGAACCGAGTCTCATTGACATGTATGGAGCCAACTAATTTACAGACTTAAATTAGTGTAGAAGCTAAATAATTTTTACAGGCCAAAATAATGCAAAATAAAATATGAAACTTTGCAGGATGGTTAAGAACGACCAAAGGATGTCACATACCAAAGGGGATGAATTGATCTGTTACAGAGACTGCGACATGAATTTATTAGGGTTTCTCTATTTATTTTAGATCTGATAAGTGTATTAACATGCAAGGTGGTTTAGCATTTTTTATTAAAAAAGTACATGACCAGAGGAACCTAAGGAATTTTAGTTTGTCCAAGAATATGCAATATCTATTTAGTTATGCAATCCACAAGATGCACTGCCATAAGGAATAATGCAGAACCTAAACTCATGTAAGTGATATGAGCATGAAACTTTGCTGAGCAGTTACATGCATAAAATATGACCTTTTAGCATGGGTTTCACAAAAAGATCATGCATCATTAAATGCTACAAAAATAACAAATAAAGGCATCCTTAGAGCTAAAAAATTCATTCCCTGCGATTGCTAAGCTTTATAATTTCATTTCAAGACATGCAAGCATAGTACAAGGCACTATAAGATTTTCAGAACAAGAATTACCATCATCACATGCATATTAATTTCCATAGAAATTAAACAGTCCTAAATGGAGATAAATGCATAGCTATACTTTTCAAAACAAGACATGGATATTTTAATTCATATATGTGTTACATGCAACATAGGTAACATACATGAAAGAATTTAGAATTTAATCATGCTTTGAACAATATTTATGAATTTATTTATCTTTTTCTCATTAAATGCATGCATAAATAAATTGGTACTCTTGGGGTGTTTTAGTGATTGATTAAAATAGTACACACTTTAAGGAGTCCAGCATGTATTTATTTGCATTTTTCCACCAAGTATATTTTCCTGGATCAATTTTTGAAGTTCAATTAATTTTCTTTGTTTCTTAAATACATGCATAATTAATTATATGTTTTTGGGGTTATTTAGTATTTAAATAAATATAGCATATTCTTAGGGGGTCAGAACAACTTTTGTTGCATTTTACATCCAATTAAATATTTCTAGATAAATTTATGAAGTTTGAAACATTTATTTATTACTGGCAAAGTGCCTGTGCGTTGCTACGGGCTATAAAAAAATTACAATAATGCTATATATGTTTGAATAGAAATTTGCTAGGTAGAACAGTAGAAAGTTTGTGAATTCCCATTATCTAGCAATAAGCTTGCATATAATCTCTCAAATGATTTCTTAAAATTGAAATATGTCTGGTTATACGGACAATGTTTAGATAGCACAAATAAAGCTTACAGAAACCACAGTTTGAAAGGTAGTTTGCACAACTTTGACTCAAGTCCAGCAAATGTAACGACCAACAATTCATCTATATAATATTTAAACTGAATGGAATTAAGTCCCTTTTCATTGATGGGACCGATAAAGGCGATGGGGCGCGCAGCTGCTCAAAGGCGGCAATGGTGGCTGGGAGTTCGAGAGAGAGAGAGAGAGAGAGAGAGAGAGAGAGAGAGAGAGAGAGAGAGAGAGAGGAGGGGAAGAAGCTGGGCACAGGAAGTGAAACCGGGAGCCAGCGCTACGGGTTTGGAGCTGAGGTTCGGACCAGGTGGGGCTGAGGCAACACTGGATTGCCCAGGCGACAAGTGTTGTTTAACACTAGATCAGCTAGCTGCTACGTTCTGCAACTTTACAAAAGTTTTACTTAACTCCCATGGTAAACATATCTGCACAACAGAGCACTCTGTTTCTGAGTTGTAAGTCCTAGCCTGTTCGCTTAACCAGAAACTCCCCAACGTAGAACACAGCACAAATTAATAGCGCACTTTTTTATCACAATTCAATCTTGTCACAACGATTGTGCTCAAAGTACTGACCGTCATTTTCTTTCAACTTCTCATCATCCTCCATTCAACAAAGAATCATTCAACTTCTCATCACAAATCAACAAACAATCCGATATTCAATGACAAAACAATTCATATATATGGTTTTCTATTGGTAAAGCTGAACAGTTCGTGACAAAAAATCGAATTAATTAAAGGAAAGTCGATGACACAATTCTTAAAACTCGTAACCAGAAGTCTGAACAACACAGTATAACTGAATCCAACTGACAATTTAACGCCTAACAAATACTACCAATTTTAATAAATTTATTTAACCAAAAGTATCCAAGGAGTTGGATGATCATGACCTGGTTAATTATATGATTAGCCGGATAGGGTAATAGCAGCCATTACATTGAAAGCAGCACCGTCATAATCAGGAAGATACTTGGGGATGAAGAACTGGAAATTGACGCTGGGAGCGGGCAGCTCAGCGGTGAAGGGGTCAATGCATGGCACTGGGAACCGAGATGCATGGGAATGCCAATGGACGCTAGTCTCACTGTCAGTGTCGGACTTGTAGTACTCGTAGGAAACTCTAGCTCGCATGTCATGGTCGTTGTGATCATCGGTGACGATGAAGATGAGTTAGTGGCAACTTGGGGGCTCAAGCGGACGGCGGAAACGGCACGACCAAATGGCGTCTGCGCCACGTTCAGGAGGAACATGTACTGGGTGGAGACCGTGCCCTGATCCGGTAAGCTTTCGCGGAAGGCGGTGACGAAGTTGAAGCCGTCGCGGAGGTGGACAGGGAAGCTGTCCATGTGCGCCGGCGAAGTGATCGAGGAGCGCCGCCATGGACCCGATGAAACCGCAGGACTTGTCGATGCAGTGGAACAGCGCGTGGGCGCACCACTGAACGTGGACGTGCCAGCACTACCGGAATCCCGCGAAATGCCGAGTGTCAGTAGCACTTGACAAAACGTTGTTTCCCCTCGGCATCTTAGATGCCGACGGTAGCCGTCGGCATCCCCGACTCGGCACCTGCGCAACCACCATCTACCTAGTTGTCGAGTGTCACAAATCAAGCAATCGGTAACTAGGTCCCCGAGGGTCAGTCCAGACACTCGACGCAAAAAAATGACATAACGGGGAGGTGACGGCGACGGCCTAGATGCCGAGTGCCCAAGTACGCAGCACTCGGCATATCTCTCCTATATGCCGAGTGCTCAGGTACATGGCACTCGGCATTCATCCACTATATGCCGAGTGCCCGCAGAGGTGGCACTCGGCATCTATCCACTATATGCCGAGTGCCTCGCTATAACACTCGGCAACTTCGTGACCGGGTTGCCAGGAAATGGTCCCTTTGCCGAGTGTTAATGCCAATCACTCAGCAAAGGTGCTGAATTACAGCAGGTTTCTTTTCATTTTATCTAGTCACGGATCATCAAAAATCACAACAATTATATATATCATCACAGACACATCATCTACACCTCAAATGCATATCCATAAAACATCACAAGCATCATTATCATTAATCCATAAATTATAACATCACAAGCATCGACAATTTGGTCCTCAAGTCCACAAACACACCACATTTGGTTCTCAAGTCCACAAACACACCACATCACAAGTGATAGTCATAAACGATAATAATTCGGTCCTCAAGTCCACAAACAAACACACCACGTCGCAAATGCTAAAGTATCAGAAACGGTCACCACTGTCGCCATTGCGATGGGGATAAGTCCTGATCCTATGGATTAGGGCAAGGATTGGGATCGTTCGATGCCCACGATTGATCCTACACAAAAGAGGAGATTGCATGTGTGACTATAGTTGGTGACAAGTATAGGAAGTTTTCCTTAAAGTATAATTTGGTGACAAGTATAGTAAATATTGCTAGAAGCATATAGTTTGGTTATAAGTATATGAAATATTGTTAAAAGTATGGTTCGGTCTAAACAAGAATAGTTTGCTCTAAAGTAAAGTTTGGTCACTAGATAGAAAATGATAGTGTAAAGTGACAAGATAAGTAAATTCACTCATAGGAGTACTCGTAGGGGGAGGTGGAGCAGGGATTGGAGGTGGAGTATATATCATTGGTGGGATAGGCTGACCCATCTTCTCGCCCAGACTATGCATCCAGCGATACATGTCCTCCACCCTCTGTTGGTCGGCTGCAATCGCCAGTCGGTCAGCCTCAATCTGCTGCTGGGTGGCTTGCATCCTTTGTCGGTCGGCTTCGACTGCCTCTCTTTGAGCTAGCATGTTCCGTTGAATCTCCTCCCGTCGTAGCCTCTCTTGTTGTAGCTGGGCCGACCAAAGTCAAAAGAAAGATATCGAGTGCCCAGATCTGCGGCACTCGGCAACTAGTTAATATGCCGAGTGCCATGATCCAGAACACTCGGCAAATAGCTAATATGCCGAGTGCCCACAGACACGACACTCGGCAACAAATTTTTTGTTTTACTTCGAAAATTAAATTATTTTAACTCTAAATGTATCACAAATTTTCAAAATATACTTGTCGAGGAGCCGTCCATGTACGCCGGCGAAGTGGTCGAGGAGCGCCGCCATGGACCCGACGAAGCCGCAGGACTTGTCGATGCAGTGGAACAGCGCGTGAGCGCACCACTGAACGTGGGCGTGCCAGGAGTGGTACATTGGCCTGGCGCCGCAGTCGGCGTGAGGGCACGGGATGCAGATGGAGCTCACTAGCTGTTCCATGGCGATGCAACGGGATGCAGATGGAGCTCACTAGCGCCGCCTCCTGCTGCTCATTTTCCATTTCCATATTTGTTGATGTGGACATCACTCCTATGGATACACACAACACTCCTCCAATTCTAGACTTGAAAGGTCCAATGACTGGAGCTCGTGCACGACGACTAAATTTAGAGGTGAGCTCGTTCCTACGTTCTTCGCTATATGTTACTTTTGAGAATGGTTTGCTACCTAATGATTATTTTATGATTAGAAACCATGGAGAGGACCAGGAGATGATGGGAGAAGGAGTTGGGAACATGGAGGACCAGCAAGGGCTTGGAAGCCAAAGTGGAGGCCCAATCAAAACCGACTTCGAGTCTGTTTCGGGGCCCAGGACCAGTCTGCACTAAAACAGCCGCCCAGGACACATACGGACTCGGATTTGGACGTTCTACATATGCACCGAAAGATAAGGAGAAGAGATTTCCAATGCCGCCAGCCTCATGTCAAAATTCATCCGGAGCCATCGGGAATTGTCAAAATAAGAGAGAGTTCAGAATCTGTATCGGTGCTGCGTCGCCTATTTTTGGCCTTTGGGCTTTGTATCTAGTTGAGCCCAATTAGGGGCGCTTCCAGAGGGTCTTGCACGACCCTAGGGTCTTTATATACAGCCGCCGCCGCACCATTAGGGTTTGGGTTTTGCTTAGATCAATTCTGTTCATAAACAGTTTTGCCGTTCATCGGTTTGTGAGACCCCAACTTCGAGAGTTTAATCATACATCTGCAATTGTGTTGCATTCTTCGTTGTTCTTGCTTGTGTTCTTGATTCGCAGGCAGGTATTAGCCTTCTCGGCGAGGTCAATCGTCGTTGGACGGTTGATAACCAGAGGAGACGTCATGCTGCGATTGCGGGGTTTAGAACGTGCTGTTCTGAAGCCGGATCGATTTGTGTGTCGCCTCCGACCAAATCAACTTACCAAGAACCTTTCGGAAGATCGGGAACCCTTGTTCACATCAAGTGGTAATCAGAGCTTCAGGTGCACCGTCAGGTTCGCACTACCCTTTAGTTTTGTTTTCGTGTTCTTCCTATCGTCCACAGAAAATACCAAAAAAAATTTCCCCCGCCCATAACCACGTGTTTAGCCTTTGCATATTTCAATTTTAGAGTCCGTAGTGTTGAGTTTGTTCCCTAGTTTTTGTTTAGTCGCTGGTTTAGTTTGTGTTTTTGTCGTCAGTAGTGTTTCCCTTGCAACCCTAGCCGTCATCCCCTTCACCTTCCTTGGTTTTTGTCGGCTTTGTGTGCTAGGGTTGATTGATCAACACGCCCACCCTAATCCCACCCTAAACCTACCCTCACCACCTCGGACCAATTTTCACATATTCCACTTTCCGCTGCATCCACCTCGCCAAACAAAAATCCCTACCCGACCCCAAGCCGACTCGGGTTTGGTTTCACTCAAACCCCCGGTTTCTTCATAACCGATTCCGACACCCCTTCATAACCGTTTTGGATGAAATTTTTATAGGAGATTCTTGACAAAAAGTTGAGCATACCCACACTAGGCTACGCCCTGTGTGCCCTCGTCAAAAAATTCAAAAAAAATCGGGAAGATAAAGAAAAAATTCATTCAAGTTGAAACCCGACGTTTTCTGAAACTTCAAGATTTTCTGTAGGCCACGTCCTCGCTCGGTTTGAGCTGAAATTTTTTGTGGTTTCTCCCCCTTTGCTAGTGAGTTGGAAAAAAATAAAATAAAAAAAAGAAATTTGGGATTCCTACTAGTGCTCCATCGAGCCCCCTGGAATTTCTAAGTTTGGCTATTTTACACTAAGCCCCCTGTTATCGACTGTGTCCCTTTGTCTCCTTGTTTCTTCTTTGCTATCACTACTGTTCTAGGACATAGTTAGACCAGCAACTAGGGACAAGTTACTTGGGCAATTATTCAGCTTTACTATCTGTTTTTGATTTGTGTGCCACTCATATATATATATTTGGCCTTCCTAGCTCTACATACTTCTTCTGGACAGCACATAGGTTATTTTGTACACCTTGCAATCGTGGAACACTTCTCCCTGGTATCCTTCGCTTTGTTGTTTTCAGAACTTTGTAAGAGCTTTGCAAGAAGCTTCCTTTTGCTGTGTTGAGAGGCACCACTGCTTAGTACTTTTGTAGGGACAACCTTCACTTTTTGTTTCCTGTTTTGGTGTTTCTGATGTCAGGAAGCGATGGAGAGGGTGCTTCACCCTCAAAATTGGATGAGTGCGTGAGCCAAAATCAGTTACAGAAGGCTTTGCAGGCGGTTCAGAGTGATTTGGCAGAGACGATCACCAGGGCCGTCACCGACGCCGTCACCAAGCTTCACCTGGGAGAAAGCATTGAGCGGTTGGATAAGAGAGTCTCTAAGCTAACCGATCAGGTTATCGAATTGGAGACCGCTCACAAGACCAACAACAACAACAACAACACCAACACCAACACCAACTCCAACACCAACACCAACAACGACGTTGAAGACGATCATGATGAAGCAACGGTGTATAAGGCTGATGGCACCGTCGATAGGTCAGCTACAAGGACCGCAAGATTACGACGTCGTTTGCAACGTAACCCTCAAGGTATGGGTGGTTTCCACAACCACAACCGTCGCACACAAGGTAACCATGCTCCAGATGATCCGTATGCTAAAATTAAGTTTTCAATTCCTTCGTTTCGGGTCAGTACGATGGTGATGCTTACCTTGATTGGGAAATGATGGTAGAACAAAAATTTAATGCCCACCTTGTTCCTGAACAACATAGAGTTAGACAAGCCACTAGTAAGTTTAAGGACTTTGCTATTGTTTGGTGGAGTGGTCTAGCTACTGAAACCGATTTGCCTACTACTTGGGAAGAACTTAAGGTAGAAATGCGTGATCGTTTTGTTCCTCCTTCTTTTTATAGAGAAATTCGTAATAAATTGCAGCGTTTAGATCAAGGAGATAAAACTGTTCAGGAGTATTTTAGTGAGCTTCAGAAGGGTTTGATTCGTTGTGCTGTGGTTGAAAAAGTAGAGGATCAGATTTGCCGCTTTTATTCTGGTTTGAGAAAAGAAATTCAGGACATCCTTGATTATAAAGAATTTTATACCCTCAACCAGTGTTTTCAGTATGCTATGCTTGCAGAGAAAGAATCACAGGGACTTTTCCAGGCTTTTGAGGAGTACAGCAAGTCCAGGAATTTCTACCCACCACGGCCGACGGGGACTTCGGGGCTGCCCAAGCCATCTTTCCGGTCGCCTCCACCAGCTAGTGTTGTTTCTGTAGCACCAAGATCAGCCCCTGCCCCTTCTACGCGCTCAGGTAAAAATACTGTGCAGGTACCGGCTAGTAGTGCCTCCTCTGTTGCTTCGACGGGACGCACTACAGGGATTCAGTGCCACCGCTGCCATGGTCTTGGCCATGTGCAGAAAGATTGTCCAAGTAGGCGGGCATATGTGGCGACAGATGATGGCGGTTACATGAGCACCTCCGATGTGGAGGATGAGGAGGAGGATGTCGCTGCCACCAGCGGTGACCTCGTCCTTGGAGGCGTCGATACCACGGGCTACATGAATATCATTGTGCAGCGTGTGCTTAGCACACAAATCCAGCAGCCCGAGATGATGCAGCGACATAACTTGTTCCAGATTTTCTTCGTCATCAAGAACCGTCGAGCACGTATCATCATTGATGGAGGAAGCTGCAACAATTTGGTGAGTTCTGATGTGGTTAAGAAGCTTGATTTGACCACACGCCCACATCCACATCCATACTACATTCAGTGGTTAAATGACTCTGGAAAAGCTAAGGTAATATAAACTTGCAGAGTTCCTTTTTCCATTGGCTCCTATGTGGATTCTGTTGATTGTGATGTTGTACCCATGCAAGCTTGTTCACTTTTATTGGGTAGACCTTGGGAGTTTGATAATGATGCTGTACACCATGGTAAAAGTAATAAGTACACTTTTATGCATAAAGAAACTAAAATTACTTTGTTACCAATGACCCCTGCTGAAATTGTACAAGCTGATTTAGAACGAGCTACTAGTTTGAAAAATAAAAGCCCTGAAATTCAGCAACCTGTTAATTCTGCTTCTACACCAAGTAATGTTAATGATTCTTCAAGTTCTAAGGGTGCTGCAATTAAATTACAAGGTCGTTCATGTCTTGCCACAAAATCTAAGCTTGCTAAAATTTCTACTGATGATATTTGCTATGCTTTGATATGCAAACAAGCCTTGTTTTCGCTTGGTGATATTGCTTCTAGTGCTTTGCCTCCTGCTGTCACTAACCTTTTGCAGGAGTATGAGAATGTTTTCCCAGCTGAGATACCTCCGGGATTGCCACCTTTGAGAGGGATTGAACATCAAATTGATTTGATTCCTGGTGCTACTTTACCAAACCGTGCTGCTTATAGGACCAACCCTGAGGAGACTAAGGAGATACAACGACAAGTCCAAGACCTTTTGGATCGTGGGTATGTTCGTCAATCACTTAATCCTTGTGCTGTTCCTGTACTTTTGGTTTCTAAGAAAGATGGTTCTTGGCGTATGTGTGTAGATTGTAGAGCCATTAATTACATTACTATTAGGTATCGTCATCCTATTCCTAGGCTAGACGACATGCTTGATGAGTTAGGTGGTGCTATAATTTTCACTAAAATTGATTTGCGTAGTGGCTACCATCAAATTAGAATGAAACTTGGAGATGAATGGAAAACAGCTTTCAAAACCAAATTCGGGTTGTATGAGTGGTTAGTGATGCCTTTTGGGTTGACTAATGCACCCAGTACTTTCATGCGTTTGATGAATGAGGTTTTAAGACCTTTTATTGGCAAATTTGTGGTTGTTTACTTTGATGATATCTTGATTTATAGCAAATCCATGGATGATCATATGATTCATTTGCGTGCTGTTTTTGATGCTTTGCGAGTTGCACGTTTATTTGGTAACCTTGAGAAGCGCACCTTTTGCACGGATCGAGTCTCTTTTCTTGGCTATGTTGTGACTCCACAGGGAATTGAGGTGGATGAGGCGAAGATTAAAGCCATAAAGAGCTGGCCTGTACCAAAAACTATCACACAGGTGAGGAGTTTTCTTGGTCTTGCAGGTTTCTACCGCCGCTTTGTCAAAGATTTCAGCACCATTGCTACACCTTTGCATGAATTGACAAAGAAGGGCGTTGACTTCCATTTTGGTAAGGTACATCATGAGTCTTTTGATGCTTTGAAGGACAAACTTACACATGCACCATTGCTGTAATTACCCAATTTTGATAAGACTTTTGAGCTTGAATGTGATGCTAGTGGTATAGGCATTGGTAGTGTTTTGATACAAGATGATAAACCTGTTGCATACTTTAGTGAGAAAATTACTGGGCCTGTTTTGAATTATTCCACGTATGATAAGGAACTATATGCACTTGTACGTTTTTTAGAGACGCGGCGTCATTATTTGTTGCCCAAAGAATTTGTTATTCATTCTGATCATGAATCACTTAAGTATATTCGTTCTCAATGCAATTTGAACCGTAGACATGCTAAATGGGTTGAGTTTATTGAGTCTTTTCCTTATATTATTAAACATAAGAAAGGGAAGGATAATGTGATTGCTGATGCTTTATCTAGGCGATATACTTTGTTGTCTCAACTTCATTGTAGAATTTTTGGACTTGAGGCAATTAAAGAACAATATGTTGCTGATGTTGATTTTAAAGATGTATTGCTGCACTGTAAAGAAGGTCGTGCTTGGCACAAATTTGTGTTGAATGATGGTTTCTTGTTTAGAGCTAACCGCCTATGCATTCCAGTTGGTTCCGTTCGTCTTTTGTTGTTGCAGGAGGTGCATGGAGGTGGATTGATGGGTCATTTTAGTGCTAAGAAGATAGAGGATATTTTGGCCACACACTTCTTTTGGCCAAGGATGAGGAAAGATGTTGAGCGTTTTATTGCTCGCTGCACTACATGTCAAAAAGCTAAGTCTCGATTGAATCCACATGGTTTATACATGCCACTTCCTGTTCCTTCTATTCCTTGGGCGGATATTTCTATGGACTTTATTTTAGGACTGCCTAGGACTAAGAGGGGGAGCGATAGCATTTTTGTTGTTGTGGATCGTTTTTCCAAGATGGCACACTTTATACCATGTCATAAAACTGATGATGCTAGTTATATTGCTGATCTTTTTTTCAAAGAAATTGTACGTTTGCATGGTATGCCTTCTACTATTGTTTCAGATCGTGATGCAAAATTCTTGAGTCATTTTTGGCGCACGCTTTGGAATAAGTTGGGTATAAAGTTGCTATTTCCTATAACTTGTCATCCACAAACTGATGGACAAACTGAGGTTGTGAACCGCACTTTGGGTACTATGTTGCGAGCTATTTTGAAGAAAAATTTGAAGCAATGGGAAGAATGCTTGCCTTATGTTGAGTTTGCTTATAATCGGGCAACACATTCTACTACCAAGGTAAGTCCATTCAAGGTAGTGTATGGTTTTGATCCCCGTACTCCACTTGATATACTTCCTCTACCTATTAATGAGAGAGTTCATGTTGATGCTAAGGAGCGTGCTAAATTTATTTTGCAAATGCATGAGACCACTAGACTTAGCATTGAAAAGATGAATGAAAAGTATAAAATTGCTGGTAGTAAGGGTAGAAAGGAAGTAAAGCTTGATGTAGGAGATTTAGTGTGGTTACACTTAAGGAAGGATAGATTTCCAGAATTGAGAAAGTCTAAACTAATGCCTAGAGCTGATGCTCCATTCAAAATAATAGAGAAGATTAATGATAATGCATACAAACTTGAGTTGCCTCCCGAGTTCGAGGTTAGTCCTACTTTTAACATTTCAGATTTGAAACCATACTTGGGAGAAGAGGATGAGCTCGAGTCGAGGACGACTCCACTTCAAGAGGGGGAGGATGATGAGGACATCACTCCTATGGATACACACAACACTCCTCCAATTCTGGACTTGCAAGGTCCAATGACTAGAGCTCGTGCACGACGACTAAATTTAGAGGTGAGCTCGTTCCTACGTTCTTCGCTATATGTTACTTTTGAGAATGGTTTGCTATCTAATGATTATTTTATGATTAGAAACCATGGAGAGGACCAGGAGATGATGGGAGAAGGAGTTGGGAACGTGGAGGACCATCAAGGGCTTGGAAGCCAAAGTGGAGGCCCAATCAAAACCGACTTCGAGTCTGTTTCGGGGCCCAGGACCAGTCTGCACTAAAACAGTCGCCCAGGACGCATACGGACTCAGATTTGGACGTTCTACATATGCACGGAAAGATAAGGAGAAGAGCTTTCTAATGCCGCTGGCCTCATGTCAAAATACATCCGGAGTCATCGGGACGCGTCAAAACAAGAGAGAGTCCAGAATCTATGTCAGTGCTGCGTCGCCTATTTTTGGCCTTTGGGCTTTGTATCTAGTTGAGCCCAATTAGGGGCGCGTCCAGAAGGTCTTGCACGACCCTAGGGTCTTTATATACAGCCGCCGCCGCACCATTAGGGTTTGAGTTTTGCTTAGATCAATTCTGTTCATAAACAGTTTCGCCGTTCATCGGTTTGTGAGACCCCAACTTCGAGAGTTTAATCATACATCTGTAATTGTGTTGCATTCTTCGTTGTTCTTGCTTGTGTTCTTGATTCGCAGGCAGGGATTAGCCTTCTCGGCGAGGTCAATCGTCTTTGGATGGTTGATAACCAGAGGAGACGTCGTGCTGCGATTGCAGGGTTTAGAACATGCTGTTCTGAAGCTGGATCGATTTGTGTGTCGCCTTCGACCAAATCAACTTACCAAGAACCTTTCGGAAGATCGGGAACCCTTGTTCACATCACCTGTGCCACCGTCGTTAGATCCACATCCACTACGAACGCCTTGGTTTCCTCTCTGCTGCTGCTCCTCTTCGGCGTCGTGGTTACCAGCCCTGCCGAGCTCCAATTCGATCTCTTCGTCTTCGATGTCGTAATACCCCGGCCCAGGAGAATAGCACTCTTGCGCCGGCGACGCCATCGATTGCAGCGGCGGCGGTGGCGGCAGCAAGGCAAACTATCTTCCCTCTTCCTACTTCCACACGACGCGGCGGCCCTTCGCTCCCACTCCCACGCCGCTGACAGATACACTACCATATACGACGTGCTAACTGCTCCTAAAAGAATGCCCAAGCAAGCAATAGGCCGGCCCAGAGACTATTCTTCACAGTCCGGCCACATTCAATATATTGGGTCCATGTATACACAATGGCGAGGCGTCACCGCTTTTTTTTTCTAGATAGAAACACACGGCACTAGGCAGTCTACATCAAACTTGCCATATACGCATCCATAACTACGATTGAACATCCTCGCCTCCTGCCAATACTAATCTGTGGGATGTGGTTATTCACTTACTATTCATCAGTTGTTCGGCTCATACCAGAAAGAGGGAGCGAAGATGTCAGAGAATGTATGGGCCGAGAGAGACAGCTTATCTGAAGAGAAAAACTCAGAATTAACAAGACTTTTCACTTAGGAGGAGGTATGGGAGGTAATTAAAAATATGAAGGAGAATTCAGCTCCAGGTCCAAACGGTTTTGGGGTTTATTTCTACAAAAACTTTTGGGGGATAATTAAAAACGAATTCATGAATATGGTGAATGATTTTTTTTCTGGGGGTTTTAGACATCTCAAGACTAAACTATGGAGTTATCACCCTCATTCCAAAAGTTAGAGAAGCCAATACAGTGAAACACTAAAGACCAATTTGTCTCTTAAATGTCAGCTTCAAAATCTTCACAAAACTACTTGACATGAGATTGGAGAGAATTATCAGCAAGATTATTAGTAGGAGTCAAACGGCCTTCATCAAAGAGAGATTAATTCTGGATGGGTCGGTGATGTTACATGAAACATTGCATGAACTGAAGAGGACAGGGCAGGACGGTGTAATCCTTAAAATAGACTTTGAGAAAGCCTATGATAGGATAAATTGGAATTTTGTGGAGGAGACCATGAGAGGAAAGAGGATTGACTCGAAATTCAGAGATTGGGTGATGAAGACAGTGAAAGGTGGTAGGGTTTGCATAAACATAAATGGACAGAATGGACCATATTTCAAAACCTATAGGGGGCTTAGGCAAGGAGATCCCTTATCTCCAAGCCTTTTTAAATTAGCAGGAGATGTGCTTGCTCACATGCTTGGTAGGGCAAAAGAAGCGGGACATCTACAGGGAGTGATTCCACACTTAGTAGAAGGGGGGGGGGGGGGGTTGACTCATCTTCAGTATGCTGACGGTACTGTAATCCTGATCCACAATGACATTCAGTCCATCCGAACACTTCAACTGATTCTTTACTACTTCGAGTGGATGTCTGGACTGAAAATCAACTTTCACAAAAGTGAGGTGGTGGTTCTAGGAGCACACGTTGATCAGCAACAAGAGATAGCTAATATGCTCAACTGTAAAGTTGGAAGACTGCCAATGATACACCTAGGGATTCCCATAAGTGACCATCTACTAGGGGTGCAAGCCTTCGAACATGTGCCGAGGAAAATGGAGAAGAAATTGCACCCATGGAAAGGGAGACTAATGTCTCAAGGGGCCACGGCTAATCCTAACCAATACTTCTTTAAGCAGCATTCCCACATATACAATGGGTTTGTATATGTTACATGAATCTACACACAAAATAATGGATAGCATCAGATTGGGTTTTTTCTGGGGGAAATCCGAAATGAAATTCAAGTATCACATGTAGCATGGGGTAATATATGTCTGCCAAAGGACTATGGGGGTGCATGCATCATAAACACAAGAGTAATGAATGCAGCTTTGCTAGGAAAGTGGATTTTAAGAATTAAGAGAAATGATCAGGAGGATATTTGTTGTCAACTGTTACACAAGATATACATCAGCAATAAAACCTTTTTTCAGTCCAAACCCAAAGGAGGGTCTTAGTTTTGGCAAGGTCTACACAAAATTAAGAATTTCTATAGAATGGGGGTCAAATACTTAGTGAACAGTGGAAGGGACACTATTTTCTGGGATGACGTCTGGCTTGGGGAAGTGCCATTAAGACTAAAGTATCCTCGAATATATGCCATCTGTAGGAATAAAATGGGTTTAGTCAATGAATTCTGGGATGGCCAGGATTGGGGGGTGGGGGGGGGATTTTATGAGAAACTTTGGGTCAAGAGAAGAGGAAGATGGAAGATGCTTTTAGATGACCTTAATCAAGTCAAGCTAAACAACAATCATGATACTGTTGAATGGGTATTAATAGAAAACAAGCTTTTCACAACCAGATCTCTCTACAGAAACATCACTTTTAGGGGTATGGTAAACAAAATGATGGAAAAAATATGGAAATCTAGGCTTCCTATGAAACTGAAAATTTTTCTTTGGTTGTCCTGGCAAGACAGGCTACAAACAGGGTGTCATTTGGGGGAAAGGAATTGGGGAGGAGACAAGAATTGCATTTTGTGTGGCCGAATGGAAACTACAGATCATATTATCTTTGAATGCAAACAGGCTTCTTTTGTCTGGGCTAGCATCAGAGGAGCACTAGGGTGTGACACTCCTGGTGTCATCATGATCCCAAGAGCAACACTTAGTCATCACAAGATCCTATTACTAAAAGTTTGAAAATTAAGTGGTCAATTCAAATCATATTCAAACCAAATTGAATGACCTTTGCACTGCAAGTTCTACATTTTCAGTAAAAGTCACCACTTCAAAAATTATATGTTGATGGTCATGGTCCATTAGAATTGTGGGAATTTTCTCAGATTTTTAATCCATCATTAAAGGCCTCAAAAAAATGTTAGAATGGTTAAAAACTAGCTCTGTTCATAAAATTCTTAATCCAATTTATTGGGAACTGTTGGTAGTTAGTATTTTTATTAAATTCAGCATTTCATGGGTAGCCTACCCTATTTTTGGTCTGATTTTAGCAGCCCTGGATTAATTCTAACGAAAATGACAAAGGTAGTTGGCTGATAGGAATGGAAAAAGAAATAAAAAAGAAAAACTCCCCGTGGGACCCACCTGTCAGCGACTCAAAAGAAACACACTCGGCCGTTGCCCGCTCCGCCCGACTCAGTGCGCGCCGCGTGGTCGCCGGCGTACAGCCAACGGCCGAAGCCGCGGATCGACGCCCCCACCGTTCCGACATCCCTCCTGTCCCCCCCCCCCCCCCTGCAGTCCGAACACCTCCGTGTCATTCTCTCTCTCGCACTCGCGACTCCTTTCCTCAGCTCTCTCTTCCGCCGAGGCGCTCGCCAGCACCGCCACGCCAGCTCCCGGTGCCCGGCCGCTGCACCGCCTCCCTGCCCCTGGCGTGACCACCACCAGCCTCGTGCCAACGCTCTGGTGCTCCCCGCGGAGCTGACGTGTTCATTCTCCTCCGAGCCGCCGCAAATCGACCATTTCCTCCCCGCCTCCGACCGCCGCCCCTCCGCGTCGCCCGACCCCCACGGTGAGCCTCTGGCCGATTCCTTGCATGGGCACGAGTGAATGCCTCTTCTTTCCCTTTCCGACCTCCCTCGGCTCTCCCCCGTGCAGCCATTCGTCCGGAACACCGCCGCCGACCGCCGGAGCTCCGCCTCGTCGTCGCCGAGCTAGTTCCGGTGAGCCATCCTCCCTCTTTTTGCGTGCCACGTGTTCCTCGGAGCTCGCTGCTCGTTACCCTGGCAATGCTCCCGCTGCCGCCTCCCCTGCTGGCCGCCGTGCTCGTGCCACCGCGCACGGCCGAGCGCCGCCGTCGCGCGCGCGCGCTCGGCTCGGCCGCGCTGGCCACTGGGCCGCCAAGGCCAGTGGGCCTGGCCTCGCTCTCGGGCCGCGCCTGGCCCAAAGCGCCCCCGCGCTCGCGCTCGCCCGCTGGGCCGCGCGAGTCCCAGCCCACTGGGCTGCCGGGATTGTGGCCCGCTAAGTAAAAATGGGATTTTCTTGATTTAATCATTTCTAGAAATAGGTTAAACTGGTAAAATACATAATAAATTGATTAATTGGAACTTTGTGGCAAACTAAATTTTGTTAGCCTTGTCTGGACTTGTACTAATAAGAAAAAATGCTAAATCATAGTGCTCGTTAATTGTACTGTTAGGATTTAATTAAATGAGGAAAACACTTAAAAATCCATAACTAATTCATTATGAAGTATTTTTGAGCAAACTAAAATTATCTGAGCTTCCCTAGTCATGTACTGTTATAGAAAAATGCTAATACCGCATGCATGGTAATATTTATACCAGGGTTAAAATAAATATGAAAAACACTAATAAAATTATAATTAATTACAGAGAGCTGATAAAATATTAAAAATTGGTCACCAAGTAGGATTGTCAGTTTTAGTCTCCCTGGAAACGTTTCATAAAGAAATTCTCTGTATATTAGCTGAAATTAATTTAATGTCTTTTTCCTTATAATAATTAATAGAAATTATTGGCTTGGTGCATGATAGTGAAACTTAACAATTAAATCACTTCTGGTGTAACCTAATTATAATAAATCACTCCTGCCCATTTGAAGATCAGAATCATGTCAATTTAATAAATTATGCCTGAGTGCAATTTTACCCGTTGGTAAAAATAGTTCCGCTCTAGGGCTGTTCACGGGTACTTAGTACCTTGCGGGGATTTTGCTCATCACACAAATATACTAATTAATCAGCACTTACTGGTCATGGACATCACTTGCATAGCTTCACCCCGGCACACACAAACACACCGTACTTGGGTGCGACGTCGTTGTGATCAAGTACAGGAGTCCATGAAGGAAATACACGAAACGACCTCACCCTGTGCCTCCGCTAAATACGCTATGTTGCTGCACTAATCAACACACCCTGCCTCCTTCCATGAATAACAGTGTACATTAATGTATTTATTGAGGAAGTGCCATGAATCTTCTCTCATAGCATTCCCTTTTGCATCATATAGATCACGCCGTGAACCACGTGGAGACGGGACCGGAGCAGGACCCAGAAGGAGCCGGAGGTGCCGTTGCTGAGCAAGAGCAGACTCAAGGCAAGCCCCGGTGGATAACCCCATTTTAAATTTTTATTCTATCACTAGCTAGGGATGTAAGCTTACCTGTGCATTAAGTGATAGGAGTTGATTGAAACCCTAGCGTGCAGTACTCTTCCCGATTATTAGCCTCAGGACGGTAGTCGCTCTGCTTAAATTAGGACGATTACTCATCGAGTGGTATGGAGACCACTCGTAGATAGGAAATATTATCACTGGGGAATGATATCGGATGAAGAAAAGGGTGGATGGAATCACAATAAAGATCGGACGGGTAACTAGGTGGAAAGGGAAGGGCAGTTTGTCTTCAAGGTGGTAGCCCCGTCCGAGTCACCTAAGGCTACGCCTCGTGTCCGGCCCATGCGATCAAGTTTGAACATACTGTTTGCATGCTAGAGATATGGGCCCAGTAAACCGACGTAGTTACGACTACCGCCTGGTCCGAAGATAGCCTTCTCCTTTCTTTGGTGGAACTGGGGCTGAGAGGAGGGAACAATCCACCCACGGATGGCGGCACGGGGCGTATCGCGATGGGGGACCCTTCTCGGGGGAGTCTGGACCCGGAAGACCCTACAGTACCGTGAGCGAAAGGTTGCTCCATGCGGCTTCCCGGAAGCGCGTATGGGTCGTGCAAGCAGGTTTCTCCTGCAGGATGTAAATCGATTCGAGTCGCTGCCCCTTACAGTAACGAGTACCACGTGATCGCTGCTCCGGAACAGTGTCGGAAGCCATTAAGATGATGTGTGGGTTTAATACTGCTGTTTGGAATTATTAAGATTGCATTGCAACTATGATTGTTATAGCTTTGGTGCAAACTAAATTTACTATTTCACATGACAACTTAACTTGGTGCTAAAACTTGAAAAACAAGGATCCGCTCCTAGGCTGGCTTTCTGGCAATTTAAATCCTTTCCCTAGCCTTTGCATGTCTAGGCGTCGGCTGTAGTTGGCCATTTTGACGGGTCAGTCTTGCTGAGTAAATTAGTTTCTCAGGGCGTAGCTCTATGTGGTTTTCAGATGACCAGGACGGAGAATGCCACTGTGGTGTGAGGTTCCATTGGGAGGGCCAGTGCCCCGACTGTTGGAACATCGAGTGGGAGCTGTGCACAAATGAAGATGAGAATTAGGTCTTTGCTTGCCGGTACGGTGCTTGGACAAATCACCTACTATGGCCGGATAATCCCTGTGTGTCGCCGTGAGAGGGCGGTTGTATCTTAGCTATTCCATCGAATTGGTGAACCAATTGTCGAACTTTTCGCTTCCGTAATCTATTTCTGTCAAAACTCCGATTTGTAATATAACTTCGAATTTATGTAAACTCTACTTCTCCACCTATGTTCCTGTTGCAATTATTTTCTCTGCCATGTATTGTACTATTTGGCGCCACAGCACGTGTCGCCACCTGAGAGAGATCCTGGAACGGAGCCGCCTCCGTGGTAAGGCGGGTCCGTGACAGCGTGGTATCAGAGCGATCTCGGGAATAGTGCAATATTCAAAGACATATTTTCGAAAACCTCGTAACAATCGTGTGAGGACGTGCCCAATAGGTTACTAATAGTTATGACCCAGGTGGCAAAGCTAACTATAGGAGGTTGTTTGTTTAAATACCGCGTCTACGGCATCGTCAACGCAGGTATGTATCCCGCCTAGTGGACTGTAACATGGGAAGCTAGCACAATGGTGTGAACGCGGGCTGATTGCGTAAAACATCAGTGTCCTGTCCTAGGACAATAATAAGGGATTATTTTTGGCTCGTTTCTTTTGATTTGATGTAATGTTTCTGGAATAAATCTTCTGCAGGTACGCTAACCACGATTCTCGTAAGAAACGGGTAGTATACGACTGACTTGAGAGATCGATTACCACCGACTATACGTATGGTCCTATTCGTGACCGAATTTTATTTGGTGAGGACGGGTAGGCCGAGATCATATGCAAAAATGAAAAATATTAAAAAGCATCAAGACATCAATAAGAAACTGAAATTTCAGCAGACGGGTCGTTCATATTAACAATCGATATCTCTCACCCGAAAGTCAAAAGCATGCAAACGAATACTTATGGAAATCGAGAATGAACGCTCTGTACATTCAGTAAGAAGATTTGTTTACTTTTCCGGACAATACCATTTTGGTCGTCCGAGTCAGCACGTCAAAAACGGGTTAAGCTAAATTTCAGCTTTTAACCTATGGTGTAAACATCGTAATTCCTTGCTCCGATCACCCCTAGGGCTGTAGTCGCACTTTCAGGAAAGTGGTGAAGGATTCTACCACGTTAGTATCAGGCTAGAGTCTGTATATCACTCACTGCATCAAATTGTTTTATTTTGGCCTGCACCCTCTGTGTTGGGAACGAGTACTCACTATTTGGGGTTTGTGTTCCAGATGGACGAGCACGGGTTTGAGCTGTTCCAGCACGACGGGTGGTGTTATACCACCGGTCTACACTACCGTGGCTTTCCCACCCTCCTGTGGGAGATGCTACGCGCCTTGGGCTACGAGGAGCAGCCGTCGTACCGTGGGCGTGAGACCCGCCGCCACGATGTGCCTTTTGCAGAGGTGCATCTCAGTGTCTCCCCACACCCGCGCAACCCCGACTTGGCGTGTATGGAGAGCACCGTCACGGCCGGGAGCCTCAGGGAGGGCCTGGAGAGAGTCGCCCACCGGGCTCTCACTCACTTATGTGGGCGCAACGTAGCAGTGCTCTCGGGGACTCCGCTCGAGATGATCCCCATTTGGCACCAGGCTGACCCGGCGTGGCAGAGGCGCATGAGACGCGTCTCTCGTCTCACGCGCCTCTCGTGACGACTACCCGGAGTACCACGCAGGGTACCACCGTGTAGCTCACTACTTCGAGTACCTCCTCAACTTGGATGAGGAGTCTAGCAGCCGCAGCAGAGTCTTGCTGGCGGATGCTGAGCAGGTGTGGCTGCAGAGGAACGACCTGCAGATACAGGTCGATGCACAGCAGAGAGAGATTCAGCGGTTGATCGCTGCTCTTGAGGCGAGTGAGGCTCGCGTGTCGGAGATCACTGAACAGCGGGACACTCTCGCGCAGGAGGTGGACAGACGAGGTATAATTATGCAGCAGCGGGCAAACCACAACGAGCACCTGCAGCAGCAGGTGGCAAGTGCCCAGCAGGAGATGGACCTTATGGCGGAGGACCTGGAGACACTGGCTCATGAGAACCAGGACCTCCAGGCTCGGTTGGACGCGGTTGCTGCTCCGCCCACAGCACCCGTGGAGGAGGAGCCCGAGGAGGACGCGGGCGAGGAGTCCGACGTGGACTACGAGCCACCCGCTCCGACCGACGCGGACCGACCAGGGCCCTCTAGCACCGCCGGTGTCAGGGCATGGCAGTAGTAGTAGACGCGACTAGGTCGTGCTTGTAGGGCATGATAGATGGATAGCTTTTGGGACGCTCCACGCGTGGTTGTTGTATTTTGGGGATCACCCACGTGATTAGCTTTTGCAAACTCGATGGCCACATATTCTGAGTTTATGTAGAGTGACACTGTTGACTTGTACTAGAACTATGTTAACTTGGAAAATTTCAGCTTCATCGAAATTATGTTTATCGAATTGCTGCCCCGTGTGCTGTATTATTTGCTTTGGTAACCTATAATGCTCATGTTGGATAAGAGACTAATTGGACCCTTATTCTTGCATTTCAGAATGGTGCGCATCCGTAACACCAATGAGCTGCATGGCGAGCAGTCCGAAGGTTCCAGGGCTAGGGGGACTGACTCTCCGCAAGGGACTCCACCACCGTCGCCGCCATCCAACCCCATGCAGATGATGGCGCAGTTTTTTGCTACGATGATGGAGAGCCAGCAATAGCAGGCGGAGTGCATGCGGGAGCTGGCGCAACAGAACCTAGCAGCCCGTAATGCTAGGGGCCACCACGACGGAGCACCGCAGAACAGCTCCTACTCTGATTTCCTTGCCACCAGGCCGCCCACGTTCAGCTCAACTACCGAGCCCATGGAGGCGGAGAACTTCCTTCGCATGCTCGAGTCCAAATTTGGACTCCTTAACTGCACGCCTGTGCAGAAGACATTGTTCGCCACGCAGCAACTGCATGGTGCGGCTGGGGCATGGTGGGCCAACCATGTCGCCTCTGTGGGAACCAACCGACAGCTTACGTGAGACGAGTTCAAGGATGCGTTCCGCGCTCACTACATCCCTGCGGGGCTCGTCCGCAGGAAGGCGCGGGAATTCGCCACACTAAAGCAGGACAATCGCAGTGTCGAGGAATACTGCGAAGAGTTCAACCGGTTGGCGCTGTACGCCCCGAAACAAGTGGACATCCCCGCCAAGCGCAAGGACTGTTTCGTAGAGGGACTAAGTGCTGAGCTATAGGACCGCCTCAACCTTAACATGGGAGGCTCATTCATCGAGTTTGTCAACAACGCGATCGTCGCGGAAGACGGATATCGCAGGGTGATGGCAGAACGGAAGCGCTCCGCAAGTGCTATGGGGCCATCCAGTGGACCCCCACAGAAGTTCCGCATGGTGTACACCACCCCGTCGGGACAGAGGTACCGTTCTGCTCCCGTACCGGCACCTGTTGTGCGCTCGCCTCAGCCAGCACAGCAGCGACCCCCGGTACCGCGCCAACAGTAGAGTCAGGGTGGGTTTCGCCCACCCCAGCAGCCGAGCGCCCAGACCAGATTGTTCCTCTGCTACAACTGCGGTCGTCTTGGGCATTTCTCGAGGGAGTGCCCGCACCCTAAGAAGAGCATTGGCCAGAACCTGCCAAGGAATAACAACACCAACAACAACCGTAACAACTGAGGGCCAGTTCGTGCTGGGCGAGTGAACAACACTACCCCGGAGGAGGTTCCGGAGAACAGCCCCATCCTTGCTGGTATGTTCTCTGTTCCAGACCACCCTGCACTAGTACTGTTTGACTCAAGAGCATCTCATAGCTTTGTCAGTGGGTTCTTCGTTGATAAGTACCGGCTGCCCCGCACCCTTATGAAAGCACGATACACCATTAGATCAGTCGGTGGACAAACCCCTGCTCTATATGAAATAGAGAAACTCCCAATAACCCTAGGATCAAAAGTCTACCCTACCAAATACATGGTCTTAGATGGGTGCAGCATAGACATTATTTTGGGCATGCCTTGGATGCGGCAACATAAAGCTATACTGGACATAGACACCTACACGGTGCACTTAAACTCTCCCACCCAAGGTAGCGTGAGCTTCCGGGTACGACCACCCCAACTGACTGCGCCAAGCATTCACCACACCACCGCCAGGCAAATAAAGGATATTCCAGTGGTTAGGGAATTTCCGGACGTATTCCCTGACGATCTCCCAGGACTTCCACCGGATCGGGATGTTGAGTTCAAGATTGAGCTTCAGCCAGGGACGGCACCTATATCCAAAAGGCCGTATAAAATGGCACCTAAGGAACTAGCTGAGTTGAAGGAGCAACTTAAGGAGCTGCTGGATAAGGGCTTCATTCGACCAAGCTCCTCGCCTTGGGATTGTCCGGCACTATTCGTGAAGAAGAAAGATGAGACCCTGAGGCTGTGTGTAGACTACCGACCCCTCAATGCGGTGACCGTCAAGAACAAATACCCACTGCCCCGTATTGACATCCTCTTCGACCAGTTGATAGGAGCTAAGGTGTTCTCCAAGATTGATCTCCGGTCGGGTTACCATCAAATTAAAATCCGGGCCGAAGACGTTCCCAAAACAGCCTTTTCTACCCGATACGGTCTATATGAGTACTTAGTGATGTCGTTCGGGTTGACAAATGCGCCGGCACACTTCATGTATCTCATGAACTCAGTGTTCATGCCTGAGTTGGACAAGTTTGTGGTGGTATTCATTGACGACATTCTAGTCTACTCGAAGTCAGAGGAAGAACATGCAGAGCATCTCCGTGTTGTCTTACAGAGGTTAAGGGAGCACCAGTTATATGCTAAGTTTAGCAAGTGCGAGTTTTGGTTGAAGCAAGTACCATTTTTAGGCCATATTGTCTCGGAAGAACGCATCGCGGTAGATCCCAGCAAGGTAAGAGATGTACTGAACTGGAAGACACCGAAGACCGTATTTCATATACGCAGTTTTCTGGGATTAGCTAGCTACTACCGCCGTTTCATTCCTAATTTCTCCAAAATTGCAAAGCCCATGACCGAGTTGCTTAAGAAAGATAAGAAATTCATGTGGGATGAAAGCTGCGAAGGTGCTTTTCAAACCTTGAAGAAGCACCTGACCACGGCCCCAGTATTAGCTCAGCTGGACCTGGGGAAGCCGTTCGATGTTTATTGTGACGCTTCAGGTATTGGATTGGGATGTGTGCTCATGTAATATGGAAGAGTTATTGCATATGGATCAAGGCAATTGAAGAAGCATGAGCAGAATTACCCGGTGCATGACCTGGAATTAGCAGCAGTGGTATTGGCCTTAAAGATGTGGAGACATTACCTGCTTGGGAATTTGGTTCGCATATACACCGACCACAAAAGCTTGAAGTATATTTTCACTCAAGACCACCTGAACATGAGACAGCACCGTTGGTTGGAATTGATTAAGGATTACGAGTTGGAAGTCCATTACCACCCGGGAAAAGCGAATGTCGTGGCTGACGCCCTAAGCCGCAAGGCTCACTGCCACCACATCCTAGTTAGCCCACAAGTCCAAGATGGTCATTATGTCCTAGTAACACCCCACGGGGCCCTCTACAACTTAGCGTTGATTCCTACCTTACGGGAGGAAATAGTGACAGCCCAGCAAAATGATAGATGCATAACACATCTCAAAAGGAGACTAAAAGAGGGTGATGCTAAGGTATAATGCTTTCGAGAAGACGCAGAAGGTGTTCTATGGTTCAAGGATCGACTGGTGGTTCCTAAGAATCTGGAACTCCGCAAGAAAATTTTGGACGAGGCTCACCTGGCCAAATACTCCATACATCCGGGCAGCAACAAAATGTACCATGATTTGAGATCCAAATATTGGTGGACTCGTATGAAAAGGGAAATAGCATGCTATGTCGCAGAGTGTGACACCTGCCGCCGAGTCAAGGCCGATCATCTGAAGAAGGCAGGCCTACTACAACCTTTGAGTGTTCCAGCCTGGAAATAGGAAGACATCAGTATGGATTTCATCGTTGGTCTACCATTGACGTCACATAAGTTTGACTCCATATGGGTCATTGTGGACCGATTAACAAAAGTCGCCCACTTTATCCCTGTGTCGACGCGGTTCAAGGTGCAAAAGTATGCGCAACTATACATTGAGCGGATCCTGTGTTTGCACGGAGTGCCCAAGACTATCGTATCCGATCGAGGCTCCCAATTTGTGGGACGCTTTTGGGAGAAGCTACACGAGACACTGGGCACCAGGTTGATCAGAGGTTCCGCATACCACCCCCAAACAGACGGTCAAACGGAAAGAGTTAACCAAATATTGGAAGACATGTTAAGGGCATATGTACTAAATCACAACAAGAAGTGGGACGAGTGCCTACCCTCGGCAGAATTCGCTTACAACAATAGTTACCAGGAAAGCATCAAGGTGGCACCATTCGAGGCTCTCAATGGGCGCCGTTGTCGCACACCACTGAATTGGTCGGAATCAGGGGAGAGGATAATATTTGGTCCGGAGCTAGTGCAGCAAGCTGAATAGAAGGTGCTTGAAATCCAATCCAACTTACGTGCGGCAAAGTCCAGGCAGAAAAGTTATGCAGAAAAAAGGTGACGCCCATTGGAATTCAGGGTCGGCGATATGGTCTACCTCCGAGTGTCACCCACCAAGGGTGTACAATGGTTTGGAATTCGCGGGAAGTTAGCACCCCGTTATATTGGTCCCTACCCTATCATTGCGAGATGCGGACCTGTGGCCTACCAACTCCAACTGCCAGTGGAACTCGCTGGAGTGCACGACACGTTCCACGTGTCCCAACTCAAGAGGTGTTTGAAGACACCGGTGGACATACCACTGGAGAGCGCCTAACAACTACAACCCGACCTGACTTATGTCGAGCATCCGGTGAAGGTACTAGACGAAAAGGAGCGAGCGACGCGAAAGGAGACACTAAAGTTCTATAAAGTGCAATGGAGCAACCATACCGCCAGAGAAGCTACTTGGGAAACTGCGGATTTCCTGCAAAGCCACTACCCCGAATTCCTACGTCACCACTTAGGTAAACCGTCAACACATCCTTTAATCTCGGGACGAGATTTTGTTAAGGGGGGAGGGCTGTGACACTCCTGGTGTCATCATGGTCCCAAGAGCAACACTTAGTCATCACAAGATCCTATTACTAAAAGTTTGAAAATTAAGTGGTCAATTCAAATCAAATTCAAACCAAATTGAATGACCTTTGCACTACAAGTTCTACATTTTCAGTAAAAGTCACCACTGCAAAAATTATATGTTGATGGTCATGGTCCATTAGAATTTTGGGAATTTTCTCAGATTTTTCATCCATCATTAAAGGCCTCACAAAAATGTTAGAATGGTTAAAAACCAGCTCTGTTCATAAAATTCTTAATCAAATTTTAGTGGGAACTGTTGGTAGTTAGTATTTTTATTAAATTCAGCATTTCATGCGGAGTCTACCCTATATTTGGTCTGATTTTAGCAGCCCTGGATTAATTCTAACGAAAATAACAAAGATAGTCGGCTGATAGGAATGGAAAAAGAAATGAAAAAGAAAAACTCCCCGTGGGACCCACCTGTCAGCGACTCAAAAGAAACACACTCGGCCGCTGCCCGCTCCGCCCGACTCAGTGCGCGCCGCGTGGTCACCGGCGTACGGCCAACGGCCGAAGCCGCGGATCGACGCCCCCACCGTTCCGACATCCCTCCTGTCCCCCCCCCCCCTTGCGGTCCGAACACCTCCCTGCCATTCTCTCTCTCGCACTCACGACTCCTTTCCTCTGCTCTCTCTTCCGCCGAGGCGCTCGCCAGCACCGCCGCGCGAGCTCCCGGTGCCCGGCCGCTGCACCGCCTCCCCGCCCCTGCCGTGAGCACCACCAGCCTCGCGCCAACGCTCTGGTGCTCCCCGTGGAGCTGACGTGTTCGTTCTCCTCCGAGCCGCCGCAAATCGACCATTTCCTCCCCGCCTCCGACCGCCGCCCCTCCGCGTCGCTCGACCCCCACGGTGAGCCCCTGGCCGATTCCTTGCACGGGCACGAGTGAATGCCTCTTCTTTCCCTTTCCGACCTCACTCGACTCTCCCCCGTGCAGCCATTCATCCGGAACACCGCCGCCGACCGCCGGAGCTCCGCCTCGTCATCGCCGAGCTAGTTCCGGTGAGCCACCCTCCCTCTTTTTGCCCGCGAAGTAAAAATCGGATTTTCTTGATTTAATCATTTCTAGAAATAGGTTAAACTGGTAAAATGAATAGTAAATTGATTAATAGGAAATTTGTGGCAAAATAAATTTTGTTAGCCTTGTCTGGACTTGTACTAATAAGGAAAAATGCTAAATCACAGCGCTCGTTAATTGTACTGTTAGGATTTAATTAAATGAGGAAAACACTTAAAAATCCATAACTAATTCATTATTAGGTATTTTTGAGCAAACTAAAATTCTCTGAGCTTCCCTAGTCATGTACTGTTATAGAAAAATGCTGATACCGCATGCATGGTAATATTTATACCAGGGTTAAAATGAATAGGAAAAACACTAATAAAATTATAATTAATTACAGAGAGCTGATAAAATATTAAAAATTGGTCACCAAGTAGGATTGTCAGTTTTAGTCGCCCTGGAAAAGTTTCATAAAGAAATTCTCTGTATATTAGCTAAAATTAATTTAATGTCTTTTTCCTGATAATAATTAATAGAAATTATTGGCTTGGTGCATGATAGTGAAACTTAACAATTAAATCACTCCTGGTGTAACCTAATTATAATAAATCACCCCTGCCCATTTGAAGATCAGAATCATGTCAATTTAATAAATTATGCCCGAGTGCAATTTTACCCGTTGGTAAAAATGGTTCCGCTCTAGGGCTGTTCACGGGTACTTAGTACCTTGCGAGGATTTTGCTTATCACACAAATATACTAATTAATCAGCACTTATTGGTCATGGACATCACTTGCATAGCTTCACCCCGGCACACACAAACACACCGTACTTGGGTGCGACGTTGTCGCGATCAAGTACAGGAGTCCATGAAGGAAATACACGAAACGACCTCACCCTGTGCCTCTGCTAAATACGCTATGTTGCTGCACTAATCAACACACCCCGCCCCCTTCCATGAATAACAGTGTACATTAATATATTTATTGAGGAAGTGCCATGAATCTTCTCTCATAGCATTCCCTTTTGCATCATATAGATCACGCCGTGAACCACGTGGAGACGGGACCGGAGCAGGACCCAGAAGGAGTGGGAGGTGTCGTTGCTGAGCAAGAGCAGACCCAAGGCAAGCCTCGGTGCATAACCCCGTTTTAAATTTTTATTCTATCACTAGCTAGGGATGTAAGCTTGCATGTGCATTAAGTGATAGGAGTTGATTGAAACCCTAGCGTGTAGTAGGTCCCTCTTCCCGATTATTAGCCTCAGGACGGTAGTCGCTCTGCTTAAATTAGGACGATTACTCATCGAGTGGTATGGAGATCACTCGTAGATAGGAAATATTATCACTGGGGAATGATATCGGATGAAGAAAAGGGTGGATGGAATCACAATGAAGATCGGACGGGCAACTAGGTGAAAAGGGAAGGGCAGTTTATCTTCAAGGTGGTAGCCCCGTCCGAGTCACCTAAGGCTACGCCTCATGTCCGGCCCATGGGATTAAGTTTGAACGTACTGTTTGCATGCTGGAGATATGGGCCCAGTAAACCAACGTAGCTACGACTACCGCCTGGTCCGAGGATAGCCTTCTCCCTTCTTTGGTGGAACTGGGGCTGAGAGGAGGGAACAATCCACCCACGGATGGCGGCACGGGGCGCATCGCGATGGGGGACCCTTCTCGGGGGAGTCTGGACCCGGAAGACCCTGCGGTACCGTGAGCGAAAGGTTGCTCCATGCGGCTTCCCGGAAGCGCGTATGGGTCATGCAAGCAGGTTTCTCCTGCAGGATGTAAATCGATTCGAGTCGCTGCCCCTCACATTAACGAGTACCACTTGATCGCTGCTCCGGAACAGTGTCGGAAGCCATTAAGATGATGTGTGGGTTTAATACTGCTGTTTGGAATTATTAAGATTGCATTGCAACTATGATTGTTATAGCTTTAGTGCAAACTAAATTTACTATTTCACATGACAACTTAACTTGGTGCTAAAACTTGAAAAATAAGGATTCACTCCTAGGCTGGCTTCCTGGCAATTTAAACCCTATCCCCAGTCTTTGCATGTCTAGGCGTCGGCTGTAGTTGGCCATTTTGACGGGTCAGTCTTGCTGAGTAAATTAGTTGCTCAGGGCGTAGCTCTATATGGTTTTCAGATGACCAGGACGGAGAATGCCACTGTGGTGGGAGGTTCCATTAGGAGGGCCAGCGCCCCGACTGTTGGAACATCGAGTGTGAGCTGTGCACAAATGAAGATGAGAATTAGGTCTTTGCTTGTCGGTACGGTGCTTGGGCAAAGCACCTACTATGGCCGGATAATCCCTGTGTGTCGCCGTGAGAGGGCGATTGTATCTTAGCTATTCCGTCGAATTGGTGAACCAATTGTCGAACTTTTCGCTTCCGTAATTTATTTCTGTCAAAACTCCGGTTTGTAATATAACTTCGGGTTTATGTAAACTCTGCTTCCCCACCTATGTTCCTGTTGCAATTATTTTCTCTGCCATGTATTGTACTATTGGGCGTCACAGCGCGTGTCGCCACCCGAGGGAGATCCTGGAACGGAGCCGCCTCTGTGGTAAGGCGGGTCCGTGACATAGGGTGGGATAAAATACCTTTGAATAGGAAATTGGTTAACAATGGGAGGGGGAAATTTTGACACTGGTGTGTTCTGTTTCGCAATAGTGGGGTAGGTCCTCTGGAAAAGGAGGAACAAAATGATGATTGAAAGGAAATTCACCAAATGCCCAACTAATATCCTGTACAATATGATCTCGCAGATGAAGAAATGGAGCCGCTTGTTGAGGGAGAAGGACAAGCCAAGGGTGAAGGAATACTGCAAGAACATGGAGACATGGCTCAGGCAGCCTAGGAGCCAAGGCACAGACTCAGTAGAAGTTTGGATTACCTGATTGATAAACATAATCTAGTCTTAGCCTGGTAGTAGGTTGAACGCTTAGTTTGGTTGGTGCCTCTATGTAAAACTGGCAACCCCAGTTTTTGTTTCCTGTGGCCTAGTGCCTTTTGTGTTTCCCGAACAATTGGCTTTCAATATAAGCTGGCTCCGGCCTTTTCTAAAAAAAAACTTACTATTCATCACTCATCAGTTCATGTCAGATGCGCTCGAGAGCTTGTGAAAGTGATTGCAACTTTTTTGCACGAGCATGAACAGCACCAAGGAACCGTATGCATGATGACGAGTTTCAGTGATCTCGCTGCTCACTGATGGTTTTTGTCAAGATCACTCTGCATGGGGCAGGTGGCAGAACCTGTTACGCTTGTTTTTCCCATTCGCAATCACAAGATAATTTTCGCCATAAACAATAGGGAAAATAATGTTTCCACACTAGCTAAGACCACGTTGCTACTATGAATTTAAAAATATATACTTCCTTCGTTCTTAAATTATTGTTGTTGTTGACTTTTTTATTTAACCTAACTATTTGTCTTATTTAAAATATTATTTTAAATATGAAATTTTTTAAATTATGCCTCAATTTTCTTTAATGATAAAACAAACTATGATAACATATATGATATTTTTAAAAAAAATTATGAATAAGATGAATGATCAAAATTAACTAAAAAAGTCAATAACGATAACAATTTAAGAACGGAGAAAATATGTAAGAAAATTGGGATATGAGTTCCAAATGCTTTCTGTGCTGGAGCAATTGTCCATCTCCAATATTGAAATTTGGGGAATCGGACATCACGATTGGGCAAACCCTTTGGGAAATTAGTACATGTGCTACTCTGCTTGTGTCGGATGATAAGTTCACCTTGGCGTCTTCCCCACCCGTGTCGAGTAGTAGCAGCTACAGCCGCTTGAGCCTTGAGACTGGATGCAGAACACGGAAGTGGCGGTGGCGCCATCCGGCTGCCATGCCAAGTTGAGCAGAAACAAGAACCGGCTGCACGCAAAATATAGCAAAAGTTCGATGGATAAAAGCTGTTTAAACACATGTAAAACAGTCTATTGTGACAATAGGTGCATTAAAGTTAAAAAAAAAAACAGAGAGCGATCTACTAGCTGGTGGGACTAATTCCGAAATGGAGATCTATAGTCTCATCTCCAGGAGCGATCTTCGGCAACACAAACCGTAAGCAGTCGTCAAGGTTGGGTGACCCTTTGGAGAAATCAGTGCATGCTACCTTGATCTTGGCGCTCTGGCAAAAGTCAATGAGCCGATCGTCCTTGCGAGGTCCTCCCTTGTTGTGGAAGGAGTAGTACCTGAAATCGCATATCAGTTCCTTCAACGAGCCATCCTGAGACTGGACGCAGAGCGCGGAAATGGCGACAGCGCCATCCTGCTGCCGCACCAAGTTCAGCAGGAACAGAACGTGGGTGGGGGCGGTGGCAGTGGCGTTGGGAATGTTGGTGCGGAGGAAGTTGAAGCCGTTGCGAAGGAGGATCTTGCAGCTCTCATGTTTGGATTCCCTCACCCTAGTGGTGCATGGCCAGCCGTGTACCCCGGCAATGTGGGCAAGCAGTGCATCCATCGAGCCAACGAAGTTACAAGCTTCGCCGGGGCAGTGGAACCGGGAGAGCATGGTACATGACTTCTGATGGCTCTGCTGCTCATGGTAGGCTGGTTTTGCGGTGCAACCGCTGGCGGAGTTGGGGCACGGGATGTGGATGGACTCCACCACCCGCTCCATGGCGTGGCACCGGCGGAAGCCACCGGTGCGGCCTCCGCATACATGGCACTTTGCTGGATTCTTGAGCTTCTTGCGGCATGGCAAGCACACGACATGCCCCACTTCGCACTGCATGCAGGCAGATATCAAAGATGAAATCAGTTTTGTAAACGTTCAACACATTCATACGAGATTCAACTTTTGTTAGTATTAACTTATACTCCCTCTATTCATGTTTTCTTGACGTTTCAGACAGCAAAATACAGTTGAATATCTAGATCAATTTTCTAGTATCTGAAACGTAAACAAAATATGGCCCGAGGGAGTAAATTTTTTAGACGTCGAAATTTCTTCAAATAGAGACGAAATGTAGATGAAATTTGCATAGGTGCCTGCTAGGAATTGCTGGTAATTATATGATCTTTGGGCAGAGCGGAGTAGCCTTGTGGGTGCAGTGTCTAGGGGCCTGCCTGCTTTACATCGCAGTCGCAGTTCATACACTCCGGCAGCCTGAATTTTACTATGGATAATGATAGTATTAAACACTAACCATGATATATATATAATACACGTTGTTGCTGGGAATTCAATCCTACTATATTTAAGTTATGGCATCGATGGTAACTAAATATTTGTTTACTTGTATAGATAGATGCTTGGTGGGGCAGGGTTCACAGAATATGAAGAAGAAATTTAATCTAGGAGGTGATGAAACATCTCCTCCCAATTCCCATGAGTAGAGAAAAGCGAGAAGATTAAGCTGTGGTATGGTTTTTTGTTGGCCGGACTGGACTCTGCATCTATGGACGGGCCCATGGGTGGGTGGATTTACCGATTAGTGCTAGGGCTCTACTCGACCGATTAGATCGATATGTGTGTGACCATGTGGATTACGGTGGTTTAGGGATAATTACCTGGAAGATCGGAGGCTTCAGCGGGAGGAAGCAGATGCCGCAGTCGAATGCGTCGGTGTCCTCCAGCGTCACTTCCCTCTTCCCCGATGCGCGCTTGTTCGCCGGCGCGCACTGCTCTGACTTCGGAAGCTTCGGGGGCTTAACATCATCATCTTGGACGCTGGTGCTTGTTGCTCGCTTGGATGCCCTCTTCCGTGTTCCGACGGTTGGCGGCGGCGGCAGCTCCTCTTCTTCCTTCTTCGGAAAGGACTGACCGTTGCCAAGCCTCGCCATGGTTACGGGGGATTGGGGGAGAGACTGTTTGTTGTTGAAGATGATGGACCCGTGCACTATATCCGTATTTATACAAAGAAGATCGGATCGTTTTGGACTCGGAGGACCGGACTATAATCCCAACTCTCCCTCCATCGAACTCAATTGCACGATTGGTCGATGCATGGAATAAGTTTGCTGATCGAAACGGACCCGATAATTTACATAAGTTTGATGCGGCTTATGCAAGGTGAGCACAGATCATGATCCCTCGGATCGCCCCAGTCGGCGAGCTTCGCCGGCGGTGGGCGTCGTCGCTAGCTGAGGATCAGGCGGATCAGGACGCGTTTGAAGACAGGACTGCGCCGCTGGAGGAGGAGGACGGGGATGTGGAGGACACAGACGAGGTTGAGTGGTCGACACCGCAAATTTTTCCTCGAGCACAGAGCGATCCATTGCTTGGGTTAAGACCTGCAGGATCATATGCTCGTTTCTGGGATCATAGCGGTAATCACTCAGCATCGATCGAGCCCCCACCGTCCACTCCATCAAAGGCGTCCATGTGCCGCCGGGCCAAGGAGGCAGGATTCTCGGAGGCTCAAATTAAAGAGACAACAAGATTGCTAGAAGATTCTGAGGTATGTGGAAAGTTGTTGGCCACTGCAACACCACGTTCGATCGACCGGCCAACATCAATGGCACGGAATATCGTTTCCACATTGCTTGAAGGTCGGAAGAAATCGAGTGGTGTTTGGCATGGCCCTTTACCTATGCCTAGAATCTCTCCCTCTCTGACGCTGGGAGACTGTGTGGTTGCTGATCAGAGGACACTCGATGTACCTCGCCGACGATCACCGGAATCAGAACCGGATTCAAGTTCAAGTGCAAATCAAGATCCAAAGTCCTTGGAGATCCGTTCTTCTAATTTGAAAAAGCCCACAAAAACGGTTCAGTTTTGGACGGGCACGGGCTGGACTCGGGTCAGTTTGAATACCAGTGTGGGCCGTATTTTGGCTAGAAGAGGAAGACTTGCACCACAGTTTCGTCCGTTCCCTACAACCCTACAAAACACAGCCGCCGCCAAGCCATCGTACGCGGAAGCTTTGACGCAAGGCATGGATGGTTTCGGGACTGCAGGTCGGGGAGGCGGGGCTCAGGGTGCCGGTCGAGGATCCGTGCAAAACTTCCATTTGGGGATGCAAAGCGGACAGGGATTTCAGGCTGGATTGCATGGCGCTGGTGGTTTTCAATCTGGACTGTACCCGGGATCGCAAGGCAATCTTGATCAATTCAGCAATCAAGGTGGAAACGTAGTGCAACATCAGTTTCCGGCCAATGGAGGAGGCGGGCATGGTTCTTTCCATCAGAACTTCCAACACCAGGGACAGTTCAACACTTTCCCGAAATCAAGGTTTCAAGCAGGTTCAGGAAGTGGGGGAATTCCAGGTGTCCAGAATCAAGGGGGAGGCAGTTTCCAAGGCCCGAATGGTGGTGCAGGAGGGTTTGATCCGGGTTACGGTGGAGGTGACAGGGATTGGCAACGAGTGCATCGCGGCAGGAATCCAGATCGTGGGCGCGGCCGTCAGCTCCCTGGGAGGGGCAATTTTGCTCAGTCAGGACAATATGGCAGGGGTCAAGGAGGGCAACTTTCGAATATGGCTGGTTGGCCTGGGGCACGTTTTCCAGAGAGACAGGCAGATGGAGCGGTCGACACTGCTCAGAACCCTGTCCAGAGCACATCGCACTAGTGCCAGGTAATGCTGCACTAGGTACTGCTGCTTCGTCTGCAAATGTTGAGGCTGATGGCGACAAACCCCAACCAGTACAGATTACAGACAAGTCCAAAGGAAAACAGGTTGCATCTAGTAGCAACGAAGGGAAGGCCGCAAAGAAATCAAAGATTTATTGTCATCGTTGTTGTGCCAGGGGTCATGTTTTGGCAGATTGTGCGGAGCTTCTTTTTTGCCAAATCTGTCAAAGTGATGAGCATGTGGCGGCCAAATGCCATTTAAAGAAGAATAAGCCGATTGCTCACATGGTCGGTTATGGTGTTGATGAGCTTGGATTTTTCTACATACCCCATGGCCCAATCCCGTTAAGCAAAAATGAGAGTACAATGGCGTTGATTAAGGTACAAGGGGGTCAGCTAACTGAGGAACAGGTTGTGGGTCATCTTCAGAGGCTTGTTTCGGACACCTTTGAATGGGATGTCCAGTTACATGCTGAGAACACTTGGACAGTCCCTTTTCCGTCTAAGGCAGATTTAAAACGTATTGTAAATTTTGGATCAGCTGATCTTAAAAATGGTATGTTTCTGAAATTTGAGGAGTTTGATGAGGAAGAGGACTTTGGTATTGAGCTTCCAACAGTGTGGATGGGGGTAACAAACCTTCCCAGGGTGTTAAGAAAATATGAGATCCTGTGGGCTATTGGGACCATGTTCGGTGCAACGCAGAAGGTAGACATGATCTCGACTAGGCAGAGCAAGTTTGGAAGATTCATGGTTGGTGTTCTTAACCCTGCTATCATCCCCAACAAGATGGAAGTGGTTATTGGGAAACGGTACATGGAGCTTAAATTTGTGGTTGAGCCCCACCAGATTGCTCCACATCCAAATTCTGCAGCTAGTGATCCAAATGATCAAGATGGGGAGGACAAGGAGTCGGATAGGAGCAAAGGTCGAAAGGACAATAATATTAGTAAGGCGGGTGCAAGTACTAATATCGCCTCTAGAGGCGTCGAAACAAGTAGCATCATGGGATCTGCTGAACCTGGTGATGAGATGATGGAAGAGGAGGGAATGGTACAAGACCTTCCATATGAGGATTAGGATGACGATGATCTTCTAGATGAGGTGGACAGTGTTGTTGACGAATTATCGGGCGGTACAGATGATGTTGCGAAGATTGTGGTTTCGATCACTGGACAACATCACGGTTTTTGACGTGGCGTTTTGGTCATTGATTCTGTCACGGACCCGCCCTACCACGGAGACGGTTCCGTTCCAGGATCTTCCTCGGGTGGCGACACGCGCTGTGGCGCCCAATAGTACAATACATGACAGAGAAAAAAAAAAAATAATTGCAACAGGAACATAGGTGGAGAAGCAGAGTTTACATAAATCCGAAGATATATTACAAACCGGGGTTTCAACAGAAATAAGTTGCGGAAGCGAAAAAAAGTTCAGCACTGGTTCACCAGTTCGACGATATAACTAAGATACATTCGCCCTCTCACGGCGACACGCAGGGAACATCCGGCCTTAAAAGGTGCCTTGCCCAAGCACCGTACCGGCAAGCAAGGACCTAATCCTCATCTTCATTTGGGCACAGCTCCCACTCGATACTCCAACAGTCAGGACGCTGGCCCTCCCAATGGAATCTTCCTCCACAGTGGCACTCTCCGTCCTGGTCATCTGAAAACCACATAGAGCTACGCCCTGAGTAACTAGTTTACTCAGCAAGACTGACCCGTCAAATTGGCCAACTACAGCCGACACCTAGACATGCAAAGGCTAGGGATAGGGTTGATATTGCCAGAAAACTCGCCTAAGAGTGGATCCCTATTTTTCAAGTTTTAGCATCAAGTTGAGTTGTCATGCAGAATAATAAATTTAGTTTGCACTAGAGCTATAGCAATCATAGTTGCAATACAATCTTAATAAGTTCAAACAGCAGTATTAAACCCACATAGCATCTTAATGGCTTCCGGCACTGTTCCGTAGCAGTGATCAAGTGGTACTCGTTACTGTGAGGGGCAGCGACTCGAATCGATTTACATCCTGCAGGAGAAACCTGCTTGCACGACCCATACGCGCTTCCCGGAAGCCGCATGGAGCAACCTTTCGCTCACGGTACCGCAGGGTCTTCCGGGTCCAGACTCCCCCGAGAAGGGTCCCCCATCGCGATGCGCCTCATGCCGCCATCCGTGGGTGGATTGTTCCCTCCTCTCAGCCCCAGTTCCACCAAAGAAGGGAGAAGGCTATCTTCAGACCAAGCGGTAGTCGTAGCTACGTCGGTTTACTGGGCCCATATCTCCAGCATGCAAACAGTACGTTCAAACTTGATCCCATGGGCCGGACACGAGGCGTAGCCTTAGGGGGGACTCGGACGGGGCTACCTCCTTGAAGACAAACTGTCCTTCCCTTTCCACCTAGTTGCCCGTCCGGTCTTCATTGTGATTCTATCCACCCTTTCCTTTATCCGATATTATTCCCCAGTGACAAAAATTCCTACCTACGAGTGGTCTCCATACCACTCGATAAACAGTCGTCTTACTTTAAGCAGAGCGACTATCGTCTTGAGGCTAGTAATCGGGAAGGGGGACCTACTGCACACTAGGGTTGCAATCAACTCCTAGCACTTAATGCACAGACAAACTTACATCCATAGCTGGTGATAGAATAAAAATTTAAACTGGGTTATGCCCCGGGGCTTGCCTTGGTGCTGCTCTGGGTCGGCTATGGCGCCTTCCGCTCCTTCGGGATCCTGCTCCGGTCCTGCCTCCACTTGGTTCACGGCGTGATCTATATGATGCAAGAGGGAAAACCGTGAGGGAAGATTCATGGCACTTCCTCAATAAATACGTTAATGCACACTGTTATTAGTGGGATTAAACGGTGTGCCGAGACGTTCGAGGGCATCGCTTAAGGAGTGGGGCACAGGACGAGGGTACTTCGTGTATTTCCTTCATGGACTCCAGTACTTGACCGCAACGACGTCGCATCCAAGTACGGTGTGTCGGTGGGTGCCGGGGCAGAACTGTGCAGGTGCCGCCCAGGGTTCGCAGGCGCTCACTAATTAGCGCTAGTGTGAGCAACCTTCGTAAAGTACAAATACCCGCAAACTGCCTGAAAACGGAACCCTTTAGCGAACGGGTAAAAATGGCACTCGGGCAATCAATGGGTCGACAGGGTTCGGGTCTACGAAAGGGCAGGGGTGATTAGTTATAATTAGGTTACACCAGGAGAGAGTTAATTGCTAAGTTTTCCCTACCAAATATTAAGCCAAAAATTAATTATTAATTATTATAAGGACAAAGGCATTAAATTAATTTCAGCTAATAAACATAGAATTTCTATATGAAATTTTTCCAGGAAGACTAAAACTGAAAATCCTCCCTGGAGGCAAATTTTTCCCATTTTATCTGCTTTCTGTAATTAATAAAAAAAATCTATTAGTGCTTATCCTATTTATTTTAATCCTGATATAAAAATTACTAAACATGGGGCATTATTATTTTTCTACAGCAGTGCAAGCTCACACCAGTCTAACAAAATTTATTTTGCTACAAAATTCCCATTATTCAATTTACTATGCAATTTACCAGTTTAACCTATTTCTGGAAATGATTTAAATAAGAAAAACCGATTTTACTCTGCGGGCCGCAAATAGGCAGCCCACTGGGCTGGGACTCGCCCGCGGCCCAGCGCGAGCGCGAGCGCGAGGGCGCTCGGCCGAGCGCGAGGCCAGGCCCACTGGCCTTCGCGGCCCAGCGGCCAGCGGGGCCGAGTACGCGCGCGCGCGCGCGCGCGCGTGCTCTCGCCGGAGCACGGCGGCGCCGACAGGGGGGGGGTCGCCGCAGCTCGCTGCGGTCAGTGGCTCGGGCCGGTCCTTAAAGGAGAAATGATCTACGCCCCACCGCGCACTCGTCTAGGCTATTGGGATCCATCGGTGGCGGCCGGACGTGGCCCAGCGACGGCGGCGGAAACAGGGCAGGGTGCGGCGGCGGCGGGCGCGACAAGGGAAGGTTGGTAGGGCTCGGGATCTAGTCCGAGAGCTCCACTGGAGCACGGAGAAGGAAGTCACCGAGCTTCTCCCGCAAGAGGGAGGCCGGGGGTGTGGTCTCACCGGCGAGGTAGGGATTGCGGTAGCCGGCGGCGGCCTCGAGCGACGGACTAAGGGAAAATGTGGTCGGAGTTGCCCATCCCGAGCTCAAATGCGCGCGCGAACAAGATGTGAAGCTCCTCGAGCAAAGAATCGGTCAGGGGCTCACCGTGGGTGCCGGGCGACGTGGTGAAGCGGCGGTCGGAGACGGGGAGGACGAGGTCGATTCGTGGCGGCTCGTTGCGGAAAGAGGAAGGTGGCTTCGCGTGGAGCTTGAAGACGCCGTGGTGAGGCTGTGGACGTCGACGAGCTCCTGGAAGCGACAGCGAGGTGGCGGTGGCGCGGAGCAGCAGCGACGGCGGAAGCAGAGGCGAAGGCGGAGAGTGTGCGAGAGAGAAAGGGAGTGAATGTGGCTCGGACAGCGCGGCGGTCGGCAAAAGGCATGTCCGAACGCGCGCGTGGGCCCGTCGATCCGCGGCAACGGCCGTTGGCCGTACGCCGGCGACCACGCGGCGCGCGACAGGCGGGGCAGCGCGGCCTCGGCCGAGTTGTGTTTTCTCTGGGTCGCTGACAGGTGGGTCCCGCGGGCAGTTTTCTTTTTCTTTTCTTTTTCCACTCCATTCAGCCGACTGCCTTTGCAAAAATTGTGGGAATTAATCCAGAGCTGATAAAATCAGACCAAAATTATGGTAGGCTCCCCATGATGTGCTGGTTTTTACAAAAATACTAACTACCAACAGTCCCTACAGAATTTGCCTCAGAAATTTTATGAACAGAGCTGGTTTTTGACCACTTTAACAATTATTTGAGGCCTTTACTGATGGACTAAAATTTTGGAAAATTTTCCAAAATCCTAATTGACTAAGACCATCAACATATAATTTTTGCAAAGGTGAGTCTTATTGAAAATTTGGGACTTGCAGTTCAAAGGTCATTCAAAAGGGTTTTGAATTCAATTGGATTTGAATTTTGAATTTAAACCAATGCTTGGTGTCAAGGTTTTAGACTGGCCTAGGTGACACCCTTGGGACCCTAATGACAATAGGGGTGTCACAGCCCTCCCCCCTTAAGAAAATCTCGTCCCGAGATTTAGGAGGTGTGAAGGTTTACCTAAATGGTGGTGTAGGAACTCGGGGTAGTGGCTTCGCAGGAACTCTTCAGTTTCCCAAGTAGCTTCTCTGGCGGTATGGTTGCTCCATTGGACTTTATAGAACTTCAGCGTTTTCTTACGTGTCGCTCGCTCCTTCTCATCCAGAACTTTTATCGGATGCTCGGCATATGTCAGGTCAGGTTGTAGTGGTTGGGTGCCTTCCAGTGGTATGTCCACCGGTGTTTTCAAACACCTCTTGAGTTGGGATACGTGAAACGTGTCATGCACTCCAGCGAGTTCCGCTGGCAGTTGGAGCTGGTAGGCCACTGGCCCCCATCTAGCAATGATAGGGTAGGGACCAATATAACGGGGTGCTAACTTCCCGCGAATTCCAAACCGTTGAACACCCTTGGTGGGTGACACTCGGAGGTAGACCATATCGCCAACCCTGAACTCCAACGGGCGGCGCCTTTTGTCTGCATAACTCTTCTGCCTGGACTTCGCCGCACGTAAGTTGGATTGGATTTCAAGTACCTTCTGTTCAGCTTGCTGCACTAGCTCCGGACCAAAGATTATCCTCTCCCCTGATTCTGACCAATTCACTGGGGTGCGACAGCGGCGCCCATAGAGGGCCTCGAATGGTGCCATCTTGATGCTTTCCTGGTAACTGTTGTTGTAAGCGAATTCTGCCAAGGGTAGGTACTCATCCCACTTCTTGTTGTGATTCAGCACATATGCCCTCAACATGTCTTCCAATATTTGGTTAACTCTTTCCGTTTGACCGTCAGTTTGGGGGTGGTAGGCGGAACCTCTAATCAGCCGGGTACCCAGTGTCTCATGTAGCTTCTCCCAAAAGCGTCCCACAAATTGGGAGCCTCGATCGGACACGATAGTCTTGGGCACTCCGTGCAGACACAAGATTCGCTCAATGTAGAGTTGCGCATACTTTTGCATTTTAAACCGTGTCGACACAGGGATAAAGTGGGCGACCTTTGTTAATCGGTCCACAATGACCCAAATGGAGTCGAGTTTATGTGCCGTCAGCGGGAGACCAACGATAAAATCCATGCTGATATCTTCCCATTTCCAAGCTGGAACACTCAAGGGTTGGAGTAGGCCTGCCTTCCTTAGATGATCGGCCTTGACTCTGCGGCAGGTATCACATTCTGCGACATAACGTGCTATTTCCCTTTTCATACGAGTCCACCAGTATTTGGATCTCAGATCATGGTACATTTTGTTGCTGCCCGGATGCATGGAGTATTTTGCCATGTGAGCCTCGTCCAAAATTTCCTTGCGGAGTTTCGGATCCTTAGGAACCACCAGTCGAGTCTTGAACCATAACACACCCTCGGTATCTTCTTGAAAGCATTGTACTTTATCATCACCCTCCTTTAGCCTTCTTTTTAGATGTGCTATGCCTTCATCCTTCTTCTGAGCTGACACTATTTCTTCCCGTAAGGTAGGGATTAATGCTAAGTTGTACAGGGTTCCTTGGGGTGTTACTCGGACATAATGACCATCTTGGACTTGCGACCCGACTAAGATATGGTGACAGTGAGCCTTGCGGCTTAGGGCATCAGCCACTACATTCGCCTTTCCCGGGTGGTAATGGACTTCCAACTCATAATCCTTAATTAATTCCAACCAACGACGCTGTCTCATGTTCAGGTGGTCTTGGGGACGTCCTCGGCACGAATTTTAATCTGATGATAGCCCGACCGGAGATCAATCTTGGAGAACACCTTAGCTCCTATTAACTGGTCGAAAAGGATGTCAATACGGGGCAGTGGATATTTGTTCTTGACAGTCACCGCATTGAGGGGTCGGTAGTCTACACACAGCCTCAGGGTCTCATCTTTCTTCTTCACGAACAATGCCGGACAACCCCAAGGCGAGGAGCTTGGTCGAATGAATCCCTTATCCAGTAGCTCCTTAAGTTGCTCCTTCAGCTCCGCTAGTTCCTTGGGCGCCATTTTATATGGTCTTTTGGATATGGGTGCCGTTCCTGGCTGAAGCTCAATCTTGAACTCAACATCCCGATCCGGTGGTAGTCCGGGAAGGTCGTCAGGGAATACGTCCGGAAATTCCCTAACCACTGGAATATCTTTTATTTTCCCGGCTATGGTGTGGTGAACACTCGGTGCGACCAGTCGGGGTGGTCGTACTCGGAAGCTTACGCTACCATGGGTGGGAGAGTTTAAGTGCACCGTGTAGGTGTCTATGTCCAGCATAGCTTTATGTTGCCTCATCCAAGGCATGCCCAAGATAACGTCAATGCTGCAACCATCTAAGACTATGCACTTAGTAGGGTAGACCTTCGATCCTAGGGTTATTGGAAGTTTGTCTACTTCATAAAGAGCAGGGGTTTGCCCACCAGCTGATTTAATGGTGTATCGTGCTCTCATAAGGGTACGGGGCAGCCGGTGCTTGTCAACAAAGAACCCACTGACAAAGCTATGAGATGCTCCTGAGTCAAACAGTACTAGTGCAGGGTGGTCTCGAACAGAGAACATACCAGCAAGGATGGGACTGTTTTCCGGAATCTCCTCCAGGGTGGTGTTGTTCACTTGCCCCACACGAACTGGTCCTCGGTTGTTGCGGTTGTTGTTGGTGTTGCTACTCCTTGCCGGGTTCTGACCAGTGCTTTTCTTGGGGTGTGGGCACTCCCTTGAGAAATGCCCCGGGCGGCCGCAGTTGTAGCAGGGGAAAGGTCCGGGTTGAGGGTTTGGCCGCTGGGGTGGGCGAAATCCTCCTTGACTCTGCTGCGGACGCGGTACCGGGGGTCGCTGCTGTGCTAGCTGAGGCGGGCGCACAGCAGGTGCCGGCACGGGGGCGGAGCGGTACCTCTGTCCTGACGGGGTGGTGTACACCATGCGGAACTTCTGCGGGGGTCCATTGGATGGCCCCATAGCACTTGCGGAGCGCTTCCGTTCTGCCATCACCCTGCGATATCCGTCCTCCGCGACGATCGCGTTATTGACAAACTCAGCGAAGGTGCCTCCCATGTTAAGGTTGAGGCGGTCCTGTAGCTCAGCACTGAGCCCCTCCAAGAAACGGTCCTTACGCTTGGCGGGGGTGTCCACTTGTTCCGGAGCGTACAGCGCCAACCGGTTGAACTCTTCACAGTATTCCTCGACACTGCGGTTGCCCTGCTTTAGAGCGGCGAATTCACGCGCCTTCCTGCGGACGAGCCCCGCAGGGATGTAGTGAGCGCGGAACGCATCCTTGAATTCACCCCACGTAATCTGTCGGTCGGTTCCCATAGAAGTGACATGGTTGGCCCACCATGCCCCAGCCGCACCATGCAGTTGCTGCGCGGCGAACAGTGTCTTCTGCACCGGCGTGCAGTTAAGGAGTCCAAACTTGGACTCAAGCATGCGAAGGAAGTTCTCTGCCTCCATGGGCTCGGTGGTTGAGCTGAACGTGGGCGGCCTGGTGGCGAGGAAATCGGAGTAGGAGCTGTTCTGGGGCGCTCCATCATGGTGGCCCCTAGCATTACGAGGTGCTAGGTTTTGCCGTGCCACTTCCCGCATGAACTCCGCCTGCTGTTGCTGGCTCTCCATCATCGACGCGAAAAACTGCGCCATCATCTGCATGGGGTTAGATGGCGGCGGCGGTGGTGGAGTTCCTAGCGGAGAGTCGGTCTCTCTAGCCCGGGAACCTTCGGGCTGCTCACCATGCAGCTCGTTGGTGTTACGGGTGCGCACCATTCTGAAATACAGAAACAAGGGTCCAGTTAGTCACTTATCCAAACATGAGCATATAGGTTACCAAAGCTAATGACACAGCATGCAGGACAACAATGTGGTACACAACATAATCTCGATGAAGCTGAAATTTTCCATGTTATCATAATCCTAGTACAAGTCCACAGTTCCACTCTACAAGAACTCGGAATATGTGACCGTCGAGTCTGCAAAAGCCAATCACGCGGGTGATCCCCAAAATACAACAACCACGCGTGGAGTGTCCCAAAAGCTATCCACCTATCCAGCCCTACAAGCACGACCTAGTCGCATCTACTACTACTGCCAAGCCTGGACACCAGCGGTGCCAGAGGGCCCTGGCCGGTCTGCGCCGGTCGGAACGAGTGGCTCATAGTCCACGTCAGACTCTTCGCCCGCATCCTCCTCGGGCTCCTCCTCTGCGGGTGCTGCCTGCGGTGCAGCGATCGCGTCCAACTGAGCCTGAAGGTCCTGGTTCTCATGGATCAGCGTCTCCAAATCCTCCCCCATAAGGTCCATCTCCTGCTGGGCACTCGCCAGCTGCTGCTGCAAGTGCTCGTTATGGTTCGCCCGCTGCTGCATGATTACACCTCGTCTGTCCACCTCCTGTGCGAGGGTGTCCCGCTGCTCAGTGATCTCCGACACGCGAGTCTCACTCGCCTCAAGAGCAGCGGTCAACCGCTGAATCTCTCTCTGCTGGGCATCAACCTGTGTCTGCAGGTCGTTCCTCTGCAGCCACACCTGCTCAGCCTCCGCCAGCAAGACTCTGCTGCGACGGCTAGACTCCTCATCCAAGTTGAGGAGATACTCGGAGTAGTGGGCTATGCGGTGGTACCCCGCGTGGTACTCCGGGTAGTCGTCACGAGAGACGCGTCTCACACGCCTCTGCCACATCGGGTCAGCCTGGTGCCAGATGGGGATCATCTCGAACGGCGTCCCCGAGAGCGCTGCTACGTTGCGCCCACAGAAGTGAGTGAGAGCCTGGTGAGCGACCCTCTCCAGGCCCTCCCGGAGGCTCCCAGACGTGACGGTGCTCTCCATACCCGCCAAGTCGGGGTTGCGCGGGTGTGGGGAGACACTGAGATGCACCTCTGCAAAAGGCACACCGTGGTGGCGGGTCTCACGCCCGCGGTACGAAGGCTGCTCCTCGTAGCCCAGGGCGCGTAGCATCTCCCACAGAAGGGTGGGAAAGCCACGGTGGTGTAGACCGGTGGTGTAACGCCACCCGTCGTGCCGGAACAGCTCAAACCCGTGCTCGTCCATCTGGAACACAAACCCCAAAAGTGAGTACTAGTCCCCGACGCAGAGGGTGCAGGTCAAATAAACAATTTGAAGCAGCGAGTAAAATACCGGCTCTAATCCAACACTACCGGAATAGAATCCTTAACCGCTTCCCTGAAAACACAGCCACAGCCCTAGGGTGAGCGGGACAAGGATTCACGGATTTAGCGCGACAGGCATACCACCCGAAATTGTACTAACCTGATTTCGACGCGCTAACTCGGAAGACCACGTTGGTGGTGTCCGGTGATTCTTAAACCAACATTCCGGCTAGAGTCAGAAGGTTCGTTTAAGAGTTCGAAAGTCACAAGCGAGGAGGTGTCGATTCGTACGGAAGACAGACTGCTAGAACTTTGGTTTCTTGTTAACGTTGCGGCGCTTTTTAACATTTTCAAATATGCCAATGCTTTCGGCCTACCCATCCTCACCAAATAAGAAATTGGTCACGAATAGGACCATTCGTATAGTCGGTGGCAGACGATCTCTCAAGTTAGTCGTATACTACCCGTTTCTTACGAGAATCGTGGTCAGCGTACCTGCAGAAGACTCATTCCAGAAACATTACATCAAATCAAAAGAAACGAGCCGAAAATAATCCCTTATTATTGTCCTAGGGTAGGACACTGATGTTTTACGCAATCAGCCCGCGTTCACACCATTGTGCTAGCTTCCCATGTTACAGTCCACTGGGCGGGACACATACCTGCGTTGACGATGCCGTAGATACAGTATTTAAACAAACAACCTCCTACAGTTAGCGTTGCCACCTGAATCATAACTTATTAATAACCTATTGGGCACGTCCTCACACGTTCGTTACGGGGTTTTTGAAAATATGTCTTTGAATATTGTACTATTCCCGAGATAGCTCTGATACCACGCTGTCACGGACCCGCCCTACCATGGAGACGGTTCCGTTCCAGGATCTTCCTCGGGTGGCGACACGCGCTGTGGCGCCCAATAGTACAATACATGACAGAGAAAAAAAAAATAATTGCAACAGGAACATAGGTGGAGAAGCAGAGTTTACATAAATCCGAAGATATATTACAAACCGGGGTTTCAACAGAAATAAGTTGCGGAAGCGAAAAAAAGTTCAGCACTGGTTCACCAGTTCGACGATATAACTAAGATACATTCGCCCTCTCACGGCGACACGCAGGGAACATCCGGCCTTAAAAGGTGCCTTGCCCAAGCACCGTACCGGCAAGCAAGGACCTAATCCTCATCTTCATTTGGGCACAGCTCCCACTCGATACTCCAACAGTCAGGACGCTGGCCCTCCCAATGGAATCTTCCTCCACAGTGGCACTCTCCGTCCTGGTCATCTGAAAACCACATAGAGCTACGCCCTGAGTAACTAGTTTACTCAGCAAGACTGACCCGTCAAATTGGCCAACTACAGCCGACACCTAGACATGCAAAGGCTAGGGATAGGGTTGATATTGCCAGAAAACTCGCCTAAGAGTGGATCCCTATTTTTCAAGTTTTAGCATCAAGTTGAGTTGTCATGCAGAATAATAAATTTAGTTTGCACTAGAGCTATAGCAATCATAGTTGCAATACAATCTTAATAAGTTCAAACAGCAGTATTAAACCCACATAGCATCTTAATGGCTTCCGGCACTGTTCCGTAGCAGTGATCAAGTGGTACTCGTTACTGTGAGGGGCAGCGACTCGAATCGATTTACATCCTGCAGGAGAAACCTGCTTGCACGACCCATACGCGCTTCCCGGAAGCCGCATGGAGCAACCTTTCGCTCACGGTACCGCAGGGTCTTCCGGGTCCAGACTCCCCCGAGAAGGGTCCCCCATCGCGATGCGCCTCATGCCGCCATCCGTGGGTGGATTGTTCCCTCCTCTCAGCCCCAGTTCCACCAAAGAAGGGAGAAGGCTATCTTCAGACCAAGCGGTAGTCGTAGCTACGTCGGTTTACTGGGCCCATATCTCCAGCATGCAAACAGTACGTTCAAACTTGATCCCATGGGCCGGACACGAGGCGTAGCCTTAGGGGGGACTCGGACGGGGCTACCTCCTTGAAGACAAACTGTCCTTCCCTTTCCACCTAGTTGCCCGTCCGGTCTTCATTGTGATTCTATCCACCCTTTCCTTTATCCGATATTATTCCCCAGTGACAAAAATTCCTACCTACGAGTGGTCTCCATACCACTCGATAAACAGTCGTCTTACTTTAAGCAGAGCGACTATCGTCTTGAGGCTAGTAATCGGGAAGGGGGACCTACTGCACACTAGGGTTGCAATCAACTCCTAGCACTTAATGCACAGACAAACTTACATCCATAGCTGGTGATAGAATAAAAATTTAAACTGGGTTATGCCCCGGGGCTTGCCTTGGTGCTGCTCTGGGTCGGCTATGGCGCCTTCCGCTCCTTCGGGATCCTGCTCCGGTCCTGCCTCCACTTGGTTCACGGCGTGATCTATATGATGCAAGAGGGAAAACCGTGAGGGAAGATTCATGGCACTTCCTCAATAAATACGTTAATGCACACTGTTATTAGTGGGATTAAACGGTGTGCCGAGACGTTCGAGGGCATCGCTTAAGGAGTGGGGCACAGGACGAGGGTACTTCGTGTATTTCCTTCATGGACTCCAGTACTTGACCGCAACGACGTCGCATCCAAGTACGGTGTGTCGGTGGGTGCCGGGGCAGAACTGTGCAGGTGCCGCCCAGGGTTCGCAGGCGCTCACTAATTAGCGCTAGTGTGAGCAACCTTCGTAAAGTACAAATACCCGCAAACTGCCTGAAAACGGAACCCTTTAGCGAACGGGTAAAAATGGCACTCGGGCAATCAATGGGTCGACAGGGTTCGGGTCTACGAAAGGGCAGGGGTGATTAGTTATAATTAGGTTACACCAGGAGAGAGTTAATTGCTAAGTTTTCCCTACCAAATATTAAGCCAAAAATTAATTATTAATTATTATAAGGACAAAGGCATTAAATTAATTTCAGCTAATAAACATAGAATTTCTATATGAAATTTTTCCAGGAAGACTAAAACTGAAAATCCTCCCTGGAGGCAAATTTTTCCCATTTTATCTGCTTTCTGTAATTAATAAAAAAAATCTATTAGTGCTTATCCTATTTATTTTAATCCTGATATAAAAATTACTAAACATGGGGCATTATTATTTTTCTACAGCAGTGCAAGCTCACACCAGTCTAACAAAATTTATTTTGCTACAAAATTCCCATTATTCAATTTACTATGCAATTTACCAGTTTAACCTATTTCTGGAAATGATTTAAATAAGAAAAACCGATTTTACTCTGCGGGCCGCAAATAGGCAGCCCACTGGGCTGGGACTCGCCCGCGGCCCAGCGCGAGCGCGAGCGCGAGGGCGCTCGGCCGAGCGCGAGGCCAGGCCCACTGGCCTTCGCGGCCCAGCGGCCAGCGGGGCCGAGTACGCGCGCGCGCGCGCGCGCGCGCGTGCTCTCGCCGGAGCACGGCGGCGCCGACAGGGGGGGGGTCGCCGCAGCTCGCTGCGGTCAGTGGCTCGGGCCGGTCCTTAAAGGAGAAATGATCTACGCCCCACCGCGCACTCGTCTAGGCTATTGGGATCCATCGGTGGCGGCCGGACGTGGCCCAGCGACGGCGGCGGAAACAGGGCAGGGTGCGGCGGCGGCGGGCGCGACAAGGGAAGGTTGGTAGGGCTCGGGATCTAGTCCGAGAGCTCCACTGGAGCACGGAGAAGGAAGTCACCGAGCTTCTCCCGCAAGAGGGAGGCCGGGGGTGTGGTCTCACCGGCGAGGTAGGGATTGCGGTAGCCGGCGGCGGCCTCGAGCGACGGACTAAGGGAAAATGTGGTCGGAGTTGCCCATCCCGAGCTCAAATGCGCGCGCGAACAAGATGTGAAGCTCCTCGAGCAAAGAATCGGTCAGGGGCTCACCGTGGGTGCCGGGCGACGTGGTGAAGCGGCGGTCGGAGACGGGGAGGACGAGGTCGATTCATGGCGGCTCGTTGCGGAAAGAGGAAGGTGGCTTCGCGTGGAGCTTGAAGACGCCGTGGTGAGGCTGTGGACGTCGACGAGCTCCTGGAAGCGACGGCGAGGTGGCGGTGGCGCGGAGCAGCAGCGACGGCGGAAGCAGAGGCGAAGGCGGAGAGTGTGCGAGAGAGAAAGGGAGTGAATGTGGCTCGGACAGCGCGGCGGTCGGCAAAAGGCATGTCCGAACGCGCGCGTGGGCCCGTCGATCCGCGGCAACGGCCGTTGGCCGTACGCCGGCGACCACGCGGCGCGCGACGGGCGGGGCAGCGCGGCCTCGGCCGAGTTGTGTTTTCTCTGGGTCGCTGACAGGTGGGTCCCGCGGGCAGTTTTCTTTTTCTTTTCTTTTTCCACTCCATTCAGCCGACTGCCTTTGCAAAAATTGTGGGAATTAATCCAGAGCTGATAAAATCAGACCAAAATTATGGTAGGCTCCCCATGATGTGCTGGTTTTTACAAAAATACTAACTACCAACAGTCCCTACAGAATTTGCCTCAGAAATTTTATGAACAGAGCTGGTTTTTGACCACTTTAACAATTATTTGAGGCCTTTACTGATGGACTAAAATTTTGGAAAATTTTCCAAAATCCTAATTGACTAAGACCATCAACATATAATTTTTGCAAAGGTGAGTCTTATTGAAAATTTGGGACTTGCAGTTCAAAGGTCATTCAAAAGGGTTTTGAATTCAATTGGATTTGAATTTTGAATTTAAACCAATGCTTGGTGTCAAGGTTTTAGACTGCCTAGGTGACACCCTTGGGACCCTAATGACAATAGGGGTGTCACAGATTCTCGGTTCGCTCCTCCGGGGACCGAGCAGACCAGGCAGCCGCGCTCGTCCGCTGAGGTGCAGCTACCGGCGCTCATAGAGGACTCTGATTCCTTGGGCACCGGGCAGAAGACTATGGCTGGATCGTAACACTCGACAGTAGTGATGCAGACGACGGTGGTCAAAGCGGTGGTAACAGAGCAGCCGAAGGCAGATGGTGTGCATGAGGACCATACTGCGGAGTATCTGTTTGCAGGCAATGATGTGCGAACTCTGGTAGCCCTTTCTGATGCGACCATAGCAGTGGGAGAAGGGATGGCAGACAAAGTGAAAAAGTTGTTGATTGCTCCAGCCCATGACGGCGTCGACTCGTCCCCACCACTGGGGCCTCTGTTGGACAAAGCATTGGCTGAAATTCGGAACGGGGTACAGACTACCGAATCAAGGGGTGTTGTGATGACACCTGTCCTTGAAGCTAAAGCTGGTTCGTTCCCTGCACCGAAAAAGCGGAGTTCTAGGAGGGCCGTTTCGGTGGACGAGGACTCACTCGAGCGAGCAACTAGGATGGCAGCTAAGAAGAACCTGGAGCATTTTGACGGTAACAAACATAATAATTCTTTTCTCTCTTTATCTGATAAGGTCATAACAGATAATATTCAGAATTTAGGCATCTCTATGGGTGTAGAGCATCTTGCTTTTCAGTCGTCTGTTAACATGATAAAAGATGTAGAAAAAGATAGTTTTAAAGTACCATCCCTCAAACCCTGCCAGGATGGTCACTCAGACTTAGATGTAGAGGATGCAGTAGATATAGTTGAGGTAGCTCTTTCTAATATTTGTGGGGAGTTGGCAGATGATTTTATGGATAATGATAGCGATGATTATAACAATCACATTGATTTTATGGATAATGATAGTGATGATTATAACAATCACATTGATACTGTCTACCATAGAAGGTCTAAATCCACATCCCAGAAAGAAAACTTAGGTCGTTCAAGACAATCTGCAAAGAAAAAAATAGTGTTCCAATGAGAGGAATTTTTTGGAATAACAGAGGTCTTCGGGACTTGGCTAAGTTTTTCTTCCTTTATGATTTATCTATTGATAAGAATCTTGATTTCATTGCCATTCTTGAAACTCATAGAAGGAATTTTTCGGATGATGATCTAGATACTTTCTATGGGGGGGAGAGAATTTTATTGGCATTGGATTCCTCCAAAGGGGAGGTCGGGTGGAATTTTAGTAGGAATTAATCTTCTTTCTTTTAGTGTTGAAAACTTAGAAGTTGGAGAGTTCTTTGTCAAGCTTCACTAAAAAAATAAAGATGATGCCTTTAAATGGGTTCTTATGGCGGTTTATGGGGTAGCACAGCCTGAACACAAAGACCGTTTTCTGGCTGAATTGGTGAGAGCTTGTTCAAATGTCTCTAAACCACTTTTAGTAGGAGGTGATTTCAATATAATTAGAAACCCCTCAGAGAAAAGTAATGACAAATATGATAGTAGGTGGCCTCTCTTGTTTAATGCTTGTATTGAAACTCTCAATCTCAGGGAATTAATTCTGTATGGGCGTAAGTTCACATGGGCTAGCTCAGTAGAAACTCCTACATATGAGAAGTTGGATAGAGTTTTAGTAAGCACCGATTAGGAACAAAAATTCCCATTAAGTACAGTGAAGGCCCTTACAAGAGAGATTTCGGATCATACACCTTTGCTTTTAGATACCCATCAAACAGCTCATAGAGGGAACACTCAGTCTTTCAAATTTGAACTAAGTTGGTTCTCTAAGGAAGGTTTTCATGATGTGATGGCCAAAGTTTGGAATGAGACGAATAAAGGCAGCTTGCCATTGGAAAGATGGCAAAATAAAATTAGAGCAGTTCGTAAATACCTTAGAGGTTGGGCCAGGAATTTTGTGGGACAAAATAGGAGAAAAAAGAAATTTTTGTTGGATCAGTTAGATGCCCTTGATAGGAAAGCAGAGTTCACGATGCTATCTAGGCAGGAATTAGATTATAAGCATTGTTTAACGTCCCAATTAACAACTTTGCTGAGAGATGAGGAACTATACTGGTTCCAAAGATCAAAAGCAAAGAGGCTTTTACAAGGGGATGACAATACTAAATACTTTCAGCTGCTTGCGAATGGTAGACATCGGAAAACTAGAATTTTCCAGTTAGAACAAGATGAGAGAGTAATAGTAGGATAGGAGAACCTCAAGAGTTATATTACAGATTATTATAAAAAGCTTTTTGGTGCCCCTACTAACAATAATTTTACTTTAGATGAAAATCTTAGAGATGATATTCCTTAGGTTTCTGTTGTGGAAAATGAGCTGTTGACTGATAGGTTTACGGAAATTGAGATAAAAAAGGCTATTTTTCAGATGGAGCATAATAAAGCGCCAGGTCCGGATGGTTTTCTAGCTGAGTTTTATCAGTTTTTTTGGGAAACAATTAAACCAGACTTGCTTCAGCTTTTCGATGAGTTTCATGCCGGAAATTTATCGCTTTATAGTCTCAATTTCGGAGTCATTACTTTATTACCTAAAAAGGAAGAGGCAATTATAATTCAACAGTTTAGGCCCATTTGTCTTCTTAATGTGAGCTTTAAGATTTTTACTTAAGTGCTCTCTAATAAAATATCTCTGTTAGCTCACAAAATCATTAGACCCTCCCAAACGGCCTTCCTTCCAGGCAGATACATCATGGAAGGGGTTGTAATTCTACATGAGACAATCCACGAAATGCATAGGAGGAAGAAAAGTGGAGTAATTCTTAAACTTGATTTTGAGAAAGCTTATGATAAAGTGAGATGGCCCTTTCTACAACAAGTGTTGAGCATGAAAGGCTTCTCACCTAAATGGTGCTCTTGGATTAATCAAGTAATGGCTAGGGGGAGTGTCGGTATAAAGGTAAACAACGATATAGGACATTTCTTCTAGACTAGAAAAGGAGTTAGACAAGGTGATCCTCTTTCCCCCCACCTTGTTTAATATTGTAGTTGATATGCTAGCTATCATCATTGCACGAGCAAAAGATCAAGGGCAAATTGCAGGGGTCATTCCACATCTAGTTGATGATGGTTTATCGATTTTGCAATATGCCGATGATACTATTATATTTTTAGAAGATGATCTTGAACAAGCAAAGAACATGAAGCTTTTGTTATGTGCGTTTGAACAGCTCTCTGGTCTCAAGATTAATTTTCATAAGAGTGAGATGTTCTGCTATGGAGATGTCAAAAACAAAGAGGGAGAATTCACACAATTTTTTTGTTGTCAACTGGGTTCATATCCTTTTAGATATCTTGGCATCCCAATGCATCATAGAAAACTTCTTAACTCTGAATGGAAAGAGGTTGAAGAGAGATTTGAAAAGAAACTTGGTTGTTGGAAAGGAAAAATGCTCTCCGTAGGTGGAAGATTAGTGTTAATTAACTCTATTCTTAGTAATCTGGCAATGTTTATGCTATCCTTCTTTGAAGTACCTAGAGAGGTATTAAAGAAACTAGACTTCTACCGTTCTAGATTTTTCTGGCAAAGTGAGGAGCACAAGAAAAAATACAGACTTACTAAATTGAGTATTCTTTGCACATCGAAAGACCAAGGAGGGTTAGGAATCTTTAATCTAGACCTTTAGAATAGGTGTTTATTGAGTAAATGGTTATTCAAACTCATAAATGAGGATGGGGTTTGGCAGCGCCTTCTTATAAACAAGTATTTGAGAAATAAGACTATCACACAAGTTGAATATACCGCCGGAGATTCTCATTTCTGGTCTGGCCTGATGAAGGTCAAACAAGAATTTTTGAGAATGGGCAAGTTCATCGTTAGTGATGGTACTCAAGTTAGGTTTTGGGAGGATGCTTGGCTAGGTGATGTTGCCTTTAAACATCAATTTCCAAACCTTTACAATATAGTTAGGAAGAAAAGTGATACGGTAAAATCTGTTTTGAGCTCAACACCGTTAAATGTCTCTTTTGAGACGATCGTTAGTTGGTAAAAATCCTCTAGCTTGGCATCAATTGGTGGCTAGAGTTATGGCTATAGAACTGTCTGATGTAAGAGATAGCTTCAAATGGTTGGCAACCCCAAATGGCAATTTTACAGTACACTCTATGTATAGAGTGTTGGCTGTGCCAAATATTTTACCGCGTCGCCAGGTCATCTGGAAGCTTAAATTGCCCTTAAAGATAAAAATTTTTTGCTGGTACTTACTAAAAGGGATCACTCTAACCAAAGACAACCTAGCTAGGCGAAGATGGAAAGGGAGTGCTAAATGTTGCTTTTGTAATGTAGATGAGACAATCCAGCACCTCTTTTTTTATTGTGTCTGTGCCAAGTTTATATGGAGAGTGATACATTTTTCTTTTAATATACTCCAACCTTTGAATGTGTCTCACATGTTTGATGGGTGGTTGAATGGAGTAGAATAAGAAACTTGCTATCAAATTTGGGGAGGGTGTATTGCTATTTTTTGGGTAATCTGGTTAAGTAGAAATGATGTAATTTTTAACAATGTACGAGTTTATTCTCCATTGCAGGTGCTCTTCAGAGGGACATACTGGATCCGTTTTTGGGCGTTGTTGCAAAAAGAGGAGGAGAGACCACGTATTTTTGCGGGTTGTGGTGCGCTTGAGACCACTCTGATGGAGATTTTTGCCTCAAATGGCTGGTGTTTTAGCAATAGACTTTCTCTTAATTAGTTGTGTGGCACCGTTGGGTTTGGTTCCGAAGTTCGGCACCACCATCGTCTGTTTCTTATCATCTGTAATAATAAACAGCTACATGTATCAATCGATACAGAAGCTGAAATATTAAATAAATATTCCCTATTCTAAAAAAAATATCCCTACCAAAATAAAAGGGACTTGCTAATTTTTAACAAAAGTTTAATTAACTTTCAATCACCACTTAACTTTTGAATATAGATCCAATGGTTTATAACTATTATCCAGATAATCTTTAAAAAAATCACAACACAAAGTAACAAACCATCAACTAAAATTTTTCAGTTAATAATTATGAAAACAAATTAGCCTTCCACGATTATAGCAACCAGTCAGTCAGTGTTGTCAATTTGAAAGGAGCAGCCTCCTCTCATGTCTCATTAGGACAGGTACAATGCTACACATAAGCAGTCTCATAGATTGTATTGTCACATAGGATTTTTGATGATGTGGAAGAGAGAGAGAGAGTGGTGAGAGAAAGAGGTGGTTGTTTCGTGTAGCAACTACCTCATGCACTAAAATTTAGGAACATAAGACGGCTCTTACACTATTGTACAAGTTCTAGTAGTCTTTTAATCTATGAATATTCCTTTTTAGATCCACAAATTAAGGAGTCATATAATTAATAGAAGACAACTAATAAGATCATCTATTACATCTCATAACCCATCGTAAGATTACGTATCATGCATGAGACAATCTATGAGACAACACCATTATACTTGCCCTTACCAGGATGCATTCCCCGCTTCATGCATCCCTAATTATGCCACTTTACTTTTTGAGTGAATTGCACCAGGGGTCCTCGAACTTGTCTCGAGTTCTGGTCTAGGTCCCGGTGCTTTAAAATCTTAATTTCTAGGTCCTAGAACTTGCTAAGCAATCTCATCCAGGTCCGATGATCCTTAATCTTGATTTTTGGGTATCATAACTTTTTAAGTAGTCTCATTTAGGACCCAATACTCTTTAATCTTGATTTTTTTCAATTTTAAGACTTGTTAACTTTCAAATCATCATCTAGATATCTAACAACGCAAACATGGTGTGTAAGTGTGGAATCTATGGATTGTATGACAATTTAAGACCTTCAATAACATTAGCTTTGTCGTAGAGGCTTGTCAGATTCGTTTCTATGACATACTTTTGCTATTGTGATATGTTCGACGCGTCACCGAAAGCCTATTTCTTGTAGTACTGCTTTATGATGCTGCACAATGATGAGGTGATTGGAGATATGTGGCGAGATGCAGCGCCATGGACAAGGAGGTTGGATAGTAGAGAAAGGTGACAATTATGGGGCTCATCTATCAACAAAAGAGAGCAGAATAGAAGAAGATCAGCGGGTCTCATGATACCATGCGGACAATAGTATACATGCTCTAGATATTTAGATGGTGGTTTGGACTTGAAAAAGACAACTTAGTAGGTTTTGAGATCCAAAAATCAAGATTAAGAAGTATTCAGACCTAGATAAGACTATTTAGCAAGTTTTAGGATCCAAAAATCAAGATTAAGAAGTACTGGAATCTAGATGAGACTACTTAGCAAGTTCTAGGACCTAAAAATCAAGATATGAAAGTACCAAGACCTAGATGAGAACTCGAGACAAATTCGAGGACCGTTGGTGCAATTCACTCTTACTTTTTCGTATCCTACATCTTAGTGTGACCTGCACGGCTGCACCAACATCACCAAGAATTCGTGCCACCATATCAACTAGTTAAGCGTAATAATCTTACTGTTTGCTACCGGTTCTGATGAATCAAACTTTTGTTTTCTTAATTTCGTTGTTTCTCAGCGATCTTTGTAACAATGAATAGCTACATATATCAATCGATATAGATGTTGAAATTAATAAATTCCCTTTTCTAAAAAAAAAAGATGCATGTGTCCTGTAAAATCCTCATGCATGGTAGGAACACATTTTACTGATAACCACACTCAACAAGATACTAATTTGCAGCTTGATCTCATTGATCACGGTAATGTATTTTTTTTGGCGTGGCTTTCCCTATGAAGCAGGAACCACGAGCCTTTTATCTAAAAAAGAAAACAATTTTTAGTGCAATCGACACTATCTGAATAGCCACCATGCAGTTCCCTGTTTCAGCAAAGAAGTTTGATATCTCACTCAGATTTTTCTATATCTGAGAGCAGATGTGATCATACTTCTAGGGTGCGTTTGGTTGGAGGGTGAGGTTGGATGGCATATGGTCGCCACTTTTTTTGTGAATTTGGCCACCAAGTTTTGTGTTTGGTTGAAGATTTTGTTTGGCCGCCACTTCCATGCCACGGCTGAACAGCACTCGCACCATATTCAGCAGGAACAAAACTATACGTTTGACCGGATCCTGAAAAATTTCTACTTCTCAGCGTACCATAAAAGAGGGCAGCTTCAATAGACAAAACAATAGATGGCGGGTTTTCATCAAGGTAATCGGCTGATGTAAAATCAGAGAAATTCTTTCCTTCATTGTGTTCGGATGTCACCTTTTACAACAAGAAATTCATTTATTTATTTTTTATAAAAATATTGTTCTAATTCCTTTAGGTTATTAAAATTAAAACAATTCAGATGTCAAAATCCTTCAGTGATAGTGGATTATTGTAGGTTACAGCACCAAAAATATTTTTTCTTTTCATGAATCAAGGATAAAAATTGAGAGCTCCAAGGCTACTTTTTTCTACCATATGGCAGGCTGGAAAACAACAAATGGCAACCAACAAAGGTGAGACCTTTCATATGTTCAGGCCTTTCGAGAAAACGAAATGGGTTTTCAGAATGTAGCCTTTTCTGGCATGGTGTACCCCGGGCTGCACTTGCTATTAGGTATGCGGGTGCAGCCTGGGGTACAGTTAGAACAAAAACTGAACGTGACACTGATAGGAGGCGAGGCGTGTATGGAATAGATTTTTGGGACATCCAAATATAGTCCCTTAAAATTAGGAATAGTTGTTTCCAAACTCCACACGAGGGACCACATGCCCCTTACGCATGCACACACGACAATGTGGTCCAGCTGGAGCGCCGCCATGGAGCCGACGAAGCCACATGCCTCGCCGGGGCAGCCGCATGTTGGCTTGTGCACGCACGCAAGGGCGTGGGCTTCCCTGTCGTGGTAGGTCGGCTTGATCTCTGTGACACCTATGTGCCATGGTTCCTGTGGAAAACACATCAAAGTCATTCCCCACAAGCCTGAGAACCTAAGACAAAAAGTAAACTGAAATTGTGAACCAATTTGAACCAAATTCAAGACAAATTTGAATATAGTTTGAACTACAAGTACAGATTTTTTCACATAACTCATACCCACCAAAAATATATGTTGATGTTTATGGTGGAGTAGAATTTTGCTGAATTTTTTTTGAATTTTATTACTTTATTAGTTGCCCCAAATAAATGGTAGAAGATTCAAAAACCAGCTCTATTCACAAAATTCCTAATTAAATCTTAATGAGAACTGATGGTAGTTAGTACTTTTATAAAATCCAGCACATTATGGGGAGTCTGTCTTATTTTTGGTTTAATCTTATCAACTCTAGATTAATTCAAACAAAAAGATTAAACGTAGTCGGCTGTAGGGGTTGGAAAAATAAAAGAAAAAGAAAACTCCCAGTGGGACCCACCTGTCAGCGACTTCAAAGAAACACACCGGCGCCTCCCCGTGCTCCCGCCTACCCGTATGCCGCGTGGGCGCCGACGACTCGGCATTCGCCGCGCCCACGGATCGACTGCCCTACCCGCCGTTCGAACATCCGCCTTGTCCCCCGCTTCCCTGTCCGAACGGCCTCATTCACCCCACTCACTCCCTCTATCGCTCTCTCTCTCACTCGTCGCGCCCCCATTGCCGCTCGGAGCCGAGCTCCGCTCCGCCGTCGCCTTCTCCGCTCGCCCACTGCACTGCGCCTCCCAGAGCCCCGCCCTGAAGCCCCGGTGCTCCGCGCGAGGCCATTCCCCTTCTCCGACCTCGAGCCGCCAGGAATCGGTGTCATCTTCCCCGACCCCGGCCATCATCCCCCACCATCGTTCTTCCTCCATGGTGAGTCGCATTTCGATTCCGCGGGCAGCTAAGACCCTGTCCACCCCGACCACACCCCCAGCCTCACTCGGCTTCCATCCGTGCAGCCACTCGTCCAGAACACCGCCGCCGGCCACCGGAGTTCAGCCTCGTTGTTGCAGCGCTAGCCCCGGTGAGTCATCTTCCCTCTTTTCACGCGCCGCATGTCCGCTGGGACCCGTCGGTTGCTATCCCGGCAATGTTGTCGATGCCGCCACCCCAGTCAGTCGCCGTGCCCACGCCGCCGCGCGCGCGCTCGGCTCGGCCGAGCTGGCCAGTGGTCGGGATGGCCACTGGGCCGCAATGGCCTTTGGGCCCGGCCTCTCTCTCGGGCCGCATCTGGCCCGAGGACGCCCTGCGCTCGCGCTCGATCGATGGGCCGCGTGAGCTTCAGCCCGTTGGGCTGCCTGGTTGCGGCCCGCGTAATTAGAAATCAATTTTCTCAGTTTAATCATTTTCAGAAAAGTGAAAAACTTGAAAATGCATAGTAAAATGATTAATAGGAATTTTGAGGCAAGATAAATTTTGTTAGCTTTGACTGGAATAGTACTAGTAGGGAAAAATGCTAAATCACAATGCATATTAGTTTTATTTTTAGGATTTAAATATGTAATAAAACTCTCATAAATTTATAACTAATTATAGAGAGCTGATAAAATCTTGAAATTTGGCCACCAAGTAGGTTTTTCAGTTTCTAGTCTTTATGGAAAATGTCATAGGGTGAGTCTCTGTATATTAGCTGTAAATAATTTAACACCTTTTTTCTTATGATAATTAATTAAAATTATTGGCTTGGTGCTTGGGAATAAAAATTTGCCAATAAATCACTCCTAGTATAATCTAACTATATTAAATCACCCCTGCTCATTTGACGATCAGAACCATGTCCACTTAATAAAATATGTCTCGAGTGCAATATTACCCGTTAATATATATATGGTTCCACCTTAGGGCTGCTTCTTGGATACTTGGTACTTTGCGAGGGTTGTGCTCGATACACTAAAACATTAGTTAAATAGCACCTATTGATCATGGACATCACTTATGTAGCTTAACCCCGGCAAACACAAACACACCGTACCTTGGTGCGACGTCTTCACGGTTAAATACTGGAGTCCATGAAGGAAATACACGAAACACCCTCACCTTGTGCCTCTACTAAATACGTTGCATTGCTGAACTAATCAACACACCCTGCTCACTTCCACGAGAAATAAAATACATTAACGTATTTATTGAGGAAGTGCCATGAATCTTCTCTCATAAGCATCATCTTTGCATCATATAGATCACGTAGTGAACCACGTGGAGACGGGACCGGAGCAGGATCCAGGAGCCGGAGGTGCCGTAGCTGAGCAAGAGCAGAACCCAGGCAAGCCCCGATGCATTATCCCCGTTTTAAATTTTTATTCTATCAATAGCTAGGGATGTAGGCTTGCCTGTGCATTAAGTGGTAAGAGTTGATTGAAACCCTAGCGTGCAGTAGGTCCCTCCTTCCCGATAATTAGCCTCAGGACGGTAGTCGCTCTGCTTAAATTAGGACGACTACTCATCGAGTGGTATGGAGACCACTCGTAGATAGAAAATATTATCACGAGGGAATGAAGTCGGATGAAGGGAAGTGTGGATGGGATCACAATGAAGACCGGGCGGGCAACTAGGTGGAAAGGGAATGACAGCTTGTATTCAAGGAGGTAGCTCCGTCCGAGTCACCTAAGGCTACGCCTCGTTTCCGGTCCATGGGATCAAGTTTGAACGTACTGTTTGCATGCTGGAGATATGGGCCCAGTAAACCGACGTAGCTATGATTACTGCCTGGTTGGAAGATAGCCTTCTCCCTTCTTTAGTGGAACTAGGGCTGAAAGGAGGGAGCAATCCACCCACGGATGGCGGCACGGGGCGCATCGCGATGGGGGACCCTTCTCGGGGGAGTCTGGACCCAAAAGACCCTGCGGTACCGTAAGCGAAAGGTTGCTCCATGCGGCTTCCAGAAAACGCGTATGGGTCGTGCAATCAGGTTTCTCCTGCAGGATGTAAATCGATTCGAGTCGCTGCCCCTCACAGTAACGAGTACTACTTGATCGCTGCTCCGGAACAGTGTCGGAAGCCATTAAGATGATGAGTGAGTTTAATACTGCTATTTGGAATTATTAAGATTAAATCGCAACCATGATTGTTATAGCTTTAATACAAACTAAATTTACTATTCCGCATGACAACTTAACTTGATGCTAAAACTTGAAAAACAAGGATCCACTCCTAGGCTGGCTTTCTGGCAATATAAACCCTATCCCCAGCCTTTACATGTCTAGGCGTCGGCTGTAGTTGGCCATTTTGACGGGTCAGTCTTGCTGAGTAAATTAGTTACTCAGGACATAGCTCTATGTGGTTTTCAGATGACCAGGACGGAGACTGCTATTGCGGTGGAAGATTCCACTAGGAGGGCCAGCGCTTCGACTGCTGGAACATTGAGTGTGAGCTGTGCACGAATGAAGACGAGGAGTAGTTCCTTGCTTGCCGGTACGGTGCTTAGGCAAGGCACCTATTATGGCCGGGTTGTTCCCTGTGTGTCGCCATGAGAGGGCGATTGTATCTATCTATTTCGTCGAATTAGTTGAATCAAGATTGGACAATTCGCTTCCGCAATTTATTTTGATAAGACTCTGGTTTGTAATATAACTCCGGATTTATGTAAACTCTGTTTTCCACCTATGCTCTTGTTGCAATTATATTTTTCTGTCATGTGTTATACTATTGGGCGTCACAGTACGTGTCGCCACCCGAGGGAGATCCTGGAACGGAGCCGTCTTCGTGGTAAGGCGGTTCCGTGACAATCTCACAGCCGTGGGCGGCGTGCGGGCAGGGAACACGGATGGAGTCCAGCTGCTGCTCCATGTCAACCCCTCTCCCTTCCAGATATACTAATAACATAATGTAGATATTGTATAAACCCTAGGATAAACAAAGCTAACAAAACCATATCAGTCAAAGTGGAACAAGAGCAAGAATCTGAGACTAACCACATACTCCCTCTGTTTTTATTTTGATGTCGTTCGGACAAGAAAGTTAGTTCATTTTTGAACTAAGTTCTCTGTCCTAACAACAGCAAAACAAAAGCAGAGGGAGTAATCAACTGCAATTAATTAATGTACCACTGTAGACCAAGCAAGACTCGTAATTAATAAGCAACAAAAATGATGATGCACGATTTGAACCATGATATAGTAGCAGCCCAAGGAAAACAAATGCATGAGCAGGATGAAGGAATAATCCATTATAGGAAGAACTAATCATATACTCCCTCCGTTCGGGATTTGTTGTCGTTCACAATCTAGCACTGTCTAGGAGAAATTTTGTTTTACATTTTCTTCACAAAGAAAATAAAACAAAGTGATTTTGGTCGAGGGTTCTAATTTAATTAGAATTCAAATTTATTTTAAGTCCATGTAAGTTACCTTGCTGAAACTTTGCAAAATTGTTCATTTACACTCCCAGCATCTCCAAGAACGTCTCAAACTGTGTCACCAAATCCAGATTGAAATCATCCAGAAGTTATTGGGACAGAAAAATCTCTCCTACACCAAAGTACTCCCATAAAAATAATCCCAATATTTGGATTCTGCAAACGAAGGGGGTACGAGCATTTGGTGCTACATAGTGAGTTGTGACTCAATGAGAAAACAAAGTCAAATTATTGTTATTTTCAAACTCCAGTGGACACTAATCTAGGCAAGGAAGAACAATAGGCAGATGAGTTAAACATTTGATTGCGTATGGTAAACATTTGATTGCGTATGGTAATAAAGGCAAGGAAGAACAATAGACAGATGAGTGCAGGAACTAGGATAGTGGGACTAAGCCATAGCCGTTAAACTAATGATACTGACGAAATACTAATTTATGGCAAAACAACAGAATCGGAACAGGGATAGGCAGACCGAGGTAACTACTGAAGAAATTTTTTACTGTTATACAGAAATTGCATACAGCTGGGACAAAAAATAAACTATGCTTGAGTGCTTGACTGAAACTCAACCAAGGTCGGACCATTCTTATATTGCCACAAAAAACAGAGGAGCAGAATACTGAAGCTAATCTCAAACAGCTACTAAACCTTCATCTAGATAGCTCCAAAATTCATGAAAATTTGAGAGCTACTAGATCTGGTTATGCCTAACCCATTCCCACAAGAACAACCCAAAATCTGAACATGGCTCATAGATTTAACTAAAGGGGAAAAAATATTATTATCATCAATTCCGAGATTGAAACTACACAACTAAGAGTCCTCGAAAATAAAATTGATTTCGCGGCATCTCCACAAATAAACACAAGCTGCCAGCTGGCCCCAGAGAAGAGGGGCTGCGAATCCAGAGAGCGACATTTTCTTTCTGGACTGGGGGACCGGGGGGGGGGGGGACAGGGGTGTCCGAGATTAAAGCTACAACATTTCAGGGTTTGGAGAGGGAAGGGGCCAAGAAGAAGGGTATATGGTCCACGCATTCTCACCGGGACTGGGGCGGTTGGGGATTCTTGCGCTTGCGCCGCCTCCTACTGCTTCTTGACGACGATTTGCTACTGGTACGCCGCCGCCCAGAATGAGAAGATGAGCAAACGCAAGCGGGGAGCAGAAAAAATGAATGGAAGCTGAGGCGTTGACAGTCGAAAGGGAGGCCTTGCTGTGCGCCTGTGCTGTTTGTCCATTTTAAATGGGCGAAACAGAGGATGTTAGGCCAGTATCAGTGGAGTCTTTCATAAACATTAAATGGTATATCATATGTATTTTTTACTGACATGATATGATAGTTATGAAGAGAGAGATGATTTTCTTTTATCCCATATGATAGGCCTTTTATTAGGATGAAAGGATGTTAGCTCACTTACTTAAAAATATGTTTTGGAAAGAGTGTAATGAAAGGGTGCATTGAGACTGTTCTTAGACTTTCTTGTGGCTCTAGCCAGGGTTAACATAACCGCGGTTAACCGGCTGGTTAACCCGGTTAATTGGCAAACCGGTCCGGTCCGGTTACACCGGCCGGCCAGTTAACTCTCGGTTTTGATTTAAAAAAATTTAAAATTTAAAAAAAATTATATCCGGTGCAACCGATGAAACTGGTTGGTTAACCGGTATAACCGCATCAAAACTGGTATATTCGAATTTAAAAATATGTATTCAAAAATAAATTAAATAACCGGCCGGGAGAAATTTTCTTTTACATTTTTTTTCTTAAAGAAAATAAAACAAAGTGCTTTTGATAGAGAGTTCTTATTTAATTAGAATTCAAATTTACTGTAAGTCCATTACTCTATTTAAGTTACCTTAAATCCAGCTGAAACTTTGCAAAAATGTTCATTTACACTCCTAGCATCTCCAAGAACATCTCAAACTATGTCACCAAATTTAGTTTGAAATCACCCAGAAGTTATTGGGACAGAAAAATCTCTTCTACACCAAAGTACCTCCATAAAAATAATTTTAATATTTGAGCATAAAAGAAGTCACAACGATTCACTCTCAGATTGTAACATCTCCGCCTCATGAATGAGAGGATAGTCAAGGATCGATCATCGGGTTACATCTTGATGAAGTAAGAATCCAAAAATACACACATATCAACATAATAGAATAATATGTAATATTAAAATTTAATTATTATAATTTTAATTCAGATTTTAGTATGTAAACAAGTTTAAAATTTGATAACATAAACAACGGAAGTAATATATCTCATATTAGAATCCTATCATGAAGCACATCAAATCCATAGACGTGTCTCATTTACAAGAAAAACACCTACACAAAATAACATAAGCAAAACCTTGAGCAACTAATATTCAGCAAGTCTTACCCGTTAAAATGACACGCTAAGATCGACTCTAATATGTAGAGGACTAACCAAAAGTTGCGAGAATAATTACAAAAGCAACACTATTAATTGATTCTTATTTTTTTAGATTTTAATCAAATTAATAGGGTTCTTGCACCGAATAAATATTATGCAACTATACTATCACAAACATGGTTGCAAATATAATTAATTGAAATACAATCAGCAAGCACAGTCCTTATCATCATTCATGTTGTTACTACGGTATGACAGTGATCTCACAAGTGGTACTCAATAATCATGAGAAACGGTAACTTAAATTAATTTACATCATGCAGGAGAAACCCAAATACATGACGTACTCACACTCCAAGAGTCACGCACGACAACCTTTCGTGAGATTACCACAATGTTGGTTCGGATCTCACGTTTCCCTGAGTACACGTCACCTCATGCCTATGCCGGAGCCATCCATAGATAGCCCATACACTCTTCCTTCTAATATATTCTCAAATTCCACCATAACCTGCTTTATGACCAAAAGAAGGATGAGGTATCATCCAACCACTGTATAATAAGCTACATCGGTTTACTAGTGTCCATATCACTAGTATGTACTTGGTACTGTTCAAACTTGGTCATGAGTCCAAACGAAACTGTTCTTAATCGACACAAACGAAGCTATGGTGAGGAAGGTCCAACCTTGTCATCTTAACCTACACATGCACTTCACTGTTCGGCCTCATTTTTATTCATCATCATATGAGAGCTTAACAAGTAATAAATTCTTGAATCATCGTATATCGAGTAGTCTCTGTATCACTTAATTTTGCTACCGATAACTTGATATTAAGCGTAATAAAATCTAATGAATGGTTGTACAAGTAGGCTCATACCCATAGGATTTATCTTTCCTACATGCAACTAGGATATCAATCATTTTCTACATGCATAATCATGACGCGCATATATATGATACAAAATAAAAAGTTTAAAAACATAGGTGTACATTGGGACTTGCCTTAGGTTCGAGCAATGTTAGCATGTACAGAATTATAGCTAATCCATCATGTGCAACAACAATCTACTCGTCCTCGTTATCGGCTGTTTCCTAATAAAATGATGCACGATACAAGTCAAGAATGTGATAAAGAAATTCAAAAAACTTTCTTAGTTAATAGATACAATGATACAATACATATAAGTAGATATTTTAGTTTTATCATTAAGTATTAAATTATTTTATAAAATATATTTTCTTTCTTGATATGCGAGATTGGTTATGCATTGCAACTAAGAATGATGCAAGCAACTTAAACAATATAGGGGCAAGGCATTACAATAAGATACATTATTAATACCAGCACTGTTCTAAGGTAGTGCTATTATCTTGATTATGGGACTAGGAAAAAAGAAAAGATGCAAACTAATTTTTTAATAAATCTTTTGTTAATGTGTATAAGAAAACTAATTATGTGAGGATGTAGCATGATAATGAATATGAGATTATTTTGTAAGAAAGGACACTAAGTATTTAGTAAAATAATGCTTAGCATGATAGGATAAATTGAGTAAATCTACATATATCTATAGTTGGCTCACCGTTGACAAGAGTCAAAGCGCAGAATAAAAAGCTCCGCGCGGCAGCAGTCTTCAATGCAAAGCAACGGTCCTCCCTCTCTCTCTCTCTCCCCCCTATGCAAAGGAATTGATGGTTGGTGATGTGTGTGGAGCCCTCCCCTTCGCCTTTCCGCCTTTTCCCTAGACCTCTGCACTGCAGTGAAGTGTTGCTCTACCAACATTTACCAGCTGCTTGCTCCCCTTTCCCTTTCTTGTGCTCCTCTCTCTCTTTTTCTCAATGAGCTCACCATTTTCGAAAAGAAAGGAAGGAAAATCTCAGTGAGCTGAGCAGCGGCGAGTGAGGCCCCATTTCGTTTCTTCCGTGTTGGCGGCGGCGGCGCCCGTGGCGAGCGACCATGAAGGGCGTCGACGATGCGTTCCTCGGCGTTGGCGACAAGCCGTACGCTCCCTGCCCTCCTCTGTCTTACCCTCCGCATCTCTCTTTCTAGTTTCCCCTGTTTGCTCGTATTGTTCTTCAGGACAATGAATCCAGATTGGGTCCGTATTTGAATATGCTCACACATTCTGTCTTTATTCTCTTTCGGTTAAAGATGCGGACTTTTGGTTAGGTCCAGATAATGTCGCTGCAAAATTACTATAAATCTCCTAACATGATTTAGTACCTTTCTTTAAAATATGCTTGCGTATAATTTTTTTGAAAAAAAAATCGGAATGGAAGGGGCAAATGCCAAAATGATATTCATGATGCTGAAATTTACTAGTATTTTGTAAAAAAAATAAACATGTGTTTTTTATTTATTTCACACTAGTGCAGTAAAAAAAATGTTGCCCTGGTTTCAGAGGTCTGGACATTTGGTGCATTGTGAGCGACATCCTTGTCCCAATCGCAAAATCCCTCCATGGCAAGTTCTACACCGGGAACAGCTACATCGTACTGAATGTGAGTACCTCCATCACAATTTAATATGTTTCTTCAGGTATAAAATTCTGGAGAAGCAGAGCTCTAGCATATTTACAATTTTACAGCTCTAGCTTTGAGTTCAAAATGTTCTGCAATTTCTCAGACGGCTGAGCTGAAGAATGGAGTTCGGTGGCATGATATACATTACTGGGTTGGGGAGGAGGCAAAAGAGGTGTGTGCTGCATAAAAATGGTCCCTCCACTCAATAATTTTGCTTAGTTGTGCCTTTTTTCTTATGACTTTGTTTGTATCTTGGCTGCGTTGTGGTCACCTAGGAAGACTGTCTAGTGGCATCAGACAAGGCTGTTGAGTTAGATGCAGCGCTGGGCTCCCACGCGGTCCAGTATAGGGAGACACAAGGAGAAGAATCTGACAAGTTCTTGTCATACTTCAAGCCGTGTTTTATCCCAGTACAGGGTAGCTTCTCATCGCACCTGAAAGGATCAGGTGGATCCAATGGGACCACGATGTTTAAGTGTGAAGGAGAGCATGTTGCTCGTGTCACCCAAGTAAGAAGTGCAATCGAGATTTTAGAGATATCTTGGTATATGCTAACTGGCAACCTGTTCTTTCTGATGCGATCTAGGTGCCATTTTCAAGGTCCTCTCTGGATCACAAATCAGTGTTTATAGTGGACACACCGTTGAAGATATTCCTCTTCAGCGGCTGTAATTCGAGTATTCAAACAAGAGCTAAAGCACTAGATGTTGTTAAGCACCTGAAGGAAAACCAGCATGCTGGTAGATGTGAGATTGCGACAATAGGTAACAATATACCCAGTTAATTCCTGCATAAGCTTGACTAGAAAGAAGCTGAATTATTTGTTGCTTCTTGCTACTGGTTGCAGAGGATGGGAAGCTTGTTGGTGACCTTGATGCTGGTGATTTTTGGAACCTATTTGGGGGTTATGCACCTATTCCTCGTGATTTGCCAGAGGCTGTCAGTGAGGAGCCGATGACCATGTCATTCAAGCTATTTTGGTGAGTACCCTTTATTTAATTCAGGCTTAACAAGCCTTGATACGCACGTAATTTGATACTCTTTGCTTTTTGTAGGATTAACAAGAGAAACCTTGTCCCCATGGAAACACATTTGTTAGATAGAGAAATGCTGAACTCGGACAGAAGTTACATACTGGATCGTGGCACTGAAATATTCTTATGGATGGGAATGACAATGTTGGTTTCAGAGAGGAAGTCATCGGTTACTGCCTTAGAAGTAAGCAGATTAAACCTGATTTCGTTTTTCCATTCTGATATTATCACACACGTGCTTGTGCATCTTAGAAACTAATTTATTTCTGTTTATTTTCTATAGGACTATGTGCATTCTCAGGGCAGGTCATTCAATGTCCGTACAGTTATAATGACAGAAGGCAATGAAACAGTTGACTTTAAGTTGCAGTTTCAGCTTTGGCCTAAGAATGTTGAGGTAAAATTATACGAAGCTGGGCGAGAGAAAGTAGCAGGTGTGAAAGCCATGGTGGAACTATATACCAGAATATTTTATCTAGAGCATTGTAAATATCATGACAAGGTCTAATACAACATCATGGTGCAGCAATTTTCAAGCATCAGGGATATGATGTCACAGAAATTCCCGAGGATAAACCTCAGAAGTTAATCAGTTGTGATGGCAGTCTAAAGGTAGTCTCCACAGAAATTACTCTGATGGTAGGTCATGTGCAACTTTGTGCAGCATCTTGATAACAAACAAAATGTTGCAGGTTTGGCTGGTGGACTGTGGCAGTGTAGCCCTCCTTTGCACCGAGGAGCAGGAACAATTGTATACGGGAGACTGCTATATCGCACAGTACAGCTATATTGAAGACAGAAAAAACTATCATTTGTTCCTTGCTTGGTCTGGTAAGAATAGTGTAAAGGTATGCTCTTTGTGATTTGCCCAAAGAAACTTGTTCCAATGCAGTTATGTTCCAGATCCATGACTTGTCTCTTTTCAGGCATAAATGTTGCACACTTGTGAGCGTTTTGCATGTTTTGTAGCTCATATAGTTTATTTTCTGCAGGAAGATAGTGTTGCTGCAGCATCATTGATGTCTGGCATGGCTGATTCAGCCAAAGGGCATGCAGTTGTGGTTAGCTACTTCAATATCCCTGCACCAGTGCACTTTCATTTCTTTTTCAACTTGATATGGCAGCAGTGGCATGTTCTTCTTAATTAAATGGTGTGCTGAGGCATGTTCTTGAAATCAAAATGCGATTGCAGGCGAAAGTGTTCGAGGGTAGAGAACCAGAATTTTTTTTCTTCATATTCAAGTCATTGATCATATATAAGGTACATCATTCACTGCACAAGTTTCTATTCTGCAGTCCAAGTACTCTAATTTTAGATAAGAGCTGTATGCATAGTTTCAATACTTGTATTTGTGTTTGTTATCCCGTCTGTTCACAGGGTGGCAGGAGTACTGCATATAAGAATTTTGTTCTACAGAAAAGTGACAGAAATGGATGTCATCGGAAGGATGGGGTCGCTTTATTCCGTGTTCAAGGGCTGGAACATGATTGTGTTCAAGCCATACAAGTCGATCTGGTGAGTTTTGGAAATAGAAGAAACGAATTATAAGTCGCTTCGTAGCTTGAATAATCATTTATTAATTTGCTCTTCAGCTTTTCTAATCTTTTCTGGTGTCTGGAATACACAACTCAAATGCAGGTCGCGAGTTCACTTAACTCTTCGTATTGTTATATTTTGCAAGACGGTGGTTCTTTCTTTACCTGGTTAGGCAGCCTCTCTTCACCAAGCGACCATAGTCTACTTGACCGAATGATGAACAAGCTGTGTGTAAGGAGAATACTGCAAACATATCCTTCTTCTTATCGCGTTGTTTATTGACAATTGTGGAATGTCCTGTTGTGAAGTATTCTACCATTGCTTCTTTCAGCCACTGAAACAGTCCCTGTTGGTCAGAGAGGGCTCTGAACCAGAACGCTTCTGGAAAGCATTAGGAGGAAGGTCAGAATACTCCAAAGAAAAGCGCATCAGGGGATGGCCTGCAGATCCACATCTGTATTCCTGCAATGTTGAACAAGGCATGCTTATAGTGTGTACTGTGCTTTAGATTGCCTCTTAGCATAAAAGTATCTCTAACTGTACTATATGATCTCTGTTCAGGTCTGCTCAAGGTGAGTGCTAACTTGGGGGCAAAGCTTGAGTTGATGATAGATACAGCTGGCTAGTAACTTTGAGAAACTGAAACAAACGTCAAATAATTTCCTTGTTTGGTTTGTATCTTCAAGGTCAAGGAGGTATTCAGCTTCTGTCAGGATGACCTGGTAACTGAAGAGATATTGTTACTGGACTGCAAAGAGGAAATTTATGTTTGGTTTGGGCTGCACTCAAATGTTACATCCAAGGAGCAAGCACTCAATATTGGCGAGGTTATAAGTGATTCATAGCAACCTATGATTTATAGATCAATTACATTGCTATACTGTGAGGCTTCAGCTAATTCTCTATCTGTTTCTACATTACCTGCAGTTGTTCCTTCAGTATCGCATTCAGCATGATGGAAGATCGACGGTGTATGTTATCACAGAAGGAGATGAGCCTTCCTTCTTCACCAGCTTCTTTAACTGGGACAGTTCGAAACAATCATCTGTAAGTATATACAGAGCACACACGAGGCTTGGCTAATTCATGAACGTCATAAACCACTGCGCTCTAGTTTATCACTGCACGGGCGACTTATTGACTGTGGTTTGGTTTCCTGCTCTTGTACATGCAGATGGTTGGCAACTCATTTGAGAGGAAGCTGGCCCTCCTGAAAGGGCAGTCACCCAAACCAGAGGTTATTAAACTTAGTTCTTCCAAATGCTATTTCAACTTTCCACCCCTGTTTTAGAGTAATAATATATAAACGCAATTGTTTTCATTGAAATTCTTTCCGTAGTAGTATTCTGCATATATGACACTGCATCCTCTTGTGTAATAATTGTCATATATAATCTCGACTGCTTACAGCTGCTGTGTTTGGAATGCAGACAGCTGACAGAAGCATGCGCCGGCCGCCGTGGAGGCGGCCTGGCGTCTCGTCGGAACCGACCACGCCGGAGCACCAACAACCAGCGGAGAGGAGGAGGGCGTTCGGTTCAGCCTCTGCGGGGAAGCTTCCTAGGGGACGTTCACCGGCTGCGGCGCTCTCACCATCACCAACCTTGTTGTCCCAGTCACCCAAAAGCCGGTTGACGGCGACGCCGGCCATGTTGGCGCGGCGCCTGTTCCCCGCCTCAGGGGAGGCCGTGCGCTCCGCAGGGACTCCCTCTCGACGGTGGTGAGCGTTGCAAGTGTAGCGTGCCTGAGTTGTACTGTACTGGTATATGGTTGTGACACTTGTTCGAGATTGACTCAACCTGAAAGTAGTATAAATCTAATTCCACCGTTGATTTGGAAGATTAAAATCGTAATTGGCGGCACCATCATTGAACAGTTATCAATCTCACAGCGGTCGCCGCCGCTGCCGGAACGGTCGATGCACCGGCAGTCGGTTAAGAGAAACGAAATCTCCATTTGCTCGCTCCCATCTTCTCCGCGTCATTTCTGTGCTCGTCCTATCAATCGAGTCAAAAGCGCGGCGCCATTGCTAGATGCGTACAAGGTAGCGGCGGCTTGTCGATCGCGCCGCTGGATGTCGGCTTCTACCGGTACCGCGGGACGTAAGTACACGATCGCGAAAGACGTCGTGGTCGAGGAGATGAGGCTACTTCGTGCAGGTCTTCCTTTCTCTGAGCAGCCGGCGAGGCCTCCGTGTCCGCTCAGTACGACGACGACCACGGCAAAAGCTCCTCTCCGTGTTATTCGTCGACGGCGCGCTGGGGCCTGGGCGAGTTCGTCACACAGGACTCCGCCACAGCTCTCGACCTCATCGCCCATCTCGGCGACAGCAATGGCGGCGGTGGTGGCAAGGGGCGTGTAGACGGCGGTGGCTGGTCCGGGTGGTCGAGGCGGCCTTCGACGTCGACGTGGCGTTCGCGGATGGCGCCACGTGCAGGCAGGGTCTTGGGCGCCGAGGGGAAGCTGGCGCTGGTGGGCCCCTGCCACGCGCGGCCCCACACCAACACCTGTCTTCGAACCGCGGTCAACGCGTGGCGTCGGCAACCCGTCCACGCTCAGGTCCGCGCGGTGGCTGCACGGGTGCGAGCAGTTCGATCCACTTCACGTCGGCGCGTGGCCACGGCCCACGGGCCGCCTCCCAGCACTCCCGCTGATACGGGCGGGGACGTTTTTGCGTGTTATTTCGTGTGGAGTGCAAGTACTGATCGACTACGAAAACCTTATCAATGATTGGAGAGGCCTGGTTGGTAGTTCAACAGCGGAACTCATGTTAATCGAAAACTTTGTTAACAAAAACGGAAATATTTCTTTTTAATCGATTGAAAAGAGAGCACCCTTTCAATCAACAGTAATAACATTTTAAAGATAATATTCAAATGCAAGTATGAAACTCTCACTCCGTTCTACATGCATGCCCAACGTTTTCACCAAGATTCGGTCAACGTTTCAATCTCTAACTGTGACTAGTGTTTAAAACTTGTAATAAGAAACCAAAAGTATCATCGCCTATGTAGATTATTCCTGCAAAGTATATTGGTCACAGATACATATCAAAGACAAAGTCAATAATTAAATTTCTATACTCGACCATCGTTTCTAGGTGCAATATGATTCAATGACATGAGACGATTCTAGTATTTAGATTCATCGTGTGTATGAAATATTTTCATGATACGTAATTTTCATGTTGCAAAACTTTCCCGGCAATGAAAATTAGTTCTCAGTAAATACTTGTATGAGCACAAGGGCTCTCTCTAGCTCCATAGTGACCTGGACTATATGACGAGCTTACGCTCCTGCTCTATTAGTACTCAGATCTAACAAGCAATGATTTGACAAAATACTTAAATAAGACATATTTGTATTATAAATCATTATTTGATGTACTGATGAGACCAATAGATGATGGATTTGATATGTTTAATGGTATAATTATAGATTTGACATTTAAACTATGGTGGGCATATGCCCTTATGCTAAAAAAAATCACTCTAGTTTTAAACATACACAAAGTATATAAAACCGAGAAATTGTAGTTAGAAATGTATATCAAGCTGAAATTTTGAATCCATTATTCATACATGATCGATTTGAATATCAAATCATAAATTAATGCAGGCAACGGTCATCTTCTTTCAATTCAAACAACTAAATTTGCTCACGAGGTGTACATGTTATTACCTAACAGAGTTGCTTTGCTTTTACGATTGATAGTAATAAATGGACAAGGAAGGTTTAGTTCGACGGCACGCGGTGTCGCGGCGTGGCCTAGGCGTTGCTGGTCCGCTTCGGCGAGAGGCTCAACGACGTCGAGCTTTTCCCCGGCGAGTGCGTCGTCGGCAGGGGGCTGTTCGGTAGCAGCGACAGCGACGATGACGACGATGATGATGATGGCAAGGAGGAGGGCGAGGAGGCAACTACTACCGACCGATGATGATGACGAGGAGGAGGATGTGGAAACGCGATTCTACGTGGTCAAGAGCTTCGACTCCCAGGGACAAGACCTGCGGGTGTGGTGTAGCGAGGAGGAGGAGGTTGCCGACGCCAGCGCGTACTGTTTGGACAAGGATGATGACCATGGAGACGTTGTCGTTCGCCTGCGACCTGTCACTGAGGCCGATGATGATCTCTCATGGGTCGGACGTGTCATTGACCTGTGTGACGATGGAGGCGTCCTAGTCAAGTGGGGCAAGGGCAACATCTCCACAAAGGTAAAATCCTTTATCTTTTCCTTTGCTGATGAAAACACCTGAACTCTGAAACATGGCACTCCATAAACCAAAGAAATATATCGTTTCCAGGTAGGTAAAAGACGATGATTAACTAGTAACCTCCCACTGATCTTAATTAGGTACTGCCTCATGAGGTATGTGCGGTTGCCGGCGCCGACGGTTCTGCACGCAACGACGACGATGATTCCGACGACGATGACGCGGAAGAGGCCGCGCATGATGAAGAATCCACAGGTGAGGCCGTCGTGGTCGTCGAGGAAAGTGACGTCGGTGAAGCCGACGACGCTGCGGCTGCGAAGCCACCGACGACGGGCCAGATCGGTGATGGCTCCACTGCTCAAGTCTTCCCGCAGTTTGACGTCGTGCAGCAGAGCCCTACGGATCACCACTTCCTCAAACATACACAACACGTGCGTAATCAATTCAGAAACAAAAAATCATATCCATTGTTGCCGATGCGGAACGAAGCTAATAATAGCATAATAATATCCGATTTGATTTTTCTCAGGGTATTGGTGGCGGAAAGAAGTGGATCAAGAGAGTGCAAAAGGAATGGGAAATTCTTCAGAACGGCTTACCAGGTAACTAACTACTACTTTGCCGCGGAATTTGTACAAACTTTAATAAACACACACATACTATGTGTTCACTCTGAACGACTGATTTACATCTATTATATATATATTTGAGCAATAAAAAAAATCACCACGTTTGCTTTTAAGGTTAAAAAATTCTCACATTAATCGAAAAAAAATAAGAAGAAAAAATTAACCACCACTGTCATTATGAAAAAAATAGACAAAAATGCCCCTGATAAAGGAAATAACTTTCTATCTCTCTCCAGGTCTAACCGTACATGTACAAAGAAAAAAAACAGATCACAAATAGACTGAATTGTAAAGCCGGCGGTCATGTTTGGGCTTCATGTTACCAAAAGCTATGCTTCGACGTATATATATACTTACGTGCGCAGCAACTCAGACCGTGCGCGGACATGCTCTGGCTGCGAGCGCGTGCGATAGGCAATGGTAGGCAGCTTGCACACGCTGGCGCGTGTCGCGTACTCAAGCGTGCTAAGGCGCAGGCACCCGGACATGCTCAGGTGGCAAGCGACATGCAAAAGGCGAAGGTGGGAAACAGGCGAGGAAGTTTGTGCCTGGTGAGCAGCGGCAGCCATCAAGGCTCATCCTTTCAAAAAAGAAAAAGGCATCAAGGCTCACAAAATAGTGAGTTCAAATTTTCTTTTTTTCCTCCAATATTGTCTGCGTTGATGTTGTGTTGACGGAAGAAGAAGTTGCTACGTTTTCTTTGCCTTTTTATTTACACTACACATATCCCATCAAGTTTTAAGAACTTTCTCATTAAAAATTAAAGAAATAAATCAAGTTTTCGTGTATGGTATTATGAATTCACAAAAATAAAATTCATTACACTACAGCTAAAATAAAGTTGTAGAGTGTGTTTACACATACCATATTATAGAAAGTGCTTAATAGAGAATCTATCTATTATATATATTTGATCAAGAAAAGGAACCACCACATTGGCTCTCTACATCTAGAACTTACCATGTTTATCAGAGAAAAAGAAAAAGAAAAAGAGAAAATTACTCACTACTGCCATTATGAAAAAATAGACTAAAATAACCTTATATATATTTTTAAAATTACCCACCACAACTATTAGAAAACATTAGATGATACCAATCTTATATTTTTGTTCTTATTTACTTATGTTTCTAGCACTCATTGGTTTCTTGCTTCCTTTCACATTAAGTATTCCATAGTCAGCACATAGTCATTGTCTTGATCTATGAATAGTGTTGCTTCGAGCATTGTCTATCTCGCAGAAGGGCACAAAGGCTAGAGGTGAACTCCCTCATTGCCTCCTTCCAGCTTTTAAGCACCTCCCCTTTACTTTGGGATGTGGAGCCCCAATTCATCACAAGGCAGCAGCACCATCCATCCGAACTTGGCAAGCCGATCAATTCGTGAAATCGGCCATCATGTCCTGGTCCATCAGCGGCTAAAATTCAATGTTTGCATTGATCCTTGGTTGAATTCTCTCTTTTCACAACTCGCCAACTCTCTTGATTAGCTCCTCAATCCTCACACATGGCCGGAATCCATAGTTGGAGTTATTGTATTTGATATTTTTCTTGCTTCTACATCATGTCAGACAACCTTCAGATTCAGTCCTAACTAGGCTCTCAACAGGCCAGCCAACGATCATGGAGGTGCTTGGAGCAAGGAGGCGTTTGCAGCTCGACACCTTTGCTTTGACAGGATAAAAGGAGGTCGATACAAAACTAATAAGAGAGGAATTAAACTCTAAACTATAACAATGAGTATTATAGTAAAAGTATTGTAAATGATCCCAGTATTATATTAATGTAGTATAAGACAAGTCTTTAAAATAAGTAACAGAAACTATAACTATTTTCAACATTCATCAACAAAGAGGAAAACACTCTCCCTTTATGGCTTATTGAACTGCTAACGAAATGCTTTTACAATTAGATTGATAAAAAAATATAATACAAAATTTAAAGTATATAATTTTCATAACAAGATATCAAGACTAGCCGCGCAAATATGCCGGTAGGTTTTCAATAATGCAGACAGCATTTATGTGCCGGATGGACCTGCTCCAGGTGGCAATGGTAGGCGCGTCCGGCACACCATATATACCAAGACGGCCTCTTCTTCTTCGACCTGCACCTACCCCCATCCTACCCCGCGGTGCCGCCGGAGGTGCGCTACCACTCCTTGGGCCTCAAGTTAAACCCCAACCTCGGCGAGGATGGCGTGGTGTGCCTGAGCCTGCTGGACACCTTCGACGGCGAGGGCGTGGAGCTCTGGTCACCGGCAATGTCAACAATCCTCCAGGTGGTGGTCTCCATCCAGGGCCTGGTCCTCATGGCGCAGCCCTTGTACAACGAGGCGCATCTCGGCACTTCCAAGGGCGCACGGAATGAAATCATCTACGCCGAGGACGCGTGCCTGCTCTCGCTCCGCACCACGCTGCACCTGCTGCGCCGCCCGCCGGCCGGGTTCGAGGACCTCGTGGAAGCGCACTTTCGGCGGCGCGGGAGGTGCGTGGTCCGGGCGTGCGTGAAGGCGCGATGCCCGGTCGGCACGGTCGACGACGAGGGGCAAGCCACGGTGGAGGCGAGGACGATGAGCAGTGGCCGGACGTGCTCGGCGGGGTTCCGGTGCGTGATCAGCAGGATCACGCAGTATAGCCTAATAATCTGCAAATTCCGTCCATTAGTTAGCTCTATCTTATCTAGGAGACTACATGACTTCACATTGGTACCTTTATTCGACCTTTAGTTATTACCTGCACTTAGTCATGTTGCTTTCTCTCAGGGTTCATGATTTATCGGTACAATCCTTATCACTTTATTTTGGAGATGCCTCGCAATCAAACGATGGGAATCTGATGATGAGTTCATTCATACGAATTAATATATATAGTTTCTTAACAAATGCCAAGTTTGAAATATAATTTGATCAAAACTTTGGCTATACATAGAAACAAAATCATGATATATTATGTACATTTATCTCGGAACGTATATTCACAACACTATACATTTAGTAAACGTTCCAAACTCTATTTGAAAATGTCATATAGGCAGCATTTTATTTAAAAAAAAACGTTATGTACCAGAGACAAAAGAAAAGTTAACAATGTCATATACGCAATTTTTATTTTAAATTATCTATTATTCTAGTTTTGCCCCAAATCAAACACATCTACCGTTTGGATCATCATTTTTTCGAGATTCATGTATTTTAATAATATTAAATTTATATTCTTAGATACATGAGAAATATATTTTTGTGGCATATGAATATCTAGAAATTCATAACTCAATGGAAATGTTTTGTCTTAAAAGAAATCTAGAAGGCCAAATAGAGGGAGTATGAACTGACATTTGTTCTTACAATCATAGAATAGTTATCAATTCTTCATAAAATCATTTATGAACTCAAATGGATTGAAACATCCAATAAAAGCAAATTCTAGAATTAGCTGTACTGAAAAATCAAGCCCAATAGCTGAATAATCTGTATATCGGCTGTTGAACCCCGCTACCACATCTACTTCCACATTTTTTAAGCGAATCTAAAAAGGAAGAATAAAGGAAAATTTTAATCAAATCGGAAAATTTGTATCTAGTTAATCGCTGGACACGAATATCTGGTTAAAACAAAAAGGATTGTCCATATCTACTATCCACTTTAATTTGAATGCACATGTTAATTCTAAATTGCATACGACCTCATGAGAAACATATATATTTTTTTTAAAAAAGAAGTAGTTCGAGGATTAAGTCAAAAACAAAAGAACTCTGCATCACCCGGATTTTTAATTAAAATAATACGTTTTAATTAGTGTTTTAAAATAAATCTGGACCAAACTAAATTTCTAAGATCTAGCCTGTATCACGCCTAACAGTATGGCGTGAGACAACATGAGTGGCACGTCAGAGAGCGGTGTCGTGCAAGCCATGGGAAGCCATGTCGAATAGTTTGGTGTGACTACGATCAACCTAAAACTGTCATCCCCTCCTTTTTCATTCCTTCTTTCTTCGTCCTTGCCCGACCCTTCTTCTCTGTCCAGCGCCACCTCTGCCGCACGCCTTCCCCCTCGATTCCCGGCCGTCCGGCGACCCGTTCAAGGATAAAACTTGGGGCCGATCTCCTCTCAGCTAGCTCCACTCATCCCTCTGCGTAGATTTGTTGATTGAGATTGTTTTTTTTAGTTTATTTGTAGTTAGAGTTCATGATGCACCACCGTCGGAAGAAACACAACGGCCTACAGCCTATCGTCGTCGAAGGAAAGCTGTCGATAGTGGCACACATCCTCCCCACTAACCTGGGCCGTTCTAGGAAGAAGCTAAACAACTTTGACAACGAAATACGTTTGTGATTATATAGGACAATATGGTTTGAACTATGCATGAACAAATTTGTACTATTTTATTTGGAGAGGTGATCGTGAACCATTTATGGCCTAGAGATAAATTTGATTTCAGAAATCAGAATTGTGGATTTTTATGTGCAAAAGTATTATTGATGATGAAACGTGTTGTTGTTGCCTGGATTTTTCTTTTTAATAAGTTTTGACTAAGACTTAGTCGATTTCCATCTGCTATCAGTAACACGAAGCAATATAGTGTAAGACTATTTTCAGTGGGAGTTTCATTTTCAATAAATAACATGTCATGTCAATATTTTTGTTGATATGACAAGATAATTATGAAGAGTAAGAAGAAATCAGTTTCATCTAGATGAAATTTGGTATACACTGTTTCCTAGACTTTACACTATTTCTAATGCTATGAAACTAAGATTGAGAGCAACTATTTCATTTCATTTGTAATTTGATCAATCACTATGCAACAATTAAGGGTGCGTTTGGTACAACTCTAGATTCACCAAGAATAAAAAACGTTTCAGATTTAAGCCATAAACATTTCACAACAAAAAACAGAAGAATCAGTAAAATCATTTGGCCATCGATCTAGAATCGGTGAAGTGTTTCACAAAATGAACTAGAATCACTTGGAACACTTATTTAGGCGGTTCTCGTTCCTAGTTCAAAACTAAAAAACTTTCAGAATGATTCAGATAAGAAACGCTTTAGATTTTAACATGAATTAGTTGTTTCTTTCATTCAAACGCACCAAAATACTATGATTAAACTAGGAAACAATAAAAATGAAACTATGTATTAGAGATGAGTGTTTCATTTGTACTCTATATGACATGACAATCTTAGAAATGATTGAATAAAACTCCTCACTCAGAATAGCCTAATTGATTCAGTAGACACATCATATTATTTGGCGTGATTTATATCAACCCGTCAACCCCCCTCTTCGGAAGCTGATGGTCAATTCTGACATGGCACTAAGGCTATGTTTGGATACATCTCCTAAATTTTAGTTGGCTAAACTTTAGTTACTTTTACTCCAAACATGATCTCCTAAAATCTCCTAAACTTTAGTCAGCCCACCTCCTAAACTTTAGATCTCTAGTCACTCCAACCCTCCTAAAATCTCTTAAACTTAGGAAAAGGCAACTAAAGTCAAAACTACTCCTTCTTACATGTGATATTTTTCTTTAACCCATATATATATTCACTTTTTAGTTAGTTAATAAAGGGTAAAAATGTCTATTTTTTGTTTAGCTATGGATCCAAACATGTACTCCCTTCATATTAAAAAAACAATTCATTTTAGAAGAGATTAATGAGAGGATATTTTCTATGTCTATACTATTAAATAAAGTATTGGTTCTACTTTATTCACAACTATTTGCTTGTCTTATTGGTTACCTGCATCAAAGTCCAGGCTAGAGCTGGTGGGTTTAACTCCCATTGATCTTATTTTTTGTGCCACTCTTCTCATTTACTTGCTATTAAATCAAAACGAATTTATTTGATGATAATTGATATTAAGCCAAAACAAATTCTTTTCTTAATATGGAGGGAGTACTTCCTAAAGTTTTGTTAGGTAAGCTTTAGCTGACTAAACTTTATAGGAGGTTAAGGCTGACTCCAACAATAGGCAAATCCATTTTTGCGCTCCCAAATGCTACTATGCATCATCAAATCCTCTCCAACAAGGAGAGCCAAACAGGGATGCATTTTGCATCGGATGAGAGAGGGAATGCATTTTTCCAACCTCCCTCGCACACCGGAGCTGAGCCGTGCCCCGATCTCGAGTGCGAACAAGCGTTGCCGCCGGGCTCCTCCTCCTCCCCAGGCCGCCGCGCTCCTCCTCCTCCTCCTCCCCTGGCCGCCGTGATGCCTGTCTCCTCCTCCTCCTCCCCTGGCCGCCGCGCCGTCAGGCTCCTCTTCCTTCTCCCCCGACCACCGCCGAGCAGGTGCATGTCGACGCCCTCCCGCTCCCGTGGTGGCAGGTGCACGCTGGCGCAGGAAGACCGGCGAGCGCGCGTGCGAGAGCCCAGGTGTCACGGACCGCCTTACCATGGAGACGGCTCTGTTCCAGGATCTCCCTCGGGTGGCGACACGCGCTGTGATGCCCAATAGTACAACACATGACAGAGAAATATAATTGCACAAGAGCATAGGTGGGAAAACAGAGTTTTACATAAATCCAAAGTTATATTACAAACCAGAGTTTTATCGAATAAATTACGGAACCGAATTTGTCCAACGATGATTCAACTAATTTGACGAAATAGATAGATACAATCGCCCTCTCACGGCGACACACAGGGAATAACCTTGCCCAAATAGGTGCCTTGCCCAAGCACCGTACCGTCAAACAAGGAACTACTCCTCATCTTCATTCGTGCATAGCTCCCACTCGATGTTCCAGCAGTCGGGGCGCTGGCCCTCCCAGTGGAATCTTCCACCGCAGTGGCAGTCTCCGTCCTGGTCATCTGAAAACCACATAGAGCTACGCCTTGAGTAACTAATTTACTCAGCAAGACTGACCCGTCAAAATGGCTAGCTACAGCCGACGCCTAGACATGCAAAGGCTAGGAATAGGGTTTATATTGCCAGAAAGCCAGCCTAGGAGTCGATCCTTGTTTTTCAAGTTTTAGCATCAAGTTAAGTTGTCAAGTGGGATAGAAAATTTAGTTTGCACTAAAGCTATAACAATCGAGGTTGCACTATAGTCTTAATAATTCCAAACAGCAGTATTAAACCCACTCATCATCTTAAGGGCTTCCGACACTGTTCCGGAGCAGCGATCAAGTTGTACTCGTTACTGTGAGGGGCAGCGACTCGAATCGATTTACATCCTACAGGAGAAACCTGCTTGCACGACCCATACGCGCTTCCTGGAAAGACGCATGGTGCAACCTTTTGCTACGGTACCACAGGGTCTTCCGGGTCCAGACTCCCCCGAGAAGGGTCCCCCAACGCGATGCGCCCCGTGCCGCCATCCGTGGGTGGATTGCTCCCTCCTCTCAGCCCTAGTTCCACCAAAGAAGGGAGAAGGCTATCTTCCGACCAAGCAGTAGTCATAGCTACGTCGGTTTACTGGACCCATATCTCCAGCATGCAAACAGTACGTTCAAACTTGATCCCATGGGCCGGACACGAGGCGTAGCCTTAGGGGACTCGGACGGAGCTACCTCCTTGAAGACAAGCTGTCCTTCCCTTTCTGCCTAGTTGCCCGTCCGGTCTTCATTGTGATTCCATCCACCCTTTCCTTCATCCGATATCATTCCCCAGTGATAATATTTCCTATCTACGAGTGGTCTCCATACCACTCGATGAGTAGTCGTCCTAAATTAAGCAGAGCGACTACCGACCTAAAGCTAATTAGCAGGAAGGAGGGACCTACTGCATGCTAGGGTTTCAAACAACTCCTACCACTTAATGCACAGACAAGCCTACATCCCTAGCTAGTGACAGAATAAAAATTTAAAACGGGGATAATGCACCGGGGCTTGCCTGGGTTCTGCTCTTGCTCAGCTATGGCACCTCCGGCTCCTTCTGGATCCTGCTCCGGTCCCGTCTCCACGTGGTCCACTGCGTGTTCTATATGATGCAAAGATGATGCTTATGAGAGAAGATTCATGGCACTTCCTCAATAAATGCATTAATGTACACTATTTCTCTTGGAAGTGGGCGAGTATGTTGATTAGTGCAGCAATGTAGCGTATTTAGCGGAGGCACAGGGTGAGGGTGTTTCGTGTATTTCCTTGATGAACTCCAGTATTTAATCGCGACGACGTCGTACCAGGGTACGGTGTGTATGTGTCGGCCGGGGTTAAGCTACGTAAGTGATGTTCATGACCAGTAGGTGCTATTTAATTAATGCTTTAGTGTACCGAGCCCAACCTCACAAAGTACTAAGTATCCATGAAACAGCCCTAAGGTGGAACCATATTTATTAACGGGTAATAGTGCATTCGGAACATAATTTATTAAGTTGACATGGTTCTGATCATCAAATGAGCAGGGGTGATTTAATATAGTTAGATTATACTAGGAGTGATTTATTGGCCAAGTTTCACTCTCATGCACCAAGCCAATAATTATAATTAATTATCATAAGAAAAAGGGTGTTAAATTATTTACAGCTAATATACAGAGACTCACCCTATGATATGTTCCAAGGAGACTAGAAACTGCAAAACCCATTTGGTGGCCAAGTTTCAAGATTTTATCAGCTCCCTATAATTAGTTATGAATTTATATGGGCTTTTATTACATATTTTAACACTGAAAATAAAACTAACATGCATTGTGGTTTAGCGTTTTTCCCTACAACTACTAGTCCAGACAAGGCTAACAAAATTTATCTTGCCTCAAAATTCCTATTAATCATTTTACTATGCATTTTTGAAGTTTTACACTTTTCTGGAAATGATTAAAATGAGAAAATCAATTTCTGATTACGCGGGCCGCATCCAGGCAGCCCAACGGGCAGAATCTCCCGCGGCCCATCGGCCGAGTGCACGTGCGGGGGCGTCCTCAGGCCAGATGCGGCCCAAGAGAAAGGCCGGGCCCAACGGCCGTTGCGGCTCAGTGGCCATCCCGGCCACTGGCCAGCTCGGCCAAGCCGAGTGCGCGCACGGCGGCGCAGGCACGGTGGCCGACTGGGGTGGCGGCGGTGGCAGCATTGCCGGGATAGCAACCAGCGGGTCCCAGCGGACATGCGGTGCGCGAAAAGAGGGAAGATGGCTCACCGGGGTTAGCGCGGTGACGGCGAGGCGGAACTCCGGTGGCCGGCGGCGGTGTTCTGGACGAGTGGCGGCACGGATGGAAGGCAAGTGAGACCAGGGAGGGAGAAGAGGTGAACTCACGCGTGCCAGTGCGAGGAATCGTCCGGGGGCTCACCGTGGGGGTCGGGCGTCGGGGTTGAGCTGCGGTCGGAGATGGAGAGGAAATCGGCGATTCACGACGGCTCGCTGCGGGCGGGGGAGTGTGGCTTCACGCGGAGCTTGAAGGCGTCGAGGCGGTGCTGTAGACGTCGACTGGCGGTCGTTGTCGGCGGCGAGGCGTCGATGGCACGGAGCGGCTCATGGCGGGAATGGGGGCGCGACGAGCGAGAGAGAGACAGAGAGCGAGCGGGGGGGGGGGGGGGGGGGGTGGGAGTGAGACCGTTCGGACAGGGAAGTGGGGGACAAGGCGGATGTCCGAACGGCGGGTGGGGCAGTCGATCCGTGGGTGCGGTGAACGCCGAGTCGTCGGCGCCCACGCGGCGTACGGGCAGGCGGGAGCGTGGGGAGGCGCCGGTGTGTTTCTTTGAAGTCGCTGACAGGTGGGTCCAATAGGGAGTTTTCTTTTTCTTTTCTTTTCTAACTCCTACAGCCGGCTATGTTTAATCTTTTTGTTTGAATTAATCTAGAGTTGATAAAATTAAACCAAAAATACGGCAGGCTCCCCATGATGTGACGGATGTTATAAAAATACAAACTACCATCAGTTCGCATTAAGATTTAATTAGAAATTTTGTGAATAGAGCTGGTTTTTGAAACTTCTACCATTTGTTTGGGGCCTCTATTAATGGAATAAAAATCTGATAAAATCCTTAAAATTCTACTTGACCATGACCAACAACATATAATTTTGGCAGTGGTGACTTATAGTGAAAACTTGGGACTTGTAGTATAAGTGTCATTCAAATTTTGTTTGAATTTGGTTCAAATTGGTCATTTCAGTTCAACTTCTTGGTGTTAGGCTCTTGTGATGACTAAGGGGTTGTTCTTGGAACCTTTATGACACTAGGAGTGTCACAGCCCCCCCCCCCTAAAGAAATCTCGTCCCGAGATTAAAGGATGTGTTAACGGGTTACCTAAGTGATGACGTAGGAACTCGGGGTAGTGGCTTTGCAGGAACTCTTTAGTTTCCCAAGTAGCTTCCCTGGCGGTATGGTTGCTCCATTGAACCTTATAGAACTTGAGTGTCTTCTTACGTGTAGCTCGTTCCTTCTCGTCTAGCACCTTCACCGGACGCTCGGAATACGTTAGGTCGGGTTGTAGTTGTTGGGTGCTCTCCAGTGGAATGTCTACTAGTGTCTTTAAACATCTCTTGAGTTGGGACACGTGGAACGTGTCATGCACTCCAGCGAGTTCCACTGGCAGTTGGAGCTGGTAGGCCACGGGTCCGCATCTTGCAATGATAGGGTAGGGACCGATATAACGAGGTGCTAACTTCCCGCGAATCCCAAACCGCTGTACACCCTTGGTGGGTGACACTCGGAGGTAGACCATATCGCCGACCCTGAATTCCAATGGGTGGCACCTTTTATCCGCATAACTTTTCTGCCTAGATTTTGCCACTCGTAAGTTTGATTGGATTTCAAGCACTTTCTGCTCAGCTTGCTGCACTAGCTCCAGGCCAAATATTATCCTTTCCCCTAGTTCTGACCAACTCAGTGATGTGCAACAGCGGCGTCCATAGAGAGCCTCGAATGGTGCCATCTTGATGCTTTCTTGGTAACTATTGTTCTATGCAAATTCTGCCAAGGGTAGGCACTCATCCCACTTTTTGTTGTAACTCAATACGTATGCCCTTAACATGTCCTCCAATATTTGGTTAACTCTTTCCGTTTGATCGTCTGTTTGGGGGTGGTACGCGGAACCCCTAATCAACCTGGTGCCCAATGTCTCGTGTAGCTTCTCCCAAAAGCGTCCCACAAACTGGGACCCTCTGTCGGATACGATAGTCTTGGGCACTCCATGCAAATACATGATTCACTCAATGTATAGTTGCGCATATTTCTGCATTTTGAACCATGTTGACACAGGGATAAAGTGGGTGACCTTTGTCAATCTGTCAACAATGACCCATATGGAGTCGAATTTATGTGACGTTAGTGGTAGACCAACGATGAAATCGATGCTGATATCTTCCCATTTCCAGGCTGGAACACTCAAGGGTTGTAGTAGGCCTACCTTCTTCAGATGATCAGCCTTGACTCGGCGGCAGGTATCACACTCCGCGACATATCGGGCTATTTCCCTTTTCATCCGAGTCCACCAATATTTGGATCTCAAATCTACATCTTGTTGCTGCCCAGATGCATGGAGTACTTTGTAATGTGAGCCTCGTCCAGAATTTTCTTGCAGAGTTCCATATCCTTAGGCACCACCAGTCGATCCTTAAACCATAAAACACCTTCTGCATCTTCTCGAAAGCATTGTACCTTAGCATCGCCCTCTTCCAGTCTCCTTCTAAGATGTGCTATGCCTCTATCATTTTTCTGGGTTGCCACTATTTCTTCCCGTAAGGTAGGAATTAATGCTAGGTTATAGAGGGCTCTGTGGGGTGTTACTTGCACATAATGACCATCTTGGACTTGTGGGCTGACCAGGATGTGGTGGCAGTGAGCCTTGCGGCTTAGGGCATCAGCCACAACATTCGCTTTTCTCGGGTGGTAATGGACTTCCAACTCGTAATCCTTAATCAATTCCAACCAGCGGCGCTGTCTCATGTTCAGGTGGTCTTGAGCGAAAATGTACTTCAAGCTTTTGTGGTTGGTGTATATGCGAACTAAATTCCCAAGGAGGTAATGTCTCCACATCTTTAAGGCTAGCACTACTGCTGCTAATTCCAGGTCATGCATGGGGTAATTCTGCTCGTGCTTCCTCAATTGCCTTGATCCATAAGCAATAACTCTCCCATCTTGCATAAGCACGCATCCCAATCCAATACCCGAAGCGTCACAATAGACATCGAACGGTTTCCCCAGGTCCAGTTGAGCTAATACTGGGGCCGTGGTTAGGTGCTTCTTCAAGGTTTGAAAAGCACCTTCGCAGCTCTTATCCCATATGAATTTCTTGTCCTTCTTAAGCAACTCGGTCATGGGCTTTGCAATTTTGGAGAAATTGGGAATGAAACGACGGTTGTAACCAGCTAACCCCAGAAAACTGCGTATATGGAATACGGTCTTCGGCGTCTTCCAATTCAGTACATCTCTTACCTTGCTGGGATCTACCGTGATGCCTTCTTCCGAGACAATATGGCCTAAAAATGGTACTTGCTTCAACCAAAACTCGCACTTGCTAAACTTAGCATATAGCTGGTGCTCCCTTAGCCTCTGTAACACAACACGGAGATGCTCTGCATGTTCTTCATCTAATTTCGAGTAGACTAGGATGTCGTCAATGAACACCACCACAAACTTGTCCAACTCAGGCATGAACACCAAGTTCATGAGATATATGAAGTGTGCCGGTGCGTTTGTCAATCCAAACGACATCACTAAATACTCATAAAGTCCGTATCGGGTAGAAAATGCTGTCTTGGGAACATCTTCGGCACGGATTTTAATTTATTGGTATCCAGACCGGAGATCAATCTTAGAGAAAACCTTAGCTCCTATCAACTGGTCAAAGAGAATGTCAATATGGGGCAGTGGGTATTTGTTCTTGACAGTCACCGCATTGAGGGGTCGGTAGTCTACACACAGCCTCAAGGTCTCATCTTTCTTTTTCACGAATAGTGCCAGACAACCCCAAGGTGAGGAACTTGGTCAAATGAATCCCTTATCCAGCAGCTTCTTAAGTTGCTCCTTTAACTTAGCTAGTTCCTTAGGCGCCATTTTATACGGCCTTTTGGATATAGGTGCCGTCCCTAGCTAAAGCTCAATCTTGAACTCAACGTCCCGATCCGGTGGAAGTCCTGGGAGATCGTCAGGGAATACGTCGGGAAATTCCCTAACCACTGGAATATCCTCTATCTGCCCGGTGGTGGTGTGGTGAATGTTTGGTGCGATCAGTTGGGGAGGTAGTACCCAGAAGCTTACGCTACCATGGGTGGGAGAGTTTAGGTGCACAGTGTAGGCATCTATGTCCAGTATAGCTTTATGTTGCCTCATCCAAGGCATGCCCAGAATAATGTCAATGTTGCACCCCTCTAAGACCATGCACTTGGTAGGGTAGACTTTTCCTCCTAGGGTTATTGGGAGTTTCTCAATTTCATATAAAGCAGGGGTTTGTCCACCAGCTGATCTAATGGTGTATCGTGCTTTCATAAGGGTGCGAGGCAGCCGGTACTTATCAACAAAGAATCCACTAACAAAGCTATGTGATGCTCCCGAATCAAACAGAACTAGGGCGGGGTGGTCTCGAACAGAGAACATACCAACGAGGATGGGGCTGTTCTTCGGAATCTCCTCCAGGGTGGTGTTGTTCACTCGTCCAGCACGGACTGGCCCTCGGTTGTTGCGGTTGTTGTTGCCGCTGTTGTTGTTCCATGGCGGGTTCTCGCCAGTGCTCTTCTTGGGTTGTGGGCACTCCCTCGAGAAATGCCCAAGACGACCGCAGTTGTAGCAGGGGAAAGGTCCGGTCGGAGCATTCGACTGCTGTGGCGGGCGAAACCCACCTTGGCCCTGCTGCTGACGTGGTGCCGGGGGTCGCTGCTGTGCTAGATGAGGCGGGCGCACAACAGGTGCCGGCACGGGGGCGGAACGGTACCTCTGTCCCGACGGGGTGGTGTACACCAAACGAAACTTCTGCGAGGGTCCACCGGATGGCCCCATAGCACTTGTGGACCGCTTCCGTTCTGCCATCACCTTGCAATACCCGTCTTCTGTGACAATAGCGTTGTTGACAAACTCAGCGAATGAGCCACCCATGTTAAGGTTGAGGCGGTCCTATAGCTCAGCACTTAGCCCCTCCAAGAAACGGTCCTTGCGCTTGGCGGGGGTGTCAACTTGTTCCGGGGCATATAGTGCCAACCGGTTGAACTCTTCACAGTATTCCTCGACAGTGCGGTTGCCCTGCTTTAGTGCGGCGAATTCACGCGCCTTCCTGCGGACGAGCCCCGCAGGGATGTAGTGAGCACGGAACGCATCTTTGAATTTATCCCACGTAATCTGTTGGTCCGTTCCCACAAAGGTGACATGGTTGGCCCACCATGCCCCAGCAGCACCATGCAGTTGCTGCGCGGCGAACAACGTCTTCTGCACAGGCGTGCAGTTAAGGAGCCCAAATTTGGACTCGAGGATGCGAAAAAATTCTCCGCCTCCATGGGCTCAGTAGTTGAGCTGAACATGGGTGGCCTGGTGGCGAGGAAGTCAGCGTAGGAGCTGCTTTGCGGTGCACCGTCATTGTGGCCCCTAGCATTTCAGGCCGATAGGTTTTGCTGCGCCAGCTCCTACATGAACTCCGCCTGCTGCTGCTGGCTCTCCATCATAGTAGCGAAAAACTGCGCCATCATATACATGGGGTTGGGTGACGGCAGTGGTGGTGGAGTCCCTCGTGGAGAGTCACTTCCCCTAGCTCTGGAACCTTCGGGCTGCTCGCCATGCAGCGCGTTGGTATTGCGGATGCGCACCATTCTGAAACGTAAGAATGAGGATTCCAATTAGTCTCTTATCCAACATGACCATTATAGGTTACCAAATCAACTACACAGTGCACGGGGCAGCAATTTGGTAAACAACATTGATAAAAGCTGAAATTCCAAATTAACACCAGTCCTAGAACAAGTCAATAGTTCCATTCTTCATAAACTCGAAATATGTGATCATCGAGTTTCCAAAAGCTATCCGTCTACCCTGCCCTACATGTACGACCTAGTCGTGTCTATTATGACTACTACGCCCTGTCTCCGGCGATGCCAGAGGGTCCTAGACGGTCTGCACCTGTCGGGGCGGGTGACTCGTAGTCCACGTCAGACTCCTCGCCCACGTCCTCCTCGGGCTCCTCCTCCACAGGTGCTGCCGGCGGTGCAGCCATCACGTTCAAGTGAGCCTGGAGGTCCTGGTTCTCGTGAGCCAGGGTCTCCAGATCCTCCGCCATAAGGTCCATCTCCTGCTGGGCACTTGCCAGCTGCTGCTGCAGGTGCTCGTTATGGTTGGCCCACTGCTGCATAATCAACCCTCGTCTGTCCACCTCCTGCGCGAGAGTGTCGCGTTGCTCAGTGATCTCCGACACGTGAGTCTCACTCGCCTCAAGAGCAGCGGTTAACCGCTGAATCTCTCTCTATTGTGCATCGACCTATGTCTACAGGTCGTTCCTCTGCACCCACACCTGCTCAACATCCGCTAGCAAGATCCTGCTGCAGCTACGAGACTCCTCATCCAAGTTGAGGAGGTACTCAGAGTAGTGAGCTACGCGGTGGTATCCCGTGTGGTACTCTGGGTAGTCGTCGTGAGAGACGCATCTCACGCGCCTCTGCCATACCAGGTCAGGCTGGTGCCAAATGGGGATCATCTCGAACAGAGTCCCCGAGAGCGCTAATACGTTGTGTCCACAGAAGTGAGTGAGAGCCCGGTGGGTGAATCTCTTCAGACTCTCCTTGAGGCTCCTAGCCGTGACTGTGCTCTCCATACCCGCCAAATCGGGGTTGCGCGGGTGTGGAGAGACGCTGAGATGCACCTCTACAAAAGGCACACCGTGGCGGCGGGTCTCACGCCCACAGTACGAAGGCTGCTCCTCGTAGCCCAAGACGCGGAGCATCTCCCATAGGAGGGTGGGAAAGCCACGGTGGTGTAGACCGGTGGTATATCGTCACCCGTCGTGCTGGAACAGCTCAAACCCGTGCTTGTCCATCTGGAACACAAACCCAAATAGTGAGTACTCGTTCCAATCGCAGAGAGTGCAGGTCAAAATAAAAAAATAGATACGATGAGTGCTACATAGAAGTTAACCACCACGAGTGGTCACAGACTCTAGGGTGGATTCGGTTATTCTGCTAAAATGATATGTTCTGTCCTAGAGTACAGCAGCCACTTCGTTGAACTTTTCGGCAATCCTACTCACGGATTCTGAACAGTGGTTGAATACTAAAGTGGTAGGGTTTTTCACCACCTTTCCAACGAGTTCTTACTCATCCCCATCCGATATGAGAATCAGGCATTATGCATTTTCTAAGGGACGAGGCAGAATCTGAAAATTTTGTTTCTCGCATAACGGAGTTCACTCCGGAATGTTCTGTATTCTATAGTTCTAGGCCACAGTTTCTGAAGTTATTTACCCTGCTTATAGAAACTTTTTACTACCTTTCTAGCGCATATTTATACGCCTCGATCCAACACCGGAAACTTGAAATATTAAAATTTTTACCCTATCTGGCAAATTCCCGAGTCGGTTTCCTGGACTGAACCGGGTTACTCTAAACATTTGCTCCTAGCTCTGTCCTGAAGATCTCAAACCCGAAATATTAAACTACCAAAGTTGTAGTATTTTTCGTAACCTTTCCACACAGTGCAAATACAGCCCTAGGGGTGATTGGAGCAAGGAGTTATGGATTTTACACGATAGGTTAAAAATCTGGATTTTAGATTAACCTGAGTTCGACGTGCTGACTCGGACGGCCAAAATGGTATTGTCCGGAAATTTTTAAACCAATTTTTTTTCTTGCTGGACGTACAGAGAGTTCATTCGTGATTTCAATAAGTATTTGTTTGCATGCTTTTGACTTTCGGGTGGGGAGGTATAGATTTTTGAGTGAGCAACATACTTGCTGAAATTTCATATTCGCATAAGGACCTGCTCCTTTACTATTTCATATGATGCACATGCTTTCGGCCTATACATCCTCACAAAAATAAATGTCGGCCGCAAATAGGACCATACGCATAGTCGGTGGCAGACGATCTCTCAAGTTAGTCGTAGGCTACCCGTTTCTTACGAGAATCGTGGTTAGCGTACCTGCAGAAGATTCATTCCAAACGAGCCGAAAATAATCCCTTATTATTGTCCTAGGGCAGGACACTGATGTTTTACGCAATCAGCCCATTTTCACACCATTGTGCTAACTTCCCATGTTACAGTCCACTGGGCGGGACACATACCTGCGTTGACGATGCCATAGATGCAGTTCTAAACAAACAACCTCCTACAGTTAGCTTTGACACCTGGATCGTAACTATTAATAACCTATTGGGCACATCCTCACACGTTCGTTACGAGGTTTTCAAAAATATATGTTTGAATATTGCACTATTCCCAAGATAGTTCTGATACCACGCTGTCACGGACCGCCTTACCGTGGAGACGGCTCTGTTCCAGGATCTCCCTCGGGTGGCGACACGCGCTGTGATGCCCAATAGTACAACACATGACAGAGAAATATAATTGCACAAGAGCATAGGTGGGAAAACAGAGTTTTACATAAATCCAAAGTTATATTACAAACCAAAGTTTTATCGAATAAATTGCGGAACCGAATTTGTCCAACGATGATTCAACTAATTTGACGAAATAGATAGATACAATCGCCCTCTCACGGCGACACACAAGGAATAACCTTGCCCAAATAGGTGCCTTGCCCAAGCACCGTACCGTCAAACAAGGAACTACTCCTCATCTTCATTCGTGCATAGCTCCCACTCGATGTTCCAGCAGTCGGGGCGCTGGCCCTCCCAGTGGAATCTTCCACCGCAGTGGCAGTCTCCGTCCTGGTCATCTGAAAACCACATAGAGCTACGCCTTGAGTAACTAATTTACTCAGCAAGACTGACCCGTCAAAATGGCTAGCTACAGCCGACGCCTAGACATGCAAAGGCTAGGAATAGGGTTTATATTGCCAGAAAGCCAGCCTAGGAGTCGATCCTTGTTTTTCAAGTTTTAGCATCAAGTTAAGTTGTCAAGTGGGATAGAAAATTTAGTTTGCACTAAAGCTATAACAATCGAGGTTGCACTATAGTCTTAATAATTCCAAACAGCAGTATTAAACCCACTCATCATCTTAAGGGCTTCCGACACTGTTCCGGAGCAGCGATCACGTTGTACTCGTTACTGTGAGGGGCAGCGACTCGAATCGATTTACATCCTACAGGAGAAACCTGCTTGCACGACCCATACGCGCTTCCTGGAAAGACGCATGGTGCAACCTTTTGCTACGGTACCACAGGGTCTTCCGGGTCCAGACTCCCCCGAGAAGGGTCCCCCAACGCGATGCGCCCCGTGCCGCCATCCGTGGGTGGATTGCTCCCTCCTCTCAGCCCTAGTTCCACCAAAGAAGGGAGAAGGCTATCTTCCGACCAAGCAGTAGTCATAGCTACGTCGGTTTACTGGACCCATATCTCCAGCATGCAAACAGTACGTTCAAACTTGATCCCATGGGCCGGACACGAGGCGTAACCTTAGGGGACTCGGACGGAGCTACCTCCTTGAAGACAAGCTGTCCTTCCCTTTCTGCCTAGTTGCCCGTCCGGTCTTCATTGTGATTCCATCCACCCTTTCCTTCATCCGATATCATTCCCCAGTGATAATATTTCCTATCTACGAGTGGTCTCCATACCACTCGATGAGTAGTCGTCCTAAATTAAGCAGAGCGACTACCGACCTAAAGCTAATTAGCAGGAAGGAGGGACCTACTGCATGCTAGGGTTTCAAACAACTCCTACCACTTAATGCACAGACAAGCCTACATCCCTAGCTAGTGACAGAATAAAAATTTAAAACGGGGATAATGCACCGGGGCTTGCCTGGGTTCTGCTCTTGCTCAGCTATGGCACCTCCGGCTCCTTCTGGATCCTGCTCCGGTCCCGTCTCCACGTGGTCCACTGCGTGTTCTATATGATGCAAAGATGATGCTTATGAGAGAAGATTCATGGCACTTCCTCAATAAATGCGTTAATGTACACTATTTCTCTTGGAAGTGGGCGAGTATGTTGATTAGTGCAGCAATGTAGCGTATTTAGCAGAGGCACAGGGTGAGGGTGTTTCGTGTATTTCCTTGATGGACTCCAGTATTTAATCGCGACGACGTCGTACCAGGGTACGGTGTGTATGTGTCGGCCGGGGTTAAGCTACGTAAGTGATGTCCATGACCAGTAGGTGCTATTTAATTAATGCTTTAGTGTACCGAGCCCAACCTCACAAAGTACTAAGTATCCATGAAACAGCCATAAGGTGGAACCATATTTATTAACGGGTAATACTGCACTCGGGATATAATTTATTAAGTTGACATGGTTCTAATCATCAAATGAGCAAAGGTGATTTAATATTGTTAGATTATACTAGGAGTGATTTATTGGCCAAGTTTCACTCTCATACACCAAGCCAATAATTATAATTAATTATCATAAGAAAAAAGATGTTAAATTATTTACAGCTAATATACAGAGACTCACCCTATGATATTTTCCAAGGAGACTAGAAACTGCAAAACCCATTTGGTGGCCACGTTTCAAGATTTTATCAGCTCCCTATAATTAGTTATGAATTTATATGGGCTTTTATTACATATTTTAACACTGAAAATAAAACTAACATGCATTGTGGTTTAGCGTTTTTTCCTACTACTACTAGTCCAGACAAGGCTAACAAAATTTATCTTGCCTCAAAATTCCTATTAATCATTTTACTATGCATTTTTGAAGTTTTACACTTTTCTGAAAATGATTAAAATGAGAAAATCAATTTCTGATTACGCGGGCCGCATCCAGGCAGCCCAACGGGTAGAATCTCCCGCGGCCCATCGGCCGAGTGCGCGCGCGGGGGCGTCCTCGGGCTAGATGCGGCCTGAGAGAGAGGCCGGGCCCAACGGCCGTTGCGGCTCAGTGGCCATCCCGGCCACTGGCCAGCTCGGCCAAGTCGAGTGCGCGCGCGGCGGCGCGGGCACGACGGCCAACTGGGGTGGCGGCGGCGGCAGCATTGCCGGGATAGCAACCGGCGGGTTCTAGCGGACATGCGGCTCGTGAAAAGAGGGAAGATGGCTCACCGAGGCTAGCGCGGCGACGGCGAGGCGGAACTTCGGTGGCCGGCGGCGGTGTTCTGGACGAGTGGCTGCACGGATGGAAGCCGAGTGAGGCCGGGGAAGGAGAAGAGGTGAACTCACGCGTGCCAGTGCGAGGAATCGTCCGGGGGCTCACCGTGGGGGTCGGGCGTCGGGGTTGAGCGGCGGTCGGAGGTGGAGAGGAAAGCGGCGATTCACGACGGCTCGGTGCGGGCGGGGGAGTGTGGCTTCACGCGGAGCTTGAAGGCGTCGAGGCGGTGCTGTAGACGTCGACTGGCGGTCGTTGTCGACGGCGAGGCGTCGATGGCGCGGAGCGGCTTTGGGCGGCAATAAGGGCGCGACGAGCGAGAGAGAGACAGAGAGCGAGGAGGGGGGGGGGGGGAATGAGGCCGTTCGGACAGGGAAGTGGGGGACAAGGCGGATGTCCGAACGGCGGGTGGGGCAGTCGATCCGTGGGTGCGGCGAACGCCGAGTCGTCGGCGCCCACGCGGTGTACGGGCAGGCGGGAGCGCGGGGAGGCGCTGGTGTGTTTCTTTGAAGTCGCTGGCAGGTGGGTCCCACAGGGAGTTTTCTTTTTCTTTTCTTTTTTTTCTAACCCCTACAGCTTTAATCTTTTTGTTTGAATTAATCTAGAGTTGATAAAATTAAACGAAAAATAAGGCAGGCTCCCCATGATGTGCTAGATTTTATAAAAATACTAACTACCATCAGTTCTTATTAAGATTTAATTAGAAATTTTGTGAATAGAGCTGGTTTTTGAAACTTCTATCATTTGTTTGGGGCCTCTATTAATGGATTAAAAATCTGATAAAATCCTTAAAATTCTACTTGACTATGACCAACAACATATAATTTTGGCAGTGGTGATTTATAGTGAAAACTTGGGACTTGTAGTATAAGTGTCATTTAAATTTTGTTTGAATTTGGCCGACGGCGTGCGGCATGCTTCGCGTGTGGTGAGCGGCATGCCGGGAGAGGGAAAATGCAATGTGTCTGTTGGAGAGTCCACGAAATACACGCTGCTCTGGTACGTGTATAAGGGAGGCATTTCTCCGTTTGCCTCTCGAGAATGACTCCTATTATTTGAGTCAGTCTAAAGTTTAGTTAACTAGAGGATCTAAGTGAGGCTAAATCGCGCCAGCTAGTTTGGCATGACTCGTGTCATGTCACGCTGACCGAGCAACATTTGCTAGAACCACATGTAAGTGTACCCTCAGTTTCCGCATTTTTGAACCGGGAATGCCCACAGTAAAGAGAGTCCACACTGCTTCCTTCCCTAGGACGGCCGACGCCTCCACTTCCATCCATTTCGTCTCCCTTGGGCGGCGGCGAGCAAACCCGATCGTCGCCGAGAAGGAGGTGCAGGGATCCAAGAATCCCCAATCGACCGCGCCTCTCTAGGTGAGAATGCTATGGAGGAAACCCTTCTTGGCTTCTTCCTCCCCCATTCCCCACCTCCAGCAAAACCCTCGAGTACCCTAGCTTTGGTTTCGTTTTTTTTTTCTAGAAATAGTAAGAAAATGGGTTTTCGTCATGTGCTTTGGCGTTGTGGATTCGCAGCCGCACTTGTCCCGAGCGAGCCGGCGGCGGTCCTTGTGGTGCCGCACAGCTGCTGAATCGCATTTTTTTTCGATTTGATTATTATGTACTTGCAATATTGGAGCTGACCATTAGTGATAAAAAATCCCCCCCCCCTTTTTGGCTAAATCTTTGTTGGTACCTTGATTCTAGGTCCCGTTAGTTTCACTGACCCCCCTTTTGGGATGAATGGCTGGAAAGATTCCATCTTTTTGCGCTCCCCAAAATCGATTGAGGAATCACAGGGGACCAAGAAATATACCAGTCAATGTGCTACTTGTGTTGAATTAGCTGAAGGCTGAAGCACATGCTTACTTAGCGGCCTGGTGTTCTGGGTTTGGACAAGAGGGGTTTAACTTACATAATATGTCCTATAGTTTAATTCTGTGAATTGAGTGATGATGTGAGGACTGCTACATTGGTTGCTACATAAGGTATTTACTAGACTGAAGAATTGTTGCTACATCTAAAGTTTGGGGCCTTTGGGCTATAGGGGGGAGCAAGATGCTCGTAGGGGGCAGGAATTTATGCCATCTATGCTTGCGTGCTATGCCATTTACTCACTGATTCGACCCATATTCAACTCATGAGATTAGGCTTTAGTTACTGATTGATTGAGCACTCTTGAACTGGCCCTGTTCTCAGATATAATGTGTTACACACTAGTTCCTCTATGATGTATGCTTATTTAGCATACTGTACTAATGACCAATCTTAACATCATTTTTTATCCTCTTATTATAATTGATTTGTTTTCCCCAGGCCTCTTGCCTGCAGCAATGGACCGCATGTCAGATGGAGAATCCGAGGTTGAAGCTTAAGAGGAGGACACTTATGCGCTTCTGGTTTCTGGAGATTTAAAAGTGATGACTGATGAAGGATTGTACCGATGCCCCTTCTGCTCTGATGCAGAGAATGACTGCAGTCTACTTGATCTGCTCCAGCATGCCTTGGATGTAGGAGCTGCACATGACCGTGATATAAAAGAGAAGGCAGACCACCGATCTCTTGCAAAGCATCTAAAGGGTAAGCCAGCTAAGTCAGCTGGCTCACTGTTGCAGTCAGTGCCTACAGATCTGCAGGCTCCTCAACAAAACAGAGATGAGCAGTTTGTCTGGCCATGGATGGGTGTCCTAGTCAATATGCCTGATGAATACATTGGCAGAAGTGCCAACAGACTCAAGGAGCATTTCGTATCTTTTCATCCTACAAAGGTTCATCATGTGTATAGCAAAGGTTATCCCACAGGCAATGCAATTGTTGAGTTTGGAAAGGATTGGAGTGGCTTTCGGAATGCTCGTGCATTTGAGAGTCACTTTGAGAGGAAAGGGTACAGTAAAAAGCGATGGAAAGAAATGAAGTGTGCAGGTGAAGAGGCTGTTGGGTGGATTGCCAGGGCTGATGATTACAATTCCCTAGGGGCAATAGGTGAGCATTTGAGAAAAAATGGTGATCTGAAAACATTCAGTGATATTGAGAGTGAAGAAACAAATAAAGCAGAGAAACTGGTGGCACATTTAGCTCATAATGTTAAGGAAAAGGAGACATATTTGACGACACTTCAGTGTGAGTACAGTAAGAGTGCTGCATCACTTGAGACAATGATGGAGGAGAGGGAGAAAAAGATCCAATCCTACAATCGAGGTGCACACTAAACTTATTTTTATTTACACAACATTTTTATCTATAGTACAGTAAAGGCTGATGTATATTTAAATTTTACTGCCTCTAGAAATCCAGAAAATGCGTCAGCTTGCTCAACAAAATACGCATAGAGTTGTTGAAGAGAATCGGAAGCTACGAGTGGATCTACAAGGGATGATTGATGAACTTGATGCAAGAACCAAACAAATCGAGGAGTTGGCCTCACAGACTGAACAAGACAAAAGGGACCTTGAGCTGGAGAAGGAAAAGGTGAAAATTTTCTTTCACTGCAGCACATTCTTATCAACATTACATGACAGCTTGGAAATTAGTATATAATGTGTAGTTTTCTTCTATATTCAAGGGCTATAATCCTGTCTTCTGTAACTGTTGAGTAGTATCACTAATTTTAATTGCCACTCATTCATAGAAAATGAAGCATTTTCTTTTTATTGGTTAGTTCTCGTTGCAGGAAAATTTGGTTGAAAATTGTATCAAGTCCTATAAGAATATGCATCCGTAATTCCCTATCCGAAATAGACCCCTCGCTATTTGCATTAGTATACAGAACAAACTAAAGTAGTAAAGTACTAAACTAACCATTTTTGGTTTGGCAATAGCAATGTAAGAGTGGTAATCTATTCTGAATTGGACCACTTTTATGCAACAATGTGCACACAACTTATATAATGTGTTTATGGTTTCTTCTGTACAGAATGCAAAAAGAACCGATCGTCTTAGATTGGCTGCATTGGAGCAGCAGAAAGCTAGTGAAAATGTTCAGAAGGTTATGGAAAAGCAACAGGTTAGATCTGTCCCTTTCATGTGTTTGCTTGCTTTTTTGTTCTGAATGTCACAAGTTTTGTGGATGTTTTACTATGCGGAAAATCTGGAAACTGCAGATAGAGGAAGAAGCTGCTTTGGAAAAGTTTAAAAGGTTGACCATACAGTTGGATACGAAGCAAACACTTGAATTAGAAATAGAACATTTGGCTGGAAAATTGCATGTGATGGAGTGCACATCAGTTGGAGAAGATTCAGGATCAGGGGAGACAGTACAAAAGCTGAAAAAGGAGCTGGAGGAAAAGATTGAAGAACTGAACAATGCGGACAGCATGAACCAAGCTTTAATCGTACAAGAAAGCAAGGCCAGTGATGAAACGCGAGAAGCTAGAGATGTCATGATAAAGGTATGATAATTTTACTGTCATGTGGGGCGGTTTCAACCAGTATACCTGTTTATGAGAATTCATCCATTGTCGAATTTCTCAGGCTCTGCAAGGTTTACCTGATGATATAGAGGTCCGAACAAAGATAGAGATCAAAAAGATTGGTGAGCTTGATCCCAAAGTGTTTTTAAATGTGTGCAAGCAGAAATTTTCGAAAATGGAGGCAAAAGCAGAAAGTGTTATCCTTTGTACCAAGTGGCAAAATGAAATTAACAATCCTGGATGGAATCCTTTTAAAGTTGTTATGGTCAATGGGAAAGAGTCGGTAAGAATCTTCCTTTTTTTTTTGTTTGTTGTCACCCTGCTATCAGTTGGAATGCTTCGTATTCATAAGTACCTTGAAAAGTGGTGTAGCTGCATCCTTTCTCTTTTTTTTTTTCTCCCATGGTGCCCAAGTGAAACTGGAATTGTTTAGCCTTCAGTAATTTAAGCATAGTATCTACACAAGATATATTGAATTTAACCTATTTCTAGTATTTTCATTAATCTTATTCAATATAAAACTACCGATTTTGCATCTGCAACCTTTACAGCCAACGTTGAATCTCTGCGTAATTCTCCTATATCATGGTTGATATCCAATGTTGATATGGACCAAACTAACAGATCCTCTGTGCGTGAGCACGTTTGTGCAGGATGTACTCAGAGATGATGACCCCAAGCTCCGAGAACTAAGGGAGTTCGGTGAAGAAGCCTATGCTGCAGTTACAAAGGCGCTGATTGATCTGAACACTGGTGGTGGTAGTCGGAGGACTCCGTTCCCGGTGCTGTGGAACCCTGAAGCGGACCGGAAAGCGCTGATGAAGGAAGCAGTTCAGCACGCTGTGGAGCTGTGGAAGGCAAGCAAAGCAAAGGGCAAGAAAGGGCGCTGAGGTCATCACCATGGTTTCCTCCTGAATGACGAATGGGCATACCGTAGCTATTGGACTAGTTAATGCAGTCCTATAGACTGACTAAACATGAACTTCTGAGGTGGAACTAAATTATATGTAATCGGGAGTGGTAGGTGACAGCACATTTTGCTGGAGCTGGTTTACTTCTTGCACTGCAGTGTTTTCTATGCACTGCTAATGTTAGTGCCAAGAAATTGGTAGGAAGTGCTTATAAGCTCAAGAGGCGTGGGTAGACACGCTAGTTACCTTGCCTGAATTTGTGGTGTGCTCTATTGCTCTTTAAATAGTATATAATACTCTATATGAGAGTGATTATTAGCTCTGTATGAGTGTAGTGTGTGTGATAATGAATCTGATGGATGGATAGTTTCCTATAGCTCTCTAAGGAAAAATAAAACTGCATATAATCCTTGTCTAAGAGACAGTTGACGCCTTCACTGTCATAAAGAAATACATATAGCTGTTCTTGAAATAGTATATATAACTGTTAGCTCTGTATGAGGGTGATGAATCTGTTGGATGCTCGGCTTCTAACGACCTTTTTGAGAAAAGATATGACTGCATAAGTGATACTAGTTGACGGTAACCTACTGTCATAAAGAAATTGTTTTTGGACGGAGAAAGGACCTCGGGACACGTGCACTGTTCTTCGGGTCTTTGCTCCTATACTGAAGATTCCTAAACTAAACTTTCATTCTGCAATGCCGCACGTGGAACTCCACTCTGCTCGCACTGCCATGTTGACATTGGCGTCGACAGCACCCATGGATGCAAGCATCACCCGGATCACAAGCAACTTCCCTTTCACGGTCAAGTGGTCCAGAGCTATCGAGCTCACCGTAATGTCGACGGTGGCCGAATCGTCGCCGCCGGCGGCAGCAGCGTCACGTGTGGCGCCGGCGTCGCGTTACAAGGGCGTGGTGCCGCAGCCGAACGGTCGGTGGGGCGCGCAGATCTACGAGCGGCACACGCGCGTCTGGCTCGGCACGTTCCCCGACGAGGCCACGGCGGCGCGCGCCTACGACGTGGCGGCGCTGCGCTTCCGCGGCCGCGACGCCGCCGCCAACTTCCCCGGGCCGGCCGACGCCGACGAGCTGGCCTTCCTCGCGGCCCGGCCCAAGGCCGAGGTCGTCGACATGCTGCGGAAGCACACCTACGACCACGAGCTCCGGCAGGGCCTGCGCTCCGTCGTCGCCGCCGGCGGACACGTGGCGTCTTCTCCTCCGGCGGTCCCCAGGGTGGCCATGTTCGAGAAGGCCGTGACGCCCAGCGACGTGGGCCGGCTCAACCGGCTGGTGGTGCCCAAGGTCCACGCCGAGAAGCACTTCCCGCCGGTGGTGATGATGAGTTGCGACGACGACGAGGACGACGCGGCGGCGCCGCCGGTGCTGCTCGCGTTCGAGGACGGCGACGAAGGAGGGAAGGGGAAGGTGTGTTGGCGGTTCCGGTACTCGTACTGGAGCAGCAGCCAGAGCTACGTGCTCACGCGGGGGTGGAGACGCTTCGTCAGGGAGAAGGGCCTCGCCGCCGGCGACACGGTCGCCTTCTCGCAGGCGGCTGTAACTGCAACTGACGACGGGGCGATGTATGGTGACAAGCGGCGGATGTTCATCGAGTGCAGGAAGAGGAAGAGGGCGAGGAAGGACGACAGTGGCAGCGGCAGCGTAGTCGTCGACGATGTTCCGCCACACGGCGGTGCCGGCGAGCGCGTCGTGAGGCTGTTCGGCACCAACATCGCCGCCGCCGCTGCGATCGGAATGCACGCCTACGTTGAACCACATTGCAAAGTGAGCTCATGAATTCAATGTCGATCATTGTTTTTTTTAAAAAAAATAATCAAAGATTGATCATTGGATAGGCAGTTGGATGCAATGCTTGCAGTTAATTGGTACTCCCTCTTGTCATTAAATTGTTGTCATTAGGACAAGAATTCCAGTTCATAAATAAATTATAAATGCTCCTAAAAACAATAATTTAAAAATAAATAGTTTTTTCTGCGATGAACAGAAAGAGTATTTGATTCAACGGTGCTGTGAATAGGGTGGGCTATACTGTATGCCCTTTTTAATCACCAAATTAAAGTTTACATGCTGGTGTGATATGGCTGATGATCATATCGTGACTTCCATACATGTCTGTATCCAATCTTAGCATCTCAACATACACATAACCTGTAAACCTTGCTACATTTTGTTAATCTTTACGGTTCAGTAACCCTTTTGTCAATTTCAGAATGGAAGGTATCAGTAACTAAAATTCTTTTCTTTCTCGACCAGTCACTTTTGCAGCCACTAAATCAAACCAATTACGAAGCGTGTCTGGATTTAACCTTTTTATGACACTTGAACATATAAAACACTGCAAGTTGAGATGGCACATACAAACGTGCGCTCGTTGACACAGTTCTACATTTTTTTTTCTTTATTGGGGCTGGATGAGGGTAATCATTCCAATAGTGAGGAAGTATAAGCTAATTTTATGACCAATTATCTCAAATATCATAAAAAGGATATTTGCCTAATCGATCCAATGCATCATTTTTCAACAAATAAATGATAATTTTATAAAGACCATATCTGCAAATTATAGCATATGGACGGAGGCCAACTAACGCCACATGAGCTTTGCAATTTCGCACGTGCATTTTACCTTGTGTACTAGTCTTGTGGTCGCACCTGCCGACATGATGACCCGTCGGATGGGCGAAGAGTAAACAAATGGTATAAATAAAGCACGCCTCGTCATGAACATTTTTTTTAGATAATAAAAAAATGGTTCCAGTCTTCTACAGATTTATATACGGCCAACAAGTTTTATTTATTACAACATTCGGCGCTTCACATGTAAAACAAGACAAGCATAAAAACAAGACTAAAAAACCAAGTCTATGTCACGATGCTCAACCATTCCTTAAGAAGACACTTATGTCAATCATCTCCAAGAAATGACAAGCTTGCATAATGGTTTTCTTGTGGATATCTTTTTGTTAGACTCTACATAAGCGAAATCAGTAAGTTGCTTTAAAAATCACATGCATCAAAGAGATTATTGGTTTCTTGTTAAAAATAATATCATTCTTACATAGCCATATTGACCACAACATGACTGCCAAACCAACGATGATCAATCCTTTCTCTTTTGCTCCTTCGAGCTTAGCCAATTTCCAACAATGTAATTAGTATTTAGCGATTTTAATAATCCAGTAAAAATAGTAAAAATCCGTCACACATTCTAGGTCACATGGCACTCTAAAAAAGATATTGTATTGATTCATTAGTATTACAAAAACAACATTTTTTGAACCTTTCTAATTTTTTAGTCAAATTATCTTTGGTCAGTCTCGCTCCTCTTGAAAGGATCCATAAGAATATTTTAATTTGACTTTCCATAGGTGTCTTAGTGAAAAGTTTTGTGGACTCTACTGGTCAAAGTTGGTTTCATGATAGTTATCAAAAAAAAAAAAGTTGGTTTCATGCTGAGTGGCAGGAATTTGATTATAGAAAAGTTTGCCATAGGAGAGGGTAAGACAGAAGATACGAATCCATGAAACGTTGACCGAACCATGGTCGAAACGTTGTACATGAAGAACGGAGAGAGAGTTGTATATTTAGATGCACAAAATCAATGATTTTGGTAACCAAGTTTTCGAATTTCGATTGACATGAGATCCGTGTTTAACTACCAGGCATCTCCAAAATCATTATTGATAAAGGATTGTGTAATCGATCAGTATCAGCTGCAGTGCCCGGCCGGCGGGGGCCCGTGGCCACTAGTCACGCCACCGTCGAGTGAGAGCAGCAGGACCCGATGGAACTGCTCGCACCCGTCGGCTCCGATCTTTGTGAACGCCTCGACGAGCCGCGGCACGAACTTGGCCAGCGCGAGCCTGAACCCCGTCGAGCACGTCCGGTCAGTGCTCATCATCACCTTCCATGGCATTCGCCTCATCACCAAGCGTTCCAACAGGGCAGGACTTGTCCATGAACGCCTGGCACGCCATGAGCACGAACCTCCCGCGCCGCCGAAAGTGGCCTTCCACGAGCTCCTCGAACCCGGCGGGCGGGCGGCGGAGGAGGTGCGCCACCGTGCGGAGCGAGAGGAGGCACGCGTCCTCGGCGAAGACGACTTCGCCGCGCGCGGCGATGGGCGTGCCGAGATGCGCCTTGTAGGCGTGCTCGTTGTAGAAGGGCTGTGACGTGAGGACCAGGCCCTGGATGGAGACCACCACCTGGAGGATTGCTGACATTGCCGGTGACCACAGCTCCACGCCCTCGCCGCCGAAGGTGTCGAGCAGGCTCAGGCACACCGTGCCGGACTCGTCGAGGTTCGGGTTCAGGTTCAGGCCGAAGGAGCGGTAGTGGACTTGTGGTGGGACTGTGGGGTACGACGATGGCAGCTGCAGGTCGAAGAAGAAGAGTCCGTCTTGGTATGGTGTGCCTGCCGCGTCTACCATTGCCACCCGGAGCAGGTCCAGCCGGTCCTCGAACGCCCGCACGTAAATGGTGTCTGCAAGCAAAATGTGCATCAGTCGTTCATCTGAGTCAAAAAATTACTGACAAACTTGAAAAGCTTTTATGGCGACGTACCGGGTACATCGTTCTCTAGAATTTTCCATTCCTTTTGCACTCTCTTCATCCACTTCTTTCCACCGTCAATACCCTGTGTGATAAATAAATTAATTTTGTCAGGTCGTTAATAACTCTCAGCGAGCAAGAAAATATTAGAACGTCAAGAATGTCGAACGCGTATGGCCAGTAGACAATGCAACCGTTTATGCATATATAGAATATGTGTGTACAAATTGAATCAGTTACGAACCTGTTCCGTATCTTTCAGAAAGTGGTGATCGGGAGGACTCGTCTGCACGACTTCAAACTGCGGGAACCGAAACGTGTCATCGCCACATGTAGGAACAACATCTGCAGCTGCATTCTCATCACGCGCACAAGGTTCTTCGTGGTCATCACCATCTTCCATAATGGACGACGATTCGCTGTCCTCGTACTCACCAACTTCATCACCCTCTGAAGTGGACCCAACCAACGCGAGCTGGCTCGGCTCCTTCTGCCCCACGGCCTCCTCCTTCACAACGCCAAGCTCCGCCGACACGATCCAGCACACGACCACGGCGCCACCCTCCACCCTCACCACCATACCCTCCACGTGTTCCCGCGCGCCGTCAAGCCACCGCGCGGACCTGAACGCGTACGGGCGGTCAACGCGTCGCGCCTCGCGTTGACCGGGGTTGAAGACGGTGTTGGCGTGGGGCCGTGCGCGCACGGCATGGGTGTCACACCCCAAAAATTTAAATTTTGGTATGTGACTTAAAATTTCACTAATTTTTAAATTATTTTATAATAGATTAAAATTTATCCTAAATTAATTAGAGTGTAATTATTTATTATAAGCAAAAGAGTTATTTTATAAAATAATAAATTAATTTAGGTTATTGTATTATTTGTTTCTATGATCTTTGTTATTTTATTTATTGCATTAGATTTATTAGGTTTTTATTGCGTGAAAAACTATTTGAAAATTGGACTAGTAATCGATTTGTTTTGGTTTAGGAAATAGAATTAGAAAGTACAAAAGAGAAAAGAAGAGGACCCAAGCCTCTAGGCCAAAACCTCCCAACCAGGCCCACCCCGCACCCCCTCTCTTCCCCCTCCTTTCCCCCACCCCGGCCACCTGGGCCGAAACAGCCCCGCGGCCCAGCCTTCCCTTCCTCCCCTCTCTTCCCTCTCTCTTCTTCTTGGCCTTGGGCCAAAAGCCTCCCCGTGGCCCACGCTCATCCCCCTCACCTTTTCCCTCCAGTCGGCCTCGGCCCAGTCACCCCGCGTGGCCCGCCCTGCGAGCCCGCTCGGCCCAGCCCGCCTTGCGCCTCGAAACCCTGGCCGGTAGCCAGCCCCGTCGCCGCCGCCACCTCGGCGTGCGCGCGCAGCCCCCTGGGGCACCGCGCCCTATAAAAAGGCGGGCCCCAGCCCCCGCGCACCCCTTCCGCACCCCCCTGCTCGCTCCGCCCTTGCTCCTCGCAGCCGCCTTGCCTCTGTGTTGCCGCCGCCATGGCCGAGCGCGGCTAGCTCATGGCTGACGTGCGTCGAAGGCTCCCCAAGCCCTGTCGACGGGATGCCGAGGACCAGAAGACCGCACCACCCCTGTAGAGCCTCTCCGCGACGAGATCCGTCGCCTGAACCGCCTTCCCGTCATTGCCGAAGGTTTGCGTTGCCTCCTCGTCGACGGTGACCATCTTCGAGCGCTCCCTAGCCCCGCGCGACCCCGCGGTGACCCTCCCCTTCCTCCCCCCTCTCTCTTGGACCTCTCACGGCGACGAAGGGACTGCTGGAGTGCCCTAGGGGCCAACTCCAGCGAGCCCCTCAATGGCGCCGCCGTCTTCCTCGTGGCCGGCGACGACCACTCTCACCGGAGCCCCTCATGCCGCCGGATCTGGATCCCACGGTCCAGATTAGAGCCCCCGAAGGGGTATGCTCTGGGTCCACCATGGACCCCTGAGTCAACCCCGATCCACGGATCCTAGACACGATCCACGATTTTATGATTTGATTTCATTCAGTAAAGTTCTCTGTAATTGCGTAATTTGCGCTTAGGCCCCTGAGTTTTATTGAAATTATATTTTTAATCCTAATTTTTGAACTTTTATTTAATTATATTTAGGCCCTTGAGTTTTACTAAAATTATAATTTTGACCAATTTCTTCTATAGAATCTTTATAATTATATATTTATGTTTCTTAGTTTCTAATTAATTATTTTCTAGCACTATATTTTTATAGAAAAGCTCCTAGACTTTTCCTAAATAATATTTTAGTCCTAAAATTTTACAAAAACAACCCTATGCTTATTTTTAATTATATTTTAGTCCTTGTACTTTCTATAAATTATATTTTGGTCCCTAAAATTTTCATACATTATATTTTATACTTATATTTTACAGTTTAGCCCTCATACTTTTCAGAAATTACTTTTAGGCTCCTAAACTTGTCTGTTTTTACATTTTAACCCCTCAAACTTCAAATCTTCATAACTTTTCAACTGTAGCTCGAAACTGAGAAATTTTTGCACCAAAGCGATCGTAATATTTAATATTATTTATTCGTACTCTTTTACAATATTTTGCTAATTTATTCTTTTAACACTAGAACTTTAAACCTTCGTAACTTTTTACTTGTAACTCGAATTGAGGCGATTCTTACGCTCACGCGATCATAGCTACGCGTACTTTATCATAGTATTGCCTTCTATGTATAGTATTGCCTTCAATGTTATTTTGTACCGTGTGGTGTGTTGTTTCTTAGTTTCGTTGTATGCTTGTCTTTCCGGTGTGACATTAGTAGACGACCAGCAGTTGGAGAACTTTCAGAACCTCCAGCCAGAAGACTTTGAGCAGCAGCAAGGGGAACCAGACAAGTGTCCTTGATGCATTTTGAACCTATGTTTTACATTCCTCTCTATTCTCTATGCATGCTCGTTAATATTGAACCTATGTTAGAATGGGTACGTCATGCTTAGTTTGCTATGTCGGGTTTGGAAGTGTCTAATGTTAATCTTGACTAATGGCTCACTTGAACATAATGATCATGAGGGATGGGTAATCCTTTTTAGCAACATGGAACCTAGGTGATCTAACCAGGAGGATGACGATGATGGTGCGGGTATGCACGTGTACTCGGTACAGTACTGTGAGATTGTGGTGGTACCTGCTTGGGATCACAAGAGTAGTTTGTGGAGCAGTCACCTAGGAAAATAGTGCAAAGCACAGGTCTGATATGGGTAGGCTTGGTTGAGTATCAAGATGTCTTCCCTTTTTTGCAGGCAGTCGAGAGATGAGGACGGGACGGTTTACTCTCGGACTCAGGTGATGGACGGTTCACTCCTAGCCACGGCGCCAGAGGGGGCTTCTGTAGGAACGGTTTAATTCCGCAGCGGTGAAACCTTAGCGTGGATTGTTTGCAAGCTGGAAAGTTCTTTGAAAGACCTTGTGGTGATCTCTTGGCCTCACACCTACGGTAGTGTGATTTGGGCAACATGAAGACTTTAGTCACCGACGGGTGACAGAATCACCAACCTGTGGGTAAATTTGTGCAACCTCTGCAGAGTGTCAAACTGTTATAACAGCCGTGCTCACGGTAATGAGCCGTCTGGATCCTCACACATTTAGGAGGGTTGTTTTTGGGTGAACTTGGTGGGTAGCCAGGTTTGGTTTGGGCAGTGTAACCCTTGGTTTGCTACAGGCGGTGTAACCTGTAGTGTCATTTCTTATGGGCGGTTTAACCCATGGTTGGCTACAGGCGGTGTAACCTATAATGTTGGATAGATGAGATAATTTGGGAGAACTTTTCACTTAGTACATAGGAGTGCTATTCAAAAGGTCTTAGGTGTAGCGCTCATTTATGCAAATGAACCATTGTGTTAGCCTTTCTTCTATTAAGCCTGCATGTCATACTTTTCCCCACTTGTTGAGTACGGCATTGGTTATACTGTTATTCATATTACTGTCGATATGTGTGAAACTTGTTCCTAGGCACACATATGATAAGCACTTGGTTTTGTCCTTAAAACGGGGTGTGACAGAAGTGGCATCAGAGCCGTGTCGACCGTAGGACGCTAGCCTAGAAAGAATGGTCGTGCCATAGGTTCTATTTTCAAAACTAGTATTTGGAAAACTTTTACTTCTATAAAAATTCTTCTATCTTCTGTTCACTTGCCTATTCTTAAATGTTTGACAAAATGTTGTTTCTACTATTCCTTTCCCCATTTCAAAATATTAGTTAGCCAACCTACGCTATCACGAACAAGATGAATGGTATAGAAGGGGACAAACTGGTTTTGCTTAGTATGAATATGATGATCAAAAAGTCGAAGTTGAAGGCTCTTTACCAATGGAAAACCATTGGTCATCATTCTACGTCAACACAAAGAAGGAACCTCCCCTAGGATCGTAATTTAGAATCCGTTCCTTTTGAGAATAATAATCACGATATAGAACGTTGCTAACCGTATGTCTTGTGTTGCTTGTGGTGTGCTATGTTTGAGTTGGATCTTTGATTGAGTGTTGGTGTGCTTGCAAAGTGTTTAGCTTTGTCATCTCATCATTAGTTTTGCCTAGTTTTAGTTAGTTGGGGTCATCGTTTCTCTCTAGTCTTTGCTATCTTACCTCTATCATTCTATTCTTTCCTAGTCACTTATAACCTAACCAATTCGAGGAGATGTGGAACCCGACCATTAGATTCTTTGAAGGAAGCATCGACAAGAGGAAGCCAATACCAAAGATAGTTCACCCGTATCCCTGCCAACTCCAAATAACGATCGTATGAGTGGGTTCTTCCCACGGAAGAGGCGACACACAACTTCTGGCATCGCACCAACAACCCTGCATAAGTGACCCATAGAAGTAAAATCTAGGTCACAAAAGAAGAGAAAGCTTGTCAAGGATGGAACTAGATAGGTACCAATTGAGCGGTCCAAGAAGAAGCACAAGACCGGTAGAGTTGAGGAAGCCTATTATTGTTGCAAACATCATGGCCACCTGGGTTTGCTTCAACACATGGACTATGTGGCCAATAAAGGAATAAGTGATGTTCACACATGGTGCAAGTTTACCATTCAGAGAACAAGATTGGGAAATAAGAAGATAGTTATCATTGGAGGACATATATGGATCGCAAGTTTTGAGCAATTCTAAGTCTGAACTTAAGGGGGGTAGAGATCACCATCCACCTTATCAACATGGGATACCAAGACATGGGTGATATACATGGGAAGAGTATGATTAAAAGATATAGGACATCAAGATTTCCTTTAGAGAAGTTGCTGCAACGAACCCCATCAGCCAATCGGGTGAATGGATATCAAAGATGAAGGATGAACAACGAGATTACCTTTACCTTTTTCGTGCTAGCCACAAAGAATCTCAGGGCGAGATTCCTGTTAAGGGGGTTAGTCTTGTCACACCCTAAAATTTAAATTTTGGTATGTGACTTAAAATTTCACTAATTTTTAAAACATTTTATAATAGATTAAAATTTATCCTAAATTAATTAGAGTGTAATCTTATAAGCAAAAGAGATATTTTATAAAATAATAAATTAATTTAGGTTATTGTATTATTTGTTTTTATGATCTTTGTTATTTTATTTATTGCATTAGATTTATTAGGTTTTTATTGCGTGAAAAACTATTTGAAAATTGGACTAGTAATCGATTTGTTTTGGTTTAGGAAATAGAATTAGAAAGTACAAAAGAGAAAAGAAGAGGACCCAAGCCTCTTGGCCAAAACCTCCCAACCAAGCGCACCCGCACCCCCTCTCTTCCCCCTCCTTTCCCCCACCCCGGCCAGCTGGGCTGAAACAGCCCCGCGACCCAGCCTTCCCTTCCTCCCCTCTCTTCTTTCTCTCTCTTTCTTGGCCTTGGGCCAAAAGCCTCCCTGTGGCCCACGCTCATCCCCCTCACCTTTTCCCTCCAGTCGACCTCGGTCCAGTCGCCCCGTGCGGCCCGCCCCATGAGCCTGCTCGGCCAAGCCCGCCTTGCGCCTCGAAACCCTAGCCGGTAGCTAGCCCTGTCACCGTCGCCACTTCGGCGTGTGCGCACAGCCCCCTGTGGCACCACGCCCTATAAAAAGGCGGGCCCCAAGCCCCGCGCCCCCCTTCTGCACCCTCCTCCTCGCTCCGCCCTTGCTCCCCACAGTCGCCTTGCCTCTATGTCACCGCCGCCATGGCCGAGCGTGACTAGCTTATGGCTGACGCGCGTCGAAGCCTCCCAAGCCCTACCGACGGGATGCGAAGGACCAGAATATCGCACCGCCCCCGTAGAGCCTCTCCGCGACAAGATCCGTCGCATGAACCGCCTTCCCGTCATTGCCGAAGGTCTACGTTGCCTCCTCATCAACGGTGACCATCTTCGAGCTCTCCCTGGCCCCGCGCAACCCCACGATGACCCTCCCCCTCCTCCCCCCTCTCTCTTGGACCTCTCGTGGCGACAAAAGGACTGCTGGAGTGCCCTAGGGGCCAACTCCGGCGAGCCCCTCAATGGCGCCGCCGTCTTCCCCGTGGTCGGCGGCCACCACTCTCACCGGAGCCCCCCTTGCCGCTGGATCTGGATCCCACAGTTCAGATTAGAGCCTCCGAAGGGGTATGCTTGTCTTTCCGGTGTGATGTTAGTAGACGACCAGCAGTTGGAGGACTTTCAGGACCTCCAGCCAGAAGACTTTGAGCAGCAGCAAGGGGAACCAGGCAAGTGTCCTTGATGCATTTTGAACCTATGTTTTACATTCCTCTCTATTCTCTATGCATGCTCGTTAATATTGAATCCTATGTGTCATCATCTTGTTCCATATTATTCCTTGTCACCTGGGTTCTGGTGTAGTATGTTAGGATGGATACGTCATGCTTAGTTTGCTATGTCGGGTTTGGAAGTGTCTAATGTTAATCTTGACTAATGGCTCACTTGAACATAATGATCATGAGAGATGGGTAATCCTTTTTAGCAACATGAAACCTAGGTGATCCAAACAGGAGGATGATGATGATGGTGCGGGTATGCACGTGTACTCGATACAGTACAGTGGGATTATGGTGGTACCTGCTTGGGATCACAAGAGTAGTTTGTGGAGCGGCGACCCAGGAAAACAGCGCAAAGCACAGGTCTGATATGGGTAGGCTTGGTTGAGTATCAAGATTTCTTCCCTGTTTTGCGGGCAACCAAGGGATGAGGACGGGACGGTTTACTCTCGGACTCAGGCGATGGACGGTTCACTCCTAGCCACGGCGCTAGAGGGGGCTTCTGTAGGAACGATTTAATTCCACAGTGGTGAAACCTTAGCGTGGATTGTTTGCAAGCTGGGAAGCTCTTTGGAAGATCTTGTGGTGATCTCTTGGCCTCACACCTACGGTAGTGTGATTTGGGTAACATGGAGACTTAAGTCATCGACGGGTGACGGAATCACCAACCTGTGGGTAAAGTTATGCAACCTCTGCAGAGTATCAAACTGTTATAACAGTCGTGCTCACGGTCATAAGCAGCCTGGATCCTCACACATTTAGGAGGGTTATTTTTGGGTGAACTTGGTGGGTAGCTAGGTTTGGTTTGGGCAGTGTAACCCTTGGTTTGCTACAGGCGGTGTAACTTGTAGTGTGGTTTCTTATGGGTGGTTTAACCCATGGTTGGCTACAGGTAGTGTAACATATAGTGTTGGATAGATGAGATAATTTAGGAGAACTTTTCACTTAGTAAATAGGAGTGCTATTCAAAAGGTCTTAGGTGTAGCGCTCATTTATGTAAATGAACCATTATGTTAGCCTTTCTTCTATTAAGCCTGCATGTCATACTTTCCCTCACTTGCTACTGAGTACGGCATGTGCTCACCCTTGCTATTTTCCTTTGTTGTTGTACTATAAACTGCTGCTCAGAAGAAAAAGAGATGGACTACATCGATGAAGACTACTACTAGGCGAGCGTGCCCCCGGTCGATTGCCTGTGGTGTTATGGTGCTTTCCGCTGTTATTCTACGAGAGAGTCATTATTAGTCTTTAAAGATAATTATTTATATAATAATGATATGCTTTAATAATGACATTGGTTATACTGTTATTCACTTTACTGTCGATATGTGTGAAACTTGTTCCTAGGCACACATATGATAAGCACTTGGTTTTGTCCTTAAAACCGGGTGTGACAGTGGGTCCCCGGCGGTGACGGCCAGCTTCCCCTCGGCGCCGATGACCCTGCACGTGGTGCCATCAACGAACGCCACATCGACGGAGACGGAGGCCTCCACCACGCGGCCTAGCCACTGCCGGCACCCGGACACGACGTAGTCGCCGATGCTCGGTTCCCGCACGCTGGAGCAGCCATCATGGAGGACTCGCCGGCGCCGTTCCCCTGCCCCGCGTCGTCCATAGAGTAACTCGTCGATGAACGGTTAGTTCTCTCTCTCTCTTTTTCTCCCTATACACTATATACTATAGTATCGATTTCGTCTATACTTATTATATTGTAAAACACAATTTTTTTTTGTAGTCGCGTTGATTATCTTGTTGTAGTAGTCCATCATGTCTTTGTGCAACCTTAATTAATCACAGGAGTTGTAGTCCGCATGCAAATCCGGCATAGTGTTTGTTTCTGGATACCTAGTTCAGTTAATCTCCAAGAAGAAGTGTCACAATCATAAACCAGTACAACTACAGGCACGCTACACATGCAACGGTCACCACCGTCGAGGAGTCCCAGCAGAGCGCACGGCCTCCAGTGAGTCGGGAAACAGGAGCCGGGCCACCGTCGCCGTCAACCGGCTTTTCCGTGACTGGGACAACAATGTCGGTGATGGTGGGAGCGCCGCGGCCGGTGAACGTCCCCTAAAGAAAACTTCCAGCTAGGTCCGGGCAGAGGCTGAAACAAACGCCCTCCTCTCCGCCAGTTGTTGCTCCGGCGTGGTCGGTTCAGACGGAGACGCCAGGCCGCCTCCACGATGGCCTGTGTTTGGAATGCATATTATATTGTAGTTGAATCCACACACAAAACAATAAATCATATTTTTAGGTGTAAACCACTTGGGACGACCGCGCCAATATCGAGTGCTTGTTCCTTATTGGATGTAACATTTGAGTGCAGCCCAACCCAAACCTAAATAATTTCCTCTTTGCAGTGTCAAGTATAATATCTCTTCAGTTGCCAGAGGTCATCCTGACAGAAGCTGAATACCTCCCTTTGACCTTGAAGATACACACCAAACAAAACAAATTATTTCAGGTTTGGCTTCACCTCTCAAAGTTACCAGCTGTATTTATCATCAACTAAAGTTTTGCCCCCAACATAGACTCACCTTGAGCAGACCTGAATGCAGATCATATATATATATATATATATATATATCCTACTACGTTGAACCCCGCACATGCACACGGTGATCACCACCGCTCCTCGCCGTGGCGTGCTGTGCAATGCTGAAGGTAAGGTACTAGGCGTGCGTATAAGAAGATGCGGCCAGCCGTGGAGATGGCTGCCATTTATTTGCTTTTTCCTCGGAGATTCTAGACGGCTCGCTGAAATGCTCCGCAACTCCAGAGAAAAGGAAGCAGCATTATTTATCAAAAAGAAATGGTGTATGCTTGCCGTGTACTGTTTTCATAAGCAATCCGTGCACTCCACAAAAGAAAAAGAATAAAAAAGTGCACAACTTAGAAAAAAATACAGTCGATCAACAACTTCATGTCCTTAATTTTCGAAATATACGAGGAAAATAAATTAAGTTTATTTCCTCTGTAGTATTCCAGAAGCAAGTATTATACCACGTAACGTGATCTGTTCGATCCGCAGTAGCATGTACGAGATGCTGTTTATTGTATGAGATGTAACGAACGGAACACAGTTTTCGGTGCTTCTTGGAAAAGAAGTGGCTGATTTACCATGATTCCATGAGACAGTGCTCTGCATCCGGGTTCTTGGAAAGTCGAACAACGCTCTAAGTGCACTCTTTCATTTCACGATTTTCAAAAGTGATAGGTCATTTTTTAAGTTTTATTTTATAAAATAAAAGTACATCTCTCAGTGTTCACTTTTATAGCATAATTTCATAGAACACTAAGTTATTGCTAGCTGGTGTTTTGTTATTGGTTGAGGGTGTTGGGGATGAAAGGAAAGACCCTCAATCCAATTTTATTTGGCTTTCATGATGTTGGAAATAGTGTCAACATCCTTTAATGGGATGAAAGACATCTCCTCTCTTTTATAATAAATATCATGTCATATCATCATATTTGCTGATATGACATGCAATGTCATCATAAATACAACGCTCTAATCAGCACATCAACACGAGAGAGAAAAGGGACCTCTAAAATCATTCAATGTGGCACTGAAAATATCCATCACAAATATCAAATTAACAAAGCTACTTCTCTATTTTTTAAATACTGTCATTCGGATAGCGTTCGCTTAGTTCTTTTCTAGTTCAACCCGGCGGTCGGAATGATAGCAATTGAGGAACGGTGGGAGTATTGTATGTTTTCACGGGAAGAAACTTCATAACAATTATTAATTATCTGGTCTCCCGAGGTATATAAACCCCCCCCCCCCTTCCTGCTATCAAATGGCAAAATTTGAAATCTGACTATTAAAATAAATAGCAACCATGACAAATTATTCCGACCACATATTACTCTCATTGCGCGACAATAAAGAAGGTGAGATATGTATGGGATAAATTTTGAGGTGTACTTTATTTTCTCAGTACTGACAAAATACATGTCACCGGGGATGTGGCGCATATATCTTGTGGTGATATGTCGCTATAAGTAGCATCCCTCCTCTGCTCCCTGTGGTGAACTGCTCTTGCCTAGATATCTAAGATACCATAAGCACACCGGAGTAAATGTTGCCGCATCCTTCTCACAACTTGGAAGATATCACTCATCATCACCTGTGATGTTATGGCTACACAATGGCGAAGATGTCCTATATTCCTATTCAGAGTTTTCACCAAGCTTCCAACAAGTAATTGTTTTATCTTACTTCACTTAATTTTTTCGTGCTTGAGTATATTCTTGATACCTGCTCATCCCTAATTTTTTATGGGGTTTATTAATTTTCAGGCAACTGAAAGTTCCTCATCATTTTTGAGCCATAGATTCTATATCCAACGATTTCTAATTATTATACAAAAAATCCTATAAAAAATCAAAACACAAAGGATCAAAATATCGTTTGAAAGCTTACAGGCGACTGAAAGCTAGAAAATTCGTTTTTGTTAATATATGCATTGACACATATCCTAGATCTATCTTTCTTCTATTAATCAATTTGATGATGGATAATCTTTTATGTGGTGATTTTTCTCTTGTATTGGAAACTATTTTTCTAGCTCCATTTAAAATCACCTAACTAACAAGTCTTCCCAGTATACTACTCCCTCCATCGGAGCAGAACACTTCCCATCAGACCGACACCGCATACACCAAGTCTTGGTTGGCTTCAAAAGTCCCCTTCAAAGTCTTCCATTATCCACCATACACGCCAATTCTTTCTTTTCCATGCAGTACGTCCAGCATGACTCCAGGTCAAGCTCAAGCAAAGGCCTTGCTGCACCTCCTGCCAAACGTAAGCAACCTGCCAAATTCTACAGCTGACACACTGCCGTGTTAATCCTGCAGTCAACAGTCGTGACCAGCTGCAGTCCTTGAACTTGCTGCTCGACCTCTTTCTATATAGATCCAGTAGATCCTCTTCTTCCTCTCTCGGAAACCAGAGCAGAGAGCAGAACGCACGTGCATTAGTTTCCCCACCATCTGTCAACAATACTTGCCTCTTCTCCATGCCTGGTTTCCACATGCTACTCGGGATCCTCTTCTTCTGCTCCCTGCAACACACTCATCCATGCTCTGCTGCGGTCATAAATGGTTCCCTTGTGGCCGGCCAGGTGCTCACCGTCGGCGACACGCTCGTCTCGAGGAACGGCAAGTTCGCACTCGGCTTCTTCCAGCCAACAGCACCAGCCACTCTCAGTAAGTCCATCAAGACCACTACCTCTCCAAACTGGTACCTTGGCATATGGTTCAACAAGATCCCAGTCTTCACCACCGTATGGGTCGCCAATAGGGAGACGCCAATCACTGGCCCCAACATCAACCAGACACAGCTAAAACTCACTAGTGATGCAAACCTTGTCGTCCTAATCCGTACCGGTAATGAGTCCGTGGTCTGGTCCACTAGCATTGCCAATAATATAACGGGAGCCAACATGAACACCAGTAGTGTCGTTCTCTTGAACACTGGAAACCTTGCCATTGTAGGAAGCCCGTCGTCCGACGTGTTGTTGTGGCAGAGCTTCGACCACCCAACGAATGTTGCGCTTCCTGGTGCCAAGTGTGGCAGGAACAAGAAAACCGGCTTGAATCGTATCGGTATCTCATGGAAGAGCCTGATAGATCCGGGTCTGGGCTCATACAGCATTGAGTTGGACGATATCGAAGTCATCCTCAAGCGCCGCGATCCCTCGGTAGTGTATTGGTCTTGGTTGTCAAAATCTTCACTGAAAGTTATGCCAATTCTCAAGTCCTCACTAGCAATGGATTCACGTATCAATGGTTTGGTGAACCCAACGTATGTTGATAATGATGAAGAGGAGTACTACATGTACACTTCAACGGACGAATCGTTATCCTCATTCGTTTCACTAGAAATCTCTGGGCAGATCAAGTTCAATGTTTGGTCGCAAGCCAACCAATCTTGGCAAAACATATATGCCCAGCCTACTGATCCCTGCACTCCGTCTGCTACCTGCGGACCTTTCACAGTTTGCAACGGCCTTGTACATACTTTCTGTGAGTGTATGGAGAGTTTTTCTCAGAAGTCGCCACAGGATTGGAAGCTTGAGGATCGAACAGGTGGCTGCATCAGAGATACTCCGTTAGATTGCAGAAGTAGTAAGGGAAACTCAAGTTCGACAGATGTTTTCCACCCCATAGCTCTTGTTACATTTCCCTATAATCCCATAAAAGTACAAGATTCTGCCACAGCGAGCAAATGCGCACAAATTTGTCTCAGCGACTGCTCTTGCACTGCTTATTCCTATAACAATACCAGATGCTCTGTTTGGCATGGGGAATTGCTGAGTGTTAATCGAAATGATGGTATTGATAATAATTCTGAAGATGTTCTTTACCTTCGCCTTGCTGCCAAGGATTTGCAAAATTTGAGAAAGGACAAAAGAAAACCAAGCGTCAGAGTTGTAACTACTGCAAGCATCATTTTTTGGGGGTTACTATTGCTCCTTCTTTTGTTAGTGATTTGGAAGAACAAATTCAAGTTGTGCTATGCACCATTATACGAAAGTCAAAGTAGTGGTGGGATTATAGCCTTTAAATACACTGATCTAAGTCATGCTACTAAGAACTTCTCAGAACAGCTGGGAGCAGGTGGTTTTGGTTCTGTTTTCAAGGGCATGCTAAGTGACTCGACTCCTATAGCAGTGAAAAGGCTTAATAGGGCCAGTGATCAGAGGGAGAAACAATTCAGGGCCGAGGTAAGCTCCATTGGACTGATCCAACATATCAATCTAATCAAATTGATTGGTTTTTGTTGTGATGGTGATAATAGGTTACTTGTATATGAGCACATGTCAAATGGGTCCCTTGATGGCCATCTATTCAAGAGCACAGCTGCTGTCCTAAATTGGAACACCAGGTACCATATAATTTTGGGAGTAGCTAGAGGATTGTCCTACTTGCATCAGAGTTGCCGAGAATGCATCATACATTGTGATATTAAGCCAGAAAATATACTTCTCGATGCTTCGTTTGTTCCCAAAGTTGCAGACTTTGGGATGGCAGCGTTTGTGGGTCGGGATTTAAGCAGAGTTCTCACTACAATCAGAGGAACTGCTGGGTATCTTGCTCCAGAGTGGCTTAGGCGGGATGCAATTACACCAAAAATTGATGTTTATGGCTTTGGTATGGTACTATTGGAAATCATATCAGGAAGGAGAAATTCACCTGGAGCATACAATAGCAGCAATTACCATGTCGAATACTTCCCTGTGCAAGCAATCAACAAACTTCACGATGGAGATGTGCAGAGTTTGGTGGATACACGGCTACATGGTAACTTCAGTTTAGAACAGGTGGAGAGAGTCTGCAAACTTGCATATTGGTGCATCCAAGATAATGAGTTTGATCGGCCAACAATGGGTGAGGTGGTTCATGTTCTTGAGGGTCTACAGGAGATTGATATGCCCCCAATGCCAAGACTACTTGCTGCTATCATAGAACTTTGATATGTCTTCAGCTTAATAATTGTTGAAAACTTTGTAATCAATGTTATTATCTTTCTTTCATCAAAATTTAGGGTTCAGTGTGTCTGTGTGTGTGTACTCTTTGATCAAATCTGAACCAAATTGTAATAATTAAATTTTAAACTTGTACTCATTTTTGTTTAGGCTCATGTGTATATTTTTGGACTCTTGCTTTGTTACTTACGACTGGCCTTCTAGGCAACTCAGGAGGCAATTTCCTGCCCACCTCCAATCACCCCGCCGGATATGCACTTTCTCGGCCATCATCGCCGCAGCCAACTGATAGCAGCGGCGGCGGCTTGGGTGCGGCGCCCAATGACGCCGTTCGTTTAATGGCTGGATCCATGTGCTTGGGGGTCGGATCCGTATGCTAGGTGGCCTGATCCGTGCACCCAAGCTTTCCCCTCGGCAGATTGGACGTTAAGATTTTGTGCAAACAACATCTCTCTCTCTCTCTTGCTTAGGCTCTAGTTCTCGGTTGTCGATTTTTGTGGTCGGTTGTAGTGACTACATGTTCAAGTTACAGAGGTTGAAATAAAATTCCCTTTTTCTAAAAATAGCCCTCATTTTATGGTGGTTATGCCAGACACCCCTTTTTCTAATTCATATTTACCAACAGTTCCCACGATAAGCTACGAGCGCTGAGCCAACGAGTAGAAAAGCTGAGAACTATTTGGGTCAAGTCTGGTCGTGGCTCCACATTCTTTATCAGTCGATTTGGAACCTGACGGAATCGAGAGAGGACGCGCCATAAAACAACAAAGGCGCGACTGGTGGGTCCACAACAAGTGCTACTGCATCGGCGAAATATGCAGCCCCACTCGCCCGTGCAAGCAAGTGTGCGTGATCGACGCGTCCGAGATGTTCACTCGTACGGTTATTACAGAGGGCGACGACGACGCAATGTCAAGGAAGCGCGCCGTGCGTGGTCGGAACGCCGGACCCCGGAATGCCAGCCAGGCACCTCCCTTTACACTGTATAAACTTTTGGACGTATTTTTCACATGGCACATAGTGATGTTGCTGCCGTTCCACGGAGCCGTGCCTGCAGCTGACGAATGAGAAGCAAAGAAGCACGACGCTGCACCATCCCTACTTTTTCAGCACCAGTCCACAGAAGATGCTACGGGCCCTCTGCTGTAGCAATTAGCATTGTGCCTAAAGACACACTATCTGTTCTGTTCATAGAGAGGATGTGCCGACAGATAAATGACTAGACGTTGAAGTAGATAAACTCAGGCAGAAACGATACACCTTTGTCTACCGACAATAACACTACAAGAAATCTGCTCATTAGCGATGAAAATTTAGTGATACACAGGTTTTTCTATCATTAATAAATGATATTTTTTCATCGTTAAGTCCAGTTCTTCTCTGATTAGTGATGCTATCGCGGATTGTTCAGAAAATGCAGACAATTTTTATGGAGTTTCATCGTTCTGCCCATCTATTATATTCATATGCGAAGGTTAGAAGAAACAATCATGTTCACTCTTAAAACCAGGAAATTATCATATTAATCTCAGAAACAGAAGAGAAGAGATAAATCATTGGATTTTACGAAGATTACCACATTAATCACATTCGCTCCCAAAAAGATACGACCCATAAAATCCTAAATTTGGAAAAAAAAAATTCCGGATCAATGGTACAGAGAAAAAAAAGACTCCAAATTTGGTAATATATGTTGAGTTATCGACGAATTGTAGGCACGTAAATCCAAATTTGGTAATATATGTAAAAAAAAGAAACAATTATTTTATATGTTTTGGGAAAAGTTTGAAAACTGTCCTAAAATAAAAAGTTGCCGGGAGAAAAGTTTCAAAAATGAAAAGTTTGTGGCTGTTTGAACTGGCCCACTAGTTGGGCTGCTGGCGGATGCGTGCTGATTAGAACGGCTCATCAAACAGGCCCCTACTTTAAGAGATGTGCAAAGGAAATCTTGTTGGGACAACCATTGTAAGAATCATGCCAAAATAGGACCGTGGAGCCATCCTTGACCTGAACAGAGGCGACGCCCTTATATAAGTCCTTCAGTTTGGTGATATCTCTCCATCAGCATGATCCTTTTTTACCATCTGCAGGCACATTGCTCGAGTGATATTAATTTTCCCACAATAACCTGACCCACGGTAAGTTCTCCTTATTCATAAACTTCTGGATGTTTTTCATTAATAGTGCTTTGTTCTGAACTCTTAGTCTTATCACTCCCAGTCCCCCTTCTTTCTTGGGCCAAGTAATCATTTTCCAGGCTGTTAGAGGCGCTTTTTTGGCATTAATATCTAAACCTCTCCAGAGACAGCGCCGCCTGTATTTATCTATCTAGTTTATGATGACTGCTAGTGATTGTAAGGTACACATATAGAAAGCAGACAGGGATGATAGGACTGTGTTAACCATTTCAAGCGTGTCTGCTTGCGTGAGAAATTGGGAGCAGCCAACTAATCTTCTCTCAACTCTTTGTGCAACTGGTAAGAAATCATTCACCGATAGTCGTGTAGTCCCTAATGGTAAGCCCACATAGGTAAAGGGCATTGTGCCTATTTGGCAATTAAGGGTTCCAGTCAAAATTTCCATTCTCTCTTGTGACACATTGATGGGCAGCATTATAGACTTATTATAGTTTAAATTTAGACCAGTTGAATCTGCAAAGGTGTAACGCCCCGCGTCCAAAGTCCGCTTACCACCCAACTCTCCTGTAGGGGTGGGCACGTGTATTCATGCATAGCACCACTCTTACGCTTTTGTCATCGCTTCATGTAAAAGGGTTAACCTAATGGTGCTATGGTTGGAACAACGAGGGTTATATGCTGACCCTCACCCACCTAAGCTTCCAATATCGGACTAAACCCACAAGTTCACTTCACTTCTAGGTCTCTTAGGCCGAAACTAAGGCTGGTAACGGGCTGGAGTGTTACAGTCACCCCCCTTAAGGGCTGACGCCCTCGACAACACACCGCAAACACGATAAGTGGATACACAAGACCTCCTCTCGATGAAATGAGAGTTGATGCTCTGATGCCACTGTAACGCCCCGCGTCCAAAGTCCGCTTACTGCCTAGCCCTCCCATAGGGGCGGGCACGCGTATTTATGCATAGCACCACTCTTACACTTTCATCCTCGCTTCATGTAAAAGGATTAACTCGATGGTGCTATGGTTGGAACAACGAGAGTTATATGCTGACCCTTACCCACCTAAACTTCCAATATGGGACTAAACCCACAACTTCACTTCACTTCAGTTCTAGGCCTCTTGGGCCGAAACTAAGGTTGCTAACGGGCTGGGGTGTTACAAAAGGTGTGGAGAATTGCCTTTAGAGCCACTAATTGTCGTGGACATGCTTGCATGACTAGCAGAGTGACATTTGTATATTGAACTATTGAATAGTTTATACTACCTCTTAAAGGAATGAGAAGTTGAAACAGTCCTTGGTCTTTTGCCTTGTTCATAATTGTTTGAAGGAGGTCAACAGCTAACACAAATTGCAGGGGAGATAGAGGATCTCCTTGCCTGACTCCTCTTCTACAGTGGAAGGCCTTTCTAGGAACCCCAGTTAGCAAAATAGCTAAAGTACCACTTTGCATAATCATGTTCATCCAATTCAACCATCTATCACTCAGTCCCTTGGCTTTTAAGATGTCCATAATTATTGTATGTTCCACTTTATCAAAAGACTTTTCAAAATCCAGTTTCAAAAGAATAATTTCCTTCTTTTATCTGCTACAAATGTGAAGATATTCAAAAGCCCATGCCAAACAATCTTGGATGCTTCTATTTTTAATGAATCCATACTGATTCTGGTGAATGAGGTTCAGAATGACTGATTGTAGCCTGTTGGCTAGTAATTTAGTGATGATCTTGATGGAGCAATTCAGAAGAGATATGGGTCTAAAATCATTCACAATAGGTCGGTTATCCTTTTTTGGGACCAGGGTTATATATGAGTCATTGATGCTTTGTAGACATATATTCCCATCATAGAATGTTGCAATCAGGTCATAAAAACCTTGAGCTATGACGAGCCAACTCTTTTTGAGGAAGTCTGTGTTAAACCCATCTGGCCCAGGAGATTTATTTGAGGGCATTTCAGCTATGACCTTATCTATCTCTTCTTTTGTGAAACATTCTTCTAACCAATCTAGTCTCTGCACTTCTTGTAGCAAGTCTGCGAGGTCAAATTGCATTGTTGTTCCAGCACTTGTACCCAGTCTTTCTTTGTATGCTTCCCATAGACCTTTTTCTTTTGCTTTATGTTCTACATGAAGATGCCGTGTAGAGTCCTCTAGACAGGAAGTTGTGTTTCTTCTATGGCTTACTGATGCTTTAGCATGAAAGAATTTGGTTGGTGCGTCACAAAATTTTACCCACTTTATATCCCACCTCTGTCTCCAGTAAATTTTCTATTTATGCAGCAGTGACTTCAGGTGTTCTTTAAGGACATCTCTGAAATTCCATTCCTCCATCGAGATATCTCTACCTTCTTCAATTAGGTCTAAGAGAGAGATAACGAGATTTGTATTTTGTATGGTTATTGCCAAATTGGAAAAAGGAGGAGGCCCATGCTTTCAATACTCTTCTAAGGTTCTTCAGTTTGGTAGTAATTTTCTTAGCCATATCCATCTGTCCCAACTGAATGTTCTACCGTTCTTCCACTTTTGATAAGAAGTCATCAGGTTTCATCCAATTTTTTTCAAATCTACAAACCCTTGGGTTAGGAATGGCCATATTTATACTTACCAGGCAAGGTACATGATCTCAAGTGGGTCTAGAGAGTGCAATCACTTCTATGCCTAGGAAATTTAATGCCCAAGAGGCTGATGTAAAGAACTAGTCTAGTCTTTGCAACAAGGGGTTTTGCTGCATATTACTCCATGTGAATCTCCTTCCCCTTAGAGGCAATTCCACAATGCCAAGAGCACTTATTGCATTATTGAAGGCCAACATTTCGTTGACATCCCCACCAGGCTTGTTTCTATCATCTGGTGATCTTATCAGATTAAAATCCCCCACTAATAGTCAATTACAGTCATCAGGCATGTCAATGTTTTCCAGCCACTGTAAGAATGCCAATTTTTCATTAGGGTCACATGGTCCATATTTATTGCTAAGAATCCAGCTAGTGTCAGAGATCTTTGGTTGCAACTTGACTGAGAGGCCATAAGCATTTTGAAACTCCAATATACCCCCAAAGGCACCAATGGAAGGCAAGAACTCATAACAGTCAAATAAGGTAGGGCAGAATTTTTTGGTGTAAGCAAGATCAAAATTTTCCCTCTTAGTCTCTAGAAGACAGATTGTGTCACATTGAGATTCAGCAATTTTGTTTCTAATTTCTTCCTACTTTCCTTCTGAATTGATGCCTCTTATATTCCAGTTCAAAACTTTCCATTGTCTATTATGAGTTTATTGTTGTATCCATTATGAACCATGATGAGAGTCCACCTTAGATCCCTGCTTAACAAAACATCTATAGCCAGTATGCGGTCTCCTGGTTGAGAAGTCCAGGGAAGCAGAATCCACTGAGCACGAGCATGCAATATCTTTGCTATATGGCATGAATAGGAAGAGTGGGGATCAATGACACTAGAGAGGACTAGTGTAGAATCAATGAAGCAGATCATTGTACTAGAGAGGACCAATATAAGAACTAGAACAAGAGCCATGCTAAGAGAGATGATAGAGAATTTGCAGGGTCCCTCGTGAGGGATATTCTCACAACGTCTTAAAACACCAATAGACCTAGTAAAGTAGATGTTCATTACATGAGTTGCTCGTGAGGGATATTCTCACAAGGCCTTAAAACACCAATAGACCTAGTAAAGTAGATGTTCATTACATGATTAGAAACAAAAGCTAGGATTGAAACGATAACTAGGATGTTCTTTCCCTGTCCCTTTTGTTTTCTTCTTCCCAAAGTGGCCCATAAGTCACTTATTCTTCTTTTTGTTCTGGTCTTGATCCCCATTGGTTTCTTTCTTGGATGTGGTTGTCTTGACAAAAGTCTTTCTTTTTCCCTCCTTACTTTTGGATCCAATTGGTGCAACTGTCTTTTGCTTCTTTGTCAAGGCGACTTCAGATAGATCCTTAGGATTTATCTTACAAAATGTTTCCCCTAGGTTCTTGGTAATTTTTTTGGATAGAGTAGGAGCTTCAGTGGAACAACAGAAACATGCTCTTTCAGCACAAGCCTTACCTTTATATCCTTTGGTGATTTTCTTGATTCTATAACTTCTTCACACATCAGTCTTAACAAGTGGTTGTTTTCGATTTTTCTCTTTTTCACGTGCAGAGCATAATTGCTAGAAGAGATTTTGGTCATGCCAAGACTAGTTGGAGGGGTACCCATATCTAGATTAGTGGTTGTTGTAGTGCCCGAGAGGTCAGTTTGAGTATTTTGGTCATTCTCAGAGTGAGCAACCAAGATAGAGAAATTTAGAAGACCTTTTCCCTTACCATGATTGATTAGGTACTGCATTGCCTTGGACTATAGAAGTTGTGTAGTCCAGCTAAAGTGAGTAGGAGAAAGCAACAACATGGTAAAAAATCTGATCATTCTTCAAGGATTTGCTCAATAAACCCCTTGGGTCTTGGTGGAGCAATATATTGGGCCCAGAGTCTTACTCCATCTGCGTTTCTCTTTGGAACAAATGTATTGTTATCAAGATAAAATCTTTCAAACACTAGGTCTGCCTCAGATTATGGAACAGTTTGTATCCAACCAATGTGGAGGTTCTGATGGAAGACTTGCATTGCTCTGTGATTGGAATTTTCTGGCTGCTCTTGGCTTCGGGCATTTTGTGAGACAAAATCACTATGCATAACCTCCACAGTGAGAAAAGGCCAAACTGTACAGGTTGCTGAACAACTTTATTAATTTCTTCCAAGAACTCTTCAATACCATCATTTGCCACTGTATCTTCAGACCCAGATTATGATAAAATTGCCTCTTCACTAATACTTTGTTGCATGGCATTGCCCTAGTAAATGAAGGATATGAGATCGTTGAGTTCCAAAAAATGCTCCCTCTAGGTGTCAATGCCCTGTTCCTGCTCTTCTTGTAATGGAAAGGTCTCTTCCTCTACTCCCATTGGCTGCAACTCTGGTTAAGGCTCAATGTTCAGATTCATTGGTTGCAGCTCTGGGGCAGGCTCCATGTTCAGATCCATCTGATGAGGCTGTTGTTCATGTCGTATAAAATCCACATTTAGGTCAAAGGGTTCCTCTACAATTGGTGCTACATTCAGGTCAAGTTCGTTTCTAGGAGCTTCATTGTCATCAATGTCCATCTCCTCTTCCTGTTTCTCCTCATTGAGATCAAACTGTTGCACTATGTTAAGTTGTTCAACATGGTCTTCTTGTTGCTCCTACGCCTTTGGTTCTGCCGTTGGAGCTGCATCAGGAATGTGTTCCTGTAACCACTGGCCCCATTGGTCTTGATCTACTACTGCTTCAGGTTGTACTGGCTATTGCTCTCCTGCTTGTCACATTCCACCATTTCCAGGTTGACCAAATCCAAAGAAATCAAAGGGGACTATGCCATCAACATTGTTCTCAGGTGGGATCTCATCCTCATCAGCAGGCAATCCGCCTAACAAGTCCTATTATTTGATTTCACATTGAATGATCCAAGAGAGACCTTGGAATCCTTCCTCCATTGATCTGCAGAATGAATTGCAGCACATCTATTAAATCAGTAACTCACGCTTTAATTAGTAAAGAGGCAAGATTTCTATCATCTTCTTCCTAGAAGGTTAATCTACCAATTGATGCCACAACACTCTCAATATGTTCTTCGGCCCAATAGTCCAAAGGGAATCCAAACAACATTAAGCAACACTCTCTATTAAAGTGGAGAGCTCTAAAATTTTTACCCTGATCATGCCTCTGAAAAGAGAACTCCACATCACCATAGGGATGTGGTCTCGAGAGGACCATGTGATCTCTATCATGAATGAACTCAAAATGCACCATAGCTTGACCCAGATGTGAACGCTGAATATCTCTGATTCTTATGTCTTTGTGATCTACCAGAAATTCTGTAATGATGTCTCGGGTGGGAGTGAATAGTACCGAGTGCTGCGGGTAGGGATGGATGTTGACGATTGCCCAATCTTCATGTCGGAGTGGAGGGCGTCCTATCACTGCCCTGGCCACTAGCTAGCGACCTTGAACCTCCAAGTGATTGAAGCCACGGGGGAGGAAAGGATGGGGGTCGGCCCTCTGGTACGCCATCATGGCTTCCTCTGTAGTATCTTGGGCTGGCAGCTCTGTACGAGTTTCATGTTGGGGGTTTTCTTCTAGAGAATAAGGTGAAGGGTTTCCTCCAAGCTACAGATCAGTATCTATGAGGGGAGCCGAAGAGACGTGTCTCTATTTTTCCCCGTGAATAGGACATGTGCAAACTCCTGCTAGGTCTTATAGATTTTTGGTCCACTCGTGCTAGCCCCATCAGGTTGTGGCTAGGTAGGTTGAAACCAGGTGTTGAAGTCAACATTTTGCCATTTGGAAAGATCTACCTGATTATGGAACCCAACCGATTGCATAAACAAAGTAGGGATCCGGCTTCGTGTGTCATGTGGCAATCCTGTTCCAGTCAACCATCGTCCCTGCATTTGTAGCACTTAATAGGGTTGTGGCAATGGGCTCGAGGTTGATCTATCTTGAGGCATCGAGCACATCGCTTTGCATAGAACGAATTCGCCCCAATCTTGTGGTTGCGGGCCAGTGAGTCTTTGGGCACCCATTGTAACTTTTGAGGCCTAGCATTTCCATATTTGAATTTTGAACCAGAGGCACTCCAATCCGGAATTCCCGCCTTGTTCTTCACGTCTTTGGACTGGCGGCGAGTTGGATTCCTCTCAGAGAACAGAAGCTTTGGGGAAGGTAAGGCGAGAGAAGGCTAGCCTTTGATTGGGAACTCGTGGCTTACGCTGAGAAGAGGATCCAATTGGAACTGAATTGGACCCAGTTAGAATAACTTGCCTAGCATCCTTCTGACGAACTGTATTGGAATATGAGACCCTTTGCTTTAGTTTTTTGTTGGAGACCAGTGTCCATTCAGATTCTTTTTCCTCTTCCCAACGTCTGACCTCGTTTTCAGATTAAGGCCCTCCATCACCCCAAAGATAAAAATTAATTTTGAATGCATCACACTCATACAAGCGAAGATTGTAGATATGAAACCCAACTTGCTTTGAGGCAACTGAAAAACGGAAGACTCGATCATCGAGTCTAATAACAGCAAAAGAGTGAGCATTACCTCCCAGAGTCGCTTGCAGGATGGAAGCCACTACATCAACACAAAGCGATGTTTGAATCTGCCCACCGATAGCACCAAGTAGAATTCTTTCAAACCTCTTCCTTCAGAAAAAAATGATCGGAGATCCAAACTTTTTCAAAATTTCAGACGGGAGATGGACCCCTGAGGAGTGATCAAGATGTTGGGGATCGTCCATTGAGTGGACAGATCTAGAGAGATCATGGTTGAATCAGTAGATCGGAGGAAGGGGAGGGGACTAGGGTGAGAGGCACCATTTGTTTCCTAAAGCTGGACACTTGCCACCCAATTTGTGATGACGGCGTAACATCTATTGTTGGGATTAATCGATGATGCATGTGATTGGAAATTTATTGTGATCTGAACAACTATTAGGATTTTGTCACTTCTACCATTGTATGTATTGTAGATGGAAAATAGGACCAAGATTGTTTTTTGTGCTACTCTAGCACATATTTTTTTTACAATGATGGCGATATATTCATTCTATTAAGAAAGAGAGGTGAAAGCAGACCAACTATCCGCTATGGATCAATGAAAAAAAAGAGATAGCATAAGAGCTAATTACCTAAACACTAGAGTTTTGTAGAATGATGATACAACCTGTTTTAACATGCTTAAACTTTACAGAGATGGCTTACTTTGGCTTTCTCAATGTTTTGAGGGATCGGTTATCTTGTCTTATTATGTGAACACTAGTAAAAGGAGGAGGTAAGAGCAACTCCAAGAGTCTCTTTAAAAACAATTTTTTCTCCAAATTTGATGTTTATTCTCAAATCCAGCCCTCTAACGGACTCTCCTTCCTTCTCTCCAAAATAGGGTCGCCTCTATCCCGTCTTTCTCGCTCGCTTCCCATGGCGAGTGCGCTCAGCTCGCTATGGCCTGTTTCCCGCGCCGGATTCCTTGCCTCAATCCCGTTCCCGCGCGAGTTTTGGTGTTCCCGCTTGTTCTCCCGCGCACCTCTGGAAGCCGAGTGACATCCGGGTGTCGTGCAGCATAGCGTTCCACGCACGGGGTGCTTGATGCCTTTCACGATTCACAACGAGATGTCCCTCGATGGAGCCGCGATGAAGTGGTTGATTGAGCGAATCCTCTGCTATTACACGTGCGGAATCAAAAAAGAAATCACCCTCGTCTGAAAGGGATGAATCCATCACTTCATTGAGTACAAAGGCACTGAACTCATCGTCAGATTCCATCACTTTGTGTTTCGATGGCGATGACAACCAACAACACCTTTCTTCCTGGATACGAGTGGCTCGATCTCTACGGGAACAGGTCGAACACGGCGGCGGTGTTGCTTCTTCCTGGATGCATGGAAGTGCTATGGCACGTTGTGGTTTGGTGATTTGTTGCCATCAACGAATGGTCTGGCCCAACATGCATGGCCGAGCAAGCCTCTAGCACATGCGTGGCCCAAGATACAATGAACTTTTGACCCATCAGCGGCCTACAGATCAAAAATAGAAGCCCACGATGATGATGTGGCAGTTTCAAATATAGAGATTAAAAAAATTAGAGAGACTCTTGGATTACTCCACTTTTTTAGAGGGTATTTTATTTTAGAGAATGACTAAAATCTGGAAATTTAGGATTAGTTTTAGAGATGCTCTTGGAGTTGCTCTAAGTGCATCATGTTCGTGACAAGGTAACAATATATGTCATATTCTCATCTCTATCCCTCCAATCAACCAGGGAATGGAATGGTTCCATCCCATTTTGTCCCTCCAATCAAACAAAAAACTAGATTCATGTCATTCCTCTAAACAAATATAAAATTGGGTTCATCCTGTCCAAAATCTTGGGATGGTTCTATCCTGTCCCACCTTGTCCTAAAACCAAACGCACCCTTAACTTCAGAGCTTTTGGTCCTGTTCTATGGTAATGGTACCTACCAGCTGCTGTGATCTCGCCGGTGAGGTGAGGAGCCACATGCATGCCATCTGGTAATGCCTCACTCTGCCTTTTATTGTTTGGTATACAGATCACAAAACTAAATGTTGAGACGACCAATGAAGATTTGCTTCATTTTTGTCCATCGTTTTGGCATTTATAGTGCAGTATGACTTTGCCTTCCTTGTTGAATGTCACAACGTCGTCAATTTAGATGGAATATTTTGATCAATTGGCTTTTGCGAGTTCCCTTTTCTTCCATGCATGCGCTGGACACCGAACTGAGCCTGCTGTGAGCAAGAAGAACAGCTGTGATGGTACGTACCTTCCCGACCAGGACAAACGTCCTCTCGCGTGTTCTCACCAATAATGCATGTCACAGATTTATGTGAGTGTTTGTTGGTGGTTTCCCGATTCGTGTGATCCTCGTGCCGTCCCTTTTCCTTCAACACTTTAGTTTATTGCTACATGAAAGTTTGCTATTGCTTTACTGAAAAGATATACAGCCTTACAGCAGACCAGAACAGGACGAGAGGAATAGAAGATCAAAACTCCATACCGTTCGCACCGTGGAAAACGGTTACCTTTTTCTTTCTTGTCTAACCACACACACAAAAAAAAAACCCCACAAGGATCGTCCAAAGCAATTATCTTAGTTTGGAAACTTACACAGACGAGACCAGAAATATATACTTATATAAGATATCATCATAATATTAAGATGTCACTTTCATCACAATCATATTTTTCAAGTTAACTGCATGGTGAAATTTAATACACACAAATAGGACTGTATGCGTGCATATCCGTCAATTTGGTCACATATAACTGGCTGCAAGTTACAAAAGATCTGAAAACTCAAGTTTTTATTAGTGAGATCTTTGTATTGTAGTGTGGAGACAATGACCAAACTTTCTTGGTCAAGATTCCTTATTTATTTTGACAGATCTGTAGTACTAGCACACATGCATCTGATGCATACTCACCGGCCCTTTATGCTACCTGTCGTCCTCTGTTATAGTCGAGTCATATCTCCTATCCTGCACATAATCAATTTTTTGAAGCTTTCAACCAATTGAAATCACGTATCGAACTGTACAGGTTCTACATAGTATTATTGTAATGTGGATTAAGATACATTAAAATTACAATAAAAAAAGCTACTATATATTTATCGAGCTAGCATAATTTAGCTAGGTTACAAGGAAAAACAGTGACCCAAAAGTGTTTGCTTCGCCCTCTGTATCCATGTCTTAAAATAAAATAGATTGGAAGCTTTCTCGTATCTCTGGACTGTGTATTATTGAAGGATTATAAAGCTTACTCCTTTTCTTTTTCAGATGGTTACCTTACAACATTTGGTTGGAATCATCCAAGCGACTCTGTATCAGACCCATGGTGGCATGGTCGACATGTAGTGTACTGTATAAATATCACATTTATGATCGAGCTACCAAAACTAATCAGCTGACACCAATAAATAGTCTCTTGATGATGTTATTAAGATTATTTTTCATAGATATTTAGTAACTGATAAGTATGTTACTGAGACACAAAAAAAAAATTTCAAACTTTTCCCCTCATTATAGAAATATGAGTACTTCAAAACTTTTGGTGCAACTATATATAAAGATAATTTGATTGATTTGCAATATATAAAAAGTGTATATGGGAGACAATAATATATATATAGGTCATAATGTGCTACTTTCTCCTTCCAAACTACTTATCAAAGATTAAAATGTTTGACAAGTAATTTGCAGTACAATATTAAGAGTATGTATGTAAATCATCAAGCCTTCAAATGTATATCACTACCATCTGATTAGTATCATAGCTCAGCCAGCTTAGAAGCAAATTTAATTTTGAATGTATCCCCTCTTCCAAAGAGTATATAGGTGACACACTTTCGTTCAAGTCCTGTTCACAAAGTGGGGACAAACAACCAACCGTCTTAATAAGATCATTATAAGATCGGAAGATTTATAATAGTGCAGAACTGCAGATGCAATGGGCGCCAAACAGTAATGAGTGTGACTGCTGTGCTTACTAGTGTGGACAAGGGTTCCGAGAAGTTCTAGTAAGTTGATTTGTTTAAAGGTGATACATAAATCGATCCGGCTTCTAACACGCACGCTTAATACCCCGCAATCGCAGCGCAACGTCCCCTCTTGTTATCAACCGGTGTTGCACGGTTGACCTTACTAGGAAAGCAAATTTTTACCTGTGAATCAAGAACACAAGTAAGAACAAAGAAGAATGCAACATAACTGTAGATGTATTATGAATTTCACGAAGTTGGGGGTCTCACAAACCGATGTAACGGTGAAACTAACAAACAATCTAAATAAAACCCAAAACCCTAATGGAGTGGCAGCAGCTGTTTATGAAAACCCTAGGATCATGCAAGCCCCTATAATTAGGATCAACCTGATACAAAACCCAAAGGCAAAAAATTGGTGATGTAGCACTAGAACAAATTCTGTACCCTCTCTTATTTTGACGATTCCTGTTGACTCCGGATGAATTTTGACATGTGACCGACGCATTGGAAAGGTATTCTTTATCTTTCCGTGCATATGTAGAACGTTCAAAATTGAGCCCATATACGTCCTGAGCGTCCGTTTTAGTGCAAACTAGTCATGGACTCCAAAGCAGACTCGAAGTCGGTTTGAATTGGGCCTCCACTTTGACCTTTACGTTCTTGCTAGGCCTCCACGTTACAAAGCCCTTCTCCCATCATTTTTTGGTCCTCTCAATGGTTTCTAATCACAATATAATCATTAGATAGCAAACCATTCTCAAAAGTAACATATGAAGAAGAACATAGGAACAAGCTCACCTCTAAATTAAGTCGTTGTGTACGATCTCTAGTCATTGTACCTTACAAGTCTAGAATTGGAGGAGTACAGTGTGCATCCATAGATCCTCATCACTTGCGCCTTTTCTCGTTTTAGAATATGATAGTTCAAGGTACAAAGTTTCCAGCTTAAACAGTTGTGGCGGTATATTAATTAATTTATAGCATAAATTAGTTATACTTGTTTTTGCATGAAAACTGATACAATTCTGCCAAAATAAAAGGATGAACAATTAATGAATAAATATTTTAGAAGTGTGCAAGAAATATCATAGGTCCTATGTCATAAGCATCTATTTATCTATTCTATTTATTAATAAAAGGAGATGACCTTTTCCACCAAGATGCCTAGGAAAAAGAGAAATAGACTAGAAATTCCCACAGAAAAGCAAAACATCTGACCTTACATCTATTTTACAAGTGATCTTTGGTAACCATCTCACCGTTAATACAATGTAGATGATCATAAGATCCTGATCTGTTTTCCTGAGGGGTATGGATTGCTCTCCTAATCATGAATGGATCTATCGATCAAACCTGCCTCGCATATCCCATAGCCAGCATGGAGCCCTCGCAGGGAACCTTCACGGCGGGGTTTCTCCCACGGGCTGCGTGTTGGCGCACCGCGTCTCTGATCTCCACGCCTCGGTGGTGGAGCAGCGGCACCGACGTCGACTACGACTGTGGTGGAGGGCTTCACGCTGCCACGGAATCAAGACCTTGACAGTGTCTTCCACCTAATCTGCTATCTGCACCGGTATAGCACATGAGTTGCTTGCCGCCATGACCACGAGATCTTCACACGTCCACAGAAACAAGTAGCTCGGTGAGGTTGACCAACATGAGCATGGAGTAGCCTTTGCGTGCCACAGATACATGCATATCAAGCCGGTGAGCAACCAGGCAATCAATATTTCTCTACTCCGTTGATTAAATAATTTCTTTTGCCGATTGTTTGAATATACGACTGATACATGCAAATAGATCAGTATACGACTGATAATTCTGGCTAGGATACCTCAACGGATTTACTCAGGCATGCAAATATAGCCAGAGATGCAAATAAGCTACAACAGAAACGAGGATCAGAAATAGAAAGGAATCATTGCATGCAGATTATTCGAGCTGTGATCATAGGCAAACAAAAAGACTATTATTCAGGCATCGGAAATGATCGATTAATTTTCATGCATGTGTCAATCTTCTACAGCTTTGTTCTGAATGCCACTAATGCCCTTGTGGCTCTATCACCGAGAGCTGGACCGTGGACATTCTCACCAAGGTACATTGCTGCTTTTATTAGTGGTGAATCAAATGGGTAAAGACTAAAGACTTGTGATCTTCGGGTTGTATAGTTTATTGAGCTAGGCAGTTTCCCATACTTTCTATATTCCATTCCAATTGTTTTTTTCACTGCCATTTTTTTCTTAAATTTGAACCACTCCATAGACAAATATTTCTAAGAGATGTCGTAGTAATTAATATGTGGCAGGAACCGAACAGGCCCTTGACCAGGCTCTATGCATCAAATGTTTGGGTGGCAAACATGGATCCCAAGCATGGAACATCAGCACCAAGCTGGTGGCGCCTTCGACATACAGTTGTTAATTTACAAATATATAACATAGCAATGCCTTGACCGAGTTCCTATACCAATGACCAAACGGAAATAGTTCTCCATACTTCAATGTAACGGAAGTTGGCACAATTATTTTTCTTTTAAATGGTTTAATTTAAAATGTATTCTGCCTTTAGCTGATTGTCTTGTCACTCTAGTAAAAATTATTTTTTAAAATGTTGGTAAGAGAGATGGTGTAGAGAATACTATTTCTATTATCTCACGGACAGCATACAAGTAAGAGAATGAAGCTTCACCACTTTCAGGTGAACATAAGAATTTCAAGCATCCTCTTACATATATGAATAACTATATGAACTATATCATAACATTTTTTGGTTGAAGAAATAAATCCTGACAATTCTTTTTTATTTTCTCTCACTTACTTTATTATTTGTTGGTGCCACGATTATAGAAATATGTGGGTTTCTCATAAAATAAATACTATTTTTGGCCAATTCAACACAATACAAGAAAGATGGAAGTGATTTGTTTTTAGAAATATGTGGCTTGTGTATTTTTGCCGGATTATCTGAGAGGATGGAAATGATTTGTTTTTATGATAGAACAATCTTTTAACTTATTTTTTTAAAAGAAATGATGTGATATTCAAATGGCAAAATAGACAAGGTTATACTTGAGTCATATAATTATACAGTGATCACCGCGCAATTACACGGGTTAATAACCTAGTTAAATAAAATTAAGTAGACATTTTGGTGTCACGGTTCTTTTTTCTTAATCATTGTCCTTCAATCATATAGTTTGGCATACTGAGTTTGTATCAACACTACTATCAAACTAATAGTACAAATTACACTGTTGCAAAATAATTCATAGTGCCTATATTGTAAATGCATAGGCCGTGTACACACGTTCTCATACCACAACTAATGTACAGATATATTCTATGCACAATCACTTTATTTCATACGACGTACGGTGCATGCTCCAGGTCACTGAACGACTTGTGCAAAACAAATAAAGGTAACATTCCTCATCTTCACACTCTCTCAATACCTTATTAATTAACATCTTGAAATGACATATAGCATAAATTTTGTTTGTATAGGACCTGGTCATTTCTGTATTTTTGTCGTTCAATTCAAATTTAATATTATCTACACTATGTAAATACTTTTGCATGAAAATATATATTAGTACTAATTAAAAATAAATATGCTCATTATCCATGGAAAGGCGGATAGAGGCCAAGGACCCTCACGTGTACCAAATGAATTGAAGGACCTTCATTACTTCATTACAGCAACCGCACATAGATAACAATAACCAAATTGCGTTCCATTTCACATGGACGGAAGATGCATGCATATCACGACGTACGTATTGAGATGGTGTTTGTTAAAAGTTGGTACTCCTAGTCCTTGTTTACTGTTGCAAAGGGCATCTTAAGACTAATAATAATAATAACATATAAGACTAGCAAGATTACCTGCCGAGAGAGAGAGAGAGAGAGAGAGAGAGAGAGAGAGAGCACTGTCAGATCCAGTGATTGAACCAACTTATAGTAACGTTGTCACATGCATTTTTAATTGTTTGCCCGAATATCATAATATCTGGCATTTTTACCACCTTAACTAAGATAATTTCGTGATAAGGATGACGATACCGTCAGAGTAAATGTCAAAGACACGCCTATATTTCCCAGACCTACCGTCAGAGTCTAACAGAAGATCTCAGCATGGTCCGTTTAGGACCAGTGACATATGTGTATTTTCTTCATCGTATATATGCATATATAAAACACATACACTAGGACGTTTACAGCAACAAATAAATTCGAATAAGGACGCTCCACTTTATATTAGCTGGACGCATTCACTACCGACCAATGTCTACAATGCACATCAATGTTTCAGCTGGTGGACGTATTGACTACTGATCATGAAGCGCATGCTGGACGTTTTTTGTTTTGTTTTTTATAATTACACATGCTGGACGTTGGGAGGAGATATAAAAAGAACTGCACGCCTTCTAAATCAGAAAAATCTAACATGTACTTTCAAAGTATTGCAGGATACGTTAAAGAGAGACGGTGCATACACAATTATTGGACCAAATAACATAACATAACATAGAACCAAGTGGCATCCAATTGATATGGACAGCCCACTAGGATACTGCAGAATCACTTTATATGTTAATTTTTCAGTATTTTTTTTGTTAAAATTTTGCAGTGCAAGTGGGTATCCAATATATTTATTTAGTTGCGGGCTAACTTCTTAGAACCCAAAAGAGTGTTTTTAGTAGCAGCTCAAAAATTATTATGAGAAATTTTCTTGTCTCCTCTAATAGTTTTCCCTAAAAATAGATCACGAAAACTTTGATTAGGCTACGTCAGCATCTAGGACCACAAAATATTAATTCTCATGTAAATACAAGGATTGGGGGCTCCAATTTTTCCCTCGTTTCTAGCTACAAATGAGAAGAATTTAGGGAGAAAATAAATCTGTAAGTTATTTTAGGGAGCTGTTGGAGATGGGTTTTTAGATTAAACCCCATTAATTTGATTTAGGGAGAGTTATGAGGCTCTCTTGGAGATGCTCTTAGTGTTTGAAAATTTCAATTTGTTAACAGAATGCGGTTTTCACCAACCCAACATACAGTAAGATTTCAGCCCTTTGTAAACTTTCACCTATTAATTAAATTCTAATTTATATATAGAAATTATATATGCATCTGCTTGAGCACATATCTGCAATAGTATCCCTTGTTGTAAGTTGGCTTACAACTTTTAAGCTTCTAATACCTAGCCTTTTGTGGGCCTCATGGTATTAATCCAATCCACGACATTTGGGGAATATCCTTCTCTTGAACTGTTAGCTATTTTAAAACCTCGTTAACTTTTTTGCATAGACCGACTTACACTACCGGAAACCTGGTAGTTGCCGAGTACCCGAAGCACTCAGCAAAACATGTTAAACACTTCACAAACAGTTTGCCGCATGCTACACTCGGTGCAAATTTACTCGACAAACCCTTGTTTGCCGAGTGTCTTCCGTCAGGCACTCGACAAACAATTTGTCGAGTGTTGTGGCACCTCTCGGCCAAAAAAAAGGAGAGCTGATGGAGTTGACGGCGATGGAGCCTTTGCCGAGTGTACAGGACGGCACTCGGCAAAGTTTCAAGTATTTTGCCGAGTGTCCACGGCGGCTCTCGGCAAAGGTTCATGTATTTTGCCAAGTGTCCACCCCACAACGGACACTCGGCAAAACCTAACGGCTGGCACGTGGTAGGCGACCGGCGTTAACACGTGATCGACACGTGCTACAATTGCCGTGTTTTGGCCCTTTGTCGAGTGTCGGTGCCAGTGTTGCCGAGAGTCTTCGCTATAACACTCGGCAAACGTTGATGTCTACCGAGTGCCTGTTATTTGCCGAGTGTTGTGAGCCGAGTACTCGGTAAAGGTGGCACTCGGCAACTACCAGGTTTCCGGTAGTGTTAAATTGAACTTGTATTTTCCTTCTAGACTACTAGTTACTATACATCTATTAGAAATTCTGAATTAAGATCCCCTCATCAGCTGTGTAGCCAGCGCTCAGCAGCCAGGTTTGGTAAACCACCCCTGAAATCGTACCACACAACACATGATCCACGAGCTGCTGATTTGGCCTCACTCCTACCACGCTCTATATTATACCGATTGATTATTGCCTTTGGCATGTAATTAAACCATGCAACAGTGCTGCATGAAAACCCTAGACAGCAACATGTACCTACCAATAAAATTAAAAAAATATATTTAGAAAAATCCTTTGCCGCCAACGCCCCCTGGCCCAGCCCAGCCCAGCCCAGCCCAGCCCAAACATCCAGAAAAATGCTATAAAAGGAGGACCCTTCCCCGTCACAGCGTCGTGTCAACTTGATCATTTCCACTTAGCTAGCTTACTATACACTACACACACGTAGAAAGCTTAGCTTAGCTTGAACTGGCTAGCCAGGAACTGAGGACACTCGCCAGGGCGGCGAACATGGTGGCACAGCAGGTCGGCCACCCCAAGATGGGGGAGGAGAAGATGATCATCCGGTCGGAGAAGGTGAGATTCATCGACATCCTGTCGATGCTGCTCCTTCGCCGGCCGATCACGAGCTACCGCTTCGTGGAAGCCGGTGACCAGACCGTTGCCGACTTCGGCAGCACGCCGGGGGACTTTTTCGTCGCCCTCACTGAGATCATTCAGAAAGCGCTAGCTGCTGCCTACTACCCAGCCATCTATATCGGTGCCTTCGTTGAATTCCTTCTCAACTTCATCGTCCTCAACAACGGGATACTTGGCATCATATTGAACATCTTCAGATGTACGTACAGACTTTCGCATTCAGATGCTAGAACTTTATGGTTTTTATCTTTCAATTAATTCATGGCTATTGCAAATGAATGAATATATAAACAAACACAATGCAAGCCAAAAGTGGACGATCAATTAAACAACACCACTAGATCCACATATAATTCAACATAAATTATAAGAATTTAGTATAAACTAAAACGCAAACTTGTAAGTGGACAAAAAGTCAACAACGGTTGTAACGTGCACTGAAACCAGCATGGTGATAAGTAAGAATTCAACAAAAGGTAAGTGGCGGAACTGTGACATATGTGACCCAAGAACGTTGATACTCCCTCTCTCCCTCTCTCTCTCTCTCTCTCTCACTCACTCTCTCTCCCTCTGCATTTGTACACATGTTTCTCCATTGTGGGTTTTTATTCCTTCATTTTGTCTTTTTTGCTAATTTAAATATTTCTGCTCCAGATTCTTCCTTATTTATGGTTCTTACATTCTTTTTTTGTTAATTTAACAGTTTTATAAGTTTGTTTTGTGGCTTCTTTATTTGCAAGGGACATAGATTTTGTGTCTCATCAGTTCCCATAATTATGGTTCCTTTTTATAACCTTCACGTTTTTTTTTACCAAGTGTCATGTTGTGTACTATGACAAGATCAAGCTTATCGAAAACCACCTGCTCTTATTTTTTATTCTCGATGTTGTCAATATATTATTTTCAAGAGCTCGCATCAACCCAACATAACAAGTCATAATAATTAAGGATTGGACGATTGCATGGACGGATGTGGATGCAGGCAAGCTGGTGATCCCACTGAACCGGGAGGCGCCCAACTTCCGATCGATGATCGCCCTCATCGATGGCAGAACGGAGCTGAGGCCGATGCCTGCCGTCAAGTCCGACGACGAGGAACACCTCGTCGATGTGGAAAGCGGCGAGTGCGGCAGTGATGTGATGCCCCTCGTCCAGCAACAGTACGCGAACGCCTCGAGTTACTCCATCTTGGAGGTTACCATGATGGCCGCCAAGATCGCTTACGAGAATGCCGCGTACATCGAGAATGTCGTCAACAATGTCTGGAAGGTATATACAGAACTATCTATCAAACTTACACGTAAGCAAAAATTACGGACTGGTCAAGACAGCTGTTAATACTTGTTAGGTTATTGGTACTAGCTAGGCTGTAAAAAATATTTCTTTTGAACACTAACTACAAGCAAACTTATCATACAGGATCAGCTAACAACCTTATGTCTTTCGTCCTGTAAATTTACCGCCCGTGGTAACTGGATTTAGTGCAATGGTTCAGTGGTTAAAGGAAAACGCTAATTACCTCAATCATGATCCCAAATCCTGCAAGAACAATAACTGTAACATTTCCCGATACTTTGTATTGTATGATTGGACAAATGGACTTGACAACTGCGCGTGATGACTGGCATGCATGGCCACAGTGGCGCTCCTCTATGACAAGGGTACCAATCATTTTGGAGCAAGTACACGTACACATGTGCCAATTTTTTATGCTGCTATGATGGACCAGTGGCCAGACTAGTGTCCACTCATTTTGCAGTTCGATCGATCTAGATCCCTATACGTGCTTAGATAGAATATACTAAAATAGAAAAGATCACGGTGCGCAATTTTTATGACTAATCCAGGAAACTAACTGATGTCATACCTCTGTATTTGCAGTTCCATTTCGTGGGGTTCTACAGCTGCTGGAACAGTAAGTACACATAGGAAACATATTATTGTGTGATTAAATGAAATTTTCTGCATATTATCGGCAGTAACCAATACAATTGCTTAATGTTTCCTGACAGAGTTCGTGGGCGACCACACGACGCAGGCGTTCGTGTTCACGAACGCGGCGACCGACGCGACCGCAGTCGTGGTGGGGTTCCGCGGCACGGAGCCGTTCAACATGCGCGACTGGTCCACGGACGTGAACCTCTCGTGGCTGGGCATGGGCGCCATGGGCCACGTCCACATCGGCTTCCTCAAGGCGCTCGGGCTGCAGGAGGAAGATGGCAAGGACGTCGGCCGGGCGTTCCCCAAGACATCCCCCAACGCCACCGCCGACAAGCCCATCGCCTACTACAAGCTTCGCGACGTTATTCGTGAGCAGCTCAAGAAGCACCCCAAGGCCAAGGTCTTCGTCACAGGCCACAGCCTCGGCGGTGCCCTCGCCGCCATCTTCCCGGCCCTCCTGGCGTTGCACGAAGAGACTGAAATCCTCGGCAAGCTCGCCGCGGTAAACACGTATGGGCAGCCTCGGGTCGGGGACAAGGCGTTTGGGGCCTTCCTAAGGGCCAGCAACGTGCCACTGCTCCGGGTCGTGTACCGGTACGACATCGTGCCGAGAGTGCCCTTCGACGCGCCGCCCATGGCCGAGTACATCCACGGCGGAACATGTGTGTATTTCAACGGCTGGTACGCTGGCCGGATCGTAGCCGCCGGCGGGGACGCGCCCAACCCGAATTACTTCGACCCGAGGTTCTTGCTGTCCATGTATTTCAACGCATGGGGAGACCTCTTCAAGGGTGCCTTCTTGTGGATGAAGGCGGGGAAGGATTACCGAGAAGGTACCATATCACTGGTCTACCGTGCTGCGGGGTTAATCTTGCCTGGTCTCGCCTCGCACAGCCCACGCGACTACGTCAATGCCGAGCGCCTTGGTGGAAGCAAGATCGCGGGCAAGGAGCCATGAGAGCGAGCTTCAGGAAGCAGCGATCGTACTGGGAGAGGGAGCAAATAATGATGAATAGTAAGTGTGTTATTGTGTGGGTGGGTGTGTATCTGTGTGGAGTGGGGTTCCTGCGGCAGCGCAAATGCGTGTTCGTTTCAATGTCCATTCATTTTGCAATAAGTTATGAAATGCCCTGGTCTGGAAGTTGATCTACTTCCCACACTGTCTGCATGTGTTTATAGCTTACCTGCTCTCAGTTTTAGTACGATGCAAATGGTTAATGGTAGGTGCTTTAAAAATAGATATGCATGTGCAAGTGGTACGTGCAGAAGAATTTGAGTCATTCTGATAGGCGCAGCTCCATGCACCACTACCACTGATTGTCTAGAAATATTACTCCCACAGACTCCACAACAATAAGGGATGTAAAAATGAATAAAGTCACAAACATCTAAGTAGGTAGTAGAGTATTGTTTGGTGTCATGAACTTCAACGTGGACATAGACCTTATAACTCATCAAAATAAATACCAAGGTGAGATTTCTCATTTTATATTTGTTGATATCTTGTTGTGGACCCAATAAGCTGTCATTTTTTGTACGCAATAAAGGGAGGTAGGGCATCTGTTGTGCTTGTACGAGCTCAACCCTAGGGTATTACAAGTAGTATAGAGCCGAATCTCGCGGACACAAAACGTGTATAAACTAGGAGATCCAGACAAATCCTTTTTATGTAATGAACAGCAGTGTACATTTTTTTTTTGAAGATGTAAAGGCTGGGATCTTTTCTTCTGTTATCTAAAAAATATCTTTCAAAGGTGTCTTGTCCCCTAAGTCTCCTCTACCATATTATCTACCGCGTTATAAGTAATCTATTCCCTCTTACAGCTGTAATCATTAATAGTTTTAAATTTACAACCTCCCCAGTCGAGGTCGAGAGAGAGATAGGATCCTAGGTGATAAGGACCTATAACAGTGTCTTATGTACGGAAACAGAGGATTACACATTTTTATCTCATTTTCAAATACACTTGCAGATTGTTCATCTGAGTACTTATAAACATAAGTCTGAGATAACGGTAGCTATATATAGTTACTATTTCATATGTGGGAATATTTTGTTGGTAGCTGAAATCTATAAGAGTTTTGTGTGCAAACATTACAAACTACTATTTATGACTAGATCGAGAAGATATTTGAGAGTTACGGTGATCATACATATCTGATCAGGATGCCTTTCAACTGATGTTGTGCATGGAACACACAGGACTGTATTCAATGATTGTTCGGCATGCTACCCTCTGCTTTTTCTAATTTATGTTAGCCACACTTGCATTGATTAGATGCTACAATTTTTTCATTCAGAGTCTTTCAACACAATCTTTTTGGTGCTAAAACAAAAAATTATAAGCATTATTCTAGGACCATAGGTTAAAAAGTTGGAACTATGCATAAATAGCTGATCAGCATGAATCACATGTGTACAACTTAATTTATGTGTGTCGCATTCAGAAAAAGGAATCTAGATTTGTGAAAGTAGGTTTGTGTGTCTCCCTGATTGTTACTCAAAATCCAGCTAATGTTCGTTCAACTATATCCTTTCAGACTCACATAAGGCGAGGTAACCATTGGTTTTTGTGATTAAATGCATGTCGATGCTACGAGACAGGTGTGTGCTCAGCACAGTTTTGCCACTTACTGATAGTGGAAAAAAGGGGGACAACAAAATCTGCTTTTGTTCAAGCCTTTCCATAGAGGAAAGTAAAGCGAACACTTGTACAGCTACATGGATGGGATCGGAGTTAAAAGAAAATAGCAGGTAGGGACCAGGCCCTGCACACGTAGCACGTAGGATCACAGCAGTGACCTCACTGATAATAACTTTTATTTATAAAATCTACTAAGACATGTGAGGTCACTGATGACTTTTTTGTGCTCTACTCTCTGAGTTACGCACACTGAGTCCCTCTCTGAGTTACGCACACTGAGTCCCAACATGCATTTCAACAGAGTCAGAACCCAACATGCTAGTAGATCCACACTCAACAATTTTGCGTTCAGTATTCGCTCTAGCATGCAAAAGGATATCAATGGAAATTTTTAGTTCAACAGTTCATATGGAAAATAGTGAATATCGCCATGCGGTTCTTTGTAGTTTGGTTGTAATTTTTGGAGTAGCTTTATGCATCCTGGTATCAATATATATATTCTTTTCTAAAAAATGTCACTTATATGTATTCAATGCAGCATATATTATGCCCCAAGGGAAACTATTTGTATCAGTAGTCTTGTACAACATTATCAACTAGTCAACCTACCAACATATTTGTGTGTATGTAGAAATGAACTAAAATAATTTTCTTTTGAAACACATATACTTTGACTTGTATCAATCGACTTACTAAATAAATTGAATAAAGAAAAGTTCATGGTAAAGTTTGAATGCTTTTCTTTTTTTTTTAGGTTTTCTTTGGCTACTAAGACAAATAATGTATTTGTTATAATTTTTAGGTTAAAAGTTTTTGCTTCCTTGCCTCTAATTTTATCAACTCAGCATTGTTACAAAATTCTTGGGTTGTTCGTTCGCACATCAATACTACTACTATGAGTAATTTAACTATAGCTAATACTACATTGTCCATACACCTCTCATTGATTTATCTGTCATATTATTATTGGAAATTTTATAGTAGTATAATTCTTGGCTTGCTATTTTATAATGCTAAAAATATGTAATATATAGACTTACAGTGCGAACATGGGGTAATTTTCAAAAACCAATCTAGGATTATTTATGTCTAAATTGTTTGTAATGGCAGGATGCATGGGCAATTTTGCTCTTTTTTTGTTAATGTAGTAATATCTGAATCTTAACAATGAATGCGGTGACCCTTTTTCTCGCTTAAATATATACAAACCGCTTGAATGGCCCCTAAATAAGCAGCGAAGAAGCGCCTGAAAACATTGGTACACATTATGCGCAGCACACTGATAAAAAATTTTGCCTTATTTTCAACACCATTTTGTGGGGATACTCTATTGTGTATACACAAGAGTGAATAGTGCATCATAAGTCCTTAAACTATTTAAGAATACTCATATAGGTCCATGAACTTTTAAAGTGATCATTTGGGTCCCTAAACTATTCCTAGATAATCATTCAGGTCCACGAACTTTATGCGATCCCGAAGTTCATGATTTATTTATATTGTGTCAACCAGGTCCACAACGTCGCCACCCATCAGCTCTACATGCGTGCCGCCGCCGCCGCACAACTGGTATCCACACGAGCATCGCAGAACCTCCACGACAACACCAGCTAGCAGCAGCTACGCTCTGCTAGCTGCGGCCTTGCCCATCCATCTGGCCTCGTTCTTCCCATCGTGACCTCGTCTTGCTGCGCTCGTTACTCGATAACCACGAAGATGGCTTGCCCAATACCCGTGATGACGACTGCTTTATGTGCATGGTGTCCTTCACACGTGACACATCGTCGTCGTCATCGCCTGGCAGGCGAACAGGAATTCCTGTGGTCGGTAGGCATATGCCTCGATGGGAAGAGCAAGGTCGCGACGGGCAGAGCACACCTTCTGTTAGTTGGCATCTCGCGTGCTCGGCAGTGGTCGCCTGCAAGGCGGTTGTACAGCGGTGACATCGTGCGTAGAGAGCGGTTCCGCGGTGGCGTTGCGCTTGGGGAGCGAACGGGTAATGACGGTGAGGATCTAGTTGACACAAAATAAATATATCATGGATCTATAGGATCATTATAAAGTTTATGGACCTAAATGATCATTGCTAAATAGTTGAAGGACCCAGATGATCACTTTAAGAGTACATGGATCTAGATGATCATTCCTAAATAGTTCAAGGACCTGCGGTGTATTTCACTCTATACACAATATACCCCTCTGTGTTCGAGCTTCTGATTTAGGACTAGGAGACATTTGGAATTGGCTGTTCCAGTAGCTGTTTAGCTATGCACTAATAACCAGCGCGCGTGCACGGGGATGTTATTATTTCGTTTTGGTTTGGTATCTCGAACGACAGTGATGACGCAGATTTGACACACCAGCAAGAGTACCAGCTGTAGCAATTGTGTCTTCTCACTGAAGCGCTCCTTCAACTGAAGCTCCACCAGCTTCCATCGAGGCGATCCCTGGTAGTACCTTTGTACAGGACAGCGAGATCGAGATCCTGCTGACTGCGCCGCAAAGCACAGCTCGCGCAGGATGAAGGTCTTCCATGCATGGCACTGGGGTCACAACTCACAAGAACGCGGCATGGGCAAAAGAGTTTCGCACGTGGCCAAGATCATGGAAACAGTCCTGGTAGAAAGAAACGGTGGTTTCAATCATAAGGAGCAGCATTTTTTTTTTGAGGGTCATAAGAAGCAGCATCTATCTATTTAATAATAAAAGGAGATGAACTTTTCACCATGATGTCTAGAAAAAAAGAGAAATAGTTTAGAAATTCTCATAAAAAAGCAAAACATCTGACCGTTGAACTCATCATAACGCAATATTAGGAGGATATCCGGCCCTTGATGCCCACTTCTCCCTCTCCTTAACCTGATCTACTACTAATCTATAAAACGACGATGCTCCTCTCCTCTGAATCTAGGAGTTGGTTTAGAGCACGACGCGGCGTGCCAAAAAACGATGGCTCATGGCAATATCGATCTGGAGTATTGGACACGGCAGATGTGAATGGAACAATTTGCACAAGCTAGGCGGAGGCTGCATCCATCAAGGGGCCATGCCGTACAGCGAGATGGAGAAAAGCCGTGTGCTCAACCACGAGACAATAATGGCGGATCCGACGTCACCTGCGGCTGCAATAGGCCATTGGACAAGCTGGTGGTCACGATTTTTTATGTCCGGTGGTGAGCGATTGATTAATTAGATCATCTTTGAGGCTCGCTGGTCGAGAAGATCAACACCAAGTAGCGGAGCAGCAAGATTCCATCAGCAGCCACAACGTCATCCAGACAAGCACCCAGAAAAGCGAAAGTAGGAAGCTACTAACCTGAGGTAACCATGTTTCTGCATCCACCACGCCGAACAAAAGCATGCTTTAAATGCCTTGATGATCATACTAATCATCCCACCAGCAATAATGCTTAGACGGTGCAATGAAGAATTGAAGACAACCTCATGTACTGCAATGAAAGGTGCCACTTAATGGACTGTGCGTGCATACTTTTGATTCTCGCATACAAGCCTCAAGCCTGTTTAGCTATTCAAAAACATACCTATATCAAATGTGAGTTTAACTAATTACAGCTGAGTCATATAAATTAGTATTGAGCTTATATATGTAATAAACTAGGTTGGATCTAAACGTAAAACTAAAGAACATTTTATTTATTTTATTAGATATCATATTCATGTAGTTATTAGATCCAATGAAACAGAATTGAATGTCTACATGCAGATTTAATTCCAATAGACAATGGCATTTCCTATGTGATTCCAACATATTTTTATATGATACATGTACAATGGCATCACCCATTTTATTTTCGTGTACATATGCGAAGTATAATAGCATCGCTTATAGTAGCATCCAACCCATCTCATGGCATCCCCACATAAGGGAAATCCAAAGATTCCAAGATAATCATGGAAATGAAAGAACAATAATATATAAATGGGAAAATTGTCTAGAACACACCAGCATAAAGCTTGACTTGGTCCTAATCATACCGATAAAATTGTATTCAGCTGGAATATACTATTATTCCGGTAGCTCTCATCTATGCCACACTATAACTATTTAACAATTATTTTCAATTTTTTTATCTTAATATATGAAATATGTTAGAATTTACAACCCATCACCAATATACATTGTTGTATTATCTGTCGTTAAAAAATAGAGGTAGATTATTTCTCGATTGCTGGCATAATTTGCTTATTATTTTAATATTTAATTTATCGAGCAAACCATGCAAACATTCACAAAAGATCTAGCACCATTTTGAATGATAGAGAATATAAGATATTTATGCCAAGTTCTGAATTCTAATGAATTCCAAATGACCATAGTTTGTGACAAATGAAAGCACTCAGAATAGTAATGTGTTCTAAGTGAATATGATTTTGTTGATCTATTCAGAAAGATGCCATGCTTTTTTGGTGTGTTCGAGACAATTTTGCCTAATAAATATACCTCCTATAGTCCTATGCATATAAGCTGCCTAGAAAAATAATACTAAACTAAAAGTCCTCCAAGAGTTTCTATAATGAGAAACAATGTATCTAATTAAGATGACATTTCAGCTTGTACTGTGGTAAATATATGTTGTTATTCCATTCTACATCAAATAAGTAAATATATTTTGTTATCCTATAGTTGTAATGAAATAAATTTGCCTTAATTAAAATTAAATAATGAAAATATATATTGGAGAAAAACAGGATATATTCACATATTATGCTACATCTATTCATGTTATATAACACGTAATCCAAGCTTCAATCAGTTTACTAATAATTCACATTGGCAATATATTGCATATTTCGTCCAACTCATAATATAGATGGATAAAGTTAATACAGGGTATATGATATAACTGAAATTAATAGAGGAAAAATTTTGAATTTTCTACTAAGTTCTATTTCAAGAATTTTAGAATTCGGGCAGTGCAAAAAAATAATAATTTTACTTAGCTCTAAGTTAACATGATCCATCTCTTAGATATAATCTTGGCGAACAATGATTCACAGAAAACAAGAGTATCTACAAGTGCCTTCTAAATAAACTATGCCTCCGTTTCATTATTGTAGGTACAAGAATTATCAATCTAATAAGCATGATGGCAAGAATTGTGGATATGCGTGGAGGTAAGCCCTTTTTGCATATTTTAACTAATTTTTTATGACAGTTTCAATGTATTTCACATTACAGTATAATTATTTATTGTTACATATTTCCTACCTTTCAATCCACTGGCAACTTTCAGTCTCGATGGTTTGTTACTCTGTATTTTAATTTATTTTATAGTATTATCTATATAATAATTATAAACCATTAAATCTAGATCCGATGGCTCAAAACATTGATTGAAAGTTATCAAAACTTTCAGTCAGCTAAAAATTAGCAAGCCCCTTATTATTAGTAGTACACTATATAATTTGTAGTAATATTAAAATATTATAAGGATAATTTGTGTTTAGCCTGCGCAATTGCGCGGGCCAGGTTGTCTAGTTTGGTAAACATGCGTTAAGTCTTGTGCTGTCTGATACTCTGATCTGGTTGCATTCCGAGGAATTTGATTAATGCCATATATTACGTGTGTCAGTGATATTCTATAGGGATCGAATAAGCAGCCCAAGATCAATTTCAACACTAAGTTACACACCGCAGCTAAATGATTTCTTGAGGAAAACATGGTGTTATTGTACATTATAGTTTATACATTTGATTTCATAAACAAAAAGCTAAGGCCGTAATTTCTTTGTGTGTTTGTCAGTTTTATTGGTTCTTGTCAGAATGTCGAATGTTTGCTTGTTGAACCAACATCTAATAGCCATGAAGGCCTGCTCTGATTTATCAATGCGAACTACCAGTAGACTACTGAAATGCAAATTGCATAAGCCGGTAAGGTGATCCAAACTGAAAACTTTTAACTGCATTCGTGTAAGCATGCAACCATCGTAATAATAACCCAAGCCTCCTCCATCTCTTTAAATCGGCCATGCATGTCTACACGTTTGCTGCATCAATAAGCATCAGAGCCAGACTTGACTGCAAGCCCCGGTGCCCACACAGCCTTGTTGTGCATGCATAATTATTAGTTTCATTTAGGACTGAAGGGCATTGGGAATTTCGCTTGCTTCTCGATTGGTAGAGTGGAATGGTCCATTCCTTTGAAAACACAGATCCTATACAAGTAACAGTAGAGATCGAGCATGGGTTTATGTACGTATTGCTAGCCTGAGGATCGCTACAACTGCAGGATTCCTTGGCCAATACATCATGGGCGTTGCGTGAATCTAGCAAGCTCACTCATCCAGGAGCACGGGATATGTTCTCGAGGGAGACGTACCGGTCGGCGCCGAGCCGGGCTTTGGGTAGCATGGTGCGATGGAGGATGGGATCGGCGTCGAGCATGTCGGACAGCTTCTGCTCGGTCTCCCGCCAACCTGCTGCATCTTCCCCATACACGGCAGCACGTGCAACAAGTAGAAGTGAAGTGGCCGCCTGTCCGATCGAGGGCATTAGTTCGTTTGCTGAATCCTTGGATATGGATTTTTGTCTATCAGTCGATGAGTTTTTTTTTTCTCGAATACGCAGGAGAGCTATATATCTTTGTATTAAGAAGAGAGAAAACAGTCCCTTACAAACACCGCCACCTCACTCCGGACCGAGCTGTGAGGGACTATCAATACATGTTGTTGTGCTTAAAAGATAGAACAACTAAGGGGTGAGATCTGACCCGAAAGACTACATCTAGTTTAACCAGTTCGCCCGGTACTTCTTCATGACCCAGTCTTCTCAGAGAGCGAGCTCCTACGAGGAACCATAGTTGCTGCTCGTTATTGAATTCCCTAAGAATAACCTGGATGTTGGGTTGGGCTCCCTCAAAGACACAAGTGTTCCTGTGTTTCCAAAGAATCCATGCACCTAGAATGATCAGAGTATTGAAGCCTTTTCTTTTAGCTTTCTCAGCTCTCTTCTTTGCTTTCCTCCACCATTCAGCAAACACGTCGTCGTCCTGACCTGGTATGCTAGTCACTAGACCCACCGGTTCTAGTACTTTGAACCAAAACTCTCGTGCAAACACACAATTAGTGAGAATGTGTTGCACGTTCTCATCTTCTTGGTCACAAAACACACAGCTGGTAGGATGCAGCAAACCTCTTCTTGCCAATCGATCAGCAGTCCAACACCTATTGCGGATTGCGAGCCACAAGAAGACTTTGCATTTGGTTGGCGCCCAGGCTTTCCATAGACATCGCCATGGTTCAAAAGTAATGGCTCCATTATGAAAGGCTTGATACGCAGATTTTGTGGAGAAGGTCCCTGAACTATCCCATTGCTAGGTATGTCGATCTTGTTCAGTTGTTAATTCCACTTCCTGGAGAGCGTCCCAGAGATGAAAATACTCATACAGGCCAATCAACAAGAGCCCCGCCTTAATGTCAGTCGGCCATTGCCGCCCCATGAGCGCTTGCTCCACTGTCCGTTGTTGTTGGACTTTGAGAGGTACTGCTGTTACGACCGCTGGAGCAAGGTCCATCAGTCTGCACCCAAACAACCACTTGTCTGACCAAAATAAAACCGAATTACCTTGACCCAATGTGAGAAGCCACAGATATGTCAAATAGGGCAGCTGCATTAGGGTGAACTGGAATATCAAGGCCCTTCCATGGTCACTCTGAATCTGTTTTTTGAAACCAAAGCCATCGAATCTGAAGTGCCCAACTCATAATTTCTAAATTCAAGATTCCGAGTCCTCCTAGATCAAGTGGACGTTGTACCTTCTCCCATGACACAAGGCAAGAGCCGCCATTAACCTTATCATGGCCTTTCCAAATAAATGCTTGTCGTAGTTTGTTTATAGTCTTAACGAACCACTTGGGTACCTTGATGGCCACTAGAATATAGATGGGAATAGCAGTCAGAACGAAACGTAACCATGCAGTTCTTCCGGCCATATTCATAAGAGAGGCTTGCCATCCCGGTAGCCTATTGCTTATTTTATCAACCCAGACTAGCAGCTCAGCTTTCCGAAATTTCTTGTCTGATATTGGAAGGCCGAGATAAGTACATGAGAACTCGGCTGATGTACATGGCAGAGTTTGACCCACCAAATCCATTTCATTTTCTTCGCAGCGAATCGGAATGACGCAACTTTTTTGAAGATTGGTAAACAACCCTGATGCTTCTCTGAACCGAGCAAGAATAACCATAGTGAGGTTCATCTCTTCCTGAGTTGGCCGAATGAACAGGGCCACATCATCAGCATAGAGTGAAATACGGTGATCCTGTTGACGACGCGAGAGAGGTTGCAGCAGGCCTATTTCACATGCTTTCCTAAAGAGGCTGTTCAACACATCCATAACTAAAATGAATAACATGGGAGAGAGAGGGTCCCCTTGACGGAGACCTCCCTGGTGTCGGATCTCATCTCCTGGCTGTCCATTCACCAAAATACGTGTCAAAGCTGTGCGCAACAGGTTCGCAATCAAACTGCACCATGCTGGTCCGAACCCCAGGTGCACCAAAATCTCCATCAGGAAAGGCCATGCAATGGAATCAAATGCCTTAGATATGTCTAGCTTTAGAAAGAGACTAGATACCTTTTGCCAATGGAGGAGCTTGATGGCCTGTTGTACCAAAATGTAGTTGTCATGAATACACCGACCTCGGATAAAAGCACTTTGATTTGTAGAGATCATCGAGTCCAGAAGAGGTGCTAGCCGATTCACAAGGATTTTTGTCACAAGCTTTACAAAATTATGAATTAAATTGATGGGTCTGAAATCCTTGGCTGCAAGCGCTTCTTCTTTCTTGGGGATTACGGTAAAGTATGCTGAATTGAGGAGCCAAAGTTTCCGAGAGTCACCTTGCTGTAATGTTAGGATAGCAGCCATAAAGTCCGGTTTAATAATTGACCAACAAGATTTATAGAAACATCCTGTGTACCCATCTAGTCCTGGAGCACGGTCTGAGGGGAGAGACTTGATTGTTTCCCATACCTCATCCTCAGTGATCGGTGCATTCAGTGCCAAGAGATCATGACCTTCTTGATGGAAAAACTCAAGGTCTAGAGTGGTTGTGCGAGGTAGAGCTGTACCAATCAGATTGTTGAAGAAATCATACATTACTTCTTGCTTTTCCTGCTATCCGGTAACCATTCTGTCATCATGTACGAGCTTCGGAATAAAGTTCTTCTTCTTGCGAAACCCCGCTGTTCTGTGGAATAATTCCATGTTGGCATCACCATCTTTTAAGAAACGAATACGGGACCGGAGGCGTGCCACTGTGCGTTCAAGGGGCGCTAGCACAAGGCACATTTTCTTAGCCTCTTTTCTCAACCACTCCTCATTAGGAGTGAGCAACCGATTGTCCTGGGCAATCTCAAGTCTATGAAGGATCTCCCTTGCAATGTCGAGCTGAGTTTTGATGTGGCCCACATGCTTCTGACTCCATGATTGAAGAGACCGTGTGAGACACTTGAGCTTGATGGAAATCCTTTCCAGTGGGCACAAGAATCTGACCGGCTCTTCCCAACTCTGTGCCACGACATCATGAAAACCCTCAATCTTTGGCCAAAAACTTCCAAAATGAAACCTACGTTTTCGATGCACTCCCTCGCTGAGCCCGAGCACCAACGGACAGTGGTCCGATATTTCCGAAGCCTGACTTTGGAGGATACAATTAGGGTAGAATGCCTCCCAATCCGAAGTACATAGCACTCTGTCGAGCTTGACCAGTGTAGGCGCTTCTCTTTCACTAGACCAAGTATATCTCCGACCAAGTAACGGGATTTCCTTCAAGTCAAAATCATTCACGAACCACCTGAACTGACCCATCATAGCTCTATTAAGATTTTCATTGTTTTTGTCTTCAGAAGAGTAGATCATATTAAAATCTCCACCCAACATCCATGGTCCTGTACCAAAACCCCTAACCTCCCTCAATTCATCCAGGAATGCCAATTTTTCATTGTCAAGTTGAGGTCCATATACTCCTGTAAACCACCAAGTTCTATCGTTGCTTGAGAATTGGATGGATACCGAGTGTCTGTGGACTCTCCACTGATCTGCTGTGAAGGTATCTTCCCGCCAAGCTACCAAGATGCCGCCGCGAGTACCTTGCGCTGGAAGATACACATGTTGACGGAGATCATGGCCAAGGATTGAAATAACATCGTGATCTGAAATGAGTGCTAATTTTGTTTCCTGTAGACAAACAATTGATGGACGAGTGTCATCAACCACCTTTCTAACATTATCACGGCGAGACCTTTTGTTCAACCCTCTTACATTCCACACTAATATTTTCTGATTGTCCATCAGAAAAAAAAAATTGGAGAACTTGACCACCCAGCGAAGCTATCAAGCTGCCACTTCAACCTGTGACGGAGACGCTTCTATGACTTCTGGCACTTCCTTTCCCAGGAGAGTAGCTAAGGCAACCACGTGCTCCCGGCTAAGTGAGTTTTCAAAAAAAACCGCATACTTCTCCTTTTGCTCATCAGAAACTCCATTGTTATCATCCGTCAATCCTAGACGACGGAAAACTGATTTGTTGCTTGAGTGTTGATTTTCGGTGGTAGTTTTGCAATTCTACGACTATGTCTTGGGACTTGAGATGAAGCAGCGGCTTGCCTACGACGCCATGGAGCCACCGGTCTGGAATTGCGTGCGGCAGCGTCTTGGAGATTCTGTTGATGAACTCTTGTGTTGGATGTTGCGCTGCTGGTGTTGGCGGGCATTCAGGAGTAGGGGAAAACTCAGGAACCCGACGGCGCCTTGTGTATACAACCATCAAGTACTGCTGCTGGCCGTTGGAAGGCAGATCAGATATTGGTTCTTCGGGCAAAACATCTTCAGCTGGGCGCCAGGATAAAGGTGAATGTGGCTGGCCTCTCTCTGGACTGCAGACTGATGCCACATCCACACGATCAGCTGTGACAGTATTCTCTGTGCTTTGCATAACCTGGCCATCACCACCTGTGTGTTCTTGGCCATTGTCAGTCATGGCAGTCTCATACAAGATAGCAGCCTGGTGGCGCACGGTAGACATTTCGAACCGTGTCAGCGTGGGTGAAACAAAAGAAGGGACTTCCTCCTACTCCCTGTCGCATGGGGAACCCGGGTCCACCTCGAGAACAGGGGCCAGTAATTCCCTTGCAACGTTCGGCGCAATTACCCCGTTGCCTCCTCAGTGACCGAAGCGCCCGCTTGTGCATCAACGGCCAATGCTAAGACCGCATTGATTGGCAATGCATCAGCTTCCGCTCCTCCGTGAATTGCCGCCATGTGGCCCTCGTCGGAGGTGATGACCAAGCGGCCGCCGGGAACGTCAGGAAGGGGTGGCGGGACGTCGTCGACGCTGGTTTCGTCAGCCTCGACAACAGCAGCAACATGCCGCACATTGGAGGCAACAGACCCAGCAGTGTCTGTGACATCCCCGCCCCACGAATGAGGGGGTAGTTGAAGGATCAAACATCGGGTGACACCTTGACGAAGCAAGAGTCCAATAGTACACACATATGAGCATAAAAGAATAGTATGCAATGTTATAATTTAATTATTACATCTTTGATTCAGATTTGAGTAGGTGGACAAGTTTAAAACTCGGTAACATAAATAGCGGAAGCAATATATCTCACGTTAGAATCCTATCATGAAGCACATCAAGCCCGTAGATGTGCATCATTATCAAGCATAGCACCTGCACAAAATAACATAGAGCAGAGCCCTGAGTAACTAATACTCAGCAAGACTTATCCATCAAATTGGCACGCTAAGGCCGACACCTAGCATGCAGGAGGCTGACCAAAGGTTTTTAGAATGATTGCAAAAACAACACTAATAATTGATCCTTATTTTCAGATTTTAGCCAAGTTAATAGGTTTTTGTATAAAATAAGTATTGTGCAGCTATACTATAACAAATATGGTTGCAATACAATTTATAGAAATACAATCATTATTATCATTTCACTGTGTAATTCGAGGTGGCAGCGATCTCACAAGTGGTACTCAATAACCGCGAGGGACGACGACTCGAATCGATTTATGTCCTGTAGGAGAAACCCAAGCACACGACGCACACACACTCACGAGGAGTCACGTACGGCCACCTTTCACAAGACACCACAGAGCCGGCCCAGGGCCACCTCTCCCGAGTACACGTTACCCCATGCGATGCCCACGCCGGAGCCATCCATGGGTAGCCCGTGCACTCTCCCTTCCAACACATACCCAAATTCCACCATAACCCGCTTCATCACCAAGAGAGAGGTTGGGTTGTCGTCCAACAATACGATAATCAAGTTACGTCGGTTTCTCAGTTCCCATACAAAGGTATGTACTTGATACTGTTCAAACTTGGTCACGGGTCCACACTCGAAGGGAGTTCTTAATCGACACAAATGGGGCTATGGCAAACAAGGTCCAACCTTGTCACCTCAACCTACACATGCACTTCCCCGTTCGGTCTCAAATTAATCCATCATTGTCATGTGAGAGTACAAGTGATAAATCCCCGAACCATCCTATATCGAGCAGTCTCCATACCACTCAATTTTCCTACCGATGACTCCATATTAAGCATAGCAAATTCTAACAAATGGCTGAACAACTATACTCCTACCCATAGGATTTGTCTTTCCTACATGCAACTAGGGTTTCAATCATTTCCTACACGTAATGCACAATACATGACATGCATACATGTGATACAAAATAAAAATTTTAAAACATAGGAGTGCACCGGGGCTTGCCTGGAGTCTGAGCAATGTTAGCACACTCAAAATCAAAATCAATCCATCCTCTACCTCTGCAGCACCAATCTCCTCGTCCATGTTACCGGCTCGTTTCCTAGTAATATGATGCACGATGCAAGTCAAGGAGGTGATAAGGAAATTCGGGGAACTTCCTTAATCAATGGATGTAATGACACAATGCATATGAGTAGATATTCAGTTTTACCATTAAGTGTTAACTTATTTTACTGTACATATTTTCTTCCTTGACATGCGAGATTGATCATGCATTGCACTAACAATGATGCGAGAAACTTAAGCAGTATTGGGGCAAGACATCACAATAAATTAAATAATTAATACTAGCAATGTGCTAAGTGATCATCTTGGGACTTGGGAGAAAAGAAAAGATGCAATCTAATTTCTTGGTAAACCTTTAGCTACATGCATACTCAAATAAAAGATGTTATGTTGTAGCAAGATAACAGGAGTATGAGGTTATCTAACACCAAAGATGGCTAGGAAGTTAGCAAGATAATACTCAACATAGCATGATCAGGTGAGCTAATCTACAATTGCCTAATTTCTTTATTAGCTTTCTAGTTACAAGAGATGAATTACTCCCATGCAACAGTGCAGTGATTTAATTGACAAGTAACCTAGCATAGACATGCAACCAGATCAGTGATCAGACAATTCATATCAAATCCTAAAATCCAGAGAATGCTGCTAGTATGTTTGGATACAAAAAGGATTAAACTTAAACTATTTAGTTAGGTGCTCAACTAGTATTTAAGCATATTTACATTTTTAATTTGCTTAACATGGTTCTGGAAGATGCACATTAATGGATAAATTATATGTTGCAGGGGAGGCATCAAAAGAGATTTATATAATAAAGTTCATGGCAAGAGCATGAATCATCAGTTTCTAACAATTAAAACAGTGCAAGGAGCAAAAATGTATGTATAGAGAAAATACTTGTAAATTAAATATGTCACTTGGTGAGATGCATGCCAAAAGTGAATTAAACATGAAAGAAAAAGTTGGAAGTTAAAACATGCACTAATAAATAGTTATGAATTTATTTCCATTTAGCTTACTAAATCCACTTGTCACGGACCCGCCTTACCACGGAGACGGTTCCGTTCCAGGATCTTCCTCGGGTGGCGTCACGCGCTGTGGCGCCCAATAGTACAATACATGACAGAGAAAGAAAGTAATTGCAACAGGAACATAGGTGGAGAAGCAGAGTTTACATAAATCCGAAGTTATATTACAAACCGGAGTTTTGACAGAATAAAGTTGCGGAAGCGAAAAAGTTCGACACTGGTTCATCAGTTTGACGAAATAGCTAAGCTACAAGTCGCCCTCTCACGGCGACACACACAGAGATCATCCGGCCATAATAGGTGCCTTGCCCAAGCACCGTACCGGCAAGCAAAGATCTAATCCTCATCTTCATTTGCGCACAGCTCCCATTCGATGTCCCAGCAATCGGGGCGCTGGCCCTCCCAATGGAATCTTCCTCCACAGTGGCACTCTCCGACCTGGTCATCTGAAAACCACATAGAGCTACGCCCTGAGTAACTAGTTTACTCAGCAAGACTGACCCGTCAAATTGGCCAACTACAGCCGACACCTAGACATGCAAAGGCTAGGGATAGGGTTGATATTGCCAGAAAAACCCGCCTAAGAGTGGATCCCTATTTTTCAAGTTTTAGCATCAAGTTGAGTTGTCATGCAGAATAATAAATTTAGTTTGCACTAGAGCTATAACAATCATAGTTGCAATATAATCTTAATAATTTCAGACAGCAGTATCAAACCCACACAACATCTTAATGGCTTCCGGCACTGTTCTGTAGCAGCGATCAAGTGGTACTCGTTACTGTGAGGGGCAGCGATTCGAATCGATTTACATCCTGCAGGAGAAACCTGCTTGCACGACCCATACGCGCTTCCGGGAAGCCGCATGGAGCAACCTTTCGCTCACGGTACCACAGGGTCTTCCGGGTCCAGACTCCCCCGAGAAGGGTCCCCCATCGCGATGCGCCTCATGCCGCCATCCGTGGGTGGATTGTTCCCTCCTCTCAGCCCCAGTTCCACCAAAGAAGGGAGAAGGCTATCTTCAGACCAAGCGGTAGTCGTAGCTACGTCGGTTTACTGGGCCCATATCTCCAGCATGCAAACAGTACGTTCAAACTTGATCCCATGGGCCGGACACGAGGCGTAGCCTTAGGGGGGACTCGGACGGGGCTACCTCCTTGAAGACAAACTGTCCTTCCCTTTCCACCTAATTGCCCGTCCCGTCTTCATTGTGATTCCATCCACCCTTTCCTTCATTCCAACCCACTCCCTTGTGATAATAATTCCTACCTACGAGTGGTCTCCATACCACTCGATAAACAGTCGTCTTACTTTAAGCGGAGCGACTATCGTTCTGAGGCTAAATAATCGGGCAGAGACCTACTGCACACTAGGGTTGCAATCAACTCCTATCACTTAATGCACAGACAAACTTACATCCATAGCTAGTGATAGAATAAAAATTTAAAACGGGGTTATGCACCGGGGCTTGCCTTGGTTCTGCTCTTGGTCGGCTACGGCACCTTCCGCTCCTTCGGGATCCTGCTCCGGTCCTGCCTCCACGTGGTTCACGGCGTAATCTATATGATGCAAGAGGGAAAGCTGTGAGGGAAGACTCATGGCACTTCCTCAATAAATACGTTAATGCACACTGTTATTAGTGGAATTAAACGGTGTGCCGAGACGTTCGAAAGCATCACTCAAGGAGTGCGGCACAGGACGAGGGTACTTCGTGTATTTCCTTCATGGACTCCAGTACTTGACAGCGACGACGTCGCATCCAAGTACGGTGTGTCGATGGGTGCCGGGGCAGAACTGTGCAAGTGCCGCCCAGGGTTCGCAGGTGCTCACTAAATAGCACTAGTGTGAGCAAAACCTTCGTAAAGTACAATTACCCGTGAACTGTCTGAAAACGGAACCTTTTAGTGAACGGGTAAAAATTGCACTCGGGGCAATTATTAGGTCGACAGGGTTCTGGTCTACGAAAGGGCAGGGGTGAGTACTTACAATCAGGCTACACCAGGAGTGAATTAATTGTTAAGTTTCCCTATCAAATACTAAGCCAAAGATTTACTATTAAATACTATAAGGAAAAAGGTATCTAATAAATTTCAGCTAATTAACTGAGAATCTCTTTATGAAATTTTTCCAGGAAGACTAAAACTGAAAATCCTCCCTGGAGGCCAATTTTTCATATTTTATCTGCTTTCTATAATTAATTAAAATTCTATTAGTGTTTATCCTATTTATTTTAACCCTGATATAAAAATTACTAAACATGGGGCATTAGTATTTTTCTACAGCAGTGCAAGTTCACACCAGTCTAACAAAATTTATTTTGCTACAAAATTCCTATTATTCAATTTACTATGCAATTTACCAGTTTAACCTATTTCTGGAAATGATTTAAATAAGAAAAACCGATTTTTACTCCGCGGGCCGCAAACAGGCAGCCCACTGGGCTGGGACTCGCGCGCGGCCCAGCGCGAGCGCGAGCGCGAGGGCGCTCGGCCCAGTGCGAGGCCAGGTCCACTGGCCTTCGCGGCCCAGCGGCCAGCAGAGCCAACGGCGCGCGCGCGCGCGCGTGCGCTTGCCGGAGCACGGCGGCGCCGGCAGGGGGGGTCGCCGCAGCTCGCTGCGGTCACTGGCTCGGGCCGGTCCTTAAAGGAGAAATGATCTACTCAACCCCGCGCACTCATCTAGGCTATCGGACACCGCCGGCGATGGCCGGACGCAGCCCAGCGACGGTGGCGGAAACAGGGCAGAGGTCGTCGACGGCTAGCACGACAGGGGAAGGGCGGTAGGGCTCGGAATCCGGTCGGAGAGCTTTGCTGGAGCACGGAGAGGGAGGTCACCGAGCTTCTCCGGGAAGAGGGAGGCCGGGGGTGTGGTCTCGCCGGCGAGGTGGGGATTGCGGTGGTCGGCGGCGGCCTCGAGCGACGAACTAAGGGAAAACATGGTCGGATTTGCCCATCCCGAGTTCAAACGCGTGCGCGAACAAGATGGGAAGCTCCTCGAGCAAGGAATCGGTCAGGGGCTCACCGTGGGTGCCGGGCGACGCGGTGGGACGGCGGTCGGAGACGGGGAGGAAGAGGTCGATTCGTGGCGGCTCGATGCGGGAAGGGACAAGCGACTCCGCTTGAAGACCGAGGATGTCGGGGAGGTGGTCCGGGGGTGTTCGACGGGGCAGCTCGGGCGGCGAGGCGTCGGCGCGACTGGTCCAGCACCGCACGGCAATGGCGGGGGCGAGCGAGCGGAAAGGAGAGAGCGAGCGAGAGTGGAGGGAGTAATTGGAGTGTTCGGACCGTGGTGGGAGAGACAGGGGGGAAGATGTCGGAACGGTGGGGGCGTCGATCCGCGGCTTCGGCCGTTGGCCGTACGCCGGCGACCACGCGGCGCGCGTCGGCCCGGGCAGTGTGGCTGCGGTCGGTGTGTTTTCTCTGAGTCGCTGACAGGTGGGTCCCACGGGCAGTTTTTCTTTTTCTTTTCTTATTCCACTCCTTTCAGCCGACTGCCTTTGCAAAAATTATTGGAATTAATCCAGAGCTGCTAAAATCAGACCAAAATTATGGTAGGCTCCCCATAATGTGCTGGTTTTTATAAAAATACTAGCTACCAACAGTCCCTACAGAAATTTCCTCAGGAATTTTATGAACAGAGCTGGTTTTTAACCCTTATAATAATTATTTGAGGCCTTTATTGGTGGACTACAATTCTGATAAAATTCCCAAAATTCTAATTGACTAAGACCATCAACATATAATTTTTGCAAAGGTGAGTCTTATTGAAAATTTGGGACTTGCAGTTCAAAGGTCATTCAAATGGGTTTTGAATTCAATTGAATTTGAATTTTTGAATTTAAACCAATGCTTGGTGTCAAGGTTTTAAACTGCCTAGGTGACACCCTTGGGACCCTAATGACAGTAGGGGTGTCACACCACTCATAAATAAACATGAACATTTTGGGGTGTTTTGACACTTAATTAAAATAGTACACATTTACTGGATTTCAAAAAGTATTTATTTATAATTTTACCTCAGTTAAATATTTCTGTAGGGATTTTTGAAGTTAAAACAATTTTCTTTGCTCACTTAAATGTATGCATAAGGATATATTTGGTGTTTCTCTGTTCTAGTATTTTATTAAAATAGAAAGAACTACCAGGAGTTCAGAACACATTTTTATGTATTTATCTCCGATGTACATATTTTGTTTGTATTTTTAAACTAACAATGGATTATTTGGCTTAAATTAAAATCCTAGGCATTTACCTGATGTTTGGGCTGAAATATCCTGGCCCAACAGGCCTGCACTGCTATGGGGAAGAAGACCTGGGCCAGATTCGGCCCAGGCGAGCTGAGGCTAGGTGCTGCCCAGCCGGCCATAAGGGCGCACGCACGCATGTTGTGTGTGTGCGGCGGCGGTGCGGCACCAGCGGCGCGTCGAGGGTCAAGCGGGGGCTAGCTCCACCTCAGACAGAGGAAGAGGGAGGGGGTAGGAGGCGTGACACGCGGAGGAGGGCATGAAAGTGGCCTGGAGACACAGCGACGCGGCGAGGCGGGTCGCGGGCGGCCGGCTGAGGTGGGCGACGGCGGCGGCACGGCTGCGGCGGCCTGAGGGGGGGGCTAGAAGGGCACGGTACTCCGCGGGCAGGACCGGAAGCCGACGAAGGTGGCGCGGCGCGACGAGTTGGACGGGGGCACTGATTGGAGGCGTTGTACGATGCAGCAAGGCGGACAACGGACGAGGCTGAGCAGGCGGCCAGGGTTGTGGCGGCATTCCCAACGAGGCGCTGCACCAAAGCGAGCCGAGTGGAGTGACACGGACTAGCGGGAAGGAGGTGAGCTTGCCGGTGAGGGGAATCAAAGAGAGGCGCACCATGGCGGCCGGAATCGGAGGAAAGGCGATGACGCTGGCTTTGGGAGAGAAGCTCCGATTCGCAGCGATGACGGCGAGAGGGAGGGAGCCGACTTTCAGGGAGGGGGAGGACGCGTTTGCGATGCGCTGGGGTTGCTCTACCGGGGCTGGGAGGCGCTAGGGCAGCCGGGCGACGAGCTGCCTGCTTGGGCGACCGTGGCGGGTGTGTTCATGGGGGAGAGAGAGAGAGCCGAGAGCGACATGTGAGAGGAGGAGAGAAAACCAGGGCGACAGGGGTGGTTTACCTCAGCGTGGGGTCCTCGATCCGGCCAGGTGCCGGCCGGGCTGTACACCGGCGGCCACGCGGCGACGAGCAACCGGGCGGCGCGGGCGCACTGTGTGTGTTTTCTCATAGTCGCTGACGGGTGGGGTCGGGTTGGTTCAAAATTTCCAGGAAACAGGACTGTGAAGCATTTTGGAGCAGAGATTTAAAGCATTAAATGAATTTTTTGGAAGTAATTATACTATCTTGTAGAGTAAGGATAGGGAAAGATAATGGTGAAGACATGCAGAGAGTTTATGGTCGGATCTATGGGCTATTCATTTTTAAAGAACACTGCTTAGTCAGCTAGACTCGGAAAATTTCAGAATGTTGATGATTTTATAGGCAGATTGGAACCACAATTTAGGGCATTAAAAAGGATCAAGCATGGATGGGATTTGGCACATCTGTAGATAACAATATGAAGAACTATAAAATTAATGATGTTCTTTTGGAAACCAAGGTAACAGGAATTTAGGGAATTTACAAAAAGGCTAACTGTCCATGTAGACACTGAATTTCAGAAGTCTGGCTAAGCTGCAAATGTTGGTACATTGAAATTCGAATTGAGGCATCAAACAAAGTCAAACTTAAATCGGGCCTGGCAGACATGAAGATAAATTTATGTAGAACACAACCATGGATGGTGTAGTCCAAGGAAGTCAATAGGTTGGAAGTTATTAAATATTCAATTTGCTTGACTGGCAAGGCATGAAATCTGTTCACAAACTTGACATTTGCTAAAATTTCCAAAAGTAATAGTTCTTGACTTTATTAAATCAAGCCAAAATTATTTGATGTTAATAATGATTTTATCTCAATTATGGATATGATCTGGTCCAATGGTTTTTTATAAAATTTGAAATTTAAATTTTTTAAATAACCCTATTTTTGAACTTTGTGTGATTTATTTGACTTACTTAACCAAGAGATAAAATTACCAAAACTTCTCCAAAATTCTTATTTGAGTCATGGATCAAGATTATGAAATTTATTTGGGTCACTTACATGTGAAAATGTGAACCTCTAGCTCAAGATATATTTGACTTCAATTCAAATAATATTCAAACTTGCATTTTTAAATTGTTATTTTTCTTTTGGTTTTTTTTCCTCCTTGGCTGTCTAGGGTTGCTAATGTGACACCAGGCGTGTCACAGTGTCCGTCCCGTCACCGGCTTGGGGCGGTGTGGTGTCGCCAACGTCATCATTAGGTCCGCCGTCCTCGCCAGGAGCAGCCTCCTGCTGCATATCGGGGACGACAGGCTCAGCTAGCATGTCGTCGCTGACGCCCTGCTTGTCGGCGTCCAGGTCGCCAGTGTCCAGGCCGCCAGTCTCGACAACCGCAGCCGCCTGCTGCGAGTTGGAGGTGACAGGCCCAAGACGTGACAGGACAGATGGACGTCGTGGAGCCTCGCCTGAGGCCACGGCTGTCCCAGAAACATAGCTGGGTGGGGCTCGTGTCGTGGTCGCTGCCTCCAACCACCGTCTGGACTGTCGTCACCGATGGAAGGGGGGTTGTTGTCGATCACCCCCTGATCAATGACCCGGGACACCGAGATGGTCACTGGGTATATCAGAGTTGGATTGCCTGGCGGCGAGTTGATCACGCCCATGGATGGCTCGACCACATGAAGATCTCGCGCGGCCGGTATCGAATCCGGCTGGAAGCACCATGCAGTAAGACGAAAGGCCGAATAATCTTCTCCCATGCATGAGCCGGGATCTCTCGAAACTCAACATCGACTAGAACCGGAAGAAACGAGCCGGTGGCGAACACGTGCCGCGTCCAGCGGCGGAAATGAAGGCGGGGGCCCCTAATCCTATAGACAGGCCTGCATCAACCACTCTAGCGGCTGTTTCTTCGTTGCTGAGGAACACAAAGAATGTATCATCTCCTGCTTGCTTCACTTCGAACGTGACTGGATCTAGCTCCAGCCGAGTAGCCATGATCATTGAGTTCATCTGTTGTCACGCTTGGGTGCTCGCCGAAGACTGAGATGATGATCGCTCGACGCATGTCTGCTGCCGCCCGCTCGACGCGGTCAGACCAGTCGATGATGCACAGTGGGCCGCGGGCCGGAGCAGCGCACTCATCCTGAACACGGAGTTTCGGAGAGGCGGTTGCACCGTTGCCTGCAGCTTTACGGCACCGACGCGGTCGCGGCCGGCGGCGGCGACGGCCACTGTGATTGCCCTCCGGAGGTTGGTCACCGATCGATCCGCCTCCCATGAGCTCAGGGGAAGCCTCATCACCGGCAGCAGCCTCCATCTCCGAAGTGGCGGAGGGATCGACCGCCGGCACTGGCAGCGGCGTGATGCGCCTCCACACTGAGACGCGTGAGAGACGAGACGCTTGCTCTGCCGAAGGGACACCCCGACTAGGGCAGGTATATGAATGGTGGCCTAGTGCCTTGCACTTGAAGCACCTTGGGTGTGAACGGCAGTCGGTGGCGCGGTGGTTTTTGGAAAAACAGTTGAAACAAAGCCCCCTCAAGTCGATCAGAACGGGCCGGCGCGGGCGCTGAAGTGACCGCCGTCGCTGCCTGTCAGCGCATGACCGCACCGTCTCCCAGCTCTTTGCATCCTGTCCGCGCTGATATTGCGGCGGAATGTGGACCATCGATCGAAGTAGGATGCGTGGTGGCTGCCTTTCCACCTGCACCGGGGTATGCGATGCAGCTACGGAGGCGGCCGTCGACACTACGATGTCCCTATAGGACCTCGGGCCCGATGAACCTACCGCCAATGAGCCGTCACTCGAGGCCGGGCTGGAGTCCGACCAACGAACTTCCTTGGAGCGGCCGGCCATCTTGACTGGTCGGTCGAGAGGAGCCAAGGAGGGGCTGGGAACGGGCGCCGTAGGGTGGGGAGATCCGGCCACGGAGGTGGCACAGATGGAGGTGGTCGCCGGATCCGCGGTGGATTCCGGCGAGGGGCTGGTGGGGTGGGGAGGGGCGCCCGGGGGAGGGGAGGTGAACAGTTCCGCCATCTCCAATAGATTCTCCAGTCGATGAGTTTTGATGCAGCAAAAGTATTAATTCATAGCTGTCACTTTCGCTTCCCCATTTGTTTTTGTTTTTCCTCTAAAAAGAATGGTAGGTACGATCACTTGCAAGATCTGCAGGAAGAAGAAGGCAGAAGCCTCAAAACAAACCTGCTCAGAGGACATTTTTGAACCTTAGCCGAGGAAACGAAACTACAGTTGCAGTTGTTCCTCATTTCAGTCTGATGTTGCATATGCCGATTCAGTGGTCCACAATAATCCATTCGTATTTTTTTTTCTTGGACACCCATTAGCTCAACGATCGTAAAAACAAAATAGAGTGGACTACTAAGGAGTGCAACCGAAAAACAATAATCTCTCGGACCTATCATTTACTGAGCACGATCCAGCAATACATAATTCTCATTTTAGGAAGCGTTCCATCAAAGTAACTAGTATAGCGAAGAGTCCTTGCTAATGTTTTTTTTTATATATATTTTTATGTATTTACTCGTCATTACAATCTTATCTAGTGATCAACTGTAGTTCAAAAATGAACTAGAGTTGTTGTCCAAAAGATAATTTAAAATAGTATTTTTTTTCAAAATTACAATGAAAAGAGTGCAGGATCTACTAGATTATTGGCACAAAAAATCTACACATGTGCGCAGGCACAGAATATTAGTGGGTCCTGATCATTGGATATGTTCAAATTACTTGAGGCATGAACTCCTTGCATACATGATTCCTTGACAAAAACATGGTGTAACCGTGAAACTAGCTCACAAGTCCAACACGTGAATGCATATGTTCCTGGCATAGTGACCACACCTACTCACCTAGGGGATGCGGCGCCTGTTATATATTGTATATCTTGGTGTGGCGAGAGGAAAACACTTGTCCACTTATTTCTACCACATGTTGATAATTGTTTCTATGGTCGTCAGGTTGCTCAGAATATCGAATGTTTTATGTTCAACGGCTTTGTGTGCCTTCTAGGATTTATTATTGTGACTTTAGTGTATATGAAAATAAAAGTGCAAATCGTAAAAGCCTGCAAGCTAGTCCATGCTGCAAAATATATATGACCCTGTCTCCAGATTCCATCTCATTAATTTAGCCATGCATCCCTAGGCGGTGGCGGCAGCAACAAGAACCCACACTCAGACATGTTTGTCTCAGTGCTGAGTGCTAAATTGGTAGCTCTTGTCCATCCAGATGTGTGTACTGGTCTTCCGCCCATCAACAGAACGCATGCATGGAATAAGCTTATGTACTCTATATGGTGCAATTCACTGATGATTTCGGACTGAGAGGCATCTTGAATCAAGATGCCATTTCTGACGAAAATATTCTACTTTCGAGAACCGGAGTCGGACCTGCGGAAAGCATAAGCTTTCAAACTGCAGGTGGTCTTTCAGATGCTACTGGCCGGTCTAGGCTAGACAAAATTTTCATCTGGAGCAATGACTTGGGCTAAACTCAAACCCAACGTCTTTATCGCGTCGTGCATCTGGACGCGTTAGGTGTATGTCTAGAAAAAGAATGGCTGGATGCATGACCTCTTAACATGCACATAATGACATTATGCAAATGGTTTGTTGACTTTCTGCTCCAGTTTCTGCGTTGCCTTTCCTACCAAGTCGATTTTGTAACTCATACCAGCCCATCCTTTGAGGAACAGTTAAGATAAAATGACAAAAGCCAAATGTCAATGAATATGCAAAATATGATCCTTTCTACGATGGAATCAACTTTTTTTATATAGTATCGAGACAACCTGCTATGTTCTGGTACCTTGATCAAGGTCAACAAAATTTGCCTTGGAAGATCGGAGGTCCAATATGACAATTAAATCCTTAAAGCCGAGTACCAAGGCCAACTTACAGCTACAGAGTACGAACATTACTCACATTCTTGAAACTTTCACTACAACAAAAATGCCTTTTAGCGGCGGGCTAAAAGTCACATTAATGGTAGTTTAGCCATCCCGCCGATACGCCTCTCTGTAGCTAAAAATAATCAGCTGTAGAGGTGACTGGCCAGTGGACAAAATTGACACTGCAGAAGGACCTACAGCGGCGGGTCACATCTTCACCCATAGCTACCCCTCAACCAAAAAGAAAAGAACAAGAGCCCGCCGGCCAGCTCGTAGCCCACGCACGGATCTGCCAACTCATAGCCCTCCAGCGAAGAGGGTGGCCAGATCCGCCAACACCCCACCTCGCATCGGCCTCCTACACGCGCATTACCTCGTGTTGTTCGTTGTGGCCTCCGCCTGCCCTGGCCTCCTCCCTCGTTTGCAGCAGATGTGCTGCCATGCAGTCACCCAATGAAGAAGGCGGCTGACGCAGCACGCCTCCACCCGATGGAGAAGGTCCCCCCCCCCCCCCCCCCCCGTCGAAGGAGCCTGCCTACGCCCACCCTTGGTGGCCGGGGGTAGACAGATCCACAGCCACGCAGCTGCTCCATAAAGTGGGTGCCCGGATCCGCCCGCTCTTGATGCCTATCGTCGCCAGCCATTATCGCCTACATCCGGCCAATGCGCATGCCGAGGAAGAGGGCAGCCCAGGGATTTGGCGGCCGAGGCGCACTCCGTGTCGAGCTCCCATCACCAGGTTTGGTCCTGGTCTTCTCCCCCACCATGATAAACACCCACCATGGGGAGGAAGGAGGGAGGAGTGGGGGAACGCAGAATAGAGAAGTGGCAGCGATAGCGACTGGTGTGACAAGGGTGGCGGTGGATTAAGGTTTGGCATCCCCCCCCCCCCCCCCGCCCCCCTTGCACTAGGATGTAGATGGGCCCTGGCGAGTCTTTGTTAGGCGGACTTGGCTGATTAACAGCGGATTACAAAGTGTTCTACCTCTAAAAATTAATTTTTAGAGACAGACCAATCGCCTTCATTTATACAGGCAGACCGTAGTGTGACTTGCCCCTAAAAATAGATTTCTAGAGGCTGATTACTTTATGATCTGCCATGGAAAATTACTTTATCACTATAGCAGTAGACTTTTTTGAACATGCCACTACACAAATTTTTGTCCCGCTGCTATAGTGCATTTTTGTGGTAGTGTTTGTTATTGTGAATCTAATACACTGCAAAGGGATTCATGGTGCAGTGATCAGGACCACCGACATAGGAGCGCAACCCTGTGTGATTCATAATTTGTAGAAAATAAAAGTTCACTCAATATGTCTGATTGACTCGGTTGGAACCGACCTATGATGGATGGATCCCCATGTATGAGGTGGATTGAAAGCATGAGTTAAGCACCAAACAATAGGAGTTGGCTCCTTGACGATAGGACGATGCACTACCACAAAAAGCCTCTATAGCGGCGGGCCAAACACCACCGTAGCGGCGGGTAAGCCATCCCGCCGCTAAGAAACCACAGCTAAAAATAGAGAGGTGTAGCGGCGGATGTCCTCGAGATGAAACCAATCGCAGCTATATAGAGATTAGTAGCGGCGGGTGACATCTTCACCCGCCGCTACCCATTCAACCCAAAAACAAAAAAAAAAGAGCCCACGGGCCCGTAGGAGCTCGGATCCGATAGCAGGTCGCCGCCACCGTGGAGGCCGGATCGAGTCCTCCCCTTCACTGCAGCTGTCATAAAGAGCCGGATCTGTCGTCGTGGAGGCCGGATCGAGGCCTCCCCTTCACCGCCGCTGTCGTGGAGGCCGGATCGAGGCCCCCCTTCACCATCGCTGCTGTAGGAGGCCGGATGCGCCGCTGTGGAGGCCAGATTGAGGCCTCCCCTTCACCGTCACTGCCGTAGAAGGCCGGATCCGCTATCGTGGAGGCCGGGTCGAGGCCTCCCCTTCGCCACCGCCGCCGTAGGAGGCCGGATCCACCGCCGTGGAGGCCGGATCGAGGCCTCCTCTTCGTCGCGGCCATCGTAGGAGGCCGGATCCGCCGTTGTGGGGGCCGGATTGAAGCCTCCCCTTCGCCGCCGCCATCGTAGGAGGTCGGATCCGCCGTTGTGGAGTCCAGATCGAGGCCTCCACTTCGTCGTCGCCACCGTAGGAGGCCGGATCTGCTATCATGGAGGCCAGATCGAGGCCTCCCCTTCGCCGCCACCGTCGTAGGAGCAAAGAGGGGAGGGAATGGAGGGTCGCCGAAGGGGAGGGAGGGAGGGCGACGACGCCTGTGAGAAGGGAGATAGAGGGGGATATGTCGGCGAGGAGAGGTTGGGGGCGGCACCGGCTTGCTACACGCGTGCGCGCGAGAGAGAGAGAGAGAGGTTGAGGAGGCGACTGAGGAGGGAGGGAGTTGGGTGGCCGGCTTAGGATTCTGATTCTTATATAGACTCAGTATAGTGGGCTACGGAATGGGCTTTGGCGGCGGACTAAAATGGATTCCCATTTGTAGCGGCGGCCCATATTGTGGTCTGCCGCTAAAAATTGATTTTTAGCGGCGGATCACATTGTGGGCCACCGCTACAAATTAGAGGAGCACAATAGCAGTGTGTTTCTTCTAAAGCGCCGCTACAATGTTTTTTAGAGCGCTGCTACAGGCCCGTTTTGTTGTAGTGATGGTTCATGAATTTTCTCGAGCAGAGATCAAGGTCGAGCTTCTCTATCGAAGAAAGTCATGGGGCGGTCTTACATTCACCGGTCGAGTTTTTGGTGAATCTAATACTATACATAAACATTATTTACATTCTCCAAATAATCTAGTTAATCCATCTTGGAGACATTCCTCTACCCTGTACACTTTCATGAATGCTAATCTCTATGTTGGCATTCTCCTATATCCAAGCTTATTTGGTTAAATCCTGTGTTCCAGAGAGATTTTTTTTTCCTATTAATTGGTAGAGTGAACATATATGCTCGGCTAGAGATGGCAAAAGGTACATTACCCACTGGGAGATGGGTGAACGTACCCATTTCTATATGAAAAAGATTCACCCATGACCCACACCTATACCCATATTGGGTCTCAAATTTTCCCTATATCCATACCCAAATGAGTTTGGGTACCCGTTGGGTTACCCATACCTACTAATAAGAAAGTAAAAAAGTTTCCATTCAATAATATAGTTCACATTTAGTGCATATAAAGATAATTCTTTGCAACTTTTACATTGAATAAGAGTTTCTAATTCAATGTAGCTACTATAAATAACTAACTATGACCATAGTATCATAAGAAATAATTAAAATCGACATATTAATTGAATTCATTGGACCCATGCGTAAATGGGTATGGGTGATAAAAGAATAAACCCATGCCCGTTTAAGTCATCTCTCCCTATGTATGTAACTCATTGGATCTATTATTATCAATTAATACAATCCATCGTATTATCCTAACGGAAAAGAGAGCAGGCATAGGGGGTAACAGGATGTTCAGCTTGTCGGCTTGGGCACAGTATAATGCATGGCATCCCCAATACGAGGTTGATCGCCCATTTTCAGCTACGCCACTGGTTCCTGAAGCTCCGAGAGAACGAGTTGAGTCAGGAATTCCAGAGGAGGCACTCACTGCCCCGATGCTTCATTGATTGAGGTGTACTGTCATGCTGGTCTCGGCCTTAACTGTCAATTAAGCAATGATGTTACTAAAAGTAGAAAACAAAATCCTACCATGCACATGTCCAAATATTACTCTTGGCATGTTCCTAAGATTTCAATCATTCTTTTTGCACCTAAATTTCATTTCTATCTCTATGTTTTTTTATTGATCTTTTTGCTCTAAATTGTTTTTGTAATGGTAGCGATGAGTAATTTTTTTTCTTTTTTGATTAACATGGTAATATATGGAGCTTAAAATTGAATACAGTGACTCTTTTTTTGCTTAAATATATATAATAGATGACAACAAATTACTTTTGTATTAAATGCTACATAGAGACTAGGCCCCGATACAAGCCACCTCAAAAGCCCATAAATAAGCAGTGAAGAACCTGAAAATATCGGTACACATTATGAACAGTACACTGATATAAAATTTGCCTTATTTTCAACAACATTTTGTGGGGATGCTCTGTGGGGAACAGTACACCGATTTAGGACTAGGAGACATTTGGAATTTGGCTGCTATAGTGGCTGTTTAGAGATGCACTAAGAACCACGGCACGTGCACGTGGATGTTGTTATTTCGTTCTGGTTCGGTGCTTCGAAGAACAGTGAGCACGCAAACAAGATAAAGCTGCAGGAGAAGCAGCAGCAGCAATTGGGCCCCCTGGACGAAGTGCTCCTTCCGCCGAAGATGCACTGGTTTCTGACGAGGGGATCCCTGGTAGTACCTTTGTATAGTGCAGCGACAGCGAGATCCTGGCTGCGGCGCAAAGCACGGGTCGCGCAGGATGAAGGCCTCTCATGCATGGCAGTGAGGTCACAAGAATGCAGACTGGGCGAAGAAGTTCCTCACGTGACCAAGATCATGGAAACAGTCCTGGTAGAAAGAAACGGTGGTTTCAATGACCTAATCAGGAATCTTATAAAAAAAATGACCTAATCAGGAACGTCATTTGGTAAACATGTGTCAGTTAAGTCTGCCGCTGTGTGATACTCTGATCTTGTTTTCTTCTGAGGGATTATTTTAGAGGAGTTTTATTATCCGAAATACATGCCATTAGTTTTAAAAAAAAACTACTGGTACTACTTACCAGTAGTTTGATCCAACAGTACAGGTTTTAAATCGGGAATTCACAACTACTGGCCAGAATTATATCACAATCACATTGAGGATAATACCATCAAAATAACACATTTAAAATAATTACTCTTGAAATATTCCTGAGATTTCAATCCTTCCTTTTTCACCTAAAACATGGCATTAGTTTTTATTTGTTGCGAGGTTCTTTGATTGATCTCCTTTGTGCGGCGAGATTTGACACCTTCGTCTTCCGCCGGCGCGTGCCGGGCCGTTCGATGCCTGCTTGTCCAGAGTCACCGCATTGGTGGCATAGGTCGCAGCCGAGTAGAGCTCGCTCGAGGTAACGCCATCCGGGCGCAGCAGGGCCAACTCATAAGGGTCGGTGTGAGGGCATCCTTCTCCCCGTTCCATACGTGCGTAGAAATGTTTCCCTGCACTCTGCATATTGTAAGAGGGCCTCGTAATGCAAAGCCATCAACACAGTTACTACCTGCTAATTGCTGCATTCAGTTTCAGAAAAGACCATTCAGGTGCTTTGGATGGACAATTCATTTATTTGTTCGGTCAAGATGAATCTGTTTCTCGCACATACTCTACACACATTGTTGTGATTCTCCCTTTAGTCTCACTTGAAAGTTGATCATAGTTTCAAACTAGTTGCGAATGAAGTAGAGGCATAATGGAAACATGCACAGGTCTAGTTTAATTGACTCATTATTGCATCCATTCATTTGCAGGACCAGATTTACATAGTCAGATTTACCCATCTAGGTCTTGCTGGTGTGGGAGCAGTGGAGCTTGGCGATGCACATAACTGCCCTGAATAGCTCTTCGTCGTATCTCATCACCTTGACAGGGTTGGAGTTTCTTTGTTTCTTTCGATATGTGTAGAAACTTCCAGTTTGTCAATGGATGACACTTCCAGTTTGTAAAGTTGTCTAGTCCTGTTATACTTCAGGAATTATTGATCCATGTTTTTCATACTCCAAGGTCCCAGTGCCAGCAGGAGCTGAGACTAAAGGCAGCTCCAAAAATCCATACAGTTGTTTTATTAAAATGAGGTTTTCTCGGTCTTTTTGTCTAGTTGGCCACGGACAATTCTAGCAAACTTTGCAGAACACCATGCAATACGAACTGTTGCTCAGAGAACTGTTTTGTTTGTTAACTAAAAATCTGGAACAACCTGCTAGTCCACTCTAGTACCGTCAATGCTAATTGCCAAATTCTCGCAAAACGAGTTTCACCCCTAGTCTCTTCGAGCAATTAATAATAAGCTCCACAATGACCTTATGTGATCGCCGGGTAAGGGCATCTCATGCCGCTCATATGTGCGGCATTCACCCCGAACAACTTCTTTTTATCCTCTAACTACTTGTCCAAAACTAGGGACCAGTATTTTGGACAGTAAAATTCCTCGTTTATTAATGCTATTACGTGTGTCACGTCAATGATATTCTATGGGGATTGAATAACCAGGCCAAAGATCAATTTCAACACTAAGTTACAACACACCGCAGCTAAATGATTTCTGGAGGAAAACATGGTGTCATCGTATATAGTTTACACATTTGATTTCATACAAAAAAGGTGATGCCATAATTGGTTCTTGTCAGAGTGTCGAATGTTTGCACAAACCAACATCTAATAGCCTTGAAGACCTGCTCTGATTTATCATTGCGAACTACCAGTAGATCACAGAAATGCAAACCCAAGAAGCCGGTAAGGTGATCCAAACTGAAATCGTTTAAGCGCATTCGTGTAAGTATGTGGCCATCGTAATAATAATCTGAGCTTTCCTTTGGAACCACAAATCAAATCGTTCACAAGTAAATACAGAGATGGAGCACAGTTCTTTCGAAAACAGAGATCGAGCACATGCTTATGTACGTATTACTTAGCCTAAAGTATCACTACAACTGCACGATTCCTTAGCCAATACATCTTGGCCACTGCGTGAATCTAGCAAGCTTACTCGTCCGGGAGCACGGGATATGTTCTCGAGGGAGAATTTTTACACCTTTGATTTTTTTTTTCATTTTTTGCCGTAAGTTCCGAAGCTTTTATATGTATCTCTTTAATGATTCACTCCAAAAGCTGCTCGAATCTGCAAGCAACCAAAACCAGCTGGAATTGGTCGCTCGGTGTCTTCTCTGAACCCATTGGCAACCATGCCACAGACCTCTCTCTCTCTCTCTCTCTCTCTCTCTCTCTCTCTCTCTCTCTCTGAATACTACGTAGAGACTAAGTCCGCAATAAAAGCAGACTGTAGAGCCCATAAATAAGCAGCGAAGAGCCTGCAAACAACAATACACATCATGCACATCACACTCATATAGAATTTTCCCTATTTCAATACAATTTGCCGGGATACAATGTTTTGTGTACATATACCTCTCTATGTTCTTGCTTCAGATTTAGGACTAGGAGACATTTGGAAATTCAACTGCAGCTTTGGCTGTTTAAAAGAACGTGAGCTCAACTCAGCGATAAGGCGTGGCTATTTCACCCTTGCGGCGGGGGTTCGACCTCCTGGTCTCAACAAAAAAAATCCCCTCGCTGGCTGCTGCCAGGGTTCGGGGATTTTCTGCGATCGGGTAGCCGGTTTGCTTCCTCTTAATGCAAAACAGTGGGGCCGTCATCCCCCCGGCCCATTTTTTTTTTAACTTTGGCTGTTTAACGATGCACTAAAAACCACGACACGTGCAGCAGGCTGTTACTGGTTCGTTTTGGTCCGGTGTCTCGAACGACAGTGATCATGCGTACTTGACAAACCAGCAGGAGTATTAGCTGCAGCAATTGGGTCCTCTCGCCGGAGCGCTCCTTCTGACAAAGCTGCACCAGTTCCCAGTGAGGGGATCCCTGGTAGTACCTTCCTACAGTACAGGACTGGCGAGATCCTGGCTGCGGTGCAAAGCACAGCTCGCGCAGGATGAATGTCTCCCATGCATGTCAGTGAGGTTGCAAGAACGCAGCTGGTAGAAACAAACGGTGGTTTCAACGACCTCATCACGAACATCATTAGGTAAACATACCTTAAGGCTGCCGCTGTCTGATACTCTCTCTGATCTGGTTTTCTTTTGAGCAATTTGATTAATGCTATTTCGTGGGTCACGTCAGTGAGATTCTGTAGGGGTCAAATAACCAAGTCAATATCAATTTCAACACTAAGTACACACCGCGGCTAAATGATTTCTAGAGGAAAACATGGTGTCATCGTACATTACAGTTTATATATTTGATTTCATAAAAAGAAAAGATATGGCCATAATTGGTTCATGTCAGAGTGTCGAATGTTTGCCTGTTGAACCAGCATCTAACAGCCTTGACGGCCTGCTCTAATAGTCTAATTTATCATTGCTAACTACCAGTAGGTCACAGAAATGCAAATCACATAGCACTATACCACAGTTCATTTTCGCCGTCTTAAGGTGGGTCGGTAGAGGCCGCTTCAACAACCAACAGTCGGTCGCTAAAGATCTTTAGTGACCGATGTTTTCGGTTAATGTAAGCGTCGTCGCTAAAAGTTTTAGCGATCGACAATGTTTTTAGTGACCGATGGTGAGTCGTTGTAGTCAAAGAATTACCGACCGACAGTTCATTGCTACTAATAGAATTAAGGACCCACAGTTCATTGCTACCAACAGAATTAGCAACCCACAGTCAGCCGCCCAAGGATCTACATAATCATAATACAAACTTTTATTAGTAAAACTAGTCCATGATTAATTACACAGTGAGAATCACACCTCTGCACACAACCAAAAAACATATATATACAATGTTGTCAGACACTCATCAAGTCATACAAAATCAGTTTCATATATTAGTCCTCACGAGTCATTACAAAAGGATTTATCCTTCTGTTTGTCACAAGGCAACACTGAGTTCTTATTGTCATAAGGCAATAAAATATCATAAGCTACAAGCTGCCACAATGATAAAATGCTCAGGATAAATCAGAGCTATTACAAAAGTGTAACGATGCTGCAATCACAACACTTGCAAACCCATGGGTTACTTCTACAGAACGAGTCACTACAAAAGCATTAGTCCGAAACAGTGGCTTTAGTAAGAAGTCGGTAAGGTAGGGTGATCCAAACTGAAATCGTTTAAGCGCATTCGTGTAAATATGCGACTATCATAATAATAATCCGAGCCCCCTCCGTCTCTTTAAATCAGCCAAACTACTGTCAAATGGTAAAATTTTAAAGAGTTTTACTATCCGAAATACTAGCTATTAGTTTCACAAAATACTAGCCAATCGTTTAAAGGTAATTTTATAACTGCACTATTATTAATTAATAAATTTATTTTTACTTTCATGATAGAACATTAAACATACTAAATCATTTAAACATCAACTCATTTTTAGAAAATATAAAACATCAGTTATTAATCAAATTATTGGTTTAACTTTATTATAAAAAACATTAATTATTATAAATCTATCATTCTTATTTTTTTATATTACCCTCGAACTGATAAAATACTGGCAAATAGTTATGGTTTTAGATTATAAAATCTATATCGTTGGATCAATCTTTTGGCTAGTAGACTGAGAAACTACTGACAGTTTAACTCCTCAAAATCTAGACCCTGGTGCCCACACAGTCTTGTTGTGCATGCATACTCAATTTCATTTTCATTAAGGACTGAAGGCCATTGGGAATTTTCGCTTGCTTCTCCGTAGAGTGGAATGTACCTTTCTTTAGAACCACAATCCACAAATCGTTCACAGCAGTACAGCACATGCTTATGTACATATTGCTAGCCAGAAGTGCCACTACAACTGCACGATTCCTTGGCCAATACATCTTGGCCATTGCGTTTTACTAGAAAGCTTACTCTTCCGGGAGCACGGGATATGTTCTCGAGGGAAAAGTTTTATACCTTTGATTTTTTGCCTTAAGTTTTGAATCTTTTACATATTTTCTAGGTTTCAATCAACTGAAAACTTTCAGTCAATGGTTTGTTACTTTATGTTTTGATTTTTCTTTTGTATAATTATCTATATAATAATTATAAACCATTGGATCTAGATTCGATGACTCAAAATGTTTACTAAAAATTGCTCAAACTTTTGATCAGTTGAAAATTAGCAAGTCCCAAATATATATCTCTTTAGTGATTCACTCCAAAAGCCACTCGAATCTGCAAAGCAACCAGAACCACCTGGAATTGGTTGCTCAATCTACTCTGAAAACCCATCGGCAACCATGCTACAGACATCTCTCTCTCTCTCTCTTCCTCAGGCGTAGGCATGTTACATTCGCAGCAGAACCTAGGAAAAAAATATCGGTACAAAAAAATATCGGTGGTCACCGATAAACATGATATTTCAGAAATATCGGTGAACAAAATAAATTATTTTTCAAAAGATTTTGCATGATTTAAGAAGAAATAATCTTAAATCTACAAACTATCATAGTTACATATATAATAAAAATAGTTTTAATTGAATAAACATAGTCAATAATAAAATTTCGACGATAAAAAATATATCAGACCTCACCGATAAATACAATATCTCGGATATTTCGGTGAAATTTCGCTGAAATTTTTTTTCTAGAGCAGAACCCGAAGTCGAAGACCTCGTACAACGTGGAATCCCTCTCGGGCGCACTTCCGGATGCAACGGCCTCTCGACGTTCGTCATTCTTCACGCCTCCGTTGCGCACCTCACTCTCCCTGATGTGGACTTCCCAACTCTTTGGCCCCGCTGGCGGGCATGGTGCCAACTGCCAAGTAGGCCAGTATATAGGATCCCCTGTTTTCTATTTTTTTATTAATTTTAGTAATGATCCCCTGGTGGTAAGGCGGTCAATGAAATGGTTGGACGACGTAAGGAACATTTCGGTGGTTGAACCTGCTTTATATATACCGAAACAAGGAGTGAATGGGCATCAAACTCATAAATAACTACGTTTGAGAGTCAGAGAGGCAAACAATGAAATTAAAGAACTACACGCTGCCCTCCTATTCTCTCTGAATCCTCTGTTTCGAAGGTTTAGATCCAATACGTACTAGAAGAGATAGCCAGATAGGTCATTAGTTTCCATTGTTTTTCTCTCTTTGTTTGGTGGATGCATAGTCGTATAATTTGAAGGATGGAATAGGCATAGGAGGCAGCAGGACATTGCATTTTTTTCCAAATATATGAACTGTGGCATATCCCTAGCTAGGAGCATGGCCTGCATGGTAGAATCAATACAACATCTGCTGTATTTCTTGCGGTCCTGCGGAGGATGTTGCCAATCTTCTGAGATTCTAATTGGAGTAAATAGTAGCTACCATGTCCCTTGTTGCTGGCACTATGAGAATAAGGGTGAACTTCTGCTAGAATGCATCCTGATATTGGTTGTATAAACAAAGACGAAGGAAGCCGAGAAATCCATGTTGCAAGGTGCTTAAAAGATGCTTTTTATTATCTAATCTTAATGAACATGAGTCTTACAACCACTGCAAGATATTATGTTCTTTTGCATGCAGGTGAATTTTGAGCATCTCTTTACTTGAAAAAAACAAACAGCATAAGTAGACATCTATTAGATATTACAAAGATTAACTAATACACTTTTGTTAGTTATAAATAGCTGGATAAAGTAGCTGATAACTATATATGTTAAGAAAAGAGGATAAGGCATCAGTGGGAACTTGTAGCAACGCTGCTTTGGTAAAGCCATTTGAAGAATAGTAAGGAAACAGATTAATTGCACACATATAATTTTTCTTGATAAGTATGAAGAAATGGAACATTTCTTTTTTCTTCATTTTGCATGGTGGTCGAAAAATAAGAGGACTTTTGATCGGAGGTGAAGGTTGTTTCTTCAAAACCAATAATATTTGTGACATTACAGAAATAGCTAAATACATGTCATATAAGACAATTCACAGTAAAACAATATGTCATAAAACTTCTGGCACTTCTTTCTCCAAATATATTTTGAAATGAAATTTTTACAAACAATATCCATAATAAAGGTCACATTCCAATTGCTAGTATTTTTACAATTGTTATTCCAACATAATGTCAAACATTAGCAGTATGCCTCCGTACTCTATTTCTATCCCTGGTTCAAAGGTTTAGAAGGCTTCCTGGCAGCGAACACCACTTTTATTTGGTAACAAAAAAGGGGAAAATAAGCATATATCTCAAGTACAACCACTTTTTTTATTGCATCAGGAATTAAGCATGACGATATATCGTTGACTAAGAAATTGATTCTTTCTTAAGTTCAGTTTTTCGATAAGCAAACAAAATTTTCCTTTGACATATAATAAGTGTATGTACTTTTCAACCTAGCAGCTATCGGTCTAGTACAAATTATTCCACAAACGGGCGTTAGTGTATATATGCTGCAGTAGTACTAGTGTGGAAAATAAGTTAGATATAAAATCCATAAAACCAATCTGATCAAAATCTAGTTCTGAACTGAATTGAAGCTTGTTCCTCCTACGTGAATTGTGTCTTGAATTACATTGAATATGAAAAACAATAGAGAAAAATATGGTCCAAACCTGTATGCAAGTTTAACATTGAACACCGAAGCATTTATCTAATGCACCACCAATTAGGTAAACCATGAGGTGAATCGTAAACTGAGCCTAGCTCAGGTGGTTAGCTTCATTGTGATACAACCAAACCATCCAGGTTCACATCCTAGATTTGACATACCATGAGGTGAATCTCATTTTTCATCTAGCTGAAAAGTCTTGATTTGGAGTTAGACCACGTGCATCTAGATCTTTGTCACGTCTAATTGATTGGCAAAGAAAGATGCCATAGTGCTGTTGCGTCCATTCTCTTGGCCGGTGATGCTTTTCTTTAGAGATGTGCAATTTCATTCTTATACATCATCTTTATCATTAATATAGGGCGTAGAGCTAAATATATGATTATTCATGTCCTTTTGTACAAAGTATTCTTTGACCCTCATAAAAGTGAATAGAATTTAAACCTTTTGGCCGTCACACTTTTTTTTTAGCAAAAAAGGCCGTCACACCTTTTAAAAACAAATAATATTGAACGGTTTCAATATGAAAATCCATGCCGAATTGATGCGCTTGCTGAACCAGCCCACAAAACCGGCCTTTTCTCGGGACCCGGCGCTGCCTGCTTGTTCGGACCCAACGCTGGGTCGCTGGCGAGCGAGCCTCCGCGCCGCAGCGTTCCCAGCTTCCCCGCCGGCGAGGTCAGCAGTGGCGCAGTCCGGTAAACAACTTATTTTCCCACTTCACGCGCTGCCATGTCACGTTGGAGCGCCTCGTGGCAGAGCCCGAGCCCAAAGCCGGCGTGGGACGCCGCCTCCCTCGCCGGCGCCCTGAAGGACGCGGCGTCTCGCCGCTCAGCGCCGTACGTCCGGCCACTCCACGCCGTGCTACTCAAGCTCGGCTTGTCGGCCTCCGCCATCCTCGCCACCTCCCTCGCGCACCTGGCTTTTCGATGCGGGCTCCCCGGGTACGCGCGTGACCTGTTCGACGAAATGCCCCACCACGACGTTGTCTCCTGGACGTCCCTCATCACCGGCCACGCGCACCAGGGCCTTCACCGAGACTCCCTGGCCCTGCTCCGGCGTATGGTCAACTCTGGTGTTGCGCCCAATGGGTACTCTCTGTCTGGAGGATTGCTTGCTTGTGCCGGAGTTGGAAAGGACGCCCTCGCTCTCGGGAAGGAGATTCATGCCAGAATTTGCAAGTTGAAAAGACATGGTACAGTGGATGCTGTTGTGGAGAACGGAGTTCTTGATATGTACTCGAGGTGTGGGAGCATCGAGTATGCGAGGAAAGTGTTTCAGTCCATGGTGGTGAGGAACATTGTTGCATGGAACTCGATGATGTCTGCACTTCTCGGGAGTGGGCAGGCAGAGGAGGCTCTGGGGTTGTTTGTATCAATGATTTCTTGTGGCTTTGCTTTGGATGAGTTTTCATTTTCCATAGTTGTGGATGCTTGCAGGGATCTGGCGTTATTGAAGCAAGGGATGCAGGTGCATGCTCAGGTGGTTGGTGGTGGATTTGAGTCAGATGACATCGTGAGGAACTCCTTGTTAGATATGTATGCAAAGTGTGGCTGTGTTGATTCGGCAGAGCTTATCTTCAAGGCGACACCATCGCACGACGCTGTTCTTTGGACTACTATGATCTCAGCTTATGGGAAGTTTGGCCGTGTACGGGACGCCATCCACTTGTTTGATATAATGACACAGTTGGGCATAAGACAAGATGGGGTAGCATGTTTGGCAGTATTGTCAGCTTGTAGCCATGGGGGACTTGTCAGAGAAGGTTGGCACTATTTCAAGCTAATGTCTGATGGTCAAATCTCAGTTAGGATACAACCAGAGCACTATGGATGTATGGCCGATCTTCTATGCAGGAAAGGATACCTGGAAAAGGCCCTTGAATTCATTGAGAATATGCCGTTTGATTCCAGCGTTGCTGCTTGGAGTTCATTACTTAATTCATCTCGTATATACGGGAATGCCAAGATGAGTCGACTTGCGGCATCCCGTTTGCTGAAGCTTGATCCAGAAAACCACAGCAATTGGGTTGCTCTATCAAGTGCACATGCACTGGAGAGTGATTGGCATGAAACTTGGAAGATCAGGGAGAACATGAGCAGAGAATGTGTGAAGAAAGAGCCTGGATGTAGTTGGGTTCAACTGAATGATGGGGTTCATGTCTTTTTAATGGCCGATCAGTCTCATCCAGAATTGATTGGTATATTGCATACTCTTGATTCTATGGAGGATGTGCTTGTGATGCCTCAGAAAGGAACATAAGAGTGATTGGCATGAAACCTGGATGATTAGAGATTACGAGCAGAATGTCTGAAGGGGGAGCTTAGATCTAGTTGGATTGAACTGTGTGATGGGGCTCATTGCTTTCTAATGGCCAACAAGTTACATCCAGAAGTGGTCAATGCATTTAGTAGGAATATAGTCGGCTGTTTTGTATGACAGCTTTTAATAGAGGTGGTTTAGATCTCACAACAAGGTGCAACGTTTTTGGTGAGAATATATCAAGATTCAAGACAACTGCAATGGTCAAATTGTCATCCCAATATTGACTATGGTGAAAGTGTTTTGGATCTGCAGTTAATTATGGAAGTGAAGAAGTGATATTGTTCAGTTTCTGTGGTTCCTTCGCCATTTGGAAAGCAAACATCTGTTCCGCATTTAGTATATTTAAGGGTATGCTTTATTTGCTCCTCTTCATCAAGCAACCATACCATCCTTCTTTATCGTAAATTAATATGCATACAGGTTGGAATAGACGATGATGATACCCAACTCATTTTTGTGCCCATTAGTATGCCTTTCCTTTCAGACAGCATCTTTTCCCTTTTTAGGTGCCCATTCTGCTGTTTTTTTTTTTGCATTAATTTTGAGTTTTCTTAATGAATTTAACTTTCATTTACAAAATCTAGTTTTTGACAGGGAGCCATTATGTAGTTTTCTCAGTCAAAAAATTGTAACAATAATCTCTGAAGCTTCATTTCCAGTTTTGGATGCTGGGCTGCTTATGCTCAAAAGTTCAATTTATTCCTTTGTTCCAAATATTGTAGGCTGCAATGTTAAATGGTTTCTATGAGGAATTCTGATTGAAATTGTTGTCTTGCCTTTTGTTCATAATGTCAAAGAAAGGAAGATTGAAATCCCATTGCATTCCAATGACTTGCCAGCAATTTTACTGATGTTGCAGCTGAAAAAAAAGACCAAAGGCTGTTTTCCCTGCCTATATTTGACCATGGATGCAGCTGTATCAGCCTCCCGTTTTCTTTTGCAATATTTCTTTTCACCTCAGACTTTAAGTTTCTCCATTGATATGCTCCTCCAAAAAGGTAACATTATGCCAGCAGTGCATTAATGTTTTGGTATATAAGGTATTCGGTAATTTGTCATGTTGTTGTATATTTTCTTTTTGAAAACGATAAAATATTTGGAAACGTCATGATGTTTACACCAGTTAAAGTTAAGTGGCAGCATGGTGAATTTTAAGAAATATATATGCACTGTGTTATAAGAGAATCTTTAATTTGGTGCAGATGGTACTTATTTTGGAGGACAAATGAAGTGCAGAGCTGAAATGAATGAAGCTGCCGTCTGCCCCTCCCACCCACCACACATACGCAGTTGTAAATCTCATGTTCAGTGCAGTTGAATAAAACCAAAAGATGATGTGACTTACAGTTCTCTGTTCTGTGTTTCAGTTCATTGTTGAGCTGTGTTTCAGGCTAATACAGTGCTCTGTTCTGTGTTTCACTTCGTTGTTAAACTGTGTTTCAGGCTAAAACTTGCCTGCCGCAGTTCATGTAAAAAAATAGAGTAAAGTATAAAGCATAGAAGCGGGCAAGAAGGTAACAGGGCTCATGTACTCATGCACAGCGGATAGCAAGCTGTAGACAACAAAATATACTAGCCATACTCATCGGTGATGAGGAAAGAATGAAGAAACAAGGTAACCTGCATGGGCTATCTTCTGGTGTAATTTTTTCAAAAAAGCAGCTTTGCACAAAAGATGGGGCATGTTTTACGCATTTGTTATTTTAGTTTTTGGGAGCTGCAGTTCAGAGCTTAAGTGTATTCTTCTAAGCAGCTTTATGTGATTGTTTTCTGTTTCAGTATTCTTGACTCGTGTAACAAGGCAGACAACTATATGTGTTGCGCCTGAACTTAGTGTTGGTTTAGCTATCGCCACTGTCCAGTTTTTGGGGAGCCCTCTTTCTTTTTTCTGTGTACTCCACACCTTCCAGATATGAGGAAGTTGTTGCAATATTTCTGGTTTCATATATAAGGTCCTGCGGTTAGTGGTTGCATAAGTGAGAACATGGTTGGATGCAATTGCATGTTTGGACTACTGTAAATGATACTCTAGTAACACACCGATTGAAAGGTAGCGAACCATCTACTAGAAGGTCCTCTTGTCGTCTAGATGTTTGGACTAGTATAAATGATACTGCATGCCAATGTTTGCAGCAGCCTATGTAAGGAGTCACCTAGACATGAGAGGCATCAGGACTGTATGTCTGACCACGCAGCAGCGTCGAAGAATGCTGGTTCTCCGTAATTTCACAGGTCGTGGCCTCCTTCGGTAGACGTGCACCTACCGTAATAGGAGAGACTTGGAGAAAATAGGATGCACGTCTATTTCCCGTGCTGTATGGTTTTGATGCGTGGTGTCGCGATCGCGTCTGATGACGTGGACCGCCCAACTCCACAACCACCTGGGGCTGCATAACCCGATGACGATCTGGGCGTCGACCGCGCGGAGACGCATGGCTGGGCACGACCTGCCCACCGGAATGCAGTATGGTGTCACATTTACCCTGCCACATGGCAGATCAATCCCAAGATGCCATGGATTGACGTGTGCGAAGTCGCGAAAGCCTTCCATCTGTGTTGTGCGAAACACTAGAAGGGACAAGGCAGCAGGATCAATGAGATATGTAACTAAGCAACAGCGCTACCTCTGATAGAGATCGATCTGCATCAGGACACGAGGAGTGGAAATGAAAGCTGCGGCTAACCTGTTCATTCCCTTGGCTATGTCTATATATGTCTCCATCCGTGTCTACGCACCGGTGGGGCAATCTATTAATCCCTCCGCTGCAGGGAACGGGTCGACTGCTTGCTGCTTCTATTTTTCAGCACTGCATCAGCCACTTGCAATCAGGTAGAGAAGAACCTCCTGAAGACCATCGCTTTAGATGCTATCAGTAACACAAGCCAGCGACGGCTGTCTCCAACACTACCTCCTACTAGAAGCCAACGCAAATCGACGCCTCCAATCTCAACGACCGCAACACTGATGTTCAGACCTTGCATTGCATTCGATGAGGACGCATCAAAATAGAAATCCATATTACCTAAATCGAATTCTTCGTGGATAGCGGCATCGAGAATGTGCTGCCAAGGTCGAGCTTGCTTTGTCCAAATCAATGTTTTGGCCGTCAACCTCCCCGCAACTCTGAATCGCGGCATCGAGAATGTGTTTCATATGGTGCCAAAACGGAGGACCCCATGCAGGCTTCCCATCTGATGAAGTCATGCGCACTTGGTCAGTGCATCTTCAGTGGAGACATACATCCAAGCTGTTATCTCAAAATTTATATGTCAAGTAAAAAAAAATAATACTTACAAGGTTTATTTTTGACATATAAAATACATGGACAATCAAATTTCTCTCTTACCCTCAAGTTTTGAATCTTTCTATTCTCTTCCCAACATGAGTTCCACCTATATTTCTTCTTCTTTCCTCCTCTTCTCTCTCTCCCTTTTTGCCTTTCTTTCTCCTATAACAGCGCCGCCGCTCCCCCACCTCCCCTCCCCCGCCTCCAGCAGACGCACCTCCCCTCTTCTAGCTGCCGGCCTGACGCGCCGCCTTTCCCCCTGCCACCTCCCATATGCATTGCCTCCCGCTGCGACAAGCACGGGCGCCTCTTTTTTTGCGGCCGCCGACGACTTCCATCGCCAAGCCAGGTCACCAGCGCCACGCCATCGCCATTCTCCACTGAGAGGGAACTCCGACATCCCTAGATCTACACCGATCGGGTCGGGTCTGGTCGTTCGATTTGGCACGAGATGGAGGCTGCGGGCCTCAAATCGCGTGCACAAGCGTCGGGAGGTCGAGAGCGCACGTGGGGGCTGCCATGGTGCCGGGGCGGGCGAGGCGGCTTCGGGAGCTGGCCCAGTATGCAGTGGAGCCAGTGCTCGCTGAGGGGCGGAGACGACGCCATTAGTGGGCCCCGGCTTCGCGCGACCTTCTATTGTACCCCGAGGAGCTCTGCATCGGAGCCGAGGCCAGGCATGCCGGGGCCGGGCATCGGCGATGGCCAATGGAAGCTCAGAGGTGGCGCAGGCGCGAGGCACCGTGGGCCTCTGCGGCAGCTCCACGGGACTATGCGGTGGCGTAGCGGGCCTTCGCGGCGGCGGCGCAGACGAGCGAGCCGGAGGTGGGCGCGACGAGGCCGGGGGCAGCGACACGGGCGCGGTGGCGTCGAAGCAGAGCGTGGACAGGGCGCAGAGCGGATGGGCAGCAGGACGGTGTCGGCTAGCTTGATAGGGAAGACAAAATGTTTTACTGACAGATCGATTGGGACTTGGCATAGTTCTTCCACTTGAGGTCGGACTGAATTTTCGACCCCTATTTTTTACAGTCTGGGCTATAAATGAGATTTGCGGGCGCAAATTTGCAGGCGGCGCTGGAGTTGCTCTCACGGAAGCAGCCAGCATAGAGCCGAGAGAGAGGGGGAAGCCTTACGGCAGAAGGAGAAATATACTGTGGGGCCGTCGGTAGGATGTCTCCACCTCATGGAGACACAGATGAAAAAATAGCCGAGGAGACAGAAAAGCCGCGGTCGGAAACGAAGGGTAGTTAAGCCACGGAAGTCGGGAACGTAATCCTTTCGTGGTATAGTACATAGTGAATGTATGAATTCATTTACTGTGTACTACAATATACTATGTCCCTTTTTTCTGAATGAAATTATATGATGTTCCTTGAGACTGGAAAGAGTGTTTATGTTACTAAACCACACACTCAAGTCCTTACATTTAGGTTTTTGGGTTGAAGGCCGAATGAGGTTGGTCAAGGACTCAAGGATGAGAAGCTATCATCGCTAATAATTTAACTGAGCGTAAAAATTACCATACACTCGTTTTAGCTTGAAAACTGCTTTAATTAAGTTCTATCAATTTGGCCAAGGAAATTCTTGGTGGGTCTACCACTAGCTACCAAGGTACCACCACTAATTATTTGTGTCCGTAAAACTTGACAGAATGCTTTTTTTTTTTCATTTTTGCAAAAAATATAGTAGCCACACACACAAACCTGGGTGTGGATTGAGAGCGAGCCTGGGATATGTTTGGATGGAGCGCCCAGCTGTGTCGTTGGTCAGGGAACGAAGTGGCGAGCTTCGAAGTGTCTAACAGCTGCAGACCAGCGGTTCGAGTATATTAATCTATTTAATAATAAAAGGAGATGAATTTTTTATCATGAGAACTAGAAAAATAAAGAAATAGGTTAGAAATTCTAACAAAAAAAATCAAAATTCTGACCTTTGATCTCTATCCTGGAGAGGCATCGGGCCATTCATTTGCATAGCTATCCTCACGTGGAAAATAAGATTCTACGGCCACAAGCCAACTCTTCTAATCTCTTTCGATCCTATTGCCCCAAACCTCATCTAGTCACGGGCATTGCTGCCCTACGAATCCTAGCATCTATATGCCACCAATGATGATTTCTCTACCGAGCCCCAGAAACATTCATACATGATAAGGAAAATAAGGCTTAGGGAGACATGATCATAGATCCGTGGCTTCCTTCCTCGGCCAATCAGAGCCTTGCACATGGATTGAGTGTTTTCTCTCTTTAATCTCCCTCCCTCCCTCCCTCCCTCTCTCTCTCTTAGCAAGGCGGTGGAGGGCGGCAGGCATTGGATGTCGGCGTAGGCGGGCCGATGTTGGATGCGATGGCGTGGGTGACCGACCACGTGGTCGAACACGCTAGCCTTGTAGGCGACAGGCGGCAGGCCAAGCACGGAGGCAGTCGGCCGGCCACGCGGTGGAGCACGCCAGCGTCATGGAGGAGACCCGATGCGGATCCAGCCCGGCCGTGGTCAGATCTGGTCATAGCGCGGGCGGCCGGCCTCGCGGGCAACGTGTGATAGGCCGGGTTGGGGCACGAATCAGGTCGGTGAAGGCGTCGGCGACAACACTCACCTCCTCTCTCATTCTCTATAGGCTGGGCCACGACCGGGCCTGGTGGACGGGGAGCGGGTGCATTTTTTTTATTTTTTTGTTAAGCCAAGAGAGAGAGAGAGAGAGAGAGAGACCCAACAGGTATCTCGTTATTAGTAGTGCATGAGGGAGACCTGCAAAGTTGGCTACAAGCATGAAGGGTGGCCGGAAGGACACCACTATGGCACAGAAGCATTCAAATGCCATGATATAGAGGGAGAGGAAGGAGCAGGGCGAGATCCAAATGGAGGGAGAGGAGGGGTTGTCGGTAGAGTGAAACCCTAGTGGAGGGAGGAAGAGTAGTATGACAGGTAAGAGTGTGGTGGGTGAAGAACCGCAGGGCTAAAGAGATACTTAGCTATTTGTAGTGGCTGCCCCTTAAGACACTAGTACAAAACTACCCTATAGTGACGTAGAGCATTTTTTTTCTAGTAGCGGTGGATTTTAAACTCGTCACTAGGAGCCGCAAAATGACCCTCTGAAACATCCACTGTCACTGGAAATCAATCCCAGTGGCGGTTGATGCTGATGTCATCAATAACTGCCACATGAAACAGAGTCCAATGACTGTTTTTGATTATGTCGGTGTCAAAAATGACAATGAGAGGTTGCTAAGATCAGCAATCGGCCACTGGGCCATTTCAGCCTACTTCCAACCGGTTCTAGCCTGCTTCAGCCTGAAATTTTGACCGAGTATATAAACTCCCAAAATTCTAACCCCTCTCCCCTTCACAACGCCGCACCGTCTCCCTTCTCTCTCACTCCCGTGTCAATCCTCCCTCCTCCCCCAAGTGGATCTCGGCCATCCTCCCCCGCTCCTCTCTTTCTTCCCAGCAAAGGTATCAACGCACCCCACTGCTCATCCCTCCTCCGCCAAATGGCGTCACCCTCCTCCCCAAGTGGATCTCAGCCATGGGCGGTGACTCTTCGATGGATCTAGTAGCATGGCCGGCGGGCAATGACGCATAGATCTCAATGGGCAGCTCTTTCCTCCCTTTGAGCATGGAGGCAGTGACCCCTTACCCACATGGGGCGATGGCACCTCCTCCCCTCTGGCGCGTCGATGGCAAGCCTCCTCCCCTTGGCCGCAGCAGCGGCCCCTCATCCCATTGGGCATGATAGTGGGCCCTCCTCTCCTGAGCCACAGTGGCGGATCCTTCGCCCCAATGGCATATCCTTCGCCTCGATGGCAGATCCTTCGCTGCCATGGCAGATCCGGGCGCGGCCATGGCGGATCAGGACGCGGTCAGGGTGGGACGCGGCTTTGGCAGATGTGGGTGGTGCGATCATGCTGAGCTCGATGGTGATTAGGGTTAGGGTTCTGGTTGTTTGACTTCGAAGGGCTGGCTGGGCTCACCTGTCTGGGCCTGCTCTCTATTTTTTAAATCTTTTTTTGCTTCCCAGTGGCGGTGGAAGATGACAACATCTTCCCCGCCACTAGGCATGGGTCATTCAGTGGTAGGGTCCGAACCCGCCACCGAGCTCCACCTCCTCCCAGTAGCAGGAGCTCGGTGACGGATTGAAAAACGGCCATTGAAAGCGTTGTTCCACCGTCACCATAGGCTATGTTTGTACTAGTGAGATGTCGATGCCCTCCCTCCTCTCTTCATGTCCCAACATACTGCCTCCGGGTAACAATTACGTCCTTCCAGCCGCCCTGCACACACATTGCTACTTTTCTTGTTGAAAGTCAACTCCCATGGGTCCTATGCGGTGCAGTGCGGGTGGATATCAGCGTGCATGTTTTTTCTTTTTTGTTTTTTTCATGGTTGATATCAGCATGGGGCGTCCACTGGTATGAGCACGATTTGCAGTGGCATTGTGGCCTGTCCTTATAGGGCGTTTTTGCATTAGTGATGTCGCATTTAATAATCAAGCTAATAGTGAGGACGGCCTGGCATCACATGCATAGTCTCTTGATTTATTATACACTATACTACAATAACCATCATCAGCAAGGGGCGTAAGCGGCCTTTGTGGTGGACACATGTCTGCTACAAACAATCATTACTGATGTAACATTTTTTAATGATGAACTACATACTCACTACTAATTACATGGTTAGTTACAAAATAAAAAGTGCGGTAGCAATGGGCCGCCCATCGCTAACACATGACAACCAAAAAAGGAGCCCGCACCAATAGGTGCTAGGCCCCACTTAACCCTAACCCTAGGCTGCCGCTGTTAGTTCGCTCACTGCCTCCGCCAATTCGTTGGCTCGATGCGTCATCGACCTAGCATGCAGTGCCGCCACGGCTGTGAAGGCCGCCGCCACTACCACCGTGATGGCCACCTCCTCGGTCGCGTCGACGGCGACCCCAAGAGCGGTCATGGCTGCTATGGCGGTAGCCTGGGCCAGTATTGCCGCCACCCCGGCCGTCTCGGCCACTGCCACAGTCACCACCATCGTCATTGTCATGACACTTGGCGAGGCGGCAGACGAAAGATCCTCCGTCCTCTGCTTCTTGGCACGGGCTGCCTTGATCGACGATGACCGTCATGCGAATGCCCGACAGCGCATCCGCCGCAAGATCTGGCGCATACGATCTTGGGGTGGGGGATGCAGCAGCATGTTGCCATGGGTGGCAGAAGGGAGAGGCGGAGGGGAGTGATAGAAGGAAGAGGTACAGAGGAGTGAAGGAAGGGACAAGAGTGATGGAAGGGAGAGGCAAAGGGGAGTGGTGGAAGGGAGAGGTGAAGGGGAGTGGTGGAAGAGAGAGAGAGAGAGAGAGAGAGAGAGAGAGGTGACGGCTGAGAAGGGGTGCAAAGTGTTGTGCTGCATCCACTCCTTTTATATGGGGTGACACAACTTAGTGGCGGGTCATAAATACAACCCGCCACTAAGTTGCATACTCTTTAATTTATGATCAGTAGTGATATGCGCATAACTAATTAGCATAATTTAGTGACAAGCATGCCTCCTGGGTCATATTTAACGGTGGGCAATGTGATGCCACCACAAACGTGAACCCGAGTTTTGTTGCTGATGATGCTTTTTGTAGTAGTGATAGATGTAATACGATAGTGTCATGTAGCCATAAAATCTAGCCCATAACCTTTTTGGAATACGTACGTATTAAAAATTGCAAATGGTTGGACACTCGGTTATGGATGGATGATACAAACATACAAAAATATGATTTTTCAATTCCACATGACCATGCTGGTGAAAACAAAATAAAGGCCTGCAAGCGAGCCGAGAAAAGAAAGGGTTGGCTGAAGTTACAAGAAACAGATCAAGTGATAATTTTGTTCTTGAGTTACAGCGAACAGTTAAAACAGAGCAAACATATCACGTGGACTAACTCCAGCCAAACGGGTTAAAACAAACAAACAAATAAAGAAAGACCGGCATCCAGTTACAGCAAACAGAGCAGGCAGTAATAATTTTGTTCTTGAATTTAACTAACCGTGTCCGCTGGCGCCGGCGCAGGCGACAGCAGCATGGAACCAACGGGGTAGACTACCTTTTCCCTGGGCATGCAAGTGACCGCATCGGAGGCAACACTTGGCTCGTCCAAGCCGACGGTCACTGGCCAGCACCAGTGGCTGACGGGTTTCGAAGACCCCTTCCTCCCCACCTTCGTTAAGGAGGTTATGGTGGCGTTTACCTGCACCATCGCCGGGAAGCTTGTACTCCCCGGGTACGTCCTGGCAATGTAGGCCCGCACGCTGGGATCAGACACGTCCATCCACCTCCGCAGCGTGTGCGAGCTCTGCCGCCCCACGGGGAAGCCCTTGTCCAGCACAAAGGAGCCGATCTGCACCATCCCCTGGAAGCTGTTGGCCCCATTGGGCAGGTCCAGCACGCGAATGAAGATGTTGTGGCACTTGATGCCGACCCGGCCGCTGGGGTTGTAGACGCTTAGAGTGATGCGCAGGCTGGAGGAGGGGGCTGCTTCGTACGTCTCGATCTTGTAGGGGCCCCGGAAACCATCTTGGGAGCAGGAATCCTCGCCTCCGGGCTCCAGTGCGGTCTCCGCACCACCGAGGCCCAAATCGACGTTGCCCAGGATCTCCTCGTCGTCGCACGGAAGACGACGGGAGGTGAGGCCTGCTTGGGGTAACAATGTCGTGGAGGGGTAGATGGTCCTTTCCACCTTGGACCACAGAGTGGTAGCCTCGATATGGCCTTGGAGGACGGAGAGGCGCAAGTTGTCGGGGCCGCGGAAGTCCACGATGATCACCATGACGACGACGGCGACCGTGAGCACGCTCACCACGGTGGCCACAATGTAGCGCAGCATGCCGAGGCATGGGAACCTTGTGTGCTTATCGTCGTGGTCGTCGTCGGCTGCCATTTTTTTTTTTTTTTTTTGCTCTCTACCAACAATCGCTACCTGCTGTTGAGACTAAAGTCTCGGTGATGCTTGTTTAATCCTAGCCAAGTGTGCCCTTTCTATATATATGTGTATAGGCTGAGGCTGTGGTAAATGAGCCTGCGGTCGTGGCTGCTAACTGTGGCGATAATAAGACCTTTTTCTTTCACTATAGTAGCTATATATAGTATTCAAAATAATGCTCGCGGGCCGGGGACCGTAGAAAAGAAGAAAGAGAAAGAGGAAAGGGATTTGTTCATCGCCCGCTGTATGTTTTGTGCCTTTGTCCGCTGATTCGTCCATCAAAATCAAAGTCACATGCATTGAGCATTTGCTTTGGGTTCTAAGATTCTCTACTACATTATTACGCCACCTGCACCGCGCCTACTTCCATCCGACCATCGAGCCAGCAAGCTTATTATGTTAACATTCATATCATGCAAGCAGCCAAGCAGGCGAATTGAACTTAGCCAACAAACCCAATCATACCACATATGGCGAGTACCTCTTCGAATTCTCTCTGGTGGAGCAAGTGGAGCACCAAGCAGTACATCTTTGCCGCTCTGCTCGTAACCCTGGTCGCCTTAGTCATCGTCTCTGCCATCTCCATCAGCCTCGCCCCTGCGCACATGTCCTTCTCCATCTCGAATGCGACCACGTCCCTGATCCCGGTGGAGGGACACCCAAACCTCCGCAACGGCTTCTACAACCTGACCCTGGTGGCCATCAACACCAGCCGGCGCATGTGGGTGCATTACAGCTCCCTGAGCACCCGGATATGGTACAGCTCCACGGCGTATATCCTGGCAGAAGACGTCAACACCACGACGGCCCTGCCTCGGTGGCAGCGACCGCGGAACTCCACCGCCGTTGCCATCTATGCCGACTATGGGCAGTACGACGAGACGGGCAAGCCGGTGCCGGGAACCACCATGACAGATAAGCAGCTGGACGCGGAGAAGGCCACCGTCAACTGCCGGGTGGTGGTTGAGACCACGGTGCGGTTCAAGTTCGGGCTGCTGCCCACCAGGCCGTACACCGTTAGGGTGACATGCCGTAATGTCAGTTTCACCACCGGTGGTCGCACCAATGGTCCCGTCTGGTGCAACTAGATAACATCGGATGCTAGATCCTGTCGTCTCTCCATACATGGCTTGCACGAACGCGTGTTTTATTTCTTTATTACCTTCCTTTTCTATCAGAGCTTTAGTTTTGCTTACTTACCATATTCACCATGTACCATCATGTGTGTGATCTATAATAAGCTTGCTTCATATTACAACCTCGTTGGGATGATACTTTTGTTATTTTACTTCAAGTGGAAATATTAGGAAACCAATATATCTTTGGCGCACAAACTCGCTTAGAGAGGTCAGATTGCATCATGAAGCAAGGCCTTGTTTGGACCCCTTCAGTTTTTAAGAAACTGAAGAGCCTCCAAACAGACTGGTTTTTATGTTAGTTTCTATAAACCAGATTACGAGTTTCTAAAAACTGATAATCTTGTCTAACCTAGCAAATCCCTATTTTTATCATTCGAATTCATTAACTATCCAAAAGCTGATTTATAGATTATAAAAGTTAGGATCCAAATGTTCCCCACCTGGGAGACCTGGGTCATCTCCTAGGAGGCGACTCTAGGCCAACCTCCCTAGCTACTGCCAAAACCTAATGCGTGTGGCAGCGACCAATCTGCCGTTCGTATGCCCGTACATCATCTTCACAAGTGTTTTCTTTTGCCACGTGATCCACGATTTCAGTCACCATTGTCACCATTGGAGTCATGTTTAAGGTCTTGGCAGACGGATCCATGCTCATAGTCGTTGGATCTGGTGCGCCCTAGCCCACCCCGTGCTCCCCCTTCATGCACGAATGTGCACGTTGAGGAGGGAAGCGGGGCTGCATCGTCGGGAGGGCTGTGAGGTCCTGGTGGCCATATTCTGGGTGAGGCAGCAGGTGCCATCGTCTGCAAATGGCCTTTGATGGCTCGGATCGGGTGCCGTCATCATCTCTACATGGACTGCACATATGCAGACGAATGGCGAGTGAAGTTTCTTTGCAGATCCATTATCAATTGGCGGTTTGCGCTAGCATATGTTGTTGGTTCCCCTCCCATACTTTCAGGGTTAGATTACAGCGGCGTCAGCTATTCATTGTCATCATGATGGTGACAGACATCATGTACCGACGTTGGTGGCCAATCTCCCTCCCATACTTTGAGGGATTGGGTCACACTTTCGATTGTCAATCTAGTGTCAGCGACGGGTGGTGCTATGGATGGATTCCCTCTCATACTATAGAGGTTCGGCTCATCATGGCTGCATCCATAGGGGCTGACACTCATTCTATGACTATTGACGACCTCATGGTGCATTTGAGATGTCATGAATTTCATGGATTTCATTTCGTCATGATATTGCTTGGAAGGTTTAACAATAAATCTATATTGATGATCTCAATAAAGTTGTAGAGAGCATTTGTTCTTTTATCATCATAATGATTATAAACATCTGAAGATGGATGCTTGTATTTGACTGTAACTCTCTCAAAAAGTTGGTGCCATCTTGAGAGCAAAAGCCAGGATTAGTATAATCTTCCCATTATCTAAAAAGAAAAAAACATCTCCACCCAATTTTTATTTAGAAATAAGTTTGTAGAAACCAAATCACGAAACTAGTTTCTAAGAAACTAAAACTGATCCAAAGATGACCTAAATGTCTCTGGAATACTCTTGATTCATTGTTGTTTTCAAACGCTTTATGTTTTGGGATATTGAAATCAAATCTTACAACCAGTGATCATTTGTACACATGTGCATCAATACTCCTTGTGCAAATGACATTTCTCGCTATTTTCAATCAACTGCTAAGAATCAACTTTATTAATAAATGCACATAAAACTCAAGGAGGAAGTTGTAGTACTTATTTTCATGTATCAAAAAGAAACCACATAGTGACGTAGAGGCACCCCATATGGTTTGTGAACTCTCTGCATATGCGAGATTGTATTTGAATTTGCCATATTCGGAAAAGAAGGATTATGGTCCTCTCATATTGTCCATCGATTTGGAGGGCCCATCTTGAGGTAACATCAAAGAAAATTAATGTATTTTCATGGGAAATGTATATCTGTTCCACTAAACTCCAAGAAGACACCACCAAAAGTTGTTCACCTTGCGACATGGAGTGAGTACAATTTAAATGACATCAAAAAATATGAATGAGCATTGTAGCATAGTTCCTCCATTGTTCCAAAGGAGATGCCTTTGGTTTTGTCATACGATTAGACTCTTCATATTCTACTCTATAAGCTTGAGGGAAAAATTATATAATAGCCAAAATATCCCACATAACCATTGAAAAATAGCAAGATCAGCATCTGTTTTGTCAGACATATTGTATTTTCACATTTAAACTGAGCAAATATAAAGTTTTAACTTTGTACAAAAGGCTATACTACATTCAATTCTAATTAGAAACTTACAAGGTCCCCAATCAAAATATCACATCAATGAATAAGGTCCCCGGAGCTTCTTCAAAGAGAAATATATAACAGAGCTAGTTTAAAGACAACGATAAAAAAATGGAATAAGCATGTGCATAATGGAATATAATGACAAAGCTGAAATATCAAATAACATGTGCAGAAAGGAGTAATAATAATTTATGCTTTGGGGAAGATGTTGTGGACCTTCTCATTGCGGAAAATAAAAGTAAATTCACCTTTGCAAAACTCATTCCATGCATTGGTAATAATGTAAATTTAAGAAAACTTACAGATCCAATGCAGTGCTATTAATAGTCCATAGTCTTTGGTAAAATACATATAACTTATAGCACAGGGAAATCACAAATACCATCAAATAATGCATGCGTGTATGTTAAGGAAGAATATACAAGATGCATGTCATAAGAAAAAGGAGTGACTCGAGTATAATAATTTGAGTGCACATGCCATAGAGCTTTCAACAAAGCTCTTATTCCTGCTGTTTCCATGTATAATGAATGAAGAAAAAAAAAAGGAAAACAAGAATAGTTCCAAGTATAATAATTTGAGTGCACATGACATTTCTCGCTATTTTGAATCAATTGCTAAAAATCACAAATACCATCAAGAGGTGGATTCTTTCCCACTTGCTCATTTAAATTTCAGGGCAAGAATCCACCTTCGCATTCTCAAGAAGGTACTTTGTGTACTGCACTTCTAACTTAACCATAGGCAGAAAAAAAATGAAACTCCACATATTAGTCTATCAAAATTGTTATATGTTATTTTACATTCTGAAGAAGGTACTTTTGGTATTGGCAAATATTGAAGCCATAACATTTGTACAAAGGCCATACTACAGTTAGCTAGAATTGGAGGTATATAGTGTAAAACATAGTCCTTATGAAAGGACGCGTAAGGTCCCAGTGCTTTTCCAAAGAGAAAAATATGAAATACTCAGGTAAAGAAAAAGAAGATATATATGAAATGAGCATGCACATTTACAAAGATTAAATATCAAATAAGCATGTGTACACTGAATTAGAAATTAATTATATCCTTTCAGCCATACAAAAAGTGCTTAGAGAAAATAAATATCTAATGAGGTTTTATTGAATGTCAAGAGCCCTTTGGAAAGTTTAAGTAGGGGTGAAAACAGAAACATAATCAATAATGCATGCATATATAGATGATAAATGAGATGCATATGGCATATGAAAAAAGGATTGACCTATGACTAAGTGGTTAATAGTAGATACATTAGGAATTTGAACAAATCATTTTTCTAATATTACCAAGAAACCTCGACAATCCAGGTGATATTCAGAGGGACACATTGGTCAAGATGTTGGTACCTACTTTAGAAGGAGGAGGAGTGCCTTTTGATGAAAACGTCATGCAGATTGCTTGAGACTGTTGCCATGGAGATCTTCGTAAATAATGGTTGGAGCTTCTCAAATAGAATCACATTCTAGTGTTACAAATTGATGGATAGAAACTTTATATTTATTATTCCATGGTGTGATCCTTTTTACTAAGCTTGTGCCACATGTATCCGTCGATGCAGAGGCCGGAATATTAAGTTAATATATTCCCTTTTCTAAAAAAGGAATGGTACACCAAATGCTCGAAAAAGAAAAAGAAAAATGTTAACTCAAAGACAACTCTTTTATGGTCCATGCAAATTTACCAATGGTGTAATTGAAACTTTTTTGTTAGTGTACAGGCAAAAAGCCAAAGGGACATACAAAAAGACTAAGAGAATGGAATTGTGCACATGCATACCAGGGTGCAAATGACCAGTCTACATAGCATAATCAAAGACCAAAGTGTTGTCATCCCGTGGTGTCATGTGGCCAAAAGGAATTTGAGATTAGTGTATATAAATGTTAAGCAACGAATGGGTAAACCTCGCCAATTATTCTGAATATACATTTAAATGAGCAAATGGGTCTAGATCCCCCCCCCCCCCCCCCCCCCCCCCGTTCTCACGCGAAGAAGGTGCTTTTGGTTTTAGCATTCCTGACTCTTTATATTCTGTCCTATAAGCTTGAGGGACAAATAACATGAGAGCCTAAGAGAACCAAAAATTCCCACTTAACCATAGGAAAGCAAGATCCACATCTTATTTTTGCAGAATTATTATGCCATACACTTGAATTGAGAAAATATTAAAGTCATAACATTTATACCAAGGCAATACTACATTCAATATAGTTGAAAACATATATAGTAAAACATTGTCCTTATGAAAGACATAACATGGTTGTGTATGGTCCCAAGTGCTTCTTTAAGGAAAAAAGTATGAAATATCTAGGTAAAGAAAAAGATGAAAGATCATATGAGCATGTGCATAACGGAGTAATGCCAAAGATTAAGTAACAAAGAAGTATGTGCCGAGTGGAGTAATAATAATCTGTACCCTTTTGGACAGATGCTGTCGAGCTTTGACAAAGAAGCACTGACAAAAGATATATACAAAGAGTAAAGGGTGATGGAATCGTGCATTTATATGCAAGAATGCAAATTGCCGAAGTCTACAAAAAGCGGGTAATCGAAGATTAAAGCGTTATGATTCGGTGGCGGTGTGTGGCCAAAGGAATATGTGAATGTTACGAATCAGGTGGGTGAAACTTAAGTGAGCAAATGGCCACATACCTCCCTACCTTACCCCCTTCGCATTTTGAAGAAGGTGCTTTTGGTATTGGCATTCCTAACTCTTCAAATTGCGTCCTATGAGCTTGAGAGAGAAACTACCTGAGAGCCAAAATTCCCACCAAACCATACTGAAAAGAAAGAAAATATCCACAGCTTATTCTATACTAGTTGTACGTTACATTTGAATTGAGCATATATTGAAGCCAGAACAGTTGTGCAAATGCTATACTACATTCGATCTAATTGAAAATATATATAGTAAAACATAGTTCTGATCAAAGAGGCGACATGGACACGTAATGTTCCCAGTGCTTTTTCAAGAGAGAAGTATATGAAATAACTAGGTAAAGAAGGAAAGATGAAATATCAAATAAGAATGCGGATAATATGGTAATGACAAAGATTGAATATATCAAACAAGCATGTACAGAGTAGAGTAATAATAATTATATCCTTTTGGACAGATGCTGTGAGGAGCCTCCCATTTGTGGGAAATAAAAAGCAAATTCATCTTTGACAAAGAAGCACTCGTTCCATGCACTGGTAGGAGGGTAAATTTAAGGAAAAACTACAGAGAAAATAAACACCCATTGCAATGCTATTATGTGGTCCAGAGCCCTTTGCAAAACAAAAAACAAAAGTTATAGCACAGGGAAAGTACAAAGACGATCACGATGCATGCATATATATATCACATTGAAGAATAATGAGATGACTGTTTTAAAGCAGATAGCTTAGAGCCTTCCACAAAGCTTTTATTCCTCCTATTGCCGAGGAAACGTACACCAGCTGATGGAAAAAGAAAAAGATAAATGTTAGCGGGAAGACAACTTTTTTATGGTCCATGCAAATTTATCAAAGGTGTACTAGAAACACGCTGCTAGTTCCACTAGAAAATAGGATTTAGCTTCAAGCCTACAGGTAGGAAAGGCAGGAGACATAGACAACGACTATAAAATAATGGAATCGTGCACATGGACACGCTAGCGTGCGAATGTCCAAAGTGTACAGAGAGTAATCATTCGGTTGTGACGTGTGAGCATATGCGAATGTTAAGCAGTGCACAGGTGACAAAATTTTCTACTAGAACAAAAACGAATGATCTATAAAACACCATTGTAATAATTAAAGTACAAAAATATTCGTTGTGCCAAGCCTGCACAGTTATGTGTTGCTTTATATAACTGTTACTAGGAGCCGCTTGCTGCATGCATTCAAGCTCAGCCCACACACGCATTGAAACACTTGCTGATTAGTAGGAGCCGGTTGTTGCATGCATTCATGCTCAGCTGACACATGCATTGAAACACTTGCTGATTGACGATGAAGATGAGGCACTTGGACCCAGGCAGCGCTTACTGCAACAGGATAGTACATTCCTATGTGTACAACCTGACGTCCTCCTACACCGACCAGAAGAACGAGAGCATCATGGCGGGCACCTCCACGGTGATGCTCATCCTCGCCTCGCTCTTCTTCAACCTGAACCTCTTCAGCCAGTTCTCCGACGTGAGCGCATTCCTGAACCCGAGCGTGCGGCTCTTCCTCAAGGTCTCGCTGTCCATCTTCCTCCCCGTCATGTCCTACCTCTTCTCGGAGGCGAAGAAGGATGTCGCCGACACGGGCGAGATGGATGAGCTCTCGCTGCGAGCCCGGACGATCCTCCTGTGGATGCTCCTCGTGGAGCTCCTGTACAAGAAGGTGGAGGCGATGCTGTGCATCGGAGGCAGCGGCGGCATGGCGGGCTACTCGGGCACCATCGAGCGTGCCGCACGGATCGCCTGGCTGGGGTACCTCATCTTCTTCAACGATCTAAGAAGCGCCGGCAAGAAGGCGTTCTACGGCACGCTATGGGTTCTTGCGGCCACCAAGCTGGTGCAGAGGTTCGTTACATTGGAGGTGGGGAAGAAATCTTTCGCCTACGGTAGGAACCCCCAGCTTCTGGCTTCCTACATGTCCCAGATTCTGAAGGAAGAGGGCAATAATGACGATGGGCCGCCAGAACAGCTGCTGAAGCGGTGTCGGTACGCAGTGATGGGCGAAGAGCAGTTGGAGAAGAAGTCTACTGCAGAAGGCTACCACTTTGAGGTGAAGGACGTGACGACGACCGGAGGAGAAGCCGACGACGACAAGGCCGTAGTCACCGTCGGCAGCATCTGGAGGCTCGCCGACGCCGAGAAGGAGACGTTGCTCCTACAGAAAGACCCGAAGCTCAAGCGGCTGTGCCTCTCCTTCGCGCTCTTCAAGCTCCTGCGCCGGAGGCTGGAGGACTTCCCCATCTCCAACGATGAAGCCAAAAACTGCCACAGCCTCATCTTCAAAGGACTATGCGGCCAGGAGCGTCCGAACCACGACGATGACGAGCACCAAGATACGAGTCGTTCCATGAACGAGAAGGAGAAGGCCATGGCATTGTTCCAGGTGGTGAACGACGAGGTCCAGTTCCTGTGCGAATACTACCACTCGGTCCACCCGGTCGTGTTTGCCAGCCCTTTCTTCTTCCTGACCAACTACTTGATGTTCCCCATCGTGGTGTACACGGCGTGCATCCTCACGATTATCCTGTGCAGCAATGGGGACGTGATCTACGCCTTCCGCAGCCTCCAGACCGACAACTACCCGATCTCGGTCGGCATACTGAAGATGACCGGGTGCCTTCTGAGCCGGGTCGCAAAGTCCCCGCCGGACCTCTTCTCTGCCGTCGACGTCTCCGTCACCGTCCTGCTTGCCCTCACCTTCGCCTACGAGGAGGTCTGGGAGTTCCTCGTCTTCCTTCTCTCCAACTGGTTCATGGTCTCCCTTCTCTGCACATACACTAGTCGTCGCACCACCTCTGCACGGTTCGTCAGCACAGTCATCCGCGGCATCCTGAGCGTGCGAAACATGTTGAGCCGACCCAACGTCTGCGTCAAGCAGTTCTCCGTGCTGTCCTTGTGCTGGCTCCCATCGTCACTACCGACCGTTGCCGTGCCAGTAGAAGCCAAGGTCTCCATCATGAGGCGCCTTGTCACCGCCCGTGACGCCGCCCCGCCTGCTCTCCCCAGCTTCAACAATGAGCTGTCGTGGACGTGCGAGGGCGGCATCGCCGAGTTCATCCTCGTTTGGCACATCGCCACGGCTTTGTTGGAGGCAGAGCACCCGGTGCGGAAGCCGGGGGCCAACCGCAGGGCAGCCACGGCGTTGTCTCGGTATTGTGCTTACCTTGTAGCATTCCATCCGGAGCTCCTCCCGGGTAACAAGGACGTGGCCGAGCAAGCGTACAAGGACATGAAGGAGGATTTGAAGAAAGAGATGGGGGGTTGTTGGGGTTACTTCTGTTTTAGACAGGCTGCTCGGCGTGACAAGCTGAAGAAAGTCGCGGAGGGGACGATGACAACGAAGGTGTTAGGCAAGGGAGCAAGGCTGGGGAAGGCCCTGATCGACAAAGCGAAGAAAGATGATGAACACGACGTGTGGAAGCTGCTGGCCGAGGTCTGGACGGAGGTCGTGGTCTGCGCGGGGCCGGCGGATAGCGAGGTGCATGTCAAGGCGCACGTGGAGGCGCTCACGCAGGGCGGGGAGTTCATCACCGTGCTGTGGGCGCTGGCCACGCACACTGGCATAACTCGTGCGCCGGTGCCAACGCCGCACCACGAACATGTTTAAAACATGACTTGTGTAACAGTGTTTGCATTTTGGTGTGTTTGGATTTTCTTTATTTGTGCCCTTACCAACGTACTGGCTATTCTCTGTGTATGTTTCATTTGATTTCATGAAGACTGCTGTTTCTGTGAATTGCATGCATGTACTCTTATGAACACACACTTTCTCATAATCAATAACGAGAGACTGGATTGGTAAATCACCAGAGACATTCCACTATCAATTCATCAAAGCTTCAAAATACTAGCAGTTAAATCCCGAATGTCTTTCGTCCCTGCTCAAGTGATTTCTACCCACACACGGCAAGGAGTGCTCTGCTTGCAACGGTGTGGTAGTGCAAGCAACAACAGCATATCTTGATCTCCTGTGGGTGTGGTAGTGTTATGAGTCTAGTTCTCTCCGGCAAGATGGGCGATGATAGTGCAAGCTACTAAGTAAATAACCAACATAGTGCTAGGAATTTATTACTAACAATTTTCATAAATGTTGATAAATATTTGTTATAGTTGATTATTCAACATAATTAGTAGAAAATCCATATCACCAAGGGAGAAAGCACAACTTCAGCCAATCAGAGCCAAGCACAAGGATCAAAACTTGCACAAACAGTCCAAAATAGCCTCAATTTAGTACCTGACAGTAACAGGAGGCAAGAGGGCCCATAGGACAGTGTGCCAGAGGAAAGGCAGCGCCTGATGCCACATCCCACTTCGGCCCCATGTTCGACTGAAGTTGGGGGAGGCCCACCTAGGCACCGCCTCGACATGGCATGTCCCACCACCTTCCTTATGATGGTTATGCATGTTAGATGGATGTTACAGACCTCTAAACCGCTATTGGAGCACTATAAAAGGAAAGGAAGGCCTTCACTCTACGGCTACTTTAAGATTTAGTCATAGTGCTTCATTTCTATAGGTGTAGCAAAGTACTTAGACGACAAATATATATTATATTCATGAAATATAATATTACAAACATTTAGTAAACCATGCTTATTGATCTGTTGTTCATTCACCTATGCTTCCATAGCAAAAACTACCTATCAACAATCTTTGAGATGGTATAATTGCACGATACCACGGTTCACTATAAGAAATGCACGATCGATCACTAAAAGCGCCTTTAGCAACTTACTATCACTCGGTAAAGACCTTTACCGACCAACAACCACGGTCGGTGTAAGTGGCGTCGGTAAAAGTTTTACCGACCGACGTGACTTTTAGTGACCAATGATCAGTTGCTATTGTGAAAGCAATAACGACCGATCATGCGCTGCTACAAGATGAATTACCGACCAACAATCCATTGCAAATTTTACATAATCACAACATAAACCCTTATCATTAATACTAATACACATAATTATCCATCAGTAATGACATTACAGTACTGTTTGTACAGCCCGTCAACACACAGAAACAAATATTAAAACATTGATCAAGCCCAAACCATTAATTTCAATTAAATCACATTCATAAAACAAGTTATCGTAAGGCATGCATTGCACCAAGCTTACATGCTGTTACAAGGTAACATTCCAAATACTGGACTTGCCAGATGGTCATCATAGTTAATAGCAACCTATTACAAAAGTGGTGCAACGATGTTGCATCTCTGATGATGTTTGCTTGGAACCACTTGTATACCAACTAGACTACAACATCAGTCACTACAAAAGGACTGATCCAAAAACAAAATAATGTTTAATAGTTGCTGCTAAGTCACTAACAAAATGGTAGCTTCAAGTCATCATATTTCTATGGATGGTTCACAACTTCACATAGTAGCTTTCAACGCTCAACACTTCCTGAAAAAAAAAACATAACCAAGCAATCAGTTAAGAACCTAGAGGGTATGCCATAGCACTTTGATCAATATATGACTATTTGAGCCTCTATCAACATGCTTTCCAGAAATAAAACAATGGCAAGTTGTAAGTCGAAATGATATGGCTGCCACAAACAATATTCAGAGACTAAAAAAACATCCGAAATCAGCTTAGCATTACTTCTTGTTTTGTGAACACTAATTCCTCCAAAGCTTCTTCATGTGTGGGGTCACAGATTGACATTATAGCCTATAAATTGTATCGCCACTAATAATATTGAGCAACGATAGAGAAATGAAATTATTCTCATATACTGAATGAAAATCATTGTATTAACAATGACGCAAGTAACAATGATAACTTTCATGTAAAGGGAACCTAGGATTTCGATGTAAATGCAAGCTTACACAAGTAACTTCGAAGCTAGTTATAGAGAAGTGTGTATACTAGTTTAACAAATAAGAATGCCATAGTAAGTGATCCGTCTATTGACATCATTTGAGCTAACTCTCATACAACAGATCAGCACCTGCTAGCTTTAATAATTAATCTTGTTGAAGGAGGGCTAAATAAATTGGTCAGGCTTGCTCATGAAGCGGCAAACAGCTGCTAGCTTTTTCAGCATTATTAACAGAGATAGTTCTAAGTGCAGAATAATTCAGCTAACTCTTATCGCAGGGAATAAAGGGAGGCTATATGCTATTCAAAGTGCTAGCAAGATAGCTCTGAATTGAAATGTAGTGCAGATATCTTAGACGGACCACACATACAACAGATCAGACGTCAATTGCTAACTAAACATTTGGCCATTACAATTCCAGCTAACTAAACATCGTACTAACCTTATTAGGTGCTCTGCATCAATTCTGAAGGCCAATCACACACACATACAACAGATCGGGCGTAAAGCATTGAAGCAGAGTAGCAGGCAGCTGTACGATGTACCTGCAATCGAGCTGAGGGACATGCAGCAGCTGGAGCTGGGTGAAGCTGAGTAGCAGGCAGCAGAATCGCGTCACTTGAAGGTCGAGCGAGACCATGGATCCACGGCAAGAAGCCTGGGCCTTGGAGCTCTAGTGGGTCGACGGCGGCTGGATCTACAGTGATGCGCAGATGGCGGCATGGAGGCAAAACGGCGGCTGGATCAGCGATGCACAGCTGGCGGAGAGGAGGCACGGCACAGGGCAAGTGGCTACACTGCTGCTGGTTGATCGGAGAACAGATAACATTGTGAGTGACGTGTGTTAAACTATAAGTGAATTGCTCATCCTTCCTCATCAGCTTAGGTTGGTGGATGCAACTGATTGATGCATAATAACTTAACATGGTATTGAGCCAGAGGTCTTGAGTTCAAGTACTGGCGACCACATATTTCACTATGCCGCTCATATTTTCACGTTTGCGTCCTGAGGGAGCTGCACGTGAGGAGGAGTATTAAACCATAAGTGAATCACCAATCATTCCTTATCAGATTAGGTTTTTGGGTGCAACTGGTTGGTGCATAGTAGCTTAACAACGTGGCTGACAGCAGGACGAGACGAGAAAGAGGCGCCAGATCTGGTGAGGGGCTGCAGCTGCGGTAGGAGAAGGTCAAGGGCTGCGGCGGAGGCAAGGCACGAAGCACACGCGGTTGCGTTGATAGTGAAAGGGGGCGAGTTTTGACAGCGGCATCCGGGAAGGGTGCTGCTGGTGGCGACGGTGGCGGCACGAGTCAAAGAGGCCCATGTGTGGAGTGAAACCTAGACTGAGTGTTTATATACCGTTTTGAGAGTTAGAATTACCGACCGATAGCTGGTGTTGTATATACCCATATTTATCCACCGATATTTGGATGATGTATGCTTTGATAATTACCGACCCATGTTTGATCGGGACGTCAAATTTCCGACCAACAGTTGGTCACTCTCTTTTAGCGACTGATCCCCGATAACTAGTTAGTTCAACATATAAATATAAGCAGCCAGTAAGCTCCAATTTTTTGTACGTTCATCCACACTACCATATCAAAACTATTCACGATGGACATGGATAAGTGGGAAAAACTGCTTAAGGATCTCCAGTAGACAATCCTTCCGTGTGTGATCGTAATGCATGGTTCATCACAGTAGCCAAGATTTTGAGTAAAGCAGAAACAATCCTTTAGGGTGTGATTGGTTGTTCGTATGAACCTGGCCTGGTTGGTCTAAGTGAGACAGGCTGTGTGCATATAATAGTATATTGATTGATTGTCTGTATGTATAGAGCCTGGTTGAGCAGAGAAGCTGTTTGGTTGCTCACATGAGCATGCTGTATTTTCACAAACAACACATGCATATATACAAATAGATTGCTAATAAATTATCAAACAATTGTCTCATATTATAGGATAAATTTGACGCTAAGCTGATATTTAAACCATCTTCCTAATCTGCTATTTATACAAGATTTGAATCTCTAGCGATATTGCATATGCAGGCAAAGTTGTAGAAAAATATTTGTAAATGACATCTCCTGACGCACAGTACAATAATTAAGTAAGGAAGCATAAAGAAAGGAAAGACCACGACCGTTGTGAACGTTTGCACATGCTGAGCGCTGAGCCAAAATACTGTTTTGCTTCAGCTCTCTCGCAGCGAGCGAGCGAGCCTGACCCGGCAGAAACAAAAACGATTCACGTTTCTGCAAAGCTAGGCCAGACGGCGCATTTTGCACCTGGCGGGCCAGGCCCGAGTGCTCGTGCAGGCAACCGAACAATGAGATATTGCATCCCATGAGCCTGGCTAGATCAAATGCAACCAACTAATCAGACCCTTGGCAGTAGGGACTAGGCAGTCTTGAGTAACAGCATTAAACTGCTGTCACTTCGTAAGTCTCTACCACAACAAACAATCGGTATTAAACTGCTGTACAGCTTGTGTATTTAAACATGGATGGCGTAGCGGTAAAGATGGGTCGCAGAAATAGTGCCATTGCCATAATAGTTCCACCAGCATTGTATTGAACTTTGGTCTAATGAACATTTATACACGTCTGGAACCACTGTGAACATTGTATGTTTCGTCTGAATGAAATTATATAGTATTCCTAAGACTGGAAAGAGTGTCCGAAGTTACTGCAGACATCTGTAGGTTGAAGGGAAAAAAAAAAGGAAGAGGGTATTCTCATGTGTATGTTATTGATATATAATAGTTACATGTGGAAGAGAACTAACGGGTCGTCTATAGCTTGGCATGAGAGAAATCAGGATCTAGAGCATAAGGGATGGTTTCCATACTTTCGTCGCGTTCTTGGTGAAGCGTGAATCCTGGCGGCATCTTGCCACATTATTCTCTTGTTCATCATTGTCAAATAGATAGTTATCACTGCACAGTTGGTCAACGGCTGTCTGATCATCGTTGCTGCTACTTTGCTCCGTTCAACATGGGCCTCTGTTAGATCATCTCCGACAGATGATTCAAAAGTGAACGCCTATATCTAAAAACTATCAAATAGGCCAAAAAGAAAAATAGCTTCTAGCAGAAGACCTAATCGAGTACCTATACCTAAAATATTTAGGTTCGAACCTAAATTCTTGAACCGGTGACCAAATATAGATTTCGATGGAGTGACGATCTAAAATCTCTCCAGCACGCACGAAACGCTCAACCACCTTCTGCAGGAAATTTCCCCTGCCCGCATGCCGGCTCAATCTCCACCCGTCCCCGTCAATCTGGCCATGGGATGCGACACCATGGCTACCGCCACCCGCCGCCTCTCCTTTGTAGCACCAAGACGCCGCCCGAGCTTCAGATGGAAGACGCCACGCCGCCCTTGGCCTTCGACGCCACGAGCCACAACCGCTGCTCAAAGGCCAGAGCGCCGAGGATGGAGGCGAAGGGGCCTGGGATGGAGACAAGGCAGGAGAGCACAAGCGCGAGGGGGTGGTGTCGTGGGCGAGCGAGGAGGAGTTAGGCGGCAGCCATGGGCGAGCTTGAGGAGAAGCTTGGCGGTGGCCATGCATGACTGGAAGCAGAAATTGGCCAAGGCCCGTAGGTGAGGATAAGGTTAGGCGTTTTGGCAAAGTAGCCTCACTCAAAGTTGTAATTATTCATAGTTTTTCTGTGTCTTGATATTCTTATGAAACACCTGCTGAGTTTATGTGTATTTTTAGATAGCTTATAGATATCCGATTTTAGGTTCTGCTAAAGTGGAGTACGAAATGAATACCTATATCTTTTCTTTCTTGTATCTAAAACTAATTTTAGGTCTTCGATTTTAGGTCATCTGTTGGAGATGCTCTTAGTACAGTATATTGGAGTCGTAGTTGTGCATGCGTTTACATTCAGCATAGTCTGTTGAGTGATGCCAACCTAGGTGCTCTCGAAGTACGATTTTGTGACCCGTTTGATAAAAATTCAAAGTTCCCTGAGAGGATGCTCAGTCTCCTGGAAAGGTGTAATAGTGGGATGTTTAAGTATACAACTATTAACTACATCTAGAGGTTACGAAAGTGATTCATCAAATTGTACTATAATGAAAACAGGGTATACAGATCAACGGATTAAGTACATTGGTTGCATTAGTCTAAAAAAGGAAAATACTTTAGTTGCATCTACCTGCCATATATAAAGCCAGGGATGGCGAAGCATATGCGTCCGAAGTCAACACATCACAATCAAGGGATTGCAAAGCATCAAAAGGGAACCTTTAAGGGACAGGGGAAACAAAAGGAGATGCATGTAAATTCAGTGTTGTAACAGAACCTTCTTACTACGGAGACGATTCCGTTCTAGGATCTTTCTCGGGTGACGACACGCGCTGTGACATTCAATAGTACAACACATGACAGAAGAATATAGTTACAACAAGAACATAGATAGAGTATAGAGTTTTATATAAATCCGAATTTAAATTATAAACCAGAGTTTTAAAAGTACGGAAGCGAAATAGTTCAACAGTACTAAAGAGTTTTGACGAAAGTAAGATACAACGCCCTCTCACGGCGATACACAGTAGTAGAAGCCGGCCTTGATCGGTGTCATGCCCTTGACACCGTACCAGCGCACACAAGCCTACTCCTTGTCATCATTGGTGCAAAGCTCCCATTCAATATTCTAGCAGCCAGGACGCTGACCTTCCCAGTGGAATCTTCCACCGCAATGGCAGTCTCCACATTGGTCATCTGAAAACCACATAGAGCTACGCCCTGAGTAACTAATTTACTCAGCAAGACTGACCCGTCAAAATGGCCAACTACAGCCGACACCTAGACATGCAAAGGCTAAAGGTAGGATTTATATTATCAAAAAGCCAGCCTAAGAGTGAATCCTTATTTTTCATGTTTTGGCATCAAGTTAAGTTGCCATGCAGAATAATAAATTTAGTTTGCACTAAAACTATAGCAATCATGATTGCAATACAATTAGTACAATTCCATATAGCAATATTGAACCCATTCATCATATTAATGGCTTCCAACACTGTTCCGGAGCAGCGATCAAGTGGCACTCGTTACTATAAGGGGCAGCGGCTCGAATCGATTTACATCCTACAGGAGCAACCTGCTTGCACGACCCATACGCGCTTCCTAGAAGTCGCATAGAGCAACCTTTCGCTTACGGCACCGCAGGGTCTTCCGAGCCTGGCTCCTCCGAGAAGGGTCCCCCACGCGATGCATCCCGTACCGCCATCCGTGGGTAGATTTCTCCCTCCTCTCATCCCTAGTTCCACCTTAAGGAGTAGGGTATCTTCCGACCAAGTGGTAGTCATAGCTACATCAGTTTACTAGGCCCATAACTCTAGCATGCAAATAGTACGTTCAAACTTGATCCCATGGGTCAGACACGAGGCGTAGCCTTAGATGACTCGGACGGGGCTACCTCCTTGAAGACAAGTTGTCCTTCCCTTTCCACCTAGTTGCCCGCCTGGTCTTCATTGTTGTCCCATCCAAACTTTCCTTCAGCCGGTATCATTCCCTAGTGATAATGTTTTCTGGTCTACGAGTGGTCTCCATACCACTCAACAAATAGTCGTCCTAGATTAAGCAGAGTGACTATCGTCCTGCGGCTAATACCGGGTAAAAGGGAACCTACTGCAATACTAAGTTTTCAAACAACTCCTATAAACTTAATGCACAAACAAATCTACATCCCTAACTAGTGTGAAAACAAAAATATAAAACTGGTGGGATGCACCGGGGCTTGCCTTGGTCCTGCTCCTGGTCAGCTGAAGCACCACCGGGTCTTTCTGGCTCCTGCTCCTGTCCCGCCTCCACGTGGTTCACCTCGTTATCTACATGATGCAAATGTGATGTGATGCATGAGGGAAGATTCATGGCAACCAATTTAAACAAGACTGACAAGTATGATGAGTACGGGATTGATTAGTCCAGTAACCATAATGTATAAAACAGAGACATAGGATGAGTATCTTTAGTGTATTTCCTTCATGGACTCCTGTAGTTAAATGCGGTAAGTTTGTACAGAAAGTACGGGGTGCTTATGTGCTCGTCTCCGATACACCAATGCTAGGTACATGATGAGTAGACGCTGATCCAAAATAATATTACCAGTGTGTTGGGTACGTTATTAGGCAAGAATGGACATATAAGAAACAAACCCTAACGTACACTATAGATTGATTAGGAAATATTGACTCTATAAGACAACTAAATAATTTAACATGGTTCTGAAAGCCAAGTGCATATAGGTGGCTTACTGTAGGTAGCACCTATCACGCGTGATTTCAAGGGCAAGCTCCGATTACATGCAATGCTAAATTGATTTTTAAATATTAAAACCATGGATAAGGGCAATTAACTATTTTGACATGGTTCTATTTTTCAATTGTGCATGGGTGATTTACTGTAAATAGAGAATGCTAGGAGTGAATTATTGGCCAATTTGTACTTATATGCAATGAGCCGTAAATTTCAAATAAATTAATCAAGACAAAAGGTTAATTAATTAATTGTGACAAATATACAATGAATGGTGAGCTGTGACTTTGCAAGGACATCCAGTATGTAAACACATGATTTTACACCAAGTCCCAAGAATTTACTAGACACATATTTTTATAAAAGAATTTATTAGTGTTTTTGGCCATTTAATTTAGTGTGGAAAAATATTGGCATGCAGGTTGATTTAGTATTTTTCATAAATATTACCTATCCAGAGTAGACTACTAAAATTTGTCTTGCCCCTAAATTCGGAGTAAATATTTTATTGTACATTTTACAAATTGCTATCAATTTCCTAGAATTTCATAAACCGAGAAAATCCATTTAACTGCTCGTGGGCCGAAACTCCAGCAGCCCACAGCCGAGCACGCACAAGGGCGGGGGCCTCGGGCCAGATCTGGCCTGAGAGTGAGGTCGGGCCCGAAGGCCATCGGGGCCCATGGCCAAAGCGGCACAGAGGCCAGCTCGGCCAGGCCGAGCGCGTGCACCGGGGCGGGCGCGGTGGCGCGACGCCGGAGGCGAGCTGGAGCGATGACATGGTTGCTGACCCCCACGGTGAGGACCAGGAGCCCGAGATGAAGGCGCGGCGCATGGGAAAAAGAGGTGTAGTCTCACCAGTGCTGGACGACGGTAGCGAGAGTGGGCAACAACGGACGATGGTGGCGGTGATGCGTGTTCCGGTGAAGTAGCTCCAAGCACGTGAGCCGAGGCTGGTTGGTTGGATGCGCGAGGTGCTGAGGATCTCGCCGATGGCAGGAATCGACGAGGGGCTCGCCGTGGTGGTCGCCGACGGCCGATGAAGCTCTGGGGAGGGGTCGTCAGTTTTTTATTTAGTGCGGGCAAGTGGAGGCGTCCCACGGGCCGGCGAGGGGTGGAATCAGGGAAGGAAGGTGAGGCAAAGTCGATGAGTCGGCTGATCCGTGCCGAAACGGACCGGAGCGACGGTGCTGTGAGCCCTCATCAGCGGCAATGGCGGGTGGGCTTGTGTGAGAGCGAAAGAGAGGGACGGGGAGGGAAATGAGCGCGTGAGGAGCAAAACCAGGTGCGGGACTCGGGTTTTGGCATCCGGATTCCGACCAGGAGGGGCTGCCATTGGTGGACAACGGCGACGCGGCGCAGCGGCACCGGCGGGTAGGGCCCGTGCAGGAACAGAGAGGGAGAGGGGGCTGACAGGTGGGCCTCGCTTCATTTTTCTTTTTTATTGGTTTTCAAAACAGCACCCCTTTCATAATTTTATATCTTTAAAAATATTGACCCTATGCCAAATCTAGAAATACGGGCGTGCTCATCAAGATGTGCTTGAATTTATAAAAATGATAACGTTTGGTGGTTGCTGTTTGAATTTGATGAGAAACTTTCAAACAGGGGCAGTTTTGGACTGTTTGGGCATTTATTTGGGACATTAAATGATAGAATAAAATTCTGATAAAAACCACAAAATTCTAGTTAGCCATGGTGGTCAACATATATTTTTGGTGGGGTTAAGTTCTATTATAATTTTAGGACTTGTAGTTCAAAGGAGATTCAAATTGTTTGAATTCAATTCAAATTTGACCCCATTCAGCCAGGGTGTCACAAGTTTAGACTCATACAACTGTCCTACATGGTTCTCAGTCAAAGTGGTCATCCAGGTAGGCATGAGAAGCACCAGGATTAGAACTAGGACGACGTTTTCCATTGACACAATATCAAAAGGTAGAAACTCTAATAGTCTCAATCGAGGGGGATGAAAGCAAGCAAAACACTGCCTTTCCATTATCATGGCCATGACGAACTCCTCTGCTCTCGCTCATGGTCCACAAGCAAAGGCGGGGGCACAAAGGATTTGCTGATATCATGGTATGTCTGGCCTCATAATTAAGGAGCCATCCTGGAGAATAGCTTCCTGACATAGGAGTATGGAGATTAGATAAGGTATACTGCTGCCATCACCTGGATGTTCAATCTGGGTGCAAACGCCCGACGTTTGGAACATCAAAGCTAGTTGCCTTCCGATCAAGCAGTCAGAAATTCCCACAACCACAGCAACTCTCAATCAGTGTTTCATACAGCATTTACAAGTTCTTTGTTCTCTCTGAAACTGCCACTCAACATCAAAACTGAGCCGAGCATAAAACAAGGAACTTGATTTCAAGATATTACAAAAGCAAAAAATAAAACAAATAAAATAAATGTCTCATTTCCCCTAAAAAATTCAGCTCACGGTCTTCAGTATGAGTGTCCCCCCCCCCCCCCCCCCCCCAATTTACCCCAAAATCATCATATCTAAACATCAGCAGAAGTTTGATTTGCGTCATGGATTGTGATAATTAAGGTATATAAAATCATCTGCCATTTGTATATTGTTTTTTAAGAAAAAGAACTTTGTTTGCCTAAATATCATGTTTCTGATGACCTCTGAAAATATTTTTTACCAAACATGTCTCCTAACGTTTTTCTGCCTTGTTGACAGCTTGATCATTGGTACTTCACTTTGGTTTATCTCTTTTTCTTTAATTTTGAGGGGACCTTGGTTTCTTTATTAAGAGTGGCAATTTAAATGAAGGGCTCAGGCTGTTGCGCAATCATGCAAGGTTGCACAAATCCAAAGCTGAACACGTTGATGAGGAAGTCATGCAAGATCAACCCAAGTAGTACCGTTTTTTTTGGAGGAAACTGGAAGGCCTAAGCCCTACAGGTTATGTATTAATATAAAAAAAAAATAAAAGGGTACAAAAGTTTGTAAAAGAAGAAGAAGAAAAAGAGTAAGAATACTAAGATTACATGATGGAACTTAACAATTCACTATTGTCCCCAAGTGGAATATGTCCAAAGCAAACAAAGGCCCGATATTACTTCAAAAGGTTATCACGAATTACATTTGTTTCTTTTTAGGATACTCTCCCAAATTGTGTAGATGGATTGAAGCAATGGTCACGGCGGGAGTGTGGGGGTCAACGTAAATGATGATATTGGCCATTACTTCCAAACTAGATGTGGTCTAGTACCACATATATTAGATATCCTTATTAAGAGGGCTAAGAAGGATGATGAGATAACACAAATCATTCCCCACCTTGTAGATGACAATTTATCTATCTTGCAATATGCAGATGATATTATTATCTCTCTGGACCATGACCTGGAACAAGCAAAGAATATGAAGTTGCTTGTTATTGCCTTTGTGCAGCTGTCCGGGTTAAAAAAAATCCACAAAAACGAAATCTTCTGCAACGGCAAAGCTAAAGAGTTCAAAGAAAGTACCGAGCTCTTTGGCTGGAATGTCGTGGAATACCCGTTAAAATATTTGGGTATACCCATGCACCAGGCAACTTCTAAATGCTGAATGGAGAATAGTAGAAAAACACTTTGAAAAGAAGCTATCTTGCTGGAAAGAAAAGCACTTGTCTTATGTGGGAAGATTACTACTCCTAAACTCGATGCTTAGTAGCCTACCCATGTTCATGATGTTCTTTTTTGAGATACCCAAAGGGGTCCTTAAGAGACTTGATCATTATAGATCATGTTTCTTCTAGCAAGGCGCTACAGATAAGAAAAAGTATCGTGTAGCAAAATAGGTATCCTTTATCACCCAAAAGATCAAGGAGGCCTCGAGATTATTGATCTAGAAATCTAGAACAAAATGCCTATTAAGCAAATGGATTGTGAATTTGCTTAACACCGAAGGACCTTGGCAATCGATGTTAAGGAACAAATACATAAGCTCAAAATCTGTAAGTCAAGTATATGTGAGATCTTATGACTCCCTTTTTTTGGTGAGGTATTATGAGATCAAAGGATGAGGTATTAATGTCCGGTTCCTTTGAGATAAAGATGGGACCCAAGGCATATTTTGGGAAGATACATGGGTAGGCCAAAGGCCATTCAAAGGATAGTATCCAACCATATATTACATTGACCGCCAACCTCATGCTACGGTAGCGAGCGTGTTAAGATCCAATACTATAGATATTTCTTTTAGGAGAGCCCTTGTGGATGATATACTCGGGGAATGGCTAGAACTGGTAGCTAATATTTTCACTGTTACCTTGATGGAGGGGAGGGATGCTTTTTAATGGAACCTGCTCAAGAATAATTTATTTACTGTGTGCTCCATGTATCTTCGTACGTTTGAACAATATGCCCCCCCCCCTTCCGTCATAATAAGGTCATTTGGAAATTAAAGATCCTCTTGAAATAAAAATCTTCATGTGGTATCTCCAAAAGGGGTGGTTCTCACTAAAGATAATCTAGTGAGAAAGAATTGAAAGGGGAGTGAAAACTATGTCTTTTGAAATTTTAATGGGATAATCAAATATCTCTTCTTTGATTGCCATCATGCAAGAGAGATTTAGAGGATTGTCTACTTAGATATTAGGATAACTTGACCAATTTGTGTCACCCATATATTATTGGGTCCTTGGCTTGGTAATGTAGATGTCAAAACCAAGACAATTATTTTGGTGAGGGTTGCTGCAATTTATTAGCTGATTTGGAGATGCCGTAACGATACTATATTTGAAAAAACCAAATACTCATTATTTATGCAGGCTCTTTTCAGGGGAACCTATTGGCTGCAGTTCAGGTCGCACCTACAATAGGATAAGGGAAATTTGTCTGAAACACACTAACAAAACATGGTTTTGTCCTGAACACTCCGCCAAAATCGAATTTAGCTGAAACACACTTCACTTATGGAAAAATTCGTCTGTAACACACTATAACCATTTAACTATTATTTTTAACTTTTCTATATTAATATATAAAAGACGTTAGAACTTCAAACTTGACACACATATACACTGCTGCATTTTCTATCAGTAAAAAATGGTGCTAGAATGTTTTTATATTGTTTGGATGGCTTCCTCGATAAATTGAATATTAAAACAATAAGCAAACAATAGAAACAATCAAAAAATTCTAGCTCCATTTTTTACTGATAGAGAATGCAACAATGTATATGTATGCCGTGTTTCAAACTCTAATGTGTTTTATAAATTGAGATATTAAAGTTGAAAATAATAGTTAAATGGTGATAGTTTGTCATAGACGAATTTTTCCACAATCGAAATGTGTTCCAGCTAAATTCGATTTTGACGATGTATAGAGGATGAAACCACATTTTATTGATGTGTTGCAGACAAATTTCCCATAGGATAATGATGCAAAGGACATGTTCATCACGACGAGCTCGTCACTTGAAGTCATTGCTTGGTAACAGGCCAATCCTGGATGGAAACATAATACAATAGATTGCGTAGACTTTTTTCTCCTTTGCTTTCTCCTCAACTCTTTTATGCAGCTGGTAGTGCCTTAAATGTGTAATAATTTGAATGTTGTGTATGTTTTTAGCAGCCGGATTTATTTCCATTTTCTCAAACAACATTTCTTTCTTTTTGCTATGGGCCAACAGCTGAAATCGGTAAGCCTCATAAATATGCGAAAACTGTTGTAGTATGCACATTTTATTGATATGGCACAATACAAAATGGATGGATTAATATTGTTCGCGGCTATGCAGTAATTGGTTTGGTGGAATTTTTCATAGCATGTTAAATGCAACGCATTGAGACAGCAGCACATTACTAGCTCTTGACCATGAGCATGGCTGTCATGATTTTTTTTCACTCTGAAGAGGTTGTACACATTCCCTACGAGAAGCGATTTCATCCCCTTTTTCCAAGTGACTAAAGTCTCCATCCTACCTATGCCAACAAAGCACTTACACACTTCCTTTGGTGTGTGGCTAGGAGATCACTTCAAAGGCTTTTCCATGGCTTCCTCAATATTGTACATGCCCACTTAGGTTTTACCTATCGGGAAGTAAACTCTTAACCCAAGAGGCCCCCTCTTGAACCAGATGGTTTGAGGATTCCATCCCTTCACCACATCTACCCTTGGGACTACCGGTAAATCCCAGCCATAGCCTCACCATCTTCACATGTACAAAACTAGCATCCACCAGTTACTATGACAAGCCGCACACATACTTGGCTCATGGGTGGCCACTCAACAAACCAGTCCTTGAATTGATTCAGGTGACAAAACAACCTAGGGGACTACCAATAAACCCCGGTCATAGCCCCCAAACTACCGCTAAACCCCAGGTGCAGTACCCAATCCGGTCACCCAAATCCTAATCTCCAATTTGCCATCTTACATTACCCATTAATCCTCAAGTATCATAGTTCAATTACTCAAGTAAGAAACATTCCAACTCGACACAACAAGGCTAAGCAATGTTCTACCCCACAACAACAAATACACTAGGGTGACAAGGATGATATGAAATGTGTAGCAAACCCAACCAATAGGTACGAATCATATTGACTCGAACATGCATGTTTGCAAGCAAAACATTTATAAACTAGGTACAAAATGGTCGAAGACACTTGTCTTCCTCGTGCAGCTCAGTGGTGACTTCGAACTCAAGGTCTTTGAAATTCACGTGCTGCTCTTCTCCTAATCATTGCAATCATTAGAAAAGAACGCAAATAAAGAAGCTAAGAAATAGTATGCCAAACAGTAATAAAGTACAACAAAAACAGTACCAAAAGATATTACTCGTCTCAACATTTGCGTGAGCACAAGAATCGCTAAAAAACAGAGTTACGAGTAAAAAGTATTGAAGGTTTGAAGGTTTAGATGCTAAAATTATAAAACCAGATAAGTTTAGGGACCTAAAAGTAATTTCAAAAAAGTACTAGGGACTAAACTATAAAACTTGAGAGCTAAAATATAATCTATAAAAAGTATAAGGGTGTTGTTTTTGTAAAATTATAGGACAACAATATAATTTATAAAAGCTTAGGGTTTTATTTGTAAAAGTTCATGATCTAAAACTAATTTAATAAAAGATCAGAGTTTTAAACACAAAATGAATGCTATCTGGTAATTAATCTAATTAAAATAAATTTAAAAGGCCGTGGACTGGGTTCATGGACTTCATGGATTGGGGTTACGTTCTAGTCCATGGGTCCATGGTGGACCAATTTCGTCATAACCCTTTGGCGTCATTTAATCTTGGCCGCAGATAGCCCAATGGATGGCTTGGGAGGCCTTCGACGAGATGGCGGCCGTTGGTGATGGAGAAGGTGGTGGCACCATGGCCGAGCTCACCAGAGTTTGCCGTGGTAGCGCTTTGAGGATCCGTCCTCAATGGAGTTTCGGCCATAAGAGAGAGGAGAGCGAGTGAAGGCTCACCGCGAGGAGGACCGGGGAGGTGTCACGATGGCGAAAAGCGGTGGTGAGGCTTCGGCGGCGTTAGGAGGGCATCGTGGGCGTCTTTTCTCTTTGCCGGGAGGATGGATAGGTGCGGTGCGGCCTTGCGATCCTCGGCGGGAGGTCAGGGGCATCCGAGGCACATCCTCATGCATCACGTAGAGATCATCAAAGGGCTTCTATGGCGGCGGCGACGCTAGGGCATGCCAGCGCGAGACAGCGCAATTGGTAATGGGGTGAGCGGAAAAGGAGGCAGGTGGCAGTTGGTCCCGCTATTTATGGGCATGTGGGGCCCGAGGTTTGCTGTGGCGCGCACGCTGAAGCGAAGGTGACAGTCGTGGTTAGGGTTTAGGGCGTGTGTGAGCTCAGTTATGCCAAGTTGGCTGGGCTGTGCAGGCGCAGGCTGCTGCTAGGCCAAGCAGGCTGACGTGAGGAGAAAGTGTGGGTATGCTGGGCCGTAGGGGACATTTGGCCCAAAGCGACGGCAGGTCGAGCAGGATAGAGGGGGGGGGGCAAAATTAGGTTGAGGGGAATGGAGAGAGGCTCTAGGTGGTTTTTCTTTTCCTTTGTTTTTCTTTTTCTATTTTCCTATATCTAATTTCTAATCTAATTGAAAGCTATTTTTATTTGAATTTTAAAATAGATTTTGTAGATAATAAATTCCAAATGCAACATGAGTGCAACAAACAAAATAATAATAATCTAAAGTAATTTATTAAATTTAGAAAATAACTCTTTTGCCTAAAATAAATGATAATGGTTTTAATTAATTTAGGATAATTTTTATTCTGTCATAAATTTTGTAAACAATTAGTGAAATTATAGTCACAAATAAAACTTTGAAATTTTGGTGTGTGACAGTGGTGCCATGTTTATGTCATCGTCATTCATTCTCATTGGAGTCATCTTGAAGATGCTTCTTATTGATCTTACCGAGCTGGTTTATGCATCGGAAGATAATAATGATTAGAGAGGATATGATTTTATTTTTAGTTATTAGAATAATTGTGAACATATGATGATGGTCAAGGTAATAGGTGATTGGTTTTTACTATAACTCGCTTTTGTAGAGCCAATCCTGGGATAAATACGTCTTCCCATTATCTAGGAAAATAATCCATAATCTAGAAAAAATATAGGAAGGAATGTATTTTATACTTTTCCTATACTAATCTCTGACAACAAACGAGAGCATCCCTAGTACATATATAGTAGATGCAGCGATTTCATTGCCCAAGATCAAATCAATGTTTTGGTTGCATACCTATTGCTTGCTTTAAAATCAACCATTACAGATGCTGACTCGTTTTCATTGCATGGAAATCATCGGTGCATGCATCGAGGTTCGGGTTCAGTTATATATATCTCGAGGTGCAATAATAAGGGATGAAAATGAAGAAGTAATCTCCAGTGTACATTCATACTTTTTTTTGTGGTGAACAATGTACATTCATACATCAACAGTGAAACGTCTGTTCTAATTAACCATATTTCACTACTACAATAAGCACTTTCAGTAACGGGTCATCACCGACCTTTCGCTACTGATTTTTATATATTTTTTTAATGGGCTGCATGCCCACCACTAACTGGGTTAGCAACATAAAAAAAGATGCGGTAGTGACGCGCACCACCATCAGCCTTCCAAAAAAAAGGGCCCGCACCAAAAGGTGTTGGACCCTACTCCCAAATCCTAACCCTAGGCCACCATGGAGTGCCAGCTACCACCATCTCAGTGATGGCCGCCATCCTCGTCGTCGCCTCTGGTGCCTCCGTCGCCGCCATCGCCATCGCAAACATTTCTGCGCCGGCGCGCTTGGTGAGAAAGAGGATGGCCCCCACTTGCTCGTAGCCATCCAGGAGGTCACCAACGGCCTGCGACGCGATCCATACGGCATCGAGGGCCACCGTCATGGTGGCGGCCATCATCCCCACGATGTTGGTGGTGGCCTTGGCGACCATCCCCTCCCTCAAATCCACCGTAGAGGAGGCCTGATCTAAGGCAGTAGAGGCAGCAAGGATGCCAGCACCTCCAAGGCGCCCCACACCAGAGGGGCGGATGCCTGATCTTCCACTTCTTTCCATAGGAGTCTTCCATCGATGGCGTGCTCTAGGCCATGTCCCAGTGCAGGCGGTGGCAGCGCAGCGCCTAGATGTGGCGTAGCCGGCTGACGCTCCCACTGTAGCACGGACGGGCCATGGGAGCAGCAGAAGGGGAGCGGAAGAGGAGGGGCGAAATGGAGGAGGTGAAAGTGGCGGCAGAAGAGGAGGGCCAGAAGGGGACCGGAAAGAGTTTGCCCTCCCCCCCCCCCCCACCCCCGCACCCCTTCTTTTACAGGTGGTGGTGCAAGTTAGTTGCGGGCAATAAGGTTTTTGCAACTAATTTATACCATTTAGTCACGGACAACCTCGACCTCGATTTTGTAATGGCTTTATGATGCCGCCATTAATGCCAATACCCCTTTTGTTGATCAAAATCATTTTTCTAGCAGCGTTTTGAGACAGGCATGAGATGAATCAGGATTAGAAAGCTGCACTATGCGTCCCCCTGGTGCCTAGCTCAAATGTTGAAACCTCCGACCAACTTGCAGAGATTGGATGGAAAGCTCAAAGATTGAGCAAGTGCGGCCACTGAAAATTCAGTGACTTGATGGCGAATTTTAAGAAATATATAAGCATTGTATTAGAAGGAAATCTTTGGTTATTTGTGTTCTCTGTTCTGGGCTTCACTTAATTAATTGTCAAATTGTGTTTCAGTCTAAAAACTTGCCCACCGCAATTCATGTAAAAAAAGAATAGTACAGTATAAAGCACAGATGTACGCAAGAAGGTAGCAGAGTCGTGTACTCAGGCACAGCGGATAACTAGCTCTAGACAACAACATCAACTAGATACACTGATGAGGAAAGAATGAAGAGACAAGGTAAACCGCATCTGCTATCTCTCTGTGTAAGTTCCAAAAAAATGCAGCTTTGCACAAAAGATGAGGCATGATATACACATTTTTTCTAGTTCTGGGGAGTTGCAGTTCAGAGCTTAAGTGTATTCTTCTTAGCAACTTTATGTGATCGTTTTCTGTTTCAGTATTGTTGACTATATTTGTGGCGCCTGACCTTAGAGTTGATTTAACTATCGAAACACTGTCCAGTTAGTTTTTGGCGAACCCTCTTTTTTTTTTTTCTTTGTGCTCTCCAGACCTTCTAGTTATGAGGAAGTAGTTGTTGCAATATTTATGGTTCCATATATAATGTTTTGTGGTTAGTGATTGCATAAGTTAGAGAACATGGCTGATAGAAGGATAATCATGCAGGAATTGGATGTATTGATCATATGAGAGGGGTATACATATATAGCCCAGGCCAGAGAGGGACTCGACAGCTGTGGGCGTGCGTGCGTGATCAGGGCGCCGGCCCTAGACGCAGCTAGGCGGGCAACCCCACTAGACAGTAAAGGAAGCTATTCTAACACCCCCCCCCCCCCCCCCCCCCCCGCAGTCGGAACGTCTCTAGCCACAAGCGAGAATGTTCAGACTAGTTCTAAACTCATTAAAGAGCGAAGCAGGCAATCCCTTAGTGAAAATATTTGCAAACTGTGATGTCGTCAGAACATGGAGGACTCGAACTGCACCAATAGCCACCTGCTGACAGACGAAGTGAAAATCTATCTCAATATGCTTCATGCGCTGGTGCTGGATTGAGTTGGAGGACATGAAGACGGCACTCATGTTGTCACAGTATACCAAGGTTGCCTTTTGGAGAGGTGTGTGGAGTTCATGTAGAAGTTGGAACCGGGACGCTGAGTCAAACCACGGAGAACCCACCGTGCCTTGTAGCAATCAAGGCGGCCATCAGAGGTGAACTTGTGTCAGAAGATCTACTTGCCGGTGACCACGTCCACACCAGGGGGACACGGAACAAGATCCCAAGTGTGGTGGGACTGAAGGGCTGCATGTTCCTCCTCCATCGCAGCACGCCAGTGCGGATCTGCAAGGGCATCGCGGAAGGTACGGGGTACCGGAGAAAGAGCCTCAGCCTGAAGAATCTGAGGCTACTTGAAGCCATGAGCACCCCGTGTGACCATCGGATGTGGGTGGCGGACCGGTGTCACAGTGATAGCGCCTTTGGGCAAAGGCGCAGCTGGTGGAGGACTGGGCGATCATAATGCGACCACAGGAGGACGCCGGTTGTAGACTATCGTTATCAGTGGCTTGGTGAAGTGTGTGTCTGCTGGAGAGTCCGGTGCCGCGCGTGGCACGGGTGTTGTCGGAGGAGAGGCCTCGCGTGGCGCGGGTGTCATCGGAGGCAAGACCATGCGTGGCATGGGAGGCGTCGAGGGTGTGGCCGCGCGTGGCCCAGGGGAGCTGGCGAGGGACACAGGTGCGGTGCGAGAGCCAGCCGTGATGGGAGCGGAGGTCGCATCAACCATAGGGGCCGGCAGCTCGAGCAGCCGCGGAGACATCGCCGAGGTACCTGGAGAGAAACCAGAAGGGGGTGGTCATATGGGAGCGACCGGTAAGCAATCATCGGTATCCAAAAAATCAAAGGCGGCTGCTGGAACTGGGGATTGAATCTCTTAGAACGGGAAGGAAGCCTCATCAAAGACAACATGATGAGATGTGATGATGCAGTTGGAGGAGAGTTCGAGACACCGGTAGCCCTTGTGTTCGGGAGAGTACCCCAAGAAGACGCAAAAGAGTGGAGCGGGGAGCGAGCTTATGTGGGGCGGTGGCCAAGGTGTTGGGATAGCATGTGCAACCGAAGACTCAGAGGTGAGTGTAGGTAGGATGGCGCCCATAGAGAGCGAAGTGAGGTGTGCTGACGACTAGTATTTTGGTAGGGAGGTGGTTAATGAGATATGTGGCGTTGTGGAGGCCCTCAACCCAATAAGGCGATGGGAGGGACGCTTGGATGAGGAGGGTTCTCACAATGTTGTTGAGGGAACGAAGAGCGCGCTCAGCCCGGCCGTTCTGGGCGGAGGTGTAGGGGTATGACATACGTAGGGAGACCCCTTTGGTGAGGAAGAACGAGTGAGAGAAGAAAGTGCAACTAAACTATGTGGTGACATAAGAAAAAAAGTTAGAAAGAGTGGAGAAAGTGTCCGATTTGAGGCGTAATGGGAATATCCACATATGGTGAGAGCAATCATCAAGAATGAGCAAGTAGTACTTATGACCCGACACACTGACAACTGGAGAGGTCCATAAGTCACAATGAACTAAATCAAAATTCTTGACAGGAATTGGATGTATTGATCATATGAGAGGGGTATACATATATAGCCCAGGCCAGAGAGGGACTCGACGGCTGTGGGCGTGCGTGCGTGATCAGGGCGCCGGCCCTAGACGCAGCTAGGCGGGCGACCCCACTAGACAGTAAAGGAAGCTTTTCTAACAATGGCCATGTATGTTTGGACTACTATAAATAATGATACTCTTGTACCACATCAATTGCAAGATAGCGAACCATCTCGAAGAGCATCTGGCCGTCTAGATGTGGGAGAAACGATACTGCTGCATACCATATGTGTGGAGCACAAGGAGTCACCTAGACATGAGAGGCATCAGGATTGTAAGGCTGACTTTAGTGCACCGTGGGACAATGCCGGTTCCCCGTAATTTGGCACACTGTGACCTCCTTTGGTAGACATGCACCCGCCGTAATCGGAGGGACACGCTAAAAATAGGAGGCACCCGAGGCAGCTGTGGGGGTGACACCAGTTCCTCGTGCTGGATTGTGTTGATGAGTGCATGGCTTCACGACGTCTGATGATGCGGCCTGCCCAACAACAACTACGTTGGGCTGCAGATCCCAGTAACGATCTAATCTCTGGGGCATCGACTTTGCAGAGGTACATTGAGGCGCGGTATGCCCAATGGAATGGAGTCTGGCGTGACGGTTACATTGCCTTTCGGCCGATCTATCCAATGACACAATGGATATGGAATTACGTGCATTGAGTTGCAAAAGCCTTCCATCTGTGCTGTATGAAACAGTAGATGCTACAAAGCAGCCAGATCAATAGGGATTTGTCGCTAAACAAGAGCGCGCTCCCTCTGATGGAGATCAATCACCTCGAGTGTATATATAGATAAAAAGGGCACACTTCGCTAGGATTATACAAGCACCCGGGAGACTTTAGTCTCAATAGCAGGTATCGTTGTCTAGCCATTGTTGAGTTGGTAGAGACCAAAAACAAAAATGGCATAGGACGACCACGATGATAAGCACACAAGGTTCCCGTGCCTGGCCATGGTGCGTTACGCGGTGGCCAGCGTGGTGACCGTGCTCACCGTCGCCGTCGTCGTCATGGCGATCACCATCGACCTCCGCGGTTCTGACGACTTGCACCTCTCCGTCCTCCAAGGCCATATTGAGGCTACAACTCTGTCGTCATGGTGCAGGTAAATGCCACCATAACATCCTTAACCTCCGTGACTGGTGTTGGCCAGCCACCGTCGGCTTGGACGAACCCAGCACTGCCACCAATGCTGTCATTTCCAGGCCGAGGGAAAAGGTAGTCTACCCTGTCGGTTCCATGCTGCTGTCGCCCGCGCCGGCGGATGCGGTTAACTAAACTCAGGGAAGAAACCTTATTGGCTCCTCTGTTTGGTGTAACCGCGCATACTAGATATATCCCGCTACCTCCGGTGCATATCTTCTCCTCATGCTGATGGAATATCATGTTGATATCCTGTTTTTTTCTCCTCCTATCAATGATGAATCGATTCATTGTACATGGACCAATTCATTAAAATCGATTGTGGTGGAGTAGTTTATATATAGTATAACCCAGCATGTTGGACTTTTGCACTTGCCACGGTGACAAATTTATAATGAGATACTTCTGACTTATCTCACTTATTTACTCCACTGAGTAAATTGTGTCAGAGCTCACTAACTTTCAGGCATGCGCAACCAGGTAGCTGTTTTTTTTTCTCGAATACGCAAGAGAATTACGTATCATTATATTAAGAAGAATGAAAGGTCCAACATGGACAATACAAATCGCCTGATGGCGGTTGATGACATCATTCCTACATAGGATCACCCGCCAAACACAACACAACCAAAACTCCTCTAATACCGGCTATGATGGCCACCACCTCTATGACCAGCTATGGCCAGACCCCACGCAATCCTTTTGCCCCAGCTAGACACCACATCTGAGCATTGTTGTTGATGTCCTGGACAATCTTGTCCACGCTGGGCGGCATGTGTTCAAAGACACAAGCATTCCTATGCTTCCAAAGGCACCAAGAGACCAGCAGTACTCCTGTGTTGCGGCCTGCCGGCCTGTGCCGCGGAGTCGAAGCTTCAGCGTCCCTCCATCAGTCCTGGAGCAGCAGGTCATTTGAACCAGGTGAATGCTCCTGTGCACCGATTTTTGAGAGAACCTGGTGCCAGACAATCCTAGAGAAGCTGCACGAGATGAGAATGTGCTGCACTGTCTCGTCAGCTTGATCACACAGCGGACAGCGCTCAGGATGTTCCATGCCTCTTCTTGCTAGGCGGTCCGCCGTCCAGCACCTGTTCAAGGTTGCAAGCCACATGAAGTACTTGCATCTCGGTGGCGCCCAGCGGGCAACCAGGTAGCTGTTGTTTTAAATTGGACTGCAACATCACTAAACTTTAATTTTTATGAGGTCACTGGATTACCAAATCACGCTAATCATAATATAATGTTGACACCACATTTTCCATTGAATTGCAAAATAATCAAAGTATCCTTCATTTCAACTCCTCATGCTATCATACAGATCGATCACTGTCATAGATACAGATAGCGCTGTTGTTTTGTGGCAAATCCCATTGGTGGGGCTGCCTATTGTTGCTTCTAGTGTTTCGCACAGCACATATGAAAGGCTTCCATGACTTCTCTCACACGTCAATCCACAGCTTAGGGGGATGGATATGCCATGTGGCGGGGTAAACGTGACCCCATGATCCATTCCTGCGGGCAGGTCGTGCCGCCATGCATCTCCATGCGGTAGACGCCCAGATCGTAATCGGGTTCACCAGACCACACGTCAACACCGTACATCACGGGGAATTGGCGTGCCTCCTATTTTCACGGTGTCCCTCCGACTACCGTGGGTTCATATCTACCAAAAGAGGCCACGACGCATGAAATTACAAGAAACCAGCATTCTCCAACACTGCATTTTGGTCAGACTTACAATCCTGATGCCTCTCATGTCTATGTGACTCCTTACGCCCCAAATAGACTGCTGCAAAGATTGCATTGGCATACTATGCAGTATCATTTATAGTAGCTCAAACATCTAGGCGACAAGATGACCTTCTAGATGGTTTGCTACCTTTTAAATCGGTGTGGTACAAGACTATCATTTATAGTGGTCCAAACATTAACTGCATCCAACCATGTGTGACATCCTAGCCCAAGGCTTAATAGGATTGATAAAATACTCATACCAACAAGTTATAACTTCTTTTCCGAAAGCTCATCTCCAAAGAACTCCGAGGTTAAGCGTGCTTGTCTCGGGTATGCATGAGTGAGAACAAAGTGTGCAGAAAAGACATGTGTTGGTCTATGAGTGCAGTTTTAAGGTCCTAGAGAGCTGTCATGTGTAAGCAGGCCTGGCCTCGGAGGGGCGGGACGTTACACCATGTTCTCACTTATGCAACAACCAACCACAAGACATCTATTATATATATATGAAACCAGAAATATTTCAACAACTTCCTCATAACTGGAAGGTCTGGAGTATACAGAAAAAGGAAAGAGGGTTCGCCAAAAACTGGACAGTGTGGCGATAGCTAAATCAACACTAAGTTCAGGCGCCACACATGTAGTTGTCTGCCTTATTACACGAGTCAAGAATACTGAAACAGAAACAATCAATAAAGCTGCTTAGAATAATACACTTAAGCTCTGAACTGCAACTCCCAAAAACTAAAATAGCAAATGCGTATAGCATGCCCCATCTTTTGTGCAACGGTGCATTTCTTTTTTCTAAAAATTGGCATGCAGTATCATTTATAGTAGTCCAAACGAGAAGAGGACCTTCTAGACGGTTCACTACCTTCCAATCGGTGTGGTACAAGACTATCATTTACAGTGGCGGAACTGAGGGCAGGGGCGTGGCCCCCCTAACACTGGTGATTTCTTTTGAGTACCATATACTATCACGTATGCAAGCAAGCATGTCTTAGGAAAAAGAAAACACGTGTTTATCTTTGACTTTCAGTTAGCTAAAATACACATTCAACATTTATGTGTCCTGCACTCCATCAAAAGTGCTCGGGACTCTGGAGGGCAGCTCCTGGTCACCCTTGCCGTCAACAGCGAGATCCTGGTGATTATGGCTACTTGTCGAGTTGGGCGTCTAATCATATTTATATATTTGCTAAATTCATATAATAAATTAAAATAACAGTGCTATAAATTCGACTGAGGATAATCTATGATAGAAAACTTTTGCTGAACTTGGGACATAATCTTTCTATAAAATCAAAATTATTATACAAATAAAGAGACTTTTTTTCTTTTTTTACAAAAAAAGGTAGCTGTAGACAGGGCAAGGTGGCTTAGCTCATCAAAATCTTTAAATTTACATAATCATTTGTCAACTAAAATTAATATATGTCATGGATAGCTTGTGCGAATCTGAACAAAAAGTTGTTTTAAATTATTTGTTGAACCTTTAAATTTTCATCGTGTTTGTGTGGCCCCCCTTAATTTTCTTCCCCAGTTCTGCCACTGATCATTTATAGTAGTCCAAACATGCAATTGCATCCAACCATGTTCTCACTTATGCAACCACTAACCGCAAGACATTATATATGAAACCAGAAATATTGCAACAACATCCTCATATCTGGAAGGTCTGGAGTACACATAAAAAAGAAAGAGGGCTCGCCAAAAACTGGACAGTGTGGCGATAGCTAAATCAACACTAAGCTCAGGCGCCACACATATAGTTGTCTGCCTTGTTACACGAGTCAAGAATACTGTAACAAAAAACGATCAACAAAGCTTCTTAGAAGAATACACTTAAGCTCTGAACTGCATCTCCCAAAAACTAAAATACACTTAAGCTTGAGCAGGCGATCGACGCGGCCTCTTTTTTAAACACTGCGTAAAACATGCCCCATCTTTTGTGCAAAGCTGCTTTTCTGAAAAAAAATTACACCGGAAGCTAGCCCATGCAGGTTACCTTGTCTCTTCATTCTTTCCTCATCACAGATCAGTATAGCTAGTTGATGTTCTTGTCTACAGCTTGCTATTCGCTGTGCATGAGTACATGAACCTTGCTACCTTCTTGCCTGCTTCTATGCTTTATACTTTACTATTCTTTTTTACACGAATTGCGGCAAGCAAGTTTTAGCCTGAAACACAGTTTAACAATGACGTGAAACACAGAACTTAAGTCACATCATCTTTTGCTTTCATTCAACTGCACTGAACATGAGATTTACAAGTGCGTGTATGTGATAGATGGGACGTGGGAGGGGGGGACGGCAGCTTCATTCATTTCAGCTCTGCACTTATATATCTGTCCTCCAAAATAAGTACCAATCGCACGCAAATATTAAAGATTCGCTTATAATAACAAAATGCAATATATTTCTTAAAATTGACCATGCCGTCACTGAATTTTTACTGGTGTAAGTATCATGAAGCTTCCAAATATTTTATCGTTTTCAAAAAGAAAATAGACACCAACATGATAAATTACCGACTACATGTACCAAAATATTAATGCACTGCTTGCATAAATGTTACCTTTTTGGAGGAGCATATCAATGCACAACCTTATAAGCTGAGGTGAAAAGAAATATTGCAAAAGAAAATGGCAGGCTGATACAGTTGCATCCATAGTCAAATACAGGCAGGGGAAACAGCATGGGATCATTTTTTTTTTCTTTTTGTTTTGACCAACTTCAGTAAACATGCTGGCAGGCCATTGGAATGCAATGGGATTTCTCAATATTCCTTCCTTCGACATTAAGGAAGAAAATGCAAGACAACACCTTTCAATCAGAATTCCTCATAGAAACCTTTCAACAATGCAGGCTGCAATATTTGGAACAAAGGAAGAAATAGGATTATTGAGCATAAGCAGACCAGCATGCAAAACTGAATGAAACTTCAGAGATTATTGTGACAATTTTTAGGCTGAAAGAAAATAACAGAACGACTCCTTGTCAAAAACTAGATTCTGTGGATGGAACTTAAATTCAGTTAAGAAAACTCAAAATTAATGCAAGAAAAACAGTAGAATGGGTACCTAAATAGGGAAAAGATGTTGTCTGAAAGGCGAAAGGCATACTAGTAGGCACAATACTGAGATGGGTATCATCATGGTCTATTAGGGCAGGTACAATACTACATATAGGCAGTCTCATAGGCCGTTTCATGCATTGCTATATATGATTTTTGATAATGTAGAAAAGAGAGAGGGAGGCGAGAGAAAGAGATGGTTGTTCGTATAGCAACCACCTCATGTGCTAGAATTTAGGAATATGAGACGACTTTCATACCATTATATAAGTTCTAGTGGTCTTTTAACCTACAAGTATTCCTTTTTTATATCTATAATTTAAGGAGTTGTATAATTAATAGGAGACAACTAATAAAACCATCCATTATATAAGTCAGCTCATAACTCGTGTTAAGATTACATGCCATATATACATGAGACGACACTATTGTACTTGTCCTTACAACTTGTATGTGTATTAATTTAGGACAAAGAAGGATGGTAGTATACCTGATCAAGTGGAGCAAATAAAGCATACCCTTGAATACACTGAACGCGGAACAATGTTCCATTTTCAAACTGGGAAGGAACCACGAAAACTGAACAGTACCATTCCTCCACTTCCATAACTAACTGCAAATCCAAAACTTCACCATATTAAATATAGGGGTGACAATTTGACCATGTCAGTTGTCTTGAATCTTCCAGACACCGGCACAAGCAAGCAATCCTCCAGACAGGAGTTCCAATTGGGGAGAACACCAGAGTTTTACCGTACGCCGGAGAAGGCCATGATGCGTGCGGCCAGTGATAAAGGACGTCCTAGACGACGCAGTGGTGGGGCATTTCGTCCAACGGGATGGCCGGTGGTGACATGCCGAGCCGTATGATGCAGAGCGGCAGGCAGCCGCGTCCTTCAGGGCGCCGACGAGGGAGGCTGAAGTGGGAAAATGAGGTGGCTTTGGGCTTTGGGCTCTGGGCTCCGGCTCTGCCATGAGGTGCACGAATGTGACATGCCAGCGCGTGAAGTGGGAAAATGTGTTGTTTCCCGGCCTGCAGCATTGCTGACCCCGCCGGTGGGGAAGCTGGGAACGTTGCCAGGAAGCCAATCAACAACCAACATGTTATGGACCGCATAGATATTGAGAGCCAAGATTATTTGTACCACACTCCTCCTGATATGCTCTCGCTGTAGATCAAGCTAAAATAGAATCTCCTGATGCTTCCTATGCCTATCGCTCCTCTATATACGATGTATTCCCTCGTATCAAAGGCACAGGGAAAGACCAAAAAACGTGAACTAAAACAAACCTAGGATAATAACAGAAGAAAGAGGGAGTCATGGGCTCCGCCCTCTGTGACATGTGTTATATAGCCTGTGACAGTGACACACACTGCTATTTCTTGGTTAAACATCAGGACTCGTTAGAATCATACATTCAAACTACCACATTGGCCATGCTCCTAAGGATATGTCATGTCTTATGTGTGTGAAACAAAATGCAGTGTCCTGCCACCTCCCATTCCTATTGACCATCTCAAAAAACCAATAGTCATTCAAAAAGCTGAAAAGTAAGAAAATAAAAAAAATGAATCCTTACAGCTAGTAGGCTTTCTAAACGTATGAACCAGAAATAGAAATAGAGTAGGGAGGCATAGTGCTAATCTTTGACGTTATGTGGAAGTATTTTTTCCTGCAATAATAATTGTAAAAAGACTAGGAATTGGAATGCGACCTTTATTATTAAAATTAGTCATCAAAAGTGTCATTTGAAAATATATTTGGAGAAAGAAGTGCTGGATGTATTAAGACAATTTTTTTACTGTAAATTGTCTTATATGACATGTATCTAGAAATTTCTATATATTTTTTTTAAAAAAATCATTAACGCCATTGAAGAAACAGCTTCACCTCCAACCAAAAGTCCTCTTATTTTGGACCACCATACAAAATGATGAAAAAAATGTTCCATTTCTTCATACATGTCAATAAAAATTAGAAAGAAGCCTATTTTACCTTCCTGAGGTTGTCCGGTTTATGTTCCCCCATTATAAAACTGGGTAGTACGACTTCTTGAACTCTTAATCCCGTTTATTTTTTCTCCTCCGGTGGTTTATAAGGTGGTTTTATCCTACGTGACAGATGCCATGTCATCATCTTCTTCTTTTTTTCTCTCTCCTTGAAAGTTGCCTAGAGGGGGGTGAATAGGCAAATCTAAAAATCCTGCAAAATTGGACTTAAACAAATTTATTAGACTGACCGGCAGTGCCGGTGATGGTGATCGATAGTGCCGATGGCCACTGCCGATGAGCGATCGGTAGTGCTGATAGATGAACAGACAGTCGTGAGAAATCTAGATTTAAATGGTTTCACGGTTACTATATGATAATTTACTACAACAGTAGAATAAAAGGGAACACTATGACAATAGGAAATGACAAAACAAGGGCTACTCAAGTAGATCTAGCAATTTAAGCAAATGCAAGAACAAACCCTAGATAATGAGTAATTAAACAATAAGTAAATAAAAAAGGCACACGGAGACACAAGATTTGTTACCGAAGTTCGGGCTCACAAAGAACCCTACGTCTCCGTTGAGAAGTCCACAAAAGACCGGGTCTCTTTCAACCCTATTCTCACTCAAGCGACCATAAAGATCGAGCTCGAATTCTCCACTAGCAAATCCCTTGTGGAATGGGTGATACAAACTCCCGAGGCGTCACCACACAAGTTAGAATCTCTACGGGCACCTCTAACCGTCTAGGAGCAAAGCTCCAAGAGTAACAAGCACAAGTTACAAAGATGACTAAATTGAATGCTCAAGAGTGGAAGGGTGCTCTTTTCAATAGGAATCAATGGCTCACTCAAACCCTAGCTCAAGGAATGAAGCTTGGACTTGGAGAGGGAGAGTGAGGAGAGTGAAGCTCAAAAGAGCCAAATGATTTTCGGGTGCTAGTGTAAGAGCACGAAGTGGGGTGAGGGCCTTTTATACAAGGGGCTCAAAAAGAGCCGTTGGCCTGTCTGGACGCCCCGCACCGGCACTACCGGTCGAGCCATCGGCACTGCCCGTAGGGTTTCTGATACACTGTCATAGATCTGCAGGCAAGGATTCGGCCCGCACCGGCACTGCCGATGATGCAGCCACAGAGAAGATAAGTCATCTCTGGAGACCTTGACTGGCACTGCCGATCAAGAAGACTGGCACTGCCGACCGCAGTCAGCCAGAGAGCCTGAGGGTTGACAGTCTCTGTGGAGAGGGGACCGGCACTACCGATTAGGGGATCGGCACTGCCGATGAGCTACAGGCTGAGCTAGACAGAAAGAGTGGTTCTCTGGTAGAACTGATCAGCACTGCCGATCAGGGTGATCGGCACTGCCGATAAGCTACAGCCAGAGAGCCAGAGAGAACAGCCTTCTCTGGATGAAGCAACCGGCACTGCCGATGAGGCCATCGGCACTGCCGATGATGTCAAGACAGAAGCCAGAGAAGTGTCTGTGCATCACAGCGCCTCTGGGAGAGTGGATCGGCACTGTCGGTGAGGACCACCGGCACTGGCGATGAAGGTAAAAACAGAGGACGATAAAAATAAAATTTATGGGAAGTTTGAGCATTTGACTTTAACAAATTTGTAAATTATACCCCTCTTAATAGTACGGCTTACCTATACTCAAGTTTAGAAATAAAAACAACATGAATCCTTCATTCTTGAGTGAATCTTGGACTTTCAATTTGAGGCAAATGACATCTTCTTTTCTCCGTTTTTTGTTTTAATGCATTACATTCATCAATTGAGATAGTCATCTACACATATACTTAATGAAAGCATTAGTCCATTCTTAATTGTATTGACGCCAATCACCAAAATAAAATTAGGGGCCTAGATGCACTTTCAATCTCCCCCTTTTTGGTGATTGATGACAATACAACTAGATTTCATAGAAATGTGCAATAAATTTCATATTGTGATATAAAAGTGATGTGGAGCTCCCCCTAAGTGTGTGCATATGAGAAATAATAATCAATGAGTAACAATGCACATATTTAAAGAAAAGTGTGAGAGCTCCCCCTAACACCGTGCATGTGAGACAATTTGCAAAAATGAAGCATAAGACATGAGATAATGCACATGACAAGTATTTTCACACAAATGCATCTAGAAAGTGAAAACCAACAATACATCATCACATAGATCATGAATAGCACAATAACTTATAAAGAATAAATAGAGAGTTTTACAAGCACGTGGAGATTAAAGGGTTTTACAAACCACAAGCAAACAAGTACAAATTGTCCATCACTCTCACAACTCATAAAATGAAAACAAACAAGAAAACTAACTGAACCAATCCAATCTTCTTCTCCCCCTTTGGCATCACAATACCAAAAAGAGGAAAAGAATCACCTCAAGCCTCACTCATCCGTGGAAGCATCGTCATCGTCCTCATCATCATCCTGAGCCTCCTGGACAACCTGAGTAGCCTGAGTGTAGATACCCCAGGGATCATCATAAGTACCCATGTCCGGCAGTGGAGTGAACTGAGCTAGAGGGGGAAGCTCAACTCTGGTGGTGGCGGCGAGGCTCCTCATATCGGTCTAGATCTGAGAAAGAGCCTGCTGCTGCTCTCTAACTGCCACTGTAGTGTTCCGGCATATGCAAAACATAGACCTGATGTCTCGGGAGACCTTCGAAGACCGACGGCGAGGGGGAGGGGCAGCACTAGTGCCGGCTGCCGCTCCCACTGCTGCTGCTGCTGGTGCTAAACTCTGAGGCACATCTGCAGCTGGAGGGGTACCACCGTGGGGAGGAGACGCAATAAGAGGAAACTTCTTCGGCATGACTGAGGGATGCTTGTGATCACAAATAAATTGATAGCCCACAACATGCAGAATCATCTTCATGATGTAAGGAGCATAGATCAAAGAGGCCTTACTGGTATAGGAGTTATAGAGAATCTCTGTCCACATGAACTCAAACACATTGAAAGGCTCTGCTTCCTCTTTCATAGCAAACATCAAAGTCTTGGTGGAACTGAGAATGTGAGTGTGGTCGCCCACCTTAGGAGTCAAGGTCACCCTAAGCATGTTGTTGAGAACCCGAAAATAGCTTCATGCCATGATATGAACCAAACTCAACACCATGCTTGGGGTCAGCATACCTAGCATCATACATGAAACCCCACTCACTGTCCTCTTGAGAATCAAACCCTAAATCCACTAAAAATTAAGATTTAGCCAATAAAACTTTACCAAATTGCTTGGGTGACTAAATTACTCCTAGATGAACATCTCAATCAAGTGAAATTAGGCAAAAACATAAGGCATTGTGAGATTCAAAAGATGGAGATTTTCAAAAATACCTTCAAAAAGGTCCTTCAAATCCGGGAGGAGATGGAGGAGGGAAGGCCTAGGAGATGATTTGATCCACTCCTCGCTTGATTCCACGAAGATTAGCAAGTTTTTGGAGTGGAGGATTTTGGTTAGGGTTAGAGAGGAGAGAGTTGCGGCGAGGAATGGCAGGAACTGAGAAAAGACTCGGTCCCGTGAGGGGACCGAGTGGATTTGAAAAGTTGAACCCCGCATCGGCAGTGCCGGTTCTAGGCGTCAGCAGTGCTGGTGCGGGTTAAAGCACAAGGTCCAGGCCCGCATCAGCAATGCTGATGGGGAGCATCGGTAATGCCGATGAGGGCTGCCCGAGGGGCAAAAATCCCAGATAGAAGGCTATCTCTGTTGGACATCTGATCAGCAGTGCCGATAAGGGTACCGGCAGGGGCGATCCACTGAAGATCAGACAGAACAAAGTACAGAAAAAGATAGGAGGGGAGTTTTCAAAATAGTTTTTGATGGACAAGGGGAGATCTTGACATCCTATGGTCAGCCAACAATCAACATCTCATAACAATGATCATATTTTGACAAGATTTGATCTAGAGATCAAAACTTAGCACCAATAGCAAAAATAGTAGACTTTTGACATAAAGCAATTATTTTTGCAATAATGAAACAATCACCATTCAGATGTGCACATCCTCTACATTACATTGCTAGAGTCAAGAATATTTAGTTCACTCCTAAGATAGCAAAATCTCTTCTCATCTAGGGGCTTGGTGAATATATCGGCTAGTTGATCTTCGGTTCGCACATGACTAACTTCTATATCCCCCTTTATAGAATGATCTCTCAAGAAGTGGTGGCGAATGTCTATATGCTTTGTGCGCGAATGCTCAACGGGGTTATAAGCAAGCTTTATGGCACTCTCATTATCACATAGGAGAGGAACACGGCTCAATTTGTAACCGTAGTCCCTTAGAGTTTGTCTCATCCAAAGTAGTTGTGCACAACAACTACCAGTTGTAACATACTCAGCTTCGGCCGTGGAAAGTGCAACGGAATTTTATTTCTTGGATGACCATGACACTAGAGACCTACCCAAAAACTTGCATGTACTAGAGGTACTCTTTATATCTACCTTATCCCCGGCATAATCCGCATCGGAATAGCCTAATAGGTTGAACTTTGAGCCCTTGGGGTACCAAAGCCCTAGGTTCGGTGTGTGAACCAAATATCTCAATATTCTCTTAACGGCCACCATGTGACACTCTATAGGAGTGGCTTGAAAACGTGCACACATACACACACTAAGCATGATGTCGGGCCTAGATGCACAAAGATAAAGCAAAGAGCCTATTATGGAGCGATATACCTTTTGATCAACGGGTTTATCCTCTTTGTTGAGGTCGAGGTGGCCATTTGTTAGCATGGGAGTTTTGATGGGCTTTGCCTTGTCCATGTCAAATTTTTTCAATAAGTCTTGTGTGTACTTTGCTTGACATATGAAGATGCCCTCCTTGAGTTGCTTTACTTGAAAGCCTAAAAAGAATGTCAATTCTCCTATCATGGACATCTCAAACCTTTTGGTCATTATCTTGCTAAATTCATCATAAAAGGTTTGGCTAATAGAACCAAATATAATGTCATCAACATATATTTGGCATACAAAGATATCATCACCAAAACGCTTAGTGAAGAGGGTTGCATCGGCCTTGCCAATGACAAAACCCTTTTTAACAAGAAAATCCCTAAGGCATTCATACCATGCTCTTGGGGCTTGCTTAAGCCCATAGAGCAATTTATGGAGTTTATAAACACGGTTAGGATACTTAGTCTTCAAAGCCCGGTGGTTGCTCCACATACACCTCTTCCTTGATTGGCCCATTTAGGAATACACTTTTCACATCCATTTGGTACAACTTAAAATCATGGTGAGTAAAGGCAAGTAATATTCTAATAGACTCAAGCCTTGCTATGGGGGCATAAGTTTCATCAAAATCCAAACCTTCTACTTGTGAATACCCCTTTGCCACGAGCCTTGCCTTGTTTCTTGTGACAACACCATCTTCATTTTGTTTGTTGTGGAACACCTATTTGGTGCCCACAACATTCTTGTTCTTTGGTCTTTCCTCCAATGTCCACACTTCATTTCTTGTGAAGTTGTTCAATTCTTCTTGCATGGCCATCACCCAATACGCATCCTCAAGTGCTTATTCTACCCTAAATGGCTCCATAGAAGAGACAAAAGAGTAATGTTCACAAAAACTACTAACTCGAGATCTAGTGATTACCCCCTTGTCAATATCTTCAAGAATTTGCTCTACAGGGTGATCACGTTGTACATTTTGATGCACTCTTGTGTGCGGTGCATGTGAGCTTTCTTGACCACCATCTTTATCAACCTCTTCATCATGTCTTTGAGAATCATTACTTGATGCTTGTTCATGATCCCCAACATCTTGATCTTGACCACTTACATGATCATGATGTTGGTTTTGTCTTGAGGAAGAGGATTGATTTTCAATACTTGATGTTTCTTGTGGTCTCACATCACCAATGGCCATCCTTTTATTATGTTTCTAGGAGCTTCATCATCTACACCATCATTAACAACTTGCTCCCCTTGAGAGCCATTAGATTCATCAAATGTCACGTCACGTGAAATTACAACACAACCGGTGGTTTTGTTGAATACACGATAGGCATGAATATTTGACCCATAACCAAGCAAGAAACCTTCATCAACTTTTGGAGCAAACTGAGAAGTCTTGGGTTTCTTGTTTAGCATAAAGCATTTGCTCCCAAAAACACGAAAGTAGGAAATATTAGGCTTGTTATCGGTTAGTAGCTCATATGGTGTTTTCTTTAATAGTCGATGGAGATACAACCGGTTGGAGGCATGGCATGCGGTGTTGACGGCTTCGGCCCAAAAGCGGTCGGACGTCTTGTATTCATCAAGCATTGTTCTTGCCATCTCAATGAGCGTGCGATTCTTTCTTTCGGCCACCCCATTTTATTGAGGGGAGTAGGGTGCCAAAAATTCATGCTTGATGCCCTCTTCATCGAGATACTCTTCAACTTGAGTGTGCTTGAATTCGGTGCCATTGTCACTCCTTATTTTCTTGATCTTGACTTCATATTCATTTTGTGCTCTTTTCATGAATGTCTTGAGCACATCTTTTACTTCACCTTTATCATGCAAAAAGAATACCCACGTGAAGCGAGAAAAGTCATCAACAATTACAAGACCATATTTGTTACCACCAATACTTATGTAGGAGACGGGGCCGAAGAGGTCCATGTGCAACATCTTCAATGGCCTTGTGGTGGTCATCACATTATTGGCGGGGTGTGATGCTCCAACTTGTTTTCCCGCTTGTCATGCACTACAAATTTTATCCTTCTCAAAGCAAACATCGGTTAGTCCTATGATGTGGCCGCCCTTTTAGAGTTTGTAAAGATTTCTCATACCAACATGGGCTAGCCTTCTATGCCACAACCACCCCATGTTGGACTTTGCTAATAAGCATGTACCAAGTCTAGCTTCATCCGTGGAGAAGTCCACAACATAAAGCTTTCCTTTAAGCACACCCTTAAAATCAACCGAGCCATCACTCCTCTTATAGATGGTCAAACCACATTCGTTGAACAAACAATCATATCCCATTTTACAAAATTGCAAAATGGACAAAAGATTGAAGTCAACGTGATGAACAAGCATAACCTTAGAGAGAGAATATGAAGGAGTGAGAGGGACTTCACCATAACCAAGTACTTGTCTCGTTCCATTGTCACCAAATGTGATGTACTCATTTTTGTTGTGACTTGGCTCGAATGACTTGAACATCTTTTTGTCTCCGGTCATATGATTGGTGCATCCACTATCAATCACCCAACTTGATTCTCTGGAGACATAGTCCTACAAAACAAATTAAGCTTTGTTTTTAGGTACCCAAATTTGCTTGGGTCCTTTTACGTTAGTCACAAACACTTTGGACACCCACACACAAGTCTTTGGCCTCTTGTTGCGTGACCCAACATATTTAGCAAAGACACGACCATGCATGTTTCTCATGAGCACATAAGAGGCATCAAAATCATGAAAGAGTGCACATGAGGTGTTAGGCACATTAGCATAAAAATCATTAACAAAAGAAGTTTGGTTAGTTTCATTGTTCTTGGCTTGCTTCTTTTGATAAGATCCTTCTTTGATGGACTTGAGGAATTCCTTCCTTTTCTTGTTGTCCCTAGCATTGTGCTTAGCACCCTCAACATAACCAATGCCATCCACGACATGTGGCACTCTAGTATATGAGTATGCACCTCTTGCATAGTTTGCCTTCTCATCATCAACAACATTTTTCTCATGTTGTATTTTGCTTTCAAGAGCTTTTACTTGCTTGTTTAAATCATCAATCAATTTGATATTAGAAGCACAAGCATCAACATCAATATTATAGCATCTATCACATCCTTTGCTAGTGGAAGCATGAGTGGAATTATTTGAGGAGGATGTGAAAGTTGAAAGAATCCTATATTGTTCTTCAAGAGACTTATGAGTCTTTTCCAAATCCTCATACTTTTCTTGAAGTTCATCTTAGTGCTCTTAACATTCTCACAAGTATTCTCAATTTTAGTGAGAGACATAGTTAAGTCATTATTTTTCTTTCTCTCTTCTTCTAGGAGCTTCTCTAATTCAAGGTTTCTTTTCTTTTCAAGAATAAGCAAGTCTTCTTGTTTCTCAAGTAGCTCCTCTTGCCTATCATTTTCTTCCTTTTGTTTTTCAAGTAATTCCATAAATTCAAGCATTTTGGGAAGTGAAGCATTAACATCATCATCATCATCATCATCATCATCATCATCATCACTACTACTAACATAAGAGCAATGCTTATGTTTAGATTTTGTTACCTTTGATCCTCTTGCCATAAGGCACTTGTGAGTGTTGTCATCATCATCATCATCACTCAATCTCCCAAATAGAGAAGTGTTGGTGGGAGTGACGCCAATGGCAAGTGTAGCAAAGCCTCCCTCATCCGAGTCGGATTCGGAGGAGGAAGATGATGAAGAGGATGAGTCATCGGAATTCCATTCTTGGCAAATGTGAGCTTCACCTCTTCTATGCTTCTTATACTTCTTGTCTTTCTTGTGATGTTTGTCCTTCCTTCTTTCTTCCTTGTTCTTCTTCTTTGGACATTCCGCAATGAAATGTCCTTCATCATCACATTCATAGAAAGTTCTCTTTGACTTTCTTGCTTTGCCTTTATCATGGCTTTTCTTCTTATAGTCATCTTTCTTAAGGAATGACTTGAATCTTCTCACAAATAAAGCCATCTCATCATCATTATCTTCATCACTATAGTCAACCACTTTCTTCTTCTTCCTTTCTTGCTTTTCTCGTGTAGCATTGAGTGCTACATTCTTTTTGTCACCATTTGCTCCCTTAATTTGCTTGATCAAGGCATTTATTTTGTTGGCTTGATCATTTTGTTGCTTTTGGGAAAGAAGCTTCTCGAGCACTTCATCGGTGGAGAATGTTTTAAAGTTGTCCTTCTCTCTCATGTTTGAGCAAATGTTGCTATCCCAAGGTCTCAATGCTTGTAGTAGTCTCTTGTTAATATCCAAGTCGGTCATTCTAGCTCCTAGTGCTCTTCTTTGATTCAAAATTCTCATGAGCCTATCATGAACTTCTTTTGCACCTTCTCCCGGACACATGATGAACAAGTTGAACTCGTTTTGTAATTCTTCAAGTCTTGCATCTTTAATGGAATCAATGCCCTCATAGATAACCTCAAGTTTTCTCCATAGTTAGTTGACATTCTTTATTCCGGCTACCTTGTCATACTCAGTGGCACTAAGTGCGGAAACAATTGCACTAGCAGCCACGGCATTGCGATGAATGTTGATTTGATCCTTACGGTTTGGATTGTCTCTATTTTCCCACAAGAAACCATTCTCGGTTATACTTGCAATATGAGGACTCATGGATTCCAAATACATCATCATCTTGCATTTCCAGTTAGCATAAAATTATCCATCAAAGTAGAAAAGTCTACCGGACCCTTGCCCAATGCGATCTTCTTTGAGATCATCATAATCAAACATGACATTGTTGTTGGTTTTTGGTAGCCCATCTTTATCAATATCTTCAGTCCTTGGATTTTCTCCAAATACATCATCCTCGGTCCCTGCTCTAGATGTTCCACTAGACGGAATTTCCTTTCCCTTCGTCATCTTTATCTTCAAGCGATTAAGCCTTCAAGAAGATCCCGCTCTGATACCAATTGAAAGTTGCCTAGAGGGGGGGTTAATAGGCAAATCTAAAAATCCTGCAAAATTGGACTTAAACAAATAAATTAGACTGACCGGCAGTGCCGGTGATGGTGATCGGCAGTGCTAATGGCCAGTGCTGATGGGCGATCGGTAGTGCCGATAGATGAACAGACAGTCGTGAGAAATCTAGGTTTAAGTGGTTTCGTGGTTACTATGTGATAATTTACTACAACAGTAGAATAAAGAGAACACTATGACAATAGGAAATGACAAAACAAGGGCTACTCAAGTTGATCTAGCAATTTAAGCAAATGCAAGAACAAACCCTAGATAATGAGTAATTAAACAATAAGTAAATAAAAAGGGCACACGGAGACATAAGATTTGTTACCAAAGTTCGGGCTCACAAAGAACCCTACGTCTCCGTGGAGAAGTCCACAAAGGACCGGGTCTCTTTCAACCCTATTCTCACTCAACCGACCACAAAGATCGAGCTTAAATTCTCCACTAGCAAATCCCTTGTGGGATGGGTGATACAAACTCCCGAGGCATCACCACACCAATTGGAAGCTCTACGGGTCCCTCTAACTGTCTAGGAGCAAAGCTCTAAGAGTAACAAGCAAAAGTTATAAAGATGATTAAATTGAATGCTCAAGAGTGGAGGGGTGCTCTTTTCACTAGGAATCAATGGCTCACTCAAACCCTAGCTCAAGGAATGAAGCTTGGACTTGGAGAGGGAGAGTGAGGAGAGTGAAGCTCAAAAGTGCCAAATGATTTTTGGGTGCTAGTGTAAGAGCACGAAGTGGGGTGAAGGCCTTTTATACAAGGGCCTCAAAAAGAGTCGTTGGCCTGTCTGGACGCCCCGCACCCGCACTGGCGGTCGAGCCATCGACACTGCCAGTAGGGTTTCTGACACACTGTCATAGATCTGCAGGCAAGGATTCGGCGCACACCGGCACTGCCGATCAAGACATCAACACTGCCGATAACGCGGCCAACGAGAAGATAAGTCATCTCTGGAAACCTTGACCGGCACTGCCGATCACAGTCAGCCAGAGAGCCTGAGGGTTGATAGTCTGTGTAGAGAGGGGACCGGCACTGTCGATCAGGGGATCAGCACCGCCGACGAGCTACAGGCTGAGCCAGACAGAAAGAGTGGTTCTCTGGTAGAACCGACCGGCACTGCTGATCAGGGTGATCAGCACTGCCGTTGAGCTACAGCCAGAGAGCCAGAGAGAACAGCCTTCTCTGGATGAAGCAACCGGCACTGCCGATGAGGCCATCGGCACTGTCGATGATGTCAAGACAGAAGCCAGAGAAGTGTCTGTGCATCATAGCGCCTCTAGAAGAGTGGATCGGCACTACCGGTGAGGACCACCGGCACTGCTAATGAAGGTAAAAACAGAGGACGACAAAAATGGAATTTATGAGAAGTTTTAGCATTTGACTTTACCAAATTTGTAAATTATACCCCTCTTAATAGTACGGTTTACCTATACTCAAGTTTAGAAATAAAAACAACATGAATCTTTCAATCTTGACTCAATCTTTGACTTTCAATTTTAGGCAAATGACATCTTCTTTTCTCCTTTTTTTTGTTTTAATGCATTACATTCATCAATTGAGATAGTCATCTACACACATACTCAATGAAAGCATTAGTCCATTCTTAATTGTATTGACGTTAATCACCAAAATAAAATTAGAGGCCTAGATGCACTTTTACTCCTCTTTTTCTTCTTCTCTCTCCTCTGCTTCTATGCTTCTCGACATGGCATCACTGCAATGGCGTGCGTCGGGGCTCTCTGCCTCTTCGCCGCCTACCCCTCCTCCGTCCTCGCCACCATCGGCGAAAGCAAGCCAGGGCATGACACGAAGGATTGCCTCTCCGCGCGGCAGCTGCCCCCCGCCTCGCTCTCCCTGGCGCTAGAGCCGATGCACCTCGACGCACCACGCAAATCTTTGCCGCCATGACCGAGGGTCCCTTCGGCTTCACGACTGAGAAAGCCATCGTCGTCTGTCGTGTCCCCAACGACGGGGTGCCCCTTGAGGGCGGCATCCTCTAGCTCTTCACTGTTGTGGCCCAGAAGGCGAGGTCACCACCGAGGAGGAGTCCATCGTGGGAGAGGGTGTCACCGATGTTGTCTCCGCCGCCATCGACCGCTACGATGTGCCGCGGATGGAGACCCCGCTCTACCTCGCCATCCGCCTCCACGACCCTATCGTCGCCGACTAGTCGCTGCAGAACGCCGACGGGTGGTCCACGCTGCAGGAGGCCATATCCACCCGCGAGGAGACCATCGCGACCATCATCATGCGTCGTTGCCAGCCACTCGCCTTGGCCAAGTGGTGCCGCCGCCTCCCGTGAATCCTCGCCTCTATCAACGGCATCCACGACTTATACATGGAGATCTCATTCCACTTCGAGTCCTCTGTCATACGAGAGAGAAGAAAAAGAAAGAAAGGGAAAAGAGAAAAAGATGATGACATGGCTTCTTACATGTAGGACCGGTTATACTATGTAGGATAAAACCACCTTACAAACCATCCCAGGAGGAAAAATAAACGGTATTAAGAGTTCAAGGAGTCATCCTATCCGGTTTTGTAATTGGGGAATATAAACCAAACAACTGTGATAGTTCAGGGAGGTAAAATAGACTTCTACCTAAAATTTATATGTGCTTACTATTCTTCAAATGGCTTTACCAAAGCAACGTGGCTACATGTTTCCATTGTTGCTTTTTTCCTGTTTTTGTAATATAGTTATCCACTGCTTTATCCAGCTCTTTACAACTGACAGAAATGTATTAGTTAATCTTTGTAATATATACTAGATATGCTTACTTACTGTCACAGATAAATATTAACAATGTTACGTGGCCTTAATTAATCACGTGGTAATCACACCTATGATGTGGCCCCATAGAGGGCCCAAGTAAATCCCAACACGATACGATCCCACCTTGACGCAGTCAACATCCCTGCTACTCGCTCAACCCCTCCGAGTAGGGTCAACCGCAACTCGCCTCGCTCGACCCCGGCAAGTGGGGTCGACCACACCCCACCTTGTTCGACCCCCGTGATCGAGGTCGAGCACCTGGTGGATAAAATCTGACATCCACCGCCCATAATGATGATGTGCGCGCGTGCGTGTATACTATCTCTGACACCATCCGCTTCCCCGGCCAACCCTGTCAGTGGTCCACGCTACTGATAGACAAGACGGGGTGCCGCATCACAGCACAACACAAGAGTAACGGAGGGGGGGAAAGACTGATGTGATAGTCATGATGGGCGTGGACACACTCTGATGACTAACTAACGAACACTAGCCGACAAGATGCTCGATCATGTCCGCTACGCTCGACTGTGAGTGACCATGAGCAAGCGGGGCGAAAGTCAACAACTACTCTCTGCTCCGTCTTAAATACCACAACGGGCATGCAGTAACTGTGACGGGGAGTCAAATCACGCTATAAACCTACCCATAGCCCATCATCACCCCTATCCGACGAGACAACACACGGCACTATGATGGAGCCATGCTGAACAGGTTAGGCCAGCACGCCACGCTCGACCCATCAACTGAATAAGGGGGCATGCCCTGAACTAGACAGTACATATCGACGTGAAGGTCGGGTCAGTGGGTCTCGTGATGACCGGCGACCGCGTCGCCAACCGAAGACCTAGCAACTCTCTCTTTTCTCCCTCCATGTATACAAGCCCAACCCCTTAAGCTATAAAAGGGGAGGCCTTCTTCTTCCTTAGGACATCTCGAAACATATCTCCAAAAACTCACCACATCTGAAAAACACATCACCCACTCACACACAGAGAGAGACTTGGAACCTCTCTTAACCCCCCCTCCTGCAAGTGTGACATGAACAGCTAGCCGAACTGGACGTCGGGGTTCTCCCCGAACCAGTATTTATTCTCATATCCGCCTCTTGCAAATTTACTAGTCGGTGATTCTAAACACCGACACTTACCCTGTTTTGTTTCTATATTCGTTTTCTTGAAGTAAATATGCCCAAAATTCACCTGCATGCAAAAGAACACAATCTCTTGCAGTGGCAGTAGGACATGTCTTCGTTAAGATTAGATTATACTGATGAGTCCCTCCATGTGTTATTGAGCACCTTGCCACATGGATTTCTCGGCTTCATCTTTGTTTATAGAACCAGCATTTTTTCTTTTTGAAATATCGGGGGTGCTTTATAGTTAAATTAAGTTCACCCATATTCTCATGGCGCCGGCAACCACGACCAGGGTGGCTACTATTTACTCCCATCAAACTCTCAGAAGATAGGCAACATCCTCCGCAAGAAATACAACAGCATGCTGTATTGATCAACCGTTCAGGCCAATTTTGCAGATTAGCTGGTGGGTGTACGTGGGATTGCCGAATATTACAGATATGCTTCTAGGGATATGACATACCTCATTAACTTGGAAAAACGCAGTGCCCTACCGCCTCATATATCTATTCCACCCTCCAAATTAAACGACTATGCATCCACCAGACAAGGAAATAGAAACAATATGGAAATTAATGACCTATCTCTTCTAGTACGTTTTGGATATAAACCTTCGAACTAGAGGATTCAGAGAGAATAGGAGGGCCGCATGTATAGTTCTTTTGTTTCACCGTTTGCCTCTCAGACTCTCACACATAGTTAATTATAAGTTTGATGCCCCTACACTCCTTATTTCGGTATATATAAAGCAGGTTCAACCAAAGAAATGTTTCACCATACATTTCTGTCTTCTGGTAGCTCGCAATGATAAAATAGAGCTGGCCTTCAAGCAAAACTGACAAGCACACATTTCACATTCAGACAAGAACCAACGAAACTGACGAGCACACAAAGAAATTGTGACCTTACCTTTTTGTTTATGAAATCAAATGTATAAACTATAATGTACGATAACACCATGTTTTCCTCAATAAATCATTTAGCTGCTGTGTGTAACTATAGTGTTGAAATTGATCTTGCCCTGCTTATTCGACCCCTATAGAATCTCACTGAGTGACCCACGAAATGCAACTGATGAAATTCCTCGAAAGAAACCCAGATCAGAGTAGCAGACTGCGGCAGCCTTAATGCATGTTCCTGATGAGGATGAGGTCATTCGAAGTTTGAAACAACCGTTTCTTGGCCACGTACCGAACTCCATACCCCATTCTGCGTTCTTGCAACCCCACTGCCATGCATGGGAGATCATTCTGCGCGAGCTGTGCCTTGCGCTGCAGCCAGGATCTCGCTCTTGCTGTACTGTAGAAAGGTACTATACCAGGGATCCCGGCCCCACATTAGAAACTGATGCAGCTTCGGCGGAATGAGCGCTCCGGCGAGAGGGCCAAATTGCTGCAGCTGGGACTCCTGGTGGTTTGTCAAATCTGTGTGATCACAGTAGTTCGAGACACCGAACCAAAACGAAAGAATAACATCTCCATGCACGCGTCGCGGTTTCAAGTGCATCGCTAAATAGCCACCGTACCAGCCAAATTCCAAATGTCTCCTAGTCCTAAATCTGAAGAACGAACACACAGAGGTATATGTACACAAAACAGAGTATCCCCGAAAATGGTGTTGAAAATAAGACAAATTCTATATGAATGCGTTGTGCATAATGTGTATTGTTATTTGCAGGCTCTTTGTTACTTATATATGGGCTCTCCAAGCGGCTTGTATATAACTAGTAGGTTGGCCCGCGCATCTGCGCGATTACTTAATCATAGACATCTTATTAACTATTTATTAGCATTAATTTATGAATGGTTATTCATATAATAATTGGAGTGGATACAGTATAAAGAGGAATGTTATAGCTACATGAAGTCTACGAAAGCTCCATTATTTCTGACCTAGACTACATGTGGATGATAAACATGGCCCAACAATTGCATATCACTATCCGACTCCTGACTTGCTACAAACATGACTATCATTCTCCATTACAAAATACTAATTAAGATTTGCATTTATTGATAAGGGTTGCTGTATTTTTTTATTTTGAGCAAACGGGTTTAGATTAAGTTACTAATTTGCTAGAGGAAAGAAGACTAAAAGAGTTCGCTCCGTTGTGTAAGATCCTCCAATCCACCACGACCACTATATTTTATTCAGTTTTAGCGATGGCACACAATAAATGTGGCGATTAAGGGACATACACGGACTGTTGGGCCACAATTTTCCATTCACGCTATAAAGCAATTGTAGCATTTACTTATTTATATGTGGGTATTTTAAATGGAGTAAATCAAACTAACTATTTAGGGATCAAACAAAATTAAAATTGTTTGAGAGAGAACAATAGATTTTCCTATTTTTTATGTCTGTCATGTCTTCTAGTTTGGCTATACAATTGAAGGTTATGGAAGCTCGACCACACGTCCATAAATCAGACTGCCAATTTGAGAGTATGATAAAAAAAATAAAAATTTGAACATATATTGATCCGTCATGCCAATTTTTTGCTATACTGTATGGATTATAACTATCTAATAACTCTGACACTCATCTATGTGACAATCCAAACCTTCGCACCGAGTATGCCTATGAAATAAGGGGTGGTATCAACTACATAACATTGAGAAAAATAACCATCAATGATCCATCGCGGCTTGACATTGCCCTCTTGCTCACCATGGATAACGTGTTCATGGTTTTGAAATCTGGTCTCTGACAGCCAAGCACATAGCCTTTAATGTGCAAGTCTGTAGAAACTTCTATCAGTCAAATCACTGATAATGTGACTTCAATCACTTACATAGGTACGCCTATAAAATAAGGGGTGATATCCTCCACATAACATTGAGAAAAGTCACCATTAATGATCCATCGCGACTTCACACTGCCCACTTGCTCACCGTGGATAACGTGTTCATGGTTGAAATCTAGACTCTGACAGCCAAGCACACAACTTTTAATGTGCAAGCATGTAGAAACTTCTACCAGTCTCTAAGTCGCTGATAATATGATAAGGATGTTTCACGTTATGTTTTTTACTTCTTCTTAAGCAACGTCGCTCGCTCTGTCACCTCAAGCCTGTGATGTGTTAGGCGCATAAATAGGCTATCTTTTTACCACACTGATTTAGGCATACACCTATCAAACCATGCCTATCGACTATCGTTCTTGTATTGTTATGCTACTATGCTAACGACACATGATGGTCAGCCTAGCTATGTAGCCGGCATGTCCTTGTCCTCGTTCGAACTACTCGCCATATGATTTTTCCATCATAATGCGGTTCACCAATAAGACAGACACCGAGCTCCTAACCATGGCAGGCTATGGTTTGTATCTATCATGGTGTCCAGACTTGGTCCATAGTGCTGCGGGAGAGCTTCATGTACACACATTGCTCCGTTGTTGGTTCTTGCTATGAGTGTTGTCATTAGATTCATTAGCAAACTAACGGAGTGTGCTACTTGCACTTAGCTTGGACATCTGTGATTATGTTCTCACCGAGAAAAAATTATGACATGACATGATCTCTCTAATCTTTATGGTTATAAGTCGTTACCTGATTTGTTTATTTTATTTCTATCTATGACCGAGAAGAAATTGCAAACTCTAATATAGAGAAACAGCCCCTGGTGACTCATCTTTTTTTTCATTTCTTTTTTTCATGGAACTCATCTCACCGAGAAGAAATTCCATCAAAACTTACAACAATTGCTTGTAAACTATTCAAAATTATAGCTTTCCGGACATAAAATTATTTTAAATTTCCAATCCTCTATGTGCCATTTTTGTTATTTTATATTTTAGAGGTTTGTTAGGTCACGGTGAAAAAGACAGTTATGTCCTCAAGATAAAATCTAGAAAATTACAAAAATAACATTTATGAAACTATGTATAAATTCCCACATGGATATAATAAAATTACAACTTTTTATTGCAATTTTGGTACTAAAAACATACCAAAAGTCAAAATAGCCACATGCTTTTTATTATGATACAACCAACAAAAATTTCATATAATTTGTTACATTTCATCTTAAGGGTATATTGATCTTTCCTATCCTCATTTAAGAATAATTAATCTAATAGGTAAATAACAAAGCGGTACAAAGAGGATGAAAATTTAGAATGATAGCATAAAAGGGAATCTGTAATTTTTTATGGTTCATAAGTGAATGGTGTAATTTATACCGGTAGATGGACATATTTCATTATCGATATTGATGACATCAATTATTTGGTTTCATACAGCTACTATATAGTAGCATGCCTCCCAGAACTGCTAGCATATGGCGAGCCAAAAAATGGCAAACCCCTTGAGATGATCATCCAATCCAGCAATCTAGAGCAGTTAGAAGCTAAAAGATAGAGTTGGTCTCCATGTATGCTGATACAAAAAGTGTCCGGTGTGGATGATAAAGAGTGATCTACCTTGGTATGAAAAGCATCAAGATTATAGATTACAACTCAGCCAATTTGTTCGTCACGCTATGTCTTCAAAAAGGGAAATGAGTTAGAGTTCCAAATATTTGAGATGAGAAAAGTTTGACGGCTGCAGTTAGCACGGATTAGCACGGATCGGACTAGCCTAGTATGGAACATGGAGTATCTAACCCTTTCGTCTGCATAAGTGTCGTGTATATTATCAGCGCTAATCTGACAGGCATCGTGCAGATGAACCCAATCTAGTTCAAAGCTTTGCAGCGGGGACAACCACCCTCTGCATATGTTGTGCTGATTCGATACGAAGATCAACCGTGGAGCGCACTGCAGAGGCTACCTTCTTTGTTTTTCCCTCTGCATGAACAGTGTTATCATGCTGAAGCTAAAATTGTAGTTTCGTCTTTCCATGTGATGAATCGGATTATCAGAGGTGTTTTATGTGATTAAATGGTCTTATTATTTTTTTGTCAATGATTGTGTGATTTTTTGTCAAGAATTTTCTCATATTTTGTAGTAATTGAGCAAGCGGCCTCGTGGGATGATGACAGGCAAGACAGTATGCGTACCTGTAATGATCTTTTGATCAAAGGCTTGATAAATATATGAGCAAATTCGGTATACGCCATCAAAACTTACAACAATGGCTTGTAAACCATTCAAAATTATAGCTTTTCTGACATACAATTATTTTAAATTTCCAATCCCTCTATGTAGAATTAGCTATAGTTAAATTACTGATAGTTTCCCTTGGGGCATAATACATATATACTGCATTTAATACATATAGCTGACATTTTTTTTGAAAAGAAAATATATTGATTCCTGGATGCATAAAGCTGTTCGAAAAATTACAACAAAATTACAAAGACCAAGCTAAAGGCATAGCGATATTCACTACTTGCCATATGAATTGTTGAACCCAGAATTTCCTTTATCTGTTTGCATGCTAAAGCAAATACCAAATGCAAAATTGTTGAGCGCGGATCCACTAGCATGATGGGTACGTTCTAACTCTGTTGAAATGCATGTTGGGACTCGAGCATGCGTAATTGACATAGAGCTCAAAAAAGACATGAGTGATATCTTTTAAATCAAATTATTGATAAACTGGAAGCAAATGTGGTTAATTTGGTAAATTTATCAAGACTAAAAGTATGGTGTCATCGTCCGAGCTCCTGCAGGCCAGACTCGGTGTTAGTTGCTATTAAAGATGCGCAGCGCCTGCTCTGTAAACATTGGCTATAATTTATTTATTTATTTTGATAATGAGATTTTACTAGTTTTAAGAAAGATATCAAATGAAATAATTGAATTATTCCTCAGAAGAAAACCAGATCAGAGTGATAGCGGCAGACTTAGCGCATGTTTACCAAATGATGTTCCAGATGAGATCATTGAAACCAGTAACCACCGTTTATTTCTGCTAGGACTGTTTCCTTGATCTCGGCCATGTGGGAAACTCCTTAGACCGTGCGACCCCACTACCATGCATGGGAGACCTCAGACCTTCATCCTGCGCGAGCTGCGCTTTGCGCCGCAGCCAGGATCTCGCTCTTGGTGTACTGTAGAAAGGTACTACCAGGGATCCTGGCCCCTCATCGGTAACTAGTGCAGCTTCTTTGGCGGAAGGAGCGCTCCGGGGAGAGGACCAAATGGCTGCAGCTGGTACTCCTGCCAGTTTGTCAACTCTGCATATCATCACTGTCGTTCGAGACACTGAACTAGAACGAAACAATAACTTGCTTCTGCACGCGCTGTAGTTTTTTGTGCATCCACCGTAGCAGCCAAATTCCAAATGTCTCCTAGTCCTAAATGGCTAAATCTGAAGCACCAACACAGAGAGGTATATGTACACAAAACAGAGTATCCCCGCAAATGGTGTTGAAAATAAGACGAATTGATCTATATGAGTGCGGTAGGCATGATGTGTATTGTTATTTGCAGGCTCTTTGCTGCTTATTTATGGGCTCTTCAGTCGGCTTGTATTGGGGAATTAGTCTCTTCGTAGTATTGAATATATAAACATTTTTTACCATCTATTATATATATTTACTAGCAAAGTACCCGTGCGTTGCTTCGGGTTTAAAAAAATACAACTAAATATAATCATCAAATGCAATATTATTTATAGTACAAATTTATTAAAAAAAAACTTTGTATAGTGCAATACCAGATCCATATCAGAAAGCAAGTTACAAGAAAAAGCGAAAAACAATTGTGTACTAAATTACAACATTCACAATATATACCAGGATTCAACTTTAGCTACCCAAATTAATGATTTAAAACTCAACAGGGAAGCAAACCTATGTCCCTTACAATGCAACACAAAACTAAACAGTTCAGACTGAACTAAAACTTGACACCAATTTTTAGAAAACTACATATAATTCCTAAACTGCTCAATGGACATTTAAAACTTCATGGAAAGAGCAAAAGAGTTTCTATCACATCTTCTACAGAATTGTGGAACTAAATAAGGCGTTCAAATACTCGTCAAGAAGATTTTAATAAAGCTCTACAACTTTTTCAGAGTCTATGTGACTGAAAAAGTGTTTGATCTGCTACACATGCAAAAAATACTACGATCCCATGGCAAACAAGGTGCTCCTGTGATGCAGCTGATTAGATTGGGCTGGTGAAAATACGGCCAACTCCTGCAGGCAAGAAAAAGAGAACAGGGCTGCTCATGGAAGGGCTTTTACTTACTTGCATGTGCTGATTGTTCCGGTCACGTCAGGGAGAACTTGCTGCCGCTAAGATGTCTTAGCTGAGTACTGCAATGGTGCGGCCATCGGACCAAAGAAAATGTACAAAGATTGATTATGAGATAGAAACTGATGTGAACTCTAAAACAATGTTTATCATTTTTTTTCCTGATCGGACTCTCTTTTATACGTGTATATTTTTTTTCCTAATCTGAACATGACTGTTCTATTTGTTACCTGATCGGAACCATTTTGGACAGGATTTTATGCTGATAAAAAAAGAAAACAAAAACCAACACAAGGCAATACTAAAGCAACACCAAATAAAATCAACACCAATGACGACCTCACCTAATTTATTAAGTTGTAGAGATTGAAGCAAAAAAAAGCCACCATGTTTGGTGTTACTGTCTAGAAATTTTCTGATAATAAAAAATAAAGAAAGCCAATTTATTTATCATTTTCTTTACGTAAAAAATTAGACAAAAATACCCATATGTAGATAAGTTTTTAAAAATTACATAGTGTTACCATTACAAAAAGATACGCTGAAATATTATTGTATATACATTAGACAACTCTACCATTACAAAAATAATAACCAGTATATCAATGGTTATTAAGCTTACACCAGACCCCACCCTCGCCGTGCCTCTAGGTGACACGTCGGCTTGTCTCGCACGGTGGCTGTGGCAGCACATGCGCTCGCCTTTGTAACGTCTCATCCCTTCAAGACCGAGCCCGCTTACATCTGGCAGCTCTAGGACCTCAAGACGACGCACTTTGTCCTCACTCGATATATCCGGAAAGAACTTCTCGGTCGGTCACTCATCGCTCCAGGCCAAGCACACTTAACCTTAGAGTTTTTTAGAGATGAACTTACAGAAAAAAAAAAGTTATAATTTATTGAGATAACTATTCTATTAATCCTAAGCCTTGGGACAGGATGTCACAGCCTTCATTGCCACGGTTGCATCATTGGCCAATTAGCCCATAACATCTCCCACACCTTCAAAATCCAGCGTGTCCTCGTGCTTGGGCTCACTCTAGTGCTCCTCGCCAATGATAACTATTGTGCGACTATGAAAATACATAGCCACCTTGCTCTTGACAAACTTGTTGGCGTATCGGTCCTCGAAATCATCAATGCAGGGAACGAACGTGTAGCAGAGGTTGCCGATGAAGCCACGGGTGCGTACCTTGCAGATATCACCGGTGCTAGCATCAGACGTTTCATTGATGTTGCATCGATATCACCGGAACAACAAAGCTGGTTGCCTTCTGATCAAGCAGCCAGAAATTCCCCTCACCGCGACAACTCTCAATCAGTGTTTCATGCACTATTTACAAGTCCTTTGTGTCCTCTCTGAAACTGCTACTCAACCGCGAAACTGAGCACCATATCAAACAAAGAACTTGAACTATTGAGATATCACAACAGGAAAAAAGAAAACACTGAACCAAATAAATGTCTCATTTCCCTCACAAAATTCGGCTCACGATCATCAATATCAAACTATCAGTGTTCACCTCTTTTCAAGTTACCCTAAAATTATTATATCAAAAATACCAGTAGAAGATCCACTGCAACATTTGCACTTAACATTAAAATGTAGTGTGATTTTTATGGATTGGTGACAATTCTAGTTCATTTTTGTGGATAATTTACAATATAAAAATAGTCGCAATTTATGTTACTTATAAAAAAAACTTGTTTGCCTAAATATATCATGTTTCTGGTGTTCTCTGGAAAATAATATTTACCAAAATATGTTTCCTAGATACTTTTTTCTTCTTGTTGATGCCTTGTTCATTATGGGTAATAGCTAAAATCGGTCAGCCCATAAATGTGTGGAAATTGCTGTGATGTGTACAATTTATTGATATGGTACAATATACAAAGTAAATGGATGGATTACATTGTCTGCGACGATGCAGTAATTTGTTTATTGGTTCCGATCAGAGATGCAATGGATTCCGGAGATGGGACGAAGGATCCAACAACCGCAAAGCTATAGAGTAACATGAGTACAGTTAGTCACGCAAATCAACCATGACTGCATTTGGAGGCTTGAATGAACCCAGCGAGAGAAACGAAACCGCAAAGGCCAGCGAGAGAATTAGTACGTGAAATCATCTTCTTTGTTTCGAGTTCTTTCTGCACGTACAAAAACACAGATGCAGCTTCATTGACCGATTACTATATACATGTAGAATCTTTTAATTTAGCATCATAATCTATGCTATCAAATTTAGCCGCGTCCTATATTTTTTTCGTCCTCCGCCAATGGTGCCCAGGATGCTTCTTTGCGCCGCTGGGACGGCCGGGAGGACAACGTGGATAAAAAAGATTCAAAAGAATATTGTAGCATCATGTGGACGCTGGCAGCTGTGAATTACCGGGCGCCGGAGTTTCAGCTGGATGTGGATTTGATGGAGCGCTCGTGCTAACTGAGCTGCTTTCGGCGAAGCAGAGAACCAGTATGGTAGACGGTGGATGATGCAGCGTATTGTGGAACTGTTCAGTCGGAGTGGTGAATCATGGACGACACAAGCAGCGTGTGGACAATAGTACTCCATAGATCTAGATCTCTACAGCTAAAGCAGCGCAAGTTCATAGCCATGAATAAATATACATCCCTGGTACGAGAAAGCTGTCTTGCGCTCGTGAAACGAGACCATAAGACCACACACTCTTCATCTGCGGAGCTACCACTCATCATGATTGTTGAAGAGGTTGATACACACTCTTCATCTGCGGAGCTACCACTCATCTGCGGAGCTACCTCCATTTTTGAACTACCTTTACTCTATCTATATTTCAGAATTGCTTTAATCTTATAAAATTTTGATTTTTATATTTTGTTTTTTATGAGAATTTAACGGTCCCAATGTTTTGTACCTGCATGGGTCAAGTTCTCCTTGTACCCCATATTTATTTTGTGTGGGCCCCACCACATAGGGAACTTAAAATTGAGACATGTTTCTTTACTGGAGGCGGGCAGACAGCTATCTCTTCCAATTTTTTTTTCCTCTCCCTCATCGTATAGAAAAGTACAAAAGCTCTTATAAAAAAAACAAAGGAAAAGCTCAGGCGGTGCAGCAATGCGCTGCCTTCAGCCTTCAACATCTATCTGACACGTGCACCCAACCCACCGCCCATTCCATCGTCATCTACTCATCTTGCTCGTTCACTCCGCCTCCACCTTCTTATCCCCATCTCCTTCGTTCTCACGGGAGAGAGAAAAATTGCAGGAAGCTGGTGGACCGAAGCCGCGTTGTTCTTCCTTTCCCCCATGTTTCACAGTTCACACTGGGGCTAGCAGCCAGTTTTTAAGTTTTTCTCTCCCAGCCAGCACCACAAGTTCGAAGCTGAAAGCAAAAGAATTGTGGAGCTTACTCCACTGCATCAAGTTGGGGTGGAGGCCTATTACTTCAAGAGGACAAACAATGGTCACAAGAGTGAATGAACTTATTGATCTGATCTTGGGTAACTGGGACAGTGAACTGATCCGAGATATATTTTAGGAAAAATATGTTCAAAAAATTCTTGCTATTCCAGTAAATATGGAAAATGAAGATTTATTGGCATGGCACTATGATCCCAGAGGTGCCTTTACAGTCAAATCAGTGTACCATAGACTAAAGATGGATGATGACAATAAGGCAAAGAAGCAATATGGCCACACCTCACGGTCTGATCGTGTTGATGAAATGAAATGGAAGCAGATTTGGAAGCTCGATGCCCCTCCAAAGCTAAAACATTGTCTATGGCGTCTAGCTCGAAACAGCCTTGCACTTCAAATGAATATTCAACATAGAGGGATGGACATTGATACGAGATGTCCCATATGCTGGAGACTAAATGAGACGGAGGACACTGTTTTTTCAAGTGCAAAAATGTTGTTAGGTGTTGGAGGGAGGCAATGCTCAAAGAGGTGCTCCTAGAAATGGTGAAATTGACATCAGCAAGAGAAGTAGTAAAGTTGGGGTGGAGGCGTGGAGCGACGGCTGGCCTCCGCCCACACTCAACCTCGACATGTAGCTGCGCATGTCGTCGTTGCCCGCGTCACGCCAGTCATCGGCCATGACCTGATTCCTCGCCACGTGAGACAGGCTAGCCTCGTCGTCCTTCTCCCTTCCCACTTGTGCTCGGTGGCCCGATTCCACACCGCGTGAGACGGGCTAGCCTCGTTGTCCTACTCCCCTCCCACTAGTGCACGGCTATGTCGCCGAGAGGCCGCGTTCGCTCTTCCTTCCCCACTCACTCTCGTCCGTGCTAGGGTAACGGGTTGCAGGATTGGACGATTCGCGTGTGGATGAAGGAAGGAGAAGAGAAATGAGGATCGCACATAGGCCAAGCTTTCGGCAGACATCTAGGCCCTCAGCCGGCCAGCCCACAGCCCACGCGAACAGGCGGTGGCAAGGGTGACGCGTTCGATCAGAGGGCAGGCCACGATAGGCGAGGACGACGTGTTCTTTCGGAAAGGAGGCCACGTCAGTCAAAATTCTAAGAGGACCGGAAATCTTTCATGTGTTGGCTTAACACTATGTGCGAGATCCACACCACACCACAGCACAAGGTAGCTTATAAAAGAACAGTACAACATCGCCTACTATGCTTGTTTGAAACGTGGAGCAAAATGTCATGAGCCTCATAAGTAGTTTGAAATGTGAAGAAGAGCTGATCTATCGCCTCTTTTGTTTGATGATCACAAGTCTTTCAAACCCGCACAGATCCCCGATCTTCCATTGTTGGATCAAAGTTCAACATTATACTTATATAACAACAATACATCGGTGGTACAGAAGATTGATTACCATAATGCCTATGGTGTCGCCGGTAAAGTAATTCAGACACTTAGAAACATCAGCATTGCAATCTAAGTCTGAATATGTAATCCAAGAAGTGACTCGTCTGCTTCTTGTGTAACACAAACTTACAAAGAATGAGAATCTATAGATAATCACTAAACTTACTGCAAGCCCCGCTCCAGAGCAGATTTCCGTGTTTTACTGGAAAAGTGGGCTTCCAAATTAAAGCGTGCGGCTGTTGCCTGTTGCCGGACAACTCAAAGCAAACTTCACATGCTCGAAATTCTCAAGGGGCTAGCAGGGTGAAAATGAAAGGTAATCCATTGAACAGCGCTGTCTTCTGTTGCAGTCACTCCGTGCACAGCCGGAGGTCCCAACGCTGCAGCCGATTTCGCTGGCGCGGACAGCGGCCAGTATCCTATCGCATGTGTATGTGCCGTAACTGGCGGCCTCTCGCTACATCAGTCAAGGTCGAGCGAATGCACTCTAGTGCAGGGTGGCGTTATAGTTCTGCTCACATTCCCTGTGCATCCCACTCTCAGGCAGCATATCCCCCGAACGACCATTCCAATCTCCTCATCACACCTTCCTGGTAATCAGGCCACTTCCGCTGCAGGACGTGGATCGGTCAGTTTATATGCCAGCGTGCCAGTGCTAGGTGAGGCTGCATGCTCTCACCGCACAACTAATGCTTCACCAACCAAGAACCAGCAGCTCATAGAAACTTCCCTTCAGAATTACACATAACTGCACCGTTGCTCCTGTACAATTGCCACTTCACTAACCCAACCATTTTACCAGCAGATATTAGTTTAGATGGAGGTGCATTTATTATATTATTCATGTTTATTAATTGGCTGCAACTCTAGAAAAAAATTCATTTCTTATGGACTAATTTAATACACAACACCTTCAAAGCTGTATATATAATGATGTATTGTGAACGTGCACAAGTCATACGTATGGAAATTCAAAACTAAAACAATGTAGTGGTGAAAGTTTTAATATTTTAACATTCTCTAGAGCAAGTGGCTCAAAGCGAGTTTTAATATTTTGACATTCTCTTATGCAGGTTATTTTCAGGACGACATACTGGATTCGTCATTGGCGACTCCTGCAAAAAGAGATTCACAGGTACGTCTTTCTGACTGCAAGCCATTTGTTGGAAGTGGTAGCAATGAGCACTTTTGCGAAGAATGGTTGGCCATTACAACATAGATTATGCTCTTAGGTCCTTTTTCGGTTGCGCCCAGTGGCGGAATTGGGGAAGAAAATTAAGGGGGGCCACACAAACACGATGAAAATTTAAAGGTTCAACAAATAATTTAAAACAACTTTTTGTTCAGATTCACACAAGCTATCCATGACATATATTAATTTTAGTTGACAAATGATTATGTAAATTTAAAGATTTCGATGAACTAAGCCACCTTGCCTTGTCTGCAGCTACCTTTTTTTGTAAAAAAAAAGAAAAAAGACTCTTTATTTGTATAATAATTTTGATTTTATAGAAAGATTATGTCCCAAGTTCAGCAAAAGTTTTCTATCATGTATTATCCTGAGTTGAATTTATAGCACTGTTATTTTAATTTATTGTATGAATTTAGTAAATATATAAATATGATTAGGCGCCCAACACGACAAGTAGCCACAATCACCAGGATCTCGCTGTTGATGGCAAGGGTGACCAGGAGCTGCCTTCGAGAGTCCCGAGCACTTTTGATGGAGTGCAGGACACATAAATGTTGAATGTGTACTTTAGCTAACTGAAAGTCAAAGATAAACACGTGTTTTCTTTTTCCTGAGACATGCTTGCTTGCATACGTGATAGTATATGGTACTCAAAAGAAATCACCAGTGTTGGGGGGGGGGGGGGTGCACGGCCCCTGTCAGCCCCCCCTCAGTTCCGCCACTGGTTGCGCCATGTGCGCACTTTGCTTGTAATAAGTTTGAACCGTGAGCTGTATGCAACTTATGCAAAAGGCCAGAACTTTTTTTCCATTATCTAAAAAAAATCTTATTTTGAGGATATCCAAAAATTGAAATATAGTTAAGATTCCATCTACAAATTTGGAAATGTAGTCAATTTACCGTCCAAATTTATGCATCATACATCAAAGCTGCCAGATGCACGCCACCTATCATTTCCTGCGACCCAAATTGCTGGACTGCCACCAAAAGAAACTCGCTTTGAGCCACTTGCTCGAGCTACATCGCGGCAAATTTCCATTGAGTAGTGCCGCTTCCTCCTCCACACAACATTGTCTCTAGGTTTTTTGAGTGATTATAAACAACAGTATTTCAAAACTACGACCAAGTACTCCAAGCGTGCCAAGGCGGCAGTGGCCAAGTGAGCTCAGCGGTCCCAAGCCATTGCTTGGCACGAGGTCTAGCGCGTTGACCACAGCGGCTGCAAGTGTGGCATCAAGCACAGCGAGGTGGCACCTCAACAACCTCGCCGCAGCTCCAGTCTCCTAACCGTCTTGTGCGCCCGGTTGCAGGCCGTTGTGTGGCACGACCACGTCCTGACGTCCCAGCAAGACTCTGGTGGTGTCTTCCATCCCCGTCGAGCAAGCCGCGTCGGGGCATATGGTGCGCAACATAGTATGTGTTGTATATACCTATAGCGATATTTTGTTGTTAGTGTAGGAAGTGGGGATGTCACATCAGCGTGTCATATCGAATGCACCGTTTGACGTGGCGTGCCTTTTATGAATTTTGCGACATTTTTTGCTGTCACTAATTAGCGACCAAAAAAATTGTCACTAATTTTGACAACGAAAACACTTTTTTGTCATTGGCAATGGTTTAAGACGTACGATTGGTAATAAAAAATTATTATTTAAGGGATATTTTGTCACTGATACATCATAAATGATGAAATTTGTGATATTATTTTTTCTATCAACGATCATATGATTTTTGTAGTAATCGAACAAGCGGCCTCATGGGATGACAGGCAACACAGCATGTGTACCTATAATCATCCTTTGGTCAACGGCTTGATAAAAATATAAGCAAATTCTTTATACGCTATCAAAACTTACATCATTCAAAATTATTGCTTTCCTGACATACAATTATTTTAAATTTCCAATCCTCTATGTGCCATTTTTGTTATTTTCTATTTTAGAAGGTTGTCGGTGAAAAAGACAGTTATGTCCTCAAGATAAAATCTAGAAAATTACAAAAATAACATTTATGAAACTATGTATAAATTCCGACATAGATATAATAAAATTTCAACTTTTTATTGCAATTTTGGTACTAAAAACGTACCAAAAGTCAAAATAGCCACATGCTTTTTATTATGATACGAACCAACAAAAAATTCATATAATTTGTTATATTTCATCTTAAGGGTATATTGATCTTTTCTATCATTATTTAAAAATAATTAATCTAATAGGTAAATAACAAAGCGGTGCATAGAGGATGAAAATTTTAGAATGATAGCATAAAAGAGAATCTATAATTTTTTATGGTTCATAAGTAAATGGTGTAATTTATACCGGCCGATGGACATATTTCATTGTCGATATTGATGACATAAATTATTTGGTTTCATACAGCTACTATATAATAGCATGCCTCCTAGAACTGCTAGCATATGGTGAGCCAAAAAATGGCAAACCCCTTCAGATGATCATCCAATCCAGCAATCTAGAGAAGTAAGAAGCTAAAAGATAGACAATGTCAACCGCCACTAAAATGACCCCTGTAGCGGCGGTTCGCATCGGGACAGGCTTTCTAGACCCTGTAGCGGCGGTTCATTTTTGCTCGCGCCGCTACAGTGTTTTCGCTACTGCCGCTACAGAGCATATTTATGATAGTGTATGGAACATGGAGTATCTAACCCTTTTGTCTGCATAAGTGTCTTGTATATTATCAGCGCTAATCTGATAGGCATGGTGCGGATGAACCCAATCTAGTTCAAAGCTTTGCAGCGGGGACAACCACCCCTCTGCATATGGTGTACTGATTCGATAAGAAGATCGACCATGGAGCGCACCGCAGAGGCTACCTTCTTTGTTTTTCCCTCTGTACGAATGAACAGTGTTATCATGCTGAAGCTAAAATTGTAGTTTGGTCTTTCCATGTGATGAATCGGATTATCAAAGGTGTTTTATGTGATTAAATGGTCTTGTTATTTTTTTTGTCAATGATTGTGTGATTTTTTGTCAAGAATTTGCTCATATTTTGTAGTAATTGAGCAAGTGGCCTCGAGGGATAATGACAGACAGACAGTATGCGTACCTGTAATGACCTTTTGGTCAAAGCCTTGATAAAAATATGAGCAAATTCTGCATACGCCATCAAAACTTACAACAATTGCTTGTAAACTATTCAAAATTATAGCTTTCCTGACATACAATTATTTTAAATTTCCAATCCTCTATGTGTCATTTTTGTTATTTTATATTTTAGAGGTTTGTTAGGTGACGGTGAAAAAGACAGTTATGTCCTCAAGATAAAATCTAGAAAATTACAAAAATAACATTTATGAAACTATGTATAAATTCCCACATGGATATAATAAAATTACAACTTTTTATTGCAATTTTGGTACTAAAAACATACCAAAAGTCAAAATAGCCACATGCTTTTTAATATGATACAACCAACAAAAATTTCATATAATTTGTTAGATTTCATCTTAAGGGTATATTGATCTTTTCTATCCTCATTTAAAAATAATTAATCTAATAGGTAAATAACAAAGCGGTGCATAGAGGATGAAAATTTAGAATGATAGCATAAAAGGGAATCTGTAATTTTTTATCGTTCATAAGTGAATGGTGTAATTTATACCGGTAGATGGACATATTTCATTGTCGATATTGATGACATCAATTATTTGGTTTCATACAGCTACTATATAATAGCATGCCTCCCAGAACTGCTAGCATGTGGCGAGCCAAAAAAATGGCAAACCCCTTGAGATGATCATCCAATCCAGCAATCTAGAGCAGTAAGAAGCTAAAAGATAGAGTTGGTCTCCGTGTATGCTGATACAAAAAGTGTCCGGTGTGGATGATAAAGAGTGATCTACCTTGGTATGCAAAGCATCAGGATTATAGATTACAACTCAGCCAATTTGTTCGTCATGTTGTGTCTTCAAAAAGGGAAACGTGCTAGAGTTCCAAATATTTGAGATGAGAAAAGTTTGACGGCTGCAGTTAGCACGGATCGGACTAGCCTAGTATGGAACATGGAGTATCTAACCCTTTCGTCTGCATAAGTGTCGTGTATATTATAAGCGCTAATCTGACAGGCATGGCGCGGATGAACCCAATCTAGTTCAAAGCTTTGCAGCGGGGACAACCACCCTCTGCATACGATGTACTGATTCGATAAGAAGATCAACCGTGGAGCGCACCGCAGAGGCTACTTTCTTTGTTTTCCCCTCTGCATGAACAGTATTATCATGCTGAAGCTAAAATTGTAGTTTGGTCTTTCCATGTGATTGAATCGGATTATCAAAGGTGTTTGATGTGATTAAATGGTCTTATTATTTTTTTGTCAATATTGTGTGATTTTTTGTCAAGAATTTTCTCATATTTTGTAGTAATCGAGCAAGCGGCCTCGTGGGACGATGACAGGCAAGACAGTATGCGTACCTGTAATGATCTTTTGATCAAAGGCTTGATAAAAATATGAGCAAATTCCGTATACGCCATCAAAACTTACAACAATTGCTTGTAAACCATTCAAAATTATAGCTTTCCTGACATACAATTATTTTAAATTTCCAATCCCTCTATGTTCCATTTTTGTTATTTTATATTTTAGAAGGTTGTTAGGTGACGGTGAAACAGACAATTATGTCCTCAAGATAAAATCTAGAAAAATTCAAAAATCACATTTATGAAACTGTATGTGAATTCTCACATGGATATAATAAAATTTCAACTTTTTATTGCAATGTTGGTACTAAAAACGTACCAAAAGTCAAAATAGCCACATGCTTTTTATTATGATACAACCAACAAAAATTTCATATAATTTGTTACATATTATCTTAAGGGTATATTGATCTTTCCTATCATCATTTAACAATAATTCATCTAATAGGTAAATAACAGAAGTGGTGCATTGAGGATGAAAATTTTAGAATGATGGCATAAAACGGTGACATAAATTATTTGGTTTCGTATAGCTACTATATAATAGCAAGCCTCCCAGAACTACTAGCATATAGCGAGCCAGAAGATGGCAAGCCCCTTGAGATGGCAATCCAGCAATCTAGAGAAGTAAGAAGCTAAAAGATAGAGTTGGTCTTCATATGTATGCTGATACAACAAGTGTCCGGTGTGGATGATAAGGAGTGATCTACCTTGGTATGAGAAGCATCAGGATTACAACTCAGCCGATTTGTTCGCCACTGACTGTTCTTTAAAAAGGGAAACGGGCAAGAGTTTCAAATATTAGAGATGACAAAAGGTAGTCGGCTGCAGTTCGCATGGATCGTGTACAAGTGCCTTTTATATTATCAGCGTTAATCTGATAGGCATGCTGTCAATGAATCCGATCCAGTTCAAAGCTTTGCAGCGGGCACAACCACCCTCTGCATAAGGTGTACTGATTCGATAAGAACATCGACCGTGGAGCACACGGCAGAGGCTACCTTCTTTGTTTTTCCCTCTGCATGAACAGTGTTATCACGCTGAAGCTAAAATTGTAGTTTGGTCTTTCCGTGTGATGAATCGGATTATCAATGTTGTTACATGTGAGTAACTGGTATTAGTGGAGCACCACTGAACTGACCATGCATTGTCTCTCTCTTGCAACCCTGTCCTACATCGGTTTGGACACTGAAAAAGCCTGAACCTCCCGTTCTCATGGGTGATCCAACGACCAACAGGACAGATGTTCTTTGCTCCCCCGCCCCGTGCAACGCAGCACGACTCGGCATCAACGGAGCCATCACTCATGAACGTACAGCTGCCTCGCCCCGTGCTCAGCACATCTGCAACAACCTCCATAGCCTACCGATACCGCGTCCTGTCAGGCTGACTTGGCTCCGTCACCAGAAGAACGTTATCTTCCTATCACCAAGACTAACCGTGTTTTCCGATTCCAACAGTATTCCCACTATAGGATTCATCAATGTACTTCCATTTAACAAATCATAGTTTATAAACCGGAAATCCAAATTGAAAATCGATTACACTGTTAGGTTTGCTACAATGAGACCTTCGAAACTAGGCCTTGCTTGACTATATTTTAAAAATTCTTTTAGAGGTTAAAAACAATGATTAATATTATTGAAACAAAAAATATAAACATAAGACAAAATAAATGTTTGACCAATAAATTAAATAATAAACCGAAAAAACAACAATATTGACCTACAAAATAATATGGTGGATTAATAAAATTAATTTTTATCAACATAATTGGACAGACAGAATAAAAAATATTAACCAACAAAATAAAAATATTGATTCAACAAAACTAAAACATTGACAAAAGGGTATAATGGTCAGCCAACAAATAAACTGTTTACCCGACAAAATAAAAATATTGATTAACAAAAATAATTTTTGGTCTCCTGAGGGTGATACGCTGGGCCATATTGGGGGATTCCTCGAAGGGGCCAGCAAGAGCCCACATAAAGTTAGCTTCGGTCTTGCACAAAGTAACCCAAAGTCACTTTCATCATCTGTTTTCAATTTGCAAGATATTAAGACAAAGATTTACGGAGGTTACGGTTCTACTTCTGTCACTTGAAGGATCTGAACCCTTGACCGACACTAGTCCTGTCCAAACGGCCGGCACGGTCTGAGCCCTAAAAGGCCCGGGACGTTTAATTAAGGGTCGGCACGACCTATAATTAATTTTGTGCCGTGTTGGACCTGCCTTAGGGCCTCACCTGCGGCCTTTAGCATAGCACGCAACTACTTAATCGTGTCATGCCGGCCCTTTAGGCCCGGTTGGCCCATTAGGCCTGCTAAGCCTACCAGGCACGAAGGCTTATAGGCACGAAAATAGAAAAACTCGTCAAAATACAACTAATTATACATATAATTTCAATACTCAACACTCAACACAGAAATTCAACAACTTTCAGCACACATGAAATATAAATAGGAGAACAATAAAAAAAAGTTGGCCAAAAAGAAGATTATATTGGATTAAAGAGCTGGCTGCCTCATTAAAAACCCTTGGCCTTAGGGGAAAAAGAGGATGCATGCCTGTATGAGGAGGCGGAAGAGGCATGTTAGTCGACGGAGATGCCGTAGTCGTTCCCGTCGACGGAGTAGCCATAGCCGTTTCCATCGACGGAGTAGCCGTAGCCGCTCCCCTTGCCGGAGTGCACGGAGTCGTTCCCCTCACCGGAGTACCCGTCGTCCCGAAGAAGAGGTTGTGCGCGGTTTATAGCGCCTCCTTCGACGGCTCAGGAAGCGGCATCACGGCTCGCCGGCGATCGGGAGTGGCCGGATTTGGCGCAGATTTACGCGAACGAGGAAAACAACATATGAGCTAGGGTTAGTGGCCGGAGGCGGTGATAGGCTACAGGAAGGGAGCCAGGAGGAGAGGACCTAGGATGCGTGGTCGGAGCTAGCCACCGGTGACAGGAAGCAGCCGGATCCGACGGTGAGGTGAGGGAGAGAATGAGAGAGGTAGGGTTCGGATGCGGCGCCGCGTCGGTGAGTGAGTGAGAGAATGAGAGAGCTAGCTAGGGTTTCGCATCCGGTTTGAGGCTTTTATACGCCCTCCGCACGCCGGCCTGGGCCAGGCTTAAATTAGCCGCTGGAGTGGATCGTGCCATCCACAGGCCTTATAAGGCTTAATAGGACCGGTAGCTAAACGGGTCGTGCCGGGCTGGCCTTCGGGCCTGGTGCTTGGCCCAAGCATGGCACGGAGCATTGGGTTGTGCCGGCACGGGCCCTAAATTGAATGGGCTATGCCGGGCTCGGGCCGTGCTTTTTTCCCGTGCTTCGGGCCAGCCCACCGGGCCTGACCTGTTTGGACAGGACTAACCGACACATTGAGCCACCATTGTAATCGACATAAAGCACTCGAAGCCACCGAAGCTTGGGCCTTCGACCAACAAAGGACGTTGCTACCCTCTTTTCATCTTCTGAAGGTTTCTACCCGGACTTGGACAAGTGTCATGTCCGAAGTGCTCAAGTAAAGTCAGGAAGGATAAAAAATATGCAAAGAGACTAATTTACCCTCAATGATTATTTAGTATGGAATGTTCATAGGATGTAGCATATAATCAGAAGTAAATTACTCCTAGATAAGTGAGTTTTAGACACGGTCTATAAATTCTTCACCTGTGACACCTTGTAAAAGAAATTTTTCATGAATATACGAAAGCAGATTCATCGTCTCTTCTTTATTTTCTGTAAACCCTTACTTTTCACCTTTTTTATTCACCTCATCGAAGCTCGCTTGGTGACACCAAGATACCTCACAAAGTGCTAAAAGGTTTTGAGTCTTGTTAGGCTTAAAACAACCGTCCTCCACAAATTCTAGCTACTCTGGACAAGGCGCTCTGATCATCTCGGACGGGGAGGTGGGGAGGCGTTCCGGATAGAATACACAAGACGTGTGGGAGAAACGCTAACAGATCATTCTAAGATTCTAACAGGCCTGCAAGCAGCGGTCTACTTTGCATGGCCTGATCAAGATACTGGCCCACCTTTTACGGGAGTGAGCCAGCCCACCTTGCATGATCGGCTCGGATAGGTTCAGGTCTTGAGTGTTGTGTTTGTGATGGTATATTGTCTCTTATAGGTAAAACAAAGGGCAAAGGCTATTATTTGTGATTTTTTTATAACATTTTTGTGATAGTCCGTACAACAGGTGTCACAGAGATGCCGAACACTTATCAAATCATGAACTGAGGGTGCGTACTGACATTTTGCATTGTTGGCCATTGAATTATGTCACTGAATGTTAAATTTCTTGTAGTGTTAGTTAATGTCTTAGCTTATCATAACTAAATTTAATTAAGTGTGGCTTGAAAAAGATATGGCTAGCCACAAGCGTGGCACAGTTAATCAAGAAATTAAGAGTTTCACATATGGATTAGAATGCAAAAGAAAGTATGACTTCCCAAAGCAAAAGCCACCGTGTCACCGTGCCACCTGCTTTTCTGACACTAAATTCATTCTACAGTGTTATACTATGGGCACAGTTTGCTGACAAGTCGGTAAATGCATTTGACAATACTTCATGCTCCCCCAAAAAAATAAATAGCACTAGCTGATGTTGGTTAATCATATACCAATTTTCACGTAAGTTGTTGCAATATACATCCTACAAAATGATTGCTTGATGGTTTTGATGAAATTGTACTGTAAGGAAAACTGAGAACGCATGTGGAGAGAACATTTTGATTGAATGTACCTACTATAAAATGTGTCCCCGGAGTCACAATGTTACAAGCCAGAGATGGCAAAGCCTCGAGAGAGAAAACCCTGAATGGATATAGTAAAAGAAGAAGATGCATGTGAAATTGAGGTGTAGGTTGATACAACAACAGTCCTAACATGGTTCTGATCAAATAGGCCGTCGGCATGAGAGCCACCAGGATTAGAACACGGTCAATGTCATCCGCGAATGCTGTATTCGAAAGTAGAAATTCTCATAATTTTCTCCATGATTGCAGAGGAATCGATGGAGTCTGCAAAGATAACCACTTCATTAGCTGATTCCTCTATCAGTCCAGCTATCAGAAGATGAAGAAAAGAGAAAGTAATTAAAACGGATTGTTACGTGTATATATTACACATCCACATCAGTGCATGTTACAACAGAAGCAGGAGTTCTGCGAGGATCCTAATCAACGGATTGTTCAGCTAGGCATGAGAGGAATCAAGATTAGAACTCTGCCATCGCTGTTAGTAACCGTGCTCATGCACGGGCGCGAACTACTGGTATCTCTTCGCTGACTGAAGTAGCTGAAGACTTATTTTTGCAAGGAGAGATCGGCAGAAGTTGTTTTTTGTTGTTCCTTTTTGTGCGAGTACAGAAACATGAAACAAAGTTCGATTTGCTCATTCGGCTGAGGTTCAAGTCCATCTCACGGACGCCTGCACTTTCGCCTGATATCCCACGAGCTGGAACTCAGTATGCATACCATAGTTTTGTTTCTCTCCTGCGACCCCGCCATATATACATTGGCTTGAGACTGAACAAGCCAGAACCTGCCATTCTCATGGGTGACCGCCATAGCCATAGATCAATACAGCACCCTGACGCGCACACACGCTTCATATATTGCGAGTGTTGACCCTATCGCCAAACCAAAACACCATCTGTGAACGAGACTTTTTCGTATAACCGCCACCTGTTTTTGCGACACAGTTCATTTTATTAGTGTTGTAATATCACCGTTTATACCATGCTCTCCCATGCTCCGTTTATTTTACGCTCTTGAGCATGTCGTCTTAATGCGCAATGGATTTGCTCCCGTTACACAGCCGAATTGTTGTAAAGTTGTAACGAGAACCAGCATGTGTGCAGAATACCAAGGATGAAAAATATTTTCATTTATCTAACAAACATCCGTTTATACCATCTGTAATTACTAGTAGTAATTATATATTAGTATCAATTATCAAAATATCATGCTGATTACCACTAGTAATTTAGTAATATGTACCGTAAAACTCAAATGGTTGCGACCCTAAAACTTCATGGAAATTATTGCTATATATATCCTACAAAATGATTGCTTGATGGTAGATGAATCGTACTGTGAGAAAAATAGAGCACGCATATGGAGGGGCTATTTCTTTCTTGAATCTAACTACTATAAAATGTGAGATGGCAAAGCATCTCAAGAGAGAGTCATAAAGGAAGAAACAAAACAAGAAGATCCATACGAATTCAGGGGTAGATTGATACTTGATACAACAACAGTCCTTCATTATTCCTAGTCAAACAGCTCGCCTAGCTTGGGATAAGAGCCATCAGGATTAGAATTCGGACCACGCCATGCCGAAATGCTGTACCCAAAAGCAGAAACATTTGTGGCAACCTGAGAGATCGGAGATAAAGGCAAGTTAAAGGTTGGAGTTCTCACAGAACAAACACAGCATGTGTTTTAACTTTCATGTCTCCAAGAGTATCTCAATGCCTTTCCATTATCGTGGCCACGATGAGGAACTGATCTGCTGGGGGGTCATGGCGTAGGCAAGAAAAAAGAACGGCCTTGCTTTTATATGATGCTGTGTCTCGACTCGACGATGAGCCATCCTAAAACCCAACTGCATTCAGTCATTAGAAATTCAGCTGTGTTCCATACTCTCTCTCGAGCGACAACCGAAAGGCCAAGAACAGCAAATCTTCATGATGAATGGAGTGTAGAGATTGAATAATAGGATGGGCAGGGAAAATTTCTTTATTTCCTTCTTCCAGCGGTATTCATAAGTTCCTCGTGTAAGAATTTTACAGAAAATGTGGCCATGTAAATTAAAGAAAAATGATGCTTATTTAGACTAAAACATTTGTGTGTGCTAATAAACCTTCTCTACTACTATTAATTTTGGTACGGTCGTCTCTTCCACCTAAAAATTTATGCCCCCTGCCCATAATTCTGCCCCCTGACCGATTCCTCCGTGTGTACGTGATTTCTCCGTATCCTACATTTTTACATTTCGTTTGTTGAGACTTGAGAGTTTCCTAAAAACATGCGTAGGGTCCAAAATAAAACACACGTATGCCCATGGACTACGTCTAAAAACCTTTCACGTTCTTCAAACACTGCACCGTGAGCCATCGGGAATCCGAGTCGCGAGTTCGATCCTCCTCCCTTTGCCGATCGCTGCGCCTGTGCCGACCCTAATTCAATCATGCAAGTCCAGCGCCTCTGTCATCGCCGTCGAGAAGTGTTCGTGGCCCTGGTGGCCTTTGCATGCAATAGATTTGTGGGAGGCGGCGAGGTGTTCCTCACCTCCTCGCTTAGGACATTGCTGAGCCCTACTACAAGCCAGCGTCATCGACACTATGGCATAAGAAGGAAGGAGCTTGCGCTACTGTGATCGTGGCCTGCGCCATGGAGCTGGACTGATGGTAGAGAATGAGCTCATTGCCAGAACCTTTGCTGCTGCTTCTATGGATCACAATAAATTGGCCTGCAGTTCTTTCTAATCAGGGAGGAGATGTACAAGGTGAAACTCGCAGCACACATTGATTATTCTACAACGTGGAGCTGCTCGTGGACGTCGACAAGGGCACGACGGAGAAGGCGCTGGCGGCGCTGGACAGCCTGCGCTATGCTCACGGAGGGAGGTCGCGTGGCGGCGCGCGCGAACGCGCTGGCCAAGCTGGTTCTCGTGAAAAAGTGGGACGTGTCGGAGATGGCCACGGAGTTCGCGGTCTCGGCGTTGTGGCGGCTGTGCAAGGGCGATGACGTCTCTTCCTCAGGTGGAGGGGAGGGTGGCGCAGCAGCAGCAGTAAGGCCGAGGAGGAGGCGCTGCAGGTGGACGCGTTCCAGAAGCTGCTGCTGCTCCTCCAGGTCGGGTGCATGGGCGTCACTAAGGACCGGGGCAGTGAGCTGCTCCGCCTGCTCAACGGGTCCAGAGGCGGCGTCGAGTGCATCGAGACCGTGGATTTCAAGGGGCTCAAGAGATCCTTTTGATTTCTGAGTGTGCACATGCTAGGTTAAGTTGTGGATAAAACACAATTAGGATTAAGAAGCTTCCCTCTTGGAATGATCAATTTATTTATGGCTACTATTCATGCCTTGACAGAAACTTTTAGATTTCCTCTAAATTCAACGGAAATAACACGCCGTCAAAGCTTGACCTTGCCATCATCAGTAACAAGTACTTCCTCGCCTCTTGAATCAATCAAGTAAGATAATTTCTTTGTTATCAATGCTCTCAGCATTCTAGTCACTGGTTGTACTCTTGTCACAGATACCAGTGGTAACGACAGCAAAATAATCATGAAAACCATCTGGCAATGACCCATCAATGATATTCAAAGATAGTGTGGCTTCAACCGCCATCCAGGAAAGTTACGTAACTGGATAATTCTGCCTTCCTCTGCATTTTTTTCTCTATCATTTACTGATTTCGTGCCCTTATGCCTTTTGGAATCAAAATAAATAAGCTCTGTTAAGTGACTGTTATAAATACTAAATGTACCCTACCCGGGTCTTGTAATCTCTACTCTTTTACAGTTACCGTGGAGTTTGGTCAGGTAGAGAGAATATGCTATTTTGAGAAAAGAGTTCAGTCAATGGATGCACAGGCAGAATGTTTCTTCATTTGTTGGAGGAGTTACCAATTTTTTCACTCACACATATCACTTGGATTTGATTGATTAGTTGATCAACCTCGAATAGTTTATAACAACTTGATTAACCATGGTTACAAATTTAAGTAATCATTTTATTAAATGCAAGACACACCAGATTGTTATGTATTGAAACTACTTCATACACTACAATTACACCCGTAGCAACACACGGGCACCTTGCTAGTTTATTAATAAAAGGAGATGATATTTTTCCCATGATGTCTAGAAAAAAAGAGAAATAGTCTGCAAATTCTCACAATAAAGCAAAACATCCGGCCCTTAATCTCTCAATCATCTGATTGGTAATCAAAATCCACCGTCCATCTCCACATCATGTCTCACGCCCCAATGTCCCATCGTTAGGTCACCCCTGGACTCCCCTGACTCTAAGCCACAACTGTTGTAGAACCCCCAAGGAACAGCCACCCTATTTTGCAGATCGCGACCTGTGCGTGAAGGAGTCGGCGAGAGCTAGAAGTATGATCCGGTGAGGCAATAAACGATCATGCCCCTCACCAGTTGCCCTATCTACATAGGTGTGTGGACATCGTCTGTCTCCTATATATGTTATCAAGTACTACACCTCGCATCGATTCAAGAACAACAAGATCCGATGTTATGTTCGTGCGGTAGCGATACACAGCTTTAATTTGTTTTAATCTGTTACACTTTGCATTGCTCAGGAGTTGTGTCCAGTGAGCAGCATATGCTTTTTTGATATCTATCTCTTCTTGTGGCTCGATGTCCCCTTCCGTGGAAACATCTGTTTATTTTTACAATCTCTAACAGGTGAAAGGAGTTAAGATTTGTTTTGGAGCTGGGCAAAAGTAGTCAGCAGCGATAGACAGAGCAGATAGATGATGGATGTGTTGACTCAGGAGATTCACGGTGGTGCCAGGGAGCAATTGGCATATGTAATATAATACAACGTATTATTATTCGGTAAATCTACTAATTCAACCCAGGATTCGTTTTATTTAGTGAACCAAGCAGTCAAAAAATGAAATTCGTTTATTAGAAATTGCATAATGATGGATAATTGGAATATCAGTAAATTCATATCAGTAAAATGAAACTCGGTAAACTGCATAATGATTAATTAGCTATATTTGAATTGATAACTGCTTCCCTTAATACTCATATAGTGTTTGTTCGAAAAAGAGGGATGGTTTGTAGATATGCAATTTAGCCAGACAAACTTTCTCAGATTTGTTTGTGCAATATAAATAAATCGGAACACATGGAGTCCCTCTTATTATGTTTTAGCTTTGTTACGTGACTTATAAAACAATATTTCATCAGATTTAGTAAAATGTAATTCCTGATTTTGATTAGTCTATTCAATGTAGCTTAATTTGCAATGTAAAAATGATAAAAGGCTTACAATTAATGGATCTATTTTTTTCAAGCCATTCTGCTTGATGACTCATGAGCCTCTGACCTAACGAATGAGAGTAATACCGTGCTCACAAATAATGTGTCTGTGTTAGATTTCTAAATATTGAAAATGAAACTCAACAGAAGTAGCGACTGTTCACTGTCTTCAGACTATATATATGTGTGCTTTCAACAGTCTTTTGACACACAAAATTCAATATTACTAGCGGTTAATGATTTATTTGATTGGAAAAAGAGGTCCACACAACATATTTCCATGTTTCCAATATTTATATTAACCTCAAAAAAAACTATACTTAGTGCTAGATTGCTTAATCCAATAGCATAGATGATAAATTTATCATTTTTTTTTTGTCTTTTGAGTCATATGTAACCTGGTTCCAGAGACACCAACTGAAATATCATAGTACAATAATACATCAATTATATATATTATCTAAAATGTTATTAAACTATTATAATCTGAGTATTTTTATTCAGTTCAGTTGAATAATTAAAGACATACTCCCTCCATACTTTAAAAAGAAGTCATTCTGGGTCCATAGCTGATTTTACAAAAGGAAGTCGTTTTCTTGGAAAGCAAAACAATAATGTGCTTATGGGGAATTGAACCAGCAATCTTATAGGTTGAGCACTTTTACTTCACAGCAACAACCACTTAGATGAGCACGTATTATTGATTGAGATAGTTACAAAGCATCTTTAATATGGACAGAAAAGAAAAAATATCTTCTAATTAATGAGTCATTGGTACGCTAAATCATGTCTTAAACGATATTCTTTTAAAGTATGGAGGGAGTATAAATTAATTCAAAATAATATGAAAGAATAGAGTTTTTTAGCCCTAACTTAAGCTTTTGGTAGTGAAGGTGAAAGGACCGCATGGATATTCCATGGTGTGCTATAGTTATAGATGAGTATCGCATTATTTGTTGAGGATGATGCCATCAATATATTGAAGGTATGTTGAAGATTATTAATTAACATATATATATATATATATATATATATATATATATATATATATATATATATATATATATATATATATATAATATCGGCATGCTTATTGGGGGTAGGGTCATGGTAAATTCTGCTAGCAGTGGGAAGCCACATTTGTAAAAGAAAAAAAACCTATAGAGGTGAGCAAAGGATGCCCTTCCTAATAGCCTAATATTCAGAGTTAGCCGGTCAGAGCCGTTGAGATAAGTAATATTGCAAAGCTTATATGTTTTTGCTTAGGCATAATCAATAAAAATTGAGTTAGGCACTGCTATTCAAATTTGATAGCAAAAGTCAAATACTCATGACTTTGCTTCATCAAAGGTAGTCCTCAATATAAATATTATGGAGTACAACAACTTCAAAGACCCACACAAACATATAATATAGATGCCTCCAAAAGCAGTTACCAAATTTATGCAGCTTCACAAAACATAAATTGACCAATTTGGTAAATTGTAACTTTATTCTGTTTTAAAATTTGTAATTTATCCACTACACGAGTTACCAGACATATCAATATCAGTGTATAGAAATGGTTTTAAGACTGAATTGGTTAATGCATTTGCATCAGAAACATTTACGCTCCAAATTTCTCTAATTATTGTACTTTTCACAAGTGTAACGACTTCTCCTACTTTCTATACCAGGGTAGATAGGACGTCAGATATATCTTAGACAAGTTCACTATGTAGCATCACTTTTAATTAACATACCTTTTAAGGCTTCGGGACAAATAATCTAGAGAAATGAAATAGAATATTAAAATATCATACAAAAAATATATAATTTTGGGATATATTCTCTATATTAAGAGACAGGAATAATTAAGACGGCCAGCCCGTGCATTTGCACGGGCAAGTTTGCTTGTTGTATACATGGCAAATATGTATACTAGAACATAGTTGATGCATGCATGCACTAGGTACGAGCTTCTAGCAATAAACAATTGTGTTCACACATGAATGCTGATTCCGGTGGTGAGGGGGGAAAGGACCGCCGAAGCAACATGGTCGGCGTTCGGGGTGCTGTCCCTCCGATGTCAGGCACTCAGCACCACCATCCTCCCCCATCTGGGTGTGAGGTTGAGTGTGACGGAGACCTATGCGTGTTGCCGGCTCCGCATAGGCAGCATCATCTTCATCCCCAGTTGCAGCAGCGTAGCAAGCCCTCATACAAAGAGATCCTCCTGCGTCAGTGTGGCTCTGGCAGCCAAGGAGAGAGAAGACTACCGCTGTCTGCTGATGACAGCGCTACTGATGAGGTATGTCAACTTGGAACTAGTGAGGAGGGATGGCAAGTAGTTAAGATGAAACATAGGCGGCCATTCATGACATCTCAGTTGGACAATGAGGCCCATCGGCGACGCTCGTTCTATTTGAGAAAGATGAAAGGACTATGTTTCAATTGCCTTGCTCAAGATCACAAGATAGCATCATGTCATGACCCAACAAGATGTTGGCGATGCCGCCGTTTTGGTCACACCTCGACACAATATTTTTCAAGTAGTTCCAAGCAGCCTTCAAAGAGCATTCCCGATCATAATCTGAAGGGCACTCCGGCACCATCACACATCACAGCCTTCTACTTTTTAGGCACAACACACCATCTACAGTCTGTGAGAGGATGAGTGACCCTATGCTGCTTAGGCCTTCCTCATGGACTAGAGGGGCAAGAGGAGCGACTCAGGGAGCAGCTCCTCGACATTGTTGTCGACTGACTTGTCCACGCGATGTTGTCAACCATCACTCCTGTAATGAAGAAATTCAGACTCCGGTGTTGCTTAGAAGTGAAGCGGAACAATTGGTTGGACGGGAACTGATCAAGGCCTTGAGCGACTTCAAACAGTTGGCAGTGGCTCCCCCATCTCCTGACACTCCGCAATTCAACTCTCTAGAGAAGAAAGTTGTTGTGGAGCGCCTAGTAGACACTCGGAGCATCATTCATCGTCAGAAGACCAAAGTTAAATCTCAGAAACCAGTAGTCAAAGTGGTCCGTGACATATTGTCCAAGAAGTGGATGTTTGTTAAAAGAGACAAACAACTAAGTGCCTTGGCCGAGGTGGTGAGATTCTTGGAGGCTTTAAGACTACCTCCTTAGTTGTTGATCCTAGAGGGTTTGTGAATTCTCACGAGTGGACTTTGATACTGTTGTGAGTCTTGCTTTGTTTCGTCTACCTGAGTTGAGTTAGTATTTATTCTTTTAGAATATAATTTCTCCTCTATCTTAATGAATGGCAGTGCTCCTGCCTTATTTTCAAAAAAACACATGAATGCTGACAATTTTGCTGCGCACTACATGTGAGCCTGGAGCAAATCAACGGCAGTCCATTGCCACTAAGCTGCTTGCTTGATTGATAACATGAGAGCTATAAAAGGAGCATGCGCCTGCAGTTTCACCCATCGATCAAGCTCTTCCTGCCAATAGCCAGTAAAAAAATATCGCTCTTGAGCTCTTGTGCATCACCGTGCTAGCACAAGAAATTATTGCACACTGGGCATGTGGAATGTAGAGCACTTGTGCATGATTGTCTAGCACAAGTACTGTTGGAGCTCAAATACACCTGTGGAAGACATGAGCTATGGAAGATCATGGCAAAAGATTTGAGGTATAGTTCATAAAAGAATTCGCACAAGAAAAGTAAAGAACCTCTTATCTTGTGCATGATAGAAAAGGCACCATGAAAGTAGCACACACGTAAATACATAATAGAGTTCTCTCATCATCAAGAGAACAAGAAAAAAGAGAAGGAAGAGAGGAGAGAAATGATTCTCTGTTCATGATGCAAGGATTTAATTATTCTCAAGGTGGGTACTGCAATATTGCATAATAATAGATATATGTATTGCACATGAAAGTTGTTCTCTGTTCAAAATCGTGCTAATTCGATCCTTTTTTGTTTTCGCATTTAAGTTTTATGCTTACAGCTTGATTTAGAGTTAACATAGAGCAAACAATTTGATTTCGCATGCAAAGAATTGTTTCATACGTTGATCCCCAAAAAAAATAGTGATCCTAGAATTTCTTTCTTTTTAACCTAAAACTTTTGACTTTACGACTAGGTTGGTACTACATGGCACTAGCTGATGTTAGGTAATCATAGACCAATTTTCACGTAAACTGTTGCAATATACATCCTATAAAATGATTGCTTGATGGTTGATGACATGGTACGGTAAGGAAAACAGAGGACGCATGTGGAGGACTAAATATTTTGGTTGAATGTACCTACTATAAAACGTGTCCCCGGAGTCCGAACACTACAAGCCAGAGATGCCAAAGCATCGAGAGAGAACGCCCTGAAGGGTAAAAATGAAAGAACAAGATGCATGTAAATCGAGGTGTAGGTTGATACAACAGCAGTCCTACGTGGTTCCTGATCAAAGAGGTCGTCGGCATGACAGGCATCAGGACTAGAACCCGGACAATGTCATCTGAAAATGTTGTATTCGAAAGTAGAAAGTCTCGCAACAGTCTTGTTGATTGGAGAGGATTGGAAGTTAAAGGTTGGAATTTGCAAAGAGTGACCTTTCAAAAAAAAAAGTTCACAAAGAGTAACAGATTGATTAACCTATCAGACCAGCTATCATAAGGTGAAGGAACGAGAAAGAAATTGCAAGGGGTTATTAACTGTATATATTACAGATCTAATGCCTGTTGTAACAGAAGCAGTCCTGCAAGGATCCTAATCGAAGGATTATTCAGCTAGGCATGAGGAATCATCAGCATTAGAACTCTTCCATCGTTGTTATACGGTACTGGCTCATAGAAACTTCTAATACATCATGCCTAGTCAGAGGAATTTGTGCATGGAGAGGAATGTGTTCCGATTGTGAACTAAGGTTCGGTGTTCCCTTTCTGTGATGAAATGTGGAGGTCAGGTGATTAATAAACAGATGTTCTTTCGATGGAATATGAGTACTGATACTTTCTAAGTTACCAAGCTAGGCTTTCAAATTGGATCGTTACTGAAGATTCAGAACAAAAGGACACATTATCTGCTCCGCCGCAATGAGAAGACATGCCGAAGAAAGGGAGCATCGTCGCCCATGGGTCGTCCTCGTGGCATGGTCTTGTTCTCTCTCTCTCTCTCTCTCTCTCTCTCTCTCTCTCTCTCTCTCTCTCTCTCTCTCTCTCTCTCTCTCTCTCTCTCTCTGAACTACTCCGCAATGAGGGTAATTCTTTATTTTTCTTCTTTCTTATCGTTGCACCTCAATTCTTAGTAACTTATTGATTATCAGATTTCTCCTCCATATATGACATATCAATTTACACCCTCTTTGAAGGGATTCACACATTCCCAAAAATTTAGGTACAAAGCTGATTCATGCCGTATGGCTCTTTCTACCTGACTTTAGCAACAGTGCAGCTCTGTTTTTCTTCTGTTTCCTGACCTCTGTAGTAATTAGTTCTTTTTGTATAGAGTCCTCCGGTATTACTGCATCAAATGATTGTATTTGTACACGGTGATATCTGGAGCATTTAGTAACCCATATCCATACCCGCCTCTAGTAAATTAAGATGTTGCTCCAGTCGCTCTATAAACATCGAGCACCTACAAAACAGACTAGCAAGAAAGTGATGACAATAAGACCTTTTGTTATATGATGAACGTATCAAAGACGTCAACGTGGGAATGGGAGGTAACATGAATTCAAAACGGCGTGGAAAATATTGTCTCTGGACAGCATTTCAATTTTTAACAGGCGCTTGGATGTGATGGGAGCAGCGCTTCTGAATTTTTCCCCATGCATCCCAACAAAGGTGTCGTCCTTGGGCTGCATCATGTCCCACAGAAGTACAGAACGCAGGCTAACGCTAAAGAAGGCCGTGAAAAGTTGAGAGTTCGTAGCATCAACGGGTATCAGCTGAAGGCGTTTTTTTTACTCTGTACTATTATTCGGTTATTCCCTTCCAGAGTTCCGAGTTTGTGTGAAGTACAATTGGACTCCTTGATGTTTCAGAAATCTCTTTTCCTTTTTAAAATCCAGTTCTACCGGAACTAGATGCAGAAGAAACAAATGATTTTTGCAGAGGGTAGTTGGAATGGTAGGTATTGGGATGCGAAACCTGTCTTTGTGAAGGTCTGTTTGCTCCATGTACTGAATACTGGGTTCAGGAACTCGAGTCTATTCGTGTGTTGGCGCTAAAAGACTACAGAGTGCTAGTTGCCTTTCCATTCTTTACAAATTGTTGGCTTGATCCCAACTCATGTGTCTATAAAAAGGGGTTCCCGTGGATCATGGTGTTCAGTGTTCACCACAACTAATGACCGGGAGGTCAAAACTCTGACTACCCATCTAGAATGATATGGCAATGAATTGATGATCAAGTCTGCCATCAATGGTCGACCTGATACTATGTGAAAGAATCCAGGATCATATAATATTTCAAGAATAATACTCAAAGTTCATGTTTCAATGCTCAAATATAAAAGTTTTTAAGTGTTATGTTTAAGAAATAGTAAGTTTTGAGCATCGTTATTAGTTTAATCATTACTTTAATATTCCATATCTCTAATGTTGTGAGCATTAATGATAGCCTATAATTCATACATCCAGATCTTAAATTCAGATCCAGGAATGAAACGTGTGTCTTACTCTAGAAAAAATATGGTATATGAACATACGCATACATCTCGTGTGTGTTACTCTACACCACATTGTGGCCTGAATATGCTTTGGAATCACTGCTTGAACAAGAACGAACACCAAATAAAAATGTGATATGAATGTATACATATTGTATTTTGCTCTAGGTCATTAGTTTTGGACTTTTGGTCAGCACACGTGCAACAGTCAGGGCGCATGTCACATTATTGATCCCACTGGTCTTTGGCAAGTCTTCCTTTCGTAATAATGCACGATTGATGAATGGATGAAATAGTGCAAAAGAAACGTACACAGTACTAGAAGTTGAGTTTACTCAAAAAAAAAAAAGTACTAGAAGTTGAGTGCATTTTTGTGCTCAGCTGCCTATAAAATGGTCCGGGGACTAAATCCCATCATGTTTATGCAAAATATGGCAAGATATTAACAAGGCCATGTAGTCGATATATTGATGCGAAAGATATGAAATGAGATAGCCTGCAGCTAGCCGCTCTTCTCCACGTATGGCATCTGAAACTGCACCTTCTTACAGACAAGCATGTTATAAGTATGAATGTTTGGATTGAACTGCACAGATTTTTCTCTTGGTCATGTTTCAGTTGAATCATATTGGGAATGTGAAGCATCAGGATCATTAAATCTACTAATCTTGCTGCAGTGCTGCAAATGATAGGAAGAGGGGAACCACAGGTAGATCATCATTGAGCTAGCAATCCCATCGACGCTTGGTCCTTTTTCATATTATTTTCATTCCAGATGATTAATTAGAAAAAAATTCATGAAAGATGATCACGATGATGAGTGGAAGGAGATGGCAGGAAAGGAAGCCACTCACTCTGACCGACGATGTCATGCCAGTGGTGCAGCCAGGGTTGAACCAGGCCACTACTGTTGCCTTGTTCATGTAGTGAATTAGCAAGTTGACAACTACGAGTGCCAGATGATAACCTGTAGTATGTCCCTCAAAGTCAAACAAGAGGTCCGGAAGCTCCTCCACAAAGATTCCATGTTCTTCTAGATTGACTTGGCAGCTTGAGGTGACAGCAGTCTGTCAACGTTCCAAATGAAATCTCGACGCTGACAGAATGACGAGTCCATAGTTCGAAGCCAGAATTACAGCTCCAAGAACCCGACAGGATTAAAAATAAAGCAGAAATATGGACAAACCAACAAGTAAACAGCATCAACAGCATGACAAGCAACAATCACCTATGATTTGGCTTTCTAGGATAGGCAACCCGCACACTATCATAATTTACATAAACTACAATCAACTACATTGCACAAGCACATGGCGATGTCAGCCGGGAGCAGCAACTTAGCACGCCATATCAGCCGAAACTGTTACGGCTGAGCACCTGCAGTGCCTGGGCGCAGCCTGCCTGAATTCATTACTCCCCTTGCAGTAGTCTATAACCAAGAAAAAAACATCAAGTTAGAAACAGAGAAATGTGCTTAATGATATAACTCACATCTCCCAAACAGCGGATCTTACCTCAAAGAAAGAGTTGAAATTCAGTCTCATTAGGAATTGCCGCAGAAAAGGTGCTCGTTGACTTCCTGCGAGGCGACTACTCCTTAATATAGTGTATAGCGAATTTGATTTCTTGTTGAACTCCTGTTTTTCATCATATTCTGGTAAGTATGATTTACTAAGAAACACATGCTGCGCTAAGCACTGACATTCTGCGCTTGTTTGACAGAACAGTTGGGCTACTACCTCAATTATGTGATCAATCTCAGTTATGTTTGGGGAAGTTTCATATTGCTCAATACTCCAGCAGAATTGCAAGCAAAGCTTCATTATGCTATCCAGTATTCTAGAGACTGATCCAATATCCAAAAAGGATTGTGAAATCAATGCTGATAAGTACCTGCAGTGCCATAGATAATTAATCAGCCAAAACAGCACGATAACAATAATAGAAACAAATTTAGACATGCAAGTAAATCAAAGAAAACAAGAAAGAACATTGCAGTCCCATGTAAACCCAGCCAAAAATAATTCTCTAACATAAAACTAAAGGTTTGAATTCATTAAATAAGAGTGAATTTACTCATAAAAACAGCTCCACAGAATTGCTTCCCGCAAAAAAAAAATCATGCTTAAGATAGCGGCGAAAGCACCAACATACACCAAATTTGCCCCAACAGACAGCAAGCAATGCACCAGTCCACACCAGGAACGAATGGAAATTGAATGAAGAAAAAATAACGAAACTCACTTTAAGCAGTCATGCTGTTATGTGGGGGAACAATACACACATGAGTAGTATTAGAGTCATAGTCGGATAAGAGCAGTAGTAGTATAAGGAATAATTCAGTTACAACTCTTTGGCAGAGTCGGTTAGGACTCCATAACAGAGTAGGTTTCAGTTGTAATTCTGCCAGCTATATATGCTAGGCATTATCAACGAAAGAGGGGCAATAATCAGAAATACAATCTAAATCTAGTCTAACTCTCTCAAGCTTTGGGGATAGCCTAAACCCTAATTCTCAAGCTCTTGGCATAGCATAAGGCCAATTATCCACACCCATAACACATGCACTACAACATAGATGCTCACCAAATATGTCATGTAAGAACACGAATGCAGCAGCATAGCACTATTAATGATAAAGATCAAATAAGACAGTGTAAGTAAATTTTTTTTTTAATGAAAAGATTTTCATAGTCGTTATTAATCTTGTCAAAGTGGACTAACAGGAATACCTCCTTACGAAACAATTGAATGAGTGATACAGGGATTAGTAAATGCAGGTATCAAACCAAAACAAACTCAGGTCAAACGGAATCATATGCTATACATTTTGGGGGGAAACAGAAAAAAAGGAAAAGGAAAAGTTGCAACATTGTCCAGGATAGATGGTTGCTTACTCTTGATGAAAGCTCACTAGCTCCGTAAAATCATGTGAATCTTGCACATGAGACTGTAAAACATTCCACTGCGACTCAATTACATCAACCTGAATAGTAAGACGGTCAATAGTAGAGGACAAGTATTTGGTTGGGGTGTGAAAAGTGAATAAAACAGAGAACAACAGAGCCTCGCAGCAACTATGGTCAAATGAACTATTTGCCTGCCTATGTCAGTTAACTGCAAATAACTCTGTTAGAAGACATGTTGTAGCCTTTAGGGACTATAAACAAGAGCCAAACTATTTTCTGACAAAGGGTGATTAATGCAACATTTTGCTTCAATTCTTAGTTCATGTAGGTAATGGTATTAAAAATTTAAATACATCATTTGGTTACAATTTTGGAATTGCTATACAAGACAAAAGTTATGCAATGGCCACACAACAATGTTGATGAAGGCCAGGGACAAGGCAGTGCGAAATGAAGAGTTTGCCTACATGTACTCCTAAATCACCATGTAGCGAACCAACCACTGACTAAATAAAGTGTACAAATGGACAGCTGTGTGCTGCCTAAATGGATGTGTTGTCCAATTAATAAGCCATGTAGTTTAACTATCGGCTAAATGAAGGTTAACGGCCTGTTTAACATTTATCATCTACAAAAACGCTGCATACAATCTAGCAAAGGCAATATGAGCCTGATGGCCTGGAGTGTGATTGCTTCTGCGGTAATACATGGTCAAAGCCAAGCCAAGGCTCACAAAAACAGAAAGTTGGATAATGGTGACATGACATGGAATCCTAATACCCCCACTCTAGGGTGTAACAGCCTTCCTTCAGGTTGGCATCCAGACCAACGTTTGGATTACACACGGAACCAAACAGAAACTAATGGTGCCCAATTTCAATGCGATCTATTCACGACCTAAACCACTAAGCATAACACATGGAATAAAAAATGTGATAGAAAACATGGTAGTGTATCTCGTTGGTACCTGTATGTAAAACTGCAGGTTTCTGATCAAGAAAGCCATATGTTCCCTTACATGCCACAAAGGCTTAGAGCGCTGCTGACGAAGTTGTGTTGCTGAGCCATTTTTTCGATCCTTGCAGTCGTCAGAAAAATCAGCTTGATCTTTATGCATTACAGCAGCCCAGGATTTCTCCAGTTCCATTTGTGTCCTCTTCAATCGGATGAGATACTGGAAAACCTTGCGATACCTATATAAGATTTACATATCTTAAGAAAAGAAGTAAATAGCAGAAGAGACTACCCTGAATTCCAAATCCAACAAAAAGGAGATTGCTTGTGTATTATAGTACTTAGACAGAACGTCAGGGGTGAAGAAGAGCTGGAGTGGCCAGTCGACAGAATACTCCAGTGCAATACTATCCCACCCATCAAGTGCCAATTCTGATGCAGCTTTTCCTTGTGATGGAAGCTCTGAAGCATTAGGCTTTTGGAGATCTTTCTGCGACGAGCTATTTTTCATGCCATATGATGACATCCTAAAATAAAGAGAAAATCAGTGGATGACCATAGAAATGACACCCAGTAAGCAGCACTTAAAATTAACAGCTGAGGCTCTTGTCAAAACTCAACCTTAATGAGACTCTGGCGAAGTATTTGTCTTCCTCACCTATAATCTTCAATGCTGCCTGTAGGAGTTACAATAGAAAATTTACCATGGCTATATAAAAAAAATTGCTGCGACAAGCTATCACAGCACACAAGATAACTGCGACTGCTAACTGGTACATTCAAATAAAATCACAGTATCATCAACATGTATAAACACAAAAGGTGCATGTTACTTACCAGCTGAAATGGGATCATGAGATCTGCTTCAGCTGTAGATTGGCGGGGTGGTAAGCGCATTAATTGGCGACTTTCCTCAAGAAAACACTAACCAGAACCATAATCACACATCTCAAACATTCAAAAGGATATTATTGCACAAAATATGCCTTGTGCTACCTTAGATATACATGTAAGAGAAAGGAATAGGACGTATATTTTCATGGATTGAAATAGTGTATGCTTACCTGGAAAAAATCACCTTTCGCTAAAAGAAAATAATCTTTTAATGCCTTCAGATGACCATTTAGATCAGCACGTACAACCACTAGCTTTTACCAAAGTTAACAATAGATGATTAGGTTATGATCCACTTCAATGAAATACAGATAAAAATACATAATGCTCTAAGCAAGCAGTACCTGCCAGAGATGACTAGCTGCAATTGTGCGGATTGAGTCAACAGCAGACTCAAAAAAACGTTTATGGAACTCAGAAGAATGCTGCAAAAAATGATAGACATTTGCCAGCATCAGTATCAATCTTCAAAAAGATTTATAGATTAAATAAATTATTGTATGCAGCAAAACAAGAAAATGTGCATGCCTGCATAGCACGAAGGAAGTGGTAATACAAACATTGTCAGGAGCTAACCTTTAGCTCCTTGAGCATGGCATCAATTTTATCAGCCTCAGCTTGTGGCAATAATTCTTCTGCACTCATGTTCGAAAAGTTTGGCAATTCCTTTGGAGCACTGGAACCTCCTATAAAACTTTGCATTCTATGAGATCCCTTAGAGTGCTGACTTTGATTAAAGGATTCTTGCAATTTAGCACCAGGACTTGGATTTCGAAGAACCCTTATAGCTTTGCCAGCAAAGAGAATTGATTCAGCAACTCGCATGTGGATATACTCAGGCAACATGTCCTGTCATGTAAGCAAGCAAAAACAGCAGATATGACTATCCATGCTAATGACTACTACCTCAGAAACATGCACTTCCTATTAGAATATAAGCATACCAATGATACATGAAATCCTGTATGCCAACTAGTCAGAGTTGTATCTTTAGCTAATTTCTGCATAAATTTATCAGGAGCATCTCGCCGAGGTGATTCATTCTCCCCATCCCTGTCATCTTGTCTGAAATTGAAAACAAAAAGTTCTATATTTCAGGAATGATTGCAAGGCTCGGTAATTAGAATTAAGTTTTATCATGTAAGAGGTAACAGACTAAGCTTCCACTGTTATATTTCTGTATACAGATTCTAACATTACACCATATCTAGCAACCACAATTATTACAAAATTTGGCAACATTAGACTGTGATTCAGATATAAAATGACACAAAGAAAAATAATAGTTGATATGTGTGGTGAAAGTTAAAAAGAAATGTATGTTATCCACAAAGGAAATTTTCATATTATATCGAGAACTCGTGCAAGAAAAATGGGAATAACGGATCAGAAGCTGGAAAAGCGTAGGATGAACATGATTTGCTATGCTGACCTTCTAATGAAAAATTCGCTATACTGATCTTGAAGAATCCCATAAACCATCCAAGATGTCAACTGGTTGAACATGACTTGGTGTCCATGCCAAAGTAGCCTATTTAAAAAAAAATAGATAAAAGAACAAATACCACAGTTAGGGGCATATGAATGTAAGTGTGTCAGTAAATAGCTGCAATGAGTATTGAAGTACAACAGCTATCATGTAAAACACAAGAGTAATCAGAACAGTAGTCAGTTTATTTCTTCAATAGTCACATGTACAAAATAGTTGAGGTAATACCTCTGAATGCAGCTTTGCAGTTCTGGAACCCCACAGTGGCATCGTTTGTGCAAAAGGTTAAGAAGTTGTCCTCCCTTGATATCTTTCTGCTCGATTTCCATAACAAGCTCATAAAGTGGGGGAAGAAGAACCTCAAACTACAATGTGACACAGCAACAAATTTTGTAAGTGCCAATAAGAATTAATGAAACACACCAATAACTAAGGTTCACAAGATAATGTGTATTTAGAAAATATAGCACGGAAGTGCCAATCTCAATGATATCAATGGTTGCAGATGTCTATCATAATAAAATTAGAAAAGAACAGACCTCAATGAAAGTAAAGTGAGATGTCAATAGACCACACCTTATTTAGCCCATGAGTTACTGTTGCGAGAATTGGCAATGGATCTGACAACAGGTTTTGCTCAATCTGCAGAACAGCTGATCTATAAACTGACAGAATCTCAGTAATACCGTTGGCAATTGCCCTCCTGTACACACTACCTTTTTTCACATTTCCCTTCCTAGTTTTGTCAGCATTAGCAGTTGAGAGATCTACAGAAGAGTGAATCCAGCTGAGATCACGAGATTCAGTTGCAAAGCGATTGAGTTCTCTGTAATAAAATCCCAGAGATATAAGCCTTTCAATGGCACTCCTGCAAACAAGATGAGCCGTTTAAGACATAGCATACCAAGTTTTTTTTTAGCTTCCTGTTATGCTTGCAATGTTATATTTGTCAGTGATATCTGTAATAGCAGTTACAAATACATCTGGGACAAATGCATTACCAAATCTATAGAGTATAATTCAAATTCAAGCTTCAGTGGTATAATTTGCACTTATATTACACATACAAAATGGACACATGATTTTTGAGTAAGACTAGGTGTATGATTTTGTGACTACGTGAAATTTGTGCCTGTCTCATGTGAAAATAGCGAAATGCTACATGAAACCTCAGAATGGTCGAAAAGCCAGGGCAATTAACTCCATATTTGCATTACAACATCCACAATGCATAATTCGATACTGCTTGCATCGTGCAGGCAAGCATAATTGCATAAACATTTGAGGAAGCAATTGGGATTCGACAACCGTTTCTGCACAATTCCTTGGCAACACACCAAACCCAACTCACTAACCACCCAACACCCACACACAGATCCCATTCCCAGGCAAGATCACAGGCGCCGCCACCACACTACAGCACGGTCACAATTCACAGCCGCGGAGGAGCAGGGTGCAGGGGAGCCAGCCTTACCTCTCCGATGGCTGGAGGAAGGTGAGGTCGGGGGCGAGGCGGAAGGCCGGGCCCACCACACCATTCCCGTCTTCGGCCCCGCCGCCGGCTCCTGCCGCGGCATCGATGGGCGCGGTGCGGCGGCGCGCGGGGGAGGCGTCGAGGACGAAGTCGCCGGTGAAGCCGAGCAGCGCGAGGAGAAGCTCGTGTAGCATCACGGCGGGGGTTTCTCTAGGGTTCCCGCGAGATCGCGAGGAGAGAGGACAAAGAGAGAGTGAGGGATACGGAGGAGTGGGGGAAGGAAAGGGCGGGGACAGCGGAATTTGTCGAATTTGCTGGATTTCAAAAAACAAATTAGTCAGGGCATTTACAGTATCATACGAACGATGAAAGCAAATGTAATTATATAAGCGCATTGTGAATTGAAAATGGTGAGGATAGGTGATTAGAGTTAGATCCCTCCATAAAGAATTTTAAGAATACATGAAGGTAGTTTAGGAGCTCTTTTTGATAAAAACGCCTCATATTATACTCTCTCTGTTTTTATTTTGTTGTCGTTCGGACAAGAAAACTAGTTTATTTTTGAACTAAGTTCTCTGTCCTAACGATAATAAAATAAAAATAGAGGGAGTATTACTTAAAAAACATCTTCGTCTACTTTTTGTTTTATTAGATGTTGATGTGTTGCTGTAGAAGACTAAGTATTTTTAATGTTTCTGTTATACAAATCTCTAATGTTATCATTCCTTACAGGCAACTATCCAATATTAACTGTACCATTGTGGGTAACAAAGTCGGTCCAAACTAGCTGTTATATGTGTTTCTGCAACCACATCAAAGTAGCCGTTGTTACTTACGATTGACACCAAAATTGGAAGGTAAAGTAGTTCTAGTTTTTTTTTTTTAAAAATCACTCTAGATTATTAGCCAATCCAAAAGACATCCTTTTCTAGTTAGCTTTACTGATTAAAATATAGTGAAAATTCACAAATAAAATTGGTACTTTACCAGTGGCCTGCAAGTGAACATACCCATCATCGGACTAATAAGGTGGTTAGATTTGTGTGGCATGATTCTTGAAACATCACAAATTGCATAATTGTATTATTGTAACACTCCATAAGGTATAACTACTTAGATTTTACCTTTTTTTTTTGCAAAAGGAACTTAGATTTTACTATGAGACCAACACAAGGGGTATTCATGTAAAAACATGATATATTTGTAAAAAAAAAAAAGTAAAAACATGATATCTCCAATTAAGTGCATTGACATAAATGTTGAATCTATTTAATTTCAGAAAAAAGGGGCATTTACAGAACTATAAGTTCGATGAAAGCAAATGTAAGTGTATTGTGCAAATGACGACGATAGATGATTAGAGTTAAATTCCTCTATGAAGAAGGTAGTTTAGGAGCTCTTTTGGGATCATGGACTTCTCATTTTATATATTTTCAAAAAAAAAGCACTTCACCTACTATTTGTCTTATTAGCTGTTGGCGTGTTGTTGTGGAAAGCTATGTATTTCGTTTTCGGGGATCTAAATTTTAGTACCGTTATATCAATTATTTGAACACTAAATATGGTAATTAAATATAAATTAAGTATAAACTAATTACACAGTTGGATACTAATTTATGAGCCAAATTCATTAAGTTTAATTAAGTCATCATTGAGAGATGTTTACTGTAGCATCACATTATCTAATTATGATCTTATTAGATTTAATAAATTTGTCTTATCATTTAATAAATAAGTTATAGACTAGGTTTTATCATTAATCTATATTTAGTATTTCTAATTAGTATCATAATATTCGATAGGACGGATCTAAAACTTAGTGATCACGAATCGAACACACTATAAGGCCAGCTGTCAAGACAACTTGACGGCACTATATCATCTTGCTCTAGCTGGTTAGCATAATGAGCTAGCTTAGGTCGAATTACTATGTTAACACGATAACACAACTTAGCTCGGTTTATACTTATGATAATGAGCTAGCTTATTATGGTTCAACGAGTTTTACATGAAAAAATATTTTTAATTATTTTTAAAAAACTTTACATGAAAATTTTATTTTTAGTTATTTTTTAAAAATAAAATAAGCAACATATAATAAAGAGCATGCATAGATATATGGAAACATTGCAGATTTTAGAACAAGAATATATTGAAAAATAAAAATCATATATTACTCATGCACGTGTCTGTCAATCTAGATAACTCAATTATTCATAAAAGATAATATAGATAGATAAATATAATAATAATTAGTCAATACAAAAAGTACAAGAAAGAAACAATAGACATCAATTTCAAGTTTGCCAATATCATCACCATTAGAGCTCGGTGTTAGAGGCACCTACACAAAAGTACTTGTTGTGGGCTGGATCATGGGCAATTGGGCATTGGATTGGGTTCTTGTTCTAAAACAATATTTATGGCTTCGACTGGAGCCAAGTTTGCTTTTCAAATCATGAGTTTTGTTGTCACCCCTATTCATGTCATACAAATTATAACATTATCACTCATTGCCGACAGTATAAAGTGTACGTCATATGTGTTTTTCAATCACGTCAAAGTAGTCGTTGTTACTTACAACTGGCACCAAAATTTGAAGGTTTTTGCAACAAAGTAGCTCTAGTTTTTTGAATGTTTTCACTAAGATTACTAGCCTCTCCAAAAAGCATCATTTGTAGTGAAGTCACGAATAAAATTGGTACTGAGCATGGGCATACCCTACAGATTAATGAGGTGGTTAGATTTGTGCAGCCAGATTCTTGCAACACCAGAGATTGCATAATTGTATTACTGTAACACTAGGCAGGGTATAGTTTTCTATTTTTTTACAAGACTACGCAAGGCCTATTCATGTAAAAGTACGATATATAAATGAGCTAATTCAATTAAACAGCATTGACATTCATAGGGATGAAAACAATCGGAAACGATCGAAAATTAGCATTACTATTTCTCAACTATATTTTTCTAAAAATGAAAACGAAACTGATAAGCTAGGAAATAAAAACAATAACAATACTATCGGAAATCAAAAATGAAATTATCGGTACGAAAATATGTCGATATCGATCGAAAATCAATAATCATGATCGATAACTATCAGCTATTACATTATACTAGATACTCAAGTCAACACAATCATATAATTAATCATACCATTTATCTGGCACGATGAAAATAATTCAACATTGACATAGTTAACATAATATATTAGAGTGACATGACATATAAAAAAATGATAGTTTTAAGAGGTGTTGTAGAATACACGTAACAATAATCAAAAGTCCAAGAAGAAATTTAATATTGTGGATCTTAAGCTTGTGATAGTAAGGTCCATTTGAGCTTGGTTATTTCTATAACAAAGATTACTCTTTCAAAAATTTGATATTTTCCACGAAAAATTTTGAACGAATACAGTATAACATCCATTCGATCGAAAATCAATTCTATTGTTTTCATTTTCATTTCCGTCAAGGTTTTCCTATTTTTGTTATTGTTTTCACATTTCCCATAATCATTTTTTGATTTTTTGTTTTTTCGAAAACGATTGTCGGTATATCAGAAAATTCCGTCACCGTTTTCAACCCTAAACATTCATCCAACAGAAAGCCTTTTAAGAGACCATGCCATAGGGTGAACATCCGAATATCCCAACTTGATTTTGAAATATGTACGAGATGGAATTCACATAAACCAAATCAAAATATTCTCTCGCCGGATCATATTCTGTTTTTCAACCCCTGAAATTGTCCCCAAGTTTACAGCGCAGCCCAGCTTAACTTAATACAATGGGTTTTCCATCTTCTCTTACAAGCAATTCAGATTCCAAATTAACTCGGATTCTCGCAGTGAGGGGCTACATCCGAGGTGTGTGCATTTGCCGATATGAAGACCCCTCGGGCGATCTATTTTCAGGCGAGGACCTGCCGACGCCTATCCATTGCCCAAATAATCTCCTTGGCGCAGATGTGGGTTCTGATGTGCTGTGAGACTGCTGTGATGTCCACCAACTCGTCTCGCAATCCACTGGCATCAAGGGATATGGGGCAAATCGGTCACGCTCCCAGGCATAGAACCGGTTTCCACCCACATCATCAGTGTCCATTGAACTATGGCCAGACGAACCGGGTGGGAACAGGGAAAATGTGGGGTTCTCTGGTAGAGGAGTTGGGGCAGGTCGCATGCCTCCTGACCTATGAGCCCCGGCAAATAAACTAGATGATGAATTTTGCTGGTACTGTTCGTTGATGCTGCCATGAGCCCTCATGAACTGAGGCATCAGAGGAGGAACATTGGGAGTTCTAGATCTCGAACCAGATCTGCGAACAAAATAGATCATTATAACTGCAGGATTGATAATTCAGAGCTGGATTGTATGGAAATAATTTATGTTGTAACATTAATTTTAGCCCTGACATAATTCTCTGAAGCTTATTATGTTAGAAAATCCACAAATGAAATTTCAATAAAGCTAACAAGAGAAAATATGGATAGAAAACATTTATGGCAACATTCATAGGGTAGTATAGGTTAGCAGCCCAGAGACATATATTGCAAAGAATTTGGAAATATCTAGGATTTAGAGCAAAATCATTCTATAACTTGCAGCGGAGGACAAAGATTTGAATTTACCCATTACTGAAGTATGATGGAGAAACAATAGATGCTCGACGTTGGCTATCACCATCAACCCTTGCAGCCCTTGTTCCAAAAGGGATTCCTGGCTGCTCAGCCACACCATTATTGCTGTTGGGTGGTGCATAGGAATTGGACATGTGCGTCCAAGGATTATGATGGAAATCAGCAGGTTGCACTGTTGCCACGGGCCTACCATCTGATGGGCCTGCCATGGGGTTCCAGTGATCATGATATGCAGGACGATCCATAGTTCTCTCAGGGACATGAGAGCTTGAAGATGACGTCAGTGGGGGAAGAGGATGCAAATATGCCACATAAGGACAAGGATGGCTTGCCCCTGGTGCAGCAGACACAGCTACATGCTCGGTAAACACATGTTGTCCCATAAAGTCATGAACTGCATGACCAATATAAAAACACATTCAGCATATCTTTTAATTTGACAAACTATTCAACCCAAATGAAAACTTACAAGTAACTGGAGGTGATGATTCTCCTTCCCTGATGGAAAATGGGAAAGTGTAAGTTAATGATAATACCAATTTTTTCCATACATTACAAAAGCTTTTGATATAACAATGTAAAAGCCATGCTTTCTGATCGTATTTTCCCAGAAGAAAAGGTCATTATTAGGTTTAAAAGAGAGATTTTCAGTGATATACATGAAAATGATATGTTAACAATATTGGATATGATCTAACGATTAAAGAGATAAATAGAACAACCAAGTTCCTAATGCTCAGAGCCCATAGTGGGAAGTTTGATCAGTACCTATGCTAAAATTATGTGTGAAGCGCTACCAAAAGTGGTTGCTGATCATTTCTTGAATATACTTCTCAGAAAATGAGTCATGTATAGCCTATAATGATATAAAAAGCAGCTATGGCAATCATCACCGCCATCATGCATTATGGTACAGTTAAGTCCAGAGTAATTGCATATTGTTCAGGATTTCACCAAAAAGAAAAAAAGGTGATAAGCTCTTCATCTGTTTTTGCCTTTTTGGTTACATAGTTCAGTCTTAACACATTATATCTCACTGTGATAAGGTGACTCTTTTTTTGTATGATTCTTTAACCCCAAATGGATGATAACTTTGTCAAACACAAGAGGTACTAGTCTCTTCCACTAGACATACGTAAATCTATTGGCACATATTTTGCTACATTAAAACTAAACAAAAATAGTACCTTTTTAGGAGCTTTGGATGTAAGATTGAATAAAGTTATAAATAATAATCTGAAATGTAGAACATACTCAAACAAAGATGGAAGTTGTGCTAAGCGACCAAATGGACACCAATGGAAGCGAAATGGCTGCACAAAAAGGAAATGTGACTATTGTCAGGACATGGGGAATCAAATTATTGTAAACTTCCTCTGTAAGTAAAAGAATTAAAGCAACTGCGGAATCAACTATTGTAAACTCAACTAGGAGCTCGATAGAGTAAAACATACTACAATTCAATAATCCTTCCCCAGACCCCACCTAGCATGGGAGCTTGCAGCACTGGATCTGTCCAAATGCTTTGAGAAGACAAAAAGGAAGCATATGCAAGCAGTCCACTCAAATAAAACAGGATAATATCAGTTCTTATGATTATACATGCATGTACCAAACTGTTAAGTAATTAACCCCTGAAAAAACAATACCAGATGTGCCAGTTATTAAGGTCACAAATCAACCAAGCATGATCCATTAGCTACAGAATATCCCGATATCATATCACAAACACTAATGCTAAACACCAGCGTAATTCTACACATCCTCTTTGTGCATCAGCATCCAATCAAGACCCAGTCATCCTCATACGCATGCTTAGCTACCTCCTTGCCATGGAATTTTCCAATCCACATCTATACTGCTGCAACTTTGTTTGTGGCTATCTATAATACTGCCGTCAATGAAATTTCACCATGTAAAACCGCAGGTAACTATGGGACAATAGGTTGGCTGCCAAGAAGCTCACTTTGACAAAGGCTTCTTTGACGGCAGCCACCATAGGTTGGACTGCATGTGAGCAGAGAAATCTGTGAATAGGTGGGACCAAAGATGGAGCTGAGCTCGCAGCTCGGCAGCTAGGTAGTTCACTTAAGCCGGAAGGAGGGAAGGAGGGGTGGAAGTCAGGAGACAAAAAGGCTGCACTGAGGTCAGCACCTCAGATATTATTCAAAATATCAGATATCCAGATGGGATTTGTAAAATAATGAGCCACCTCATAAACCCTTTACCAAAAACCTACCAGGTACCTAAAAGGTCATTTGACAACCTATCAGGTACCTAAGAGGTCATTGTAGAGAAGATGAAAGACGAAATATCAACCATTGTTTAGAAAACACTAATCTGTGCTTAGTTCATGATCTCAAAGAACTAAATGTCAGCAAAGATATGTTTGCATAGAAATAAAAGTCTATCCAACATAAAACCTCGAATAATTAAGTATGATCAACGACATACTACAGCAGCAAAAACAAGGACTATCGAGCATCAGGTAAATTAACAGGGTCAAACTGAAACACGGGAAGAAGTGTGTGAAAAAGACATATGCCAACAAAGGAACAAAGAAGTCAATACTCCAAACAACAAGAATAATTCAAGTGTAAGTTTGATAAGGCCACATACCATTTCTGAGTAGCTAACATCATAAAGGTCTTCATCATGAGCCCACTCATCCATGTTAACGTCCTGCACAGGTCGGGAACCATTTGCATAAAGCCAATTCCCTTTCTCAACTTTGCGGCAGTTTGGGCATTGCATAATCCCTTTGGCATTGAATGCTGATCCAATGCAGTCTGGAAAAAATTATACACTGCACTTAGCATAGAGAAAAAGCAGTAATGCATAAACCAAAGTAGCATACTCTATGCCTCATATATGCATATACTTTGTGCAGGACAGTTTTTGATTAGCAATTCAGCACATAATGTCGTATTACATTCTGTTCTAAGGTTAGGTTCAGCTTCTCTACTGTGATATTGCAATGATGACTTGTAAAGAAAAGAACAAATTGCAATTGGAAGACCATGTAATATTCAAACTGACAGCCAGATAACAGATCATTTTTTTCTCCAGTACTTTTTAGTTCTAGAAAGTCAATTATCTCAAACCATGGTTTGGTACCAATGGACCATTGGATGTTACGCATAACCATGTTCAGTACCAGCTAAAGAATTAATGCAACATGTAAATGCAGCACCCATACTCCTAACTTATCAAAAGTCCTATTTCTATTTGAAAACCATTTAAGTAAGATGGCTACTAAGATCATTCAGAAGAGTTCAAATCCACTGTGAACCTAATAGAAGTGTAGGTTACTGAAACAGAAACCATATTGGATCAGAGCATCAATCTGAAATGGCTCTGTCAGATTTGAACACCACCTAACTACTGAATTACCAAAAAAAGCATATACTCAGTATACAAGATATGAATTGTTAAAAGGTACTCCCTCCGTATTTTTATTGATGTCACTCAGTAGTGCAAATTTGAGCTGGCCGGCACCATCAATTAAAATACGGAGGGAGTACAATTCAATACTCAGTTAAATGGTACACATCATATACAAGATATGAGTTGTTCTAGACATCAAGATCAGGGCTTCTTTAGTAACATGAAATGTATCCACCATATCTTTGACAGCCTGGTATACTAGTTCCAATTCCCTGCCTATCCAGAAGAATTCTGCCTAATCCTTATCAGTCCAAGCAAACCCTTCAAGTAACTCAAGTGCGAAGCTGGAACTTTTGCTTCTACTTGCCGTCTTAAAACTGGTAGGATTTACTACACTGACAAGCGCAGAATTTACACAAATCAGGCTATAGCTACCTCTTGTACTCTCCCAAATCATTCTCCTATGTCAAATCCATTCCTATCAGTGCATCCTTTTAGCAAGCCGGCCAACACAACGCAATAGCCACCATATTCAATATGGTCAACTCCGAAAGACCCGATCTTTTGAACCTTAACCCAAAATTCGCACCCTATCGTGTACAATATTGTAAATCGACCCAAAATCCACCGAATCGAACAAAATTTTTTCGATTCCAATCACATTTTTTGACTCAAATCCTCTGTCGGGACCAAGACTCGCGTCCGCCCCCTCTATTCCGACCAATCGAACCGTATAATTCCGCACCAAAAACGCGTCGCCAGATCCAGCACCTGTAATTCCTTACCTAGGTGGAACTCGTGGCCGCACTGCAGCCTGGCGGTGGACCTCTCCCCGCCGGCGGCGACCACCGCGTCGAGGCAGATCGAGCAAGAAACGGCCGCCGCCTTCTCTTCCTTCCCGCCCCCGTCCTCGTCCTCCCCCGCGGCGGCCACGCCCTTGGGCTCCGTCCCGGCGCCCATCCCGTCCCCTCCCTTCACCAACCACTGAGTTTCTTGGCCGGATCCCGCCGAATCTGAGCCGGGCCGAGGCGGAACGGAGCTCGGAACGGCCGCCCGGACGACGGCGAGGCTGCTGGTGCGGCTGCGCCGGGACCGGGGCCCGCGCCTCGGGGATCGCTCGGTCTCGGGGTGCTCGCGCGCTGTCCAATCGCCTTCTCTCTCCTCGCTATCTTCTCGCCTCCACGAGAAATTTGAGGGAAAACGGAATTTGCTGGGAAAACAGAGAGGGGGAGGGGAATAAGATGGCTGTTTCGCAGGGACGTCCTCCGAGAGCTGGATATTACAACTTGTCACAGGGTAAATCCGTCATGCCAGGTTTTCACAACACGTTCCCCAGTTTAGCGAATTTGTGCCTAATGTCACCATACTATGCATGTATACATTTAGGGTGCTTGATGACCAACCTAATGACAACCGGAGTAGAATGATTTTAGGTCTCAGGTGTTTTTTCACTTGTCTGTTGTATATATTTCTCAAATAAGGAGACACTTTTATTGCAAGAGATAATATTCTCATGATATCATCTAATCTCTTCTTAACAAGTGGATTCTGATGTGAGTATATGAACCTATGTCTATGTCACCATATCATCTTTTGTCAACAACATGTTTACAAGTAAAGAATCAATACCCAGGCATGTTAAAAGGGTGGGAAAGATAAATAAATAAATAAATAACAGTACCAAGGCGTGTATCATACACATAGTCGCACCCACCACCCACTAAAATATTCCAGCCGCGTGACAGTAAATAAACGAAAACCACTGGTAGAGTAGTAGTATCCAAGTAAGGGCCGCTTCTGGAATACCAAAACCTCAGGGCCACCGGAAACAAACAAAAAAAACAACAAATTCTGACCACCGTTATTTCTGGCGTGTTCAAAAGGTTACCGAAACCGGGGGCCCCACCGCCCTCACCTCTCGCGTAGTCGACTGTCCGCGCGAACAACCTCTCGTGCCAGCTCGACCCCGCGAACGAGCTGACCACAGCCGTCCGATGCCTCATCTGACGGACGCCCTTTCGCGAGCCGTTCCTTTGGTGCGGGCGTACGGGCCACGGAAGGAAAGCAAGCGGGAGAGAGACCAGCCCATAGAAGCGAGCGGCCCACTTTTTTGTGAGCGTGTGGGCCCGGTAAATGTGGGTCCCATACGTCAGATGTGGGATGGCCGTTAGGTGAACCGGTGGCCCCCGCGTGTTTGACCCGGGTGGGGGAGGAGGCGGTCAGCGGTATGGTGATGCTGATGCCCGATGACGTACGCGGGCGGCGTCTGCGACGACGCGATCCCCAGCTCTTCTCTCGTGGGCGACGTCACGCGTGCCGTGTTGGCCTATTGTGCTCGCGTCCGCGAGAGGCGAGACCGCCCCGATGGTCGTGCGTTATGCATTCGCCATTATCCAGGGCTGGAGGCGCATTGTGTGGTGTACAAGAGAGCTAATCATATCGCCGACACAAACGAACACATCAGATATACGTACAAAGTATACAAGACATAAAATTTTGTTGGTCATTACAAGGTTGGATTTGGGTATCCTAAGATAGAGTAGGATTCCATGGTACGACTATACAACACAACTCTAGACTGGTTACACTGATTTGATTAATACACAGTTACAAACCTACAATTAGCTTCACGTGATTTTTTTTTGGAGCTCCGACGTTTCTTTTGATGTACTAATATGTACCACGTATTTTTATTGTGTATGCATATGGTGGTGGATGTGTCGAGAGATAATTAAATAGTAATGATTGTATAATTTTCACCATATATTCACCCTTCAAATAAAAAAAAATATGCACCCCCAAAAGTTCTATATTCAAAGCTCAAAATGAAGTTTTGGCATCTGTCTATGTATGCGTCTAATTTCTTTCATTTTTAAGCATGTTAGTGACTGAAAATATGAGGAAGCTTATGCATATCATGGGTACATAGTGCTATATGATATAGAGAGCATGGGCATCACATGATACATATCTTTATATGGCTAATATAATGGATCCACGCTCTCGTTCAATAGTAACTTATCAATCATGCTATGTAGATAGTTTTAGTACTTAGTTCATCTTAGTCGTTCAAAGACATCATCTGTGAGATGTCTCTATCACTGTTGCATACATTGAACATTCCGACTCTTTTATTCATGTGCATTCGTGCAGAACGATCCTCTGTCTTTAGGGTTATGACTTTATCCCTCCTTTCTACCATGAGATCATAAAATAATGGTTCAGATGTATTGCTACAGTACATGGCGAGCAACATATCCATAAAAAATGTTTTGCTATAATACTTTGATGAATAGTAAAGTCACATATACTGTTTTGTACCGTTTGCGTAGACACATGTTATTGTTCCATTGTGCCTTTAGGGGTAAAAGTAGAGGAATTGGATATCGAATGAACATATTGTATGGAATATTAGTCGTGTTTTTGGACTAGCGAAGCCTGTCGAGTTGGAGTCAGGGTTAAAATAACCGAGGTTAACCAGCGCCTGCCTAGGCCATGTCCAACCTGGCTTGGGCATGCCTCCGCCTTGCACGCCCCGACGGTCGCGACCACCTCGGTCACGTCCAGCCCGAGCCGAGTTGAGCGTGCAGTCGCACCCGCCTCGCCCACCTGGCTCGCGTCCAACCGCGCCCGCCTAGCCTAGCCAACCGCGCGTGTCTCGCCACTCACCGCGACATCTAGGGTTGCGTCTTTTTTTTTTTCTTTCGATCGATCGACAGACAACAACAAATAGAGTTTTGGTATGTAAAGGAAAAGAGTAATATGGTCATTTTTAGTGGGTTTTTAGGTTGAGAAAAAAAAGAAAATGAGATGAAAGAAGGATAATCTTATAAATTAGATACAAAACGCATATAAAATGGTATATATTAGATGCGTTCTTTACTAATGACATATCTTGGATGACCTTCATTAATACTCCATCCATCTCAAAATGTTTGATACTTTAGTCAACTCCATTTATCCTAAAATGTTTGTCATTCTCACTTACCGATACAAGTTTCTCTCTTTCTAATACAACTCTATATTTATCTCTCTCCTCCTCGTTTCTTATGCACACACCTTTTATACTTCTTCTTAATTTTCGTGCCCAAATATAAAACGTCAAATGTTTTAGAACGAAAGGAGTAATACTATAGATCTAACTAACCCTCTACATGTTATATATCGTAAAAACAAATGTCTAGAGGAGTAGAAATAGTTTTTTTTGTTTTTCATTTTCATTAAATAAAATCGTTGAACTCTCTCAAGCCAATACCATAATCTACCATTTTATATTTGTGTAGTGTCAAAGTAAACGTGATATTTATGACGTCTTCATCATCCACCACTTGTGCCGCGAACGATGATACCATCATATAATTTGTTATCGTGGTAATTACCAAACCACTAATGACAGAGTGCAACATGAGGGAGATAGATAATTTAGCCGGCCATCCTCTCGGTGTTGCCCAAGTGCAAATACTAACATGTCATTTTCAACACATAAAGCAAATAAAAATATGAGAATAACAAATACCTTCCTAAAACTCTACTCTCTTGCTTGTAAAATGGCAATTCGCATCTTTTAAAGTACAAAACTCCCATTTTGGAACCACCTTTTTTCAATCTTACAATCATTTTTAATTACCTTTCTCTCTCATCAGCTCCTCCCTCTGTACCCTAGAGACGGAAGAAATAGAAAAGCAGAGAAGCCAGCCAGGCGGAGGCCAGCTCTCTTCTTCTTCTTCTTCCCCAACAAATTCTCATTCCCAATTCGCCCCTTCAAATCCACGGCGCCCGCATTCCCAAGCCCCGCAGATCTGGGATCCGCCGCCGCCGGATCCCCCGCCGCCCGCGTCACCTCGAGATTCGCGTGATCTCGCCACCCAAGCCGCCAAGTTGGCGCCGCAGCGGAGGTCCCAGCGCCTCGCCGGCGGCGGCGCGGGTTCCGCCGCCGCCGCCGCGCAGCCTCCAGGGTCCTCCGGCGCCGCGCAGGCTGCGATGGGGGACTCGGGCGACGCCGTCATGGCGCGGTGGCTACAGTCCGCGGGGCTGCAGCATCTCGCTGCGTCCTCCGGCGCCGCCCCCTCCGGAGCCGGCGGCGACTATCGTGGCGGCATGGCTGGACTTGGAGGTACCGGCGGGGGAAGCATGCTGCCGAGCTTGCTCATGCAGGTGTGGTTCTTTCTTCCTGATAGAAATGCTTGATCTAGTTCTCGGAGTGCTCGCAAAGGTGGCGTCCTTGGTACGTTCTAGAGCTAGGTGTTTCGAATCAGGCCGCTATCAGGATGGCATTTCAATCTCGCGATTCATCCTAAGATTGGAACCGATTAGAATTTGGATTTTGTTTGCGATGTCACGTTGCAACGCATGATCAGAATAATAGAAACTTTGTGAGGCAGATGAATCGAGAATGCCACTTACTTGGATGGCATACTCACTTCAAGGAAGGTTGGGTTGGAGGCTAGAGTCTTTTGTCTCGTCCACTACAACAGCTTATTATGTTTCAGCATTCAGTGCTTCTACAATACATGAAAGATGGAGATGCCATGGTTCAAAAGGAATGGCGAAATGAATCTCCGTTCACTCAGGTGGCACATTGCCAATTGCCATTTCATGGAGAATGCTCTAAAGTTCATGCTCCCATCAGAAAAATTAATGTGGGAAAGATAATAAGAGACAATTTTTGAATTCCTATGTTTGTGTTGGTAGGAATAGCAGCTGTTGGTTCTCATATCCAGTTCAGATTGCAGAAGGCAATTTGTTCTGACATCCGACCTACCAATTGTCTCAAGATGTTCATGGACCTATGTTTTCTCATTAACTTCCATTTTGGTCTGGTGGATGTGGAAGATTTTGCATATGGATACACTGAGTTGAACAATATCTTTGTTTCTGTAACCCAAATGGGCGCTAAGTTGAAGTTAGGAAGTAAACTCTAATGGCTATACACATGTGCGAGGTGCCTTTTTTCCCCTTGTTTCCAATGTGTGAACTCTGTGTGATATAGTCATTAATTTTTTTACTAATATGTTTAGTTTCAAATAAAAAAGTGCTAAGATTTTCTTAGTGGTATGACCTTTAGGTATCCTCAGATGCGAAGTGCCAACATGTGTCATTACATAGCTGATGGTTGTTATTCTCTTATTATCTGGCAGGGCTATGGGCCACAGTCAATTGAAGAAAAACAGAGGCTTTATACACTGCTGAGAAGCCTTAATTTTAATGGAGAGTCAGCACCTGCATCAATGTCTGAGCCCTACACGCCTACAGCTCAAAGCTTTGGTGGTGGAAATCCTGTGGAGGGTTTTTATTCGCCTGAACTCAGAGGGGAACTTGGGGCTGGTCTTCTGGACCTCCATGCTATGGATGACACTGAGCTTCTGTCTGAGGTATGCCATGAAAACATGGGCGACACACTCATATTCCTATTTCTTTTTGACATGGGTTTGTCAATCTATTCCTCTAATTCCACTTTTTTTTTCCTTTTCTTTTGTGCTGTAAAGATTTTTATGTATGATGCATGTTTTTGGCCTTTTTTCTATTTATTGGTAGGGATATCTTTATATAGTTTTTTTGAAGCTTGTTATTTTTCCTCTTGACAGGATGTGGTTTCAGAACCATTTGAGGCTTCACCATTTATGGCAAAGGAAATTGACGATGATGAGGAAGATCTGGTATTAGGGAGTCAGCAAGTGCCAGCAGATAATTATGGTGCTGTGAACAGTGAAAAAGAGAGCACTTCCAGAGAAAATAATGTAGCAAAGATTAAAGTAGTGGTATGTTAATCTGGCTTATGTCACTGATAAATTTATGCCAACTGGCTAACGCTTACGATATCTGACTTAGTTGGTTGCATATTCAGGTAAGAAAGAGACCTCTTAATAGAAAGGAGCTCTCTCGAAAAGAAGAAGACATCATAGACGTTCATGATTCATCATCTTTGACAGTTTATGAGCCTAAGCTAAAGGTACCAATCGCTCATGTTTAGAAACCATTTTGATGCTTGCAGTATTAGTTGTGGAGCTATAATCGTTTTATAGTTTTTATTTTGGTTAATCTGCAGGGTTATGGAACCTAATTATTTTTATTATGCTTAAACACATATTTAATGAATTATAACACATGAAGTGATACTCCTTCCGCTCTATAATGGTTATACTTGATGACTTCGATATAGTGCACCCATTTGCTTACCCTGCTGCTTATTTGCTCTCGGTCAGATTGAATTTTAAATAAAAAATGAAACTGTGATAAAATTCTTTTGTCAAAAACTGAAATACCGAGTTACTGACTACACTTGTGGCCACTGCTATATCACTTGGATCTATACATGTATCTCCCAATGATGTGGTTTGTGGTGAGATGTGCTCATTCCTTGTAATGGGTAGGAAGAGTTTGACACCATTTTGGTGTAATTCATTCTATCATTATATGTGACTATCATGTGAAGCATTACATTGTTGCTTCACATTCCTGAGAACTTGGAAATGAACCCTAATTATATACCCGGTCCGCCGGATGTCTTTTTTATACCTCTATGTATCTATTGGAAAACAATTTGAATATATAAACACAGCAGGGGTTTTCCCTGCTGTACAGTTTCAAAAAAAAATTGTTTATATAAACACAAATTCATATATCATGGATTTGAAATCTCTTCTATGAAATAATTTCCCTGATTCCTGCTGATTACTAATATATTCCCTCGGCTGAAGGTGGACTTGACAGCTTATGTGGAGAAACATGAATTTTGTTTTGATGCTGTCCTGGATGAGCGGGTTTCAAATGACGAGGTATTTCTTTTTCTTTTGTTTGTCAGGTTATAGTCCTTGATATTTATTCTGTTTCTGTGGTGCCTCGAAACTGAAATTACGTAGGTACATCTTTGATTCTGTCTAAACTTCTCCTTGTTGTGGTCACATGAGGAAACATGGCTATTAATGTTCATGAGATATAATTTGAACTTTCTATGAGAAGAAATGACAGGATTTTGATCAATAAGTTTCTAGGGTGGATTGCTTTGTCCACAGTCCACACAGATAGTCATAACACTCATTATTTTGTAAACCTCACTGCAATTTGATTTTATATGGCTGATGATTCCACCATTGCACCTACCACTTCACATAAGCCATGAATGAATACATATAGTGAAGAAAGATTAATCTTGTCATCATAAGAAATGGCGAAACTATCATCCTTAAGTGGAGGTATACTGTTAACGTGGGTTATATGCCTGTAGTGCACTAATGTTCATGCTAGGCTTTCTACTTTTCAAAGTGCTATCCCATGTGTACGTTCTCTTGCCTCTTAAACTGCATGTGTATTTTATGAATCCGAAGAATTGAAGCCCACTGTAGTTTTCAAGCACCATATGCCATAGCTTTATGCCAAACAAGCTTTCTCATTGGAGAAAGGCTTGGATGCTTAAGTCACGTGCATAACAACAGCTTGCCCCTACCTGTTACAACTATAACTCTTCTGTGCCCACAATTATTAATATTTTTTACACTCACTGGCGTTTAACCAGTTGGTAGTGTACACAGCTTATCTCGGTTGTGATCAAATTGTTTCATGAAATTATATACTAACTACATGGGTATTTTGTAGTATTGCATTTTTCTCATCCGACTTTATAATGATAGTGAACTGATTCTAAATTTGGGGCCCAGTTTGGATGTCACATCTAAAATGACTCATAGGATCATTTTGTTGAATTTTCTCTATGAGCATCTGTAATTTATCAAAAATGGTTCATAGGATCATTTTGTTGAATTTTCTCATTGAGCATCTGTAATTTATCATTTTATTTTATATCTGCATTCTCTGGACAGGTGTACCGTGAGACAGTTGAGCCCATAATTCCAATTATATTTCAGAGAACAAAAGCAACATGTTTTGCGTATGGCCAGACAGGTTAGATAATGCATACTTATACCAAGCTTGACATATACATTGCATTTTTATACATACATGAATTGTGGTCTCAGATAGTTTCTGTGGATGACATTAGCATGTTGCGATTGCGAACTTCTTTAGCATTGTTGTATTGAAAATTTATGTGTCATCAGCATATGCAAACTTATCTATCATCGACTTGAGAATCTCGCTGGGATGGGCTGGCTAGTGGCGGTGGTTGTCACCTAGCCCACCAGGGTTCAATTCTCACCTCCTACTATTAGACAATGCTGGGGGTGGGTGTCTTCCCCCTAGTCGATTTTTATTGTGAACTTTACTAAAGTATTGTTACCTTAATGCTTGACATATTTGTAAAAACAACTATTTCTGAGATCCCTACAGTTCTTGCACAACACTATTGATTAGTATTTTTTTTTTCATCTTGAACTACTGTTGATCCTTGTTTGATGTCTCTGAGGTACTAAATCGAAACATCTTAGATAGCAACTCATTTCTTTTTCAAGATTGAAGATTGCTCATATTAATTGTCTCTATATACCCTTGTATGCCTTATCATCATAATTCATGAGCAGGCAGTGGCAAGACATATACCATGCAGCCTTTGCCTCTGAGAGCTGCACAAGACATGGTCCGTCTTTTGAATCAGCCTGTCTATCGGAATCAAAATTTCAAGTTGTGGCTTAGCTTCTTTGAAATTTATGGTGGGAAGCTTTTTGATCTTCTATCTGACAGAAGGTTGGTTGCTGCATTTCGTTTTATGTGGTTTTGTCATGCATACAAGGACATTTCAAATGACATACATTGCTCTGATTTTCAGATAATACAACTTTATTTCTTGTTCTTGTTGTATTCAGTACAATATATATGTTCTACACTGTCCCCTTTCTTTTTTGGGTTGGGTGCGAGCATGGTTGCAGGCTGTGCATGTATGTGCCGGTCTTCCATTTTATAAGCGTGTGCTCTTCTTTTTGTTATCTATTCATTATCAATCCTTCGCCTTTAATTAGGCATCCAACGCTGTCTGTATGGATGACAAATTTATATTTTGGAACACCATGTCAAATGATGCCACCATCTTGTAGGTTTAACTAAGCATCAATTTAAAGTTCCCCATCAGTTACTATCATGTTTGAAATGTTGGCATTACCTTTCGGTTTTGAAAATTTTACTTTAAAATACATTTGTTTTAGGCCCTGTTTGGCACAGATCCAACTCTCAGATCAAGATAAAATGAAGTGTCCTGGATTTTCATTATTGGTTTAAAACAGAAACAATATGACTTAACAAAGGACCCTGAATCCATTCACAACTTTGTCTCCATGGATTTTTGGAGCTAGATATGGGCAGTTCCAAGAAATTCACAGATTTTCTGGAACTAGAGTTCTGCCAAATAGGTTTGGGCCTTAATGTTTGGGTCGCTAGCCAGGTAGGATTTGCAATTGCCTTAAGGAAATTCTGGCCTATTACAATTTAAAATTTTGAATCGGTTTATTTGAATTAGTTTACTTACTTATTTTTTATCCTTTCTATAGGCAGCTACTTATGAGGGAAGATGGCAAGAAACAAGTATGCATTGTTGGACTACAGGAATTTGAGGTTTCTGATGTCCAAATTGTCAAGGAATATATTGAGAAAGGAAATGCCGCAAGGAGCACAGGGTCAACTGGGGCCAATGAAGAATCATCAAGGTCACATGCAATTTTGCAACTGGCTGTTAAGAAGCACATCAAAGTAACTGATACTAGGAGACAGAGAGATCGCGATGCTAATGAATCTAAAAATACAAAGGCAGTGGGGAAGATATCGTTTATTGACCTTGCTGGCAGTGAGCGTGGTGCTGATACAACAGACAATGATAGGCAAACAAGGTACCTTTTTTTGTCTTTGTGGATTTGTATTCTATGTGAATCTCTCAAGATCCTTTGCCATCAACCTTTATATATGCACTTAATTTTTTGAAATTACATTAGTTTAATGAAAAATTGCAATAGTAGCTCTGTATCTGAAGAATCACAAAAATAAAGTTTGTTAGTTTTCCACTCATCGACTAAAAGGCCTATCAGTCTTTGAATTACTGACCTGAACCTATTGGTGTTCCCATTACCGACTGGTCCCATCATTAGCTACCATGCTGTCTCCACATAAGTGTAACGAGTATGGTTCAAAGGGCTATTTGTATTTGGGTTACTGATAAGACGCAACATTGAAAATCCTACTTCGAATGGGTGTATGTTTAAGTAAAAACAATAGGAGGTTACATAAACTTTGAGGATGTATTTATTTATCTCTATTTGGGTTGCTGATTGGTTACTATTTTTCATTTAGGATACTTGTTTTACTATTTATCATTAAAGTAATATTATTTTTAGAAAAATCTGATATATGCATTCTAACAATCAACCTGTTATCATATCAGGATGGAGGGAGCGGAGATAAATAAGAGTCTGCTGGCTCTCAAGGAATGTATTCGAGCTCTTGACAATGATCAGATACACATTCCTTTCAGAGGAAGCAAGCTTACAGAGGTTCTTCGTGACTCATTTGTTGGTAACTCTAGGACGGTGATGATTTCTTGCATCTCTCCAAATGCAGGTTCATGTGAGCACACACTAAACACATTGAGATATGCTGATAGGTAACAATGTAAAACTAAATATTGATACTGATATACATGACTAAGTTTGAAATGTGCCTTCCTGGATTAACTCTGGTAAGTTACTAATTAATTGGCAGGGTCAAAAGTCTTTCAAAGGGCGGAAACACAAGAAAAGAGCAGACAGTGGGACCAACTGGAGCTTCTAGCAGGGAGTCTTCATCAGGTCCATCATTTCCTTTAACTGCTGAAGCTGAAGAAATCCCTACCCAGATTCAAGAGAAGAGACCAGTTGATACATACAGGATGACCACTGAAAACTTTGCTTCCAACTCGGAACCTGACAGAAATTCCTTTAGTATGATTCCAAATTATTCCAATAGAGGGAGAGAAGAAAACGGTGCAGCATCTGTTTTTTCTGACAAGGAGAGGTTTGATTCAAAGCCCAGCCAAGCTCACACAAGTAAAGCACAGTTGCTTCAGAACTCAGTAAACATACAAGAGGAGGAGAAAATTACAAAAGTCTCACCCCCTCGGAGAAAGGCTTATAGAGAAGACAAATCTGAGAGGCAGAGCAACTACACAAAAAAGGATAATGGGCCTGAGACAGCTCGGGCTGGGTATAAGGTGCAGCAGGCAAAGCAGCTGCAACCGCAGCAACGGCCGCCATCGGCTTCAGCTTCACAGGCTTCATCAAGGCAATCAGAAAAAGAAAGTTCCTGTGATGATGTTGAAATCGATGCAATTCTTGAGGTAAGCAATATTTCGTGTATTGTATTGTGTTATTTGATCCTGAATGGAGCTGTTTCATGAAACTAGCTTCTGTATGTTAGGAGGAGGAAGCCCTCATAGCAGCTCACCGGAAAGAGATCGAGAATACTATGGAGATCGTGCGGGAAGTAAGTTATAATTTCACAGTACTTCATATTCCTAGGATCAACTTGTGGTGGTTGCATTGTGCAGTGCTGAGCTTATTGTTAGGTCTCTAAAGAAGAAAAACAATATGAAATATCTTATAGTTTGTTAGGGAGATCAAATTGTGTTTTCATAATTTTTGTTGCACAGATGTTGCTTCTCACTTTTTGTTTAGTCTGAAACAGAATAATATTTCCACTCATAACCTTAGGAATAAACATCGGTTTGTCTAGTGCATCTTCACCTCCCAACGATTGCTCGAGTCCATCTGTTCTCAATGACAGTTTTTTTTTCCCTGTAACGATTGACTATGTTTATTAAATACTTGTCCAACTCGTTTCTTTTCTTTTGTTGGGAGGTGGCTGTTTGAAATAGTGCTAATTTACATGTCACTAGTTTTTACCATGCTGCTTATACATGTTCACATTTTTCAGGAAATGAACCTTTTGGCAGAAGTCGATCAACCAGGTAGTCTTATTGACAATTACGTGACACAGTTGAGCTTTCTGCTGTCGCGCAAAGCTGCGGGCCTGGTCAGCCTCCAAGCACGCTTGGCACGGTTCCAGCACCGCCTCAAAGAGCAAGAGATTCTTAGCCGTAAGAAGCCACCCAGATAGTATGATCATTGGTGATTTCTCGTTTTGGCATGGTCGTTTGATTGATAGGGAGCTCAACTGAGGCCCGTTAGCAGCTTCTCTCTTGTTGGGTCAGAAGGAGGTGCTAAAAGAAGACACATAGTGGCTTAGGGTGGGCCAGGCTCTTGGTTGATATCATCTGGACACTTGGTTTGTCAGGTTTGATTACCAATTTGCTAATAGTCCTTTTTACAGTAGGGCTGCTTTGGCGTGTTTTTTTGGCAGATGCATGGCTTGCCCTCTTTGCCTTTTTCCCCTTTGTACGAGGTGAAATTGTAACTGTTGTTTGCAGATAGCAGTGAGTCGATTTTCGGTCTCAAGCTTTTATGGACATAGGTACATTACTGTTGTATATTCACTATTCGTATTATTTTGCATTGGAAAGGGAAAGAGTTGTACTTGTCGATCCTTGTTTGAGACAGTTTCACTGATTTTCATGGGCCTCCAAATTCTCACAGCTGGATGCAAAGCTTGCAAGATTGCAAATTTCCTCCATTCCGTTTTTAATATTTGATTGAACTTGAGATGACGAGCGAGGAAAACTTGAGTTTGAACCCGGAGCAAACTAACTACTCCTATTTAAATTGTTAATGCAGTTGACTTTGATAGCTATGTTTGACTATTTGTCTTATTTAAAATATTTGTTCAGATATATAAAATTCTAAGATAGAACTAACTACTTTATTTAAATTGTTGATGCAGTTGACTTTTTTAGTTATGTTTGACTATTTGTTTTATTTAAAATATTTGTTCAGATATATAAAATTTTAAGATAGATTTTAACTTCTTTTTAATGATAACACAAATTGTAACAAAGTATTTGATAAATTTTTAATTTTTTTAAATAAGACGAATAATTAAATATAACTAAAAAAATCAACTATGTTAACAATTTAAATCTGGAGAAAGTAATAAACATACAAATAAAATTATTGCCTATTGTTGATTGCTAAAACAATGTATCAAAATCTGAGTGAGTTGGTTTCAAACCTTGCTCATTTGTAATCAAGTTCTGTAAGGTTATTTTTTTCTCGAATATGAGTTGGAAATCCAACCAGTCATCGCTGAACTTTCTTCACTGCTAAACTAAGGTGCCGTTTGGAAGTCGATATTCAGAGCTGGAATCATGAATTGGCATTGAGTAGCCCCCAATTCAGTTGTTTGGACGACTTTAATATTGGTGCTCGGAATTGGACTAGAATGCCGCACGTAATTCCCTCCTGCCTGCGTGAGCCTGCCCACAATTCAGAGGCCTCACGCTCCGTATTGCTCTGAATTGGCTTCCACCCTCCTGTGCTCGTACCGCTTCACTTCTCCTCGCCAAAAAAATAGAGACGACACGCTCGGGAGAAAGGCGAACGGTGATAGGGAGGCCACCGCCCCCACCCCCCACCCCCACCCCCCCGTGCCTCCTCTACAGCTCCCGTTGCTGGCAAAGGTACCCACTGTCCTGCCCTCCTCCTCATGCTTTTGCATATCCAGTAGTTCTCCTTTTTCCCTTCTCCCTGTTAGACAATCCCTTGTTTTTCAGATGGATTCATGTGCAGTTTGTGATGGATAAAATCGGCTTCCCCCATTGCCCTCTTCCCTGTACATCCATGGTGTCTCCCTATTGCCCCCTTCACTATCTCTAGCACTCAACTGATTGGCCGATTCACACCCTAAAAAGGTGTGTTGCTTGGGTTTTTCATGATACTGGAGCGTTGGGTGACAGCTTTGGCCGATTGAAGGTATGTGAAGCATAAATGATGTCTCTCATTGTCATGATGTTCATGAATGGTGTGTGTGCATTGTAGCTACATAATGTCAGATCTTGAATTGGTTTCATATATAACTGAAGAAAATAAAAGAAGAAAGAAGAGAAGAATTGTGTTGACGTTCTTGGACTTGCATATCTTAGTTCGCAGCGGTCACCAAGGGATTTGGGGTACTTTAGCAGTGATGAGCAACGACACAATTATAGGAAGTATTTGCTAAAAGAGATGCATGATGGATCTGAAGTTACATGCTATGATAAGTTGTGTTTGACCAAATATACAATTCAACAACTTATGCATCCAAACAGGAATTAGAATTGACTGCCACCCTTGATTCTAGCTATCAATTACAGATACATCCAAACAGCAGCATTGAAATTGAAGGTCATTTCCATTTCCACTCAACATTGGCATTGGTAGCCCAATGCAATTCCTCGGCCTGAATATCAACTTCCAAACGAAGCCTAAGCAATATTCGTCTAGCTAATATTTTGTGTTTGTTTCAATGGACCTTTTAGCATGGCAAGTTTATGAGTAAATGTATGAAATTCGTCAATAAAAAAACATTATATTTATTATTCACTCCTGTTTTGAATTGATGATGTCAATACAGCGTTTTTAGTTAACTTAAGGGAAAAGGAGATGCCAATCAAGAGTGCATTAATCAAATTTGACCACCATCCTTTCTTTCAAAAATGAGAATCCCACGAGCCAGCCAAAACGATTTCTGATGTGATTCTGATCCTTTCTATGAAGAGAATCTGAAGTCCTACCTACCACTTTGGCCTAAAACACTCGGGCGCACTACAATTTTTACGAGATAAATATGAGATATAATTTGTGATGTGATTCTAATTCTTTGAATGGATATAATTTAAAATTCGAAACACTATTTGAAAAAAGATCTCTACTACTACCAAACGAGGCCGAAAACGTCCAGTGCACTACAGCCGTACAGCAGAGAAGCCAGCAGTCCCGACACAAACGGCACAAAAGACAAACGAAAAGGCTAGAGATCCGTCCTGTTATTTGATCAAAGCCGTCTGTTCTACAACGGACGGCGCAACCTCGTTCACGCGCTTTTGAACGCTTCAACTGTAACGATTTGTTCGGTTTGATTGACAACCTCCAGAAAATCACACACCACCACTCCCTCCTCCTCTCTCTCTCTCTCTCTTCCTCGCTTTCTCTCTCCTCCCTCGTCCTCTGCCGCCGTCGCCGGAGAAGATGATGATGACTCGGGCCCCGATGGGGCCGATGGAAGGCGCGGCGGTGGACGAGATGGTGCGGCGGCTGGTGGAGGGCGGCCGCGGCGGGCGTCAGGTGCAGCTCTCGGAGGCGGAGATCCGGCAGCTCTGCGTCGACGGCAAGCGGGTGCTCCTCTCCCAGCCGAACCTCCTCCGAATCCACGCGCCCGTCAAGATCTGCGGTAATCACCACGTCTTCATACCTTGGCGTTGTGGCCCCAATTCCGCCCCCCCCCCCCCCCCCCTTTCCGTTTGGGTGCCTAATCCACCACGTCGTTTCATCTTTTGAGTGTGCCGATTCTTTTGGGAAATAACGAATTATCTCGTGCGCATTTCTTGGATTCAAGGAGAAGAGTCAGTTCGTGGTGGGATTCGGTACAGTTCGCGGCCGGGTTAATCCTTGTTACATGCACATTATGTTTGCGGCCTGCCTTTGAGCATAGAAACGACGAGCAAGTTGGCTGGATGCGTGGATTGATGATGCATGGTTGGGTATCACTCTAGGTCACATGGGAATGCGGTGGGTGGTTAAGACAATATCCATCCATTACATTTGCAGGAATTGCTGGTTCGTTGAGTTGCAGATTCTGTTTGCTGTTCTGTGCTTGGTCGGTTATGATGCCATTTTAGTACATGCATTACCCATTCGAGAACATTCTTGCAAATGTATAATTCAGTGAACAGTCTGCTAACAAAATCATCTTATTATATAGTAATAACAACTGAGATGCTGTTTTGAGTGGTAGTGAGGTGATCTTGTTTGTGTGATTTATGTATTCTGTTGCTACAAAGTGTACAGTTCTTTTTATCATGCTCCCACTTATAGGAAAGAAAAACTTTAACCTCATGAATTTTGTTTGGCATGTAGGCGATATTCATGGTCAGTTTGTTGATCTTCTGAGATTGTTTGATTTGGGTGGTTATCCTCCCTCATCAACTTATGTATTCCTTGGAGACTATGTTGATAGAGGCAAACAGAGCTTGGAAACTATATGCTTGCTACTGGCATACAAAATCAGGTACCCTGAAAAGATCTTTCTGTTAAGGGGGAACCATGAAGATGCAAAAATCAACAGAGTGTATGGTTTTTATGATGAATGTAAGAGGCGGTTCAATGTTCGACTGTGGAAGATATTCTCTGATTGCTTCGACTGCCTGCCTATTGCAGCACTCATTGATGACAAGATACTGTGTATGCACGGTGGCCTCTCACCTGAGTTGAATAATCTGGACCAAATAAAGGATCTTGAGAGACCTGCTGAGATTCCTGATTACGGCCTCTTGTGTGATTTGCTTTGGTCTGATCCTAGCCCCGATGGAGAAGGGTGGGGGGAAAGTGACAGAGGTGTTTCATGCACATTTGGTGCAGATAAGCTTGTAGAATTTTTGGAGAAGAACAATCTTGATCTCATATGCCGAGCTCATCAGGTTAGTTTGAGTTTTTTTTTTACTGCTTTGTTTTCTCGATTAATTAATTGTCTGTGATCTTTACATGATAGTAATGTCATGCATCTTGAACTCCCACAGGTGGTTGAAGATGGCTATGAGTTCTTTGCACAACGGAGATTAGTGACGATCTTCTCAGCTCCAAATTACTGTGGAGAGTTTGACAATGCGGGTGCTTTATTAAGCATAGATGAAAGCCTAATGTGTTCATTTCAGATACTGAAGCCAACTGAAACAGGGCCACCACATGCAAGAAAAAATATTCCAAATAAGGTAAATCAGCTAGCTTCATGTAGGACTAATATTCTGCTATAAATCTGCATGTTAAATCCCTAGAAACCAAATGATTGTTACTGTGACCATGTTAGCTATAGTTCTGACGTAAATAACATCAGTTATTAGCAGCATTCATAAGCCAGGTCTATTTTCTGTTTCACTGTAGCTATACATTCTTTCAGAAACCTAGTCACTCAGAAATATTCAGGGAAGCATAGTAGCTTAATTTCCATTACTCAAACTACACATTTGGCACCATCACCCTTTTGCTGGTGGTTTCCTCGCTACCAACAATAGAGAAATATTATTATTTAATTATGAGGAATCGACCTTTTAGTTAATCTATTCCACCTTCTTACAACTGTATCTGTTCACTTGTCTGTTCAGTCTTTAGTAGTAGCTTTGTTTGGTGAGGAAACAGAAGTGTTCATTAGGTTATTGTTGCCCTACCTGTCAAACAACCTCATAGATCGAGAATGCCATATGTGATAGTAATAATCTCTAGGACTACGTATATATATATATATATAATCTCTAGGACTAGAAGAGTACAACTTGCATTGTCCTAACTGCTCAGTTTTATAACAATACTAGTGTTTGCATTTATTATCCCTTCCGACATTGTCTATATGGATCAGTTAACCAGCTTCCATCAAATAGCTACACTTGAACCACCCAGGGTGTAAAGAACAATTGATTCCACATCCGATGGTTTGCCCTGAATAAAGTATCAATGCACCAAAGAAGCACTTTGTGTTACCTGCTTATATTCAAACGAAACTGTACTTTCCTCAGACGTGTGAGTCGAAGGCAAGCTAGCTGATTACATCACTTTGTCTGTCACTTTACAGCCAGCAAGAGGGTGAAGCTATGATCAGCATCCAATTATTTCAGTATTTATCATTGTCAGTCAGCTCAAAGGGGGTGATCTATTGTTTGGATAGTTGGATCCACCAGGGCATGGCATTACGCATTCAATCCTCTTGCACGGCACTTGAAGCTCACTGCCAGACAGGTTGAGCATTTGTAAAGGTCATTTGGCTCTGCCGCGTTCTTCTGTACAGCACTAGGCGAATCTGTTCTGATTGTTCTTACTGTTGTAATGGCTGAGACCTGATGGACAGCATGTCGTCCATTTTTTTTTGTTAGTCCTCTTATTATGTATGTTCCTTTTCGCTAGATTTGTGACATGGCGTTTGGTAACTTTTAGTTTTGAATTATAATATATTTAGTCGTGAGAGGAAAGGGCTGAAGAACCATCTCTAATTCTTTCTTACCTTTCGTTTCGCGTTCCTATCAAACAAAGAACTATAGGCTGCGTTCCTATTAAACAACGAACTATATGAGCAAAAATGGCGATATTATGTACAATTTCTTCGATCTCCACATCAAAATTAATCGCTCGAAATTAGACGCTGCCCAAAGTTTATGGGCAACCAAGCTACGCAAAGACATGAAATGTGCCAGTTTTGTCACCATACTAATGTTTTTTTAGGGAAGTCACTACACTCTTGTGAGTGTTTGTATATTTTGTCCTAGCGATCAAACCTGTCAATGCAATTAGGCCCACCCGTCCAGCCTGGCCCAATAGGATAGAGACGGACCACAAAGACCACCAAAAAAGCCCAGCCCAGACAGAAGGGAGAGAGAGAGCACAGCAGCATTGAAGAGAGTTCTCGAGCTCGAAGTGCGGCCGCGCAAGAAGAGAGGAAGAGATGAGCGGCGAGGCGGCGGTCGGCGGCGGCGGCGGCGCTGGTGGCGGGGAGGCGGAAGGCGTCCCGCCGAACGTGACTATCTACATTAACAACCTCAACGAGAAAATCAAGCTCGAAGGTGCCGCGCTCCTCTCCTTCCCCTCCCGTAGCTCCCATATCGGTCTCCTAACCCTAGGGATTTACCCGGAAACTGTTATCATTGCGATTTTAGCGCCTCCGTAAGTAGGATTGCACATCCGAGGATTGATTTCACCATTGCCCTAGGCCGCCGGTGCCATGGTGTCCTTAAATCCTCTGCCCTTTTGCTTGCTAGTAGAACCGTTGCTACGTTGTCCCGTTCTGGGTTGCTGCTAGTAGATGAATGCGAGCCTGTTGTGCCCGCTTGGGTGGTGGCATGGGACAGCATAAGCTGCTACAGATGTAGTGGTTTTACCATATATTGTGTTAAACAAAGGGGTTGTGGGCTTACTTTTAGTGGTAAAGTTTCTGCCTCTGGAAGCTAACTCTAGTCATAAAAACCTAATTATTTGAGATAGTGGGACCTGGGATAGTGCAATTGAACTTTTGTCTGAATCTGGGAACTGAGGAAAACCATGCATTACAAATTTTGCACTAGCTCTCTTCCTGATATTTTCTGTTTAGTCATTTATTTGGTGTGGCTGAGAGTAATTACCTGAAATCCTTGCAGAACTTAAGAAGTCCCTTAACGCCGTTTTCTCCCAGTTTGGGAAGATTCTTGATGTTCTTGCTTTCAAGACTTTGAAGCATAAAGGTCAGGCATGGGTTGTGTTTGAAGATGTTGCATCAGCTACTGAGGCTCTGAAGCGGATGCAAGAGTTTCCTTTCTATGACAAACCTATGGTGAGTTTACAGCTGAACCACATCTATACCATGGCTCTTTCTACCATACTGTAGCTTTGGGAAAGCTAGCAAAGCTTATTGACTTGTTTTTTTTTTTGAGAGTGCTTATTGACATTATTGGACGTCAACTTATCTGTCCTATGACTTGTAAACTAATTTGTTCTTAATTACACTTATGGCTTGTAGATTACAATTAGACTTCAAATCTACAGTTGAAAAACAATTGCTCCTTAAGTAATCTTATCAGATACTTCTAAACTAAAATGAACTAGTATTTTTGTGAATCTGTAACTTTTCTTCCATCCACTTAACTGTGTTTGCATCTTGGCTTCAAACAACTGCCTCTTTTATATTTTCCAAATTCTGAAATATTTTTTGTTTGAATTCAGAGAATTCAATATGCCAAGACGAAATCAGATATTGTAGCAAAAGCTGACGGAACCTTTGTTCCTCGAGAAAAAAGGAAGAGAGTTGATGAAAAACGTAAGATGCCGGCTAACATGCCGTTTCTTTTACATCTGTTATTTAAATGCAATTTCTTCTCAGTTATCTCTCTTTTACCTCTTCCAGACTCATTATGTTCATCACTTGTTTTCTATTACTTGGATAAATTACGGTTCCGGTTTAATTGATGTATAACATATTAGCTTAACATTCAAAATATGTTCTGATATGGACTCTTTTGCAAGCATTTGGTGTCTATTGGACTAAATAGGTTCTTTGAGGTATTAGTGTTTGCTTCATTGTTCCTGTTCATTGTTGGACAATGATATTGGCACCTCAATGTTGAAATAGCTGGAATTAGTCAGTTAACTGAGTCATTAACATATCTTTTGGTCCCTATATGAGTGGCAACTGGTACCTTTTCTAATGCTATTTAACAAGGAACTAATTGAAACAAAAATTCCTATCAATATCTCAGATTGTCTAATGGCTATTTATGAGTGGTGACAAATGCATTTCTATGGTCAAACTTACCCTTGCTGGTTTTCTAGTAGGATTTTACTTGCCAAATTGAATACAAATATTAATTAGTTACCTAGGTTGGATCAACTGCACACCATAATTCTTTTTTTTTAATGATGAACGGTAGGCATAGTCTTACCAACTGTTTGTTGGAAGAATTGTTGTTTGCTTGGCTGAATGTATGCTTGTTGTGGGTTTATGGAAAGGAAACTTTACTTGGCACTCTGTTCTTTTACTCAAGCCTTTTCATTTGCTTATTCTTGAATAAATGCAGCTGAAAAGAAGCAGAAGCGTGAGCAGCACCATGATGTTGGTCAAGTTGGCTTGGGTGGCAATGTGAATGCTTACCCTGGTGTTTATGGGGCTCCGCAGGTAAGAACATTGTATAGACCAGTATAGTAATTCAGTGTTATTTGTTTTGCTTGTCTTGTGTAAAAATGTTGGACATGACGTGCTATGTAGGTCTTGGGCATTCTATGATGCCCTGTCTTGCTAGCTTTTGTTCATGATACTATCTTATATTACTGTTCATAATATATAGATTTTGCATGCTTGTGCCTGGTTCAGCAATTTGCCAATTATGCTGGGGAAAAAGTTGCCACTCAAAGTATTGAACATTCATCTAGAAATGAGAATCGTTTTGAAGTTTAGGTGTACAATTTCAAAGTAGATGTAAAAAGTATTGAGGTTCTGTGCCTGGTCCAGCATGATATCATTTTGATACATGGACCCACTATTGATGTAGAAAGTATGTTTTTCATTTAATTGTGTCATGCGCCGTCCTTTTCTTCAGCCCATTACTTGACATAATAAGATGTCCTAAGTTTCATTGGTCTGTTCTTTCTCAGCTCACTCAGATACCTTTTGCTGGGGGCCAGAATGTCATGGTGCAAGATCCTGTACCAAACAACATTCTATTTGTCCAAAATCTGCCGCACGATACAACCCCCATGATGTTGCAGATGCTCTTCTGCCAGTACATTGGTTTCAAGGAAGTAAGGATGGTGGCGACAAAGCCTGGAATTGCTTTCGTGGAGTATGGTGACGAAACGCAGGCCTTGACTGCCATGACTGCTCTCCAGGGCTTCAAGATTGACAAAGATAACCAGATGGTTATCACATATGCAAAGAAGTAAAGAGCTCCTGAGCTGTATTAACTTGATGATTGGATGTTGTACTCCGAATTTTGCACAATTGGTAGATTTCCATCTTGTGTTAGGTAGACTGTATCCTGGACATTCCGTTCAATGTATGCGTAGCTGCGGCTATGTGAGTCAGGAATTGTGACTTAAAAAAAATTATATTTCGCACAGTATATTAGGGATGCATTACCTCTTCATTGGCCCTTGATTAATCTTTCCTGGTGATTGGGTGTTTCTTCTTGCTTTGCAGATGATCTTGCTCATTTAATTCATTACAACGCATTGTTAAAACTACAATACCTTTCATTGTCTTGTTATGCACAAATGAGTTTTTTTTTACTCAATCCATTCTTTTTTGTTTACTGTTCTTGACTTTTGATTCTTCGACCTTGACGAGTACTTTTTTGCGACTTTGCTTTTGTTAGTACTCCCTTTGTTGTGATGTTTGTTGGTTCAAAATTGAACTGACCAGGATAATACATAGAAAGATCAGAGTACTTATAAGCTTGTACCTTTTGGAATGTACACTCTATTCCTTTCAAAGGAAATAAATAAATAAACCAATATTCTGGAACATGTTGAAGCCTTCAAGGGAAGATAACTTCTGTTCATTAGGAATCTTGCAGTCTTTTCCGCTTATAGCTACAACAATTTAACTGACGGTGAGACCGATGAAAGCCATGCCATCAGACGCGCAGCTGCTGAACAAAATGATGACTATTTTGTCTAACGAGACTTTGGAGTCGATCAAAACTGTTATTCTTGGCAACATAGGATTAACAAATCTCTGGACGCTTTGGTCTGAAAATATTGAATTCCCTACCTAATTCACCATCGAGTCATTTTCATCTTATTTCAAGCTTTATTTATGTACCATAGATGCGCACATGATTTAGTAACAAAAAAAAAGTATTCATTTTTGCATTTATAGGCTGTCTAGCAGAGCATGCACAGTTGATCCTCCCCTGCATTCGTTCCCGTGTGGTACATGTGTATGTGCTGGGATGGCACCCCCCCCCCCCCCCTAATCTTTGCTAAACGTAGTGTACTAATCAGTAGTGTCCTGTTTGTTTCAAGAACTGTGATGCATTGGAAAACAGTAATAGTGGGGACCTGGATGGCTGGATGTCCATGATATCCAATTGACCAAGTATGACACAAAATGATTCTGACATGCTAAATGCCTAAAGGAGTAAATGTGGTGTTCTGCTTCTTTCCGATCACCGGTTTCCTCTTTAAAGTGACTTGTATCTCCAAATCACCATCTTTTCTTGTTCTTGATAAGCCGGTGTGCAACAAAGAAAATAAATAAATATTTATAGGTCATGTTTGGCATGGCTCTAACTTCAGAAAATTCGAGGAGTTCTTGAAGCTGCTCGTATCCAGCTCCAGAAATTCTTGAAATTGCAACTGTACGGTATTTTATTAAGTTGTTTTATTTTAGATTAAATTAAAATATGAAATAGTTTAACCAATTTTATAAACTGCAGGTCCAGAATGGACCGCATTGGCATGGCGGCGATAAAAGCAACTCCAGCTAAAATCAGTGGTCGAAGATATATTTCGACCTATACATACATATGGGTGTAGCTCGAGAGGTTTACAGTATTTTCCACGAAAGCAGATCGACCGAAGCTGAATATTTCTTTTCATTGTTGTTTTCTTTATGCAGGTTTCTGGCAATACTGGTTCGGCACATGAGCTTGATGCAAACTTGTAGACTGTTCTTCACGCAAGGTTGCCGAACGACGAGGAGGGCACCAAAATCTGCACCTGTTTTGTTGTTCCCTAAATAAATAATCCCGGCTCTGTGTACAAGTACCCTGTAACTTGTTTTATGTTTTCCAATAAGGTGAGTGTTCTGTGTCGAAAAGGGAAAAGGCATGGTTCTTTGCGTTCGAGCAATGTTTACGTGTTACCAATTACAAACTCTGTCTAGAAAACCAAAAAAGTTCAAGAAGAAAGAGGATGAGTCGGGGTCCAATCCATGTACAAACCAATCAGTCCTCATCCACTACGGACCGTGTTGTCTTCCCCTCGTCAGTGCTGAATAGACCCTCGTCCAAAATTTGAGTTTTGCTAGTTTCTGGTTTCTTTTGCCACTTCGGCATACATATGAACTATTTTCTCCCTTATTGAAACTGATCTAGAATTCTAGAAGCCACTGTTTGTTGCTGCCTAATGGATGTCGTAGGAGAAGAATAACGAAAATCTAAGAAGTTTGATGATTGAAAAGAAATTTGTGAGAAACCCATCTGACATAATAAGCACCATTCTGTCGCAGATGCGGAAATGGTGTATCTTGCTGCTGTCACTAAGGGCTAAGGAGGAAATAGAATCGGACTTTTTGTGACTTTCTGGCTAGGAGAGAGAGCCCTTTTGTGTAATAGATTCTGGTGCTGATAAGTCGAACTGGTAACCCCAATTTAGAATGCAATAGCTGGTCGGTGGTATCCAAACTGTTAGTACTTGCTTTCAATACAAGCGGGCAGAAGTTGTTGAACAAAAAATTTAAAAAGAACTAATATAACAATGAAAATGGCTTATGGTTAGGTGGGGGAGAACACGAAAGGACGTATTCATATTGGGCACACCTACAGTTAGTTAAAAAAAAAAGACTGTTTTTACATTAATTTTCGTTTGTTTTAGGATGTATCATTACACATTTTTTCTTTTTTTTTAATCTCATTTACTATAGCATTTATATGTTCAACGTCCACAAATTATGTTGTGTACACCCCCCTCAGCTACCTTCTGCCGATGGAGTGGTAATGATGGCACATGGCAGATAATGTGCCGTCAGACAACTCGTTATTCATAGAAAATATGCACATACATATGCTTCATATGCTGCACCAACAGTAAATCAGGCTGAGAGGAATTGCCAAACACAGAAAATGTCGATCTGGTGACTCACTGGAGTCCAACTTTGAGCATAATTGGTATATTTTCTTGGGTGTGTTATGTAGATTACATAAAGCATAATCTTGTCAAGTGAAACGTGAGTCATGTATGCTCAGTTTTGGTCCTATATTTTTTTTTCATATAGTCATGGTCATGTTGGTTTTAAATTACAAAGTTGTATTGATAAACTTGTAAGGATAATCTACGTCACTGTATTGATGGATGATTAATGATTGAAAGGAACATTAAAAATTGAAAAGCATGCAAACTACTAACCACATAGACCACGACCGAGTACAACATCAAACACTGGGAATTGGCCATGTCTTCTGAAACAGAGGAACATAAATAATTAATGTTTCCTCAGTTTGCTGGTCAGATCCTAAAAGCAAGTTAAGGTAGTTGGACTGCTGGCCTGGTTGATGTTCACATTTTTCAGAGCCACAACATTTGGACATACGGGTTGATGGTCATAAGGGAAACTGCTGGATCACACTCTTTCAAGCTCAGTGATGTGCTTGCCCAACTGCTCCTTTAGTTCTTTCTGCCACCCTTCAATCAGCTTCTTGTGCTTGTCAATAAGCTCAGCTTTAGTCTTGAGTTCTTCCTCCATTGTAGCAATCTCCTGGTAAGTCCAAAACCAAATATGTGAACGAGATGATATCTCTCAACCGAGATCAAGCCATTTGAGTGGTTTTTTTTTTAATCACTCCACAAAAATTTCATGTACTGATGAAAGTACTCAGAAACTCCATTGGGAGCATTGTATTTTTCTAGAGTGAGAATTCAGCAGAGCTATCAGTTCCTTTAAATTCTAGGATTTTGTATTAGCACATAAGATGAATAAGAATAAAACAAAAATCTTCCACAGGACTACTCAGTTTTAGATTCTCCAGAGCAAAATTACATATCTTTCTGTAGAAAAAAACATAGTGATGTCAGAAAAGGATCAACCACAACAAAAAGGGCTACACTGAATGTTACAAGCTGATTGCAACAAGACGGGTGATTTTCAGCTATCCTTCCTTCCTAATATGATGACAGTGACAGGCAGTTGTCCTTGAAGTTCTAGAAGCCAGCCAGCTATTACTATAACACTAAGGATAGGAGGAACAACAGATGACTACAATTCGAGACCAATCAAATCGCTTGGCATGTGAAGGTTACCACCAGTGAGAACTTGCCTGCAACTCATCACTTTCCTTCTCCCAGCTACTCAGGCCATGATCCACCCTCAACTCAATTGTTATCCACTCAATCTCCCCCAACATGCACAATCTCCATGACCGGCAAATCTTTATTTGCCTGAAAATTTTATACAAAGATGAGGTGGAACATACCTTCCGAAGCATATCCTCTGTCGTAGGTCGGTCCTCACGCTGCAGGCTGATGAAGTAAGACTGAAGTTTCTTCGCCGCCTCCATGAAATCCCTCGCATGTCTCTCAACATCGACTGGTCCAAATAAAACAAACAGTTTGAATCCACAATTTTCCATCAGCAAACACTGAATGCAATTTAACATCTGCGACACCAATTTACAAAAACCATGCAAGCATTGGATATATAAAATGCCATCATCTCGTACTTGCAAACCGCAATACACAATACAAGCACAGGTAACAGACTGCTCAGGGCACAATTTTTCCACGCTAGGACGAGCAAGTGTTTCACTGATCCGATCTATCTCGTGGGAGGAAATCCATCGAACACCTGGCGCGCGAGGCGGCAGGAGACAAAATCGAACACCCCACGGATCTAGGCGAGGGAACGCAACCCGCGCGGATCACCATAGGTGTTAGCAGAGAGAGAGGAGGGCAAGCTGGAGGGTCCGTACTCTGATGGGCGGACTGGAGGGAGCGGTCCACGGCCTGGAGCTCGCGCGCGGGGAGGCACGGCAGCAGCGCGGCTTCCAGCGCCGACACGCACGCCAGAATGTCCTCGCGCCCGCCCGCCGCGGAAGTCTGCGCCGGCGACTGCGACGGCGGCGGCTCAGCCATGACGAAGAGCGAGAGATTGGGGAGACCCTTGCCTTCGATGGTTTGCAACGGTTGCTCCCAAGACGAGAAAACTATCGTTCGTTGTAGCATGGACAGCTAGGATGGGCCTATCAAGGAAAAAAAAAGGCTGATTTGTATTTTTTTTCATCTATCTATATGTCTTACCACTTCTGTATCAATATTTTTTGTTCACTTACTAGCTGCTGCCAATAACGTTACAACTCCTACTAGTTCCACTTCTGTACACTTGTCACTGCCTAGTAACAATATTGATATTCATTAAAAAAAAATTGATATTGACTGATCATCTTGAGCTGATGAGAAAGTGTTGTCAATTCATTTTATACTTGAAGGCAATTATGTAATTAACCATCTTCTCACAACAAAAAGAAGAAGCATAATGTTGAAAGCGCCCACCTGGAAAGGTGATATAAATAGCATTGCAAGAACAGAGTTGTACTGAAATTCAATGAAATCAATCCCAATGCAAGAACCAAACTACTAATAACCTTATGAAAGCTGAAATTAAGAAAGGGACCATAAATCAGGATAATCCGCAGAAGAAAGGAATCTGACCATCCAAGGAGATGGCATTGACAGGCGGATTGTCAATGGTGATGACTGCGACGCCGTCAGCTCCGACCACCATCGTCGTCCGGCCCTTTGGTCATCTCTTGGATTCCCTTGGGAGTTCTGGCCGTGGCCTCTTGCTTCTCTCTTCTTCCGTTTTATTTCTTCTTGCAAGGCTCGAGGGCTGCTAGAGTGACGCAATCCAAACACCAGCGCATCAAATCAGGACTCTCTGTTTTTTGGTTATTTTTTTCTTTCATTTTCCCAAATTATTTTTCAAAAGAACGAATTTATCATCCAGTTATCGACGTTTGCTCGGTAGGCCCAAACCAATGGATTTTTTTTTTGAAATGCAAACCAATGGAATTTGAAAGGCCCAGTAAAATCCATTCCTCGAGAGACCATCAACGTCAGCCCAATGAGTTTCTCAAAAAAAAAAACGTCAGCCCAATGCAGAAGGTACATTCAACAGGCCCACAAGTCAGCCCAAAAGCCCAGCAACTCAAAACCCTAGCGACACCCCGCAGTTGTTCCTCGATATATAGCTCCCCTTCGCCGCCGCCACCCTCTTCCCGAGCCGGAGGCGGAGAAGGTAAGCAGCAGCCAGCCGCAGCAGGAACCCTAGCGCCGCCGCCGCCATGGTGAGCGCCTCTCCCTCCATCTTTCCATCCAGAGCTCTATATGTCATTCCTTCTTCTGACGGTTCTAACCTCCGCTGCGGCTGTTGTCTTAGGGTATCGACCTCGTCGCCGGCGGGAGGAACAAGAAGACCAAGCGCACGGCGCCCAAGTCCGACGATGTCTACCTCAAGCTCCTCGTCAAGGTACGTCCAGGCCCCGCATCGTTTAGCAGTCTAGTTATCGTGCTTGCGGCTGTAGATCTGCCTGTGGTAGCTTAGTTGGTTAATTTGAATACCATGCTAACTATTGGCATAACTATAGCTGTACTTGCGACATTAGCCTCCGTTCATTTCTGTGGTGGATGCATATTTTTTGGTCATTGTTTACTGGTTTTCTTCTCAACCTGTTAGGCTTTGGATGTGTTGACGTTGTTATAGGTTAGTATATATGGCGTTGTTCTGATTAGTGTGTTCTGCTGGACTGCAGCTGTACCGTTTCCTCGTCAGGAGGACGAAGAGCAACTTCAATGCCGTCATCCTCAAGAGGCTCTTTATGAGCAAAACCAACAGGCCTCCGATATCACTGCGCCGCCTCTCCAAGTTCATGGCAGGGAAGGTATGTAGCATATTTTCAGTCTCTCATTCCAAGTACTTGGTGAAATGTGCTGCTCGCCTTCCCTACGCCAAATATGTTGATGCTGATACTGTTTATTCCACACAGGAGGAGAAGAACATTGCTGTCATTGTTGGTACAGTCACAGATGACAAGAGGATCCAAGAAATCCCAGCAATGAAGGTTACCGCCCTGAGGTTCACTGAGACGGCAAGAGCCAGGATTCTCAAGGCTGGTGGGGAGTGCCTCACTTTTGACCAGCTTGCTCTCCGTGCTCCACTTGGGGAGAACACGGTATGCTTGATTTCAATGCTTGCCAACATTTTACTTAAAATCTATTGCACATGTTCCTAAGTATAGGAAGTTCAGAACAATGGTTACTATCAAGTGGAGGATATATATTATAAAAAAGCTGTATAGTGTCAAGCACTGCCTATTTAACCCAGATTTTGGTTTTGCATGTGTTTTTTTTCTTGAAGAAGTCTGCAAATTAAAGTTAACGAAATTGTGAAGCAGAAATTAAAGTTAATGAATTTAGCATGATTGTCCTAATCTTGTCTTGGTTCCCAATGATGGTTAATTTACCATGCTAATACTGATGTCCATTGACGAGTATAACAATGTGCTGAGGGAACCAGCAGCTAGAACATTTAGCTATGTGTTGTTTTTTGTTATATTAATAAAATGTAGTGCTGCAGCTTGTTCTTGAATGAATTTTGCAATGATGACACTCTTACTACCCAGCTCATTATGAGACTTTCCTTTGTGGGAAGTCATGATATGTGCTTTTCCTTTATGTCTGAGCACATTCAAGAATGATTGAATTCTTTTTTTTTTCTGGACAAACTGTAGAAATAACTCAGGTTGTTTTATTTTCTGCAATGATGATAGCTAAGTTCTAACCCAGCTCTATGAGACTTCCCTTTGTGGGTTGTCTGGGATCAGTGTTTCCTTACTACCTGAGCAGGCTTATCTTGTAGTTTTGTCAGCAGTCTTTATAAAAATTACCAACATATTCTGTGCTGAAAATATAGTTTTGCATCCTATCTAATTTTAGCAATGATGATACTTTTGCTACCCAGCTCATTATGAGACTTTCTTTTGTGGGCTGTCATGATATGTACATTTCCATTGTATCTGAGCCCATTCACTAGTTTCATCTTGAGTTCATTGTTTTTTTTTTTTTTGCCTTAACACGCTGTGTTAGTAAGGCAGGCATAGCAACATCTGCAGTGATGATAGATAAGTTCTAACCCAGCTCTATGAGACTTCCCTTTGTGGGTTGTCTGGGATCACAATATTTCCTATCTATCTGAGCAGGCTAGTAATTTTATTATGTTGATAATCACTGTAAAAAAATACAATGGCCATTGTCATGTCTTTCAGAAGGACAAGTCATTTGATAAACACATTTGCATTCTTTATGCTATACCATGGAACTGATCTGGCAATGTTGGCCTGTTGTAGATCCTCCTGAGGGGACCCAAGAATGCCCGTGAGGCAGTTAAGCACTTTGGCAAGGCTCCTGGTGTGCCACACAGTCACACGAAGCCATATGTGCGCTCCAAGGGAAGGAAGTTTGAAAAGGCACGTGGAAGGAGAAACAGCCGTGGATTCAAGGTCTAAATTGGTTTTGTTTGTGGTTGTTGCGATCAAAGTCGTACAACAGTGTTCTGTTTGAGCAGTTGACAGTAATTAATGATCACTTTCTACTGAGTAGCACAATTTGTCCTGTTTTGAAAGATATTTCAAAGTATTCCTGGTATTATCCACTGGTTGAGCGAAAGGACAATATGTTATGTTGCATCGTATCCCGGCTTGAAATCCTCTTTCCATTACACTTTGGGCTGCTAGAACCATTGTCTTGTGATGTGGTGCGGTAATGATTGTTCATTGTGCTTCTGCTGCCGGCAAAGTTTCCATGGTCCGAATAGTGTATATACTAAAGTAGATTTAGATTTCTTACTATATTGCTTTGATGGATTCTTCGGGCCATAACGAGCAGAACGTGACAATTTCACTATTTTGATGGATACAAAAGTTATACATCTGAATGCCTTGATCTTCGAGAACGTAGCCCAGTCATTTTGTCGCAATGTTTTGTACTCTGCTTCTGGGGTGCAAATTAAGTTCATACGTGTTCTTAATAACGTTACAAATTGATCAGCTCGATATCAGAATACTTACTGTCGTAAAAGAGTATCATGAAGGTTTAGGGTTGACCCATTTGGCCGTTTCATTGCCTGTGTCATTAATGTATTCCACACATGGAATCTGTTCCCTTTCATCGTTTGTTTGATGTATCTCTATCAAGCAAAAAGACTACAATATCACATAAAGCGCCCCCAAGCCTTCATGTATCGATCTGCAATAATGCCCACAACTGCAGTAATGCATCAGAAGCTGACTTTGAGAAGATGAATACATTTCTGCTCAAGGTAAAGAACAACCTCCAGTTCTCCACCATACCCATCCATATACTACCAGAAGTTCCTTTATAAATCCTGATCGCAAAATTGGGCTCGTGGCCCGCCTCCAGTCGAACAAGGTTACCTCCACAGACAGTTATCATACGCTTGACTGGTAGCAAAACGGAGGAGCTGCCATGATTCCATATATCATTGATGAATTCTGGCCTTGAGCTCCTTGGTTCGGTTTTACAGGAGGTGCAATTCTTTGGAGAATTGCATTGGGTTTATCAGCTATACCTAGCTTCACAAAGAACGTTGTCGTGCAGCCCTTCCCTACGCCTTCACTTTGAAGCCAAATGTTACCTTGCATAAGACCGACAAATCTGAAGGAACAGAAAGAGGAAATGTATTATCAGTGCTTGCGATCAAACAATCTCAGGGGGGGACTACATATGCAAAAATGTTTTCCTGTTGTACCTTTTGGAAAGTGCCAGCCCCAATCCATTGCTACTGTGCCATTTGCTTGTCGCATTTTGGGAGTGAGCAAATTTTGTGAAGGTGTGAGGCAGATCTTGCGGGCTGATTCCGCAGCCAGTGTCTTTTACCTGCAGCAATATATAAAATTAGATCTGCATAAGTCTGGAATGCTAATTTTTAAACCTACAAAAACAAGTAGCAGACCAGTGGTATGCACAACCTACACTGCTGCACTACTTTACTGGGCATGACAAATAGCAGTGCACATCTACTGATCATTATTGCAACCACTCGTATCAAGGAACCAAAGATATGCACACATGAGCAGCACAATACAGTAATACAAAACAACATATTAAATCTTCATCATCTAACCTGCACAGCCAAGTAAAAAGACCCATCAGAGAGAACTGGATGGAAGTCAGGAGCATATGGGTCCCTCAAAGAATCTGGCTTAGCCATAGAGGCTGTAATTGAAATGTGACCTTCCTTTGTGAATTTAATGGAGTTCCCAACAACATTTAGGATTATTTGCATCAATCTCTTATGATCACCGATTGCACCAGTAGGCAACTCTGGAGACAAATGAACCATAACTGATAGCCTCTTGAATGCGGCTACTGGCTTGATTAAATTCACGACCTACAAGATGAATAAGTGAGTTGACCAGAACTGCGACAGCAAATTCCTGCCTACTTCCTTTTTGCATAACAGAGTAATAAAGTGTAACAAGGAAAGCTGCAGAAAGGTGCTTACATCAGAAAACATGGTATGCAGATTAAAAGGTGCAATGTCGAGCTCAAGGCTTCCATCCCCAAGCTTGGAGATATCCAAAACATCATTTGAGAGAGTTGCTAGAAGATCACTACTCTTCAGTATAGTTTCAACCATTATGCGCTGTTCGGCAGTGAGTTTTGTTTCCAGGAGGAGGGAGGACAGGGAGACAATTGCTCTCATAGGTGTCTGCATTTCATGATTCATGACAGCAAGAAAATCATTCCGAGCACAAATAGCCATTTCTGCCTCTCGGCGTGCTGCGTCTAGAGCAATATTTTGCTCCATTAGCATATCACGGGCCCGCATGGACTCCTCCAAAATGGCAGCATGAGACAGTGCAACTGCCACCTGAATCGGAAAAAGATGAGATCGTAATAGTTATGGCATCAAATAAAGTGGAAAAATGTTTCATAAAAAGGCACTATGAAATTGTTTATAATAGCTGCAGCATTAATGTTGTATTCCTAGGTAAATTATGCAAGTTGAAACCTGTAATGCCAAACCATGCTGATGTGAAATGGAAAAGTTTATTGGACATTAAACAAGTTATGAATTACATGTATACACAAAAATAAAAGAAGGAACAAGTACCTGATCAGCAACGACTTCAACAAGCTCCAGTTCATGGGGACGCCATTTTCGAGCACTATCTGGAGGAAGCATCAAAACCATCACTGCAAAGCTTTTCGCAGATAGCTCAGGCCAATCATTTATTTGGAAGTTTGTAAGCTGCAGCAGTGGAACACGGATAGCAACGACCTCTGGTGGCACATACCTGCTTTTCTGAGTCTTTACTGAAGCTAATGGGCAATTATATGGAATCCTCTCTGCACGGTTACTATTAAAAATCTTAGAGACAATTGGAAGATTGATAGGAACAAGTGATCCAAGAGGAGCATTGCTGTGGATTGTATGGGAGAGCTGAAGGGTTGTTCCAGAGCGGGACGGCATCCACAAGGCACATTCTGCTAAGCCAAGAGTTCTTCCCATCTCAACAAGTGTAGTTCTCAGAATAGTGTGTCTGTCAAGTGTGCTTCTTATCTCGTGTGTAAGCATGTGCACATGTCTTCCTGTCTCCTCCTGAGTTCTTATAATCCCCATCTCCCTATCAAGTTCCTCTGCCTTAGCCTTTAGAAACTTCTCCCTCAATTTAACGCTTAACAAATCAGGAATTATATGAACAAGCATCAAAGCTGTTATGCATGATACAACTGCTGTAGCCACTTTTGCCACCGTCAACACAACAGCTATAGTCATGGTATATGTGGTGAAAGTCCACATGTTTATGAGATGGGTTGCACCACAAAGAACAATAAACGCACCAAACTGTATGAGCACCCATCGGTAAGGGAAGAAGGACGACTTGTGAACAAAGTATATGAGCTCCAAAGGGATTGAGAAGTAAGCAAGTGCAATAAAGAAGTCAGATATGTACTGATACTTCATTAGGAGATCATCAGCCTGCCATAGTGGCTCAATGCAATCACACCCATCCATATGCTAACAGTAAGAGTGATCAAGAGGCTTCAGTTCTTGAAACAAGCAACTACCACAATTCACCTGGCTGGATACAGAATCAAATTTGCTCAATTTAACTTCAACACATATCCATGAAAACGAAGAAGATCAAGAGAACAAATTTCAATATTACAGTAGTGCAGATCAAACTTTGAACACTAATAAAGGAAAATTAGAGTCAAGATTTGACCATCAGACATCTGTCTGATTAGTAACCGCACACAGAGATATTATGTGCATATGAGTTTACAAAGCATAAAACATGAAATAGTTTCATTGGAATACTAAACACATGAACAAATTCAGCCACAACAGCAATGACCATATCACTATACTCTACCGTGCACGAGCGTTTCACAGACTAACCTGAACGATTCTGCAAACTATATCCTAGCATGAGAACATGAACGAGTTTGATGGTACTATTACAGTTGCTCTGAAATTGAGAAAAATGGAGTAAAATCATCGAATGCTTACCTTCAAAATAAAATAAATAGCCTGCAATCGCGAGTAATAGCTGGACCACTCGTAGAGATAGCAGTACAGCACGAGCAGGATAGGAGAGAATCCGCTCCAAAGACAGCTTAAAATGCAAGAAAGGAGGAAAGCTTTGCTCCTCCAATCGCATGGAAGCTTCTTCAAGCTCAGAAAGCTGGCGCCGGTCCCAGCTCGGCCGGGCGCCGGAATCAAGCAACAAGCAAGAAGAGCGCGGCACCAATCAACCACGGCAGAGAACGCGAGCTTTCGCCGCAGACCGAGGCAAGACCTCAGGTGTTGACCTGAGCGAGGAACGAACTCTACTAAGATGCTGCGATTGGGTGGGAGGCTGGGGTTGGATCGGTGCGGAACAGTGCAGGAAGAAGATGCAAATTCCTCGCAGACGCAAATGACTAAAAAAAGCGCCTTTTTGATTATGGTTGGATGTGAAAGCCAACACAAGAAACTCCGCCGCCGCTAGTTGGAGGCAGATGCTAATTGCTCTGCCATTATAATATGAAAATCATCAGCCCTGCATCTTCTCTCTTAGAAGAATTAAAATAGCAGGAGTTTTAAGTTGTAAGAAACAACTAGCCTTACAGCAAGTGATGTGTTTTCTATTATGTGGCAAAAATTGCATATATCATTAATAACTACATTTCATATGTCAATGTGGTGAACCAATCAAACTTTTTCCAAAGTTTGTGCGAGGTTCGGTCATTTCTGAACATAATAAAGTCGAACCATATAGCTTTCTGATAACATCTCAGTCTACTATTTCTCTGTACACAATCTAGAAGAACCAATCCTTCTTTATTTTAACCCTACATTGTAAGTGGGCACAGAATTCATCGATGACTGAGTTCATATTTCCTCTTCTCCTTCCTTAGCATCTACGATATACTATAGCCAGTAGCCCAGTACCATCAGAAACAATAATATTATGTAATAATGTTTGTTTAATGAGTGGATTAGGGCAATCCTTGGTGAAAGCGACATGGGGGACTGGATGCATTGCATCTGCTTAAGCCTAACGTATGGAGATGTGGTGACCGGTCTGAAGGAGACTTCTGGACTTAGACTCAGGAAAGGGGGTGGGCTTAATGCTTTTTTGACCCGTGCCATGTGTGTGGGGGTGATGTCGACGCGGCTTCCCACCCTCATCTATTTCTCTTTTCTTTGCCTAGATAATGTACTGTTCCGCGTTTTTCACATGGATTTCGTAGAGATGCTTTACGAAATTGTAATATTTCTGTAGGGAATAATATTATTCCTCCATGGTAAAAACAAATTAGAGTGTTGGGGAGTAGTATATGTATGTTTATTTCATTCAATTACAAAATACAAGGACACATTAATTTAATCATAATTATGTCAAATATATGTTCATTTTGGTCATAACATCTACTTTCCTCGTAAAAAGGTATAATAATATCCAAATTTACGGTCAAAATCTTGCACTGGTAATTGAAAGAGAAAAGTATGGTCCATATTTATCTATTTATAATGAAAGTAATAATCAAATTGTTCTAGCAAACAAATTATAAATACATAGATTAAGAGAAGGCTGTTTTTAGTCACTAAGGAATGTCCAATCCTCACTTGGTCCTTCAATTTTTATTAACCTCTCCAATTCCATTTTTGTATTTCCAATCTTTTATGTCTTTCAAATTTTCATCATGAGTACAATCAGAGTAAGTTGTGAATAAACATGAGGAACTATGGATGATTTATGGATAACTAATTTAATAGATAATAAATTCTGGTAAAACAAGTTCAGTGTTTATTTTAAAATTTTGCATGCATAAATTTGAATTTAGAGTTATTTATTATTCTTGTAGGTTATAATATTTCTAATGGTTGTATTTTTCCCTGACTTTTCTTCAAAGCCAAATCCTACTTACTAATTGAAATGAGAAAAATTAAAAGGTGATAATAGGATTATGCCATTTCTAAAAGGTTGCAAAAGTGGAAATGAATATTTCTTAGTAATTTAAAATAATGAAATGATAGATGTAGAAATATAAAAAATAATGTTATTTCATTTCTACTAGTGTTTCATTGTGATTTATACATGTAGAATATAAATAATTCTAAACTATATATAGAAAATACATTAGAGTAGATTTTGTAAAACCACTTATTTAAAATTTGTATCTTAAAAATACATATTTTAACCATGTAAAATCTATAGTTTTCGTGATACTTAGCATATGAAATTTGTAGTATGGTGATACATTTCACAATGGAGCTATAATAGTTTTTAAATGTATAATTTTATAGTAAAAGATTATGCTAAATCTCTAGTGTTGTTAAACTATTTGTAGTTTAAGATATTTTAGTTTCCTTTTTATAGGCTGACAATCTCACTAAATCCAAGCCCAAAATGGCCCAGGTCGGTAAGCCCATTAGACCACAGCCCATCCTTAAGCCGAAGAGGAAGAAGAGAACCTTGCCAGCTCGTAAGCGTAACACAGCGACGCATCGAGATGGCCATGGCGAGGCGGAGGCCACTCGCGCTCGCGTCCCGGCTCCAGGCCAGGGCTCTCGCGCCGCCGGCAACCCAGCCGTGGCGTCGAGCTCAGCCCCGGCTCCTGTCCTCCGTGGTCTCGTCGGGCTCCCTCGACCGCCTAAAGACGCCGTCTTTCGCGCGGCCGGCGGCCAGGAACCCCGCCTTGTCCCCATGGGATCGATTCGGAGGTTAGGTTTTACTCTACAACTCCTTTCTTTTCAGAGATTCGGTCCTTGTTTTGGATTGGAGAGGCGGGTGGTTGGTGCGTTAAGGTAAAAAATATGCGAAATTTTGTGGCTTCTGTAAGATTGGGTTCGCGAATCAGTTTAGCTTAGGGTGCCTTTTTTTTACCTGGTCAGGATTGCTTTTATCCATTTTATGCTCGTGCATTTGCAAGTATTATGATTGGTGTGATTGTTATCTTGCATTTGCTGTGCTGCAGCCTGCCGAGGCGAGCTGTAATGGGCTGCATTTTGGCGACCTTGTTATGATGAAGCCCTTTGTTTGTGGATGTCTTAGAGCTTTCTGTTTCTAGATTTCGTGCTTAAGCTTTGTTTTATTAAAAAAAATTTGTGTCATGTACAGGGGGGCAGAAGAGGACCATGTTCATCCAGACGCAGTCGACCCCGAACCCGCAATCACTCATGTTCTATCCTGGAAAGCCAGTTATGGAAGTTGGGAGCTCAGATTTCCCTAATGCTCGTACTGCGATGACATCCCCTTTGGCAAAGGCTCTGTTTGCGATAGATGGTATGCCATGCCTCAACTTGTGCCATTCCTTATCCCTTTTCTTCCATGTTAGACAATCTGGAAGTTACTTATTAATCACTCGAGGCCACTGGCGGAGCCATATATCAGCCAGCCGCCCCCCCCCCCCCCCCCCCCCCCGGCCCAGGAAAAATGTAGAAGACCCAGAGTCATCTAGCTAGATATTTGGAGCACATAAAGCCTAGGATATTAAGTGTGCAGCTCAATTGAATCAAAGCTAATTTCTCTCATAAAAATGAGGTCCAAATTCAGCAAAGTTTCTCTCAACATGGCAATGCCTTTATCAGTACTGTTCATGGCCCCCTCTATGGGTCACGGCTGGCTCCGCCACTGCTCGAGGCCACAAGCTTGAGGCCATGAGCTGTAAATTGAAAGAACAGCCATATAAGTTTCTAGGAATAGGCTTGCTATGGCATAATGGCAGCAATAACATGTTCAGTGAAACAATTGTAGATTTTCGTTCCTTCTGTTTGTACTGTTGAATTTCTCTTTTTGTTTGCTGTCATTGCATTTGTGTTACTGTAAATCATTTTAGCTCTAAAAAAACAAAGCTGTAAAGTGGCTTAAATATGCTAATAGTAATGTTTTATTAAAATGCTTTACTGACCGAAGAGTTAACTTGTGCCCAGCTACGCCCTATAAGTACTGGACACTCCCTTTGTAGAGGAGATTCATTGAATCAACATGTTATTGCAATATATCTATTCGACTATTTCATCCAATCCGATAATAAGCGTCTGACCTATATGTGAATCCTATACACCCAAACAGGCCCTGATTGTTGTTTTCCCTTAGTAAAATATAAGTGCATTTCACTTGCCATTGGAATTTTTATGCAGGAGTTATCAGGGTATTCTATGGATCCGATTTTGTTACTGTGACAAAATCAGAAGAAACTTCTTGGGATTATCTTAAACCTGAGATTTTTGCTGCAATAATGGATTTTTACTCATCTGGGCAATCTCTTTTTCTGGACTCAAATACTGCAGCCTCTATGGATACAGCAATTCATGAGGTATCTCAATTGGCTTCCATGCACAATTTTCTACAATTTCCTTATCCTGTTTCTGTGATTTTATATTGACCATTTTTATTATCATGTGGTGTAATGGCATGACTTGTGGATGTTACTACTTACTAGTGTTATTGCTTAAGAACCAATGGGTCATCTATCAGTGTAGTGTGTGAAGTATGAACTGTACTGTATTTAGGTAAGATATAATAGGTACATATAAATTTATCTTCAAAACTCTATATGATTCCTGTTAATTATTTTAAGGTGTATACAAGTGCTACTCAATGGTAAATAAAAGTGGCTTAGAAGCGAGAGAAGTAACTTGCTGGTTTGTGAGACGTTCTCAATTATTTCCATTTGTTTGTGTTGATTGTAGCTGTGGAGTAGTGTTCATTGCTTCCATCTAGTGGTTTGAGATGGCAAGATATTGAGATGTGACTAAGACATTTGCTTTGATGAATGCATTACCGACAATACCTCTGAACCTAATCTATAATAAGAGCTATACATTAACCTTTGGATCCGTTTTTTTTTTTTTTTTTGAGACTGAATCCTGTTATTGTACTGAGATTTGCAAATTCAAAATCTGTTTGTCATATTAGCAAGGGTCTGCTTAAATACGTCATTCACTCTTTCATCCTAGGATGATTCAGAAATAGTCGCTATGATAAAAGAATTACTGGAGACTCGCATTCGGCCAGCTGTTCAAGATGATGGGGGTGACATTGAATACCGAGGATTTGACCCGTTAGTCTTCTCTCTTTCTCTCTCTCTCTCTGAGTAATAATTTTAATTCTTGTCTCACTTTGATGCTATCCTTTCAGAGAATCAGGGATAGTGAAGTTAAAAATGCAAGGTGCCTGCAGCGGCTGTCCAAGTTCATCCGTGACTTTGAAGTCTGGGATAGAAAATATGCTTATGCATTATGTGCCTGAAGTAAGTCAAAATGATTTGAGTTCTGCATTCGCTAATGTTCCCTATGGTTAATCCTACAACACATTGTGTCTGAGGTATACAAAATGACTTGTTAATCTGCCTTTGCTACCATTCCCTAGTGCATGTTACTCATAAAATGGCTTCATAAGTGGAATGCTGGATAATTTGGCTATATCAGAAAAATTATTGCCAATAGCTATTGATTCTCATGATTTGCTTTGGTTTAAGGAGTAAAGGATCTTTTCTCCATATTCTTGCTGTTAGGCTGAAAATAAACACACTTAATTTTCCTCACTTCTTTTGCAGGTGAAAGGAGTAGAACAGGAGTTTGATGGTGACGAGGAAGCTGAATTAGCTGGCCAGATGGAATGAGAAACAAGGATCAACCAAAAATCTTCACTTTGTTCAGTAAACTTTCGCATGTATGATACGTTTGTGGAATTTTAACCTCCCAAAACCATAGGTTCGTGATATGTTTTTTTTGTGAGAAAGGCCATGAAAGGCCTGAACATTTCCGTTGAGTAGCAGTAGGCAATAGTCGATGCATGGCTACCAGAGAGGCAGCAATAGCCTGAACATACATTAATCACACTAGTATCCGAATAAAGTTACAGTGAATTCATATTTATGTTTGAATGTTTCTGTATATATCCCGAGTCTGTCTGATCACTTGCTAAATTACCAAATTTGGCGCCTGAAGTGTAATTCCTACATGCTCTGTATGCGCTGAATATATGTTAGTATTGGAAATATATTTTGTAATTTGTGTGCTCATTTAAGATGCCAAAATTTTGTTATGTATTGCACAAAAATCTTACTTTCTTGCATGAGAAAATATATCTTTTTTTATTCAGTTTATCTCTTATTACACATGAAGGGGGGCAATGCCTGATTTTGATCACCCATCCTTAATCAAGGGATAACAAAAAACAAACAGGCATATAAACACATACAATGGAAATCTGAAAACAGAAAGAGACATGAGAACCAGGGCCTATCAACAACACAATAGAGGACCACCCTCTTAACCTGTAGGGTGAACATTCTTCTCCGAGGCTCCTTCGCTTTCAGATCCAAACACGACACGTCACAATGGTCAGAGATCTACAGCACAAGAGGTGGATGAATCCAAAAAACAAATCCAGCCCTTTCATATCAGCTTCATCCAGAAAAGAGAGGCCTTCCCATCCTGATAACCTGAGAAAGTTGTATGGTTGGCTTGGAACCATTGGGTGGTCTGTTTGTGCGTTGTGTCCTGTATCAGATTATGTACAAATTGAGGAACTGGTGGTGTTGAATTTCTTAGCCATGTAGCAGTGTGGGCGATCTAGATGAGGAAGACAAGGCCATGAGCAAGATTGCAGCCTCCTCTACTCCCATCAGGACCCTCCGTTTCTTCACCACTTGGAGACTGCTACTTTTGGTGTTGGTGTTGGTGCTGCTGTTGCTGTCTTTTACTGCGCTCGTCACCTCACTGAGATCTCGTTGAAGATTCTGATGCCCTTCTTGTTGTGGCGGCTGCAACTGCAGCTGCCCCAGTTGTTGTTGCTGTTGTGCCTGCTGCTTCGGTTGCTGCTTGTTGTCCAGACCTAGCTCTTGCCGCCTCTTCTTTCTGTACCGGATGCCACAAGCGTTGCAAAGCGACTGAAATCAAGTACAAAATTGCTTAATGCCCAGCCAAAATGTGTTGAACAAGGATGTTGGTGAAGATATTTTTACAAAGTTTCGCTGTCTGATTGTTTGATCATGTAATACTTGATGCGAGGAACAACTGTGGTGGCGATAAGGATACCTTAAAGAATTGACCGGAGTAATACAAAATTGGGATTAGGAACCAGTAGGATGGAATCAAAAGCTTGGCCATCCCAACTATTTTTTTTAATAAGCGTTCACACCTGGGTTGGAGGTTAGCACCGTTGCAAGGAACAGCTCACCTAACCACCCGAACGGAATCAAATAGTGGCTAAAAGATTCTGAGAAGTTCTCATGCAAGGGCGGCTAATCACGCCATGATTGCAACAATCATCACAACATCATTATCTCCCTCTACATCCCCAATCCAAATTACCATCATCTAGAGATCAATCTGTAATGCGATCACGCCCTGTGCAAAACGATATCAAGAAGAGGCGCGGCCAATTAAGAGCCGCGGCAACGGTGATCATCAAGAACTCCTATTTTTTTTCCCTGCTACTAGGAAAGATCAGGTGCTCTGATCACGCTGTACCGTGATCGAGGGGAGCTCTGATGGTCTCCCGGCGCTAGCGAAAAGGGAACAGCAAGAAGAAGAGAAGGGTGGATTGGGAGATGGAGCGCTCGCTCACCCTCGGCCCCGTCGGCCCGCCGCGCCACATAGGCGTCGCGGTGGTGCGGCACTCGACGCAGAACGGCCTCCGCTCCTCCGGCACCACCACCCCGATCCCGATCACCTGAACAACGGCAGAGTAACCCAATCACATCAGGCCAAGCTCCATAAGGAAAAACAAAACTTAGTTTTTTTTTATAACAGGCGTAGAAATGCAAGTAAGGGAGGACCTTGTGCTCGGAGAAATCCATGAGACCTCCGATCCTGGCCTGCTGATCTCGGTCCAGGTGATGCTGATCTTGCTCTGTTTCTTGGAGACTACGTGAGTTATTTGGAGAGGTGTGTGTGTGTGTGTGGAGGGTTGGGGAAAGGGTAGGAAGAGGGGCGAGGATGGAGAGTCCAGCTCCAGCGGCACGAGTGTGGCAGGAAGCCACGCTAACAACGTACTATATGAGAGAGAGCGAGATGGATAGATAGGCCTCTGCATGTGGGCCCCGCAGAAAGGCAGGTGCTCCTAGGCTGCCTCGTCGTATACATCTCATCTCGAGATCGCTCCTGATGACCCTTATCCGTTACGTATGTCACCGTTGTCATTGTTAGGCAGTAATTGTTTTTTTTCTTTATTAAAATAGTATTTTGTTCCCCTTTAGTAGTGTTTAACGAGATGAGATTTTTTTTTTCTTGTGAAACTGTGCTGTAGAAAACTGCACTTCGTCACTTGTCAATAATACTATGTGTGATGCTGCTCAAGAATGATTTTATGCATGTTTCGCCCGAGTTGCTGCAACTGGCAGATGTAGGACATTCATTCATGTGACGTTATTTATGATTCTTACGAATATTTTGGTAGTTGATGATACAGTTTTTTTTTTTTTTGCACTTTTTTTTGCGAAAAAGATACATTGTATTTTGCTTAGGTTATTATTATTCGTAACCTTTGACTTCGAATGGATCTGCTGGCAGGGTAACTTTCTAATTGAGGGAAATTGCGACATCCCTGGCGACTGTCTAATTTTACAGCGCCGCATCAGTATGTCTGGAGCTCCATCGTCTAAAGTTCTTTTAAGCTTCATGGTTTTCATGTGAAAAGTTTTTATGTTACTCAAACGCGCACCACGTCATCAACATGATCTAGAAGAGAGAAGAGGTTAAAGCGACAAAAATCTCTTAAACCAAAAAGGATTAATAGGTGGACTCTGCCTTTTGCTGTTCCTAGGAGCTCACCTGGTTTCGCTTGACGCCAACACAAGAATTAAGAGCCATACGAGCTACTGACACGTTATCTGAAGTGATCCGCATAGAAAAAAAGCAGTTAAAGAATTGCAAGCTTCCACGGAAAGGGAAACAGGAAACGGCATATTCCAAATCATTGCTCTGCACATGCTTAAACAATGAGGACAGTGAAGATGCACTTAAAAAACCCGACCTAACCCGGCTGACATACAAGAAAAAGGAGGGGAAAGTACTGGTACTAATAGACGACCAGCTCAAACTTGGGCGACAAACATTTTTTTCCCACAAAAAAAAAAAAGAGAGCTTGAGGTACAGATGTTTAGAGGGCCGGATGCATGCTTGAACAGCAAACATGTTCAAAGAAGGGGGGTAAAGGGGGCCAAACAGGGTCCTGAAGAGTGGGAGAGAATTAGGGTAGCAAGGCAGAATAGATCCAGCCAGGATATATGAGTTGCTTTGGAGACAGGGTCAGATGAAAAAAAAGGGATATGGTCTTTACACCATGATACATGAAAGGTGCTAATTAGTTTACAACCATGTCAACAGCAAAGTCAGTACCATTTTCAGTAGTATGTAACTATCATTTATTTAGAGAGATACAGGTCCAAATTTACCCCTAACCATACATTTTTTGGGGCAGAAGAAAAGGCTATTGCTGCCACTGCTACATCTTCAGTGTTAGGATATATTCCTATAATGGAAGCTAAACTGATGAGATTGCATGGGAGATACACTATTAGAAGGCAGCATGGTAACGAAGACAATGCAATAAAGGAAAGGGGTACAAAGAATGAAAGCTTCTTCCATGTAACCACCCTGAATTTTTGTCCCTTCCTTTTATGGGCATCCTCCATGGAACAACAAGGCATCCATTAGCCAAAGAGCAAAAGGGATTATACAAGTACAAGCTCAGCTTTGCATTTAGGCCGGGCTCTGGACATCAGGCAAACAGATGGAGGTTACAACAGAACAATGGAAAGGGCAATGGAAAAGTGGGACAAAAGGGAGCACACATGCACTATCGATCGTTGTCCCAGCAACAGATTCCCTAAATTAGTTTTGGACTGATATATTCTGCATGTGTAGCGAAATCGATATACTTAAACTGATCAACTTCAGGGTACCACACAACGCCGCATTGAAGTTGATACCACTAGCTATTGTCGGAAGCTCCAGTGAACAGAAAAGTTTGATCTAACTCAGCGATCCCGGCTCAATATTTGGCGAGCACGAACATCCTTAGCCTTGTTGGGTTCAGGCAAGAGGTAAGGATCCCTCCATTCTTCAAGCGGGCTTCAGCGGTGTTTTCTAGAGCTCGCTATGTTTTTAACAGCTTATGTTTCACATAAATCTCGCAGGAAGAAAATTTTTTTTCCCCAATTGCCTGAGCTAGCTATAGCCCGACCGTTAGAACCAAACGTGTAGAGCCACATGACAAGAAATTGTATTTAGGCTTGCCTAACAACGAAAGTGTTTCAGCTCCAACTGTCCACCGTCGTTTGCTTAATCATTGGAGCAATGCGGCTGGCACCATGATTGGATAAAGATGGGATCCAATCATCAGTTACCCTCAAACAAAAGATCAAAATCATTTTTGGCAACACCCGGTACCTTGCCCGGACAGGAAGAAAATAAATTATGATCATAATTTTAACAGCAGAAGTCAACACATGCAATTTGCAACGAATTCCTTTTGCTTCCATTGCTAATTTGCTACATCAGAGTTCATAGGTTCACATCCCGAGTACAACAACAAACCAGGTTCCACGGAAAAAACAAGGAACCAGCTTACTTTCTCCCATAAACGAGTTAACTCAACCAGGGGAACCTTGCCACAATAGGCAAATAGACCTTTTGAATCTAGACATGCATTAATGCATAGAAAAGAAACTGCATACCACAGTGTAAGTATAACAAGTACCGACACAACAAACCTGTGAAACATACAATAAATCAATGAATAGACTTAAGACCAGCATGGGGACTCCCAAAACCCAGTTGACAACTTGACATTGCTGTTTTATACTCATGCAACAAGTTACAGCACAGGAACGCTATGATAAAAACTTGACACATTCCCTATCTTTCAAGGTTCTTTCCACCTCAAACGGGTAAATAATATAATTTCATGCTATATAGGAGGCAAAACCCGACTTGTGACTCTCCCGACAACACCTGCGACCTGGACACCCTCTCCCCATGCTGCCACCATAGCGTGAGCCAGAGCCCAAACCATCTGACCCACTGACCATGAAGACTGACCATTGACCATGCTGCAACACTGATGATGCAGCTCAAGGACTGACCCTGCTGACTGGGACTGACATGACGACTTCCTGAGACCAGACCAATGGGGGGACTGGACCTGACTTGGACGACTCGACTAACCCAAGTGTACCTCTGACTAACCCCAAGAAATTAGCCAAGGTACAATGGCACAGTCGCCATTCCAAACTGGGCATCTGCATATACAATATGATATCAGAATATGGAACCTTTCATGGACCACATACAATGCATACCATCCAATTCATGCTAAAGAGACCGTACCTTCAGCCAAAGTTGAATCCACCCGATGGAACAGAGGGCTGCTGGTTCCCAAAGTTGAATCCATTCTGAGGATTGTCGCCTGAGGGCATGGCGTCATCTTCCTCCTCCAACCAGTACGACTCAAGCATCTTAACTGCCTTCTCATATATCTCCGTGTTATCATGGCTCTGAAGGTTCTCAATCTTATCTAGACCCTCAGCATCATCAATCATCTGTGCGTAGACGTTGACATCACCAGCTCCAAGGTTCTTCTCTGCCTCCCCAACCTTCAAGATGTTCTCAAGACCTTCCAAGCACACTGTAACAATTCTTGGATCTGGACAAACAAGCAGATCACAGAGTGGCTTGATGCAACCCTGGGCAACAAGGTACCTATGTTTCATTCAATTATAACATCGTCAGAGAAATGGAGCACAGAATAAAGAGAGATTATATACTAATTATACACAAGTTCCCATACTTGATCTGGTCATGTGTTCCACCAGAAGTGGCATTTGAAATTGCCCAGGCTGCTTCTTTCTTGATGTCAAATTCAGCAGTTTGCAGAAGATGCACCAACGGTCCAATAATGTTTGCATTGATCACAGCCTGCAACAAGATGGCGATATTTTAGGGAGCCTGACAATCTTTTACGAAGGTTTCATTTCCTGCTACCTTTATGCTTTCACTACACTTACACAGTGACGAGCGACAACAATGGAAGCTAGCCAGTACATTTATTACTGATCTAACACTGCTTCACAGGATTCAGAATTTTTTGTTAAGCTACTTTCTTTTGTTATGCTATAAGTTTACAAATGTACAGGTGGGATGTCTTATCAACACAACTTTAACAAAACATACAAACCTGAATCTGCTCCCTGTTACCAGCTGTGATGTTTGAGATCGTCCAGCATGCTTCTTTCTTGATACTTTTCTTGTGGTTGGTAGTCAAGAGGTTCAAAAGACATGGAAGTGCTTGATTATCAATGACACACTGCAGGATGACAGAGAACATCAATGTCATTACAGGAAACATTAAATATCACATGGTAATGGTTTCTCATCGTTATTAAGATTGGCAATATTTAAACATGGATTTTGTTAAAAGTTGGCTTAAAACTCTATCATCATCAGGCCTACATACCACAAGATAAGTTAAAAAGGTACTCTAAAGTTAGTTAAAATAATCCCAAGCAGCCTTTGTTAAATTGCCAAAAATATGTTCGAAAATCCCCCAAACAATTAAATTACAGCAAGACAACATCACTTAATTAGTTTTCCAACTCTCAATTTACTGCAGTTTAGTTCATATAACTGATTAAACAAAATATCACTTAGTTTGGAAAATAAAAAAGGACAGACCCAGTGCTTTAAGCTCCCATGCTAGATGAGGTCTGGGGAAGGATTACATGAGGCAAGGCTTGCAGATAGACCGTCGCACCCAAGACCTCTTGGCACAAGTGGGGTGGCTTAATTTTTTGGAAAATAACAAAAGAAAAATCTAGATTGGGGCAGATAAGTATTATCATGGAGAAGAATGCCTAACAGAAAGGAAGAGAACAGCTGAGGGGCAAAGATGCAAGAAAGGTGATTGGGAGACCCAAGTAGGACTAAAACATAATAGTTTATTTTATACCCAAGTATAGACTAAAACATATTAGTTTATTTCTTGTTTAACCAATGTGACGATGTCTTGTTAAAACATATCAAGTTCCCAATAGTAGCATTAAATTGGACTGGCTACATGATAAGATATATCCACATAATAGATCAATCTGAAAAAATTGTGAGAAACATAGTTTTCTTCTGTCTGCCACATGCATGGGACTGTTATGGGCACCATGCCTTATATAATCTTAACATAAAATATATTTGTGTAGAATATCTACAACTCTATCTTGTTCAAGTTTAAAAATGGCTTTAAAATATCTAGACATCATGACAGCCCAAACCTTACAGATATGGGCATACTAACGTTTTAATCAGCGCAACAAGCGCTGGGTATCATTCAGCAACAGAAGAACATGAAATTAAAACAAAAATGATACATTTAAAAGGAAATTCTACTCATCATTGGGTTTTACCTGAGTCTGCAAATCATCTCCGGTAACAATGTTACCCACCGTGCGCAGAGCTGGAATGAGTACAGAGGCAGAAGGGTGCCTACATTCAACATGTAATTAGGATTTGATGCATCAGGCGTATTGGCCTTCAATAGGCTACAATGCAAATAACCAAACAAAATTGCGCTTACATTAGAAGCTCCACTAGGCGAGGGAACACGCCAGAATCAATCACAGCTTGGATCTTGTCATTAGTTCCATCGGACAAGTATGACAAAGCCCAGCAGGCATCAGTTAAGACCTCCTCATCCTGAGAGTGGATCAGACGCTGCAGTGCTGGTAGAGCTGGCTTGACCTAGCCACAGATAAACCAAAATCATTTAAAAATATACATTGGGCAACACAACAAAAAGAAACATCACTCGAGTAAGAAACCTGCTCAAAGTTCGGTTGTGGCTTGCCACGACAGAAGTTGGAAAGCGTCCATGTGGCATTCCTCAGCATCGAGAGCTTAGCATGCTCGTTAAGTTGCTGCAACAAGGGGAACAACCCACCATTGGAAAGCACAAGATCACGGCACTTTGGGGAGTCACCAGCAACATTACCCAGAGCCCATACAGCCTGCAAACACAATTGACAAAAAACAACAAGGTAAGCATCACTCTACACCAAATTTCATAGGATAAAAATCATTCTGCTAAAAAAATTTCATGCCTGCTCCCGAACATCCTCGCTGGGAGAGCTGAGGAGCTTGACAAAGATGGGCACAGCACCACATTCAACCACAACTTTAGTGTTCTCTGATGTGCCTGATGCAATGTTGGTAAGAGCCCATGCAGCCTCGAACTGTAGCAAAAACACTCAAAAGGTAAATATAATGCCAGTGCCTGCAAAACAATTGAATACTGATTGAGATTGTTCCCACACCTGAAGTTGAGGATAGTCCTCACGGATGAGGAACTCAATGAAGCGAGGTACCACTCCTGTGCTGATCACTTCTTCAATCGGAGGACTACGCTCTACACAGATTTAATGAGATTCAATCAGGAAACAGTCAACTTCTTCATGTCATAAATATTTAATGTATCCAAAAAGAAATACTATGCTCCTAACAAGATTTATCATATACATGCAGAAAGAATTTGCATATCCAATGAATACTAAATCAGGATAAACATGGAGGGTGAGATAACCAATCTAGCCATCAGCACGATCCACAAGTTTAAAAGACATAGGACGCTGGTTAAGAGCTCACCCTAAAAAAACAAATAGAGCAGACCAAAACAAGCGTAACTAAAGCTACTCAACGAATCACCCAAATTCAACCACGCTAAAGTCAATCAAGTACAAAATACAACCCTATACACGTGTTGGCAGCATCCTATTTAAGATTTCGAATCTCACCGATTGAGAGCAGCTTCCTGAACTGCGTGGTGGCGTCGAGCTGCACGGCGGGGTCATCGGAGCGCACGGCTTGAACCATCGCCGGCAAGCCCTCCAGCTGCGCACAAAAAAAACAAAATAGATCCAATCGCGTCAGATCGAGTCTCGCCACCACTGAAACCCTAGCCGAACCGACCAGATCAGAGCCCGGAGGGAAGCGCACGCACCTTCTGCTGGAGCGCGGAGGAGTGGGCCATCTGCGGCGCGGCGGCGCCGGCGGCGGAGGCGGCGAACCCGTCGCGGCGCTTCTTCTGGAGGCTCTCGTCGCGGGTCTTCCGGCGGATCTCCACCATCTGGTCCTCGCGGCGGCGGCGGGCCTCCGCCGCGTCCACCGCAACCTTGTAGTTGCTCTTCCGCGCATCCGTGCGCTCGCTCGGACGCAGCGACATGGCGCCGCCTCTAATCGAAACCCTAGCGCTGACGGCGGCGGGGTGGAGTGGGCTGGGTGTGGGGGTAGGGCGAGTCGCGCACGCACGCACGACTCGATTCGATTTCGAAATTGGGGAACGGGAGGGTGAAGCTAGAGGCGGAGCTGGGGGAGGCTTTTATAGGCGGCCGTTCCAGGGGTAGCCAAGACGAACGAAGACAAGACTGCTGCGGCCAACGGGAGTTTTTGATGAGTTGTGCTTGTGCTTGCCCACGCGGCCACGCGTGTTCGCACGGGTGAATATGGTAAATTGGAAAATTCAAAAAAAAACAGAGAGAATATGGTAAAATGGATAATTATATTACTTTTAATTTGATTTTTCTTAATGTAATAAAGTTGTATATTAACTCTAGCTAGTTGTTTAAAAACAACTCTAGCTAGCTGTTAGCAACAGTAGCATATAACAAAAATTGTTTTTCAACGAAGAAAAATGGCTAGAGACATGTTCATAAGAGCATCTCTAAGAGAAGCCCAAAAAATAACCCCCCAAAACTTGCTTTCTCATAGCCGCTTCCTTATTAAATCCTGGACAAGAAACAAGAACAAAATTAACACAGCAAGATCAAAATCTCTTGTATAAACGAGATTGAGAGGAGGGGCGGATTCAGTCCTATCCGGATTTGGAGCAGTGGGGCGGATCCAGAGCATTAGGGAGGGACGGGGGATGGCGGAAGGAGCTGGAGAGGAGGGGGCTAGCAGAGGAGGAGGGAGGGGGCGCTTTCATGCCGTGGGAAGAGGGAGAGGCGCAGGAAGACAAGGCCAGCGGCAGCAGAGATGAAGATGGCCGAGGCAGGAAGACTCACCCCGTCCTCCCCTGGTCTCGTCTACTGGTTCGAGTGGATAAGGAAAGGAGGAGAGGAGGTCGTAGAGATGAAGATGGTCAGCGACGGAGAGTCCTGCGCAAGTGAGAAAATATTATCGCTGTTCTGGGTGATTTGGCGGGACAGCAAAAACTGGTGCCAAACAAATGTCACGCGCGGGCAGAAGCAGAAGAACAGGACCCCAACTCCCCCCCCCCCTGTTTGTAGCTATAGATGAGGGGAGTTTAGAGGCTACGAAAAAGTTGGGGATTGTTTTAGAACCCTGTTGGAGATGGTTTTTTTGACTAAAACTCTAAAATTTTGATTTGAGGGAGGTTTATGGGGCTCTCTTGAAGATGCTCTAAGACCTCAAATCACGGTATGCAACTCAAAGATCAATTAACTTAATTAATTCTTTTATCTTTTTTTTCTCTGTTGTCATTGGCATAGATAACCCGGATTTGAAAAACCTAGTAGGTTTGCTAAAATAGTAACCAAAACAAGGTAGTAAATATAGAGGGATGGTTTTATAAACATGACTTTATAATAGTATTTTGAATCTTTAGCTACGATTGTTCTCTCCAGTAGCTAAGAGAAGCTATAATCAACTGCAGCTAAATCATTTAGCCGTTTTATAAAAAACTAGTAGCGTCGCACGTAAAATCACTTGTTATTAAAAATCTCATATAAAATATAAGGAATGAACATTTCCCGATCCTTGTTCTCTTCGTGTCATGTGCGCATTCAAAACATTGTTTTCTTGATCCGCTCAGGACATCTTCTGATATCTTCAGGTAGATTGGATCGTACTTCTGTCAATAGTATATCGAGCAGTAGATCGTAGGATAGGTTATTCATAATCTTTATTTATCGATATAGGCATGTGCGAGACCGATAGTCGATGGTAACACAAGACGTAAGATTTTATACAGATTCGGATCTCTCGGAGGATAACAACCTTATGTCCTGTGTTTTATTATGTTATATTAAATTGTGAGATGTGGGATGCGATAGGGATATTATGTCTATGAGAGAGTCTCTGCCCATCTTACAACATCATGTCTTAGTACGACTCTATCTTTATTATTCCTTGTCTCTTCTTTCTTGTATGTCAAGTCTTGTCTCGTGAGATGTCTCGGGTACATATATTATCCACAAGTTCATTATCATTACTAATGTGTCATCTTACATGCACGGTTGAATAAATACTATTTTATGATCCATGATTTATTATAACTTCATTTACACTCTTATATAATCAAACGTTGTGATTGTAACATGTTCCAGTGTCGCACGAGGGTCTTCTCCATTCCACTTAGTGGTGACAGACAACACTCGATGACTCTCGATAGTTCACTTCAATCAAGATATTATTTTTAAAATAGAGAGTCACATAGATGATTAAACATTGGTGATTATAAGTGTTGTTACCTTGTTTTGGATTCGATCCCATCATTCAAAATTTATGTTGTTCTACTCCCATTCGCGTACTTGGGACTTTTCCAACCTTCTGATGGCTAGTCCGAGGAATGGAAATATTAAATTCAATTTGCTTGCGAACCTCTTGAAATCATATGAGCTTGCCCATGATGGGATTGGGTTTGGGGTCAAACAAGAACATTTTTTTATCATTCATTTGAATTACAATTAGAAAGTATGATCCCTGACGGTGTATTGGTATGTAGATCTGCAAAATTAGTATGATAGTATCAAAGTGATTAAGTATTGCATTGTGTAAAAATTAAACAATACTACACATGAAGAATCTTATGCTTACTGATTTGCAGTGTTTGAATGAACTGACCTTTTGAGGTCCATAGCTAAACACATCTGCAAGCTTATCTTGGTCAACATCATCATCGTTACGGTATGCAGGGGCACCACCACTTGAAATGTGACTGGTAAGAAGCATACAAATACAAGTTAACAATAACAACATCTATGTATATGCAAGTCAATCATGAAGAAACGTAAGAATTGTTTGGTTCGGACTTACGCTAAAAGTGAGATTCATGTACTTGTTTGGCTTGATTTGAACGACACCTTTAACCTGTTTCAGAGGGCTGGACTTTACAATTCGGAGTCCCATGTTGAAAAGTGTGGTGGACAATGGTTCATTGACCTTCAAAGAATTTTATAGTTCTCTTAAACTAAACCTAAATATGTAAGAAAGAATACTAATAACCCAGAGTGTCCTGCAAAATATATCACAATTTTTACAAAAGTCATAAAAATAGTTGCATGTTTTATTATATCAACTAATGATCAAGCGGCTATTATGTTTACTCAAGCACATAACAATAAATGCAATGATTCAAAAGCAGCTCAAGGACTACTCTACGCTACAAACTGAAGTGTGCACGCTGCAAGGAGTGGAAAAAAAGGAGATCAGAGTTATGGGTTACTGCAGGACCTTGGTTATAGTTGATATGGGTCTTGTGTCGATTTTTTTTTCAGAGCACACGCTCAGTCTGGCCTGATAGCGGTGCTATTTTTAACTACAGGTAGTGGCTATCACAGACAAATGATCGCTAATAGCGACGTTCCTTGCTTAGCGTTAAGTACTGCATTTCCTAGCATCAGCCCTTCTCAGAGGAGAGTTCTGGCGATAACGGTCGAGATCGTCGAAGATTCAAAACATTGATTTTTTGCCATATAATAAAATCAAATTGTTATTTGACATGTAAAATAATGAGCCAATTTAAGAGCAAGAAATACAATAAAATTTACAATTCAAGATAAACTTTGGTGATGATTATTAATGGATGTTAGTTATCCATAAGAAGCAAAATGGAGGCAAGAATCAGATAAGGTTGTAAGTCTCCAGACTTTAAGTCAAGTGGTCGATCCAAAACTCTCTTAAATAAACCAAAATTTATCCCCTTTTAAGAAACTGTCATGAAAATAAACTAAGGTGGTGACACACAACCATTGGTTACTTGTATTTCTAAACAAGTTAATATTAAAGTGCCATTTTCCCTATTCACTAAATGTTAAGGAAACAATTTTATGTGGAATGATAGTGTATCAGTTTAGAGAAAGACCTCATATTGAAGTACAACACACAAAACAATAAAAATTTTGGATATTGCATTGATAAAGTTAAATGAACACTTAAACTTGATTAAAAAAAGACGATAGTAGATACGAAATATTGACAACCCAAAATCACAAAAGCAGATGAGCACCCAACCCTAGACGCCGCTGCTGTTTAGGCTCTCGCCTCCTTTCCCTCCTACGACTCTGCGGGTGGGGATATCGGGTTAGAGAAATACATACTTTGTTATTGCACATAAAATTTTGAAAAAAATGACCACAGATATTAAAGGCTCTGTATAATGTGCAGAAATAAAAAATACATCACACCGGGTTGAGATGTCGGAGAGAAAAAATAAAGGATCAGAGAAATGCTCTCGTTGAGATATTAAAGGCTCTGTATAACGTGCAGAAATAAAAAATACATCACACCGGGTGAGATGTCGGAGTGAAAAAAAAAATCAGAGAAATGCTCTCGTTGAGAGTCGAACTCAAGACCTCCCGCTTACTAAACGGGTGCTCTAACCAACTGAGCTACGAGAGCTGAGATGGCACATTTTCGATTTCACATTATTAATCAGTTACATTTTGTTCTCTTGACCAAAGCCGACCTCGTGTGCGACTACTCGGAGAAGACCCCCCAAAATGGAAGCCACCGTCGTCGCCATCGCCGGTGATGGAGACGACTCCGAGCACCACCCCCTCCTGGCCCCGAGCGACGAGATCCACGCTTACCCCGAATCTCCATCGCTCGAGCACCCACCTCCGGAGGCGGCGGCGGGCGCGCAGCCGGAGCAGCAGCGGAAGCCGCAGCGGGTGGCCTCGCTGGACGTGTTCCGCGGCCTCACCGTCGCTGTAAGTGCAAAACCTAACCCTCCCTACTGTTTTCTCGAAATTTCACCAAACTGCGTGCGGACGCTGACTAGGCGTGTGTGCCTGCGCAGATGATGATACTGGTGGACGACGCCGGCGGGGCGTGGCCCGGCATCAACCACGCGCCGTGGTTCGGAGTCACGGTGGCGGACTTCGTTATGCCAGCCTTCCTCTTCATCATCGGCGTGTCCGCCGCACTCGTGTTCAAGGTATACTGGGATAGCCACTCACTGCTCACTATTGCAAAATGGGGAACTGAATGACCGAGGTCCTAGAAAATGGGGAATCTTGTGGGGCTGTGCCATTGTCTCTCAAATCGAAAGGGAAGTTTAACAGGATCGACACAGTTGCAGAGGCCTATTAGTTCTTGATGAAACCTCTATGAGGAAGTCAACTCTGTTCATCAGTCAAGCCCAATGTAGAACTTTAGGACATGCAAATAGACCATACTTTCAAGTTTCACGGCCACGTGGATTCTTGCAGTCTTGTGGATATCCCAGTGTAATCTGTTGACTCTTGGCTATGGCTCTCTTCTTGACTTCAAAGATGCTAAATGGTTTCATTTGTAGCTTCTATACTATTTCCACATGAATGTATGATACTTAAGTTTCAGGCTAAATTAATTGCTAAGATAAAAAATCACTCTTTGTATATATTCAATTGTGCTCCACTCTTCAGAATACAGTTAGTTTGCATATATTCCATCCAACATTTGTTTGCTCTTTACATTGTCTAACCACGGCCTGCCCTGCACCCTTTTTGTAGAATAAATTCTGACAACTGTAGATGATGTACTGCAGAAATCGCCAAACAAGATGGCAGCGACTAAAAAGGCTGCTGTTAGGGCTATCAAGCTTTTCATCTTGGGTGTAATTTTGCAAGGTTATACTTACCCGTAATATTCTGTCTACTACACCCCATCAGCCCACCTCTTTCCATTTCTCTTGGGTTGGAGCTCATCACTGTTATGGTTCTTTACTTGTAGGAGGCTATGTTCATGGACGACACAGTTTAACATATGGCATCGATTTAGATCATATTCGATGGCTAGGTGTGTTGCAGGTAATATATAAACTATATCTTTTTTTTTTAATCTAAGTTGCTTCCATTTCTTATCTGCTTAAATTTTTGCATTGTTATTATGCTTCTTGTAGAGGATAGCCCTTGGATACTTTCTAGCAGCAATTTCTGAGATTTGGCTTGTCAACAATATTTCGGTGGATGCACCTTTATCGTTTGTGAGGAAATACTACATGGAGTGGTTAGTTAATATGTGTCACATTTGATTCAGCAGCTATGCATTTGAATTTCAATTCTAGTTTTGATACTCTGGTTATTGTTCAGGTGAACTGATCTCTGTATCCATGTCATTTTTTCTGTTTTATAGAACAATATCTTTAGGGCTATCTGGGTATCTGTTCTACGACGCTGTATTCTTTAGTTAATTTGGTCCTTCACTTGAGTACACTTGCAGATTTTGGTTCTTTTGTTTGTTCTTTTCATTTAATAGCTAGAGGACCCTAAGCAACTTTTTGCTGTGTAGTCACAACGTATAGAAACTTACTAGTTGGCCTTGCTCCCTATGAGATATGTCTTGTGTTCAAAATTATTCTGAACTCAGAAACATAATATCACTAATACTGACATTCTTTTGTCCTTTGAAGGATCATGGCCATACTGATTACAGTACTTTATGCCGCCTTGGTATTTGGGCTTTATGTTCCAAATTGGGAATTTAAAGTTCAAACTAGCAATTCAATCCTTTCTACTCCAAGAAATAAGGTTGAAATTAAGATGGTAAGATGATAATACCTGTTAATCTAGTTTCTTCATTGTTCATAATACTTGAAAACACTATGACATATGGTCTCTAATCATCATGTGAAATAGTATTATAGGCTGCCGATGTAAAATTTTGTAGGCATTAAGCATGTAGTGATTCTCAAGTGAGGTGGTATTTGTTAAGGCCCATATTGTCCAGGCCCATATATTGGCCCATACTTATGTCTATATATGTTATGAATGTATTCATAATGAGGGCACTAAGCCCAAATATATACATGTACAGGTGTGGGTAAATATGCACAAAACCCCTTATACAATGGGGAAACTACAAGAATACATATACATCTAACACCCCCCTCAAACTCAGGGTGGATCAAGAACACTGAGTTTGGAGAGATAAAACTTGTGTCTAGCTCCAGTCTGTGCCTTGGTGAACAAATCAGCCAACTGAATCTTTGAAGGCACATACTGAGGAGAAACAATACCATCCTGTACCTGTGCTCGTGTATAAAAAGCATCAACACCAACATGCTTACTAAGTTCATGTTTCACAGGATCAAGAGCCATACTGATAGCACCTGTACTGTCAGAAAAAAGAGAAGTCGGCATAGAAACAGAAACACCAAAATCCTCAAGCAACCACCGTAACCAAGTAACCTCTGCTGTCACAAGAGCCATAGCACGCAACTCAACCTCTGCACTCGAACGAGAAACTGCTGTCTGCTTCTTAGTTTTCCAAGCAATGAGAGAACCACCAAGAAACACACAAAAGTTAGAAAGAGAGCGACGATCAGAGGAATCACTAGCCCAGGTAGCATCACAATATGCCTGGAGCTGTAAAGAGCTGGAGCGTGGAAAGAACAAGCGACGAGATATAGTTTCACGAAGATAACGCAGGACTCGAAACAAGTGAGTATAGTGGAGCTGGGTGGGAGCAGAAACAAACTGACTCAGAATATGCACAACATGTGAGACATCAGGACGAGTAACACCAAGATAAACAAGATTCCCCACAATATGACGATAACGAGTAGGATCAGTGAGAAGCTCACCATCAGTGGCACGAAGGTGAACATTAAGCTTCATAGGAGTCTCAACAGTGCGATGGTCAGTGAGAGAAGCACGATCAAGAAGGTCACTAATGAACTTTTCTTGAGACAAATAGAACCCCTTAGATATAGAGAAAATCTCAATACCAAGAAAGTAAAGAAGATGACCAAGATCAGACATCAAAAACTGCTCACTGAGACGCACCTTCACAAAAGCTTTATATTCAGAATCATCTCTAGTAATGATCATATCATCAACATAAAGAAGGAGAAGAGTCTGACCACGAGCAGATATGTGAACAAAAAGTGCTGGATCATGATTACTGGCAGAAAAACCAGCAGCAGTGACCACACAGGTAAAGCGCTGAAACCAAGCACGAGGAGCTTGCTTTAGGCCATAAAGTGAGCGACGAAGACGACAAACCATACTCTCAGGAACAAAATACCCAGGTGGTGGACGCATATACACCTCCTCACGTAACTCACCATTAAGAAAGGTATTCTTGACATCAAGCTAAGAGATGGACCATTCACGAATAGATGCCACAACAAGAAGAGTGCGGACTGTAGTCATGTGAGCTACATGCGCAAAAGTCTCATCATAGTCACGGCCATACTCCTGCTGAAAACCGCGAGCCACAAGACGAGCCTTATAGCGCTCAAGAGAACCGTCAGAGCAGGTCTTCACCTTATATACCCACTTACAAGTAATAGGACGAACATGTGCTGGAAGAGGAACAAGATCCCACGTACCAGTACGCTCAAGGGCAACAATCTCTTCAGCCATAGCGTGCTGCCATTCTTGATGAAGAACAGCGTCACAATAAGTGGTGGGTTCAGAAAGAACCGTAGTAGTATAGGCAGAAGGAGAATAAAAATCAGGACGTGGATGAGTACAATCACCACGTCTGATGAACTGCTCAGGCAAAGAATACTCCGAAAAAGATGCGTCCAGCATAAAAGATGCTCATCAGGTGAGAGTGACACATCAGGAGAAGAGGGCTCAACAAAGGATGAATGAACCCGCTGAGTATAGACCTGTGTCAGTGGTGGCTTCGTAGAATAGTCCGGGTCCATAGAAGGACCGGAAGAAGACTCGCTAGAAGAAGACATCGGTAAAAAAGGTATCTCATGAGAAGATGTCGGTACTAAAGAAGAAGGTATCATGGGAGAAGGTACCGGCGCCAACGAAGAAGGCACCGAACGTGTACTAACAATAGAGGCATCAGGTAAAGTCAAGAATGAAAGTGGGTCAACTAAAGATGCAGAGGACGTGTCCAAAGATGGACGAGGAAAGTAAGGACGTGACTCATCAAAAATAACATCCCAAGAAACCCGCATCCGACGACCAACAGGATCCCACCAATGATATCCCTTATGCTCAGTGCTTTAGCCTAGAAAAACACACTCAACAGACTGTGTAGTCAACTTAGTGCGCTCACGAGGGGCAAGAAGCACATAACACACACAACCCAAAAAGACGAAGGCCGGAGTAGTTTGGCAACTGGTGAAAAAGACGCTCATAAGGAATCCCTCCATGAAGGACTGACGAAGGCTAAATATTAATCAAATAGTTGACAGTAGAGACAGCCTCAGCCCAAAAATAAGGTGGAACACAAGAAGCAAGCATAAGAGCACGAGCAGTCTCAAGAAGATGACGATGTTTGCGCTCAGCGATTCCATTCTTGGCATGAGCACCAGGACATGAAAGTTGGGCAATAGTGCCATGCTCAGAAAGAACCTGGCAAAGAGCTCTAGAAAGATACTCACCTGTAGAGTCAGCACGAAAAACATGAATGGACGTGTCAAAGTGAGTGCGAATCATAGCAGTAAATGTCTTATAGATGGATAAAGCCTCACTACGATGTTTCATAAAATAAATCCATGTGTGACGAGAAAAATCATCTATAAAAAGTATATAATATCTATGCTCCCCTGTAGAAATAAAGGGAGTTGGACCCCATACATCTGAATGAACAAGATCAAATGGACACCGAGACACAGACTCACTCAAATGGTAGGGAAGCTGTATCTGCTTGCCTAACCGACATCCCTGACACTGATCTAAAGACTCATGACCTGAAACAGACCCTAAAAGACCACGACGAATCATAGTGGACAAACGAGAGCCACAAATATGACCCAAACGATGATGCCACTGAGCAAAAGACGAGGTCGATGATGTAGCAAAACTGGAGCCAATCAGACTGGCGGACACAGTGGAAGGAAGATGAAGCCAGTCCAGCTCCCAAAGACGCTGTGAATCACGGCGCCGGGGGCCAGAACCAACTACCTGACCCGTGCAACGATCCTGAACATAGCAAAAATCAGGGTCAAGAATCACACGACAGTCATGATCAGTAAGTTGACCGGCTGACATAAGTTGCATGGTTAGATCAGGTACACAAGAAACATTAGTAACAGAAAAACAATCGGATAAAATAGTGCCCTGTCCTACAATAGGAAGAGGAGATCCATCGGCTGTATGAACAAAACCAGAACGAGATGGAGAGAAACCATGGAAGAGATACAAGTGCGATATGGAGTCATATGAAAAAAAAAGACCAAGGTCAAGAATTCATGGACAAGTACCTGGAGTATAAGAGGAACGAGGTCCCTCAGTGGAAGACTGAGAAGCAGCAGCAGAACCCACATGAGTACAGAAGACCGAGCCACAAAACTAGCAGCTCCTGGTGGTGCAGAGGGCGCAAGGCGACGTAGTAACATAAGGATCTCCTGTGTGTCTGAACCAGCAAAACCCCTCTGAGAGCCTCCAGCACTAACACTACCAGTACTCTGTGAAGTATCCTATGAAGAACGACGAGCCTGAGCCTTCTTCTCCCTCTTCTTCCTGTAACAATAAGACCCCACATGCCCTTCCTTACCACAATAGTTACACTGAAAAGTACTAGAGCCATCTCGACTCCCAGAAGAAGGCGCCATAGAGGAAGGCACCACAGGAGGAGCAGCTGAAGAAGGAGGAGCAGCTGAAGAACGAGCAGCCAACACTAAAGGAGATGGTAGCAGACCGACCTCACGAAGATAAATCTCCTCATTACGAATATCAGCAAGAGCATACATCAAAAAGACACAAGGGTGACGAGCAAGCAGCTGAGCACGACATGACTCATACTCATCACGAAGGCGAGTCAAGAAGTCATAAGTGCGACGAAGCTCCAGTGCCTTCTTCTGACTCAGGCAGGACTCACACGTGCTAGGAGACAGCTGAGGACCAGATTGTTAAGCTGACGCCAAATCGCAGATATGTGACCATAAAACTCATCAAGTGTGAAGTTACCCTGTCGAAGAAGCTGCTCCTAACGAATGGCAGCAAGAACGGTAGACTGTCTAGAGGGCTTATATTTCTCACGAAGAAAAGCCCATATCTAATGTGTATACTCAAAATCAACAATATCCGCAGAGAACCAATCCTCCATGCTAGCAACAAGAATAGCAGCAGCTTGAGCATCTGCATCAACCCATGTCCTGTATGCAGCGTGCTGAGACTCATAAGACGCCTGACGATCCTTATAATCACCATGTAGCTTCTCCACTGCAGCATTAAAATCAGCAAGCGTCTTGTTATACACCGCCTTCTCAGCATCAGTGGCTGTCGGCGAAAGAAAAGGCGCAACTGGAAGCACAGGCGATGTAGGAGCCGTAGGACGAGGCGGACAGGAAAGCTCGCCAGTAAGAAACTCTCAAAGACACAAACCATGCATATGAATCCGAAGACGAGGAACCCAGTCCCGATAGTTGCTGCCATTGAAAAGCACCGGACAGCGAAGAATAGCAACCCCACTGGACGATGGAGGAGCCATGTCGACGACGAGAGCGCAGAAGGAACAACGGCGGGCGACGGCGGGAGCGTAAAAGAAAGCGGCGCAAGCAACAGATTTTTTTTTTTGCCGGTACTCTACGTTCTGTACAAGGCAGAGCGGTGTCAAAGCAGCAAACGAGAGCCGCAGCAACCAACCTAAACAGAAAAGTAGTCCGGTACTTTTTTTTTTGCCGGCAACTAGCCGAGCCGAGTCGGACCCGAATGATCCGACGTGAGCTGAGCCGATGTCCAGCTCAAAAACAAATCAAGCCGATCAGCTCAGATCGGATCGAGGAATCGCTCTCTTCTTCGAGCGACCGGGCCGACGGCGGCGGTAGCTCTTGGCGATGGGACGATGACTCCCGAAGGCGGCGACCAATTGAGATGGTGGCGCAACCAATCGACGAGCCGGCGCAACAAATCGGTCGACGGCGCCGGCGGATCGAGCTGCGACGCGAAGCAAAGGTCGGCGACCTCGACGGCTTGAGGAAGGCGGTGGGGTAGAGAAAACCGATGACAACTCCAGCGACAGAGGTCTAGCCACTCGTCCCGAGAAGAAGGACGACGGCAATGAAGAACTCCAGTCGTGATTCGTCCACACACAAGTGCACGTGTGGAGGAAAAAAAAGGAACGACGACTAGAGAGAAAAACCTAATCGTGGCTCTGTTACCATGTTATGAATAGCACTTGTATTCATAATGAGGGCACTAGGCCCAAATATATACATGTATAGGTGTGGATAAATATCACAAAACCCCTTATATAATGGGGAAACTATAAGAATACATATACATCTAACAATATAGACAACACTCAGCCTAATGGCTGATTATCTTCCCTAATCTCGAGGTTAGTGTAACATGGTAACAGAGCAGGTTAGGGTTAGGGTTAACCAAATTTTCTAATCCCACCCGCCCAACCCAAAATTTCTGGCCGTCGTCGCGGCTACTCTTCCGCTCGCCGTCGTGCGCCTCCTCTGGTCGCTGTCGCGACCTCCTTGGCCGTCGTCGCGGCCTAATTTGAGCCACCGTCGCAGCCCAAGGAGAGTCGCCGTCGCGGCTCTTCCTCCGCCGCTGTCGCGGCTCTTTCAAGGTCACCGTCGCGACCCGTCTCTTTGCCGCCGCCGCGGGTCATCCATCGTGGATTCTCTGGTCCGCACTGTACCGGTCGTCGTCCCCATCTTCACGATCTTCCAATCAGCACGTGCGGGTCATCAATTGCTGCATCAACCTCTCCTGCTGCGGCTGTACATCTGAGGGATTCCTCTTCAACTGTTGCTGTCCGAGGCTGCCTTCGTTTGCTGCTGCTGTTTAACATCACGGTGAAATCTGCTATCTGCTGCTACTGTTTTTTGTGTGTTCATCCTGCTACTGTTGTTAGTACCCATCAGTAGCATTCATCATGTCTCAGATATCTGCCATTGTTATCAACATTACTCTTGATGGTCAGAACTATCGGAAGTGGGCTTTTTGTGTTGAAACTGCTTTGAGAGGTTATGGGTTAATTTTTCACCTATCTGAAGATGAACCTGCACCTACTACTAATAATACCAATGCCGCTGAGATCAAACAATGGCAAATCAATGATGGGAAAGTCATGGCCGCCATAGTCAATAGTGTGAAGCAATCTATGATTATGAGTCTCTCTTCCTTTAAGACAGCCAAGTCTATGTGGTCCTATTTGAAGCAGCGTTATGTTAAGGATAGTGGTGCTCTCCTTCACACACTCATGCAGAAAATTCAACTTCTTGAGCAGAATGACTTATCTGTTGATGATTATAACTCTGAATATGAGCGTTTGGATGGTCCGTTGCTTGTATGGTGCCCACATGCACATCCGCCCAGTGTACTGCATGCAAGTTCATTGAACAGTTTCTGACATATCGCTTTCTCATGGGAGTGAAACCTGCATTTGATTCTATTTGTACACGCCTGCTGCATGATTCTGATTCTCTAACCATGACAAAAGCATTGTCTGACCTGATTTCAGAAGAGACTCGGATTCAGTCCTTGAAAGACACTCATCCCACTGATCATGTGTTGGCTGCTTCTCATAGGAGTAGCAACTACAGGGGTAGTTCTTCTTCTCAGCCATGCAAGCATTGCCAGAAGACCACTTACAGATCTGATCAGTGTTTTGTGAAGTTTTCAGAGAAGCTTGCTGAATTTCGTGTTCGCCGTGTTGCTCAAGGTCGTGGTACACCTTCTCGAGCTGTTGTTTCCGCTGCTACTGCTGATGCATCTCTTGGTGCTTGTACCTCCTCATGGGCCCTCGATTCAGGAGCTTCCTTCCATGTCACTTCAGATCAGTCCCAGCTAGTTGATTGCAAGCCAGTCCATGATGGAGCCTCTATTCAGACAGCTGATGGTACTTCTTGTCACATCTCACATAAGAGTGCTCTTTGCACTTCACACTATTTTGTTCCTAATGTCTCATTTGTACCTCAGTTATCTATGAATCTTCTGTCAGTTGGTCAAATCACTAACCAAAATTGCTTTGTTGGATTTACTGACTCATTTTGTTTTGTTCAGGACCATCAAACCAGGGCTCTGATTGGGACTGGCCATCGCCGTAGAGATTCATCTAACCTCTACATCTTGGACACCTTGTGCTTTCCTTCCACTGCTCGTGTGTCTTCCATTGCATCATCGAACACCTCATCATTCGTCAAGTGGCATCATCGTTTAGGCCATCTTTGTGGGTCTTGGTTGTCCACATTAATAAACAGTGATTGTTTAGGTCCTATGTCTGTTGAGTCTAGTTTTCATTGTAAGGGTTGCGAACTTGTAAAACAAATACAACTCCCATATTATTCTAGTGCTTCGCATTCTGCTAGGCCTTTTGATCTTATTCATTCCGATGTATGAGGTCCAGCCTCTTTTGCTATCAAATCTGGTCATAAATACTATGTCATTTTTATTGATGATTATTTGCCCTATACTTGGATATATTTCATGAAACATCGTTCTGAAGTATACTCCATTTATAAGACTTTTGTATGCATGGTTCATTCTCAATTTTCCACTCCCATTGAAGTCTTTCGTTCTGACTCTGGTGGTGAGTATTTATCTCATAGGTTTCGAGAGTTCTTGACCACTGAGGGTACACTACTTCAGCTGTCATGTCCTGGTGCTTATGTCCAAAATGGTGTTGCGGAGCGAAAGCCCTGACATCTTATAGAAACAGGTCGTACATTGTTGATCGCCTCCTTTGTTCCCACTCATTTTTAGGGTGAGGCCATTTCAACAGCCGTCTACCTCATCAACCGACAACCCTCATCCAAACTATCTGGCAAATGCCCAGGTGAAGTCCTCTTTGGCACTTCTCCTAAATATGATCATCTTTGAGTTTTTGGTTGTACATGCTATGTTCTTCTTGCACCTCGTGAGCGAACAAAGCTGACAACCTAGTCGGTTGAGTGTGTCTTTCTGGGTTACAGTCCTAAACATAAGGGTTATTGCTGCTATGACCCTTCCACTCGTCGTTTCCGTATCTCTCGAGATGTCACTATTGTTGAAGACAAACCCTTCTTCTATAACATTACGGCCCATTTATCCTATACTCCCATCGACTCCACATCCTTTTTGACACTTCCATCTATTTCATCTGATGATGCTGCCCCAACACCACCTCCACCCATTGTCATATCACCTCCGGAACCACCACCTTCACCCTACTCGTCAAAACCACCCGTCATCCACACTTACACACGTCGTACCACACCCCACGCAGAAATTCCGCATAATTCCTCACCACACATAGAGCATGTGCCTTATTCTCCGTCTCCAGCTGATTCCTCTAGTCTTGGTTTTGATGCTTCTGCTAACACTAATGAGTCAAATATTCTTTCTGATAAGACACATGTTCCTGCTGGATATAAGCTTCATGATCGTACAACTATAGAGCCTCCTGATAGATTGGTTTATCCACGTACAAAGACACGTGTTGGTGCCATCCTTCATGAGCCGAAAACCTATCAAGAAGCTTCAGTTATTTCAGAATGACAACTTGCTATGGCTGAAGAGCTTGCTGCCCTTGATCGCACAGGTACTTGGGAAATTGTCCCATTACCTTCACATGCTGTTCCTATTTCTAGTAAATGGGTGTTCAAAGTTAAGACCAAGTCAGATGATTCTATTGAGAGATATAAAGCCCGTCTTGTTGCTCGAGGTTTTCAGCAGATCCATGGACTCGACTATGAGGAGACATTTGCCCCAGTTGCTCATATGACCACTGTACGTACTATGATTGCAGTGGCTGCCATTCGTTCATGGAGTATTTCTCAAATGGATGTCAAGAATGCCTTTTTGCATGGTGATCTGCATGAAGAAGTTTATATGCAGCCCCCTCCAGGTGTGGATACACCTCCAGACCATGTCTGTCGCCTACGTCGTGCCTTATATGGACTTAAACAAGCTCCACGTGCATGGTTTGAGCGTTTCGTGACTGTCATCAAGGCTGCTGGTTTCTCGCCTAGTGATCATGATCCTGCCTTATTCGTTCATGTCTCTCCACGTGGTTGTACTCTGCTCCTCTTATATGTTGATGATATGCTTATCACAGGAGATGATATGGACCATATTTCTCTTGTCAAGAAACAGCTTGGTGAACAATTTCAAATGTCTGATTTAGGTCCTCTTAATTACTTATTGGGTATTGAGGTTACACATTCAGCACAGGGGTATTATATTTCTCAGTTCAAATACAGACAAGATCTTATAGATTGTTCTGGTCTCACTGATAATCGGACAGCTGCCACACCTATGGAGCTTAACTTACAGCTTCGACATGATGATGGTGAGCCACTTCAGAATCCCTCCAGATATCGTTATATTGTTGGTAGTCTGGTCTACCTCACTGTCACAAGGCCGGATCTTGCTCATGCTGTCCATATTTTGAGTCAATTTGTTAGTGCTCCCACTTCAGTTCACTATGGTCATCTCCTTCGTGTGCTGAGGTACTTGAGGGGCACATCTTCTCATGGCTTGTTGTATGCTCAAAATAGTTCTCCTCAGCTTCATGCTTATTCAGATGCCACTTGGGCAAGTGATCCAACAGAACGACGTTCTGTCACCGGTTATTGTATTCTTCTAGGTTCTTCTCCTCTTACATGGAAGACTAAGAAACAAACTGCTATTTCGAGATCTAGTACAGAGGCAGAACTTAGAGCACTTGCCTCCACCACAGCTGAGATTATATAGCTTCGATGGTTGTTGGCTGAATTCGGTATCATTTGTGACTCTCCAACACCTCTCCTCTGTGATAATATTGGTGCCATCAAAATTGCTCAAGAACCTGTCAAGCATGGCCAAGCTAAACATATTGGTGTTGATGTTGCCTTTACACGTTCTCATTGCCATCAGAAAACAATTGGTCTTCAATATGTGCCATCAGCATTACAAGTTGTAGATTTCTTCACTAAAGCACAAACTCAAGAGCAACATCGACTTCATTTGCTCAAACTCAACGCTTCTGATCCGCTTTGCGTTTGAGGGGGGGTGTTAAGGCCCATATTGTCCAGGCCCATATATTGGCCCATACTTATGTCTATATAGACAACACTCAGCCTAATGGCTGATTATCTTCCCTAATCCCGAGGTTAGTGTAACAGTATCTTTGGTACGATGTGTTATTGGATGTGTATGTGTGTGTGTGGGTAGTACTGTCTACTTGTATTTATGCCATGATACGCAGCTCTCCTACGTGTTCTAGAAAAAAAAAATGTTTGATAGGATGAAACCTGGTCAAGCTGCTACAGCCAAGTTATTTCTGATTCATATATATTCCCCCTAAATATGCTATGACATCATTTGTCTTAACTAATTGACTGGCTTCCTCTGTACTTTTTTTATGGAATGCTCTGTTTGCATTTGTATTTTGTGATGCTAGTTAATAAGCTATATATTAAAGCAGTCACCATATTGTTCCTACACTTTTTTCGTTGGAAGTTCCTCTAACCACGCACTTAGGCCAGTACCGTTTCTGCTACGAAGTAAATAAAAGAGCCTGGACAGTTATTAACTCTAATTTGATTGGCCAGTTATCATGAGGAACCGGATTTTCAAAATTCAAAAGTAAATTTAGAAAAAAGAAGCTGGCATTCTGAGATTTATGGAAATACACTTCCAACCAGATTTATGGAAAGCACCAGTTACTGTTGGGATTTGAAACCTTCGTAAATGAAATGACTAATTCATATAGATACAGTAGTTGAAAGCTTTGTTAATACACTTGTTTCTGGTAATTTGCAGATACAGTGTGGGGTTACAGGTAGTCTTGGACCACCTTGCAACGCAGTTGGTTTCGTAGATCGAGTTTTGTTTGGTGAAAATCACCTGTACAAGAACCCAGTCTACAAAAGGACTAAGGTATTTATTCAAGAATAGAACACTGTTCTTTTTTAATTTCAACTGAGTACCGTATATTTAGTATTTTACTGGGCAACAATTTGAAAATACTATACCCAGATAATCAAATTTTTTCTGTTTATGTCACCATGTAGGAATGCAGTATCAATTCTCCTGATTATGGACCTCTTCCTCCAAATGCACCAGACTGGTGCCTGGCTCCATTCGATCCTGAGGGTTTGCTAAGGTAGTTTTAGATATCTTGTATCATCATTTGATCCATGAAACGTCTGTACAACCTATGATTACAGCAGCCAAATCAGACTTTGGTCATTGCTCCAATCAATGCTAAGCAAATCACAACCTCCCTATGGATGGTCCTCATGTATCTTTTGGACGAATCAGAACATAAAATTTTAAATAATCAGAGCATAACATGAACATTCCTTTTTTGGTTTTACAGCACACTGATGGCTGCAGTGTCTTGCTTTGTTGGTCTGCATTTTGGGCATGTTTTAGTTCATTGCAAGGTATACCACTTTCGGAACAATATGCTTCTATGTCTAACATTTGAGTATTGGTCAAAATGGAGACGTAGAAATAATGAAATGTATATACTAACCTTGCTACTGCTGCAGAATCATTCACCGAGAATGCTATTATGGTTGCTAGCCTCGACAGTGTTGACAGTCTCTGGGTTTTTACTTCAGTTGTTGGGTAATTATGCCATGCTCGTGCATAAGTTGTTTCTTTTTATTCAGTCCTTCCATTTTTGGTCTAAGACATACATGTGCATTCTTGTTTTTTAGGCATGCCTTTCAGCAAGCCTTTGTATACAGTGAGTTACATGCTACTCACTGGTGGAGCATCTGGATTCTTGCTGCTGCTGCTATACTACATAGTAAGTTCTTTGTGCTTTGGGTTCTACATCTCAGCTTGCATTGTGAGTGCTCAACTATTTCTGGATGCTGTAGAAAAGAATATGTTGTTTGTGGTATTATTTTGTTGTCCAGCCTCATAGTATAAAGAATTTGATTGTAATGAATGTAGTAATGCTTGATTTTCCTATGCAGGTTGATATTTCTCAAATTAAGAAGCCCTTTATACTGTTCCAGTGGATGGGAATGAATGCACTTATAGTCTATGTTCTGGCTGCTTGCGAGCTATTCCCTGCGCTTGTTCAAGGATTTTATTGGAGGTCACCTGAGAACAATTTGGTAAATATCTTATATTGTTACCATATTTATTATATATTCACATGATACACCAACTTGTTATATATAAATATTTTAATAGACCTATCATCATTTCTCAAGAACTGAATACATGAAAAACCATTTTCTTTGTTCAGGTGGATATGACTGAATATTTGCTCCAGACGGTCTTCCATTCAAAACGTTGGGGCACCTTGGCATTCGTCTTGCTGGAGATAATTTTTTGGTGCTTTGCTGCTGGCTTACTTCACAGGAAAGGCATCTACCTAAAACTGTAGGAGCGATCTTCGATCTCAGTGATGCCACTTCCCTTGTAAATATTAACGAAGAATTGATACAGCCCACCCACTCGATTAACCAGAGTCTCCTTTTCTGAGTTGGTTACCGAGATCTTGTTGAGCAATGTTTTCCTGGTAATCTCTGCTTATTAGGGTGGCCTTCAACAGATAGGGAGAGTACTCAAAGACTTGCTCATACACCTCGCAGGACTGAACATCTGTGAAAGTCGTCTCCAAGCACACTGGCAATCCCATTAGTGCTCCAACATATGTACTGCCAATGCAAGAAGGTTGATGCCCCATCAGTCCATCGCTATAGTCGGATGGGCCCCTGTACACTGGGTCTTTTGTAAATGTGGTGCTTTTTTTTTTGGTTAATTTTAGCAGGTTTTTATCTGCCTTCAAACAGCGAATTCTTGTAAGTCGAAAGCAGTGTTATTGTTATGCTGCTTGTCTTTCTTGGATAAAATGTTTTTGAAGCACAGTGTTATTGTTATGCACAGTTCTTGTCGGCGATTGGTATCATCTTATTGTTGTGAACCAGAGGTAGAGAATGAGCTGACTTGTGAGACTTTGGTGCTTAACCAGAGATAGGTAGCATTGGTTCAACCTCGTGGAAATCCAATTGACTCCTCAACTTCATGCCGATCCTCCTTGTGTTTGTCTGACAATTAGAAATGAAATTATCCGTGTTTTTCTTTTCTCCAGTGGTCTGACAGATTTATAGCTCTTAATCAGTTAAATGGCACATAGGAAGCCTCCTCAGCAATAAGAACTGTTTGATTTTCATGCTAGAAGGATAGGCGAAAGCATAGATAACACTGAAATGAGCAGAGCCAGTAACAAACAAAATGAGCTGAAATCATTCTTTTTCTACTAGTTGGTTGCCTTGTGTTGCTACGAAAGCTGAAAGTTTTGTTACGCATCACGGGAACCTTCTTGCACTTCATAATATACTAGAGACCGGGGCACGCCTACGGAGTCAGTCCTTTTACTATGTGTGGTGTGTAGAATTGGTCGGAATGTAAAAGACACATATAAAAATATACTACAGATATAACGTTAGGTTACCGAAACTTTAATGACAAGTTTTTTTTTTATAACCTGACACCACAAAAAGAGCAGAAAACAGTGCACTTAAAAAGTCAGAATATATCACGTATGTTACATGTTGCTAGAGGAGGCGTGTTTAGGAAAGCGGTGTCAGTGAGATGAGCCTTTGTATCCTTACCTGAAGCTTTTGTGTCTGATTACTTGTATCTGGATGAATTACTGGATTATATTTAATGCAAAGTCATTTTTGATAGGTATCGGGTATCTAGGATATACACTCTGAATGCTTTTATAGTTTCTTTTTTATAAAATTACTAAACTAATTTTGCCATCTCATATTAGTTTTCAAAATATCTAAATTTTTATAAATTACTAGGTTTTTTAAAATATGATAATATAGATGCGACTATTATATACAGCTGTGTACAATTGACGATATAGATTGTTCAAAGAAGATCTGTAGTTCCTAAGCCGCCAATATATTTTCTTGAGATTCCCACTTATTGATGGTGTCCTCTGTATCCTATCTTGTGGCAGTTTTCTCTACCGCTCAGTTGAACTTTGTCTTTCTAATAATGTGCTTTTCAGTGTGGCCTTCATTAATCTTTTTCATTATAACGCGTCAAGGCTATAAAGTCATCGCTCATGCAGTCATCCATGTGCTTCCCATGCGTGCAATTATCCATATAAATATATGTTTCACGTACATGACCTATTAGCGAAACAAGTTTTCCTTGCTAGATCGCCATTCGCCAGCTACAATGACCGAGCTGTTAAACGGTTGCTCTACCTAGTCCAGATTCTAGCGAGGGAAAACATGTGGGTAGTGATTCTGGTACGGGATCTAGAGATAGAGAGTGAGAGAGAGAAGAGTGTTACCGGGATTGTGAGGAAGCGGAGCGGGGGTCATCGCGGGGTCGATGGCCGGAGAGAAAGAAGACCCGGCGGCGGCGCTGGTTCCGGCATGTCGTCGACGGCGAGGATCTCGTCGAGTCCGTCGGCGAGATGTCGGGGCAGAGGGGACGGAGGCCGCTGGTGTCGAAAACCTTCGGGTCTCCACCGGCCTTGTTCCGATACGGCAGCGATGTACGGCGTCGTGGCGGCGGCGGAAGGGACCTTCCTGTCAGGCTGCGCCTAGCTTTTAGATCGGGTTAGGATTTATGTAGGATGAACTGTAGCTGTGGTCAATCTCGTGATCCGAGTCCCGGCTCCACCCCTCCTTTATATGGCGCAGTGTAACAGGGGGCCCACCAATCATAGGTGGGTTGGGAGCGCCCCCGATCAGGGCGTGATCTGGGCTGTTGGGCCGTTGGACCCAACTGGAGATCTACTAACACGAGCTCCTCTTGACTACTACGTGTTATGCATGTGTAAGCATTTGCGTCTTGTCTTATAGCATTTTTTCTACCATCCAGTTCGACTGTCTTTCTGACAATTTGCTTTCCAGTTTGTCTTCTATTAGACATTTTCGCTGCGGGGTTGTCACACATGCAGACTTCCACGTGCTAGACATGTAATTATTCATGTAAATATATATTTCACATGATTCATTATCAATGTTCTTCGTAGTGGATTGTCGGTTACATTGACCGAGCCGCTCCTGGCTTTTGCATGATGCCCGTAAACGACAAAGGGAGGAACCTTGTGTAATTCGTATCTTTGTTTATTTTTGCAGAATACGCGTAACTAATTAGGCACAACAGGTAGAAGTGATGTGTTAAGTATAGACACCGTTTCATTAAAATGACAACTTTAGCCATTTCTCAAAGAGAATGAAGGCACAATAGCCTCTGGGTCGTATGGTGGGACTCAGTTAGAACACTATTTCATATATAATATATAGTTGTTCAAAGTACAATAATGATAACGTACACACACAATAGTTTGCTTTAGTGAGTTGGTGACATATAAACAAGCATATATATCATTTATATGACTCTATAGTATTGGTCTAGATATATCATTTATATGACTCTATAGTATTGGTCTAGATGAATTATAACTTGATACGGAATGACTTTTTCTGGCCCCGCACGCCTAGGCGGTGAAGCATATACCTCGAGCTCAGGATAATGCTGTGGAGGGTGGTCATCACATATGAGGTGCTCCTCGATCTTCCATGTACCAACCTTTGCTAATCCATTCTGATTGGAAGTCCAGGCCCACAAACAAACACATGCAAGTTCTGCTTATTTCTTGTGTTGTTCCATAAATTCCTGGACCAGTACAACGCAATCAAAAAGAGTCGCCGCAGTTTCAAAATGCCAAACATGCTGAGGAACACCTTCAATGGACATACAAACCTTGTACAAAAGCTCAGAATCTGTTGCACCAACTTGTCTCATCCATGGAGTTAGATTTAGAGAATTATGGGCAAGTATAAATGGTGATGAAAGATCTCTTGCTTGGTTACCCTCTCCAACATCACGGAATTTTCCTACAGCAGCAGCAAACTCTCTCATTAATAGAAACACACAAAATAAAAACCACGACATAAATATACTCGCATCAAACCTCCTTGTCAACAAGAACCATATCAACGTGCAAAGGACTGCCATCATCACGAGCACCACAACACACCCACATACGAGATACTCTAACACGAATATTGCATGTCTTCATTTCTGGAGTGAGATCACATATTTTAACAAGCACCATCCCTCTCTACTACTTGGTATGAACGAACCAAAACACGTAGCCAATGCAAGGCAAGTCACGAAGAAGAAGAGGCAACAATGCAGGGTATTTATAGGAACGCACAACACACACGTATCCAATTAGTCTCGCATATACACACGCAGTCAACAAATTCAACTCAATGCACCACGCGCCACCATGACAAAGTATGCAACACGCGACCGTGGCACACAGCAGTTATAAAAGACACCAACGCATGCTTGACCTTCCCAATGTCAAACTCTAAAATTCTACGCAATAAATAGAGTTGAAAACTACGAGCAAAACCATTCAAAGAAAACAGCAAATCAAAGAAAAAGGTGAGAACAAGTCAGTATCAAATGGCCGCAGACAACGGTCTACGTAGTCAAGGGGCTATTCATTAAGCACCATGCAGGTGCGTTTCTGCAAAACAACCAAGAAAATGGAATTTCGTCTTCTTTGCGCTAATTAACTGAAAACTACGAGGGGATCACTGAAAAAAACTTACTGTCTGAGATACTGTTCAGCCAGGGACTTCGTGGACGGCGGGTCGGTTTCGAAAAAACACGAGGTCTGTTTCGAAAAATTCTAGGTGCGCGTGCCATGCGCAGAGCGGCGCGGATCGGTCTGATCCGATGGTCACGAAAAGCAGGCGACGTGGACTGGGTCCCTGGGCGCCGGAGCCGTGTAGCCTTAAAGAGGGGAGATGATGCACATGAGCAATATATATATATTTTGCTGGAGTGCCTTCGCTAAATCTATCAAAATATTTCAGAACTTTGTGACTCTATATATGCTATACCAGTTCGCGTTGCAGCCGCACCAAAAAAAAAAATATTTTCATGAGACGATTCACTGGATAAATTTAATAAAAATAACAAAATCAAATCTCAAGCTTATATAGACAAGGCTCATCAACTATGGTCATATATTTACCACAGGCTGCACAACCTGCGCATCTAAACTAATAAGGAGGGAGTTTCTGCCATCCGTTTTCTCACCAGATCAACATTTTATCTAGAAATCTGGTTCCTTGGATCAAAGTGGGACCAACCAATCCCACCACATGTTGTGTAAATGAAATTTTTTTTTTATAAAATGTAACTCCCGATGACACCCTCTATGGTCTTGTGTCAACCAGACTTTTTACACCCAACTCTTAACGAGCCCCCACCTATACCCGCCCACCAATCCAGCGCACCTTGATGTGGTTTTATTTTCTTTCCATAACGTTGCCGCTTTATTTCCTTTTTACATCGAGCCCCCAAAATTCAGATCGACGCCCTCATGCCCCTAAGCTCCCGCGCCGCTAATGCCGTCCAAGCGCCATATCCCGCACGCCATGGACAAGACCGCCGCCACTATACAATCATTTCATTCTCTCTCTGAAGCACCCCGGATATTCCCGGTGCTAAACACTATATTATACCAGTCCCTAGATCAGTCGCTGGTACAACAAGTCTTACAACAGGTGATATTATAAGCCTTATTCATGAAGCGGTCGAGATACAAGTGACCGGACCACATAAGCTACAAACATGAGAATTGCTACGATGACCCAAACAAGCACATCTATAAACATGGCGGAAGCAGCTATACGACGACACTAGTCCACAGGTAACTCGGGTGCGGACGAAACCAAAGCTTAAGTGTCTTCCCCACCATCGGCGTCACCGTAATCAGGGTCTTCCTCTGTAACCAACAAGCAAGGATGAGTATAGAAGTACTCAACAAGCCTCAACCCTTGCCCTACCTTCAAGGGATAAAATATGCATTTGGCAGTAGCAAGGATTAAGCCATAAGGTTAGCATTGCGAAAAGCGATACACATGTAGGGGTTCATTTTATGAAAGCATTTGTAAAATCATCAGATTATATTAATATTAAGTTGTTCAAATTTTAATGTTGCCGGATTCCCCATCCACAGCAACCTTCGGTGAGAGACCGGACCTATTCCAGAAAACACTCACACATCGAGGAATACTACCCATGCTAGTGATGAGACCGAACCATAGTCCTGTCCGTGACCGTGGACGTGACTATTCGAATAGATTTCACTCTGCAGAGGGTGTATGCTGTACCCACACGCTAAGTACAGCAACATACCATGGCCGTAGCACGTGGTAGTACTGACTCACAAAGAAATTACCCATCACAACATCATCTCGACTAATCGCCCATGGGAGTAACCAGGGGTTCATGACCTTTAAGCTAGGTCTCCAACCGGGCTGCCAAATCTGCACCACTTGCACCTACTCCTGGGCTCCCACTGCTCTCTACCCTCAGACGATTAACAGACTAGCTGGCGGGGATTAGGCTAAGCCATGTCTCATACATGGTCGTGTGGTCGCACTGAAAAATGACTAGGTAGGATGTCACATCAACTTGGTCCTAATTCAAACCAAGGCCATCATCTCCATAATGAACCTACCACAAAGGTAGCGTTTATCTCCCAACACCAATCTTGGTAGCCTGCCACACAGGCAACGCTCACCAACAATATCACCTCGGCTCTAACCCACATTCATTCATATTCTTTTCTTTAGTTCGTCACCCACCCCAACTATCAATAGCACATCACCAAGACACACGCATTTTATTTATAAAACTACTGGTGAAAGTAAGATCAAGTGATAACGCAGTCCTAAGCATTCATCTAAACAAGACAATAATTTAGGCACATAATAGATACTGCCTAAATGGGTCCTATGTTTAACAGGGAATAAATAGGTGGGATAAATATGGCTAAGTAGTCTTGGTTATACTACATAATGGTTTTGCAATCCAGTCAAACATTTTATACAATAAGACAGCTTTACGGGATATTTATAAAACTAGGACCAATATGATCAAAGGGAAAACAGATTGAGACTTGCCTTCGTTGATGTCCTCGATGGAGTCCTACTCGAACTCCTGGTTATCTGGTTCTTCTTCCTCCTCCTCGTACTCTCCATTCGCTAATTACACGCGTACCGACAAATAATAAACAACATAAATAAATATAAATAATAAAGCAAACGAATTATGAAAAATATGAAAAGGATCATAATGAGTAGGGAATGATTTTAGATGAATTTAGGAGGAAGAATCAGGTCAAACAGAGTTCGGACGGTAGAAATATAGATTTTTTAGTATTGGATTTGGGTTTATTTCGGAAACAAAAACAAAAAGGAATAACAGGTCACGTTTTGACAGGCTGGGCTGCTGGTGTTTGGGCTGGCGTGGAAGATTAGTGGCCTACGGACAATTTTGGCCCATGCTAGCATCGCTGGGAGAAAAAGAATGAATCGGGACACAAGCGCCGGCGCTCTGTTTCTTCGTCCGCCATGGACAGGCTCCTGGAGCTCAAATAAGAGCGGGGAGAAGGGGAGAGGTCGGCCGGGGAGTGGGAGAGTCGGAGGCTTAGGCTATGGCACATCCATCTGAGGCGAGATTTGGGTCGAGGACGCGGGATAGTGGAGGATTTTGGAGGAGAGGCGGCCTTGTCTGGAGGAGCTCGTTGCTGGCTCGATTGGGAGAAGAAGAAGGACTAGGGAAGGGTTGGAGCTCACCTTGATGACGGCTCGGCGAGGCTGAGGCGTGGTGGAGGTTGCAGGGTGCGTTTTATAGGCAGAGGAGGGAGAGAGCTCGCTCGGCTCCAGCGAAACGAGACAATGGAGTGGAGAACTGTGTTCAGGCCTTCGTTGCTATGCTCAGGTCGACGCTGCTGTGCTCTGCCAGGCAAGCGTGCAGGCTCAAGCGTGCGGGCCGAGGCTAGCATGCACGGGGAGGTGGAGTGAGGGCACGGCGACGTGCGGAGGTAGCTCAAGCAGTGAAGTGACACCAGCGCTGACTGCTGTGCTTGATGGGATGAGAGCGGGCAGGATGGAGTGGTCGGCACGGCGAGGCGTGGGCGGTGTAGCGCAGTTGATAAGATAGGGCAGGCCGACAGGCAGTGGCTTAGTGAGGAATCAGGTTCATGTGTTGAGTGGTAATGCAGGGCTGAGCACCATTAACAGGCCGCAGCGAGGAGCACTGGGGTTGGGGTTGCGTGTTGTGTTGTTAGGTACGGATGCAGAGGCGGGTGTAGCAGAGGCGACGGAGTAGGAGGTGTTTGATGGCTCGCTGGTCTAGGCAGGCGAGAGGGTTGGCAGGTGGGCACGGTCAGCACGGTGCATGGCTTTGGGCGACAGGACGACTGCGGTAGAGGAGGTCGGGGAAGATGCGACCGTACGCGTGATTGGAGGAGCGGGTCTGGCGTGCGGTGTGTGCGCGAGGAGGGAGGAAGGCAGGAAGAGAGGGGGCGAGTAGGGGTCTGGCTGGTGTGGTAGTTGGGCTCGATAGGAAAGGAGAGTAAAGCATATGAGACGAAAGTTGCACAGATTCAATGGAGTGAGTTCAATTTATATCAGATAAATTTGAAAAGGACGCAAGGAGAGAAATAGATGAGGAATTACTTCTATTAAATTTAGCAAGTTCTAATTAATTTATCGATTTATGTTAACAGTTTTATAGGTTAATTTTCAGGATGTTACAAACCTACCCCACTTAGAGGAATCTCGTCCTCGAGATTCAAGCTCGTCCTGAAAGAGGTGGGGAAATTCTTTCATTAAAGCATCTTCATGTTCCCATGTGGCTTTTGCTTCGGTGTGTCGGCTCCACTGTACGTGACATAACTGGACTGTTGAACCTCTGGTTTGTCTGGTGGTTACATCTAATATTTTAATTGGAACTTCTTGATACCGAAGATCATCCTTTATGTCTAGAGTCTCCACAGATACATGCTCTTCAGGAATCCTCAGGCATTTCTTTAGTTGAGATACATGGAACATGTTGTGCACATCTGCTAACTCACGGGGCAATTCAATCTTGTAGGTCACCACACCAATTCTCTTTATAACTCGATATGGTCCAATGTAGCGTGGCGCTAACTTGCCTCAAACTTGAAAGCGACATGTGCCTCTTATGGGGGAGACTTTAAGGTACACATAATCTCCAACTTGAAAACTTAATTTTCTCCTCCTTTTATCCGAATAGCTCTTCTGACGAGATTGAGCTGCCTTTAGTTTTTCTCTAATTTCTGCAACCTTTTCCTCGGCTTCCTTAATGACCAATGGTCCTATTAAGGAACGCTCTCCAACTTGAGACCACATCAAGGGTGTTCTACACTTTCTACCATATAAAGCCTCAAAAGGAGACATTTTTAAACTGGCCTGGTAACTGTTGTTGTATGAGAACTCTGCATAGGCAGGACTCTTCTCCCAGTCTTTTCCTTACGTGAGAGCACATGCTCGCAGCATATCTTCAAGGATCTGATTTATCCTTTCAGTTTGTCCATCTATTTGTGGGTGATAGGCAGTACTAAAATCCAATTTAGTACCCATAGACTTGTGTAGGCTTTTCCAGAATCTCGAGGTCACTTGGGTACCTCTATCTGAAATGATTCGGCTAGGTACACCATGCAACTTCACTATGTTGTCAATATAAAGTTGAGCCAATTTGTCTCCTCCATAGTTGGTTCATGCGGGAATAAAGTGGGCGACTTTAGTGAGACGGTCCACTATTACCCATACAGAGTCACATCCCTTCTTTGTCTTGGGAAAACTAACTATAAAATCAATGCCTACTTCATCCCATTTCCATACAGGAATTGGTAAGGGCTGGAGTAATCCTGCTGGCTTCTGATATTCTGCTTTAACTCTTTGACAGATATCACATTCTGCTACGAACTTAGCTATATCTCCCTTCATTCCATTCCACCAATATTTTTCCTTCAAATCAAGGTACATCTTAGTGGACCCTGGGTGGATGGAATAAGCTGAGTTGTGAGCTTCGTCCATGATTAATTCTTGAAAATTTCTGCCTTTCGACACACAAAGTCTATCCTTGTACCAAAGGGTACCTTTATCGTCCACTCTAAAGTTGGGGGCTTTGTCTTATTCAGTGTGTTTGCGGCTCTTCATTAACTCTTGATCCTTTGGTTGGGGTTGTTTGATTTGTCCATCCAGTGTCAGTTGCACACTTAGATTATTCACTGAAGCTTGGGGGATTATTTCCAAGTTCAACTTCTTCATCTCGTTTAACAAATGGCTGTTATGAATCATGAGATGGTTGCAGTATGCTTTCCTGCTTAAAGCATCTGCCACAGCATTTGCTTTTCCAGGGTGGTAGTGTATTTTCAAATCATAATCTTTAATTAACTCTAGCCATCTCCGTTGTCTTAGGTTTAAATACGGTTAGGTAAAGATGTATTTCAGGCTCTTGTGATCCGTGTAGATTTCACATTTATTCCCAATTAAGTAGTGCCTCCAAATCTTGAGGGCATGCACCACTGCAGCTAATTCCAAATCATGAGTTGGATAATTCTTCTCATGAGGCTTGAGTTGTCTTGACGCATAAGCTACTACTCTCCCGTCTTGCATAAGGATACATCCCAAACCATGTCTTGATGCATCATAGTAGATGACAAAATCTTTGTGAATGTCGGGTAAGACTAGTACTGGGGCAGTTGTTAGTCTATGCTTCAATTCTTGAAAGCTTCTCTCACAAGACTTGGTCCATTCAAACTTCTTGTCCTTCTTAAGTAGTTCAGTCATGGGCCTAGCTATCTTGGAAAATCCTTCAATGAATCGGCAGTAATAACCTGCTAATCCAAGAAAGCTTCTAATCTCTGACACATTGATTGGTTGCTTCCAATGAGTGACTGCTTCAACTTTCTCAGAGTCTACAGCAACTCCTTCAGCTGTCAAAATATGACCAAGGAAGGCAACTTTCTCTAGCCAAAATTCACACTTGTTGAATTTGGCATACAACTTGTGAGTCCTGAGTTTTTCCAAAATTACTCTCAGATGCTACTCGTGCTCTTGGGCACTCTTAGAATAGATTAGTATGTCATCAATGAAGACAACGACAAACTTATCTAATTCCTCCATGAACACCTTATTCATGAGGTTCATGAAATATGCAGGTGCATTGGTTAGTCCAAAGGACATAACCGTAAACTCATATTGCCCATATCTTGATACAAAGGCTGTCTTGGGTATATTAGCTTCTCTAATTTTTAGCTGATAGTATCCAGACCTCAGATCAATCTTAGAGAAATATTTGGCTCCTTTTAATTGATCAAAAAGGTCATCAATTCTGGGAAGAGGGTACTTGTTCTTGATGGTTACTTCATTCAAGGATCGATAATCCACACACATCTTCATACTTCCATCCTTCTTCTTGACGAAGAGAACTGGTGCATCCCCAGGTGAAGAGCTGGGCCTAATATATCCCTTTTGTTGATCCAGTCTGAGTTGTTCCTTTAGTTCAGCTAACTCTGCAGGAGCCATACGATAAGGTCGTTTGGCTATGAGGGCAGTTCCAGGGATAAGGTCAATGATGAATTCAACATCTCTATCTAGTGGCATTCCTGGTAACTCCTCAGGGAATACGTCTGGGTATTCATTTACTACCGGCACTTCCTCTATGGTCTTGGTTTCCATGGTATACACCATAGGGTCAGGTTTGTATCCAAGGGCTTGACAGACTACTCGGGTTCCTTCATGGTTGGTTATAGTTACTGTTCTTTTTGAGCAGGCTATGACACCATCATATTTGTCTAACCAATCCATTCCAAGGATTAGATCTATTCCCTTGGACTTAAGGACCACTAGGCTAGCTAGGAATGCTACCCCACTTAGAGTGATTCTAATCCGTGAACAACCCAAGTGACATTTGATGTCAGCTCCGGGTGAACGGGTTATTAGAGGTTTCTTAAGAAGTACAGTAGGTATCATGTGTTTTTCCACAAAACTTGATGATATGAATGAGTGTGATGCTCCAGAATCAAATAATATTGTTGCAAGAAATGATTCAACTAGGAACTCACCAAGCACAACTCCAGGTGCATCCTGAGCTTCCTGAGTGTGGATGTGGTTGATGCGGGCATGTCCAAAAGACTGCTGCTGCTTTGCTGGCTGGTTGGAAGCTTTGGAATTTCGACGGGTAGCTCCAGACACCACGGGTCTTGGTCCATTAACAGTTTGGACTGAATAGAAGGAGCGGGCCTGTTCTTTAGTGGGCAGTTGGCAATGAAGTGCCTAGTGTCACCACAGTTGTAGCAAGCTTTGGTCTGATTAGTCACTTGACCAGTGCTGAAATTCTGGGTCTTGTTGTTTCTTTGACTCTTCGGGGGGAAGTTGAGCTGATGGGAAACGGACACTGGGGTCCTGAATTGCATTGGGGCTTGAGTCTTCTGTCCTGAAAAGGAAGAGGTTCTAGGCCTCTAGAATCTTCCCTGTTGACGGACTTCCTGAGTCACAATTTTGCGCTTCTTTTCTTTGGATTCTTTAGCCATTTTCTCCTCAGTCAGGATGGTCATGTTCATGAGGGTGTTGAAGTCAGGGAAGATGTGGGGTGTCATGGTTGTCCCTAACTCTCCTGATAAACCTTTCTTGAACTTGTTCTGTTTCTTCTTGTCAGTTGAAACTTCCTCTGGGGCATAATGAGAAAGTTCAATGAACTTGCGGATATACTGATTGACAGACATGTTTCCTAGCTTCAGCTTGCGAAATTCATCAGCCTTCAGTTGCATGGTTCCTTCTAGGACATGGTAGCGACAAAATTCTTCCACAAATTCCTCCCAAGTGATGGTGGAGGCATCCTCAGTTGCTTCACAATAGTTTTCCCACCATGCTAAGGCTGTCCCAGTGAGCTGATGGGATGCCAGGAGAACTCTGTCTCTACCAACACAGTTGATTGCATCAAGCTTCCTCTGGATGTTTCTTAACCAGTCATCAGCTTCTAACGAGTCCTCAGATCCTCCAAAGGTAGGTGGCTTGATCCTTACAAACTCAGCCATCTTGCTTAGAATCCATGTCCATTGTTGTTTTGGCGAGGTCGGTTATTTCCTCTCACAACTTCTTGCAGCAAGAGGGTTTGGGCTGCCAAAATAGACACTAAGTCATTGAGAGGGGGATCCTGAAAATCTTCATTGTTGGAGTACTCTGCTTCATCTTCTTCTTCTTCCATTTCTTTTTCGTGTCCTTCTTCTTCTTCCTCATGGTTAGTCCTGTTGTTCTCTTGATGCTCATGGCATTGGCAGATCCTAGTAGAGCGCTTTGGGGGCATTTGTTGTGGGGTTGAAAGGGAAGAGTATAAGATAAGAGTGGGATTTAAGATTCTCTTAATATTTTTATCTTAGTGATCTTTTGTTGTTTTAAATAACCAGATGCAGGGCACAAGCCCTTGCGAGCACACAATGAAAAATCCGCACAAGGCAATACAAACAATCAATTAGCACACAAGCGTCTTGGCGTACAATACTAGCAAGGAACTCAAGCGAACTCAATGCGGATACAAGGGGATTTAATGGGGCTAACTACCAATAGGTGGATAGAGATACACTTTCTAAGGGGTCTCTTGAACTTGTGAAGGCTCGGGCCAATATGGCTTCATTCCCTGATGGTGGGGGTCCTCATCTTAAGTGGATGTTGACAGGTCTTGGGAATCATTCAGATCGGTAGGGTCTTGCACTTCTTTGGTTGGGGAGACTTCACGCGAAGGAGTGGAGACGTGGTTACCTTCTCCTTTGGTGCAGGCTGGGTCAAAGGGAGGGATTCTTCTTCCTCAATGATGGGAGGCTTCTACGTTAGGGGAAGGGGTTCTTCTCCTTCATCAGCTTCGATCGGTGGCGGTGCTTCTGGCATAGACTCAACAAGCTTCCTCTTGGTGCTTCCGAGGTGGGAAATGGGGATTCTTTCAAGCACTAGTGGCTCTTTGATCACATGGAGACGAGGAAGTCTTCTATGGGCACGACCCGTGAGATATGCCTCATTAAGCATACGGGTGTGGTGATCTTCTGCAATCCTGATGGCTTCAGTTGTAGCTATTGTGCGGCTTTCAGCTTCTGCAGCTTGGGCTCTTGCTTCTGCAAGCTGGATACACAAGGTTCTACCATGCGCCTCAGCTTCTACTACACATTGGATGCATTCTCGTAGCTTGTCTGTTTGCATGTCAAACAACTCATCTAGGGCAAGGAGATAACGTGTCATGGCCACAACGGTTGGGTCATTTTCACGAATCCCCAGACCATCTAAGGTATTCATGCGGGCCTTCCAAGCAGGTTGATTCCTCTCCATTGGTGGGAAGAATCGCATGGTTGTACGATCGATGACTCTTTCGTACATCTCGCACAAGTACCTTAGAGCCTTACGAGCTACTAACTGGTAGGTATCCGCGAAGCGGAATCCAGTCGTAGTCACATTCCAACACATCATGTCGGGGTAGTCTTCACTAGCCGCGACATGGATGGTGACTTCACAACGCTCAATGCCGGACTCTTCATATTCTCTACCAACATACTCAGGGTGTTCCATAATGCCAAGTCTAGTCATGGCAATGGATAGGACTTCTGGAAATCTAGGCTGATCCAAGCAGTAACTAACGGTCCATCTGGCTTCTTCCATCTGTGTAGGGAAAGGCAAGCAAAGGGTTGACCAAAGGGGGTTAAGTGCAAAAGGTTTTTCCTAAGTTTTTCAAGGAGGGTTTCCACAAAATCAAGGCCTACGGTCTCACTTAAACCTACAGTTACGTCCTACAGCCAAGTACACCTCTGAGACCACCTGAAGTGTCCCGAGTATTCCCAGTGCTAAACACTTTATTATACCAGCCCCTGGATCAGTCGTTGGTACAACAAGTCTTAAACCAAGTGATATTACAAGCCTTATTCATGAAGCGGTCGAGATACAAGTGACCGGACCACATAAGCTACAAACATGAGAATCGCTACGATGACCCAAACAAGCACATCTATAAACATGGCGGAAGCAGCTATATAGCAACACTAGTCCAGAGGCAACTCGGTGCGGATGAAACCAAAGCTTAAGCGTCTTCCTCACCGTCGGCGTCAACATAATCAGGGTCTTCCTCTGTAACCAACAAGCAAGGGTGAGTACAGAAGTACTCAACAAGCCTCAACCCTTGCCCTACCATCAAGGGATAAAATATGCATTTGGCAGTAGCAAGGATTAAGCTATAAGGTTAGCATTGCGAAAAGCGATACACATGTAGGGGTTAATTTTATGAAAGCATTTGTAAAATCCTCAGATTATATTAATATTAAGTTGTTCAAATTTTAATGTTGCCGAATTCCCCATCCACAGCAACCTTCGGCGAGAGGCCGGACCTATTCCAGAAAACACTCACACATCAAGAAATACTACCTATGCTAGTGATGAGACCAAACCATAGTCCTGTCCGTGAGTGGGGGAGTCGGAGGCTTAAGCTATGGCGCATCCATCTGAGGCGAGATTTGGATTGGGGACACGGGATAGTGGAGGATTTTGGAGGAGAGGCGGCCTTGTCTGGAGGAGCTCGTTGGTGGCTCGATTGGGAGAAGAAGAAGGATTGGGGAAGGGTTGGAGCTCACCTTGACGACGGCTCGGCGAGGCTGAGGCGTGGTGGAGGTTGCAGGGTGCGTTTTATAGGGGGAGGAGGGAGAGAGCTCGCTCGGCTCCAGGGGAACAAGACAATGGAGTGGAGAATTGTGTTCAAGTCTTTGTTGCTATGCTCAGGTCGACGCCGCTGTGCTCTGGCAGGCAAACGTGCAGGCTCAAGCGTGCGGGCCGAGGCTAGCGTGCACAGGGAGGTGGAGTGAGGGCACGACGACGTGCGGAGGCAGCTCAAGCAGTGAAACGACACCAGCGCTGACTGCTGTGCTCAACGGGATGAGAGCGTGTAGGGTGGAGTTGTCGGCACGACGAGGCGTGGGCGGTGTGGAGCAGTTGACTAGATAGGGCAGGCCGGCAGGCAGTGGCTCAGTGAGGAATCAGGTTCATGTGTTGAGTGGTAATGCAGGGCTGAGAACCATTAGTAGGCCGTAGCGAGGAGCACTGGGGTTGGGGTTGCGCGTCGTGTTGTTGGGCACGGATGCGGAGGCGGGTGTAGCAGAGGCGACAGAGCAGGAGGTGCTTGATGACTCGCTGGTCTAGGCGGGCGAGTGGGTTGGCAGGTGGGCACGGTCAGCACAGTGCACGACTTTGGGCGACGGGACGGCTGCGGCAGAGGGGGCCGGGGAAGATGCGGCCGTACACGTGATTTGAGGAGCGGGTCCGGCGTGTGGCGCGTGCACGAGGAGGGAGGAAGGCAGGAAGCGAGGGGGCGAGTAGGGGTCTGGCTGGTGTGGTAGTTGGGCTCCATAGGGAAGGAGAGTAAAGCATATGAGGCCAAAGTTGAATAGATTCAATGGAGTGAGTTCGGTTTATATCAGATAAATTTGGAAAGGACGCAAGGAGAGAAATAGAGGAAGAATTACTTCAATTAAATTTAGCAAGTTCTAATTAATTTATCGATTTATGTTAAAAGTTTTACGGGTTAATTTTCAGGATCTTACACTCTCTCCCTAAAGTAATTGCGTTTTGGAATGGGAAGGAGAGGCGAGTGACCGCGATCTAACCCTTGTAGTGACGGCGGCCGCAGCTGTAGGTGTGTGCGGCAGCCAGCGCGTGGTGCTGGGCGGACGGGCCAACATGTGCTTGCTTGCCACGGCCGTAGTGCCCACGCGGGCGCGGTGGGTTGTCACGGCCGGGCGCTCGCGTGGGTGCATCGGCGTCGCACCAAGGCGTAGCAGATCGGGCGTCCGGTGGAACACAGCAGGGCGGATGACTGGCAGGGCGCAGCAAGGCACAACAGGCGACCGACAAGCAGAACTGAGTGAGTTGCTTGATCTGTTCTTATTGTCTGATTCCTTCAGAAGTTTGATGTTTGTCGTCGTTATTCTTCTCTTCCCTCTGTAGGTGTTGAAATTGTGGGGATTGCAGATGCACTAGCAGAAGTTGGGATTCATCCCCGTTGGAATTGAGGTTAGTAGCACTATTTCTGAACTCCATGCTGTAGTACAAATCAAAGGCATCCATCCACGGCTTGTATCATGCACTCAAGGAGAATTCATTTGATCTCTCACATTGGTGCACTTGCATCTGTTCATTTTTTATTTTGCAAAGTAGTAACAGTTTTTCACCAGGTCTTACAGGTAATAATCCCCTCTGTGTTTTATTTTTTCCTCTTCTTTTAAATCTTTTTTTAGTCTTTCTTTTAAATCGTTAGCACAACTATGGACGTCTCTTATATTTGATATGCATCAGAATCTACTGTTAATCATTAAGATGTCAATATATGTAATCACTATTTACTGACCTATGACAATAATTTTGAGGATAATTAGTTAATTATAGTTACACTGCACATTAGTTACACTACACATTTGGTTGCATCAGAGAATTAGTTGGATGACCAGCAGTGTAAAAGAGGTGAGACGATTCCGTTCCGTGATGATTGCCATGGTGGCTTGGTCTACGGCATGGTTGAAGCGTGCGTCAAGGTTGCCGACAGAGTTTGCTAAGCCCGCCCTTCTTCAACAAGTATTCATTCATGATCTACAAGACCGTAAGAAATTTTCCACCACTGCTAATTTATTTTGTATTGTAGTGTATTCTTTTTTTCTTTGTTCCTATATTCGAGATTTTGCAAAACTAAGATCTGTTTTGTTGTTTATTTTCACTCAAAGTTCTTAGTTATGGTTACAATTTGATGTGTAGTCAATTTAACCCGTACCCAAGCTGCTATGGTACATTGGTAGCAATCCTGCGTGGAAGCTGTTTGAAATAATGACTGAACCAAACCATTGAGCAGGACCATCGTTGTGGCCTATGAGGTACTTGATAGAATGCCTAGGCACAAGAGACTTTGTTGTGGGGAGTGAAATGCATCACAGGTCTCTAAACTATTCAGTAACGGTCATATAGGTCCACAAACTCTGAAAATGAACATCTAGGTCCCTAAACTATTCTTAGATAGTCGTCTAGGTCCATAAACCTTTTAGTGACCCTCTAGATCCATGATCTATTTATATTGTGTCAATTAGATCCGTAATACCCAACCGCTCTCCACTCGCCACGCCGCCACATCACACGCACCACCACCACCACCGCACAACCACTCTCGATGCGGACACTATCGAGGCTACAAGATGATGCCAGATAGCAATAGGTGCGCTATGCTTGTCATGACTTCACCTTCCCATTCGGCCTCGCTCTCCCCATCGCAACCTTGTCTTTTCGTGCCCATTACTTATTTCCCACAACGATGACCTGCACTTTACCCGTGATGATGACCTGCCTTACGTGCGTGGTACCCTTCGCACGTGACACGCTATTGTCATCACAACTTGACGGGTAGACAGGCATGCTCGTGATCGACGGGCATGGGCCTTGATACGGATAGTGAGGCTGCTACGAGTTGAGTGCACCGGCTGTTAGCTGGCATCGTCGTGTAAGCTCGGTGACACACGAATAGAGCGGCTTTGCAGCGGTAGGATCACGCGTGAAGAGTGACTAGGCAGCAGCGGTGTGGACCTGGTTGACACAAAATTAATAGATCATAGACCTATGGGATCACTATAAAGTTTGTGGACCTAAATGACCATCTGAAAATAGTTTAGGGACCTAGATAGTCAGTTTGAGAGTTTATGGACCTATATGAGCATTTCTAATAGTTTAGGGACCTACGGTGCATTTTACTCTTGTTGTGGGCTTGTAGATCTTGTAGCGGACTTGAAAGCAAAGGGATGAGTGGTCTAAGCTCTCATATGTCTAATTCTATCATTTGTTTCTAAATAGTTATTGTTAATTATTCTTTGTTTCCCTTCAATATAGGAAAGGCATTGCTGTTGGATGTCCTGTTGAGGTTGATTAGTTTCTGACTCATTATTTTCCCTTCAGATCCTTTGGGTTAACATATGCTTACATGTTGGTAAATCAGCTCACAGTAAAATTTGCTTCACCTGCGTTGTCCATACATTTTCTCATTTTGTGGACTGATGGTTTCTATGCTAAAAGTGTGATCGTATTTCTGATGGGTGCAAGTGCAAAATTTAGAAGTATGCAGTGTATGATACAATGAGAGTTACTGCAAGAATGATTCTTGATTTGTAGTTTTTGCTACCTCTCCTTTCTAAAATTTCAGTCTTTTAAGGAGCTTCATGTTGTCAGCATATATAATAATAACCTGCCATCAAGAACCAGAAAAACATCAATTGTCAAAAGGAATTTTTGTAATCACTTCTCAAAAAACTCGATTGCGGCCCTTGTACAGTCCAGGTTATGTAGCTTGCTACTGCAATGTGTGAATTATAACACAAGGTAATAAAGTTTTGTAGTTCAAGGCCTATATTTTAGTACATGAGGCTTTCATCATACTCACATAAATGTGGCTTGCATTTGTTTTTAGGCTGAATGGATTAATGCATTCATTGAGTAGTGATTTTCTATGTCTAGGTTCAGTTAGCTGAGTACAAGATACGGCCTGTTGCATGTTCATTGAGCAACACCTGTTGCATGTTCATTGAGCAACGATTTTCTTTTCGAGGATTCATAATTTTTCTGTGCCAAACATCATTAAATTTTTTTCATTGAGTTAGCTATATTATGACATATATCTACTTACAATAATTTATTCAACTAATAAGTTTTCATTTATGTTAGTTACATTCCCCTTTTGGCTTATTGTCTAATGCTTACTCTACCTAGAAAAGTGTCGTGATGAATATAGAGCTCTACAGTTCAGATAAAAGGGGATTCATACATGACAAATTTAAATATTTGAATTTCACTTGCATCATCCTCAGTTGTGGTTGTATGAGTCAAATTGTTGTCTCATGTATTAAGAATTTTATCAATTGCATGAATCTGGTTAGTATGTAGTGTGCTAATATTTTTCCTGTCATTTTTATCCTATAGATTGAGATTGGATGCTTTTGTGCACATGAAAATACTATGAAGAAAAGGCACCCCCTGTTTGTTATTGAGCCACCTTTGCAAGAGGTTTTTCTTTTCCCCTACAAGAACACTGGTAGCTCCATTCCTCATGTTCAACATCTTTGTGCAGATCTCCCATTAAACCTCTCAAACTACTTTTATAGGAATTGCAATGTTAATGATTACTGTGGTAAATAGACCATCCTTATATGCTCAATGGTGTTGTTGACATGGACATTTATTCATACGTGCAAAAGTGATGTGAACAAGGGTTCCCGATCTTCCAAAAGGTTCTTGGTAAGTTGATTTGGTCAGAGGCGACACACAAATCGATCCGGCTTCAGAACAGCACGTTCTAAACCCCGCAATCGCAGCACGACGTCTCCTCTGGTTATCAACCGTCCAAAAGACGATTGACCTCGCCGAGAAGGCTAATCCCTGCCTGCGAATCAAGAACACAAGCAAGAATAACGAAGAATGCAACACAATTACAGATGTATGATTAAACTCTCGAAGTTGGGGTCTCACAAACCGATGAACGGCGAAACTGTTTATAAACAGAATTGATCTAAGCAAAACCCGAACCCTAATGGTGCGGCGGCGGCTGTATATAAAGACCCTAGGGTCGTGCAGACCCTCTGGACGCGCCCCTAATTGGGCTCAACTAGATACAAAGCCCAAAGGCCAAAAATAGGCGACGCAGCACCAATACAGATTCTGGACTCTCTCTTGTTTTAACGATTTCCGATGACTCCAAATGAATTTTGACATGAGGCCAGCGGCATTGGAAAGGTCTTCTCCTTATCTTTCCGTGCATATATAGAACATCCAAATCCGAGTCCGTATGCGTCCTGGGCGACTATTTTAGTACAGACTGGTCCTGGGCCCTGAAACAGACTCGAAGTCGGTTTTGATTGGGCTTCCACTTTGGCTTCCAAGCCCTTTCTGGTCCTCCACGTTCCCAACTCTTTCTCCCATCATCTTCTGGTCCTCTCCATGGTTTCTAATCATAAAATAATCATTAGGTAGCAAACCATTCTCAAAAGTAACATATAGCGAAGAACGTAGGAACGAGCTCACCTCTAAATTTAGTCGTCGTGCACGAGCTCTAGTCATTGGACCTTGCAAGTCCAGATTTGGAGGAGTGTTGTGTGTATCCATAGGAGTGATGTCCTCATCAAAAAGTACCTTCACTTTATATCTGCTCTCAATAGTAGTAGTTTTTGTCGTTAGTCTCTTTTGCATTGCTGACAAATACCATATGTAAATTCTAGTCATTGACGAAATTGAGCCTCTGATTGTATTTCCACATTTTAGCTCCCATTATGCTATTTATGGGTGAGGCATATTACGCTAGGATGAAAATTAACCAGCACAAATAGTTACAAAATCATGTTCCAAATGAGGAGCTTCATGTGTGAGACATATGAAGTAATTGTGTTCATATAAAGCATGCAATTTCACATATCCATTATTGGTAATGTAAAAGTTGATTTAAAGATGTAGTATTGTACTATTGTTTCATGTAGTAAGCAGTTCTATCATCATTGATTTACTTCTTGGTCCTAATAATGAAAAGTTCTGCTTTTATGAACTCTGTATCCATAAAAGCAGAACTCCCTACATATTATAAATATTTATATTCAATATAAGACATTATCATGCAATGTACCTTAGGTTCTCAATCTATCTTTATTTTAGTAGCGATAGGAAGCATGACCAATGTAAAATTTTTGCTTTCCTTAAAATCTATTTCAATTTGATGCTGAATTTTATGAGGTATCGATTTGTTTATTGAAACAAATTGAGATAATATTCAAGTATCAATGTGCAGAAATGTAAATTAGTTAGTTTTTCTTTAGAATGTCCAGGGTAACTCTAGCAAATATTTGATGGTGAACACATAGATATGAGTTTTCTAGATTGTTAAGTAACGTGGTTGATAAGTATTGTCACCCTGTATGTTAGCCATTGTCTAAGCCGCATGTAATATTTTATTCATGTGTGGATATATACAGCTTACATGGTATGTAAAAAGAATTAGTCCACCTATTTTATATCCATCCACATGTTTATTTCAGATTTGATTCAGAAATTTATTTCTGACACCACATAAATTTTTGATAAGAATGCATGAAAGTATATATAGATTATTGGCTTATATATTAAAAGAGGTGCATATACTTATTGTTTCTTGATACTGATGAATGCAAAGATTGTTCCATGAAAAATTCAGGTTCCATAGGATAAGCATCTTTGCTCCAAAACATTTAGCTAACATTTTAAACCTATCTGATTTGGTTAATGTTTCCTCTGAAGCATCACTTGCTCTCTCAGACTATATGCAACAGTGGCATGGAGCAGGGCCAGGCAGAAGACCAACGACCATGCTGGAGGGTGCCAACCTAAGAGCAGTTCTGCAACAGGGTCAGCTTGAGGTCATTGCAACCTCCAACAAAAGGGGATGTTCATGATCTCAAGTTCCAGCCAGTAGTGCAGATATTATGTTCGTATTGGATGCAGATAAGAGAAAAATAGGTTCCACTGTCAACAAAGTGTTCTATGCTAGCAGCTGCCTAACATAGCTCGATGCCCGAGCTCCACCCGTAGGTAAACATCAATTCAACTTGCTAATTATTGGTCTTTAACTCTTGTGATGAAAATGTCATGAAGGAATTTCAACTCATTGATTTGAACATGATGGTTGCTTTAGTAGATAACGACTTCTGGATCTCGTTTATGATATAATGGTACATTTTGCATCCCTTTTAAATGTCCTCTAGAGTTGGAGATAGCTCCCGAGAATTCTAGAGTTGGGGTTGCTAAATTTATTATGGCCAGAATAACAGAAAATTAAGAGTTACATATGTATTTGTGTTTCTTCTAAAAAATTATGCAATTGAATATATTTATTGTTACGGTTTCTACATGGACACTATACACATACCTTTCTATTCCACTAAGTGTCAATAATGCAGGATCAAGATTTTCAAGGCTGAGATGCATTTACAATGGTGACCTATGTTGATGTTAAGATTATTTCAAACCATTTTTTAAGGGATGGGAATGAGGCTTGACCCCTGACGTTCTGAAACTGCTATACGCCAGAAGCAAGTACATGGAAACCGAACATCAGATTATTTCTGATACTTTTCTATTAAGAACTCCCTCAATATATATATTTCCTTCAAATTGCTCAACTATCTGCTTGTTTTTTAATTTTGTACAATACTTGATTTCAACTCTGTTTGTAAGAGATTAGTTTGAACAAATTTTATAGTTATAATTATCTCTCTTCATCAGAGGTGATGATGGAAATATATAAGTTGTTCATCATCTCTGAACACATAGTTGGCCCATGAGATTCATGGCATATTTTGTTTCCTTGGTACATGATTACTTCATGACTTTTCTAATTCAACTTCTAGTTTTGTGATTGTCATTTTGATTCTATTTACTTTGAAGTTTACCATGTACCACATACCAATAAGTTAGGCCTTTACAAATATGACATCTCAATTGACCATGGTGAGTCTCTAGATTAAGCTACTTTTATCACGTGATATATTCAGTGATGAATGTTAAATATTCTTTTGATTCACATTGAGATTTGGAACAATAATTGTGGTTGATTTTGAGGGAGAAATAAGCAACTGGGATTGATATTTGACTACATGATAAGTTGTTTTTGTTTGTTTATTTTCTAAACAACTGAAATGAAAGTGAGAATACGGATCAAATTGCAAGTTCATAAGAAATGAACATGTAAGAGCCTATGGGATCAAATCATATGCAACCAATGATGATTGGGGTTGTTTATATATCGTTTTGCTAAATCAAAGCAAACTCAAATTCCATTTTATGGGCATTTTTCAGTTCTCATGATTGTTTTTTTACTTATTGCCTATTGTCATGATCGTATTCATGTATTTTCCTACATTTTTAGGTGTTCTATAAAAAAGTGAATTGAAACCATAGATTATCATTTATGGTGATCAAATCATATCAATAAAGAATCCATACAAGAAGAGTGATACAGTGATCCTTTGGATTGTGCTATCATAGAAATTGATGATAACGTATTTATTTATAAAATCCCTGGATCTGTTCCTAGATCTGATGTGACAGATAAGAAAAGTGTTTATACCCCTAATTATCAGTAAATGTTATTCCATTATTAGTATATGTTACTGTCCCTATTTTGATATCATAGAAGTATAATTGTATGTGCGTGTCGCACGTGCATCACTACTAGTTTTTTAAAAAGGATGAGTAACTCCTATCAAGATATATTAACTCCAGCAGAGCTTGCTAGATATATTTATATATTCCTTTCTTTGGGCCTCCATCAGGATTATATAGAAATATGTCATATTATATCCAACATGTTCGCTAATACTAATAGAGCCATGGTAATGGTGATTGTTGGAACCATAGATATAGTGGACTCGGATTCGGAATAAGAGGCATCTGAAACTCCTTTACAGTTGCGTGAACTCATGGAAGAATCATCAGGTTGACAGAGCTCAGCCAAAGAAAATGCTAAAGCTGGAGAAGATTTATCAAGTCACCCTAGAGCGAAGGCAGGTATATGAGCCGACACGGAACCGGCTCCTCTATCTTGAGGGGTGGTACATGTTTGCAGTTAGCCCTAATCTCACCGTTCTACTCATCCGGCGATTCATATTTTCTGGTCTGTCTTCTGTCTTCTCTAACCAGTAGCCTATTCCTGGCATGAAAATGCCCCGCTCCTTCCCCTGTTTTACTGTCGCACGAACTGAAAATATAGCAGTGCAAAAAGATGAGAACAAAGTTGCAGGAACTACAACATACCAAATGCTAGATCGTAACACCATAAAAAAATGTTACAAAGGTCCTGATACCATCTAACAACATGTTCACGCATCATCCAATATATTACAGTGCCACAGTGATAATAACTAGAATCCATAATCAATACTGCTTCATAGCAAAATACCTTCGTTTAAGTAGAAGTCGCGCATATCAGCAATTTCAATACATGAATACCATCATTTATATTACCAACAATTTGTGAATATGGATTTACAAAACCAGGTGAATCCTTTGATAGATTGTCATGGAAACATTACATGGAGAAACAAATAAGGGTTGACTAAACAAAATACGTGATTAATCTATCCCAGCAATAGAAGTGGCGCACACGTACTATAACCAAATGTTTATAAAGTTTCCTACCGCCGTATAACACGTGCTCCCATGACCGTGTGTAGGCGTTGTAGGATCGTAGCAACTTATTTACTAGGTGAAATCTCCTAGCTTGAGACAAAGATAACTCATCTCGAATTCCCAGTCCGACTACCAAGCTTAACAGCATCCCAACACTTGGCTACTGAAACGTCAGATTCCATCTTACTACCACTGACCAAACCATCCAACCAACTAAGTCCCATTAATCATGGATAAGTTGAAGCTCGCTCTTGACTGTGAGCACGATTGTCATGACAATTTTATCCTTACACGATTTGCACACATTTATCAACTGACTTTATTTTGCTTTACACTTTCGTCATGTGCAACCAGGGCCACACTAAAAGATCTTTACAAAGCATCACTTATCCTGTAGGTATTCGCTATGGTTTCACCCCTAACAGCATTAATAAAGTTTATTTTTCCTCCACTGCAGCTTGTCCTACTCAACATCCAAATGACATGTACAAGAATAAATGGACATCTAATTAATTGGCAGATCGTACCCATATTAATTTCTTTTACACACTAGATGTTAAATATAAATTAATGATTTCACAGTCTTCTACTTTTGACCTACTATTTCTTAAATTTTCTAGCACGGACGGGCTTGTAATAGAAACTAGATGACACATCACATTGCGCCTTACTGCTTATATAAAGTAGCACACGCAGCTTTTTGTGTTCCTCTTCTTCTCTCTGTGTGTATATATATGTTTCCACACGCGTGAGTGAGAGATAATCACAAGTTATGTACAAAGTACAACAAAGGGCGCTAGGAATATGAGGCGTCCGAAACTACATCCTCTCTGCTCTGGAATATTCACTGATAAACGGATCACTAGCCGAAACTCAGCTGCATTCTCTAGTCGGATGATGCATGTATAGGTGCAAAAATCAACTACCTAGTGGCGCTCAGTGGTATCAAACCCTACAGAAGTGAACGCACAACAAATGTCAGAGAGTGGACAGAATTAAGGGTGGTTCCATACTGCATTGGTAAGACATACATCTCAAGAGCGTAGAACTGTCAGACTTTACTAATGCGAGACTTAACTCAGAGGAAACAATGAAGCAACCACAAGTTTGGAGTGTGTACTCTGAACCTCGGCACTAGAGTTTAAGGCTACGAGGCATCTGGAATATCCACTACAATTTATTTATGTAGGTGCAGAATAGTAATTGAGCAGGTAGTTTGGGAATACCAAATTGTTATGCAATATGCTCTTTTCAAAATTTGCACAGAAAGAACAGATGGCCCAATGTCGCTTTCCTTCGTAGAGTACACGGGTCACAAGTGTAAGAGTAAAGCTCGGTGTTCTTCCTTCTTAGTAATCCGTGTGTGCTGATTTGATTCTTTTAGATAGAAACAGTCAAAAGATGATCTTGAGATTCATGTGGTAAGACCACATCCATAACAACTGTTATTTTTTTGAGTATGTCCATAACTGCTGTTAATTCATCTGGCAATGACTCTGATGATAAGAATTCAGAGGTGCACCTTGTTGAGAAAGAACAGTGCTGCCACTACTTGATATTATTGCTGTCATCCCTTTATAAAGCTCAATTAGCTTAACAATGTCCTTCCACAAAAGGAGCCCTCTTTTTCCTTTTGTCACCGCAATTGTCCAGTGGCATAATAACTCTGTTGTCTGTACAAACTAAGGGAAGCTAGGTTTGCTTTGTTAAAAAAAACTGTGCAAGTTCTTACACAATACTAGTATTTTGTCAAGCACTAAAACATCAAATGTCTACTCACTCATCTCATCTCGCCTATACATACATACATACATACATACATACATACATACATACATACATACATACATACATACATAGAGAGAGAGAGAGAGAGAGAGAGAGAGAGAGAGAGAGAGAGAGAGAGAGAGAGAGAGATTTGCAACACAACTTAGCTTGTTGGAAATAGGAACCGTCTAGAACTACATCCTCTGTTCTAAAAGCAACCATAATATGTGACGAAACTCGATAGTAAGGGGGTGCTTGGTATGACTCAGAGCTGAACTCTCATGTGGAGCTAAGTGGAGCCATCCAAACACCTCAGCTCCAAAAACTTGTGGAACAGTCAACTTTAAGAAGTTGTTAGAGTATAGTTTCATCTTTTAGGGAATTGGAGGAGTACCTCTTTTGCTACTCCAGAAATCATTGAAATCAACCTAGAAGACATACGTCTCAAGAGCGTACAGCTATCAGACTTTACTAATACGAGACTTAACTCAGAGGAAACAATGAAGCAACCACAAGTTCGGAGTGTGTACTCTGAAGCTCGGCACAAGCGTTTAAGACTCGGAGGCATCTGGAATATCCCCTGAAATTTATTTATGCACAGGTGCAGAATAGTAATTGAGCAGGTAGTTTGGGAATACAAAATTGTTGTGCAACATGCTCTTTTCGAAATTTGCATGGAAATAACATATGGCCCAATACCACTTTCCTCCATAGTGTACATGAGTCACAAGTGTAAAAGTAAAGCCCCGTGTTCTTCCTTCTTAGTAATCTGTGTGTGCTGATTTGATTCTTTTAGATAGAAACAGTCAAAAGATGATCTTGAGATTCATGTGGTAAGACCACATCCATAACAACTGTTATTTCTTTGAGTATGTCCATAACTGCTGTTAGTACATCTGGCAAAGACTCTGATGATAAGAATTCAGAGGTGCACCTTGCTGAGAAAGAATAGTGCTGCCACTACTTGATTTTACTGCTGTCATAAGGCTCAATTAGCTTAACAATATCCTTCCACCACAAGGAGTCCTTCTTCCTTTTGTCACCGCAATTGTCCAGTGGCACAATAACTGTGCTATTGTACAAACTAAGGGGAACTAGGTTTGCTTTGTTAAAAAAACTGTGCAAGTTCTTACACAATACTAGTATTTTGTCAAACACTAAAACATTTGAACGTCTACTCACTGATCTCCCCTATATATAACGCGAGAGATAGAGAGAGAGAGAGAGACACTGATATTTGAAACACAACTTAGGTTGCTGGGAATAGGAGCCGTCTAGAACTACATCCTCTGTTCTAGCAACCACAATTTGTGATGAAACTCGGTAGTAAATCCGACGTGGTGGAGCTTCAACCAGGTCATATATTGTGGAGCTTGGCATTAATTAAAAGATTCCTAAAGTGAGCAGTAACCTTGAGACGGAGTAGTATATAGAGCTCTCGCCCTTCTCCTCTACGGCATGCATACTGATTTGCTCAAGATAGCCTCAAGGTTGAGAAGAAGTTGACTCTTTTAACAAGGACATGGACCTCATTTAATGCTCAACATTGTGGGAATCGTTATACCCATTTTTTGTGGAGCCCAGCTTACTATCGAACTCGGTAAAATACATTGCTAATAATGCTCTAAGGGCTGAACTTGGTAATAATGGTGGGATAATGTATAAGCCAGCAGTAGTTAATTCAACTCACACAATGTGAAGGTAATAAAGATAGAACCCACCATGCATTAAAAAATTGAGAACCTTTACAATGGGCTAGGATTAATATGGACCCTTCATTTCTTTTAATCTAACGATTTAGATGTCCTTATACTACATTAAACATTTAAATAGTATGAAGTAGAATATTGAAGTAGTATTAATATTATTGGGAAAAAAGTAATGGCGGACCGTAAATTTATTGATCTTTTAGGATAATTTGAATCACTCATTTTTTTGGAAAAAAAAACAATTCATTAATTTTTCCAAGTGTCGCTCGTTCATTTCATTCCAGCCTGTTTTCATTCGCGTGTTCTTCGGCCCCGACTGCAGTAGATCGGCGATTGCGTGGCGGTGACGCTACACAGTGGTGTACCTGCGGTCGCCATGGCACGGTGACAACGGTCGGTCACGCCTGCTCTCTTCATCCCTACGCCGCCGATGAGGCGTATCCCGAGTCCCCAGGTGCCAGGTTCGGATGGTACGACGACCCATAGCGCTGTGATCCGTGCCTCCGCGGTACCCGGCGACAACAAGAGATCCCGGCTGCAGACATGGCGGTGGCGCTCGACCCGTACAACAGTCGACCGCGCGCTCCGCTCTTTGTTCCTAAGGCGATATCTCTGAGCTGCATGTACTCGCTGCCATCATTCCTCTCACTAGAAGCAGAGAAACCGGTAGGTAGCGGCGGCCCTCTCTTGGAGCCCGGGGAACAGAAATGCGGCTCCCAAGACAAAGAAAAGTCCCCAACTTACATCGCCCCACTCGAAGCGTCATTGCTCTCTCTGTAGAGTGAGACACAGTTATGTTCAAGATTCTAGTTCATTTTAGTGTCGTATAGGATGGTGGATGCAATTCAATGTGTATGTATGGCATGACCACGAGGAGAAATGACAATATTTTTGAATTATTTTATGCCACAAAATATGCAGTGAAGAAACAAAGGAATCAGTCGGCGTTGCATTTGATGAATTGGCCATTATATCTGTATAGGATGTTGTTTCAGCAGTAGTTGTAGTTACACAGGATGTGGAATATGCAATGAAGAAGCAGGACAACAAGCAACTTGTAGTTATTGAACTGAAATGTAATAGCATTGCAAAATAGAATGTAATCTTTCAATTTGAGTGCAATGTAATATGCCAGAACTTTGATCCAATGTGAAGCATCATCAATAATTAAGACTCCTTGAATTGATTTCATTCATTATTTTAACATATAAAAAAATTGTATCATCTGACTTTAGAACAGATTAAAATGCTATAACATATCCTAGAAACCAAAAAATTAGGCACCAAGTTCAGATTCAGAACAACATTCCACCATGGTTATGCCATAAGCGTAAGTATCTACTGCTGACCACTCTTATATCTGGGCCCAAAGAACCTGGTAACGACATAGATGTATTCTTAGTACCATTGTTCGAAGACCTGCATAAACTATTGTTGGAGAGGGTTCGTATGTGGGATGAGTATCGAAGAGAGAACTTCACGCTCAGAGCAATTATTTTTTGTACGGTAAGTGATTCCCCGGCACTATGGATGCTATCGAGGCAGGTGAAAGGAAAGACGACATGTTTCATATGCGTTGATGATACATCCCATGTATAACTTTCAGCATCCCAGAAGCTAGTGTATACATGAAACTGCTGATTCTTACCAGCAAAACACAGGTATCGTGCAATGGCTAAACACTTTGATGACAAAGTTGAGAACGACATAGAACCTTGACGTTGGACTGGCAGGGTCATGTTTGACCTTGTTAAAAACATCAGTGTTGTTTTTGGAAACCGGTGAAGGGTGTCAAAAAAGCAAAAGGTCTCACGCTGTTTAAAGAGAAATCTATTTTCTTCATATATTTCAGTTATTAGAAAGAATTGGTAGTGAATCATGCCTTTGACTGGATGCATATTAGGAAGGGTGTATTTGAAAGTACTAGCGGACTTATACTCGACAAACCTGGTAAGACAAAGGATGGACTAAGCGCGCGTAGAGATCTTGTAGAGATAGGAATAAGACCAGAGCTCCATCCACAAGAAAGAGCTAATGGAAAATACTCTCTCCCCGGCGGCCTACACCCTTACAATTGAGGAGAAAACAACATTCTGTAAGTGCCTTAGTGGGATTAAAGTACCGACGAGTTTCTCATTGAATATCAAGAATCTTGTAAACATGGAAGAGTTAAAGATAACTGGGTACAACACTCATGATTGCCATATAATGCTTTCAACGTTTCTTTCTATTGCTATCCAAGCTGTGAGATTGTCATGACTGAAGTTGGCTGTAACTCGCCTTTGCTACTTCTTTAACACGGTATCAAAGAAAGTGATAACTAAAGATGAGTTAAATGGCCTACAGACCCACATGAAGGAAACAATGTGCATGCTTGAGATGGACTTCCCTCTATCCTTTTTTGATACGATGGAACACTTCATGATGCATATTGTTGACCAGATCTCTGCATTGGGTCCCGTCTACCTGCATCAGATGTTTCCGTTTGAGAGGTTCATGTATGTATTGAAATGCTATGTACGTACTCGTTCATATCCAGAGGGTTCTAAGATCGAGAGCTACACAATTGAGGAGATCATCGAATGTTGCTTAGATTACATTAATGATGGTAGCAGATCAATTGGTCTTCCCGTGTCTCGTCATGAGGGTAGATGATCTGGAAAAGGTACCAAAGGACATAGATTGTTCGTTGATCATGACTTCAAACGAGTGGACCAAGCACATTTCAGCATATTGCAACAGACGCAGATTGTGGGACCGTACTTTGAGAAACATCTGTGAGAGCTCTGTCGGAACAACAAGGATGCGACGGATGAATGGATCATAGACGAGCACAAGCGCTCTTTCACATCATGGTTTAACGCCATTGACCTTCCAATTGGTGAGTCCGTGGAAGAGAAAATGTTGAGAAAGTTAGCTAACCGCCCGAGAAGAACTATGGTTACCTTTCTGACATACGACATTAATGGTTTCACCTTCTACACACAACAGAAGGATAAGAAGAGGACTAGACGACCTCGTATTACGGGTACATTGAGGAAATATGGGAACTAGACTACGGTGCAAATTTACGGGTTCCCATATTTTAATGCAAATGGGTGAAACACCCAAATGGCATAGAGGGGGATGAGTACGGTTTCACAATCGTTGATCTTAACAATGTTGGTCACAAAGATGAGCCTTGGATATTGGCCAAGTCCGCACAACAAGTGTTTTATGTACTTGATCCAAAGGACGAAAAGAAATACGTTGTGGTTCCCGGTAAACAAAGAATTATGGAAGTGGAAAATGTGGAGGATCGAGATGAATACAATCAATATGATGAGGTGCCATTTTTCATAGATCCAAAAAAGTTTAAACTCATAGAAGCAAGACTCTCCTATGCTGGAGGAATGCCCTACATGCGCATCGATCACTGCCAAGGAAAAGTCGTTCAAGGTTAATTGAAGCATCATGTAATTTTATAAAATATAGGGGCTAGAATGTAATTTTATAGGAAATGAGTAATACAATCTTCAAAAAAATATATAGGGGCATATCTATAATTGTAGCAAGGTTCTAAGGACCTTTTTGTAATTTTGAAAAAATATCTATGGACTGAAAATATAATTTTGTGAAAGTAGTTTTTGTAAAATTCCTGGACTGAAAAATATATTTCTAAATGAATAATATATTTAGAAATGAATAATATATTTCCAAATGAATAATATATTTCTAAATGAATAATATATTTTTGAATAGCTTTCTAAATGAATAATATATTTTTCAATTGCTTCCTAAATAAATAAGGTATTTTAAAATGTATTTTTAATAGCTTTCTACATGAATAAGGTATTTTAAAAGCTTCCTAAAATGAATATATTTCTAATCTTATTAAATAATTATGTTTTTTTAAAATATTTTGGAATAGCGGCGGCTCACAAAACCAACCGCCGCTATTGCTCTTTAGCGACGGTTGGCTTTGTGAGCCGCCGTAAAGAGAATAACCCTATATAATAGGGGCGCGCGTTGGGCTGAAAGTTACCTAGAGGGGGGGGGGGTGAATAGGCAAATACTCCTAAAAACCACTAATTAAAACAATAAGTTCTGACAGGGGCCGGACTAAGATGCAAGTGTTGGCGTCTAAGTCCGGGCTGGTGTCTTAGTCCGCTAGGGTTAGCGTTTAAGTCCAGGTCCTGCACACGACAGATTATGGAACAAGCTCTAGATTGATTTCTATGGTGCAACAAACTTATCAGGACCTAGAGACAACTGGTAGCAAGTACAAGGAGACTAAAAACAGTACAAGAAAGCTAGGGAATAAGCTACACAAGTAATATTAGAGAGACACAATAATATGGCATAAATAGTGAATATGAACAACAAGAACAATAACAAGCACATGAGACACAAAGATTTGTTCATCGAAGTTCAGTCCCACAAAGGAACCTACGTCTTTGTTGAGGAGTCCACAAAGGACCGGGTTGCTCTCAACCCTAAAAACTCTTCCAAGCAACCACAAAGGTCAAGCTCGGTTTTCCACTATCAATCCTTTGCAAGGAGGGCAATTCAAACTTCTCGGGTCTTCAACCACAAGCTTGGGAGCCCCGGGCGACGCGCAACTGTCTAGGGGATGAATCCCCAAGAGTAACAAACACAAGCAATACCAATTGTGAAGAGAAACCAAAGTGCTCCTATGCAATATAAGGTGGCTCAATCAAATCCTCACAAATGTCCTCTCAATCCCTCAAGAATCGAAGTAGCAAGCTTGGGAGAGAGTTTGGGAAGCTCTTGAGTGCTCAGATCTGTTTTTCAGCTCTATGGAGTGGCCAATCGAAGTTTGGGGACGAAGGGGTATATTTATAGTCGGGAGAAGGAAAAGAGTCGTTGGGGTGTCAGGGACCCGGCTTAGTCCGGTATCGGGGGCCGTACTAGTCCAGCGCTAGATTTCAAAAACGGCTAAGTGTTAGTGACCCGGACTAGTCCGGAAATACCCCGCTTAGTCCGGGTCAAGCAGCTTCCCGAAGAAAAACCTTTCTAGAATGCCTCTCAGCTGTCTTAGTCCAGCTGTCGCCGTCTTAGTCCGGCCAGTCCTAAAACCCGTCTTAGTCCTGAAACTAGCGTCTTAGTCCGACTAGGTTGATTCCAGAACCAAAATTGGTTCTGTTTTAGCCCATGCCGGCCTAGTCCAGCTAAATCTAGACTAGTCCGGGTCCCAGAGAGAGGATAGGATTTTAGGCTTTGGGAATGCAATATGGTGTTAAGAGTTAATAGCACTTGGTTAATTTCACCACTTTCTTTCTTGTGTCCCTCTTGATAGTACGACACACCTATGACTCAAAAATTTAAGAATTAAAACTAAGAGTCGCCGGTTGCCTTCTTTCTTTTTCCTTTTCATTTTGAGGGGTCATCTTTGATGCATGAAGTATTCACCCTGCTCATACACTTAGCAAATATCATTAGTCCTTTAATTGTTCATCATTAATCAACCAAAACCCACATGGGGGCCAAGATGCACTTTCAGGGGCCCAAACCCTAACTCCCCGAAGCTATTCTCCATGCTGTAAGACTGCCCAACTCCGTCCCCGAGCCCCGCTGCCTCCTCGAGCTCGTCGACGATCGTCGATCCTCCTCTCCCTCCTCGAGCCTGTCGACGGCCGCCAGGCCTCCTCCCCCTGCTCGAGCTCGCTGACTCTGACCATGCCAGCCTCCCCCACATCGACGACGTGCTAGCGAGCCCCAACCCCCTCCTCGAGCTCGCCGTGTGGTCTCCCCGCTCACCGATCGCCGTATGGGCCCCCTCCCCCAACCGCTACCGCCACCATCCCGGCCTCCCCTCCTCGTCGATAGCCGCCGTGCGGGCCCCCTACTCTCCCTCTCCGAGCGCCACCATCGTGCCCTCCTCATCCTCGGCTTTGTCAACCGCCATGTGGGCCCCCCTCCCCGACCACTGCCACCTCGGGCCTCTCTCCTCCCCGAGAACTACCGCGTCAGGCTGCCTCCTCCCCGAGCTCCACCGCTGCAGGCACGAGCCTGTCGTCTCTCCCGAGCGCCTCTGCCTCCGAGCGCCTCCCTCCCTGACACCCTCCTTCCCATCAACAACCAGGTTCCCCCCCTCTCTCTCTCTTATGGGGCGTCATCAATCAAACAGTTCATCCATCTGCTAGCTGGTTCTAGTTCATCCCCTAGCTTCCATATGTGGAATCACTTACTGGTATGATTATTTATTTTTGCATGCATTTCTCTACATGTAGTGATCGATACTAGTTGGGTTAAATAGGTTACTTCTATTTTTATGTGATCAGAATGCCATTAGTGTAGTTTCTTCTGTTGACGACTCTGAATTGCATTTTCTATCATAAATAGAAATGGTACCTGCCTTGTAACTTCAATTTTCTTTGGTTCTGATCGGGATCATCAGTGGAAGCATGTGACATGTTTGTTTCAGGTTGGAGTTTGCTTCGTGTTTGTCATCGAGGGTTTAGCAACTTGCTTTGGATTGCTTTGGCCAGCGCCCTGAATGCTGATAGTTAGGACACGTTGTTCAAAGAACTAATGCTATTAGTAGCATATGTATGCCTCATTGCCCACTTCACATTTTTAGTGCTACATCTTTCTATTTCAGATTTGCCCAATTTGAAAATGGTTTCCTTCCATTATATTCTTTGATATTTATCTAGAAAAAGAAGAGCTCTCAATATTGCTAACAATCAAAATTACTCTTCATCTTCTGATGCACGTCTTTGTTATGTCAAGTACCGTATTATGTGCTCTTTTCCTCCCACATTTAGTAACCTGGACCCATTAGTTGTTGCTCACTATATGCTTGGATCTGAAAATGCTCTCTTTATATATACTAGGATCTGAAAATGCTCATTGTTTGCTCACTGTTTGCTACCATTTTTTGCTGCCATTTTTTTACTGCCATATGCTAGGATCTAAAAATGCTCACTGTCATCCTAGGATCATTTGCCATTTTTTGGTTGCCTTTTTTTGCTGCTCACTGTCTGCCATTTTCCATGTTGATATCCATGTTATCGATCTTTTGCTTGATTACACTTCATGTTGATACTCATATACTTGGTGTCGTACTATAGATTCCCTATATGCCATTTCTGAAATCTGTAGTATTATTTACTTGTGGCCATAATGATGCCATATTATTTGCTGCCCTATATTCCCTATGCTCATCGGGAGCAAATTTTGACTTTTTCTATTCTTCTTCTTGTCTCTCTGTACTACTTATCTATTCTACGTAGGCAATCGATGCTCAATGATGAAAGCGGGCTAAGTGAGGCTAGTACGGCGACATGGACCATATCATAGAATATCGGATACATGGTGATGTACAAGTCAAGGATCTTAGAGCGTTGGAATGCTGTTGATTCGGCAACCCACACTAAGAGAAAATTTTGACTTTTCTATTCTTTTCTTTTCTTTTCCTTGTCTATATGCTCAATGATGAAAGGTGTATACTCCTTGTTTTCTAAACTAGTCATCATATCTAATATAAGGTGTCAAAGTCGTCTCGTCAGGGCTGACAATGTGCCCTCTCAAGAGGAAGATGTGCTCAAGGCGCCCTCAGAAGCGAGGTCGTCTTCAGACGATGATGGATCAAGCGAACACTGGGAAGAACCAGATGATCCGCATCCTCCATCACCTAAGGAACGTCGATTAGGGAACTCGGACCCTGATTACGTGCTTGAAGAGAAGGTATCTTGTCAAAGATAGTTTCCTTATTTGATACATAGATTATATTAACTAAAATCTACTATTTATATCCTAGGGCCCTCGATGAAGTGTCCGTCAGCTATTTGCAGCAGAGGATGTGGCAGATGAGGGCCTCGAGCAGCAAACGGAAGAGGTGCCTGCCCAAGTGTCCACACACAAACGTAAGCGCGGTCAGCGCTCCATGAACAAGGCAGAGGGCATCTACGAGATTACTGCACTAGACCTCAAAGATGGAGAACCGATTGAACCCACTGGTGTCAACGCTAAATGGCGGAACCGTTACAGAAAACTGGTGAGGGATCATTGCAAAATCATGTGGCAAGATTGGCGCCAAGTTCCGGATGGCAGAAAAGATGATATGTGGGTTGACGTCATGGCAACCCTCCGGTTCCAGCCAACAGATCTCGAGAGAGACAAGAAGGCCACGATGTCTACTCTCAATCACATCTTTCGAGATTACAAGTCCAAGCTCAACTACCAATATGTCAAGAAAAATCAAACCCCATTCGACAAGCATGGAAATATCAGTCAGCAGGAATGGGATGAGTTTGTTGAGCAGAAGACGAGCAGTGCTTTGATGGAGCTTAGTGAAAATATGGTTGAGCTCAACAAGTGGAACAAGTACATGCCGCGGTTAGGTCCGGGCAGATACAAAAAGAAGATTCTGATTTGGAGAGAGAGGGAAGCCAAGCTCCACGCGGAAGGAAAACCTGATCCGTTACCAAACACCAATGAGCGTACCAGGAACCGGGTGTATGATCGCTCTGACTTAACCGAAGAAGGAGAGATTATTGTGAAGGATCCCATGACAGGTGAAGTTGTGCAAGCCTTGAAAGGTCCCATCGCGATGCAGACGGAGGCTGGTCTGTTTACATCTTAGTATCACAAGGACCAGCTCAACATGGCTATTGGGACGAAGGAACATGGTGGTCGTGTACGAGGAGTGTCATCATCGGCCACATGGAAAGAAGGTTTCTCCAAGATATCCTCTCACCTGTATAAGAAGCATACATTGCACAAGAAAGATCAAGAAGAGAAAGCCAAGGAAGCTTGGAGGCGACAACTCATGATGTTAGCTGTCGACACAAAAAGCGGTCGTTTGGACCCCAGCTTGGAGGCAGCAATAGATGTCTTCTTTCGTGGTATGTCCTCATCCACGCAACCATCGGTCTCCATGGAACCATCGGTCTTGATGCAACCAGAAACGGAGGACCTTATTGAGGATACTCCTTGTGAGTTGCATGTGCCATTTGGTTACATGGGGAAGACGATGAAGGTTGCATCCGGCATGGCACTTCCAGGACGCACGCTCCATAACCAGGATATTCCTCCTGGTTACGTGTGTGTCTTCATATCGGAAATAGTACCTGACTATGAGGACAACGAGATCGAATGCCCGATACCTGAGGCGGGTATAGAAACTCTCCAAGACGCGCCCGGATCTTTCATCTTTTGGAAACGTTGCGATGTTGTCCTCTCCACACGAGCTTCTCCACCCCCGTTGTCTGGTCACGAGTCGTTTCATGTGAGCCAGCTAGTGGCGGCAGCTGGACAACAGTCTCCTATGTCCGCGACAACTTCAGGCAACAGGCCCCAATCTCCTCGTGCGGAAGACGGATCGACTCTTAGTCCTACAATCTATCATGGCAATGAGGCTCTTCCAGAGACTGTTCGACTCGAGCCTTCGCCTATTGTTGTCAAGGCTCCACAAATTCAAGTCAAGCCTCCGTCAATAGCGGCTGCGATGGTTGAAGTTCAGGCTCCAGTAATCCAAGTTCAGCCTGCGCCAGCTGTCGTCAAGGCTCCAGTAATCCCAAAGACGATTACTAGCTTTGACAAAGAGCCAAAGGATCCAAAAGCAAAAAGTGATGTTGATAAGTACTTGGCTGGATTGAAAAAATATCTATCAACCACCGGCAAGCTCGTCCTGCAAACAAGATCCTCGAGATGCATTGTCGTACGATGATCAAATTTTGAACAATCCTGTGGACGATGTGGACTACCCGAAATTCGTATTCGGTAAACCCCTTATATCAAAGAACATGTACAAGAACCTGCCATGGGAGATGCGGAAGTTGCACAACTGGTACATGATGGCGTCGAAAGAAAGGGTCACCGAAATCACTTGTAGGATTCCAAAAGAGATATTCAACGAAGAGGACGAACAAATATTATACCTATTTTGGGAGGATGTCCACTCGATGTTTCGTCTAGACAACATGGACGTCACCTTCATCACCTTATGGTGCATGTAAGTGTCACGTTCGATCTACTTCGTATTTCAAGCATAATTCCATATATTATCTTATGATTTTTTTATTACATGAACTCCTTTTTCCAAAGATTGGAGGGTTGCCTACGTCAACCCAAACCGGATCAACCAAAGCTCGATCCACCTAATGGTAAATCCGCAAAACAATCTTGACAAGACACCGACAGAGCTTGCTAGACGGTCTTGACAACAGAAGCAAGGACTTATGTTGCAAATTACTTGTATGATTGTTTCATGAGGTCGCAACAAAGAGAATGCATTATGACCCCTTACAACTTCAAGTAAGTTGGACAACTACTGCCTTCATCATGTATCCTATGTTAAAGTTAAATCCAATCATAATTAACTTATTAACAACATTATTGTAGCGATCATTGGATCTGTCTGATGATATTTCCCAAAGAAGGGTACCTTCTAGCGCTTGATAGCCTGGACCTCGACAAGAAGTTATACAGCGACATTCTGGAAGTCATAGATCAGTAAAAAATTAGTCTACGTGTGTATGGTTCGATGATGTTAATATCATCTAATGATATGCTTTTGTCGATCGCGCAGTGCTTACGAGAAATATGTCGTAGTCGGTGGGCCATGTTATCCTACAATGACAAAGAACATGTACTTCCATCATAAGTTTTGGTTAAGATTTATATGCATCTCATATACGTCCTTATCGTACTATCCATTCATATAATTATCATAAGTGTAACGAACTTGTGTTCTCTAATTTATAGTGTCATAAGCAAATACGAGAAAGTGTGCATTGTAGTTACTACACTAGACCATATCATTGAGGAGTCTTAACAAGATGTAAGTTGATTTTGTTTATGTCCATTTTACTTTATTTTTTATTTTTAGATCTTATATATTAACAGACTCTGCTCATGTGACACAGAAAGCCGCAAGGACAAAGAGAGAATGAGCTGTAAAGATGAAAAGGAACGATAAGATCAAAAAGGATATAATTCCTGAATCATGCGTTCACTTGAGTACAAATGTCATGTATCTAGTTGTAGCTTCTCTTTGTCATTTTATGTTGAGAGAGGTAATTAGTCCAGACAAAACATAGGTCATTTTGTGAGTGGGTTGGTTCAAGAGCACCATATGAGCCTAATGTGTCAAAAAAAGATGATGACTATGCATTAGAGTTCATATAAAACATTTTGTAATCTCCATTGAATATTTTGATAACAATGTTGTATATGTTTTGTGATAAGATGTAAATATCTGTGATGAGATGTTATAAATTTATGTGTATGTCAAATCTGTGATTTTTGTACATTTGCTTAATTTTATTTTTTTGCAAAATAACAAGTAGCGGTGGTTGATGTTGTCAACCGCAGCTACTAATAGCTAACAATAGTGACGGTTGATGATGTCAACCACCGCTATTAATAGCTAACAATAGCGGCGGTTGACATCTTCAACGCTACAACTAATGCGTCTGTAGCAGAGGTTTGTTTGGGCGACAGATCACCCGCCGTTACAAACGCTTATTTGTAGTTACGTTTACGTAGCGGCGGGGTGGGAACTATAGGCTTTACGAACTGCCGCTACAGGTTATTTTTGTTGTTGAGGAATGCAGCAGGCCCTGCATGCAGCTTTGACCGGCGCATGGTGCATGCTAGGGGTAGCAGCGCAGGCGCTATCGCGTACTGCCACGCGCCTTGTGCATGTGCGGGCCCCATACGGTGGAAACGACCCGCTATACCACAGACAAACACAAAAAGACAAGGGCATGAGGGCTTCGTGTCAGGCCATGCTCAGGGTTCCACCGCGAGCACGCGCAACCACCCGCAGTGGCGTCGAGATGTTCGCGTAGTGACTCTCTGCCGAGTCGGGGGCTTGCGTGGTGACTCGGGGCCACGTCGCAGCTCGGGTCGCCGGCCACGACGCGCTGCGACCCATGATGCCGACCATGATGACCCTAGGGCACGTCTGAGCTCGCAGCTCCGGCTCCGAGTCGTCTCCCCCCGACACCCTGCAAGGCCAGGCAGCCTCCCGCTCCTCTTCTCCGATGCCCGGGTGCAAGACCACCTCGCGCGACAACCCGCACATAGGAACAGCCCGCGTCGCGGCAGTCCACGGCTTTCGGGTCGACGTGGCCCGAATCGCAGCGACCCGCGTCTCCTGCATTGCCGCCCTGGCAACGCCAACCCGGGGCAACCTCCGGGTTCCCTGCGACCCGCGACGGCGACGACATCAACCCGGGGTCACGTTCGAGCTCGCGGCTCCGACTCCCGAGTCCTGGAGTCCCGCTTCCTCGACGCACAGCCGTGCGGGACGGCCTCCGTGTCCTCTCCCTCGTAGCGCAGCTACGCCGGACAACACGCGGGTCCACCTCCTCGACCCGTCGACCCGGCAACGATGACCTGAGATGGTCTCTGAGTCCTAGGCCACGTCGCGCCCCGACTCGGACCACGCCCGGGTCCATGATACCGACATGTGGCTAGCTCGGAAGATGTCCGGGTCCGCGCCATCTGTATGCGTTGATTCGGCAGCAACAAAGACCCCCGCACAGTGGCGACGGTGCCGACGGGCGGACCTACGCGGCGGCAAAGACTCGGCCTGTTGAACTCCATGATTCTAGCGGCGACGTTATTGACGAGCAGACCCTTGTGTTTCTGTCAGTACGACAACAGTCCGTTAGCTATCGCGTGTGTCCCGTAGCTATCACGTGAACTAAAAGAGCAGCCTCATGACGTCGCATCATGGCTCGGGATGACCTGCACTCGCAACTCACGCTTGCTCGAGAGATTTGCTCGGGGGTTAGGGACGCAACGTCTTATCCCACCCAGGGCTAATCGACGGCTCCTCGACATGCAGAAGAGGCTGCCGGTAGACGTGGCGGGGCAGTCACGCAGTGGCCACCTACCGAGCCGGAGGCTCACGTGGCTACCCCGGGTCCAGTCCCGGTGGCCCGCTGCCAAGCCGGAGGTTTGTGTGGCTCTACGACGAACTTGAGCAACCCAGAGCCCGCTGACAATAAACCTACGAAGGCATCACAACGACAACGAGAATTGTTAGGCCTCATCGTCGGTCTCCTCCTCGCCCGGCAACGAGCTCAGTGGCTCCTGTCGGTGTACTAGGTACTAGGATCCCCAACACCGCCTAATAATACATAAGCCATGCATAGAAGATCCCAAAGGATTCCAAGACAAGGTGAAAAGGACAAGGACTTGAATGCATCATGGTAAAATGCCCACAAAAGTCAAAGAGGTTGCATGCGTGGTGGGCCCTGCACCCACATGCTCTCCCTCTCTCTCCCTTGGCTTGCACGGGAAGGGCTCTTGGCCCAAAGCAAGCAACAATAGTGCATGGCATGCAAAGGAATGGTCAGGGTCCGACCCTCCCAACAATACACATTTAATCTCCTTTGTATTGCCTGTTGTGGGATGCCCCTGGTCTAATAAAAGGGAGCACCCGTGGCAGGCGGAGGGGGCCTTGTCCTTCCGCTGGAGATTTCTTCCTCCTCCCAACTCTCTATGTCTCAAGAACAAGCTTTGTACCTAGATCTGTACACCCCACCAAATATACGAGAAATACAGACAAGCAGGACGTAGGGCTATTAGCCTCCGAGTGGCCCGAACCTCGGGCATGGCCTGACGCGAAGCCCTCATTCCCTTGTCTTTTTGCGTTTGTCCGTGGTATAGCCGGGTTGTTTCCACCGTCAGGCCATGCCTGGGGTTCGGGCCACCCAGAGGCTAATAGTCCTACATCCTGCTTGTCTGTATTTCTTGTATATTTTGTGGGGTGTACAGATCTGGGTACAAAGCTTGTTCTTGAGCCATGGAGAGTTGAGAGGAGGAAGAAATCTCCAGCGGAAGGAGAAGGCCCCCTCCGTCTGCCTCAGGTGCTCCCTTTTATTAGACCAGGGGCATCCCACATTGGACAGTATAGAGAAGATTAAATGCATACTGTTGGGAGGGCCAGACCCCACCTTTCCTTTGCGCACCATGCACTGCTGGTACTTGCTTTGGGCCAAGAGCCCTTCCCGTGCGAGCCAAGGGAGAGAGAGGGAGAGCATGTGGGTGCGGGGCCCACCACACATGCAACCTCCTTGACTTTTTTGGGCACTTCACCGTGATGCATGCAAGTCCTTGTCCTTTTCTCCTTGTCTTGGAATCCTTTGGGATCTTCTGTGCATTTCTTGTGTACTATTAGGCGGTGTTGGGGACCCCCGTTCTCAGTACACCGACATTATCGTTATGAAGAAGGTCAAAAGAAAGTCCCACGTAAAGTGTTACGGTACCTTCCCATCAAAGATAGGCTGCAAAGATTGTATGCACATGCAGATACCACAAGGCTCATGCGGTCTCACAAATCCGCCCCCTCTGGTAAGATGGTGCACCCTTGCGATGGTGGAGCATGGCAACAATTTGATAAGGACTTCCCAAACTTTTCTAATGATCCCAAAAATGTGCGTCTTGCTTTTGCGACAGATGGTTTTCAACCCTTGCGACTTGACATTCTCTTTGTAGAATTAGTTTCATTCTTTATGATTTGTTTTCTTTGCTTTAGGATGAGTACAAAGCAGGCGTAGGACCAGATGACAATTCAAAAGAACTCAATGGAAAAGTGTTGTATAATATGGAAGGTGGCCTACGTTATGATCGTACACCTATAGGCCATGGTGCTGTAGATAAGCAAGAAGTCCTAGCAGCTGCAAAGTCCAAACCCGTTCAGCCATCCATCATTGATGCCTATCAAAGTGCGTTGGAAGAAAATGCGGAACTGAGGGAGACGAATGGGATTTTTATCGAAGAAAATGGTGTTTTAACCGTGAGCTCATTCTGGTAATTATGTCCTTGCAGTTGTTTTTGGTTTTCTGTGCATGCATCCTCACATTTCCTCACTTTACTATTGCAGCGGTTTTATGCTGATTTTGGGAAGGCACCACCTACTGATCTGCTCAACCGTCTAGCAAATATTGATGCCCGTCAACATCAGTTTAGAATTGTGAACACTAAATGAGCTGCATTTGCATACCGATTCAAAGATAAATAGTAGGACCAATAGTAACTAGCCTTTTATAAAGTTAGAATAGTGTGGTTCATACACTACGCAACCCATCATTAGTGTCACTTCTTTTCTTAAAACATTGTATTGCAGGGGGCTGGTTCATCACAATGTGGTTCTCATCCACAAGATAGGCACAACACTAGACATGCTAGTGATGATCACAACATTGAGCCCAACCTTGACATGCATAGTCATGATGGCTTCAATGGCATATGTGGTGGTGATGGCTCCGGCTCCGAAGATATGGATGGAGATGAAGACAATGTTGACAACCAAGACCTGGAGGAGTAACATTGGGCACATAGTCAGTATGCCCCCTTTTGGTTCAAAGTAAAGACATGCAAGAATACTTTTGTAACTATTGGGTGCTAATCTTTTGGTGGTTGTAACTATTGAATGCTAATCTTGTAGTGTTGTGCACTGAATCAGGGGGTTGTGACTACCTTATTTTGCTAGCTACTTAAGTACTATGTATTAATGATATAGCTAAACTCGTTGATGTCATGCATGCTATGAATGAGATGATTTAGTTTATAAATATGTGAATCGACAATTGGCATGATATAGAATTTTCTGTAGCATTTTCGTTGTGCCTTTTATGGCTTAGGATAATTGTTTTTGTGTGGATCTAGTAATTTTCATGAGAGTGCTCCTAGCATTGCAAAATTGGTTTCCTGGCGGTTTCATACCCTCACGAAAAAATTGTTTTCCCGGAGGCTTTACAAACTCACGAAAAAATTGTTTTCCTGGAGGCTTCACATGCTCACGAAAAAAATTGTTTTCTTGGAGGCTTCACACACTCACAAAATATTTGTTTTCCTGGAGGCTTCACATACTCACAAAATATTTTCCTGACGTATTTTCGTGTTGAAAAAACGCCACAACTAATCCTTTCAAAATCTGGTGACAACCTATATTTCGTGAGAGTCACCGTCACGGTCTCCCATCATGAAACTTTTTCACGAGTGCCAGACCCCAGAAAATTGCAATTTTCATGGCGCCTTGACCGTGTGTGCTAATGCGTGATGGCTTAACAACAAGAATTATTTTCATGGAGGTTTTCCATATTTTCATGGCGCACAGGAAAATTTTGTTCTGTGGTAGTGACTTAAACTGTAACACCAACCAAGCTTGAGCATAGCTCAAACTTAGTAGTGGGAACTGGCTTTGTCATCATATCAGCAGGATTAAAATGAGTACTGATCTTGGATATTTTAATATCACCAAGAGCAATAACATCTAAAATGATACCTCACATCAATATGTTTTATCCTCTCATAGAACATCTGATCTTTTGTAAGGCAAATAGCACTCTGACTACATAAAATATAGTAGTGCAAGAATCATCTCCACAAAGCTTAGTATATAAACCTCGAAGCCAAATAGCTTCTTTACAAGCTTAAGAAATAGCCATATATTCAGCTTCAGTAGTGGATAAAGCAACAGTAGAATGTAAGCAAGCTTTCCAACTAACAACACAACCACCAATGGTGAAAACATAATCTGTGAGAGATCTCCTTCTATCCAAATCACCAGCATAACTTGAGTCAACATAACCAACAATTCCATCTCAAGAATTCCCAAACTGCAAACAAGCACAAGAAGTACCACGCATATATCTCAAAATCCATTGAACTGCTTTCCAATGCTCTCTACCAGGATTAGACATGTATCTACTGACAACACTCAGTGCATATGACAAATCAAGATGAGAGCAAACCATAGCATACATAAGAGAACCAACTGCGCTGGTATAAGGAACTCTAGACATGTACTCAATATTATAATCTGACTCAGGACATAGAGCTGAAGATAATATGAAATGTGGAGCTAAAGGAGTACCCACTGGTTTAGCATTATGCATATTGAAATGACAAAGGACCTTCTCAATATACCCTTTCTGACTAAGATATAACTTGCCAGACTGCCTGTCTCTCTCTGATAATCTCCATGCCAAGAATTTGATTTGCTGCACCCAAATCCTTCATCTCAAATTCATTACTCAATTGTGCTTTTAATTTGGCTATTTCTGATTTATAATTTGCAGCAATCAACATATCATCAAATAGAGAAGCAAATAAATAGCTAAACCCTTAGCAATCTTCAAATAAACACAACTATCATAATTAGAACGCTTAAAACCATGTGAGAGCATAAAGGAGTCAAATCTCTTATACCACTGTTTAGGAATGAACAGGCTTCTTCTTTTTAGGCAATGGTACTAAATCCCAAGTGCCATTCTTTTCAAGTGACTCCATCTCATCTTGTATAGCGGTAACCCAATTGTTGCAATCTATAGAAGAAATAGCCTTAGAATAATTAGAAGGTTCAGCACTACCTTCAACATCTTCTGCACAACTCAATGCATAAATAGCAATATTACATTCCTTAATTAACCTCTTGGGTCGAACATGAGGCCTTCTAGACCTGTTAGCTGCAATAGGACGTTGTGGAGACTGCACAACGGGAGAAGAATGTGGGATAACAGATGAATCATCATCAGTAGGTGCATTTGTGACATCAATATCTGGTGTATATCCTGAATCAATAACATGCTCCACCTGCACAATTGAGGTCTACGAACTCTGAACAGGAGCATTAGTAGACATAGCAGAATCATTAAAGACAACACTTCTGCTAGTGAGAAACTTTTTAGATTCAGGATCCCACAATCTATAACTTTAACACCAAAAGCATAACCAAGAAAAATGCTCTTAATAGCTCTAGGCTCCAATTTACCATTATCAACATGAGCATAAGCAGGACAACCAAAAACTCTCAATTCAGAATAATTTGTTGGAAACCAGACCATACCTCAATTGGAGTCTTCTTATCAATAGCAATAGAGGGAGATAAATTAATGAGAAAACAAGCAGTGGAAGCAGCCTCAACCCAGAAACGCCTATTCAAGCCAGCATTAGACAACATGCAACGGGCCTTAGAAATGATAGTCCTGTTCATACGCTCAACCGCACCGTTTTGTTGAGGTGTATGAGCAACGATATGATGTCTCACAATTCCACGAGACTTACAATAAGAATTATAAGCATTAGAACAAAATTCCATTCCATTATTTGTGCGAAGAACCTTCACCTTTCTCTCAGTTTGATTCTCTGCCATAGTCTTCCACTCTTTGAGTGTAGAAAATGCTTCTGATTTATGCTTCAGAAAATAAGGCCACACCTTGATGGTCAACATATAACGAGCCTCCAAAAGAGGTCTTACGAGCTGGCCCCCATAAATCAGAATGCATATAATCAAGAATACCTTCAGTTGTGTGAATCGAAGTGTTGAACTTTACCCTGTTGTGTTTACCAAACCCACAATGCTCATAGAAATCCAACTTAGTGATGTTGTGCCCATCAAGAAGTCCTCTCTTGCTCAAAACTATCATACCAAGCTCAATCATATGTCCAACAAGCATATGCCAAAGATTAGTAGCATCAGAATCTGATAATGACTTGATAGAAACAAAAACATTGCTAATAACTGTAGTGCCTTGAAGAAGATATAGATTGGTAGATAATAAATCACCTTTCATAACAACAAGAGAGCCTTTAATTACCTTCATAACTCCACCTCCAGCGGAGTACTTATACCCTTTGCGATCAAGAGTACTTAATGAAATGAGATTTCTCGTCATAGTTGGAACATACTTCACATCTATCAATGTCCTGACAATACCATCAGACATCTTAATCTGAACACAACCCATGCCTACTACCTTACAAGGAGTGCTATCACCCATCAAAACAGAGCGCCACTATGGACAAATTCATAAGTAGAAAACCAATCTCTATTAATGCAAATATGAAACGAGCAGGCAGAATCAAGAACCCATTCATTATTAGTTTTAGCACATCCAACATAAGCAACGAGAATATCACCATCCGAACTGATATCAGTAAAAGAAATAAAGGCATCACCACATCATTAGATTTACCTTTAGCCTTTTGTTCAACTTTTCTCTTCTCTTTATTCTGCAGCTTATAACATTCAGAAATAACATGTGTATCTCCCTTACAATATCTGCAGAACTTATCTTTGCCTCTAGATTTAGAGCGCCCTCTATGACCACTCAAACTTTTATCTCTACCATTGTTGAATTTCTTCTTTTTTGTCCTACAACGGAGAGATAAACCTTCTCCCTCAGAACTGGCAGCAACTTCAGAAGACACTATCAATTTCATCTTTTTCTTTGTATGCAAAGCATCATAAACCTCATTGACAGTTAGTGTGTCATGACTGTATAATATAGTGTCTCTAAAGTTTGAATAAGAATGGGGCAATGAACACAAGAGCATAAGTGCTAAATCCTCAACATCATATTTTACCTCCATGAACGCTAGGTCCGAAACAATCTCATTGAAGGCTGATAAATGGGAGGCCAAAGAATCACCCTCTTGCAACTTATGTGTGAACAATTTGATCTTCAAATGCATCTTACTGGTGAGATCTTTAGACATGTAGATCGACTCCAGCTTAAGCTATAAAGCATTAGCGGTTTTCTAATCTAAAAACTCTTGCAAAATATTGTTAGATAAATGAAGATGAATTTGTAAAAAAGCCTTACGATCACGACGCTTTTCTTCATCGCTCCAAAGTTCTTTCTTCTTATTGGAGAAGCCATCAAACGTATCATCTAAATCAGTATGTGCTAATATTGCCCCCATCTTAACTTGTCAAAGAGTGAATCAGCGGAACATCATACTTGAGAGAAGCCATGAAAAAAAAATCAGCAACAATTAAATCTGCAGTAGCACTGGTACAATCTCGTGCGCACGAAACAATGATCTTCTGAACCCTGTGTACACTTGCTTGTACGTTCAGCAATGAATCCAGAAACCAAACTCCTGGTGCAATAATCGTGTGCACGTAGCAAGTTTGACCAGAAAACCGACTCGGCGCGCACGCCCGAAGTTTTCCACTCTGTAGCAGCACGAAGATCGAAAAGAAAGCAACGCAGGCGATTTGCAACTCGGCGGAACCAATCGACACGGGCGAATAAAAAAATAAGGCAAGCTCCAGACAAATCGCAAGTGGACAGAGAAACTATCAGCCGACGGGACTCCAGTCGAATCAAAAATAGAATCGCGTCGGGTGAAATCTGGAAGCGGCGGCAGTGGAAGAAAAAAATCGACAGCGACCGCGCGAACAGGGACAACCCTAATAATTTTTTTAATCTAAATCTCGTTTTCAGTTTTGATGTCACTTGGTAGTAAATAATATATAAAACAAGACCGAACGAGACACAAATTTTTACATAAAAAACCCTTACGGGAAAAACCACGAGCGCTAACCGACGATCTTTACTATATAATAGAGAGTTATAAAAGCAGGAAAAATACAATAAGTCTCTCTCTCAATTCTTCTCGTGTAACACACAAGATGTATATATATGAATGAATAGCTAAGAAAATAAATCCTTATATAATATGACCTGAAATATGTAAGGACTCCAGCTCTCACACCTACTAGACGTCTCCAACGAGGCTAGAATTTGGATTATATTTCAAGATGGATACGTTGTGGTCCGCAAAGAAGCATTCATATAGGCAGGCACAAATCACAGAATTGATTCATCTTGGTAGTTTTGCATTGTTTGGTAGCCACTCATGCATGCACACAAGGTAGCTACATGTTTGAAAGATGTGTGAAACTATATTAGGGCGTGGTGTAGAGCGGGAGGGAAAAATGTTGGCTTTTCTTAATAACGATCATGAACTGTGCAAATGATAGAGCCATCGTACTAGTTACGTACAGTTCATCAATGACTGTTATTTGTTCTCCTTGACGAATCGCAGCCTTGTCCAGCTATGCACCATATCAACATCGCTGTCGCTGAATCATGCTCCTCATTGAGATAATTTAAGCTTGTACGCATGGTTCATCCATTAAAATTAAAGCACGTGATCCTACTGGGCACATAGATAATGAACGGATGAGGTTTACAGTGCGTTTGATTTGGGTCAAAGTGTGATTAGGATGGGATGGGGCCATTGCTGTTTTTTAGGACGGGGCGGCCCGGCCTGTTGCTTGTTAGAGCAATGTTAATAACATCGTGGGCTGCAGGCTAAATTCCAACGCCATATTACTTAAAGAATGCATCCTAGGACAGAGGTACAATGGACTGGCTGCTAAAGTGAGCTAATCAATCGATTATTTAATATCTAATGCCTGCATGCAGTCATTGCTATTGATTGGGACCGGTTATTTTCTTTGACCGAGAGATTTAGCCCGCTTTGCACCAGCGACTAGCCAAACACCCGCTCTCTGTCTCTGCTCATTTCTCACTCCATCTAGGACAATTCTGATGTGGCAAGCCTATCCGCCGGCTGACTCATCTTTATTATACCTGCTCTTACAGGAACATGAACTTTTTACCAAACTGAGTAAAAATGAACTTTACCAATTTACCAAAATGCGTATAAATGATGCAAGCCTCAGGACTGTGAACAATTTCAATCAAGGTTACCAATTTATATGATTTCTTTTCAATTTTTGGGAAATATTTTGGTTAGTTAAACATTCAGAAAAAAGGTTTGAAAGCTATCCATTTTGTTAAATTTTATTTTCAAACGTGTCAAATCTTTCTGGGTGATTTCGGGCAAAATGAATTCACTTATAGTTGAAAAATTAGCCATGATTTATTGCGTAAGTTTTGAATATAAGGAATCAGCCGGAACAATTTTTTTTAATTAGGAGCAAATACTAAGGCCCTGTTTGGATCTACTAAGATTTTAAAAATCAAGATTTTAGAATCTGCAAGATCTCCAAACAGGACATTTTATTTTTAGATTTAAAAATCTAATCCTTAGATTTTAAAAATATTATATTTTGGTTATACCTAACTAGAGCCAGATTTTATATGTGAAAAGGCTCACTACCCTTTGGATTTTAAGAATTTGGTTGATATCCAAACAATATAATCTTGATTTTATTTAGATGTATCAAATCAGACTGGGTGATTCTGGGCAAAATGGATTCACTTACAGTTGAAAAAGTAGCCACAATTTTAGAACCCTAACGTCCACCTTTTGAATTTTTGAAGTAACAATTTTTTTGTCGAATACATAGGAGAGTTGTGTATATTTGTATTAAGAAGAGAGAAATCGGTCCTGTACAAACACCGCCACACCACTCCAAACGGAGCTATGAGGGGTTGTCATTATAACAAGAGCTGTAAACTTATAAATAACACAAGGGTGAGACCTGACCCTGAAGAGACTACCCCAAGCTAAACTAGATTGGCGCATCATCTTCTAGACCTAAATTATTCATTGATTAATTGAAGTAACAATTAATGAATAATTTTGGGAGCAAACTAGACCGGTGTAGCATGTGAAAGAGTTAAAAATCCGGCGAGGCAAGTGAGGTTTGGCGGCCACGGGAGAGAGGCCTAGCAGAATATTTTGCTCTGTGGCCGGTCACCTGCATGCCTCCAAGCCAAACAGGTCGAAATAAGGGGCTGCCCCCTGTGTCGGGTTCTCTGCTATACTACTCATGTGATCAATTTTTTCCTTACCTCCTGTCAACCCTATTTTGAAAAGTGTGATACATGTCAGCACTACCACAAAAATGATTTATAGTGGCGCAACCCAATTTAACATAGCGGCAGCCCAATAAAAACCCGCCGCTACAATTAAAAAATATTTATAGCGACGGCCCAAAACATCACCTGCCGCTAAAGTCCACGTTAGCGGCGGCCCAAAATGTCACCCGCCGCTAATGCCCATTAGCAGCGGTCCAAAACGTCACCCGCCGCTAAAAACATTTCATACATCGCAATAATACGTGGCCCATATAAAATGAAGGACAACCCTAGCCCCAGCCGGCCACTCCTCCTTCTCTCCCTCACCCAGCTGCCGCCTTCTCTCTCCCTCCCGAGCCATCGACTCTCTCCCTCCTGAGCAGCCTCCCCTCTATACCGCGCCCCTCTCCTCCGGCCGGCCGGCCCTCTTCCCCGCGCCGCCCTCTCCTCCGCCTTTTTTTCCCGCTCCACTATGCCGCGACGCCCTCCCCTCTCCACCGCACCGACCTCTCCCCCGCGCCACCCTCTCCGCCTCTTCCTCCCACTCCCCTCGGCTATGACGTCCTCCCCTCTTCCCCGCGACGCCCTCTTCTGCCTTCTTCTCCCGGTCCCCTCGCGGGCGGTGGTGGCGGCGGGGTAGCCGGATCCGGTGATGGAGTCACCAGATCTGATGATGGGCAGCCGGATCTGGCCTCGGGACTGCCGGATCCGGGCCGGACAGTGACGGGTGGTGGCGAGCGACGCCCTCCTCTGCATCTTCCTCCCGCTCCCCTCGCGGGCGGCGGCAGAGGCGGGGCGGCCGGATCTGGGGATAGAGTCACCAGATTCGATGATGGGGCGATCAGATCTGGCCCCAGGGCTGCCGGATCCGGGCCGGACGACGGCGGGTGGTGCGAGCGACGGCCTTGTGGGTGGCGACCTGCTCCTCTCTCCCTCTCCCGCCCGCCGATCGATCCGGTAGGTCGAGCGACGCGGGGTGGCGCTGCGTGTGAGGAGACGGCAGATCAGGCAGCGGGGCAGCGAGCACGAGGATCTACGGCGGCGCTCGACCTCCACGGCGGCCAACGGACCTTGGTGGCGGGTCTAGCATGGACTTTGAGAGTGGGCCGAGAGCAGGCCTGCGGGCTTTTTTTTTGTTTTTCAGATTCAACGGTAGCGGCGGGTGAAGATGTCACCCGCCGCTACTAATCATTCTATAGCCGCGGATTATTTGAACCACGGGTCATCTGCCGCTAAAGATGCTTTATTTTTAGCTACGAAACCGTAGCAGCGGTGACGCATGCCCGCCGCTACAGTGTGTTTTAGATCGCCGCTACAGGTCTTTTTTACAGTAGTGCAGGCACCACGCCCAGTTGTAAGTTGCATTTTATTTTTCCTGATCAAATAATCACATAGTTACTAGTGTTGTCTAACAACCAAGTGAGTGTGTAGCAGTGTCCTCATCTCGGTTACAATCCCTTGCTTCTCTGTCATGTTGACGGATGCCAGCTCCATTAATCCCCTATCCAACAGATCCCACTGGAACCGCTTGACAAGCTCCTTAACAAATGATAGCAAAACAGTGAGAACAATGGTTGCGCCAGGGCACGCCCTCCGCCCAGCACCAAAAGGCATCATTTTTGTCGTTGTTTGGCCACCAGAGATACAATTGATGCTGGACCCTTCTCCTCCGTCCATGAACCACTCAGGCCTGAACACGTTGGGTTCTGTCCACAACCTTTGTATTAAGTAGGAGAGATTTTAAATTTTTAGAACCCTAACGACCATCTTTTGAATTTTTGAAGTAACAATTTTTATCTCGAATACATAAGAGAATTGCGTATTTTTGTATTAAGAAAAGAGAAGCCGGTCCCGTACAAACACCGCCACCCTAGTCCAAACCAAGCTGCAAGGGGCTGTCATTATTACAAGACTTGTAAACTTATATATAACACAACACAAGGGTGATACCTGACCCTGAAGAGACTACCCCAAGCTAAACTAGCTTGGTGCGTCATCGAGACCAAAGTTATTCATTGATTGTTTGAAGTAACAATCAATGAATAATTTTTGAAGCAAACTAGACTGGTCTAGCGTGTGAAGTGTTAAAAATACGGCAAGGCAACGAGGTTTAATTTGGTGGCCACGGGACAGAGGCCTAGCAGAATATTTGGCTCCGTGGCCGGCCCTTGCATGCTTCCAAGCCAAACAGGTCGAAATATGGGGCTGCTCCCTGCCGTCTGGTTCTCTTCTATACTACTCCTATGATCATTTTCTTGTTTACCTCCGGTAAACCCTATTTTGAAAAGTGATGCATGTCAAGCACCACGCCAGGTTGTAAGTTGCATTTTATTTTCTCTGATCAAATAATCACATAGTTACTAGTGTTGTCTAACAACCAAGCGAGTGCGTAGCAGTGTCCTCATCTCAGTTACAATCCCTTGCTTCTCTGTCATGTCGACGGATGCCAGCTCCATTAATCCCCTATCCAACAGTTCCTACTGGAACCGCTTGACAAGCTCCTCAACAAACGATTACAAAACTGTGAGAGCATTGGCTGCACCAGGGCACGCCCTCTGCCCAGCACCAAAAGGCAAAATGGATTCACTTATAGTTAAAAAATTAGCCACAATTTTTAGAACCCAAGCGACCACCTTTTGATTTTTTGAAGTAATAATTTTTTTTCGAACACATAGGAGAGTTGCGCATCTTCGTATTAAGAAGAGAGAAATCAATCCCGTACAAACACCACCAGCCCACTTCAAACCAAGCTGTGAGGGGCTGTCATTATTACAGAGTTCTAAACTTATAAATAACCCAATACAAGGGTGACACCTGACCCTGAAGAGACTACCCCGAGCAAAACTAGCTTGGCGCGTCATCTTCTAGACCTAAATTATTCATTGATTGTTTGAAGTAACAATCAATAAATAATTTTGGAAGCAAAGTAGACCGATGTAGCGTGTGAAAGTGTTAATAATACGGCAAGGCAAGCAAAGTTTGGTGGCCACGGAAGAGAGGCCTAGCAGAATATTTGGCTCCGTGGCCAGGTCCCTACATGCCTCCAAGCCAAACAAGTCGAAATAAGGGGCTGCCCCCTGCCGTAGAGTTCTCTGCTATACTACTCCTCTGATCGATTTTTTCCTTAACTCCGGTCAACGTTATTTTGAAAAGTTTGATCCATGTCAGGCACCACACCCTGTTGTAAGTTGCATTTTATTTGCCCTAATCAAATAATCACATAGTTACTAGTGTTGTCTAACAACCAAGCGAGTGTGTAGCGGTGTCCTCATCTCAGTTACAATCCCTTGCTTCTCTGTCATGTTGACAGATGGCTCCTCCATTAATCCCCGATCCAACAGTTCCCACTGGAACTGCTTGACAAGCTCTTCAACAAACGATTGCAAAACTGTGAGAGCAATCGCCATGCCAGGGCACGCCCTCCGCCCGGCACCAAAAGGCATCATTTTTGTCGTTGTTTGACCACCAGAGATACAATTGACGTTGGACCCTTCTCCTCCGTCCATGAACCACTCAGGCCTTTGGATTCTGTCCACAACCTTTGTATTAAGTAGGAGAGCTTTTAAATTTTTAGAACCCTAACGACCATCTTTTGAATTTTTGAAGTAACAATTTTTATCTCGAATATGTAAGAGAGTTGCGTATCTTTGTATTAAGAAAAGAGAAGCCGGTCCCGTACAAACACCGCCACCCCAGTCCAAACCGAGCTGCAAGGGGCTGTCATTATTATAAGACTTGTAAACTTATAAATAACACAACACAAGGGTGATACCTGACCCTGAAGAGACTACCCCAAGCTAAACTAGCTTGATGCGTCATCGAGACCAAAGTTATTCATTGATTGTTTGAAGTAACAATCAATGAATAATTTTTGAAGCAAACTAGACTGGTGTAGCGTGTGAAGTGTTAAAAATACGGCAAGGCAACGAGGTTTAATTTGGTGGCCACGGGAGAGAGGCCTAGCAGAATATTTGGCTCCGTGGCCGGCCCCTGCATGCTTCCAAGCCAAACAGGTCGAAATATGGGGCTGCTCCCTGCCGTCTGGTTCTCTTCTATACTACTCCTATGATCATTTTCTTGTTTACCTCCGGTAAACCCTATTTTGAAAAGTGATGCATGTCAAGCAACACGCCAGGATGTAAGTTGCATTTTATTTTCTCTGATCAAATAATCACATAGTTACTAGTGTTGTCTAACAACCAAGCGAGTGCGTAGCAGTGTCCTCATCTCAGTTACAATCCCTTGCTTCTCTGTCATGTCGACGGATGCCAGCTCCATTAATCCCCTATCCAACAGTTCCTACTGGAACCGCTTGACAAGCTCCTCAACAAACGATTACAAAACTGTGAGAGCATTGGCTGCACCAGGGCACGCCCTCTGCCCAGCACCAAAAGGCAAAATGGATTCACTTATAGTTGAAAAAGTAGCCACAATTTTTAGAACCCAAGCGACCACCTTTTGATTTTTTGAAGTAACAATTTTTTTTCGAACACATTGGAGAGTTGCATATCTTTGTATTAAAAAGAGAGAAATCAGTCCCGTACAAGCACCACCACCCCACTTCAAACCAAGCTGTAAGAGGCTGTCATTATTACAAGAGTTCTAAACTTATAAATAACACAACACAAGGGTCAGACCTGACCCTGAAGAGACTACCCCGAGCTAAACTAGCTTGGTGCGTCATCTTCTAACCTAAATTATTCATTGATTGTTTGAAGTAACAATCAATAAATAATTTTGAAAGAAAAATAGACCAGTGTAGCGTGTGAAAGTTTTTAAAATACGGCAAGGCAAGCGAAGTTTGGTGGCAACGGGAGAGAGGCCTAGCAGAATATTTGGCTCCGTGGCCAGGTCCCTGCATGCCTCCAAGCCAAATAGGCCCAAATAAGGGGCTGCCTGCCCCCGGCCGTCGGGTTCTGCTATACTACTCCTGTAATCAATTTTTTCCTTAACTCCGATCAACCATATTTTGAAAAGTGTGATGCATGTCAGGCACCACGCCCAGTTGTAAGTTGCATTGTATTTGCCCTGATCAAATAATCACATAGTTACTAGTGTTGTCTAACAACCAAGCGAGTGCGTAGCGGTATCCTCATCTCGGTTACAATCCCTTGCTTCTCTGTCATGTCGACGGATGGCTCCTCCATTAATCCCCTATCCAACGGTTCCCACTGGAACCGCTTGACAAGCTCTTCAACAAATGATTGCAAAACCGTGAGAGCAATCGCAGCGCCAGGGCACGCCCTCCGCCCAGCACCAAAAGGCAACATTTTCGTAGTTGTTTGAGCACCAGAGATACAATTGACGTTGGACCCTTCTCCTCCTTCCATGAACCTCTCAGGCATGAACACGTTGGGGTCTGTCCACAAGGTGGCGTCACGCCCAATGTTAGCTAGATTGACGTTCACAATGGAGCCCTTGGGTATCGCATATTTGTCGAGGATGACGTCCTTGTCCGTGGTGTGCGCCAGGAGGTAGTGTGCTGGAGGATGAAGACGCAGGGCTTCGACCACCACCGCCTCCAAGAATGGGCGCCTCGGCCGTGGCTCACAGCATGGCACGAGGTTGCTACTCGCTCGCTCAGCGATGTCCATGTGCAATTTCTGCTGGATATCCTGTTCAAAGATACAAATATATTGCGTAAGTTTTTTATATAAGGAATCAGCCAGAAATAAATGGGCAATAGTTTTGCAATCACGAGCTAGTACAAAAGTACCTGGTGGAGCACAAGGCGTGCCACAATCCAATCGAGTGCCGTGGTTGTGGTCTTTACGGAGGCGTTCATGTACTCCCAGCACAGGCTCACCATCTCGTCTTCTCCAAGTCCAAGCCCAAGAAGGGTGTGCACGTAGCATCCGGCAACCTTCTCTGGCTGCTTCCGACAAGCACTGATGAGAGCTGTGACAAGAAAATGGTGCCTCCTCTGAGCGCTCAACAGCTTCCTCCACTTAGGAAGGTAGTACACAACCTTGAGGAGCGCCGGCATGAGGTGAAACGCATCTAGCTCAACGATGAGAGAGATGATCTCTGCGTGCAAGTCTCGCAAGCGTGCGAGCACGTCCTCGTCAGCCTCTTCGCCAAAGCAAAGCGCGGAGAAGAAGCTGAACATGGCATGCCGGAACGGCTCCGACGGGGCGATGACACCGCCCTCCGTCCCAGCTACAGAAGACTCAAGATTCTTGACAAGCCCGTCGATGGACGACCGGAGCACATCGAGGGCGTGCTGCACTGCCATGAGGTGTGAACTAAGGTTGCGGCGGAGGAGGCTCCAGCGGCCGCAGTAGGTGGTACTGTTGATGCCATGGCTGTTTACACCCTCGAACCATGATGTTGGGCGGTGGGCAAAAATAGTGCCCATTTGGGTGAGGGCTTTGTACGTGATTTCATGGCAGGCGAGGAAGACGGCTGGCTTGCTGCCGACCCAGAGGGAGACCACCGGTCCATGGGAGTTGTGGAGGCGCTCAAGAACAGCGGTGAGGGAAGCAATGTTCGGAGAGTACCAGAAGAGATTTCCTATGAACGGTAGACGTGGCCAGGGCGCAGGAGGGAGCGGGTGTCCATTGTGGCGTGGCTTGTGATTCGTGGACACCAACAGGAGCACAAGGACTGGGAGGATGGCGATGGAGAAGAGTACGAGTATCGGATGCATTGCCTTAGAATAAAACAATCGTGAATTTTTGTTCCGGAGAAACCTGCGCATCCATCTTTGCACTCCCAGGATTTTATAAGGGCTCGGCGACAGGAGAATACCGCCAGGATTTTATAAGGGCTCGACGACAGGAGAATACCGCCTTTCATCATAACTAGCAAAGTGTCCGTGCGTTGCTACGGGTTTAAAAAAACTTAATATAATATAATTGTTGATACTTTTTTCTTGAAAGATCATATTTATATTATTGTTGATGCTTCTTAGTGTACCATTTTATATGTCATAAGTAACAATTTTTCTATCATTTTTCACCGTATTCTTATCGTAAATATTTTTTTTACCTATAATATTAACGATTTTCATATGTAGTGTTGTTTGAGTGCTATGTTGTAAAATTAAGTAAAATGGTATTAAAAAATACTTAAATATGAGAAGTATCGATATGAAGCCCAATTCGCCATACAAAGAGGGATTCTCATAAGCTCATGATGTCTATAAGACGCCACTGGACCTCTATGAAGCCCAACATGTAAGACCAAGGTTGTGACCCAATGCCTAAAGATTTTTGAAGCTTTATCCGATAGGAAAAAACAATTCACGCAGAATACAAATAACACTGTAATGCGACGTGATTTTGGACTTGAAAACATGCTATAATGAGAAAAGTTAAAACACAAAAGTTCTAGATCTCGTCGAGACATTTTCGGAACATATGTGGATCATATTATTTAGACTTTGAAGATAGGGGATATGGGCCCCGCACAGAGACCTGCGCAGAGAAGTCTGAATCAGAACAAATATTTTTGCATCATAAATTTGGAAATCAAAACGGTGGAATCTTGACTTCCATTGAAAATCAATGTTATAAAACTTTTTGAGATCTACGACATAGAGTCTGAGTTTGCTCATTTGAACTCCGGACGAGGGATTTATGAGTTCCACCTAAATTAATAGGAGTAGAGATAGAAGGGGCGAGACACAGGTTCGGTTTTCATGAGGGAATCTGAAGGTAATAGCTTTGGATCCCGATATTTGATTGTTTTGTTTTATCTATCACTACCGGAAACCGGCCGCGAGTGTTCCATGTTTTGCCGAGTGCATCATATCAGGCACTCGGCAAACCGACTCTTTGCCGAGTGTAAAAAAATTACACTCGGTAAATACTTTGTCGAGTGTATTTTTGGCTGGCACTCAGCAAAGACCTCCCTTTGTTGAGTGTTTTTTCGGTGACACACGGCAAAGGGAGGTATTTGCCAATGCACACTCGGCAAAGATCATTTTCAATTGTTTTGATCATATTTAAATTAAATAATATGTTGAATTTTGAATTCAAATTTGTCATGTCACTGTTTAATGATAATTCTAACTTATTTATATTTTTGTTTTCTTTGTTTATAATTTTATAAAAAATATGTTTAGAAATGAGACTATATGGCTACAAAATTATGAAAACATGTAGCCATAGTCTATGTGTAATGAACCTAAACAAGAGTAACTTCTTTTAAAATTTTAACCAAAAATTATACTCCCATGTGTGTATGATTTCTGCATACACACCAATTTGCACCGTAAAAATTATTAAGATTATTAAAATAAAAATCAATTAAGAAAATGTAAAAAGTGACATGACTCTATGAATTCAAATTAGAAATAATTTATAATCATAAAAATGGAACAAAGTGATAGATTATATTTTTTCTTAGATTGTACAAAAAAGAATCAATTCATTTGAACCAAGAATGGGGAACATATACATGTTTGAAATTCTAAATATGAATCAAAACAAGTTCTTTGCCGAGTGTTTCTTTTCTGGCACTCGGCAAAAAAATGTCTTTGCCGAGTGCCTGACAAAATACTCTCGCAAAGAGATAAAATATAAAAAGTGTAAAAACAGGGTGTAGCCACAAATGAATATATGGTGCTGTAGTAGGGAACTATACGCGTGAAATGGAGGTCGCGGGTTGGAATCTTGACGGGCACACTTAGTCACGTAGCGCGCAAAAAAATGCAACGACTTGTATATCTTTGTATTAAGAAGGAAAAAATCGATCCCGTACAAACACCGCCACCCCACTCCAAACCGAGCTGTGATGGGCTGTCATTATTACAAAAGTTGTAAACTTATAAATAACACAACACAAGGGTGAGACCTGACCCTAAAGAGACTACCCCGAGCAAAACTAGCTTGGCTCGTCATCTTCTAGGCCTAAATTATTCATTGATTGTTTGAAGTAACATTTAATGAATAATTTTGGAAGCAAACTAGACCGGTGTAGCATGTTGAAAGTGATAAAAATACAGTGAGGCAAGCGAGGTTTGGTGGCCACGGGAGATACGCCTGGCAGAATATTTGGCTCTGTGGCCGGGCCCCTGCTTGCCTCCAAGCCAAACAGGTCGAAATAAGGGGCTGCCCCCTGCCGTCTGGTTCTCTGCTATACTACTCCTGTGATCAATTTTTACATTACCTCCGGTGAACCTATTTTGAAAAGTGTGATGCATGTCAGGCACTACACCCAGTTGTAAGTTGCATTTTATTTGCTTTGATCAAATAATCACATAGTTACTAGTGTTGTCGAACAACCAAGCGAGTGCGTAGCGGTGTCCTCAGCTCGGTTACAATCCCTTGCTTCTCTGTCATGTCAACGGATGCCTCCTCCATTAATCCCCTATCCAGTGGTTCCCACTGGAAGCGCTTGATAAGCTCCTGAACAAACGATTGCAAAACCGAGAGAGCAATGGCCGCGACGGGGCACGCCCTCCGCCCAGCACCAAAAGGCATCATTTTCGTCATTGTTTGACTACCGGAGATACAATTGATGCTGAACTCTTCTCCTCCTTCCATGAACCGCTCAGGCCTGAACGTTGGGGTCTGTCCACAAGGTGGCATCACGCCCAATATTAGCTAGATTGATGTTCACAATGGAGCCCTTGGGTATCACATATTTGTCGAGTATGACGTCCTTGTCCATGGTGTGTGCCAGGAGGTAGTGTGCTGGAGGATGGAGGCACTGGGCTTCGACCACCACGAACAACAGAAATGGGCGCATCTGCCACGGCTCATTGCATGGAACATGGTTGCCACTCGCAAAGACTATTTTTCAATTATTTTGATCATTTTTAAATTAAACAATACATTGAATTTTGAACTCAAACTTGCCATGTCACTGTTGAATGACAATTACAACCCATTTATATTTTTGTTTCTTTTTTTAATGATTTTATAAAAAATATGTTTTGAAATGAGGCTATATGGCTATTATGTTATGAAAACATATGACAGTCTATGTGTAGTGAACCTAAACAAGAGTAAGTTCTTTTAAAATTTTAACCAAAAATTATACTCACATGTGTGTATGATTTCTACATACTCACCAATTTGCACCGCAAAAATCATTAAAGTTGTAAAATAAAAATCAATTAAGAAAATATAAAAAGTGACATGACTCTATAAATTCGAATTAGAAATAAGTTATAATCATCAAAATGGAACAAAGTGATAGATTATATTTTTTTAAGATTATACTAAAAAGAATCAGTTCATATGGACCAAGAATGGGAAACATATACATGTCTGAATTCTAAATATGAATCAAAACAGTTTCTGTGCCGAGTGTTTCTTTTCTAGCACTCGGCAAAAATTGTATGTTTATATTAAGAAGAAAAAAATCAATCCTGTACAAACACCGCCATCCCACTCCAAACCGAGTAGTGATGGGCTGTCATTATTACAAGAGTTGTAAACTTATAAATAACACAACATAAGGGTGAGACCTGACCCTAAAGAGACTACCCCGAGCAAAACTAGCTTGGCGCGTCATATTCTAGGCCTAAATTATTCATTGAATGTTTGAAGTAACAATCAATGAATAATTTTGGAAGCAAACTAGACCGGTGTAGCATGTGAAAGTGATAAAAATATGGCGAGGCAAGCGAGGTTTGGTTGCCACGGGAGAGAGGCCTAGCAGAATATTTGGCTCCATGGCTGGGCCCCTGCATGCCTCCAAGCCAAACTGGTCGAAATAAGGGCTGCCCCCTGCCATCGTGTTCTCTGCTATACTACTTCTGTCATCAATTTTTTTCCTTACCTCCGGTCAACCCTATTTTGAAAAGTGTTCCTAGGTGCGATAAATTTTGTTTTTTGTGATTTTATTTGGTTTCTTTTTGCGATTTAGATTTTGCCGAGTGCATGAAGAAAAACACTCGGCTGAGTAAATGTGTGTCGAGTGCTCTTTGCCTTTGCCAAGTGTTTCTATCACTCGGCAAAGACCGGGATTCCAGTAGTGTATGTCAGAATGTAGTTTTATATATATCGTCATTGATCAATTCGCACGAGGATAACCTCATATCATGGAACAAACTAGTGCAGTGCATATCTGCCTAAACAAAGACACTGATTTCTTTCATTGGAACCTACACCAACATGGCAGTTTTGGGTACAATCTATGTATTTAGCTGTCATAAATAATGGGTTTGTTGAGAGGAATACAAGGCTTTGAAAATTAAAAATTCCGCTTAAAATAAAAATATTCATATGATACTTATATAAAGGGGTTGTACTAACAAAAGATAATCTAGCAAAGAGAAATTAGAATGCTAGTAAAAAATACAGCTTCCGTTCAAAGGACAAGACTATTCATCATATTTTCTTTGTGTGCAAACATGCTATAATTCTTTGGTGTTTAGTTCAAATTTTCTTTGGGTTACAACCACCACAAAACAAGGATCCATGTTCGGGGACTGGCTCAATGGAATAGAGAGTACATTAAAACAACAACTACTTGTGGGAGCTTCGGCTATGTATTGGGTTATATGGCTTAGTAGAAATGATGTTGTTTTGGATAAAAATCCAATAAAATTTTATATGCAGATACTTTATAGGGGGACTCGTTGGATGCGCTTTTGGGTTCCGTTGTAGATGCATGAAGAAGACAAGGAGCGAATATTCAGAAGCATGAGATCGTGGCCATGCAAATTTTCATCACTCATGGATGGAGATTAATGAGGACATCACTCCTATGGATACACACAACACTCCTCCAATTCTGGACTTGCAACGTCCAATGACTAGAGCTCGTGCACGACGACTAAATTTAGAGGTGAGCTCGTTCCTACGTTCTTCGCTATATGTTACTTTTGAGAATGGTTTGCTACCTAATGATTATTTTATGATTAGAAACCATGGAGAGGACCAGAAGATGACGGGAGAAGGAGTTGGAAACGTGGAGGACCAGCAAGGGCTTGGAAGCCAAAGTGGAGGCCCAATCAAAACCGACTTCGAGTCTGTTTTGGGGCCCAGGACCAGTTTATACTAAAACAGTCGTCCAGGACGCACACGGGCTCGGATTTGGACGTTCTACATATGCATGGAAAGATAAGGAGAAGACCTTTCTAATGCCGCCAGTCTTATGTCAAAATTCATTCGGAGTCATCGGGAATCATCGAAACAAGAGAGAGTCCAGAATCTGTGTCGGTGCTGCGTCGCCTATTTTTGGCCTTTGGGCTTTGTATCTAGTTGAGCCCAATTAGGGGTGCGTCCAGAGGGTTTTGCACAATCCTAGGGTCTTTATATACAGCCACCACCACACCATTAGGGTTCGGATTTTACTTAGATCAATTCTGTTCATAAATAGTATCGCCGTTCATCGGTTTGTGAGACCCCAACTTTGAGAGTTTAATCATACATCTGCAATTGTGTTGCATTCTTCGTTGTTCTTGCTTGTGTTCTTGATTCGCAGGCAGGGATTAGCCTTCTCGGCGAGGTCAATCGTCTTTGAATGGTTGATAACCGGAGGAGACGTCGTGCTGCGATTGCGGGGTTTAGAACGTGCTGTTCTGAAGCCGGATCGATTTGTGTGTCGCCTCCGACCAAATCAACTTACTAAGAACCTTTCGGAAGATCGGGAACCCTTGTTCACATCAAGTGGTAATCAGAGCTTCAGGCGCACCGTCAGGTTCGCACTACCCTTTAGTTTTGTTTTCATGTTCTTCCTATCGTCCACAGAAAAGCCAAAAAAAAAAATTCCCCCGTCCATAACCACGTGTTTAGCCTTTGCATATTTCAATTTCAGAGTCCGTAGTGTTAAGTTTGTGCCCTAGTTCTTGTTTAGTCGCTGGTTTAGTTTGTGTTTTTGTTGTCAGTAGTGTTTTCCTTGCAATCCTAGCCGCCATCCCTTCGACCACCCTCGGTTTTGTCGGCTTTGTCGGCTTTGTGTGCTAGGGTTGATTGATCAACACGCCCACCCTAATCCCACCCTAAACCCACCCTCAACACCTCGGACCAATTTTCATAAATTCCAATTTCCGCTGCATGCACCTCGCCAAAAAAAAAAATCCCTACCCGACCCCAAGCCCGACTCGGGTTTCACTCAAACCCCCGGTTTCTTCATAACCGATTCCGACACTCCTTCGGTAAAACAGCCATAACTTTTCGCTCGGTTGTCCGTTTTGGCTGAAATTTTTACAGGAGATTCTTGACAAAAAGTTGAGCATACCCACACTTGGCTATGCCCTGTGTGCCCTCGTCAAAAAATTCAAAAAAAATCGGAAAGATAAAGAAAAAATTCATTCAAGTTGAAACCTGACGTTTTCTAAAACTTCAAGATTTTCTGTAGGCCAGGTGCTAGTTCTGTTTGAGCTGAAATTTTTTGTGGTTTCTTTCTCGTTGTTAATGAGTTGGAAAAAAATATCAAAAAAATAAAATAAAATAAAAAGAAATTTAGGATTCCTACTAGTGCTCCATCTAGCCCTCTGGAATTTCTGAGTTTGGCTATTTTATACTTAGCCCCCTGTTATCGACTGTGTGCCTTTGTCTCCTTGTTTCTTCTTTGCTATTACTACTGTTCTAGGACATAGTTAGACCAGCAACTAGGGACAAGTTACTTGGACACTTATTCAGCTTTACTATCTGTTTTTGATTTGTGTGCCACTCAAATATATATATTTGGCCTTTCTAGCTCTACATACTTCTTCTGGATAGCACATAGGTTATTTTGTAACCCTTGCAATCGTGGAACACAGCTCCCTGGTATCCTTCGCTTTGTTGTTTTCAGAACTTGGTTAGAGCTTTACAAGAAGCTTCCTTTTGCTGTGTTGAGAGGCGCCACTGCTTAGTACTTTTGTAGGGATAACCTTCACTTTTTGTTTCCTGTTTTGGTGTTTCTGATGTCAGGAAGTGATGGAGAGGGTGCTTCACCCTCAAAATTTGATGAGTGCATGAGCCAAAGTCAGCTACAGAAGGCTTTGCAGGCGGTTCAGAGTGATTTGGCAGAGACGATCACCAGGGCCGTCACCGACGCCGTCACCAAGCTTCACCTGGGAGAAAGCATTGAGCGGTTGGATAAGAGAGTCTCTAAGCTAACCGATCAGGTTGTCGAATTGGAGACCGCTCACAAGACCAACAACACCAACACCAACACCAATAACGACGTTGAAGACGATCATGATGTAGCAACGGTGTATAAGGTTGATGGCACCGTCGATAGGTCAGCTACAAGGACCGTAAGGTTACGACGTCATTTGCAACGTAACCCTCAAGGTATGGGTGGTTTCCACAACCACAACCGTCGCACACAAGGTAACCATGCACCAGATGACCCATATGCTAAAATTAAGTTTTCAATTCCTTCGTTTTTAGATTAGTACGATGGTGATGCTTACCTTGATTGGGAAATGATAGTAAAATAAAAATTTAATGCCCACCTTGTTCCTGAACAACATAGAGTTAGACAAGCCACTAGCGAGTTTAAGGACTTTGCTATTGTTTGGTGGAGTGGTCTAGCTGCTGAAACCGACTTGCCTACTTCATGGGAAGAACTTAAGGTAGAAATGCGTGATCGTTTTGTTCCTCCTTCTTTTTATAGAGAAATTCGTAATAAACTGCAGCGTTTAGATCAAGGAGATAAAACTGTTCAGGAGTATTTTAGTGAGCTTCAGAAGGGTTTGATTCGTTGTGCTGTGGTTGAAAAAGTAGAAGATCAGATTTGCCGCTTTTATTCTGGTTTGAGAAAAGAAATTCAGGACATCCTTGATTATAAAGAATTTTATATCCTCAACCAGTGTTTCCAGTATGCTATGCTTGCAGTGAAAGAATCACAAGGACTTTTCCAGGCTTTTGAGGAGTACAACAAGTCTAGGAATTTCTACCCACCACGGCCAACGGGGACTTCGGGGCTGCCCAAACCATCTTTCCGGCCGCCCCCACCAGCTAGTGTTGTTTCTGCAGCACCAAGATCAGCCCCTGCCCCTTCTACGCGCTCAGGTAAAAATTCTGTGCAGGTACCGGCTAGTAGTGCCTCTTCTATTGCTTCGATGGGACGCACTATAGGGATTCAGTGCCACCGCTGCCATGGTCTTGGCCATGTGCAGAAAGATTGTCCAAGTAGGCGGGCATATGTGGCGACAGATGATGGCGGTTACATGAGCACCTCCGATGTGGAGGAGGAGGAGGAGGATGTCGCTGCCACCAGCGGTGACCTCGTCCTTGGAGGCGGAGATACCACGGGCTACATGAATATTATTGTGCAGCGTGTGCTTAGCACGCAAATCCAGCAGCCCGAGATGATGCAGCGATATAACTTGTTCCAGATTTTCTTCGTCATCAAGAATCGTCGAGCACATGTCATCATTGATGGAGGATGCTGCAACAATTTGGTGAATTCTGATGTGGTTAAGAAGCTTGATTTGACCACACGCCCACATCCACATCCATACTACATTCAGTGGTTAAATGACTCTGGAAAAGCTAAGGTAATCCAAACTTGCAGAGTTCCTTTTTTCATTGATTCCTATGTGGATTCTATTGATTGTGATGTTGTACCCATGCAAGCTTGTTCACTTTTATTGAGTAGACCTTGGGAATTTGATAATGATGTTGTACACCATGGTAAAAGTAATAAGTACACTTTTATGCATAAAGGAACTAAAATTACTTTGTTACCAATTACCCCTGCTGAAATTGTACATGCTGATTTAGAACGAGCTGCTAGTTTGAAAAATAAAGGCCCTGAAATTCAGAAACCTGTTAATTCTGATTCTACACCAAGTAATGTTAATGATTCTTCAAGTTCTAAGGGTGCTGGAATTAAATTACAAGGTCGTTCATGTCTTGCCACAAAATCTGAGCTTGCTGAAATTTCTGCTGATGATATTTGCTATGCTTTGATATGCAAACAAGCCTTGTTTTCGCTTGGTGATATTGCTTCTAGTGCTTTGCCTCCTGCTATCACTAACCTTTTGCAGGAGTATGAGGATGTTTTCCCAGCTGAGATCCCCCCGGGATTGCCACCTTTGAGAGGGATTGAGCATCAAATTGATTTGATTCCTGGTGCTACTTTGTCAAACCGTGCTGCTTATAGGACCAACCCTGAGGAGACTAAGGAGATACAACGACAAGTCCAAGACCTTTTGGATCATGGGTATGTTCGTCAATCACTTAGTCCTTGTGCTGTTCCTATACTTTTGGTTCCTAAGAAAGATGGTTCTTGGCGTATGTGTGTAGATTGTAGAGCCATTAATAACATTACTATTAGGTATCGTCATCCTATTCCTAGGCTAGACGACATGCTTGATGAGTTATGTGGTGCTATAATTTTCACTAAAATTGATTTGCATAGTGGCTACCATCAAATTAGAATGAAACTTAGAGATGAATGGAAAATAGCTTTCAAAACCAAATTCGGATTGTATGAGTGGTTAGTAATGCCTTTTGGGTTAACTAATGCACCCAGAATTTTCATGCGTTTGATGAATGAGGTTTTAAGACCTTTTATTGGCAAATTTGTGATTGTTTACTTTGATGATATCTTGATTTATAGCAAATCCATGGATGATCATATGATTCATTTGCGTTCTATTTTTCATGCTTTGCGAGTTGCACGTTTATTTGGTAACCTTGAGAAGTGCACCTTTTGCACGGATCGAGTCTCCTTTCTTGGCTATGTTGTGACTCCACAGGGAATTGAGGTGGATGAGGCAAAGATTGAAGCCATAAAGAGCTGGGCTGTACCAAAAACTATCACACAGGTGAGGAGTTTTCTTGGTCTTGCAGGTTTCTACCGCCGCTTTGTCAAAGATTTCAGCACCATTGCTGCACCGTTGCATGAGTTGACAAAGAAGGGCGTTGACTTCCATTTTGGTAAGGTATATCATGAGTCTTTTGATGCTTTGAAGGATAAACTTACACATGCACCATTGCTGCAATTACCCAATTTTGATAAGACTTTTGAGCTTGAATGTGATGCTAGTGGTATAGGCATTAGTGGTGTTTTGATACAAGATGGTAAACCTGTTGCATACTTTAGTGAGAAAATTACTGGGCCTGTTTTGAATTATTCCACGTATGATAAGGAACTATATGCACTTGTACGTTCTTTAGAGACATGGCGTCATTATTTGTTGCCCAAAGAATTTGTTATTCATTCTGATCATGAATCACTTAAGTATATTCGTTCTCAATGCAATTTGAACCGTAGACATGCTAAATGGGTTGAGTTTATTGAGTCTTTTCCTTATATTATTAAACATAAGAAAGGGAATGATAATGTGATTGCTGATGCTTTATCTAGGCGATATACTTTGTTGTCTCAACTTGATTGTAGAATTTTTGGACTTAAGGCAATTAAAGAACAATATGTTACTGATGTTGATTTTAAAGATGTATTGCTGCACTGTAAAGAAGGTCGTGCTTGGAACAAATTTGTGTTGAATGATGGTTTCTTGTTTAGAGCTAACCGCCTATGCATTCCAGTTGGTTCCGTTCGTCTTTTGTTGTTGCAGGAGGCGCATGGAGGTGGATTGATGGGCCATTTTGGTGCTAAGAAGACAGAGGATATTTTGGCCACACACTTCTTTTGGCCAAGGATGAGGAAAGATGTTGAGCGTTTTGTTGCTCACTGCACTACATGTCAAAAAGCTAAGTCTCGATTGAATCCACATGGTTTATACATGCCACTTCCTGTTCCTTCTATTCTCTGGGCGGATATTTCTATGGACTTTGTTTTAGGACTGCCTAGGATTAAGAGGGGGAGCGATGGCATTTTTGTTGTTGTGGGTCGTTTTTCCAAGATGGCACACTTTATACCATGTCATAAAACTGATGATGCTAGTTATATTGCTGACCTTTTTTTTCAAAGAAATTGTACGTTTGCATGGTATGCCTTCTACTATTGTTTCAGATTGTGATGCAAAATTCTTGAGTCATTTTTGGCGCACGCTTTGGAATAAGTTGAGTACAAAGTTGCTATTTTCTACAACTTGTCATCCACAAACTGATGGACAAACTGAGGTTGTGAACCGCACTTTGGGTACTATGTTGCGAGCTATTTTGAAGAAAAATTTGAAGCAATGGGAAGAATGCTTGCCTCATGTTGAGTTTTCTTATAATCGGGCAACACATTCTACTACCAAGGTAAGTCCATTCAAGGTAGTGTATGGTTTTGATCCCCATACTCCACTTGATATACTTCCTCTACCTATTAATGAGAGAGTTCATGTTGATGCTAAGGAGCGTGCTGAATTTATTTTGCAAATGCATGAGACCACTAGACTTAGCATTGAAAAGATGAATGAAAAGTATAAAATTGCTGGTAGTAAAGGTAGAAAGGAAGTAAAGCTTGATGTAGGAGATTTAGTATGGTTACACTTAAGGAAGGATAGATTTCCAGAATTGAGAAAGTCTAAACTAATGCCTAGAGCTGATGGTCCATTCAAAATAATGGAGAAGATTAATGATAATACATACAAACTTGAGTTGCCTCCCGAGTTCGGGGTTAGTCCTACTTTTAACATTTTAGATTTGAAATCATACTTGGGAGAAGAGGATGAGCTTGAGTCGAGGATGACTCCACTTCAAGAAGGGGAGGATGATTAGGACATCACTCCTATGGATACACACAACACTCCTCTAATTCTAGACTTGCAAGGTCCAATGACTAGAGCTCGTGCACAACGACTAAATTTAGAGGTGAGCTCGTTCCTACGTTCTTCGCTATATGTTACTTTTGAGAATGGTTTGCTACCTAATGATTATTTTATGATTAAAAACCATGGAGAGGACCAGGAGATGATGGGAGAAGGAGTTGGAAACATGGAGGACCAGCAAGGGCTTGGAAGCCAAAGTGGAGGCCCAATCAAAACCGACTTCGAGTCTGTTTCAGAGCCCAGGACCAGTCTATACTAAAACAGTCGCCCAGGACGCATACGGACTCGGATTTGGACGTTCTACATATACACGGAAAGATAAGGAGAAGACCTTTCCAATGCCCCGGTCTCATGTCAAAATTCATCCGGAGTCATCGGGAATCGTCGAAACAAGAGAGAGTCCAGAATCTGTGTCGGTGCTGCGTCGCCTATTTTTAGCCTTTGGGCTTTGTATCTAGTTGAGCCCAATTAGGGGCGCGTCCAGAGGGTTTTGCACGACCCTAGGATCTTTATATACAGCCGCCACCGCACCATTAGGGTTCGGGTTTTGCTTAGATCAATTCTGTTCATAAACAGTATCACCGTTCATCGGTTTGTGAGATCCCAACTTCAAGAGTTTAATCATACATCTGCAACTGTGTTGCATTCGTCGTTGTTCTTTCTTGTGTTCTTGATTCGCAGGCAGGGATTAGCCTTCTCAGCGAGGTCAATCGTCTTTGGACGGTTGATAACCAGAGGAGACGTCGTGCTGCGATTGCGGGGTTTAGAACGTGCTGTTCTAAAGCCGGATCGATTTGTGTGTCGCCTCCGACCAAATCAACTTACCAAGAACCTTTCGGAAGATCAGGAACCCTTGTTCACATCAGAGATATAGCAATGAGATTTGCTTTTAATATCTTATCATCCGAACTGATGTGGTCATTTTTTCATGTATTATCCATGCTGGCTGACGGAGTTTTTGCCTTATTTGTAAATAATGGCCGCAGCTCATTTGGGCTAAGTTTGGAATAAAAATCATTATCTAAAAATCAATTCGCATCTTCAATACATGCAAGTGACTATAGAAGATAAAGTTTTTGTGTCAGGGTAACATGACTCTTGGTAAAAGTGATAAGGCTAGTCTTAGAGCTTTGTTTTTAAGATTGAGATTTTGATAACCGAGCCTGTAGGATTTTATAAGGATGAAATCCTCTCTTATATGATGAGACTCCCCATGTCAGAAAAAATTACCGATGTGGTATAGAATTAAAATTGTCGAGGAGAGTTGGATTCCATTGGGATGAAACTCCATGTACGCGATTACCAAAACTTTGAAGCCAAAATGAAACTCCATTGAGAGTGTTTGAGTTTCATCTCTACCTATTTAACAACTATCATTGGTCATTTAGATGAAACATTTAAATGATACATTAACATATGAAACCATGAAATAAAACTTTGCATTAAGAAATCTAGTTTCATTCAACCATTTCAAAGCTATGGGATGACATGTCACTCTTGGAAATAACGAAATGAAATCATCCATTGAGAAAGGCCTAAGGACATAGTCAGACGATCTTGTGTGTCACCAAGCACAAATCATATATACCATGCGCATAGTTTAAGTCGTATTCTCCCTCTTGATTGCAGAATATGGTGACAGGTGACAGTGTGAGCGAGAGGACACCACCGTCTCGGGCCTGGCAGACTACAACGGGGTTAGAGTTTTAGAGCTATGATTGTGGGGGAGCTCTGTTAGCCAACGACAATATAAGGATGTTGTGGGGAGGGTGTTAGAGCATTTCCAAAAGGTTCTAAAAAATTGACCTTAAAATAGTGTTTTTAATAGCACCCCAAAAATTATTGGGGATAATTTTTTTTTGTCTTCTCCAATAGTTGTCCCTAAAAATAGATCCAGAAAACTTTTGATTGGACCACATCAGCATCTGGGACCACAACGATATTAATTCTCTTAGAAACATAAGGATTGGGTCCCCCAACTTTCTCCTTGTTTCTAACTACAAATGAGATGAATTTTGGGAAAGAATAAATTTATGAGTTGTTTTGGGGAGCTGTTAAAGATCGTTTTTAGATTAAACCTCATTAATTTGATTTAGGGAGAGTTTATGAGGCTCTTTTCAAGATGCTCTTAGAAGGCCCCATTGCCAAGCGAGAGTATCAGGTCGCGCGCCCATCACTCTAGTAGTTAACTTCTCATCCTTGAAGTACTTATTCATTATTCCCAACGCGTTTTTTAAGTCTGATAATGCTGTCAGGGTGACTAATTCGTTAACCCAAGTACCTGCTGATCAACCAAGCATAAAACAATTGATCATCTTTATTCACTCACCCATACACATTCATGAAAAAATGTATATCTTGCAACATCCTAGGGCATGAGTTAATTTACAAATGTACTGCTAGTAGATCTCAGATTAAATAAAAAATAGGGAAGCGGCAGTCCTTACATTTGTATCGGGGTGTCATAGGTTCCTGAGGACCTGAATTCTCAATATATATATATATATATATATATATATATATATATATATATATATATATATTGTTTATCACATTCCACGTTTCAGATGCAGATTGCACAGTGAGTTTGCAGACATGACAATGCTTCTTGATCCATAAAAGCAACCAAATTGCATGAGTGACATGAATTTTAATCAAAGCGTGAAGGCAGTCCAGTTCGAAATCATATCTGTTTCACGACTTATCTAAGCCTTCTAGGAGTTTGTCTACTAAAAAGCTTCCTTCAACACATCGCTTGCCCTTTTGTCCCTTGTTTCACACTTCCTGTTCAAAGAACAATGGAAATTAAAAACTGGGAAGAGATATATACACATTTGAACGAAACCACAATAGAGCCCAAATGTAGGCGCCAGTTTCATGTTCTTTCCGATATATACAACTCATAGTTTAAACCCCAAACACTGGGAATTGTTTGTTGTTTCTTGCCAAGACTATGCAGCTACTATTGAGACTGTCACGGACCCGTCTTACCACGGAGACGGCTCCGTTCCAGGATCTCCCTCGGGTGACGACACGCGCTGTGGCGCCCAATAGTACAATACATGACAGAGAAATATAATTGCAACAAGAGCATAGGTGGGGAACAGAGTTTTACATATATCTGAAGTTATATTACAAACCAGAGTTTTGTCAAAATTAAATTGCGGAAGCGAAATTTGTCCAACGATGATTCAACTAATTTGACGAAAATGATAGATACAATCGCCCTCTCACGGCGACACACAGGGGACAACCCGGCCATAATAGGTGCCTTGCCCAAGCACCGTACCGGCAAGCAAAGAGCTACTCCTCGTCTTCATTCGTGCACAGCTCCTATTCAATGTTCCAGCAGTCGGGACGCTGGCCCTCCCAGTGGAATCTTCCACCGCAACGGCAGTCTCCGACCTGGTCATCTGAAAACCACATAGAGCTACGCCCTGAGTAACTAATTTATTCAGCAAGACTGACCCGTCAAAATGGCCAGCTACAGCCGACACCTAGACATGGAAAGGCTGGGGATAGGGTTTATATTGCCAGAAAGCCCGCCTAGGAGTGGAATCCTTGTTTTTCAAGTTTTAGCATCAAGTTGAGTTGTCATTAGAAATAGTAAGTTTAGTTTGCACCAAAGCTATAACAATCATAGTTATAATACAATCTTAAAAATTCCAAACAGCAGTATTAAACCCACTCATCATCTTAATGGCTTCCGACACTGTTCCGGAGCAGCGATCAAGTGGTACTCGTTACTGTGAGGGGCAGCGACTCGAATCGATTTACATCCTGCAGGAGAAACCTGCTTGCACGACCCATACGCGCTTCCTGGAAGCCGCATGGAGCAACCTTTCACTTACGGTACCGCAGGGTCTTCCGGGTCCAGACTCCCCCGAGAAGGGTCCCCCATCGCGATGCGCCCCATGCTGCCATCCGTGGGTGGATTGCTCCCTCCTCTCAGCCCCAGTTCCACCAAAGAAGGGAGAAGGCTATCTTCGGACCAGGCGGTAGTCGTAGCTACGTCGGTTTACTGGGCCCATATCTCCAGCATGCAAACAGTACGTTCAAACTTGATCCCATGGGCCGGACACGAGGCGTAGCCTTAGGTGACTCGGACGGGCTACCTCCTTGAAGACAGGCTGTCCTTCCCTTTCCACCTAGGTGACTTGGAACCTTTATGACACCAGGAGTGTCACAGCTCTCCCCCCTTAAAGAAATCTCGCCCCGAGATCCACGAGTGTGTTAACGGGTTACCTAAGTGGTGGCGTAGGAACTCGGGGTAGTGGCTTTGCAGGAACTCTTCAGTTTTCCAAGTAGCTTCCCTGGCAGTATGGTTGCTCCATTGGACCTTGTAGAACTTGAGTGTCTTCTTACGTGTAGCTCGTTCCTTTTCGTCTAGCATCTTCACCGGATGCTCGGCATAAGTCAGGTCGGGTTGTAGTTGTTGGGTGCTCTCCAGTGGAATGTCCACCGGTGTCTTTAAACATCTCTTGAGTTGAGACACGTGGAACGTGTCATGCACTCCAGCGAGTTCCACTAGCAGTTGGAGTTGGTAGGCCACGGGTCCGCATCTCGCAATGATAGGGTAGGGACCAATATATCGAGGTGCTAACTTCCCGTGAATTCCAAACCGCTGTACACCCTTGGTGGGTGACACTCGGAGGTAGACCATATCGCCGACCCTGAATTCCAATGGGCGGCGCCTTTTATCCGCATAACTTTTCTGCCTGGACTTTGCCGCACGTAAGTTGGATTGGACTTCAAGCACCTTCTGTTCAGCTTGCTGCACTAGTTCCGGACCAAATATTACCCTTTCCCCTGATTCTGACCAACTCAGGGGTGTGCGACAGCGACGCCCATAGAGAGCCTCGAATGGTGCCATCTTGATGCTTTCCTGGTAAGTATTGTTGTATGTGAATTCTGCCAAGGGTAGGCACTCATCCCACTTTTTGTTGTGATTCAATACGTACGCCCTTAACATGTCTTCCAATATTTGGTTAACCCTTTCGGTCTGTCCGTCCGTTTGGGGGTGGCACGCGGAACCTCTAATCAACCTGGTGCCCAGTGTCTCGTGTAGCTTCTCTCAAAAGCGTCCCACAAACTGGGAGCCTCTGTCGGATACGATAGTCTTGGGCACTCCGTGCAAACACAGGATTCGCTCAATGTATAGTTGCGCATATTTCTGCATCTTGAACCGCGTCGACACAGGGATAAAGTGGGCGAGCTTTGTCAATTTGTCAACAATGACCCATATGGAGTCAAATTTATGTGACGTCAGCGGTAGACCAATGATGAAATCCATGCAGATATCTTCCCATTTCCAGGATGGAATACTCAAGGGTTGTAGTAGGCCTGCCTTCTTCAGATGATCCGCCTTGACTCGGCGGCAGGTATCACATTCTGCGACATAGCGGGCTATTTCCCTTTGCATACGAGTCCACCAATATTTGGATCTCAAATCATGATACATTTTGTTGTTGCCCGGATGCATGGAGTACTTTGTAATGTGAGCCTTGTCCAGAATTTTCTTACGGAGTTCCAGATCCTTAGGAACCACCAGTCGATCCTTGAACCATAAAACACCTTCTGCATCTTCTCGAAAGCATTGTACCTTAGGATCGCCCTCTTTTAGTCTCCTTTTTAGCCGTGTCATGCCTCCATCACTTTTCTGGGCTGCCACTATTTCTTCCTGTAAGATAGGAATTAATGCTAGGTTATAGAGGGCTTCGTGGGGTGTTACTTGAACATAATGACCATCTTGGACTTGTAGGCTGACTAGGATGTGGTGGCAGTGAGCCTTGCGGCTTAGGGCGTCAGCCACGACATTCGCTTTTCCCGGGTGGTAATGGACTTCTAACTCGTAATCCTTAATCAATTCCAACCAACGGCACTGTCTCATGTTCAGGTGGTCTTGAGTGAAAATGTACTTCAAGCTTTTGTGGTCGGTGTATATACGAACTAAATTCCCAAGGAGGTAATGTCTCCACATCTTTAAGGCCAATACCACTGCTGCTAACTCCAGATCGCGTACGGGGTAATTTTGCTCATGCTTTCTCAATTGCCTTGATCCATAAGCAATGACCCTCCCATCTTGCATGAGCACACATCCCAAGCCAATACCCGAAGCGTCACAATAGACATCGAACGGCTTTCCCAGGTCCGGTTGAGCTAATACTGGGGCCGTGGTCAGGTGCTTCTTCAAGGTTTGAAAAGCATTTTCGCAGCCTTCATCCCATATGAATTTCTTATCCTTCTTAAGCAACTCGGTCATGGGCTTTGCAATTTTGGAGAAATTGAGAATGAAACGACGGTAGTAACCAGCTAATCCCAGAAAACTGCGTATATGAAATACGGTCTTCGGTGTCTTCCAGTTTAGTACATCTCTTACCTTGCTAGGATCTACCGTGATGCCTTCTTCTGAGACAATATGGCCTAAAAATGGTACTTGCTTTAACCAAAACTCACACTTGCTAAACTTAGCATATAGCTGGTGCTCCCTTAACCTCTGTAATACAACACGGAGATGCTCTGCATGTTCTTCCTCTGACTTCGAGTAGACTAGTATGTCGTCAATGAATACCACCACAAACTTGTCCAACTCAGGCATGAACACTGAGTTCATGAGATACATGAAGTGGGCCGGTGCATTTGTCAATCCAAATGACATCACTAAATACTCATATAGTCCATATCGGGTAGAAAATGCTATCTTGGGGACGTCTTCAGCACGGATTTTAATTTGATGGTAACCAGACCGTAGATCAATCTTGGAGAAAACCTTAGCTCCTATCAACTTGTTAAAGAAAATGTCAATACGGGACAGTGGGTATTTGTTCTTGACAGTCACCGCATTGAGGGGTCGGTAGTCTACACACAGCCTCAGGGTCTCATCTTTCTTTTTCACGAATAGTGCCGAACAACCCCAAGGCGAGGAGCTTGGTCGAATGAATACCTTATCCAGCAGCTCCTTAAGTTGCTCCTTTAACTCAGCTAGTTCCTTAGGCGCCATTTTATACGGCCTTTTGGATATAGGTGTCGTCCCTGGCTGAAGCTCAATCTTGAACTCAACGTCCCGATCCGGTGGAAGTCCCGGGAGTTCATCAGGGAATACGTCCGGAAATTCCCTAACCACTGGAATATCCTTTATCTGCCCGGCGGTGGTGTGGTGAATGCTTGGTGCGGCCAGTTGGGGTGGTCGTACCCGGAAGCTTACGCTACCATGGGTGGGAGAGTTTAGGTGCACAGTGTAGGCGTCTATGTCCAATATAGCTTTATGTTGCTTCAGTCAAGGCATACCCAGAATAATGTCAATGTTGCACCCCTCTAAGACCATGCACTTTGTAGGGTAGACTTTTGATCCTAGGGTTATTGGGAGTTTCTCTATTTCATATAGAGCAGGGGTTTGTCCACCGGCTGATCTAATGGTGTATCGTGCTTTCATATGGGTGCGAGGCAGCCAGTACTTATCAACGAAGAACCCACTAACAAAGCTATGTGATGCTCCTGAGTCAAACAGAACTAGTGCGGGGTGGTCTCGAACAGAGAACATACCAGCAAGGATGGGGCTGTTCTCCGGAATCTCCTCCAGGGTGGTGTTGTTCACTCGCCCAGCACGAACTGGCCCTCGGTTGTTGCGGTTGTTGTTGCCGCTGTTGTTGTTCCTTGGCGGGTTCTGGCCAGTGCTCTTCTTGGGGTGCGGGCACTCCCTTGAGAAGTGTCCCAGACGACCGTAGTTGTAACAGGGGAAAGGTCCTGTCAGAGCGTTCGGCTGCTGTGGTGGGCGAAATCCACCTTGGCTCTGCTGCTGACGTGGTACCGGGGGTCGCTGCTGTGCTGGCTGAGGCGGGCGCACAACAGGTGCCGGCACGAGGGAGGAACGGTACCTCTGTCTCGACGGGGTGGTGTACACCATGCAGAACTTCTGCGGGGGTCCACTGGATGGCCCCACAGCACTTGTGGAGCGCTTCCGTTTTGCCATCACCCTACGATATCCGTCTTCCGCCACGATCGCATTGTTGACAAACTCAGCGAATGAGCCTCCCATGTTAAGGTTGAGGCGGTCCTGTAGCTCAGCACTTAGCCCCTCCAAGAAATGGTCCTTTCACTTGGCGGGGGTGTCAACTTGTTCCGGGGCGTATAGCGCCAACCGGTTGAACTCTTCGCAGTATTCCTTGACACTACGATTGCCCTGCTTTAGTGCGGTGAATTCACGTGCCTTCCTACGGACGAGCCCCGCAGGGATGTAGTGAGCACGGAACGCCTCTTTGAAGTTGTCCCACGTAATCTGCTGGTCCGCTCCCACAAAGGTGACATGGTTGGCCCACCATGCCTCAGCCGCACCATGCAGCTGCTGCGCGGCGAACAACGTCTTTTGCACAGACGTGCAGTTAAGGAGTCCAAATTTGGACTCGAGCATGCGAAGAAAATTCTCTGCCTCCATGGGCTCGGTGGTTTAGCTGAATGTGGGTGGCCTGGTGGCGAGGAAGTCAGCATAGGAGCTGCGTTGCTGTACGCCGTCGTTGTGGCCCCTAGCATTTCAGGCTGCTAAGTTTTGCTGCGCCAGCTCCCGCATGGACTCCGCCTGCTGCTGTTGGCCCTCCATCATAGTAGCGAAAAACTGCGCCATCATTTGCATGGGGTTGGGCGGCGGTGGCGGTGGTGGAGTCCCTTGTGGAGAGTCATTCCCCCTAGCCCTGGAACCTTCGGGCTGCTCGCCATGCAGCTAATTGGTGTTGCGGGTGCGCACCATTCTGAAATGCAAGAATAAGGTTCCCAATTAGTCTCTTATCCAATATGATCATTATAGGTTACCAAATCAATAACACAGCACACGGGGCAGCAATTTGGTAAACAACATAGTTTCAATAAAGTGAGAGTTTTCCAAGTTAACATGGTTCTAGTACAAGTCAACAGTTCCACTCTACATAAACTCGGAATATGTGGCCATCGAGTTTCCAAAAGGCATTCACGCGGGTGATCCCCAAAATACAACAACCACGCGTGGAGCGTCCAAAAGCTATCCATCTACCATGCCCTACAAGTACGACCCAGTTGCGTCTACTACTACTGCCATGCCCTGTCTCCGGCGGTGCCAGAGGGACCTGGATGATCCGCGTCGATCGGAGCGGGTGGCTTGTAGTCCACGTCGGACTCCTCGCCCACGTCCTACTCGGGCTCCTCCTCCACGGTGCTGCCGGCGGTGCAGCAATCGCGTCCAACTGAGCCTGGAGGTCCTGGTTCTCATGAGCCAGAGTCTCCAGGTCCTCCGCCATAAGGTCCATCTCCTGCTGGGCACTCACCAGCTACTGCTGCAGATGCTCGTTGTGGTTGGCCCGCTGCTGCATAATCAACCCTCGTCTATCCACCTCCTGCGCGAGAGTGTTGCGCTGCTGAGCGACCTCCGACACGCGAGTCTCACTCGCCTCAAGAGCAGCGGTCAATCGCTGAATCTCTCTCTGCTGTGCATCGACCTGTGTCTGCAGGTCATTCCTCTACAGCCACACCTGCTCAGCATCCGCCAGCAAGATCCTGCTACGGCTGCTAGACTCCTCATCCAAGTTGAGGAGGTACTCGGAGTAGTGAGCTATACGGTGGTATCCCGCGTGGTACTCCGGGTAGTCGTCACGAGAGACGCGTCTCACGTGCCTCTGCCACACCGGGTCCGCCTGGTGCCAAATGGGGATCATCTCGAACGGGGTCCCCGAGAGCGCTGCTACGTTGCGCCCATAGAAGTGAATGAGAGCCCGGTGGGCGACTCTCTCTAGGCCCTCCTTGAGGCTTCCAGCCGTGACTGTGCTCTCCATACCCACCAAGTCGGGTTTGCGCTGGTGTGGGGAGACGCTGAGATGCACCTCTGCAAAAGGCACACCGTGGCGGCGAGTCTCACGCCCACGGTACGAAGGCTGCTCCTCGTAGCCTAGGGCGCGTAGCATCTCCCATAGGAGGGTGGGAAAGCCACGATGGTGTAGACAGGTGGTATAACGCCACCGGTCGTGCTGGAACAGCTCAAACCTGTGCTCGTCCATCTGGAACACAAACTCAAATAGTGAGTTCTCGTTCCGAATGCAGAGGGTGCAGGCCAAAATAAAACAATTTGATGCAATGAGTGATACGTAGAATCTAGCCACCGCACGTGGTTACATATTCTAGAGGGGAATTCGGTTACTGCGCAGAATGGTATGTTCTGTCCTAGGGTACAGCAGCTGCTTCGTCGAGCTTTTAGGCAATCCTACTTATGGATTCTGGACGGCAACTGAATACTAAAGTGGTAGAATCCTTCACCATCTTCCCAGAAAGTGCAACTACAGCCCTAGGGGTGATCGGAGCAAGGAGTTACTAATTTTACACAATAGGTTAAACATCTGAGATTTAGATTACACCGAGTTCGACGTGCTGACTCGGACGGCCAAAATGGTATTGTCCGGAAATTATTAAACCAAATTCTTCTTGCTGGACGTACAGAGAGTTCATTCGCGATTTCAATAAGTATTCGTTCGCATGCTTTTGACTTTTAGGTGGAAAGATATCGATTTTCATATGGTTGACCTGTCTGCTGAAATTTCAGTTTTGTGTTAATGTCTTGATGCTTTTTAATATTTTTCATGTATGCATATGATTTCGGCCTATACATCCTCACAAAAAAATAAAAGTTGGCCGCAAATAGGACCATACGCATAGTCGGTGGGAGGCGATCTCTCAAGTCAGTCGTACACTACCCGCTTCTTACGAGAATCGTGGTTAGCGTACCTACAGAAGATTCACTCCAGAAACAATACATCAAATCAAAAGAAATGAGCCGAAAATAATCCCTTATTATTGTCCTAAGGCAGGACACTGATGTTTTACGCAATCAGCCCGCGTTCACACCATTGTGCTAGCTTCCCATGTTATAGTCCACTGGGCGGGACACATACCTGCGTTGACGATGTCGTATATGCAGTGTTTAAACAAACAACCTCCTACAGTTAGCTTTGCCACCTGGAATCATAACTAATAATATCCTATTGGGCACATCCTCGCACGTTCATTACGGGGTTTTCAAAAATATGTCTTTGAATATTGCACTATTCCTGAGATAGCTCTGATACCACGCTATCACGGACCCGCCTTACCACGGAGACGGCTCCATTCCAGGATCTCCCTCAGGTGGCGACACATGACAGAGAAATATAATTGCAACAAGAGCATAGGTGGGGAACAGAGTTTTACATAAATCCGAAGTTATATTACAAACCAGAGTTTTGTCAAAATTAAATTGCAGAAGCGAAATTTGTCCAACGATGATTCAACTAATTTGACAAAAATGATAGATACAATCGCCCTCTCACGGCGACACACAGGGGACAACCCGGCCATAATAGGTGCCTTGCCCAAGCACCGTACCGGCAAGCAAGGAGCTACTCCTCGTCTTCATTCGTGCACAGCTCCCACTCAATGTTCCAGCAGTCGGGACGCTGGCCCTCCCAGTGGAATCTTCCACCGCAACGGCAGTCTCCGACCTGGTCATCTGAAAACCACATAGAGCTACGCCCTGAGTAACTAATTTATTCAGCAAGACTGACCCGTCAAAATGGCCAGCTACAGCCGACACCTAGACATGGAAAGGCTGAGGATATGGTTTATATTGCCAGAAAGCCCGCCTAGGAGTGGAATCCTTGTTTTTCAAGTTTTAGCATCAAGTTGAGTTGTCATTAGAAATAGTAAGTTTAGTTTGCACCAAAGCTATAACAATCATAGTTATAATACAATCTTAAAAATTCCAAACAGCAGTATTAAACCCACTCATCATCTTAATGGCTTCCGACACTGTTCCGGAGCAGCGATCAAGTGGTACTCGTTACTGTGAGGGGCAGCGACTCGAATCGATTTACATCCTACAGGAGAAACCTGCTTGCACGACCCATACGCGCTTCCTGGAAGCCGCATGGAGCAACCTTTCGCTTACGGTACCGCAGGGTCTTTCGGGTCCAGACTCCCCCGAGAAGGGTCCCCCATCGCGATGCGCCCCATGCTGCCATCCGTGGGTGGATTGCTCCCTCCTCTCAGCCCAAGTTCCACCAAAGAAGGGAGAAGGCTATCTTCGAACTAGGCGGTAGTCGTAGCTACGTCGGTTTACTGGGCCCATATCTCTAGCATGCAAATAGTACGTTCAAACTTGATCCCATGGGCCGGACACGAGGCGTAGCCTTAGGTGACTCGGACGGGGCTACCTCCTTGAAGACAGGTTATCCTTCTCTTTCCACCTAGTTGCCCGTCCGGTCTTCATTGTGATTCCATCCACCCTTTCCTTCATCCGATATCATTCCCCAGTGATAATGTTCTCTATCTACGAGTGGTCTCCATACCACTCGATGAGTAGCCGTCCTAATTTTAAGCAGAGCAACTACCGTCCTGAGGCTAGTACTGGGTACAGGGATCCTACTGCAATACTAGGTTTTCAAACAACTCCTATAACTTAATGCACAGGCAAAACCTACATCACACTATCTAGTGCTAAAATAAAACGGGAAAAACTTGGTGGGATGCACCGGGGCTTGCCTGGGTTCTGCTCTGGGTTAGCTGAAGCACCACCGGGTCCTTCAGGCTCCTCCTGCTCATGTCCCGTCTCCACGTGGTCCACTGCGTGACCTATATGATGCAAGATGATGCTTATGAGAGAAGATTCATGGCACTTCCTCAATAAATACGTTAATGTACAGTGCTACTCGTGGAAGTAAGCGGGGTGTGATAAATAACTCAGCAATATAACGTAATGAGTGGGGCACAGGGTGAGGTAGTTTCGTGTATTTCCTTCATGGACTCCAGTACTTAATCGCGACGACGTCGCACCAAAGTACGGTACGATTGTGTGGGCCGGGGTTAAGCTACGTAAGTGATGTCCATGATTAGTAGGTGCTAATTAATTAAGGTTTTAGTGTGTCGAGCCTAACCCTTGCAAGGTACTAAGTTCCCGTGAAACAGCCCTAAAGCGGAATCATATTTATTAACGGGTAACATTGCACTCGGGACATAATTTATTAAGTTGACATGGTTCTGATCATCAAATGAGCAGGGGTGATTTGATATATTTAGGTTATAGTAGGAGTGATTTACTGGCCAAGTTTCACTCTCATACACCAAGCCAATAATTTCAATTAATTATTATAAGGAAAAAGACATTAAATTAATTTCAGCTAATATACAGAGACTTACCCTATGACAATTTCCAGTGAGACTAGGAACTGAAAAACCTACTTGGTGACCAAATTGCAAGATTTTATCAGCTTTCTATAATTAATTATGAATTTATGAGGGTTTCTATCATATAATTAAATCCTAAAAGTAAAACTAAGATGCACTGTGATTTAGCATTTTTTCCTATTAGTACTAGTCTAGACAAGGCTAACAAAATTTATCTTGCCTCAAAATTCCTATTCATCATTTTACTATGCATTTTACAAGTTTATCACTTTTCTGGAAATGGATTTGAATGAGAAAATCGATTTTTATTACGTGGGCCGCATCCAGCCAGCCCGACAGGCTAAAACTCGCGCGCCCCAATGGCCGAGCGCGCGCGGGGGGGTGTTCTCGGGCCAGGTGCGGCCCGAGAGCGAGGCCAGGCCCAAGGCCATTGCGGCCCAGTGGCCATCCCGGCAGGGGAGGCGGCGGCAGCATGGCCGGGATTAACAACCGGTGGGTCCTAACAGACGTGCAGCGCGCGAAAAGAGGGAAGGTGGCTCACCGAGGCTAGCTCGGCGATGACGAAGCGGAACTCCGACGGCGATGTTCCGGACGAGTGGCTGCACGGGTGGAAGCCGAGTGAGGTCAGGGAAGAAAAAGAGGGGCACTCACGCGTGCCAGTGCGAGGAATTGCCCAGGAGCTCACCGTGGGGGTGGGGCGTCGGGGTTGAGCGGCGGTCGGAGGCGGGGAAGAAGAGATCGATTCACGACGGCCTGGTGCGGGAGGGAAAATGTGGCCTCACGCGAAGCTTGAGGACGTCGAGGCGGTGCTGTGGGCGTCGACGAGCACTTGGTGACGACGGCGAGGCGCCGGTGGCGCGGAGCAGCTCCGGGCGGCAATGGGGCGCGGCGAGTGAGAGGGAGAGACAGAGAGCGAGGGGGGGTCGTGCACGAGAGAGAATTGGGAGGGGGTGTTCGGACCGCGGGGGCGATAGAGGGGATGTCGGAACCGGGGTGGGGGCGTCGATCCGTGGGCCTGGCGAACGCCGAGTCGTCGGCGCCCACGCGCCGTACGGGCAGGCGGGGGCGCGGGGAGGCGCCGGTGTGTTTCTTCAGAGTCGCTGACAGGTGGGTCCCACAAGGAGTTTTCTTTTTCTTTTCTTTTTCCAATCCTAACAGCCGACTGCATTTGATATTTTTGTTTGAATTAATCTAGAGTTGCTAAAATCAGACCAAAAATAAGGCAGGCTCCCTATAATGTGTTGGTTTTTATAAAAATACTAACTACCATCAGTTCCCATTAAAAGTTAATTAGGAATTTTGTGACTAGAGCTGGTTTTTGACCATTCTAGCATTTATTTGGGGCCTTTATTAATGGAAGAAAAATCTGAGAAAATCCTTAAAATTCTACTTGACCATGGCCATCAACATATAAGTTTTGCAGTGGTGACTTATACTGAAAATTTGGGACTTGTAGTGCAAGTATTATTCAATTTGGTTTGAATTTGATTTGAAATGGGACAACTTAAATTCTAATTCTTAGTGATAGGGTCTTGTGATGACTAAATGTTATTCTTGGAACCTTTATGACACCAGGAGTGTCACAGAGACACAAAAGCATCAGGTAATTTTTCACCAACCAGAAATTTCATGTACATTGAACAAAGGGGCAGTTTCGAGCAGCTGGAGCTCATTCAGTTCTTCTACAGTAGAGTTGCTACTTAGTACAAATTACCGCGTGCAATGCAATGACTAAGAAGATAAAAAAATCTGCTAGCTACTTTGAATAATAACCATTACAGGTATAGTCGCCGACCTGAAATTGAGTACCTAATTGTCAGTCCTAATGCAGAATCAGTGAAACAATAAATATCTGATTGCCAGCACAAAACAAATCATACTGAATGAGATAATTAGGGATATATGCCTGTTTGATGGCTCCGCTGTCCTCGTTTACATCCCTGGCCTTCTTCTTAGCGATAAAATACTTGATCTCGTCGAGGTATTCATCCCTGTCAACTTCACAGCAACAAACACATCTGAACAATTTCCCTGTCCATTGGTTAGCGATGAAACAGACATCACCTCGCGCGTTAGCGGCAGCCTTATTATCCTCTCTTTCACGAAGGGATCTCTTGTGTTCTGCAGCTAATTTGGTCATTTCAGCGAGGTAATCTTCCAAGGAGAAGTTGCTGCCATCGCTCTCAAACCTTGCATTGATGCCTGCAGCCTTTATGTCGTCCTCCTGCTTGATGGCAATGGCAGCCCTGTTTCTCTCATCACCGACCGGCTTCTTCTCACCAGACACATCCGTCTCCTCTTCTCTCCAGCTACAATCAAGTATATATAGTGGTTGTTCATGGCACGGTCAGACATGCCACACAAGCACGACAAGTCTAAAGAGAGCTTCGTACCTGAACCATCTGAAGTTTTCTTCAAATACAGGATTCCTACCAATCCGGCCAATGCAGCAACTGCAGCGAGACCCCTCTGTATCTGGAGGTAGAGGTTAAATGTGAGACGCTCGTGAAGAAGAACTTCTTTCTGTCGATCTGGGAGAAACGAAAACTGATGTCGACCTGAGAGGCGTACTCCGGCGAGGACTCCGCCAGCGCTCGTGGGCTGGGAAAAAAATTTCGACGAAATTTCACCGATATATCTGAAATATCGTATTTATCGGTGAGGTTCGATATAATTTTCATCATTGAAATTTTATCATTAACTATGTTTATTTATCGAAAATTACTTTGATTATATTTGTCTATAGTTTTAAGGCTATTTCTTTTCAAATGATGCAAAATTTTTTGAAAAATAATTAATTTTGTTTACCGAAATCACCGGATATTTCCAAAATATCTATTTATCGGTGACCTGCGATATTTTTTTTTGTACTAAAATTTTTTTTCCTAGCTTGTGGGATCCCGCTTGGCAGGAACCTCCGGAGGCCCCGGATCGACATATCCTGATCAAGTCCCTCCCCCACCATCACGTCGTTGTCCTCCTCACTCTGCGCGACTCCGCCACCGCCGCTCGTGCTTAGGTTTAACGTGCTTCCCTGTCTCGTTGACATAGGTAATCGGTTATTGAAGTTGTGTATCTCTGTACTATAAAGACTAAACTTACTGTAATTTTTTAGCCACTCTAAATTCAAGGTACCCATTCCATTTGTGCCGTTCATTCTCTACATCAGTCAAAATTAACTCTTAGATTAGGGTGGACCTACCAATTACACATTACAATTACAGGGAAACTAATCCTCCAATGCTTTCGTCTGGCCGCCAGGCAAATCATTTTCTCACGCGTCCTTTGTTTGACCATCCGCCCCCAATTGATGCAGCCAAAAATCACGGAGGCCATGTTTTTTGCCGGACGCTACATGCATGCCACCTGACACCGAAGCCCTAGCGGCGAGCGACGCCAGACACGGATGCTGCGAGCGAGTTAGTCGACGCCGGCGGACGCGAATGAAGGAAACGACGCCGGCAGACGCGCACGAAGGAGTCGACGTGGCGGACGTGCCTGAGGGAGACGAAGCCGGCGGCCGCGCGCGAGGAAGACGACGGCAAGTGCGGGCGCGAGGGAGTCCAAGCCGGCATACGCGGGGGTCGATGCCGGCCGCCGGGAGCGAGAACATCGACGCTGGCGGACGCGCGCGACGGAGTCGACACCGGCCGCGGTGATCGAGGGAGTCGACGCCGGCCGCCGCGAGCGAGGGTGTCGGCGCCGGCGGACGCGCTCCAGGGAGTCGACATCGGCCGCTACGAGCGAGGAGGTTGACGCCTCTGCGTTGCTATGGCAAACACCAGAAATCCGATCCCACAACCGCTTGCGGTCACCGCTACTATCTGAACGGCCAGCGTTCGCTCCATCCAACTTTAAGATGTGTGCTGGTCAAACCTGCCATTTTCTCGCTCGATCCATTCTCCTCCTTATCCCGTTCACGCTTCAGGTGTAGACTGTTGCTTCTTCTTCCCCGCCTGTCCATCTCGACGATGCTGGTGAGCGTGGCTGCCGTATCTCTACGGCATCCTGCTGCTTGTCCCTCTCCATGTCTGTGAGCTCATTTGCCGCATCTCTTCTTCTCCCCGAGGCTCGTCCCTCTCCACGCCTGTAAGCTCATTTCTCGCATTTGTTCCTCTTCCGGCAGCTTTTTCTCCATGCCGGTGAGCATTTGCCGCAGCTTGTTCCTCTTCTAAAGCTTTGTTCATCTCACTTCCTCCTCGCCATTTCTTATACACATTCCACATAGCAAACAGTTCCGCTTTCATCTACATCTAAAAAAACAAAAAGTTCCGCTCTTTATAAAATTCTCGTCTCAAGGACAAAGTTTCAGTGCCGGATCCATTCAGTCGTGGTTGCCGCATGAACTTCGATCAAGCATCGGGACTCATAGAGCAGTAGAGAAAGATTTATTAAGGTTCTGATTCCACCTTTATTGTGGTTATAATTTTTCTCATCTAGATATAGTCCCCTGCTCCTTAATTAGATACTGGAGGTCTCTTCGTAAATAATGGGATGCTCCAACTGTTTTTTCCCCTAATAAATTCGAGAGGGATGAGTGATTGGATGAAGGACTGAGCGAGCTGGTAGCTCCCAGTCGTTGGGAAAAGCTGGTACTTCATGCTCATGCTCATATATTTCTCCACATTTTAATTTAATAGATTTGTGATCAGAATTTATACATTGCCTGAAATCCTGTTTATTTTCGTCTCCTCTAGAAAGCGCCCTCCTCCATTGTCGAGCTCTCCACCGCTGAGATCCGGTGCTGCAACTGAAGCAAGTCACCATGGTTGTCCGCTGCCTGCTTGCTGATTTCTCTTGAGATGGTTGTCTAGGTATGTTTCCATCTTACTTCTTTTTGTTCCGTGGCAGTTAGTTCGATTTGGATCTGGCAGAACTTCTCATAGCATACAAAACGGTGCAATTCTATTGGTAGGACTTTGCTAAATGTGAAAATTGTGTGTGGTTGTATAGTTTGATTATAGTATCGTAAATGACTTAAATGGCCGAATCCCAAGCAGGCAAGCAATAGTATGGGCATGAAGCACACAAGATTCTTGTCCTTTCAAATACTTTTCTTGAAACATAGGATCACTGCCGTTCGTTCACGTCATGATTGTTCATTCAAAATTTTAGGCACCATTCAGTTGGAAAATAATCAGAAAAATATTATGTTAGATGTCTTCACTTTTGTCTATTTATTAACTGATCAACACAGCATGTAGTCATTAGAAACCTGATTTAACACTATTTCATATGTATATAGGTTATAGTAGAGCGACAAATCATTATCCCAATGGAGACTATGTTGACTGACGTAATGCCCTTAAGTCTCCTAAAGCTCAGTTTTTAGTGCAGTATGCAAAGGACATTGGGATACCAGCTAGCTGTAACCTGTAAAGCTTGGCAAATCTTCCAACAGATACTTCGTTGGTGATTCTGTTAGTTTAGCCAAAATAAGTTGTGACCACTGGGCATCTCCATAGTTGGCTGCAAAAGGTGCCATCAATAAATCATCTCTTCAGAAGGACTTCTTACATTGTGGATTACTGTAATAAGGTTAGCTAAGTACTACAATGCTAAGGAAAAAAAAAAGAATCAGACAATATCCTGGAGCAGGTTTTTGACACACAAAATTCTTTATGACATCTTGATGCTCTGCTAAAATATAGGTACCTTCTTCGGTGCAGTGTTTTGAGAGCAGTATATTACTAGCTAGGTTTATGTAGGCGCTACTTGTAAGTTGTAATGTCTGCATGATTTGAAGCTTCTTATTCACCAATTCTCACTAAAGTGATGATTCACAATATGCTGAGTTACAGTTACATCAAACTTCAAACTTTTGATGTTGCAGGGGAAACTATGAACACGATAGCCACTGGCCATTCAAATTGCGATGAGTTGGCATTCTGAGTTTTGGTCATGCAAGGAAGAAAATAATGATAATGTACAACAGTTCAAGTAAGGTACCGCAGTGATGAATAATCAGCAGGCAAAGATAAAGAAACTATGTGCACTAATATTGTTGAAAATTTTATTAGTAGTACATAATGAGTAATGGATTCATTGTGTTGTATGCAGCACGATAACGAGACTGTTATATTTGCTTAGTTCATGGATATATTTGCACTATGACTTCCATCGGAATAGAGCTGGCATCATTTCTTATCTGCTAGTTCCGCGGTGTGTTGGAATGTTGGATGCATGAAACCATTTGTCACGGACCCGCCTTACCACGGAGACGGTTCCGTTCCAGGATCTTCCTCGGGTGGCGACACGCGCTGTGGCGCCCAATAGTATAATACATGACAGAGAAGGAAAATAATTGCAACAGGAACATAGGAGAAGCAGAGTTTACATGAATCCGAAGTTATATTACAGACCGGGGTTTCAATAGAAATAAGTTGCGGAAGCGAAAAAAAAAGTTCGACACTGGTTCACCAGTTTGACGATATAGCTAAGATACAAGACGCCCTCTCACGGCGACACACACAGAGATCATCCGGCCATAATAGGTGCCTTGCCCAAGCACCGTACCGGCAATCAAAGATCTAGTCCTCATCTTCATTTGCGCACAGCTCCCACTCGATGTTCCAACAGTCAGGACACGGGCCCTCCCAATGGAATCTTCCTCCACAGTGGCACTCTCCGTCCTGGTCATCTGAAAACCACATAGAGCTACGCCCTGAGTAACTAGTTTACTCAGCAAGACTGACCCGTCAAATTGGCCAACTACAGCCGACACCTAGACATGCAAAGGCTAGGGATAGGGTGATATTGCCAGAAAAACTCGCCTAAGAGTGGATCCCTACTTTTTCAAGTTTTAGCATCACGTTGAGTTGTCATGCAGAGAAATAAATTTAGTTTGCACTAGAGCTATAACAATCATAGTTGCAATACAATCTTAATAATTTCAAACAGCAGTATTAAACCCACACAGCATCTTAATGGCTTCCGGCACTGTTCCGAAGCAGTGATCAAGTGGTACTCGTTACTGTGAGGGGCAGCGACTCGAATCGATTTACATCCTGCAGGAGAAACCTGCTTGCACGACCCATACGCGCTTCCTGGAAGCCGCATGGAGCAACCTTTCGCTCACGGTACCGCAGGGTCTTCCGGGTCCAGACTCCCCCGAGAAGGGTCCCCCATCGCGATGCGCCTCCTGCCGCCATCCGTGGGTGGATTGTTCCCTCCTCTCAGCCCCAGTTCCACCAACGAAGGGAGAAGGCTATCTTCAGACCAAGCGGTAGTCGTAGCTATGTCGGTTTACTGGGCCCATATCTCCAGCATGCAAACAGTACGTTCAAACTTGATCCCATGGGCCGGACACGAGGCGTAGCCTTAGGTGACTCGGACGGGGCTACCTCCTTGAAGACAAGCTGTCCTTCCCTTTCCACCTAGTTGCCCGTCCGGTCTTCATCGTGATTCCATCCACTCTTTCCTTCATCCCATATCATTCCCCAATGATACTATTTCTTATCTACGAGTGGTCTCCATACCACTCGATGAGTAGTCGTCCTAATTTAAGCAGAGCGACTACCGTCCTGAGGCTAATAATCGGGAAGAGGGACCTACTGCATGCTAGGGTTTCAATCGACTCCTATCACTTAATGCACAGACAAGCTTACATTCCTAGCTAGTCATAGAATAAAAATTCAAAACGGGGTTATGCACCGGGGCTTGCCTTGGTTCTGCTCTTGGTCGGCTACGGCACCTTCCGCTCCTTCGGGATCCTGCTCCGGTCCTGCCTCCACGTGGTTCACGGCGTGATCTATATGATGCAAGAGGGAAAACTGTGAGGGAAGATTCATGGCACTTCCTCAATAAATACGTTAATGCACACTGTTATTAGTGGAATTTAAACGGTGTGTCGAGACGTTCAAGAGCATCACTCAAGGAGTGGGGCACAGGACGAGGGTACTTCGTGTATTTCCTTCATGGACTCCAGTACTTGACCGCGACGACGTCGCATCCAAGTACGGTGTGTCGGTGGGTGCCGGGGCAGAACTGTGCAAGTGCCGCCCAGGGTTCACAGGTGCTCACTAAATAGCACTAGTGTGAGCAAAACCTTCGCAAAGTACAATTACCCGTGAACTGCCTGAAAACGGAACCCTTTAGCGAACGGGTAAACATTGCACTCGGGCAATTATTAGGTCGACAGGGTTCTGGTCTACGAAAGGGCAGGGGTGATTAATTATAATTAGGTTACACCAGGAGAGAATTAATTGCTAAGCTTTCCCTACCAAATATTAAGCCAAAAATTAATTATTAATTATTATAAGGAAAAAGACATTAAATTAATTTCAGCTAATAAACATAAAATTTCTATATGAAATTTTTCCAGGAAGAGTAAAACTGAAAATCCTCCCTGGATGCCAATTTTTCATATTTTATCTGCTTTCTGTAATTAATTAAAATTCTATTAGCGTTTATCCTATTTATTTTAATCCTGATATAAAAATTACTAAACAAGGGGTATTAGCATTTTTCTACAGCAGTGCAAGTTTACACCAGTCTAACAAAATTTATTTTGCTACAAAATTCCTATTATTCAATTTACTATGCAATTTACCAGTTTAACCTATTTCTGGAAATGAATAACTTACGAAAATCCGATTTAAACACCGCGGGCCGTAACAGGCAGCCCACTGGGCTGGGACTCGCGCGCGCGGCCCAGCGCGAGCGCGAGCGCGAGGGCGCTCGGCCGAGCGCGAGGCCAGGCCCACTGGCCTTCGCGGCCCAGCGGCCAGCGGGGCCGAGTACGCGCGCGCGCGTGCTCTCGCCGGAGCACGGCGGCGCCGGCAGGGGGGGGGGGGGTCGCCGCAGCTCGCTACGGTCACTGGCTCGGGCCGGTTTTTAAAGGAGAAAAGATCTACGCAACACCGCGCACTCGTCTAGGTTATTGGGACCCATCGGTGGCGGCCGGACGTGGCCCAGCGACGGCGGCGGAAACAGGGCAGGGTGCGGCGGCGGCGGGCGCGACAAGGGAAGGTTGGTAGGGCTTGGGATCTAGTCCGAGAGCTCCACTGGAGCACGGAGAAGGAAGTCACCGAGCTTCTCCCGCAAGAGGGAGGCCGGGAGTGTGGTCTCACCGGCGAGGCGGGGGTTGCGGTGGCCGGCGGCGGCCCCGAGCGACGAACTAAGGGAAAACGCGGTCGGATTTGCACATCCCGAGCTCAAACGCGTGCGCGAACAAAATGTGAAGCTCCTCGAGCAATGAATCGGTCAGAGGCTCACCGTGGGTGCCGGGCGACGCGGTGAAGCGGCGGTCGGAGACGGGGAGGAAGGGGCCGATTCGCGGCGGCTCGATGTGGGGAGGGACAAGCGACTCCGCTTGAAGACCGAGGATGTCGGGGAGGTGGTCCGGGGGTGTTCGACGGGGCAGCTCGGGCGGCGAGGCGTCGGCGCGACGGGTCCGGCACCTCGCGGCAATGGCGGGGGCGAGCGAGCGGAACGGAGAGAGCGAGAGTGGAGGGAGTGAATGCGGCTCGGACAGCGCGGCGGTCGGCAAAAGGCATGTCCTAACGCGCGCGTGGGCCCGTCGATCCGCGGCAACGGCCGTTGGCCGTACGCCGGCGACCACGCGGCGCGCGACGGGCGGGCAGCGCGGCCTCGGCCGAGTTGTGCTTCCTCTGGGTCGCTGACAGGTGGGTCCCGCGGGCAGTTTTCTTTTCCTTTTTCTTTTTTTTTTCCACTCCATTTAGCCGACTGCCTTTGCAAAAATCGTGGGAATTAATCCAGAGCTGATAAAATCAGACAAAAATTATGGTAGGCTCCCCATAATGTGCTGGTTTTTATAAAAATACTAGCTACCAACAGCCCCTAAGGAAATTTCCTCAGAAATTTTATGAACAGAGCTGGTTTTTGACCACTCTAACAATTATTTGAGGCCTTTACTGATGGTCAAAAATTCTGATAAAATTCCCAAAATTCTACTTGACCCAGACCATCAACATATAATTTTTGCAAAGGTGAGTTTTATGGAAAAATTGGGACTTGCAGTTCAAAGGTCATTCAAAAGGGTTTTGAATTCAATTGAATTTGAATTTTGAATTTGAACCAAAGCTTGGTGTCCTGGTTTAAAACTGCCTAGATGACACCTTGGGACCCAATGAAAAATAGGGGTGTCACACCATTTCACTATTATCGCTAGGTAATTATAGTGAAAATGACGAACCATGCCTGACAACTTTCATGACTCTATTTTTTAGGTAATTTCCATGACTTTATTAGTATTTTACAATATTGTCTCCATTTCTCTACAGAAAAATAGAAGGATTTATCTGTTTTCAAATAGCCATTGTCACTGTCAAAATAACGAAGTACTTTTTGGCCCATACAATTCTTCTCTAGCTAAACTTCGATAGTGCCCAAAATCAAGGATGATTTGTCACTGACTTGGCAAATGTTATGCTTGCTTGTGTGACTTTAATGTTTCATATATATAGTAAACTATAACCAAATTTTCATATTGCAGAGAACATGTTGTACTCTATGTTGTCCATTATGAAAGGGTTTATGATGGCCAGGGACTCAACTGGATGAAACTAATTAATGAGGTTAGCTTATTTTTGGCTGACATCACCTTCTTTGCTTCAGTATGAATTACAATTAGTTTACAATATTACTGCAAAGCAATCTGACTGAACCTCTGTCAAAGCTTCTGTGTTTTTATTTCTTACAGTGAAGGGCAATGCATTTCCTCCTGACTGTTTAAGTGACATGACATTTCTAGTACTGGTAAAACTCCTAGAGGATCTTCAGATCTTCTCAAAGCAGCGTCCAAACTTTTTGAGTGGCATTTCTAGCACAAATAATATCTGCACATTTCAGAAGCAATTATTTATGTAAAACTAGATTACTTTACATTGTACAGTTCCATTAAAAACTGTTGCTACCCGACCTGCTTAGTTTCAATGCAGAGTAGGCTTGTTTATCTCTCACGTAGTACTGTACATGTGCTACAGTGAACTGAATTTTATTCCCCAAGTCTTCGCTTGTTCAACCGCGTGTTGTTTCATCTGTAGGTACAGTGAATCTGTCAATGCAACTCGCTCTGAGCGTGCTTGTTCATCCGCGTGATTCTCTCTTATCCGTGACTGGCTATATTTTGGCTGATTACAGACAGTAGTCTTCGCCGTGGTGATCTGGCGATGCGACACTCTCGTGATTAACGCGGTCCTTTTACTGAAATAACAAATTTAGGACCTCCTCTAGAAACATGTATGCTTTCATAATTTCGTTGTCTTCATTGATCACGAGGTGATTCATCAACCTAATTAAACTTGCATATTTCTTTGATCCCAAGGTGGGTTAGATGGAGAAAGTAAAGGGACCCCAAGAAACATGCAACTCACAAATACTGTAGACGGATTGATCTATTCAGGTTCTGAACTCGATTATTTATTTTAACCTATCATGTGCATGGCCAGAATTATCCCTGCAATGATACTCAATTGTGGGCAGGAAACAATGATTAGTGTTCTGCTCCTGTTAACAAAAAACGGGCGCCAGATATAGATCATGCGGATGAAGCAAAGAAGAAAAAGGCGAGGGAATATATGAGTGCCTACAGACAACGCATGAAGAACGAATCAGTTTCCACGACAGGAACTCTAGGTTTTATATACTTTCTTCGATCTTCCAATATTTTTTAGTTGATCACGTACATACCTGTGTCATCTCTGGTGCTGTTGACAATGTTGCCGACGAAGGATTTATTCTTACAACACCCGCATCCGTTGTTGCTGATGAAATAGAGAAGCAACGGAAGAAAGCTCGAGAATATATGCGCGACTACAGACAACGTAAAAAAAATCCAGATAATGAGCAATGGTAAAGAGAATGGAACGCCCCAACAGTCATCAAAACAATGTATGATCGTCTTTGCATTAGTAATACGTGATTAATAATCTCGAGCATTTCTCACTTTTTTGACATGGTATCTTTCAGATGCGCCGGTTAATTGTACAAATAGGTCCATGTTGTGTGAACCTCTTTCACAAATAACACTCTCTGAAGATGGTAAGGTCTGACATTTTGTTTATGGTCGAATTCAAGAGAGGAACTAACAACGTCATTTGTGAATCACCACGCAGAAGAGTCCAGAAAACGAAAAAAAAAAGCAAGAGATTATCAACTTAGACAACGGAGAAAAGACCAAAATAAGAATGAAAACAAAGAGAATGCATCTCCATGGATTCCAGAGCAACAAGGTAATACCCTTGTCTTCTGTTTAATTTTTAATCTCATGTCTGTTTATAATAATTAATTCGTGCTTCTACAGTACCTGTTACTTGCACAGGAAGGTCCACGTTGTGCAACCCTCTTTCGACATGTGAGCGCGCTGTTACTCATCCAACAACTGTAGTCTTGGTGCTCATCCGACAACTTATGCTATACTCCCTCTGTCTAAAAATATAAGCATTTGAAGCTATGAGAAAGTATGTCTAGATTCATAGTATCTCAAATAAATCTGAATAACATATTGTCTAGATTCATTAAAGATGTTATGAATCTGGACTCAGTCTTCAAATGCTTATATTTTGAGATAGAGGGAGTATTATTTAATTTAGCTGCTTTATGCCTATGGTGTGTTAAAGCATTTTTGCCAATATTTGTTCTGCCTACTAAGATGAATGCTTTGACACCTTCTTAAGCTTTTGTGGATCACACACGTTATCACACAAGTTGGATTTTGGTACTTGCTTTGGATCCTTCCTGGAAGTTTATGTTTTCATTATGCCTTTTTAAATTGCTTGTGTATAGTTTTTGACACATTAAAGTTTGTCACTTTTATCCACCACCAGTTTTTACACTAGGCGAATATAAAACACAATATTTAGAAATAAATTAGAACATCAAATTCAGTGAACGTGTATATATAACTACCTGAGTCTATTCTATAATTAGAAAAACACACATGAGAACTTATCGCCTTGACAAATTTTCGTACGTGCGTGTCACACGTGCGCAGCTACTAGTGTATCCATAACAATAAGCTATGATCGGTCAGCCTCGTAGGCCCACACGTCTCTGGTTTTCGTTTTCTCTCTTCAACTTGTCTTTGAAATGTTTCACATATTTGGTTATCTCCATGATTTAAACTAATATTTTTGCCTCTTAGTTTATATAGTACTACTTAAAAGAGATTAAACATTTCACTCAACAATGTTTTTTGAAAGCATTGTGACCTACTCCAACATATTCAAAAGCCATGCTCATTTTTTTAAAAAAATTCACGAGTCTGATTTTAGCTTAAAAAATTTCACGAGTCCGATTTAAGCAATACACAGTTAACATTGACACACATAGCTCTTTTTATTATTCTCAAAAAACCTAAGTTGTGTTTCAAATCTCTCTCTCTCTCTCTCTCTCTCTCTCTCTCTATCTCTCTCCGGCAGCAGGGCCCTGCCCTCCTCTCTCTGCACCACCCTCTCCCCACCTCCCGTGAGGCGCACGGATTAGGTGAGGAGCGGCCCGCATGTGGATCCGGTGAATCATGGCCCCGTGCGCGAATTTGGCAAGGCGGATCGATCCAGCGAGGACCAGACTCTGACGAGGCGTGTGGATCTGGCGAGGAACGGACTCCGGTGAGGAGAACATTCCCGCGAGGAGCGGACTCCGACAAGGCGTGCGGATCTGGCCGTGCGGTGGTGGCTCGCGGGCAGACGGCTAGGGTTTTGTTTTTTATTACTTTTTCATATTAATTCATAGTGGCAGGTGACATTGTTGCCCGCCGCTACTCTGGACATTTTAGCGGCAGGTCTAAGAGCCCGCCGCTATTGTCAATTATTTTTAGCTACGCAAGGGTAGTGGCGGGTGATCGCTACAGTAGTTTTAACCTGCCGACATAGTGCTTATTTGTTGTAGTGCAAGCTAGATTGCAGCAGGCGTGACCGGCGAGCACGTCGATCTCGATGGGTCAGTGTGGCAGATCGGGAGATCCCGATTTTCTTTTCAACATTTTGATTTTCTCTGTTGTTGTTCCAATTTGCCCAAATTTGGTTGTGTTTTTGCGTTGAATTTTAAAACTATCTACTTTGCAACAAGAACAGACTTACCGACGAAACCGGTCGGTTTACCGTTTTGTTTTTTTATTAAATTTTCCGAATTTGTTTTTTTTTTGTTTTCGTGATTTTCATCAAACTTCCTAGGACCGGTTTCTTTGGTTCAAACAATTTTTGTAACCTTGCTAAAGAGGTCCCGTCACACCTGCCCTGGGCGACAATCTGGAAGCCATAGCGGATCACCTGTGACCCATTCACAATGAAAGGGCACGCCCCACCTCACCACCACACGCTAGCGGTTAGCTGTCCGGCAGTGGGCACAAGAACGCAGGGACTGAAAGATGTCAGGAATATTTGGCAGCAACGACCACAGCCTCAGCTCCCCTGAAGTGGCCAGCAACTCCGGGCACTCGCCATTCGCCAAGCACCGCCTGCTATCACTGAGCTCAATTTAACACCTGATGTTCCTCCACCAACATAAGTAGCAGGACCATTCCAGATGTCTCCTATTCTCAGTCCGATTGCTACAATATCTTGTTTTGTACTGATGTCGTATTCTTTTTGGGGTGTCTGTTAGCTAAGATAGGACGAAGTCATGGAGAAGATGAGTGCTGCGCACCAATGGATGACTGTGTTATATAAGGAGTTAGTTTCGCCAAGCACTGGAAGAGGCGTTACTATGCTGTAGTACAGGAAAACAATGCGATATCCATGTGCTTTAATGACCATCATAGAAAGCAAGGCGACCACATGAATTATTATTCGGATAAATTTGCTGATGGACACTCTTTAATCGTGACATTCATTCTACATCGAAAGTAACTCTAGCAAAAAAGAAACCACTACTTAAGGCCGCGGCTTCCCTGTGCCGATCGGTGTCTCCACCACGTGGAGGAGGCAATCCGTTGGCTCTCAGGTCCCTAATCTCGGCTTCCTAATTTTTTTGGCTATACGTGAACGGATGGTGCTCTTCTCTCCTAAACGGTTCGGTCAGTTGTTGCACCAAATAATCAAGATAATAAGTTGTGATAGATGGATGATTGATTTCGCAGAAGAAGATGCCGGCAAGGCTCCAACACACTAGCTGCAGAGATTTTTAATATTTTGACCACAAAATCAACGAGCTTCGTTAAAATGACCATGAAATCATGCGCTTCATTTAAATGACCATAAAACCGTTATCAATCTAACAAAATGACCATGAGCTATTTTTTGAATCAAAATGCCTCATCTTTGTTCTTCCTCTCTCCCTCTCTTTCCTGTCTCCACTCTCCACGTTCCTTACTGCCATGTCGCCGGCAACGACGCCCCCAACCCCCCTGCTGGCGCGCTACCCATTCACGGGCCCATCCCCCCTCGTGGGCTCGCCGCCTCCCGAGCGCCGCCCTCAGGCCGCCCCCCTCCTGAGCGCCGCTGTTCCTGCCGTCCCCTTAGCCATCCAATTAAATCGAGATTTGTTGCCAGATTATGAGCTCGTCTCCATATGGAGAGAGAAAAGAAGGAAAACGGAGCAGGTAACGGCCCGTTTAGAATTGTCTTACGATGGACGGAAAAAAAAATAATGAACCAAGATCGTTGCTGGAGCCGACGGATGTCCTGTACAGCAACGGGCACAGGGAAGCCCCAGCCGTTCTATTGCTTCATGGGTGACGACAAGAGCTCTTCTCTGGTAATTATTATGAAAAAGCATGCAGGATAAATTCGGTACTCACATCACATGCAGCTGGCAGTCTTACCCAATTACCAAGCGTTGGTTCAAGGTGTACCCGCACATTATTGGACACTGGTAGCCGTGGCAGATGCTTTGGCTAGAGGTTATATCAAGTTGAGCAATCTCACAGTTCACCAACTAGGAGTCCATAATCAGGTCTGTGTATAAGAACCCAGCGTATAGAGGCAACACGATGATCACGAAGGTGGACAATATGGGAAGTATTCTAAAACTAGCTAGGAGTTCTTTCCATAGTAATATTCACTCCAGACTACCTGTCTTGTAAAGAGACTCCAGGATCGAGTGAGCGGGCATCTCGGCGGACACCTGTGAGAACGGTGCTCCTTCTAGGTACTGGCGTAGATCAAGTGCGACGAAAACTTAACTCGATTCTGCTGGAGATTTGAGTGTTTAAATCAAAATGGAAAGCAAGATTCTTCATCTTAATACCTTACAGCTTGAGTTTCTTATACTCCCTTCGTTCTTGAATTATTGTCGTCGTTGATATTTTTAGTTAAATTATACCATTCGTCTTATTCAAAAAATTTTAAGTAATATCATATATGTTATCATAGTTTATTTTATTATCAAATTAAATTGAAACATAACTTAAAATTTTATATATTTAAAATAATATTTTGAATAAGATGAATGACTAAAACTGACTAAAAAAGTCAATGACGATAACAATTTAAAAACAGAGGAAGTACATAGTTATAGGATAAAGGAAGGGTGTGATCAACCAATGCGTGGGCCTGTTAGATATTGATGATGGTTCTGTGTTTCAGAGAACAAATACGAATGGAAAAGAAAAGAGTATCGAACGTAAAATACATTGACAGAGCTTTTGCTCCTTAGAGTTGAAATGGAACATATTAGCTAGGAACTGCAGAGGATAAATATGTACTGTGGAAAATGTTTTATTTGTGGTACATGCGTTTTGTTTTCAGAACAAAATAAATGGGGCTGGAGCGAACATTCTGGTTTTCAGAGACGGGACAATCCCAATTTATGTTTGTTTAGAGATATTTTTTGTTTTGTAGGAGGGATGAGGATGGACGTGGAGTTCCATAGTCCGTTAGCTTGTGTGCGATTCTCCATTCAAGCATTTCGTCAAACACATCGCCGCACACACCGTATTCCATCAGCTCATGTTACAAGTGGCTTCAACATTCCGTGTCGCTTTAGTGTGTTTGCTCAGCACTGCCGCTAATGAAGTTCCGCGACGCTCGCCTTGCTGTGGCGCACCAATGGGCCATGGCGAGGCGTTCCCCAAGCCAACATGCGCTGCCCGTCGCGCTCCAGCCGCCCTCACATGGCGCAGCTCCCGCGCGACGACGCTAGGAGCTCCCTCCCACCACTCCGGCGTCGAACTCAGGCATCAGGACGTACACGAGCTGATGCTACTTCGTGCTCGTGCTTCAGGAGTCGCTTATGTGGATACCTGTACTACCTGAGCTCAATCAAGCGATGTTCATTGACCTCAGTGCGATTGCACCTGTTCTACTCCCCATCGTAGCACGAATGTTCCAGATGTCTCCTATTCTCACTACGATTGCAACAATATTTCGCTTTGTACTGACGTCATATTTTTCTGGGTAGTGGGCTGTTAGCTAACATATATTGATGCCCACCGATTGACCACTGCCTTATATAAGGAGTTAACTTCAACATTGCCGAGCTGAGGGCGAGTGCATGGGAATGGAAGACAAAAGGCTCCAAAGTGGACGAATAAGATGACAGCGCGACGGGGCATTTAGGTTCTCTTTACTAACGAGGTGCACTGTTGCATGCACAATAACGCTTTTCCTATAGCGGCAGAGGCAACACCGGTGCAATTGAGATATAGATGACCATGAGATTCAAGAAGTAGAAATGATATATCAGAAAATCGATGAATACGAGAAAGGATCCCAGTAAGCTTGAACAAAATGGGAGGACGGAAATTATTGTGCCACTTCGAATAAATCTGAAGAGCAATCATAGCATAAGTTGGAACAAATGCAAAACTGATACTAGTACAAAAACAAGCCTAAAGTGATGCCGGCCATTTTATCCCAGTGGTTGTGGACCAATAACCAACCACTAGAAGGCCTAAAACTGACGTCATCTCGAAAATACCCGCCAGTGGCAAGTCAACCCCTCTCTCGAGCGTTGCCCTCTTCTCCTCTCCCTATCCCCTGACCGACCACCTCTCTCCCTAGGCGAGCTCCTCCGCTCATCTCCCATCCCCCATCACCCGGATTTTGCCGCCTCTCCCCCAAGCATTGCCCCTCCTCCATGCGGGCATGGTGACGAGGCTGCGAGACGTGCCAGGACATGAGTGCGGCGATGCGAAGGCGAGGGAGCGAGTGAAGACACGGCTCACGAGGAGGCTAGTGCTGCTAGGAGCTTCCATGGTCAGGTCCCACGTGTTGGTATGGCAGGGGACACCACAAGGTCCGAGGTGGTGGATTTGATCTCTGCGGTTGGGACGTGGTAGATACGGGTGGCGGCGATGCGTGATAGATCCTTGGGAAGCTCCTCATGCGCGCGGCTCCAGGAGGCGGCACGTGCGGCTGTAGTTTGCTGGCCGGTGCGAGGTTGACAAACCTCACGGCCATGGCTCTAGGGCACGTGGCGACGACGGCTCCAAGTTAGGGTTCAGTGGCTTGGCTGGGCTCAGCCTGCCTGGGCCCACTTTTTGTTTTTAAAGTTCCTTCCCAGTGGCAGTGGGGGATGACATCATTCCACCTGCCACTGGGCTTCGCTGCTCCTAGTGGTGGTTCAAAAAATCACCATTCCAAACGTTTTTTCACTGCCACTAATTAAAGGGTTGTCGGTAGTAGTGTGACATTGGTGTTAATAGGAGATAGCTGACCGTACTCTGCCTGCGCACATGGGATCCCGCATAGCATTAACCTCCGAAGGCCCCGGATGCATATATCCCGATCAACTCCCTATCCTCTGCCGCCGTTCGATGTACTTGTTGCTCATGTAGTCAGACTTGTAGGCCCGCTTCTCTTTTGTTTGCTCCCTTCAACTTGTTCTTTTTTGTACAATTTCATATATTTTGTTGTCGCTATAATTTGAACTTCTATTTTTTCCTCTTTTATATACTGAAAAGAGTTCAAACTTTTGATCAACCTTTTGCAATCCCAAGATATCTAATTAGGATATTTAACTAAACATTTGTTTTGCAACTACAAGATTAATAACACTGTAAAAAGCCATTCCCATGCTTAAAAAGTCACTGAGTCCTATATTTTTGGAATATGCAATTCACATTAGCACGGATTGTTCCTTTTGTTCTCAACACATATGCACACACGTTCTACCCCTATAAGCGTCTATTAGAGACTAGGTCAGTTTATCTTCTGGTTCACAAACATTGATGAAGATAGATCCAATTTAATGATGGTAGCTCGACATCATAGCCCTCCAAAACAGTATTGAAGATGTGATCCTGGTCAATAGACACATTACATGAATCACATGGGAAGAGATACAACTCTTTCCTAACTTTTGAAATTGATTCAAATTGAGTCGAAGGTAATTTCTAACACAACAGCAAACAAGGACTGTAGAGGCGAACAAAAAAAAACACTATATTGGTGGACAGGCCCATCCGCTGCTACACTTTTGTAACAAAAAATACAGATTTGTAGCAGCTACAAATAATAGCATCTGTTGCGGCAGCTCAAATTCAGCAAGCAAATTGCAGCTCAGCTATGCAAGAAAAAAACAATCTAGAGATCCAGATTATATAAGCTCGTCTGTCCTATTTATTACAACTTGTAAGAAATAAGTTAGTCTCTACTTTCATCTTGAATGCTTGTTCATACTTTCTTGCAGGAAGTGTTGGGCGCTGATCACTCACTAGTAACTGAACTGTTGATAACACCCTGATGACTTGGAGCATTTTGTGTGGTTACAATGCAGCTGGCGAGACCTTTTGTTTTGGGAAAGTCGCTTTGGGTAGATGCTTTTGTAGTAACTGATTTTATAGATGCATGCAAATGTTATGCATGTGGTGTGTAGAAGACTATCATCTCGGATGCAACGTGGTTGTTGTACTTTTATAATACAATCTGGGTGCTTTAAACAATCATGAGCACTTATGTGTTGTGAAGAAGGTATCTGTTGTGCTGTTTTGTGTTGTGACGGAAGAATTGAAGTTTGAACTAAATTATTGGATAGTAATGGCATAATCAGTGTCACTAGTTTTATTGCATGTTAATTTTGAGTTCTGCAATGCGATTGTTGGATGGAATTATTATTATTATTTATGGATTAATGTCAATGGTTAATTATTTGGATTATGGTAATAATGTGCTTATGTATTGGGATTATGTGAATGTTTACATAGACTGTGGGTTGGTAATTCAAGTATTAGCGATGGACAGTCGGTCGGTATTGCTTTCTCAAAAGTGACCGGCAGTTGGTCACTAAAAAACTGAACCAGTCGCTAAAAGTTTTACCGACGCTACTTACGCCGACCAACATTGCTAGTCGGTAAAAGTCTTTACCGACCAACTGTAAGTTGGTAAAAGTGCTTTTACTGACCAATGGTTAGTCATCAATATTGAACCGTGGTATAGTGTAAATAAAAGGGATCAGACTGAACCAGCCCTGTTTTCATTGACGGGGCAATCCCAGTTTATGTTTGATTAGAGAGATTTTACGCTTGGTAGGAGGGATGAAGATGGACAAGGACGGATGTCATCTTCAATAGTCCGTTAGCTTGCATACTGTGCTCCATTCAAGCATTTTGACATTCCGTACTCGGTAGCTCTATGCCCCAGCTTCCCCGAGTGTGTTTGCTTAGCACCGCCACCAAGCTCCCTGATGCTCACCCTGCTTCGGCGTACCAATGGGCCATGGCATGGTGTTGCCCCAGCCTACATGCGCTGCCCATCGCGCTCCCGCTGGCCCCACATGGCGCAGCTCCTGCGCGACGACGCTAGAAGCTCCCTCCCACGATGCTGGCATCGAGCTCAGGCATCAAGAGGTAGACGATCTCCCGGCACTGCCTGCTCGTGCTTCAGGACTCACTTACGTGGATACCTGTTCTACCTGTGCCCAATCAATCACTTGATCTTCATTCACCTCATATCGTAGCAGGAATATTCCAGATGTCTCCCATTTTCAGACATTGCATTGACCAAGCAATAACGCTGTTCCTACAGTCAACACTGGTGCAATTGCGATATAGATGACCGTGAGATTCAAGAAGTAGAAACAATGTATGGGAAAATGGATGAATAGTAGAAGCAAAGCTGCGCTAGAATACTATAAACAAAAGCCAGTGTAGACTGCAGAGGAATAGTAATAATGTCTCCCTATAGCCATGGCTTGTGTTTATAGTACTCCTTTGCCCAGTTTGTTAATGTCTCCTTTCGCTCTTACGAATATATTCGTAATACTTGAGTTTTCATGTTAGTATGTTACAGAAGTGCAGTTTTCATTTAACTTGCCCTAGCAGTCATATCAATGGTGGATTGCAATCCTTAATGGTGGATTGCAATCCTTCTGGTCGATCTCACATTGAACTCACAAGTTTAACTCACAAGTAGCAGTCATATCAATGGTGGATTGCAATCCTTCTGGTCGATCTCACATTGAACTCACAAGTTTTCATTTAACTTGCCCCAGATGTAGGAGTAACCAGAACAAAAACAATATTATATCTTGCAGCAAGTTTCTGAAATACATAATTCCAGAGCTTTTCTTGTCGATCTGGGAGAAACGGAAACTGAGTTGATGTTAATAGGAGATAGCATACCGGACTCTGCGCCGCCATATGGGGAGACATACGCTGGCGAGGTCGAGGACTCTGCCTGGGCTCGTAGGATCCTGCCTGCATGAACCTCTGGAAGCCCCAGATCGACTTATCACATATACCGATCAACTCCCTCTCCTCTGCCTCCACTCGATGTACTCGTCGTTGCTCGTGTATCCAGAACCATCACTATGGGAAAATCAATGTTTGCCGAGTGTTTTTACTTGGACACTCGACAAAGAACGTCTTTGCCGAGCGCCATACAAAAAACACATAGTAAAAGAAATACACTCAGCAAAAATATTTTATCGAGTGCTAAACAAAATACACTCGGCAAACAGGTATAATACGAGAAAATTGAAAACTGAATCTAAACTCAAGTGACAGTGTGGTGCAGTGATAAGGACTATACGTGCAAAGGGGAGGTTGCCTGTTCAGATCCCACCGGCCGCACTTAACGCTTAGCGCGTGAAAAAGTGTCGTGACTTGAGCGCGGGCGGGGTTGCTGGGGCGAAAACAAAATTATGCTATTTTTGTTGGGTTTTTTTTGCGATGTACATTTTGTCGAGTGTAGGGATTTGCCGAGTGTATTTCGACACTCGACAAAGACTTTGCCGAGTGCATGACGGAAAAGATTCGGCAAAGAGCACTTTGCCGACACTCAGCAAAGAGCTGACAAAGACCGTGATGTGAAGAAAGGGGACTAGATTGCTGAAGCCTAGAACAAATGTGGTGGACAAGGATGAGAGTTTCCTTGATGTTGCTGAGACCAAACCATCGGAGCCCTTGGGCGAGTTGCTCTCGGTCGTCCTGCTCTGGTTTGCCCGCACAAAGTCTGCCCGCACGCAAGTTGTCGCGTCTTGCCCACGAGCACAGCCCCACGAGCTAGGACGCCTCGCGTGCGCTGCATTCGGCCAAGACGTTCGCGCTTAGCAGGAGCCCTCGCTTGCGTCCTTCCTACAGCCGCGCTAGACGTGCCGCTAGCCGACGGCGGTGTTTGGTTTAGGTCTATGATTTCTCGTGAGAGACAGAGAGACGAATGGTGTTTAGAGATGATGGACGAGGATACTTTGGTCTTTCCCCTATTTTCTAATACCTTGTTTTAGTTTTTTTAACAGACATCCAAACTGTGGTTAAATAGAGGCTTCATTTTCAAAAAGTTAGGGTAAAATCACAATTAGATATCAAAATAGGGTACTCAACGTGTATTTATAGGGATGAGTACTCAACGTGCCTAATCAGAGGCTTCCTAACCACCCTTGATTTTCTAGATTAGGCCATTTCAGCAAATATTATATCATGTATTATCCTAAGTTGAATTATACAACAACAACAAAAACGTCCTGTAGCGATGGTTCGTAAAGCCCTGTAGCGGCGGGCAGGCCACCCCGCCGCTACGCAAACGCAACTACAAATAAGCATTTATAGCGGCGGGTGGTCTGTCGCCGAAACAAACCGCCGCTACAGACGCATTAGTAGCGGCGGTTGAAGATGTTAATCGTCGCTATTGTTAGCTATTAGTAGCGGCGGTTGCCAATATCAACCGCCGCTATTATTAGCTATTAGTAGTGGCGGTTGCCAATATCAACCGCCGCTATTGTTAGGTATTAGTAGCGGCGGTTGACATCATCAACCCTGCTACTTGTTATTTTTTAAAAAAATAATAAAATAAAGAAATATACAGAAATTATAGATTCTGCACACAGAAATTTACAACATTTCATCACAGATATTTACAATATGTCATCACAGAATATATACAACATCTCATCAAAATGTTCAATGGATAGTACAAAATGTCTTATATAAACCCTAATGCATAGTTATCATCTTTTCCCGAAATATTGGGCTCATATGGTGCTCTCGAACCAGTTCACTCATAAAGGGACCTATGCTTTGTTGCTAGTAAACCTTATGAATCAAAGTACTTCCCTTCTAGACTAATAACCTCTCTCAACATAAAATGACAAAGAGAAGCTACAACTAGATACATGACATTTGTACTCAAGTGAACGCGTGATTCAGGAATTATACCCTTTTTGATCTGATCATTCCTTTTCATCTTTGCAGCCCATTCTTTCTTTGCCCTTGCGGCTTTCTGTGTCACATGAGCAGAGTCTGTTAATATATAAGATATTAAAAATCAAAAATAAAATAAAATAGACATAAACAAAATCAACTTACCTCTTGTTTAGACTCCTCAATGGTATGGTTTAGGTAAGTTAAAGTGCCAGCCGAGAACACACAAGTGTAGTAACTACAATACACACTTCCTCGTATTTGCTTAGAGAACGCAAGTTTGTTACACTTATGATAATTATATGAATGGACAGTATGATAAGGACGTGTATGAGAGACATATAAATCTTACTCAAAACTTATGATGAAAGTACATGTTCTTTTTCCATGTAGGATGACATGGCCCGCCGGCTACGGCATATTTCTCGTAAGCACTGCGTGACCAATAAAAGCTTATCATTAGATGATATTAATATCATTAAACCATACACACGTAGACCAATTTCTTACCGATCTATGACTTCCAGAATGTCGCTGTATAACTTCTTGTCAAAGTCCAGGCTATCAAGCGCTAGAAGGTACCCTTCTTTAGGAAATATTATCAGACAGATCCAATAATCGCTATAACAATATTGTCAACAAGTTAATTATGATTGAATTTAACTTTAACATAGGATACATGACGAAGGCAGTAGTTGTCCAACTTACTTGAGTTGTAAGGGTCCATAATGCATTCTCTATCTTGCCACCTCATGAACCAGTTGTACAAGTAATTTACAACATAAGTCCTTGCTTCTATTGTCAAGACCGTCTTCATGTCAGCAAGCTCTGTTGGTGTCTCATCCGGATTGTTTTTCGGATTTACCGTAGGGTTGATCGAGCTTTGGTTGATCCGGTTTGGGTTGACGTAGGCCACCCTCCAATCTTTTCTGTCGGTCTCCTTTCTTTGGAAAAAGGAGTTCATGCTATAAAAAAAAGCATAAGATAATATATAGAATTATGCTTGAAATACGAAGTAGATCGAACGCGACACTTACATGCACCACAAGGTGATGAAGGTGACGTCCATCTTGTCTAGACAAAACATAAAGTAGACATCCTCCCAAAATAGGTATAATATTTGTTTGTCTTCTTCGTTGAACACCTCTTTTGGAATCCTACAAGTGATTTTGGTGACCCCTTCTTTTGACGCCATCATGTACCAGTCGAGCAACTTCCGCATCTCCCATGGTAGGTTCTTATACATGTTCTTTGATATAAGAGGTTTACCGAATATGAATTTCAGATAGTCCACATCATCCGTAGGATTGTCCAAAATTTGATCGTCGTACGACAATCTATCCTGAGGATCTTGTTCTTGTGGGACGAACTTGCCGGTGGTTGTTAGACGTTTTTTCAATCCAGCCAAGTACATATCAACATCATTTTTTGCTTTTGGGTCCTTTGGCTCTTTGTCAAAACCTGTAACCGTCTTTGGGATTACCGGAGCCTTGACGACAACTGGCGCAGGCTGGACTTGGATTACCGGAGCCTGAATTTCAACCGCTGCAGCAGCTGTTGATGGAGGCTCGACTTGAATTGCCATAGACTGGACTTGAATTGGCGGAGCCTTGATGACAACAGGAGAAGGCTCGAGTTGAACATTTTGCGAAAGAGGCTCGTTGTCACTATAGATTATAGGACTATGAGTCGAGTCGGCTTCCGCATGAGGAGATTGGGGCTTGTTTCCCGAGGCTGCCGCACACAAAGGAGACGGTTGTCCACCTGTATTGATTGGGTAGCTCGCATGAAAGGACCCGTGCCAAGACAACGGGGGTGGAGAAACTCGTGTTGAGAGGACAACATCATGGCGTTTCCACATAATGAAAGAGCCGAGCACATCTTGGAGAGTTTCTATACCCGCCTTAGGTATCGGGCATTCGATCTTGTTGTCCTCATAGCCAGGTACTATTTTCGACATGGTGACACGCACGTAACCTGGGGGGATATCCTTGTTATGGAGCGTCACTCCTGGAAATGCCATGCCGGAAGCAACCTTAATCGTTTTCCTCTTGTAACCAAATGGCACATGCAACTCGCAAGGAGTATCCTCAGTGATGTCCTCTGTTTCTGATTGCATGGTGACTGATGGTTGCATGGAGACGGATGGCTGCGTGGATGTGGACGAACCCCATAAGAAGGCATCCATCGCAGCCTGCAGGTTGGGGTCCAAACGACCGCTTTCTTTGTCGATAGCAAACATAAGAAGTTTTCGCCTCCAATCCTCCTTGGCTTTAAATTCTTGCTCCTTCTTGTGCAATGCATGCTTCTTGCACAGGTGTGAGGATGTTTCAGAGAAATCTTCTTTCCATGTTGCCGATGATGACACTCCTCGTACCCGACCACCATGTTCTTTGGTCCCAATAGCCTTCGCTAGCTCATCCTTGTGATACTCAGGTGTAAATAGACCAGCCTCTGTCTGCGTCACAATGGGACCTTTCAAAGCTTGCACAACTTCACTTGTCGCGGGATCCTTCACAATAATCTCTCCTTCTTCGGTTAAGTCGGAGCGACCATACACCCAGTTCCTGGTACGCTCATTGGTATTTGGCAATGGATCAGGTTTTCCTTCCGCGTGGAGCTTGGCTTCTTGCTCTCTCCAAATCGGAATCTTCTTTTTGTATCCGCCCGGACCTAACCGCAGCTTGTACTTGTTCCGCTTGTTCATCTCAACCATCTTTTCACTGAGCTCCTTCGAAGCACTGCTCGTCTTATGCTCGACAAACTCATCCCATTCCTGCTGACGGATATTTCCATGCTTGTCGAATAGGGTTCAATTTTTCTTGACGTATTGGCAGTTGAGCTTAGACTTGTAATCTCGAAAGATGTGATTGAGAGTGGACATCGTGGCCTTCTTGGCTCTCTCGAGATCTATTGGCTGGAACCGGATGGTTGCCGTGACGTCAACCCACATATCATCTTTTCTGCCATCCGGTACTTGGCGCCAATCTTGCCACGTGATTTTGCAATGGTCCCTCACCACTTTGCCCCAACGATTCTGCCATTTGGCGTTGACACCAGCGGGTTCAATCGGTTCTCCATCTTTGGGGTCTAGTGCAGTAACCTCGTAGATGCCCTCTGCCTTGTTTGCGGAGTGCTGACCATGCTTGCGTTTGTGTGTGGACACTTGGGCAGCCACCTCTTCCACTTGCTGCTCGAGGGCCTCATCTGTCGCAGCCTCTGCTACAAATAGCCGACGGGCACTTTGTCGAGGGCCCTAGGATATAAGTAGTAGATTTTAGTTTACAAATTAGTTAAACAAATAAGGGAATTATCTTTGACAAGATACCTCATCTTGAGGCACAAAATCAAGATCCAGACTCCCCACTCGATGTTCCTTTGGTAGTGCAGGATGTGGATCTTCTGGTTCTCCCTAGTGTTCGCTTTATCCTTCATCGTTTGAAGACGACCTTGCTTATGAGTGCGCCTTGAGGACGTCTTCCTCTTGAGAGGGCATATTGTCCGTCATGACAAGAAGACTTTGACACCTAATGTCAGATATGACGACTAGTTTAGAAAACAAGGAGTATACACCTTTCATCATTGAGCATAGAGACAAGGAAAACAAAAGAAAATAATAGAAATATCAAAATTTACTCTCAGTGCGGGTTGCCGAATCAATGGCCTTCCAATGATCTAAGATCCTTGACTTGTACAACAACATATATCCGATATCCTAGGATATGGCCTATGTTGCCACACTAGCCTCACTTAGCCCGCTTTCATCATTGAGCATGTGTTGATCGCCTACGTAGAATGGGTAAGTAGTACAGAGAGACAAGGAGAAGAATAGAATAGGAACATTACATATATATCATAAGCAAATATATCATAGGCCGCAAGTATATGGCATATATATGGCCACAAGTAATATGGCATATATATGGCCGCAAGTAAAGAATACTATGGATTTCAGAAATGGCATAAGAGCAATCATAACTATGGCAATCATAAGAGTAATCATAAGAGAAATCACAACTATGACAGTGACAACTATGGCACAAGCAAGCAAAATGAACCATTTCCAGAACAGCAGTAGCAAAAGATCGACAACATGGATATCAACAGCAGCAGCAAGCATATTCAGCAGCAGGTAAGGATAAGTGCACAATGAACCATATATATCACTAGCGGATATCAACAACAGCAGCAAGCTAAAGATTGACAACACGGATAACAATGCCATATATAGCAGAAAAATGAACCATGTCCAAAACAATATATGGCAACAAGAAATACTAAGAATCTATAGTAGGTAGCAAGTATATGGCATATATATCATAGGCAGCAAGCATATGGCAACAAATTAAATATATGGCAGCAAAATAAATATATGGCCGCAAGTAAAGAATACTATGGATTTCAGAAATGGCATATAGGATAGTTAGCAGTGAGCATAGGACTATCATAAGAGCAATCACAACGATAACCATAAGACTATGAACATGAATATATTGCTGCAAGGGGGCAGTTACTAAGCATATAGGACATGAAATACATGGGAATAGCATGTAAAATCAGAGGAACAAGCATATGGTAGAAAAATAATTATATGAACATGTAAACCACTATATGGCAGCAAAATGATCATATGGCAAGCAACTATGGCAGTGACAACTATCATCAGAGCAACCATAAGAGCAATCACAACTATGGCAGTGACAACTATGGCACAAGCAAGCAAAATGAACCTTTTCTAGAACAGCAGCAGCAAAAGATCGACAATATGGATATCAACAGCAGCGGCAAGCATATTCAGCAGCAGGTAAGGATAAGTGCAAAATGAACCATATATATCACTAGCGGATATCAACAACAACAACAAGCTAATGATTGACAACATGGATAACAATGCCATATATAGCAGAAAAATGAACCATGTCCAAAACAATATATGGCAACAAGAAATACTAAGAATCTATAGTACGTAGCAAGTATATGGCATATATATCATCATATATATCATAGGCAGCAAGCATATGGCAACAACTTAAATATATGACAACAAAATAAATATATGGCCGCAAGTAAAGGATATTATGGATTTCAGAAATGGCATTTAGGACAGTTAGCAGTGAGCATAGGAATATCATAAAAGCAATCACAACGACAACCATTAAGACTATGAACATGAATATATGGTTGCAAACGGGCAGTTACTAAGCATATAGGACATGAAATACATGGGAATAGCAAAATGATCATGTAAACCACTATATGGCAGCAAAATGATCATATGGCAAGCAACTATGGCAGTGACAACTATCATAAGAGCAATCACAACTATGGCAGTGACAACTACGGCACAAGCAAGCAAAATAAACCATTTCCAGAACCAAGAATCAAGAGCAGGACAAATGAGATTAAGGGCGTGGGGCAGAGCGGGTGCACCTGGTCATCGACGGGCAGGAGGGCGTCGGATAGGAGGGGAGAGGGGAGGAAGAGGAGAGTGCAGCGCTTACTAGAGAGAGGACACAGGAGGGAGCCCGCAGCAGTGCCTGGGGATGAGGAGGGTGCCCGCTGCAGCGCTCGAGGACGAGGAGGGCGCCCGTGGCAGTGGTGCTCAAGAACAGAGGAGGGAGCCCGCGCTCGACGTCGATGAGGGGGAGGGCGGCGGAGGACGGTGGCCCGATGCGGCGGCGCTCAGGGAGGGAGGAGCATGCGGCGATGCTCGGTGACAGAGGCGGGAGCCGCGCTCGGCGTCGATAAGGGGGCCTGTGAGTGCGTTGTTGACGAGGGGGAGGCCCACGCGGTGACCGGTTGGTGAGCGTGAGGAGGGGGAGGAGACACGCACACGTCGTCGATGAGGGGGAGGCCGGCACGAGGGGACGAGGAGGGGGCCCGATGCAGCTGTGCTCGGGGACGGAGGAGGGAGCCCGCGCTCGATATCGATGAGGGGGAGGGCGGCGGAGGACAGTGGCCCGATGCGGCGGTGCTCGAGGAGGGAGGAGCGCGCAGCAGCGCTCGGTGACAGAGGTGGGAGCCACGCTTGGCGTCGATGAGGGGGCCTGCGAGCGTGTCGTTGACAAGGGGAAGGCCCACGCGGCGACCGGTTGTCGCGCGCGAGGAGGGGGAGGAGGCACGCGCACATCGTCAATGAGGGGGAGGCCAGCACGGGGGGACAAGGAGGGGGCCCGATGCGACGGTGCTCGGGGACGAGGACGGGGCCAATGGGGGCGGTGCTCGAGGACAGATGAGGGGGCCCACACGGCTTGCTCGGGGAGGCGTCGGAGAGGGCACAAGGAGACAGAGGGCGGCGCCGCTCGGAGAGATGGTGGCGGAATTGGGCAGCCTCACGGCGTACAAAAGCAAACTCTAGGATTAGGGTTAGGGGCCCGCCGTGTCGTTGCTTATATAGGGGAGGCCTTTTTAGCGGCGGTTCACAAAGCAAACCGCCGCTAAAAAGGAATAGCGGCGGGTGGCTATGAGAACCGCCGCTAAAAAGCCGTGGTGTTTTTTTATATTGTATTATTAATTGTCTAAAATTAATGTTAGGTCCTAAAATTTTATAGAAACAACCCTATACTTTTTATTAATTACATGTCAGTCCTAATATTTTTACACTTTAATTCTTGTTATTTTATAAAATTCCAAATAGGTGCCTAAACTCTTTTATTTTTACCTTTTAGCCCCTAAAATTTCAAATTACATGATGCTTAACAAAATAAGTTACATAATATTTATATTCAAATAAACATAAAATGCATCAAACATAATACAAGGTTTGAATAATAAAAGATACTTAACAAAATAAAATTACATGATGTATGAGTTAGCCTTGAACGACTTTTCCTTGGCAGTGATCGGTGCGCATGTAAGGCATTCCGATGGCAAAGGAGAGTCTTGCTTCTAAGACTTTAAAATTTTTTGGATCTATGAAACATGGCACCTCGTCATATTGATTGTAGTCATCTCGATCTTCCACATTCTCCACTCCAACGATTCTTTGTTTACCTGGAACAACAATGTATTTCTTTTCATCCTTTGGATCAAGTACATAAAACACCTGTTCCACGGTCTTGGCAAGTATCCAAGGCTCATCTTTGTGACCAACATTGTTAAGATCAACAATTATGAAACCATATTCATCCATCTTGATGCCATTAGGGTGCTTCACCCATTTGCATTTAAATATGGGAACCTATAAATTTGCACCGTAGTCTAGTTCCTATATTTCCTCAATATACCCATAATACGAGGTCGTATGGTCCTCTTCTTCAATGTCTTCTACTCGAACACCGCTGTTTTGACACTTGCTCTTCTTATCCTTCTGTTGGGTGTAAAAGGTAAAACCATTGATATCGTATGCCTAAAAGGTAACCACGGTTCTTCTCGGGCGGTTAGCTAACTTTCTCAATATTTTCTCTTCCACGGACTCGCCACTTGGAAGGTCTAGGGAGCTAAACCATGATGTGAAAGAGCGCGTGTGCTCGTCTATGATCCATTTATCTATTGCATTCTTGTTGTTCCGGCGGAGCTCTAATAGATATTCCTCAAAGTACAGTCTCACAATCTGCGTCTGTTGCAATACGCTGAAATGTGCTTGGTCCACTCGTTTGAAGTCATGGTCGATGAATGATCTACGTCCTTTCGTACCTTTTTCAGATAATCTACCCTCATGACGAGACACGGGGAGATCAATTGATCTGCTACCATCATTAATGTAATCTGAGCAACATTCGATGATCTCCTCAGTTGTGTAGCCCTCGATCATAGAACCCTCTGGATGTAAACGAGTATGTACATAGCATTTCAATACATACATGAACCTCTCAAACGGAAATATCTGATGCAGGTAGACGGGGCCCAATGCAGAGATCTGGTCAACAATATGAATCATGAAGTGTTCCATCGTATCAAAAAAGGATGGAGGTAAGACCATCTCAAGTATGCACATTGTTTCCTTCATGTGGGTTCGTAGGTCATTACCTCGTCTTCAGTTATCACCTTCTTCGATACCGTGTTAAAGAAGTAGCTAAGACGAGTTACAGCTAACTTCAGCCATGGCGAGTTAACAGCTCTGATAGCAATAGGGAGAAACACCGAAAGCATTATGTGGCAATCGTGAGTGTTGTACCCACTTATCTTTAACTCTTTCATGTTTATAAGATTTTTGATATTCGATGAGAAACCTTCGGCACTTTAATCCCATTGAGGCACTTATAGAATGTTGTTTTCTCCTCAATCGTAAGTGTGTAGGCTGCTGGGGGGGGGGGAGTACTTTCCATTTACTCTTTCTTGTGGATGGAGCTCTGGTCTTATTCCCATCAGTACAAGATCTCTACATGCGTTGAGTCCTTCCTTTGTCTTACCAGGTTGGTCGAGTATAAGTCCGCTACTACTGTCAAATACACCCTTCCAAATATGCATCCAGTCGAAGGCATGATTCACTTCCAATTCTTTCCAATAATTGAAATATACGAAGAAAATTGGATTTCTTCTTAAACGGCTTGAGACCTTTTGCCTTTTTGACTCCCTTCACCGGCTTTCTAAAAACAACACTTATGTTTTTAACAAGGTCAAACATGACCCTGCCAGTCCAACGTCGAGGTTTGCCCAAATTTTCGGGCCGCCACTGTTCGAGTGAAACAGAAGAGCTGTCGGAGCGCGCTTATATAGGTCAGGCACTTTATAGCGGCGGGATGCACCATTTATAGCGGCGGTTGATAATGCCAACCGTCGCTACAAATGGTTCTATAGCGGCGGTTTGAATCGCGGCAAGCCCCCAGGACTCTTTAACGGCGGCTCACTTCATTTTGCGTTGCTACGTCGTTTTTGGAGACGTCGCTATAGAGCTATTTTGTGGTAGTGATAGAAACGTTATTTCCATTTTAGGTATAAATTTTTCAATAAAAATAAGATTAGGTGTGGAACACAAGAAGTAGCCTTATTCACAATGATTTCACCGTGTATACTCAACGTGTATGCTCGAGGACTTCTCAGTTCTCAGGCGTAAGATGCTCCTCTCTCCTATAACCGGCGCATACCCCTCGGGGAGGATCACTAACCTTCCCAGCGTGTACATCCAACTACTGGAGATGTCCCGGAACAAATCTACCCTGTGCGACAGTCCGGCATCAAACGTGGATCACCTATGACCCATTCCAAGCGATAGGGCACGTCCCAGCTCAGCACCACACGCTAGGTGTCCCTGTCAGACAGTGTGCACAAGAACGATAGGACTGAAACTGTGACAAGAGTATCTGGCAGCAACGACCAGCCTCAGATCCCCCGAACTGGCCATCGACTCCGGGCACGTGCCAAGCACCGCCTGCTATCATTCAGGTTTATGCTTAGGCGGAGACCTATTCTTCTTGAGCACACTTCAACACTTGATGTGCCTTCTCCTCCATGCTTAGCAGGAACATTCCAGATGTCTCCTATCCTCAGTGCGGTAGCCACAATATATCTGGTTTTGCACTGACGTCGTATTCTTTTTGGGCTATTAGCTAAGATAGGACGAAGTCGTGGACAAGATACGATTTCTGCGTACCAATGGACGGCTGACTTATATAAGGAGTTGGCTTCAACTAGGACATGCAATACTATGCTGTAGTACGGAAAAGTAATGCAGTATCCATGTGCTTTAGTGACCATATTAGAAAGCCAGGCGACCTCAAGGATTATTATTTGTACTCATCCAATCTACATCGAAGTAACTCCAGCAATGCCGGTGCACGCAAACAAGAAACCACTACTTAAACTGCAACCACTGTGCGGAACACATAGAGTAGAGACACAAAAATAGTGGTGGATCAAGTAAGGAAAAACTGTTTGCCTGGCTCCTCTCGTTCTGTACCAATTTCCAGTCCTACACTGTTGTTCTGCTGCTCCATGGGAAGTGACGATATAAGAGCTTCCAGTAACTATGATGAGCGTGCATCGTGCAGGATAGAGTTGATATTCCCATGCAGCAGACAGTCAAACTCAATTACCGGCGACAAGTGGTGTTTGTTCAAGGTGCACCCGCACATTGTCGAGGACCAGCTGTGGCAGAGGCTCTGGCTCGGTTATGGGCTGGATGAGATAAGAGTTCAACAATCTCACAGTTCACCAACTAGGAGTCCCCAATCAGGTCCGTGCGTAAGAACCCAGCGTAGAGAGAAACGATGATGATGAAGGTCAACGATATAGAAATATTCCAAACTAGGAGGGGTTTTTTTTCATAGTAATATTCACTCCGGACTACCTGTCCTGTAAAGGAGAACTTGTGCTCAGCGCACGGCAAGGCTTGCGGTTGGCAGCCTGGCCGCGCGGGTTTGATCCCTCGTTCTTGCGATTCTGCAGGAGATTTGTGTGTTTAAATGAAAATGAAAAGTAAGATTCTTCATCCTAATATCTTGTTATCCACCTTACCAAAGCCTCACAGCTTGAGTTTCCCATAGTGTTACACATTCGTACCAACGTAGCTGTAGGTCCTAGGAACGGGGTCATCAACCTTATGCGCGGGACAATCAGATCTAGACGATAGTTCTATATCTCAGAGCACGAATATGTATGGAAAAGGAATGAGAGTTTTGAGTGTAAAACTACATTGACGGAGCTTTCATACTGCCTTCTTGGATAGAGTTGCGGTAGTGACTCCTTCCATCTGCTGTTAACAAAAAAAAAACTCCTTTCGTCTTTTGTTTCATACTTTCATGTCCCCCACAGACTGATATGGATCTCGAAGACTTCACAATTCTCAGGCGTAAGATGCTCCTCCCCCCTATAACCGGCAGATATCCCTCGGGGAGGATCGCTAACTTTCCTAGCGTACATCCAACTATGTAGGGAGATGCATGTCTCAGCACACCTGCCCTGCTGACAGTCCGGCAGCCATCGTGGATCACCAGTGACCCCTTTAAAGCGATAGAACATGTCCCAGATTACCACCACATGCTAGGTGTCAGGCAGTGGGCACAAGAACGCCAGGACTGAAACGGTGACAGGAATATCTGGCAGCAACGACCAGCGTCAGACCCCCAAAGTGGCCATGGACTCCGGGCACGTGCCAAGCACCACCAGCTACCACTCTAGTTTACGCTTACGCGGAGACCTGTTCTCCTTGCGCTCACTTCAACACTTAATGTGCCTTCACCTCCATGCGTAGTTGGAACATTCCAGATGTCTCCTATCCTCAGAGAGATTGCCACAATATCTAGTTTTGTACTGACGTCGTATTCTTTTTGGGCTATTAGCTAAGATAGGACGAAGTCGTGGAGAAGATGTGATTTCTGCGCACCAAGGGACGGCTCTCTTATATAAGGAGTTGGCTTCAACAAGGACAGGCAATACTATGCTGTATAGTACAGAAAAGTAATGACCATAGTAGGAAGTCGGACGACCACATGGATCATTATTCATATACTCAATCTACATCGAAAGTAACTCCAGCAATGCTGGTGCACGCAAACAAGAAACCACTACTTAAACCGCAACCACTGTGAGGAACACATAGAGTAGAGACACATATATAGTGGCCAATCAAATAAGGAAGAATTTATGATGCGCGATCCGGCCTGTTTGCATGGCTCCTCAAGTTCTGTACCAGTTTTCAGTCCTATACTGTTGTTCTGCTGCACCATGGGAAGTGACGATAACAGCTTCCGGTTACTATGACGAGCGTGCAGGATACATTCGGTACTCCCATGCAGCTGACAGTCATACTTGATTACCGGCGACGAGTGGCGTTGGTTCAAGGTGCACCCGTACATTGTGGAGGACTAGCCGTGGCAGAGGCTCTGGCTCGGTTATGGGCTGGACGAGATCGAGTTCAACAATCTCACAGTTCACCAACTAGGACTCCCCAATCAGGTCGGTGCGTAAGAACTCAGCGTAGAGGCAAACGATGATCATGAAGGTCAACGATATGGAACTATTCCAAACTAGGAGTATTTTTCATAGTAATGTTCACTCCGGACTAGCTGTCCTGTAAAGAGACTCAAGGGTCTTGTTGGCGGACATCTCAGCGGGCACCTGTGAGAATCGGTGCTCCTTCTAGGCACTGGCGTAGATCCAGTGCAACGAAAACTTAACTCGATTCTGCTGAAGATTTGTGTGTTTAAATGAAAATGAAAAGTAAGATTCTTCATCCTAATATCTAGTTATCCACCTTACCAACGCCTCACAACTTGAGTTTCTCATAGTGTTACACATTCGTGCCAACATAGCTGTAGGATCTAGGAAGGGGGTCATCAACCTTATGCGTGGGCCTATTAGATCTAGGAGATAATTCCTTCAAAGCCATTGCAAATTGACCTAATCCCAAATATATCATCGCAAAATGGATTATCCCATATATACCATTTAAATGCAATTTTTATTCCTTATATGCCATTGTTGACTAGTCAAGCATGTGAAAAGATGAAATTGCCCTCATCTTCTTCCTTCTCTCTTCTTTCTCCCATGGCTATGGCTGTCTGCTCTCTCTGCCATGGAAGGGGCGGGGAAGCTCGAGCCCCTCGGCAAGTGCGGACGAGCTCGAGCCCGCCGCCATGGATGCGTGCGAGCTCCGCTCCGCCGCCGAAGCAGGCGCAGGTGAGCTCCATCCCGCCGTCGAGGCAGGCGCAGTCAAGCTCCGCCCCGCCGCCGATGCAGGCGTGGGCGAGCTCGAGCCCCGGTCGCCATGGAGGCGCGCAGGGGCGAGCTCTGCCCCGCCACTGAGGGAGGCACGGGCAAGCTCAGAGCCCTCCATCCCACTGCCATGCATGGCAGGCAGGTTGAGCAATCGGGATTTTTTTTTTTTTACTAAAACGAGCTCAAGGTTGAAGATGACCTCAAGGGCACTTTGGTCATTTCTAAAAAACCATATGCTGAAAATGACATGGATGGCAAATTTGGGATTGATTTTGCAACTCAATGGCACCTATGGGATAAGTGGTTTTGCAATGATGGATCCGGTATTAATGAAATTTACAATGACATGTAAGGAATTGGCCCTAGATCTAGACGATGGTTCTATGTTTCAGAGCACAAATATGTATGGAAAAGAAATGAGAGTTTTGAATTAAAAATAAATTGACGGAGCTTTCATACTGCCTCCTTGTATAGAGTTGAAGAGGATCATACTAGCTAGGAACTGCAAAGGATATATATGTACTGTGTGGAAAATGTTTTATTTGTGGTGCATGCGTTTGGTTTTGAGAACTAAATAGATGTGACCGGACTGAACCATCTTTGTCTTATTAGGGGCGGGACAGTTCCAGTTTGTGTTTGTTTAGAGGGATTTTTAGCTTGATAGGGATGAAGAGGAATGAGGATGGACGCTGTCTTCCATAGTATCCATTCAAAGATTTCGTCAAACACATCACCGCACACACCATATTCCATCAGCTCATGTCTCACAGGGAGCTTCTACATTCCGTGCTAGGCGGCGCTTCGCCTCACCTGGCCTTCACTGAGTGTGTTTGCTCAGCACTGCCACCGATCGAGCTCCAGGATACTCACCTTGCTGTGGGTCACCAGTGGGCCATGGCGTGGCGTTAACCCAACTGACACACACTGCAATGACGCTAGGAACTCCCTCCCACGACACCGACGTCAAGCTCAGGCAGACGTTCTACCTGAGCTACTTGTTCTACCGGAGCTCAGTCAAGCACTTGATGTTCATTCACCCCCCATCGTAGTAGGTATATTCCGGATGTCTCCTATTCTCAGTGCGATTTCAACAATATTTCGTTTTGTATTGACGTCATATTTGTTTTTAGGCTGTTAGCAACCATATATAGGAGGAAGTCCATTGGACAAGATGATTGAGATACCCACCGATTGACCACTGTCTTATATAAGGAGTTAGCTTCAACATGGCCGGGCACAGCAAGCACAGGGGAATGGAAGACATTGCATTGATGACCAAGCAAACTAAAGGCGGGCGCAATTTAAAAATCCATAAAGGACGAATAAGATGACATCGACAGGGCAGTTAGGTTCTATTTACTAACGATGTGCACTGTTGCATGCACAATAACGCTTTTCATATAGTGGCTGATGCAACATCGGTGCAATTGAGATATAGATGACTAAGATTCAAGAAGTAGAAACAATGTATGGGAAATGGATGAATAGGAGAAAGGATTCAAGTAAGCTTGAACAAAATGCAACATATGCTCTTTTAAAATTTGCACGGAAAGCGGAGATGGCCCAGCGTTGCTTTCTCTGTAGAGTGCACGGGTCACAACTCACAAAGTTTAAGAGAAAAGCACCATGTTCTTCCTTCTTAGAAATCCGTGTGTACTGATTTGATTCTTTTTAGATCAAAACAGTCGAACGATAATGTTGAGATTCATCTAGTAAGACCGAATCCATAACAACTTTTATTTCTTCGAGTATGTTCCTAACTGCTGTTAATTCATCTGGCAACACCTTGCTGGGAAAGGATAGTTCTGCCATTACTTGATTTTACTTCTGTCATCCCTTTATATAGCTCAATTAACTTAACAACGCCCTTCCACCAAAAGAAGCCGTTCTTCCTTTTGTGGCCGCAATTGCCCTATACACCTGTGGCGTAATAACTGTGCTATCTGTGCAACTCAGAGGAGCTGAGCTAGTTTTGCTTTGTTAAAAAGACCTGTACAAGTTCTTGCACAATATTTTGTCAAGCACTAAAACATTGGTACGTCTAGTCACGCATCTCGCCTATATATGTAACAGCAGTTTGAGAGAGAGAGATTACACATATAGTAATCTTCTTCTTTGGTTAGGCGTGACACGCGCTAGCAATCTCAATACAACCATCATAAGTTCTATTTATATAGTCCATACAAACTGAGATCACAGCGGCACTGAGAATAGGAGGCATCCGGATCGTCCCTTTCAGTGATGGATTGGTTAGAAGCCTCAAGCAGCTGGCCAAGCTCAGTGCAGCCTTGCTCTCATGTGGGAGAATCGTCAAGCTAGAGCATGTGTAACTCTTTGCGTGTCCGCGTCGAGACTGGTCCGCCAGCGAAGGTCGAAGCAGCACAAACGCTTTCTGGTTTGGCTTATTCTCTACGGATCATGAGCTACAGGGGCTGATGATGCACATGTACAGGTCCTTTGCTATTAGAATTTTCTTTTTTTTAGTTCTCATTGTTCACCTATGAAAGAGGTAGGGTGTGTGCACGTGTGTTCAGATGGGTGAGTACTTGTATGTATATGTGAGAGTCCGTGTCTGTAGTGTGTTTAATTTATATAAAAAAAAGCCTACGATACACCATTCTCATACTAGATTTGGCTCTAAGCAAAACCTTCTTATATTCGAGATTTTTGTTATTTTGACCATAAAACTGATGGGCAGCTGCGGAATGATCACGAAACCGTAGGCTTCTTTAAAATGATCACGAAACCGTTGCATCTCCAGTAAAATGACTTCGAGCTATTTTCTAAATAAAAATGCCTCATCTTTCTTCTTCCTCTCTCCCTCTCTCTCTCTCTCTTTTCTCTCTTTTATTCTCTCTCTTCTCACTTCTCTTCTCTTTCTTCTCACTTCTCTCTCTTCTCTCTCTCTCTTCGCTCTCTCCTAAACGCGCCGCAGCTCTGCCTCCCTTGCGCGCTGCCCCCGCCGGCAGCTCCGCCTCCCCCGCACGCCGCCCCTGCCGCCCCCGCCCGCCACTACCGGCCATGCTGCCTCCACCCGCACGCCGCCCCCTTCGGCTGCTACACCTCCCCTGCGCGCCACCCACGCCACCCCTGCCACCACCACCGGCCACTCCGCCTCCCTGTGCACTACTATTGGCAAGCAGCGGCGCGTTCGGGAGAGAGAGGAGAAGAGAGAAGAGAGAGTGGGAGAGAAGAGAAGTGAGAGAGGGAGAGAGGAAGAAGAAAGGTGAGAGCATTTTTGTCCAGAAAATAGCTCGAGGTCATTTTACCAGAGAGGCAACGGTTTTGTGGTTATTTTAAAGAAGCTCATGGTTTCGTTGTCATTCCGCAGAAGGCCACTCATGGTTTCATGGTCAAAATACCAAAAATCTCCTTAAATTCAGCCATAAAGAACTGCCCATCTTGATGGACATGGTTCCTCATGTTTAATATCTGTGCTATTTCTATGACATCAAATGGCCCAGGAAGAGCGGTTTGGTGTACCTCTCTCCTCATCACTCAGTGGCATTATAGTTGTTTTTATCCCAACTGAATATCAGTTTGTTGTCCTTTACTCGATCATACTTTCGTGAATATCAAGCCACCCTTGGGTTTCCCCCTTTCATATTATCTGGATGAAACAAGATAATTAAGTTAGATGAAAGATATAGAATAGAAAGGAAATAGCTCCACGACTGATAAAATATATATCAGTTAGAGTTAGAAGCTTGCATCATGCTCACACTACATGGAGATAGGAGTCATTTGGAACCACATTACATGCCACAATGAAGCAACATGCTTGTGGATTTAGAAGAACAAGGGATCTAATGGAGCTACATCACTGGATGGCATCCTTCTGCTTTCCATCAGAATTTACAGAAGTATGCATTCAACATGCCTCCAGACCAGACCACAGCAGCATGATCTCCCACGACTGGACATTAGGATTTTTAACCATTTACGATTCATTTGTCGGCCTTCAAGAATTTACCATTATTTCTGATGGCCTTCAAGGAAAGAATACATGAGCATCCAACTTGTTCTATTTGGTACCAGTCAGCTATTTCGCACCACTGAAAGATATCTCACTTGCATTTTGCTTATTTTATTTTTTCGCAAATCCGAAATCAATTAGCCTTTGAATGTATGTTGGGTACTACTACTTGATTTTTCCCTCATGACCTGTTGTTGCTTGATTTTGGATAAGAGCAGGAGCAGCGAAAACAATGGCTAGAGCAAGCAGTGGGCAGGGGGAAGAACATGAAGAGCAAAGCGCATTTCAGTCCAAAAATATGGCCTGACAAGTGTATGGAGAGAGTAATAAGGGTAAACGAATAAAAAACAGCTGAGTGGCATGAAATAGATCGATTGGATGCTCCGGTGTTGATTCATTGAAGGCCATCAGAAATAGTGATAGATTCTCGAAGGTCGATGAATTGACTGCTAAATAGTTAAAAATCCCTTGGGCATGGAACTCAAGTGCCAATACTTCTTTTACTTCAATTTGGCCGATGTGATGTATGTTATTGAAATCAAGATGATTGGATTGTTGACCAGCAAGTCTTGTGAGGCATGACAGAGCAGCAGGTGCCGCTGGATGCACGCAAATGTAGAATAACATGATCCTATACATATTTTGTTTTACTATTTCGCTTGATCTGAGCAACATGTGTAATTTTCTAACAAATTACTTCGGAGGAGTCCTTAAATTTATACGATCCATGACATATATATCAAAATGATCTAATTTTTTATAGTAGCAAATATTCTTCATTTATGCAGGCTGTGTTTCGACAAGAAAGCACATTATTGGAGGTTATGGCCTTGGAATTGTTCATTAACCAAGGATAGAAACACAGTAAAAGACTTTGTCTAAGTTTAAACTTCCTGTGTCTGTTTCTCTTGGTTATCAGCAATTAATGCTAAAGTCCTCTACTAAGGTGATAATGGCTGTGTATGCTTCTCCTTCGATCAATTTATCGTGCATGTTGGGTAAATGAATTAAAATAGAAACTCCTAAAACAGTATTGCTGATAATCCACCTTAAGAACGTGCATATTAGGTATGATAAACCTAGTCAGGCTCTATGGGGACAAACAAGACACCGACTGAACTTTCTAAATTCCATAAGTGGCGGCAGAGAATGAGAATAGAGATCCGATATTGAAAAAATCAAGGCAGAAAGTGTCCATCCAACTACTGGAGATATCTTAGCACACCTGCCCTGGGAGACAATCCGGTAGCCAACGTGGATCACAGATGACTTGTTTACAGTGAGGATAGGGCACGTCACAGCTCACCACCACATGCTAGGTGTCCCTGTCAACTAGTGGGCACTAGAACGCCAGGACTGAAACGGTGACAGAAATATCGGGCAGCAACGACCAGCCTCAGCTCCCCTGAAATGGCCAGCGACTCCGGGCACTCGCTTGCTACCACTCTAGGATACACTTACGTGGAGACCTGTTCTACATCTGATGTTCCTTCATCACTATACGTAGCAGGAACATTCCAGATGTCTCCTATTCTCAATGCGATCGCTACAATATCTCGTTTTGTACTGACGTCGTATTCTTTTTGGGCTGTTAGCTGTAAGATAAGATGAAGTCCTGGTGAAGATGATTGCTGAGCACCTATGGACAGCTGTCTTATATAAGGAATCAGCTTTAACAATGACAGGAGGAGGTCACCTAGCTAAAATAATGCAGTATCCATGTGTTTCAATGACCATCGACCATCATAGAAAGCAGGGCGACCACATGGATTGTTATTCACACTCATCCAATCTACATTGAAAATAATTCACTCCAGCAACGCTGGTGCACGCAACAGAGAAACCACTACTTAAACCCAAACCACTGTGCAGATCACATAAAGTAGAGATACATATATAGTGGCGGATCATGTAAGGAAGAATTTATGATCCGTGGCCCTGTTTGCCTGGCACCTCACGCCCTCTACCAATTTCCAATCCCCTGTTGTTCTGCTGCTCCATGGGGATGTAACGATAAGAGCTTCTGGTAGCTATGACGAATGTGAAGAGGATAGATTTGGTACTCGCATGCAGCTGATAAGTTTCAAAAAAAAAAAAAGATAGTCATACTCAATTACCGGCGAGGAGCAGTGTTGGTTCAACGTGCACCCGCGCATTGTAGAGGACACTGACTGCTAGCCGTGGCCCGGCACAGAGACTTTGCCTCGGATATATATGAGCTGGAGAAAATCGAGTTCAGTGACCTCACAATTCACAAACTAGGAGTCCGTAATAAGGTCTGCGCGTAAGAACCCAGCGTTAGAGTCAACATGATGATCACGAAGATTGATGATATATGATAAATTCTAAACTAGAAGTTCTTTCCGTAATAATACTTTTTCTGAAAATTCAAAAACACAACGTGTGATTTGGCGTGTATATATAAGAAGAAGATGCCTCATATTAAGCAAAACAAAGGTCAAACCATATAAATCAAAGCAAGTAATGAGGAAAAAAAACTTAAAACACCAGATCCTCAATGGCCAGTCGAAAACAGACTCAGACCTTAGGAAATCACCATCCATTGGTGGAGCTTCTCACATGTCATCCTTACCAAGCTTATCGACAGGCAATAACCAGCTTGGACATCACCACGATGAGTTGACATCATCACACATCTTGATGCACCTCACAACTGTTGACTACATATCATCGTCATCAAGCTCAATTGTACATCACAACGCAGCAGCTTCGACTTCACCAAGCAAGCCGCCATGAAAAACATCTTGAAAATAATGCAGTATCCATGTGCTTTCATGACCATCATAGAAAGCAAAGCGACCACATGGATTATTATTCATGCTCATCCAATCTACATCGAAAGTGACTCCACCTACAAAAATAGAGCACTATAGCGGTGGGAAAAAATACACTACAGCAGCAGGCCAACCGATCCGCCACTATGCTTTCATAGCTAAAAATAATCGTCTGTTGTGGTGGGTCCTCAGCGGGTAAAGGACTCGTCGCTGGAAGTTCTACTGTAGTGCTGGTTGGTCATGTCACCCGCCGCTACAAATTTACTGAAAAAAATCATGCCACCACCTGAGGGACCCACCCGCACCGGTGCCCGCTGAACCCACCCTCGCTGCCACCGCAGTGGCCGGATCTGGCCGTGGCCTGATCAAATCCATATTGGGGAGGCGTCGTCGCGGTATTAGGGATCACCGGGGAGGGAATGAGAGAGGAGGGAAGAGGCCGCCATCAGCCACGAGGTCTGCCACCACGCACCAAGCTCCTCTATGGCTCACAAGCCACCGCCGCTTTCACCCGTTGTCATGACCTCGTGCTGCCGCCCGGCCGGATCCGCTCATCGTTAGCTGGTCTCGCAACGAGGAGGGCGCCACCAGTGGAGGAGGGAGGAGGGGTGGTGTCAATGACGAAGCGAGAAGGAGGGGCAACGCCGATGAGAGGGAGGAGGAGGGGCGGCACCGATGGGGGAGAGGGCGCCAGACATCTGGGGAGGTAGGATGAGAGAGGTCGAATGGAGGTGGAATGGGAGAGAGAGATAAATAAAGAAGAAACGTGAGAGGGGGGGAGAGGAAGAAAGCACAATTCATGTAATGCTTCTTCATTAGTGGGGGGGATGCAGGGTGTGGATTAATGATGTCAACACATATTATTATCAGCGGTTCACCTTGTGGGCCACCTCTAAAAATCGATTTTTAGTGATGGTTAATCCAGTGGACCGCCTCTAAAAGAGGGAACCTATTTATATGTAGTGATGATGCATGTTATGGACCGCCTCTAAAAGTCAACTTGTAGCATCGGTTGGCTCCATTGACCGCTGCTAAAAAAAGAGAACCCATTGATAGCAGTGGTCGATAATAAAAATGCCGCTATAAGTTTTTTTACCACACCGCAATAGCATTTTTTTGTTGTAGTGCCAGAAATGCTGGTGTACGCAAAAAAGAAACCACTACTTAAACCCAACCACCGAGTGGAATTCTTAAAGTACAGATATCTCTTCTCTACTCAAGAAAAAACAAGGTGAATGTCCACTTGAAATTTTCTGTCATATGCCCCCAGCGGAACCCTAAGTAGAAATAAAAATAGTTTGCATTCTGCCCATCGCCTTAAGCAGTCGTGCGTCCTTGGACCTCCGAGGCACCCTTGCCGTAGGACGAAGCCTGGACACCTCTTGATTCTTCACTCTTCGCCTCGTGCCCTAGCATCCAAACGTGACTTCGAGCGTTGCTGCCATTGGAGTCACCCAAACGATCTCGTCCCTGAGGCCACCGAGTAGCAGTAGCAGTATAGGAGAACCTATAGCAGATCCCAGAGGTTGATATCGATGTCATAGCCGCCTCCCTGATGAAGCCAACAAACACGTTGCCACACATGAACAAGACCACGCAAGGAGCCAGGGCTTGGGACTTCATGATCTCGCCATCTTGCACCATGCGAGCTCCTGTCCTCATCATTTGCCATTGAAGTACTGCCTGACCCTGCCATTTAAGTTGACGGACGGCAAGACCGTTCGACTTATGTCCAGCGTCCCTGCACAAGTGTACTAGGCATGGCTCATTTGTCATACTATGTTGTTAGACTAATCTTTGTTGTTTATGTCTTAGGGCCCCTTTGGCAGGACTTTTCTACGAAATGAATTCTCTATAAAACAGATTCTCTATAAAATGGATTCTTCACAAAACGGATTCTCTAGAAAAAAAATCGTTTGGCAAAATGGATTCTCTTGTGTATATTTCATAAAATGGATAGAGAAGCCATGAGAAGCAATGTTTTTGGTGCTTTTAGATTCTAGTATAAATTTGAGAAGTGCTTCTAAGAATGAGGAGCAGAATCTGTTTTTCTTGAAATCTTTTGGCTAGCTTCTTGATATGAGGAGCAGAATTCAGTCAACAAGCTGTTTTAGAATCCCTACCAAACAGGGCCTTAGTTTTATTCGAGTTACGTTCATGTTTGGGTAGAGCATATGTATTAGGCTGGGTGGCTTGGTGCCTTGGTCCATAGTAGATGAGTACGTGCGACATGGCAAGTAGCCCGGATCGACATATTTGTGTTTGGCCCAAGTCGTGGAGCCAATACAGAAGCAGGAAACAGTCGCTGGTCGAAGTTTGCATACGTGTGGAGTGGAGGCATGCATCGTTGGGGCCGGAGGACTGCCAGTCTGTTGAATGTGGATGAGTTTGTTATGTCACATAACATGTTGTTAGCGTGGGGGTTAAGCAAGTTGTGATTTTATAACCCTTGCGGCTCGTAGTGAAATGGGCCTGTATAAATATCCAGTCGTAATCAGTCATGTGTATTGCCACATCGTTCTGTGTGTTCTACTTCGTAGTGCCCCCCTCCTCCCGGTTACGTGAAGCTGCAGCTGTCGTCCGCATGTGTGAGTAGCGCGATGACACGTCGAATGCGGGCAAAGCGAGAAGGACTTGGATATCAAGCAGCCGGTTTATGGCTTGTAGTGGGATTGCTGGAGCTAGGACCCGGAATCAATTTAACACTTGATGTTCCTTAATAACAAGGCGTAGCAGGAACATTCCAGATGTCTCCTATTCTCGGTGCGATTGCTACAATATCTTGTTTTATACTGGTATTCTTTTTGGGCTGTTAGATAAGATAGGATGAGGTCATGGGGAAGATGATTTGCGGGACACCACTGGACGGCTGTCTTATATAAGTAAGTCAGCTTCAACAAGGACAGGGCGACCATCATAGAAGAATAATGCAGTATCCATGTGCTTTAATGACCATCATAGAAAGCAGGGCGACCACATGGATTATTATTCATACTTATCCAATCTATATCTAAAGTATTTCCAGCAATGCTGGTGCATGCAAACAAGAAACCACAACTTAAACCCAATCACACAGAGTAGATATATATATACTAGCAAAGTGCCCGTGCGTTGCTACGGGTTTAAAAAAATAAAACACTCTTTATAATTTAAACGTAAATTATTTACACAATATAATTGTTAATATTTTTTACATGAAAGATCATATTTATATTACTGTTGGTGCTTTTTAGTGTACTATTTTATATGTCAGAAGTAACAATTTTTTACTATTTTTCACCGTATTTTTATTATAATATTTTTTTTATCTCTAATGTTAACAATTTTCACATGTAGTGTCGTTTGAGTGCTATGTGTAAAATTAAGTGAAATGCCATTAAAAAAAACTGCTCAAATATGAGAAGTACCGATATGAAGTCCAATTCGTCATGCAAAGAGGAATTTCCGCAAGCTCATGACGTCTACAAGACACCATTAGACCTCTATAAAGCCCAACATGTAAGATCAAGGTCGTGATCCAATGTCTAAAGATTTATAGAAGCTTTATCTTCACGTAGAATAGAAATAACACTGCATTGCGACGCAATTTTGGACTTGAAAACATGCTCTAATGAGAAAAGTTAAAACACAAAAGTTATAGACCTCGTCGATGCCTTTTCGGAACATATGTGGATCATATTATTTGGACTTCGGAGGTAGGAGATATGGGCCCCGCTCAGAGACCTGCGCAGAGGAGTCCGAATCAGAACAAATATTTTTGTATCGTAAATTTAGAAACCAAAACTGCAAAATCTTGATTTCCATTGAATATCAAAGTTGTAGACCTTTTCGAGGGCTACGAGATAGAGTTTGAGTTTGCCTCATTTGAACTCCGGATGAGGAATTTATGATTTTTTAATTCGGTACTTGATATGGATGGCACGAAACCGATTTGGATTCAATCTCTAACTTTGTGGGCGTACGGCAGATTTTTTGATGGCATGAACATTTCCACCTAAATTAATAAGAGTATAGACTCCCTCCCGTCTGAAAATCTTGTCACGTTAAGACAAGATGGCTGGTGCAAATTTGCATTAATGAGCTTATCCTAATGACAAAAAAAATAGAACAGAGGAGTACAAAGTGGCGGATCAAGGAAGGAAGAATTTATGATACCAGTCCTGTTTGCCTGGCTCCTCACGTCCTGTACCAATTTCCAGTCCTATCCAGTTGTTCTGCTCTGGGGCGGGCCTGCCGGTCGGGCCACATAGGCCATGGCCCGACTCGTGGTCCAGCTAGCAGAGGAACCTTTCAAATCCGGCAGCCAAGGCCCATTAGTTCAATGAAATTATGTAGCCCAAAGTCCCAAACAACCGTAGTGCGGCAACTGTCCGCGACCATTTGCAGCTCCAGACCTAGCGGTGATTCCTCTCCTCTCCTTTGGTGCTCGGTGGTTCGCAGCCTCCATACATTCTCTCTTGCCGAAGTGCCGATCGTAGAGACAGGGAGCCGGCAGCCTAACTTGTTCGGCGGCACACCAATTGGTTGTGTGACAGGGAGCCGGCAAGCATCCAGGCGCGATTGTGATCCCAATTGCCAAGGCAAATAGTTACGGCGACTTTTTTATCTTTTCAATCTGAGCTAGATGTATTTAGGAGCATAAAAAGTGATGACATCTTATATCATTTTCAAGGGCGAGAAGTATTTAGTAGCATAGAAAGTGATGACATCTTATATCATTTTCAAGGGCGAGAAGTATTTAGGAGCATAGAAAGTGATGACATCTTATATCATTTTCAAGGGCGAGAAGTATTTAGGAGTATAGAAAGTGATGACATCTTATATCATTTTCAAGGACTGAATTTGTGGAATGCAAAATTACCTAAACCTCGTCATGTTAATGGTATGTTACAATGTTGATTAACAATATATGCTCGATATTTATTTGTTATTTTGCATCCTCTATTTTACTTGGTAAAAACTTTATTTGCTTCATATTTTTACCATATTTATATCTACATTGTGTATTATTAAGTGTGATTTTCAAAAACAAACTACACTATTTTCTGGCAAGTTTTTTAGGCACTTAGATTTTGGCTGAAGTGTGGCCCGAGTCGACAAAATCCTAGGTCCGCCACTGGTTCTGCTGTTCCGCGGGAAGTGACGATAAGAGCTTCCAGTATCTGTGACGAGCATGCAGGATAGATTCGCACTCGCATGCAGCTGATAGTCATATTCAATTACCGGGAAGGAGCGGCTTTGGTTCAAGGTGCAAATAGTGGTCTGGTTTCCCAGTGAATGTCCGCCACACAGGATCCATAGCTTTCCCCTCGCGAAGCACCTCCTGCTACCTCTCCAGCATACCCTTACGTGGACACCTGTTCCACCTGAGCTCAATTTAACACTTCATGTTCCTTATCCACCAAGCGTAGCAGGAACATTCTAGATGTCTCCTATTCTCAATGCGATTGCTACAATATCATGTTTTGTACTTATATCATTTTCTGTTTGGGCTGTTATCTAAGATAGGACGATGCCATGGGGATTGGGGAAGATGATTGCTGCGGACCAATGGGCGGCTGTCTTATATAAGGAGTTAGCTTCAACAAGGACAGGAGGCGGCGTTACTATGCTGTACTACAGCAAAATAATGCAGTATCCGTGTGCTTTAATGACCATCGTAGAAAGCAAAGCGACCACATGGATTATTATTCATACTCATCCAATCTACATCGAAAGTAACTCCAGCAATGCTGATGCACACAAACAAGAAACCACTGGTTATACCCAACCAATATGCAGAACGCATTGAGTAGAGACATATACTCCCTCCGGTCTGAAAATCTTGTAATTAGAACAAGATGGCTGGCGCAAATTTGGACTAATGAGCTTGTCCTAACGACAAGAAAAGTAGAACAGAGGAGTATATAATGATGGATCAAGTAAGAATTTATGATCCGCGGCCCTCTTTTCCTAGCTCCTCACGTCATGTACCAATTTCCAGTCCTATCCTGTTGTTCTGTTCTTCCGTGGGATGTGATGATAAGAACTTCCAGTATCTATGAGACGAGCGTCCGGGATAGATTCAATACCCGCATGCAGCTGATAGTCATACTCAATTACCGGCGAGGAACGGCATTGGTTCAAGGTGCACCCGCGCATTGTGGAGGACACTGCTAGCCGTGGCAGAGGCTTTGGCTCGGTTATGGGCTGGACAAGATCGACTTCAGCAATCTCACAATTCACCAACTAGGAGTCCGTAATCAGGCCAGTGCGTGAGAACCCAGCGTATACAGTCAACACGATGATAACGAAGGTCGACGGTATGGGAAATATTACAAACTGTACTATATGAGTTGTTTTCACTCCAGACTACCTGTCCTGTAAAGAGACTCCAGGGTCGTGTTGGTGGGCATATCGGCATACACCAGTGAGAACCGGTACTCCTTTCAGGCACTGGTGTAGTTATCCACCTTACCAAAGCTTGAGTTTCTTGTAGCTGTTACACATTATTCATGCCTACGTAGTTGTAGGATCAAGGCATGGTGTGATCGATCAGCCTTTGCGCGCACCTGATAGATCTAGACGAGCTCCCGCTACGTACTGCCTGCTCCAGCTTCAGGAATTGCTTACGTGGATACCTGTTCTACCTAAACCTAATCAAGCACTTGATCTTCCTTCACCTCGTATCATAGCAGGAATATTCCAGATGTCTCCTATTCTTAGTGAGATTGCAACACGAAATGGCCTTCAGCGTAGTGGTTGGGGCTTCCGAGTAGCACATCTTATGTCCCAGGTTCGATCCCCAGAGGGAGCGAATTATGACCTGGGTTAAAAAAATCCCCTCGCCTCTCCGCAATCTCAAAGCACGGGTTAGGGCCCGGTCCTGCCGCGGATAACGGTGCTAAGCGCCAGCCCGGCTCTCACAGGGATCACGTGGCCCTCGTGTAAGGGATGGAGAGGGGTTCGGGGGTTTTCTCGACCTGCGTGAGAAGGTCTTCTTCTTAATGCAATGCCTCGGGGATGGTCTTACCCTCCGTGGGTCGAGTTTTTTTTAGTGAGATTGCAACAACATTTCGCTTTGTGCTGACATCATGGTTTTTTTTATTTTTTTTATTGGGGGGAGGGGGTGTTGGGGCTATTAGCTATCATATATAGGAAGAAATCTTTGGGCAAGATGGTTGCTACACACCGATCAACGATTGGCTTATATGTAAGGAGTTAGCTTCAACGTGGCCAGACACAGTGACCTCAGGGCAAGCATCGCCATACAAAATGGGGCCCTAAATTTGACAATTCATAGAACTAATAATGACCTCTCATGGCCATCCAAAATGGAGCCCTAAATGCACGTCACTTCAGGACCTCATGCAGTGGCGGATCTAACAGGGCAGCAGGGGGGTCTCGAGCCCCCCCCCCCTACTGCCCGTCGGATAGGGGAGCCCCCCCCTAGAGCCCCACCCCCTCCTCCCCTTCAATTTTTCGGCTATGGAAGAGAGATTGGGGGGAGGGGGGGCTGGAGGTTGAAGACGACTGAAAAAAAATATTTCTCTGCGACTTGGGCTGTAATTGGGTCGTTATCTTTTAACCACCCAGCACTTTGGTCCAGTAAAAATAGTTCAGGGCCATGAATATTTCTGTTCCTAACATTTTGGGCCCATTGGCCTTGGCCCAACCGACGGCCCAATGGCCAGCCTCGCCTCTATCTCAATCCCTAGCTCGATCTCCACTCCTAGGCTCCTGGCGGCTGGCAGCTCACGATTTGGTTGGGGAAAGTGCGGTTGCGGCGAGTGAGCGAGCGTGTGGGCGTGGCGACGGTCAGCGGGACCTCAGCGGCTCGGCTGGCTTCCGCTTCAACCTTCGGCGGCGACTGGGCGGCGCGGTGGCGGACCGTGAGCCGTCTGTGTGCGGGCGCGACAGAGCGAGGCCGGGACTGCAGCATGGCGGCGAGCTAGCAGTGGCGAGCAGCTAGCAATGGCAACGGCGAGCTAGCAGCGGCGAGGCGGCTAGCAGATTTCAACCGGCAGGTAATGCTTGCTTAGTTGCTTGCTTGAATGCTTCTATTTTGTACTGATGTCAACACGGTATAAGTTGGACCAATTTTTCTTTTTGTAGATTCCCAGCATGTCTAAACGAACACTGTTAACATATTTTTCAAGTTCAAACAATGCTAACAGTGACAGTACTAGTACTCCAAATACTAATAAGAGCACAAATGTAAAAAACACAGGTATTGTTAGACATGAATCAAAGAAAGCAAAAGTAGAATTTCGTTTCTTAGATATAGTTGGTGATCTAGGGAAACGCAAGCAAATTGAGCACTATGCATCTGAAATTAGAGATCAAGTAAAGAGGGCATATGCTTTGGCTGGTCCAACTCAACCAATCAATTACAGCTTTCCTCGTACATGGAAAAGTGGTGAATGGAGATCTTTTCAAACAACCTGGTATGATAAGTTTGATTGGTTGGAGTATAGTATGTCAAAAGATGCAGCATTTTGCTTGTATTGCTATCTTTTCTTTGAGCCAGGAAAACCATCTAAATTTGGCAGTGATGTGTTTGCTAAATCTGGTTATATCAATTGGAAGAAGGCTTTGCATAATTTTGAGAAACATGAGAATTGCAAAACTCATAACGATGCAAGGTTGAAATGTGATGACTTTATGAATCAAAGAACCAGTGTGACTACAAAATGGGTTGATACTAGCAAGAAGGATGAGATTCATTACAAGATTTGCTTGACTGCTTTTTTAGAGGTGGCAAGATATCTAATTAAGCAAGGTGATGCATTCCGTGGACATGATGAGTCCGAAGCTTCCCTCAATAAGGGTAAATTTAGGAAAATGGTTGAATGGTACAAAAATAAGAAGTATGCTAGAGCATTACAGTCACCCTCTTCCATGCCAATTTCATCACTCGCATATATACCTACATGCGGTGAGGGTAATACTACATTTCATATATACTCGCATTAGGTTAATGGGTAGACTTGCACTATATAAAAAAGGGTAATTGGAGATGCTTTTTAAGTGTCATTGGTGATGCTTTTTCGCGTCGCTAAAATTGCGTTGCTAATGAGAAGTCATTGGCGACACAGAAAATAAGCATCACCAATAACTCAGTCATTAGAGATGCATTTAGTTAAAATGCGTCTCCAACGAGTGAGTTTTTGGCGATGCATTTTCCTAGCATGCATCGCCAATAAGAGGTCATTAGTGGAGACGCCAATTGGTAAAATGTGTTGCCAATGATAACTTAAAAAAGAAAAACATATATGTTAATCTATTAAATACAATACAAATACATGTGCTCTTTTACTGTCAGGATAATGCTGCAGATAAGAAGTTACATCCAATGTTCCAAACAACACAACGAGGCAAAAAGGCTTAGACTGACTCCAACAGAGGAGGCAGTTCCATTTTTGCCTCACCAAAACGCACTGTGCATCACCAACTTCATCTTCAATAGGCAATGCAAAAGCAGCCATAATCGGAGGAGAGAGGAGAGCCAAAATTGCAATCCCTCTCTCCTCCGCTGCATTCGCTCGACCGCACGGGAGGCGGCCGCGAGAGAGGCAAGCGCGGGAGCTGAGGCACGGAGGCGGCGTGCGCGGAGAGGCAAGCTCGAGGGCGGCCACGGGCCGGGATGGCGAGCGAGCTCGGGGACCACCAAGGCTCCGCGCCCGTTCTCCATCGAGGAGCTGCCTGGCAACCTCGTTGGGGAGGTGCTGACCACAGGGAGGCTCACCGCGGCCGAGCTCGCCAGCTCGAGGCCACCTGCCGCGCGCTGGATCTGGAGCTGCGCAGGCGACGACGGGATCTGGAGGCGGAGGCGCGGGGAGGCGAGCTTGGTCACGCGGAGGCGGAGGCGCGGGGAGGCGAGCTCGGCCACGCGGAGGCGCGGGCGGCGCTTGGCCGCGTGGAGGCGAAGGCACGGACGGAGCTCGATGAAAGTGCCTAGAGGGGGAGGGGGGTGAATAGGCAATTATCCCTGAAATTCACTTAATAATAAAAGTTAAATGCGCAGTGTCGAACTTATCCAATGATTGTAGGGAAAGTCCGATGACTTGTCCGATAGCACAAGATAGAAAAGTAGATCGACCGGGTAAATATTAAAACTAGTGTAAGGCAAGTTAGGAGCAGGTGAATATAAGCAAGGGGAAGCTGTAAAAGTAAGGAGAGCAACTACCAAGCAACCTACACAAGTTAATTTAAGAAATACAAAGCAAACCCTAACTAGCAAGTTTATGAGCAAGAACAAGTAAATGAGAGATGAGTAATTAAAAACACAAGCAAGACACAAGATTTATTCACCGAAGTTCAGCTCCACAAAGAAGCCTACGTCTCCGTTGAGGGATCCACAAAGGACCGGGTCTCTTTCAACCCTAACCTCTCAAAGTGACCACAAAGATCAAACTTGGTTTTTCACTAAAAACTCTACAAAGGAGGGGTCAATACAAACTTCCCGAGGCGTCACCACACAAGTTGGGAGCTCTACGGGCACCTCTAACCGTCTAGGGGATGAGTCTCCAAGAGTAACAAACATAATAGTCGTCGGCGGTGAGGATGAACCAAGTGCTCAAGAGGATGAAAGCTTGGAGTCGATGGAGCACTTCAATCTTCTCTCAATCCCTTCACAAATCAAGAGTGGAATCAAGGGAGGAGAGTTGAGGAGAGCAAAGTGAGCTTGAGAGTGTTTTTAAGTGGAAATGAGTGACCCATCGATCAAAGGGCGAAGAGGGGTTCTATTTATAGCCCAATAGGAAAAAGAGTCGTTGGAGATCCAATTTCTGAGATCTGTGTCGGACAAGTCCGATGGTCATCGGACATGTCCGATGAATCAAGGTGGCGCAGAAACTGGAGTCCGACAAGCTTGCCCGATGCCTCGGATAAGTTGACCATCGGACAAGTCCGATGGCCATCGGACATGTCCGACGGCACAGGAGGGGCAGGGGAACTGGAATCCGATGGACTTGTCCGATGGCTCGGACAAGACTTGTGCATCGGACAAGTCCGATGAAAATAGGGTGGCAGGGGCACTGTACTCCGATGAAAGTGTCCGATGCATCGGACTTTCCTTTGGTCATCGGACAAGTCCGATGACCGTCGGACATGTCCGACGATCCAGAGTGGCAGAGGTACTGCAGTCCGATGGAGTTGTCCAATGGGTCGGACAAGTCCGATGATTTTGCTCTGGAAATTTTTGTATGGCCTGGAAAGGGGAATTTTGCACTTAGTCCACCCCCGCTTCACACTTTTGTGTTCCTCTTAATAGTACGGCTTTTCCTATACTCAAGATTTAAAATAAAATATTATGAACTTCATTCTTGAGCATATTTTAAATTTCATCTTGAAGCACTTTGCCATCTTCTTTTCTCCCTTTTTGTTTCTATGCATTTAATCACCAAACTTTGTACCATAATCTACACACATGCTCATTAAAAGATTAGTCCGTTCTTAATTGTATTGACGTCAATCACCAAAATAAAATTAGGGGCCTAGATACACCTTCAATCTCCCCTTTTTTGGTGATTGATGACAATACAACTAATTTTCATGAAAATATGCAATAAATGTTCAATTTGTGATGAGAAGCTCCCCCTAAATGTGTGCATGAGTGAGAGGATATGAGATAATAACAAGTGAACATATTTAAAAAAAATGTGAGAGCTCTCCCTAAAACTATGCATACATGTTAATTTGCACTAGTTGATCACACAAGATAGACGAAATGCGAATAACAAGATAATCAACGAAGTACCAATACAATAAGCAAATAAAGTGCACAAACCAACCATATAGGTAGAAAAAAAAAAGAGTTTTACAAACCAAATAGTGCCATAAATAGTTCAACTCCAAACTCGCTCACAACTCACAAACTAAGATGATAAAAAAAATCTAAGATAACTACACTTCTCCCCCTTTGGCATCAAGACACCCAAAAAGGAGAAAAGTGCGGGTAGAAGGTGATGAGAGCTCTAGTCGTCGGAGAACTCATAGTCTTCATCATCATCATCATCTTCTTTCTCTTCTTCCTTATCAATGGCCGATTCCTTCCCTTTGCGCTGGCGAGAAGCATAGGCAGCTTGATCTTCACCACCCTCGTCATCGTCATTCTCAAAGCGAATGTGTTGAGCACTCGAACCTGCGCCAGAGGAGAAAGGAGGAGGAGTCGGGTAGTACCCAAAATATTTCATCTCCTCGACGGTGAAGGTGGGGTCATCATGAGTAGGAGGAGGTGAGCCTTTAGCTGGGGACGGTGGAGGAGGAGTCTCAATACCAAAATGATCATAGAGACCCTTTTGATTCCTCTCAATGCCGTCTAGCCTCTGATTAATGCTCCTGCACATGCTCATAAGGGATTTGAACATCTTCATAATCCCGCTTCTCTTGCCGCAAGGAGGCGGAGACACATGAGAGGATCCAGTGCCCCGAGAGGCAGTCCGAGGTGGCTGAGGTGGTGCAGCTGAAGATGGAGGTTGAGCTGCTCCAAAGAACTGTCCAGAGGTGGTGTCGGAAGTCTAGTTAGAAGGAATCTGAGGTTTGAGGCTTAGATGCTTCATATCCTTATTGAAGGTTAAACCCGACACCTTCTCAATCATGAACATGATGTGAGAAGCGTATCCACAGCCACGCTTGGGAGAGATGGAGATGTCCCACATCTCCTGATAGACATAGTCAAATATATCAAATTTTCTGTTCCCATGAATCCAGTGCAGAATATCCCTCTGAAAGGCAGGAATACAGTCAGAATTGCCTCCCCTTGGGGCTATGGTACTCCTGCAGATCCGAAACAAGACTGAGAAGAATGGTTTCAGTCCACTGGAGTTGGGAGGAGAGCAGTTATCCGGATCCACATACATGTACCTCATATCCTCAGCATCCATATGATTCCCTTTGTGAACCTTGTGCCTTTCCTTGCGTGTATGCTTAAGTCCAATCATACTGGCAAACTGGTTCTGGGAGCAGGTGTACTTGGTGCCATTTGTCATCCAGGACATGGTTTTGGTATCCTTATCAAAATAGACAGTTGAATAAAACTGAGCGCGTCTTGAGACCATGATGCTCACAGGCAGCCAACACTTAATCGAGTAATGGATGCTTCCTTGTCTTCATGTGATCCCAATCAAGCCACTTAATCTCAACCACTGCATTCTTCATGCGTAGATAGGTGGAGCGGTACCAATCCGCATGAAAATGTGCATGAAAGCGGAAATCAAAAGCTTATTTCTCACCATCATAGAAGTTAGTTAGCCTTGCCGCAGAGCAGGTCTCAATGAAGGCATGAAAATAGTTCACCATGTCACGGTCAGAGTTCTCCATTTCTGCTGGAGGATGCATGACACTGTCAAGCTCATTTGTCTCTTTCGGCTCCTCTCGATCAGCTGGAGCTTTCAGTTTGGTGCGGCAGATCCGCCCAGCAGTGGCCTTCCTCCTCTTTGGGGGTTGGCTCTGACCTTGGTCTTCGCGGGTATTGGTCCTCTTCTCCCTCAAGGGGGATGCTTCCACGTCAGACATGCTGAGGAAATGTAGCGAGCAACAAGTTAGGAGGGATTAAAAAAGAGGAACAGGGGTGAGGAGAATCAATGAAGAGTTTAGTTTTTTGAAGAAACCGCAGGTCAACGGACATGTCCGATAATCATCGGGCAAGTCCGATGCGTCAGACTTGTCCGATGGTCGTCAGACTTGTCCGATGACACGCAGTTTTTCCAAAAACCTAGATACTTCATGAATCCACCTACCACAAGTACCCAAACTTCTTCTACTCCACTAACAACTAACTAGAGGCTACCTCCATGGATCAAATATGCAAGGAAACAAGATTTGACACTAGCAATAATCAATAACCCTAACCCTAAGGGTGAGACCAAGAGAGAGGGGATTAGGGTTAAACCTTGCAAAAATGATGGGGGATCGGACTTCTCTGATGGAGGAGGACCTCTTGACCTCCAAACTTGCTCCAATGGATGGTGGGAGAGGGAGATCGCTTTGGTGCCGCCAATGGGGGTGTTCTTGAGGAGAGAGAACGTGAGGAAGATGAATGAGGAAGGGTTGACCGAAGGGGTAAGTCGAGCTGGGTTAAAAAGGGTCAAAACCTAGACAGTCGGACTTGTCCGATGACAGTCGGACTTGTCCGACGTCATCGAACATGTCCGATAGCTGTCGGACTTGCCCGACGCCAAAATGACCAGAGAGATTAGAGACCAGCTAGGAAAGAATAGAGGATTTTTATTTTCTTTAAAAAAAGTTTGATGGAAAGTCTTAACATCTTATGGTCAGCCAACAATCAACAAAACATAACAATGGCCATATTTTATCAAGACTCGATCTAGTGATCAAAAACCAGCTTCAATAGCACAAATAATAGGTTTTTGATATAAAATAATAATTTTATAATAACAAAACAATCACCATTCAGATATGCACATTCTCTACATCACATTGCTAGAGTCAAGAATATTTAGTTCACTCCTAAGATAGCAAAATCTCTTCTCATCTAGGGGCTTGGTGAATATATCGGCTAGTTGATCTTCAGTTCTCACATGGCTAACTTCGATATCCCCCTTGATGGAATGATCTCTCAAAAAGTGGTGGCGGATAGCTATATGCTTTGTGCGTGAATGCTCAATAGGGTTATAAGCAAGCTTTATGGCACTCTCGTTGTCACATAGGAGTGGAACATGGTTCAACTTGTAACCGTAATCCCTTAGAGTTTATCTCATCCAAAGTAGTTGTGCACAACAACTACCAGCTGCAACATACTCCGCTTCGGCCGTGGAAAGTGCAACAGAGTTTTGTTTCTTGGATGACCATGACACTAGGGACCTACCCAAGAATTGGCATGTCCCGGAGGTGCTATTTCTATCTACCTTATCCCCGGCATAATCCGCATCGGAATAGCCTAATAGGTTGAACTTTGAGTCCTTGGGGTACCAAAGCCCTAGGTTGGGTGTGTGAACCAAATATCTTAATAATCCTTAACAGCCACCATGTGACACTCCATAGGAGCGGCTTGAAAACGTGCACACATACACACACTAAGCATGATATCGGGCCTAGATGCACAAAGATAAAGCAAAGAGCCAATTATGGAGCGATATACCTTTTGATCAACGAGTTCATCCTTTTTGTTGAGGTCGAGGTGACCATTTGTCGGCATGGGAGTTTTGATGGGTTTTGCCTTGTCCATGTCAAATTTCTTCAATAAGTCTTGTGTGTACTTTGCTTGAAATATGAATGTGCCCTCCTTGAGTTGCTTCACTTGGAAGCCTAGAAAGAATGTCAATTCTCCCATCATGGACATCTGGAACCTTTTGGTCATTATCTTGCTAAATTCATCATAAAAGGTTTGGTTAGTAGAACCAAATATAATGTCATCAACATATATTTGGCATACAAAAATATCATCACCAAAACTCTTACTGAAGAGGATTAGATCGGCCTTGCCAATGAGAAAACCCTTTTTAACAAGAAAATCCCTAAGGCATTCATACCATGCTCTCGCGGCTTGCTTAAGCCCATAGAGCGCCTTATGGAGTTTATAAACATGGTTAGGATACTTAGAGTCTTCAAAGCCTGGTGGTTGCTCCACATATACTTCTTCCTTGATTGGCCCATTTAGTAATGCACTTTTCACGTCCATTTGGTACAACTTAAAATCATGGTGAGTAGCAAAAGCAAGTAATATTCTGATAGATTCAAGCCTTGCTACGGGGGCATAAGTTTCATCAAAATCCAAACCTTCCACTTGTGAATACCCCTTTGCCACGAGCCTTGCCTTGTTTCTTGTCACGACACCATCTTCATTTTGTTTGTTGTAGAACACCCATTTGGTGCCCACAACATAGGCATGAAGTTGTTCTTTGGCCTTTCCTTCAGTATCCACACTTCATTTTTTGTGAAGTTGTTCAACTCTTCTTGCATGGCCATCACCCAATCCGCATCCTCAAGTGCTTGTTCTACCCTAAATGGTTCCATAGAAGAGACAAAAGAGTAATATTCAAAAAATTACTAATTTGAGATCTAGTGATTACTCTCTTGTCAATATCTTCAAGAATTTGCTCGACGGGATGATCACATTGTACACTTTGATGCACTCTTGGGTGCGGTGGGTGTGAGCTTTCTTGACCACCATCTTTATTAACCTCTTCACCATGTCTTTGAGAATCATTGCTTGATGCTTGTTCATGATTCCCAACATCTTGATCTTGACCACTTGCGTGATCTAATTCTTTATTCTTATTATGTTGGTTTTGTCTTGAGGGAGAGGGTTGATTTTCAATACTTGATGTTTCTTGTGGTCTCATATCACCAATGGCCATCCTTTTTATTACACTTCTAGGAGCTTCATCATCTACACCATCATTAACAACTTGCTCCCTTGGGAGCCATTAGATTCATCGAATGCCACGTCACGTGAAATTTCAACACAATTGGTGGTTTTGTTGAATATACGATAGGCATGAACATTCGATCCATAACCAAGCAAGAAACCTTCATCAACTTTTGGAGCAAACTTAGAAGTCTTGGGTTTCTTGTTTAGCATAAAGCATTTGCTCCCAAAAACACGAAAGTAGGAAATATTAGGCTTGTTACCGGTTAGTAGCTCATATGGTGTTTTCTTCAATAGTCGATGGAGATACAACCGGTTGGCGGCATGGTATGCAGTGTTGACGGCCTCGGCCCAAAAGCGATCGGATGTCTTGTATTCGTCAAGGATTGTTCTTGCCATCTCAATGAGCATGCGGTTCTTTCTTTCGGCTACTCCATTTTGTTGAGGGGAGTAGGGTGCCGAAAATTCATGCTTGATGCCTTCTTCATCGAGATACTCTTCAACTTGAGTGTTCTTGAATTCGGTGCCATTGTCACTCCTTATTTTCTTTATCTTGATTTCATATTCGTTTTGTGCTCTTTTCATGAACGTCTTGAGCACATCTTTTACTTCACCTTTATCATGCAAAAAGAATACTCACGTGAAGCGAGAAAAATCATCAACAATTACAAGACCATATTTGTTACCACCAATACTTATGTAGGAGACAGGGTCGAAGAGGTCCATGTGCAACATCTCCAATGGCCTTGTGGTGGTCATCACATTCTTGGCGGGATGTGATGCTCCAACTTGCTTTCCCGCTTGGCATGCACTACAAATTTTATCCTTCTCAAAGCAAACGTCGGTTAGTCCTATGATGTGGCCGCCTTTTTGGAGTTTGTGAAGATTTCTCATACCAACATGGGCTAACCTTCTATGCCACAACCATCCCATATTGGATTTTGCTAATAAGCATATACCAAGTCTAGCTTCATCCATGGAGAAGTCCACAACATAAAGCTTTCCTTTAAGCACACCCTTAAAAGCAACCGAGCCATCACGCCTCTTATAGACGGTCACACCACATTCGTTGAACAAACAATCATAGCCCATTTTACAAAATTGCGAAATAGACAAAAGATTGAAGTCAACATGATCAACAAGCATAACCTTATAGAAGGAATATGAAAGAGTGAGAGGGACTTTACCATAATCTAGTACTTGTCCCGTTCCATTGTCACCAAATGTGATGTACTCATCTTTGTTATGACTTGGCTCGAATGACTTGAACATCTTTTTGTCTCCGGTCATATGATTGGTGCATCCACTATCAATCACCCAACTTGATCCTCCGGAGACATAGTCCTACAAAATAAATTAAGCTTTGTTTTTAGGTACCCAAATTTGCTTAGGTCCTTTTACGTTAGTCACAAGCACTTTGGACACCCACACACAAGCTTTTGGCCTCTTGTTGTGTGGCCTAACATATTTGGCAAACACACATTCAACCATGTGTCTCATGAGCACATATGAAGTATCAAAATCGTGAAAGAGTGCACAAGTAGCATTAGGCATATTAGTATGAGAATCATTAACAAAAGAAAAATGATTAATATTCTTGTTCTTGGCTTGCTTCTTTTGGTAAGATCCTTCCTTGGTGAACTTAAGGAATTCCTTCCCATTCTTGTTCTCCTGAGCATTATGCTTGGCACCCTCAACATAACCAATGCCATCCAAGACATGTGGCATTCTAGTATATGAGTATGCACCTCTTGCATACTTTGCCTTCTCATCATCAACAATATCTTTCTCATGTCGTATTTTGCTTTCAAGAGATTTTACTTGCTTGTTCAAATCATCAATCAATTTGATATTAGTAGCACAAGCATCAACATCAATATTATAGCATCTATCACATTCTTTGCTAGTGGAAGCATGAGAGGAATTATTTGAGGAGGATGTGAAAGTTGAAAGAATCCTATATTGTTCTTCAAGAGACTTATGAGTCTTTTCCAAATCCTCATACTTCTCTTGAAGTTCATCTTTAATGCTCTTAGCAATCTTACAAGTGTTCTCAATTTTAGTGAGAGACATGGTTAAGTCATTATTTTTCTTTCTCTCTTCTTCTAGGAGCTTCTCTAGTTCAAGGTTTCTTTTCTTTTTAAGAACAAGCAAGTCTTCTTCTTTCTCAAGTAGCTCCTCTTGCCTATTATTTTGTTTCTTTTGTTTTTCAAGTAATTCCATAAATTCAAGCATTTTAGGAAGTGAGCATTAATATCATCATCATCATCATCATCATCATCACTACTACTAGCATAAGAGGAACGCTTGTGTTTAGATTTTGTTACCTTCGATCCTCTTGCCATGAGGCACTTGTGAGTATTGTCGTCATCATCATCACTCAAGCTCCCAAATAGAGAAGTATTGGTGGGAGTGACGCCAATGGCAAGTGTAGCAATGCCTCCCTCATTCGAGTCGATTCGGAGGAGGAAGATGATGAAGAGGATGAATCATCGGAAATCCATTCTTGACCAATGTGAGCTTCACCTCTTCTATGCTTCTTGTACTTCTTGTCTTTCTTGTGGTGCTTGTCTTTCCTTCTTTCGTCTTTGTTCTTCTTCTTTGAACATTCCGCAATGAAATGTCCTTCATCACCACATTCATAGCAAGTTCTTTTTGACCTTCTTGCTTTGCTCATGTCAAAGCTTTTCTTCTTGTAGCCGTCTTTCTTGAGAAATGACTTGAATCTCCTCACAAGCAAGGATCTCATCATCACTATCTTCACTACTAGAATCAACCACTTTCTTTTTCTTCTCTTATGTGGCTTTGAGTGCCACATCCTTTTTGTCACCATTTGCTCCCTCAATTTGCTTGATCAAGGCATTTATCTTGTTGGCTTGATCATTTTGTTGCTTTTGGGAAAGAAGCTTTCCAAGCACTTCATCGGTGGAGAAGGTTTTGAAGTTATCCTTCTCTCTAATGTTTGACCAAATGTTATTGTCCCATGGTCTCAATGCTTGTAGTAGTCTCTTGTTGATATCCAAGTCGGTCATTTTGGCTCCTAGAGCTCTTCTTTGATTCACAATCCTCATGAGTCTATCATGAACTTCCTTTGGGCCTTCTCCCGGACCCATGATGAATAGGTTGAACTCATTTTGCAGTTCTTCAAGTCTTGCATCTTTGACGGAATCAATGCCCTCATAGATAACCTCAAGTTTTCTCCATAATTGGTTGGCATTCTTTATTCCGGCTACCTTATCATATTCGGTGGCACTAAGTGCGGAAACAATTGCACTAGCAGACACGGCATTACGATGAATGTTGATTTGATCCTTACGGGTTGGATTGTCTCTATTTTCCCACAAGAAACCATTCTTGGTTATATTTGCAACATAAGGACTCATGGATTCCAAATACATCATCATCTTGTATTTCCAATGATCATAAAATTGTCCATCAAAGTAGGAGAGTCTACCGGACCCTTGCCCAATGCGATCTTCTTTGAGATCATCATAATCAAACATGATATTGTTGTAGGCTTTTGGTAGCTCATCTTTATCAATATCTTCAATCCTCGGATTTTCTCTAGGTGCATCACCCTCGGACCTTGCTTCGGACGATCCACTAGGCGGAATTTCTTTTCCCTTTGTCATCTTTATCTTCAAGCAGTTAAGCCTTCAAGAAATCCCGCTCTGATACCAATTGAAAGTGCCTAGAGGGGGGGGGTGAATAGGCAATTATCCCTGAAATTCACTTAATAATAAAAGTTAAATGCGTAGTGTCGGACTTGTACGACGATTGTATGGAAAGTCCGATGACTTGTCCGATGGCACAAGATAGAAAAGTAGATCGACCGGGTAAATATTAAAACTAGTGTAAGGCAAGCTAGGAGAAGGTGAATATAAGCAAGGGAAAGCTATAAAAATAAGGAGAGCAACTAGCAAGCAACCTACACAAGTTAATTTAAGAAATACAAAGCAAATCCTAACTAGCAAGTTTATCAGCAAGAACAAGTAAATGAGAGACGAGTAATTGAAAACACAAGCAAGACATAATATTTGTTCACCGAAGTTCAGCTCCACAAAGAAGCCTACGTCTCCGTTGAGGGATCCACAAAGGACCGGGTCTCTTTCAACCCTAACCTCTCCAAGTGACCACGAAGATCAAACTTGGTTTTTCACTAGAAACTCTACAAAGGAGGGGTCAATACAAACTTCCTGAGGCGTCACCACATAAGTTGGGAGCTCTACGGGCACCTCTAACCGTCTAGGAGATGAGTCTCCAAGAGTAACAAACATAATAGTCGTCGGCGGTGAGGATGAACCAAGTGCTCAAGAGGATGAAAGCTTGGAGTCGATGGAGCACTTCAATCTTCTCTCAATCCCTTCACAAATCAAGAGTGGAATCAAGGGAGGAGAGTTGGGGAGAGCAAAGTGAGCTTGAGAGTGTTTTTGAGTGGAAATGAGTGATCCATCGGTCAAAGGGCGAAGAGGGGTTCTATTTATAGCCCAATAGGAAAAAGAGTCGTTGGAGACCCAATTTCTGAGATCTGTGTCGGACAAGTCTGATGGTCATCGGACATGTCCGATGAATCAAGGTGGCGTAGAAACTGGAGTCTGACAAGCTTGCCCGATGCCTCGGATAAGTTGACCATCGGACAAGTCCGATGGCACAGGAGGGGCAGGGGAACTGGAATCCGATGGACTTGTCCGATGGCTCAAACAAGTCTTGTCCATCGGACAAGTCCAATAAAAATAGGGTGGCAGGGGCACTGTACTCCGATGAAAGTGTCCGATGCGTCAGACTTTCCTCTGGTCATTCCGATGACCCAGAGTGGCAGAGGTACTGGAGTCCGATGGACTTGTCCGATGGGTCGGACAAGTCCGATGATTTTGCTCTGGAAATTTTTGTATGGCCTGGAAAGGCGAATTTTGCACCTAGTTCACCCCCGCTTCACACTTTTGTGTCTCTCTTAATAGTACGGCTTTTCCTATACTCAAGATTTAAAATAAAATACTATGAACATCATTCTTGAGTATATTTTGAATTTTATCTTGAAGCACTTTGCCATCTTCTTTTCTCTCTTTTTGTTTCTATGCATTTAATCACTAAACTTTGTATCATAATCTACACACATGCTCATTAAAAGATTAGTCCGTTCTTAATTGTATTGACGCCAATCACCAAAATAAAATTAGGGGCCTAGATGCACCTTCACTCGGCGACCTGGAGGCGAAGGCGCGGGCGGAGCTTGGACACGCGGAGGCTGGCACGCGGGCGGATCTCGGTCGCGCAGAGGCGGAGGCGCGGGCGCGGTGGAAGGCGGCGCGACAAGGAGTGGGAGGCCGAGGAGGAGGCGTGAGACGGCAGCGACGGGGAGCAAGAGGTGCGGATGGGGCCGGCGCGCGCGGGACAACACACGTGGAGGTGCGGGCGGGGCTGGCGTGCGTAGGACGAGGCGGCTTCGTCGTCAGGCAAACTACAGGGCCGGCGCACGTGGGACGAGGCGGCTTCGTCGCCGGGCGAAGCAGGCGGGCAAGCTGTTGGCGTCGGCGCTGGGCTAGGTGAAGCAGGTGGTGGCGGCGCGGGCCACGGGTGGGCGAGCTACTGGCATCGGCAAGGAAGCGGGCGAGCTGCTCGACGAAATGGTTAGATGAAGTCTCAGATGCCTCTCTGATTTGCAATATGCTGTTAGAGATGTTACTGTTTGAAGTATATGCAAAGCACTGTGTATGAGAGGCAAACCTCAATTTGCCTCTTCAAAATGGCTCTCCTTGTTGGAGTCAGCCTTACATGTTACACTGCTAACTCTCACAAGGGAGTCACATCTTTTTTCCTCCTGGTCATGACCTCCTCCAGTCTTTATCCTTAGGTTACCTTGGTTGGGCCCGACAGGCCAGCAGTCTCAATACAACCATCATAAATCGGCAGTCGGCAGTACAAACTACAAACTGAAATCACGACAGAACTGAGAATAGGAGGCACCAGGAACGTCCCATTCAGTGCGACCCAGCTTAGCGGCGCTCAAAAGTGTCCTATGGGGACAATAGTCAATCAGAGTCCGGTCCGGTGATGCTGGTCTCGCTAAGCAGAGCCCGGTCCGGCAACACGTTTGAACGGCACCAACACATTTCGTTTGTTCTCGGCTTCTCGCTTGTTCTTTGCTGGTCGCGTCTGTAAGATATTGAGTGCTTTGCGCTGGCTTCTGTTCAAAGGTCGCCTGAACACTCGTGAAAACCTGATTCACAAAACTCTAGCTCTCCGGAACTGGAAACTATGGACCATCTGGTCCTCTATTGGACTGCTTCGTGTGCAGTTTAGAGTGGCATCTACCTCTCCGTTTCCCTGAGCTCTCGGTGGCTGCTTGCTTCCCATGATCGGCTCAGCACCCGCCCCATCTCCCTAGCTCAGTTTGGCCGGACATTCTTCTTACTATTCTTTCGAGAACATGGAACTTTTTACAAGATGACATTTGTTCAACTGTCCATGAAACCGTTGGTAATATTGATCGTAGGAGTCACTACCAAAGTACTAGCTACAAGAGCTCTTGACACGAAATGTGGCAATGGTGTGACTATGTAATCTTCGGTTTGGTATGCCACGTCCTACCAAATATTGATCGTGTGCCCCATCTAATGCTTCTTAATTAACTCATCTTTAATCTTTGGCTTGGTATATTTTTTTTAGATAATGGATAAGAATCCGGCTTTTTGCAAAAATGCATACAGCCACATTGTGAAGATTATTACAGAATCAGAAAGCAACAAAAGTCTGAAGATCACTCAGAATAAACCCAGATTTAAAGACTAATTCTATGCTGCAGCAACCATCCATGTGTCGCAAATATGGACATGATCACCATTTCGATCTGCTGACATACTTGGACCATGATCTCTCTGTGATTGTTCTTGTGCAATAGCCTCCAATAGTGAAACCAGTGTGTAGCCGTTAAAATAACCTGTATCAAAGAGATCATTGTTTTGTTATTAAAAACAATATCATTGCGGCCTTGCCAAATCACCCATAGTAAAGCCGCCACCCCAACCATGATCAACCTTTTCACTCTAGCCCCCTTCGACGCCATCCACCCCCCCCCCCCCCCCCCCGCCCCCAGCAATATGATTAATAGTTACAGGCTTAGAAAAGCCTGTGGCTAGGCAAAAAATGCGCCACACATTCTGGGCTAAGTGGCATTGGAAAAAACAAGTGTTGAATGGTTTCTGTAGCATTACAAAAACTATACTTTTGACTTCCTTTTAGTTCTTCTTTGCCAAATTTTCCTTGATCAGAATGACTCCTTTAGCAAGATACCATAAGAATACTTTGATTTTCAAGGGGGTCTTAATCTTCCAAAGGTTTCGAAGTTTAGATTTTGGTTCAAGAATCATGGCATTGTACATCGATTGGACTGAGAAAGTGCCCTTCTCGTGTAGGTTCCAATTGAAAACACCCATGTCATCAGTAAGTGCGATATTTTGGAGTTTCTTCACCATGATATTCTATTCAACCATTTTTACATCTATAATTTGTCTTCGAAAAGTAAGATTTAGCGGAATGGTTCGGAAAACTTCTTGCACCGTAGTATTCTTCCACCGAGCCACATTATAGAGGTTAGGAAATTGTTCACTTAGCGGTGTATTATCCAGCCAAGTGTCTCTCTAAAATCTAACTTGACTCCCATCCTTTACCTGGAATGAACCCCACTTAAAGAACTCATCTCTAACTTTTAGAAGGCCGGTCGAGAAATGTGAGTCATCAGATTTCCTATTTCCTTTGGATTTGAATCAGAGGTTTATCCTTGCAGTATTTATTTTTCAGAACTCTTTGCCATAAGCTCTCCTCATTAAGTAACCTAAAAAGCCACTTACTTAGGAGATAAATGTTTTTGACATGAAGATCTATAATTCCAAGTCCACCTTGGTCTTTGGGTTGACACAGAATTTTCCATTTTGTAAGGTGGTACTTCTTCTTGTGGCCTTCTCCTTCCCAATAGAATTTGGATCGAATGGTATTCAATTTTTTTAAGAACACCTTCTGGAATTTCGAAGGACATCATAAAGATAGGTAGATTGCTGAGGACTGAGTTTATAAGTATCAGTCATCCTGCAGCAGACATGAGTTTACCTTTCCACTTGTTTAGTTTTTTTTAAACCTCTCAATCACATCTCGCCATTCACTGTTTTTGAGTCTTCGATAAATCATTGGAATACCTAGATACTTGAATGGGAGCTGGCCCACTTTGCACTCGAAAATAGCAGTATAATAGTCCCTGACATGATTTGCATCTCCAAAGCAAAAAAAATCGCTTTTCTCAAAGTTTATCTTTAGCCTTGAATGGTGCTCAAAAACACACAACAAAAGCTTCATGTTATTTGCTTGTTGTATGTTATGATCCATGAATATGATGGTGTCATCAACATACTGAAGTATAGACAACCCATCATCAACAATATCAGGTATGACTCCAGCAATTTGGCCATCCTCTTTGGCTCTAGCTATGAGAATTTCTAGCATGTTAGCCACCAAATTAAAAAGGATAGGGAAGAGAGGATCATCTTGCCTTAGTCCTTTCTGAGTTTAAAAGAAAATTTCCGGAAATCTTTAAAGCAAAAAATCTTGCTGGATGTACTGAGGGTTTGTTCATGATTCTAATAACGATTTAGTTACATGGTTTGACTTAATGTGTCAGAAGATATGAAGTTTTATGTGAGTGACGGCTTGCTGAAATTTCAGATTTGCATCACGACTTGATGCTCCAATATTTTACATGAATGTATATGCTTTCGGCCTATACGTCCTCACAAAATAAAAATTGGCCACCAATAGAACCATACGTTTAGTCGGTGGCAGATGATCTCTCAAGTTAGTCGTATATTACCCGTTTCTTACTCGATTCATGGTTAGCGTACCTGCAGAAGATTCATTTCAGAAACAATACATCAAATAGAAAAGAAACGAGCCGAAAATAATTCCTTATTATTGTCCTAGGGCAGGACACTGATGTTTATCGAAATCAGCCTGCGTTCACATCTTTGTGCTAGCTTCCCATGCTACTATCCACAGGGCGGGACACATACCTTCGTTGATGAGGCCGTAGATGCAGGTATTTAAACAAACAACCTCCTACAGTTAGCTTTGCCACCTAAATCATAACTAATAATTATACTAAGGGCACGTCCTCACATGTTTGTGACGGGGTTTTCGAAAATATGTCTTTGAATGTTGTACTATTACCGAGATAGCTCTGATACCACGCTGTAACAGAACCGCCTTACCACGGAGACAGCCTCATTCCAGGATCTTTCTCGGGTGGCGAAACGTGTTGTGACGCCCAGTAGTACAACATATGACAGAAGAATATAGTTACAACAAGAACATAGGTGGAGTACAGAGTTTTACATAAATCCAAATTTAAATTACAAACCAGAGTTTTAAAAGTGCGGAAGCGAACTAACTCAACAGTACTAAATAGTTTTGACAAAAGTAAGATACAACGCCCTCTCACGGTGATACACAGAAGTGGAAGCCAGCCTTGATCGGTGTCAGGCCCTTGATACCATACCAGCGCACACAAGCCTACTCCTCGCCATCATTGGTGCAAAGCTCCCATTCAATATGCCAGCAGTCAGGACGTTGGCCTTCCCAGTGGAACCTCCCACCGCAGTGGCAGTCTCTACCCTGGTCATCTGAAATCCACATAGAGCTACGCCCTGAGTAACTAATTTACTCAGCAAGACCGACCCGTCAAAATGGCCAACTATAGCTGACGCCTAAACATGCAAAGGCTATAGGTAGGGTTTATGTTGTCCAAAAAGCCGGCCTAAGAGTGGATCCTTATTTTCAAGTTTTAGCATCAAGTTAAGTTGACATGCAGAATAATAAATTTAGTTCACACTAAAACTACAGAAATCATGGTTGCAATACAATTAGAATAATTGCATACACTAGTATTAAACCCATCCATCATATTAATGGCTTCCGACACTGTTCCGGCGGAGTTATCAAGTGGTACTCGTTACTGTGAGGGACAGCGCCTCGAATCGATTTACTTCCTGTAGGAGCAACCCGCTTGCATGACCCATACGCGCTTCCTGGAAGCCACATGGAGCAACTTTTCGCTTACGGTACCGTAGGGTCTTTCGAGCCTGGCTCCCCCGAGAAGGGTCCCCTACGCGATGCGTCCCGTACCGCCATCCGTAGGTAGATTCCTCCCTCCTCTCATCCCCAGTTCCGCCTTAAAGAGTAGGGTATCTTTCGACCAAGCGGTAGTCGTAGCTACATCAGTTTACTGGGCCCATAACTCTAGCATGCAAACAGTACGTTCAAACTTGATCCCATGGGATGGACAGGAGGCGTAGCCTTAGGTGACTCGGACGGGGCTACCTCCTTGAAGACAAACTGTACTTCCCTTTTCACCTAGTTGCCCGTCCGGTCTTTATTATTATCCTATCCAACTTTCCTTCATCCGACATCATTTCCCGGTGATGATATCTCCTGGTCTACGAGTGGTCTCCATACCACTCGACGAATAGTCATACTAAATTAAGCAGAGCTACTACCGACCTGAGGCTATCATCGGGTAAAGGGAACCTACTGCAATTATAGATTTTCAAACAACTCCTGTAAACCTAATACACAGAAAAGCCTATATTCCTAACTAGTGATAAAGTAAAAAAGATTAAAACTTGGTGGGATGCACCGGGGCTTGCCTTGGTTCTGCTCCTGGTCAGCTGAAGCACCACCCGGTCCTTCTGGCTCCTGCTCTGGTCCCGGCTCCACGTGGTTCACTTTGTGATCTATATGATGCAAAAGGTGATGCTTATGAGAGAAGCTTCATGGCACTTCCTCAACAAATACGTTAAGGTAGAAATGTGATATGTATAAGTGAAGGGTTGTGTTTGTACTTATGATCGAGTAATATCAAGAGTGTGTTGAGCATGTTATCGCGTAAGAGTAAGCATAAATGAGATAAACCTGAAATTGCACAACCGAGTAATGAGGAATACTAAATCCTACAAGATACATAAATGATTTAGCATGATTTAGTAATTATTTACTCACGTGTAATTTATTATAAATAGGATATACCCTGAGTGATTCTTATGTCAAGTTTCAATTATATACATTGCTCGCTTGACTTTTAATAATTAAACAATGGACAAGGGAAATTAATTATTTTGGCATGGTTCTGTTCGTCGATAGTGCATGAGTGATTTACTGTAAATGGATAAAGTCAGGAGTGAATTATATGCTAAATTTCCTTTACATGCAACAAGCCATTAATTTTAAATAATTAGAACAATTCAAAAGGTTAAATAATTATGTATGGCTAAAATACAAAGAATTATGACTTGTGCTTTTACAGTAAGGTCCAACAAGTCAAAACATGATTAATCATTAAGTTTCATTAATTTACTGGCCTCTGAGAATTCTTTATGATTTTATTAGTGATTTCATATTTATTTTATATCTGACAAAATACCATCATGCAACGTGTTTTAGCATTTTTTTACAATAGTACAAGTCCAGACGAGGCCAATAAAATTTACTTTGCTTCAAAATTCGTAGTAATTACCTTACTATGCATTTTATAATTCTTAACATTTTCCTGAAAATGAATAAATGGAGAAAACCATTTTTCTGCGCTCGTGGGCTGATTTCCCGCGGCCCATCGGCCGAACGTGCACGGGGCAGCAGGCCTCGGGCTAGATCTGGCTCGAGAGCGGGGTCAGCCCAAAGGCCCTGCCTAGGCCACACGGCCCCAACGGCCAAACAGCCGAGCCCGGCACGCGCGGCGACGCTTGGAGCACGCGCGCGGTGGCGCGGCCATGGCGGCCAGGCGAGGCGACGGTGGGGCATGTATCGGACGCTACGAGGACCAAGGGGTGATGAGGGTTGCGCGGCGTGCGAAAAAAGAGAATGCTGCTCACCGGGCGAGCTTGGCGACGGGGAAAGGCGGACGCCCGCGGCGGTTGATGGCATTCCCGGCTGTGGATGCAGAGACCCGGAGCCGAGCGAGCTTGAGGTGGTGCGCGGGGAAGAGAGAAGACCTCCTGTGGATAGAATCAAGAGGGGGCTCACCAGAGAAAAAATGCGGCGAGGAAAAGCGGCGACCGGTGTTGGGGTCGGGGTGGCTAGATTCGCGGTCATCGCTGTAGTGCTCGGGGAAGGGGCTGGCATGCAGGAAGGTGGGGTCCTGGTGGACGTTTAGGAGGGGTCAGCCAGAGACGGGAGGTGGCAGGGTGGCTGGGCGTCGGAGGGAGCAGCGGTGGCGGCAATGGAGCCGCAGCTCTGCCGAGAGAGAGACGAGGGTGGGGAAGGGAGAGACCGAGTGGATAAGGAGCAAAACGGTGGTCGGGGCTCCGGTTTTTGGAGCCCAATTTCGGACCAGGGGGCGAGGAGCCCGGTTTCGGACCAAGGAGCAAGACAGAGAGGAAGAGGAGACTGATAGGTGGGTCCCGTGTGAGTTCAAAAGCCCTAGAAAACTTAGCATTTAGCCTCTATCAAACCACATTTTCTAAGACTTAAAACTAATTTTGCGGAAGGTTTGCATTGTACCATCTTGTAGATCACAGAGTGGAGAATAGAACATTGTAGGCATGCAGAATGTATATGGTCCGATCTAGGAGTTAGTGAATTTTGAAAATGACTAGTTGATTAAGTGACTTGGATGGTTTTGTGAAGGCTAAAAATAGTGACAACAAGGCAAATTGGAGCCCTAGTTTATGGCATTAATCAAGGTCAAATTTCGAGATGGACTTCACTTACATGTTGACCAATATATGTAGAACACTACCATTGATTATGTCCTTTTTGAAACCAAGATACCAGGAATTTAGGAAATTTACAAAAGAGCTCACTGTCCATACAGACTCAGAGAAAATTCAGAAGTCTGGTTAAGTTGCAAATATTGGTGCTTTAAAATTCTACTCCAGACATCCAACAAAGTCAAGCTTAAGAGGGGCTGGACATATATGATGAGAAGGATGTATAGAACTAAAATATGGATGATGTAGTTCAAGGTATGCAATAGGTTAGGAGCTAAGAAATTTAGAACAGGGGTAAATGACCATGATCCTGAAAAGGCTTAACACTTATGCAGTTTGCAAATAAGATTTAGAGTATCAAACAAGGTCCAAATTAGATGAGACTTGGCATAGTGGTAGACCAATATGTGTAGTATAAGGTATTGGATGATGTAGTTCAGAGAGTGAAACATAGAGAAAGTTATTAAATTTCTAAAGGTGCTAAGTGGCCACAGTAACAATAAATTCTAAGTCTGAACTTCCATTTAAACTTGCTTTCTTAGAAATACCAAAGAAGGTCTTTTCGAACTCATAAATTTCAACCCAGGATATATGATTCTCATGCAGTTGAGTAGTAAATGATAGGCAAGACAAAATTCCATGTTCATTTTCAGAATTTGAATTATTTAAATATAGAAAGGGTATCGTTTCTGTGGTTGTTTGCTCTATTTGACCAAATTAGGAGTGATATAAAATGCTCAAATTCTTCCAAAATTCTATTTTTGCACCGGAATCAAGAATGTGAAGTTTAGTTGGATCACTTTAATATATATATATATATATATATATATATATATATATATATACACATCTCCAGTCTTTAGCTAGGGGGGGCTATTTGCTAGTATCTCAAATGTCAAAACCAATAGAACCTTGCAGTTCTTAGAAAGAAAGGGCCATAACATGATAACATAACAAGTGTCATTTGGAAGCATGGCATGTGCATGTACTGGGAAAAGGAGTCTTCTGGAACTATTACCTAAAGCGTACCTTGCATCTCCTCGTAGATATGAGCCATCAAGCAGACGTAGTACAGTTCGTACTGAACGGAGCGTCGGCTGGGCTTTTTGAAACCAATGGTGAAGGCTCATGTCTGTTGGATCGGGGTCCTCTGAATTACTTCAGTCAATTCAGAGGATTCCCTTTGCGCATTAACGGGAATCTGGGCCATCTAACTTGTGGCGAATGGTTGTGATAGTTTGAAAATTTTTCCACACTGCCACTGAGTGTCTGATCCGTTCATCAGATCACATCTCTGACGGCCCTGCCATTGATTCGTCTCACGCCGCTGCTTGTTCCTCTTGTTGGATCTCATCGTTGGTATGATGCCGCTGTTTCTTGGACTCATGGGTTCGTGCTTGGTCGTTGACGTCGTGCAATTTGCTCGCTGCACCGGTCCATCATTGGCACCCTTCGGAGTGACCGGACTTTACCATCATGAGAGTTCGTTTGCATCGCGGAGACGTCGTGGAGCCGCCGAATTGTGGCGTCAAGCTCCGCCATGGTGGCACCAGAGCTCTGCCCAGGAGCTGAAGAAGTGAGAAACTTCTCGGTTGAGAGTCGTAGCCTCGCTCGTCGCCCCACTGCCTCGCCTCGATGAGATGTTTGCATCGGAGACGAAGAAACATGAAAAAGGAAAGCGGTGTGGTGGGCCAATTTTCATATTTTTATATAAAAATAAAGAGTGGCAAGCCATCACAGCCCTTCATCTGATTATTGATGGCCTAAATTCGCCCTAATGCACAAAGGGGGTTGATTGAAGCTATGTTCAACATTTATTTCCAGTTCTTATGTTTCAAATTTATTAGTTGCTACACAAGTATCACTATGAACCATCTCGTGTAACTGTACTGGGCCGAGCGAGACCTGGGCCTGGCCCGCTTCGTTTCAGCCCTCATCTCCACCCAGCTCCTCTTCGCCCGTGCCGGTCACTTTCCCTTCCTCTGCTCCAAGAATCAGCGCTCCTGGCGCCTCGTGATCCCTTTGATGCCAATGACAGGCGGCAGCGGCGAGGCAGCAATGTCGCCGCCGTCGTCCGGCAGCAGTGGCGGCGGTAAGCGCAGCAGGGATCCGGAGGAGGACGTGTACGTGGACAACCTCCACTCCCACAAGCGCTACCTCAGCGAGGTCGGTCGCCGCCGCCTTCGCTCAAGCTGTTCTCGTCCATGTCCGCGCTTCTGTGTTCGTTCTAGGTTCGAAATGAGCGGCTGTAGGTGTCCGTTGTGTGGTCCCGGTTGGTTTAATTGGCCAGTTTGATGTCTTGCTTTCGTGGTGTTGGTCGATTCCTCTGATTGGAGGTTGTTTGGTTGGATCTTGGGCTCTTTCTTGCGGGCTTAGAGTTAATGTTTGGTGATTTGCAGCCTATGCTCAATTAACTGCAATTTCACTTCATTTATGCTACTTTGGCCCGAATCCTTAGCAGTTTTACAACCTAATTTTGGCCTGAATCGCTAGGTGTGCTTCTTTTTCTACCAATTCCTTGGGTTTCGTTGTTATTTTAGGTGTCCCAGTCAAGGGGTGCATTTTAAAGGTGTTGATTACTTTTATTATTCTCCTATGCAATTAGAATAACAGAGCAATTTGTTACAGTGTTTTTCACTTTCTTGTCAATTTCTCATTGGATTAATATTCTTTTCCATGCGTATTCATCTTTTGCCTATCACGACTTGCTTGGGACAAAAAAAGGCTTTGCTATTGTTGTTGTATTCATCTTTAATCAGCTCATGGTTGCAGATAATGGCGTCAAGTCTGAATGGATTGTCTGTTGGAGATTCACTGCCTGACAACATCATGGAGTCGCCTGTGAGGGCAGATAATAGCATCAGGTTTGTCTGCTCTGGTTCTGTTTCATACTTTCATGTGCATATATGCATATTCTTGCATCAGTTAATCTCCAACAAACAAACAACGCTAAGACAGTATACATATGCTAAGACCTCGTGTGTTTCATCAAAACTAGTGGTTAGATTGATTTATACAAGGAAAGGAGGGCATCTTTCCAGATAATTTAAGGTACAACATAATTCATCATAAATATATACTTCATTAGCATTTAACTTCATACCAGATAGCCTATTGACTTCATTAGAATTTACTCCTGTTTTGAAATTGTTGTCGTTAGGACAACAATTCATTGTTCAGAAATGAAAATAATTTGAGAACAAAGGGAGTAGGTAACAAGAGTAAAGAAATTTCAATGTGTGTTAGAAAAAACTCCCTGCTGAGTGACAAAGATTTGTTTGTTGATTTGACCACAGAGGCCATAATGTTATTGCTACTGAATGTATAATAGTCACCTGCATAGCTGGTATTTTATTCTCAAGCTTGGATTACCAATTTTGCCCTAATTTCTTCGTTTATTTAGTTGACTGAAAGTTACGTTGACAGTGTAACCCAAAGCAACAATACAACGTAACATTTGGTAACATGAATTAGTCAAAGTGTCATAATAATGCTTAATGACTTCATAAATTATGGTGAAAATTTTCCGTTTAGTTTTGCACTATATGCCCTGTAGGCAATAAGCAATGTGGAGATTGCCATGTCTCCACAAGATTGCTTCAATGGTTGCATCCGCATGCATTGATCAAACATGTTGTAGGCTTGTAGCTTGTGATCCTTGACTTGTTCGAGCTAACATGATACACTTACAGATTTAGGAAACAATATAGGTAAATTACTAACGAATTCAGAATGGTCGCCTTTGTCTTGCAGATGTTACTGTTATGATGAATTGCCATTTTCATTCTAATATCTGCATCTAAACTTAAAACTATGTCTGTAATGTATACCATGCGAGTATAACATAATATTTAATAGGATTAATAGTTTACCTTTCCATTATTCTACTAACTTCCTACTGATTTGGTACTATGCTGGAACATCTATAGGCATGGTTTTGCACTATACCTGGTTACAAGAAAATCTTTCATCTCTATGCTCAGTAAGCAATCTGAAGATTCTGGATATAGTTGTGTGTGTCACTTGATTGCTTCAATGGTTGCACGTGCACCACATGTAAGCAATGAAGTAATGAACTTTTTCAAGGATAATAAGTGTCTGGCATGTTCCAGAACATGTCAAGATTAATATGTTTTTTTTTAAAAAAAAAAGGTCCATAATGCCCCGGTAGTAGGTTAACCATCTGGGGACGGTGGTCGGGGAGCACTTAACATACACTCAGGATGTTCTTATTGGGGGTTTTATTTGAGTTAATTTAGTGCTTCTACTTCACAGCAATCACACTATTCTGCACTTATGATATGCCTTTCAAAATGAATTTTTTTGCTTGCTTCCTTTCAGGGATGAAATAACAGCAATCACATTTTACTGGACTTATAATATGTATTCAAAATGAATGTTTATGCTTGACTCCTTTCAGGGATGAAATATTGTCCCAGTACTCACCAATGTCTGAAGACTCAGATGACTACCGGTGCTATGACACTCAATTGAACCCCAACATGAGCCAAGCTGATCCAATGGTCAGTCCTTCAACTAGTCCGATGTCATCGCCTCATCGTCACCCGAAACCGCAATCCCCTTTATTACCTTCAAATCCTTACCCACTCCCCAGTTGCTCCCTCTCATCAGTGGTGTGCTCTCATGCTCGCCGTGGCTCTGACAATGAAGGCAGGTTCCCATCCTCACCAAATGATATGTGCCATGGTGCAGACCTGAGGCGAACAGCGCTACTGAGGTCAGTGCAGATGAGGGTGCAGGGACCCCACGCATATGACTTTTCATTCAGACAAGAACATGAACATGCTCATGAGCATGAAGATGAGCATCAGCATGAGCATGATCACCTGGAAGGTTTGGAAGAGGCAGAAAGACAGCCGTCTTGCAGGAAATCAATCGATGATGAAGTCGGCTTCCGGAGACCTGACCATGATTTTGGGCAACCAGAGCACGAAATAGATTACATTGGCAACTGCTCATCTGGTGATTGTCCAAGTGATCCAAAGTTTAAGCAAGCTAATAAGAACCATTGTAAATATGACACTAGTATGGATAAGAGTAGATAGCACGGGGAACATACTATGGTATTTCTCAAATCATGATAACTGTTGGGGATTCTAATCCTGCTTTTCATAATTTTGATGGATGTGTCATCTAATGTTGTATGTTGTTTGAGCATCAGCTTTCATGCTACTGATGTAAATTGTAATGTTGCGCCACTCGCTAGCACAACGTCACGTCCGGCAACGAAGTTCATGAATGGGTATAGTGTGGGGATACCATCTGTCCATGTTATAGATCATTTAATCAAGGTGCAATTCAGGTGCCAGTATTTAAAGGTTCCTCTTGGATACAGAAATTTTAAAACCACACAAAAATAGTTCAATTACTTCTGAAATTGGCAAAAAAGAAAATTATGCTCCTTCGTTATAGGTTGGAACTTCACATCTGGCGTGCACTGGATACCTTGTAAATCACCGACCGTCAGACATCACTGTGACAGACAGCAATGCCACTGACTCCCGTTTTAAAAGCAAATCGAGTGACCAACCAAAATAAGACAGCATGATTAATCTTTCACCAGAAATAGATCATAACAACCGAAAGAAGCCTTGTAACCAACTTATTGTATTAAAAACCAAGTATGATGTCATAACAGAATGGCCGCAGTGTGCTCTTACGTTTACTATGGGTACCATGGTACCAAGTCGACTCTATAACCAGAAAAGTAAATAACATAGAATGGGTCGGCATGCAACTGTTTACAAATCTCTCCAATACAAAAACCCATCGACTAGTTCTGCCACTACTGGATTTCACTACCACTTCTCGCTCGTCATCATGTTTCATTTGTTTGTCCTTGACAAGGGAGGGACGATTGTGCTGTCTAATATAACTCAATGGCAGGTCAGTGCCTGTGGGTCGTCATCACCTTCAAGAAGAGAATGTCGAAAGAATGTTCTTCTTGATCACAAATTCATCGGCTTTGGAAGGGCTGAGTGACTGATACAATGAAACATAGGAATTAGATTCCAGACACAGACAGTAATATAACTTCATGGACTACAGAAACTTTTATTGCTCACCTTCTCCAACATGCGTTGAAGCCTCTCAGTCTCCTTTTTAGTATAGTCGGAGCCCTTGTCCACAATCTTCTTTGCAGCGGTCACATAGACCTTTCCATGCCTGGATTGGAAGCAAAAGAGTTACTACATGTATTTCGAATCTGAAAACAACTGAGTAGCATATAAACATAGTAATGGAAGTCAGTACTTAGCAGCAGAACCACTGAGCTTAGCAACATCCTCTTCCATTTTCGAGATTACTTCCTTCCTCTTGTCATCGGCAGCACCGAGAAATTCCTTCACAAGAGGTGTCAAGCTAGCAACAAGCCCAGCCTACACAAGCAATAACAATTACACAGAATATCAGACTGTGTACTCTTCCAAGTAAGTTCCAAGTGCAATAGCTTATGTTTTACCAACCTCTGAAGTGAGTTGACCCTTTGAATCCCGGCTGGTGCCACACTTCTCATTAATGAACTTAACAAAGTCATCCAAGTCCCGGCCACCATCATAATCTTCACCGGCTTTGTTTCCCTTAGGGAAAAACTTCAATGTGGGGAAACCAGAAACACCATACCTGAAAAAAAAATGGCATATATGGTTAAAATTCCACCTGTTATAATGGCAGAAATGACATGCATAAAAAATTAAGCAAAGTCAGATGTTATGTATCATAGCTCTAACAGTACATACAGTACAAAAGCACCAGTTCAAAGTTTCCTCAGGGAAACCACATATTATTCCAAACAGACTACACAAAGTTTATGAAATCATGTTTCATTTGGGAAATAATAACATACTAAATTACTAATCACACTAAACTAAATAATTATATTGTAAACAATAGAAATATAAATTCTTACTTTTCAGCCAAGTCAGTGTGCTTGTCAGCATCAAGGTTAGCAATCACAACCCCCTCGTCCTGCTTGAAAACTGAAGCCAGCTTTTCATATACCTACAACAAGTACAAAATTGTGTTTAGACCAGAAATATATGAAGATCCACTATGACAACATGGAAATTTTCATGCTAACAGCATCAACTAACCGGAGCAAGATGCTTGCAGTGACCACACCTGTAAACAGAAAGACATTCAATGGAATTAAACCTTATTGAAATTCTGATGAAAAGGATTTAAGAGGAAAAAACATCAATCATGAGAAATTACCATGGGGCATAGAACTCAACAAGGACATCTTTGGTTTCATCAAGGACAATCGAGTCAAAGGTCTCTGGAGTCAGGACCACCACACTTGAAGGAACTGCTGCTATCTTAACATTGGTACCTGAATATGGTGCAATAATTGCTAATCATTGATTCTTCAACAAGCGGCACTAAGGACTAGAACCTATAGACGTTTTTGCATCATATCAAGGGGCTTATCCAAGATCAAAACCAAGAAATACTAACAGCATCCATGAGTAAAAAGGAATTACAGTAATAGCATATGTGGCCCATATCTGATGATGCTTAATGCTTGAGATTCAGACTTGTTATGGTGGTGAACTCAAAAAATGCTCTAGAGAATGTGCTTTACAAAGTCCACTAATTCAGTAATTAAGAAGCCCAAGGGAAGGTACAAAATTGTTCTTAGCAACATGACTAACCTGCTTCAGTGTTAACAAATTCTGCAAGCGCTTCCACAGTACGTTGACCTTCATACCTGCACAAGAGCAGATTTAACATTAATTTATCACAATAAATGTGTCTAGGTAACAACAGAGAAGTATGTATTCTCACTTCTTCGGCTCCAGGGAACCCTTGGGGAACCATTGAAGTGTGGGGTACCCAGAAACACCGTACTTGCTGCACAAATCCTTGTGCTCATCACAGTCAACCTGGATTATAGACAGAGGAAAATTGCATCAATTAGTCATAGCAAACAAATGTAATTAGATATTCAAGAAAATATCCATAACATGGAAGATTGTGGGCTCTAGACTGTAAATGAAGAAAATCGGTACCATGTAAACAATCAAGGATGGAGACTAAACAAGGTGACAACTGATGAATACCCCAAAAACAAAAACACAAGGCATAAGATGTACCTTTGCGATTAGGACAGATTTAGCCTTCTTGAAACTCTCACCAAGTTTTTCATACTCGGGTGCAAGCTTCTTGCAGTGGCCGCACCTAGAGTAACAGAAGATGATCAGAAATCAATTACAAATTGACAATAAGATTACTAAGAAAATGTTCAGAAAAAGTCAGTAGATATGTGACAAAAAGCAAAAAAAATAATAATAATAACGAAGCAACGATTCTACAATTACTGGTATATTCTCCACTACTTCAAACAACTTTTACTTATTTTTTGTTGATCAATATAATTAATTGGCTACATTATTACTTGCTTCAAGCTGTTCAAGAACGACCAAGTCAAACGGAATGAAATCATCAGTCCTGAATCCTAAAAGGCACACAAATGTTCCGAATAATTCAGTCATTAAGCATCATAAACAAACTGTTACCAACATTTTTATATCACCTTACGGTGGATGCTTTTATTTACTAATGCAGTGAGCATTCAACCGATTAAAAAACATTACCGAAATATAAGATTGGACCCTTTTTGTGAATACGCAAAAGCATCTTTGAATCACTAGAGCTATTATTACGCACCTAGAGGAATGATCCACAGTTTCTATGTGTGTCACTGGCCCATATCCCAGCCTGCACCAAGCAGATCGTCGTTGCAACTAGTGATCTAGACAATCTAGCAACATAGGCAACCGGATCCGCCTCTGACATCTCGAGAGCAGTACCCGAGTCGCTACTACTAATTAAAACCGAGCACAGCTAAACCTCTCATCCAGCGGGACAACCACGACACATTATGTTCCAAATTTGCCGCTCCTCGCCCAAACCACCAACGGATCCGCACTACGACGCATACGACGACCAGAGAGAAGGGGACGAACGAACCATGGTGCGTAGAACTCGACGAGCGCGCCGCGGTCCTGCCCGACGTGCTTCTCGAAGTCGGACGCCGTCAGGGCCACGACCTCGTCGGCGGCGGCCGGGGCGGCCACCGCGGCGGCGAGGAGGAGCAGGAGGGCCAGGGCTTTACGGGAGATCTGAGGGGCCGCCATGTGTGACGCGATGCAGCTTTGCGAGCACGAGTAACAGACGGACAGACAGGGCCGTCGAAATACGGGGGCGCGGTTAAATAGTGAAACCGAAGAAGGGCCGAGGAGAGGAGCTGCACGTCAAAGGCGTGAGGGGAGCAAACTGCGAAGTGATGCAGGCTGAAGCGTCAGATCTGCACGCTACAGCAGAGAGCACGCTATTTTTTTTGTTTACGCAGATCACGCGATTTGGTAGAAGAATATCTGATTGCCGCCGGCTTTACAGAAAAGCTTACGCATTTTAGGCATTAATTTGGACATAAAAATGTCGATGACGATATGATACTAAAAACAAGTGGGTACTCTGGTTCTGGTAGCATAATAACCAAACTAAAAGACCATTACAACTAGAAAGCTCATAATTGATATACGAAACTTCAGATTTAAAAACATTACAACGAATTTAGGCCCTGTTTGATCCAGTTTAGATTTTTAAAATATAATTTTTATTTTAAAATTTTAGAATTCGGATTCTAAATAAAATCTGAGTGGTGGTGTTTGGATGTGGATCAGATTCTTAAAATCCGAAGAGTTTTGAGTGTTTTGATATATAAAATCTGGCTCTAGATAGGTATAACCAGATTATGAGATTCTAGAATCTAGAAAAAAAAACTATCATATTTGAAGGTCTCACAGATTCTAAAATCTAGATTCTTAAAATCTCAGTGGATCCAACAGAGGACCTTAACTTTTTATGTGTTAGATCTAGAACATGTTAGCGAACTTATTTTGTAAATACACACCGGTGTGTTTAACGTTGAAATGTGATAATCTAAAATACAAGTGTATTGTTGAGTGTATATATGAATAACATTTTTAATGTTAAAACTACAACTAATTTAACCTTTATGGCTGTTCTAGTTTTGATGATGCTAATGCCAATGCAACATATTATATGTTGTTTCTAAGCTCACGCTTAAAAAGCACAAAAGAAATAGTTAAATAAAAAAGAGGAAGGAAAACTAATACAAGTGTATTGTTGAGTGTATATATATGAATAACATTTTTAACGTTAAAACTACAACTAATTTAACCTTTATGGCTGTTCTAGTTTTGATGATGCTAATGCCAATGCAACATATTATATGTTGTTTCTAAGCTCACGCTTATAAAGCACAAAAGAAATAGTTAAATAAAAAAGAAGAAGGAAAACTAACCGTAGAAAGTGGCTCTATAAAGACCGGATCCATATAATGCAAAAATGAAAAATTATAATAATACAAAAGGGATTTTCAGTAAAATGAGGAAAAAAATTACAATTTCTCGCTAGAGGGAGGGCTTGAACCTCCGACCTTGTGGTTAACAGCCACACGCTCTAACCAACTGAGCTACTCCAGCTCGGCTGATGGACTTCACCGATTATTTTATATATAATAAACGAGATGTTTGGTGCGATTCATTTTTTTTTTTTTTGACACTGGCGCGATTCAATATTTACCTCTTCCTGAAAACTGCGCTCTCTCTCTCTCTCTCTTTTCCGGTGAAAGAACTGCTCTTGTTTTAGCTAGTACTGGACTCTCTGCACGTCGGTCCTACCTCCAACTTTCGTGGATTAAATCGTAGTGAGTCATGTTCAAGCAAAGGCTCAAAGACTGCATAACTGACGGAGGATCCCTCACCAAAGGATAGTTTTTAACATGTAGATGTAGCAGTAGCAGGGATCAAGCAAAGTTCAAACGCTGCAGGATCACCACCACCAGCAGCGCACACGCGAAATTCATCACACGATTCACCGCTACACACCGCCATCCAAGGCCCGCCGTTGACCGCACATTCAAGTCAGGGTCAGCTCAGCTGCCCATCCTTCACTTCCGACCACGCTGACATGTAGGTGCCCAGGTGGGCCCAAGAGCTCGTACTGACAGGAAAAGCGAACACTTATCCACGTGGACCCTTACCATTCGCCGGAACACCCAACATCCCGCGTCTCATTGGTCCACGTCACGCACTCCACGTCCCCCGCGCGCTTCCTCCCAGCACGCGCACCCGATTCCTTCTAGAAAGTTTTAAACCGCTCGCGGAAGAAGCCCACTGACAGAGACGAAGGAAGGCGACGCCGGCGACGAGAGCGGCGAGGCACCCCGGCGCGCGTCTCTCCCCTCGTGTGGGATCGCGAACTACTCCTAACCCTACCTCGAGGCGGCTTGGTGGCCAGAGGAGCGTGGGGGGAGAGAGAGAGAGGGGCGCGGGGGGCGTCTCGAGGCGGCGGGAGCGGGAATGGCGGCACCGGGGAGGGGAGGGGCGGCGCGGCTCGCCGCCGCCTTCCTCGTCCTGCTGCATCTCGTCGCGGCGATCGCCGGGTACGGTTTGCGATCGGATCAGCTCTCGATTCCACCGCGAGTTTTAAGTTCTTCGAGATCTCAGTCCTTTTTTGATTTCCCGCCCCGTTGGGGAACGCACAAATCCCATGCCCTGATCCATTGTTCCCAATTTCCCCCACGGATTTATGTTCCTGCTGCCTCCCCTCCGGATTGAGATCTGCGTGGGCTGCTGGATCGAATTTGCCAACTGATTTGGTTGTAAATTTGTTGGTGGCTGTGCAGGAAGAGCTTCTACGACGTGCTGCAAGTGCCCAAGGGCGCGTCGGAGGATCAGATCAAGAGGTCGTACCGCAAGCTCGCCCTCAAGTATCACCCGGATAAGAACCCCGGCAACGAGGAGGCCACCAAGCGTTTTGCCGAGATCAACAACGGTGAGAGTAGTCTAGCGTACTGTTCGGGATGAACCAATTAGGCTGGGATGCTGGAATTCAGTATGTGTAGAATGTCTGTTGTTGGTATCTGACAAAGGTGTTGTGCTGCAGCATACGAGGTTCTGACGGACCAGGAGAAGAGGAAGATCTATGACCGGTATGGTGAGGAGGGGTTGAAGCAGTTCCAAGGCGGGAGAGGCGGCGGTGGTGGGATGAACATTCAGGATATCTTTAGCAAGTGAGATGAACTGGCATCTTCTGATTTTGTTGTCTCAGTTTTGGCATGCCCACTTTGAAGCGTGAATTTAGAAAATTAAGCAAGCGCAACAATGGACTAGTCAATTAAATGGTGGCTACAATGCATGATATTCCTCTATTTGTGCCATTGAAAATTTGAAATATCAACAAACATGCTTCTGTTGTCACTTAGTTGGTTTGTATGTCAACTGAGGTATTACATCACATGGATATCTAGCTTACAGATGATAGAAAATGATTCAGCATAGCTGATGCTCATTGTGTAGAATGAAATTCCAAAAATAGAGAGTAGCCTTGCTCATGTGCATTGGACTGTAACAATAATTTCATTTGCATATTACATGTCAAAAAAACACAAAAAGTTACGGCATGTTCATGCCGGATTGTGGCTAAGATGCTCAGTAGTGCAAACACAACCAGGAAGCATGTTAAGATGTCACATTGTCACTAATAGGCAGATAAAACACCTGAATGATATTAACTGTTGAGTCATTTGGCTGTTCATCATTCCAATGGATCAAGAGAAATATATTCGATGATTGTGATTATGGACATTCATTGTCGTTTTGCGAATACTCATGCATTTGAAGCCTTGCCCTAACAAGGAAAAACATCAACATGATGAATCCACCATGAGTACACAAGTGGCCATGAGTTATCCCCCCCCCCTCGGGATACAACTGTGACAACCACTGTCTTTTGTTGCACATGTTAAAAAAAAAAAAAGAACAAAACCTTTAGCCCAAGCAATTTGAGTTTGGTCAAAACATAGCTGAAGCATAATGCTTTCAAAGTTTCAATCTGACAATCTCAATGTAGAAATATATCTATAAGTTTAGGTGTTTGGAATGCACCGATCCAAAAATGACCTGTTGCAAGAGTTTATACATAATTTTGTACTCATTATCGAAATAACTTGGTTGGATGCCTTTTTGAGAGATCTGTACTTTCTTGCATATAGCTTCAGCGAGATGCATCCCAGTTGCCAAGCCCTGTTTCACCCATTCTATATTTGCATGTCACTCAGTTTTAAGTGTTCTCTTTGCTGAATTATTTTTCACAAACTTCTTCAGCTTTTTTGGTGGTGGTGGGATGGAAGAGGAGGAAGAGCAGATCATAAAGGGTGATGAGGTGGTTGTTGAACTGGAGGCTTCTTTAGAGGACCTATACATGGGTGGTTCCTTAAAGGTAACACAGATTTTTCTAGTTGGGAGATAAAAAAAATGTTGCTAAATTTCCTGTACATCATTTTAATGTGCATGATAGGTTTGGAGAGAGAAAAACATCATAAAGCCAGCCCCAGGAAAGAGGCGATGCAACTGTAGGAATGAAGTTTACCACCGACAAATTGGTCCAGGAATGTATCAACAAATGACCCAAGAGGTGTTTTTCTAGGTGCACATTGAAGAGTTTTTGAAACCCTAAATGCCTTTTCTATACTGAAAGTGCCTTTTTTTTAAATTTGTCAAAGGTCTGTGACCAATGTCCAAATGTGAAGTACGTACGAGAAGGTGATTTTTTGACTGTGGATATTGAGAAGGGAATGCAAGATGGACAGGTATAAAACATGTTTATTCCTCCAGTTCTTAGCCATGGTTGTGCTGTACCCTAGCTGTACATATCATTATCCTATATATTTAATAAATATTTGAATTATATTTAGTTTATCTTGTGTGAATTAAGTATATAATACACCTTGTGTATGTTTAATCATTTACTCGATTACAATGCTGCAATACTGTCTGAAATAATTACACCATTAGTCCACAAACACTTGGTCGCTTTCAGTTGTTGAAAATGGGATTATTCAGGCTAGCTTTCAAATAAAGCCGGTTTATTCCAAGCAAGTTGGGATTGGCTAGAACCTAGAGATGAATAGTAAGTTCAAACCAATTAGTTCTCTTCATGGCTGAGGTTGCCTGTTAAAACTGAGTTCACAGATTTTATGTCAGCGGAGGCATGATGAATCCATTCTATAGCCCACAGGTTCTGTACTTCTATGTCTGATTTTGGTCCACGATCTGATTTTCGCAGGAGGTTCTATTTTTTGAGGAAGGTGAACCTAAGATTGATGGGGAACCTGGTGATTTGAAGGTTTGCTTCCATACTTATCTCTTGTTCGTTGAGATTTACATTTGGGTTGCTGCCATGTTTACTAACAGTTTCCAAAATGAAATAATCTTATGAGCAGTTTAGGATTCGAACAGCACCACACGAACGTTTCAAGAGAGAAGGCAATGACCTGCACACAACAGTTACAATCTCCCTGGTACTGTTCTCATTCACTTGCTCTTATTCAACATGTTTAATGGAGAAGATGATGTTGTCTAACAAGGACCAAAAGAGAATTTCTTTGATCCAAGCTAACTTGTGTCCTAGATTTACTCTGCAAGTACTTATGAAAAAATGCATTATCCCCTGAACTACTGGCAAATTGAATCACTGTTCTTTAGATTTGTTTGCTTTTGCTGGTTTTGTACTATATGACTCTGATCACATTTTTCACTGATGCAGCTTCAAGCTCTGGTTGGTTTTGAAAAGAACATCAAGCATCTCGACAACCATCTGGTTGAAATTGGCAGCAAGGTAAGTCCAGCCATCTCGACAACCGCCCACTCACCTAGCAATCATCAATGACAGGCGAGCTCAATTTGGTTGCTAATTGACAGGGCATCACTAAGCCAAAGGAGGTCAGAAAGTACAAAGGAGAAGGCATGCCGTTGTACCAAAGCAACAAGAAAGGCGACCTGTATGTGACGTTTGAGGTGTTGTTTCCGAAAACACTAACCGATGACCAGAAGGCCAAGCTGAAGGATGTCCTTGCATAGACCATCTTTCACTTCGCCACTACAGATAGTTGTTTGAGGCAGGCGCCTCAAGGAAATTTTCCAACTAGCTTGCATATAAAGAAGCGGCAGTTGCATGAGTGATTTTGCATAACTAGCTGCTCAGTTTTTCTCATTTCCCTTGTTATTTTTTGTCATGTCCTTAACAGCTCAATGTAGTTGTAGAGTGTGCAACAGTGTACCAGAAAATCTGTACTTTTGGAATTTTGAATACATTGATCGTATAGGATTGTAGTAGCATGTACTCCCAACTCTTAACTTACTGTTTAACAATTTACTCCCTCTATTCTTATATAGATGACGACGTTAGGACAGCTCCTGTTGGTACGTCATATGTATGAAAATGGAGGGACTATGCTCACTAGTTGTTGAATTAATACTTGCTACACCGTACCTTTCATAGTCAATACGACTCAACCAAAGCCTTAGCAGAGGAAGGAACCGATATGATTACCGGAACCGTGGCAACCGAAACATGTATCTCCACTGCTTGGTTTGTTGCTTATTCCTACCGTGTCATTTGACTTAAGCAAACTAGATAATTGGTTACCGAGTTATCTCCAAGAACGCAACTCTTAAGCAGAAAATATCAGCAGCCCACAAACATGGGTCAAATAACGGACAGACATTTCCGATAAAAAAAACAATGGACAGTCATCGCACCATATACCACATCTTTTAAGAACATAAAGTTTAAAGTTTCCATTCTCCCGTTCATCAAAAAAAAAAAAAAAAAAGCCATGGTCGTGAAAAAAAACTTTCATCTTTTTACTAAAGCAATGAAAGCACAGCATCACATGACCTGATCCACAGCAGACGCATCACAAATTACTCACTAAAAATTGCTGTGTCATTTGTAAGAGAAGCTGGTATTTGAACTTGAACCTATCAGCATCACATACCAAGCAAAGCATTACAACAAAGATACCAACCAGAAGACAGGACAACACAGATCAGAGGAAGTGGGTTTCGACTTCAAGACATGTACATTAGCACACAGATAAACGGACAATTTCAACATGACTAAGAACAGTGATCTGCTTCCACAACACTAACAGAATCCAGGTGAGCAGACGGCATCGAACTGATGACCAGGAACAACTACAATTGAATCTTTAAATAGCAGGACCTGCATGTAGAAGGCCTATTCAGTTGCATGTATTAGCGTAATTGTGCAGTTCTCAGAATTCCCAAATTACACATAAAAATATCATTTGTATCACATAAAAAATGATACATCATCAAAATTACCATTATATTAGCTGCTTTTGATAGTGTTGGTTTTCTAATTTATGGATTCTCAGTAATCGAAAAACATTTCTAGTTATCTCAAAAGATAAGGAGAGCCGTCAAAGTGAGAGCTCTCTATTTGCATTATGTTAAGGTGCCCTCCAAAGAACAGTGGTAAAAAATAATATACAATAATCAATGTGTTCAACAAGTTCATAAAAAAAAAGGAAAGTGACCAACTGTCCAACAAGATTTCAAACTAGCATCAGTGTGTCTGATTCAGCGTTACCTTTATATTTACACCACTAGCTTAGAGTCAAGTGCAGCCGCTACATTCGCCTCTCCAGAATCCTGCTTTGGAACAAGTTGCTCAGCATTATGCATAATAAATTGAAGTACAAGAGCTTGAAAGTGCAGCAAACTAACCTCCATTCCCCATTTGATGTAGTCTGGTGATTCACAAGCTTTGTACTCATCAACCAGGCTCTCTATTATTTCTCGAGATTCATCAAATTCAGAGAGATCATTGTCCTGCAATTATTGCATGGCACAAATGAATGGAAAAGTTGAACAAAGGTTTACGCAATTCTAATGCAATAGTAGCAATCCATATAAGATCACATGGACAAATTATATTCTTAGGCAAAGCAATGTTGGTACTAAACCTTGTTTGATTTTTAGATAAAACTGCTACACGAATATTTTAATTACTTGCCTCAGATAGGTATTTGGACTTTACAAAGACAACAACAATGAAACTCTTGCACAGCCGCAGACCAAGTTAATGATGAAAAATGCATAAATCTAACAGACCAGATAATTTATAAGCACATTTATGCTTCAAATTCAAAGCTAGCAGGAATGCGTTCTTACAGCAAACATTGGGAATTTTCTGTAGTTGTCAAGAAAGGCTTGTTTCTTCCTTAGCTTCTCATATTGTCCCAGGCATTTGCTGAATAAGTGACGTATACTGGTATGATTTGCTAACATCAAACCGCTAACCTGTAGCACATCATTAGTTATTACTGCACTAAACATGTTTCTTCTATATAAAGTGGAGAAGAAATGAAAGAGATAAGAGAGATTAGTTTACCCTGTGAGTTGTTTGAACATATGGGGATTTTCTTGACAACGCAACCTGTTGTTGTAAAAAAGAGCTGATGAATTAAAAATGCCATAAAAATCAAAGAAAAATATTATTCTGGTTGTCATAACCTGAATGCTTGCAGGTGCCCAATCTATGAAGTTAACAAGCTTCCTTTCACGTATTCTTTGCAGGCTCTCATGAACCTAAGTCCACAGGAAGACCAAATACAAGCACAAAATGAACAAAGAACTCCACAATAAGCAAAAGGGCCTAAAAGACAATCACAAAATGAACAAAGAACTCCACAATAAGCAGGGTCTAAAGGACAAAAATAAGCACGATTGCATTCAGCTAAAAGTTAATGATTAACAAACATGGTTTACCACTACTAGCATAGAAAACAAGACATTTAAGTTCACATTATTTTCAACAACAGCAAGAGCGTACAAGGAGAAAGGTGGGTGCTGTTGTGGTTATTCAATTTATTGATAAAACATTTGAGTTCATTTCATATGCTTTAAGTAACTTCCTAGGTCCTACATTCCTACATTAAATATTAAATGTATAGATTTCCGAGAATGGCATGAATCATAATCCTGAATTATGACTGGAGCTAACACTGCAGTGTCTGGCAAATACTGTTTCATTCTTTAATTTGAACTAAAGCACATGGCTCTGGAAAATCCATTTGATGACACTGTACCTGTGTAGGGTCCACATCTCCTTGAATGATGTTAAGTATGGAAATGTATTTAGCATGGCTTGCTTCCTTTGTTCGAGCATATGATGACACCATTATATTCTTTGTCTGCAACAAACAATAGATAAAGGTTCAAACTTCATAAAAATAAAAGGGTTATGCATATATTCCAGAGAAATAAGTAATACCTGCAGAAGTCTTCTCATAACATCAAGTACTGTTGTTTTGCGTATCATGTTAACCTGCAATAGAGAACATCTCAGAACTGAAATGTCTTGTACTTGTCAACAAAAACAAGCAACAGTGCAACTAGTTTCCCAACCCTTTTTCTTTATGTAACTAGGGCTCCAAATTACAGCCAAACAAAACTAACAAAGAAGCAGTAACCAAGGGGGAAAATATAGCATCAAACATGCCAATGAATCAAGGTAACAATTGAGGAAGAGGTTGTCAAATTACCTGGCGTTCGACGGTCAATGGAGTGTAGCCTGTCATTAAGAAATGACACCTTGGAGTAGGGATTAAGGAGGCAAGAAGGCCAACCAGATCATTGTTCATATATCCAGGATACCTCAAAGTAGTTGTGCTTGCAGACATAACCGTGGAGACCAAAGAGTTTGTTTGTGCAAAAGTAGGATTTGATAAATGAAGGCGCTCTACAGCAATCCTATTAAGAGCCGTATTGTCAAGAACAACCACACAGTCGGCATTCAGTGTCAGCCGCTTCAGAGTTAGAAGCGAGTTGTAAGGTTGTACAACAACATCACTTGTTTCCATCTGATTTGGGAAAACACTATAGGTCTGCACAAGCTTTTTATTGTATCGATCATTCAGTGTCTCCAACAAATATGAACCCATACCTGAATGAACATGGACAATATGGACTTAATTAGTCAATTGGTAGCAGAATAAAACATTGATCCTTTACAGTGGCAGGGGCACATCCTATGTTCAGTGATTAACATGCTAGGCATCCTTTACAGTATGAACTAAGGGGTGTGTGGTGTGCGTGCCTTTACAGTATGAACTATGGGGTGTGTGGTGTGCATGTTGTACTTTACCACTTTTCTTCTTAATGAAATGATGTGCAGCTCTCCTGCGTATTCGCAAAAAAAAAAAAAAATATGCTAGGAATCATGACACATTTGAATTACAATGCATATTTATTTATATGAAATAACAGTGTGAATATCAAGATGCAAAGAAACTAAGAAAAAAAGTGAGCGGGAGTCAGTTGAATAACCTGAACCAGTTCCACCAGCAATGGAGTGACAAAGAACAAAGCCTTCAAGGCTATCACTTCCATCTGCTTCTCTATCAACCATGTCCATGATATCATCAACAACTTGTTCACCCTACAAGAGTAATTAAAAGCATCAAAGTGTTGATTTCTGAAACATGTAGGAGCGCCATCAATGCAATGACATGACATACAAGTTTATGAAGCCTACAACATATGATTTATCCACTGAGAAACCTTTAGTAACTATCAGTAGTCTAGTCTAGTAAGAGTAAATTGAAGCTGAAAAATACAGTACAAATCTACCTGATGATACCCACTAGCCCAGTTGTTTCCAGCACCACCACCATGCTCAGATAAAAATATATTTTCATGGTTGTACAGATTCCGGTACTCGCTGTTCTGTATTCCATTGATCACTCTTGGCTCTAGATCCATAAGAAGAGCCCTGGGTATGTAGTGCTGGTCATCAGCCTGGTAAAAGAACACGTCCTTCCTGTCACCCCCCTGCAGATAAACTTTAGCAGTTAGAGGCGTCTTTTTGTTAAATCCAGCTGTCAAGATATCCAAGATAAACAGAAATAATAGATATTGCATCGACTTTAGACATCAATAAAATCATGAGCTGCTCAATGTTGTTATGAGCTACAAATTTAGCCTGCTTTTCCATTATAATGAAGCACACAACACAAAGGTAGAATACTAATCGAACAATTCGTTCAATTTCTCATATCCAGTTCTCGTTTACTCCGATTGTATATAACTTTAAGTAGATGCAGACATCACAGCATGCCTATAAATAAGAGATCCTATAATATTATCACGTCCTGTTCATGAATCACACAAACTAATTAAGGACAAGAACTTGTTTACACTTGAAGTTGAACTAATCCCAGCCCTGAACCACTGATCTTAATTGGTACCTCATAAATTCACACGAGATTGAGGATAACAAGTTGAATTATAGTACTAGTATGAAACATACAGTGGCAGCCTGTTACCAGCCACCCCAACTCGCCTCAGTAAACCCCGAAACCTAAATAAACCACACGCCATGCTCATGAGCATTAGAGACCAGACCGACCGTGGCTCCGAGCACAAACAGCCTCCCATAGGAATGGGCAAGGTCCAACGCACCAAAGCCAGTGCGAGAGGAGCATTCCGCCGGATCAAGCAGGCCGGGAGGAAAGGGGAATGGGGGACGGGGCGCGTCGTACCTGGGTGGCGAAGTCCTCGAGGAGGCCGTCCTTGCCGATGCCGTGCTCGAGGCACAGCTGCTTCCAGAACTCCATCCCGATCTGGTTCCCGCATTGCCCCACCTGGATCGTGATGATCTCGCGCGGCATCTTCTCCGCCCCTCCCTCTTCCTACTCGGCGGATTAGGGATAGGGCCGCGGCGGCGGTGCGGGGAAATAGGGACTCGGCCGGCGGAGACGGCGGCTTAGGGTTTTGGGTCTTCGAGTGAAGTGAGGTGGGTGTTGGGCGCGGCGGAGGCGGCTGACCAGGCGAGACCGAGACGTAGCTGAACGGAAAGACGAGGAGATTTGGAGAAGAGAGGGGGCGCAATTTTCGAATTTCAGGGGTTTTAGGAGAACCCAAGATTAAAATGCAGTCACAATTTTCTCCACTAGCACAAAACATTGGCTTATGAGCAGTTCAGTCTTGTTTGAAAGAGCATTTAAGAGAGCATGTTTGGTAAAGATTTTAAAACAGCTTCTTGACCGAATTCTGCTCCTTCTATAAAGAAACTAGCCAAAGCGTTCTAAAAAAATAGATTTTGCTTCTTTTTTCTAGAAGCATTTCTCATATTTGTACTAGAATCCAAAAGCAACAGAAATATAGCTTTTCTTGACTTTTCTACTCATTTTTATGAAATATATATAAAAGAATCCGTTTTGCCAAACGATTTCTAAAAAATCCGTTTTTGTATAGAATCCATTTTATGAAGAATCCGTTTTATACAAAATTTGTTTTGTAGATAATCCCTGCCAAAGGGTTATTATCATAAATTCAGCAACAAAGGTTAAAAAAACATAAAGTTGAATAAGAGCCCCTTTGACAACACTTCTCCATAAAATGGATTCTCTATAAAATGAATTCTCCATAAAAAAGGATTCTTTAGAAAAAAAATCATTTGGCAAAACGGATTCTTTTGTGTATATTTCATAAAAAATAAATAAAGAAGCCATGAGAAGGTATATTTTTTATGTTTTTAGATTCTAAGTATAAATTTGAGAAATGCTTCTAGGAAAAAGATTAGAATCTATTTTTCTTGAAATCCTTTGGCTACCTTCTTGATAGGAGGAGCATAATCCGGTTAAGAAGCTATTTTAGAATCCCTACCAAACACAAACAGATCTTAAATATTATCACCATCTTTTGTCTATAAATATCTTAATTGATGGAGGTGAGACCCTCTTATTTGTACTAATTTATCGCTCTATTTGACATAACCATCAGAAAATTACACAACATTACATCTATATATGTTTCAACTAGAATTTTATAAATAAAATTTATCATATTTTATAATTAACTAACAAAATATCCGTACGTTACTACGAGTTTACAAAAATATAAACGTCCTCATGTTGCTACGACACGGAGATGGACACTACATGGAAGACCACTCTGTAGGTCTTTCATGACATGGAAAATAACCTGGACATTTACAAAAATATAAACGTCCTCATGTTGCTACGAGACGGAGATGGACACTACATCGAAGATCATTCTGTAGGTCTTTCACGACATGGGAAATAACCTGGACGTTTACAAAAATATAAACGTGCTCATATTGTTATGAGATAAAAATGAACACTACATCAAAGATCACTCTGTAGGTCTTCCACGACATGGGAAATAACCTGGACTGTACGTACCTGCCGGCTGCTGCTTGCATGTCTCCTTCGACGGATAGACTGCCGGCCGACAGGATTAGAGAGCGGCCTCGATGACTCAGCGCGAGTAGGACAGCGGCGTCTCGCGTACACTTCCGGCATAAATGCCGATGCACGTACGTGTACACGCCCCCGGTCGTGCCTCCCGTAACGAACCTGGGGCGCACGGCACCACGGAGGCGAGGTCCTCGATTAGCGTCCGCAGCCGACGATGTTACGAGAGCAACGTAGTTAGGCTACACACATACGAAGTCCACTCCACCTCCCGTACGTAACGAAACCAAGTCTAGGACAGGAAACAAACAGGACGCACTCCACCTCTCGTACGTGAACGAAGAGCCAGACTCGTTAGAGACTCGGGGCGTACATATTTTTTTACTGTTTGAGCATTTTGACTCTTCGTTTATTAAGAAGTATACGTGGCTTAGAGTCCGATATGTACTGTGAGTATAATTAATTAATTTGTGTCCGGATTAGATTAGATTTGTTTGGCAGAACCAACAATTATTGACAGACTACACATCCAAACTAAATTTAATAGATAGTAGAGATATCAATAAGAAACTACCGCCCGTATCAAGTAAGAAATTTATGCAATATAAAGGATAATTAAGAGATAGACATAATAAAATACTAATAAGAAATTTCTTTTTAGTATTATTAACGTATGGACATGTACCGGGTTTGTAAAATACACTACCAAATTCTTTAATGATCATGAATATATTATTTGCTTTGACTTTAATGAAAAATGATTTTTTGTTATTACGATACACTACTTTTATATGTTAAAATTAAAATACTATTTTATATTAATGAATTAAATAGAGATAGTCGAACAATAGTATTTCATAAATTGATAATTTTTAGTTCGGCATGTTAAATAGTAATATGTGTGGTTTATCAAAAAAAAATGAGAGAGAGAGAGAGATGTAATTAATTTAATATAAATGTTATATTTACAACTATTTTTGCATTAACGGTCAATATTTCTTATTGGCGCCCTCTCTATATGATAACTACTCTTCTATTTTTTATTATTATTGTTCAGATATGCAGACATAGCTGTTTTGTAGGTCATTCTCTAAACGATAGAAAATTCTAATTGGAGAGAGTATTAATTTTAAGGGTTGTATATTTGTACTAGAGCTTTTTGACTGAAAGTTTCTTTTTCGAAGATTAAGGTTTTTATTATCATATTTGTTATTGACAATTTTTTATTTTATTAAGTTTCTTAAAAAGTTACTAGAAAGCAACTCCTGACGAACTTCAATTTTTATTTTATTAGATAAAAAGTCGGCTTCTAGTTTTTCAAAACCTGAATTCTTATAATCATATTTGATTAAGAAGCTGAACAAAATATGTCTTTTAAGATATGCTTCTATGGCGCTGCTTATTTATGATTTTCTGGACAACATTTAGATTATAAGCAAAGTGAAGATTTTTTTGCTTCTTGGTTTTTTATTCTCGTAGTATAAAACGGTGAAACGACGACCAACAGAAGCGAGAATAAGCGAAAATAAGAAGAATATTTGGTAAACCGTTTATAAACGGAAACAAACAAGGCTTACATGTCGTGTTGCACGTCTTATATGAAAGTTATTAATTGATGTACGTCTCATAAACTTAGTTTAACAACCTTTAAGTACTAAGAATTTCTAAAACAACAAATTATAATTTGATTTACTCTAATTTTCAGGATCAAATCATACTCGTATGTTGCCAAGAGCCCAACATTTCGTGAGGAACAATTTAAACGTGTTTCGACCTACGTTTTGATTTTTTTTTTTGAGACAATTGACCTACGTTTTGAATTTTTTTTTTTGAGCAACGCCTACGTTTTGATATTACCGTAGGATCGCCAGCCCCCATTTCCAGGCCCACTTCTGAGCGGAAGGCCAGTAGGATCCAGCCCATCCGATCTTCGCGTGCTCCTGCCCTGACTCCCCTGATGCGATATGGTGGCTGATAAGGCCAGTAGGCTAGGGACGAGGTCCCAGCCGTTCCCGGTTGTTGCTATCTCCGGCTTATTCACCGGGTCGATGAAGCAGCATCGATGTGTTCCTCCTCGGCCTCCTCTCCTCATCCACGTCATCACCTCGAGCTCCCCGGCAAGCTCGTCTTCGCCATGGATATGTACCATCACGGTGCATCGCTCTTCTCCCGCCTCCTCTCCCGTGTCGTCTCCTACACGCTAGCAGGGGAGTAGAGGCAGCGGCGGGAGAAGGGGAGGAAAGGGAGGCGGCGGCGCGAGCAGGGAAGGAGAGGGAGACGGCAACGCGAGGAGGATGGTGTCAGCACTGGCGAAGCTTCAATTGAAGCTAAAGGGGGCCGGTCTGAGTAATTTAGCAAAAAAAAGTCATGAACAGTAGCATATTTACTGTTTATTTAATGGTAAATTGATGATGGCAGGGGCCAGGGCCCTGATGGCCCCAACTAAGCTTCGCCACTGGGCGTCGGGGAGGAGAGGGAGGCGGCGACGCGAGGAGGACAGCATCAGGAGGAGAGGGAGGAGGTGGCAGTGGGACCCACTATCAGAGGAATAGGGATTGAGTTAGTCAGCTGGACTGGAGTAGGAGATATTGGGCCTCTAAATTATGAAGTCCGGTCCGTAAAATAACGGGGTCAATTTTCATTGGTGGGCTAGAGATGCTCTTAGGGGCGTGAGTTCTCGGGGGCGGAGCTTCATCCCGACAACCATAGAAGGTTGTAGGAGGGGCGGACGGTTAGCACGACGATGGGAGGCAGCATCGAGCGGCTGAAGGCCGGTGGTCGGGGAAGCATGGCTGGAGACAGGGAGGACGATGGCGGTCAGAATGGGTCAGACACGTGGTGCGCCGTAGGACGGTTCACGTGATAACCTAGTAGCCTCGCCCATGTGTGATTGGTGATTGGGGGGGGGGTGACGCCCTTATCTCAACTACAAAAGAAGGGCGAGTCCGTCCGACGCTCCCCGCCCTAGACATGTTGCCACCGACACGCCCGTTCCCCCCCTCCCCCCCCGCCCGCCACGCCGCGTCACGTGACTTCCACCGCTGGAGCTGGTGGAGGAGGAAGGAGAGCCCACGCAAGGAAGGCCTCCACCGTCGGTGCCACTAGGCCCCCCGTGAGCACCGCTGCCGCCCCCCTCGCCACCGCCCCTAGGGTTGATCTGGCGGCAAGGCTCGTCAGATCCAGGAGCAGGGGGGGGGGCGGTGGCGTGGTGAGCACCACCCACCGGCACCACGACCGTCACACGCTCCACATGCGGCCCCACCGATGGCGGCCCTTGCTTTCCATTTTAGGAGGAGGAGAGGTTGCCGGAGGCAGAAGAGACAGTGACATAGGACTCTAACCCTAACCCTAGGCGGTGGTGCGGCGCAGGAAGTTGCACTGTTGTGCCACACCGCCACCTATTTATAAAAGGTGGCGGTCCAAATGGCATTTAGGTCATAGTTGCGGGCCTGACAGAAATCACGACTCGGTCCTGTAGTATAGTAGCGGTCTGTGCCACCTTAGTGGCGGGCTTGTGATGCCCGTCACTATATTCCTGCGCGCAGTTGCAGTCTAGAAACTATACCAAACTTAGCGAAGGTCTCTTTAACAACCCGCTACTGAGGTAAAAAAGACTTCCACTATTATAGAGCCAAATTATAGTAGTGCTCAACTGTGACACTCCTAGTGTCATTGGGGTCCCAAGGGTGTCACCTAGGCAGTATAAAACCAGAACACAAGCATTTGAATTTAAATTCAAATTGCAATTCAATTGATTTCAAACCCAATTGGATGACCCTTGTACTGCAAGTCCCACATTTCCAGTAAGACTCACCTTTGCAAAAATTATATGTTGATGGTCTTGGTCAATTAGAATTTTGGGAATTTTCTCAGAATTTTAACCCATCAATAAAGGCCTCAAATAATTGTTGGAATGGTTAAAAACCAGCTCTGTTCATTAAATTCCTGAGCTTTTTGTAGTGGGGACTGTTGGTAGTTAGTATTTTTATAAAAACCAGCACATTATGCGGAGCCTACCATAATTTTTGGTCTGATTTTAGCAGATCTGGATTAATTCTAACAATTTTTGCAAAGGCAGTCAGCTGATAGGATTGGAAAAAGATTTGAAAAAGAAAATCTCCCCGCGGACCCCACCTGTCAGCGACTCAGAGAAAACACACCCGGCCGAGGCCGCGCTGCCCCGCCCGTCGCGCGCTGCGTGGTCGCCGACGTACGGCCAACGGCCGTTGCCGCGGATCGACGGCCCCACGCGCATGTTCGGACATCCCCTCTGTCGCCTGTCCGAACGCACTCGCCCCCACATTCACTCCGTCGCTCTCGCTCTCTCTCCGCCATCGCCTCTGCCTCCGCCGTCGCTGCTGCTCCGCGTCGCCTGGCCGCCACCGCCCGCCGGAGTCCGAGCCAAGTTTCTGGAAGCAGCGCCGAGGCGACCCGACGAGCCTGCACCTGCTTCCCCTGCACCGCGCGGTCGGCATTGGGAGATCGGCCTGGTTCTTCCCCGACGCCGACAGTCGACCCCGAGCTGTTCCCCGCGCCGCTTCCACCCTGAGGTGAGCCATCCTTCGATTCCTTGCTCGAGGAGCTTCCCATCTTGTTCGCGCATGCGTTTGAGCTCTGGTTGGACAAATCCGACCACGTTTTCCCCTAGTTCGTCGCTCGAGGCCGCCGCCGACCACTGCAACCTCCACCCCGCCGGTGAGACCGCACCCCCGGCCTCCCTCTTGCAGGAGAAGCTCGGTGACCTCCTTCTCCGTGCTCCAGTGAAGCTTTCCGTCTAGATTCCGAGTCTTCCCGCCTTTCCCTTGCCGTGCTAGCCACCGCTGACCCCTGCTCTGTTTCCGCCGCTATCGCTGGGCCATGCCCGGCCATCGTCGGTGTTTCCCGATGGCCTAGATGGGTGCGCGGTGTCGAGTAGGTCGTTTTTCCTTCCTAGGCCAGCCCGAGCCAGGGACCGCAGCGAGCTGCGGTGAGCCCCCCTGCCAGCGCCGCCGTGCTCCGGCGAGAGCGCGCGCGCGCGCGTGCACTCGGCCCCGCTGGCCACTAGGCCGTGAAGGCTAGTGGGCCTGGCCTCGCTCTCGGGCCGCGCTTGGCCCGAAGCGCCCCCGCGCTCGCGCTCGCCCGCTGGGCCGCGCCAGTCCCAGCCCAGTGGGCTGCCTGTTTGCGGCCCACGAAGTTTAAATCGGTTTTTCGTGATTTATTCATTTCCAGAAATGGGTTAAACTGGTAAATTGCATAGTAAATTGAATAATAGGAATTTTGTAGCAAGATGAATTTTGTTAGACTTGTGTGAACTTGTACTGTTATAGAAAAATGCTAATGCCAACTGCATAGTAATTTTTATACCAGGGTTAAAATAAATAGGAAAAACACTAATAGAATTTTAATTAATTACAGAGAGCTGATAAAATATTAAAAATTGGCCTCCAGGTAGGATTTTCAGTTTTAGTCTCCCTGGAAAAATTTCATAAAGAAATTCTCTGTTATTAGCTGAAATTAATTTAATGCCTTTTTTCTTATGATAATTAATAATTAATCTTTGGCTTAGTGCTTGATAGTGAAACTTAGCAATTAGGTCACTCCTGGTGTAGCCTAATTTTGTTGTAATCACCCCTGCCCTTTTTGAAGAGCAGAACCTTGTCGACGAAATAAATTGTGCCCCGAGTACAATTTTAACCGTTGATAAATGGTTCCGCTTTAAGGCTGTTCACGGGTACTTGCACTTTGCGAGGGTTTTGCTCACACTAATGCTATTTAGTTAGCACCTGCGTAACCTGGGCTGCACTTGCACAGCTTTGCCCGGCACACACCGACATACCGTACTTGGATGCGACGTCGTCGCGGTCAAGTACTGGAGTCCATGAAGGAAATACACGAAATACCCTCACCCTGTGCCCCACTCCTTGAGTGACGCTTTCGAACGTCTCACCGCACACCGTTTAATTCCACTGATAACAGTGTGCATTAACGTATTTATTGAGGAAGTGCCATGAATCTTCTCTCATAGCATTCCCTCTTGCATCATATAGATCACGCCGTGAACCACGTGGAGGCAGGACCGGAGCAGGATCCCGAAGAAGCCGGAGGTGCCGTGGCTGACCAAGAGCAGAACCAAGGCAAGCCCCGGTGCATAACCCTGTTTTAAATTTTTATTCTATCACTAGCTAGGGATGTAAGTTTGCCTGTGCATTAAGTGATAGGAGTTGGTTGAAACCCTAGCATGCAGTAGGATCCTCCTTTCCGATTTTAGCCTCAGGACGATAGTCGCTCTGCTTAAATTAGGACGACTACTCATCGAGTGGTATGGAGACCACTTGTAGATAGGAAATATTATCATTGGGGAATGATATCGGATGAAGGAAAGAGTGGATGGAATCACAACGAAGACCGGACGGGCAACTAGGTGGAAAGGGAAGGACAGCTTGTCTTCAAGGAGGTAGCCCCGTCCGAGTCACCTAAGGCTACGCCTCGTGTCCGGCCCATGGGATCAAGTTTGAACGTACTGTTTGCATGCTGGAGATATGGGCCCAGTAAACCGACGTAGCTACGACTATCGCTTGGTCTGAAGATAGCCTTCTCCCTTCTTTAGTGGAACTGGGGCTGAGAGGAGGGAGCAATCCACCCACGGATGGCGGCACGGGGCGCATCGCGATGGGGGACCCTTCTCGGGGGAGTCTGGACCCGGAAGACCCTGCGGTACCGTGAGCGAAAGGTTGCTCCATACGGCTTCCCGGAAGCGCGTATGGATCGTGCAAGCAGGTTTCTCCTGCAGGATGTAAATCGATTTGAATCGCTGCCCCTCATAGTAACGAGTACCACTTGATCGCTGCCACGGAACAGTGTCGGAAGCCATTAAGATGATGAGTGGGTTTAATACTGCTGTTTGAAATTATTAAGATTGTATTGCAACTATGATTGTTATAGCTCTAGTGCAAACTAAATTTATTATTCTGCATGACAACTCAACTTGGTGCTAAAACTTGAAAAATAAGGATCCACTCTTAGGCGGATTTCTGGCAATAAAAACCCTATCCCCAGCCTTTGCATGTCTAGGTGTCGGCTGTAGTTGGCCATTTTGACGGGTCAGTCTTGCTGAGTAAATTAGTTACTCAGGGCGTAGCTTTATGTGGTTTTCAGATGACCAGGTCGGAGAATGCCACTGTGGAGGGAGATTCCATTGGGAGGGCCAGCGTCCCGACTATTGGAACATCGAGTGGGAGCTGTGCACAAATGAAGATGAGGATTAGGTCCTTGCTTGCCGGTACGGTGCTTGAACAAAGCACCTACTATGGCCGGATAATCCCTGTGTGTCGCCGTGAGAGCGTGACTGTATCTTAGCTATTCCGTCAAATTGGTGAACCAATTGTCGAACTTTTCACTTCTGCAATTTATTTTGTCAAAACTCCAGTTTGTAATATAACTTCGAATTTATGTAAACTCTGCTTCTCCACCTATGTTCCTGTTGCAATTATCTTTCTCTGTCATGTATTGTACTATTGAGCGCCACAGCGCGTGTCGTCACCCGAGGGAGATCCTGGAATGGAACCGTCTCCGTGGTAAGGCGGATCCGTGACATCAACGATTCTATCCATGGCCAGAGAAGGTGAGCAGGAGGGTTCTTGCGTGCTGATGAACGTGGCCAACCTAAACTATCTCTTGCTGGATCTGGACACCGTGCTGCAGCAACGCCAATGCGAGTACCAGTGGGAATGCGACTGGGAGAAGGAAGCCGCCGCAGCAGCAGCGGCAGGAGCCCTGAACGTGCGCCGGTGGGCCTCAGTCGGCCGCCGGCCACCGCCTTGTTGAGAGAGAGAGAGAGAGAGAGAGAGAGAGAATGAGGGAACGGGAGAGGGAGTGAAATGTGGAGGCGTGAGGAAGATTAAAGAGAGAAATATGCATAATCCGTTTGCAAGGCTATGATGACCAAAGGAGGGAGCCACATATCAATGACGTGGCATGCTATTTTTAGCGACAGTTTAAATTGTTATCTGTCGTTAAAAATTGGCTTTTAACAATGGCTCACATTTCTGTCCATTGCTAAAAATCAAATCTTTTTTTAACGGCGGTTCATGTTATAAACAACCTTTAAAAATTGACTTTTAACTGCAGTTGACTTCTTTGATTGCTGCTAAAAATATATATTTTTTAATTTGTAACGACAGTTCATAATAAAATCATCACTATATATGATTTTTTTACCACATCGGTATAGGTCCGTTTTGTAATAGTGAATAGAAATTACCTCCCTAACATTTTTCTTACCTTGTACCTTTGTAGCTATCGCACTATTCAAGTATCTTGTGACTCTTAACCATTTTATTACTCACACCAAATCACTATGTTTCACTTGTCCTGCTCACACCAGCACCACTGACTCGTGCGCCACGCTTGTGCGCGGTAAGTAGTGATTGGACAGGGGGGTCTGATTGTGACTCTATCTAGTAATCCAAAGGCTCCAAATCCGCCATGGGAACGCACGGCCAAATTCGGATTCTATGCAAAGACAGGAGTATATATGGCATAGTGTTATAAACGATGGCTGTCAGAATACGAGATCCGGTTGGATTTGACAGGATATTTAAATTGGATTGGAGTTCTTTTCCGAATCGGTTAGCAGCTATAGCTACCTTGGTACCCATATGTATCGATCCATACATTAGGCGTTTGGAGAAAAAAAAGCGTCCTTTGTATCATCTTAGAACTTTGTTCTTTTTTTTTAGGGAATCTTAGAACTTTGTTCTAATCGCACGCGCGAGATCTGTTCCTAGAAACTAGACGAGACCAAAATCTTTGACGATTCCATCCATGGTCGGAGGAGGCGATGAGGGGGAGGGTTTTTGGGTGCCGGTGCGCGTGGTCAGCCTAAACTATCTCCTGCTCGAGTTGGACACCGTGCTGCAGCAGTGCACATGCGAGTACAAGTGGGAACGCGACTGGGAGAAGGAAGCCGCCGCAGCAGCAGCGGCGGGAGCCCTGGACGCCGCACAGCGGCTGGACCTTGCGCGCCGCCTTAACAGCGTCCTCTCCCTCTCCTGGTACTCCTTCGCGTGCTCCCTGTGCCGCTTCGAGGACGACCTGAACACGGCCGTGATCGACGGTGACCACCGGCCGCGCCCAGACACCGCCTACTGGTGGCGCTGGTACTACTGCGACGGCGGGGCCCACCGCTTCGTTCACGTGTCTCCGGGCCAGCTGGCGCAAGCCCGCGAGCTCCGCGCCGACGCCTACGCGCGGACGCAGCGCGTCAGGGCGCTCGTCGAGGAACTGCAGCGGCGGTGCTGGGATCCCGCGGCGGAGCACTCCGTCCCGGGCATGATGCAGCGGTTTCACCGCGTACAGCTCTTCATCCACGCCGTCGTCCTCCGGGTGCAGGAGCTCAGGCGACTCGTCGGCAGTCTGGTCGCCACCACAGACGACCACAATAATACTCGTGTTACCGTCTCCGGCGGAGGAAGAAGAAGAAGCAGAGGGAGGTCAGTACCGCCGCCGTCTCCTCTGCAGGATGCTGCAAGTATAATGCGTCCTATGCTCAGGCGCTGCGCAAGCATGTGCATGGTCTAGCAGGCGCTTCCTCTGCAGGACGGTGCGATGATGCATCCTATTCTCAGGCGCAGAGCTCGTAGCATAGCTGGATAGCACCATCAGTCAAGCGTTTATTTATGTACACGTTCAATTAATGCATCTAAAATAGTCGATGTTTTTTTGTTACTATGGTCAAACAGTTGCAGTTTGTCTCAAAAATTTTTAGTTTCGTGATAAAATGGAACTTGTATGTAGTCGTAGTTAGGTTTCTCTTCGTTAAACCTCTACCAGTAACTTCTGCAACATAATAAGTCTGTATTACATCTCAACTTTTACATGAAGCTAATAGATGATGATATTATTCTTGAATCAAATTTCTCGTATACTATTTTTAGCAGAATTACTTTAAGTGGTGCATTGTGGAGTCGCGGTAACATGATAACACCATAAGTTTCCCAAAAAAAACATGATATCACCATAATCCAGGTAACTCATGAGTTGTTTTAATATGCTGATTCCTTTTTTTTATGGTCATTTATAGTTAGATCAAGTAAAACATCAATTTTGATTAATTTAGACTCTATCTAAGGAGTTGTCTCATTGGATATTGATCAAACTGTCTAAACTTTTCTTTCACTTATGTCAAAAGAAAATGATCTCTCTGTAAAAACAAAAATGTTCCACATAGACACTAATTGTTCCAACAATACAATTTTATTGTTCTAGCAGTACAGTTTCTTGTTCTAACGATACATTTTGATTTTAATTGTTTTGAAAATAGAGAAAATTCCTTAGTGGCCATCAATTTTTTTTGTGTTTCCTTATTGACCATCAAAATTTTTCAATTTCCCTAGTGGTCATCGAGTTAAATATTTTTGTTTTATTGGCCATCATAGTGTCAAACTTGGAGAAGAAAAGTCGTGTTTACCCTTTGTAGCATCTTTGTGACCTATGATCCTTATTAACCATGAAATCAGAAAATAATATTAGTTAATACTTACTTTATAAATCTGAACATCATGAGTATGTATTTTTGAATTTTGGACAACCACAATATGTATTTTTTACATTAGTAAAAATAATGTATTTGCTAAATAAAACTTAAAAGTGCATACTCATATTTTGTTCATATTAACAAACTATATTAATGAAATTTTATGATTAATAAGGAACATTTGCACAAAATTGTTGTTAGGGGCAAAAGTGTCTTTTATTTTTCAGTTTTAACACTAGGATGGCCAATAAGGCAAAAAATTTCAATCCAATGGCCACTAGGGAACTTCAAAAATTTTAATGACCAATAAGGAATCAAAAAAATTTATGATGGCCATGAAGGAATTTCCCCTTGAAAATATGACTGAACCAAATGCAAATTTCCAGTTAACTGAAAACTAGCACATCTTCTATATTAAATTCAAAGGATTTGTGATCGTCCATGTAAACCTTTCGTGTCCATGGTACTCCCTTTGTCCCCCAAAGGCGGGACAATTGAGGATTTGCACCATGATACCTCTGTATTGGAAAATTTAACAAAAGGATTGGGGTAATATGGCCTTTTGACGCTTTTAACTGAGATTAGATGGGTTCAACAACTGGCTAATGAGATTATACTATTTCAATTAGCTGGAAAAGCATTAGCTAGTTCATTAGCTGAGCTGTTTGGATCCATAATAGTTAAAGTTAGCTAGGTAAGCATTAGGTAGAGGATTTAAATAGGATCTTGTTGTCTTCTGTGTTCCTATTATCTTGTTCTTTTATGCTACTCAATCAGTTTTGAGTCCTGGAGTTAGAAGAACTCTTGTATATGTATCTTCTGTCTGTGTACATATATCATTAAATATTTAGGCCAGATTCCAATCTATATATCATCTAAAAAAATTCAATCAATATATAGTGCTAGCTAGCTGGCGATAAACCTTTGGACGGTGTGTTTGGGCGCCGTGCCTGACTGAACTCATGCAATAGCATATAGGAGTATCCACATGACATGCTTGTGAGTTGGGAAACTGATCGAGCAAACAAATTAAATGGCCACAGTGGTTTATGTGTTTTTTTATGCAAGCTCAGTCCAGTCTCAGTGGGGGTGCCATATATAGGAATGTTATGAGTATTATAAATATCATACCACATCAGCAAATTTGCTAACATAGCAGAGTTATTTATAGGGAGTGTCATAGGTTGAGAGAGGAGTGTCACCACGATGATACTCCTCCAATACAGTTCTCAAATTTCCAATCTTGGTAACCGTGTGATGACACTTTCTAGTGATAATAGCCTAGCATAGATAAGAAGATAATTAAAGTGTATTTGACAGAGCTGCTTAAAGTGCTTTTAGTGCTAAAAATGGTTAATATGTCAAAACTGCTCATAGTTCTTATAGTGCTAATTGTAACATAAGCAATCAACTCGTTTGACAAAACTGCTTATGTTTATTTGTCCAAACTACTTATGCTGAGAAAAAGACACCATAAACACAACAAGCTACGTTTTGTTTTGCTTTGTCTAAAGTACTTATGATATTACTCCCTCTGTTCTCCAAATGCTGTCGTTAGAACAACAAAGTTAGTTTAATTTTGAACTAACATTGCTGTTAACAGAGAAAGTATAAAATAGCAAAGTACCTATAGATGATAAACACTTTTGCTATTTTGCTGTTTGATTATCCAAACTGCTTATTGAGCATAAGCACTTCTAATAAAAGAGCAAAACATAAGCTGCGCCACACACCCTTAATAATGGACGGACCCAGCGATCCATGCATCTTGACTTGACCTGCTGACCGCCCGTGCATGGTGACTCGCGTAAAGAAATGCATGCCCGCCCGCAACAATTACAGCTGTCCAGCTCCCAGATTAATTAAAGCATCGAGATGTATGCATGTATACGAACGTTATTATTATATCGTTTCAGTAGTATAATGCAAGCTCGACAATGGTGAATCGTAAAGAAAGATGCCAATCTGGCCGGACCTGCTGGTCGCCCAGATCGATGCACGCGCGTGCACGGCCTGTCGATCGGTCGCTAAATACAGGCCACCACCACCACCACACCGCAATAACCCCCAAGCAAAGCAATCAACGAGCACACCCCCATCGCCATGGAATTTGCGACGGCCCTGCTTCCCAAGCTCGACAAGCTGCTGCAGGAGGAGTACAGCCTGCAGACGAGCGCAAGGAAAGGCATCGATTTCCTCTACAGGGAGCTCGAGACCATGCACGCCGCCCTCCGCAAAATCAGCGAGGTGCCAAGGGAGCAGCTCGACGACCTGCAAAGGATCTGGGCCCGGGATGTCAGGGAGCTGTCCTACGACATGGAGGACATTGTCGACACCTTCATGGTGGACGTCGAGGGTCCTGACCCCCCCAGCAAAAGGGGCGCCAAAAAGATCTTCAAGAAGATGATAAGAAAGGTCGCCAAGGCCATGGCTCGCCGTGAGGTCGCCCAGGAGATCAACGACATCAGGGAGCGTGTTAGGGAGCTGGCCGAGCGACGTGACAGGTTTCCATGACTAGTACAGTATATATCTTTCTGAATGAGATTTGTTATTAATTTCCTCTCTCTGCTGCTTGTTACATTCGAACTGTCTTCATTGTATTGGTTTCCTCGGACTGCAGGTACAAGCTTGATGCTATTGCTCCTGCCAACAAAACATTTGTCGACCCTCGCATAAGAACACTGTACACCAAGGCGACTGAGCTTGTGGGCATTGGTGAGGCAAAGGAAGAAGTAGTCGCGAGGTTGACAAAGGAAGATGCCGACGAGCAGGAAAGAATTGTAGTCGTCTCCATTGCTGGTTTTGGTGGACTAGGCAAGACAACACTTGCCAAAGCAGTATATGACGAGATTAAAGGACAGTTTGATTGCACGGCTTTTGTTTCGGTGTCTCGCAATCCAGATGCAAAGAAGCTTCTCAAGGACATCCTCTATGAACTTCACAGAGGAGGTGCACATCCTGGTGCAGATTTGGATGAAATAAAGCACCTCATTGATCTTGTCCGTGATTTTCTCCAGAACAAGAGGTAATACGTGCCTGCTATATATCTCCCTCAAGTGTATGAAGTGTTTTTCTCCTTACTTGTGGCACCAACAATTCACTATATACATGCCCAGCCATATATTTGTTTTACTTGCGTGCACATGAATATAATACATGATGAGCGGGGCACGCTTCCAGTTCACTTGCACTTGCATGTACACCTTATTTGATTTGATGAAAAATACTATAGTACTATACAACGCAGCATGCATGGGTAAAATTTAAGATGGATTGTTGAAAGATCGAGCTACATAAATTCTCTTCACTTAAATCGCTAATTAATATCCATACTTATATATGCCTTAGCTTATCCATTGTCATACATGCATATAGGTATCTCATTGTTATTGATGATATATGGGATAAAGAACCATGGGATAAGGTAATAGGTCTGGCTCTGATGGAGAATGATATGAGAAGTAGAATAATCACAACCACTCGTATTATTGATGTTGCTGAGCATGTCGGCGGCTGCTATAGGCTCAAACCACTTTCAGACGAGAGCTCTGAAATATTGTTCTATGGAAGAATATTTGGATCAAAAGATAAATGTCCTAAGCAATTTTCTGAAGTTTCTAAGACTATTCTGAAGAAATGTGGAGGTATCCCATTAGCTATCATCACCACATCTAGTCTGCTTGCTAACAAATCAGAGGATACAAGAGTATGGAGTGATGTGTGTAACTCAATTGGTTCTGGGCTCGGAAGGAATAATCCTGGTATGGATGATATGAGGAAGATACTACTGCTCAGCTATTATGATCTACCTTCTCATCTGAAGACATGCTTGTTGTACCTAAGCATATTTCCAGAAGATTATGTGATTAGAAAGGATCGGTTGATATGGAGGTGGGTAGCTGAAGGTTTTATCCAACAAGCAGTTGGAAACCAAACTTTCCATGAGATTGGAGAGAGTTACTTCAATGAGCTTCTAAATAGAAGCTTGATTCAGCCTGAGGATACGAATTTTATGGATGGTACACCTCGTGCTTGCCGTGTGCATGATACAGTGCTCGATCTCATTATTTCCTTGTCAGTAGAAGAATGTTTTGCCACCACCGTATTAGGTGATGGGTTGGAAAGCAAGGTTCGCAGGTTATCTGTGCACAACAGTACCACTTGGCCTACCATAAAGATGCCAAAATTGAGGTCCTTTACTATCTTCCCACCTGCTGGCGTGGTAATTGATCAGGCACCGTCACTTTCACGTTATCTTCTTTTACGTATATTGGATCTACGAGGCTGCAAACTTAATGGCCTTGCAAGCTTGGGGTTTGTCGGGAGCTTATCTCACCTGCGGTATCTAGGTCTATCAAGTAGTGGTGATATACCTGATCAGCTCCCCATAGATATAGGGAAACTGCGATTTCTACAGACACTGGACTTATCTGAAACTAGAGTACTTGAACTGCCATCGAGTGTTATTACTGGTCTAGGACAATTGATGTGCCTACGTTGCTATCGCGTGGGCACAAGGCTGCCAGATGGGTTGAAGAAGTTGACCTCCCTTGAAGTGCTACAGCAGGTAGATCTGACGTCTAAATGCATTGCTGAAGAGCTGGGCCATCTAACTCAACTGAGGGTACTTGAGGTTTGGGTCACATTATCTACAAAGGTGGCAGCGGCAACTGCTGCTGCTGCTGCTGATGATGATGATGATGAGGAGGAGGAGGAGGAGGAGGAGGAATGGACGACATATAGTGAAACTCTGTTGAAATCCCTAAGCAAACTGACCAAATTTGAACGTCTTCACATTAGTGTTCGTCCTGATGGATGTAATCTCAATGGCTCAATGGCGGAGCCGCTATGCAACCTACGCCGGCTTTCCATCCATAATGCTAGTGTGGTGCCCACATGGATTAGGCCTGCATGGCTTCCAAGCCTATGCTACCTCGAGATATTGGTGAAGCACGAGCGAAGGGACGACATCCAAGTCCTGGGCACCCTGCCGTGTCTTGGTCATCTAAATTTTTGTGTGCTAAAAGGAGCAGTGGTAAGGTGTGCTATTGGGGCTGATGCATTTCCACGTGTGGTAAGCTGTGTATTTGATATATGGGGAGGAAGAGGAGCCGGCGTGATGCCATGTACATTCCCACGAGGTGCTATGCCCATGCTCCAGGACTACAAGTTCCATATCGCACGTCATCAATTAGAGACTATAGCCGTTGAGGACATGGGCCTGAGCCTTGGTCACCTCCCGTCCCTTCAGAGAGTCGCTGTTCGTGGCCTTGAATTCTATTATGTAGATGATGAAGCCATTGTAAAAGATAAGATCCGGATCGTGAGAGAGAAGCTTGAGCAGGAGGCGGCTGCCCACCCCAACCATCCTCTTCAAATTCATGGGAATTTTGCCCTTTAGCACGTACGTATATACTAACTATACTATATCTTGGTTCAATTTCCCTTCATCCCTTGTAGATCTGTCATATTTAATTACTATACATACATCAGGCTGGGCGACGAGAGTGAAGCTAATAAGGCCCGCCGGATCGGAGAAGTTGAGCATGCCGATCATTAGTAGGTCCGTACTACTCCATCCTCTCTTATTAATTAAACCACCCCATAAGCTACTTAGAGTTTGAGATTCCCACCCATAAATCTTTTTATTGCAAATTCTCACCCGTCCAATGAGTTTTGTTATAAAAATCACCCCGGTTGACACATGTTTAATGAATTTTATATATTTTTATTGATATAAATTTAAAAATAAGTTCAAATAAATAAGTTTAACATTGTTAAAATATTTGTAGTGAGTTTAATTTCTCTTATTTTCATAAAAATGTTTTCAAATTTTAAACTTTATGGAACACCGTTCGAACTTTAATTGACATTTTTATTGCATATTCTCTATAGGAAAAATATGAAGATTACATTTTCAAAATTTTTATATGTTTCACAAAACATTATTGGCTATTATAAATAAACAAAAATATGTTAAATTAATTAAGCATGTGCACATTGGGATGGTTTTTGCAACAAAACTTACTGGATGGGTGGGGATTTGCAACTAAATGACTTATGTGTGGGAATCTCAAACTCTAAATAGCTTATGGGGTGGTTTTTGCAATTAAGCCTTTATTTATTAATTGTAGCATAATGTAGTAACTATACACCTGGGAGTATATATATTGTTATTCCATGTGCAAGTTAATTTGTTTGCATTTTTTATGCCTGCATATGCATCTCTATTATTGTTAATTATTTCTTCATCAACAGCTAGCACCAATGCAATCCTTTTTCACCACCGACCAGGGTCCACGTGGCCTTGACTCCATCCTCGTCAGCTACGCCAACACCAAGTTAATTTGTCGATTTTCCTTTTAATTTGCGAACCCCACCGTGTCCACGCCATCGCTTATTATACTGCTCCACATGTACACCACCACATGATGGTCTTAATGTTTCATCGAAGCAACAAGTTATGGAGTGGCAAAAGGTCCATGCCAAATGGCTGGCGAGATTTCAATCATTTTGTACTATGCTGTTCATATTTCATAAATATGAGATACCATATATGTATGCTGCCAGTAACCCTTTTATACCACTACCATTTTCCAAACATGTCATTGCTAATAACAAGATTTTTATATAATGGGAAAAGATTACACCCAGTCATAGCTCCCAAGAAGACTGGCCAATAGCCTTGATCTTCATGAGAGTTACGACCTAATACAATCATCGACTAAGTCGACCATCATCAGACTTTTACAATAGTCGTAATGAAGAAAAAAAAACAAATCCTCTCTATCTGTTCAAATGTAGAAGACGGGCTTCCCAGGAACATCCACGAGGCTTCATGAATGGCTGATGACGAAGACGATAGCTACATGGGTGACCTGACCTCAGAACATTGGAAGGGGAAACCCGGCACCACCAATGTCATGACGAGATCTGGTATAAGGACTATGTGGTGATGTAGGGTGAATCGGTAGAGTAGATATCTCAAAATCCAAGATGTGCGATGTCAAGCCAACGAAATATATATTGCGATCGAAGAACACATGCTCCACAATCATCAAAAGCACCCATGACCAAGAACTCACAGGTTAGATCTCACACCATGACGAGTAAAAGTCATCCGTGGATCCAAACAGACCAACCATGACCAGGTGGAACGATGCCGCTGGCCATGATCATGTGCACAGGGGAGCACAACTTCGTTGTCATCGACCAAACACCACTGATGTCAGTTGTCATATCTGTAGTGAAAAGGAGGATAGGAGTAGAGTGGACCAAGATCCGGATCTTGATGACCCAAATCTAGGTCTTGATGCCGCACCGCCGTCGATCGTGCCCACAACATGATTGGTTGCAGCAAGATTCTGGCGACGGATGGAAGAAACACTTTCCGAAGTTCCCAAACCCATCGGAGGCTTGGCAGGAGAAGAAACGCCTCCATGGCAGCCCATCGCGCGCAACCCCACCACCACCGTCCTTGCCTACCACGTAGGCAGTTCCTATCGTAGGATCTGATGGCAACAAAGCGATGAGGGAGGCACGAAGGCTTTCGGTAGTGGCGGCGGCGGCAGGATCGCTCCAAGTTCCTTACCCTCGGCTGCGCCCTATCAGCCGATCCAAACCACCGATTTGGTTGGCACCGGCCCTAAATCAGGCCAACAACGCACAGTGAGCATCGACGCGTCCATGCGAGGGCTTGGGAGACGGCAGGAGGTGATGCTTCGACGGGATTTGGCGTCTGACGATGGCGCTCCTAGTCAAAATGGCGGTCCGCTCTGCCGGGGGCACAGGCGGCCATGAGAGGCACGACGTGGGGAAGGCCCAGCCGCCGCCTTCCTCGCGGCCACGCGGCGTTGGCCGGCGGCAGGGCGGAGGGGGCACAGGAGGGGCTGGGGGCGGCGGCGGCGGTCTTCCCTCATTGCTAACACGCGCCCATGCATGAACTAACTAACTAGACATGGCAAGAATTACTCACTGATGATTGTTCGCACCGGCCGGCCAGCCCAAATCTTGATCAACGCGGCGGCTACAGCACAGCCGCCAGCTCGAGAAGCCTCCCAGCAGCTGTGCAGCACCGTCCTCGAGCCCCTCACGGTCACGAAGCCACCCCGCCTCTCCCGCAATGAACCTCCGGGATTTGGTCCTTCTTCCCCGGCGCCGACCACCCCTTCTCTGCCCCGCGCTCGCTACTCCGGTGAGTCCCTGTTCGATTCCACCCGCCGGCGATCTACCTTCTCCCTCGCGCATGTGTGCAATGCTCGCGCCGGAACGCGGCTGCCGCCGCCATCGTCCGCTGTTGTCGCCTTCCCGCGCCGAGACCCCAGTCCGGTGAGCCATTCTTCCCGCGTCCGCCGGATTCCCTGGTCCTCTCCGGGGACAATGTCGACCACGCCGCCACCCCAGCTCGCCGCCGTGGCTGCGCCACCGCGCACGCCCTGGGGCGCCGTTGTGCACTCGGCCTGGCCGAGCCCGACGCGGATCTGCTGCGGTAGAAGGACCGTGGGCTGCTGTGCGGCCCACATCTAATTGGTCCAAAGCCATTTTCCTACTATCCTTTGACTTAATAAATCCCAGAAAAGCCCTGCTAACTTGTAAGTAAATAAATAATAGACGTTTTCAAGCAAACTAAATCTCTCTGAGTTTGTCTGGACATGTATTATTTTACCAAAAAGCTAAACCACCATGCATGTGCATACTTTTGTCAGTACTAAAATAAATAGGTAAAACACTAATAAATACATATATTTATTTAGGTACTTAATAAATTCTTGGAACTCAGTGTATGATCGTGTTTTGTCACTGCTAACCATCCTGCAAAGTCATACCTTGTAAATCCAAATATTTATCATAATCAATTAATTTACCTTTTTATCTGACAGAGACGAGCTCCACGGCGCCTCGTTCGCGCGGGGAAAGCAATGACACTGAACTGGCTTGGGGGGAGAAGGAAGACACCTCAGGGGACACGGCGGCGTCGGGCGCAGGGGAGGAGGAGGCGTTAAGCGGCGCGCGTGCGAGATGGTGGAGCTCCGCCAATGTGGGAGAGCTCCCATGCTCCACTTGCCCGGGTGGGAGCTCTGACGCCGCAGGAGAGCTTGGCCCTCCACCGCCGCCTCGACCAGCCGCCAGATCTAGTGTGAAGGAGAAAATGAGATAATGACGAGAATGAAATGTGGGACCTACTGACAACTTCTTTTCTAAAAAGCCACAACCATTCCATCATCAAATGACTTTCAGCTTTTTCATAACTCACAACTGCTTTTTTCATAGCCATAGCCAACAACAATTTTTTCTCACAGGCACATCCAAACCAAACACGCCCTAAATTGTTGATGAACTTTTTGAAGAAGACGAAGTGGTCCTCTTTTGGAGAAGAGTATAAAAAAGTTTTGTTCAATCTATTTATATTATACTATGCACAAAATCTGTCAAGCGCTATGATTTGTTCTTGAGTCTTTAAAATTAAGATCTGCATCAAAGACTGGACATTTATGTTTATATCGTCCAATATCAATGTAATCAACTGGAAATAATTTTTCACAACAATATAGCTATGTGATCACGCGGGCCAACTATGACATCCCCTCCGGGATGATCAGGATCGTGTACAGGAAAACACTCGACGAAGCAAATTACAACAGCACATACATTCATACAAGCCTTAAATATATTACATCATGGTATAATACAACCAAGTTTTCAATAGGACAAGCAAGAGTTTCGTAGTGGAGAAACATTTATTACAACAAAGATTTAAAAACTCAACAGAAGTTTGATCATTGATCAAAACAAGTTTAAAACCACGTCTATATATCTCACTCTCGATGACACGCCTTGGCTTCTACTCTTTCGAAGATGGGATGCGTTCCCACTAAAGAGAACCTCCCTCCGGCAGTTGCCCTTCCTCTGGCATGCCTTCTGACCTTCCGTAGGAGCTTGGCTCACCATATAAGAAAATAATAAGTCGAACAAACCCTAAGTATCTAATATACTCCGTAAGACTGACCCGTCAACGTGGCTCGCTAAGGCCGACATCTAGAATGCTTAGGGCTTTGGCTGGTGGGTTGACTCAGACCTGCGAAAAATAGCACTTACTAGTGGATATCTAATTTTAAATTTTAGCTCAAGATTATGTTCATTAATAATAAGATTTGCATCCTGCAATTATTGCAATCAAAATTTATCAAGCCAAACTAAATAATTTTAAATAATCCTTCTCCTTCTCGTTACTCTCGATTATTTCCGTTCGCGCCAAACGAACAAGCAGTACTCATTGCTACGAGGAATAGCGATTCGAACCAATTTCAATCCAGCTGGGTAAAACCCGACTACACGACATATACGCACCGCATTGGTCGTATATGAGAACTTTTCCCACTAACCCCAACCAGAGGTCGATCCGTTTCCAACTCCCTCGGAAATATGGAGACCCCACTAGATACCCGTCCCAGACGTTATCCATGGGTGACCACCATTTCCCTCCCGTGAGACTTTAATCTCACTAACAGCCAGAAAAAGAAAGTTGGCTACATCCTACCACTGAGGTAGTTAGGGTACATCAGCTTACTAGGTCCCATATACCAGAATATAGATCGGTACTGTCCAATACTTGTTCATGGAGCTGCCAACGGTTTGGTCCTAATTTGACATGGACGGGACTACCACCTTGCAAGACCCAGTCTTTGCCCTTTCCTCTACGGGGCCAGTCCGGCCTCATCATCATCATCATCATCTTTCATTTAATTTCTCAAAGATCTCAATCAACTTAAAGCCTCCATGCTTTAAGATCATCTTATGCAGTGCTACCGATAATCCTACGACATAAGCATAGCGCCTATCGTGCTACCTGTACCTGTATTGGGTAAAAACATCATAGGATACGGTAGTAATGCAGGTGGGTGTCAATCAATTCCTGGAACCTAATGCACCAGCATGACTCGACTGACTGTGATAAAAGAAAGAATTTAAAAACATAGGTGGGATGCACCGGGGCTTGACTTGGGTGTCGTCCGGATACGACGACTCAGGTGTGGGAGCAGTCTCGACAATTACCACCTCAGGTCCACTGTCGGCAGATGGCTCGACGATCTTGGGTCCTATACGATTGATCGACACGTCGCAAGTTAGTAATAGCGATTCATAAAATATGACATGCAATGCATTGAAAATGATGATTTCGATAAAATATTTAGACTAAGAATTTAATTAATCTTGTCTGAAGTATTTCCTTCAAAATAAGAGTAATTAAGTCCATTAATGACAAGAGTTTAACATGTTTTAGTTCAAATTAATAACCCTTAATTACCCCATTTAAACTTAAAATAAATTCATTAACAAAATAAATATTAAATTAGAAAATAAATTAATTAACAATTAAAAGATAATTCATAAACTTAATTAAATACTTAAAAATCATATAAAATAAATATTAAATTTTATTTCATAAAGTGGTAAAGAAAATTATTTGGAACCTAACAAAATTAATTCCTAGATTTTAGGAAGCTTAATTTATTTGCTAGATTTTATTTAAACTCTGGAATTAAATTTAAATGAAAAACCTGGGAAAAGAAAAGAAAATCAAAACTTGATTTCGGCCTTATGGGCCTCGGGCAGCCCAGCTACTGCTGGATCCGGTCCAGCAGCACAGCAGCGCGGTGCGGGAGCACGGCCCAGCCATGCGGCGGCCCAGCAGGGGCGGGACACGGCCCAGCGGCACCGACGCGCGCGCGTGCCAATGGCTTGGCCTCCCGGCCCACTCACGCGGGCACGGCCCAGCAGCCTGTGAGCCTTCGGCTTGCCCGCGCGCGCGCATGGCGGCTTAGCCGCGCAGCCGCGGCGGGTTGGCGCGCTCCCAGGGCTCGGCTCGGCCAGCTATAGCAAAGAAGAAGCGGCGGTGCGAAGGAAATAGCAGAGGAGAAGGTTACGGCGGTGATTGCTCACCGGAGCAAAGGCGATGGCGAGCAGCGGCGGAACCAGGGCCCGGCAAAGGCGGCGGCGATTGGCAATCCTCGATGAGAAAAAGTCCTGGGCGGCGATGGGAAATCGTCAGAATAGTTGTTGCGACGGTCTTGGGGCTGCGGAAGGAGCTGGGAAGTTGTCGGCGGCGAAGAGCGGGCACGATGGGCGGTGGCGGGAGAGAAATAGAGGAGGCGGGGGAAAAACGGGTGCGAGAGAGAATTGAAGCGAGAGAAGAGAAAAAGATGAATGGGGTCGGTAAAAGTCACTCCCCGAGTGACAGCGGCGACGACGGGCCCCGCTTGCAGCGCTGCGTGGCGCTTTCGGCGCTCGCGCTCGCGCTAGCTGTGACACTCCGGGTGTCATAGTGGTCCCAAGAGCAACACTTAGTCATCACAAGACCCTATTACTAAAAATTTGAAATTAAGTTGTCAATTCAAATCAAAATTAAATCCAAATTGAATAACCCTTGCACGACAAGTCCCAAATTTTCAGTGAAAGTCACCCCTGCAAAAATTATATGTTGATGGTCATGGCCAATTAGAATTTTGGGAATTTTCTCCGATTTTTAGTCCATCAATAAGGGCTCCAAATAAATGCTGGAATGGTTAAAAACCAGCTCTGTTCACAAAATTCCTAATCAAATTTTTTGGGAACTGATAGTAGTTAGTATTTTTATAAAACCCAGCATATTATGTGGAGCCTACCTTATATTTGGTCTGATTTTAGCAGCTATGGATTAATTTTAACAAAAACAACAAATGCACTCGGCTGATAGGATTGGAAAAAGAAATGAAAAAGAAAACTTCCCACGGACCCCACCTGTCAGCGACTCGGAGAAAACACACCCGACCGCTGCCGCTCCGCCCGACTCGGCGCGCGCCGCGTGGTCGCCGGCGTACGGCCAACGGCCGTTGCCGCGGATCGACGGCCCTAAGCACGCGTTCGGACATCCCTTTTGTCGCCGTCGCGCTGTCCGAAACCCCCCACCATTGACTCCCTTCGCTCTCGCTCTCTCTCTCTTCCGCTCGTCTCTGCCTTCGCCGCCGCCTCTTCCCCGCATCGCCCGGCCGCTGCACCGCCTCCCCGCCCCTGCCGTGAGCGCCACCGGCTTCGTGCCAACGGTCTGGTGCTTCCCGCGGAGCTGCCGTCTTCGTTCCCCTCCGAGCCGCTGCGAATCGACCCTTTCTTCCCCGCCTCCGACCGCCACCCCTCCGCGTCGCCCGACCCCCACGGTGAGCTCCTGGTCGATTCCTTGCACGGGCACGAGTGAATGCCCCTCTTTTTCCTTCCCGACCTCACTCGGCCTTTTCCCGTGCAGCCATTCGTTCGGGACACCACCGCCGACCGCTGGAGCTCCGCCTCGTCGTCGCCGAGCTAACCACGGTGAGCCACCCTTCCTCTTTTCACGCGCCACACGTCCCTCGGAGCTCGCTGGTTGTTACCCTGGGAATGCTGCCGCTGCCGCCTCCCCTGTTGGCCGCCGTGCTCGCGCCACCGTCGCGCGCACGCACGCGCTCGGCTCGGCCGCGCTGGCCACTGGGCCGCGATGGCCAGTGGGCCTGGCCTCGCTCCCTGGCCCGAGAGCGCTTCCGCGCGTGCGCTCGCCTGCTGGGCCGCGCGAGTCCCAACCCACTGGGCTGCCTGGTTGCGGCCCACGTGATAAATCGAATTTTCTTATTTAAATCATTTCTAGAAATGGGTTAAACTTGTAAAATACATAGTAAAATGATTAATAGGAATTTTGAGGCAAGGTAAATTTTGTTAGCCTTGTCTGAAGTTGTACTATTGAGGAAAAATGCTAAATCACTGTGCATGTTAATTTTACTGTTAGGATTTAATTATATGATAAAAACCCTCATAAATTCATAATTAATTACAGAGAGCTGATAAAATCTTGAAATTTGGTCACCAAATAGGATTATCAGTTTTAGTCTCCCTGGAAAAATATGATAGGGTAAGTCTCTGTATATTAGCAAAAAATAATTTAATGCCCTTTTTCTTATAATAATTAATAGGAATTATTGGCTTGGTGCATGAAAGTGAAACTTGGCAAATAAATCACTCCTAGTATAATATAATTATAATAAATCACCCTGCCCATTTGAAGATCAGAATCATGTTAACTTAATAAATTATGCTCCGAGTGCAATTTTACCCGTTAATAATAATGGTCCCGCTTTAGGGCTGTTTCACGAGTACTTAGTACCTTGTGAGGGTTATGCTCGACACACTAAAACACTAATTAATTAGCACCTACTGGTCATGTACATCACTTACGTAGCTTCACCCCGGCACACACAAACACACCGAACTTTGGTGCGACGTCGTCGCAAGTAAATACTGGAGTCCATGAAGGAAATACACGAAACGCCCTCACCCTGTGCCCCACTCAATAAGATATACTTCTGAACGCATCATCACACCCCGCCTATTTTCACGAATAACAGTATACATTAACGTATTTATTGAGGAAGTGCCATGAATCTTCTCTTATAAGCAGCATCTTTTGCATCATATAGATCACGTCGTGAACCACGTGGAGACGGGACCGGAGCAGGACCCAGAAGGAGCCGGAGGTGCCGTTGCTGACTTTGCATGGAGTGGTATGGAGACCACTTGTAGATAGGAAATATTATCACTGGGAAACGTGATCGGATGAAGGAAAGGATGGATGGAATCACAATGAAGACCGGACGGGCGACTAGGTGAAAAGGGAAGGACAACTTGTCTTCAAAGAGGTAGCCCCGTCCGAGTCATCTAAGGCTACGCCTCGTGTCCGGCCCATGGGATCAAGTTTGAATGTACTGTTTGCATGCTGGAGATATGGGTCCAGTAAACCGACGTAGCTACGACTACCGCCTAGTCCGAAGATAGCCTTCTCCCTTCTTTGGTGGAACTGGGGCTGAGAGGAGGGAGCAATCCACCCACGGATGGCGGCACGGGGCGCATTGTGATGGGGGACCTTTCTCGGAGGAGTCTGGACCCGGAAGACCCTACGGTACCGTGAGCGAAAGGTTGCTCCATGCGGCTTCCCGGAAGCGCGTATGGGTCGTGCAAGCAGGTTTCTCCTGCAGGATGTAAATCGATTCGAGTCGCTGCCCCTCATAGTAACGAGTACCACTTGATCGCTGCTCCGGAACAGTGTTGGAAGCCATTAAGATGATGAGTGGGTATAATACTGCTGTTTGGAAATTCTTAAGATTGTATTGCAACCATGATTGTTATCGGTTTAGTGCAAACTAAATTTATTATTCCGCATAATAACTTAACCTGATGCTAAAACTTGAAAAATAAGGATCCACCCCTAGGCTGGCTTTCTGGCAATTTAAACCCTATCCCCAGACTTTGCATGTCTAGGCGTCGGCTGTAGATGGCCCTTTTGACAGGTCAGTCTTGCTGAGTAAATTAGTTACTCAGGGCGTAGCTCTATGTGGTTTTCAGATGACCAGGACGGAGACTGCCACTGCGGTGGAAGATTCCATTGGGAGGGCCAGCGCCCCGATTGCTGGAACATCGGATGGGAGCTATGCACAAATGAAGACGAGGAGTAGTTCCTTGCTTGCCGGTACGGTGCTTGGGCAAAGCACCTATTATGGCCGGGATGTTCCCTGTGTGTCGCCGTGAGAGGGCGATTGTATCTTAGTTATTTCGTCGAACTAGTGAACCAGTGTTGAACAATTCGCTTCCACATATTTACTTCTGTCAAAACTCTGGTTTGTAATATAACTTCGGATTTATGTAAAACTCTTTTTCCCACCTATGCTCTTGTTGCAAGTATATTTCTCTGTCATGTGTTGTACTATTGGGCGCCACAGCGCGTGTCGCCACCCGAGGGAGATCCTGGAACGGAGCCGTCTCCGTGATAAGGCGGGTCCGTGACACCAGCGCTGCCCCGGCGCGGGCGGTGCGCGGTGGAGAGAGCCAGAGGCTGACGGGTGGGGCTGGTGGGTCCCACCAACAGTAAAGATAAATTTTAATTTTTTTTAAACTAGAAATGTCTGTTACTATTGAACTGCTGATGCCTGTTACTAGTACAACAAAGCAATTGGTAGGTAGAAATACTGCAGTGAATGGTTACGTCACTATGTGTGAACGCCATTATATACTATGGTGGCACTTCTGAATGACGGAACTCAAGGATGATTAAATCTTCTTTTTAACATGAATTGTGTACCATCTTTTCTTTTGGCCGCTAGCTATATATTGCTCACGGGCAACCATGTGTCATACAACTCAGATAGTTCTCAGCTAGTGTTCCAAGACTAGAAGGGTCGTGAATCAGGATATAGCTTCTAGTAGACAATAATTAGTAATATTTTACAACAGTCTGTGTCCATATAGCATGAGAAACTACACAAGCTAGATCGTCAGAAATCGGCGGCTTCCTGTTGAATTAAGCTTGCTATTAGAAACAGCTAGTGTTTATTTTCACGATAAAATATTAAGTCTATCAAATCATTAAAATATTAGTTCATCTAAAAAAATATAAAACGACCCTCAAATTGAGAAACTACTTATTACTATAAATCTATAACATTGAGATTATAAATCTATACATTGAGAAACTACTTATTACTATAAAACATTAATCAGATTATTAATGTAACTTTATTTATAACAATAAAAACTAATTACTATAAATCTATAACTCTTATTTTTCTGATATTACCCTCAAATTAAGAAACTACTGGCTAGTAGTTACAATTTTAGATTATTAAATCTATACCGTTAGATCAAACTACTGGCGAGTAGTTTTTTAAAACTATTGGTCAATATTTTGGACAGTAAAACTTCTCTAATAAAGGCACCACACGCCATACGCAGAGACTAGCTGCTCTCACATGTGAAGTTTGTTTCTACGATATTAATAGGATACAGTGGCGAAGCTTAGTTATGGTCAAGGGTGGCCATGGCCCCCCCCCTACCATCACTAAAACACCCCTAAATAAACAGTATTTTGACTACTGTTCAAAATTTTAGATGAAATTAGTGAAGCCGGCCCCCCTCCTCTCCCTGTTGATGCTTCGCCACTGATAGGATATGTTGCCTCCAATTAAATGGTCACTCAAAGGAAGAAGCCAAAGGCAGCCATAGATCGTTTTGTCAACCATGCACATGTCTAAGAATTATTTTATTGGCATCTAAAAAAAAAATTTTACTGGTTAGTAAGTGGAGCTGTAAAACTAAACGATAACTCTTCTTGCATGTCTTGGGGCCAGGTATTGATGCCATCATTACGATCATGTACTGTTGCATACGTACTTTCTTCTGGCCCCCAAACGTTATATAGTGGCACCAGCAACCATGTATCACTACTTAGAGAGTGCTCTTTATTCGCAGCGAGGTGTGGAAGTTTGGTGAATCATTTGCTATAGCTTCTAGACCACAACTCCGGAAGTAGCAATCTTTTCCAACAGCCCATGTACATATAGCATGATGCGGCTAAAATGTATGTGACGTTTGTGTGGGAAAAATATAGATAGCTAGATAAGAATGAGATGCACCAGGACTACGAATTGAAATTTTATTATCGATGCCAGTGGAATGGAAATCCATTCCCTCGCGATCTTGTTGGCTGACGGTCCACATTGTCAGGCTATCCAACCTTCTGCTCGAGTTGGACACCGTGCTACTGCGGGCAGCGGCACATGTGCGAGTAGCATGGACACCTAGCACGTCGGCTCCATGAACGATCTAGCACGCTGCCTCACTGAAGATCCTAGCGCGCTGGTTGGACCTAGCACCCGAAGAAGTGAGGAATTGGTAGGTAAAAGTACTGTAGTGATGGTTACATCACTATGTGAACGTCATTACTCTGGTGGCACTTATGAATGATGAAACTCGAGGATGATTAAATCTTCTTTTTAACATGAATTGTGTACCATGTTTTGGCCGTCAACTATATATTGCTCAGGGGCAACCATGTGCCATACAACTCAGATAGTTCTCAGCTAGTGTTCTATAGTAAGACCAGAAGGGTGGTGAATCAGGATATAGCTTCTAGTAGATAATAAATAGTAATCTTCTCCAACAGTCTGTGTCTATATAGCATGAGAAACTATACGAGCTACGTGGTTACAAATCGATGGTTTCCTGCTGAATTAAGCTTGCTATTAGAAACAGGAGTCGATGATATTATAAAGCTGAAATGATATGTTGGCATGGGAGGGTTGCATGGGAAATTGCCAGGGGTAGGTAAGAGTGAGATGCACCATGAGTGTGAATTGAACGTGATATTTTGATTTACCTCGCTAGAGGGTACACTGGTTACGAGGTGGTACGCGCAAGTGCTGATTGTCCTCCGCCAGCTGCAGCTGGTTCCAGGAACGGACACGCCCCAGCTACGCAAGAGGTAGCAGCACAAAAGGACCCAGCTGGATCTGGCACTTCGCCTCAGCAACGTGCATTTTGTGCCCCATCAAGGACGGCCAGGAAGCGCCTGCTGGTGGTGCAGTTACTATTATATATAACTGTAGCGGCTGCAGGGCTCACTGGTTGGTGCAACTCTCACCGAGCAGATGCAATCGCACTAGCAGCCACGCTTTGATGGATGGTGATTGTTGTTACTAGTCAGCGAAAATCATACAAATTCTTATCTCAATTTTATTCTCTCAGGCTATATATCAGTCACATATCTCGTATGCTTTGGTTCTAGTGATCAAACAGTCCATTAAATTTATGCGTGGGTATTTCATCATATTTACTAGCTAGTCAACAATTGTGGTAGACATTTCTTTGCTTAATTTGTGCATTTGAGTTCCCGCTATAAAAGAGGCAACGACTGGGGCCGAGGTACGGGGAGTTAAGGACGCTGATGCACCCACACAGGCACTATATATAAGAACACAGATATATCTTATAAGAAAAAGAAAGATATATCTTCACTATCTGAGAGCAGCACACCACTAGCCTAATACCCTTTATAATCTAAACTTGGCTCAACCCTTCGAGTCCAGCTTTCAGCCTCACTGTTCAGCAGAAATGCTTAGACAAACATGCTAGTAGCCTTAGGACAAAAGCAATACACAAATTGAGCGTGATACTGACACTATGTTATAGCTAGAACCATATGCACTTGATTGTTAATATTGTGCCCGACAGCCCGAGCTGACAGCAATGATTTTTTTTTTGAGACAGCTGACAGCAATGATAGGAATAGGATTCATCATGAAGAGAAGCAACAATGTCCAATGGATCAGGCAGCTCCTAAGACATATATCACCAAGAAGGTACCATTCCCAACCTTGTGGGGCTTTATGATGTCTCTCGCCCACCTTTTTTGTTTGTGCAAGGAGCCATGCACAACTTTGTGATGGTTGTAGGCCGGTAGCAACTAATTGTTGGAGAGAACTAGTTCCCCCACTCACAACAAGTCATCAAGCATCATCCAGACGTGTGCGTTGTGCCATCCAAAATGAGGATCGTATTACAGGTGGAGAAATCATTCAAAGCACATGCAGGGCCGGTCCTGTGTATTTTGGGGCCCGGGGCGAAGTTAAAAGGCGGGGTCCTTTATATATATAAGCATTTAAATTTTATTGATGCATTGAAAATATTATTACTAATCCAAGTAAATAATAGTACAAAGTCAAATTCAAACTCAATGATTATATATATTACCTTAAAAGTTCATTCGAACATTTCTAGCTGCGAAGTCACTAAAGATAGTATCACTATCAACCTCGTCCAACAGTTTCTTCTCAATGTATAAAGTAGTTAAACCATTCAATCTTTTTAAGACATTGTGGATCTTAAATAGTTGTTCAACAATTCAACTTGGAAAAGCTTCTTTCAGCTGATGCCATAGTCACAAGCACAATAAATAAGATTCGATATGCAATAGAAACATTGGGATAACAATCCATCTTTATTATGTACTCAAAAATCTCCATAACAGTCATTTCTTTCTCAGACAAAATTAGCCTCATAACCTTTAACTCAGACATTAGATCATTTAACTCAACATCAGAAGAACCATCAGAAGAAAATATGCTTGATTTTTCTCATGAGTTAAGGCCTGCAGACCATAGCAAATGAACTTGATTTTATTAGACATGTATACATACATGCTATGGGTTGGGGCCCCTGAAACTGCTGCCCCCTTTGCCCTCCCCCAGGGCCGGCCCTAAGCACATGGCAAGCTACAAAATGTGTGTTTTGTATCTTCATGTTTGGTCATTCTAGGCAATGTAGAAGCACCTCTCTCCTCTGTGGTTGTACAGGCAAGGAGTGTGCATGGCTCCACCAACCAGCCTTCGCATCAGAGTGTTGATCCATGAAGGAAGACAAATTGCTTGTTTCATTAACAGCTATAGGAGAAGGAGAAGAAACACTATTATTGACGGACAGCAGCTGTCAAAGAACCCTAATCGATCCTGTCATGTACTCAATCCGAATTGCTTAATAACCCTTCATAAGAAAGAAGACATAAAAACCGAAACAAATTAAACATCTCCCACAAACATTACAATAGTCTAGTTACGCACGCATATATATGTGAGATCTATTCCATATTGACTCAGAAAACGATTCAGTCGCGGGTGTCGGTGGTGTAAGCAGTGCCGCCGATGGTGAGGTGGAAGAGGAACGTTTTTGGTTGTTAATGCGCCTGGTTAGGCTAACTGATCTTTTGCTTGAGTTGACATCGTGCTGCAACAGCTGAGGTGGGAGTAATAGTGGGAATGCAGCCGTGAGCTCCCGGCAGACACCTAGGCGCGGAAGCAGTGGGTTAGGGCGCTTGTTGAGGACTCGGTCCCTGGACTGGTGCAACTCCTTCACCGACCTTGTCATCCTCTGACTGTCTGACTGCAGGTTCTTAGAAGGAGGAGATGGGGATCAGCGCTGCCATGTTTGCATGCTGATGCAGCTGTACTCATCAGGCGCAGCGCAACCATGCATGACGTAGCTGTATCCAGCTAGATAGCTCTGAAGCCACACACTTTCATGGATGGTGATTATTTCTAACCTCGGTATAGCTGTGATTTTTACAACTCAGTTTTAGGTTTTCAGCCCCCCACCCCCACCACTACGGGAAACAGCCGCTTTGCCGTGTGCCTTAGCAGGAAATACCCACGTCAAAAGCGTCTCCCTGCATAAAAAAAAGAACAGGTCTTTTAGTTCTAGATTACATGAAGCATATATATAACTTATAAATTCAATCATTGCAGCAATAGTTGTTTCCAGCTGAGGCTCATGAATAGAGTCGATGCGTTAGTTGACTAATAGTTGTGCACAAATTAGACTATCACAGCAATAGCAAGTATGGGCATTCACTTTGCTAAACCGCAAACCAGGTGATTCCAAGTGATATCAGAAATTAGTGCACAAATTAGCTCATGAACTCCGACATATTAGAAACAACAATAGGACAAGATCCTCATCTGTTACATACAGTGATAGCTAAATGCTATGACTAGTTTTTTTCTCCCTAGTGAAGGCTGACGAATAAATAGAGGACTACTAGACCATCAAGTTATTAGCAAGCAAGCTGAAGAAGTTCATTTCTAATGAATTCAGGCACCAAACTCCAGCACACTCGGTCAATCAATTAACTTACTAATCCTGACCCTAATCTGATTCACTAATTGTACTACCTAATTCCTAAAAAGCATATGAGCAGGCTATTGAAAAAAAAAGACAAGCATATGACTACTACAGTCGGGAGGTCGGGACGAACCGGAAATGCAGAGGTCATAGCCAAAGAGGAGGCCGCCGCAGCCAGCGACGACGTAGGACAGAACCACGAACGGCGTCAGACGACCGCTGTACTCCACCCTGCTGGTGGCCAGAGCAGATCGGGGCAGCTCTCGGTGCGTCAGGGGCAGCGTCCGGATTTGGGCCGGGGCACCGGGGGCTCGCGGAGGCTCTGTGCGTCGGGGGCGAGCGCCGGGGGCCGTAGGGGCGGGGTGTCGGGGCGCCAAGGGGCTCTGGCCGTCGGTGTCAGGCGCCGGAAGGACGGGGACTCGGGGCGGCTCGGGGAAGCTCCCGGCGGCAGCGCCTGCGGGCTCAGGGCCGACCGGACGCGCGACGGATTCAGCGGCTAGCGGATGCGTGGTGGTGGTGGCTGCAGCGACGGGCACGAGCGGAGGTGGCTGGTGTGGCGGGCGTGACCGGACACGCGACGACAGCGGTGGGCGCGAGGGGAGGCATCAGCGACGGTGGTGGGCGCGAGGGGAGGCATTGGCGATGGCGGTGAGAGCGAGGGGAGGCGTCAGCGGTGGCGGCAGACGCGAGGGGAGGCTTCGGCGGTGGCACGAGCGTGACCGGAGGTGGAGGATGCAAGAGATGCAAGATGCAAGGTGGCCGAAAATGGATAAGTCCCCAATCCAATCGGGGAGTTATCCAAATATTTTGCCATGTGCCACCCTACGGGCCCACAGCAAAGATTGGGCACACAGCAAAGCAGATGTGCCTAACTCTTTGTCGTGTGCTTTTCTCGAGCATGTGGCAAAGAGCAAACCCTAGCTCTTTGCCGTGTTCCCCCCTAGGCACACAGCAAACATTTATATGCTGTTGTATAAAAAAAAATACTTGGACACTCAAACAATTACCAAATCTGGTCATCATACAACTCATATTTTCTGTAGCCTATAAAAATTTGGTTGAAGTCAAAACTACACTGAGCGTTCATTTTGATTCAAAATTTGGAAGGTTTCTATTCAACGCTCTAATTCTTTTACGGAGATTCTTTGATTTGTGAGAAACGTATATTACAGCTTGTGTGAAACATTTTGTACTTTTTTTCATAGTCTCAACGTATGATATAATGATGCCAGGACAATTCTTAAAATTTTTCAAACTTTGCTTCTTTTATAAAATTTAATTTCAATTGAACCATACGGTGATTGTTATATTTCATGTATAATATGCATGATTTTTCTTATTTTTTTTTCCCTAAGATAGGCTCAAATGGGAATTATTAGTATGAAATATAAAATTTGCATACACTACATTGCATTATTCGAACCACTTAAAGTTCAAATTTGAATTTTCACAAAATAATTCAAATAAATAAATAAATTAACTAAATATAGCTCACAAAATTAAAATTTTTATCAAATATCACTATCCAAGCATCATGCAAATAAAATGAACTACAAAAAATATGGGGGGGGGGGGGAAGGGAAAGGAAAGAAAAAACCTTTATCGTGTGTCTCGCGAGGTAGCACACAGCAAGGATTGTCACGTGGCCCTCACATGTCCTATTTGCCGTGTGCCCAGTGAGAACACACGACAAATAAAACTTTTGCCATGTGCCTGCTGTCGTGACATACGATAAAATACTAACGGCCGTTTGTCTGGCCCTACCTTACGTGTTTGCAAACAGCTACAAGCCTGTTTGCCGTGTGCCAAGTCACCAGGCATACGGCAAAGATCAACTATGTCATGTGCCTACCTTGTGGCACACGGCAAAGCATGTGAAAGTCATGTGCCCTATCTTTGCCTATGTATTCTTTTAAGCACACGGCAAAAAGCTCCTTTGTCGTATGCTCGATAGAAGGCACACAACAAACAACTCGACACACGACATACTTCCTCTTTTCCGTAGTGCATGCACACAAATGACTATTCATATAGGATGTTCAACTTTTTAAGGAGATGGTTCCGTTTTCCTTGAATTAATGGATCACAAACCATCTATTGGTTACCAATGCAACAACCATGTGCCACAACTAAAATAGTGGCTATATAGTAACACCTTATTTCGCCTGACAGCTATACATTGATCACCGGCCAGCAACCATGTAGCACAACTTTGGTAGTTGTAGATATGTAGTTTTTGTTCTAAGTAGGACGTACATGAAGGCTGGTGAATCATTAGATATATCTTTCACCATCGTAAGTATGAGTATCAGTTTTCTCCAACAAGGCAACAACCTATATGCACAGGAGGCGCGAGAGAAACTGTACGAGCTAGTAAGTCGAAAATTGTCAGCTTCCTATTCAACTAATCAGTTTTATATCAGCAGGTCCATGATAAGGCTGAAATGATATCATCCGCGTATGCGATGGTTCATGGTTGCATGCCAAATTTTTCAGGGTAGGTCGGAGTAAGATGCACCAGGAACGGAAATTAAACTTCCATTTTCCGTTGACTGTGGAAGAGGATACGATGTTTGGGAGGAGGCACGTGCAACCGCCGAATGTAGTTCTCTGAATGCAGTTGATTCCAGGCAGGTTGATACTTGGCACTTGTGCACGCGCCAGCTTAGATGGTAGGGGCACACCTCAATCCCGTCCATTCTGCTGTTCTGTCAAAATTGTTCGTGCCACCACTGGTATGGGAGTCATAGTTTTGGTACTAACATTATGGTCCAAATTCAAATGCAAGACATACTCACCATGCCGGCCTAGCTACACTAGTCCATAGGTATTGCATCTACCTTGTTGTGACTCAATACCTTTCGTAGCGTCTTATTTTGCTTGGCCAAAATTGAGAACGAGGGATCTTGATCCCGTGATACGAAGTAATTCAATTTTGGGTGATACTAGCTGTGTGCTCCCTTGTTTGGTTGAACGTTCGGAAAGCTATCCTAGACCTGTCCGTTTACCCAAATCTCCATCCAAAGAAGCCACATGTGGGCGATCTTGAATTCTACCAAGTGGCTTGTGTGGTAGTGCCGTGGTTGATGAAATCCTAATGCAAGACAAAAAACTATAGTCTTTATGCATAAATACTCATCATGGCCGCCTGCCTAGCTACACTAGTCGACAATAAATAGTTGCTTCTACCTTGTTATGATTAAAGACCAGTCCCCTAATTTTATTTTTCTTGGCCAAGAACGAGAACAAGAGAGCACAATCTGTTGATATGGACTAATTAAATGTTGGGTAAAACTGATCTATGTCTTCTGGGAATGGGCATTGTTATTGAGAATTTCTGCTGAACAGCTCACCTACCAGCACCTACAAATGTACTTGGAGCTACAGAGTTGGCAGCAACACCCACCGCTTCATGCACGAATCGCCGGAGCTGGAATGTGCAGAGGCTCACCGCGCCATCATCCTTCGGCTGCAGGTTGTCTTGTTGGGTGCCGCTGCGCGTGCCAAGGCTAACCTTTCTCCCAGAGTTGGAGCATGTGCTGCCTCAAAAAAAAAAAAAAAAAAAAAAAAGTTGGAGCATGTGCTGCAGCAGCATCGATGCGAATACTTGTGCCATTGGTAGTACGGGGATGGCAGGGGCCGTGACGCCCAGTCGCCCAGCGCACCGGTTTGTGCACCTCCCACCAGAACATCTGCCGCATGCGTTCAATTCCTGCTGCAGCCGTGCTGCGACCCGCTATGGCAGCGGTGGAATATTTGGGTCCTCGGCCTGGCGCGACTCTTTGTGCCGCTGTCTGTGCAGGCCGGTGCAATGCATGATATAGCTGCTGCTAATTAGCAGCTTGTGGTTTCTTTTTTTCTTTTGTTTTTCTTTTGTGTGTAAACGTCCGTGACTTAGATGGTGATCTAACTTTAGACATCCAATTTACTTACCTTCTGCCAGTAATTTCTACAACTCAGTTTCCGCTATACGATATTTAATTTCAAGGTATGATTACATCTCATCTAAATGAATCATGTACACCATATCTGGCCACCAAGAACCAGGTACCACACAACTTATGCAGTTGTACAATGTGCAAGTACCACCTGGAGACTGGTGGACTGCACTGACTATATATATAGCTTCTAGACAGTGACCATCAGTATTAGCAATCTTGTCAAACAGTCGTCCATCCACCACATATATCTAAACGCCAGGAATCGCATGAGCTAGATAGGCAAAATCAGCGATCAAGTTCCAGTTTAATATATTCCTAATTAGGGGCTAGCAGATTTTGCGAGTGAAATAATAAACTTCAGTATTCGATGGTTGCATGACAAGATCGACAGCTAGATAAGAGTGAGATGCACCAGGAATATGAGGTGAACTTTACTTTTTGTTGGGACGTGACTTTCTACAAATGCTCTGACAGGAGGAGCTTATGTTGCTTCTGTGCCAATTTTCTGTGCCAGACGAATTGGAAGCACTTGAACGCCAAATGCGCATGTGCTTCCCACCAGTTCGGCCTGGGTTCTTGCTGGTCCTACGCAGAGGCGCTGTGGCTCTGTTTGCTAGCACTTTACACAGGACCTAGTCTAATTCTGTCTTCGCTGTTCCATTTTTGCCACCACTGTCAGAAGCGGAACATTTAACAAGAGTAACTGGGATTGTTTCATGGCAGTAGTGTCAGATTAATTTAATCATCTTTTTAATGAATCATATAAAATGGGTGGCAACCATGTAGCACAACTCAGATAGTTGTAGATATATAGCTAGTGTTCTATGTAAGACTTACTTGAAGGCTGGTGAATCATTAGATATAGCTTCACCACCTTTAGTAGGAGTAACAGTCCTCTCCAATTATCCACATGCTCTGGTAGCGGTAGAGAAACTCTAGATCACGTATGTCAATACTTGCCGGCTTCCTGTTCAACTAACTAGTTTAATGTTGGCAGGACCTTGATAAGGATGAAATGTTATCATCCGTTTATGCAGTGGTTCATGATTACATGTCAAAATTTGCAGGGTCGGTATGAGTGAGATGCACCAGGAACGCCAACTGAAGAACCTTTCTGCACTGACCGCCGAAGTGATATGATATTTTGTATACACTCCACTCGATTCAGCCGATTCCAGGCAGGGAGAAAAACGTGCACACCCAAGCTCGCTTGAGACAGAGGCACACCTGGCAGGCTGCTTTCTGGTGTTTCATGCTAAGCTGTCTGTACCTGGATCACGTTCCATTCTATCAAAGTTGTTCTTTCCACTACTGGCATGAGAGTCTTAGCTTTTGTAGTAACATTTTGGTCCAAGCTCCACTGCACAACATACTCTCAACACGCCCGCCTAGCGACACATGTACATAAGTATTGCTTATACTTTGTTATGACTCAAAACGTTGCCCAGTGTCTTACTTTGCTCGACCGAGATCGAGATGAAGAGTGTTCGATCCAGTTGTACGAAGTAATTAAATGTTGGGTGACAATAATCATGCTCCATCTTGTGTGGTTGAAACCTTGGGATATCCTGGGCCTAACAACTCTCTCAGATCCCCATTCAAAGAAGCCCGAAATATGTACATATTTCATGTCTGGTCTTGAATTCTAGCAGATAGCTTGTGCGGTAGTACCGTTGCTGCTGAAATTCGAATGCACGGCATAACTATATATGTATACATACTCAAACATGCCCGCCTGCCTAGCTACATCAATCCATCATAAATAGTTGCTTCTACTTTGTTACGACTCACAACCTTGTCCGTTCGTCATATTTTGCTTGGCCAAGAACAAGAACAAAGGAACACGATCCAATGATACAGAGTAATCAAATATTGGGTGACACTAATATTTTTTATAGGAATGGGTGTCATCGAGAACTCACTACTACATTCACGCTCTATATAGTAGCGGAAGCAATTTTTGCCTCAATAGAAAAATGGGCTTTTAGCGGCGCTAGCCCAAAGGCCGCAACGGCGCGGCCCAATGTGAGCCACCGCTACAGGGCCTTGGGAGCCTGCCGCGGTTCGATCCGCTACTGCTCGAGCAAAGTAGCGGCGGTTGACTTCTTCAACCGCTACTACAAAGTTATCTGTAGAGGCGGTTTGTTTCGACGCCAGATCACCCACCGCTACAAATGCTTATATGTAGCTGCGTTAGCGTAGCGACAGGGTGACCTACCCGTCGCTACAGAGCTTTTTGAACCGCCGCTACAGGACTTTTTTACTGTTGTGGTTAAAAAGTGCACAACTAAGTGCAGAACAGTTGTCTGACCGCAACTACCTCTACAAACTAGTTGCGGTCATAGCAGGCCCGCAACAACGCATCAAAGAGACCGCTACTAATCGGAAGACCATACTTGCAGTTTCTGTTAGGCCCACAACTAAAACCTAAAGCCTATTCAGATACAGGCCTGACAACATGACCCGCAACTGACAACCGCATCCATCTATAAAAAGGGGAGGGTGCGACGCGACAATATCACTTCCGCACGCATCGCACCACCCCCTTTTAGGGCTAGGGTTTCATCCTCCGCCACCCTTCATTCTCCTCTGCCTCCGGTCGCCTCCTCGATCTTGTCCACCACCTCCTCTCCTCCACTGAGCTTGGCGAAGACGACGAAGAGCCGTCGCCGTTGGGGCCGCGCGCAGTGCGTCTGGCGCACCTGGTGCCGGCACGCCGTCATCATCGCCAACACGCCGCCTCTTCGTACTCCGTCTCCAAATTGCCGTCGCACACCTCCACGTCGGGCCACGGGTGGATCTGGCGATGTTTGCCGCCAGATCGACCCGTGAGGGGGTGATGGCGGCGCCTTGAGCGAGGGCGCGTCGACGGCGACGGCGGGGGCTAGGGCGGGGTCGGGCCTCCACGAGCGCACTCTCCCTCCTCCTTCGCCAGCTCCGACGGTGGCTATGGCGTGATGGCGTGGCGGACGGGCGGATGGTGCACGGGCGAAAGATGGACGGGCAGAAGGCGGACAGGCGCATGTAGCTAGGGCGTCGGCGGCGATGCGTCTATAGGGCGGGTTTCAGCAATAGCTGGGACCCACCTTTTTATTTTGTAGTATGTTAGGGCGTCAGTAGCGGTCCTTAAACTGCTACTGATGCCTTTTTTTTAACTAAAATGTAATCTAGGGTAGTAGCGGTCTGAGGACCGCTACTAAGGTTGTGAATAAGTAGTGACAAAGGCCCAATGACAGTTTCATTGTCCGTCATTGAGCCTCCTTTCAGTCTGCTACAATAGAGCTTCATTGCACTAGTGACTTCAGCTACACTGTTTCCCAGAGAGCGCATATCGGTGGCATTCGTTACACAGATGTGGCTGTGTCGCCCATCGCTTCATACATGTCTCACCACGCCAGCTCGCGCGTGTGTGCGAGCTCCAGGCCAACGCATGTACGTGGAAGCAGTGTGTTAGGGCAGTCGTTGAGTACATGCACCTGCGCTGCAAGGGGCTACGGCGGAAGACTGAGTCTCCTGGGCCTGTTGCAATGGCTGCCCCACGTGCAGAGGCTAACCAATGCCATCATCCTCTCCGCTGCAGGTTGGGTTGTTGGGTGCCAGTGTACATGCTCAGGCTAACCAGTGTAGGCGGCGTAAATTGCACAAATTCTGCATGCTGCAGCAGTGCCGATGCGAATACTTATGGCATTGATACTACGGCCTTGATGGAGAGTTATAACGAAATAATCAGGCACTTTTAATTAAGCAACTACGGCCCTATTTTGTTGAACGTTTGACAAAGCTTTCCTAGGCTACGCTTGACAACTTCACTCAGGTCTCCAACCCATGAAACCCTACATCTCTACAATTTATTAATTGAGATACGATCATTCACTTTGTGTCTACAAAATTAGAGATTGAATCCAAATCGGTTTTATACCTTTTATATTAAGCACCGACTTTCAAAAATCATAACTCCCGCATCCGGAGTCCAAATGAAACAAACTCGGACTCTATCGCATAGCTCTCAAAAAGTTCTACAATATTGGTATTTAATGGATTCACAGATTCAGAAGTCTTTGGGTGTGTTTGGTTTGGCTGTGACTGTGCAAAAAGTTGTTGTAGGCTGTGAAAAAAAGCTGCTGTGAGATATGAGCTGTGAAAAAGCTGAAAGCTGTTTGGTGAAAACGACTATGAAAAAATGACTGTAAGCTGATAACTGTAAAATAATATGTTATTCATTCATATTTATATGCAATTTAAAAAATTCATCTTAATTTGTTTAAAATTTTCATTCTACAACATATTTTCTAAACTTAAAAAGTTTTTTAAAATTTTTAAAGTTTTTTAAAAATTTAAAAGTTGTTTAAGCATTCAAAAAGTTTTTACAAACTAACAAAGTTTTTAATTAAAAAAACAATTGAATTTTTTAATATATATATATATATTATTTATATATATATGAATATTATAAATAATACATATATAATATATTCATACATACATATATATATTATATAATATTCATTTATGTATGTGTATATTATATAATATAATGATTATAACTATATATAATATTTGTAATATATATATATATATATATAATATTATATAATATATATATGTGTATGAATATATATTATCAATGTATATATATTTCTGTATGTATGTATATATGTATGAAAGTAATTTCTTTAAACTTGTGGAGCAAAAGCCTCAAAAAACATCACCTAACCTGCTTTTAGAAATGAACTAGCCAAAAGCTGCTTCTGGCTTTGGCTTTTTCTGACAGCCAACCCTTTTGGTTGGCTTTTTGACTTTTCTAAAAAGCCAAAGCCAGAAAAAGCCTAACCAAACACACCTTTTTGTGTCCAAATATTTGATGCAAAAATATCTGTTCTAATTCGGACTCCTCTACGCACGTCTTATTGCAGGGTTTATATCTTATAGCTCCGGAGTTCAAATAATATGATGCATATATGTTCCGGATAGCTCTTGACGAGATCTACAACTTTCATAGTCACACTTTTTCTATTGGAGCAAGTCTTGAACTCCAAAACCACGATGCAATACAGTGTTATTTCTGTCGTGCGTAAATTATTTTTTTCTTTCGGATAAACCTTCTAAAAATCCTTAGTCATTGGGTCACGATCTTGGGCTTTTATGTTGGGTATCATGTACATATAGAGATATATTGTAGGTGTAATGGGCTTGTGAGAAACCCAGAGGCAGGCTTCATATCACTACTTCTCATCTTGGAACCTTTTTAGTGTTATTTCACTTAATTCTGTAACATTTCAAACAACACTACATATCAAAATTATCAATATTAGAGATAAAAATATATATATATGATGAGAATATGGTGGAAATGGTGAGAAAATAATTGCTTCTGCATATAAAATGGTATACTAAGAAGCATTAATAGTAACATAAATATGATTTTGTATGTAAAAATATTAATAATACTATATATGTTTAATAAATATATTATGTAAATAATTTTTTTATTTAAATCATACAAAGCGTTTTATTTTTCTTAAGCCCGTTGCAACGCACGGGCACTTTGCTATTATGTACATATTGCATGTCTGGCCTTGAATTCTTTGTCCGGTAGTACTGTGGTTGTCCCGTAGTACTGTGGTTGTTGCAATTCTAATGCAATACATAACTATATTATATATGAATACCTACTCAACACGCTCGCTGTCTGTCTAGCAATACTGGCCCCAAAAATAGTTGCTTCTACTTCGTTATGCCTCAGAAACCTTGCTTGTCATCTTATTTCTGTTGGCCAAGAAGGGGAGCATGATCCGGATAAGGAGTAATTAAATGTTAGCTGACACTAATCTATGTCTTACGGGAATGAGAGTTATCAGGAACTTCAACTGCACCGTTTACCATCGGGCGCCTACTAAGCTAGTGGCTTTGGAGTTAGGGAGGCAGCCACATCGCTCACTGTTTCGTGCCTCTCCCACCGGAACAGCTGGAGGCCTGCGCACGGAAGAAGAGCGTCAGAGAGGCCCTCGAGAGTGTAGAAAATAATCCTTGCCTGCTATAATTAGTAGTTTACTTTTTATAGTTAGCAGTTTAGTTTAGAAAGTTAATTATTCATTCTTATATCGGCTTATGGAAAGCCATTATTACTTTCTCTTGTATTAGTCTATATAAACAAAGTAATAGAGGGGTAAACGCTGTCAATTACAGCACCAAAACCTACGTGTTCCTCTCTTACGTGAGTTCGTGTTCACGTGTGTGCGCGTGTGTTGGCCAGGCAGTCTCTCCGACGGCGTGCACGTCATTTCTCCGGCGAGATTCTAACAATTAGCATCAAGAGCTAGGTTCGTCCAAGGCGTGAAGATGTCGGGCAAGAAGGTCGGCGACACCTCCGTGGACGGCGTCGTGATCCAGCGAGTAATTCGTGAGGTGGGCAGCGGGAGTAGCTACCACGTTCTCACCATGACCAATTACTCGGATTGGGCGCTGCTCATGAAGGTGAAGTTGAAGGCCAGAGCCCTCTCGAACGTCATCGAGAACGGCGGCACCGACGCCCAGGAGGAGATGATGGCGCTCAACGCGCTATGCGGCGCGGTACCACCGGAGATGGTGTGGTCGATCGCCAAGAAGGAGACGACCAAGGAGGCCTGGGACGCGATCGCGACCATGAGGATTGGTGTTGATCGCGTGAAGAAGTCGACGACGCAGCAGTTGTGCCGGCAATTCGACCTCACCACGTTCGGTGACGGCGAGACCGTCGAGGACTACGCGCTCCGTCTGGAGGGCATGGCGGCGCACATCAACACACTGGGCGAGGAGTACTTTTTGTAGTTGGTGGATGACCTCGGCAGGTACATGTGGGTAGCCGTGATTCCTTCAAAGGATCGTGCAACGGCTGCCATCAAAGAGATCTAGTCGCGGGCTGAGGGTGAGTCCGACGTCAAGCTGAAGGTGCTCCGAACTGATCGCGGTGGCGAGTTCACCGTGAGTGAGTTCATGGAGTACTACGCATGCGAGGGCGTGCATCACCAGCACACTGCGACCTACAGCCCGTAGCAGAATAGCATCGTTGAGCGCCGGAATGGCATGATGGTGGCTACAACGAGGAGCATGCTCAAGGCGAAGGGGCTCCCCGGCTGGTTTTGGGGAGAGGCGCTTAACACCGCTGTGTATATGCTGAACCAATGCCCAACAAAGAGCGTGGATAGGATGACCCCGTTCGAGGCATAGCACGGGAAGAAGTTGGCGGTGCACCACCTCCATACGTTCAGCTGCATCGTCTATGTCCATAACACGATGCCGCACCTAAAGAAGCTCGATGACTGTGGCCGAAAGATGATCTTCGTCGGCTACGAGCACGGCTCCAAGGCGTACCGCGCTTGTGACCCCTTCACGAAGCGTGTTCATGTGACACGCGACGTGGTGTTCGTCGAGCAAGCCGAGTGGGACTGGGGCACCAGCGGCAGCGATGCCAAGGCCACTGGTGGTGACGACGTGTTCACGGTGGAGTACAACACTTGAGGACAAGCTGCACCAGCTGTTGGTAAGGTGGTCGAGGCGTCGGCAAAAGATGCACTAGGGGAGCAGTCACCGCCCCCGGGTGATGGAGCTGGCGAGTCGGAGCCTGGCTCACCGGATGGGGTCGACGACGAAAACCTTGATGCCGACCACGACGATGATGCGCCTCTTCGGTTCTGCAGCATCAACGACATCATCGGGCAGACCTCGTCGCGTGGGCTCGCACCACGCGCACTGGTGATGGAGGAGCTTCATGCGGTGAGCGCCGATGATCCCGCCTCATTCACCGAGGCGGAGGGCAGCCCCAGTTGGAGAAAGGCAATGATGGAGGAGATGGACTCCATCGAGGAGAACAGCACATGGTGCCTCGCCGACCTCCCACCTGGTCGCAAGGCGATCGTCATGAAGTGGGTCTTCAAGGTGAAGTGGGACGAATACGGGGCGGTGTCCAAGCACAAGGCGTGCCTCATGGTGAAGGGCTACGCACAGCGACACGGCATCGACTACAACGAGGTGTTCGGTGTTCACACCGGTGGCCCGGCTCGACTCGGTGCGCCTGCTCATCGTCCTCGCGGCGCACGAGGGGTGGGAGGTGCACCATATGGACTTCAAATCGGCGTTCCACAATGGGGATCTGCAGGAGGAGGTCTATGTCGAGCAGTCAGCCGGTTTTGTTATCACCGGCAAAGAGCACAAGATGCTCAAGTTGAGGAAGGCATTGTACGGCCTACACCAAGCGCCGCGTGCTTGGAACGTGAAGCTCGATAGCACCTTGCTATCACTTGGTTTTAGGAGGAGCCCTTCGGAGCACGCCATCTACGTCAGGCAAGGTTGCGACGCTCAACTAGTGGTCGGGCTATGTCGATGACCTCGTGATCACCGCTTCGAGCACCGGCGACATCAGGACCTTCAAGGAGGAGATGGTGGGTGCATTCAAGATGAGTGACCTCAGCCTGCTTTACTACTACCTTGGCATTAAAGTGAAGCAGAGCGTGAGGGGGATCTTGCTAAGCCAAGGCGCCTATGTCGGCAAGATCCTGGAGAGATACGGCATGGCCGGGTGCAACCCCTGTCAAACACCCATGGAGTAAGCTCAGCGAGAGACCGCCGGTCAATGCGACGATGTACAGGAGCATCATCGGGAGTCTGAGGTATCTGGTTAACACTCACCCTAATCTCGCATTTGCTGTCGGGTTTGTTAGTCAGTTCCTAGAGGATCCGCGGGAGGACCACCTCGCCGCGGTGAAGCGCATCCTGCGTTATGTGGCCGGGACCCAGAATTGGGGACTCTGGTTCGGCCAGAAGGAGGAGGGTGAAGCCAAGCTAACTGGCTTCAGTGACAGCGATTACGCCGGCGATGTCGATGCTAGGAAGAGCATAACAGGCGTGATCTTCTTCCTCAGCAGCAGCCCGATCACCTGGCAGTCCATGAAGCAGAAGGTGATGGTGCAATCAAGCTACGAGGCGGAGTATATAGCAGTTGCCAATGCTGCTTGTCAGGCATTGTGGCTGGCTCGGGTGCTTGCAGAAGTGCAAGGATCAGCACCGAGAGCTCCAATGCTGCGGGTGGACAACAAGTCCGCCATTGCTTTAATCAAGAATCCAGTGCTCCATGGACAAAGTAAGCATATCCAGATGAAGTATCACCTAGTCTGAGAGTCTGCGGAAGATGGCTTGATCCGTGTCGAGTTCATCAAGAGCGAGGAGCAGCTTGGCGACATTCTTACGAAGCTGCTTGGCAAGACCAAGTTTCATGAGCTGCGTACCAAGATCGGCCTAATCAACGTTGAGCAGCGCAAGGTTTAGGAGGAGATTGTAGAAAATAATCCTTGCCTGCTATAATTAGTAGTTTACTTTTTATAGTTAGCAACTTAGTTTAGGAAGTTGATTATTCGTTCTTGTATCGGCTCATGGAAAGCCATCATTACTTTCCCTTGTATCTCTATAATCTATTAACTGAGGTGCGATCGTCTACTTCATATCCACAAAGTTAGAGATTGAATCCAAATCGGTTTCGTAACTTCCATATCAAGTACCGAATTAAAAAAAATCATAACTCCCTCGTCCAGAGCTCAAATGAGGCAAATTTGGAATCTATCGCATAGCCCGTGAAAAGTTCTACAACTTTGGTATTCAAAGGAAGTCCAGATCCCACGGTTTTGGTTTCTAAATATGCGATGCAAAAATATTTGTTCTGATTCGGACTCCTTTGCGCAAGTCTCTGTGCGGGACCATATCTCCTAGCTCCGAAGTCGAAATAATATGATCCACATATGTTTCAAAATGGCTTCGACGAGATCTACAATTTTTATGTTTTAACGTTTCTCATTAGAGCAAGTCTTCAAGTTCAAAATTGTGTTGCAATGCAGTGCTATTTTTGGACTGCGTGAATTGATTTTTTTCCTTCCGTATAAAGCTTCTAGAAATCTTTATGCATTGGACCATGACCTTGACCTTGTGTTGGGCTTTATGGAGATCCAGGGATGTCTTGAAGACGTCATAGTCTTATGGAAAACCCTCTTTACATGGCGAGTTGGGCTTCATACGGTACTTTTTATATTTGAGCTTTTTTTAATATCATGTCACTTAATTTTATAACATAGCACTCAAACGATACTACATATGGAAATCATTAACATTAGAGGTTAAAAAACATATTTATGATGAGAATATGGTAAAAAATAGTAAAAAAATTGTTACTAAGAAGCACCAATGGTAATACAAATATGATCTTTTATATAAAAATATCAATAATATTGTATATATCTAATAATTATATTGTATAAATAATTTATATTTAAATCATAAAAAGTATTTTATTTTTTTAAGCCCGTAGCGGACACTTCGCTAGTTAGTCTATATAAACAAAGCAATAGAGGGGTAAACGCTGTTAATTGCAGCATCAAAATCTACGTGTTCCTCTCTTACGTGAGTTCATGTTCGTGTTCACGTGTGTGTGCGTGTGTTAGTCAGGCAGTCTCTCCGGTGGCGTGCGCGTCGTTTTTCCGGCGAGATTCCAACAGAGTGTGTGTGGCAGAACACTCGGCCCCCCTGGTGCCACCCCTATACCATGTGCAGAGGAATAACGACGCGATCCTCCTCCTCCGTCTGCAGCCGCTGGAACACCTCATAAATGTTTTGCATTCTCTTTGGGTAAGTCTGCGAGTGGTCAGGCTAAACGACTTTTTGCTCGAGTTGGACACCATGCAGTGAGTACCAATGGCACTAGTACCACAACAACAGAGGCAGCGGATGGAGGCCACAACGCCAGCGTTGGCTCTATACTTTGGAAGGCCCTATGGCCAACTCGTTGTCAGGGCCCTTAAGACAATATAAATACTGAAAATCTAATGGCAAAATAAAGACAAGAGCCTTTGTCGACATCAAACCATTTGGAAGTTTACTTGTAGAAATGTCAACTAAAAAAAACATTCAACTCAACATCGGATATACTATCATTAGTAAAAGTTTTTTTTGGAAAATTAAAATGATGCACTATGTACATAGATCAATATAGTTTCTCTTTGAACAATTCTATACCATTTGATACACGATCAGTTACTACTGAATCAAATTATTTGTTTTTCAATTACCATTTTCCCATCCACGTCAGCTGTGCGTGGAGTTTTTCATAAATTCCGTATGTAGGTTTAGCATTACTCGGGAGATACTTGTGCACTGCACACCCAAGCTCGGTCGAGACAGGCAAACCTGGCAGGATGCTTTCTGGTGATTCTTGCTATGTTCTTCCTACCTCGATCACGTTCCATTCTGTCTAAATTGTTCTTTCCACTACTGGCATCACAGTCTTTGTTTTTGCACCAACATTTTGGTCCAGGTTCTAATGCCGACATACTCAACATGACCGCCTGGCTACACTAATCCATTAGTATTGCTTCTACTTTGTTACGACTCGAAACTTTGCTCGGTGTCTTATTTTGCTGGGCCTAACAGCTTTCTCAGATCTCCATTAAATGAATCCCGACATACGTATATATTGCATGCCTGGGCTTGAATTCTAACAGGTGGCTTGTGCGGTGGTATCATGGTTGCTGAAATTCTAATGCAAGGCAGAACTATATAGTCTATATGTATACATGTTCAACATGGTCGCCTGCCTAGCTACATTAATCCACCACAAATAGTTTCTTCTACTTTGTTACAACTCACAACCTTGCCCGTTGTCGTGACTGATACAGGGATGGGAGTGAGATGCACCAGGAACGTGAACTGAACGTTAACCTTCCGTGATGCGGGCCTTTGTACACACATGCTTTCACTAGGCCAACCACATGGGTTTGGAGGAGGGCTAGACCAGCTATGCAAGAGGAGAAGGAGGCGGTAGCGGCCGCACTGGACCTGGGTAGTGGTGGACACCATATTGCGGCTGGACCAGGATTGCCGGCTCCACAAAGAGGCATCCCTCTCCTGCTATGCCATTCTGTGCATGTTGTGCCACTACAGACACCCCTACCGGTTCACGCACATCTCACCGGGCCAGCTGCCACGTGTCCACGAGCTCCCGGCGAATGCTGCACGTTAATTTAATGATGATCTAGGAAAAGAAATTCAACGAAATTTCACCAAGACAATGGTGAGATTCGATATGGTTTTTATCATCAAAATTTTATAATTAACTGTGCTTATTTAAGGAATACTACTTTTATCATATAATATGCAACTATCATGGTATATGGATTAAATATGACTTAATCTCAAATAATGTAAATAAGTTTTTTTTTAAAAACCATGTAAACAATTTTGAAAAACAAATTTATTTTATTAGCCCAAATTTCCGATAGATCTAAAAAATCATATTTATTGGTGACCTCAATATTTTTATATATTGGAATTTTTTCCCTAGGCTGGGATTCCGTGGCGGAAGCTTTCACAGCGTTCATCTCTTCACTGACACGATTGTGTTCCTGTTGCAGGCGCTTAACGCCTTCTGATTGCCACCCACAACACCAGAGAGGTCACGACACCCGTGTGCCACCAGCAGAGGAGGGACAAGGAACAAGAGGTTGGCGTTGCCCCCTCTGCAGCCTGGTGCAGCTATGCTCAGGGCTCCGGCATAGCGCAAGCATGCATGACCTAACTGCTTCTAGTGCTCGCTAGATACCACTAGGTGCTGGGTTTTGATGGATGGTGATATTTTTACTAGCGCCAAGAATCTTATATAAATTATAATTTTAAAGTAACTGAGATTACTACGTGTTTTAGTCACATTTCCTGTATATTTTTTATTCTGATGATTGAACAGTCCTTTAATTTATGCGTCTACCATATGAAAATTATGTGTGTATTCGTATAGTGTACATGATATTAAGATTTCATATTACCATTATTGGCGGGAAACGTTAAGGTATAAATTTCTTCATGTCATTCAAAATGTTATGAGTCAAAAATTTGCAAACTCATCTTTGTTTCCTAGCACGCTCTACCAGTAAATGTTGCAACTCAGTTGAGCCATTTGGCTATATGACACTCAACATTTTAATGATGATTATATATCCTTTAACTGAATCATGTACCATCACTACTGGCCCTCGACCTATTGGTCACCAATACAACAACGATGTGTACTACTATTTTAGGTATAGTTGTGTAGCGTACCAGTAAGATGTGATCATGTGAAGGCTGGTGTGGGCTATATCTATATTAATTGGTTCTCACTAAACAAGTATTACCACTGTTACTCAGACAGTCCGTGCACCGCATATATATCACTGTCAAAACTCGTTGATCAACTTCCAGTATAAGTAGCTTGTTGTTAGGAAGAAAAGGTTCTGCTGCAGTTACATGGCAAGATCATCGGCAGCAATAGATAAGAATGAGATGCATCAGGAATACGGGCTGAACATTATTAGGTTCCAACGGTACTGCTCTTTCCATACATGGTCTGACGGCAAGGGCTTAGTGCTTGGGTTTGGAAGCAGCAAGCACGAGTGCACATTGTCTATGCCACAATAACGGGAGGAGGCTGCAAGCCAGACCTCGACGTGGTTCTGAGAAGCGCCAAATATTAATTAAAATAAAACCTGAGCATGGCCTCAATGGTCTCGATTTGACTCGCTTGCATTCCAACTTGCTGCTGTTCTAGCCGTCCGATAGAAGAAACACCACGTACTGCATTAGAATCTGATTCTTGAAATTAGCACAACTTATTAATTGAGTCATTCACTGACAATATATATAGCACATAGCAAGGGGGAACAGGAAGGTTTCCCTGTGGAACAGGACAGGAGCATCTTCTCCTTCTCATCAGCCGTCACAACGGCCTCCCTCGATCTCGATGTAATTGATCACCCAAAAGCAAATCTGGCAAGATTTTTGCCCCACCATGCCTCTCCCTATCATAGTCCTGGAAGTTGCGAGGTGAGGAGGCCACCCTTAGTCCACGTAGGTAGGGTGCCCGTGCACAGCTTTCCTAATCTTGGTGGGGTGTACTTTGATTAATCTAGACTGAGAGGTTAACTGGGATAATTAGCAGTGTGGATATAGAAAAGATTTGACTAGTGCTTTTAAGGAGTAGAGATCACAGATGATTTGAAATTTTACATGGTTTAAATAAAAATGTTGCTAAATCAATTTTGTCTATACAAAATGGTACACTGTCACCTTCTTCTGGTTCCTTTTAATTTAAATGAATCATGTACCGACGTGAATGCTGGTGAATGCGTAATGGCAATATATTGCTTCTTAGACCATGGCTACCAGCCAAACTCACTGATCATGTTCGAGTTGTTTATTGTTAAAACTTATGAGGGGGATGATGATGCTGATGAAATGCATTGGGCATACATATAATGGTATCACACCAAGATCAATAGCTAGATAAGAGGGAGATACACTAGGAATATGGACTGGGCTCCAAATATCCCTAGCGTTCATTCTAGATATGCTTTCGCGGCGACAACTCGGGGATCAACACCATCTTCTAGGTCCTGTGCCACTTGGAGGACCATTCGGAGGTGGCGATGGGCCTTGACCCAATGCCGCACCTAAGAGTGCCTGCTTGTGCTCAAAAGCATCATCAAGACCCACGTCGGAGCCAGAGAACGGAGAGGAAGATAAGAGCAGCCGCCTTCGCGGTGGGCTGGTGTAGTGCATCCGATGCTCGGGCCTAGTGCAAGCATGGATGATATAGGTGATTCTAGAAAACTCTGGCTAGCAGCCGGTCACTTTGATTTTGTTTCATGTGCAATCTTGTATTATGCTCGACTTGAATGGTGTGTTGTACTACTTTTTATGTCAAATGCATCTTTGTTGAGGAAATTTATGAATCAAAGAGAAGGAACCCTTATTGAAACGAACTTTATTTATCTCTGCGTGAGGATTTTTAGATATGCTTTGACGGGAAAGAATGTTTGCTAATTCTATCTAACCGCCTGGATTTGGAGATGGCAAGGACAAGTGACAACTGTCGAACACCCTGGAACTGCCAGATATACCCGTGCCGTATGTAAGGGGACGAAGATCAGGAATATCCCCTCGGACCTGTATGTGTGACTTCAATATCTGATGCAATGATGGACTGGCAGAACTGGCCTGATGCTTTATCTGTTTTCTTCCGGGGATAATCGATCCTTCTAGTTGTATCCTTGTTGTAACGATGGACTGGCAGAACTGGACGCCTCCACGAAGTCCTCTCCCCATCCTAATACATCGTTCTTGCGCATGTTGCGCTGCTTCGAGCTAGGTCGGCCTGGACATGGTTATTGACCCTGATTACTGACGGAGAGATCCTACGCTGGTACACAGCAACGGCAGTGACCGCGGTGCTGTTGGGGAACGGGTAGGCTACGATAGCATATAATAATTTCTACCGTTCAACCAGGAAACCTTGCAAGAGAGGATCATGGATCGTTACCACTAGACGCGCAGGCGGAGCGGAAGCGAATGTTGGAACAGCTCGATCCAATGTAGTCATGCGTCGGTGTAGAGGAAGTAGTCAATCACGTCAATCGTCTTCTTCTAGTCCAGCCGTCGGCACCGCAGCAGCAGCAGCGCCTCCTCGCGGTATCCACACGTACGGGGTTGGAGCACCGTGCGCGGCATGCTAGCATCGGCAACACGGTTAGGATTTTGTGGGCGAGAAAGAGGAGCACGGCGGCTAGGGTTAAGGACTGGTGGAATCACCTGCGCCTTAAGCCCCTCCTCCACTTAAATAGACCCTTCTAATGGGCCTCGACTAGTTGGCCCATTAGTGGACTAATTCCTCACGGATCAATATCCGTATGACCCTCACATACGGATCAAATCCGTATTGTCTCTTGGGCATATCTCCAACAATCTCCCACTTGCACTAGAGACAATTACATAGGCAAGCGATGTTCCAACCCGTTAAGTGTGTGACCCGTTAGGTTCACATGTACACGACAATAATGTGAAAACCATTTTTCAAATCATAAATCAATAGCGGCACCTAGCAGCACATACTGATTCTCGTGTACACATAAAGATCATATCGGCTGAACCTTTGACATACGCAGTCAGCGATCCCTTTGCCTCACGATATCAGTCAAGCTTAAGGCGAGATACGTGCCATCCCTATAATAGCTCGACCATTCACTCGAACGTCTAGTGGATTTATCATGACTAACTTTTAGTCATTATGATTAACTTTTAATCACATTAGCATGGCCATGCACTTCCAAATCCATCTAACTCGAGGGGCCCAGAGATATCTCTCCTGTTATTAGGAGGGGCAAATTCCATCTTGACCGCTCACACCCCACGACATGTTTCATAGCATACCCGAAAATTACCTTTATAACTACCTAGTTACGGAATAGCGTTTGGTAATCCCTAAATATGCTATTACACATTCTGGGAATCAATGACAATCTCAGGTCTAAGGATCCCAAAGGTACATCATACAAGACAACAACTGATGGCACAATAATAACATCTCAGCAAAGTCTATTAGTGGGTCAGTCCAACACTATGTTCTCCAACATGTGTCCACATTATTGATTTGATATCTCCATATCAATGATCTGTGAAACATGATCATCAACCAATACATGTGCTAGTCCATAAATCATTATTGTCCAACACAATGATAAGGAACTAGGGATCATTTAGGATAATATTATGAAAGAACAATGAGTTTCACAAACAAGTCATGCACTTATCAATCAATGCAATAATTATTATCCATAGAACAAAATAACACTTTATTCAATCACACATAAACATAGACATTACACAATCTCTCATACATTAATCATGCAGATATCTAATACCCATGGATCTCATATGTGCCTCATGCTTGGGCTGAGAGAGAGATTTTGTCAACGAATCAGCGATGTTTGAGTCCGTGTGCACCTTGCATATCTTTACATCACCTCGAGCGACGATGTCCCGAATAAGGTGATAACACCGTAGTACGTGTTTGTTCTTTTGATGCGCTCTAGGCTCCTTGGCTTGCGCAATGGCACCACTATTATCACAATAGAGGTCCATTGGACTGGATGCACTAGGAACCACACCCAACTCAGAAACAAATTTTCTGATCCAAACAGCTTCCTTTGCAGCTTCTGAAGCGGCAAGGTACTCAGCCTCCGTTGTTGAGTCAGCAACCGTATCTTGCTTGGAACTCTTCCAGCTCACCGCGCCTCCATTGAGGCAAAATACATATCCAGATTGCGATCTCGAATCGTCTTTGTCGGTTTGAAAGCTAGCATCAGTGTAACCATTTACAACGAGCTCTTCCTCACCTCCATAGAGTAGGAACATGCCCATAGTCCTTCTTAAGTACTTTAGGATATTCTTATTAGCTCCCCAATGAGCTTCTCCTAGATTTGATTGGTATCTGCTCACAGCACTAAGAGCGTAGGCTACATCTGGGTGAGTACTTATCATGGCATACATGATGGACCCAACAGCCGAAGCATATGGAATCGCTCTCATTTTCTCTTGCTCATCTGGTGTCAAGGGACACTGAGTCTTGCTAAGAGAAACCCCATGTGACATGGGCAAGAAACCTTTCTTGGAATCCTGCATATTGAACTGTTTCAATACCTTGTCAATGTACGTGTCCTGGCTTAATCCAATTAGCCTCTTTGATCTATCTCTATAGATCTTAATGCCCAAAATGTAAGCTGCCTCTCCTAAGTCCTTCATTGAGAAACTCTTTCTCAAAGAAGTCTTAACAGCTTCAAGCATTGGAATATCATTACCGATCAGCAATATGTCATCCACATAAAGGACCAGAAAGACAAGCGCGCTCCCACTAGCCCTTTTGTAAACACAAGGCTCTTCTTCGTTTTTAATGAAGCCAAACCCTTTGACTACCTCATCAAAGCGAAGATTCCAACTCCGAGATGCTTGCTTTAGTCCATAAATGGACTTTTGAAGCTTGCATATCTTCCTAGCATTTTGTGGATCGACAAAACCTTCAGGCTGTGTCATGTACACATCCTTACTTAGGTTTCCATTAAGGAAAGCCGTTTTGACATCCATTTGCCATATCTCATAATCATAAAATGCGGCAATTGCTAGAAGGATCCGTATAGACTTTAGCATAGCGACGGGCGAGAAGGTCTCATCATAATCAACCCCTTGAATTTGCTTAAAACCTTTCGCCACCAATCGTGCCTTATAGATGTGAACATTTCCATCCATGTCTATCTTTTTATTAAAAACCCATTTACACTCAATGGTTTTTACACCATCAGGCGGATCTATCAAGTTCCAAACTTGATTTTCTCTCATGGATTCTAATTCGGATCTCATGGCTCCAAGCCATTTCTCAGAGTCCGGTCCCATCATTGCTTCACTTTAAGTCTTAGGCTCATCATTGTCTAACAATAATATGTCTCGCTGCCCCGTGGTTAGGAGCGTGAACCTTTTAGGAGCACGACGTGCCCTTTCTGACCTACGCGGGGCTGGTGTTCAACAATTGGTTCAACAACAATTTGTTCATCCAATTGTGGTATAGCGGAAGAAGAAACATTTTCTGGAGCTTCTTGAACTTCTTCTAGTTGCACCGTTCTCCCACTTACCCTTTTGGAGAGAAACTATTTCTCTAGAAAAACACCATTACGAGCGACAAACACTTTGCCCTCTTCCCGGTTGTAGAAATAATAACCTTTGGTTTCCCTAGGGTATCCTACAAAGAAGCATTTATCAGACTTGGAAGAAAGCTTATCAGACGTCATACGTTTTACATAAGCCTCACATCCCCAAATCTTAAGAAAAGACAACCCGGGACGCTTCCCAGTCCATATCTCATATGGTGTCCTTTCCACGGATTTAGATGGAACCCTATTAAGTGTGAAAGCGGCAGTTTCTAGAGCGTATCCCCAGAAGGACAATGGAAGATCACTTTGGCTCATCATAGACCTAACCATGTCTAATAAGGTTCGGTTCCTCCGTTCGGATACTCCATTCCATTGGGGCGTTCCTGGCGGAGTCCATTGTGGAACAATTCCACATTGCTTTAGATGTTCACCAAATTCATGGCTCAAATATTCACCACCACGATCAGATCGTAGGAGTTTAATAGTCTTGCCCAATTGATTTTGTACTTCATTTTGAAATTCTTTGAACTTTTCAAAGGATTCAGACTTATGCCTCATTAAGTAGATGTAACCATATCTACTAAAGTCGTCGGTAAAAGTTATGAAGTACTGAAGACCACCTCTGGCAGTGCAACTAATTGGTCCACATACATCCGTATGTACAAGTCCTAATAGTTCACTCGCCCTCTCACTATTTCCTGTGAAAGGCGACTTAGTCATTTTGCCAAGTATACAAGACTCACATGTATCAATTGATTCAAAATCAAAAGAACTTAGAAGACCATCTGTATGGAGCTTCTTTATGCGCTTCTCATTTATATGACCTAAACGACAATGCCAAGTATACGTGGGATTCAAATCATTAGGCTTGAGCCTTTTCGCATCAATGTTATAAATAGGCTTATTCTCAAGATCTAAGTAATATAATCCATTCACCAATGGGCAATTACCATAGAGAATATTATTCAAATAAATGGAACAACACTTGTTCCTTATTATGACCTCATAACCATCACCTTCCTCCAAACACTTTGAAGAATCAATGTTTTTGCCTAAGGCGGGAATATAATAACAATTATTTAACTCCAAAACTAATCTTGATGGTAATGAAAGTGGATAAGTTCCGACGGCCAATGCAGCAACCTTTGCACCATTGCCGACGCGAGCATCCACCTCGCCCTTTGCACATTTCCTTGCTTCTTTAAGCCCCTGCAACGATTTGCAAGTATGAATCATCGATCCGGTATCAAATACCCATGAATCATAAGGACATGTAGCAACATTATTAATTTCAATAACATTGATACCTGAATTAGAAGTGTCTCCACCCTTCTTCTTCAGCTCTTCCAGATAAAGCTTGCAATTCATCTTCCAATGACCGGGTTTCTTGCAGTGAAAACAAGGATCACTACTCGCCGGTTTGGGCTTAGGAGCTGCTGCAGGCTTAGGCTTGGTGCTAGAGATCTGATCTGTAGCCTTAGCCTTAGTCTTGCGCTTTTGTTTCTTGCTATCCTTTTGAACCAAGTTAACTTGACTTGGACCAGATTTTTTGATGCTTGCCTCAGCTGTCTTAAGCATCCCATGCAACTCAGCCAATGTTTTCTCTAAGCTATTCATTTGAAAGTTCAAAATGAAAGGCTCATAGCTCGCAGGAAGTGACTGGAGAATCACATCTGTGGCCAAATTAGGGTGTAGAGCAGCACCAAGTTTCTCCAGATTCTCAATGTAACCAATCATCTTGATCACATGAGGACTGACAGAACCGTTTTCAGCTAGCCTGCACGCAAACAAGGACTTTGAGATGTTGTACCTCTCAGACCTTGCTTGGTTCTCAAACATGCCACGAAGTCCCTCAATCATATTGTGGGCATCCGCGTTCTCATATTGCTTCTGAAGCTCAGAGGACATAGTGGCAAGCATGAGACAGCTAACATCAACTGCATCATTGGTATGTTTCTCATACTCCCTTTTCTGAGTGGCAGTAGCATTTTCTGGCAGATCATCAGGATAGGGAAGCTCTAGAACATATTCTTTTTTCTCTTGCTTGAGAACAATTCTCAAGTTGCGATACCAATCAATAAAGTTTGTTCCACTAAGCTTTTCTTTTTCAAGAATTGAGCGCAAATTGAAAGTGTTACTAGCGGTTGGTGCCATGATCTACAACAGAAAATATGCAAATATAAGCACTATGTAAATATAAAACTCTTATAAATATTTTAACAAAAGTTCATTATTCCACTATATGCTTGGAACCGTTTTCCCTCAAAACGACACATAGTGGTTCAAGATCCATATTCAACTTAGATCCTAGTGAGCTTTGGCATCACCGCTAGAAATCTAGTGACATAGGTAAGCAACACTTTGCTAATCACATCCCTATGTGACTCTTGTTTGTTGGGTGGCATCACATGCCCCGGCGCCAACACCATGCCCCAAAGCCCAAAACCGTTTTGATAGCTTTGTTAATTAAACCAATACTATGCATATAAATGTCCGACATTTATCCTAATAATTAAGATAGTTGAGGTACTCTACTTTGGCAGACCTACCATACAACGATCATAATTTTAATAGGTGCAGCTATTGGAAGGGCATATAATTTAATTTTTTTTGAGGGAACCTATTCTAGCATGTTAATCATATCTAATATAAATAACACATGAAAGAATAGGATGATAAGAACATCATCACAGGCAATCATATTAACTGTGAAATAGTATGACCCCTTTCAATTGGTGATCTCCATCTCCATTGTCATCGTCATGTCTCCCGTCCCTTCAACCATCATGCTTGAGGCCTCTATGAACTAACACTTAGCTACTACAACTAATATATAGTAATAAATTACATGAGAATATCAAGCATCACAGGTCGACACGTAGGCTGTTATACAATAATATGACAGCCTCAACCCAGCTGTAATTAATCATGGCACGCAGGCCATGCAAATCACACATATACATCACATGCATCTTTTGGGCCATACCATTCACAACATTCTCTGCAAAAACAAGTTAGGCGAGAAGCGAATGCTAACATGTGGCCAAAAAGGGTTGTAACAATCTAGACGTGTCCGTACGGCGGTCCCGTAATGGAAATCCTATCGGGAAAATCATATTTGCCCAATTTTGAGTCATTCACAATGGCTTAGTTTTCCATTAGGTTTTTATTAGTAGACTGCGGTACATAATTATGATACTATTGGCTCCTCTACTGGCGCACGCAGTTAGTCCCGATGGTGATTCCAGCCGGTAGGGACAAGTCGCGCGCGCACGGAGAAGGAACACAAATAAATCAATGATGCATGTATCGCTATCCGCCCATTACCTTGTGAACCTCCCTATCATCATTGATCTAATCAATCCGAACACAAAAACATGTAATAGATCTCATCTAGTACATCAACATATCAACTATATGCACAAGAACTAGATCACAAACTACACAAGGTCGGCTCTGATACCACTGTTGGGGAACGGGTAGGCTACGATAGCATATAATAATTTCTACCGTTCAACCAGGAAACCTTACAAGAGAGGATCATGGATTGTTACCACTAGACGCGCAGGCGGAGCGGAAGCGAATGTTAGAGCAGCTCGATCCAACGTAGTCGCGCGTCGGTGTAGAGGAAGTAGTCGATCACGTCAATCGTCTCCTTCTAGTCCAGCCGTAGGCACCGCAGCAGCAGCAGCGCCTCCTCGCGGTATCCACACGTACGGGGTTGGAGCACCGTGCGCGGCGTGCTAGCACTGACAACACGGTTAGGATTTTGTGGGCGAGAAAGAGGAGCACGGCGGCTAGGGTTAAGGACTGGTGGAATCACCTGTGCCTTAAGCCTCTCCTCCACTTAAATAGACCCTTCTAATGGGCCTCGACTAGTTGGCCCATTAGTGGACTAATTCCTCACGAATCAATATCCGTATGACCCTCACATACGGATCAAATCCGTATTATCTCTTGGACATATCTCCAACAGGTGCCTGGTTCGTGCACGTGTAACCGGATGCTGGCGCGCACCCGTGAGTCCAGGGCGTACGTCAAGGACCTACACGCCAGCAGTGCTGGAGCCCGTCACAGCTTACCAACGTGGTCGTCCTCTGACTGACTGCGAGGCAATACACGCGGTACCGCAAGTTTTAGGAAGTAGAGGGAGAGGGGAGGATTAGCACCACTGCCTCTGCACACTGCTGCAGATTCGTCCTATGCTCAGACGCAACGTAAGCTGCATGACATAGCTGATGTTAATTAAATAGCTCTAGCTAGCAGCGGCGCTTTGATTTGTTTTGCGTTGTAATATGTCTGACATGGATGATAATTTTATTTTTGTAAATGTTGGATATACATCCTTTTTTCTACAAACATGTACAAGTATTTTTTTTACCACTCAGTTTCAGCCATAGATTCTGCTATACAATATTAATTTAACCTTTTATAAGGACCATTACATCTTATTTAAAGGAATCATATGCCAAAATTTTGGCCCTTGAGCTACTGGTCACCAACAACCCCTGTACCACGGCTTATAATTGTGTAATATGTAGAACTAGCAGAAAAATATGAAGACGGGTGAATGTATGGTGTCTATATATAGCTTCTTAGCCATAAGTAGCAATCTTCTCCAACAGTATTCAAAACAAATAGAACGAGAAATTGAATCGACTAGATAGTCGAAGCTCTAGTTTATTACTAAAACCTAGAAGGTGCGCATGTGATAGATGATGTTTGTGACATAGCATTAGGCATGTGATGGTTCCACGCCAAGATCATCGGCACCATTAGATAAGAGTGAGATGCACCGGGAATGTGAGATGAACTTGAATCATCATACACACCAAGCTTTTCACATTTGCTTTGACAGCAAGAGTATAGAACTGTGTCATGTGTAGAAGTCCACCCACACGATCCTCTTCGAGCTGTAGGTGCTCAAAGAGAAAGGGGCTCATCAAGCACCTGATCAGCATCATTGGCACTACCAGAGAGGACACACCACCGCGGCACGTGGAGGGATGGTGACACGGGGATAGATGGTAAGTTGGATACAGCACAGTAGTAGTGGGCTGACAAAATGTGCCATGTGTGGCGTGCTTAAGTAGAGGAGAGAGCGAGTAGTAACCAAATCTTTGCCTCCTTCCTCTGTTCTTCCTTTCTATCTCTTACTTCTCAAATCCTACTACTTCTGCATCGGGATCCTATGGTGTAGTAATCTAGCTACTTACTGTACTGTATTTTGTGATTGTGTTGTGTGTTTCCAGTGAGTACTACACAGCGCAACTGTTTATAATGTGATTCCTGTAGGCAGTATGATATTAAACTTTTTGAGGATGATTCCACCGATTGGTCACCAACGACTATGTACCATAACTTTAGCTGTAATAGTACGGAAGAAGTCTAGTCAATGTAATGGCTATATATAGCTTCTAGACCATGAGTACTAGAAATCTTCTCCAGAAGCTACAAAAGCTAATTTTGATTTAATGACACTGATTGTGAGTTCAAGGATATGTTGCCTTATGAGAATGGGTGGCGTCACCCGTAGTTGTTTTATCCTTTAAGCACAACATCATGTATTGACAGACCCTCTCAGCTCTGTTTGGAGTGAGGTGGCGGTGTTTGTAAGGGATCGTTTTCTCTCTTCTTAATACGAAGATACATAGGCCTCCTACATACTTGAGAAAAAAAAGAGAATGAGCAGCCTCAAGAATTCGAACTGGTCCGTTCACCAGAGTTCAACTCATTGGTTGGGCAGATATAGAAGGAAAATCATGTCAGCCCGCAGCTGAAATCATCAATGAAGGACGACCATGGAAGATTGGTGAGGAAAAAAACAATAATTGTTGTACAAGTGGGCAAGGAGATGATGAAGTGACATCATGAGATAGCAGGACTCGTCTCTGCAGCAATCTACAAAGTTCGTATCCGCAATATTGCACGTTGTTGCCCGGGGGGGACAACAGCAAGAAAATACCCTGAATTCTTTTTAGTGGCAAGAAAATAAAGAAACAATAAAAGGTTTAAGGAATGACCTATATTTTACAAAAACATGTTTGCATAGCGTGTATAGACATTTACCTACTCTTCATACTGTTATATGTGCTTTGGTTGAAAGCTTAGGAAAGCTATCCCAGGCCTGACAACTTCTCTCTGGTCTCCAGCCAAAGAGGCCCCACATATGTACATATTGCATGCCTGGTCTTGAATTCTAGCAGGTGGCTTGTCCAGTAATGCTCTGTGGTTGATGAAATTTTAATGCAATACTCAACATGCTCTCCGGCCTATAGCTGTACAGCTCCATAAATAGTTGCTTCTACTTTGTTGACTATATATAAACCATGCACAGCTTCTTATTTTCTTCAGCCCAGAATGAGAACAAGGGAGCATGATCTTGTGATATGGAATAACTAAATGTTGGGTGACACTGATCTATGTCTTCTGGGAATGAGCGTCATCAGGAACTACAGCCGTTCACCAGAGTGTGCCTACTTCTTGCTTGGGAGATACAGAGTGGGCTGCCTCGCCCGTCGCTTTTCTCACATGTTCCTGTGCCAGCTCGTGTGCGCCCCTGAGCTCCAGGCTGAAGGCTGCACACGGACGCATCTTGTTAGGGTGGCTGTCGAGTACCTGCACCAGCGGTGCAGGGCCTATGGTGGAACACTCCGTCATAATTGTTTTGCACACTTGCGCCATGTGTCGAAGCAAGTACTGGTGGTGCGTGTACTGCAGCGACAGCGGCGGCCGTGAGCCAGTAGGTGCTTGTGTCGAATAACTGTAGCAAGGGTGCCGAGGGCCACTACGGCAGCGGCAGAGCATTCGGGCCCGACTGGCCCTGATGCAAACATTTGCACTGCATGCAACTGCACAACGACGCTGTCCTCCTTGAGGACTCGGATAGAAAAGTAGCGGAGAGTCATCCCATGTCATTTCGGCTTTGATCAAGTTGCTACATCTTATGAATGTCAAATATGCTCTGCAATAGACAATTGCTGAGACATCAGTCCCGGAGTGCTCCATGATAACAAAATTACAACCACTCTAATAGTTTCTTAGACTATTTGTCACACATGTTGTGACACTCCTAGTGTCATTAGGGTCCCAAGGGCATCACTTAGACAGCATAAGATCATACCACCAAGAATTTGAATTTAAATTTTGCAATTCAAATTGAATTCAAACCCAATTGAATGATCTTTGTACTGCAAGTCCTAAATTTTCAGTAAAAGTCACCACTGAAAAACTTATATGTTGATGGTCATGGTCAATTAGAATTTTGAGAATTTTCTCAGATTTTTAATCCATCATTAAAGGCCTCAAATAAACGTTAGAATGGTTAAAAACCAGCTCTGTTCATAAAATTCCTGATCAAATTTTAGTGGGAACTGTTGGTAGTTAGTATTTTTATAAAAACCAACACATTATGGGGAGCCTACCCTATTTTTGGTCTGATTTTAGCAGCTCTGGATCAGTTCTATCAAAAATAACAAATGCAGTAGGCTGATAGGAATGGAAAAAGAAATGAAAAAGAAAAACTCCCTGCGGACCCCACCTGTCAGCGACCCTGAAGAAACACACTCGGCCGCAGCCGCGCTGCCCGGCCCGACGCGCGCCGCGTGGTCGCCGGCGTACGGCCAACGGCCGTTGGCACGGATCGACGGCCCCACGCGCACGTTGGGACATCCCCTCTGTCGCCTGTCCGAACGCACACCCCCCCCCCCCATTCACTCCTTCGCTCTCACTCTCTCTCCCATCGCCTCTGCCTCCGCCGTCGCCTCTGCCCCGTCTCGCCTGGCCGCCACCGCCCGTCGGAGCCCGAGCCAAGCTTCTGGGAGCAACGCCGAGACAACCCGACGAACCTGCACCTGTTCCCTCTGCATCGCGCGGCCGGCATTGGGAGATCGGCCCGGTTCTTCCCCGGCGCCGATAATCGACCCCGAACTGTTCCCCCGCGCCGCTTCCATCCTGAGGTGAGCCAACTTCCGATTCCTCGCACGAGGAGCTCTCCCTCTTGATCGCGCACGCGTTTGAACTCGGATTGGACGAATCCTTCTACCGCTTCCCTAGATTCTTAGCTTGGGGCTGCCGCCGACCACCGCAGCCCCCACCCCGCCGGTGAGACCGCATCCCCGGCCTCCCCCTCGCAGGGGAAACTCGATAACACCCTTCTCCATGCTTCGGTGAAGCTCTCCGACAAGATCCAGAGCCTTTCCGCCCTCCCCTTTTCGTGCTAGCCGTCGCCGAACCCTGCCTGCTTCCGCCACCGTCGCGGGGCCATGCCCGGCCACCGCTGGCGGTTCCCGACCGCCTAGATGGGTGCGCGACGTTGAGTAGACCATTTTCCCCTCCAAAACCAGCTCGAGCCAGGGCCCGCAACGGGCTGCGGCGAGCCCCCGGCCAGCGCCGCCGTGCTCCGGCGAGCGTGCGCGCACGCGCGGGGGGGACTCGGGCAAGCTGGCCAGTGGACCAGCCGGGCGCGGGGCCGTGCCCGCCTGGGCCGAATCTGGCCCAGGAGCACCTCCCCGTGGGCGAGGCCGCCGTGGGCTGTCGGGATTGCGGCCCGCGAAGTAAAAATCGGATTTTTTGATTTAATCATTTCCAGAATTAGGTTAAACTGGTAAAATGCATAGTGAAGTGAATAATAGGAATTTTTTGGCAAAATAAATTTTTTTAGCATTGTGTGGGATTGTACTAATAAGGAAAAATGCTAAATCACAGTGCTTGTTAATTGTACTGTTAGGATTTAATTAAATGTGGAAAACACTTAAAAATCCATAACTAATTCATTATTAGGTATTTTTGAGCAAACTAAAATTCTCTGAGTTTCCCTACTCATGTACGGTTATATAAAAATGCTAATGCCGCATGCATGGTAATATTTATACCAGGGTTAAAATAAATAGGAAAAACACTAATAAAATTTTAATTAATTTCAAAGAGCCGATAAAATATTACAAATTGGTCACCAAGTAGGATTGTCAGTTTTAGTCTCCCTGGAAAAGTTTTATAAAGAAATTCTCTATATATTAGCTGAAATTAATTTAATGCTTTTTTCCTTATAATAATTAATAGAAATTATTAGATTGGTGCATGACAGTGAAACTTAACAATTAAATCACTCCTGGTGTAACCTAATTATAATAAATCACCCCTGCCCATTTGAAGATCAGAATCATGTCAATTTAATAAATTATGCCCCGAGTGCAATTTTACCCGTTGGTAAAAAGGGGTTCCGCTCTAGGGCTGTTCACGGGTACTTAGTACCTTGCGAGGATTTTTCTCATCACACAAATATACTATTTAATTAGCATCTACTGGTCATGGACATCACTTGCATAGCTTCGCCCCGACACACACAAACACACCGTACTTGGGTGCGACGTCGTCGCGATCAAGTACTGGAGTCCATGAAGGAAATACACGAAACGCCCTCACCCTGTGCCCCACTCAATAAGATATACTATTGAACGCATCACCGCACCCCGTTTAATTCCACCGATAACAGTGTACATTAACGTATTTATTGAGGAAGTGCCATGAATTTTCTCTTATAAGTAGCATCTTTTGCATCATGTAGATCATGCCGTGAACCACGTGGAGACGGGACCAGAGTGGGAAGGTGCCGTTGCCGAGCAAGAGCAGACCCAAGGCAAGCCCCGGTGCATAACCCCGTTTTAAATTTTTATTTTATCACTAGCTAGGGATGTAAGTTTACCTGTGCATTAAGTGATAGGAGTTGATTGCAACCCTAGCGTGCAGTAGGTCCCTCTTCCCGATTATAGCCTCAAGACGGTAGTCGCTCTGCTTAAATTAGGACGACTACTTATCGAGTGGTATGGAGACCACTCGTAGATAGGAAATATGACCACTGGGGAATGATATCGGATAAAGGAAAGGGCAGATGGAATCACAATGAAGACCGGACGGGCAACTAGGTGGAAAGGGAAGGACAACTTGTCTTCAAGGAGGTAGCCCCGTCCGAGTCACCTAAGGTTACGCCTCGTGTCCGGCCCATGGGATCAAGTTTGAACGTACTGTTTGCATGCTAGAGATATGGGCCCAGTAAACCGACGTAGCGACGACTATCGCTTGGTCTGAAGATAGCCTTCTCCCTTCTTTGGTGGAACTGGGGCTGAGAGGAGGGAGCAATCCACCCACGGATGGCGGCACGGGGCGCATCGCGTTGGAGGACCCTTCTCGGGGGAGTCTGGACCCGGAAGATCCTGCGGTACCGTAAGCGAAAGGTTGCTCCATGTGGCTTCCTGGAAGCGTGTATGGATCGTGCAAGCAGGTTTCTCCTGCAGTATGTAAATCGATTCGAGTCGCTGCCCCTCACAGTAACGAGTACCATTTGATCGCTGGTCCGGAACAGTGTCGGAAGCCATTAAGACGATGTGTGGGTTTAATATTGTTGTTTTGGAATTTGTAAGATTGTATTGCAACCATGATTGTTATAGCTCTAGTGCAAACTAAATTTATTATTCTGCATGACAACTCAACTTGATGCTAAAACTTGAAAAATAAGGATCCACTCTTAGGCGGGCTCTCTGGCAATAAAAACCCTATCCCTAGCCTTGCATGTCTAGGTGTCGGCTGTAGTTGGCCATTTTGACGGGTCAGTCTTGCTGAGTAAATTAGTTACTCAGGGCGTAGCTCTATGTGGTTTTCAGATGACCAGGACGAAGAATGCCACTGTGGTGGGAGGTTCCATTGGGAGGGCCAGCGTCCCGACTGTTGGAACCTCGAGTGGGAGCTGTGCACAAATGAAGATGAGGATTAGGTCTTTGCTTGCCGGTACGGTGCTTGGGCAAGGCACCTACTATGGCCGGATAATCCCTATGTGTCGCCGTGAGAGGGCGACTGTATCTTAGCTATTCCGTCGAATGGGTGAGCCAATTGTCGAACTTTTCGCTTCCGTAATTTATTTCTGTCAAAACTCCGGTTTGTAATATAACTTCGGATTTATGTAAACTCTGCCTCCCCACCTATGTTCCTGTTGCAATTATTTTCTCTGTCATGTATTGTACTATTGGGCGCCACAGCGCGTGTTGCCAGCCGAGGGAGATCCTGGAACGGAGCCGTCTCCGTGGTAAGGCGGGTCCGTGACAGCGTGGTATCAGAGCGATCTCGGGAATAGTGCAATATTCAAGGACATATTTTCGAAAACCCCGTAACGATCGTGTGAGGACATGCCCATTAGGTTATTAATAGTTATGATCCAGATGGCAAAGCTAACTATAGAAGGTTGTTTGTTTAAATACAGCATCTACGGCATCGTCAACGCAGGTATGTGTCCCGCCCAGTGGACTGTAACATGGGAAGCTAGCACAATGGTGTGAACGCGGGCTGATTGCGTAAAACATCAGTGTCCTGCCCTAGGATAATAATAAGGGATTATTTTCGGCTCGTTTATTTGATTTGATGTAATATTTCTGGAATGAATCTTCTACAGGTACGCTAACCACGATTCTCGTAAGAAGCACGTAGTATACGACTGACTTGAGAGATCGATTGCCACCGACTATACGTATGGTCGTATTCGTGACCGAATTTTATTTGGTGAGGACGGATAGGCCGAAATCATATGCATAAATGAAAAATATTAAAAAGCATCAAGACATCAATAAGAAACTGAAATTTCAGCAGACGGGTCGTTCATATAAAAATCGATATCTCTCCTCCTGAAAGTTAAAAGCATGCAAACGAATACTTATTGAAATCGAGAATGAACTCCCCATACGTTCAGTAAGAAGACTTTGGTTTAAAGATTTCCGGACAATACCATCTTGGCCGTTCGAGTCAGCACGTCGAAATCGGGTTAATAAATTTCAGATTTTAACCTATTGTGTAAAATCCGTAATTCCTTACGCCGATCACCCCTAGGGCTGTAGTTGCACTTTCAGGAAAATGGTGAAGGGTTCTACCACTTTAGTACTCAGGCTAGATTCTATATATCACTCATTGCATCAAATTGTTCTATTTTGGCCTGCACCCTCTGCGTTGGGAACGAGTACTCACTATTTGGGGTTTGTGTTCCAGATGGACGAGCACGGGTTTGAGCTGTTCCAGCATGACGGGTGGCGTTATACCACCGGTCTACACCACCGTGGCTTTCCCACCCTCCTGTGGGAAATGCTACGCGCCTTGGGCTACGAGGAGCAGCCGTCGTACCGTGGGCGTGAGACCCGCCGCCACGGTGTGCCTTTTGCAGAGGTGCATCTCAGTGTCTCCCCACACCCGCGCAACCCCGACTTGGCGGGTATGGAGAGCACCGTCACGGCCGGGAGCCTCAGGGAGGGCCAGGAGAGAGTCGCTCACCGGGCTCTCACTCACTTCTATGGGCGCAACGTAGCAATGCTCTCGGGGACTCCGTTCGAGATGATCCCCATTTGGCACCAGGCTGACCCGGTGTGGCGGAGGCGCGTGAGACACGTCTCTCGTGACGACTACCCGGAGTACCACGCGGGGTACCACCGTGTAGCTCAATACTCCGAGTACCTCCTCAACTTGGATGAGGAGTCTAGCAGCCGCAGCAGAGTTTTGCTGGCGGATGCTGAGCAAGTGTGGCTGCAAAGGAACGACCTGCAGACACAGGTCGATGCACAGTAGAGAGAGATTCAGCGGTTGACCGCTGCTCTTGAGGCGAGTGAGGCTCGCGTGTCGGAGATCACTGAGCAGCGGGACACACTCGCGCAGGAGGTGGACAGACGAGGTATAATTATGCAGCAGCGGGCAAACCACAACGAGCACCTACAGCAGCAGCTGGCAAGTGCCCAGCAGGAGATGGACCTTATGGCGGAGGACCTAGAGACACTGGCTCATGAGAACCAGGACCTCCAGGCTCAGTTGGACGCGGTTGCTGCACCGCCCGCAGCACCCGTGGAGGAGGAGCCAGAGGAAGACGCGGGCGAGGAGTCTGACGTGGACTACGAGCCACCCGCTCCGACCGACGCGGACCGACTAGGGCCCTCTGGCACCGCCAGTGTCAGGGCATGGCAGTAGTAGTAGACGCGACTAGGTCGTGCTTGTAGGGCATGGTAGATGGATAGCTTTTGGGACACTCCACGCGTGGTTGCTGTATTTTGGGGATCACCCGCGTGATTAGCTTTTGCAAACTCGATGGCCACATATTCCGAGTTATGTAGAGTGGAACTGTTGACTTGTACTAGAACTATGTTAACTTGGACAATTTCAGCTTCATTGAAAATTATGTTTACCAAATTGCTGCCCCGTGTGCTGTATTATTTGCTTTGGTAACCTATAATGCTCCTGTTGGATAAGAGACTAATTGGACCCTTATTCTTGCATTTCAGAATGGTGCGCACCCGTAACACCAATGAGCTGCATGGCGGGCAGCCCGAAGGTTCCAGGGCTAGGGGGACTGACTCTCCGCAAGGGACTCCACCACCGCCGCCGCCATCCAACCCCACGCAAATGATGGCGCAGTTTTTCGCTACTATGATGGAGAGCCAGCAACAGCAGGCGGAGTTCATACGGGAGCTGGCACAACAAAACATAGCAGCACGTAATGCTAGGGGCCACCACGATGGAGCACCGCAGAACAGCTCCTACTCCGATTTCCTCGCCACCAGGCCGCCCACATTCAGCTCAACTACCGAGCCCATGGAGGCAGAGAACTTCCTTCGCATGCTCGAGTCCAAATTTGGGCTCCTTAATTGCACGCCGATGCAGAAGACCCTGTTCGCCGCGCAGCAACTGCATGGTGCGGCTGGGGCATGGTGGGCCAACCATGTCGCCTCTGTGGGAACCGACCGACAGATTACGTGGGACGAGTTCAAGGATGCGTTCCATGCTCACTACATTCCTGCGGGGCTCGTCCGCAGGAAGGCGCGTGAATTCGCCGCTCTAAAGCAGGGCAACCGCAGTGTCGAAGAATACTGCGAAGAGTTCAACCGGTTGGCGCTATACGCCCCGGAACAAGTGGACACCCCCGCCAAGCGCAAGGACCGTTTCTTGGAGGGACTAAGTGCTGAGCTATAGGACCGCCTCAACCTTAACATGGGAGGCTCATTCGCCGAGTTTGTCAACAACGCGATCGTCGCGGAAGACGGATATCGCAGGGTGATGGCAGAACGAAAGCGCTCCGCAAGTGCTATGGGGCCATCCAGTGGACCCCCACAGAAGTTCTGCATGGTGTACACCACCCCGTCGGGACAGAGGTACCGTTCCGCTCCCGTACCAGCACCTGTTGTGCGCCCGCCTCAGCCAGCACAGCAGCGACCCCCGATACCGCGCCAACAGCAGAGTCAGGGTGGGTTTCGCCCACCCCAGCAGCCGAATGCCCAGACCGGATCGTTCCCCTGCTACAACTGCGGTCGTCTTGGGCATTTCTCAAGGGAGTGCCCGCACCCTAAGAAGAGCACTGGCCAGAACCTGCCAAGGAATAACAACACCAACAACAACCGCAACAACCGAGGACCAGTTCGTGCTAGGCGAGTGAACAACACTACCTTGGAGGAGATTCCGGAGAACAGCCCCATCCTTGCTGGTATGTTCTCTGTTCGAGACCACCCTGCACTTGTACTGTTTGACTCAGGAGCATCTCATAGCTTTGTCAGTGGTTTCTTCGATGATAAGTACCGGCTGCCTCGCACCCTTATGAAAGCACGGTACACCATTAGATCAGCCGGTGGACAAACCCCTGCTCTATATGAAATAGACAAACTCCCAATAACCCTAGGATCAAAAGTTTACCCTACTAAGTGCATGGTCCTAGATGGGTGCAACATTGACATTATTCTGGGCATGCCTTGGATGAGGCAACATAAAGCTATACTGGACATAGACGCCTACACTGTGCACCTAAACTCTCCCACCCATGGTAGCGTAAGCTTCCGAGTACGACCACCCCAACTTGTCGCACCAAGCATTCACCACACCACCGACGGACCAATAAAGGTTATTCCAGTGGTTAGAGAATTTCCGGACGTATTCCCTGACGATCTCCCAGGACTTCCACCGGATCGGGATGTTGAGTTCAAGATTGAGCTTCAGCCAGGGATGGCACCTATATCCAAAAGGCCGTATAAAATGGCGCCTAAGGAACTAGCTGAGTTGAAGGAGCAACTTAAGGAGCTGCTGGATAAGGGATTCATTCGGCCAAGCTCCTCGCCTTGGGGTTGTCCGGCACTATTCGTAAAGAAGAAAGATGAGACCTTGAGGCTGTGTGTAGACTACCGCCCCCTCAATGCGGTGACGGTCAAGAACAAATACCCACTGCCCCGGTTTGACATCCTCTTCGACCAATTGATAGGAGCCAAGGTGTTCTTCAAGATTGATCTCCGGTCGGGTTACCATCAAATTAAAATCCGTGCCGAAGACGTTCCCAAAACAGCCTTTTCTACCCGGTACGGTCTATATGAGTATTTAGTGATGTCGTTCGGATTGACAAATGCACCGGCACACTTCATGTATCTCATGAACTCAGTGTTCATGCCCGAGTTGGACAAGTTTGTGGTGGTGTTCATTGATGACATCCTAGTCTACTCGAAGTCAGAAGAAGAACATGCAGAGCATCTCCGTGTTGTCTTACAGAGGTTAAGGGAGCACCAGCTATATGCTAAGTTTAGCAAGTGCGAGTTTTGGTTGAAGCAAGTATCATTTTTAGGCCATATTGTCTCGGAAGAAGGCATCGCGGTAGATCCCAGCAAGGTAAGAGATGTGCTGAACTGGAAGACACCGAAGACCGTATTTCATATACGCAGTTTTCTGGGATTAGCTGGCTACTACCGCTGTTTTATTCCTAATTTTTCTAAAATTGCAAAGCCCATGACCGAGTTGCTTAAAAAGGATAAGAAATTCATATGGGATGAAGGCTGCGAAGATGCTTTTCAAACCTTGAAGAGGCACCTGACCACGGCCCTAGTATTCGCTCAACCGGACCTGGGGAAGCCGTTCGATGTCTATTGTGACGCTTCGGGTATTGGATTGGGATGTGTGCTTATGCAAGACGGAAGAGTTATTGCTTATGGATCAAGGCAATTGAAGAAGCACGAGCAGAATTACCCCATGCATGACCTGGAATTAGCAGTAGTGGTATCGGCCTTAAAGGTGTCGAAAAATTACCTCCTTGGGAATTTAGTTCACATATACACTGACCACAAAAGCTTGAAGTATATTTTCACTCAAGACCACCTGAACATGAGACAGCGCCGTTGGTTGGAATTGATTAAGGATTACAAGTTGGAAGTCCATTACCACCCGGGAAAAGCGAATGTCGTGGCTAACGCCCTAAGCCGCAAGGCCCACTGCCACCACATCCTAGTCAGCCCACAAGTCCAAGATGGTCATTATGTGCAAGTAACACCCCACGGAGCCCTCTACAACTTAGCGTTGATTCCTACCTTACGGGAGGAAATAGTGACAGCCCAACAGAATGATAGATGCGTAACACATTTCAAAAGGAGACTAAAAGAGGGCGATGCTAAGGTACAATGCTTCCGAGAAGATGCAGAAGGTATTCTATGGTTCAAGGATCGACTGGTGGTTCCTAAGGATCTGGAACTCCGCAAGAAAATTTTGGACGAGGCTCACCTGGCAAGGTACTCCATGCATCCGGGCAGCAACAAAATGTACCATGATTTGAGATCCAAATATTGGTGGACTCATATGAAAAGGGAAATAGCACGTTATGTCGCAGAGTGCGACACCTGTCGCCAAGTCAAGGCCGATCATCTGAAGAAGGCAGGCCTACTACAACCCTTGAGTGTTCCAGCTTGGAAATGGGAAGATATCAGCATGGATTCCATTGTTGGTCTACCGTTAACGTCACATAAATTCGACTCCATATGGGTCATTGTGGACCGATTAACAAAAGTCGCCCACTTTATCCCTGTGTCGACGCGGTTCAAGATGCAAAAGTATGCGCAACTCTACATTGAGCGAATCGTGTGTTTGCACGGGGTGCCCAAGACTATCGTATCCGATCGAGGCTCCCAATTTGTGGGACGCTTTTGGGAGAAGGTACACGAGACACTGGGCACCCGGCTGATTAGAGGTTCCGCATACCACCCCCAAATAGACGGTCAAACGGAAAGAGTTAACCAAATATTGGAAGACATGTTGAGGGCATATGTGCTGAATCACAACAAGAAGTGGGACGAGTCCCTACCCTTGGCAGAATTTGCTTACAACAATAGTTACCAGGAAAGCATCAAGATGGCACCATTCGAGGCTCTCTATGGGCGCCGCTGTCGCACACCACTGAGTTGGTCGGAATCAGGGGAGAGGATAATATTTGGTCCGGAGCTAGTGCAGCAAGCTGAACAGAAGGTGCTTGAAATCCAATCCAACTTACATGCGGCAAAGTCCAGGCAGAAAAGTTATGCAGATAAAAGGCGCCGCCCGTTGGAATTCAGGGTCGGTGATATGGTCTACCTCCGAGTGTCACCCACCAAGGGTGTTCAACGGTTTGGAATTCGTGGGAAGTTAGCACCCCATTATATTAGTCCCTACCCTAACATCGCGAGATGCGGACCCGTGGCCTACCAACTCCAACTACCAGTGGAACTCACCGGAGCGCATGACACGTTTCACGTGTCCCAACTCAAGAGGTGTTTGAAAACACCGGTGGATATACCACTGGAGAGCATCCAACAACTACAACCTGACCTGACTTATGTCGAGCATCCGGTGAAAGTGCTAGACGAGAAGGAGCGAGCGACACGTAAGAAGACGCTGAAGTTCTATGGAGCAACCATACCGCCAGAGAAGCTACTTGGGAAACTGAGGATTTCCTGCAAAGCCACTACCCCGAGTTCCTACGCCACCACTTAGGTAAACCGACAACACCTCCCTTAATCTCGGGATGAGATTTCCTTTAGGGGGGAGGGCTGTGACACTCCTAGTGTCATTAGGGTCCCAAGGGCATCACATAGACAACATAAGATCATAACACCAAGAATTTGAATTTAAATTTTGCAATTCAAATTGAATTCAAACCCAATTGAATGATCTTTGTACTGCAAGTCCCAAATTTTCAGTAAATGTCACCACTGCAAAAATTATATGTTGATGGTAATGGTCAATTAGAATTTTGAGAATTTTCTCAGATTTTTAATCCATCATTAAAGGCCTCAAATAAACGTTAGAATGGTTAAAAACCAGCTCTGTTCATAAAATTCCTGATCACATTTTAGTGGGAACTGTTGGTAGTTAGTATTTTTTATAAAAACCAGCACATTATGGGGAGCCTACCCTATTTTTGGTCTGATTTTAGCAGCCCTGGATCGGTTCTATCAAAAAAACAAATACAGTAGGCTGATAGGAATGGAAAAAGAAATAAAAAAGAAAAACTCCCCGCGGATCCCACCTGTCAGCGACCCTGAAGAAACACACTCGGCCGCAGCCGCGCTGCCCGGCTCGACGCGCACCGCGTGGTCGCCGGCGTACGGCCAACGGTCGTTGCCGCGGATTGACGGCCCCACGCGCACGTTCGGACATCGCCTCTGTCGCCTGTCCGAACGCACACCCCCCACCCCCCATTCACTCCTTCGCTCTCACTCTCTCTCCCGTCGCCTCTGCCTCCGCCGTCGCCTCTGGCCTGTCTCGCCTGGCCGCCACCGCCCACCGGAGCCCGAGCCAAGCTTCTGGGAGCAACGCCGAGACAACCCGACGAACCTGCACCTGTTCCCTCTGCATCGCACGGCCGGCATTGGGAGATCCGCTCGGTTCTTCCCCGGCGCCGATAATCGACCCTGAGCTGTTCCCCCGCACCGCTTCCACCCCGAGGTGAGCCAACTTCTGATTCCTCGCACGAGGAGCTCTCCCTCTTGATCACGCACGCGTTTGAACTCGGATTGGACAAATCCTTCTACTGCTTCCCTAGATTATTAGCTTGGGGCCGCCGCCGACCGCCGCAGCCCCCACCCCGCCGGTGAGACCGCATCCCCGGCCTCCCCCTCGCAGGGGAAACTCGATAACACCCTTCTCCGTGCTCCGGTGAAGCTCTCCGGCAAGATCCTGAGCCTTTTGGCCCTCCCCTTTTCGTGCTTGCCGTTGCCGAATCCTGCCCTACTTCCACCACCGTCGCGGGGCCATGCCCGGCCATCGTTGGCGGTTCCCGACCGCCTAGATGGGTGTGCGACGTTGAGTAGACCGTTTTCCCCTCCAAAACTAGCTCGAGCCAGGGCCCGCAACGGGCTGCGGCAAGCCCCCGGCTAGCGCCGCCGTGCTCTGGCGAGCGCGCGCGCACGCGCGGGACTCGGGCAAGCGGGCTAGTGGGCCAGCCGGGCGCTGGGCCGTGCCCGCCTGGGTCAAATCTGGCCCAGGAGCACCTCCTCGTGGGCGAGGCCGCCGTGGGCTGCGGGGATTGCGGCCCGCGAAGTAAAAATCGGATTTTTCGATTTAATCATTTCTAGAAATAGGTTAAACTGGTAAAATGCATAGTAAAGTGAATAATACGAATTTTGTGGCAAAATAAATTTGGTTAGCCTTGTCTGGGATTGTACTAATAAGGAAAAATGCTAAATCACAGTGCTTGTTAATTATACTGTTAGGATTTAATTAAATGTGGAAAACACTTAAAAATCCATAACTAATTTATTATTAGGTATTTTTGAGCAAACTAAAATTCTCTGAGTTTCCCTAGTCATGTACGGTTATAGAAAAATGCTAATGCCGCATGCATGGTAATATTTATACCAGGGTTAAAATAAATAGGAAAAACACTAATAAAATTTTAATTAATTACAGAGAGCCGATGAAATATTACAAATTGGTCACCAAGTAGGATTGTCAGTTTTAGTCTCCCTGGAAAAGTTTCATAAAGAAATTCTCTGTATATTAGCTGAAATTAATTTAATGCCTTTTTCCTTATAATAATTAATAGAAATTATTGGATTGGTGCATGATAGTGAAACTTAGCAATTAAATCACTCCTGGTGTAACCTAAGTATAATAAATCACCCCTGCCCATTTGAAGATCAGAATCATGTCAATTTAATAAATTATGTCCCGAGTGCAATTTTACCCGTTGGTAAAAAGGGGTTCCGCTCTAGGGCTGTTCACGGGTACTTAGTACCTTGCGAGGATTTTACTCATCACACAAATATACTATTTAATTAGCACCTACTGGTCATGGACATCACTTGCATAGCTTCGCCCCGACACACACAAACACACCGTACTTGGGTGCGACGTTGTCGCGATCAAGTACTGGAGTCCATGAAGGAAATACACGAAACGCCCTCACCCTGTGCCCCACTCAATAAGATATACTATTGAACGCATCACCGCACCCCGTTTAATTCCACCGATAACTGTGTACATTAACGTATTTATTGAGGAAGTGCCATGAATTTTCTCTTATAAGTAGCATCTTTTGCATCATGTAGATCATGCCGTGAACCACGTGGAGACGGGACCAGAGTGGGAAGGTGCCGTTGCCGAGCAAGAGCAGACCCAAGGCAAGCCCCGGTGCATAACCCCGTTTTAAATTTTTATTTTATCACTAGCTAGGGATGTAAGTTTACCTGTGCATTAAGTGATAGGAGTTGATTGCAACCCTAGCGTGCAGTAGGTCCCTCTTCCCGATTATAGCCTCAGGACGGTAGTCGCTCTGCTTAAATTAGGACGACTACTTATCGAGTGGTATGGAGACCACTCGTAGATAGGAAATATGATCACTGGGGAATGATATCGGATAAAGGAAAGGGCGGATGGAATCACAATGAAGACCGGACGGGCAACTAGGTGGAAAGGGAAGGACAGCTTGTATTCAAGGAGGTAGCCCCGTCCGAGTCACCTAAGGCTACGCCTCGTGTCCGGCCCATGGGATCAAGTTTGAACGTACTGTTTGCATGCTGGAGATATGGGCCCAGTAAACCGACGTAGCTACGACTATCGCTTGGTCTGAAGATAGCCTTCTCCCTTCTTTGGTGGAACTGGGGCTGAGAGGAGGGAGCAATCCACCCACGGATGGCGGCACAGGGCGCATCGCGTTGGAGGACCCTTCTCGGGGGAGTCTGGACCCGGAAGACCCTGCGATACCGTAATCGAAATGTTGCTCCATGCGGCTTCCCGGAAGCGTGTATGGATCGTGCAAGCAGGTTTCTTCTGCAGGATGTAAATCGATTCGAGTCGCTGCCCCTCACAGTAATGAGTACCACTTGATCGCTGCTCCGGAACAGTGTCGGAAGCCATTAAGACGATGTGTGGGTTTAATATTATTGTTTTGGAATTTGTAAGATTGTATTGCAACCATGATTGTTATAGCTCTAGTGCAAACTAAATTTATTATTCTGCATGACAACTCAACTTGATGCTAAAACTTGAAAAATAAGGATCCACTCTTAGGCGGGCTTTCTGGCAATAAAAACCCTATCCCTAGCCTTGCATGTCTAGGTGTCGGCTGTAGTTGGCTATTTTGACGGGTCAGTCTTGCTGAGTAAATTAGTTACTCAGGACGTAGCTCTATGTGGTTTTTCAGATGACCAGGACGAAGAATGTCACTGTGGTGGGAGGTTCCATTGGGAGGGCCAGCGTCCCGACTGTTGGAACCTCGAGTGGGAGCTGTGTACAAATGAAGATGAGGATTAGGTCTTTGCTTGCCGGTACGGTGCTTGGGCAAGGCACCTACTATGGCCGGATAATCCCTGTGTGTCGCCGTGAGAGGGCGACTGTATCTTAGCTATTCCGTCGAATGGGTGAGCCAATTGTCGAACTTTTCGCTTCCGTAATTTATTTCTGTCAAAACTCCGGTTTGTAATATAACTTCGGATTTATGTAAACTCTGCCTCCCCACCTATGTTCTTGTTGTAATTATTTTCTCTGTCATGTATTGTACTATTGGGCGCCACAGCGCGTGTCGCCACCCGAGGGAGATCTTAGAACGGAGCCGTCTCCGTGGTAAGGCGGGTCCGTGACACATGTCACGTGGTGTAGCTTCAACTTTCTTGTGCCTTTTGTTTTACGTACATCCTAATGTTTTTGTAACAACTACTGTTTCCTCCTGCATGTTGCAATAATGAAACAACAAGGGTGTCTCCTTGTGAAAATATCGACAGGGCAAATCACAGAGGGAGGCTAGTCTCTTGGACGCGTGCATGTTACTTATGGGCAATGACAAATGTTTGTTCATGGAAGTTATAATACACATGCACACAGCATCATTATATTTTATCTTTCTTATGCGTACCCTCGCTTACTAATTACATAAGTAAGTTATTTATCGGCAACGGCAAATGTTTGTTCATTGAAGTTATAATACACATGCACACAGCATCATTTTATCTTTCTTACGCATACCGTCAGTTACTAATTACATAATGAATCCATGCATTATCATGTATCTCTGTCAATGTTTTTTAAATTTTTTACTAAAAAAAAAAGAGAATCTTGTGTTTCTGCTATATATATGAAAAATTGGTCACACTTTACCATTATTAACTAGAAAGAACAGCTAAACTTTATAAAATATAAAGAGAAACTATAGAACGGAGCATACGGTCAATTTCTCTCATAAATGATGGCGGTATTGGATTTTAATAGTCGTTGTATCATTTTATACATTTGCCTGGACGCTTTGCATTTCGTTGTTTAGACTTGCGTGTGCATTAAAGTTCCAGTGTATATATAATAAGCGAAAGCAGAGCTTCTCAGCTTCTCACGGTGCTTCCTCCAAAAAAAAAAAAAGAAGCTTCTTACGGTGCCGCTAAAACTAGCATAAAGGAAAACAAAATACATATATAGGGCCTGTTTGGGGGAGCGACAGCTTTTTAGACTTTTGCCAGAAGCAACGTCTTGGAGAAGCTCGGGAAGCGACGCTGGAGATGCTTTTTCGCTTTTAGTTCAACCTGAGCTTTTCGCGCTTGTGTGGTTGGAAAAAGCGGAACCGTTTGGGGGAGCGGTCCCCGCTTCTCGCACATTGGAAACGCAGAAGCGGCGAAACGCTACGCCAAACAGGGCCATAGTCATATACAGGGTGGAAGGGAGCGAGGGACATGGGGTACAACAGATCCATGGAGGCATGGAGTTGATAGCAGAGATAGGAGTCGGAGTCATCATGAACAGTAAAGCGCCTCTACAGATGACATGCATTCTTTTCTAAGTGTCATGCTCATGGTCAGTTGCCCCGGTTATTGAAATGTTATAGGAAGTTCAAAAAGTATTGGGATCTGTCTTTTGTGAATATCTGCATCCCTGTAATTGTGGATCCAAGATTTAAGTTAGCCTTTCTGGACTTTCGTTTAAAGAAAGGTTTCGGGAATATGGCGGCAACTTATCTCTCCCAAATAGAGTACAACTTCTGTGAGCTGTTTCGTGAATACTCCTTGCAAGCTGTTGATTCTCAATCCAAGAATGCAGAGTCAGATGTTAAGGATGTGGTAACTATTGATAATGGTGATCCATGGGCTGACTGGAGAGAGGTCCAGAATGTTCAGCAAATGAAGACAACATCGGAGCTTGACGAGTATTTGAGTGAAGAAACAGTGCCTGTGGGAGCCTCTTTCAGTATCCTTGAGCATTGGAAAGTTCACTCTACAAAGTATCCAATCCTTTCTCGGATGGCATGAGACATACTAGCTATTCCTGCATCAACAGTAGCATCAGAGTCAACCTTTTCTACAGGAGAGAGAATCATCAGTGATTATCGGAGCAGTTCAAAGAGTGATACTATAGAGGCCTTAATTTGTCTCCAAGATTGGGTAAGAAAAAAGGATAGCAACGAAGGCAATGTTGCTGGAATTCTTGTCGACTATGATGACAACGGCATATGAAGGTAACTCTTGCGCCTTACCAGTTCATGTTCACTAGGTGCTTGTATGAACAATGATGTTCACTAGATGCTTGTATCAGCAATGCTGTTCACTATACCTGTTCACTTACTAGTTCATGTTCAGTATAGTGCATTTGTTTCCTTCAGTACATTTTCAGTACTTCAGTTCATGTTGATTTGTTAGGAAGCTAGTGTTGTCCTCAATGTTATTGTTTTGCTCAAAGTCCACTAAAGTAGATTTTTTTTATATATTGGCTATAGTAATTTGCTACTTCTGGTACATGCAGACTTTATGGTTGCAGGGAAACTCCTATGACTGTTGCAGTTGGAGTTTCTTCTCTGCATGCTCATGATATGAAGCTACTGTTGACACACTTTTGCATGGACGCACTGCTTTGATGCTGCATCCACATTTACCCGCCAAAGATGTAGCAAGGAACTCGGACTACGGCAAGCAAGCCGGCCAATCCCAACAGGGAGACATTCACGGTAGCCATTCATGATAGCCTAGTGACGATGATTTGTCTGCTTTTCTTGAGGATCTTGTATTAGCTCAAGCTCAGTTATTGTTTATATTGCTATTGTTCTCAATGTTATTGTTTTGCTCTGTACAAGTGGATTGAATGAAGGGTAACTAGGTAAGGATGTTGATTCCTTGTGTTCATGATTGACATGATGATTCACTACGGGAAATCAATGATTTCCCGAGTGTCCAGAGCACTCGGCAAAGCCCTGAAAACACTCGGCAAAGGTTTTATCGAGTGCAACACTCGGCAAAGAGCTTTCGGTGAAAAAAGTGCCGGTAAAGAGCTCCTTGCCGAGTGTTATTTATCAGGCACTCGCCAAAGCTTTGCCTAGTGCCGACGCAACACACGACAAAATAAAGTTACCGTTAACGGAGCTAACGGCAAAAAAATATATTTGCCGAGTGTCAAAGGGATGGCACTCGGCAAAGACCCAAAGCTTTGCCGAGTGTTGATATAAAACACTCGGCAAAAGTTCTCTTTGTTGAGTGCCTTTTTTCCAGCACTCGACAAATGATTAACTGGTCGTTACAGAAGTAACGGCGCTCCTTTTTGCCGAGTATCGGTAGGTTTGGCACTCGGCAAAGAGGACGATTTGCCAAGTGCGGTGCTTTTTGGCACTCGGCAAAGGCTCATTTTACCGTGTGTGTTATGTTTGCCGAATGTCCTTCCCCTTGACACTTGGCAAATAGACCTTTTGCCGAGTACCTGATTTTTCGCACTCGGCAAAGGTGCAGGCACTCGGCAATGTGAGGTTTTCCGTAGTGATTGATCAATTGTTTCCGTAGTGATTGATCAATTGGGACAAATGCAGAATGATTTTGATTCCTTGTGTGGTTTGATGGAGCAAAGATTAATTTATTTTACTGTGTAGTAGACTGGTAAGCTTTCATTTTTTTTCTATGAGAGGATGTACAAATTAAATCTCAGTTCAAATGGATCTTGCGTCGTTCGCTCTGTGGCCGACTTGCGGCGGAAGCGGAACAGAACAGCCCAGCGGCGACTTGCTTCGGATGTTAGGCGGAAGCAGAACAGTTTGGAACAGAACAGCGCATTTGCGGCGACTTGCGGCGCCCGGGAAGAGATTGCGGCTGCATGCGGGACGCCGCATCAGCCCGCTTCGGACGTTGCGGCTGATGCGGCGCGCGGGGCGGGCAGCCGCATACCGCCCCGCTTGTAGCGCTAATGGTTACACATGTCAACATCTACAGCTCGATAAGACTGGGATGCACAAGGAATACGAATTGAACTTCCGTGCCGGCTCGCACGTAAGCTCAAGTGTGGATCGCCATCCATGTCACCAAAATACCTGCACCGCTGCCAGGGAAGTAAGAAGGAGAGGAAGATCAGCGCCTGAGCATGCAGGCTCATGCACATGCTTGATGCAGCTGGTAGATATTCTGCTGCTCTAAATAATAAGTATTTCCCAGTCACACGGTGAACGATTTTCTCTTAGACTGCAGCTAGGTTAATCTTCCTGACATTACTATTATGGCACCAGTTGTAAAAAATTGGAATCATAATTTTACACATGATACATGTTTGGTGTTGAATAACTTGAAAACAAATGCTTCTTGGGGCACAATTTGATAGGAATGTGGACTAGAAAAGAAAAGGAAGGGATTTCCCGGAGGAACGGACAATTGAGCTGTAGTGTGATTCCATGGCTCCTGAAATACTTGCATTGCATGTTCTCCGAAAGAGTCTGCACTGCAGCAGCTACTCTTTCGCCGACCCATTTCCCACGTGACATGGCCAAAGAACCAATTCGACCCTGCTATGACTTTCAAGCTTCTGTCAAAATGCATCTTTTTTGTTTCTGCTATAAAATTGGATATACCACATGCTCCCGCATCGCCTAACCCTGAGACTCCGGAGGCGATGGCTGCCATCACATTCTCCTCCCCACTTCCTCGAATAACCTAGGGAGGCAGCAGCGGGGACTTCTTCTTCATGCACTCCCTCCATTTCCCCTTCTCATAGAAAACAACGTCGGCGAGTGGATATTCTCACTACTACAAATAGAGCCTTTAATAGCGCTTTGTTTTTCACTATAATAGCGGACACATAAACAGACGCTATTGCAGTACGTGATTGCTGATGTCAGCAGGTCGAGACGCTATTGCAATATCGTTGCGAACGCTGATGTCATCATGTCCGATATTAATGTTTCGCCAATAAATATTCGTCTTCTTCCCCGCGTCGGATGCTCTGTTCGACCCAGTTTCGGACAGCGTGTCCATACGGCGGCAGCGAAATAAAAAAATGAGGGGGGGGGAGAGGTTTTGATCCATTTTTTTCAAGGAATTTCTTCTAGAAGGTAAATCCATGTCATCCCTTGTATTTTTTTTTATGTTTAAATGTTGTTTTCATTGTCTTTTCTTTGGATGAATAATTTCTAGGATTTCAACCATCTTTAGCTTAAACTATATCATAATAAATTATATTTAGTTGTTCTAAAATAGATCTCACCTTATTTTGCTTACCTCCATACTTGTTATAGATTTATTTAAGAATTTATCTAGTAAAATTTGATATATCTAGTTTTGGATCTACACCATGTAGGAGGGGAGAGAAGTAGAAAGATCTAATTTTATATAAAGTTTCATATGTAGTTTTATATCTAGAATCAAATTAATTTTATCATTGCAATAAATGTTGCACCATTTCATGTAGTTTTGTATTGAGTAAAATAGTTAAATTATTATTTAATTTTTATATTTTTAATCTGCATAATAATTATTTATCCTATTATTTCTTTTTCTATAGTATTGAAGATGGAAGATCGTTCTTGGATGTACAATAGTGCGGGAGGAAATGCAGTTGTCTATTTTTAAAAAGTTACTACATTTGTTGAAGTGGCCAAGACGCACGCCTTTAGTCAGCATACAAAGTATATATATTGTCCTTATATGTTTGTCTTTATGCTTGATAAAATCTGTTATGATTTGAAATGTCAATTTAAATTTGTAATCGAGACCTGTGATGATATAAAATAGTGTCAAATGGTATAATAATTCAGAAAAAATAACAATATCGGACATGATGATGTCATTGACCCGATATTGTTCTCTTTAACTACAATATGGGACAATATGATGTCGCCTCACCGATACTGTTGTATTAATTTCAATATCGGACAAAGTGATGTCATCATGACGCTATTGTCGTCTACCACATCAATAACGGACAAGGTGATATCATGTGTCCGATATTGTAGTTTACGACATCAATAACGGACAAGGTGACGTCATCATGTCCGATCAACAATATCGGCACACTGTTTGTCCGCTATTGAAAGGCCTTTTTATCCGCTATTGAAGGCTCTGATTGTAGTAGTGTCTTGGCCATGATAAGCGAAGTCTAGATCTATGTGCTGCTCATCAGTTTTCGCATGCGGTGAGCACTTTAGCGGTAAGCGATTGGGAAGATTCAGCATCTGTCTGCATTGGGCGTTGGCGTGTCCTCTGACAGTCATTGCACTGGCATTGGCCTCCACAACCTGCTTGTGATTCATCCATATCTAGGGATGCAGGTGGGCTACCTAATGGTAGTAGTGGGTCAAGACCCTAGTTCATTTCCTCTACTAGATTGGTAAAGTTGGGGGTAGATTTTAGTTCATTTGAAAGAGTTTTTGGTTGACCCACCAACCAAAAAAAGGACAAAAGTGCATCCATATCCATGGTGTGTCTCAATGCCTTCATCAAGTTGCGATAGATGTCATGGGTGAAGCCATTTTGTGGTACGACCAACATACTGCTGGCGGTTGCTAGTCCGCTAAATAAGAACACAAAGATGGTGAGTTGGGTTGCAAATCTCATGTCCTTATCTGCCTTCTCCCTCCACGAGGAAGACGAAGCCGTCATCCTCTTCGTGATTAGTAGCGGCCAAAGGGTTTCAGACTCCAATGGGTTTCTCGATCTGCTATTCAATTTTATGGTCTGATAGCAGCCGATGGTTGTCGAGGTGGTGGCTGTTGTTGACTGGATTTGCTCAATGCTTGGCAAATTGAGGCGGCGAGTGGCTAAATTCCTTGGTTCCCAACCCGCTAGAGAAAACTGCTCGGAAGAGACGCGTGGGGCTGCAAATTCATGCTCTCGATATGTCTTATCCCCTCCTCCGTGATGACCTGGGCAAGGGAAGTCACTGCAACCTTCGCTGGTTTGCATGATCGGCTGCCATGAAGGATTCATACAGTCAATTGTCCAAGACTTGCTGGATTATTAGCAAGCAATTACATGGGCACTAATTTAGGATGGTAATGAGAGAGCTCAATAGACACGCTGGATGCAGGTGACCTTTAGTACTCATTTTTATGTATTACTAAATTTATGTCATCTTCTTCTGTGTTTGATTATTGTAATAAACCTCGTTCTGTGTGTGTTGGATTATGCAGACACAGAGACTGAAATATAATTCTATTTTCTAACAAAATAAACACCATCTCTCCAAGTAGCTTGACGTATTCAACAGTTTCCCTATATATTACTTTGGTTTCTCTCGACTGAGCCAGCCTTTTATAGGAAAAAGAAATGAAAAGGCCAGAGCATGGAGCCTGGCAGCACAACTACTCATCCGTGATTATCTGCCTACAACGACCCGGCCGGGTACAAGAAAGAAAGCAATGTATGTAGATGTGACGTTGTATTTTCAATCCTGAAACTCAAGGATGATCTCATCTCCCATTAATGAATCATGTACCATACTTTGGCCCTCGAACAATCTGTCACCCAACAACCATGTGCCACGACGTAGATAGCTATTGGACTAGTAAGTCGTTAAGGTTGGTGAATCAGACTATATAGCTTTGTGACCATAAGTAGTAATCTTCTCCTCTCCGTCTATATGTGTAACATATAGCAAATTGGAGAAATCGCATGAGCTATATTGTTCAAACTCTCTGATCAGCTTCCAGTTTAGTTTGTTATTAGAAGAAGCAGGTGATATGGGAGCAATGACATTCAGCATATGCCAACGGTTGCACGCCAAGATTGATAAGAGTGAGACGCACCAGGAATAATGTGAAATATACTTTGTTTTTTACTACCACGGGCCATTCTACATATGCTTTGATGGCAAGAATGTCGTATGTCAGTTGCTTTGGTTTTGATGTGGCAAGTTGTCTATACCAGATTACCTCGAAGAAGCAGCACAACGAATACGCTTGTGCTTCCGAGTAGGGCAAAGGTACATGATTGTGCACATCCGGGCTATGCTTTAGTGTTAAGCTACTATGCACCAGTCAGTTATATCCAAAAGATTAAGCTTATGATTAAGAATGGACAATTCATTTATGATTCAACATTTAAATTATTCTATTTTGTCCTCCCGATCTCGTCCTATATATTGTGTCTACATTATTCTTACCACCACTAGCATGAAGGAATTGAAACATTTAACAAGAGTAGCTGAACTTACGGCTCACAGCTACAGGCTTGTCATGTGGCTAACAAAACTTGTTCACAAAATGATGGAGTAAACCTCGTTAAACATTATTTAACATCCCTTTCTGATATTTTAAATAGCATTCGCCTAGCAAGTGTACTAGTATATTCAGGCCACAGCATTGGCCAGCACATCTCAAGTGCAGCTAAGGCTGCCTCCTCTATATTAAACTCGGTTTTTCCTGTTCTCAATGCAAAGGAAGAGGTCAGCCAGATTTACATTTTTTTTTAAAAAAAAAAAGACACAGGCTCTGTTGAGATCACTGAAGGCAGAGCACTAACCAGATATTCCTGCTGGAGCTTTAATACTAGCTCCGGTGACTTGGACTCTCTCTCAAAAAAAACCGATATACAAGTAAACATAAACTTGTTTTGGGAGTCACGTTTGAGGATAATGGTACGCTGCTTTGTTTGAAGACGCGAGTAAGAGCAGCCCTGTGCCCCTGTCTCTTTCGGCAGGTCGTCGTTTGTTTTATAAATACATACTCCCATTATTTTTAAATTGTCATCATCCATGATTTTTAAAATTATCTTTAATCATTCATCTTATTTAAAATATTAATTTAAATATGTAAATTATAAGTTATATTTAAATATTTTTAGTTTAGATATGTAAATGATAAGTTATATTAGTTCAAATATGTAAACCAAATCATAATAAAATATAAGATAATTTATAATTTTTTAATAATATGAATGGTCAAATGTAACTTAAAATATTGACGATGACAATTTAAAAATGAATAAAGTAGCCAACTCATCTCTTCTGTTGTGCCAGTCATTAAACGGTTTCTTTTTCTGGTTTAATCAGTGCTACATCAACAGAATACACTGGCATTTCTTTTTCTGATTCGATCGAAACCAATTCGTCCTTGAAATCCAAAATTTGATTCCAATTTCTAACCCTAGCGTTTATGTGTTCATTTTTGTGTGCTTGCGTTCTTCGGTTTGCTTTTCGCTCAATTTTGTGGCGCCTTCTCGATGCTTCGTCCTACCTAAATTTTTTTGCTGGATCTACCACTGATTAAACCAGTCGATGTTTACGCTTCAACCGTGGCAATAGTGTCCCACCCCGCGCTCAGTCTCACTTCATCATCGCTGCCACTGCTGCAGCGATGCCGATTGCGTCAGGAACTGATTATCACTTCCTAGGCCTAAACTACACTCACGAACCTCAGCCGGAACATGAGAGCAAGAAACAACATTGCCTCCGGCTGTCCATGTCTTGCCAAGTGTTGATTGAACCTTGTGGCACCATCCTCTTTCTCTCGATTTTACAATACTTGCATGCAAACCTTTGATATATGTTATCTTATTGTTTTGACTATGATCTGCCATGTCTCTAAGCATATGCTACCTATATTGCTTTCTACATAAATACAATTGACCAAAACAGGAAAAATTTCAGAGAACAAAATTACGTTTTATCAACGGCAGCTCCTCTGGTTGACCTCCAATGGTTGCCCCGCTAGCCGTCCCGGAGCGCCGCCAAACTGTGGCCTGGCTAGCTGGCCTCCACATCCGACTAGTGGAGCGGTTATCGAACCGCCTGGGTGTTCTGGAGAACTGCTCGGCCAGCTATCCGCAACCATCGGCTAGTCGCACGCGTCCGTCGGCTAGCCATTGCTGCAGGTCGATTAGGGCAAACATAATGGTGTCGTCTCGTAGTTCATCTGATGTATGACATGCAATCTTAAGATAGATTATAAGATGACTTATATAATGGATAATCCTATTAATTGTCTTCTATAAATTACATGACTTTTTAATTTGTGGATATAAAAACGAATATTTAGAGGCTAAAAGACCACTAGAACTCATAAAATGGTGTGAAAGCCCGTATCGTACTCCTAGATTCTAGCGCATGAGGTGGTTACTATATGAAACAACAACCTCTTTCACCCACCACTCTCTCTCTATTCCACATCATCAAATTTGATAAGACGGCCTATGAGACTACCTGCATATAGCATTTATACATGCCCTTAGTCACGTAAATTGACGGCTCGACGGTGTTTGGCGATGTGATGGCGAGGAACCGGATGGGATTCAGCAGGGATGCCATGGATTTGGTGGGGGTGCTGCACGGAATGGTCCAAGAGAGTCAGAATGGTCCAAGAGAGTCAGAATGGACAACGACCGAGGAGAGGATAAAATGTAAGTTTTTCTTTTTTAATAAACATTGTTGTTTATTTCATCTTTCTTGATTTATTTACCCTATAAAAACATGCTTGTTTGTAAAGTCACTTTGCCAAAAGTCAGAATTTTTTCTCCAGTTTGTTTTTGATAACTTTTTGAATTTTGACCAGTCGACCATCCGACACTGCTACCATAAGCCTCATTAGCAACATGCCGTAAGCGGCATTTGTGACGGACAAGCCATTCGTCACAAACTATTCATTACTGATAGAGATTTTTTTTTGTGATAGGCTAGATGCCCGCCAATAAATACAATATCAGCAACAAAATAGAAAGTGCGGTAGCGGCGCGCATTGCCCGTAACTACCGCCCGTTCGGCCAATGTAAAAAATGCAGCGCCCACACCAAGAATTACTAGGCCCTGCATCTAAACCCTAACCCAAGCGTTTGCCTCTGCCACCATCTCGGTGTTGGCCGACATCCTTGTCGTTGCCTCCGTCGTTGGCGCGGCTGCAAGGACCTTCGTGTCGGCGCCTCGGGTGAAGAGAATGGTTGTCGCCCTCTGCTAGGAGGCATCGGGCAGATCACCAATGGCCCTGACACGATTTTGAGGGCATCGAGGGCCACCAACGTCTTGACGACCACCATGCCCACGATGTCGTCGATGGCCTTGGTGACTATGGCCATCACGGCCGTCATGGGGGCGACCATCCCCTCCCTCAGATCTGCCATGAAGGGGGGGATCTGAGGAGGCATAGGCGGCGTCCTCATCATCGTGGTGGCCGTTGCAGCGCCTCAACGGCCAGCACCCAGCAGAAGGAGACGGAGGCCCGACCTTTCGCTTCTTTGCGCAGGCGCTCACCATCGGTGGCATGCGCCATGACATGGTGTGGTGGAGGCTGCGGCGGCGCGGCATCCAGAGGTGGTGCTGTGCATCCGGCCAACCGTGTTGACGACCTCGAGATGGGCCATGGGAGGTGGCGGAGGCCGCGTACGCGAGAAAGGCGGAAGGTTGCGCCGGAAAGGATGAGAAGGCAGATAGGGTTTGTGCCTCACCCCACACCCCTTCTTTTATAGGAGGTGGCGCATGTTAGAAACGGCCTATAAATATGGCCCGCTACTAATCTGCCAGACCGGATTTAGTGACGGGCCGTGAGGCACCCGCCACTAAATTATTCTTATTAGTGGCAGCCCCCTTTGGGCTAGGTTTAGTGACAGTCTTCATTATGCCCGCCACTAATGTCACCTGGATTTTTTTTGTTGATGATGACTTTTGTAGTAGTGCGGCAAATGCCAAATTCATCATGACATTATGTATATATCCAATCTTTTACATCTATCCAGCTTGTGTTTGTTATGTATTAGCTAGTTTGATCATCAGTCAAACGATGGATACCTGTGTTAGGCCAATGGTCTTTTTGTTCTAAAATGTAGTGATCTGGTGGCTATACGGAGTCCTTTATTATGCACTACTATACATCGATAAGACTTGAAGTATAAATATGGAGCCTCCTTGCTTCTAATTAGTCAACAAATAACTACAAGACTTTACAAGGAACCTGCAGTGCCAGGAATCGAACGTGTTAGTAGGCTTGATGGTGGCTAGTAAATAAGCTTCCTTGGAACATAGAAAATGAGACAACAGCACAACAGGTTCTGCTATATATATGCGAGTGGGATGCACAGGGAGGAAGAGAGGGAGATCATCAGCAGTGGTGGCACGTGCAAAAAGCTCAGCAATGACGTGGTCTGTTGGCTGCAGGCACTCTGAGACATCTCATTGTTGATGACATGATCGGCAGTGGTGGCACCAAAGATACTTGTGCTTCCGTCTCCGTCAGAGAAGGGAGGGAGAGAGGGAGATCATCAGCGTGCCGCAACCTGGCGGGGCCTGGTGCATTGCAGCTTATGCTTAGGTACAGCGTATGCATGCGTGGCGTAACTGCTTATATCTAGACTGCACAAGGACCCTTAAAGTATTTTTTTATTTGGCTACATATACCATACTAGCAAAGTGTCCGTATGTTGCCACGGTCATTTGAAATAATAATATTTAAATTATAATCTTCTTTTAATTCAAATGAAGACCCCCTTTTGCATTGTAGTGATCGGCCTGTGCTCCATTAGCCTTGCTCGATCTTGCTCCGTTGGCAACCGTTCTCACAATCTACAAGGACAACCAGGTGAAAAATGGATCTGCTTGAACAGATTGGACGATGGCAATGACGTAGCGAATTGCAATCGATGAATATTTCGATATAATTCATCTCCCTGTGTGTTTGTTTACTTAACGCTCCCAGATTTGGCCAAACTGGAAAATGTTTTCAAGGCCTAAAAACTAATTATTGTTTGAAACTTCAGACTGATAAAAAGGAACCTGAAATTTTTTGGAGTATACTGTGATCTATAGACTCTTCAAATAAATTAAAATTTCATATAAAAACATTTTTGCAATTGTATTGACTAAGAAATAACAATGCAAAATAATAATTTTGGATTGCTAAGCATTTGAAAAATACAAACTTACATGATATGATACATGAGATAAAGTCATGTCTTATCAAATAATACTATTATTATAGATGCGGCCTAGTTTGCAGAACTTGTAACAAAAGAGCTTCTAGTATTCCGCTGTTCCAACTTCCCTCTGCAATCTTTATTTCCTCAACAAATTTGTATCTCTGCATGACACAACATGAATACAATCAGTCAATCGCACAATGTCAATTTTATTGCCCCCAGCACCTATATGCAACCAGGAGATTTGGAGAAAAGATAATCTAATTTAACAAGGATTCACGCACAATTGTATATCCGATTAGGCATTGCGTGTCCTTAGGAACAGCAGATCTACATGCAGCCGTAGGTGCAGCGGCCAGAGTAATGGAAACAAACACGAGCTAGCGATCAATTATCTCATCGGAGAAGTCGGCTCGTCATGCGCGAAAAAAAAACTGCGACGTACTGGCATTTTTCCTAGAAGCAGTTGAGCCCAGGCATAGCAGGCGGCGCTGTGCCACTGCGTGCCCCCGGTGGCGCGTCGGTACGTCGGCTCCGCTGGGGGATGCCCCGTCACCCACCGGTTCCACCTACACAAGCTGCTTCGTCGATCCTGATCTCTCTCTGTTTGTCTCGGGCACGCAAACCCGCGACCCACACACTGCAGGAACAGTAGTATCCAACAGGGACTTCCATGCAAGATTTCGCAGCGTGGGACGGTTTCCTGGTAGCTGAAACCCGGTCTTAACAGCAATTGGATCGGACGGTTCGGGTGTAAGAGGAGGACACGGATGGTCGGATGACAGCAACATCAAAACCAACACAAAATATTAATACAGGACGGGTGGACTCACCTAAATTAATAAGGTGTATAGATTAATCATTTTCTCCTAACCTGGACTTGTAACTTTTCTTCATTTGGCTATACCATGTCATTCTTTTTGAAGGATGATTGCATCTTCTTTAAACTGATTTATATGGACCATCGTTTGTCCCTCGAGCTATTGGTCACCAACAACCATGTACCACAAGTTAGGTATTTGTGTGGCATATTATACTAGTAGTAAGAAGTGGAGGTTAGTGAATGAACTGGATATATATATACAGCTCCTAGATCATAAGGTTAGCAATCTTCTCCGACAGTCAAGCAGACAAAAAATACACCAAGAAAATACACAAGCTACATAGTCAAAACAAAAGTCATTGGTCAAATTGTAGTAATGAGTTTGTTGTTACAATGAGCAGATGGCATGCAACCATCAGATAGGAGTGAGAAGCACTAGGAACGTCCACTGAACTCAAATCTTCAGTGACGCGGGCCTTTCTACACCCAAATGCTTTGATTAGGCCAGCTGCATGGGTTTGGAGGCGGGTACACCGGCCACGCAAGAAGTGAGGGCACCATTCACTGGAATACTGGATAGACTACATTCACTTTCGTCTTGCCAGGACTCGTGGGCAGGCAAACAGACCTTCTGCGCAAGAAGGAGGTTGTAGCGGCAGCTCTGGACCCGAGCAGTGGCAAAGGAGCCGACGGAGTGAGATCGACAGATACCAAGGACTTGAGTCTGCAGCTGTCTTTGAAGTTTGTACCCACAATATCGCGCGTTGTTGCCCCACAAAATGATACATTGTCTTGTTTAGTATAACAATGGAGTGTAAAAGGCCCTCCTGAACAATGGATGTGAAAGACCATGTGGGTATTGTTTGTTTCAGGGGGAGAGCTGTAACCGCCTGAAGGAAGACGAGTTTAGGTGAAGGCGCCAAAGCTTAACAATGAATGGACCGGCACCATTGGGCCGTGAACTTGCAATAGGGCTAGGGGAGAATTCGGACAGAGAGGCCCGTGAAATGGCTATAAGAGCCACCATTGTCGTAAGGCAACACATCAAACAACGAGATAAGAACTCAGTTCCTAAACTACCTCTGATTTTCTTCCATCCCAAGCCTCTTCCTCACCTCCGACGATCGCAAATTCCGTCCAAGGTGCTTTGGCATGCTGCGTTGTTGCTTAGAATAGTTACAAGAGCTGTGGCACAGGCTCAGTACATACTATGCGTGAAAGTGCGGTGAATGCAGGGGAACCTATCCGTGCCATGGAGCAACTGAATCTGGTTGTGCATGGGCCGAGGCGGAGGCGTCGAGGAATTTGGTGTGCCATTACCAAGCCTGGAGGTGCGGAACTGGTACAGTGTGTTGCCGCCAATACATGTTAAGGGCTCTTAGTGAGAGCACAAAGCAACCTTCGATGGCAAGAGCAGGCAATGTTCCTTGAGGAGGTCCAACATCTTGATGACGGTGCGACAGTTGGTGACCACCTCCTGCTATGGCTGGAAACCACACGCCCAGCATGCACCCACTCGAGCGAGTTTACACCCCGGAATGTTCTGTACCAGGTCTAAACTTACTCGACGAGGCTCTAACCTTACTCGACGAGGGTCTAATCTTACTCGAAAAGGGCCCTGGCGCTCAGACTCCGCATCAATCAAACGATCAGCTTGCACACTGTCATCTCGTCAAGGGTGTGAGGAGGAGAGGGAGGTCAGTGTGAGACAGCATGGAGGGGGCTCGTGCATTGCAGCTTATGCTCAGGTGGTCGAGCGTAAGCATGGATGGCGTAACTGCATGTAAGTAGATAGCACCAGAACCTTAAAAATATGGTATTTTTTTTGTTTGGCTATACCATGCATATTCATCTTTTCTTTTTTCTAACCTGTACCGGTAATATTTTTGGTTTGGCTATGCCATATTAATTAGTCTTTTAAAGGGTGATTGCCACTCCTTATTTAATTGAATCATGCATGCATGGACCATATTTAGTCCCTCGAGCTGTTTGTCACCAACAACCATGTACCACAAGTTAGGTACTTGTACGGAATATTACTAGTAGTGAAAAAGAAAGCCAACGAATGCATTGCCTATATATATACACCTCCTATATCATAAGTGTAGTAATCTTCTCCGACAGTCCACACACAACATATATATACGCCAAGAACATACACAAGCTTTAAAATCAAAAGTCGATAATTAAATTGCAGTAATCAGTTTGTTGCTAGGGTGAGCACATGATGCTTGTGAAATAATATGGCATCAGGCATACGATGGTTGCATGCCATCATTGATGACACGCAGACACAAATAGTAGTGAGATGCACCAGGAATGTGAACTGAACGTTACGGTTCTGAACTGCAGGCCATTCTACACACATGCTTTGACTAGGCTAGCTGCATAGGTTTGCAGGTGGCTACACTGGCCACACAAGAGGCGAAGGCACCGTTCACTAGGTAGACTGCTTTTACTTTGGTCTCGCCAGCACTCGTGGGCAGGTTAACATACCTTCTGCCTCAGAACAGGGACGTAGCGGTGGCACCAAACCTGGGCAGTGGACACCATGCAGCCGCTGGACCAGGCTTGCTAGGTGCAAGTCGTGGATTCACTGTCCTTGTACGCCATTGTGTGCATGTTATGCCATTGTGTGCACCGGTTGGTGCACGTATCACCGGGCCAGCTACTACTCGCCAATGAGCTCCGGGCCAATGCCGATGGGTTAACGCAACTCATCCGGGCCATTGCATGAGCTATATAATCAAAACTTGTTGATCGACTTCCATATATTTTAATTAAGTAGTCTGTTGTTAGAAAAAAAAGGGTTCTTTGGTTACATGCGAAAATCATCAGCAGCATTCGATAAGAGTGAGATGGACCGGGAAATGCGAGCTGGACATTATTATGGACCAACGGGACTGCTCTTTCCGTACCTGGTCTGACGGCAATAAGGGCTTAGTGCTTGGGTTTGGAGGAGGCGATGGCGCCGGTCATAGGCAGTGGACACCATGCAACGGATCTTGCGCAAGCTGCGCCACGTTGGAGACGCCTACTTGTTCGTGCACGTCTTACCGGGCCAGCTACTACTAGTCTCCCGTGAGCTCCTGGCCAATGCATACTTGTGAACGAGGCTGTTGTAAATTGCTTAGCTGCTGTCGATTGCACCACGGTCAGTCGTGGTGGGTTCCGCAAGTCACATGCTTGCTGAGGTCAGGTTGACCACATTTTGCCACGGCTGAATGTCTTCCACATGCTATACGAGAAGGTACAAATGATACTTTTTCCTTACGCTCAGCTCCAGCTAAACGCACACAAACGATTTTGTCTCAACCCACGCGATATAGATCCATTTCATCATCTTGTACTTTTTGTGCTTTATCCTCAAATTTTGATCAAACTGGAAAACTAGAATGAATTGACAAAGGTTAAACTCAGCTCAGCTACATGGTGCCGGGACAAAAACATATCTGATGCTCCCCATGGGTTAGGTGTTTATGTGCTCCTATTCACTATAACATAAAAAGAAACATATGCATAAATTACAACAAAAATATGAATGGATAGAAAATGTAATCCTCTATCATCATGCAAATTTTGATATGCAGTAAAAATTTGTGAAATATGCAACAGTTACGGGTTACGGGTTACGGGTTCGACTTAAACAGTACAAACCGTAATAATTCATTTCTCTTTTTTGTTTGTTCTTATATAAGTATCGATTGCATTTCAAATTTTGCATGGTGATAGAGTATTGTATTGACTATCTATTTATATTTTTGTTTGAAATTTTCATGCACTAGCACCATAAGATACGACACCAGATATGTTCTCGGGGCGTGTTGGATGCAGATGTCATGAGCAAACGGGAAATAAACAGTGGTTGCTGGCCTTCAAAAAAGAAGTCAGGCCCAGTCGTGAGAGTTGGGCTGCAAGTCAAGGTCGCCAGCGAGTTGAGCCGCAACTCGAGGCCCATCCCCACCGCGGCTTGCAGAGAATGGAACGTGTAATGCTGTCTAAAAAGACCGTGGCCGTGAGCCGGCCTGAAACACGCAACAAAAAGTCCGGCACGAATCCGACATGACCCGGAATATTTTTGTGCCGGGCCGGTCCGCCACGAGGCTGCGTGTCATGTTTGGGCCGTTGCTCAAGCCTACGGGCTAGCACGATACGTGTCCGTTTAATAGAAGGCTTAATAGAATACAATATTAGTGTAAATAGAATTATAGCTTATAATATGAAAAATGAACATACTAATTAGCTCAAGTGATATGACATCTCTCTCTTATCCATGAGGTCTCAAGTTCAAATCTCACATTCTTCACATTGCAGCTCTTTTTGTTATTATTATTTTGGTTAATGGACCACGCATGCAATTCGTAGGTTGGGCTTTTTCGTGCCTAGGCCGGGCAGCCCATTCGGACACCTCTACGAACGTGTGGTGGACTCGAAGATTAGTACTGTATCCACCTACAAGTATTGAAGAGCCAAACTTATAAACCGAAACAAAAGATTCAGCATTGTCTCTGTGTAAGGATGGCATTTTTTGCATTTCATAATCGATTGACTAGAAAAAATATCATTTATGAAAACAAAACCTAGTTTCCTACTTAACTCTTGAATAGGAAAATGAGATTGACGGACGGCGCGTTCAATATTTCTGACGACTTTTCCCTAGCTTATCATCCTGCGGGAGTTAGACCATCATTTCTTTCACTTTAATCTCTATCCATAGCTGTTGCTAATGACCAATCTACCGCTGTGTGCCTTTCTTCAAGTATCTTCTAGTGACTTCCTTTGATCTTCACTAAAGAACAAGCTTATTAAGTATTTCTTTCAGAGAAGCAAGCAATATGACATTTTCGCATAAGTCAAGAAAGGGTCTATCTTTTTTTGGGGGGGGCAATATCGTGACCTCGTCCTCCTTCAGATTGTCCCCTCATGAATATACCCCTTAGATTAGGCTTTTTCTTGCACAACTGCCACTGGAAAGTTTGTTTTACGTGCCAGTAACTTCTCCCTCTTACAAAACAGTCCAAATTGGTTCGTTGTGGATTCACCCATTGGTCCTTGGCCCTAATGGCCTCTCACCCTCGCCAACATTGGGCGGATTTCATGCACTGGTTGATCTTTTGTTATGTTAGAAATCTACATTTACTTGATGATTCCGAGTCATTTCCCCCCTTTTGGTCTACAAGCCCACAATATTTGTGGTACAAGTACGAAACAAACAAATCTGTTGCAGGGATCAAACCTTCATATCACGTAAGTATAGACTGAAAGTGCTTCATCTTTTCATTGAACGTGGTCTCCGTTCACAATGGTGTTGACGCACTTATCAGGCCAAGAAGGATTTTTTCCCCTCCTTTGTCAACAAACAAAGACGACAGAATACGTGCATATGTGTGGATCTCCTTTAGCAACATTACAATATTTTATTCAAAATAAATCTCGCATTCTATTCAATGGACAATGGCTACATTAAGTTTCACCATCATCCACCAAATAAGGTTCTCTCGAAGTATACACAAGTTACCTATATATATCCACATTTTCCAATATTTTCTTCTACTGTTTCTTGTTTACAATCTTGAACGTCGTAAGCATTTCATTGGATTGAAGCCATGATGGCGTGCAACTGCATGCATCTGCCTCCTATTCATTGACGCAGAAGGCTTCAGGTCCCAACCTTCTATGTTCTTCGGGACACATACATCATATAGCATCTGCCCCAGCACACCATAGGGGCTCATGATTTCCACACTCGGCATGTTGAACAGCTTAGGTTTTAGTCCTTCGTTACTTTCATGGTACTCCATGGAGCTTGGTAGGAAGAAATGATCAGTTGGATCGATTGGTGCTCTTCTTATATTATCACTGGAGCTCGCAGCAGTTCTATCAGGATTGGAGACAGACCGATGCATGTTGCTGTGCTCAATCATAGCAGCCTCATAGCCGTTTTCTTGTCTTCTACTCATGTAAAGTGTTGAGGCTTTTATGAGTAACTCAGTCACCGCAATTCGGTACTCTTCAGTGTGATGCTTGTAGTGACCTGCATAATGATTCACCAAGAGAAAGAGTTATAATTGACATATCATTAATAGAAACCCCACAAGAATGTTTTGCATACAGGACATCTGAACAAACGCAAGTCATGTCTATTGAGTTTGTGAGCAAATTTAATTGATGATTGACTCCAGTATTAACAAACTTTTGAAAGGAGGGAGTTAATATTTATGATATCAGTCACTAATTATTCAATGATTTTCTCTATGTGAATTGATGACTTGATTTTCCGCTTTTTCTATGTGTCGGTGACTTGATGTTCCTAATTTAAGACTTAACTTGCTAGATATTACACACCCAGTATTCTTTACCTCTTAGTCCTAGAAAACGAGTAAGACAGCATTATTTTTCCTAGCACATTGACATTCCAGATGAGAAAATGGAAGAAACAAGAAGCTAGCCTTATCAATTTTCAAATTTCAGTTTAAATTACTCCGCACATGGTCAAAATGTTCATCGAATCATATCTTCCAATTGGATATATGAAGATGAGCCCATATGATAAGAACAACAGGCAAAATACATGAGAAAATTATATATCGTTGTATCCATATCTCTCGGATATGGATACGTATCCGTGCTGGACAGGTTCAGAGTAAAAATGAAAGACTTATTTTTCCCAATGACGCCAGAACAAAGCTGCTCATCAGAATCTGGCAAGATGTTTCAATCTCTATATGAAAAAAGAAATACTTTGGAAAGAATTATAACTGGACAGGGTGATTTCAGATTGGATTGGATCATGTCATATGACTGTTCAATAGAAAGTTGCAAAACATCAGCAAGGGTGGCTTGGTTGCTTATTTACTTAGATTCTGTTGGCAGATTCTCAAGCCACTTTCAAGTATTGAATAATGACCTCGATCAACTTGGGCTGCTAAAGCCAATAGGCCCCATTACTAAAATGTATGACACATGTTCAATTTTTCTTTCCATTCCCATGGAAGCATATAAAATTATGAAAATTGTGAGGTACACATAATGGAATAAAGAATAATCCAATCCCGTATTAAAGATGCTATTGATCCAAAGTGAAGGACTAAAGAGCATACCTACATGAGGAGAACTGTGCCATTTAATTAGGTTCACATCACCACCAAGCTCAAGCAGGCGCTGCGCAAAATTTTGAACAATTGCACATGGGGCAAGTTCATCATCCTCTGAGCAGAATATAAGTATTGGACCAACATGCTGCATATATAACAGACTATGTTACAGATGTCTACGAATATGTGCATCTGCAATCAGGCTATAAAGTCATTGTGGTGGAGAGCAACATACCACTGATGAGTATAGTGTTTCCCAATATTCTTTGCGTTGTTCCTCAAATTTGCTAATGAAGAGAATGTCTAAGCCTGATGCAACGCCCTTGGCAGTCCATGATAAGACACGAGGAGGTTCAGACATCTTCAGGACACTTGGATGAAGGATAAAGCGAGTGCCTAAATCACTGACAAAATCTACAGGACTGGAGTCATATATTTGCCCACAAAGACAATCTCGTACAAGCTGGTACTCATCCTGAAAGATCAGGCAGGATCAGGACATGAAGCTTTCTCCAATAAACTAAAAAAACACCAACGTGACCACAATTTTTGGGGCATTCAAATTTTAGGATTTTAACTAAAGCTTCAACTAAACTTGCTATGAGCAATGAGTGCACACGAGAAAACAATGTCATACCAGACTTAAACGCCCTTGACATCTTCTCTCGATCAGCTGTCAGTAAACGAAAGGAAATTTAGCCTAAAGATTCCTGAATAGCCAAATATAGATAAATAATTCGGTGAAAGCTTACCTGAAGAACCTTGTATGTGCAACCTTTCGGGCCTCCGGAAAACGATGCAAACACAACAGGTACAGGTCTGACCTTCAATTCCTGGATTATATGGGGGAGCAGTTTAGGAACATGTACGTAGTACAAAATGTCAATTAGTTTTTTTTGTTGAATGAACGCAACAATCAATTAGTTATCTGAACATTCCTTACACAAATGACCAAGCCAAAAGAACTTGAAACGCAGTGAGGTGCAATACCTTAACAAGCTCCCTGAGCACCCTGTCGGCAAGCATGGTAGCCTTACCAGGCAAAAATCTGTGCAAACAAGAAGATGTGATAAAACAATTAAACAAGTGGTTCGTTCAACTACGGTCACGTATCTGCCCAAAAACAATAGGAAGTTCAAGCTATCCAACAACCCAGCTGAGTCCACGTGTCGGCTGCTTTTCTAAGCTCATCCAATATAGTAATACGGAATCGTGGCCTCAACAACTATTCGATTTGAGGCTCGTCAGCCCAACAAGCAAAACCAACAACACAATTGCGGCCATGAAACAGAAGTTTATTCCTGGAGCCCCAGGCCTCCAGCGAATCCAAGAACACGCAACTGGAATCTTGGATTGGAGCTAATAGACGTCATTTGACGCTACCGAATCGAATCGGTTCACCGAAAGATCGCACCTTCACACGGTTCATCGCAGGCGAAGTGGGGAGGGGAGCGAGGAGATTGACGTACAGGGTGAGGAATTCGGAGTGGCAGACGAGGCACGCCCACCCGAGCGACGCGTACAGGTCGACGTACGCCCGCACGTGCCGCTCCTGGCTCGACAGCCACGCGAACATCACCACCACGCCGCCGGCCGCACCTTCCCCTCCGGCGGCCCCGCTCGGCCGCCGCTCGCCGCCCCAGTAGCACCGCCCCCACATCGTGCGCCCGCCTCCACCTCCGCGCCCTTCGCGATGCTTCTGGAAGCTTCTTCTCGAGTCGGGGGAAGAGCCGGAGCGGGCCGTGCGGCGGCGCGGCGCTGCTGGGTATCTTTCTGGGGACGTGTGGCGGGTGAAAGCCGTGGAAGCGAAGGAGTGCGTTGGGAGGAGTAATGGTACGGGGCATCCACGATTTCACACACTAGAGATGATAGTGATGGGGGTGGATAGCGGCCACAGCACCGTGTGACAACTGACAAACCGAGGCTGTCCTTTTATACAAAAAAAACGTTTAATGTATGTATAAAAACGACGTGTGATACCAACCGGTGAATGTGGAAGTTTTTTTAAAAAAAACTGTTGAATGTGGATACATACTCACATTTATCAGATTCAGACATATAGATTTGATTAACGGACTAATTAGTGAGTATGTGTTGCACTTCGCTGTTCAATAATTTTATCTGCATCCATGTATCTATGTTAATTTTGTAAATGATTTGTATACATGCTCTCGTGTCTACTAGTATTTGGAGAACACTTTTCATAGAAAATTCAACGCCCAAACTATAACTAACATAACAGGCCACCTAGCGAGGTAACATGAATGCTATGCCAAACCAACAACTTTTTGGTGTGTGGATACACTCCAGGAGCATGGGAAAGATATACAAAGGCAACACGTGACCCTGGCTACGCATTATTCTACTCATCGTCATCGATGTTTGCTTGGAAGCAAAAGCACGTTGAGCGAGATCTTGCACGCTGATGTGGCCACTGATCGATTCGTTTTTAATCTTTGACACGCCGGTCCCGCACGAGCATGGGTAAGCATGATGCAAGCAACTCTACTATCTGCGCACGTATATTTTATATTCATAAAAGCACATCTGTTTACGTGCCGTTGTAAACTACTCAAACGATCGGTAGGCTGATGGATCCTCCACGACGGCGTCAGCTCTACGCGTTTAGTCGCCCATTTTATCAAATGTGTATCGGTTGGAACAATGTTCTCACATATGTGGATGTGATTCGTTGTATGGAGCATGCCGATCCGTTTTCACCGCCCCACTCACGCTGACGCAAAACCATCCTCTCTTCCCTTCTAATTTCCATTCTTGAATCTTCAAGTTGAGCTAGCCTGACATCAACATAAGGAAAATGCGGTGAACGCACTAGTCATTTAAATTTGCGACCGTAACAAAACAAACGTACAAATTACAATTTGGATATATATTCTTCAACCTGCAGACACATTTTCGACCAAAAACTCACAACTCTTTTTCATGCCGAACCCATGTTTTGAATAATACATCCGACTGGAACAATAGCATGAACATGGATTATTTCAAGCAAGTGAAAACAAAGAATGAAGCTAATTAAAGACCACCACACTGCTAATAGACCCCCTACAAAGATTGTGAACTACAAAAATCTGTGCAAGTTTTCCCATGCTGATGAACATCCTTTGCTCAAATCTGAAATCTTCAGGAGTTAGATACAATATCCTGCATGTCGAACTATGGTTTCCCAGCTTATTTGTGGGAAGATAGCAGGTCCGTGATGAAACGGAGGACCTTCAGGAGCGGTTGGGATGGTTGATTCGGCTTCATGTCCCTCCCTTCTCTAGGCTGCAACTGGTTCATTTACAGAATGAGAAAGACCCGAACTAACCTGTTGGAAAGAGACAGCATCGCTTGCCGTTGTTCAGATTCAGGGGGCAAGAAATGTGAATGAAACAAAAAATGAGGGCATTGTAGTATACCTTGGCTGCTTTGAAGAGTTCATCCAGGACCTCGGATAAAGTTGGGTGTGCGTGAACAGCAAACTTGATGTCCTGCACGGCAGAAACAATAATGCTCCAGTTCAAGCTATTTGCTAGCTATAAATGGCACTACACAACAAAGGTGAGTGCTATGCCCCCCAAAAAAAAAAAAAAAAAAAACAAAGGTGAGTGCTATGTTAATAAAAATAAAATTAAGCAAGACTCACCTGCACACGAGTTCCTAGGGCAATAGCATTTGACGCCTCATGGATAAGGTCAGCAGCATGCAGACCCAAAATGTGAACCCCAAGGATTTCGCCTGTGTCAGGTCGATAAATCAACTGCAGAGATGAGCACATAATGTCAATTCAGTCAATGCAGATCTAAGAAACACTAAAATGCAAATTAAACAGGATGAACAGGACAAATGAAGAAACCAAATTACCTTAGCAATACCATCTCCTTCATTCTCTGCCAGAGCTTTAGTGTTAGCCTTGAAGCTGGTCTTCACAACGGTTACCTCGAATCCTTCTTTGTCAGCTTTTTCTCTGGCTTGTGGCTGCAAAAGTTTCAAAGCCACCCTGTTAAGCAAAATCTACGACTTCAAACTATTCATGCTTTGAGAAGCAACAATTGAATAGTATAAGTAGAAACTAGATCCATTTAAGCAAGCATTGGATAGATCTACCAAATGCAATGAGATAATCATCTTGACTCACTTCTGTCAGCCCAACCATACTAATCTCTGGATGAGTGAAACAAGCAGCTGGGATGCTCAAATGATTTAGGATGTGGTCCCTTCCAGAGATTTGTTCAACGACTACATTTCATAGGGATTCAACATCAGGTGACCGTTGCAATACGACTTGATCAGAGCAACAGCAAAAGATTAATAAATACAAATTTCATTCACACCTGAGATTCCTTGTGCACTGGCAGCATGGGCAAGCATGAGCTTGCCATTGGCATCTCCGATGCAATACAAGTTGGGAACCTATATAGCACCAAATGTCAGTTTTACAATGCACTGGAGATACACTTGTTTGCAATAAAGCATCACAATTTATTGTACAACATACCACATTGCCATCTGCATCCATGACTCGCATCCGTTCATCAACAGGTACAAAACCTCGTTGTGTGGTAACATTGATCTGAACAGGAGTTAAATGAGCTTTGTTGCTTTTATATTTAAAAATATAACAAACAGTTTCAGCTTTTAGATACTCACATTTTCCAAGCCAAGTCCTTTGGTAAATGGCGCCCGTCCTGTGGCTATAAGGGCTGCATCCACCTACATACACAGATTTTCAATCAACATTGTTAGACATTGCAGCTCACTTACAGAGCATTTAATAAAAATTGGAAAGCTAGCACAGCAATGCCTTGTGGTGCACGTGCACACTCCAATCAAATCAGTCATGTACTGGCTTATCACATTGTATCTGATAACTCTTTGTAAGTACATATTTGCCAAGTGATTAAAACATATAAGTGGAAACTTAAGTGCCTAACTAATAGATTCGGCACACATTATCAGTACAAACACAATTGAATTTTAATCACTGGATTACAGTTCAGGTAAATGGAACTGTCATAGCATTCTGCTCTAAACCATCATCAGTTGGCAGGCCATTGACTATAGAAAGCATTCAAGAAACAGAGTAATAGAAGACTATGTGAGTTGTATGACACAAAAGTATGACTGATAAAATTACACTATTGACACTTATCTAGAAGAATAAGTCAAGAAATCAAAGGAATTATAAAATGTAACATACCTCAAGGGTTTCCTTGTGCTCTTTTGTCTTAGCATCAATGAGCTCAATAAGAACAGGTTTCCCATCTTTTGCTGGAGTAATCTAGAAACATAAGCATTGAATAATTAACATACAAATTATTCAACTATGTCTAATTGTTCCACCATATGAGGAAAGCTAGAGTTGATGGTAACCTTGCTTGCAAAAACACCAGTGTGATAATCGATTTTGCGAGGATTGATAAGAACTCTCTGGGCTAATTTTGCAATTTCAGGATCAAAACCAGGCATCAGCTGGTCAAGAGCTTCAACAAAAGTAACCTGACCAGTCATAATAAGTGGAGTAAATCCAGGTGAAAAATTACATCACATCAAAAAAATTCAACAAACTATTGTGGATGATACATTAGATCCTCATGTTCCAGCTTATTTAAATTCATTAAGCATTCACATAAGTTTCCCCTGCTACTTTGGTCAAAATACACAAGGTTAAAATGGTAGAATCATACTTTTCATCACAATCAATGCCGCTAACATGCTCATCATGCAGAACATGTTCAATTACACAAACACTAATGGCAACTTTCACAATTTATCAGGAGCTGTGGACCATAGTTCAAGAAAAATAAGGTGACCTAGCAAATACTTGCATACTCCAAATACATTTAGAGCATAAACTTTTGATGTACCTCACTTCCTAGAGCTGTGTATACATCACTGAACTCAAGTCCAATGTAACCACTTCCCACAATTGCAATCCAGTCGGGAACTGACTCAAGTTTTAGTGCATGATCACTGGTAAATACAGTCTTCCCTGCAGAAAATCACACCAGAAGGCTTTTGTGAAAACAAATAATACGAGGGACATGCAACACCAAATGATAAACACAGCACCAGCAACAAAGTTGCACTAAATCGTGCAATTACTACTGTGATATTTTTGTCTCTTCATTCCTGTTTGTTATGTGAAAGAAGAGTAGCAGACTGATAGTGACAACTGAGTGATAGCAGTGATAATATATCTTCCAACAACTCTAGAAATCTCTTACGCGAAGAGTTTCAGAAACAGGCATTCGGTACATAACTAATAGCACCTTAATTTCCATCTATGGTCTCTGGTGATTTCGAATCTGGCTTAAATGACTGGTATAACATTTGGATCTTTCAAACAGTGATGGCAAACAAGATATCTACACCAGAACTAAACTAACAAGCAGAACAACATTGCATGATACTCAATATGAACCGCCTAAGTCCTGAAAGCAGAGTAATGCCTAAAAATCACAAGGTACATGAAAAATTAAATGCCTACACGTTATGAACATGTTCACCATATAACTCTTTCCCCCTTCTCATTGTGAATATTAAGTTCAATGGAACTGAAATGAATCAAATTTATCAGAACAATAATATCCAACCTGAACTGTTAATTTTCAGAAGTCATTGACGCTTTCAAATAGAAGCATGACCCATTTACAAAAAAAAAAGTGTAGTAGTTACCATCTATTTCAATGCCTTTGGGAACAAAAGGAACTGATCCTGTTGCAATTATGATGTTCCTGGCAGTGATTTCTTTATCTGGGAAACCAACTTTTCCATATCGTACCTTTTGCTTTCCCTGGTTGGACCACCAATCAAAAACAAGTCTGTTACTCACTTCACATGTATTGTTTAACTATAAATTTCATTTTCATGTATGCAGATAAGATCTTTACATTTGCCACACGTATCACAGGACATAGCGGCTACTTCAGTTCTGGTCATAGCGAACAGTTCATTTTTAATGGCCCCAAATATTTCATAGGTGTCTGTTTTTCAGAATCAACATAGTATTCGAGTCTGGGTTGTCTGGTTTTAACAGTCCACAACAATGTTTAAGATAGAAACAAATGAAAGTCCAAGTTATTGAATGCACATCTTGGCAAATGAATGGGAATACAATTCCCATATACATAACTGTTGTCACACCAGTAGAAATTAAGGATTATCTTTGACTTACCACAATAGTGCCAACACCGGTCAATATATCCACTCCCAGAGCTTTCATTGAGTTGGTCAGGTTGCTTCGGATTTTGGAGGCAAGATTGTTTGCATGATCTGCAACACCTTGTCTATCGTACCCAGCAGATGAAACCTGTGACAGGCCAATATGACCAGCAATTCAGCATCAAGCAGGACATATAGTATAGCATGCCAGAATAGAATCCGCTAGTGCATAAATAACTGTTCAAGCCCATCATACTTGTTTAAAATGTTGAAACCTTTCACTGAAGAGAGATATAGAGACATACAAACTCAAAACCTTTATGGAGTTAACGGATTCAAAAAAATTCATCATTTGTTGTTAAGATTTATACTTCTGGAGGTACACATAGCCAGGGAACCTTAATCTTGCAATATATATTCTATCTTTTAATTTTTTCAAAGAATTTCTAAAAAGCACTTAGAGAAATTGGGTTCCTAAGAAAAAATAGAATGGCAAATCTTGTAGAATTGTACCGATATGGACTAACACGTATGATGTTAGTTGCTAGAATGGACAAACAGATAAAAAACATCTTACATAATCTCATCTGATCATACCTGTAAACCTAAAGATTTCATATGATGCTCATCATGAAGCTCCCGCATCCGACCACTGACAGCAAGGAGTGCTTTCGATGGGACACAACCTCTGTTTACACATGTCCCACCCACAACATCCCCCTCAATGATGGCAGTTTTCAGCCCCTGTGCACGTTTGAGCAAATTGAAACTAAATTCAATATAGCAGCTGTAGCAATAGAAAAAAATGGAAGCAATATCAACTCATTTTTAGGAAACGGATGGAAATCATTCTTGATTTCTTCCATAGGTAGATAAATATAATTAGCTTAAAGAGAACAGTAGATTATTGCTCTAGGATATCTGATCACTGAATATCTAGAACATAAACCAGCTCTTAGTAGCCACCTACAATGGCACCAACAATTAAATGTGACGAAGACAATGGCTAGAACAAGTGAGCAATGACTGGTGGCTGGTGTAGGAAACAAATATGGAATGATTTTATGGAAGGATGCAAATGAATCATTCCATGAAGCCAAAAGGAGGCTGCTGATCGAAATTAGCAGTGCACCTGGGAGTCTGGGACTCAGCAACCCTGCATAGAAACTTTAACGGACCATAGATTATCATTCAATAGAGCCTAGAAGCCTCAACTATGACTCAATTCAAATAAACTTTCACCACCAACTGTTTCTGATTCACTGATTTGTCTGTGTATTTTATTAGCAGTGCCTCAACTTATACTAAGTAGCTAAGATCAACTTTTTCGGCAGCATCAGTGCAGATCGACTTTGAAGTTTGAATATCCATTTACTGCAATCATTCAAGTAGTACGCTAAGTATTCACACTACATGTCAAAAGAACAAGACTGCACCGCCGGCTACTTACGAACGCGCACAAACAATACGGAACGCTACCCCGAGTGCAGCAAAACTAAGCAAGCGTCACCGACCTCCTCGACGGCGTGCAGCGCGGCTCCGTGTCCACCAACACCGGCGCCAATGATGACGAGGTCGTAGTCGAACCCGCCGCTCCCCGCAACCGCGCCGTTCGTCGACGCCTTCGCCACCGGTAGCCTCGCAGGCGCCACGGGTGAGATCCGCAGCGAGGGGCACGCGGACGCCTCGCCTCGGAGCCCACTGACCCGGACCCCGCCGGCTCGCCGCACCGCTCCGGATCTAGCGCCGCCGGTGGCGACCGACGAGGCGGAGATGGACACGGCCGCGGTGGACTGCATCGCGACGAAATGCGTTCGTGCGCGGCGACGGAGGCGTATCAGTCGAGGAGGATGGAAGCGTGGGGCGGAGCAGGCGAGGAAGAAGAAGGGGTTTATGCGAGGGCGGCGGAGAATTCGAAGTTCACGGAGGTGGCGGAGCGAAGAAGACGACGCTGCCACGATGGGGCCCACATGCCAGTCACCGAAGCTCGCGGCAGGCGGGGGAGCGATGACGTGGACGCCAGTTGGAAAATGAAGATAGTGCTGTTTTTTTTCTTTTTTTTATTGAACTGAATGGAAATACTGCTGTTGTTGTCTGCTTGGGTTCATAATAATCTCCTTGATTCGAAAGTACTAGTAAACACAATTGCCAGGTGAGGTACAGTCACAAGAAGGAATTCAACTCTTCAGTTCTGCTCATCTTGTGGGAAATATGGAAGGAGAGAAGCACACGTGTTTTTCAGCACGAGCAGAGAACGACGCACCTACTAGCAAAGAAGATCAAGCAGGAAGTCAAGCTTTGGTGTGTAGCGGGCGCAAGGAAATTAGGTAGCTTAATTGGAGAGTAGTCACGAACGGAATTGGTTGTTCAGATCCATTCGCCTAGGCAATATGTGAAGATACGCATCTAACGTATTCGAGAAAAAAAATTGCCAGGTGAGGTGAAGATACTTACTTGGTGTTTGGAAGCTTCCGTGTGCTTCAATGTCAAACTGGGCATTTCAAGTTCTGGTAGAGTAGCTTTTAGTAGGACTTTGTATTACTATGTAGAATTCTGGTATATTTGCAGTGTGGAAAACTTCATTTGTACATTATCTTTTAGATTTGAATAGAACGCTGCACAATAAATGTATCATACAAACACTGCACAATAAATGTATCATACAAACACTGCACAATAAATATTGTGTCTCCATTTCTCATGCAACTTCAATATGTCTCTCTGATCCGAAGTGATGTGCCATTCACACATATACAATTTGGCAAGACTAGAATGGAAAATAGATGGAATGTAAAATCTAACTTGAAAACCCCAAAACTATTGTTTTTTTTTTGTGATATATCCCCTGTTATCTCCACGAAGATAATTATAAATTTAAGAATTCAGACAACAAAGGAAAGTATATTATTCGAATATCTTTAAATATAATCAGAAACTCCTTTCATTTGAACAACACCAAGGCTGACTAAAAAATCAAATCATTCGCAATTTTTTTTGAAAGAAAGGATGTGAACAGAAGGGGGGAATAAACTCGACGGTAGCTCCATTCCTTCCCCATTTTCTGGCCACCGAAAACTCAAAAAAGAAGGGAGGGAATAAACTCGAGGGTGGCCGGGAGCCCGGAGCAGAAAGGCGAAGCGAGGGAGGGAGCGTGAACGCGGCAGCGAGCTCTCGTCAGTGGCGGTTAGGGTTTAACCTCCCGCATCCTCCTGTTTCCAGCCTCCACTCGGCTCCAGAAGATGTCGAGTTTCCCCCGGAAGCCGGGCGGTTTGCCCGTGGCGGAGGAGCAGGCCCGCCTGAACAGCGCCGGCACGGGCGTACCGGCGCACACGCGGATGCAGGTGAGCTCTCGCGCTTCATCGGTCCGGTTCGAGGTTTTGGGGAGCTTCCGGTGGCGTGCTTAGCAGGTTGGTTATTTGCTCGCGGCTGTTTCTAGGCCTCCCGTCGCCATTTATTCGTTTCGCGGTTTCTGTGGGTTGTCGTTGAAGCTTCCATTTGCTGCGCCGTTCAAGGTACAGGGAAGTTCTATAGATCCGCGGGGTGCTCTGGGCTGTGCTATTGCTTCCGCGGTTCTGGGGAGTTTGATGTTCCGTTCGTGTTTGGGGGCGGGGAAGAGTGGGTGTCATGTGATTTGTGCGCGGGCTGTCGTGGAAGCTTCCATTTGCTGCGCCGTTCAAGGTATCGAGAAATTCTAGAGGTCCGCGGGCTCTGGGTTGTGGGATTGCTTCCGCGTTTCTGCGGAATTTGATGTTTCGTTGGTGTTTGGGGGCGGGGATAGTGGGTGGCATGTGCTGAGGATTTCGAGTTGGATTGTGTTGTGTGGCGCACAGCATAGTTGGGGATTTTGAGTCGCGATTCATCGCTGCCGCCCAGTCGGACTGAATCCTCCGTCCGCCCACCCCAACTCCTTCTCGCTGACAACGGGCCCACTGCACCCTATGCTTCTTCTTCCTCGTGCCACCACCATGGTGACGTTGCCGGTGAGCCCACGGCGCAGCCGCCGACCGATGATTCTTATTGCGCGGGGGTTTGTACCCCAATATCAACACTACCTCCTCCAGCAATAGCAACTGGCAGCGAGCCCTAGAATTTAGCGTGGTGGCAGAGGCGGGGGTGCCGCCCGAGCCAGGGGAGGTGGTCGGAGGTGGGGGCGAATATCGAGAGAGTTTAGCGCGGTGGAGGCAGTGGGGACGCTGTCGGAGCCGGGGGTGAGTAGCCACGGCGCGAGGTTCAAGAAGGCAGGACCGGGGGGGGGGGGGGGGGGCGTCGGCTTCTGACTGACGTGGGCGGTCACATGTCGAGCGACTTGGTTCTGTGAGCTATGATCCCTATCTTATCAGCTTGCACGACGTAGAGTTAGCAACTCTGTTATAGGAGTAGTGTAGCTATTTAACTTGCTCCGCCTCATTTATGTGGACGTGGCTAGTCCCTGATGTATATTCCATCATATTTCCTAGCCTTAAATCGATTGAAAGCTTTCAGTCGATGGTTTGTTACTTTATGGTTTGATTTTTCTTTTGTAGAATTATCTGTATAATAATTGTAAAACGTTAGATCTAGATTTGATGGCTCAAAGCGGTGATTGAAAGTTGCCCAAACTTTCAGTCAGCTGAAAATTAGCAAGTCCCAAATTCCATAGCAAGGCCGGAGGAATGTCTGATTGTTACCTTTGGGTGGAACATTTTTTGTTCCACTTAGAATTCTAGCAAATTTATTAACTATCACGTAAAGCAAGGATGGAACATTTTTTTGTATAATGTCAGTTAGCATGTCACTTAGCTCGATGGTCAGAATGCTATTATTTATTTAATATAGCAATAGATTATTAAACAAGTCAGACTGACCTGCTGTCCACTGTGAGAAGATTGTACTGATTCATTGTTTAATTAGTATAGCACACTGCTAATTGTTCAAATTTTTTTTGAGCATCTGATTCCTGTAATCTCTTACATTGCTGATTATGGTTAAGCTTAACCTGCTCTATTTAATAAGGAAATGCCATATCTACTATTTAGAAGAGTTCAAAATATTTCTTTGTGTATCTGTTTTCAGGCAATTTCTCAGTAATTCCCTGCTCTCAGTTACAGATTAAGTCCCTTTCTGGCGTTACAGAAACTGGCAGATCACACCGGACAATATCTTTTTTGTGTGGCACAGTAGTGATAGTGACGGGGTGGGGGGGGGGGGGGGGGGAGGGGCATTTGTGATGGATGGGGGGAGTCGTTTGGATGGGAGGCTGAAAAGGTTGCTGTTTTTGCTGCTGTATTTTTCAGTTAAATTTCTCACATTTCCCTGTAGTTTGGTGAAAGTTACACAAGTATGTTAGGATAGGATGAGTAATTGAGTATCTTATTCTTCGTTTGGGAGATCCACATTTTTAGGTTTGCTTTAACCAGTTGATCTACTTACTGTTTGTGCTCAATTTTCTGACACGTCTTTGGATTTGTGATGCTATCAACATTAACATTTTGAAATGACTACTACAGCGTGTCAGAGTGTACTGTTTAACCGATGAGGGGAAGTGGGATGATCATGGAACAGGCCATGTAACTATTGACTATATCAAGGTATGGTCTGTATTCTCCTGTTAACTGTGATGGTGAAATTTAGTCTCTGTTCAAGGATTATTTTTTATTTCTGCAATCATGTCATGCTGCAAATTTGAGTCACAGTTCACACTTGTATCTAGATTTGATCTATCCATTGATAACCTGATTTAATTTTACATGTTTTATTAGACCATATCCTGTTAGCTTGATGGCGTGATCGTCATTATTAATTAATTATGTACTCGAAAAAAAACGTGTGATGTATGGGCCAACATGTTTTCCCAAGGAAGTTTATGATGTTACCTGCAATTGTGATTTGGTAGTGCTTCTCATGCGATTACCTTATGATAGAGTTTGGTTTGTATATCACTCTCTCTGCTCGGTAGTAGAAAAATGAAAAGAAATTTCGTATCACCAAAGAAAGGTAGGAAGGAACAAATATTTCAGCATAACTGTGTGTAACTGGTAACTAATCATAGCAGATGGTAACAAGATTTTTTGTGTTTTGAGTGGAGCTATCTTGCTTCAGTCATCATTTCGGGTTTTACATTTTCAATCTGTACGATTCAGGGGTCAAGAGAACTTGCTTTGGCTGTTGTGGATGAAGAAGATAGTGACACATTATTGCTTCACAACATTACATCTGATGATATCTACAGGAAACAAGAAGGTAAACCGGAGGGTTCTCCTTTTCATACTTTTCACTTTTCATTGTCCTTAACACTTGTTTAACTTCTTTATCGTCGGCAGAAAGAATCATCTCATGGAAGGATCCTGAGCAATCACTGGAGTTAGCACTGAGCTTTCAGGAAGCTTCAGGGTGCTCATATATATGGTGATCCACTATTGCAGTGATAAGTGGTTGCTGTTATTGCCGTGCCTCTTTTTATGCCTATTCATGCCCTCAAATTATGATTATTTTATGCAGGGATAGCATTCATAACATACAGCAGAACCTGCAGCTTAATGTCCTTCGCTGTGAGTTTGCTAATATATATATATATATATATATATATATATATATATATATATATATATATATATATATATATATATATATATATATATATATATATATATATATATATATATATATATATATATATATATATATATACATATTTGTCTTCTTGCTCTATTCTGCTCCTTTAATTCCTCTTGCCATTTCTTCTAGCTCAAGTTGGTCCACATCCAGCACTTGAATCCCATGAAGCTTCTAGAGAATCGCTTCCACATGGTAGGTAACTGCTTATTCCTTCCTGTCCCTGTGTGCCATGAGTACATAAGTTATCTACTCTTTATAAATTTTTTTACCAAAGTAATGCTTACGGTGTTCTGGTTATGTTCGACAGTGGCACCATTTGAAGTTGAGTGTATGCACTCCTGCTGCATTGATGGGATTTAGTGTGATTTCTTGGAACTGGTGTTGCCATAGCCAGCTGTAATCCAGATTACTCTGTTTTTTTATTAAACTATTAGAAGATTTCAATTATATATTCAGCTATGATCACCTGATATAGCTTTTGTAATAGCAATAACTGAAACCTTCCTTTTTTTTTTGACCTGATGAAACCTTCGTATTGAATTCTTACGTTTGTATAATTTAATTGGTCATGTCCATAATTTACCCTTTAAGTTCGTAGCTGAAGCTGCCTGGTGTTCCCCCTCCACTTCTCATGTATTCACGACACTCGGACAGCCAAAATGAACTGTATTTATTTAAAGCATAAGAGTACCCCCTCCATTCACTTATTGATGGTGTTAGGACAGGAAATTTGAACTGCAAGTAGTTCATGTTGTTTGTCCTAACATCATGAATTACAGAACAGAGGAGTATACAGTTTTGGTTTTAGTGACATCATCAATTATTGTTTTACTTGCAGATGAGTCCTTAGTTTCTGTTCATGGTGAATTGACGGATCTTCCTCCTCTTGAGTTGTCCAGTCTTCCGTTGATGCTGAAGGTGGGAGTCACCATGAGTGTTCTTTCCTTATGAATTCATGTGGTGCTGGTATTTGGGCTCCCAAGGATTTAGTTCAGTTTTCACATAATATGAAAACTGCAGGGCACTCCCTCTCATGTAATAATATCTTTTTAGTTTTTTTCGTGAATCTAAAGACGATTATATCTTTGCATGTGGCCATGTTTGTAAGTCTGAGCATAATTTGTTTAATCTACAAAACCCTTGGGTGTGTGTGCCGTGCATTGTAATCGGTTCTTGTCCCATTTTCTTCTTAATATAATGAAGCGCACCTCTCTTGCGTTTTCGAGGAAAAAAAAAAGAAACCTATTACAAAGCTGCATCATTTGTTGCTTACATTTAGAGAATTCACTGCAAGCTGATCCCTGTGGTTAGGGCTCGCGGCTCGGCATTCTAATAATTCCAAAGTAGTGTGGGAACTTTAGAAAATGATATTCTTTGTATAATTTCAGGAGTGCACTTGGTAATGCTTGCAGTTGCGTTTGGTCTTTAGTTTCTCAATGAAAGTATAATACATTTTACAATTGGATTTTTGACTACATATCCAGATTATATTGGAGCATGGAACAGCAGATCAGATGCGTGTTGCAGAGTTAATATGTCAAGATGTAAGTTATTTCCATTTATTTACATGGCAACATGCTGTTCTATCTTTATTTCTTTCTTGGGGAAACATGTTTAACGGTGCTAGAAAAGAAAGAAGGAAACAAAGTCCATGGCTTAGGGATAACTTAGAAGTTAGTTTGCGTATCTTTCACGTTTGTTTAGCTGCATCAAGGATTTGGTTAGTTTTGGTTTGTCAGAGATTGAATTGTACCTGATATATAGTGCCACAGTGATTGATCAATAAAGCTGAGCAAGAATTTAATCCTAAATAAGTTTTTTTGGTAGCAGATTGAGGGCAGCATTGTTATTTGTGGCTATGTGCTACATGTTCTGTACATATTAGATTCACATAACGAAAATGTTAAATATGTATTGAGGCCCATATGGCCCCTGAAGACCTTTGTCTTCAATCCTAATGGATAGATTAACTTCTTTAGTCGCCAAGGTTAGTTTAAGTATTTGCAAATATATGAAGCTAACCAATCAATTCTGTAGCAAAACTATTTTGTATTTTTTAGGGGAATAAACTGTTTTGTAAGGCCAATGTTTTTGTGGCATTGTGCGGCATGTGACCCCCTTCACAGCGCCTAGGCGTTTGTGGCGGACGCCTAGGCGACGCCATAAACACATTCTAGGCGCCATGAGGAGGTGATAAGCTAAAATGTTAGGAGCAGTTATGCATGTTGAACCATAAGTGAATTGCCTACCCTTCCCCATCAGCTTAGCCTTTTAGGTGCAACTAGTCGGTGCATAGTAGCTTAACATAGAGGTCTTGAGTTCAAGTCCTGGCGACCGCATATTCTGCTGCGCCGCTCCTATTTTCTATTTCCATGTTTGCGCCCCGAGGGAGCTGCACATGAGGGGAGTGTTGAACCATAAGTGAATTGCCCACTCTTCCCCATCAGCTTAGCCTTTTGGGTGCAACTGGTCGGTGCATAGTAGCTTAACAATGCAGTGCATACATACCTTCTTTTCTAGCATTTCTTGGGCCCATGCAGCATCCATCTTTCTTGTAGCATACTACAAAAACAAAACACAACATAATCAGCACAAAGGTCACATACTCACATGTATGACAACCAATACAGAAAATTCAGAGAAACAGAAAAGAAGAAATAAGTGCTGAGTGGTATGCTAAGAAATGAGAATATGAACCATAAGATAAAAACTTAGCAAAGAGTGCATGATAAATAAGCATTACAGTCCATAAATTAAGTCTGACTCCATACTCCAACTCCATGCTAACTAGTTAACTACTACTAACAGACACTTAATGTCCATCATCAAACTCATCAACAGCAGCAGCTATGTCTTCTCCAGCAACATTGTTATCACCAGCAGCTTCTTCATGATCACTAACATCTGCGTCATCATATGGGTCTTCATCCTCATGTTCATCATTTGAACCCAACTCTTCCACATCTGACTCATGATCTTCAACCACTATTGGTGTGGGATTTCTGCGCTTACGTGCTGTCCTAGGCGACGCCACAAAAACATTGTGTAAGGCCACCAATCTTGGGAAGGACTCAAAAGTCAAAAGTACAAGATGACTACAGTATGCTATGAAGTCATTGAATGAAATCCTGAAATGCATTTTTTATGTGGACATTCTTCTTTTGACTGGAGGGAATAGCAACTTGCTTGGGATGGACTTTGTATTTTTGTTGCTCTAGGAAGTAGGAATCTTTTAGCGGAATACATTACCTCTTTCAGTCTTTCTCAAATAGATAATTTTGTCAGAAAAAGATGTAGCTTCAGCACATTGCAATTGTGCAGTTCAGCTCTATTTTGTTAGCTATAGGCTGGTGTTCCCACTGTTCACTGGCTGCCAAATAACTTCTATTGTATCTTTGATATGTTAACTACATGGAAATATCTTTTGTGAGCCTGTAACAGCAAAGTCCTACTACTCTTTATAGATATTCCAGGACTAATTGATTATGTAACACAGCACAATAGAGCCTCCTAACTATGAACTGACCTGTAGTTGTGAGTTCCAGTGCTCTGTAAATGTAGACCTGTTATTAAATCATTTTTATAAGGCTTTGCTGCTCACCCTCTGAATAAGAGTCCGAGTGGGTTCTGTTACAAGATAATGTTTTGTTCTCTTTTTAGGTTTAATAACTACCTAGATAGTACAGACAGTGAGCACGCCCATCATTTTGTGAGCTTTTCTGTAGTTATATTATATGCATATATTTGAAGTTTTAAAATTAGTAAGAGATATTTGTATGTATTAAGTGAATTTTTGAACTTTTCTATTTCCCCCTCCAACATATTGCAGCATGAATATTTCCCCAAGCTAGTGAACATTTTCAGATTGTGTGAGGCCTTAAAGAACATGGATGGTCTCCACCAGATCTTCAGACTAGTCAAGGGAATGAGTATGTAGTACTTATTAAGCATGCTCAATTTTTTATTTTAAATTGCTACTTACATTGTTTCGAATTCTGCAGTATTGTTGAATAATTCTGCAATATTTGAAAAGATTTTCTCTGATGCTCTTATCCTCGACATAATAGGGACCCTTGAGTGTAAGCACTGTAACTCTTGTTGGTCTCTAATCATTAACCTACATAATTATGCTGTCAATTTATCATATTTTTTCTATTTATTAAAATAACTGCAGAATTACATGCACTGTTCTTTATTAATGAGCTCGTATTCGAAATTTGAACAGATGATCCAGAGGTTCATAATGTGCAGAACCATCGTACTTTTCTGCGAGAACATGTAGTTTTCAAGGAGGTAATAGGTTCTTATGCATGTTAGTCTGCCTTATATGTGACAATTATTTATTTGAAGCCTTGTTTCTCGCATAGGCCATACCGATTAGAAATGCTTCCGTGGTTTCGAAGATTCATCAAACATACAGAATTGGCTATATAAAGGTCAGTAATCCGCTGCACCACACTAACCATCCCAACTTGATGTAGTCATCTGTTTTCTGGCCATTTATTTCAAACCATAGTGCTTTCTTCTTACAGGATGTTATACTTCCGAGAGCACTAGATGATGCTACTCTGGCAAGCCTTAACAGCATTATTCGGGCGAACAATGCTATTGTCAGTGTCTCAGCATTTCCAATGTTTTTGCATGCTTTGAATATGCAATTTTAGACTATATATATGATCCTATCGTAGGTTTCACGTTTACTAAAGGATGATGCTTCTTTTATCCATGAACTGATTACTAGAATGAAATTGCCAAATATCTCTGCTGATTCCAAAAGCAAACTGGTGAGAGTCTATTTTATTATTGAACTTCTTTAAAGTTTTTTGGTCGCATACATCCATACTCTCCTCTAGTGGACTCTTAATTTATTGTTGTTAGAATAATTATTTTTTAATATGTTCCATTCCTTTAGTTCATAAAAGTACCATGCATTTTCCATTGATGAACTGCTGTCAAAGGAAAATGCTTGTCAGTGCTTTCATGTATAAGCTTGATGAACCAATTTTGAGTTTTGATGAACTGGATTATGTGTATAGTGTATACTGCTAATATAGGTTTGTAATTTAAGAACTTTGATGGCTCATTCAGTACAAGACAGTTGTGATCAATTGTGGATTAGGACTTAATTCATGCTGCACACTGTTTTTCGTCGTTTGAGGCTTTGTAGGATTTTGGTCTGAGTTGCATATACATGAAATAGTTGGTCACTAAGATTGTATGATGCACGTTCTTGCGTGTTTAGATTGCCCCACAAATAGTTTAACTTTTTTTGAACTCGGCCTACTAAATATATATTAATAAGAATTCACAACATATAGACTGAACTTGCATAAAAATTCCTACTAGTAATAGAATTGGCTGTGGAGCATTTGCAAAAAGAAAGGGGGAAAATGGCACAAATAGTCCTTTGCATTGATAGAATCACATTTGTTACTGTTTTTTTTTTTCTAATTTTTGTGGGTGGGGTGGGGTGGGGATTTGAGGGGGGGGGTCTATTTGACGTGGGAATGAATGGTTATGATGTCTACGTTCTTTTTGCAGGTCCTGTTTTTGCATGAACTTTGCACTCTCAGTAAAAGCTTGCAGCGTGTTCAACAATTACAACTATCTAGGTTAGTATTCAGGAAGAAAATACAGTTTTTCTTCCTTAGGTGTAATTGTATTTATTTTCTGGCGTCCAACTTCATTTCCTTTACTCATGGAGACTAGCTTTTACTTAGTCCCTCCGGTTTTAAGTTGTTGTCATCAGGACAATTTTAAACTAGATTTTTTATCCTAACGACACCAATTTGAGAACGGAGGGAGATAATCTTTTCTTTTTTACCATATTTTTTAGTGCAAATTGTGAATAGCTTGTCGTCATGATCAATTGTGATCATTGAAGCTACTTCTATACTTATCCAACAGGCCTCTAGATTGTTTTCACTGGTCACAATGTGCAGCTTTGTGGTACCTAATTTGCTCAGTCCTAAACATGGCATCCCTTCGTACTAGTGATTCGGAAAGGTTAGGCAATGTTGTCAACAGGTGTTGGTTCAAGGGAGAGGGGGGGGGGGGGTGATTCATTTTGTGTGCTGCTTTCTTTGTTAATGGAGTAGTTTGCTATCCCCCTTTATGTTGGCCGAGTAGACATGGAATACCAGAGCCATTTCTACAGGATCAGTACTTCATCTGTGATTGTAGGATGCAATATGTAGCATATGCTATTCCTGCGGTACAGAATTCACCCATCTCAGTTACATTGGTTATGACATGCCAACTCCAACTTTATGAAATGGGATGCAGTCAACCATGCTATTTATATTATAGGTTTAGATTGACATGTTGTGGTTCAGAATGACGTGAATTTTCTGTGGGGCAACATATAAGTATGGTTCTTTTCCTTTTTCCATTGGAGCAGCATTTTAGTCATACTTCATATGGAGGTTAACGCTCTTTGTTCCTTTCTTCTCAGGGATCTTGTCAGTGAAGGTGTGCTTGACATAATTTCTGATGTGTTACAGAGTCACGATGAAGTGATCGCCTTAACTGGGTAACTTCTGGAGCAATGGATATATTATCTATTCTTCATTGGTTAATGCCTTTCCTTATGTCCCTCTGATTCCCTGATTGCACCATTTATTTGTGCAAATGCAGGACAAGCATCCTCATTCATTTTCTTGATCAGGATCCTAATTTAATTATAACATATATTGCTCATCAAGATCAAAATCGTCTAGAAGGCAATTCTCTTCTTGAGATTCTGGCAAGTAGCACCAATTCTTTTTTAAGCTTTCATTCAGCATGCATTCTGTATTTTTGTCCAAACAGTGAACTTTTGTTTTTAGAAGCCAACAATTTCGACAGATGTTTGCACCTCTTGGTATATCCAGTCTGATTAAATTTTTATAGTGCACCATGTGCGTGTGATTTGTTTGGCCTTTCCCCTGTGTCCTTCAAATCTATGAGAATTGTTCAGATTTTCCAGTTTGTTCTAGACAGTGCAAAAAACTTCCTGGTGTGATATTCAATTCAATTTACAATAGTCTCGTGCAAGGTTTATTCTGTTTGCTTAGTAATAGTCATACATAAGAGCATTTTATGTATGTCACTTTCCTCTTATATTGATTTAAGTTAGCCATGGTTATGTTTCTGAAGTGCAGGGTTTTTTTTTCGTTACTTCACATAATAATGTTTATTAGTACCGTTGATATCAGCATCACTGCCTCGTCTAGCAATAGTAAGTTATGGTTTCTCATTTTCAGATTCAAGGTATAGTAACTGGCTCTGGTGGGGAAATGCACTTTCAGTGTTTTGACATTCTAAGGACTTTGATGGATTCCTCTCCTGTGGATATGGATACAAATCGTGTAAGATGCACTGTCTTTTATTATGAACTTTTGCTGTTCCTTTGATATAGATTTTGATGACTGAACAATAAAACTGACATTACGACCCAAGGATTATGACACTTTTCTAGAAAAACGAAGCAGTCTATCTACCATACTTCTGCTTCTGTAATTTCAGCCGGCTTCCTGTCAGCTTTGTTTTAGGGACTATACAGTAGGGGACGCCCCTACTGCGGTAATATATTAATAAAAGAAGTAAAAACAAATAAAGTAATGTACAGAAGGGGCCTTGAGGGGCCACCAAAGGCATGCAAGAGCTGTACATGGCCAAAGGAAAAAACTGTACAATGGCCAGCAAAGAAGAGGGAAAAGGAGAGTGGGCCTAGGCAAGGCTATTTAGCCATAAAGTTGCTAAGTCTCTATCTACTTGGTTAAGTCTGTATATTTGCAACTGCACAGTTTTGATGAAAGCTTGCTTCCATGAGTGGAAAGTTGGTACTGTGTTCCTGAAGATCTTGGCAATTCATTGCTTCCAAATCTCCCATGGTGCGACCATGAAGATCTCCATGAAGAATTTATGTTGACACTGTTGTTTGACTTTGTTATTTGAATTTACATAGCTAACATTTGTTTTTCTGGCCACTTAAGAACTATTCAGGTTTCAGGTGGAGAACAAATAGCCACCCCTAGCTTATATTCGATGCTTTCATGTTATAAGTTTATTGGGATTGAATGTGTGTATTCCCCTATAATACAAAGATATGCAGCTCTCCTGCATATTCGAGGGAAAAAAAAAAGATTGAATGTGTATGAACTTTTTTTGTTGCAGAAGGAAGTTGCGATTCAGATTTTTTATGAGAAGCATTTTCATAAATTGATTGATGTAATAGCATCATCTTGTCATCCAATGGGTGTCACACAGTCATCGACTGGTTCAGTTAATGCCGCCACAATGGTTGAACATCCTGCTAAGCCTGAAATATTGTTGAACATTTGTGAGCTTTTATGCTTTTGTGTGCTTCACCACCCCTACAGGATCAAGTAATGCTCTATCCCCTCTCTTTTTTTTGGAATGGGGTAAATGCCCTTTCCGTGACTTCTTGTTCACACATTCTATTGGGGGGTTTATGTGACCATTATTTGTTTCTTTGGTAAATGAGTGTTCAATTTTGCAGGCTCAATTTTTTTAGTAGCAATTCATTGGAGAAAATCCTTACTTTAACCCAGCGAAGAGAGAAAAGTTTGGTTGTGGCAGCAGTCAGATTTATGCGAACTGTTATTGGCACAAAGGTGATAATATTTTTTTCAGGAAGCATGTATCGTTACAACATTGAAGGCTCCTTAATCACTTACATTATCTCAAAATGATACTAAAACCAAAAAGTTGTTCTTCTGTTGAAGTATAAAGGTCACCTTCTGACACATTATTTTCCTTTCAGAAAAAAAGGGGCAGGGATTCCTCGTTTTTACTATTATTCTTATTCTTATTGAAATGACATTATTTTTCTTGTGATCAAATTATAAACTTATACAATGGTGACCTATTTTCAGAGATGAGGGTAGGGCTGCATATAGAGTATATTCATCCCCATGCGCCACCAGTAAACTTTTGCATCTTAACATAAAGGGAAGCGATCATGTTACATCTTGGCATCTCTGTCGTGCACCTTCTTTTTGCCTGAAGTGCGGTTTGTGCCTTGAATTTCTTGACATATGTTGTAGCAGTCCCTACTCAAAAAAAGATTCTGAACTTGTATTCAGTTGTACGTTTTGCTACACCGCACAGCCTATCACTTGCCGTGGAGCCTCTTGTAGACAAAGGTGAACAATGGCTTCTCCTTTTCAATCAAAATAAATTAGCACGTACTGATCTTCTTGTAAGTTTTTACTAATCATGTATAAGATCGATAAGCTTCCTTGTACAAAGATGTGAAGCACAATTTATTGGATTGGCCCTTTCATGTCACTAGTTCAGCACGGGCGCACTAACAGGTATAGGAAAACATAGGTGGTGTAGTTAAGTCTGTCCGATGCTTTGGTTGCATCTTTCCCTTGATCGGTACTGATGAATCATCTATGCATCAAATATCCTTGACATTCTTAGCAGCTGGGGGAGGGAGGCTCCCCTGACCCAACTTGAGTGGTTAACATAACCACAAATCATGCTTTTGTTTTGGTCAAAATACCATGTTAGTTGTACATCCCTGCTTTGAGCGGCAGTTAACATGACTAGGAATTTTTTTATTTTTTGCTACTATGTTAGTTGCATACATGTTACACAATTTTACAGTTGAATTAAACTGACCATTTGTATTATGCTTCTAAATTGAGTTGAAAATTCGTCCATATTCTGTACTGTAGGATGAGTTTCTTATTGATCGTGTTATCAAGTTCAACTTGTTGAAACCAGTTATTGAGGCTTTTGTTGAAAATGGTGATAGATACAACATGCTACACTCAGGGGTCCTGGAACTGTTGGAATACATAAGGAAGGTATGTGCTTGAGCTATGAACCTATTTTGAAATCATGATTCAGTGCGCTTTATTGGTTGATGCATTTTTGGTATACAGGAAAACATTGAGCTCCTTATTGAATATGTTTCCAAGTCTTTTTGGGACCAACTTGTGAAGTTTGAACGACTGGGGAGCATCCAGGCCTTCAAACTTAAGTGTCAACAGGTTGAGATTTGAAACATTTCTCTTGTTGCATCACATTGTCCTGTTGATTTTCTATCACTTTAGGAAATTAAGTTAGCAATTTGAAGGATGATATCTTCTCCTTTTCGTTAGTAGAAATCCTATTGTATGTCTGTATCATCTTTTGTAGCAATAATTTGTTTGTCTTCTTGTCAAGATAATGGAGAGTGCTGAAACAAAGCCAAGTACTAGTTTGATTGACATGAGAAAGAGGGCAGAAGAAAGAGCTACTGATAATCAAGAGGAAGATTATTTTAATAAGGACAGGTTTGTTCATTTTTGTTTTTCTGATTTAGTGTTTTTCTGATTTAGTGCCTCTTTTATAATTGGTAGGTTCAATGGAGTTTGGGATTGCATTGTTTACTCAACTAATAAGTAATTTCATCTTTTCTTCCCCACTTTACCATAGTGATGGAGAACATCCTCCTAAATGGGCAATGCATGAACTGAAGCCATCTATTTTAAGTCAACGGATGGTAGTGGAACCTGCCACAACCCTACTGTAGGGTTGTGGCAGGTTCCCTATGAGGTATCTCAATCTTACGTAACTGGAGATGGATGACCAGCCCAGTCCTTTATTTGGGATTCACCTTTTGTCTTGTGCTGATTTACAACAATGATAATTTTGCCATGTGTAGTTGACATCTGTATGCATTTTGCTGTGTCTATTTGTTTTATGTGTCTCACTGGTAAATTGGATTTCCAGGCCTAAGTTGGTTGGGCTTGTGGACTGTGACGACATCGAGAAGTTTTTCAACCCACCTCCCAAAAGACCTGTTGAGGATGATCAGGCATTACATATACCCGTGAGGGTCAACAAGAAGCCAAAGCTAGAAATTGGGATTAGCTGTGCTAAGATTGTTGATGAAGTTAATGAGCCGGATAGACATTCCGATTTGGAAGATTTAGGCAATCGAAGCTCAGGCTCTCAGATTGAACAAAATGGCGTGCAAAATCCTGATTCTGTGCATGAAATTGAAGGGGACTGCACTGACACTGCACAGAATTCATCTCCTAAAACTGATTGAAACACAACAAGATCAACTGATGCATGGCCTTATTCAGAGAGAGAGAGAGAGACTAACATTTCTTTTTACAACTGACTTCTGGATATTCATTCCTTGTGACAAAAAGGAGCGCATCCAATTTTGCTTCAGATGAGTTTGGATCCATAATGTGCCGAACTTTGACCTGCAAGCATGTTGAGATACTGTGCATCTGTGACTGATTATGGCTCACTTGCACACTGTACAGTAACTTGCCAATGGAAAAAATACGGAACCTAAGAACTATCTTTTGGTATGGCATTGTAGGAAGAGAGGTCTTACGTTTTTGCTGTAGTCTAGTAAGACCAATGCAGACCACTGGGGCAAAAAATGTGCGCCCAGTGTTAAAATCTTCTTATCTGAGATGGTTATTGACTAGGCTGTCGCTCTTGTAGAGCTGCTTGGAAAGGTTAGTTTGGCCTCAGGAGCATAGTACAAGAATTTGCGCCATCTTAACCGAAATCATAAAGGCGCTGTAAATTGTTGGTTGTGGACGGGGCGATAAATCTAGTGTCCCATATTGTAACACGGTGGTATATAATGTGTCACCTTACTTTGTTTAAAACAAATCGCATCTCAGGGTTAATTCTGCTTCATATGTTTTGTGAGATGGATATTATCTAAGGTAGTTCATGTCCCGCTATCTGCTATGAATTGGATATTTCCGTAGGTAGTTGATGTAGAACGCTTGAATTTTTTCTGGATGCCTACGAGCTACGGCTACGGAGTATATATATTTAGTGCAGCTACGGAACTCCAATAAATGGATCTAACCAGAGTGTCAGATTGAGATTTCGACAACAAACCACCACTGGAATGTACTTCCGTTCTCAAGGTTCGCAGCAGTTGAAGTATACTCAACAGTAATAGAGAGAGACGCGGCATATATAAAGTCTGCAAGTCTGACGGTCTGGAATTATAACCAGGAGACCCGGGCGATGATTCTTGTTACTGATTGATTATTCAAGAGGCGCAACGCGCCTTGCATCAGGAGACCCGGGCGATGAGATGTTCAGAGGTGGTCGAAGATGATGCCGCCGTGCGCGGCGAAGAACGGCGCGAAGACGAGCGACTCGACGGCCATGAGCTTGATGAGGATGTTGAGCGACGGGCCGGAGGTGTCCTTGAGCGGGTCGCCGATGGTGTCCCCGATCACCGCCGCCTTGTGCGCCTCCGAGCCCTTGGGTCCCAGCAGCCTCGCCTCCTCCGACGCGCCGGCCTGCGTGTCATCCATCACGACGAGAAAGAAATAGCACAAAACGCATCAACTCCAATCCAATGCCATTACTATTGCCAAGCATGCATGAAGAACAACGGAGAGCTGACATATATATATGTATATACCTCGATGTACTTCTTGGCGTTGTCCCAGGCGCCACCACTGTTAGACGCAGAAATGGCGACCTGCACGCCGGAGACGAGCGCGCCGGCGAGGAGTCCGGCGAGCGTCTCGACCCCGAACAGCGTGCCCACGACGAGCGGGCTGAGCATGACGAGCGCGCCGGGGGCCATCATCTTCCTCAGCGAGGCATCCGTGGAGATCCTGACACACGTGGCGTAATCCGGCGCCACGCGTCCCTCCGCCAACCCCGGGATCTCATCGAACTGCCTCCGCACCTCCTCCACCATCCTCAGCGCGGCGCTCCCCACGCTCCGCATGGTCATCGCGGAGAACCAGTAGGGCAGCATGGCGCCGACGAGCAGGCCGACGAAGACGCGCGGGCCGAGCACGTCGACGGCCCGCACGCCGGCGCGGCCCACGAACGCGCCGAACAGGGCCAGCGAGACCAGCGCCGCCGACCCGATCGCGAAGCCCTTGCCGATGGCCGCCGTGGTGTTTCCCGCGGCGTCGAGCGCGTCGGTGCGGCGGCGCGCGCGCGGGGGGAGACCCGCCATCTCCGCGATGCCGCCGGCGTTGTCGCTGATGGGCCCGTACGCGTCGATGGTTAGGCCAGTGGCGATCGTGCTCAGCATGCCCAGCGCCGCCAGCGCGATGCCGTACATGGCGGCGAGGCGGAAGGCGGCGTAGATGGCCGCCGCGATGGCCAGGATCGGGATGATCACGGATTTGTAGCCCACGGCGAGACCGAAGATCACGTTGGTGGCCGCGCCTGTGCGGCAGGAACGCGCCACGGCCTTCACGGGGCCGTAGGCGTTGCTGGTGTAGTACTCCGTCACGTAGCCGATCACCAGGCCCGCCCACAGGCCCGACGACACGCAGATGAACAGATGCCTGTGTTTGTGTGCATGAAATAAATTTTCTCAGTCAAACATATATATATATATATATATATATATATATATATATACAAGGAAATGCTTCTTCACATTCTAATAGTTCGGAGGAAATGGGCGGAACACACACGGAAAGAGAGAGAGAGAGAGATAGCGTACCAGTTCTTGACGACCTTGACGTTGCCAAAGTCGAAGAGCGTGAACTGGCGCGGGAGCGCGAGGAACGTGACGCCGGCGATGGCGCCGGTCATGAGCACGGTGGAGATGAGGATCTGGCGCTTGAGCGCCGGCCCGACGGCGGCCTCGTCCTTCACCTTGACGACGTCGGTGGCCACCACCGTGGTGACCGCGCACACCAGGATGCCCGCCGCGCTCACCAGCAGCGGGTACATCATCGCCGTGAAGTTGCGGTCCTCCCCGAAGGAGGAGATGGACGCCACGAACAGCGCCGCGCACGTGGACTCGGCGTACGACCCGAACAGGTCCGAACCCATCCCCGCGATGTCGCCCACGTTGTCGCCGACGTTGTCCGCGATCACCTGTTTTTTTTTTTTTTTCAAAACACACAATATAATGATGTCATCAGGGGAGGGTATATCGGTCAGTAATTACTAGCACAACATAATTTCATGGCACAGAAGAAGATTGATTTATCTGCGAAATGTGTAAAAAAATGAATATAAAGGAAATGAATAGAAATGTGGTGTGCATGGAGAGAGCGTGACTACTAGTACTAGAGAGTAGAGACAGTGACAGCGAGTGAGATGCATGCGTACCGCGGGGTTGCGCGGATCATCCTCGGGGATGTTGCGCTCGACCTTGCCAACGAGGTCAGCGCCGACGTCAGCGGCCTTGGTGTAAATCCCACCTCCAACACGTCCAAACAGGGCCACCGACGACCCGCCGAGCCCGTACCCGGTGACGGCCTCGTAAAGCCCGGCCCAGTCCTCGCCATAGTAAAGCCCGAACAGGTTGACCGCGGCGTAGAGCACGAGCAGCGCGGAGGAGGCGAGCGTGAACCCCATGGCGGCGCCCGACCGGAACGCGACCGCGAAGGCCGGGCCCACGCCGCGTCGCGCCTCGAGCGCCGCACGCGCGTTGGCGAACGTGGCGACGCGCATCCCGAGGTACCCCGACAGCACGGAGGTGAGCGCGCCGAGGAGGAACGCGGCGGCGGTGAATGCGGCGCCGGCGGTGGCCGGGCGGCAGGTGAGGAGGGAAGGGTTGTGATGAGCGCAGGGCTCATCGGGGTGGAGGCTGAAGCGGTGGACGGAGCCGAGGAAGAGGAAGATCACGGCGGCGAAGGCGGTCGTGAAGATGGCCAGGTAGCGGTACTCGGTGAGGAGGAAGGAGGTGGCCCCCACGGAGATGGCGCGCTGGATCTCCGCGCACCGGGACTCCGCCGTGATGGTGGCGGCGCCGCCGTCTTCCTCCTGGTCGTCTTCTTCTTCGACCTCGCTGCTGCTTCGTCGGCCCATGGCCTTGCCGCCGCCTAGACCGGCGTTATCGTCGTCGTCGTCTTCGTGGTGAAGGCGGACGGGGACCTTGGACACGACGTACCACTGCAGGGCGGCGAAGGCGATGCCGATCAGCGACGCCACCGGGATGAGGGCCTCCACGGCTGCGGTGACGAGGACAGCCATGGACGAGATCGACAAGCTCTTCTCACACACGACACGAGCTTTGCGTTTGAGCTCCAACGGAGAGAATGAGCAGTGAGTGAATCCGGCGATGACGTGACGATGCTTTATAGAAAGAAGGAAGTGGTGGGGTGAATGTGAATAATCTGCTTTGGAGAGGGTGGACGTGATAAAACACGCGCTTCCAGAGGGGTTCGAAGTGAAAAATGTGGTTCACGTTTAGTGTGAGCAGTCAGTTGCTGCTTACTACGTACATGCAGTTCCAACTCATCAGACGACCGTTTCGCTGAAGCGGCGCTGTTTACCAACCAGTACACGGCTGTTTCCTCCTGTTGGCACCGTACGTTGGGTGCTGCACCATCGTTTTGTGGTGTGTTACATTTCAAAAATCAAAAATGGTTTTTGCTTTTATCATGCATGCAACAGCTTATTTTGTCACCGAGTTCAACTTTACTGAAACCGTGCCAAAGTGCTTAGAATTCTCTGGACGCCTACCAATACAACCGGTGGGTGAACCGGGCGTGAGTTTGCATTGGCATGCTAGCTAATTAAGCCTTCAACGGGCGAGAGAGATGAGGTCACTGGGAAGCGTCGGTTTCTCAAAACATGTCGTGGATATGACAAGAGATGTTCTCACCTAATTTAATTTTCTTTTGACTTGGTTTGGTTTTATCTGCCACAACAAAAATAAAAGAGAGGTTAATGACGAATAGTTCTGCTTGTCACCAGTTTTCAGATATCATGGGTATTGTTAGGCAATGCGGGTATTTTATTTCACACTAAAACCTGACATGATACCACAAACACAAATACAATCAGAATTCCTTTTAGAAATAGGTCCTTTGAACCCGACCTTCTTTGGAGGCCTTTGTGAGAAGCAAGAATCGATTCCTGGCCGGCTGGCTCTCACCCTTGGAGTCTTACCGCCTGCTCGAGCAGGTTCTATATACAATCGGACATTAAAGTCGGAAAACCAATTACGAGAGTTCTTAATCTAGCACCAAAATTCAAGTAGAGTCAATAGAAATGATAGTGGGATTCAACAACTTTGTTTGTCTTGTTCTTCATATAGAGACGTGACTGGAGGTACCATTATTCTCATATGGAAAGTAGGGACCATAGTGAAGTACGGTTTGTTGTCTCGTGGAGCATCCAATCCAATCCAATCCAATCCAATCCCACTGGCACGGTACAAAATCACGATGTACTAGCAATGTTGTCCATCGTGGAACTAGGGGAGAGGCTTAGTGCGCTTGAGCTTCAACGGCGGGAATGAGTGGTGATCGAGCCCAATGATGATGTGGTGATGTTTTGTACAAACAAGAAAAAAGAAGGGGGGGGGGGGGGGGTGGGTTGACAAAAAACACATGTTTCTCAGGGTTCACTTGAAAACATTACTCGCCTTTACTGTGACCATTCAGTTGCTGCTACTGCATGAGGTTGGAACTCAGAAAACCGTTTTGCTGAAGCGGCGCTGTTAATTACCAGCATATTCCTTCCCTGGCACCGTAGGGTGCATCATCTTTTATTATGGTGTTACATTTAAAAAAAAAAAGAACAGGCTTTGTTTTTCATGCAACAGCGCATCGTGTTGTTGAGCGGGGCAAGCTCCTCTCACACAATCTTTGCGCTTGAGCTCCAACAGAGGGAATGAGTAAGAAGAAAATGGCGAAGTGAATAAAGCTGCTTGGGAGGGGGTAGATGTGATAAAAATATGCCTTTACAGGGGTTCAATTGACATTGTGGTTCACGTTTAGTGCGAGCATCGATCAGGCCATCAGTTGCTTTGCTACTACACGCCGTTCAAACTCGACCGTTTCCCCCTGGTCCTGGGCACCGTACGTAGGGTGGTGCACCATCGTTTTGTGGTGTGTCACATTTCAAAATCAAATACAGTTCTTGTTTTTTCATGCAACAGCTTATTTTGTCAGGGAGTTCAACTTTACTTGCCAAAATTTTGCTACCAAAAATATTACGGCCTAGAATTGGGTGTTGGCATCTTAGTGGGTGATGAACCGGGCGTCAGTTGGCATGTTAAGCATTCAACGGGCGAGAGATGAGGTCACTGGGAAGCGTCGGTTTCTCGAGAGATGTCCCGGATAAGACAGGATGTTCTCACCCAATTTTCTTCTGATTTGGTTTGGTTTTATGTGCCAGAACAAATGAAGAGAGCTTATGACGAATAGTTCTGCTTGTCACGAGTTTTCAACTATCATATGTATTTTCAGGCAAATATACAGGTATTTAGTATACTAAACATTAAAATGTGTGATGTTACCACAAACACAAATATAAGTCGGACACAGCAGACGGAAAAACAATAAAGTTGTTAATCTATCACCAAATATCAGGTAATGGGGCAACAAAAACGATAATGGGATTCAGCAGGCAGCAGCAACTCTGTTTTTTCTTAAAATGTAGAGGAACACAACTGGAACCGTTGGACTCGTCTCGAATGTAGGGACCAGCGAAGTACGGTTCAATCTGACTGGTAGGGTGCGACGAAATCGCGATGTACTAGCAATGCTGCCGATGACGGAGAAGGAGAGAGAGAAGGGCTCATTAATCCTCCAATTTGTCTCTTCTTCTTCTTCTTCTTTTTCTTCAAAGACAACAAGTATGTTCTTGAACGCTAGCTTAACTTTTGCGACCCTCTTTTAGCGTTGCACAGAGATAAAACTAAAAAGAGCAACAGAATGCTGGACAGAGAGCTCGAGGGCAAGGCGGTTCGTGCAGCCTTGGCAGTACTCGCGCCATCCAAAAACCCATCTTCCTTTGGGACAATTGCCAAAAGCTCCATCTTCCCTTGTCCTTTTTGGGACAATTGTCAAAAGACCACTACTAAGGACAGGTAACTCCAAAACGCCCTTAGTAAATAAAGAATCTCCAGAATGCCACTGCTAAATCCCCTCACACATCCCAGCATAGCATTATCTGATTTTTTTTTTATTTTCTCTATACCCAAACAACGAATGAGATGACAATATTACCCTCTGCAATTAGAGGACGCACGCTGGTGAAGAAACGGAGAACCCTAGCTCGGGCGGCGGCGGCGGCACAAGCTCATGACGGCGGGTACGGCGATGGCGCGCCAGTGCGACCGGAGCTCATGACGCGAAAGGGCTGGGCTGGGTGTGGCGTGGCGCGGAAGGTTGGGGCTAGGCGCGGGCTCGCGGCTCGCGTTGTGGCGGGCTGGCGGACGGGGCAGGCTCGCGCCGCGGCGGGCGCGTGGCCAGGCGGGCCAGCTGGCGGGAGAGGCGGCCAGGCGGGGCAAGTAGATGTTGCAGACCCCGGGGCCGGTGGTGTCGAGCTGGACGGCTGCCAGGCGCCCAGGGTGGTCGGGGTTTCAAATACCGAGCGTGGGCCTCCTGGTCGTAGTTTCCGCTGCCAGACGCGACTCGCCGGAGCGCCGTGGACCTCCCAACCTTTGCTTTACTCCCATATCCTTTTCTTCCAATGAATCCATCCAGAGATCTCTTGCTACTCGATCGTCGGACACCAGGTAGATGCCTTGCCTCAGGTGCTCGTGCACTGCTCTCTGGCGAAACACAGGGGCCGATGATCAATGCAGGCGTTCCGGCGTTTGAGAGCATGATACCTATCATTCATTGGTCGACAGGCACGACGCCGTCTCCAACAGCAGAGCGTGGTTGTGGTCGTGGTCGCAAGCAGTGGCGAAGCCAGCCTTCCTTCTTTGGGTAGGCATAGCTTCTTTGATAGGCACACAGTATAATAATCAGTGATAAATAGTATCTCTACAGTGTCAAACAATGCTTCTACAATGCTAAATTAGTTTGCATATTCGAAAACTAGGGTAGTCCCAGACCTAAAGGGACTACCCTTGACTCCGCCCATGGTCGCAAGTGCGCCTACCTCCTCCTGCCGCAACCAGTGGCTCATGCCTGGCCAACACCGGAGCGCGCAGGAACGTTGGCATCACGTTGCTGCACCCTGTGTAAAGGAAGCACTGCCGTCGTGCGCGCGGTGACAAATCGAGGACACGCTCCAGGCGGCCAGGAATACACTACATCGATTGGCGAGACGCGGCCAGAACGCCGTTCGGCTTCCTCGAACCGGACGCATGGCGAGCTACTGACATGGTAATTGGTGAGTAACAGCCTGATAGGAGATGGTGTGCACGGGCATTTGAAGTTGAAGCCAAGGATAGGAGAGGAAGCGGCTCAGCAGGGTAACCATGCATGGCCAGGGGCGGTCGGTATTTGAAACTCCGACCAGGTGTGGACGGACAGTATTTGAAATATCGACCACCCTGCGTTGGGTCGCGCTCTGTCTGCTCCCGTACGTCTTGCAACCGACGACCGCATCCGAGCCGCACCCCGCACGGATCGAGTCGGTGTCGTCTGTTCCTCACTCTCCTTCGTCCGTCGAAACACATAGAGGCCTCGGTGTTGAAGGTAGGATGAGTGCGGTGACGATCCGACGGCCATCGGCGCATCTGCCGGTGTCCATTGGAGTTGCTCTAATCTATCACCAAATATCAGGTATTAGGGCAACAAAAACGATTATGGGATTCAGGAGACACCAACTCTGTTTTTCTTCCTAGAGGAACACAAGTACGCATCTGGAACCCTTGGACTCGTCTAGAAAGTAGGGACCACCGAAGTACGGTTCGTTGTCTCCTTGAGCAACCACTCCAATCTCACTTGTAGTGTACGATGAATTCGCCATGTACTAGCAATGCTTCCGATGGCGGAGGAGGGGAGAGGCTTAGTGCTGAGAGAGAGAGAAGTGCACGTTAAGCCTCTAATTTGTCTCTTCTTCTTCTTTCTTTTTTTTTTTACTAAAGGCAACAAGTGTGTTCTTGAACACTATCTTAACTTTTGCTTTTGTGACCCTCTTTTGGTATTGCATCCTTTGTGACCCTCTTAACCGGATACTTGGGCCTTTTTTTATGTGGACTTTAATGTTAGACCGAAACATCTTGTTTGTTCGTTTTACCAAGCATCCTTTTTGTTCATTGAAACTTGTCAGCCCAAATGAAAAGGCCCAAGTATCCTGTTTGTTCTTTTCATTTTGCTCTGCCCCAGCCATTTCACGATTGTTCATTTCCTAATGCTGGTCTTTTAAGTTTTAATGTGTATTGGAAGATGGAAATATTTTATGATGACAAGTCCAAGAATCCCTGTTTGTTTTCTCAGTCAGATGAAAATGTATAAACGTCCAATTTCACCCAAAATTTTCATGCGAATCCTTTTCGCTGCTTGGTTGTTGAGTACTGAGCATAATTTGTGGCCATTACAGTTGATCGCAGTTCAAAAATTCTCGCCACAATATGACACCGAAAAATGCCAGGAGCGTCTAATTTTTAGTCGATTGAAAATGGAGGTTGCTTTCAATCAACGCTTTTGGCTCTTAGATCTAGATCTAATGGATACAAAAAGACAAAAGTTTTCCATAGTCTATACATAACACTAATTAATACAAATAATTCTATAAATAGACAAATAATAAAAGAAATAAAAAAACAAAAAAATATACAAGTTGTGCCGTAACAAAATCACCCGTCGTGCACAAGTTCTGCCATCGACTGAAAGCTTGAGACATTTTCAATCGACTGAACAACAGCTTTCCCAAAAAGTGCCGTTGCACTTTGTTGGCGTGTGGTAGAGCTGACCCTTTGTTTTCTTGTTCAGTTCAGTTCAATTCCGTGAGTCCGTGACTACTGACTTCAACACATGGAACCAAACTCGATCCTTCGAATCAGGTAACACAATCATGACATGATTTATGTCTTTCACATAAATTGAGTAGCATATGTAATTTCACTTAATTTATACTTTGAAACTAATACATGTAGATTTTTTTCCACATCAATCGAACAAGACCTAACTGAAAACAACAGATTTTTAGTTCCACAACGCAGAAAAGAAAATCCACAAGCACACGTCCATCATCAAGCATCAAACAGTAAGTTAAGCAAGTAGTCTGCGTGCGGCTAGCTGGCCCTCCAGTAGTCTAATGGTTTTGGTCAATCTCAGTGGTAGTTTTATTTAGTTTTTTATTTTTATTAAATAATATGTCACATAGGCAAAGCTGATGACGTGGTATGAGTTTTATAATGAGAGAGGAGAAATGAGTTTCATAGGGATGAAATTGCATATATACGGTTACCAAAATCTTGAAACTGAAATGAAACTCCATTAAGAGTGTTTGAGTTTCATCTCTATATATTTATCAACTCTCATTGGTTATTTGGATGAAACATTTAAATGATTCACTAACATATGAAACCGTGAAATAAAACTTTATATTAAAAGATCTAATTTTATTTATCATTTCAAAAATTACATAATAACATGATACTCTTGAAAACAACGAAATGAAATCATGTGATGAGAATGGCTAACCTCAACTCGTGGTGCCGCTTCTCGTTGCTCCCAGAATGCTTTCAATCAGAATGTGTTTTCCTGTAAACCGGTAAACCGAAGCGTCCAGCATCTCCTTATAGGAGGCAAGAACGACCGGTCCCACAAAAATAGGAAGATCGATTTCTTATTTATTTCCCTACTAATAATACGTTGACAAAGGGAGTAAATACTAAATACAGTAGGACCCTAGTACGCTCCTGCTCACCCGGCTCCTCGTCTCTCTATATCCCTCCTCCCGGCGGCGCCGACCTCCACCGCCACCGGTAGCCTCGACCCCTGCATTGCAACGCCGGTGTCCTCGATCGCTGCCTCACGTCGGTGGGGTCGGATTCAGACCAAGATCCCTTCTCCTCGTGCTGGTAAATTGGTAAGGAAGCGCCTATATCATTGGTTGGACGAACGGACTATCCATTTTGCCCTCTAAATACAAAACGGTTCCTTAATTTGCATTGGAGCCCTTAAATCTGGGTCTGTTTGTTCCTTCGATCTGTTCAATTTGTTCTGGATATGGATAGGTTGCTGCATCTTCTTGGAGGGGAGAGCTAACACCAGTCAGTTTATTTGTATTCTCTAAAAATTTGTAGACGCCACTGCTCTCGAGTTAATGATCGCTTTTAGTTAGGTGAATCCGCATGAGAGCTGCGGCACAGTTGATCATCATCAGTAGTTAGCGCGCAACCAACAAACGGAATCGTTTAGGATATATATATATATATATATTTTGTTCTTGTACAACTTTTTTTTCGAAACATGTTCTTGTACAACTCCCATTTATTGAGAAATTGGATGGTGACGTGCTTGCTTTCAGTAGTTACATTTTTTAGGTACAAATCTTTGTTAGTATGTAAGTAAATAAAGATATTTATGTTCTTCAGTGATTTTAGAAAACCTTTTAGTTTCTACTAATACGTTCCAGAATTGTTGGTATAATTCCAATTTTCAGTTCTCCTAAAGCGGTTTAAATCATCTGAATAGGCACAAGCAGGAAACTAATCAGTTGACTGGACAAGGGCAAGCGTCCATCATTTGCTTGTTGTTGTCTGCAAATATGTTGTGAAATACAGAGTGTTGGTTATCATGGTTTTCTTCTTAAAGACTTTGTTGCGCATTCATTTTGTCTTACGATACAGTTGGGATGATTTTGGCAGGTTTAATCAGACATGGTTTTTCTTGAGACGGAGATGACTTGGAACGTGTTGATCTCGCCTAGCCAGCTAAGTCCCAAGTGTCTCCTGCTCCGCAAGGCGATCATGGTGCGTCTTCTGGAGGACTTCACGAACAGAAAGGCCTCCGAGCAGCACGGTTACTACGTCGCCGTCAATCAGCTGAAGGCGATAGCCAAAGGGAAAGTGCGCGTGCTTACGGGAGACACTCTGTTCCCGGTCACCTTCACCTGCATCACGCAGAAGCCCATGAAGGGAGAGGTCATGGTCGGGTACGTGGGTAAGGTTCTGCGGCACGGCGTGTTCCTCAGATCCGGGCCAGCTGAAACCATCTTCCTGTCTGACAAGGTGATGAGTGAGTACAAGTACGTTGGCGGGGAGAACCCGGTGTTCATGAGCGAGCACTCCAAGCTGGTGAAGGGCGCTGCCGTCAGGTTCAAGGTCATGGGACTACGCTGGATGGAAGATGATCGCCGGTTCCTACTCCTTGCTACCCTGGCTGGTGACTTCCTCGGGCCAATTTGAGTATCTTCGATCGGCAGGCTACATGCGACGTATACCCTTTGCTGTCAGTTGCTCGTTGTAGCGTGGAGAGACATCTAGCTCCACGAGAACGGCAACAATAAAATAGTATACGGTGATACCTATAAATGGACACTCCTCTTGTACCACGAGCTCTCCCACAGGATCGTCCTGGCCCCGCTGACGAGGCAGCGTTCGTACGGCAACGTGCCGCAGCCGCACGCCGCCGTGTACTACTCGCAGCCTGGACGGGTACCTCATCGAGCAGTTCCTCAAGGACAGCGCCAATGATCGGGACGATGACTACGGAGGCACGCTGGAGAAGCGGTGCCGGTTCGCGCTGGAGGTGGTGGAGGCCATCGTGAAGGAGGTGGGGGCGCACCGGGTCGGCGTGAGGCTGTCTCCGTTCACGGATTTCATGGACTGCCACGAGGCTCCTGTGGTGGGCTGCATGCGAGGGCAGGCCAGGCCGGTCGCGAGGTAGACTTTCCGTTGGGCTGGACTGGGTCGGTCCGAATGCCCAATCTCACACAGCATGGACCCAACGACTCACTCACCCGACTCTGTTCTGAACTCTCCTTCCCTACTCACTCTGCTCCGCTCGTCCTCGGTTCCTCCTCTCGGTCCAGTCCCCACGCCGTAGGGCTCGGCCGCTTCCTGACGCCGCTGGTGGACTCGAACGCTGCATCACGCGGGTGGAGTTGGGATTTCGACTAGGATCCTTTCTCCTCGTGCTGGTAAGGAAGCCCTAATCTATCTCTGCTTGCTCGTCCCTCTGTGTTCCAGCCCTCAATCCTCATCTCTTACTTCTTTCGATCCGTTCAATTGGATGTGCTTGTCAGTTCTGCCGCGTGGAGAGACAGCGCTACCAAAAAATTTGAGGGGTTCAATTAAACATGCAACCCTGCTCTTTTAGGGTGCTTTTACTGTTCTTGTACACTAAAAAGAAAAATCAGATGGTGCCATGCTTGCATACAGCTGCTAGATTGTTCTGTACACATTATTATTATGTAAATCGATTGGTAAATTATAAGTTTCAGTGAATTGGAAGATCCTTTCTTTATATAACTAATTGGTCCAGTTTTCTGTTCTCGTAAATCATCGAAATAAGCATAAGGGGCACAACTGTAAGAACTATACAACATTGCTGCTTATTGTGGATGTGCTTGCTGCGTGTCGGTTTTATTCTCTAAAATTTTTGAGTTTAATGCGCCCTCTGCTCTCTAATTCATGATTGCTTCTATGTCAATCCCCCTGGGGGATAGGTAACGGATTAGTGAGTTGGGCACGGCCAAGAAGCAGCAATGTTGTTGGATTTTGTTCTTAATCAGGTTCAGAGGTTTGGCTTTTGTGGATGGTTAGTTTTGGTTAGGGGGTGCTTTCCCTTTTGTTTTAAGGCTCCCAGTTGAAAAATTGGATGGGGGACATGCTTGCATTCTGCTGTTAGATTGTTTTGTACACATTATTGTGTGTCAGTGGATAGGCATGCTATGTTTTTCAGATTGGAGTAGGTAATTTATATAACTGAATTGGTTCCGGAATTGTTCGAATTCCAACTTTTAGTTACTGTTAAGTTCTCTGAGTATAAGGTTAAGGAGCACAACTGTAACTATCCAAAGCTATAAGTAGTAACATAATCCTTTTCTATTTATAGTGTCAAAAACTTTATCATGATAGCAGCAGGTGAGCCCCCTGACCTGCTTGTACATGTCCATAAATATGTTGTGAAATAAGAAGTGTTGACTTGACTAACACTATTTTATATCTTAAAAGACTTTGTTCTATATTATTTTTGTATCATCTGATAACTGCAGATTATATGTTTTTTTCTCTGTTGTTGGGCATGTGTCTTATGGTACACCTGGATGTTATTCACTAAAAGTTTGGATCTTTTTTATTCTCAACATTTGGCAGCTTCGTAACCATGGTTTTCCTGGAGTCGGAGATGACTTGGAATGTGTTGATCTCACCCAATCAGCTGAGTCCCAAGGGTCTCTTGCTCCGTAAGGCTATCATTGTGCGTCTTCTGGAGGACGTTACGAATAAGAAGGCCTCCAAGGGGCATGGTTACTATGTTGCCGTCAATCAGCTGAAGGCGATAGCTGAAGGGAAAGTGCGTGAGCTTACTGGGGACATTCTGTTCCCAGTCACCTTCACCTGCATCACACAAAAGCCTATGAAGGGTGAGGTGATGGTTGGCTATGTGGATAGGATCATGAAGCATGGCGTGTTCCTCAAATCTGGACCAGCTGAAAGTATCTTTCTGGCTGAGAAGTTGATGAGCGACTACAAGTTCATTGGTGGAGAGAACCCGATGTTCATGAAAGAGCACTCGAAGATTGAGAAGGACACCGCTGTACGCTTCAAGGTCATGGGACTTCGCTGGATGGAAGCTGATCGCCAGTTCCAGCTCCTTGCTTCCCTGGCTGGTGACTTCCTCGGTCCACTTTGAACTTGCTTCATCAGGCTAAATGTTGTTCTGATGTACATTGTTCAGTAGATGGATGGGTGTGTCCGGAATGTGTTAGAATTAACTTGCTATCAGTAGCTCGTTGTTGCGTGGAGACATGGCCGGTGCATCTCATGACGGTAATGTAGCTGCTAATGTCAGTGACATCTGCTCCCCTGCGTTTAACTTTAACATGTTAGTGTACTGTGATGAACCTGTGTTGACTATGACTGTTCTGTTCACCTTTCAATGCTTGCTTGCTTTACCCACGTTACCTGGTGTTTTGGTTTGATCATTGGTGGGATTTGATTTTGTATTGCATCTCGATTTGCATGTCATATAGAATTTCTTGTCATTGAGTAGATTAATAAGGTGGGCTAAGCTGGGGTTGAAGAAATCTGTATGACTGGACTGCGTAGATGATGTGTTTGTTGTCACGCATGTAAATCAGCATTCCACTTTATATTCTTATTAAGTTGAAAAATCAAGAAGCTTTTTGGTACAAGAAGTTCCCATGAAATAACTCCTTTGAACGTTTTTTTTTAATCTAATGAATTGTCGCCTTAGTTGTTTCAGATTTGGAGTTAAAATAAATACGTACGAAAGGGGTTGTTTTCCTTTGAGAGAAAATGCTCAATTACGGAATGGAGCTATGAACAATTTCATTCAATATTATGATAGAAGACAACAAAATGCAGATTTTTAGTCATCAAAGCTAGTACGACGCGAATAAGCCGTGCAAAATCCCCTGGAATGACGAAATATTAGCTGGTGATCATATCACTGGGCCGGGCCGACTTTGCGCCTGCTCTGAACAAATTCTACAGATCAGTCAGGTATTATGAATTGAAATTTTCTTCACATCTTTTCCTTTGTTTCTGTTGCATGTGTCACCTCGCCATGAACTTCATAACTTTTGTAGCTGCAAAACAAGCGGCTGCCGGGAAGCCCGTCCGTTCAACGGAAACTGGGCTCGTTAGTCTCCAAAAGGAATGGAAGAAGGTGTTGACTGCCGAGGAGATCAGGAAGAGGATGGAGGTGATGCGCTTAATGAGAACATGTCGCGTCCGCAAAAATAGGGAGGTGGTTACCATCAAGGAGGAGGACAAAGACATCAAAGGTTAACTGGCTTGAGTATATCGATTACTTGATCTTCGAAAGAAACTTTGAGGACAAGAGTTGATCGTCTGTGTGGTGTCGATCAGAGTTGATTCTTGTTACCAGTACCTAATAAGTTATGGACACTTATGCTTCTTTGTTCTCATACTCTCATGAAATTAACATTCCAACTGTTAATAAATGTGTAATCTGCGTAAGCTCTCAGAACCACTGAGGCAGTATTTAATCGGTTGCCGACAGTGTGTTATTACGATGTTGTTCTTTCATGCGTCAACCAGGTTTTGCAATTGTATTGAATGTATAACAAAAAAGTTGTCAATTGTTATTATGTCAGTATCATTAGTGTCCTTTTCTTCACGAAGAATTTGTGCTTTCCCTATGTATATATGCTCATATTGGCGTCATCGTTTCGGAGATGAACACAAACCTCTTGCCAAGAGCTGGTGTTCTCATTCTAATCACTGTAACTCTGAGCATGTAACAGGGACGATATGGGCATACAAACAAAGGTCCGACACAACAAAATATCGGCGTCCAAACGAGTAAGAAACTGTTGATATTTTAGGAAATTTCTGGAATCTCTCTCAATATTGCTAAAGGCATAAGTCATACATATACATGATACATAGGTTGGACCCAAGATGTGCTCACATGCAACCCAATACAACCCAACACTCCCCCTCAAGATAGGCGATATATATCCATCATTCCCATCTTGTCACACGCTATATTATATTCTCTTACTCTTAAACTCTTAGTTAAACAGTATGCTATCTGATCTATGGAGTTTATATAACTCAACTCCAACACACCATCATCTAATTTCTCCTTGATGAAGAATCGATCGATCTCCACATGCTTCGTTCTATCATACTGAATAGGATTATTAGCTATATTAATAGCTGAATTGTTATCACACAAGCTTCAAAGGACCTTTTCTGAGAACATTTAACTCTGATAGGAGTCTCCTTACCCATAGCATCTCGCTTACCAAAAGTGACATAGCTCTATATTTTGCTTCAGCGGTTGAACGAGAAACAACATGTTGCTTCTTGCTTCTCCATGACACCAAGTTTCCTCCAACAAAGACACAATAGCCTAAAGTTAATCTTCTATCATCAAGACAGCTAGCCCAATCAGCATCACAATAACCTTCCACCTTAAGTTGACCATGGCTCTTAAATATTATTCCCTTTCCAGGACTACTCTTCAAATATCGTAATATGCGATAAACAACATCAAGATGTCCAGTTCTAGGATCATGCATATATCAACTCACCACACTAACTGCATAGGTGATATCGGGTCTTGTATGACAAATAAATAAGTCGACCAACAAGCCTTTGGTAGCTCTCCTTATTCACTGGATCGTCTGATTTAGCGCATAACTTGTGATTCGGATCAATAGGTGTCAATACAGGTTGACACCCAAGCATACCAGTCTCATTAAGTAAATCTAAAACATACTTTCTTTGTGATAGGACAATACCTTTTGGGGATCGAGCAATCTCAATACCAAGAAAGTATTTGAGCTAGCCAAGGTCCTTGACCTCAAATTCCTTGCTTAGATTCTCCTTTAAATATTTGATCTCTTGATCATCATCACCAGTGATAATAATGTCATCCACATATAAAGCCAACACTGTAATTCGACGCCCAGAGTGTCGGTAGAACAAAGTGTGATCCCCATTGCATTTTTTATATTCCATGCCGTACAATGCACACCTAAATTTATCAAACCTTGCACGCGGAGATTGTTTGAGGCCATATAATGATTTCTTCGGTCTGCATACTTTTCCAATTCTCTTAGGTCCAGAAAATCCAGGAGGAAGATCCATATACACCTCCTCTTGAAGATCACCATGCAAGAAAGCATTCTTTACATCTAACTGATGCAAAGGCCAACCAAAGTTTGTTGCACATGATATCAAAGTCCTCACCGTACTTATCTTTACCACGGGTGCAAATGTCTCATCATAATCAATACCATATGTTTGATTATAGCCTCTGGCAACCAATCTAGCTTTGTATCTTTCTACCTTGCCTTCTGGAGTTTGCTTGACAGTAAAAACCCATTTACAACTAACAGCTTTCTTGCCCATAGGTAGCTTTACAAGATCCCAAGTTTTGTTCTTTTCAAGTGCCCTTAATTCTTCTAACATGGCCTCACGCCATTGAGGATCTTGTTGTGCTTCTCTCCAATCGTTTTGTAGACTGTAGTGAAGCAAAAAATGCCCTATAGCTAGTGGATAGGTTGTCATATGAGACATAATTACTTATATCATTTTCATAGCCATACCTTGGAGGAGGTTTTCCAGCATTGCTCCTTGGTTCCCTTCTTAGGGCAATAGGCAACTCAATAGAACAGTTAGCCTCTTCTTCCCCTATCTTTGTAGAAGGATTAAGCTCATTACTCGTAACATCAATATTTGAGGACTGTTGCTGCTCCACCAGCTGTGGTTGCTCCTCCTGTCCAACCTGTTGTGGTTCTTCAATTTGTTGCTCCATCGGATGTACTTCAACTATTTTCTTTCTTCAAGTGTAAACCTTTATAGGGTCCTTTTCTTTCCTTGGTTGCGTATTTTTGATGCCCCTGCTTTCTTGCCTCCCAATCACAGGAGAGTTACTTGAATGATGCGGAGTCGAACCTGTAATAATTCCCGTTACCCTTGATTGGTTGTGTTCGTTCTCTTGTATTACATTCATATCATTCTCCCCCTCTAGATCATCCTCACTTATGCTTGGATCACCAACATAAAATAAGGAACTCAAATCCGTCTTTTCTCCATAATAGGGTTCAGATTCCCTAAATGTAACATCCATACTTACAAAGAGTCGCCGCTCAGTAGGACACCAACAATTATACCATTTCTGACTTGAAGAGTATCCCACAAATATACACTTGATTGCTCGAGGATCCAACTTTCCCACTGAAGGTCTATGATCCCTGACAAAGCAAGTGCAACCAAATACCTTAGGTGGGACAACAAACTCATTCACTCCTCTTAACATCTCATATGGAGTTTTCCATCCGAGCAATCTTGACGGAGTATGATTAATCAAATATACTGTTGTCATCACTGCCTCACTCCATAAAAATTTTGGAACATTCATAGTATACATCAGTGAACGTGCAATCTCTAAGATATGGTGATTTTTCCTTTCTGCCACTCCATTTTGTGGAGGTGTGTCTAGATACGTAGTTTGGTGCAATATTCCCTGAGTTGATAGGAAATTACCAAACTCATTGTTTACATACTCTGTTCCATTATCTGTCCTCAACACCTTGATCCCAACAGCATATTGATTCCCAACAAATAAGCAAAAATTCTTAAAGCATTTAAGCACCTCGCTCTTGTGTTTCATGAGATAAATCCATGTTACTCGAGAGTAACAATCAATAAATGTGACAAAATATTTCATTCCATTGACTGAGGTAATTGAACATGTCCACACATCTAAATGGATAAGCATAAAAGGAGATATACTCCTAAGTCCCCTGCTTATATATGTGGCTCTTGTATGCTTTCCATATTCACATGCATCACACATAAGTTTCCTCTTATTTACCTTACTCATCATATACGGGAATACTTTAGCCATAGCATCGAATGACAAATGGCCAAGTCGACAATGTTGGAGCATCACCTTGGCTTCATCTTCATTCATATCTGTTGCAAGTGCAACACAGAAAGACTTACCATCCTCCTTCCGGTCCAAGTACCATAATCCACCATACCTAATGCCACTTCCAAGCTCCTTTCCCTTTATTCATATTTGTTGCAAGTGCAGCACAGAAAGACTTACCATCCTCCTTCCGGTCCAAGTACCATAATCCACCATACCTAATGCCACTTCCAAGCTCCTTTCCCGTCCTCCTCTCATGAATAACACAATGCTCCTGATCAAAGGACACTCGACAATCCATTTGATCAACTAAGGCACATAATGATAAATGATTAATAGGAAAGGATGGAACATGCAAAATTGATGATAGAGTGACTAAAGGAGAGCACTTGACTGTACCTACGCCTTTGATTTGTTGGCATGTCACATCAGCAGTTTGAATTGTCTCCTTGCATGAGGATGGATATGGAGTATATGATAGAAACTCACCAGGAGCACTGGTGACATGTTTAGAAGCTCTAGAGTCTAATATCCATTCAGAGAGAGGAGTCCTCATGCATGATAGTGCTTCAGCATTAACACCTTCAAATTTGATATCATTTGGTATAGGTTCTTCCATATGTACTGCTTTCATGTCCGTCACAATTTCTTTACTGAAGGATGATGTCCCACAGCTTCTTGCAACAAGCATTTTGATTACATTCTCTAGCTCATCCAATTTTTTAATGATTTGTCCAAATACTTGGTTTTCTCCCATTGTTTGATATGTCAGGTTAGCTGAAATCAATATTACACATAGAAGAATCTTTTCTTTGTTTTCTGGTTTCTCAACGAGTGGCACTTGCACAATCTCAATCTATGTCGGTATCCTCTACTTGTGCCTCAGGACTATTTCACCTTTCCTATTTTTCTCACAGCCACACCAGACCACCTCAATTACCAGAGCTTCTTCTCAGATCCTCCCAATATGTACTGCTCTACCACTTTCACCTAGCAGAAATAGAGCACAAGCTTTTATCTTCCCAACACCTCGCGAATCAGCCGTAGCACAGGCCTAAGGTGCTCCTCTTATCTCCTTTCCACAAACTGGACCGATTCTTCCTCCTTGCGTCTTTTCCTTGAAGCAGACTAGCAGACAGTCAGCCACCAGCACAAGAACGTAAAGCTACTCACCGCCAGACCACACGCCTCCTTTGCACAACCCTTTTCCAATCGAATTCTGCTAGCCTCCACTGCCACAAGCAAACAACAGGTCGCTGCTCCTCTAGTCAGCACCAACCGCAGCTCTGCTTCACTTCACGTGCCGTCGGTTTCGAACTTGTCTACTCGTCTCCAGAACGAGCACTTCTGCCTCGTTTCTCTGATTCGCTTGCCGAAGCTTCGATTCAGTCGACCAACACCTCGATCACCACACGGCAACTCGCCGTCGGCAACCGCCGCTGCTCACCGTAGCCCTGATACCATATTGATATTTTGGGAAATTTCTAGAATCTCTCTCACTATTGCTAAAGGCATAAGTCATACATATACATGATACATAGGTTGAGCCCAAGATGTGCTCACGTGCAGCCCAATACAACCCAACAGAAACCAACTTTTATTAGGTTAAAAAACGAGTAAGACTCCCTGTTACTATGGGTATATGCTGTCATCATATAGGGCTACCCAGCAAAATCAGAGGTCCGACACATGAAGAAAGAGGAAAAACAAAAGCTAAAGTACTTGGCCAGGACTTATACGATTAAAAGCAACTTGTCGTCGGTGTTTTTATTGCCATCTATTAGTAATCTATCTCCTTTGCAAGCTGTACAACATGATGACCCTTCTCTTGTCCCTCAAAAACCATGTGTTTTTTTTTTTTTTGAAAAAATCGATATTCCAATCTCTGCATCAACGTATCATCAAAAACATTCTACTTTGCTCTTTATATATGTTCCACCAGATATCACAGTAAAATTTTACTCAGTACGAAAGCAGGGACACAAGCAGGCCGGCCCATAAATTGATCTATTATAGCCAGTGATGATAATGACACAGTGCCACTTGAGATCAACTCATGTTGATTATTAGTGACTAGAGCAACTAGTGCCACTTGAGATCAACGTAGTCGTGACTTGGTAATTAGTGACAGCTAAACAGCAGAAGGTTCTCATCTAAGAACAGCTAACACAGATTGCTCTAATTGATTATGATACGGGCTTTGACCTGGATGCCCTCCTTGTCGTCTCCAAGAACAGAATTTGGCACAACAAATTGAAAGCAGAGGTCAGGATTGGGCAGCCCGTTGGAGAGATCGGTCCAGGCTACCTGGAACTCCGAACTCTGATAGTGTTTGCTGCACGGCGTTCCATTACTGCTGTTGCCGTAGTGCGAGAAGATAAGTTCACAGTGGGACGTTGACAGCGCGGCCATGGCGTGAGGATGGACGCAGAGCACTGAGATGGCACGACCAAGCCGTTCCTGCGTCACGTTCAGCAGGAAAAGCCACGGTGGGTTGCTACTGACGGCGTCTTCGTCGTCATTTCTGTCAGCTCGGTCAGCACCAAGGAAGTTGAAGCCATCATGGAGGCGGATGCTGAAAGTCTCACCAAGCCTGACTTTCGTGGTACATGGCCACCCGTGAACTGTGGCGAAGTGGTCCAGGAGTGCGGCTGTTGAACCAATGAAGCCACATGAAGCGCCAGGACAATGGCATGGGGCATGTGGACAAACCCGGCCATGAGAGTCCCGATCGTGATATGCCGGCCTTGCATTGCAGCCATGGGACCGGATGCGGATGGACGCCACCAGGTGCTCCATGGCGTAGCATCGGCTGTAACCGCGGGTGGCGACACTGCAAACATGACACTTGGCGGTGGACTTCAGCTTGTCACGGCAGGGCGAGCACAAAACATGCCCCCGCTCACACTGCATCCATATGCACGTGATTAGAAATCAATGGGCAAAGTTATAGATAAAATCAAACAAAAAGTGAGGAATCTGATTTTCAGAAACAAAAGAGGCTGGCAAACAATTTCAATTATTTGCTGTGTAAGCTCAATCCCTATATCTACACTATATAACTTGATAAGGGCTTCTTTCCGCTGCCATATTCATACACGATATTTGCTAGAATCTGTTAAAGCTGACGTCTTCTGGCATGGGTTAGAGAACAAGAAAACATACCATGTCTGAATGGGAGGCTATGAGTAATCCAAGAGGATTTAGAGGACGGAGTTTCATAGAGACAAGACCCATGAAAGACATTGCGGATCAATCAAAATGGATTTACAAGCTAGAGAGAAGGGAGTAGGAGACAAAGATCCTTGTTGACAGTTATTAAGAAAGATATGTTTGGCAGAAATGTTCTACAGCAGCATTGGGAGGACTGCAAGCAGTCAAAGATGGTAAGGAAATTAGATTTTTAGCACGATGTATGGATTGCCAAATGTCCACTAAGAATAATCTTTGGTATTAAAATACAAGATCATTGAATAACCAAACAGGAGAGTGGCACTTTCGAAGGAGATCAATTGTTACCATTATACCTTTAGAAGAACTTTTGGACCTCAAGATAGAGCAGCTTCACATGAACTGAAGGTGTGTATTAGAGATGTGCAGCATTCTGTTCTGGTGATGCAGATTAGTAAAATGGGAGTCTCCACAATCTGGATGTTACACAACAAAATCTGTATATATCTGTTTGTTAAATCCTGGGGTGATTATATAAGACATTTCGTAAGAAAAACTTCCTCTCAAGATTGAAATGTTCCTATCATTGTTAAACAAGGATAAATTCCAATCATCTGATCAATTAAAAAAAAAACTGGTCAGACCTTTTATTGTACAGCAGGTTGCATGGGGGAAAGATAAACAACATCTTGCAGCATAACTGCCAAAGTTTTATGGTACCTCTCAAAACGATAATTTACAATGGCATAATGCACCTACTATTATCACAGTGTTTAATCAAAACATTTTACAACATACTACTGATAAAAGCAGAACAACATACAAGGTGGGTTTTATGGTAAGGAGGCTAAAATCAACGATCATCTAATAATAATAACATACACACCATCTAGAACGCTGGCCACAGGGGTAGAATCTGACGCCATTGCAATTCCTCGAAACATTTTGTAACTGCTGCTGAATTTAGTAGGTTGTAATCAGCAGTGATTTCAAGTCATCCGATTAATCGTGATTAATCGGCCTGGTCGGTTTTCCAAGTCCGACTAGGCAGTTCGACCAGGTATTGGCGATTAGTCGACTGGTCGTCCAACTAGTCATCGATTAGGGACGATTAATCGTCTGATTAGGAGAGGGACGATCAGCCCTGACTTGTTGATGGGCTCCCTGTTTCTAGCGATGATTGGGCTGGCGGCTGGCCTGTTGGCCCAAAAGGGTTTGTAAACCTAATAGAAACACTGGGGGTTTACCAGTCGAGTCAATCACGCTGTCAATAGATCGGTCACTTCTGTTTTCTTTCTAATCCCTAATCTCTGCCGCCGCCGTCGCCTGGTTCAAGTGGTGAACTTGCCATCAACTGCTGTCCTCTGTTCCCCCAAGATGAGCTCCTCCTCTGACGATGGTGAGTCTGCCATTTGCCTCTTGCTTCTTTCTTCCATCTCCTTGCTGTTTGCACTGCCGGACTGCAAAGTGGAAACTGCCACTTGATCATTGTGGTCTGTGGTGTGATCTTTGATATGCAGATGTGGAAGTGATCATGCCTGAGCCTAATCAAAACATCTCCTCTGCTGCATCATGTGGTGCTGGCTCGGCTTCCTCAACTACTCCAGAAATAATATAGATGTCCAGAATGTCTATTACTTATATATTATATCCAAAATATAACGGACGATTATCTGTACGACCAGTCTCGACCAGGTTCGACTAATTGGCCTGGTCGACGACTAATCATGATTAGTCGCCTAGTCGGTCTCATAGCGACCAGATCCGACTAGTCGACTTGAAATCATTGGTAATCAGGTTTGTTGCTTTTGGCTTCCAGGTCATTTTGTATCATGATCAATTCTCTGTATAGATGGCCAGACGCTAGACTAGAGTACTTTGCAAAGCTGGTACCCAAAGCAAACTCGTATTTTCTTAGTAAAGCAGGACCTAAGTGCCTCTTTGTCTCAAAATAAAATGGAACAGATGCGATGGAACATCTGCACTCGCTACAAGTGTGGCTTGATGCAAAATTTCAGAACATCTTTCCTTTCCTTTTATTTTCAGATGTTACCTTTTAGAACAACCTTGTTAATTAGGATAATTTCATTCTCATTTTCGTTCAGGATATTGTGATAAATTTAATTTAGATCAGATTATTGTGAAAACATTTGATTTAAGATATTAAATGTTTTCAGGTAAAGAAGATTAAGTATGAGCATCGAAAATAATCTTTCTTAGATTCAAAGATAAATGAAAAGGTGACACTATACATTTATTCAAAGGAACATACTTGAGCTTTGTCAAAAGGCCAAATCCATATGTGCACAATAGTGCAGGGGTTCCTTCTCTACCATGTAGTAAGCAGGAAAAAAAATATATAATGGCGACCAACAAAAAGTGATGGTTCCTTTCTTATTTTCAGTCCTTTCCATGATTTCTATCCTTCCAAAATTTAAATTCAAACAAAAGAGTTATAAGAATGGTAACACGTTCAAAGGGCAATAAGGCTGAATAAAGTATCCACATTCTACAGTATGAGCACTACGCCTCTAAGAGGAGACCAGCTGAACTCAGCAGACCTAAAGTGTTAAAGTGACAGGATCATGTATTTCAATGTAGAATTTTTTTTTACATATCTTTGAATCAAATCATCTCAAATAAATTCAGATATGCTCTGATTTGAGGGGAGCAACAAGACAGCTTGCAATGAGGATGCAGTACCTGGAAGATGGGAGGCTTAAGCGGGAGGAAGCAAACGCCGCATTCCAGGGCGTCGGCGTCAGCCACCATCACGTCCTCCACCACCGTGCCTCCCGCACGAGCGTGCGGCAACGACGGCGCCGGAGATATCGGCTCGGGCGAGCCTTCGTCCCCGTCGTCGTCATCCTCCTCCTCCTCCTCCATGGACTCCTCGTCACCACCAGATCCAGAGTCCTCACAGTAGACCAGACTTTCCTCATCATCCGCCTCCACTTCCTCACCATCAGATTCCCAATGCTCGCCGGCGCTCAGGCTATCTTCGTCCTCTAACAATTCCTCGCCAACCGCCTCATCACCATCGGGCTCACCATTTCCTTCATTATCCTCCTCAGCCGTCGCCTCTGTCGTCGCTGCCGCGGCGGCGGCATTTCCCACTCTCACACGGCAAGCAAGAAGATGTAACGGTGTGAGGCGTATCTTCTTCGTGCTGGACGAGGCATCTCCGTAACCTACCGCCGCCGCCACCATGCCTCGCCTCTTGGTGGAGCAGAACATGAGGAAACGCAACGCAAGACCGGAGGACGACGTGGAATCTGAGGCGTCGATAGTCAAGAGGAGCCAGGAGTGCGAACGAGCCAGTGGCTCGGTGGTTGAGCGCCGGCATTGCAGCTCGCCCGCCCGAGTTCGGAGCCTTCTTCCCCCGACATGTTGAGTTTGGAGCCAGGAGTGTGAACCAGGATATGTCCATATAGGAACAAATTGTCCATTGTTACATTGATCATATTTGTCATATGATGTAATGTAGGGACATGAACTTCTAGTTTTCTTCTTTGGCATCAAACGATATGAAGTGTGACTAAAAAAAAAACGATATGAAGTGCTTAATTTTAGACACATGAATACTAGAACATGTTCCAACTTCTGCAATATTGTATATGCCGAATCAAGTGCTACAAATGCTCTATTCACAAAAAAAAAAAAGTGCTACAAATGCTCATACTTCGAGAAATCTCTGGTGTGATTCAATGTGCATAATTGTTATTAAACTTGATAAAGATCATCCCAATGAATGGCTTTTTACTTTACTGTCTAAATTGCACATTTAGGAAACCTTAGTTGCTGCTTCACGGGATAGACATAGGGAAACATTAAAATATCAAGTAATTTAGAAAGACAATATGTGTACTGCAAGTGTGTGAACCACATATGCAATTTATAGAAAATCTCATTAATTAATAAAGCCTGATAGCTATTTTGACACAACGCAGAACGCTTGAAAATACTTTGACTCTCTGATCTTGATCTCTGATGAGGAGTCTGTGTGCAAAATCTTTGAACGTTTTTCATCCCAATTCCCAATGAGGTGCTCCGCTGCAACTCATAATTCAGAATTTCAGATGTAAGACTCAACGGCATGACCTTGAATCCATAAACAAATGCTAGATGAATTCCAAACTGAGCGGAGCTCAGCTGGTTAACCATATTCTTGTTTGACAGGCATTGCTTTTACGAGTGATCACGAACAGAATGGAGAAAGTGTGTTACACGAAGGCGATTACGTCGATTCGGAAGTGATAACGGCAAGAAGCAGAGGAGGACCCGGTGGATGAGGCGGCCATGAAGGCAAGTTCGAGGAGTGGATGGAAGAGCACAAGAAGACGTATGGAAACGAGGAGGAGACCGCGATGCGGTACGAAAGGTTCAAGAGATCTGCAAAGCTCATGGAAAAGCAGAACAAAGCATCGAGATCGAAACGAGGCGGTGCCGTTTTCAGGCTTAACGATCTTGCGGACGTCACTGAAGAAGAGATCGAGTTGAGGTACCCCACCTCGTCAGGACGAGAACCGGTTTTGGGAGGAATATTGTTGAGACCTTGAAAATCGTGCTCGCTCTAAGTATGAAGAGCAGTGATCTAATCTCCTCTCTGACTGTTAATTATCGAAGCTATTCCCTTTTTTCATATAGTAGTAATTTTCAGAACTTCCAGGCAAAGCCTCGTTTTATCATCTATCTACTGCTAATATAACTTGTGTTGTTCTGTGTTTCAACTTTATGTTTGATCAGGTACTACCAGAAAACCGCCCTCTAACGGCGGTTCAATAACTACTGTAGCGGCGGGTATGCACAATCACCGTTACGAATCCGCAGCTAAAAACAAATATTAATAACGGTGGATAATCTTATGTTGAAACAATCCATCGTTAGAAAAACAATAGTAGCGGCAGGTGACATCTTCACCCGCAGCTACACTTGGATCCGAAAAACAAAAAAAAGCCCTTTTTCGCCCGGCCCACGCCAGGCCCGTTGTGGAGGCCCGCCAAGTCGGATTTGCGCTAACCGAGGGAGAGGAGGCGTGTCGGAGTTGGGTCGTAGCTCGCGCGGAGGAGGGTCGTGTCGTCGGCCGTGCTAGAGGAGGGCTGAAGCTCACCGCCATCGCTTCCTCGCCCGTGATGCCGACAGCCCGCCAGCCCTACTCGCGTCACCGCCAGATCTGGCGGCGCCCCAGCCAGATCCATGCGAGGGAAGGGAGGCGGGGAAGGGGAGGAGGCCCGCCGCCTGCATGCCGGATCCGCTCGTCGCCGAGGAAGGGGAGGAGGGCCTGCCTCCGAGCCGGATCCCCCAGTCATCGGAGGGAAGGCGGGGAAGGGGAGGAGGCCCACCGTCTCCATGCCGGATTCGCCCGTCGCCAGAACTGCCTCCAAGCCCGTCGTCGGAGGGAAGGTGGGGAAGGGCGAAGCTGGCCGGATCTCGCGCGAAGCTGGCCGGATCGAGCTCGTGCTCTACCGGAGAGAGAGAGGAGGAGGCCAGAGAGAGAGGGGGAGGCGAGATAGAGCCAGAGAGGGGGGAGGCGCGGCTAGCGGCGCGTGAGTGTGAGAGAGAGAGAAGGGGTTGAGAGAGGCATTTTATTAGAGAGAGTTAGGGTTTAAAATAAATGGACCAAAAAACAAAATGGACCTCAATTTTTAGCGACGGGCTAAGTTGTAAACCGCCCCTAAAAATCAATTTTTAGCTGCGGCTCACATTATGGGCCGCCGCTAAAAATAGAGCTCATTTATAACGGCGGTCCGAAATGTGAACCGCCGCTAAAAATTAATTTTTAGGGACGGTTTATATTGTGAGCCGCCGTTAAATATTGAAGGACAACTGTAGCGGCGGATCTCTTTAGAAATGCTGCTACAAGCTTTTTTATAACGCTGTTATAGATCCTTTTTATTGTAGTGAAGGTAAGCCATGTATCCACCATGTCAAGACAAATGACAATACCATGAAGAAGGTATTAATTATCTAATTTAGTTATATAATAATGCACCCCCTCATCCTAGCACAAAAAGAGAAGTAGCACCCCTCATCGATGCATATACTGTATATGCTTGCATATTATCAGTGTGTTACAAAAGTCGTGCATAGGCGCTACGTGGAGCAATACTGTTTTGTGTTTAACCCAAGGCATTTTGTTTCCCGCTTTGTTTTCGGTAGTATTTTCCCAGAAGCAAATTATTTTTCTGTGTTCATATGCCAATATGGTCCACCTAGCATCTTCACAAAAACTCCGGTTGAGCAGATAATCCCTCCAGTCATAAATTCATGTTGTTTCAAACAAGGAAATTGACCTGCAAAACAACTACAAACGGCTGTCCCAACGACAGTATTAAAAGAACAGAGGGAGTATGTAGCAAGTAGCAATAATCAGACCGCAGTGAGAACGAAACTCTGCCCTGGTTACTGTCAAATGGTCTTTAAGTTCAGCTAAAATAACTATCAATTCAGCTGCTGCATTTGTTCTATGAGACATTATAGTTTTATTTATAACTTCCTTCTCATGAAAACAGCTAGGTGATGCAGCATCAGGAGGCGGCAAGGCGTCAGGAGGCTGAAAGGTGCCGTCAAGGCAATTGAGCCGCGGTGGCGTCAACGAGTAAAAAACTTGACCTGCGAGAGTATGACAGTCCCCGGGCATTGTATTTAAAGAGAAGATCCTCTCACATAGATTAAGAAAACCCCCTCCCCCTCTCCCTTTACATTGAGACCACTAGCCTTGTGAGAACCTGGACCAGGGCCACCATGAGCGCCGTTGCTTCCAGAGGCAAAGCCTTAACCAAATGCTTTGGTACGGAGAGAGACGAAGAGATTTTTTTAACTCAGATCGCAAATTCGCTCCCACTGAAAATCGAATCTGGGACCTAGAAGGTGCTACTCAGACACCTTACAAATGAAGGCACTTTCGCGCGTCAACGAGTACCTCATGCCAAATCGTAAAATGGAGAATGGTGCTTCTGGTAAGTTCTACAGTGACCGTAGTTAAACTGGTATATTCCTTAGTCTACCATCTGCGAGAATTGCATCTTGATATGCATGTCAGGTTGAGTTTCTAATCATCGAGAATGATTAAGGTGGGTCTGAAAAGTTTATGTTAGTAGCTTGGAAACCGTGCATTTGTATAAATGCTTACTGAGTACTAGATCACAAGTGCAAAGCTTATTTTTGCTTCATAGGCGATACATCCATACTTACCTGTACCCGCAACATCGAATAGCAAGTTATACAACTCTGGAAAGCTGCTTTTGCTGAACATGTATGCTCCTCACGAGAACTAGTTGCTGGATCGAAACAGAATATGATCGATGTGAAAGCATCGATGACATTGCATAGCACAACACAGAACGCGAAGAACAATAGGTAATCAAATTATTTAAACCCTCAACGCAGCATAACTGCATAAGCAACACTCATACAACACACAAAACTACAAAAGCATGATGCAGCTAGCTTGGAAGCAAGTAGCACTACACACATCCTTCACCAGGTCATTTGCCTATCATTATTACAATAAAACCATGGTTCAATATATTTCATCTAACTAGGTAGCAGTACATGCTCTCCAACAGGTGAACCACATCTTATTAGAACAACATATTTTCGCAATAAGATCAGCCCTCGGTGCTTGCTGGTTTGACAACCGTGACTGGGCAAGTGGCGTTGTTCACAACGTAGTCGCTTACACTGCCCAAGAGCACCCTGCAGTCAAAAATGAAAAATTAAGCAATGGTGCAGCTAGACACTGTGTCACTACGAATATTATATAAGCAGATTGGTTGCAACCTCTTGAGCTTGCCCAGGCCCCTGCTTCCTATAACCAAGCAGCTCATCGGCATTTCATTGATAGCGTGGCACAGTTTCTCACGAGGATCACCCCATAGGACTTTCACAACTACCATGACCTGCAGAAATATACTCAGAATCTCAGTTGTGCAAACATTGACTAAGAAGTACTAGCTTGTAGTACAAAGAAACTTGACAAGATCACCTCCTTCTGCTTGGCTACAGTGTTCAGGATGTCCAACGTTTCTGCATCAGGCTTTGCCCCATATTTCTTCGAGATTGTAGGTTCAGAGAAGTCCGAAAGGGGAATCAAGGCTATCCCATTTCATAGATGAAAAAATCAACAAGATCTTAAACCATCAGTCGGTTACAATGTAAAAGGATGCCAAAATAAACGTGGCATCTACATTCATGCTATGAGAATGAACTGAATATGAAATATAAATGGTGTTGCAAATTATAAAGAGAAACCTCTAGGTCAAAGAAATGGATCACTGAAGCAATGAGGCTTCACGAGAGGCAAGCCGAATTAGATCTACATGCATTGTGATCCACTTCTTCCTTTCCCTATTTTCTACCGCTAAATTTACAGACCTTGCATTTGTACTTCGCAGATAACAGTAGACAGCAAACAAATAATTGGATATTCAGTTTCAGTAATCCGAACAAGTACAATTTCCGCGAAAGATATAATACATAATTTCAAAGAGTAAGAAAGCAAACTAGTCCTGTTGCACACCTACTACAGCAAAATAGAATTGTCCTACCTAGCCAAACTCTTAAAGAACAAGAATGATCCAGAGTACTAGTATTTACGAAAACTTAAGGGCACGAACGGTTGTTCAATACGTTTGCTGCCAGCAAATGATTGCCCAATAGTCCATCCTAGTGCAGGTCTATGATGAATTTAGCTTTCAGTTGTAAAAAAAAAAAAATCAATTTGGGCACACAACTGAACAGAGTAAACTGTTGGCCACAATCGACGATGTAAGGTATTAACAGATTCATTTGGATGCGCAACTTGTACAAGTCCTGGACACACCACCCTTCTCTCTCAATTCACTACCATTTCACTGGAATTTGTGCTTCTTCCAAAACAAAATCTTGTATCATCTGGTCTGCTGCAGCAGCCAGCGAGGCGCCCAGGCGTGGCCAACGAGCTCAAGCCGGGAAGCAGAGTAACTAACGACCAAATCGAGCGATGCGTTACATCGCCGGGCACGAACCGTCGGAAGCTCCAAAAACGGAATCTTTCCTCGGACTAGTGCGAGCTAGAATCTCCCAATTCCGCTCAGCGAGGAAGATCAAATACAACTACTGAGCTGCAGAGTACAGGATCCGGTGAGGAGATCAGAGTACTCACGGGATCCGGTGGCCTCCCAGAGGATGGCCTCGCTCTGCTCGTAGTCGGGCTCCTTGATCACGTGCAGCAGCAGCAGCTGGTCGCCGGCGCGCAGCAGGTTGTCCGCCGCCCACCGCAGCGCCGCCCGGCTCCCGTCGGAGAAGTCCATGGCCAGGCCCACCCACCGCTCGCCCGCGCCGCTCGTCGCCATGCTCCTCTTCCTCCTTCCTCTCCTGCAAGCTCTTGACTTCTTTGGTGGTGGTCGTGCTGGACTGTTGCTGCTCCTGGTAGTGGTGGCGGTTACTGTTTGGAGAGTGAAGGCGGTGGTGGGCTGCAGCAAGCGCACTTGTCGTTTCGATTGATTCCGAAGGACACATCAGGCGCCACACATGTCATGTGATGACATCCGTCCACATGGGCATGTGGCAGCTGACAAGGACGCATTCCACCTTTGGCTTTGTTTTTGCTTGATTGGTTTGGATTTGATTGCTTGCTAAAATAATTGCAGATATTTTTGTAGCTGTTCCTCACTGGCAACAAGTGGACATAATAACATGCACCCACTTCAAGTTGGCAGCATACAAGTTGCTAAATTTTGTTAAAAGATCGTTTGTAATTTCAACTTTCTCTACAAAAGCGGTGGTCAATCACTTTGATGATCACATCATTGTGTAAGCCGTGTTTTTTTTTACTTGTATTTGGGGAGAAAATGAAGAAAAATCATCACGGCACTGCCAAACACCGATTCACGAGCCCGTGATCCGTCTAGATTTTTAGAGCTAGCGAGCCAATCAGCTACGTATGATAGAGATAGGGACTTGCTAATTTTTTGCTAACTGAAAGTTTAGATAATTTTCAATCACTGTTTTAAGCCATTAGATCTCCAAATAATCTTACAAAAACAAATCAAAACACAGATCGACAAACCATGACTAAAAGCTTTTAGTCAATTAAAAGAGAAATATGATAGAGATAACTCTCACTCCCACCAGCATTTCGTTTCTCATCCAATCATCACCATTGACCTCATAAAAACCAGATGGTACACTACATAGGATTTACTTTACTACGCAAGCACTCAGCCCTAGCTGGGATCATAACATTTTATTTCATAGGATTTATTGGAACGACAACGAGCCAATCAGCCATTGTAAACAAGAGATTTTTCCTCCATTAGAAGAGCAGCCAAACTCTTAATGTCGTATTTCTGTCTTCTATTCTTGATAATAAGAAACGTGCGCACCACCTTCTCGAAAAAAAGAAAGGTCACAAAAAGCAACATACTGAGACCGACGTCAACTTCATGTTCAACTCCACCGTTGACCCTTGAGTGAAACAAATGCTACGCCCCGTTTTACCACCATTCAGTGGTCTTGGCAACAACAGTGAAAAAACAGTCGCTCCTTCGGATAGACAGACACGACGGATCGCAGAGAAGTTGAATAATTCTTTTACCATCGATAGTCACCACATCTGCTAGTAATTTGCTGTCATGAAGCTTAAGAGTATTCGTGATACTGCTAATGCAGGCAGTGATTTCACCATATATTCTCCCTGTAGAACTTCAATGGACAGAGTAGCCTTCACCGCACCTTCTCAGTTTTCACAACTGCATACACAAATCTGTTGTACTGAGCCTGGTTGCGAGAGAGCACCTCTCAAGCTTGCATTTTGTCAACACTCGATTTGCCATGCCCTCTGATCTTCGACTCCTTTGCTGAGTGCTGTCTTCCTGCCCTTTCTTCATGACCTCTGATCTTCAGATCAGTCTCAACGTATGTACCGCTTACCAATGCAAGTCCTCGTTTCGGACCTGTCAAGATCAAAAGATTCATCCTACAAAAGACATTTAGATGGTACTATATCGTCAATAGTATATTCCTTCAAACAGAGTAAACATATGTACTGCTTGGATTTTCATTAAAAAAAATGTTACATGTACCTCAGACTTGATGAGTTGGCAGTGATCCCTCCATTTGCATTTTGTAGCTATTCCTCACTGGCAACAAGTGGAGATAACAAAATAGATAACTCTAATTGCACTTACAACATATATGCTGCTTCAAGGTGACGTGTTAGTTGCTGAAGTTTTTGTTAAAGGTCGTTTGCAATTTGGAATCTCTAGTCAACCATTTTGAAAACTAGGTGAAAATAAAATGCAAGAAAAAAAAGGCATAACAATCTGATTTACTTGTATTCAAGGACACATCAGAAAAAGCAGAGATGCTTTTGCGCCCGGTCCACAATGCAATCATCCATCAAGGATTCTGAGCAATAGTCAGCCATGACAGTGACACTCCCAACACCTCATTCCTCATCGACAACAGATGGTGATGAACCAAGATATGTCTCTATTTTTCCTCTTCATGCGATAAATAATGAAAGCTCGGATATTGCATAACGCAACCATAAAAATTAGCTGCACACTAACTGGAATTAGTTCCTATTGCTGTTCACTTATTTCATAGACTTAAAGGGTAGGGTAACCCTTGACTGGCCCTACAAGCGACAGGGCTTCCTGTAGTGCCTCTAGCAGATAATCTGGATGGTCCTCGATGCGCACACAACCAAACTGTGTTGGTATTTTGCGTAGAGTTCGTCCAATGATCTGCAATTAGCATGAAGAACCATGAGAAAATAACATCAGGCAGGGCACACAAACAAGTGCAATGCACTTTGATTCATTGCCAAATAAAATGCATAATTATCGACAAGTCAATGCTTGGAAAATCATGACTGTTACTGGTTACAGAGAGATTCTGTATCCATTGGCAGAATCTAAGCCTTTCATGCCTTTAGGGTAGTTGCTATTTTTCTAGAACATATCACCATATTTCAAACACATGTCCAGCATGCGTTCCACTAAGAGGAAATGGTAGGTACTTGCTGAGTCCTATAAGGGAATAAAGTAAAAGTAAAACACCATGTCATCATTGTTCAAACCTTACGAGCATATCCACCATAAGCTATCCCTCCGATTAAAGCTTGCTGAGAACCGGTCATTTCAGAAGCTGCCGTCCCCAGATGTCCTATAAGATAAAGAGGTAGTTTAGAAGATATTTTCTTTCCCTCTAGGAGACATCATGTGAAACAAATACATTTATTTCTGGTAGATAACTCAGTAAGGAACTGGAGCTATATATCTAACTAGCATAGCTGTAGTAAGTATTTTTATATTGACAAATAACTTAATAAGAAAAGGAACGTGAGGAACAAGTTACCGGGAAAAGTCATGGATTGGAAAAGACCAGCTTTCTTTAATGAATCTATAGTGTGAGAGTTGGTGCCACCAGCCAACTGATAGAAGCCTTCAAAAAAATAGTAGCAGTAAAGACTCGAAAATGTAAAATAATAAAACCATAAAAGGCAACAATATTGCAATGGCTGCTTCCTTTACCAGGAGGTCCATCTGACGTTGAAGCCATATGAACAGCAAAAGAAATTGTTTCCCTTGTTGCACCTCGACCAATGTCGCCACTCATGGGCCGGCCATCTAACTGATTACACCAAGAAAACTAACTTAAACAAGACCAGAATGAAAGCATGCCATATTAATACGATTAATAGTAGTAGCATAATCATATTCATGATTAAAATTCCTACCAGGCTACCACATCAAGAGGATTGAAAAGCTGAAACTAGCATTTGCAGGCTTTAACTGGAAACATAGATCTTATGTAAAAAAAATATAGTATAGTTTGAATAAAGCATGTATCACAAGAGCCATAAAAAAGATCAAGACAGGATAATGAACTAGCTATATCTGACATGCAATCATAATAAAACGTAGTGATTGCATAAGACTTCTCTTGAAACCTAACCTGCCAAAGATTGTACCCTTGAAGATGGGGCTCCATTATTTCATATATTGAATTCATGAAATCAACTGTTGATACACCAATATCAGGCAAGCTAACCTGAAAGGGTGATCTTTCACATCAATCATGGTAAACGAACAGGGGGGTTCCTTTCAGTAAAGGGGAACATGATAAAAATTTTAAGCACTGAAACTATTGTATATGCATGACAAAACAAAAGGTAGAACTTACTGCCACCAGCTTAACAGAATTAATTGACTCACTCAAGTTGTTCCAGAGGGTATTGAACATACCAGTTCCCCTATATTATTGGAGGAAATATTTCAGATCAGGTGCCTGCAAAATAATGCTGAAATTGCAAACATCACGCAATCTACAGGACTTGAAACAAGAAAACATACTTTCCAGTAGTATGAATCTCTATTGCATCCACATCATTCCTTCTCAATAATTCAGTGGTTGTAGTAGGATCTCGGATATAGGACACAGCTCCTGAAATGGTTTCAAGCAAAGCTTGCAGCTTCTATAAGATACACAGAGGTGCAGGAGATATCAGATTTAAGACACTATGAAGTTACATATGCATATGCATGTAATAAAGGATCATTGCAAACAAGTGTGTCGCTCTTCTTCTGATGATGAAAGAACAAGAATAGAAGAAGAAGCAAAGACAGTGCTCACTTATTCTATCATAAGGGCAAACTGGCAAACACCGGCCACATCCATAGCACCGTTCTGTAATTACACCACCCTGCATAAGGAGGCAGAATCCATCTGTATAAGAAAAATGAAGCTTGTAAAGAGAATAAACAGAAGCAGAAGAAAATAGCTAGGCCAATTGATACCTCAGATTTCACATGCGAAGGGTCATACTGACTCTGCTCTCCTCCAACCATGGTACTCTCTAGTGATATTGCATCAGCGGGACAAACTTTCTCACATGGCTTTGAGCAATTTGGTGGGCAATCCTCAGGGTCAAATTCTAAAACATGAAGAAATTCTCTTCAGGCACGAAAAGTTCACTATTAATAGGTTACAGGTCCATCCTAAGCATGGGCAACTAATGCGGGAAAACATGAAAGCTAATGCCACTCTCAATTGATACTAATCAAAACAAGGAAATAATTTTGAAGTGACACGAATTATAATTGAACAACTCAAACTGTCAAATAATTGATATTTTTCTATGCAATATGTTATTACCAGCTTTACGAAAATGAAGATCTCTGCTATCATCATTAACACTAATCATCACCCACGGCCTTTCAACTGCTGGTATAATTGAGGCTGCTACATCAATACCTTCATTCACTGCACCCACCACAGATGCATCCGCTGCACAATCGATGCAATCCACTGCGTGCATAAAAAGTAAGCTATCCATTATTCCTCAGTGCATCCTTTTTTTTTTCCTTTTGAAGTATATTGGTGAAACCACTGCAGGAGTGTATATAAAAAAAATAAAGTGTTTGTTTAGTAGAAATATTATTCTGCCAGAAACCAGTTTTTTTTAGCACAGTTCATGTAAACACTGTGAATCACTAGGCTGAACTAATCACTAACTTGGCTTCCACAGAAGTTTCTTTAATTATTTCATCAGAAGATAGAGATAACTATAGCTTCATAAAAGTATAAAGCTCAAAAGGTTATCCAGAAATCAACTCCTAATAGAACAAGAAAAAGGCATGTGAGTTAGTACTAATATTGTTACGATTTTGATCCAAAAAAGTTACATATCCACATCCACACACGGTCACACGCCAAATGAATGTGTTGGGTTCAATCAAAAAGTGTACCTCCAGCAAGCGTGTAGACAAGGGAGAGATTCCTGACATCGGCGGCATCCTGCATTCGCATTGCAAATTTAAACATCATGAGAACCATACTCCAAGAACTGGTCAAGTCTCACGTTTATATAATCTCCATTGCTAACTTCACGATAACCACACCTACAAATCAATGTCCCTGAGATGACAACAGCTAAACCCAAAAAATGGACCAGACAGACAGGTTAGGACCAATTCACTATTCTTTTCCTAAGCTGACAGCATCATAATTCACCCTCCTCTGGTTCCCATCATCGCACCAGTTGAAAAATGGACTCGCTTTTCTTCCTCCTCAGTTTACCGTACTGCGCTTAGTCTGAGTCAATCTTAGAGCGTACGTGGCAAGGCCGTGTTACCTCGAAGCTGGCGCCGCAGATGAGCTTGACCCAGTCGCCGCGCCGGAGGGCTGCGACCTGCGGCGGGTGGTCGCCAGCGAGGCGGCCCCTTTTGGCGGAGGAAGAGACTACGCGGGACGCCGCGGCCCGCACGGCGGCGTGGGAGGCGAGAAGAGGCAGCGGCGGCACCGGCACGGCGGCCATGGCTTGGCTTCTCCGATAAATCAGGCGGTGAAATATCTTCTTCACCTGGCCCGTTCCGTTCTGGGCCAACAAAGATGGTCGCTGATGCTCCTCGGCCGTCCATCAAGATTATCAACGGACAAGATTGAGTGGAACGATTCTTAGACCGTTGCTTTTTTTTCGGAATTGGAAAACGCTTTTATCTCGATGCATCATTGGCGCCTCCCTGTTTTTCTGTTTTTTTTTTAATTCTTTGTCCTTGCGCCGACAAGAAGACTTTAGAGGCAGCAACTTGGTATGAAATAGATTTTCCAAAAAAAAACTTGATAGAAATATTTGAATTCCTCATGTACAACCTTCTTCTCATCAATAAACAAGTTATGACTCAATTGGTCTTAACCAAGTGACTGAATAAGTAGAAAATGATGTCATGTCTAAAGTTAACATGTTTTGAATGATTTATACACAAAAAATAAAAAATGGCACTTACAAAAAATTAAAGTTAAACATGTTTAAAGTTGAATGTATAGAGTAGTTAACATGTGAAGTTAGCAAAATTTGAACCAGCAATATCTAACTTAGGCATCACAATTTACATTGACATATTGCCTATATGCTACTGTTGTCATGTTGACAGTGAGCCTGCTGCCTTCTTGGTGTCTGACAAATCCTTGCTCACGTCGTCGTCTTTCTTGCTTCTCGGGTCTGTGGCCGGCCATCCAAACAAAGTAACAAACATGCCCTCGCGTAATGGCATCACCTACCCATTGTCGAAATGTCGAGCCTTAACCTCAGGTCAAAGAATTGCTCAAGGCGTACTTAGGCAGCTACGACTTCAGGAAATGAACTGGGCTGGTGCTTGTTTAGGACTAGCCCGCCACAAGTTTGCTCAGTGTCATAATAACATTGGGCGGCCAGTAGGTGAAGTTGAGCCCAGTTCGCCTCCAGACCTTTTTTTTTTTATCTTCTTCAACCTCTAGCCATCAATCTCTTTCTTCCATTGCCACAAAAATGTGGGGGGGGGGGGGGGGGGGGGCTCGAGCCCCCTCTGCTCCACTGGTAGATCCGCCACCGGTTTGCTGATGTCATCCTCAACCATGACTAGAATTGAATCCTAATGATGGGTATTTTTGCTTACGTCAATACCTAGAATGCCAGTGACGGGTTTTAGGTCCACCGTCACTACTGTATATTAAGAGACAAGTGTCACTGTAGTCCTGTTTTGTACTTAGTGACTACTTTTTCATTTAAAAAACTAAGAAAATCCAAAACAGAGATCTGAAGGCGCAAAGAGGTGGGAAATTTCACCTTGAAATAAAACAATCTCCCTTATCATTTTTAGGAAGCAAAACATATGAATGACGAAAGCAACCCCAAGTCAAATTTGCCGCTCAACTGGCGTACATGTGCCTCGTTGAAATGTGAACCCATTAACGCGTAGATGGAATCGAAGACTTTATATCAACTCTCGAGTCCTGCAGGTCAATTCCATTTCACTCAGATACACATGTACCTGTACCAAATTGACCCTTGTTCTAGCGCGTAAGCTTATCTCGGTACGATGTAGTTAAACGATTAGCTAGTAGAGTAGTTGATTAATCTAATCACATGCCTAGCTAGCAGACTAACAAATGGAAATCCACCAGTTGCTCAACTGCCGTCATATGCACATGAAGTGCACCAACATGATCTTTCTCGGAAGAGATGATCTTCTCCGAAATTGCCCAATTTGCGCGTGCCTACCACTGATCCTTAAGTACCGCAAATCGCGGTGCCGATAGACGGGCACGTGTCAAGCAAATAATCTCTGCCCATGAACCATGATATGCCAATGTACCTCACCAGGACACATGCCATGTGAGGAGGGAGAACATGGCTGGAAATCAAGACTCCAAATCATGGATATTTACATGTGCAGCAGTGCGTTCCATTTACTCTAATTGAAGCGTCGTCGTTTGGTGCTTGGCATGATCAGCTCCCCACCGGGGGACATGCTGGCGCAATACATTAGAGCTAGCGCTACTATACTAATTTATTGTTTGTTCCTATAATCAACAAATAACCAACATATGTATATATAGGATCATGCGCCACTATACAATTGTGGACACATGGTGCACAGGAGAAGAAAGACTTTTCTTCGTTCATTCACACATGGAGCATGCACGAGACTTTTTCCTTGCTTGGTGCACTTTTGCTGAGGGGGCAGACGAGACAATGTTGGAGGTTGTGGGGTCACGACACGTCACACATGCATGCAAAGCAGGTAGCTTGCTTGCTTGCATAGGGGCAGAGGGGATACAGGGTGTTCTGACGAGGAAATGGAAAGGGAAGCTAACAAGTGTGACATGTGTGCAGAAAGAGAGGTGAGTGCCTATGGTTATTGGATAGCGTTGAGAGAGAGCTGTTGGTTGTTTAAAGGATTCATTCATGTGGTGGCATGTGGCCTTGAGTTAGGAAGAACATGCCCTCACCTTCAAGCAATGCCTCCCAGCCCATGCATGCCAACAACATGCATGCTCTCCATCTCAACATGTAGCATTCATCATATCCGCACGACGCCATATCTCTCATACATATCTTCGAGCTAGCTATACATGTTGCATGAAAGCTTTTGATCACTACACACAAAAGTTATTATTCATTGTTTGCCTTTTGTGTTATGCCACCTAATTCCCTCACATATCTCCCCCTTCCAGCCTAGCTAGCTCCAACACCATCTATATAAACACAACCCCTTGCCCCTCACCTCATTGGCCCTCTCCCTCAAACGCATACACACAAAAACACTTGACACAAACGATACACACACATCATTGCTCCCTCATTTCTCATTAATTACTTCAACTTGCAAGTTGATAGTAGCCTTTACTATTGCAATTGCAATTAGCAACCAAAATTAGGCTCACCATGGCAGCTCACACCGGACGCCGTCGCAACTCTTCAACGCCGGCGACGAGGAGAACTATGATGCGGACCGCGTACTCCGCCGTAGCAACAACTAGCAAAAGGTCGCCGACGACGAGTATCATGGCCGGGGACGGCAAGGTCCGAACCACCAGGCGCCGCGACGTGGCCGTGAGGAGGAAGATGGAGGCGCTGAGGCGCCTCGTCCCAAGCGACGGCGGCGGCGACGACGAGGTCGACGAGCTCCTCCTCCGTGCTGCCGGGTACATCGCGCGGCTGCAGGCGCAGGTGCGGGTGATGCAGCTCATGGTCGACGTGCTGGAGCATGGACAGGATTAATTGATTTAATTATTTATTTGATTAGGATCGACAGACATGTAAACATTACACAACGTTATGCATGCATATATATATATATATATATATATATATATATAGATATATATATACACGGTGTATACTTTTGTATGGACTTCGATCGGGTTCATTATTTGATTTTTTTTTCATTCCATTCTTTTTACAGTTTTAGTTGTTTTCTTGTAACGTGTTCAATAGGGGTTTATACGGTGGGGTTTCTATTAAATTTATTGCTTTTTTTATGTACATCTAATCATCTATACATGAATTTATGGCGTATACATGTATTTGCAGGTGTACAAGTTTATATACACATTATCTCAGTCCTGTACTCCTGTGTGTGTGTGTGTGGGTGTGTGTGTGTGTGGGTGCGCACATACCAGCATTTGGTTTATTGAGATCATTTTGTATGTTCACACGCTGTTTCTTCCAGTGCAGCCCACGATAAAACATATGTGGATTCCATTTCATTTGGGGCACCGTTCCATTCTACATATACAGTAATGTAGTACTGATATTGTAGCTTTCAAGCATTCTAACAGTAGACCACCTGAATCCGAATCGTTATCCTTTACCAGTAGTATAAAAGATCATTTTACAGAAAACCAAGATAAAACTAGCAAAGAACGACGTATCTTCCATTAATCAATCATGGAATCATGGTGCTTTAAAGCGATAAAATTAGCCTGAACCGGCATTCTGTTAAAACCCAGTCCCTATCTTAAACAAAACATCAACATTAAAGCCCCAAATTTCAGCCTATTGAGGTCTTCCGCAGATGGGCCACACTCTGCCACCGGCACACAATTACAATAACCAGATTTAAGATTTCAAAAAGCCATTGACTACCACATTAAGTTTCACATAATCACTATCACAAGAAAAAAAGGAACAAAGAAATAGTTGGGTTTGTTCACTAAGTATTGAGGATTTATCTGTATGACTTGCAGAGTTGCAGTACTATTTACATAGCGTTATTACAACAACAAACCGATGCATGTCGGCTAAATCAAAGGAGAAAGAAATAGCATGAAACGAAACAAAATGGCTGGCAAAGAAGGCTCCAGGACAAACTGGAGCTACCTCGGTAGTACATATCTTTCCTGGCGTTGTAGCTCTCTATATTTTATCTGGACATTTATTTCTGGATGTGTCGCTGCAATGGAGTTTGCTTGGATGACGCATTTGGGGAGACCTTCCCCAGGACATTCAAAGCCTTCATCCTCTGCAGCTCTTTCCCTACAAATAGCAGTAATATTATGTGTTGCACCGATGCAGGGTTCAAAGGGAAAACATAACTGGCAGTGTTAAGTAAATCGACAGAGCATGCATATCACATACATGCAAGAATGCCACAACACAAATATTTTTAAATGACCTAACTATAGACATTAGCCTACCCCAACTTGCTTGGGGCTAAAAGTCTTTATTGCTGTTGCTGACTGTTGTTGACCTAACATAAACATGGATGATACTCGGCACAAGTAGCATTGTGGTTGCAGGATGTCATCACAGATAGTGAAAGCACCATTTAGATGTTCACATGACTAAATGGGACAGAAGGCATTAGGGTAATGCCTCAAAACTTTGCAACCTGTACAACAGTAATGCAACACTTTGTGCTTAAACATACTGTAAGCTTCAGAGTTCTGAAAGCACAATACAAGGTGCTCCATGGATCACCATACAATGAAAAAAGGTGGTCAAGAGGACATTAGGCAGCACAATGTGAACATTCTACTTAGATAGAAGCATATATAGGATAAGGATAAATGAAGTACTACATATAGTGCATAAGATTAGTAGGGTGACAAGCTATTCAGGCATTCAGGTGACAGCATATATGTGTTGTGTGACAAGACAGCTCAGTGAAACAACCATAACCTTAAAAAGGAGGAAAGGAAAGTAACAATGGAGGTGATATATCACCTTCCTCCACTAGGAGATGTATTGCCCTTTTCTCCAGCTCAATTGCATGCATGCTCCGCCCAGCTGCCGAAAGGGACCTAAGCTCTGGAATTAATCAGAGGAAATTAGTATTCAAGTAGGCAAAAGGAATCTATAAATTACACAGGTCTCAACCAAATTCTTACTTCGTAAATAACCCTCCTGAGTTGACCGGTCACAATTCTCCAAGTAAGTCTGTAACCGATTGAATCTCTCACTCCAGTATTGAATGCTCAATTGTTCAGCATCATCTTGAATACCAGTAGCAGAAGTAGTCGGTGGCTCAGCTTTCTCCGGCATGGTTTCCACACTCGTTTTTTCAGAGGATACTGAAGATATTACTTCTACTTCTACAGGTTTATCAACATGAGATGCCTCTATAGGTTTATCAACATGAGATGCCTCTACCGGTTTATCAACATGAGATGCCTCTACAGGTTTATCAACATGACATCCCTCTACCGGTTTATCAACATGAGATTCCTCTACAGGTTTATCAACATGAGATGCTTCTACCAGTTTATCAACATGAGATGCCTCTACAGGTTTATCAACATGAGATGCCTCTACCGGTTTATCAACATGAGATGCCTCTACAGGTTTATCAACATGAGATGCCTCTACAGGTTTATCAACATGAGATGCCTCTACAGGTTCATCAACATGAGATGCCTCTACAGGTTTATCAACTGCAGATGCCACTTGGGGGTTAGTGACTTCATCATGTTGTACATCTTGCAGAGGCGCCTCCTGCTCTTTTGTTTTGTCCTTTCCATTACCCTTCAACTCTTGAGATGAGTTCACCTTATTATGTTCAGACTCTACTTTCCTTCGAACGTAAACATTATGGTATCCAGGACTTGAAGGAGTTTCACTGTTCTGCCGTTTGGTGACCACAGCCTTTCCGGGGTCTGCGGTAGTAGGACCTTTTTCTTTTGGCAGTGCAGAAGTGCCTTGAGACATATTTCCAAGGTTTGCACCTTTATTTGGCAACTCACGTGTTGTTGCTTTTGCCACAGATGATGTCAGTAATTTGTCACAAGATGGCATGGCTCCTCTCATACATTGCTACATTATACTGTTCACTGTTAATAAAACCTGCAATGTATAAGATGTTTTCCATCAATAATACAAAAAGAATTTACAAACAAGCACAAGAGTGGACCAGGATGCTTTAAAGTCCTTACAATTCAAATAGTGGCAATAGAAAACAAGAGGGCAGGGGAACTAGGATAAGATTATGTTCCGGATTATTATGGGCTCCTGGCGGCAATATGTATATCAATCGGAACTCTTCAAGATTTGGAAAGAAAGTGACCAATGTTGAATTGCGATACTATGTCAAAATATTTAGATTTTATATGGAACGGAAAATGTACACCGCCATCTTATTACAGAAAATAACTAGGCATTAACAGTGATAGGCTAGAATATAGCACCTAAGACATTAGTTAAATGGTTAACTTGGCCAAATTCCAAATAGGATCATTAATTCATTATGGATGCATTAAACAACTTGGATTGCCGATTTTGGTTTATAGGAGAAGAAAGAAAAGGTAGAGCCAGTCAAACACACAGCTTCTATGGTAAGGTTTTTGTGCATAAGCTTTATCTGAGTTATCTACTAATTATGGAAGAAACTGTCATCATATTTGACGTATGAAGTCAACTAAGGCAACAATCGTTTTCTGGGGAAAAAAAATCATCAACCAATTTACAAAGAATATTGCATGGTGCCATGGTTAAAAAGCAATCTGAATTTACAGCCTAATATAATGAATCATATCACTAAGAACACATATTACCATCCAAAAACAAAACAAATACATATTACAATGAATACCACATCGAACTGGGATAGGAAAAAAAAGCATACAACACAAATATAATACCTACATAGAATCATGACCAACGCTAAAAAAATTCTAAGGTACATAAATGGATGGAAAAATGCTATTTATTAAAAAAAGATCCCACCAAAATTATGTATGCTCCATGCCAATGCCAGATCTAGGGAGTTCTGGTCTAGGAATATTGTTGTATAAGACTAACGTATTCGATGATAATATTTTTGAATGTGCACCTAATGCATAGATGTGCAGGCCCTAACAGGTAGATGATCATGTCTTGATAATTTTCAGGCCATTGAAGGGGTCCTTATGATGCTAACAATGGAACTAGTGAAAAGATTGATCAGGAGAGGGGCATGGATTGCCTTTTCATGTCTCCCAATAAAAAATAACTAATCTCTTTCCACTGACATGATCCCAAGTAAGGTTTATTTTTTAGCTTCCATTGCAATAAATAGATTCCTCTAATAGAAGATAAGGCCCAATTTAGCTTGAGAGAAGTATGGAGCTCCGATAGAATCAAGAAGCTCAAGGAAGCATCTATGGGTAGCTCACAGAGCGCCTAGAGGAAAGTTTATTAACACGAACAAAGATATGGGGTTCCTGCACCCAGAATTTAATTAGATATTTGCCACAACACTCTTGGAGGCGGCGAGGTAATTCTCTCAGACACAGAGAAAACAGAACACACAAAAGAAAAGATCATCTACTGTATCTTTGTAAGCCATATAAAATAAAAAGACTAAATTTCTAAAACTACTGACTACTCAATAATAAGGTACATAAACACATTTTTATTTCCATTAAGTGTATATTTTTCTTAGTCATTTAGGTGTCCTAAGTGATGATAGAAAACATGAGAACGAGAAAAGAAATCTCATAAAAAAGTTGTATTAAACGACATAAACTGGTTTTAGTTTGGTTGATACTAATAGCAAACTAATATCTCTATGTTTCAAACTAGTGAAGCTAATTTTGCAAGATCAATAAAACACAATTTTGATACAGTTAAAATTTAAGATGAATTATTCACCTTTAAATCATATACCATGATGTACGAGCCATATATTGTCAGTTCTAACACACAATAGCTTTTAAGATAACATATGAACATCCTAACTTCGAAAATTGACAGGGCTGAGCTATATGTAAGTCCTAACAATAGCAGAAGAAGAAGAAGAGAACCATCAAATTAAGCCTTATGAATGATATGAGACTATCATTCACGATCATTTCATGACTACCCAATCCTCAAATTACAGGTTATGACAACATAAGGCCATGTAGCCAACACCCACGGACGCAGAATGAGAAGTTAGCTAAGTAATTAAAATATGCTATTATTCTTTGAAAGTGCAGGCATCAAGCACAACACTCCGCTAAAGATTAACGCATCATGTGAAACTTTTCAGCTACAAAGTTCAAGCGTCATGCAAAATTTTTACACTATATCTCATAAAGTAATGAGTGGGAAATATATCGTCCCACATCCTGTACGGCAGCAGCTACCTAATGCATATGATACATTAACAGACAAGCAAATCAAAATATTAAAGGAAAATATAAACACTAAAAATACATTTTGGTGATTTTGAATAATGAAATCAACACTAACACGGTGCATAGAGTATTTTCACAACTTAACTGGTACATTTGCCTTCATCAAACCATGAAACCAGAAATTGTGCAGAAATAGCAAGTTATTAGTGACTGCATCCTTAAAGTCAAGCCTTTCTAGTCATTATGCAAACCAGGGATCCGAAAATAGATTCTTCTAACTTAATTTCCTCTATTGCTTAGACAAGAAACATGCACATGTTATAGAAGGAAATCCATGATTGCAAGGCACAATCGTGCAACAACTTAAATGTATGAATAAATGTGAAACCCCCAGCATCCCATAACGGATAACAAGACAATCAATATCTGACGATCCATTCTATGATTCCACCATTTACTATTAACCTAGCAACAATAATTTATGACTGCTGTTAAGATTGGAATAAGCATAAAATTAGAGTCGACTAATTCCTTCGAACCGGCGGCGTTCAAGCTGCATCAAGTGCACTGAAATTATGTACACACATGTCCACAGAGCCTCCTAAGTCCTGACCACAGCGCCAGCTGAAAATGGCAAGATATAAAAGCAACTTTTGATCGCTTCCCTATTTTGAACCTAAAAATTAATAGGAAGCAGGCGAGAGGAAAATGCTGCCTGTCACGGGGTTAGGGAACAGCAGCTATCCATTTCAATGCAACTAACGAATGCATTCCAAATACGGTCAACGCCCTAGATTTTAATCCCGACTTGCACCAAAAGGCAAATCGCAAGCACGGGGATTTCACGGGTCTCCCCCTCACCTCGCGGGCACAGACTACAGTGGCGGCCAGCAGGTTACTCCCAAAGAGAAAACACGGTTTCGCTACAGGAACAACTCACCATAGATCGGCGGACGCGGGGGGGATGCTTGGTGCGCGCGGCCGCCGCGGCCGATGGGTCGACGACGAAGCGGTTCCCGCGGAGGCGGAGGCGATCCGAGCCCGTTGGCTACGAGGCGGGCGGGGAAGAGGGGTTGGGGCGAGGAGCGACGGCAGGCGGCGGCGCGGCTGATCGGCGGCGAAGCGGAGAAGGCGGGGCAAGGAAACGGAGGCGGATTGAGGAATGGGAAGAGCGAGGAGAGGAGACGGGACTGGTTTTGGGGGCGGACAGCGCACCGAATCCAACGGGAAACTGTGCGGCTTCGGCTGCCGTTAGATCAGCCATATACGGTCCGCGATCGTTTGAGGCGTTACTTCCACCTCACAGCTACTGGTCGCGGCTTGGACGGTAGAGGGAGAATAATCGACGCCAGGCCTGACGCATCGACGAAAAGAAGGTCGGATACCGCGGCAATGGCGAGGAGCTCCGAGGACCAAGCTTGAGCAGCAGGCTGGAGAAGGTTCCGTGGCCTGCCTGAATCGAGGGCGCTTGCTTGAGCGGTTTGTTCGCATTAAGAGCATATTCAGTGTGATTTTTAAACACGGCTCATACTCTAAATTTAGGAGTAAAAAAAAAGTCAACTTTAATAAGTCTTTCATCTATCCTTATATTTTATATGTTCTTTTAAATTTCTTTTTTAGAATTCTTAGATTTAATAGCCTCCCATCCACCCTCATAAACGTGGATCCACTATTTTTTTCCTGTTTCTCTCTCTTTTCTTCTCAAGTTGAGCAAAACTTGCATTTTTTTCTCTCTCAACATCGTCGACGCCGGGGCAGGGCAGGGCCGGAGTGGCGGCGCGGGCGGGATCGTCGACACCCTGTCACGGGCGGGAGTGAGAGGGCACGAATAGGGTGCGGGCCCGACAGCCACGTCGGTGGGGCGCAGGCGCGCAGCCACACCCAGGCCATCCACCGCTTGGATGAGGTGCGTCCTGGCCAGATCTATGTCCTAGCTCCACCCACAGACCAGCTTGACGACGACGAACCAGCTCGAGTGCGCGTGTGGGCGGGACGACAGAGCAGTTTGGCAGCGACAAACTAGCTCAGGTGCGCGTGGGCGGGTCGGTGGAGCAGTCAGTGGTCAGGGACTAGCTCAGGCGCGTCGGGGGCAGGCAAAGGAGCGTTGTTGTGCCGTGTCGCAACAAGGTAGTGTGCCGAGGCGAGGCGATGCGCAGCAGGCGCCAGCTGGGAGGAGGGAGATGGCGACGACGTATAGTGCGAGATGCTCGATTGGAGAAGAGACTATGAATTTTTTTCTTGGTGGATCCAAATGATAAATAGGAGCCCATATGCATGTTTCAGTAGAGTGGGATGCAAATTTAGACCTCCTAAATTTTACGGATGGACTTACAAAATAGGATTTAAGAGTCTAAATTTACATCCCCTATTATTGATGTTCTAAGAGAAGAAACTTGAGCCTCTATCTTGTACTATTGAGCTAAAAGATGGATGTAAGTGCTGATATTATTGTTATATATTTCTTTTCTTTCGGATGACTAAAAACTGGATTATAAGTTAATTTATATTTTATTTTTTATAAGATTATCTATATAATAATTATGAATCGTTGATTTATATCCGGTAATTTAGGAAGTTAATTGAAAAGAATATCAACTTTTAGTTAGTAGAAAATTAGCAAGTGTCTTATTGTTAATCTGTTTGTTATTTTGTTGATTTTTTTCATCATAATAACTACATATAATTAGTTAATTTAGTCATTCTTAACTACTCTCTCCGTCTAAATTATATGGCATTACCATTTGTCAAATTGATGGCAAGAAATATTAGACTTTGACTAAAACCAAAATGACAATTATTTTGAACCAATTCAATATTTCATATCTCTGAACCAATTCTAGACTTGAAAAAGTAAACCCAAGATTCGAATACAGATTTTGAATCAATTGTTTGTTGCAAGGCAAAAGAAGTCCAACTAAACTAGACATAAGTAGTAGCAAACTTTGGCACTATGTATGACAAAATAAGATGAATTGTCTGAATTTTTTCACTAGGAACTTATTGTTTTCCTCCCCTTAGAAACTTCTTTAGTTCCTATAAGCAATGGAAGAACAAACAAGAATAAGATAAACACATAACATAATTGTGAAAATGGGGTTCTGAATCAAGTAGGACAGATGGTCTAACTAACACATGCGTCTACGAGAAAGTAGCAATGACTAAACTTTCAACAAAACAAAAACCCAATTGTTCTTACTAGACACAAACAAAAACAAAAATCTGTATTGAATATATGATTGCGGGGTACTCCTAATAGATACGGACTTGAGGCCAGATGCGTTAGAAAGTAGACTAGATAAGCTTTCCATCAAGTCCTTAAATGTCCAAATTGGACTTCAGATGAAGTAGGGACAACCTTTCCAATTCGGTGTTGTCGTGAAGTCCGAATCCAACATCGAAACATATTATATCTGGACTATTTGTTTCCTTGGGCCAAACTGACGTGGTGTCTTTGTTGAAACTTTGGGAATACGTGGGCTTGGCTCCCAATCCACTTCTTTGGTCCTCTATGCATTCCACATGTGTCTAACACGTAGCTTGATCCATGTAAGTAGTTCTGAAAATAAAAACATACACATTTTATGGTGCAACATCAATTCATCATATGTAATAAAGGTAATTAGGATATAAGAGTGTTCACCTTTTGTCAAAACTGTTAATATGGTTGTATCCGAGCTGTTGATGTCCTTATCAAGTTGACTGCTTATGCTGATTGGATTGGTTGAATAATTAAGACAAGATTAAGATCTATAGTAGTAAGTCATGATTCTGAATATTATAATACATATGATAAAAATAACAAGTCAAATCGATAGCATAACCACTGTTGCATTAACTTGCCTCCAACGACGGCAACTGATGAGCTCAACCTTGATTTGAAGCAATACCACCTAACTATAGTCATATCTCAGTATAAGAACTTAAAATAAAACATATGTATGGAAAATAAAGTGTTCCTACATTTGACCCCCACTCAAGCAAGAAAGGATAACAAACCACATACAAAGAGGCACCAATCAAAAAACAACAATGTTCCTCTTTTTTATATTTTTAAAATCAAAATAGACATGTAGCAAATAAACAATTCAAGAACATATATGTGAAACAATCTATAATATTGCTATTAAAAATATATTTAAATTTCAACATCTATTAATTTTAGACGGGCTCCAAACTAAAAACTGGTTTTCTAACAACAAACAGCAAGGGGCTGAATTAAAAACTGATACCTTTAAAACTGCTTAGCCAACGAGAATGTGTAAGCACTCTCTAGAAAGATCATATAAAAAACTATAAAAACTTCAATATTTGGTTAAGTTTCAGCATCTAAACAATTTTAAATTGACTCACAAAACAACTAGTAAGTGAAACAGCACAGTTTTAGAACTGACTAAAACTTGACAATGGAGTACCAAAATAAAAAAATTCATATCTCTCACAATAATAAACCAATTTTAAAGCATAAGCACTCTATAGAAACAACAAACAATATATTACAAAACACTCCACAGTGGGCTGGACCAGTTTGAGCTCTGAGAAATTTTTAAGCGTCTCAAAAAACTGAATCTTCATAACTGAACTTCTGAATCTGCAAATCTAATGAAAACTGATAGTAATATTCAGAAATCCATAACTCCTAATCTACTAAACGAATTAAGGTCTATGAATACTCGTTGGAAAGATGTTGAAATTCCCTACAACTTTTTTATTAATGCAATTTGCGGATTCTGCACCTAAGATGCTCAAAAGAGCCCCAAACTGTGCGGACTGATAGAGAAAACTGGCACAACGACCAACTTGTCCTCCAGAAAATCGAGTTCTACTGACCAAAACTACACCAAAACTGAAGGAAACACGGAATGGTAAAGAAACTTACTTCATTACCTAATGGATCCTATAGCCCCTTCCCTCTCCCACTCTTTTCTTTCTTCCTCCCTGTACGTACCTTGCCTTGCATGAGACTTTCAGCCAAACTGAATTCAGAAGCTAGCTCCAGCAATAATAGGACATAAAGATTAACTTGAAATTGTTTCACCTCTCCTTCACGTGGGTGCTGTGGTGAGAACCAAATCCTCCAGCCGAAGGTGTGTAGCAACAGAAGAAGAGACGACGACGTATTATGGGAAGAGATCAATGATGATGAGATCAATAACGATGGACCTTTTAACAAAACAAAAACCCAATTGTTCTTGCTGGTGGCTGGAGGCTATAAGGACGTGGGAGGATAACCTGAGATGTGCTGGTCTCGTGCTCCGACACTAGCATGCGTTCTTATTGTGCTCAACTTGATACATGGTCCATAAGATAAAAACTGGACTGAAAAGGGCATCTGTATTGAATACATGATTGAGGGCGATTCCTAGTAGATATAGACTTGAGGCCAGATGCATTAGAAAGTAGACTAGATAAGCTTTCCATCAAGTACTTAAATATCCAAATTGGACTTGGAATGAGTCGTGACGGCCTTTCCAATTGGTGCTGTCGTGAAGTCCAAATCGAACATCGAAATGTATTGTACCTGGACTATTTGTTTTCTTGGGCCAAAGTTTGACGTGGTGTCCTGGTTGGAACTTTGGGAATACGTGGCCTTGGCTCTCAGTCCACTTTTTTGGTCCTTCGTGCTTTCCAGATGTGTCTATATGTTGCTTGATCCATGTAAGTAGTTCTAAAAAGAGTGAAATACACCGTAGGTCCCTAAATTATTTCGTAACAGTCATATAGGTCCACGAACTCTCAAAGTGACCATCTAGGTCCCTAAACGTTTCTCTGTAGGTCCATAAACTTTTCATGATCTATTTATATTGTATCAATTAGATCCACAATGCCCAACTGCTCTCCACTCGTCACGCCGCCGTACAACTGCTCTCCACGCGCGCCACAACTACCGCACAACCACTCTCCATGTGGGCACTATGAGGCTACACGACAATGTGAAAGTGCATCTAGGCCCCTAATTTTGTTTTGGTGATTGTCATCAATATAATTAAGAATGGACTAATGTTTTTATTTAGCATGTGTGTAGATGACTATCTCAAATTGATGAATGAAAAGTATTGAAACAAAAAAGAAAAAAGAGATGGTCATTTATCTCTAATTGAAAGTCCAAAATCTACCAAGAATGAAGATCATAGAGTTTTTATTTTTATTTCTTAAGTATAGGTCAACCGTACTATCAAGAGGGGTATAATTCACAAATATGGTAAAGTCAAATTCTTAAATTTCCTATAAAAACCACTTCTATCGCCCTCTGTTTTTGCCTTCATCGGCAGTGCCGGTGGCCTCCACCGGCAGTGTCGATCCCCGTTTCCCAGAGGTGCTGTTAGGCCTAGTTACTTCTCTGGCTTCTGTCTTACCAGCATTGGCAGTGCTGATGGCTCCATCGGCAGTGCCGGTCTCTCCTTCCAGAGAAGGCTGTTCTCTCTGGCTTTCTGGCGGTTGCTCATCGGTAGTGCCGATCACCCTGATCGGCAGTGCCGGTCGGTCCTCCCAGAAAGTCAATCCCTCTCTGGCTCTGACTGTAGCTCATCAGCAATGCTGGTATTCTGATCGGCAGTGCCAGTCCCCTTCCACAGAGACTGTTTTTCCTCGGGCTCTCTGGCTGACTGCGATCGGCAGTGCCGGTCAAGGTCTGCAGAGACCACTTGTCTTCTCTATGGCTGCCTCACCGGCAGTGCCGATGTCTTGATCGGCAGTGCCGGTGCGAGCCAAATTCTTGTCTGCAGATCTATGACAGTGTGTCAGAAACCTACCGGCAGTGCTGGTGCGGGGTGTCCAGATAGGCCAATGGCTCTTTTTGAGCCCCTAGTATAAAAGGCTTTCACCCCACTTCGTGCCACCTCTCTCCAATCCGAAAATCATTTTGCACTTTTGAGCTTCACTGTCCTTACTCTCCCTCTCCAAGTCAAAGCTTCATTCTTTGAGCTAGGGTTTGAGTGAGCCATTGTTTCTTAGTGAAAAGAGCACCATTCCACTCTAGAGCATTCGATTTAATCATCTTTGTGACTTGTGCTTATTACTCTTAGAGCTTTGCTCCTAGACGGTTAGCGGTGCCCGTAGGGCTCCCAACTTGTGTGGTCTACTTGTGTAGCCTTTGTTTTGTTGTCTCTTATTATTGTAGGGCTTCCTTTCTATCATTGTTATAGTCAAATATCACTTAGTAACTGTGAAAGCACTTAAACCTAGTTTTCACTTGACTGTCTGCTCATCCATCGGCACTGCTGATCACCCATCAGCACTGCCGATACCCATCACCAGCACTGCCGGTCAGACTGATAAATTTGTTTAAGTCCAATTTCGCAGGAATTTTAGATTTGCCTATTCACCCCTCTCTAGGAAACTTTAAATTAGTATGAAGACAAATGCCGAAGCATATGGAAAAACCAAACAAAACTACACCGGAAATATCTGGTTTCAGGACTTAGGGTAACAAGGATGACTCAGAAGTTAGATACAACAATGTCCAATTCAACTATGGCGAACTCAAAAATGAGTATATTGGTAGTGGATCCGAAAAACTACCACACTTTGATGGCACATTCTATGATCATTGGAAACATAGAATGGAACTATACTTGGGGTCTATCGAAAGACCAATCTTGAAAATTGTGAAGCATGGTTTTGAGTTGGAAGATGAAGAAAACCCAACCACTAATGACGAGATGAAGCTCAATCACAATGATCAAGTCGCATTCACCATTGTTTCCGCCCTATCACCAAAAGAGTATAAAAAGGTGTTGGGAATCAAGAAAGCTCATGACATTTGGAAGAAGCTTGAAGTCATCTATGAAGGGACCGATGGTGTGAGAGAGGCAAGAGAAGACATCCTAAGAGGGAAATACAACTTGTTCATTAAGAAGGCTGGTGAAGGGCCACAAGAAGTTCATTATAGGCTTATGAAAATTGTGAACAAGAGAAGAGCTCTAGGAATCAAACTTGACACCATTGAGGTCAACAAGAGGTTGCTTCTTGCTTTGCAACCATGGAATCAAAATTCTTGTGACTTTGTTAGAGAGAAAGAAAACTTCGAGAACTTTAGTATGGATGAAGTACTAGGGAGATTGCTCACTTACAAGAAAAGAGATGAAGAAGCAAAAAGAGTGAACACCTTGTTGGGACAAGGTGAAGAGGAGAAGAAAGAAATAGCTCTCAAGGCCTGTCATGAGACTAATGAAAAGAAGGACAAGAAGAAGAAAAAGAAAATGGTTGATTCTAGTGATAAAGATAGTGATGATGAGATGACTTTGCCCGTGAGAAGATTCTAGTCATTCCTTAAAAAGGATGGCTACAAGAAGAAAAGCTATGACAAGAGCAAAGCAAAAAAGTCAAAGAGAACTTGCTATGAATGTGGTGAAGAAGGATATTTCATTGCGGAATATCCAAAGAAGAAGAACAAGGAAGAAATAACGAAAGACAAACATAGCAAGAAAGACAAGAAGTACAAAAAGTATAGAAGAGGTGAAGCTCACATTGGCCAAGAATGGAATTCCGATGAATCATCTTCCTCCTCTGAATCTGACTCGGATGAGGGAGGCATTGCTACACTTGTCATTGGAGTCACTCCTACCAACACCTTTCTATTTGGAAGCTTGAGTGATGATGATGATAACAACACTCACAAGTGCTTCATGGCAAGAGGATCCAAGGTATGAAAATCTAAATATAAGCATTCCTCTTATGCTAGTAGTAGTGATGATGATGATGTTGTTAATGCTTCACTTTCTAAAATGCTTGAATTTATGGAATTGCTTGAAAAACAAAAGAAAGAAAATGATAGGCAAGAGGAGCTTCTTGAAAAACAAGAAGAATTACTTATTCTTGAAAAGAAAAGAAACCTTGAATTAGAGAAGCTCCTAGAAGATGAGAGGAAGAAAAATAAAAATTTAATCAAGTCCCTTAATGAAACTAAAACCTCATGTGAAAGTATTGAAAGCACAAAAGATGAACTTCAAGAGAAATATGAGGATTTGGAAAAGACTCATAAGTCTTTTGAAGAACAATATAAGATACTTTCGACCTTCACATCCTCAACCAACAGTTCCTCTCATGCCTCCACTAGCAATGGATGTGATAGGTGTTATAATATTGATGTTAATGCTTGTGCTACTGATGTCAAATTGATTGATGATTTGAACAAGCAAGTGAAGTCACTTGAAAGCAAAATACAACATGGAAAAAATGTTGTTGATAATGAAAAGGCAAAGTATGCAAGAGGTGCATACTCATACTCTAGGCACTCAAATGTCATGGATGGTATTGGATATGTTGAGGGTGCCAAGCACAATGCTAGGGAGAACAAGAATGAGAAGGAATTTCTTAAGTTCACCAAGAAAGAATCTTACCAAAAGAAGGAAGTCAAGAACATGAATACTAACCATTCTTATTTATTAATGATTCTCATGCTAATATGCCTAATGCTACTTGAGCACTCTTTCATGACTTTGATGCTTCATATGTGCTCATGAGAAACAAACGTGGTCGTGTGTTTGCCATATATGTTGGGCCACGCAACAAGAGGTCAAAGGCTTGTGTGTGGGTGCCCAAAGCACTTGTGACTAATGTGAAAGGACCCAAGCAAATTTGGGTACCTAAAAACAAAGCTTAACTTGTTTTGTAGGACTATGTCTCCGAAGGATCAAGTTGGGTGATTGATAGTGGATGCACCAATCATATGAGCGGAGACAAAAAGATGTTCAAGTCATTTAAGCCAAGTCAAAACAAAAATGAGTACATTACTTTTGGTGACAATGGAAAAGGACAAGTACTAGGTTATGGTAAAGTTCCTCTTACTCCTTCGTATTCACTTTCTAAGGTTATGCTTGTTAATCACGTTGACTTCAATCTATTGTCCATTTCACAATTTTGTAAAATGAGCTATGATTGCTTGTTCAATGAATGTGGTGTGACCGTCTATAAGAGGAGTGATGGCTCGGTTGCTTTTAAGGGTGTGCTTAAAGGAAAGCTTTATATTGTGGATTTCTCCACGAATGAAGCTAGACTTGGTATATGCTTATTAGCAAAATACAACATGGGGTGGTTGTGGCATAGAAGGCTAGCACATGTTGGTATGAGAAATCTTCACAAACTTCAAAAGGGCGGCCACATCATAGGACTAACCGATGTGTGTTTCGAGAAAGATAGAATTTGTAGTGCATGTTAAGCAGGAAAGCAAGTTGGAGCCTCACATCCTTCAAAGAACATGATGACAACCACAAGACCATTGGAGATGTTGCACATGGACCTTTGTGGCCCCATCTCCTATATAAGCATTGGTGGTAACAAATATGGTCTTGTAATTATTGATGATTTTTCTCACTTCACGTGGGTATTCTTTTTGCATGACAAAGGTGAAGTTAAAGACGTGCTCAAAACATTCATGAAAAGAGCACAAAATAGTATAAAGTCAAGATCAAGAAAATAAGAAGTGACAACGGCACCGAATTCAAGAACACCCAAGTTGAGGAATACCTTGATGAAGAAGGCATCAAGCATGAATTTTTGGCACCCTACTCCCTTCAACAAAATGGGGTGGCCGAAAGAAAGAACCGCACACTCATTGAGATGGCAAGAACAATGCTTGATGAATACAAGACGTCCTACCGTTTTTGGGCCGAAGCCGTCAACACCGCATGCCATGCCTCCAACCGGTTGTATCTCCACCGACTATTGAAGAAAACACCATATGAGCTATTAACCGGTAACAAGCCCAATATTTCCTACTTTCGTGTTTTTGGGAGCAAATGCTTTATGCTAAACAAGAAACCCAAGACCCCAAAGTTTTCTCCAAAAGTTGATTAAGGTTTCTTGCTTGGTTATGGGTCAAATGTTCACGCCTATCGTGTGTTCAACAAAACCACCGGTTGTGTTGAAATTTCACGTGACGTGACATTTAATGAATCTAATGGATCTCAAGGGGAGCAAGTTGTTAATGATGATGTAGATGATGAAGCTCCTAGAAATGCAATAAAAAGGATGACCATTGGTGATGTGGGATCACAAGAAACATCAAGTGTTGAAAATCAACCCTCTCCCCTTAGACAAGACCAACATCATGCAAATGAAGAAATTAATCATGCAAGTGGTCAAGATGATGATGTTGGGAATCATGAACAAGCATCAAGTGATGACTCTCAAAGACATGATCAAGAGGTTGATAAAGATGGTGGTCAAGGAAGCTTATATCCACCACACCCAAGAGTGCATCGAAATGTACAACGTGATCACCCCGTCGAGCAAATTCTTGGAGACATTGATATGGGGGTAATCACTAGATCTCGAGTTAGTAATTTTTGTGAACATTACTCTTTTATCTCTTCTATGAAGCCATTCATGGTAGAACAAGCACTTGAGGATTCAGATTGGGTGATGGCCATGCAAGAGGAATTGAACAACTTCACAAGAAATGAAGTATGGACATTGGAGGAAAGACCAAAGAACAAGAATGTTGTGGGAACCAAGTGGGTCTTCCACAACAAACAAAATAAAGATGGTGTTGTGACAAGAAACAAGGCAAACCTCGTGCAAAGGGGTATTCACAAGTGGAAGGTTTGGATTTTGATGAAACCTATGCCCCCGTAGAAAGACTTAAATCAATTAGAATATTACTTGCTTTTGCTACTCACCATGATTTTAAGTTGTACCAAATCGACGTCAAAAGTGCATTCCTCAATGGGCCAATAAAGGAAGAGGTGTATGTGGAGCAACCACCAGGCTTTGAAGATCCTAAGTATCCTAATCATGTTTATAAACTCCATAAGGTGCTCTATGGGCTTAAGCAAGCTCAAGAGCATGGTATGAATGCCTTAGGGATTTTCTTGTTAAGAAGGGTTTCGTCATTGGCAAGGCTGATGCTACTCTCTTCACAAAGAGTTTTGGTAATGATATATCTATGTGCCAAATATATGTCGATGACATTATATTTGGTTCTACTAATCAAACTTTTTGTGATGAGTTTAGCAAGATAATGACCAAGAGGTTCGAGATGTCTATGATGGGAGAATTGACGTTCTTTCTAGACTTCCAAGTGAAGCAACTCAAGGAGGGCACCTTCATATGTCAAGCCAAGTACACACAAGATCTATTGAAAAAGTTTGACATGGACAAGGCAAAGCCCATCAAAACTCCCATGCCAACAAATGGCCACCTCGACCTCAACAAAAAGAACAAGCCCGTTGATCAAAAGGTATACCACTCCATGATAGGCTCTTTGCTTTATCTTTGTGCATCTAGGCCTGATATCATGCTTAGTGTGTGCATGTGTGCACGTTTTCAAGCTGCTCCTATGGAGTGTCACATGATAGCCATAAAAAGAATTTTGAGATATTTGGTTCACACACCCAACCTAGGGCTTTGGTACCCTAAGGGTTCAAAGTTCAACCTATTAGGCTATTCCGATGCGGATTAAGCCAGGGATAAGGTAGATAGAAAGAGCATCTCTGGGACATGCCAATTCTTGGGTAGGTCCCTAGTGTCATGGTCATCCAAGAAACAAAATTCCGTTGCACTTTCCACGGCCGAAGCGGAATATGTTGCAGCCGGTAGTTGTTGCGCACAACTACTTTGGATGAGACAAACTCTAAGGGACTACGGTTACAAGTTGAACCGTGTTCCTCTCCTATGTCATAATGAGAGTTCCATAAAGCTTGCTTATAACCCCGTTGAGCATTCGCGTACAAAGCATATAGATATCCGCCACCACTTTTTGAGAGATCAGGGGGATATAGAAGTTAGTCATGTGCAAACTGAAGATCAACTAGCCGTTATTTTCACCAAGCCCCTAGATGAGAAGAGGTTTTGTTATCTTAGGAGTGAACTAAATATTCTTGACTCTAGCAATGTGATGTAGAGGATGCGCACATCTGAATGGTGATTGTTTCATTATTGCAAAAGTCATTGCTTTATGTCAAAAATCTATTATTTTTGCAATTGATGTTGTTTCTTGATCACTAGATCAAATCTTGTCAAAATATGGTCATTGTTATGAATTGTTGATTGTTGGCTGACCATATGATGTCAAGATAGCTCCTTGTCCATCAAAAACTATTTTGAAAACTCCCTGCTATATTTTTTTGTACTCTGTTCTGTCTGATCTTCAGTGGATCGGCACTGCCGGTACCCTTATCGGCACTGCCGATCAGGTGTCCAACAGAGACAGCCTTCTATCTAGGATTTTTGTCCCTCGGGCAGCCCTCATCGGCACTACTGATGCTTACCATCGGCACTGCTGATGCGGACCTAGACCTTGTGCTTTAACCCATACCGGCACTGCCGATACAAGGTCCAGCCTTTGAAATCCACTCGGTCCCCTCACGGGACCGAGTCTGTTCTCAGTTTCAGCCTTTCCTTGCCGCCTCTCTAGCACCGGCACTGTCGATGCAGGGTCCAGCCTTTGAAATCCACTCGGTCCCCTCACGGGACCGAGTCTGTTCTCACTTCCAGCCTTTCCTTGCCGCCTCTCTCTCCTCCCTAACCCTAACCAAAATCCTCCACTCCAAAACCTTGCTAATCTTCGTGGAATCAAGCGGGAAGTGGATCAAGTCATCTCCTAGACCTTCACTCCTCCATCCCCTTCCGGATTTAAAGGAGTTTTTGAAGGTATTTTTGAAAATCTCTATCTTTTGAACCTCGTAGTGCCGCATGTTTTTGCGTAATTTCACTTGATAGAGATGATCATCTAGGAGTAATTTAGTCACCCATGCAATTTGGTAGAGTTTTAGTGGCTAAATTTCACTTTTTAGTGGTTTTAGGGTTTCAATCCCCCTCGGTCGGCACTGCAGATGGCCCCATCGGCACTGCCGATCGGGAGATTTCGAAACCCTAAGTGACTGTTGCACAGTCTGTTTAGACTGATCGGCACTGCCGATGGCAGCCATCAGCACTAGCAGTTGGGCCAGCCAGAGAGCATTTTCACTTGAGTTGCTCTCTGTTTGACCCACCGGCTCTACCGATGCCTCTCATCGGTACTACCGGCTAGGGCACAGAGACAAGCAGTTCAGTACTGTGTTGATGCAATTTACTCATACCACTTCTTCTCTCCTTGACAGTTGGAAGATGGCAAAGTACCACCACACTAACGCCTGGACCTAGCCCAAGCACCCAGGCATCACAGATGTCAGATTTTGGGACATGACTCAGGTTGCCTGGTACAAGAACATCCTGAAGAAGACCACTCACAGAGTTGCTCCCATGAAGTGCATTGACTGGGATAGGATGACAGCAACTAATGATCCCACCTTTCAGCTGATACGGGCAGAGTGTGACAGGAGGAACTTGATAGATATCATGGGCCTGCATCAGCACTAGAATGATGAGATCATTGCCCCGTTTTACTCCACTCTGTGGATTGAGCTTGAGGAGGAGAATCACATGGACTTCAAGCTGCATTGGACTATTGAGGGTAACCGCTTCACTATCACATACTTCAACTTTTCTCAGATTCTTGGCTTTGATGAGATTGACAAAACGAAGCCCAAGGCGACCATCTTTGATCCTCAGGAGAAGAGTGAGTGGGCCTTCATGTATGATGCCCGCTATGCAGACCCTAAACATGGGGTTGAGTTCGGTTCGTACCATGGCATGATGCCTTACTTTCGGGTTCTCAACAACATGCTTAGATTGACTTTGACTCCTAAGGTGGGGGATCACACTCATATTCTAAGCTCCACCAAGTTTGCTATAAGAGAGGGAGCAGAGCCTTTCAGTGTGTTTGACTTCACATAGACAGAGATCCTCTAGAACTCCTACACTAGCAAGGCTTCTCTGATCTATGCTCCTTTCATCATAAAGAAGATTCTGCGTGTTATGGGCTATCAGTTCATTTATGATCACAAGCATCCCTCAGTCACGCTGAAGAGGTTTCCTCTCATTGCCTCATGTCCCAGGGATGGATCTCCACCTCTAGCGGCCACAGATGCCCCTCAGACTTTAGCAGCAGCAGGAGGCCCTAGTACTATCCCATGCCGTCGCTTGTCAAAGGTCACCCGTGCTATCAAGTCGATGTTTTACATGTGTCGGGACACAGCAGTTACAGTGCGCGAGCAGCGAGAGATGCTTACTCAGATGAGATCAGATATGACTGATCTCGCCACCTCTGCTAGTATTCAGCTGCCACCCCCTATGGAGCTCACTCCCCTGCCAGATATTACCTCCTATGATGATTCATGGGGCTTCTACACTCAGGCGTCATAGATGGTCCAGCCGGTAGATGATGAGGAGGAGGAGGACGATGACGCTGACAGTGCGGATGAGTGACTTCATGTACCTCTGTCTTTGCTTTTCCCTTTTTGGTGTTGTGATGCCAAAGGGGGAGAAGTACTTATCTTAGTCTTATTATTTTGTGAGGTGTGAGAGTGATAGACAAGTTAAGTTTGTGCTCGTGTGGTTTGTAAAACAAGTTGCTACGTTTGTTCTTGTAAACCTCTATTTTATACTTTTTGAGTTCTTGTGCTATTCATGTCTTTTGTGATGATATATTGTTGATTTTTGATCTCTAGATGCATTTGTGTGGAAATTCTTGTCATTTGCATTGTTTCTCACTTTATTGCTTAATTGTTACAAATTGACTCTTATGCATGCCTTTAGGAGGAGCTCTCTCATCTTTCTTTAAATATGTGCATCGTTATTCTTTGATTATTACTTCTCACATGCACACACTTAGGGGATCTCCACATGTCTTTTATATCACAAAATGAATCTTATTGCAATTTTCTCTAAAGTTTAGTTGTATTGTCATCAATCACCAAAAAGGGGGAGATTGAAAGTGCATCTAGGCTCCTAATTTTGTTTTGGAAATTGGCGTCAATACAATTAAGAATGGACTAATGTTTTTATTTAGCATGTGTGTAGATGACTATCTCAAATTGATGAATGAAAGGTATTGAAACAAAAAGGGAAAAGAAGATGGTCATTTATCTCTAATTGAAAGTCCAAAATGTACCAAGAATGAAGATCATGGAGTTTTTATTTTTATTTCTTGAGTATAGGTCAACCGTACTATCAAGAGGGGTATAATTCACAAATATGGTAAAGTCGAATGCTCAAATTTCCTATAAAAACTACCTCTGTCGCCCTATGTTTTTGCCTTCATCGGCAGTGCCGGTGGCCTCCACCGGCAGTACCGATTCCCCTTTCCCAGAGGCGCTGTTAGGCCCAGTTACTTCTTTGGCTTCTGTCTTGCCAGCATCGGCAGTGCCGATGGCTCTATCGGCAGTGTCGGTCTCTCCTTCCAAAGAAGGCTGTTCTCTCTGGCTTTCTGGCGGTTGCTCATCGGCAGTGCCGATAACCCTGATCGGCAGTGCCGGTCGGTCCTCCTAAAAAGTCACTCTCTGTCTGGCTCTGGCTGTAGCTCATCGGTAGTGCCGGTATTCTGATCGGTAGTGCCAGTCCCCTTCCACAGAGACTGTTTTCCCTTGGGCTTTCTGGCTGACTGCGATGGGCAGTGCTGGTCAAGGTCTCTAGCGACCACTTGTCTTCTCTGTGGCTGCCTCACCAGCAGTGCCGATGTCTTGATCGGCAGTGCCGGTGCGAGCCGAATCCTTGTCTGCAGATCTATGACAGTGTGTCAGAAACCCTACCGGCAGTGCCGATGGCTCGATCCGCAGTGCCGGTGCGGGGTGTCCAGACAGGCCAACGACTCTTTTTGAGCCCCTAGTATAAAAGGCTTTCACCCCACTTCGTGCCACCTCTCTCCAATCCGAAAATCATTTGGCACTTTTGAGCTTCACTCTCCTCACTCTCCCTCTCCAAGTCAAAGCTTCATTCTTTGAGCTAGGGATTGAGTGAGCCATTGTTTCTTAGTAAAAAGAGCACCATTCCACTCTAGAGCATTCGATTTAATCATCTCTGTGACTTGTGCTTATTACTCTTGGAGCTTTGCTCCTAGATGGTTAGCGGTGCCCGTAGAGCTCCCAACTTGTGTGGTGATGCCTCGGGAAGTTTGTATCACCCTCCCGCAAGGGAATTGATAGTGGAGAACTTGAGCTCGATCTTTGTGGTCGCTTGAGTGAGAATAGGGTTGAAAGAGACCTGGTCCTTTGTGGACTTCTCAACGGAGACGTAGGGTTCTTTGTGAGCCCGACCTTCGGTAACAAATCTTGTGTCTCCATGTGCTTCTTATTTTACTTGTTGTTTACTTATTCATACTCTAGGGTTTGCTCTTGTATTTACTTAAATTACTAGATCTACTTGTAGCCTTTGTTTTGTTGTAGGGCTTCCTTTCTATCATTGTTATAGCCAAATATCACTTAGTAACTGTGAAACCACTTAAACCTAGTTTGCACTCGACTGTCTGCTCATCCATCGGCACTGCCGATACCCATCACTGGCACTGCCGGTCAGACTGATAAATTTGTTTAAGTCCAATTTTACAGGAATTTTAGATTTGCCTATTCATCCCCCCCCCCCCTAGGCAACTTTCACAATGCCAGATAGCAACATGTGTGCTATGCCCATCGTGGCATTGCTCTCCCTGTCGCAGCCTCGCCTTCACGTGCCCATTACTCATTACCCATGATGATGACCCGCCCTTTACCTACGACAACGGCCTGCCTTCCATGCGTGGGATCCTTTGCACATGACACGTTGCTGCCGTCACTGCTTGACGGGCAGACAAGCATGCCCGTGATCGACGAGCATGGGCCTCGATAGGGAGAGTGAGGTTGCTACGAGTAGAGTGTACCGGCTGCTAGTTGGCAATGTCATGTGGGCTCGGTGAAGCACGAATAGAACGGCTTTGTAGCGGTTGGATCACACGTGGAGAGAATAAATAGATCATAGATCTGTAGGATCACTATAAAGTTCGTGGACCTGGATGACCATCCAAAAATACTTTAGGGACCCAGATGGTCAGTTTGAGAGTTTATGAAGCTAGATGAGTATTCCTAAATAGTTTAGGGACCAACGGTGCATTTTACTCTTCTAAAAATGAAACATAAATATTTTTTGGTGAAACATCAATTCATCATATGTATCAAAGGTAATCAGAATATAGGAGTGTTTCACCGATTGTTCAAAAATTGTTAATAAGATCGTATTCAAGCTGGTGATGTCCTTACCATGTTGACTTCTTATGCTGATTGGATTGAGTGAATAAGTAAGACACTATTAAGATTTATAGTAGTAATTCATGATTCTGAACATTATAGTATAGGTGATAAAAATAATAAGTCAAATCGATAGCACAACCATCGCTACATTCACTTGACTCCAACAACGGCAACCGATGAGCCTCAACCTTGATTTGGAGCAACACCACCTAACCATAGTCATATCTCAGTACAAGAACATAAAATAAAGCATATGTATGGAAAATAAAACGTTCCGACGCTAAACCCTACTCACAAGCAATAATTGATAACAAACCACATACCACTGACCAAATTAACAATGCTCCTCCTTTTTATATTTACAAAATCATAATAGACATGCTAGCAAATAAATAATTCAAGAACATCTATGTGGAACAATCTATAACTTTAGTATCTAAAATATATTTAAATTTTAACATTTACTAATTTTAAACGGGCTCCAACTTTCTGACAACAAACAGCAAGTGGCTGAATTCAAAAATTGATATCGTTGAAATTGCTTAGCCAACAAGAATGTGTAAGCACTCTCTAGAAAGATCACATAAAGCACTATATAAACTTCCATATTTGGTTGGACAGATTAAACATCTAAACAATTTTCAATTGACTCCCAAAACAACAATTAGTAAGTGAAACTGCACAGTTTTAGAACTGACTGAAACCTTACAGTGCAGTACCAAAAAAAAAAAATCATATCGCTCACAATAATGAACCAATTTTAAAGCATAAGCACTCTATAAAAAGACCAAACAATATACTATAAAACTCTCTACAGTAGGCTAGACCAGTTTGGGCTCTAAGGAATTTTAAAGCGCCTCACAAAACTGAATCATGATAAGTGAACTTCTGAATCTGCAAATCTGATAAAAACTAAAGATATATTCAGAAAGCCATAACTCCTAATCTACTAAGCGAAATAAGGTGTATGAGTACTCGTTGGAAAGGTATTAAAATTCCCTACAACTTTAGTATTTATGCAATTTGTGGATTCTGCAACTAAAATGCTCAAAAGAGTCCGTAGCAGTGTGGTCTGATAGAGAGAACCGGCACAACGACCAACTTGTCCTCCAGGAAATGGAGTTCTACTGGCCAGAACTACATCAGACTGAAGAAAACACCGAAGGGTAATGAAAATATGTATTACCTAAGGAAAATATGCATTACCTAAGGGATTGCACAATCCCTTCCCTCTCCTACTCTTTTCTTTCTTCCTAGTACCTTGCCTTGCACAAGACTTTCAGTCAAACTGAATTCAGAAACACCACAGAAGACGTTACAACTTATGGAAATATCAAAATAAATGTGTATTATCTTATAGCATCACAGGAAAAGCACACATAGTCTGTTGTAAATATGACATGTCATACAATACGGATCACCTTGCTTTGTCTGAGGGCATGCAACATCATGACTAAAGCCAGGTGCATATCCTACAGGCAAAGCAAGGCAACACGTACCATATTTCATTCTTATTCTTCCAATTGCCTTGCTGCATTGTAGGTTGTCTTGCTCTCTCTATAGCTAGTTCTAAAAATTTATCACACTAGCTATGAGATAATAGAGACACAATTGAAGAAATATAGCTATCTAGCAAGGTAAGAAGAAGTGCAATATTGTTGAAGCTATATTTCTAAAACTAGATGCACAAACGATAGATTTTAGATGTTTGGTTTAAACATCTTATTTCTATTTTTAGATTAAATAAATGAATCTAAGCAGATCTGTAAGAAATCTTGATTTGGAGCTATAACAAACAAGATGAGTCTACTTTTTTATAGATCGAACATGTAGAAAGATAAATCAACTCTTACATGCCAAAAACATATATAGATCTAAATATGTTGTAGAAATCTACATCTAAAACTGGCAAGTATATAAAGATTGAAAAAATCAACCTATACATATTCAGATCTAGGATGAGAATATATATCTTAACTTAATGGACTATATATGAATCTAAAGTTAAATATGTGTTGAACATGAAAAGTAAAAGAACAGAAGAGCAAGAGGAAAGAGGAAGAACAAAACAGGAAAACGAAGAGAAAGATCGGAAGGAGACCAAGAAGAAGGGGGCCGAGGCTGCCCGCCGGGTGGTCTCGAAGCATTTATTCGCAAGCCTCCCTGTGAGAGGGGTGCGGCACACCGCTCTTTGACAGCATTCTACCGCTCCTGGCTGACGATAGGGCCCAGCTCTGGTGGGTCCGAGAAGAGCAAGAGCTTTTTTTTTTTGAGAATCAAGAAGAAAAGAGCAAGAGCTACGACCACCCGTCTAGGATGCGGTGGGATGGCTCCTGCACGGTCACCACTGGGCCGCAGCACGCGCGGTGAATCCACGTTTCGGGGCCTATTGTCATCTACTCTTTCCGTTCCATTGAAAGTGTCGTTATGATATGCGTGCCGCTCAAACTTTGTTAAGTTTGACTATATTTATAAAAAAAATAGTAATATTTATATCTCTAAATAAATTGATTATAAAAATAGATTCAATGATCTATCTAATAATATTAATTAGATATTATAACTATTAATAACTTTTTATATATAGTTGATCAAAGTTAAAAACAGTTGACTCATCGGGAAGCGAGAATGACACTTTTAATGGGACGGAGGGAGTATCTCGGTTCAGGGTCGTAAAGACCACGGCGAGCGATCCGTCTTTCCTTGCTGCTTTCCATCACTCGGCTGCCGATCCGTGTCTCTTCGTATGTGAAGGGGCCAAATCCGTAGATGCCATTGCAATTTTCATTTATCCCGAATCCACCATCGCAAAACCACTTATCCCATAGGTGCCATTATGTTACAAAATTAATCCCATTGATGCCATCCACGTCATCATACTATCAATTCTTTTGCAAAAATAACTAATATACCCTTGTCCTGTTAATTACGATTATTAAATTAAGCAAAACGGTCAGCGGGTCGCATGCGGCGGGCGACGGCGGGAGGCTTGCAGCAGGCGGCGGCAGGGGGCATGCAGCGGGCGGACTGCGGCACGGGGCATGTGGCGGGCGGCGACGGCGGGAGGCATGCAGCGGGCGGACTGCGGCGCGGGGTACGCGGCGGGCGGCGGCGGCGTGAGGCATGCAGCGGGTGGCGGCGGGGTGCATGCAGCGGGCGGACGGCGGCATGGGGCATGCGGCGGGGGGGGGGGGGGGGGAGGGAGGCATGCAACAGGTGGCCGGTGCGAGGGCAACGCCCAGACATGACGCGGGGGCGGCCCGACGCAGGGGCAACGCGCGGGCACAATTCGAGCGAGGCGCGTCGCACGGGCATGGCGAGCGGCGGCCGGCTGCGGGAACAGCCCTATGGCCTGCTATGTCTAGAGGAGGAAGAAAGCGAGGGGTATTTTAGTCTTTTCCTATGTGTAATGGTATATTTAAAAAATAAAATTACAATCTGATGGCATCTACGGGAATAGCCATTTTGCATTGGCATATTTGGTATTGTGGCATTTTGTAATGGCATAGGTGGGGTTATCTCTATGTGAAGCGCATCCAACCGTCGAAGAACTGGACGCTGGGGCCCATTTTTTTCTTAACCACCGTTTAACACTAATCTAAACGGCACCGTCATGGTTATACCACTCCCGAACTCCATTGCTTTTCCTCAGTGCAATCTCTCTCTCGCGCGCGCGCGCAGCTAAGTCCAATAGATACCTGAATACCTCTGTCCATTTATGCGGCTTGAAGGCCTCGATCGACTAGCAGGCGCTGAACTCAATTTAAGTTGCGGGGGCAGCGACAAGAAGTTCGATTTGGCAGGGATCAGGCAACAGCTCAACCTCGGCGATAGAGAATTCCATTCCGCATTCCGGTCCGGTGATGGAGATTTTCCCAGTAAACGGTTATTTCGTTGAGGACCTTTACAATGGGCTATAATTAACATGGGCCATCCATTTGATCTGATCCGATGGTTGAGATATAATTATATTATATCGATCCTTTAATTAGTATGAAGTAGTATTTTCAAGGGGAGAAAATGACTAATTTCATTACCTCTACTCCACTGTACTCCGGCGTCTACGCCGCCGTCCACGGATAGCGACACTGCTCTGAACCAACCTCCTGTCGGCCCTCGATGCCCTCGCCTCCTCCACCGCCTTCATGCCGACGGACTTTGTCACCATTCAGTCATCACTCATCAGGTCACGACTGCTCCGTGTGAAAAGAACCTCCTCGAGCGGCGCCTGCCTCACGTGCCTGTCCGCGGTGTTTGAAGACGCGCCGAGACGGCGTCCCTGACGGCGATGGCGATGATGTCGGCGCAGGAGACGGTGAGCGGGCAGAGGGTCTCGAGCTAGGCCTTGATTCGCTCGATGGCGTGGTAACCTCGCATGCTGCGGTTGGGGAGCGCCATGCGCGTCCCTCGCCGCCTTCTTCTTCATCGACTTGAGCATGATCGACCCGACAGTCCTTCGCACGAACAAAATAGAGAAGCTATCTGTTCATCATAACACCATACGAACGTCTCAAATGTCCAAATGATCTTCAAGATGGATAGCACATGTGTCCACCACCGGCTTTAGTTCAGCTCAGAGAAAGAAAGATCAAGACCTGAACGAAGTAGCCTCATCTCCTCGAGCATGACGTCTTCCGTGATCGTGTACATCCCGCGGTATCGGAAGACGCCGACATCCAGCGGCGTGGTCTCCTGCGCACGCGTGAGGGCGCTATCACCACCGCGGCCGACACGAGAAGCCGCCGCAGCAGCCGCCACCGCTACCTTCTACGCATCTAGCAATGGCGCGGCGCTTTCGACTCGATTGACAGGACGACCACAGAAATGACATGGAGAAGATTGGAAGTCATTTCGTTTTGGCTTTTGGGTGGAGAAAACTTTGATTCCGCGGGCATTTCACCTTGTTATTCGGCATCACATTCATACCTGGTGGACTCGAATACAGAGTACTACTCCGTATGCTCGAGGATCCAACACGTGACCTCGTGTTCAACAACTTGAGAAACGCCAGAATCGCAATATCTGACATCTAATCGATCGAGGTCACAGCCACCTAATCGTCCTACAGACGTCTGATTACAGAGAGAATCGTATAGGCTGATGCACAATTTTCAGAGAGAATCGTATAGGCTGATGCACAATTTTTATGCTCAGACGTCTGACTTTTTTTTTCCTGCACGTGCATTATAGTGCGTACATAGTATATGTATACATAATGAATATTAGTGGCTGCCTTTATTTCGAATATAAAACACAGTAAAGTTACAACACACATGACGAAACTATAACTACAAATAAAAACGTACAACTTCAAGACTCCGTATGGCTTAACACCAATTCTCCATAGAAGCTCTTTAATTATGTGAACTCGCTGATGATGATCATTTGCTTGGCCTGCCAAGTTGTTCAGGATGACTATGGTTTTTAGTTCTGCAACAGTTTTGGTCTCTACTTCGACACTTTGGTCAAATCTGTGGCAGAGCTCATTGATTATGTCAAGAGCATGGTTTTCAATACTGAAATCTGCATTGTCTTGATTGTTAAGAGCAGGAGCTCAGTTTTGATAGGTACAATACTCTTTCATGTCAGCTGGCCAGATAGAAGCAGATAGAGAATATTGTGCTATTCTGAAGCATTACATGAACATGAAAATGAGAGCACTACGTATGATTATAGAACAATGTGGTAATAGAACAATGTGGTAATATGATTATAGAACAATGTGGTAACTGTTTGGGATCCTCAAACACCTCCTTGAACTCTTCCAAAAGTGCACTCACAGCAGAATCCAGCACACTGTCTGGTGTATTTTCAGGAACCTCTTCCACCACCACCATCGCCCAAACTTCATTGCCCTTGATCCACTTGTCCAGTTGAACAGCTGAAAGTTGCAGCATAGTTTCCAGAGGCTTGCTTGTAACTCCCTGCAACTTCACAGGGCACCCATCCTCCAGAAATTCCAGAGTTTTTAACTCCCAATCACATTGCGTGGGACTGTGTTGTTTGAGCCAATCAAACCCCAGAATAACATCATAAGCTCCTAGATCCACGATTTTCATATCAGTGAGGAATGTATGTCCATAACACCACCACTCCATGTTTGGAACATACCTATCAGATATTATTGTTTCCCCATTTGCTACCTTCACTTGTACAGGTATACACTTCTGAGGTTGAAGACCTGTTCTAGCCAGGAATGCTGAGTTAATGAAAGTAGCTGAACTGCCAGAGTCAACCAGAGCCAACATCACCTGGTTTTTAACTAGTGCTTGCAGTCTTAAGCACTCTCCCTCTTCAGTACCTGAAATAGCATTCAAGGACGAGGTACAGACTTCATTACCCTTTGCTTCCTCATTGGCCAACACCATAAGAACCTCATCGGATTGGATCATGTTCATATGATTTGCAGACAAAGCATGTAACTGAGCTTGCACTCTTTTTGGGCACACCTGCAAATGATTAGCATCAAACTTATCCCCACAAGCATAGCATAAGCCATTTATTCTCCTGAATTCCCTCAATTGTCTTTCCTTCCCAAGGTCCCCATGTATTGGTCCCTGTTTACTTTCTGGTTTTGCTGAAGACACACCTGATTTGGTAGCAAACCCAGCCCTCTGCATCTTACCCTTACTTCTCTCTTGCATATCCTGTTAATTCTTGGCCTAGACGAAACGAACAACCTTATCGTGTTGGACCAGATTTCGAATCGGGCCGAATCATTCTGCCGGAAACGAGGCCGGGAACGGGCAGATCCGCTAGTGCCGAACGAGGCCCTAAGGGGTTTTCCTGCCCACTCCCGTCCGTTTTCATCATAGGGATTAGTAATCCCGGCCCGGCCCGGTGGGACCATGCATGTTCGTTCAGCCAAACGTTCCTTTCATAGTGGTGTTTTTTTTTCTTCTCCAACCTGTTATGTCGGAGATTAAGAAAAGAGGGAATAAGGGCACCCACAACGCTAATAAATATGCCGTCTATAAAGAGTCATCTCAGCAACTGTGTCCGACGTGTCAAGTGTTTAATGAGGAAAGAGAGCGTCCCCGTCGCCTCACGAAGGGACGGCATGAGCTCGTGCTCCGAGAGCAAGTCGCCAGCCCGAAGCGCGTTGTAGCTGTCGTCGCTCGTGGGCGACGGCTCCACGGGATCTGCTGCAAATCTCCTTTCCCGCGCCTTGTTCTGGCAAGAAAAAATAGACGAGGAAGAGCACAACTGCAACACGCAAGAGAGTAGCGGGGAAAGGGAGAGGGCGCAAGAAGTGTCGTGTTGTTGCCTGCAGCTGTGTTGCGCCGTCGCCGGCGTCAGGAGAGGCCGCGGGTGTCACGAGGTGCTGGCGTCAGGGGAGGAGGCGGAGAAGGAGTCTATCTGCAAGAGATGGTGCTTCAAGACCTTTCTTGCCCATGGATTGGATGTGTTGAAGTTGTTTGAGCAGGTTAATGCCATGGCTGTTCGTAAGGTCAAGCTCGAGAGGTGGATAAGAATTGGCACTTTTCTGATTTAGTCGTTATCATTTTGCAAGAAAACCTTATTCATACTTAGATTCAAAGAGAGGTCCTTTGAACATGTAACAGGAGCATATAATTAAATGAAAACTTATATTATAGTCCTACATATACATGATTACTTAGCGGCTGGTTCGCGCGCCAACTTCATCGCACAGGCGCTCGACTCTGCCCAAATCGCTGCACACGCCTGCTAGGGAACGCTCCCAAATCCTCATGTTCACCTCACATGCTAGCTTCTCGTCCAATTCGCGTAGGCGCCGTTCAGGTGCGGGAGCAGGGCGTGACTGCACACTGGAATACAGCGGCGGTGCCTTCTTACGTGACCTCGTTACGTAGATGGCAGAACAATGTATGCCCTGCAAGCCACCAACAAATACATGCCTACCAGCGGGTCAATGGATTAAAACAGAATAACAATATCATGAAAAATAATAGTCAAATTGATGATGTGGCAGGTTTAAATATGAAGATAGAAAAGTTTTAGAGAGTCTGTTGGATTACTCTAGTTTTTAAAGGGGTATTTTGTTTTAGAGAATGGCTAAAATCGGTAAATTCAAAATTAATTTTAGCTAATCTCTTAGAGTTGCTCTAAGCACACGCAAATGTAGGTCGTTGAGGGATTAAACTAGCCGTGCTTCCGTCGAAGCCAGCCAATAGCGAACCGGCCGTGTACGCGCACAACCACCGGATCCAACTCACCGGCACCGCAACAAGCTCTGTACCACACAGACCGACCGACTCGTCGGCCCGCGGCACCGTCTCCGTACGACGCCGAACATGGCACATGTCACCGCTGACGTTTACCTTCCGCGGATCAGAGGGGAAACAAGTAAAACGCGGTGGAGCTCATGCTCATTCAATCCTCCATGGATCCAGCCCGCGCGGCCTTGACTCGGCTGATGTGGCGAAATTTTGGGCTGCGCGTCTGCTTGCGTTTAGGGCCTGTTTGCTTTGGACCCTGGGAAAACTGCCTGAGCCAGGTAGCAATCTTAGGCGTCCGATTTTGAGTGCCTGGGGCTCAGATTGCTGCCTGGCCCAGACTGCTGCCTGCCAGGGACAATTCAAACAGCCCCTTAGCGCGATCGATTTGCGGGTAGGTTTGTTTGGGCGCTGGCCGTCGTCGTACTAGTCAAGTAGGAGGGGGAGGGGGATGGGTGTTACGTTTCGCGGCTTTCGCGGTTTCGCCTATTGTCTACTGGATGAGTTATTCGCTTAGAGCTGCTAGTAGTTTAGAATGACGAAATGTTGTTGTTACACAGAGCCTTCGCTACTGCCTTTCTTATCATTTTCACCTCGGCAATGGATTATTTCATCTTGTACGTGAAGAGCACGGAAAATGTTGGACCGCAGATTCTGGAAGGAGAAACTGAAAAGGGGAGATAGCTGTGGATCCGGGCTTAAGCGCTAGACATATTTGGTTGCATGGTATTAATCGGTGGTGGTTGCTGCCCTGGCAGAGGCTGATTTCACGTGATTTTGTAATTTCGATTCGATAGTTGGTGAATTGGCGTACACACCTGTAAAGGAATTTTCCCGTTTAAAGCGGGAGGGTTCAATTGCTTCTGAAATGTGGCCCAACAAGTCGAGGATACCTTTCCTTCTCTAATATGGCACGGCCCATGTACAAAGCTAGACCACACACGTCCCATCAGGCCACCACATTCTTTTTGCCATGGCTTCTATGGGCCTCAGATCTCCATACATGCCCCATTTTTTTACTGCCGCGCTCATCGACTCTGAGGAAATAATAGTACTCCCAAATTTGAACTCTTCAATTCCTTACTCCCTCCGTCCCGTTTTAACTGCATTTGTAGAATTTAAATAACAAATTTAGTATGAGTGGGAAATGTCACTGCTACCCCTATAGATGTACGACTGACAACGCTAAAGTAGGAAGTAGTCATTGCAGCTATATCTAGGTGTGTTTAGATAGAGGCCAACTTCACTGCTCATCATCCACTTTTCACTATTTATACGTTGGGAAGCGTGCTTTGTGAGAGGAATGAATAGTGAAAAGTGGATGATGAATAGTGAAGTTGCCCTAATCTAAACACACCCTTAATAAGAAACGTTGGAAGATAACCATGTGTCACGTGTATTTCTATGGAATGTTCTCAAAAATGAGGCAATGACAGAACCCAAGTGGTGCTGTGCGGTTGAATGGAAGAAGCCAGAACGCTTTTGTTATTGGAATTTTGTGGGCTTGGTCTATAAATATTCACAATAATTCCTGGAAAAATTTTAAAGGCCTATTTATGAGTGGTGGAAGTGTAAAAGTTTAGTCCCATATTATTAGTGGAGTTAGAGAGAGTCCAACTTATAAGGTTGGTTACTCTAGCATCTTTTGCAAGTGTGTGAATGAAAGAAAGAAAGAACACACGTGCTCACTCGCCTCGTCAGGCTGGGGCGCGGCCGCACATCACCTGTATGAATGGTCCACCGAAATTCAACCCATTGTCTTGCGGGGGCGCGACTTACTTTTGCATCATATCATACACTCGCCTAGAGTTTTGTCTCTCGCTACTGGTGAGCGGGAGAGCAGGTCTTCGGAACCGTCATCCTCTGCGATCCTGCACCGGAAGAGGGCGAATGAGGTTTTTGAGAAGCGCTCTGCGCGACTGCTCGATCGCTTCCTCGTCTTCGTCAAGCTCTTCGTCACGGCTCGTCTTCCTCGACGTCGAGCCGGTCTCACCTGTCGTCGCCAACAACATGACAGTGTTGTACGTCATCGTCGCCTACTCTACTCTGTTCAGAAGGAAACATACGTACTCTCATATCAAACTATGTCTTTCATACTAGCTATCGTAATCTGTTTATTTCTAATAGTCGTGGATAGTATGGTAGATGTTGTGATATTGACTACGTTTATAAATTTATCTAGATCTTATGTAGACTTGTCTATTTTATCATACAATCCGTTAATCCTATTTATTTTTAATTTAATATAAAACTAAAAATGCTAATTTATTCAACATTTGTCAGGCCAAAGGCAGGGAATGTTATATGTCGACCGGGTCGACAATTAGCAACTCGTCGACCCCCATCAAAACAATAGATTTATATAGTTAGAACAATGGATTTGTATAGATAGAACAACCGTCGTGGAACAATTTATTTGAATGGTAGAACAATCACCAGTACCAGAACAATCAACTATTAACGCTAGAACAATTGATTAGTATTGTCAGAACAATTCGCTAGTACTGCCAGAACAAATGGTCGACACGTGGCTAACTGTCGACCCAGTCGACGTATAACAGGCTCCGCCAAAGGCGGTTCGGCGCATTGGATTTTTTCAATAATGGGATCCACAAGTGCTGGTTCACACAACTGGATTGCTGGCCCATCAGATATGTTGCTGCACCTGCAGGCCCATTAGTACCTATTGTTGCAGTTAATTTGGGACAATTTTTGAACCTCATAAGTGCAGTTAAATTGGGATGGAGGGAGTAGATGATGGAATTGTGCTGGTTCTTCAGTTCTGACTTCGACTTTTGCATCAACATCCGGAATGTAGCAAGGGTACCATCTGGCATCTTCTTCCTAAAACCTTCACAATCTTCAGAGTTCAGACCATTTCTAGCAGAGTGGATTCCACCCACCCAGCCTTATCTCGCAAGAGTTCAATTGCTATAGCACAAGGAAGCGTGGATTATCGAGAAACATCTTGTTGGACGAAATTGGTGAATGCAGTCCTATTGGTGGGTTGTCGATATTGTATTAAGGAACGAAATTGGATATTAATTGGGAACATAAGGTTACGGCTGTAGATGAAAAACTTCTGGTAATGGCTGTGGATAAATGAATTCTATTGCCTATGTTTACTCGTGTGACGTGAAGTATTTAGTGCTTTTTTTACCCCTGTTATTATCGTGCTTTTCTTATGTGATGGGTTAGGCAGAGATGAATTCAGAGCAAGGATCGGCTGGTGGTTGTCCTTAGCTTTGAGCAGTCTCTAGATCACGGACCAATCCAGTTTGCCAGGCCCGCTTGCAAACTACCAGTTCAAGAAAAATTAAAGTACAAACAAAATACGGCATCTTCAGCAGATATACTATATACTATCCCAACTGTGCATAATTTCTGTGCGACAGAGAACCCAAGACAAGAAGGTGCATCAATTTACAATGCACCAATTTACCTCTTCTTTTGAAAAAGAATTCTGTGTAGTATACTTCAAATAAAAACCTGGTTTCAAGCATATGAAAACATTTTCAAAAGAACATACCATAGTAGAGGTTCTCCACTATTTATTGAGTTATGACAACATAGTTTCAGCAGATAACAACGCAAAGACTTAAACAACACAGTTAACTGGAAACCGCAGCACAGGCACTCTCAAGTACCAGTGCTACAAAATGGACACTTCTGATAGCTTGAAGAAACAATGACACTTCCAAAGACCAGACAATAAAACATTCAGTAATGATGAGTTACACATCTAAAGTTCAACAGCAGCATGGCAACGGCGGCAAGGCTCAACCACACGTACCTTTACCATGGAAGGGACTTCAGGCTCAATGTATGTCCTGATAGCCAAGAGTCCTCGTTGTGCTTCCCTGAGAACATCAATGGCCAGTGGGAAGCACTTGCGTTTGTTAGCACGCACAGAACACCTTGGACGACTCTGATAGGACTCCAGCGTAAGGTATTCAAGTGATGTCATGCTCTCAAGAAAATGGCAAGTAAGCTCAACAAGACTCTTTGCAGATGTGAATCCTAGGATCTTCACTCTCTTCATCTTGTGATGCTGCTGTCCTTTCCTCAGATCTGAGGGATCTGTGAATATGGAGACATGCTCCATTTTCTCCTGGGATACCTAAGATGAGAAAGGGGAGGAGGGAAAGTTGTAGTACTGTTTCCACTGTGATAGCTATTAGAATCACAGAAATATGAAAATCAACTTACATCCAAGATCAGTGTCTCCAAGGAGGGGCAAGCGTCAATCAAGGAAACTAGAGAAAAATAATCATAGGAAAAGGTTATTGTTCTAGGCCTAATAATTAGCTTCTCGAGGTGGAGAAACTTTCTGCGCAGCACTGGTGTATTGGCCATCTGCATAAAGATGTCAGGTTAATTACTCAAGATATGACTGTTGTATCATGATATGCATATCACTAAGCTAAGACTTTAGGAGTATACCTCGTTTGCCGAATTTATATTAGCAATTTTGAGGTTTGGCATGCTGGATGGAAGTTCAACACAAGCATAATGAAGTGCACGTCCAAAACTCAAGTGTATGTACTCCATTTTCAATGTGTCTCCAAGTGACAGTTGAATGCGTTCTCCGCTGTACAAGAAGCTGGATATATTTGGAGCTTTGTTGTCTATCACTCGCAGATTTTCACAGCAAAAAACCTCTAGGTACCTGAGCCGCTGCAGCATGCAAGAGATCTTCAAGCAAGCCATCTCATCATAATGCGTGAGTACCAACTGCTCCAAAGCAAAAGAATTGCACAGAAGGCACCCTAACTCATCCCCAGTAAAACAGACAGCATGAAGCCGCACTTTTGTCAAACTTTTTAACCAAGGAAGTTCAGCTGTGGGTCGAAAGGAGCAACCACAAAGATGGAGATAACGGATTGACTCTCCACTCCCATTAGACAAAAGTGAGCATGTTAAAATTGTATTCCCCCATAGACAGTTGAAGTGTAAGTTCCTCAATTCCTGGTGTGACAGCAATCAGAAGCCAACTGTTGACATAACAAGAATCCTTGACAGTGTAATATTGACTCATGTTAATCGTAAGTTTCTTCACACCAATGCCTGAGTGTTTTTTCAGGATCTGGCCAACCTTGCTACGAAAGTCTCTGGCAATTTCATCATTTATACAAGTCTTTTTATTCATACCCAATGCTGTGCCAGAAAAAGTGAGGTTGGGATGGCACCTCCAGGAACGTAGAAAAGCATGAGAGACACAGGCAGCTTGGGCAGCATCTCGCATTGGCATCAGGGAATGTATGTGACGCCAAATGTCCTGCATGCAAAAAAGCATGGAAGATAAGTTCAGCATCACAACTATAAAGGTAAATGGAAGCATAAAAAAGAACTGCCAGTGGCTAGACCTGATTAGACACTACAATATATATATATATATATATATATATATATATATATATATATGGAAAATCCATTTTACTCCTATGTGAAAGTCCTATATAGGAAAAAGGCTTCCTATATATATATACCATGTAGATGCCCAAATAAGGCATGTGCCCAACTTAATCGCTTCTTAGCCAACTATGATGGACAGGATGATGTTTACTGTACAACAGCGTGCGATCCAAAAGAACATGCACTTCTGGACAGGGCACCCATAGTGCATCATATACAAACAGGAGGTCCATGTAATTGTATAATATTGATCAACTTTGGCAGCGCTAGTGTAAGAGATGTGATATAAACCTTAATAACTGAACTTATAGGATATAATGGATTGAGCAGGTCAGATAAAACAATATCAACCTAGAACTACAAGGGTATATACAGGTCTAAGTTACAATGTTATCGCATGTAATGGTCTAGCACCGCAGATAACATGCCATACTTGTGAAGACTTAAGCAAGTGGAAGTGTGGAACTTAATGATGCCACAAAGAGACAAATTATGACCTACTCCTTCCGTCCCAAAATAAGTGACGTTTTGAGTTTTTATGCTGCAAGTTTGACTCAATTTGTAGAAAATACGTACAATATTTATATCTTCAAATAAATTTGATAAAAAAACTAGACTTAAAGATCTTTCTGATGATACTAATTGTGTAGTATATAAACATTAATATATTTTAATATATATTTAATCAAAATTATTTCTCGAAAAGCGAGAACGATACTTATTTTAGGACGGAGGGAGTACCTAGAAAGAAACCATTTGTTTTTAAACTGTAAATGATTATACTCCCTCTGTCCTGACATACAAAATATCCAAGCGCTCGAAAATTTTGTTTCAAAATGCACGGGATTCTAGGCGAGCTAAGCCTCCAACTCAGTTTAAAAAGGCAACATTCACATATATAACAAATAATCCAAATATGGTAAGCATGAAGGGTTAGATGGGACATTTGGTTACCACATAATATGTCCTAAAATTCGAGGTATCCTAGGACAAAACAAGTAGGGACCTATATAGATAACGTAAATGGGAAGTGCCCATTGTTGGAAGGCAACTTATGAGGCTCCTTTGGAAGACAAAGGATGGTTGCGACATTATTATACCTAGGAGCAAATTCTATCTGTTGTTCAAAGTTAATTATGCACTTGGTAAAAAGCGAGTGATTAGGAGCCATCGTGACAGGCATTTTACTTGCACTGAGCCTAGAGTTAGCAAAATGTCATAGCGTACCTCTGGAAGGTTTGGCATCTGTATGTCACGCTCACCACCCTGAGAATCATCATCTTGCTCACAGGGCAAGACATTTATTTTGGCCTGAGCAACCAATCCATCTGGAGCACAGCATACATTGTTAAAAATAATTTCAGAATTTTTTGAGTGAAAAAATAATTCAGAATTTGAGGCACAAAGCAGCATCTAGCAAGCACATACACACACTTGTCCAACAATACCGAAAACTTAAATTGAGCATGTATGTGAGGTTCTTTTTTTCGCGCAGAGCATAGCAGCCTCCTCCCCTCGAGTTTCATCATTCTAGTTGAAAGGAAGAGAAACAATCCAGTGCAGGCCCTATCAGCCACTGTAGTCACCGCAATGTCTCTGCTCTCACAGGGAGACACTTGCTCATATCGGATCTTATACTAAAGAAACGAATGAATTCAGTTGAATACACTAGTAGCAGTATTTGATCGAGATAGCATATATTTGTATTCCTCCAGAAATCTTATAAAAAGATGCTTTTTTTTTCCTGCCATGCGAACATCGAAAGTAGGAGGAGATGGGTGGAGAACCTTAGCCTACCCAAACATGAAAAGATAAGATTTTTATCAACAAACCAAGCAAAAAAATAGTCAAACTGAGAAGAGTCGGCTTACTAGTGTCTTGAGCTCGCCGTCGCCGGCAGTCCGGCTGCCGCTCCATGGACTTGTGGTGCATGAGATCCAAAAGCCCCATGCCTACCTAGATCTCTGTCTATTTCCTTCCCTCCAGTGGAATTTCAATCTCTACTACCTATTAAATTTAGTTTGGGTGTGAAGTCTGCCGAGGGTGGTTCTGCCCAACAATTCAACCTGGCCTAATACAAATCGAAAAAGGTTGTTCTGCTAGCCCTTGATAATATTCTGCCAAACAAATCGGATCCGATCTGGTCCAGGAAAAAAAACACGTGTGCAAAGCCTCTAGAAAAAAAACATACACATCAATGCCAAAAAAACACGTACAACTCCAATATACTACCCAACGACTCCGGTATAAACTTTCCAAATCTGATACGCGGTCGTAGTTTCCTCATCCCTTCTCCAGCGTTTAATTCCTTTCCACATTGCGTACATGTATGTTTTTTTTCCAAATATTTGGTTCTGCTACCTACGCAACTGGACCACGACCATCGAGTGTCACATGATATATACGATGCATTATGAACAACTTCATGACTCAACATAGAAAATGATCACCATGTGATGTGTATAGAAGAACATCCAAGAGCTGTCGTGTGTAGGTTTAGGCTGCATAGTTGACAAGCAGATGATCAGAACTTAAGGTAGAGTTTGAGCATGTGGATATGTGCGTGAGGAGTGGAAAGGATAGTGTAGATTAGGCACACATTTTTTTATTGAAAGGGCAGTTTAATAGAAATTCTCAGGTAAATTTAAAGTTGGTGTTAGTTAGACATGATATCCATATATCATTGTTGAATTTCTTTTAGCTTAGATATTTTGATGTATCCAATTTGCACCAGAGATAACAGTATAGCATGACGGATTGATTCGTTAAAATTATTGTCCTGTGTAACTATAACACACATAAATACTAAAAATTATATTTTCTGACGAACTTTCCGTAGCAACGCACGGGCACATACCTAGTCTAAATCTAAATCCAGACCCGCGCGGTCTCTTCAAATCCCCTGCAGCCTCCGGTGTCTCCCTTCCCTAGTGAAGGGGGACGGTTTATTTGAGGGAGGGGAATAGGGGTATTGGACTGAGATTTGGGAATCCAGCCAGATTGCAAGAGTTTTATTCGGATTGAGAGGGCAAGTACAAATCCAAATCCAATCCCAGGCAAAAATTTCGGAAAGGGGATGGCACCGACGGGATTGGATTTGGATTTGGAATCACCCTAAGCAATCACCAAATGCTGAAAAAGATTTAACAGATCCAACAACTAGCAAATCAAGCAATAGTACTAAGCGTTCATGACTCAAAGTAGATGAGGATTGAGGGTTGCCAAGGTCCAGGAGATGGCGAGATGCGCCGCCGAGCGCCAACCCGCCTCTGGGCGAGGAGATGCTACCGTTCCTAGGAGATGCGCCGCCTCCGGCCTCCAGGATATGCGCCGGTCACCAGAGGAGATGCGCCGGTCACTATGAGAAAGAGAGAGAGAGAGTAAGAGACCGAGAGAGGGGGGCGGCGGCAATGAGAGAGACCGACTGACCGAGAGGGGGGGGGGCACCACTGGTCCAGGAGATGCACTGCCTCCGGCTGATCTGAGCAACAAGACCGAGAGTCCAAGTCTCCGAGAGAGGAGGCGGCGGCGGCCACGGGTCTTGTTACCTTCGGCCCCGACCCCCTTCCCCCCTCCTTCTTCCTCCCCGAGCCGGCCTCCTCTATTCTTCGTCGATGACAGCCGCCACCCCCGCCCCGACAGCCCACAGCCCCACATGTCTTAGACGCTGTCGCCACCCACCGCCCGACCCCGACCGCCGCCCGGCATCACCACCGGCATCCGGTGGCGCACCGCCGCCTCGCCGCGCCGCCCGCACCCGTCGCTGCCGCCCGCAACACCACCGCCGTCATCGCGCCGCCGCCAGCTAACTCGCTGGCGACATGACGCCCCCGCCATCAACCCTAGCCCATCGCCCTCGTGCCGCCCGTGGCACCGCACCACCGGGCCACGGGCCACCGCCCCTGGCCGACCGGCCCGGGGGGGGGGGGGCGGAATGAAGGTTTCTTCTTTTTTTTCGAACCTACGAAGGTTTCTTCTTGCCCTGGACGGAGCCGTAGAATGCCGGGCGGCCACCAGAGCAGATGACAGAGACTTGATGGGCTTGGGAAGTTGGGCCATATATTTTGTTGGGCCTTGTTTTGTAATGGGTAACGGGCATATCCGCGGGTGAAGCTTGGTGCCCGTCGGGTCGGGTATACGCGGGGAAATTTGATGCCCGTATCCACGCCCACGGGCAAAACTCCCTAGATAGAGGTGGAGGGGGCCCGCCACCGCCAGCCACCCCACGTCCCCACTTAGACTGATCGCACTCGTGGTACTCTAAATCCACCTCTAAAAAGAATATTCCCTCTTACTCAGCAATGTTCTTCACTCTATATCATATTTTCCCGCACCCGTCATACTCTATATTTCATCCTCTATCCTAACTATCTCTTTGTGGGACCCACATGTCAGCCTCTCCCCTCTCTTTTTCTCTCCTCCCTCTCTTTCCTCCCTCCCCAATCTCTCTTTTCTCTCTCGAGCTCCATGCATCGGGTGCCGCCGCCCAAGCCCACCTCCTCCTCTGCCACAGCATGAGGCCCATGCGCGCCACCGCTGAGGCCCGCCTCCTCCTCCCCTGCGCGCCGCCGCCGAGGCCCCCTCCTCCTCCCCCGCGCACCACCGCTGCTGAGCTCTCTCTCTCTCTCTCTCTCTCTCTCTCTCTCTCTCTCTCTCTCTCTCTCTCTCTCTCTCTCTCTCGCCGATGTGTCGAGCTCCGCCGAGGCTGAGGCCCCCTCCTCCTCCCCTGTGCGCCACCGCCATCGAGGAGCTCGATGGACCCTCTCCTTGACCCCACCGTGGCCTCTCTCCTCGAGCTCGCCGGCCCCTCTCCTCGACCCCACCGCAGCGATGGATCTGGCCTGGGTCCTCCTCCTCTGCGCCCACTTCCTCTGCTCACGCTCCCCTCCTCCTCGTTCCGCTCCGTTGGTGCATGGGTGGTTGGGAGCAGGCCCCGCACTAGTGTGTAACGGTGGAACGCTAGTCCCCTTTATTTGGCATAACCGGAAGGGAGCGGTATCGTAGCAGACGGGATAGAGAAGGCCGGTGCAGCTCTCCATTCCGCTAAACGTTCCTCCAGGAACGGATGGAGGGTGCCGGTGCAGTCAGTCTTATTACCCACGAGCAGCCACTCTCACTACACATCACGCACGTGATTAGCACGTGACACACCATGGCAGGAGGGCCTGGCCCAGGAGTCGACCGCATCAAGCTTTGGCATCTTCAGGAGGAGGATAGATGGGCCGGCGTTTTATATCTCCACTTTTCAGAGGGAAAAAAACACGCATATGATTGCACCACGTCGAGTTCTAAGCATTCAAACTCAAATCTCCGTCCTCTTAGGCATGTACAACAGTGTAAGTTTTAAAAATTTACAACATAGATGGATGAAAGACAGTTCGTATAACCCACATACACTTGTTGTCTATTTGGTTGTCTATAAAACATTTAATGCTTGCATGTGACTATGATCAATCATGCATATTATTTCTATATACCATTCTTCAATCACATGAATAACAGGTTTACCGTAATTAGTCTTTGTAAACTTTTATATCATTATATGTATGTTTTGGCACTATTATTCACTATAAAATCATGTCAAAATTAGCTATTGAGCCTCACATGTCTTTGTGATTATACCTCGATGAGAGCATGATTTATAGAACTTTATCCATGAAGCTATTTGAAAAAAAAAAGATAAGCTATACCTTTAATGTGATGTTATTATAAATTTTGGTGTATTTTATGTGGTATATCTAAATATATAACTTTGAATTAGGTCAAACTAAAACAAGTCTGAATAGATGGTTTAACAGATTTTGAAAACCTTAAGGGAAACAAATAATATCTTATAAACATTAGAGAAAGAAAGAATATTTCTAACAAAAACAGATAAAGAATGGGACGAAAAAACAAGATTAGAAGGTCATGGGCCAATGCTACCAAATTAAAATTAGGAATGACAAGGAAACTTTTTCAAAATAAAATATGTGCTCAAGTGTGTACTAACTTGTGTGCTTTTGTTTTGTTCAAATTTTGACCTGGATTTGAATTTGAATTTGCTTCAAACCCTAGAGCCAAAACCTAGCAAATGTTTAAACTAAATTCCCTCCCCTCTCCCTTTCAGCCCGTACTGCTCACCCCTTCTCCCCTCCCGCCTGGGCCTCACCCTCACTCAGCCCAGCCGGCTTCCGTACCCCGCCACTCTCTCTTTTGGCCCAGCCCGCTTTCTCCTCCTCTCCCCTTTTCCCTTGCTGCCTAGGCCACACCCTCTTCTCTTCCCCTCGGCCCACTAGCCAGTGCCGCCCTTCCATCCTCCTTCCTTCGAACGGAGCCGCACGCCTGACGTTGTTCCTTCGCTAAGCGTCGTCGCCAGCCCGTCGCTCGGGCCCTGTCGCCTATACTACCCACCAGCCCACGATCGCATCATGGAGCCACCATTACTCCCCTCTGCCTGAGCCATCCCATAAGCTTGTCGCCCTGCACTGCCTTCACTCGCACACCGACGCTGCTCGAGCCGCCCTGTCGCCTCGCTGCTCCGACCACGCGTGCAAACAGCCAAGCGAGCTCCACCACACCGACGCTAGCGGACACGCACATGATCACCAAAGCACACCGCCTCACCCTGTCGCTCGACGTGACTGCTCCCCGCATGCGTCGACCCCGCCTGAGCCCAAGCCATTGCACGCCAGCACCCGCCATCACTCGCAACATGACATTACCTCGGCGCCCTTGACAGCGACCTCACCCTGTGCCTTGACATGACCACTCCCTACACCCGTTGTGTAGCCGTTGATACTCGACACACCGATTAGTCTGAGCACCGATTAGTCTCGTCTCCAATAAGCTCTTGTTGACGTTCCTTAAATACTAAATCCAACCGTCAATTGCCTGCATAAAACATATGAAATAAATAACCAACATAGTGGTAGAAGTTTGTTACTAATAATTTTCACAAGTGTTGGTGAATATTTGTATGCAGGTGATTTATAATCAAATTCAAAGAAATATGAGAGTTACAAGAGAAGAAATAATAAAAGCCCATAAACATGAAATGAGATGCGATAAAATAATATATTAGATCTCACCTTGTTGAAGCTCTCATCGAGCCGATCGAAATGCATATATAACTTGCCTAAATCAGACTTCGGATGTGAGAGTTATGAAGCACAAAAGATCATGTGTTGGCCTGAATCGATGATGACATCAATATGACCTCAGCACGCGCGGGAGGAGAAGAGAATGGCGGTTTAGGTTGCTTGGCTGAGTGGAGAAGCTCATTACTTGGCCCTAAGGATAAGAATAGTCTAAGAAATATTCCCTTATTCTTAGGAAGACTTCTCCACTCCTCCAATTCACCTTCCACTATAAATAGAGCCCCTCTCCCTCTTATTTTTCACAACACAGGAAGGGTGTTTAGAGCACTCCTCCAAATGCTTTAGCGTTGCCAAAGTGCTTAAAAAATAGGGAGAGAGTGAGGGAGAGTTCGGGGAAGCGCCGGGATTATCGGTGATCTTCCCCACGCTTGTACGTCGATGATGCTTTTCTTTTCAAGTAAGTGTTCATGTTTTCTCTTTGGTATTTAAGTTTCCTATTTAAATAAATTCTTTCTTTATTGCTTATGGGATCATCGCTCTATCTAGTTAGAGTATTTTAGTCTTCTATAAGCGTGGATCCGAGACTAGGATAATAATTGAAGTGTAGACGTGGTGTCTAGGCTAGAGATTACCTTTGTTTGCCGCGTGCCCCACGGTTTGTAGAGATAGTCGGTAGGTGGTGACAACCCTACTGGCCTTAGTAATCCTCCACGTTCGGGTATGTTGTAGAGCTGTTGGTCGGAGTCGCCTTTGAATGCAGGGGTAAGCTGGTGCCCGAAGTAAGCAGTTATAGACTGAACCTACCATATTATAGGATCCTTGACCATTACGAATCCTCTCTATCCTCTGTCTATCATATTCTTGTTGTTCTAGGACAGATTAGCTTAGAAGATTAGTACACACACATTTCCTGTGATTCGATAACCTTGAATACACCTAGGTGAAGTGCTACATAGTGGATTTATCTGTGATCATAAGAAATACCAACACGCATTTCTGGCGTCATTGTTGGGGAATGATTGTTGTTCTATCTTCGAACCTTGTTCGTCCTCGTATCTTTTCCTTTTTGTTTTCCTTTTATTTCTTTCCTTTGTCCACCCTGGAGCAACCATCATTCTATCCTTTTCTGCTCCAAAGGGTCAATTCTTTGAGCCACCGCCATCTGTGGACCCAATTCGCACATCTTGCTACAAACTCCGCCCTAGCTTTATAGCCATGATTCAGGAGCAATCCTTCTCTGGTATGCATTTTGAAAATCCTTACCATCATTTATGAGAATTTGAGTATTTGTGTTCATGTTTGTTCATCGACGGCATGACAATGAAACTCTAAAGTAGAAATTGTTTCCCTTCTCCCTCACGGAGAGGGCAAGGCAATGTTACACTCATACTATTGGGAGTGTACATGGTGATTGGGAGAAGTTGCGGGATAAATTTTGTCTTGCATTCTTCTCACAATCCCGTATTCTCTCGCTTCGTATGAAAATTATATGCTTTTGCTAGAGTGAGAAGGAATCGATTGTAGCAGCTTGGGCTAGGATTTCTTTGTTGCTGCAATCCTGCCCAGTCTTGTCTTTACCCGATGAAATGTTGCTTCAACACTTTTATTCAGGTTTAAACAAGGAATCTGCCCAATACCTCGACATTGGCGCTGGAGGATCGTTCATCCACAAGACTACAACAGAAGGAAGAGCAATCATAGACCATATCATAGAAAACTCATCCTTTTTAGTCGACCTTAGTGAGCCCCTCCAGGAGGAAGCTACGTCGAGCCGCACGGACCCCTTAATAGCCAAATCGGAGCCCATACCTTGCCTATCCCCAAATTTGACTTTTGAGCCATCCCCGAACCTCGAACACTAGAGGAAGAAGAAATTCAACCTCCAGAGTTCTCTTTTGAATTCGAGGAAGGTCTTTTTAAAGACTTTGGGAGCACCCTGAATTATTATTCTAAAAAGAACCCACCAGTTCTCGTCTGTCCTCCCTATCCTCTAGACAAGAACAAACCAACCCACGAGGGTCTCTCAACAACTAAATTCAAACCCATAGCTCTCTTATCTCTTGACTTTGTTGTTGATACCTCTTGAAAGGAAGAAGAAATTCTACCTTCTGGGTTGCCAGCTGAATTCGAGGCAAGCCTACTTGATGATCCTGGAAAAATCTCAAATTACATCTGGCAAAACAAGACTATGGTATCTGCTTTGCCTTCTGGTCCTTTCCAAGAAGTAATTCCAAAGAAGGCCACGAAGAAGTAGTCGTTGAAGGACAAAAAGCGCTATTTCAAAGCTATCCAAATCCATTCGCCTTCCACAACCATCCCTTGTCATATACGGGAAAATGTCGTAGAGGCCTTTTATAATCCCACCGTAGGAGTTAATATCATCCCTGAATACATAGCAAGCCAGCTTATAGGTGATATACCTCTGGAGCCGATTGACATACTCTTCAATGATGCCTTGGGAGTAGCCTTTCCATGTCGGAGGATTGCAAGGGCTATACCAATCGAGATAGGCAAAGTTGAGCTTCACTTAGACTTTCATGTCTTTCCTATCATCGATTTTGAGCTCTTCCTAAGTTACCCACTAGAAAAATTTCACCTACTAGGTGCATCTCAAGGGAGCCATACTAAAAAAACAAATATGGGTAGGTATGAGATGCACTAATACTCATCTGATACTATTTGTGTCGTTTGAATCTGAGTCCGAGAAAAACTAGCAGGATAGGATATGGGACGAGCAGTATCCATTTGGGATCTGAGATTTATATAATTTTATTTAATTTAAATGATTTTGTTATTAAAAATAATATAGAAATCTATAAATTTGGTGTATATAGTTAAAAAAATATAATTTTTATACTGGCTATTGTTATCTTCATTCTGACTCTAACTATATTTCTATCATATTGTTTCATCCATACGATTCTTACAATGGTATTCGTGTCTGACTCCGACTCTAAAACAAGAATATAGGATGGGGTACATGATCGAGAAATAATTATCCGATGCTATCTGTTCCAATTCTAAATCTAAGAAAAAAAAATAGAACAGGATATAAGAGGAGCTATATCCGATCTGATTTCGTCCCTGGTGTGTGTGGGTGGGCGGGGATGGAGAGGAGGCTAGGCAAAGAGGGCAAGGAGTAGAGATGCCTCTACGGGGACAGGACGGAAATTCCTTGCACTATAGGAAATCAGGACTTTGCCGAGTGCCCGAAGCACTCGCACTCAGCAAAGCACTCGACAAAGAGCACTCGGTAAAAAAAAATACCGGCAAAGCGCGTCGCTACTGACATATTGATTTGGCTCCAGTTATGAATGGAGGCCCACCAGCCACCCCCAGGTGTTTCTCTAGAGTTTGGTGAATATGTCTAGGGTGACATTCTGGACGGAGATATTACATTTTATTTCGATAGAGAGTTGAATAATCTGCGGCATGAGGTCTAATTTCAGGTCCGAACTTCTCAAGGTTTCACAACAAAATTTAAGGTTTACAATTCAAGATCAATGCTTTGACAGTTGCACTCATATTTCGGATTTCAAGCTGTAGGACGAGCTGCAGTGCTAGGCTGCTAGCATAGAGAATACTAGACCTCAAAATTGAGGCAGATGCCAGAATTAAGGACGTCTCTTGACTCTTTGAGTTCTGACAGCTTCACCATGGTCAGAGGTACGGTGCAGTCTTCTATGCGCCATTGCTGCCATCTCCCCCACCACCAAGGGAGGCCAGGAAGTCCACCCGGTCCATCTCGTACCCGTGGAAGCTCCCCCGCGACTTTGGCCACCACCAGCAAATGCCATCCGGCAAGTCATCGACAATCATCCACGGCTGCGCCATCTTCTTCCCAGTGTCCAGCGCGTACAGGCAGTTGGACGGATTCAGTTGATCATAGCGACTTGTGATGAACAATATGATTTCACTCCTCTCGGAAGCCTGCAGCAGGTGCACGCCCTGCACCCTGCCCGTCATCATATCCGGCAACGGGTACAACATTTTGTGAGCCTCTTTCCACTGATGGCTACCATCTGGCCCTGTGCCACCGCCGTTATTGTTTCCTTCGTCGGGGAGCAGGACACGCACCTGTAACTGCCTGTCATGGTCACGGGAGAGGCGCGCCTCCACCAGGCACAGCCTGCCGTCCGGCGATGCCGTGATCATGCACTTCCTCAGGCGGTCCTTTGGAATAAACATGAGTGCCGCCTCGAGCGTGCGGAGGCGCAGGCTGACCACCGCGTTCTGGGCCTGCCAGAACACGGTGCCGCTGATGACCACCACGGCGGCGTTGGTTTGCATGTCGCCAAGCTGCGCGCCGCGGAGTCTAGCGCCGGACACGTGCCGCTCCGGCGACCACGCGCCCGTGTCGGACGAGTAGGACCGGCACGCCGTGAAGTTTTTGCGGCTGTAGACGAGCATCACCATCAGGAAGCCGGCGGCCCGCGGATCGGCTATGCCGCCAGCGAGGTCGTCGGCGGCGGTGAGCAGCGCGCAGGCGTAACGCCCCGGCCTGTCCTTGCTGGAGAGCGTCGGGAGGACGCGCACGTCGCCGGTTATGGGGTTGACCACGGCGAGCTTGAGCGCGGCGCCGACCGACGCGCGGCGGAGCTCGACGACGAGGCGGCCGTTCCGGGACGACACGACGCGTGCGGCCCTGAACATCTCGCCGGCCTCGAGCTCGAAGGACGGGAAGCGCGAGGTGTTGAGCGTGATGAACCGCGGGTCCCCTTCCGGCATCTGGTGGAAGAACCCGACGGCGAGGCCGGTACAACGGGACGCGGACGGCGGCGCCGACGAGCGGCGGCAGATGAATTCGGCCTCGGTCGAGATGAGGCGGAGCCACCGCCTGCAGGTGGCGGCGCAGCGGACGAGATCGGCCAGGCTCAGCACCCCAGAGCAGGCGAAAATGGCGAGGAGGATCTCGTCGGAGAAGGGAAGCCCGTCGTCGTCGTTGTGGCCGGTGCGTGAAGATGGATTGCCGCGCTTGCTGGTACGGAGGGACAGCCATCCGCCGTCCCGTGGGGGAACACAGGCGGCGGCGGCGGCGGCGGCATTCTTGCGGGCTGCTGCCTGTGCCCGCGGCATGTTGGCTGCGCCGCGCTTAGGGCAACGATCACACGTTCTCACTCCTTGTACTCCTCTTCCTGGGCTTTTAGCTGGGCCACACAAAGCCAGTCTTTGGGTATTTTGGTGCACGGTCTACATGCAGCCTCTTGAGTATTTCGGCGCATCTTCCCAAAAAAAAAAAAAGAGTACATGATTTTCAGTGTTGCAAATGGACCGTTGGAGCGTGCTTCAAACGTCGTTTCAGTTCAATGTATTGAATTGTCAATTGTGTGCGACTCCAGCACAAAGGATCAACAAAGATGTGAAGAACGGATGGTACGTGCAGATTACCACAAGTAATTGATTGTTGGGGACGTTCTGAAAAACAAAATTTATTTTTCACGAGCACACAGATGGGTCCTATAAGATAATGAGTCATGAAAATAAACCTTTACTCATGGACAAAAACCGTGCCCCAATGTTCTATGGGTATGTTCTAGCAAAAAGAGATTGCCATGGATTGCAGCGAACAGATGACACACCCAGCGCTCCGCTGAGACTAGAAGAAAAGGTAGGATCTGCTGGCCTTTGCTTGCTGTTCAAGAAGTGCAATATAGTTTCAAAAAAAAAAAGTGCAATATGGGGTCAGTTTTCATCTCTTTAATGCCTCAAAATTTCAAACACAATGTAGTGTTATTTTTCAAATTTTCTTTTTTATTTTCTAGCGGGTTGGAGATCAGAGCGGGGCATTGCAGATCATTCGAGCAACGTGTTCTGTGCTTTGCTTTTTTTCGCATGGTAGTGGTTGTTCAACTTCAACATTGTTGATTTCTCAAACTTTGCGTTTTTTTTTTCACATAACCTAGTCGCTTACAGTCACATAGCTAGAAACGTGGTGTTTCGGCTCTCGAGTCGTGGAGCTTAATTAGGGGTTTTGGGATTCAGGACAAAGTGAATCGATGCCCTCAGAGAACAACTCTAACTACACCCCGTATTTGTAAATCCACCCCCCCCCCTCTGTATTTGTAACCTAACCGAAACATAACAAGTGTATCCAATGACACATACAGTAGTTAGAGGTGACTGGATAGCGGTTAGACTCACAGAGATAGTCATTCCTATCATAAAGAATACTACATGTATGCATGCAATCATCCTAGGATCTCAATGGAAGAACATGTCAGTATCCAAACATAGTGCTATGGAAACATACACGAGTCCTTCATTGAAATACCAGCTCTGCACATTACGCCTGAATTTTAGAGAGGGTATAGTGAACAATCTACTCCCTTGACATGGCTGGATTGCAGCAATGAATATCACTTTTGACCATCCACTCATCACGACAGCTTTGTTCTCCTATAAAACTCCCAAATAATTTGGCACACCTCTTCTCCACCTACCTTGGCAGCTTCCATTCACACTCCTATTGTTACCTTGTACAGCAAGTGGCATGCCTAGACTTCCTGAAGAGAGCCTCCCCAGCCGCGCCGCCGCCGGAGCGCTGCGCCACCAACGCGGGCACGCACAAGGATGGCGGCGGCAAGGCGTTATCTCTTCCCGAGCTCCTCCACCTACGAAGAAAGCCGGCGGCGGGAGCCATGGCGCAGGGAGTTCCATGTCATCGATTGGCGGTAGGAGGGGCTGGATCCGGCCATGGAGAGGTTGGATCCGACACTTTCTCGCTGATTTCCCTCCTTCGCGTCCTCCCTTACCTCCTTGAGCGTCCCATATGGTGGCAGCGGGTTCAACCCCATCTTGTTGGGGGCGGATTTGGCGAATCTCTTGGTCAGGGGAGCGACGTGTGGCGGCCCCGATGGCCTCCATGGTGGGATTCGGTGCCATGTGTGTGTGGCTTGAGCTGCGGCCCAAGGCGGAGCCATTAACGACGTTGTGGGTTTCGCGCCGCGCTGCTCCTTCATCGGATTGTCGTACGGCAGCGGCCATGGCGGGTGGAACATCGATCTACGACAAGATTGGCGATAGTAGTGGCGAGTTCTCCCGTTCTGCTGCGCTGTGATCTTCTCACGGACACATATTTATGCCGTCGTCGCCATCTGCTGCATGTCTTTGTCAAGATCCCTTCGGTTGGCTCTTCTTTGCCTCTCTCTCCAATTGCAGAATTGGTGGCCGTATACGACGACGCTTGTTCGACAATGACGATAATGATCTCTAACTATTTGTACGACTAAGGTTGGTAATTCTCTGAACCAGTCGGCAATGGGCTTGATCCATTCACTGATGACTTCTCCTCGCCATGGTGTGTGATCCTGCTTGTGGACTTCAATTTATGGTTGTGGGCATGTACTTGTCGGCCAAATTCTGGTCGCCGATTTGACATTGTCTCTCATGTGGAATAACCGTCGTATTGGTGGAGTCAGGTTTCTCTCGCTGTCAACCATTCTGGATGATCTTCGGAGTCGCCTTGAATATGCTATTGCTTTGTGTTATGAAGCCAGTCTGCATTGGAAGATAATAAGAATATAAAGAGGATATACTGTTCTTTTAAATCATTTAGATTTTTTGTAGACGTCCGATGAGGATCGAGTTACTCGGTGATTGTAATTGGCTGTAACTCTCTTTTTGGAGAGCCAAAGCTGGGATTAATACAATCAGCACTAGGCATAAAACCCGAAACCCGATCCCCAAACTCGAAAAACCCGATGCCCGATTTGCATTTTCGGTCTCCAAATTTGAAAACCCGAATTTATTTCGGGCTAATCGGGTTTAAAGTTCCGGTATCCGAAATACCCATCCAATCCGAAATAATAGCAATCTAATATTATTCAGCCAAACCAATTTGGCCCAGCCAAAAGTGAAACCACCTCAACAGCCCACAATAGCCCACAAAAGCAAGCGAAGAGTCACGTACGTATTCACATTGAGTTGTCCTCTACGCTTCTACCCTAGTCGCCGTACGGCAAGCAAACAGTAGCGACTAGCGCCTCGGTGACTCGACGACTGCTCGAGACGGCGAGAACCAAGGCCAAGGCGCCAAGCCACCACTCCGGTGCTCCCCCAACTTGGCTGGCGGCTGCGGCAGTCGCCGTCTCGCCGTTCGCTGGCTCTGCCCAACACGGACGCGGCCGCGGCGCTGCGACGCCAGCGACTGACCCTAGGTCGCTGACTAGATCGAACGAGCTCGCCTTGCCGAACAGACCATTGAAGGACGATGGCAACACCGGCAGTGTCATCCAATGTAAGTCCTATTTTCTAATCTGACAATTTATTAGTATTCTGTTTTGTTATTGATTCTTGATTAGATAGGTGATTCTGCATAGTTGTATTATGTTCGGGTACTTTCAGTACCCGAAATGTCGGGTTTGTAAATTTTCAGACAAATTTCGGATACTGATTTTCAAAACCCGAATTTCAAAAAAAACCGAAATACACGACCCGAATTTCAAAAAAAAACCGAAATGCCCAGTGCTAAATACAATCTTTCCATTATAAAAAAATATATATAGCGTGTCGTCACGTGCCTCCACCATCCTCATATGATCATGTGTTGCTTCATTCTCTGTATATCATTCCATATTGTTAGTATATTTGTACTATATATTTTTGCTTACTATATCAAACGATTGTAGAGAATTGTTAAGTTTATGGTCATCATTGCATCTTTTATTTTCCATGCCTTTCTGGCAACTAAGCTGTTGATGAAGATAACAGTATCAAGAATGGATTCAGAAGTGCCACAATAATTCAGATCATGTTGAGGTAAGCATATATACCTGCCAGGTAAAACATCAGGGAATTGTATAGACAAAGTAATGAATCGTTTAACTTCTCCAAGCAGATCATAAAATTCGAGCTTCAAAGAACCAAACAATTAATATATTTGTTAGAGGAAATGTTACCTTCAATCAAAATTGCAAATTCAACATTATAATTGTTGTATGCAACATAAACACACCTTAAACTCATTTATTGTCTCCACCCCGTGGAGAAAATCCAAACCAATTGAGAGAAGAAAATCTTCAAACTACTTGCAAAGATTGACCATCTGTAAGTCATATAATAGAATCACACATATTTTGAAATGACCTTCCCACATTACAGATATTTTTCACATATTTACCTGAGGTAGATAGGTAAAAGAGATCCCATTGAACGAAAGAATCACATCTCCTTGTCTAATCCCAAGCTTCTCAGCAGTAGAATATTGAGTCACCTAGATAGAGAAAAAGAGTTTGTATATTATTAATTACCATTGACAAAAATACTATTGGTTAAGTTGCATTTCTACCTGATCTACAATGAAACCATTTTGAATGTGGTGTGTTCTCCAGAGCTTTTCTAGAGGCACGACGTCCAAAAGTTCAACCGCAATAAGGCACAAATCCAACATTGGGCGTGCAATACGTCTGCAGTAATTTTGATAGACCAATCAAAGTTTCTATATTGATTGCAATCCAAAGAAAGCAAATTCCAAGGACTATGAAAATTTCACTTCATTGGATTATAAGAATACACCTCATACAAATCCGATGAGGCCAAGTGGTTTCACGCAGTAAATACCTGATTTGTAACTTCAAATATGCTCACAATTCATCGCAAAAAAAAAAATGCTCACAATCAAATTTTGGTAAATCCAAGCTATTTGCTCGTGGAACATGCATAGGACTGAAACAGAAGTCTACGATTAGTGCAGATTTTATGTCCAAAAAGTGCAGTTGTGATCCCATGTCTGCACGTATGCTACATCTTTGTTGTTTCTGACAGGTGACCACCTCATGGAAGCACACAAAAAAAAACTTGATCAGTGGGGGTAAGACAGCCCCTGGACATTTGGTTAAAAAGAAGACATTCTCATGTAAGTAAAAAAAATCCCCCGAACCCCTACCTCACCTTTACACAGCGTCACTATGGTCCGTGTGAGACAATCACGACCTCGGCCGCGACTTAGACTTGTGCTTTGGCGTGGTGACAAACGAGAGAATTATTTTATCTCAATCCGTAAATTTGCTCTCACTGAGAGTCGAATAATCCGCGACCTTGGGTGTGCTACTAAACCACCTCAACCACTAGGCTGAAGGACCAGAAGCACAAAATAGGGATAGCAGCAACCCTGAAACCACCTAATTGTTCTATCTACCTAGTGTCATAATTTAATAATCTACCCTGCTGAGTTCCAAGACTTTTTAACGCATGTTGTGAAATACATGTTGCCAAATTTACTCTTAGTTCCTAAACTGAGAAAGGTGGAAGCAAATCAAGGAGTGACAACAATTTTGAATATTCAGTTTAACTCAATTTCAAAGGACAACGCATATGCTTAATTTAACACAGCAATAAAGCAATAATATATAACACATACCTATAATTTAGCCACATTTCAATGCATGTGAGGATCGTGGTTATAGAAAAGATTTGCCAATTTGATGAGATACCTATGAGATCGCCAGTGGTTAATCACTGGACCTCCAGGGGCACACTGCAACAGAGAATTGCAACCGAGTTTATACAAACTGAAGCATAGATACATTGATCGATTGATCATGGCAGTATAGTATTACCGGTGGAAGGCTGTGGTCCAGATACAGGGGACGTGATCTTTTGCTTCGCACAAAAGAGTCCCGTGCGAATAAGCAAATAACAAGTCTTTATTCCTAGCCAATGGAAATACCTTCTGACCATAGCATGGAGTACAGCCTAAGGAGGGGAGCTCCAAGCCTCCACCTCAAACGATGAGCTCAAGGAGATCTCCAGCAATGCAAACTGATAGCGTTCGTCGAAGAACAACAAGCGTCCTTCTACGATGTCATCGTTCAGCAAGTGAACGCCTATCTGCGGAGATGTGATTTGAAGTCGCCACAACAGAAAGCATTAACAACCAAAATAAGAGCAAACTACAGAAATGTAAGCGCGACAAACAGAGCTGATGGCACTATAATAACATGGCCCATAAGTGCATAGGAACGCAGCAACCAGATATGGTCGAAACCACGAGAGACCACTTCATCAGACTGCACAGTAAGATTATTTACCTTGCCTGTATTGACTTAGGTTCTGTTTGGATTTAGTTCAGATTTTTAAAGTCTAATTTTTATTTTAAGTTTTTAGAATTCGGATTTTAAATAAAATTTGGGTGGTGGCGTTTGATTGATGATCAGATTCTTAAAATCTGATGGACAGTGAGTCTTTTGATATAAAAAATCTAGCTCTAGCTGGATATAATTAAATTATGAGATTCATAAAATTTAAGGTAATTTTTAAAATCATAGTGGATCCAAATAAAACCTTAGAGATTCTCCAATGGTAGAGTTAGCTAAGAGGTAGCAGCTATTACATAGAATTGTAGAGGAGTAGAGTTCATGTTTAAGTCTCTCATTTTTCTTAGAGGCTGCCTCTTGAGAATGAGTTAGCTGCCTTCTCTTTCTTATTTTTCTTGAATAAATAATTTTAAGAGACAGCTAAGAAGCAACCATTAAAGACGCTATTATGAAAAATATGAACGAAATTGCTTTTACCTTGGGTGCGGGACCGTACAATAACTCCCCATCGTCATTATCCTGCCACGCCCTTCCTTCTTGTACCAGGAGCGGTGGAGGAGACATGGACGATCCATCGCGCCGCACGCAACAGCTCATCGCAATGTGCGTAGTTAGGATAGGATCCTGGTTGACATTTACAGCATGTGATGTTGTTCCTGATGAACGCGGAGGGTAAGCAGATGCGAGGCTTATGGGTGATGGTGTAGAGGCCCTCTGCCTCCATGCGCCAGCGCTTTTCTCGGTTCATGCCTCCGTGCTGTCGCGCCGCCGCAGAGCTACCAAGCCTTCGCATCGTTCTTGGACTCCTACGTATTGTGCAATACAGCCTAACACCTATATATGGGGTTTGGGACGTGGAAAATACAAACAACAGTGTCTCTTCATAAATCAGCCTGACCGCATGCAGTCAAACAACCACCGCGAAGATGCAATGATACCGGTCGATAAAAGGAATCATAGATGCAATCTAACCCTCCATTAATTTGGGTAATATTGTAATTTTAGTCTTTAAATTAAGTAACGAGTCACTAGAGATAATCGGGTTCAGAGGGGGAAAAAAAAGATTCGTGCTTTCTTTTGTTTCACGTGAATGGATCGGCGCCGCGGTTTGTTTCGTGATAGACTCCTCGGTGCGGCCACCCCCACCCATGCAGATCTCGTCTGGTATCCTTCCAGGCCAGGAATGTTCTCTCTAGCCATGAAAGGCAGCCATCCCCGAAGGATCCTGGACGGCCGTTCGCGACACAAGCCATCCCCAAAGGATCCCGGCGGGATGCGGGTTCTTGCAGCACCGGCGGCAGACGCGGGTTGAGGTTCTGCGCCACTTTGCTTATGCGGGTCAGCTTTGGGGCGTTAGAGCATCTCCAACACAAGTCCCTATCTAGCCCCTATCCCAAAATTTACATGCAAGTAAAAAAGTTTGCTCTAGCAGAGCTCCTATTTAGGCATGCATTTTACATGGGCATGTAAACTTCCTCCTTTCAGCCCTAAGTTTTAGAGTCTCCCATTTCTGCCCACAAAACACTATTTACCATGGAGCCCATCTTTTTTTTAATTTTTTTCCTTCTCCTTCTTCTTCCTGATCCCGATCAAGATCTCCTCCACCCGGTGGCCGCCTGTCGCTCTGCCCCGCTCACCGGTCGCCGCCTCCCCCTCCCCCTCCCCCTCCTCTCTTCTCCCCCGCGCGGCCGCGCCCTCCTCCTCGCCTCTTCTCCACCGCACGACCGCGCCCTCCCCCTCACCTCTTCTCCGAGCCTGTCGCCCCGCCCGCCAGCAGCCACGCCACGCCCTGCCCGCCTACTGCCGTGTCGCGTCGCGTCGACTGTCGCCCGTCCGCGCAGTGCCATGCCCCAGCTCCTCCCGCGTCGTGTCGTTCGTCGCTCAGCCCTGCAGCGCTGCGCTTCGGCTCCACCGCGCCTCGCCGCGCCGCAAGCTCCTCTCCGCCAACCGTCGCACCGCAGGCTCCTCTCTGTGCCGTAGGATGGAACCGGCAGTGCCCAATCCGGAGGTCCATGGCGGGCGGCCTCCCTGGCCGACGACGTCCAAGAATAGTCGTCTGTCCTTCATGCCTCCTGCCCCGGTGGCGAGCTCTACTCCCGACTGTGCCATTGACGCAGCATCGGGTCATGGCCTCGGTCCCGGCCTCCCCCACACCGCTGCCACCGGTCGCGGCCTCTGCCAAGGCGCAGTCGCCGGTCATGGGCTCCCCCAGCATGGCTCCGTCGGTCCTGGTCTCTCTCATTACGTTGGTCTGCCCCATGCTGCCGCCACTGGTACTGGCTTACCTCACGCCGTCGCTGCTGGTACTGGCCTCCCTCACGCAACTGCCGCCAGTCACGACCTCCACCATGTTGGTCCGCGCCGTTACCCTGATGTCGGGCTCAGACTCCAGATGGACAACTCTATTGCTTCATGGCTCATGCATCAACCTCGCCCCACCGCTGCTGGCATCAACAAAACTCAGTGACCATTCTTCTCCGACTCGGCCATGCTTTCCTCACTGTCGCGGTACAAGCAACCGAGTCATGCCCCTGCCTTGGAGTGTAACCCGGTGCACTCCGACCCTACCGCATGGGGCAACTACCACTCCGACATCATTTGGGGCAGCCACCAAGACTCCGTCGACTGGAGTCCCTCCCCGACGCCGTCTATGGTCGACAATGCCACCAAGGTTGGTTTGATTGGACTATTTATGCTTTATCATGTGTTCAATTGTATGTCATGTATGATATGTTCTATCTAGTAATTAATATGAATCTGAAATTGAACTATTTATGCTTTATCATGTGTTCAAGTGTACATCGTCATCATGTATGATGTGTTCTATCTAGTATTTAATCTGAATATGAAATTGAACTATTTATGCTTTATCATGTGTTCAAGTGTACATCGTCATCATGTATGATATGTTCTATCTAGTAATTAATCTGAATATGAAATTGGACTATTTATGCTTTATAGGATGCATTGGCTTCACGGTTGCAAACTTTCATGGAGTTGATGACATAGGATGTGGATGCTGATTTGCAAGTGCTGGATGTCACTCCAAGTGGTGGCAAAGGAGCATACAAGCGAGGAGTCAACTACACACATGATGAAGATATCCAACTCTGCATTTCATGGACAAACATCAGCAATGATCCAATCACGGCGAATGAGCAGCCTAGCAAAGCATATTGGCAGAGGACTGCCGATGACTTTCATGCCAACAGGAACTTTCAGTCAAAAAGGAGTACTAATTCGCTGGAACATCGATGCTCGAGCATTATTGAGGACTGCATAAAGTTTCAAGGATTTTTTTAACAAGTTGAGCGACGCCACCCAAGTGGTGTGCCATATAAACAACACGTAAGTTGAGCCTATCTTCCTCTGTAAATACATTGTTGGTTAATATCTAATCATTCATACATAACTAATCTCTTTAATCTTTGTTGCAGATGATGGAATCTCAAGCGTTGTATGCCAGAGGTGATTCAAAGGGCAAACCTTGTCAATTCATCCATTGTTGGCTCAAGGTTAGGCATATAGAGAAGTTTGCATCTACTGAGAAGCCAAGCAGATCAAAAGATATTGACCCATCCCTCCTGGACCTCTTTGGAAGTTGACATGAAGAAGATGAAGGACAAGGACGAGACAACTCTTCCATCCCTCCTCCTACCAAGAGTGTTTGACCTCCTGGTAGGAAGCAATCAAAAGAGAAGATGAAAAGAAGTCAAGGGGAGGATCAGTACAACCAAATGATGCAAAATTTGCTACAAATAAAGACCGAAGACATAAGATGAAGAAGGAGCGATGGGATAAGGATATCTTGCTAGAACAACGAAGACTGGAGATTGAAGAGCGGAGATTGGAGCATCAGATTATGTTTTGTGATCTTTCCACACTAGATGCTCAACAAAAGGTGTATGTGTTGGCTAGAAGATCTAAAATCACAAATGCAAAGGTTGCCTCGCTCAGTTCGAGTATAGGTGATGATGGTAGTGCTAGTGGGTCCGTGTGATATATTCTTAAGTTATTGATATTATCACAGACTATGATGTATTGTTAAGTTATTTCATGCTTGAAAAATATATCATTTATTCCATTGTTCATGATACTCAAGTTTTTCTACATGTATCTACATACACCATGCTTGAGAAATATATCATTTATTCCATTGTTCATGATACATAAGTTTTTCTACATACACCATGCTTGAGAAATATATCATTTATTCCGTTGTACATGATACACAAGTTTTTCTACAAACACCATGCTTGAAAAATATATTATTTATTCCAATGTACATGATACACAAGTTTTTCTACATACAACTATCTAGAACTGAATTTCCCATGAATGCTCTACAAGATCATTACAGAGTCGCTCATGTGATGACTTGTCCTCAATCTCATCATGTATCTTCAGAAAAACCCCAAGTACAAGTGGATCACGGTATTCATTGTCTTCAGGTGCCAGCACACGAGGTCCATGTCGATGTTGATAGTAGTTGAAATCTTCCTCCTCCTCCGCTCGTCCTCAATTATCATGTTGTGCAACAGAACACATGCTTGCATTATGTACCAGATATCCTCCTTACTCCACCATTTTGCTGGACCTCGAACCATTGCAAATCGCTTTTAAAGTATCCTAAAAGTTCTTTCGACATCTTTCCTCGCTGATTCTTATGTCGCTATGAAGTTCAATTTCTTGTTCCCCTGTGGATTCTGGAAACCTTTGACAAATGTTGACCAGTTGGAATATATCCCATCGGCAAGATAATATCCCATGTTGTACTTGTTCCCGTTGACCATGTACTCCACTTTAGATGTTGTCCCTGAAGTAAGTCTTTGAAAAAGAGGGGAGCGACGCAGGACATTGAGATCATTGAGAGAAACAGGTAGACTAAAGAAAGCATGCCAAATCCATAGGTCTTGAGAGGCAATGGCATCAAGGATCATGGTTGATCCATTCTTATGTCCTGTGTGTGACCCTTTCCAAGCAGTTGGACAATTTTTCCATTTCCAATGCATGCAATCCACACAACCCAATATACTAGGCAAACCTCTTGCGTTGTTGATTGCCATAAATCTTTTAGTGTCATGAGCATTGGGAGCTCTCAGGTACTCTTCACTGAATATGTGTACAACATCTCTCATGAAATGCTTTAGACACTTAATTATGGTGCTCTCCCCCATCCTCACGTAGTCATCCAGAGAATCAGCTGACTGACTGTATGTAAGCATACGGAAAAGTAGCAATAACCTTCTGAATGGGAGAGGCACCAAGATTCCCAACAACATTGGGCTTCTGGCAGAAGTATTTGTCATGTGACTCAACTGCAGCCACAATGTGCAAGAATAGGTTCTTCAACATCCGATACCTCCGCCTAAAATGTTTGTTGTTGTACACAGGTTGCTCTGCAAAGTAGTCTAGGTAAATCCGCTGATGTCTTCTTGAAACATCCCTTTTCACATTGTGACGTCCCAGCAACAAACCACAGAACTTTCTTCCATTTGTTTCTTCTTGCAGCCTCAACAAGACCGGCTAGAATCAATATATCATCATCGTCGGATTCGTCGTCTTCATCTTGCCACCGTCGACGATTACAATGTCCAAATGTTGACATCTATCATATTAACAAAAAAGTTCATCAATGGAAGTTAACAAGTTTGGTTAGTAAAATAAAATAATTTAGACAAACTCCAAGATAGGGTGTCCATATGTATCAGGTAAAGCAGAGAGGGCATTAAATTTGTAGTATCTTTTCAAGACAACAATCACAAATAAGTTAAAAAAAACAGTCAGAAATGGGATTCATGTGTATGAAAAAATCGAACAGAAATATCTAGTACAGCACTACTAAAAATCTTAAAATATTGGTAAAAAGAAAAAAAAACTGAAGAAAAGTTGATTTGGACTTCTAGATGTTTTGCAGGCTGCATTTTGGATCTTTAACCTTGGCTCATTTTGCTTATACATATTACATACAAATTTGACTCGCTTTAACTTGCATAAGAACCTTTCAATATAGTTGGCAGATTTTTGTGTTTTGAATGAAAAATTGTCCTAAGCTGTAAAAGACTAAATGCCTGCTGGATTACAACATAATTTAACAATTCCAAAGGAAGCAAATGGCCCGTGGACAAATACTTCAGTGTTCAGTTTAGGTTCCCCTTGTTGGAACACATTCTGAATTACCATGTCAGACGTTAAGAACAGAAATTGAGATTCTAGATTATCATAGTGAGCAAGGAACCAATTTTAATGCAAGAAACGACTGGATAATGAACTGATTGATACTCTGGAGTCAGGATTTGTCCAATCGATGTAATCTGAACTGCAGTTTCGTAATGATCTGGTTTAGGAGCACTATACAGCAAAAGGAATTTTGCCACAATGCTATAGAGATCACAATGCTATACAGGTCACAATGCTACATCAATAAAAACAAAGACGGTTGAATTCTATAGTGGTCACAATGCTGTTCATTGATCATGTAATTCTATAGAGCTCACAATGCATCTCCAGCCCGGGTGTGACACCGAGAATAGAGCAAGGTGACAACGAGAACAAAAGCAACACATTTCATTTTCAGCCGAGAGGAGATCAGTATAGTAGTACCCGGTTTTAGCAAAGCAAGGTGATGAAAACAAGAAACACAGTGTGACCACAAATTTTGCCATTTTGCAAGAAAATACCATGGGCAGGGGAAGGAGGCTCGAAGCTGGCAGTGGAGCGACGTTGAGGACCTCTGCGGCGGCGCCAAGTACGGGCAAGCCAGGGCCTTGCGCGGATGGTGGCCACGACATGGCTAGCGATTGGTGCTCGGAGCTGCTGCACCATGGTGGCCGAGCAATGACCTGGGGCTGGGCGGCACCACGCCGAAGACGGGCGAGCCGACAGCTTCTCCAGCAACTGCGGAGGCATCGGGGCCTCTGCGGCCGTGCCGAGGACGGACGTGTCGGGGTCGACGACGAGCAAGGTGAGGCCGGGCGGCACGGAGGGCCGCGACATGGCGCCACCGAGGACGGGGACCCGGGGTCAATGACGAGGGAGGCAGGGCCAGGGGCACGGGCGGGCTACAGCGGGGCCGAATCTACAACACCATGGGCAGGCTGGCGGCACAACGGCGCCGGACAAGGGCGGGCGGCACAGCGGCACCGGAGAATGGGAGCTCAATTCATCGAGGAAGAATGAAAATGGATTGACTCGCTGACATAACGGTCTCACTGGTCAAAAAAAAATAGGAGCTTGGGTTTGTTTTTACCTGGAGTTCGGACTCCATTTGAGGCCCGTATTTTTTCCAGGCTGGCCTGCAAATAAGATTTGCGGGCTCATTTTTGTAGGCCAGGCTACAGATGCTCTTATGCAAGATCACGGCGCGGGTCGGCCCAATGAGTTAGCGGCATGGCCTGCGCCACTTTCATATTTAGTCCTCTCCCTCTCCGCAGATCGGATCCTCGACACGCCGCCGTTCTTCGTGGAGCCCACGAATCATCTCCCTGTTGTCATCGCACCTGTCCCTGTTTTTTGTTTCCTTGCCGGCACCGTCCTCCATGCAGCCTGCTGCTCCGACCAGATTTGCACCGACGTTTGCCCCACTCCTGCTGCCTTACGTCGACTTGCCATCACAATTGAATTTTAGTGCCTTAGAGAATGAAAAATTGAAGGAGGTGATATGAAAAAAAAATTGTTTATTTCACTTGATGAAAGGTTGAAGTTACAAGTTTACCCAATGATACATACGATTGCTCATATGATACTTATGATATCAATGAGTTGAGAGAGTATAATGATTTTTAAACTGAACTGTTGAATTGAAGAAATAAACGGTATGCATTCATTTGGACCTATTATAAAAATTCTAAAATACATATATAGCAGAATGGCTTCTCCGCTCCCATCCATGCCTTGTGTCCGAGTTAGAATTGTAAGCCGAAAATAAGTACTACTTTCTCCGTTCCAAAATAATTGATGTTTTGGCTGGGGCACGGGAATTAAGCAGAAGTGTAAAAGATAGGTGCGCAGAAAACGAGGAGAAGAGATAAAGATAGGGATGTATTGAAAAGAGAAAAAGTTGCATCGAGAAGTAAGAATGATAATTATTTTAGGACAAATGGAGTTGGCTAAAGTGTTAAATATTTTGGAACGGAGGGAGTACCTTGTAATTCGGGCGTCCTACATATGACACCATGAGTGATCCTGTCAGTGCCCATCTAGTTGGCGACAAAGGTGTCAAGTCAACAAATGTAGGCCTAGTGCCCTAGTCATCCATTCAACGGACGACAGGTAACATTTTAGAACCCATTTTAGCTTAATTTACACTAGAAAGAATTATAAAATTTGAACTAGAAATTCAAACATTAGGCTAGTTGTTAAACACTTACTAAATTTTTATTGTATCTTAACCTTCTCTACAAATCAGACAAATATATCTACATCTATGTTATACTAATATCTATCAAGACAAATTTTGTTTAGATTTAAGTTCTATACAAAATATTTGAGATGTTTGAATATAATTCAAAATTGAATAATGGTGGAACTATAGTCACTTTTTGTCTGCCATTGTTCATGCATGTGGTTCATGCTAGTTCAGTGCCACTATGACCATTTGTGTGACGATTTGGAGTCTGGCGGTAGGAGAGAATAGATTGATAACTGATTGGTGCATAGTACTTTTTTTCTCAAATATGCAAAAGAGCTGCATATCTTTGTATTATAGAGAGAAAAAATATCGGTCCCTTACATGACATCACCACCTATTTCCAGACCAAGCCATGAGGGGCTGAATTCCTGAAGGAGCCTTTAAAGACGCATGTGTTCTGATGTTTTCAAAGAATCCAAACACCCAAGATGCTTGTTGTATTCAGGCCCTTTCTCTTTTCTTTTTGAGTTCTCTTGACCGTCTTTCTCCTCCATTCAGCAAAGGACTTCTCACGCACGATGATTAGGCGCCCCATCCTAAAGACCGATAGGTGTAAGAACCTGCAACCAAAATTGACGAGCTAGAACACAAGTAGTGAGAAGGTGTTGTACTCATCCTCCTGATCACACAATAAGCACTGATTTGGGTGAGGCAGTCCTCTTATGACAAGCCAGTCCGAAGTCCAGCACTTATTGTGAATTGCAAGCCAAAGGATTTTGATGTGAGAACTAATCAGAGGTGTCCAGCCTCCAAATATGAGTTGGCGTCGATGATTTCCACAGTCGGCGTCAAGGTTTGAAAGTGGTAAAACGTTGTAGAACGCCCAGTAAGCTGATTTTGATGAGAACTAACCAGAGGTGTCCAGCCTTCAAATATGAGTGTCGGCCTCATTGGTGATAATCATTTCTTGTAAAATGTCCCAAAGTTGAAAATATTTAAAAAGTCCAACCATGAACAGCCTATATTTAATATCTGTTGCCCATTCATGATCTTGTAGAGCTTCTGCCACTGTGCGTCATGCTCGAGCTCGTGATGATACAACGGTCACCATCGTAGGTGCCAGATCATTTAAGGAACATCCATAATCCATTTGTCAGTCCAAAGAAGAGTGGTAGCATCATCGTCTATCCATGCTTCCATTGAAATATAAAAAAGAACCACCACATTAGGATGAACATGTAGATCAAGACCCGTCCAAGCTCGATTAGATTATATTTTCTAATTAGTTCAAATATCATTATGCCCAACCCTCCTACATCAATTGGTATTTGCATGCAACTAAGCACGACCCTTCATTTGCTTGTTTTCTGTCCTTCCAAACAAAACATCTCCTAATTTTATCGATGGCCCGTATGAACTACTTTAGGATATTGATGGAAATCAACAAATAAATAGGGATGGGTGAGAGCACAAACCAACCCATGTGCGTAATTTAATATGGTATCAAGTTAGAAATCTTTATTTTCTGTTATGTCACTCCTATATGATATTTATGTCTCAAAAAAGTGGCACATAAGGAGTATGAAATCATAAGTGAACTATCTACCTTTTCTATCAATCAGTTTAAGCTTTTAGGTGAACTAATCGGTACATAATAACATAGCAAGCGACACATAAGGAGGAGTGTTAAATCATAAATGAACTATCTACCGTTTCTATCAGTTTAAGCTATCAGTTTAAGCTTTTAGGTGAACTAATCCGTGCATAATAATTTAGCACAGAGAATGATACAATGGGAATTGAAGACAAATGAATTTAGGTGTTCGACTTGTAATGTGATTTTGGCTTCTTATTTGGGTGCTCTAACAAATTTCAGAGCTGTTCCGTTTCTAAAAATATAGATTTCAGTAATCTATTATATATATATTTGACCAACAAAAGGAGCCACCACGTTCGCTCTCAAGGTCAAGAAATTCCCACATTAATCGGAGAAAATAAGAAGAAAAAATTACCCACCACTGCCATTATGAAAAATTAGACTAAAATATCCCTACAAAAGTTATTAAATTGCCACCACTGCCATTATAAAACAATTAGACCGAAATACACCAAGAAAGATTATTAAATTACCAACCATTGCCACTATAATAAATTAGAATTAAATATTTTTATAAATATATTTATAAAAGCACCACGTTCATCTACATATCTCTCTCTTTCTCTCTAAAACACCAGGCTCTTATTAATCAGTGAAATCACTACTATTATAAAAAATAAATATTTCTAAATATATTTATAAAAGCACCACGTTCATTCATATCTCTCTCTCTCTAAAACATTCACTACCATTATAGAAAATTATACAAAAATATCATTTAGAAAGTTATTAAATTACCCACAACTAAAAAATATATACTAAAATATGTCTAAGAAAGTTATTAAATTACTCACCACTGCTGTTAAGAAAAAATTAGACCAAAATACCCCTAAAAGTTATTAAATTACCCATCACCGCTGTTATATATAAACTAAAGTTAAATATTTTTTCAAACTATATTTGTAAAAGCACCACATTCATCGAGATATATCTCTCTATATATATATTAATCAAAAAAATTACTACCATTATAAAAATTAAATATTTCAAAATATATTTATAAAAGCACTATGTTCATCCAGATCTCTCCCTCTCTCTCTCTCTCAAACACCAACCTTATATTAATCAGATAAATCATTATAAAAAATTATACTAAAACAACACTAAGAAATTTATTAAATTATCCATCTAAGAAAATTATTAAGGTCCTGTTTTTATTTACAGTTTTTAAATAAAAACTAGATGGGGATGTTTGGATCTTGGTTTTTATAATCTATAAACTAGCTGTTGGGTAGTTAATGCATCGAAATGAGGCAAAAACTGGCATTAGTTGGTTTATAGAAACATACATAAAAACTGACATGTTTATAGGCCCTCCAATTTCTACAAACCAGTTTCTTAGAAACGAGAGGGATCCAAACAAGGCCTAAATTATCCACCATGATCATTATAAATAAATTATAATTAAATATTTCTAAATATCTTCACCTCTATCTCTCTCACTCACTAAAACACCACGTTCACAAGCGGATAAGACTACAAAACCAATCAAACTTTGTGGCATTTAAATATCAATGAAAATTACCATCATCCTCTCATCGTCAAATATTGTTGTTGTTTTTGTGTGTTGGGTCCATGGTGATTATCATTTGTATAGTCATAGTTAGAGGCCATGATATATCGTGGTCACTAAGCCAGTATAGATTAAGGATTCCATTGCCATCATAGCGAGCAGAAACAAATTCATCATCCTTATGTCGTCATAAATTATATTTGTCAAGTAGACTGTGATAGCTATTAGTTATATTTGTCAAAATCATAGGTCACTTCCCCATCAACATGCAGCCGCCATCCTTGATTCTTTGCTTATCATGTCTGATAGGTCATCCATATATTGCTGCAGTTGTTGTGTACAAGGGACTGCTCTATTGTCTTTGGATCATTATGGATCATGGTGGTTGTGTTATCGACACAAATTTCTCTTTTATTTGTTTTATCAGTCTACCGCATACGTCTATTGCACATTGTTATCAATTCACACAACCAGCCATGGCCAAGAAACAAATGATAAATTGATCCTTACTTACCAGACATGCCACTGCATGATGCTCACGACTAGCCAAGATTAAGAAATAAATAGCCTTTAGAACTTCATTCACGCTAGATATGGTAACCAAAAGGTTAGCAAAATCACAAGAGACATGGGTGTCATATGGCAGTGCATCGAGTGCAACTTAGTATGTCAATTGCTCATGCTAAAGAAGGTATAGGCATGTGTGTCACGCAACTATCATGATTCATGTGGAATATTTCAGTTGGTAGAGTCTAGTGCTTTTGAAGGATAGATATGATACGTTGGTTCTGAGTAAGTGATAAAAGGAAGGGTTGGATCATATTTTTTATATAAATATCCAAACTTATAATCTTTCAGTGGTGTCGAAATAAGCAAAAATGATAGAGTATCACTAAGAAGATGATGTCACTTCATTCGTGTTAGAGATAGTAACCAAAAGGTTAGTAAAGTCACAAAAGACATCAACATCAGAAATCAACATCTCGAGTATAACATAGTATATGACATGTGTTCATACTGAAGATGGTTTAGACATGCATGCTACATAGCTATAATTATTTGTGTTAAACATTTCAATTGGTAGAGTCTGATATATCCTTTTTTACTATAATACAAATGGCACCGACCTGATGATATTTTTACAGTGTAGATACGATATATTAGTTCTGAGTAAGTGATAGAATGAAGTCTTGGGGTCAAAATTTTCAACATATATACTCTCTATTATCATTATAAAAAAGTATTATTAAGACAAACAAATATTTACCTTTATTATATTATAATTTAATAATTTGATTTATATAGGACATAGTGTAATTAAAAGATATTATATTTATAAATTTTATAATAAGATATAAAGCTTAGTCGCGCAAATGCGCGGGTAGGTTGACTAGTTTAGATGAAATCTACGACGTAACATGAGTATGATCATAATTAAACATAAGCAACACACACTGTATCACATAAATAGTTTCCTCTTATTCATATAGGACCCATTTGTGGAGTACCGAGCATACATGGACAACCTTAGCCAACCCTAGGAACTGTTGCCACAGTGTCGACCTAGATACGGACACGCTTATCGTCGAAGTCCAGTGGGACCATGGTGCCCACGGTGACAACCTGCACCTTAAGGTCTGGCCGTTCCGCCTTGATCTTCTTCTCGGCCTCCTTGATGGTTCGTCCCACCAGCTCTGGCCACTCTGTCTTGGAAGTGGAGCCACACGGCGCCTTGCCCTCCGCCAATGAGCTCATCTTCTTCTCCCTACAAATTCAAATGCAACACCGTACCTGCAATATGATATTGCTAATTAGAGATGTTGTAAAACAGGAGGATGAATGCACATGACATGAACTGGAATTTCATTCGATGCATGTTTCACATAAATGTCTAGGACAAATAGGAAGCTGAATTAAAGAGGAGAACTGAAGAAGTGCTTACCTTCGGTTGTCAGCACTTCGATGATCGTTGCTTGTTGTGCGTTTTGATAGGTGGCTTGTGGGTGTTGGACCTTATTTATAGGCAGTGCTGAACTCCTGATTAAGCAACACGCATGCATATTCAAAGCCGTGCGTGCACACGGGACCAGGTTCACGCATCTGCACGAACCTTATCGTGTCATATATGATCCTGCTATTGTCAACATTTTGGACTGGCCAACTTTGAAGAACGATAGCACGTGGATGCATGGAAAACTGTAGTGGAGAACTACACAGAAATTGTAGACCATGGTGATAATTTCCAATCAAGTGAAGTTGCTTTCAGATAAAAATAAGTGAATACGTGTATCTTTCCTCTAAGCTGTCAGCGTTTAGCAGGCTTGATAATGTTCAAACTGGCCATTAGTTTTTAAAAAAACTATTGACCAATAGTTTGATTCAATGGTTTAGATACGATAATCTAAACATATAACTAATGGCCAATAGTTTATCAGTTTGAGGTAATATCAGAAAATAATATCATTTCTTGATTTATAATAATTATTTTATATTATCATAAATAAAAATAAATTAGTAATATGATTAATAATTGATGTTTTATTTTTTAAAAGATCAACTGATGTTTTAATAATTCGGTAGGGTTAGATTTCTATTGTAAAATAAGCATAAAATTTATAATGGTGTAATTATAAAATTACCATCAAACTATTGACCAATAGTTTTTCAAAACCAATGACCAATATTTTGGACAATAAAACTCCTCTCAAACTGATAAGATTGGTTCATGGCACAGGATTGTCCTTGTTTTCTTTTTTCTTTATGATGAGGAATAGTGTCCATGTCATTGTTGGTTCCGAATGGATAACAGATGATAGGAGTATGTATCCAGTGTTACAAGTGGATACGTGTTATCGTAGTTATTACCAACTTCAAAATGCACCAAAAAAAGCTAATGTTGGTTGATCATGACCACTATGAACATCAAAATGCACCAATAAAATCCATAAATGATTACTGGTAACTTGTGGTCTTAGACTCTTAGTGTTTATGTGTGGATACCTTTTATCTCGATTCATCAAGTTCTCATCCATCCACCAACCAACAAGATTTTGTCTTATCCTTAAAATACTTAAATGTTAATAAAAAATGTTTCAAATTCCTACGTTGTGAGACGGCTGCAGGACAACATATTATATTTTAGAGTAAAATGCATGATCCGTCCTTAAACTTCTTTAACTATGTCATTATATTTAGGTCTCTATACTCTTAAATTGCAGTTTTGACTGCTCAAACTTAGTCTCGGGTGTTATTTAGGTCCCTATGATCTGAAAATGCAAATCTAGATCTTTAAACTTGGCTTTGAATGTCATTTAGTTTCCGGACTCTCAAAGTACAATGTTTCCCGATTCATTTGCTTAAAACATGATTTTTTTTATAGATATAGCTTAATTACAGTTAAATTAGCTCAAATGTCTGTATAGAATACTGATAGGTGTCGCTGACAATCGTGCTTTATTCTTGAAAGGATTAGTGAAGCTAGGTGCTAAATGAAGTTCTGATCGGTTAGGCTACACACCATGGTATTAAAACATAAAACTACTTTTTTGATAATGTATATCTTTTTAGATCAATGATAGCATGCATTACGGTGGTCAAATTTGCATTCACTCATCCAATTTAACCAACTTAACTAGGATGACACTGCATTTTTAGTATATGGAACCTAGATAACACGCAAAGCCAAGTGGGATCTAGATTTATGTTTTGAGAGTATATGGATCTAACTGACACCCGAGACTAATTTTAGAGACTTAAAACTATAATTTGAAATTATAGGGACCTAAGCGGTTCAGCAAGAAAAGTTTAAGAACCGGTTATGTACTTTACTCTTTGTTGTATCCTATATACTATAAGCATTAATTAAAACCGGAATGGATCTCAGAGTTGTAGCTCTTCCATACATGCCCTTATTTGTGCTTCATTTGTGTTACCACTCATCATCTGGGGCTGGGCACGGCCAATTTTAGGTTGACATTTTTTTATGAACCATTAGTTTCTTGACGATCTCTTCATATGTCTTTTGCACCTTTACAAAAAATAAACATGACAAAAAATTAAATCATATGATTTTGCAGTGCCAGACTTGTCTACGTAGTGAATTTTCACTACTGACCCACATATTACTTTTCAATTTTATTGAAACACCAAACCTCACTTATACAGTTGTCAATAATAAACCACTTAACGCTAGACACAGCGCACACGCATATACACTCATACATACAACATGCACCCTATCGAACACATATGTTTCCTTATTTATTACTGCTTGATCCCTTATTGGATCGGTAGGAATGCATGGATCATTGCTGCCTAGGCTATTCGTCATCAGCCAATCTTGGGAATCTCGGCCACGGTGTCAACCCAGATACGAACACGATTGGGGTCGAAAAAAGGAAGGACTATGGTGCCAACTGGGAGGGCCTCGACATTGAGGTCTGGCCGGTCTGCCTTGATCTTATCAGTGGCGTCCTTAATGGTGCAGCCCACAAGCTCCGGCCACTCGGTCTTTGGAGCATCGCACGAGTTGTTGTTACCTGGTGAGCTCATCTTCACAATAACTGAAAACAAAGTGTTTGTGCAAGAAATCAAATAAGTATCTGATCACCTAGCAAGATCAAAAATAATAGCATGACAGACGCAATATATGGTTGATGCATATTTTTCAAATGTACATGTTAGAAAACGAAGCAAAACCAAAGAAAATGAGAAAAGTTACTACTTACTAGGAGATGTAAACACTTTGGTTGATGACGCTTTTGCTTGTGCGTTTGATGGATGAATATGGCTGGTGAATGTTATACTCCCATCATTTTTATAGGCAATCCTCTAGCTGATTCAGCAACACGTGTGTTCAAAGCCATGCATACACGCGACAGAGAGAGTTCGTGGATGCATCCTACCAAACCATTCGCTCTGTAGCGACGGCCGACTTTAGATCGTATCGCTACCGTGGTTTACCTGCCGTCGCTACAGGCCCTATCTGTGATAATGAAGGAGCACGTTGATATATGAAAAATTAAACTCTAGCAAAACTATCTTTTTCTAGAGGTACCACATATAAAAAAATTAATGAAACTATTGGGGATATTGATGATTTTTTTACATTTCAGTCAAATGGAAGATAAATTGAAGATTAAATAAACACTCATAGATTAAGTGTAGCTTTTGCAAAATGTTCAGCTGGTTGGGTTATTTTTATGATAGGACCTATCCACCTAGATTCAAATCCTAAACTCAACAGTGGAAGGTGATGTTTCCGTGAACAACAAAACGCTATAGTGACTTTGTAATTTGAGTTTAGTCCCTCATAGTTCGCATGTGTGTACAATATTTGTATTCTCTTCCTTAGTTATAGTTACTCTTTTCCTTTTGAGATATGAATGGGTCAACATCTTTTTTAGATAAATCGAGGGAGTAAATCAAACGAGAGACTGTATTCAGAATATCAATCAACTTGACAAAATGAATTGTGAAAGGTACAGAATAAAGAATCTTTCCTCTCTAAATTGGTACGAAGTTCTAAGAAATAATATTCGATGGTGAGAGCAAAGGACATGCCATTCGATGCATCAAGAAAAGGAAAAAAGAAAGAAAAAAACACGCACGCACACACTGAAATCACACATGGACCAGCGCCCACATGCTACTTTACTGGCACGCGTAAAGTAGCCATAGACTTGTCCCAAATAACAAGGCTCGTTGTTGCACTAGTAGACTACTCGGCGGCGTCGGTACATGAGGCAGACGATGAGGGCGATGATGATGAGGACCAGGATCACGATCGGCAGAGAGATCACCAACGTCAGCTGCTGCATCGTGCGTTTATATGGATCTGCGACCTGCAAATTAATTGAAGGGAGCGTTGTTGACACAGTCACAAATGTTTGCTTTCCTAGCGTGCAAGTTAACAAGTGCAAAAAAAAAAAAGAAGTGACATTCAAATTAAGAAGGGACGAAATCAAACTACTAAAGAGGCGAGTCAAGGCTTCTCAATTCTTCCAAAATTAAAACTCCTATAATGCTGTACTTACTTGCTTAAGTAATCTATAACTGGAACAAGAAGAAGAACAATTCTCGCTCGGCTACAACAAGCTCAGCACAAAACCTATAACAAGCACGGCGATGCATCATCGATCTGGTGAGTTCCACGTACCTGAAGCTGATTATCTTGGACAAGGAGGAGCAGCTCGAATCACAGACGCTGAAAATTTCTCACCGGAGTTTATCACAGAATGAGGCGAGGTGCGTGGAGGGTATAAATGGACTGGGCAAAGCGAAGGAGTAGTTCCGTTGGGGGAGGAAGGAATTGTTCCGTTCTCGGCTTTCGGCCAAGCGTGAGTTGGAAGCGAATCGATCCAAACAGCGAAAGGCGACGGGTGCCACGTGCAGCTTTGCAACATTCCCCATTCCCTGCCGTGTTGCCAAGCGTCTGAGCCCAAAAGCTTGGATGCTGCCAGGTAGCTAATCGTTGCGAGTTCCGTGTCAAGCAGCTGGCACCCTTTAGCTTATACTAGTTCCATTTAAATTTAAACACGGCGGAAAAGGTGCCGTTTGGATAGAGCAGAGCAGGGAAGTCGCCAGAGAGACTCGAAGTGTTCGTGCTCCCAAGCTGACACATCTAGGCGAAGCAAAGCTGTATGCCTGTCTGTCGGTTGAGATATAATCAAGCGGTGGCGTGACGATGACGAGAGAGCTTTTCGTCCGGATAAGTTGGTTGGTACTCCATCCGTTTAAGAATATAAGTATTTCTAGACATTTTAGTTTGTTTAATAATATAAATATTTATATAATATAAATATAATAAATAAGATATGTGAACATAATAAATAAGGGGTAGTTGGATGAAAAAAATATTTTATATGATAAAAATAAAAATATAATAGTTTTTTCATTCTATTCTTATTTTATATTGGAATTATAAAAATACTTATATTCTTAGATTGAGGGAATATGAACTGTGAAATTGACCTTTCGTACTACGTGCTTTCCGGCCGAGTGGAGCGCGTTCGGTAACAAGGATCAATTTTTATATATTGGGCCTTACCAGACCTGGGCCAGTGCTAGACAGCCCATTTGGACAAATTAAGCGTGATTCTCTCTTCTCCTGTAATAGAGGTGGTCAAACAAACGGCCTGGCCTGACACGGCCTAAGCCCTAAATGGTTCGACACATTTAATTTTGAGCCGATACGACATGCAGGCCATATCAGGTTGTACCGTGGTAGTCCACGGGCTTGGCTACCAGCCCACGGCACGACACAAAAATGATTAATGGTGTCAGGCCGGTCTAATAGGCACACTAGAACAAAGGTCTGTTATAGCATATTTTGCCATATTCTTGACTTAAATGTTAAAATAGAGAAAAAATAATATAGGAGATGAGAATTGAACCAACATTACTATTATCCGGCCACAATAGCTCTTTGTTTATAATAGAAATAAAAATATATTTAATATATTCCCAAACATGTGGTGTCGGGCTGGTTTTCAGACCGCTTCCTCGGCCCAAGCACGGCTCTTATCATAGGGTCATGTCGGCACGGGGATTAAATTCAACGGGCCGTATCGGGCGCGTGTCATGCTTTTTTTCAGGGCTTCGTGTCGGCTCACTAGGTCTAGCCTATTTGGACACCTTTACCTGTAATCGAGGCCTCGAGGGACCACTCAACAGAATGAAAACTAAGGGTACATAGCCCATTATTTGGCCTAACAAAGTAACAAGGCCAGTCGAATCAGCTTTACCTGTAGATCATTCTAACTCTTGATTCATGTGCTGATGTGCACAAATGAAAAATGAATTGTTGACTGTCTCCGACAGCATCTGCACTCAAAATCTACACTTCTAGTACTTGATATACAGACCGAATTTTTGCATTTCGCTGACGCTCCTACACAGTTCCTTGAGTTCGGTACTACACCGCTGAAGATCCATCTCCACCAGTGAAAGTGGCAGGCCCCCATCAGGCAGTGCAACTATAGCAGGGCAGTTGATGATCTTCAATCTTTGGAGTGTTTGAAGGCGATGGATGCTTGAGGGCAGGGAATGCACATGTTCGAAGTGGAAGAAAACCAGCTCCTTCAAGGAAGTAAGGAGTAGCAGTGCTGCCTCTTGACTGTCAGACAACATGTTCACATTATCCGATCTCGTATTAATTCCACTAATTATTAGAGTCTCCAGAGATGTGAACTGGCAGAGTATTGGCATGGATAGGACATTGTTATCATCAATCTCAAGATGTCTAACTGGTATAGAGAAGTTCTTATTACCCTCTATATCAAAGTGTTTTGCCGCGGATTCCCAACATGGTACAAAGCCTGGACACTCGGAAACCTGCAAATGCTTGAGACCAGTAAAGGATTCGAAACCCTGCCATGATAACAGAGCAGGGCATTCTCTAATACAGAGCCTCTCCAGTTCTCTGCAGCAACGCAATTCCACAGATTCTAAACTTGAATTCACACATATACTCACTTCTTTTAGGGAGGTTAGAGAATCTGACCCATCGAGTTTAGATAATGCACCACATGATTGAATGCTAAGACGCTGCAATGACGTGCATGACTTCAACTGTACTGATGTCAATCTCGAGCACATGTAAATTTCCAGTTCCTTAAGGAATCCGAATGAATCGAGATCTTGAATTGACTGTAGCATGTCACAGTACTCTATGTGGAGGTTCTGTAATGCGGTGCAAGAATGCAGGTCTAGACATGTCAACAGTGGACTTCTGCCGATACGTAATTCTACAAGGGACCGAAGTTTTGAAAGTTTCATAACCTTATCCACCACGTCAGAAATATCTAGCTTGAGGAGTGATGTTGGAAGAAGGCTATATTTGGGTACCTCGAACGCTGCTTCAGAAATCATGGAAAAGAGGATGATAAAGTTCTGTGTCATGGAAGAGAGGATGACAGGGCAATCATGTGAATAAAGTTCCGTAAGACAGTTGAACATGCCAAGGCCCATGTTGCTAGCAACAGCCATGTTTAAATGAGATAACACTAACTTTTCCAAATTTTCCATGCAACTAGGAGGGATGATCCACCAACCTTGTTTCATCAGTATGCTTTCATCTACAAACATTCCAACAGTGAAGCATGTTATCTGTTTGCAATTGCGTACCTTCACAGCCTTAAGGCGTGGCAGATTCAACATCAGATGCGACAGTTGTTTCCCTGTAATGTCGCAGTTGCCAAACTCTATCTCTATAAGAGATTCTGGTAGAAAAAGCTCCTGACTGTTTGAAAATAGACTAGTGAAGCCATGCATTATAAACTTTTTCAGCAATGCCATTTGTTGAAGTGCTTCCCATGTAAAATATTTCGCAAACGGATAGTTTCTAATTTCCAGCTCTTGCAAGTCCTTAAGTTTGCTGAATCTTATTACCTTTTTATCTATCACTTGCACTTTATCATTTCCCTCAATTTCCAGGCATAACCTGCTTCCATGTAGTGTTAGATGAAACGACTTATAGTTTGAGCCTGCATTTGATATTTTTATATCAGTAGATGTATCTGCTAGAGGAAAAGGAGGCAAACCAGTGCATCCGGGACAATTACAAATCTCAACCCTCTGAAGGCGAGTGAAGGTGTTCTCTGGCAATCGGCTCAATGAGCATAGCTGAAATGGCAGAAGTCTTAGATTGTGGCATTCTTTCACTTCCATGACTTCTAAGTTCTCATTAGACTTGTGTCTTTCCAACTCAATGAACCTACTCAACATTGGCATCTTTTGCAGCTCCAGAACTTTCAAACGGCCTAACGGTACTTCAGCAATGTGTGGCATATCAATTAGATGTAGCTCTTGTAGCAGTGGCAACAATTGGGCAGAAGGAAGGGTGTACCAGCGGAAACATTTTTGAAGGCGCAGCGACTGAAGAGAACTCAGATAGAAATTGTTGGTAAGCCATGAGGGAGCAGAACCATCGTATCCACTGATTTGTAATTTTTCAATGCTTATGGGGGGCTCAAGTCCCTCCAAGATGTTGAGGCTGCTCGACTGTTTAGTGGTAGAATCACACTTCCATGACAAACGCAGACCAGTTAGGTGTATTTTAGCATGGAGCTTAGCCTTGGTAGCCTCTTCTTGGCTTTGTAAATTCTGAAGATTGTATATATTAATTGATCTTCTAAGCTGATGCAATTCACCCAGCTGAGCGATGCAAAAATCACTCTCCTTTCTGACATCGAATGCAGCAAGTTCCTGAAGAAAAATCAATTTTCCAACGCTAGCTATCTTTGCATGCAGCTCCTCCCTAGCAATGAAACGTCGCAAGTTAACGAGTTTGTTCAGACCTTTCGGTACCGAAGTCTCAGGATTGCTGTGCTGTATATCTAGGACTTGTAACAGGTACAGCTTGCATATAGCCTCTGGTATTTCCAATTTTAGGCCTCGATAAAAAAAGCCAAGCTCAAGATAGCGAAGATTTGTAAATGCTGATATATTAGATATTAATATATTCAAATCAGGGTATACCATTTCTATCTTCAACACGCGAATCACTTTTATATCACCGAGTGCTTGTTGAAATGTGCTGGCGAAAGTCAAGTCATGTGCACCAAATAGCATCAGTGTGCTTAAGTTGGTCTTTGGTAATGTGCAGAATGTCCTTGCAAAATCATGCATGAAACACTCATTGGATGAAATGCTGCCATCTTGCTGCCCATAATATGCCGACTCTGTGATGACACTGACATGGCGAATAAGACGCAAATCAGCAGCAAGCTTAAATTCTTCTATGGTAAAGGATTCATAGGATGAAACTATCTGTGCTAAATCATGAATGAGATCGTGCATTAGTAACGATGGTCTTGAGGTATCATCCAGAAAGAAACCCCACTCGATAAGGTCAGATAGATATTTGTTTCCGATTTCCTCTGCCCGTGTATACTGGTCAGTTGAAAGTATAAAACCTTGGGCGATCCACATATTGACCAACCGTTCTTCATCATACCTATGATTCTTTGGAAATATGGCACAATATGAAAAGCACCGCTGGAGATGCCTTGGTAGATAGTTATAACTGATCTTCAAGGCAGGCATGATATCGTCATCACCCTGTTGGTCCTTCCATTCACTATTTTCTAAAATTCTGGTCCAATGCTTATCATGAAGTTTCCATTTTAGGAGTTTCCCCACACATTTTGCGGCCAAAGGAAAACCCTTTAACTTGACTGCTATCTTTTTCCCGATGTCCTTCAGCTTCCGGTGACCTTTATGCTCTGCATTCCCAAAGGCACATTCTTTAAACAAACCCCAGAACGCTGCATCATGTAAACCTCCAATATTAACTTGCTCTGTTGCGTTTGTCATTGTTACTACAGACGACTTCCGTGTTGTCACTAGAATTGTATTCCCCTTGGCATCATTGGTACGCAATGGAGTCAGCAACTCATCCCATTTATCTCTTCTGCCATCCTCCCACATGTCATCCAAAACAAGAAGCACACGATTTGATTTCCATGTGTGTCCAAGGATGCTTTGAAGCTCCTTTAAGTTAGTGACGTCTTCATACCTCTTCTCACACAAGGACTCCAACAAGTCCCGTATAAGCCTAACTTCATCGAAATAAACAGAAACATGAAGCCACAACCGCCTGTCAAAATGCTGCTTCACTGAACGATGGTTGTACACCACCTTAGCTAGGGTTGTCTTCCCTACACCTCCATGACCAACAATGACAAGAACGGAAAGGTTTTTTCCAGAATATTCTTCACTTGTGAACTTCCTAATTATCATGTCCCTCTGTTGGTCCCTTCCATAAACTTTTGGTTCAGTGGGGAAATGCGATGTCTCTCGAGGATCAGTTCGTGTGCTCAGGTGTATCCGTATAATTTGGTCATCAAGTTTTTCAAGATCCAAAGCTTTTCGAAAATCACTGATCATGCTGTGGGATTGCCTAGTTGTCTGCTCAATTATATGGCGTGAGATACCATTTCCAAGTTCTGCAATATGGCTCACCAGACTATTGTTGTTAGCTGGGACCATGTGGGTAGCAGTACATGGGACAACACGGTCATCACCGGAAGATAAGTCTTTATTGCTAAAAGAAGAATTTTTTGTGGTTTCTTCACTATCGTCGTTGCAGAATTGAATATCCCTTCCAAGCATGGAGATATGGAAGTTTGAATTGGCAATGTCATCCACAAGCTGAAAGAAAATGGATACAATTGTTTAGACTAAAAAATATTTAAGCTGTTAAAAGGTAGTGAGACAAAGCAAATTAGAAAACTTGCGATGATAAACAAGAATAACAATATATGTACTTAAATTATATACGCTCTGTCTCCACAACCATCATACATAAGCACACATACCTAAGGAATTAAGTTATAAGTAGAAACGGACAAAAATGCCCCCAATAATTCTCAAGAGCGTAAGAGGATAAATTATTTGTATTTGTTAGTTATAATTTATGTATGCCCAAAGGATTGAGAAAGTGGCTGAAGAAATTTGAAACAAAATGTTTGGTTTGGAGTTCTATGTGCTTGGAAATATATGAGAGATGTTTTACGGTAGTCCCAATTTCCTTAATTAGTAGGAGAATGTCCCGTGTCATGTGTGTGATGTACTTGGACCGTGCATAGCACAAGGCCCATAGATGGTCCTAGAGAAAATTCCTTACATGCCACTAAAAATTTTTCCTATTCCTTCTATGTCATTGAATAATTTATTTATCCCAAAATTTTTAATAAATTTTTGTACTGATAGAAAATCACATAAAAAAATATTTTGTTATTATCACATGTCTTTATTCTCTTTTTTTTTATGTTAAAATTAGCGAACATAGACTCTGTTAAATGTTATTAAACCTTAACGTTTTGTCATGTTAACCAATTTCAAATTCAAAAATATTATAGGACCAAAATATTTTTCAACAACAAAAAATGTTCCCCATGTGTTACTCTATAGATCTAAAAATTTTCATAAATTTTGGAGTAAAGAAAGTATCTTTTTCGAGCTAGCGAATAACGATAAATGTTAAGCATTGTCGCCAATGGCATACAGGACATAGAAATTTAAGTGGTTGGCATAGAGGGAACTTTGAAATTTTCAATGGTATATAAGAAACTATAAAAAATTTTAGTGGCATAGAGGGAATTGGCTCATGGTCCTATGCAACGAGAATATCCGTCATATGTTTGAATGTTTCTTGTATGATTCCAGCTATCTCACTTGATATTGATCACGTTCTTTTTTTATTTTTTTGCGAAGGGCATCAAAAAAGTCTTAGTGACAGCCCAACAAGCAACTGTCAACAGAAAATCATTTATAGCGATGGTCCATTTAACAGCCCGTCGCTATTTTTATTTGCGGCGATCCAATTAACAACCTGCCGCTACCCTGTAGCTCAGGTCCACTTACCCACCATGTATATAAAACGAACCCTAACCCTACTCCTCTTCCCTCCACCCTCTTCCTTTTCACCCCACGTGTCGCCCCTTCCTCTATCCCCTCCCATCGTCCCTTCCTCTCTCCCTGTGCCGCCCCCTTCTCTCCCTTTCCTCTCCTTGCCTCGCATGGCATCGACGAATCTGGCGCCCCTACTCTCCCTCTCTAGGTGGCGCATCTCCTCAGCGGTGACGGCTCCAGGAGGCGGCATGGCTCCTCGGGCGGGCGTGGCTCCCCGGGCGGTGGTGGCGGCAGGTTGTGCATTGGGCGAGGGCAGCAGCGGATGGACAGATCCATCACCCCTTCTCTCCATCTGACTGCAAGCGTGGGCGAGGCGACAGGTGCGGCTCTAGGTGACGGATCTGGCAGGCGGCGCGGCTCCTTGAGCGATGGTGGTTCCAAGAATCGTTGTGGCTCCCCGACCAGTGGCGACAGGTCGTGCATCAGGCGGACGCAGCGGCGAATGGCTAGATTTGACGCTCCTCCTCTCCCTCTGACTGCAAGCCCAGGTGAGACCACCGCGGCTCCGGGCAATGGACTCGGGAGGCGACGGCTCCACGGCCCGTGCGGTGGCCAGATCCAGCCCCCCACCCCCAATCCCCGCCTCCTTTTCAACGACAGTTGTCACCTGCCCGCCTCTTTAGTAAGTTATTTATAGCTACGGAGATGTACTGACAGATAGTCATACCTGTCACTACAGTCTATTTTAGATCGCCTTTGTAGTATGTTTTTATGTTAATGCGTCATCTTGTCACTTGATTTTTTTTTTGTGTGTTACAATAAGTCGAGCAAAAAAAATATAATAGATCAGCTTGTCCGATGAATGCACATGCAAAAAATCTGGTTCGGTTTGGTGCTAATTAATGAATCATAATTGACTTTCTAAATTAATGAATATTTTACCTCCCATGGTCGTCTTATTCCTTGAGATCTGGTTAAATGGATGGTCCATAATTATTTAGAACTACCTTAAAATCTCTTATATATGATGGCAACGAGTAATTGTACTGCCTTCTACGTCTCTGTTTGGCACTGGTCCACGTTCAATATTTTACTTAAAAAGATGCATCACCGAGACTAGATTTTATAGCGATATGAATGAAAATAAAAAAGAACAGAAAAGTGTATTTCAACCAAAAACATATATTGTCTCCCACAACATGTTAGATTTCCTTTATTTGAGAAAAAATATTAGAGTTAGTGCTACTATAATTGTTTGTAGCTTTCAAAAGTACCATGATTTTTCTAATGAACACTACCATAAAATGGGCCTCTAGCGGCGGTGCAAAAAATATTATCGCCGTGGATATGGCCAGCCACCGCTATGGTTATATAGTTAAAAATAAACCATCTAAAGCAACGGATGACCAGCGGTCGAAAAAATTCGCCGCTATAGACACATTAGTAGAGGCGGGTGACATCTTCACCTGCTGCTATCCTTGACTCCAAAAAAAAAAGCCCATTGGCCCGTTCGTAGCCCGTGTCAAACCCCCCGCCGAGGTCCGTCGCGCGCCGTAGAGCTCCAGCACCGTCGCAGGTGCTCACCGCCCTCTGACCGGATCTACCGCAAAGAGCCGCCGCACCACTCGGGGCCGCTCGACCCGGGCCACCCCGGGCCGCCTTCGCCCGTTGCCGTTGAGGAGGGAGGAGGAGGCAGCCGGATCTGAGCGAGGGCGGCGGCGGCGCTGGTCGAGGGAGAGAGGCGCGCAAACACAGGTCGCCTCCTCGCGCAAAGGGCTGCCGCGCCACCATGGGTTGCCACCTTCGCGAGCTGTTGTGGAGGAGGGAGGCAGCGACGGATCTGAGCGAGGGCAGCACTGGCCGAGGGAGAGACGCGTGCATGACCAGGCCGCCTCCTCGCGCGTAGGGCCGCCGTGCCATTCCGGGTCGCCGCCTTCGCCTGTTGTCGTGGAGGAGGCAGGTGGTGGCGGCGGATCTGAGCGAGGGCGGCGGCGGCGGCGCTCACCGAGGGAGAGAGGCGCGCACGCCCAAGCCGCCTCCTCGCGCTCAGGGCTGCCACCTTCGCCCACTGTCGTGGAGGAGGGAGGAGGTGGCGGCACATCTGAGCGAGGGCGGTGACAGTGTTGGCCACCTCCTCGCACGTCGAGCTGCCATCTGGAGGGGGAAAAGAGGGAGAGGTGGCTGCCGCCACGCCTGGATGGGAGAGGGAGGGGGAGGCGGTGGCGCTGGATGAGGGGAGGAGTGAGGCGGCGGCGCGGGAAGAATGAGAGAGGAGGGAGGGGCCGCACGGGGAGAAAGAGGAGGCAGGCAGGCGGCAGGTGAGGGGAGTTAGGTTGTGTGGAGTAAATCCTAGCCGTTGTTATATAGGATTGCTGACCTAGTTATGCTAAACTAGGTCAGAACCATTGTGAACCGTCTTTAAAAAGAGTTTTAGCTGTGAACCGCCTCTAAAAAGATTTTTAGCGGCAGTTCAGATTCTGAACCGCCTCTAAAAATAGTAGAATATTTTTAGCTTTGGATTTCTTTTAATCTGCCGCTACGTGATTTTTTTTTTACCGATGCTAAAGATCGTTTTTGTGATAGTGAGAATATAGTAAAAAATGTTATTGTTTGTTTCTGCTACTGACATTTTTTCAAATGATGAACAGACAATGGAGACAGTTGCCACTGATTCCCGCACCCAGTAGTTTCTCATTTCTCATTGCTAGGACCCCAACATTTTTTAGGCTTGAATAAAATATGCCTCTAGGTTATCCTAACTTGCTCTGGATTAAAAGGTTCGTTGTTGTTATGATAAAGCTTGTAACTTTTATTGTATATACTTTTTTCCTTCAAACTAACGTTACATATCTAATTATTAAGTGATAAATAAGACCTAAGGCACTCCTTTAAACATTTGTCTTATAGTCTAAAGCTGAGAGGGGAAGGATTTCCACCCTTCTCAGCAATTTCACTGATGTGGTTGGCTTACGAAGATGACACATCATTAGTTGTCGATATGGTTGCTTCCTTTCAGGTTTTGTGGCACTCTCAACCTCTCAGGTGCCAATCGGCCCATGTCTGGCCCTCTTCTTGATGTGTCGTTGTTGTTTGGGCCGTCTGTCCATTCCAATGAGGAAGGTTGCATAGTGTCTGTTAGTCTATAGCGGAGAGGGGAAGGATTTTCACCCCTCTCAGCAGTTTCACTGACATGGTTGGCTTACGAAGATGACACATCATTAGTTGTCGATGTGGTTGCTTCCTTTCACGTTTTGTGGCACATTCTTAACCTCTCAGGTGCCAACCGGCCCATGTCTGGCCCTCTTCTTGCTGTGTCTTTGTTGTTTGGGCCGTCTGCCCATTCCAATGAGAAAGGTTGTAGTGTCTGTACTTGGGGCACCCGTTGTGCCAGACTCAGAGACGCAGCAAGTGTTGAGGTTGACCCATTGTTGGGCCTGCTTTCTTTGGTAGGCCTATGTCGTCGCCGATAGCCGTTGGTCAAACCATGCTCTTGGTCTTGACCACAGGTATGAGGCGATGTAGAAGTTGGGTCGGCTAGATAAGAGTGGAGGGACTCAAAACAATAAAAAAAACAAAAAAGATAAATAAGAGCGGAGGTGGCTAGAGGAAGGGAGCGGCTGTGTTGACCGGTTGATGAGAGCTTGCATAACTTATAAGGGCAGGAAAGAACAAGATGTTCTCGTGAGCTTCACAAGGATACCAAGGAGGAACAACTAGGAACGAAGATTGTGAATGTTGTGTTGTTTATAAATAGGATGTTTGTTGTGGAGGCTGTGGGTTGCTGAGCTTCGATGAACAAGAGACGGTGTTGGCCAGAGAGAACAAAAGAGAGGTGTCCACTGGCCAGGTTTGATGGAGGACGGAGGAGAAATGAACTGGATAGGCGTCGGGTGAGATGAATGAAAAAGATAAGGCAGGCAGACGATCGTCCATGTGTACACTGTGTAGCTACGGCCGCGTGGTTTAGTGTCTTGTGCATGTGCGCCAGCGAGACAAAGAGAAAGAATTCGAGAGAAAATAATCAGAAAAAGGAAGAAAACAATTTCATCCTGACATTGGATGAGTTTTAGTTTTTTTTTACATAAGCATCCAATATGGACTGGGCCGACAAGTGGAGCAGCACGGAGGCCGTCACAAGAGACCCACACACAGGCCGGTTGGCCGATGAGCGGCAGGAAAACAGTCATGCCACTCAGGAATCAATCACCCTGTAGAATAACCAGCGGGTCGGAAAAGGAGGCCCACACACGGGCCACAATGGGCTGAATCGCCTGAGAGCAATGCGGAGCGTAAGATGAGGCCTAGACACGGCCCAAAGTTGCATGCCGTTACGGGGAACAACTGACGCGGCAAAACTGCACACGACCACATCGGTAAAAAACATATATGGCAACAGTAAAACTCATCCACGTATGTCAAAATACTGTGAGGCCTGTAAATCTTTTCTGAATCAGCTTTAGACTATAATAACCACAAAAATTTCCTCCACGGGCCGGGAGACTTCTTTTTTTTTTTTTGAAAGATCTAAACCATCTTTTTTTTTTTGCCACACTTTATTTTCTAATACAAGAAGAAAAGAAACCAAAGTTCCAATTCCAGTTCCAAGTGCCATAGAGAGCTTCTTCTCAAAAAGGAAAAGAAAAAGTGCCATAGAGCAAAGACCAAAGATTTACCCACGCATGGTACCTGGTGACGATGGTGATCTTTGTTGTCGCTGCGCTCCACCTTCTCCCGGATGCGATGGTACTCGAGCATGCCGAGGAGGTACTCGGCACGGCAGGCTTGGTGAGATGCTTCCCTGAGATGAAACGCCAACGCCTCGTTCCGGATCTCCTTCCCGTCCACCTCGGCCAGCACCGAGCAGAGGTCTCGGCGGACAGCCATGAGCTCCTCCACCTCTTCGCTAGTGCTGCCCGCGCTGCAGCACTCTCTTGTCTCCCAAAACATCAGTTTAAATTACTTAATGAATGAAGACAATTATATATAAATAAGTAAGTAAGAAGACTAAATAACATGTATAACAAGTGATAGCACTCCCTCAAGTTCCGGGCTGGCTCCGCCCCTGCTCTTCACCGATCCCCACGCTGCACGCCCACAGCTGCAGCGCCTTTTCGCTGACTCCGCCGACGCTGGCAGTGCTCGGAACTAGTACAGCCTTCTCCGTCTGTCGTCTCTCTTGTTGGAGGAGGATCCAAGGCCATACATACTGGAGACAAGGAGCTGATCGAGGAGATGCCCTCAAGAGGCCTTGACTGGAGAGGCAGCAGGCACAGAGTCCAAGGTAGCGAAGAAAACTCACCAGGTTGGGGAAGAGAGGACCGACACGGAGTACGTGAGGTGTCAGAAAGGGACGACGGGTCTCAGAGCGAGACTTGTTTTGTTTTTCTACCTATGGATAGTTTTCTAGATATAATTAGTGATGTCATATCAATCTTTTAAATATTAAATATAAAATTAATTATATAGTTGGAGTCTGATTTATGAGATAATTCTATTAAATTTAATTAAGTTATTATTATGAGATGTTTACTGTAGCATTATATTGTTTAATCATAACCTAATTAAGTTTAATAGATTTATCTCATTATTTAGTCTAGAAATTATAGAATGAGATTTATCATTACTCTATACTTATTACTTTTAATTAGTAACCAAATATTTGATGGAACAAAATTAAAATTTAATGTGCAGTAAACGAATACAATACATCCTATAAGCTTAACCTCGAGGAATAGTTAATAAGCAGAGCAATCTCGAGGAAGGGAACTGTGTGATAATGTCAAAGCACTGTTTGTGCAAATGTGATTATTTAAATCTTTACTTTCGTTAAGAAAACATGATGAAACAAAATACTTCTTGCAAATGCTCCACAGGGCAAAACCAGTCATCATTTTCCCCTCCATGTTTTGGCATTGCTCGCAAGATTGACATCACTAGATCTAAACCTCACAATATTTTAGCCTTATTTTTTAAAAACTCTTAGTTTGAGCTTGGATGGAGGGGATATTCATGCTCGGTTGAGTTCGTTTTCGTTTTCGAAAAACAAAAGAGATTTTGTGGATGTGGACTTGTATTTTGTTAAAGGAACCACACCTTGAGAACATCCTAGAAAGGAAGAAGTCTATTTTACCTCCCTCAACTATCACGTGAGTTTGGTTTTTGTCCTCTAATTATAAAACCGGATAGGACGACTTCTTGAACTCTTAATCTCGTTCGTTTTTTTCTCCTCGGGCGGTTTGGAGGGTGGTTTTATCCCATGTGTCATAACGGGTCATGCACGTCAGGTCCACATCATCATTTTTTTTTCTCTCTCTCTTCTTCATCCAGCTCATTCCTCACTCATTCTTCTTCTTCTTCTCCCTCGTGTTCTTTCCCAAGCCGGCTTGCCTCCCCACCGTACCCGGCCAGCTTGCGCTCACTATCACGGCCCGCCTCCCAGCGCCGCGACCCGCCTCTTGACTCGCGCCCGCAACCACCGCTCGCCTTCGCGGCCCTCCTCCCCGCACCATGGCCCGCCTCCCGGCTCGTGCCGTCATACCTGCCCCTCTCCTACGCCACCTGCCCGCTCCGCCTCGCCTACGAGCGCCGCCGTGCCTACCCGCTCCGCCTCGCCTGCGAGCGCCGCCGCGCCTGCCCGCTCCACCTCGCCTGTCCACTCTGCCTATCTTGTCAGTGCTGTTGCGCGCTGACCTCGCCGGTGGCCAACAGGAAGAGGGCGCCGCCGTCGTACCCGCCTCTCAACTCTGTCACATGTCTGCTCCGCCTCGCCTGCCTGCTCTGCCTCTCCTATGAGCGTCGCCGTGCGCTACGCTGCCTGCCCGCTACGCCCCACCTGCGAGCGCCGCCACGCCTGCCTGCTCCTCCTCACCTGCGAGCGCGTGACCGCGTTGGCCCGCCTGCCTGCTCCTCCTCACTTGCGAGTGCGCGACCGCGTTGGCCCGCCTGCCTGCTCCTCCTCGCCTGCGAGCGCGCCAGATTTGGACATCATCGGGAGAAGCAGAGGAGAGGGGAGAAGAAAAGAGACAGAGAAAAGAAGGAAGAAGAGGATGACATGGCATCTGACTTGTGGGACCCGCTATGTCACATGGGATAAAACCACCCTCCAAACCATCCGAGGAGGAAAAACAAACGGAATTAAGAGTTTAAGGAGTCGTCCAACCTGGTTTTGTAATTGGGGGACAAAAACTAAACTCACGTGATAGTTAAGGAAGGTAAAATGAACTTCTTCCTACTAGAAACTTTAGTCCGGCCAAAAACATTTCTCAAGATAGGCCGGATGTTGGTCCATTGCATGCTGGATATTATTAGCCGGCCCAAGTCAATTAGTCCATAAGTAATATCCAGGCCTTTTAAGCGGACACCAGCGTATCTTGCACCATGTTACGCGAAACATGATTAAAATGATGCAGCATCCTAAAGCTTAAGGCTCAAGGGTCCCATTGACTTCCATTTTTTTCTTCAAAAAGACCCATTGACTTCCATGAGAGATAGAGGAGTAGTGAACGCCTCGATGATAAAGACAATAAAGTTAAAATGGAATTAGTTTACTTGAAGTGACTTGAAAGTGTAGTAATTCCAACTTTTTTCTGCAACAAGGTGATTTCAACTGAAATTTAATCATCATATAATATACTAATTGTTCAATCTAATATCTAATTAGAACATGTTCCTCAAAAGTTTCTACATGTAAAATAATCTTATAGATCCTTTAAAAGACATTCATCATAAACCGGCTACAAAAATGACACCTAGCCGATCGAACTGATAAACTGGATTGTTTATGCTCTATACTAAACATGCATGTGTGCGTGCTTACGAAGATTCCGAATGTTTAGCGGCCTCATGCATGCATGCAAACCGAATAATTAACCACTTCGTCTTACTTTATTCGTATCAGGCGGCGCTGTGATGCCGTTGCGCACGTTCTCTGAATCGTTGTTCAACTTTGAGTTGCGCAGGGGAGGTGACATTAAAAATTCGCCTTCTAATGAATCCTCCTTTGCTGAATGGTGGAGGAAGGTCAATCGAAGAGTGCCAAGGGAGCAAAGAAAAGGATTCAACTCTTTGGTGCTGCTGGTGGTCTGGCAGCTGTGGAAACAAAGGAATCCGTGTGTCTTCGACGGTGACCGACCAGAGCTGCAACGTCTTCAAACCCAGATGCGAGAGGAGGCAAGTCTTTGGTCCATGGCGGGAGCTAAAGGACTACGTCAGGTACTCTAGCTAGCTGATGAGTTTATTTGGTTGCTTGTATCGGCACAGGCGCGGTTTAGTTTCTTCTTTTTTCACTACTGTGTTTCTGCCATGCATTGGCATTGTAAATGACCCTTTCTCTTCTTATTAATATAATTCTTATTAATACAATGACGTGCAGCCTGCGTGTTAGACAAAAAAAATAAAGAGGATAAACGTATTTGGTGGGCATGTTCAGAAAAGCGTGAAGGAATCTGTCACACGTATGCAGTGTGCCTTGTATTCTACCTTCTTTTTTTTTTGCGAGGAGAGGCTCGTATTCTACCCGAAATAAAGCAGTGTGTATGCGTTTGCATTCTTTTACATGCGGTCTCCTCTCCCAAGGTATATTACTTCTCAACAGGAAAAGAATAGAAAATGAACAATATACATATATAGGTTAAGGAAGTGCCGGTCACTCATGTTAGCTTTGAGCATCTTCACGTCATCACTAAATAAACTTTAAGCAAAGTTCATCCTTTTTATTTAAGAGCTGCCTCTCCTTACCAAAGGTAACCGCACGCACAAGAAAATGATATTCATGTTATATGTTTAAGTTTAAGCACATAAATGCTAAGCCTGTTATAATTTTTTTTTTTTGAAAGGCACGACACTGAAAAAAGAAGCAAAATCTAATACCAATGTGCATATTGATTCACGACTTACCTGGTCAAACTAGATATATTTCAATTTATAATGAGTGAAGTTGTGAGATAAAAAAAATTTTATTGATCATTTCATAGATGGAATATAATATTAAGATCTTTCATAAATAATTGAGGACCAAAGTGTTCCCTACAACATATTATAGAGCTTCTTCAAATTAAAAAATACAGAGCGAGCTCAACAGCCTAAGGAAACTGTGAATGACGTTCCAACACGTGTTTTACACCAAGTAAATTGGATGGTCGTGTAAATGACACGTTCAGTGACCATGCATCACTTGAATGACTAAAAACTATTGTGTTTAATGTAAGTGCATAAATAAACCATAGGCTAGTAGGTAGTTAACTAGTTTGCATCCCAATTATCCACACAAACCATAGACTAGCTTAGATTCATAGATATGTCGACGTGGTAATCATTAACCCAGACCAAAGAAGAAGGTTATTTTACCTTGCACATAGTAGAGCTACATCATATGAAGAGCTAGTGGGTATAGCTTGTATAAAGATAACCAGGCAAGAGAGACAAAAGGAAGAGCTAAACTATGCCGGCATTTTACAAATCTCTTTTGTCTGGTAAAGTTGGTGCCTTCTGACCTTACTTAACTACTCTACCTTTTCCATGACCGAAATGTTCTTATCATCTGACACTTGTTCTGAGAATCTAAGATAAATTATGTGCAGCTTTGTTCCATCTATTAAACTAGCACTTGATCATCTAATATTTATTTGATTAAACTAACAAAGTTATTAATCCGTCACATTCACTCAGTCATGCACGGCGCCGAACGAAGCCGCGCTCTTGTCTGCTGATAATTTGCACTCCTATGTACTCACCTATTTCATTTGACTTCCATCATGTAGGTACGAAATAATTTATGGAGATAAGATGAGCAGGCAATGAACTAATAAATCTTATAATTAAGCATCGAAAGCAATGTACCTGTCATCAAATCCCGATAAGGATAAGCTTACATAGTTTATGACATAGTTAAGCAGCATATACTTATAGTTTATGATACAATTAAGCAGCATATATATAAGATCAATCTCAATACATAGTTTCATCTCATCATTTTCAAGAGTGTCATATCAGATTTAAAATTTTAGTTTGATAGATGAATAGTCACTCTCAATGCATAGTTTCATCTCACGATTTAGTAGACAATGCATAGCATTAAATTTATTGCGTTAAGATTTGTCAATTTATGTTAGTATGAAACTTTATACTCTCAATGCTAGTTTCAATTGAGTTTCATGCATATGAAATAGTGTCAAATGAGATTCATCCTAACGTCAGTCTCAATGCAATGTTTCATTGCACGGTTCTCAAAAGTGTCATGTCATATAAAGATATTTAAAACAGTAGATGAAACAAGTTTTTTTAATGCAAAGTTTTATATTACAGTTTCATAGGCTAAGATATCATTTAAATGCTATATCTAATTGACCAATGATAATCCATAAAATATATAGAGATGAAACAAATTCTTCTCAGTAGAGGTTTCATTCTAGTTTCATAGTTTAGGTAACCGTGTACATAAGGTTTCATCTCTATAAAACTCAACTCCTCTCTCTCATCATAAATTTCATGCCACGTCATTGATTTTAGCATATCATTTAATGACTTTGAAACTCATATGAAACTTGGATTGAGACTGGCCTAATAAAACTCATTTTCTCTCTTTCATCTTAATTGCTTTGTCATGTCACCTATTTTACTGATGTGGGAGCTCCTTTAATGCAAATGAAACTACCATTGAGACTTGCCTAAGATCAAAACAAGTTCTGTTGCACAGGTGATGAAGTCATATGGATTATTGATGATTCATGCATGCATGGAACGCTGCACCTGAACAATTAATGTCTAAGTCATTTATTCTGTTAGTTAGTTGTAGTTAGTTAGATAATTTGATAGTAGCTATGTTGGCGTGTAAATAATACTTCATCATGCTACGTACCTAAAGACTGTTTCGGAATCTATTCGTTCGTGCATGTGTAATATTAGATGCCATGCTAAGCTCCACAACGTAAAGGCTTGATTCCTTCTGTCTGCTTTGATTCACATTTTTCTTTAGAATTTTGTTGTCTGCTTCAATTGATTTCTAGCTAGATATGCATGCTGACCACTAAAGGGCATGACAGTGTAACAAGTTGCAAAGCTCAAAGTCAATTACTTGAGACTAACATACCGAGGTGTGTGCTATTTCAAGGGGACATGAGCAATAATGCAGTTGGAGTGCCCTTGCGTAATCCAACTGGAGAGAATTGTATTTTTAGAAAATAAAATATATATTAATATTTCAGCCTTTGTATCAACTTGGAGAGAAATGGACATGGTAGGAGCCAAATAGAGCTATATGTTTCAGTGACTAATTAAACAATTTTATGTTATCCACATATATAGATCCTCACATCATATATATAGTTTTTGAAATTGAGATTTTAGATTATACTTATATATCCTATTCATTTAACATTTTTTCTCGTAATAAATTTTCACGATCACACCTTATTAAATTTTCTCCCAGTCTCTCCTGCTGACTAATCAAGTATTGCCAAGCTACTTTATTAAGGGCATCATAGTCTCTTTTTTCTCTTCTTAATCTCTCCTACTAGAAGTGCTGGTATTTGTGGATGGCCGGAGTATTGTGTACCTGACAAAGCACATATTTAATAAAAACACCAATCCTACTTCTTTGGTTATTAATGCTATTTTTATCTTAGTTTTAATGGTTAAGTAATAAGCTGGCACGTAATTGACCAAGAGTAGGTGTGCACGTACTTGACCAACATGTATTCGTCTCAACAGATATATATAGAGAGAGAGTTCTCTCTTGTCAGCAGATAACGTAAATAATACTGCTGTGCCATCTAGGTTTAGCTATCAACACATCGATTAATACGTACTATTTTGTGTTGTCCCTCAACATGTTGTTAATGATCGGTTGTTGCCAATAACAAAAAGACATCAGGATGTAGTCCTTGATGAATTCTTATCAAGCGACATTGCATGACATGATTATGGTTTCTTATAGGACCAGTTGTATGAGTGGTGAGGGGTGATATATAGCCATTCGATCAGTGTTAAAGACATCGACAGTGGGAACTTTATTGGGGTGGTTAAATGACCATGTAGCGGGCCAACAGATTAACTGAATAAGACATCGTGAAATGATGTTGAGTCAAGCTTTATTAATGTCTTGATGAAGTCTGGTTTGCTTCTCGCTCCCATGCTATATATGTTGATTGATCGGACACTTCTTTTATTTTTGTACATAATCCTTTTTCCATTAATTTTTCCTCTCTTCTTCCATTTTTTAATGTCATATTTTTGTTAAAACTATATGTTCCTGTGGCCAGATAACAATCATAGCGACTACAATAGAAAAGGGACTTTATTATTTGTATGCAATCGTGTGCTAATATTTGTGTTGATAAAAATCCACAATTCAAAGTGATTCAGCATACGTTCCAAGTCATATTGTCAGTGTTTAGAATCATTGGCTAGTAAATTTCCGTGGATTATGCGTTTAGGTCGGATGATTTGCAAGAAGACACAAGAAACTATACAGGGGAAGAATCACTATATCCAATTTCAGACTGATCGTGTTACTTGCGCTGGTTGTACAGGAGGGTTACAACGGACGAGAGAGGAAGCAGTCTTCCAAGTCTGGTCTTCCAAGTCTCTGGACTGAGCGAGTGTGTGTGTGTGTATGTGTGTGGTGAATTAGTGTGTGTTCTTCACCGTGTCCCTGGAGAGTGAGATGAGTTTTCTATTTTATACTTCTAAGGAAATGGACCCGGTTACACAGAGAGAGTTTTGCTATCTTCGGTCAAGGGAGGTGTCCCTACCTATCGTGGGTCTCGCCGTATCGCGCGTTCTGTCAAGGCGCATGGCCTCCTATCTTGTTGGCGTGCTCCGTAGACTTCGGTCAAGGCATCACTCCATCGCGTCCTGTCGACACTGTGGAACGGGGCATGGTGTGCTTCTCCCTGCTTATCTACCCCGTAAGGTATAGTCCGTGCATCATTGCGTCAAGCTTAGTGCTATTCGTGCGGCTCTAACCGCGATTGGAGCAGGTGTATACAAGGACAGGTATGGCATGCACTGTAGCCACACGCCCGTCATGGCATTTAAGGCATGTCGCATGCAGTTCGCCTGCCCGGTGCACCTCGCCCGACCCTTGATCGTGAGGGTTGGTCGAGGCAAAGAGACTCTAACCCCTACCGAGGGGTCGGGCATGGCGTCGTTACGTCTTGGCGTGTAGCCGCTGTGAGGGATTCGAGTCAAGCGGATTTGCCGCATCTAGCTTATCCAACCCGCCACTCTTGGGGAGGACAGTGTCAAATCGCCCCTCACTTCGTCAAGGCGGGATGTGCGTCTGACATGAATTGGCAGCATGATATCTCACACAAGGAACACTGTGCACGCACGTATGCTCGTGATCATTGCGGGCATTAATGACATGTCCTTATCCCATCAGTCTCTGTTGAGTGTTAGGGCGCTTGACCCCGTCGGATGAAGTCGAGGGAGGCAGATGCGCTCGAACCCGCTCGAGGGGGTCAGATGAAGCGGGATGTGCTCGGCTCCATTGGATGGGGTCGGACGGAGCGGGATGCGCCCGACTCCATCCGCAGGGTTGAATGGAGTGGGATGCACTCGACCATGTCTGTGAGGATCGGGCGTGACAGAGCGTGGTCGACCCCTTCCGAGGGGGTCAAGTGGGCGGACTTTGCTTAGTTGTCGCAAATAACTTTGTTTTAGCATCGGTGCTATCCATGTGGCATCACTAATATTTACACTTGACATATATATTGTTACATACTAATTGGTAGTCAAAATCTTGTCCTATTGAAACAAAGTACTTTCTACAGTCTTCAAATATTTGTCGTTTTGGACAAGGTTCTATAGCAATCGAAGTTGTTTTCTTTGCGATCATGTCATTGTCGAAAATGGAGATATTAGAAGACTAGAGAGAGTATGACTTGTAAACATGGGCCGATGAAGTACATATTTTATATTTGAAACAATGCATTTTTATAGCGATAACACAAGAAACCTGAGACCGCAACAATTAATGCCCTACACGACTCGATATAAATTGGATATTGTTTCAACCTTGTCCAATTGTCCTAATATACAATACAAGAAACCTAAGATCTTTCTGTTCTGGTGTAGTGATGTAAAAGAGGCCAAAATACGGTTCCGACATACACCTATTGTTTACCTACAGGCAAGTATTGTTGCCAATTGTTTACCTAGACGCAAGTACTTTCAACAGTTTTATTTGGAGGCGCATAGCAGGGATTCACGTGCAAAGTGAATTTGTGGTGTGTGCACGTAATGGTATCATGAAAAATCTTCTTTGAGCCCCACAACAACGTCCCTCTTGTCTTATAAATAGCTACCTAGGACTCTAGCATGCACTAGATTGAAAGACATGATCATCCAACAAGCAGTCCTCAGACTCTTATAAGAACTGGTTGACGGTAAACAAAGGATTTACCGTCGGCCATTTCAATGACGTGAATAATTTAATAGGCTACAATTTAATTAGAGAGATAATGTAGCCTAGAGAGTGTGTGGAGAGATTTTCTCTTAGTATAGTGTTGAACTAACTTAAGCTTAAAGTAATGGTCAAGACATCAAGTCAAAAAGATCAACAGGTCAGGTCCTGGGGGGTCAGCATTTCAATATGAATCTCTCTCTCCAGAAATCCATATAAACACCACCACTCTCCCCTCCACTTCGAAGGCCCCTACACCAACGAGACATCTCTCTCCTCACTCGCGCATAGTGTGTGCGTGTGCATCCATCTCTCCTTTCCACATTTCACGCACTGGCACCGTACCAGTTTGCACCCACATAAAGAACGACGAAGCTAGCGCTAACCTCATCCAAAACCATGGTTGTGCCTTCAACGACGCCGGCGGCGGCGCCATCAACCCACGGCGGCGCCGGCGGCGACGGCATACCGACGGTGGACATGTCAGCGCCGCACGGCCGCGCCGCGCTGTCGCGGCAGGTGACGCGTGCGTGCGCGGAGCACGGCTTCTTCCGCGCGACCAACCACGGCGTGCCGTCGGGCCCCGCCGCGCGGCTGGACGCCGCCACGTCGGCCTTCTTCGCGCTGGCGGCCCACGTCAAGCAGCGGGCCGGCCCGCCGAGCCCGCTCGGCTATGGCTGCCGCAGCATCGGCTTCAACGGCGACGCCGGCGAGCTCGAGTACCTGCTCCTCCACGCCAGTCCGGCCGCCGTCGCGCACAGGGCCAGGTCCATTGACACCGACGACCCCTCACGGTTCAGGTACACACATCATCATCATCTATCGTCGTCCTACACGTACACTATGCATGCATATAATTGTTATTATACATTTTCCTACAAAAATACCACATCATCAAAAGAGATAGAGGACGACTAAGTGTTAAGACAACAACAATCTTTTTCTTCGCAAAAAAAAAAAAGACAACAGACATGATGGTGAGTTACCTGCTAAAATGTGACATTCGTACTATACTCTTAACGCTATGAAAGAGCTTTATCTCTTGACAAATCTTAGCAATATCAAAGTCGACTCCATTCATATATGCATGCAACATATGTATGTATCTAGTGCTTCCTATGAGCCCACATATGTACATATACATATTTGCCTTTTTTTATCGTTTTCTACCACTTCATTATAAACATCACCGGTTAAGCCTAAATAAACCAATAAAGAAAGACGACACTACCAGGAGCCAACAGGTGTTAATAATGATGTTGATGGTGTTTGGAGTGTCATACTCGTATGCACTGTGCCGCTGTAAGGAGTGAACATGCAAGCCTTATTAAACATATAGCTTTGCGCGATCCTTAACTAACTGACTGTGCTGATGCTGGTGACTTTTTTTTTTTTTTTGCGAGGAACAACCCTACACTTATCTCAGTGTCTTATTTGATTCGATCTCTACCTCTCAGTGTACGTAGAGGGTAGGAATGGAATTTTTTTTTCTTATGTATGGTTTTTTTTTCATATCTTTGTGTCTGGAGGTGATGCAAGCAAGCATCTGGTTGTTTATCTTGCGTATAAGTGAGGTCCACATGATGACGTGTACATGCATGCATAGTATTAGGTTCGTGGTTGAGCAAGGAGCTTTCGGCTCAGTATAATATTGGTACTTAGGTTTATTGTACAAGTCAAGGGAACCTAGGGTGTCATGCTCTTGCGACATGCATATGGACTTCTCTAGGAATTTCCTAGCTTATCTCTGGTTTATTTGGCTGGCTTTTTTGCCATTTTCTGATGTACGGCACGTAAACATAGATTCTTCGGAACCTAAAAATGTTATGTAGTGCATGTGTATTCCTTCAACTCTGCTATATATATGTGGCTCTGTGTAATATCATATATATAACTTTTTAAACCCAATATATATATATATATATATATATATTACTTCTATAATATACCGTCCATTATTGACCGATGATAATACCATATTTTTTTCCATTGTAAATAGGAAAGAGAACATTGTTCAACTACAAAAGGTGGATTAAATCCTAACGTATATTACTCTGAATATCTGCTGCAGTTCAACAAAAAAAAAATTTATAACTCAAGCTGCTATAATTATCAAGCTGCAGTATTTCATCGTCTATGTGCATTTAGGGAATGTACCTCTCTTCAGTTCATGGTGGAACTAATTATCCTGTAGTCCTGTAGTAGTATCATTTTCAGAAAGACCCCATCAATTAAATTGTGCAAATGCATGACTACATAGTTTTCAAAACAATAATTATCACAATAATGGCATAATTGATGTCATGATAGGCAGGGCAATGATATGTTAGTTCCAACAATTTAAGAGCATACATAGCTAGTTTCTAAAGCAAAAGAAAAGCATAAGAATGATGGGACATAACTAACTTGACAGCTCCACAGAATGGGCTTCAAACAATTTTCTGCTGGAAATTTGGTATGATTGGCTTGCCAAAAGAACGTTTGAAAACGAACCACAGCATTACAATTGATTGTTTTCGTTTCGCGCCGATAAATTGGTTAGTTTCCTTTTGATAGGGAAAGGCTTTGCCATGCTGGGAGAAAATGCCTAACAATGGACTGAACATAACAGATCAGATATCTATGGCTATTTTTGTGCATGCTGAATGACGAAGCTCGCATCCATAGAATACTAGGACAGGGTACATCTGTCACTACACAGGCCAGGCAGTGGCCTGATTACTCAGAGTTAGTTGAGAGCAAATAAGATGATGGGGACAAGAAAACCCTCTCTGAGGTAGTTAGAGAAGACCCCTCTCAGTGTCAGGTCCCTCTCCAACAAACTGTGTATATTTGTATGTCAATCAATCCCGCATATATGCACTGGTCTTCAATTAATGACAATATATCCAACAACTAACTGATGCAGCTCGCACCAGAGTGAGCACTTCAAGTATCCATAGAAACTAGAGTTCTAACAGCTTAGTGCCGAGAAATGATGTTTTTGTAGAGAATGGGATGTATACGTCTCATCAATTCTTAAATGCTATTTAGTTGTCCTCTATCAAGTACACATCAACGTATTTGTAATGTTCTAACAGTTATAATACACTAGCTAACTGCCCCACAACCACATCAAAATGCAAGGAACATCACAAATTGTCAAATGATCATTGATGCCGTAAGAATTTAACTATCATAACTAATGTAAGAATGCTCGGAGATGGAAAAGGAATCACCATTTTGCCCCCAAGAGAACGAAAGACAAGAAAACAAGAATAACCCCCCTTTTGGTGATTTGATCGTGGAACAAAAGTAGTAACTAGGGCCCATAGTGAAGTACAAAAGCTTGATACGAATAAAAATGATCCCCAGCCTCCCCTAAAGAGCATATCCATGCTATCCATATACAGCCAAGCAAAGAAAAAGAGCTACACATGCAAAGGGTCCTCTTTATGGTAAGATAAATGAACTGTCCCAGAGCGCGTAGTAGCAGAGCAGTGATGTATGATCCAATCGCTGATGGATCTTTTCGTGGAGCAGTGAAAAAAAAAGCATGGGCGATCTTGTCAAAAACCCATTTGACCATTGGAAACTTGGTCACACCCCGATTGCATGATGTACGACAGATTCAAGAGCCATCCAAGCATCACAAGAAACGAATATAGCATGTGCATGGATGCTGATTCCGCACAGCCCATATGTACACATTGCATCGATTTATCAACTTTTCTCGTGCAGGCAGGCAGAGGCTGCAGCTTTTGAGCTGCACCTTCACACATCAATCAGTCAAAATCGCCCCATCTTTCTTCTGCCTTCTTTTTCTTTGTTATCACACATATCCATCAATCTTGTGATAACTGCATTCCTTTTATCAAAACAATTAACCTTAATTATTATGTTGATTGTAACTCGCATGTTGATAATTCTCTTCACTAATGCTGCAGTACTGTGGTGAATGAGTATGTAGCAGCAGTGAGGCAGCTTGCATGTGAGATACTCGACCTGTTAGGAGAGGGGCTAGAGCTCCAAGACCCCAGATCATTCAGCAAGCTCGTCACAGACACTGACAGTGACTCTCTCCTGAGGATCAACCACTACCCTTCAGCATGCACCATCCACAAGCTTGACCATGATGACCAATGCAAGCTGAAGAGAATTGTTAGAACAAAGGCTAGCAATGTCGTGAGCCCAGTAGCAGGTGCACGGATTGGGTTCGGTGAGCACTCTGATCCGCAGATCCTTAGCTTGCTCCGAGCAAACGACGTCAATGGTCTGCAGGTGCTTCTGCCGAACGGCGAGGGCAAGGGGGTGTGGGTTCAGGTGCCAGCCGACCCATCAGCTTTCTTCGTCAATGTTGGTGATCTCCTCCAGGTAGTGTTGTAAGGACTCCAATTTATCCAAAGATGAACAATGCACATAGATTAGTTTTTAAATAATTATACTTTTATAAGCTAAATAGAAATGTAAGTTTAACCAACCTGTGAATACTCGCCTATGAAAAAAATGCACTTCCATTTCCGTGCTTCTTAAATTTATATTCTTTAATAATTACTGAACACGAGAAAGAAATATCTTGTACTGGACACCGTTTCTGATTGGACACCAAGTATTGTCTCATTTGTCAAAAGATGTGCCTACAGTGATATTTCTAGACTGATTTTTTACTGTATCAAGTACCTTTTCCCACCTGACAAAAGTTTCTGTTTTTGGTCTTGTGATGACATCTGAATTCATGAAACACAATATTGTGTCCCTGAAACTTGTTTGAATTCACAACTCTCTTGCCTATCTTGTTTCCAGGCTCTTACAAATGGGAGGCTGATAAGCATCCGGCACAGGGTAATTGCAAGCGCCTGCAAGCCGAGATTGTCCACAATCTACTTCGCCGCTCCACCACTACATACACGGATTTCAGCGTTTCCAGAGACGGTCACAGCCGGCTCACCACATCAGTATCGGCCCTTCACCTGGGCCGAGTATAAGAAGACAATGTACTCACTCCGCCTGAGCCACAGCCGCCTTGACCTCTTCCATGTTGATGATAATGACAACAAAAAAGTCGGCAAAGAAGAGAAAGAATAGGGAGCTCTTGTTAGACTGCAGACAGGATGTACAGTGGGGACTAGGTCAGTAGCATTGTCCCCGAAATTTTGGTACTCTGGCTGCTATTGCCAGATATCTCAGTATTATGGTGGTCTAGTGTGCTGAGTCTGCAGATGTGTAATCGTAGTTTGCAATGTAAAGAAGTAATGGTTGTATGGTAATGATGTACTAATTGCCTTTTCAGCAGTTTGTTGTTCCCTCTAAACTTTTAGTTCCCTCCCGCCCTTATCTAGTGTTAAGCCTTTGCTTGAAAATTCTTCCTCGCACAAAAGTGATACCAAACTCAGACTCCAGCAACAATTGACCCTTTTTCCCTTGTGTGGAATTTTAAGCTTACAGGTGGAAAATACTTTAAGTTCAGAAAACTACAAGCAAAGCCACTCTGAGGCGAAGTGAACATGCTCTAGTACATAAGATAATTAATTATGCAAACCCCATGCCATTTCAAACTAATTTTTAATTTTCACTCATTAGGACAATCATAATGCAAATATTAACTCAAAATGTATCACATTATTTTGTATGAATAACGAGCAATTCCATAATGAAATTTAATAGAACAAAGAGAATCAAAATATATTTATTAACTATAGAAGACACATGCAGTGTTCTGTCTAATTGTTATTCTCTACGGAACAGGCAAGAAAGCAGTCATCCATTAAGAAGAAAGCAAGATTTTATTTACAAGCCCTCACCCAGTTGAGAGTAATTGATCAAATTCAATGTACAGCTTGAAAAAAGTTCTATATCGATGTATCAATCCAATTTGGCTTTGTACTTCTCAACAAGAGCATGAATTTTAAGAAATTCAACACGCTGGCATCTATAATAAAGATAGACTGTCATACGCCCTTTGCACTGCTCCTTTTTACAGTAGGGTAAACCCCCACAGTTAGCCCTTTACATTGCTCAGTATGAGTCCTTCTGATTGTGTGCATTGCATGTGAAAAGAAGGGCATTCATTGATTTTACCTTCAGATGCGAAATCTGGCTGCATTCTTAAATAATAGTCAGTGGGGTAAAATGTCTTCAAGCAGCTAAGTCATGCTGGCCAGCTCTAGGTTATCCTACAACATCGAGGACAGAGAACCAGAGAAACTCCAAACCTGTTTAAGACGCTTCATATTTAAGCTAACCAGTATAACGATGACCTTTTGACATGACTGTTGCCTCCAGAAATCCATGCAAGGATGTATATAACTGTTCAAAGAAAAAGGTAGAGTGATTAGAAATAATGCATTAAGATAAGAGTGACCAAAAAGCTTGAAAGCAGTTTCTTGACATCAGCATGTCCTTCCACAATGGACTAAGACTAAGATCCATCACTATGATGCAAATATGATGTGCACAAAAATAATTAACTTCATAAAAAACTTGTGGTTACACAAATTTTGGACAAATGAAAATCAGCTTGAAAGATAAATTAGAGCTCTGGAACAATGATATACCACCAACCTAAGGATAATGGAAACCTAAGCTGAAACGACATATCCATTGAAATTATTGCCTGCAAGACTGAAACAAAAGAATTCCCTTCAAAGGGATTGATTGAAATACAGTCACCATTCTAGGAAAAGTTTGGTACTAAACCATGCTTTAACAATGAGTATTCCATGTTTGACAGTTCAAATGACAATTTATGTTATGTAGTATCAGCAATTACGTGCTGCACCTTTAAAAGGCCTGCTGAGAGCTAAATATGAAATAAGAAATGGGATGAGGCTTAAAACGCAAGTGCCTACAAAAAACAATGAATACTTCCAGCTCAACAGTTGTGAAATATCACAATTATCAGCAGAATTCTTCATACTTATGATAAAGCCTGAAAAAGTAAACTAGATGGACAGATGGCCACAAACACTTTCTGCAATCTACCGATGTACAAGGTCAACTAGTCGTTGCACTTTTGTTATCTGAATATACTCAATTCAGTTGAAGTGCAAAGATACTGCACTCAAGATACTAAAGTGAAAGTATTTATTGATACCTCTAAAAAAATGATGTTGCCTTCTAGTCAGTTGTAACATCAGCAAAGTTCCTACACAGCCAATTCTAGACCAATTCACAACATATGAAACTTGGACTCCATGGCTCATCCTTCAATTCGAAACACTTAGCCATCTTCCAAAGATATGCAGCGGCTTATGCCAAGTTGCATCACTAGGGCACAACATCCACACATATTGCACAGGTCTGAGATGTGCCTAGGGCCTTGCCAATGCTCCCATATTCCAGGACCCATAAGAAATTCAACAGAAATCTTAATCAATCTCATCTTTAACCAGAAATCTGCGTGAAGAAACAATCATCTCCCATTGAAATGAATGCAAAAATTAAGGTGTAAATCGCGCCCAACTGACAAGTCGGCCACGGATCGACAGTTACTGCGTAACTACGAAACACAGTAATTTCTTACATGCAGAAGCAGCTGCAGATTCGCACGATGCGGATAACGGCGCCGAGCAACCGGGGAGGTGCACACAGACGGCGTGAAGCCCTTGCCGAGGGAACACCTGACCGCAGTACACACCTCCGAGCACTCGCCACCACTGCCGACGACCAATACCATGGCGCTACGCTCCGGCGCCCACCGCTACCCGCGCCCGGCGGCCGGCACCGCATCCGCATTCGGCGTTGGCGGCGGCTCCTCGGCGGCCAACCGGAGGAAGACGACGAGTTGGGCCGAAACCATTGACGCAAAGTCCAGAAGTTATTAGACTGTTAAAGGCCCAAGAATCTCTGCCGACATTGACCAGTTTGGCCCATTAATAATAGCAAATAAATAAAAGAAATAGAATTGATCTAAAAAAGAAATAGAATTAACATGCTTTATTTTTTCAAGGGAACGAACCTGCTTTCTACTAAATAGAAAATCAAAATTTTGGATTGCTTGTTGCAACTAGAATCTTTTTTGTTTTCAGTTAACAATGAGGACCTTTCTTGTTTTGTAACACCATTACAAATATCAAATTTTGCATACCTGTCCGATACAACATCATATGATCATGTCTTGATGCCAGACCATGGCATGTCTTATTTTATCCAAGTAAAACTTATTTTCTGCCTTTGTAAAATAATACAATAGAAAATATCAAAGATCTAACTTTGCATCAAAATGGTGTAAGTACCCAACTTTTTGAAAAGATTCCAACCAATTTTACAGAAAAACGATTACCCAACTTCCATAAGAAAAAAAATGAAACCCAAATTGTGCCGCCTTTAACAGTCTTGACTTGTGGCTTTGACACTCCTCTCCTTATTTTCTCTCTTTCTTTTTTTCTTTTGCGAGGAACACTCCTCCCCTTCATGGACACAAAACCAATCTGTTTGTCAGTTCTGTAAACTTTATGCAACACTTAAATTGACTCATGACACGTCATCATCAGGTTTGGATTGTGAACTATTGATTTGATTAAAAAAAATGTTCTTTGGAGAACTACAAATGAAAGTGTCCGTGACCTCCTTAAAAAAGGAGCGAGATGACGAAGGGGAAAAAGAAAGAAGATGAAGAAAGAGGAAGTGGAGGATGGACCAGGTGATGAGGCTTGTCATTAGCATCGTAGGTGGATAACATCGAGCCCAGAGCCTAGATAAGAGTGAGTATGTTAGATTATAGCGTAAGAGTTCTTTTGAAATGCTGAATTTTTAAAATCAAATATATTTCTATAAAAACATCTTCAACCATTATGTAAATGAGTTTACTAAACAAAGAATTTTGAAAGTGACTGAAAAAACAAACCTCCAACCGTTCTCTAGATGAGATCACTAAACATAATGACTATCAAAACAATGCCTTTCACTCTTCATATTTGGCAATATGATTGGAACTCCCTAAAAACATATTTTCACAATTTTAATTTTTAGAAAACAAATTATTAGGAGTTGTTGAAGGACATGCTTTCTTTTTTACTTTCAATAGTTTTAGAAATCTTTTAAATCCTACCTTTAGGAAGTATTCCCTTTGTTCTTTAAATGTTGTCGTTAGGACAACAGATTTAGTTTAAATTTGAACTAACTTTCCTGTTCTAACGATAATATTTAAAAAATAAAAGGAGTAGTTTTTTACATAATGATGGGACATGCTCTAAATTTGAGTTGTTCTCTATATTGTTGTTAAACTTGCGTTGCAGAGCAGTCCAAACCGTGGTCCGCAGCCGTTGCCTGAAAAGCTGTGCCCTCAATCCCCCTCGTCGTGGCCCGTGCGTGCTTCTGCCGATCTCGTTCGCCCACGCCAGCACGCATCCCTTCGCCGAAAGCCCGGCGACGTCACTGCCGGCGACACTCGCCGTGGAGGCGGCGCAGGCCACACACAGGGGCAAGCCCGTAAATTGAACCGCCCTCCTTCCCAAGTCTCAAGTCACGCACCCGCCCCCACCTTCTCGAGTCTCGACTCCTCTTTCCCCTCCCGACTCCGCCTCGTCGCCGCGCTCCTCCCCTGCGCGGCCCCTCCGCGAGTCTCTCCGGTCCCCAAACCCTAGCTCCTTCCCGGTCGGCGGGAGCCCCATTCGGGTACGATCCGATCGGATTCCCCTCCCCTTACTCCGCGAATTTCCCCCGATTTTCTACTGATTTTTTTTTCGGTGGTCGGTGGGTGTGTGAACGTGCGTGCAGGCAGGCGGCGATGTTCTTCTCCGGCGACCCGTCCGCGCGGAAGCGGGTGGACCTAGGCGGGCGGAGCAACAAGGAGCGCGACCGCAAGGTGCTGCTCGACCAGACGCGCGAGGAGCGTCGCCGGCGCCAGGCCCTCCGCCTCCAGAACTCCTCTGCCACGAAGATCCAGGTCTGTGCACAACTCGCGCCACGTTGTAGGGTTTGGGGGGCGGAACACGGAGCAAGATAGGGTTTTATAGAGAGCTATGTACTCTGTAATGTTGTGGCCACTGAGATCCAGCACCGAGCTTTTGCGTGTTGGTGGATGGTGTGATATTTCGGTCGGTGTGGCCTTAGCGGAGAGGGGCTCTGTGCTAGAATGTAGCTTTGGGAATCTTGTAGTTGAGGTGGCACTCGAGCTTGAGTAATTCTAGTGAACATGTAGTACACAGGTTTGTTTTCCGTTTCTGTTTTTACGATGAGATGGCCGCAGTGGACTGGCTCAATGTGGCCACACAGTGTGTCAACTTGAGTTATGGTTAGCTTGAAGAATTTCGGTAGATGAAATTTGTCAGAACCGTGAGGAACTAGGGCTGCGTTACTTGCCCACGAACTACTAGTTATTTCCTATTGGTTCATGCACATGTTAGCTTTTGTCGTTTCGTGTGGCTTTATTGTCGTTTGTTTGCTGGGCGTTACAAAGCATTGTGTGTGAAAAAAATCTCATGCATGTTGTTTTTTGTCATCGTGGATTTTTAGTACAGTGGGCATCTTAATTTTTTGTTAAACCATTATTCACTACCTTTTAGAGAACCACCACTCAGCTGCCTTACCTTTGTATGCTCCCAGAAGGAAAATCTTAGTCTACATATATTTGAGTTGACAAAACAAAATGGAACTTAACTAATTATAAGTTGCAGAAATTCTTCAGAGGGAAGAAGGTTTTGGAATTGGCACGGTCGGAAGTTCGGAAGAACTTTTACTCAACTTTTGGGGAGCGCTGTGAGAGAATAGATTGGTATGTTACCAGGCCTCAAACATCTAATATTTGTGATATCTTATTTCTTGTCAAGATATCTGATTACCTTGATACTGAATCAGGAACACCTTTGGCACTAATTCTGATTTCCTTCGTCAATTGCTGTTTTTCTTCAATGCAAATGAAGAAAATGATATTGCTATTCTCTGTCAAGTCTGCAATTTGCTGTTACAGTATGTTAAGCGTGGCGGTAAGAATCATATCCCTATTTAACAATGTTCCTTTTTTTTGTAATTGTATGCATATATTATGTTGTTGTTTCTTAGAACTTACTTTACCTGTGCCAGATTTGAAATTAGGAGTCACATCTTGTTCACTAATCTAATCTGTATGGTGTCGCCTAGGCGTCCACCATGAACGCCTAGGCGCTGTGAGGGGATCAAGTGCCACATATCGCCACAAAAACTTGAATGTGGACTTGGGAATGTCGTAGGAATTTGCTTCTATACGTTGCTCTGGGTTCGCTCTCTATAGACTGTAACAGAAAATGTGATTTGTTGCTTATCAATTTCTTTTGCCTTTCTCCCTTTCAGGCCCTCTACATCCTGAATGTATATAAATATTGCTCAGACATTTTGTTATTTTTTATATATCTCAGTTTCCTTATCGTAACTTTTCACTCAATTCTATTATTTCGTCATCAACGTGCAACCCCATTTACAGCTATGATCATTGTCTCCTTGTATAAAATGCTCCTTTTTTTTCACATGACATGTAGTCCATGCAAAACTTTGCTATTTGAGTGAATTTTCTATCGTTTGGGCATTACAGCTTTCTAGGTAGTAAACTACTTGAAGACTTCTGTTTAGCATTTTACTTCTGCACGATCTTTTCCTTCATGATATTCCATGTTCATTCTCACTGTTTTTGAAGCATTTCCTATAATAGTATTTTCCCCCCTTTTTTCTTGTAGGAGATATAGTAACACTCTTTGCTGGTGCAAACGACTCCTCACTGGAACCTCTTGTGGCTCACAGAGTTAAAAAGCTTACCCTCATATGTGTGCAAGCAGTCTACCAAAAGAGGTAAGCTGAAGGAAAAGCGGATTTTAGAATATTCATCTTTGGGTGGTTATTGTTTGCTGTGAAATGATTAGAGGTGCCATTATTCATCTTCTATGAAGAGGGTGGTGGGGGGGGGGATGCATTATAAATATAATTTACTCCATGGTTTCTGATCAAGATACAAGTTAATCAAATGAATGAATGTAACTCTGTTAATTAAGTATCCTCCCTCCTCTTCTAAACACACACACTGCTCCATGCACCTTGCATTCTGCTAAACTTTTTTGTCCCTATCATCCTTGATGATATTAATGACATTGCATGTGACCCCTTTCCCCCTTTTTTTTTTTATAGGAATGACTGGAGTTGTCAACTTTTGACAGCATCTGGAAGTGCTTCAGTGCCGTTTTACTCATTGCTAGAAACTGTAGCTTGCTTGATAAATCCTAATCTTCCTTGGAACTGTAAAGTAGTTGGATATCTTCAGCGGCAAAAGATCTATTGCTTATTTCGGGGCATTATTATTTCATTACCAGTAAGTTCTGTTTCTATCTCTTACTGTGGTCTTTGAATTGTTCTTTACCACATCTGGAAATGTTTGGTTGGTGTGCTGATCAAATTTTATAGTAATTAACGAACATGATATTATTGCAGTTTTACTTGAGGGCATATGCTTATAGTCCCTCGGCTCTATGTTTCATTAATGCTGGGCCCAACTTCTTTTAAGAAACAACACATATGTTCTTGAAATGTGAAGTGTGGTGATTTTGTTAAACACACCGATACAAACTGTGAGAACCTCATGCATTTTCTGTTTCCACTCACGTTTACATTTTAGGCAGTCCTGTTCTTGGTATGGTCTTGTCATTGCAAAACTGGTGTGTTAAACATTTCATCTGTGATATCAGCAGGCGTATTTAAAGGCCTCACCCCAGAGGCCCTTTCACAGCCAAGAGTGCTTTTAGTTAAATCAGGCAAAAAAAAAGTTATGTTTGAAGTAATAGAAAAATATGCTAACTCATGTTAGCCTGGTCCTTATCTAAGCTAGGCCAAAACATTATTCCTTTTACCGGACCTAGATATGAATAATATTGAGAGTTCTTGATCAGCCCTATATTGTGTGTATTGAAGTGAAATTGCCATAATTTGTCACCTTCTGAGCGTAGATACATTCTGCCGTGTATCATGTAGTGGTTGTCCAATAAGATGTAGGACAGACTCATCTGTCACAACCAGAGTATGCATTGATGAGTTACATGCAAACTGTGCTGATCAATAGACACCTAAAAATTATAGTCCGCTTCCCCTCATAAAGAAAGATAACAGTTATAGTCCGCATTTTGGTAAATGTTGTCATGTGTCTGTTTGTACAACTTCATAACCCAAATGTTTGTTTGAGCAATCACATTCTTTCGTAATACTAGTAATGATGCTTAATAATACTGCTCTAAGCCTTACTTGACTTAGAGATGTTCTAAGCCTAGATTTATTTCAGTCCCGTGAAGAACTCTATTGCATATGGGACATAGAAAGTCATGGTTACAAGATTGCGGAACTGTTGAGTTTCAACTCTTTTTTATTAGCATCTTCTGGTAGATAGTGTATATCTACATGCCACAAATGCAATAAATTCTTGTTCTGTTGCTTTTTTCCTTCTCGTGGACAGCACATGGAGTGCCATAGTAGCGTTAGCATATATACTTCAACTTCAGTGGTGGGTTTATAATTTTTCTGATGGATATCGTCATAATTCAGCAAAACGCAAGAAACTTGGGGCATGTTGATAGTGCATCTGCTCTGGAGCAAGTTCTCATGCTTGTTACTTCACATGTTGGCCATCATCCATGCTGTTGTCCGATAGTGAATCCAAGATGGAGCTTCTCCTCTCAGCTTCTATCCATTCCTTTTCTATGGCATCGCTTGCCACATCTCAAGAAGGTCAGCAATTCTCTTAATTATGTGTTTGATCATACCATTTCAGAAACATCTCACATGGCTGCATTGTACTTTGTTCTTTGCTCAGTATGGCATTCTTGGGCGAGTGTGAGTCTAAGTCATTTTATAGAGTTAGACTCTTATATAAACTAATATCTCTGTGAGATAATTTATTTCCTCTGAGGAATTGAATGCTTTGAATGATTATTGCAATGGTAATGCACCTGATACTTGGTTCTTTACACTTCAGGTTTTCTCAGTTAATGGGCTCAGCAAATATTACATCCATCAAATTGCTTCCTGTTTGCCTAGTCTTGGTGATGTTCTTCCAAGTGATATATCTGCTAATCGTCCAGGATATGCATGTGTCCTTGCAAATGTTCTTGAAGCTGCAACATGGATTTTGTCTGATGCAAAGTTTGCTTCTGACACAGTAGGTTTTTCAACTATAATTTGTGTTTTTACAGTATCTTGTTCATTTCAGTGCACATCCACCAAACTGATGGAGAATGCACCAATTTTTGCTTTATGTTGGGAAACTTGGCCCCTGTTCTAAACTGAGCGTTCTAGACTTCTAGTCCCATTCTTACAGTTACAGTTACATACTGTTTGGATCTGACATTATTTTCATTTATGATGTCCCTGAGTGACCATGATCTATTTTGATAGCATTATTCGTCACTGCTGCTTTCACATAGTCACATATTCTGCATGATTGTGTTATGATGTTTCTTCTATTCTTATGTCTCAGTGTGCTGATTTTTCTAAAACTATTTATTTATTTGTTGTTATTTTGTTGCTTAGAAATATGGTAAATAGCTATGGAGTGATTTTTTTTTTTTTTTGACATCGTTGATTACCACTTGTAGATTGATTTGTTAGTTTTACAAATATGCTCTCGTATGAGCATGAAGAAGACCATCTCTGCTTTTAAAATCTTATTATTACATGGAATACGAACTTCTAGTTTTATATGTACATCATTCCTGTGACAGCAAAAAGAAGCTCAGTAGGACTTAGTTTTGGTACTTCGTCCAGCATCCTTTTTGTTTATGTCCTATCTTGGTTGTATGAGGTACATTGTCATAGCAGGACCTAAGGAATAAGGAGGAAAAATAATTCTCTTGTGATGCCAACCACTTAGAGTGTGCGATGTTTTCTTTTTGTGCACCCATGTATTTTTTTTTATAATTTTATGTAAATATTTTTGCAACACAGGCGGCTGACATCATTTCTGTTTCGACATCGTTATTGGATGCATTGCCAGCAATCACATCACCCACTGAAAGTAAGTAACATACTAGCAAATTGTAAAAACTTTGAATCTTTTAGCGGAATCTTTTAGTTTATGTAGCACTTCTTTTTTTTATTGTCACTTAGTTATATTGCAGTATCCTTGTGATATGTGGTAGTTAGAAAACATGCAAATGCAATTTATGTTACGTGGCACATGTTTCTTTTTCCCTTTGTCATGAAAGTTTTTTTCATTGTTATATGTATGGGCTACTAAAAATTATTATGAATGCATCACAGTATAGAATAGATTTACATAATGATCCACTATTGGAACAAACCGTCTAGACATCTACTGCCTGAGCCTAATACTGTTAGTTCCAGAAATAACGTCAAATAAACTAGCAAAGGCAGAAATGATAGTAGAGATGCCCACATGACCACAGCTCTATTGCTCAAATACTTCTGGATGTAATGAACATGGATTCATGGATCTTAGAAGAAAGTAAATCAGTTCGACTAGCTAGTCAACCATCTGCGATGAAATGGTTTCTTATTTTTCTTTTTCTTTTTCTTTCTTTTGTTCCACTCTTCTTAAATATGCACAGGGCCAGATGACGACGACGATGATGACATGCCGATGGATATTGATGTCAAAAATGGTCTTGATGTTGATTTGGAAAGGCAGATAACTTCAGCAATTGATTCGAAGTTGCTTCAACATTTGGTATGAATCCTGATGACCTTGCCCTTCTATGCATTGAGATCCATATTCTTATTTTTTCTTGTTTGATTAGTTTTAAATTCTTTATAATGGCTACTAGGTGAATGCACTATTCAGAGGTACATTAATCACAAATCATACTGATCCTGCTGGACCGTCAGATGCAGAGGTGGAAGCTGTAGGATCTATTTGTGCTTTTCTTCATGTCACATTTAACACATTCCCTCTAGAGCGAATTATGACTGTGCTGGCATACCGAACTGAAATTGTTCCTGCACTATGGCATTTTATAAAACGATGCCATGATAATCGGAGATGGCCACATTTTCCCAAGTTTCTGTCTTCGTTGCCTGCAGATGCTCCTGGTTGGATTCTGCCGATCTCTGTATTCTGTCCCATATACAGGTCGGGCAGTTTTTGTTTTCCCTTTATTATCACAAACTTTAGCTGGCTAATACTCCTTTCTCGGCTTCGACTGTCCAATTGTTAGAATGTAGAAAGTGCAACATCTTTCCTCAGATGCCTATCAATGCTTTGTTGTGTTTCCTTGTACCAGGCACATGTTGAAGATAATTGATAATGGGGAATTTTACGAACAGGAGAAACCTCTTTCCCTCAAGGATTTGAAGTCCTTGGTTCTCATTCTAAAGCAGGTAAGATGATACAAACAGTCACAATGACCTATTCACTTACTATGCTGCATATACACTTTTCTATACTCTATAGCTGTAACATATTAGCTATCGATGTCTCCATAAATTTTTTTTTTTGGATGGTTAAGTACTTAAGTTACTCTTCTGCATATAACCTCATATTGGTTTCACCTTTCTTTTCTTCCGTACAATGTTCTCCACTATTACTGACAGCGATTTCACCTCCAGTTCATGTCTGGCACTGGTTTAAATAAACTTTTGAATTTATGGACAAAAATATTGTGTGATGTTTTGGATTAGTTAATTATAGTTCCTGCATCCAAGCTAATGTTTCCATGATGTTTTATTTGCTCTTCTGTAATGTTGGATCTGTAGGCTTTATGGCAACTCTTGTGGGTTATTCCTCCATCCTCGACTCAGAAAGCATTACCCAATGCTTCAGGCCTTAAGAAACTATCTGTTGAGAATGTCAAGACCAAAGCTAGGGTCGGATTATCTGAGCTGCTCACACAGGTCACTACTCTATCTTGATATATCATGTTGTCATTATTTTGTTTATTTCTTTGAAATAACAGTTTGGCACTTGGGGTTACTTTTTAATGTGGTACTCTAAATCATAATGTTCATACCGCATGGTGAGAACCCACCGATGGAGACGTAGTATCAGCATTTGTCATATGCTTGGGACATGAACCTTTGGTTGATGGTTGGAAGATTCTTATGAAGTTGATTGTGTATATTGGATTTGACATTTTAGTCTTTCCAGGCACCAAGATCATCCTTTAGTATAAGGCTATCACATGTCTGAATATTAGATTGTTGCTTACCAAGCACAAGAGATTCTTGTTTATATCTGAGATGATTTACATGAATTATGCCATTCATTGAGCTTGTCCCCATTGACTGTACACTTGATGGAGTAGCCGTTTCAAATCTAAGAGAGAGAGAGAGAGAGAGAGAGGGGGGGGGGGGGGGGGGGGGGGGCATGCATAGTCTTCTCACGCTGAAGTTCTCTTGGAACTAGTAATTTGGTTATTGCACGTGTGCTGTGCACAAACATTGTGAAATGAAGGAAGTATTTTACTTACGAGATGAAGTGTTGACTAATTTCCTGCACATTGCATCTACATTCAGTAGTTTCAGTTAGCAGGTTTGTTTAGCTAGCAGTTTTTGTTTGATTCAGTTTGTTTAGATAGAGCACATGGTGCTTATTTAGTTTATTACAGCCATGATAAGGTGTGGTCCTCCACTGGAGGTTAGTTTCTATTAAGCTATATTTGCTACTATACATCTGAAAAGCTGCAGCTCAAAACTACTTGTGCTTCAGTTCCAACATGAAGTTCATTAGATTAACCAGAACTACTACCTAATTGCAGTTGCAAGACTGGAATAACAGACTCCCATTTACTTCCACAAGTGATTTCTATTCTCAAGAAGCAACAAGTGAAAATTTTGTCTCTCAGGTAGTGAACATCTATGCTGTTTGATTAATTTAAATGTATTCAAATGTTCATTGTTGTAAGATTATGCACATGATTTTCAGGCAATACTTGGCAACACTCGAGCTTCAGAGATCATAAAGCTTGCTCCCTTTTTGGCACCATTTACTAGTAGAGTCAAGATATTCACTGTAAGTTATTTTTAAATTGTTGTGTAAATAATGGTGAGTATGTCTTATTAATTTTTTGTGTTTCTGTGGCAGTCTCAGTTGGCAAATTCTAGACAGTCTACTGCCCATTCGTCATTGACGAGGCATCGGTTAAAAATACGGAGAAGCCGACTTCTGGAAGATGCTTTTGATCAGCTAAGTTTACTTTCCGAAGAGGATCTCAAAGGACCGGTATGATGATAATCTATCGTCTCATGTTTTCACATGTTCTGCTGAAGTGACAATCTCATTTGAACCAGTGTAATGAACACATGTACAATTGACATTCTGAATTTCTTGGAATGTAGATTCGAGTGGCATTTATCAATGAGCATGGCGAGGAAGAGGCGGGAATTGATGGAGGTGGAATTTTCAAAGATTTTATGGAAAATATCACTAGAGCTGCTTTTGATATACAGTACGGTCTATTCAAGGTATCAGCTCTTTTGGTCAATTACATCCATCTTGTGCAAAGGGGTTACTGTATTGATTATAATCATTGTTTTTTGTTGTGTGCAACAGTTGTTACATATTAAGTTGGTAGAGTGACAGTACCAAAGCATATTTATTGTTTGAGGCTATGAACACAATCACTTAAAAATTAATGGAATAGCTGTAATTGTAATATATTATTGGCACAGTTTGGGCGATGCCTTACATGTCTCTCTTGTTCTGTTTCTCTATTTCGTAGGAAACGGTTGATCATCTTCTGTACCCAAACCCGGGATCAGGACTGGTTCATGAACAACATCTGCAATATTTCCATTTTCTTGGAATTCTCCTTGGGAAGGTACTTTGATCACGCCCCCCCTTTTTTCTCATGGCTGAGTGGTTGTCAAAATAGTTTAGGTTTTTGATGCAACAGTGCAACTTGTTAGCAGTGCAGCTCAAATCTATTCAATGGTCCAAAGGGGCAATATATACAAATGTATCTAACAGAACTTAGATAGCTCATTGTAGTTGAATGGAAAAGTCTTTGCAATGAAGTTCATGGTAGTTCTATCTGTGTTGGATTAGCCATGTTTAGGCCAATAATGTTAAATTTAGCTGTTTGGTTTGATGTCTGATCTCTGTTCTTGTAACATGCACATATAGCCAGAAAGAAACATAATTATATACAAACATTATAATCATGGTGCTTGATAAAAATAAAATTTTCTCGAATACGAAGGTTCGTATCTTTGTATTAAGATTTAAGAGAGAGAAAGAGCCGGCCCCTTACAAACTGCACCACCTCACTTCGGGTCTAGCCATGAGGGGCTGGGTTACAAAGTAGAAGTTTGAACTTATATAAGCAAACTAAAGAGTGAGACCTGACCAAACTCCTACTCAACTAAGTGGGCAACAAAGCCAACTCGCCCCCCGGCTCCTGACCAAGAGACCGCAGTCCCTTAGCTCCAGCAAGACACCATAGATGTCACTCCTCCTTGAACACCCGAAGGAGCTCATTCATGCTAGGTCGCGCACCTTCAAAGACACATGCATTGCGGTGCTTCCACAAGACCCAAGCTCCCATGATGACGACCGAGTTGAGGCCTTTTCTTGTATTCTTTGGTACTTTCTTGACTGCCTTTCGCCACCAGTTCGCGAAGGATATCTCGTTCCGGCTCGGTGCTCGGTTCGGGAAACCCAGCGGTGCCAAGATGTTGAACCAAAATTCCCGGGAGAACACACAAGTGGTCAGTAAGTGCTGCACATCCTCATCCTCCTGATCACAAAGTGGATGTGGGAGGCCTCGCTTTGCAAGTCGGTCCGCCCTCCAGCATCGGTTTCTAACGGCCAGCCAAAGGAAGACCTTACATTTCAGAGGTACCCATGACTTCCATAGTCGCCGCCAGTGCTCAAATGTGACAGCCCCGTTAAAGAAGGCGTGGTAGGCAGATTTGGAAGAGAATTGGCCTGACCTGTCAAGCCTCCATGTGTGAACGTCTTCAGCTTGAGATAAATTCATTCCAAGTAGCACATCCCACAACTGAAAGTATTGGAACAGCCCAACCATCGATAAACCTCCTTGTATGTCTGTGGGCCATGACTGATCAAGCATTCCTAAAATAACATCTTGATCTTTAATGGTCTGTTTAGTTTACAGACTTTTAGCAGTTCTTTTTTTCACTATTGAATTGCGCTGGTGTACATGCCTCAATGCATGCAAATTTTCAGGCCTGTATGTGTAGATATGAAAAAGGAATCGGCAAATATACAATTGAGACTTGGGATTCGATTCTCCTTTTATAAGGTGCATTAGGGTCAGGCACATAGTAAACATCGCTTCAGCCTCATGCTCGCTTTGTATTTTAAAACAGAGGAACTATCTATCGGTTTATTGGGTATGTTTGTAGTGCCATTGAAAGCTCAATAATTTAGTTAACCGCCCTGTCGATGTTTGAAGGTGCAACCTTATAAATATAACTTCGTAGTGGTTCCAAATTTCCTATATGACAGTTTTACTCGTTTGCATCTTACTGTAGTATTTTAATTATTTTCACGATTCGGGCTATGACCTGTTTCTGGTTTTTTTTTTCCAGGCAATGTATGAGGGCATACTTGTTGATGTGCCGTTTGCAACATTCTTCCTGAGCAAGTTGAAACAAAAGTACTCTTCTTTTCCCCTCCCTCCCTGGCTCCTTCAATATTCTCCAGATTATAGTTGAACAGAGGACTGTTTTGTAATCCGTTTGTAATCTCGTGTATGTATGATTGTGTCATGCTTTGGAATTCAAGTATGCAATCTGTATTTAGTTAACGTTCTTAATGATGTCAGCGTTTGTGCTTGATATTCTACTCATTTATCAGGTACAATTTTTTGAATGATCTACCTTCACTGGATCCAGAATTGTATCGACATCTTCTATTTTTAAAGGTTTGGTCCCATTCCACTATATTGAGTCTGGAAGTTTCTTCAACTGATGTTTGCTTTGCCTTGTTCTGATCTCATCTTTTTCCATGCTCAGCATTACAATGGTGATATCTCAGAACTGGAACTGTACTTTGTTATTGTAAATAATGAATATGGTGAACAATGTGAAGAAGAACTTCTTCCTGGCGGGAGAGAGATGCACGTTACTAATGACAATGTTATTACTTTTATCCATCTTGTTGCAAACCATCGGTTGAACTATCAGGTAATAGACTGTAGTTATGTCATTTGCTTGCCTTGGAACGTGTTGCTAAATATTTTGCTTTGGTTTTAATTACAGATTCGTGCACAAAGTACACACTTCTTGCGAGGTTTTCAACAGCTTATAGCAAAAGACTGGATAGATATGTTCAGTGAACATGAAATTCAGGTACATAGCACTACACAACTTTTTGTCTCTCATGATATCTAATGGCATGTGTTTCGTTCTTTTTTGTTTGATGATTATGATTGAGGGAAATGTATACTCCTTTGGTTTTTAATTGTTGTCGTTAGGACAAGATTTTTAGTACTAGAAACATTGTCCTAACGCCAACAATTAAAAACTGGAGGGAGTACACTTTTATGTGTTGTAGGTGTTACTGTAGTTGCTGAATTGTCTTGGTTTGAATCTTGAATTTATGTTTCTTGATAAAAGAGTTCTTTGTTCTAACATCATGCATATTATAGCCTTGTTTTATTTATTTTATCTCACTGTTTTTCTTTCTATAGATTCTCATATCTGGCTCCATAGAAAGCTTGGATATTGATGACTTGCGATCAAACACCAACTACTCGGGAGGATATCATCCGGTATGTATTCTACATGATGGATACCTCATGATTGTACATGTTTTTAAATTTTGAAACTAACATATTAAGGATTGATTCTGATTGTTTTTCAGGACCATGAATTGATTGAGATATTTTGGGAGGTCTTAAAGAGCTTCAGCTCTGATGATCAGAAAAAATTTCTTAAGTAGGTGCCTCTTCTACTTGATTTGAATTTTCTGCTTCATCTGATTTTTTGTGTTGTAGTTTCTTTTATATTGATGCTTATCATGTTATCTGTACTGAATTCTGCTACTAGAACATAGAATAGAGGACAGATATACTGTTGGTTGATTGTCTTTGTCTATGAACACTTTCGCATTAACATCTGTTAGTCATTCTTGCAACTCATTGATATCTATGTAAACTAAGAAACACATACTGTACAACCTCCAGGCATGGACTTGAACTCTAGTTTGTGGTAGAATTGATATTTGCCATGTCTTGCATATCATAACTTATTGAATGTTTTACTAGTGGAATTATGATAGTAGATCCTCAATTTTTAAATCAATGCCTTTTCTTTAGTCTCACGTATATGGTGCCGATAAATGGGCAGGTTTGTGACCGGATGTTCTCGTGGCCCGCTCCTTGGATTTCAGTACCTTGAACCAAAATTTTGCATTCAGAGGTTCAGTATATCTGCCTGATTATGTTGCCCTTTGAGAGCTGTGAATGGTTATCCTTAACTTCCTCATTTATTTCCCTTGAATGCAGAGCTGGTGTTCCAGGCATGGAGGAGCATGGAGACCGCTTGCCTACGTCGGCTACTTGCATGAACCTTCTGAAGCTTCCTCCTTATAAAACGTCAGTAGTTTGCTACCACATACAATATCTTGGTGGCCCATGAATTATTTTACATTCAGCTTGATGATTGATTTATTCCAGCGTTACTGACGGGTCTTTGGTTTTTTTAACAGAAAGGAGCAGTTGCAGACCAAATTGTTGTATGCGATAAATTCAGAAGCTGGTTTTGATCTAAGTTGATCAGTTTTCGGATTCAGTCTTGTGCAGTGTAGATAGTTGGTAGATAACAGCTTAAAGGCACCCAGGGCCAAAGCACCGACCATCGGGCCCCATTTGTAGCCCTGAAAGGAAAAGAGTTGGTGGATAACAGGAGGGGGAGGCTGTAATAGCTGGCTGCTAACTAGCTCCCCAGAAAAATAGGCGCATGTTGTTTAGTCAGCCATGAACATGTACATATATGTAATTGTGGCTGATGCCTTGTTGTGGTATAATAAAATCGCTGAGGTTAAATTCAGCAATCCGCAGCCTGAGACAGTACATATTGCAACTAGGAGACCAAAAGGATTCAGACGGCACATGATCGTTACTCTGAAAAATATCATTGCAATGTACGTGGAACATTCAATGTAGAGAATCACACAGCTTAGAAGAAAACATTCCTGAGAATTTAAGTTAATTGGCTAAAGTATTTCAGACGCTGCTTGCATATTTGACCTCGTAACATGACTTCAATCAGGGGAAGACATACATATACTGGCAATCATACGACGGATGCTTCGTGAAAAATAAAATAATAATAATAATAATAATAATAGGCTCTGCAGCGGTTTTATGTTGGAAAAAGTGCAAAGAGAAATAAGACCTGCATGAATAGGGGCAAAAAGGGTAAAAATTTTGGAGCTTCGTTGGAGATGGCTTCAAGAGAAATCTAAATTGTTTTCTTGGATGAAAACAAAATTGTTATAGTTATTGACTTTTTTTAGTTATACTTGATTATTTGTCTTATTTAAAATATTAGTTACAAATATAAATTATTAGTTAATTTTAATTTTTCTAGTAATAAAATAAATTATAAGAAGATATATGATATTTTTAAAGAAAATAAATAACATAAATTGTCAAAGATAACTCAACAATGACAATAATTTTGGGACGGAGGAGTATAAGTTTTGATTTTGATTATTCACTCATAGATTGATATTTTGGCATAGACAATAAAAAGCTCGGTTGATGTATCTATGACCGGATTTCCAAATAACTTACATTTATCTCTTATTTGTTTTGTATTGCCATTTTTTATTTTCTATTATTAAGCTCTTCTTTCTCTAACTATGATAACCGGTAAAAGTATACGTATCAAATGAAATCTGATGTAGAAATTTTTAGATAATTATGTTTTTACTTCTGATTCCAACTTTAATTGTGATTTCAACACTCTTCCTTTTTAACTTTGTGATTTTAGTTCTACTAGAGGTAAACTTTGTCTTCATCAAAAATAAAATTACAATTAGACATCTAACTAGAGGTAAAATCACAATTGCCTATAAAAATTTTTGGGGATGCATCATCTTTGTAGTCAAAAGCGTAAGTTCGAATAAAATGCGGAGGACTATTAGACTTTAAAAGATTTTCGTAGAAGTATGAATCCATGTTTATCCAAAATGTGGCAATAAATTATTGTGAGATAATTACATATATTTATACCTACTACTCGATGGTTTACTTTTTCACGAAGGAAAGGCAAGAGATTGATAAGCATTTCAGAATATTCTTTTAAAAGAAATTTGACCATTTTCAGTTCCGCTCTTCGATCTCTTCGGACGGACAGGTCCCAGACAGGGCGCGACCTGCGACCACGAGCATCCACCGAAGCTCTTGCAGTCGTGCACCCAGGGAAGCTAGGGCGCGGCCGCGCGAGGCGGTGTCGGTGGACGGGATCGCCGAGCATCCATGGATCAGCGCCAGGTGGTAAAGCCGCTCCATTCCTCGCCTCTTCTTGGTTCTGGTCCCATTCCTTCTCGGATTGCATCGGGTGGGAAATTGTTCCGGATCTGGGGGGCTCTTAGAATTCGAGTTGACAAGTTTCAGTTCGGATCCTAGTCTGTGGTGTCCTCTTTGTGATGTTGTATAAATCTCAATCTGGCTGCAGAAGGGGATTGGTGTCGGTGAGATCTGAGCTGGTCGATGAAGAAGCAATGAATCAATATTTCGTTTCTAGGACTGACTAGGTGTACTTATGTTGATTTCTGGGGCTTAATTGTACTATCGATTCTGCTTAGCTTTGATCATCTGCTCAGTTCCTATCTGATATAATTTCTCCAAACAAGTAATGACATGAACATTGTTTCAGGTTGTTAGTGAGAACTATGCCAATCCTATAACATGCTTCTTCCATGTTCTCTTCAAGGTAACCGTTTCCTGTTGCATGGATCTTACATTGCATCATGAAATCAGTAGTTTGTGTTTGAAGTTTTGAACTCTTGCTAATTCTTGCATTTGTGTGAAGGCTGCGGCATTGGCCTTCTACATCCTGTTTTCACTCTTTGTGAAGAGCTTTGTCATCATCTTCGTGATTACCGTGCTCCTTGCCGCACTTGACTTCTGGGTGGTGAAGAATGTCAGTGGTAGGATTTTGGTTGGGCTGCGCTGGTGGAATGAGATTGATGACGAGGGTAACAGTGTGTGGAAATTTGAGTGCTTGGATGGCGAGGTTTGTTCGCATTTTGTGTTATATTGCACTTTCTGTTTTAGTGTGCGAAATTATTTTAAGCTGACTTGAGTGTTCCTTGCAGTCTCTCGCTCGGATGAACAAGAAGGACTCATGGCTGTTCTGGTGGACTCTTTATTTGACTGTAAGTGATATTTCATCTTTTATAGAGCATCAGAGCGTATCATTGTATAGGTGGTACACTATCTGCATTACTTTTACATAGAAACTTGATGTCTGAGAATACTGAGTTGGGCATTGATATCTGTGATATCTGTGAATTTTATGAAATACTCAAATAGGAGTAAAAGTCTTCACTATCTTGCTTTAGTTAATAACCATCAGGTATAAGTTTTTTTTTTATATAATTGATAGGCAGATATGTGGAGATTATTTTTTCTTTTTACTTCTGTCACTTATTCTTTGTCAATTTTTTTCATGGCTAGAACTAGAATCATGGAACTGTTTTCTTGAGTGGTGCCTCCTACATGAATAAAAGTTTATACAAACGGTGGGATTCTAGCTTATCACTTGGTTAACAATCTCATTTGTCACACACAGTTAGGACCGTAACACAGCTGACCCTTGGCCCTAGCTGTGCCTGTTGTTCCTTCTTTAGTTCTTTCCATGCTATGCTATGTTAGCCTTTCTTTGATTGTACTGTTACTTGTGAACGAATCTAGATGATCTGTTTGTTCTCTTGAAACAAATGAAAGTCTATCTACCTTCGAGTCTTAATTACATGTAAATGAGAAATGATACCAAAGAACGGTCTGATATGCCAACACTGTTCCTGTAAAATACAGTACTTAGAATCTCCTTTTTATGTTTACCAACTACTGTGATAGACTGCATATTAATGAACCTCTTAATGTCTCAGGCTGCTGCATGGATAGTTCTCGGTATATTTTCACTCATCAGATTTGAGGCTGATTACCTTCTTGTCATTGGAGTTTGCTTGAGCCTAAGCATTGCAAACATTGTTGGATTCACCAAATGCAACAAAGGTATGGCATATGTCTTCATTTTGTAGCAAAAAATTTGGCTAAGTTAATTTGCTCTGTACTGGTTGATCTCTCAGATACTGATAATGGATTTAGATGAACAGTGTCGCCGTCAGCTGAAGTATACATAGTTGTATAGCTAATGGTTGGTTGTATTTTTGCATAATTTCATCATTTGGGTTAATGTGCTTTCCAGTTCAGTTTTTGGGTTGCTGTCCCACATTAGGCTCTGACATGCTGCAGGAATAAAATTTGTGAGCTATCATTGCTTGGTTTAGATCATACTTCAAATCTTCATTACGTCATCTTGTTCTTATTTCTATTTAAATACTTGGGGTTTGAGAGTCCTGCATTTTTAATGTTGGACCCCTGTGACTGTGGATATAGAACTTGTTCCTTGAAAGCTTGCCACAATTCCTTTGCAGAGGCTGTGATATTCCAATCAGAATCTAACGGACTGCATTGTATTATTGTTTCACAGATGCCAAGAAGAACATCCAGGCCTTCGCCCAAAATGCGCTCGCTTCCCGCGTCACATCATCGCTGCAATCAGCATTTGGAGTTATCTGAAGTCCAACATGGAGGTCTTAATACTACACACAAAGGTGTACAATTTGTCTCGAGGATTAGTATGCATTCTATATTAGTAGCTTTGCTCTGAATGTGAAGATGTCCCCCGGCGTAGATAGCATATCCCACTATTCCATTTTCATAGAGTTTTTGACCCATACAAAAAACGGCCGATTTTGTTATGACTACTTTTTTTTATTATTTGTCCATGAAGCTGACACTTGTCTCTTGCACTGAAGAGCATATATTCTCTACATCATCTTTTTCACCATGGAGATAAAAACCAGTTGCTATAGTGAATATTGTTGTACTTATATGAACCTAATGGCAGTGGATTTGTCAACATGGGAGTAACTACACCTGTAAGTAGAATGGAATTATCCTATAGGGAAAATCTATTCTACTCTCAGGTGTAGTTACTCCCATGTTGACAAATCCACCTTAGGTATATGTTCATACCTATTTATCATTTTAAGTATGTATATATACTTTTTGAGAGTGATAATCATAAAATTTTTTGAATGAACTTCTAGTTATAAGCATATGAACATATATCGTATTTACTACTATATAAAAGTTAGTATGTCTCTGTACTTCATATATCCCAACGAAAAAAAGTGAATATGTCCATGTACCCTCTAGTATGACTATATACTTAATTTACAAACCTCAAGTATGTAATGATACTCTCTAGATTGCGAGATATACACGTGGAGGAGTAACTACACCTGAGAGTAGAATATATATATATATATATATATATATATATATATATATATATATATATATATATATATATATATATATATATATATATATATATATATATATATAAAGAAGCAGGAGCGTGGTGAGACCCCTTCAAATATATTGAGAGTAATGTTCTCAAATAGAAAGCGTGGTGTGACCTTATAAATAAGAATAATGTATTTTGCTATAATATATCTTACTCAAAATAATGACATTCTGACATGACATTGTAAGACATGGTCATGCGATCAAATCATGAGGCAAAAAGATTGTTGTTGATAGTACACCAATTATGCATGTCATGCATGCTAAGACAAGAAGGAAAGAATCGCACGCTAAGGAACCTAGTAATTAAAAGAAGATGACGTCAAAAGACATAGCACCTGGTGTTGTGATATATGGAAAGGTGTGAGACATCTAGTGTCCTTGCTACAAAAAAAAGGAGGTTACGTGACCTGAAAACAGGAAGAGAGTACCGCTCGCTTGACTATAAAAGGAGAACCTTGGCTTCGAAAGGACACGGATCGCAGAGTCACCTAGCCATCCATTGCAATCTTCCAGAATGCTCTTTCGCCTCCACCACCAAGTAGTAGTAGTAGTCCACTTGTAAATTAGAGAGTGTAATTCCACTGTAAGATATCGTTTACAAGGTAATCCTTCCTTTGGGTGTTTAAGTGTTTTAGGGTTCTCGAAAGGGAAAATCATATGTAAGCTATATTTGTGGAAATGAAGTAATATCGTCTTTGAAAATCTCTTGATATGATCCAGTTCTTACATATGAATTAAGTTTTTATGTTAGGGACCCTATAGGAGAAACCTCTACGGCGTAGTCCTTGGTTTAGCCTAGTTTGAGGCGTTAGAGAGGATCATATGTTGCTGCAGAGAAGTGTTTCCTTCGAGTGGAACTGCATGTGAAGACGATAAAAACTTTCTGCATATGTTTGTGACTAGCTTATATATGAAAAGACTTCGTTTACTTCAGAAACAAATTAGCGATAAGTATGATAAGTTACACTTACTTGTGGACTTAATACATAATCTTTATATTACTTGGAGTAAAAAGGCAAGACGAATTAGATATAAAGCTGGATAAACTTTATAAAGACCATAAGGAGATTGAAAAAATATTTTTCTTTAATACAGAATAAAATAAATCTCATGTTACAAAAGTTAGGGGAAGGAAAAGCAGAACAAATAAAATATTATCAAAATAGTGACTATATCGAAGAAGAAGTCTAATAGAACAAAAGGATATAAAGTTACAAGAAGAGGAATCAAAAGTACTAATAGAACAGAATAATACAATAGTGCAGCTATTAACTCAAATCCTTGAAAAGGTTAATACCAAAACCGTAGGAAAAGAATTTATACTATCATCAGCCAGAATAGTTTGTTCCACTACATCCATAAATTCAGATAAATGGAATTATCTAAAGGTGTCTGCGGAGGAGATCAATCTCTTCTAATAGTAAATAAAGACATAATACCTTTAGCCTTAATAGATAGGCTAAAAGGTAAAAGCGAGGATATAGAAAATCTTGATGAAATTATTAATATAGAAATTGATCTGAAAAAATATCAGAAGGATACCTTAAGAAGAATAAAGCCACAACAAATATATCACATGTGATTTTTTGAAAGTAGAAGTGGTTTATATAGAATATCTAGAAAAGTTGAATTAAGTGTTTTGACAAAACTAGTAGAATTAAAAATTAAAAATAGTTTGAAATATTCAGGTTATAAATACATTCATCAAGGAATATATATTATTGGAATCAAAAGTATGACAAGAAAGAAATTAGGCACAAAAGTTTTAATAACTTTGTTAGACAAAAGATGGGACATAATTAATAAAGCGGCATTAGGATTTTTAGAATGAGACAGGAATGAAGGTAGTTTAATAACTTATATAGCTTCAGACTTAATTATGCCTATAAAAGAGTTTATAGAAAAAATGAGTTTTGGTTTTCAAACCAAAGGATATGAAGAATTTAAAGGAACAAATTTGTTAGTAAGCATAGAATTTATCGGTAGACTAATAAATAATAGCAGGATAAAATATAAGATAAATGTTAATGATGTAATACAAAATATGTAATCAAAAGAAATTAATTTTATGAGTCCTTTAAAAATAAATTCTGAAGAGAGAGCATGAGAAGAATAGGATATAGGTGAATTAGTACAAAAGAAGGAGATTTTGCACATACCTAAAGACTATATCAGCTATGAGAATAATAAGGGAAACACCAATATTAGATTTATAAATTATAAGACAAGATCTTTAAATGATTCGGTTTCTGTTGCGACAGAACAAAAAATAGATAATAGTAGAAGACATAGAAATAAGGAAACCTGATATAGACACAGAAATAAGGAAAATATGTACAAGCATACAAGCTCAAAGATCCATGAAGCATTAAGACTATAATTTTTGCAATAATATATTTCAAATACCTTTAATATATGGAGAAGAAAGACATAGAAGTAAAAAGTTCAGAAAATCTCAACGAAAGTACAATAATCCTAGAACAAAGAGAAGATATTTCTTAAGAAGATGTGATAATAGGCCATCATTCTTACATAAGAGAAATGTAAGACGATATAATCCTAGGAAGAATTATGATAAGATATGTAGATGCTTTATATGCAATTTATCCGATCATCTAAGTAAAATCTGTCCTAATAAAGATCAGAAAAGATACTCTAGTAAATATGAAGAACAAGAGAAGGTATTTATAGTGCACAGTGTCAATGAGAATATCCTAATGTGCGATGATGAAATAAAAGATGAGTCTATATCCATACTCTATCATAGAAACAGATGAAATAGAAGTTATTGAAATAGAATATGAATCAAGTGATGAGGAATCAGATTTAATAGAAGATTTAGCTGGATTAAAAATTAAATGATGAATCAAATAGAGTGTGAACATGACTGGATAAGAGTAAAAGGAGACTACAATATAAAGTGCATTTTTTGCATATATTACCCAAGTCAAGATAATAGAGCCACATGTAGTGTGTGTCTTAATCTGAAAGCAAAGAAACGAGCTTGGAGATATGAAGTAGAATTTAAACCAGAAAATAAAATTTTATCACGTAGAGTCCGAATATTAGAAAATAGAATAAATAAGTTAGAAGCAGAATCAGAAATATTACAAGCAAAGAAAACAAAACTGCAAAAGAAGATAAAATTATTGAATATCAGGAACAAACTTTAACTATTAAAGACAATAGAAATAATAAGATTATTCAATTAAGAGATGCTCTAATAAGTTTTGAAAATAAATACATAGTAAGATTGTCATTTAAAGAGAGATTTGGCATAAGGATTCCAGTAAAATTAAAATTAACACCAAATATTACATATAAAATATTAGCATTAGTAGACACAGGATGTACTAAAAATATTATTCATGATAAATATTTTATCAGATGTTCTAAAATAGTACAAACTATAGACAATAGTAAGGCAGAAATCTCCACAGATATGTCAGGAATAAAAAAGATTTATAATCAATTAGCATATAATATAGAAGTATACATAAATGATACAAAATACATAATAGATGAAATCACAATAAGAGATCTATCTATGATAAGTGATGATATGATAATTGGGTCAAGATTTTTACAACAATCAGTACAAACCATAATTATACATGAACATGGAATTACATTTATTCCGAAACAAGATAATGTGCCATATATTTCTGAAGTTCGAAAGCGTCTTGGATCACAACAAATTTGCAATATTGATGAAGATACTTCTAGCCCAAACTCAGATATCACATCTTCTGAAGAACACAAAAACTTTGAACTTAGTTCAAATATAGAAGAATACTATATGGAAAATTCTAATCTGGAATGCATTGGGTTACAATCATTTGACCTAAATTGATACAGAGATATAAAGTCTAAAAAAGATATAGAGAAAATAGTACAGAGGCTTGAAGATATTCAAATTATTGGTGAAATACCTATGAAGCATTGGGAGAAAAATGGCAACATGCAAAATTAATATAATAAACCCAGATTATATAATCAAACCAGCACCTATTGAAGTCACCCCAAAGGATATAGAAGACTTTAAGATGCATATTGAAGAACTATTAAAATTAAAAGCTATAAAAGAAAGTAGAAGTCCACATAGATCTGCAGCATTTATAGTTAGAAATAATGCTGAAGAAGTAAGAGGAAAGTCTACAATGGTCATTAATTATAAAAGATTAAATGATAATACCGTAGAAGATGCTTTCAATATTCCAAATAAACAAGAATTAATTAATAGGATACAAGGTAGTAAATATTTTTCAAAATTTGATTTAAAAGCCGGATTTTGGCAAGTTATAATGGCAAAAGAATCAATCGAATGGACTGCATTTACATGTCCTCAAGATCATTTTGAATGGTTTGTTATGCCATTAGGACTAAAAAATGCGCCTGCTTTATTTCAAAAAAAGATGCAACATATTTTCAAGAAAGCTCAAGAATTTATATTGGTATATATAGATGATATACTAATTTTTTTCAAAACTTATAAGGAACATATAGCGCATCTTAAAGTATTCTTTAGAAAGGTAGAACACAATGGGTTAATATTATCTAAAAAGAAAATGGAAATTTGCAAAGAAAGAATTAATTTTCTAGGTCATGAAATAGGAGAAGGAAAAATATATTTACAAGAACATATTGTTAAAAAGATATTACAATTTTTTGATACCATGAATGATACTAAGGTTTTATAGTGATTTCTAGGAATTGTCAACTATACAAGAAATTACATAGATAACTTAGCAAATCTTGTAGGTCCATTATATTCAAAATTAAGAAAAAATGACAAAAAATATTTTAACTCTGTAGACAAAGTTAGTAAGAACCATAAAAGAAAAAAATGAAGAATTTAAAACCACTAGAGTTACCTCTAGATGATAATTATTTTATTATAGAAACTGATGCCTCTAAAGAAGGTTGGGGTGCAATATTAAAAAAAAATCTAATAAATATTCCCCCAACACAGAAGAAAACATATGTCTATATGCTTCGGGAAGTTATAAATTAAAAACTATGAATAACACTGATGAAGAAATTTTAGCTATAATTTCCGCAATAAACGCATTTCGTTTATATCTTGGATTCAAAGAATTTACCGTACGAATAGATTGTGAAGAAATTTGTAGATATTTAATCAAATTAATAGTAAGAAAAGCTCGACTAGAAGGTGGATATTATTTGAAGATATCATTATTGAAAATGGTTATAAAGTTTATTTTGAACATATAAAGGGTAAAGATAACAAGTTACCTGACTTGTTTTCGCGCTCTTCCATTTTACAGGAATGAAGAGAGCAATGAATACACCCGAAGTCGAATACTATACCTTTGGTTCAGATAATAAGCTGAAGGTTTTTTCGAAGAATCGGAAAAATATTTTTAAATTCAAGCCCAAAAATCATATTTTTATGGACGAAGTTCAACAATGTCTACTAGACAACTTTTGGTACTATTATAAGAATAAGAACGAAGACAAAGGTTACTATTTGGGCATATTAAATAGCCTTTCTGAATACTTTTATATGATCAATGGAATGCTACTATCATAAGAATACCCAGAAAATATACAGTCAGGGCCTTTATATGTAATATGTAAAAGATTATATTCAGAATTATAGGCTGGTACAAAAAAATAAAAAAAATCTAAAGAAACAATAATTACAAAATTGAAAGAACCAATTGGATTCAAGGTAAAAGAAGAAGGTAATACTTCTATGAAAATGACATACAATGAATGTTTAATAAAAGGAGTTGATTCTTTGGATGGAGAATCCATTCACTGGAAGTTGGAATAAAATTTTGAATCAATAGCACCTGAATGGAAGAAAAAGATAAAAGAAGATATTTTGAAAGAGCTGAAAAAAGAAATAAATAAAAAGTTTGAAGAAATGCAGAAGTTATTTGATGACAAAATTACCAGTTCATTCTTAGACGAAAAAATTATGGATATTTGAGGACATGGGCAACCTCCAGAATCACCTCAAAATTAAGTCCATCAAATACCAAAGAAGATTTAAATATAATTAAGAGCCATACTCTCAAGCAGAAGCGTGGTGAGACCCCTTCAAATATATTGAGAGTAATACTCTTAAATAGGAAGCGTGGTGTGACCATATAAATAAGAATAATGTATTTTTCTATAATATATCTTACTCAAAATAATGACATGCTGACATGATGTTGTAAGACATGGTCATGTGACCAAATCATGAGCCAAAAAGAATAAAAGACAAAAAGATTGTTGTTGATAGTACACCAATTATGCATGCCATGCATGCTAAGACAAGAAGGAAAGAATCACACGCTAAGGAACCTAGTAATTAAAAGAAGATGACGCTAAAAGACATAGCATCTGGTGTTGTGATATATGGAAAGGTGTGAGACACCTGATGTCCTTGCTACCAGAAAAAAGAGGTTACGTGTGCTGAATAAACAGGAAGAGAGTACCGCTCGCTCGACTATAAAAGGAGTACCTTGGCTTCGGTAGAAGGACACGGATCGCAGAGTCACCCAGCCATCCACTGTAATCCTCTAGAACGCTTTTCCGCCTCCACCACCAAGTAATAGTAGTCCACTTGTAAAATAGAGTGTATAATTCCACTCTAAAATACCGCCTGCAAGGTAATCCTTTCTTGTGTGTTTAAGTGTCTAGGGGTTCCCGAAAAGAAAAATCATATGTAAGCTATATTTGTGGAAATGAAGTAATGTCGTCTTTGAAAATCTTTTAAATGATCCAATTCTTGCATATGAATTAAGTTTTTATGTTAGGTACTCTATAGGAGAAACCTCTACGGCGTAGTCCTCGGTTTAGCCTAGTTAAGGCGTTAGAGAGGACCCTGTGTTGCTGCAGAGAAGTGTTCCCTTCGGGTGGAACTGTCTGGAGAGACGATAAAAACTTACTGCATTTGTTTGTGACTGGCTTATATAGGGAAAGACTTCGTTACTTCTGAAATAAATTAGCGATAAGTATGATGAGTACCGAGTAGGATTTTTATAACTGAGAACTTGTACCGTCCGGCAGTGTGTCCGGCCTCGCCAGCCAAAATAAAGGTCCTGAAAGAAAAAGATTAAGAGCAACCATAATTAATACCCAAAGTTAAATTATCCACCGTGAATTACTTGAAGTGCTAAGTGAGTGCACACTCCACTTGGTTAGTGGTGTAGCACTGTAGAAATTCTGAATTTGAATAGTAACAGAGCAATTTAAATAGTGTCTCGAATTAGAATAGTAACCAGAATTTGAATAATGAATATATATATATATATATATATATATATATATATATATATATATCCTTGTCCTGAAATACCAATTCAAATATAAAAACAATACTGTACAACCAAATAGAAGCGAGGGACAGCGTCAGTATAGCCATGAGAGGCCAAATATGCTAAAATCTAAACTGAAAAAAGAGACATTTGGAATTTGAATGTTCATGTGACCCCCTTTCTTGTGTGTTTACTAATTAAAAAGAAAAGAGAAAATATACATAATCCTTCCTAGGGAGCTCTGAGTTTGTAGCTAACTTACATCGTCTATACACCGACATCAAATTTCAAAAATCTTTGTACTCAGTTCAAAAAATCTAACCAAAAAAAAAACTTGTTTTGCGTAACTGAGCGAATCTCCACTGCTACTTCGGCTTTTGTGTACAAGGACTCAAATCGTTGTGAAGAAACACCTCATAAATCACAAAAGCCCATCACCATCATCTTCACCGTAGTCAGCCCATCCATGAATCCAAACGCTACCGTAGCCGACCACAACAGCATCACGAGCCTGACGTGTTCTTGGAGCTGCCATTGACCAAGCTTGCCAACTTCACCCTGGGCTTGGAGTACTCGCCACTCATCGCAAGCTTGGCGGCGAGGCCACTGCCGAAATCAGTGAAGTGCACGCCGTCCCAGCTCAGCACCTTCGACCCAGGCTCGCACAGATCGCCGCAGCCGTGTTTCCCCTCATCCATGTTGTACGGAGGCCCGCCATTGCCACAGCACACCATCAACGGCCACCCAATTCCTGAAGAGCAAGCAGAATGTATCAGACGTTTGTTCTGAATGCCTGAATCAACAGAAGTTTTTTTTTTTTTGAAGGATGAAAAGTGAAGAGGTTCTGTAACTGCTATTATTATTCGTACCGTATTTGGTGTGGTTGGCGACAAAGCCGTACTTGATGGCGAACATGTCAGTGTAAACGATGGTGGAGTTCTTCAGGAAGAACCGCATGTCATCGCATAGGTCGCTCAGCTTCTTGTTGAACGCCTGAGCAGCCTTGTTGACGCTTACCAGGCAGCCATGCTTGTCATGCTCGCCCTTCTCCCTGACCGCCACCGCCGGCAGGCAGCCCAGGGCGCCGGTGCCGTGAATCCAGAACTTCCTCGCGCCGTTATCGTACAAAATCTGAAACATTGCCAAGAAACGCTTCTGTCAGTACATACACATGCAATGCAATTTTTGTCAAGCAGGAAAATCCAGAGTGATGATTTCTGAGAACGCGTTGCGTGAGAAAATTTACCCCCATGGCCTTTCTGATCTCACCAACAACCTCCGAGATCTTCTTGTCCCACTGATCCGATGGTGTGTGTGCCACACCGACCATGTCGTTGTGGCCAATGTCCATCATGTACAGTGCGTTCTCAAATCCTTCCTTGCTCACCGGGCCTTTCAATCCTACAGGCACATAATGTTCACCATCAATTGGATTCAGAATTCAAAATTAAAAAAAAAAAACTCGACCTGTTGGGGTAAGACCCCCCAACGGCATTGTATTAAGAAGAAAGACCTCACACAGGCCGAGAAAATCCCCGAACCCCTGCTCCACCCTTACATAGGGAACCGTGACCTGTGAGTACGGGTCGGCTTTTTACCATGTGCTTTGGCATGGCAGCAGGCGAGGGGATTTTTTTTGTGAGAAGTGGGGGTCGAACCCCCAACCTGTAGGTTGTCAACGAGCAACACTACCAGTGGGCTGAAGCCCGCTTCTCCAGAATTGTCTTCCTTTTCTAACAAGGAATGCGAGTATGGATGTGATTCTTTCATGATAGTGGCAACGAACCTCGTTCGAAGAGCTCTAGAGATCTGTGTTTGAAGTAGACGAACTGGTCGATTTGGACGTTCAGGGAGTAATCAGAGACACCGTGTGTCGCAGTGGAGCCAGCCATGGCGAAGTTGACTCCGTTGCTGTAATCTGAACCGACTCCCTTGAGGTATGGATTCAATTCATGCGTGTTCAGGCTCTCACCTGAGTAGAATTTAAGAGATGGTTAGCAAACTTGACCTTTTGAAGAACATGGTAAGAGTACCGTCTCTGGTTTGGGTATTTTACACTGATGCTCACACTTCAGATTGGTAATAATTACTATATTTGTCAATAATCAAACCTGCCACTTGAAATTAATATCCAAAAAGTTGCTAGTGTCCCCTAGTCAATTTCTTTCAAAAGTTCGTCCCCTAGTCATTGTACCACGTCTTTGGACAGCCTAATAACAACTAAATATCGGCCCAGACATCACAGTCATAATGATCTGCCACACTAATTTCGACCTTCTAACAAACACCAAAGCTAAGTAGAATCTAGAGTGGTGCTAAATTTAGTATTGTGAACAGATAATGCACAAGTACCCCCACCATGTGCACCAGCACTTCAGATCTCAACCATATTCTAGAGAGATGATTTTTGTACTTGAGATATCAGAGCCTTCATGACAACATACTGAAAGTACAGATTTACAGATGCTTGCCTGTACTGTACTCATGAAGCAACAATGGACCATGTTTTTCTTGTTTTCGTTTTCCTCCCATTTTAAGGTAAACATCCTTTTTCTCCGAACCAAAGATTTTCTTTAGGTGAAAAGAAATCATTTCTTTTACCAACATACCCAAATGTCAAATTCACTTGAACGAACATCATCAATGGGCGTGTCTGCATGTGCACACAGGTAATAAAATTGTCCATCCTCATTCATGTTCTGGACAACCGAAGTTTGACCAGGCAATTACAACTAAATGATTCTCTGATCCGGACATAATAATGCACATATCACTAGTGAACATATGAACCGGGCAACAAATCATGTGACTGGTAGGTTTAACTTCTTTTTTTTTTGCGATGAGATAGGTAAACTTTGATGCTAATGCGATGCTCGAATCACGGCACCGTCAGGTTTTAACTATTGACCAAGCAACTGTATCATCTAGTGCTGTCAGTTTTAATAAAAAATGGCATGTCTAGTTCGTGCCTAAACGCGCCAAAACCAAACATGACGTGCGTCACGCCCGAGTTTACCAAGCCAAACTTTTTTGCGGCGACAAAAGCATCAAAAGCCGGTCCTCTGGTCCATAGCCTCTTCTTTACCCATTCCTCCCATCTTGCCCTTATCTGCATAGAGGTAGATGCAGGAAAGCACAGAGAACCAGTCTTCTCTTCTCAAGGACAAGTTTGCTTAGACAAGCAAGGACAATTTTTGTCGCTCAACCCTGAAGTAAACAAACCAGCACTCCAGCCAAAGCCAGCTCTGCCCGGCTATAACTAGCAAGTCAAGCTTACAAGCCATTCGTTTTCAATTCTTTCTCCCCCTTTCCAATTGGCATGGGAAGAAAGAATCAAAGAAGAGGCTGCCATTGTTAGGCACATGCATGAGGCTACTGCTTCAACCACCCAATAATGTCAAAAAAATTTAATCCTCTTTTTCTTCCATATCGGCGGCAACATGACCTTGGGTTGGTGACGATCAACCAAACTAGTGATCTTGTATAACTCTTCTTCTGCTTATTAAACAATTCAAGATTGAGCATGTTTGGAGCGCACTGACGTTCGGAGAAGAATGACCATCGCATGAGAATTTCACGGAAACGGTCAATAGTTGAGCAGTGCTCGTGGTCCAAATGTGGATGTTTATCACGCAACTTGCAATGCTAAGACAACATTGCAGTTCCAAACCAATGACTACGGACTACTACCTAACAATCTGCAATTTGCTTTCGTGTGCAATTAAGACCTCGTCTTATTTGTAATTTCTAATAAAAAAAACTAACAGAGCGGTGAGATGATTAATGAAGCAGCAGCAGCGGGGGAAGGAGTAGTTTCTAGTTGGTTGAATTGAACTCACAGAAGAAATCGATGATGACGCGGCCGTCGGAGAGGCGACCGGTGGGGCGGCCGAAGTAGGTGCGGCCCTCCGGCGGCATGATCCGTATGCCGCTGGCCGCCGCCACGCCGCCGGTGTCCGAATTCGAGTCGCCGAAGTTGAACAGCACGACCGGCGGCGGCCGCTGCTCCTGCTCCTGCTCCTGCTCCTTGACCTCTCCGGCGGCGCTGGTGCTGTTCCCGGCGGCGGCGGACACCGAGCCCAGGTTCTGCCGGACGGCGACCATGGCCGCCGGCGACGTGAGCGCCAGCGACAGCACCATGACGGCCACCACCACCGCCGCCAGGATGCAGAAGTACTGCAGCGGCAAGCTGATCACCTTTCCGCCGCCGCCGCCGCCGCCGTTGCCTCCGCCGTTGCTGGCGCCTGCCATGGCGGCCTCTTCCTCGAGCTCTGCTATAGCTTTCGTGATGGATATTTCACTCTCTGTCTGTCTCAAAGATTCAACAACGGCGGTGGAAAAGTATACGCGTGTATGTATATATAGTGTGCAGAGATGCAATTTTTCTTTTAATTTTTTCGAACTTGAAGAGATGCTCTTCATCTTTATAAGGGTATAGTAGTAATAATATACTAGACTAGAGGTTGGTGGAGATAGTGATTAGTGAGTGGAGACATGGAGTCTTACTGCTACTAGAATAGATATATGGCCACGAAAGTGATTTAATTTGCAGCATGTTTGAACGAGTAAATTTTGTTGAAATTTCACGGGGGACAGTTTAACTTTCATGGGAAAAGTGAAAAAAACTCTCATGATATAAAGTGACTTTATTAAAGTTCTCGAGATCTAAAATCATATAACCGAATCAGAGGTGAATTTATATCCTAGAGAGAAATTCACCTATATTGGTCAAGTAGATATTTTTAGGTTTGGGCCATGAGGTAATTATTTATTGTTGAGATGGTGTGTTATTAGCTGTATTGGAAGGGAGTGCGATGGTGTTGACGAAGCTGCAGTAACGGCGGGATGGCTTGGAATTTTTCAGACTTGTTCAAAGGATAAGACAGGGTGGCCATGTCATCCGGCTGCTATTTTCTTCCTACCCCGTCGCACGTTCAGGGACAGGTACATTTGAGCTCATTCTTTTTATCCACTTGGGAATATATAATTTTTATTTTCATTATTGTACAGTCCAGTATTTCAGTGATGTTTTGGAGCACTCCATTTATCTCTAAATAGATCATGATTATTCCTCGCTGGGACAGAAAATGCACAATTATTTGAATCTAGTATACATGGAGAATCTATTAAATAAAAGAAATAAATTGATTCCTACTGTCGGTCCATTGTTTGATGTTCCAGTATACCAAACAGTTTTGCACAAGTGTGTAGCATCATTGTCCCTGACAGCTACAAGCATGAAAGTGATCGATGTAGTATGAGATCAGAAGTTAAGGTTGCACAAGGTTTCTAAACTTCAGACCCTGCGTCATCTGATCTTGTCATCCTTTGTTGGCTCCATATTTTTGTATTCAGCAATGTTTAGAAGTCCAATTCAGTCTTCATGACAAAAATTTAGCAATGTCTGCTGAGTTTTAGAGAGAAGAAAAAACTTATACTGGTGGATGTTCAACAAGTGTCTCTTCCTGGTGTTTATTTGTACCTTGGCAAATATGCAATTCGTTCACTACCTGGTGATGTTCACTTTTGCTGAGTTGGGATCAAAGCAAGGAGCATTATGGAGCACGAATAAGAGAGTTCTTGAAGACTGAAAACGTGGCCGGAGATAGCCAAGTCTGGTCCAAAACCCACACATTCCTCACACTTGGATGCTTCCGCCTTTATTTGTGATCATTGCACATGGTAGCTGTCTGTCACCCTCCATGAAATGGTTAAGCTCTTTGGATGGACGTGACACCCTTGCTTACCATTTTTGCTACATTCTACTTTAATTATCCTTCACATTTGATTTCCTTTTTGGATGTGTCACACTTGTTAACTTGTAAGGATTCTAAAGGAGAAAACATTTTAAATATTTTTCATCTCTATTTATTGATCCAAAATTGAGAGAAAGAAATAGACATGATACAGACACGTACATCTCCATGTGTTAGCTCCTAAGATATACATACACCCCAATTGTACAAAAAAAAAAAAGAAGAAGAAAGGAAAAGGAAATCTTCATACGCAATGGCTGTAAGAACCTCAATTAATTGATTTCAGATGGGGTTAGTTTTGTTAGTAATTTTATCTCATCATCCTTGTGACAAACCAAATGCAGTGCTAATCACGATGTGGAATCATAGTTAATCATCAGATTTTGGAGGGATGATGATGCTGGCCAGCTTGATCCTGGGAATGGAGTATTCACCACTGAGTACTTTAGAAGCTACAATGCCATTTGCAGCGTCGGTGAAGTGAACCCCATCCCAGCTTATGAACTTCTCGCCAAGCTTGCACAGGTCCATATCTGACGTCATGCAGCTTTGTTTGGGGTCGTAGTTGTAAGGAGGGCCTCCATGGCCGCAGCATGTCATCAGTGGCTTCTCAATTCCTGAGCAACAAGAAGAAGAAGAACCGAATTAGGGTGTCTGTATGAGTATGAGATGGAATAGTCTGAGAGATTAAACCAACAAACAATATTGTCGTAGTTGTGTGTATGAAATTCCAAAAAGGGAACTGCACATTCAGAAACTACTGCTAGAACTATACAATCCCTGAGGCAAAGGAATACTGATAGATTAACTTACCGTATGTTGTGTGGTTGGCAACAAGATCATACTTGATAGCGAACATATCGACAAAGATGATAGTTGACTTTTTCAGGTTCAAGCGCAACTCATCACATGCCTCACTCAGCAATGCATTGAACTTCTTGCAAACATTGTTGATGGTTGCAATGCAACCATTCTCATCGAGACCGCTGTCATCATCCCTCGGCATAGCAAGCTTCTGAGGCATGCATCCCAGCGCGCCGGTTCCGTGTATCAGAAACTTCCTGGCCCCATGCTTATGCAATGTCTGCAGTTCCACAAAAGGACACATCAATTGGCTCACTTGATACATAACATCTACGTTAGGGCTTAGGCAGTCCTATTCTTCAGGTCATCAAATTGTAGTAATGTACATAGGATGTGCTAATAATCTTTACCTCGATGGCTTTCCTGATTTCACCGACTATGGCAGGAAGCTTCTCAAGCATTTTATCATAGGGCAAGTGGAGGACCCCGTTTATGTCATTATGCCCAATATCCATGGTGTACAGAGCTTTCATGAACCCCAGCTCATCAACCGGGGCACTCTCATCTGGGTGACGTTCACCAAAAAATCAAACATTCTTTGTCAATTGAGAGAAAATCGCAACTGAAAATGAAGTCAGATTATTGCACTGATTTTATGGTGTTTTGTAAAGAACAAATTCTGAATAGCTCAGATGCGAAAGATGATATATGCATACCTCTCTCAATGGCCTCGAGGCATCTCTCCTTGAAGAACAAAAACTGATCTACCTGCACGTCCAGCGAGAACGTAGTGTCCCCCGGTGTGGCCGTCGACCCGGCGATGGCGAAGTTGACACCGTTGCTGTAGTCGGAGCCCAGCGGCTTCATGTACGGGCTGAGGTGGTGCGTGCCCAGGCTCTCACCTGAACCAGAGCGACGCAGCAGAACATTCGTCAGAAAATTCAGACATCCAACTTTTACGTTTGCTGCGATGCTTTGGCAGTTTTTTTCAGTGATAAACATGAAAGTGCTAGTGAGACAGCACATGCATGGAGTGAAGTTGCATCGGATTCCCTTTTTATAGGGCAATTTGCCTCGGATTCGAAAGGTTGCATGAAAGGTTCTTCACAATTCATTTGTGTTTACCTTATAAAATATGAAAAGTGACCCCCCCCCCCCCCGGAGAAAAAGGCATTCCATTTATGTTTACAGTGCACTTGATATTTGGAGTGAGAGGCACTTGCGAGCAGGCAGTGCTGTTGAGGTACGTTTTGCTTTGATTTAAGTGATGGAAGAAGATTGTACACACTACCAAGTGCTAACTCACATGTGCTAGAGCGGAATACATTTATACGGAACAGTGCAGTTGAGCTGTTAAGTGAGAGGAACTTTTGAGCAGGCAGTGCAGTTGAGTTGTGTACCACATTTTGCTGTGATTTTGAGGGTGGAAGAAGGCTGTACGTTACTACTATAACTGCACATGTGCTGGAGCGGAATACGACATTGTACACTGAAGATTGTTGACAGAAGAGTAGTACTGGTAGTGTTAACAATGCACTGTAGGAGAACGCTATATCGTATACACCACTAAAGTCTACACTGGTACACTAAGAGTAATCGAAGATTTTTCTTTTTAGGTACTCCCTCCATCCTAATTTAATTGTTATTTTAAAGCCCGACATAAAAATTAAGGAGAAGTGTAAAAGTTAGATACATAGAAAACAAGAAGGAAAGAGATAAAAATAGAGGTGTATTGAGAAGAGAGCAATGCATATCGGGAAATGAGAATGTTAATTATTTTAGAAAAACTGAAGAGAGCTAGAATGATAATTATTTTAGGACGAAGATAATAGCAAAGTAAAGAAAAATCTTTTTTTCTTTTCACCTAATTGTGGGAGCAGTAAGTGCAGGTAGGCTGGGCGCATTGAACCGAAATGATTGCACAGAAAGAGGAAGGAACCGGACACAAGGAAAACGGGCGAGCGCATGACATATAAACACGTCGGTGGTCTGGCCCCATTTTCGACTCGTGTGCGAACATAGCCTGGCCCGAGGAAACTGTTAGGTGCAAATTGTTCTCTAGTCTTGGGGCAGTTATGCAGCACGTGGGGACCCAGCACCCAAAGGAAATGTCGGTCTGGTTCCTCTGAGGAGTCACTGAACAAGTAGTGTATGTAAGCTTAATATAATCGCGAATTGGCCACGCGCACGACCGGCCGGGGGAGGGAAAGTGGGGAAAAGTAAAATTAGCAGCCATGCCAACCACCGTGTCATGTGAGGTTACTGGAGCAGGTGAACGCAAACGTCAACCAAAACCAGGCGTTTCTCTCTAGCGCAGGTCCCGAGGATCGGACCACCGTTGATGTTGATCACACCATGTCAAATTTTTTATTCTACAGTTTCTAGTACAACGTCACGAGGCAACAAACCACAAGTCTTGTGACGCGGCAACCGAGCGGCAGGTGGCTGACGCTGGTGACAGGGCAGGCGCGCTGTCGGCGTCGTGTTGATCATCCATCCATCCATCCATCCATCCCCTGATTCTGCTAACCAGCAACCACTGCCACTGGCTTTCCCTCTCTCGTTTTCCTTTGCCAACCTTCCGCTTTGCTTTGCTCTAAAGCCAATGAACCTTTCAATCGACCCACTGGGATCAATTAATAAGGGGAAGAAAAAGTAACCAAACTTTCAATCCTTAACCACTCCATCCATCCATCAGGGTCGCTTGCGAGACCGGGAAGAAGATTAACCGGCGTGCATGTGCATCCAGCTGAACTTGGTCGTGCGAGGCTTGTCTCCAGTCTCCACTACACACTACATAGGAGTAGTACTCCACTACAGTAGCTAATTGCCAGCTAAGCCAAGCCACGCGGCAGAAAATGTATCCAACACGAGAGTTGGCCGAGCGACGCAAATTGTCACGTTTCGAACTTTTTTTTTTTATCCCTGCGCGTGTTTGTATGAAGAAGAAGAAATCGGTACCGTACAATGCCATCGCTGGCTCAAGGAACAGTCCCGTTTCGAACTCGAGGGGTTCCTGGCAGATAGTACCATAGATCCCTACGAAGTTGAGCTATGGGAATTTGTCCTAAACATGTTATTCGCGTGGAAATCATGTGTTCCAAATGGCAAAGGTGCTTTATGCAGACCAATTAGCAGGGTGATTGATTAACTCGATTAGCAGCATCGGTAATTCCCTAGCTAGATTAAGCGTCAACGCGGAGGAGGAACGCAGGATTGCTGGACCAGAGGAACGTGTGGAAGAGGAATGCGAGACTCACAGATGAAGTCGAGGATGACGCGGCCGTCGGAGAGCCTACCCGTGGGGTGGCGGAAGTGGGCCCTCCCCTCCGGCGGCGCGATGTGGATCCCCATCACCGCCGCCACGCCGCCCGTGTCGCTGTTCGAGTCGCCGAAGTTGAACAGCACCACCTTCTCGTCCTCCTCCTCCTCCTTCTTCGCCTCCTCCTCCTTCCTCTTCCGCCCGCCGAGGCTCCCCGCGGGGGCGGCGGCGGCAACGGCCTGCCTGGCCACGGCGGTGCTGGCGGCGGGGCCCGGCATGTAGCGCAGCGTGGCCAGCACCACGGCCGCCGCCACCGCGCCCATCACGCAGTAGTACTGCACGCGCAGCACGCCCATCCGCTTCACCACCCCGCCGCCGCCGTTCATCCCAGCGCTCGCCATGGCCGCCGCCCTTCCTCCCGCTCTGTTTCTGCTAATTCTGAGCACACTGTCTGCCTTCCCGGTTTGTTTTTAATGACGCGCCCGTGAGAACGATGCGCGTGTGCCTTGTTGTGTTTAAAATAAATAGAGAGAGACTACAGTGTGTAAAGGAGGAGGAGTTGGTACCTAAAAGGCGCCAGGACAGTTGAGTTTCTTTTCTTCCAAATCGCTTAAGGCCAAACTTCTAAACACAAAGATTTTTGTTTTCGATTCGACTGTCTTCTTGCGTAATCCCGAAGGCATATAACAATGTGGATACACGTCAATCTTTTTTCTTCTTGTTTTTGTGACAAAGTCTAATTTACTCCGGGAAGGGGAGAACCTGTTGATGCAACACAAACATTAAGCAACATCACCTACGGAAACCAATGGCGGATCCAGAAAATTCATGGAGCCGGGGCGAAAATCACAAGTGTAAGGAAATCTCTTCGACTCGAGCCAACATTGGGAGCGTGCAAATGAGACTCTCAGTGTCGATGTCTCTAGCTTTAGTTCAATCTACAATTCTACATTCATTCAAAAAAATCTACAATTCTACATACTCTGTAATAATTATAAAATTCCATTTGTCGGCAAAGCCAAAAATTTAACTTATAAGAGGATGTAAAACAAGATCGAGATATCGAAATACATATAATAAACAAGTATAGAAGGCTATTTATATATTCTGGCAAATACTTACTATTTCTATATACATCAGTTACTTAACTACTAATCTATTATAATCTCTTTGCATATGATCATGTCAGTTTCTTGTCACAAAATCAACACCAGAATTAAAAATTAAACATATCAGTTCAACTCAATCTCTTTGACTGCCAATATTTTCTTAAAATAATGATTAATTTCGTTGGAGCGAACAGAAGAAAAAATATATAAAGACTGGGTCTAATGAGGTGGCCATGCAAGTAAGGCACCATTGGATTTTGTAGTGGTACTCTCGGGACAAGAGTCGTTTCTACCTGTGTATGGCATATGGGCTCAGTCAAATGCTTAATTATGTGTCTAATTAGCCAACTAACTTAATATTAAGATTCATACACTTGTTAATTCATGATTAGGCTGCTTTTTATAGACTTTGGTCCCGCTGGCACCATCAGCCAAGAGCCCGGTCGGGCCTTGGGTTCGCCACTGACGGAAACGCATGTACAGACACTGGGTTCGTTTAACAATTAATTCGTTGAAATGTGAAGATGTAAAGTTTAAACAATTCACTGAAATGTGAACATTAAGTTTAAGGTTCGCATTCTGGAGCTTAAATCGACAGCATTTTTTGTAGTTGCTAAGTACTAATAGATAGACCGACAGCATATCTGGAGCTTAAATCAAGCGAACCCCCTTTCAACCAATTTTCCCAATCTTAGACGACACGCTAGTAACCCATATGAAAATGGTTCCAGATGACAACAAGGAAACATGTGGGAGGAGTTGGTGCATGGCGCTGTTCTCTCTGTCCATCTTTCTCTTATTTTCTTCCAGCTAGCTATAGCTAGTTTTGGCAGTCGGCATAACCTTTTTCATTCAAGGTAATCATTCGCATAATGCGGTGCAACACGATCATGAGGCGGCCTCCATTAGATTTAAGAAAGAAAGAAGACACACGTCCCTAGGGGAAAAAAAAAGGTGATTTAGATTTGTTGTTGTCATTGACGAACGTGGCTTGACGGTTGATATTTGAGAGGGGCGTTGGGTGGAATGTTGGTTTCGGTTGGCTTCCTTTGAGAGTCTGCAAGCGAGGAAAGCGGGAGACGGCGACGGCGCATCGGCCGCCGGGGCCGCTCAGGCGACGGATTCAATCCAACGCCACTCACCGCCTCCTGTCTGCTGCCGGCAACCACTATAAGCACGCACGCACCTTTTTTTTTTTTTTTTGTTTTTTTTTTTTGAACTGAGCACGCACGCACCTAGTAGTACAGTACCGTTGCTGAACGTAACAGGTTCATACTGCATCCTGTTGCGAACCGATATTATGTCTGTGAATTATGGTACACATTTTTGACGAAAACTTATGATGACAGAAACAATCGCGACCTGTACTGTCCGAGGGGCGTCGGTGGCATGGCGCGCCTCAAGGAAATGATGTGGTAGCAAGTGCAGTGTCAAGGATTCAGCGTCTCAAAAAGAAACTGCAGTGCTCGAGTGCTGCGTGCGTACGTCCAGCCGATATGAGCTCAACCCGACTGGATGCGTAACGATACAATATTATAAGCCGTCGTCAAAGGACCGTGCAACACGAGGTGGATCCAGGGGAAGGAAGGAATGAACCAGGCCACCCGGGCTGCCAAGGAAGAAGCGCACTCAGTCGTAACTGGAAACCCGACAGCCTCTTGATAATGAGATCAGACAGAGATATCACCAGATTATGATACTACTAAACCTTGCAGACAGTGTAACAAACGAGCCAGAGGCCAGATCATTCGAACTGGATATCTAGTCATCCTCTAATTTGTTAAACAGGCCTCTGAAGCTGACGTTCAGTGGCTGCAAGAGTGTGTGACCGTATTTGCGCAAATGGACAGACGGAGTTGGTGTGCTTAGTACTCCACATAAGAGTGGTTAGCTACTTTTATTTCTTAACAAAGGAAAATAAAATAAACGGTGGCTACCTGTCTACCTAGGCAATTAGCAGCAGATCCTGAGGGAGCTGATGCTGCGTCTTGTCGCCGTCTGTTCATCAGTGATGAGCGAACGACCTGTCTGTCTGCGACATGGAAGTCAGCATTCAGTTTGGACTTGGGCAAGTACCAGTACCAGAAAAGGGAATCATGGAACGGCCTCAGCGACCAAGTCAACTATTTAAGTCCCAGTACGAGGCACGTAGATCAACAAATGCATACGGACGACGTAGCCACATGGTGCCACCAGGCGCTTCCATTGATTCCCCGTCACCAACAGACGGTGGTTCAGTCTACATACGAGACACAGAAATTCCAGGCAATGCGAACCCATCCATGATTGGGACACATTTGATTTAACTGAAACAAAGAGAGAAAAACATGACGGATAAAGACATGTATGCTGCAGGATATTTCAACTTGGGATATTTAAGTTCCAGCGTGTTTCGGGTTTTCAAACAACAGTGAGAATGTGATATGGTAACAGACCAGATACAATTAGGCAATAAGATCAACTGACTCCATTTTCAGGCACCCACTTTCGGGAACGTGAGCACACCAAAAATATCACTCACCTGAGGGGCACCAGTGAGATTGACGATAATATACCATTCCAGATAGCCAAATATGATCAGGCAACAGGACCGAGTGATAATGAATCCATTTTACGAAAACATTATGGGCCCATAGCTATTACCATTTTTTGAGAATAAGAAAATGAGATGATGAAGGTATGTCATTCAAGAAACTCAAATAACAAGGTGGGCAATTGCGAAGAATTCAGGTATTCGTTTTACGAAAATGTTAAGAACGCCAGTAAGGTCATGTGCTTTCATTTTCAGAGGAATAGGATAGCCATGGGTTCAAACAAAGAAGAGAGATTCTGAAAAGGGAAAAGCTGGGCTCCCAGTTGAAGATAATATGGCATCAGGGATCTCTACATGCCAATTTAAGATGCTAAACATCTACTTCTCGGTTATCAAGCACCCAAGTCAGAAGCAACAAAAAAGAATCCATCTATTTACATGTGGTACCTTGGTTCCAGCTGATAAAAGAATGCTTTTAGATCTACTAATTGGAAATCGTAACCGGGACCAGCATTGAGCCAATGGCTACAGCAACAGACCGGGGTTTTGAGTAGGCTTGGCTTGACTGAGAATCGGTTGCAAGAGAACATGGTTTCCCAATGATCTTTTGTTCTTCAGAAATCATCCCTGAAACTTCTGATGCACTGTCCACTAAGGCATTTTTACCACCATTTGGATATTCCTCAGGTGCGTCAAATGAGAGGCTGGCGGCAGCTTCTACCTGCGAATTTTCAGCTGTGGTGATTTCAACCTTCTTCCCGCACTGTTGTTCTCCATCTGAAGTAGGCTTCATGTTCGAAGTGAGCGGCTGGTATGCTTGGTATGGCACAGCCTTAACAATGTTCTCATGAGCCTGAATTCCATAGCTATGTGTGTTTGTTGTGGAAGCTATGCTGGTCACGCTCCCAAATTCTTGCCAGGAACGCTGATGTGTGTCCAAATTGAGACCCTGTAGCTTGCCTGTCAGATCATTTGTCTCCCTGGTAATTCTGTTCATCACTACACTATTAGATCTGGGCGGCAGCAGAGTGTTGTAGGTTTGATGGGCATGCATAGATGCAGGCATAAATTGGGGTGGCTTGGGCAACATAGGGTTGTACGTATGATGGGCATGCATAGATCCAGGCATCAGTTGTGGGAATTTGGGCATCACAGTGTTGTAGGGATGACGGGCATGCATAGATGCAGGCACAAACTGTGGAGCAGCCTGCCTCAGCTTTAACCTCCTGCGTTGGCTACTCTTTGCTTCCTCCTCCTCAAGCATCATGAATTCGTCAAGCAGACATTCATCCGCTCTGGCATATTTGAAGATTTTGAGCATAGTTGTTCCAGTGGTATAGTGTATCTGCAAATAGATCACAGTGGTATGCAGCGGATGAGACCAAGAGAAACAGCAGATCGAGCCATACTGTTGCCAGTGTTACAACAGCATAATGCAAAATGGCTTAAACCTTTAGCTTAGATAAACTTTGTAACTACTATAGTTTTACTGTCACTTTTTATGTTAAAATAGTTCACGGGGTCTGTACTATAAAATAGCATACAGTATAAGCACTGAACTATATCCTAGATAATTTTTACAGATAAGTAACTGAAATAACAGTCTTACCAAATATGCCCCATCTAAAGAAAAATTAGTGAAGTACCAGAGATTTACCTCTTGTGTATTATAGCTACTCGTGACGGGCTTATCTTCATTGTTCTGCAACAAGATACCTCGAAAGGTGGAGTTACAAACATCTTTTATGATGTGCCACTTCACTGGAAAACTGCCAATCCATTTGTCCATGCACCAGAAGTCCATGTTCTTTTGCCAATCGACAGGGCCAACCATCTCGGCAACACCACAGAAACAGAAACTCTGATTGACCTGTTAAACCACAATGTTGGATTCAGTGAAAAGATCACATACAAGGAACTGAATGAAAGGTATCAAATGCCATAAGTTTTCATCGACTCACAGAAAAGAACAGGAAAATTGGACATGAGGTAGAATCACTTGCAGCTATCACTTGAGCCTCTCTGAATGCACTGTCCAGCTTCTTGTTTCCAACTGAGGAAGTCGACCACACACCATATTTGATAGATTTGTGAACATCCGCCTCACTAAAGGACTTTATCACAAAGAATTTTGCATTGGCATAGACCACCTTGAAATCATCTCTGTTATATTGATCAGTCCTGAGGATTATTTCCCTCTTTTCATTGCCAATATCAAGCCTTGAGGTATAAGACTTTACAATTAATTCTGAGTGCATCAAACTTATTGGTTTCTTTGGTTTACTTATGTTCTGCTGATTCTGAAAACTCAATCTTCGATTAGCGTGGCTGCTGGTTTTGGAACGTGGATAAGTTTTTTCAACTGACGCCTTATAAAAGTCAGATCCAACACTTGAGACATGATTGTTGCATGACAAATTAGCCTGCAGTGAAGTCTGGACAGATGGGACTGCCGAGTGCCGAGGCCGTCGTGAAGCCTACATCAACAGAATATATATATATATATATAAGGATGTAGAGGTCAAACTATATTCATCCTCAAAAGAGATACGACTACATTGCATATAAGTACATGGAAACAATAGAAGTGTGGAAACTCGTACCATGACATGAATATGTCCAAAGAGAGCATGAATCTATATCTATATGCAACTAGTAGATACTAGTACTGGATTGTATATTTCAGTTCAGTAACAGAAATGCATGTAGTATCATCCATTATAACAAGTGCTGGAGGACAATGCTGTTTAACTGCGAACATATACACAATAATTAAAATTTAACAAACCCATAAAAGGACATACCTGTTGAATACGAAGAAGTTTATCTGGCAACCTGGATCTGTCAGCTAGTTGGCGCTTCCATGGAACTGTTCCATGCAGCTGTCTCTTTTGTGGCACGGTATGATTTTGAAATTTCATTGAAGAAGCAGAAGCTGATTGCAGAGATGGACTGCATGTAACATTCCTTTTTGTGGCATCAGCTACAGTTTGGGCCCGTCCACAGGGGAGAAACAAGGCACTGGTCTGTGCAAGAGGTTGCACATTGATAGGTGGGATCCTATCTGCCACAGATGGAGGGACGACGTAGTGACGCGTACGAACTTGTTGATAGTATGTGCGCTCCACGGTTTCAGTACAACGCTCTTGGACTCCGGAAAGTCCACCATTGGTTATTCCACAAGGGTGCGAAGGGCGAGAACCATGAGGATGTGCAACCAGGTGTGAAGCGTGAGGACCATGGGGAGGATGTGCAACTGGGTGCGAAGGGTGAGGACCATGGAAAGGATGTGTGGTTGCGTAGTTGGGGACAACATAATACATGCTTGATGTGCCTTCAGCTTGATGGCCCTGTCAAAGGATCAGATCAGCCTTGTTAAACAACAGACAAAGGAAAAGAAGAATCAAGAAAGAAAGTAGCATTCTGTGGTACAAACCATGTAATGTAGACCTTGATCGTTAATTCCTGAAATTGTTGGGCGCCCATAAAACTCAGCAGGCACATTAATTCCTAAACTCGGAGGGTCGATTAATAATCATCAAGTAACACATTAAGTAATGAAACGTCAACAGCAATTAGTATTATTTGAACTAAGATAGCATTGAGCTCGTAATATACCAGTTGGGGCATGCGAATTTGGATAGTAGGTTGTGATGGCAGGAAAGCAGAACTCATCCCCATATATGAGGTCAGGATCATCCTCAATATCCATGGAATGATGCAGTGCAATACCACCGTGAGAAAAAGAACTGCTGTAATCTGTAACACCAAGGAAAGTGTGTCAGTTTATCATCCTTCACCTGGCTTGTGTAGACAAAAAGAAAGCAGACCAAAATAATAATTTGGACCCCCCCCCCCCCATACACACATACACATTGAATTTTTCGAACCCACTAATGCCCCGATATCATTTGCCAAAAACAAGGGGTCAATCAAGATCAGGAGATCAACCTTTCAAAACATAAGCTACCATTTAACTTCCTTGTAACAGAAATTATGACCCATCCAGCTCTATGTATCCCAAACTCAGTAGCATGCTCCATTTCAACCCGAACAGGTAAATTAAATCAGTGAAACGGTGAGAACCTTTTACACTGAAAACCTATCAAATTAATGTATGGCCCAGTAGCACGATGAATGACATAGGTTTAGTGATTAAGTCATGAAAGCAATCCTACAAATCATAACTTTTTTTAAAAAAATTCACGGCAGGAGCGCTGCCCTTCATTAAGGTATACAAATCGTAACTATGAGAACCAAAATAGCCTGTGTACACACTGACTAGATTTTTTTTATCTAACTCTACGAGACCAGTAGCATTTTCTTTTCATGCCTAAATTTATCTGACCGCAGAAGATAATGGAGAGAATGCAGAAATACAGATTAGGACAACAAGCCGACCAAGACAAAATAACCAGGATATATACTTTCGAAAAATCCACAACCAAATTAATACAATTCAATATCCTCAATCAATCCATCAGAGATGCTAGACAAATGAGTTATGACACAGAAACTACCAGCAATGCACCTAATTTTAGCAGTAACAATGGACAGAATCACAATTACACAAACTAATTATAACAAATACTCACTGTGAAAATGTAGTTCATGAACCCACCGCGTGCTAGTACTTCCTCTAACTCTATGAGCACTTAGCATATAAAAAACAACCGGCACGATTTTTTTTCATGCCTAAATTTTTTCGACCAACTCGCAGAAAAATTATGGAGCACACACAAGTAGTTACTGATAGGACAGGACCAACATTCAACAAGCCGACCAACACCAATCAACCAGTAAATCATTTGCACAATTTCTAACCCATTTACTTCTTTACCGCCAATCAATCCATCGGAAACGAGATATAAAAGGCACAAGCGCTCCGATCATCAGCAATGCACCATCATTTCCGCACCAACGACAGCCAAATCCGAACCAAATTAACTAAACCCAAACAGCCGTACCGCAGTACGAAATAAACCCTTGGTCCGACACCCCGCATTACCACGAACCGCAACCCAGCGAAGAGCAATCGGGAGCGCGCTGCTACGGAAACGAGCGCTTGCGAAAACCCCACATGGCCGCACCCATGACCCATCGCCGCGCTTCAGCAGCGCGCCGCGGACGAGCGCGCGAGAACAGAGCATGGGAGGATAGGGTAGCGCGGAGAGCGAGAGGGCTCACCAGAAGGTAGCGGCGGCACGACCGGTCCTCCGCCCTTCATCGCCGGCGGCGTAAACCCTACCGGAGCCCGCGACGGAGGAGTCGAGGAGGAGAAGCAAAAAGCGGGAAAAAGCAGAGGGGATAGAAGGGGTTCTGGAAGCGGCCGATCGAGAGAGAAGATGTACGGTCGGGGGTTATTTACTTTTGAACCATTGTGCCATTCCCAAAAGCTACCTTACCAAATTAATGTCCCCAACACCACCTGTTTTCCACGTTATTGTTCTCTGTTGTTATTTTCTTCCCCTAATGCGAACATATGTTCTTTTTTCTATTCCTAACCTTGGCTGAGGTGGAAAGCAAATAAAAAAAGACCACCGTGTTCCTGCTCCTTTATATAACACAGCAGTTTGGTGTAGAACAAACACTCAGACTGCTCTCGTTCCTCTTATCAACAGAGGAGGTGACACTGCGAACGGCGCGATGATCTGCTTGATATCTCCGATGATCACCAGATCTGCACTCAGGTACTCAACATTGTTACTTTAGTTTCACGATGCGGTCGGATTTTTGCTCAGCATCATAACTCCTAAAAACAGTACAGCCATCAAATTCGCACTCAACAACAAGGCAAGATTTTTGCCATACGGCACCAGCAACTCTAGCTTTTCTTTCATTTTTCTAGTCCTGTCCTATCACCTACAACTTCTGGCTTCATCTCAATCTTCTCTGCCGCATAAACATGGTCAATCACCAAACCAAGGTCCTTCAGGTGCTCTACGTACTGCGATAGCCACATGAAGCATTGGCATCGATTCGGCTCCTAGATAAAATAAATCGCAAATCAATTAAACCTAAAAACCCAAATCCAAATGACTTAACCAAAACTAACCTACAATACTCATGCCGTATCGAGGACACTTGAAGAATTTTTTGTCGTAATTCTCATCTGTCCAAGTTGTGAGCTCGACGATGTCCTCCCGCTTGCAGTCGTAGCATCGAACAAGAGGCAAGCCGCTTAACTTGTCCTTGCCGCGGGACCTCGCCGTCGCAGGCGACCTTGTCCTAGACCGGCTGGACCACGACCCCGACTGCAACATGGCTCAGAGGACAACGACACTATGATTGAGACCTGGGGGAAGGAGGAAGACAAAGTGGATAAGGCGATGTGAGCGGTGGAGGCTGGAGCACGACTCATGCTGAAACACAGTAACAAGAACATCTTTTTTCACCTCAGTTAGAACTCAGAAATATTAAAAAAAAAGTCACATGCACAGCGCTACAGGAAAAAACTGGCAACGGAGAATGACGAGGTAGGGAACAGGTGGTGTTTGGGAACGATCATTCCGTAGAGTGGCTTTTGGGAATGGCCACCTCAGGAAGATGGTTAAAAATTAAATAACTCACGGTCGGGTGGTCGCTGTGGTCTGCATGGTGGGTGCATTTCTCTTCTTTTCTTTTTGACTGATAAATAGGGTCTTAAGTATGTAAAATTGTGGGACTGGGTTCACTGCTTATCTTCATCAACGTACACCATTGAGATGCGCGAGTAGTTCGAGATTGAAGCTTTGGCTATACTCTTTGTAATTGGTATACATACAAATGATTTTGTAAAGACATAACCCTATCTGATATGGATTTCTCTGGAAACAGTTTAGTTATCCATATAAATTTCTAATTATCCACATTTTTATTAGAATCATACTAACAACTAGCAGAATATGCATACGTTGTTATGGGATTTAAAAAAATATAAAAAAAATTGGTCATACTTTTTATAGATAGAGTATGATGAATAACATCTTACACAACAGAGACTGAAACTAAGCTATTTAACTCATAGTGGACACCCTGCTAGAAACACTTAAATATTACAACATCTTTTTAATGTGAATTAATTATTGAACTGAGTATGCAATGACTTGACATTACAAGAATAAAAATTTAGTGATTGAACTGAGTTACATGCAAAGACTTTCCATTACAGAGCCAAAAAATAGTGCTTAGTGTAAAATAAGATGGATATCCAAGATTACTTTTACCTATCTTTTAACATATCAGGCTAATCAATCAGAAACATATTTGACCGGCAGACGCTGAAATTAGCTGGGAAAAAATATTTTGATACGAACTGACTTAAACATGTTCATGAGTCATGAGATAGGAACTATAAACTAATATTTTAATTTGTTTAGTTGCATTCGAACTCAAACAAAATAATCTAATTCATATGTCTCATCAAAATGAATTGCAAGCGCACCTGACTTCCCATTGAATTAAGAATACATGAACTGGTGGTTGGTGTAGTATAGACCAGAAAAGCAGACAGCTTAATGAGTCGGGACATAAAATGTTGCCATTAGCACGACCGTTGCTCAGTTCGCATGGCAGTCATCAATCTTAGCCGGAGCACCCATACGGCCATATATTCGCAATCATTGCTATCTCCAGCTGCACCCGCAGATTCCCAGTAATTGGATCTCGTAGCATGAGGACATTGTTGTAGGAATATAGCAATCTCTCCCGTTGCAGCACGACATTCAGCCTCTCGTCATTGTCTTGTCGAGCACAAGAAAAACATCGGCTGGATCAAAAACTCTAAGAAAAACATCAACAGCATCCGGTCCTACGTTTGTCTCGGTGAGAAGGTGATTTTCTCTTACAGCAAGAAAGTGTGATTCAGATTGGATGATGAGAAACCCAGCAAACGAAAGTAAAGAATTGTCACAAAGTTCTGATATGATGCAAGGAGGCGTTCCTTCTTCTTCAGCAACCGTGACGGTGGTTGAGACCTAGACCGTGTGATCTTCTTCTTCAGTTATGACTACCACCATCCTCAGCCCACAATGTTTGGTGAGACGACCCTGTTGCCGTGCCTTGGCCCGTAGCACGGTTTAATTGGGAGATAATCCGCGACAGATGAATGAGCGATGGAAGATAGGGTCTACAGTGGGACACTCGATCCAGCGAGTTCCTCCGCCCCTGGAGAGTGGGTCACGATTTGCTTCTTGGTAAAGAACCTGTGACATTAGGGCAGTGCCAGGCAAGAACGAGTGCGCCCAGCCGGCCGACGCGTGAGAAGATCCGTGAGCCATGAGCGGGAAGTCTCACCCCCGACGGGAAGCGTACGAGCCGCGGCCTTAGCCAACGACGAGGCCAGGGGTAGTCAAGGTGAGAAGATGCGCCGCCGCAGTGCATGGGTGCGAGGAACGGCAGGAACCCTTTAGCGATAGGGCTGGGCGCGACGGCTTCGGCCGATCCCCTCCGCATTTTTGGGTTGTTTTCTTTTTCTGGACTCTTTTTTTTTTCTTTTCCTGTGTGTACGTAACTTTGGGGACTTGTTTCTATGTTTCACAGGGCAGTGGGCAGGAGCAACGATTTTTGGGCTTTTCTCTACTGTCCTGGACTCTGTTATGTAATTTTTGTTTCTCTACTAACTTTGTGACTCTGTTACGTAAGTTTTGGGCTTCTCGGTTAGTTTTCTGGCCAGGGGGTAAAATTAGGGGTAGGAGCAGATTTTTTTTTAGGAAGAGACGACTGCACCTGATTTAATAGTAGTAGAGATAACACGAGAATTACACTTGACTGTAAAAGACAATGCAAATATGTTCATCTACGGGAATCCTTCGATAAAGTATTCCACAATATCCTCATAGTTTTTATTTTGAACCTATTAATAAATACTTCTCTATTTTTGAAATGATGACAACACTTAATCAGTTATTTTGCCGTTCTATACACCGGTCGGAACGACAAAAAATTAGTAAACGGGGAAGCTAAAAAAAGGAGGGTCTTTAAAGAGCGTAGTTATCCTAATGGAGGATGATCTATAAATCAAACTAGTTGATTTCCCTGCACGTTGTTGCGGGAAGTTAAAGAAAAAGTTTGTAGATAGATACACTGTATTCATATGTGTTTTACATTTTAATAAGATTTAAACCTTTTATTTTTTTTGCAAAATCTATTGTTCAGTAGTTACGTGGTCGATGGGTCAACAACTCTAGACTTAAATTTTACAACAACAAAACTATAGACCTATATGTTTCACCGAAATAGAAGAGAAAAAAAATTTCTGAACATATTATGATAGGGGGTAATTACTGAATAGTACAGCAATCTTCTTAATCACGGATGTGAACCATGGATATCTTGGTACGTCACTGATTCGGAAAAGACAAACAGCAGAGAAGTAACAACAGATCATTGCACCAAATAGAAAAAAATCGTATTTTCTGAAGGCTGACATTACTCATCTTCTTGGATGTATGGATTCAGTTTTAAGCAAAATCCCTGTATATTGATTATTAGAAAGAAAATTTAACTGATGTGCTATTTTATAATGAAAACAAATTGGCAAACATTATAAAGAGATACTCCTATATGATACTCACTCTAGTTGACTCTAGTATATTTTAAAAATTAGCTTGCTATGAAATCAATCTTTAATGTCTTTTAATGCAGAGTAAGCCCGGAAATATCGAGACAACGTGATGTCAAATTTCTATCGCTTCCAAATATTGTTTTTTTAGAAAAAAAGATTTACCATTCATATCTTCCTAACCTATATGGAACAACGACAGCAATAGTAATTGGTGGCAAATATGACGGACCTCAATAGCTAGCATTTGGTTTCGTGCGTTCAAACACTTACGGTCATAGATGACTCAAGTATATTTTGCACTCCATCATGCTTAAAAAACTTATTATACTTACATATCAAAGAAATGAGGGACTTGTGTATTTTATGACTGACAAAATATAAACGTGGCCACCAAGAAAAAAATGAAACATGCTTGAATAAATATACCACAGAAACACGTCAATGGTGCTTACAGCAATAGCAATAAATTATATGTATAAAAGAACAACCTCCCTTTCACACAAACAGAGAGGCATATGGAACTGATTTGATGCCATTGTCCAAATGCATCCTAGAACCAAATGAAAAATAAAATATCGAAGCAAGCAAGAAGTTCACCCATAAATGAAATAGTAAGAAAAGAAATCTAGATTGATATCCAATGAAGAGGACGTCAATAAAAAAATTCCCTATGTCGTGCCTCTCGTGATTCAGCAGCTGAAGATGGGGTCGTCTATGTCAAGAATGCAAGCTGCCTTGCAAGTTGCAGCTCGCTACTCACAGGTGGTGCTTCTTCCAGAGACAAAATGGCAGCTGGAGGTGCTGCTGCAAGAGTGCCCAAAAGAATGTGTTCCGATGGTGCTATATATATTAGAGCTGGCCTAGACCAGCAATAGGCAATAAAAGTGAATTGGAAAGGTGAAAAGAGAGAAGACGCATGACGTACTAAGAATCATTAAGAAGACTACTTTAGTGGCATATTAGTGTCGAGATTCGGGTAAATTGATTTTAAGGTGGTAAAGAAACATTGGTGTATTGAATTACGGTAATGATAGCAGTTTTTTGGTGAGGGCAGTTTTGTTTGGTTCCCTTGCTCATTGTTAATGTGAATTGGAAAGGTGAAAGCAGAGAAGATGCATGACATGCAAAGAGTCGTTAAGAAGACTAATTTAGTGGCGTATTAGTGTGTTGAGATCAGACAAAAATGATTTTCATCAGGTAGTAAAGAAACATTTATGTAGTGAATTGCGGTAGTGATAGCAGTTTTTTGCATGCATGTTGGTGGAGAGTAATGGGAATTAATGAATCATGGGTTGTACAAAAATGCCGGATTAAAGGATGGACGGATAGATGAAATGAAGATGCTAGGATCTAACGGTGTGACTAATTTGGATGATGTGGCTTCACCAGAGTTGAGAGAAATAGTTGTGAATGAGAGTTAGTGGGTTGCACTTATAAAAGATATATAGATACGATGTGTCATCTCATCAAGCTGTGTATTCTAATGGAGAGAATGACTTGTAGATCAAATATGATATGCCATCTCATCTTTACAATATAAACAGGAAATGCATTTGCCTCAACAAAATCTTACTCTGCAATTCGTACATCCATTATTGGTAGAAAAACAAGGGCATTCCTCTCGCCTGTCAAGCCATTTCAGTAGTAGAACTTTTCAATGTAATGTGGAACTAATGGGAAGAATGTGCTAGATGTTTTTCTCGATGCTCATGTAATCATAAAGAGGTGGTAACAAAAATGAGAAATAATGTGCTGTCCAAGAAAACGTGTATTTATAGGTGTAACTTGCACTCTTCCATTAACGTGTGCTTATGTCATGTTTGGATCAGTTTTATTTCTTAGAAACTGCTTTCTTGATATGTTTTATAAAAATTAGTTTATAAATAAAAATTGATTTGGGATGTTTGAATCCTGATTTTTATAATTTATAAATCAATTTATTATAAAAATCAATTTTTTGATAGTTAATAAATTAGAATGAGACAAAATTAGTATTAGTTGAATTCTAGATTGTGGATTTTCTTTGAAGGTGTTATAAAAATCTATCTGTTTGGAGGCCTTTCAATTTCTAGAAATCATTTTCCTAAAAGTCTGAGAGATCTAAACAGAGTCTTATACGAGCACCTCTTCATCGTAATCCATTTAGGGTCTGATACTTTGATAGTTTACAAATTTTATAATTTTTTCGTTTTGTTTCTTGAAAAAAGAGGCAATGCACCCATTGAAGAACATTTCAACTATGTGTGAATATGCCTTACAAAAGGTGGCTTTTAACAGTGAATATGCATCTAGATTCTTTAGCTGAGACTTAAATGATGGCCTAACTTTAACTAGTGAAATGTGCATCGAAATTGCTCGCAAAAAAAAATTGTGCATTGAAAACTTTTTTTTTTGTTTGAGCGGTGTTCTATACTGAACATTAGAAAGGAGGGTGCACGTGTAAATTTGCAAAACCATCCATTCTACTCCTTGTAGTTGTCTATTATTTACACCGACACCATTCCCTCTCTTCTTTCTTGCGCAGAAGGTCAGAAACCAACGAGAAAAAACCAAAAAAAAAAGTCAAAAAACCGAAGCAAGAAGCTCGCGACCGCGACCGCGAGATGGCGATGGTGAGCCTGGCGAGGAGGCGCGCGGCAGACGCGCTGTTCCTGCGGCGGCCGCAGGCCGCCGCGTGGTCTTCGGCGCTGAGGGCGTACGCGGCGTCCGGGGAGGAAAGCGACGTGGTGGTGATCGGCGGCGGGCCCGGCGGGTACGTGGCCGCGATCAAGGCGGCGCAGATGGGGCTCAAGACCACCTGCATCGAGAAGAGGGGTACCCTCGGAGGCACCTGCCTCAACGTCGGCTGCATCCCGTCCAAGGTACTGCTGCCTCAACCCCGAATTTCCCTTCTGCGTGCGCGATCGGCGATCTGGATGATTTGGGGTACGCTTTCGTGGTGTGATACGCGGAGCTTGTAGATCCGTGCTTCTTCGTGTGGCGATTGGGGAGTTAGGGTTTGCGTTTGCAGGTTATTGGGCTAATTTCGCTGGATTTAGCCGGAAGCAATTTAAATTTTCATTTGAATGCTATGATTTGATTCTTAATAGTCAGTTTAGTCAAGAGATATATGAGTATTGGGTTGTTTGTTTGTCATATTTGCTGGCTTGCCTTGCTGTGTGACTAGATTTTTGTGCCCGGGCCCTGCTGATGAGATTACCAATGCTATGTGATGTGCACGTGAGTTGTATGATTCAAGGCGAAATTTGTTGGTGAGGGTGTTTTTTTGGTGTCTCCTTTTTTCACTTGGTTCATTTTGAAACAGTATCCATGTCATGATGGAGGATGGTGCTCGTCAGGGGGAGAGGGGGTGAAATTAATTAAAATTTATAAGTAAGGCCTGTCAAACGTTTTTTTAGGTAAGGGGGGGGGGGGGGGGTTCGGGCGGGGTAGGAGTCCAGGTCTTTGCTAATATGTTGATGACAGTAGCGTTAGGTGTAAATATGAAATACTTCTTAATGAACTTTTGCATTGAATTCTATTGTACCACAGTAGTTTGTTATACACTTTTGTTGCTACATTGCTTTCTTATTAATTTCACATCCTTGCCCAGTGTCCAGTACTGAATCTCCTTTGTGTTTGATTATCATTCGGCATATAGTTAGACGATTCTTTTTCAATATATTTTTATTTGTATAGGTGCTAAGGGCATAATTTCAACTGCAACGTCGTTGTATTTATCCAGTATAATGTCACAATTTCAACTGCGATGCCATTACATTAACTTTTATGGGTTGGAAAGAAATGTGGATTGCAATTCACAGTGTCCTACATTAGCTGAATTCCAAATTGAACCCCTTTGAAGGCTCCAGCTTGGTGGTTTATAGTTTCATCAGTAGTTGTACTTTGTTGCTCTTTAGCTTCTCAATGATGGAAATAAAGCGGGTTTTGGATTTTCAGCTTGACTCAGAAATAGTGTTATATACTCAAGTTCATATACTGTACACGCCCATGAACTGTACTCTGCTAACCCATTTCAAAGTTACTTTTAGTTACTCAGTGTTTCACACCTTTTTCCTTATTACGTTTCTTTTGTGGTGTTTTTGTATGTGCATTTGCATGTGAAATTAGTTATGGAAAACCTTCTGAGCATTTTCATGTTTGTACATGTGGTGAAATTTCTTATGTAAAACGTTCTTAAGCCAGATTTTTTATGAGATGTGCTTGCTTGGACACCTGCTGCAATGACCTTTTCTTAGTTACCACTTACCAGTAATTGCTTGACTATTGTGTTTGAAGTAGCATATCTTAAAACTTGCAAATGTAAAAGATATTGCTTAGTTTGGCCGTTTATTACATTCTACTGTGATTATCTGACTTTTCTTGATCGAGCTTCTGCCTGATAATTTTATTTTAAGAGTCTTGGAAGTTGTTAACCTACTTAATTGCAGTCTAGATCGCACAGTTGCTTAATGAATATGCTGACACATGTGCTTTTCCATATTCCAGGCTCTTCTTCACTCATCACACATGTACCATGAGGCTGAAAATTCCTTTGCACATCATGGTGTGAAGTTTTCCAACCTGGAAATTGACCTGCCTGCCATGATGGCACAGAAAGACAAGGCTGTCGCAGGTCTTACAAAAGGCATTGAAGGTTTGTTCAAGAAGAATAAAGTTGACTATGTGAAAGGATCTGGGAAGTTTGTCTCCCCTTCAGAAGTATCTGTGGACTTGATCGATGGCGGCAGCACTACTGTGAAAGGAAAGAACATAATCATCGCTACTGGCTCAGATGTGAAATCTCTCCCTGGAATTACAATAGATGAGAAAAAGGTTGTATCATCCACTGGTGCTCTTGCCCTTACAGAGATACCCAAGAAACTGGTTGTCATTGGAGCTGGATATATTGGCTTAGAGATGGGTTCAGTCTGGAATAGGCTAGGATCTGAGGTCACGGTTGTGGAATTTGCTCCTGACATTGTCCCATCAATGGATGGAGAGATTAGGAAACAGTTCCAGCGTATGCTGGAGAAGCAAAAAATGAAGTTCATGCTCAAGACAAAGGTAGTCGGAGTTGATACTTCTGGGAGTGGTGTCAAATTAACTGTTGAGCCTGCAGCTGGTGGCGAACAGACTGTTCTGGAAGCCGATATCGTTCTCGTATCTGCTGGCAGAACCCCATACACTGCTGGGCTTGGATTGGACACCATTGGAGTTGAGACAGACAAGGGTGGAAGGATCCTTGTTGACAAGCGCTTTATGACAAATGTTAATGGGGTCTATGCAATTGGTGATGCGATACCTGGACCCATGCTTGCACATAAAGCTGAAGAAGACGGCGTTGCATGTGTTGAGTTCATCGCAGGGAAGGAAGGTCATGTAGATTATGACACCGTTCCTGGTGTCGTGTACACACACCCTGAGGTGGCCTCTGTTGGCAAGACAGAGGAACAGGTGAAGGCATCCGGAGTGCCCTACCAGGTTGGGAAGTTCCCCTTGCTGGCAAACAGTCGTGCAAAGGCAATTGATGATGCTGAAGGTTTGGTCAAAGTCGTGTCTGAGAAGGAAACTGACAGAATCCTTGGTGTACACATTATGGCTCCCAATGCCGGTGAAATCATCCATGAGGCCGTCCTTGCACTTCAGTATGGAGCGTCGAGTGAGGATGTTGCCCGCACCTGTCATGCGCATCCGACAGTGAGCGAGGCCCTGAAGGAGGCTTGCATGCAGACCTACTCGAAGGCTATCCATATCTGATTTCAGATGTGATTCAGCTACCAGCTCAAAACACTTGCAAAGATTTTGTAATAATCCTAGATTGATGTGGTCTTAAAACATCTATTCGTTGTCTCGGTTTTACACGGCAAACTGTGAATTGGCTCCTTCGCCGGACAATATAGAGCTGCTGTTTTGCCTCTACTCCCTAATAATGTGAAAACCACAGTTTTCTTCTGTACTGTTGCTGCTGCACCAGATCGATTTGCAGAAACTTGGTGTGGATTTATATGTACACTAGAATTTCGTTTCTACTGATAGCTGGTAGAAGAATACCACACTTCTGCACGATTTATGCCTTTCATCTGCTCCATTATTTGGCTTGTCATAAGTAAGTCGCATTATTTCTGAACTTCAAACAGCATCGTATCTGAAACTTGTGAATGAAATACTGACGTGCCCCTTATATTATAAAGTATTGCTTGATACACTTTCATGCGCTTCCAGCAAATTGTATTTGAGGATAAGATAGGGCACCAAAACTTTGTCAGCGTGAAAGCGAGGTTGGCCCACGTGATTGTGTGAGCATCCGCAAAATATGTTGTTTCAGTGCTGCACAAAGTACTCGACTGCTCTTGGGAAATTAGGCGATTCTGCTTGCACTAGAAGAGCCTTGCTCCGCCGTAGACTTAGAGGAGGAATTGAATTCTTTTCGAATTGTATGTAGAGTACCTTTTAAAAAAAAATCTTTGTTCTCTTGGGAGATATCCATTTATGCGAAAACATTGTGTCCAAATTTACCAATCACTTTCTTTTTTTGCATACAAGCAAGTACAACATTTTCTAATTCATATTAGGCAAAATACTCTTTGTGTACATTTGATAAATTGGCAAATACTATGAGAATTACTATTTTTCACACAAATTTTAATATTTTAATAATGAAAACAGCTGTTAGCTGATGCCATACTAAATTCTACGAGATTAAACAGGTAATCAATTCCGAAATCACATCTCCACCCAGAATCAAAAGGCAGCCGAATCCATAGAAAACCACTTCCTTCTCCAACTATCCACAGCTCTCTCTCTCTCCCCAGAAAAGAGGAAAAGAGATGGACATGGCCATCGACACGCCATCGCCGTCGCCGGCGCCATCGGCGGCGGCGGGACGGCAGACGCGCGCGGCAGAAGCGGTGCGGCTGGAGCACCAGTTGGTGCGCGTGCCCCTGGAGGCTCTCCGGTCCACCGTCCGCGTCAATCACCGCCTCGCCGAGAAGGAGATCGCCGCCGTCCTGTCCTCCGCCTCCTCCACACCAGTTGAAAGCAGCGCCGCCGCCGTCGACCACCTCACCTCCCTCGTCTCTCGCCTCCATGGCCTCAAGCGCAAGGCACGTTCCCTAATCCCACTCCACGCCCCTCATCCCTTCCCTCCTCGCCTAATCGTGCAGTGCTGGAACTGAGATCGGAAAAGATCTTAGCTTTTGGTTTCATCAGTTCTTTTTGTATGGATTCCACCGAAGACAAGATCGTTCCTTGACGATGCATTGTTTCCTGATGCCTTCCAGATGGAAGAGGGCGCGCGTGCGGAGGAGCTGCAGGTTCAGAGGTGCCGGGCGCGTCTGGACCGGCTGGCGACCGCCAGCACCGGCGACGACGGAGAGTGGGAGGACATGAGGCTGAAGCGGATCCTGGTCGACTACATGCTGCGGATGTCATACTACGATTCTGCCGCCATGCTTGCTGAGACTTCTGGTATCCAGGTATGTGATGGTTCAAACTTCTCAGAAGCAGCATCCCAATTAGAGATTTTATGATTCGTATAATCTTGTGCTAGCATGCTGACACCTGACATCAATAATTAGGTTTATATTTTTGTGTTTAGAAAGAGACTGCATACTGTCGCTAGAGACTGAGTCTGTAAAGACGCAAAAAATAAAAAGCAGGCACAAGTGTTTGTGTTTCAGATATTGAGTGAACAAAGCCTAACAATGAGAGACTCTATTATTTGTCTTGATATGTGAGTTTGGCAAAAAAATAATAATACTGTAAATGATAAGTCAGCTTGAGAATATCAATCTATTGAAGTATTAATTGTGATGATGCAATAGGATGTTACCTTTTGGAGAGCATAAATCTAATTTAGCGGTAGAAACCACTAACCAGGCAGAGACTATCGATGTAAGTGGCATATTGTTTTGAAATGATGTTCAATAGGGTTTAGAAGTATGGTTTCCTACTAGATCTGTATAGATTGTTAAAGTTTCTTAGCTAATCTTATAAAGAAATATATGTTTAAAGGCCTGTGTATAATTTCTGAAAAGTCTGAATTGAGTGATACAAAGTTCCTATTGACCTCCTCTCCATTCATAACTCCTCATCCTTCTAAAAGGTAATGGTGCCATCTTTCTATGTTGTGTTTGGACTCCACTCTTGCAAGAGATTCTTGCATCAACAATGTCTTGATTTTATTGGTTTTTTTTATTGAATCCCTGTTACGCTTTTGTCTAGAACAATTATGTAAGCAGCCCTCTTGCCAAACAATTTATATTGCATCAGTTGTCGCTATCATTAGTCGTCATAGATTTCTGTTGTCCCTTGGCTCCCTTTTTGGAGTTGATTGTGATTCTATTATATATATTGTTCTTTACATTATTGTGAGTCCAGTTCTCCTTTTGTTCATTTAATTTTTTTTTCTATTTTAATGACTCAAATAGAAAGGCCTACATTATTTTCTCTTTTTGCACTTTGCATTGATTTTGTACTGTCTAACTTTATGTTATTATCTGGCACTAGTATAGCATTCTGTAGTGCCGTTGCATTTTTACCAGTGCCGAAGTGAGGGTGGCTAGCCGTCAAGTCATGCTTTAATGAAACTGATTAGCACCTACTGCCTTCTTGTGCAGCAAGATTCTGTTTTTGTGGATTCTCTTGGGCACCTAACCTAATTTGTGCACTGTTAACATGCAGGACCTTGTTGATATCGATGTCTTCCTAGATGCAAAAAGAGTAATTGATTCTCTTCAGAACAAGGAAATTGGTCCTGCTTTAGCTTGGTGTGCAGAAAACAAGTCTCGGTTAAAGAAATCAAAGGTTTTTCTTTTAACTTTTGTGGCTTATTATTGTTTTTCTTTGATAAGAATAGTTGATCTGAGATACTGAATCTGTGCATATAGTGTAACAGTACCGAATGCAGCAATTTTGTTGATATTTGACCAGTGGTAATTTTACATTTGTTAAACATTTTAATTTTCTTGTCTTGAGATTCTTCATCTTTGCACTGAGATGTGCAATGACTTATGGCCTGATGATGAGTAATATTTCCTGTTTTCATTTTCTGAATAAATCTGATTTTGTTAGTTGACATCTGTCTTATGCTTTCTTTTGTTACATGGCCTGCAGAGTAAGCTTGAGTTCTTACTGAGGCTTCAAGAGTTTGTGGAACTTGTCAAGGCTAAAAACTGTACACAGGCTATCGTGTATGCTCGAAAGTACCTGGCTCCCTGGGGTTCTACACACATGAAAGAATTGCAGCGTGTTACAGCAACATTGGTTTTTAGAAGCAGCACAAACTGTGGTCCTTACAAGGTTAGCACCATGTTCTTTGCCCTCAGTTGTCAAATATCACTGCAGCATGAATCTTGTAACTGCTGGATTTGCAGGAATCATAGTTTAACATCCCTGGTTTCTGGCCAACAGTTAACATGAGCTGGAATTGGCAAAACAATCTTCTCCTGACTACAGCTTCTTAGCCAAGCCATATTCATTTCATGCCTTAAATATTGATTGTTAAATAGTTATTGCCCATGGTTTGACTGACAGTCCTAGTGAATTGTTAGTGGTTCCTGATGGATCTTGGATTGGGCTTTACTTGCAGGTCTTGTTTGAGCAGAACCAAGCAATCTATACAAAGATTTTCTGAGTCATGTGCTTTACTTGCAGGTCTTGTTTGAGCAGAACCAGTGGGACCGTCTTGTGGATCAGTTTAAGCAAGAATTCTGCAAGCTGTATGGCATGACACTAGAGCCGTTGCTGAACATATACCTGCAAGCAGGGCTGACAGCTCTTAAAACACCGTACGCCCTGCATGATCTGTGCTTGCTTCGTTTCCAGTTTTACCACTAAATTGTAATATTATGAATACAGTATCTTATATTTTGTTCTTGACCATCTGAAGGTTGTGTGTTGAGGGTAACTGTCCCAAAGAAGACCCCTTATCCCTGGATGGTTTCCGAAAGCTAGCTGAGCCTCTACCCTTCTCCAAGCAGCACCATTCAAAGCTCGTTTGCTACATCACCAAGGAGCTTATGGACACTGAGAACCCGCCACGGGTTCTCCCGAATGGCTATGTATATAGCGAGAAGGTATTCCTTCAGCTGAACTCCTATTGATAAACTGTCGTGTTCAAACCATCTTAGCACTTGGTTCTTTATCTGTCATAGGCTCTGCAAGAGATGTCCAAGAAAAATGATGGCAATATCACGTGCCCGAGGACAGGAGAAGTTTGCAAATTTGAAGATTGTGTCAGGGCTTTCATTTCGTAATAGCGAAAAGGCGCCAATTTGTGTGTCTTGGAGTCTGACTGTACATAGATTGGTCATCGGCGCATTCTGCGTCATGTTTAAGTTAGACTGAGTTACCCTGCAATGCTGCCGCTTGATTGTGGACGCATCTTTGAAATCTGCTTTCACGACTTACACCTGCCAAAGTGGAGTGACAGTGACACTCATTCCTCCCCTTGCCCATGCGCATCACAAGTTTCAACAAACGTGGTTGCAATCTCTTCTTCCTGTTGGCCCGACTCTGCTTCTGCTACAACAGTTGAAAGGGGGGGGAAAGAGGCGGAGGTGGCGGTTTCTTCCACCCCAATGCCCATGCGCATTACTCTAATTTTTACATATTTTTTTGAGATGAGTTTACATTAAAACGTGGAGCAAAAAAAGCTTTTTACATTGAAAAAACGTGGCAGTCTGATTTCTCAGTACAAAAAATGGAACGTACCCCCGGAGGCAGCTCCAAAGATGCGTGATGAAGGCGGAAAATATACCGAACAGCCCATGGCTCTGGGCTCGATGGAACAACCAGCAGCCCAGTGACCCAGTCCGAGTACTCACTCCGAACAAATCCATCTGTCAGATCGAAACATCCAGTGTCGTGGGCTGTGGCCTGTGGGGAGATGAAGCAGCCAGCCCAGTGGCCCAGTTCCAGTCCGAACAAACCTATCCGTCAGATCCCCGAACCCCTAGATCCAACAGCCCGCGCTCCACGTCTTCTCTATATAGGCGAACACTACCGTGACCACCGAAACCCTAGCCTCTCCACCCCACCCCGTCCAAACCCTACCCCGCCGCCGCCGCGCGGCCGCGACCCCCCACCGCCGCCAAGATGCAGATCTTCGTGAAGACCCTGACGGGCAAGACCATCACGCTGGAGGTGGAGTCCTCGGACACCATCGACAACGTGAAGGCCAAGATCCAGGACAAGGAGGGCATCCCGCCGGACCAGCAGCGCCTCATCTTCGCCGGCAAGCAGCTCGAGGACGGCCGCACCCTCGCCGACTACAACATCCAGAAGGAATCCACCCTCCACCTGGTGCTCCGCCTCCGCGGAGGCGCCAAAAAGCGCAAGAAGAAGACGTACACCAAGCCCAAGAAGATCAAGCACAAGCACAAGAAGGTGAAGCTCGCCATCCTCCAGTTCTACAAGGTGGACGACTCCAACGGCAAGGTCAGCCGCCTCCGCAAGGAGTGCCCCAACGCCGACTGCGGCGCGGGGACGTTCATGGCCAACCACTTCGACCGCCACTACTGCGGCAAGTGCGGCCTCACCTACGTCTACAACCAGAAGGCGTAAGGCGGGATCGCTTTTGCTTAGCTTTACCTATCATCATCTTGGAACCGAGCTGTTTGTTACTCGAATTGAATCTTATTTAGATCCTTGTGAGGTTGAAACTATAATGGAGTAGCAGTATCTATATCTTATTGGAATTCATGTTACTGGGTTGATGCGATGCGAGTTTAATTTTGCTTCCATATGTGCAATCGCTTTCGATTATTTGTTTTTGCATCCATTTCTCTACATGCAGTGATCGATACTAGTTGGGTTAAATAAGTTATATCTGTTTATGTGATCATTCATGTTACAGGTGTAGTTTCTTCTGTTGATGATGACTCGAATTGAACTTTCTATCATAAATAGAAATGATCATTTCAGAAGTATTTCACCTAACAGTAGAAGTTGCTCTGTCATTTGAATTTTAGGTCAGTTTGTGATACTTGTAAGTGATCCCTTGTGGACTAGGATTGCTTTTGGGTAACTTTCTGTTCAGTGAATTGGTATTTCTTGGATTCTTGAGGGTCATGGTGAATTCACATTTTGCTTTTAAAAAAAGATTTGTGATAACTTCTGGTCAGTGAGTTGAAACATTGAACTGAGCTGGTGGTTAGCTGCCTTGTTACTTCAATTTTCTTTGTTCTGATCGGGATCATCAGTGGAAGCATGTGGCAGGTTTGTTTCGGGTTGGAGTTTGCTTCGTGTTAGTCACCGAGGGTTTTAGCGACTTGCTTGGCATTGCTTTGGCCTGCGCATGCACTGGCCACAACTACAAACGCACCCTGGATGCTAATAGTTAGGACACGTTCGATGAACTAATGCTACATTAGCATCGTGTGGATGCTCGTTGCTCACTTCACATTTTTTATGCTACATCTTTCGATTTAAGATTTACCCAATTTGACAATGGTTTGCTTCCATTATATTTCTTTGAAAAGGAGAGCTCTCAATGTTGCTCACAATCAAAATCACTCTTCTGATGCACGTCTGTGATATGTGCTATGTGAAGTACCGTCCATGTGGTACCCCAAGTCCCCAACCAGAACCAGCCAATGCGGAAGTGGAATTTTATAGTCTTACACGAATTCTGTTTCTTTAATCTCCCTTAAAAAGGGGAGCTCCCGATGTTGTTTGACAATCAAAATCGCTATTTCCTGTTGCGCGTCTTTGCTATGTGAAGTACCGACCATGTGGCACCTTAACCAGCCAATGCGGAAATGAAATTTTATTGTGACGACTGGGGGAATTGATGGTTTGTGCTAAAGACATCGTCTTCCCTCCTGCCATGACGTACGTGCAGTTTGGCATTAGCCTAAACAGTTGTGATAGAATTTGAGCTATCCTCGTCGACAAATTGAGCTCATATAGTCCTCTCTGGCTCTATGCTGCTAAATCGTGCTCGCGTCAAACTTATCAGAGTGAATTGCACAGTTTCCAATTCTGATTTCTAGGTAAGAACTTGCTAACAAGTTTTATTTAGGTCTGGGCACAACAATTCTTATTTTTTATCTCAGAACTTGCTAAGTAGTCATTCCAATGGTTCGACATTGACACTCCATATTTTAGCAAGCCTTGAAACGTACTCCATCTATTTTTTTGTTGTCCGACCAGCCGAGTTAGGGCCTGTTTGGTATGGATTCTTAGAAAAACAGATTCTACTTTCATTTCAGCTTTTCTCAAAACAGCTTCTATGAAAAAAACAGATTCTTTACCAAAATAGCTTCTTGATGTGTTTGGCAAAACAACTTCTATCCATTCTTGAGGTGGAGGGGTGTGAAAGAAACTGAAAAAAGTATCAATTTGCCGCTTTCTGCTTCCAAGTGTTTTAGAAGAATCACTTCTAAGGTTTGGAATGGTAGAAGCGCTTTTGGCCGGACTGTTTGGTAGTGATTTTTTGGAGGAGCGAAAGCAGAATCTATTTTAGAAGTCATAACAAATGGGCCCTTAGTCTGGCGGGTAGTACAAAAACTTTGTTGAAAACGACAGAAATTTGCGAACGTAGGAGTGGAATTTAAGATTAAGGAGTACCACCACACAAATCGGCTTAGCAAGTTTTGATACTCAAAAATCAAAATTTAAAATTAGGACCTATATGACAACTTACATCTAGTTTAACGATTTTGGGACTTAAAATCAAGATTTAAAAGTATCCATACCTATATGAAAATTATGGACAAGTTTAAAAACCGTCACCATTCATTGGACTTACACTTAGCCATGACTATTTGACATAAAGGAGCATGATTGTTTGAATGGGCTTATGCTTAGCCATGACAATGTGGTGCGAAGGGCATCTTGATTTGCATGAATGGGCTTACATGTTAAAGTTAAAAATTGTTTGACTTTAACTAAACCCGAAAATACTTGTACTATTGGATGATGAAAATCGAAAATATGCATGTCAGCTTTTGATGCAGCAAGGAACAATTTCTTGAGCTTCCCATCCGGCCACAAATATATGCACAACACGCTGGTACATTGTGCAAGTTCGATGATATAATTGAACATTAATAGCAGAAAACATGGTACAATATTAATATGAACCACTTCATGCTTGGATGTTGTTTAGGAGGCCTCCACCACATCTTGCATGGGCAGCCTACACCTCCAGCAGTATTCATATGATTAGCTATTATTTCTTATACAAATGGGAGGTTGGGGGGGGGGGGGGGAGCCCCCCCCCTTTAGAACCTATACAACGGTGCACCACATCTCGCTATACGAGGGCTTTCACTCAGGGGTGAAGCTAGGTATACTCTCCCGAGTGCCATGGCAACAGGGAGAATGAAAGATTCAGTGGAAGTTTTCAACTTTTCACCATTTTTGTCTGACCTAAAATCAATTAAGAGACAATAATATCCACTCAGTAGGAGTCAATGACACTCAGGTCTTCGTAGCTCTAGCTTCGCCACTGTTTTCACTAGTACATCATGCACCGGCACAAGGGGCTATTATTGCATGACCGCCTCCTTCTTTATTGGGATATCAACAAGTACCTTGTGTATTTGCTGTAGGGGCTTCATTTGGTAAAATTGGAGAAGAGACCTCCCTCTGCTATAGTGGGTGAACTCTAGTGGGCATTATGTAGGAGGTCTACATGTCTCACATACAGTTTCCATGTCCAGAATTGGGGGCCTCGACATCAACGTCTAGATTCTAGATAGCCCCTAGGACAGCCTCTATGACAGACTTTGTCCGGGGGTCATCCTTTGCATGCGCGATGTGTGCAAATTTTCATCTTGTATTACTACCGCTAAAAAAAACCAAAAGCACCTTATCGGAAGAGGACTTTTACAGTGGACTCAAATGAATGCACACCCTTCATTTCCTTCATCCAAGGGTTCAGATCTTAATCATGATACTTTTTTGATCCACTGGTATCATGAGTATCATAATACGGTATCATAAGTATCATGTGGGTATTATTAGAAAAACGGCAAAATAAATAAATTAAAATATTTCAAATGGTTAAAATATTAGGATTAATCATTTTGTCAATGTAAACTGCTCTTATATTTTGCATCCATCGTGAGTTCAGGGGGCTTGACTCATCAGGGCCGCTACTGCCGCCGACGGCGATCATCCCCACCCATGGATATGGTCGGACAGAGCCGGTCAATATGGCATCACTGAAACAACATAATCATTACTTTGTGTAGAAAGAACAAATAGCTAGTGGGTGCTAGGCGACCAAGCCGCAAGTCCTGGTTGGAGGAGGACGTGGTCATTGTCGCGAGCATGCAGTCCGAGGACGGAAGGGCAGAGATGTTTCATGACTGATTTACGCAGTTACGCCTCACGCTTGGCACGGAACGGAGAGCCGACGGCTACGGACAGGAATAATATTCTGGTGCCGAAACCAGTGTGAATGGTAGAGTCTCGAAGATAAGCTGTCGTCGGTTGCGGCGGCGTTGACGGCGGTGCATGCATCAGGCCGATGCAATGATGGCCTCAATGACCATATGCCCTAAATCTGTTCTGAATTAACTTGTAAATTACCCAGTAAGTACAACTAATGCCATTTTATATAAATGGTTAGATCTAAATCATGATACCTCAATGCCATATGTATCATGGTCTACTATAAATGTCCTCTATCGGAAAGGCACCTCCAGAGCTGTATATTTCGTTTTAATATTCATATAAACATGTAATATGAAAGGTTGGATACTGAAGCTTCTCTAAAAGTTGCAATGGAGTTTCAGAAAATTGCAGGATGTGAAACAAGTATTGTGGCCTTTTTCCCACTCTAGACGATGTTTTGATATGAAACCTAATTTGTGCATTTTAACATGACCGTACCTTATTTGAAGTGCTCTTGCTGAATTTTATTTATGAATTATTATTAATCGAAATAGGAAGGACACTACTTGGCTACTATCCCAAGTTTCGTCCCCATTGCACAGAGAAGTTCCCCATGAGCACGCTTGATTTTTTATTAGTCTATTTGGTAAACATTTCTGATAGATATCCGGACTTTGTAGTTGCAACTGCTTCGTTATTTGTGAATTCGGGTCATATATGAACTTGCAGAAATACCACGCAAGTTGTCATTCATTCAAGTGGCATCATAGCAAAAACATTAGAAGCCATGGCTTTCATATTTTTATAGAACTCCGTATGCATTTGGCGGGTATTTACAATTTAGTGGTAGGATCACAAAAATGCTGTGCTCAAGCTACAACAGTGACGGTGGTGTTCTGTTTTGTTCAACAGCTTGTGTTTAGTTCCACTTTAGCTCACAAGTAGTTTATCACCCAGTTCCTTGCGGTAGACATGGATGAGACCTGCGCTGTCAATCGTCTGCAACTTCTCCTTCAAGATCTTCCTGTAATGATCATCATTGTCCTCCAAACTTCGCATCAACTCAACCTGATAATCAAAGACACAAAGAATATCAATCTTTTTTCTCTACCTGAAGGTCAGTTTCACGGAAATACTGCAATGATCATAGTGAAGGATGGGCCAAAACATGCCTACTCACCTGTCTTTGGAATGACTCGAATTCCTCGGAGCTCAAGGAGCCGTCACTGTTTGCATCAAGAAGATGCATAAGCTCCGTTGCGTCTTTGCCTCCGGCACCTAGATCTTCCATCACTTCTGTGAGCTCCTCAATGCTGATCCTCCCGTCCCCATTTTTGTCGAGTAGGCAGAAAGCCCGGTTCTTGAAGTCGCCTCCTTTTTTATCACTAGCTGGTAGGTCACGGAGGCGCAGAGCTGCTAACTCTGCTGCAGCCAACATGATGGTCTTGAGTCTTTTTGCCTGGAGACAAAACCATCTCAAGAATTTCAATTCTAAGCAAAGCCAAAGACTATATCATTTAGAAAACAAATAGCACAATATATCAAGTTATCATGAAGCACACAACATCAGGTCATCCATATGTGTTCATAGAGTTTCATTTCCCATATTAGAAAAAAAAAAATACTAGACAGTTTGTTAAAAGATACTTTACTTTTTGCGGGGGATACTTAAAAATATAGCTAAATTAGGCAGGGGAATTACCTCTCCAGGATCTGTAAGACCACCCTTATAGAGAGAGTGTGATGCTGCTCCACCAACAGCGAGTCTATGCATCTCATTGGTGCGTATTTGTATTTCCATTAGAGGCCTCTTCTTCCCAGGTTCACTTACATCGATGGCCACATGCAAGCTCTGGTAACCATTTTCTTTTGGCTGAGTGATATAATCTTTTGTCCTGCCTGGAACTTCCTTCCATAGAGACTGAATTATTTCATGTGTCCTGTGGCAAGCCCTGGGGCCCCATTCTGACGAGTCACCATCACATCGTGGATCTAAGATTACCCGCAAACCTAGTATGTCATTCACTTCTTCTGGCTTCCGGCCATCTTTTACTAGCTTCTTCATAGTACTGAAGCGACTTTTATATCTGCCTTGAATCGAGATGTCCTGTACAATCTGTTTCAATTCATCATCAGATTTCAGTGCCTGAAGCAACTGTTCCTTGTAATCATCTATAATGAGCTTGCTCTCTGTTTCTTGGTTCCTCAACCACTCATCAATGTGTCCATATGAATGTGGAAACAAGTAACGAAACGAAAGATCCTCCAACTCTAGTGATAGATTACCAGCTCCAACAGCATGGGCAAGTGGGGCATATATCTTCATGACTTCAAGAGCTTTTATCTGCTGCAGATACCTAGGGAGGGAATCCAGGTGTCTCATCATATCAAGTTTCAGTACAAGTTCCAATATCACCGCCCGGATATCATAGTATGTAAGACAAAACTTTCTCAATGCCGTCGCACTTTCGTCATCCAGTACATCAAGCTTCGAAGGAGCATGCTTAAGTCTTAAGCTCTCGTGCAGCAAATGAGCGATACTGATCCCAACCTGAGCTTTTATATCCCTCATGCTTACAGTTCCTGCATCTAAGGCTTCCCTAAGTATGCCAGCAGATATGACTTCAGCATCCATCTGTTGTCGGCATACAACAAGAATTCACAATAACCTTGAGGGAGCACTAAACTAAAAAGTAGGAGTATGAGACAAGAAATAGTAAATTCCAAAACATAATATTGGGCAAGAAAATTTTAGCCAATCAATCAAGCTATTTCATGTAGTCCATCAGAAAGACTTCACTTATTTAAATGTCTATGTTGATGAGTTGTTGGATTGATCATGAAGCTAATTTGCTGGACTCTATCCATAAAAATCTTACTAAAATGCAATAAACCGACCGTCTCAACATATTTACCCATCAATCAAGCTAAACATCACTTACTCGATAAGCACAATTCTTGCTCCAACATGCAAAATAGCCACAACGACAGTACAGATTGCGTAGTGAGGACAATAAAGCTACAAGTAAAATGCTTGAATTCACATTTTAAAGAGATGCTTGAATTTGAACACTAAATGAACTAGAATCAGTCCACATGACCAAGAAGCACAATGGTATGTTACCTGGAGGTCGGCGAGGGACGCGGCGACAACGAGCGCACGCGCGAGGGTGCGGCCACCATCGCTTTCACGAAGCGCCGGGAGGGCCAGCTTGAGCGCGCGGAAGAGCAGGCGCGACGACGACGAGGTCGCCAGGTCCTCCCCCATCCGCTCGGTGAGGTCGTTGAACGCGCCGACCAGCTCCGCCACCAGCCGCCCGCCGCCCTCAACCGGCGCCGAGGTGGACGCGGCGGGCGAGGAAGACGACGATGCCGCGGCAGCGGCAGAGGCTTGGAGGCGAAAGCGGTGCAGGCGAGGCGGGCCGCAGCGAGTGCGGGTGCGGCGGTAGGGGCGGCCGCCGGCGGGGATGGTCGCGGCGGTGGCTGCCGTCGCCATGGCTCAGTGGGCCCTGCTGCTCGCTCCGGCGACGGATTTGGTGGTTGATTTGGCAGTTGAGGTGGCGATTGGCTTGGGCTTCGCCACGTCTGCAGAACACACACTGTCCCACGCTGTCTTTACACCAAAGGTGTGGCTGGATTTGCATCGCTTCAAAGAGAGGGTGAGGCAGCGCGAGATTTTCAAGATACCAACGGCTTCATTCCAAATTACCTCAACTGAGTAGTAGTATACTTTTTTGGCTTCTTTTCACTGCAGAAATGTACATATCTCAGACTTTCAGTATGCAGGGTAAAATGCAGTTTGGATGAAACGAACAAGGGATGCAGTCAAATGCATGAAGTTGCCACTCTCCGGGTGCATTTGAAGCAACCAGTTGCACAGTGATGGCAGTTTGTATCATTCGTAAGATATGTCTTTAGGACAAGCCTAGAGGCACTGGAGGTGAGAAGGGTCGAGAAAACAAAAGGGCAAGAGTACTCGATGTTTTCATTTTATAAATTGAAAAAATATATGCTTACACCGGATTTTGTTGTATGTGTAGTAGTATTTTAATTTGTAAAACACCATTATTTGTAAAGCCATCCTAATTTAAATAGTTTTGCAAGTGTTATGATTCTGATTTTCTATGCTTTTATTTTTAGCGAATGTTGTTGACTGTCTACTTTTTGCTTTTTTTAGATAATAGAAAAACATGTCCAGCCTTTGTCTCAATTGAGACTATAGCAAACTATTACAACAAGTAGCACACCCATCTGCCACAGCATATTAAATGAAATTAAACACCATGTCAAGTTAGATGAGAGACATTATTCTACTCTTTGCTATATCACATCTAAATATAACATTAACATTGAGTAAAATAATCTTCTCGACAAAATATATTGAGTGGAGAAAGATATCAAAGATCTATTTCATACTATCAGTACCATTCTAGTCCTAGTCTAGGTTTGCTTTGATTTATTTAGAGGCACCATTCTACATCTAATAGCGGGCCTAGAAAGAGAGGAGAGATGGGAGGGGAGGGGCTTAAGCCCCACTCCCCACTACTTCATATAACATTTGTTGGTAGCTAGTAGCTCACTGTGCCATGGTCCTAGTCGTAGCTCAAAATAGCTGAGTACCACTCCGATGTCCAGGTCTTCACGTCTGACGCCTTGCGCCGCTCAGTGACCTCCGCACGCGAGGCTAAGGCCGTCGTGCCCTACCCTACCATGCCTCCCTCGGCCACGAACGATGTCTCCCTCCCCGTCGAGCGCTGCATCCTCACCTTCCTCAGTCACGGGCGGGGTCGACGGACGGCGACGGTGGGTACGGGCGCGGTCGGCTACGGCGGGCGTGGGCACGGGCGGCATCGGCTTCCCCACCTACAACAAGATCTATGGGAGCTCTACATCGGTGTCTTCTTGGCCTCTTTCACCATATCGACTAACCGTCTATGGAAGAAAGGCTGGTCTGTGATGATGTTCTCACTCCTTCTGTTTTTGTTTTATTATTGTTAAGACAAGAAAGCAATTTTTGAACTAGGTCAATGTCCCAACGACAACAAACATATAAAACAAAACCGAGGGAATACTCTTTATTTGTTCTATATTTTATTGTTAAAATAAAATAGTGAACCTTTTATTTAATAAGGTAGTACATCTATTCCAAATTATAATTATTTTATTTATTTTTAAGCATCACGTTACTATGTCTAATAACAAAACAAATAATACTTTTATAATTTTTTAAATAAGATAATTAAACATAATATCTAAAAGTGAAGAAGTGCTTATAATTTAAAACAGATAGAGTAATTAAGTTTCTCTCATTTTACTTTTTTCTAGTGTTTTAAGACTTTGACAATGTGAATGAAACAAAACTACCGTAAGTGAAGATTTCTTACTCTATTTTTTATATATATCGATGCCTTGCCGATAGTAACAGCCTTGAGCCAGAGTTTATGGCCTAGTCCTATCCAGACCAACATTCCGCCACTGTCGGCGGCATTATGTTAGAAATTACGTTTATGTCTTTGTTGTTAGCAATTGGTATAAGACCAGAATTGATGTTGGACCTTGTCATGGGACACTGAGATAGGTTTTATTAGTTGTTGAACATTAATTAAGAAATAACTAGACTAGTGTACAGTAGTAAATCGAACATGTTTTTGTGTTTAGTAGCACAGGTCATGTTTTTACGTTGTTTTTCAACAAATTTTACCAAATAACCTTGTTTGGTTCTGGTTTCCTTCAATTCAGTTACCTATCATATTCTCATACTGCTAATTCATGGATAAGAAGAACATTGTTTGGATTGCAACCGTGACAATGTTCACCAAATCTATTAGTATCTATATGGGATCTACAATTCATAAAAAATATTTAAATACAAATTATGATCAAATGGGGTCTCCTCATTGTAAATTTAACTCTACAAATCAAATTAATTGTGAACACATATTAATGATTAGATACACATTCAGAAGATAAAATATTTTTACACTAGTTGATTAAAAAATCTAGTAAGTGGTGCAGCCGTGCAACCTTTGTACAACTACATTGTGTCTTCTTTTGGAGATGTCTTTATATCAGGTCACTAAAATTTGGCTAATCTTTTAGTCATTTTTTAAGTTATTGAATATTGATCTAATCATCCAGTTTTTTTATTCACTTGTGCCAAAGAAATATAGTCTATGAGAAAACAAAAATGTTTCACATAGTAACTCATTGTTCCAGCAATACATCTACATATCTTTAAAAGATGCAACCCACTAGGAGACCTTAACTGCTATTTCTCTCAACTCTCATGCTGCCACATCATCTTTTTTGTTTCCACCATCAGATCACACTTTTCCAGTCTCATCTAGTCATTGGTTCATCCTCACTCCAACAGATATGTACCACTCTTCATTACCGACATAATGGCTAGCATTACTCTCTATTAGCACTATGCATGTTACATCCATTCATTCAATAATTTTTTCTACATCATACCTAACAATAATGCCTCTAAATTTTCTTTCCTTCTATTTATACTACGTTCATTTCATTATGTGACATAGTGCTCCATAATTTCAAATAACAAAAGGTTCACTTTTGTGACATTTAATTATTCCTATAATATCACTATAGCAACTGACATATGTTGCTACATGCATGGTAGCATTGCTCCCCATCAAACGCTAACCATGTTACATCCATTTACTATCTTTTTTGTACATTCTATTTGACAACAATGACTGTAACTTTGCATTTCTTTTATCTAGATCGCACATAATTCATTGTGTAACATAAATCAATAATTTTAGAGAGACAATGGAGTTCAGTTTTTCTCAAAAACTTCATGCGGTCTCCTTCCAGTCACAGGCACAATGAAAGTCTCTTCTCATATGCGTCAGCACCAACACACCTATATTTAGTACGCTGAATGCACGCTTTTTCCTTAGTACAAAGTCTTCCATTTCTACTATTTTAGGTCAAAGCTCCTTTCTTTTTATTTTTCTTTACTTTTGTTCATGCCTACGTTCTAATACATGAGCCAGTGAAAAATAGATTGTTTCACATCAGGCCTCTCTCTGTGTGTGCGCGCGCGCACGTGTACAAGCAGTTCTAAATATTTAATTTCCTTTTTCCAACAGCTTATCAACTTTGATTCTTAACAAAATTCAAAAGAATCTTGCGAGTCGTATGATAATGTTCCATTCTTTTGTGGGTAATAAGCAGCAGGTGGACCAATTGTTACATTTTTTATTCACAAAATGTTGTAGCTATGTATTTTTTATTCACAAAATGTTGTAGCTATCAGAGTAGGTACTTTACAGTGCGTTCAAACTTCTAAAACTTTACAAACTCTTCTCTCATATGTCTGAATTTCTCATTTTGTTTTTTAATTTTTATAAAAAAACAACACATGTGTTGACTTCTTGCAGCATGCCATATGAAGTGAAGAGTGTGATTTCATTCGTTTCGACGGACTTAGCATATTTGTACTCAATCTAATTTTAGAGGTCAATCTAGTTTTGTCTAAAGTGACACAAAAAACATACTTATAGCATTATTAAATCTTCTCCCATTTGTTAAGTCTAGGACTCGGATAATAGCCTTAACTCATTTCTGATTATATAAAATATAAGTCCATTGTGCAATAATCAGACTATGAGATATAATTCAACTCAAGATTGTGCAATCGTCTCCGTGGTCAATGGTGTCCTTCGTGTTCTATGACTGACTTGGCCGTGAACCCAATAGATCATTTATTTAGATGAGTTTAAAGTTTTTTTTGTTATTATACACCCATTGTTTGATGTCCATATTGACTCACAACGAGGATTCATCTCATGTCTATGTAGGGAATTTTATAAATGTAAACGTAGTCTTTCAAGGTATTTTATATGTCTTGAGAGATTAAAATAGAGGACAAAATATCCATTCTTCATTTTTAGATGTTCGTATGGCATTCATGTTGTTACCGCGGCAACGCTCGGGGTTATCATCTAGTTTACATTGTCTCAGTAGTATATTTTCATTGATAAAAAAGTGGCTGAACTAAATGCAAAAATTTAATTAACTGAAAACTAACAAATATGTATATTATTTTTTATATGGTAGAACAAATCCTAATTCAATATTCAGGAGACACATAACATTTGGTAAGGTAACTGAAGGAAGAAATCCAATAGAGTATACAGACTCTGATGTTTCCTTCAGGATATATTGCTGCTTGCCTGCTTCCATATAGCAATACACTGCTGCTGGCCGCTTGGCCGCTCTGGTGCAGAACATTGGGGAGGGAGGTACTTGCGGGGCATGGGGGCCTTTCATTTCCTTATTTCATAGCTTTGTCTCGTGGTGTTATTGCATTGCAAATTAGATAAGATGACGTGTGTGTGTATATCGGCCCCTTGAGTTAGTTAGCTCAAGAGAGGCGACGTTGTCCCTTGTAACTTTCTCCTCCTCTCGAAAAGAAAAAAAATCTCTCTCAGACTTCTTTCGCTCCATGTTTATTTACCTTCTTTAGGTGATTCTTGAAGGAGTCAAAAACAGGTAAGCGCATTATTGATAGGGGTGGTAATACATGAATCGTGGTCCACGGGCTCTAAGAGAACTCTAATCAGCTCTTATAAATTTTTAGTTCAAAAATAAATAAGATTTCAGCTCAGCCTTTTTTGACTCGGTCCTTAACAAATCTAATATACATTTTTTTGACCCATTACCAGACCTATTGATACCGCGTTGGCAAACCTAGGAAGACGTAGGACACCGAATAGAAAATGCAACGAAAAAACAACCCCTTTTGCAATGATAAGGAATATATTCATTCTATGATAACAGTCTCATGATTACACTGGTTAATTCCCGAGCAATAACAAGAACAGGTATTGTCGGCATCGACACTGTTTCCCTTTTAGCTTGACGAATGACCCAATCAATAATAGTAAACATGTGTAGATCTGCAATCTTCTGACAGGAACTGGAAAACCTGTTTGCATGGTTATTGACTCAAGTTTCACTATATCTCCCAATTGGTATGTTGCAGTTGGACCGTGGGCCAGAAAAAATAGTAACCCGAAGCTTACCTAACTGATTAGGATGCCTGCTCGGTTAGTCAGGTCCATATTGTTTATGAAAACACCCACTTGTTTGACTAGCTTTCTTCAGTTCTAAATGGTGTTCCATGGTGTGGGACAATTGAGGATTTATCCTCTTACCGAAGGCCATTAGCCAAATATTCCTCTTCCCAACTTTCTTTAGAAAATATCCATGATCTCCACTTTTTCTTTATAAATTGTTTTAAATGTGCCAAATCACCTCTAATTTACATGTTAAATCAGCATTTTCAACTTTTTCACATGGCATCCCTAGATCAAATGATGGTTTTATCATCCTTCTTGCTCCTCGGTTTTATCAAGCTCGTGATCGATCACATGTTTAATGAACACCATCACGAGTTTTGTTTTTCCAATTTGATGAAACACCACAAGGTTGCAAGAAAAACAACATTTGGCGCAAATTTACTTTCTCATCCCAGCTCCTGTGTGACAAGCAAAGCTAGGTACATTTATTGCATCACACATTCACACCAGACGACATGACCGAAACAGAGTGCAGACCGCTACTGACAAGAATCAGCTTGTAGCCACTCCAGTGGATAATCCTGATGAAGAGCCTACTGATCCGGGAAGAACATGGTGAGCACCGGCATCATCAATGGCGTTGACGGGGTTGATGACCCTGCAGTTCCGCCTGATCTCGCCCTGCGTCCCCGACATCACGCGGATCCGGCCCATCTTGACCATGGACCTGGCGAACCTGCGCTTCCACGCCGCGTCGCTGCGGATGAAGGAGTGGACCAGCTTCTTCATGGTGGCGTTTCTCAGCAGCGCCACGTCGGACTGGAACATCCCCAGGTTGTTGGCCAGCCCCACGTAGTACTTGTTGTCGAGCCGCGTCGGCGTGATCATGTCCATGAACAGCGTCGTTGTGGGGAAGAAGTCCGTCGTGTTCGGCGGACACACGCTCTGGAGCAGGAACGCGTACGCCTTGCTCAGTGAAGGATCGATCTGTTCATTTCCATTCATCGCCACGTACGGTTCATTCACAGCAATTGGTAATTAGAACTTGCACTTGGTTCATATAAGTATATATACATATATTTGCATCTATATATCTATATATGTATTTTTTTTAGTAAGTGTAATTACTCCGTCGGTTGTGTTGGTGAAGTTGTAGATCCGTTCGAGGAAGCTGCTGCAGTGTGAGACGCCGATGGAGTGCGCGCCGGAGAGGACAACGACGTCGTCGAGGCCGAGGTTCTTAGCGGCGAAGTTGCCGACGAGCTCGGCGGCGGTGGACGTCGGCGCCGGGAGGTCGTTGTTCGCGTCGGCCTCCCGCGAGACCCGCCCGTCCCGGCGCCCGGCGGGAACCAGGTATCCCACGCCGCCGGCGAGCTTGACGCCGTCCCGCGCCGCGAAGGCGAGGATGTCGGCGCACGAGACCACGCCGGGGCACCGCGCCTCGACGGCAGATTTGGCGCTGTCGACGACGTCGAAGAAGCGGAGGCTCGGGTTGTTGGGCGGCGCGTCCTTCTCCGCCGTGTTGCTCGCCGTCGAGTCGATCAGCACCGATCCGTCGCAGCCCTTTTGCGAGGATTAATTGGAGTGCTCGCGATGTCACTTATTAGGTTAGTATAGGCAGCGTATGCAGTAGTTATGCACACACTGCAGAGGATTAATTGCGAGTCAGTGAACTTACTCTGACGAAGCAGTCATGGAAGTGGAGGCGGATGAGAGCCGGCGCGACGCCGGAGTGGTTCCTGAACGCGGCGGCCACGGTCTGCTGCACGATGGTCTCGGCGGCGGGGCACGTTCTGTCGTAGAAGCCCACGTCGAGGCAGGCGCTGACGGCGGCAACCGACAGAAGCGCCACCGCGAGGATCGAAGCAGCCAAGCTCAAGCAACGCGTCGCCATGCCTGAGCTAAGAGAGCTCCTGGTGTTTGCAGCAGCAGCAGCTGCTGTTCTTGCCAAGCGGAGTGTGTTGGACAGGGGGTTTTATAGGAAGTTAGTCGGGTTGGTCGAAATGAGAAGGCGCTTTTGTCACGGTGGACGTCGGCGGCGTGACGTATTTGCAAGCCCATCTTGTGTCCCTAAACTCGTGGTTACAATAAGAAGATCACAGATTTGGGCGTACTTTGTGGCGCGACGTATTTGCAAGCCCATCTTGTATCCCTAAACTCGTGGTTACAATAAGAAGACCACAGATTTGGGCGTACTTTGCGGCGCGACGTATTTGCAAGCCCATCTTGTGTCCCTAAACTCGTGGTTACAATAAGAAGACCACAGATTTGGGCGTACTTTGCGGCGCGACGTATTTGCAAGCCCATCTTGTGTCCCTAAACTCGTGGTTATAATAAGAAGCCCACATATTTGGGCATACTTTATGGCGCGTACGAAATTTCATCTGAAGCAACATCCTCCATTAATTAGTGAAAGATAAATTTCCAACAATAAGTAACCATTTGGTTAGATAGTTTGCAATAGAACTTTCCACATGGACGACCGCATAGCGCAGTGGATTAGCGCGTCTGACTTCGGATCAGAAGGTCGTGGGTTCGACTCCCACTGTGGTCGCGGAATTTCGTTTTCGCGCAATGTGAATTTTTTTTTCGTTTTCTTCGTGTAACTGTGGGTCGGTATTTCGCCTTCTATTTTCTTTCCTTTTTTTTTTTTTTTGGCAAACGGAGAAGTTTATATAACTTGTGATGCAAAAATCAGTAGCTTGCTAACCTACCAGCGAATGGATATTTGGCACAACAAGATTATTCCAGGGAAACCGATATATGTACCAAAGTTGATGCCCGATTGTTCTTATTGATGTCTTTTTCCAGATGTACAAATTAACATTGTATTCAGTATACAAGTAACATGAAACATGTCCATGGCAAGAGCAAACAAATAGCAAATGCCTTGCCAGGTTACAGTTCATTCTCAATCTCCTAAACCAGTCACAAACTGTTAGTGACAAAACATTCAAACATCATTATATATACATCAAATAGGTGGTGCACCATAACTAAGAGATACAACATGTCAGTGAAGGAAAATCAAGTTGTCTCAGCTTGCATAATGTGAGGATGTCAGTCCTTCAAATCCTCTTCGAGCTCATCAAACTCCCACCCGCTGATCTCCTCGCCTGAGTAATCTTTATCCTCTTTCCCAGGCTCTGCTCCAAGAGTTGAAAGCTCCGTGTCAGAATCGAAGTGGTGCTCAGGTTTCATGGGCGACTTTGGTGAGTCAACATGTGCAGCTTTGGGGGTAGCAGGTGCCTGAAGGGGTGAGGGACTCAGCTCAGATCCGTCCAACGGTGGCAGTTTTGCTTTCCGGGATTCTATGCTTAACGTTGGCCTTTCTATAGCCTCAAATGATTCCCTTAACTTCTCAATCTCGTCGACTAAGTTCTTGACCTCTGGGTCATCTCTCCTGAAGATATATGAAAAGTCTCAAATAAGATCATGTTGATGCAACCTTAAAAACAAATCCATCAAGGAGAGAAAATGGGATAGTACCTTGAATTCGCCCCTTGGTCAGAATAAAACAACTTCTTTATATGATCCACAATGCTGAAAGCAATAATGATCTGATAATACAGTTAACATCATCAGCCAGTTTGATCTAACTTCCAGGAAAAGGCAGAGGCTGTAGAACTAAGGGATAATATTAAATCTTTGTTTATGCAATGTCAGTTTGGGCTTTCGATCCTACTTCAAGTACGTTAAATCATGCACAAGCTATTAACTGGCAAGTGAAATACAGCAATCGAACCATAAAACAAAACTAAAGTTAGAGGATTGAGTTAGAACCTTCTTTTCTGTTTCCAAATATTCCTCTTCAAGGGATGTACGTGGGTTTGTCCTCTCTGAAGCTTCATTTCCATCTTCTCCTGCCTCTTCCCTACAAGACAAATAAAATCCTTAACTATCAAGCTAACTGGAGATATCAAAGAACATGAAAACAAAGAAAGCAAACTAAAATACCTTGAGTTTAAGGCTGCCAAGTTATCCACGAAAGTTTTAATACTCTCGATTGATGAGCTTAGGTCATCCTGACAAATACCAAAAAAGAAAACAATCCAACTGCATGAATGCTGACAAGAACATATAGGATATGATTGGTTGGTTGGATATGGGCTGGCCAGGCTCATGGGATGCAACGTATGAGTGATTGGTTGTCTAGATTTAACCAGGCCAGGCCGGTCTGATACAGGGAAGGTTGATTGGTTGGATGCAGCAGCGTATGAGCCTGTCTCAGCAGATGGAAGAATCAGCCCTCAGCCTGGCTTGCGAGAAACGAAAATGAATCTCGTTTCTTCCGAGGCTGGCTCGGGTGCTGCTGGCCAGCGGTGGCCTGGCCCCCAAGAACCTATGCAAGCTGAGTTCGGAAGGCAACTAATCACACCCATAATTTCACTTACCTTGAATGATGAAAGGTGATGTTTTGTCAATTCCAGGAAATTATTCACACATTTATCCAGCTCATCACTGAGAAGATCATAACAGATTACAGAGTAATATGAGCACGTAAATACATCCAGCATAATATAAAGAGCCAGAAAACTGCACAGAATAACTGGCACATACCATGTTTTCTTTTCCTTCTGTTCATTGTATGAAGACTGGAGCTGCCATGAATCCTCCAGGAAATCGATCCAGACCTTGACTACATTGGATTCCACACTACACAAAGCGATGGATTTTGAGAGGTCGTCCTCCTAAGATTTGGGCAGAAATATAAGCAGTCTTGAGTCACACATTATTGAAAAAAAAAAGACAAGCCACAAGTTGATAAGAAGTATGATGGAGAATATATAGCAATTAGCAGATCTTAAAAAATGTAACTCAAATGTCAATCAGAAAGCATCAGTACCTTTGTCTTCAAACTAAATATGATTTGATTGTTTGCTTCATCAAATTGGTCCCTCTCTTCCCTAGTCGTCTTAAGCCGGCCAGCAGCTACCTTTAGTGATATATTGACCTGCACATGACAAATAACTTTAGAAAAGAACATAATGCAACACGAGTATCGGAGAGTGGCACATCATTAACTAGTTGAATTGAATTCCATAACAGCACGTTAAAGAGAAACAAAACATTACTTAGTACAGTTTGCGCCCTTTCCATCAAGTGCAATATAGGGTAACTATTACAGGCTAGTGCTTAATGCTGGGTACTAATAATTAAACTCTCATGAGGGTATCTATATTTCATAATTCATGGTTCTTCTGCACAGGCGAGAACAGGATAGAGGGTAGATAAATAGAGAGAAGATAAAGAATGGCTTTTAATTGATGTCACCACCTACTATGTGAACAGAAATGCATATGTTCCAAGAACCTTAAAAAGTTACAATGAACAAGGTACCTTTTTCAGCTGTGCCTCAAGCTCATCTCTTTGTTTCTCCAGCTCAGTAATCTCATCAACCAATTCCTTTATGAGGCCACAAAAAGGGACAGTAAGATATCTTATATGGTTACACTAAAAGCAGGATGGGAGGAAAACAGAAGCATATTTCATTTGTGGCGCACATTCAATGCATTACATATAAAACAGTATGGGGAAAAGTTGACAACTTGACATAGAAAATTATGATACGAGGGACCAAAAAATAAACTATGCTCTGAAGAGACCCCAAAATAAGCATGCCTAACTACGTTCATATTATACTATAACGTACACATGAGGAAAAGAAGCTGCAGATATTCATAAACAGATGCATCTATAGCAAGAACACGAAAACAAGAAGCTACAAAAATAAGTGAACAGATGCACTGCATGGCGTTCTAATATATCTATAACATGGAAACTAAGTCCCTGTTTGCAAAGTAAAAAAAAAAAATCCAATTCCAGTGAATGTGTGTTTTCCTATGATATTCCTATCACATCCGATGTTCCGAATGAGATTGCTGTTGAATTCTGCTCATTTTGAAGTCCCCAGAAACTCATAAATGCCTTCCACAACTATATTGGCCTTACCTTCTCAACCAAACTGACTTCATTCTCTTTCTTCACACGGAAGTTGAGAGCATCCTCTTTCTGACGCCTGGTACAGAACCAAAAAAAACGTAGCTAAGTTACTGGTACCAAGATTTGATCACTTCATACTTAAAAAAAAAAGTTGACCTATAAATCAGCAAAAGAGAATGGAACCACGAGCATCTTCAAATCAACAAAACAAAAATGGCAAAGAGCATTGAGTGTCAAAAAGTTGGTAGTTCTATACCACCAGATGACAGGAAAAAAAAACTAATTTTGAGCACCAGGTCTCAATTTGACATATCAATAACATAATCTCAAAGCGATCAGAATTTGGTAGTTTTATATAGAGCTGGTTAATTTTATTTCAAATTTTCTGATGAACCTGTAAAGAGGAAAGGAAATTGCAAGAATGTGATATATGATGAGATCAAGAATTTCAACAAAACAACAGATTGAGCAAACATAAAAGAAATGTATAAGTGCCAACCTGTGCTCCAAAATACGTTGCTCTGCTTTGGAGGATGAACTTGCAAGTGAATCGGACAAGACTTTCAGTTTATCAACCTGGTGATTTTTTAATACAGTTAGCTTTGTAGGCCATGGATTTGCATTTCTAACAGAGTGTATGATAAGGAACTGTTACCAAAGTTGCCCCTAAAATTCATACAAGAGATCAACAGTCATTAAAAGAATACCAAGACACCATCTTGAGCAACAGAAATCCTATTTACAGAAAGCTTGCCCAGAATAGAACTTTTGGATAATTTTTTTTAATCCTACCAAGTATGTCATGAAAAATAGGGAATGCCCGTATAACCAACAGAAGCATTGGCAAGAAAGTGCATATTAGTAAAGATCATATGGAGGACTGAAGTCCACAATTCTTAAGTACGCTTTTTTTAAAGATCAGTGAAGATCTACATAGTTAAAAAAACAACAGTCTTGGGCCTGAAGGGAGGACTTCTCTCACAATCTTAAATTGCAAACATATTATAAGCTAAAGAAAAATTTGAAGATGTAGTAGCTTGCCAGGAGTAACACCCTACACTACAATTCTTCAATAATTGAAGGGATCACAACTCAAAATTAAGGTTTGTAAAGATAAAGTGCAATATGCCTTTTGAGAATGGATCTCTAGGGAGTCCCCAGGAATAATTGATTTCTTCTTCAGTAGAAGTTCTTCAACTCTAGAGCACAAACGGACTTCACTAAGTGCTTCTTTGAAAGCCTGGAAAAGATAGAGACCATGGTTCTGAGGTTATCTCCTTTTCAAGCCTTAAAAAAAAGGAAAAGCACTAGAATAGCAGAACAGATGAAACAAATTAATTAACACTTTAGTTACTAATCTCGATATTAGACACTATATAGGCATTTCATACACATGCACCATAAGGAGACAAAATTTTAATTTCATAACTGTTGAGTTACAGCTGGTACTATCCAACTAGAGCCTCTCTAGATAAGCAGAAAATCAGTTAATTAACCATGTATATAACCAGTAGCCACTAGGTATCAGAATTAACTATATCAATCATGTGAAAAGGGTACCACTAGATTTTTTTCATTGCAAATATTTCATAAATGTCATCTTTTATTTTTAGTTAACTTCTTCCCGCTAAAATTGATAATCAAAGTTGCATACGGAAACAAGGCAGTGTGAATGAAATTTATCTTGCAACAGAGAAAGTCACCTAATTTAGTCAGCAACAAACTTCTACAGAGTATTTACTTGCAAATATCAATTACAGAACCACCAATGACAATAAATTCTCAAGTCATAAGCAAGGCTAAAGCCTTTTCAGTTATATAAGTTTATAACTGAGCAGTGGACTATTCAATCAAAAATGATTTAAAAAAGAAAACAAATCTGTAGTATAATTGACTAGGTAGAACTCCCTCCAATCACACACACTGATCATGTGTCATGGGCACAAGGCAGCCGGCTAGGTAACATGAACCGGTGTTACTGTAGTGCGACCCACTACTGTTACTGTAGCACACCCGCTGCTGTAACAGCAGCTAGGGTTAGGGACAGATTGGTGGGTATATATAGATGGAGTTTGTATCATGGGTCATTAAGCAATGAAGAATCACTCGAAAGAGTCCTAATCTAGAGTCTAGTCTCCCTCTAAGAAGCTGACTCCGCCCAGCCTTCCTCTTGGCGGTGTTTACCCCTGATGACCTAAGGATCATAACATCATGTTGGATGTTGATACAGTTTCCAATACACAACTTTGATCACCAAGTTATGCTTTATCAAACCCAATAAAATTGTAATGACATGGCAGTACATATCAGAATTCAAGATAAATCAACGCAAAGGTTTCCAGGCTAGACATTTGAAAGCATATTGATGGCCAAAGTTTACAAAGTTGAAAGTTTGATAGCGCATATGTCCAACACAACAAGTATTTTTTATCAGAGGCTGAGACCGAATAGGTAGTACCTCAAGATTCGCACCAGCAATCTTCTCAGAATTTTTTTCTCGATCATCTGTTGACTGAACTCTTGATTTCTTCTTCTCATCTAATTTTTTCTGCAGTTCTAGGGTTTCTGCATCTATCCTGAAATAAAATACAACCTATATAATAAGCTAAAGAAGCAAGAAACTATATATAAGAGAATCAGATGTCTCTTTAAACGTATTTTGGAACTTTCAATGACGCAAAAATGAACAATCATAGCTAACATTAATAGATGACATTTGATATTATAGAGGTCTGATAGAGGCCTTAAGACGTTGTTACTGGTTAGTTTGTAAATGTTACAGCAGCTGTGCGAGATACAGTAACAGTAACTACTGTAGCGGTTAGTTGGACCCTTCATATAAGCACATGAACCGGTTAGATGCTGAAAAATTAACACCCGGTATAAAAAGGCATTTGTAATTAAAATACAGTCTACAAGAGCAGCAGCTAAAAACAGCTACTCTGTACACATAATTAGCAAATAAAATATCACCTCAAAATGTCAGCATTTCGCTTAAGTCCTGAAATGATACTTTGGGCATATTCAAGCAGTTCTTCACGCTTCACCTGTTCATGCAAGTACAGTGAGCCATTGGAGACATTGCAAACCAGATTTTTGACCTATAACTCTAGGTTATGTGCATCTTGGTAAAAGCTCCACAAAAAAAGGTTGCTGTATTAGGTTTGCTGCTGTAAAAACAGTTTCTTTTGTTTCTTCAGTTTTCCTTTTCAGGAACATTGAAACAAAGATAAGTCATTACTCCTGCTTCAACACATTTGAACCGACGAGTCACTCAGTACATGGGCGTATGAAGCCTACTTATAATCATTGGGTAACAGACAAGGGAAATTCAAATTACAGTAAATAGAGAGCAGGGCTCAATTCGATGCTGTGATTGCTATACCATGGACCATATGTAGTGCTTATACGAAGGGTCCAACTTTATACACAACAAGATATGGGAATTAAGTGAAGTTGAAAACTAATACAAAATCATAATCCAATACCCTTGAAATCAGAATAAATGAGAACTACGGATCAAGATTAGGCCAAAATCGATATGTTACCAAATCTAGAGTAGTACAAAATCATGTACTATTTAAGACTTATATTTTCATGGACATGTGACTATAGCCATGTATGGTGTAATAGCAAGCAAAACACCTAAGACTTAATGATTTTCAAAAGATAATAGGTCAATATTCAAAAAGTAGCCGACACAATGAGACTAAAAAAATGTCATCTTTGAGCTTAAAGGCACAGGCATGTACTAACAAAAACAAATATGCTTAAAAGCAACGAAAGCATACCAGGACTTCATCTTTATATCCTGCAAATGCCTTGGCCAATTCTTGTACCTTGCTCATGACTGCCTCATTGACTTCTTTGCCTCCAGTAAGGCATATGCTGCAGGAGTCAACAGCATTGCAATCTTCAATATAATAAATTGCAAAATAATCACTGGTCAGGGAAGTGAGGAAGTGAGGTGCATCAAGTAGCTGAGATTATAGCAGTACAATATGCTTCAAAAGACTAATCTAATAAAATTAGCTGAGATTATAGTAGTACAATATGCTTCAAGCGACTAATTCTAATAAAATTTATTCAGTATCTTTAATAAATAAAGGTTCGCTGTATGTGAGACAGTAAGTTCAGCAGAGTGCTAACTTGTAAGCTTATATATGAATGACAAACCCAGTTGTAAACTTAGAATAGGAGTGAGGAAAGAAGCAAGCATCAATATAAATCCAATAAGAACAGAAGCCAGTATTTTCAGCAGCAAAAGCCAAGTATAAATCCTTACAGAGGCAGGGCAAAAGTTTATCACTGATAAAGTTAACAGTCTATGTTTTCATATGTCATGGACAGATAAATAAGTAATCACACAAGTTGCTAGGCTAAGAAAAAAATCTGACTAAATATACAGAAATTTAGTTAGAACTGTTGCACAAAGAAATTTATGTTAGCTTTGCAGAGAAAAAAAAATGAGTGCATACACTGACCGGTAAATTCATAAGCGCACTCACCCGAATATTTCCAAAAGCAGTGAAACTTCCTCGTCAGAAGGAGCTTCAAGAATCTTTGTTGTAAATAAGATAAGTAGTCCTCAGCATCAACCCATATAACAACATAGGAAAGTGTGGTTCAACTAACTCACCATGGACATTGTGATGCCTTCAAGTGCTTGGCTGTACAAGAATACATCACGGAAGTTCATTGGTGCTCCATCAATATCAGCGTCATAGAACAAAACCTATTTCCAATAGTTAAGTTTAAGAAGGGTGTTTCTCCATATTAACGTCTACAAGATACTGTAACTAAGATATGTATAACAAACTTAACTAAAATCAATAGTATCGAATTAGAACTTAGAAGCATCCATGAAAATAAAGTTGTGAGCATGAAAATTCACCAGTGGTGCCTTCAAAGAGTCCATTTCACTAGAGGGATTATGATCCTCAGAAACCTTCAAATCTGAATCACCACGCTCTGCATCAACATCTTGCAATGCTCCCAGCCAACGTTTTAGTAATTCCACTCTTTCACCCCCACGGCATGAAACTGCTGCCTCTTCCAATCGTGCTACTGTTTTCTTGAAGCTTTTATAGTTCTGTGTGCCCTGCTCACCACAGTAACAAACCCAACTTAGAAGACCCGAAGGGGGCAACAAAGGTTTCGGGAATGGTAGCCTATCTATACTACACTAGGACAAGTCACAAATGTTGATTGATGTGATGAAACCAATCGCACAAATGTTAGTTTTAGATTTTCAAATGTATCCCCAATCTTGCACCCATTCATGAAGCTCGATGTATGTGATGCCGGAGACTCAGGATCGTTCTATTATGATCCTTTTTTTTTCCTTTCAGCAATGTAAACAGGAAGAGACATTTCACATTCGGTCAGCCTTCAGCACGAAGGAAAGCAAGCTAGGGACCTACTGCAGTAGCCTCATGTAACCGATTAAAGCTTTGATTCGCAGCTGATTCACTACGCGCGTAGCAATAGAGTGCGCATAGAACTAATTCGCCAATACAAAGGGCCGTATCATGTCCGATTCGCGCCCCCAGCCTTAGACGAAGCCCCGCATTCCGATTCGTGCTAGCCCAAGGAGATGCCTCGCTGAGAGCACCGAGGAAGGGAAGGGGATCGAGCTCACCATGCGGTCGTGGAGGATGTCCGCGACGGCCTGGCCGGCGTGGTGCGCGACCACGTCGGCGTAGCCCTTGACCGCTCGCGCGACGCCGCTGCGGCCGCCGGCCTCAACCGCCCGGCTCACCGCGCTGCGCAGCCACGACGACATCTCTGGCGCGGAGGCTAGGGTTAGGGTTTTTGGATTTGGGCGCGCCGACCACGGCAACGGAGAAGGCGAAGACCAGTGGGACGAGGAGTGGAGTAGGGCGACGTGCTTGCTGTTCCTCGGTTTGGATGTCGTGTGGGACCCGTCAGGGTTTACTCTCCGAGCTTGTCTTTGTCTAGGCGTTACGCTTTCCATTGATCCAATGTGTCAACTGTCAAGTGGTATGGTTGACCGATATAAGTGGATTGCGTGCTAATGTAGCTCCGGTTTTTTTATAACTTTAGTTGTTTTTATGAATGTATATCAAATTTTCAGAATATGTGCTACTTTATGTTTTTGACAATGTTAACCGTCACTTTTTGTAAAAAAAATAGTCTCAGTGCTTATACTTTAATGATGAATTACGTTGCATACATTGTGTGAACCTATCAAAGAATGACCATGATTTTCTGATAAAATATTGCATGCCCTTAAGAAGAAAAAGTTTACAAAAGCATATAGTTCACAAGTCTATGTATCCGGTTCATCAAAGCGAATAAAAAACTGTATCATTGTTTTCTAGTATTGTGCCATGCTTCAGCCCACTTGATAAATTTATGGAATATTTTCCGTCATCAAATAGTACATCTGGTTTGAAAAATAAAAAACAGAAGCTTTCAACCATTATCATATTCATGTTCTGCCTTTCTTAGGGACCTTGAAGTAGAAAACTCAGAATGAATTCACTGCCGACACGCAAGTTAGAAAAAATGATTGAAAACTATTAATAACTTTTCCTTTTTCTAGAAAAAAATAAGGGAGAGAAAGAAAAGAAACTGCTTTTGTTTTGGACCGGGTTATTGTGCACCAGTCCCGTTGAGCCTTTGTAACTCTCCAGCCCATCCTAAACAAGCCCTCTCCAGCCCACCTAAACAAAACGAGCCAGTGGACGCGGGTTGTATTGGGCCGATTGTATGTTAGTAGCGTCATAGCGTGGAGAAAGGCAAGACCTACATTTCTGAACAAGTCTTGGATCAAAAAGAAAAGCAGTCTGTCAGTATTTGCTGACGGCTAACGCTGGTTTCCTAAAAACAATATTCCTGTCGTAACAACTGCAATCTCAGTCCAGTCTAATAATTCGCTACAGTCCCAATCGAAGCTTTTTTAAAAAGAAAGTATAAGCATCCAAAAAGAAAGATAGGAAAAGAAGCCACCAATCACCATCAAATGTGCATGGGACCAGTACAGCCGAATTCACAATCACTAGCGTCGTCGTCGTCATCACCTACTACCATCTGGCATCAGCTAGCGATCCGGCACCTCTATACCGCTCGCGCATCACTTCACCGACCGGCCAGCCGTCCATCCAAAACGGAGAAAGATGGAAGGTGTCAATGGTACATATTCAGTACGAGGGGATTGCTAGAGAGGTGAGTAGTACATATTCAGTACGAGGGGATTGCTTTCATTACCTTTTTTTCTCTTTGATGAAAGCTTAAAAAATAAGCGGACACGGTCACATCTTCGCTCATCCAACGAGTTGTGCGTAACAATCCCCTTTTCCTTCCACTTGATGATTCATCAATATACCAAATACCATATACGTATCTTGTAACTAGCTACCGGTGCGGTCGTGCTTTCACTTCGGCAGCAGACATTCAGACCGGTTCAATGACCCTCCGTCACATTTGTATCTCTTCTCGTCTTCTCCACGAAGACTTCCTCTTTACATTCAGTTTATTTGTTTTGCTGAACAATGCACGGAAAAGCAGCGCAAGAACCAGTCAGGTATCCGTCACACTTGGTAAAACAAAAAAAAAAAAGGTATCCGTCACACTGAGAAGTTTCTTTTTCTCACGAGGAGAAGAAAGGGAATAAAAAGGAAAGAAGGTGCGTGTGGGCGATGGCGTGTGCATATGCTTGTTGGACCTCGCTTAGCTGCCGCCGAGACCGGTTCCGTTCACGTAATTAAGGCGCTTTCGGACAGCCCAAGCTTGGCTGTAATATCTGCGGCTGCATACCGTACGTCGCCATCGCTGCATGGTTGTACGCGTCTCGCCGGCGCCGGCGATGCTGATGCACACGTCTCCATCCTAACCAACAGCAACAGGTCCGTGTCGGACACTCGTGCTTCTTCTCGCGGCCGCTGCCTGGTGAATACTAGTAGAACGTAATTAGGCTCGTCACTTGGCAGTTATGGCGCGTCGGCTTCCGAGATCGCCAAGGCAAATCAATGGCGGATGATAAGCGAGGAGCCACCAGCTGGATCAAGATCTCTGCAGTCGTATAGTAACAGTAAAATAGGCTGACATGTGGGCTTAATATCCAGATGGCCCATACGTCGGTGACTGCTACTCGTACTGCAAAACTGCAGAGCATCCTCATCCCATTCAGCTTAGCTTACTTTTGTTTTTGAAACTCAGCTTAGTTTTTTCTTTTTTTGAACTCAACTCAGCTTACCTTGCTCGTGTAGCAAAGCTACCTACCACAAACGCCCGCCCGCCCACCCCATCCATTCTTTGCTAGGCGTGGCCCACGCCCAGCTCACCACGCCTCACCCCCTCCTGTCCCTGCCATGTGGGCCCACCGACTGGTTAGTTAATGACCCTGCTCTTGCATTCATATCAGCCAAGGAAAAAGAAAACTTCCAAAGCTCTGCTGTCCAGCTAGGAACTCCAGCTAGCTGCACACCACAGCACCACTTTTCCTCCACTGATGGAAAATCCTTTCACTAACTACCACCCTGATCGCGAGACTTGTCTCGGATTAGCGCTACTCTAGTGACCTCTTCTACTACAGGGCTGGGCCAGTTCTTTCGTTTGGTATCACTTCGCTTTGTTTGTTTTCTGTGTCTTCTTTGTTTATTGCAAGAGCGGTGCGCCTGTTTGCGTGTTCTCGGCTTCAAGAAACCGCCTCCTGCTCGGCTGGCGGCTTTACCTCAAAGAGACCAACGAGCACCTCGAGACGAACTTGCTCGGGTTTCCACTCCTCCGGCGGGGTTCATTCTCCGGGCTGTTTCGGATTTCGGTGCTGAAAAAAGCTTCAGTTTTCTGCGGGGCGGACAGAAATTTCTTCGCCAGCAAAGGTATTTCCTGTTTAAAGTTTCTGCGGACTTCTTCTCTCGTGGATTTATCCTTTGCTTCTGTTGGGGGAACCGGGGCTAATTACCGGGGTAATCTGTTGAATTTTCAGGTCCTGTATGCTGGACGGAGAAGATTCTCAAGGTTTCGTACCCAGCTGTTGTGCAGATCGAGTTCTTTGTAAACGCCGCCTCCTGTGGCCGTGAGTGGTGTTGGTGAGAGCTTCTCATGCCTGATAAAGGAAGGTTTCTACAAGCCTTGTATTGCTGTGATTCCGGTTCCTCCTCCTGCTCCCCTGCTGCACGTACCATCTGGAAAGGCCTATCTTTGGTTCAGAGGTGTGCACGCAGCTCTGAGTGAAATTATTGAGCATTTGTACTCTGTTCATTCCTTGTAGGTTCCTGTTTCTCAGTAGCCTACCCACATCTTGGTGTAATTCATGTCCCTTCCGTTATTCTTCTAGCTCCAATTTGCTGCTCTGCGTCAGAAATGGTCATGGATACTAGAACTGTTAAGCTGAAGCTGGTTCTAGGCCTTTCTGTGGTGGTCTGGATTCTTGGCACCTGCAATGCTGATTTCACCCCTGCAGATAACTACCTCATAAACTGTGGCTCCACGGTCGATGCAACTGTTGGCCGGAGAGTTTTCTCAGCTGACAACTCCGGGGAGACTATATTGACATCCCCTCAGAGCACGGCGGTAACAGCCTCGCTGAATTCAGTCTCGGGTTTGGACAACGGTCTGCTGTACCAGACTGCCAGAGTATTTGCAGTGAGGTCGTCCTACTCCTTTAAGATCAGGAGGCAGGGCCGGCATTTTGTCCGGCTTCACTTCTTCCCTTTCAGGTACCAGAGCTATGATCTTGCCACATCGAACTTCAAGGTGTCGACGCAGGATGTTGTGCTTCTCAACAATTTTACTGTGCCAAGTAATTCCTCACCGGTGGTCATGGAGTATTCTCTGAACATTACCAGGGACATGCTCATCCTAACATTCGTGCCTCTTGGGAACAGCACACCCTTTGTCAATGCTATTGAGGTCATCTCGGTTCCTGATGATCTAATATCTGATTCAGCGCAAACTTTGGAGCCTATCGGTCAGTATCTCGGCTTATCAGTGCAACCAATGCAGACATTCTATAGGGTAAATGTGGGGGGACTGAAGGTGACTGCTGACAATGACACACTCTGGCGAACGTGGGTTACTGATCAGAGTTTTTTCCTAAATTCCACTACGACTCAAGCTGTCAGTTTTCCAGGAAAGCTGAATTACCAAGGTAGCGCAGCAAGCCAGGAGGATGCACCTGACAGTGTCTATAGCACTGCAAGGCGGCTGCTTGCACAGAACAACACCAGCTCGAATATGACATGGCAATTCAATGTTGACGGTCAGTCAAGCTATCTCATCCGGTTCCATTTCTGTGACATAGTGAGCAAGGCTGCGTATCAGCTCCTTTTTGATGTTTATGTGGACAGCTTGTCAGCGTCAAAAGATCTTGATCTCTCCACAAAGGGTTTTGGTGGGACCTTGGCCGTTCCATATTTCATGGATATTGTCTTGGAATCAAGTGATCCGTCTGGCAAGCTCGCCATCAGTATTGGACCTTCCAGCTTAAATAATGTGTCACCAGATGGAATCCTGAATGGGCTGGAGATCATGAAAATGAACATTAGTACAGGGTCTGTTGAAATTGTGCCACCTCCGTCAGCGGCAAAACAACATCTGGCTGTTATATTGGGCTCTGTTCTTGGAGGTGTTGCTGCTGTCCTCATTGCTACTGTTCTCTGCATCTTGTGCAGAAGAAAGAAGAAGCCACAGCCACCAACACGTCGGCCGTCAAATTCTTGGACACCCCTCAACGGTTTGAGCTTCCTTACCACAGGTAGCCGAACCACCAGCAGGACCACTCTTACATCTGGAACTACCACTGACACAAGCTACCGGATTCCTTTTGTTGTGCTGCATGATGCGACAAATCACTTTGATGAGCAGATGGTCATTGGAATTGGAGGCTTTGGGAAGGTCTACAAAGCAGTGATGCAGGATGGCAGCAAAGTTGCAGTAAAACGGGGCAACCAGAAGTCTCACCAAGGATTGAGGGAATTCCGGACAGAGATCGAGCTGTTGTCTGGTCTTCGGCACCGTCATCTTGTGTCGCTCATTGGTTACTGTGATGAACACAACGAGATGATCTTGGTGTACGAATACATGGAAAAAGGCACTCTGAAGAGCCATCTGTATGGCAGTGATATGCCTCCTCTCAACTGGAAGAAAAGGCTTGAAATCTGCATAGGAGCAGCAAGAGGCCTCCACTATCTTCACACAGGCTTTGCAAAATCAATCATACACCGTGATGTGAAGTCAGCAAACATACTCCTTGATGAAAATCTCTTGGCCAAGGTTTCTGATTTTGGCCTCTCAAAGGTTGGGCCTGAATTTGATCAGACACATGTTAGCACAGCTGTGAAAGGAAGCTTTGGGTATCTTGATCCTGAGTACTTCCGGAGACAGAAGCTGACTGATAAGTCAGATGTATACTCATTTGGTGTTGTATTGCTTGAGGTTATATGTGCAAGGCCGGTTATCGACCCCACTCTTCCAAGAGAAATGATTAACCTAGCGGAATGGGCTATCCAGTGGCAAAAGAGAGGAGAGCTTGAGCAGATCGTTGACCAACGGATTGCTGGGACAATCAGGCCTGAAGCACTGAGGAAATATGGCGAGACCGTTGAGAAATGCCTTGCCGAGTATGGCGTTGAACGGCCCACCATGGGTGATGTACTATGGAACCTGGAGTTTGTGCTGCAGCTGCAGGAGGCAGGCCCAGACATCTCCAACATTGATAGCATGAACCAGATATCGGAACTACCTTCAAATGCCAAGAGAGTAAGCTCCCTCGAGATAAGCACTGCAGGCGAAAGCTGCACAAATGTTGATTACACTGACATGTCGATGAGCAATGCCTTCTCACAGCTCATCAATGCTGAGGGGAGGTGAACCGGATTGTATCTCTCTCTTGGGGTAACTGAAAAATGTTGGAGCTGCTTACACTTGGAAAGAGCCTTTGCCCTGATCTGAATAGCGTTAAAAGTTTTGCACCCCTGTAATTACATGCATTCTTAGAAGATGATTAGTTTTTGTGGAATTTTATTGCTTATTGAATGAAAAAGGTTCTACCCAAAAATGTTTTACCTCTTTAAGCTACCAACTTCTTCTGAATATATTACTGAGATGATTCGGCAAGATACTTAACAGCATATACTAGTGTTGTGCGTATATATATGTGCTTCTGAGGATGCCGGCGAGGCAGGAAGTAGTAGCTTTTTGTGCAGTCACATATCTGAAAGGGAATTGCTAATTTTTAGCTGACTGAAAGTTTGGGTAATTCTCAGTCAGCTCTTTGAGCCATTAGATCTAGATTCAATAATTTATAATTATTATATAGATAATCCTACAAAAGAAAAATTAAAACACAAAGTAACAAATTATTGACTGAAAGCTTTTAGCTGATTAAAAGCTAGAAAATATGTATCTGAAATTCCAATTTACCATCCTACGAAAGCCAAAGATCGTAGTTTGCATCGCAAATCCTGACGCGTGAGGCCTTTGGGGCTCCTCTGGATGCAGCCTGGCGCAGGCAACGAATGCTTGAAATCGAACACCTGGGGTTGCTGCGGACCCAGGCAAGTTGGTGAGGGTTCCTTGATGCGTAATTTTCTCTGAAATACTGAAGCTAGTTGATACGATAGTTCTTATGATAAACAGAGTGATACCTTTCACTATTCAGCTTGATATCATATACTCTATGAGAAAATCACAAAAGCCTGGTAAAGAGCACACAAGGTTCTTCATAATCACGATAGAAATCCTACAGAACAAAGTCGCATGCCCCTCAGGGCCTCAGCATAATCACTAACAATCAGGAGAGTTTTGGAAATTCATAGCCCAATCTTCACAGAAGTTAGACGATAACAATCAGACATGAAGTATCACGCCGAGGCGTAGCTAGCATTCAGGAGAGCATGACTCAGAACTCAGAACCCCGTGTTTCCAATTCAGGGCGATCTCATGCCACAACATAACCAACATTCAGGAGAGCATGTTTTCAGAATTCACAGCCCAGGTTTCCAATTCAGGGCGAGGTGAGCTTTCCCAGGCGTAACATGTGGCAGCACCCGGCAGCACTTCAGTGGTTGGGGCTAAGGCTCCTACGGCTGTCACCTCGCCTTGGGCTCCCACCAGGATATGAACCGTTGTTGTGTGCAGTTCGCGCCCTTAGTGAGGGGCTCCTGGGGCTGCCGCTGTAGCTTCTTGGCAGCTGTTCCTTGTGACCAGCACCACGGTTATCCTTAGTTGGAGAAAGTGACCTGCTGTTGATGAGAAAACACATTCAACATTGATTATTTGAGGGGAAACAACTAAGTAGCAGCAGATTGGAATGAAAAGCACAGCACATGCTATGGGTTATAAAATAACTTCAGCAATTATTTTTTGGTAACACCCATGATCCATTAGCTTAAGACTACCTACCATTAAAAACATGAGGATTGGTTAAACTACATATTTCCTTAACATGTCAACATACACAACACAACAGACCGACCATAGACCCTGTTCAATAAGTCTAGGCGGCTAGCATACACAATGTCAATATATGTGTCACAAGTGTTACACAACAAGACCAACAGTGCTGCTCCCTGACCAAACACAACTAGGATACACATGAACCTCACAACGCTCTTTCTTGATAATAAGCCTCTTAGTATCATCATCACTACACATTGCTTCAGTTCACACCATAAGCTTAAGTAATGTATAGCACAATTTCAAATTTTGAAATCAAGTCCAAATGACATACCCATAACTCCTACTGCGACTCCTGCCATAATTCCTGGTTCGGTCCTTTCCACGACGAGGAGATGGAGATCTCGAGTAGCTTCTCCCTCGCCTGTATTTGTGAAAGTAGCAAATCAAATGGATGCTTAAAAACTAAGTACACTTGCGAGATCTCTGGAGGATTCAAGGAAATACTTGAGATCTTTAAAACTGTTCCGGCAGTTTCTTCCAATATGACCACTTTCTCCACAGTTATAGCACCTATTTTTCCAGTCACCAGCTTCACAGTCACGAGCCCAGTGCCCATCTACCCCACAGTTAAAGCAGGGGCCAGAACCAGGAGGATGCCCTCTGCCCATATATTCCCGTCGACCTCCTGGACCACGAGGGACCTACCAAAATTAACACAAACACGTCATTTTGGACGAGAGAGCGCAGCAACAGGACTCTAGTGTAGCATCTAAAACACAGAAAAGAAAGTGCATAGGATTTGGGAAAGTGTCAAAGGTAGTTTAAAAACCGTGAAAAACAACAAAAAAGTTTACCCCTCTTGCAAACTCAACAATGATGCGGCTCCCATCAAATTTTCGGCCATCAAGGTCACACCTAGCATCATCTGCATCCCGGGGATCGCTAAACTCCTGCAATAATCCAGGGAATAAAAACATAGGGCTGTCTTTCAATGTGCACATCTTAATGTAGTAGCCATAGTTGCATAGGAAATTGAAGTATTCATTAATAAATAAGAATATTCCAGAAGTGCAAATTGCAATTAAAAGAATGTGGAGTTTTTCTTACCACAAAGCCAAAGTCCCTCTTCAGATCCACATGCTTCACTCTGGGAGAATGGTTCAACAGAAATAACAATCAAGACTCCAATAATGAAAATGTGCTACCGTCCAGTAATCAAATTAGACTCCACTTTGCCATAATTGTTTATTTGCACAAAAAACAGATAACAAGTTTTGCAAGATAATTGCCAAAATTCATTGAACTTTGGATGAACAGGCACAGATTCCACCAATGGCACACACCCTCACAATGGACACCAATGTAGGGTGACAAGGGGCTGTGGACATGTGATGTGGGGATTGACAGTAGAAAAGGGAAGCAAAAAGGCTAAGCAACCTGCATGGTCAGAAATCCCCAGCAACCCTTGCCCAGCAATGTAGCAGCATTCAAAAATCGCAGCACCTGATAGCACTACGTAAGAAGTTTCAAAACAGCAGAAACATCTGGATCTGGGAAAAGAAAACATTGAACGTTTGGTTCCCACTTGGTGGTAAAAAGAGAAAGCACAGCGCAATCAGACTTTCTTGATATCCTTTATAAGCTTCTCATGGTAATTTGCATTCATGTCACAACCAATAATGAACAATTTAAAATACATGGAACATAAGGGGCCTACAGCTAAACATGATTATTCAATAGCCTCTGAAGCTCTATACTATTAAGTTGGTAAAAATAATAACGGAAAGAATTCCTATAAATAAGAACATGTCATGGAACAAAAGTCAAATTGCAAAGTACTGATGTAGAGGCCCAATCACATCTTTATCTAATAGGAAACTAAAAAGAACACATCAATCGGACTGAAATTGATAAAATACTATTAGTGACACTAGTACAGCAGCAGTTATAATTAAGGCTACATCAGTTCTGAAGAACCCAGAAGGACCGATAACCTGAGGTGAATATGTTGTGTAAACTGCAGATTGCAAGTCAGAAAACAAACAGCTTGAAAAAAATTGCTTACAAGTCGTTGCTATAAAACGTCTAATGATGTATGTCACTCTTCCGAGTTAGTAAACATATATAGAACCAAATACAGTTCGTGGGGTTCACTTTACAGATATAGCAATTCCACAAAACAAGCTAAACCAAGTGGTCTATTGCATTTCAGGAGACTCCCAACGAGTACAAAAGCCTTATATTTAGATTCAATTTACTCACCTCCCATATTTGCTGAAAAGGTCATCAAGATCTTTTATCTGAGTACGCGAAGAGAGTTGTCCCACATACAGCTTGGTGTTTGTACCATGCCGACCAGAACGATCATAGCGGTCATCGTAGCGATCGTAGCGGTCGTCGTATCGATCATAGCGGTCGTCGTACCGATCATAGCGGTCATCGTACCGATCATAGCGGTCATCATATCGAGACATTTTGCACTGCAAGACAAAAACAAATATTCAGGATATAATAACTGCACAGTAAGCATTTGTGCAACAGAGACACGCAAATGAACTTGCATAGATCTGGTGTGCTGCAATATCATCCCCTCAGTTAATTGGTCTACCTGTTCCTAATCATGTCATTTCTATGGAGGTTGCACACATATGGCAGGGATTAAAATTGCAAAAAATAAAATAAAAAAGTCTTCTATTTTTTACCCACCGTTTTACCAGTTCTACTGCCAAGTATTAAGGTACAGTACGCAACTCAAAGTAAGTTCTGAAGTTTGTATTAAGCTGTGCCACAACACATTAAAACAGTAAAACATTAACATTTCCTCGCACAGCATCAGGCGAACACCTCAGCTGATTCGAATGATTTCTGAAAGACAAAGATTAGGCAAATGCAGACCGCGACATACAACTAGCAAAACGTGATTCAAGGGCCAGAATTTCACTAGCCAACCCGCACAATAAATCTAAGAAAAACAATCTAATCAGCACCCTAACACTAGAACGCGTTACCGTACGCATTGCTGGCTCCTTTCAGGAACAAATCCGTGTCAATCGTGGTACCTACGATGATATGGGCAAATGAAAATTTCGAAATAGAACTGCAAAAAAGGTTCCGGCAAACGAACAAACACATCACGAGTTAAGAGGATACAAGGCGCGGCAAATGCGTAATAATAAGGCCCGTAAAATGGGAGAACGCGCACGAACCCGCGCGGCCACCCCACTCTACCAATCGGTGAAGGCGCGACGCGGGCGCTAGAAGCGAGTGAGAAATCGACACGGAAGGGACGTTCCAGCCACGGGCGCGAGGAGGCAGGCCACGTACCTGCACCGGCGAGCGACGGCGTCGCGAGAACCCTAGCCGGCGAGGAGGCGGCCGCGGCGGCGAGGCGAAGGACGAATGTGAAGCGGCGGGCGGACGCGTGCCGGGGTTTATACGACGGCCCACTGGGTCCGTCGCGTTTGGACGGTGGGGATGAAAGCTAAGGTAATCGACGCTTGAGATCGTGCCACGTGAACACGTGGGGGCCTGTAGAGGGCCGCTGGCCTGGGGTCGCTGGCGTACAGGACTGGCGTTTGACATGGGCCGGTATCGGTGAGAATGTTTTTTGCGTTCCTTGTTCGGGAAAAAATTTATTACTTGATGAGATATGGTACCATGTTCCATTCCATCATCCATGTACTACTCACGAACAGGCAGGATCAAAACAAAAGAAAACTTTAATGCGAAAGCACGTCCATAGCTCAATCTCGTGCAATTGAATTCTTCTATATCTTCTTTGTGTGGTGTGAAGGTAATTACCCCTAGTCATACTCATACCCACATTTTAGTTCTTCCGTCTAACTTGAAGCAACACGCATGCACAAAACACGTGTACTATGTCACAATTTTCTCTAGCCATTTTTCACAAAAGAAACCTGATCTAAGAAGCAGGAAATAGTTGTTCAATCATTCACACTGTAGCGCACAATCACGTCGTATTTTTTTTTTCAGTTCGATCCAGGATTCAAGGATGAACACAAATTTAGTATTACCTCCATTCATTTAGAATAACTCCTCTCAACTACTACCCGTGCATTATCAATCACTGATATGTGGGTTTGGACCCATATGTTAGTGATAGTGTATTGTTGTAGAGGTACCAGATTTGAATTAAATTACAGCAGCTCCAATAGTTTGGTATCTATAATTTATAAAAGATATACATAAAAGATAGGTCACTATTAACTTATCTATATCTCCTACAAATCCGACAAGTATACAAGCCATACATGAGCGAAATAGAGAGAGAAAAAACATGTGGATCTCACAAACTCGTCTATAGATGATTGTTACTGTCATAGATATATTCTATCTCTCTCTCTGTCCTATTTTTTCTCATTTCTTTTCTCTCAATTTTCTGCAAGAGCTAGCTACAATAAACCATTGTGAAAACCTTTAACAAGCTATGTAGAATGGCTCTAGAACTCGTATTGGCTACACAATGCACGAGCTTCAGCATAAGTGGGAGGGGTGGGAGGGGGGTGTTAGCTAGGCACATGCGAGTGTAAACTTCACTTCTAGACAAGCTCAAGTCAGTATCACAGATGTTGGATTGCCTTGCCGCAAAGGGTTTAGGTCGGAAGCGTAGACGGAGTTAGGTGTAGATAACATCATTTCGTGCTTCATCTATGAGAACTACAAAATTCTCATACAAATATACCAATACTTTTCTGCAAAATAGTACAACAACACAAACGATTGATTGTCACGGTCATTCGTTCACATTTTATACTGCCTAATAGATGGCCATAAAGATTGGTTACTAAAACTATCAAAAGGGGGGGGGAAAAAAAGCATAGGAATATGCAACATATCCACGCATTTTGAACATCCATATGTGCCTTCCTAAAATTCAAGAGCTGATTGCTGAAGATCTGATCTACTCAAAGTGATGCCAAAGAATGCACTACCTACTGATGTTGAATGTTTGTTACTCCCTTCGGATTTAAATTATTGACACAGTTGATTTTTTTTTTATATTTGAACAAATATTTTGAACAAAATGAATGGTCAAATATAGTTAAAAAAGTCAACTGCGTTAATAATTTAAATCCGGAGGGAGTAATTTGAATTTGAAGTATAATGATTACGGAGGGAGTACTAGAGCTGCATATACACAATTGCACTGTACAATACAAGCTATACCATTCGTCATTGTCTGACGAGAAACACAAATTAGCTAGCTAGGCACACAGGTTGTCTTGGAGGTTCCTGAGCACCAGCAAGATCGTCTCGGCGACGATCGGGTCCACGCCTTGCAGCCTCTGCAGCTGCGCCTCGACCGGCCGCGACGCGCCGGAGCCGAAGACGTCGCCGACGAACCTGTACACCTCGGCGAAGCGAAGATCGTCCGACGACAACGGGAGCTCGACCGTGTCGTCTTGCAGTAAGCTGTCGGCGAGCCAGGCTGCTTCTTCGCTCCGTGAGCCAATGTCGCTGTTATAGGTGGCTTCACCTGCGGAGGCAGAGCACGACGCCGACCAATCATCCATGCTCATCTGCTGCTGCACGGCTGCAGTCTCCGGCGCCATCAAGTTTGTTGTCGCGGATTCGTCATCGAGGAAGCAGCTGGTGGGCGGCGGCGGAAAGAGGGCAGCGCGGCGAGGGTGCGGCGGTGGCAGCACGGCGGCGAGGCCGAGCTTGTGGGCCTTGAGGAAGTACTTCTGCGCGTGGCTGCGGATCTGCGTTGCAGTCTTGGTCCCCACGAACTGCTCGATGGTCTTCCAGTCGCGGCCGAACATGAGCAGGGAGTGGAGGAACCGCTCGTGCTCCTCGGCGCTCCACTTCTCACGCGGCCGAGAGATCGTGTACGGCTTCCGGGGCTTCTTCTTTCTATTCCCCAACGCCGCCGTGTTCCTCCTCATCGATGTCATCGTCTTGCTCTGGGTCTTGCTGGGCGTGTGTGAGAAACAGAGAGGAGGAGACTGAGCAGAGCAGAGCAAGGCAGAGAGGATGTGTGGCTTTGTGAGTAGTTATCTTGTCTGTTCGCAGCTGCGGTGCATATATATACGAATGTGGAACCCGCGTTTCTCGCGTGCGGAAGAGCTGCGCGTGCTCAACGTGGTGGATTGCCGCACGAGTTAGGCGTGCGCTGGCCTTGCTTCCTGCCTTCCAGTAGTGCTCACGTGGATTTCTTGGTGCCGGGGTGTCTTGTGCCCGATCGAGGACGAAGGGTTAGGCGCAATGGAACTGGAGGCACCGAACTTGGGTTTCTTTGGATCGACTGCCATGTCAGACCCTTAATGATTGACAGCAGTTTTATTATGCATATTACCACCAGTAATTACCGGTGATAATATTTAATAATAATAATATAATTTACTCATATATTTATTTATTTATCCGCATTGTCATTAGCGGTAAAGAGATTATTTCAAAGCATCTCGAACCCATACGTCGATCCGAAATTTAGCTTCGTCAGAGTAGAAAGCAAAAAAGACACTTAGACCTAATTAATAAAATAAATTATAAGTTTATTATTTTTATCTTTCCAATAATGCCCCAGTAAAACTATTACTGCTTCTAATTACTGCTCTACCACCAATAATTACTGCATTACCACCAGTAATTATTAGAGGTAATATGTATAGTAAAACTGCTCGATAAAAAATATGATTAGGCACACACGAACTCGAAAAACTTACTAAACAAAGCAGTCGAGTACACCGATGTGGTCCGTCACAATTTCTCTTTTTACACATATTTGTCTAATGTTGATCATCTTGTTCTTGTATGTGTACATCCGGGGTTCTTTTCTCAGTAAGGCTTTCATTAAGAAGGGAAGAAAAGTTTGATTATATTATTAGGGTTGTTAGCTTTTCTTCAATTCTCATTTGGGTTCGTGAACATTCGAAATTTTCATGATTTTCTTCAAGTGATACAATAGAGGTCCATACAACATGGCTGTTAGACCCACTTGATCGGTGATGGCGTGGAGTCATAGGATCTAACGGTTATGAGTGGAGCTAAAAAGTTAAAACTATGCATGAGCTATAAAATGATCCATCGTCTTGACTGGAAATATCCAATTCTCCATGTCAAAAATGATATATCAAGCCACATGACCCATATAAATAGGTTGTGGATAGCAATCATGATTTTAAAAGTCCTCAAATCTAACTGGGTACATCGAAACAATTATGGTCCCAGATGCATTTAGTTCCATGAACAAAATAAATGAAACTAGACAAATTTATTTATGTCCTTTAATACAAAATGGGCATCAAAGTAGTTTTTTTCCTAATTAAATTTTTTGCTATTGAAGAACATGCTAGTATTTTTTTCTAATTTTGAGAACTAACGAGAGATAAATATGGTTTGAGGTCTCCACTTTAAACAGACTAATAACATACAAACTTGCTCATTTAATAAAAATATCAAACATAACATTAAAAAATCAAAAGACAACAGGAATTAGAGGAGAGGTTATAGCTTTAAGGAAACTGTTGCACATCCACATCATGTCCATGTGGTTGGATGAGACATTAGACAAAAAAAAGGAAAAACTATCACAACCCGTGGTCAGCGGGGTATCTTCCATTTCTAAATCTTGTAAGCAAATCTAGTTTCAGATATGAGGAGGAAGAAGAAGAACCATTTCATCACAACCTGGAAAAATGGCGCGTGGAAGAAAAAATCGTGCCAACCTTCAATATTTTGAGATAAGTGTTCTCGCACATATCCCTGTTTCACTTAATCAAAATTCACTTTATACACATGGAAAGTATAAGATGACTAATAAAATTAAAAACTGACCAAATATATTTGACTAATGAATGTGGTTTTTCAGTGTACAGTTTGTTTGGTGGCAGCATGAACCAATTGTCAGTGCAGCATATTTATTAACCATATAATATTTGAACATTTACCTATTCCACTAAATATTAATTGAAGAAATACATTGATAAGTGAAATGAATCTGAGAATGTTATTCAAAACTGGGACAGTTGTTAATCAAAGAACCAGTGAAAGTATTTGGCATTTTGATAGAATTATGTGAGGATCAATGATACAATAATATAAGCACATGGATAGAATTTTTTTGGATTAAAAGTACTACACCAGAGGACATTTCATGGCTTTTGAAGGTAGCCCTCAATCAGAATTAAGCATAAGAAACAATAGTTAAATTTTAAAAATAACAAGCATGTTGGTCTTCTTGTGCCTATGCTCCAGTTTCAGTTGGGTTTCTGAGCCCTCTGCAGTGTCCATATCGGACCAATGCAGAAGTATGCCAGCTAGCCAAAGATTATTTTGAGTCAGCCTCTCGCTAAAGAAATATCACAAAGGTCATAGGAACATTTTCTAGAGAGAAAAAAGGCCACTAGAGAATATGATAAATTGAAGAAAATGTAAAATTGAGTCCGTAAGATGAAGAACATTTTACTTGCCTCAGTCATGGTACATGGATGACCATAATTAGCTATCTTCTAAGGGTTATAATGGATAATCTAGAGAGATGCACCTCTACTAATTCTAGTGATCAAGTAATAAAACCAGCAATATTCATTACTCATGTCATTTTTGGAAACACAGGCATTAGAAAAAAAAACTCAGTTGGCGAAATAAAATTAAATCATCGATGAGATTATGACTTAGTGCATTCATTCCACCAGCAAGAAACAAAAAGCGTATCTAGATCAAGCTGCTTTTTTACTGCAAAATGGATAAATCATTCGAATGAATTAAATAGACAATGTTTATATCTTTGAAGTACCTTACACTAGAGCTACATCGGTAGTGGAGGCCAAATGGTGCAATTGAGTAGTGTCTGAGGTTTCCTTGAACGGCCCACAAAAAGCAAGTGAATAGAAGTGCATATGGAACATAAGATTCATTTTACCAACTTGCATAGCTAAAATAGCATAACAGAATTTATATTTGAAAGAGGCACTAACAACTGATATATAAACCTATTCTAGTATACAAATATCATGTTATAAATTATAAAGCAGTGTATTGAAATATAGAAAGTGTGACCAAACTTCATGCAGATCACAAAATAGTGCTCATGTGTTGAAAATATTATAGCTCATAAAGCTATGTTTTAAGGAAAATGTACTCTAGTTTATTGCCATTGTGTGGTGTGTCCCAATAATCATTAATATTTATGTTGTATTGTAAACTAAAAATAATTTATAAATAAGCCCTCGAAGCATAATGGACATATATTTTTTTAGATAATGGAGCAAAATTGACCAGCCTTTGTCTCGCTGGAGACTATGACCGAAATGGACATAGATCTATGTATTTACATAAAGGAGTTGGTTTGGTGGTCATATAAAACACAGAGGAGAGGCAGTCGTTACTGACCTTGTCAGTTGCTTATGTCATCTGTTCTAAGTGATTGGTGAAGATCTGTAGTAGTAGGAATCAACATGAGTGCATTCATACGTAAATGAACCTATCTCTGTGCAGACAAACATAAATCTGTACATTCTAAGAAAAAAAATGGGCCTGAACTTTTTCTCTAAAAAAAGTGACCTTTGCTTCCACAATACATGAAAAAAAACTTATAGCAGCTGTATCTAAAGCATAAATTCATCTCAAGAAGTAGAATAACAAAGAAAGGCACCGCAGAACCATGAAACGAAAAGAAGAAACCTGCAGGTAAAGTATAAATACAATATATATTGTTTAGCATAAAAATGGTCCTTACACACAAATTGTTGTTTATCTCCAAACTCTGTATCTTGATTACATACTAAAAAAATAAAAAAAATCAAAATATTGATAGTATAACTTTTTTTCTCGAATACACAGGAGAGCTGCGTATCTTTATATTATAGGAAAGAATAGCCGGTCCGTACACGGACCCCTCAAGCTGGGACCAAGGCGAGAGGGGTCTAGACAAAATACAGGTTGTAAAACTTAAATAAAATACAAATTGGGACTTGACCCACACACAGCCAACTCAGGTTTGCTCGAGCAAGCGACCTAAACCCAGCTCCTTAAGCCCGCAAACTCCTGCGAACGTCCAGAGTTGAGCTTCATGTTTCAGACTGTCTAGCAATCCCTGAACCGACGGAGGAGTGCCATCAAACACCCCTGAGTTTTTATGTTTCCATAAAGACCATGCTCCCAAGATTATTAGAGTGTTGATTCTTTTCCTGGTGACTTTTGCAACTCGTCTATGTGTTCTTCGCTACCAATGAGCAAAGTAGTCCTCATCATTGTCAGGTGGTAGTTGTTGCAAACCAAAGGCCGAGAGGAGCTTGTACCAAAATTCCCTAGCAAACACACAGCCCACCAGTATATGCTGAATCGTCTCCTCTTCTTGATCGCAAAGGACACACTTGTCTCGATGGGGAAGCCCTCTCTTTGAGAGTTTATCCGTGGTCCAACATTTATCTTTTATGGCCAGCCACAAGAAGGTCTTGCATTTTGGAGGAGCCCACGACTTCCATACCCGACACCAAGGTTCGAAAGTAGTTGACCCTTGGAAGAACTGTCTGTATGCTGATTTGGACGTGAAGACCCCGGAACTGTCATGTCTCCATCGATGCTGATCCATGGCCTCGGTGAGGGCAAAATCACGTAGCAAATCCCATATCATCAGGTACTCAATGAGCCCAACAAATGACAAACCACCACTGATGTCTCTCACCCATTGACGGTTGGTTAGAGCTTGTTCCACTGTCCTACTGCTGATCACTCTTTTAGGCACCTTTGAAACCACCTCAGGTGCTATATCCTTCAGACAACAGTCATGTAGCCATCTGTCCGACTAAAATAAAGTGCTCCTTCCATTTCCAACCTGTGTGATTATGGAGATATCAAACAAGGCCCGAGCATTACGGTGTACCGGGATGTCTAAACCGGCCCACGGTCAATCAAGCGCTGTTTTTTGAGCCCAAAGCCATTTCATTTGCAGGGACCATCCCATGACTTCCAGGTTTAAGATGCCCAGTCCACCGAGATCAAGAGGACGTTCTACCTTCTCCCAGGCGACCAAACAGCAGCCACCATTCACCTCCTTTCCGCCCTGCCACACAAATCCTCTACGTACCTTGTTTATGGCCTTGATCACCCATTTTGGAACATTGATTGCCAGCAGAAGATGAATTGGCATAGCTGAAAGCACAAAGCAAACCAGGGTCGTCCTGCTAGCAAGATTGATAGTATAACTGAAAATAGACCCACACGACTAATAAAAGTACAGTTCTTTAACCAATATAGTAAAGTTTAATGGAGTGTCTCCGCCTATTGGCAGGTCCATGTATTCATTTGGCAAGCCAAAAATAACTATATGGCTCAAATAAAAACACACGCAGTTTGGTAAACTGTATAAAAACATGTAGTACAATAATGTGAGTATGACATAATTTGGGAGCGGTCCACAGCTACACTGAAACCATAGGATGCATTATCCTGTTGTGCAACTTGAGAATACCACATCATAAGCATGAGAAATATGCAGTTAGAAAATCAGTGTCTTTGCATATATATACCAAAAATAAAATATCCTCTGAAGTTTCAATCGTCACTTTTCTTCCATACAAAAATCTAGTTATCATCATCACTAAATAGAAGGCCCAAAGCAAAAGAAAGTTGCACCAACTATGTGACAAACCACCACAGAAAAATTTGGACCAACCGTGGGGGACCGAGATCGAACACCATAAATCAACTGCACCGCACACTCTGCTGTAGGCCACTCCGTCTACAAGCAATATGCAGCCTGGGATAGCAAAGTAAGAGAGCAAGACTGATCGAGCTACCATCAATATATTTGAACTGTTGTCTAAACAAATGTGATTGAGGATAATTAGTGAACTTAGATGGTAATTAGAAATATATCAATAGCAGAAATCAAACATATGTAAAAAAATAAAACTAATGACCGCCTTTAGCAAAGAAATGTGTGGCCATGGCACTATATGGAAGACCAATTGCAGACAGAGATAACCAAATCATTAAAATAAAGAGGAATAACTTATGCAAATAGTAGAAATCAAATATATGCAAAGTTTTGAATTATATGCATATCAGGTAGAGACAAATCGAGGAATAACCAGTCAGATTTATGTTTGCACAGGCCGAACTTCATTTACTGAAAACAATCTCATTTGAGCCATACATGAGTTTATTACATAAATATATAAACTTACACCTAGCAATATAACAACATTGAGTATCAAAATTTAATATCCCTTTTCCACATGTGTTAATCTCTGAAGCTAAGTAATACTAATACAACACAAAATTAATACACAGACATTTCTACAAATACCTTGCAGGCCAGTAGGGGGAGGAAGAAGAGAGGCATCGGGTCCTCAACCAACCGCCATGAATGCTCGCACGACGCTTCGACTCGGTGAGAGGCACGTGGCGAGTCTCCGTACAGGTTGAGTTTTTTCACCCATTTCGTTTTCACCCAAACCAGTATACTCCTTGACGATCTAAATCCGACGGTAAAAAGCAAACTATAATACGTGGCTTATGTGTACGCTTTGGGACAGGCGGACGTTTAGAGAGGGAAATTAGGAGAACCAATAATATTTGGGGTTTAATAAGAAAGGATAAAAAACAAAGCTTCTGAAATTCACTGAAAAACTATATGTGCTAACCTTATATTCAGCTAATAACAGATATCCATTTTGAAATGCTTCTGTATGCAGAGCATCAGCTAGGAAAAATATTTTGGTATAAAAAAATATTAGAGGTCACCGATAAACATGATATCTCGGAAATATCGGTAATTTTAATAAATAAAATAAATTATTTTTAAAGATTTTTTGTATGATTTGAGAAGAAATTATCTTTAATCTATAAACTTTCATAATTACATATATAATAAAAGTCGTTTTCGTTAATAAGCATAGTTAATAATAAAATTGTAAAGATAAAAAATTATATCAGATGATAAATACGATATTTTGATGAAATTTCACCGATATTTTTTTCCTAGAGCATCAGTCACATATGCGCAGCTATTAGGCTATTGCCACCTATAGTATTGTTAATCCTTTCATAGACATATTTTATCTTGGAGGGTCCTTAGCACTAGCAAGATCGTCTCCGCTACCACAGGATCCAAACCGTGCAGTCTCTGCAGCTGCGCCTCAACCGGACACGGCGTGCCGGAGCCGAAGATGTCGCCAACGAACCTGTACACCTCAGAGAAGCGCAGACCATCTTGCGACAACGGAAGCTGGACCGCCGTATCATATCGTCTTGCCAGAGCCCGTCAGCGAAGCAGGCTTCTTCTCCGCTTGGCGAGCCACCGTCGATCGGCACTTCCTCGCCGCTGCCATTCGGCGTCGCCACCACAAACGAACCACCATCGTTGGGCCAGTCCACGCTCTGCCGCGTGCCGGCAGTCTGGGACAGCGCCGGCCCCATCAAACTCTGCTGTGAAACTGGAAGGAGGGCGGCGCGGCGCGGTTGCGGCGGCGAGGCCGAGCTTGTTGGCCTTGATGAAGTACTTCTGCGCGTGGCTGCGGATCTGCGTGGCCCTCTTAGAGCATCTACAGTGGAAAGTAGCTAAATTGGACTTCTAAAATTTAATTTGCAACCTCACTTGCAAAATTTGGAAGCTTAATTTTACTCCCAACTCTAGTAGAGGATTGCAAATGAACTCGTATATTACGTAGGACCTGCTTGTTAGGCAAAAAAAAAAAAAAATCCAATCGAGCCCGCACCCTACTCCCCATCATCCTTCCCGTTGGCGCTGTCCTGCTCCCCGCCATCCTCCTCGTCGACGCCGTCCTGCTCCCCGCCATCCTCCCCATCGGCGCCGTCCTACGCGCTGCTCGAGCCAGCCCCGGCGGCGCCTGAGCTGCGGGCCAAATCGCCGCCGGAGCCTGCCCTTTGCGTCGCAACTGCGCCCAGCCCCGGTGGCGCCCTGCTCCTCCTCCTCTGCTCGACGGCTGGACCAAAGATTGTTGACCATGTACTCCCCGGTGCCCTGCCGCCCTCGCGCTGCTCCGGCTTGCCGCCGTCCCCGAGCTGCCCCGGCTCCGACCAGCCGCTGCGCTGCTCCCCGCTAGCGTCGACGAGGCGGGTAGATCTTGCCGCACGCGCCCCGCCACTAGCCCGCGGCCGCCGCTCTGCCGCCCACCCACGTATGCCGCTCCGCCACCATCCGGCGGCCACCGCTCGGCCGGCCGCCCGCCCACTTACGCTGCTCCTTCTCTAGCCCGCGGCCGCCGCTCGCCCATCCTCCACCTTCCATGGCCACCAGCCGTCTCTCCCAGATGCGAAGGGAGGCAGGTTGTGGCTCGGCCAGTGGGGAAGGAGACGGCGGGAGGAGGGAGGCGGCGGGGGTAGGGAGGTGGCGGGCCGGCGGCAAGGGGAGAGGGGTGGCACGCCTGGACGATGGCGGAGGGAGGAGACGGTGCGGAGAAGAGAGAGAAAGGGAGGAGAGGAGAGGAGAGGAAAAAAGAGAAAGAAAGATGGAAAAAATAGAAAAAAATAGTGGGACTCATATTTGGAAGGGGATAGTATCCTCCCAAATCTGGAGAATTGGATTTAGAATTTAGAAGGGCATGAAAAATAGAAGCTCAAATAGAGATCCTATTAGAGTTTATTTTTTTATGTGGCATACAAAATATAGGATAGAGACTTGAATAGAGACCTGGAGATGCTCTTAGTCTCCATGAACTGCTCGATGGTCTTCCAGTCGCGGCCGAACATGAGCATGGAGTGCAGGAACCGCTCGTGCTCCTCGGTGCTCCACTTCTCCCGCGGCCGAGAGATCGTGTACGGCTTCCGGGGCTTCTTCTTGCTACTCCCCAACATCGCAGCCATCATCTTCGTGTTGTGAGCGTATGAGAAACAGAGAGGAGGACGAGCAGAGCAGAGCATAGACGAGAACAGGTGTGCCTTGCTAGTTGGCAGCTGCGACGTAGATCTTCAGCGCTTCACTTCTCCGGCGGCCGAGAGATCGTAGTACGGTTTCCGAGACTTCTTATTCCCAAAAGCCGGTGTGTTCCTCGCCGATGTCATCATCTTCTTCTGTGTTGTGTGCGTGTGAGAACAGAGAGGGGATCGAGCAGAACAGAGTAGAGACAAGAGGAGGTGTATATCAGTATATATGTAGTGTGTGGCCGGCGACGTGCAAGTGAAACCGCGTGCGGAAGAGCTGTGGCACGTGTGCTAGACGAAGGGTAACCGAGCTAGTAACTGTTGTAAAATGCTTATGGGCCAGACCCACCTTCTAGAAGAAGGACTCCTGGCCCATGTGGGCTCCTTATCTAATCCTAGCCCAACACGAAGTAGGGTTTCCTCCTTATAAATACTTGAGAAGACACCCCTTTGTAATTTCGCCAGAATTATTGAATAAAAAATTTCATCTTCTCTATTTTTGTTACTTTTAGTTTTCGTTCTCTACTTCGTTCAACGTGTCTGTGATCATCGATAACTCAACACATTAGCAGCACACTCTACAAAGCCGACCATCTACTCCGCGATTAAAGGTACGATTTTCGGTTGAATTTATATCTTGACTCGTTGAAGCCAAGATCTGTCCAAGAGATCGTCACAAAAATCTTGACTCGTTGCAGTCAAGATCTATAACAACAAAAGCCCGTCATAGGAGGCGGCACCATGAAATAACAAAATCAGATTAAGGCACTTATGCGCTCGCGATCTCCCAACCCTAACCAGATCTGGAATGGGCAAGAGGAGGATCTGGGATATCCAGATCCAAAACAGGATACGTCTAGAAATTCGAAAAAAAGTCGCGTGAGAGCCCTCCGCCGACGCGAGCCACGAAGATGGCAAGAAGAAAGGACCGGATCTACCCTAACCCTAGTGGTAAAGGTGATCGGATCCAACATCACAGAAAGATCAAATAAAAAAAATCTCGAGATCCAGATCCGACCCCACCGGACGTTGGACTCGACTGCATACATCACAAAAAAAAGGCAACCGGATCTGGCCCCCGCCGTGGAGACTCCGCCGCCTCCCTCGGTGCGCAAGCGCGGGTGAGCAAGCGCACGCGCGCGCGGTGACTGGGCCCATGCACGGACGCAGGCCTGCACCCGCCCGCGCGTCAACGCGTGTGAACGACCGCCACGGCGCTGGACTCGAGCGCGCCTCTGCCCCCCCCCCCCCCCCCCCCCGCGCTGGAGAGTCGTCTGGCGCTCGGAAGTCCACGTGCAGGCGTCGACCAACGCACGGCAGCGCCGCACCCGAGCCACATCCAGGCACGATGCGGGCCCGCGCCCTCGCAGCTAGCAGCCGCACGCCGGCACGCAGCACGCGCGCACGATCGGTCCTGGACCCACGTGGAATCGGAGCCAGCAGCCCAGTGCGCTCCCCCCGCCGAGAGGCCACGCGCAGCGCGCGCACTGGGGCAGCACGTGACGCCAGGACCCGCTGCCTGCCGGTGGCTCGCATGGGCGCTGGATCTGAGGAAAGGAGGTGTTGGTGGGGAAGGGAAGAAAGAAAGGAAGAGAGTGGCAGCTGGTTGCAGCAAAAAAAAAAAAAGAAAGAGAGAAAATGAGGGAGAGAGTGGAGAAACCCTAGGGCTTCATCCTTTTTATACCCTTTACAAGAAAAACGGACCGGGCTCAATCTTTGGACCGGATTTTGGCCTATTAGAAGCCCGATCAGGAAAAAATATCTGAAAATTCACAAAATAACCCCTGGAGTTGTTGGAATTTCTGATGAAGCCCAGATTTTCGCAGAAGCGCCCCTAATATTTTTAAAAATAAATCTGGAGTCCATATTTTGCAGCAAGACCCCTGGAAATTATGAAAATTACTAGAAAATCACAGAATATATTGAAATTTCACGGAAATGTGTTGTTTTGCATATAACACCCCGGATTTTTCTAGATTTATATCAAGATGGACTATAGTCCTTATATTATTCTGTTTTCACGGTTTATTGGTTATTTTTATGTAGAAATACCAATAAAAATAACTTAAACATGTAGTTTTTATTATACCACTTTACTTATGCCCCTATTACTTGGAGATATTGTTTGCATATACATGAAGTAATTTTTGCACCATGATATCATGCAGATGTCTGACCTTGTGAAGAGAGAATTTGATGTGCTTACCCCCCATGGAAGTAACTACCTGTCTTGGGCCCTTGATGCTGAAATTCTCCTTAGTGGCAAAAATCTCTTGAAGACAATTATGCCCAAAAATGAAGAATTTGCTGCAACAGCAGTGGAGCAAGCTCAGTCCCTATATTTCTTGAGTCATCATTTATGTACTACATTGAAAAACAAGTACATGACCGAAAGGAACCCAAAGATCTTGTGGGACTCACTGTGTAATCGCTTTGAGCAAATTGAATCAGTCTTACTTCCTAAAGTGGAACGCGAATGACAAAACCTATGCTTCCAAGACTACAAGACTGTTGAGAAATACCATACCAAGCTTTATGGTATTGTGTCACGTATAAAGCTATGTTGCAAAGATCTTAAAGATCCTGACCTCATCCACAAGACTCTCTCCACCTTTCACCCTAAGCTCACCCATGTGAGCCGCTAGTACAACAAGGACAAATATGACTCTTATGTCGCCCTGAGCAATGCATTGCAGCAAGATCAGAGGGAGGACGAATTGATCAAGCAGAATCATTTGTCTCGTCCTACTGGCTCCATGGCACCGCAAGAAGCAAATGCCACGTCATTCAAGAGGAATAACAACAAGGGTAAAGGAGCACCGAAGGCACCACCGAAGGTACAAAACAACCCTAAGAAGTTCAAGAAGAACTATAAAGGAAAGTCAAAGAAGACGCCTTCAGGGGAAGAATATGGGAAACATGACCAGAAATGTTACAGATGTGGCATGAATGGACATTGGTCCAAAATTTGTCGCACGCCTAAGCATGTTGTCGACATGTACCAAGAACTCAGAAAGAAGCTTGTGGAGCATGAAGCCAACTATGTTGAAGCTCCATAAGCCAAATAAGATATCACGAAGATGGATTCTGGTACATTAGACAAAGATCAAGGTCATGGAGAACCAAGCAAGGCCTCTGATATTGAATTTGATGACGACCTCAGAGCAGAGGAGGAGGAGGACCTGCGTGGAGATTCCCACTAGTCTCGTAGACTACTTAGAATTAAGAATTCTCTATTTTACGTTGGAGAATTCTCCACTTAGCGAACTGCAATAGGTGCACAACGGAAACTCAGAGTTTACGTTGGATATGAAAGTGCATCCATAATCAAGTATTTAGAGCCATCCACTGGGAATCTACACACGGCTCGCTTTGCTGATTGTATCTTTAATGAAGATCATTTCCCGGCATTAGGGGGAGGAAAGTATCTCTCTCAGGACGAATGCCGTGAAATAGAATGGGAAATTAAAGGAATTCAAGAAATGGATCCTCGCACTATAGAAACTGAGCTCGAAGTTCAGAACATCCTCCATCAACAGAGGGTTGCTAATGAACTGCCAGAAGCTTTCACCAATACAAGAGACATTGTGAAGTCTTATATACCGGCTGCAAATGCACCTGAAAGAATAAACATCCCATTTGAAGAAGATGACTATATGAAATTCCAGCCTCCTTCCTCAAAAGCAACGAATGCTAGGAAGAGGGGGAGTGATCTGGTTACACGGGCACCAAAGAAGAGTAGAGTATAAGCTCAAGCTAAAGCTCCTAGGAGACGTCCTGCGGAGAAGAAGCCTAAGCAAACTACTTAAAAGAAGAATATAGAAGGTGAAAGCAAACCACACGAAGTGGTGAGCCTTGAAGAAGAAATCCCAAGTGAGAATGTGCGCATACTTAAAACTCACGACGAGTTACCGGAAATTCCTGATCTAAACACAACTCTGAGTGATGTGGATCAAGAAAATGAAATAATGGAAGAAGTTTCAATGAATTATGTTGAGAGGGGAGTAGTATACAATACAAAGACAATGAAAGTCGACTCATATTTTGCTGAAACAATTGCAACACAGATTGACTTGGAATCTGAACCAAAGTCAATGAAGGAATGCAAGAAGCGTTCTTACTGGCTAAAGTGGAAAGAAGCAATTTGTGCAGAGTTGTACTCGCTAAAGAAAACAGAAGTGTTTGGCAATATAAGCCTTACACCAAAAGGTATCTTCCTAGTGGGTCACAAATGGGTGTTTGTCAAGAAGAGAAAATGCTCAAAATAAAGTGACTAGATACAATGCGGGACTCGTAGCTCAAGGTTTTACGTAAAGACCAGGAATTGACGATGAAGAAACCTACTCTCCCGTATTGGATGGAATTACTTTTCGGTATTTAATATCATTGGCAGTGAATATGAATTTGCAAATGCGACTTATGGATGTCGTCACTGCATATTTGTATGGAACATTAGATTCAGAAATCTAAATGAAAGTTTTAGAAGGAATCAAAGTCCCGAATAAAGAAGAATGCAAATTATATAGTGTCAAACTTCAGAAGTCACTATATGGTTTAAAGCAATCTGGAAGAATATCGTATAACAAACTCAGTAATTTTTTACTGGAGAAAGGATTCTTGAAGAATGATGATTATCCTTGTGTATTCATTAAGAAATCAGAGAAAGGTTATTGCATAATCTCTGTTTATGTTGATGATTATAATATCATTGGCACTTCACAAGACGTCGAAGATGCATGTTCTTACTTAAAATCTGAATTTCAAATGAAAGATTTAGGTAAGACTGCATATTGTTTAGGCTTGCAGTTTGAGCATACTCACGAAGGGATATTATTACATCAATCAAACTATACTAAAAAGATATTAAAAAGATTTAATATGAAATATGTATACTCACTCAGATGTCCTATGGTTATAAGATCACTCAAGGGAGAGAAAAATCCATTTAGACCAACGGAGAAAGGTGAGGAATTATTGAGACCTCAATATCCCTATCTCAGTCCTATTGGAGCATTGATGTACCTTGCAAATGGTACGAGACCCGATATAGCTTTTGCTATTAATCTACTTGCTAGATACAGCTCGGCACCAACTATGCGATATTAGAAAGGCATTAAGCAAGTACTAAGATATCTGAGAGGACTGAAGATTTCGGATTATTTTTCAAAAAGATTGCAGAAGTAACCTTGGTTGGGTATACTGATGCTGGCTACTTATCCGATCCACACAAGTCAATCTCGCAGACTAGATATGTGTTCTTATTTGGTAGAACGGCAATTTTATGGAAGTCAACGAAACAGACGATTGTTGCTACATCAACAAATTACTCAGAGATCATCATATTATTTGCAGCCGCGAAGGAATGCACTTGGCTTAGAAGGATGTCAAGACATATAATAGATAGTTGTGGAGTATCGTATACTCCATCCTCTATAGTTATCTATAAAGATAATAATACTTGTATTGCACAAATATAATCGGGATACAGAAAATCGAACAGGACAAAGCATATATTGCCTAAATTCTTTCATACGCATGAATTACAAGAGAAGGGAGAAATTTTGGTAACTCATGTCCGATCTTGTGATAATCTTGCAGATATATTCACAAAGGCACTACTAGCTTGCACTCTTGAAAAGTGTCGGCATGGTATTGACATGAGAAGACTTAGAGAAGTGCTTGAAACAGGAGGAGAACTTCCCTAAGTACATCATGTTTCCGAATTAAAGAATTATCTCGAAGATAATTCATGTCGTTCATGAAGATCGATAAGCATTAATCATGAAGATTAAAGCATTGTACTCTTTTTTTCTTATGAGTTTTTCATATGAAGTTTTCTCATTAAGGTTTTTGATAAGTCAATGCGTACAATACAAGTGATGGTAATATGTGCTCTTTTCTCTATTTTTTCACTGGGTTTTTAAGGAGTTTTTATGAGACATGTTTATCGTGATAAAGAGCCCAAGGGAGAGTGTTGTAGAACGCTTATGGGCCAGGCCCACCTTCTAGAAGAAGGACTCCTGGCCCATATGGGCTCCTTATCTAATCCTAGCCAATACGAAGTAGAGTTTCCCCCTTATAAATAGTTGAGGAGACACCCCTTTGTAATTTCGCCAGAATTATTCAATAAAGAATTTCATCTCCTCTATTCTTGTCACTTTTAGTTTTCATTCTCTACTTTGATCAACGTGCCTGCAATCATTGATAACTCAACAGTAACATGCGTACAACAGGCGTGCTCAATGTGGAGAATTAGGCACAGGCACAAGCGGGCGCGTTACCGCACGAGTTAGGCGTGCGCCGGGTTTGCTTCTCGGCTTCCAGAGCTCACGTGGCTTTCTTGCTTCCAGCTTCCCGTTTCCGGGGTGTTTTGTGCCCGATCGAGGACAAGAGGGTTAGGCGGAACGGAGCTGAAGGCACAACTTTCACCCCATTTGAATGGTACGGTGGAGTCCTCACAACTCCATTTAACTTTCAAAATTTCAACTCTTTTGAATCCAGTCCTCGTGTTCTAATCTACCGCACGTGGATAATGTGAATGCTTATACGACATTACCAAGATAGTGAAAACTCTTTTTTCTTATATACGGATGGATGCTCTAATAGAAATCCAGAGGGAGGGGATGTTTGAGGACACAAATTGATGGTCATCAATTTTACACAAATAAAAATGTTTCCTGTGAATGCTCTAATCAAATCAAGTGGCATATGCATCATGGTGAAACATGAAAAATATCTAACTTTACATGATAGATATATGCCTTGAATATAAAGAGAGTTCATACTAGCGGTGATGTACTTGTAGTAGAACATTGTACTTGGTTGACGTCAATCATTTCACAATAGCCTTTTAAGCTGTCGAGAAAAGCATGAGAGATAAATAGATAATACTATCAGTCTCAAGCCAATTATATAAGGATATAGTATCAATTACTTAGACATGTATTCATGGAGGTAAAGGTCCGTATCTCGGTTTTCAAATTGCATATAAACTGTAGAGTTGTAATTCCTTGGTTGCTCGTGTGTCTGCATGTGGTGGTACAACCATTGAGCTATACCTTGTTTTATTGTAGCTTAATGTTATTGCATTAGTGGAATATACTCCTTCAAAATAATGTCACCCACAAAAATGTATAGCTCTTGGTAGCCTATGTAACTAAATTTATGTACTTGGCTTCAATTTGATTTTCCCAATTCGTTTATTGTGAGCTTCAAGCTAAGGTGATCACGACTAGCTTCTAGCATGTCTTGTTCCTATGTATTCCTTCCGGTGAGCGAGATTATGCAATGATCGATTTGTAACGGCTAGTTTTAGACATGTGACCTATATACAATCAATGCTCAGCTCGTGAGAAACTTTTGACCAGTTGGATTAGTGGAGAAACCCTGTGAGAACTAAGAGGAAGCAAGATGATCACTTTTGCAAGATTTGAAAGATCTTCTACTAATCCTTTAGAGAGTAACAAGATAACTGAAGGTGCATCTAGGCCACTAATTTTATTTTGGTGATTGGAGCCAATACAATTAAGAACGGACTAATCTTTTAATAAGCATATATGTAGATTATGGTACAAAGCTTAGTGATTAAATGTATAGAAACAAAAAGAGAGAAAAGAAGATGGCAAAGTGCTTCAAGATGAGATTTAAAATATGCTCAAGAATGAAGTTCATAGTATTTTATTTTAAATCTTGAGTATAGGAAAATCCGTACTATCAAGAGGGACATAAAAGTGTGAAGCGGAGGTGAACTAAGTGCAAAATTCCCCTTTCCATGCCATACAAAAATTTCTAGGACAAATCATCGGACTTGTCCGACCCATCGGACAAGTCCATCGGACTCCAGTACCTCTACCACTCTGGGTCGTCGGACTTGTCCGACGGTCATCGGACTAGTCCGATGACCAGAGGAAAGTCCGACGCATCGGACACTTTCATCGGAGTACAGTGCCCCTGCCACCCTAGTTTTATCGGACTTGTCCGATGGACAAGACTTGTCCGAGCCATCGGACAAGTCCATCGGATTTCAGTTCCTCTGCCCCTCCTGTGCCGTCGGACATGTCCGATGGCCATCAGACTTGTCTGATGGTCATCTTATCCGAGGCATCGGTTAAGCTTGTCGGACTGTAGTTTCTGCGCCACTTTGTTTCATCGGACATGTTCGATGACCATCGGACTTGTCCGACACAGATCTCAGAAATTGGGTCTTCAACGACTCTTTTCCCTATTGGGCTATAAATAGAACTCCTCTTCGTCCCTTGGCTGGTTGGTCACTCATTTCCACTCAAAAACACTCTCAAGCTTACTTTGCTCTCCCCAACTCTCCTTCCTTGATTCCACTCTTGATTTGTGAAGGGATTGAGAGAAGATTGAAGTGCTCCATCGACTCCAAGCTTTCATCCTCTTGAGCACTTGGTTCATCCTCACCGCCGACGACTATTGTGTTTGTTGCTCTTGGGGATTCTTCCCCTAGACGGTTAGAAGTGTCCGTAGAGCTCTCAACTTGTGTGATGACGCCTCGGGAAGTTTGTATTGACCCCTCCTTTGTGGAGTTTCTAGTGGAAAACCAAGTTTGATCTTTGTGGTCACTTGGAGAGGTTAGGGTTGAAAGAGACCTGGTTCTTTGTGGATCCCTCAACGGAGACGTAGGCTTTTTTGTGGAGCTGAACTTCGGTGAACAAATCTTGTGTCTTGCTTGTGCTTTTAATTACTCGTGTCTCATTTACTTGTTCTTGCTCATAAACTTGCTAGTTAGTGTTTGCTTCGTATTTCTTAAATTAACTTGTGTAGGTTGCTTGCTAGTTGCTCTCCTTATTTTTATAGCTTTCCCTTGCTTATATTCACCTGCTCCTAGCTTTTCTTACACTAGTTTTAATATTTACCCGGTCAATCTACTTTTCTATCTTGTGCCATCAGACAAGTCATCGGACTTTTCCTACAATCATCGGACAAGTCCGATACTGCGCATTTAACTTTTATTATTAAGTGAATTTCAGGGATAATTGCCTATTCACCCCTCCCCTCTAAGCACTTTCAATAACATACATTCTCATCTAGTTTATTGTGGTCATAGAGTGACACTTTTACTATTACTCTTGTTTTATCACAAAGGTTACACTAGTTAGTTGGTAAATGAGCTATCCACGTCGAGGTTATGGAGACATTCACAAGTTTGTGTACACTTTGAACCTATTGTTGGAAGGGGCATCACTAATCTAAAGAATCTTTGAATTTTACTATTAGAATTGATGTTCACTATCGAAACATTCAATTTATTAAGCCAAAGCAATTTAGGAAATTCAAAAATTTCTTTTTTAAAAACAAATTAATGTTCCATGTTCTAGAAATTAAAGTTTCATTGTCAGAATGAAAAAATCCACATTAACAAAAGTTCCACTGCATAAGTAGAATCTACAATACAAAAAGTTTAATGCTCAGCAAATAAAAGTTCAGAGTTCAAAAAAAGTCCATTGCAATAGAAGCTACAGTCCAAAGTAGTTCCATTGTTTAAATGAAAGGTTTAATGTTCTGTAAATAAAATTTTGAATCATTAAAAATAAAAGTTTCACATTAAAAAAGTTATAGATTGAACAAAAACATATTATACCTTTAAATAACAAAAATATTATTTTATAATAAAGCAAGTTCCACAAACATACAATTCTTCCAACTTCACTAAAAACATTGAGTATTTATTTTCAAAAGATTGGTTTATCTTAAAAAGAAAAATGTTCAAAAGTGGATGAATAATGTAACTAAAAGTTCCAATTTAAATAAAATAAAGTTCAACCTTTAATAGAAACGGTTTCATAGTACATTTAGCAAGTTTCAGATTTAACAAAAAGGTTTTGTGTTTTTATAAAAAAAATTCACATATATATTTTTGTATGATGATGAGGACATCACTCCTATGGATACACACAACACTCCTCCAAATCTGGACTTGCAAGGTCCAATGACTAGAGCTCGTGCACGACAACTAAATTTAGAGGTGAGCTCGTTCCTACGTTATTCGCTATATGTTACTTTTGAGAATGGTTTGCTACCTAATGATTATTTTATGATTAGAAACCATGGAGAGGACCAGGAGATGATGGGAGAAGGAGTTGGGAACGTGGAGGACCAGCAAGGGCTTGGAAGCCAAAGTGGAGACCTAATCCAAACCGACTTCGAGTCTGTTTCGGGGCCCAGGACCAGTCTGTACTAAAACGGTCGCCCAGGACGCATACGGACTCGGATTTGGACGTTCTACATATGCACGGAAAGATAAGGAGAAGACCTTTCCAATGCCGCCGGCCTCATATCAAAATTCATCCGGAGTCATCGGGAATCATCAAAACAAGACAGAGTCCAGAATCTGTGTCGGTGCTACGTCGCCTATTTTTGGCCTTTGGGCTTTGTATCTAGTTGAGCCCAATTAGAGGCGCGTCCAGAGGGTCTTGCACGACCCTAGGGTCTTTATATACATCCGCCGCCGCACCATTAGGGTTTGGGTTTTGCTTAGATCAATTCTGTTCATAAACAGTTTCGCCGTTCATCGGTTTGTGAGACCCCAACTTCGAGAGTTTAATCATACATCTGCAATTGTGTTGCGTTCTTCGTTGTTCTTGCTTGTGTTCTTGATTCACAGGCAGGGATTAGCCTTCTCGGCGAGGACAATCGTCTTTTGGACGGTTGATAACCAGAGAAGACGTCGTGCTGCGATTGCGGGGTTTAGAACGTGCTGTTTTGAAGCCGGATCGATTTGTGTGTCGCCTCCGACCAAATCAACTTACCAAGAACCTTTCGGAAGATCGGGAACCCTTGTCCACATCATATGATATGCAAAATAAGATGAATTTTGCTTCATGCTACTAAATAATAATATTTTTCTATCAATGTATCTTTAATATGCGACAAAAGAAACATTATACAACAATTTAAACTAGTATTGCTAAAAGTAATTAAATGCTAATGAAGTATAATGTTTTTAGGAAAATGAATATAATAAAATATAAAATTATACTTTATAATTAGAAACTAAAAAATATGTGACAACTTATATTTCTCAGTAGAAAGTAAGAAAAAAATATGATAATAATTAAATAAATAATAGAAATAGAGTCAACTAGGCCATACATCTATGATTTAATGGGTTAGATACCTGAACTAGTTTCAACTGGGTCGAACAGCGGCTGGTTCCTGCTAGACAGAGGAAGAAGTAGAAAGCTTTTTTTTTAGTTGAGCATAATATAAATCACAACAGACAGCATACTGCCTCTCTGTCTGTCGATGAGGACATTGTTTTTTATTTAAAAAATAATTAGTCATAAATATAACACCCATATAAAATTTAAAATTTGAATCTGTGTGAATTTGTTCCATCACATAAAACCTAACTACTGGTAGAACTAGGGAGCGGGGTGTGGGGTGACGAGGGGGGAGGAGGGCAGGTGTTGTGCCCCTCTTAGACTGACTGCACCGGGCGACAGTAAACTCCCCTGTAGTATCGATTTAGCGTAGAAATGGCTGCACCGGGGTCCTCTAAAGGAAACGCTACGCCAAAATCTGCTCCTGGTTCTGCCAAATCAAGTGGAATAGCGCTGCAGCGCTACCCTCCGACATGGCGTGGGGCCCGTGTGCCTGTGCGCCTATCCGTCGTGGGAGCTCGCATGTCCAGGCCCGCCATGAACCCTCACCGGCCAGAGCTTGAGGGCTGGAGGGAGAGGGGGGAAGAGGGCGACGGCGTGGAGCTTGGCGCGGAGCTCGGGCGGAGACCGACGAAGCGTCGCCGAAGACCAAGCTTGAGCCACCGCGCCCAATCCTGGAGGAGGAGGCGGTGAGCGGCGTCGGCGGGAGGACGGGGATGAGCAGAGGGGTCGGGGCAGACGGGGATTCACGCGGCGGAGGCGTGCCCCTGGTGGCGGTGGCGTCGCGTGCGGGGGAGGTGGGACCCAATGGCACGCGGGGGAGGAGGGAGGAGGGGCGCTGTAGAATGGCGCAATCACCGCAAAGGCTATAGGGCTAGGGTGGCTTTTCATATATACCCGGATGAACATGGGATTAGTGGTTACAGATCCTCAATTAGAGGAGACAATCAAGGAGAGTTATAACTGTACATATCTATCTCTAATACCCACTTGCAGTCTCAACGGGAGATGAACGAACACAGAGACTGGAATGAAAATCAGTAAAAAGCTGTACGGGAAGCCTCTTTGTCATGATGTCTGCGTATTGGTGAGCGGAAGGAACATGAAGTACATGAACCTCACCGAGGGCAACCTTCTCGCAAACGAAGTGAATGTCGATCTCGATATGCTTGGTACGGCGATGATGAACCGGGTTGGAGGACATGTAGACGGCGCTAATTTTGTCACAGAAAACCACAGTAGCCGACTTGAGGGGAACGTGAAGTTCCTGGAGAAGCTGGCAAAGCCAACAGCACTCGACAACGGCGTGAGCAACCGCCCGATACTCAGCTTCCGCGCTGGAACACAAGATGGTTGTTTGGCGCTTGGAGGACCATGATACGAGATTGACCCCGAGGTAGATGCAGTAGCCGAATGTTGATCGTCGTGAGTCAGGGCAGCCGGCCTAGTCGGTGTCAGAGTAGGCGGTGATGGTTGTGGGAGGTGATGACCCGATGGAGAGACCGTCACCAACTGAGCCCTTGACATACCGAAGGATGCGCTTGATTAGCGCAAGGTGAGGTTCCCGCGGATCGTGCATGAGGAGACATGCTTGCTGCACCGCGTAGGCGAGGTCAGGCCGAGTCAGCGTGAGATACTGAAGGGCGCTGGCCAAGCTGCGATACTCCGTAGGGTCGGCAACAGGGTTGCCATCGGTGGCGGACAGCTTCACGTGGGTGTCGACCGGTGTTGCAACGGGGTGGCAGTTCGTCGTGCCGGCTCGCTGCAACAGGTCACAGGCGCACTACTGTTGTGACAGAAAGAGGCCGTCTGGGGTGCGCTGAACCGTGATGCCGAGGAAGAAGTGTAGTGTCCCAAGGTCGGTCATGGAAAATTCCGAGTGGAGTTTGTCGGTGATGGACTGCAGTAAGGCGGTTGATGAAGCGGTGAGCACGATGTCGTCGACGTAGAGGAGCAAGTAGACCAGCTGGTCGCCCTCTTTGTAGATGAAGAGAGATGTGTCGGAGGTCGAGGCGGCAAAGCTGACTTGGCGGATGTATGTGGCAAAGCGCTGGTACCATGCCTGCGGAGCCTGCTTGAGTCCGAAGAGAGAATTCTGAAGAAGGCAGACGTGATCGGGGTGAGACGGGTCGACGAAACTGGAAGGCTGTTGGCAGTACACCGTCTCTGACAGATCACCATGGAGGAAGGCGTTCTTGACATCCAATTGTTGAATTGGCCAAGAGCGAGAGGCCGCAATGCTGAGGACAGCCCGGATTGTGGCAGGCTTGACCACCGGACTGAAGGTCTCATCGTAGTCGATGTCGTGACATTAGGAGAAGCCACGGACCACCCATCGTGCTTTGTGACGAACCAACAAGCCATCGGAGTGGAATTTGTGCTTGAAGACCATTTGCTCGTCACGATGTTGGCACCGGGAGGGCGAGGTATGAGACACCAAGTACCATTGTCCATCAGTGCTTTATGCTCGTCGGCCGTCGCAACGCGCCAATTAGGGTCGGCGAGGGCACTGTGGTAGTTCGACGGCATAGGGGAAATGGATGGTGTAGCTTCGACGGAGAGGTTGAGGCGCTGGACCGGCAGGTGGATGCCCGAGTCGGTGCGAGTCCGCATGTGGTGCGGGTCGGGTGCAGGACAAAGGCCAGCCGACTGGGGCACACGTCGTGCCCGAGAAGCGCGCTGGGGTGGTGGAAGTGGGGGCTCCAGAGACGAGGGCGTCACGCTGTCGGGTGTTGAGCATGGTGACGGTGACGGTACCGGCGAGGACGGCCCGGGGAAGTCCGAGCCGGTAGGGCGACGTGGTGAGCTCGGGGAAGACGTTTGTGTTGCCGGTGTAGGAGGAGTGGGCGTCGAGAGCAACGGACCCGGAAGAAGCCACAGGAGCTCGATATCGGTGGGAGACGGAGCGACTGTGGGATGATGACGCGGTTGCTCAACCCCTCTGAGTGGGGGAGCTCCCGTGACCTGAGACACCGTTGCCGAGGTGCGAGGCACCGGCACGGTGGGAGCGTCGAAGAGGAAGTCCATAGCATCAACCTGTAGAGGAAGAATGCCAGAAAAAGGAAACAAAGTCTCTTTAAAAACAACATGACGAGAGACCACAATTTTCTTGATGGTTAAATTGGGGCACTGGTAACCTTTGTGGGTGCTAGGATAGCCTAAGAAGACGCAAGCGGCGGAGTGAGGGGCGAGCTTGTTGGGAGCGGTGGCGGACAAGTTGGGGTAGCAAAGGAAGCCAAAAACCCGTAAGTGATCATAGGTGGGCGACTTTTTGTGAAGAAGCTCAAAAGGGATGGAGTTGTGGACAGAAGTGGAGGGGCAGCGGTTGATCAAGTATGTGGTCGTGGCGAGGGCCTCTGCCCAATACGACGGGGGTATGTGCGCATGGATGAGCAGGGTGCGTACGACGTTGTTAAGGGTCCGAATGGCGCGTTCTGCTTTGCCGTTATGAGTGGACGTGCACGGGCATCAGCAACGCAACAGAATGCCATGAGAGGCGAAGAACTCGGTGGTGCTATTGTTTACGAACTCGGTGCCATTGTCCGCTTGAATGGTTTTGAGGGGTAATTGAATAGTGTTTGAGAGTAGTGTACGAAGTTGACAATGTGCTGATAGACTTCAGATTTTTTGGTGAGAGGGAAGGTCCAACAAAAGTGAGTAAAATCATCAACGATGACTAAGTAGTATAAATAACCCGAGGTGCTAGCAATGGGTGAAGTCCACAGATCGCAATGAATTAATTCAAAGGGCGCAACAGTGCGCAAGTTTGAGGAAGCAAAGGGTAGGCGCACATGTTTGCCTAATTGACATGAGTGGCAAAGAATGCGAGCTACTTTCTTACAAGTGATAGAGTTGGATTTATTCAGCGAGGCAAGGATGGCTGGGCTCGGATGACCAAGGCGCTAGTGCTAGAGTGTAGACGAAGTGGCAAGGTGGGCTTGAGCGACTGCAGTAACAGCTTCGGGGCAGAAGGTGTAGAGATCGCACAAGCTATTGCAGCGAGTGATCACGCGACGGGTTTGCAGGTCCTTAACAAAAAAACCAAAATGATCAAACTCTATTGTGCAATAATTGTCACAAGTGAACTGGCGAACGGAAAGAAGATTACAAACCAAAGATGGAACTATCAACACATTGTTTAATGAGAAATCGAAGGAAGGCGTGCGAAGGAGGGAGTGGCCACGAGATGTGACCGGAATAGAGGAGCCGTTGCCAACGGTGACAACAGTATGGGAGGGGGGGGGGAGGAGGCGAAAAACAAGAATACCATCGTTGGACGCCATGTGGGAGGTGGTCACACTGTCCATGACCCAGGGAGTGGCGGGGCCGGTGAGGGAGAGCTGGTTTATGGCGGCGACGAGGCCGGAGGGCTCCCAGCTTGGTGAGGCGGGCTGCGACGTCTAGGACGGTGCAAAGACAGAGTGGGCCCGAGGAGGAGCACCGAGGATGCTTGGTGGTGGACGCCACTTCTATTGGGCGTCGGACATGGCAGCCCACGGGTTGACGTAGATCCAGGGGCCCATGGGCTGCGGGACACCATACGGAGCAGGTGGGCGATGGGGGTTGTAGCGACCATGATTGCGACAGTGGCCACGGCCGCGCTGTGACTGGTAGCTTGACCCGCCTATGGATGAGGCGGTGCGGAGGAGCCACGACACCCTCCGGGACCGCAGGAAGACAGTGGGGTCAAGGAGACGGCAAAGGGTCCTTTCAGTGGCCACCTTGGTCTCGTTCGTAAGGTGCAACTCCTTCAAGGAAAGGATGGAGCGAGCCTTGTTGAAGTCGGGGAAGTTTGTGGAGTTGGTGATGTCATCGGCGGTGCTGGAGAAGCGAGGGTTGAGCCCACGAAGGAGGTTGAGGACAAGTTGCGGATCAGAGATGCCATGGCCGTCGTCGCAAAGGGCGTCGACGATCTTCTTCATGCGCATGGAGTACTCTAGGATATTGAGGTCGCCTTGCACCAGGGAGTAGAGTTGGTTGCTGAGGAGAATCGCACGATGCTCCTTGTTGTCGAGGAAGTGGCCTTCAATGGCGAGCCATAGGGCTCGTGCGTCCTGGTCCGACTTCATGGCAAGGTCGAGGACATTGTCGGCGACGGAGTTGTAGAGCCAAGTGGGGACGGAACAATCCGCTTGGATCCAGGACAGATCAGCCGGCTGAGGGGGCGTGCCATCGATGTGCACCATCAGGACGAACTTCCCACACATGGACTTGAAGAAGGAGGGCCATTTGGTGTAGTTGGAGCAGTTGAGGTCGAGTTGCACGGGGATGTGTGACTGGACGGAGATTGTGCAGTAGGGGCTGAAGGAGGAGAGGGCCGCACTGGTGGTGCTCATGGCCGACGCAGAGGAGCGGGCAGCGCTCGTGTTGGGCAGCGACATGGTGAGCAGGTGGCGGTGCTAGGGTTTGGTGGGGTGGGGGTGACGGCGCTAGGTGATCGGGTGGGTAGCGGAAGGCTGGATCAAGAGATCGTCTGATACCATGTAGAATGGCGCAATCACCGTACAGGCCATAGGGCCGAGGTGGCTTTTCATATATACCCGGATGAACACGGAATTAGTGGTTACAGATTCTCAATTAGAGGAGAGAATCAAGGAGAGTTACAACTATACATATCTATCTCTAATAGGCGTGGCGGGTCCGGGTCGTCGAAGCCGAGGCCGGATCTGGCCGTGCCTCTGTAGCGGGGGAGGAGCGCCGCGGCGAGGCCGGCGTCGACGGCGCGGGGGAGGAGGAGGACCTCAGCAGCGGCGCGCGCGGTGGAGGCGGCGAGCTCGCGCGGGGGAGGAGGAGGGCATTGGCGGCAGCACGAGGGGAGGAGGAGGGCCTCGACGGCGGCGCGCGCGGTGTAGACGGCGAGCTCGCGCGGGGGAGGAGGATGGCCTCGGCGGCGGCGCGCGCGGTGGATGCAGCGATCTCGCGCGGGGGAGGAGGAGGGCATCGGCGGTGGCGCGTGGGGCAGGAGGAGGGCCTCGCGTCGGTGAGGAGGAAGAGAAGAGAGAGAGAGATTGGGAAGGGAGGAAAGAGAGAGAGGGGAGAGAAAAAAGATAGAAGAGAGACTAACATATGGGTCCCAAAAAGAGGCAGTTAATATAGAGAATGAATATAGAGTATGAACGGGTGAGGGAAAACTAGATATAAAGGAGAAAATATCGATGACCAGGAGGGAATATTCCTTTTAGAGGATGGATTTAGAGTATGACGAGTGCGATCAGTCTTAACACCGGTAAATTTCTTCAGGACCTAGTGTCCTTCACGAGCTGGAAGCCCCATGTCTAGCCTCGAATTCAGAACCCTTTACTTCCTACTGCCTTGCCGTCGGTCCAATGTGCTCAACGTTAGCGGCAGCCCATCAAAGTCTTCAGTGTCCGTCTTCCTCAAAGAAGAGGATGGGTGACAACGGCGCGTTGGCTATGGCCTATGGGCGATCACAGGGTCAATTGCCAAAATAGCATCCTTAGGGCGTGTTTGGTATGGCTCCACTCCATCGTGGAGCAGCTTCACTCCATCGTGGAGTAGCTTCACTCCAAAACTTCATGGTGGAGCTGCTCTTCTATGGAATGGAGCCATGCCAAACACCTCCAGCTCCCACAAATGGAAGTCAAACCTCTCTTTTTTCTCTTACCTTTGGACCCCATCTGTCAGTGTGAACACACGGAGAGGAATAGAGCGCACAGTCTTGTCCGCCGCTCCCTCGTCGGCGCAGCCCACCACCGCCGCCACCCCCGTCGTCGTTCCTTCGACCGCCACCCCCAAAAGCTCAGCGCCCGACATAGCCCGACGCCCCTCCGTCGCCCGCCTGTTGCTTGTCGTCCGCCAACCGGCGATTGGAGGGCAAAGGGTTGCGCACGCCGACGATTGGAGGGCAAAGGGTTTGTGCACGCCAGCGATTAGAGGGAGAAGAGGTAGCGCGCGCCGGCAATTGGAGCTAGGGGCACAGCGTGCGGCGGCGCGGGATGGGGATGAGACGAGGCGGCAGTGCGAGGTGGGGCAGCGACGGGAGCGAAGCGAGGGAAGGCGGCGGCCCGAGGCGGCGTGAGCTGGGGGTGAGGCCATGCAACGGGCGGAAGAACGACGGAGGCTACGGGAGGAAGAACGACGGAGGCGGCAGAAGAAAAAAGGCGGAGACGTGCGTCGGTGGAGAGAAAAAAAAAGAACAAAGCGTTTTTTCTATGTAACCGATGGCAGTGCAGGTAAATACTTCAAACTCCACGTTTTTCCAGTCTTCGGAGCTGGATTTGAGGTGCTCTGAAAAAATAAATTTAGGCTCCTCAAACTTCTCAGAGTTGGCCGGTCCAAAAATTTTAGAAGTTAAGTTGTTTGGCTGGCTCCGAATCGCTCCTGTAGTTCGGCTCTGGAGCCATGCCAAAGACACCGGGCAGCCTCTTCTATTCTTTTTTTGTCTGGACCGTTTTGCCCCTTCCTCTGAATCGAGAGAACAGACGCGGCAGCCGGCAGGCCAGAGCGGTGCACGACCGGCGGAGCGCAGCGCGGCGGGGCGGCCCATGACCGGCGGGGCCAGTGGGCGAAGCGCGGCAGAGCGGCGCATGGCCGACGGGGCCAGTGGGCGGAGCGCGGCGCGACCGTGGAGCGGATGGGCTGGCAGGGCGGGGCAGCGGCGCCATCGAGCTCGCCCCGCTAGGCCCGAGTGCCGTCGAGCTCGCCTTCAGCCGCGACGGCGAGCTGGCCCGGCTAGGCCATGGCCAGCTGCGAGCTCGAGCGCCGCCGAGCTCGATCTGCTCCGCCTCCCGTTTCCTCGCCTCCGTCCAGCACCGTTGTCGAGCTCCATCTACCCCGCCTCCATCCTGGCACCGTGAGCCTGCGCCGCTCCGCGTCTGTCCGCCCGCCCGCCGCCCTGCCGTGTAGGCTGCTCGATTTGGAGAGAGGGGTAAAATGGTCCGAAATGTTTAGTAGTGCTATTCTCTTCGTGAAAAGGAACTCAATGATGGCATTTTGGAGTTCCTTTATTTACTAATGCTTTTTTGGAGTTGCCGATCTTTATGAGTGCTATTTTGGCAATTTACCCGACGATCACATGGACTCGACAGATGCTGGAGTCATCGGTCATCATTGTGGCTGTTTCCTGCATTCGACAGTGTTTGAAGCTGATGTGTCATTATTGTGCCTATTTCTTGCATTCAACAACGTATTCAAGTATCCCCTAAAAAAATGTAAGAAAGCTCTAAACTGTTTTTATCCTCTTATCGTATTGTGGCCTAATCATTCTATGACACATATTTCTAACAGATTCATGTGGGATTATTGGCGTTAGAGTTTGAGAGTCCCACCTATAAATTATTTTATTGTAAATTCCTACTTATCTATTGAGTTTTGTTGTAAAAATCATCCTAATTTATACATATTTAATTTATTCAATATATTTTTATTTATTTGAAGTAGTCAATGATGTTCTTATCAAAATATAAAATTTTGGAAGTATAATCTTCATATTTTTTATAGAGGATATATATCAAAAATATCAATTAAAATTTGAACGATGTTCAACAACAAAGTTTAAAATTCGGATATGTTCTTTATAAAAATAAGAGTAATTAAACACACTAAAAATCTCTAAGAATGTTAAACTAGCTTCACTTTAAATTAATATCGATGAAATCAATTAAACATGTGTCAACTTTGTGGTTTTTATAATAAAATATATTAGGTAAGGATTTGTCATAAAAAAACTTATGAGTGAAAATCTTAAAGTTTAAGTGACTTATGGGGGTTTATACAATTATTCCTTTCTTTTTAAGGCTTCATTACACAATTCACTGTTTGGTGATGGTTAGCTACTACATCTGTGGACGTCGGACCCACGTAACCCAGCTGATTGGAATCAACGGCCGATCTTAGCCTGGCCCAATCCAAACCCGGGCGACGGGACCGAGCGGCCCGATAAGGAAAAAGCGAAGGCAAAACCCTCACCTGTGCCTCCCCGTCTCCCGTGAGACGCGAGAGTATTTAACTGACGGCGCGGTGGCGAGGTGAGAATGCGAGCTCTCGCGGCAGCAGCAACTGCAGTGGCGGCGCCTACCCCCGTTCGCCTCCGTCTCCGGCTCCCTCTCGCCCCCCGCGCACCACGCTCCGGTGAGCCCGCCCCCTCGATTCTTCTCCCACCCCTTCGTCCCTCGCTCCAAATCCGCCCCTCTAGCTGCTGCATGCCTCCGCAGCTCGGCGCCGTCAGTTAAATTGGAGGATTTTAGGGTTGTATACCGTGTGCAATTGGGGTTTAGGGGGGTTTGGGCTGGACCGATTGGGTTGCAGGGGATTGTGAGACAGCCTCAGGGTCTGAATGTTCATATTTGCTTATTTTATTACGGTGAATCTGCTCTGTTAGTCTGCTCGCATCCGCCTGGATTTGGGCGTGGCGTTAGGTTACTCTGTAGAATATTCATTGGAGAAAAGATGGGGCCATATGTTACTTAGAGATTAATGGGTCATGATAGGTTTAGATTATTTCTGTAGGATTGCTCCCTGTATGAGCCTTGCTCTTGCCACACTTTTCATGAAGTTCAGAATGCATCTTTTGTTGCCTAAATTTTGGACCAATCGGCTCATTATGTGGTTGTGAACCTAGTTAGGTCTCTGTAAAGCAGCTTCTTCCACAAGACTGCTCAGGAGTGCTTGCAGCGCAACCACCATGGGTGACGAGACCTCGACGTCGGCTTCGGTTCCTGCCCAGCAGCAGGAACCCACACAGGTGAGTGTTTGGTTCCTGAGATGGTTGCGTCATGTGCATTTTGGGCTTTTGCCTCATTACTTATGTGATTGAAATGAGCATGTGTGTTGCTACGGTTCACAGAGTGCTGGAAGTGTCAAGCAACAGCTCTCCAAGTTGGTTATTTCGTCCCTCCGCACGACAGTGCCTGAAGTGGAAGTAGAGCCTATGGTTGAAGTTTGCACAGCAAAGTTTGGTGACTACCAGTGGTATGTCGTTAGCCTGTTGTTTTGCTTGCTTCTTGCATTTCATTGACTATCTCATAGCCTGTTGCTAATTTTATTGTCTGTATTTCTTCTGTTGATTCTTCCTAAACCATGGGCAGCAACAATGCGATGGGACTGTGGTCAAAGATTAAAGGATCTGGGACAAGTTTCAAAAACCCGAATGCAATTGGACAGGTTTGTGTTTGTTTGTCCATCTTTTTCTTTCCCCTTCCTATTTCAAAATGACTTTGCTCTTTGCAGAATTGCACTAGAAAAACTCTTCCGTAGGATGTGCTCATTACTTAACTTTTTGATGTGTACTTTCTTGTAAACCATTGAGGTAATAACATATTGGACTATTGACATTTTTCCCAGGCCATTGCCAAGAACTTGCCGCCCTCTGATATTATCGAGTCTACTTCTGTTGCTGGGCCTGGTTTTGTGAATATTGTCCTATCGAACCACTGGGTTGCAAAGGTCTGGTTGAGAGATTCTATATAGAAACTTTGCTTGGGTTGCCAGTGCTACAATTTATTATGGCTAACAATGAACTACAATCATTGCAGAGAATACAAGACATGCTTGTGAATGGGATCAGAACTTGGGCGCCAATTCTGCCAGTAAAGAGGGCAGTGCTTGATTTCTCATCGCCCAATATTGCCAAGGAAATGCATGTTGGACATTTAAGGTCAACAATTATTGGAGATACCTTAGCACGGATGTTTGAGTTCTCGAATGTGGAAGTTCTTCGTCGGAATCATGTGGGAGATTGGGGTACTCAGGTAACCAGATTTGTACCGACTTTAATTGCTTCGATATGCTTTTTGTGAAAAACACTGTAATGTACATGTTGGATCTTCTAATTTGAGGTACCAAATTACTTGCTTTTGATGAAAACACTGCAACAAACCTATACACTCCTTGAATTCAATAATTCCGTCCTGTCCTTAGAGAGGTAGTTTGAGCAATTAACATCTCCCCTTCTCTGCAAGGGCACTGTTTTTTCCTGCTTCCATATGCTATCATTGCTAAAAAAAATGATTGGTAGTGCTCGTTCTATACCTGAATATTTATGTTGTTATGTTATTTTAAACAAGTTACGTACTCCTTCCATCATTTGCGTCAGTATGCCTCTAGGTGATATGCCTGTGCTTGTTTCCACTTTCCAGTTTATTCAAAAAAAAAAAACTATTGTATGGTAGCCCTGAAGGCATTATATAGATATAAACTAAACCTTCTCTCTGTTTATTTATGCAGTTTGGGATGCTCATTGAATATCTTTTTGAGAAATTTCCAAACTGGAAAGAGATAGGTGGCCAGGCTATTGGTGACCTTCAGGTAATGTGGTAGTTGTTATTGTATGTCACCTTGATTGAGCTCTTTGCATAAACCAACCATGCAAACCCATGGGTACAACTAAGACATGCTTGATGTGAAGCTATTTACTTGTGATAACACTAAAAAAATACTTCCATGCAAGAATAAGAAGACTGAGCTTTCAAGGTCAAATATGATGCAAAATTTGACCACTATGTAACTTATGATATATGTGGAAAGTGTCATAATTAAGATAATGATTGACAGTTGAAAGCAGTGTTCAGTTTGCAACATATTAATTCTTATTCAGAGGGTTTAATCATATTCGTTTTCTTTATATACGCTGCAGGTTTTCTATAAAGCATCCAAGACAAAATTTGATAATGATGAAGACTTTAAGGAGAGGGCTCAACAAGCAGTTGTTCTGCTACAGGTGAGTGGGTTTGGATCTTTTTTTAATGTCAAATCTGGGAATATTGTGGCAAATTCTCATCAAGCAGTGTATCAAATATAGAGAGGGGAGGAGAAATATCGAGATGCATGGAAAAAGATTTGTGAGGTCAGCAGAAGTGAATTTGATTTGGTCTACAAGCGCCTGAATGTGGAGCTTGAAGAAAAGGTAGTAGTTCTGTTTGTATGTTGACTAATTATTTCAGAATGTTACTCATTAGTGGAATGAAGTTGCAGCTTGAAATCTCTGTGAAGTCATTAGCCGTGTTTATATGGGTGACCCATCATTTAGCCAATATTTAGTTTATATGGGTGTTTTTATCAGGCTAAGTAGCTATTTAATTGGGCTAAACAGCCATTTGAGTCAACACCAGTACCCTCCATCTATGCTTAAACATAGGCGAACACTATCATTAGGGTTTAGATGAACCTCACAATATATGTTTCCATTGTTATCTTCAACATCCCTTGCTATACGCACCTTCTGAATGCAAAATTATGCAATATATTTGTTCAATAAATTCTTGTTGAATTGATCCTGCTCCATGTACGGGTCCATTTGCATTTTAACCAAACCAAACATATACTTCTCCTGTGAAATCAAAGTTCTTCACATTGAGCTGTCGATGCAGCCATTAATTTAGAAGCATGTTAATCAATTCTCCACTTTTCAGGGGGAGAGTTTCTATAATCCTTATATTCGACGAGTTTTGGACGAATTCTATAGCAAAGGCTTGATCAAGGAGAGTGATGGTGCTCAAGTGATATTCATTGAAGGTCATCAAATTCCTTTGATAGTGGTTAAAAGAGATGGTGGCTTCAACTATGCCTCAACAGACTTGGCTGCTCTTTGGTAATTTCTGATGGAACATTTAGCTATTTTCTGAAGAGCAAATTGAATTAATTGTCTGTAGTTTTCACTGCAATAAATTTTCTGAAACCTTTTTCATCTATGATTTCATGGAGGTATCGGCTCAATGTCGAAAAGGCTGAATGGATAATATATGTCACAGATGTTGGTCAGCAACAACACTTTGACATGTTTTTCAGTGTAAGCGAATATGTTACTGTAATCAGAGCGCATTAGATGATATATTCCCCTTGCAATTCTTTTACTGAATCTTCTCTATATTACAGGCTGCAAGGATGGCTGGCTGGCTACCAGATCCAAAAGAAAAGAAGTTTCCAAAAACAAGTCATGTTGGATTTGGTCTTGTTCTAGGTTCAGATGGCAAGCGCTTCCGTACTCGTAGTACAGAAGTTGTTCGATTGATAGAGCTACTCGATGAGGCTAAATCTCGGAGTAAATCTGAACTATTGCAGCGCCTCACTGAAAATGGTAAATTATACTGTCTTGGAATTTTGTCATTAATCATCCTTCAGCTAAATATGATCATGATTCTGTTCAGGTAAAATCGTTGAGTGGACGGATGAGGAACTGGAAAAAACTTCGGAAGCAGTTGGATATGGTGCAGTGAAGTATGTACCAAATCTCTAACCTACAGTTAGATAGAAAATTGTTTTGTTGAAATATGAATAGAAACGTCTAAGCATTTTCAACAGTAATCTAATCGGTATTCTCATCCTTTTCCTCAACTTCATTACAGGTATGCTGATTTGAAGAACAATCGGCTGACCAATTACACATTTAGTTTTGAACAGATGCTAAGCGATAAGGTATAAGAAGACTCATTCATTTGCTGGGCTTTGTAGGAGTCTTGGTTCCTTATGCTTATTCCAAACTTCAATGTATGTCTAGTTGTACAAACTGACTTTACTTTTTATAGTTACATATTTTTCTCTTTGTGAATAGGGAAATACTGCTGTGTATCTTCAGTATGCTCATGCTCGCATTTGCTCTATCATTCGTAAATCCAACAAGGATGTGGAAGAGCTGAAAATGGTAAGCCTTGTGTTTTACTAGTACTTGTGTGTGGTTAAGGTTTAGCATCATGTCTCTTGGCTATCAGTCATTGACTGAAATATTCGCTTACTGTTTTCTCAGAGTGGGACCATTTCTCTCGACCATCCAGATGAGCGTGTCTTGGGACTGTATCTCATCCGATTCGCGGAGGTAGTTTTCATCACTATTTTTTTTTATTTCATAAGGTCCAGGAAGTCAGGACCAAGTCACTAACAGTGTGCTGATCTTTAGTTGTATTTTTTCTTGTCTACAACAATTGTGGATGTTGGGAATGTTTATCCATTCAGCTTTAGGTTTTTGCAATCCCACTTAACAGAAATGTCATGATTATCAAATGGGCCACATAAATGTGTGAGAAGCACTGTATAAATTTGGTTTAAGATGTTTTCTAGTGATACATAACTTCTCTTTGTCTTTGCCTCGTATTTATCAGTGTAATCTTTTGCAGGTTGTGGAGGAGGCGTGCACCAATCTCCTTCCAAATGTTCTGTGTGAATACTTATACAATTTATCTGAAATGTTCACGAAATTCTATACCAACTGTCAGGTATATATTCGTTTCTATTTGCACCAATCTCCTTACATCATGTATCTTGTCTTTATATACCTTAGTAGCTCTCAGAAATTGAAAGCACCATTTGTTTTGTACAGTTTGTACTCCATTACTTATACCCTGAAAAATATGATACTATATACATTGTATCCGACAGGTGGTTGGGTCACCGGAGGAGACGAGCCGGCTGCTGCTTTGCCAAGCAACCGCCGTGGTCATGAGACAGTGCTTTCAGCTGCTTGGGATAACACCGGTTTACAAGCTGTGATCCACTCGTTTCATTTGTGCTGTACATGAGTACAAACCGCAATTCATCATGGTTGCAGTTTTGGTCTTGTAACTTGGTTGATGCAGCTAACGGACTTCCCACTGCTCAATTCTAAAACAGAAGTTAATGATTGTAACAAAGTATGCTTGCAGAGATATTATTGATGCCTTGCATTATGCACTGGTGTTTCTTATCTGGTGGGAGCATATCAGTTGATGGCTTGTTATTTGAGTAGTGTTTTGGTATAGTAACAGTATGCTTGCAGAGATATTATTGATGCCTCGCATTATGCACTGGTGTTCCTTGTCTGGTGAAGCACATCAGTTGATGGGTTACTTATCTTCTGCTGTTAGATTGGGAACAAATTATGGATTTTGGTGTGTTTATAATCAGTTTTGTGCTGTCTTTAAAACATTTTCAGAGGCTAAGAATTTTTTTCTCCAACCAAGCTGGCATAGTTTTGAGAATACATATCCAGAACTACCGGAGCTTGAGATTGCCTTGCAAGCTATCTAATGAAATCTTAACAGAGAAGTTATATTTTCTAATGAACAATAACAAATGTTTTAGCCAAAATATGAACATAAACCTCTCAGATTATTGTCATATAAGCTGCTCAATTTACCTCGCAACCTTACAGTGAAACACTCACTGCACCTATCACTTACAGGCAAACATTCACATACTACCGTAACTCCAGGGCACGGATAAACCTGAAGGCTATTCAATATGCGTGATCTTTACTCACATTAGTCAACGCCACATGTAAGCTAAAACCAAAGATACAGTAAACATCTGCAAGATGGCATTGACCTTGCACAAGGAGTCTCTAAACTCTGAACTGCTGCTTCACGTGACTGACCATCAATCGCGCTGCACCATAGGGTGAGGATGGCGCTACTATGGCCTAGGTCTTTTTGAGCTGCAGCTCGGGCACTTATACTGCTTTATGCTCTCTGCCTTCGCAGGGGTTATCTTCACGCACTTCCCATGATACCATTTCTCGCACACATCACAGCCAATCCAGAACTCGTCCGCGCTATATATTCCGCCACATGTCCCACATAAGGTTTCGCTGTGGTCGCCATCATCTTCGTCATAACCTTCATCTACCTCCCGGACATTATTTTCTATGCGTGCCTCACTTGTGTGCTGGGACAGAACAGTCTTAACATGAGTGAAGAGGCAGTAAAGGAAAAATTGTCCTTACCACTAAAAACAGTTGAGAATTTTCTTACCTTTGCTGACAATTTGTTTCTACCACTGTTGTCGTTACCGGATCTGTCCCTCTCCCTAGATTGTTTTGCACCACCAGAGACAACTTCAAAAACAGTTGGCAGATCATTCATCATGCCAAACAAACGCTTCCTGTTGCATACCAGAGCAAAAGCAATAAGATTTAAGTTAAATTGTCAGTGGCAACAATGCTACAGTTCTTGTTTTGTCTCCATAATCCTGCCATTTTCTTTGTCAATATTCCAAAAATTAACTTTGTCTAGTGATTTATTGAAGTAACTCAAACTATCAAGTAGGCTTGAATTGTGCTACAATTGAAGTTGAACATTTTATATGCCACTGTAGACAATTATTTCTTGATTTTACTATCAGAAGTCCAGTAGCTCAGTAACACAACAGAAGTTACTATGGTCTAAATAATATTGGAAAGAAATACTTCATTTCTTAAAACAGTTGGTTTTGTAATACTGGTTTTGTTTGAAGGAAACCAGTACTGATACTAAGGCTGTTTTCAGTGGCTTATCACCTAGAGCTAGGCGGATTTACTTGATGACTAAAATTATCATACTCACACGTCATCCATAATTGTATGAAGAAAATAAGAATTCAATTAGTCACCAGCTGCTCTAAAAAAGCCATGATGAAGAATATAGTTTATTCGGATGAGGCCTGTATCGTCCAAGAAGAACAAAATTAAGAGCAGTAAATATCAAAATCTAGTCGCTCAAACTTAAAATAAAATCCGAAATTTAAGCTGAAACATCAATTTAATTTTGGACCAGGATTCAACTCTGATAGCACACACTACTACCTTTGTTCCAAAGTCTGAAACCTACAAGGCAGCTATATTACTCAAACTAAACTAGGTTGCACATGTGAAGATGATAAAAATGGTTTAACTCTATCAAAAAATGCTCCTTTACACAAATCTAAGAAATGTTAGCACCACACACAAGACCAAGAGTTAAACGAAGCATTGGTTTTTCAGTGACAAACCACAACGAACAAAGGCAACAAACAAAAGTATAAAAATGGATGTATCGATCAAAGAACAAAGGATAACTAGGTCCAACTCAAACAGTTCAAATAGATGTCTCACGGTTTCAAATTTGAATCAACAAACAAGCATACTAAACTGCTAAATACAGTTATACAGTATAAGAATGTACTTATACTTTAGAATTCATGGCGCAATAAATTTAATGATACAAAAGTAACTTATTTGCAACAATGTAGATGGTGCTGTTTTATCCTAGTTCAGGTCTAAGCAAATTCCATATTATATACAAATTCTTTATGCAAAAAAGAATATGTATTCAGCTGGAATCGAACTGTGGGGATTACATGTGCAATAAGTTCCCTATAGGAAACATCACACTACATAGCCAGATATCTAACAAATGCAATTATTTTTAGTAAAGCACTGCAAGAATAATAAGGAGGATTTGCTTATGTACTCCTCTTTGAGAGAAGCACTAGTCCTAAGGCAGAAGTGACCACTAATCATGAGCAGCTGTGTATATTAGTTAGATTTCAAGCACTTGCATGGTTTTCTTTTCTTTTTTGTCCCCAGTGATGAAGACAACAACTGAAACTAAAAAAGCATAAACCAAAGACAGTTTGGGAGGTACTGGAGGATGGTGCCATTCCAAACCATATAGATCATCAGTATAGATCTGGCATGGTCAATAACAACTACGTTTGCTGCAAGATTAGGAAGCACTGAAAGTGGAGTGCTGAAGCAAACACGTATAATCAGAACCATCGGCGAATTCTGAACTTAGCTACTATTTTAGTTAAAACTGGCTATTGACAGAAGTAGGAGTCGTGACGAGCTTAAATCTGATGAGGTTGGGATGTGAATATGAATCAATAAAATGGAAGTCAGGAGAAATTATAATTTCACAAATTCTTGCCTTTGTTATTAATTCTAAAACGTTTGTAAGTACTACTATCTTTTTTTTCTCGAAAGACGCAGGAGAGCTGCGCTTCATTATATTAAGAAGAAGAATGGGACTAGAAACCAGTTACAACACATGCCACACAACAAACGCCACACAACCCACCACCAGTTGCTACTATCACAATAAAGTTCCAATCTCGCAAAGAATGAAAGGGCATGCACTGCCCTCATATCTTTAAGCATCTGGAGAAAGTACCTTTAGTACAGGAGGTGTCCTGATGAAACTACAGAGTTATCACTCAGCTTTCCACAGGAATAAACATCACCACTCTTCTTTACGACAGTATCATCACCTTAGGGAGGGCAAAAATTCTATGCACGCATGAAGCTTCAGCAGTGTGCATCACGTTAACTACAGCTACAGCACATGAGTTCCTTCCTTTTCACCAAAATGAAACTTTATATGCATATAATCATAACTTACTCTGCAAGGCTCTAGTAAACAACTGGACAAAGTATGCAAGTAAGTTATACTGCTACATTCGCATTGGCCGAACTGAACTTCCTTCAAATACTAATATGATTGCATTTCTTTGTCACAATTATAAATTAGTAAATCGAAGTTCCACCTTCCAATCAAACTATGACTGAAGAGTTTTTCTCATTGGCCTTTTTGTTCATTTACCTATCCAAAGAATAAAAATAGATTCACTACACCTCAAGATAATTCTAATGCAAACAACCATTATAGCTAAGGGAACAAACTCAATTGCTTTCTCAGTCTAAGAAGAGCGTGGCTTATTTTAGAAAAACGCTGAATCAGACCCAAAATTCAACTGGTACTTATCAAAGCAAATCTCGAATCAAATCTGAGCGTATGCATACAACGATATGCATAATCCACTTCAACTCACGGAATACTCCTTAAAGAGCCTTGGCACATCTATGTCTCAATCAGCAAAGAAAGCAGATTAACAAGGAACAAATAACAGCGGCACAAGTACTAGACCCGGAGGAACAGGGGCGAATGGGGCGGGATCATACCGGTCGTTGCGATTGAGCCTCGCGGCATAGTAGAATGAGACGGAGATGAGCCACGAATCGGAGTGGACGGCGACGAGCGCGAGCCAGTCGCGGCGGTTCATCCCGTCACGCGCGAAATTGATCCCGAGTGCCGGCTCCGGCAGCTCAGTGGGCACCTCCTCCGCCGGCAGCGCCACCTCCCACGCCTCATTGGAGTACCCGTACAGGCACAGGTTTTCCTTATCTACACGAATCCAACACCAAAGCCGCATCAGCTCGTCTCCAAATCAAATCGAAGGTCAGAAACAGGGAGAGATCGCGCGGAGGGAAGGAGAGGGGGAACTCACCTGGATCGCACTGCGCGTAGAACTCCTCGACATCTGCGAAGAAAGATGAAAGTATATGGTTAGGTTCCGGAGCTCAGGGCGGTGGCAACCTGGAACGGCGGGGGGGCGCGGGTGCGTACCGTGGGTGAGGGCGCGGAGGATGGCGGAACGGCGGGCGCGAAAGTCCTTGAAGATTTCCTCAACAGAGCGGGGCGCAGAGCCGCCCCCGGCGGCGGAGCGGCGGTAGGAGGCATCCATCTCGTCGGCGCCTCGCCTGATCTCCGATGAGGTGGAGGCGGAGGAGGAGGAGATTGATCGCGATGCGGTCGGAAGCCGAGCTGCGAGTACACGAGGACGAGTGATGCGGGGCAAAAGGGGAAGATACGTGTAACATCTTGTCGTTTTTGCATATAGGCCCTGAGTATAGGATAGTATTGCATAAAGATCCTAGTTGTCTACTGAAGAACCCAGGCTCGGCAGCATTCAGTTATGAATTCACGAATTCATGCAAAATTTGCAAGACATTCCAAATAGAGATGACTTATGGTCATGTATCTGACTGAGTTTGATTAGTTTCCATGTGAATGTAGGCTCGTGTCGTGTGAATCTTGTTCATGGTTTTAAAGCGTGAACCTGCAGGCTCCAATTGAAGCCTGTAAATTTGACAACTAAAACATTTGTCAAATGATCTACCATGACTAGCCATATCAGTCATTGAATCCACAATATTTACAGTTAAGAGAAATATTTTCTAACATAAATCATGTAAATTGTACAACGAAAAGGAGCAAGAGGAATATAACGATAACTTTTGCGATAGTTTACATAATAATTACATTTGTGTAGTTGTGTGCATTGACTCTCTCTTGATCCGTGCACGGATGTGTATGCCATTTTATATGATGAGTTTTTCCTGATTTGTTTACCTTTTTTTTCTTTTGTTATATCCTTGAAAATGAGATCTAGAAACAGAGGTGCCTTCCTTTTTTTAAAAAAAAAACTGTGGGAGTGTTTCCCTTGAAATGTGGAGATTTGTGAGGGGGGGGTTCTTGTCTGGCGCAGCTGTGCATGGATTTATCCCAGTTTTGCTGCTTTTGCAACGTGGCAAACTGACAAATGAACATGTTCCCAAAAAAAAATCCTTAAAATGAATCTAAGATACAATTTCATGGCCAAATATGTCTTCGTATATATTTGTCATCTAGGTGAGGGTACCATGCAGGGAAAAATATGAATAGCTAGCTTCATGAAGAGCGGTGTGCTTGGACCATTTTTGGAAACAAAACAACAGAGATTGATGTCCAATTTTGGACAGCAACATGTTGAGCGGAGTTTTTTTGATAAACTACTCAAGACAAATCAACTAAACATCACAACTAACAGTGATGAGATAACAACACAATGCGTTCATTATACCATCATGTACAACTTGCTTTGAAAGCATAATAACGACATCACAACCCTACCAAATACGTCAATGCCACAAAAAAATAATAATAATCAAATACATGCAAGATCCATAACAACAACTGAATTTTGGAAACTTTGGGAAATCAAAAAGAAAGAACTGTCTCACGGCAACACCCGGCGCGGCGCTCAACATTTGTCGTCACTCGTAACATCACATGCCCCACCACCATATCGCTGCGGCCACGGCGGCAGCCCCCACGCCGAACCCACCTCGGCCTCCCCGCGCACCCCCCACCGCCGCATCGTCGTCATCACCCACCGCCTGATCCTCCGGCCCGGCGGCCTTCTTCTTCTTCTTCCCGCTCCCCACGGGCGCCGGCGCGGGGGGCACGGGCGGGCCGTACAGCGCCCACGGCAGCAGCACCTTGCTGACCTGGTACACCACCAGCCTCTCCCCGGCGTACACCGTGTTGTCCACCGTGGCGTTGACCACGCCGGTGGAGACGTTGACCTGCCGCCCGCCGCTGTCTGACGTCACGTTGAGCGGGAACTTGCCCCTCCCCGTGTCGCCCGCCTGCGTCCGCACCGGGTTGCTGACGGTGTCGAGCTGCGCGGCGGGGAGCAGCTGCGGGACCACGTGGAACTGCACGAGCGCCGTCTTCTGCTCGTCCGAGAGGGAGTTGAGCGTGCCGGCGGGCAGCGCGGCGAAGGCGTTGTCGGGGGGAGCGAACACCGTGAACCCGCCCGTCGAGGATTTCCCCTTGAGCTGGTTCGTGATCTGGTCGGCCTCCTGCGTCGACTTGAGGAGCTGCAGGAACTTGGTGAACTGGCCCGCCTTGGTCAGCACCGCCGTGATCGTCTTCGGCGGCGCTGGGGCTGGGGCTGGGGCAGGTGCCGACGCGGCTTGCCCGTGCGCTGAAGGGGCGGCGGAGGAGGAGATGAGGAGGAGGAAGAAGGCGATGACGATGGCGTCGTGCGGCGCCATTTTAATTTGGTACTGCGATGAGCTAATTGCTTCGTTTTGCTGGTACAACAGTTTGATGCTTGATTTTGCAGCGATGTGGATGCCGTGTGTGGTATATATAACAACTTAACAAGGAGGATGGATGGATAGCTGAGCTGTGTTGGTTGGAGAGTGAGGTGGCGAGGCGCCATGCATGGATGGGCTTATTAGGGACGTTAAGCTAAGCAACAAGTGGATTGGCTTGCTTCTTGAGGGAGCAATTGATAAACGCTAGCTGGGTGGGGTTTATTAGGGACGATTCGAGGAATCTCGTCGCTGGCAATCGTGATTTAGGTGATGACGATAGGCGTCGTAAGGACCGCTTAACTAAGTTTCTACAGTGATTTTGTAAGGACTGCTTAACTACAGTGATCTGCCGGAGATAACAGCTAGCTTGGAGATCTCAGCCGGAATGTCATGATCTTGATGTTGACTGTGCATCAGGATACAAGCGAGTTCACTCGGGAATCGGGATGGTACAGTGTGAAATTGCACAAAACTCTATCACACACACAAAATAAAAAAGAATAAATCCAAGCATTCGGTCCAAACTCACGATCCAAACATGCTCAGATAAATTGGGGACCTAACCATCTGTATCATGAGGGTGGCGCATCCGTCGCTAGCGGGCAAACAAACCGAGAGCAGGGAGAAATATAAGGTTCGAGCGACGAGGTCGCGTGTGCCATCACTGATTTGAACATCGAACCATCCATGGAGCAGAGCGGAAGCTGGCATGAGAACAACCTATTAACAGACATGCCCGCGATCACCCCTGCAGACGCAACATAAGAATCTCCAGAAAGTATAGCAGCATGTAAATCATATTGAACAATTCCATAATTCATCGACCAATAACTAGTTGGAGGATTAGCATTTACATGGGGCACCAGTTTCTGAGACAGCGTCCAACTCATTAATAATTCCAGTTTTTTTTTACCACTTATTTACACAGCAAAAGAAGATAAGCTGAATGAAACACAATTGACCTAAGTTAAGATGAAAGGGGTGTATGGATCCTTCAGTCGGTTCATCCGCTATCGTCCACTGCGGCAGCTTTGCAAACTGGACATGCGTTCTTCACCTGCAGCCACTTCTTGATGCAGTCGGCATGGAAATCATGGCCGCATTTCAGGCTCCCGAGGGAGTCTTTAAGTTTGTATTCCTCCTGCAAGAATCAGCAGTTAAGATATGTTTTTTTCTTCTTCTTTCAAAACAGGGAACCCACAGGTGCCAACCAGCAGTTGGAAGTGCAATATGAAACTTGTCTGGAAGTGTAATATGAAACTTGTCTTACCAGGCAAATTACACAGCTTGCGTTCTCTTTATCATTCTGTAGACGAGCTGAGCTGCAGCAGGCTATCTCCATCACACATCCAGAAATTTTTTCATCTGCCAGGCCAGTGTTAACATTGCCTATTCGCTCTTCCAAAGCCAGGAGTTCCTGCATACGACAACAAATAAAGTTGCTTTTGTTGAAGAAACATTCTGATGCTGTTTTGAGGTATCAACAAGCTAATCTCTTACCTCGTAACTCATGTCATCAATGTCCAGTCTCATGTCCCAGTGAGGATCACTCGCTTCTCTTGATTCATGGATAACTAACTGGTCCAGCATCATAAATTGCTTCACAGAATGCAACTGAATTAGTTACATGTTTAAAATCTAAGGAATGTCAGTATGATTATGCGAGGAAAAAAAATCAACATATCCTACCTCAGCTGCCGACCGTCCCAAGTTATCTTCCTCAATCATCAATGTATGAAAGCGGTGGTAGGAATCCCTTGACCTTCTACTCCTCGCACTGCCACTGGGCCCTAGAGTTGCATGGCCTAGATGCCTCAAAGATGCAGCAGGCTCAGCATGAAATGGCTGGACACTTGATGATGCTGCAGAGGAAGCAGGCAGATAACTAGGGGCAGTAGGATGATAGCTGGGGATAACAGGCTCATAGGAGATTGCCCCTGAATTGGAGGAAGTTGCAAAAGCCGGAGCAGGATAAGTGAGGATGGTGTTGTGCGGATTTGATCTTGGGCCATATCCACCATGCAGAGATGGTAGGTTATCAGAAGAACCAGGAACTGTTGCCACAGGCGCACTTATGTTGGTCCTCAGAGGAGGAGGATAGTATGGCCTCTCTCTGAATGCCATGCTAGAGTTTCCTCCAGTCCCTGTAGAGTAACAGAAAGTTTGGAGCATCTTGAATGATAGCAGCGATAAATATAATATATAAAAAAGGGTGTTCTGAGCAACCTATTATTTCATTTGGAACAGGAATATACTACAAATATGTTGAACTTAGGATATAGTTGCTTGCATATAAATATCAACAAATGATTTCATTTCTTGAATCCACCAACTTATTGACAATTATTACATCCACCTGATATTTAACACACAAAAGCTATCCGAAATAAAGCATGCCAGATCAAAGAAAGCTATGTATAAGAGCAGGGACTGAAACTTACCTGGGGGAGCAGCTCTTGCAGGTATAGGAAAAGAAGCTCTATCTTGTTGCACTGATGTATTTAGAGAAGGAACATTTGCATTAGAATGGTGTGGTGGTACATGGGTGCTGCCTGATGAGCTAACTACAGCTGGACCGTGTCCCAAATGGATAGAACTGTGATCATGGCGTCCTCTTACATTCCTCAGAGATCCTCCATGATCATTGAAGTGATTTTCACTCCAGAGGCTTGAACTGAAATTGGAGGGTATTCGAGGAGGGCAGAATTCTGGAGCTGGAATTGGATTCGGAGGCACATGATGGGGGAACTGTGGATTGGAAGAACTGGCACCGTAATAACTTCCAACATTGGCTCCATCCATAGGATGAATAATCGGATTTCTTCGCTTCTGTGCAATCCTTCTGTCATCCCTATTGGAACTCGGAATTAAATTATCCTCAGGTCTATGTGGATAGCTCAAAGCAGGCAGATGTTGGGTATTATGTGGTGCATAGATGCTACTAGAGCTTCCAGCATAAGGATAGCTAGCATATGAACCTTGCAAGGTTCCAGGGGCTCCATTCTGCTGAGTATGAGGTTGCCCAGCATAACTGGAGGATGCAAAGTCATTGGATCTCATTACTGTGCTCCCATATCCTGACGATAGAAATCCATTTGGTGCATCAAGCCTTGGATGCATAAATAACTTTTGACCTGAGATAACAAGGTATGAGTCCACAATAATTGATATGTATTATAATTAGTAGAAGTTTTGTGTTGCTGAATTGAATATATACCAAAAGGTGCAGATTCATTATGTCGCTGGTTCACATGATCTATCCTGGACATCTGGGAATTATTATGATGATGTCCCGCCATAACACATGAACAATGCAGTCAGATTTTGTTTAACCTGCAAAGACGCCCAGAGTTAGTATTCCAGCAAACATAAAAAGTAATAAAGAATTAAAAATGCTTTTATTCCCAGAACAAATCAAAGGGTAACTCGAACCTTAAAACAGCACATGATGTGAGATAACAGTCACACAGATCAGAGATGCCCAAGGGACAATGATTCCATCATATATCCCGGCTTAGTTAATTTTAGTTGTCATATACAGAACATATGACCAAGTTTCAGAACTGATATAAAGGATACCTATCTGATACTGATAACACACACACAGATTGAGGAAGAACTCTGTACATACAATGTCATTGTTGATTGAGCCTTTAAATACATTATAAAATGTATACCTCAGCCGAAGTTGTAACTATAAATTTCACATGAAAACAAAAAAACAAAAAAAAAAACTACAAATTTCACATTTGTAGAATTTGTTTGCATCCAAGTAACTGACAACTAAGCTCCTTAAAAAAATTGACAATGAAAGAAAGTACAAGCAGGCAAAAAATGCAGCACATTTTTAGGTAAGCAGTGACTATATTTTGTTGCTATTATGGTAATTTGTAAGATTTCTTTTAATTAGAGTATGTTTGTTTGAAGATATTTTCATTTTGGGCTAAAAAGAATCAGGAGACTGGTAGATATATGGTGAGCTGGCAGGTACAGGACGTATTGTCATGTATACTCCCACAATCTCCACCTTTATATATGAATAATTGTACTTACAAAATACAATCAACACATCAAGATTCTCCAGGTAATAAATGTTATCAATTACAAAATAAAATCAACACATCAAGATTCTCCAGGTAATAATTGTTATTAATAGCTGTGTAAGCCGTGAAAATGTTAAACCCCTAATCTATGAAAAACTAGCCTTATTATTTGTTTAGCGAACCGGTACATATAAAACCAGGATCTCTGAAGAACACCAAGTGAAATGATCAAACTTAATAAATGACAAAACTGCTATGTATCTGTACCAAGTAGTCAAAAAAGTTGAAACAATGCACAACTTATAGCGTTTCTCCAACAATACAATTATTATTTACATTCTAGGAAGTATAAAGATCTCTAATTACATGGCATGAAAAGCCCATTGAAAGCTGTCGCTGGGAGAAAAAATGTACAAAATACTAAAAGAAAAAAAAAGTAGATATCTAAGGCCGAAACTACAGTGCTATTAATCAGCTTCAGAAGCCTCAGGGAATATAAACACATGAAGTTAGCATGTTTGGAAGAAACATGCTCATGTATGTATATCACAAACACAACATCAATAAGATTCCTCCATGAAATTGTTCTATCCTTTTTTTCTGCTTATGAATAAATGCATCTTATTTCCACCATCATCGATTCACCTAGTATCAACTAGCCACTCTTTCCTTTCAGTGGCATCAAATAGCTATGTGCCAATGGCATTTTCCAAGTAACCAGAATGGGGTTGTTACTTCAAAGAGCCCGGCTCCCCTCCTTACAGCCAGTTCTACAAGCTAAAGCTGTTTCTTAACTTGGAAAAGACCTTCAGATCAATTAATTCGGCAGGAAACATAGCCTTAAAGTTCTTTTCCAGATTTTACACCCATCAATCATAATGGTCCAAATCAAGATTAGTTGATTTGATATGTCTTGTATTAGCAGGGATCCGTGATCATGCTCCTCCAGCCACTTCCATGGATCTTATTATCCCTCGCTACAGGTTAAGAGGGGGCCATGAGACTAAGCTTGTCGCCTTTTGAACTTGGTCAATGTACTAGGTGGCAGTTGCTAAGCGTGGCACTGTGGCAGCAGTATATGCACCATTTCCGGACCACACAAGAAGAAGTTATCCGCAACTAGCTCTTCAAAAAGTCACATTTAGTGGGCCTCTCTTGTGCAGTTTAAAAGCTGCTATAATCTTTGCAAGATAGTCACCATCTCTCACTCTAATGGCAACACCACTCAACAGTGATGTTAAGCATATGCTCTTACTGAGGACAAAGTACATGTCCACAGATGGCATAGCTCAGTTGGATTAGCTCACCCCATATGCCACTGCCGCATTCATCACTTAAAACACTGGAAAAATGAATCAAGGAGCCCAAATTTGCCCATTTGTTTGACCTTAATATGACCTTGATTTTGGCAAATCAAGATGTCAAACAAGAAAAGAAATTGTCTTTACACTGCATTGATCAATCAATTAGTACCTGCAATGTCATCAGGAACACAGTTCAAATAATCAAAGTATATAAATACGCTACAGATATCTAAAGGGACTGAAACTTGATATTTCTCCAGGAGAAACAAATTATTCTTGTTTCGAGAATTTAGCTGGACGCTAGAAGAGAAACAAGGGACTAGATAAATGAAAAAACAAAGAATGCCCACATTAGGCCCTGAAACCTTGAGGTGTAAGGGAGAACCATATAAATTTCTGGTCCCTTAATAAAATGGGTGACAGCGGTGCTCAAAGAAAGATTCTCACCATCAGTGACAGCTTCCAACTTACCAGAATAAATGAGATACTATTCACTCACTGATCATCAGGAAATTGGCAACTCCTCACCCAACCTAATGCCCGCATTTGCCCCAATTTGAAGTCAGACAAACAACAGGATTGAATTGTGTCCCCAAAGATTTAACTCCAACTCTAATGTCTTAGATCACTTCTTTCAAGAAAGTGAACTACTGTGGAAGACATATCCCACTAACCTGCATTCCCATAAAACAAATTGGTTTCTGTGCCATTCCTAACAAATAGAGTGCTATAGATATATGTTTCATAAATGCATACAAAGAATACCTGAAGATGCAGAAGACATGTCGATGCAAGTAACATTGAATTTCAAACATTACCATCGAGTCGAAGGACAACAATATTGTACCTTCCATATATTGAGCACTTCTGCTTCTAAGCAAAAACCAAGACTGTGGAGCTTATACGTGCTTTGTCCAATGGAAAATATAAAGAACCAAGATGGAACAAAGCAGCGGGTACCTCCACGATCTAATGGTGGTAGCAGTGTTGGAAGGAGATGGTACACTTGAAGTCTGAGACATGGCACGAGTCACGCATATCATACGATTTTTGTCTTGTGATCAATTAGATGTAAGGATAGCATGAATATAATCTCTAATGTATAACTTTTTATACTTCTTTCAATATTCTTGTTTAGAGTTTTAACACTAACATGTACAAGAAACCGTGATCAAAATATTTTAGGCACGCACACAGAAGAAAACAATAAAATGGTAAAACCACAAAAAAATTCAAATAAACGACTGGAGACATGGTTTCTAGATAGCTTACATTACTATGGGTACATATTTCTTGGTTCTTTGTAAGCTGCAACTAAAGATGCCTTACATAACAAGGAGATGGAATAAAGGTAAATCAAAATTCTTCAATACTTTCACTGGTGTGTCAAATACACATGGGAGTCCTGAAGTAAAGAATAAGGGGTAAACATGACTAGGAAACATTGGTTCCCAAAATCATCAGAAACATATGCTAGAGAATGAAGCATGTAGCACATGGAAAATGGTCAACTAACTAAATGGTATAGGTTGCAATGGTTGGGATGGATGAAAACAAGGAGACGACTGGAAATATACATGGACTGCTAGGAAATCATGACTGAAGAATAGCACAGCTTAACATTTCCTGTACTTTACTGGCCCGCTTAAATCACAAAACCTTAGGAGCTTGGTCCAGGAAAGGGACAACCCATGGCCATGGGTACCCATTTCCAAAAATTGAATCATTAGTTCATTTTTCTTGAAGTGGGTAAGCGTAAAAGGCTACATCCCCATCCCTACCAAAGACCAGCTGTATCACTACAAAATTGCACTGATTACCTATCCGCAAGCCGAATGCTGGAAAACCGAGACGGGCTTGTGTAGTTTGATAACGATCACTTCACCGGAAGGGCACCTACAGGCGTCACAGTAGAAAGGGATTTCACCGGAGCGAATACCAAAAAGGGATCATGAAATCAGAGATGACAGCAGCTCGTTGCTTGTTGCAACGACCTCCCACGGCGAAGCACGAAGCGGTGAGGGCAGAATGACATGAGCAAACGCATTGAGGTTGCCTGATTGGATTGTGTGATTTGGGGCATTTCAAATTTAGTAAGCAGACCGTGTTGTCGCCAGTAGAAACCACGCACTCCCCTAAAGCTCAGCCCGATCTCTGAGCATAGTCAACAAACCATCCCGCTTAAAATCGCACTGATTACACATGACCACGGCCAACACCGCCCCCAAATCCCCCGTCAATTTGACCGCGAAACTTCAATCCATCTGGAATCGATCCATCAGCATCCATTTAAACACCACGATTCCACCGACCCCCCAATCGATGCCCTCCCAAAAACAGCCCGATCAAAATCAAACCAACTAGGGGACAGAATCGGATGCGCCACACGGGAATCGGGGGCCAAATCGGCAGGGTATACCTTTTCCGGAGGCCGATCCGCCGCTGGAACCCGTCGGCGAGGCGAGCGGGCGCCGTCGTCTTCTTCTCGCGAACACGCAACCGCCCTCTGCGGAGGGGAGAGGGAGGAGTTGCGACGGAATTGTTTTTGGTCCTGTTGCCGTGGCGTCTTTCGGGGGGGAAAAGGGCCCAGGCGGCGGGGCTATTTGTAGGATGGAATCGTAGGGTGCGGCGGAGGGGGGACGGGCCCATTGCTCTGTGGAACGGTGGGGGTCAGGATTTGGTGGGCCCTGCTTTGTGGATTTTAGGCCTACGTGTCGGTGAGAGGCAGATAGGTCCCGCTCGCAGTTGGATAGACGACCAGCGGACGCCACACCGGGCACCGTTGCCGTTGGCTCGGTTTGCCTCGCAGCATGCTGTTTTCTTCATGTTGACGCTCTTCGCTCGTATTGTTTTTTTTTAAGTCCATTTTGCTCATCTAATTCCTTAATCTTTATCTAATTCTTTAATCTTTATTTAGTTTAAGGGACAATTACATTACAGGATCTGTCTTTAACTTTAATATTAAAAATAGACATGTTTTCTCAATATTTACAAGAATAAACCAATTTTTTTATATATAAAATAATGATTCGTCAATGAGACTACAAGTGAGATCATTTGGGAAAAACAAATTGCTTCTTACAAAGATTGAAAAAGCAAATCTATTCTTAACATTAAAATTGAAAACAGATTCTATAATATAATTGTCCCTTAGTCTAAACCCCTACAATCACTAAATTAGTCCAATATTCATATTTTTGGATATTTATTCATTCCAGATTTATGTTATGACCTAAATGTAGATGATTTCGTAAGGTGAGGTATATCTATCTTGTATATTGAAAGCGTTGGTGGTAGAAAGTACATTTAAGAAGTTCTACACTAAACTTTGTACTACAGAAGCACAACAACATCGTGAGTTTGTTTGACAGATCTAACAAGAAACAAACTAAATAGCAAACTAAGGCGCTGTTTGTTTCAACTTATAATCCACTCAGATTAATTAATCTAGCTTAATTAATCCAGTAGACAAACAAACAAGATAGATTATAGACCAGATTAATTAATCTAGAGGGCAGATTATTATAATCTAATAATCTACTATAGATGTACTTATTTTGGATTATTTTGAAAAAAGACTCACTATCATGCTAAGTTGATCTTTTTACATCAAAAACAACTTGATCTAGCTTAAATAATCTAAGAAAACAAATACCTCCAGAATAATTTAGATTAAATAATCTAGCACTATAATCCAGATTAATTAATCTGCTCAGGAAACAAACAGACCCTAAATGTAGCCCACGTGGTTAGGTTTATTGTGTAACCAACACTCAAAATCTCATATTAATTTGATCTAGATCCAAAGGTTAAAAGCGTTGATTAAAAGAAACTTTTATTTTCAATCGATTGAAAATTAGACACTCACTAAATAATTACAAGTAACAGATTAAATTAGATCCGCTACCTCATTTTTATTCGGAACATGCATATTACAGTTATTTCTGAGCATGCATGTATACACCATCATCATCATTCAAGAGCTACGAGTTGTAACTACTTCTGCACCAGAGAGGAGGCCGCGCCCGCAGCAGCCGCCTCTGCCGCCATTGTCCTGCAGATCGGGCACGTGGTGCTCGTCCCGAACCACTTGTCGATGCAGTCGGCATGGAACACGTGGCGGCACGCCGGGAGCAGCCTGCCCAGCTCGCATGGGCTCTGCAGCGGCTTGGCTGCTGGTGGACTCGGACTCCCACCTGAACACCGGCAGCGCGCGCAGCGCCTTGGCATCCAGGCCGTTCGCCACCTGGACCTGGTGGAGCGCGTAGGTGAACTCGTGTGGTGGTGGGTCCACCAGCGTCGGCGTGTTGGGGAACAAGTCGGCGTTGTTGCGGCGCGGGCGGAGGTAGCAGCGCGCGTAGAGGTGGAGCGCGGCGACGAACGCCAGCGCCGCCGAGAGCGCGGTCACCGCGACCAGCAGGAGGTTCACGTCGTACCGGGCGAACGACATGCCTGATTACTGACTACCGATGCACTCGCTGTGATCGTGTAGACACAGTAGTGACGCCTTTGTGGGTGGGGAGAGACTAAATAATTGTTGGAGGAGCGTGAGAAGCTGCAGGCGAGGACAAGCGAGAGGCGTTCGTGGTTCCCGCACGAAATCCAGGGACACGCTTTGGCACACTGTTTCTCGCGCCGTGCCATGGTTGGAGCAGAGTTTCTGGAGCAAGAAAACTGCCTGGTTTGCGGCCTTACATGGGCATAGGAGAACATGACAGCTCACACTTTGGCAGGTCATGTAAAAGTCTAACAGTAAACAGGAGTACAGGGCACAGGACCAACCAATTTGGCTCGTCATGTAAAAAAAAAAGGCAGGTTCAGGACAAGCCTTTTTTTGGAATTATTATTGAGGGCATTGCTCCATTCATTACTGAACAGTAAACACGTTCATCTTTTCTCTTTCTTTTTTTTTTTACAGTTCCTTATCAGCAGTGTGTATTGCTTTACAGTGATCAATATGTACTTTTGCTTGAAATTTACGACGGAGTCTGGAGGAGTTAGATCTGCACCCGCCGGACAGAGATGAAATGGTAAGTAATAAGGTATTTGTATGAATATCTGTACTCGCTATCCAAAACAGCCAAGCTGCTTAGTGAGCCTGGCATTCATCCTCCATGAGCTTGTATCTCTTCTCTTCAACGCCGGTGACGCCCATTTGTATCTCGATTATGGTATGTAGTGGCATCTACATAAGTAAAATAATTTGGTTGACTAAGCAAAATTATGTGATTTTATGGTGCATAAAACAGGAAGATTAAACGTGGCACCTCTATGTCTGGAACTTCCCGCAAAGGCCTGTCAGCAAAATATGCATATAGCGCTCGCAATACGGCCTATCAGTAAGACAAATAATTCAAGATCACCTTCCCTGCACATCAACATTTCATCAACTATAGCAATTTACCTGGTGGGATATGACGACGACAGGTGCACGCTGGCGTTCTAACTCTATGATGACTGGTTCCAACCTGATGGTTATTATGACATTGCAGTTATTCAATAGTTAGTGATGACATAACTGAAAAATTGTCACAGTCTGTCTAGTAAACTAACACATATTACCCCTGAATGATTATGCTAGCGTACCTTTGAATCACATCGAGGTAAGATTCTCCACGTGGATAGCGATATCTAAGCTTGTCCTTCCTGCGTGACCTGGTGGTTTCATCAAGCATTAGAAAAGGCATCACAATGGTATTATCAGATGCAAATATTTCACAAATGGGACCAGCCAAATTATAAGTGCAAAGAAATAATGGGGTATCTGTGACTTTTACAGGTATATTGTAATTCATGAATGCCAAAGAATATTGTTTTTTTCTTAGGCTTAATTTGTATACAGCAGAAACTAATAAACCTACAACACGATTACCATATTCAATGAAACAAACATTGTACATACTCGAATTCCTCAGGCATGATTTTTTTTATCTCTTCATATGTCATCCCATCACAAACACCAGAATTGATCTCATCAAGAGCACGCCATTGTATCTACAAACAACACAAGCTGAGCAATGTCAATGTAACTACCTTGCAAGAGGTCTGAAAGAAACTCCTAAAACACCAAGCAATCACCTTTGGAAATCCAACAATCGGGCTTGCTGTCAAAATTGTTCTCTGCAGAGTGCTGGTCCATATCTAAATAATTGGATAAATCACAAAGACAAACCTCTTACTCTGCCAGCTCATTTCTGATGATTAAATTTATCATTCAAGTAGAGGCAATTACTTACAGTTGCAGTTTTCTCATTTTTTAGCCTCTTTTCAACAAAATTGGCTAGTTTCTTTGCATAAAGCTCTCCATTTTCACTGTACACCATTATCAGGCAGTTTAACAGGAAATTATTAGTTTAATGCATCATGATATTGCAATAAGGGCAACATAAATTTCATAAATACTGGAAAATACATGCAGGACTCAATGGCAATATCAGTGTGGAAAATATTGCATAAATATTAGGAATTCATGCATGACTCAAAAGGCATCAGAATCAGATTTAAACTTAGAGAAAGCAAACCTTAGGACCGTATCACCGCCAACTCTGCCTCTAACATTATGCAAACTCTCACCATGCCTTGTAAGCAAAATAGGCCGCGGTGCAAGATGAGAGTTGACCTGCAGTTGCATAATGCGAGAAGATGTGTCAACTATTGATGGGGAATGCACTTGCATAAATTATAGTTTAGAGCAAGCAAAAAACATACACAGTTCTTAGAGCATGTGTACACACACTAACTCAGAAAGTGCAAATACTATTATTTATGCGAGCCTAGAAATACATACCAAGAAAAAGACAATCCGTCCAGGGAGATAACCACTGATATTATTTACCTGGGTAAAAGATAAAACAAAAGAGAGATATAAGAGCAAAAAAATCAAGGAGCATTAATCAAGGCATAACACATCAAGTTAAAAAAAACATGCATAAATGCATGTTCCAATTAATTTTTTTCATACGTATTGAATTGCATGGAACGGTACCCATAACCTAGATTATTCTGGCACATAGGCATGTCATCAACCGTACTACAGTAGAATCATGTACAGTGGAATGTGCAAGTATGGAAGAAATTACCTGTAACTGACCACCCTGTCCTTTTACCATGTCAATCATTTTGATGTAAGAACCTTCCCCAACTGGCTCGTAGACCTACAAGGGAATACTGCTTGATTCAGGACTAAATAACTCATAAAACAAAAGAAAAGTACTTCGAACACATCACTTTAACTAAAAAAATTATTGAAACCTTCTCATAATTCTTCAACCGTTCCGTGAAGTCCCGTAGTCCAGCTTCAAAATCAGTCCTGCAAAATATTCAGTTGATTCAGGCTGTAAATTTACTTCTGCTCCATCTTAAAGGTAAAATTTGGAGGATTCTCACTGGTCAGAATAGTCAGGACTTTGTTGTATCTTCAACCGTAGATTTCTTTCAATTATTTTCGGATCATTGCATATTGTCTCCAGAAATATAATCTGCCCAAATTTAATTCAATAAGAAAGAGAACTCGAGTCTGCAGATGCAGGATAGGAATGTACCAAGATCACCAGAACACATGAATCTCATTGATCAATGTCCAATGGACTTTTTCAGTACAATAGTAAGAAAAGATTAAAAACTATACCCAATGTAAATACTAATATTAGCAATTACCTTACAGTTACCTTCCGCCATCTTCATTAGCATATGTCTTCGTTTCCTTGTGCTGTTTGTGGCATCAAATATACCAACCTAGACACAAGTGGATATGATCAGAAGAAATATTACATTTCAAGAATGCTACCAAGAACCAGCTCACCTGACCTCCATCATGCATCCAATCTATCATGTCCTCCATTGCTAAAGCAGCCACCTAGAATGTGCACATCAAAAAGATAGTGTAGCAAATTATTAGTAATATATTGAAACAAAGGTAATGCTTAAATTGTTCCCAAAAAAAAAAGGTAATGCTCAAATTTAATATAAGTCTCACAAGCATTGATTGTCACATCACATTTGACCTCTCAAATGTAGGCTGCTAAATTGATATTCTGATGTTCTCAATGGCACTTTCAAAAGAAAAATGTAGTAGAAAACCCATACTCATGTGACTTTGTTGAATCAGGAATAGATTGTATTGAATATGTACAAAGAGGTTTTAATATGACATTTTTAAAATAAAAACCTTCATTGGTAAAAGAATGACATGAGGATTAAGCTCACAAGACTTTCACAAAAAACAGTGCAAGTCTGGTAGGAATCTGAAAAACTTCATCGCTTCAAATAAAGCCTGCTTCCTCTAATTGAAACAAGTGCTCAGGCACGTTTGAGGGGGGAAAAAGAAAAATAGGACCCTGATTTCATAAGTAAAGTTGGCACTTATGGTGATCAATTGTTTGCTATTCAAAAGGGGGAAGTAAAATGCCTAGGCAATATTTTTTGTTGAAAATGTAGAACACCAGATATTGATGAAGCAGAAGACTATGATGACATCTATTTTGAATTTTGAGATCTGCTTTGTAAGAAATTTACGTAGCCAATGAATCACTCTAACCTCATTGCGTGCCTCAATACCTTCAGGATTATCATCACGGAAAAAATCTGCAGACTGAGCCAATAAAACTACAAATCTGTTAGATCAACCTCTAATAAAGAGCAGCTTTATTGACATAGGATCAGATAACTGCATTGAAATTCAACAGGATGTACAAGGACTACACATGTATGCAAATTAGCCTTAGCAGAAATCTGCAGGACAACAAGAATCAGAGCCAGAGATGTAACCAAATACAATAATGATTGCAGAAAGAATTGGTAATACAAAAAGAACTTTGAGAAATTGCCACCACACTAAATCCAGTGTCAGGATATGTCACTACATGTGCGAATGTCATGAGGGTCTTGGAGATACATGTTTTTTTAGGTGAAAACAATAAAGGAGACCAAAAAGCCACTGTACAGGAAAACACTGTATAGTGAGAAAAAATATTGATAGAAAACCCACCCATGCAAGGAATATGGAACCACAAATCATACGAGACATAGGAGTGGCATGACCTTAAAGTCAACTTAGAGTTGTCATATGCCTTACAAATTCCAGAAAATGAAAAGTATATGCATCAACTGGGCCAGTCAGTATGAAAACAACATTAATAATTGTGATGGTTACTACCACATGGTCACTGCTACCCTACAGGCATACCATACTTGTACTGGAGTTGTGCAAGTTTACTCCTTTATAATCAGTAACAGGCATGTCGTGACTCGTGATCAATCTTTATATGCACAAAAAATATCTAGTAATGTAGCTAAAAGAATAAATATAGGAAACTTAGAATGGAATTTTCTGCCATGATAATACTTAATAAACATAGTTTGCATTACAACAAAATGCAGTTCTTAGTACCAGATTTGCTCCATGTTTTAGGCGGCGATACTGCATATATGTTTTCAAGCAAAGAAAAAAGTGAGTCAGTTTTTCACAGAACAATACTCCCTGCATGAAGAAAGTTAACTATAGTATGAGTATAATTACCTTCCCAACATTGAAATGTCTGGTCTCATGACCTAACCAACGAAGATACCTTGTAAGCTTAACTGCAGTGAAGGTTTTACCCCGAGCCGGTAAGCCAACCTAATTAGTTGGGATATATTCAGAACGATATTCACCCTTCTAAACAAGCATTCAATAAATTTAGGAACATATTCGAGCATCAAAGTGAATTTTGACACAAAACTGGCAATAATGCTAGGCAGCAAGACAAATAAACTCTTCTTAATGGGGTCCAGGACATGGTGCTTCTTGACTGAAATCACATGAGATTTTACTTCTCCAAATGCACAGTTAAAGTTAATTGATAAAGTTCAATTCTCCACCAAATAAGATTTCCTAGCTATTTATTTACCTATAAGTTTGAAAGGGCGATGCGTCTAGCTAACAGTAAAAAATGGATTTGGTCAGGGCTGGATGGAGCTTCCCCAAGCTGGCATCGACAACCCACCCTACACCCACCTATGCCACTACTAAACTGCCAACAAATACTGCTCAAGATTTTGTGCAATCTTAGTTTTCATAGAATAGAAAAACCTGTATGCTTTAATTCATGTAATAAACACTGCAAGTCAGCTATGTCTTATCCACGATCACAAATTTTAAAGCCGCAACTCAAATAAAAGACTAAGAGCATGTAAAACTACCATACAAATCCAATTGTTTACCAAAATAATTGCCAGTTTCCGGTCCTCCTTCGACCCATGCAGACGATCAGCTACAGCTGCAGCAGCAACAGCTCCTGCTGCTTCTGGCATCGTCTGCATAAATATTAATACTGGTGAAGAAGGAAATAAAAACTTAAACAATTCTCAAACCGCATCAACGGCCCTTTAGTTCGTTTAATGAGTTCAATAACATCAAGCACATAATGATATCTATTTTCTATCCTTTTAACCTATTGTTAGGTAAGGCAAGAAACAGAGCTGACCTTTGCCGATCCAAAACTGGCTGATTTTGGAAGTTTAAGTGACCCAACACCCCTGTCAATGAAAAACCCCTTTTGGCCATCTGGCTTTTGTAATGGTGTAAAGGTACCAACTGATTTTGACTCTACTAGTCCAGAAGTTTGTACTTTCTTAGATACTAAGGCCTCAGCATTCTGCAAAAAAACAAAATTAGTTTCAAATACTTTAATTGCAGAATACAATATATAATATCTTTGGGAAAAGCGTGTATTCAATTCAACAATGTGCTTTTGCAAACCCATCAGATAAATTATGATTCATTTTATGAATTGGTAGGCGGATGAACTTCAGACATAGAACTTGAGGGCTCGCAAAAAGAAGTAAGAGAATTACTAAGAAAATGTATCAGACTAGAATATATTAGTTTATATAAAAACCAAAAAAAAAATGTTGACAGAAGCAATACACTACAGTTTCTGATCACAGCCTACCTTCTTGTGGGTATTATGATCTTCCAAATCTGTAGAAACACTTCCTGGACTCTGAATTCCATCGCTAAGAAGCATATCATTTGTCAATGTTGCTCCAATTTGAATCAAGGATGCTGGGGTTGCAGCAAGATTTGCTGCATATTCAACTGGTGGTGCAGTTGGCGATGGAACAACATAATGCTCTAAATCAAGTTCCAAACTAGCCGAAGGTCCATCCTATAGGGAAAGATGCGTGATGAGATCACTTCCACCTTTATAACATGTTCCACCCACCTCTGTGAGTTTGTTAATTTATGCCACGCAGAACTTATATAAGAAATTAATAAAACAGTAGACATAGCACATAGAATTCTGCAACAAAGTGCATCCACCAGCATGAAACATAAAAGAATCAAACACATGTTCTCACCTCAGTCGCATGAGTGGGTTCAACATTGATACTGATATCAGGTATTCCTCGGACTTTAGAAGGCTGAAAATTCTCCTTGTACACCCTCCAGCTTGCAGCAAGGTCTAGCGGGGACACGGTGTCGGCCTTGTTGAACACCCTGAACTCGAGCATCTCGTCCTCTCCATTGAGCTTGAACAGAGCAGCCCTCACGTCACCCTTAAGCATGCCTCCGGTCAGGTGCCGCATAGGTCCTTCCTCGATGATGCACGGGGCTGCTGCTTCTTTGGGCTTGAGCACGAACTTGAAATCCAGTGTTTCTGCAGCAAATACCGCATGATCAGGCTAGCAGCAATATTCTAGACAGTTCATACAGCAATTTGCGCGAGAGTTTATATTCTGGACAGTGCATACAGCAATTTGCGCGAGAGTTTGACACTTCCATTTCTACTTGTAATTGAATCGAACAAAACTCTGTTCCATTGAACGAACTAGTGGAATTTGACACGTTGGTAGGCTGAAAGAAGTATTAACAACAGACACCAATTCGTCAGAACAAAACCAGGACGCAGGAACCAAAAAGGATCAAGTGAAAAGGAAAGACGGCACGAGGCACAATGCTATTGCTAAGGAGCAATACATACTGCACCCAACTGACCAATTGTGCCCATAAAAATTCAATACTGCACTGGCATAGTGACACAGAACAGCACGTACCGTGGTCCGGCGGCACTACGAAGCTGAGCTCCCACATGGACGCCAGCTCCCTCTCCATCGCGAGCTACCAAAAGGAAAAATAGAAATTGCTTCAGTAACAAGCCGCGAAGGCGAAACCAGAAGGGGAGCAAAGAGCGGAAGCATTGGGGCGTACGGCGTGGTGGGGGTCCCAGGAGCCGATGATGGGCTCGGAGCCGAAGACGTGCGGGACGAGGTCGCCGCTGATCCGCGCGTTCTCCATCTTGAGCGACACGTACAGCTGCGCGCCGCCGTGCCACTCCGCCGCCGCCTCCACCGCGCCGCCTCCCGCCGCAACGCCGCCGTCCCCGACGCCGGCGACGCTGTCGCTGCCCTTGGACCCTGACGTCCCCATGGCTAGCACGGCACAAGTGCTGCGCGTGCGTGTGGAATTGTGGGGGCGGTGGTGGTGGACTCCTGGACTGGAGGAGGTTTGGTTTTAATGGAGGGAAGCCGTTTGGATCGGGGCGAAGAAGGGGACCGCGAGACGGCGACCGGAGTGGTGCTCTGGAGCTCGCCGCCTGCCTAGGAGTTCGGGCAGCCAAGCAAACGGGTGGGTCCTACCGGAAGGATAAGTGGGGGCCCGCCTGTCGGCGACGGCCTCGGCGTTGTTGCGGCGGCGGATCCGCCGCGTCTGCACTTGAGCGGTGCCTCCGGGGGGCCAGGCGGACTGTCTCCTCCGTTTTTTGGATTTATTCATAATTTCTTTTTGCGAATAAGGATTAATTTATAATTTACCGATACTGATATTGTACGCAATATTAATTGATCGATATAATTAGAGTGCGCTTGTGAAAATTATCTGCTCTCATTTCTGTACGCAAATCTCGCAGCAGTTTCTGGAAGCTTCAAGGTGCAAGTAAGAATGTCCGTAGTGAATCGAATTTACAATTTCCATGCCATCTTGAGAAAGGTGAATGTGCTAAGTTGTCTTCTCTTAATTTTTGTACCTGTGGAATGATAAAACCTCAAATCGAGGTTTGATCAGTCCTAGTGGCAGGTTAGATATGTGAATAGTAAAACTTCAATTTAATAACCCACTATTTTTGCTAAGATTTCCATCTTCTCAGGTGTAATATTGATTGGTACAATTATCTATCTGTGCTGTAATTCATAGGCATTTCTATCAACTTTTTTTTGAAACTTTCTATCAACTATATTGTGACAATAGAGGAATAACTTTTAAGAAAAATGGAAATTAGAGAGCAATCCCATTTCAAAAGAATGGTATAAGTATATTCTGAAAAGGAAGGAAGCATTTAGACAAAGGGAATTTATTATGAGAATAAAGGCATAAAAGTTGACTTTCAAAATCAGTTTATGTGGTGTACATGTGCAGGTTCTTGTTTGATGATGACAAGGAAAAATTATGGAGACCATAGCAAGCAAACGAGATAGGACCAAGAAACGGTTCTTATAGATTAGCCACTTTCCATGCCCAATGGAGGTGGTCATTTTTCATGCCCACTTGAGAGCTCAGTTTGGATAGAGGAGAATCCACTCGAATCCGCATAAATTGAAAGGGATTTTGACATATTTTATATTACACTTAAATTCGTATGGATTATTAATGCTATCCAAACATGGCCTAAAGGGCATAACATAATAAGCAAAAAAAAAACAGATGTAAAACAGCAAGAAACCATAAGATTAGCCCAAAAACTATATGATTTATTTAATTCTGAAATCGGTTCCATATCATAGACATCAGTCCCAACGAAATTCCTCGTCTATCTTAAGAGCATCTCCAAGAACTTTCTAAAAAGTAAACCCCAAAAGAGTGTTTATAAAAGCAACTTAAAAATTAGGATAATTTTTCTTTTCTTTTCCAACAATTCTTCCTAAATGGCTCAAGAAAACAATTAATTAAGCCACGCCAATATCTGGGACCACAACAATATTAATTTTCTTAAAAATATAAGTATTGCCTCCTCTCCTCTAACTTTTTTCTTCTTTCGAGCTACAAATGAGGTAAATTTAATGAAAGGATAAATATGTGAGTTGTTTTTGAGAAGGTGTTGAAAATTGTTTTTTAGTTTAGACCCTATAAATTTAATTTAGGAAGAAATTATAAGACTCTTTTGAAGATGCTCTAACCTCCATAAGAAAAATGGGACAATCCTCTTCGAAATTTAGGATTTTCATGGTCCACCAACTTATGCAATTTGTGTGTCATGCTTTTATCTCTCTTACCCAAAACACGGTAGAATTGTGAATATAAGAACACTTTGGTATGATGAAATAGACTGTTAATTCTTAAAAAGAACATCTAGATTTAATTTGTGAAAAATATCTCGAATTTTATAAAGTACTAATTAAACGGTAAGTATAGAATACTGGTATGTGGTTACCTGTAGTCTTGACCAAACGGGCCGGGCTATTCGTGCCGGCCTGAGACCCACAATTTTTGGCACGACCCAGGTCCGACACGGCCCGCAGTAATTAGTGTCCGGGACGGCCCGTCACGCGCCTTCGTGCCGTGCTAAGGCTGAGACCTCGGCTCGACGGGCAGCACGGGCACGATCCGTTTACCAGGTGGCCCATAAAAACACGAAAAATATTATATCTGGATTTATAGTTGCTACTTCAATCAAGAAGTCAACGTGGTCTGGTGGTTGGCGCGCTTGTCTTGGAAGCTAAGGTTTCCGGTTTGAACCCCACAGCTCCCGTTTTTGTGATTTTTACACTGTTTATGACTTATTAAACTAAGCAGGCTGATGGGCTGTAGCAAGCCCACGTGCCTAATGGGCCGGGCCGGCATAGTGAACTTGCGACGTGTCGTGTCATGGGCCGATGACCAGGCACGAAGACCGGCCCGGCATGGCCCGTTGAACATTACGTGTTGTGCCTTTTCAGACTTGGGCCGGGCCGTACCGGGCGGCCCATTTGGCCAGAACTAGTTACCTGCAAGGCCCAGCACTGGAGAAATATCTTGGGCCTTCAGTAGAACGTGCGGCCTAGCAAAAATTGGCCCGCTGGCGTCCAGCCTGCAGCCGTGCTCCGTTCAGCGTGCGTTCTAACCTCACTCCAGCCACCGGCCGCCGCCGTCTCCGACCGCACGGAGCGCCTCCCCGCTGCTCGCATCCCTCACCTGTCGCCGAAGCATCGCGTAGCCATCTCCTTCCATGGCATGCGCTGCTTATACTGTCAAGGGCACTCTCAAGCTTGCTGTAAGACGTAGAACCAGTAATCCCTCATGCGGCGGCTACAAGTCCTCGGTATCCTTCCCGTTTTCTCAGGGGTGGAGCAGGGATTGCTCTTCCTTTGCGATTCGACATGTCGCATCCCGCTGCCAGGCGGCTTCAGTAAGGCGGCGCTCGAGCTTGGAAGCTTCAGCAACTGATGCCGGCATTGTTTCTGGTAAATTGCTCTACGAATCGTCCAATTTAGTCTCTTTATTTTGAGGAAAGAAATCGGTGCACTGAGCTTAATTGTTGTAAATGTAAAATTCACAAGCAAGCTGGTTGTTCTTTTGTTTCAGATGAGAAGATAATTGTATTGGTTATTGGTGGTGGAGGAAGGGAGCACGCTCTTTGTTACGCCCTGAACCGCTCCCCATCTTGCAGTTCAGTTTTATGTGCTCCTGGTAATGCCGGTATTTCCCAGTCCAGGGATGCAACCTGTATTTCATACTTGGACATCTCCGATAGCAATGCCGTCATATCATTCTGCCGTAATAGGGGAGTGGGAATGGTTGTAGTGGGTCCTGAAGCGCCTCTTGTCGCCGGTCTTTCAAATGATCTTGTCAAAGCTGGGATACCAACCTTTGGTCCTTCTTCAGAGGCTGCAGCATTAGAAGGATCAAAAGACTTCATGAAAAAGTTGTGTGATAAATACAATATTCCGACAGCTAAGGTACATTCTTTTACATTCATATTGAGTTATTGATTATCTGCCCTTTAACCTTCCTAACACTATAGTTTTGCTTAGTGGAGATGCCTGCATATTATGTGTGATGTCTATGATTTAAGAGAAGACAAACCATTTCAGGCATTATATTAATACGTTTCCTTCATTCGAGTTTGATAGCAACAGTCACATGTATTTGAGCTAATTTTAACCATTTCAGACAATATCACACTATGAGAAACCATCCACAAGTTCCATGGAGCGGGGCTGCAACTTTCCTGCTGGGCTATATTTAATTGTTTGTTAATTCTTAAAGTATCTCTTGAGATAGACTACTTTTCAGATTAAGGAACTATGATGCAAAAGTGCTTATAGCAGAATTAGCCACCTTGGTGTAGAATTTCAGGTTGCCTTCTGGCAATTGCTTTGGTTTATTTTTCTTTGGTGCTTGTTTGTTTTGCTTGTATGCACGCTTTTATTTGATAATAATGCATTTGATACGAGGCCCTCATGTGTTCTATAGGGGACAATTTGAAATCAATGTACCAAAAAGAAACAGAAAGAAAAGGCTGTCAGCTGTCACATCCTTTTCAATCACTAATTCCAGATATTGTTGCCATGCTGATGATGGTAATTTGAGTCTCTGTTTTAAAAAGCGACCGCCTAGACCGCTTAAGCGCTAGGCGGAGCTCCACCGCTTCGCTTTCAACTAAGCTGCTAAAAAAGCGTTTTGCCCTATTTCTCTAATAATTATGTGGTCATATGCTATATTTTCATTATTTTTGACACCTTTTTATATTTATTTGATAAAAGTACAAACGCTTAGTTCCGCCTAGAACCGCCTAGGATCGCTTAAGCGCCGCTTAAGTGTTTGGAGGTGCCTGACCGCTCGCTTAGTTTATCCGCTTTTTAAAACATATTGAGTACTTATTGTTTCTTGTAGTACTGCACATTCATGGATGCTGCGGAAGCTAAAGAATATGTCAAACAACAAGGAGCCCCTATTGTTATTAAAGCTGATGGACTGGCTGCTGGTAAGGGTGTGGTCGTTGCAATGACTTTGGATGAGGCCTTTGAAGCCATAGACTCAATGTTAGTTCAAGGCTCATTTGGTTCTGCTGGTTCACGGGTTATCATCGAAGAATTTTTAGAGGGTGAAGAGGCTTCTTTCTTTGCATTAGTAGATGGTGAAAATGCGTTGCCGCTTGAATCAGCACAAGACCACAAAAGAGTTGGTGATGGTGATGTTGGCCCAAATACTGGGGGTATGGGTGCATACTCGCCTGCACCAATAGTGACAGAAGAGCTTAAGGGCATAGTTATGGAAAGTATAATTGTTCCCACTGTTCAAGGTATGGCAGCTGAAGGTTGCAAGTTTGTTGGTGTATTGTATGCTGGACTTATGATTGAGAAGAAATCTGGGCTTCCTAAGCTTATTGAATACAATGTACGATTTGGTGATCCAGAATGCCAGGTTAGTTGTCCTGTATCTATATTTCTAAACTTTCTAGGATTCATCTCCACAGAGTAACTGACAACAAACTTTCCTATCCATTTAAACTGAAGACCAAAACTTATTCAGGACCCCTTAGTTTGCCTCCTTGTTTGGTCAGTGACTTTGAGAAAGTTGCCTCAGGGGGGATCCCTTGGTGTAGCTCAATTAAAGTGATATCCGTCTGCTTCTGACAGTTCATTTTGCCTTAGAAAACTAACACTTTATTATTGCTTAGTGGAGAAGCTGGATAGATTCCATCGAGGATAATGCATTTTGTTGGTATGCGATTGCATAGTAGTGTTAGTCTATGTGATATCAAGATAGATCTTCTGCAGGAAAACAACATACAAAGCACACTGAGGAATAGCATGGGCTGCCCTTGAGGATTAATCCATCTTAACCATTATATTATTCTGGCACTGCTATTTATTCAGGCAGGATGTGAAATTTTAATGGTGTCTATATGACCTGTAAGAAATGAGTTTTTCAGGCGTCAACATATCTGTCGTAATATTTTTTTCCACATTGTATGCATTCATAAATCATACAAGCAATTGAATTTGAAAATTGAAAGACAGTGCATATCTAAAGCACATACGGAGTATGAATAACCTACTGCATGCTTCTTTAAACTCTAACATGCTACTGCATTTTTTATTTGTATTTTATTTGATAGTATGACTCAAAACGTTTCTTTGTGATCTTCACTGTGTTTGCACAATACATCAGAATGAGGATTTTGTATGTTTCCAAACAAGATTATCATGTGTTATCTGTTTTACAAGTTGTTCTGTCAATATTATGATTATACTTTCTTACTAATATATTTTCCTGTCCTTGTAGGTTCTGATGATGCGATTAGAATCTGATTTAGCACAGGTTCTGCTATCTGCGTGCAGAGGAGAACTAGGAAAGGTTTCACTGACCTGGTCACCTGAAATGGCAATGGTGGTTGTGATGGCGAGCCAAGGATACCCAGGCGCTTATAAGAAGGGGACTGTGATAAGAAATGTCGACAAGGCTGAGCAGGTTTCTCCGGCCGTTAAGATATTCCATGCCGGGACTGCATTGGATGGAGACGGTAACCTTGTAGCTGTTGGAGGCCGAGTTCTTGGTGTCACTGCAAAGGGCAAGGACATTGAAGAAGCAAGGGCAAGAGCATATGCCGCTGTAGATGCTGTTGATTGGCCAGAAGGGTTCGTTAGGCGTGACATTGGTTGGAGAGCACTGAGATAGAAGCAAGTGGCAAACTAGCCGCGACTATTTGAGAACCACAACTGCTGTGAGCTTGTAGTGTTAGTAATAAAAAGGGACGTAGTGTAACCTCCACTGTTGTAGCTGTGGGTAATAAAAAAAAAAAGTATTGCTACTGAAACAGTAGCATCTTCAAAACACTTGCTGACCGGCATTCGTTGGTCGAAGTTCGAACTGATCTTGTGTTCAGGCGAACATCTGATCTGAGTGGATTCTTCTCCCAAATACGTGGGACATATAATTTCTGGACCTGAGTTATTATATTATATATCTTTTTTTTTTTTTTGTGAGGATCACTTGAACTTAGTCATTGTTGTAATTGAGGTTGCAGATGTAAGCAGTGCACTTATTAAAACTTACACAAAAAAAATTGAAAACAATATTTTCAAAAATCAGAAAAACGTTTTCTTTTATTTTGTTAAAAAAGGTATAAATCTACAACACAGAAGCAATTGTACATTTTTCATTTTTGAACTGAGGCAATTGCAGATGCATGACTGGAGTGAGAGAGAGCAAGCGGACCGCAAAGCTCACGAGCGTGCAAAAGGTAGAGTAGTTCGCTTGTGTGCCTTTCCCGTCTCGGCCTAGCCGATACTGCTTCCCGGTTCCATCAAAAAAAAAAAAAAAAAAAAAAGAAGATACTGCTTCCCGGTGCTCGGCTACTCCGCTACTCCGTCACCATCACTTGGTGGAGTTCCAACAAGGCTACGCCGATCGCCGAAAAGGTTATTCGTTCGTCCACACGTGTCGCCTGCGGGTTGGTAGGAAGCTGGTAGTCCTTGCTTCTGAACACAATTCTAGTCCGCGCGCGGGTGGCTATGGCGATGCGGTGGTGGCCAGGGCTGTTCATCAACGAAACCGGCGAACCGGCTAGAAACCGGGTAATTCATTTCAACGCACAGATTACTGTTGATTGTACTAATTATTGTTCATTCGTAAGTGCGTCGAGCGCGGCCGGTTTCTTAGCAGGTTTATCCGAACCGCCATTGAACAGGCCTAGTGGTGGCTGCGGGTTGCCGTCCTGCTCGGCGTGATCCTGCTCCTGATGCCGTCGTCGTCCGTCTCTCAGATTATGACCCAAGAAGGCACCTACCCACCCTCTTCTACCTCCCCTTCTCGCGGCTTCTGAAAGACCTCCATCTTTCTTACACTATTTCTTGTTCAGTAGCCGATTTCCTTTTCTTTTTCAGTATCGTGTTTGCTTGTTGCGAAAGAGACCCACACTCAGTCAACATTGGAGACCTCTATCTACTAACCTCACCGCACCACCGCGCAGCTGAGGCGATCAGGGACATCTGGGCAGAGCTCAACTACAGTCCACGGCCGCCGTACGATGACGCGTGGTTCGAGTTCGACATCACGGGCTTTTGCGACTTGGAGTTGGAGGGCGGCGGCATCATGTGCGAAGAAGACCACATCTTCTCCCTGTACGCTCTGCTCTTTCTTCTCCTTCATGCATTGCCGGTTGCGGCAGAGGCCAGAAGCCCAGAAATTCGACGCCTTGGTTCTTACCTGCAATGTTATGCTTACATGTCGCTTCCGGCCGGCCGGTCTTCTTCTTACTTGCGGTGTACTGCTACGTCGTCTGCAGAAGCCTATCTGGCCAAAACTTGTCCGGGAAACTGTCGCCCAGAATCGGGAACCTGACCAAGCTGCAGAGCTTGTAAGCTTTTATTTCTGTATATGAGATCTTGTAGTATTCAAATCTTGCGTGTTCTGTTGAGTGAAAAGATCGATAGTCAAGGTGCTCCGCTTAATTAATTCGGTTACCGGCAGGATACTAGGGGACAACGCCATTTCTGGACCCATTCCTGACAGCATAGGAACGCTTGAGATGCTAGCGGCCCTCGACTTGTCCAACAACCGGCTCACTGGGAACATCCCAACCTCACTTGGAGACCTCAACAACCTCTTTCATCTGTAAGGTTTCTTCGCTTCCATCTTCCTTCATTTTTCCGACGGCGCTTGCGTTGCAGTAGTAGTCACTAGTCAGTGCAGTACATTTTCGTTGTTTCTCCTTGTAGCATTGGCTTGCATTGTCATTTTCTTTTGTAGAGATCTTTCGTTTAACAATCTTAGTGGTCCGGTGCCATACATTGGTGCAAACCTTTTCACATACAGGTAACCAATCCAGCTTATTATCCATTGATACAGGTAACCAATCCAGCTTATTATCCATTGATCTTCTCTTATCGAGTCTGTACTACATTATATATAAAGAAAACCATTGTTGTATTGTTCTTGTTCATACAGAGCCATTGGAAATCCGTTGATTACTAGCGATCCCAACTCCCAATATAATAGCTCTGATGAATCAGATGATCCACAGAGTGAGATCTTGCAGTCATTAAGTTTTGAGAAGATTTTCTTTTCGCCCTGTGGTGGTACTCATATTTGCCTACTTTCTCCCAGCCCAACCGCGCGATGGCATGACCAAAAGCCAGAAAATCGCTGTAGTGTCAACTGTTGTTGGTTCGGTAATTTTGGCTGCTATGGTCGGACTTGGAGTGTTCCTTTGGTGGCGGTATAAGCCTAACAAACGACAGATCGTTCCTTATTAAATGGTATGCATTCTATCGTTGCAGCAATTGCAGTTAACGAAATATGTCTTTCACTAACCCTTACAGGATCTGCCTATTGATTGTTCATGGCTCACCGAAGGAATGGCGGACAATCCTAATCCTAACAAGCCTAAAGGATTTAGATAAATTTTGTTTCTATAGTTCTACATTAAGTGTTTTCTGGCACGGTTCTTGATATTTGTAATGTTATCAGGATCTCAGTGAGACCATAATCGGTGGGATTGATGTTGCCGCTCTTCAGCTTTGTCCTGGAAGAAGAGATGTGCTCTGTTTTAGAATTTTCTGTTTCTGGCACGGTCCTAAGCTGAACTTTATGATCCACGGTCTCAAATATGATACTAGATGACAATGTGCAGTCGCAAGAATTTCTCCAAAATCACTACCAAAGACGCCGAGCTAGCTACATGTAGTTCATCATCAGTTCATAGCCGACGAGTACAAAAAACCCTCAGCCTCTTGCTCCTACTCCTAGAACCGCTGCAACCGTGCGCCGCCATCTCTGAAAACGCAGCACCGGCCAGCGCCTGCCTGGCATCCTCCTCCAAAGCCTTCACGCCGCCCTCGCTCATCATCAGCAGGCTCACGTCGCAGCTCTCCTTACACAGTAGAAAGCTGCAGCGCGTCCTGCCTCCCAGCGACGCCATGTCTGCTCTCACGGCTCTCAGCCTCAGGCCGCGGACCGCCGCGGCGATGTCGGCGAGGAGGCCCGGGCGGTCGTCGCAGCTGATGGAGACCTGGATGTAGATTGATTGCTCGTCGGCGCCGGTGTGGCAGTCGACGGTGATGCAGTTTGACTCTGAAGGGATGGGGATTGGCTGTAGTGTGGCTTCGGATGTTCTCCTCTTCAGGCCCTTGAGTTGGTCGATTGTGCTCGCTAGCAAGGTGGCCTTGTCCATCTGTTTGTTTGTTCATTTGCAGACAGTAACAGAAAAACTGCTGTTAGTTGTGGATTTAATTTGTGGTTCAGTTCTTGTAGATTAATTTACTTAAGGATCAGCACTTCGTGAACTGGAAATGCAGAGAGGACTGTAACGAAACTAAAAAAGAGAGGTTTCCTCTAAAATGCACCAACTTTATCTGCCTTTTTTTGCAGAGTTAAAAAACTGTTGATATGTGACTTTTGTCTTGCAGACCGACCTGCTTGGTATCAGGGATCATTCTCCTCAGCGTAGCGAGATGGGCGTTGATCCTCTCCCGCCGCCGCCTCTCCGCGTCGCTGTGGATCTTCAGTGCCCTCGCCTCCGTCGTGCTCCTCCCTGCCGACGACGACGACCGCTCCGGCGCCACCGAGTTGACCTGCCGCAGAGCCATGTCTCCGTACACCGAAGAAGGAAGAACACAGCCACCATGCTGCAGTGCCTGCCAATGCTGCTCGTACTGCGTCCCTTCTGGGAACGGTTGACATGTACTAGCCATCTGTCCTAATAAGATCCTCTGTCGCCAGTCAGAGGCAAGAGCTCAATGCTGCAAGAAAAAAACGACAGTGTAATTGGCGAAACAAACCACAATAACCACTTTCTTGAAACGGCAGGAACACTGAATTTCATGATGATGATGATGATTGATATGCATAACATAGATGGACGGATAAAAAGAAACAGAGATATGATTAAACCAGTGTCCAGGAGTGACTCCATACCGGTGGGCTGTCGGTGGCCAGAAGATCAGAGCTAGTGTGGTAGCGAGGAAAGTGAGGAGGAAGCCGAAGGCTACTACTTAACCTCTGCAACTAGTACGCACGAAGAACAGCAACAGCGATCGCTACGTCCACATCTCGCTTTGATGCAGGGTATATATGCTTTTCTGACTAGTATGGTTGAGAAGATGATCACCTCATGATACGAGTGAATATTTTATATGCGCACACGTGTGCTACTGCTGACCAGCACCAACCAACCCCACCAGCGGACGACGATCCTTTTGGACTGATGACACGGATTAGTCTTGATCTTGGGACTGTCAATCTTGTGACCTCGGGACTGCACCCTTTATAATCTGTTGAATTGAATTAGGGACAAATTGTCCCAACTGATCAATCACACGTACAGTTCATAATGCGTTTCACGAAGAGATTTTTAATAACTCAACACGAGTAGTACTACTAGTACTGGCTTCAAGCCAGCAGTGGGCGCACAAACACGCAACAGTGACAGTATCACAAGGCGGCTTCGTCGTGTGGCTGCAGCTCATGCGGCCGCCCTTTGCTTTCACATCGACAAACTTTGCGGCGCCGCGCCGCGCCGGACGTGGCAGGTTCCCTAAAATACGCTTTTCGTGCACGTGGTTAGCCGGTGATGGAGAGTTGATTAATTCAGGGGCAAAATAGAAGAGGCGAAAAGTTCAGGAAAAGTGCTAGACCAAAATCCACTCTGGATCCGGAGACGATCTCATTCCCGATCGACGAGTGAAGGTATTAGTAACGGTTGAACTATACTCCAGTGAATTGTCTATTCTTTCATATCAGTTTAACTTTTTAAGTGTAATTAATCAGTACATAGTAGCTAACATTAGATTTAGAAGTTTTGAGTTCAAGTCTCGATGATCGTAGTTTTTGTTACGCCACTTCTATTTTCACACACATTTATGTCCCGCAAAGAGGAGCTAACAGTGACACACCTACACGCGAGGATCAAGATGTTCTTGTTCCTTTGACCGGCCAACAGGAGAGACTGAGAGAGACACACACATGCCGACATGCGCGAGACTGTGAAAGAAGGATAATCGGTTTACCGGTCATTCCTTGGTACATACGCGAGTCCTTCGGCTTGGGCTATAGTGGGCTTTTACTTGGTGGCATAACGGCCCACAGTATCGCATGGGTCAGGGCTCAAGCTTAGTCTCAGGTGTTACAGTTGCTTGGTTTGGATCCATGGAGACTCTGCAGTGCGTATCACCGTATTCTGAACACATGTCGAGTACATGTGACACCACGCATTGGGATTTCGATGTACTGGATAAGCATTCCACATCGTCTCGTACATCATACCTTGCGGCTCCGTTACCCGGGTCCGACACGCTACGCAACCCGTTTTACTGTCACTGCCACGGGGGGCCCACCAACCGTCATTTGGCGCTCGGCGGACAAGTGGACCGCGGGTCCCATCCAGCCCAGCCCACGGAGAGGCCACCCACATAACTAGATGCCACCGACATCTGGGCCCATGTGACCATCACGAATGTAACGGCCCCACTGGACAGTGGAAGCGACCCAATGCAACCAAAAAGCGTAACGTCTCCAACCACGTGTCCACGGCCCCCGAGAAGATATCACCATTTAGCGCTACGTCATCTCCAGCTCGACAGCAGTCTATGACGGGCGGGCCCTGATCTATAACTATAGTCCAACCCACACGTAAAGGCAGTCGCCACCGTTTTCGTGCCGGCACGCTCCCTCTTCCTCGTTCACTTCCTCTCGTCTTTCTGTCCTCTTCGTCCTCGGACCTCGGCCGCACCGACCTCGCGCAATCTCCGCCGGAGTGCGGCAATGGGCAGCGTGGGAGGTGGTGGGTGGCGCATCGATCGACCTCATGCATTCAATCCCTTTCTGTCTTCTGAGGTTGCTTATTACTTGATTCCTTGCGCTCTTGCAGGCGGCGGCGGCACCAAGGTCGGGCTGCCGGCGCTGGAGATGGCGCTCGCGTTCCCGCAGGCCACGCCGGCGTCCCTCTTCCCTCCCTCCGGTGAGACCCCTTTGCTGGCTCCCGGCTCCGGCTGCCTGTTCCGCTTTTGTCGTAGTACAGTTTTATTAATCCCTTTCGCTGGAACTGGAAAGGAAGGACAACCGATTTGGTTATTCTGTTACGGCTGTTTTAGCTGCAAAAAGTACTGCCTGTCCCATGTCAGAGGAAGGAATTGGTTGCAATATTATTGTATTCATCACTGTTGCATTGGAGTCTTTACTGTTCTGTTACATCCTTTTCTGGGAATAACCTTTAGCCGTCGATTGCTTAATTGGGCATAAGTTGGCTGTGCTGCAGGGAGCTCTAGAGCTGTGTTGGAATTTTGAATCTTGTCAAGTTTTGGGATTGGACTGTAATGTTTATGATTTGCCCTCATGGTTCGACTTGGTGGAGTTTAGTTAGTATCTGAACTAATAAAAGGAATGTATAATTGGAGAGCGATAGATTTCTTGTAATCTAGTTATGCACAAAGAACTATAGCAGCTAAGACTAAGAGTCTTTTATTATATGCATATGCCTTCAACTGATGGACTATCGATGGGTTGCTTTCAATAATTGCAATTGATTACCTTGTTTGTCATTTTCGTTGACCTCTCTGCTTCTGGTTGGATAATATTGATTAGACGGTTTGTTGGCACAATTTGTAGTAAGCCAATAATCTGTGGAATTTTATTGGGTTCAGAATAAACCAATATACTGTACTGTTAACCATAAAAAAAAATAGACTGAACCAAGATACAAAAAGGAATTGAGAAAGATATGGTTTTTCAGTGTCATCTTCCTATGATGAACTAGGAGTAGTCTTCTATGTGCTTGAAATGACATATTTGAACTGATGATTTGTCAGGTAGCCTACTTTCATTTATCACAAATAATCTGCCTTGTTCTTATTTTCTTTCTGGCAATGAGACAATGAGTACTTCCAACTGAATAATATTGGGTGGTTTGTGGGCGCATCTTTGGTATTATGTCATAACTGATGTAGATTTATACTTCTTAGTTGTTGTCAGAATGTACTTGAGTTTTGTTTTGCAACCTCTTTCTGACTCTAGATTTATTATGTAAATTAATTTCTGGTGGAGCTAAGTTAGTTAATACTGTGTAGTGTTGCTTACAAGCGTGGATTATACAATCATTATTTGTTACATGTGAACGATGAACCACCACATAACAGTTTATCTACATGAGGGCTCATATGTTGTTGCTTTCAGTGTCGGACTACTACCAGTTTGATGATTTGCTAACTGATGAAGAGAAGGCACTAAGGAAGAAGGTCCGCGGTATTATGGAAAAAGAAATCGCTCCCATTATGACTGAAGTATGTTCTTACTAAAGACAGTCCCAGTCCTTCATATTTTCTCACTGAACATAGATGTGAAGTAGCTTTACAGCACATCAAGGCATACATTTTTGGGCCCAAATTTTGTAGTGATTTTAGTAGATATTATAGTTCTTATATTCTATATTCTATTATATGACACTTGTTGTGTCATCTCCCTTGAACCTACTTGCTGATGCATTATAAATCTACAATACCGCCTTATCTTTCCATAGGCTTACTCCGTGTCATTTTGCTTCCACAGTACTGGGAGAAGGCAGAATTCCCATTTCTTGCAATTCCCAAACTTGCAACTCTTGGCTTAGCTGGAGGTACCACAAAGGTACATGTACCAGAGCTTTTATTTGAGCTTTACTTTAGGATTCCAGATTTCACCCACATTAGCTCCATTCCATTGAAATTTGATAGTTTTTATTTTCAAAATTTTTATTTCGAAATTACAGAGTTATGGGTGTCCAGGACTCTCGCTTACAGGTAGTGCTATTTCAATAGCAGAAGTTGCACGGGTTGATGCGAGCTGCTCCACATTTATTCTAGTGCACTCCTCTTTGGCAATGTCCACAATCGGTAAATCACATATGTTCCAAAACATTTTATACTTTATGTTTTATAGGATTTTGGACAAGATGTTTTACTTCTGAGCTCATCTCTGTATGTTTGGATATTTTGTGAAGAGTAGCCCTTTGTGGATCCGAGGCTCAGAAGCAGAAGTACTTACCATCGCTTGCTCAGTTAAAAACTATTGGTTGCTGGGTGAGTTATGTTACCTGATTGATGTTGTAATCATGATTTACGCAGTCACAACTCTTCACTTCATTAGAGGATGCAATATGATATTTCTCATTTGCGGGTTGTCTGCTTTGTGCAGGCATTGACAGAACCAGATTATGGCAGTGATGCAAGCTCCTTACGGACTTCTGCGACAAAGGTTTAACCATTGGGAAGCATGTTAAGTGTTAGTGATGATGGGTAAGTCCATATCCTCTCCACACTATCTTACCATGTCGTTTTATATTTTGGAAGGTACCTGGTGGTTGGCATTTGGATGGGCAAAAGCGCTGGATAGGTAACAGCACTTTTGCAGACGTGCTTATTATTTTAGCTCGGAATGCAGATACAAACCAACTTAATGGGTAATCCTCTTCTTTCGTTTTGTGGAACTTGTGTTACTAGCAATGTTTCAATTTATGGATTACCCTGCTCACCGGTATTTAATCTGATACACCTCTCTAGATTTATTGTGAAGAAAGGAAGTTCTGGTCTCAAAGCCACGAAAATTGAAAACAAAATTGGACTCAGAATGGTTCAAAATGGTGATATAATTCTAAATAAAGTATTTGTCCCTGAGGAAGACAGATTGACAGGCATCAATTCGTTTCAGGATATTAGCAAGGTACTGGATACATCTTTTGCTACCTCCGCTCATCCCTTCCCTGTGGGTTAATCTGATTTTGATTGTCGCAAACCTTTAACTGCTGAAGCAGGTACTTGCCATGTCTCGCATTATGGTGGCATGGCAGCCAATTGGCATATCAATGGGAGTTTTTGACATGTGCCATCGGTAAGAATCACTTTATGGATCTATTTCTTGTTCATTCTACTTGCCACGTAGTTTACTCCTAGTGTATGCCCTTGGATAGGTATTTGAAAGAAAGGAAACAGTTCGGAGCCCCACTGGCTGCTTTTCAGCTAAACCAAGAAAAGCTGGTTCGAATGCTTGGCAACATTCAGGCCATGCTTCTTGTTGGCTGGCGACTGTGCAAATTGTATGAATCAGGCAAAATGACACCAGGCCATGCTAGTTTAGGCAAGGTTTGTGGATTATATTATAGTTATCAATGTTTTTTTTGTTGTGAGTTCCATGTTTCGTCACGAGTAATTTCTTGCACAATTTGTTGATAACAATTGAATATAGGCATGGACGTCTAGGAAAGCCAGGGAGGTAGTTTCTCTTGGCCGAGAGCTATTGGGCGGCAATGGTATATTGGCTGATTTTCTAGTCGCAAAGGTAAGAGCCAACACATACCCTTTAACCTTCTCTTAGCCTGAAAAATAGTTAGAAAATTCAATGATTGTCTTTTGAGACTTTCTACTATGCCTTGTAAACCATGTGATGTAAATGACAATCTTTGCAGAAAAACGTGCCCTTAATAATCCTTTTTGTGACAGGCATTCTGTGATCTGGAGCCGATTTTCTCCTACGAGGGAACCTACGACATTAACAGCCTGGTGACCGGCAGAGAGATCACCGGGATCGCCAGCTTCAAACCTGCTGCATTTGCAAAATCACGCCTATGATTTATTATTATTATTATTATTTTGTTGATGAAGCTGCAATCAACTAGGCCCATGTATATTAAGACGATGCGAGAATAAGGGTAGAAGACCCAAAATGGAGGCCCTATGTTGAATATCAGTGCATATTAACACATGAAATGTAGTTGCAAAAATAATGTGGCAAGAGTTGCAAAAAAAATGTGTAATGAGATAGAGCACACCATTGCCACTTATCATTTATCTGATTACATAAAAAGTGTATTACCAGAGTTAGAACAGTGGAACAACCAATCTGTAAAGACCTGATAAATGATGACCATTGACCAGAATACCATCAGAACATAGACCTGAACGTATGATCAAAATAATTGTATTACAAAAGTCCTGTATGAACCGGTCTTTCCCATGAATCCAGAGTCTGAACCCAGTACCGTCGCCAATATACCTCGTAAGAGGCTGCACCACTAGATGTCGTGCCGACGCTTCGTGAAGAAGCCCGTCCGCTTGGGCTAACTGGGTATGATGCCGGAACCAACGAATGGAACACATCACCGGGAAAGACGTGTTAGATGCAACACTCCGAACAACACGTCTAGTAACTTTTTTTTTAACAACAGCAACAAATCTGTACACACGCATACACAGACTAAACAAGCAGATTTGGCATGGGCATAAGCAACCATTGAAAAAAATGGTTGGACACATCTCAATCAAGCTAAATTTGTCAATATTAACTCTGCAATCTGGAAGCAAGCGAAACAACCAGCGACCACCTTGGAATTACAACCGCACTAATGCTCTTGCTGATGCGGAATAAGCCAAAGCCTTTCCGTGACATGAACAATTGCAAGATCAATCACTAAGGAATTGTAACAACTCTAGCTCCATCCAACCTTCACTAAAGAATGCAACGGAAATCCAACTGATGACTACTGTTAATTTACATCAAAAAGCAGCTGCTTGCTTCTTCTTTGAAGTTAATACTTTTTTCTCGTGAGAATTTCTTGAATTCACGGGCACTTATCTAATAGTTCGAGCAGGCTGTCATTGTTATTTGATAAGCCAAATGTATCTGTCAGTAAAAAGCTAGTCAATATAATGAAGCATTATACGGATACAAAAACTAGTTCCTCAAAATTCCCGTTGAAGTGTCTTGTACCTCCTTTGTAGTGGCTGTTTTTTTGCAGTCAGAAAATATTTTACGCATCATCAACACCAGCCATAGGATCATTATCCTCAGGTGCACCACCGGCCATGCTCCCATCTTTGCCACCAGCTGGTAAATCATTGCTCTCATCTTCATCATCAGCTGGGGCATCCTTCATCTGATAATCCACCTTGAAATCATAGTCTTCATCCATGTCATTCAGCACACTAAACTTGTTCGCTTTGCGCCGCTTCTTCTCTGCTTTTCTCTTGCGGGGATCTAGTATACCCTCAGCAGTGTACAGCTTGTCATTTTGTGTGCTAGCACTGGTTGCTTTGCTTCCTTCACGATCATTTACATCAGACATTGACTCCTCATGGCTTTGCTCAACAGCTCCACTTGGCTTCTTGTCATCCTGGTCAGTGCAAGAAAAAGAATCATTTAACAAGGGTAAGCATAGTGAACAATGCAAGTTGAATGTTTATTTGCAAAACAAAGCATGTTGCATGGAATATTTGCATGTGAATTATGTATTAGAAATAAAATTTGAAGGAATACTTTGACATACTAAGAGTTTACGATCTTGCAAGGATTATCCATCAAATCAAGAGGGACGTAATAAACTGCTTTAAAAGTTTTGTGCCTCAAACAGATTGGCAGAAACATCCTAACATGTGTACCGAGTTGAGACCATGCTACTAGCCATACAATCAGTGATGCAACGCATCTGGCCATCACAATTCACAAGGAAAGGAACTATTGGATTATAATAACAGGAAGGTTGAAACATGACACAAATCTACAGTAATAAGAATAGTTAAAATTATCATCTGAATTCAGGGGAAACTGAGATACCTCTATCATATCTTCATCAATGCTCAATGGGGCATTAGGAAGAATCTCAATATGATGGAAGTCTTCAATAGACTTTAGACCACCAATATATGACTCAGCTTTGTAAATTTCATCAATATTGAATTCCTTCCCAGCTTCTGTTATAATTACTGCATCCGACTCCTCAACAGAATCCCTTTTAGGTGGCAGCGTATAATACGGTATTCTACCTATGAACAAGAGGGTCAAGTCACGAAAACAAAATTACTTGACAAGTTCACGTTGGAAATGATAGATCCTACCTTCATTCCAATCATGAAGCACAATTTTTGCAGCAGCTTCAACATCCACTATACCACCCTTTTTCAATTTCCCCCGGAGAGTGGCAACTTTCTGGAGGAAATCATCAACTGAACTAAAACTTGGCACCTTGTACAGAGACAGCAACTTCTCATGCAGGCAAATACTCAGGATCTCCTTGACTATTAACAGTAACAAAGAAGAAGAAAATGGAACATGTCACGTTACACTTCAAGTCACATTTATGTACTAAATGAACTGCCTCAACGGAGTTAATAGAAGTGACGCACGGGGGAAAAAAAGAAGAAGAAATGTTGCTTACCAGGACTGATCAGATCATCCATTTTCTCAACTCTTTTGCAGTTGCGAAGGGCAACAGACACACCACTTTCAGAAGATTTGAGCATAACAACACCAGGACAATCCAACAACTTCACCTTCTTATCTAAATGAACTTCTTGCATAGATCTAGTAACCCCTGGAGTTGAACCAACATTGACCACTCTAGACCTCTTCAAGCTATTGATCAGACTGCTCTTGCCCACATTAGGAAGACCAACAATACCCACTGTAATTGCCAGTTTGAGCTGCAAGCACAATAGTGATAAACAATTATTTTAAATCAGGCCCCACAATTCCAGCTAGAAAATTTAGAAAGCACATCCTTGGACAATAAAAAGGATTCTATAGATCTTTTACATAAATGGAAATATGGTAATCAATTAATCATAAAGCACGCATAAGCATGAAAAAAGGAAGCAAAGGTTCAATTAGAATGAAGTCAGGTTATGAAATACACAGGACGAAAGAATAAGGGTACACCACTTAATGATTAATGAATATGCCCCAACGTCCAACGAGAATCAACTAGCACGATAGGTGACTGAAACTAGATATATAAAAACACCTAATAGCATTATAATCAATATAATCAATTACCTCATGGCTTCTGGAATAGTTCTTGAGCAATTTGATCAGGTTCTCAGCACCAAGACAATCACTGCTTTGTGGGATATTGCTTGCTTTGTCAAGTTTTGATGATTTCCATCCCAGCTTCGTTCTCTGCTCTTGGGTATTGCACTTAAATGCAACAGTTGGCATTTCTTCCCTTAGATAAGTAAGCCACTTCTCTACTGCCTCTTTGGGAACAAGATCTACAACAGCAGCAACAACAAAGCTTTTTAGTCGCATTAAAGTCAGAGTCAGCTAAAGATGGAACCCGCAAGAACTAGCAACAAAAAGCATATGAAAAAACAGCAGACAATACAAGTGTGAAAAATGACCGACTGAAGCTGATAGCTTACCGTGCGAACAAGATCTCAAATTTACAAATTAAAACTGGGATGAAAGGCATAACATCATAAAAGTAACTCTCAAAACAAAATGGCACTATACCTATTTTGTTGAGAAGTAGGACAATCCGTTTACTTGGATCGGCCTTTCTAACCATCCTTTCCATGTCAATGCAACGGGTTCCTAGTGGGTCCCTTGCATCAAGAACCTCAAGAATCACATCAGAAGCTTCAATTACTTTAACAAGCTCCTTGTAGAACGATCTCTCTGAATGATCTGGGAACATATTCAGCATACTTGCTTAGAAAAGGAGTTGCATTCAGTAGGGCAATTAAATCATGAACAAGAGAAGACAAATTTACCATGGCTCTTTGCCACTGCTAAAGGAGCATCCTCCTTTGCTGCATCCTTCTCTGCAAACTGAGTGCCCTGTGCAGAAGCTGCAGAGGCAAGATTTGCAATGTCCTCGTCTTCAAGCAATCCAAGTTTCCTCTTCCGAGCCTGAAAAGAGCTGTATCAATAAACTAGTTTTGCTATTATGCCATTAATTGCCTTCATGGATGCTTGCTGACATTTGATACAAGGCCCGTGACTGGAAAGTCAGGAACAAACAACACAATAATTCAATAGGAATGAAGTGCAGTTAACTTGTGGTTGTGGCGTGTCAACCTGATTGTTTTCAATCAGCTTTCCAAGAGTCAGCCCACGACTAGATTTGAGGTTCAGTGTGTATGTCAGATGATGGGAAGAGGAAAAGGAGTTAAAGGAGGGAGTGGAAGGTGGGAGTTTGGACTTTTTATTCCCGGTTTCTATATTGCTTTGTCATGGGGGTGATGGATAGAGTTCAATGGAGAATGTTATTCCACTGTTTGTTACATGAGTTTATGAGTAGGTAGTAGAGGCCTAAGTCAGAACGAACTGTGAGAATGCAACTTCTAATCATCGTACATTCACCCAATTACAACCACCCAACTAGGGAATAGTTCGTCTGCCTAGCCGAGCCTACTTAGCATTCCTCCGTCGGGTGCAACAGACATCAACGATTTAACCCGAAGCAATAACCAACGATACTGCTACTGCCATCTACTGCATTAGGCACACTCGAGTCGATGCTCCTAAAACTAACAAAGCAAATTATCGAAGTACAGGCAGCATCTCCATGTGAATATGTGATGACATTGACGAGGTAGTGAAGAATAATTTCGGTAGTGAAAGTAAACAAACAAAGGGCTGGATTAAGCTGTTCGATCCGTAGCCCGTAAGCATAGCACCACCGACAACAGACAAAGAGATGTTACTCACCCTCTCCTTGCGCGCTTCCTTCTTGGCCTCGAGCTCCTGCAGCGCCTGCGCGCGTCGCACCTCGAGCGCCTTGAGCTCTTGCTCCTTGAAAGGCCACTCGTTGGGGATACCGGGGTCCTTCTCGACCTTCTTCCGGCCGCCCGCCCTGCCCTCCTTCTTGGCCTCCTTGCGCTTCTTGCGGTGGTGCTCCTTCACCTTGCGGAGCACCTTGTGCTTCTGCCGCAGCGTCACCCGCTTGCTCTTGCTCTTCTTGCTCTTCTTCACCATCTTCCCTTCTCTTGCCGCGGCCGCTCGCTGTTCGGAGGGTACGGAGAGGAGAAAGAAGAAGCCTGGCAACTGAAGGAGGCGGCGCGGGTCGTCGGCGGCGTTAGGGTTTTAGGAGGGAAGATGGCTGCCTATATGCAACTCGGCGTAGCTCGGTCCATGCGTGGTGGCCCACCAAGGCGGAGTGGATCCAGCCGGGCATGGTAGTTAGGCAACAAGAGATTCTCAGCCCATCAAAGCATAAATCAGCCCAGGTCCGCTTCTTTCTTTTATTTGTTTTTCACTTTCATTTTCTTCTGTGTGAGTCAGTGAGTGTGTCTTTTTTTTTTTTTTTGCGAGGGAGTGAGTGTGTCTGCATAACAGTCGGTTGTGTTTGTTTTGAGCGGCAGTCAATTTTTAATTTTAGGAAAAACAGACACGTACACATGTACATATCTGTTGTGTTGTCCTAAAAATAAGCAATGACTGTCAAAAACACATTGTTACATAATAGGAGACAGAAGATACAAGGACCGGCCCAAAGATCATTACGGATCATAGTTCAGGAGTCAGAACAAAGACAACAGTTGATCCGAAAAGAGACAACTTTAAAGAGAAGACGCATCATGTCGAGGGAAGAGATCCGAGATCCTTCATAAGAGCTTCAGTTGTGCACGTCCACCCCATGCAACCACACCATGTTCAGAAAAGTGCAAGTAGTACGGCAAATAATCCATCACACATACATGCCCAGTTATAGGAGATCAGCATAGGCAATCATGCGAAGATTTGAACAGAAATAAGGAAATAATCCTTCTGACTGTTAGCCACCTATAATTACTCAATCAGGGCCAGCCCTGAGGGGAGGACTGGCAGGGCGACGGCCCAGGGCCTTTGAATCGAAGGAGCCTCACCTCATGGCATGTCTATAAGGCCCATCGTTCAATAAGACAAAGGAATCACACGCCATGCAGTTTTATTTTCTTTTGTTACTCAAATATCTTGTAACATGTTCTTTTATACATTCTCAATAGAATTGTCCCACTCGTTCGTTTAAAAAACACCGGTGACGATGACAATCAATACTCGACACGAAATAGTAAAATGGTGATTGTGAATCCAGTGTCAATTTAGTGCACGGCCAAGCGATGGCCAACAATCCAGTGATCCTTGTATTAAGTGTTGGTCTTAGTTCTTAGAGCATGATAGATAAATAGATTGATTTATCTGATCCAGTCTTTTCACAAATTTTAGCAACATCATGTTGACCAGAAACATGCGTAATAAGGAGCCATAGAAAAAATTCTTTCATAAAGGAGCCTCCGCTTTTAGGTTCGCCCCGGGCCTCTAAAATCTTAGGACCGGCCCTGTCAAGGCCGGCCCTGAGGGGAGGGCTGGCAAGGCGATAGCCCAGGGCCCTTGAATCGAAGGAGCCTCACCTCATGGCATGTCTATAAGGCCCATCGTTCAATAAGACCAAGGAATCACATGCCATGCAGTTTTATTTTCTTTTGTTACTCAAATATCTTGTAACATGTTCTTTTATACATTCTCAATAGAATTGTTCCACTCGTTCATTTAAAAAAGACCCGTGACAATGACAATCGATACTCGACATGAAATAGTAAAACGGTGATTGTGAATCTAGTGTCAATTTAGTGCACGGCCAAGCGATGGCCAACGATCCAGTGATCCTTGTATTAAGTGTTGGTCTTAGTTCTTAGAGCATGATAGATAAATAGATTGATTTATCTGATCGAGTCTTTTTACAAATTTTAGCAACATCATATTGACCAGAAACATGCGTAATAAGGAGCTATGGAAAAAAATTCTTTCATAAAGGGGCCTCTAAAATCTTAGGACCGGCCCTGTACTCAATAAGGAATGAACCTTATGTAAATTTAGCCAATGCGTTATTTTCAATCAGAGAGGTCATTATGCAGAAAAATGTCATGCATTCAATGACCTTCGTGTCTTTCCGTCGAGCAGCATTGGCACTTAGAGATGATCAATTTTAATGTTTTTTCATTTTCACTCAGAGCCAAATTAGGGCGAAAAAAATACCCAAAGCGTTCAGTCCAGCATCCAGAAGTTGGGTGGCAGTTTATTAGGAAAAAGTCTGACAGAATCAATATCATCGTGATCCGGATTCATATACTCTTAATAAGTATCGAAAATTTAGCTGAGGCCGATTGGTCATCAACAATACGTTTCTTCTCTCCTATCCCTTGTTCTACAGATTAGAAGCCCAACATTGATCACCAGTTACAACATCACGACTACTGCACCAAAGCCTCGAACAATTGTTTTTCTGTGGATTGAAGTGCCTTGGGAATCACTCCAAGTATTCCAGCAATCTTGATCTTCTTTTTGATATAGTGTACATAGAACTTTGGTCTCTGCCTCTGAAAAATAGAAACAAATACAATACTTTGGATTCAACATAGTAAACAGTGACAAGCATGACACAATGCATTTTCATGAAGTATTATACCCGACTTTTAATAGCATCTGCAATGAACTCCCGAGCTATATCCTCTGCCATCTAAAAGGCAAAATAAACATGGCATTAGACATAGTATACTCCAACAAAGTAAACCTAAAGAGTCAAATACTTGAGAGACATATACTTACTTCCGTGGTAATGTATGATGTGCAAATACGAAACTGAAAAGGGTAATGAGGTGGAATAGATAAGCGTGTAAAACTGGAAATGTTGCATTGTAAACTAACATGTAAATCAAGAGGAAAAAAAACTGACCTCCTTTTCCATATTAGACCAGTCATCATTATCCAGTGCAGCTTTCATTTTAAGATGATATCGTGGAAACGTATTCAATTTGTAGACACAATCCAAAGCATCTCTGAAAGTCATCTGATGTTGAAGGGGAAAAGGCACTCTAATCAACACAGTTGTCGTTACAGATAAGCTTAGCTACACATGAGACTAGGTTAAGGTGCAGACAACTAACCTTCAGCTTATCGATCCGCTTCCAAATCTCAAAATAGACACCATCTAACTCCTTGTACCAACATATATCCAAGCGCATCGTTTCTATGCATTCCTGAATTACAAGATGCAATAGTTAGATGCAAAACCATGTGAATTAAATTAAGTCAATGAGTGTGATGAGGGATCCTACATAATAGGCCATGCGAGCTACACCCTCAGTTATCTTTGAAAAGCATGAAGCGATCTTGATTGCTTGGTAACATCCTCTGGTGCATATTTTCCCCCACTAAATAACATAGGGGTTATTACACAGCGAGAACAGATATAGACAATGTGATTATATATATGGTTTTTGAATGGTCACTTACCGTAAGAGAGGGGCGCTTCATTAGTACATAATCCTCCATCCACTATTTCAAGATATATAAAAGGCTGTTAGGTCCAACAAAATAAGCAAAAAGCACTATGCAAACTTTAAAGCCTTACTTAACTTGACATATGATGTCATACCTTAAGATTCTTTAATAATTCTTTCCAATACCTGAGATATTCTAGTTCAACCTCATAGCTGTGGAAATACCCACGGTAGAGAGTCCAATTCCCATATCCGTAACCACCCTAGATGATGGAGAAACAGAATATACAGCTTAGCGGGAAAAATAGGGATGAGAAATAACATAGCTTCATTTTTAAACAATGTTTTGTAACAATGTAACTATAATGCCCCTCTACCTGTAACAGTATATACAGCTTAGGAGGGGGGGGGGGGGGGGCTAACAATTAACATACTTTATTCTAACAAGGTTTTGTAATAGTGCAACTACCAACTAAAATCCTACCAATATATCTTGAGGCACTATTAGAGTCCAGTGTTCTCAACAGGGCTAAAATGCCTAGAACTATTAGTAGTAAAAAACAAGGTTTTCAAGCTGCCCCGTGTTCCCGTGATGGTTTGATAAATTAATTCATGAGCTATATATATCTGCCATATGCCACTATGTTATGGCTGATTGAAGTGATGGCTATATATCTGGCATATGCAACTATGTTATGACTGACTGAGGCGAGGATAAATTGATACCTAAAGCTTGATAGACATTACACGAAGCCAAAATTAGTGCAAATTTATCTACAGTCAAAGTCCTTGTTTTGCCTTTTTACAGAATTATGCTACAGAGGTTCCCATTTAGTTTTTGTTTTCCAAAACATGTAATAAAATGACTACAAACAAATAAAGGTACTTTCAGGACTACACAGACATTAATATAGAAAAATACATACATAATTTTGGGGGACTAAACGTTGGTAGTCATCCAAGCCAGCAACTGTGTGGAGAAAGGACCACCAAATATGCCATCATTCTCAATTTCCCTAAGTAAGCCCTCCTCGTGAAGATAGGGCACAAGGTGCTCCCCTTTGAGTTTAGTTATATCTTCCTCGAGGCACTCAAGTTTCTCCTCAAGCTGATATAGTGGGTGATCATCTTCTAATTCAGCATTATGCGGATGAGCCTTCGGCTCAGTGGTGAGAGAGCCGGGTTGGCAGCCCACCGGTGGGGGTTCGACCCTCATTTCTGCACTTGCACTGTAGTAAAATAATAGTAGCTGCAGTATAGAGAAAAAAATCCCCTCGCTCCTCTCTACTCCAAAGCACAGGTAAAGACTCGCGTCATTACTCATAAGGTCAGTTGAGTCCCTATGTATAGAAAGGAAGGGGATTCAGGGGTTTTCTCGACCTGCGTGAGAAGGTCTTCTCCTTAGAAAAATGTTTGGGGGCTGTCATATCCCCCGCAGGTCGAGTTTTAATTCAGCATTATATACCTCACCATTCTTGCGCATTTGCCGTGTTACCTGCAGACAATGAGATCACTGATGAGTGATGAGATTAGTCAAATACAAGCCGAAAGGTAAGGAAACCAACTCATACGTAGAGAGTAGATGAAACTGAAGCAATGTTTAAGAGAACCAATGACATAAATACATAATATGTAGAGAGAGCGAGGCGGATATATATACAGTATTATACGAATCAAACCAACCTTGAGAAACTTGATGCGATACAAGATATTCTGGATTTGGAGTTGGTTAAGCTGATCATAGTCCGGTTTAACATCGATGACGACACGAGGAGGCGAGCAGGGCAGTCTTGCAGCGTAAGCTTGGACCTCTTCGTAGCTGATATCCTCTCCCAGACCCAATTCATTCAGCCGTCGGATTGCACGTTCCGCTTCATCTTGTACGTTTTTCATCATCTGTCGCTCCTGTTCTGCAGAAAGTCCTTTGCTACGCACGGCCCTCTTCTTTCCGCAGTCCTTCTGCGTAACAGCAGCCCTGTTCTTCTGCGTTGTCTCTCCATTTGAGCCCGGTGCTTTTGTGTGGGTGGCTCGATGCCTTGGCGTCTCATCTATGCTTGAGTTCGTGCCTGCCTTTACTGTCAAGCGTAGCCTCTGCGGTACACTGATCAAACCTGCAGTGGCAGTCTTATCCAATGCGCGATGCCTGGTGGTTGATTCTTCAGAACCATGGGCAGAGGTTGTGCTCCCGGGAGCAGCAGGCAGGGAAGAACCACTGCGTGAACCGGCATCGTTAATGGATAACGAGGCGAAATAGCTGCAGGAGAAACATGTTGATCTGACCGGCCGGCCCGTTCCGGGGCAGGGATTCCTTGGCCTAGGAGAAGAAGACGACGCGCTGCTCCTGGTCACGGGCAGGGAGGAGGTGGATCCCCTTGTTGGAGAAGACGATGCAGAGTTGTTACCCCTGGCCCTGCTGTGATTCTTATCTCCGGCGACTCGTGACGGTTCTGCGGCAGTGGAGGTGGCGGTGGAGGTGCTGGGCTCCTCCATGCCCGGCGGCGGATTCGAGAAGGTTCCGCCGACGCGTCTCTCCGCTCGTGGCCGTACCGCCGGCGGTCACGGCCTTCCCTCTCGCGCGGCCCGTCGCCGGCGTCGAGCCGCCACCAGTGTCCGGGCCCTTCCCGCAGCGCTTCGGAGGCATCTCACCGCCACTAGAGCAGGTGGCCCCCGAAGATGGACCCGTCCCGCGATCAGGCGCGCGGCGTCCCTCTCCGATCGTATCTCTCCCTCCGGCCGGGCGTAGGTTTCGTTCTACTACTAGAGGAACCCGAGCTGTCCTTGGTTACAACGGTTCGGTTTTCTTTATCATCGATTCGAGTTCGGACGTGTATAGATTAATTAAGCTAGTGGATTATAAGCTGAGCCTAAGGAAGAACTTCATATATACAAATTATATTATAGTTTAATCCCTATGAAGCCTTTTTTTTCTTATAGATATGCTAGTCACAATTAAGCTAGTGTTAGATTATTTAATCTAAATTATTTAAGTTGAATTAATTAATCTAAAGGATGTATTTGTTTTCTTAGATTATTTGAGCTAGATCAAGTTATTTTTTATGTAAGAAGACTAACTTAGCATGAGTAATGGATCTTTCTTTAAAATAACCCAAAATAAACACATCTATAGCAGATTATTGGATTATAATAATCTATCATCTGGAATAATTAATGTGGCCTAATAATCTACTATGTTTGTTTGGCTACTGGATTAATTAAGCTAGATTAATTAATCTAAGTAGATTATAAGCTGAAACAAATAAGGCCTGTTTGTTTCAGCTTATAATCCATTCAGATTAATTAATCTAGCTTAATTAATCTACTAAGCAAACAAATATGATAGATTATTAAGCCAGATTAATTAATCTAAATGAAAGATTATTATAATCCAATAATCTATTATAGATGTGCTTATTTTGGATTATTTTAGGCAAAGACTCACTACCCATACTAAGTTGGTCTTCTTACTTCAAAAACAACTTGATCTAGCTTAAATAATCAAGGAAAACAAACACCTCTTTCAGATTAATTAATCCAATTTAAATAATTCAAATTAAATAATCTAACATTATAATTCAGATTAATTAATCTGCTCAGAAAACAAACAGACCCTTAATTGTGATGCGAATTAATTAGCGAGATTATTTTCCGTTGCCCAACAACATTGCAGTCGGATCCTTTTTCTGAAAGGATAATTGCATAAACCACCCCATAAGTTACTTCTAGTTTGAGATTCCTACCCATAAATATTTTTATTACAAATCCCCACCCACCCAATAAGTTTAGTTGCAAAAGCCACCTAGTTGACATATGTTTAATTGATTTTATATGTTTTATTAATATAAATTTTAAAATAAACTAAGTAAAACAAGTTTAATGTTATTAAAAATTTTTAATATGTAATTCCTCTTTTTTTCACAAAAAATGTATTCAAATTTCAAACTTTGTGAAACACAGTTTGAACTTTATTGACAATTTTGCTATATATCTCTATAAATAATATAAAAATTATACTTTCAAAATTTTGTATGTTTGATAAGAACATCAGTAACTACTCCAAATAAATAAAAGATATGTTAAATAAATAAAACATATGTATATTGGGGTGATTTTTGCAACAAAACTCACTAAATGGATGAGGATTTGCAACAAAATAACTTATGAGTGTGAATCTCAAACTCCAATTGAATTACGGGATGGTTTTTGCAATTAACCCTTTCCTGAATGTCTCATCTCCGTATGAAATTAGTAGCCTACTATGTTTCGTGCGTGATTGTTGGTCTAAATAAACTGCTAATCTTCTCCTCATCCTCTCCGCCAGCAATCATATCAACGGCATTGGTGTTCATGCATGAACAAGAAGAAGTTCATAAGGTGTACTGTAACATAAGGTCGCCAAAGGCCATAATCTGTTACTTGCACGTTTGCTTATGTTAATATGAATTCTGATTCAATGCTTGCCCGATTAATGATTCCTCTCTACCGCATTAAGGTGTACTGTATTATATCTTTATTTTTAGAGACTGCGGTGGTGATATATGTACTTCTGCTCATCAATCTTAAATTAGATTGATGAATATTTTTTTTCAGTACAGAATACTAGCAATTGATTCGAAGCTACTATCTACTCTTATATCTAGGATTTCAGCTAATCCTAAACCCTAAAACCCTAAAACCCTAAACCCTGCTTTAGCTACCACACACTCAAAAAGCAGGTGTTGTACAGATTCTTTTTCAGTACAGAAGACACATGTATCATCGTCTACTTTCTTCCTCTTACCAAGGTTATCTCTAGTAAAGTCCATTACGCGAGAGCAGCAAAGCAGAAAACAGACTCAAGGATAGCTCAACTTCATCATTATTAAAAGTTCTCATCCTAGCAACAACAGCAACTTGATTTTAATTAATCCTCTGCCTAATCTGATATTTTCGTTATCCAAAAACGAAAATAATGTTGACATACACTTGATCGACTTATAATTAAGTTGATGCTACTGAAATCACTCTGATAGCTTTGGCAACGTCTATCTTCCTTTTGATATAATGTGCATAATATTTTGGCCTGTCCTCCTGAAACGAGTAAAAATGATTCAGTAGATCAATCTAACAGAAGCATATTGATGCATTTTCAGAAAGTACCATACCAGCTTTGTAATAGCATCCACAATCAACTCCCGAGCTTCATCCTCTAAAGCCTACGGACAGTTACAAAGCATCGATCAAATATTAAACTGAAAAAGGAAAGAGCTGAAATCAAAGCATCAATGGACCACATTTTACATCTGAGATAAAGGATTACTTACTTCATCAGGAACACCTGCTGTGAAATTATTAAACTGAAACAGAAAGAAGCTTCAGTTAGGATGAGAACGTAGCATTATAAATAAATTTCAAAATGTCTCAGCAGAAACAACTAACCTCCTTTTCCATCTGAGATTCATCACTCTCCAACGCATATTTCATTCTATGTTGACATAGTGGAAACTTATTCAATTTATACACTTCATCCAAAGCAGCTCTAAAACTCTTCTGAGCATGTTTTTCAATGTAAAAAAAGCATAGATTAGTAACGTCCAACGTTATGCTGTGCAAAAGACTGGATTGTGGTGCCATTTGCTAACCTTTAGCTTCATGGCCCGCTTCCAAATCTCAAAGTAGACACCATCTAATTCTCTGTACAAATAAATATCAATGGCCATGCTATCTACCCACTCCTGCATTACAATATGTCAAGGTAATTGTTACAAAAAACCAAAATCAAATTAATGAAGGTGTGAGAGATCCTACCATGTAGGCAGCATGAGCTAAATCCGCATTTATCTTGGTAAAGCCAGCAGCAATCTTGATTGCTTGGGAAGCTCCTCTGTTCAATATCCTCCCCCACTAAAACAACATATGATGAATATGGTGCTAGAAAGCATATACCCCTTACAACTCATTTTCTATTGGTGACATTTGTATTTCGGGTAGCTTTTTTAGCTTAGAAATAAAGAATGTTGTCCTAATGATGAAGTAACAACCGGAGTGGATAGCAACAATGCCGAACTATGGTTTTTGTATAATAACACTTACCGTAAGAGATGACCCACTCATATGTACATAATCTTCCATCCACTGGGTCAAAATAAAAGGGTTGTCAGTTCACGCCTAAAAAAGAGAAAAGAACGAACATGATATATGATGCATACCTTGAGTTTCTTTGATAGTTCGTCCCAGAAATCTAGATATTCTACTTCAGTTTCATAATCATGAAAATACTTGCGGTAGACATCCCAATGGACATATTCACAACCACCCTACATGAAACAAGATAACTTTAGAAATATTCAGAATGACAACAGATAGCTCAAACTATGAAATTGATGAGCTTAAAAAAGGAAGTATAATTACATGGAAAGGTCTAATAAAATCACAGTTTAAATGTATCAATGTTCATCAGATTTATCAGAAAAGCAAACCTCGCCGCCTCTCTTTTTCATAAACTAAGTAATCTAGAGCCAATCATGTCTACCATTCTCTTTAGACTTCAGAATTAAAAAATTGCCTTGAAATACTACTTCATTAAGATGGTAGATGAGCCACATAAGTAGGCGATAAGGTGAAAGACCATGCCATTAAATAAGCTACAGTTGCAGGCATATGGCACCATGAAATGCCTTATGGATAAATTGTTAGCATCTCACTATCTCATGCATATATGACACACCTACCTACAAATTAGCATATGTTTGTTTAGGCTATCAAACTACATACTTCTTGCAAAATCTAACTACATAAAGATTATTATCACAATTCTAACTACAATTGCCATTAAATTTAGTTTTGCAAACTCGTAGTGACTGAATTAAGCAGATCAATGCCTAATCATACTAAAACAATGGAGCATGATCAAATAATTGCAGTAATACTTTTGTATATCTATAATACATACGTAATTGTGAAGGGCTATACGTTGGTAGTCATCCAAGCCAGCAACCGAGCAGTACTTGAAGACCCAATCGAATGCGCTATTGCTCTTAATGCGCCCAAGTGAACCCTCCTTTTCAAGATAGTCCAGAATGTGATTCTCACTCAGTGTAGTTTCATCTTCTTAAAACTAAAAAAATCAAGTTTCTTGAGATTGTGTAGAGAACAATCATTTTCATCCTCGTCCAATTCAGCATTGTGCAATTCATTCTTGTGTCTCTCTTGTGTCAGCTGTAGAGAATAAGATCACTGATGAGCAATGATATCAATAACATATGGAACTGAGGTAAAACAAACCAACATGTATACAGGAAAAAAAACAGCACCCATGCAAACAATGTGAATGTATGTGCGGTTTAGAACAATGCATGACATGTAATGGCAGATAGGATCTTGGATAGAACCTTGTAATATTTGATGCGATAAAGAAGATGGCGGACGTGGAGTTTATTAAGTTCTTCATCATCAAGTTCAATAGAAGTGTCAACACGAGGAGGTTTGCTGGGCAGCTGCGCAGAGTAACACTGTAACTCTTCATCACTGATGTCCTCTCCCAAGCCCAGTTCATTCAGCTCTTGGATCATATGGTCTGCCTCTTGTACCTTTTTCATCATTTCTTCTGTCAGACGTCTTTCCAAATCGGCGTCAAGGTCTTCACTCTGCATGGTTTTCCTATGGGTTTTCTGCAACATCCCTCCACCAGAACCCCTACCCAACTTGTTTATACGGTGCTCCTTCTGAATCTTTCCTTTCGAACCTATGATAGCACGGGTTCTTCTGCAGCATCTGTCCATTCATTACATGGTGCCCTTCTGCGTATCTCCTTTCAAACCTGTCACAGCATGGTTCTGTTGCCGAGTCTCTCCATTCAAGCCCCGACCTGACTGCTCTGCACAATGCTCCTTCTGAATCTCCACTTTCGAACTTTTAACAGCATGGTTCCTCCTCCGAGTTTCCCCATTCAAGTCTGTCACAGCAGAGCTCTTCTGGTTCTGGGTCATCTTTCCAATTGAGCCTCGAGGCTTCCGTGGTGTTTCCATGGTCAAAACCACACCAGTCTTCGCTGCTAAGCTTGGTCTCCGTTGCACATCTTCACCACTCAAGCCCGCACCAGTTTTCACTGTCAAATGGGGCTTCGACGGCGGCATGCCTCCAAACCCAAACCTGATTACCTGAACCTGAAGTCGACGACGCGAGGAATCGATACTTCCCTCCGTCTCTCTCGAACGGATTCAGATGCCTCCATCTGATAAGTAGGAGAAGGAACGGGGAAGGCTTGCTTGGGTTGGGGGAATTCGGTGGCGGAGACGAACAAGGTTTGGCTTCCCTTCTCCGATGGGGAATCGAAGCGGAGAAGGTTGCTTACGGGCACGAAGCGGAGAAGGTTGGGATCACCGCAACTGTCTGTCCTTATCTCATCATATTTCTTAGCTTTTAGTCAGCAGAAAACTTTTAATTAATAGTTTGCTACTTTGTATTTTAATTTTTATTTTATAAAATTATTTGTATAATAATTATAAATTATTAGATCTAGATCTAATGACTCAAGAAAATGACTGAAAATTATCTAAACTTTCACTTAGCTGAAAAGTAGCAAGTCTCTTATTTTATTCGTATTTGCTAGTCTCAATGATTTATTTTTTTGTGTTTTGATTTTTTAGCATTACCTGTATAATAATTATAAACCGTTGGATTTAGATCCGATGGCTTAAATCGATGATTAAAAATTATCCAAACTTTTAGTCAGCTGAAAATTAGCAAATTACTATTTTATTATTTTTATTTTATTCTTTTGGCCTTCACTGTTTTCTTCTTTTATTTGGAAAGCCAAGCCTTAACTCCTGTTGGTCACTGAGGGCGGGAATTTTTTTTTAAAAAATAATCAATTTAAATCAAAATTTATAATAAAAAACTATCAGGGACTATAATTTCAGTATCTAGATGTTTTTATCACCCCGAGTCATATGACGTGCAAAGTATATGTTTCATGCTGATTCATACGGTGTGATTCGGTGCCAAGTTAGCCTCCCGTGCCACGTTGGCTTCGATTGCCACCTGTTGTTGACCGACTCACACCCATCTATTTAGCTTGAAAGGCCCCTCAATCACGCCAAATAGATAGGCGTGATTAGTCGGGTGTAAATCGGACGTTGAAGGGAAAAGACCGAAGGAGGAAGAAGAAAGGAGGGTCGAGCGCCCGATTTACACCTGACTAATTACGTCTATCTATTTGGGCCAATTTACACCTGATTAATTATGCCTATTTATCATGTCAGATAGATAAGCATAATTAGTCAGGTTTAAATTGAACGCCTGATCCTTCTTTCTTTTTTCTCCTTCGGTCTTTTCCCTTCAACGTCCAATTTACACCCGACTAATCATGCTCATCTATTTGATGTGATTGAGGGCCTTTCACGCCAAATAGATGGACGTGAGTCGGTCAACAATAGGTCGTCGTCGAAGCCAATGTGACATGGGATGCTGACCTGGCACCGAATCACATCGTATGAATCCGCATGAAACATATACTTTACACGCTATATGACTCGGCGTGATAGAAACGTCTAGATACTGAAATTATAGTTGGCGATAGTTTTTTTATTATAAATTTAGATTTAAATTAATTTTTTTTAAATCCTGAGGGCGAGAAGAGAGAACAGACAACAGAGCTGGCGGGGGTATTGTGGCAACAGAAAAGCACAATCCGGCATACAGAGCTTAGGAACCATGGGGAAAAATGACCCAAATTGATGCGCAGGGGGTCAAGCACATGTGAGGTATGAGATGAGAGGTCTAGGTGAAAGCGTGATAGAATTGGGAGAATTATTCAATGTATTGATCAACGAGGAGACTAATACATAGAGGCGACCCGGAAGTCCATATCTCAACCGATTATAGAATCAGGACTCGGTTGAGATCGACTCGGAGGCAATGCCATCGTGATTACTATCCAAAACAGAACCGTGCAGCCAGGAGACTTGCCATGCACGGTTACAAGTAAAGTTGGAAAATAGCCTAGCTAATTATAGAATGCTAACATCTGTAGAATGTTGAGACTGGATCTGAACTCAGTGAAGACAGAAGATGGGAGACCTTTGGTGAAGACATACGCATACTAAGAAGAAGTAGGGACATGCAACACACGAACAACACCAGCCGCCACGCGTTCTCGGATAAAGTGAAGATCAATCTCGATGTGCTTGGTGCGCTGATGTTGCACTGGATTCGTCGAGAGATATACAACACTAATGTTGTCACAGAAAACCAGTATAGCACGCTGTAGAGGAATATGCAGCTCAAGAAGAAGTTGTCAAAGCCAGGTTGTCTCAGCAACAACATTAGCAACAGCACGGTACTCAGCCTCCGTACTGGAGCGCGAAACGGTAGGCTGCCTCTTGGATGACCAAGACACCAAACTATCTCTGAGAAAAACACCATATCCTGATGTGGAACGACGAGTATCAGGACATCCGGCCCAGTCAGCATCCGAGTAAGCAACCATGGAAGACAACTCTGTGCGATGAAGGTGAAGACCAAAGTCCAACGTACCCTGGATATAGCGAAGGATGCGCTTGATCAGCGCATAATAAGGCTCTTGAGGGTCATGCATATGAAGGCACACTTGCTGGACTGCATAAGCGATGTCCGGGCGAGTGAAGGTGAGATACTGTAGAGCGCCAGCAAGACCACGGTAATGTGTCGGGTCGGAGACGGGTTGACCATCCTAAGAAGAGAGCTTAGCACTGATATCAACTGGTGTGGAGCAGGGCTTGCAATCAGACATCTCGGCTCGATCAAGAATCTCAAGTGCAAACTATCGCTGAGAGAGGTGAAACATACCATCCTGACGGGTGACAGAGAGTCCCAAAAAATGATGAAGAGGGCCAAGATCCTTCATTAAAAATTCCCGCTGAAGCGCTGTAATAATCCGGCGAAGGAGGTGCTCAAAGGATGCCATCAACACAATATCACCCACATAGAGAAGCAGATACACAGTCCCGGAGCCGTGTCGATAGATGAACAGAGAAGAGTCGGACTTAGCACTCAGAAAACCCAGCGAGAGAATATGAGTTGCAAATCGACTGTACCAGGCTCGGGGAGGTTGCTTCAATCCGTAGAGACTCTTGTTGAGCCGGCACACAAAATCTGGACGAGCGGTGTCAACAAAGCCAGAGGGCTAAGTGCAGTAAACAGTCTCATCTAGGGTACCATGGAGGAAAGCGTTCTTGACGTCAAGTTGATGAACTGGCCAATCCTGAGAGAGAGCAACTGTCAGAACCGTCCGAATGGTGGCAGGCTTAACCGCCGGACTAAATGTCTCAGCAAAATCAACTCCGAGTCGCTGAGTGAAGCCGCGGAGGACCCAACGAGCCTTGTAGCGCTCCAAGGAACCATCTGATCTAAACTTGTGCTTGAAGATCCACTTCCCTGTAACAACATTAGCACCAGGCGGGCGAGGAACGAGATCCCAAGTGTTGTTGGAGAGAAAGGCTGAAAACTCATCCGTCATAGCATCCCGTCAATTGGGATCGACAAGAGCACGACGAAAGGTCTTCGGAATCGGAGACAGAGTAGCCGCATGCGAGCCGAACGAGACCTTTGGCTGACGAAAACTGTGTTTGCCACGCGTCACCATGCCATGGGCATTGTCGGTCGGAGGCACAATGACGGCGTTCTGGGGAGGTGCCAAAGGCACGATAGGCTGCAGAGGAGCCGACTGAGCTGTGGAGCAGTGACAGGTGGAGGGGCATACCGGCGACACGCGCCCTATTGGTGCGAGGCGCTCTAGGGGGCGCCCACCACGGCGCGTTGGGCGCGTGCGGCGCGCCTGGTCCAGACAGGGACTATGCGAGGCCGAGGGGCGGCTGAGGCCCGTCAGACAACGGTGGTCCAGCGGGCGGGGCGCACGTGCCGCTGGCAATTACCTGCTGAGTGACAACAGGGGCAGCAGCGTTACGCGAGGAGCATTTAGGAGCGGGATCCGCACCACCTGGAGCAGCAGTGCCTGAAATACGAGAACCATTAGGAGGCACATATGCAACATCAAACTCCGATAAGAAGTCAAAGTCAGATGAACGCGGAGAGGAGACCTTGGAGAAGGGAAAAGTGGTCTCATCGAAGATGACATGTCGGGAGATGATCAGGCGATTCGTAGAGAGGTATAAGCAACGGTAACCCTTGTGCTCTGTAGGATAACCAAGAAACACACATGGTGTGGAGCAGGGAGCAAGCTTGTGAGGCGTGGTAGCTGAAAGGTTAGGGTAACACAGACAGCCGAATACCCGGAGGTGATTGTAGGTGGGTGGGGTGCTGTGAAGGGCATGAAATGGGGTGGAGAAGGAGAGCGTCTTAGTGGGATGGCGGTTCAAGAGATATGTGGCAGCATGAAGTGCCTCGACCCTGTAAGACGGTGGAATACTAGCCTAAATCAAAAGGGAGCGTATGATGTTGTTTGTAGTACGGATAATACGCTCAGCTTTGCCATTCTGTGGGGAAGTGTGGGGGGCAAGACAACCGAAGGAGCATGCCGTGAGAGAGGAAAAAGGATCGAGTGGACGAATTATCGAATTCACGACCGTTGTCACATTGAACGCGCTTAACTGTGGTGCCAAACTATGTGGAGACATAAGCAAAAAAGTGAGCAAGAGTAGCAAAAGTATCAGATTTTTGGCGTAGTGGGAAGGTCCATGAATAGTGAGAGCAGTCGCCAAGAACAACTAAATAATATTTGTACCCAGACACACTAATGACAGACGATGTCCAGAGATCACAATGTATTAAATCAAAGTTCTTAACGGCACGACTATTAGAAGAACTAAAGGGAAGCCTGACATGGCGCCCTAACTGACAAGCATGACACAAAGGCTCAAGCTCAATTTTATTGTAGGGAATGATTGATGAAGTGACTAAGCGGGAGAGGGCTTCATGACCGATATGTCCAAGGCGTCGGTGCCACAGAGTGGAGGAGGTGCCGGCGACAAGGGCAAGAGGGTGAAACACCGATGACAAAAGAGGGTAGAGCGGCCCGGAACTATTGCACCTGACGATCGTGTTCTTGGTTCGGGAATCCTTCACAGAAAAACCAAAAGGGTCAAATTCAACGGAGTAGGAATTCTCTATGCTGAATTGACACACAGAAATAAGGTTTCGAAGTAAATTTGGTGAGACAAGAACATTGTGAAGATTAAATGAGCCATGATCATGAGGAAAAGACACGGAACCAGTGCCAGTGACAGGTAAAATAGAACCATCGCCGACAACAATACTCGACGGTGTAGAGGAGGAGGGGGTGAGAAGGAGGAGAGGGTACTAGAGTTGGATGTCATATGTGTTTTAGCCCCTGTGTCCATGATGAAGTCTTGCGGCGGCTAAAGCATCATAGTGTTGAAGTTTGCCGCTAGAATAGCCGAGTCCCAGGAAAGTCCACCTAGGATGGAGGGCCAACCAGGCAGCGCAGGTGGGCCATGAAAGCCAGGAGGGGCCTGTAGAGAGGCGCGCCAGCCTGTGGACCGGGAAGGCCCGGCAGAGGGGCGTGAGCCAGGTGGGCCGACAAAGGAGCCAGTGGCGGATGGGTCTGAAGAGGTGTGGCGTAGGGCAGGCTAGCGTAGTGGGCCTGCTGGGGCACCGCGGGTCTGCTGAAGGGGGTGGCCTGGCGCTGATCGAGGCCAGCCCACATTTGGAAGGTCCCAGAAAAGGGATTGAAACCGGCGGGCCACGCGGGCTGGGGGGCAACAGGCCTAATGGGTGGGCCGGCTGTGAAAGGACCGAAGGCCTACCGATAGGGGGGGGGGGGGGTGAATCGGTAGCCGACCACGAATTCGAATACTTCAATTCACATCACTAAAACCCGACAAGCGTTGCAACCTAAACAGTTCTAGTAGGCCAAGACCCTATGCATGCTAGTGTTCATGATGCAAAACAAAGCGCGAAAGCTAAACACACTAGCCTATGCAATCCACAAGTCACCCTACCAACTAGAGCATACAATTACGGAATAGTAAAGAGGGGGTCAAGGAATGCTCATGATTTTTTCCCGAGGTCCCGGAAGGATGGCGCCTTCCTCTACTCCTCGTTGGACCACTCCCACCGGAGTCCCGGTCCGTCCTGCCACAAAGTGGAGTTCCACGAGCCTGCAATCACTCCCGGAGTGAAGACACGGTGCGCGTCACCGCTGCCACCAAGGCACAAGTTCGCCTCCCTCGAGAACTTGCTGGACTCCAGGAGCCGGCACGGGCGCTCACTAGCGATGCCCCTTTTATCGGCTGGCTCAAACCGTGTACAAACGTGTGATGGCCTTCACAACCAATCACGATAGGCTCGATCATCGACCCCTAACCGGTCCAGGTCTCACCATAGACCAAGAGTAACAACCTAGATCACACCCTCAAGGACAACATAGCATTAGATGTGCAAGATCGCTTCTTGTTAGTCTCACTAGCACTCTCAAGATATCCAATATCCTCTCCTAGTGCTCTCCTCTTTTCCTCTTGGACCTTACCAAATGCTCTCAGGTATTCCATTGGCCAAGAGAGGTCTTCAAGACCCCAGCAACGAAGTTATATAGGCTTCCAACCTCCAACTAGCCGTTGCTCCACGAAGTTGCCTTTCTGGACCCAATGACCGAACTGTCCGGTCACTCCGAGACTGGACCGTCGGTCTCTCTGGAATGGTTCCCAGAACCGTTGGCTGCACTATCCAGACAACTTCTCTGAACTAACCGGACCGTATGGCCAGTTGATCGGACCATCCGGTCCGTTTCTCTCTTCAGTCCAGAAACATTTTGGACTTTGGCTTCCTCTCTGCCCTGTGCAAGTCATACAGATCGGACCGTCCGGTCTCTATAGACTCTGGCACAGACAAATTCCTTGCTGGGTCGCTGCAGTCTTCGGACAAAACCACTTAGTGACCATACAGTCCGGTCACCTCTGACCCCTCTATCCGGTCACTCCGTCCAGAAGCTGAAACTTGATGTCCTCGCTTGACTTCGTTTCTCGGCTTTTCCGAACAGCTCCTTGGCTTCTCCATTGTCAACTAGTGCCTGTGATTTCACCGAGCAACCTTGCACATCACCGACTAGACATGACCTAAGAGAATGACCTAGACCCCCTTGATAGTCCAGTTTTTCCTATGTACTCAAAGCTCTAACAACTAGACAAGTGTTTCCAACACTTGCTCCATAGCTTGTGGTTAGCTTCGATCCATCTCCATCAACCCTTGGACTCCATCAAGCTCACCAAGCCTCCATGCTTGTGGTATCAACCCTTGGACTCCATCAAGCTCACCAAGCCTCCATGCTTGTGGTCATTGTCATCAATCGCTAAGGTCGCCATCATCCATATGATTTGTAGTAGAGATTAGTGAAGGTTCCTACATAGACAACACTCGTGTAGATATTAGCCCATAATTTTATAGTTGTCATCTATCACCAAAACATCTATACCTCGGGGATTTCATCATTAATGGTCATGAAGCTTACAATCTCCTTTTTTTGGGTAATTGATGACAACCACTACTTATCATAATCTTAACAAGAGAACAACAGGGCTAAACGAGCTACACTGTGATCGAGAGGAACCACAAAGACATAAGAGAGAAACGCACAAGGTCCTACTAAATAAATCATCAAGAGCTAGCAGGAAAAGAGAGAAAAACACACTCTAGATAATAATGGATGCATGTCATGGGAATATATTAAAGGAAAGCATAAAAACATGCAAATGCAAGACATGAATGATGAGATGCAACAAGATCGGCATGAACATGCAAGGAATTAAGCAACAAGCACTCATCATCATGGCATCATACGCAGGCAAACAGGATAATTAAAGAAAGACAAGCACTGCGTATGAAAATAAACCAAGTAAAATCAAGATGAGTCAAAGACAAACGAATGAAAACCACGACTCATCAAAATCCACAAACATCTCGATAAATCCATCAAAATAAGATCCAAATGTATCCAACTCCCAACACCGATATACAAGTATGCGTATGCTCCTCCTAGATACATGCTGCTCTCGATCACGCAGGATCACACTCCGACTCCCCCTAGACCTATGATACTTCTCCCCCTTTGGCAACAAGCACCAAAAAGTGGGAAAAAGTGAACATCTAAGCGCTCGTGGTTGAAGGAAGTGGTGCAGCAACGTCCTCTGAGGGCTCTGCTCCTGGCTGCGACTGTGCTGGATCCTACTGTGCTCCCTGAGCCTGTGCCGCCTGAGCGTCTAGCTGCTCGAAGAACTCAAGCTCCTCTGACGGCGAATCAGACTCTCTATCCGGCTCTGCTGGTGTGACTGTGGCGGTCTCCTGAGCAACTGAAGCCTGAAGAAGAGCGAGATTCGCCACATCCTGCTGTGAGAAGCCTCCGCGGACTAGATCCTCTGCTACCTGAGGTGTGAGCGTGCTGAATGTAGCAGTGGAAGGTGGAGCTGTAGTTGACTGTGGAGCTGGCTGGGAGTCTACACGGGTCGTATGCACTACCTCTGAGAACAGGTTCCTGAGTGGTAAGTGCTGAGAGGTAGAAGGTCATGCCATCTGCGATGTCGAAGAGTGTGACGATGAAACAAACAACGCAGATACTGAGAAAGCGGACACGGGGGAGAATTGAGCTGAAGAGAGTGTCTGTCCTGCTCCTCCTGTCGGTAGAACCCCTAAAAGAGACAACCCACTGGACTGAGCTGTCATCAAAGCAGTGAAGGGTTCAGCGTGTGTCGGCAGTGGCTAAAACTGAGGTAGCATGGGGGCTCCTGCCTACGGGCCAGTCTGTCCTCTGGTGAGCTCTACCATCTGAGCCATCAAGGTGGTCATCACCATCATCTGCTATCGCTGAAGCTCTGCCTGACCTCTGATGATCTCCATCATCTGACGTCTATCCTCAGCTGTGCTTTAGATGAACTCACTTAGGTGTCCTGCAAGCGCTGCTACAGTGATAGCGTCCTCTGACTGAGTACCGGTTTGCTGGGGAGGTGCTCCTGTACTGTCTGACTCAGGAACCACCGTCTTTGAATGAGCTGCCTGCTTGTGAGGGACTGGCGGTGACTCCTGCTCCTCCTCTCCCGTCTGCTGACTCGAGGCTGACTGCGAACCCCTGGGTGCTCGAGGTGCGTAGCTGGTGGTCACCTCAGGGAATGCCTCGTACTGCTCTTCTGTCACAAGGCCCATCCTCCTCAATAGATAGCAAATGTATGGGGGCATAGACCAAGTGTCTCTGATAAATCCTCTCAGAAATGACCTCCTCCATTTCCCCAATCAGTAAGTCTGCCAGGTCAAAGTGCTACCTCCTCAGAATAGCTGCTACACTCCACTGGTGAAGTAGAGTGAACTCCTCTCTGTAGCTAGACCTAGGAATGATAGTCCTGCTGACTATCGCTCTAACCACCTTGGCCTCTGCGGTGAGTCTCGCAGGGCCTCTCTCAAAGCCTGGTGTGTGTGGTGGTGGAAAAGCAATCGACACCGTGTGGTCTGAGGGTAGCATCCCTCCCTGTGGTCTGCGAGGTGGCTCTAGGGACAGGTAGGCACTCCTGTAGAGCTGAAGGTCTGAAGCGAGAAGCCCAAGGCTGGCTATGAGGTCTCCTCTGGTCACACGATGTGGCTGCCCTCTGAACAAGAACCAAAACTCTGAGCGGTCTCTGGCTATCCTTAGTGTGGCATAAAACTCTAAGACAATGTCCTCTCTATATCTGTATGGAGCAGTAAGTAGCTCTGCTAGCCCTGGCAAGTACGTGAAGTAGTGCTCCATTTCTGTGCCGGCGGCCTTCCTCATGGCCTGGTAGGTCATGTACTGCTATGGCACAAACACCTTATCCTTGCCCTTCATGGCGAGATAGCATCTCAGACCCTCTCCAATCCTTCTCTGGAGGCCTGTCCAATACCTCTCTCTTACAGCGGGGTCCCTGGGGACTAGAACCCACTGCTCGAAGGGAACCAGACGTAGCGCCTTAAGGTCCTTTGCAGGAACCTTAAGTATGTCCGGCTCTCCGGCTGCCTCAACCAGTCTCTGCAGCCTCCTCGTGCACACTGCACAGGTGCACCTCAGGTCTCCTGCCCGGTGAGCTATCCTCTGGGGAATAGTCTGCTCTGTCTGCTCAGTCTCCTCCTCCTCCATCTCCTCTGACTCGTACTCAGAGCTCTCCTCCGCTGACACCTCCTCCTCAGACTCCTCCTGCTGCCTGGAGGATCCCTGCTCTGTAGGTCTCGACGACCTCCCCTGACGGGAAGCCGAAGTACTCTGCGACCAAGGTGCCGGAGTAACTCCTGTGGCAAGCACTGTCCTCTGCCGGGTACTCCTCCTTAGTCCCTAAGTGTCACCAGACGGCTCCAGGATCAGCCGTGTCCCTGGTGTCCTGCATGACTCCACCATGGCATCCATGTGCCTTGCAACCTCCTGGCTCTCTCTGACTCTGGGTCCAGCCTGGTCCTCTTCCTGCTCTTGGGCTTCTCTGGCATCTTTCCCTTTTTGTTGTCCTGTCCTGATCCTACCATCTGCTGCTGACTGCTGTCACTGCACGCACGTAGGTAAAGACAGGATAAGCATAGAATCCTATATAAATCTACAAGCAAAGCATCGCTAGGAAAGAATGCGCAATTGAAATTCTAGCACTGAATGAAGGACATGATCACTAGACAAATAAAGCAATGTAAAAACAGTGATCATCGACTATAAGTGGCTAGTGCGAGTCATCTAGTGTGCAGTCAAATAATAGGCAATTAATCTAACTGTAGATTAAACAGGAGATAACCCTAGACATGCGATTAACAAATGATCATGAAATTTAATTGCATCCTAGGTTGAGCCAATTAATTAATTAATGCAACTAAAGACTAGGCATTTAATCCTAATTGCATCAATTTGTAACATAACCGCCTTACCACAGAGACGGCTCCGTTCCAGGATCATTCTCGGGTGACAACACGCACTGTGATGCCCAATAGTACAACACATGACAGAAAAATATAGTTGCAACAAGAACATAGATAGGGTACAGAGTTTTTACATAAATCCGAATTTAAATTACAAACCAGAGTTTTAAACAAATAAAATGCGGTAGCGAGATTTGTTCAACAGAAATTAAATGATTCGACGGGATAAGTAAGATACAGTCGCCCTCTCACCGCGATTCATATAGAACATCCGACCTTGTAGGTGTTTGCCTGAACACCGTACCGACAATCAAGATCTTAATCCTCCTTGTTGTCGGTGCACCGTTCCCACTCGATATTCCAGCAGTCAGGGCGCTGGCCTTCCCAGTGGAACCTTCCACCGCAGTGGCAGTCTCCACCCTGGTCATCTAAAAACCACATAGAGCTACGCGCTGAGTAACTAATTTACTCAGCAAGACTGACCCGTCAAAATGGCCAACTACAGCCGACACCTAGACATGTAAAGGCTAAGGGTAGGGTTTATGTTGCCAGAAAGCCAGCCTAAGAGTGGATCCTTATTTTTCAAATTTTAACATGAAGTTAAGTTGTCATGCAAAATAATAAATTTAGTTTGCACTAAAGCTATAACAATCATGGTTGCAATACAATCTTAATAATTCCAAACAGCCGTATTAAACCTACTCATCATCTTAATGGCTTCCGACACTGTTCCAGAGCAGCAATCAAGTGGTACTCATTACTGTGAGGGGCAGCGACTCGAATCAATTTACATCCTGCAGGAGCAACTTGCTTGCACAACCCATACGTGCTTCCTGGAAGCCGCATGGAGTAACTTTTTGCTAACGGTACCGCAGGGTCTTCCGAGTCTGGTTCCCCCGAGAAGGGTCCCCCACGCGATGCGTCCCGTACCGCCTTCCGTGGGTAGATTCCTCCCTCCCCGCATCCCCAGTTCCACCTCAAGGAGTAGGGTATCTTCCGATCAAGCAGTAGTTGTAGCTACATTAGTTTACTGAGCCCATAACTCCAGCATGCAAACAGTACGTTCAAACTTGATCCATGGGCCGGACACGAGGCGTAGCCTTAGGTGACTCGGACTGGGCTACCTCCTTGAAGAAAAGTTGTCCTTCCCTTTCCACTTAGTTGCCCGTCCGGTCTTCATTGTGATCCCATCCACACTTTCCTTCATCCGATATCATTCCCCAGTGATAATATGTCCTGTCTATAAGTGGTCTCCATACCACTTGATGAATAGTCGTCCTAAATTAAGCAGAGCGACTATCGTCCTGAGGCTATCATCGGGTAAAGGGAACCTACTGCATTACTAGGTTTTCAAACAACTCCTATAAACTTAATGCACAGACAAACCTACATCTCTAACTAGTGATAAAGTAAAAAGGTTAAAACTTGGTGGGATGTACCGAGGCTTGCCTTGGTTCTGCTCCTGGTCAGCTGAAACACCACCGGGTCCTTCTGGCTCTTGCTCCTGTCCCGTCTCCACGTGGTTCACCTCGTAATCTATATGATGTGAATGGTGCAATGCATGAGAACCATATTCGATTCATCGTACTTCCTCAACATATATGTTAATGGAACAATATTTTATGTAGAAGTGAACGGGGTGTCCTATACTATAGTACTACTTGCCATTATAGGATTTGACGAAATTTTCGAGCTTAAGTGAGCAATTAATATTTTGGCATGGTTTTGGATGTCAATTTAACGTGGGTGAACTTACTGTAGGTAGTGCATATGAGTGATTTTTCGACCGAGTTTCAATTACATGCATGGTGCCATTAATTTTAAATAAATAATACAAGGAAAAAGGTACAAAATTAATTATTACTAAAATACAGAGAACTAGCACATGTCACTTTGCAGGGTCATCCAACATGCCAAAACATAATTTTATGCCAAGTATCAAGAATTTATCAGACACCCATATTTATAAATGAATTTATTAGTGTTTTTAACATTTAATTTAATACTGATAAAAATACTGACATGCAGGGTGTTTTGATATTTTTCTTAAATAGTACATGTCCAGAGGAGCATACTACAATTTACTCCATCCCAAAATTCGCAGTATTTATTTTACTATGCATTTTGCAATATCGAGCCATTTTCTAGAATTAATAAACTGAGAAAATCCATTTTTGGTGCCCGAGGGCCGCATTTCAGCAGCCCAATGGACCGAAGCCCACGCGGGGAGGCGCTCTTGGGCCAGATCTGGCCCAGGCGGGCGCGGCCCAGTGGCCAGCTCGGCCCATCGGCCAGCTCGACCGAGCCGAGCGCCCGCGCGGCGGTGGGGGCGAGGCCGGCGGCCAGGGCGACGGCGGTGCCCGAAGCGAGCGCGAATGTGGTCGGGAGGCGGTAGTGGTTGGGCGGCGCATGGAAGAGGCACAATGTGGCTCACCTGGCCTGGTCGGCGAGGAGCGGTGGCAGCGACGACGGTCGGCAAAGGCGTTCCGACATCGGATCTGCACGAAAGGAGGCCGGGTGAGCACCAGAAGGTTCGCGGGGTCGAGGGTGACGTGCGTGCGGAAGGAATCGGCCCGGGGCTCATCGGGGAGCTCGTGCGATGAGGTGGAGCGGCGGTCGGAGGCAGGGAAGAACCGGCAATCGACGACGGCTCGGTGCAGGGGAAGGGAAGAGGCTTCGCGAGAGGACCGCGGGCGTCGAGGCGGGACTCCGGAGGTCGTTGGCCAGGGCGGCGAGGCGGTGCAGCGGCCGAGCGATGCGAGCAGCTCGGCGACTCCAATGGCGGGCGCGCAGCGGCAAGTGAGCATAGAGCGAGAGCGGGAGGGAGAAGTGAGAAACATTCTGACCAGGGAAGAGGCAAGAGGGATGTCGGAACGAGGTGTGGGGGCGTCGATCCGCTCAGGTGCCGCTCCGGCCCGTCGTCGACGCCCACGCGGCGTACGGCCGCTGGAGCGAGGTGGGGCGGCACGGTTGTGTTTTCTCGGCGTCGATGACAGTTGGGTCCCGTGGGATTTTTCTTTTTCATTTATTTCCAAACCCCTATAACCCACTAATGCTTGTTATTTTTACTAGAATTAATTGGAAGTCGAACCCAAAAACCAAAAATATGGTCAAGCTCTATATAATGTGCGTGAGTTTATAAAAATGCTAACTGCCACTAGTTCTTAATAAAATTTGAATAGGAATTTTGTAAAGAGGCGTGGTTTTTGGGCATTTGACCATTTATTTAGGGCATTAAATGGTGAGATAAAAATATGAGAAATTCACCAAAATTTTATTTTACCAGGATATACAGTATATATTTTTGGTGGCACTAGGTTATGTTGGAATTATTGGACTTGTAGATCAATAGACATTCAAATTTCCTTAAATTGCTTTCAAATTTGATCAATTTTTAGTTCAAATTTTGTCCTAGGCTCTTGTTCATGTGGGGATGACTCTAGTATGGCAGTAGGGGTGCCACACAATTAAAGAAATCACTCGAATTTAGGGCATAATCGACGAATTGGGGGATAAGCTCAATACCCTGGGAGACTCGAAGCCAAAACCAGGAGGGAACTCACAACCGATCGCCTAAAAACTGGAACTATTGGGCTTACCGGCAATGGAGATTGGATGGAGAGGCAACTTCCCTTAGCTTTCGGTGGAAACCGGCACTAGGCAACCTTGGGCGCGTGCGCGCGAGGAAGAGAGAGTAGCAGAGGCGACGCGCGGCTAGCCGGCAGGTGACGGCGCAACTTGGCGACGGCGGCGGTGGCTCGATGCGGCGCTATTGCGTGTGGCTGCACGCGAGCGCGTGAGCAGCGGGTGAGCACGCATGACTGCGTGCGAAGGCGAGCAGGGGTGCGCGGCAGCGCGCGGCAGCGCGCGAAGGCACGGCATAGCGGCTCATCGGCGACGGGAAGACGACGGCGACGGCGGGAGCGACGAGGCGGGGGCGCGGTCTCGGCATCGGGGGCGAAATGAGGATAGAACCAAAATGACTCTTACCGACTTTGACCTAGGTCAAAAGTGCACCGACGACTAAGATTCAATCAAGGAACGAATCAACGGCTTAGATCTGAAAATGTATCGCGCGATCATGAATAATGACCGGACCGTCCGCTCAGGTCACCGTACCGTCCGGTCAGCTCGGGTTACTGGAAATCGATGTTCTGGGTGAACAGAACTCAGACACACCGAACTGTACGATCTCTACCGAGAGATCCGTCCGGTCTCCATTTTCAGTCTCCTAAAGCACTGTGCATTGCTGCACAGATCAGACTGTACGGTCATATGACCGGACCGTACGGTCACTATAGGAACTTCGCTGAGTCAATGAATTTCTCCATTTTCTAAGTGCCCTCGCTAAACACACAAATAAACACTGCACTTGAAATATGAAGGGAACTCTCAAACACTCCTTTTCAAATAGTGGCACACAATGGCCTTATAATTTTCGTAAATGCCAAATTAAGAATCGAGCAATTAAGAACCAAGGCAATAAAGCACCAAATGGGTATGTATGAGTCTTAGTCCATAAACCGCGCGAGTAGATTTAACCTCGGAGTTCATAAGAGCTTGCTCAATGGGCATGAAGCGCAATCCTTTCCTTTGGTCACACTTACGAAGATATAATCTCATATAGAGCATGCGGCACAAATATCTCCAAATATGACAAGCCTACTTTGTGTTTCCTATATGATGGATGCAACAAGCATTTTACATATGCAATGAAAGTAAACATGTCATGTGAATGCAAGCAATATTAAAACAAGACACAAAGGAAACCTAACAATGTCAAGTTTGAACCCCTCTCAAGCTTACTCACTATAAACCATACCCTTGACTTGAGAGAAGCCAAACCACCATCTCAAGCACTCCCCCTTGCTTATACCCTTACTTATAGCTATCTTGAGTGGGTTAGACATTGACTAATTTGTATGTGTTTTTCTTTTGGTTATTTACACATGCATGGATGCAAAACATACTAGTCACAAAGGAGTCCTAATATACCATGCAATGCAAGAGAAAGAAAAACACACTACAACTACTAAAAACAACACGGTTACCTCCCTCATGAGTAGATAGGTAGTTGAGGTCCATGTCACTTGTGGTGGACTTCACATGATCTTTCTGAAAGCGCTCGGTCCACCACCACCACCATCTAGGTCTTGTTCTTGGGCACCCACTTGTACGCGGTCGGTCTCTCAAGATCAACTATCCACTTACGCACCCATATGCTCTTGACCTTTCTCTTCTTGTTTGGTGGTCCTAAAGCCTTTGCTTTCACCTTGCCATCCTTGTTCCTAAAAAACTTAAAATGGGTGTTCTTATGGAACAAGTTAGCATTAGGTAAAGCAATAGAACTTCTCACCATAGGACAATCCTTGATGGTGTGACCATCCTTGCAACACCTCTCGCAATAGTAGTCGTCGGCGAGTAGGGGTTTGACCCATTCAGGAATGGAGTCACTCATCCCGATAATGTCGATGGAGGCGGGATATGAGCCAAGTCCACGGTGGGAGACGTTGTTCACAAGATTCTTCCTAAGAATCTCCTTATGGATGGCTCTATCACGTGCAAGTCTCTCAAAGTCGTCCATCACTATTTTCCTTTCTTCCTTGAACTTGTGATATTCCTTCAAAACAAAAGACCCAAGAGAAGAAACCTCATTCGAGGTGGTTAGTTCATCACACATAGTAGAAGCATTGCTCATTGAGGAACTAGAGGAGGGAGAGGCAAGGTTCTCAACATTGATGGTCTCATAAGTAATCTCAAGGGCCTTATACTTCTTATGAAGCTCTACATGATCACCCTTGAGTTTGTCATAACTCTTGTTTAGGGCATCATGAGATGTGACAAGGTCCTTGAGCTCACTCTCAAGGTCAACAACACGGTCCTTAGCCAACTTACACTCTTTTCTTACCACATCCAATATTTTGGATTTCTTGACGGCGATGTCACGGGCTTGCTCAAACATACTCCACAACTTAGCACAAGTGTGCTCCTCATCATCGCTGTCACTGCTACTCTCGTCCTCACTCTCCCCAAGGTGGCTCGAGGCCATGAGGCACGTGGGAGGTGGAAGGAGAGCTCGTGGTGATGTGGTCTTGATCATGGCTAGGCCGGCCACTTTTTCATCACCTGAGGAAGAGGACTCATCACTTGAGTTGTCGCTTGTCCACTCCCCAACAAGAGCCTTGCGTGAGAATCTTTTCTTGGAGTCATTGGCTTTGCCTTTGCCCTTGCTCTTGTCTTTGTTGAAGAATCTCTTCTTCCTTTGCTTGGCTTTGGGGTCTTCTTCTTCTTCTTCACTTGAATCTTGTGACTTGAATGCTTCTTTCTTGGGCTTTGGACACTCTTGAACAAAGTGATTTTTTGAGCCACAATTGAAGCACTTGCCCCTGGACTTGGAAGCAAACTTGTTCTTGAAGGTCTTCATCTTCTTCATGAGAAGAGCTAGGTCCTCGGTCAAGTCACCCTCATCATCATCTTCATCTTTATCATCATCAGTGACTGCCTTCTTCTTGTTTTTCTTGCTCTTGCTTGATTCTTGCTTGTCAGCCTATAGAGCAAGGTTGGATGGTTGAGGATCATCCATCCCTAACTGATAGCTCTCGAAGGCAGTGATCTTACCAAGTACATCTTTCATGGTCTTGGTCTTGAGGTCACTCTGCAAGGTGTAGGTGATGATGGACTCATACTTGGGGTCTTTAAAAAGCCTCAAGAATCTTCCGATGACCTCCACAGGCTTGAGCTTGAAATCATCCCTAAGTGCATTGATCTCCTCCACTAGCACATGAAAATGAGAATACACAGTGTTAGCTCTCTCATGTGATAATCTAGCAAAGTTATCATACTTGTTCTTCAGCACATAGTATCTTTTCTCTTTGACATCACTAGTACCCTCATGGATACTCTGAATCTCAGTCCAGATACTATGTGCTGTCAAACTCGAATCCAACCTAGCAAACACATCCTTAGAGATGCATGAGAACAGAGCATTCTTGGCCTTTGTGTTGTTCTTAATAAAATCAGGTTCAAGAAGGTTCACATCCGCATCTGATTCATGGGTCACCATCCATATCTCCGGATCAAGGGACTCCAGGTAGGCTTGCATACGTGCCTTCCAATACCCGTAGTCCTCCCCATCGAAAATAGAAACACTCCCCACCTTTCCCGGCATCCTTACTCAAGACAGTGAAGCCTCAAAGTTAAGCACTTGGCTCTGATACCAATTGAAAGGACCGAAGGCCTACCGAGAGGGGGGAGGGGGGGATGAATCGGTAGCCGACCACGAATTCGAATACTTCAATTCACACCACTAGAACCCGACAAGCGTTGCAACCTAAACAGTTCTAGTCGGCCATGACCCTATGCATGCTAGTGTTCATGATGCAAAACAAAGCGCGGAAGCTAAACACACTAGCCCATGCAAGCCACAAGTCACCCTACCAACTAGAGCACACAATTGCGGAATAGTAAAGAGGGGATCAAGGAATGCTCATGATTTTTTCATAAGGTCTCAAAAGGATGGCGCCTTCCCCTACTCCTCATTGGACCACTACTGCCAGAGTCCTGGTCCCTCCCGCCACAAAGTGGAGTTCTCGCCCACGAGCCCGCAATCACTCCCGGAGTGAAAACATGGTGCGCGTCACCGCTGCCACCAAGGCACAAGCTCGCCGCCCTCGAGAATTTACCGGACTCTCGGAGCTGACAAGGGCGCTCACTAGCGATGCCCCTTTCACCAGCTGGCTCAAACCGTGTATAAACGTGTGATGGCCTTCAAAACCAATCACGACAGGCTCAATCACCGACACCTAACCGGTTTAGGTCTTACCATAGACCAAGAGTAGCAACCTAGATCACACCCTCAAAGACACTCTAGTCTTAGATGTGCAAGATCGCTCCTTGTTACTCTCACTAGCACTCTTAAGATATCCAATATTCTCTCCTAGTGCTCTCCTCTTTTTCTCTTGGATCTTACCAAATGCTCTTAGATATTCCACTGGCCAAGAGAGATCTCCAAGACCCCAGCAACAAAGTTATATAGGCTTCCAACCTCCAACTAGTCATTGCTCCACGAAGTTGCCTTTCTGGACCCAATGACCGGACTGTCCGGTCACTCCCAGACCGGACCATCCGGTCTCTCTGGAACGGTTCCAAGAACCATTGGCTGCACTGTCCAGACAATTTCTCTGAACTGGCCGGACCATCTGGTTTGTTTCTCTCTCCAGTCCAGAAAAATTTTGGACTTTGGCTTCCTTTCTGCCCTATGCAAGTCATACTGACCGGACCGTCCGGTCAGTAGACCGGACCGTCCGGTCTCTATAGACTCTGACACAGACAGATTCCTCGCTGAGTCGCTGCAGTCTCCAGACAAAACCACTTAGTGACCATACAGTCCGGTCACCTCTGACCCCTCTGTCCGTTCACTCCGTCCAAAAGCTGAAACTTGATGTCCTCGCTTGACTTCATTTCTCGGCTTCTCCGAACAGCTCCTTGGCTTCTACACTGTCAACTAGTGACTGTGATTTCACCGAGCAATCTTGCACATCACCGACTAGACATGACCTAAGAGAATGACCTAGACCCTCTTGATAGTCTGGTTTTTCCTATAGACTCAAAGCCCTAACAACTAGACAAGTGTTCCCAACACTTGCTCCGTAGCTTGTTCTTAGCTTCGATCCATCTCCATCAACCCTTGAACTCCATCAAGCTCACCAAGCCTCCATGTTTGTGGTCATTATTATCAATTGCTAAGATCGACATCATCCATATGATTTGTAGTAGAGATTAGTGAAGGTTCCTACATAGATAACACTCGTATAGATATTAGCCCATAATTTTATAGTTGTCATCTGTCACCAAAACATCCATACCTCAGGGATTCCATCATTAATGGTCATGAAGCTTACAGGCTGGCCACCATTATTGTTGTGCCTGTTGCCCTGACAACGTCGGTTGCCGGAGTTGCCGCCAGCATAGCTGGTAGGGGTGCCGGAGAAGCCCGACGACGGGGTCGGGGGAGCCACGGCTGGTGAGCGAGGCATGCCGGTAGCAAAGGCCTGAGGGGAGGCCGCCTGCTTGGTCTTCATGTTCATCTCGGCGAGTGGGAGGTCAGCGAGAAGATCATTGTAGTCGGGGAAGGGCCGTTGGCGCTGAATGAAATCCCCGAGGTGAGTGAAGCGCTCGTTCAAACCCCGCAGGACGTTGAGCACGAGAGTTCGATCGCGGACTGGTTCACCGAGATCGGCAAGTTGGTCGACGATCGTCTTCAAACGATGACAATATTTAGTGACACTGAGATCACCCTACACAATAGTGCGGAATTCAGCGTCAAGGGTCATGGCTCGAGTCTCTCGATTGTCGAGGAATTGGCGCTCGAGACCAAGCCAGACGAGGTGGGCGGTAGGAGGTCCGTTGGCACGGTTTGAGACGACCTCATGCAACTCCGGCGAGATGGTGCCGTAGAGCCAGGACAGCACCGTGCAATCAAGGCGCCGCCACGAGATGTTGTCGGAGAAGTCGACGTTGTCGAGAACGTGGTCTGCTAGGGCATAGCGTTCCAGCGTGTTGAGGATGAGTCCACGCCAGCGGTTGTAGTTGGAGGAGCCGATGTCGAGGACGACCGGGATGAGGGACTTGATGTTGAGGATGCCCATGGCCTGAGTATGGAGGGTGGCCGTGGCGGAAGCGATCTGCGTGGCGTAGGCGGCGACGCGATCTGCCTCAGCACGATGATCGGCCTCAAGACGGGCGGCCTCGGCCTCCAAGCGTTCGAACTCGACGCGTTCGGCTTCCTGGCGGGCGGCCTCGTGCTATTCCTCGGGAGTGAGGGCAGCGACTCGCTGGCAAAGCTCCTCGGGAGAGAAGGAGGCGGGCTTCGTCATGGGAGCCAGCGTTAGGAGAGAAGAGGGTGGTGCGGCGGCAATGGCCACGGCGCACTAGGGTTAGCGGAAGCGAAGGAGAGGTCGCAGGAGCGAACCGTCTCGTGATACCATGAAAGCGTGATAGAATTGGGAGAATTATTCAATGTATTGATCAACGAGGAGACTAATACATATAGGCGAGCCGGCAGTCCATATCTCAATCGATTATAGAATCAGGACTCGGTTGAGATCGACTCGGAGGCAAGGCCATCGTGATAACTATCCAAAACAGAACCATGCAGCCAGGAGACTTGCCATGCACGGTTACAAATAAAGTTGGAAAATAGCCTAGCTAATTATAGAAGGCTAACATCTATCTAACACTGGGCTCACCCGAACTGGAGCAGTGGCATCGAGGTGGCGGTGGCTCACTCGGCCGTGGTTGAGGAAGAAAGCTCGATTGGAGGCAGCTCGCGGTGGGAGAGGATGGGGGATGAAATGGAGACGACGAGGGACCTCGCTGCGGTCTCTGGGCAGCAACGCGAAGGCCGGGACAGCCCCCCTGCAACCGAGACGGCGCAGCGGGCCCGACGCGGCCTCGGCGCCAAGCAGCGGCGCGGCTGCGGCGGCCTGAGGAGAAGCCGGCGAGGGCTCCCGACGGCACAGGAGAGCTCGAGGACCTTTGGTGCATGCGTGACGCGCGGGGAAGGCGGGTGAAAACCGTCAGGAGGCACGGTAGTGGCGGTGCGACACGGACTTCCTTGCAACCATGGCGCTCGGCGCGGTGCAGCTATAGCGGCCGAGGGAGAGGCCGGCGATGGCGCCTGACTCCATGCGTGCGACCGGTAGCTCTGAGCGGAGGATCGGCGCGCTGAGGAGGATGGTAGGATGGCTGGACATAGGGATGCAAGTTTGTGGCCCACTGGGTAGTTATGGGTCAACCTCTAGTTTATTTATTGTACTAGTTTTATAAGGTTAAGAAAAATATTAGTTCATTTTTAAGAGTTTTGGACCGATCCACCGATTCAATGGGTCAAAACTTGCATCCCTAGCCGGATGCGCGGTGCGACGCGGAGGGCAACTCGTGGCGACGGGCTCAGCGGGTGGCGATGGTGGAGGCAACGTTCCCGACACGCGGCTGTACAAACTCGAGCCGACGTGTGTCTGAGGGGTGCGCAAGGGAGAGAGAAGTCCGACGACGAGCAGAATCACGAGCGGGCTCGACATGGTTGTCGGAATCGAAGGTTGGCTGTGGCGTCGGCTTTGGGGAAGAAGGCCCGATTCGCGGTGTTGACGGCGAATGGAAGGGAGCTGGCTTGCAGGGACGTGGATGGGGTTAGCACAACGTGGTTGGGCAGCTCGGCCGGGCGATAGCGAGGTCGCTCGGGCGGCCATGGCGGCTTGAGCTCGGGTAGGAGAGAGAGAGAGCGAGAGAGAATGGAGTGAGGGAGAGAAATGAGAGCGACTAGGGGACAAGAGCTCGGGAGTAGATCTGACCAGGGGAGGGGCGTCGTCGGCCGTACGTCAGCGTCCACGTGACAGGCGGGTGTGTTTTCTCTGAGTGGCTGACAAGTGGGTCCCGCAGGTTCAATTGACCCAGAAAAACATAACGACTAAGCATTTTCAAACCACGCTTTGGAGCACTAAAAAAATTTTTGAAAAATTCCCAATTACACCATCTTAGAGAGAACCGAGTGGAGAAGAAAATGGTGGAAATGTGAAGACGTTTTATGATTAGATCCATAAGATAATCAAATTTGAAAAGGGTTAATTGATTTAGGAAACTTCAGAGGAATTTTGAAGTCTGGATATGCCTTATCATATAGGCTTTTTGGAAATTAAATTTGGGGCATAATCCAAAGCCACAATTAATTGCGATTTCACTCACATGAAGCCAAAGGTGTATAGAAACCATAAACGGATGATGTAGTTCCAGGAATGGCACAGATTCGGAGTTAAGAATTCTTGAAAAATGGCAGATGACCATGATTCTGAAAATGTTTAACACTTAAGCATATTGCAACCAAGATTTAGGATATCAAACAAAGTCTAAATTAGATAAGACTTGACAATAAGGGATACCAATAGGTGAAGAATATGACTTTGGGTGAGGTAGTTCAGGAAGTGAGACAGAGAGAAAGTTATTTAATTTTAAAAGGTGCTAAGTGGTCAGACTGACTGAGTAATAACTCGTCTGAAAATTTTCTTTCAAACTTGTCTTTGGTATAAATTCCAAAAGGTAATCTTTTTAACCTTATTAATTCCAACCAAAATTATATGTTGTTCATAACGATCGGATCTAATTTAGGGGAATGATCTAGTTCAAGGTTCACTTATAAAATTTGAGATTTGAATTTTTAAAGCTACACTGTTTCTTGACAATGTTTGATTTATTTGACTCACTTGCCAATGAGAAAAATCACCAAAAATTCTTCAACCTTCTTATTTTATCATGGATCAAGATTATAAAATTTAATTGGGTCACTTATATTAGAAAATTTGAACTTCTAGTTCAAGGCCTATTTGAGTCAAATTCAAACTTATGTTTTAAAATTGTTATTTCTGCTTTTCTTTTCTTTCCTTGGCAGTCTAGGGTGCTAAGGTGACACCATGGGTGTCACAATAAGTTTTCTGCAATGATAAATGATAATGCATACTTGCGGTTCTGGTAGTCATTACCAAATTGGAATATCCTTTAATTTACTCACGGTTCCTTGACATTCCAGCTAAAGCATCATAGCGATCTGATTGGGATATCCTTTTTAAGCTTTTTACTTACGGTTCCTTGACATTCCAGCTAATGCATGCTACTGCGTTTATGAGCAGAGCATCAAAGCCTTGTATTATTATGATGACTAAATAAATGGGTCTCACTTGTGTTTTTTCCCATCAATGGATAAAGTTCATAATGCAGCTGTAGCTTGCATAATTGGGGACAAATGATCTGAAAAGTTTATGATGTCTTTCATTTACCAGATGACTTAATAGAGTTGAGAATCCCATTAGTTCATATATAGAAAGGAATTCAGCATCACTTTGTAAAACCTTGCTTGTGCGAAGAAAGAGAAATTGGAGCCTCATGAAAAATATAAATGATCCAACAATTCACTTATAGAACCACTTGTGTTCAAAGAAGCGCAAAAAACTGCAGGAGCGCCACAAAGACTTGTTGTGTTGTGCTCTATTTTGGTTTTCCCATCTGACCAGCATTGTTGATGTTTCATCTACGTAATTCCAAAGTTTGCTTCATTTCAGACTATTTTTCTATGCGTTGTGTTCTATGATTCCAAAGTTTTCTTACCTGACCAGAGTTCTGAAGTTTCATCTACATAATTCCGAAGTGGATACATGACTATTTATCTTGTCTTAGTGTCAGAGTTTGTAAAGTCTTTTTCCTATCACATTTATAATATACTGATTGGTAGACCAGTTTACTTAGGCCAGATTCCTCCCACAATTCTTTTTTTGAAGAGAACTACGACAAACCCTTGTGGGTAAATGCCTGAACTTTTATTGCTTAGGTTTGTGACTAATGAAAGCCTTAATGTGCACCAGGTGACCGAAAAGCTACGTGGAGACCGGAGAGAGTTAAAGAAAATGGTATCTGATGGTGAGCGCATTATTTAACCATTCGTTCTTGATAGAAACCTTTGTTTTGAATGACAGACATTCATTGAGGATTAGAAACTGTTAATGGAACACAGTGGTCATTGATTATTATTTCGTAGTGTGAAAGCAGTATAATAGTTATTATGCTATGATATGTCTTCCAAATTGCAGTTCCCTTCTGATTTATTGTTTCCTTTTTCTTTCTCTTGCTTTGTCCATTCACACTAGAAATATAACAATTATTTGACCAGTTCATTAAATGCTCATGGTAAAAAGCTTGGAAGTTCTGTATGATCTCTCACATTAAAGAAATCATGTATCAACTTTCCATCCTGTCTGCAATTTGATCCACGGATAGTTTTTGGCACACAGTGACACCACTTACAGGCTCCTAAACAAAAAGCTCTGGAAGTTCAGCAGATGGTTATTCATTAGTTATTTCATTGATGACTATTGCATCATTTTTGCTGACACCAGAAACTCACTATGCTTCTATGAACGTCTTAGAGGACAAACTTTGTTTTATCAATATTGTGATTCTGTCAATGGCGGCTTCATGAGCCGGTAAATACTAATTTTGGTCAATTTCAGTGTGAGCAGTTCTTTGTGTTTCCTTAAGTTTTCTATAGTAGTACCAATTAAAAGCAAGTTGTACTTTGTTAACAATATCCTGTGAATTATCTGAATGCTTACATTTTCTTTTTCTGCTTTGGATGTCTCATACAGCTACAATGCTTTGGAAAGAAGGGAAAGCAACAAAGGAGGAAAAGAGACCAACAGAAGGATATAGGTGCACTCTCAGGCTGCAACCAAGCCCGTCAGCCACAAAGCTCAAGCTTCATCACACGGAGCCAAGCGGGCAAATGGGCATGTGGCCAGTACACCTCAACGTAGTGTTAAGATCCCTACCCCTGCCAACTCTGTAGGACCAGCTTAAGATGAACAGGTCTAAGACATGGTAGCCTAACATGCATTCTTCTCATCAGTTTGCAAAGTTGGGTACACTCACGATGTGATGTTATTTGTAGATCACTGAACTAAAGCTCCTGGTTGATAGCCTTGAAAAGAAGAGGGATTTCTATTTCTCCAACCTGCGGGACACCAAAATAATCTGCCAGAACCCAGAGATTGAACACGCATTCGTAAGTAGTAAGACTATTTGTTATAAGATCCATCTAAACAATAATTTCAGTTCGTAGCTCTTGAATTGAGTAATGATATGGTGATCAATGAATATATCTTCTTGTATTGCTAGGTCACTGCTATTCGTACAATACTCTATGCATCGGAGGATGACGACCCCGGGACGCAGGAGGCCGAAGTTCTAATGATGGTATCACAGCAGCAGCAGGAGGAGGCGGCTCTGAGCCCCATCTTGGAGGCGTCTGAGGTGAGGTCGGGACTCGACGGCAGCAAGCTGACACTGAAAGACTACAGGGACGCTCCTGAGAAACTTTGTTCCAAGGTAAAGATGTGAAGATGGTTTACAAGACGCTTAAGAAAAAGAAGAGATAGTACAACAGATAAGACACCAAGTTCTATGGCAACATGTTTGTGAAATGGAGGAAGGTGGAATCGGTAGAGATTTGATGTACAAGACTCTGAAGGAAAAGGAGAGTACAGCAGACGAGACGTCTTCTATAACAACACATTGAGAAATTGGATGGGTTTTGGTGTTAGAGTTGGAGATCTAAGAATCTAAAGTGGTACTATTAACCTCGAGAGTAGGTAATTTGTGCCATAACAGATATGACGAAATGACATTTAAAAAATATGTAATGAAATGGTCACACGTGCGTTGGTAATAATTGTGATTAATAATCACACGTGTGTGTCGCACGTTCAAAAAATTAGTAAAAATCAGGATCTAAATATCCCTATCTAGATTTTATTTAGAAACCAGTTTCTAAAAATTAAAAGTAAAAATCAGTTTCTAAAAACTATAGTGGATCAAACAGTATCGTACGTGCACCAGAGCGTGCACGCGTGAACATTATTCTCCCTTTTTTTCTGTGAGGAGCTCCTCCAATGCAAGGTGACAGCATTTTTCTTTTTTGAAATGAAGGTGACAGCATTTTTGAATGAAACTCCTGGGCTCGCATCTCAGCCTCTCTGTATGACCGGTGGCCCCATATGTTCAAGCCCTAGCAGTGTCCCACAATCGTGATCCCCTCACACTCGCCTCCGTCCCGCTCCTCCGCCACACACCGTCGCCATCCCCTCCTCCGCCCACCGCACTCCTCCGCCTCACGTCGTCCCCTCCTCCGCCCACCCCGTTACATTTGCCCTGATGCTTCGGTCTCTTGACTCAAGAACCCCCCACCTCCCCACCCCTCTGGCAGCAGTTACACCAACATCTTCATCATTGCGCATCCGGTCACCGCCGCCTTCCAGCTAGCGGAGTGCCTGACGCGGTGAAGATGCCCTCCCCCACCAGGCTTGATCGGTAGGGTCCTATCACGTCTTCGGTTTTGGCTGCGACGACACCACCTCCCTCACGCAATCCTCGACAACGCTTGTTTTCTCCACGCAGGTACTGCCCTCTCCCTCTGCCCCTCTCCTTGTCATGGCGCTTTGCGTCGCAGTCCAACGTTTTCTTCAGAATCACTCTAGGAGTTAGATCTAGTTCTCCCAATTCAAACGCTGGGTTCTCTTCTCGGGTCACATGACATTGGCTACTTCAATTTGTTGTTGTACGCACTATCTTATTTGGGGATGACAGGGACATTTTTTAAGCAAGGATAAACACACAGCGTACTAGATTTGAATAAGCGTATTTATAGAGACAGGAACATTAATGCAAGTAAGAATTGCTTACAGTTATGTTTGCTATGGTGCATTCATGTTTAGAGTTGGATAGCACATTAATGCTGTCCTTGATTGGTAACAGTATGTCCTCACCACGGCCAATGTTCCATAGCAGTTCCACACTACAATACTATGAATCATAGCTTAGGAAAACATAAGAGTGCGTGTTTTAAAGATGTGAGGTACTAAGCTCATATGTACTCTCTACTTCTATGGAAAATGACTTTGCTTTGTACGAAACAATAAAAATGGTACCTTCTTTATATTGAACTATGGAGAAGTATGATATATGTGTTGTTTCAGAGGGTATGTGATTTAGGTTCATCTGATAGGCCTTATTAATCACATGATGTACAAATTTGGTTACTGTTATACGTTTGAACCAATATTTCATTGCAGAATTGTAAGATGGCGTCAGAGAAATACAAGGCGGCATACAAGCGATTGCCCCATCCAGCCACGGGAGAGTGCAGGGTTAAGGATACTGGAAGACGACACTTAGATTTCAATAGTGTCCCACTGAACCTGCAGGAGGGTACTTACGTGATGGGAGAAGTTAAGAGCCGGTGCTTGATTAACAAATGGTCTCCATCAAACAAGGTTGACTTCTCTTCTTACTCCATAATAAAGAACATAAGGCATCAATCGATTGTGACAATTGAAAACCACTATGACGAGAATGGAAAATCAAGGCTTGTGCTGTCATGGGTTGATGGCAGCCTTTCTGCTTGGGTGAAACATAGTGGCAAGAGAAGATGTTTTGAAACTGCTACTGAGGTCCGAGGAAGCTGCCCCTCGAAACTGCTGCGGCGTGTGATAATGTGAGAATTATGTTGCTTTGAATCTGTAAAACTTGTTGCAGGAAAATTGAAATTTAGTATGTTCTAACTTCTGTTTGTTGCAGTGATACATGCAGAGGAATGGAACATTTGTTCAAAGAGAATATTTACCCTGAAGAAATCAAAGTTTCGGGTCTTTTTCTTTGCAAGGAGGACAAAATTTCTCAGCCAAGCTTTTAATCTGTCAAGGTACAAATGCATGCGTAATCATTCTACAATTATGCTTCTTCATTGCTTGTTAGATACCATCTTGCTGTTGTTTTAAGTTATAAAGTCCGCTATAAAATTTGGAGGTCCTCTTAATTGGGGAGGGGGGGGGGTCTATGGTATGGTTAGTTGAAACCAGGAGGGAGAGAGTGAGCTTTAAGAAGTATGGTACCTTAGTGTTTGGATGGGACTGATGCATATACATGATTTTTCCACAAATCACGATTCTATTAACAAGTACTATGCTGTAGCAAACCTTCATGTTGTAGAAGCTGGCAGCTAGCAGCCAAGCACAAACTGAACAGAGCACACACGAGATCAGTAAAATTTAGACGTGAACACAACAGAACAGCCAATAGGCAGTGGCACAAGAGAGCACAAACCTAACCTGCATTAGGCATACATGATTTACCATCTATCACATATACACTGAAAGGACACAGTTTAAGAGCACATACGTAATAGAACTGAAGAAGCAGACTGGGGGAAGGAGGAGAGCTTTGTATTACCACTGTGATGTGTAGGCCGCCCAGACCAATGTTTGACCTATTACACAATCAGAGCGGTGTGAACCGGTGGTTATACCCTGAAGTATGTGTCTAGCTGGTGAGTAACAATAAACGCCAAGTCGCCAACTTAATGGGCTACAAGCAATTCAGGGAAACATGGATATTTCAGATTTTTGTATGTTAAGCTTTATTGTATTGTACTACAGACCAAACCATTTGGTTATGCTTTCTGTGAATCAGTTATTGTTCCCCACCATTTACCACCAAACGAATCTTTTATTAAAGAAAAGCTCAAACGCATAGAGGGTTAAACGAATTGACTGTCCTGCAGCTGATTGTTTGACGGGAGATCAAGCTAAGGAACAGAGGAAGAATAAGCTATGGAAGGACATACAGAATGTTTTTGAAGAAATGTGCAAGGAAGCAGATATCTCATTGAGCTGTCCAGCGGCGAACTTTATTGGGTATATTGAAAGGGTGAGGTTGATAAGTTGGAAGGCTTTCCAGACGTATGGTCCTGGGAGAAAAAGGCTTGTTACCTACTGACGTTGATGGCGGCAGATAAGTCAAAAGTATGTAAAGCACTTAAAAAGTTAAAGATTGGCTGGCCGAGTGGCACCAATAATGCCATACGAGAAGTTCTGAAGAGAGTAATTGATGAGGAAAAAAAGAGAGCCAATCCTGTTCAGTATGTGGTGGGTGACCCTTATGACTATCTTCGCTTGTGTCGGAACATTGTTAAGCATTGGAAATCAATCAGTCAGTCAGTTCCTTACCTAAAGGTACCTTATATTATTTTAATGGGTTTAAATATCTGCTGTCGTACAATGGATCTCACAAAACAAAATGTGTAATGCAGCAATCATGTAGCAGTGTTCAGCATTTTCTACGACTTATGGAATCCTGGAACCCAAACATCTGGTGTGACCTTTACCAGGAGATTGGTTGGCCACATGTCAACTAATCAGCACTGTTTCTAGGTTAGTCACATTCACAGTTGAGTAGATTTTTTCATGTGATCTCCACTGTTTTCCTGAACCGAACATTTTTCGACTTAAAACCACATATCTGAAAGTATGTGTTTCTGAACTCAAGAGTTATCATAACATTTAATAAGTCATTGTGTGTTAGCCGTTAAATAGGTGTAACTGCTGTTTACCTAGTCTCCAGTCCACTCTTCAGGCTCCATTGCTGTTGGCATGCCAATGGATCCACACTAATTATCTCTCACTGTGGTCATACTATCATTCCTTCTGCCTGTCGTGATTGTGATCTGCGCCTATCAAAATTCGCTTGTTACTCCATTAAGAATCTGCTTTCCATGCACACATTCAGAAATATGAGATCAATAAGGCAGGTGATGTCCACGAAACAAAATGTGAAATAGTTGCAGAATTAATATAACTTATAAAGATGGAGGGCCGATGTGTCCGAGGCAGCCACGTGAGGGAGATGCAGGACGGGACCAACAGCCAGTGGTAAGGGATACAAATAAGCAGAATTACAGCACCAAAGCATGGCACATTTGTTTTTCTGCGGATTAATGTTCCACAGGAATAATTCCAAGTATTTTGGCAATCTTAATCTTCTTTTTGATATATTGTGCATAGTACTTTGGTCTTTCCCTCTAAAAAATAGAAGCGATAAAACAATCAGATTCCACCATGGTATAAACATTGACAAGAATGACAATGCATTCATGAAGTACTGACCTGACTTTTAATAGCATCTGCAATAAACTCCCGAGCTATATTCTCTGTCATCTATAAGACATAATAGACAATAAACATGGCATTTGATATAATATATTCCAACAAAGCAAAACTAACATCAAATACTTGCGATATAACATTATACTTACTTCCATGGTAATGTCTGTTGTGCAGATATGAAACTGAAAAGGAAGTGAGGTGAATCAGATAAGAGTATGAAACTGGAAACGTTGTATTGTAAACTAATATGCAAGTCAAGTATACAGAAAAAGAAAACTGACCTCCTTTTCCATATCGGACCAGTCATCATCATCCAGTGCATCTTTCATTTTATGATACTGTAGCGGAAACTTATTCAATTTGTAGACAGAATCCAAAGCATCTCTAAAAGTCATCTGATGTTTAAAGGGAAACGGTGCTCATCAACACACTCATCATTACAGATATGCTTAGATATGCTTAGCAACACAAGAGACTGGGTTAGAGTGCAGACTGCAGACAACTAACCTTTAGCTTATTGATCTGCTGCCAAATTTCAAAATAAACACCATCTAACTCCTTGTACCAACAGATATCCAAGCACATCGTCTCTATGCATTCCTATTGCAAGATACAATAGTTAGATGCAAAACCATCTAAATTAAATCAAAGTGTGATGAGGGAACCTACGTAATAGGCACCACGAGCTACACTCTCAGTTATGTTTGAAAAGCGAGAAGCGATCTTGATTGCTTGGTAACATCCTCTGGTGCATATTTTCCCCCACTAAAAAACATAGGGGTTATTACAGAGCGATAAAAGATACAGACAAAATGTCATTCTATATATGGTTTTTGGATGCTCACTTACCGTAAGAGAGGGGCGCTCCATTAGTACATAATCTTCCATCCACTATTTTAAGAAAAAAGACTGTTAGTTCCAACAAAACAATCGAAGCACAATGCAAAGTTGACTTCTTAAACTTGCACTTGATATATGATGTCATACCTTAAGATTCTTTAACAATTCTTCCCAGTAGCTGAGGTATTCTAGTTCAACCTTGTAGCTGTGGAAGTACCCACGGTAGATAGCCCAATTCACATACCCACAATCACCCTACATGATGGAGAGACACATACAGTTTAGACTTTAGTGGGAGAAAAGGAATTACAATCAAGATATAATTTCATTATAAACAAGGCGTTTTGCAACAGTACAACTAAAATCCTACTAGTATTTACACAAAAGAAAATATCAGTTTGAGGCACTATTAGTCTAGTATTCTCATCAGGGGTAGAATGCCTAGAACTTATTTAAAGAAACAAGGTTTGACAAGCTATCCTTTATCCCACACAAAGTTCTATAAATCAACTCATGAGCTACATTGCTGCCACATGACACTATATAACGACGACTGCTTGAGACGAAGATAAATCAATACCTACAGTATGATAACATGAATTCAAAATTACTGCAAATTTATCTACAATCAAGGTCCTTGTTGCGCCTTTTTGCAAAATTATACCGCATAGAGGTTCCCATTTAGTTTTTCCCAGAACCAGTAAATCAGAATAACATGAGTACAAAACAAAAAAAAGGGACTATGCATTACTCATGCATCAGAAAAGTACATACATAATTTTGGGGGACTAAACGTTGGTAATCATCCAAGCCAGCAACTGTGCGGAGGAAGGACCAATCAAATATTTCATCATTCTCAATTTCCCTAAGTAAACCTTCCTTGTGAAGATAGTCCAGTAGGTGATTCCCTTTTAGTTTAGTTACATCTTCCCCAAGGGACTCAAGTTTATCCACAAGATGATACAGTGGGTGATCATCTTCCAGTTCTGCATTATATATCTGATCATTATTGCGCATTTGTTGTATGAACTGCAGTCAATAAGATTGCTGATTAAGCAAAATCAACATATATGTAAAAGTAGATAAAACTGAATGCAATAGTTAAGAGGAGCAGCATAAATGAAACAAACCTTGCAATATTTGATGTGATACAAGATATTGCAGATTTGGAGTTCACCAAGCTGATCGTAGCCCGGTCGAATAGAGTCATCAAAACAAGGTGTGTTGGGCAGTTGTTCAAGGTAAACTTCAAACTCCTCATTTCTGATATCCTCTCCCAGCCCCAATTTATTCAATTGTTGGATACATGTTCTGCTTCTTGTACATTTTTCAGCATTTCATCCTCAAGCTGTCTTTTCTCATCAGCAGAAAGTTCTTCGCACTGCAGAGTCTCTTTCTTTCTATGTTTTTTCTGTGGCATCTTTCCACTTGAGCGCCTACATGACTTATTTATGTTGTACTCCTGATTCTTTCCGTTAGAACCTGTCACAGCATGTTTCTTCGGTGGTGCCTCTCCATGCAAACCTGCCACGGTATGGCTATTCTGTAGCCTCTGTCCATTCAAACCCCGACCAGACTTCAGTACATAATGCCTCTTTTGAGTCTCTCCATTCAAGCCCCGACCTGACTGCTCTGCACAATGCTCCTTCTGAATCTCCACTTTCAAACTTTTAACAGCATGGTTCCTCCTCCGAGTTTCTCCATTCAAGTCTGTCACAGCAGTGCTCTTCTGGGCCATCTTTCCAATTGAGCCTAGAGGCTTTCGTGCTATCTCCATAGTCAAGCCTGCACCAGTCTTCACTGCTAAGCCTGGTCTCTGCTGCACATCTCCACCACTCATGCCGGCAACAGTTTTTGCTGTCAAATGAGGCTTCTGCAGCGCATCTCTACCGGCCAAGCCTACACCAGCCCTCGCTGTCACGTGTGGCCTCCGGCTCACCTCTATAGCACTTGAGCCCCTACCAGATTTCTCCATAGTGCGATGACTGGTGCCTGGTTCTCTACCACTGCAGGCAGTAGTGTCACCAAGATGAGCATCTGGGGAAGGACTGGTGGGGGTTTCGACATTGTTGACAGATAATGAGGCAAAACTGCTTGTCAATTGAACGGTGCGCAGAGAGGAATCCCTTGGAGAAGGCGTGTTGCTCCTGGCCCTGGACAGCGGGGAGCCCCTCGGAGAATATGTATTTTTCTTGACCACAGACCGGGGGGAACCCCTGGGGGAAGGTGTGTTGCTCCTGGCTTTGGGCAGGGAGGGAACCCGCGGAGCTCTGGTGTGCTTCTTCTCCCCGGCGCCTCGTGGTACAGATCCCGTGATGGCCGGTAGATAACGCCGGGGCCGAGGCGAACCAATCGCCAGATTCGAGAGGTTCGCCAGCGGCAGATCACCGGTCGACCCCGTACCGACCGTCGCGGCCACCGGGACGACGCCCGTGCCCTTCCCGCTGTCCTTCGGCGACATCCCACCTCCTCCACTCGACCGGGCGCGCCCCAACGACGACCCCTTGGCGCGGTGCTGCGGCGGCATCGCTCCGATCGTCTCCACCCCGCCGGGCTTCGCCTTCGGCGGCGGCATGACTCCAAACCCTAACCTGATTACCTGAACCTGAAGTCGGCGACGCGAGGGATCGATACCTGCCTCCGTCTCTCTCGAACGGATTCAGATGCCTCGATCCGATAAGTAGGAGAAGGAACGGAAGGCTTGTTTGGGTTGGGGGAGACGGACGAGGTTGGGATCGCCGTCTCTCGAGAAAGGATTCCCCATCGAAGCGGAGAAGGTTGGGATCGCCGCAACTGCCTGTCCTTATTTCATTATTTTTATTTTATTATTTTCAGCCTTCACTGTTTTCTTTTTTTATTCGGGGAAGCCAAGCCTTCACTTCACTCCTGTTGGTCACTGAGGGCGGTGGCGTGACCACATGGGCTGAGCGTGTTTTCGATGGTGGATCAAGTCCACCGGCTGCCTTGACAGCCCATTTTAGGCCCGTCTTGCAATGCAACGTAGAGGATTTTCTTTTCATTTTTATATAAGATATAACGAAGGATTGTTTTATTTTATTGTCAGCTTATTTATAAGCACAAGATTCTTTACTCGGAAGTGTGCCCGGTCCTAGACATGTTCAAACGCCAGCTGCATTTGACTATTTAATAGCCACAGGCTGCCGTTTAACAGAGGCACAGGATAAGAATGTGTTGGAAATGTCTCGTACATTCAAGTCTGATTTTCCTTTGTCCATGGCAGTCATTGAAAAAAAAACAATGTCAAGAAGGGTTGTTTCCTTGTATGTTGCATATTTTATTTTCTTCGTGACATTGTTATTTTGCTTACTCCGATTCATACAATCGTTTTTGTTTGTCAAGATCTCATACTGCCTTTTGTTTCTGCAGAGAATTCCATTTAAGATGATGAAAAATTCTGGAGAGGAGGTGTTTAAAGGTACTATTAAATTAGAAGCCCCTGATTCCAATATATACAATGTTTCATGTATGCAGCACAATGGTAAGTTGAAAAATTCTGGAGAATGATTTTGTAGTCGCTCATCGCTTGGAAGAGAATGACCTCCTCATTTTCAGACGCAAAGAATGCTCTCGCCTAGAAGTTTTCATCCTGGACCCAAATGGTTATCAGACAAACTCTTCATGTTTTGTCACTGGACTGGAGATATTTCCAATACCCAAGAAGTGAGTGATGATTCAGTTGAAAATATTGATCCACCTGAAAAGATTGTTGAAATCAATTACGTGAACAGCTCTTATGATGATGATAACAATGCTGTGTCAGCATATTATACAGCAAAATCATGTAGGAAACAAAAACGGCAATTGGGCCATTGTGCAAAATCTAGAAGGCTGACATCAGTTTCTAGCCCATATATTAAATCAGGTCATGCAATTGTTATTATTTGTGCTTTTTTTTTTACTCATTCTGAATTTCATCTTGCATTGCGCTTTTCTTGTAACTTGAGTTTTTGGTCTATATTTCAGGATATGAAATCGATGCACCAGATGATCTTCAAGCGTCGATGGAGGACTAGGTCAACATTGGAACCCTCTCGCCAACAACTTTGAGGGGCCTTCCCGGCCACCATACATTATATCAAGGAAGACACTATACCATGGTTTTAGAGAAAGTAAAAACAATCTGATCTGAATTCCCTATCTATGTGGCAGTGGTGACCAAAAGCAATATAGATTTGTGGTCAAGGGGTCTTCTCGGACTATGCCCTGAACAACTTTCTATTTAATTGTAGGTATCTAAATATTAGACACCTGAACTATCATATTACATGCAGTATCTCTGAAAAATTAAAATGTAACCGTTGCTTCTACGGAGATGAGCAGTACATTCACCGTTCGTTTGGCTTCCGGCTGCATGTACTCGATCATGGCTGAGCAGTATCGTGGAAATCTATGTATGTTTTTGGTCTTGTACAGCTTAAAACGCGAATTTATTCCAGAAGCAACAGGAGTCATTGCCACAGTTTGATCATACCAGTGTCCTAACTGTTTATTCAGCTCATGTGAAGTTACAAGGCATTGATCCTGGAAATGCACAGTACTCTGCTTTAGATTAACAGCTGGGCTATCTAGTAACATTCAGACATACTCCATTGACCACCCCCGTTGAGCACTTTCAGTCTATCAACATAAATCATCCATAAGGCTCCTCCGATGTCGTCTCCTGCACCTTCCCCATACCACTCCTCGTCATGTTCTGCAAAATGTAACCAATACCATTCTGCAGTCATCTTAAACTGCTGATTCAATAAAAGAGCTAAAACATAATCTTTATTCACCATTACATGCAAATTGCCGATTACCTGCTTTGCAACAGAAACTTAACAGCTCAAGATACATGAATGAGCATTCAATCCTCTAATGAAAACCAGAGCTAACAACAGTGTACAGTCAGTTTCATCACCTGTAAGCATATTCTTACCACAGTTACAGTATTCAGTTTACATAAAGCAGAAGCTAAAAGAGTTCTTTTTATTTGTGGCAATGTGCAATGGGTGAATGGACAGGACACAAATTCACAAAAAGGAAATCGTGAATTTTCATTTTTAATTGTTCAAATTTACACGAGGGAAATATTTACCCCCCAAGATACCCACACCTTCCTACACAAGATATCCTAGGAGCAATACATCATGTTTCTCTCTCCAGATCATACATATAATTCATCTACAAGTTTGATTATGACCTAGGCCCAGAGTGCTAATATTGACATGGAAGCTGATCCAAGCACTAATGCAATGTATGAGGCCTTCTTTAGCTTTAGGGATGATGACATCATCTTGTTATGGAAAAAATCGAGAGAAATGAGATCAACAAGAGCCATGTAAATAAGTATTCCAGCTGAAAGTGAGCCGAGAATTCCTTCCATTATTAGGGCATTTGGACTGCTGTCGTCATAACCAGTCATGTGGAAAACTGCCATTCCAAGAAGTATTCCCAATGGTGTAGTCACTGAGAACATTATGCACATGTAGCCCACTGTTGCCATTCCAAAACCAGCCTGCAGGAAATAGACAAGCACATAGTCAGTTATCAATGAAGAACACAAGAAATGCCAAGTAGTATTTATTTACCACTAAAAATTACAGACCCCCCCCCCCCCCCTCTGAAGTAGACCTTGGTATATTTAAAGTGACTTATGAAGAAAAGATGCACAAATAAACTGACTCGGATTCATGAAACGGGCAAACGGCAAAGCTATACAACTGGAATTTAGTTTTATGAGTAGCATCAGCTGAAGTTATGAGCTATGAGTATGCTGTTTACTTAAGAGACGTATGAAATGGCTGTTCCGCTGTTCCAGAAGATGGATTTATTAAGCACTTTATGCTTTTAATAAATGAGAAGAAGGATAACAACTGCACTGCTTCCCTCGCTGTCATGTGCAGCATTAAGTTGGAAAAAATACAAAGTTAAGACTACTGCTCGTTAAAAGAAAAAAAGATAAGCCTGTTGCTCGTTATGACGCTTGATGATTAGAGTTTGTTAACGTTTTTCATTAACATATCAATCTGCTTTCTGAAATGCCCTCCAACAAGACACCACCTCCAAAAGGACTTTAAGGTACTAGTGCTATTGTTCTGTCACACGTCTCTTGTGCTTAACACATCAACCTCATTTTCCTCAAAGTGACATGAGGACAAAAAGGTAAACATAATGCAAATGTGAACATCAATGAACATGGACAAACAGAATTGGATGAGAGAAAGTTGTAAAGACAGTTTGGTTTCCATGGGTTTAGGTCATGCAAAAGCTTTCTCTAGTTGATTGTGGTGTACAACGAGGATCCTTCCACCAAGAATCATTCTAAAGTCAGAAAGAGGTTCAGGGACACACAAGGAACATAACAAATCAAGTTCAACTACAAATATTCCCCACCTTAACTGTAACAGTGATATAAGCCAAGCATTCAAACTGTGAATTAAAATAAATAGGTGTAAACTTAACCTGAGACAGACAAAGCAACCATTGAAATAATGAAATCAAAACAGCATGGAACAATTCCCTGGCTTTTTTCCCAATATGTAGATTACTATATCAGACATCAACATCAGTTTCTAAGAACATAATATAATTGACGCATAAAAATATGATTATCAGTTCATCACACTACATTCTCATATGAAAGTACGCAAGCCAGTCAACTGGTCAACTGATATGGAATCCATCTTATTGCAGTATATTTGGGAGAAGATCGACGAGCAGAACCAAATTCACACTAAAATGAGCAGAACCATTTAAACAGCTATACAATTGAATCACAAATCTGTTCGAAAATGGTCAGAAATCACAGATTTCAGCAAAAGTAGCAGGAGGGAAACACAATGCTGTTATGGACAACTCTCAATCATGAATTTCTCAATTCCAATTTCTACACACAGTACAACAAATTGAGTATCACACTCACCTGCGCGATGCAGCCGCCGAGGCCCATCCCCTCGAACACCTGGTGAAACGACAGTGCAACAACAAGCGGGCGGATGGCGCAGACATCCTGCGACATCCCCATGGTGACCCCGATGATGACCGAGTGGAACACAATCCCAATCTCCAGCACCTTGGACACCATCTTCTGCTTCTTTCTCGCCTCCTCCTCCTCCCCCTCCCCGACCTCCACCACTTCATGCCCGCCGCCGTGACAGCCACCACCAATCACCGCGACCTCGTCGCTGCGCACCACGGCGGGACCGCCTTTCCTGGCCCCGAAGAGCGCCACGTCGTCCCTGTCCGGGTCGCCGCCGTTCGCGGCGGAACGCGGCGCCGGGTCCTCTTGGTCGTCCAAGTACGCGCCCTTCCTGGGGCTCATTTCGCCGGCGAGCTCGAAGACGGGCGCCGACTTCTTGGGGATCGGCTCGTAATTGGGCTGGTCCTCGCCGCCGCCGCCGACGTGGCCGTGGGCCTCGAGGTGGGAGGAGGCGGAGAGGTCGACGAGGAGCGCGAGCAGCGCGCCTACGAGCGTGAACAGCCCCGCGAAAGGGAAGTCCCGCCAGGGCCGGCGCGTGGCGACGGCGCAGTCGGCGAGGGCGGCGTGCGCGTCGGGGAGCACGTGCACGAGCGAGGTGGAGAGGATGACCCCCGCCGCGTAGCACTTGACGAGGAGCAGCCCCCGCGCGTATCCCTCCCGGCCGCGGAACGCCCGCGTCAGCGCCACGGGGAGGCAGATGCCGACGGCGCTGGCCACGAGGATGGCGAGGAGGGACCCCGTCTTGAGCCGCGCCGCCGCCGCGCCGTCGCGGCACGCGCGGGAGAGGGCCGCCGCGTCGCCGGCGGGGAGGCAGCCCAAGCCCGACATGGCGGCGCCCGCCGCGGCGGGGTGCGTGTGAGGTGTTCGACGAAATCACCCCGCGCGCGCGCGACGGCGACAGGGAGGCGTGGCGTGGCGTGCCGCGGGGAGTGGTAGGAAGGAGAAACGGAGGGATGGGGGGTAGTTAAGCGCGCCAGGAACCGAGGGCCCGCTGATAAGTGGGGTCAGCGTGTTTTCTGGCTCACGTGTCAGTGAAGATTGCGCGCGTACGGTTCAGTGTACGGGATCTCAATCCGGGAATGGGAGAAGCGTCAATGCGGCGTGGGCCCGGGACGGCGGGCGGCGTTGAAGTCCACCGGCACCGGCTCGGCCGTGTCTGTGCTCTCTGGGTTTAGTGGAGTTTTGTGGAGTGTGACTGTGTTTGAGGCCATAGTGTCACATGCCGCATTTGCAAAGGGCACCCGACCCTACCGGCGTGTGGGCCTCGTGTCAATTGCTAGGCTCTTTTGTTTATTTATTTGAGGGAAAACAAAGTTCTTGTTATGTAATAGTATGTAAACGTCAAGAACACATCTTAACTACTCGGTTTACGTGAAGAAAAACTCTGGATAAAAAATAGAAGAGTTTCAGAGGCTGAGGACAGAAGAAAAAAAATCAAAAAATTATTGGCGGAAGCCCAACTGAAATTTATCAGAGCCAGGTTTCGATCCTGGGACCTGTGGGTTATGGGCCCACCACGCTTCCGCTGCGCCACTCTGATCTTGGTGGCTAATGTTGCAAAAGAACTTATATAACGTTGTTTCGTTCCCGTTTGTTTACGTGTTCTCGCGGAGAACCCGTGCCGCCGTAGGAGGCCGCAATGCAGGGCCAGAGCCCCGGGCAGCGCCAGCCGCCAGCCAATGGAGAAGATGTTGCACGTGGCGTCGACATTAGTGACGTTCCCCGGCAGTGTTCGATACTATATGTTTTACACTTTTATTTTACTACTAGGCCGTAGAACAATATTTTTTTTTTCTTCCAAAGTAACACACGGGACATATACATGACCACGTATGGCTCGCTCAAGAAGCATGACACGCAAGTTAGGCTAGTTTGGTTCATGCTCTTCCCATTCGTGACTGAGTCATTTCGGATGCCTGAGGCTGTGCGTGTCTGATGGGCACAGCTATCTGACAGGCAGCAACCAAACTAGCATGTACTAGTACTGAGTAACGGAGCTTCAATGTGCAAGCGAGCCAATAAAGATTTTAATTGCTTGTAACATTAAGTTTCAGGAGGTACAAGATGTCAATCTATTGAGAGATTAAAAAATTATGTAATATCAAGAAATTAGAGATTAAGCTCCAACAGATTGGAGAAAATTCTAGAGAAATAGGAGGAAAATGTCAATCTACCGAGAGATTTAACTATATTTTCACGAAGTTCTCAGCTGTTATGATCTCATCATAAAGCCCCAATTGCATGACAACTTCATCTTGAAAGACAGTATAAGGAGAAACCCATTAGTGCTACGTACATTTGCAAATATCATAAGAAAAGGCCTAAGAATTCTAGGGACATGTGGGTTTCACCCTAGTGGTTAAGGCTCCAAGTAGCATCTCCTCAGGTTTTGAGTTCGATTCCCGTTGGAAGCAAATTTCGGTATTTGAGGTTAAAAAAATCCCCTCGCCCTCTCAGTGCCAAAGCATACGGTAAAGACTCGTGTCACAGCTCACAGGCCAGCTGAGTCTCGGTGTATGACCTGAAAGTGGGGTTCGGGGGTTTTTATTAATTTTTTCGTTATCTTTAATCATTCGTCTTATTCAAAATATTTATTTAAATATAAAAAATTATAAGTTATATTTAAATTTTATCTAGTAGTAAAAAAAATTATAAAAAATACATGATATCTTTTAAAAAAATTCAAATAAGACAAAAGATCAAAAATAGCAAAAAAATCAATAATGATAATAATTTTGAAACTCACAGGTTCCCTCCTTTTCTTTGCGACAACCATGCGCACCGGCCGGATCAGTTTCCTTCTGTAGTTATTTCCCTCTTCTAACGTCATTCCTCCTCCTGTAGTCACATGCTAGGCAGCTGCTCGCTCTTCGCCTTCGTAGCGGTGCCTTTCGTCAGCGCATCGCGCACGTTGAACCAAACGGTCGGCACAAATGTTGTACTAAAAGCCATGCATATATGCTGCTCGGGTCCGTAAAACAATAGCTAGCAGCAAGTACCGTAAAACAAATGAGGTTATAGTGAACTACCCAGTTGCATTTTCCATGTAATCCAGTACCCAGCAAATACGCACTAGCCAACTGCATGTAACCCAGTACCAATGAAATAAGATAAAACGCTGAAGCAACAACAGCATCGTACAGAACCTTTTAGTTATACTGAATTCCACTAGTTTGGGTTTTAAACTCGGCTAATTAGTTCAACCACAGGCAACGGGTGGATACATCATACATGTAAGGTTCCTAGACTGTCAACAAGAGTTTCATGTTTAACTTTGGACCACCCGGTCTCTCCCATACCGGTGCTCACTGTTCATACTTCATGCACTGGAACTCATGGGAAGATGAGCAGTCTATCCCATTATATACACATCCTCAAACACTCTCCTTCGGACGCATGTCATCACTATGTTAGACTTGACAAGACGAGCCCTCAACTCCAAATTAGCTTTAATCACATGACAACGGCAGATGCAAAAGACCTCTTCCCCATGGAACTGAAACCAAGAACTGACCAGCCGGAGCTTGTACTGTAAACTTCCACCTGTGACAAAGTGAGGGGAACAATCCTCAGAACGGAGCAAAGGTAAGAGCTATATATGCATGGACGCAACTGAGAGTCAGAGCGGTTACTTACAGTATCCAGAATCTGCACATTGGACCGCAGGCCACCAATTAGGAACAGGCTATTGTCCATGTTAACCGCTGCGGCGTATCCTCTTGGAGCAGTCATTGGGTCACCCATCCTCCAGACATTGAGACGGGGATCGTAGATTTCTACGCTAGAAAGCATCCTTTCGCCATCAAATCCTCCGATAGCATACCTGAAGCAGGAGTAAACCAGCCACCTAAGTTTCCTGACAAGATTTTAATTTTTAAGACCATGCTGTGAAGTTTTAAGAGGAAGCTACTGACAGTTCTTCTCCCAGGACAGTTAAAGCATGGCACCCTCTCCTTGCATTCATACTTGGAAGCCGGCCCCATAAGCCCTCTCTTGGATCGTACCTTTCTGCAGATCTGTATATAAAGTAATTGTCAATGCTAGTTTCTGGTGTGCTTAAGAGAAAAGAAACATGTAATAACATGAATGGAAGAAGTGAGAGATCTTACTGTAAGTAGGAGCTCCCATTATATCCACCAGCTGCATAGACAACACCATTCAATTCTGCCGCAGCAAGAGCAAATCTCTGAAAAAAAACATTTGTAGTGCAAGTCAGATATTGGTCTTGAGAATTATCGATTCTAAGAATACTCTCTTAGGTACAACTAAGGGACTAATATTTACAAAAATAAATAATCCTATTAGTACAAACTGAAAAAATCTAGACACTATTTATACAATGATGCAATAAACAAAATGAATTATCATGAAGCATAACTATGCATGCAGAATATAATCTTTTTGCCTCTTAATTGCACTAAGTTCTTAGGGCCCTTAAGCTTATCAGAACACAATTGCAGGCTAGAAATTCAATCACTTAGTCATTTGAAATAGGCTGCATAGAAGTTAACAACTAAATAATTATTTCAAGAAGCTGAGAGGATGAGAGCATACAGAGAGCAGCATAGATGGACTACATATCCACTTTCCAAGATAGGGATCAAGCATTTCAACATCTGAAACGGTTTCATTTCCACTTCCACCGCCAATAGCATATATTTTGCCATTAAGGCTGATACCAGCAAGACTACCTTTCTTACGGTTCAACGATGGGCATTCAGTCCACTCATTATTCCTTGAACTGTAGCATTCCACTACCAATAAATAAGATAAGTAAATAGCTGTAACTCGTACTCAAAGTATGCACAAAAATATTAGAAGATAAAACATGAAAACACATCATAAATAGTACAGTGGTGTACCTGTGTCATACCATGACATGCCATCTCCACCACCAAAAGAAAATATATGACCATCCAATGCAGCAGCAGCTGCATATGAGCGGGCAGAACCCATTGGTGTGAGACCCACTAGTGCGTCTTTATCCAGAGTCAAAGAATCAAGAGATGATAACCAGGTTACGCCGTTATAACCACCAATCAGGAATATTGATTGTTTGGCTAGGTTATTGCACATGCTTCCAAGATGGGGCAACGAAGAGTCAAATTTGAATCGTAATTCATCTACAAGGTATTCCAGTTGCTGTACTTTTCTTCCAGAGTTTTTTACTTCTTCAGTCAATGAAAGTAGATACTGATCTGACCCGATCTAGGAAATAACAGAATCATAATCAGACAATACTATAGAGACAATGTTTGCATAAACAAGAAAATAATGGCCAGGGCTTGTATTAGGAAATACAGCTGGTGGGAACACTAGAGCAGGTAAATCTGAAAATTTTCAAATGTCCAGTTTATTTCATGAAGACAACAAAAATAAGAATATCTTATATATGAGCTAAAGGGTTCATACAACATAGTGTAGGTTCACATGAAAAAGAATATCGAGGTTGAACTACCCATGTCTTGACTCTCTCCATGATTAAAAATTTAAGGTATGCAAAAACTTTAAAAATTGAAGAATAGAAAAAATCATTTAATTTTTCTTTGTTATGGAGTTTTCTACTATCCAAGAAACATAATGAAAAGGCATCAATCAGCTTTACTTTCACAAACCTGCTTCTTCTCCAATGCTTCAGTCCTCTTTGTTAGATCAGCAATGATTTGTAGCAGCTATAAAAGAAAGCATAGAATAATTAGTGAGAGGACTACATCCATTTTGTCAATGCTAATGGGTTAAGAAACAAAGTTGAATAACTCAAAAGAATGAAAGGAATCCATATACACCTTGGCAATTCCATGGCATTCCTGAAGGAAGGTTTTCTTGTCCATTGATGCACCAAATGAATCAGAAGAAACATTTGCATTGACCTGTGTTTCTTCAGGTACACATTGATCTGAATTAGAATGGGAATATAGTGCTGCCTGCTCCCGTAGAAAAGACAATTCTTTCAGCTTGTTCAGGATAGTCAATTTTTCAGGCTGTGGCCCAACAATACTTGGGTTACTATGAAAATTGCTCTCTACGACATCAACATCTACAGGACCTGATTGCTCATTATGGGACTTCACAAGCATGGATTCGTCAGGAGTATCTCTTTCTCCATTCACAGGATTCACAGCTGGATGATTGCATTCAACAAGATCCATTCTTTGGTCAATAGTATTGTATGAAGAATTTTGGATGTCCACATCTGGATTTGAATGAGAACCAAATTGGCTTTGCAGAACGTTATCATCCAGATCTTCCCAATCAGAAACCAGCTCCCCAGATTCCTTCTCATCATCAGTGTTATTAGAACTGTCTTTATCAGAATCAGCCCAATTATCTGGAACGACACTGTTTGCATTTGACAAAATGCTAAATGGATTGGTATTTTTTGAATTTGCTTTGACCTTCTTTGGATCAGGAGCAGCTGATGCCTTCTTTTTAGTTGATGGCAAAGATGTGACAAGACTCCTTTTGGTTGAAACAGCTGGAACTTGTTTGGGATTAGCAGCTGGAACTTGTTTGAGATTACCAGGTGCAACTGATTTGAACAAAGAAATCAAAGCTTTTGTCTGTGCATGGTCCAGTTCAAAATAGAAGTAGTACTGGGTATAGTAGTTGTCACTAAGCACTGATTTGTATTGGTTCTCCCATAATGGTGGATACTTAGTCCTTGTGCAAATACGAACCTTAAAACACAAGTAGCAATTTCAGATATAAATGAAAGGGATAAATTTAATTACTTAAGACAATCCACCTGACAATATGTGCAATTTACTTATCAATACCTGAGCAGGAAAAGGTGTCTTTAAAGAGCCATCATCGCTCCAAGCGTATGAATCAATAGACAATCGACCAGGACTTGCAGCCTCAAATATACCATGAAGCTTTCTGTCACTATAATTGAACAGAAACAGAGGCATGCCAGTTTTCACATTCTTTACATATGAATAATGCATTGGAGGCAGACCTGCAAAACAAACGCAGGAAAAAATGTAAATAAGGGAAGAAATTCAACAAAAAAGTTAAATTGAATGGTCAATTATATTATGAACAAAGACCAATAGTGGTGCTACAAGCTAGCAGGATGCTGTAAGAACCCAGTGATAGTTTTACAAATGATAAATGTTACAGCACGATGTGAAAGGTATACTTCACTCACCGAACAGTTGTTTTGCAAAGCATTCTTCAATTGTTTCATGTTTGCAACCAAAGATCACCGCTCCAAGCTGATTTTCTCGGAGATTACGAATCTGGACCCCAGGTTGGTTATTTGGATGATGATGCGTCTGCATTGCAAGATTGTAGGTCTCTTCTTCCAGCACCTCTGCAAAGCACACAAGTTAAATAAATCTACATAAATAAAATATTTAAGACTGGGCATAAGCACATAATCAAGGGAGAGAAAGGAAGGATACAACTAACAGAGTTTTGAAAACTCAAAATCTTCCAAAAATTGGCAAATGGCAACATATGCTTTTCCAATTGCAAACAATATGAAATGCACAAGTTGGCACAGTTCAGCCTCCATTTAAATAAAATAACAAATGACCCAGGAACATTCCTCAGAAGGATATACAGATCACCTTTTTTATACCAGCAATCACTACTAGCCCATAGTTGAATAAACTATTCTACTATCATAAGACCATTATGAAGCACAATAGTCAAACAGCACTGAAACTTAAGCTGAAACAAAATTCCCGGGCAAAATGGCATCACAACTACGCCAAGCTCTGGCCACTGGTCAGCGAGCCGGCAAATACTCCCTACACATCAAACAGGAATGCGATATCTGCGGACTTCTGGAGACTGATGCGCATATCTTCTTCGACTGCTCCTTTGCCAGGGCGGTATGGTTTGCAGCTTCTTTGCCGGTAAGAACATCAGCACTACCAAACAATCACCAAGGCGTACAGGCACAGGTGGCACATCTCGCCGCCATCAACGGCCATCTCGACTAGCTCCGACACATCATAACAACACTATGGCACCTATGGAAAGCTAGAAATGACAGAAGATTCAACAGGAGGACATGGACTCCAAAGCAGCTGCATTGGGCCATGAAGGCAATACTCAAAGATGACGAAGACACTGCCTCAAGAACAGCAAACGATTCTTCTCATGCTTCACCCACACTGCCAACCGGAGCGAATGGACCTGGCCCCCTTGCAACCATCTGCAACAACAACTTATGCTTCACAGATGCAGCGCTTCCATCCCGCCCCCAGCGTAATGTGCTCAACAAAGCAGGGCTTGGGATCCTCATTCAGCCTGGTCCACACAGCTCCCTCCCGGAAATCAAAGTCACGGCTCAGGCTCCTCATGCAGCTTCTCCACTACAGGCAGAAACTATGGCAATCACTTTGGCCTCCAAGATACTCAAGGTGCTCAACTTCTCACAGGTGACATATGCGGCAGACAACCAAACACTTATCAATACCATCTCTCAAGATGACTTCGTTCTTCATCCTGGAGAGTGGCGCATCAGCCCACTGCTCTATAAATTCAAGACCAACAATGATCATATCTCATACTCCATCATCAAAGTGCACAGGGACACAAATGCTCAAGCGCATCGCCTAGCAGCAGCTCACAAAAAACTTCACTGCTGCTATGCCATGTCAATACCTTTGTACTCACCCTGCACACAATTCACAATGCCCTGTTGTCATGGCATTGCAGTCTGTATCCTGGGGAAAATTTTCCCTTAACTCTGTATCCTGTACTTAACTAATAAAGCAAGTAATAAAAAAAAACATAGCAATCATACATATTACCAACTCTGGGATTAAAACCGAAGCATATGCAGATGCAACAAGCAAACCCAACTAAACCCTCTACACAGTCACAGTGTGCTATCTGACTAAACCCTTGTATTGATCAGCAAGATCAAAAGCCTGCCCAACGCACCACCAAATTAACCAGACTTTTTTCAAAAGCCAGAATCAAAGCTCAAATCCATTCACCAGAGCAGACCAAAAATTACAATACAAGCCTTCGGAAAATCGTGCTCACACAAAAATGTGTGGAACCAACCAATGCACATGAGCAACTGTAATCAACCAATGTAATCAGCACCTGGTCACGGAAGCTGCACCAAACCAAAATCAAACTACTACTAGTCTACAACACATTGCCACCTCCTACAATGATGAAATCACCATACAGAACCAATTGTCCAAAAGGTAGGGGTATAACTATAACACTAAGACCGTTACAACCTCACCACAAAACGATAATACCGTACAAGTGTTTCAAATGCCACGGGATACATATCTGCAAGGTCTTCCCAACAGACTCTGTACAGTTCAACCAATTGCCACATCGTGAAACGAAAATACAGTAAAGAATATGAGCAGCACGAAAGCACGGTAACCAACCAAAAATGGTAAGCCAAAATATGGCGCCCGCGATTGACCGCGACTAACAGTAACAGCTAAACGCACCAAAATATCGGTTCCACCTATCGGTAACCCCAGTACCCAAAACCTTAGCCTCTGCTTAAACCCTAGTCCCAATTGCTCAACAGCGGTAAACCTCACCTCGCCACCGAATTAAGCTGCAATCAACGCGCCCTCCCAGGCTCCCAGCCCGTCGCGCTCCCAACCAACCACCATTCCCCACATTCCCATCCCACCACCTCGAACACGGGCGCGCGCGCGCGCACACACACACTAATAAGCGCCGCTCGAACAAACACACGCGAAAAAAAAATTCCAGAAATCCGCCGAGAAATGAGGCCCCCGCGGCCGTTTCCGGCGACGCGCGCGGCCGACTGGGGATGAAAGGGAGGACGAGGGGAGGGGATCGCGGGAAGCCGCACTCACCAGGTTGCGAGCAGAGTCCGCTCCTCCGAGCTCCGATGAATGGGAGGGGAAGCGAAGCGAAGCGCAAGCACAAGCTCGCGTCGCGGTGTTCGGTTTTGGTTTTTGGCGTTGGTTCCCTTCCCCCCGCAACTTTTTGGGCCTTTTCCTCCGCCGCGCCTGCTCACCTCACCGCCGCGCGTCTGTGCAGCAGCGTACGGAGAGGAACACGGGCCTGGAGGTGACAGGTGGTGGTAGTGGTGGGGCCGTGTGGTGGGGTCGCCGCGCAGTCTCCGCAGCCGAGCTCCGACTGGGTGGGTGGTGCGCAGAGGAGCCGTCACATTCAATGACAAGTGGGGTAGGAGTAACGTGGGACCGGAACTTTCTCTGGACTCGGCTTCCCGCTTTTGTTTTTTCTCTTCTTTTTTATCTTTTCCCTGTTTTTTTTTTTGGAGCAATCTTTTCCCTGTTTGGAAATGGCAGCTCTAATTGATCCTACTTTTTCCTGCGAATTCGTCAATTTGTCAAATAAAAGACAAAAGTCAAAAACAAAGCATGATCTCCAACAGATTGGGCATTGTCGCATTGACTGATCGAAGCTCTCAAATTTTCCTTTTCCTTTTCGTGCTGAAAGATCTGACATCTTACGGCTACAACCCAAAATGACCGTGTCCATTTCAAAGCTCGTTGCAACTGTAACTGATGCTTTGGAAATATCTCTCCATTTGGCCATACGGCCGTACGTAAAAACCATCTCAAAATGCAATTGGCATGATATTGGCAACTGGCAAGCAGCTCTAATGGTCGAATACTTTCCAGCGTTTGGCTTTGAAAGATATTTCGACGGAAATTCAGTCCATGCAAAAGAAAGAAAAGGTCTTCGAGAAGCTTTAGCATTTTGCGATCTGTCCCCGACTGACATGCATGCTACCATCGGCAATTACAACACAAATTCATAATTCCTTATACATTTCGATTGAACACAAATACCAAACAACAAACATGAATCTGTCGAATTGCACTTTCTTTATACGGAAATACGTTGCATATCACACACGTGCTAACTCACGCTATCCTCTTGGCAGTGTGAGATGCAAATGAAAAAAAAAACTGAATAATCTAATAACTACAACAATCTCTGCCACATCCAAACTTACTAGTCTGCTAAAACGCCAATTCAACGTTACTCGCACTGCCATGTATATAAGCCGGTAATTACCATAGAAACACAACTCAATAATGGAATGGAAAACATTCTTTTTGTATTAGTTTGGGCATTCCTATCAGATAGAAGGTTCATCCACACGCAAACTGCGAATGTTTGGTTTATAATAGTCTATAACTGAAGAATTAAAGGTTAAACTCTGGACCACCCAGTCTCTCACTCCATGCCATTTTTTCCTGTTCATGACCAGAATGCTTCAGAAGGGCCGTCTAACCCCAATTTACCTTTAAACATTCCTTGTAGTAGTAGCAAGTATGTCAAAACCTGGTGAACTTGTAAAGCAGTTACTATTGTCTATTTGTACTAGCAGTAATATGTCAAAACCAGATGGGATGAATCCTAAACTGCAAAGTAGTAACTACATGACAACGGCAGATGCGAAGGACCTCTTCCCAATTGAACTGAAATTGAGGACTGACCAGCCGGAGTTTGCATTGTAAACTTCGACCTATATGGCAAAAGAAAGGTGTTATATTTTAAAATATAGCAAATTTTCATAAAGATGGTCAAGAAGCTTATCACTGTGCAGTTACTTACAGTATCCAGAATCTGCACATTGGACTGCATCCCACCAATTAGGAACAAGCTATCATCCAGAGTAACAGCAGCGGCGTATCCTCTAGGTGTGTGCATGGGATCACCCATCCTCCAGGTGTTAAGGCGAGGATCATAGATCTCTACACTAGACACCATACTTTCCCCATCATAACCACCCATAGCGTGTCTGAAAAGAAAGTCAACCACCAGCTAAGTTCTTGCCAAAGATTTAAGACAACAATGTTCAGTCTTCTTTTCAGGAAAAAAAAAATAAAGTATATAAAGAGAAGTTACTCACAGCGATTCTCCCAGCACAGTTAACGCATGGCAGCCTCTCCTTGTTTTCATACTTGGAAGCTTAACCCAGAAGCCCTCCCTTGGATCATACCTTTCTGCTGTTCTGTATTTGGCGTGTTTTATGCTGTTAGTTTCAGAAGTATTTTTGAAGGCATACCATGTAATAAGATGAAGGAAGCTGGTTAAAAATCTCACTCCAGATACATGCTTCCATCGTATCCACCAGCTGTATAGATGACACCATTCATTTCCACAGCAGCAAGAGCAAATCTCTGAAAAATATTGTCACTAAACTATGATACTGGTTTCCAGATTATTGGACTCCATGAATGATCAATTAATTGTACTAGTATATTGTTACACAGACAGTTCAATAGCCTTATCCAGCTATCCTACAGGTGCATAGTAACAAGAATCTAGGCATAGTACATAACCATTCATGCAATTAACTGAATGCATTATTATGAAGCATGATTGTTCCCTGTGGAACACCATAATCTGCTGCAAATATGTAATAGTTCTTAGGGTCATTCAGCTTATTAGAAATATAAGATCAAGGGATATTGGATAAAAGTTCAATATTAGAGATTCAAGCAAAGTAATTATGCAAGCAACTGAGAGGCTCAAACGTACAGAAAACAGCATAGACGGACTGCACATCCATTTTCCAAGATATGGATCAAACACCTCAACTTCTGAAAAAGTTTCATTTCCATCTCCTCCACCAATAGCGTATATTTTCTCATTAAGATTGATTCCAGCAAGACTTCCTTTCATACGGTTCAATGAGGGGCATTCCGTCCACTCATTATTCCTTAAACTGTAGCATTCCACTAACCAAAAAAAGTAGGGAGAGAGAATAAATAACTGCAACTCAAAGTCCAAGCTTGTACAAAATAAGTTGGGGAAGCATATATTAATGCGTTATACCTGTGTCATACCATGACATGCCATTTCCACCACCAAAAGCAAATATGTGACCATCCAATACAGTAGCAGATGCATAGGAGCGAGCATTGCCCATTGGTGTGAGACCCACCAGTATGTCTTTATCAGGAGTCAAAGAATCAAGAGATGATAACCAGGTCACGCCATTATAACCGCCGATCAGGAATATTGATGGTCGAGCCAGATCATTGCACATGCTTCCAAGATGAGACAATGAAGAGTCAAATTTGAATTGCAACTCATCTATAAGGTATTCCAGTTGCTGTACTTTATTTCCTGAGTCTTCAACTACTTCCTTCAACGAATGTATATGTTGATCTGATCCAATCTGGAAGCATAGAGGAACCTTAATCAAAGAGTCCTGTGGACACCATTTGCATAGCAAACAACAAAACAGCTCTAGCAGAGCTTGTATTATGAATACATTTGGTGAGGAAAAGAAAAAGGCAGGCAGATCGGCCAAACAAAAGTTATCCATTTTACTCCATATGTGGATTCTAAAAGAAATGAAAAGGTCTTTCTGTTGGTAGAATATGTAATGTAACATAAACTAACTGACCCATACAAGAGACCACAGTGTTCCAACCGAAAGGAACCTATATACTGAACTACCCATATCAACTATCGCCATGGATAGAAATGCAAGGATCAGAAACATACTTTCTAAATTAATAAAACAGCAGAATGCAAGTCATTTATTTATTTATTTTCTATTGGAAGAAAAGTCTTATTTCTTTCCTATGGGAGCAAAAATATTAGTTATTTCACTATTAATCAATTTCTCTTTTCCAGTGTTGAAGAAGAAATGACAAACCTGCTTCTTCTCCAATGCTTCAGTCCTCTTGGCTAAAGCAGCTATGATTTGTAGCAGCTACAAAATGAAGTAAAAAAAACGTGAGATGACTACATCCACTTTGTTAGGGGATGGCTATGAAATAGAATTTAATACTGAAAATAAAGAAGGTTTAACAAATGAATAATATATACACCTTACTGACCTCAGCATTCCCAGGGCATTCCTGTAACGAGGTTTTGTCTTCCATTGTAGCACCAAAAGGGTCACAGCCAAGGTCTGCACTGACCTGTGTTTCTTCAGGTATACAGTGATCTGAAGTATAATCTACAGAGTCCTGGCAGGATAGTGTGGACTGCTGCCGAAGAGAACACAACTCTTTCAGCTTGTTCAGAATAGTCAGTCTTTCAGGATTTAACCCTTCATCACCTTGGTTATTGTGAACTGTGTTCTCTATTTCATCAACATTTGCAGCGCCTGTGTGTTCATTATGTGAGTTCTCAAGCATTGATTCATCAAAAGTGTCCCTTTCTCCACTCACAGTATTAACAGCTGGAAGATTGTAATCAACATGCTCCAGTTCTTGCTCAACAGTTTTGACTGAGGACTTTTGACTGACCGCATCTAGATTTGAATGACGGTCGAATTGGTTTTCAGGGACATCATCATCCAAATCATCCCAATCAGAAGCTACCTCCCCAGATCCCTTCTCATCAGAGGTACTACGTGACTTCTCACTCACGCTAGCATCATCCACATCAGAATCGGCCAAATCAGCCCATCTAGCTGAAACAGCACTGCTTGCATTTGATAAGATGCTAAATGAATTGGTAGCATCCTTCGAATTCATTTTGACTTTCTGTGGTTCAGGAACAACTGATGCCTTCGGTTGAGATACAACAAGACTCCTTTTGCTTGAAACAGCTGGAACCAGGTTGAAATTAGCAGGAGCAAGGGTTTTGAATAAAGAAACTAAAGCTGTTGCCTGTGCATGGTCTAGCTCAAAATAGAAGTGATGATGGTTATAGTAGTTGTCAAGAAGCACTTTTCTGAATTGGGTCTCCAGAAGTGGCGGGTATTGAGTCTTCATGCGAATATGGACCTGAAAGCAAACGAGAATTTCAAATATATATAAAATCAGGGAAAACATAATTACTTAAACATGTTCACTAAGCAAAAGTGTCCTCGTTTGGGTATCAAATTTCTGGTACCTGTGCTGGGAAAGCTGTGCTTAAGGAGCCATCTCTACTCCAAGCATATGGATCAATAGACATCTGACCCGGACTTGCAGCCTCGAAAAGACCATGGAGCTTTCTGTCACTATAATTGAACAGAAATAAAGGCAGTCCAGGCTTGATATTCCTCACATAGGAATAGTGTACCGAAGGAAGACCTATTAATAGCATGTGCACAGCATGGAGAAGAATTAAGACTAGAAATTGAAGAAAAAGTTGACATTTCATTAACCAAGCTTTGCATCGCTATGCCAAGTATATATCATCAAATTCTCTAAATAAAACTACCAGGGCATTATTAACAAACTAGGGATGGTGTGACAAATGACAAAAATCAGAACAAGAGATGAAAGGTGCAGTTCACGAACCAAATAGCTGTTTTCGGAAGCATTCTTCAATCGTATCATGCTTACAACCAAAGATCACCCCTCCAAGCTGATTCTCTCGAAGATTGCGGGCAAGGTCCCCAGACTTGCTATTAGGGCGATGCATCTGCATTGCAGAGTTGTATGCCTCCTCTTCCAGAACCTTTGTTTCACACATGAGAGCATATGTAAGACACATAAGTAGGTGCCATGGTATTAACGAGATAACACAAGTTATGAATTCATAATCAGGGGACATGGCATAGATTTATCATAGATTTTGAAACACAAAGGTTCCAAACATTGTGAACATATGATTTTTAAAAGTACAACCACTTGAAATATCAAATTTAAAAATTATTCAGTTTGCATTCTATAAAGATCAAAAGAGAGGAAAGGAACAAATTTGACAGCTATAAATAGTGTCATGACTGTGGCAATCAATCACACTAGTAAGTTACTAGTTCCAAACAGTTAAATCAATAGCATACTCTCAACAAATCATTCAACTACAAACCCTCTAATAATATGATAGTAATATCTAATAATCTAAATAACCTTCAGGCTTCAGCCTTAACCAACAATTAATGCCTCCCCTATGCATCCCTAATAAACCAGGGCCAGAACCAATATTCGCTTCCATCCTGACAATGTTCAAGAATTACAATACAAAGTTTCAGGAATCATACATCCGGTTCATCAATCATATATATATGTGCAACCTAAATGTTGTGCACAAGAATATTTGAAACCAATAGGGATAATCATCATGCAGAGTGACAGAAGCTACATTCAGTTTCCCTAGTACTTAAGGACGAGGATATCAGACAGAGCAATCGCCATACAGCAACAATCAGCAAACAAGGACGAAGCACAGCACAACCATCTCATTCCAAAACAACAAAATCAAACATTCTAGCTAGTGTTCCAAATCCCACATGGCACACACATAGCACCAGAAGCTCTTGTATCACAAGCCCAAAGGTCCTGAAGTATGGAACACAAACCAGATAACAACTTGAAGCAAGTACAGAGTACAGTTGCCGACCAAAATTGCAGAAGTTTACCTATGTGGGCTTGAGCAACAACCGAAGACCCACCAAATCCGCGCGAACTATTGTGATAAACCGCCAAATAAAGCAACCAACTAGCGATCTGAACAACGGCGCCAGGAAGCAACCAAATTTTAGCCTCCACTTACCCCTAATTATCAACACCGTAAAACCCAAATGTGCCTTCTAAGCCGCAATTACGGTCCCCTTAATAAAGCCCATCGAGCTCCCGACCATCACCATTCCTGGGTAATCGAGCGCACACAGACTGCAGAAAACCATAGATCCCTGCGACCCGCAGCCCCAAACGCCCGAAATTTTGGCCTCCGCTTAAACCCTAACCCCCTAACGATCAACAACACAAAACCCCAATGTGCCATCTAAACCGCAATTAGCATCCATCGCAATCCCTTTATCACCACTCAACCTCATCGACCACATCCACACAGCAACACAACCCTAAAACCCTAACAAACCCCCCAAAATTTCACAAGAAAATTCCAGAATTTCGCCCCAGAATCGCAGGGGAAAACCCCACCGCCACCTGAACACGAGCCGCAAAAGCGCGGATTCCAGCGAGGCGTACCTGATTACTGCGATCTCGGAGCGGCTGGAGGCAGGCGCCGCCGTCTGGGCTTGGTTCCTCGCCGCCTTGGAGAGTTGGAGTGGGTGGGATCCTTTTCGGCGCTGCACTCACTTGCGTGTGCGCAGCAACATTTTTCTGCTTTGTGAGGAGCAAAGACAGCATCGGGGGGATTCGGGGGGCTGGGAGGGACTGGGAGTGTGCATTATATTGCAGCGGGGCAGTGGTGGGGTCATCTTGGCAGTGACAACGGCCCAGATGGGTGGTGCTCTATGACAGATGGGGTACCAGGAATACTTCTTTTTTAAAAACAAATGTTTCTTTTGCTTGGTTAAAAAAAAAGCAAGTAGTTCAAAATTTGAATCATCGCTGCAGCTGAAGACAAGCACACGGTGATACTACGCATGTGTGATGGAAGCTGGAAATTAATCGTGAAGCTTATCGAGGGAGAGTAATTAACTCGAGATCATAAAGCACTCGAGCTCGATGTCAAGCATGAAATTGTCGGTTTTTGGTGGATGTCAAAGTTGAACGGCATAAAAACGCATTCAACAAACAACAGGAGGCTCTAGGACAATTGATAGGTGATGATGAGATCAGCATCCAATCTTTCTTCCCAAAGAAAGGATGGTAGTTTTAGGCATCCCACGTTTCAAGTTCTTCATATGGTTGTTTCTTCAGAACCGCATTTGGACGGCGGATCGCCTGCAACAACGTCACTGGCCAAACGATTATTTTTGCCCCATGTGCTGTCGAAACTTGGAGACTTCTCTGCATCTCTTTACTGAATGCTCACAAGTCCAGCAGCTCTGGAACGCGGTTGGGAACTGGGTGCAGCAAGGGATGCTCCTGCCCTCTTCTTGGACAACACACACCAGTGTTGCGGCCTGTTTTGATCACCTCACAGGTGAGCAAAACAATCAAGTGATAAAGGGTCTACAATCTTTAGTAATTGCAGTGATCTGGACGATATGGAAGGAGAGAAACGTAAGGATTTTTTATCACAAGGAACGTAACATCACACAACTACTCGAAGTCATAAAAGAAGAAGTCAACATATGGTGTATGGCGGGTGCAAAACATCTAGCTGCAGTGATCGTGCGAGCAAATAGTGAGTAGTCCATCTTGTAACCAGCAAATCTAGGCCATGCTTCTGGGGTTGCTGCATGTTGTAAGGCGCATCTTACGCCAAACACTCTGTTTTCTCCTTATAAATGAAAATGCCGGTAATGTCGGATCTTTCGAAAAAAAGGACACGGAGGAGAGACGGGGCGGCAAGAGGGCCTGGTTCAACTCTATTGAATTTTGGCAAGAGAAGAAAGGAGGAGATAAGATAGAAGCTTTAAATGTTTGCTTGTATCCACCACAAACACTGAGAAATAATTATGAGCTTTAAAGGTGTTTTTAGAAGCACTCAGAGGTACCGTTATAAAGATTTACGATTTTTTTAAGATTCTATGTGACATGCGAACTTAAAGAAGCAGGAATAGGAGAAGGCGGATAATTAGCTTGTAAAAAATACTTCCTCAGATTCTGTAATTCAGGTCATTTAAGACAATATTTAGCATATCAAAAAGTGATTAATTAGAGGAAGTTTTTTCATCCATATCCTTATTAAATAGAGTTTTGGGGTCATCCAACTCAATAATAACCAGCGGTTCAACTGGCTAGGTTGCTTAATACCTAAGGTTGTAGACCTTGAGCTTGATTCCTTGCACTCATATTCTTTCTCACTTTTTTGCTCATGTTTTTGTCGAATTTGCATGGTCTTCTGCACGTGTATGGCTCGCGCAAACCCGATTTTCCTATTTTATTTTTCCTATTTCCACGTGTTGACGGTGCATTAGCCCTTTAATTGCACCTCGGGAGCAGCTGTTTCCGGGGCAAACACGTCCAGAATCCAGTCTTTAAGCTGTTTTCAGGGCAAACACGTCCAGAATCCAGTCTTTTTACTCAAACCAACTCAATTGTGAAATCTTACTCCCCCTAAAACGACTTCAATTCTAGAACCAGAAGAAGTACAGATCTGTAAAATGCTAGCATGTTTAATAAAAACTGCACATAAGTCACGCATATTATAGCATCACAGGAATACTAGATACAATTCGGTATGTTCCGTAAACTTGGAGAAAAGGAAAAAGTATCTTCAAAAGAGGGAAGATAATAAAAAGGGGCCAAATACGACACATAAGAACAAGACTATTCCGAATGACCCATGTCTTGTGGCCTGTCATCGTGAGGGGATGCATGCGTCGGACTTGGGTTGGGCTAACATTTAACACTGTTGGACCAATCCCTTCTAGTAGAGCCGTCCAAAAGGGACGGGTTTATCGGGCTGGCACGAAGCATGCAATTTATGGCCTGACACGAGCATGGCACGACCTGATTATTTTCGTGTCCGGGCCGGCCCGGTTAACAATTGCGTGCCGTGCTTGGGCCGTCACCCCGGCCCGACGGGCGGCATAGGCACGGCCCGTTTAAGCCTCGGTCCGGTAGAGCACGCAATTGGCCCAGTCCAGCACGAAAAGCCCAGTGGATCACGACCTGGCCTAGCCAACGGCTACTTCTCCCTTGGCGCAACGGCTCTCCGCGGCACACTGTGGTATAAAAGTCTCAGCTCCCACGACGCACCCTAACCCTAGCTCATTCCACTCCCGCTCTCCCGCACCACACCTCGCCACGGTGACCACATCTGGCCAGATCCCATCCATCTTCGGCCACAGCTCATCCCTCTCCATTTGGATCCGGCCACATCCGGTCGGATCCCCTCCATCTCCAGCCAATTGGCCCCGCCTCTGCTTGCCCCCTCAATGCCTGGCCTGGACCCGAGCCCGGAGGCCGTGCGCACGGCACAACACTTGCTCTTTGGCTCAACGCAGTCGTAGGAGCATGAGCAGGAGCCATCGGCGGCGAGTAGGCCTCCGACGCACAGATCCGATGTCGTGAGCCTGAGGACGGGGAGGTGGACGACTCCTCGCTCCACTAGTGCGACCGCTCGGAGAGCAGGCACGGTGGTGCCTTCTGCGCCGAGAACGAGCTCTCCATCGTCAGCAAGCCCTGCCTCGGGTGTGACGAACCCGAGCTCGACCCCATCTGCGGCGGCGACGAACCCGACCTCGACGACGAACCCATCTGCGACGATGATGAACCCATTTGCGGTGGCAATGAACCCGACCTCGACCGAGCAACATGACATACTCAAGGCCGAGCATGCCGCCTCCAAGAACATCGACACCACCTCCTTCAACGCCGGTTGATCCTTCTTTGACAGCGCCTCCTAATTCCACGCCGCAAGCTCCTCCTTCGAACACCTCCGACACTGCGAGCATAAGCAACAGAGGTAGGAAGAGGACCGCTAAGGTGTGGGAGGACTTCGATCCGCTCACGAAGGAGGTAAATGGTATTCTTGTTACATATGCCATTATTTGTCGTTATTACAAGGCTGAATTGACTGCTTCTTCTAGTGGTGGAACTAGACATTTGCTTAGACACCAGAATACTTGCTTGGCTATAGTTGAATGTGCTAATCGTACTCAAAACGTGCTTACTTTTAACCCTGACGGCACTGTTCATTCCTGGGAGTATGATTCTGATGTAGCTCGTTTTGAATTGTGTCGTTTGATTGTTGCCTTAGATCTTCCATTAAGTTTTGGTGCCTCTGATGCATTTAAGTGTTACATTAAACATACACATAACCCTCGGTTTTTTGGTGTATCTAGGAAAACCACCATTAGGGATTTCGTAAAGTACTTTAATTAATGTCGTGATGAATTGATTGAATGTTTGCAAACTAGTGTGTCACGTGTAGCACTTACTTCTGATATCTGGTCTGGCAAAGCTAAGGAAGATTACATTTCTGTTGTTGCTTATTTTATGAATGTTGAATGGGTGCTTCAGAAGAAGGTTCTTGGTACAAGGCTTATTGATGTTTCCCATTCTGGTAAAAACATTGCTGAACGTGTTCATGCTGTCATTGATGAATTTGCTTTAAATGATAAGGTGTTTGCTGTTACATTAGATAATGCCTCTGTTAATGGTAATACAATGAACATTTTGACACCTCATTTTTCTGGTTATGTTGGTTTCATTTGTATGTATCAAGGTGTGCATGTCATATCATCAATTTGATTGTGAAATCTGGTTTGAAACGTTTGAAGTCTATTATTGAAGCTTTCAGAACTGCAATTTTTTTTATACTCTTCTAACCAACGTATTACTGCATACAAAGCATATTGCACTGCTATTGGTGTTCGTCCTAGGAAGTTTTGCTTAGACAGGGAGGTGCGGTGGAATTCCACCATTCTAATGCTTAAGCACCTTCTTCCACACAAGGGTGCTTTTTCTATTTTTATCAACAGTCAGTATCAGCAGGTAACAGGTCAAACTCTGCTGACCAATGATGATTGGTATGTTGCTGACAAGGTTTGTGATTTCTTAGAAACATTTTATGAATCAACTCTTATGTTGTCTGGTGTTTACTATCCAACTTCTAATCTAATTTTGCATCAACTACTTGAGATATCTGGTCAGTTGAATAGCTATGAGAATGACATGTTATTAAGAAATGTTGTAGTTCCTATGAAGAGTAAGTACCTTAAGTATTGGCAGGAAATTCCTCTCTTATATGCAATGGCATTTGTTCTTGATCCCAGAGGCAAGATGAAGTGTCTTTCTAATGCATTGAAACTGCTTTCTGAGAACATTAATCATGATTATTCTGATTACTTCATCGCTATTCGTAGTACTTTGACTAACATGTTTGCCAAGTATGAAGCTAAATTTGGAGCAGTCAGATTGAGCAGACCATCTCAACAGGTAAGTTCTGGCAAAAAGAAAGTTGCCTAGGGTAAGATCTATGCTTCTATTGATGATACTGTTGAGCCTACTCCACCATCTAGTGCATCTTTTACTCCAATATCTGAACTATCTATGTATCTTGATAATGAACCAATAGTTGTGTTTAATGATGATGAGTTTGATGTCCTTAGCTGGTGGCTGCATCATAAACACACATATTCTATCTTATCCCTGTTGGCAAAAGATGTTCTATCTGTTTCTGTTTCAACTATTTCTTCAGAGTCTACTTTTAGTCTTTATGGCAGGATACTTGAGGAGAGGAGGAGAAGTTTGACAAGTGAAATGGTGGAGGTCTTGACCTGCTAGAAGGATTGGCAATTGGGAGAGGACAGACTGCAACACAGCATTGAGAAGCATCACAAGGACCTTGAAAAATCATGTGGACCTCTACTTCGATGATGCTGGTGCTACTGCTGCTGCTGCTGAAGGTGAGGGGTTGCTAGTGTAGAAACTTAGTTTGTAACTTAGGAATCTGGATGAGTATGTAATTTTTGGTTTATGGTATTATAATAGACTTGATTCACTACTTTTAAGTTGGGTTGTACTCTTTTTTTTTAGGTCAAAGAGTTTTTAACAAGGCAGCCAGCTAAGAACAACTCTATTTCTAACTTAATATAATTAAATTTCCTTTGGCCATATTTTGGTTATGTTTCTTCTTTTTCGGTTTCTTTTTTGCTGATTCTCTCGCTATGAACAAGTTGAGTATGCTGTTAAATATGCTGTTGAATTTTCTATTGAATGTGATTTTCAAATTTTGTTGAATTTGAATAAATTTGCTGGTGAATGACCTTTTGTAGCCTAGCCGGGCTATTGTGCCTAAATGGGCCTTACGTGGCTGCGTACTATTCGGGCCGTCTCGGCACGGCTAACCTATTACGTGTCGTGTCGTGGGCCGGCCCGGCACGGTACGTAATTAATTGTGTGTTGTGACGGCACGAACTTAATTGAACCGTGCTCTAACATGTCCGGACCGTGCCGTGTCGGGCGGCCCGTTTGGACAGGTTTACCTTCTAGAGAATGCTATATTTTGTGGTGTGTAATTCATGAGAAAAGGGTTACCTGAGCCCATTTCTTGTGATCTCCAAGTTGAATGGGCCTCAAACTTTGCCCGTGCCGTGTTTTGAAAGAAGATTCTCAAACTTGTAGAATTTGCTCAAAAAATAATCATCAAACTTGTAGAGTTATTTCTTTTTCTTTTATGACGTACTATTTCTTATTTGATAATCGTGGCTTAAAATGCGTTCTTATTCTTGTGGGAAAAAAAATCCTCTTAAATCAGGCACGTATCATAGAATTCGATCTGGAAAACTTGAAGTACACGGGAATATTATAACTTACAAGCTCGAGCAAGGTACGGAGATGAACATGAATGCAGATGGGGCAACAAACTCTGAAACTCATACGAACAGAGGACAAATCTTCTGGATTTGAAACTCTTCATGCGCGCGAAACTAAATGGTGCTGCACTTTGTGGTGTCCAATTCATCAGAAAAGAAAACAGAAGAAGAATTACGACGATCACCAAGGCTGTCCTGTCGCACAAGGGTGAAGCGGGGGGAAAAAAAGGCGAAAAGAAAAAAAAACATGAAATGAATCATTGTGGAAGACCGGTATTCGCTGGTCTGTGCCGCTGATCCGGTATCAGCGGTGCAGCGCTCCACGCACAAAATAAACGTCCAGAAGCTGGACCAGTATTGGGCCCGTATTGTATCATCAATCCTTTGCAGTTTGCACACGTAGCTGACCAGGGGCGGAGCCAGGATTTAAGACGAATGGTGTCACCATCAAACAGTGTTCACTGTTAATGAATTTAGCAAAACAGCATTATCACTAGGTCTGCCGGTGTCATCCACCGTAAAATAGCAAGGAGTATAGCGGTGTGACCCAAATTCGTTGGTATCATGTGACACCGCACTCCGCCCCTGTAGCTGACGTAAAGGAAAGAAGCTCAGGAGACGACAAGACCTGTACTGGTATACAGTAGTATAGGGAAGCGTGGCGGACGAGTCGAGTGATACACATCCGTCGAGTCACCGACGCGACGGGAGAATCTCTCGTACCGTGGCAACGCGTGTGCATCTCGGTACGTGCGTGCGTGAGGATGCCAGGCTTGCTCTGCGCATTGTTTTATTTCAGAATTACTGTACCAATGACCTGTGGGTGCTATTGAAGCATTACCCATGATATTGAGGAGACTGTAGCCAGACTGACAGAAACTCAATTCACAAAAATAATTTCCAAGCACAAACAGGGTAGCAAAGCACAAATTCCAACACCTTCAAGACAAATCTAGTGGAAACATTTTGCATGAGAAGTTGATGAAATTTAACAGTTTTTTTTGTATGGGGCATGATTGAACTAACAAGGTGACTGGACACATTTTGTGAACGTAGGAGCATATATAGTGATGATACAATAGTTTCAGTGGGCTGTCATTTTCAATGACGGGCTTTAAGTGGAACTCGCTATTTGGTCAGTGTGTAGTGTTCTTGTTTTGGGCTTTTGTCATACATGTCCGTCACTACAGTGATTTTGTGAATTGTCAAAAAAAATTCTGAAAGAAAAAAAAACAATGTCAACAAATGTATTGTAAACCAGCTTGAGCAATCTTGAACAGCATTCCAAACTAAACTGTCTATACTCATGGACGACACTATTTGATGTGCCCGCGAACCTTGAAGTGCTTGCTCCTTCGACGTGCGAGCGCCGAAACAGCGACGACACGTGGGTGGGTCCGTTCCCCACGGAGCGAGGCACGGCGGCGGCCGGGGGCTCGAGGCTGCTGCCTGCTGGTACGAGCCTCCACTACCTGTGCTTCGCACGTGCGTTCGTAAAACTTTGACCGACGACCGTACCGTCCGAACAAACACGACGGGTACTAGTACGTGTGCACCATTACCTGCGCAGCTACTAGTACTCCTACTAGCCAAGGCTATAGGGTTGGTTAATTAGGTCGAGATGACGAAGCAGCACAGTACTACATGGTTCCGGTGGCCACTGGAGCATAGGTAGAGAGAGGGAGCGAAGAACACGAGTTCACCGACCGGCGAGGCTATACGGGGGGGCCGTTGCCACCACGGTAGTCAGAGAAAAGTAATATGCGTGGCAAAAGTATAACTTGATCTCCTTTAGGATGGTACCGCGTGTGATTCTTTCGCAGCTTAACTCTGCTAAGTCCACTTGCGAGTCCTAGCTATAGCTAATCGTTCAGATATTAGCTATACTATACCATAGTAGCATAGTATACTAGTTGCTACTAATCAGTAGCTAATCATCCCTCGAAATACGTGCACCAATAGTAATAGTATCACGAGAAAGATCTTGCGAAAGCAGATTAGTACCCTCTAAACTAATGACAGATCCACGGTACCCGGGATGACCAAAACAGTATTCATTCATTGAACTAATCCAGCTGTACGGCTGCAAAGTAAGTACTAACCTGATTCTCTGCAGCTTGGATCGAAATCAACCCGGGTTTGGCGCTGAAACGCCGTCCTGTCTCGGTCAGTGCAGCAGAGCTGAAAGGCGTGGTAGTTTCAGGCTGATGTAAAAATCAATCATTCAGTCTCAGTACATACAGAGCCTGCAAATCTTGGAGAAATTCTACGTACGTGTGGTTGCACCTAACCACAGTACCACAAACCCAGGTCCCAACTACTAGATTGTTTATTTATTCATTTACCAATATTAAAATTTCCTGCAACAACTTGGCCTGCAATTTTCAGCGAGATTGACAAGGATCACACGCGCAGTACAGTGCACGGTGTCGTCGTCCCCTGTCAAGCACTAGTTTATATATATATATATATATATATATATATATATGGTTCAATAATTACGCTAGGTTTATGACCATAATTGAGATCGAACCGATTGTCGTTGCTACTAGTATAGTTTGTTTATCCTGCAAGTATCAGTAGGAATGGGTTATACTGATACTCGTTTTATTGTTTGTCCTGCTCTGTAGTTCTGCTTCGTATCGAACATCACGTTTGCTTCTTAATGTACATTTTTTTAAAAATTGTGTTTTATGATCTCTTTCTTCAAGAAAAAAATAAAACTGTTTATGAGCTTGATGGATACAGAGATCCCAATCTACTGTTTTTTCTGGCAGATGACACGCAGATGATGGAACAGTTCCAATCAGCAGGATTCTTTTTTCGAATTCAGGAGCGTGGCACAACAACTCAACCGCCTGACACGTATTTACGGCCACTGCTGCTCACCTGAATGCGCGCGAATCTTGAGGCGTGGCAAGCATGTGAGAATGGCATGAGCCATGCCCTCGCACCGGGGCTCGAGGGTACGGGCCGTTGCCACTTCGCACGTGTGAACGTACGTTACGTACACATACTTTGACAGTAGCAGCTGTTTCACTATCCAGTCACTCCTTTGATTTGCAGGCACGATAGTAGTCATGTGATAGCTCGTAGATTACTGACACCTACGACCATTCAACATACTCCTAATAAGCTTTAGCTAATCATCTCTCGAAGTATGTGCACCGATATCACGAGAAGGATTACGTAAGAGGCGATTAATTGGTAAACTAATGACAGATCTGCGATGATTATTCAACGTTTGCATTAAGACATTAGCTGTGCAGAATGTGCAAGACCACGACTTTACTTTTACAAGAACAACGACTGTTCATCCATCTGCAAATAAAGGTAAGGATCTGTTATTAGGATCCTACGTACGGCTTTGATGTGCGTGTGGAGATTACGGAATCGGTTCCGGATTCGCCGCTGAATGTCATCTTGTCTCAGTCAGTGCAGCAGCTCCGATCCGCAGATGTGATCTCACACTGCGAGCTTCAACCTCTCCAGCTGCTGGTGTCAATAATCATTCGTATGCTTGCAGGCAGAGTGCTCTCTAGAATTCAAGAAGTTTAACTGACAAAAAAGTTTTAACTCTTTTTAATCGTTGCAAGAAATATATATCTACTTCTCTATATAATATAAAGATGTACAGCTTTCCTATATATTATATATATATATATATATATATATATATATATACACGAAGACGGGATAAAATTTCACGTTCTCAATGGGGCTTTTAACTTGTCGTTGCACTAAATTCTTTTTGCATACTCCAACAGATGAATCCCAGAAATCACTATAGCTCTCTAGTCTAGGATAGTCTTTCAAACAGAACGTGATGGATGAGCTGATGTCTAGTTTGAACTCCTACCCATGGCAATTTGCATGTAAGAGGAAGACAACTGTTAACTAATGAGTTGTGTATTATTATGAGCGGTCGGTATTATTACTATCCCATGTAATCTCTTAATCCAGCAACAGCTCATAGACCAAGCTTGAAGTCACAAAGATCATACGTACGTACACACACTTAGTATTTGTAACATATTCCCTTCGTCCTAAAATATTTGATATTTTAGTTAACTTTATTTGTTCTAAAATATTTGTCATTCTCACTTTTCGATATAATTTTCTCTCTTTTCAATACAACTCTATCTCTATCTATCTCCTTCTTATTTTCTGTGTACCTATCTTTTATATTTTTTTTTAATTTCCGTGCCCGAAACTAAAACATTAAATATTTTAGAACGGAGATAGTACGCAAGATATCCATCAGCACACGTACGGTGGCTGCCGGCTGGCATCATGCATGCGCCTAACCTTCCTAGCTAAAGCTAACCATTGATCAACATTATCACAAACGACACTGCTAGTTTCTTACGACAACTTGGCCGTGCAGTTTGTTTGTGGCAACGACGATCACACGCGCAGTACAGCGCACGGTGGCGCCTATTGGTTGACTATTTTTATTGGCTCTATAATTAATTTTGCTAGGCTTACGGCCATAATTGAGATCTAATCGATTATTGCTTCAAGCTAGTACATGGTAGTACTGTCATGCTCATGCATGGCAGCTAGCTGATGCGTATATAGTTGGCAGAAACAAACAAAGAACCCATGCTGATCCATTCAAACTCTTTGTTCCTTTTTTTTAATTTGTTGTTTTGAGGGAAAACGTGATGGTCTATAAATATATTGTTTATTATCATTAAATCTGTCTGACCATTTTCTGAAGCTATTTTCTGAGGTCCAACAATAATGATGAACATATCTTGTTGATTGAATATAAGACACTAGCTGTGATTATGACAATACAGGAAAAATACGTTTTTATTGTTGAGCAGTGCTACTGTTCAGTGCGTCGACGTAGGCACAAGGAAAGCCCTCAATATATCCTTTAATAATGAAAAAATGTGGGATATATTATAAAGAGTAGACATAATATACCTGTGTATGTGACAAGGCCTTGAATGGATACAGTTATATTATAGCTTTTAAATGATGGCGAATTTAAAATATTATATTCCTTTACGAGTTTAGGTTCGAATTGGTAATATGGACCAACAAGACTTCTGTTTCAAGTTTACATGTACTGAAGAAGTTACATCCTGTAAATGATTTCTTTGTTGCAATTTTAAAAACTCCGAGAATATGCGTATTTTTATTTGTTGTTCATAAAAGGTATATAGAAATTTGCTGATCAGTACAGTTCCAACTTAAATCAAGGAATGAAACTCCAAGAAGGATAGGTTTCAAGAGTACCCTGTGATCTAATGCTCTTCTTTTTATGTTGATTCTACCTTACGCGGAGTATATGTAACAGAAGCTATAGCACACTTCCATCACTTTGGCATGCCATGATGGGGGAAAAGGGGTCTTCTGCATTTTGTTAACTTTGAGGATGTTATTTATTCTTGCACATTGCATTCTTTTTTCTTTCTTCAGTAACAGAGGTACGATGCCTTGTATTGTACCAAGTGGCGTTTCTTCCTTCTAGGTAACGATGGTTGCATTCACCTTTTCATGTAATCAAGACAGCACAAAATTCAATGGAAATCACCTTTTTTGCAGATCCAGGGCCATGCTGAACTAACATATCAATAATTTTCAAATAATTCATCACACTGGCCAAAGCTCATATGAACACTCTGTTTTCTCCCGTCAAATACACAACAGAACTGCACGTCATTTCTATACTACTTTTCATTTTAACAAATTGAAAATGGGACTTACTGCGCTTACTCAATTAGTCAACCGTGGTGTTGATGACATCGGTTGAGTTTTCATTTTTAAATAATGGTGATCCTTCAGCTCTAATACAACCATTACTCAACTAGTCAACCATTGGCAATTCACAAGTTATTTCGCAATCTCGAGTACTTGGAGCACAATTCTTTGGGGAGCAATGGCGAGAAATTCGACTGACTTTGACATACATGTTCCCGATCAATGGGACATTTAGAGTTCACACAAATTTTATTTCTTGCTTCCACGTGGCAAATCGACATCCAAAATCACACCGGCCGAGCGGTGTACGTACACACATGCTTACATTTCGTTGTGCACAACCAAAGTACAGCAGAGCAGCGTGGCCATGAATGTGCATGAGTGTGGGTATAATTGAGGCAGGGATCGATGATGGGGAGCTAAAGAGCAAGAAAATAAAAAAAAAATATTCTTTGTATAGTATAGCAGCGAACATGGGGGTGTAGTTGTACTGCCCTTGTCCTCAACTAGATGAGTACTCTAGATAAGGTTATCAAACGCAAGAGACCATCCTTTAATAACTCTCTTACTTAAGCTTAATCTCTTTCTAAATTCAACACCAAACTATGCACATTATTTTAAGTTTTATTTGGCCTCTTTTGCCCTCAAAGCAATGCAATGGCAATCAGCCTCCTGTCACCCATGGCTTACCTTGAACATGCTGCAACGCTGGCTGTCCATGGCACTATATAACCACTGGTCTCCCCGCATCGTGAGGAGATGGACGGGAAGCAGAGACAGAGCTAGAGTGAGAAGAAAAAATCCTCAAGAGAGAGGTGGCAGGCAGGCACCAAACCAAGCTCATCAAAAGCCCAAGGAAGCAGCTATTAGACAGAGAAAGATACACACACATAGCAGAATGGGTAACAGCCTTCGTTGCTGCCTGGCTTGCGTCCTCCCCTGCGGCGCGCTGGACCTGATCAGGATCGTCCACCTCAACGGCCGCATCGAGGAGTACGGCCGGCCGGTGGCCGCCGGCGAGATCCTCGCCGCCAACCCGAACCACGTGCTCAGCAAGCCGTGCTCGCAGGGCGTGGTGCGGAGGATACTCATCGTGTCGCCGGAGTCCGAGCTGGAGCGCGGCGAGATATACTTCCTCATCCCGGCGGCGTCGGTCCCGCCGGAGAAGAAGACGACGAAGGGCGCCAAGAGCCAGCACGAATCTCAAGGCGACCACCGGTCGGTCAAGGCGGCGGCGAGCTGCGGCGACGGCGAGACGACCAAGAGTGACGGCCGCCATGATTTGTCGTCGCGAAAGAAGCCCTCGTCGCACCGGAGGCGCACGAGCGCCGGCAGCCGGACCGCCGTGTGGAGGCCGCACCTCGACTGCATTGTTGAATAGCAGTGGATCGACTTTTTTTTTCTTTTTCTTTTTTCTTTCTGAAATCAAGGGGCTTGATGTTGCAACCAGCATGTGGTGTTTTATTTGCTCTCTTGTGTGGTTCATGCCTTTTTTGGGGAGTAAGTGTACATCCATGTAATGTTTTCCCCTTCCGATGGAAATGGAGAGGGAGGGTTGTCAATTTCTTTCTTTCCTTTTTTTTCCTGCTTTTCAGGAAGTTCCTCCATGGCTTCTGCAGTGGTTGAGAAAGAGAACAAATGAAGACGGTCTCTTTCACCAAAACTAAATAAGATGGAATTATGTAACGGCAGGTTGTTCTTGAATTTAAGTTGCACACAGCACACACTGCTTAAAGCCTGGAACCCAACACATCAAAGGAACCTTGACTTGTTCTGCATCAAGATAGGGATGTCAGTAGGAGTACAAATGAAGTCTTAATGAACATAGTCTTCAGTTTACCATCATATACGTGGCTTGGTTTCTCAACATCATTTGCGAACTAATAGTGGAAGACATTCATCATTAGACCAGGAATGATTAGCGGTTGCTTTTGTTAAATTTTATAAGGGGGTTTGACAAAAAGACAACCTAGCAAGCAACGTTTTCAAGCAAAGCCAGCTAACAGGGTACATAGTTTATTCTAACTTTGTATATGATACCCACATTGAATTTTTTTTCTTCCATCCGTACTTTTACTCAATGGAGAGGCTACCGCAAAATGCATCTTTTTTTATGAAATACCGCAAAATGCATTTCAGTGATACCCTCAAAGCACCCACGAGTAGAGAAAAATTGCAATCTAGATTTGCACGAGAGGGAATAAAAGAAGGAAATATATAGATGAATATACCACGTTTTGATAAATTTGGTTATTAAATTTTGAGCACTAGTGATGGCCACTGTTTTCCCCTTATTAATATAGAAATATCGGGCATTTCCCTTCTGTTCCCTCAAGAAATTGCTTTAATTTGTGTATGCATCTTGAGAGTGTCCAGAAATAGCATTATGTGTCTTTTCAAGGAAGGATGTGATATCTCTACTGGGGAACTTTGCGCTTTGGGTGTCAATCGTCTTCTGTAAATTCCTAATATTATCAAATAATTGACTCGTGCAAGCATATATTCGATATCACTGAAAATGAAAAGTATCATGTTGCACAAAATGGAAGTCTGGTACTGATTCCTAAAAGGGACATGTCAGAACAGAACCGGAACCAGTAATATTTGCTCACGGGCCAATGCAAAGGCAAAACTGATTTTAGAAAAGACGAGAACGGTTGTTCCATGGCCATAGTAGTGTGGTCTTCTCATACGAATCATCAATAATTGAAGCTTTGGTTACAGAATCAGACAACTGGAAGCCTTCCTTGCCCTGCTTCAGAAACTATTTACTATAGTCTCTGGCAAAGATATGGCAAGCTTCAGTACCTTAAACTATGTAATTCAGATCTCAACTTGAATTAACTGTACAACAAAATGAGAACTCCTTAAGACACAATGAGTAACTAAACTTAAATGAGCTTGCATACTTGTCAAGTCTATAAAATACTTTATAACAGTTGACTTTTTCTGAATCTAATTTAGGGCCACAGAAACAGTAAAAATTTCAGCAGGAATTTTCAGGGCACCTACATTCTTTCTTTAAGATGTAAAGCTTTACTTATATTTGTAAGTGTAAGTAGCCTTCATGTCGACAACTTTGTTTTGGCGCTCATCAAGAAAATGCATCACTATGGAAGACAACACATATTCAGTCCTACCAGTTTGCTTACAGTTGCATCTCCTGCAGGCTGTGAAATGAATAAACTTGCGTGACCTCTTGGATCAGGCACCACTCACAGGAAACTACTCCATCGAGCAGAGAAAACAAATGCGCACGCACACATGCTGCGGCACGAATTAAGCTGCGTACCAAATCCTGCACGGCTTCCAACGCTCTAACATTTTATACTTGGCTTGGTTTGTTTGCGTTTGTTTACTCCCGAAAGACAGCTAATGATGCTTTGGGTTTCAGTATTAGTCAATGAGTGAGGGCCTGCAAGAGATTGAGTAGGATGGGTAGTCGAACATTGGTGCTAGTTAGACTAGGATGTTTTGCTGTTCATTTATGGCTCATAATTGGGGGTTAGCGTGGTCGTGGTGGTGTTTAGAGAATAATAATGGTTTTGTTTGTAGTGGCACCTCTTTTTATCTGAAGAAAAAGGGAGCGTAGATCTTTCTTTTATTCTGAAAATGTCTTCCTCTATATAATTCACTACGAAACTTGTTCCAAAAGTTTGCTACTTCCGTAGTTCGTTTGATGTTCATACCGTTATCTAAGTCCTTATCTCTTTACGAATGAACATAGTACATACACCTTGTTGTCAACGAAGATGTCATCCCCCATTAAGAACAACTATTCGTAAATGTAACACATGTGTAACCGACTCCGGAGCAAGGCGATGGGACAAGGTGTAGAACATGAAGAAAATTGAGCAGCCAATAACCTGAAGGTGATGTGACATAAACTAGTTTTACTAGAGCTGTGCAATGGAAAGGTACATAGTATCAATGGTGTAATCATTAATAATATGCTATGTAAACTCTATGTAATTGTAACTGTTCTTCTCTGCTTCCCTCTTAAATGAAAGAGCAGTGCTCTTACTCATTTTTCAAAAAAAAAAAACACGTGTAACCACTGAGGTATTATTTTTCCATGAACATGATTTTGAAAACCGTAATTGCCGTTAGTTCCATAAATAGATTGTTTCTTTGAGGGGTTGCGCCCTGACTCGATCCAAATATATTATTGCTGTGTTCTGACACAAGCCATTCAACAGTTCTGGATGGAACACCGTTTAAACAAAGAAGAGGAGAATAGGAAAGTAACGATGGTATTTCTGTAGGACTGGGAATGACAGTTCAGCCCAGTAAGGAGGAGCCCATTATCGAGAACGCTCGGCTTGGGTGTTAGTCGGCCCAGCTTCGGATCCATTTCCATTGGGGGAAAGCCCAAACGCTCCACCTCATCGCCCCCGCACCCGCATCACCGTTACTCGCCGCCGGCCGCCGGGCGTTGCATACTCGGCGCCCGGCGCCCGGCGTCTCCCTCGCGGCCGCCGCAGGGCGCCCGAAGCATAACCGCGCCGATCCGTTACTGCCGCTCCTCCAGCATCGGCGTCACTGGTGGCCCCTGCGGTTGCCGTTGCCCGTGGCCAAGGTAGGTGAAATCTCCAAGTATAATTTGTTCAGATCGCGGGGCTTCGAGTTTATGTTTTCGATTTACGCTGGGTTTCTAATTCGCGAGTTAAAGGTTTTGAAGACCGCTGATTCGAGAGTTTCAGAATCATATATCTGTCGCGAAATCTAGCGAATAGATGCTGAATGCTTATCGCCTATAATTATCTTGTTCATGTATAGATGATCCTGCTGCGTAATTTGGGGGTAATCGTATTATATAATATTAATAAGTTCACATATCATGGATCTCGATATAGCATAGCAAATTTACATCCAGTTAGTTGCACGATTGCTGGTATTGCTGCTCCTCTGCTTTGGAAAGCAATGACGGCTTTAATCGATAATCAGTATTAAGTAGTCTTTTGCCATTTGGTACACACACAGTTATTTGTTGTGACAGCTCTTGTTCCATTGATGTTAGAGACATGCTGTAGTATGGGCTAATTTCTTATTTGTTCTGCTCATTTCTATTGTTTGTGGCACATTTCTTTTCTCATCACTGATGTATTTACCTTGGTGCCTAAATGCTATGCAGCATTGTTTCTAGATTCAGAGGAACCATGGAGCATGAACAGGAAGCAGAAACATCTAGTGGCATGTATACTTACAAGCATCATTGCAAAACGGGACTTCATATCCATGAGATCTTTGTTAGGAAGAGCAGATCACGTGTTTTCTTGTCTTACATAGGGATCCTCTTCCTGCTTACAACTGTCTGTCGATCATTGCTGGCAAAGGTAGCATTCGTCTTGCAATCAGTTACACATATTAGTAGGATGTTGTGTTGATGAGAAAAATTAATCAGATATTTTAGGAAAAACCATTCTACTTAACACCCAAAACTGTTAAGGTTTGTCTACTTAACCTCTTGAAGTATGAAACCCGGTACTGAGCCCCCCGAAGTATCAAATAACCTCCTTTAGGAAGTTTTGGAGGCTGTATTGCCATGTAGATGATGACAGGGCAATGTACCCCACATGACAGGTTCCTTTATATTATTTCTTCTCAGGCAACCTGGGCCCACCTGTCATTTCTTTCTTCTCCATTTCTTCTTGGGGTAATCAAGACGAACATCGATACTTCAGGGGAGTAAGTAGGCTTATTTCTTTTTAAGAAAAATCCAGTTGGCATTTCACGGATCTAATTGATGTCTTAGTTCACTGAGCTTGTATGTAAAGCTAAAATCACTGAGTTTCTCATATTTATCAGACACTCAACAAGTTTGTACTTCATTGTTCATACAATTCTTTATTCAATAGTGTAAAGGCTTTTTGTATTCTTCAAGAACACTCCAATTCATCTGGGTGGTGCTGCTCTTAACATTCTAGGTTCATATATGTTGAAACGCATTATACTTACGTTGAAATTTTCTGTTCCATGACTGATGTAGATAGTTCATTGAACTGCTTCAATGTTGCAGGACCTCAGTCTTGGATCAGTTTGGAATATTTTGTTTGCTGTTCTGGTCGCCAAATGTTTGCAATACAAACCTGTGAAGAAAGGTGAACCATTCATCACAGACGTATTTCTATGGTTATTCTGCATATTATTATTTAAGAGGTTTTAGTTAATTTGCACCATGAGATTGCTTTTTACATCACGTCTTCCCTGTCCTTCATGATGTCATTTTTTTTGTCCCTCTTTCCGTATTGCAGAATCAGTAGTGATCATGCCATCTTTTGGGGTTCAGCTAGAGATACATTTTTGGAGGTATTACTCCATACTACTCTTTACTGCATGTCCATATATCCATCTTACTGTATATACCCATTGTCCTTGGATGATCAGTGGACAATGTTATGTTATTGTACTGCATGGTATAAAACTGTAGGGTGCCAATGCGTGAAATAGAACTCCTTTGCAGGTAAAGGGCTAGCCAAAATAGAGTGACCAATTTGGCTGTTGAATATGTTCACCATAAATTAGTTAAGTAGAAAGTTGGAATGCATCTCTTTAACTGATGCTACCCAACAGAGTAGCAGATCAATGGCTTCAATTATTGGAGACTTCTGCTGAGTGCTGGGTCTTCTATATTTGTATTATAGAGACAATTTTCTGTTGATTTTAACCAAAACAAGGTAGAGAAAGAGTGTGAGGGAAAGTGTAACAGCTTGTTCTCTTTATCCACTGGCAGCTCTATGTTACCATGTGCATGATAAACTATTGCACTTAGCAGGTAGTAAACTATGGCTAGCTCAACAGTTTTCTTTCGCTCTCTAGGAGCATGCTGTATCAACATAGAGTATTTTTGAAATATATAAAAGATAACCTTACAAGCCATGGGATACATAAAGTGTGCACTGTACTGAGACTGGAATTAAGGATCAATTACTTAGTTCAAAGTTTCTACATGCCGGTTAAGAAATACTCCCTTCGTTCTCAAATTGATGTTGTTAGGGCAACAAATCTAGTTCAAGATTGGACTATACTTGTTGTCCTCACGACAACAATTTAAGAACAGAGGGAGTAGGAATTTTGTTCTTCCCAGTAACTTCAATGTATTCCCTTATTGATTATAAAAGTAGGAACAAAGTGGATTTTATTGTACTGATCATTATGGATTTAGGACTCATCTAAAAGTAGAGGACTGATCTTCTATCTGTGGTCTTGGTTCTGAATTTTCCGAAGTCTTGGACTGCATTGCTTAATGATTTTTATTTACGGGGCTACAAGCTATGCAACTCCTTTTTCTTGCCTAGAAAACATGTAGGCTGTTTGATGATTTGGCGCCAACTTGGTTCCTTTAGATTAAACATTTAATTGTGATTCTTAGCGGAAGAGTTGATCGCCATTTTGTGCCCGTTGGCAAGATTCTGAAGCCACTACTGAATGAGTATGTGACACCAGTGACCTGCTACTGGAGCTTGGTGTTACTTTTACGTGATGAAGAGGAACTCCTGCTAGTTTTTCAGGTAAAAATCACATTTGTTATCAATGGTTAGTTGATTGAAAAAAATTTCAGCAATCCAACATCGAGCTTAACTTGCAGAAATTTCACCCTCCTCTCAAAATGTTGGTCCCTGTATGGAAATCTCTCTGCACATACATTAATTTTGAGTGCTCAAGCCCTTCTGGAGTTGACAAACCAACTCTTTGGAAACATGAGTAATCTGGTGGTATAGTGTGGGTCTATGTATGCTAAAAAAAAGCAGATGTAGTTGAGTTAGACTATTCAGATTTCTGATGGTGTCGTAGGTCGTAGCCATTGCTGGGGACACTGATTGCTAGAAGGAAATACTTATTGAATTCATATGGAATCTAATGTATACCACTCAAAACTGACCATTCATGGTTTCATAATTTTGAAATGCCAGTACCTGAGTACCATTCACTTCGATGCTGTAACTTATGGTTACGGCACACTTCTATCTGAACCTGGTGAAGATTAGCAATTCAAATGATGTCATGCTGCAGATTAGTTTTTGTTCTCACATGTATGGGAAGATGCAAAGTTTGGTTAAACAATCTTCTTTGTCTCCTGTGCCACATAAATGAGAACGACTCAAGGGTAGTACTACCATGTAAAGAAAATGTTCACAGACAAGCATGTGAGGTGTCCCATGCAGAGATCCAAATGCAGTCAAACACACCACATAATGGACTAGCCGAGTACCATATGCACGTGCACTCATTCCAAATCCCCAGCCCTTCTCGATGTGTTGTTAATTCACATAGGGTTGTGAAACTGTGAAAGAGAGAAGCTTGCGTTTCAAAATGGATGTGTGTTGTTACCAGTTTGGCACCTGCTTGGATTTTGAAACTTTTTGTGAATATGGTAATATATCGATGGCATTGCTGGTTTGCATAGATAAAATTGAATCAAGGGGCAGGAAAGGTTTAATCATGGAGCATTTTATTTTATCACTGACGAGTATAGTAGATACGAAACGTGGATTTTATACAATGATAATATATATAATTTTTATATATGAAGTGTAATACAGAGGAAATATACAACGATAATATATCTATACAATCATAATAATACAGAGGGCCTCTAGTTTTTCTGGGCCTGCATGGTCACATTTATGAAGTGTTTTCATTGTGGAATTGAAGCCTTCTCTCTCTCAAAAAAGAATTTTGAGAGAAGTTATATTTACTCCAAAACTCAGAGTGTTCCAAGTTCCAACCAGTGCAATCAAAATGGCATCGGAGAATGAGCTTTGGAGTCCTGGCACATACTTAAAAGTATTGCTAACCAAGCCATGAACAAACTGCTTTAATTTTGTTTAATGGTGGAACTGGAAAAACTTGCATCAGATTTGGACTTAACGTATGTACTCTGCCAGAAATGCCTTCTTATTCCAATATTTTCATAAGGTCTACAGATAAGAAAAGAAAAAGAGAGGCGAAAAAAAAAAACACTGAAGAAGAGCCACCTAGAAATAGCTTTCAGCTTCCATTACCACCTCAGCCAAAATAGGGAACATTCTCATTTGTGATGGAGCTATAGTCCGTGGAGTTCGACGCGGCGGCGTACACCGTGGACGACGACGAGGATGACGCTGCTAACGTCGCCGGGGACCTGGCAGGAAGCCCTCGGCCTGCCGAAGCGGCGAGGAGCTGAGAGGCGTGCGACGAGGGGAGCACGGTCGCCGATGACCTGTGCCTGACGATGTCGGCCCTGACGGCGGCGAGCTCGGCCTCCAGCGCCTGCACCTGCTGCTGCAGCGTGAGGATGGCGCCCATGCAGCCGTAGACGGGGTCACGGAGCCGGAGGTTCGCCTCGTACACCAGGCTGTTCGCCGCGTCGGCGCGCTGGCTCTCGTGCACCTCCTGCACCCAGATGCATCAGGTCGCCATGGTCAGTGATCAGTAGCTCAAGCATGCATCAGTGCAGTGTGTACATTAACCAACATTTCAGTAATATAATAATGTTACGGATCAAGGATTACTCTTCGTATACGGCACGGCATATTAGAGAGTTATTGTAACTTAATTATTGATGATGCGTATATAGACTTTGCTGACTTGCAGCAGTACAAGAAGATCTGAGCGCTGTAAGACTGATCTTACTGATGAGCATTATCATGCATTATAGCATATTAGCATTCGATGAGTCGATTTTCACTTGCATTCGAGACTGATCTTACAAGAAGGTTTCTTGAGAGAAAAACCGAGATCCACCACACTGAGACATAAATTTACAGTGTGCTATTATCGAACAAATTAAAGGTAGAGTTAGTCTTTTTGCAACTGGCAAATCCCTTACATATTATCTTCATAATTCTTGTCTTGAGCTTGAGCTCTATCCTGGCTCCGCCTATGGTAATGTAACAGGAATTCAAAGTTGTCCTTCAGACATCTTTTGAAACTCAAAATCCTGTACTATTAGTGAGACTAAAAATACAAGGATACAAAGAACGAAGGAATAAGGCTTCGGTGACTCATCGAACAGGAATTCGAATTGGAAAACAGAGAGATTGGGAACTCTAGTTCCCGGTGTGCCAATTAAACGTCTGATGATTAAAGACTCAAGAGTTCAAGTTCTAATCGTCAACAACTGCTCAATTCGAACCAGGACACTACTGCAGAAAAAAAAATCGGTGTCCTAGCTGACTACTCGGAAATAGTGATACTAAATCAGTCCTAGCTGACTCCTTATATCCATTCTCATAAGGAAATAGTGATACTAAACCAATTCCTCATATTAGCTAGCTCAAGGAACTTGCTCATAAGTTGAGTTCAAAGTTTAGGGCCGTGGACTTAATTGGGTTACATACCAGGAGCATCTTGGAGACGTTGCTGGCGCCGAAGACCTTATGCACGGCGGCAAACTTGTGTGGCTCAAGCGGTGAGAAGTAGGGCGAGAAGGGGCACTCCTGCGCGCACCGTCGCCGCAGGAGCTTGCACGCAGCACACGGCGTGATCGTGTTCAGCGCCGACCCTGGCCCGGCGCCTGCCGCTCCACCTCCTGCTGCTGCTGGCAGGCTACAGCTCCTCCGTGCCGCCGTCATCCGGTCCGCAGCCGCAGCCGCCGACTCCCTCTTGATCTTCTTCGCTAGATCATGGTCTTGCCATTGGCTGAATAAAGCATGAGATCATGGAATGAGGTAAGATATTTAGGGTTCTAACATTTGCTTGGAATAATTGAGGAGCTGATTAGCTTGGTAGATGCCATGGACTGAATTGCGCTGATAGTTTTTGCTCAGAAAGTGCTGTGATGGATCATACTATACCTTGCAGTGGACATGAAGGCAAGAGAAGGGGAGACAGGGATGGCAGTGACTCGCTTTGGAAAAGGTGTGCCTTCTAGGTTTTCTGTGTTCGTGTCGCTTATGAGAGAGAGAGAGAGAGAGAGAGAAGCTAAAAAAATGAAAAATGTTAACATTAAATGCTTTCGTTGTTGAGGTCAAGAGATTGTACCATTTGGAAAGTAGCCTGAGCTGTGTTGACTTCATATTACTATTGTTTAATCAGGCTCTAAAACTATCGATGTATGCATATGGAAATGACGGAATCTTCTGAATGTAAATTAACTATTTATGATCAATTGGACGGTGGATTATGATAATATCGTTTATGTCAATCATCATTTGGACATATTAGGATCAAAAGCAAAATTCACAAAGGAATTTAGAGAACAAGATATTGGATCTTTTGGAAGCCATAACTAGTTCCTATGTATGGTTGTTTTATCCGGCATGACATGCCAAGTTTTTTCATTACCAAAAACAGCTTGAGATATAAGAGCAGCATAGCTATGCATAATAACAACAAAAATTTTATGCGCGACCAAATATAACAATGAAAGCTGGCACTCAACATGCTATTGTTCAAGTCGAAATATGGAAGATCAAGCTTATTGGAGGTTATACCGAATTGATCGAAGTTCATGGCAGAATTATTATTTGGCGAAAGGATAATAATCCAAAATTGTGATAGAAACTTGCAATGCATAGTTAAGAGCATCCACTACTGATGCACCACGACAGGTTTCATAGTTTTTGATGTCATAATCTAGGAGTTCCGTTCATTCACGTCTAGTACTTTGACACATCAGTTTGTGATAGAAAAATACCAACACTTCAATCAAAGAAAATAAATTGCAGTTATAAGTACTTTTGAATTTAAAATTTCTCCGTAAACTTCAAAGAACTGAGGAAAAATCACTTTAAGTGCTATTAGGATGCAAATTATCACATCCAATTTACTTGTTTAGCATACTAATAAATACATATACTTATTCACACTCCAATTAGTATATGAATACTCTGAGGATATTTTCCATAATAAATTAAAATAAATTTGATTACAGAGGACGTTTGAACATGGTGATATTTCCTCATACGACAAATCTACTATTTTCTAAGCGCAGAGACCTTTTAGCACACATACTTAGGGATGTGGCAGCAGTTTCCCTTAAGGAAATTAAAGCAAGTATAAATAAATTAACAACATATATATTATCAGAAAGATTGTTAACTATTTTCCTAGGAACAGGGCCCCTAAATACTCTGCCCAACATCAGGCGCATCTCTAGGGTGTTGAAAAATGTTCCATAATAGAAGCTAGCTAGATGGCCACTCGAGTCTTTCTCTTCAAACTAGCTAGGTCTACATGTGTTTTTATTCTTGTTTATCCTTGTTTCCTTGAGATTAGCTGTAGACGGCATATTGCATGCATGTGCACATCTAAGATCCCATCTTGAAGGAGATACTAATATTTATCAACTGAACCCAGGAGTAGCAGTTTTAAATACAAACACATTAGTGATACAGTCATCTATGAACATGATTGCGCCATTTAACCATTTCCCATATCTAACTCCATTACGATATGGCAATATAGACATGTATATATAAGCATATCAAGTGCACTCGTTCCGTTATATTGTTCGTGCTGTTGACTGCTAATAAGGTGTGCCATGACGTTGTTCTACTTGTAAGAAATGTTTCATAAAAAAAAAGGACTCCCCATTACCATATCTTTCGTTAAAGATTGCATATATTTTTTTGACAATTAATTGCATATAATTAAAACTTTAGTCCCAACTAAAAGATAGGTAGCCATGTGTATGTCGAATAAAAAAGAATGGATAATTCTAGAGTGATGATTCTTTTTTTTTCTGGATTGCATAACGAATTTAGCTTTTGGCTTGTCGCAAAAAAAAAAAATTTGGCTAAGATTAGGAGATATAGAAAGAAACAACATAATTGGGATCTCCCCTCTTGTTGAGGTTCAAAGACAGAAATCTTTTGCGGATATTCGAGAGAGAGAGAAAACATGGGTGCCACTTGTAGCAGTTGTTTACTGAAGTTATATAGGTTCCTCAATTTCCCTACGTATAAGCCGTGGATATAGCTCGCTAGGAAGGAAGACCTACTTTGGAAGAACTGTAAAAATAATCGATGATACTATATGCACTGACCAGCCAACATTAACCTAGCACGCGCTAGGCACGTTGGCCATTAATTGCATAAGATTCCTTCATAATATTATAAGAATCTTTTTTTAGATTATATATTACAACTTAGACACTCACAACACATCACACTCAACCCTATGAACACACGTACGCAAACCCTACCCCTATGAGCATCTTCGAAGACTGAGTCTGCAAATTCTCTAGATTGATGAAGTCATCATTGACGCCTCGCCGTCGAGGGGAGCGTCGCCTACCACTAAAAGCACAATGCCATCAAATACTAGGAAATCCGTTCATACGGGGAGTTGAACTCAGGATCTAAGATGCTACTAAGGCTCTTGTAACCACTAGGCTACAGGCCCTTTCGCAACATTATGAGAACTTACGCGTTGTCTTTTAGAGACCAGGGTGAACTCATTCAAAATTCAACCGATCAAAACTGTAAACGTTCAAATCAAGTGAAGGGATGTTTAATGAGATTTGTTACAGTGCTTGAGGTTAATAATAACCATCTATTCTTTCGCAAAAAGAAAACCATCTATTGGTTTAGACCTAATGGTTAAAAATAGAGAGATACCAAATAAAAGTTATTATAAATTATGGGCGATATACTAATTTTATTTTGAGATTAGTTATAGTGCTTGAGGTTAATAATAATTTAAGATTAACTACTTTTCTCTATCGGAGAGAGAGAGAGAGATGGTTTTAGCAGTTGTACAGTGGCAGTGAGGTGCGTAACTTGCAAGGGAGAAGCATGGCATACACGCCAATTCTTGTTTGACCCGCACATCGTGCCTACAACGTCGTTGCCTTGTTCTCTGACCACGCATCTTTGTCCTACATTGTCTAATCTGTCGCTCTTTTGATATTTTGTCACTAACACGTGGTTAACTGCATATTGATTTCCGTGCTTGCCGTTTACCTAACATTCAGCATGACAAAGGCTTTATCTCTGTATGCATGTTTCGTTCGCTCAGCCTGAATGATAAATAGGCCCTAATTTATTTGAGAATTTTTTTTCCGAAAGCCACAAAAGTGGACTATTATATTAGTAGAAAAACATGATACCAAAGTATTGTAAATACAAGCCAAAGCCAAAGAAAAAACAAAAAAACTAACACACTACAAGTGTTCAGAGTATGGGGTCAAAAAAGGAGACACAGACAGCTAAAACACAACAATATCGATGAATTCCATCACAGGTCATCATTGCTAGGCTAGTCCCACCGTAGTAGAGTAGCTCCAACAACAAGCGACGAACCTCAGCCGATGCCTCAAAGTCATTACACAACACACCTAAGGGTTTGAGACTTATTATGTGTCATCGTCACCAAGCATGATCGTACACCCACAATCAGCAGCTCCGACTTTACAACAACAATGTCGGAGAGATATAACCATGTGCAACAGCAAGAAGGCAAGCCTCATCGATATTCCGACGAGAAGAGATAGAAGGATCAACAAGATGCAACACTACTACAAGTCATTCGGTATATGGCAGCATAAGGGAGCTCCAAGACAACGCCTCCAAGAAGGTCACAACGTTAAAACGTCGCCATTGTCCAACCCAGAAAACCGAATTTGGATTTTCATTCGAAAAACTCTCACAAAGTGGGGATGGATAGCCACAATGGCAACGCCTCCAAGGAGGAAGCGACGCCCGTAAGCGTCATCGTTGTCCACTCGACCGAAGCTGAGCAGGCTTTCACACAATGCCTCTACACCCACCACCGAAGATACAGCCATACCAAACATAATTGTTGAAAAGCACAACAGCCGGATTTGTAAGACCATGACATCTCAACCTCTCAGTTGACAACACCCAGGCATGACGAACACCCACACCAATCCAGCCCCATCGCCGCCACTGACGGCTAGGCACAACGCACACAAACATTGTCCCAAGCCTCTTCCTCGACGCTGTAACCAGCCTCACCGTCCATAACACGAGAGCACCGCACCAGGCCACAACATAGATGGCCAACAACCACCATGGTGACGGCCAACAATTTCACCACCGTCCAGCGGCTCGCTAAACAGGCCCTTCCTAACCAGATCCGGTCACGATCAACGGATTCAACCTTATTTCTTGCGGATCTGGCCAGCATCAAACCAACTCCTGCAAAAAATCCTACACCTAACTATCCATCATGGCCGTAAAGCAGCCATTGTGCAAGCTCTGCCCGCCCCGCCAGCTGCGGGGCATCGATGGACCCACTGCACGAGTTGTCGATGCGCCCACCGCGAGGCATCGCCGTGCCAGATGTGCGAGCCACCGTCGCATGGGTCTCGCCGACCGTCTGCTGCCCAGATCCGGAAGAGAGGCCTGGGTGCCGGATTTGACCGTCCTGGAGTCGTCTCCATCCATACTGCCATCAAGAACAATAGGTCCCAGGCCATGACCGCCATGCCCACTGCCCTCACCGTAGGCCGCCGAGGCACACATCGCCTAAGCCGCGCCCGTCGCCCAAACCATTGTCACACCCACCACATGCCTCCGAGATCTTGGAAGAGAGGCCCCATCGCTGCCATCTTGGCTTGCCGCATGGCTTCTAGTTACTCACTCCAGCGACGGTGAAGGGGGAGGAGGGAAGGAGAGAACCGTCAGCCAGGGTTGGAGGGAGCCGCCCGAGTCGCCCGTGATCCGAGAGATGCGAGGGCATTTTTTGGTAGTAGTTGGAACCCACTCCATCTATATTTGAGGAAAAATTACATAAAACTATCAACAATATAAGACGGGGTTTCACTTACGACCTACTACTCGTAAGACTTTTGGTGTTGGTCATCCCCTTATAAGTTTTAAGTAGATTTCAAATTTCCACTTGCAGCCATGCACTTATGTCATTGACTGTTGTACATGGTTTCATTTACGACCTACTACTCATAAGACTTTTGGTATTGGTCTTTCCCTTTTAAGTGGTTTTCAAATTTCCACTATTAACAAGTTAGGATGGGGTTTCACTTACGACCTACTACTCATAAAGTCATAAGACTTTTGGTGTTGGTCTTCCCCTTATAAGTTTTGAGTTGTTTTCAAACTTTCACTAATAGAAAGTTTGAATGGGGTTTCACTTACGACTTTTGGTGTTGGTGTTTCCCTTATAAGTTTTAAGTGGTTTTCAAATTTCCGCTTGCAGCCATGCACTTGTGTCATTGACTGTTGTACGTGGCAGTGTCATCAAAACACCCATGTGGCATTGGCTTGGCTCATCTTCGGCTCCCCACGTTTTCTAGTGCAGGCGTGCAGCTCCTCCTAGTTATGTGGTTTGGCTTTCTCTTATTTTGCTCTAACTCGACTTATTTCCAGCTGATTATAAATTTAAGATCTATCATGAATATTAGACCTAACTATCACTATTTGAATTCACCAGTTGCTCTCTGCAGTTTTTTTTTCCTTGGAAAATTTTGGATGTTAGCAAAAGATGATACCGATTAAACTCGCGATAATCATGTTGATAGTATTGTGACAATACATATAGGAGCCACGCAGGGCAATACCGAGTACAACCGACATCATGCATGCATGTGCACGCAGCCCAAGGCCATAATCTGAAGGTCCAATAAGGGCCTCCACAATGGTTGCTTGTAGGTAGCTATAGTGTCAGAAATCACCGTGCCACCTTGGTCTGTCCGGTTCCACAGAACGGTCTCAGCTGGAGGTAGCGTCGGCGGCAACGATGATGTACTGCCAAGCCAAACGCCGGATAAAGTTAACATCGACGCTAGAAGACGCGCTTCTTCTCTCCCATCCCTTTTCTCTCTCCACTCGGCGGAGGGCCCGAGCGGGCTGGCGGCTGCCTCGGCGCTTGCGGCGGCGCGGGCGACGGGCGCTGGCAGGCGGAGGCCGCGGTGGTAACGGTAGGGGCAAGGAGCAGCAGCCATGGCTGGCGAGCAGGAAGAAGAAGACGCGCCCGCTGAGCTTCGCTTGCTCCTATCAGCCTCGGCGGCGCGGTCCGCACGACGACCGTCACATCCTCGACACGAGGATCCGCACGGCGGCGTGCGCCATGGACACCGCGAGGCAGCAGCCCACCACTACGAGCTGAGCCACCGTCGCCGCGGGCACCCGTCGAATCCGGCCGAGTTGGACGAGGAGGAAACAACTACTACGGCCATGGGCGACGACGAGGCGACGCACCGAGAGGTACCTCTCCGTCTCTCGGGAGCCGCTGCTGCTCTTCCTCTCCGCCGACGCTGCTGCTCCCGGTGGAGAAAGGGGCGATGCGAACAAGAACCATGGAGAACGAAGGGCTAAAAAAATAAAAAGATGGTCCCTACAAGCTTTTTGGGCAGAGCGCTAGCGATGGGTGGTCTTGGACCTTTATCTTCGTAAGTTTATTTTTACGGGATTCAACCTGACACTCATATCATTTTCAGAAAACCAGTGTCTACATCTTTAAGCTCTCATCTAAGACTGACTCTAACAACAAGTATAATTTAGAGAGGTAAATATAACTGTGCCTAGAACGACACTAATTTTATGACTACTCCAACAGGTAATGCATTTACCGCTCTTCAACATGAACGGTTTCTTTTCCCGCGCTACGGTCCCCTCCGCGGCTCTACCTCTGATTTTTCCACGCAGCACGAGACGATCATCAGTTGACCCGCGTGTCTGTCCGCGCGTCGCTTAGGTCTTGGTATTGCCATGCGCTGATCGCCGCTGCTCGTCCCACTCTGCTCATCGCCCACCTCGTGGACGCGCTCCACCGCTAAGAGCCGCGCGCGCCGGTCATAGGTCGGCACACATGTCGTTGCCGCTCATCGCCCATCTCGTGCACACGCTCCGCCTCTAGGAGCCGAAGGGCGTGCGGGCTCGTCCTGCAGTTCCAACTCACCAAAGTTGTCACTCGGCTCGTGCGCCGCCCGCCTCTAGCCCCACGAGCCGCATGGCCACCGCCCGTCGCACGCCCGCGCGTGGTGCCGCCTGCTACTTTAGTTCCTCTTTGGCCTTCCGGTCGTTGGATGACTCCGCGAGCCGCCTAGCCACCGCCCGCGCGTGGTGCTGCTTGCTACTCTGGTTCCTCTTCCGCTTTCCGGTCGATGGACGACTTCTCATATGTATTGAGGAGAGAAAGACTCTATTTTTGCATCTTCTCTCATTGAAAGAAAAACTGCCTATCGTTTTGTTTATTCTGTTGGAGATTGGTTAGGTCACGCACAATTATGATTCGAGAGGCATACTGGGTTAGCCTCTCGTGATGGCACATGTGTTGGACAGAGAAACCTACATATTCCCTATGAATAGAGAAAAAAATAAAAATGATTAACAATCGAGGGAGTCTATCAGAAATTGAGAGACAAAAAACTAAACCACCACGATTGTTGAGGAGGCTTAATGGACTTTTTCCTATTAAAAAACTTATAGGATGATTTTGACAATTGACCCTATTAGAAAAGATCAAACTAGATGGAACTTTAGATGGGCCGCGCGTAGTGTAAGGAAAGGAAATGAGATGATGGGCTGTGAGTCAGGAATCATATGTATTCGACCTATATTATGTTTGAAGCCACACATTGGCACATTGCGCACGTCCGCTTCACCAGAATTTTGTCCTAACAATTTGCCACATTTATATTCAGAGCCTCATTAATTCGAGCTACAAGACCATGAAAACGCAGAAAACTACTAAGGTCTTGTTTGGGTAATCTCAATCCATATGAATTGGAGTGGATTAGAATGGAAAATAAACTAAATCCCCCTTCAATCCCTCTCAAACCATATGGATTGGAGTGTATTGTTTAGTATCAAACAACGCCTAAAAGGGAAATGTCTGCTTCCACGGCAGAGAAATCACTGGAGCAACATTCCCCACCGCAGCAGAGGTGAGCAGAGCGCAGCCCCGCTCACCGGATTGGCGCGTCCTATTTGGCTGAGTTCCGTGCGGATATTTTACATCAGTTTTTTTTCCGGAAAATCAACATATACTAAGACTCTGTTTGGATTCTCTAGTTGGTTAAACTTTAACTAACTAAAGTTTAGTCAACTAAAATTTAGCCAACTAAAGTTTAGAAGGTGTATGTTTGGATTTATAATTAAAGTCTTGTACTAAATAAAAATAGACATATCTATCATTTATTAACTAACCAAAAAGTGAACATATATGTGGGTTAAAGGAAAATATCACATGTGAGAAGGGGTAGTTTTAACTTTAGTGTTTTTTCTAAAGTTTAGAAACTTTTACGAGAGATGGAGTGACTAGTGTTGTAAAGTTTAGTAGGTGAGCTGGCTAAAGTTTAGGAGATTTTAAGAGATCATGTTTAGAACAAAAGTGACTAAAGTTTAGAAGATGGATCCAAACAGAGACTAAATCATGCTAATTAATATTAACATCAAGGCATCAACGGGAAGAAACGAAAGGAAGTATCCGCACCGGCGGCAGAGAATTCAATGATAACGTAACGAGAGACATCTTAAATCTGATCACTCGAGTAGAGAGGGACCAGTGTTCAATTCGGTGGTTGCCGACTCACGTCTGACATGCAAGGAACGGAAAGGAGAAGCCGGCGCTGAAGAAGTGGAGCTCCGTCGTCAGCTGCAGGTGTGTAGCTAAGCTTAGCTAGGCGTCACCATGCACTCACCAACCACACATGCTCACCGACGAACAGAGATGCGTGTTAGGTGCGTGGCTACTCGATCGCAGTACGTGTCTACTGCTGTATGTAACTTTTCACAGGCAACTAACTGCAGATACCATATACACATGTGGGGTTGGATTTAACATCCTTTGATTCTTGACCCCTCTTGAGTAAAGTACACATGTTTTCGCTTCTCACAGTCTAATAAGCCACTTCATCTGATGGCAATATATACAGTCAATGACTGTCGAAGATTTGATTCATTTCATCACCTAGATCAAAATTAGATCTCTGGAAGGGGACGGACCTAGGAACCAGACACCTATGGATTCTTTTCCTTTCTTTTATGAAGTATAACCGCTTTCGTAATGAATGGCAGCGCTCATGTATCGTTTTCGGAAAATGAAAGGATTTGAAAATCTGGTTGATATTCAGTGACACACCCATGCATGACTCACTGATTGTCCAAAAGCGACTCATCGGAAACGATATTATGGTTCTCCTCAGTTGGATTTGGATATAATTGGAGCTACACGATACGGGCACCGACACTAGAGATATATCCGGCACACGGTTTTGGGACAGTTTTTGCAATGGGGACGGCCCCGGCGAGCAAGTAGCAGCAGCAGCAACCAGAGGATGCAATGCGGCATGTGCATATGGCAAAGACACGCAGAAAAAACCGTCATCATAGCATGTGTCGCGGGCGTTGCTCCTAGTCAAGGAGGTTTGGTAAATGCCTCAAGAAAAAAAAAAGGAGGTTTGGTAAAGGATCATATGCGCTTCATCACACGGCCTTTCGCTGAATTCTAAAGATTTAATTACAGCACGAACTACCCTTTCTTCCTCCTCCTCACATGCTTCCATGGTTCGTGGTTCCTGCTCCCCTTGCTTTCCGCTGCTTCCCGTTCGGATCCAATGGCAGCAGGTATGCAAGCCGCGTAGCAGTTGCCGCACAAAGTTGGGGAAAATGCAGGTTTCCTTTACATACGCAGACATTTCGGTGAACTGTTCAGATTCCAGTAGCTTCCAAAGGTGGCTTGTCAGCATATCTAACTGCTACAGTGCTACATCGTGCCTAAATGCCGTGGACTCAACTCACTACAGTTCAATGCTGCACATTTCTATTTTCTTTTTAAGAAAAAAAACATTTATTGAAGAATTCAGATCTCATTTCAACATTACTCTATTGAAGTATAAAAACCGCACGAAAGAACGAGTCGTCGCAACTACTGTTTGATTTGGTACTGGAATGTAGGAGTAACACATCTTCATAGAAGTTCTTTTTTCCTCTCTCAAGGATTAGCCGTTAAGCGGTCCGACCACCGCTCGGGAGGTTGTAGTTTAAAGGCACTTCTTGTCATATGGCATTTGGCGGCTGCTTTTGGCACTGTTTACTGGTCCCATTTGGTCATTTCAACCCTGACGAAATCTTAATAATCGCTTATGGCTTGCTCCAGAGTCTTCACGATTTCACATCAGAGTGGATGCCAAGCGCTCGTTCAGATCAGGTGTCGCGTTGACGCATTTCCTTGTCACGAGAGGCCAACGGCCTCCCTGCCAATCCTTTTACAAAAGCAATTTCCTTGTCACTGTAAGTAGCAGCAGTGAGGCAAGGATAAAATGGCTACAGTGGTGCAACCACATCCTATCACATCTATGTGCTTTCAATCGTCCCTAGCCAAACCGAAGCATGTATCCAATTCCTTGTCAATTGCAAATTCAAGGTAGCAATGTTAACTTAACCCCCCACTTGGGCAACTTCACCGACCATATGATTCCTTCCTTAGACATCATTTTTAAAGAATTTACAGAGATAATTAACATGAATATATAATTTGGAGCTTTATTCATAGCAATGGATCAACTTTACCTTTTGTAATACGCATATAACATTAGGCTTAGTGAGAATGAATTTGTGCCCCAAGTAGAGGCATTATTTAGTAAAACAAATATTTCTGAAAAAATGAATTGAGCTTGGGGCCACCTCACATATAATAAAAGGGAAATTGTTTGGAACACACTAACAAACAGTGGTTTCGTCTTGAACACACTAACAAAATTGATTTTAGCTATAACACACTATAATTGTTAAAAAATTCATTTGTAGCACATTATAACTATTTAACAATTATTTTCAACTTTTCTATCTCAATATATAAAATATTAGAATTTAAAACTTGGCACAAATATATTTTGCTGCATTCTCTATCATAAAAAAATAGAGCTAGATTTTTTTCAATTCATTATGTTGTTTGCTAATTGTTTTAATACTTAATTTATGGAGCAAAGCATACAAACAATCAAAAACATATAGCTCTATTTTTTTATGATAGAGAATGCAGCAATGTATATTTGTGCCAAGTTTCAAATTCTAACCTATTTTATATATTAACATAGAAAAGTTAAAAATAATTGTTAAATAGTCATAGTATGCCATAGACGGAATTTTCCACAATCCTAGTGCGTTACAGCTAAATTCAATTTTGTTGGTGTGCTTAGGATGAAACCACAGTTTGTTAATGTATTCCAGACAATTTATCCATTATAAAAAGTTAACATTTTGCTCTATAACAATATATCACATTGATGAAAACACTTACTCTATCTCAAAATAAGTCTTTCTATATGGTTGGCAGTTGGCTGAAGTTAAACTAATTTCAATATAACCAATTTTATATAGTACCAACATCAATATATGCCACTGACTAAATCTACTGTAATAATGTAATTAATGATGAATATAACATTTCTAATTAATTCGATGCAAGCTTGGCAAACTCCATATAGCTAAACATTTTTTTAACTGAAATGATATTTTGCTAAACATTATCTTTTTACAATTATCTTACATGTCAAGAGTGGTTATCACTTCTAGGGATACATATAAGCTTTCAATGATTACACAAAAAAAAATCAGGGATAATCACTTTCAAGTATAAAATCCGCTCTCACAAAAAATCATTTATAGTGATACATATAAGCTTTGTAAAACTTAAGGCAGTTCAATTTTAATGATTTTGGAAATAAACTTGTTATGTGATAGAGGGAGTAATAAGGTAGCGTGTGCGGATGCACGGGTTGGCGGCTAGTAAGAAATATGCAAGTAAGATAACAAAAAGGAAGGCAAGAAATATGCAAGAAATTGTTGTTTTTTTTAAACTAAGAAATTGTTGATTGGCGCGAATGAGTTGGGCACCAAGATTGCATCAGTTTCAGTTGATCCTGACAGAAGAAGTGGCTACAGATCTGCTTTTTATCATTTGTCGTCCTGAGCATTCACATAAGACCAACCTTGAGGATACAGAGTGCCCATCTGTACGTCGGAGACTTCCATTGCACTTTGCACCTTAGTTAGCGTACATACATCGTACTGTTGATCTTCTTGATTGTCAGTTTCTTACATTGCCCTCAAGCTAAAAAGCCAAAAAAATAATAAAATAATAAGGCCGTATTATTTTGTTATGGCTTTGACCATAAGCAAGCCCTGTGCACATCTATGAGTACTCACCGTACAAAGTAATTTATACTAGTATATACCGCATCAGTCAGGGTTTCTCATTTTCAGACTTGTCAAGTTGCTTGCGCAGATCGCAGTGCAAATAATAGGAAGGGATTAGGTTGAGAACCATAATAATTTGGGAGTGACTAATTTTTAATTAATTAAAATAGGGTTTCTTTCAATCAACGCTTTTAGCCCTTGAATCTAGATCTAATGGTTATAAAAAGACAAAACTTTTTCATAGTCTATATATAATACTAATTAATACAAATAATCTTATAAATAAATAAATAATAAAAGAAATAAAAAGAATAAATAACAAAAGCAACTATTCCTTTGTCCGTCGACTGAAACAAAGCATTTCCGTAATAATTTACACTTCAGCGTCAGGTCTACTCATGCAACGTACCAAATCCATTTGACAGGGTCGTAGGCTCATGAGCATACCACTTTATACTTTATACACACTAGTATGATACAGAGTCAGTAGATCCAATATGGTTTAAAACACTGTGAATTGTTCTTGGTTATCTTCAGTTGCCAATGACCCCCATGTGTGCACTGAATCAGAAGCAATATTAGTCAATGATTTGAAAGGTACCTAGAAAGAACAACGTTGCCTATCACTTCAGAGTTCAGACACCATTCAACTGTCTAAGCTCTAAAAATCAGTCGGTTGTTGTGCATATGCACCAATCTGGAAAGTTCACCTAATTTTTCTGCCCTCGCACATTGGTCTCGACTTGCAATTCAATCAACCAGAGCTCAAATTGTCACACTGGAGTACTGACCAACCTGAAACGATTCCTCCACTGCTGCTGAAAAGATCACCACATGGAGTGAAACATGGGTCCATCATCCCATCTTCATCGTTGTTTTCTTCCATTTTCTTCATCGCATGATGAGCTGTGGTGGTGGTCCTCCAAGCACATTAACTTCAGTGTCTTCCATCTTGCTGCTCCTCCAACTACCTGGTGCCCTTCATATGGGGCAAGGCAATGCAAGGCCCCCATCAATGGCCATTGGGCAATGAAGTGCATGCATTGCAGCGTGCTGCAGCATATGGAGCCCTCACCCAGTGTGGCCCCATGCATCGCCATTACTGAGCAGCTCGGTAAGGGCAGAAAGTTTGGCGCACGCACAGTTGTTCAGCTCTTCTGAAGAGATGAACAGGGAAATGGTTGGATTCAAGCCTGCAAGATGATTGAATTGGCAGTACGCCGGCAGTACATGTTGTAACTGAACTCATGTCCCATCGTTCTGAAACCAAACGGCGTGCAAGACGTGATTGGATCAGGTGAGTTATTTATTCGGCCTTGTTAAATAAAGGGAAACAAAGCAGTGATTTAATCAGTGGTAGTTTTGGAGTGTGCCATCAGAAAGTGACTGCCTGGTGGGAAGCTAAAACCTGATTGCAGGTCAGAGTTGATGAAGTGAGATAACAACAGCCACATCTGTGATGCAGCTTCTATCATTCATAGAGTTTTTGTGGTGAATTCAACAGTCCACATCACCCAAAGGCATGCATGAAACCATAATGGCGTCTTCTTCTCTTTTCAGAGTTGAAGAATTCAAAAGAACACCACAGCTTAACCACTACACTGTCTTCTTCTTGGTAGCGCCATCCATGAACCTTGGACTGGGTAAACAACCTTTTAAAAGCTTCTGATGACCATCAGACAGTAGTAAAAATTAACAATACTTGATGAGCCAGTAATTTATGATCAAGGGAGTCAACGACGACGCCCAAGGGTGCAAATCCACGGCCTCTCATGAATCTTAAAATTACCTGTGTGTCGCTGTTAAAATATCTTCCCCTGGTTCAGAGCTCCATACCACTAGTCCACTGCGTTTCAAATTGTGTGAAGGTCTATGACAGAGATCTGCATGGCTCATGAATCACGAGGGCGGGCAAGACAGGGGGGGGGGGGGTATCAAACCCCTAGATTTGTGCTTAATTTTCTCTGAAGCTGATTTCTCTGCCGAGTTCCACATAAACTACGTCGTACCACTATCTTATACAAAATTACCACATCCTAATGACATGTATATGAAATTCAGGGAGGTCACTTGGCAGCGAGTGCTTAGGTTGGCCCAGTTTGTGTTGTTATGCTACGGGTTTTACTCGTTTGGCGCAAACTATGACAATTCTATTAAAATTCTTGTTTTACAGTGCCATTTTTTTTCCTGGGGCGACTGCCAGCAGCACAGTATACTAATTATTGCAGAGTGTCAGTATATACGAACTTGACCAAGACCAGTTTTCATGGCAGAAAAAGAAAAAGAAAAAGAAAAAGAAAGAGTTAATCTAAAGGAGTAGTACGCGAGACGACGGGTTTCCATAGTTGAGATCCACTTTTGTCCTCGTTGCCGCCACCATACTTGGTAATAAGCTCATCAACTTAAATTTGTGACAAGCAAATTGAACACACATATTTGCACACGCATACCAGTTCAAGAACACGGAGAGTACATATATACTGCTGCCTACTAATTTAAGCACGTGATCAGATTACATACGCTACCGGCAAAATGCAAAGCACACCTTGATGAGGAGGATCAGGAGGCGTATTACGGAGAAGAAAACGCCTCTCTGTCTCTCTCTACGCTCGCCGGCCGGCGGCGGGCTTGCCGCCGCCGACGACGGTGGCGAGCGCGCTCCTGACGGCTCCGACGACGCTGCACCCCTTGACGATCCCCCTCTCGCAGCACTCGTGCTCCATCCCGAAGCACTCGTCGTCCTCGCCGGCGGAGAACGTGCGGTGGTGGCGGCCCGCCGCCGCCGCCACCGGGGACGGCGAGGACTGCACGGCGAACACCGGCGACATGGTGGACGACGACGAGGAGGAGGTCGACCAGGACGCGGACGACAGGGAACACTGCGGCGGCGTGGTGGCTGTCCGGCCGGCCGAGGACCGCAGCCGGAGGAAGGTGAAGATGCCGCGGCGCCTCTTCCTGGCCCACCCGCCGCCGCCGGCGGCGGCCTTGTTGGCGGCGGCGGCGTAGTAGGACGGCGGCGGTGTGAGCGGCGGGGTGAGCGCGGCGGCGGAGGACGAGTCGTTCTTGGGCGTGCCCGGCTGCGACTCCCACAGGAACGGCACGGCGCCGGCGGAGGCGACGGAGTAGTAGACGCGGAACGACGGCACGGCCAGCTGCGCCGCCGCCTCCTTGGACAGCAGCTTCGCGTGGAGCTTGCTCATCCCCTGCTTCACCAACAGCCCTGGCTCACGCTCTTCCTTGCAGCTCGCGGCCATGGCGCGACAGCTTTGCTGTACTACACACTTACTGACACACACTGAAAGAGAGAGAGAGGGGGGGGGGGGGGGGGGGTTGGTTGTCACTAGCTTGTCAGGGAGGAAGGAGTGAAGAAGCAGCTGCGTGGGCGTGGCTCTTGAGAAGGAGAAGGTGTGGCAACTATAGCAAGAAGAATTTTATATGAGTAGATCGGCTCGATTTGCAGTGATGCCAAGCACTGGAGAAGAAGCGGTTTCTCTTTTAATTTCCCCTCCCCTGTGTGCAGTACACAAGTAGCTGTCGGCGTCCTGCTGATCTCCCCTCCCTCCCTCTCTCCTCTCTGAAGCTGACTTTTTGACGCCGACCAACGAGCATGTGACACGGCATCGTTAGTGGCCATAACCAAAGCTTGTTTTTTTGTCTTACGATCACGGAGTGGTGATGCGAGCGTGAGAGACCTCTGTGTAGTAGCGGCGGTTTGCTGCTGTAAGCATGTGTGTGCGATAGTGGTAGAAAACATAAAAGTAACGACCGAAGATTATTGCCGCTCATATATTGTTTAGCAGGGATCGAAGAAGTCAGATATTATGTCGCCAACAACTTGACCCGGCCGCAACAGTAATTAGATCCGTGCAAGTGTGTTACTGTCACATTCTGTGCTGCGTAACGGTACATGTCATGGAGTCTATTATTACTGCCATTATATCAAATTGGAAGCAGTTGAAAAGTGCGTGTCGTATACGACTAGCGCGCATTCATGTGGCTTTTGATCCAGTCACGCTTGTAGCAACCTGCTGTATACTTATCCTAATTGAGTGTCTAATGGCTTAGCTATATATAAGTGACCGAGAAGTCGCACTATTAGCTCCAATCGGTGCTTTATTAGGAAAACAAATTAATTATACTGTTATATCGAGTGGTAAGCTAGCTCTTTCTTGAAAGCAAACATCAGTACTATGATTGTAGGTAGTTTTTTTTGGAAGCCAAAGTTGAGATTAATGTAATCTTTCTATTACAAGAAAATAAATTTAATGGCACGTTACCGTCACCATGCGATGGAGCTCGCTGTTTAATGTCTTCAGGATATGTTTATATTATCGTTTTGCGGCCTCCGCTCAAAACCGACCCGGCCATCGATCTGCAGGGTCTCTCGTCGAGCCGAGCCTACGGGCGTGTTTCTATTGCGAGAAGCTAAAGTTTAGCTTCTAAAATTTAACCTAAATTTTAATATTTTTTAGAGGGTTAAAATTTTGCTCTTTTTTTAATCTATTTTCTTTTTTATAACTAAAATTTAGTTTTAGCTCATGAAAATAAACAAATCATCTACTACAGTTGGAACGACGACGTGTGTATCCGAGTACCCGACAAGGCGACAACAATGTCAAAGAGTGACAAAGAGCAAAACCTACTACCACACGCCGTACGCGTATGGAGGAAGACAAGATGACAAACCAAAGGTACAAGAAAGAACGCAGCAGGTAGCAAGGAGCCAAAGCAACAAGGTCTGAAACTCTGAAACATTTCTCCCTGATCTTCCTGCAGGTTACGCTCCAGCAAAGCTCCCGTTTTCCTGACGCAATCCGCAACGCGACACCACCGCACCAGGTTGTTATGCTACGGATTGAGATCCTCTAGCTTAAGATAGAGGATGCTTTTGTGCCTTTAGGTCATTTTTGCACCGTTAGATTTAAAACGGATGCATTTTATCAGCTACTACAATAAAATTCACTATAGTATTTTACCACCACAATACATTTGCTACAGTAATTAAAGGCACCTGCACTGTTCACCAAGGCACATGTTACTATTTTGTTGGTGCCTTTATCCCCTAATAAAGGTGGAGAGTTTTGGTTCCATTTACAGGGACGAAGAGGAGGGGAGACGACCACGCGTGCGCGCGCCGCTGCTGACCGTCTGCAGAAATGTCCTTTGTCCCGATATCATCGACAGTACAACCGGAACACCGGATCTCTACGGATATCGATCTACCTTGCTGAACCGGCCATTAACGATTTGGTTGGAGCGCAACACGATCGAGGAAGCAATCAGGCGGGGCACTGATGATTAGATGCGTGTTAAGGAGGAGGAAGAGACCGATCGGTCGATCGATCGGATGCAGCGGTGTCATTGATGATTGGCCGTTGCTGGATTAGGATTTGATATCTGTTCTTCTGTGTTTTATTTTCGAGAGTTAATACCACTACCACCCATGGGCCATGGCAGCTTGCTAGCTACAGTATACTTGGACCGTAGGTGTCTCTCTCTCTCTCTCGGACTGTTGGGAGCCACGTAGGATCCGTGTCCCATCTACCATGCATCGCGCGCAGAATTATCAACGCGTTTGCCTCATTATTTTCTTCGGTGGAACTATTTTTTTTTTCTCGAACCTGCAGAATTAAATTTTTGGTCCAGCAAAGTTTGGTACGGTTCGGGTCGGCGCGAAATGATCGTTTGCTTGCTGTACTGTATTATCGGCGTATACATACAGGGCCCGGCGTTACGGCATGTATACATCAGTGTACGATGTATTACGTGTGCGGCGCGTGTACGCCTACGTGTGACACGAGCGAGGGCAGCAGCAGCATCTCGACACGGACATGTTGGTTGTTGTTGCAATGCATGGCAATCGATTACACATGATTCCATCGCTGGGGACGGCGGTGAGTAGTTGGGGCAGAGGCAGGCGATCGAGGCACGTCGAGTAGTTATAATATTGGCCAGTCTCAGGAGAGACGGGGTCGACGGCGGTATGTATGTATGGTCCCTTTCATTAGGTCAGGTGCGTGTGTACGAATACGAGCATCATGCTGGGCCTGCCTGCGGTTCCTCTCGAATTCTGGAGATGCACACATACGTGAAAGCGCATTCCGCATTATTATTTTAGAAGAGGCGCATTTATGTCAACAGGATCGTTTGCATACATTTTTTGTTGAGACCAAAACAAATATATGTACTGTGTATTTGCATATACCTGGATACACCATGTCGTTTGCATTTAATTTGTTACTGAGATCAAATCCTAAGGGCTCGGTGTTATATATGCCCTTGGTTATATAATTTTGTTATTGAGACCAAATCGCAAGCACCGAGTGGACACATGCCACGGGCTGAGATCATAGGTGCAAGCCGGATATTGAGTCACGTCATAACCTCTTATTTTAGACATGACACGGTTCGGTTTCAGTCCGCTACGCGTGATCCAAAGGCTAGTGATCCGTCACAGAATATGTGCTTCTGAATTATACTCCTTAAGTGCGAGATCACGTACTATTACCGTTGTTGTATTGTCTGGCACTAAACTGCTTTGCACAGCCAACTACACACACTAATCAATCCATCTCTGTGACCCTGACAACGGTGAGACGGTTAACGTCGCAGTTGTACCAGAGGCCAGCCATTAAGCCATATATCTTGGGAGGACGGAAGTCGATCGAGAAGATAATGTTAGGACACTGATACTGACCCGACAAAGAATACTAAAGCTATTAACTGATCACAAGCATTAGCATTGCTCCGCGGCGTGTTGCAGAGTCGTCCACGCCGTTCGTGTCAACGAGCCCTTCTACAGTCTGCCTATCGTTTGCTGTTGCACTCTATTATTTTATATTACTGTTTTTGTCCGAATCTGCGAGTGCATGCAAAAGCTAGCAGAGTAGGAGGAACAATAATTTTCCAAGAGAAAAACAGCTTGGCTTGTGGACGAATTTCGATCACCTGGGTTCAAACTTCAAAGTGCTTCTGGTGATTCTGCATTTTTCAATAGGACATTGAACCAAAAATGAGTCTGCCAACATCTATCTCCGCAGTACACTTTTTTCGACCTGGTAGATATCTACACTTTTTATTTCTGTAGGATATTGAACCAAAATGGGTTTGCCAACAACATCTTTACATGCAACCAGGACATTATTTTCGACCTGGTAGATATCTACACTTTTTTTTTGTTTACTCTGAAAATCCTCTGCATAAGCAGCCTCGTGTTTCTGGAACCGGTTCCGACAATTCTAATTGGGCTGTTGGGAAAGCGAGGAAGTTGGTAGGCGACGAACAACTAGCCCGTGGAAAATCCACATGTACCCGAAGTGACTTCATAGCCCAATACAAGGTTTTGTCGATTAATAAGGCCCACCATATCAACACAAGCTCTTTTTTCTATTGCGACTGCATTTCTACGTGCAAAATTTAAGCACTAAATTCATATTGTATGAAAATAAATAAAAAAACAAATTAGAACAGGGAGTAAATTGTACGCACTTGAATTATTTGAGAAAGTAAATTAAGTTAATATTTTCTATCAGAAGTAAATTGGACAAAGAGAATTATTTGAAGGAGTAAAATAGACTTTTTTTTTAAAAAATAGGATCATGATTTTTAAAAGGTTTGGAAAAATGGCGAATTTCATTTTATGCAAAAAAATAATACACAAGACATCACAGTTTACCAAGGCAAAATGTAATTGGATTTCAGATCCATGATTTAACAGGAAGTGCATCGATTGGTGTTGGTGCCAATTTCAAATGGCTAGGTATTCGCGTCTTGAGCGAGAAACATAAGACTAATCTTAATGAGAGGTTTCATTATATTATTTTTAAAATGTTATTAAGTAACAAAAAATTGAAATAGCTCGTAAAAAACATAGTTTTTTTTTGTTTTTTTCTAAACAACACATGCAAGAGAGAAGTGTTTTAAAAACAATATAGGCAGGTTTTATCTAGATAAAATCTCCCTTCTTTCTGTTTATTAATTCCATGTCACATCATACAAAATGATGACATGAGGCTCTATTTAATAAATATTAATAAAAAAAACTCCTGTAGGAGTGGCCTAAGATGCACATGATCGAGAAAGGCTTGGGAATGGGATTATGAGAATCATAACTTCAGATGCAGCTTTTTTCTCTTCAACCTGATCGGCAGAAGTAACTAAATCCATTCAAAGGTGTTACTCTCACATTGTGTAGTATGTAATGCTACATTTAACAAAGTTTAATTTAGGTGTCTTTTTTGCCAAGGGTTTTCAAAATGCTTCTGCTCCGGATTCTAGAAAATATTTTTTTTTGAGGAAACTGGAGGGCAGCAGCCCTACAGATTATATATATATTGAAATGAAAGAGACTTTTTACAGTACAAAAGAGAAGAAAAGAAACAAAGACAAATTACAAGATAGAGCTTAGCTATTCTTCTATTTGAGGGAAATGTTTTCTATTGATCCTATGCAACATATAACTGAATTCCTTGCAAAATCTTTCCTTGCATCTTTTCACCGTTGGATCCTCATTGTTGAACAACCATGCATTTCGCATTGTCCAGATACTCCATGTCATTAGAATAATGATCTCCATTGAAAAGCTTACATTAACCTGCCTTCTCAAGAGAGTGAAAGCCACCTTGGGCTATAAAGTATCAGGGTAACTGATATTCAGCAGTGCCCATCATCTTTGCAAAATGCAAAGCTCAAAATCATAGGATTCCAACTCCATGTTCCTATGTCTCAGAAGTCCTCTTGTGTTTACCCTGTCTTGCAGGACCAGCCAGAAGCAGACCTTGTGTTTCAATTGGCATGATGAGTCCCATAGCCAGTTAAAAACTGGATGCAACTAGATGTGACCCATAAGGTGCTTGTATGCTTTTTGGGATTTGAAGAGTGAGGATCCCCAGATGTAAGACCAGAGGTCTAGTTCTTGAGAGCACATGCTTGACCTTAGGAAGCCCTCCAATTCTAGAAAATGGTTGTATGCCAATTATGAGAGCGGCAGATTGAACAAACTATGCAACTGCCCCGTGTTGAGCACTTTATGGGAGCTTATGAGTGTATCCTTTGCAAAAGAGAGTAGTTCCGGGTAGGTTGTTGCCAATACTCTACCATTCCACATGTCATTCCAAAATTGGATTGATTTGCCCTCTCTCAAGGGAGCTTGAGCTATGCCTTTATACTTATCTAAGAGCTTGATGAAGAAATTGAGGCCTTGTGATTCTCAGTAGTACCATCAGGCCTCAATTTGTTTTCAAATATCCACTTACATCCAATTGGCTTGCACCCGCTTGCACAATAAGTGATATCCCAAGTCCCATTTGACATGATAGAGTTTGTCTCACTATGGACTGCCTCTTTCCAATAATCTATATCAGGAGATGCATAAGCCTGTGAAAGAGTTCTCAGTATTTCATCCACAAGAAAAACAATATAGTCTTTACTAAAAGATTTTACTATTACTCCTACGAGGAGCTTCATTGACGATATTGTCATCTCCTTCAGATGGTGTGTAATCCTTAGAAGCATACATATCATTATGATAATTCTCACTCTGAGAAGTGCTACCTGCTGCTCTGATTGAAAATATATCCTCAAAGAATGAAGCATCTCTCGACTCCATGATGGTATTCAAATTTTGTTCAGGAGTATCAGATTTAACTACTAAAAATCTATAGGTCATACTATTACATGCCTATCCCAATAATGCACAATCTAGTATTTTAGGACCAAGCTCTTTCTTCTTTGGCTCCTATAAATTAACCTTTGCTAGACAGCCCCATGTCCTAAAAAATTTGACGTTGTGTTTTTTTTTCTCATTCCTTCCTTCATAGAGAGTGATTTCTCTATTTTTAGTCATTACCCTATTCAGGACAAAATTAGTTGTCAAGATAGCCCCCCCCCTCACACCATTCATAGGGCGTACCGACACTCTCTAACATGGCATTCACGAAATTGTTAGAGTTCATTTTTTTCCTCTTAGTCACCCCATTCACTTGAGGTGAATATGGTGGTGTCACTTCATGGATAATACCATGTTCAACATACAATTGAGAGAACTCATTGGAGGTATACTCGCATCCACGGTCATCACATAATCGTTTGATTTTTCTCTCGAATTGCTCCTCAATCTCGGTCTTACAAATTTTAAAGTAATACAAAACTTTATCTTTTGTTTTCAACATGTAAATATAGCAAAAACGACTAGCAACATCAATAAAAGTCATGAAATATCTCTTGCCTCCTCCTATTAATAATCCATTCATTTCACACAAATCAGAATAATAAGCTCTAATGGTGTCACATTCCTCTTTTCCTCTAAACTCTTAAAGGGTTTTTGAGGTTGTTTTGCTTGAACATAAGATTGACACTTTGATCCTTTGACAATATTAAACTTAGAAATAAACTCTAATATGTACATTCTAGCAATGATGTCAAACCCAACATGATAAAAACATGAGTGCCATACATCAGCCTCACAAATATTTTTATTAATCATGGATGCAATATTTAGATTATATGAATACTCAAAAGTACTCAAGTAGAACAAGACTTCGCTTAAATAGCCTTTGTCAACAAAGTTTTTTAAACTTGGACATTATAACTTTATTTGACTCAAAGACTAACATATAACCATTCTGACACAACAAGGAAATACTAATCAGATTCCTATTTATTGTTAGAGCATGCTGCATGTTCTTCAAAAGGATAGTCTTACTTGAAGTGAGCTTCAGTAGTTCAGTTCGACCGTACCAATACCAAGAATAAAAGCAACTGATTCGTTTCCCATCAGGAGGGAGGAAGACTGCATCCCATAGTAAGGAAAGAACATAGACAAATCAGAACAAACATGAATATTGGCACCCATATCAACCCACCAATCTAAAGATTGAATGGTCGGAAGAAACAAATGGTAAATTACCAGACCCAGATGGATCAGTCTTATCACCATTGTTCTTACATATGGTCACATTGACTACCTTCTTCTGTTGTCCATCAAATTTATCTTTGTGGTGGTGGCAGTTTTTCGTAAGATGCCCTTGTTTGCCACACACAGAGCATGCTCTATTGTCTTTTTTCGTATTCTTCTTTTTGAAGTTAGTGGTTTTCTTAGGCTTACCACCAGCCTGCATCTTATCCTTATTCTTGTTGTAGTAATGTTTCTTCTTAACTACAACATGTGCAATAGCACCATTCTCTGTAGCTACAGAAGTTCTCAGAGCATCTTTTGCCCATGCCTTTTCGTCTACATTGAGGGCTACGATCATATTCTCAGTTGAGACATCTTCCCTCTTGTGTTTCGAGCTCATGTTAAAATCTCTCCATGAGACAGGGAGTTTAGCAATAATGCTCGCTACCACAAGTCTATCATGCAAAGGACATCCCAAACTTACAATCTCTCCGGCTAGAAGCTATAACTCATGAGCTTGAGACACCATCGACTTTGCAGCATCAATGCTGAAGTCAAAGAGTTGATCACACGTGTACAGCTGGCGACTGACTTCAGAGATGTCATATTTGCGCTCAAGTGCATCCCACAACTTAATAGGATCGATATATTTCATATAAACATCATACAAATTATCAGCTAAAAGGGTCAAGATGCAGCCAAGCACCAAATCATGCGTTGTGGGGAAAGGCAGTGAATGACATCACCGGTTAGATCACCGACCACAGTCCTATCGACATAAGCTAAAATCTGTCTTTAGCTTGCCAACGATGAAAATTTTCACCACAATGACTGCACTTGCACAAACTTCAACCATTCAGGTACTCACAATTGTCTTCCCCTCGAATTTCTCTACTCTTCCTATGACGGGTCGTCCTCTTGCTGAGCTAGCCTTTCCATTAAATCAAGGACATCATGCTGTTGTTTTGTTCTCTTTCAGTGTTTTGTAGGGTCACGGAGACCTTCTATTTATTCTTTGATTTGGCGCCCTTTTAGCATTTTCATTTGGCCCTTTTTGCTTTTATACAGTGAAGTTTTAGTACCAAGATACACTACCAGAAAACCAAAAATCACCGTGTGCCACAATCTTCGCCGCGTGCTTCCCATCGGGCACACGGCAAAGAACACTTTCGCCGTGTGTTTCGAGCCAAACACACGGTGCAAACAAGACACACGGCAACAACATGATTTGTCGTGTGCCACGTGCTTGGCTCACGGCGAAAACACTCTTTGCCGTGTGCCATCTGCCATGGCACATGGCAAAGAGTTTTCCGTCATCTACCGTCCCATGATCAACGGCGGCCATCAAGCTTCGCCATGTGCCCAGCCTTGACACACGACAAACATTGTCCTTCGCCGTGTGCCATGCCCTGGCACACGGCAAATTTCTCCCTTCGCCGTGTGCTCCCTGCCAGGCACACGGCAAAAATCCTAAAAAAGTTCCCCAACCCATGTCAAACTTTTTCTCCACTCCTCATACATTCTTTGGTACTCTATGTTTCAATTTTGGACATTTCTCTATTTGTGTACTATATTTAACCAATTAATTTCTTTAAAATCATATTATTCATGTAATTGAATTTTGAACTAGAAGTGCATGAAATAATAGAACAAAGTGAGTCAAAAAATGTTATTTATGTTACCGAGGCTACTTTAAGGCCTATCCATTAGTTGAGATGTAATTTGGAAAGTCGTATTCACGAAACATTTGCCACGAACGTCGGGTTAAATAGTAATTAAATTTTATTAAATTCATATAAAATTATTAAGATTTTTCGTTATATTATTTTAACCTATATGAAGTCTATGGTAAATAGTTGAGATAGTTTTGCACATTTTGTCACGTATAGTGCTTATAAATTGAAACTATGTGAAAGAAGATCAATAGAGAAAAGAGAGAGAGATGTGGTTAGGTTCGAGATGGAATCAGACGTGAATTAGAATTTTACTATAAGACTTCCTCCATAGATAATAGACAACACATTATATGCTTCATCTTAACTTTTTTTTTGGTTTAATTTTATATTTGTAATCTATTCACTCTAAGTATATATGCCATTTTAATGTTTATGTATTGCATATCATAACAATGTCACCTAGAAGTACATGAAATAATAAAAAATTATGTTTGCCAAATTTATAATTATGTGATTGCAGCCTTGTCTTGGTTTTTTTTAAAAAAATTGAACACTATGTGGATCAAATAAAGTGGTTGAAACTTTAGAATAGGCATATTTTGCCGTGTGTCATTGTGGTGGGAACACGGGGAAGTGATAATTCATTCTTTCCCGTGTGCCGCAGATATGGGCACACGACAAAGACTGCGTTTGCCATGTGCCCTAGATCTGGGCACACGGCGAATTCTGGTGCCGTCTAAAAAAAAGGGCAAAAAATTCTTTGCCCTGTGCTGCAGGTCCTGGCACACGGCGAAGACTGGGTTTGCCGTGTGCCCTGGATCTGGGCACACGGTGAATTCAAGTATTTGGAATTAGCGGTTACCGTCTTCTCCCTCACTTCTTGCTCTCACCCGTGCACTCCCGCTTTGTCTCGCTCCTGGCGCCGACGCCGCCCCGCCCCGCCAGCTACGCCCGGAGCTCCCCCTGCCCACACTCCCGCCTCGTCGCCGACGCCGCCCCGCCAGCCGTGCCCGGAGCTGCCCCCACCCGCGCTCTGGCCCGCCTCCAGCCCTGACACAACCCCACCTCCAGCCCCGGCGCTGCCCTGCGCCGCTGCCGCCCGTTCCGCCCTGACAAGCCTCCCGCCACAGTGCCCCGGCTCCGAAGCGGTCCAACAACTCCTCAGGTGAGCTACTTCATAGCCGAGTTGATTCATTTCAAATATTGTAGACTTAGAGACTTAGTTCAATTTAGAGAAGTAGAAACTTATAATAATTTAGACATCTAGAAATATATAACCACTGAGAGACTTAGATAACCTATTACCTTATAATCACTTAGAAAATTACAAGTTCTCGCTTTCAATATTTTCTACTTCATGCAGAATCAATCGACGGCATCGAACACGCTTGACATGTCGACGGGTATGTCACTGATGTTTCCGGCGCAACAGTTGTTCCCACCGCTGCAATAAGCTTCATGAACTTGTGAAGAGATGTTTGTTAAAACTACGTTGAACTTGTTGAATTATTGTTGAGGATGAGATTCATGAACTTGTGAGGAGATGTTTGTGAACATTGAGTGGAATTTAAGTGATATATGTGCTATTTTGATGAGATGTGTGATATATTATTGATGTTTGTTGAATATATTAGTGATATGTGATATATGTGAGTGATTGTGAAAGAAAAAACAAAAAAAAAGAAACTAAAATGTCACTTTGCCATGTGCCACAGCCATGGCACACGGCGAAGTGACCATAAGAGGGCAACTAGAAAAGCCCTTTGCCGTGTGCCAGAGTGGTGGCACACGGCAAAGTGGCCATTCCTGGGCAGCTGGGCAGCACATTCGCCGTGTGCCGCATCCTGGCACATGGCAAAGTGACCATAACTTGCCGTGTGCCACCTTCTCGGCACACGGTGAAGAGGAGAAGTTCGTCGTGGGCACGCTGGATGGCACACGACGAAGATGGGGGGGGAGGGGGCGTCACAGCCACCGTTAACGGCAGGATTTTACCGTGTGCCCCGTCAAGCACACGACGAAGTTGTTTGCCGTGTGCCTGACCTTTGACACATGGCGAATCAGCAGTCGTTGTCGGTGTCGTTCGCCGTCGGCTCTTCGCCGTGGGCTACACACAGCGACTACGTTTGCCGTGTGCTTTTGGCTCTTCGCCGTGTGCCGCAGCCACACGGCGAACTATCAGTTTCCGGTAGTGTTAGTCACGTAATGCTAGGAGGACTAAGCTGGTGCCTTTGTATGTTGATTTTTGTTTGCTTATAATGGTTTAGTTTATACTCATGAGTAAGCTATCTTCTCAACGAGTAAGCTAAGCTTGGAACGCATGTGCCTTTGTATATTGATGTTTGTTTGCTTTCAGTTGGTGTTTATATTGAGTTTCATTTAATTATTGATTCAGTTTGTTTCTATTATCGTTTTATATACTTCAGCTTAATATTGACATATAGGACTTTCAGGCTGCTAACGGCTCCAAACTAAAGCAAATGGTATTTTCATATACTTCAGTTTAATATCTTCTGATTTTATGTCAATGGGTCATTCCTAATGGTTGACATGCTTGTATTTTCTGTTAATGGGTCATTGTCAATGGTATTTTCCTATGGCGAGTCTCTTTTATTTCAGATAAATTGAGTTATTTTCCTTCAGTGTTTTGCTCATATAATTGGAGGCATGGATACATAGAGAAGAATAATGGTGGGTTGAGAAAGTAAAGAGGTGAAGATCTATAGGCAAGTGTATAGACCGACTACTGTGTACAGAGAAAACTGCTACAAGAAGAAATCATGCATATCTTTTGGTCTACACTTCTTCTCTATGTTTTATTCAAGTGTTGTTGGTGATATTAAAAATACGAGCCATGAGTAATATGTAGCAGCAGAGGCAGTAGATAAGAGTTTCGTTAGTGAGCGACTTGAATGTAATTCGTAGTTTTTTTAACCTAACAATAAGGTTCATTGTATACATGTTTTTGATTATGTATACCCATCTCAATATCATGCTACAAAGATAAAGTTTTGTGGGTAAGCAATTTGATTATCTTGGCATGACTGTTTTTCGTCACTATTACTTATACTGGTCGTAATTCAATTGAGTAGTCAATTGTCATTACTTTATACCTTGCATTGTTTACTTAAAATTTTTTGTTTGCATTTTCATTGAATATTGATTGTTACGGTTCATAGTCGCATATATTATTTAAAAGTTCAAATTAATCAATTTGCCATTGATAATAATAATAATAATAATAATAATAATTGATATTCTTAATAAATATTCATAATGAGAGAATACACGCACGTGCAAAGTACTAGTTATAGTAGTAGTGTTCTGCAACGTAAAAGTACTAATATTTTTTCTGCCATCTTTGTCGACGACCTACCTTCCATATTAGGCAGTAGGTATAGAAGGAGAGACCTAGGACTGATTCGAACCCATCACCTGCTGCAGGTGCACGCCGCTGGCAGATGGATCACTAGTCACTGGTGGCAACTGCGGATTAAAGTTTCAAAAGTACGTACATAAGCAAAACAGCAAAAGTATAGTACATGGATCGTCATTGGAAAAGCAGGATGGCGAAGTTACCTGAACCCAAGAATTTTGATCTGGATCGAAGTAGTCGATAACGAGAGTTCTTATATGCCTGATCTTGTTCCACTCAGAGCTATATAGTGAAATGGATTCGTATAGTTCCCTGCAGCAGGTCAACTCGAAATACCTTGGGTTCACACGTTCCAGGTATCCTGGAAGTGTCTCCGTGGTGGCGTCCTCCAGACAGAGCTTATCGAGTGTCGGGACACCTTCCAGCACCTCGTTATTCGGGCAACGGGTGATCGTAATATCTTGCAACTTGGAGAGACCACTTATCCTCTTGAGCACGGGGCAGTTATACACAATAAGTTCCACAACCGAAGGGAAGTTGTGCACATATGTGAGGTTGGTCAGGTCGAACAGGTATAGAGTTCTCAGAGCATGCCTATTGCTGCTGGCGAGCCCTGCAGGAAGACGGCTCAGTTTGCATTTGCTGATTGTGAGAATCATGAGAGCAGGCATCGCCATGGTGTGCGCAGTCAAATCGCCGTCTGTATCATCCCACTCCCAATCCTCCCATTCACACAGGTCCTCCAGATAAAGGTTTGTAAGATTAGGAAAAGCTGCTGAGGTAATAGCGACGCCTCCACCCGCTGCCAAGGGGAAGGACGCCTGGAATTCAGGTCCGACACTCTTGACGGCTGGTGCATCTTCAATGCCGAATGATTCCAGACTAGGGAGTTGACACAGACCGCCAGGAAGATGAGTGCAGTAAGGTAGGTTCATAATAACAATATTTCTCAAGCTCTTAAAGGCAAGTGTTGCCGGAATTACCATCCAGTGCGGTAGACAGCTGCCGAAGTAATCTCTGATCCATATATCCTCTATGCAGGTGGGAGGGCAGAGCTTCTCGAGTACTCCATCCGTTCCAAAATATAAGCATTTGTTAACTTTCAGATAGTATGTTTGATCATTCGTTTTATTTAAAAAATTTATAAAAATATTATTTATTTTATACTTTATTGTTAGATATATTATAAACCTGACTTATTTGTTTTTATAATTTTAAAAAATATTTGAATAAGACAAATGGTCAAATGTGATCTCAAAAAGTCAATAAATGCTTATATTTTGAAACGGATGTAGTACTTCCTTCACCGCATGCTGCCGATGCTCAGTCTCATCCTCTGACACAATGGATCCACTGCTACTACTGCAGTATAATTGCAAAGTGCTAAGATGCCCCTTGCTGCTAATGGCAACCCTTTCTGCAAACGAGGTCTCCAACACGTTGCCTAGACCATGCAAACTGAGTTTCCTAAGTTGAGAAAGGGGCTCCAACTCAGCCAAACTGCACCAGCCCCCATCTGTGTCCATTTGTACTGGAAACCCAGAAAGTGTCCTTAGATTTGTTAGCTTACCAAATCCCTTGGGTATTAAAACATTATTGGCATGAGAACCAATTAAGCTGATAGTTCGCAGATGCACAAGTTTTATAATGCTGCTAGGAAGCTGCTTCAAATTCCTACAGTTCCTAAGCACAACATGCTGCAGAAACTTCAACCTATGGATGTCATCTGGTAGCTCTGATATATTTGTTTCACTTAACCAAAGGTATCTTAGGTGCCGCAATTGGCAGAGGGAGTCAACCAGCATGTCGCAGTCTTCACTTTCTATGTGTAGTACCCTTAGGCTAGAGAAATTAGTCAACGAATTACCGGGCTTAAAGTTGATTCTGCAACTTATGATTAATGTCCTTAGTGACTCTGGTTTTTGTAAAAGGTCCCATTCCAGTACTGATTTTGTTGATCCTACAGACAGGCGACGAACAAGGCCAATGGTGCCACCGGTAGCAAATTGTTCATCATGCAGCACCAGTGATTCTTCTCTAGCCATAAATTCAGCAAAGGAGTGCACCACATCGTGCATCGTGCAATGACTTGTAACAAAAGGACTTACAGGTTCTATAAGATTCCTCATGATTAACTCGTGATAGTACTCAGCTGCTACTTCTTCAGGTGGGATGCTTTCATCCCGAATTTGGACAAATCCTTCACTGATCCACATCGGAATGATGCTGCCCTCTTCAATGGTTGTACCTTTAGGGATGAGAGAGCAGTATAGAAAACACTGCTTGAGCTGGGGAGACAAATCATCATAACTCAAGTATAGCTGCTGGTCCAGCTCCTCAGGTAATCCATCCAATGACCATGCATGATGGTTCAAAACAGCCTCCCACTCACGATTAGTTTGGGGCTTTGTGCGCAACAGTCCTCCCATTATTTTGATAGCAAGCGGTAAACCACCACACCTTTTGGTAATTTTCATCCCGACATCTTTTAGGAGATCAAGTCTAGCTACCTGCTATATAAAATTAAACACGACTTATAAAACAATAATATCCAAGCCGGTATTCTATCAACTAAAAGTGAATTTATAAGCTTTCTCGATCAAAACTAATATGCAGTATGTTCATTCATTCGTCAAGTAGAATTGTAGGACAATTGCCAATATGCTAATAGCATTTCATGCTTTTACAAAAGAGCACTGCTGCTTTTCTTTTCTCCAGATTTTAACTATAAAAATATTGCTGACATTTTGCTAGAACTAGTAGAAATTATTTTAACACTCTTTTAGGACCAAATTTTCGATGCAAAGAAGAATCATGTAGCACACCGACCCAGAATATGAGCATCTAGATAAAATGCAATCTGGGTTTGTTGGCATATTATGGTACATAATCTTTCAGCTAGTCATGGTTTCGAATTTTTTGTCAATATTTTCATTAAATCCAGTTCTTATACAAAATATAACTGAATGGTTTCTTTGCATACACAACAAATCTATAGAGGATTAACTAACATGATTGATAACTTGGTAGGATTGATGTTACTCATTTCACTATAAATGCAAAATACTTTGATATATAACATGTGGTTATTTTTTTTATCGAATTCAACAGGCTAGGGGAAGCCGTAGACTATTTTTTATACAACTATTTTTATTCTCCATTGTTAATTCATTTTCATAAGAAGTCAAGCCCAGCCCTACTAGATGCCACTTAGGTGCTCTAACTACTAGTGTAGAGGATCTTTTGCAACACATGGTTATACTGGTATTGAAAAATTAGGTATCAAAATTAAAAAGGAGCTCGAGTGGGGCATCACACAATATAGACCATGAAAGAATTTTATTTTATCTATGGGATACTGAAAGTTACTGGTTTATTTATATCATCAAATTCCAAAATCCCTTTCCTCTTGTGAACATTATGAAATTGTTTTTATTGTCCAAAGTAGGGAAACGGAATACTTTCAGCTCTTTTTAGCTCTCAATGCGTGAAATACGTCAACTTGAAATTTGACACAAAAATAGATTATTGTATATCCTATCCATGTGTGTATTATGGATTATTTTGATTTTTTTGTTGCATATTTTGGTTTTAAAAGATTAAAAAATTTTCTAGTTCTAACATTATTAAAAGAATTAAAATAAATTTATAAAAAGGCACATGGACAGAAAAGGAAACAATATATCTTGTGCCACCATATATGGGCGTATGTCTCATATGATCTTTGGAGGCATTAAGATCTGCAACCATGGAGGACACTTAGGGAATCAAAGTATTATTTTTTAATAAATAAATATAATTTTAATTTGGAAGCATTTTTCCTACTCCTAGGGGTGACTATTAATTTCCACATGTGTATTTCACAAACTAGAGAGTATCGTCTCACAAACTAGATTATCCAAAGTAGTATGTAACAAAGGTTGATGCAATGTTAAAAAAATAAACAAACCAGTGAAGATATAAATAAGATTTAGATTTATATTGTAAACTTACTACGTTAGTGGAGGCATGAAAACTTCTAGTATTTAAAACAAATGAATGCTCTCAGTTCAAAAAAGTTTTCTCCTTTTGTTGAAGTTAAATTTATCAATGCAAGTATCTTAACACACAAAATGGCTTTCATGTTCAATTTTGCATCCATATTTGCATGCCCTGTCCTCTCTACTTCTTTCTAAACACCACGGCAACACGTGGGATCTCAAAGTGATCTATAAAATGATATTTTAAAGTGATTGTGCTATTCTACAACTAGGGTGTTCAGTCATATTCTACACCCAGCACTAATTACTGAACAAAACAGACACGAATTATCAAATGTTTCTTGATAACTATTAGTTTTAATCAATATACTCTCAGTAATTATCATCTTGGTGATGAAAATTAATTCAGTAAATTAGTTAGGTGTTGAATAATATTGAACAGCCTAGGTATAGAATAGCATTTGTATTTTTAAAAGTAGAAAACTTATATGATTTGAAATTATTATTTATATAAATAGCAACACTTAGGATGTGTTTGATAGAGCTTATGGAACTGCTTATGCAGCAATAAGCTATAAGTCCTGCCAAACGGATTGAACCCATAAGTGCTTATTGACATAAGCAGCTATAAGCAGTTTTAAAATTTGTACTAGCATAAACAGTTTTGTATAAGCACCAAATACTAGCTTTTTGGTGCTTACTCTCTAGATAAGCCGTTTGAATAAACACTTTTGTCAAACAGTTTGACTGCTTATGCTATATAAGCTAAATAAGCTGAATAAGCATTTTTGATAGATAAGCTAGAGCATAAGTAGTTTATTACATAAGTATAAACTCTGTCAAACACACCCTTACATGATGTCATCAATCTATATACCTGTTAACCATCGATGGTCAAAGCAAAAAAATTAACCATCGATGGTCAAAGCAAAAAAAAGTTTGACTTATAATAACACTAGATAAACTCAAATTTTGGATCAGATATGGTGTAGCATATTAAAGCAATAGGGTTTAATTGTTGCTTTATCGGAAAGAAAAAGTAAGTGTTTTTGTACCATGAATAGACAACAAACCTGATTAGGCGACTGTGGTAACTGATTTTTGAGCAAAGACCACGCATCTTCTGCGTTGAGAGGGGTAGCATGGTGTTGGTAGAAAGAGTCGTGCATCTGAGGTGCCAGGTTTCCAAACCTTGTAGTGATAAGGACCTTGCTGCCTGGTTGTTTCTCACTAGCATTTGTTACTGGCACACTAAGCACATCGTTCCATTCTAACACCCCACATACCATCCAACACCAGTAGAAACTTGCTTGCGGACAGGGTCTTGATGAGGGTCTGCGTGAGGAGTGTATGTTTTCCTCCCCACCATGGTCTGCCCCAGCATGCTTAATTGCAGTTCTAAGCAGCTCCACCTCGTTGAATTGTTGAGTGATGCTCAGCCATATCCTCATTTTGAAGTGCTCCTTTATGGTTGTGTCTTTTGAAGATATTTTGGGCAAGGGTGGTCTTTCCCATGCCACCCATGCCTACGATGGAAACCACCTTCTTGCCATGGTTTTCGTCAGTGACTAGCTCCTGGACAAGCAACTTGGTATCCATCTCTATATTCTCACCAACGATGGCCGATGGAATGAACTCTGACGTCATCTCCCTACTGGAGTATTCAGCTTCAGTCCTCTGTTTCGTGTAGGAACTTAGGTTGGCAGTGAAGTTGAATTTAGCGGCCTCCTTGTGGATCTCATCCAGCCGCTGGTTCAACTCCTTGATTTTGCTACCAATCTTGTGAGTGAAGACTGGATTGCGCAAACAAAAGAATAACGGCTGGAAGCAACCAGGCATCTTCTCCACCAACGTGCCACCCATTGACTCCTGCCTCTCCTCTGCCTTAAGCTTGCCCAGCTCTAGGATGTCAGTGGCATCATACATGACGCCCTTGAGCATGTTCACCCACCCCTGGACGAGCCTATCCGTGATGCGCCGCCTCTCAGCATCAGCTAGGAATGCCTGAATGTTATCTAGGTTCCGCCCCAACTTGTCCATCTCATCGGGGACGCCTAGCAGCATGTGCACCTCTTCCTCAGCCATGTCTGTGATCATCTTTTTCATGTACAGCGCCAAAGCTTCCAACACAGCTGCCATGGCTCGAGCGTCCTAGTAAATAATTCATAAGTAAGTTATAGTAATACAAACTCATTAATTACGCACGGTGTATCATAGAAAAACTGTGGACCATCTTTTTTCCAAGATCGATGACCTATTATCACCTTGGAGATAATAGTTCATCATTTATTTTGGTGCGCAAGGGTCATTCTCCCCTTGAGCAAGCGAGGACCATGTGCCCCCACCATAACATATACTCCCTTCATTCTTAAAATGTTATCGTTGTTAATATTTTTAGTTAACTTTGATCATTCATTTATTTGAAAAAATTTAAGTAATTACATATATGTTGTTATGGTTTGTTTTATTATAAAAAAATTGAAGTATAATTTAAAATTTTACATATTTGAAATAATATTTTAAATAAGACGAATGATCAAAGTTGACTAAAAATATCAACAATCATAACAGGGAGTATAGCCCTAATTACTCAGAGATCCATGGAACGAACCGACATATATCCATGAAACGAACCGACATATTTGTAGCTAGTAATAATAGATAACAACTAATCAAGCATGAAGCTTTCGTTGTGCTAAGCAAGTTGAAGTGCTCTTCTGACCTCGATTAATTTGCAGGGCCAGAATGCTCGCCCTGATCTGCGTCGCTGCCACCCTCCTGTGCGCGCACCTCTGCTTCGCACCCGACTTGCGTCGTCAAGAACGTGATGGACCTCCTGCTCCTCCAAATTCTTCAGATTTGGGAGAGGCAGGTATAGTAAGGACCTAGAGGATCTGTGGCCGTAGGTCAGAGTTGCCTTGATTTGCTTCCCGAGTCTCTCCGTAGCCAAGTGAAATAGATCGCTGCTTTAATGAAAAGATGTGGCTTAGCAGCGATTCCTCCTTGGGTTGATTCGCTGTCGAATTCAGCAAATCGATATCGGCTTCCTCATCGGCTTGAGGAGAATTGATGCGCCCTGCTTTTCTGTTGCGTGGGTGGAAGAAGTGTGTGCGGTGAAGTGGCAAACGAATGGATTCGTCCTGCTTGTGAAAGAAAAGAATGGATGAGAGAACGAGCAGGGGGAGAATCGAATTATGATGTAGCAAAAGGTACCAAGTTATCAAGAGCTTGTCTTCTGATCAAATGCAGTCTGCCAGTGTCTGTATCAAGGCAGAATGTAATTGGATTTTCCAATCCATGATTTAGCAGTCGATGTGCGTTTGTGCCAGTTTCAAATGGCTTCGTCTTTGGCCTCTTGAGTGTGAGCCGTTGACCGAAGACCAAAAAGTCTACTGAAATGGGAATCGTCAGGTGCAGCTTTATCTGTTCAACTTGATCTGCAAAAGTAACTAAATCCATGCGATTGTGCTACTCTCACATTAAATTGTGTAGTGCGTAATGGTGCCTATGTCACGTTGTTCATTTTACTATCATTGTCAAAGTAGTAGAAGCAGCTGAAAAGTGCGTGGCGTATACGACCACCATCGATGTGCCTTTGCTAATTCTTGGTCGCTTTAACATTTTTTTTTTTTGGAGCTAGCTTAGCTAGGAGGCCGGACAATGGAGGAGGACAAGATGACAAAAACCAAATTAAAAGCTCTCAGCACGCAGCAGGTAGCAAGCCAAGCAGGATCTGAACATTTCCCTCGTCTTCCTGCAGGTTACGCTCGGCCTCGCAACGACCCGTACACCACACCATGGTTGTTAGTCGTTACAGAGAGTGAGAGAGAAGAGCCGGCCATGCGTGCGCGCGCCGCTGACGACCGTTTGCAGCAAACAAAGCACAGGACCAACGAGAGAATAATGGGGAGGCGAGGAGAGAGACACCACACCACACGGTTCTGGAAATCTGGAGGAAGAAGACCGACGCATTCGTACTGGTAGGCGAGCAGGCGCCGGGCCACGATTTGCCCAATCGTGTGCGACCACGCCGCTTGGGGCCAACAATGAGATCGCAGGAGCAACAGCGCTGCCGTACATCGCGTTAACCAACTCGCCCCCGATGAAAATCTCACCATAAAATTATATCGTCATCACGTGGAATCTGTGTTCACGTTGGGTGAAACCCCTTACTATACAAGGAAATTAAGGTTCAAGGCATAGATTTTGCGAGGAAACCGCAATCATAACTCCAATAATGTCAATATTAATAATAATCTTGCATTTATTCGAATTCGTCGATATGTCCGAGTGGTTAAGGAGACAGACTTGAAATCTGTTGGGCTTCGCCCGCGCAGGTTCGAACCCTGCTGTCGACGTTTTTATTTTTATGAATATAGTGCGCGAATATTACAATACAGTGCATGTCACTGTGAGATACAAAAATGATAACCAGGCCTAACGTTCGTGTGAAATTTTTTACAGCTCTCCAGAATGTCAACCAGAAACGGGTTGAACCCACCTGGACACAAAAATTTCATCATGACTGGATCAACGTAAAAGAAGTTCGCATTAGAAGATACAGATCATATGCATGCTAATGGGACACATCTTCCTGACTTAATTTAGTTGAATGGCACCTACGAATCTTCAGAAACAGCAAGTGGACTTGATTCTTCCTAGAACAAGCAATGAATCTATTTAAACTAATGTATAACTGATTTCAAATCATTGCATTGGCATCCAAATATATCAACTATTACTTTTTTCTTGAACAGACGGAAGTTTCACGCGTCGATCTAATTTATATGGAAGAACATACGTAAGATGGTTGAACAGACAAGCAAACATGCAGATTATGTTGTTTAATGGCTTGGTTAATTCTACATCCAAGTTGCTTAAGAGTGGTGGTTCAATTTGGCGACGAACAGGATTTGACAACGTCCTAGGGACAAGCAATGAATATATTTAAACTGAAGTATAACTGATTTCAAATCATTGCATTGTCATTCAAAGATATCAACCATTACTTTGTCTTGAAAAGACCGAAGCATCACGTGTCAAGCTAATTTTTTACGGCGTCCTGCTTACATTCATTTGTCGTTTAAAAGTTGGAGACTAGACAGCGTACGTTAGACAAAAAGACCAAATCTCGGACAACATTATACAGAAAGATCATATGTTTTTAAGTACGAATGAGAACGTTTGTATTTCCAAATATACTTCGGAATTTTGAATATTAAAATGTCTAAGAGCATCTCCAAGAAACTAGCCATAATGATAACTAAATTTAAAGTTTTTTTATAAAAATAAAAAAACATTTTGAAACTATGGGATAAACTAACAGACTAGTCAAATCTTTATTTTATATTTTTAAAAATCCACCATATCAACATCGGTTTTCTTTTTTGGAGCCGTCCTGCGCATGCCGTAGGTTAATGTCCCTGCCACGTGCATCCTGATCAAAATTAAGTTGGGTGCACATAGGCCTGGTAAAAGGGCCGAAATTTTGAACTAAATTTTCTGAGGGCCGGATCAAAAAAGATTGGGCCAAAATCTTATTCATTTTTGAACTGAAAATGGTTAAAGGCTGGTTAAGGTCCTTAAAGGGCCCGTGGATCGAGACCCATTACCAGGCCTAGGTGCACATCTTTGGGTGTTTCACTGTATGTTGCTGCGTCCTTGATCAAAAGTTGGTGCTCGAAGGTACTGATCTTGTCATTTGCCCTGTGATTCGACTCTGCAGCTTAGCCTTTTGTGCGGAGATCACAGAGACGCGCACGCGGGAGGCTAGGGCGATGCGCGGGAGCAGAAAGCTGGGCACGGGAAGGGACACGCGCGCGAGGACAGGGCCTCGCCAAAGATGGCGAGCGAAGGAGGGTGAATACCTAGGATAGATCCTGTCATTTTTCTGTTGATTTTTCCCTTCTATTTTTAGTCAGCAGCTATGATTAACAGAGCCTGTTGGAGATGCTCTAAAAGACACCCCGCCCACCTCTCAATCCCAATCCCAGTTCTTATCCGCTTGCTATTTTTTGGTGACAGAACATAGGAGTGACCACTACAATACAACAGCTTGGTTTTTGTGGGCAACTCTATCTTGGACACCGGTCAATGTGAATTTGGATTTTTAGTTTTATAAATAATGTGAATTTGGAACCTTACAATTTTCAGTTGGTGTTGTGGGTACCTTCTGGAATTAGGCACATCTAGAATGTAAGCAACAAATTGTTTGAAATCCCAATTGCCCAAAATACGAAGGCAAAGGAATTGGCATGAGAGGATGGATCATATGCATGGTTACTGATTTGGCAACTCTTTCGAACCGGAGTTGCCGAATGGCTTGATGAATTTCTAGAGCCAAATGGAATGAAACGCAGTTTGTATAAGGCTGGTTGTGGCTTAGTGTTGTCATTTGCGTATGAAGTTGTCTTGTCAACATACCCAAAGGAAAAGAAAAACCTTTAACTTGTAAGGACTTGCTATATATCAACCATTATTTTTTCTTGAACAGACAGAAGTTTTGTGTGTCGAGCTAACGTTAATTTGATTTTTTTTTAAAGAACACATATAAAATAGACAAGCAAACATGCAAATTATACTAGTACTCGGTAATGGCTTGGTTAATTCTACATCCAAGTACAATGAAGTTGCTTAAGTTTGTTCACATTGTAAGCAACTAACTGGATTTGACGACGTCCTAGGTAGTTGGAAGTTGGAACAACAATCCTGCTTACATCCATTTGCCGTTTACAACTTCGTCGGAGTCAACCGCCAGTATCACTAGCAGGGTTTAAAAAACCAGTCGTCAGCTCAAACGAACCGGGTGCTGTTTTGTCAAAAACTAAAAAAACTGTCCGTCTTCCGTCGGTATTGTGGACCAGCGTTACCATTCGGCACAAAAGTTGGATATCACAGTGTAAGTGAGACAGAGAGACCAATTCTAGGACAGCGTCATACAGAAGGATCATATGTTTTGAAGTATAGAGACGAGAACGTGTGTATTTTCGAATATACTTTTCGGAAGTTTGAATTTAAAAAATGCCTGATAACAGGCAGGCCCGCACACCTCTCAACCCACACCCAGTTCTTATCTGCTTTGCTGTTTCTGGGTGACAGAACATAGAAGTGACCACGACAATATAACGGCTTGATTTATGTGGCCAACTGCTATCTTGGGCACTGGTCAATGTGAATTTGGATTTTATTTTTGCAAATAATGTGAATTTGGACCTCACAATTTTCAGTTGCTGTTGTGGGTACCTCTCTGGATTTAAGCGCATGTAAAATGTCGACAACCAATTGTTTGAAATCCCAATTGCCACAAAAGACAAAGGCAAGGAAGTGGCATGAGAGGATGGATCATATGCATGGTTGCTTATTGCAGTTGGACAACTCTTCAAATATGAGTTGGCTAGATATATTTCTAGAGCCAAATGAATGAAGCGCAGGGCAGTTTTTATAAGGCTGGTGGTGGCTTTGTGTTGTCATTTGCGTATGAAGTTGTCTAACGTACCCAAAGAAAAAGAAAGACATTTAACTTGTATGGACTTGCTATATATACAGCATATGGCTACGCAAGAAATGGACACCAACGCTAGTTGTCTTGCACCTGAAGGGACGACGTCTCTGACTGGTAAAGAAGATAGAGATGGCAGATGTTGGTCAGGTAAATGTTGCCGTGGACGATGCGCCTCAAGGTGGTAATGGTGGCAACGGTGTCGTCCATGAAGTCAATGCTGATGAATTCCAGGTCTGTGTGTTTTGAGCTTGGTTTTTTTTTTTCTCTCGCACTCTGCAATTAGTTCCCGCCGTGTAATTTCAGGGGAGAACGAAAATTAATTAGGGAAAAATATCTCGTGGTTATATATACTCCGCCTAATTTTGAGCTTGACTGTTTGGATTTACGCAGAACATGAGGCTATCCATAGGCACGCAGGGTCGGATCATGCTCGACATCTCACTAAGCGAAAACCTCGACGACATGAGAAACATCGAAGTCCACCTCCGACAGGAAGCTGCCGCCGGCACCGGATGATGCTGCCCCTGCTAACGCGGCAGCAGCACACAGGGGCGCACTTGCTGGAAACGATCAGCAGGGTGGTGCTTGTGATGTGGCACAGGGAGGCGGAGCACACGGTGGCAAGCTGAAGATCACCGTGGCAGCAGAGCGCGACGCTGATGACAAGGAGTACCTGGACAAGATGCGGGGATGGTTGATGACCGTGGCCACGCTTTTCGTCAACATGGCGTTCCAGGCGATGCTACACCCGCCGGAATGGATGGTTACTTTTTCCCGCTCCAGCGACATCGTCACGAAAGAGGCAGGGTCGATTTGTGGTCCACGCGGCATCCATCCAGGCAGGGTCGCACGAAAGAGGAATGCGGCCCTGCCGCACCAATTTTTTTTTTCCAATGGTTGCATATACGTCCACCGAACAACAGGATTTTGTTTGTGTGGGTGGTTTTTCGGAAAAAAAAAAGACAACTTTTTTCTCCAAAAGAAAAGGAATTTGTGTGGCTGCGATTGGGCTGATTATGCGAACTAGGGATGTGGCCCAGCCCAATGGTTCGGTCGAGGGTTTTTTTTCGGTGGGCCCAAAGAAGGACAAAAAAGAGTCACGAAACCCTCGCCGCATGCCGTCGCCTCTAGAAACGCCACCACACTCCGTGCGAGTTATATTTCCCAGACGTAGGGGCGGCCACCTACGCAATCGGACGTCCAGTAACTCTTCACTTTTCCTCGGGATGCAGTCTGGGACCACTTCATGGGCCCGCATGGAGGGAGTATCTTACAATAGTCATGCATTGAAATGAACTGTGAAACTTATACTTATTATGTGCTACATGATCAACACACTAGAAATTTTCTGGTATTTTCTAGTGACATGAAACAGGCTTCATGTCGCTGCTCCTAGTGCTTTCATAAAATTGCACTGAAATGTGGTTTGCTTTTGAGATATGAATATATATAATTTTGAACATGAAAAACAACCATCATTGATTCAGGTCCGAAGTTCGAACATCACAGATGAACTCTAACGCTTCAACGCAGCTGCAGGCATGGACTTTTGTGCCATTCCTCTGTAATTTTCCCTTTTACTTATCAAACAACTTCTGCTATTTTTTTTCTTGGTTTTATTTTAGAGTTGTTTCTGCACATACGGCAGTGTACAGGACTGAAACTGAAATTTTAGAGCTGTTTCTGCACATACCGCAGTGTACACGACTGAAACTGAAACACCTTCTCATCTCCGAAAGCTCACACTTCTCAGTACTCGTTGAGTACTTTTTAAGCACATATATAGGGTTGAAGTGTACCTCTAGGGCGCCTGTTCCTCAAATATAAAAGCAAAAGATTTTTGGCACAGGGCTAATTTTTTCAGTACAATCAATGAGATGACTTTTCTGGTTTTGAAATGAATTATCTATGATTTGAAAAAGAAATTGATCTTGTTCAGCCAAATTTTTGTCCTCAACTGTGCAAGATAGATCCTAGTCGTGTTGAATAAAAAATTGTATAATAATTGCATGACCCGAATTTACAAATCCTACTCCAGCAAAGGATGTAGTACGTCTTTTCAATGCCACTGGGACACGGGTTATATGCACGCTGAGATGGACGCATACAGGAGAGAGAACCGGTCACTGGTTTAGAAGCATGGAGAGAGACATTGAAAAGCCAGCCATATTCACACTGAAAAGTACTAGCACATGACGTTAGATTGAGTAGCCTGGAGGGACATAGTACTGCAAAATCAATTTCAGAAACAAGAAAGAAAAAGAAAAAAGACGGCCACAATTCACTGCAAGCAATTCAAAGGGTATCGTTACAATTTACATATATATATAGTACAATTGAAATGTCCCCATCCAGCAGGTACCCTATGCGAAATGTACCTAGGCACATCTTATTAGTAACACAAGGAAAGGATGCAGTCACAAATAACCTTTCAGATCCTCCCCGCACTGAAGCTACTTCCCATTTTCAATAGAACCGGAGTCAATTCTAACAGTCATTCTCCCAATTTCTTTACTTCATTGATAGGGATGCTTCAACTAGCCAAAAAAGTATCGGTTAATTCTGTAGCAATTAAAATTTCCTAGCTATGCATAATGTGTCTGGTGTATTAGGGAATATATTAAGAGTTTAAGACAAAAGAAATGCAGTTCAGATCAAGAACAAGACAAATACAATGGAACCAGACCAATATGCCTTCCAAGCTTAAGTCAACAAATACTAATATATCTGAAAAATGCTAAAAACAAAAACTGTAGATTCGTACACTGAAGCAACACTTTTGAACATCAAGCAAATGGCACATTTAAATTACGGAGGCTGAAATATTCATGCTGCCGAGACCTTGGGCCGTCAAAACCAAATCATCATGGGGACATAAATTTGCAAGCAAAAACAAATATCTGTTTGATTTTAAGACTTTGATGCAGTGCCCGGTTGCTATATGAATCCACGTTCTATTTCTAATATTAAAACAAGAATTTATATTTATATTACCTAGTTACAACTAAGGGATGTTATGATGAGTTCAAGGGGTAATGCTATCTGAAGGCCTGTTAGGATCCATTACAGATTACGTTTAAAGTACGTAATGAGATGTCTAGCCCTCCTATATTTGTGGATGCGGTGGCATATAAGGTAATTATCCAAAAATGTTAAAGGACAGACAACAATTTAGGGGTTATAATCTGGTTTTAGCCGGGATAGGGTAGATTATAAGTTTATAAAAGCTAGCATAAAATTGTCTTGTTTGGAGACCCTCCAGATTATATAACCCATTTTATTGTAATCTGGATGGATACGAACATGGCCTAAGTGAAAGTACATCGATTCCCAAATCGAACATGCTTCAGATACCATTAATTATATAGCACTTCATAGCAAGGAGTTTAGCACTTTATGCTTATGCATCTTACTTGCCTTTTTGAGCATTACAGGTCTGCTCTATGCTGCATCCGCTCTCTAGTACTTGCCTTTTTGAGCACTTCCTCTTTCCTGAAAGCAAAATCCACATTTCAAGCATATATGGCTGCATTAAACTTTTCTTTTTAGCACATAACAATGGTACAATTGTTATTTTGCCTAACAGAGCAGCCTAACATGGACCAGTACATTAAGAGGTGTGCATTGGATTATTTTGCCTTTACTTCTTTTACATTCCTGCCATGTGAGCCATTATCTTAGGCATTTCAGAAAATAGTTGTTATTGCACTTCTCAGGTAGTCTGAATATACGAGATTTAATATATATGTCAATACATTAAGAGCGTGTGTATTGACATATAGTTGTTATTGCACTTCTCAGTTTAAGTGTACTTAGTGGCCATGTGGCTGACAAATAATCATTCAAAATAATCCACCAAAACAAAAGTGTGTTGCCAATACAATTCACCTTAACCATTCAAAATATTATGATGTTTGAATTTGATGACAAATTCAAGATGAATTGTTATAATGAAAACAAATTCAAGATGAATTGTTACATGGAACAAATTAGGTAAGGGGGGCTTGTGGGAAAGATAACCAGATCTAGATGCAAGAAAGTGATTGCCACAAAAAGGAAATGGTAAGTGAATAAACTTTGCAAACCGGAAGGTGGTCTGATTTGATGCCGCAGCCATCGCCATCTTGATCCGGAACTGAAGCCCAATGGATTCAGAAAAAAAAAGATGACCTGAAACCCAGTAGATGCTTGAAGGATGGAAATGGATAAGCGAATAGTACCTGAAATACCATCGAAGTTGCTCGGGTTTGATACTACAAGCATGGAAGCCTTGATCCAGAACTGGTACCCAATCGATGGAGAACGAGATTATTTTGATGATGCGGCCATGAGAGATGCAAGATATGGCGGTGACAACGGCATGAATTTATGTTTTCTAGAAAACGGATTAAAATTACACCTTCAGGACTGCATCAATCAGATTAAAACATTCTAGACGCAGGAGTAACATTATGAGTGGGGCAGCACAACGACGGCAAAAGCCGGAGACGAACCAGCAACAACGGAAGGCCAGGTCGGGCCGCCAGCTGCAGATGCGTGCACCTGGAGCGCGTCAGCGGCAGCCGGCGCGGTCCTACGGTTTGACGAACAGGGCGACACCATCAGGGAGGAAAGAATTGTGTTACGAGGACCATCAAAAAAAAAATTGTGTTACGAGGAATAGGAGATTATGCGCTGTGCGGCTCGGGTTCTGCTCAGGGGAACGAAATAGTTGGATAAGATGTGAAATGTGGAGGAGCCGAGGAGGGAACTTTTGGAACTGTATGGAGGTAATAGTAAGGCCATGGCCTCTTTCATTTTACAGTTTCTAAGTATGATACATCAGTTTTTTAATCTTGTTCATATTTTAATAAAATAAAATATTATATTTTAATATACACTTTTATTTTATAGTTTTATAGATTTACTAGAACATTAAATTATTATTAGTTAACTTTCTATTATTAGTTGAGGGTGTTTAATATGAAAAAAAATACTATCAGTGCACTTTTATTTAGCTTTCATCTTTTTGAAAAGAGTGTCAACATCTTTTCATAAGGATGAAAGACATCTCTCCTCTTTTATATTAAATTTTTTGTCATGTCACTTTTTTTACTTATGTGACAACTAATTAATGTCAAATAAAAGACCCACTAAAAATGAACTAACACGGCACGTGTAAAATTCCCGGCTAGATCCTGGATTCCCGGCCTTGGATATAGGCAGAAGGACGACGGATGGATTCCCGGCTAGATCCTGGATTCCCGGCGGAAGAGTTGACTGGCGGGACCCATCACTGCATGCAGTGCTCCAGGTCGGCACTTTTGGGCTCCACGCATGCGTATCCCGAGGGAGGGGAATCGACCACGGTCGTTAGATGGTTGGAGCGGCGGCACCTACGTCTGGTTTTTGCGCTCCCCTCCGTTCCTCCTTCCCTCCTCCCACACCCACCCGCGCCGCAGCCCCGTCCGATCCTAGGAAAGCAATTTGGATAAAATTTCATCGAAATATCGAAAATTTCGTATTTTTCGGTGGGTGCTGAAATAAAATCTGAAATATTAAGATGGTCGAAAATTCATAGTTCACTATTTTTAATCAATTCAAATTATTTTATTTATGTATATAACCGTAATATTTTATGTATTGAAGATAATTTCTTATAAAATCATATCAATTATTTCTAAAAAAATTAAATTTGTTTATCGAAATTTCTGAAATTTCGTATTTTTCGGTGACCCCGAAATTTTTTCTTTCCCGAATTTTTTTTCCTTGGTCCGATCCAGGAGCTCCCGGAGAGAGCGGCAGGCCGTGCTCCCGCGCAGGCGGCGGCCATGGCGCTCGCCTTCGACGAGTTCGGCCGACCCTTCATCATCCTCCGCGAGCAGGAGAAGAAGTTGCGCCTCCGGGGTCTCGATGCGCAGAAGGTCGTCAACATCGCGGCGGCCAGGACCTTTGCGCGCAACCTCCGCACGTCGCTCGGCCTCAAAGGCATTGAGAAGATGCTCCAGTCTCCCGACGGCGACGTCACCACTAGTAAGCGACCTTCCCCGGCCGCTTTTCCCCCTCTCGTTACTCTCTGCATCTGTTTCGCATCTTCGTAAAGGTAAATTGATTATTACCGGTCCTTCATTGATAGGAGTCGGGTCAGCGACATCGGTTGTCTGTTTTCTTCGGGATGAGCATGGGCAACCAATGGGAAAAGCGTCTGAAGATAAAGAAGAGAAGCAAGTTAGTGATCAAGTTGATTAAATAAAATGATATCGACATTTTGTTACCTGTGGATCATATGCATGGTTGCTGATTGCAATTGAGCAACTCTTCAAATATGAGTTACTAAATGGCTTGATAAATTTCTAGAGCTAAATGAAATGAAACGCAGTTTGTATAAGGCTGGTGGTGGCTCAGTGTTGTCATTTGCGTATGAAATTGTCTAACGTACCCAAAGAAAAAGAAAGATGTTTAACTGGTAAGGAACTACTATTGTAATAATCGGTCATAACCTTGGTACAAGTTAAAGGCCGGGAACGTTTCCTAATATGTAAAAAGAAAAACTTGTAAGGACTTGCTATATATACACCATATGGCAAAGCAAAAAATGGACACCAAAGCTAGTTGTCTTGCACCTGAAGGGACGACGTCTCTGACTATCTGGTAAACACTACCACAAATAGGGCCTGTAGCGGCGGCAGGCAAATCGCGGAAGCGACGCGAGCCAAAGTCAGCCGCCACTACAGAGCCCATAGGCACTGCCCCAACCAAAACCGCCGCTACAGGACGCCTAATAGCGGCGGTTAACATTGTCAACCGCTGCTATAAACGGCCCATGTTTATAGCGGCGGTTGACAATATCAAACGCCGTTACGTAGGGCATACTAGAGGCGGTTGAAAATGCCAACCGCCGCTATAAAGTGCCTAGACTATATAATCCGCGTTCGGACAGCTCCGGTGCTCAATCGAACAGTGACGGCCTGAAAATTTATGCAAATCACGAAAATCAAGGGGTGGAGTTTTTGAGTTCATTTTTTTTTTTGCAAGAATTTGCTCTCTGAGGTAAGGGAAACTCATGCCATAGGTTTTTTTTGCTATTATTTTGAAATCAAGTTGAATTTTGCATTTTAAATTTATTAGGTTTTCATAAAATTTTAGCTAAATTTGTTTGATTTGTATGGTTCTATTGGGTTATAGTTGAACTTTATGAAGACATACATCATCTATTTTTATCACTATATATAAAAAAAGAGCTATATCTAGCCTCTTTTATGTCAATGAAAATCTAGATCTAGTTTGGTTACTAGAAGGGAGACACAGTGTTAAGGCAAGAGGAATATTTATTTTTATTATTTCTCGATAAAAGTTAAATAATATATAAAATAATTTGATGTTTATTTTATTTTACCTTACATAATATTTCTCAGTTTATGTAATTTATTTTTTAATATATATATATAATAAATATTTAATATTTTTATTACACATAATTAATTAATTAATTTAAACATCGTTTTGGTTCACATTCAAGGATGTTCTCGATGGATAGATCTTGGATGTACGAGGCACCAAGACCGGGTCCAATATTTTTACGAGAAGTCTCCAAATTCATCGAAGGGGCCTAACAACATGCTCGACGTGAAGGGACGACTAATATATATTATCCGTGTTTTGATTACAAGAATCAGAACCTATGGAATGATATAGAAGTAATCAACTCACACTTGGTACGGAGGGGTTTTGTTGAGGGGTACAGGAGATGGACAAAACATGGTGAGAACACTATGATCGATATGGAATTTGATGAGCATATTGAAGTTGAAGTCGAGGCTATCAATTCGCCTGGTGCAGATGCGACAAAGTTACCTGATGAAGCTGATTTTGATATTGAGAAGTTGTTATATCACAGTGAGCCGCAAGTGTTGATCAATACCGGTACATCTAAAGGGCTTGATAATCTTTATAGAATAAAGAAGAGATCAAAGGATCCATTATATGAGGAATCTAAGGGATATGGTAAAGAGTTCACCGTGTTGCGTACTATATTTGAGCTGATGAAGCTGAAAGCCATGCATGGCTGGTCGAACGCTAGTTTTACGGATTTGTTGGAACTTATTTTTGATGCGCTGCCGAAGCCCAACCTATTGCCAAGGACAACATACCTTACTAAGAAGCTGATTTCTCCATTTTCGTTGGGCGTGCAAAAAATTCACACGTGTCCAAATCATTGCATATTGTATCGAAAGGAGCATCAGGACGTTGTGAGATGCCCAAGGTGCAAACGCAGTCGTTACAAGAGGAACACTGATTGTGATGTCGATGGTGGCGTCAAGAATACCAAAGCAGGAAGAAAAAAGAAAACAAGTTCTATCGTCGATGACAGTGATGATAGTCATGTGGTACTTACCCGTGGTCGATCGTATCAGACGCTTGTTCGCCAACCCTAAGGATGCGACAATGATGACATGGAATGCATGCAAGGGGAACGGTAAGCTCAGGTATCCCGCAGTTGGAACACAGTGAAAAAAGTTCAATGAGAATGATCGAGACTTCTTTGATGAGGAAAGGATCCTACAGTTTGCATTGAGTACAGACGGATGAACCCATTCGGTCAAATGAGGAATCCGCATAGCACTTGACCAATAATACTAGCAATGTACAATATTCCATCATGGTTATACCATAAGCGTAAGTACCTACTGCTGATCACTCTTATATCTGGGCCCAAAAAACCTAAAAATGACATAGATATGTTCTTAGTACCATTGTTCGAAGACCTGCAGAAACTGTGGTTAGAGGGGGTCCGTATATGGAATAAGTATCGAATAGAGTACTTCACGCTCAGAGCAATTATTTTTTGCATGATAAGTGATTCCGCGATATTAAGGACGCTATCGGGGCAGGTCAAAGGAAAGGCAGCATATTTTGTATGCGTTAATGATACATCCCATGTGTAACTTTCAGCATCTCAGAAGCTAGTGTATACACGAAACTACCGATTCTTACCAGCAAAACACATGTATTGTGCGATGGCTAGACACTTTGAACACAATAGCGATGATTGACATCTTTAACTGCCGCTACTAATGGGTCTGTAGCGGCGGTTTATTTCGATGACAGATCATCCGCCACTACAAATACTTATTTATAGTTGCGTTTGTGTAGCGGCGGGGTGGCTCATCCGCCGCTACAGACCTTTTTTGCTGTTGTGAAAGGAGATGACAGATTTGGTAATGGTGCCAAGGGCGTCGTCTATGAACTCAATGCTGATGAATTCCAGGTGTTGTGTTTTAAGTTCGGTTGTTTTCTTGTACTCTGCAATTAGTTCCCGCCGCGTAATTTCATGGGAGAACGAAAGTTAATCAGGGAAAAATATCTCCTGGTTATACTTCGATCGCCTAATTTTATTCTGCTGTCATTGCCTCCATGAATTTACGTACAACATGAGGCTATCGATAGGCACGCAGGGTCGGATCATCCTCGATATCTCACTAAGCAAAAATCTAGACGACACGAGAAACATCGGAGTCCACCTCCGGCAGGACAACGGTCCTTAAGCCGCCGCTGGCGCTGCACAAGAACCTGCACCGGCATCGGGTGATGCTGCCCTGATAACCCGGCACCAGCACACTGGGGCGCACTTGCTGGAAACGAGTTACCAGATTAGAAGGCTGGTCCTGGTGATGTGGCACAGGGATCTGGAGCACATGGTGGCAAGCTGAAGATAACAGTGGCAGCAGAGCGTGACGCTGATGACAATGAGTACCTGGACAAGATGCGGGGATGGTTGATGATCGTGGCCACGCTTTTCATCAACTTGGCATTCCAGGCGACGCTACACCCGCCGACCTAGCTGATTATGGGGTTGTTTGGATCCATTTGTCGTGGGCAAAAGTTTAAGAACTAAAAGTGCATAGTTAAATTTTAGCTCTTATATGTTTGGATCCATAGCAAATAGCTAATACTAATAAGTTTAACCTTTTTTTTTTATCAAATGAATCCAAACATATAGACAAATGAGAGCATATGTCCCGCTCCAGCGACACCGTCGCGGAGGCTCCAAGCAGTGTAGATCAGCGGGCAACGGCCTTGTCGCCCCATCTTCAAATGCGAAGTTTGTACATGAGCTCTAACTTACATTCGCTACGGCGCTAGGCCTGGTAATAGTGCTCCTGCTGAGGTCCTCCGCTAGGCGAACCATTAGAGCGGTGTAATTAATGGTGGCTAGAATCTCCTTTTGGCTCGCACTTGCCTTCGCCCTGAGCACCTCCGACTATTGGCACCTCATTGTCGAGTCGTACGTTGGAATGGTGATATACGCTGGGTGTGTTATTTTGCTAGCTGCTTTTGGCAGGAGCTACGGACCTGTCGTTTTTATGAGCTAAAGGGTTAAAACAAAACTTTAACCTAAATTTTAGCTCTCTAGAGATAAGAATGGGAGGACTAAAAGTTAAGCTAAATTTTAGCTTCACAGAAAAAAAAGAGGTTAAAATGAGGGCAAAACTTTAGCTCCCCAAAAGATGCTAAAGTTAGAAGCTAAACCTTACCTTCTTATGGAAATAAACACTCCCTATACATGGCAACGCGTCAATGGTTGGCTGACCTTCGAACTCTAGCAACCCAAGACTCGTATTTTCTCTCAAACCGTAACTCTATATTTCAATTCATTTGAACCATTGTATTCTGTAGATTTATATCAATAAAATGAGATCCCGCATGATATATATTTTTTGAATATTTTAAATTTAAATTTTTGAATTTGAATATTTTGAACTATTATGTTCTAATTATTTGAATGTTCTTGCAATGAAAACCAATTGTTCCAGCAGTGGATATCAATTGCCCGATAGTAAAAAATAATTATTCTACTATATTTTAAACTTTTGATATTTTTTTTAAAAAATTGATTCCTTTTTAATTTGTTCTAATAATGAAAACTAATTGTTCCAACAGCTAAAATCAAATATTCTAGTATAAAATTCTATTGTTCCAATAGCAAAAATAAAATTTTCGAGTATAAAATTCTATTATTCTAGTAAAATGACCTCCATCTATTTTTTGGACAAAATTGCCCTCATCTTTCTTCTTCCTCTCTCTCTCTGAGATTTTTGGTATTATAGCCACGAAACTAGAGAGAGGAAGAAGAAGGATTAGGTCAATTTTGTCCAGAAAATAGATCGAGGACATTTTACCGGAGAGATAATGATTTTATGACCATTTTACAGAACCCTGCAGAAGGCCGGCCTCACCCCGTGCGGTCGCCTCTAGAAACCCCGCCACACTCCGCTCCTCCCACCCTCACCCGTGCCGCCGCCCCGTCCGATCCAGGAGCTCTCGGAGCCAATATAGAGCGTCGGGTGGCCCTTCATCATCCTCCGCGAACAAGAGAGAAGTCCCGCCTCCGGTGTCTCGATGCGCAGAAGGCCAACATCGCGGCGGCCAAGGCCGTCGCCCGCATCCTCCGCACCTTGCTCGGCCCCAAGGTCATGGACAAGATGCTCCAGTCCCCCGATGGTGACGTCACCATCAGTAAGCGACCTCCCCCACCCGCTTTCCCCCCAGCCCCTCTCGTTGCTCTCTGCATCTGTTTCGCATCTTCATCGTGTGTGTAGATCGGGCTTTAGCTTCGGCGTCTGTTGGTAACTTGGTATCGCACTTTTGGATCATTTGTGCAGCTGATGAAAAGGTGCTGCCTGGGGATTGGGGTTTTAACTATGATGCATGGGTGCGGGTGTTGAGATCTAGCTGTTTGGTGGGCTGATTGTCGTATAGGCCCTGCTAATTTGATTCTGTAGGGTACAAAACTCGCTCTGAAGTTGTTTAAGCTGGTTGCTCAGGGATTTCTAGTGAACTGCGACCCTTTCACTGCTGCGATTCTGGAATGAGATGCCCCTTGCACTTACGGAGGATCTGTGCAATGCGTTAGTGTGACTGGAGATGTGTTGACGAGATCTATTTCTGTAGATTTGCAATTGATTTGAGTATTAATGTATATGGTTCTGCTGTATTTTTCTTGCCCTGTCTAATGGAAATGCTGCCTTATTGCCAGCAAATGATGGGGCGACCATCCTGGAGAAGATGGATGTTGACAACCAGATTGCGAAGCTAATGGCAGAGCTCAGTGGCGAACCAGAACTCAAACACAGTGAGAGAGAGAGAGAGAGAAAGTGGTGACAGACGAGAGGGGTAGAAGGGGTATGGATAGGATTTGCGCTCCCTCCGCACTCCTCCTTTTATAGATTGTGGTGGATGTTAGCGGTGGGTCATAATTGTGGCCGTCACTATTCTGCACCGTTCTACTTAGCGGTGGCGATGAGGTGCCCGCCACTAAGTATCAACACTTAGTGACGGGCACCCTAGACTTAGTTTTGTAATGGACGATAAGATGTCCGATACTAATTCCAATATTCCTTTTGTAGTTGAAAATTGTTTTTATAGTAGTATCTAATCATGACATTCTGCTCCGCTGCTCAGAATCAGATATTCTTCTCGGAGTAAAGACTAAGCAAAAACATTGAACCAGCAAGATACGCGCCCATGAACGAAACTCTAGAGGTTGATCGTCTCTCTCCGCCTCATAACTTTTTTTTTTGGACGGAACCAACATGAGATTGTGTCGTTTTGATTAATTAAAGGAGTTACAGAGTTGCCGCGGAGGGCGTAGAATTACAAGAGCTTAGACGCTCACGCCTCAGAAAAGAATTCGCAAAACAAAACTCAACTGTGTGGCAGCATTTGTGATAGGTGCTTAGCTCCAGCAAGGCACAGATCCTCGTTTCTTCTTTGATTTTGGCAATCAGAGAGGTTGTTAGGAGTTCTTTGTGTCGGAAGATGCGTGCGTTTCTTTCATTCTAGATTTCCCGGTTGATGAGTAGGATAAGCGATCGTAGGCCTTTTCGTGGTACATTCCTTGAAACCGCCAGCGACGTCCACCATTGATGTACCGAATCGGCCTGTATCTAATTTAAGGGGTTTATCTCTGCAATATTTGTCCAATGAGATATTCCATCCCATATTCATCTTGAATACCGGCAGTCTGATAGCAAGTGGTGTGCTGTCTCCAAGGTGTGACTGCATAGAGGGCAATACCTGTTGTTTTGCCAGCCGCGTGTTTCTAATCTGTTTGTCGTCCATATACGGTTCTGGATCATCAGCCAAGCAAAGGTTTTGCATTTAGGTGGCGCCCATGCCTGTTAGATCACCTTATCATATGTTGTCTGAATGCATCCAATGAATTGTGCTCTGTATGCAGAGGAGGCTGTGTATTGCCCTGTGCTCGTAAGCTTCCGGGTGACATCATCCTCCGTGTTCTTGTCTAGCTGAATGTCCTGCACGAGGTTCCATAGCTTGACAAGTTGTTCGATGTGTTGGGCAGTTATGTTTGTGTGTAGGTTAAGATCCCTAATCCATGTGTCTTGGTGTAGTGTCTCTTTGACCTTCCTTTGCTTCCTTTTGGAGATTTGATATATCATCGGTGCTATGTCTTTCGGTCTGCAACCACCAATCCAGGCTGAGGACCAGAAATCCGTTTTGGATCCATTCCCCAAAGTTAAGGAGGTGGCGGCTCCAAATAGCAGTGTCATCGCAGAGATTTCCAAGTCAATCCAAGCCTTGTCCACAGACTTCCATTCATGTCAGAGCCAACCAAGGCGTATCGCTCGTGCGAACTTGTCCATGTTCAAGATCCCTAGTCCTCCATACTCTCCCCGCCTCGTTACAAGCCCACAACCCTGTCCTAGTAGATCTCTCCGCTTCGCAACAAACTGGCTTCGGGAAGAATAAAAGCCAACACAAACGAGCATACACAGAGAGGTCCTTTATCCTGTTTAAAGTGCGTCGGGGCTAACCGGGGTGATATCCAAACAGTGAATATATATGATGGTAACAGATTAACGAACGCCGAAGTAGAGGAACCTCACAGTAGCTCGGCGCGCGCAGACATCGTCTAGTAAAAAAGAGTGGTAAGATTGATCGCACATCGTCGTGGACGTGCAATCGCTCCCGTGAAACAGCAGCATGGGGACGGCGAGATCGATCGTGGCCGTTATCGCTCTATGACACGTCGACGGTTATAAAAGCGCCAGTGCTGGTTCGTTGGAACCGTCGCATATGTTATGGACTTATAGTACTAGTATCTTACACGTGCGACACGCACGTGCTGTCGTTTTAATATGAATATTTACTAAAGATGGCCTATGCTCATATCTACTCGTCTGTGCTGAACCTTACAAATGGCCTGCCCTGTTCTGTCATTTACCTTTTTTTTTTGTGATGGCCACGATCCCGTAATGGGTGGGACCATTTCCTTGACAGGCCGGCATGGTTTGGGTCAGCTAGAGGGCTGTGTCGTGTCGGCATGATGGATCTGAGGCCAAGCCCAAGCACCGCACGACAATTTTTACACGGATCAAACCGTGATGTCGGCCATCAGGTCTGTTCGTGCCGGGCAGGCATGAAACACGTTGCCGTCAGAGGGCAGAGGAGGAACTCGGTGGCGCGAGGAACATCGACAAGAGGGGATCTTGGCGGGGAGGGCGCGGTTGCGACGGAGCCCGGAGCCGGAGGAGGGGAACTAGGCAGCATGAGGAGCCTCAGTTGAAGGAGGAGATCTCGACGGGGAGGAGACGATGGCGATGGGCTCGCTGGCCGGAGGGGGGGATCTTGACGACCGGGCCAGAGAGAGGCCAAAGGGAGAGACGGAGAAGCGTGGGCTAGAGCGATTCCACTGGAGCCAGGCGCGGGCAGCTGCCACCGAACGTGAGCGGCAAGCGAGAGCGGCGGCGGCAATTGAGTAAAAGGGAGAGGGCAGAGAGATGCCAGTGGGGCGAGGCGCAGGCATCGACCACCGGACGCGAGCGAGATGTAGAAGGCGAGAGCGGCCGCAATTGGGGAAGAGGGGAGACTGGGAGAGAGCAGAACAGCTGGCGCTACCGCTACGGAAGAGAAGAACCGCTGCCGCCGCGCTGGTTTAGTACGTAGCTGGGCAATGCCCGTGTCAGGCCGTGGTCCGCGTGCTTCCACAGGCTGCGGTGCGGGCAGACTGGGCCATGTTAATCGTCGGGCTGTGCTCGGGCTGACACAAGGGACTTGCACATAAGCCCAATCATGGCCCGTGTAGGGCTTCAGGGCGGCACGGCCTGCATAGCCTCTGAGTCGGGTCATGTCCATGCTGGGCTAAAACAGCCGGGCCTCAGACCGGCCCGTTTAACCCGACCCAGATGGCCAACTACAGTTCTGTCATTTACCTACGCGTCTCGTTTCCACGAAACAGATGACGATTGACGATGCCAAAGCAAAAGGCACCGCGTCGAATAAGCGCCCTTCTCAGGTCTTGCACTGATTTCTGCCTTCGGAATGTAGTGGGACCGGCCTCTTGGTCAGGAATGACGGCTCTCCGTAGGTAATATAAGGACACGGGTCTCCAACGACTCCCATGACCTGCAAAAGCAGAATTTTTACTGGTACAATACTTGTTTTTTTTTTCTAGTAGTAGACTATTTTCTTTTGACAAAACGAGCGTATGTGATTATTTCATCCACCTTAAAGTTAATCGGCGGGTCAATCTCTCAAAAAAGACCATAGTATAGGATTCAGTGGACGACCTCGAGTCGTCTCTGGTTCAAAGTGCGTTATCGCTTGCGTTCAGACGAAAACGGGCCCTGAATTAGGCATTTTCGGATGCTCGAACTAATGGAGCCTTCAGAACAGCGGGTCGTTCAAGAATTTTTAATATAAAATAATCATTTTAATGTAAAATTATTTTAAAAAAATCAGGTCATAGTAAATTTTCATATCTATATGTTTCTCACACGTCATATCGATTGGCGTGTGTGAAAAACCAAACACGCCGATCTAAATGACGTGTCTACATGACATGTCAGCAGGGACTCGTTGCGGTGCATCCGATGTGGACACCGTTGACAATAGACACGTCATATAGATCGGCGTGTCTACCGCCACAGACACGCCAGAGCTTTTGGCGTGTGTGGTGCTACCAGACACACCCATCTATTTGGCGTGTCTGGTGTATATACCCGACATCCATCCTTCTTCTTTCTTCCTCTTTTCTCTTTTCCTTCTCTTCTCCAAACCGACCCATCGCATGCTTTGTTGTCATAGAGTGGCGGTGGAGTCTGCAAAAAACATTTTTTTTTTCATCGACCTATATAGGGTCCATTAAAAGAGTGTAAATTTAATAACACGCATGGCAATAACACACCGTACCCAATCTTTGTCTTTTGTGCGATCACATGCATCGTTGTCGCATATCCAATACGTCTGCTATAATGTTTCAAACCGACCAGAGCCGACCACCTTGGAAGGGTCACCACACCAGCACATAGGTGCCTTCTCCTTGGGCGTAGGCTAGAACTTGTTCGGTGGAAGACAGAATCCGGAACCATCCCAACTATCTTTAATCCCAACAAAATTAGTTAGTTATTTTAATTACTACAATGGTTTGTGAATATATTTCAAACAAGAATGGATTTGTTACCTTCAGAGTCTGCAGGATCATTGGTTGTTTCCTCAGTAGGAACCTCTTGCCTTGCAAATAAATTACTCACCCCCGAAAACATAGCAGCTCGAGCTTGTTCCTCTTTTTCTTGCCTGCGATTCTCCCTTAACCTTGCCATATAACTCTGCCATGAAGAAGGGTCACATAGGGCCGCTTCGTGATATGCATTCTTCCTTGCCGCTTCAACCTCCTCAAGCTTCTTCATCATTTCCACCCTCCGCTGCTCCTGTAAAACAGGATCTGCAATGTCCAGCAAGGTCTAAGCCGCCCACCCCATTAACTCATTTCTGTTCTTCCATGTGCCTTGAGCTCGTATTCCATCATCGGTCATATAATTTGTCAGAGTTCTCCAGTCTGCCTCAGCCGGATACATCTCTTTATTATTTCTCCAATACAACAATGCACTCTCGCGATCATAGTTTGTCTCTTCTCTAATGGTATTCAAGGTCCATTCCGGTGGGACTTTAATATCATATTCCCAGCGTACTATGTCTCTCCTTTTCTGTAGATATTTTGCTTTATCTGCCGGTCCCATCCTCATCGTGTCCTTAGCAGTCTTGTGTTGCCCACGAAATTCCTCCCAATGACACCGTCGTGTGTCCTACATTAACAAAATAGTTAACATATCTTCACTACACACTATGAACATAACAACCTTTCCTAGAAAATAGTTTAAAGAAGACGTACCTACTGATTTCTACCAATTGTGTTACCACAAAAGTAACCATACCCAAGTTTTGAAGGTACTACACCTTTTCAAGCCAAAACCCCACACTGGCATAAAGGAATTACATCTTTAATGAGAGGTGCGCTTTTTTTCCCGTCTATGTATTCTTGGACATCACCCGCCTCCGCCCACAATGGCTTCCGACCATAAACATACTCTTGAAAGTCAGAAAGCCGTCACCCATCCTACGACACAACCTTGACATTCTTCTCCATACATAAATCACATATACTATACATGAATTTGAAAGGCATCAAGAATTGTGGCTTACGTTTCTGACCTGTGACATCCCTATTGCCATGGTAGAGTCATCTCCACATGAACAAGAGCCTAGGACAAAAGTTTAAACAGGAAATTACCGAATTCCAATTTAAATTTAAGCAAATTGAGTGTCACTTGAACTACAAGTTCAAAATTTTCAACACCACTCATGCCCAACAAAAATGTATGTTATATCTAGGAACAAATGAGAATTTTGAGAAATTTCTCAGAATTTCTATCTCTTAATTTAATGACCCAAATAAATGCCCAAAAGATTTAGAACTACCCCTCTCTGAAAAATTTATTCACAAATTCAAATGGTAACTGCTAAGCATTATCATTTTTATAAATTAGAGCACATCATACTGAGCACACACATATTTTTATATTGTTTGCAGGATCTATATTTTTAAAACTATGAAATTAACAAAAGCAATACGTTTGGAAACCTAAGAAAAGATTGAAGCCCTACGGGTCCCACTTGTCAGCCGCTCTGGGAACTTCTTCCTCGCTGGTTGGCTGCCGCGGGCGGCACTTCGTCGCGTGGCCAGCGCCGAGGCGCCTCCCCCCTGGTCCGAAACCGGGGTCCAAAAACCGGAGTCCTGACCACCGTTTTGTGCCTTATCCACTCGGTCTCTCCCTTCCCCACCCTCATCTCTCTCTCGGCAGAGCTGCGGCTCCATTGCCGCCGCCACTGCTCCCTCTAGCGCCCAGCCGCCCTGCCGCCTTCCGCCGCCGGCCGACCCCTCCTAAACCTCCGCCGGGACCCCACCTTCCTGCCTGCCAGTCCATTCCCCGAGCACTACAGCGACGACCACGAATGCAGCCACCCCGATCCCACCATCAGCCGCCACTTTTCCTTGCCGCATTTCTTCTCTGGTGAACACCCTCTCGATTCCATCCACAGGAGGCCTTCTCTCTTCCCCGTGCACTACCTCAAGCTCGCTCGGCTCCGGATCTCCGCAGCCGCAGCCAGGAACGCCATCAACTACCGCCGGCGTCTGCCGTTCCCCGTCGCCAAGCTCGCTCGGTGAGCAACATTCTTTTTTTTTTCACGCGCCGCGCAACCCTCATCGCCCCTTGGTCCTTGTAGCGTCCGATGCATGCCCCACTACCGCCTCACCTGGCCGCGCCACCGTGCGCGTGCTCCAAGCACCGCCGCGCGTGCCCGGCTCGGCTGTTTGGCCATTGGGGCCGTGTGGCCTGGGCATGGCCTTTGGGCTGACCCAGCTCTCGGGCCAGATCTGGCCCGAGGCCCACTGCCCCGCGCGGGTTCGGCCGATGGGCCACAGGAAATCAGCCCACGGGCGCGGAAAAATGGTTTTCTCCATTTATTCATTTCCAAGAAAATGTTAAAAATTGTAAAATGCATAGTAAAGTAATTAATACGAATTTTGAAGCAAAGTAAATTTTGTTGGCCTTGTCTAGACTTGTACTATTATAGAAAAATGCTAAAACACGTTGCATGATGTTATTTTATCAGATATAAAATAAATAGGTGAAACCACTAATAAAATCATAAAGAATTTTCAGAGGCCACTAAATTAATGAAACTTAGTGATTAATCATGTTTTGACTTGTTGGACCTTACTGTAGAAGCACAAGTCATAATTCTCTGTAATTTAGCCATAAATAATTATTTAACCTTTTGTATTGTTCTAATTATTTAAAATTTATGGCTCGTCGCATGTAAAGGAATTTGGGCATATAATTCACTCCTGACATTACCCATTTACAGTAAATCACTCATGCACTATTAACGAACAGAACCATGGCAAAATAATTGATTGCCCTTATCTATTGTTTAATTATTATAAATCAAGCAAGCAATGTATATAATTACAACTTGGCATAAGAACCCCTCATTGTATGTTCTATTTACGGTAGATAATACACGACTAAATAACTACTGAATCATGCTAAATCATTTAATTATCTTATAGGATTTAATATTCCTCATTACTCGGTAGAGCAATTTCGGGTTTGTCTCATTTATACTTATTCTTGCGCGATAACATGCTCAACCCACTCTTGATATTACTCGATCACAAGTACAAACACAACCCTTCACTTCTACATATTAGATTTCTACATTAACGTATTTGTTGAGGAAGTGTCATGAATCTTCTCTCATAAGCATTATCTTTTACATCATATAGATCATGAAGTGAACTACGCGGAGGTGGGACAAGAGCAGGAGCCAGGAGGACCGGGTGGTGCTTCAGCTAGCCAGGAGCAGAACCCAGGCAAGCCCCGGTGCATCCCACCCGTTTTAACCTTTTTACTTTATCACTAGTTAGGGATGTAGGCGTGTTTGTGCATTAAGTTGGTAGGAGTTGTTTGAAACCCTAGCATTGCAGTAGGCCCCTTTTTCCCGATAATTAACCTCAGGACGGTAGTCGCTCTGCTTAATTTAGGATGCCTACTCATCGAGTGGTTTGGAGACCACTCGTAGATAGGAAATATTATCACTGGGAAATGATTTCGGATGAAGAAAAGTGTGGATGGGATCACAATGAAGACCGGACGGGCAACTAGGTGGAAAGGGAAGGACAGCTTGTCTTCAAGGAGGTAGCCCCGTCCGGGTCACCTAAGGCTACGCCTTGTGTCCGGCCCATGGGATCAAGTTTGAACGTACTGTTTGCATGCTGGAGTTATAGGCCCAGTAAACTGACGTAGCTATGACTACTGCTTGGTCGGAAGATACCCTACTCCTTGAGGCGGAACTGGGGATGAGAGGAGGGAGGAATCTACCCATGAATGGCGGTACGGGACGCATCGCGTGGGGGACCCTTCTCGGGGGGAGCTAGGCTCGGAAGACCCTGGGGTACCGTATGCGAAAAGTTGCTCCATGCGGCTTCCAGGAAGCACGTATAGGTCGTGCAAGCAGGTTTCTCCTGCAGGATGTAAATCGATTCGAGTCGCTGCCCCTCACAGTAACGAGTACTACTTGATCGCTGCTCTGGAACAGTGTCAGAAGCCATTAAAATTATGAGTGGGTTTAATACTCCTGTTTGAAATTATTAAGATTGTATTGCAACCTTGATTGTTATAGCTTTAGCGCAAACTAAATTTATTATTCCGTATGATAACTTAACTTGATGCTAATACTTGAAAAATAAGGATCCACTCTTAGGCTGGCTTTCTGGCAACATAAATCCTATGCCTAGTCTTTGCATGTCTAGGTGTCGGCTGTAGTTGGCCATTTTGACGGGTCAGTCTTATTGAGTAAATTAGTTACTCAGGGCGTAGCTCTATGTGATTTTCAGATGACCAGGGTGGAGACTGCCACTGGGGTGGGAGGTTTCACTGGGAAGTCCAGCGTCCCGACTGCTGGAATATTGAGTGGGAGCTGTGCACCAATGATGACGAGGAGTAGCCCGTTGATTGCCGGCACGGTGTTTCGGGCAATACACCTATCATGGCCGGATTTTCAATGTGTGTCACCGTGAGAGGGCGATTGTATCTTACTTATCCCGTCGAACCATTTAAGTACTGTCGAACAATTTCGCTTCCGCATTTTATGTGTTAAAACTCTGGTTTGTAATATAAATTCGGATTTATGTAAAAACTCTATACTCTACCTATGTTCTTGTTGCAACTATATTCTTCTATCATATGTTGTACTATAGAGCGTCACAGCGTGTGTCGCCACCCAAGAAAGATCTCTTTCCTGGAACGGAATCATCTCTGTGGTAAGGCGGTTTTGTTATACGACCAGTGCACAACGAAAGAATGGAATGTAACTCAATTCCTCAGGGGGGATGTCCAACTTAGAACCGTGACCACACTTACAAAGAGGTGGACTATTCATACGTCGGACAAAAGCATCTATAATCTCTTCTTCTGTCATTGGTTGTGGATCAGGCGGTGGAGGAACCCAACGCTCAAACTGTGCATATGTCCATGTCAACTTCTCATTGTACGGGAACAACATGATGCGTGGATCATACATCTCAGGCCCGTCAATCCATTGAAAGAAGTGGCACTACAGCAAAGTAAATTAAAGTTATAGGTACCACAAATATATATTAAGAACAACATCTTGTTTGGTTGCGAAAAAATAACTCACCACAGCTAGCTCATGAGTATCCTTATCTTTGCACATGTAGAAGGCACGTCCCGCTGTCATTCGATGCCGAGACTGCTTCACTTGTGCCGCTTCTCCACACTCACACAATGGCACGGGAAGCGGTGGGAGAACAGGGCCATCAACTGCGCAGGCGGGGAGGTACTCCTCCCACTAAAAGTAAAGCCGACGTTCGAGTTCACAGTACATTCTGACCTACAAGTATAATCAATTAGTCATTAACATAACTAACCACAATTACCAACAATAAAGCAGACGTTCAAGTTCGCAGTATATTGGGACCTACAAGTATATTCAATTTGTCATTACCATATTTAACCACAATTAGCAACAATCAAAACACTAAATACCCAAACCCAAAATAACTAAACCAAACTAATTTCTAAACTCTATATCTTAATCCATTCGTAATCTTCTTATGTCCCCAAACACATTATCTTAAATACAAATGAATGCAATGCAATTGTACAAAAAAACATAGACAATTATAATACAACCAACAACAAATCCTAACCCTACATATCACCTAGTCTATCATCCATGAACACAAAATATATATTTTTTGCTATTTTTGTCATGCACAAAACCTAAACCTAGCAAACCTCAATCCAACTCAAGCCACAACAAAAAACAATTCTACATGGACCATATCAAAGCCAAACCTTGCTAGATGAATCCCTCAACACATTTACCTCAATACTTCTCCGATCTCAGATTAGGGGGTGGATTTCTCAGTTTTCGCCGGGGACGAAAGAAAGAGAAAGGAAGACCGAATGGAGGAATGAAGAGGAGAATGAGAGAAAAGAAAGAAGCTGCAGGATTTAGAAGTGTGAATGAAACATGCCAATCCCCTTGGCGTGTCCAATGGCTAAAACACGCCAATTAACCTGGCGTGTCTTGTGCTAACCTGGACTCCCCTTTCTCGGCTAAGCTGACGTGTTACTTACGTGTCACTATAACACGCCATATGATTGACGTGTCTGTTGTATACAACACGCCATTGCATTTGGCGTGACAAAAACGTCTATATCTTGCAAATTTAGTTTACAGAAGTTTATTTATATAATTTTAGATAAAAAATGATTATTTAAAAAGAAACACACGTCGTTCAAAGAGGTTCCTTGGTGCCTCGTTTTTCACGAAGCAAGCTCTCTACATAGTGGTCTGCTCGCGAAAGCCGAAATTACCGCATCAACCAAACAATAATCAATCTGCCAAATCGAATCGATCATTGAGTTGGAAGATTTGGAGTGGACCTCTTGGTCGTCCTGAGGTCTTAATTTATATTTTTTGTCCTCCTCACATCCGCCCTCCGTCGTCAGTCTTAACTACCACGTTGAAGAAATTGCACGTCAGGAGTGTATATAAAGCGCCGTACACATGTTGCCTTTTGAACGTGCACTAGGAGTGAGGGAGATCAAGCCTGCATTAAAACACTTTAACCCATCTAGTAGAGAGCAGTGGAAGCTGAGATGGCAGAGGAATTTGCGAGTGCCAACATGCCACGTCAGGCAGGAGAAGGAGCCACCCACTGTGGTGGTGACAATCCCGTTAGGCCTCAAGAGTTGGAGGTAGTACATATGTATCTGTTTAAACTAGGAGGCTTCTTGTCCTCGTCACTTTTCTTCATTTCTTGGTCTTTTTACGGAGACTTTGTCCTTCAATTCATAACTTGCTGGATCCACAGGACATGAGGGTGGCAGTAGATGACGGAAAAGGGAAGACTGCTGAGATCCCTCTCAAAGTGCCACTGACCCTATATAACTGTGGTAGCCCTTGGCACAAAAGTATGGAGCGGGAGTATCACGGCTTAGATGTTCACCCGATGCCGGCGCCTGCTGCCGGAGATGGCGCCAGCGGTGACCATATCGTCTATGCCCAGGATATGAAGGTAGAGTATATAGTTGAGGTAGCACTCGTTAATTATTACTCCCGTCCTGCTTTGATCTGTTTTCTTCATATTTGCTCCGGTCTGCAGAACGAGAAACATGACATAACGGCCGAGACCAGCTTTCAGAAGGAACCCGAGCAACAGGATCCGTCCCCTGAGTCTGGTGGGAAGAAGAGTTTAGAAGCTAATCCAGCTGCTGGACAAGATGCTAACGAGTTGTTCCTAAACAATATGCGCGGGTGGCTGATGACAGTGGCCGTCCTGTTCGTCAACATGTCGTTTGATGCGATTCTGCACCCGCCGGACTGGATGAAGATCTCTGAATTCCACATACCGAAGCTGAATTTTCATGCTCTTCTAGCTAAGAATAAGGGCCCTCAAGCTCAGAGGATAAATTTTTACTTGACCGGTAACATATTGATATTCGCCAACGCTCTGGTCATGGTGCTGGTGCTGCTACGGGAGACGTCCTCCGCTAAGAAGACCCTGCATCTTATCACAGTTATGGTGCATGGAACTGCCGGGTGTCTTGCAGTTACATGCGTCTTGGGCAGCTCCAACGACTGGTTCGTCACAATCTGGTGTTGGCAGGCTTCGTGATTTATGCTTTCTTACAGTTTGGTATCTCCACTTTGGCCCAACGATTTTCAGGAAGACGGCGACTAGAAAAAGTAAAAGCCAGGCCAAAGTGGAAGCGCTGGAAGAGGCAAGCAGGGGCAAAACGCACTCCGCTGAAAAAAACAGTGAGGTTTAGTTAGTTAATTTGACTTGCCATCCATCGATCGAGTCTTAGGGCCCTGCAGGGAACGGCCGGATATAATATGTGTGTGCGTGCTTTGTCTACTTTTGTTTCTGATTCTGTGTGAGTTTGTCCGCTGCGCGTGTATATTCATATAGACCTCACTATGTTTGTACTATGTAATAAGAGCGATGCTTTGAGCCCGCCTTTTTGTACCCCGCCTTATGAAGAGTGTTACTAGATTGTCCCCATGTTCTGGCAAGGTGTACAGTCGCACCTCATTTCCACGAAACAATGGATGCCAAAGCAAAAGGCACTCTCCGTCAATCAACAATCGCCATTCACAGCCCTGATTTCCGCTTTCAGAAAGTATAGGACGGACTGAGGTCTCGGTCGGGGAATCACGACTCTTTCAACATATAGTAATCAGTATAAACGGAGTCCATTCACTGACTGCTAAATACAGCAGAACAAGACGGTTGAATGCGAGAACCGCCGAGTGATATCCGAGCCCACCACCCGGGTTTAATTCCGCGGTGACCCTACTGCTCATTTCTCCTTTGTAATAAACTAGTAAGTTGCACGGGCTAGATCGTGATATTTTCCTTTTGACAAGCTCCGATACAAAGCAAATAAAATAATGGAATTCCATAAGTGATTATATAAAGATGATTGTAATATGGCTTAAATGGGTTTTCATGTAAAAGTTTGTCTACATACCTTTCAGGTACATACTATAAGAAATTTGTCTTCATATCATTTTTTTGGAAAAATAATTAGATGTGATTTCTAATGTCGTACTCAATTTTCATAGTTGCCTTATGTCAAGTTCGCTTGGTTCCCAAAGAGACAAAAATGAAGTTGTGATATTTTTACAATGCAATTTAAAATAAATATAAGACTGATAGTTTTAAATGAGTATTGTTCTTGTACATGATAAATTAAATCCTAAATTGCCTGAAAATCAAATGGAAAAAATTATCTATGACATAAAAATATCAAGACTATGAAAGTATTTGAATTGACTAATCTACTGATAACATATATAGGAGACAGACGATGTCCACACACCTGTGTAGCTAGGGCAACTGGTGAGGGGCATGATCGTTTATTGCCTCACCGGATCATACTTCTAGCTCTCGCTGACTCCTTCACGCACAGGTCGCGATCTGCAAAACAGGGTGGCCGTTCCTTGGGGGTGCTACAGCAGTTGTGGCTTAGGGTCAGGGGAGTCCAGGGGTGACCTAACGATGGGACATTGGGGCGTGAGACAATGATGTGGAGATGGACGGTGGATTTTGATTACCAATCAGATGATTGAGAGATTAAGGGCCGGATGTTTTGCTTTATTGTGAGAATTTATAGACTATTTCTCTTTTTTTCTAGACATCATGGGAAAAATGTCATCTTCTTTTATTAATAAATAGATGACAGTGCTTCTGCCATTTTATCTAAAAAATTTGATACAATACTTATCGTTCTAACATTTTAGAATTTGATAGTCTCCCTATTTCACAAACTTTGATATTCTCTGTATCACAATATTTCTCATTTTACCATTGTTTTTCTTACAGTGCTAATCGTTCTCACAATGCAATACACTTTTAGTAGTGAATGGACTCTTTTGACCCCTTATCAATGCAGCCACATGTGACATCAAATCCAAAAATATCTAGTGAATAGAAAATGGAAACTCCATAAAAAACACCTTTAAGTTTTGTTTAGAAAAAAAAAACTTGTATGTGTATATTGATTAGATAGAGAGAAATACGCACACAAAACTACAGATCCAAACACGACGAAGATATGTTTGGAATTGGAACTTTTATGAGCATCTTTCCCTCCATCTTATGCACAAGCATGCAAAGTTTTAGAATTTTTTGAAAAAAAATCTGAACAGCGGTTTAGTAAAGTTTCCATGTTTTCGCCTAGTAAATGGTTTGCACTAAATATTTTCCACATCAAATCCTATCCACTCTCCCTCCGAACTCTTATTTAAGAACAACTTCAAGAGATTATCTAAACATATATTCTAAATTTTTTTTATTTAGCTACTCTCTAAAACAAAACACCCACGAAAAAGTTATTCTAATCCAACAACCTCTGTAAAATTGACAACAAGACTAGCTAGCAACACTGGTTCTCCAAAAGTAGCTAGCAAAGAATTCCAGAATGAAGAGACATAAAATTTAGAGAGTGAGTTAGACAATCTGTTGGATATACTTTTTACTAACTACTAGCTATATTTGACTTTATAATTTTTTAGCTATTTTTTTAACTTGCTCTAACGAGAGTAACAATATAATTTATCGTAGCTTCTTATCTCCCGTGAGATTTGCTAGAATGACAACAAAATTAGAAATCTTCAAAAGACATAAAGAAAACTTTCCCTAAACTAAAATATTGGATTTTGGGCCAAATACATGTCTCCAACAGGACCCCGAAACCTCTCCTAGCATTTTGGTTGTCCTTAAATTCTCCTCATTTGTAGCTACAAACAGGAAAAGAGTTAATATCCCAATCATTATCTTTTCAATAGAATTAATGCATTTGTAGCTTCAAATGTCGATGTGGCCTAATCAAAATTATTTTTGATCCAATTTTAAGGGAGACAAAACTTTGCTCTCATAGTTGTTTGATTACTCTCAAAACACATTTTGAAGGATAATTTATGAGAATCTCTTGAAGATGTTTTTAAAACATACTCCCTCCGTTCTAAAATTATTGTCGCTATCTTATTAAAAAAATAACTTCTGCTGCAATGATTTCAAATTGTTCTCGCCATTGACCTTTCTGCTGCAACGACAACAACGGTTCCTTTTCATATTTGAATAAATATTTTGAATAAAACGAATGGTCAAAGATAGTGAAAAAAAAGTCAATGATGACAATAATTTTAGAACGGAGCGAGTAATAGACATTAGCCCCAAAATCAAAATATTTTAGGTATTTGAATTATACCTTATATTATTGTTTTTGGTTGGCAAGCAAGAATGAAAAACTACTGCAACGTCAGGGAGGTGGACTCGAGTAGCCTACCACTATACTGATGTTAGCATGTGGACACTATGCGTTATGTATTTTCTGTACGTACTGTTATTAGTCTCGTGTCGTGTCCCACCTCCAGATGCATCGTGTCGTGTCCTGCACAGGCTACTTTTTTATCTTTTTTTTTCTTTTTTGGTTTGGTTCACACTTAAATTATTGTAGCCTGGGTCTTGTATATGCCGTTTCATAATAAATAAAGTCGCATGCAAAAGAAAATATAGTGTGCAGGATGTTTCCGCCAAGCAAGAATAGACTGATTATTCGCCGCGCATGCAGCTCCTTTGGGCAAATTAAGGCAATCACTGCCACAAAAAGGCTCTTCAGCAGCGGTATCAAAAATGACATAGTGGTGGGTGCAAAAAATTCCGCCGTTACAGTTGCTAAATAATTTTTGACGGCAGTTTACAATAACAACCGTTGCTAAAAATTGATTTTTAACGGTGGTTGATAATTTGGACCGCCGTTAAAACTCATCCTTATTTTTAGCGGCGGTTGACAATATGAGTCACTGCTATTAAGATATGAAGCCTAGTTCTATTTTTCTGCCTAATTTAGCCCAATTGATTCCTATAAAAATATAGCAAACCCTAGACTCTTCCTCCACCTCTCTCTTTCCTCTCCTCTCAGCCATCGCCAGCTCCCTCTTTCCTCCCTCTCTCTCTTTCCTCCCCGACGGACTCCCCTAGCGTCACGCTTCCCCAGGCCGCACACCCTCCCCGACGGCCTCTCCTAGCGTTGCGCTTCCCCAGGCCGCACGCCCTCCCCGATGGCAGGTGTTGGCGTCGATCTGGGCGGCACGCGGCCTCCCCGACACGCACTCGGGCAGCGGTGGCCTTTAGGCGTCGACCTGGGAGGCGGCGGCGACCACAAAGCGCGGATCTAGGCGACGGCGGCGGCCACGTGTGCGTAGGCGACAACGGCGCAATGGCGACCCATATCTAGATCTGGCGGCCCCCCAGGCATGGATCTAGGCGTTGGCTTTTGTGGGCCAATGGGCTCTTTTTTTTTGTTTTTAGAGTAGCGGCGGGTGAAGTTGTCATCGGCGCTACTAATATCTCTGTAGTTGCGAGTTGTTTCCTCTTCAGGATATCCGCCGCTATAGTTGTTCCTTTTTAGCTGCGGTAGTTTAGCGGCGGGGTAGCCAACCTGTCGCTACAGTGCTTTTTGGACCGCCGCTAGAAGCCGTTTTTGTGGTAGTGTTAAACACGGTAGTAGCGGTAACCAAAAGGCACGGAGGCTAAGGTCGTGTTGTGTTCTGTTCTCATCACTATTGAGTTTATATTGAACTATAAGTAAGTTGCATTTACTTTTCTATTAGTTTAGTCTTTTGATACAACTGATCAGTATATAGTAGTTTAATAGTTATTTAGTAAAACATCTGAACTAGGGTTGTTCTGTTCTCATCAGTCAGAGGCACATATCGGGATGTACAAAGCAAGCAAAGCAAATAGAACCGTTGAACCGCTCGACAGCGCGCGATCCACCAATTTCTTGGTTGGTTATTAATTTGTCGAAGGTCGATGAACGATGAGACACCACCGTTCCATCGTCATGCAAAAACAACCTTGTACCGTGGCTTGATTACTTCTTCGCATGCATGGTGCGCGGTAAGCTGCGAGATTTAATCAACTCGGTCTCCGTCCAATTCTCAGGTCTCCACACCCCACTTGGTGGTTCTTGGTCGGCAAAGCCAAAAGCATTTCTCTGCTCCACCATCAATCAATCAATCAACCAGCAAACCCAATGGATCACAGTTCACTATACGTGGAGCGGTGTTGGCGACTTGGAGTGGACCTCGAGTCGTCCCTGCTCAACGTAACCCACAGGCTCGAATTATTGGAACCCTTTGAAGTATGAACACCGACCGGGCCACTGGTGACTTGCAGTGCCATATACCCTCTTTCTAGTTTCTCATAATCAAAATACATAGTACTGTACTACCAAGGATCAAACTCTATTTTTTTAGAAACGTTTGATCCTCTTTCGTGAAACAACAGAGTATCATGCGTGGAACATTAATTGTTGATTTATGGAACAACTAGTTAGTTGATATGGAACAAGTAAGCTCGGGAGGCCATGAAGAAAATGAGTAAGGTGGCGAGTAAGCGGGAGAATTGTCAAAATAGCACTACTTTTTTTTTTGAAAGTGTCAAAATAGCACTACTAAAGAATGGCATTTCCAAAATGATATTAATAAACTGTGTCACTCCAAAACGTCATTTATTGTTCCTCTTTTGCCCTTCCCTTAATCCCTTTTGACAAATGACCTCGAGTAAGCTGTTTGACTTGGGCCTTCTTACATGTTACATGTTGGTGGCCTGTAGTTTTCTTTTGAACATTTGAATTTGAAATTTTTGAAATTAAATTTGTGTTTGAATTGTTGATCCTAAATCTGATGTTCCATTAGTGAAAATCAATGTTATGATACTAAAAATCAAATGTTCTTGCAGCAGTGAAAATTTGTTGTTCTAGCAGTGATAAACTGTTGTTCTAGCAGTGAAAAACGATTGTTCAAGTGATGAATATTGATTGTTCCAGCATTAAAATCGATTGTTCTAACAATCAACATATATTGTTTCAGCGGTGAATATATATATATAAATGAAAATTCTTCTCAATAGAAAAACATGCATGAAAAAAATCACATGAACTCGTGTGTTTTTTTCTCGATAACACGTTGTCTGGAAAGGAAAAGAACCGGAGCAATGTCAATATCTGCTCACGCGGCCATGGGCTGCACCCACCTTCGCTGCTACCAGGCCGTGGGCCGCGCTACACCTGAGCTTCGCGTAGCGCGCGGTGGCTATAGGAATTAGGAAGTCCCGTGACTGGGCGAGATCCAACTTCCACTCGCCCAAGTCGTTACAGCCTAGTTTCAAAAAAAAAAAAAAATCGTTACAGCCTCCTTCAAAAATAAAATCGTTACAGCCACACCAAATCCCTAGACCCCCCCCCCCCCGTGCAAAAAAAAAACCTAGATCCGCCGGCGGATTGTGTGCGGGCCATGGCTCAAACTGCAAGAGCGTCACCGCCCCCATTCTCCCAGAGGAGCTCGTGGTGTGGGAGATCCTCGTCCGCATACCGGCGAAGACGCTCCTCGCGCCTAGGGCTAAAAACGGGACGGGAGAATCCCGTTTCGTCCGGCTCCCGTTCTTGTTTTCTCCCGTTTGTTTTTGAATCAGCGGACAAAAGCGAAAACGGACGGAAACGGGATAAAAAAACGAGATACGGGATCGAAAACGGTTTCGCAGTTTTTCGTCCGTTTACCCGGGATCCCGTTTTCAGCCGGTAGGTTCCCGTTTTCTATCCCTTTTACTCGATTTTGGTTTCTTACCACAAGCAAAGATCCCAGCACGAAGCACCTTCAATGCCGTCATAGCCCCATGGCCAGGAGCGCCTCCAGGCCGCCATCGTCGTTGCTCCGCGATCGGGACATGACTCCAGGCCGCCGCCGTCGTTGCCCCGCAGCCGGGACGAGCATCCAAGCCATTGCCGTGGTGGCCCCACGTCCGGAATGCTGTCATCGCCCAGCGCCGCCAGCCCGTCGTGGGAGGAGGGAGAGCAGGGAGATCGCTGTGAGAGGAGGAAGAGAGGAATAGCAGGGCGAGCCCTGTCGACGCCACCATGGCTACATCCGATCCGATCATTGCTTCGCTTGGAGCAGGGTTGGGGATTGCGGTTGGTAGATTGAACGAATGTTAGTATGAGCCACGATCTCTTTTGACAAGGCTTGGCCCAACAGCCATAGACTCCTGCTGTATAAACATATTTTCAGACATTTGTTTTTGTTTTTGTTTTCCTTTTTATATACTTGTAGTTTTGTATAGATAAAAAATATATCATACTGTTTTTATTAGAAAATTATATGATATGTTTCTCAAAAATAATATTAAATAATAATAATGAGATTTATATTAACAAATAGTAGGGCAAATTTTCTGACTCCTGGTGAGCGGGGCAAGCGAGCAAGACGCACGCTATGCGGCAGGGTGCTGCACGCTTGGGCGATGCATGCTGCATTGCATTCAGGTCGCGCCCCCGTCTACAAGTGTCGCTTCTGCTTGCGCGTGCGTCCTGGACTCCAGCTCATTTAGCCAGCGTATGTTTAATTCTTATTAAACATATCAATGCTTTTATGCCCTCGAAAAAAATGTTGGTGTTTCTGTAGCCATATTTTTTCTCCCAAAATATAAATATGAAAAGTAAGTTCTTCATGTGTACTAAAATAGCTAATAAGTAAAGTTTATTACAAATTTACAACAAGGACAAATGAGTCTTTTTGTTCCCTTTTTAACACCGTTACTCATGAAATAGATGGAAGTGGTGATTAAGGAAAAAAAGATAAGGAGGATGGCTGATAAGAAACTTCAAATTTTTTAGTGGTTAATAAGGAACTTGAAGTTTTTTGAATGGTTGATAAGGAATTTACCCTAAATAATATGTGTTGCATAGACATGGTAATAGTTTCATGAGTAGTTATTCTAAACGTTATTATATTGGATCGATATTCCCGATTTAATTACTGGTTACCGGCCGTTACTGACATTTTCCCATCCGAATTAGTTCGTTTCAGATTAACCGTTTTTGTCCCGTCCATTTCCGTTCCCAACATTCCCGTTTTTGTTTCCGTCTGGGTAAAAAATATGAAAGTGAAAACGGGAGAGATGTTTTTCCGACCGTTCCCGTCCGTTTTCACCCCTACTGCAGACTTCCTCCTCGCCCACCACCGCCGCCAGCCGTCTCTCTCGCTCGTCACCTTCCATGGCTCCGGCCGCGACTTCGTCGTCGACGCGTTCGACCTCTGGGTAGCCTCGGCCGCAGCCGAGCGGCGCCGTCCCGTTCTCCGTTTCGATGTCTATGACCTCTTCGCCTTCTTCGAGGTCTGCGCCTCCTGCGATGGCCTGCTCGTGGTCTCCATGGCAAGCAAGAACCCCTTCTACATCTGCAACCCAGCCATGCGCCAGTGGGCCGCGATTCCCAAGCTCAGAGGCTATAATGTTGCGGCGCTCTACCATCACAGCTCGTCAGGCGAGTATCGCATTCTATGCTGGAAGGGTTGTTTGTCGGATGCTCACTACTACGTTCTCACTGTGGGCTCCTCTTTGGAGCCAAGGTACATTGGGCGCTTTGTGGCCAGTGACCGCCCACCCATCTTGCTGCACAACTGCCTGCACTGGCACCTCAACGTAGGCCCGATAAGAGGGCTACTTGTGTTCGATACCATTGTTGAATCACTGAAGTGTATCCGTCCTCCTGCAACGCACAATTGGTGCTACGCAGCAGTGCTGGAGATGGATGGTTTGCTCGGCGTCAGCTGTACCAGACATGATTATACAATGGTGGATCTCTGGGTGCTTCAGGACTATAAGACGGAGATGTGGTCAATGAAGTACCAGTTAGAATTGCCAGTAGCAGAACTGACGAGTATTGGAAAGAGCGACAAGTTTACTGCTTCCATTGTGTCTGATTATGGAGATATGCTGGTCGTGGTCGGGGGTGACATGCATCTGTTTTACTGTGACAGCAAGGGCAACTTGTTGCAGACTTTCGATGGGATCGTGTGTTTCCAAGGCCTACTGGTCAGTGGTTTAAAGAAAGTCTTGCCCAGCATGCGTTCTTACAGGGACAAGACTCTGTTAATGTGGAACAGCCACATTTCTTTCGAGGGCTATAGTGGAGAATATGGTGTCTTGGTGATCTTGACGCTAATGACTTACACATATTTGAGTAAGTAGGCTATGCAGAAAATAAATCCTGGTCTGGCTAGTGGTTGCAACATGTATGCTCGTAGGCTGACTGTTTTTCTTCTCTTGTCCTAAGTGTTTTTGCTTTTGTGTTGCTGCTCATGCGTAAAATATGCAGACGGCACTTTATGGAACAACAACTTCACAACAGTACACCATTTTGTGAGTGTTGAACTTGGATCCTCTTTGTAGTATATGTCAGTATTGATGATAATGCCCTGCAAATTTATGAACTTTTGGGGCAGCTAGGAATGCCAAATACGAATATACGAGTTTAGCCCATGAGGACCAATTACACATGTTCTTTATAGGAGAGCTTCCAACATTGTTATAATTTGAACATCTAAAAGGAGAGCTACTGCAATTTTCTGAAAGAGCATTCCTAGGTAGAGCACCAGCTTCCAGATATATGATGTTCTTCTCTAGGAAAGTATTGGAAGCTGACACTCATGTCTTCTAAAAAGTGTTGAATATCTCTAACATCATGCCTTATTATTAGGAATTTTTTCATGAGGCTCCTTCAAGAAACTGATTAAGCTTTGCAATCTGAGAGGACTTTGCATTCCTGAACCTGCAGCATGTTTAAGATTTGAGTTGCAAGTGACATCCTTAATGTTTCAGCATGAAGAGGTGTGTCGGTCTGCAAAGGTTTGGCTTGAATTTGCAGACTCCACAGCTCCTGATTTCTGAAGTAAGTTATGTAGATTCCAAGTCCTGATTCCTCACCTTGATGGAAGGAAGCATCGGTCCTGCAACAATACATACAACTAGGGATATATTTTGGTTTCATTATAGAATGAATTAGTGAGATCAGTAAGACCTTCATGGTTTCCCTAGAGATTTGTTCAATGGCAAGGGCTTCATATTGAGTCTTTTGATAAGCCCTGGCTCGAGAATGATGGTATAAATAGAGCTTTCCTTTTTTCTGAAATTTACTGTTGTTCCCAGATTTTCAAATGTAACACAACATATAACTAACAAAATCTTTGTCCTCCATGCAAGAGAGGCTATTAAAAATAGCATAAATAGTGTTTGAGCTAGAGACTGAGAACCTGTCAATTTTTAAAGCTTGAGGTGAAGTAAGCCAAACTGCTCTTGCAAAAGGGCTATGAAAGAAAATGTACTTGTCATTTCTTATATCACAACGAGAACAATTAAGGGAAATATGAATTTTGTTGTTGGTCAATGTATAAAAGCTTTCCAGTTAGTCGATGTACGATCTTGTCGGGAGCCCCACGATCACGGTTGCGATCTATGGGCTTTCGGCTGTCCAGTGAGAATCCTACCTTGGGCTTTTTGCTTTTCAGTGAGAATCCTACCTTATGCACACCGTCTAATCTCATCCAGCTAATGTGTTTTGCGTCACCAAGGAGCCTCAGTGTGACAGTGTCACCCGGGGTGAGAAGAAGGTCACCATGCAGCTCATTTGAGTAACTTCAGGTAGAAACCCCTTGCATAGTTTCCGTTCTGCGAATCTTGTTCCTTGAGCATGCACGGCTTGGGGACCAAGGGTGCTGTGACGATTTCTGATATCAGTACTGCACTGTAGGTCTGTAGTGTACTATTTGATTACAGTATTTTGGTCGTTGTTTATGTGCCCCTGCGTAGGATGTTTCTCGGCAAGTTTAAGAGTTGTGCATATGATTTTTTTTTACTCAAACAATTTGTGTAGCTCTTCCTAAAAAATCAGTTAAAAACATACGGCAACTTCTATTACTTATATAAAAGTGTTTCTTGATTTAAATATTACTTCGACGAAAGCAAAATCACATGACTGAGGACTAGCAAATCTCCATTGCAAAAAGCGTGGCCCAGATTGGAAGAACAGGGAAGACGTATTGGCACCACATTAGCCAGTCCATATTTTGTTTCTAGAACGTTTGCCTCATCGAGTCTCACTTCCTCATCAACCAAACAACATCGATTCAAAATTACTGACTCTGGTGTCTGGCAAACGATAAAGACAATACTAAGGATTTCTCGAAAAAGATATATTTCTTCAGTTAAAATTGATGTTATTAAGACAGCAAATTTAATCGATATTAAACTAGAAATATTGTTTTAACAACAATTTAAGAATAGAGGAAATGCAAAGAATGCAGCATGCAACTACTACTTTTTACATTATAATGACCTGTAGTTGTAAATCACTTGCGTGTTGAAGAAAAAAGGAAAGAAGTGTGTACCAGCAACTGTTATCATGTGTGAAACCTATTGCTTATTTTCTGGGAAGGCCTACCGGCCTAGCGTATATGGGACATTTTCCGGCACTGAAAGCAAATTATCAATAAAAAATCACGACTTAAAAGTTCGTTTAAAAAAGTATATAACAAATGCACTAATCCGTCTACCAATCAATCGATGTTGAAACACTCAGGCAATTATAAGTTGTCTTATGATATCTTTTTGCTTAACCAAGACAAAAAAGTACTAGTAAGTTCACACAAAAGGTGGCATCTACAAACACAGAGATCGACACGACAATGATCAACTAAAGTTTATTAAATAGATTTTTTGCCTTTTGGATGAAGTTAGCATTTTTGGTTCTACTATTGGTCTCACTGATCAAAAGGCCTACAAAGCTAAAATTTTCATTTCAGGAATACAATGCAAACATATGCATCTCTTATTCTATACCTAGATCATGAATTAATTGAGATAGTGTCAGCTTACAACAACAAAAGTGTTGTTGGATCAGTTCGGTCATGTTACCTCGACACAGCTACCACATTCAAAACGAGGCATCAACTAACACCATCGCTATCTTATATACAATGCCACAACGCAATGCCGAAGTGGCCAGCTATTCGAGCACTGGCGGAAACATAACGAAAGAATTAATTAAAAGATGGTGTCCACTGTCAATCTCCTTTTGGGAGGTGACTTCTCGATTATCTGCTTCTGCATGTCCATGAAACTTATGCCCTTGTTTGCAAACAACCTTCTAAGATTGATTACTGAGAGCTCACTGTACTTTGCAACGGCAAGGTCTGCCTGTACCAACTCATACCTGCATCCAACAGGAAAAGAGTGGTCAGGTCAGATATCAGAGAAACAGAGTGATGGATTTTGAAGAGCAGATACGTACGCTGGATGAGCACCAATCAGTGCAACTGCCATCATAGTACAGTTATGAGCAGCTGTGACGCCTCTTGGGTCATCCTCAAACACCACACACTTTGAGGGCTTACGGTCCAACTGCCAGAGAAAAAAATTGACAAAAATGAGCAGGATATAGCACAGGTCAACAACAGAATCCATAACAAGCAGAAACGTGCCTTCATGGCAGCTGACAGAAACCTATGCGCTATAGATTCCATATCATCTTCATCAGTCACAATTGCCTGCAAAAGATGGGAGATGTGAGTAAACTGGACTTCTCTGAAAATATGCTAAGCAGTACGCTTTTCAGGCAATAATGTTTCAGTAAACCATAGGAAGATGAAAGGATGGATTAAACAACCTTGAAATATTTACTTAGCGCCATCCGGTCCAAAGCTTCAACCACGCATCTCCTGTCTAGGGATGATGCAACAGCACAAGGGATCCCTGCTGTCTGAACAGCATCCAACCATTCTCTCAATCCTTTTATCGGTGTATCAAGCTGAATAAAGCAAACAGTTAGCTAATGGCGATCAGGTTACACATTAACGATAATTTTATATAAAACAGCAGAAGAAATTACTTTGAAGAGGTTTTCATAATACAACTCTATCAGGCGTGCCTTTAATTTATCCAGTCGATCTTCCTCTTTTGCCCAATACAAAACCTGGATAAGCACATAATTAAGTCAAATCACAAGCGAAAAACAAAATAGGAATATATCTGGTGATTAATCTTTTTCCTCTACTTTCTGCTGAGACAATTTAGCTGTAAATTCAATTGGTAAAAGATACAGCAGTGGATGATTCAGGAATGGCGACAAAATCAACAATATTAGGGAATATGCAACAAATTCATACCTTTCTAAGAATATGGTCAGCAGCACCATGGAGAATACTCTTTCTGACATGAGCAGTGCTTGGGATATCCTTCCCTGGACAAGACAAAACATAAGTATACCAAGGTAGCATCACTGAACATTTTATCAAAACAAACACAAAGGCAGACTAGAAGTTCACAAAATACTGTTTGCAATATAGTGCTAATACACATGATATAGTGTCACTAACTAAAGTACTCTTCGTTGATTCCTTCAGCCAACATTAAACAAGAGCCATAATGAGAAGATCAGGAAATTAGCCTCTTGCACATTTCAAAATAGCAGGGTACAACCAAAACCCATGGATGGACGACCACCTTTTCTTGACAATGTGGACAAGATATTGCCTCAAAGTTTTATGATGCAATGAAGCCGACTTTTTTTTTTATGAAATACGTCAAGTCGTCAAACTAAAATATGAACAACCAAACCGTGTTATTTATAATTAATATGCATCCTTCCCTACCTCCGAACATTTCAGCATAAAATAGTAATAACTTTTCAGCCAAAAAATATTATTTTATGGATATTATTACAGAGATTCTGGAAATACAGATAAATATAGGCAAGAAAGACGATCCGGGCAGACCCGGGATCACAACCAGAAACAGTCTAGAAACAAAGGTATCCTACATTTTAGCAACATTAAATGCATGGCTTTGTTTATAAGCATACCTTCCTCCAACGCAAGCTGTTTCCAAGCATCCAACTTTAGTGAATCTGTATCAGCCTAAGAGGACAGAAAAGGATGTTATATGTCAGTCAATCAATGACAAAAATATGCAGTGTAAGCTAGACCATTATCATTGAACCGTAATTTTAGTCAATAGAGTCTTAGAAAGTCAGAATGCCATTTAGATAGAACACTTAAATAAACATTACAGAATGATACAGAAGCACCAAAGGAGAACGCACAATGACATTGTCCCATGAGAAAATCAGACCAAACGCCTCATCAGGCTTCATTGCATGCCTTATCCTTTGAAGGAAGCATTCTTGCAATTTTTCATTCAGATAATCCTGAACATAGCCAAAACAATATATTTAAAGTTAAATGTTATTGGGAAACAAATATACATCTGACTTGCATGGCATCCAACTTCTAGTGATATATACTTACCACATCGACCTTAAGTGGTCCATCCATTCGAAATGTTTCAAAGCCTTCCCCATATTCAGCTCCAATTGCCTATATAAACCCAACACATTAAATTGCATATGTATATAGCCTATAACTAACAGAATGAGAACGTGAATTCTGTTATGGATTCTTAAGCTGTTTCAGTTTTCATAGGACGTTACCAGTCAAGCTAAGGCAAATATCAATGGGACACAACTACAAAGGATCTTAAAAACGGCTAGCGGATCAGTGTTCATTCCTGAGCCGTTCACAGATGACATTCTCACTCTCACTTGACCTTAAGTAACCTTTCCAGAGCAAATTAATGATCTATTTGAAATGCCAGCAAGTTGCAAGTCGTTTCCGTGAGAGTACAGAGTCTAAAATGGAACTACTTACACTAGCTCACCTCATCGGCCAACCGGGAAAACATCTGAAAGACCTTTGTGACTACTCAAATCTAGGTAGGATCCACTTCGACCCCGATAGAACCCGGCATAAAGGGATTAGAGGAGGAACAGAATAACGGTATTGATTTTCAGAACAGATGTGCCGCAGCATATCAGCCAATTACTGATTAAATCCGACCTGCATGGAGCCATGGAGCTAGTTCGACACCAACCATACTATCGGGGTATATCTAAAACAAGTCGAAGCTCTTAACCAAACAAACTGCTAACCAAGAAAATGCTACCTTATCCAAGAACTCGAAATAGGGGGAAAGGAAAGAAAAACACGAGAACCCACCTCGTCAACAAAGACCTTTCCTGGAAGCGGTGGGAAGGCATCAAAGCCAGACGCCCTCCTCCGCACGCCAAGCTGCCTCCCTTTTCTTGCTTTCTGCACGAAAACAAATCAGGAAAAAATCGAAGAAAAACCATCACACAGACAGAGGAAGGAGGCCGCCCACCGGAAATCGGATGTTGGAGCAAGGGGAGCGAGCAGAGCAGGAGGAGGAGGGCACGGAGGGGAAGGGAGACGGAGAGGTGGCGGTGCGGAAGCTACACGACTCCATGGGAAGGGGAAAGAAGAGGGGAAGAGAGGAGCAGTGGAGGGATTTTATTTTTAGAAGTTTTTCAGTTTTGCTTTTGTTTCATTCGTATGGTATTTAATTTTTCTGGCCGTTAAATGTTGGAAAGAAGGATAGATTTTTCCCTCTCGTTTTTGCCAAAACTCCTCTTTTCTTCTTTTTTTTTGCGAAGGAAACTCCTTTCTTTGTTGGTACTTGGTAGGTAGACCATATGAACAATATGAATTGTTTGCAAATATCACTCATCACAAGTCAAGATTTATAGAAGAATGCTTTGAGCTGGTCCTAAAGTATTCTTTTATAATGCTTTAGCACATTTTTTGTTACATTTCATACATAAATGATGTGCTCCAGTTTCGAACATTCACTCTCACAGTTTGTCGAAGCAAATCAATAAACATCGATATTACATGTTCAATTGTTCATGAATTTGATACGGTGCAAGCCTGTATTATTATTAATTGAAACCATGAGTTAAATCAATATTTATTTTTAGAAGAGATCAAAAGAAGTTAATTCGCAAAAAATAATAAATACCATTGGAGAGAGAGAGAGACGTCTATCTTCCATTGATTGTTGCAAACAGCTCAAGCAAGTAAACCTCTTGCAACAAAATTCGTTTGCATCCATTGCACGTGTGTATGGTGGCGGAAGCTCCCGCTTGGTAAGTCACTATCCTTGGATCATCAACATTCTAGAGCGTGTTTACTGTCAAAAACTTACTTTCTCCAAAAAAAAAATAATAATAATGCAGTGATAGAATATAGCATATGCTTCACGATAGTATATACTGCTTTGGCATTTTCCAATTAAAACAAATTCGCTCAGTTAGATGAAAAAGAGTTGAGTATGATAGGATGAATGACAACAATCCACCAGATATAACCTTTTTGGCTTTGAGAATATACCTTATCTGGGTTAGAAAAATTAAAATACAGGTAACCCGTAAGAAAAAAGAAAATATGAGTAGCAAAATACCAACAGAAACGTAAAAGATATAAAGAAACTTTGCATGTTTATTTCTTTTTCGTTAAGAAGGCAAAAAAAGTTATGATCGAAATCGATTTTCTCTCTCCCTCTCTCTGTCCATATGGACTATTTTCTTTTCCTTTTTTTCGAGACAATGATAATTTTTTACTCTCTCCGTCCCAATTTAATTGATATTTTGGAGCTCGGCACGAGAATTAAATAGAAGTGTAAAAGGTAGGTGCATAGACAACGAGAAGGAAAGAGATAGAGATAGAGGTGTATTGAAAAAAAAGAAAGATGCATTAGAAAGTGAGAATGCTAATTATTTTAAGAAAATTGAAGATGACTAGAATGCCAATTATTTTGGTACGGAGAGAGTATTTGTTTTAGACAAAGGATATTTTTCATCCCTGGGCCATTTCTAGCCTTCGAAGTTAATTCAGGCTCGGTTTTTTAAAGATTATTGGGCTTACAAACGGGCCACGATTAGTCAAAGCCCATGCAGCCTCTCCCAGATCTGACGCTCCAAAAAGAGGCATCTCCATTCGTGCCCGTCTCCCACCACTGCCGCTCCCAACTCCGGCGACCACCGCGCCACCACCATGGCCGCCTGCCGGAGCACCGGCGCCACCTCTCGACGCCTCCTTTCCTTTCTCTCAGCCCTTCTACTCTGCTCGTCCCTCGCTCCCCTCGCCGTCGCCTACCGCCCCGGCGACATCGTCCCTATGCTCCGTTCCGGCCAGTACCACAGCGTAATCCAATCAGCCTCAACCCTTACTTCAGAACAGAGAGACTGAAGCTTTTTTGGTCCGTACTTACCTGATCTATTCGTTTTCTCTGTGCAATTTGTAGTCGAGGTCGGTGTGGTTCGACGTGGTGGGCCGCCACTGCCCGGCCTTCGCGGTCAACCGGGAGGTGAGTGTCTCTTGGAACTGCTCGAGCTCGAGAAATTGGTTCTCCAGGGTTTACTTGTGGGGAGGTTTGCTGATTTGGTTGGATGTCTTGTGCAGGTCCTGATGCCGATCCCAAAGCCTACTGGATTTACCGGCGCTGATCCGTACAAGATGTAAGTAAGATCGTGCAGTATGAACATGTATGATATTGCATCAACCGAGCTATATACACCAGTCTGCAACAATATTCTTGTGTGGCTGGGTGAATTTTATGAGGGTCACTATTGGGTAGCCGAGTTTACTAGTTCTAAAAACGGAAGAAGCAAGTAGCTTATTTCAAAAGATCTTGTTCGCTGGATTAGAAATGTCAGTCTCCAGTTCGCCATGTTCTTCTAATGTCTGATTTGTGAGTTGTAGCATGAATGCTTGATTGCAGGATTACTTGATTAGACCATGTAAGCACTGATGTGGCTAGGATTTTCTGCTTCATGGAACATGTTTCAGTAGGCTGCCGAAAAGTGAAATCCATAGCCTTATGTCGCTGTATCAATGTGATTAAAACAGCTTCTGATATATAACTATTTCCATTAATCTTCAGATATGCAATGCAAATGCCTGTGAGAAATAGATGTTTATTGTTCTTTTGGCATTCCATATTGCAGAATTTGATAGGTTATTAAGGAAATGAGTATATTCCACTGAATAAGTGCATGTTCTATAATATGTCACTTGCTGTAGGCCTGTAGGTGTGGCATATGGTATAAAATATAAGGTGCACTTTGCTTAGGCTAAGCTGGATCATATTTGATCAAGTTAAAAAATGACAGTTACTTCATTGGTATGTTTTGCGTTCAGTTATTGTTTTTGTAACAATCTTTTAAAATTTGTTTACCTGATTGCAACTATGCAGAACTTTTCAAATTGGACATGAGAAGTTCCATGTCCCTTGGCTTTACGTTATAAATCGTAAAAGCTCTCAAGTTCCACTGATTGATTTCCATTTGGTGAGAAATAGTCATTGTTTAATTGTATGTGAACTCAATTCTGATGAAATGTTTTGCTTCTTGCATTTATACCATTTTCCCTTCAACTATGCAGAAGTACTCAGGAAATGATCTACTTGGGGTTACAGCTAAAGTTGTGGACATGCCTCACCACTGTATGTCGTTTTATTGTATACTCGCGATTTATCATTTTTGTGAATTTCAGTGTAGAGAGTTTGTGCGTATTATGTCTATCACTTTACGACTAATTTGATAAGGGATTTCAGTATTTCACCGCTGTCTTATATGTTATTGATGCTACATATATGTTAACTTCCAAAGCTTGCACGTTCACCTCAACACCTGTAGTTGCCTCGTTCCTTTTTGCTCTGTATCCAAGGAGGCAATTTCTTAGTAAACTATGTTATATATGGTCCATTTTTCACTCCATGCTCTGATTTTTTGTGCATTGGGCAGATGTGGAAGTTCATCCGGATATAAAGAAGAATTTCTGGGATCAGCAGACTTGGCCAAAATATGTTCTTGTTAGATATACATGGTACAGATTCTATGGTTCCTATTTATGAATTAATATAATTTTTGTAAAACCTTGATGAAAGCCATTAACTCTTGAGTTGATCCTTTTATACAGGGAGGAGCAGTCAGAGATAGATGTTGCTGGTGGTTTTTATGTGTTGTTTGGTTCTGGTGAGTTTGTTGGCTAATTCAGCTCATACTTATTCTGTCACCAATGGAAGTTTCTTATTCTGTGAAAGGATAACATATTTTCAGAATCTAACTAATCAGACATTGCATTTGCAGGGCTTGTTCTGTCCTTCATTCTTGCAATTTATGTTTTGCAATCATCTCAAGAGAAGTTGACAAGGTACCATTCTGCACATTTCCATTTTGATTATGAGAATTTTGGGTGAAGAATAAGCAACTCTCTTGGTATAACCACAAAAAAGTATCCTATCTTTGCTCTTTGGCATCCTGCACATCTGTCACCTCAGGTAGTTTGGTTACTGCTTATAGCTTTTGTATGCAGCAAGATTGTTCATGTTTAGCTGTTCTTGTTACCGTCAACTCCATTGTCACCCCCATTTTAACCAGGCTGTATAGAAGAAGAAAGAAAGATTTCAGCTGTAATCATGTCATTATGCATAGGTGGAGTTAACTTGATGAAAACTCGTTCTTGTGCACCAATTCATTCTGTTTTGCAGGTTCGTGCGAGAAGCAGTTGCTGATAGCAGTCTACCAGAGGGAGGAATTGCAAAGGTCGAGTGACCTATCTACATGGAGATATATCATATTACCAACTAACTTCTACACCAATCGAAACATCAACAAGGAGATTCTGAGTAGCCAATTTTCTTGGCCGGGCAACTTTGTAAACAGCATACATCTGGAGGCCAGTGCATTTTTTCCATTGCATGCTCTGAAGGCCATTACATTGTAATATGACAATTGAAGATGAAATGCAGGGTTCTCGGTGTAATGGCTTTTGTACTATTCTGAGTACCGTTGTTGCAGAGTGATATTTTGAAATTAACTGTTTGTGGGTCTGCAAGAATCTGTTAAAAAAATGTAAAAAGTAGTTGTACCAATGTATGCTTTCGGCTCTCCACTCAAGCTAGATTGTAAAAGTAGCTGTACCACATTCATTGCCTAAGAATAAAAGTATTACATGTGTTTGAGAATTTGGCTTGAATCCTTAAATATAAGGTGTATTTGATTGGATTTAATCAATATAAATCTATGGCATGAATCATCAACAGAGGATAATAATTTATCTTTAATTCAATAGCAGAAGACTAAATATATGGTTCACACATGGACCATGTTCTTACGTTGGGGGATTAAATGATGACATTTCTTATTTAAATTGACATTAAACGCAAAACTTGTATTGCATAATGCAAAGTAGATATTAACTGAGAGGACTTGAACCTATAAATACATCAAATCTTGCACAACTTTGGTTATCTGGATCTTTGATACAAAAGAATGAAGTCTATCTGTGGATATAGGCATGTCTCAGCTGGAAGTTACAGTAAGAAGTGTGGAGCATATCCAGATACAATCATACAATATCTGCTGTCTAGTTTCAAGGTAGATCTGCAAACTCCAAAGGAAAAACCTCAGATTCTTTTGCTGCTAGTAGATAGCAACGCTAAAGAAACCCAAAAATGTATTCGAAGTGTTCATACACTCTGGGTTGGCTTCCAACCCTACTATCTGCCTACTAAACTGAATCCTGTATGATGCCATCATCTGGAGGAAGCAATTGCTCACGCCCTCGAATACTTTGAGCTCCACATTGGTACCTTCAAAGGCTCATCATCAGCAACACCACCCCCGTTTTCAACTTTGCTCAACGAGTCTGAAATCAAAGGGGATGACTCGGTTTCTTTCACCTACAGGAAACACGTTACAATCACAGTCAAGAAATACAAACAAACGAGTCCACCATGGAGTAAACATGATCTATCTTAAAAGATCAGTTACCCTACTTTTGCATAGCTTGTTTCATATCTTGAGTACAGAAGCAAAAATGTGCAAGTACCTGTTGTGAGGAGACTTCAACACTTTTTTGCTGAGTCTCCACTGTGCAGAAGTATGAATACAAAACCATCCCAACCACTGCAATCAGGATTCCAAGTATGTTTCTCCAGCTAAACGGATCATGAAGCAAAACATAACCAAAGGTAAGAACAAGGCATGTTTTAAGATGGCCCAGGACTTGGTAAGTGACCGGAGATGTCTTTCCAATCACAAGAAAAGTGCTGAAGTTCACTGAGACGGATATCAAGCATGACAACACAATGAAAAACTGCAAACAAAATAAGAGTAAAAATTAGATTCAGATGAAACAGTAGGAACACTTTGACAAACGCTGTTTCACTACTTTTTTAGATGAAATGAAGTTCACAGCTTACCACAACTTGAGACGTGTAATCAAAAGCGAAGACATTTTGGTTTGTCAAAAAGCCATCAAGGAAGGGGCCAATGAGAAATAGGGTCAGTGACTGGTATGGGCAAGACTGGTATAGCAGTTGGGTTGAAGAGACCTTGAACTTCTTCTGGATGGTGTTTGTCATCTGATAATTAGTTAAGGATACACCAGAGTACAAAACAGAGAAACTCATATCCAATAGAGTTCTACAGCAAGGGGGAAATGCGCCATTATTAGGATAAAACATAAAATGGTAAGACATGACGATGGATTTTGATGTGGGTGTGAACCATAGTTATTGAAATGTGGGAAACTCCCAACATGCTCAAGACTAACTACATGTATACAACACAAAATATCTGACTACATGTATGCCAAACTATCCAAGACCACAGATTATAATGCACATAAACAACAATTTGTGTTAGGAGTACAAGCTGCTGCTGAAGGATACAATTTGAGCGATGCAAGTCGTGATAATCGCCAGCAGGGACAGTACGGATCCCACAACATTGAGTTGCAGATCAGTGACAGTTGCAACACCAACCCCCAAAAGGAGTACGGAAAGGGACATCTGGATAGTCCGGCTATAAAATAAAGTCAGAAAAATGTTAGGTAAAAATATATGGAAAGGATGCGCAAAATGTATCAAACACACACCTGAACTTCTTCCTGAAGAAAAGAGTCTCCAAAATAACAGTACATGGGATGATTGCCAGCTTAGTCATCTGGACATAATAAAGAGCACTTCATCAGTTAGGTGGATTGATTTGAAAGGAAGGGGGGACATCAATTATCAAATGCAATAAAAGACTGAGCAAGATGTTGTTGTAACTCCAATCAAAGCAGCCTCTGTACTGTTTATAGCATAAACAGTGTGGGTTGTACAGCATAACAATGAGAAGATATTTTGTTGATCTGTACCCTATTAACTACTGATGTACTACCACCTCTCAAAAGTAAGTATTACTGTTTTAGCACAAATGTACCATATAAGTAACAGTTGCAGTTGCAGTTGCAGGACTATGGATGAAGTAACTAAAAAATTCTGTCCAGTACAAGAATTTATATATAAAGATTGCTCTGTACCTGGTAAAAACCAACAGAATTGAAGCCAAGACTCAAGTTGAGGAGCCCAATGGAGATGCCATTAAGTACTCCAAACCCCATTACAGTTCTTGAATCAAAAGGCTTATGCTCAAAGAACTTCATCCATAATGCTACATGGAGGGAGCAGAATGTAACCAGTAGATGCCAGCTCGTCAAGGTAGTGGCTGCAAAACACAATGACAACTTTCAGAAACAATGAAATCAATGCTGAATGTTTCATAATATGCTGATCCAAATAAATTTACAATTATCCTATTGCACTTTAAGGCAAGAAATGCAGCAGGAACAATTATAAGGGAAAGTCAACTTCCGTTCGTGACAAAAACAAAACGTAAGTCAAACTTGACCATACAATGCATGGGTACATGTACTCAGAGACAGTTCTAGCGTAACCACAGAGCAAACAATGATACTCCCGTGTGTCAAACAACTTAAGCAAAAAGAAACAACCAGGACATGCTCACATGCTAACCAACCTCGCACACCAACTACAGACAACTAAATCCAACCCGCAACGTCCATAACCATCGAAGCTTCATTTAAAAGCAAGTTAGCACCAAGATCACATATGTTACACCACCCTTCACAATCAAATGGCGCCAATGACAGTTAGTCTAACAGAGATCACCTGGCACCATTAGTCCTCTACTGAAGCTAAACTGCTCTCAATATCATTTGAAGTTTGAACCCTGCACGCACATCTCATGCACCAGACCAATTATGAAGCACGTGGATCTACGCGAATCACGAAGCGTGCACCACGAACGCTCATGCAACGAATCAAGAAGCTGAAGTGGAGGAAACAGTCAGATCTCACACCGAAGTTGAAGCCGAGGGAGCTCATGAGCGCCTTGTTGCAGATGACAATGGAGACGGAGGACACCACGGAGAGGCTCAGCGCCCCTACCGTCCCCAACTGGAACTTCTCCCCGCCGACACCCATCTCCGCCGCCCTCCAGACACACCAGCAACGAACAAACAAACGACCAAGCCAACGAACGCGAGGAAAAGATCACAACTTCCCGATCAACCGCGCGAAATCACGCCGCCTGGAGCACCTGCTGCCAAAGGAAAAAAAAAGGCCCATTTTGATCAGCGACACCACGGCGGCAAGTACCAAAGAAACTGGTCGCGCCACGGTCAGACCTACCGCTCCGTGTGTCGGTGCAAGAACCCCCCGGCACGGAGGCGGATCTGGGAGAGGAGCGCGCGAATCTGGGCGAGGGCGCGGCAATGGCGGGGAGATCTGGGCCGGGATCGGTGGCGTTGGCGCGCGCGCCCCGATGGGCTCGCGAATCAGGGGACAGGGGAGGAGGGAGACAAGGAGGAGGAGGTTCGCTGCTTCTGAATCTTATATGGCGCTGGGTCGGTCTCGGTCGCCGTCGGTGAGAAGGTGATTAGTGGCATTCAGGATGGGGAGGGTATTGACTCTCAAGTATAATTACTCCTTTAATTTTCTAAGTGTTTTTCATGTGGGGGCCTGCGCGCTCTTTCTTTCCTTCTTTCTTTACCCGACGAGTTGAAGGTTGTGTGTATATTGCTGACTTCATTCGTAATGCATGTTTCCATAAATATCAACAATTTAGTATAGTTCGTTGCCGTACTAGGACTTTTGGGCTTATAACTTGCGGTAATTTGCAACATTTAGGTTTGTTCCCATAGAAAGATCTTTAGGATTTGCTCCAACCTCCAACACAGGGCGTTATTATGCTTCCAAACTTGAAAATCGTTCTGCATTGCTGAAATAATAACTTGTGCGAAGGTGCTCACAGTGCAGTCGTAAGTCCACTGGCTGGGAGAGTGCCCACCCGGGTTTGAACCCGTGGTGACACACCATACTTGTGGAATTTGTGTCCACCTCTGTGTTAGGTTTTGGTGGATCTTGTCTTAGTTATTAGTGAGATGTCTTTTTCACTAATCTAATTTTTTTTGAAATAATAACTTGTACGAAATTTCAACCATTTGCACTGTCAAAACCTTCAAAAGGTGGATGTTGTACATCACACTAACCTTCAAAAAGGAATATTAATGAAGTATTCCCTTTTAAAAAAATCATCTATCAAATAATAACATCACTGCGAAACCTATACTTGGAAGTCATACCGAAAGCCTACTCATCCATTACAAAATTTCAGATATATTTTCACACTTGTTAGTGAATCAGCAATGAATTCCGCCAGCAACGAATTTTCACACTAGAAGAAATATGTACCACTAGATGGTAGCAATGCAGTGTATCGTGCCATCACTAAACTGTAGAGGACGTCAAAAGGAGGGAGAAGAAGAGGTTAGGCTTGAACACAAATCTGATTATCATACTATATTTTTATGTAAGCTGTAAACTTGAATGACTATTATCCACTGAACACAAACTTTTTTTTTTTTTTGCGCTTGCCACTGAACACAAACTTGAATGGCTCTCCCCTGAAGCATACCGTCACTGCAGCATAACCTCAAATTGAACGAACACCTTATATCATCCTAAATTCATCCGATTGGAATATGCCCCCCTCCTTTTTTTTTCTCCTCAAAACGCATTCACGATTCTCCTTCTCACAATCGGACGGACGTGACCACTTTCGTTGAATATGATCGGGCCTAATTAATGTAACCACAGATTATAGTGGGGAGGTTTGACCAAAGTGGTTGCTTGAAAGTTGGGACTAATAATAGAACAACAGAAGCCAACAAAAGGTTGGCAGGTTAGCCTCACTAAGTGAGTCTTCTTCTTGGCCTCACACCATGTGGATCAGTTGACCTTCCCGGCCAGCAGTGAGCACAGTGAACCTCCTCAGCCGTCGGATTGCTATGGCCCACATGATGGGAGGGTTGATCAGTGAACCTCCCCAGCGCGGTTAATCAGTACTGCCATTCGAGATTTTTCTTTTTTATTGGTCTGATTTGCATGAGAGTTTATGGAGCTTTGGGCATGGATCCAATGCTGCTCTTTATTTTAGGCAGTTTTGGTTTATAATACGGAGCAGATCATGTGCTCCATGGTCATGGACTGAGACAGTGAGTAAAAATCATTTTTTTTATTCCCGGTTTACTACGGCACTGATGGTCTGAAGTAGCAGTACTGCAGAGGATCCCAACGCGGTCTGAAGCACTGCATAGAGCGTTGATCATTGAGCAGAGTAATCCCATAAACAGTTTTGAGAAATTAGTACACTTATTTAGCATGATGACAACCTTTGTTAGATGAAAAGGATCAATAATTTGCTAACAAGGTTCCTTGCTTTACCACTACTTGTGCTGTTTGGTGACCCTTTTTATTCAAGAAAGATGTTTGGCCTGCCAAGAAAGGGAGATGTTAGGTGGTTGTGATCGCATGAGCCCGAACTTTTGGTTCTCTTTTGACATGTGAACAATTCACCTCATATGCTCTGTCCAGCTAGGAAATGGACAGCTTCTTCCATGTGCGGCAACCTACAAGCAAAAACCTCATAATATTTTCTTTCTATTTCGAATAATAGTAAAAACTTTTTTTGGTTGATACTATGATACCCATAAAGAAAAGAGAATCTTTTAGTATCACCTGGATTTCAAATATAATTTGCTGATTTTCAAAAACATATAATTTGCTGTTTTTAAAGTCAAATTAACGTCATTCTCATACTTCGCATCTAGCAGGTGATACCATCCCAATAACAGTAAACAAACACAAAAATCATACTGCACTACGGCATTTCTTTTTATTTTAAGTCAAGGAACAGTTTTTAAAATGTGCATGGATGTCTAACCAACCTATTACACTGACCGGCACCTAGGCAAAGGCGATGGTTCACATCAAGGTCTTCTGGTTTCCGAGTCTTGGCATGAGTTTGTATCAATCCCATCTCCATAGCCGATATAATCCAGAAGCTGTCCTTGACACTCCACTTTAATATGGGTTATGTGGGATGAAGACACATATTGACAGAGCAACAAATAAATTATGCTATTCGTAACATGCTTTGGATTTAGAACTTTCCTGCAAACAAGTTCCATGTGACGAATAAAAATATGGTTATTTCTATTGGCAACGGCTAAAAAAGAATGCAATATACCAAAGTCGTTCCAGGGTGGAAAGAAACGGAAATGGTTGTTTAACTAAAAGGTCTCCGTACCCGCAAGGGAGCTTGTATCATTATCCTTCTGTGTGTCTTTCACAGCATGTTCGAGACAGAAAATGAACAAATTATCACTCAATGCATGTATAATGTGCTCCCGTACGGCAAGCTAAACCCTCAATTGGCGTATTATTTTCCTGTATACATGAGCATTTCCCTACATCTGTGAAAAGATGTAGGGCGCTAACCTGTGCGTCGACGTCTCTGGTCGCTGCATCAAAGTCGCCTCCTTTGACGGTGGTAGCAACATCTGCCCCGGTCAGCTCCCTCTTGCCACATTTACACGGGTCGCCATCAGCATCCACCTGCCAGGTTGAGAATAATCACGACAAGCAGCCTGTGAGAGCAAGTCACCATGTTCGTTCAAGAAAAACCTCTTCGATGGAATTCCTTGATATTGGCCATAAGATAGAGGTCTCTGTAAGTGTGGTTGAGGTGTATGTCTACAAGATGATCGGGATAAAGGCCCCAAGTCATGGGCATGGTCTGAAGGAACTGACACTCACCCTTTGCTTTTGGTCTCATTATATGGCCACCTCAAATCTTGTTGACTCGGCCTTGGTCATGAAACCTTGATTGTAAGGTCGCTTCTTCTTCTCTCTTAATATGAAATGTGCGTTATAAAAAAAAACTTCATCTCCAATTTCAATTTCTAATTCTTTTACGTCATAAAAAATGTTTTATGCTTCAGAGTTCAGATGTCCTGTCTCAGGAAGGGGTCCTCCATATATGTCAGGTCATGTTCTAGCTACTTGACCAGTTTCAATATCTTCCTGAAGAGGTCAGAGTTGCGAATATGAACTGCCACCTACATATTCTTAAGGCCTTGTCTATGTCTGCCCTTCAAGTCAAATAATATAGGAGTTGAAAACCAGGACAATACTTGACCCGAAAAAAGTCTTAGATTGGAACAGAGTTCACATCCCATAGGTTCAGTAGCTGAAAATTATCATAAATCATATGTAATAGCAGACAACCATAACAAACTCAAAGGCGAAAAAATGAGGAGCAACACCACCATTCCATACCTTACATCTACACAACAACAACAACAACAACAAAGCATTTTTATCCCAAGCAAGTTGGGGTAGGCTAACCTTACATCTACACAACAGAAAATTTAATAACTGAATGAATTACACAGCACAATTGCCAAACGAACAAAGCTACATATAAATAGATCAGGGCAAAGACACATGCACAGGTGCATTCCTTTGGAAAACTGATACGGGCATGCAAGAAGGATGCACATCACGTTCAGGTTCCGTTATCAAGTTGCCATCACCAATGGCCTCCTGTGACCATGCAGCAGCTGCCGCAGCTCCTGGTAACCACTGCGGTAGTGTTCAAGGGAGAAGCACAGCTGTCTGATCGCCTCCCGCTTTCCCTCAGCACTCTCCGATATCATGAGCTTCTGCTTCTTTACCTCATCCTCCAGCTCAGAAACCCGTGCACGCAGCTCTGACAATGACTTGCATGCAATGTCAAATTCTGACACCAGTTTGTCGTGCTCAAGCTTGACCTGATTCAGGTGGTCATCCATCTTCTTCATCTTTTCATCACGAGACGTAATGTCAGTAAGCAGGTTGGCTAAGTTATTATCAGCTGTGGCTTTCTCAGATGACAACAATTCGAGCTTGCTTCTGAGATTAGCAATATCTTGATTTAGCACGGAAATTTGCTTCTCATTATTGAGGGATTCTTCTTCCTTCTCCACATAAACTCGCATAAGTTCTGTCTCAACGGAAGACAGCTTACCTTCAAGAGAAGCGTTAGATTCAGATAATTTTAAAAGATCAGCGCGAAGAGAAGACTGCTCTTTTGAATGTTTCTCCAATGAATCACACATAACTTGTTCCAGTTCCTTGATCCGGTCCTGAAGTGCTGATTTCTCTTCTAAGGCTCTTTCTAGCTGGGCTTCCAGGTTCTTCATGGTTTCTGGAAGCTTTGCAACCTCTTTACCTGAAACTTCAAAGTCCCTAAAAAGTTGCTCGAATTCAATGGCATTTTCTTTGAGAACTTCTTTCTCCTCTGCAACCTTTTCTAGTTCTGCTTGTGTATTCTTAACTACTTCTTGGAGCTTCACTACCTCAGAAGCTGAATATTCCAAGTTTTGAGCTTTCTTCTCGAGCTCTTCAATACGTGACTCAAGCTGCAATTTCTCTTGTGACATTTTTGCTAGGTCACCTTCAAGATTCTTGATGACTCCCTGGAGCTTTGTAAGTTCTGCCTCAAAAGTAGACTTATCATGCAGGTACTTCTCTGACAGTGCCTGAAGCTCATGCTTGCACTTATCAATTTCAAGATCACGATGTGCCAATTCAACCTCAAATCGCTCAGAAGCTGAGGCCATTGCTCCTTTCAGCACCTCGATCTCGTTTTTGTGCTCCATTAGCACAGCTTGCAATGCTTCCTTTTCATTGTTGATTTCTGTAGAGCTCTCCAATGCAGAAGCTGTTTCTTCAAGATCATTCTGAAAGTTGTTGGATTCGATATCTGAAATCTGAAGTATTTCCTCATGATGCATGTTCTTTTCCTCTAAAGTTTCAAGTTTACCCCTTGCTTCATGAAGCTCATCTTCAAGCTCAGTAATCTTTTGACTCAGGGCATAAAATATATTGCCATTTTCCTCTTTGGTCTGTTCAAGCTCCGAATCGGATTCTGAAGATGATGAAGAGCCTTCACTCCCTTTCTTGGATGCATCAGATCTTACACCAGAGCCATGTGTCTCAGAATCTGATTCAGATATACCCAAAGAACCATGTGATTGCATAGATGATGCAATATTTTTGCGCAGTTCTCCAGTCACACTGTCATAACGTTCAGCAAGAGCACGATACATTTGATAGCAGTTTTTCACATGAGTAATAAGCAAAGGCCGTTTCTGGTAAAACACCTCAGCCTTTTCTGCAGAGAATTCCCCTTCTTCCTCCTCAATGAACCCCAGCATCTCCTTTACTTGCTTCTCCATTTCTGCACAAAGAACATTTATATATTCAGAACATAACCTTGTAAGGCTAATTATAATAAAGACTGCGCTGAAATTATGCATGACAAAGTTACTACAAATCACTGTGACCATCTGGTTGTTTGATGAGCATGGACGATCCTTACCTTCAAGATTTTCAGAGAGACACTTAGAGCTTTGTGGACTAATATGTCTATCCCACCACCATGAGTTGTTTTTTCTTGACTGCACCCTTGGAGTTTTCTTCATCTTTACCAAAATATAAGAGAATATACTTCAAGATGCAGACTTAACTGTGAATGAAAAAGGAGCAGAAGTGAATAGTTTGAAGGGAGAAAAATGTACATGCAACAAGAACAGCCTTGTTAAGAAAACAGCAGAAGTGAATAGTGCGGAGGAATAGCCTGTACAGTTCTATAAGAAGTCATAGTTTGAAAAACTCATTCAAATATTCATTTAATCAAAGAAACAAAGGAAAACAATAACTAGTAAAGTCCAAATGTAGACATGCATTTCATCTATAAAAAAAAATGTAGACATGCAGAAGTGGCTGACATAGCAAGTTCTGGAACGAATTTCAGACTAAAATACCTGGAAAAAGGAAAACTTAACATGTGCATTGTCTAGATGTTGAAGTAGTTCTTCCATGCTCTATAGAACATGACAATAAATAATGGTACCTCTGAAAAGGCCCATCCTTATCCTAATGGTAAGATGGCAAAATAAGCAAGACTAGAAACCAGATGCAAAATGCCAGGGACCAGAAAACTGACACCTACCAAGAAGAGGCAAAGGATCATAGCACGATGACCTTATCACCATCACTGTCATGAAAACTGAGGACTAGCAATGATTTGATATCCAACAAATATTAACATGAAGTATGTGACATTGATCTTTTTCTAAAACTGGAAACTACTTGAAGAAGCATACAAAATTCGAGATTGATAGGATATGTGTTAGACGATACTTGGTGGAAATGTTAAAATATTTCTGAAAACATCATTTTGGACTGTCAAAGCATAGACATATCATAAGCAAATAATCCATCTAATCTCATGAGCCTAGATTTCCTCAAGGCAAATATCAATAAATCTAACAAGTACATCAGATACTAATTATTTATATCCAATGAAGTGGCTGATGCTTGGTTATCACAACTAGTCCAACTGCAAAAGACGCAGCAACTACAGCTCTGTTCCTGTTAAGTAGGTCAGAGAACTGGGTTCGATGAATTAGGGAACGAATTGAAACACAGACAAGAAGAATGGACAACACAAGGTTCTACCCCACGTTGATCAAAACTTCTGGGTTTAAGCAAGATGCCGCAAACATGCAACCAAAAATGTTCTTGTCAATGCCCATGCGTCTTAATATGACCACTCAGTTTAACATTATTAAATGTCTGGGATCCACAAAACATGGCAGTGCTTACACCTGGGTCGGCACATGGAAGCCTGAGGTGATGGCCAGCAAATCTGTGACCAGTTTCATTCAGAAAATAGTAGATACAGCGACTGTTTCCAGTTACTCAATATGACTAAATGCAATGCAGAACTGAAGTAGTAATGGCTTTCTTTCTTTTCTTCACTTTCCCAACCATTAGTAAATGAGCTAGTCAGCTATTAGAAATTGAGAAATCTATATTGTAGATTCGGTCTACATTAAAAGCAGGAGAAGAAAACTGAAATCCCCATTCATTTATTCATTCCACCCATGGGAACATGGGGCAGACCAGTGCCATGCCTAGCCCATGCCTCTGAAGAATTCACTAAAAAAAAAACTTCATCCTTGCCCTGTTCCCCCAACCGCCCACACACCTTACAATACAATAGAGTATCATGAATATTTTTAAGATGAACGCAGAAACGTAAAATTGTCGTAGATTTTGCAGCGAAACAAGCAAGCCAAGAAAAGGAAATTTGTTCACGGAATTTCATCAGGACCAGTGGTCCAGCGCCTCAAGAACCAACACACGCAAAAGAACAGTAGGAACGGATCCGCGGGGGGGAATCAGAGGCCGGCAATACCGATCGAAATTCCGATGCCCAAAAGAGAACGAACAGATCGGAGCTGCTCCGGAATAAACGGGTACCGTCGTTCTGTCGCCGAGAACTAGCAGCAAACAATCCCAGGAAACTGAAAACGATCGCCCTCGGTCCCTCAAGCACACAACCAGAATCCTTTCCCGCCGCACGGAACCGCTACAACGAATCGAGAACCGCTCGCCGTTTCCTCAAGAGATCGACGACGAAAGGAGGAAACCGAAAGAGAAGAGCCAAGAAACTAACCGCGAATGAGGAACCGAAGCAAACAAACTACTCTGTCACAGAACAAATCGAGACGAGGGCAGGAAGGCAGGGAGGAGATTACCAGAGAGCCTCCTCGCGTCGTGCCGACAGAGTTCTCTCGAGCTCGCAGGACAGGAGCGGAGGCAGAGCGCAGCAGAGGAGGTTGCCGGCGGAGTGGGGAGCGCTAAAGCCCAGAACCCATCGAGGACGCGTGCAGTTACCGTAAATGCCCCTGGCGCCTCACGAGTTCAGTTCCCCCCGCTCTTCTTGAATGCCGCTGCTGCCGAGCTGGCTGGCGTTTAACGCTTTGGTTTACTGGTTAGTAGTAATTGGAAGAAGGTTACACTTGGTGGTGGGCCCCGTGCTGGCCGGCCGGACCGCCCGCGGCGCATGTTTCTGGGACAGCGCGAAAAAGCCTTGGATCGCGGAGGTGTACTGGCCCGGGCGGGGAGCAGCGCGGCGGCATCGGATCCTCGGTTTTCTGTGGCTGTTTTCTTTTTCTTTCATGCCAGAAAACACTGTCATGGATCTCACAATAATGGCTTTGCTAAGTTGATTAGAAAGCGGTGAACGGGGCTGGGCTTTTTTTCGTTTATCGAAATTGGCCAAAATATTGTAATAGACTGATTAGTACTAAGCTACTCTCGCGCTATGTTTCCCGTGAGCTTTACAAGCTGCTAACCCCAGCTCTCTGAATGTTTGTTATGTTGTTGCTTTCAATCAAAAGCAGGACAGGATCGTGGGGACATTCCTCTAAAAAACGAAAATTAGTTTATTTTCTTTTTTTAATCTTGCTTCTCCAGCCATTCGATAGAAAGGCTGACCGTTGAAGTTACTCGTCGAGTTCCATTACACAGTTCGGCCTAGCAAGCTGCCAAGCTATAAAGCCAAAAGCCGCTAGCGTCTGGCTACCAGAATCAAACCCAAAAGATTTCAAGTTCAAGCATGTACAGAGAACTCGAAGCATCACATTGCAGAACTCAGTTCAAAACAGCTTCATATTACTCCATACAGGGTTCATATTGCATGTACAGAGTACTTGACAACATGTTTATGTGCAGGTCCAGCCATACAGGGCAAAATGTAAAACAGCATGACCCTATACACACAGAGCTACACACAGGAACTATACATTCGATTCGAAAAATTATCACACCGAAACACAAGCATGACCCTGATTCACATGCATATATAACCGACTTTTGCTTGTTCGGTTCTCTTCAACTGCTGTTGGCGGTCGCTTGCACTTTCTTCTCAAGCTCAGGTTTGTTCGCGCCGACGAGCTTGTCAACTTGCTGCCCGTCTTTGAGGAAGAAGAAAGTTGGAGTTGCACGGATGTCCCATGATGAGCTGAAATCCTGGTGATGAATCACAAATATGGTTAAATAGATGCTGGAAGCACCAGGGCAGCATGCAGTCCCACACAGGTTTCAACTTGCATAACACTTGCCATTCAGGATGACAATACACGTCAGATAACTACAGTGTAACTGGCATGTCGATTGTCGACATGTCCACTTTTCTTTTTTTAGTAAACAACAAATGATAAGATGCTTTAGTATATCACTACATGACTACATGTGCATCATTTGTTTACAAGGTTCAAAACCTTGCCAACAAAAATGTATCATTACAAACTTTGGAGTTCTTGTAATTTTGATGTTGGTTACTTGAGTATAATGTCAAATACAAAGCCATCTAAGGAATAAGTCAGAAGCTAAGCTATTTTGCCTGTAGGTATGCAATATTGTCCTTTTAATTAACATTAACAACTAAATTGTATGATAAATTTGCATTCTCGGTTAGAAGCTGAAGGGATGTACATTTCCAAGAATTGATTAGATGCAAATAAGGTACACTTACCACTAGGTCATCGACATCAATTGTCAAGAACATGAGTTGAGGATAAGTCTTTGACATCTCAGCATAGATTGGTGCAATGACACGGCATGGCCCACACCAGGAAGCACTGAAATTTGCAACAACCTATAAGAGAAATCAATTAGTTAGATTCTGATAATTCAATAAGTTGCATCACAAATTCTCAGGAATTAGCTCACATAATTAGATGGGCTAGAAAAAGAATAAAAAGTTCAGGACCACCATAAAATTGTTCATGTAAAAGATGATGATATTGTCCAGTTTATCGAATGAACTTAAACTAGGGTAAGCAAAAACAACAACAACAAAGCCTTTTTATCCCAAGCAAGTTGGGATAGGCTAGAGATGAAACCCAAGGGAACCCAAAAAAGGAGAGACAAAGGAACAAAAGCCAAAAGAAAGAAAACAAACCCCCCCAAAAAAAAGAGAGACAAAAACAAAAGAAACAAAAGCCAAAAGAAAGAAAAACGAGTAAGCAAGAAGGAAGAAAAAAGGATCACGGTTCCGGCACGTCTATTGCTAGTCTCAAAGCGCTCCTATCCATAGCTAAATCCTTAGGGATATCCCACTCCTTCAAGTATCTCTTAACCGACTCGTCCCAAGTCAAGTTAGGTCAGCCTCTACCTCTCTTAACATTAGCATCTCTCTTTAGAACCCCACTACGCACCGGTGCCTCCGGAGGCCTCCGTTGAACATGTCCGAACCATCTCAACCAATGTTGAACCAATTTCTCCTCGATAGGTGCCACTCCTATCCTGTCCCGGATATCTTCATTCCATATTCGATCTCTTCTTGTATGCCCGCAAAACCAACGCAACATACCTATGTTTTTAAGGCGGTGAGGCGAGGTGTGGCACCCTGCACCCTTCCAATCGCCTAGCCGACGCCTAGGCGATCATGAGGCGAGGCTAGGCGACGCCATACCAACCTAAGAAATAGGATAACAGAGGAAGGTTGGGGGAAAAAAGAAAAGAAGGGGAAAGGAAAGGAGAAGGGAGAGTGCTTGGCCCAGCCCAACAAACAGCCCATAACTGCTTCCCCACGTCCGTATTTCCCATCGTATAATCAGACCGATGGAGAAATCAATTGATAGCGCCGCCGTTCTCGACGAGTCGATAGCTTTCCAAGCCACCGCCACCGCCGTTCTCTCTCCCTCCCTCTCTCTGGAGATGCTTTCCTTCTCCTGGGTGTGGGACGCCGCCTGCCGTGACTTCTCTGCAAAGGTCCCCGCCCCTCTCTGCTCTCTCAGAGCAGCTGCTGCCATCACTTCCTCCTAGATCTGCAGGGACCAATTTGATCAGAGGAAGCTGTGTGCCGTGCAGAGGCGTTGGAGACGGCTGGGAGAGCAGCAGCAACAGCTGTTTGCCCTTGCTAAGCAAGTTCCCATCCCGTTTCCCCCCTCTTCTCCCTCTCTCCCCCGCCTTAGCTGGTTTCCTAGTAAGGCGACGGGGACGCCCAGAAGTTCTGAGCGCCTTGACGCCTAGGCGACGCCTTAAAAACAGAGGAACATACGCATCTCTGCTACACTCAATTGCTACACTTAAACTAGGGTAAGCAGTAGTAAGAATCTGCAATGCTCCAAAATATTATTGGGTTTCACCCTGAGCACATCTTTTTGCTTTTAAGTTTTTCACAGCCAGAATCAGCATATTCTGTCAAGACTCAAGACAGCAAAAATCAGCAGCAATTAACTTTTTAGTTGACATTAACATTTCACTTTCAATCTCACTGCATTGCAGCGTAAGTGTTTTCTTAAGAAGAATTGCGCGAGGTAGCAATAGCTTTATGTTGGTTTTTTTGATCAATTAATTTCATAGCATTGCACTCACAGTGCCATGTGATGGACTAAACAGTAAACACCACATACTGCAGTAACAAAATTTCACAAGAAGCAAATGATAACATCAGTACTTTGAATTTTACTTACTGTTTTCCCATCTCTGTTTGCTTCTGCAATCTTCTGGTCCCAGATCTCTTTGCTGTTTATAATGTGCACATTACCGCCTTTGTAGTCAAGCTTTTCTTCCTCATCGCGGCGTGACTGACCAAAGAGTAAAAGAACCTCTTTAGAAATAAGAAATACTTGCATATTCAAGACTACCCTCTATGCAATGACAGATGAATTTATCCTTCCAGAAAAAAAAACACAGATAAACTTAGAATGGGTTGTTATTTCAGAAGAATCACCTTTCCGACACAGCCTCCCATTCTGAACTTCAATCAACAAGGCTAAGCCCACCAACCAACAAAATTATGCAACCTGAAAAGTGGCAAACCAGTCAATATCGATTCAAACAAAATGCACGTGTGGATCTAGAAGGATATGGACACAATCGGCAGAGCATTTGGCATCCCTGGTTAACGTAACTCTAGGTTGTGATTCTGACAGATAAGTGACATCAAGTCGGGGGAAATAAATTTTGAGCATTCATCCGAGTGGTAAACACCTATCATAAGCATTGGTATGATTTATTCCCCACCTCACCCATGATCACTCGCTCAGAGACGGACAGAATGTTCTATTGATCATCAAATCTACCTGCCAGATCGCCCGAAGCTTATTACTACCAACGAATTAAGCTAAAAAATAGAAGAAAACACACAGGCCACAGGCTTCTATAAAGCATTTCTTGTGCCACTCCATTTCCACTAAATCCCAAAGGCTACGATTTCTACTGAAAAATACACCCGTTCCAGTTATCCCTGTAAGAATCGACCTCGAGTAGCTGGCGCGGACCAAAATCGTCGGAACCCCCCAACGGAACCCACAAACCAGAGTCTAGCCACGGAGTTCTCTCCGTTTAGAGAGGACTGAGGACCGATGAGCCAAGCAAGATTGATCCAATCACCTGGGATCGGCGCGGGGATTCGCCACGCGGCGGAGCCGCCCCGCGGTGTCCCTTTGGGCGGGCGGGCGTCGGAGATGGAGCCGGAAGCCCTGGATCTCCGAGCTCACAAGCGCGGCAGTTGTGCAGTCCGTTCCAACGACGCAGTCGAGAGAGACTCGCTCGAGTCGTTAGGAGGCGGTGGCGGCGGAGGCCTGATTGGAGCCTTGGAGGAAGAGGGAAGGAGAGGGGGACGTGGAATCGATTTATGCAGCAGGTGGTGGTGGTGGTGTTTTGTTTGGTTTCTGGAGACGGGACGACGACGACGACGACCCGGTCGCCGCTCTCGGATGGTTCCGGACTTCCGGCCGGCTCCGCGTGAGGCCGTCACCCGCCCCGCGTCGCGCCGGCCACCACCACATGGCGGGCGGAGCTATTGGGTGGGCCAAATGGGCCGCGGTCCACCACTAATCCCGCGAGCGCGAGTTGCCAACGGGCCGTCACGGGCCTGGCTTGCTAATAGGCTGCACCGTGTCAGCACGACGGGCATGACTAAAGCTGACCAGATGGGCCGTGCTTCGTGGGCCGCCTAAAACCCGCAAAAGAGCCCGACACAAATCTGGCATGGGCATGGCTCGAAAGCGCGAGCCTATGGGCCATGCTTGGGCCACTGCCTCTGCCCGTGGGCTAGCACGGTATGACCCGATTATCGTAGATCAAATATATTTCCAACATATCCTAAGCATTCACATACATAATCATAGCTCGGTGGTGAGGCAATACCATTTGAAAGCGCAAGTTGCGGGTTCGATGGTATCACTTACAATATATCCCAAAAATGACGGTTTCATTCACAACACGCTTACAATGACGTTTTTGTCTGAGACACACTATGATTTTGGATGCTCTTGTCCGTAACATACTAAGACCGCTTAACAATTATTTTCAACTTTTTTATCTCAATGCACAAAATACGTAGATATTTGAATTTTTACACAAACAAACATTTTGTATTCTCTAGCATAAAAAAATATAGAAATATTTTTTTGTTATTGTTGGCATGACTTGCTCCTCGACAAATTAAATATTAAAATAATAAGCAAATCATGTGAACAGTAGAGAAAAATCTAACCCTAACTTTTAATGATAGAGAATGCAACAATGTATGTTCGAACAAAGATTCAAATTTTAATATGTTTTGTGTGTTGAGATAAAAAATTTAAAAATAATTATTAAACGGTAATAGTGTGCTACAGACGAGAGTACCTAAAATCATAGTGTGTCTCAGACAAAAACACGATTGTGATTGTGTTGTGGACGAAACCGCCGTTTCTCAGTGTCTCTTAGACAAATTTTCCATTTTACATGAACCAGTTCTAGCCATCGACCCGTCGCGCTCCTAAACATCCCTACTCATATTGATACTCCTCATCCGGATTTTGTCCTCGTTGCTCTTTCACGCTATTTTCGATGCATGAAAGGCATCTGTTTTTCGAGGATCTGCCAATCTTGATGCATTTTGGGAAAAAAATATTTTACTTCTTTAAATAATTTATTTTGTCTAATTTATTACTTCCTGCCATAAAGTAATAAACAAAAGAGTGAAATACATGTCTGGTCCTTAAACTATTTATGAGTTCTCATCTAGATCCTAAACTCTTATTTTGCATTTATGTCTCTCTAAACTATTTATGTGTTTTTGTTTGGGTCCCTCAACTCTTATTTGCATATCTGACTTTCTAAACTATTTATGTGTTTTCGTTTGGGTCCCTCAACTCTTATTTACATATCTGACTCTCTAAACTATATATGTGTGTCATTACAGGTTCCTAAATTATTTATATGTATCACTGTCGATCCTAACAAAACATAACTAAACATAGTCAACGATATGTGGCATGGTAATTTGATCCAAGCAATCCATTGCACCCTCTCACTGAGTAGTTGCACATGCTTGTCAAACAGCCATCACGTCTACCTATTGAGGCATCCTTGTACTAGCCTAATACCATCCATTCGTCAGGCTAGTTGTCAAGACAGTACACCTCTACGACTCGATCCTGCCCATTGCGCCCATTCATCGAACAATTGTGCACCCCTCTGTCCCTCCAAGCAACCATCATACCTAGCGCTGCCCATTGGTCGTGCTAGCTATTCGTGCTTGTGATCACGGTGATGCACCTCCATGCCCCAGTCTTACTGTTGTCCATTAACGTTCCTTGTTGAGCACTAAGATACTGGCTCACCACACTCTTCCATCGTGCTAGTCAACACGGCAATGCCCCTTCATAATCGATCTACATATGGTAGTTAAGAAGGTGAGTCCATACAAACCACATATGGCAGTTAAGAAGACAAGTCGATATAAACTAGCATGACAAGGAGCACATATCATCAATTGGAGCAATTCATCTCTGATTAGGAATGACAATGACATATATAAATAGTTTAGGAATCTATAGTAACACATATAAATAGTTTAGAAAGTTAGATGTGTATATAAAGAGTTTGGAGACTTAAATGAGAACACATACATAGATTAGAAAGTCAGAAATGCAAACCGGAAGTTTAGGGACCCAAATAAGAACTCATAATAGTTTAGAAACCACCCATGCATTTCACTCTAAACCAAAATGTCATCTCTGCGGCCGTTTGAACCATGGCTAAGACATGCAAATGATAAAATTTTTGCGCCACTGACATTTTCGGGATTAGAAATTTCTTGGTGGTAGGAATAGGTTTAAGGTTTAAGCCAGTGGCTTTAAAGGAATTTTCCCAAATGAATAATTATAGCATATAGTAAATTGTACTAACTTGAAATGTTTGAGAGATTAAGGTCCTGGATCTACTTCATTTCTTAAAATCTGATTATTATCTTAAGATTTTAGATTCTAAACAAAATCTGGGTGGTAGTGTTTGGATACCGGTCAGATTATGAAATCTGGCTCTAGCTGGGTATAAGCAGATTATGAGATTCTTAAAATTTAGAGATTAGCTTTTAGAATCTGAAAAGAAAATTTGTCCTATTTAGAGATCTCATATATTCTAAAATCTAGATTATTAAAATCTCAAAGGATCCAAACATGACCTAAATTGAGTCAAAATTTTGTTCGGAAAATAAATTGGACAAAGTGAATTGTTCGAAAGAGTAAAATGTATTTTTTCTTACAAAATTTAGATGTGCATAATACAAATGTACAAAATTAACAGAAAGGAAAAGAGGAATTTTTTGATCCATTTCTTGTTAGACTATCTGGTTATGCGTGTTAGTATGCTTTGTCTTGGGGTCTTTATTTACTGGCTAGTACTATAAATTTTTCTCCTCCCCTCATAGGCTCACATGTTCATGTTTTTCTATTAAAAACTGAACATGCGTTACAAATTCCTATTCAAATCAATAAGCTTCAACATCCTAATCATTTTGTGTATGCTACTGTGTACACTGTATGTATTCATATCTAGAGCACTATATTGTATCCACTCTGTCATGAGACTAGCAATACCTCTAGTAGATGATTTATGAATCACAATATATAGGTAGCAATTAATAAGGTAGCGGGAAATTAAATGGCATCATACCTCTACACTCATTATCTACCAAAGAAAAAGAGTATGAACCTGAACTTATCTTGGGTAGGATGTGGCGTGCAAACTTATTCAGTTGTAAAATTGTTCCTCGTGAATTACTTTTACTTCATTATACACTCGTGCATCTACGAATTGCTCCCTTGTCTCTCATGGTTTTTGTCATACCTCGGCGTCACCGTCACCTCTTCTTCCAGGTGGATAATGGGTAGGGAGCACGTTGGATCAGGATTTTTGCTCTTTGATTTTTTGAACCTTGCATTTGATCATGAATTATTAAAGTTTCACAATTAATAATCATGATCCATTTCTTTTAGCAGAGTTTTTGAAAAATATTATTCATATTCGTTAAAGTATTGGATTACGAGTTGCGAATTGCGATCCCACTGAGTTTTCTTTAAATAATCGATTTAAATTAAAATTTATATTAAAATCATCTAAAACTAAATTTCTAAGATTTAGATGTTTTAATCATGTCATTCATAATGGTGTGATATGTACATGAATCACGTCAAATCGTGTGACGTGATTGGGTGTCATGTCAGTAGGGACCAACATGTCAGATTGGACAATATCGGAGGTTGACCTAATCACGTCAATCAATCCGGTCTATTGGCACCTCAAACACGTGAAATAGAACGACGTTTCGTACTGACGTGACACCCAATCATGTTATATGACTTGATGTGATTCATGTGTCTATTACGCTTTTATAATAATGTGATTAAAAATTCTGAAAATTTAGTTTTTGACCTTTTTTAATATAAATTTAGATTTAAATTGATATTCTTTTAAAAAAATTCATGAGTCAATGCGAAATTTGCCACTCAACGCGGGCTAGTGCGACTCGCCGTACCCATCCCCTGAGCGACGATTCCTCGCCGTGGCGGCATGGTTAACATGTGTTGTCCAGCGAGACGGCGACGGCGGTCTCATCCCCGCAAACAGAATGCAGGTTCTCCCCCGTCCCCTCGGTTTTCCGCCGCCGTGTCTCCTCCTACTATGCACCACCGCCGTGGATAGACATCGACAAGGGTCCTCCCTCCTCCCAATCGCCGTCTCCCACTACGAAGAGCAGCTGGATGGAAGTTACGGGAGGAGGCGGAACTGCGGCGGTTGGGAGGATGGCGAGAAGTGCTGCGCGTGGGCCACATCGGAGGCCATTGCCGGAAGAGGGGGAGATGGTACCAGATCGGATTACGGATCCGTTGCCGCGCCCAGGAGCAAGTAGCTCTCGGAGGTCCGGGGAGATTCCCCGTCCACAGTCACGCCGGCGGCCGAGTGTGCTTCTCACCGCTAGAAGGGATCATCAGGTGCCACATTGTTTTCCAGAAATGCCAAATTGTGATTCCAATTAAAGCATAGTTTGACAGTGAAAATGCAATGATCTGTCCTCCTTGGGATATTTTACTTAATTTCTCTTCTGCTGTCAGCTACGGAAGTCTGGAGATGGCATCGTTGGGAGGGAAGAGCCATGGTCGACTCTGGAGTGGATTTTGGTATTAGGAGCTTAGCAAGTGACTGTGAAGAGAACCTGATTTGGGTGAAGTCGAGACGTGTCCGTCCTATTTGCAACTTGGGATATGATGATTTTTGTTTATTGTTGTGTTTTTCCACCAAGTGTTCTGAACTTCTACGCAAAAGAGACTGGACATGAGAATAATCTTTTCAATGCAAAGCCTGAATCTAGAGGGAAGGATAGTGCCAAGCTGACTCCCACAGGCCTCCATAAACAATTTGCATTCCCTATTATCAGTACTGCACAGGCTGAGTAAAAAAAAAAAAAGTACCACACAGGCTGCTGTTATGCCTTCAGCGATTGTTATAGTCCATAACAAAAGGTTGCACTGCAGCTTATGTGCGCTTTTCTTGGAGTAAGTCTTGATCCCAAACCACATGCCTAATCCCAGGTATTGTAGTGCTCGTTAGTTCTTAGTCACTGCTAAATTTTAACAAGCTATTAAGCAAATATGGTTTTTTTAAATTTAACCTCGGGCCTGTAAAGTTTAGTGGCAATAAGTGCAAAGTTTGTAAACTAGTAAACAGACATGTTTTAATTCTGGATGTTTTAAATCAGTGCATGCTATACATGTGTGAGTGGATTTTTAGCATCTAGTTGGAACATGAAAGCGTGATTGACTAATTATTCAGGAGCTGCACCTAATGTCCTAGAAAATTGCAGGAACACGTGGATCATCTGACCTGATAAAAGAGGCTACACTGCAAACATGTAGACAATGCAGAGCTCAAGCATGGCACAAGTACTCCCTCATCCTTTTTGACCTCTGCAATGCCATGAATGAAAACTTTGCAGAGCTGAATACTAGCATCCAGGAGATGCAACTGTTTCTTTGAAGAGCGTATGGCATGGCTGTTCAGCCTTATGCTCTCTTGGCTAAGAGGACATAGAAGCAGTTCATAAAAATCAGCTCAGGGTTGATTCTGACACTGAGGAATACATGGTGGTCAAGATGTTATGTGAAGCACAAGAGATAGTTGGACCAGTGCTCCAATCGATATTGCACTATTGAAGCAAGTTGTTATTCCAAGTTGTAGGCAGTAGCAAGTGGTCTCTTGTCTCCAAGGCATTGCATAAGAAGAAAGTTGTATGTGAGGAGGAGCAACTGCAGGAGTTGGAGTTGGGCATTGTTGATCTCGAAAGCGGAGTTGAGACTTCGTTCAGGAAATCCATCCACACAAGAGTTTTTCGGCTCAACATTCTCTGCTTGTAGGTCGTATAAAAACTCAGATCCATGTGATTAGCATCTTCCGTAAGAGATTTAGCTGATCATCAAAACAGTTCTGATGTATACTAGTATATGATAGGAAATACACATAGAGTTGTTCAATCAGAAATGAAAGTTTTTGGTCTATTTCTTGTGTCACTTGCATTATTATTATTTTTATAAGGAATTTTATTATGTCTATGGTATCTAGTGATTTCAAAGTCTCATGTTTTTGGCAGGTACAGCAGAAAACTAAACAATAAAATGAAACTCCTCGAGATGTAATAATGTATGTTAATACAATGAAATTCCAAAGTTTTTTTTGTGTTCTCATCTTATTTGCTCACTTCTATTTGAGAATGAGAAAAATAAATTGATAATGTCATATTTTTCTTTCTCAGGTTGTTCCCGAGAGATGAAGATCTGTGGCAACGCATGCACATATTACATGCTTGAGCAGATTCTTTGCTTCTGGTAGTCAACATGACAACACGATACAACTCCAGTTATTCTGGAGCTGCACCACAATGAGCTAGATACCTAAAGAATCATGCTGATGCTCAAGTAGCCATGTTGGGAGGGAGCAATTGGAAACAGAGACATGACATGAGGAGAATTAATTAATCCACTGTGTAATGCTGTGATCAGATTAGAATCAGATGACCAAACACAGCTTAGGAATTCGGAGCCTGGAGGTGAGTAAAGTCAACTAGCTGTCGCTCCACTGGCAATTTGCTTATTAATTATTCCACCTCAGAATCTTGATCAAATGCTAAATCTCACCGCCCCCCACCTGTGCAGGCAGCTTTGCCTCTGATAACTGAGACATGACAGCCCCATAATCAAGGTCAACTAGGGAAGCCACTCTCGGTTTGGCTGGTTTTTGTTGCAGCAGTGCAGTTCCCTACACATGAGAAAGATTCTTTCTGTCTGCCAGTTCAGGTATGGAACTGCTTCCTCCTCTTTTTCGCTATATAAAGAGGGAAACCAAAGCCAGGAAGGCACCATCACACAATCTTGCTTTCTCTCGTCTTCTGTTCTCCTCTATTTCAAGAGAAAAGGAGCTCCACAACTTAGCTTTCTTCATCAGAATGGCCTGCCACCAGAGATCTTCGAGTGTGCCTTCCAGCCCTCGTTCCAACAAGATTGGTGTTGAGGAACAGCTGCAGACACTGAAGGCGACCATCTCTTCGCCATCTATGACTGTCGAAACCATGCATCATAGTTTCATCAAGCTTGGGACCATCTACAACTCCATTGATGAGCTCACATGCTTGCCCAGAAACCAGCGTCAGCAAAGGAAGGCAGTGGAGGAGGAGCTCGAGCGCTCTCTCGCCTTGCTTGACGTCTGCAACACTGTGCAAGAGAGCTTCGCCGAGCTCAAGGCTACTATCATGGAGGCACAGGTGGTTCTCAAAAGAGGAGATGTTTCGGCTGTTCAGGCCAAGGTTCAGTTCTACGCTCGCTTGGCTAAGAAGGCACAGAAGCAGATCAAGAAGATCAGCAGCAAGGCTGCTTCTGACATGGAAGGATGCAGAGTAGTCAAGCTGTTGTCTGAAGCAAGAGAGATCGCACTGTCGATGCTCGAATCAACACTGGTTCTCCTGTTGAAGCAGATTGCGATGCCGAGCTCTAGCAAATGGTCTATTGTATCCAAGGCATTCCAGAAGAAAAGAGTTGTGTGTGAGGAGGAGCAGTTGCAGGTTTTGGAGTTGGACATCGTTGAGCTTGAGAGTGGAGTTGAAACTTTGTTCAGGAGAATGATCCAGAGCAGAGTTTCTCTTTTGAATACTCTTAGCTTGTAGATAGATCCAACACCAACTCTAACCCTGCGATTAGCATCCGCCTTTTAAAGGATCTGCTGATCGAAACAATTTTGATGTATATATACATGTGAAAAAGTGCACAGAAAGTTATTCAGTTGAATAGCAAAGTTTTGGTCCATCTCCTGTTGTCTATTTAATATTTCCATTTTGGTGAAAGTTGTGATGTTTAGGCTTCCCTGTGATTCCTACAATGTTTCTTCATCATACACATGGTAGGTTGAAGATAACAAATTTATGGTTAACCATTATTCAGACTAGTATTGAAATGCACTTTACCATTTTACCATTGTTACTATTATTCACATGACATGTGCCTCAACAGCACGATCCTTATTTGTTGGATCTTGGTCTGCATGGTGGAAACATGCCAGATCCAAACCACGAGGCTTGGGTTCTTAATTAATTAGCATACCCTGTTTCCAATAAACCGATTATAAGTTACTAATTAGTGCTGTAGATATTATAGCTTATGTTAGCTTTGCTTTGTTTAAGCCTTAATCCTGAATTCCCAAATTCCTAATGACATGTATTTTGGTGCTTGAAAGACGTTAATTGTTGTGAAGTTTTAACAGTTTAAAACACAAGCTATTAAACAAATATGATTTGGCAATGTGATTTTATATGTCAATTTAATCGGGGCCCCATGAAGTTTAGTGGCAATAAACATGCAAAATTTGTAAACAAGTAAATGGACATGTTTGAATTCTGGATATTTCTAGAGATGGCAATAAGTATGCACTCTATACATGCTTGAGTGGATTTATTTGTTTTTCTGCTAGTCAGAACGTGAAAGCATGATATACTAATTATTCAAGAGGTGCACCTAGTGCCCTACAAAATTGAGGGAACATATAGATCATTGGACCAGATAAAGGGGGCTATGCAAAGAAGCAGGCAATGCACACAAGGATCCAGCATGTAATGCTCAGATCAGAACTATTGCGGATTGAGAGGCTGGAGTGTGGATCTGAGCAACGTCAACTTGTGTTCGTTCCTGCATCGACAATATGCATGCTAATTATTTCATGGCACAATCTAGATCTGATAAAACTCAACACCCCTTCCCTAGTGCAGGTTGGTTTGCCGCCCATAATGCAGACATGGGCATCTTAATCAAGCTGAACTAACAATGCTTCTTTGGTTGTGTGGCTTCTGGTGCAACTCTATGCTTTCCTGCACATGAGGATGATTCTTGCTGTTTGCTAGTTCAGCTGTGCAATTGCTTCAATATCTGTAGTTATATAGAGAGGCAGGCCAAAGGTGCTTCAAAGCTTTCATTCCATTCCAAGCACGGCATGCCACCTAAGATCTGAGTCTCTAGCTTCTGCGACCATTGAAACCATGGTTGTTGTCTTACCAAGCTGGGAGGCATCCACAACACAATTGATGAGATCACATGTTTACCCAGTAGAGGATGGCAGTGGAGGAGGAGACGGTGCACCCATCATCATTCTCGACTCATGCAAAGCCATGACAGAGAGCTTTGTGCAGATCAAGACCAGCGCCCAGGAAATGCATTTGTTTCTCAAAAGAGGAGATGGCATGGCTGTTCAGGCCAATGTTCAGTCTTTTGCTAGCTTGGCTAAGAGGGCACAGAAGCAGTTCAAGATGTTCAGGCCAACGTTTTGACACAGAGTAATGCATGGTGGTCAAGATGTTTTCTGAACCAAAGGAGATAGCTGGATCAACGCTCCAATCAACATTGCACTATTGAGGCACGTTGTTATGCCAATTTATAGTTAGCAAGTGGTATCCTGTCTCCTAGTCATCACATATGAAGAGATTCATGACGGGCAACTGCAGGAGATGTAGTTGGATGCTGTTGATCTTGAGAGCAGAGTTGAGACTTTCTTCAATTATCTATGCCAGAGTTTCTCTCAATTATCTCAGCTTGCTGGTTGTATAAAGATTTCGGCCCTTATGATTAGCGTATTCGTTTAAAGGTTTAGCTTGATTGTTGAAACAATTCTGATGTATATATGATAGAAAACGCACAAAAAGATGTTTAGCCAGAAATAAAATATTTTTACCAATTTCTGCTTTCAATTGCATTATTCTTGTTTCTACAAGGAATTTTATTGTGCCTAAGCTCCCCCTTAATTCAAAATTTAATTTTTCTTGCCCATCATAGCGCAGTTAAGCAAAAAAAAAAATCCTAGGAGATATGAGTATTAATATAACGGAACTATGGAATTCCAGAGTGTTTCTTTTTGCTCTATGCTTTACTCACTACTATACTTGATAATGTGATTGTGAGTTGATTATGTTACTCAGAACAGAATAAGGGCGAAGGACAATATGCCGGGTCTAAAGTTAAGTAGTACAGACACAGGAAATCAGAGAAAAACTTAAGAGTCTCCATAATTTATATATGTTCTCAGTTCTCAGGACTTTTCATAGATATGGATGTCTGTGGCAACACATGCACATCTTACACGTTCGAGCATATTTGTTGCTTCTGCTAATAGTGACATGTCACCTAAAGACTTATTAATTCTGGAGCTGCACCACAATGAGCTAGATAACTGCAGAATCATGCTGATGCTCCAGGAGGCTGTGTTGGATGGGAGCAATTCAAATGGAGACATGACACTAAGAATATCACTGAGTCTAGAGGTGAGCAAAGTCAACTAGCTGTCTCTTCACTAGCAATTTACTTGTTAATTATTTTCGTCTCAGAATCTGGATCAAATGCTAAATCACACCCCACCCCACCCCACTCGTGCAGGTGGCTTTGCTCTGAAAACCCAGACATGACAGCCCCTTAATCGAGGTCAACTACTAGAGCCACTCTCAGGTTTGTTAGCTTCTGTTGCAGCAATGCAGTTGCGTACACATGATAATAATTCTTTCTGTCGCCAGTTCAGGTATAGAACTCCTTCTTTCGATATATAAAGAGGGAAGTCAAAGCCAGGAACGCATCATCGCACCATCCCGCCTTCTCTTGTCTTCTGTTCTCTTCCATTTCAAGAGAAAAGGAGCTCTACAACTTAGCTTCAGTATGGCCTGCCACCAGAGATCCTCGAGTGTGCCTTCAAGCCCTCGCTCCAACAAGACCAGTGTCGAGGAGCAGCTGCAGACCCTGAACGCAACCATCTCCTCGCCTTCGGTGACTGTGGAAATCATGCGCCATGGTTTCATCAAGCTTGGGAGCATCTACAACTCCATTGATGAGCTCACATGCTTACCCAGTAACCAGCATCAGCAGAGGAAAGCTGTGGAGGAGGAGCTCGAGCACTCTCTTGTCTTGCTTGACCTCTGCAATACTGTGCAAGGGAGCTTTGCGGAGCTCAAGGCTACTATCATGGAGGCCCAAGCAGTTCTAAAAAAAGGAGATGATGCGGCTGTTCAGGGCAAGGTTCAGTCTTACGCTCGCTTGGCTAAGAAGGCACTGAAGCAGATCAAGAAGATCAGCAACAAGGCTGTTTCTGACATGGAAGGATGCAGAGTAGTCAAGCTGTTGTCTGAAGCAAGAGAGATTGCACTGTTGACGCTTGAATCAACATTGGATCTCCTGTTGAAGCAGATCGCGATGCCAAGCTCCAGCAAATGGTCTCTTGTATCCAAGGCATTCCAGAAGAAAAAAGTTGTGTGCGAGGAGGAGCAGTTGCAGGTGTTGGAGTTGGACATCGTTGATCTTGAGCGGGGAGTTGAAATTTTGTTCAGGAGAATGATCCAGAGCAGAGTTTCTCTTCTGAATACTCTAAGCTTGTAGATAGATCGAACACCAACTCTAACCCTGCAATTAGCGTCCGCCTTTTAAAGGATCTGCTGATCGAAACAATTTTGATGTATATATATATATATATATATATGAGTAAACGTGGACAGGATTCATTTGAGAAGAAAAGTTTTGGCCCATCTCCTGTTATCTATGTTTTTGTTTTTCTACTACAATGAATTTCCTAGTATATTTGCTTGCCTGCCATTTATACTTTTTTCCATATCATACACAAGGCAGCTCAAGGATAAATTTTTTTTTACCGGGCTTGATTAACAATCATTGGATTGCTACTAGATTGCACTTTTTTTCCCCTTTTACCCATTGCATTAATGTTCACATGACATATTCCTCAACAGCAAAGCCTAGGATCCTTATACGGTGGATCTTGCTCGCCATGTCAACTCCAAGCCACGAAGCTGGGCTATTAATAATTAGTATCAACTGTTTCCAATAAATAACTTATCAGTTACTACTAATTAGTTTTGTAGATGTTATTTCTTATGTGAGCTTTTCTTTGTTTGTGTTGTGGTCCTGAATTCCCACATTCCTAACCACAGGTATTGTAGTGCTTCAACGACTTTGGTTGTTGCTTAATATTAACACACAGTTTATTAAGAATATGATTTGTCAATGTGATTTTATTTTTAAATTTAACATGGGCCGCCTAAATTTTAGTCAATAAGTTTGCAAAATTTGTAAATGAGTAAACTGACATGTTTTAAATCTGGATGTTTCTGTAGATGTTTAATATGTCTGCAATCTATACAAGCATGATCTGATTTGTTTGCCGCTAGTCAGATCAGAACATATAAGTGCGCAGACTAATTATTCAAGAGGTGCATCTAGTATACATATGGATCATCTGACCAAATAAAGGAGGCTAGCTGCAAAGAAGCAGGCAACACATGCAAGGACTGTAACTAATCCAGCATGTAATGCTCAGATTGGAACCAATGCGGCTTGGTAGGCTCGAGTATGCAGGTGAACAAAGTCAACTTCTGTTCATTCCTGCACCAACAACTTGCATGTTAATTAACTCTTGGAATGGTGTGGATCTGATAAAACACTACCACCCTTTACTCGTGCAGGTCAGTTTGCCACCCATAATGCAGACATGGCATCTTTATCATGGTGAACTAATGATGCTTCTTGGGTGATTCTGTTCTAGCTAACCGCTTTCCTACACTTGAGGATGATTCTTGTTGTCTGCTAGGTCAGCCATGCAATTGCTTCAACATCTGTAATTATTTACTTATATATAGGCAGGCTAAAGGCACTCCAGAGATTCCATTCCATTCCAAGCACGACTTGCCACCTGAGGTCTGTGTGGTATCCTTCCCCCTCTTTAACGAGCCTAATGTTAAGGAATAGCTGCAGAGCTTGAAGGCACCATCTCTAGGTTCTGTGACCACCGAAGCTATGGTTATTATCTTACCAAGCTTGTCGGACTCCACAATACTCAATTCTAGTGTGTGGCTAAATAATCGGAGATGATATGGCTATCCAGGCCAGTACTCAGTCTTATGCTCGTTTGTCTAAGAGGACACAAAGATATTTCAAAAAAAATCAGCAGCGAGGCTGTTTCTTACATTGAGGAACGCTTCACGATCAAGATGCTGTCTGAAACAAGAGAGAGATCTGGATCAACACTCCAATTAAGGTTGCATCATTGAAGAAAGTTGTTATGTGAGGTTGCACCAAGTGGCCTCTTAACTCTTATCTCCAAGCCACCATCACATAAAAAGAGATTTGTGAGCAACTGCGGCAGGAGTTGGAGTTGGACTGTGTTGAGCTTGAGAGCGGAGTTGAGACTTCGCTCAGGAGATTGATCCATGCCAGAGTATCTCTCCTCAATACTCTACGCTTGTTGGTCATAGAACAACTCGGACCCCAGTGATTAGCATCTTCCTTTAGAGGTTTATCGATTTATCCAATCAAACAAACAGTTTTTGTGTGTATTTATATGATAGAAAAGGCACAAAGAGTCATTGAATATTAGATCAATGATTTTGGCATATATCTGCTATTGATTGCCTTATTCTTATTTTTACTAGGAATTTTATTGTGTTTATGCTCCCAGAGATTCAATAGTTTCTTTTTCCTCTGGCGTCATACAGTGTTAATATAATGAAATTCGAAAGGGTTTCTTTTTTGTTCTCATGTTTCTTTGCTCACCACTACTTGATAACGAGATAATGAGTTGATCAAGTTATATATTTTTTTCTCAGGATGTTTCTCAGAGATGGAGATCAGTGGCAACACCTGCACATGTACTTCAGCAGATTCATTGCCTTTTGTAATTGCGACAAGAAAGCACAATGAAGATCCAATTGTTGGAGAGCTGCACTACAATGCGCTAGACGAATGCAGAATCACGCTGATGCTTGAGGAGGCTTTGTTGTGAGTAATTAAACATGGAGATATGACATGGGAACTATTGTTAATCCACCGTGTTATGCTGTGATCAGATCAGAATTGATGACCAAACATAGCTTAGGAGTTGGGAGCCTGGAGGTGAGCAAAGTCAACTAGCTGCCCCTCAACTGGCAATTTGTTTGTGAATTATTCCACCTCAGAATCTTGATCAAATGCTAAATCTCACCCCCACCCTTGCAGGCAGCTTTGCCTCTGATAACCGAGACATGAGAACCCATAATCAAGGTCAACTAGGGAAGCCACTCTCGGTTTGGCTGGTTTTTGTTGCAGCAGTGCAGTTGCCTACACATGAGAAAGATTCTTTCTGTCTGCCAGTTCAGGTATGGAACTACTCCCTCCTCTTTCACTATATAATTAGGGAAACCAAAGCCAGGAAGGCACCATCGCAAAATCTTTCTTTCTCTTGTCTTGTCTTCTCTTCCATTTCAAGAGAAAAGGAGCTCCACTACTTAGCTTCCTTCATCAGAATGGCCTGCCACCAGAGATCCTCGAGTGTGCCTTCAAGCCCTTGTTCCAACAAGACCAGTGTTGAGGAACAGCTGTGGACACTGAAGGCGATCATCTCTTCGCCATCTACGACTGTTGAAACCATGCGTCATGGTTTCATCAAGCTTGGGAGCATCTACAACTCCATTGACGAACTCACATGCTTGCCCAGTAACCAGCGTCAGCAGAGGAAGGCAGTGGAGGAGGAGCTCGACCGCTCTCTCATTTTGCTCGACCTCTGCAACACTGTGCAAGAGAGCTTCGCAGACCTCAAGGCTACTATCATGGAGGCACTGGTGGCTCTCAAAAGAGGAGATGTTTTGGCTGCTCAAGCCAAGTTTCAGTCCTACGCTCGCTTGGCTAAGAAGGCACTCATGGAGATCAAGAAGATCAGCAGCAAGGCTGCTTCTGACATGGAAGGATGTAGAGTAGTCAAGCTATTGTGTGAAGCAAGAGAGATCGCACTGTCGATGCTCGAATCAATATTGGTTCTCCTGTTGAAGAAGATCACGACACAGAGCTCCAGCAAATGGTCTCTTATATCCAAGGCATTCCAGAAGAAAAGAGTTGTGTGCGAGGAGGAGCAGTTGCAGGTTTTGGAGTTGGACATCGTTGGGCTTGAGAGTGGAGTTGAAACTTTGTTCAGGAGAATGATCCAGAGCAGAGTTTCTCTTCTGAATACCCTTAGCTTGTAGATAGATCCAACACCAACTCTAACCCTACGATTAGCACCCGCCTTTTAAAGGATCTGCTGATCGAAACAATTTTGATGTATATATACATGTGAAAAAGTGCACAGAAAGTTATTCAGTTGAAAAGCAAAGTTTTGGTCCATCTTTTGTTGTCAATTTCTTTTCTTGATTCAAAGAACTTATGTGCTTGCATGGTATTCCTACTCTTTTATTGCATCATACACAGGACAGCTCAAAGATTCCCAAAAATTCGGGGGGATTGGCTAACCATCATTGGACATTTTATACAATGCACGTTACCATTTTACCAATGGTACCATTTTTCACATGACATGTGCCTCAACGGCGAGCACAAAATCTTTATACGGTGGATCTTGCTCTCGTAGCTAAAACATGCCAGCTCCAAGCCACGAGGCTTGCCCAAAGGTGAGCAACGTCAACTAGCCATCCTAACAGTGACTATTTCTTGTTAATTATTCCATCTTATAATCTGAATCAGATGCTTAATTGCACTGTCTCCCCACCCGTGCAGGCGGGTTTGCCATTGATAATACAGACACGACAGCCTCATAATCAAGAAGAAGAGACAATTAATCATCCACTCACTTCTTGTGTGTTCGCTAGGCAGTTCTGGTTTTCCTTGCTGCAGCGAATTGGCTTGGGGTTGCTTGCGCCGCAGCCTTCGGACGTCAACTTCGATAAATGGTGGCAGGCGGCAGTTTCTTCAGTGGACAGTTCCAAGCGAAGGGAGCTCAACTTGCTCATAATCCTAGGAGCTTGGTCTATTTGGCGGCATAGGAATGATTGCGTTTTTAACAGTGCTTCTCCTAGCATTGGTAGAGCTTTAGTGTTGGCAGGGGCCGAGGCTTGTTTGTGGAGCATGGCCGGGGCCAAGGGTTTAACCCTCCCCTCCGACCATGATCCGGCAGCTTAGTCCTTCTCCCAACAGGGTCGGGTAGTCTCTTTGCAAACCGGCACGAACGAATGTAATCTATAAGCATTTAGGGTGTGTGTGTGTTGTACTTCTCTCTCTTCCATTAATGAAATGATACGCAGCTCTCTTATGTGTTCGAGGAAAAAAAAACAGCCCCATAATCAAGGTCAACTAGGGAAGCCACTCTCGGTTGGGTGGCTTTTGTTGCAGCAATGCAGTTAATTACACATGAGAATGATTCTTGCTGTCTGCCAGTTCAGATGTGCAACTCCATCCTCTTTCACTATATAAAGAGGGAAACCAAAGCCAGGAAGGCATCATCACACTATCTTGCATTCTCTTTTCTTCTGTTCTGTTTCATTTCAAGAGAAAAGGAGCTCCACAACTTAGCTTCCTTCATCAGCATGGCCTACCACCAGAGATCCTCTAGTGTGCCTTCGAGCCCTTGTTCCAACACGACCGGAGTTGAAGAACAGCTTCTGATCCTGAAGGCGACCATCTCGTCTCCTTCTGCAACTGTTGAAACCTTGTGCCATAATTTCATGAAGCTTGGGAGCATCTACAACACCATTGACGAGCTCACATGCTTGCCCAGTAACCAGAGTCAGCAAAGGAAAGTAGTGGAGGAGGAGCTCGAGCACTCTCTTGTCTTGCTCGACCTTTGCAACGTTGTGCAAGGGAGTTTTGCGGAGCTCAAGGCTACTATTATGGAGGCCCAAGCGGTTCTCAAAAGAGGAGATGATGTGACTGTTCAGGCCAAGGTTCAGTCTTACGCTCGCTTGGCTAAGAAGGCACTGAAGCAGATCAGGAAGATCAGCAGCATGGCTGTTTCTGACATGGAAGGGTGCAGAGTAGTCAAGCTTGTGATGATGGCTGGAAGCGTATTCCCTAGGCACTGCACATGACTTGTATTTATACATTTGGAGAGTTTACAGATTACATACAATCAGAACCAACTCAACCGAATCAGTTCGGGACAGTAGTATCTAAACCACCGTATAACCCTATCCGGCTACAACTCTATCTACAAGAGTCTATCTCTTCCAACACCTCCCCTCAATCACAACTGATAGAGATTAAGATTGAGTCGAAGAGTAGCCAATCGTGCAGGAGATAGCGCCTTGGTAAAACCGTTTGCAAGTTGATCACCGGATGGAATGAAACGAATATCCAGAAGCCTTGCAGCAACACACTCTCGAACAAAGTGAAAATCAATCTCGACATGCTTCACTCTCCCATGAAACACCGGATTGGCAGACAAATAAGTCGCACCCAAATTATCACACCAGAGACAGGGAGATCTAAACTGTGGAATACCAAGTTCTTGAAGAAGGGACTGAAGCTATACAAGTTCAGATGTCGCATTGGCCAATGCCTTATATTCAGCTTCTGTCGAAGAACGAGAGACAGTGGCCTGCTTCCTTGCGCTCCAAGAGATCAAATTGGGACCAAGGAAAATAGCAAACCCACTGGTAGACCGCCGATCATCTGGACAACCCGCCTAGTCAGCATCAGAGAAGGCGCTAAGCAAAAGAGACTGTGACTTGGAAAGCTTCAGACCGGTAGACATGGTGTGCTTCAAGTAACGCAAGATCCTCTTGACCGCCGTCCAATGTACTGAAGTTGGTGAATGGAGAAACTGGCACACCTTATTAACAACAAAAGAGATATCCGGTCGTGTCAGCGTCAAGTATTGTAAGGCACCAACAATGCTGCGATACTGAGTAGCAGCAGCAGAATCTAGAGGATCACCATCATGTCGAGAAAGCTTATCAGAAAAGGCTAAGGGTGTAGCAACTGGTTTGCACTCTAGCATCCCAACTCGAGCCAAAATATTTGAAGTGTAAGATGACTGAGAGAGAACTAGACCATCAGATTCCGGCTGAACCTCAATACCCCAAAAAATACCTCAAGTCACCAAGATCTTTGAGTGCAAATTCAGCATTGAGATCTCGAAGAAGGGCAGCTAGAGCATCATTGGAAGAGCTAACCACCACAATGTCATCAACATAAACAAGAAGATAGATAGTAACACCATATTTGACATAAAAGAACAACAAGGTGTCAGCCTTCGAAGCAATAAAACCCAACTGAATGAGCTTAACACTAAGCCGAGAATACCATGCCCGTGGAGCTTGTTTTAATCCATAAATAGCCTTGTCCAATTTGTACACAAACTCAGGATGAGAAGCATCAACATACCCAGGTGGTTGTCTCATAAAGACTTCTTCCTCCAGAATACCTTGCAAGAACGCGTTCTTCACATCTAGTTGTCTAATGCATCAGCCACGGGAAATACCAAGAGATAAAATGAGACGAATGGTCGCAGCTTTAACGACTGGACTGAAGGTATCCTTGTAGTCAATACCGTAGCGCTGTTTGAAGCCCTTGGCAACTAACCGAGCTTTGTAACGCTCCACGGAACCATCCGAATGCCGCTTGATCTTATATACCCACTTACAATCAATTATGTTGCTGCTCGTTGGTGGTGACACAAGGTGCCAAGTATCATTGCGCAGCAGAGCATTATATTCATCGTCCATGGCCGCCTTCCATCATGGATCAGCAAGCGCATCTCGAACAGAAGTGGGCTCACCAGACGAGCAAACTAGGCCATAAGGAATGGTGCCGTCTGTGCGAATCTTAGGGCGCCGCGTTCCATCTTGAAGCCGAGTGTGCGGTCATGCGACGACCTGTGATGGGCCAACGAAAGGAACGTGACCATCATCATGAGATGTGCCAGCAAGAGGAGCAGAAAAAACAGGCGACCCGGGTGCGCCGTGCATAGGACTACGCGACGACGAGACAGCAGGAGCAGGCAACACATCAGCGCTGGGTGCAGCAGACGGAACACTCGACGTAGACTGCACCACAACATCAGAGGTAGAAGGCGCAGCAGGAGGCGTAGATGAAGCAACAGTAGGCACCGTAGACGCACCAGGAGACACAGCCGCCGCAGCATCAGGTAGAAACAGGTGCGGCCGCCAGTCGTGTTCAGCAACCGGAGATGGCGCCCCACCAGAAGACGTCGAAGCATCAGAACCCTGCACAGGACAACACTCACCAATAGGATTAGGTGGATTAGTCACGAGGTCAGTACCACCATCCTGAGATAACAACGATGGATCAAGGAGTGATATTTTAGCCCAGAGACGAGCACCGGCATTGGGCTGAAGATGAGCAAACGGAAACACTCGTTCATCAAACACGTCGTGAGAGATATAAACATGACCAGAGGAAATGTCAAGACACTTGTAGCCTTTATGCTGATCACTATAACCAAGGAACGCGCAACGAGTAGAGCGGAAAGAGAGCTTATGTGTTTGATAAGGGCGCAAGTTAGGCCAGCAAGCGCAGCCAAAAGTCCGGAGAAGATTATAATCAGGTTTAGCACCAAAAATACGCTCAAGCGGAGTGGAATAATCAAGAACTTTTGTGGGCAAGCGATTGATAAGAAAAACTGCAGTGGAAAAGGCTTCACACCAAAATTTTAATGGCATAGACGCTTGAGTAAGAAGAGAGAGTCCAACCTCAACAATATGGCGGTGCTTATGCTCAGCAGACCCATTCTGTTGATGCGTATGAGGACATGAGACATGGTGTGTGATGCCCATTTGCTTAAAGAAGGGACTGAGTTTTTTATACTCACCGCCCCAATCAGTCTGAACGGTAATAATTTTCCGATTAAAAAGACGTTCAACAAGTTGCTGAAATTGATGAAAACATTGGAAAACCTCAGAATTATGCTTTAACATATAGATCCAAACAAATTTACTGTAATCATCAATAAAGGAGACATAATAATTATTCCGACCAACAGAAGTAGTGGCCGGCCCCCATACATCCGAAAACACAAGTTCGAGAGGATACAACGAGACACGAGATGATCTAGAATAAGGTAACTGATGACTCTTAGCTTGCATGCAAGCATCACACACGGACTCTACGGAAGCCTTGACAGAACAAGGCAAATTATTCGACGTAATGACTCTCCTAACAATATCTAGAGCAGGATGACCCAACCAATCATGCCATTGAGTGGCAGTCAGTTTGTAGACAGCATAAGCAGACTTGGTGGACGGCACAACGTCGGATGATGGAAGGGGATAAAGGCCGCCTTTACACGTCCCGTGCAACATGGTTGTTCTCATGGCTCGATCCTTAACAAGAAAATAATTTGGGTGAAATTCAAAGAAGACATCATTATCAGATGTAAAGCGATGAATAGAGACCAAATTCTTAGAAGCAGAAGGAATATGAAGGACACGATCAAGCGTAAGATCACGAATAGAAGATGGGATAATGATACGACCAACATGACAAATTTCCATACCTGCACCATTAGCAGTGTGCACCTGATCGTGGCCCTGGTACTTCTCCTTCGTGGTCAGCTTATCAAGCTCCGACGTGATATGATCGGTGGAGCCTGAGTCAGCATACCAATTAGTGTCGATTCCGTAGGAGGAGACAGCCGCAACCATCTTGTCTTCATCACCCGTGAAGCTGGCGTCAAAGCGTTTGTAACAACGCACCACCGTATGACCCGGCTTCTTGCAAAGTTGGCACACCGGACGTGAGCCTGGATACTGGTTGGGGCTGCGGCCACCCCGGCCATGACCAACGCCATCAGAACGACCACCTGGGCGGCTAGAAGATCCACCACCAAAGCGACCGCCTCGACCACGGCCACGGGAAGCAGCATTGGCGTATAGCGGCTGTGTGTGGCGCTATGCATCGATCCGAGCCTCGGCCGCCAGAAGTTGAGCGTAGAAATCGCTCAAAGTGATCGCATCAGTGCGGCCACAAATACTCTCGATGAAGGGACTGAAATCAGCATCCAATCCGAAGAAATGTAAGAGATGACATCTTCATCTTCAATCTTCTTGCCGACAGCTGATAGATCATCAACATAACCGGTCATCTTCGTGAAGTAGGCCGCACATGACAGCTCCTCCTTGCGTGTAGTGGCCAGCTTATGCCGCAGATGGACAATCTGCGAGCGAGACTGCGAGGAAAACATGCCCTGAAGTTTGCTCCAAACCTGGGCAGAGTAGGCACACCGTGTCACTTGACACAACACCTCCTTGGAGAGCGAGCGAATTGGCAATGAAGCTGAGGAGCAATTGATCTTGCGCCGGCCATGTAGGATAGTCTGGGTTGGGAACCTGGACAGTCTTCATCTTATCAGACGGATCTTCAGCAGAGATTGCGGAGGGAGGCACAACAACCCGACCCTCAAGAACATCGAGTAGTTGGGCGGCGCGCACGGATGGAAGAACTTGAGCGCGCCACAACATGTAGTTGTCGCGAGTAAGCTTTTCTGCAATGGGGTGGGAGAGGAGGGCAGAGATAGTCGGGGTAGGCAGGGTGGAAAGCACGCCGGCGGCGGCAGATGACGAGCTAGATGACATGACTACTGGAAGATCGTGAGATCGAAAAAACTAGATGGATTGGAGGCTTGCTCTGATTACCATGTGATGATGGTTGGAAGCATATGCCCTAGGCACCGCACATGACTTGTATTTATACACATGGAGAGTTTACAGATTACATACAATCGGAACCAACTCAACCGAATCAGTTCAGGACAGTAGTATCTAAACCATCGTATAACCCTATCCGGCTACAACTCTATCTACAAGAGTCTATCTCTTCCAACAAAGCTGTTGTCTGAAGCAAGAGAGATCGCACTGTTGATGCTCAAATCAACATTGGATCTCCTGTTGAAGCAGATCACGATGCCGAGCTCCAGCAAATGGTCTGTTGTTCCAAGGCATTTCAGAAGAAAAGAGTTGTGTGCGAGGAGCAGTTGCAGGTGTTGGAGTTGGACATCATTGAGCTTGAGAGCGGAGTTGAAACTTTGTTCAGGAGAATGATCCAGAGCAGAGTCTCTCTTCTGAACACTCTTACCTTGTAGATGGATCGACAACTAACTCTAACCTTGCGATTAGTGTCCGCCTTTTAAAGGATCTGCTGATCGAAACAATTTTGATGTATATATATCTGAGAAAAAGTGCACCAACAAATATTCAATTAAGAAGCCAAAGTTTTGGTCCATCCACCTTTCCCAATTTAACTTTCATATGACGATGAATTTTGTAGTATCTATGCTTGCCTGTGATGCACTCTTTTTCTACATCATGCATATGGCAGTTCAAGGATTACAAAAAGTTTACATGGCTTGGTAACGATCGTTGGATTATTATAGAAATGCACTCTACCATTGGCATTAATGTTCACATGACATGTTCATCAACAAGAAGCTCAGGATCCTTATACAGTGGATCTTGCTCTCTGTGTCTAAAACATGCCAGCTCCAAGCAGTGAGGCTTGGGCTCTTAATTAATTAGCATAGCCCATTTCCAAGAATCCACTTATCAGTTACTAACTAGTGTTGTAGATATTATAGCTTATGTCAGCTTCGCGCTTTGTTTAAGTCTTTATCCTGAATTCCCACATCCCTAATCACAGGTATACGGTACTTGAAAACATGTGGTTTTATATTAAAATTTTAACCAAGGCCCATAATGTTTAGTGGCAGTAAGTTTGTAAACTTTGTAAACAAGTGAATAGACTTGTTTTAATTAAATCTTGATGTTGCTATAGAGATGGCAACCAGTGCACATGCTGTACATGGTCGAGAGAAAATTTTGCTGCTACTCATAACATGAAAGTGCGATAGCCTAGTTATTCATGAGCTGCACCAGCGCACCTAATGCCGAATTGTGGGAACATATGAATACATGGAGATGGAGGCAATGCAGAGCCCAAGTATGATAGTATTATACTTAAACCGCAACGCGGTGCTCAGATCGGAATTCGGAACCAACAAGGCTTAGGAGGCTGGAGGTGAGCAAAGTCAACTGTTGTTCATTTTTGCAGAGAGCGTACATGTTAATTAACTCATCACACGATCTGGATCTGATACAACTCAACTCCCCTTCACTCGTGCAGGTCAGTTTGTCATCCATAATGCAAACATGAGCATCTTAATTAATAAAGCTGAACTAACGATGCTTATTGGCTTGTGTGGCTTCTGTTGCAGCTCACTGATTTCATACACATGAGGCTGATTCTTGTTATCTGGTGTCTGATAGTGAAGCTGTGCAATGGCTTCAATATTTTTTGTTATATACTTATATATAGAGGGAGTTCAAAGCTTCCATTTCATTCCAAGCACGCGGCTTGCCACCTGAGATCTGTGAGTTTGGCGATTGTCTCTAGCTTCTGTGACCATTGAAACCATGGTTGTTGTCTTACCAAGCTTGGGGGCGTCCACAGCACCAACAACGAGATCACATGTTTACCCAGCAGAGGAAGGCTGTGGCGGAGTAGCTGGAGCACTCCCTCATTATTCTCGTCTTCTGCAATGTCATGACGGAGAGCTTTGCGGAGATCAAAACCAGTGTCCAGAGATGCATTTGTTTCTAGGCTAAGAGGACGCAAAGCAGTTCAAGATGTTCAGGCCAACCTTCTGACACTGAGAAATGCATGGTGGTCAAGGTGTTGTATGAAGCAAGAGAGATACCTTCAAAAAAGATAGCTGCATCAACTCTCCAACCGACATTACACTATTGAAGCAGGTTGTTATGCTAATTTGTAGCTAGAATCTTGTCTTCGAGGCATCAGATACTGACTAAGAGAGTTATGTGGGACAACAGGAGTAGTCAGAACTGGACATTGTTGATCTTTAGATCAGAGCTCAGACTTTGTTCATGCGAGGAAAGATCTGTGGAACCGTAATTTGTTCACCACAATTTGCTTTTTTGATCGAACCTCACCACAATTTGTTAATGAGATATAATGTGTTGATCATGTCATATTTTTTTTTTCTCAGGGTGCTTCTTAGAGATAGTGATCTGTGACACCGCATGCACATCTTGCACGCCTGTGCTGATTGTTTGCTTCTGGTAGTAGCGGCATGACAGCACGATAAATACCCAATTATTCTGGAACTGTAGAATCACGCGAGGATGCTCGAGGAGGGTATGTTGGGAGGTTGCAATTGAAAACGGAGACACGGCATGAGGAGTATCCACTAATCCACCGTGTAATGCTGTGATCAGATCAGAATCAGATGACCAAACACAGGTTAAGAGTTGGGAGCCTGGAGGTGAGCAAAGTCAACTAGCTGTCCCTCCACTGGCAATTTGCTTGTTAGTTATTCCACCTCAGAATCTTGATCAAATGCTAAATCTCACCGCCACCCACCCGTGCAGGCGGCTTTGCCTGTGATAACCGAGACATGACAGCCCCATAATCAAGTCAACTAGGGAATCTATTCTCGGGTTGGGTGGTTTTTGTTGCAGCAGCGCAGTTGCCTACACATGAGAATGATTCTTTCTGTCTGGCACTTCAGGTATCGAACTCCTTCCTCCTCTTTCGCTATATAAAGAGGGAAAACAAAGCCAGGAAGGCACCATCACACAATCTTGCCTTCTCTTGTCTTTTGTTCTCTTCCATTTCAAGAGAAAAGGAGCTCCACAACTTAGCTTCCTTCATCAGGATGGCCTGCCACCAGAGATCTTCGAGTGTGCCTTCGAGCCCTCGTTCCAACAAGATCGGTGTTGAGGAGCAGCTGCATACACTGAAGGCGACCATCTCTTTGCCATCTACTACTGTCGAAACCATGCGTCATGGTTTCATCAAGCTTGGGTGCATCTACAACTCCATTGACGAGCTCACATGCTTGCCCAGTAACCAGCGTCAGCAGAGGAAGGCAGTGGAGGAGGAGCTCGAGCGCTCTCTCATCTTGCTCGACCTTTGCAATACTGTGCAAGAGAGCTTCGCGGAGCTCAAGGCTACTATCATGGAGGCACAGGTAGTTCTCAAAAGAGGAGATGTTTCGGCTGTTCAGACCAAGGTTCAGTCCTACGCTCGCTTGGCTAAGAAGGCACTGAAGCAGATCAAGAAGATCAGCAACAAGGCTGCTTCTGACATGGAAGGATGCAGAGTAGTGAGGCTGTTGTCTGAAGCAAGAGAGATCACACTGTCGATGCTCGAATCAACATTGGTTCTCCTGTTGAAGCAGATTGTGATGCGGAGCTCTAGCAAATGGTCTCTTGTATCCAAGGCATTCCAGAAGAAAAGAGTCGTGTGCGAGGAGGAGCAGTTGCAGGTTTTGGAGTTGGACATCGTTGAGCTTGAGAGTGGAATTGAAACTTTGTTCAGGAGAATGATCCGGAGCAGAGTTTCTCTTCTGAATACGCTTAGCTTGTAGATTTATCCAACACCAACTCTAACCCTGCGACTAGCATCCACCTTTTAAGGATCTGCTGATCGAAACAATTTTGATGTATATATGTGAAAAAGTGCACAGAAAGTTATTCAATTGAGACACAAAATTTGGGTCCATCTCTTGTTGTCAATATCTTTTCCTGATACAAAGATCTTATGTGGTGTTTTTGTGCTTGCTTGGTATTCCTACTCTTTTGTTTGCATCATACAGAGGACAGCTCAAAGATTCCTAAAAATTCAGAGAGATTGGCTAACCATCATTCATTGGACATTTTATATAAATTATGCACGCTACCATTTTACCAATGGTATCATTGCTCACATGACATGTGCCCTCAACGGCAAGCACAAGATCCTTATATGGTGGATCTTGCTCTCCTAGCTAAAACATACCAGCTCCGAGCCACGACGCTTGTGCTCAATTACTCACCCCTTTCCAAGAAGCGAATTATAAGTTTTTATTTAGTGCTTTAGGCTGCATAACACGCTATTGCACTGCTTGTTCAAGGATCCTGGAATCTGGAGACATCACCGGCTGATCGTAAGCTGAAGAAATAAAAAGGAGAAAAAAATATTCATTTGTTGTGAAGATTGGTGTCATTGTCGCATCAGGAAAGAACCATGCATATTGAACGATGAGATTCTTGTTGTCTGCAAGGTCAAACGTGCCACTATTTCGATCCGCCTGTGGGATACAGAAGAAGCAACCGATGCCTGAGTCGAACCATATATACGCGTCACTCGTCCAATTTCAGAAGAAAATGTGTCACTGCAGCCATGGCTTTGCACCTCAAGTCTGCTACTGTGCTTTCAAGCCCCTCCGGGTCCACGAACTATATGTCGATGAACAGATCCAGAGCGTCCTCATCATCTGCGATTTGGGAAGGTCTAAACTGCACATATTGGCTAGAAAAAGCTCGAGCGATTGTTTGTTGTGCTAGATCCAAGCAATGTGCAACTCTCCTATGTATTCTCGAAAAAAAGGAAACCATTCTTACATGCAACTGGTTCTCAGTGGAGGAGACGAAGCAAAAATACCACAGAAAATCCAGTCGTACAACCAAGTAGCGAAGAAAGCGCATACAGCATTGCATGGAGTAGAGTCCGCTGATGTCTGAAGCAAACTACATGCTGTAGAGTCCGCTCCTTATCTTGCAGGAAGTAAACGAACAAAGATTGGTAGCCCACGCCTCAAAGCCCATAGAGGTCGGCTACTAGACTGTATTGCTTGCTCTAAACTGACTTTGACCCCTTGAAGCAAAATATTAGATCTTGGTAGCCCACACGGCCCAAAGCCTATATAGATGGGCTGTGTTGCTCTATACACAGGAGTCCAAGAACCAAATCGATCCTCCCCAACCAACACTGGAATCTCAACCATGCGAAAGCTCGGAGACCTCAAGGGCGAAAAGCGCCGGCGCCTGGTGGCGACTGAGGACCACGATTACCTGGAAACCATCACCGATGAGCCTCGCAAGGAGAATAACATCTGCTGTTATCCAGGATCCGAGCAATACGCACATAGCGATGAGTTATTGCGTGCGGCGCGCTGGATCGTCCACGTCTCCTCTACTGCTCCAGGTACAGGTACAGACAAAAACAACTAACTAGACCTCTCAAATCCCTAATTTCCGGGATCGTTTGTTTGAACACTGTAAGAACTGTGGCTGGCATCTTCAGAAGTCGGGTAATAAAAATCAAATCCGTCATCGAAGTTCCTCACTAATGGCGTGCACGCGCGCAGATGGGATAGAGAATCGACAGTGTAGCGGCATCTTCATCCAATGCGACAGCAAAGAAGGGCTTGCCAGGATACTGACTTCCGATCTTGCCGGCGACGGGAAATTGTACGATCCAGCACCAACGGTACAAGGAATTTCTTTTTATTTTTCAAGTGAATACAAGCAAACTCTTTGCTCTGATAACTGTCGCATTTATATTGTTAAACTGGCCTGCATAACTCATCTACTCATCGTGCAGTCGTCTTGTGCGCTTCATCTGTTTACTGCTTGCCCGCATTTGTGTGCCACATTATTATAGCATAACCAGCTCAGTTTGTTACTTACAATTTTATTTGTACTTATTTGGTTGTTTATGCTGTCTGTCAAGACGGCTTCACAAGTTCACATCACATCTTGGCAGATAGAAGTTCACTTGCTGAACGAGGACGTCGTAGAAGGACGCTTGTTGTTCTTCAGTGAATGCTATCAATTTGCTTTGTTGGAGATCTCCTTGAGCTCATCGTTTAAGTTGGAGCTACCTTCCGTTGGTTGTAGCCCATGCTATGGTCAGAAGGTATATACAATAGCTAGGGACAAAGACTTGTTCCTTCGCTATACGCACGGGACTATTATGCGCGAAGAAAAAGATCACTTCATGTTTCTCAACTGTAGTCTCCCTCCGGTAACATCATACCTGCCATGATCGCTTGATGTATCCATGTTTCAGTTTGCGTAACTGTGGTTGCAATTCTGTGTTGCAGTGTGCCGCGGGAGGGCCAGTGATTAACCACTCTGGCGATCTCGTAGGTATTTCATCAGTTTGGGAAATCTCTTCTATAGCTACGATCCTCACATGCATTGAAATGTGGACAAAGTATAGGTATGTGCTATTATTGCTCTATGCTTTATTAATTTAAGCATGTCACTAGCACAAAATAGGGCTATAGTGACACATGGCATTTTTTTTCCAGTGGTGGTGGACCCAAAACTCCCCAATGGGAAGCCGTGCGCTGACATCACTAAAAATGAGATTCAATACCTGTGATGGTGCGTGATGACTTCAGCAAGAACCATCACCGGGAATCAATACTGGTGGCAGCTGGTGCTCATGTAAGCGATCTCCAATATCAATGGCGGTTTTGTTGATGTCATCCCACCATCACTATAAAATTCTGAGCTTATTGGCTATCTCACAAGCCTAAATTGACTCGAGTATAAAAGAAACTTATGGTTTCTAGCCTTCACTTCCTCTCTCCCATTCCCTCCACCCCCGCGCGCTGCCCACCTCTCTTCCCTCTTCTCCCTTCTCCCCACATGCTGCCCTCCTCCCGCTCCTCCCTCCCTCAAGTGCAGGGGTGCCATGGTCGCCTCCTCCTTCGCCGAGCGCGATGGTGTTGGCGCGAGCGCAGCCGCCTCCTCCCTCGAGCACGCGGACGCAGGTGCGGTTGCTGTCGCCTCCTTCTCCACTGAGTGCGCAGGGGCGCCGTGGGTGTGGGCGCGGCCGCCGTCGTTGCCTCCTCCTCCCATTGATAACACTTTGATTTGTTTACACCTTTCAAGTTTAGAAACTAGCTCAATGTACATTTCATAACATTGTATGGTCACAAGATGTGTTAAAAAGTCTTGGAACTCAACAGTAGTTTCTTAAGTTATGATCAGAGCAACTTACATCTCTTTGACATTCAACCATGACGCCTTGATACTAGGTAAGAAGAAAAACTAGTTGGTTATCAGGGTTGATGCTATCCCTATTTGCTAGCTTCCACGAGTTGGTCACCTTTCGGAAACAACAGACATGGAATCGCATCTGCAATTTTTGGACATTAAACCTGCCATAAGGCATAGATTTATGTTTTAGTGCTGAGCCTGTTCGACATGCAAAAATATATTGGATTTACTGCAATTTAATAGTGATCTAATGACATTTTGAAGTTACAAAAAACGGGATGTATCCTATAAAACCTTTTGGTCTCGTGGGATATTGTATATGCGGTGTATTCTTTTTGACCAGAAAGAATAGTATTATTTGAGATACTAATTGTTAGTAGATCTCAACATTGGGCCCAACGGTCCAATGTCAGATCGCGCCCTGATCGGGGACGCTCCAACCCTCCTCTGGTTGGTGGGCCCCCGTCGCACTGCGCACATAAAAGGGGAGAGACGGTGGGGCACGGAAACCCAAGTTGACCGATGCTACTAATCTCTCCCACAAACCCTAATCCGATCCAAGAAGGGGCGCAGCCAGCGATGGGAAGACCCGCCGCCGTCACGACACCCGATCTCGCCGCCGTCCCGGGCCAGTGCCGGTGGAGACCCGAAGGCCTTCGACATCGGCGGCCTCCCTCTCCGCTTCCTCAACATGTCGCCGAGGCCCTCGACTTCATCCTCGCCGACGACATGCCTGGGACCGGCACTGCCGCCAGCTCTTCATCGGCCCTGGCCCTCACCACGGCAACAACACCCGCTCCTCCGTTCAACAATCCAGGTAACTCTCTCTCTCTCTCTCTCTCTCTCTCTCTTTCTCTCTCTCTAGTTCCAGAACCAGAAACCATTGAATCCACATGATTGCCTCACTAGATGCTAGCCTAGGTCAGATCAGTCTTAACATTGGCATCAGAGCCACCTTTGCGCTAGATCTAGTTGAGGACAGGGGTCGTTTTCCTTTTGGATCGGCCAAAGAAAATCAGAAAGAAAGAAACCCGAACCCCCAAAATCTAACCCTAGGGTTAGGGTTACAGATCCATGAGAGCAGAGGCGCGCGGTGGAGTTTTGGTCTCTTACCCGGTCTTCTCGCTCATCGCTGCTCGTCGGCGTTCGGGATAGAGGCGTCAGAGCGCTGTCGCAAGGCTGCTCGACGGTGGTGGGCTCACCCTCGGGTGAACGCCCGCGTCGGTGAGAGGGCTCGTGGCGGCGCCATCCTTCTTCGCCACATGCTCCGCCGATGGCTCAGGCCGCCTCGCCACTCGCACTCACCGTCGCTCATCGTCGAGAGCATAGAAGAAGGGAGAGGAGGTGGGGAAGAGGGGAAATGAGGCTAGGGTTTGGGGGAGCCCGCGGCACAGCGCCGTTTTTGTTCGCGCCGAGAAGCGCGTCTGGCCGTCCATCGCGATGGACGGCCAGGATGGAGGCGCGCGTGAGGGCGGCTTGGCTGGGCTAGGCCGTCGGTTTCATGCGCGCTCGTGGGCTGGGCCGAAACAGAGCTGCGCTGAGTTTTTGGGCCGTTTTGGGCTAAAACTACAGTGCTGTGTACAGTAGCTTCTAAATTTGTATTTTGACTGTTTTTGAGTCAAATTTGATCAGAATTTAATTTAAAGATTGATGAATTTGCTTCTGTTAAAATATGAACCAACGAGATTATTTTTTCAGAGGACAAATTAAGAAGTTTTTGCTACTATTTATACATGTTCTATGCTATGTTTCCGCTGCAAGATTATAGAATTAGTGATTATTGATAAAATTAATCTTTTCTAAAATTAAATTTCGAACCAACGGAAGAATTTAATTTTAGGAGCATTAATTTTCAGATTATATGTCATTGTAATTTTCTGACCAATGTTGTTAATTGCAATGTCATATTAATGATGATTTATGTATTATGTCTATTTTCTGCCCAACGGTAATGTAGGTTTAATACATACATGGTAGAATTTATATGTTATTTTTATTCTCATTTTTCATGGTTAATTTTAGGAGCAACCATGATGGCTTTCCTTCTCCAGATCCCAATATTGAAAGGGGACAACTATGGGGAGTGGAAGAGAAAGATTGACCTTGCCTTTGTTATGGGTGAGATGGACTGGGTAGTGACTACACCATGTCTAACAGAGCCTCCTGAGCTTGTGAGAGGCATAGATGAAACAGATGCTGCTTGGCAATAAAGACAGAGGGATGATGCTCCCGACAGAGCTCGAGTTCAACTTAAGCACAGAAGATAGGTTCTTGACAACAAAAAGTGCTTGGCACTTGTCAAGAACATGATTGAGCCCGCTATTATGGGCTCAATCCAGAATGAAGACACAGCAAAGGATTATCTCCAGAGGATGGAGAACCAGTTTACTGGGTCTTCTAAGACTTATGCGATATAGATGATAAGACAATTGGTGAATGAACAGTACACTGGTGGTAGCATAAGGGAGCACATTCTAAAGATGAACAGTTTGGCTGCAAAGCTAAAGACTGTGAATCTAACAATTCAAGAAGACCTCCTTACCACATCAGTTTGACAACTTTGTTTCCAACTACAACATGAACCCACAAAAATGGACATTTGAGCAGCTTATTACCAACAATGTCCAAGAGGAGGACAGATTCAAGGAGAAGTATGGTGGTTCGTCCACTATGTAAAAGATAACAAGAACAAGGGCAAGCAGCAAAAGAAACCGGTCTTTTACTCTAAGCCTATGGGCAAGCAGCAGCATAGACCTCAGCAGGGACAGGTTGTAGTGGACAAGGACACATGCCTCCACTGCAACCAGAAAAGACACTACAAGAAGAATTGTCCTGACTAGCTGAAGTTGTTCATGCAAAGAAATAGTGAGAACATTATTACATTTATAAATGAATCCTTGTATGTTAATTATTCTAGATCCACATGGTGGATTGATTCAGGAGTGACTATTCATGTTGCAAATTGTTTACAGGGGTTCCGTACGATGAAAACCATGGGAAGAGACGAAGGTTTGATAAGAGTGACTAATGGAGTAGAAGCCAAAGTTGAAGCTGTAGGAGATCTTCACCTAGAGCTTAGAGATGGCTTTATTCTTAGACTTCATGGTATCTTTTATGTACCTTCGTTACAGAGAAACTTAATAAGTGTATCGTGTCTTGATTATGATGGTTATGATTGTTATTTTGGTAATGGCAAATGTGAACTTATGTTCAATAATGAATGCATTGGTTTTGCGTCTTTACAAGATAAGCTTTATTTATTGTCACTTGGTGATAATATGAATGCGATACATGATATGAATGATAATGTACATGATATGAATGTCCCTACGTCCTCGTCGACTAAAGTTAACAAGAAAAGAAAGAGAACTCCAAGCGTCTCATTGAAATTATGGCATTGTCGCTTAGGCCATATTTCAAGGGGAGAATTGAGAGACTTGTAAAGAATAAAATTCTTCCTCCATTGGAGTTCACAGACTTAGAACAATGCATTGAATGCATTAAAGGAAAATACGTAAAAAAAATCAAGAAAGACGTAAAAAGAAGCACGAGAATATTAGAGATCATTCATACGGATATTTGTGGTCCTTTTCCCGTCAAGAGTGTGGATGGTTATGACTCGTTTATAACATTCATAGATGACTACTCCCGCTATGGTTACATTTATCCAATCAAAGAAAGATCAGAAGCATTGGATAAATTCAAGACATTTAAAACAGAAGTAGAAAATCAACATGATTTAAAGATTAAAGTTTTAAGGTCCAACCATGGTGGGAAGTACTACGGGAGGCATACGCCTTATGGACAAGTCCCAGGACCTTTTGCTAGGTTCCTACAAGAACATGGTATAGTAGCCCAGTATTCTATACCGGGCGAACCACAGCAGAATGGAGTAGCAGAAAGGCGTAACCGTACCTTGATGGATATGGTGCGCAACATAATGAGCTACTCCACATTGCCAGTGAGCGTATGGATAGAGGCATTAAAAACCGCTATTCATATTCTCAACAGAGTTCCAAGTAAATTGGTGCCCAAAACACCATATGAATTATGGACTGGAAGAGTGCCTTCACTGGAACACCTCCGGGTGTGGGGGAGTCCTGCAGAGGCGAAGATCTTCAACCCGAGTCTTGGAAAGTTGGATCCCAAGATAGTGAGTTGTCATTTTATTGGCTACCCAGAAAGGTCCAAAGGTTTCTGTTTCTACTGCTTAGACAGATACACGAAGTTTGTAGAAACAAGACATGCCATCTTCTTGGAGGACGAAATAATTAGGAGGAGCATGGTAGCTCGAGGGATCGATCTTGAGGAGAAGCGGGTATATGTACCCAATTCTATGAGTCAAGAACTTTTCTTCTCACTACCTGTTGATGTTGAGCCTGTGATATCTGACATTGCAACGCTAACACCTGTTGTCACTCCACCTGTGGTACAAGAGGAACCTGCCACTGATGAGAGGGAGCAGCAGCAGCCACACACAGATGATGTGCCAGAAGAGCAGGCTTCACAAGAGCCTCAACCAGAGATTATGCCAAATGAAGGGGCCCCTAGGAGGTCTCATAGAGCTAGAAAGTCAGCAATACTAGCTGACTATGAACTGTATAATACAAAAGAATATCATATGGAGGATGACCCCACCTCATATGAAGAAGCCACGAGAAGTGCCCACTCATTTAAATGGTTGGAGGCCATGAAAGATGAAATGAAATCAATGAGTCTCAATGAAGTTTGGGACTTAGAAGAAATTCCTAAAAGAGCCAAAACAGTAGGCTGCAAATGGGTCTACAAGATTAAATATGACTCTAGAGGGAATATAGAAAAGTTTAAGGCACGACTTATGGCTAAAGGCTTTACATAAAGAGAAGGAGTTAATTACAATGAGACTTTTTCTCTAGTCTCTTATAAAGATTCTTTCAGAATTATAATGGCACTAGTGGCACATTACGACTTAGAATTACATCAAATGGATATAAAAACGACATTTCCAAATGGGGATTTAAAAGAAAGAGTTTACATGGCACAACCGAAAGGTTTTGTTGTGGAAGAAAAAGAAAAGATGGGATGTTGTTTAAAGAGATCCATTTATGTATTAAAGCAAGCTTCAAGACAGTGGTACTTGAAGTTTGATGGAACAATAAAGAAATATGGATTTGAAGCAAATGTTGAGGACAATTGCATCTATGCAAAGTTCAAAAATGGAAAATTCATTTTCCTAGTTTTATATGTGGATGATATTCTACTGGCCAGTAGTGATATCAGTCTACTACAAGAAACAAAAAAATTCTTGTCCTCAAATTTTGACATGAAAGATCTTGATGAAGCATCATATGTTTTGGGCATTGAGATTCACCGAGATCGAAAAAAGTATGCATTATGACTGTCTCAAAAGACGTATATAGAAAAGGTGTTGAAGAAATTCAACATGCACAAATGCAGTGCTACACCTGCTCCTATAGTCAAGGGAGAAAGATTTGGGGATTGGTAAAAACCCAAGAATAAGTACGAGCTCGATGATATAAAAATGAAACCATATGCTTCGGCTGTGGGAAGCTTGCAGTATGCGCAAGTGTGTATACGCCCTGACTTAGCGTTTGTCACCGGGTTACTTGGCAGATTTTAGAGTAATCCAGGCCCTGAGCATTGAAAGTTGATAAAGAAAGTCTTATGATATTTGCAAGGAACGAAAAGCCTCGTGTTGTTATACAGAAGATCAGATTCACTCCAAGTGGTGGGGTATTCTGATTCAGACTTTGCAACAGATAACACGAAATCCACATCAGGATATGTGTTTACCCTGGCAGGAGGAGCCATTTCATGGAAAAGCTCCAAACAGACTATCATAACAGGGTCTACCATGTATGCCGAGTTTATAGCATGTTATGAGGCCACGGGGCAGGTCAACTGGCTAAAGAAATTTATACCCGGATTAAGAGTGGTTGACAGTATTGAGAGACCACTAAACTTATACTGCGACAATAAACCAGCAGTAATGTATGCTCACAACAATCAATCCAGTAATGCCGCCAAGTACATTAATATAAAGTACTATGGTGTGAAAGACAAAGTCCAGGATCGCACTATAAGTCTTGAGCATATCAGGACTGAAAGAATGCTTGCGGATCCGCTCACGAAAGGCCTACCACCCAGCGTGTTCAAGGAGCACGTAGCCGACATGGGATTAAGGGAAGCCTTATGATTCTGGACTTAGGGTCCAATGAAAAGTATCTATTTTCTGAACAGGGATGTGTATAGTAGCTGTTGAATCTATTAGCGTTTAGCTGTGACGATGAAATATGCTCTATATGTAAATCCGTGATGAAATGGAAAATATAAAGTAATGATAAAGTGAGATCTAGGAGGAGAATGTTAATAGATCTCAACGTTGGGCCCAACGATCCAACGTCAGATCGCGCCCTGATCGGGGGCACTCCAACCCTCCTCTGGTTGATGGGCCCCCGTCGCACTGCGCACATAAAAGGGGAGAGACGGCGGGGCACGGAAACCCAAGTTGACCGACGCCATTAGTCTCTCCCACAAACCCTAATCCAATCCAAGGAGGGGCGCAACCAGCGACGAGAAGACCCGCCGCCGTCACGACGCCCGATCTCGCAGCCATCCCGGGCCAGTGCCGGTGGAGACCCGACTTCAACACCGGCGACCTCCCTCTCCGCTTCCTCAACACGTCGCCGAGGCCCTCGACTTCATCCTCGCCAACGACATGCTCGGGACCGACGCTGCTGCTAGCTCTTCATCGACCCCAGCCCTCACCATGGCAACAGCATCCGCTCCTCCGTTCAACAATCCAGGTAACTCTCTCTCTCTCTCTCTCTCTCTCTCTCCCTCTCTCTCTTTAGATCCAGAACCAAAACCCATTGAATCCACATGATTGCCTCACTAGATGCTAGCCTAGGTCAGATCAGTCTTAACATTAATAGCCTATTTGGAGTACCCAAATATGTCTATTAATATTCCAGTGAAGTCAAAATCTCCTAGTCCTCTGAATCTAGTTTTCCTTCGATTGCAATAAAATAAAAGTTATGATTCATTTATAAAAATTATTGCAGACGTATTGCCCGGCCAATGCTCGGTATGTGCCTTAGCACGGTTAAACTTCTGGACATCGCACATCTTGATAAACTCTACAAAAAATACGGCATTAAAAATGGTTTCATTGCAGATCAGGTAAATTTCAACTTAACTTCGAGTATTCGTCTGTAGTATTACAAACTCTTTTGATCTATATATACCTGATGATCTAGGTGACCCAATATTCTACTGCGGAGAAGCTTGGCATTAATTAGACAAGGAGATGTGATTGTTTCGTTCTATGGGATTTCTTCTTGCTATCTACCTCAGGTATGTGAAAATATCTCTAATATGGGAAATGATTTATAAATGTGTGGGATTATGTGATAATATGTTTATGATCTCCTTGGAGACGTTAATCAGTTCATCACTTTGCCTGTACAATTTCCTGATGCTTTACCTGGAAAAGGTATATGCTTACCTCATGATCTGAACTGTTGCAATACTTCTGAATCTATTATTGATACTATTATCCTCATCGACAGCTTAGTTGGAGCACATTGACCATAGCATAGATGGTTCTTAGTTATGTTTCATGTGTTGCTATTTTTGAAATCAATATGATGTTTGATTGATTCATTTGAACATGCTCGTCATTCTACCATACAATTTATTGGTGTCCTATATAAGAATTAAGAACTAAGCTTGTTATGCCCATTTTCTAAAAGAAATAATATAAGAACTAAGCTAAATTTGTACCTATGTAATAAACAGTTCATTTTTAAGTCCATGTTTTTCTTAGAGCCGGCCAAATGTATAATTATGAGTGTTACAGAGTTAATAGAGAAGTAAACATATTATAATTATTATAAGTATGCTCTGAAAATCACTCATATCTCATAAAGGCCACAAAAGCGTTTGGAAAAAAAGGTATATGGTATCTCCTTCATTAACTTATGAAATCCATGTCAATCAGTGGCTAGCAGCAGCCACCCTAATGTAGTGATAATACAAATATTGGGTTTACAGACTCCCCGAAAGCATGGAAAATAAAATATAAAGAGCAAAATACAGTACACAATCACACTACCAGAGTTTGTCCCTTTTCATGCACTCATATGAATGACATATATATGTAGATGACTCAAGCGAGAAATGACTCAGCGGGGTGTGCTACCTTTTTAATGGGGAGGGGTTGGGGGGAGGGGGGGGGGGGGTGGTTACAGGAACAGGAGAACGCACCAGTCCAGTCGTGATGATGATTGATTTTTTATTGCTGCAATCCACGTGCATGTCCAGGACTCTAGGGAATAGATTTTATTTGTTGCCTTGTTTCATAGCTCAGCTTGGAAAAGGAATCACTAGACATTCTCTAAAATTCAGGTGTATTCTGCAAGGACTGATACCCTTATGCTTCATTCATGATAGTATGTGTAGTCATTTGACAGTCTAATCATTGTCCAGTACTTGTAATGACTATATGTGGCACTGGATCAAGAACGTTGCACTTCCTATATATATGCTTGTGCCGTCTGAAATTCACAAACTTGTCATTCCGTCGACCTCCAACTGGCGATCCTCCGCCTTGATCTCCTTAACCCCAAGGCGATCTCCAACCCGAGGCGAACACGTCCCCAACCCCAAGAAGGATCGTCGTCGGATCGAGCCGGATACGAACACGCACTGTGACATCACATGTAACATGTTCCCGTCCTCTCCTCCTCTGTGCTTCGTCGATCCGCCGACCATCGTCGGATCTGCTTCGTACGTACTCACCCAACACCAATGGCGGGCGGCGCCGACGACGTCAAGAAGGAGGCGGCGCCGCAGCTCCTTTCAGTCTCGTGGAACCAGGACCGCAGCTGCTTCACGGCGGCCACCACCGCCGACTTCCGCGTCTTCAGGTGCCGCCCCTTCGGCGAGTACCTCCGCCGCGTCCACGAGGACGGCGGCGGGTTCGCCGTCGCGGAGATGCTCTTCCGCTCCAACATCTTCGCCACCGTCGCCTCCTCCTCCTCCAACAACAACACCAGGGACCACTTCAACGTCGAGGTGTGGGACGACATTACACACAAGTGCCTGTGGCAACGTGGCTTCCCGACGGCCGTCCGATCCGTGCGCGTGTCGCGGGAACGCATCGCCGTCGTCGTGGACCGCGTGGTCAGGGTGTACCCGCTGTTCAAGCCCACGCGGCTGCTGTGCAAGGTGGAGACGACGCCTAACCCGCGGGGTTTGTGCTGCCTCTCGTGCCGCTCCGATGAGACCACCGTGCTCGCGTGCCCCGGGACGGTGAAAGGGCAGGTCCGCGTCGAGCGCCTGGACGAGGACACGACCAGGTTCATCGAGGCGCATAGCTCGGACGTTGCGTGCATGGAGATGACCCTGGACGGGACGGTGCTGGCCACGGCCAGCGTCAAGGGCACACTCGTTAGGGTCTTCAACACCGTGGATGGAACGTGCTTGCAAGAGGTCACCAGAGCACGCTTTTCACATAATAATTCTTGGAGTGCAATAATATTATTGAATTTCTTTGGAGATTGTTTTAATTATGATATATATATATATATATATGTATATATATATATATATATATATATATATATATATATTTGTAAGTAGGCTGTATAAGTAACTGATGACGTGATGGTTTACTGAATAATTTGCAGGTGCGCAGGGGCCGTGATAGCGCCGAGATATACAGCATCGCACTGTCGCCTGACTTACGGTGGTTGGCAGTGTCGAGCGACAAAGGGACGCTTCACGTTTTCAGCCTGAGGATCAGAGGCGCGGGGCAAAAAGACGCAGCTGACGTGCCATCGGCAGCTTCTGTTTCGCTTGCACAACCAAACACGGTACCCAATGCAAGGTCATCCTTGTCGTTCATGAAAGGTCAGGACAAATTCTGTTTCTATTAAATGACATATACTACTATACGTTTTCTACCAGCGACATTATTTACATCGCTTCCACGGCAAGCTATTAGAACATTTTTTTTAATTGTTACAATAAGCTTTACTTCTGTTGAACAAAAAAAAAAGGAGGTTACTTCTGTGAAATGTCACTGCGTTGTAAAATTATTTCGAAATATAAATATCGTAGCAAACTGTTAGTACACACAGTTCAGTCATACAGTTATTTTACCACCCAAGCATTTGGTTTTGTCCAATTTATTTCATACAAAATTTCATCTCTTTAATTCCCTAAAACTTTTTAATTTGATCACTTCCTCACCCCCATAGTGATTGTTGTTACTGTACAAGTTAGGTTTGAACTCTTGAACATACTTCACCTCAGTAGCATCTTTTCTTGATTATACAAATTTCTTATTCACTTCAAATCCTCCAGGGTTTCTACCGAATTACTTCAGTTCAGAATGGTCATTCGCTCAGTTCCATTTACCAGAAGCCACACGCTACATTGTTGCATTTGGGGAACAAAACATTGTGATGATTCTCGGGATGGATGCCAGGTACCCTTATTTTCTTACACAAGCCTTATGAAATGAATGTTGCCCCATTAATTGAAAACTACGCTGTCAGAAACTCCCACATAAAAAGAGGAATGTTCTTCTCTGGCAATTTTCATTTTCAAAAAAATATATATGGCTAGTTTTGCTTTCAGAAATGTATGATTGCACATTTTATTGAACACTTATACATTTTGTTTGTACTCAGTATACCTTGATCTTCTCACTTTATTCTTTTGTTTCTGTTTTGGGAATGTTTAGTTTCTATAAGTGCAGCTTTGACCCAGTAAAAGGCGGGGAGATGGTGCGGAAGGAATTCTTCCGGTTTCTCCATGATAAGAACACACCTGCTGCTGGGACCCTGATCTCCACATGAACGTCAAATATATGGTGACCAATGTAGTGATATATTTGTTGCACAGAGAGAGGGTTCGAGTCAGTTCAATGTGAAAATGTATTTGTAAATCGACACGATGGTAATACATATTATAGGAGTGTCACCTGATGAAGGGGATATAATCCTAAACATCGGTCATCTTTTATTAGTAATGGTTTTCTGTTAAGCACGTGCATAGAAGGAAACAACAATTCTACACATGATATAAGGAAATGGCATTATGGTTAGTATATGGTTTATGTTAAGCATATAAATATAAGTACACAACAATTAATTCTACACATGATACAATCAAATAACAGTATGCGGTATAACAATTGTCTTATATATTCTAACTCATCAATTTTGCTGGTTTGTCCTCCAATACACATATTTTTCTCCTAGATGTTACGGCAACTATATGAGGTCAATCACAAATAGGGGTGAGTCCTTATACATACATAGAGTGTGCGTTTGTACCGTGTTTCACAAAAACAAAATAAGGTCAGATCTGAAATGACTCACAATGACTGGGCCAAACTCAGGGCTTTTTTTTTTTTGGCATAATAAGCTTTGCAGAAGATCGCTATTGAATTCCTCTATTGGTGTATGTAGTTGTCGTAGACAACATTATCAGATACAAATTACATCATTTTATCAAAACTCACAAGTGCCAAAATGGCTGCGGTAGGGTAAGAAAATAATGATCTCGCCTTCTTCTCATATGTTGCTGATCGATCCATATATTACTATGGCTTTAGAACAATATGATATAGCCACATGTTATAAGAATAGTGGACGATTCGACGGTATGGTTTCTTTTATTGATTGGTGGAAAGCTATTCTTCATGAGTAGATACCACAAAAACACCACATATTTTTGTCGACTTATCAAAGGATCTGGTTCCGTTAATGTCGTTCCAAAGCTTTGGGAGAGCATCGTGCTCCTATCCGCTCACGCCAATATAGCGCTTTTGCATGCCGTTTTCGAAGCATATAGATCTTCCCTAACATTTAGTAACTACCGCCGAACTCTGCATGAACCCGTATCCGACGTATACTTTTCCAATTTAGGAAAGTAGAAGTACGACAAACGCACTTGTCGCATTCCGAATCGAGCTACAATGTCAATATATATCGACGGCAAAAATGCTTGTTCAAAATTTAAAAGTCCAGTTCAGTTCACCAAAATGTCTAAGAAGTTGGGTGGTCCACCATGCCGAAATTGGTCGGCCAAAAAACCGTACATTGCTAAGTTGATACTACTACTATGATCTCAAATTGTAGAAACTCCAGGGTATATATATAGTAGTCAGTTGGCACAGTTTAATTTGGAAATGAAGTTATGCAGTCAGCTCACTAAATGAATTACTCCTCTCCAGATTCACCCCCACTTTTAGTTGGCGAGTTAATTTCCTCCCTTTTAGGACGGGCCAAAACAAACTCCACACCAGTTCACACCACCCCAATCATCGGTACCAATCCATCATAAATCCTCTCGGCCTCCTCACGCGCCCCCCGCCGCACCACCGAGCTCCACACCGAAACGCTCGCGCGCCGGCCATCATCCAGCCGGAGATCCACCGCACACGAGGACGTGGCCTGCTTCCGTTGCCAGTAGCCCTCTCGTCGCAACCTGGGGACGGTAGCATTTTCCAGGGAAAAAAGCCGGTGAGTTGCCGTGCCGCCCGCTGCTGCATCGTCCCTTCTGCCGTTCGTGCCGTCTTCGCCTTGCTCACTCGCCGCTATAAGACTGGGGTACCCCCTTGCCTGCTTCCACACAACTCATCATCAGTCTCTCTCTTTTGCATCCTTGCGTTGAGGAAGACGAGGGGAAGGAGGTGTGAATCATGGCGGCTAAGGATGATGCGATGCGGTGCGCCGGGAAGCTCGGGATGGTGGCGTCCGTGGCGGCGAACCTCATCACGCTCGCGTGGATCATCCGCAGGCGCTACTTCGGCGGCGGGAAGGGCGGATCCGGCAAAAACAAGGAGGAGGAGATGAGCATGGTGGAGGCGTCCACGGGGAAGCCGCCGGTCACCCACGACTCCATCGTTAACCTCGACCAGTGAGTGATCCATCTTACCATCTATGTTGTTTTGTGACCTTTGTTGTGAAGTGATCCATCCATCCGCGGATCTAGTCCGTTTTTGTGATCGATCTTTGTGGAGTCTAAATATATATGTGTATATGTATCTACATCCATGATTTCAAGATCTATGACGATGCATGGCACTGTACGCCGCCCCTGATATATATGATGCCCTTGTGTGTTGTTGTTTTGCAGCGGCGACCCGACCATGTACCAGGCGTTCTGGCGCGGGACGGGCGACCGCGCCACGATCGTGATCCCGGGGTCCCAGACCATGAGCTACTTCTCCGACGTGGCCGGGTTCTGCTGGTTCCTCGAGCCCCAGTTCGAGACCGAGGTGCGCCGCCTCCACCGCCTCGTCGGCAACGCCGTGGAAGAAGGCTACCACGTCCTCGTCGGCACCGGCTCCACCCAGCTCTTCCAGGCAGTGATCTACGCGCTCTCCCCTGCAGCCGACGGCACGCCCATGAACGTCGTCTCGCCCGCGCCGTACTACTCGGTAAGTAACAACACCAGATCTATCAATATCGTATAGCCAGTATCTAGCGGCGCTTGTTATCGTAGGAATATTCTTAGAGACGATTTGCTGGTTATTAATTAAATAAGATTTTTGAATATGTTCGAGTCAAGTTTCAGTTGTTACTTTTTAGGTGTTGCATTAGTTGCTTTTTGATATGGCAAAGATGATTCTCATAGTTTCTTATATGATACACTATATCATTTCTTATGTATGATACACTATATGTTTGTAATAGGTATCAGCGTATGTTGCATAACTCATTTATGTATGTTGCAAATAAAGGCTACTTTTGAATGTTCAGATATTTACTTTGTACGAGACACAATCCTGATCTTGTACACAATTAAGTTGCAATAATAGTTATGTTCATATATCTTGCTGATCCTTACATGTTCCAATATATTTGCCTTTTGAATTGTAGTTATTTATTTATATGTTGGCATGTTGCGATTAGTGTTCTTTTTTATTTGTGTATTTTTTAGGAGAGAATATTTCGATTAATTATAAATCTTTTAATTTCCTGATAAAAGGTAAATCGTTTTGGTAATATGTTTTACTGCAGTAACGAAACTGACTGATCTGCTTGAATGTCTGCAGTCATACCCGTCCGTGACAAACTACCTCACTTCAGGGCTCTACCGCTGGGCCGGCGACGCCAATACTTTCAACAGCGACAACTGCATCGAGCTCGTCTGCTCGCCGAACAACCCCGACGGCGGTATCCGCAAGGCCGTCGTCAAGTCCGGCAGGGCAGTCCATGACCTCGCCTACTACTGGCCGCAGTACACGGCCATCACTGAGGCGGCGAACCACGACATCATGCTTTTCACCGTGTCCAAGTGCACTGGCCATGCCGGCACGAGGCTAGGGTACTCTCTCAATGCATTTAGCCAATTGTTAGTTCTATACTTCCATATCATTAAAATGGGAATTACACATATGTGTGTTGTTGACATAACAAGATATTAATGGAGCATATATAAAAACTATATACACGTAAAAATACATTCAGCTTTGATCTTCTTTTTGCATGGATGGGCACAGGTGGGCTTTGGTGAAGGACAAGGAGGTGGCTCTACGAATGATTAAGTTCATCGAGCTGAACACCATTGGCGTGTCCAAGGACTCTCAGCTCCGTGCTGCAAAGATCCTTAGGGCCGTCACCAACGGCTATGACCTATCTCCTGCTGTAGAAGCGAACCGTCTTTTCCATTTTGCACGGCGCCAAATGGTGGAGCGCTGGAACAAGCTCCGTGCAGTTGTCGCCGCCACAGCCATCTTCAGCCTCCCAGATGACCTCCCCGGTTACTGTACTTTCTTCAAGGAGACCATCGCATCCACCGCACGTATGCCCCCACTTTTAAATTTCGGTTGTTTTGTTTAAAAGTAAAATAGTATTTTTCCATATATATCATAACGCTTTTTTATTTGAGTTGCAGCATTTGCCTGGCTACGGTACGAGAAGGAAGACGTCGATGACTTGGAGGGCTTCCTTCGCGAGGAGAAGATAATGACTCGTGGAGGAACGAGGTTTGGGGCAGACGGGAGGGTCGTTCGTGTCAGCATGCTAGACACCGATGAAGCCTTCAACGTGTTCATCGAACGACTTGCCTCCCTAACATGAGGGAACCAAATAATAGTTGTGTCCTATAAAAACAATGCTTGTGTGAGGGTGTTATAAGTGTGAGTCACCCGGTTGAAGGAATAACGTACTGGTATATTTTGTTTTCAGTAATTTTAAATGTGAGACTCTTATTAATGACTTAATATTATTGCTGTTATATAGTATTATTATATATAGGACATGGATTTTCTACCTAGGGGGATAGCTACACACACACACATACACACACACACACACACATACACACACACACACACACACACACACACACACACAAACACAAACACAAACACAAACACAAACAAATAAAAAACAATGCCCTGCCGGGTGGCTCATTGTTGCCGTCGGGTGCCCCGCCACCGCCGCCGAGGAGGGGGAGTCGGGGTGGTCACGATGCCAGGGAGAGAGTGTCGAGGAAGGAGGAGAGGGGCGCCATCAGATTCGGGCCCCTCCCCACCGGATCCGCCTCCTGCGCCACTCCCCGCACCAGATCCGGTGGAGGGAGCCCCCCCCCCTCCCCGTCGCCACCATGCGTGGGGGAGGGAGACTCAGCTGCCGCCGCCTCCTCGCATAGGGGAGGGAGGGATTCCGCCACCACCTGGGGAGAGAGAGAGAGAGAGAGAGAGAGAGGGAGGGAGAGAGAGGTGCGGGGGGGGGGGGGGGGGTGGAGGCGGGGGCGGTTAGGAGAGGAAGGGAGGTGAAGTGTGTTAGGGTCAGTGTGTCTTTTATACACTTGGATGCAAAAGATAATAGCGGGCCATATTTAGTTACTAGCGCGCTTTACTTCGGTGCCAGTTTAGTAACGGGCTAAAGCTTTCAGACCAGTTTAGTATCGAGCTGTGAGATGCCCGTTGCTATTTGATATAAGGCATTCGTTGATGAAAATCAGTTTTGTAGCAGTGTTAGTTCTCTAAACTTTCATATACGTTGTACTATCATTTTAAATGTTGTTGGTAGCACCATGTGTGGCTTCAGTTCAATAATAAGCTCATGTGCGGAGACTAACTTATAACTACTCGATTCCTACTTGTTGGTTCAGATGTACTCACCAAGAGACTTTGATTCGTTTTGACTTATAAATAAAATCGTGAGAATTTTCCCTGAAACGACCGTCCAACGGCTTTGCAGTTATTTGTTTTCATTATGAAAAATTACAATTACTAACGCCAAACTAATAATTAACAAAACTTTATGAGCTTTTGTAAAAAAAAAAACTGTACCACAGCTAGTATTTGGGATTGATCCCTCTTTCTTTCAAGTTTCACAGAAGACCAGGCCAAAAGATATGAAGTCATTGTTCATTCTATAGCCCAGTTTTTCTTTTCTGCTCTTAAAAAAGGTTTTGTTTTTGTATCTGCCGGTGAATCCAGTAATTTTACAAGGTAAGACTACTAGAGCACAGAATTAGAGAATCAGAGACAACTTCGTTTTTATATGTATATTGGTTCGATCTGCTTTTGTAATTATTCCGCAGGCTTGTTTGCCCAGTTGTGTCTTTTTTTTTTTTTTGCCTTCTCTTATTCTAAACAGATATTTTTTTCCTTACTAATTTAAGCGTTGTCTTGTAGGAGCCTCCTCTGCTGCTGTATTTGGTTCAAAGTAAAAGGAATTTTACAAGGAACCATCATTACAACAATCTATTCAGTTCAAGCCCCAACTTTTCTGCTCGCCACACGATAAGAAGCAGGGCCGCAACCACGAGCCACGCAGAAAATCTGGAGACCCATGAAGAGTAACAGCAAGACCACGGCGATGCACCCGAGCAACTCCCTGGAGCCAAGGACATGCGCTTTCACGAACGTCCTGATCTTCACCTTCCAACAGCTGTTGTAATGCTGGTTCAGATCGTCAATCACCTTATCCAATGCCGGCACCCTCGTCAGCCTCACCGACCTAGTCATGCCATTCCACAGCTCAGCCACTTCTTGATCGCTCTTCAAATGGTTCAGAACTATGCCACATTCCCGCAGCAGCCGCGCGTCGTCCTCGGTGTCGATGATCCCGTTCATCAGCTCAATGTACCGTGCAAATATCAGTGGCCCGGTACACACTGAGGCCTCATAAGCAACCAGGTTTCTCAGCACGACTTCGCTGTTGATGTCAACACCGATCACCGGTAAGTGCAGCGTCACGGTTTCTGAGGAGAAGTTGATCATGGAGAGGTCACCGACAGTTGGACAGAACTTGACACCGGCATAAGCCAGATCGGCGACACAAGGCACTGCAATCTCTTCTAGCAGAGGAGATAAGTTATTGTTCTTGTTCTGGACATCTGGTGGTTCGGAGGCTGCTTGTGTTAGCTCCTCTATGGGTTGGCTGAACACTGAAAGGCAAGGAAGGCTGGCGATAACCTTCACTAGGATTCTTACCATGAAATCCATTAGCACTGACATCAACTTCGAGCCGCGCTTAACGAGAAAGTCCACGACTGAATTCAGAGTCCTCTTTCTGTGACCATCTTTGCAACGTGACTCATCTTCATCGGTGCCAGCTGATTCGTCTGTACATCTTGGCACCATGTTTGAGTATAGGAAGTCAAGCAAGTGGGCGTATTGGTTGACGTCGGTGCATGGACAGCCAACTCCCCTGAATATAGACACTTGATAAAAGAACCCAATCAGCATAGTGATCAGCATAGATTGCGCAGGTTGTGTCCGAAGTCCGATCGCCTCATGGAGCAGAAATAGAGGGACCTGATTTTCCAGCATTACAATGTCACGTAGCAGCATGCTATTCTTGTTGTTATTCTTGCTGATAGTCTCCAGGAACTCAAGAAGAAATGACACATCGATCACCATCATCCATCCTAAAGTCTCGTCGCTGAGATTCAGATGCCTTGAAAGAACCAAAAAATTAGACGATCTAAAACATTAAAGTTTGTGAAATTATAACATAGTTTCTGTCATCTGTAACCGACCTGTGATAGTGAGCACGAATGCGATGTGCCAATTTGGTAAAGCTGTGCACGAGCTGTTGGAGGTCCGTGTCTGCGAGTTGGATCTGAGCTCTCTTGGCCGCTGAGAGCTTGTGTCTCTCCATGCCAACGAGCTCGTCGCGGCAGTGGTGATAAGGGCCAAGGGAAACCAACTGAGGGATGTAGGCTTCAGGCTTAGTACATAACAGAGTCTTGGGCACATCAGAGATGGAGATGGGCTGATCATCATAGGGCTCGATGTCCTCTTCGAGGATCCGGCAGATTCGGGTGATCCACTGTGTTTCATCAAAGGGGAGGAGGACTGGGCGTGCTGCCATTGCAGCAGAACGGACAGATAGATTGCGTGCATAACTAAAGTCCAAAAATGAGTTACTTCCCAAAAAAAAGAGTTAGTACCTGTTGTTTTTAATTACCTAAGAAACAGCACCATAATAGCGCACTTATGCAAAATAGTTTAAATCAATTTAATGCGACAGGTACTGAAATGTAACAACAGTTATAACCCAAAAAGAATTCAAATATCAAATTCCATTGTAAAGATATGCTTTATTCATTAATGATTATAAATTACTTTGTGGGCATGAACGAAAGATAAATCTGATAATCACAGGCATCCATAATGAACACCATATAAAATCAACACTAAATTTTGCAAAGAAAAAAAGGTATATAAAAAGTACATCAATAATCACTCATATAATAAAGAAAAAGATTATAAACAGAACATAATTTGCTGATGTAGGAAGGAAGAGTCTGGTATACATATGTATCTGGTTATAGGCAAACAAAGGGAACATATCCCAGTACTCCCACCGGTTTAGGTGCTCCAGTGTTCTCACGATCGACTTGCACCAAAAAGGATGCATAAACCATTTCAATAAAAATATGGATAGATATTGTATGTTATCTCATATAAAAATTAAGATACAACATGTACCTGTGGAAGGTGCAACAAAAAGGAGAAATCAGTGTTGTTTAAATAGTAGCAGATTGCGGGTCTGAGATGAACAATTACAACCCGCAACTGTTGAACTGATTTCCTCTGTTTTCCTGTGTCTTACTTAAGAATTTGTTGCATCTCAAATTTTACATGATGATAAATGATAATATACATTACCTATCCATATTTTGTCCTAACTTTTATCTACTAGTGCAAATCGATTGGGCAGTATGGAAGCACCAAAACGCACGGGGGCACTTGATATATTCTCAGTCTCAGCAAACAAATATGCTGTACAGAAATAGAAGACGTTGTTGCAAATAATACTGATCATTAACCAATTATTGGGTGTGTCAAAGAGCAGCATAATAGCTTACGTGCAGATAGCTTATTGCTTAACCTTCAATACCAAATAACAGTCATCTATAAAAAATCAAAGAATAGTCACATCCTTTGTCAATAATTTTATAGATTATTATAGGACTGAAACAAATTAATAGTTGGTATATTATATGCTTTGAAATTAGTAAAAAAAAGGAAGAATAAGACGGTTGCTTATATATGCCCAAGCAATAAAATTGTATCGTTATTTTATCTTGGTGGACTCTTTATTGACCGATCATAATATGCATATGTGATAAGTTATAGTAATTAACCAATTCTTCTTGAAGGTACTCAAGCCGTGACTTAAGTAGTTAATTCTCGACCATTGTGTAACAACCCAAAACTTTTCTGTTTAGGAACCATTTTATTCCACCATCTTTCCATTCTAGAAATTTCAAAAAAAAAAATTCAACGAACTTACCTCAAAACATTTGCAAAAACTTCTAACACAATATTTTTCAATAAAACTTATCTTTGTCATGGGCATCCCCACCCTAACCCTGTCATGCACCATACGCCGCTACCTAGGTCGTCAGTTCCCCTAGTGCCTCATCGCATATGCCATTCCCCCCCCCCCCCCCCCCCCACCACCACAATCTACAACCCCAATAGAAAAGAAGCTTCCTTGTTGAAGATGGAGAAGGGGTGAAGAATTGTGTGTGTGTGTGTGTGTGTTGGGGGGGGGGGGGGGATCGAGTGTTAGATTGGGGAGAAACACTCGAGTGGGGTATACATTTCCATAAAATGATTTGTGTGTGTCCAAGGACTCCTGCTTTGAAGATCCTCGTGGATGTGTCCGCTAGATACGAGAAACGCCTATTTTATTATGCCTGGAAGAAAATGGTGAAGTGCTGGAGCAACCTTCATGCAGTTTGCAGCCACAAGCATCATCTTTAGCTAGCATTCCATATAAGCTCGTATGTTTCCCCCACTTTCTTCAACAAGGAGACAATCCCATCAACTGCTGGCATGTCACCGCCACTATTAGATTTCCATTTTTTCATTGAAAAGTTAAAATAAAGTTTCAATTTGCATGGCTATGGTGTGAGAAGGAAGACATACAAATACCTTGGAGAGTGTTCTTCATGAGAAGAAGATAATCACTTATGACAGGATAGGAGGGTTGTGCGTGTCAGCATGCTCGACACTGATGAAGCATTCAGCATGTTCATGAAACGCCTTGCCTTTTTGACATAAGGGAATAAATAGTTGCATTGTGTGAGGGTGTTATGTAGTATATCATCTCTTAGAAGAAAGCAATAACATCTGGTAGAAGCACTCAATGTATTCACAAGCTTGCATTTCCTATGTATTCACTACTATGATGTCAAACTAGCTAAACACCGATTTCCAGTTTTTACTTTTATATTATGAAAACAACATTAATGGTAACTATAGGAAAATATTCTTCATAGCTTTTATAAAGAAGAACTATGAAGAAATTTATGGAGAGTCCACTTCAACTAAAAAGACAAATCTACGTAGAGGACATATATATCTTTATGGCAACTGTGGGATCTCCAAGGCAGCCACCAAGTGCAAATCTAGAAAGGCTATTGACAACACCCATGTATACTTTACGAGGCAGCCAACCATGAAATCATGTTTTTTTACATATATATATCGTTATTGCGACCCACAAAATCATGCTATTGACATATATATGTTTATTTCCAGCTATACGGGGACAAAGTTATGATCCAAATGTATGATTCACACAAACACAAAGGTTAGATATCCAAGTGTATCAATCACATAGGCACAAAGTCATGGATCCAAGTGTGCCAGCCACACGGGCACAAGGTTAGGTCTCTAAATGTGCCAGTCACATGGGCACAAAGTTTGTATCTAAATTAAATGTAGTGGCTAGGCATGCACAAAGGCTAGGTATCCAATTGTGTTCATCACATGGACACAAGGTTGGTCAAGGTCATTTAAGTCTTTAGAACATGTCTATAAGCAGAGGATGGCTAGTTGGAGAGGGTGTCTCTCCCCAACAAGTCATTTAGAGAGCTATAAAATGCTTCATGTTCTAGTGGAGAGGAGAGTTGTCATAGAGACAACTTTTGTTCTTCCAAAGAGTGAGGATGAGGGTAGTTTTCTAGCCATGTATCCATGTATGTTGGATGTATGAATCAATGAAATAAGATTCATTTTCATGCTCAAGTTGCTCCTCATCCTCTAAATCCTGAGTTTGTCTTTTTTTCTCTATTTTTGGAGCTATTTTTTTTTGTGAATTTTGGTCTCCTCTTTAAATGAGTTTTTGGATGGATATTGGTGTTAGGACATATTAGAACAGTCCATGATGAGTTCATGACCGAAACCAAGGCATGAGCACCCTTCATTTCATGGATTTCTTGAAATTCCTCCATACCCTAGGTTTTTTGATATAATCCAAATATTTAGTGATTCCTTTGTTTTTTCAGTCGGATCCATTTCTATGAGTTGGGTGATTCCTAGACGACCTCTAGTCCAAATTTTGTGATTTTTGGAGTTAGCTTGACAAGGATTTAGTATTTTTCTTGTAGGATCATCATTGTTGTTTGTGGCCCTGTTAGAACTTCTGATTGGCTATTTTGATAAGCCTTGCATTGACTTGTTTCAACCCTATCAGAACTTCTGATTAGCTGTCAGAATGTCCGGCAAGCTATCTTGGTTTCATGACCCTGTCAGAACTTCTGATTACAACTGGAACTTCCGACAAGCCTCCCTGGGTTTGAATTTTTTTCAATGATTCCTTTGGACCTTGTTTTGTCTTTCTTGACTCTATTGTGCTTTCGCTATGTTTGTGAAGAATTTTTATTGGCTCCCATTCACCCTTCCTCCTCTGGTCACCATTCTCAGTCCTTTAGTTATGTATCCAAGTGTGCAAACCAACACAAGGTTAGGTATCCAAATGTTCTGGTTGCATGACCAAAAGGCTAGGATCCAAATATACTAGTGACATAGGCAAAAATGTTAGGTATCCAAGTGTGTCGATCACACGGGCACAAGGTTATGCATCCAAGTGTCACGGCCACACAGGCATAGGGTTAGATATTGGTCTGGGTCTATGGACTCCCAACTCCACGGTGTGAAGATCCTAATTGTATTCTTTGATGGATATGAGCTATCTCCTATTGGGGAGGTGAGTCGCCCTCGAGCAACCTTCATGTCATTCATAGCCACATACATCATCTTTAGCTAGCATTCTGGATAAGCTCGTATATGTTTTCCCCACTTTCTTCAAGGATACCATCCCATCAAGTTTGCATGTCACGATCAATTTAAAATTATAATTTTTGCATTGAAAAATATAAAAAAAAGTTTCAATATGTATGTAAGACTATTTATTTGAGCCAATACATTTGCATGGCTGTGATGTGAGAAGGAAGACACTTGTACCTTGGAGGGCATTCTTCGTGAGAAGAAGATAATCACTCATGACAGGATGGGAGGGTTGTGCGTGTCAGCATGCTTGACACTGATGAAGCATTCAACGTGTTCATGCAACGTCTTGCCTTCCTAAACTGAGTAAATAAATAGTTGCATTGTGTGTACTTAGTACTCCCTCTGTCCCTCAAATCTAAGGATTTGTAGTGTTTGAAATTTGTACCCAAATGTAAGTATTTGAGGAGATTTGACAGGTCCAACCAGAAGGCTATAACTCATCATGTCACCTCATTCCTACCTTGCCTTCCTATTCTAACTTGACACTTGGCCTTTGTTGTCCTTGGTGCTTTAAAATATTGATGTTAAGATTAATTCCTGCCACCAACATTGCACTGCGCAAGGCAAAAACAGCCATCTTTTGAGGTTCGGTGGGGGTATACTTGACTTTTTCTCTATTTGTTATTTTCCTATTGGGATTCTTGGAATGCTTAGATTTAGGAGACCGAGGTAGTATATCATCCGGGAGAAGCATTCAATGTGTTCATAAGCTTTCATGTCCTATGTATTTACTACTGTGACGTCAAGCTTGCTAATTACATGAATTTGTAGTATTTGTTTTTGTATTATGAAGAACAATGTTAATGGTAACAAAGAAAAATATTCAACATTAGAATTGTGAGGAAATTTATGGAGAGTTCACTCAGCAACTGAAAATACAAATCTGCATAGATGACATTATATATATCTTAAAGGGAACGGTGGCAGCCCCAAGGCCACCGCCAAGTGCAAATCCAGAAAGATTGTTGTCAACACCTGTATGTACTTCACGAGGCAGCTAGCTATGAAATCATGATTTCAATTTTCATTGTTGTATCAGGGCATGTGCCAGCTACACAGGGACAAGGTTATGATCCAAATGTATGATCCACATAGACACAAAGGTTAGGTATCGAAGTGTGTCAATCACATAGGCACAAAGTCATGTATCCAAGTGTGCCAGCCACACAAGCACCAAGTTAGGTCTTCAAATACACTGCATCCACACAATTATTTCGGAGGCAAGACTAATTCTTTGTGTTTTATTTTCTGGATCACCTTCATAATCCGTTGAACCTTGATGGTTCTATTGCATGGATAGCGCAGGTGGTCTTTTCTGAAGTTTAGGGAGGTGGTCTAAGAGATCAAGTTCATAGAGCTTAACACAATTGGTGTGTCCAAGGATTCCCACCTTCATACTGCCAAGATCCTCAAAACGATCTCCAGTGGCCATGAGCTATCACCTATCTATTCAATAGTAAAAGGAGATGACTTTTCCATAAGGGTGCATAGAAAAAAAGAGAAATAGGCTAGAAATTCTCACAAAAAAGCAAAACATCCATCCCTCAATCTGCTTTATATGCAATCTTAGATTAAAATCTAGCCCTCCACGTAAGTACATATCTTTTTAATTGAAAACACATCACAGATCGGTTCCCCTCTGTGACTCTATCCCCTCACGTACCCTTTCCCTTCACGATGCAACGACTGCCGCAAGAGGCACAGGCGTAGGACAAGGTGGGCAGTACGTGATGGCGGATGATCTGATCTGCAGTATAAGAGACGAGCAGGTTTTTCTTGGGATGACAGGCGATGTGCAGAAGGATTATGAGAAGTTTTTATAGCAGGTAGCTTCCAGGTCGATCTGAACCTAGCTTTTCCCATCTACTCTCTGGAACCACGTTCTTTGTGCTCGGCTTTCAAGCTTTCGGATAGTGAACTACAAATATACACGGTAGAGACTAGAGGCGACAGTGGTGACCAAGGTGTTGTCAATGCCAATGACGCAGCCCAAACTCTGGGACGCATGGAGCCACTTCTGCCGAGATGCCAATCAGAGGCATGTCCTTTTAGCCATAGCAGGGTAGAATATGCAGCTTGGTCCATGAAGATCGAAATCCACAGCAGGTTGATGTCGTTTAGATGGTATATGCCCCCATTGCAGACATCAGATTTCAGTGTCAGCAGTCAAGCTTGGGCAGTAAATTTATCAGAAAGGCTATGTATCCAGATATGCCTCAGCCTCCTGGGTTAGGACTTCCAGAACAACCCACGACAAACCACATACATTCAGATTCATAAGTTATGGTAAGCAACTGCATTTCATTTATATATGCTTGATCATGCAAGCTAGCTATTCGCAACTTTTTTTTAAGCTGCTCAATGAGGATGGAACGTGGCAGAACCTACTCACAAATAAATATTTGGGTCATAAAACTTTGTCTTGTGTGGTTGCCAAACCAACCGACTCCCACTTCTAGACTCGACTCATGAAGGTCAAAGAGCAGTTCCTATCATGTGGGTCCTTCAAGATAAAAGACGGATCTCAGATCCACTTCTAGGAGGACAAATGGTTAGGAACTCGACCACTCAAAGAGTTTTACCCAAACCTTTACAACATGTCCTACGAGCCGTATACTATAGTAAAACACGTAATGTCAAGATCTCCTTATAATCTCCCTTTTCGGAGATCCTTGGTTAGGATAAAACTAACGGAATGGGAGAACCTAGTAGATAAAGTTTGTATGGTTAACTTAAGTGATGAAAGGGATACCTTTTCTTGGGATTTAAACAAGAGTGGATATTTTACTATTTGCTCTATGTATGATTATTTTCTGCACCAAGATACGTCCTTCCGTCATAAGTTCCTTTGGAAACTCAAACTACCGCTCAAAATAAAAATATTCCTTTGGTACCTCCTTAAAGGGGTCATTTTAACAAAGGATAATCTAGCGAAAAAGAATTGGGAGGGCAGCCACAAATATTATTTTTGTAATTGTAATGAAACAATTCAACATTGTTTTTCGAGTGCCACCATGCTAGGAATATTTGGGGGATAGTTACTATTACTACTAGGTTACATGCCCCTACGTCTGTTTCTCACATGTTTGGGGACTGGCTAGCAGCCTTCTCTAGTAAAATGAGAAAGCTTATTTTTGTAGGCGCAACGGCCTTAGTTTGGGCCATTTGGCATTGTCGTAATGATATTTGCTTTGACAATGTCTGTTATACATCTTTTATGCAGGCTGTTTTCAGGGGAGCGTACTGGCTGCGGTATTAGACATTGCTGCAGCATGAGGAGGTCCGAGCTAACATCTGGTCCGTGAGCCCGATGCTGGAGGTCATTACCCTCAAACTTTTTGCGAGCCATGGATGGAAGTTTAATTATAGGCTGATGCCTCCTTAGTTTTTATTTCCTTTGATTCAGTTGGTTCGATGATTTTTGTAATAAAAAAACAAAAACAAGGCTGTGTGTTGCAGAATAGAGGCCGGAAACAAGAGTTTCCTTTATCTAAAAAAAGCTTTTCGTAACTTTTACACAGAAATATTTCCTTTACTTAATATGTTCAATGGTTCTAGATGAGTTGACACGAACAAAACTGATCAGCACGAGGAGTCTCAGCTCTCAAGTAAGTTTAATTATCTTGCTCTGAATTAAAAGGTATTATTTTACTAGGTTATATAGAGCAGACAATCCTATGAAAATGATTCCACTACTAGCATATGATTCAACTTTTTTTTGAGGGCAAATCAATCGAGCTTATATTATAAAGGCAGGGTTACAGTCATATGAGAGTGCATCCGACAAGAAGTTTGGAATGCTACTCTCCCAAGTACAAAAGTTATTATCCGGGTTTGCAAATTTAGCACAGCAGTGAGCTGCACCATTTGCTCCCCTGTTGACATAGTTGAAAGAAATCGAATCAAAACCCTTACCAAGCTCGTTGACATCATGCCAAACACTCGCTAAGACTGAGCGTGCTCCATCCGGTGTCTTCATTAGGTTTACCACCGAGATGTTGTCAGACTCTACCACAATTCTCCTTGCTCTGGTGTCTTTCGCCCTCATTAAGCCATCACGGATCGCCAGAGCTTCCACCATAAGTACATCTTCCAGGTTCTCATACCATCTCGCCATAGCGCAAATCAGTCCACCAGCCGAGTCCCTGAGCACCGATCCTGTTCCACCTTTGAAAGTAGTGTCATCAAAAGCCCCATCAGTATTCAGTTTCAGAAAGCCCGCGACCGGTGGTTTCCATCTCGGCGTCTCCCTCCCGAGTGTCCTCTCCTCCTTCTGATGAATTTGTAGGACATCTTCTACCATCCTTGTGACAAACCTTGCAGCAGCATAAGGACTCCAGCTCTCGGTGCCATGTCTTCTACTATTTCTCCCAGTCCACAGAGACCAGCAGCAGCAAGCAAACAAGGCCGCATCGTTGGCCTTACAAAGTTGCCCTACTAGTAGGTCTTTCACCCATGTGTCAGGTGTAGTCGAGGCGGCTTCAGGCCTGTCATTTCCTTAATGCATTCCCAGAACCTGTGAGCATATGAACACTCAAACATGGTGTGGAAAATAGTTTCAGAGGAGTGTCCACAGTCATGACAATGACCTTCCTTTGAGACGTGGCGTCGTAGCAGCACCGCTTTGGCCGGCAAGAAGCTATGAATCGCTCTCCACCAAAAAATCCTTACTTTCGGCGGTATTTTCATTTTCCACAAGTGGCGCCACCACTGCCCCAGACCTTCTGAACATGCCGTGCCTCCCTCCGCATAATCAGCTTCCGACATTTGAATGTCTTTTAGCAGCTTATATGCAGAACGCACCGAGTACACGCCATTCCTTTCAAAGGCCCAAGCATTCAGATCCTCCATCGGATGTGAGCTTAGTTTGATCTTCAGAACAGCCTCAACATCCATCACACTCATATTCTCCTTCAATTTGTCAACATCCCACAACCGTGTTTGTTCCGTTATCAGATCAGCTACAGTAACAGCTGTTGCCATATCCAACCTGACAATGGGTTTCATCGACACAGTGCCGGGAATCCAATTATCAGACCACGCATCAATTGATGAACTAGTACCAACTCGCTTAATAAGTCCTCCCTTCAATATGTCACGGCCATGTAAGATTGACCGCCAAGTCACTGTACTTCTCTTTCTCCTTGTGGCATTCAGAAAGTCCGAGTTGGGATAGTATTTACCTTTCATCACTTTGCTACATAGTGACTCTAGATTGCTCATCAGCCTCCATCCTTGCTTCCCGAGCAGGGCTTGGTTGAATAATTTCATCTCCCTAAAACCCATGCCACCGTCACCTTTCGATTTTGTAAGCTTTGACCACTTCAGCCAGTGAATCTTATGATTGTCAATAGAACTGCCCCACCAGTAATTGGATATGTATGAAGTGATTCTTTGACATAACTTGGCCGGTAGTTTGAAGCAGCTCATAGAATAAGTTGGGATGGACTGTGCCACTGATTTCAACAGTACTTCCCTTGCAGCACAACTCATTTGCCTTTCACCCCAACCGTTCACCGAATTCCTAATCCGATCACCAATGAAATCAAAAACTCCATCCATCGATCGACCAATGGCAGTTGGTAAACCCAGATATTTCTCACCCAAGGCTTCAGTTGGTATGTCCAGGATGGAATGAATCTCCTCCTTGCACTCGGGTTCAGTATTAGAACTGAAGAAGATAGCTGACATGCTTATTCACCCACTGTCCAGACCCCTTATGATAGTCATCCAGGATCTCCGCTATACGTCACGCACCAGAGCCTGTAGCCTCAAGGAAAATCAAGCAATCATCAGCAAACAGGAGATGGGATATCCAAGGTGCATGACGACTAACTCTCAATCCTCGAGCAATGTAATTCGGGCCGCTGCTCTTGAGCATAGATGTCAGCCCCTCTGCGCACAACAGAAACAAGTGTGGCGATATGGGATTGCCTTGCCATATACCTCTCGTCGGTTTGAAGATATCCGAGAAAACACCATTCACCCGCACTGAAAACCTCACCGACATGACACACTTCATCACCAGATTGACCCACAAGTCAGAGAAACCCAGGGCCAGCATAATCGCCTGTAAATAGCCCCATTCAACTCGATCGTATGCCTTCGCCATATCGAGCTTTACCGCACATGCTCTTTTCTTCCCTTTCTTCTTTCAGATATAATGGATACATTCATAAGAAATAAGCATATTATCTGTGATGAGGCGTCCCGGCACAAAAGCACTCTGCTCCTCAGAGATAATTTCATCTAGACACTTTCTCAACCGCAGAGCCATCATTTTTGAACATATCACTACCGGAAAACAGGAGTTTGCCGTTTGCCTATAGCACACGGCGAAGAGACGACGGCGAAGGCATCCGACGGCGAAGACCGATTTGCCGTGAGCCAACGGTCGGGCACACGGCAAAAATTTTCGCCGTGTGTTTTAGGGGGCACACGGCGAACACCTGCCATTAGCGTGCTATGACGGCGCCCCCCATGCAATCCTCTCTTTGCCGTGTGCATAATAAAGTTCTAGCCGCTTCGCCGTGTGCCGGGCTCGCGGCACACGGTAAAGGGCATTCCCAGCTTTCACTGGTTGTCACTTCGCCGTGTGCCATTCCTATGGCACACGGCAAAGTGACCTTCTAGGTTTTTTTTTTTTTTTGCTTTTCCTTCCACAATCACTCACAGATATCACATATCACTAATATATTGGACAAGCATCAGTAATATATCACACATCTTATCAAAATATCACATTTATTATACATATCAATAATATTTTACATATCTCATGAAAATAGGACATATATCACTTAAATTCAACTCAATGTTCACAAACATCTCCTCACAAGTTCATGAACCTCGTGTTCAACAATAATTCAACAAGTTCAACATAGTTTTAACAAACATCCCACAAAACCACCACCTTCACCATTTTCTTGGAGCAAATCTAACCATTCACGAATAGCGACACCTGTCCATATTTGCGGTGGGGGGTCCTCAACCATGACATCTTTTGTGAAGTTCTTTTATGTCCCTTCTATATGGATGGTCCATAGGCAGGAATTATCGGTGTTTGTCAAACGAACAATATTTACCACCCTTCGCCAGCCAAAAGAACTTGAGAGCTGACTTGCATACTGGGCATGGGAACTTTCCGTGGACACACCAGCCGCTAAATGTCCCATATGCCGGAAGGTCATGCATCGAGTACATGTACCACACTATTATTTTGAAGTTTGTTTTTGTAGCTCGATCATATGTCCATACCTCATCATTCCAAGCACGAAGCAAATCATCAATTAGAGGAGCCATGTAGACGCTCATATTATTCCCAGGACTTCCAGGAATTATTTTGTCACAGACCGCCTTACCACGGAGACGGCTCCGATCCAGGATCTTCCTCGGGTGGCGACACGCGCTGTGACGCCCAATAGCACAACACATGACAGAAGCAAATAATTGCAACAAGAACATAGGTGGAGAACAGAGTTTTACATAAATTCAAAGTTATATTACAAACCAGAGTTTTATCAGAAGTAACTTACGGAAGCGAATTGTTCAACAATGATTCAACTAGTTTCGACGAAAATAGATAAGATACAATCGTCCTCTCACGGTGACACACAGGGAACAACCCGGTCATAATAGGTGCCTTGTCCAAGCACCGTACCGGCAAGCAAGGAACTACTTCTCATCTTCATTCGTGCACAGCTTCCACTCAATGTTCCAGCAGTCGGGGCGCTGACCCTCCCAGTGGAATCCTCCACCGCAGTGGCAGTCTCCGCCCTGGTCATCTGAAAACCACATAGAGCTACGCCCTGAGTAACTAATTTACTCAGCAAGACTGACCCGTCAAAATGGCCAACTACAGCCGACACCTAGACATGCAACGGCTAGGGAAAGGGTTTATTTTGCTGAAAACCAGCCTATGAGTGGATCCTTATTTTCAAGTTTTAGCAGCCAATTAAGTTGCCATACAGAATGATAAATTTAGTTTGCACTACAACTATTACAATCAAGGTTGCAAAATAATCTTAATAGTTTCAAACAGCAGTGTTAAACCCATTCATCATCTTAATGGCTTCCAACACTGTTCCGGAGTAGCAATCAAGTAGTACTCGTTACTGTGAGGGGCAGCGACTCGAATCGATTTACATCCTACAGGAGAAACCTGCTTGCACGACCCATACGCGCTTCTGGGAAGCCGCATGGAGCAACCTTTCGCTTACGGTACCGCCGGGTCTTCCGGGTCCAGACTCTCTCGAGAAGGGTCCCCCAACGCGATGCGCCCCGTGCCGCCATCCGTGGGTGGATTGCTCCCTCCTCTCAGCCCCAGTTTCACCAAAGAAGGGAGAAGGCTATCTTCCGACCAGGCAGTAATCATAGCTACGTCGGTTTACTGGACCCATATCTCCAGCATGCAAACAGTACGTTCAAACTTGATCCCATGGGCCGGACACGAGGCGTAGCCTTAGGTGATTCGGACGGGGCTACCTCCTTGAAGACAAGCTGTCCTTCCCTTTCCACCTAGTTGCCCGTTTGGTCTTCATTGTGATTCCATCCCCCCTTTCCTTCATCCGATATCATTCCCTAGTGATAATATTTCCTATCTACGAGTGGTCTCCATACCACTCGATGAGTAGTCGTTCTAAATTAAGCAAAGCGACTACCATCCTGAGACTAATACCGGGTACAAGGATCCTACTGTAATACTAGGTTTTCAAACAACTCCTATAGACTTAATGCACAGGCAAGCCTACATCCCTAGCTAGTGATAGAATAAAAATTTAAAACGGGGATAATGCACCGGGGCTTGCCTGGGTTCTGCTCTTGCTCAGCTACGGCACCTCCGACTCCTTCTGGATCCTGCTCCGGTCCCGTCTCCACGTGGTCCACTGTGTGATCTATATGATGCGAAGATGATGCTTATGAGAGAAGATTCATGGCACTTCCTCAATAAATATGTTAACGTACACTATTTCTCATGGAAGTGGGTGGGTGTGTTGATTAGTGCAGCAATGTAGCGTATTTAGCGGAGGCACAGGGTGAGGGTGTTTCGTGTATTTCCTTCAGGGACTCCAGTATTTAACCGTGACGACGTCGTACCAGGGTACGGTGTGTATGTGTCGGTCAGGGTTAAGCTACGTAAGTATGTCCATGACCAGTAGGTGCTATGTAATTAATGCTTTAGTGTACTGAGCCCAACCTCACGAAGTACTAAGTATCCATGAAACAGCCCTAAGGTGGAACCATATTTATTAACGGGTAATATTGCACTCGGGACATAATTTATTAAGTTGACATGGTTCTAATCATCAAATGAGCAGAGGTGATTTAATATAGTTAGATTATACTAGGAGTGATTTATTGGCCAAGTTTCACTCTCATGCACCAAGCCAATAATTATAATTAATTATCATAAGGAACAAGGTGTTAAATTATTTATAGCTAATATACAGAGACTCACCCTATGACATTTTCCAGAGAGACTAGAAACTACAAAACCCATTAGGTGGCCAAGTTTCAAGATTTTATCACCTCCCTATAATTAGTTATGAATTTATATGGGCTTTTATTACATATTTTAACACTGAAAATAAAACTAACATGCATTGTGGTTTAGCATTTTTCCCTACTACTACTACTCCAGACAAGGCTAACAAAATTTATCCTGCCTCAAAATTCCTATTAATCATTTTACTACGTATTTTTCAAGTTTTATACTTTTCTGGAAATGATTAAAATGAGGAAATCAATTTCTGATTATGCGGGCCGCAACCAGGCAGCCCTACGGGCTAAAACTCATGCGGCCCATCGGCCGAGCGCGCGCGCGGGGCGTCCTCGGACCAGATGCAGCCCGAGAGAGAGGCCGGGCCCAACGGCCGTTACGGCCCAGTGGCCATCCCGGCCACTGGCCAGCTCGGCTGAGCCGAGCGCGCGTGCGGCGACGCGGGCACGGCGGCTGACTGGGATGGCGGCGGCGGCAGCATTGCCGGGATAGCAACCGGCGGGTCCCAGCGGACATGCGGCTCGCGAAAAGAGGGAAGATGGCTCACCGGGGCTAGCGCGGCGACGGCGAGGCGGAACTCCGGTGGCCGGCGGCGGTGTTCTGGACGAGTGGCTGCACGGATGGAAGCCGAGTGAGGCCGGGGAGGGAGAAGAGGTGAACTCACGCGTGCTAGTGCGGGGAATCGCCCGGGGGCTCACCGTGGGGGTCGGGCGTCGGGGTTGAGCGGCGGTCGGAGGTGGAGAGGAAAGCGGCGATTCACGACGGCTCGGTGCGGGCTGGGGAGTGTGGCTTCACGCAGAGCTTGAAGGCGTCGAGGCGGTGTTGTAGACGTCGGCGAGCGGTCGATGACGGCGGCGAGGCGTCGGCGGCACGGAGCAGCTCCGAGCGGCGATGGGGTGGCTCGGGTGAAGAGAGAGCAGAGAGAATGGGGGAGAAGGAATTGAAGGCGCGCCTGACCGGGCAGGGGACCAAGAGGATGTCGGAACGCTGAGTGGGGCCATCGATCCGTGGCAACGGCCGCTGCCCGTACGCTGATGTCCACGCGGCGGCGTCGAGTCGGGCGAAGCGGGCGGCAGCTGGGTGTGCTTGTTTGGGGTGGCTGACAGGTGGGCCCGTGAGGATTTTTCTTTTTTCTTCTTTTTCCAATCCTATCAGCTGGCTCCATTAAACCTTTTTGTGGGAATTAATTTAGAGTTGGTAAAATTAAACCAAAAACAAGGTAGGCTCCCCATAATGTGCTGGATTTTATAAAAATACTAACTACCATCAGTTCTCATTAAGATTTAATTAGAAATTTTGTGAATAGAGCTAGTTTTTGAAACTTCTATCATTTATTTGGGGCCTCTATTAATGGAATAAAAATCTGAAAAAATCCTTAAACTTCTACTTGACCATGGCCAACAACATATAATTTTGGCAGTGGTGACTTATATTGAAAAGTTGGGACTTGTAGTATAAGTGTCATTCAAATTTTGTTTGAATTTGGTTCAAATGGGTCATTTCAGTTCAACTTCTTGGTGTTAGACTCTTGTGATGACTAAGGGGTTGTTCTTGGAACCTTTATGACACTAGGAGTGTCACATGTTTGAACTTTTTTAATAAATTTTTAAAGGTTTGAACTTTACATTGTTTCAACTATTCTAATAAAGTTAAGTTTTGAATATTTGAACCTATTCAATCTATTATTTCATGTACTTATAGGTGAAGTTCATTTTATGTTGTCTATTTTGTATATAATAATGTTTTGAATTCAAATTCTAGTTCGAACGTCTTTGCATCTACGAAATTAACCTCATCTTTTATATTCTATATGAAACTTCTCCTTGAAACCTTCATTTCTAGGGTTATAAACATCGTATGTGAGAAAATGCGCAAAAACAGCTCAACTATTTACTACATACTTGGTATATGATAAAATGATATTTCAACATGAATTTCAAACATCATTAGAAATTTGTAGAATTTAAATACTACTTCTCCCGACGGTCTTGATAATGTTCCGTGAATACGATATTCAAATTTCATTGTAACTACAGGTAAAAGGCCTTACACTAGTCTCAATATGATAAAATGATATTTTTTGACTAACTTTGTCCTATTATGTTCTGTACCCCTAGTTTAAATTTCACTTATTCGAAAAAAATCTTTTATATAAAATAAATTGGTTAAATATATTTAACAGTACCAGAAATACCTCCAAATTGGAACATATAATATCAAACAATGTATATGGAGTAGATAAAAAGTTATATGAGTGTAATACAAAAAACTATTTTTACTATTGCCGTGTGCCGTGCCATAACACACGGCAAATAAGGCTTTTTGCTGTGTGCCTAAACTTGGCACACGGCAAACAGGGCTTTTTACCGTGTGCCTAATTTTGGCACACGACAAAAAGGGCTTTTTGGCGTGTGTCCCGCAACAGGCACACAGCGAATGGTGGACCCACTAACGTTCGGGAAACCGCCGTTGTCTAAGGGAGTAACAGCCAGCGTTTGCCGTGAGTCGTGCTCGCTGGCACACGGTAAAGAAGCGGTCTGTCATGTGTTGCTGATGGGGCACACGGCAAAAGTTGTATTTGCCGTGTGCTAGATTTTTGTCGTGCGCCTTCCATATTGCACACGGCATATAGTGTCTTCGCCGTGTGTCCGAGCGGAAACTCACGGCAAAAGTGTTAGTACACGGCGAACTTAGGTTTTCCGGTAGTGTATCTTATACGAGACATTGCATAAAGAAATTGGACGAAATTGACTTAATTCTTGGGGATTTGATACCTTAGGAATGAGAACGAGAAGAGTCCTGTTCACCTCCTCAGGCATATCACCACCATTCGGAAAACCAAGCACCGCCATCGTGACTGCATCCTTCACCAAGCCCCAGTGGTGTTGGAAGAAACCAGCTGTGAAGCCGTCCACTCCTGTTGACTTATTCGGCTTCATCTCAAAAAGTGCAACTTTCACTTCTTCAGCTGTGAAGGGACTCACAAGATCGTCATTCATCTGCTGAGTCACTTTGTGGGGAACAAACTGACACACCAGGTTAGTTTCCAACTCATCTTGAGCTGTGAATAGATTTTTATAGAACTCAATAGCCATTCTCTCCATATCCTTCTGTTCCGTGGCACACGTTCCATCCCCACGCTGCAAAGAGACAATGCGGTTGCGAGGAGCACGGTTCGAAGCCTTTGCCTGAAAAAACTCCGTGTTACGGTCACCGTCTCGCAGCCAATCAATGCGTGATCGCTGTTTTTGCATAATCTCCTCACGTGCCACCACTTCAGCAAGTTGCTGCATGAGCCGCCTTTCATTAGCCGACGGCCCACGATACAGGGCACAGCTGCGCTCCTTCTCTAACTCCTCCCGAAGTTGTTTCAGCTGCTGCTTTACAGAGCCAAAAACTTTGGCATTCCAGCCCACAAGCGAGTCTTGCAGCTTTTTCAGTGTATTGGTGATCATCCCTAGGTCTGGATGCACATCCCCCGGGTCCCAGGTTTGCTGAACAAAGTCCACATAATTGTCATGACGCTGCCACATATTCTCATAGCGAAAAGGTTTACGTTTCCATGCCCTTCTCGAAGCACCACCCATAGCTTCTAACACAAGTGAGTGTTGTACAGAAATCAAGAGGCCACAATGATCTGATTCCATCGTAGGAATATGAGTTACAGTAGTCCCGCCATATAGCTTCATAAACTCCTCATCACCCAGCGCACGATCAAGCCGGACTTTGATGTTATCGCCGTCATCCTACCTGTTATCCCACGTAAAGGGCAGACCGCTATACCCAAGATCAGTGAAGGTACAGTGATCGACCACCTTACGGAAACCCTCCATCAACCACTCCTGTCTCGGATTACCCCCAAACTGCTCTGAAGCATGCAACACTTCATTGAAGTCCCCGGCGCACAGCCATGTGATATCAGTCTGTGCCCGCAAGAAGCGAAGCAGATGCCAGCTGTCCTTTCTATGTTCCCGCCTAGGCTCTCCATAGAACCCAGTGAACCGCCATGTTTTCCCCCCCAAGTCATCCGCCATCAACAGAACGTCAATGTGCGACTTGGATTGGTTTTGGAAGATTACTGTTACACTCCTCTTCCAAAAGAGTGCTAGACCTTCAGACTTCACCACCTGACCATTTGGATAGCCAAGTGTGACTCTTAGTCTTTGGGCCTTCTCCTCATTCATCTTTGTTTCGGACAAAAAAACCACCTCGGGTCCCATCGTCTCCACCAGATTGTGGAGTTCTTGAACTGCCGCGAGGCCCCCACAGCCTCGGCAGTTCATAGCGAAGAGTTTCATTGCGCCCGGTGGGAGCTGTCCATCACAACCTCGGCCGATCGTGCGTTTTGTGAGACCTCCGACATCTTCTGCTTCTTCAGTAACTCTTCCTCCACAACTTCAACTCCCTCGGTCGAACCCGCAAGCTGGTTTACCCTTGCATGTACCAGACCTGCAGGCACGAGTGCTATGGGATCATCCAGGGCCACAATGAGGTCTGGAGCATCGATGGCACCTCTGGTCCTTTAGTTTTCCTCTTTCTTGGCACCTTTGGCTTCTCCTTTGGCTGGAACAGTTGCCTCTGGGAGAGTGCCCCTTTCTCTATTTGCTCCCTCGTCTATAGGAGCTTGCCGCTTATTGGGAGACGTGACTTCCCTATCAACATCATTCATGTTGCCATCAGTAGCTGACCGACGGCTATGGTTATTGTGACACTCCTAGTGTCATAAGGGTCTCAAGGATAACACTTAGTCAGCATGAGACCTAACACTAGGAATTTGAATTTAAATTTTTTCAATTCAAATCGAATTCAAACCAAATTGAATGACCCTTGCACTACAAGTCCCACATTTTCAGTAAAGGTCACTACTAAAAACATTATATTTTGATGGCCATGGTCAATTAGAATTTTGGGAATTTTCTCAGATTTTTCTTCCATAATTAAAGGCCCCAAATAAATGCTAGAATGGTCAAAAACCAGTTCTATTCACAAAATTCCTAATCAAATTTTAGGGGGAACTGATGGTAGTTAGTATTTTGATTAAATTCAGCACATCGTGGGGAGCCTACCCTATTTTTGGTCTAATTTTAGCAGCTCTATATTAATTCTAACAAAAATAACAAATGCAGTCGGCTATTAGGATTGGAAAAAAAAGAAAAAGAAAACTCCATGTGGGACCCACCTGTCAACGACTCAAAAGAAACACACCCGGCTGCCGCTGCCCTGCCCGACTCGGCGCGCGCCGCGTGGTCGCCGGCGTACGGCCAACGGCCGTTGCCGTGGATCGAAGGCCCCACGCGCGCGTTCGGACATCCCCTTTGTCGCCTGTCGCCCTGTCCGAACTCCCCATTCACCCCCTCACTCTCTGTCTCTCCCGCTCGCTCGCCGCGTCTCCATTGCCGTCCGGCGCTGCTCCGTGCCACCGCTGCCTCGCCGTTGTTCCCAGGTGCTCATCGACGTCCACGGCAGCGCCTCGACGTCCTCAAGCATCGCGTGAAGCCACCTTCCCCCTCCCGCACCGAGCCACCGTGAATCGGTCATTCCTTCCCCGCCTCCGACCGCCGCCCCTCCGCGTCGCCCGACCCCCACGGTGAGCTCCTGGTCGATTCCTTGCACGGGCATGCGTGAATGCCCCTCTTTTTCCTTCCCGACCTCACTCGGCTTCCCCCCGTGCAGCCGCTCGTCCGGAACATCGCCGCCGGCCGTCGGAGCTCCGCCTCGTCGTCGCCGAGCTAGTTCCGGTGAGCCACCTTGTTCCCTCTCGCGCGTCGCGTGTTTACTTTTCCCCAACCATCGCTGCCGTGCCAATGCGGGTCCTGCCGTTTCCCCCGGCTGGCCGCCGTGCTCGCGCCACCGCAAGCGGCCGAGCGCCGCCGTCGCGCGCGCGCGCGCTCGGCTCGGTCGCGCTGGCGCGCGCGCGACGGCGGCGCTGGCCACTGGGCCGCGATGGCCTGTGGGCCTGGCCTCGCTCTCGGGCCGCACCTGGCCCGAGAGAGCTTCCGCGCGCGCGCTCGGCCGTTGGGCCGCGCGAGTTTCGGCCCGACGGGCTGGCTGGATGCGGCCCACGTGATAAAAATTGAATTTCTCATTTAAATCTAATTCTAGAAATGAGATAAAGTTATAAAATGCATAGTAAAATGATTAATGAGAATTTTGAGGCAAAATAAATTTGGTTAGCCTTGTCTGGACTAGTACTAATAAGGAAAAATGCTAAATTACAGTGCATGTCAGTTTTACTTTTAGGATTTAATTATATGATAAGAACCTCGTAAATTCATAATTAATTATAGGGAGCTGAGAAAATCTTGAAATTTGGTCACCAGGTAGAATTATCAGTTTTAGTCTTCCTGGAAAAATGTCATAGGGTAAGTCTCTGTATATTAGCTGAAATTAATTTAATGCCTTTTTTCCTAATAATAATTACTAGAAATTATTGGCTTGGTGCATGAAAGTGAAACTTGGCAAATCACTCCTGGTATAATCTAACTATAATAGATCACCCCTGCCCATTTGAAGATCAGAACCATGTCAACTTAATAAATTATGTCCTGAGTGTAATTTTACCCGTTAATAAAAGTGGTTCCGCTTTAGGGCTGTTTCACGGGTACTTAGTACCTTGCGAGGGTTAGGCTCGACACACTAAAACCTTATTTAATTAGCACCTACTAATCGTGGACATCATTCACGTAGCTTAACCCCGGGCCACACAAACACACCGTAGTTTGGTGCGACGTCGTCGCGAGTAAATACTGGAGTCCATGAAGGAAATATTATCACTGGGGAATGATATCGGATGAAGGAAAGGGTGAATGGAATCACAATGAAGACCGGACGGGCAATTAGGTGGAAAGAGAAGGACAGCTTATCTTCTAGGAGGTAGCCCCGTCCGAGTCACCTAAGGCTACGCCTCGTGTCCGGCCCATGGGATCAAGTTTGAACGTACTGTTTGCATGCTGGATATATCTGCCCAGTAAACTAACGTAGCTACGACTACCGCTTGGTCTGAAGATAGCCTTCTCCCTTCTTTGGTGGAACTGGAGCTGAGAGGAGAGAGCAATCCACCCACGAATGGCGGCACGGGGCGCATCGCGTTGGGGGACCCTTCTCGCGGGAGTCTGGACCCGGAAGACCCTGCAGTACCGTAAGCGAAAGGTTGCTCCATGCGGCTTCCCGGAAACGCGTATGGGTCGTGCAAGCAGGTTTCTCCTGTAGGATGTAAATCGATTCGAGTCGCTGCCCCTCACAGTAAGAGTACCACTTGATCGCTGTTCCGGAACAGTGTCAGAAGCCGTTAAGATAATGAGTGGGTATAATACTGCTGTTTGGAATTCTTAAGATTGTGTTGCAACCATGAATGTTATAGCTATAGTGCAAACTAAATTTATTATTCCGCATGACAACTTAACTTGATGCTAAAACTTGAAAAATAAGGATCCACTCTTAGGTAGGCTTTCTGGCAATTCAAACCCTATCCCTAGCCTTTGCATGTCTAGGTGTCGGTTGTAGTTGGTTATTTTGACGGGTCAGTCTTGCTAAGTAAATTAGTTACTCAGGGCGTAGCTCTATGTGGTTTTTAGATGACCAGGACGGAGACTGCCACTGCGGTGGGAGATTCCAGTAGGAGGGCTAGCGTCCCGATTGCTGGAGCATCGAATGGGAGTTGTGCATGAATGAAGACGAGGAGTAGTTTCTTGTTTGCCGGTACGGTGCTTGGGCAAAGTACCTATTATGGCCGGAATGTTCCCTGTGTGTGTCACCGTGTGAGGGCGATTGTATCTTAACTATTTCGTCGAACTGGTGAACCAGTGTTGAACAATTCGCTTTCGCAATTTACTCTCGAGAAAACTCTAGTTTGTAATATAACTTCGGATTTATGTAAAACTCTATTTCCCACCTATGCTCTTGTTACAATTATTTTTCTCTGTCATGTGTTGTACTATTAGGCGCCACAGCGCGTGTCGTCACCCAAGGAAGATCTTGGAACGGAGCCGTCTCTGTGGTAAGACGGGTCCGCGACAGTTATCCTCCGATCCGAACCTATCGCCATCCGAACCATGTCTGCTATTCGACGACGTGCCGCTCCTAAACGACTCCGTCGCAGCTTCTATGAATCTCTGAATTCTCTTCTTCTTCTCTTCTGGTGCCCGCAACGGCACCTTGGTTCCCTGCCTCATCTCTCGGCGCCGGTGTACGACAACCCAACTCAGAGTGGCCAATTATACCACATGAGAAACACAGAAAGGGCAGCTTCTCATACTGAGCATCAAACCAGCGTGGCTCTTCGTCTTTCTTCATACGTAGCAGTACTCCTCGTTTCACCGGCTTCAGCAGGTCGATTGAGATGCGTGCACACAGAAATGCACCACTTGCTTTCCCTTTCTCATCAACGTCCATCCTGGACACTTCCCCCAAAAGGCCCATCGCCCTTTTGCCCCTGTGATCGTTCATCCATCCAAGGGGGAGATCCATCAGCCTTGCCCAGATATGCATGCGATCGAATTTTATTTCAGCCGCACTCAGGCGTTCATCGTACTCTTGCATCAGCACAGAATATTTCCCAACAACCCATGGAGATCCGGCCAGAACGCGATCGCGATCAGCCTTGCAGTCAAAATCTGCCATGAACATGTTCTCTTCCTTCACCCCAATGGCTCGGAGTTTCAGGCCATGATGGTTTCCCCAGGCCGGTCGCATCACCGACTGGATCGTACTCACGTGTAAATGAACCGGCGACAGGACCTTCCCGATGAGAGCCCATTCTGGGGCTGCCTCTACCGCAACATCTTCGTCGTCACTGAAATCCGCCACAACCTCTTCCTCTGCAGTTAACTGGAGATTTTGCATCATATCCGTGACACTAGGGTTTCCTCCCGCCGCCGCCATAAGAAGCAGTCGACGTAGGCAAGAACAGCGTGCCGCCGTCAATCAATTGGACAGCGCACAAAGACGATCCCGAGAACTAGTACCTAAGCGACACCAGTACCCTAGAGAAATTAGGGTTTCCCAAAATTTGGTGGTCGACGGCACTGGGCGGCTAACCGTCGATATGCGGTGGACATCGACGACGGGATGTCGCCTCCGTGGCGTGGTCTAATACTAGCATATGATTCAACTGCAAGCCATATGTAGTAAAATGGTCTCATGACTTGCTTCAAAAAAGTTTTTAGATATACCAAATTTAGTTAATTGTTTAAATCAATTATTTGCATACTATATGAACATGAGTCTCAGCTCTCAAGTATGTTTAATTATCTCTCTCTGAATGAGCAAGTATTATTTTACTAAGTTATATAGAGCAGACAATCAGAATATGATTCCACTACCTATATGGATATGATTGCAGTACAAACTGTATGTAATAAAAATATTAAAGGTTCCAAGTAAGGGTACATATGAAACAAAATTGGTCTCATGACTTGGCTCAAAAGGTTTTTACATATACAAAATTTTGTTAGTTGTTTAAATCAATTATTAGCATACTATCTAACTATTGAAATTTGATGTCATAGATGCCATAAAAATATTATACATAAAGTTAGAAAAATGTATGCGATGTTTATTTGAGTATCCGCACGCAATAGCGCGGGCAATTATGCTAGGTGCATAAACAAGAGATACCTATTTTTTTTCACTCGGTAGAGAATGGTGACACAGTGGAGTGATATCGGGGACTATTGTGTCAGCCTCAGCCCTCAAGGCATTTTCAACTTTCCTAACGAGCTTCCTCGTTCTTAGTTATTATGTCTTCTACGTAGTGCTTGGTGCACTTCCAAGATTTTACTTATGTACCTAACATATATAACTAGAATATCTTGCTTTTTGATGTTGTTTGTTTGAGTCGCAACGACATTCGGTGGGCCATGTTGTGTGGGTAGAAAAAACTGCATGATGGACTTCTTTGAGAGAAAAAGATAATCACCCGTGGTGGACAAATGTCAGAGCAGATGTACATGGGAGGGTCGTGAGGATCAACATGCTTGATAGTGGCGGAGCCAAGATGAAGCTTCAGAGGAGGAGGGGGTGGGGGGGCGATCTGCCCATGTGCTCCACAGAGAGGAGGCCTTAAATTTTTTTCCATCGTCCATCCATCTTACTCCTTGAAACATCAGGTTGTGGATTTTTATATTTTTTTTGTTATGTTGAGTACCGAGCATTCTTTTCATTAGTCTTGTTTATCTTTGGCATTATATTAGTCGGTGTTCTGTAAGAATATATCTTACATTTCATCATTTATTATTATAATAATATATGTATAATATAGCTTCTTTTTAAAGTGACATATTATTGGTTCTTTTTTTAGAGACCCTTATAAAAGGAGAACCTCAGGGACAACATCACGAGAGATTGCCTTTGTATAGAGGTTGTGGGTCATGGACTTATTCGCCAAGCATGGATAACCGTTGCAGCACAGACTTTGCTCTTAGAGCATCTTCAACAAACTAGGTATAATGTTAGCTATATTTAAAGATTTTACCTTTTTTTGTAAAAATAAAAACCATACTAAAACTATAGGGTAAACCATCACAAGTTACGTGCGCGCAGGATGAGGGCGAGCCGCGGGAAAGACTTTCAGTTTGAACATCATTTTCAAACATCAATTTGAGAGAAAAAGGGTGAGAATAAGTACGAGCTGATGTTGCACTCATTTTGGACGAGGCTGCGGTTATTAAAAGCTCTTGAACTCCGATATTTTATTGTTCGAAGGTAAACAGTTCTGAACCCTTGTCTGATTTACAGAGTTGAGTGCAAGACTGCAGAACCACACACACAGACCGAAAACTCGCGCCTGTGCGAGCTAGAAAAAAGCAGGCTGAAGCTGAAGCTGAACAGAGGAAACAACACCGCGAAGTGTCCCGAGTTCATTTTATTCCCTGGCTAGAGCTAGCTGCTGCCGTTTCAGAAAGCATCCAGGTAATCCGGCTGCTCGATCTTGAGAGAGGCGATGCGCCGTACGAGCAGGTCGAACACCTGGTCCCTGTCCATCATGTTGATCCTGACGCAGCGCGCGTCTCCCCCGAACTGCTCGCCGCCCCTCGCCACGATCTTGAGCCCGGCGAGGAACGCGGCGCAGTCCTCGACGCCGTCCTTGTCGCACCGCAGCCACGCGAACGCTGCAATCGGATCAAATAAAACCAGGATTATTCAGTATGAATCAGAAGAACACGTCACCTTCATTGCAAGCAGCATTGATCTCTTGTACTAATTAAGGTACAGTGACAATGGGGGGAACTCAGCACTTGGTTAATTAATTACCGGGGCAAGCTGCGACGGTCTGCTTGGCGAAGTTGCAGTAGCCGGATGTCTCCTCCTGGAGGCTGAACGCGCCGGACGACGCGGCCACGGCGGCGCGCAGGGCTCGCCAGCGCTCCGCCAGGCGCCGCCGCGCGAAGCCGAAGAGGCGCGGCGGCGCGCCGGCGGCGTGCGGGAGCTCGTAGGCGTCGGAGACGACACCGAGGATCTTGGTGGCGCGGAGCTGCGAGTCCTTGGACACGCCGATGGTGCTGCGGTCCACGAAGTAGACCATCTTCCTCGCCACGTCGCGGTCCCTCACCAGTGCCCACCTGCAGTCAGAGAGGTGAAGCCATTGATTGTCAGTTTGTCACTTGTCAGACAGAGCAATGAAGCAGCAGTGAAGCCATAGCCATGCGATCCACGTGGCGTACCCGATCCTTGTTCCGGCGTGGCCGGTGATCTTGGAGAGGGTGAAGAGCATGATGTCGTGGGCGGCGCGGACGGTGATGGCGGTGTACTGCGGCCAGTAGTAGACCAGGTCGTGGATGAGCTTGGCCGTGCCTGATGAGCTCAGCGCGGCCTCGCGGACGGCGCCGTCCGGGTTGTTCGGCGAGCAGACGAGCTCGATGTAGTTTTCGCCGGTGAAGGCGTTGGCGTCGCCCGCCCATCGGAAGTGCCCCGACAGCTGCAGGTTCGTCTGCGGCGGATAAGACTGATGATGGCATGCACAATTCATGCATGCCCAATGTTATCCGGTGATCGTTCATGTCTGGCTTGCAAAGAGCAGGACTCTACTTTTCCCCGAGAGAACTGTCTGATCTTACCGAGTAGTATGGCGCGGCGGAGACGACGGGCACGGGCTTGGCATCGTCGTCGGCGTCGCAGCTGAGCGCGTACATGGCGGCCTGGAACAGCTGCGTGGCGCCGTTGCCGACCACGAAATGGTACCCTCCTCCGTCTTGGTCGTCGACCGCGGCGTTCCCCACGACGCGGTGGAGCCGGCGCACCGCGCGCTCGAACTCCGGCTCGAGGAACCAGCACAGCTCCCCTGCGCCGGCGTCGGAGAAGTAGCTCATGGTGTCCGATCCCGGGATCACCGTCGTCGCGCGAGGGCCCACGGCGCGCCAGAACGGCTCGTACATGGTCGGGTCCCCGAGCTCCAGGTTCAGCACGGCGCCCGGCGCCAGGGTGAAGTAGTGCTCCCACGAATGAGGTCGGATCGCCACGTCGGCGTTAGCCACCGGCCTCGTCGCGGTGCGGCGGCGGCGGCGGTGGTCGAGGAAGCTGCGGATGAAGTAGGCGAGGGAGGCGACGTTGCAGGCCAGCAGCGCGCACACGCCGAGCCACCCGCCCGGCGCCGTATCTCTGTTCCTCCCAGCCATCGGCTTGCTCTCTTCTCGCAATTAACGCTGACACTGACAGGGGTGATTAAGAAGCTGATGAGGCCCGTCGTGGAGTTATAGCCCCGGCCGGCGTGCGCGACACGCTGTCGGCGCGTGCAGCGTGCACTCGCGCGTCTTCGGGGTTTGGACGTGACACACCTTTTGACATGAAACAGGACAAATTTTTATTTTTTTTTGTACTACTCCATGTGCCGTGACGCTCACTCATCTGTTGCTGCCAGTGGCAACAAACAACTCGATGACAAGACAGCACAGAATGACACAACCACGACGGTACACTACAAGTGACCTCTTGGACGCTTCTTAACGGAGTGCAAGAGATAGGAGCAGTGACGCGGGTTTGGAACGAATTGATCACTTCGGGTTTCGACTTTTTCCAAACGACAGAAAGTGATGCGAGCTTTGCACGAATCGATGCGTCGTCGTACGTGGACGATCGCTCATCTGTCGCAAGGACTCGAGATAAGTTGACAGCACACGATGACGCAACGCTACACTACAAATGATGGCCAAGTGCTTTGGGACGCTACGCAACGGGGAGGCCTGGACAGAGCGCTCAGGCTTGCATTGGCCTCGTAGGTAGGTAGGTAGGATCGTGGCGTGTGCTAGCTTGTCACGTCCAACGTCAGATTAAAAGGCCACTAGATTAGCAGCACAACGTTTACGATCACTCGCGACAGCTGCACCCTGCAGCCGGCAAGTACGCACGTCCAACAGGGTCACAGAATAAAACCAAGTGTTCTAGCATCACCGTAGGGCCTCCACAATGGTTTTTGTATCGATAGTCAATGTCAGAGTAAGCGTTGATGTAAAGTCAGGTCTTAATCTTTTGGCACACTGTACAAAATCCCTATCGGACTGTCATTTTTTATACTCGTTTTCTTCTGAATACTTGGGTGGGTGAGTGAGAAAAAGCGGGAGAGAGAGAGAGGATGCTACAGGGCCCACGCTTGGTTATACATAATCGCCGCTGCTGGAGGTATCTTCAACCTAACACCGGTAATGCAGAACCGGTGTAAAGATACCTCACTGTGGAGACCCTAATGGCGTCCATACTGGTTTGCACCAATGGATATCCCAGAGCTATCTCCATATAAAGATAAACATAAAACATGGTCACCGTTTGTGTACTGTCTAAAGCAGACTGTGAGATGCAAATCATAACTAGCTGAACAAAGAGAACACAGAGGAAAAGTATTAATGTGGGGTCTATTGCTTGCCTATAGATGATCTTCACTGTCAACAGTAATTGCATCTGACTCCGATTCTATCAAAGCAAGCAAGCATACATACGTGGCACCGTGATTCCTGACACTAAAGTCAATAAATAGTCACCAGTGTGGATGCCTTAACACGGTTCTGACAGACATAGAGCCACGTGTATTGTACAAGCACTGATTTAACAATAACATCACCGCCGTCACAACTCCAACAGGTATTACTTCCACCGGTTTTCTTTTGTTGACGTTGGCTAGTGCAAAAAAAAAAAAAGTTCGGAGGGAGTAATCGTTAGCATCACGGAAGCGGATCCAAAAACAACGACACAACTTCGGAAAATAATGGCTCGTGTGCTCTTTGTGCCCAAGCCACGGAGACCATAGAGCATCTGCTACTGTTCTGTGTAGACCGCAGAGAGGTCTGGCTCAGGATTCTCAGACGCGTTGGCCTCCAGCACTTGACACCGCAAGCAAATGCAAGCTCGGTGCCTGACTCCATCGTGGCTACTGATGAAGAGTAAGTGTGTCCCTAAAGCAAAGCGAACAAGTTTCGACACTTTGGTCGTGCTAATGTGCTGGTTCCTCTAATTAAAAAAGAAAGAAACAACCATGTTTTCAACAATGTACATTATTAGAGCTTCAAAGCTGGATTCACGAAGAAGGCTTGCAGTGGATTCAGTTGGGTACTCTCTATTATCGGATTTCCTTCAGTAGTTTCGGTCAGTTGTTTCGTTTTTTTTCTTCTTTTTCATGTCTGTGCTACGTTCCTTCTTATATAGCACCGGCTGTTATCTGTAATTGTATTGTTTTCGGCTTCCCTCCTAATGAAATACGTGCTTGTTCACGAATAAGACATGGACGAGAGTTGCCCCAAACATATAGCCCTCTTCTACCATACATCCATATGAATCGTATCAAATAATGTAGACGACATTCGAGAAAGAAACCAAAGCAGCATGAATGAATAAAGTGTCAGTTTACGTTGGAATTGCTTTGCTCTTTTCTTTACTGTACAAGCTAATAAGCTTGAAAGAAAGTGCTTTTATTTGAGTTGAAATGAAAGAAAAAATCGTCAACCTAGACAAAGTATGTGTCTTATTTGGTCCATGCTAGCCCTCGTGCAGCTCTAGTTTCTAGTTGGACTGGTTTCGATGGCTTTATCCGAATTAGCGAGCAGAGTACTTTACGCAAGCAGTATTAGAGCATCTCCAGTGAGGGCTCTCAAATGGAGGCTCCTACTCCTCCTTTTAAGAGGTGGGTCCTAGTTTTAGTGACTCAAATTTTGTTTGCAACTCTAGCAGGACTGCTCAAAACTACGCTCTCATTCCTCCATGGGAAACAAAACATCTCTTACCTGTGGGACCCACTGTCATTGAAACAAAAAAGGGTCAGGCTGGTGCCCACGGAGACGCTCGACGGCGGGGGGGAGGAGGGAGGGGGGTTGTCGACGTCGCCGGGCTCGACGCGAAGGTGGTCAGAGAGGCGAAGCCGTCGTGGCCGCCTTTCGCCCGAGATCCACCGGCACCAGGGGCCGCCGCGCCGTCGGAGCCTGCGCCCAGCGAGAGAAGAGAAGAGAGAGGCGGGAGGCATCGCCGACCCTCGGCGTCGCCCGCGCTCGGCGCCGCGCCTACATCGGCGAGAGAAGAGAGGAGAGAGGCGGGAGGCATCGCCGGCCCTCGGCGTCGCCCGCGCAAGGTACCGCCGCCCCGCCCGCCAACGGCGCTGCCCGTGCCCGGCCCCGCCGCCATGCCCGCGCCCAGCCGCCGCCGCCGCCGCGCCCACGCTCGGACCCGGTGAAGTGGCGGCAGATCTTGGAGGAGAGGAAAGAGAGAGAAGACAGAGGAGCCAGGCGTGGGAGAAAGAGAGAGAAAAAAAGAAAAATAATAATGAAATCCACTGTTGAGAGATCTTCAAAATATGAGAGTTTGAAGTTGAAAAATAAGAACCTAATTAGTCAGTCTGCTGGTGTTGTTTTTTTAAGTTAGCCTCTTAAAAAATAGAGTAGGAAGGTTTATTTGAGAGTGCTGCTAAAGATGCTCTTAGGAACTTGTATAAGAGCATAGTAAAGTTCTACAAAGAGTGTCGCTTTTGATTTTTTAACATTGTGTTTGACTTTTTGTCTTATTTATTTTTTGTGTGCAAATGTTGTTTATTTTTTATAATTAATTTTATTATTAGAGGTACTTTAATTATAACATATTTATTTTAATATTTATATAAATTTCAAAGTTAAAAGCGATATTCTTTGTATGACCTGGTAGTAGTAAACGGTTGCTTCGAGGTGACATGTAGGAACTTGTATAAGAGCATAGTAAAGTAGTAAACGGTTGCTTCGAGGTCTCACATGTCACATGAGCAATCCCCGCGGGTTTCTGTAGCAGGCCGGCCCATCATCTTAGGCCTTCTTTGTTTAGGCTCGGAACAGTATGTATTGGAGTCTAAACCACATGGATTGATTAGATGTGGTTTGAAATTCGATTGATATGGAATGAGTGTTCGGTTCAGCTTAACATGGTATGAAACTGAGTCTACACCGAACTTTTTCATGCCTCCAACGCATATAACAAAACTCAGTCTTTCGAGTCCAGGAATAAAATCATGACATGAATTTGTTATTTTATATGAATTGAGTGACACATATGATTTCACTTAATTCATGTCTTGTAATTAATAGATGTGGATTTCAACAAGGGCTTATTGGTCCAGCAGCAGGTTGGCGCCCGCCGTATTGCAGTGTGGCCACGTACCCACCCTATTGTCTCAGGTCTCAGCTGTTCCTTCCTAACCCCGCCGCCGCGCCCATCACCGGCAAATCCTCTCGCACTCGATTCTTCGTCTCCTCTAACGCCCCAGCATCGCCAGCTGCTCTGCCCCTATGCGACGTCTCTCTTCTACCTCGCAACTTCTCATGTTCTGCAGGGCCTCTGCTCCGCTTCGCTGGTGGCCACCAGCAGTAGCGCAACGAAGGTATCTACTTACAGCGGCACGCTGTCAATTCCCCGCTTCCCCATCGCCCTCCACGTGTGTTTTCTTGTTCCGATGCTAAACTTCCGTTTTTAGTCTGTTGCTTAAGTTTGGATATAGATAGTCACGAACTTTGGGCTTTTATTGCGAATTTTAAATCTCATTTTTGCCATGTTGATCTTGAAGGGTACGTAATGTGTGATTTCTATCTAAAATAAAGAGAATGGGAGAGAATAAGTACAATTTCATAGGATTTCAACCCTGACTGATGATACCATCTTATTTGAGCCGGATGCTAAGATTGGTTTTTTATGCTCTTTGGTGATAGAATTCGTCAAAGATATCGGTTCATGGCCACGAGCAGAGGAGTAAAAAGCGAGGCGTTGGGTGCAACAGACAAGCGCAGCCTCTTCCCTTCTGCCATAGACCCTATATCAGTACGTCTTGCCAATGGTGAAGATGATGGGAGGAAATCTATGGATGTCATTCATGGTGATAAAGATGCTAGCTAATAGGACAACAGTTGAGTTCTCCGATTGCAAACGAGATGTACAAGGGAGGTAAGATTTGGTCAGGAAGATGTGACGGGCCAAAGTGCCAGAGAGGTTAGTGATGATGAAGAATATTCGACTTGGCCGGATGAAGCCCATATTTGTCACCATGGCGATGGTGTTCCTTATCTGTCTCAATTATGATTGAGTAGCCACCGTGATGGTTCTATCAACAAGGGCACCCATCACTGGAAAAAAGAATTTCATACTGCAGACCGTAATGAGAGTAAGTGATCTACATATATTTTCCTCTTTTGTATTTTGATCTTCAGACAGTGGTCAAGATATAGGGATGATAATATTTTTCCAACGAAATACACCTTGTGTAACCTTAGAAATTCTTCTAAACACACCATTGCTGACCTATTTTGCAAAAATGGTATAGAATAGCAGTCTAACGGATATGGTTGTACTCCTCCGGTTCCTAAATATTGTCGTTTCCGACAGGAAGAAATATCTAGAAATGAACTGTCGTTGCCTGTCTGAACGACACGAATAAGAAAACAGAGGAGTAGTTGCTTAAGATGAAGAAGAAAGAAAGGTAATGGTTAAATGGACAAGTTGATTATGTGAATCATAGATAAACGGGGTGCATGAAACTTTTCAATATGCAATGTTGTACAGAACAAATACATGAAAAAAATATATTTTTTCTTTTCCAAAAGTCCCCCCCCCCCCCCTCCGGTGCCTTTTTTCAGTTAGGCCTTAAGAATTGCCACCTTTTCATATCTCGGGGGTTAAGTAGGTATCCAGGCAATACTAACTGCTATGGCCAACAATCCAATTAGGGTAGTGGTGTTGCCCTAATAATTCCAACTGTAGGCCATACATGAAACTGCTGTAAACTGTGCCTTAGGATCCATGAGTAGTACAGATGATTTTTTCATAAATATAAGGATAAAAGGCACCTATAGTTATGAAGCAAGAATTAAAGAGGTTTATCCTCTTCGTTCTCATGCACTTGAAACTGCTGCCGGGAATCCTGTGGTGCCATTGAGCGAGTCAACCCCTCATAATCTGGCCTTCAAGGGCGCCATGCAGATACTTGCTTTTTAATCTGAGACTGTAGCTTCATTCACAGAATATAGTCATGAAAATGTTTTAATATTTTGGAAGTGGTGCATTTTTAGAAGTTAGGTTGAGCGTGTTGATGGGAGTAGTAAAGTGAGATGGAAAAAAACAATATATTAAACCAGAAACCTAAAACTTTTATGTATTAATTTATGTGAGTAAAATGAAAATCTTGTATGTATTAATCCACTGTAAATTTCCCATTTTAATTTAACATGTAATCTTTCATGAAGCTCGATTGGAGGCAATGATGTTATCTGATCCCAGTAGCCATTGTGTCCTGAATGGTGGGACTTGCTTAACTCATATACCACGTTCCATGTGGCAAATTTTCTCATTCAAGTTGTCCAAGATTCATTTGGACTGCGGCTCAGTGCTGTTATATGGATACATTGCTGCGCGTGATAATCTGGATCCATCACTTAATTATATTATCAATATAGGCAGGGATGATGCTGTTGTCGTGCAGCAGGTGCGCATCTGTCCTTATAATTATTTCAAAATACTTGATTCGTTTCACTTTATAAAGCCAAACTTAGCACATAGAACAAATAGGATTGGTATATGACTTATGTGTACTACATCATTTAAGTAGGCATAGTGTGCAAATGTTGCATTAATTGTGCTTTTAATTTGTTTAATTGATCTCTTAATATTGTTAGATTATTGTATAATCCTATGGGCTTCCTTTACTTGTATTCGGCCTATTGGCCCGAGTCACTGGACGCCAGCCTTTAGGACTGCGCCGCCACGCCCAGCGTGGGTCACGCCGCCAGGTCACCTCCCGACCTGGCTATATATGTGTAACATTGTGTTCCATAATAATTAATCAATTGTGTAACTATTTCCGCTAACAAATATGTTGAAATGTATTATTCTATGGGTGTTGTGCCATATATGTTTTGTAACTGTTTACCATCTCTTTTCTAAACCGAAACAGGCCCCCCTACTATGATTTTATTTTTTTTAAAAAAGAAGGAGAATTTGTCTTCTAGTAGAACAGTAGAAGAAAGAATATACATATCTGAAAGGGAAACAAATATTTAGGGATTTTGTTGGTGTTATATATGCAAAACATGACTCCAAGAGGTTATTGTATCCAAAAGCAGCAAAATGATATTGTGGATTGCATAAGCCCTATGTCAAGTAATTTTATGAAACGACAATTAGGTTGACAATCAATATCATGAATGATCCCATCATAACAGTCTTTCTTTTGTTTGTTTATTTGACACAAGCTTATATAATTGATATTTGGATTTCACAACATTAAAAAAAAACTCGACGGGTGGGGATAAGACCACCCCATAGTTTTCTTTTGATAGAGAAGCTCAACCTTCTCCGGTCGAGAAAAAATCCCCGGAACCTGACATCACTCAATTGGACCGCATAGATACTTAGGCTTTAATACCGTTGACCATGTTAGCGACTGCTGCAACTATCCTCAGGTAGGAGAGCCCAAACGAACCCACGGCCCGGATACCGAACACCCAAGTTTATGTCGTCGCTACTATATTTCAGCCTGCCAATGAAGGATTTTTTTTATTTTCACAAATTTGTTCACACCAGGATTTGAACCCTGGTGGGATGTCTCATAACCTGAGGCACTAACCAACTGAGCTGAAGTCAGTTTGCGGATTTCGCAACATGACAAAAGTCGTAGCTAGCAGCTGTAAAATACTGTTAACTGGCTATTGTTTCGAGTGAAACTCCATAGGGGAAGTATTTAACTTTAGATATTTCTTACTTTTCTACAAAAGAGTGATTAAATAAACTAGAATAATTTTGTAGGGTTCACTCGTCGAGATGACTGGTCCTAAGAGAGGGATTGATTTTTCTTGCGATATTCTAATTGAATATGACATGAGGATCAAGACAGGAGATCGAGAGGAGGATGACCTGCAGCTAATTGATGGTGTAGCAGTGATTGACGTATTGATCATATCGTATAAACCAGTCACAAAACGCATCCATGGAAAATATGGTGCAGTTGACATGAATCAAATGTGTCTTAAGAGGTCAGTGGAGGCAACGATGGAAGTTACCATATCAGAAGTGCAGTGTAGTTTTTATTTGTGTGTTAGCTGTTTTACCAGTGGGTTACATGAGGAAATTCGGCTCTTTGATGGCGAGATTGGTGAGTCACGTGGCTTAAGGAGGCATGTGATTGCTGTTCAGATGGGTACTTCTATGGATTTGAAGTTCAAGATAGGTTCCGGTTCTAACTGTTCTGCGGAACATTGTCATTCCTTCGACGCGGCAAGTCATGGATGTTCCAGTCAAACAATAAGCATGAAGTTGGCCTCAATTTTGGTGAAGGTTTGGTCAACTTTGCATAAGAGTATGCGTTCGATTTCCTCTTGACTGGTGTAATGTATAATTGTAAGGTTTTCGTGATATGACAGAGGCATCATCATAGTTGTGTTCGTGTAGTTGATTGCGACAGATTTGTGGTCTAGGTTGATTTAATCAATGCATGGACTTTAAGTAGTTGTCTACAAAAATTTTTTTTCAGAATTTCTACCGAATTACTTTTAGCGATCCAGCTACGCAGTCTTGCATGCTGCACGATTCATACCTACACTGCAATCTGCAGTGTTGCGTCTGATTCCTGTCGAGTGTTTAGACGAAAAGAACCATGTTGAGGTGGTTCTGGGAGTCAAAAATGAGTTGAATATCAAAGCGATTCTGTGGATTCCTGAACAAGAGAACGTCACTTTCGTTGAAATCAGGCTCACTTGATGTAATATTGAAGTTCAAACGCAGCCTTTTGATGTGTTGTCCCATGGCCGGATGGCCCAGATGATGCAACCCAAGCACCACACCGTTCAATAAACGGGCTCGCCCATTAGATGGGTTGCAGTCTTTGCAGGCTCGCGCTCTGGCTGGTGAATTTTTAAGCATATTTTTCTCCTTTGAGGCAACTCAAAGTTATCGAAACTTTCAATTACTTAGAAAAATAGTTAAAGTTGTATTTAAATTTGTACTAGTATTTACTTTTTGGGATTATATATATATTAGTACAAGAAGGGGAAAAATGTGTTGACGTATAAACTATAAATTGTTTTTTATAAATTAGTAAATTTAAATCCAAAGACTCAAAGCGGTGATAGAAAATTGCCAAATTTTCAGCTAAACTCCTTTTCTAATTATTTCTATTTTAGTTGGAGAAATTCGACCCCAACCTGAAGCTGGTGAACTGGGTGTGATCCTATAATCTTGATGCAACAAACTTTGGATTGCTAAAAACCGATCGATAAACCAAAAAACCAATAAAAACTGTTTGTACCAGGTTCGGTTTTTACAACCAACCAATCGTTGGTGAAACCTGACCAATCCGGTTTTGCCGAAACCACAAAAACCAACCAATTTTTAACATTTTTCAATCCATGATGCAAGCAGATGAGTCATGTTTCGGATTTGGACATGACGGACGTTTTGAAACGACAAATTCGATGCTGAATTTTGCACGAATCGATGCACCATACTTTTTGTCGACTCGTCGCACGCAAAAAATGGGACATTAGCAATAGCTCGTGACAGCGAACAGGGTCACAGAAAGCAAGCGTTTTGGCAACACCGTAACACATTCTTTAGAGACAACATGGTTGTTCGTGCATCATTAAGTCATTCAACAATAACATCAATTGGAAATGCTAAAAAGTTGGTTCAAAATCTGTTCAACGATATTCACAGTCCGCTCTGCTCAAGGAACAACCGGCAGCCCTCCAGAGCAGTTCTATATACTCACCGTTTCACCGACTCACCGTCCGTACCAGCCTCTGTGGGGCTGGGCATCGGTGTCATTCATCAGCTTGTCGAGCACAACGTTCAGATCCACATTCTGGCCATTCTCTGTCAGCTTGCGCACGGTCGCCCTGACCTGCTCCCTCGAGAACCCCATCGTGGCAACCTTCTCAACCACTTCGTCGATGGGCACTTTGTTTCCAGAAGAGGCACTTGGACCGGAGCTGATTGGTGCAGTTTGGGGCAGCACCTGAGCGGTGGGGAGGCGGCCATAGTTACCGCTTCCACCTGAAGAGGGGCCTGCAGGGGTGAAGGGGGATGGTTTCATTCCAGCGTTGCTTCGATGGGATGGAGACCCGCTGTAACCATATGGTTCGGTGAAACCAGCTCCACTCTGTGGTTTGTATCCAGCATTATAGGGAGGAGGTGGACCGGAGTTAGGCCTTACTGCAGGAGGCTCATACATGCCAGGGTTTGGTCCATAGAAAGGAGGTACAGGTCCGCTAGGAGGTGGCATGTAAGGGGGTGGTGGGCGTACGTTTGGTGGGTAGCTCTGAGTGGGAGGTCCATAAGGAGAAGGTTCCTCTGGATGCTGGGGCACTGACTGTGGCTGTGCAGCTGAGTGGTTACCACTTGCAGGAGGGGAAGGTTGAGAATATTGGGCATACTGAGGCGGGGCTTGGTAATGCTGTTGTGGTGGTGGCTGTGGAGCCTGGGGCTGTGGAGCTGGTGGAGTCTGGTATTGCTGGTGGGTGGCCTCAGATGGCTGTGCCGATGGGGGGTAATACAATTCCTGTGGTACGGTTGGCACCGATGGAGCAGACTGAACAGGTGGAACTGATGGCAGCTGGGGATGTGGTAAATGGCCAGGGAACTGTGCTGGAGGTTGGTTTTGAACTGGGGGTGGAGGTGGCGCAGTTGGGGCAGGAAGGGCAAGCATTGTTGCCTGTGGCTGCGCAGCGGGAGGGGCTTGGCCTTGTGGTTGAATGGTTGGCTGTGGAGGAATCAGCTGCTGCCGTGAGTCTGCCTGAACAGCACCAATATTTTCTGATTTAGCATCCTCTGCTTTCGGCACTTTGAAATTTGCAAGTTGGATCTGCGTCTCAACAATTTCCTGCTTATCACGCAAAATCTGAACACCAGCTTGAACCTACAAGTTGTATAGAGTTAGTAATGGGGTGAACCTGCAAGTTGTATAGGGTTGCATTTGCCAGTCTGGAAAATTACTAAACGACAATTTGAAGAACAAAGTAGAAGAAAATGACTAAAGAGAGCTGATGCCCCATGAATGCACATAGAATGGATGTAAAAACCATCAAGTTAAGTATGTGGTAAAATGGGGAAAAATAAGCATTAAGCAGGCCACTGCACGAATGATCAATCAAGGTAAAGATACTTGAAAACAAGATGTTCCTACATCCATGGTCTATGGTGCCCCTGTCTTGGACCCAAAAGAAGTGCAAATTAATGCACAAACTCATAATGGGCATGCTGCCACTACCAGTTTAGATACAGACCGACAAACTCATAATGGGCATGCTGCCACTACCAGTTTAGATACAGACCGACAGAGTATGATATGGTAAATTACTTGACAGATGAAGCCAATGCAACTGAATATATTGATTGCTAAGAATGCAATATGTTATGACAACATGGCATATACAGGTAAAATATCTCACAAACAGAGCATCTGATAATGTAAAAACCCAAAGGGGAAGGAAAAAAAGAAAAGAAAAAGGCTAGCACAGATAGTTCAGTTTCAAGAATAAGATTATAGAATAGGAGCAGCATGTGAAAAGAGGTTAAGAGACTAGTTATTCCAGGAAACCAAATTGCTCCCTTCTTCATTATCAAAAACTACAAAATTGAAATTTCAGCATGGCGTCATGGCCCATTCTCAAGCAAACGAGTGGTGAGGAGGAAACAGAGTGAATTCTATCACATGGAGACAGAGCAAGAGAGGAAGGGGGGGCAAGGGGGGGGGGGGGCATATGTGGAAGCTAACCTCACGCAGTGTGTTCTCAAATTGCCTCAGTTTTCCATCAGTGCTGCCACTGTTGTTACCAATTGTTAACTTCAGCTCGCTAACAGAGCTCTCAAGATGGTAAGTTCTGTCCTCGAGCTGTGAAAGCCTTGAGCTTACACCTTCGAGTGCATGTAGAAGGGTGTCAGCATATTTCTTCATGGTACGATCAATATCCACTATAGTGACTGCACTGAAGTTGCTCCTTTCTTCGTCATGACTAACTTTCTTTAGCACATGAGGCTCCAATACACCAGCACTCTGCATGGTAAAGAGAGTTCAGAGTAAGCACAGAGCACACAATGACACAACTGAAGAGAAAAGCACGGAGCGGCATATATTATGATCATGCGAAATAATTAAACAATTGTGCATCACATGAAAGAGATTTTGTATCCTGGACTGGCTGTTAAAGTACAGCTACAGAAAGAATTATTGGATATTTGAAATTCATGTTCTGCATGTTAACCATTAAACGGTAACTACATATGATTGCATGAACGCCACATAATAAATTATACAATTTCTACAGGGAATCGGTCCATGTTATATATTGGAAACACCAAAATAATATCTAGTATGCAGAGATAATGTTAACTTAATGCAACTTTGCAAACATAAAGACATCACGGATTTGCTGGATCTTTAATATAGTACTTGAACCCAATATAGCATAATGTCAACTATGATGGAAGCACACGCAAAGGGAAAGTTAACACATAAAAAGACATGGTTTTTCAACAAAAACAGATGTACAGAAGTAAACTAATGATACAAAGAAAGAGAATAAAGGAAGGGAACAATTAGTTGATGTCCAAACAAAGTAATAGAAAAGAAAGCATTGAAATACACTTCACAGAAAATAAAATGTTCATTAGAACGAGAAAACTACCAAGGGGGCAAGGAGCACAAAAGCAACAAAATATAAAGCATTTATTTCAAGAACACTGACGGATACACAAGTTATTGTGCTATAATAGCATCTGCAGTATAAGACAAACTATTTTAAAAAGTCCTGAAAAGTTAACTCAGTAATCAGTACCACTATTTAGTTATCCTGTAACTGTTATGGAGGGCTGAAGTCTTTGTCTATAGAACTAGCAATAGGTAGCTCACCACAGAAATCAAAGTCATCATCCATACTGTTGGTAAAAAAAAAGGAAAAACGCATGACCTATGCCGGCACTTATTTTGGGGTGTGGATTCTGTAGGCATCAACTTCCAAAAGCACCGGAGCCAAAAGGGGCTACTTCGTTTCATCATTTATTATATCTGATGCAAACAGGTGACCGACGATATCCTTTCATTTCCAACAGGATCCTGTGCTACAACATTACAGTACAGCTACCTAGCTCAACTCCTATTGGTACGAACAGGAAGCACGCAACCTAACCAACATTGAGAAAATCTGTTCGATTCACAGGTGCACGAGCGCTACCGACGGATCTACTACCTGAGTCATCTACTCAAGGGAGGCAACCAGGCAAGTACCTTGGGTCCGGAAGACGCGGCCTTGGAGTCGAGCGACCCCCAGGCCCCGGCGGCGGGTGGCGAGCCGGCGGGAACGGCGCTGGTGGCAGCCGCGGAGGGGCGGATGGGCTGGAAGTCGTAGCTGGGCACCACCTCCTCTGTGGTGGCGCCGCCGAAGCCGTTGGAGCCGCCGTGGTTGGGCCGGTGCGCGTGGCGGCTCTCCGCGTCCTCCTGCGGGTCGGGGCCCATCAGATCGGTCAGCCCGCCGCCGCTGCCGACGGAGGGCGGAGGCGAGGACCCGGCGGCGCCGGAACCCGACGCGGCGAGGCCCTGGATCTGCTTGTCCATGAACTCCGACGCGTTCATTGCGGCGAGGCGGGTGAGAGGTCTGATGATTATTGATCGGAGTCGGGACTCCGGAAGACGGTAGCTTGTGTTATCAAGCTGCTTGTGGAAGGAGGCAAGTGATTTGATTATAAAGAAAGAAAGAAAATAGTTAAATTAAATTAATTATTACTCGTATAATTACGCGTCGACGCGGAGAAAGGAGTGCTTCCCGTATACGTTGGGCCGTATTGGGCCACTTGTCCATAGGCTCTAACACCCACTGCAAAAGCCCATGAGGCCATGAGAAGCCCCTGAGCCATCGGAGAACGAGAGGAATTTGGGCTGACGACTGACGAGCATACGCGCCACCTGGAATGATAGGCCCGGACATATGTCGCATTTGGAGACTCCCTAGGGTTTGGCGACTCGGTGACGATCTTCGCCGACGAGGGCAAGAGACTGGTCCCCATGATCTTGTTGGAGTGCTGGGATTACTTCCTCACTCGGGCTGATTTAGGGGCTGACTTGCTCAGCTACCCGGCCTTGGTGGCGAGTGATCTGTCGGGCTTCGATGAAGCGTCTGGGGTCTTGGTTGTGATATGGCGGCTCAAAGTTCTAGGGCTGGATCGAGGGCACACGAGGATGATGTGAACGATCTTCTTAGTAAGCTAAATCTAAGTGACGTAGAGAAGGATGCGGTGGTACTGGCGATCAAGGACAGGGAAAGCCTTCCCGTTGTCAAGTGGATGGCGGCGGCGAAGCTTTTGACGACTAAGGACTTCAGTCCGACATCGTTGTTCTCAACGATGAAGTCGGCATAGAACCCGGCGAGGGAGGTGTCTTTCCGACCCATCGGGAAGAATCTTTTTGTGATCCAAGCATTCTGCTTGGGAGATTGGAAGCGCATCATGGAGGAGGGGCCGTGGATTTTCCGTGGGTGCGCATTGATGTTAGAGGAATTTGATGGCGCGACTACGATCCCAAAGGTAATTCCAGGAAAGGTTCATGCATGGATTCAGATCCATCAAGTTCCCCACCTTTATCGTACGGAGGTGATCTTGAAGCAACTAGCAGCTAAGGTGGGGGAGGTGACCATGGTTGACATGCGAGCCTTACCGTCAAACAAAGATGACTTTCATAGAGCAACGATGAGACTGGTGGCAGCCAAACCATTGGTGCGGTTTGTGACTTTCTCTTCCGAAGGACAGGAAAGCATCTTTCTTCAAATCAAATATGAGAAACTTCCTCGTTTCTGCGCCCACTGTGGTCTAATGGGACATACTCATCTTGAATGTGGCGCGGGCGAGTACTCAGAGTCTGAGCTCCAGTTTGGGGACTGGATGGTCGCAGCAGAGCACTCATGGCACCCGGGTACCCCACGCCTCCGCACCACATCGTCCCTCGATGGTGGCTTTGAGTGGAAGCGCGAGGGTGGCAACCGGGGTGGACGTCCTGTAGGCAAAGCACCTCGTGGTGGTCGTGGCGCCTTTGGTGGTCGATCAACACGAGGAATCTGGGTCTAGGAAGCGGTCATCAAGAGAGGCTGGAGTTACCGGCGGTCATCAAGAGAGGCTGGAGTTACCGAAGATAAAGATGATGATCTGAAAGACACGGCGTCGAGCCCGGCAAAACACCCGGGTTCAACTACCGTGGGAGACAAAGAGGAGGGGAAGAACAGGCCGAGGGCCCAGAAACTGCTGAAGATGGAGCTGGCCATACTACCTAGGGGGAGCCTGTTCCACCCCCTCCACCGATTTATGTCTCACCCCGAGACAAGAAGCGCTCTAAGAAGGAGCAGGAGAAGGAGGCAAAGGAAGGTACGCCAACCGAAAGCAAGGCGGGCTCCCTCGAGGAGTACCACCAATCCCAATGAGTTGTTTAAGCTGGAACTGTCGCGGTTTGGGTAGCGCCGCGACGGTGAAGGAGCTTCGGGACCTAGCGAGGCAAGTTATCCCATCCGTTCTTTGTGTTCTTGAAACCCAAGTTCACAAATCACAGGTGGAAGGATTAAAGAGTACTCTAGGATATGATAATGCATTTGCTGTAAGCAGTTCAGGACGCAGTGGCGGACTGGGCATCTATTGGAATAATAATATTAGAGTTGAAATCTTACTATTCTCGCAGTACCATATTGATGCAATAATAACTGAGAATGGGTTGGAGCCATGGAGGCTCACGTGTGTTTACGGGGAAGCCCAGGTACCAGAACGACACAAAACATGGGACTTGTTGAAGTTCATCAAAGCGCACTCACCCTTGCCCTGGGTGTGCATTGGCGACTTCAACGAGGTTCTGCATCACTCGGAGCACGAAGGCGTACAAGAGAGGAGTCACGCTCAGATTGCTGGCTTCCGGGAAGTAGTGGACGTCTGTGGCCTGTACGATCTAGGCTTTGAGGGCCGTAAGTGAACATATGAAAAAAAGGTTGCTGGGGGGACATTCTGTCGTGTGCGACTTGATAGGGCTCTGGCAACAACAGATTGGTGTGTGCGCTTCCCAGATGCAAAGGTGCAACACATGACGGCGGTGTCCTCTGATCATGACCCTATCGTGCTCCGATGGGAAAGACTAACGCAGCTCCGAAGGAGGAAGCGAAGAAGAAAGCAATTCAGGTATGAGCTAATGTGGGAGTCACACAATCAGTTTTTTTTTCTATGCTAGCTCAGTCGTGGCAGGGGGCAGGTACTGCAACTACGCTTCAGGAGTTACAGTGAAAGCTTAAGACGGTTGCAGATAACCTGAGCGATTGGAGTACTAATTCCTTTGGTCATGTGCGCAAAGAACTGCAGAGATTAAACAAGGAATTAGAGGGGCTACGCTCTGATCCGGCAAGATTAGCACCATCCTATGAGGAGATCAAAGTGGTGGAACATATTGTTGAGCTAAATAACCGTGAAGAAATTATGTGGAAGAAGCGTTCTCGGATCATGTGGCTCACTGCAGGAGACAAAAATACTCGTTTCTTTCATTTGAGGGCTAGTCAGAGACGGAAAAGGAATAAAATAACCAAGCTTAAAAAATCGGATGGACAGTATACTGAAGATGAGAGGGAAATTGGCGAGCTGATTACCTCTTTCTACAAGGATTTATATCGGTCAGAGGGGACGGAAAATATGGACCTAGTCCTAGATTCAGTTCCCGTGAAGGTTACATCAGAGATGAATGAGAAGCTTCTGACTCCTTTTGATAAGGATGAGGTCAAGACAGCGCTTTTTCAAATGTTTCCCACGAAGGCACCGGGCCCGGATGGCCTACCGGCACATTTCTTTCAACGTAACTGGGAATTATATGGGGATGAGGTGACGATGGTGGTACTCCGGGTCCTGAGAGGAGAGGACGACCCGTCTATCATTAACAACACATCTATTGTGTTAATTCCTAAGGTGGATAACCCGGAGGAACTAGGCCAGTTCAGGCCAATAAGTTTGTGCAACGGGATTCTCAAGATTGCATCCAAGGTTATGGCCAACAGGTTGAGGCTGATTTTGCCCGAGATCATCTCAGAGGAGCAGTCAGCGTTTGTACCAGAAAGACTCATCACAGACAATATAATAACGGCCTATGAGTGCATGCATTTTATGAAAAAAGAAGCGAGCGATTCATAGTAGGTGTTGTGCACTCAAGTTAGACATGAGGAAGGCATACGATAGGGTCAAATGGGATTACCTTCGATCAATTATGACCAAATTGGGGTTCCATGGATTATGGGTGGATATGATCATGAGATTAGTGTCCACCATTTCTTTTTCGGTCATGTTCAATCGTGAAAACCTGGAAGTCTTCAAGCCAATGCGAGGGATCAGACAAGGAGACCCAATCTCGCCTTATTTGTTCTTGTTAGCAGCAGAGGGCCTTTCGTGCCTTTTAAAGTCAAGATCACAGTCATCGAGCTTAAGTGGCATCAAAGTGGCGCAATCGGCTCCGCCGGTTAGCCATCTACTATTCGCGGATGACAGCCTGCTATTTTTCAAGGCAAGTAGGGAGAGTGCGGAGGAATTAAAGGAAGTGTTGGATGCTTATTGTCAGGCTTCTGGGCAACGGGTGAACATGGATAAATCATCAATCCACTTCGCTAAGGGAGTTCGGCAGAATATAAGAGAAGAAATCAAGGATTCCCTGGATGTTCAGAATGAAGCCCTAAGCGAGAAGTACCTTGGAATGCAGACGGATATTGGAACCGCTTCTAACGGAGCCTTCAAATACCTTAAGGATAGATCATGGAAGAGGGTACAGGGATGGATGGAGCAGATCCTGTCTGTGGGAGGAAAAGAAGTTTTGATTAAAGCAGTCGCACAAGCAATCCCCACGTTTTCGATGTCCTGCTTTAGGCTACCGCAAGGGTTGTGCCAGCATATAGACGGGCTACTTCGGAGCTTCTGGTGGGGAAGCAAGGAAGGCAAACGCCGCACCTGCTAGGTGGCGTGGGAAGACATGACAAGGCCGAAACACCTAGCAGGTCTCGGGTTCAGAGACATGGAGTTGTTCAACTTAGCACTCCTTGCTCGCCAAGCATGGCACATGATTCAGGAACCGACATCGTTAAGTGCCAGGATCCTGAAAGCAGTCTATTTCCCAAATGGTGATTTCCTGGACGCTGAGCTGAGCTCATCACCCTCAAGGGTCTGACGAGCAATTGTGGATGGAAGGAATGTCCTCACGCAAGGCCTTATCAGGAGAATAGGTACTGGGGAGACCACAAATATTTGGTAGACGAATTGGTTACCGAGAGATGGCCTCTTTAGACCTTAGACCTATGAGTTGCCCAGATGACAACCCTCCACAGTTGGTTAGCGAGCTTATTAATCAGTCTACAAGGACCTGGGACCTGGAAAAGCTACAACAGAGTTTTATACCGATGGACCAAGAGGTCATTGCTAACATACCACTTTGCACCAGGCGACAAGATGATTTTTGGGCCTGGCACTATGAGACAAGTGGGATCTTTACAGTCAAGTCAGCGTATAGAATGTTAATTAACAATGTGGTGAAGAGAACTGACTGGCTGGAGAGCAATTTGGGAAGCTCAGGAACTAAGAAAGTTGAGAAAGAGTGGACAAGCTTGTGGAAAGTAAATGTCCCCTCCAAGATCAGAGTTTTTCTCTGGCGTCTTGCCAGGCAGTCGATCCCGACGGCAGATGTACGTCATCACCGTAACATGGCAGCACATAGAAACTGTTCGATCTGTGGAGCTCAAGACTCATGGAGACACTCCCTGCTGGATTGTCATATGTCAAGATGTGTTTGGGCGCTCCAGAAAGCAGAGCTTACAGAACTGGTCTGTAATGTTCAGAGCACTGATGCAAGATGTTGGCTCACCGAAGTGATGGAGGCAACATCATCCGACGAGTTTATCCGGATCAGCGTGACCCTATGGGCGATTTGGCATGCGAGGCGGAAGGTAATTCATGAGGAAATTTTCCAGAGCCCGTTGTCAACTCATTGTTTTGTGGAACGATTCATAAGTGACCTGGAGTATGCAAGACCGGTGTCCAACGAGAAACCTTCCCCACGGAATACTGCACCGAGATGGATCCCTCCTCCAGGTGGACTGGTGAAGATCAATGTTGACGCTGCGATGTCCAAGAATCGGTGGGTAGCAGCAGTAGCAGCGATTGCGCGTGACGATGCAGGAAAGTTCCTAGGAGCGTCAGCAGTGACCCTCGAAGGTGTAATTGACCCGGAAACGGCCGAGGCGTTGGCTTGTCGCGAGGGACTACGTCTTGCACTCGACCTCGCACAAACCAAGGTCAGGCTAGCGTCAGATTCCGTGGGAGTTATTAGGAATATGCATGGTGCTGGAATGGGACACTACGGCCACATTGTGCAGGAGGTGAGGGCCATGACGAGGTCTTTTCACAAGGTTGAGTTCGTTCATGAGAGAAGAGCCTCGAATGTTGAGGCTGATACCTTAGCGAAGAGTTCGATCTATGAAAATGTAGGAAGACGTGTTTGGTTGTTATCCCCACCCGAGGGAGTGTGTAACTCTTATCATGTTAATTAATAAAGGGTGGTGGTGGTTCTCAAAAAAAAAATGTCGCATTTGGATTTCACCGCCAAAAAATCTCGTTAGTGTGGATTGTACTTCAAGATTAAGGCTCCATCATCCATTTCGTTTGTGGCTCATGAACTCAGCATCTAGCTTAGACTGAGCTTTTCTCCACTGACCAACGACAATGGCAGCATGCTGCTGGTGATCCATGTGTAAATAGTACACATGTATAAAGAGGTGACAAGCCATGCTGCTTGGGCCGGAAGATGAGATGCCACACATATTTCGTTGCACACAACTTACCGATTCATTCCACGATGATGCACGCCGCTCTCTCCCGCGTTCTCGCCGGTGCAGCGACGCTGTCTGTGCTGTACCAGTCCGGCGGCCGGATGGACGAGGTGTGGATGACGGCGGCGGTCTTCTCCTCCGCGGGGCTGCTGGTCCATTACACCGCCGACGCGTTCAGCACCGCGGAGGAGGACGATCGCCGCCGACGAGCGAGGCGCCTGGCTGCGCTGCTGGCCGTCGTTCTCGGCGCGCTAGTGTTCTACGAGTTCTACCATAACTCGGGGATCGCCGATGCAGCTATCGTGTTGGCGCTCTACGTGGTGGTGTGCATGCTTGTCCTAGTGGTCTTGCTGTTGTGGCCTCGATGTTGTCATGGCAGTGACATCCCTTAATTACATTCTGATACCACTGGTTTGTTGGGGAGTTTTTTATGTTCTATTTTCCTTGCATATCTTAATCTTATCTTATATACTAAACCGCGTGCGGTTCTCTGGCTTCCTATTGGTCAGGGTACTGTAGATACATAGCTACCGTTGATTTGTTGATTGACTGCTATAGTCGTTCGTTTCTCCTGTGTACGTACGTCCCCACAAGAAGCTTCTAGCGCTTCCGCCTGCAGTTTTCCGAGTGGACAACTTCTCCCCGCACCAGCCAATTAAAGTATGAACTCCCACGACCAGGGTTTGAATAACCAGCTGGAACCGATCGGTTATCCCGGTTAATCGGGGAATTGGTCCCGACCGGTCGCCCTAACCGGCCGGTCCGTCTGGCTAACCGTAACTAGTTACTGTAGCTAAACGGTTAGCCAGCCGGTTCTCTGGTTAACCGACCGGTTTTCAGCCAAACCGAGCCGGCCAGTTCCAACGATTTTTTCAACCTTATCCCGGACACTCCGAACCCTTCATCTCTGCTATTTTTCCCCCCACATCAGTTAAACCACGAACTCCTAATGCACCAAAGCAATCAAACTCACCTGAACTCCATCAAACCCACGAGAAGTAAATCAACAACGGCAGACTCCAGTAGAATAAAAGAAACTAAAGGTATCAATCTTTCCCTTTTTAGTTTTTTTGAATCTAATTAGAATCCTAGCATCTATGGTGTAAACCTATCTGTCGTCATCTCAAGGTCCACTTCCTGACTTCCTCAATCTCCATATTCGCCTGAGCCATCACGCGCAGGAGCTTAACAGCAATCAAACTCACGTGAACTCCATCAAACCCACGAGAAGTACATTAACAGCGGCAGATTCTAGTAGAATAAAAGAAACTAAAGGTAATCAATCTTTCCCTTTTTAGTTATTTGAATCTAATTAGAATCCTAGCATCTATGGTGTAAACCTATCTGTTGTTATCTCAAGTGTAACACCCATGAATTTACCAATATAAATAAATTTCTAAATTAATATAATTATAATATTTCCATATTTAAAATTTATATAAATCAAGTTTCATCATGTGGTTTGTTTGCATTTAAGTGGGAATCACATTTGAATTACGATAAAATTCATTTGGAAAATAGAAAAACACAAACGTGAGCTGCAGTTTGGACCTAAACCCATTCATTTCACGAAGTAAACCCTTTCCTCAGCAATTGGGCCATAGCAGGCCGGCCCAACTCGACTCTCCCAACCACCAGACCACTCTTGCTCTCACTAACGCGTCAAACCCACTCGTCATCCCCTTCGCAGCGCCTCTCGTTCAAACCGCCGCCACGACGCCCACGACGCTGGAGAAATCGGACCCCGAACGCGCCCTCCCTTCGAAACCACTCCCGAGGCCCAACCTATAAGTCTCGCACCCCCAGTCATCGCCAATTTCTTTTCCCCGCTCCCCCTTTTGCCGTGAAAGGTTGGGGACCGCCATTGACGGTTCTTCTCCGGTAAGTCGCTGCCATACCTCATTTTCGCATGACCTCATGTCAGTTTCTCTCTCTCTGACATACCACATGATGTCGTAGGTTCACCAGGGACCTCGACGACCTGTTCGTTTCGTCGATCCGGAGCCGAGACGTCATTTCTTGACGTCGTCTTCTTCAATTTCGGTGAGCAGCGCTGCCGCTTCGCAGCTACATACTTGATGTCGCCGTTTGCTTAGCTAACCACAGCCACGGAACCGCAGGGTTTCACTGAGTCTCCCACGCCTGTTCGCAACGCCTCTCCGAGCCCACAGAACCGTCTTCGACGAGCGCCGCCGACCTCGCCTGCACCTCACCGTCGCGAGAACAACTCCAGCCGGTTTCAACTTTGTTTAGCCTCCTGGTGAGTGAGCCGCAATCCCCTCTCTGTTTTGCACTAGTTCCCGTAGATTTTAGGCCAGCGCAGTGCGTTTCCCGTCCCCTCCGGCGAGCTCTGTGGAGCAGCCATGGCGTCTCCGTCGTGTTTAGTCTCAGGCAGATACGATAGTTCAGTTGGTTTTAGTTTGCTTTGGCCACCAACGTTAGATCTTATAGGAACGGTTGAGATTAGATCAAACATACCCCTTCGTTGGCCAATGGTTGTGTGCCATGTGTCACTTCATAATCCCAGTCAGCAATTCTGAAATAAATAAAGTAGTTTCTGTTTATTACATTATCCTGATGTCAGCCTTTCACAGTAATTCATTTTCTGTATAAAAATAATTATGTTAATTCCAAAATTGTGCACAGTTTTCAGAAAAGCCCCTGTAACCCTTATAACTTTTTTTATACGAACTCCGTTTTAGGCAATTCTTGTGCTCACGCGACCATGATGACGTAGGCTTTCTGCTAGTATATTTTGTTTACTGTGATTCTATTGTTTGTTTTGAGTTCTTAATATTGTTTGTTATTGCTTGTCGGTACCATTGTGCGTGATTAGAACTTGTTCAAGAGCCGACGTTCGACCTTCAAGGGCAGAACTTTGAAGTGTTTGAGCAGCATCTTTCTGAAGGCAAGTGTTCTTGATCATATTGACACTATTTATAGGATGTGTTGTTTTATAAAATTGCATGCTTGTCTAAATTGAATCCCATGTTATGGTTTACTAGATTTTCCTTATCATTTCTTGAAGCCTTTTATTTAGTATATAGGATGATGGGTAGAGTCTTGCTTAGTTTTACAGTCTATGGTTGGGTTTGGGAATTGGTCTAATAATCTTGACTAATGGTATATTGCACTTAATTCTTTTGGGTTGTTAATTATTTTTAGCAACATGGAGCTTAGGAATCTAGGCAGGCTGGTTGTTTGGTATGGTGTCGTCGTGCACGAGATCTTGGTTTGTGCTAGTGCCTGCTCTAGATTTAGGGACCGATTCATAGACTTAGTAACCTGGCTGAACAGCACAACCATGAGACCAATATGAATACAACCTGACCAATTAATTAGATGTTCACTTATCCTCGTATGTGCCATTTGGTTGTTTAGTGGCGCAAGAGGGGACTTCTGCAGCAGAGGTAAAATAGACTCCATGTATGCTGTTAGTGGTGAAACCTCAGCGGGTGCCTATAGGATAAGTGGCACTTTGTAAAGGCCTTGTAGTGTGACCCTGGCTACACACCACGGAAGTGTGTGGCAAAACGGAAAGCACGACTGATGGTGAATATGTGCAAACCTTGTAAGGATAAAACTGTCATGACAGTCGTGCTCATGGCAAGAGCGGGCTTGGACTTCTCCATAATTAGTTGGGACTTGGTGGGTTGGATGGGTTGTTGGTAGCCAGGTGTTGGTACCCTGGTGAGTCGGTAGTCGGATTAGAAATCCAATGAGCTATTCCTTGTGTTTGGGCCTTGTCGGAGCTTGGAGCCTACACTTAGTAAAATAGGATGCTTTTATAAAATGAATCTAGGCTAGTTGCTTAGTACATTAAACCTTGAGTAAGCCTTTCTTGTTACTAGCCATGTATGTCATATTTTTTTTCTACTTGCTGAGTACTCTATGTACTCACGCGTTACTCTTTCCCTCTCTATTTCTTGGACCATACGCTGCTCAGACAATGGAGAAGAAGAAGGTGTCGACGATGACGACTTTCACCCCGATGTGCCATACTAGACTGGTGTTCCCCTGGACAACGCCTGTGGTTGATGGAGACACGCTTTACTTGGATTGCTGATATTGTATCTTTTCTTTCAGAGCTACTGGTCCTTATGTAAATAGATGTTTAACATTTACCTTGTTGTAATAATATTTCACTATTTGTCGACACATGTATGACTAAACTGATCCTGGCATATATGTGAAAAATATCTGGTTTTATTTTAATAAAACCGGGTGTGACATCAAGGTCCACTTCCTGAGTTCCTCAATCTCCGTATTTGCCTGAGCCATCACGCGCAGGAGCTTAACAGCAATCAAACTCACGTGAACTCTATCAAACCCATGAGAAGTAAATCAACAGCGGCAGACTCCAGTAGAATAAAAGAAACTAAAGGTAATCAATCTTTCTCTTTTTAGTTTTTTTGAATCTAATTAGAATCCCAGCATCTATGGTGTAAACCTGTCTGTCGTCATCTCAAGGTCCACTTCCTGACTTCCGCAATCTCCGTATTTGCCTGAGCCATCACGCGCAGGAGCTTAACAGCATAGCCCAAATCCCCACCCCATCCATTAGATCAAACAGATACCCACAGCCTCCATATTGCTTGAGATCCAAAGGGATTGATGTTTCCCTCATGCCTTAAGCTATCCGAAACTCACCTGAAAGACCAGCGGATCATTCACTACTACTTCAGATTAATCAGGCGAGAGGCACCGACCTTTGTGATTAATCTGAAAAATAAGACTCATCATACAACTAATCTCTCTCTTTCTCTCTCTCTGCGCCATAGCAAAGGCAGAAGACATCTCAAAACACAATGTGTCCATCCTATTTGATACAAAATAGCTGAGATGACAAATTAATTGTTTATTAATTAATTTATATAGAACTGAACATTTTTCAGATATTACATTCTCACATAACAGTTCTGTTTGTTCTAAACATTAATGATTATTATTATCTATTGTGCTATATAAACCAACAGTCTAAGTTTGAAATATGTTATTTTAATAGATTAAACAGTTAATTAACAAAGTTGTGCTCTCTCTAATTGATATGTGATTTTGCCTACATATCAGTTTGAGACATGTGCTAATAAGGTTTTGCCTACTTATTATCAGTACCACATAATATGATTTATTTATCTCCTGAGTATATAGAATATCTAAAGAGAGTATCTACTTTTCAGTCGGTTGAAAATTAGGGTTACTTTCAATCAACGCTTTTGTCCCTTAGATCTAGATCCAATTGATGAAAAATGACAACTTTTCTATAGTCTATACATAATACTAATTAATACATATAATCCTACAAGTAAATAAATAACAAAAAGAAACAAAATCAGCAGCAAAAACAATTCGAAGGAGGCGGTGGCCGTCGACTGAACGGGTGCTCTCTTTTCAATCGTTTGAAAAGAAGCATTCCCAATATCTAAAAGAGTCATATCCATGACAATCATACTTTGGAATGACAAATTGTAAATGTAAATACTGTAGTAACTTTATTTTTCAAATATCCAAAATGATGGTAACGGCAGGGTGACACGACAGAAATGGCAACGAACGCGCGGCATTTTCTAGTATATAGATGTTATTGTTATACTATATTCTGTTCTTTTATGAAAAATATTAATTATTAATCACCTAACTCCAGCACGGTTATATACTTTTATCCCATGTTCTAATAAGCAGTTGGTTTTTCTTCCAAATTTAGGGTTTGTCCAGTAATAGAAAATTATTGATTATGATCATTAATGCGGAAGTTGCTGCATATGCGTACCGTACCCGTGTGTTTAACCAACAGCTCACACGAAAGGTTTATTAGAAACGATGTTAGAGCACTCCACGTTTCAGCTCTTCCCCTGTGTTAGTTTTTCACGAGCACTCGGGAAATTTGACGGTTCCGATTAGAACACCCACAGTGGGATGCCTGAACATCGGTTCTGTGTGTTCTGTCGCATGTGCCAGCGAGCACACAAGTGAATGCTCAATCTCCTGTGCACACACGGACTCTACATTTCCTGTATAAGAGCAACTCTAATAGTTTTCCAATCTTATCCTTAATAGCAAAAAAAACTATCAAGGATCAGAAACCTGCTCCAACAGTTCTTTAATCTCATCCCTAATAATTCTCTAACTCTAATAAATAGTTCTCTATCTCTTAATAAATAGTTCCCAATCCTATTCATCCCCATTAACTGGACTCACCCATTTCTCCCCTCCCAACCGTCAATTTTTCTAGCGCGAGTAATTTTCCTCTCTCCTGCTTGCTACTCTCTCTCTCTCTCTCTCTCTCTCTCTCTCTCTCCTGCCGCCGCCACTGCCGCCCATCAAATCCGGCCTCCACCCACTGTTCCCGACCACCCTGAGTAACAAGACGATGCCCCAACTGTCGTGCCTTGGTGCGCTGATTTGGGCATCCAAATCGAGGGTGAGGACATGGATTCCGACATAGACTCCCACCACTGCGCAAGGCAGACGAACCCATGGAGGCGCGTTCAAATTGGGTCCGCCGCCTGCCGCACATCCATGTGATGGCCCTGTGTGCCCGCCCGCAAATCCGGTTCCGACCGGTGGATCCGCCTGCCACACTACCACAACCAACTTCGCTTGGAGTTGCTCTTCTCGTGCCAGCGGTCGAGCTTGAGCACCATCCCATGGAGCTCACTCCGCCTGCAAGGCCGAGCTTGAGCACCACCCCATTGAGCACCGCCACCCATCGTCGTGCGCCCTCATGTACCCGCCGCTCGAATTGCTCCCCTACTCCATCGACCGTCGGGAGAGAGAGAGAGGGGGGGGGGGAGGGGGGAATGATGGTGTATTTCTATTTGGTTCACTTTCTTGTTTTGAAACGTATTTGACAATATATGTCTTTTTATTGGGGACGAAGTAATGGAGAACTGCTAGAGCAAAGATCTCCAATATTCAGAAATTGATTTTTATCTATCTCTAATAGCTCCATATTAGGGAAGGATTATTGAGCAACTGTTGGAGTTTCTCTAAAGGTCCCATTACGTACACACGGGGAAATTCTTTATAGTGTGTAATTTTATTTTCCCATGTGTTATTGACACATGGCAAAATTGACTTTTCTGATAGTGTGTCATACTTGTGAGCTTCGTTTGGAGGAACCTGAAACTGTGGAGAGAGTCATAGTCTCTGTATACAATGAAAGAGATAGAGTATTGGAGAGAATCCACCACGGGAACTCTATTGGTATCGAGCACTTATATAGTGCAGGTTACAATGTACAGAATCCTAGAGGGTTGCTTGGATTACAAGTAAAGTACATGTACAATAGATATACAACATATCTACATATTCTAACAGAGTGTTTTCTTTACTGCAAATTGCAAAAATAATATTGATAATTTTCTCATATACATTTTGTTTAGGATAATATTTTCTACTCATTTATTTCCTGCATACTATTACATAATATTGTATTCACTTCAATGTTCTGTTACATGCTAGTCCTGCCCTTCACCATATTAATTCTCTTGCTATATGCTATAGAATCGATAAATTTTATTTCCTTCAATTTTTTATTTCATAAAGACAGCATGTGCCTTTTATATATTGCGTACAACTTTGTTTTTACCAAAATATGTTTCGCACATATAAGCATGTTTTCATATTTTTTTTAAGTAATTTTTCAAGGAAAAAAATGAGAGATGTGGAGTCATCGTGATAGACCATGTCTATGTTTTGTAATCAATCTTACTATGCCACAACCAGTCCATTACGCTATACTAGTTTCCCTTCATCAGTTTGTTTGTGTGTATTGTGCTCTCGGTAGCGTCAATTTAACATTAGAGAAATTAAATATCAACATGACATCAGTTTTGTATGCCTTTTGGGCCATTACATACTGCTCGGCTATCTTTCCACGCTGCAAAAGCTATTTGACTTCATTTTTGTCTGTTTTATTTGGATCATAGCATGCTGCATAGTCCTCTCTTTTGACACCGTCCAAGTGCAAGTGCGCTTGTAGTTTTATTTTTTTTCTGCTTCTCTTTTGATGTTATACAACTGCTACAGCATAGCAGGTCCCTTAATTTCAGGAACAAATCACTATGAGGTGATGCCCCACCAATTGTTGCATTTGATTCAACAGTAAATACCACATTTGGTCTGTGCAACCTTAAAGCGTTTTCAAGTGTTCTTGATCATATCAGCTGGTTATATACCTTCCCTAGCTGCCTCTTTATTCTTCTTTCTAGGTGCACTGTGAAGCAAAGTGAATGCTTTTGTTCTTAGCTATCCTCAACCATGGGTTCTTAGGTGTATTTTACTGCATCACATGCAATTCTTTTCTATGTTCAATGCAAGAACGTTGGCCTCTGTTTTGGAAGTGTTGTTCTTTCCATTGTTCTATGCTTGACGTCATTTGACCATGGAACCAGCCATTGATTTAGAGAAACTAGCATAGGTGTTATATTGAAACCAAGTATGATTGATGATCTCACATGTTCAGAATAACAGCACCTTTGGTTCTGCAAAACATCAGTGCTAGAAAGTTTGAGAAGCACCACGATGAGACATTCTGTGTTGTGTTGTTGAAAAGTTGCAGAATCCATTTCATTTCGTTCCTAATGTAATTCTAGTGGCGTGGTCGTGCGGTGAAAAGCAAAGTTAATCTTTCTTGGAAACCGTTCACAAAGCGCTAGTTTCAATAGAAGATTGGAGCTGATGCTAAACAAGCAACGAATATACTGCATGATTAAATGTGCTGCATGAGTGTGAAATGGGGACACCAACCTCAGAAATAAAAATCAAGTGCATATGATAAAAAGTGATGAGGTCACACGTAGAGAAAGATGGTTTACAGCTATACTGTATGAATATTTTTTGTTAATTGCTGCTTAGAGCGGAAAGAGATCAAAGGACTCAATTCCACTTCCCACAGAACCCGGGCACTGCTCTCGAGATGGTTCTCTAAAGAACAATTATATTATTTAATTAAATAAGAACTAAAGATGTATAGCTTGTGTGACTTGACCATATATCTGAATTTATAATCATTCCACAGTGTGTATCAAACATACAGATGATTGACTTGTGTGATCTACAATTCTATATTTTGTTTTTTTATTTCATTTTTCATGTTTAGAAGTCGAGCTTTTGTGAATGGATTGGTAAGTAGTACTTGTAAACTGGTTGATGGAGAATAGGGTGACTCACAATACATGAGAGTGCAGTTCTGTTCCTATCCATTTTACTATCTGCACTATGGGTAGTGCTGTTATTGACCTTTATTTGCATTCGTCTTCATACAGTAAAGATATGATTTGGATCTTTCAGTGCTTTTTATCCTTGAGTTTTATCTGGATAGAAAATAAACAGAAGATTTTCTACATGACATCTATTTAGGTACTGAAGCTGAGCTGTTCTTCTGAAATCTGAAGCTTCTTTTATTTCTAGAAAATCTTGTAAAAATTGTAAAGATTTACATGATTGAAGTTCCTTGTGCTTGCACGCGTGCGATGTTTGTTATTTTCTAAAGCATGTCAAGCCTACAAATATGAATATGATTATACACTCATAAGCCTTTCAACTTTAAATTGATTGACAGCCACATATTTTCCTTCATCCGTCATGCACGGTTTCAGTTGCCGGTAATATGTTCTTTCCCTTTTAAAAAACATCTTTCACTTGAATGTGAAAATGTACAGCTATGCAGGCAATTCTATTTGTATTCATGACCTAGGCATCACTCCATAGCTCTTTTTCCTCATTGCTCTTCACCGGTGAATGTACTAACTTGACTTGTTTATTGACAAGACATGTCTACCCTGCCCTTAATTGCTCAAAATTAAACAAATGGCCACATCCCCCAATGATATCTCTATTTATCGGTTCCACCATCACCTTCTCACATGATACCTATCAATGTCCTTGTGTATTGTATTCTCCATGTCTTTTACCCCTCCATGTGCCCTATCACCTCCCCACCCCTCACGCCTAGATTCTCTCCATGACAATGTCCACCGTTTCCACTCTTAAACAAAGCAATCGTCTGATATTACTGTTGCTTGCAAGCTACATTTTGAATATTTCAGTTTTTTTATTCCCTTTCTCTCTTTTTCCTCTTTTAGTTTGAAATTCGCCCACCTTTGCTTCTTCTAATCGTAAAACTCACCTTGGCTTTTCGTAGTAGGCTTAAGTAAATGCTATTAACCCCTCCTAACAAAAAGGTGGTGCACATGCTTATCAGTAGCCACACCATGTCTACATTGGCCTACATACAAATGAGAGGTTGTTGAGAGGCTGCAGTCACGCGGCAAGTATCTCCAAGAGTTCACTGCCTCACGTGATTGCTTGATCACTTTTGGCTAACATAATCAAAGAATCAGTAAGCCCTACTTCAGATGCCTTTCAACAACTGGACGATGCAATTGCAGTTGTGACTACTGCAAGCACCACGGGATAAACAGAAACATTGACATTTTGCCAACAAAAACTGCCAATGTCATATGCATCAAGAAACAAAATGGAGCAGGTGAGCAAGTTTAGGTCGGTAGATCTGGATCATGCTGCAGTGAAAACCTCGGAAACTGTGCGTCGTGCAAATGATTGTACTTTCTTTTTTAAACCTACCCCAGCATATTAACTTCCTCCATTCCCTTCCCTTGCTTTCACGTAAAAAATGGTTAGCCTTTCAGCTTGTACCAGCTTGCAGCTGCATTCTTATGCTCTGAAGCATTGTTGCCCACACTATCGATAAACTCTGCCCACAGGTTGGTTCAATTTCAGTTCAGCGACATGTTATATATGAATCTTGCGATTTATCAGTGGTAACCAATACTAGTTTACTTGCTTTGTCAGGTTAATCATCTTGAGTCATGAGGTTTGTTCTGATGCCTAGTCGACCAGAGCATATACGTAACCGTTTGTTGGTTATACCTGTACCTCTGTAACATTTATGTTATCAGAGCACAGGTCACTTACCTGAATGTTTTTTGTTGTACTGTGAGAACAGAACAGGAGTTTGCACCATGACCTTTTTCAGGTAAAACAACCCAGACTGCAATGGAAGTTCTACTTCCAATGTAAATCCCCTGCAAGTTCCATTATCTTCTACGGGATCGGTAGCGTTGCAGTGGTTAATCAGAACAGCTCATTTACCGATGGGAATTTGGAGAGGAAGGTAGATCTAGATCTGCGTGCCTGCAAAATTTTCTGCACTTTTGCTGTAATATATTTCATCTGTGAGATGGCGGCTTCGTCTACATTAACAGGAAGTACTGTGGTCAGTAATTAACAAAGTCCTCTGCAGTGGAAAGGCAAGATTAGATCTAACCGGGGGCATGTGACAGCAGCTGCATTGAAGGTTTATGATCCAATTCTCTGTTTAATCTGCCAAGAAACAGGCTTTGCCATTGAGACTTATACAATTGTTACTGCATGGAATGAATGAACTGTTTCTCACTCACCTCTATGCCATGTGTTACCACTGGGTCACCAGCTGTGTTGTTCCCTTTTATTCTTCTTTTTAACTTTCAACTCCGGAGATTCTTCCCATCAGTAGTTCAATTGTCACCCTGCAATGCTCATAATTACAGTGCAGGGCTTAGTGGTTGTTCACGCGATTACATCAAGAAATGGTTATACGTGTGATATGGCTGAAAGCTAGAAACAGTGTGGGAGTAAAGAGAAATTCGTTCACATACATTCAAATAAAAAGGGACACCAAACTGAACGTGATATGTTGCTCTGAGAGACAGATTTCTGTTAGGAAAAGAATGCCAATTTCAGGTTTCACCTCTTGGCATCCTTTACCTCGTTACTTCAATTGTGACCCTTGAAAACACAGATTTGCAGCCAAGCCCTTGCTTGCTGTCAAATGCTTCTCTAACCGCATGTTTAATTTATCTTATCCCCCGTGCCACACAGGCTTTCCATGAAGTTACCCAACTGCTTGGTCTGATGCCCCCGGGCGTGGCTTTGAGCCACCATCTTTTCCTCTGCGCATCAAAGCTGTTGCTGCCATTAAAAAATTTCCTACCATTTAAAAGAACGCTATGCCAAAGCGCAATTAGTCGTTGGTGTGATCCCTGCCCAAAATTTAAAAACCTACCCTCCAATCCTAGCAATAACCTTAGCACTTAGCAGCAGTAATTGCCCTGCACCAGAGGCCACAAAAAGAGTGTCAGCACCTAAACAAAAACAATTCCTTAGGAAGGACAGCGGTGTCTGCAGTGACCTTGGATCCACAAATGTTGCAGGGACAAACACAGCCTCCATTGCTTCATGATCTCATCAAACTCAAACACCCTCTAACATACTGATATCGCCTCTCTCTACTTCCTATTTAGGCCTCCCGCTCATGTTCATACCTCTGGCCTCCCTCTACCTCTCTCTCTTGTGTCCTATACATCTATAAGCATATAAAAACTTGCACCATCCGACATGGCCTTACTTTCTCTCTCTTCCTCCTCTGCTTCTAGTAGTCTTGCAACATAAGCAAGACCAAGATTGGGAGCAATTTGCAGTAGTACATTGCAATTGTAGACAAGTAGATAGCCCCTGTATCGTGTTCTTGGAACTTGGACATATGTGTTGTTGTGTGAATGGGTCTTGGTGTCATGATGGGTAGAAGAAGAAGCAAATGGCGAGGCGCGGTGCTTCTGGCGGTGCTCTGCCTCTGCGTGGTCTGCGCCGCCGCCGCCGTGGACGAGCAGGGCGCGGCGCTGCTCGCGTGGAAGGCGACGCTGCGCGGCGGCGACGACGCGCTGCCGGACTGGAAGTCCGGCGACGCGTCGCCGTGCCGGTGGACAGGCGTGACGTGCGACGCCGCCGGCGGCGTCACGGAGCTGAACCTCCAGTTCATCGACCTGTTCGGCGGCGCGCCCGACAACCTCACCGCGGTGGGCCCCACACTAACAAGCCTCGTCCTCACGGGCTTGAACCTGACGGGCCCCATCCCGCCGTCGCTCGGCGCGCTGCCGGCGCTGGCCCACCTCGACCTCTCCAACAACGCGCTGACCGGGCCCATCCCGCCGAGCCTGTGCCGGCCCGGGAGCAAGCTGGAGACGCTGCACCTCAACTCGAACCGCCTGGAGGGCCCCATCCCTGACACCATCGGCAACCTGGCGTCGCTGCGGGAGCTCATCTTCTACGACAACCAGCTCGCCGGCCGTATACCGGCGGCCATCGGGCGGTGCGCCGGCCTCGAGGTGTTCCGCGGCGGCGGCAACAAGAACCTCCAGGGCGCGCTTCCCGCGGAGATCGGCAACTGCTCGAAGCTCACCATGATCGGGCTCGCTGAGACCAGCATTACCGGTCCCTTACCGGCGAGCCTCGGCCGGTTGAAGAACCTCACCACGCTGGCCATCTACACCGCGCTGCTTTCCGGCCCGATCCCGGCGGAGCTCGGGCAGTGCGAGAGCCTCGAGAACATCTACCTCTACGAGAACGCGCTGTCCGGGTCCATCCCGCCGCAGCTCGGCAAGCTCACGAGGCTCACCAACCTCCTGTTGTGGCAGAACCAGCTCGTGGGGACCATCCCGCCGGAGCTCGGGTCCTGCCCCGAGCTCACCGTCGTGGACCTCTCCCTCAACAGCTTGACCGGCCATATTCCAACCTCCTTTGGCAACCTCTCGTCTTTACAGCAGCTGCAGCTGAGCATGAACAAGCTCTCCGGCACGGTGCCGGCGGAGCTCGCCCGGTGCAGCAACCTCACCGACCTGGAGCTCGACAACAACGCGCTCACCGGCAGCATACCGGCCGCGCTGGGCGGGCTGGTATCACTCCGCATGCTCTACCTCTGGGCCAACCAGCTGACCGGCACGGTACCGGTGGATCTCGGCCGGTGCGCGAGCCTCGAGGCGCTGGACCTCTCCAACAACGCGCTCACAGGCCCCATCCCGCGCTCGCTCTTCCGCCTCCCGCACCTCTCCAAGCTACTCCTCATCAACAACGCCCTCTCTGGGGAGCTCCCCGCCGAGGTCGGCAACTGCACCTCGCTGGTCCGGTTCCGAGTCAGCGGCAACCGCATCGCCGGCACGGTACCGGTCGAGATCGGCCGGCTTGGGAACCTCAGCTTCCTCGATCTGGGGTCGAACCGGCTGTCGGGGCCCGTACCGGCCGAGATCGCCGGGTGCCGGAACCTCACCTTCATGGACCTCCACGACAACGCCATAAGCGGCGAGCTCCCTCCGGGGCTGTTCAACGACCTGCTGTCGCTGCAGTACCTCGACCTCTCCCACAACACGATCACCGGCGCCCTCCCGCCAGGCGTCGGGATGCTCACCTCGCTCACCAAGCTCATCCTCAACGGTAACCGGCTTTCCGGCCCGGTCCCCCCCGAGATCGGGTCGTGCACCCGGCTCCAGCTTCTCGACCTCGGCGGCAACGCGTTTGAAGGCGAGATACCGGGAAGCATCGGGAAGATCCCGGGTCTGGAGATCGCGCTGAACCTCAGCTGCAACGCGTTCACCGGCGCCGTCCCGCCGGAGTTCGCGGCGCTGGCGCGGCTCGGCGTGCTCGACGTCTCCCGCAACCGGCTCTCGGGTGACCTCCACCCGCTCGGCGCGCTGCAGAACCTCGTGTCCCTCAACGTCTCGTTCAACGCGTTCGCGGGGCGGTTGCCGGAGACGCCCTTCTTCGCGAAGCTCCCCACCAGCGACGTCGAGGGCAACCCGGCGCTGTGCCTGTCCCGCTGCGCCGGCGGCGGCGGCGGCGGCGAGGATGACCACAACCGCGACCGCGCCGCACGGGTCGCCGTCGCCGTGCTTCTGTCCGCGCTCGTGGTCCTCGTCGCGGCGGCGGCGCTGATCCTGGTCCGGCAGCGGCGGCGCGCGGGGGAGGAGGCAGAGAAGGCCGGCGCCGGCGGGGAGATGGCGCCGCCGTGGAACGTGACGCTGTACCAGAAGCTGGAGATCGGGGTGGCCGACGTGGCGCGGAGCCTGACGCCGGCGAACGTCATCGGCCAGGGCTGGTCGGGTTCCGTGTACCGCGCGAGTCTAGTCTCTTCCGGCGGCGTCACCGTCGCCGTGAAGAAGTTCCGGTCGTGCGACGAGGCCTCCGTGGAGGCGTTCGCGTGCGAGGTCAGCGTGCTGCCGCGCGTGCGCCACCGCAACATCGTGCGGCTGCTGGGCTGGGCGGCCAACCGCCGCACGCGGCTCCTCTTCTACGACTACCTCCCCAACGGCACGCTCGGCGCGCTGCTCCACGGCGGCGGCGGTGGTCCGGTGGTCGACTGGGAGGTGCGGCTCGCCATCGCCGTCGGCGTCGCCGAGGGGCTGGCTTACCTCCACCACGACTGCGTGCCGGGCATCATTCACCGCGACGTCAAGGCGGAGAACATCCTCCTCGGGGAGCGGTACGAGGCCTGCCTCGCGGATTTCGGGCTGGCAAGGTTCGCCGACGAGGGCGCCAACTCGTCGCCGCCGCCGTTCGCCGGGTCATACGGCTACATCGCTCCGGGTAATTAATTGATATAATCCTAATATACATTTGATACTTGTTCAACTCATCCCCCATTCAAGCCTTATATACATTTCCGTCATCACTAATATACTAGTATTTGATACTTGTTCAACTCATCTCTGTTATGCACACAGAGTACGGATGTATGACCAAGATCACCACCAAGAGCGACGTGTACAGCTTCGGGGTGGTGCTGCTGGAAATGATCACCGGAAAACGACCACTAGACTCCAACACGTTCGGCGAGGGGCAGAGCGTGGTGCAGTGGGTGCGCGACCACCTGTGCCGGAAGCGCGAGCCCATGGAGGTCATCGACGCGAGGCTGCAAGGCCGGTCGGACGCGCAGGTGCAGGAGATGCTCCAGGCGCTCGGCATCGCGCTGCTGTGCGCGAGCCCAAGGCCCGAGGACCGGCCCGTCATGAAGGACGTCGCGGCGCTGCTGCGTGGCATTCAGCACGACGACGCCGCCGAAGCACGCAAAGGAGGAGGGACTACTGCAGCAGCCGGAGCTGAACCGGAGGTCGGGTTGAGGAAGGGGAAGTTGATGGCCCTCGCTCCACCAGATGCTGCTGTCCAAACGAAGACCGAAACCCGGGCGAGTACAGGTTCACAGAGCCTGCTCAAATTAACTTGCAGTTAATTTGGTGCTACCTATGCAACCTAGGCTGCGTCTCCCTCAGAGGACACAGAGAAGAGATCGGTGGTTCATAGTTGTGCTTAATTAGGTAGAAAAGAGGGGTTCTTTTTTTTTTTTGAGAAACGGTAGAAAAGAGGATTAGGGGTGCGTCGTTTTGCTAGGCACACCCTTATTAGCTTGTCGGTACGAAATGGATTATTGTAGTAGTAGGATTTAGTGATAATGATATGGGATCCAGGAGAGGGGCCACGAGTCATGAAACGCTAATAATGCTTTGTACCATATAAAACGAGGTCTAGCGCAATGGTGGTTAGTGTACATTATTATTATCCAGTCTATAATAATTGCCGACGTACGTGATTAATGGAGATGTTTGCTAAAGGACACACATGACCCCTATATTCCTAGTGTCGCCTTTCTTTTGTTGTTATCTGTGGTCCATGCCTCGTTTATGCTCTATATATATAAGCTACAGATGCTCTTTTGACCATTATGGATTAGTTTGTCCTAATTGGGTCTGCTTTATGAATTTATTCGTCCTAATTCAGGTTATGCTCTATGTTTAGCATTTATCAAAACAAAAGGGACATCAATACTTACTGCAATCACCAAAGCAACATAGAGCTTAACATAACGTCCTTACCAACATCTGAATCCACCATCAGTCATGGGTTTGCACGTCCGCTTCCAATTTGTTCGTCCTCTTCTTCTTCTTCGACCTGCACATCTCCAATTGGCAACAGAATGCATCTTCCCTATATGGCGATCACCTGGAATGCTGCTTGAAGCATCGAGTCTGCACCCGCCCTGATGATTTGTTGCATGTCTTCAGGATAAAGCCCTGCCCAATACTTCATTAGTGAATGTGCATAACAAATGATCTCACAAGGATGCTTTAATATTTTCTTGTCAAAACAAGTTTTGTTTCTGGCTTTCCAAGCTGCCCAACAAATAAAGAGTGTGAAACTTTTCCCCACCAGGAAGAGCAGTTTGTATCCAAGACTAGAACTGGGAAAGATTGTTGGGTCTAGTTGGAGAGTTAAAGCACATAGCTATAATCCCCCACACAACCTTCATAGTACTGCATCCAAACATTAAGTGATCAGCATTTTCAACATCTGGACAAAAGTAGCATGCAGGGTCTCTCTGCCACTTGCTTTTAATCGTATTATCATTAGTCAAAATGGCCTTGTTTTCAAGTAGCCAAAGGAAAATCTTAATTTTTTCAGGGACTTTGATTTTCATAAATGCTTAAAACCAGGACCAACCTCCCTTCTAGTCAAATGATTATACATTGATTTTACAGAAAAAACTACCACGGGACTCCCACAGCCACCTGCATTGGTCTCATTAAGAAGGGTGGCTAGGAAATACCATTGTTGGCAAAGAAGGATTGGTAAGTTTATTTTAAAATGAACTACCCAACCGACATTTGCACATTGTTGGACAGTCAAAACAGGGTTAGCACATAGCTCAAAAAGCATGGGACAACATTGGCACATAGGTTTGTCCCCCAACCAAATATCCAACCAAAACCTGGTCATGTTGCCTTTGCCTACTATCATTTTTCCTGCGACTAATATAATAATCCCTGATCTTCAACAAATCAGTCCATATCGAGGAGTCTGATTGCTTGTATTTCACAAAGCTCATCAGATTCCCTTTTATATATTTAGCTTTGATTATTTCTTGCCAAAGACCCTCCTCTTTTTCCAGCTTCCAACACCAGTTAGAAAGAAGGTTAATGTTCATTTTTCTAAGGTTCTTAATGCCCAAACCTCCATTTTTTTTACTTTTGCAAATTGTGTTCCATTTAACCAGATGGTATTTCTTCTTAACATATTTAATTCATTGAAGAATAGAAATCTCACTTTCTAGACAAAGACGGTGATGTCGAACTCCGGGCCATTGTACGGTAAAAGGAAGTTCCTCCAATTTCCAATTGCACAGCGTTAACATGGTAGTAGGTTGGTTGGTTTGTGGAATATGGCACATGAATGAATTAGCGGTGCTATGCTCACATGAAAGTTTATCTTGCTTTATTTGGTAGAATCAGTTGAACCTAACGATTTTGTAGAGCTTCCAAGAACATTTGCTTACATTAGGTACCACAACCATGGTTTTTCTTAGAACCTTTGGTTCAGCAATTAATTGTTTTTTTTTCTCTTCTTACAGGTTCACCATTATTATGTTTATGATTAAGGTCGTTGTTGCATGTAAGCATTTTGTTTCCATGCACCGATGACTTTGGTAAAATCTTTGAGGACACTAATTTCTGAGCTGAGTGGAGTTTTGTTTTAGTCCTTGTATATAATAACCATAAGGTCAATAATTTACAAAGATCAACGAGCCTTTTTTTTTTGAGCTAAAGATCAACGAGCCTTTTGATAACACCGCACACACACCAAAGCCCGTGTCCTCCCTAAATTGGTCTGGAAAACAAGCATGCCCAGCAGATATTCAGTAGCTTCTTGTTGCAGAAGTTAACCAACCCATCAGAGTTCAAATTCATATTCATATTTGCAAATTTGGCCAATTTTTTTTGCAAGAACGTGTTCCACCCATTTTATAGTTATACTAGCAACATGCCCGTGCGTTGCAACGGGATTAAAAATCATTCATACTATAAAGTCAATCTAACGATGAGAACTTAATTGCATTGATCCAGGTTTCAATTTATCTTGCCACTTTTCAAACAGCAATTAGTTGGCATGCATACTTAAGAAAAGACACTTCATTAAGCAAATAAAGTAAATGCTTTCTAAAATTTTAATCTTTACAATCTATTAATTTAGATGTGGTCGTATACTTGGTGCCCATCCTTCCCGGTTGATGTTTTGGACGTGCGGTGTTGGAGTCTTGGAGAATTATAGTCGGTTCCTATTTTCTAGCATGTCCAATAGGATCCACTTTTTCGCGTCTGTGATACACAGGATGGTGCAATCCATATGCCTACGTATCTCATACAGTCAAGTTCTGGGTTCACCTCGCTTGCAGTCGTCGGTTCGTTGTAAATTGAGTCTGTCTACGAGGTCTGGATTTTCGAAGTTGGCATTCTAAGAGTTAGATGGCAGGTTATGTCTATCACTTCCAAGCATGATTAAACTAATTTTTTATTAGAGAAAATATACTGATTGTTATTTCAATGTAAGAGAAAAGGGAAATATATGTCATTTCATAAATACTTTTTAAAATCCTTTACACCCATTGCAATGCACGGACACTTTGCTAGTACAACATAATGTATATGTCAATATTATAGCCAATTACATGTTTAGGCTTAAGCTATATATAAACAAGGCAAGGCAAAAGAAGCTTGTGAAAGCATGTTCTTTTTTTTTGTATAACCTGTATATAATAGTTAGGAATAAAACTGAATCTTAAAAGCTAAAACACAAAATCAATGTTTCTTCGTTGTGTGAACGGCTTAGCCCTCCACAGTTTAGAATGATGCGTCCAATGACCCATCTATTAGAACGGGTATTGTGTGCTACACTACTGGCGTCGCTGATGGACATAATCAAACAAATAAAAGAATTTATGTAGGGGTTGCATTTGGCTTGCCGCTTGCCTGCATGAGACCCAGTTCCCTCTCATAGACTCATAGCTAAGCCCACCAGTTCATTCTCTAAAATCAACTCATCAACTTTATCCATCTGCTTAGGCATAAAGAAAAGAGACTCGATCTCATCAAATTCAATCAATCTAGCTAATTATCCAAATTCCTTTTTAAAAAATATTTTTCTAAATGTATCATGTCAAATCAAATGTTTCAGCTCTAAAAAATGTTGTAGCTTGTTGTGGAAATCAACGTTCTGTGTTTTTAGGAAACGTTCCGTGACAAGGTTGCTTGCAGGCCCACGTGCTAAGAAGAACAAGAATTTTTGTTTTTTAAATCGAGGAGAAGTCAGAAGTGGACTCTGTAGTGCACGTAGGTACACCTTCGACCTACCTACGTGATAAGCGCTTGTGGGCGAGATTTTGTTTGGATTCGCATAGGCGAGCCGGATGAACTATCTATCTTCTTCCTCCTCCGGCTGTTATATTTTTTCTTCTCTCCTCCTTTCAACTGCAGCACATCACCCCTCAATCCAGCGTCCAGAAAGACCGATCTTGACACTGGCCATGCAAAACGGAGTCCTCTTCCTCCCAGATCCTATTTGTATCCTTTTTTTTGTTCAATTAGGCTAACCGAGGTAGAATCAAAAGGTGTCTGGACTTCGTTTTACATATGTGATGAGGCACGAGGTGGTAAGAAAGACGATTATAACTTCCTTTTGTCTCTCCTGCTCTCGTACCTCTCGTGGAGAGGTGGACTTGATCGAACACATCTCGTATCTCTCGTGGAGAGGTGGACTTGATCGAACACATCTCGTACCTCTCAGGGACTGTAGCAGGCAACGTAGGGGTTAACGTTGTTTTTCTTTTTTATCAGGAGGGGCAAGGAGCAGAAAATTTTTTGGAAGAGACGACCGTACTGTAATTAATAGTAGTAGAGATAGGTTATACACATTTATGTGCATTAAAGGGGAAGTATGCTCATCTAGTGGTGTGTGTGTGTGTGTGTGTGTTGAGCATATGTCCGAACTAACAAAAAAAATTCTCCAACGACAATGAAAGTTATTTGAGAGCAAAGTCTCACAAAATTTTGCAAGAATTAGTTTAATTGCTGCAGAAACGTGAGATACTTCAACATTCCAAAAAGGAGTTTTCGAGTGCTCATCTTCGTTATTTTCGTCAGTTCATTGCTCCAACGACATTGAAAGATGACAGAAACATGAACACGTACGATGGCAAAACAAAACTAAACAAAATTTCAATGAACAGATAGATACACAAGACAAGACTAATAAGCATTACATACAAGAAGCAAAAGGGGGAAAAAAGATCGAAAAGCTTTAATTAGTCAATTAATTTCTTGTATATTTGTTGGAATCAGCATCTGTAGTTCGTGCTTCAGCGAACACCGTCCCGTTGATGGCTAGGGGCACCGGGCGTTCCTGCCGGGCCCGCCGTAGTAGAAGTAGGTGCCCCAGGCGCCGCCGCTGCCGCCGGCGATGTCGTAGCACCCGGGCCTGTCGGCGAGCAGCCGGAGCCCGGCGGCCGAGACGAGGCTGTTGTCCCAGTCCACGACCTGCGCGTTCCGGAAGTATGCCGCGCGCCGGTACCCCTCGCCGGCGAATCGGCCGCTGCCCATCTGCGTGGGCGTGTGCGGCGCACCCGGCGGCGCCGCCACCTCGCCGCCGAACTGCACCATGTCGGCGCGCGCGCCCAGGTGCGTGAACAGCGACGACGGCCAGTATCCCACCAGCGCGCCGCCCACCTGCAGCCACCAGTGGCCCTGCTTCGGGTCCTGCATCCATTGCAATATAATGCGTGCCTTGCTCGATCGATCATCGCGAATCGCAAAATGTTCGTTGGAGAAGAAGGGGGAATGGGTCGGTACCTTCCAGATGAGAACGGTGATGTCGAACTGGCGGCCATTGTAGGAGGAGATGGGCGTGATGGCGGCGCCGATGGCGATCCGGTTGCTGGTCTGGACGAAGCCCGAGCAATACAGGTTGTAGCACCCGGTCTCCTGGTACGCATCGTTCTGCATTTGCACTTTGGATTAGAATCTGCTGCCCACATTGTAATGTGTTTTTGTCCCTTTGTTTTATGATAATTTGTTCCTCTTATTAATGTGTTGGTAATGAAGAACAGAGGGCTTACTGTCCAGTATGTGAAGAACCTTGGAGTGTTGTCCCCGTACAGCTGAGGGCTTACCTGAAAAGGCATGACATAATATTTTTTTTTTATTGATCCAGATTCTCAGATGACACGCACGGGGTACAAGTTCGATAATAGCAAAATTTGCCAGGTCAAAAATAAATATAGTGGAAAGAACTTGAGATTACAGGGTAATCCTGACCTCAACATTTGAAACTAGGCCTGAACCTGAACATTATTCAGAATTGGAGATTTTTCCGAAGGGAGAAAAAGATCGCGGTGAGCATTGGAGGAACGGACCTGCCACCCTGCTTCGATGGTGTTGAGGTCGTTGCCGAAGGCGCCGGAGATGATCCAGATCTGGGAGAGGCTGAACTCCGCCGGCGACGCCACCTGCGCCGGCCACACGTTCAGGCTCGCCTTGGCTCCGTAGAACTGCCCGCCCGACACGTACCCCACCGCGTGCTGCACAACACCACCAACACACAATGCACTTTTAACCCCTGTCTGTACCACTGTCGAATCGACCATGTCCCAGCTAGCTAGATGATTGAAGCAAAACGCAAAATCGTGCAATTCTTTCTCGGTTGCAAAATACGTGCTTTTCTGACATTAGCATTTTATTTCATGTCCAAGAACAAAATTCTTAATTTTTTTTTATAAAAAAACAGGAAACAAAATTCATGGTGTGATGACCGACCTCATGGCCGCCGCCGCCGGTGGAGTCCCGCCGCGCGAAGCCGCCGCTACCGCGTGCCTTCATCCCGAACCGCCGGGCCGAGCTAGCTCTGAGAACGTCGTCCTCCGTGGTCCGCCGCACTGGTATCGTCCCCTCCGGGCACGACTCGCCGGAGCGCGTCCACGCCTGCGGCAAGCCGTGCTCCTCGCCGTCAATCACCGGAGCATCGCCGCCATTGACAGAGGTAGTCCTCGGCCTCTCTACAGGTTCACTCTGCATATACACAACGCGCACAAAAAAATGTCGATGAGCAAAAGAACATGGTGGCACGCTGCACATTTTCAGAATTCAGACACGGCGGCTCATCGTTGTTGCATTGCGGTTACCTCTGGCTTGTGACCTCGCAGCTTCCGGTGGTCGAACGCGGGCTGCAGGTGCGTGGGAACGCAGTCGATGACATCGCCATCAGGACTCTGCAGAATCGATTCAAGCAAGGCCACCGACAAGATTTTACTTACTGTACTTCATTTGCCAATAAGAAAATGCAGCAATCACGCGGAAGAACGAACCTGAATCGTTTTGACAGACACGTTCCTGACCCTGGCAAGCTGGGCCTCGATCCTCTGCCACGCGAGCATCTCCTCGCCGGACCGGAACGCCGCCCGCGCGCCATTGCCGCCGTCGCCTCCGGCCGAGGATGCTGACGCGGGGAAGGAGGAGGACGAGGAGATGAGGAGGACGAGGAAGGCAACAAAGGAGGCAATGATTGGTCTGCCGCCGCTGACGCCGATGCAAGAAGCCGCCATCTTCTTTTGGAGCTTGCCTGAATCGGTAGCGGGATTATAAATTAACAAGGAGAGCTTGCAGTTATAGAGCTGTGTCTGTTTCTGCGGAGCACTGGTGCGCGCGCGGTTGTCTCGTTGCTCTCCAGCTCGCTTCTTGAGGAAGCACAACCTGAAGATTAAATGGCAGTGTTGTTTATGTTACTTACTGTGAGTGACACTGAAAGCTTGACAAGATTGCTGCACGTACTAAGCAAGGAAAAAGGAGGTGTCTTTTGGTGCTTGGTGTTGCTCGTCAGCTCACCAGTCTTTTCGCCTCCGAGGACCAGAGAGTATAATTGCCTCGAGATGAGCACCCCATATACCCATGCTTCCCATCATTTTACTACCACTCCTACGTGCTACTACTAGTATTGTTCTTGTCTCCCAACTCCCCTCTCTCTAATCCTAATCCACTCTTCTGCCTTTTTGTCGGCCTTTCGTAGTGGCCGTCAGTGGATCGGTGGCAGCCACACAGTAAACTTTCAGAGCACGAGCTACTCGCTAGTGTGAGGTGTGCATCGCACTGGATGAGCTGATGAGGTGCATGCAGCTTTTCAATGTCTCTGCTCTGCATGTGCCAAGGAATTGAGGCCTTGGTAGACGGTCAGCAAGCAAGCACCTGCAGCTATGCGTTCCTATAAGCGGGCTTCAATAATGAATACAGTTAACAAGACTGCAAATCACTCGTAGCAGAACGAGAACATCTTTACTGGATTTCAGGTCAGCCATTGCTTTTTACCTGATCTTTCATTCGCTGCTCCTTTCGTACGTGGAGTGAGGTCACTGGCGGCTGTTCCGCATAGCGTGTACAACCTTTGGTTGTTTTGTTTGTCCCTTTCCTAGCCACCAGTGTGTACAACTACTACAGTACCTCCTTTATTCACCACACAGCTTTTGCTGATTGGAAGTAACAAGCAGATGACCAGCTTCTGCATCCACTCGTGGATAATGGATTTACCTCTGTTTCTGAGCATATGAATGTTGATGCCGACAAAACATCTGTTACCAGTTTGGAATCCACAGAATTCGTGTGAAAACAAAGTTAATTGATTCGGTAAACACTACTAGTGCTATAGGCTATAGCATCTAGAGACAACAAGCATACTATCAATTTACCATCCACTGTGGACATTTTGGTCATCCCAGCCTCACTCTTTGTTCTTTATATGTTGTACGCTTTCTCCCCCACTTTTTTTTTCCCTCTCTCTTCCCTTTTCATGCACCAAAAGAAAGATGTCCAACAACAGATGAGCCTGCACATGCATATAATCGACATTAATAGTTGACTCCCTGAAGGGCTCTGTAGACTGCACAACATCAATTATTAGTCCCTTGATCATTATGAGATCCGAATGAAGACTAATAACAGGGATTTCATGAGTTTGATTGGAATTGAGCTTCAAAAAGGAGGAGAATGAAAAAGTAGCGAGGACCATTGCAAGCAGTCGACAGTCTGCAGCCGGCAGCACCACCACTGAAGCTTGCCACTCTTTTGGCTGCTCTCCTGCACCACCAGTCCACCCTACAGGGATAACAGGGCCACACACAGACAGTGCTCCGTGCTGCATTGTTGGTGAAGGGAGAGGTCCACAGGCGAAACAGTGCATGCATGCTGTGCTGCATTTTTTTTTGGGTAGTGTGTGCTCTGGAGAAAGAAAGATAAGGTTCTGTACATGATATATCCAAAAAAAAAGAGAGAGGAATTGATCCAATTTAAGTGTTTTTGTTTCCTGGACTCGGCTTATTCCTTCATTGTAGTATATATAAAGAGAAGGGGAAACATAGCTTTCTTTTTCGATGATCTGAATAAGCGCTGACTATCCAAGGATACTTTTGAACCAGAAACCGTATTTTCGTTTTTGTTTAACACGATTTCATCAAAACGAGAAGCTCAGCAGCGCGAGCTGGCTAGCATCCTTGGGAAAGAGCTAGCCGGCCAGTTACCCACCTCATTTTTTTTTTTTTACAATTTCGTCAAAACATGTTTAGGCTGTTAGGGAGTATAGAAATTGGAGCAGGTAAATCAGTTGTTTCCTGCAATCATGCTATAAAAAAACCGGGACTGATCCTTGAGGTTCTTTCACTTCTATGTCAGAAATGCTGTTTCAAAAGGTGAAAAAGGGCTATTATGCACTTTATGCTGTAAAACAACTGCCGGAAAATGTACACAGACTATAGTGTCACCAACAGACTGCAGTTCCGGAATCCTAACAAAGCACTGTAATTCCCAAAGCTGGATTGCAAAGTTCAGAATAAAAGGATTGCAAAATGAACAGACGGCGAGAGCCCACAAACCACAGCCCCAGAATTTAGGCTATTCTTTTTTTTTAATTTTATTTGATTCAACAATTACTTATTGTAGATCAATAATTTTATGTGACATTTTATATTTTTAAACATTAAATATATTGTGTTTAAAATTTTATGTGACATATATTTTTATATCAAATATATTCAAACAGTAAATAAAAAATATTATATTTAATTTATTGTGTTTAAAATTTCAATAATATATGTGTTTTTATTCCACATTTCACATCTATATCTAACTTGTATAAAAATGTCTATCTATTTATAGCGACAATCCACAATGCTACCCGCCGCTAAAAATGAATAATAGCAGCTGCCCGAAAGCCCACCCACCGTTAAAGTCAGCCCCATAGTATTAAATCCGCGACTCATATAAAAGCCTCAACCCTAATCAGCACCCTCTCCCCACTCATTTTCTCTCAGCCTTCTCTCTCTCTCTCTCTCTCTCTCTCTCTCTCTCTCTCTCTCTCTCTCTCTCTCTCTCCCGCTACCCACTCCCCGCGCTCGACTCGGGTGCCCTCCCTTCCGGCACCCTCCCCTCCGGCACCCTGCCCTCTGACGTCCTCCCCTCCGACGCGGGCGACTCCACCTCCCCTGACAGTGCCCTCGCCTCTGCCACGAGTGGCTCCACCTCCCCTGATGGCGCCCTCCCCCTCCAATGCCCTCCCTTTAGTGTCCTCCCTCCGCTCGAGGGCTGCTCCACCTCCCCCTCCGGCACAGGCGAGGCCAGATCCGGCCGAGGCGGCGCCAGATCTAGCTGATGCATTGACGGATCGAAATGGCATAGCGCGGACGGATTTGACGCCCTCCCTCCGACGTGGGCAGCTCCACCTCCCCCGATAGCGCCCTCCCCTCCGACGCGAATGGCTCCACCTCCCCCGATGGCGCCCTCACTCCAGCGCGAGCGGCTCCACCTCCCTCGACGGCGCGCTCCCCTCCCTCTGATGCTGGCGATGCTAGATCCAGCGGAGGCGATGCTGAAGTGCCGACGGACCTAGATGGGGCGGGTGGCCTCGTGGGCCCCCTTTTTTATATATTAGAACGGTAGCAACGAGTGACTTTGACATGCCGCTACATATGTTTATTTTTAGGTACGCGGCGATTGGTTTACCTGATGCTACAGTGCATTTATGCTTGCCGTTACAGCGTTTTATTAATTGTTGTAGTGCATATTATATTTATATTATTAAATTTTCAAATTATTAAACAATATATTTATGTAGGATATTATTTTATAGTATTACTTATTAGAAACATAAGAGTTAAACGAATTTGATTTTGGATGAACGGTTTATGAGAAAGTTACATTTTTACTCCAAAATCTAAACCACCATTTACATTGGCCAAAAAGAAAGTGACATGTATCACTAGGTGCTAGGTTGCTAGGTAGCGCCCGAGTGCTATATAGGAAATCCGATCGATAATAAAGCACAAATAAGCTTACTAATTTGCTTAACAGAAACTAAGTTAGCTACAGGAAGCTACTTTTTTGAGACAGGTACTATAATCATTAAAAAAAACTTAGCACAAATGTCCATTTTGGGTTTTGGCGGTCTGGCGTTAGATGGGCCCATGAGGTTCTGTTTTCTCATTGCTGCAACTGGAAGTCCTGCTCTCCATTTTCTCCTGGTAACGCCTAATTGCCTCCTGACGTCGAGCATACCTACTCATCATCCCCTGTTTTCATGTGAAGTTATAAAATTGCAAAGTCAAGCACACCATTTAACCGATCCAAAGAGACCATTGTCATACGAATTCACCCTGAAGACAGAACTGTTCGATGTCTGACATACAGAATGAAAGCACATTGTTAACTCAGATACACTTCAATGCTCACTTGCCAGTTGCTACTGCAGATCAACCGAATGTTTCAAAGCAGTATATGGATACTTTACGCAAATGAACATAGAAGTAGAATTTTTTGGAAATATATTGTGCAGAAAACAAGGGAAAACAGAGTGCCACACCTAAGCAAACCTACTTCGTTGTTGTTGCGGTGTATATGTGGCGCGCGCGCGTGGTGGGTGTGTGTGTGTGGGGGGGGGGGGGGAGCTAATACCTTGTCTTCATGATGGCTTGCATCCTTCCCCTGGACAAAAACAAAAATGGATTTGACACAATCAGCATACCATCCAAGTAGAGAGGGATAAGTAAGGAGTATACCTGGAGCTTCAATATCTGACTGCCATAAACTACTTGATGGCCATCCTTCCTCAGAGCACGCACAATTTTCAAGTGCTCAGCATACCGCTCCCAGTAACGGTTGTCAGGAGGAGCTGGGCGCATTGACTGCTCCTCATCTTCAGTAATGTCTGAAAGATGGTTAAGGCCAAAAACGACACTGCCTTGTTTTGATGCGTTGTATTTGTCAACAAGCTTCGCTCACCTCTTGAACCTTTCATACCGCATAGCGGTCTCCTCCCTGCTGTTGTACGTCTTTCCATGCTCTTTCACCCACTCCTCGAACCTTGCCTTCATGGCTGCCTCAGACTCCACGTCTTCCTCATCCTTGACCTCCATGTCAATAACCTCCTCATACTGGTATCTGACCTTGTTCTTCTCAAAGGTTTTTCCAAAGGTCAAGTAGTCAATGTAATCACACCACCTCAAATTGCCGTCTTTGTCCGTGAACATCTCCCTGATTGCCGCATCATCCATGCACCCATCCTTGGACACCTCAGGCATCTCCCTACTGGTCTCCTGGGTAGTCACCTCAGTCCTGATGTCCTCTGCAGCTGCAGTTACGAAGATCATGGCTATGTCACACATGCAACTGAACAACCAAACCTAATTCTGAACGCAAATTCAATTCATACAAAGGTCATGGCTGGGTCATACATGTAACAGAGAAACACAACCAGAAATCTACAGGTATAAACGATTCTATACCTGACTCACCTGTATCTTTCTTGAGAAGATACAGAAATCCGGCTAACGCAGCGAAGGCGACCACGGGAACAGCACCATAAGAGCCATCAACGGTGAGATCCCTCTGTATCGGAATGAGAACATGAGCGAGCTGTGATGGAAGAAATCTTCGATCTGAGATACAGGAGGAAGGAGGACTCACGATGGTGTGATGAGGTCGCGCGTGTCTCGCCACCGTCGCCCCTAGGTCTGCCCGGGAGAAGGCCGGTGAGGGCGCTGCTTGCACCTGCGCCCGGGCGCGGGGTATTCCGCGTGGCGAGAACTTCCGGAAGAGGACGGAGCCGAGAGCCCGGAAATTCATGGTCTCGACCGCTCGCTCTCCTTCGCCGCCGCTCGCCTCTATAGCCGGCACGACGGATCTGCGTCCACCGTCCAAGCGCAAACACGACACGATCGGGTCATCAGTCTGACACTCTGACAGGCTATTTGCCGGTCTAAAGGCGGATTAAATTATATATATGATTTTTTTCTCGTAAATTTGAAATTTTATATAAAAATTATCTCAATAAATTTGAACTAAAAACAATTTTAATATAAATATTAATTATTTTATTTAGTCAGGTGGGTCGGGCTTCATGGGCTGAACGTGTTAGGCATGATGTCTAAACGGATCATATTAAATGGGTTCGTGCCCGGGCCGACATGGTGAGCCTACGACTAGGCCCAGGCATGGCTCGTAGCAGGCCATGGGCTTCGTGCTATGCTTAAAGCAGACCAAAATAGCCTGGCTTTGTGCGGACCATTCAGCCCGACCCACCTGACTAGGTATACTTGCCTCAACTCGATTCGAGTATTTGCTGAAACTGGGTGCGTCAACGTCGAACAACCCTTCTTGCCAGCTATGTATGTAGGCCCAAGTCTCAGGCCCTCAACTACTAGATTATCAATTTAAGAAGATTTTTATTTTAAAAAATTATATTTAATTCCCTCAATTTTCTACATAGTCCCAATTTTCTCCATCCTTTAGTGTATTGTAGCTAATAATAAACATTTTGTAGTATGTGATATCTAAAGCCCACAGTTGTGGTGTATTGTGGCCAAAGCCACTCTTTTGAAATGTGCCATAGCGAAATTCACCTTCTTTTTATTCATGTCAATAATCAACATTAGTATGGAGAAAAGTTGAGTCACAATTATTTGAAAATAGTTTAATAATACGTTAGGTCATCAATTTAAGAAAAAGGAAAGAAAGTGGACTGCAATCAATATTTTATAAAATAAAGTGGAATAACTAAGTTTTAGAAGAAAATTTGTTGAGTAAATGTTTTCTAAAGAAAAATTGAGTCACCATTTATTTAAAGAGTAAAATGTATGGATAGTCACTGTACTCGTTCAATGATTTTGATTTGGCCACTGTATCCATGAAACTAGAAATACAGGGTATTAAGCTTGTCTTTTGGTACCAATACGGCTATTGTCTTCTTTCCTTTACATATTTTGATGATGTGGCATAACTATAAATGTAACTCATCATGCAGCATGGATGCTGATCATTGAGGACCGTTGCCATTGGGCCTTACTCCTCTTTATAATTTTATTTTGTATTTGTATCCCTTGCTACTTTCCGTATCTATCAGCTGATGCCACCCATCATAGGAGATGAAACACACTCAGCGAATCCACATAAACAAATCAAGGAATGAAGTATACAAAAGTCTTTTCTTAGCTTTCTTATTTATTTATTTATTTTGCAGGGGCTTAGCTTTCTTATTAGCTTGTGCTTCTCCCCTTACAAGAGTATCAGCTGATCACAACCCTAAATTGCATTCAATCAAGGTCTAGAAATATCATAAAATGGAGGAGGCCCTTCAGGCCCCGGTGGGCTATAGACATGGTCGTAGATCATATGTCTCTAGCCCAAGACCTTCCAGCTACCTGGCGCCGCTCAAGTCCTCAAGATCAACGTTGTTACTCGCCAGCTGGATGGATGCTAAGTAGCACCCAAGAATTGGGCGGCCCATCAAGAGCCCAGTAAAAGAGACCCAGAAAGCAATGTGAGTCCAAATATTTTTTATGGGCTGGTGTCTGTGATTTTTAGCCACGAGGCCGCGACAGTAGCCTTTTCTCACTTCAAGACTGAAACGGTTTATCATGAATTAGGAGAGAACATATAGGGATCATAAATTTGGTTTCAGCATTTTGCAGTTGCAGACATTCGTCTAGACAATGAATCAACTGAAAGTGATGATGCAATCCCTGAAAGAGACGCCATGCAACTAATATGCAGCCATTATCCTCTCCAGTGTCATTTGTTGCTCCGGTACCAGAGTCATACATTTTCCACAAGATCCATTCATCAGGAGGAGAATAAAAAAAGCTTCACAATGTGATGGGAACAAAACAGATGACTGATCTGCTGCATTATAGCAGGACGAATATGAGTGAGCTTGAAACAGAAACACTTCCTTTCACCATGAAGATATAGCCGAATTACTTCCCAGAGAACTCATAAACGAAAGATTTCATAGCCTTTAGGGCCCAAGAAGGCAAGAAGCACAAAATGAATCGTTAGCTCTGCCAAAGCATTAAATGGGTTAAGCAATCGCTGCATCTCTAGCCAGTACAATCTTTATGAACTGGGAGTCCTGAGATCATCAGTCATAAAGGAGACGGCGAGTTTTACTGTAGTACTCCCTCCGTTTTTGTTTTGCTGTCGTTAGGACAGAGAACTTAGTTAAAAAATGAACTAGGTTCCTTGTCCGAACGACATCAAAATGAAAACTCAGGGAGTAGGTCCTATATTTCAGATGAAACAGAATGCCAAACACCGTTTAGAACAATGTGAATAAGATACTCATTTACATATGGAGCACAAAATATAGATCAATAGAGCATTTATTCATACTGCCCAAGAAAAAAAAATTTAGGATTCCAGAACCAACTAATGTAATGCTGTTACAATGTTTAGTCGTGGGTTAATTGATATGATAGCCTACGAACTAAAAGCACCAACATAATTTACACCATGTATTGTACCTTTCTACGGAGCAATAAACTGTAATATGATACCCACACACACAACAAAAAAAAGAAACATTGCTGTTATATTCTCTCTCCGTAGGGTGCCTTCCTTTACATTTGTGCAAACTGACAGTATTCACGCAAGGGTGAAACAATTAAAAAGGCAGTTGCCCCTGTGACTATTCATCATTTTACTGCTATCAATGACTGCATAAAATAATTTGAAAAGAAACCACTGTAAGCAAAGGACTATGATTGTTTAGGCTAATACAATAGGTTCTAATTTGCAGATGCATGCACGTGCATCTAATGTAAACAATAAAAGAGAGAAGAAAGAAAGGTGATGAACTTACTGAATCAAGAAGCTTCAGACCAGCTCCACGTGTAAACTTCCTTGCAAAAAGGAAGCAAGGAGCTGGTTTTTCATTACTTGTACACCACTCTTTCCTATATTCAGTCTCGTAGTATATATTATCAATATCCTAAGAATGAGAAGGTAGATCATCAACAAACAGTTTAACAGTCCTGCAAACTTATTAAAGGAGTTTTGTATAAATTGTTATATCAAGAATTGAAGCTAAAATTCTATTTCCTATTTCAACAAAAGATTTGTTGAAAAGATTGATACACTGACTGATGAACTATTTACCACTAAAGGTTTTGTTAGTTCCAGGTTCAAGCCATCCCTTGTAGCTTTTCCTTGAAAGGGTCATTTATCGCTTTACAGAACATCTCATCATAGTAAATGATGCGGAAATGCTGACCATCTCAAATTATGGAAAAACAGATCAAAATTCAAATGATGCCGGAACCTTTTTGTTTTCTCCAAAGCATAGATTTCAAATTGCTTGGGACAGAAGGTTGCATACCTTTATAGACTTTATAAGTGCAGGAGTTGCATCAGAGACTTTATATGTTACAGGATGCCATCCGCGTCTTTCACGATCTTTAGAAGATGAAAGATCCCACGCGCTATGTGTAACCGATCTCCGTGTAAGTTCTTCTTCAAGACCACTTTGCTGCATAGCAGAAGAGTTGAATGATCAGAAAACGCAGTGCAGAAGAAATCATCTTCTAATGATCATTGACTTACTGCAAGCAAAGTTTGAACATAGTGCTCATCTGGTATGCAGTTATGAGCTTTCCACGCCTCCGCAGGCTGAAAAAAAAAGACAAATGACATTCGAATGAACATATATTAACTTTGGTAAATGTTCTCATGCATAATAATCATACTGCAATGATGTTGTTTTTGAAACATATAAACTAAACTACCGTGTCTATGAAACTAAAACTACAGCTAATACGATAAATGCAGGAAAGCAGCAATACAAATGAAGAACATAACAACTCTTTTGTACTGCTTATTTTCTTGTGATTGTGAACCCACGGTGGGCCATTATACTTTTACTATCTCATCTAACATTGTTTTTTCTCGAATACGTAGGAGAGCATCTAAGATTTTTAAATTGTCTCCTAAAAGGAGGAAACATTTTTTGCTACACAATTTCACAAGAGTTATGGGAAGTTTATATACAAATTAAAACTGTCATGGTAAACGAAAAATAACACCATGAGAAAAGCTGTGATGTTTCAGTAGTACAAAAAAAAAATATTTTCACTTACAATAGGACGATCCCAATCTCGCCAGAACTCCGGCAAGGGCCTCCTCTGCAGAACAAAAAATACTCACCTGGTCAAGAGTAGAAATGGGACAGATAAAAGGAATTAACATAAACAAGACAAGGGTTCAAAAAAATTGAGGGGCCAATGGTACAACAAACTCGATTGCTTGATGCCAAAAAGAAAAAGAGAGAACCAAAGGTCATTCAGTAAGAAAATGTTGTCTTGTGTTACTGCCCCCCATATGCAACAGGTGCCATGCTACTGTACTAGATCTTAGTTTGTTCATTGTTGGCACTTTGTCAGGTGGTCATCCCATGCATCTCTGTTTAATATTGAAGAAAACATGATGAAAAGTTTTGAATACTAGTCTATACTATCATGATTTCAGGTTTCATCAAAATTATAAAGAAACATCAGTGGCCAACTAAGAGGTATCCATGAAACAATACCATAATAATAGTTATAAAAATTTGTCAGAAAACAAATATTACCCTGCAATGCTTCTGGAATTCTGGCAACACCACTTCATCGTTCACCACAACTTCAGCGTGCTTTCTAATTAACACAGCCCACTGGAAACAATGTATGCATAGAGGTTTAGTGGCAGAGGCAGCGAAATGAAACTTTTAGCGGACAAAAATCAATGTGATAAATAAAGTATTTTCTTCCTTTTTTAGAGTAAACGTGGAAATTACACCTGTGAGCCCTTCCTCCAATTCTCTACTGGGATAATCGGGTCCATTCTTGGATTATAACGTCCCGCCTTTGTATCAGCAAAACTGTGAATGGCATAACACAGTTTGACAATGGTATAAGCTAGTATTACAAAAAAGAAACAGACAGTTGAGCTGCAAGCCTTCAGCTTGCTATCTATTTCATCCACAGGATCAAGGTACAATAAAAATAAATCAAATTGGGAGGAAAAAAAAATGCCAAAATGAATTTCCATTGAAATTGATAAATGACAGACGTAAGAAGTATAACACAGTATTCAGACACTTGTACCTGTCTACAAAACTGGTTGATGATGACATTATGTAGTCGTAAGTATAGTTGAAATTGTACAGTGGTACACAGCTGCCAGAGAGAGAAGATCCTAGTAAGCAGGAATCAAAATTAAGATCCAAAACTCACCAACAATAAGCAAAGTGAAAGATTGTCAAAATAAGATAAAAATAGCATGGAATTTTTCACTGTAGCATTCTACATATTGGTCATTGGTATTTAGCATATTTTAATATTTCTCTATTTTTGCATGTAGACGTAACACAAAGTAGCATCACTACAGGTGGTACGAGGTAGTGTACACCTGACCAATGGTCAAATGTCAATCATATGGAGTGTAGCTTAGTTTACACATCATTTATTGTTCGATATATTTTCAGTTCTAGCACTCATTGGGGGCAGTCCAGTTAAGACATTGTTACATTAGAAAAAAATTGTGAAACTAAAAACAAATAAAAATATAGAATTCTTATTCTGTGAATGAAACGTTAACACATAACTTGAAAGCAGTACTTTTGGGAGAAGATTATATATCCAAGTCCATTGGAATTCTATTGTAAAAATAAGTAGCAGATAACCAGTGTAATCTCAGGGCAACAATAAAAGGTTCATGTCTATTTTCTCCTAGCTCTTGTTTCACAAGTCAGTGTCAAAATCAAATGTTTTTCTTCAAAATGATTCAAATTGTTTTCTTAGCGTTATTCTCTATTCTTAACTCTGGGAAGTGAGAACAGAATACATGCTTGAAACTCATTGAATAAGCATGCAAACCCCTAAACATGTGGGCATGGATTAAAGAGGAAGTACATGTCCATTCCAAGAACTCCAGTTTCATAAATCATGATGTTCAACCATACAAATGACAGATCTTCCTTGGTTTATACTAAACTTTTCACACTATAACCCTGACAGATTTTGATCAATTTTCATCATCAGGAATACAACAAATCACATACTAAACAACAACTGATATTAATATTTTTCTGGAAGAATAACTTGTCACAACTAATGAACCAAATCAATAACTCAAGAACACACAGATATGTATGACTGATTCGAAAGGGCAGTGTAAGTTGATAAGCTCTAGCTCTCAAACTTAGATAACATCTCCCACGCAAATCGTAAGGCCGAATTTAGACATGGAATCCTCAATAGGCTTTCTCAAGAGTACCTGTCAGATACGAAAACAAAGCGTTCATTTAACGGATCCTTGAGAGCATGGCTGAGCAGAACTCGCTCCGCCACAATCATGCTCGACTCCCCCCAATCCACCTGCACCAAACCAGGAAAGACATCTCAGCAAGACAACATTTGTGATTCATCTTTCGTAAATACACTGCCAATTTACTGACCTGGACGCTGTTGTTGACCTGGCGGTTGTAGAAGAACTGGGATCGGGTGGTGGCACGGGTGAGCACGAATCCAGGCCGCGAGTGCACATAGACGGAGAACCTCCCTTCCTTGTCGCCCTAATAATGAGACACATTTGATGGATACTCAAGCAATGTAACAAGAAATTACAATGTCACTGATAAGGTAAATGACAGGATGATGGTGTACATTTGAGGTGGCATTTGCGAAGCAAGCAAATATTTCAGAAGAGGGGGGCACTAGGATTCATACTCGGAAGAAGGCATCCCAGACGAGGTCGAGCGGGAGGCGGTTGCGGGCGATGAAGAGGAATGCGACCTTGGTGTTCCTGGGCGGCAGTGGCGCCTCCTCCACCTCCGCTTGGGCCTCCGCCGCCCGCCTTCCCGCTCCCCCGGCGGCCGTCTTCCCCTCCTCCGCCGTCTTTCCTCCCGCTCCACCGGCGGCCGCCTTCTCCTCCTCCGCCGCCGCCGCCTCCAGCGGCTCGGAGGAGCCTTGCAGCAGGAGGATGAGAAAACTGGTCAGGAAGAGGCACAGCACCAGCAGTAGCGGCAGCAGCAGTAGCAGCGCCGCCGCGCGCTTGCCCCGGCCGCTGGCGAACCTCCGCGGCTTCATCTCCGATCCAAGAAGTGGGGGACAGGGCTCGCCTGGCCTGCAGCCGGCTCGAGCCGCTGCCGTACCTCCCCTCCCGCTCGTCGCGAGCGCTATTTCACCGTCGGCATGAGACGGAGCAGAGTAAGCTCAGTTCAGCTATAAGCCCAGATCTCTCATTTCCCCGTGAATCTTGGTCTCGTCTCTCGTGATCCCGTGAGGATGGGTGTGGGCAGCTGAGGACGCCGTGGCGGGGCGGATGGAATCTTGGGCTTGCTTGCCGAGGAAGCGCGGGCACGCGGCAGGCGCGCCGCTCGGGTGAGTGTTGTCAGTCTGGTGCGGCTTGCCGACGTGCCACCTAACCATCGGACATCGGAGCATCGCGCACGAGGCCGGATCCGCCGCAGACTGGCATTGCTTTTGCTATAGGACAGGAGGGACACTTCAACAGCAACGAAACTCAGATTGAGCAAAAAAAAAAAAACCCGAACTTTCAATCTCATTTTCAGTGTTTAGAAGATCCAATTTCGTTACTTAATTTAAACTTTTGCTTCAAATTTGTTAGTTCGTCGGTTCATGCACCGACGGGCTCTGTTCTTCTTTCATCGTAGGGACTTCAACGAATTCAAATTCTTGGTTTTTGGTTGGAAAAATATTCAAATTTAACAAAAAGAACCACTAATTTTGACAGGTATATTCTTCACACGGCAGCGTGGATGACCTACAGACGACGAAAACCAGCCTCCAAAATAGCAAAATCAACCATTTTATACATAGGTGATCCTACTCCCAAACAGATCCTAAGGTGTTAGAGAATGTTATTAGTGTTAAGTAACAGAATATATGCTTTGCAATAATCAACGATCAAAACTATACCTGTAATACAGTGGCGAAGATAGAGCTACGAAGACCCGAGTGTCATTGACTCCTATTGGGTGTTTACTAGTGTCTCTCAAGTGATTTTGGGAGAGGCACAAATGATAAAAAGCTGAAAACATCTATTGAACCTTTCTTTTTTCCTGTTATCATGGCACTGGAGGGTATACTCAATGGTGGCATGCATTCCATCATTAGTTAACCGAAGACAGTATATAATAAAATGAAATAAAAAACCATCAAAGTGTAGCTACACCGTAACATGTCAGTTGCACGTGAAGTTTTTATGATTCACATCAACTCATCCAAAACTCTTTGTCTTCAAGCCCTCAAGTTCCAACCGACAAACCATCAGATTAAACAATTTAATTAGGGGACGTGACAGCAGGACATTGGCTGGGTATTGCTATAGTCCTTAGGTTGGGCTGCGGCTTCTCTGCGCCACTTCGCTATGTCGATCCGTCCACCACTACTATAGCCTAAATCCATACACTACCACAAAAATAAACAACGAAGACACCATATTAGTGACGCCAAAATGAAAACCGTCATTAATAAGTTTAATAGTGACGGCTATACACAAACGTGGCACCAGTATTTCTCAAGATACCCTAGTTGAGGCAATAATAGTGACGAGAAAAAAAATACCTGTCACTAATAATATAGGTCAAAAGTTAAAGACAGATTTTAAAAAACACCATCACTGATTTTAGACTATATTTAGTGACGGAGATTCAGCTATTAGCGACGTTTTGTGATAAACTGTTGTTGTTATCACTTTTGTAGTGACGGTTTGAGGAAATTAGCCTAAATTTTAGTGACAGGCTTTAATTATTAGTAAAGTTATCTAATAACCCGTCATTGTAACGAGTTCTTAGTGTCGATGTTTAGAAATTCGTCACAGAAAGCTTGTGATGGATGTTTGAAGCCACTCACTATATTATATAGCGATGTGTTTTTAAAACCAGGTCACTAATAGATGATAGTTTAGTGATAAATTTTTTTATAGTTTAATAAATTGGTAGTGGTTTTTTTTGCTATCTGAAGAAATTATTATTTTACCAGTTTTGGTTACCTGTCACTAAATGGGTAATATTTAGGGATCGTTAAAGTCCGTCACTAAAGATAGGCCTTTAGTGACGTCTTACAAGAGACGGTTAGATTTACCGTCACTAATTACCCGATCTGAGGTAGTGATCGATATATCCTCCACATACTCGGCTTACATACACCTTTATCCATTGGATAGCCTAGTACGTACGACCACATACTTAATTTACATAAATAAGTACTTCCTCAGTCCTAGAATATAACTGCAAGTAACCTACTTTTAGAAGTAGAGAAAATACTTCTGATTAAAGAAACAATAATATAAGGGCTACGTCTCGTGAAATATATCACGTTATAGAAGAGAAAAGCTATTGTTGACCTTAGTGATCATACAATGATTTAGATAAAGGTACAAGATCAGGTTGAAGCACTTCATAAATAACTAAACTCAGATTAAAAAAATTCAACAACAGGGAACAAGCCAAGTAAAATCAAATAAAAGAATAAGTTTCAGAATCTATTATCTTCTTATTTGACAGTTAAAAGGAGTCACCACGTTCACTCTCAAGGCGTGAAATTAGCATGTTAATCTGAAAAAAGAAAAGTTTTACACCGGTAGATTTTATGAAGATTTAACGGTCTAGATGAAGTCAGAAAAGAGTCAATGTCAATTCCAATTGACAAACATATATAACTAATAAATAGACAAATCCAAAATATATAATGATAATAATAAAAGAGAATCTGATCCCCACATCTACCGTATTTCTGATCAGGTTCGTACATGTTGGACGGGGCCTGGACCACTCTGTGATCGATGGGTTGGAATGTGCATGGAGAACAAGCCATAGAGGAAGACGGCAAGACGCACACCCCGGCACACTGCAAGCGACGTACAATTAAGCGCTTGGAAGCGAGAGAAAGCACGTTCATGGTGGCAACAACTCATGGCTGCATCAATTAACAGGAGTCGTGTCGTGCAACATCGAGAGCGTATCTGCAACTACAAGGTACAAATCCGGGTCCATGCTTCAGCATGCATGGTCGTAGGCATAGATAGTTTAAGCGATTTATTTGCTGGTCCGCTGGATTTGTGCTATGGCTATATACGGTGGAGTGAGACGGGTGATCTTTAACTAATTTTACAGGTTTATCAATTTTGAAATATGGTTAACACAATTGGCGCCAGCGGCAGCGTGCATGCATATAGCTTCGGAGCACCTCCTGGACTCCGAGCGACGAGCAGTGACGCTAATATGGAAGGAGCATGCATAATCGCTACACCCAGATTTCCACCATGCATGCATTGAAGTGGATAGGGTCAAGTATGAAATAAACGTTCAGCCTACGTGCAGTTTATTGGAGCATACTGCTCCTTTCTTGCAGAGGCGAAAGTAATTTTTTTTTGTATGAAATGCAATGTATAAAAAACACATTACAATAGACAATCTGGAGAGAAGTGGATGAGATCACAATCCTTTATGTTGCATTTAAAATAACAACCCAGAAGTCCGCAATACCTGCTCATTAGTTGTGATTTTAGACAACATGTTCTGCAAACAGCTTACAACTGATTTAATTTCCTTTATGTTTGGGACACATTTTTGTTTGTGGACACAATTTTGTTGAGCTCGCATAGATTGAGTCCATGTGAAATACGAGAGACCCGGTGGTCGTGCTCAGCAAGGCACAGATTAAACGCAATGATAGAACCCAGCCTTCTGTGCTGGCACGTGCCATCCCATCTTCGCCGTCATGGAAGTTGTGCTCAGCGAGGTGCTGGTAGCATAGTATCCCCTTATATCAAGCCATCATATTTACAAGAGAAGTAATGAAATTATGGAGAGATCTGCAAAAAAAAGCTTCAGCATCTTACCAAGTGCAACAAAGCTCCTTCTTGATATGCACAAGTAAAGCTTACTCACGCACGGACTTCAGTGCATGAAAACGAATGACGTTGGAGAACATGTCCCTTGGGTTAGAGTTTGGTGTTCCATCCGCAAAGACTGCAAAGGAGGAGAGTTCATCTACAATAAACAAGGTGTGATAAAATGAGGTCGAAGATCACAATAGTGCTCTCTTAACCACCTATTGCATGAATAGTTTGGTCCCAGTTCCTTGCTGATGGTTTTCGTATAGCCAAAATTAGACTACGCATCATCCTATCGCTAGAGACATATCTTATCATGTGAGGTGTATAGTTAGTTGATGGAAAGTGCGAGCAGCACGCTGCAACATATAGGGAGGGGCACCTCTGAACACATGCATAGAGGCCTAATGGATATTCTCCGTTGCATAGATGACCCCAAACAAGCTGGAGGGAAGAAGATGAACAATGAAAATAACAGAAGGAGAGGGAGTCTATAGGCATTCTTTCAAAGTAAACATCGTCAGTTGGATGTTGGTTTAGCACGGAGAGGACTGAACACAAGCTTAATGTAACATATTACAATTTCATGAAATATCATATTTTTCATGAAACATAGTACATACCTAGCTCAGGTACTAACTAACATGCAAATACTCACCAATATAAACAACACATGTAAACCCTACCTCTATGAACACCTATGAAACATCATCATTATTTTATCCTCTTATCAAATTAATGTTAATATATATAATATTAGTGTCCCCACTATAACAATTTAAAAGAAACTGAGAGATATACAAATACTATATATATATATATATATATATATATATATATATATATATATATATATATATATATATATATTTCAGTCCATCGGTAACAGGTCTATGGATGCGCGTTGTGTAGGAGTGAAGAGCAATAGATGAAAAATAAAAGATGTGGCTATGAAAATTAAAAGACGAGGAAAAAACTATTGCTAGCTTCCAAATATTATGGAGGGAATTCCCTTCGTACCGTCAAAAAGTAAGCAACCCCCCTTATAACTGTAAAATTGTTCTTCCCGTCAGCACCATTGGATTGAAATTTTGGATCTACGGATGTCGATGCAGGAGAGAAGAAACAATAAATGTACACAAAGGAAGTATAAGAACTTAAGAGCACAAGGAGAAAAGAAAAAACATTTAAAAAAAAAGAAACTCTAACAAAATTAGGTGGCAGAGAGCAATGGTGTCGTGTGTGGGTTGAAACAAATAAAATAGACAACCTAATTTGTTGCTTTAAATATAAAAACATGTGAGAGATAGAGAGCAATGGTGTCGTGTGTGGGTTGAGACAAATAAAATAGAGAACCTAATTTGTTGCTTTAAATATAAAAACATGTAAGAGATTATTAATAGTTTATCAAATATTAATCTATTATAAAAATTTACATGATGTATATCGAAACCGACAAAATGCAGGCAAAAGCAAGCTTAACATTAAGTGAAATGTTTTGTTAACATTTTTATAGAAAGTACTGTTCCATATACAAATTAAAAAAAAGAGTTGCGGCTAATAGTGCGGGCCACCTTGCTAGTTGTACAAAATAAACATAGCTGTTCAATTTCCGTAATGAATCGGAACAAAAATACTTACATAAGTCCATTTTTAATAATAACTTAACAACAACAGAAACACTGAAAAAAAAAGAATCCATAACAAATACACTAACCAGAATTAACTAAACTTCAGAATAAAATAGGTTACATAAAAATATGGGAAATTTGTCTATAGGACACACTTTAATATTGATTTTGTCTCCTGGACACTGGATCGTTTCTTTTGGTCTCATAGACACTGAAAAAATGTGCCTTTTGTCTGCAGGACACTATAACGATAAAAGTGACTATTTTTAAATTTTTTTATCTTAATATACAAAACATATTAGAACTTGAAATTCAGCACAATGTTATATTGTTGCATTTTATGTTCATGTGATTTTTTATCAATTGTTTGCATAGTTTAATTTTAAAAATAAATATTTTATTAGTAAAAAAGTTATGTAAACAATCAGCAATAAATATGAAAAAAATTACATGTATAGGAAATTTAGTAATGTATGCTTGTGCAAAATTTCAAGTGCCAATGTATTTTATATATTAAAATTGAAAATAGTCACTTTTATCGCTATAATGTCTTGCAGATAAAAGACGCATTTTTTCAGTGTCTACGAGACCAAAAGAAACGATCCAGTGTCTAGGAGACAAAATCAATATTAAAGTGTGTCCTATAGACAAATTTCCCTAAAAATATTGATAGATATCTTACCTATAAGAACGTCGATGTGGCTACTTATTTCTCGAAGTCACTATACGGAGGACGGAGCACAGGCCACAAAAACCTTTATGCCTTACAAGGATCTTTGCTTCGAAACTTTCCTTTGAGCCGCAGATGGTATTGCACTCCCTTCTCTAGCAGCTTCACAGAACTGCATCCATCTCAATATTCTGTGTGTGCTGGGATTTCTCGTAAAGTAGTACACACATACACACCTAGAAAACCATAGCATGGAATACGATTCCTTCCCCATGCAATCTTTATTTGCACTTTGCGCAATGCATCGCTCATCCTCAACTTCGCGATCACGCCAGGATTGGCGAACCAACGGCGTGCCGCGTTGCCGCGGGACCAGAAGCCGCTGGTATGGAATCCAAGTGCAGCAAGTAGCCAGTTCAACTGGGCAACGGAATGCCGAAGAAAAAGCCTGGACGAATCGTGAAATGACGGAAGAGATGAAGTCGAACAACAACACACTTCCTCGCCGCCCTCCTCCCGAGATATTAATTTCTGCTTTTGCCGAGCCGTCTATATAAGGACCTGACGGCTACCTAGAAGCTTAAGCTGTATCAACAGTTTATCTCAGCTGAAGAGTGAAGAAGTGTGAAGCAGTGAAGCTCTCGAGCTATACAAATTCATCATCTTTTTCGTTCCTTTGCATTTGGCATTGATGGCCGGTGGGCGTAACATTGGCGTGGCGGTGGACTTCTCGGCGTGCAGCAAGAACGCGCTGAGGTGGGCAGCGACGAACCTGGCAGCGTCTGGCGACCGCCTGATCCTCATCCACGTCAAGAGCTCGTACCAGTACGAGGAGGGAGTTGTGCACCTCTGGGGACACGATGGCTCGCGTATGTAAAACCACTGTATATCTCAATTACTTTACAAGTCCATAATAAAACGGACTTCTCTCTCTCTCTTTCTGTTCAGATCACCCTCCCTTTCTTCAAAATATTACGACATAAAAATGAAGCGATTCTGTTGTGTTCATTCAGCGTTAATCCCTCTGGTGGAGTTCTCGGACCCCCGGGTGAGCAAGATCTACGGCCTGACGCCAGACAGGGAGACGCTCGACATCCTCACACGAGCAGCAAACAAGAAAGGTGTCGAAGTTTTTGCCAAGGTTCTCTGGGGCGACCCGGGGAAGAAGCTGACGGAGGCGGTGCAGAGGATCCCCCTGCAGTGGCTGGTCGTTGGGAACAGAGGGCTCAGCACGGTTAAGCGGTAAACAAATTAAACGCAGTTTCATTGCAGATTTCTCTGATGTCCGTGGTTGTTCTCTGAAGATTACTAATACTGTTGCTTTCCCTATTCTTTGTGTTGTTTGGCGCCATTAGGGTTCTTATGGGAAGCGTGAGCACCTACGTGGTCAACCATGCAGCATGCCCCGTCACCGTGGTCAGGGAGAACATGGTGCCCACCGCTGTAACCATGAATAACTAAGGGCGCGATTAGTTGGCTGGAAAGCCAGGCTCATAGCAGCCTAGCTGAGTACATGCAAGTCGTTTTGTTTGGTTGATCGTATCTATTTAGTCTGGTTGAGAGGAGATGTTGTTTGGTTGGTTGTATATCTATTTAGTCTGGTTGTATATAAATTATAAAATAAAAAATAAATATTAAAATAATATTTATTTAAGTTCAAATCTATATTATTATTATTATATTATATGAATATTTAATTTATTTTTAAATATACTAATATCAATTAGATTATACTAATTATTTGTTAACAGTGTCATTAAACAACTAATCGGTCGCACGTCGCGAGCCATGCCCGCTAGAAACAAAACTCATTTTCGTTTCCGCGGAGCCAGGCCCCAACGACGCTTTTGCATGCGCTAGGACAGGCCGCAGGCCTGGCGCAGCCAACCAAACGGCGGAAGGCTGCATGCGGCCAGCTAGGTTTTTTTTTTTTTTTTGAGGGACGGCCAGCCAGGCTGAGGCGCATGTAGCCAACCAATTGCGCCCTAAGGAAACAAGGAATGAGAATTGATTGCAAGCACTAGATATAGATGCCCATGTAAAATCAGGAGTTTGATTGTCATGCGTCAGTGTGTCGCTATCTAGGAGAATATATGCGTCTTACAATAAGAAAATGTTACTAAATGGTCCTTGTTAATGTAACAAAGATCTTGTTTTCATTGCCACGGGAGTATACATATGCAGTTCATTTATGTTGGTCTTCTACCAACAATTTCTGGATAAAACTCCTTATATGCCAGCTATTTTTTTATTTGCCATTTAAAGCATATATACTTCCACTCGTTATTATTTTCTTTCAATTTTTAATCCTTTTTATATCACTTTCATTACACCCATGAGGTATAGTTGTTGTTAGAACCTTCAATTTAGTGATTTTTCATCATAATGGCATTTTGAAGGTGTGCAATCCGATCAATGAGTGAAGTCGTAACAAATGGGTTAATCATCCAGGTCCAGATAGTTGGATAATAGATGAGTAGTGGGCGTTTTACATAAATACTAAATGATCTAAAATGTACCAAAAATGGCATAGCGCGGGTGAAAATTTTTAAAGCAATGGCGTATAAAGGAAATATATATTCTGGATTTTAAATAACCAAAAAGTGTAGATTCCACTGGCATATAAGAAAAACTCTCAATTTATTAATAATTTAAATCGATGGCACTAGATGTCTAATCTAGCAACATGCTAAGTAGAGAGATGAACATAGTGTCAGCAGAATGGACCAAAATATACAATTTGCAATCAGTTTAAGGACATTATTCTAAAATATATCTATTTTTACTAGTATGGTGAATACTCGTTCAAATTTGTGTGAGCACTACTTACAAAATATGAAAGTTATATGTAGTCCATAACTCAACCGTGGAAACAACATTCAAGTGGACACAAAAAGTTATGAAAGTGGGTTATATCTAGGAGTATTTAATCTTAATTACCCTTCAATTTTCTATCACAAATAATAAGTTTTATAATAAGAAAACATTTAATAGAAATGAGTGAATACAATTATTTTGTATGGTTTATAATTTTAAAAAGGTAAAATAACATAACTTTAGAAAGTGAAAAACCAAACATATTAACCAATAACCATACCACAATTTACGCAAGTAAAATTTAGTGAAACATTTTGTTGGGGGATCTCTCGAAGGGGTCACTGTGAGCCCACTCAAAGCTGGGCCTCGACCTTTCTCAGAATGACCCAAGATTACGGGTCTGTTTGGTTGGTTGCCAAACTTTGCCACAAACAAACCTTAGGCATGCCACAATTTCTTAGGCAATGTTTGTTTTTTTAACCATAAATGCAGTTTGCCACACTTTGGCCCCTCATGTCATAGACTCATACTCTTGGCAAAACTTGCTTAAGGTGTGGTGAGCAATTTCTTCACCACAACTTAGGCAAAGTGTGGCAACATAATGTGGTGATGTGGGTTAGTGAATCAAACTTTTTTTTTATTTGTCTTGTTTCTGCAGGATACCAAAGGAAAGATCTATGAAGTATAGTGCCACCTTTATTTTATCCTTCGAGAGGTCCAACCCCTTGAACGGTGCATCGAGCCAGTGCTGCTATTGACATAAAGCACTCGAGGCCTCCTAAAAAGAGGACCAGATGACCACGAAGAATAGTGTTGCCTTCCTTTCATACTTCAAAGGCTTGAACTCAGGGGTGGACACGTGTCACCATCTCAAAAGTGCTCAAGTAGAGTTAGAAAGGGTAAGAATGATGTAAAGAGACCAATTTACCCCCAATGACTATTTTATACGAGATATTGGTAGTATGTAGCAGTTAATTGAGGGTAAAATTGGTTCTAGATGAGTGAGTCTTACTCAGGGCCCATAAATTCCGCACCCATGACACCTTGTAAGGACAAAATTTCATGCAATATACCAAAATAGACTCATCATCTCTTCTATACTTTTCTGTGAAACCTCCTTTTCCACCTTTTCTGTTAGCCTCATCGAAGCTCCCGCTTTGTGATGTCAACAGGGCACCCACTTTGTTGTGAATCACCTTGGGCGTGGTGTGGGTCGCTCCAACGGAGCTGCGAACTGCTTCGTGAAATCGATTTCAATGGGTCTCCGTGGATATCGCTCGTTCAAAACCGTTGAACCTGCGGGTGGAATGGATCGAACCGCCCCAGTTGTCCAATTCACTTTGTAGACTTGGGCCACGCCGGCCTCGCCGAGGAGCTGCGATGAATCAAGGCGTGCCGCTGCCTCAGCTTCTTCATCATTCTGACAGTCAAATAATTTGTGCCAGGCCTCTCCTTTTCCGATGTTTGTCAAAGTCGTACTTTAATTTTATTTTCCATATATATGATTGCTCTGCGAAGTACAGTATGTAAAAAATGATTCTGAAATGAACAAGATAGTGTTGGTTATTTGATCTTTCTAGGCTGTTCGTGATTCTCAATAGTTGTGATTATAGTGCCATCATATCATCACAAACACTTAAGCAGTAGAGCCTGCCGCTCTTTGGCCGACGGCGGCAATGAGTCAAAAGTCGCCGCTACCGTACTGCTCCATCTGCCACCCTTGGCCTTTCGATGCTCATCTCCAGGCTCGGTGGCAGCTTCGTTGTCCTGTTGATGATCACGTGTGACGTGCCTTCTCACCGTCGACCTTTGTTGCGTCGTGGGACCAGCGGTGTGTCTTCACAGTTAGCCCAATGGAGAAGATAGTTTGGGCCAGCCCACGCCAAGACGGAAGGAAAAGAGCAGATGGGCCTTGATCACGAGACACGGGCGGGCCTGCACTGAAACAGCAACGATCGTTGCTCACTCCGGGTGTTTATTTCTGCATAGGGTGTTCTAGAGTAGGTGGTTCGCTTGCACGACCATGGCGATCGATCAACACAGGTTTGGTTTGACGGGGCGACCCACAATACCCAGTGGAGTAGTGGGGCAGGTCTCGGTGCCCCAGCTACACGCTACTGGGTCGATGGACCTGGTGCGGTTCGCTCCAATGGTGAGCCACGCCCACCCCGAGTTGTGAACTTGATTACCAGCTCACGATGACTCAACTCTTTGGGCCACTGTCTTCGAGTCGTACCCCACCACTCCCTAGGAACATCTCGAGAGAAAGCCAACCCATTGGGTGTGCCCATTGACACCCAACGCTCGAGCCATCCTAGCGTTGAGTCTCAAATCGCACAACTAGTCAGAGTTTAGCCAGCAGCATCCGCAAGCGTACAAAGCCACACCGAAGGTACCCAACTTCACCTGAGGAAGCAATTGATGTCAGCAGAACCCTCAGGCTCCAATGCCCTAGATAAGAAAAGCTCTACAACAACACACCTCAAAGAGGTCAAGAAGCAGCTACAGTAAGAGCAAGAATTAAGAGAGCATGGATTGCAAGAATGAGACAAACCAATACAAGAGAAAGAGCATATATCTTAGCAAAAACTAAAGAATCTTCAACTCAAGAGGGAAATTGATAACCTTCAAAAAGTAAGCCACAGAGCAAGGAACAATAAAGCAAGCCTAACTTTAGAGGCCCAAGGGCCTTTCAAACAAGAACCACCACTCACATCAGTACATCAATCAACAACTATGGAGGTCTTGTAAGAGATTCCCCACTCTTTGAAGGTTTACAAAGGGCATCCTTTCCACATCAATTAAGATTGATCTCGCTGGCAAAACACAGAGGTAACTCTGATCCAAGGAAATGTCTCATGGGATTTGAAGTAGCAATCATATCAGCAGGCAGTGATGAGCCAATCCTCGCAAAAGCATTTATATGTTCCCTCGAAGATGTTGCTCTGAATTGGTACTTCAACCTACCCCCAAGATCCATATATAGTTAGGAAAATCTGACAGACAAAGTTATGGGAAGCTTTCCAGGCTTCTGAACCATCATAGAACCTTCGTAAGAACTTATGGACATAGCCCACAATGAAAATGAATCACTCCACAACTATTATTAGAGATTTCACACCATCTGAAACATGGCGCCAAGTGTTACAGTTGAAGCCACCATGAGTGCAATAGTACATCGACTTCGAGCAAGCCTGCTATCATCGTACTTTGCACTTAAACCACCATAGTCAAAGCATGATATGTGCAAGATGTTTGAGCAATTTAGCAAATCTGATGCAGACTACAAAAGGCGCATTTAAAATCAAAGCAAGTCTCACAATCAACACACACAATACGAACACAACCACCAGGAAATACTTACAAAAAGGCAAGATTTTCAAACGAATCGCAGCACACCTTCATAGGGCACATTCAGGAAGAAAAACAAGAGCATAACCCTTGGGAGAATTGTAGCTAGGATTACAGAGGTAATAAAAATCATCAGGCTCATGGCAGAGGGAGAGGATCCTCTGCCAATGGTCCACCGCCTAAGAAGCCTTACTGCCATTACTATGGCAAAGACAAGGGCCATAAGATGCCAACTTGCCTTAAAGCCAATGAAATATGAAAAAGAATTGAGGTAGAGAAAAAATAGCAGGAAAAAGACCAAAGCCATAAACGATACATCCTCAAAGCCATGACCACCTCAACCATACCAACAACTAGTCGATCACACCTATTATCACAAATACAACATACCACCATCTCACACTGGGTATAAAACCTGAGCCCAAAACCCAAACCAAAAAATACCAACCCCAAACCCAAAACACAAAAAATCGGGTGCTATCTCACGTACCAGTAATCTAGAAACCAGAATTTAGTTTGGCCTTTCCGGGTTCCATTCCTAGAACTCGTTCAACCCGATTAACCCGAATAGCAGCAGCCCACCAAACTTTGTTATACTTACAAACCAGTCCAAATATTTGACTTTACACCTAGCCACAACCCAAAAAAGTCAGGATGACTAACCGTAGCTCAACATGAGCAACAAAATGCCATAGCAGCCTCTCACCTTCTCACTCCTACCTGATGATGGCGCTATCATGTTCGTCTGTTCGAGGCTTCAAACCAAGCAGTGCCCCCGCCTTCGCCTTCTCCAATTCACGTCATGGTAGTGGTATCGTACATCGCCCCGCCCCACCTGGCACATAGATCCACGCATTGTCATTGGACGTAGTCTCTGGATGCCAGCTCCCCGCGCACAATGCCTCCCATCGTCGTCACCTTGTGCTAGCGATTTGCGTCAGCAACATGGTGCCCCACACCGCCTATGACCATCGTCTCCAACTCCAACCACAATCACCTACCTCCCTGTCATCTACACAGCGGTACTTGTAGCTCCATCGGGTAATTTGGGTTTACCCGTGCCCAAACCCAAAGTATCAAGTACCTGAATCATTGTGTTTTCCATTTTTTCGAGCATACTGTGGGTGAAATTTCTAGAAACCCGAGATTGTAAATACTCATCCCAAAATTTTGGGTAATCCCAAACGCCCAAACTGACGACCACCAAACATGCACACCTTCCCCATACTTCGGGGTCAATCACCCAATGCAATTAGCTAGCCAATACACTCCAACATGGCAGGCAAACCAATGGCCAAAGCTAAACCAAGTTCATCAAAAACTCAAGCAAGACCCACAACCCTTACCCGAGCCAAAAATCAAGCCAACTCCAAATCAACAAAAACAATCAACATCCTTCCCAACTCAAGGGTTCATCAGAATGATTAGTGGGGCGTCATCCTTCAACTTTGACAACAAAAGTCAAAGAAGACATCATTTTAGGATGGTAAGCAGCATCCTCATCGATGGACCCATCATGAGATCGAAATGCTCTCATATTCCCATCACTTTCACCGTATCCGACCTAAACCTAAAGTCATACCCACATGTGGATGCCTTCATCATCAGGCACATGTTGACACTTGGTTGGTAAGCAATGTCTTGGTCAACAATGGGAGCTAAGAAAATATAATATTCATGAATCCCTTCGAGCAAATGGGCCTCAATAAAAGTATCCTGCAACCCTCGAACATCCCACTCATTGGGTTTTGAGCGAGAAGAGTTTCACCTCTAGGGAAGATCTCACTGTTGATATCATTTGGAAACACAAGCAACCCAGACACAGTGCAAATACATTCCATATAGTAGACATTTGTCACCCATTCAATGCAATATATGGGGTACTATAAAGAAGTTCGAGGCAGTAATCTATTGTGCATACCTCTATGTGAAAATGCCAGTGGAAGGAGCGTGACTCGTAGTCTGAGGAGACCAACAAGTAGTCAAAGATATAGAATAAGGTTATGCCCTGGGAGAAGGAAATGGCAACAACATGCAAGTGTTTACTCAGGAACAAACTTGATGAAGAAGAGAGAGAGAGAGCAAAAAAAGCACCAAAGAAGCACAAGTCAAATGCAAAGGAAGAAATAGCAAATAGAGATAGAGAAAATTGCCATGCAGCCAGAAGAAGAAACTAAAAGAGTGTCACTCAATAAGCTAGTACTACGCAAGTTCATCACAATTGGCTCGGGTTTAGCCTCCGAAGAGAAAAAGGAGTTCCTAGCATTCCTATGCAAGAACAAAAATGTATTCGCCTAGTCATCATCAAGAGACCTTAAGGAGTCAACAGAGACATTATTGAACATAAGATGGAAACCGATGAAACAATCAAGCCCAAGAAGCAAAATCTTCACAAAACATTAATGTTTGACAAAACAAAAATAGAAGCAATCAAAGATGAAGTGCATAGGCTGCTCGATGCACCGGTAATCAGAGAAGTCAAGTAGCCTCGTTTTCTAGCAAACTATGTAATGATTGAAAAGAATAACAACAAGTGGGGAATGTGCATTGATTTCACTGATCTCAACAAAGCATGCCTGAACGACAATTTCCCGCTCCCATGGATTGATAAAATCATAGATGATGCAACTTGCAGTGAACTGCTCTCTCTGCTATATTATTTCTTAGGGTATCAACAAGTATGGCTAAGACAAGAGGATGGGGAGAAAACAAGTTTTATTACACCCTTCAGAACATACTTTTTTGTGAGCATGCCAGAGCGGCATAAAAGTTGGCCCTACTTTCTGCTGCATAACCAAGAAAGCGTTTGAGTATCAACTTGGCAAAAACATGCACGCATATGTATATTTGGGTATACAGGTAGGAGAAAACGGGCCAGCCCACAACCCGCATGAAAAAGCCTGGCCTAAGTCTGGCACAACACGGTTTTGACTAGGCATGGGATAGCTCATGGCATGGCACGAGCCATGCTACGTGCTCACCCCCAAGCACGTAACACGACACGCAGCCCGACCCAGAAAGGGGGTCGGGCCGCTAGGCCATTACAACCGCTAGTAGCTCAGCAGGCTGTAGCATCCCAAGCGGCTCAGCCTAGAGCGGCAGTAGCGCCCCTAGCACCACAGCCCACCCCTCCCTCGTGCACATGACGCCCATGCCTCCTCCTCTTTCATTTGCCTCCTCACCCAAAACCCTAGCACTACACTGCCGACCACTGCCACTCGTTTCTCTCATCTCCCTCCTTCGGATTTGTTCGAGCTAGCTCTCCTCCGTCTCGACGGTGAGATGACAGGCTCATCCTTTCTCTGCCCCTTCTCCCTCCTCAGCCTCTCCCTGCCCCTTCTCCCTCCTTGGCCTCTTCCCACCCCTTCTCCCTTTTTGTTTCCTCGCCTCCTCATTGAGCACCCGAGCCACTGCCGGTGAGGTTGTCCTCTCCCTCCTTGCATTGCTTTGCCGCACGGCCATAGCCTCCGCCCCTCGCCCTGCCGACACCTCACTCAAGGCCAAGGCCCACGTGGCCGTGCTCGGCTCCGCCTCTCCCCCTTCCCTCTCCCTCCACGACCGTCGTGGCCTCCTCGGTGGGCCACCGTGCCCGCAGCGGGCCATTGTGGGATGAAAAAAAAAAGATCACCTCATGGACTGGGCCTAAACATTGATGAACGTTTGAGCTGTAAAACTCAAGCTAAACCTAGAAAATTGTGTCTTTTGAATAAAAAGGGAAAGGTTATTATGGGACGCTTCATGTCTGTCAAGGGAATCAAAGCCAACCCATACACAATCTCAGTGCATCATCAACATGCAAGAACCCAAATGCAAAAGTCAGCAGAGCGAAGCCTCCCTTTCTTCCAAACCATAAGAGGTGCTCAATCCTTCAAATGGGTCTAGAGCAGTGAAAAAGCCTTTGCCGAGCTAAAAGAACATCTCAGAAAAAAATAAAAAAAATCAAAACTCACAAATCAAGAACCCGAGGCAAATCTTCTCTTATATATCGCTGCATTGCATTCTGCTATCACCATAGTTTTGGTCCAAGAGAAAAAAAAGTCATCAGAATGGTAAAGGGAGAACCAAAAAAAATTCTCGAGCAGTTCCTAATGTATTTTTTCAACGAGGTACTATCCGGTTGCAAAATGTTTTTTAGAGTTGGAAAAGATAGCATATGTAGTGGTTATGGCCTCCAGAAAACTCAGGCATTACTTCGAAGCACATCATATAAGAGCCTCCACAAATGAACCGCTCAATGAAGTGTTCAGCAATAGAGACGCTTGGGACAGGAGAGGTAAATAGGTCATGGAACTACTCTTGGAGCATGCAATTGACTTTGAGAGAAGAAGCGCAATCGAATCACAAGTTTTTGCCGATTTCATTGTGGACTGGATGGTCATTGAAGCTTGTTGGACAATATATTATGATGGCGCATGGGGGTACACCGGAGCAGGAATAGCCGCAGTTGTCACTTCCTCCATAGGCCTCAAAATGAAATACGTAGCAAGACTTGAGGTTTGCAAAGAAACGGACAAATGCACCAACAACACAACAGAATAAGAAGCAGCACTTCTCGGGCTCAGAAAATAAGAGCACTCGGGATGCAGAGCTGCAAGATAAAAACATATGCAAAAGTTGTGGCCAGCCAGCATGAGAAGGAGTTCAGTGTCAAGGAGCCTCAACTTGAATAATATCATCACCCCATTCGAACCATGGATAAGTACTTAAAAGGTTTGGAGATTTAGTACGTCAAAAGAAAAAACAACGATGAAGCAAATGAGCTAGCAAAAACTGTTGTACGAGGGTTACCACTTTGTCAGGTTGTCTTCTACGAAGTCATCACTGACCCTTCAATCAAAACAGTAGAGCAAGAGCCAAAACTCATGTAAATTATTGCAGGCGAGGACTGGAGAGTACCAATAGTAGCATACCTCAAGGGTTTATACGAAAATATTGGCTATTAGTTATGAGAAACTATTGGCCAATAGTTTGAGGGTAATTTAGTAATTACATCATTATAAATGATTTTATGTTTATTTTTATAATAAAAATCTAACCATATTTAATCATTAAAATGTCAGTTGATCTTTTAAAAAATAAAACATTAATTATTAATCATACTACTAATTTATTTTTTTCATGAAAATATAAAATAATTATTATAAATCTAAATTTTTTTTTCTGATATTACCTTCAAACTGATAAACTATTGGCTAATAGTTATGTGTTTAAATTATCGAATCTAAACCATTAGATTAAACTATTAGTCAAATAACCAATATTTTGGACAGTAAAACTCCTCTTATATGAGCCCGACAATGAAACCGAAGCAAAAAGAATGCAGCAGAGAGCCCGAGGGTACAAAATCATCAACAAAAACCTGTACAAAGAGAGAGTCATGCGCACCGCTCCTCAAATTCATAAACCCAGCAAAAGGCTTTGAGCTGGTCATACAAATACATAAGGGTATATGCATATCGCATATTGGTCCCCGAGCTTTAGCATCAAAAGCAATAAGGCAAGGATTCTTCTATTCTTCAGTCATCAGAGATGCAGTGGTAGTGGCAAAACCTATGAAGCATGTCAGAACTCGAACAAGCAACTTGCACCATCGCAACCCACCCAATTCATAGCAGCATCATGGCCGCTGCATAAATGGGGAATAGATATCATGGGCCCATTTACTGACATTGCGGAATAATTATAAGTGGACAGTCATAGACCTCGAGTACTTCACTAAATGGATTCAAGACAGACCCATTTCCAATATTTCTACAACAACAATCAAGAAGTTCTTTTGACAGAACATCATATGCTGCTTCGGGGTTTCAAAGGACATAAAAGTAGACAATGGAAAGCAATTCAAAATCAGTATTAATGAGTTCTTTTTAGATAAAAAACTGTTATTAGGTGGACTAGATCAGATTATGGGTTTCTTAAAATATTATATTCTAATCTTACTAGTTTTTATAATCAGCAAAAAAATAACTTCGAGGCCTCCAGTTTCTAAAAACCAGTTTTTTCTGAATTGGATGGATCCAAACATTACCAAAGTTTACTTTCTTGTATTGCATGTTTATATTGACTATAACCGACGGAGAAGGTGGTGCTGCAACAAATTATTTGGGTGTTGTCTCTTGGTTTTGCATGTAGGTGCAGGGGATGCGGGCTTCATGCGGCATGGTTGCTGACGGCGAAAAGTGAAGGCAAATGATGGTTTGGGCTGAAGGACCTCGAGAGGGTGGGTGAGGTCAATGTGCGTGCGGATGCGGTCCAGATGGATGCAGCATGGCTACCCACGACGAGGAGGTGAAGGCAAGTTTGGGCCGAGGGACCTAAAGAGGCCAGGCGGAGTGAATGTATGGTTCACACCGTGCATGCATGGTAGGCCGAGTCAGAGACGAAGACGACCAGGGTGTAGGAGCGCGAAGGACTTGACGACATCATGGGCCTCGCACGAGTGACATCATGTGTCAAGATCGGAGTTTGTCATGCCTAGTGGTGTGAATGCGAAGGGCCAATAGTGTTAGTTCCAGCACAACAACATGACTTCCTAGTGCTGAATACGCGGTTGGGTGAAAAGACCTCAGAAGAACTGGGCGATTAAGACGTGACTGAAGAGGCTCAAATTTTCCGGATTCATATTACCAAGTCTCTCAAAGAAAGACCAACTGTTTGCTGCGTCTCTATGCTCGCATCACACGGCGTCAAAAAGGAGGCCACTGATTTCAACATTCCGAACGCAAATATGATGGAGACAGACAGACGTATGGTGCCGGTGCTACTAATCACTAACGAACCAAGCTATCTATGAAACAGTATGCGCGCGAAAATGTGGATGTGTGACTCCGTCCACGAGCTCGCTGCGTCTGCTGCTCCGCCAAGCCACCCTGACAACAAGTCAACAACGGTAGCCACACTATCACAAAATTGATTTTCAGCAATAAATGTCTTAGGTGGAATAGCAACGGATATGTCAAGTCTGTTACTAAATTGGCCTCAAAAGTTTTAACACATCACTATATTGTAAAACATCATATAGTAACGGGTCTAAATATGGTCTGTTATTTTGTTTTGCCTCCCACTATATACAAAATACTTAAACTCTAGCCACACATCTCTCTCTCAAACCCACCCATCGCCTCCCTCCCCGCCATCCCCTACAAGCGCTACCTCCCTCCCCGACGCACCCTCATGTGACCTAGCCTGCTTCCCTCAGGCACGACAACGGTCATAGGCTCACCTCTCCCTCAGGCGCGTGACGATGGCGGCAGGCTCCCCTCTCCCTCGGTCGCGCGATGGCGGAGGAGAGCTCCCCTCTCCCTCGGGTGTGATGGCGGTGGCGGGCTCCCCTCTCCCTTGAGCGCATGACAGCAGCAGTGGGCTCCCCAGCGGCGCCCTATCCTCACTCTCCCGCGGCAGCGAATCTGGACGAGGCAGCTCAGTGAATCACAAGTGAAATTGTGGTATAGCGATGGATGTATGAATGTCTATACTAACAAACTAAAAATTACAAAGATCTATATTTATAGGTTGAATTGTGCTAAAAATATGAGATGAGAGAGAATAACAAAAATAAACTGATTTGATTAATTTATTTATCAACTTCTGAAACTTAAAATTACTAACCTGTGCTTTTGAACGGGTTAATGGACTAATATATGCAATACAGATTATGGGAGCGTAATACGGATCAATATCTATCATCTTAGTATTTGGCCAATAAAAGAAGCTCTCACATGCACTCTCAAGGCCTCAAAATTCTCACGTTAACTAGAGAAAAACAATTACCCACCACTACCTTATATAAAAATTAGACTAAAATATCCCCAATATCTATTTGAAAATTACTCAACTATGGCATTATGTAAAAGTTAGGCTCAACTAAATAATACCTATTTAACCACCATTAGCATTACATAAAATAGCCTAAATACCCCATGGGTTATTTTTAAATGAAACCCACAAAATACATCATAACTTTAATCCATTACTTGAGTAATGAAAAAATTTGCCAAAATACTCATGCCTTATCTAAAAATTATCTATCTTTTTCATTACTATGAAATTAACCCAATCATTAATCAGCCCACCATTTTCATTATAAAAACATAAATCAAAGTTCTCTTCGGCCAGGTAAACCTGTCAACTTGTACCCTTAAAAAAGTAAAGCTAATAAAATTATTTAGTCAAAATAAAAAGAAAATAAAGATGTACAAATAGAGAGTACATCTATAGGATATTGAGAAATGATGATAATTATTGTAGTCGTTAAAAAATCATTATGGTAATAAGCCTGAATTATTTTTATTAACAATATGGCATAATGTGCGACAAACAGCAATCAAAGATTCAAGAACATCATCCATACATGAACATTTGGTTTTTGGATAGTAGTCTCCCAAATGCGTGGGACATCTCGCTAGTTGCTATATTAATACAATCGGCAATTTTTCAGGAAAATATTTCTTTTTACAAAAATAGACAAGCAGCAGCAATAAAAAAATTCAAGTATCATCGATCAATCTCACCTAAAAATTTGGTTATAGTTTTTCTCTTCCAGTGTGTTATCTTTTTCACGGTGGCTTGCGGACCATGCATGTATCGATCCATTCTGATTGAGCTAGGCTTCATTCGGTTACACTATTTAGTTGTGTGAATGCAAAGGACCAATCGTCTTTAGTTCCCGCACAAGAACTTACATAAAAAATGTACTACTTCGCATTAATGAAACCGTGACGTACTACTGCTGAAAACGCCACTGGGTGAAAAGACGGACGGTAGCCAATTAAGATCATCTAGACGATTAAGACGTGACTGAAGAAGCTAAAATTTCCCGGACTCCTAATAGCAATTAGTCATACTCGAAGAAAGATCAACTGTTGCGCGGGTCTCCATGTCCGTGCTCCCAGCACACAGCGTCAAAAAGGATGTCGTTGATTTCAAGACGCGAACACCACAAAGATAGTGGGCGCTAGTGCTACTAGGTACTAATCACCAACCAATCTAGCTAGGATAGTACACGCTGCACCAAGATGTGGATGCGTCTGCTGCTCGGCGTCGTCTGCCTGACCACGGTAGCCATGGCAGCGAGCGGCGGCGACGAGGCCGCGCTGCTCGCTTTCAAAGCCGGGCTCAGCAACGGCGGCAGCGCGCTGGCCTCGTGGAACGGCAGCACCGGGTTCTGCAGCTGGGAGGGCGTGGCGTGCACCCGCGGTCGGAACCCGCCGCGCGTGGTGGCGCTGAGCCTGCCCAAGATGGGGCTCGCCGGGACGCTCTCGGCGGCCATCGGAAACCTCACGTTCCTGCAAGCGATCGAGCTGACATTCAACTGGCTGCACGGAGACGTCCCGGCGAGCCTCGGCCGCCTCCGGCGCCTCCGCTACATGAGCCTAGGCTACAACTCCCTCTCCGGCGAGATCCCTGCCAACCTGACCTCCTGCGTGGCCCTGGAGCAGCTGTTCCTCGACAGCAACAAGCTCAGCGGCCGCGTGCCCGCCGAGCTCGGGAACGCGCTGAGCCGGCTTTGGCTGCTCCGACTCAAGAACAACAGCTTCACCGGACCCGTCCCAGAGTCGCTGGCCAACGCGTCGCTGCTAAGCTACCTCTCCCTCGCCAACAACCAGTTCGACGGCGCCATCCCGCCGGGGCTCGCCGGCCTCGCCGGCCTCTGGCACCTCGACCTCTCCGTGAACAAGCTGCGCGGCGCTCTGCCGCTGTCCCTGTACAACCTGTCATCGCTGAGGATCTTCCACGTGGAAGGGAACCGGCTGCACGGCACCATTCCCGCGGACATCGGCAGCAAGTTCCCGGCCATGAAGGACTTGAGCTTCGCCAACAACAGGTTCACCGGCGGCGTCCCTCCTTCTATCTCGAACCTCACCAACCTCACAAGCCTCCAGCTCTCCATCAACGGGTTCACGGGGCTCGTGCCTGTATATGCCTTACAATATGCTTCAGGCAGATGACACAAAGGGCTGGGAGTTCATCACTTCAATGGCGAACTGCAGCCAGCTGCTGCAGCTGAGCCTCAGTGACAACGCCTTCGCCGGGCAGCTGCCTAGCTCACTGGTGAACCTGTCATCCACACTCCAGTATCTCTATCTGGGAGACTGTGGTATCTCTGGCACAATCCCCCAGGACATCAGCAATTTGGCTGGACTAAGCATACTTGATTTCTCAAACACCTCCATATCCGGGGTGATCCCTGACACCATTGGCAAGCTAGCAAACCTGGTCGAGCTTGTCTTGTACAGGACCAGGTTATCAGGCCTCATACCACGGTCACTCGGAAACCTTACACGGCTGAGTAAGATTGTTGCATACAGTAGCAACTTGGAAGGACCCATCCCCGCAAGCCTTGGCAATCTAAAGAATCTATATCTTCTTAATCTACAAGGAAACTACCGGTTAAATGGTTCAATTCCAAAGGAAATATTACTGACTTCGCTTTCTTCTCTCCTCGATTTGTCATACAATTCACTCTCTGGACCCCTTCCATCGGAAGTTGGCAACTTGGTTAACCTCAACCAGTTGATCCTATCAGGAAACCGGTTGTCTGGCCGCATACCTGACACCATTGGGAACTGCCTAGTCCTAGAGTCATTGATGCTGGATGACAACATGTTCGAAGGAAGCATACCACAATCTCTGCAGAATATAAAAGGGCTCCAGCTGCTGAACCTGACAAATAACAAATTATCGGATACAATACCTCAAGGCCTTAGCGACATTACCGCCTTGCAAGAGCTGTATCTGGCGCACAACAATTTGTCAGGACAGATCCCAGCATCCCTGCAGAGATTAATATTGTTGTTCGCATTTGATGCTTCCTTCAATGATTTGCAGGGTGAAGTGCCGAATCAGGGTGTTTTCAGGAACTTCACTGCCGTATCTGTAACTGGAAACAGCAAACTGTGCGGCGGTATACCTCAGCTTCACTTGGCTCCATGCTCCACACGTCCTTTAAGCAAGAGCAGAACAGATGCTAGGTCCAAGTCTCTGATCATTTCTCTGACAACAGTTGGAGTAGTGTTGTTGTTGTTAGTTTCAGTCACCGTTACTATTTGGAAGCTTAAAAAAGGCCCGAAGAGACAAACTCCACTGGCAGCTGTTGAAGAACACTTCCAAAGAGTTTCATATCACGCATTGTTGAGAGGAACAAATGGATTTTCAGAATCTAACTTGCTTGGCAAAGGAAGATATGGCTCAGTGTACAAATGTACGTTAGAAGATGAGGATACACCAGTTGCTGTAAAGATATTCAACCTTCAGCAATCAGGGTCTCTTAAGAGTTTCCAGGCTGAATGTGAGGCACTAAGAAGGGTACGTCACCGTTCTCTCATAAAGATCATCACTTGCTGCTCAAGCATCGATAATCAAGGCCAAGATTTCAAGGCAGTAGTTATGGACATCATGCCCAACGGGAGCCTAGATGGCTGGCTTCATCAGAAGTTTAGCAGTCCCACCTTAAACAATACTCTGAGCTTAGCTCAGAGGCTAGACATTGCTGTCCATGTCATGGATGCTCTGAACTACCTTCACAATCACTGTCAGCCGCCAATTGTTCATTGCGATATCAAGCCAAGCAACATCCTTCTTGCGGAAGACATGAGTGCCCATGTTGGAGACTTTGGTATATCAAGGATCCTGCTTGAAAGTGAAACCAAAACCAGGGGAAATTCAATTAGCACCATTGGAATAAGAGGCTCCATTGGTTATGTTGCTCCAGGTAACTGATATTATTGTGTTCTTTCACAAATGTTATTGCATATTGACGAATGTAAAATATTTGCACAATTGTAGAGTATGGCGAAGGTTCTCCAATCTCAACTCTTGGTGATGTTTATAGCCTTGGGATATTGCTACTTGAGTTGTTTACGGGTAGGAGCCCAACGGACGATATGTTCAAAGAATCGTTGGATCTTCATAGGTTTTCAGAGGCTGCTCTCCCTGACAGATATTTGGAGATAATTGATCCCACAATATGGCTGCACAATGACGCGGACGATAAAGTCACAAGAAGCAGAGTTCAGGAGTGTCTCACCTCTGTCATCAGGATTGGAATATCCTGCTCGAAGCAGCAACCCAGAGAGCGTATGCCAATATGGGATGCAGCCATGGAGATGCATGCAATCAGAGATTCAAACCTGGTGTTTGCCAGTTCTCGTGCGATGGAATATGAAGGAGAAAGAGAAGTTGACACGCTGATATGACGTACGCCAACTATTAACAATTACATTTCATGTTTTGCTCTGAATATAGACCACAGATGGCCGATTATAAGTTTCAGGAACAACTGATGCATTTGTTTCTGTAACACTGTTTATATCATAAGATTCATTCGTTTTTTGCACTTTGAAATCTTTTATGCATGGAATACGATACGATTCCTTCCCCATACAATCTTTTGCAGTTTGCGCAATGCATGGCTCATCCTCTACTTCGCGATCACGCCAGGATTGGCGAACCAACGGCGTGCCGCGTCGGCGCGGGACTAGAAGCTGCTATGGAATCCGAATCCAGCAAGTAGCCAGTTCAACTAACGGAATTGAATCCCGAAGAAAAAAACCGGGAGGAATCGCGAAATGAAGTCTAACAAAAACACACCGTCTCACTCTCAACTTCCCCCGCGTAAATCTCTGCTTTTGCTGAGCCATCTATATAAGGACCTCACGGCTGCGTAGCAAGCAAAGCAGTATCAGTTCATCTCAGACGCTCGACATCCTGACGTGGGCGGCCAACCAAAATGGTGTCGAAGTGTTTGACAAAGTGTTCTGGGGTGACCCGGGGAAGAAGCTGACAGAGGCGGTGCAGAGGATCCCACTGCAATGGCTGGTCGTCGAAAACAGAGGGCTCAGCACGGTGAACAGTAAACTAACATTTTGCTTAGCATTCGGATCTTTTTTATGTCATGTGTTGGTTAGCTTAAGATTGCTAATATTGCTTTTCCTTATCTTTTAATTCTTTGGTTCTTATGGGAAGCATTAGCACCTACGTGGTCAACCATGCAGCATGCCCTGTCACAGTGGTCAGGGACAACATGGTGCCGACCGCTGTAACCACGAACAAATAACGGGGAAGGAGGAGAATTGGGTTGCAAGCCCTATGTTCTTCACCCTTTGCATATAGGGAAGGAATCTTGCTCTTCACTAGCGGCAGACCTCCAGACGCAGCTCACCCTGCAGCACCAGGTGTATACACTCGTCGATGAGCACCCGACGTGTCATGCCGCCGCCGAAAGCTCGCCACACCTCATGCCACAGGAAACATCACGCCCATGGCGTACTTGGCACGGAACACAGCGAGGAGGGAGGTGAAGGCCACGGGGTCGCGGGAGTTGACTTTGCAGTATGAGTTAGGAGCATTTGTGTCATTTAAAACATATTCTCTTTCCTTATCAAAATAAAATAAATAAAATAACAATGGCAGTGTTATTTTACATAGTGTCTAGAAAACAAAGTCACCCGACGCAGTGTTCTAGAGACAAATACACGTTTTCTGAGTGTTTTATAGACAAAAGAAAGGCATTTTTTTCATGGTCACTGAAATTATGGAGAAAAACATATCACTAATCAATTATATGTTAAAGAAACAGGTTACTAATCAATTTTACATATCTGTAAATCTATTTAAGTTATACATATGTATCTATCAGAAAAGAATATACATATAGCCTAACTTGAAAACAAATGTTAGAGAAAACTGAGAGCTTGTGAAAATACTTATCTTGATCGTAAAAATGTTCTCTCGTGACTACACAAATCTTTTCAAGGTGAAAGGTCGCTAGCAACTAGTTATATTTTTTTGTGAGGTTATTAGAATCCAAAACACTAACAATGGTTTTGCATTTGAGGGTTGTTCTCCAAGATGTTGTGTTGAACTGTTTTATGTGATTAAAGACAGATTTAGGCATACACCACTTTGGAGGACCTTAAGAAGTCTCATAAGTAACTAAACTACATAAGTTTTATTGAAGACTCTACATTTCGTTTTTTTAATGTTATGATTTTTTTATATACAATTATACTTGAACCCTAGACTTCATCTACACATTAATTTTTTTATAACTATGTATTGTATTATATCGAGTTTTTTTTTATCTATGGCATATATTGACTGGAAATATTATAAAACATCGCGAGATTGATAACCATGATGGCAAAATCTTTCTCCGTTCTAGTTCCAATTGCATTGACTTTGCATGTTATTGCCAGCTTTCTGGAGTTGGTAGGAGCACTATAGTTAAAAGATTTGTCTAGTCATGTACACAACCTTCATGGCTAAGTGTGTTGTAGTTTATCATAGTTTAACATGATTTTACTGTATCTAGTGTTGGTCATGTAAAAATGACACATAATGCAATAGGCAACAGCCCTCTCAACTGTGAGAGAGCTAGTTGAGAGGGCTCAAGTTGGAGACAATGCAGGAGAAATGAGAGAGGAACTGAGAATCTAAGTGACAGAGACTTTTTTGAGTAAAATTGGGGTCCCCTGGACCTACACTCAAAGGGCTTTTTTATTGACGAGCTAGGTGACTTCATGCCAAAGATATTTTATGTAAACGCAAAATGGAAAAATGTTTACTATAAGTGCCACGAGAACTATGTTGACATAACAATTTAGAATAATGGATAGAATAAATTTTATATATTGAAAAATGGAATTTGAATTAATTAACATGAGGTACAAATAGACGAGAAAAATAGTTCATTAGAAAAAAATAATTGTTTAGAAAAATTACTAATAATCATTGATGATTTAAAAGTGACTATAACAAGTAATTCTGAGGACAATATACTCAAGCATAATAAATACTACAGAAGTTAAGTGAGTGACACATTCTGTATAGTATGTAGTAAGTATACCAAGTAACAAGCAAAGGAAAGCCCTGTTTGGATGTAAAGTATTTGCAAACCTTAGTTATTTGAAAACCATAGTTTTTGTTTTCACCTACCAGAAATACTGTGGTTTTCCATTACCATGGTTTCTTATAGTTTTGTTAAACACAAAAACTCGTTTGGATGATGTCGTATTTAAACTTGAAACTCTGTTAATTGAGTTTCAGTCTTTCAGATCCAAGAACGTTTTAACAAGTATATATGTTTTCTTCCCAAAGCTTCAATTTCATAATTATCAGAAGTGTACCCACTTATTTGAATTAAAAAACACTACAACAAAAAGGACATAGCGGCGGTGGAAAACATACTGTAGCGGCAGGTATGGCCTCCCGCCGCTACACTTCCGCAGCTAAAAAGAAACATTTATTGTGGCTGGTCACCCTAAGAAGAAACAAACCGTAGCTAAAAAGAAACAAAATTGTCACCTGCCGCTATGAATATACTAGAAAAAAATAAAAAAAAATCAGGCCAGCCCGCTCGGCTCGTAGCTAGCCCGCCTCTGCCCCCGCCGTCCGCTCTAGCACCACCTAGATCCGTGCAAGGCGAAGGAGGGAGTCACCTAGATCCGTTCGCCTGCGTGAGGCGGCCGCCCACCGTGAGTCCCGGATGTCGCGCCGCCGCTCCCTGCCTGCTGGGCAGATGCAGACTCCTGCCAACTGCGCATCGCAAGCTCTTACCACCACCCGCGATGCCTGGGGGCCCGGATCTAGAGGGGGGAGGGGAGAGGCGCCGGATCCAAAGGGGAGGAGGTCGTCGTCGTGCCTAGAGGCCGGAATCCGACCGGGGGGGGGGGGGGGGGGGGAGGCGCTGGATTCAAGGGGGAGGGAGGCACCACTGAGCCGTTAGGGAGGGGAGGTGTTCTCCTCCAGCTGCCCGTCCTTCCACTCGGAACATGACAAGAAGGCCCGCGTGGCGGTGTCCCGCCTGCTGTGCATGGCGCTGGCCACGGCCGTCGCGGGGTGGCAGCGGCAGGTCGGGCTCGACGCGCAGCTCACCGGCACGCTCTACGGCCACAGACGCATCCACGTGCACCTTGCGCTCCAGGTAGACCCGCGCGTGTTGGGTGGAGTCCCCGCGCTGTGGGTTGAGTCCTCGGGGAGAGAGAGATAGGGAGAGAGAGGGAGATGAGACGTGGCGGTGGTGGGTTGAGACACCCGGCCGACTAGGGTTTAGGGGTTTATATAGACTGACAGTAATTGTGGGCTAGGCCATAACAAATATAGCAGCGGTTGATTTATTGGGCTGCCGCTACAAAATATAGTAGCGGCGGTTGATTTATTGGGCCGCCGCTAAAAAAGATAATAGCGCCGGATAGCTAATTGGGCCGTCGCTAAAAATAAGTCTGATTTATAGCGACGGGTTGTTTTAGGATACGCCGCTGGTGAAAGTGCATAGAGGGGGGGGGGGGTGAATAGGCAATTATCCCTGAAATTCACTTAATAATAAAAGTCAAATGCGCAGTGTCGGACTTGTCCGAGGATTGTAGGGAAAGTCCGATGACTTGTCCGATGACACAAGATAGAAAAGTAGATCGACCGAGTAAATGTTAAAACTAGTGTAAGACAAGCTAGAAGTAGATGAATATAAGCAAGGGGGTACTATAAAACTGAGGAGAGCAACTACCAAGCAACCTACACAAGTTAATCTAAGAAATACGAAGCAAACCCTAACTAGCAAGTTTATGAGCAAGAACAAGTAAGTGAGACACAAGTGATTGAAAGTACAAGCAAGGCACAAGATTTGTTCACCGAAGTTCAGCTCCACAAAGGAGCCTATGTCTCCGTTGAGGGATCCACAAAGCACCGGGTCTCTTTCAACCCTAACCTCTCCAAGTGACCACAAAGATCAAACTTGGTTTTTCACTAGAAACTCCACAAAGGAGGGGTCAATACAAACTTCCCGAGGCGTCACCACACAAGTTGGGAGCTCTACGGGCACCTCTAACCGTCTAGGGGAAGAATCCCCAAGAGTAACAAACACAAAAGTTGTCGGCGGTGAGGATGAACCAAGTGCTCAAGAGGATGAAAGCTTGGAGTCGATGGAGCACTTCAATCTTCTCTCAATCCCTTCACAAATCAAGAGTGGAATCAAGGAAGGAGAGTTGGGGAGAGCAAAGTGAGCTTGAGAGTGTTTTTGAGTGGAAAATGAGTGACCAACCAGCCACTGGGCGAAGAGGAGTTCTATTTATAGCCCAATGGGGAAAAGAGTCGTTGGAGACCCAATTTTTGAGATCTGTATCGGACAAGTCCGATGGTCATCGGACATGTCCGATGAATCAAGATGGCGCAGAAATTGGAGTCCGACAAGCTTGTCCGATGGCCATCGGACATGTCCGACGGCACAGAAGGGGCAGAGGTACTGGAATCCGATGGACTTGTCCGATGGCTCGGACAAGTCTTGTCCATCGGACAAGTCCGATGGCCATCGGACAAGTCTGATGAAAATAGGGTGGCAGAGGAACTGTACTCCGATGAAAGTGTCCAATGCGTCGGACTTTAATCTGGTCATCGGACTTGTTCGATGACCGTCGGACATGTCCGACGACCCAGAGTGGCAGAGGTACTGGAGTCCGATGGGTCGGACAAGTCCGATGATTTTGCCCTGGAAATTTTTGTATGGCCTAGAAATGGGAATTTTGCACTTAGTTCACCTCCGCTTCACACTTTTGTGTCCCTCTTAATAGTACGGCTTTTCCTATACTCAAGATTTAAAATAAAATACTATGAACTTCATTCTTGAGCATATTTTGAATTACAACTTGAAGCACTTTGCCATCTTCTTTTCTCCCTTTCTGTTTCTATGCATTTCATCACCAAACTTTGTACCATAATCTACACACATGCTCATTAAAAAATTAGTCCATACTTAATTATATTGGCGCCAATCACCAAAATAAAATTAGGGGCCTAGATACACCTTCAATCTCCCCCTTTTTGGTGATTGATGACAATACAACTAGATTTCATAAAAATATGCAATGAAGATTCAGTTTGTGATGAGGAGCTCCCCCTAAATGTGTGCATGAGTGAGAGAATATAAGATAATACCAAGTGCACATATATTAAAAAAAAATATGAGAGCTCCCCCTAAAACTATGCATACATGTTAATTTACACCATTAGATCACACAAGATAGACATGCAAATAACAAGATAATCAACAAAGTACCAATACAATAAGCAAATAAAGTGCACAAACCAACCACATAGATAGCAAAAATAGAGTTTTACAAACCAAATAGTGCAAAAAAAAATAGTTCAACTCCAAACTCGCTCACAACTCACAAACTAAGATAATAAAAACTAAGATAACTACACTTCTCCCCCTTTGACATCAAGACACCCAAAAAGGAGAAAAATGCGGGTAGAAGGTGATGAGAGCTTCTAGTCGTCGGAGAACTCATAGTCTTCATCATCATCATCGCCTTCTTCTTCATCTTCCTCATCAATAGCCGGTTCTTTCCCTTTGCGCTGGCGAAGAGCATGGGCAGCTTCATCTTCACCACCTTCGCCGTCATCATCCTCAAAGCGAATGTGTTGAGCACTCGAACCTGCGCCAGAAGAGAAAGGAGGAGGAGTCGGGTAGTACCCAAACTAGTTTATCTCCTCGACGGTGAAGGTGGGGTCATCATGAGGATTGGGGTCATCATGAGTGGGAGGAGGTGAGCCTTCAGCTGGGGACGGTGGAGGAGGAGTCTCAATACCAAAGTGGCCATAGAGACCCTTTTGGTTCCTTTTAATGACGTCGAGCCTCTGATTAATGCTCCTACACATGCTCATAAGGGATTTAAACATCTTCATAATCCCGCTTCTCTTGCCGCGAGGAGGAGGAGGCACATGAGAGGATCCAGTGCCGCGAGGGGCAGCTCGAGGTGGCTGAGGTGGTGCAGCTGAAGATGGAGGCTGAGCTGCTCCAAAGAACTGGCCAGAGGAGGGGTCAGGAGTCCAGTTAGAAGGAATCTGAGGTTTCAGGCTCAGATGCTTCATATCCTTGTTGAAGGTTAAGCCCGACACGTTCTCAATCATGAACATGATGTGAGGAGCGTATCCACAGCCACGCTTGGGAGAGATGGAGATGTCCCACATTTCCTAAAAGACATAGTGAAAGTCATCAAATTTTCTGTTCCCATGAACCCAGTGCAGAATATCCCTCTGATAGGCAGGAATACAGTCAGAGTTGCCTCCCCTTGGAGCTAAAGTACTCCTGCAGATCCGAAACAAGATTGAGAAGAATGGTTTCAATCCATTGGAGTTGGGAGGAGAGTAGTTGTCTGGGTCCACATACATGTACCTCATGTCATCAGCATCCATATGATTTCCCTTGTGAACCTTGTGCCTTTCCTTGCGTGTGTGCTTAAGTCCAATCATACCAGCAAACTGGTTCTGGGAGCACAGGTATACTTGGTGCCATTCGTCATCCAGGACATGGTTTTGGCATCCTCATTAAAATAGACAGTTGAATAAAACTGAGCTATGATTTCCCTATTCCAGGAGTACTGGAAAGTCAGGAAGGTCTTGAGACCATGATGCTCACAGGCAGCCAGCACTTGATCGAGTAATGGATGCTTCCTTGTCTTCATGTGATCCCAATCCAGCCACTTCATCTCAACCACTGCATTCTTCATGTGTAGATAGGTGAAATGGAACCAATCTGCATGAAAATGTGCATAAAAGAGGAAATCAAAGGCTTCTTTCTCATCATCATAGAAGTTAGTTAGCCTTGCCACAGAGCAGGTCTCAGTGGAGGCATAAAGATAGTTCACCTTGTCACGGTCAGAGTTGCCCATTTCTGCCGGAGGATGCATGACACTGTCAACCTCATTTGTCTCTTCAGGCTCCTCTCTAGCAACTGGGGCTTTCAGTTTGGTGCGGCAGATCCGCCCAGCAGTGGCCTTCCTCCTCTTTGGGGGTTGGCTTTGGCCTTGGTCTTCGCCGGTCTTGGTCCTCTTCTCCCTCAAGGGGGATGCTTCCACATCAGACATGCTGAGAAAATGTGGTGAGCAACAAGTTAGGAGGGAGTCAAAAAGAGGAATAGGGGTGAGGAGAATCAATGAAGAGTTCAGGTTTTTGAAGAAACTGCAGGTCATCGGACAAGTCCGATACGTCGGACTTGTCCGATGGTCGTCGGACTTGTCCGATGACACACAGTTTTTCCAAAAAACCTAGATCCTTCATGAATCCACCTACCACAAGTACCCAAACTTCTTCTACTCCACTAACAACTAACTAGAGGCTACCTCCATGGATCAAATACGCAAGGGAACAAGATTTGGCACTAGCATTAATCCATAACCCTAACCCTAAGGGTGAAACCAAGAAAGAGAGGGGATTAGGGTTAAACCTTGCAAAAACGATGGGGGATTGGACTACTTCGGTGGAGGAGGACCTCTTGATCTCCAAACTTGCTCCAATGGATGGTGGGAGAGGGAGATCGCCTTGGTGCCGCCAATGGGGGTGTTCTTGAGGAGAGAGAACGTGAGGGAGATGAATGAGGAAGGTTTGACTGAAGGGGTGAGTCGGGCTGGGTTTTATAGGGTCGAACCCTAGACCGTCGGACTTGTCCGATGACTGTCGGACTTGTCCGACTCCATCGGACATGTCCGACAACTGTCGGACTTGCCCGACGCCAGAATGACCAGAGAGATTAGAGCCCAGCCAGGAAATAGTAGAGGATTTTTATTTTCTTTAAAAATAGTTTGATGGAAAGTCTTGACATCTAATGGTCAGCCAACAATCAACAAAGCATAACAATGGCCATATTTTGTCAAGATTCGATCTAGTGATAAAAAACCAGCTTCAATAGCACAGATAATAGGTTTTTGACCTAAAACAATAATAATTTTTTTTGTAATAACAAAACAGTCACCATCCAGATGTGCACATTCTCTACAACACATTGCTAAAGTCAAGAATATTTAGTTCACTCCTAAGATAGCAAAATCTATTCTCATCTAGGGGCTTGGTGAATATATCGGCAAGTTGATCTTCGGTTCTCACATGGCTAACTTCGATATCCCCTTTGATGGAATGATCTCTCAAAAAGTGGTAGCGGATATCTATATGCTTTGTGCGTGAATGCTCAATGGGGTTATAAGCAAGCTTTATGGCACTCTCGTTGTCACATAGGAGTGGAACACGGTTCACCTTGTAACCGTAATCCCTTAGAGTTTGTCTCATCCAAAGTAGTTGTGCACAACAACTGTCGGCTGCAACATACTCCGCTTCGGCCGTTGAAAGTGCAATGGAGTTTTGTTTCTTGGATGACCATGACACTAGGGACCTACCCAAGAATTAGCATGTCCCGGAGGTGCTCTTTCTATCTACCTTATCCCTGGCATAATCCGCATCGGAATAGCCTAATAGGTTGAACTTTGAGTCCTTGGGGTACCAAAGCCCTAGGTTGGGTGTGTGAACCAAATATCTTAATATTCTCTTAACAGCCACCATGTGACACTCCATAGGAGCGGCTTGAAAACGTGCACACATACACACACTAAGCATGATAACTGCACAAAGATAAAGCAAAGAGCCGATTATGGAGCGATATACCTTTTGATCAACGGGTTCATTCTTTTTGTTGAGGTCGAGGTGACCATTTGTCGACATGGGAGTTTTGATGGGCTTTGCCTTGTCCATGTCAAATTTCTTCAATAAGTCTTGCGTGTACTTTGCTTGACATATGAAGGTGTCCTCCTTGAGTTTCTTCACTTGGAAGCCTAGAAAGAATGTCAATTTTCCCATCATGGACATCTCGAACCTTTTGGTCATTATCTTGCTAAATTCATCACAAAAGGTTTGGTTTGTAGAACCAAATATAATGTCATCGACATATATTTGGCATACAAAGATATCATCACCAAAACGCTTAGTGAAGAGGGTTGGATCGGCCTTGCCAATAACGAAACCCTTTTTAACAAGAAAACGCCTAAGGCATTCATACCATGCTCTCGGGGCTTGCTTAAGCCCATAGAGCGCCTTATGGAGTTTGTAAACATGGTTAGGATACTTAGAGTCTTCAAAGCCCGGTGGTTGCTCCACATACACTTCTTCCTTGATTGCCCCGTTTAGGAATGCGCTTTTCACGTCCATTTGATACAACTTAAAATCATGGTGAGTAGCAAAGGCAAGTAATATTCTAATAGATTCAAGCCTTGCTACGGGGGCGTAAGTTTCATCAAAATTCAAACCTTCCACTTGTGAATACCCCTTTGCCACCAGCCTTGCCTTGTTTCTTGTCACAACACCATCCTCATTTTGTTTGTTACGGAACACCCATTTGGTGCCCACAACATTCTTGTTCTTTGGCCTTTCCTCCAGTGTCCACACTTCATTTCTTGTGAAGTTGTTCAACTCTTCTTGCATGGCCATCACCCAATCCACATCCTCAAGTGCTTGCTCTACCCTAAATGGCTCCATAGAAGAGACAAAAGAGTAATGTTCACAAAAATTACTAACTCGAGATCTAGTGATTACTCCCTTGTCAATATCTCCAAGAATTTGCTCGATGGGGTGATCACGTTGTACATTTTGATGTACTCTTGGGTGCGGTGGGTGTGAGTTTTCTTGACCACCATCTTTATCAACCTCTTCATCATGTCTTTGAGAATCATTGCTTGATGCTTCTTCATGATTCCCAACATCTTGATCTTGACCACTTGCGTGATCTAATTCCTTATTCTCATTATGTTGGTTTTGTCTTGAGGGAGGGGGTTGATTTTCAATACTTGATGTTTCTTGTGGTCTCACATCACCAATGGCCATCCTTTTTATTACACTTTTAGGAGCTTCATCATCTACACCATCACTAACAATTTGCTCCCCTTGAGAGCCATTAGATTCATCGAATGTCACGTCACGTGAGATTTCAACACAACCGGTGGTTTTATTGAATACACAATAGGCATGAACATTCGACCCATAACCAAGCAAGAAACCTTCATCAACTTTTGGAGCAAACTTAGAAGTCTTGGGTTTCTTGTTTAGCATAAAGCATTTGCTCCCAAAAACACGAAAGTAGGAAATATTAGGCTTGTTACCGGTTAATAGCTCATATGATGTTTTCTTCAATAGTCGATGGAGATACAACCGGTTGGAGGCATGGCATGCGGTGTGGACGGCCTCGGCCTAAAAATGGTCAGACGTCTTGTATTTATCAAGCATTGTCCTTGCCATCTCAATGAGCGTGCGGTTCTTTCTTTCGGCTACCCCATTTTGTTGAGGGGAGTAGGGTGCCGAAAATTCATGCTTGATGCCTTCTTCATCGAGATACTCTTCAACTTGAGTGTTCTTGAATTCGGTGCTGTTGTCACTCCTTATTTTCTTGATCTTGACTTCATATTCATTTTGTGCTCTTTTCATGAACGTCTTGAGCACATCTTTTAGTTCACCTTTATCATGCAAAAAGAATACCCACGTGAAGCGAGAAAAATCATCAACAATTACTTGACCATATTTATTACCACCAATACTTATGTAGGAGACAGGGCCGAAGAGGTCCATGTGCAACATCTCCAATGGCCTCGTGGTGGTCATCACATTCTTGGCGGGATGTGATGCTCCAACTTGCTTTCCTGCTTGGCATGCACTATAAATTTTATCCTTCTCAAAGCAAACGTCGGTTAGTCCTATGATGTGGTCGCCTTTTTGGAGTTTGTGAAATTTTCTCATACCAACATGGGCTAGCCTTCTATGCCACAACCATCCCATGTTGGATTTTGCTAGTAAGCATGTACCAAGTCTAGCTTCATCCGTGGAGAAGTCCACAACATAAAGCTTTCCTTTAAGCACACCCTTAAAAGCAACCGAGCCATCACTCCTCTTATAGACGGTCACACCACATTCGTTGAACAAACAATCAAAGCCCATTTTACAAAATTGTGAAATGGACAAAAGATTGAAGTCAACGTGATCAACAAGCATAACCTTAGAGAGGGAATATGAAGGAGTGAGAGGGACTTTACCATAACCTAGCACTTGTCCCGTTCCATTGTCACCAAATGTGATGTACTCATTTTTGTCATGACTTAGCTCGAATGACTTGAACATCTTTTTGTCTCCGGTCATATGATTGGTGCATCCACTATCAATCACCCAACTTGATCCTCCGGAGACATAGTTCTACAAAACAAATTAAGCTTTGTTTTTAGGTACCCAAATTTGCTTGGGTCCTTTTACATTAGTCACAAGCACTTTGGACACCCACACACAAGCTTTCGGCCTCTTGTTGCGTGGCCCAACATATTTGGCAAACACGCGTCCAGCATGTTTCTCATGAGCACATATGAAGCATCAAAATCATAAAAGAGTGCACAAGTAGCATTAGGCATATTAGCACGAGAATCATTAACCTGAGAAAGATGATTAATATTCTTGTTCTTGGCTTGCTTCTTTTGGTAAGATCCTTCCTTGATGAACTTAAGGAATTCCTTCCCATTCTTGTTCTCCCGAGCATTATGCTTGGCACCCTCAACATAACCAATGACATCCATGACATGTGACATTCTAGTATATGTGTATGCACCTCTTGCATACTTTGCCTTCTCATCATTAACAACATCTTTCTCATGTTGTATTTTGCTTTCAAGAGCCTTTACTTGCTTGTTCAAATCATCAATCAATTTCATATTAGTAGCACAAGCGTCAACATCAATATTATAGCATCTATCACATCCTTTGTTAGTGGAGGCATAAGAGAAATTATTTGAGGAGGATGTGAAAGTTGAAAGAATCTTAGATTGTTCTTCAAGAGACTTATGAGTCTTTTCCAAATCCTCATACTTCTCTTGAAGTTCATCTTTAATGCTCTTGACATTTTCACAAGTATTTTCAATCTTAGTGAGAGACATAGTTAAGTCATTATTTTTCTTTCTCCCTTCTTCTAGGAGCTTCTCTAGTTCAAGGTTTCTTTTCTTTTCAAGAACAAGCAAGTCTTCTTGTTTCACAAGTAGCTCCTCTTGCCTATCATTTTCTTCCTTTTGTTTTTCAAGTAATTCCATGAATTCAAGCATTTTAGGAAGTGAAGCATTAACATCATTATCATCATCATCATCATCATCATCATCATCATCATCACTACTACTAGCATAAGAGGAACGTTTGTGTTTAGATTTTGTTACCTTCGATCCTCTTGCCATGAGGCATTTGTGAGTGTTATCGTCATCATCATCACTCAAGCTCCCAAATAGAGAAGTGTTGGTGGGAGTGAAGCCAATGGCTAGTGTAGCAATGCCTCCCTTATCCGAGTCGGATTCGGAGGAGGAAGATGATGAAGAGGATGAGTCATCGGAATTCCATTCTTGACCAATGTGAGCTTCATCTCTTCTATGCTTCTTGTACTTCTTGTCTTTCTTGTGGTGCTTGTCTTTCCTTCTGACATCTTTGTTCTTCCTTTTTGGACATTCCGCAATGAAATGTCCTTCATCACCATATTCATAGCAAGTTCTTTTTGATCTTCTTGCTTTGCCCTTGTCAAAGCTTTTCTTCTTGTAGCCATCTTTCTTCAGAAATGACTTGAATCTCCTCACAAGCAAGGCCATCTCATCATCACTATCCTCACTACTAGAATCAATCACTTTCTTTTTCTTCTCTTGTGTGACTTTGAGTGCCACATCCTTTTTGTCACCATTTGCTCCCTCAATTTGCTTGATCAAGGCATTTATCTTGTTGGCTTGATCATTTTGTTGCTTTTGAGAAAGGAGCTTTCCAAGCACTTCATCGATGGAGAAGGTTTTTAAGTTGTCCTTCTCTCTAATGTTTGAGCAAATGTTGCTGTCCCATGGTCTCAATGCTTGTAGTAGTCTCTTGTTGATATCTAGGTTGGTCATTTAGGCTCCTAGAGCTCTTCTTTGATTCACAATCCTCATGAGCCTATCCTGAACTTCTTTTGGGCCTTCTCCCGGACCCATAATGAATAGGTTGAACTCATTTTGCAGTTCTTCAAGTCTTGCATCTTTGACGGAATCAATGTCCTCATAGATAACCTCAAGCTTTCTCCATAGTTGGTTGGCATTCTTTATTCCGGCTACTTTGTCATACTCGGTGGCACTAAGTGCGGAAACAATTGCACTAGCAGCCACGGCATTATGATGAATATTGATTTGATCCTTACGAGTTGGATTGTCTCTATTTTCCCACAAGAAACCATTCTCGGTTATATTTCCAACATGGGGACTCATGGATTCCAAATACATCATCATCTTGCATTTCCAATGATCATAAAATTGTCCATCAAAGTAGGGGAGTCTACCGGACCCTTGCCCAATGCAATCTTCTTTGAGATCATCATAATCAAACATAACATTGTTATAGGCTTTTGGTAGCTCATCCTTATCACTATCTTCAATCCTTGGATTTTCTCCATGTGCATCACCCTCGGACCTTGCTTCGGACGATCCACTAGGCGGAATTTCTTTTCCCTTTGTCATCTTTATCTTCAAGCGGTTAAGCCTTCAAGAAGATCCTTGCTCTGATACCAATTGAAAGTTCCTAGAGAGAGGGGGGGGGGTGAATAGGCAATTATCCCTGAAATTCACTTAATAATAAAAGTCAAATGCGCAGTGTCGGACTTGTCCGATGATTGTAGGAAAAGTCCGATGACTTGTCTGATGGCACAAGATAGAAAAGTAGATCGACCGAGTAAACGTTAAAACTAGTGTAAGACAAGCTAGGAGTAGATGAATATAAGCAAGGGGGTACTGTAAAACTGAGGAGAGCAACTACCAAGCAACCTACACAAGTTAATCTAAGAAATACGAAGCAAACCCTAACTAGCAAGTTTATGAGCAAGAACAAGTAAGTGAGACACAAGTGATTGAAAGTACAAGCAAGGCACAAGATTTGTTCACCGAAGTTCAGCTCCACAAAGGAGCCTATGTCTCCGTTGAGGGATCCACAAAGCACCGGGTCTCTTTCAACCCTAACCTCTCCAAGTGACCACAAAGATCAAACTTGGTTTTCCACTAGAAACTCCACAAAGGAGGGGTCAATACAAACTTTCCGAGGCATCACCACACAAGTTGAGAGCTCTACGGGCACCTCTAACCGTCTAGGAGAAGAATCCCCAAGAGTAACAAACACAAAAGTTGTCGGCGGTGAGGATGAACCAAGTGCTCAAGAGGATGAAAGCTTAGAGTCGATGGAGCACTTCAATCTTCTCTCAATCCCTTCACAAATCAAGAGTGGAATCAAGGGAGGAGAGTTGGGGAGAGCAAAGTGAGCTTGGGAGTGTTTTTGAGTGGAAAATGAGTGACCAACCAGCCACTGGGCGAAGAGGAGTTTTATTTATAGCCCAATGGGGAAAAGAGTCGTTGGAGACCCAATTTCTGAGATCCGTGTCGGACAAGTCCGATGGTCATCGGACATGTCCGATGAATCAAGGTGGCGCAGAAACTGGAGTCCGACAAGCTTGCCCGATGCCTCGGATAAGTTGGCCATCGGACTTGTCCGATGACCATCGGACATGTTCGACGGCACAGAAGGGACAGAGGTACTGGAATCCGATGGACTTGTCCGATGGCTCGGACAAGTCTGATAAAAATAGGGTGGCAGAGGAACTGTACTCCGATGAAAGTGTCCGATGCGTCGGACTTTCCTCTGGTCATCGGACTTGTCCGATGACCGTCGGACATATCCGACGACCCAGAGTGGCAGAGGTACTGGAGTCCGATGGGTCGGACAAGTCCGATGATTTTGCCCTGGAAATTTTTGTATGGTCTAAAAATAGGAATTTTGCACTTAGTTTACCTCCGCTTCACACTTTTGTGTCCCTCTTAATAGTACGGCTTTTCCTATACTCAAGATTTAAAATAAAATACTATGAACTTTATTCTTGAGCATATTTTTAATTTCAACTTGAAGCACTTTGCCATCTTTTTTTCTCCCTTTCTGTTTCTATGCATTTCATCACCAAACTTTGTATCATAATCTACACACATGCTCATTAAAAAATTAGTCCATACTTAATTATACTGGCACCAATCACCAAAATAAAATTATGGGTCTAGATGCACCTTCAGCTGGGCCATTTTTATTGACGCTGCTAAAGGAACTTTTTATTGTAGTGAAAGTTGAATCAATCGATGTTGTTCATATTTATACTTACGTTCCAAGAACAATGCATGTACTTGTTTCTGTGCTGAGAACGGCCATATCATGAGCATGCTGGTACTAACGAACTTGTCGTGAGTCAAGCTACGTGAGCCATCGTAAGAGAGGATGCTCGGTTTTAGAAAAAAAGTGGTTGGCACAGGATATTTTAAAACTCCAAAAATATCATGGTATTTGAGATACCACAAAAAAATGGTTTTTGTTGCACCAAGCACCACAATGTTTTTAATACTTCGGTATTTTTGTAAAATCATGGTATTCCCTTAATACTTTAAGATCTTGTTCGTTTAGGCTTGAAATAATATGGATTGCAGTTTAAACCACATGAATTGATTAGGCGTGGTTGTAATTTGATCCGTTAGTGTTCAATTCGGACTTGCATTGTATGAAACCTAGTTCATACTGACCGTTTTCATGCCTCCAACACATGGAACAAAACTAAGCCTTCTGAGTTTGAAATGGAACCACGACATAGATTTGTTATTTCACATGGTTTAAGTGAACACGTGTGGTTTCACTTAATCCATCTTTTATAACTAATACATGTGGATTTTATTCTATAACAACCAAACAAAGGCTAAAAGAACTTTACATCCAAACAGGGCCTAAAAGAATGAACTTTCAAAAATTTAGCAAAACACTGGCAAGAACGTTTTGTACCTTTGGCGAATTGAATGGATGGGCCAAAAGCGCATGGGGCGCGGTGGTAACGCAGACGGTTGGTGCCGAATCGACGGGGTTTGAGCCCCTGTCTCGCATGCCAGGTCTCCAAAAGGTCGGGTAAGACTGACCGTACTCGTGATACTCTAAATGCATCCTCTAAAAAGAATATTCCCTCCTAATCAGTAATATTGTTTTCTCTATATCAACTTTTCCCACACCCGTCATCCTCTATATCTAATCCTCTATCCCAACTAACTCATTATGAGGCCCACATGTCAGCCTCTCCTCTATCTATTTCTCTCCCCTCTCTCTCTTTCCTCTCTCCCCAATCTCTCTTTTCTCTTCTTCACTTCTTCCACAGCGCGACCCCACCTGACCCCGTCCAGCCTCTCCTCCGGCCCCCTCCGCGTGCCTCCCCCACACTCGACGCCGCCTCCACCGTGCCCCTCCTCCTCCTCCTCCGGCCGGATCCAACGGGATCAGGCGTGCCCTCCTCCGGATCTGGCCCCCTCCATGCCATAGCGCGAGTTCCAGCCTCCACCCCTCTCACCTCGTGGATCCCCGACCCCGCCCCGATGACACCAAGCTGGCCCACCTCAGCGGCGTCGCCTGCGCCACGCCCCTCATCCTCCCCCACACTCGCGCCCCCGCCGCCAGCCTCCCCGCGCGTCGCTAACGCCGCCCGCCACTGACCCCTCCTCCTCATCCCCGTCCTCCCGCCGATGCCACCCTCCTCCTCCTCCGTCTTCGGCCCCTAATCTCTCTCAGATCTCCCCGCTACGATGGGCTCTGCCCGTCTCCACCTCCGCCTCTATTTCGACACCGCCTCCTTAGATCTCCCCGACGCTGCTCTGATCCGCCTCCTCCTCCTTGCTCGTCCGGTGGTTGGAGCGAACGGGCGAGGCCAACGAGGTGGCCACACTGCAGAAGGTAGCGTATGCCCGCTATCCCACTGAATTCAGCGGATACGGGCGCCTCCCCTATCTTAGCGTTGCCTTTACAGTAACCTGGTGCCGGGCCTCTTCCGGTAAAATGATATTACAGATGGGTTTTAGAGTACCCCAGTGCAGTCAGTCTAAGGGGCTATTCTAATAATAATAATAATAATAATAAATAAATAAATAAATAATGGATAGGTCGAAAGGGACTAAACTTTATCACATTTCCTCTAGCCTTTCCAAGCCTGACATCACAGAATAATGTTTTTTTTTGAAAGACCCGGAACATTGTCTGACATATATTAATAAGAAGAAATAGAGTTTGATTTGCGCAAGTAGCGCAATTACACCGATCCTAGCTCATCCAGACTGGATGGCTAGGCTGAGTTAAGTTACCCAATTACTCACGACATTTTACAACACCTAATGCCTCTACATTTTTTGCTCCTGCCATTACCCATAGCTTTGCTTCATCTTATATCTGTGCAAGTAGGCAACCCTCATTTTTTTTTCAATTCGTTGGAAAATCCTAGTGTTCCGTTCCTTCCATACAACCCTCATTTTTTTCAATCTGTTGGAAAATCCTAGTGTTCCGTTCCTTCCATAGCATCCATATGACCAGGAGAATTATTAATTTGTGTCCCTTTGCATCCTTGTTGTTTTGTTGTCTATGTGCAAATGCCATGATCCAGTCCTGCACATTTTCTTGACTCCCCCAGTTGCAAGGCTTCAAATAGTCCGCTTTGATCCAGCCGGCTACAAGGGTCCAGATACGTTGTGTGTATTTGCACTCAATGAACAAATGGTGAGGCGTCTCTAGATTGCGCAGGCAGAGCGGGCAGAAGTAGTTGTTTGGCCATTGCCGCCTTTGAAGTCTGTCGGCCGTCCAGATGCGTTGTTGGAGCATGAGCCACATAAACACCTTGATACATAGAGGTGCCCATATGTGCCAAATTAGAACTGGAAAGTGTGAGGAGACAGCACCTGTAAATTGCATGTCATAAGCTGAACTTGCCGACTATGATCCATGTGAGGTCGGTAACCAGGTGATACCATCCTCCTGCTCAGTTGCCAAGTCAATAACCATAGCATCAATGAGCATCCACAAGCCAAAGTACTCCTGCATTATAGGCGGAGACAGGTTGTATGTGATATCTCTAATCCATTTTCCATCTGTAAGGGCGTCATGCACCATCCTATTCTTTCTTCTGCTGTGCTTGTAAAGTGTTGGGAAGAGTACTACCGGCGCTGCTCCATTTAGCCAACAGGAGCTCCAAAAGTTTGCCTTCTTCCCGTTATGCAAGGTTACTCTTGTCGCTGCGGCAAAAAGCGTTTTGTCCACTTCATCTGTTGGTAGTTCCATTCCGTGCCATGGTCTTTGGGGCTCAGTCCAATTGTACCACAGCCATCTTAATCGTAGCGATCGGCCAAATTTGTCGAGATCATGGATTCCTAGTCCCCCAAATTTGATCAGTCGAGTTACATGCAACCAACTTATTTTGCACTTGCCCCCTGAAATTTGGTCGCTGCCAGCCCACAGGAAGTTCCGTCATAATTTGTCAATATCCTTTATGAATTTCTTGGGTGGCTTAATTGTTGTGAGTAGGTAAGTCGGCAGGGCGGATAAAACTGATCTCACAAGCTCCCCGCGTCCTGCTAAGTTCATTAGTTTCCCTTGCCACCCTGCTAGGCTTGCCCTCGCCTTGTCCTGTATGGGTTGGAAATGAACAAGGCGGAGTCACCGCCTAAGATAGTTGAGTGGGAAGGTCACTCGCTGTACTTGGACGGGCGCTAGTAAGTCATCAAGGTCAATGTCGTTACAGCGGATCGGCGTCACCGAGCATTTGGTTATGTTTATCCGGAGTACTGTTGCCTCGTCGAATTTGTCCAGAATCAGCCCACAGAATAATGTTCAGCTCTCCCATGCTCTCCGGAGCCGTGTCGCTTGCCTCCCCTGGCGTCTGGCGCCACCGGATCTCCGCAGTCCCCTCCCTATTCTCTGGAGCGGCGGGATTCTCCACTTTTGTTTAATTTCGCAGCCGGTAACCTCCGTGGAGAACGATCTCCGCTCATAGTTGTTCGGATGTCATGTGCGCGCCTCACCCGCCACCCTCGAGGTGTTCGACGTTATGCTGCTCAACCGGACGCGCGCGTCAAGCAGCGTTCGGCGCCGGCGCTACCTCGCGGCTACGGATTCTCGACGACTTTTGCAGATCGGCTCACGCAGAATTCTGGGTTCAGATGCCATTTTCCCAGCCCCACGACAGAAGTCGTACTAGCCTAGGTAGGGGACGGGACGACAAGGAACATGGCAACCTCAGACTCCGCGATTCGATGAACTGAACCTGTCACGCCGCGACGTCTCGTCCCTTCTGCGTCTGTGCCGAACTCGATCGACACACGTACAGGTTGGTAGATCCTCTCCTTTTTTTCTCTATGGCACGTACCGCGCATGGTCAATTCCTCATCGAGTACTCTGTCCCTCCTAGCAAGACGGTAACCTAGTATGCTGGGGTCAACGACCGGAGCGCTTTACCAGCAGACGGATTCCCTCTCTGAAAGGGGATCGGCTTTCTGATCGACTTGCCAACTGGAAAGACGGTCTCCATCAGCAGCTGATGGGGCACCTCGCACTCGCTTTCAGCATGTGTGTGTGCTCGTCCTGCTCAAGCCTGCATGGGAAAAGGCGTGGCTGATGGACGCACCGGTGAACAAGGTTTACCATCATCAGTCACTTATTCTTCGCTTTGCAGATTAGAGCACCATGTTGCTTGCTATCTCAGCCAGGTTAGGTGTTCATTGAATCTACTGTATTTATCATGCTTGTTATGCACTTCTTTTTCAGAGTCCACGAATGGAAATAAAATTCCTGAGCATAACGAAATGTGGTGTCATAATTTGGCCTGGCACAGGTTGTAAAATAAGTACATTGGTTTTCTTGCAATGTATATTAAATAAACTTTCTGTATTTTCTCTAGTTTTCACATGGAAAAAGAAAAGATCATGATAAATAGTATTCTTAATTCACTGATTTCACAATGAGACCAGGCATATTCAGAGAAAGGAAAATCTACCCTTTGTCCCTTATTTCTTTTCCTCTGCATTACTATGAAACTGTTATGCGGATTAGAGCACCATGTTGCTTCCTACCAGAGCTAGGTTAGGTTTCCACTAAATCCATTAATAATGCTTATATATTATTCACCTTTCTGTTTTGCATTCGCTGAAAGGAAATAAAATGTACGAGTATCACATAATGTGGTGGGCTGCAGGCTAGCATGTTGTGATGTTAACTTGTTAAGTACAACTTTTTGTCCAAACAACACTAAATAAATTATCCATATTTTGTTCCCCTGCATTACTCTGAAACCATTCTTGAAATAGTAATAATACGTGTAGCTTTTAGCTGAGAAAATTGTGGCACCATTCTACGTCCATATTTCAAGCATGGAATGCTGGTCAGGTATCTGTGTTCGACATAATTACGAATGTTTTAATACATTCTTATTGGACTGACTCATTTGTCCAAGAATGTTTGAGCCGTACGTGATTTTAGCATAAGATATCTCATGTTACGATATCCCAGTGTTAAAATATGTTGCCCTTTCTCGGACTTGATTAATTAATAGTGTGGAGATAAGTTAGAAGAGACCGCACATGATATCATGCACCCGCATTTGTCCTTTGACTCATGTCCTGTCCAACACCGAATCCTATGGGTAAGCAGGTGAGAAGCGTACAAGCAAGCAAGAAAGAGCACTGTGTGATGAAGGAGGCACAAGTCAAACCCGACTCTCAATCAGGAACCAGTACTAAATTGTTCGGATGTCAAAGAAAGTCAAACCCGGACCAATGATGCAACCATTGCACCGGCTGCACGTCATTGTCCTCATGTCGCTGAACCGATGGATAGGTTGAAGCTTGGAGTCCTCCAATAATCTATTGTTCACTCAGTTATTTTACCGATCCTTATAATCAGACATCGAATTCTTTTACAATCGTACATTTCTGCCTCCAATAATTGTTTATCTTCATGATTAAGTGTAACTATTACAGTTACAGCCATGCATTTCTACCTGCTTTTGCATTACTTGCAATTTGCAACAATTGAAATGGCAATTCCATCAAGCAGTTATTCGTTAGCATTGTGGATTAGCAACTCAATAAGTGACTAACTGAATGGAAAATAGCTGCACAAAGCTGGCACATGCACACACTACTTGGCAGTCTGAAGCCTGAACCAGAAAGGGGGTGTGCGGTTGTGCATGATGAGAACTGAGAAGCCACTAGTAGATGACCACATAGCCGTATGTCCCTATCTGAATGGACTCGCCCCAATCCACGGAATCTTCACTTGTGTGTGCATTTGAACTGAAGGAAGCAAAGCAAAGTGCGAGCTGGTGAGTCCCATGCCTGCGGTGCTGCCAGCAATGGGGGCCTGGTTAGAACTGTTAGTGGTGGTTACTGTGATTTATTTTGTTTTTTTGTCCTTGTCCCCTGTGGTTTGCTGATTCAATGTGTCACTGTCACTCTTGGTAAAGTCACTTTCCCTCTATCTGATAATTGAAAAGGGATTATGTGGGTCTAACTCGCGATCGAGGTGATTAGCCCTTTCCATTTGTACAACCACATGCATATAAATAGGTCATAGTGGTAGTAAGCATTTTTTTTTCATGTTATCTAGTATCTAGTTATATGAATAGTCAGAAAATTGACTTTTGAATACGCGGGAAGAGCAAAGTATGCTACTAGTTTTCTCTCACAAAAAATGAGCTAGAATTCTATCCAATAAAGCATGGAAGTATCATCTAATTGTCCTGTTGCCACCAAATCGCGGGGAGCAGTTGAACTGTTTAAGTACGTACACTCTGTAAAGTGCATAGTTAACTAATTTTCAGGCTCTTTTCGTTCTTGTGAGAACAAAGCAAACAGAAGAAGCTGGAGTAATAAGTCAAAACAACCTTTAAAATAACTGTTGCTTGGGTCGTCTCCATTATTGAAACCTATGCTGATTACTCTAATACAGTATCTGAACTTTTTTTTTTTTTGAACGCCAGTATCTGAACTTTGATCTCTCTGAAACCTGAAGTTCTGAACTGCTTTACCTTCTCTTTTGGCTTGTATTTCATTTTCAGCACAAGAATCCAGCACGATCTCTGACCCGCGGGGTACCAATAGCAGGTAGTGTTTGACAACTCTTTTTTTCTTCTTATATGAAGCTTGGACCACAACAATGGAGCATATACACATCTCATCCCCGGAGTAGCATCCTGTAACCAGCACGCCTTCATCCTAACTCGCAGTTACATGTTACCTTCTTAGCAATGACTAGCAAGCAGTGCAGCTTCGTCCTGCTCGTTCTTGCTCTATCCTTGTTCTTGTGCATTCTGGTTGCACCTGTATGCTTAGCCACAGCAGCCACAGCTCCTGCCAGTCTCCTGCAAGTGAAGTCCAGCCTCACCGACCCTGAAGGCGTCCTCTCCGGCTGGTCGCCGGAGGCCGACGTGTGCTCATGGCACGGCATTACGTGCTCGCTACCCGGAGAGGGCATTGTGACCGGCCTCAACTTTTCGGGGTACGGCTTGTCAGGCGTGATACCGCCGGCGATCGGTGGCCTCGTCTCCGTCGAGTTCATTGACCTGTCCTCCAACTCTCTCTCTGGGTCGATCCCGCCGGAGCTGGGCATGCTGGAGAACCTGAAGGTTTTGCTTCTCTTCTCCAACTCCCTCACCGGCACAGTCCCGCCGGAGCTCGGCCTCCTAAAGAACCTGAAGGTTCTCAGGATCGGTGACAACAGGCTGCACGGCGAGATCCCGCCGCAGCTCGGCAACTGCACCGAGCTGGAGACGCTTGGCCTGGCGTATGGCCAGCTGAACGGCACCATTCCTGCTGAGCTCGGCAACCTGAAGCACCTGCAGCAGCTTGTCCTGGACAACAACACCCTTACCGGCGGTATCCCGGAGCAGCTTGCCGGTTGTGCAAGTTTGCAACTACTGTCAGTGGCTGATAATATGCTGCAAGGCAGCATTCCTTCGTTCATTGGCAGCCTCGGTGATCTCCGGTCTCTGAATTTAGCAAATAACCAGTTGACCGGTGACATTCCGGCAGAGATTGGGAACCTTTCCGGTCTGACATACCTCAACCTGCTCGGCAACAGCCTGACCGGCTCCATCTCGGGAGAACTGAACCGGTTGAGCCAGCTGCAGGTTCTGGACTTGTCCGGCAACAACATTTCCGGGAAGATCATCGTCTCTGCGTCACGGCTGAAGAACCTCAAGTACCTTGTGCTGTCTGGCAATCTTCTTGAAGGCGCCATCCCTGACGACTTGTGCGCTGAGGAGTCGAGCCTGGAGAACCTGTTCCTGGCCGACAACAAACTCGGAGGCGGCATCGAGGGGTTGCTGAACTGCGTCACTCTGCAGTCCATCGACGTGTCAAACAACAGCTTCACCGGAGCCATACCGCCGGGCATCGACAAACTGTCGAGCCTCGTCAACCTTGCGCTGCACAACAACAGCCTCACCGGCGCTTTGCCGCCTCAGATAGGGAACCTCAGCAACCTGGAGATCCTGTCTCTGTTCCACAATGGCCTTACCGGCACGATCCCGCCGGAGATCGGGAGGCTTCAGAAGCTGAAGCTGCTGTTCCTCTACGAGAACCAGATGTCAGGAACCATCCCTGACGAGATCACCAACTGCACGAGCTTGGAAGAGGTGGACTTCTTCGGCAACCACTTCCATGGTTCCATCCCTGACAAGATTGGGAACCTCAAGAACCTCGCCGTGCTCCAGCTCCGGCAGAACGACCTGTCGGGCCCCATCCCGGCGAGCCTCGGCGACTGCAGGAGCCTCCAGGCGCTGGCGTTGGCCGATAACCGGTTTTCTGGCGAGCTGCCGGACACGTTCGGCCAGCTCACGGAGATCAGCGTGATCACTCTGTACAACAACTCCCTCGAAGGCCCCCTGCCGGAATCACTGTCCGGGCTCAAGAACCTGACGGTGATCAACTTCTCGCACAACCGGTTCACCGGCAGCGTCGTCCCTCTCCTCGGCTCCAGCTCCCTCTCCGTGCTGGCCCTGACGGGAAACAGCTTCTCCGGGGTGATCCCTGCGGCGGTAGCCCAGTCGAGTGACATGGTCCGGCTCCAGCTCGGCGGCAACCGGTTTACCGGTGCAATACCGGCCCAGCTGGGAAACCTCAAGCACCTCCACATGCTTGACCTCTCATCCAACGACCTGTCCGGAAACATCCCCGTCGAGCTCTCCAACTGCACGGCGCTCACCCACCTGAAGCTCGACGGGAACGGCCTGACCGGCGGCGTCCCCGCATGGCTCGGCAGCCTCCGGTCCCTCGGCGAGCTCGACCTCTCGTCGAACGCGTTAACCGGCGGCATACCGGTGGACCTCGGCAACTGCTCGGAACTGCTCAAGCTGTCCCTCAGCGACAACCACCTCTCCGGCAGCATCCCACAAGAGATCGGCAGCCTCACATCTCTCAACGTTCTCAACCTGGACAAGAACAGGCTCACCGGCGCCATACCGCCGGCGCTCCGGCAGTGCAACAAGCTGTACGAGCTGAGGCTGTCTGAGAACTCGCTGGAGGGCCCGATCCCGCCGGAGCTCGGGCAGCTGCCGGAGCTGCAGGTCATTCTGGACTTGAGCCGGAACCGGCTCTCCGGCGAGATACCGGAGTCCCTCGGCAACCTCGTCAAGCTGGAGCGGCTCAACCTGTCGTCCAACCAGCTCCATGGACCAATTCCATCTTCACTTCTGCAGCTGACGAGCCTGCACATCCTGAACCTCTCCGACAACCTCCTCTCCGGCTCGGTCCCCGCCGCGCTGTCGACCTTCCCGGCCGAGTCCTTCACCGGCAACAACGAGCTCTGCGGCGCGCCGCTGCCGACGTGCCGGGGCTCGTCGTCCGGCCGGCTTCCGGGGACCGAGGTGGCCGCCATCGTGGCGGGCATCGCCGTCGTGTCGGCGGTGGTGTGCGTGACGCTGCTGTACACTATGCTCAGGGTGTGGAGCAACTGGAGGGCGGTGTCAGTGTGCAGCTCCGACAACGAAGAGGACTCGCATGGCAACAAGCGCGGCGGCAAGTGGGGCGCCGCCGACGGCAAATACTGGAAGGTCGGGTCGCCGCCGGCGTCGTCGGCGGAGGAGAAGCACAGCTCGGGGTCGGAGACCAGCGTGCTTCACGGGAACTCCAAGGAGGTTGGCGCTGGCGCCGCGAAGAGCTAGCTGAGCCTTTTTTCTGCATCTTTGCGTGTTGTATGACGCGTTGTATTCTCAAATTTTTATGCATGAGTGTCGATCTGTTTCTTTAATCGATCTCGTATTGTTGTTCTATTGCGTGTCCTGAGAGCTAAATGCTACCTCTGGAGCGAAGTCAAAGCAAACGATCGTGTTTGAAAGTTTATATAAAACAGGGTTGGTTATTTCATATGTGCCGGTAAATAGACATTGTTTCAGTCGACGTACTTTAGCCGCTGGATAACAAGTTGTGTACTCCTTCCAGATGCATATTATTATCGTTAGGACAGCAAACACAGTTTATTTTTGAACTACACGAGCTGTCTGAACGACAGCAAAAAAAAAAAAAAATCCGGAGTATCTCCCAGTCCCACACGAGCAAACAGTACCCAGCATGTGTTTCTTCCTCCTGTTGTGGACGTGCCGCCCTACCCTCGTGATAATCTTGTTCAGTCATATTTCTCTTTCCAAAAAAATCATCTCATTTTATTATATAGATATATTAGGTGAGTATTCCTGTATGTAAGTGGTTCAATTTGAAAAAAAAAAAATCTCACACTCATGAAATAGGATGGGTCCATGGGCCACGAGTGGAGGATGTGCACAAAGCGCAACGCTGAGAAGTCAATTCCATCTCACTCAATTATATATATATTTAATCAACAAAAGGAGTCTTCGTTCTCACGGACTAAAAATTACCACGTTAATCATAAAAAAAATAAGAAAAAAATCTATTATATATATATATATATTTATTTAACTAACAAAAAAAGCATCCACGTTCGCTTTCAAGGACTAGAAATTACCATATTAATCACAGAAAAAAAAATCTATTATATAGATATTTAACCAATAAAAGGAGTCTCCACGTTGGCTCTTAAGGACTAAAAATTATCATGTTAATCATAGAAAAAATAAGAAAGAAAAATTACCCACCATTGCCATTATGAAAGAATTAGTCCATATTGTCCCTATGTATGTTCTAATAATTACCCACCTTTACCAGATTATAGTATCTAAAGAATAATAGTGATATAAAACAAACAAAATAAAAAGATTTGCATCTACCTCATCGTTGCCTTATATTCACCTGATAATGCGACCATCATTGGCAATTTCAGAATCAATGGCTACCAAAGTGAAACGATGATGAGTGCAAACAGCCGGGACTTACTCATCCTAACGTGCATGGCAGAGTCCAATGAACTATCGTGTTGGCGGCAAGCCGTGGAATCGAGCTGACGAACTGCAAGGGCTGATGACGGATCTGGATTGGGACTTTCCTGTTGCTTCCGCCATGGACGTGCATGCCCATCTCTTCTTTTGATTATTTTTGTGTGATGTGGAATTGAAATTTCTTTGATTCACATAGATCAGACATAAAGAAATGATTAATGATGAAGTACTTGACATGGGTTCCAGTGCCATACATGGGACTGTGGGAGACAGATGTCGCACGGCATCCAGTCCGTAGGCCACACATCAGAGTCGACCGTGGTCATAAACCCCGGCAGTTGATCGGCATCTGAGGCCGCCCACGATCGCATCGAACACTTATTCGTTGTTGCCAATTGCATCGCCTCCATGACCAAGATTCCCGGTTCAAGAGCAAAATCAGGATGATCTAGGAAGCAACGGTACACTAGCAGGTTACTGGGGCATCCTATGCTCGCTGCTTGGTCTTAACCAATCATTTGCCGACCGATTTGTTCACAGGTCATGGTAGACTATGACCTAAATAACAATTTCGATTGGGGCAGAAAATACACAAACAAAGTCAGGATTGCAGCGGCGAGATAATACTTTTGAAAGCAACCAGCTGAACATCAAGATGAAATTTTTGTTTCAATCAGTATGCTAACTGCTACCTCTGGAACCTTTATCAGTGGCCTATGAGACCGTGATGGGTGGCTGTGAAGCTGAATCAATCAAGTGCATGGAAGATTCATGCGAATGTGACACTACGCATCAATTCAAAAAATGGAGGAACGAAGAATTATATGAGAATCAAGTATGCTGGCAGCTTGCTTTTATTATTACCAAGTTTTGAAGGAAAAAAAATTGTTTTTTGAGCAATGAAAAAATATAGAAAAAGATCATGTACGCATGAGCCATTAACTTTGGTGACGCATTAACAACAGGACCTAATTCAGTAGGACACAAATGATCCTACTGTATGTAAATATATGGGAAAATTACAAATACCCACTTGCATCTTAGGGGAGATTTCATATATCCACCTGCAAGTACTTTTATTTTAGTCTAACACGTACAAATTATACTTAGTTTTTATATACCCCTTGGTAACTTTGATCGGAGAATATGACTCGTGTTTGACTTTCAACATTGATCCAGATGTTTCAACTTAGCGTAATTATCATCTAGATGAATATAGCATTATCAAATTTTGTCTAGTTATCATCAATGATATGAAAATTTAGCTAGAATACTATTAGATGTTATGACCAATTTAAAGAAAAAAATCTTAAGAATAATAATAATTGTATGATTCAAACAATATTACAAGTAACTTCGTAACGATAGACTATTTCGAGTTGAATCAGATACTTATTAAGAGCCACAATGCTTAATCAATGTTGTCAGAGAGGTATATGAAAATAATATACAACTTACAAGTGTTAGACTGAAATAAAAGTATTTATAGGTGGGTATATGAAAACACCCCTAAAATGTAAGTGGGTATTTGCAATTTTTCCTAAATATATATACATAAGACAGATCCAAAATATAAAATTATTTAATACAAAATAAAAAAAAGTGTTTGACCTTTATATCTGAGGATTAGATCAATTATTTAATAGTTTAGTTAATATAGGAGGAAGTAAAAAAATGGAAGAATATATAATTTTTTTATTTTTATAACAACATATTAAGGTTAACTACGCAAGTGCGCGGACAGGTTAACTAGTTCTCTATAACGCAACATATAACATTGGCGCTCCTAAATATGGCTCTCCCAGCTGGGACATTCTATAGAATCCAGCCGATAGATCAGCCCATTAACGACCCATCGTCAATATGGTCCAAGCTCTAAATCAGATGTAATTCTATTTTTCTCTATTTATCTTCTATCAGATCAGCGAATTACATTTTGGTCATATTAAATCTTATATAGATCCAATATTTTCTAACAATTATTTCAATATTTTCAAAAATAGTTCCATTTTTTCAATAATTAACATAGTACATTTAAAATGTTGGTAATTTAAAAAAAACGCCAATGGCTGACACCGACTTCATAACACTAGTTATCCATGCAGTCATTTATTCAGCATGGGAAGTTTAATCAACCATTTATGTGTCATTACTGTCAACGTGTTGCAACAATTGAACATAAAGGTTTTAGAATAACAATAAGGTCAGTCACAATGGTAGTTTTATTTCCATTAAATGTACTGTTAAAATAGGTGGCATGGTAAAGCAATTAAGATGAAAGAGAGAAAATGTCATGGACCCACCTTACCACGGAGACGGCTCCGTTCCAGGATCTCTCTCGGGTGGCGACACGTGCTGTGGCGCCCAATAGTACAATACATGATAGAAAAAAAATAATTGCAACAGGAACATAGGTGGGGAAGCAGAGTTTACATAAATCCGAAGTTATATTACAAATCGGAGTTTTGTCGAAAGTAAGTTGCGGAAGCGAACTGTTCATTATTGGCTCACCAGCCGACGAGATAGCTAAGATACAATCGCCCTCTCACGGCGACACACAGGGAACATCCGGGCATAAAAGGTGCCTTGCCCCAGCACCATACCGGCAAGCAAAGATCTAATCCTCATCTTCATTCGTGCACAGCTCCCATTCGATGTTCCAGCAATCGGGGCGCTGGCCCTCCCAATGGAATCTTCCAACGCAGTGGCAGTCTCCGTCCTGACCATCTGAAAACCACATAGAGCTACGCCCTGAGTAACTAATTTACCCAGCAAGACTGACCCGTCAAAATGGCCAACTACAGTCGACGCCTAGACATGCAAAGGCTGGGAATAGGGTTTAAATTGCCAGAAAATCAGCCTAGGAGTGAATCCTTGTTTTTCAAGTTTTAGCACCAAGTTAAGTTATCATGTGAAATAGTAAATTTAGTTTGCACTAAGCTATAACAATCATAGTTGCAATACAATCTTAATAAGTTCAAACAGCAGTATTAAACCCACACATCATCTTCATGGCTTCCGGTACTGTTCCGTAGCAGCGATCAAGTGGTACTCGTTACTGTGAGGGGCAGCGACTCGAATCGATTTACATCCTGCAGGAGAAACCTAGGCTGTCCTTCCCTTTCCACCTAGTTGTCTGTCCGGTCTTCATTGTGATTCCATCTACCCCTTTCCTTCATTCAACATTATTCCCTCATGATAATATTCTCTATCTACGAGTGGTCTCCATACCACTCGATGAGTAGCCATCCCAATTTAAGCAGAGCGACTACCGTCCTGAGGCTAATAATCGGGAAGAGGAACCTACTGCACGCTAGGGTTTCAATCAACTCCTATCACTTAATGCACAGGCAAGCCTACATCCCTAGCTAGTGATAGAATAAAAATTTAAAACGGGGGTTATGCACCGGGGCTTGCCTTGGTTCTGCTCTTGGTCAGCTACGGCACCTCCGGTTCCTTCTGGATCCTGCTCCGGTCCCGCCTCCACGTGGTTCATGACGTGATCTATATGATGCAAAAGGGAATGCTATGAGAGAAGATTCATGGCACTTCCTCAATAAATACGTTAATGTACACTGTTATCGGTGGAATTAAACGGGGTGCGATGATGCGTTCAAAAGTATATCTTATTGAGTGGGGCACAGGGTGAGGGCGTTTCGTGTATTTCCTTCATGGACTCCAGTACTTGATCGCGACGATGTCGCACCCAAGTACGGTGTGTCTGTGTGTGCCGGGGTGGAGCTACGTAAGTGATGTCCATGACTAGTAGGTGCTAATTAATTAGTATTTTAGCGTGTCAAGCAAAACCCTCGCAAGGTACTAAGTAGCCGTGAACTAGCCCTAAAGCGGAACCAATTTTTTTTTATTAACGGGTAAAATTGCACTCGGGGCATAGTTATTAAGTTGACATGGTTCTGATCTTCAAATGGGCAGGGGTGATTTATTATAGTTAGGTTACACCAGGATTGATTTAATTGTTAAGTTTCACTATCATGCACCAAGTCAATAATTTCTATTAATTATTATAAGGAAAAAGGCATTAAATTAATTTCAACTAATATACAGAGAATTTCTTTATGAAACTTTTCCAGGGAGACTAAAACTGACAATCCTACTTGGTGACCAATTTGTAATATTTTATCAGCTCTCTGCAATTAATTATAATTTTATTAGTGTTTTTCCTATTTATTTTAACCCTGGTATAAATATTACCATGCATGCGGCATTAGCATTTTTCTATAACAGTACATGAATAGGAAAACTCTGAGAATTTTAGTTTGCTCAAAACTACCTAATAATGAATTAGTTATGAATCTTTAAGTGTTTTCCTTATTTAATTAAATCCTAATAGTACAATTAACAAGCACTGTGATTTAGCATTTTTTCTTATTAGTACAATCCCAGACAAGGCTAACAAAATTTATTTTGCCACAAAATTCCTATTATCCAATTTACTATGCATTTTACCAGTTTAACCTATTTCTGGAAATGATTAAATAAAAAAATCCGACTTTTACTTCGCGGGCCGCAATCCCGGCAGCCCACGGCGGCCTCACCCATGGTGGCCTCGCCCACGGGGAAGGTGCTCCTGGGCCAGATTCGGCCCAGGCGGGCACGACCCAGCGCCCGGCTGGCCCTATTGGTCAGCATGCCCGAGTCCCGCGCGCACGTGTGCGTGCTCGCCAGAGCACGGCGGCGCTGGCCGGGCGCTCGCCGTAGCCCGTTGCGGGCCCTGGCTCGAGCTGGTTTTGGAGGAAAAAACGGTCTACTCAACGACGTGCACCCATCTAGGCGGTCGGGAACCGCCGGCGATGGCCGGGCATGGCCCCGCGACGGTGGCGGAAGCAGGGCAGGGTTCGGCGACGGCTAGCACGAAAAGGGGGGGTGGGGCGGAAAGACTCAGGATCTTGCCGGAGAGCTTCACCGGAGCACGGAGAAGGGTGTTAACGAGTTTCCCCCGTGAGGGGGAGGCCGAGGATGCGGTCTCACCGGCGGGGTGGGGGCTACGGTGGTCGGCGGCGGCCCCAAGCTAAGAACCTAGGGAAGCGGTAGAAGGATTCGTCCAATCCGAGTTCAAACGCGTGCGCGATCAAGAGGGAGAGCTCCTCGTGCGAGGAATCGGAAGTTGGCTCACCTCGGGGTGGAAGCGGCGCGGTGGAACAGCTCGGGGTCGATTATCGGCGCCGGGGAAAAACCGGGCCGATCTCCCAATTCCGGCCGCGCGATGCAGAGGGAACAGGTGCAGGTTCGTCGGGTTGTCTCGGCGTTGCTCCCAGAAGCTTGGCTCGGGCTCCGGCGGGCGGTGGCGGCCAGGCGAGACGGTGCAGAGGCGACGGCGGAGGCAGAGGCGACGGGAGAGAGAGCGAGAGCAAAGGAGTGAATGGGGGGGGGGGGGTGTGCGTTCGGACACGCGACAGAGGGATGTCCGAACGTGCGCGTGGGGCCGTCGATCCGCGGCAACGCCTGTTGGCCGTACGCCAGCGACCACGCGGCGCGCGTCAGGCCGGGCAGCGCGGCTGCGGCCGAGTGTGTTTCTTCAGGGTCGCTGACAGGTGGGGTCCGCGGGGAGTTTTTCTTTTTTATTTCTTTTTCCATTCCTATCTGCCTACTGTATTTGTTATTTTTGATAGAATTAATCCATAGCTGCTAAAATCAGACCAAAAATAGGGTCGTCTCCCCATAATGTGCTGGTTGTTATAAAAATACTAAATACCAACATTTCCCAAAAAAATTTGATCAGGAATTTTATGAACCGAGCTGGTTTTTAACCATTCTAACATTTATTTGAGGCCTTTAGTGATGGATTAAAAATCTGAGAAAACTCTCAAAATTCTAATTGACCTTGACCATCAACATATAATAATTGCAGTGGTGACTTTTACTGAAAATTTGGGACTTGCAGTACCAAGGTCATTCAATTGGATTTGAATTCAATTTGAATTGCCAAATTTAAATTCAAATGCTTGGTGTTATGATCTTATGCTGTCTAAGTGATACCCTTGGGACCCTAATGACACTAGGAGTGCCACAGAAAATAAGTTTCATTTAGGGTGAAACTCATTTGACATTATTTCATATGCATGAAACTCAATTAAAATCACCATTGAGAGCATAAAGTTTTATTTTAATATATTTTGACCAACTTCAATATAATAAATTTAATATTATGGCTTGTCTATGAAATTGTAAGATGAAACCATGCATTAAAAGTGACTATTTCATCTATGAAACTAAAATTTAAAATCTGATGACACTCTGCAAGATGAAACTATGCATTGAGATTGGTCTAACAAGAAAACATTTACTCTCTTCAGTCTAAAACTAAGGTTGTTTAGGACCATATTTAGTATACCAAGGAACAATTAATTTACATCTAATTTTCTATGTGTGCCCATATTAAACACGGTTCGGCCCCTTTCTTGGGTATATGTTTTTTTCTTCATAACTGGCTAGCAGATGCAAACTATATCCTTCAACTTGACGGTTTGATTCCCCACGCCCGTGATCATAATTTTTTGCTCTTTTTATGGGACTGCGCACGGCGCTGCGGTGGGTTGAATGTCGCGCGGCAGTTTTGATTTGCATGCACGCCATTTTTTGTTTTTTCTTTTTTTTTTCGCCCAGCCTGCATGCGCGCTTTTTTTTTTTTTGCCCGACGACTATTTTTTTGCATGCACAAGTGTAGGATTTAGCAGCGAGGATTTATTTTGTCTGGGAACGCGGCTTTCACCCTCGGACAAAACTGTTCATAATGGAAGCAAATATGTAAAACAACTTCAGTTTTGGAAGGTGGAATTTCTGCAGTACGTCCTTCTGGACTGGATGGAGTATAAACAGCCTGCTGCCATAAATGCCTACTAGCTCAATACATTTAGTACTTCTGTCCAAATGATAGGGGCAAAATAATGCTTCTCTTGGGTTGTCCGAGGATATCACAAACTTCAAGCTACAATGAAAAAAAATTGTTAAATAGTTTCAATCATAATTCCAAATTAATAAAATAGATGTTGATTAGTCTAAAAAATTGGCATTGGAAATAATGTTTAACACACCTTGAAATCACCTGCCCGTCTCCTCCCCTTCAGATACTCCAAACCAATATCAAGAAGAAAATCTTCAAACTATTCAAAAAGATTGACCAAATAAAGCATATAATCATGTCGTACCTAGATTAAATTTACACATTGAGATGAGTGACATTTACCTCTGGTAGGTAGCACGAGACCCCATCGAAAGAGGTAACCACATTTCCTTGTCTAATGCCATGCTTCTCAGCAGGAGAATGAATTGCCACCTAGGTAGATTAAAAGAATTGTGATTTTACCAACAACACATGAAAGGTTAAATTCAGATATACCTCATCTACGATGAAACCATTATTGACTTTGTATTTGTAACGGAGACGCTCTTGGTGTGCAATGTCCAAAAAGTCCACTGTCCTAAAGCACATCGAAAGCTCTGGACGAGTAATAGAGCTGAAATAAATGGAATTAATAAGAAAGTCAGCTCTTGAATTTGAACAGTAACATTCTGAATTCAATATAATATGAGAAAAGGAGCTCCATAAGGCCAGAAGTTGTCATTTAAAAGAAGCAATGATATTAGCATATCTTTATTTGAGTGTCAATTTTGTGTCCATCGGTTCTGACGTCCCCATTAGTGAATTACTAATGTTAAAATGTTTGAAAAATGTGTCAAACAATCAAATGTACACAAGAACTTAAGTAGATTAACAAAAATTTCAGCATTGAATTCATCCTAGATTTCGAGTAACAAATTGGAAAAGAATCAATCTGGAACTGTTCATCATCTGCAATGTGCAAACAGTGCCACTTGTCGTGTTTTTGTATCTTGTTATTGAAGATGATTTGGGAAATTCTTTCTTATGCAGGTTTCCATGTACTGTGTACATGAGTTTTATGAAAAAAATTTTTAAAGCTTCAACATGTAAAACTGTTGCATTTTCAATAATTGGGGCACGAGCGCTGGTTACCAAAGGATTTCCCGGATATCCTATTGTTATATCTAAATTTCTATTTACTCCCTTCAGTTTTAAATTTCTACACTAGCCAACGTCAACAAAGAGGGCGTGTACTATATCGATTCACTTAAAAATAAAAAGATGGGCACTGATTTAGTATAATATTCAATGATATGGTACGGTTTTAACACGTCCTTCATTTAAACTTGACCAAAAATCACCGTCAATAGAAATGGGCCTTAGCAAAAAACTAATTTTAGCACCATTTTTATGAATCCAACAGTTCAAACGCAACTTAAAGTCCAAATATAATTTATCATAATTGATGGTTGTCACAAGGGCACAGCTGAACCAATTAGCTACAGAATACAGTTGGAAGAAATATGCGAAGGAAAACAAACCCGGTCCTGGTCCACATCTCAAGGCATCTATGGATCGTAGTGATTTTTAGATAATGGAATAAGGTTACGGCCTTTTGCAGAAGTTGCATACAGCTCATGGTTCAATCTTATTACAAGCATTGTGCACACGTGGCACAACCGAAAAAGTAACTAGAAGCATAATTTATGTTGTAATGGTCAACCATTCTTCGCAAAAGTGCTCATTGCTATCACTTCCAACAATTGGCCTGCAGCTAGAAAAACGTCCCTGTGAATCTCTTTTTGCAAGAGTCTCCAATGACCAATCTAATATGTTGTCCTAAAAATAACCTGCATGAGAGAGATAGTCGGCTTTTTGTTAAAGACAAGATCATTTCGACATAACCATAGAGACCAAAACATGGCGGCCACACCAATAATTATGAACTATTTTTCCTTAACCCCACTTGATCCAAACCAGGTCCCGGCCATATGTTGAGTATTATGAGGCTTGGGAATACCATTGGCAATGTAAACAATCTGCCACAAATTCTGGGCTAAATGGCATTGAAAGAAAATATGTTGTATTGTTTCATTTGAATTGCAGAAACAACACTTCTGAGAACCTTTCCATCTCTTCTTAGCAATGTCATCCTTCGTTAGGGTGACTCCTTTTTGAAGGTACCACAAGAAAATTTTAATCTTCAAGGGAAGTTTGATTTTCCATAGATGGCGTAAATTAGATTTATCCTGAAGTAACATGGCTTGGTACATGAATGGACTAAGAATATTCCATTTTTATGTAGGTTCCATCTAAAAGTATCTGATTCATCATTAAAAGAAACATTACTTAATTTTGAAGTCATGTTATTCCATTCTACAAGTTTATCATCTATGATAGGTCTCCTAAAAGAGAGGTTGAGCGGGATAGAGTGTAGAACTTCTTGAACGGTAATATTTTTCCATCTTGCTACACTAAACAAATTAGGAAATTGGACACATAGCGGTGTATTATCCAGTCAGGTGTCTTTCCAGAATCTAGCTTAGCTTCCATCTTTGATTTGAAACGAGCCCCGTTTATAAAATTCATCCCTAACCTTTAGTATCCTTGTCCAGAAGTGAGAATCATCTGGTTTCCTTTGTACATTGGTAAATGGTTTATTAGGGAAGTATTTGTTCCAAAGTAGTCGCTGCTAGACTCCATCTTCGTTTAACAATCTGAAAATCCATTTGCTTAGAAGACAAAGAGTAAAGGGCAGGACCGATCATGCATTTTACTCTAAAAAAATACAATAAATATCTTGAACGGATAATCAATGAACTCGAGTAAAAAAATTGATTTCAAAATCAATGAGTTTGTTGCTGTTCTCTCAACTTCACAAGGCTCTTTAGAGAATTTGAAAGCTTGAGCTAAACGCTAAGGGTTTGCATGGTAGTTACTATCTTGGTATCAGGCTTCCCTAGAGAGGCTCCGGCCTGAAACTTATGAGTAGAAGGAATGCAGAAGAAAAAGAAAACGAATCAGTCAAAAATAAATGCTTTATAGATTGATTGTTCACTTTACAATCATGAAACAAATAATATTACTTCGAAACTGTAGCTTAGTTTAGATTCTAATTCCAAAAACACATTCATTGCCTCTGTTAAACAACAATGATTATTAAAAAAAATGTTTGTTTAAGCAAATAGCTAAAATTACAATTGCTACTGTACTTACATACACTTCAACAATTGTTGTTGGTAAAAGAAACCTGCAATTTCTATAAAATCAAAATATTGCATACAAATAATCAAAACTTTAGAACGGAAGTATATGAGAATGAACATATGAAATATATGAAAATTCATATATCCAGTATTAAATAGAATGAAGACATATATCGTGAAAAATTCTCAGCTGAAGTAAAGTTCACATGTCGAAGCTCTTGAGAATGGTGTCTGGGTACAGGACGTTCGTAATGGTCTTGCACTATATTGACATGGGATAAGAGAATTTTTGATGTTGTGGGACTGTTTGAGAAACATCACGCTCTCGGATCAGGAAGACTATCATATCTGGAAGCTTGAGGCATCAGGCTGCTACTCCTCAAATCAGCATATCGGGCTTACTTCAATGGTTCAACAATTTTTGAGCCATGGCATCGTTTATGAAAACTTGGGCTCCGCAAAAATGTAAGTTCTTCTTATGGTTGGCAGTCAAGAATAGATGTTGGACAGCGGATCGGTTGGCGCGTAGGGGTCTTGACCATCCGGAGAAGTGCCCTCTTTGTGATCAGGATGAGGAGAATGTCCAGCATTTGCTAGCTACTTGTGTGGTGGCACGACAGGTCTGGTTCCATGTTTTTGCCTCTCTGAACTTCATTGAAGCGGCGCCCAGACGGGTGGAAAGAAGTTTTGCTGATTGGTGGAAACAAGTAATGAAAAAGGTCACGAAAGAAAAGAAGAAAGAAGTGAATTCACTGATCATATTAACAGCTTGGAGCATCTGGAAACATCGAAATGCTTGTGTGTTTGAGAGCGCCACTCCTTAGGTGTCTACTATTTTGTGGGAAATCAAGGATGAACATGATCTGTGGTGCATGGCGGGCGCTAAAAAGCTGGCAGGTCTAGCTCTAGAAGGAGGATTTCTGATTTAGAAAGCTCTCTCTAGTTTCTGGTCTAGTTTTTCTGTTGGTTGTTTAGTGGGTTTTTTGATCCGGTGTGTTGTAAACCGACTCTTATATTTGGTCCCCGTATGAGATTAGGATGATGTAAGGGGACTATCTTTTTCTCTCTAATACAAAAAAGTGCAGCTCTCCTGCGTTTTCGAAAAAAAAAAAGTTCACATGTCAGTTCAAATATTTCAGTCACACATCAGTTCAAATGTTCAGTTCAGATTCATTCAGTGGTCTTTGCATGGAAAGTTAGAAAGCAAAAAACAAAAACTCCAATGAAATCTTTCATTGTGTCTCATGTTTTTTTTGTTCAACTAAGGATCGACACACAGAAATATTATATCACAAGACATCCTTTATCCAGAATGTAAGAAGATTTCTAGCAATGGGTTGTATATCCTACAATTTTGCAGTAATTCAACACTAAAATATAAAGACTTTACTACACAATTTTCATCAGAGTTAACTGAATCAAGTTTTAAATTTATTTCATTTTTGCACGAGATGAAAAGAGAAAACAAAATTCCATCAAATCTGGTACACAATTTCTTCATGTTTAACTAACTTACCGTGACTGCACTTAATAACAGATAGTAAATGGAGCATTAGTGATCGGAGTAACAGCCCCATTTGACCATGATCTCGTCCATGCCGACAAGACCGTAACAGGCATGAGTAGTGCTGCGCTGGCCTTTTCATTAGTCATGTTTGTGCGCAGGTCAAAATCCATGGCTGCTAGTCAAACAAAATGTTTCCCAAAATTAAAACAAAGACTAAAGGAAATAGAAGCAAATGATTTCCAGGTACCTTCTTGGATCCATGGCCATGCATGGACGTGACGAAGATGCTGGAGACACCTCATCTCTCCAACCGCTACCCTTGATGGATCTTGTTGTTTGAGGAATAAGTCATCTGGTCAGATCAGAGGCGACTCGTTGCATCTACTCCCTCCGTTTCAAAATTGTTATCGTCATTGACTTTTTTTATTATCTTTAATTATTCGTCTTATTCAAAAGATTTTAAAAATTATCATATATCTTTTTATTATTAGTTTTATTACTACATATATTTGAGATAATTTTTTGAATAAAACAAATGGTCAAAGTTCACGAAAAAAGTCAATTGCGATAATAATTTTAAAATAGAGGAAGTACGAGATTTGGATGCCCAAACCTACCTGGGGCATCGGCGTGGGGTTGGGGAGGGCAACGACGTAGTCGCCAGACCTCTAGAACTGGGGCGCGGTTGTGGGAGGGGCCATGGGCTGCGGGGCCTCTATTGCAACTATAGGCACAAGCCTCGACAGGCTCCACTGTCTCCATCGATCTCCATGTCCGACACGACGACAACTATGACCCTCGCAATCTCCACAGTCCGTATGGTGTTGACGGTGACCCAATTGGTCTCCAAGGTAGGCAGGACATGATCGGCGGCGTCTGAGATGGTCGTCTAATTAAGGCAACTAGGTCGCGGTGAGGAAGTCGTTCAAGACCACGGCTGCAATGGACGTCATGGTCTAGGGTTGCGGTAGGGCGTGGGTGGGTGCGCATGATCGCCATAATCATTGGACACAACAAAGGACGGTCGTTGGCTCACAGGAGTTGGATCGAGACGCAGAAACCAAAATTACAACTGAAATCTAAACAAACGTATAGGGGGAGGACTGTTGTACAAAAACCATCGAATATAGGGGGACGGAAACCAACGAAAGTGAAAGACTACACTTGTTTTATTGAGTAGAGATTATTCATGCACTCTATCTTCATGATTGTAAAGAATTTTAAAACAATTACGCACAATAAACTAATCACATTAACAAAAAAAACTTACACATCTTTATGGTCGCATGAACAAAAGAAATAGAAAATATTGACATAGAGAGAAAACAATTATAGACAAATTTACTTTTGGATCAAAGTAAGAGGTAAAATGTATGGGCTTGGCATGCGCAGCATGGCAGGCTGTTGCCCTCACTGCTGGACGTAAGAGTATCTCCAAGAGAGTTTCTTAAACTCTTTCTAAATCAAATAATAAGGTTTAATCTAAAAAATCATCTTCAACAGCTCCTCAAAATAACTCACAGATTTATTCCCTCCTTAAATTCACCTTATTTGTAACTAGAAACGAGGAAAAAATGGGGGCTCCAATCCTTGTATTTAGAAGGAATTAATATTATTGTGGTCCAAGATGGTGACGTGACCCAATCAAAAGTTTTCATGATCTATTTTGAGGAAGAACTATTGGAGGAGATAAGAAAAATTTATTCCTAATATTTTTTGGATTACTCCTAAAAACACTTTTTTGGATTAATTTTTCGAGGAGCTTTTATGTAACACCCTAGCCCGTTAGCAGCCTGTAGTAATAGTAGTAGTTTCGGCCCAAAAGGCCTATATGTGAAGTAAAGTTGTGGGTTTAGTTCCACATTGAAAGTTTAGGTGGGTAAGGATCAGCATATAACCCTCGTTGTTCCAATAATAGCACCATCGGGTTAACCCTTTTACACGAAGTGAGGACGAAAGCTAAGAGTGGTGCTATGCATGAATACGCATTCCCGCCCCTACGGAAGGGCTAGGCGGTAATTAAGCGGACTTTGGACGCGGAGCGTTACAGTGGTATCAGAGCATCAACTCTCGTTTCATCGAGGGGAGGTCTTGGGTATCCGCCTGCCGTGTTAGCGGTGTGGTGCCGAGGGCGTCTGCCCTTAAGGGGGGGTGACTGTAACACCCCTGCCCGTTAGCAGCCTGTAGTAGTAGTCGTTTCGGCCCATGAGGCCTAGAAGTGAAAAGTGAAGTGAAGTTGTGGGTTTAGTCGCACGTTGGAAGTTTAGGTGGGTGAGGATCAGCATATAACCCTCGTTGTTCCAACCATAGCATCATCGGGTTAACCCTTTTACATGAAGCGAGTATGAAAGCGCAAGAGTGGTGATATGTATGAATACGCGTTCCCGGCCCTACGCGAGGGCTGGGCGGTAAGAGAACTTTGGACGCGGAACGTTAAATTTTGGAGATGCTCTAAGGCCAACAACGTGCATCATAGTAGGGCAGGGTGGAGGCCCGCCCGCTTTGACCAGATCCAGCCACGGCCTAGTCAGATCCGTGTCGGTAGGGAAGGGGAGGAGAGGAGGGCACCGACGGGGATGGGGAGGAGGGCCTGTCTCCGCGTCAGATCCACCTGCCGCTCGCTGCCCGGTCAGATCCACCCGCTGCCCAGCCAGATCCACCTACCGATCGACCAGATCTGGCCGTCGCTCGCCGTCGTCACCGCGGAGGGCAGCCCTCGGGGAGGGGCGGCGACCTCGGGGAGGGGGGAGGCGACGGCACCCAACAGGAAGGGGGGAGGCGGCAACGCTCGATGGGAAGGAGGAGAGGCGGCGCAGTCGTGGGAGAGGAGGGAAGGGAGGAGAGGAGAGAAGAGAGGGCGGTGGCGGCTGAGAGAGAAGAATTGAGGATGCGGCTGGTTTAGGGTTTGTTTTCTTTTATAGTTTTGTTAGGCTGATGAGCTTGTATGGTTGATGGGCCAACATGTAATGGTGGGTGACAACATGGGCCGCCGTTATAAATTATTATCGGCGGTTCACTTAGTGAACTGCTGCTATTAATTTATATTAGCGATAGTTCATATTAAAATCGTGTTTTTGGTACTGTAGCGCAATGTAGCGGCGGGGAAAGATTTGTGTGTCGCTAATAAAAAATTTACCTCCGCCGTTATAGTAGTGTTTCATGGTAGTTGAGATTTAAAAAAAATTATAACTTATTAGTATAAGTATTTTATTGATCTTATTAAGTCTTGAGCCGGAATATGATAACTACAGTTGCATGTGAGGTACGACGCAGGCCATCGGCGACGCATGCGTTCGTGAGGCGGGCTAGTGGCGTCGCGCTCGGAGCAAGGCAAATGTCGTGCTGTTGGCATGGCAATGCGCAGGGATATTGAGCAGACCAGTGGCGGTGTCACGTGCGGCCAATGTGAGGATTTGCGTTTTTATTAGAGGACTCCATGTAGAAGTCGGTACGTATATGAATCATCACATGAGTCAAAATCAAACTAAGCAATATCAAACAAAATTCACCTGTTTTTGTTAGATGTGTGCTTTGCTGATCTCAAGCATCTCCTACCCCTTAAGGTACTATGCCATGTTCCTTTTTTTAAGAATAATAATAATAATTTTTATTCTATCATATGCATTAATTGATACATGTAACTTTTAATAGTACAAAAAAATTCAATTTATTGTCGTACTATGACATAAGAAATAAAGAGCAATCAATAGAAAAAAAAAACTATTACAATTACCCTCTGTAGCAGCGGACCAAAAGGGGTCTCAGTGATGGACAACAAAATCATCACTGACCTTTATCACTACTTATTTATATTTTTAGTAGCGATCTTGAGACTGCTACTGGACTAGGTACTACTTAAGTTAAAAAAGGCGTCAGCGGTGGTCTAAGGATCGCCGTTGACGCCCTTATCACAACTACAAAAGAAGGGTGGGTCCCAGCCGGTACTGGGACCCGCCCTAGACGTGTCCGTTCGCCCGTGCCTGTCGATCCGCCCATCCACCGCACCTGTCCACCCATCCGCCGATCTCGGCCGCTGCGCCGTGTCACGTGACCTCCACCGTCGGAGCCGACGGAGGAGGAGGGGGAGCCCGTGCGAGGAAGGCCTCCACCGTCGAAGCCGCCAAGCCCCTCGCGGGCACTGCTGTCGACGCGTTGCCTCCCCTAGGGTCGATCTGGCAGCAAGGCTCGCCAGATCCAAAAGGAGGCGGCACCGCAGTGGCAGAGGACGACGGTAGTTGCCGACAGGGGACAGAAGAGGAGGAGGAGGGGGCGACGTGATGGTGCCTTTTTCGCCAGGAGCACCGCCCGCCGGCACCACGACCGCCACACGCTCCGCGTACGGCCCCACCGACGGTGGCCCTTGCTCGCCATCTAAAAGGAGGTGAGGTGGCCGTAGGCGGAGGACTCTAACTTAACCCTAGATGGTGGTGCGACGCGCGGGGAGTTGCACTTCCGCGCCGCATCGCACCTATTTATAGAAGGTGACAATTCCTAGTTGCGGGCTTGGACCATTTAGCTGTAGGCCTGACAGAAACCGCGACTAGGTCATGTAATTTAGCAGTGGTCTGTGCCAGCGTAGTGGCAGGCTTGTGATGCCTGTCACTATGTTCTTGCGCGTAGTTACGGTGTAGAAACTATACCAAACTTAACGGCGGTCTCTTTAACAGTCTACTACTGAGGTAAAAAAGACTTCCATTACTAAAAAACAAATTAGAGTAGTGAAAGAAAAAGCATTTTAGAACTCCGTATCCACCAAACAATCATCGTGCTCCCCGGTCAGACCGATAAACTACTTAGATGGCAGCAGCAACAGCAAGAAGTCCGTTAAAACAACAGACAAGTTGTCCAAAACGAAAAATCAATTATAGCTATCGTAAGTACACAAAAGTCTTTTAATGAACGTGCTAGCATTTTTCTGAAAATAGGTAGAAGTCCACTTTATTCCCTCAAACAATCCACGTTGTCTAATTTAGTCCCTGAATAATATATTAGCGTAATTTACTCCTCAAAACAATTTAAATTGGTGCAATACACTTTCTGATGCAATTTTTCTTTTTTGTTTCTTTTTATATGATTTGAATTTAGTGTTGAAATTTTGTGCAATGATATATGCCACAAACCCCTACACTAAAAAAATATAATGAATATTTTTAGGATATTTTTACAGTTTAAAAGCATATAATATTATCTTAACTATATAGTTTTAAAATCGTATAAAAATTATTTATGAAAAAATATAAACTATATTTTTTGTATACTGATAGATATCATCTATGATTATACAAAATTTTATCTTCAAATTCAAATGGTACAAAGAGAAACAAAAAGAGAAATTTACATAAGGGGATAGATTGCACCAACTTGAATTGTTTGGTGGACTAAATTAAACCAAGATTTTGTTCGGGCACTAATATGAACAATGTGGATTGTTCAGGGGAGTGAATTGGACTTTTTCTAAAAAAAATGTCCAGATAGTGAATTTTCAACTTCAAATATATTTTGAAGATTGCAAAATATATATTTTGTGGTATGCAAATTGAAATCCTAAATAGAAGAAGTGTATAATCATTAAGCACAGCAACACAATCAATATAGTTGAGCACAATGATGTTCTTGCATGTATAAAAACCTTCTGCTCCCGTACACTCCTGAAAGCAACTCGATCTATCACAACAAGCAAACTTGCCCGTGCAAATGCACGGGCTGGCCGTCTTAATTATTCATGTCTCTTAATATAGAGAATATATCCCAAAATTATATATTTTTCATATGATATTTTAATATTTTATTTTATTTCTCTAGATTATTTATCCCGAAGCCTTGAAAGGTATGTTAATTAAAAGTGATGCTACATAGTGAACTTGTGTAAGATATATCTGACATCCTATCTACCCTGGTATAGAAAGTAGGAGAAGTGGTTACACTTGTGAAAAGTACAATAATTAGAGAAATTTGGAGGGTAAATGTTTCTGATGCAAATGCATAAACCAATTCAGTCTTAAAACCATTTCTATACACTGATATTGATATGGCTGGTAACTCCTGTAGTGGATAAATTACAAATTTTAAAACAGAATAAAGTTACAGGTTATCAAATTGGTCAATTTATGTTTTGTGAAGCTGCATAAATTAGGTAACTGCTTTTTTGGAGGAATCTATATTATATGTTTGTGTGGATCTTTGAAGTTGTTGTACTACATAATATTTATATTGAGGACTACCTTTGATGAAGCAAAGTCATGGGTATTTGACTTTTACTATCAAATTTGAATAGCAGTGCCTAACTCAATTTTTCTTGATTATGCCTAAGCAAAAACATATAAGCTTTGCAATATTACTTATCTCAACGGCTGACTGGCTAACTCTGAATATTAGGCTATTAGGAAGGGCATCCTTTGCTCACCTCTATAGGTTTTTTTTCTTTTACAAATGTGGCTTCCCACTGCTAGCAGAATTTACCATGACCCTACTCCCAATAAGCATGCCGATATTATATATATATATATATAGATAGATAGATATATAGATAGATAGATAGATAGATAGATAGATAGATAGATAGATATAGATATATATTAATAATCTTCAACATACCTTCAATATATTAATGGCATCATCCTCAACAAATAATGCAATACTCATCAATAACTATAGCACACCATGGAATATCCATGCGGTCCTTTCACCTTCACTACCAAAAGCTTAAGTTAGGGCTAAACAACTCTATTCTTTCATATTATTTTGAATTAATTTATACTCCCTCCATACTTCAAAAGAATATCATTTAAGACATGATTTAGCATACCAATGATTCATTAATTAGAAGGTATTTTTCTTCTCTGTCCATATTAAAGACGCTTTATAACTATCCCAATTAATAATATATGCTCATCTAAGTGGTTGTTGCTATGAAGTAAAAGTGCTTAACCTATGTGGTTGCTGGTTCAATTCCCCACAAGCACATTATTGTTTTGCTTTTCAAGAAAACGACTTGCTTTTGTAAAATCAACTATGGACCCAGAACGACTTCTTTTTGAAGTATGGAGGGAGTATGTCTTTAATTATTCAACTGAACTGAATAGAAATACTCAGATTATAATAGTTTAATAACATTTTAGATAATATATATAATTGATGCATTATTGTACTCTGATATTTCAGTTGGTGTCTCTGGAACCAGGTTACATATGACTCAAAGACAAAAAAAAATAAATGATAAATTTATCATCTATGTTATTGGATTAAGCATTCTAGCACTAAGTATAGTTTTTTTTAGGTTAATATAAATATTGGAAACATGGAAATATGTTGTGTGGACCTCTTTTTCCAATCAAATAAATCATTAACCGCTAGTAATATCGAATTTTGTGTGTCAAAAGACTGTTGAAAGCACACATATATATAGCCTGAAGACAGTGAACAGTCGCTACTTCCGTTGAGTTTCATCTTCAATATTTAAAAATCTAACACAGACACATTATTTGTGAGCACGATATTACTCTCATTCGTTAGGTCAGAGGCTCATGAGTCATCAAGCAGAATGGCTTGAAAAAAATAGATCCATTAATTGTAAGCCTTTTATCATTTTTACATTGCAAATTAAGCTACATTGAATAGACTAATCAAAATCAGGAATTACATTTTTACTGAATCTGATGAAATATTGTTTTATAAGTCACGTAACAAAGCTAAAACATAATAAGAGGGACTCTATGTGTTCCGATTTATTTATATTGCACAAAAAAAATCTGAGAAAGTTTGTCTGGCTAAATTGCATATCTACAAACCATCCCTCTTTTTGGAACAAACACTATATGAGTATTAAGGGAAGTAGTTATCAATTCAAATATAGCTAATTAATCATTATGTAGTTTACCGAGTTTCATTTTACTGATATTCCAGTTATCCATCATTATGCAATTTTTAATTAACGAATTTCATTTTTTGACTGCTTGGTTCACTAAACAAAACGAACCCTGGGTTGAATTAGTAGATTTACCGAATAATAATACGTTGTATTATATTACATATACCAATTGCTCTCTGGCACCACCGTAAATCTCCTGAGTCAACACATCCATCATCTATCTGCTCTGCCTATCGATGCTGACTACTTTTGCCCAGCTCCAAAATAGATCTTAACTCCTTTCACCTGTTAGAGATTGTAAAAATAAACAGATGTTTCCACGGAAGGGGACATCGAGCCACAAGAAGAGATAGATATCAAAAAAGCATATGCTGCTCACTGGACACAACTCCTGAGCAATGCAAAGTGTAACAGATTAAACATGTGTATCGCTGCCGCACGAACGGAACATCAGATCGGAGCCAGGTTGTTGTTCTTGAATCGATGCGAGGTGTAGTACTTGATAACATATATAGGAGACAGACGATGTCCACACACCTGTGTAGCTAGGGCAACTGATGAGGGGCATGATCGTTTATTGCCTCACCGGATCATACTTCTAGCTCTCGCCGACTCCTTCACGCACAGGTCGCGATCTGCAAAACAGGGTGGCCGTTCCTTGGGGGTGCTACAGCAGTTGTGGCTTAGAGTCAGGGGAGTCCAGGGGTGACCTAACGATAGGACATTGGAGCGTGAGACATGATGTGGAGATGGACGGTGGATTTTGATTACCAATCAGATGATTGAGAGATTAAGGGCCGGATGTTTTGCTTTATTATGAGAATTTGTATACTATTTCTCTTTTTTTCTAGACATCATGGGAAAAATGTCATCTCCTTTTATTAATAAATAGATCTAAGTTGAGAATCTCTTGCTGTCCCTGGAAAGGCCGCCGTCAAAGCCATCAAATCTTAACGTTAAATTATCATTGACTTAGATTGTCTTTGGTAAGACTTATGTTTATGTAAGAAACTGCTTATGACCTAAATTATCAACTAAAAGTGCTTATTCAATTTATTATGACTTACTCTCTTCGTTCAGCTTTATATGACGTTTTGGCTCTATGCACAATAATTAAGAAGAGGTGAAAATGTGTGTTGTATAGAAAATAAGAAAAAAAGAGATAGAGATAGATATATATTGAAGGGAGAAAGTTGTATTGGAAGCCAAGGGTATCTATAATTTTTAAAAAAAATAAAGAGTCTAAAATATCATAAAATTTGGAATAGATGGAGTATATGACATAAACAAACAAGTCATTTGGAAAAAAAAAATGCTTATTCAAACAGTTTATCTGGAGAGTAAGTTGCAAAATACTACTATTTAGTACTAAGACAAAATTCTAATACAAATATGAAAATTGCTTATAGCTGCTTAATTATGTCAATAAGAACTTTTGAGTTCAAACCATTTGGCAGGACTTACAGCTTATTATGACATAAGCAAATTGATAAACACTGCCAAACGTACCCTTATAAGAAAAAGGTTACCAGATACTTAAAACCTATCTGATATCTCAAGACAGAGGAACAAAAGGAGATCTCAGGATTAGTTGCTGGTGCTGCTAATGCTGCCAGCGTACAAGGTATTTAATCATGTGCAGGACTCATCCATCATCCTTCCGGCAAAGATTCGAAAAGGTCACTGTGCTGTCATCAGTCCTCTCTCCTCTCAAACAACACGGATCGGGATCCTCTGAATTGCCGTATTAATTCAGAGAGAGCCTCTTGGTGCATTAGGTGTCATCTGGTTCCTTGATTTTATGATGGTCAAATAATTTTCTCATTAATAGAATGTGCCCCACAGTGGCTCTCCCTTCCTTCTTCGATGCCGATGGTCGCCAGGGCTGGTCGCCATAGCATACCTGACCAGTATTGTACAGTCAGCGGTTCATGGTCATTTGGAACCGTATAATCATTTCCCCGTCGTCGCGCTGAACATAATACCTGATCGAGCGGAAATCGAGCTGAGCGGGTGTGACTGCACAACTAGTTCCGGATGCTTGCAACAAACACGCCTGAGCATCTCAATGACTTCATTCCTGCAGAGTCCTTAATCGCTTTTCACCTGCTGGATTCCTTTCATGAGTGAGACTTCATTTGTTGAAGCTTTTCAGGGTGCAGAGATTGTTCGGTCTGCTGGCCATGGTTTTGACTTTTGAGCACTGGCAGAAATTGGTGTTGCTGTCCTGTTGTTCCAAATGGTTAGCTACAGTTCTCTGTGATGACATTCTGCTTATTTTCCCAGTGGGAACTCATAAATTCGAATTTTACTAAAAAACTGACGAATAAACGAGTTTTCTTTTGCTTTATTATCTGCGTCGAAATGATTCTTCCTCTTACGTCTCAGTGTCAGTCACTGATGTATTTCAAAGCTGTTTGGTCTTGAATAATAGAGATGGCCAAGATGAACTTCCGCTCTTGGAATCGATATCTGCTACAGCAACAGAAAATAAGGGCCGTAATCCCTGGTGTTCTGCGATATACATGCCAGAGCCACATGGTCCACATGGCATTAGTCAGGCATGCACGAATTGTCCACCAGGTACTCCACAGCAGCAAACTTTTGATGCGATTTGTACCTTTTTCGTGCAGTTAGCAGGCAACAGTTACATTAAAAAAAATCATGCATCAGTCCATGGTCACATCGTTTTTTTTTTAAAGAAGTTCATACTGACATATCTCTCCCATTTGATCTCCTCATCATGCAGCTTTTCTTATGCATACCAAACTGCTGACACCACATTGGCACCTTTCTGGCACTCTGCCTCTTTTCACCTGAAAATTCGTCGAGCCAATGGGCAATCGGTCGCATATTCTTCAGATTTCGTTGTATGAAAGCATGCGTGTTGCTGCGTTTTACTGCCTCAAGCAGCATAGAAAGTTGTTCCACTGGTATATGGATAGAAAATCTCAAATTCGTTATTGCCATATATTTGGACTTTCCTAACTATCAGAAAATGGTTGTACTTCAACCATGTTTCATTAGATAATGTTTGGATCCATCGTAGTTTTTTAAAAAAATAGTTTTTGTTTTTAATTTTTAGAAATTGGTTTCTAAATAAAAAAATAAATGAGGATGTTTGGATTTTGTTTTATAATCTATAAACTAGTTTTTGGGTAGTTAATATATTAGAATAAGGCAAAAACTAATATTAGCTAGATTGAGCATGATTATACATTTTTAAAAAACACATAATCTGGTTTATAGAAAGTGGTATAAAAACTTATCTATTTGAAGGGCTCCAGTTTTTAGAAATTAGTTAGTTTTTTTTAAAACCGGACGCATCCAACATGGCCTTAGCTAATAGCTACAATTATTCCTGTTTAGATAATGGGAAAGAAATTCTGACTTTTGCTTCAAAGAAAGATACAGCCGACTTATTATATTGTTCGCAACACTCCCATCTGCACACACAGCTACACGCCCATTGCAAACATAAAGTTTACAACTGCCAACTCAATGTAGCACGGTAACTCTCATGTCTCATCCCATTTTTTTGCAATCAATTTAAATTAAATCGCATCTTTTCTTACAAAGCAGTGTAAAATCATGCCGAAATTAATAGGCATCAACAAATATTTGTTTCTCCAAAAACAACGAAAAAAGAGAAAAGTAGGAAATCGTCAGATGAACATGAAGACAGGCCGACCGATAAGCTGCCCAATTGAGGCTTTTCGTAATTGAACAGTCGATCAAAGCTTAGCAAAAACAGAGACATGTCGCAGCATCCAAAAAGAAAAGAAAATACTATCAATCGTAAGTACACAAAAGGTGATTATTAATTAAGTACGTATATACACAGCAAAAAAATGAACAGTTGACTCCAATGCATACCTAGAGAAATGGCATAAGCATCTACCCCAGAACGATCCTGAAAGCACAGCTCAATCGATCATAAGTTGTGTAGCGGGTTGGACCCCGAGGGCGAGAACCTCTTGTCGTCCCTGAAGAGGCCGCCGTTGCCGCTGAACCGCCGCTGGCTGGAGCCTCCGGTGAGGCGACTCCGACCATCCGCTTGCGAAGCTGAAACTCTGACGCTAGCGTTGCTCTTGGAGTTGGGCTCAGGCTGCTGCTCCGGCGAGGGCACGACTACCCCCAGAATGGAGGCTCCTCTTAGCATGAGAGGGATCAGGGACATCAGTACCAGAATCTTGATGTGGTTCATGGCCTCTCTCTCTCTCCCTCTGTCTCTCTCTGGAGCTGGAGCTGGTGCGAAATAACAGAGGGATGCCATTTGCACCGGCTTGTAGATGATGATGTAATATCGGCAATGTTGCAGAGGGAGAGAGAGAGAGAGAGAGAGAGTGAGACGGGTGGGGCGAGTGATTTGACGTAGGAGACGGCCGGACGAGAAATGAATCGACGGGCCGAGTGGGGTAGGCTAGGTAGCCTAGCCTTCTGTTGTTTTCTTCAGCCAAACTGCAGCTTTCTTCAGCTCAGACCATGTGTTTGTATTCTGTTCTGTACCGGTAAGCAGTGCAACGCGTTTCGTTCATTCATGAATAATCTTGGCGTGCATGCATGCTTGTCTGATGGAGAAGAGACGTGTCATGGATCGTCAATCATCGACCCCGTTCGTTCCTGAATCGTGACAAGGGTAAAAAAAAATTGATAAGGGTAGTTATATTTGCAGGCTTTCAACCATATCCTCTTATATTGGGTAAAAAATTATATCTTCTTTTCCCTTTTCCCCTTATATTTGTATACTTGAAAGTAATATACTCTTAGGTGCAGAACGTCGTATTCCTTGAGACTGGATCCTTAAGAACATCGCATTCCCATTATATGCCTTAACCCAATTTTTTGTGAAATCTATCAGTTTTTCCTTAAGCATGCATGTTTGTGTCAGTCTGCTCACACTGAATTCAACCAACAAAACAACAAAACTTTTGAGAGAAAATCTCCCTGCAATCTGTCGTATGCTGCTTGCTGCACCTTTACAAGAACAGTATCCATAAACAGCACATTTGATGCGAGGATCTAGCGATCACTGACTAAATTGTACCGATTATTACTGAATCACTGGATGCATTCATGAGAGTACGTGCGAGCCGAATCCAGGATTCTTGTCATCAGCTACAGAAGCCGCTAGTAGACCCATGAAGTGTTACGTCCATCAGCATGAGACCTGTCAAACTCTTTCTTATGCACCTTGTGCTGTCTTGGACGGTTGGACCCAAGTGATGGCTCCATGCACACAAGCAGTCAGGACAGCACCGTCCAGAACTGGAAACTGGAGGCTAGTGAAGCGCATTACCATACCGAGTTCCCGTCCAGACGCTAGGCTACACTTCACAAGTGCTTCACAGCCTCACAGGTAGCATCACGGGCTGAACCACAGAGTTAACTCCAAGACAGTACCGGCACAGAAACCTCCGACGATACTGATGTGTGGGCTCGCCTCCTGAATGCTGCGTCTCATTGCTCTGAATTTCTGATGCTTCACAATGGTATAAGTGAGCAAAGCAGCAGGTAGATGCTTCAGATGATGCAGGGGAAGCCACATGGTTCGTCGCTCTGTAATTCTGATGTTTATGATGCAGGGGATAGCTTGGTAATGCTTAAAGAAATTTGTGCAGAGGCAGACATATACTGTGACATGCACATTAGTTTGAGGTATCAGCTATAAGTGCTTATGCAGTATCTGGAAAAAAAAAAGAGGACAAAATTTATCAAGGTTTTCCAATTCATATATTTTTGCCACCAACCGATGTTCAGAAAGGAATGGGTTCAAAGAGGTCTCGAACAAACAAGACTCGCCAGCATAAAATATAGTCAAAAAAAGATAAAAAGAAAAACTCTGCTCTACTTAACCGGATAGTCTGAAACCTCCTCTTATTCCTTTATCTCCTGATATTGGGGCAGGGAAACTGAAAATTACATGTAAAGCATCACAAACTGATGTCCGGTCACCTTGGCCCGGAGAGCTCACTGGCTTGCAGCTCAGCTGAACTGTACTGATCTGAATCACAACAAATAGCATACAACAAAAGCTCCAGGGGAGGGGACTTTGGTTGCTCGACATCTTTCAAGGCCTCCCATTTTTCTGCAACTCCATCTCCATCTTCCAGCATCCTAACAACTTCAGACATCATGGGACGATGGCATGGGTAGTACATTGTGCAGAGCATCGCTATCTGAACTATCTCCTCCAATTCGGCACTGTCATACTCGTCTTTTAGCCTCTTGTCGACAAAAGTGCTTAGTTGATTTTGTTTGAGAAGTTCCTTGGCCTGGAAAAAAGATTGATCAATGTGCACCTGTGTGAGAATGATAATTCATGGCAATTAATCAAACAAAAGAAAATCACAACTGGATCAAAAGGGGGAGGAAAATATTTAGTTACAAATATATGTTCTTAATTTTATATTTCCTTTGTAAGTTTTGCTCGTGGTTAAAATATCCCAAAAGTTACTAGTAAATATGAGAGGAAAAGAATATATGGCTAGGACTGAACCCATAATGAGCCCATTACAGCACCTGGCTTAAGTTCAAAGAAATATTTGGAATGTTATGTTTGAGCTAATGCATGCTTGTTAACTTTGACTCAAATTCCTTCAACAAGCCTATACACTAAATAATTCATTCCTATGTGAGTGATCTAATTAAACACAATAAGATAAAAAGGAATACATTTATAGATAATGTGAGTTAGCCCAAAAAAACATTAGATAATAATAGTCAAATAGAACAAATACTCTTTTCAAATAATGTGATTGAGCCAAATATGTACCAAATTAAGAATTCCTCCCTCCTGATTATCTCTATCCGCATATAACTCTATCGTCTTTCGTCCAGTGATTATCTCTATCAGCAAGAGTCCAAAGCCAAATATATCAGTCTTCTCCGAGGAGTGGCCAACCATCACAGCCTCCGGTGGTATACGCCCAATTGTTCCCCGAGCCATGGTGACAATATGAGAAACCTCGTGATCCACGAGTTTTGCCAAACCAAAATCTGCAACAACAGCTTCAAGATATTCATCAAGAAGAATGTTGGAAGCTTTTATATCACGATGGATTATCTTTGGATCACATTGTTCGTGCAAATAGCGCAGCCCTCGGGCTGTCCCGAGTGCTATGATCTTTCTCCTTGACCAGTCTAGGGCTGGTTTCCCATTTACTTGTTCTGACAAAGAGATAGAGAAACAATGAGCTCTCAGTTTGCATATAAATAAAAAGTACTCTACCATGCATTGATCTAAATGATTGTAAGGAAGAACGAATCTGATTGTTGTTCAACTGAAAATATAGTCATCTTAGTTAGCAATAAGGTGATTAGCAACATCTGACAAAAAATATTAGTGTGTATTCCAGCTAAATGGTTATAATGAAGAAAATTCTGTTAATTCAACACTATGAAAGGTGATAAACAAATTGAACAGACTCGGTTTACCATATGTCCTGTAGCATTCATTTATAAAGAAATTGCACATCTACACCAGAAGCCACCGTTTGTTTGATATTCAACCTCTAATTATTTTTTGGGTGGAATCCCAGACAGGTTTGACTTATAATGATTGAATATGCAATTTTTCCTTTGCTTATACTCAAAGTAATTAAATTGTATTATTATGTACTCTTGTTTGGAATACATGTTGACTCAAATAATCAAACCTTTTAAAACCATGACCATTATTGAAATATTTGTGTCATAGAATATATTTTAAAATTTTCTATAAAAAGTAAAATTTTATGTTTATTCTGAACAGTATTATTTCCATACATATTTACAAAAAAATGGCCAGATATGTTTTTCGAAAGACCATTCTAGTGTCCGAAATGGCAGCTAAAAGACCTAGGCTTATATCCTTTTCATTCCTAAGAGAAAGTAGAACACCTAATAATCATTAGAAAGCTCTCATTAACTTTTAATTATATGACTGGGAAAAGGTATTATTTCTACATTATACATGACAAACACAAGTTGAGGATATAACCATACAAAGGTCGATACATATGAGCATGAAGCATGATACTAACCTTGTAATTTAGAAGCAACAGTTCCATTTGGCATGTAAGGATACACAAGGATCCTTTCATCAGCTGTAATACAGAACCCAATAAGATGAAGGAGATTGCGATGTGCAACCAGGCTTATCACTTCAACTTCTGTGTGAAATTGATCATCTCCAAGAGCTGAAACATGACCCTTCAATCTTTTAACAGCAAAAATTGACCCATCCGAAAAACAAGCTCTATATACTATTCCAAATGACCCCTCTCCCAAAATGTTTTCTTGACTGAAGTTGTTAGTAGCCTTTTTTATCTCTTCCAACCTGTACTGCATCAAATGACCAAGATAACCTTTTGGACCATTTTGACCTGAAATGTAAGCACGTACACAAAAAAATTAGGCATAAATTCCTCAAAAGGAATATCAAAATGCAGCATGTATTAGGAGTTGCTAGATGAAACATCCTTTGATTATATATCCCTCCTCTCTAAACCATTAGATGAAACATCTAAATAGACCCAAGCCATTTCTTCGCTTACCTATATAGTCCACCCCCTTCGGAAAAATATGAAGCCAAACCCTCCCCCCCCCCCCCATCTTACCTACTCAAAATCCTTATTTATGTTAGATCCCTAATGATGTTGTCCACAAAGAATTCAAGAGCTATGGTCTTGTGTGACATTCCTGGCTTTATGATGCTACGAGATTTATGCACCTAAAAATATTCCAAGTCAAGACTCCGAATAGGTCAATGTTGTATTATGTTTACTTGTGGATAAGGAACTTTGCTTATTCATATGGGTGAGCAAGGCCATGGCCCAAGGCTTATATATTGTTTCTTCCATGAGCATAGGGTTTCGAAGTTTCAACAATTGTGTTCCCCTCAAAACTTTCCTAGTATGAACCACATTAGGAATTTTCCAACCCAAAAGGATTGTTTGTCACTGACATGTCCTTCAGGAAGCAATAGAGCTTCAAAGACAATGGAAGGGTCAACCATGCTACATAGCAATGTTAGTATTATATTTATGATATCATAATGGGGTTACATCCTTCTTTTGAACACTTGCTTGAAGCTTTGTCACTACCTATAGGAACCTAGTCAATATTTTTAAAAAAGCAGAAGTGAAAAGTGAGCAGAGAGGCTCCACCTAGCACCTACGCTATTGTCGGCGTATGGGAAAACGGGGTTCCCCTAACCACCTGTGGGCTGGCTCCATCGGGCCATGCCCAAGAATACGGAAGGTGCATTGCGGCCCAGCAAACGGCCCAACAGAGGAAATGGGAAAGCAGACCAATGCGTGCCACTCCCAGCCGCCAACCACCCGAGTAAATACGGGTGCTTGAGTGCCTGCGGCCAAGCAAGCGCGATGAGACGGAGTGTGTCTAGGGCCCCCATGGCACGCCACCCTGGCTTGCATGGGGAAGGTGCGTAGGGTGAAGACCGAGGAAGGATCCACAGTAATGTCTCCGTTTGCCGCCCTCTTAGGTGCTAGGTTAGGCCGCAGGCTAGGGCAGATAGGATCTTTAGCCGGATTTGCTTCCCCCTTTATTGTTGCTCTATCGGCCCGGCCATCCAGGGCCTCGGTTGTACACCCCCCCCCCTCCCCCTTGGCCTATAAAAGGGGGAGGCGAACACCTTGTAAAGGGGAGACCATAAGGAATACATCCAGATAAGCAAGACATAGGCTTTTACGCTTTCGAGCAGTCTGAACCTGGGTAAATCTTCTGCTTCCCGTTTCCCGCATATGTTCGGGTCCGGATTGAGAATTAGGTCCGAGCGTCCCGCAACCTCTCTTCAAGGGCGGCCGCGCAGGCCTCTATTTGGAGGTATTTGCACACACCGTCAAGCGTATTTAGTCTATATGGGCCATCAAAGTTGTTTGTCATTAAGCACTGGCATGACTGTGGAAAAAAAGAGAAAAAAATTAAAGAAAGAGAGACTCTTGACTCTATTATTGGGCTTCACTTTGATGGCCCATATAGACTAAATATGCTTTCTGAGTTGCCCTAGAGGTCCATATTGGTCTCCAACATGTACATTGCAATAATCATTGTTGCCTTTGTCTTCTCCCCCACATTGACTCTAGCGTCATCAAGGACAAGCTTTGATCAGAAAGAAGAGCTTTACCTAGGAGTAAAAGGAAGAGGGGACGATCCAATTAGGGCTCAAATTGATCCCATTTGGTGATGGTGCTCAAGATCCACATGACTTTCACCGCAATGACATGATTGGGTGCAACCGACGGAGAGTAGTAATCAACAACAAATGGCCGAGAAATTGACAATGGGAAGTATGGGGCCAGGACTCGGTAGCCATCGATGGGCTAGAGAGTATTGCAGCGCTGGGTTTCAACCAACAAGGAAGAGTAAAAGATTCTATAGATGGCAAGAATTAAAGCTTAAGTGGAGACTCACGGGCATTGAAAGGTGTATTTACACATGCTTAATCACACATTCTAGCGCTTAAATGCTAGTTCGCTTAAATCCATTGCGTTGGGCAAGGTGAAGTGGTGACCTCGCGTGTAGCACCTTGGCCGCTTAAGCAGACAACATGATCGCTTTTTTAAACATTGAGACTAGTTCGTTCCTCCATGGATAGTCAGTCATGAAGTCCATTAGATGTTCTCATGCTTTGGCATTCTAAAGCTTAAAGAGAACTTCAATTATCAGGGGTGTGTAGTGAGAGAGGAGGGGGTTGTGATGGTTGACATGACCTCCTATGGCGTTCATGGAACCCGCTACCACTTGTGTACTTGTAGGCGAGCATGTGGATCCTTCTTGGGATTGGAAATCATATATTTCTTAAGCCATTCTCACCATCCTTCTTTATAAGATATACAAATATAGGTGATGACCACTTTGACTTGAAAACTTCTCCTAGGCACCACACACAAAAATCAGCTACACACAAAAATCAGCTATTGTTACACCTTGAGTTCAAGTCCATGATCTAAGCCATATATAACTCATCTAAGAGTTTGGGGAAGAAGAAGGTATAAAAGAAGAAGATGGAGTGTTACATAATGGATTCAGGATGGTCAATGGCACAATTTTCTTATGGCTTGATATCAACTGTTTGTCAATCATTTCTATCGCCAACTACACTAAAGCCAGTTTAATATTATTAGGATGGTTGCCTCAATACATGACATTCCATATTTAGATATTGCATATACCTAGGTAAAGTATTGGATCATTGCACTTGTGCTTTTCCAAAGTTGTTAGCATTTTAGGATATTTGTGATAGTTTCATCATTCTACATAGTTGTGCCCATTTTTTCTCCAAATCAAAAAGTATAATATTTTTGAACCCTCTTAAATATTATCATATAGAGATTGGCATCCATTTTGTTGAGCTCCAACCTCATACAAAAGACTCCCATTCATTTCAGTTATGGGCCAACAGAAGTTTTCCACCAAATCGACCTACAAGAGCTTGTTCTTGGGCATTATGCATTTTGAGCATAATATGGAGGATGTAACATGAGCACCAAGGGCATGATGAAGCACAATTCTTCTATGTTTTCAAGAAAAATAGCACCATTTTATGTAGTTCCTCTTGAAAGTACAAGATTCTTGTGCATCTTTCTATCACTAATTATCGATATCGTGACCAAGGGCTTGCAATGCTAATCATCATAGACTTTGCTACAATCTTTGTGTCTAAGAGCCTTATGGGTTATACAATATAATTAATTTCCTTATTAGTTGTAGATATCATTTTTAGATAATCAAGAGGGAGGAAGGAAGCATCATGACTTGTTTTTTCTCGAATATACAGGAGAGTTGCATATTATTGAAGTAAGAGAGGAACAAATGGTCATGTATGAGGCAAGTAAGACATCCCTACTCTAGACTAAGATATAAAGAGCCCGTTGAGTTACATAATCATCAATCTATGACACACATGTAGGCCTCTCCAGTCCATACACTAAGGGTAGGACCTGGTGGGAATCAAAATCCTCTGCATTAGGAGTCCCAGGTAGTTATAAATGCAGAGAATGCCTTTTGAGCATTACCTCGCATCTAGGTCGTCCACGTTCAAGACGAGGGTTGTGATTGCTTGCTAGTTACTAGAACATCGATGCCTCCTTTCATTCATTCACACAATCACCGTACGACAAAGTCCCGCCGCCATGCCTGCTCTCGTGAAGTTGCGCTCTTTGAAGGCTACATGAATGCCTGCTCGTGTGCTTGCATGAGGAGACGGCACGCCAAGCGACATGTGGAGGTGGAGCTACATGTAGTAGGCAGAGATGTCTCAATTATGAGGACATATAACCATCCTAGATCGAGTGTTTCAATCAAGAAATCAAGGTCAAAATGCAGAGTAGATCTATCTGATTTATGTCGCATTTATCTCAATCAAGACTAAATTTGGCATTATTATAGATTGATTTCCCAATTTACAATCAAGCCACATTGACACGAGCTTCTGTCCATTGAGAATGGGGATGTTGCTTGCACGCCGAGACAAAAGAAGGCATCCTCCCAGTATACAATTGCATGACGAACATGGTCGAGAGCTCTTGGCAGGGCCACCGCTCGCCATGGTTGACGTGCATTGGGCTTTGCTTGATGTCGTTCGAGCACGTGTGGGCCATCGCGTGCTGCTCGATGGTCCTGTCACATCGGTTGTCAGTGACAAGGCCAGCAACAATATCATAAGGACCGACACTTTTTCCCCTCTAGCCAGTATGGAGATGGAGTAAAATACACCATTAGATGAGTTTGAGACATGTTGGATGGCTCAAATGGGAGCTAATGCTGCCTCTACATTGAGTGAAGAGTTGCAAGCTAATGCAGAGGATATGGATCCAACTCTCACCACTACCTCATGACCAAAATCTTTGAGGCATTATAATCCTATGAGGCAACACAGGTGTCGTTCATCATCATATATAGGACCAAAATAGGCTATTCATGTCTAGATTAGCATCATCAAACATGTTGTCACTATGGTTCTTCCATATGATCCAAGCACCAAGAATGACCATAGTGTTGAATCTTTTTTTTTTGTCTTTTGGAACACACATGCTTGCTTGTTCTTCTCCAACATTTTGCAAACATCGGACCCTCCATGCTTGGTATGTTAGCCTGGAAACCCAAAAACGGTAGCACTTGGAACCAAAAATACCATGCAAATACACATGATGTTAAGAGGTGTTGAATGGTCTCATCTGCTTGATCACAAAGAAGACATTGGTTGGGGTGAGGTATATTCCATTTAGCCAAATGATGCACTGGCCAACATAATTGTGAACAGCTAACCAAAGAAAAAGGTTATCGCCTCGTTGAAGAAGGATAGGATGAACGAAAAGAGAAAGAACCTAAGGTTTCAAATCTTCAGAGAAATGGCTTCATAAATATCTCACATGAGAGTGATTACATGTCGCTTCTCAAAGGACAATAGAGAAATGAAAAACAACATTGAATCCCAAAGAAGGGCTTAATACAAGAAACACAATAAGGACACTACAAAGAGAATTACACATGTAAAGACACAAAAGGCACATATTCCTTGGATAAGTTTCTTGTTGTGCCACAAAGAAGTAGCAAAAAAAACACCCCACCATCACTCCTAGAATAGCAAACAACTCCGTCGAAGGGGATGACCATATGTCGTGTAGAATGGTGTTGCTAAATGACTGTGACATGTCTAGGTGAAGGCATATGAGCAACAAAAGGAAGGAACAGGAGCAAGGTGGAAACTCTAATAGCACGATCCATGTCCGAGAAAATTAGTTTGTTTCAAAAGCTTCATCTTGGCACCTAAGTTTGTAATCATGATGTAAAACCAACACTAGCTAACATGCATGGACATTGTTCGCACAACAATAATTGTTAAGAATAGGTTTTGCCACAAAAAAAAAGTGGCAACAATGCACTCTATTAGGCCATCTGTGAATCAATCATGATCACCATGGCCTCCGGTGGACTTGATGTTGAAGCAACGAGAAGACACGGTAGTTAGCCAAGTGTCACATGAGACAGACATGGTGCTTGGAGGGTGACAGGTGGATGTGGACGGAAGCAATGAGGCATTGAGGACCTCCAAGGAAATACCTTCATGGATTATATAATGTGCATGCCATTATTGCGTGTTTGGGTGTGTACGAATAGGGTTTTGACTGGAGAACATACGAGCTGCATTGGAAGTTCCACAACAATTCCTTTAGGGAGGGAAGTGATGCCCTTGGTGTGCAAATGTACTATCGTTGCATGCCACCACATAGATTTAGTTTGTCTCCCAACACACCTCATCGGATCTGGCAAAAGAAAGAAGCAAACTTGGGTGCCCATAGGGTGAGCCCCAAGCTCCCCAACATGAGAGGTGAGATTCAGGTTGGATCCTATGAGGGAGGGCCTAGCAAAGCTCCCCACCGGACGCATTGGTTTGCACCTTGCCCAACATGGATGTAGTTCAACTTCAAGAAGAGAGAAAGAAAAAGGAGGGTGTGAGAGGAAGGAGTTATGGCTACAGCAGGCACTGATTTTTGAAGCTGTCCTTGATGGCTGACGACGCAGCCGAATAAGTAGTTTAGTTGGTGGGGGGCTTTCAGGTGGCGGCTGAGTCCCGAGTCACTCGTTAATAGAAATTGTCAAAATTATTTGCTACTATATCATGATATAGCTAGATTTCGCAAATCTAAGAAAAATAAAGTGAAGATACAAACTTCGAATGTGACAAATAGAAAACCAATACATCAAAAAGTCTAAAATGTGTAGAGATTCCAACATAATTGTCCATCTCATATTTAATTGCCCAATCCAATGTACTAGCTTCCCTCTAATACCAAAAGAATTAGAATAATCCATACAACAATGAAATTTTTTTATGTTTAAACAAGTTTCTATGAAAGTGTAAGCTAAGAAGAAAAAGAATACTGGGACAACCCAGACTCAGTAATACTTATAGCCGATGGATCATCTGCAATGCAATACATGAACCTATTTAGGCCTTTTTCAGATGAACGTGTTCTCCAAGTTAAACAAAAACATAGCTATATAGCTGTAATTAATTTGGAAGGAATATTATTACCCTCTACAACTGCGAAGACCTGTGCAGGCTGCTGATGCTGACGACGACGACGACACAGGAACAAGGCAGCTCCAGTACTGAACGTAGCCACAATGCAAAAAGTCGCTATACACAGCACAAGAAGATAACGGTCTTCTTCTTCGGTGCCATTTGAATTGGCTGGAAAGGTAAAAAATTAATTTTTGTGAGTAGCATGTCCAGGCAAAACAAGAATGGATGCTCAAATTTCGCAGAAGAAATTGAAATCGTCTAATATTAAGAAAAATGAACAAACCTGGCTTTTTTGTGGGGGATAGTGCGATAGGGGGGAGATCATCCTGGTCCGCTGTCACGTAAGAGCAGTTTCCTCCAAAAAGAGGATTGCCATCTCCCGATTCACCTTTTCCACAGTTGACGCCCCTTAGCAATGGATTTCCTTCAAGGCTGCTCAGGTTTGACACAAGGAAATGAGAAAGAAGACTACTAACTTAATTAGTAGCCCCTTCAGTTTTCTTTTATTTATGTTAGGACACAGCTCCTAGTGCAAAGATGAACATATGCAGATGACTCGTCTGTCTTAACCACAAGGAAACAAAATCGGAGAGAATACAAAGTTTACTCTAGAGAGATCATATCGAGTCAGGATAGATTATGCAGATTGGCATATGACCATATGAACTCGAAATCACTTACATGACAATACTTGCACGAAACATTGGCCGGCGACCACTCAGGTTATTAAATGAAAGATCCCTGCAAAGATAGGAATTTGGAGCTCAAATAACGCTCCAAAACAGAGTAAAAGAAGGATTCAGTCATCATAAAAGAAAAGGATTTGCTAAAGAAGATACAGTCTCAGGATCTTGGGAGCGGTGGATAGTGAATCAGGTATGGGTCCGGACAAGCTGTTATTGTTCAGGTCCCTGAAGGAAAGAGACAAAGAACAATTAAAAAAAGAAAAGGCGTGACGTATAAGACAGGATCAATGCTGATGTATACTTGGACATGTTTATGAAACGCTGGTAATAAGGAGGAAGAGTGAGTGGTCTTACAAAAACTGGAGTTTCAGCAGACCGCCCAGTGCACTTGGGATGGTTCCATTGAACTGATTGTTGGACAGGTCGAGTTTCTGTAGCAGCTGCATCCGGCCTATGGTATCCGGGATTGGACCGGAAATTGCATTTTGGGACAAGTACCTGCCAAAAAATCCATACCGAATGAACCCCTGATCGATTTCCTCAGACACGAATGCTTCCAAGAAACCAAAATCTGATTAATTCAGAGTAATAACTTCGTGGGACAAACTAGTGAGGTGTTATTTCAGAGGAACAGAATAATTTCGCCATGAACAGGACAAGGGCCCCGGGCCCCTCCTGGATCGCCTTGGAATTACTGCGTTCCATATGGTGTTAACTGAAAGAGAAATTCAAGACGGGGGCCTTACAAAACTCGCAGCGACGTGAGTCTCCCTATCGCCGGGGACAGCGTGCCGGACAGGTTGTTCTGCTTCAGGTTCCTACGAACAAATAAAGGAAGCATGCATGAGAGATCAGGCTCCAATTTGACCGACCATGTAGGTTGACACACAGCATCATGAACAGATAACAGAACGTGAAGGGTATACGTACAGCTCGCGGAGTTGGCCGTGGTGGCAGTAGACCATGCTCCAGCGGCACGGGTTCTTTGCGGCGTCCCAGTCACGGAGGACGCGGCCGGGGTCATGCAGCGCCGCCTTGACCGCCATCAGCGCCGCCACTGCAAATCAAAATTAAACCGCACGACGACGACGATCAGCACGCCGGCCGCCCGGAACAGACGAACGCGCGCGCAGGAAGAAGAAGCTGAAAGACTGCGGCGCGTCACGTACCTTCGTTGCTGAAGTTCCCTGCCGCGGCGGAGGCGGCGGGGAAGAGGGCGGTGGCCACGACGATCACCATCGCCGTGAACAACATCAGGGAAGCTCCGCGCCCGCCCATGGCCGGCGCTCGCACTCGCTCGGGGTGGGAACGCTGGTGGTGCTAGTGGCGAAACGGTGGGCGACGAGGAGAGGAATGCGAGACGATGACGATGCGAGTGAGAGAGAGGACTGCAAGCTAGGCAGAGCGGAGGAAAGGCGAGGCAATGACGCCACCGGGAGGAGGGAGCGCGCGGGCGAGGGCGCCTTTTCCCTTTGTCCCATAGCGCTAGCTAGCAACGCTCCGCTGGCTTCAGTTACCGGTGGGCGACGCCTTGCCTGGGCGGGGCGCGTGAGTAGTGACGACGCCCTTGGAGATGTGGGGGGGTGATGCCATCACCGGCGCTACACGCCGGCCAGGGCATGCATCCTGCAGCCCTTCTCCTTGCCGTTTCGACTTTTTTTTTTCGCGAAAAGAGGGAGGGAGAGACGGGGGGAGGAGTCTTCTAGAGGGTAGACCAGGCCAGCAGCGTCTTGGTAGTGATTAAAAACTTGCTAATTATAATATTTAGCTCATATATATCATATCCAAGCTAGTATATATACCTCATTACTACGTGCCAAAAGTTGAGTGCAAAATAACTAGAGCGATGAATAATGTGACCTAGCTCCTAAGATCTGCAACGACATACGTTGAGTGCAGCACTTGGATCGACAGAGTTTTCATTCAACATTTTTTTCAGAAAAAGGTTTTCATTCAACATGGAGAGGCATATTACGAAAACTTTAAATAGAGCAGTATCCAGAACCGAATCCATGGCAAACTGTGGTGGTTTCATTCAAAGTTTCAAGGATGCCGCTGAATTTACTGAAAGGAAAATTAAATGTACCAGAGTTCTGAAATGAAAAGGAGCATACATTTATGGCCAGTGAGAACTGCGTAAGACGCGGAAGTATAACCATTTTCAGTTCCTTTCGTCAAAAAAAAAAAACATTTCAGTTTCCAGTGCTCTCTCTGTGTCTCTGGTCTCATATTTGGTCCATGGTCCCAATGCCCTCCAGGTTAACCAAAAACAAGTGGGAGTCAATTTGATGTGTTCGTTTACATTTCAATAAATATGAAGGAGATATTGTGTAGTACTCGTTTGAGTCTGATTGTTCAATTGAGAAGTACATACCTGCTCAAATTCAGGTTGATGACAACTCGAGGAGCCTACCCTAATCTGAATCTCCCATCGATAGGTTTACTGAAATACAAATACTTAAACATATCTAAGTTACACTAGTGCAGTTTATCCATGAAAATATTTGGATTGGCGAATGAAAAAAAGCTGCGTCATAATGAGGTATTAATGGGCTTTACAGGCCCACTTCGACATACGAAGATGTTCAGCTTAGAATATTCAGGCATCTCCATAAACTTAGCACGCAATTCTGACAAAGTCACTCCTTTCTTTTTTGCCACCCAGACATACTGAATATGAAATACAGTAGCCAATTTTTACTTGTTAAAATGCGAACCATAACCAAAACTTCACATTGTTTTTTGGCTGATAAAGTACATAAAAAGTCCAGATTCCCAAATGGAGATTGAAAACGAGTACTCCCTCCGGTCAGAAAATATTTTTGTTTCGGACAAGCAAAGACAACTAAAAATGAACTACGGATGTTTGTCCAAACGACAACAATAAAAAAAACAGAGGAGTATATTACAAGCAATAAAAAACAGAGGAGTTACAAGCAAGCTCTATAGTTCTACGCTGTACATTCAAAAGTATAACTGACGACTGTGCCTAACATATAGGAATTTTACATGGTCGAGGTGCTCGCATTCTGATTTCACCAAGCTGTGTCTGACCTTGCACTACCCGAAGCATTTGGTTTCAGCAAAACTCACGAGCACAATAGTTTTCAGCTGAACACAGCACTCTAACTACACCGGTAACAGTATTACAAGTGTCCGCATCCTGTGCTATTCCTTACAGGCAAGACTTTCTTGTTCAATTCCGATTTCTACAATTAACTGCATTCAGAGGAGGACATCATCGTCATCATCCCCAAGGATTGACAGAGAGAATGGTGCAATGGCGACATTGAACGTCGAAGACCCAGCTTTGTCGATGTGTTTCATCTCAAAATCACCTTCCTACAATTCAAACCGAGTTAAGGTAAGCACCATTGTGCAGATATATGAGACACAAGGATCTTAATCAACAATAAACTTTAGGGATGTTTAAATTAATCACTCCTATTTTCTGCTGTCACACTCATTAGCAGTACTAAAACAAAACTGGGAACTGTCTACTGACACCTGTTTTTCCACACACAAAAAAAAGACATCAAAAAGATATAAGTTGCTGAAGGCTTCTACAGAAAAGAACTCCTGAAATATTACCATTCTTCCATTTGGAGTGTTTAATGGGCATGCAGAAGAGTACTCAAAACCAGTCTTCGGGAATATGACAGGTTGCTCTCCAACAACACCCACTCCCCTGGCATAACAATGGAGTAGATCCTCTAAGCATGTTCTTACAATAGTTAAAAAGTACAGTGCAATAAACACTAACCAGATATTCTCAGTCCTTCCATTTCCATCAGTGACAATCCAATGTCTTCTGAGAAGCTGAATAGGGCGCTGGGAATTATTTGTGATTCTGATTCTATAAGCAAAAAAGAACTGCCCCTTCAAAGGCTGGCTTCGGCTCTCGATGTAGACACTCCTAACTTGAACTCTTATCCCCTAAAAGTTAACATCCCAACTATATTATAGGAAATAAAGGTAACTCAATAAATAAATATGAAGTGATACTCTACCAGTTTTAATAAATATACTATTGCTACAAAGAATATGAGAAAAGACACCCTTCCGTTCTTTTAATCAGTGACATGTTTAACCTAAAATTCATAAGTCCACAAAACACTTGTTTAACAACAGCAATTCCTTGACATCTCAAGCTCCACATGTGAATTGCATTGCAGAATTGGACCAGTAGATCTAAAATGTTCTACTGACTAAAATTCAAGTTCAGGTCAAAGTGATCACATGATGCAAGGGCTTGAATAGCAACCAGGTCATATTGACATAATGGATGTTTTAATTTAAATTTCTATAGGCATGCTTAAACATGTGAAGAAAATAGGAGTACGGACATGACACAATAAAAATATGGAAGTTCCAAAAGTTAATGCCAAAGCATGTGATCAATATGTGATGTACATGACTTAGATAACCAGCGTCAACATTATGCAAGTTTGACCAGGTCAGATGGAAAATATGACTACCCTATGAGATCACTACTTTTTATGGTGAATCTGAAAATTATTTCCACATAACAAGAGCCAAGTTTCCAAGTAGGTTCTTGGTCACATAACAAGCAGAGACTTTCTGACTAATGGTACTTCTTACTAAAATGACAGTACTTTCTAAAGAAAGCTCCAAATGTTCAAACGATTTTCTAGGATACTATAGTAGTACTTTGTAAATTGAAAGAGATATATAAAAAAATAACAAATAATATATTACCAGAGTTGTCGCGTCACTAGAACATTTCAGGAGGCAGTGGGGAGCCAAAATCTTCAATTCATCCCTATACTTAGCAGCATCCTGATAAATACAAAAAAATATATATAAACATGGAGCCCGTAAGAGATGAAAAGAACAAACTTGCTACAATGTTGTTGATGAATTCTGAGAAAGATCCACTGCATTAATAGTTAAAGGACTGCAAATGTCAAGTGGCACAAGTAGAGCATAAGTGGTATGGCTGAATGACCAAAGTTCAAACCGTGAGATTGGTTTAGAGGACGAGCAATTCCAACCATGAGAGTGGAATAGAGAACACATGGTAAAGCACATGCATATTGGTCTTAAAGACTTGATATTCTCAGTACCATGAACGGGTGAAAACGTTATGGGGACATCAGTGGTCAACCTTTATATGGAGCACTACCTAACCGAGTCCCTGCCTTGGTCAACTAGTGTCAACAAGAATGGTTGATCCTTAGAACAACTGATCAATTCAAATGCATCATCTAATTTAGCCAATGTTAATTCCGCTTTAGAAATATTGGAACTAAAGTAGTAAAATTGGAATTTGCAAGAACAACAGATAGCACGAGTACACTACCTCAAACCTCTCCTCCTCTGTCGCTTTCTTCATCAATCGGCGGAGACGTAGCACGGGATCCTCCTCCTCGAACGACCTCAGCGAGTCCCTTAGCCTCGCAGCCTCCTTGTAATCCTGCAACCAATTCCAATTTGAGACGAACAGCCTCAATTCGGATGCACGATGGTACGGAACTTTGACTTTCTTGCGAAACATCCCACCTCGAATTGGGCAGCCACGGCGAGCTGCTGCTTGAGCATGGCATACTTCTGGCTCCTCATCAGGAGCGACGCCGCTGCCTTCTCCTCCTCCTCCCTCCGCGCCGCCTCATCCCTCTCCTCGTCTCTACCTGGCGAATTTGAGCTCGAATTCGCATCCGAGGCCGCTGCCGAAGCCACCACCGCCCGGCGCGCCGCGAGGAGCCGACCCCGCGGCCACCTCGCAGCTCTTGACCTTCGCCCCGCCCACGCAGCCATCGGCGCCGGCGCCGGCGCCGTCGGCCTCAGACCCGTCCACTGCATCTTTTCCCTCTTCCCCCACCAAGAAACCAAATCGAATCGATGAAATGAAAGAATTCCGCGGCAACCAGATCGCTGCGGCTCCCGAAGGCGGGTGAATGGCTGCCCAGGCTTCGCTCTCCCGCTCCTCCCCGCCGCTAAAATTAGGCGCTGTTCATGTCCCCCATTTCTGTGGCTCCGCCGCCTGCCAAGAAACCCCGATACCAACCAGCAAGGCAATAGGAGTGAGGTAAAGAAAAAAATCAAAATCTAGAAGCTAATGCCTAATTAGCGGCTGGAGAATCATTATTCGACTGGATAAGACATGGAGCGCGTCGGAGTCAGGGACTCCAGGAGGAAAAGATCCTGCCTTGTAGACGGGCAGCGAGCCAGCGACACCACAAGCGCAGGCACAGCCACGGCAGCCGCAAATAGTTCGTCGGCGGTGACCACTCGCAAATGAGAAAAGATTTTTTTTTTTTTTGGGGTCCACGCCCTCAGTATTGGGTCTTTGCGATAAATGTCGACACAGTAATAAATTCAGGTCAAATTTACTTTTTTTTTGAAGAAATAAATTTCAACTCTTATGTATCAATCAAGATCTAAAACATCCGTGCCCTGCCTAAAAGCACGACGCGAACATTGAGAAGTCGCTAGGAAATAATTTAACAAATCCAAACTCTGGTTCCCTTGCAAGAAAAAAAAATAGCCAAACTCTGGTTAGATTACTAGTATTGTACTCGACTATGTCAGTGTTCATCCATGTTTTCATCCATGCAATGTCACGCAAAGCACAATTTTCATCCATGTTTTAAATCATTCCTTCCACGTGGAGCCTTGTGAAGAAGAATCAAAGTCAGGTTTCCTTGCACATACTCGATGTCCATCCCATTTTTTTAGTTTATGTTTAAAAAATATACTGAGATCGAGTCTATTTTCAAGTTTTATCTACTAAGTAGTCAAATTCGAAAATATGTGATAAAATAATTTGAAAACATGTTTTATATTGAGTACAAAATGAAAATAAATTATGTATGTTTATTAGTTATGATTGGCTGAGATATGCTTAGATAATTGTTTTAAGTTGGAGACTCACCTCTTGAGACTACTAGTGTCATTCTCTAGCATTCTCTAAAAAGTAAATGTATCAAGATAACTATAATAAGAATGACCTGAGATGTGTAAAAAAGATACGAAGTCAGATGAATATGAAGTCCAAGAAACCATGGGTTCAGTGAATCAGCTTTTTAGTCGTAAGTTCCTACCTTCACTTGGACATTAGCTCTCGGGTTGGGATGGATACCTTGGGTCAGATGCTCCTACCATAACTCGGACATTAACTCTTGGGTTGGGATGGATAATTTGAGTTAGATGTTCCTACCTCAACTGGTCTTGGGGAAGGAGAAGATGGAGGCGACGAGCTTTGTTTTAGAGAGTAGCTCTAGGAGAAGGTCATGGTTGAACTTGGTGTGGTCTTCTCACTCGGATTTGGCAATGGAGACGAAGATGATCTGCTCCGCCCTGCTTAGCTTGAAAGAGGGGGGGGGGGGATAGGAAAGTAGCGATAGCGATAGTGTGAGTCAACTTGGCAAAGAGAAGGGAAGCTAAACGACGACATATAGCATGTGTCATTGCAACAAATCACAATGAACGTGTGGCAACCATGCACAATAGCTGGCGCGTATCAACCATGCACGGTGGCTCGTTCGTGGCAACCATGCACGGTGACTGGAGGTCAGAAATTCTAAGTTTCACTTAGATATTGGTTATCTGGACTGCCTGCTTTAGGATTCCATTCATCATCTCTCTCTCAAAAATCCAAACGGCCAACCAAATGAGGTTCGAAAATTATAAGAACTATAGGGATTAAAGAGGATATATCAAAGAGTATGAAACAAGCAGAATCACTAAAAGAATTGTTGTATAAATAAAATTATAATTCTCTAAAATTGGGTATTTGAGCTATTCACAATGGTAGGTACATTAAAGAATGGATCAAAATTCAATGCATATGGCCACATAGAAATGCTAAAAGGATGCTCATGATGCATGAGTATGTTTGATGACAAGCAATTGAAAATTGGCACATTACATTTATGTGTTGTTGCATGATAAGATGTGGACATGTGGTAAAAACTACTTTTTAATAAATTATCATTGACACTGCCACTTGAAACAATCAATCCATAAAATTAATATGCTTAAAACATCTAAATTAAGGTAGTTAATACAATCAGCAAACTCTTGATATATCATACATATGTAGGATATGACATATGGCTTGAAATATAATAATAGTCAATAATTGCTACAAATGCATTCCCAACTATGAGACAAAGTAGGCATGTGTTAGTCTATAATAGTTTGTGAGTAAAACAATGGCTTCTAAACTACTGTGATACATATTGCTATAATGAATGGTGTGTTATCCTTTGGAATTTCACGCACAATAACAAAAATAAAACATAAACTTATTGTACACAAAGACAAGAAGAAGGTTATGATAATCTTCTTTGTGTAGATGTTTTTTTGTAGTAGATCGGAGCATTTAGGATCATCACGTATTTATCTTATATTTTTTCTAATTATGAAAAACTTTTGGAATCAAAATAAAATTTGATAGTAGTAGATTGATTTCTTTGTCTAGAGGTAACAAAGTGGAACAAATTTTATTACAACAGCAAGACAAGTGGTCCACAACAAATTTATAGTAGCGAAGAGCCACTTCATTGCATGCTTTGCTGTCATTATAACGTACTTAAAATAATATAAACACAATTTGCATATGAAAAGATATTGGGGAGAATTTAATTAGTCTCAACCAGTCGTTTCTTGAAATGGTAAGCAATTAAGATGTACAACAGTAGTACAATATAACCATTGATGAGACTATCAGCTAGCTATAATTAATGGTGTGTTGTCCTTGTGGAATTCCATGCACGTCCACTAAAATAGAACATGAAAATTATGCAGAACTCATTGTTCAAAAAGTCAAAAAGAAAGTTGTGATGATCTTCTTTGTGTATATGTCCTTTGTAGCGTAGCGGAGCATTTAGGATCATCACAGGTATTATAGTGTTTATCTTCTCTTTTTTTACTGGTCATGAAAAAACTCCTGCAATAACAGGATTTATTTCTTCATCTAAAGGTATAAAAGTGAATTGGATTTTGTTGCAACAGCACCACATGTGGTCTAAGGATTTATAGTTAGTCATCTCATTCTATCGTAGTGAGAGGATACGGAAGAGCCATTATACTACATGTCTAGTTGTCATTATAATGTATTTAAAATAATTTAAACAGAGTATGTATATTAAAAGATGTTAGGAAGAATTTAATCAGTCTCAACCATTTTTTTAAAATGACAGTTCATTAAGATATACAGTAATATAGTATGATTATTGATAAGACTAGCCATAATAAATAGTTTGTTGTTCTTGTAGAATTCCACACAATGTGACGAAAAGTAGAACATGATAATTGTGCAGGTCTTTGTTCAGAAAGATAAGAAAAAGGCTGCGCTGATCTTTTGTTGCATATCCACTTCGGTATTAGAGCCTTTAGGATCAGGATTGGTGTTATATATTTATCTTCTCCTCTTTTTTTTGTTTTCAGATGATAAAACAACTCGTGCAATGGAAAATAGAATTTTTTTTCAAATAATAGAAAACAGAATTTGGCCGTAGTAGATTTCGTCAAGAGGGATAAGAAAGTGAAACGGATTTTGTAGCAGAAGGAGAAGCAAGCCGGACGGGTGGTTGCTCCGCCTGGCGTGCATCGTGCAGCAGGCGGTCTTGGGCTCGTGGCTGGGAAGAAAACCCACGCGCGCTGGCCGCCAGAAAAAAGGCCTTTGCGCCGCCCAAACCTGGCGACCCACGACCCAGCGCTGGTGTTTCCGGGCGGCGCTGGTTTTCGCCACCGTTTCCCATTCCCTCCCTCTCCGTCCAGGTCCGGTCCGCGGCTCCTCCCCGTGGCGTTGATTTCCGCCGGCTCGTCCCGTCCCGTCTGTCTCGTCTCGCGCGCCAGAAACTGCCGCCATCGCTTTCCCTTTCCAGCTCCTCTTTCTCATCCCCCGGATGCGTCCGCCATAAATGGACGCCAACTGACAGCGGCAGCACTCGCCGTTGCTCGCCTCCCGCGCTCGCTCCCTCCTTCTAGGAACGCCACGAGCGTTTCGTGCCCATTGTCGCTGCAATCCCGTCGCTTTGTTGTTGTGGTCCAAGAAGGGGGAGTTCCAGGAACCTAGGAACAGGGGCGGGGCGAGATGCAGAGCATGGCGGCGACGACGGCCTCCTCGTCCAGAGCCTGGGCGGCGGCGCGCCGCTCGTCCGCCACCCCGACGCGCCACATCGCGTTCGCGTCTCGGCCAATCTCCTCTCCGTCGTCGGTGTCGTCTTGCCGCTGGCCGGCGGCCGGCGCCGACTCGCCCGTCGGTATTCGCGGGGGACTGCGTCCGCTCCCGGCGGGCGTCTGGCGGGGCGGCCTCGCCGCGGCGGCCGCGTCGCAACCGGCGGAGGGGGACGGGAAGCCGGATGCCGCCGACATTTCCCGGACGCTGCAGCTCGGGGCCATGATCCTCGTCTGGTACCTCCTCAACATCTACTTCAACATCTACAACAAGCTGGTACCTCCCGGCTCCCTCCCTCGCCTTCTTTCTCACCGAATCTTTTAAATCGTGTACTACCAACGGGTCATTTACTAATGGTTTCCTCGATTCGAATCGAATCTTCTAATTTGTTCTGACCTCTGAATTGTGCGTGGCCCGTGATGTGATGCGCAGCTACTGAAAGCGGTGCCCTTCCCTCTGACCATCACCACCTTCCAGTTCGCGTCCGGATCCTTCTTCATCACTCTCATGTGGCTGCTGAATCTGCACCCCAAGCCTAAGCTCTCCCTTCAGCAGGTATTGATTGTTTGGTAAACGATAGGTGATTATTAAGTGATGAAGTTGTGGGGTACAGACACTAGCTGCATATCCTGCGCAAATGATGGATTGAAATCCTTCTGTCTGAAATTGAGTTGTCTTTAGTCATTTTTTTATCCCACTATCTACATTAATTCTACATTTGATTAAACTGTGTACTACCAATATTGGTCTAATCATCTGATTGATCGTGCCGCTGCTGTTTTCAATTGCTTATGCAGTGTGCAAAACTCCTGCCCTTGGCTTTGATCCACGTGCTGGGAAATGCTTTCACCAATATGAGTTTGGGCAGGGTGGCCGTCTCCTTCACGCACACAATCAAGGCCATGGAGCCTTTCTTTTCCATTCTTCTCTCTGTGTTGTTCCTAGGGGAGGTAGTTGCTTCACTCATTCTGTGTTGTTCCTAGGGGAGATAGTTCCCTCTATATTGTCCTAAAAATGGATATTATATATAAACATAATATTTTTTATGCAGACACCTTCCATCCTTGTATTGGGTTCGCTTGTCCCAATTGTTGGTGGAGTTGTGTTGGCATCTATGACTGAAATTTCTTTCAACTGGTCAGTGGTATTTGCAATTTCTAGGTTTCGTATGTCCAAGGAAGGTTCCAATCTGTGACTCTACTTTTTCAATACTTTGGAGAATAGGATCGGATTTTGGAGTGCCATGGCTTCCAACCTTACCAATCAATCACGAAATGTTATTAGCAAGAAAGTTCTTGCTGATAAAGAGGTGATCTTTTCCCACAAAACATTCTTTACAATTTACTCACTCGAGCGATTCACAAAATCGCGACAGTGGAACTTGATAAATAATGTGTATTGTTTAGTGGTCTTACACAATTTGTTTCGTATTACAGGAATCTTTGGATGACATAAACCTCTTTTCGGTAATGACTGTCATGGCTTTTTTGTTGTCTGTCCCGCTAATGCTTTCTGTAGAAGGCATCAAGTTCAGTCCATCATACCTTCAGAGCATTGTGAGTATTGCCAACTTGGAAAAGCTGAAATTTGGAATGCTTCCCTTTTTATCCCTCATGATTTTATTTATCTAACCACAAAACATTCTTGATGTGCAGGGAATTAATATTAAAGAGCTATGTATGAAAGCAGCACTTGCCGGCACATGTTTCCATTTTTACCAACAGGTGGGGATTACTAAAAATACTTGTTTTTATCGTTTATAGTCTTCTATATAGTTTGTAAATTTGTCTGTTAGTGGCTGTCACTGTCAGGGTACTTACACTGATGTAACTTATAGTTCCTAGCCAATACTTGGAGTTTTCTTGGGTTCAAATACGACATTATCTTCAGCAATTTTGAATAAATTTCATTTTGTGTCTGCAAAGTATCTGACTTATGTACAGAAGCTTCTCTGCCTTGTCTCATTATCTTTGATCAACGCATTTTTGAACATATATATTTGACCATGTATTACCATGGATCTGTTTCATGTTTGTTTATGTGGCAGGTTTCATACAGTTTATTAGCTAGAATGTCACCTGTAACGCATTCTGTCGCCAACTCACTTAAACGTGTTGTGGTCATCGCGTCATCTGTCATCTTCTTCAGAACTCCAATTTCTCCTATAAATGCCCTTGGTAACATTACTGTTTCTACCTCACACAATATTTTTAATAAAACTCACGTCCAATTACTTGACTCTGAATTATATTATTATTTTTACTGCCTGCAGGAACTGGTATGGCTGTTGCTGGGGTTTTCTTGTATTCTAGATTAAAAAAGGCAAAACCAAAGGTTAAGGCTGCATGACTTCAACTTATCCTGGAGTAACTAATAAACAGAAGGATCAATAATTTGGGACTATCAATTCATGAAGTAATGGTAGCAACCATTAGGCATTACTGCAGTTCATGTACCATATTCCCGCGCTAGTTCTGAGTAGCTTGTATATAAGAATTTTCTCAAGAAGTTTGTGGTGGAAAAGCAATAGAAATTCGTTGTCAGAAGTTTCGTGAGAATAGGAATTTTGGCATATAGTAGAGAACGGTGTCCATTCACCTGATTCTCTCAAAATATGGATGATGCCTCTGTCGCTATCTTCTTTCAGCATCACTGATGTTTGCAGCGCATCTAGCAGCTTAAAATTCACACTTCTGGCTTTAAAATGCATCTAATATGATTTGTTTGACTTATGCAAAAGTGGTCCTGTTTGCATAAATTCAGTTACCAACTTGTAGATGTTTCATAGTAAATTGTAACTTTGTTAAATACGTAGTTCTTTTGTTGAAAGGATGCATGTTTATAACTTTATTGTCTGAAAGTCTTTGTTCAATAAAAATATCGGAAGTGAATGTCAAAGTTCCAAAGAGAACTGTTCTGCTTCAGTGCCAGGACATTTCGATGATGTACACGTACACCTCTGTTTATTTGTTCTTTTCTGGAGGCTGAAAGAATGAAACATCCCAGCAAGCATGAGAAAGGGGTTGTTCATTTCCATGATCTAAAGGGTTAAAACTAAACTTCAATCCAAATTGTAGCTCTAGGGTAGAGAAGAAAAAGGGCTAAAAGTAGAGCTAAACTTAGCTCTATAGAAGAAAAAAGACTAAAAGGAAAAAGAGGGTTAAACTTTAGCTTACAAGAGGTGCTAAAGTTTAGCTCCTAATGAAAACAAACACCCCAAAAGGGCAGAATTGCTGCGTGATACTGACAGCGGTACATAGATGCCAAGTGAGAAGAAGTTCCACTCCACTGTCTGCTGATCGAGCAGAGCACCACAAGTGTTCGTGAAAATTTTGTGGTGCCAAAGCTGCAAAGAGTTGTTAGCTAGATTTGTCCATTCTCTTGTGATTGTGACAGTGGAAAGTAGCTGCGAATTGAAAACTGGACATATGATGTTCGAGAAAATCCTTCGAGTATATTTCGTCATCATTCCTTATTTCCGAAACTGTTCTTATTCCAACAACAACAAAAAAAAACAATGCACCAAAATCTCGAGATCAAACAACCAAACAAAAAGAAGAGGACGATCAGATCAGTGCACGGCTCTCTCTTATGTGGTGAGGATGGGCGGGAGGTAGTCCGACTTGGCGCCCAGCACCTTGGCCTTCGTGTCAGGGAAGAACTCCACCCCGGGCAGCTGCGTGACGCTGCCGTCTGCGGCGACGGCGACGGGGTAGGTGAGCAGGTGGCCGGGGAGGTCGCGCTCGGGCCCGTCGCCGGCGTAGAGGTCCCAGTACCTGTCGGCCATGGCGTTGACCTTGCGCACGCACTCGACGGTCTCCGGGCGCGTGAAGACGTCGTCGACCGCGCCGAGGTGCTCGTACCAGAGCGCCATCCGGAAGCCGTGCACCTGGCCCCTCGCCGGGCGGCTCGCCGCCGCCAGGTGGTGCGGCTGGTACGCGCCCATGGCGATCTCCGAGTCGCGCGCGCCGTCCATGGAGCGCTGGTTGATGTTGGCCGAGCCGACGATGATGTACTCGTCGTCCACTTAAATATATATATATATATTTCACCGAAAGTTTAGATTCAAAATCATCAAAACCATCGAATAGAATAAACAGAACAATCGAAAATTCTTGTACCAATCATCATTTTGGTGTGGACGTAGATCATGAACCTCCTGTTCTGCTGCGCCTTGATGTAGTCCGTGTCAGGCTCCGGCTGCTCCGTGGGCTCATACTCCCCCGGCTTCTTCGCCTCCCTGTTCCCGAGGCAGAAGAAGGTGAGGTAATCCTTTGGGTCAGCATGAATCCCCTTGGCCTGGATCGCCTGCGCGATGTCAGTGTACATCATGTCCATGGTCCTCCTCTGCCAGTCCAGTATCGCCTGCACCGAGCCGCTGTCCGGGATCCCCTCTGGCCACATGGGCACGACGACGTAGACCGTGAACCTCTCCCCGGCCTCGATCTTGCTGAGGATCTTGAGCGAGAGCTCCTTGGGGATGAGGTGCAGCGCGCCGACGTCCTCGGGCTTGACCCCGTCGTCACTGGGCTTCCACGCGTAGGAGCTCCCCAGAAAGTACTGGTTCTCGATGTAGATGAAGCTCCTCGCGCGGCGTATGGCGTGGATGTACGCGTCCTGGATGCTGCGGTCGATGATCTGGTCCTTCCCGCTGACGAGCCCGGCCCGCGTGGCGTCGTCGGGCGTGTCGGGGAACCCGAACGCGGCGCCGCCGTCGATGGACCGGAACAGCTGCACGTTCCATGCCTCGTGGTCGTCCGGGAACGCGACGGGGGAAGGCGGGACGACGGCGGTGTCGGCGAGGTCCCGGAGCTGGAGGAGGAGGTCCTTGCCGCCCTGCTTGCGCCACCGCTGGTGGAAGTTGTAGAGCACGTCCCACGCGACGGGGCCCTCGAGGCGGGCGTGGATGTCGTGCCATGGCTCCCTTGGGCCGCCTTTCGCGATGGTGGCGCCCGTCGCGAAGTTGGGCTGGTGGAAGTCGTCGTGGTGGGCCTGGGCCGAGCCCAGCGTGCCGAACAGCGAGTGGTGCGGCGTGTCGTACCGCCCGTCGCACATGTCCAGCCCGCCCACGAAGCTCACGATCCTCCTCTTTCGACTCCCACTGCACGACGGCTGGGGCATGGGGTGGTCCACCACCACGATCTTCTGGTGGTGCGTGAACATGGTGGAGATCTGCAGGTCCTGCACGATGCTCCCCGAGTCGTCCGGGTCGCGCGGGCACAGCACGCAGTGCACGTCCGTGCCCTGGAAGTAGTTCATGGTCTCCTCGTCGTGGGTGGCCATGAGCCCGTCCTTCTTGAGCACGCCCACGCTGGTGCGGTCGTCCCACACCAGCATCAGCACGCGCACGCCTTCCCCGGCCTTCTTCTTCAGCAGCTCGCCAAGCGTCACGCCGCCGCCGGGCCTGCTGGTGGGCCCGCGCACCAGCGCGATCTCCGTGTACACCGACCACCCCGTGATGTACACCAGGTGCTTGGCGCCGCTGATGGCGTCGAAGATGTCCTCCCAGCACCTGCGCGGCTCGTACCACCTTCCGCCGCCGTCCAGCGGGATCCGGGGAACGAAGCCGTCGGGGACGTGCGCGTCCTGGTACAGCGTCACGCGGCACCCCTGACGCTGCGGGAAGAAGGTGTAGGGCACGCCGGGGTACTTGGCGCTGCGGACGCCGCGGCCCCACGCGTGGTCCTTGGAGATGTCCAAGTACTGCAGCTTCACGTGGAGCTTCCCGGACCCGCCTTCCGCAGGGGGCGCGGTGCCGTCGCCGTCGCACAGGGGGAGCCACGTGTCGACCTCGCGCCCGTCGAGGACCTCGCGCACGGGGAGGTAGGCCACGCCGACCGTTGACGCGCCGATGGTGCTCTTGGACTTGATGGTGAACACCACGTCGGCGGCGAGGTGCGCGCAGTACACGTGGAACGACTCGTCCCAACGAGGGCTCTCCGTCTCCTCGTTCAGAGTGCGGGTGCGGCCCACGCGGGCCTTGCCCAGCCCGATCGTCGCGTACATCTTGCTCGAACCTTTGCCCACGCCCACAGTGTCCTCGATCCCCTCCACCAGCTTGCGGAGGAACTGCGGCGCCTGGCTGCTGGGACGGCTCCACTTGGACACACCCTGCGCCTCCATGATGGTCACGTGCAGAGAGCCATGGAGCAACATACGCGCCATCCTGCCAAGAGCTACCTACATTCGCAACACCAACGACGATAAAACTCACTTTGATCGCAATTGAAGAAACAACATGGAGACAATACAGGCAAGAAGAAGAACACACGCACCGGAAACAACAGGGAAACAACCAAGGTCGGTCTTGCCGATGGATGGGTTATAGGCAACAGAGGATAACAATGGTCGGTGCCGCGAAGCCGACGACCGCGACCCATGCATGCCGGGAAGGAGATGGGAACACCAGCAAGAATAGTAAACTACAGACGAAGATCACGACCGTGGGTAGGGGAGCACCCGGACATTGCTGCATGTTAACCACCCAGCCAAGCAAATATCACGTATAGTGTTAGCTAAAAACTAAAAAGAAAAACAAAAAAATAACAAGAAGAAAAGATAACCTCAGGCTGCGACTCGCGATTCCTAGCTCCTGCTCGTTTTCTTAATAAGCCACACAAGCTGTTCGATGAGCTTGCTGGGCTCCATATCACAAAATAACAAATTTTCAATTCAATGATATATTTTATTTTTCATACATAATTTAAACCGAACAGAAAGAAAAAGAAAGTAAAAAAGGGACTAAGATATTTAAGTTCTAAAAAGATCTGCATATAAACACGTACTCCCTTGTTTTAAAGTTGTTGTGTTAGGACAAGAGTTAGTTCAAAAATAAACTAAAGTCGTGGTCCTAACCACAATAATTTTAGAATGAAAGGAGTATATATTTAACAACACTATTAGAAGAGCGGAGGGGGTTGGGGCACATAACTTGTATATGTTCTTAGACCTTTTTAGGTGAACCTGTAAAAGAAATGCTTTCGAATATCACTTGTTGTAATTCTGATAATTTTACACAATGACTTCTTTTGTTGATACAAAGTTTATTTTATAATTTTAAGAGATTTTTAGTAACAATTCAATTTTAAATTCTAAATTCTAAATAAGAACCAAAATGTAAATGTCAAACAATAATTAGGTTAACATTATCAACAGGTATGGAAGTTATAACGGTATAGTTTGTAAGGTTCTTTTCTAAGATAAAAAAATCATTATGTTAGAAGTATTAAAACTAAAATAAATATTGGGACCAATCTGATGAGGAGTTGCAACTGTTAGGATTACTAAATATTAGAATTCCCTTAAAATTATAGTACTAAATCATTCTCATTTGTATTAGAGCTCAAACAAGCATATTTATCTCACTTCCTTACAAAGTAGTTAAGCATGCTTTAGAACTAATCAATATTGATATTGTATTGAAATGCAATCTTTTTGACCAAAAGTCAAAGTTGTGATTTTACAGCAAATCCTTTCGTAACTTACTTTTGTTTTCGCTGCTGCACGGTAACATACATAGAGGAGCCGCGAGCTTATAAAAATCTACATTGATAATGACGTAGATATAGCTATGTCTCATAGAGTACAACGTGTTTCCTTCGTAAAGATGTGAGAGATTCATATAGGATACATATAAGTATGGGAAGCAAGGCATAACTTAGTTATCATGTAATAGTAATCAACTTTTTCAACACTCAGAGAGCAGATTTTCTTCTCACGACACTTTGAATTAATCACGATAACATCAGCACTTAGAAAGGTCTACGACTTTTAGTAGTAGCATATAATCAGGGCACACTAGTGCTAAACTTGTTGGGACAACTTGCCTAAAAAAAAAAACTTGTTGGGACAACTTATAGTATCGTCACATGATTAACTGCCAATACCTATCATGCCTTCTTCTTCGTCCTTCTCACCGTCACTGATCTCGATCTCGTGCTTAGCTTATCCCTTGAGCCGGTACTGCTCGAGGAAGTCCATGTGCTGGTCGTACGTACACCTTCTTGTGTCTGGCGGTTACGGAGGTCATGAGCGCACGGAGCTCCTTCCGACGCTCAGTCGGTTCCATCTGGTCAGAGCAAGGTTAATAATACAACCTGCTGCCGGCGAAATGGTTAGTCCAGGTCACTAGCCGTCAACATCAATGAATGGTTATATAATAGTGTTGGCTATTCACTTGGTTGCTCATTTGAATATTTAAGTATTTAAACATGCAAGGATAACAGTTGATTGGTGACAATTCTAATACTTTCTCGGGTTAGCTGCTTGCGCCAGCTTCACGCGGACGACCTATGAATCGCCAGCACCTGTCTCTCTCTTACTACCTCTCCTCCACGTCGGATGCATGGATGACGAGGCGAGCGAAACGCCAACCATAATACTTGCTCTCATGAGCTCCTCCGACATGCCATGGTACATCTGGGGAGGGTTGGCAAGGACATGATCGATGTACCCCTGCTTCACCCTCACCAGCTTCGTCCTCCTCACTCCCTGCGCCGGCTTGCCTTCGTCGTCTCCTTGCTTTGCGTAGGAGTAGCCGCCGCCATCGCTTCCGTCGACATCAACACCGCTGCAAACTTGCGCTCTGCCAGACCTCGACTTTTAAGACCGCGGCGTACACGACATCGGGTCAGGCTCCAACTGCTAGTATCACGATTTTCGTGGCCGTAATTAACTACGTCATAGTTTAAGAAGGTTTTGTCATAACTTACGATCACCAAAGGGCATTTGGTCTAGTGGTATGATTCTCGCTTAGGGTGCGAGAGGTCCCGAGTTCAATTCTCGGAATGCCCCTTGTTTTTTGGTTCTTATTTATTTATTATTATTTTTTTGTCTCTCACACGATAGAGCCGGGCCCACGGAGAACCAGATCAGCATGGAACGTACGAGAACCCGTGGTGCTCCCTGGGCGCCACTGATTGATGTGGCCCCCGCCTCGGCAGCGAGGTGGCGTCGCCCATCCACTCGCCTGCAGCCATGTGCCGCACCCCCCGTCTGGTCCCGACACGCACATATCTCTCGTGCCAGCCTGCGGCACACCCCACACCACTTGTACCCACTGCTCGACGCGTCGCCGGCGATGGCGGATTCCGGTCTCAGCCGCCGCCTGGCGCCGCTGCTCCTGGTGCTCGCCGTCCTCGTCCTCCTCGCGCCCGCTCGATGCAACAGCGCCGTGAGTTCCTTTTCCTTCGATTCGATGTATTAGCTCAGTATAATTCTCAAGCACTCACGTATTTACGGTTTCGTGTGAAGGAGCTGGCTGCCACCGGCGGGAGGACGAGGCGGACGTGCGCGTACACGGTGAAGGTGAAGACGAGCTGCAGCGCCGCGACGCCGCGGCGGACGACGGACGCGGTGAGCCTGGCGTTCGGCGACGCGTACCGCAACGAGGCGCACGCGCCGCGGCTGCCCAACGGCGGCGGCGCGCTGGACCGGTGCGCCACCGACACGTTCCGCGTGACGGGGCCCTGCGGCTACGGCGTCTGCTACCTCTACCTCCGCCGGTCGGGCCGCGACGGATGGGCCCCCGAGTGGGTCCAGGTCGTCCAGCCCGGGGCCGCCGGGCCCGTCACCGCGACATTCTACTTCGGGGACCCGCTGCCCGACGGCGTCTGGTACGGCCACGACAGGTGCCCCAAGGCTTCCGCCGCCGCCGCTGGCAGTTCATCCGCTACGAAGCCCGTTGCGGCGGCCGCTCGCCCGGAGAACAAGTCCTCTGCTTCGCCCAGGGGCTGATGGGTTCTCCTCCTGTGTTCCTGTGCCGCGACGGCTGGACTTGTGTTCCTCTTCGGAATCCAGACAATAATCTTTGTATCACAAATGATTTTGATGGTGCCAATGAGGACTGCTCGTGGAATCTTGCTCAGGGATGGAGGATTCACAACTTGGGCTCGGTATTCAGTTGTACACCTCGACAAACTCAATTGTCTCTGTTACACGATAGTGTTAAGTATGGTAGTAACGGAGTTGCTTAAGCACTGTTACTGGACCCAATAAAAGGTTGTTCACAAATAATCTTAAGAATAAACACATGTCGAAATACAAGTCATCTTTTAATTAAAGTGTCAGACTGAAGGCTCGATTGCCATAAATCAAGTACATTTTGGATGAGGTTCAGCATCAATAGCATGAGCTTTTTTTAGTGTTGATCAGCAAAGGTCTCGGAAGCACTCTCGCGACCCATATTTGCGCGACACAACTACAACTCTTCAAGGAGACCTACTCTTCTAGAGGGAAAAAAATTCTCTGCAGCAGTGCTGTAAACTGAGTCATTTACAAGACCGTTTAGATGTATACCACGTGTCCTTTTTCATCCATCTCAAGGCCTAACCCCCTCCCACGTTTTGTTAAGCTTCGGCTCAAGTAATAGTCTGGAGTGAGCCAACGAGCGAATCGAGCCAAAATAAAAGAACTCCGTTTTATGGTGCCGCCTGTTAAGGTCGTCGCTGTCGAGCCTATCTGCCATCTCCAACGACATCACCCTTAATAGGAAGAAAGAAAGCATGACGTTTTCATTCAGGTAATCAAATTATCGTCGATCAACACTACAAATAGACGAAATAAAACACTTGCTCTAACTGCAACTGCCAACTGTGAAACATGCCTCTATGGTGGTTCCTATCGACATTATAGATGGAAGAATCTACATACGACTCTTCAATTTGATGATATCCAAGACTAAAGAGCCTTTGTACTGCTAAGCCATGCCTCCGACTCCATGGGCAGCAGCAAAATCGTGAGTGCGGGGACAACCAAATGCTAAACGTCAGCAGACGGAGCTTGCCGTAGATGATGCATTGGAAGAGGTCACGTGATGGCTGGAGATCGTTTTTCATGGCAGTTGGATCAGGGACAGAGCTTTCCGTCGATGGTGGAGAGGGTGGAAACGTCTAGATCTTGCCGTCGAAGGGGCGGGCTTTCTGGTTCCTGAAGAAAATTGAGCCGATGCTACCGCCTGAGCCGTGCTCGATGGCTCGATCTGCTGGGGGCGAAGCCAAGGGAAGTTGCGGTGGAGATGAGAGTTGAGAGACACGTGGCCAATATCACAGTAATGCTGCACGACGCTCGGTTTGCAGCACTGCTGCATAGAATTTTTTTTCCCTTCTAGAGTATGGCACTTTTACTCTTACCTACTCGTAGTTCTTGATACCAAAGTATGACACCTTTACTAAAAGATTCACTCTTACTTGTTTGCTAGTTCTAGATTCTAGAATTTGACAACTTTACTAAAAAAATTGAACGACCATCAATCCGGCTCACGTGTAGTCTTTTGAGACTGCCTTTGGAAATGGTGTTCAGTTGCCTCAAACAAGTTGTAAAGTACAAATCATTAGCATTCAGAGATGCAAGAGGGTCAGCCCGCAAATCAATATGCATCACCGTTTAGTGTTGAGATTGGCCATCCAGGAAGAAAGGTCCTCGAACTTTCTTCTTCCAAAACCTTGGAAGGACACGGAACTTCTTGTGTGCTCATGGCAGCTCTTCAAGTACTTCTCCATACAAAATGCTCCATACTCCACATGCGCGCCCTGTATGGAATAAGCTAATTCTAGATTCCAGAGTATGACAATTTTACTAAAAGATTGACCGACCTTGACCATCAATCGGGATTATGTGTAGTCTTTCAAGATTGGCTTAAGGTGTTACAATTTATCAGCCTGCAAATCAACATGCATCAAAGTTTTGAGATTCGCCATGCAGGAAGTAGCGTCCTCAAACTTTCTTCCTCCAAAACCTTGGAAGAACATGAAACTTCTTGTGTAGGCTCTTCAAGTACTTCTTCATACAAAGTTGTGTTCAATAGCTTAAGCAAGGATAAATGGCTCCAGGCAGTCTGCCAGATGGCTTGTGCCGAATAAGCTCCGCGGCATGTCATCATCTTCTACATGTATGCTCGGCAGGTATTGATCTCTCGTTCATCTCCGCGTCAATTACTGAAGGTAAGTTTGCGCAACAATGGTCCTAAAGTGTAGCGCTCGGCATGTCATCCCAAGGATTACCTTAAACGAAGTGAACCATTTTAGAACATTTTTGAAATGCTGAAAGATTAGGAACCAAATTTTGCCTGATGCGAATCAGGAGGTTCAAACTTCAAAGTCACAAAAAGAAAAACAATGGCTGTTAAAGTCGTGCACGGCAGGGACAAGAAGACAAGCAACCACCGAAGCATCGGCAGCAAGTCAACCTCCCACCTCGAGATATAATCCCCATTCCCCTAAGCCAAGAAGCAACCGCCACCACCCCAGGAAGAAAGAAGCTTCATGATGGGCGTCGTCGTGGCGCCGATGGACGCGGCCGTGGCGCTCCTGGGGCCAATAGCTCACATGCGATGTTTTTGGTGGAAATTGGCCGAGGCACGATATAGTTAACGGTAATAGCTCGCGTGCGACGTCTGTGTGGAGCAAAATAGCCAGAATTCACAGACGGCCTTGACACTTTGTGGATTTGGTTGTTAGCGATCGTGGATCCACTCGGAGCATTGTCGCGTGCGGATCTGTCTGATGGACCGATCAAATATCAGTTTCGCGCCATCTGAGCGGCGGCAAATCCATATCCGGCAGTGCGACCTCAGAGCACCGCACATCCCTCTCCGGTGATGACTCCTTCCGGCGGCGCGAGTCTGTCTGCTGGACCGACCGAAGACCTCCTACGGCACGCCCTCTGAGCGGCGTCCCAATCCCTGTCCGGCAGCGCGCACCCTCAGAGCGCCGCACATCCCTCTCCGATGCCACGCGGCCCAGGTCCTTGGCGACCTCTGTGGTGAGTCAAATCGCACCCTAGTCGCATTCCCATCCGAGTTGAGCCTCGAATCTGATGTATGCGTGCCCGATTTTTCCCGAGTTGCAGCAGTCCGGAATAAAACAGATGACCCTAAAACAGATGGGGCGCGCAAAATAAATGGAGCAGAAAGAGTCAAATTTGAGATAATCCTCTGCACCTCGTGCTGATTTTGCTTTCGATTAGAGCTCGTTCGCTTTCATTTTGTGACATTCCCGCACCATTGTCGAAACAGTGGCCAGCGACATAGCTTCGAATGGTCTGTTAAATTCCCCCTTTTCTCTATCGCGAAGCTAGCTGATGGTAGCCCGAGGGTCATAGAGCAGAACAGATTGGTTAGTTGGGAGGTTGATTGTGCAGAGATCGACCCGCAGGACCTTGTGAACCAAGAAGCGCAAGCGGTGAGGAATTTGGTGGACAAAATAGGAGAGAGTATTCCTTGGGGTCTGGAGCAAGAAGTAGCATTGATACACTCCGATGATTGAAAGGGCGAGTATATGAGAATGGAGGATGGCGAAGCGTTTGTCGATGAAATCGATCGGCAAGACGGCTGGACAAGCAAACGTGTTACATTGCACGAAGCTGGTGGATCTGAAATCAGATTTTGTGTTGGATATGTGCCATCAAAGTTGGCTATGCAGATTGCAGATGATGATTGGGCTGCAAGTAGACAGATAGATCCCATTTTAACCGAAGTGACAATGTTAGCTGATGATACATAAGAGGGATATGATGGTGCTGCAAATATGGTAGTTGTCGACTGGAATTCAGTACAACTGCAAGAGCGTACTAATTTGGTCATTGCACCAATGGCTCACACTGAGATGGCCAAAATTTTAAGAATTCTAGTAGGAGCTAATGTGGCTGTTGGTTCTGAAGATGTGGATCCAGAGTTGATGAACGAAGCTACTGATGAGGTAGATGATTACAATGATGATGAGTTCATAAATGTATATGACTAAAACAATCCTGTAATTAAAGTAGAAAAGTGTTTTCCAAACATGAAAGAGTTTGGGATGTGTTTCAAGACTTATGCAGTGAGGAGGGAGTTTGATGCCAAAACTATGTGGATAGAAACAAAGAAATTTTATGCGAAGTGCAAAGGCTTTGATGGGGTGCCAAGTCTTACAAGTGGTATATTTCTATTAGAAAACAACTTGATGGAGGTACCATCAGGGTTAATCAAATGCCACATGAACATACTTGTATTACTAGTTCACAGGTTGTATCAAAGATGACATCATAGGCCTGGGTTGCACAAAAGATCAGTCCTATTTTATCAAAAACACCAAACACTACTGCAAAGAAACTGAGAATAGACCTGGAAAAGCAGTACCCTATTAAGGTGAAGTATACCACAATGTGGAAGGCAAAACAGAGGACAATGAAAGAGTTATATGGTGATTGCGAAAATACGTTCAGGATGTTCTATAGTTTCAAGGCAGAGGTGGAGAAGAGGTCACCTGGCAGTGTTGTGGAGATAGATACAGAGGTTGCACCTGATAGTAAGGTATATTTCTTCAAAATTTTTATGGCTTTAAAACCTTGCATCGATGGCTTCAAAGCAAGGTGTAGGCCATATTTGAGCGTAGACTCATCTTTTTTGAATAGAAAGTGGACTGGTCAATTGACAGCATGCAATGCTCTAGATGGACACAACTAGATGTTTCCTGTTGCTATTGGCATGTTTCAATCTGAGTCTGATACTTTATGGACATGGTCCATGATGCAGTTGAAAAGATGCATTGGGCCAGTGACACCTTTGGCTATACACACTAATGCTTGTAAAGGGCTAAAAAATGCAATCAAGAATGCATTTCCACATGCTGAGAAGAGGGAGTGCTTCGGCCATATGTGGTTGAATGTGATGAAGAATCATAAAGGAGAAGTTTTTGGGCGGCTGTGGCCAGCAGCAAGAGCTTATAGCAAAAATACACATGAACATCACCTTGGCAAGGTGTATGTACCAGATCCTGAGTTTGACCAGTGGGAGAAAACATACCATTCTTTTTTTGTGGTATAGGTCAGGATTTAATATGACCATCAAGTGTGACCATATCAATAACAATCTGGCTGAAAGTTTTAACAACAAGGTGAGTGTTGGTGGTTTCTAGATGCCCATTTTATCTACCAAAAAGGGATGTTTTGCGTCTTAATTTGGTGGTTTGGACTAACAATTAACCCCATATTTACATATATTTGTAGTTGTTCTGTTTTGGATGTAATCGCAGGAAACAGGTGTAAAACAGGGCAATTATGGATTAAGATCTGAAGAGTAACGAAGATGGGCCAGATACGGAGCCGCGCCGATCGGCGCGACCCATGCGCCGATCGGCGCAGGAGGAAAAGTTGACTAAAACATGATCCGGTCCAGGAAAGACGAAGGCCCAGCCCAGTATGAGTCAGAGTCGGTGGAAGTTGACCTAATCCCATCGAGTATAAAAGGAAGATAATTATCAAAAGCCAAGGACGCCCAAGGGGAGACGGCAATCACGAGAACCAGTTATTAAAACTAGGGTTCCAGGATATTGGCGACGGAGGTTCGTCAACACCGGCGAGATCCACCAGAAGGGAAGTCACGCCGATCGGCGCAACGCTTGCGCCGATCGGCTCGTGCGCGTTCCAGCGCTATTTCTCACCCCTCTGCTATGTCTAGTGGAAGGATGAGTGAGTAGTCTCATATTCTCTTCTCTGATGCGGGGATCAGGTCATGTAACTCTCATGCTTGTTGATACTCTCTCGATGAATTTAATCTATATGATGAATTTTATTGCACATCTATCTATCCTTTTCATTAGTGTATCGGCCAATACACTTTTGCCCATTGCATAGTGCAAGAAACCAGTGGGGAGCTAATAGCCTCTGTAGTGACAGCCGGGGTGAACGAAACTACCATGTCTTATCGAATATTAGAGTCATCACTTAAGTTGATAAGAATAAGGTTGCATGCTAGTGAACCAATCCTAAGGAGAGAATCCTTCATCATCCTGTTAACTCTTCAATAACATTCACCTTCCACTTTCTCACCGTCATCATTCACACCAACCAACCCATTGGAATTTGTTAGTAACCTTTTAATAGTATTAGTTCTGCTCGTTCCCTGTAGATTCGATAACCTTGGAATACTCTGAGAGAAAAAGAGCTACAACTATACATCGTCCTCTTACGGTATATAAGTGGGTGCGTAGATACGACCAACAGTGAGACAGTTGAAAGACTTGCCTGTGCATGACATGGTTGACCAAATTAGGATCATGATCATGCAGATGTGGGAATTGAGAAGAAGAATAGGTGATGCTCTGTAAGGGGATAAGCTTCCAGCAGTGGTTCAGCAAGTGGTTAATAGGAGCAGAAATCTTGCGCATTTGGTAGTTGAGAGTTCTTCTTTGTGGGACGCTGAAGTGGGAGATACCAAGACTGGAAGGAGGCATGTGGTTCACACTGATCTACATGAATGCACATGCCTCGAGTGGCAGCACACTGAAAAACCATGTGAGCATGTCATACTCTTGTTGGCTGGCAAGTCGAAGGTAAACATGCATCCTTATCTGCATGAATATTATTCGGTAGCAAGATTCAAGGCTTCATATGCAACTCCAATAGCACCACTTACAGATCAGTCTCAGTGGCCTGAAGTGGAATTTGAATTTTCAATGTGTCCCCCCTTGCCAAAAGAAAGGCTGGCAGGCCTAAAATGAGTAGATACAAGGCTTGGTATGAGAAAGGTAGTAGTAGTAAGAGGGGGGGGGGAGATGATAAACTAAAACGGGCACGGAAAGGCAACAAAAATAGATGCAAGATGTGTCAGGAACTTGGCCACCGAGCTGGATCCGCCAAATGCCGTTACACTCCAGAAAAACCAAAGTAAGTTTCATGAGAAAAATCATTGAGCCATCCCAATTAAGCACTTAAATTTACTTTGTTTCTGTAACATTTTTATTTTTTTAGGAAAAAGCGTGGAAGTGAGGCTGCAGAATTTGAACCCATTGTTGTTGAAAATGTCTGGCCAACAAAAAGAAAGAGAAGTGTGCAGGATGCAGGTGATTTGGAAGATGCCACACAACAAACTGAATCAGTTTTAGATGTTGTCGAACAAGCTGAATCAATTTTAGTGCAACCTGAATCAGTTTTAGATGATGTGATGCAGACCGAATCATTTTTGGATGTTGTGCAAACAGAATCTATTTTGGATGATGTGGTGCCATATGATTCGGTTTTGGGTGATGTTGTGCAGACTGACGGTGTTTGGCAAGATGGCATGGGAACAAAAGAAGAACAAGAACTTGTGGTGTGCATGCGGTGGTCTAGTCCTAGTGACGCGAAGAAAAGAAAGAGCATGAGGGTTTTGTGTGGTGTGACTGTACAATCAAGTGGTAGGAAGAAGAGAAAATCGAGTGGAGGGTAAAACTTGTGTGGATGATTGAACTACGATTCATATTCTGAGGCGTGAAACTTGTGTCTTAATTGTAAATATGTATGCACTATGGTTCCTTTTCTATTAGGTGAATGTTTTCTCCGAAATAAGCTACAAAGAACCCCAAAGGTAGGCCAAACTGTCACAATTCTGGTGCGACCATTTTTTTGACCTTCTCCAAATAACCTCAAACTCGAGGGTTAACATCTACTGCACCTACAACATCAATCCGAGCAGGTTTTTCAATTTTTTAAATTTTTGAATTTTTCTAAATTTTGGCCAAACTTCCCGTGTGGTAGGCCAAACTTCCCCATTTCTAGTGCGATCATTTTTTTGACCTTCTCCAAATGACCTCAAACTCGGGGGTTAACATCTACTACACCTACAACATCAATCTGAGCAGGTTTTTCAATTTTTTGAATTTTTGAATTTTTTCGAGCTTTTTGAATTATTCCAAAATTTGACCAAAGCCACACGGAATCCTAGACAAGAGGCCCCCCCATCCCGTCTAGGGCTCTTGGGCCGACTTCATCAATGGTCCTCATTGCACAACTCGCTGACATGTCATCCCCACATATCGGCGCAGAGTTTATCGGCAGTTCTTCGTCTCTTCTTGCCGAGTGTTCACTTTTTTCTTTTAAATTCGTAATTAAATCTTCGAATACGAATAGATCTCATGTTTCAAGTCCAAATTTGATGATTTTTTTCTATGGTTTTATAAAAAACAACTCAATTCTTTTGTGCCCGTTTCAACCATGTTATCGGTATTATAGTGATAAATATATATACAATATTCATATCACATGGATGTATGTACAATATTCATATATTATGGATGTACTAGTCCATTTTGAACACATTTTTTTTATATTAGCAAAAAACAAAATAAAAAATATAGGGTGGTTGCATGTCACATGAAGCAATCACATGCAAAAGCTCATTTCCAAAATCGTTATAGTTTTCAAATTAAAAATCGCCTAAATATTCATAAATTGAGTAAAAAATTATTTTTTGTAGGGATCTAAAGATGAAAAGTTAGGATCTGCAATCTGGTGCAGGCATGTAACACAGGTTCCTACCCATGCAGTAAAATTTCTAGAATTTATTGATACAATTTTGCCATGTTAACCTCAAATTAGTAGTGTCATTAAGCTAAACTTTCATGACAGATACATGATCTAAAAGTTTTAAAAGATAACAAAAAATTTACTGGTGTTTGAAGATTATGTATTACGTATGACAACTAATTTTAGCTGTAAATATTTGTTGAGATATAAATCGCCAAAATATTAAAAAAATTGGAAAGCGTACTCTTGTAGGGCGCTTCTGCAGCTCGGACACGAAATAAAGAATCTGAAAGCGTACTCTTGTGAGACGTGAGAGACTGAGCGGTCAAAACAAAAAGAGAATGGTTCAGCGGTGGTGTTCGTTTCCCAAAGAGAGACCGAGCGGTGGACCGAATAAAACATCAGAGCCATATTTTAGTGACCTCACGAAGTTTACACGTGAACCATTCTCTTTCTGTTTTGACCGTCGGCTGGCGGTGGTGTTCGTTTCCCAAGAGAGACCAAGCGGTGGACCGAATAAAACATCGGACCCACATTTCAGCGACCTCGCGTAGTTTACACATGAACTATTCTCTTTCTGTTTTGACCGTCGGCTGGCGGTGGTGTTCGTTTCCCAAGAGAGACTGACCGGTGGGCCGAATAAAACATCGGACCCATATTTTAGTGGCCTTGCGCATTTTGACCGCAGGGGAAGACTAATCTCTCTCACCCAAAACATAGATTTATTAGCCTCGTTAGATTTGTCTCGCAGCGATATGATGGATGATTGACAAGGCGAAAAGAATGGGAGACCCGATAGAACAAGCATGGCCAACACGCATCGTCTGCAGCGCGCAACATTGATCACGCACCCAACTGGTGAGCCAATCGGGAAACGAACAGGCCCTGGCAGCTCGCCTCATCACACGCAAACGATATTGATCATGGGTCGTAACTCCTCCTCGGGCTCCTTCACATTCTCCTCGGGCTCCTTCGCATTCTCCTCGGGCTCCTTGACTACCCCTCGGCTCAACCATTCTTGTCCATAAAACGGGAGGACTACCCCTCGGCTCGATCATTCCTCTTGCCTCCTGACGCCCTTGTTCTTCCCACTCAAGGAAAGCCATCATGGTAATCTCCTCCGTTGCCTTCTTCAGTTTCTAATCATCGTTATCCTCGCTCTCATGTAGTGATGGGACAGCTCCACCGCCCCTCTTCCACCACCGGCCCCTGCTTCTCTCCCGGGGGATACTGCGGCGCCTCTAGCGGCTGCTTTGGCGGCGGCGGAGCAGGAGGCGCAAATGGCACGTGCTTGGCTAGCCGCAGCCGACTCCGACGTGGCTGGTAGGTAACATGTTAGCTATTCCACCCCCTTTTCTCTCTCAGCTTTCGACGTTTGACTTCTTTTTGGATCCTTGCTTAGCTCTAACGGCCCGGCTTCAGGAGATTGAGGAGGCTGTCGGCATCACCACAGAGGAGATGAACCCCCACGGTGACACCGTGGCCGCTCGCCTTAGCGACATTCTAGCGCGTGCGCGGGATCTCGCCACAATCGGCGTCCGCAAAGGTGCCACCCACGCCCTAAACCTAGCCCACCTGGACTCCGGCGAGAACTTCCTCCACCTTGCTCCGACCACCGACAACGTCGACTTCTATGACATGTTATGGGAATATATGCCCACTACGACTGCCATCGCCGACGAGGTCCACCCGGACAGTATACTGGTCCGGCTTTTCGATGAGGAGTAGAGTAGTACTCCCTAGACCACAGGCCAATGTAAATCTAGGTCATCAAGACCAAATTTTGTAACCAATCTTATTGGCCTCCTCTGCTAGTTTTTCTTTATCGTATGCAATTGATGTAATATGTGGATGACAATCTATGTATGTAATCCACTTTTATCAATATAAATCTAAGGGTACTACTTCTTGCACTATAATAGCTTCCATTCAAGTATTATGGGACCCACACTAGAAAGGAAAGAGAGACTGACTAGGCTACGCTGGTCATGCGGGAGGCAGTCCTTCCATTCAATTACTATGGGACCCGTATTGAAAAGAGAAGACAAACCCTTTGGCAATTTTTTTTTCAGAAGTAGAAGCATAAGCTATTTTAGAATCCAAACCAAACGGGGCCTTAAAACTAATGGGTCGTGCTCTTATGAATAGCAGATGAGTCGCGCTCTTATGAATAACTATGGGCCGCGCTCTTATGAATGACAGGTGAGCCTCGCGTGGGAGCGGCGAGTCGAGTGGATAACTATGGGTCGCGCTCGTATGAATAACTATAGGCCGCGCTCTTTCAATGACAGGTTGGCCTGGGGTGGGAGTGGGGAGGCGGGCTGACATGCGAGCCCCATCGTCTCAATGACAGGTGGGGTTGGCAAGCGGTGGGGGTTCAAGTCCCCGGAGTCATTTTCATGCTTTCATGCGGTCTGAGAAGAGGAAAAGTGAAGTAAATCATAAAATTTGCAAAATAATCTATGAGATGAAACAAAATTGATCACAAAATTACATTCAAACAACATCCCCACATCTCCTAAATCCAAATTCCTAACCTGAATACCAATACCAAATAAATGGCAACGATACAAATGTAAAATGCTCCGACCATCATGTTTGACTGCTTGTTCAATTCCACAATTTGGCTCAAGTGCTTGTTCAGTTTTTGCAACTCCCCATTCACCGAAAATTTGTGGGCTATGTTTGATATCTCCTCCTCCACAACAGACGATATGCGAGCCTAGATTGGTTCAATTGGAGGAAGCACTTCAACTACAAGCCCTCGATCCTGAATGTACGTATCCATCCACTCAAAATGACGGCAGGGCTCCAAATCCTGAAAAGAGGAACCCAAACCCTAATTCCTAAATCCAAACTGCAAATTCCAAATCACGTCAAATCGAGACAAACCCTACCTTTCCATCCTGCCCCTTACATCGCTTGCTCTCGCATTTCACAAATGCCCGACCGATGTTGTCCGTCTCCGAGCCTACACATGTTAAGCGCTTCAGTGGATCTGGGTGAGGACAGTCAGGACATGTAGTCAAAGGGACTTCTTCATAATGCGGCCATGCCTTCTGGGGGGCCTTCTGGGAGCCACAAGTGAAGCTGGACATCGCTCGCCGCCACCGCCGCCGAGGACCATTGCCGGAGAAGAGGAAGAAGAAGGTGCGCGAGGAAGAACAGGGGAAGGGAGGAGGCAACGGTAATGTCGGGGGCAGGGCACAAGCACGGGAGCGAAGGGCTGACTAGGGCTCTTAAGGCCAGACGTGGATAAGTAGCGGGTCCCATAGAGCAACTTTCGACTGGCGAGTCCCGTGTTCGAATATAATCCCATTAACTACTTAAGGGCTTAAAACAGCCGTGTCGGGCTGTGGCTATTTGGGCCGCTCCAACCGTCGCATGTGAGCTATTCCATCCAACGATATCGTATCCCAGAGAATAGAGGGAAAAGACATCGCATGTGAGCTATTATCCCGCGCTCCTGTGCCTCTCCATCTCGCTAGCATCGCCGCTGCTCGTGTCGCAGCCGTCCTCCCGAGCAGCCTATACCCGGAGCCGCTCCAGGCCTTCCGGCGATGGTACGCCACCGCGTCCGACGACTACCTCCTGGCCGATAATGGGCTAGTGATTTCATGACTATAATGTGGTTGATACATTTTGCAACCAGAGGCCAGTGCTTTTGTGACCATAACATGATTGATACATTTTGCGGCCAGATAAGTTTATATGACACATCTAAATAAGCTAGTGAAGAAATATCATGAGAATTTTACAATCTGAATAAAATGATGGAGGTTTTGTGATCAAGAATATGAGGTATTCAAATTTAAGGCACAATTTGTTTATTTCATTTTGTAGATAACTAAGGAGTCAAAATGAACGATAATTTTGTTCTCTTAAAACATAATTAAATAGTAAAAAATGAATAGCAAGATTATTGCAACCTGCAATTTTGCTTGTAAATCATACACGCATGTTAGTGTGCGTGGGGTTTTTACTCCGAAGTGAACGTTTATTTATGGTTGTAGACACATTTTGTTGTGGTCAAATACGAGTGATCTCAAACAAAAAAAGTATTGAGGAGACGACCAATTTTTGTTAGTGCTGTTTGAACAGAAAAAATGACGATGCACATGCATGAGCAGATGCTGCACCTCAGCAAACAAGCTTTTGTTACCTGAACTAGTAGTTTCTAAAAAGACACGTAATAAGCAAAAGAACTCATATTTCAAGTTTACAAATAATAAATACAGTATCTACAACCAATATTCTTCAAAATATGAGGTTTGTATGATCAAATTTTAAATACAAACAAAACAAAAAGCAAATCATATGTTTCTATGGCCATTTGTGACATATTCTTTTAGATGACACAACAGCAAAATAGGCCTGTAGCGGCGGGCAGGTCATCCCGTCGCTACGCAATCGCAGCTACAAATAAACGTTTATAGCGGCGGATGGTCTGTCACCGAAACAAACCGCCGCTACAGATGCCTTTGTAGCAGCGGTTGAAGATAACAACCGCCGCTACTGCTCTAGCAAAGTAGCGGCGGTTGAAGATGTCAACCGCCGATGTCAACCGCCGCTACTTTGCTAGAGCAGTAGCGGTGACAATCGCCGCTACTTGTTTTTAAAAAAAAAAATAACATAAAATTATGATATATACACAGAAATCATAGAATCTGCATATATAGAATATTTACAACATCTTATCATAGAAATTTATAACATGTCAGTACAGAATATATACAACATCTTATCAAAGTCATAATATGTGTACACACTAGTTCAATGCTTATTATAAAATGTCTTATATGAACACTAATGCATAGTCATCATCTTTCTTCGGCTCATTGGACTCATATGGTGCTCTCGAACCAGCCACTCACAAAGGGATCTATGTTTTGTTGCTAGTAAACCGGATGAATCAGAATATTTCTCTTCTGGACTAATTACCTCTCTCAAAAGAAAATGACAAAGAGAAGGTACAACTAGATACATGGAATTTGTACTCAAGTGAACACGTTCTATAGAAATTTGTACTCAAGTGAACACGTTCTATAAACATGGGCCGTTTATAGCGGCGGTTGACAATGTCAACCGTCACTATAGGGTGTTCTATAGCGGCAGTTTTAGTTGAGGTAGTGCCCATGGGCTCTATAGCAATGGTCGACTTTGGCTTGCACCGCTACAACGGTTTGTCTGCCGCTGCTACAGACCCTATTTGTGGTAGTGTGAACTAGGAAAAATATTCATGTGAAATGAGATGGCATCTGACAAAGCCATACAATAGAGTTGCGGAAAAAAGAGCCTCTATAATAAGGACTAGGCGATGCAGCCAATCTTATGGATGCAACACCATGGCATGAAGGGAGACTTCGTCCTCAGCCACGCTAGGGCCTGCCATCCTCGGTTGCATTGCAGTAGGGCACAATATAGAAACAATAGAACATGATGTAAGGACCGAAGGCATACTAAGAGGGGGGGGGGGGTTGAATCGGTACGCCTACCACGAATCCGAATACTTTAATTTCACACCACTAAAACCTAGAAATCGTTGCAACCTAACAATTCTAGGAGGCCAAGACTCTACACATGCTACTGTTCATGATAAGAGCAAATGCAGAAGCTAAACATACTAGCGTATGCAAGCCACAATTCAACCTACTCACTAGATCACACAATTGCGGAATAATAAAAAGAGGGTCAAGGAATGCTCATGATTTTTTCCCGAGGTCTCGGAAGGATGACGCCTTCCCCTACTCCTTGTTGGACCACTCCCGCCGGAGTGCCGGTCCCTCCCACCACCAAGTGAAGTTCTCGCACATGAGCCCGCAATCACTCCCAGAGTGAAGACACGGTTACGTCATTGTTACCATCAAAGCACAAGCTCGTCTCCCTCGAAAACTTGTCGGACTCACCGAGCCGACACGGACGCTCACTAGCGATGCCCCTTTTATCGGTGGGCTCAAACTGGGTACAAACGCGTGACGGCCTTCACAACCAATCACGCTGGACTCGATCACTGACACCTAACCGGTCTAGATCTCACCATAGATCAAGAGTAAAAAACCTAGATCACACCCTCAAGGATACCCTAGCCTTAGATGTGTATAGATGCTATAAGTTACTCTCTCTATCACTCTCAAGATATCCAATACCCTCTTCTAGTGCTTCTTTCTCTTCTTCTTGGCTCTTAACAAATGGTCCTAGGTATTCCACTGGCCAAAAGAGGTCTTCAAAACCCCAGTAACAAAGTTATATAGGCTTCCAATCTCAAACTAACCGTTGCTCCACGAAATCAGCTTTCTGGGCCAACTGACCGTACAGTCCGATCACTTCTTGACTGGACCGTCCGGTCTCCTCAGAAATGGCTCCTCCAGAGTCGTTGGCTCTCTGCCCATTGCTGAAATCCCATCTGACCGAACCGTCCGGTCAGTAGACCGGACCGTCCGGTCTGTCCATCTCATGTGATTCCATATAGCACTCATTTCTGCACCTTCTGTCTCGACTTCCATCCATACAGACAGAACCGTCCGGTCTCTATGGGCCTTCGCACAAATAGACTCCTCGCAGATTGCTCTCTAATATGCTAGTGACCGTACAGTGCGGTCTCTACTGACCCCTCTGTCCGGTCACTCTGTCCAGAAGCTAAAACTTCTCGTCATCGCTTGACTTCTTTTCCCGGCTTCTTCGAACAGCTCCTTTGCTTCTCCACTGTCACCTAGTGCCTATGATTTCACTGAGCATCCACACACATCACCGACTAGCATGACCTAAGAGACATGACCTAGACCCTCTTGATAGTTCGGTTTTTCCTATGGACTCAAAGCCCTAACAACTAAACAAGTGTTTCAAACACTTGCTCCGTAGCTTGTCCTTAGCCTTGATCTATCTCCTTCAACCCTTAGACTCCATCAAGCTCATCAAGCTTTCATGCTTGTGATCATTGTCATCCATCGTCAAGGCAACCATCATCATTAATAGGATTTGTAGTAGAGTTTAGAGATGATATCTGCATAGAGAACACTCATATAGATATTAACCCATAATTTTATAGTTATCATTAATCACCAAAATAATCATACCTCAGGGATCCAATCATCAATGGTCATGAAACTTACACATGATTCATTTGTGCTATATATATATAGTAGTCCACATCCCAGGAGGCAGTATGATACACACATGTTGTTACGATGATGACCAAACTAATATGCAATCACACGTGATTACATTTTACGCACCTCAGTGCTCAAAATAATTATATTTGTTTGTTCAAGCACAATTCTATTATGATCAAGACATTTTGATTGCAAAATATTACTTTCACAAACTTCGTGTTGTACAACTTTGGCACATTTCCCATTTTGTAATGTTACACTTAAGTTCAATGGTCCCGTGTGACTGTTGTCTAGATCACAAAACTATTGATTTATCTATTTAATAAAAGGCAAGTCTTAGGCTCAAGTTAATGAATATTGCTTATCTTTGAGTCACTTTTTAACCAATAAAATCTATCAAGAAGTTATAAATATTTTAACCTTTTACGATCATGCAGTTCAGCAGTTGCCTCTACGTACCTCATCATCGTAATATCCTGATGGAACGGGATAATATTTTGCTGTAAAGATTTGTGATGAGAAAATTACTTATATTTTACAATTATGCGGGAAAAGGGTTTTACGGTCTCGTGGACTTGTGACCTTAAAACCTTTTTTGGATAGTCTGTTTACTACTAAAGATTGTGACCATAATACTTTACAATTATGCAAAAAGATTTTTATGATCTTATGGACTGGTGATCGTAATCCTTTATTAATACTTTGTTTACTACTAAGGTTATGTTTGATCCAGTAGAGATTATAATAAATTTATTTATGAAGATAGATATATTATAAAAACTGGTTTATGAAAAAAAACTACGTGGAGGTGTTTGTTGGTCAAATTATAAAAACCATAATCCAGCTATTTAAACTACCTATTGACATGTCTGCCTCTCATTTATTATTAGAAGCGGTGGCATATAAGATAATTATCCAATAAAGTTAAAGGACAAACAGTAATTTGGAGGTTATAATCTGGTTTTAGCTTCGGCGGAGTAGATTATGAATTTATAATAATCTAGTATTTTAAATTATATAAACTAACATAAAAACTGCCCTGTTTAGAAGCTCTTCAGATTATATAAACTAATTTATTAGAATATGAGTGGATCCAAACAGACCCTGAGATATGAGCTAATGTGTCATCTGAGAGCATCTCCAAGAGCCCCTAAAAAATTACTCTCAAAAATCTCTTTTTAAGAGCAGCCTAAAAAATTATAGGACTAAATTTTATATTTTCCTCCAACAGTTTCCTTAAAACTGGACTAAAACTCATTTTAATTTAGGCCACGTCAGCAAGACTTTTTCGCAATCGTATACCAAACTAGATTTTGGTCCGGAACTATCACTCATCGGCTCGCCGTCCTATGTCTACATGGTTGCGCTTGTCCACCTGTCCGCGCGGCCACCGTCTCCGTCTTTCGTGTGAGCAGCAGCAAGCAGTTTGTCCTTCGCGTGAGCAGCAACAATCAATTTGTCTTTCGCGTGAACAGCAGCAGGGGCGTCCTCCTCCACGTGAGCAGCAGCAGGGTACGCACAGCACTAAATTGCAATCCAATCAAGTGGGCAGGAAAACTCCAATCACGTACGGCCAGATTATTTCACTAATCAACTTCTAAATAGAGCATTGTATCGTTTTTACCGGAGGAAGGCGGGGGACGCGAGCGGAGACACTGGGATTGGGATCCCAATTCCTTCCTTTTTTTTATTTACAATTGAGATTATTTTAGAGAGTTAATAAAAATAGAGAGTTGTTTAGAGGAGCTGTTAAAAAATAATTTTTTATTAAATCTCAATAATTTAATTTAGGGACAGTTATTGAAGAGGTTTTGGAGATGTTCTGAGATATTAAAAAAGTTTACAAATTAAATGAAAACAAATATCAGCACCCAATGGCAAGTCTTTGAAATATTTACAATCTCCACAAGTTATTATTTTGCAATGTGGATGCAACACCGTGTTGAAAAAAGATATGGATACAACAGAATCTATTTTTTATGGTTCAAAATTTGGACCATTTACATTCACACGTAATTTTTGCTATCGGAATTAACGATGTGCACGTGGTCCTGTCGGTTGATCAATCCCGACCTGCGTCACATGCAGCTGCATTCACGTCGTGGGAAGCGGTGAAAAAACCAGGAAAAAGTGAACCGGCGGAGAGAAAATAAACCGGGATAATCAACCAATCACCGGTGGAGTAGAATGGATTTTTGTTATATAGACGTAACCCACTAATAGTCATAACTATTATTTCTCTACAACCACATTAAGTTACATCATCACTACTATTATTTAGACCGTTTGATCTATTTGTTGATTAGCATCAGCCCTAAGATCTAGCACAAATTTTTGCATTTTAAAGATCAACATTAAAGCCATATTTTACATTTCACGTTATTAAAAGAAATGAACTATTTTTTCACATTAGAGTAGAAATATTTTAGTAATGAATACAACTTAAATATTTGCTTAATTTATCCAACCAATCTATCAAAACTTAACTTGAATCCTCGTAGCAACGTACGAGGCATCCATCTAGTAGTATACTATAGTGAAAGGACAGGTCTAATTTCACAAAAAACAAAGGCAGGTACCTAAGGCATTTAATTATAGGAGTAATACTGCCTTCCCTGCCCTGTTGTGAGCTAGCAGAGCAACAGTGCCGATTGTGAGCTAGCAGAGCAACAGTGCCGACTCTCTGCCCTTTTGTTGAAACCAGGCCGATGCACAAGGAAAACATGGAGGAAGAGGATGGGAGGAGTGGGATTCCTTCACTGCTGAAACCATCATCATCGGTGGCAGAAGCAAAAGCTGGTTCTATGCAGGAATACATCGCCTCTGATATCACAAAGGTGTGTTTATCTCTAGCCTCTCCATCCTGGCATCTTTTCAGATTTTTTTTTCTTATTTTCCTTTGTTCCTGTTGGCTTGTTTTCTTGGTTGCATATATAATTATTTGTTTGAACTATGCCATGAATCAGTATTGTAAATTTTCCTGCAGCTTATAGGATGGACGCCATTAATAGAACTGAGAAGAATCACCGAGAACGACAAGGTACACGCACGAATCATTGGCAAGTTAGAGTTCTACCAGCCTCTCTGTTCCATCAAGGACAGGGGTGCTCTGAGGTATCCAAGTTTGAATTTATATTCCTGCTGACCAAAAGTTTGGGCTTTTTAGATTTAGTCAAACTTCTTGTAACTTCATCAAAATCGACAACATAAAAAACGATGATAGTAAGTTCAATGTGAACCAAGCTATCATAATATGTGACTCAGTTAGAAATAATTTACTTCTGTAGGTATATTGTTGGCCAAAGATAAAAAGTTTGACTAACTAAAGCTGCAAATCCTTATATTTGTGGAGAGAGGAAGTTAATTCATTATTGATGGCCGGCACTGTGGTATTCTTTGCAGAATGATTGAGGATGCAGAGGAGAAAGGGCTGATCTCACCTGGCATCACGACCCTGGTTGAGGCAACGGGTGGCAATCTGGGGATAGGTATCGCATACATTTCGCTGCTCAGGGGTTACAGGTTTGTTGCAGTAATGCCTGCTGAGTACTCACTTGACAAGCAGATCTTATTACGATACCTGGGAGCCGAGGTAGTTCTAACAGGTAAAGATATGCATCCTGAAGTATCAGCTTGAGCATTATATATTTCATGTCGTATACTTTCCCATTTGTGTGACTACTACTATATGCTGAAATTTTTTGTTTAATACTCTACCGTTTCAGATCCCGCCCTTGGCTTTCAGGGACAGGACGACAAAGTGGAGAAGCTCAAGAAAGATCTGCCCAATGTTCATGTTCTTGATCAGTTCGCAAACGCAGCAAATCCTGAAGCACATCATAGATGGACTGGTATAAAATCTTTCAAATCTTAATCTGATTGAAAATAGAGAGAATCAGTTTACGTATGAAAAATAAACAATGGTATAACTTCAGATCATGGGTCACAAGGTCAGAACCGTCCGATACACATTTTGTTTCTGCAGTCTTGAATGATATAATTTGTATGTCCATTATTATCTAGGACCTGAGATTTGGAAGGATACGGCAGGCAAGGTGGACATCTTTGTGGCTGTTGCAGGCTCAGGAGGCACAATTTCTGGTGTTGGTAAATATTTGAAGATGAAGAACCCAGCTATACAAGTCATTTGTGTTGAGCCTGCAGAGAGCCCAGTCATTTCTGGTAAACTGGCTATTCTTCAGTCAAACAAATGCTGTAACGAGTAGTGCAATGCTCCAATAAATAAGTGGAAACTATTAACAATAAACTCATGCATATATTTACTTTCATAACCACTTTGCTGATATTATTCTTTCGTTTTAGGTGGCAAGCCTTCTGTGCATAAAATTCAGGGAGCTGGTCCAGGATTTATTACCAAGAACTTGTACACCTCACTCATTGATGAGATCATTACAGTAACTGCAGAAGAGGCTATGGCGAACGCAAGAAGGTTGGCGAAGGAAGAGGGTCTACTAGTTGGCATATCATCTGGAGCAAATTTAGCTGCTTGCCTGAAGGTTTGCTCAGATGTACCGTTCAGTTCTTCAGGCTGGATTCTACTTCCATTTATTTCTCACCTTGATGACCTGCTCTTTGAAACTAAAATTTCAGGTGGCATCAAGGAAAGAGAACAAGGGGAAGATGATTCTCACCATGTTTCCTAGTAGTGGCGAGAGATACATGAATTCTGACCTCTTTGCAGCTGTAAGAGAGGAGTGTATGACCATGACCTTCTGATCCCAATGTGATGATCGCAATGGTTCAGTGTAGCGTTGCACATAAATAGCATGAAAGATCCAATAGCTTGTGAGCTGGGTGCGCTTCAAGATTCAGAATCTCACAAGTTGTTGTTTAACAATTTCTTATCATGTGAGTTAGGTTGGAGGGATTATATTCTGGGTACACTGCCGACTTGATTCAGAGAGCCACAGGTTGTTGGATCTAACCATGTTCCTCCCATCCACTGGAAAGATTTCTATACTTTCTTGATTTGGAAGCTTTATAGGTTTTAGAGTGTTCTTTATGTGAGCATGCTTTGTTTTTTACTTTAGAAAATTGCATGGATTCCCCAATAAGTTATTCCCAGTTTCTACCCTCCCCTGCCAATAAGTTAATAAGTTTTGCCCCCTCGGTCTGTATTACTGTATAACATGTTGATTTTTATGTTATCGGGTTTTTAATGCTTAATATTCATCGCACTAATGTATTCGTGATTTCCATCTTAAAAATCATTGTCTTGGTCACTTAGAGCAGGGCTAATGGTTTTTTTAGAAAATGGAAGAGTGTTCCCGCCTCTGCGAAATCGCACAAAGCGTTTACAAAAATTATTACGAAGTTCGACTTCTATAAAACATTCTACGGGACATAGAAATGAAAGTCGGGATAGATTCTATTATGAAAGTACATAATATAAGACGTTTCTGACACAGATATAACACCTTGTTTTCATATCACTGTAATATAGGACGCATCATATGTATATGAATCAAACTTGTGCGACATGGATATTAGACTCATATGACCTCACAGAAAACTAATTCAATACATAAAATCAACGTCGAAGCTAACATCAAACTAAAGCAACATCAATGACGACCTCACATCAAACTAAAAGCAAAGTATTGAACAATTTAGGTCTTGTTTAGATCAATTTTAGTTTCTTACAAACTGGTTTTTAAATACAAACTGGGTAGAGGTGTTTGAATCTTGGTTTTTATAATCTATAAAACAACTATAAAATAGTTAATTAATTCAAATAAGGTAAAAACTAGGATTATCTAGGTTAGACCAGGTTATAGGTTTCTTAAAAACTAGAGAGATCCAAATAAGTCCTTATTTAAAAATATATAGAAAGGAGACAATACTACTCTTGAGAAACTTTAGTCAATTTTATAAGTTTTTTGTAACCTCACTTCCACGGCGATTCGCCTCCAATTAGCCCCTCTAATTGATGCTAACTAAACCCGATTGATGATTATCTGTTAACAGTTTAACTCAGTCCACTCCTGCAAATTGTGGTGGCGTATCAATTGCATATATTGTAATTTGGTGGCTTTTCTCACAGCCGATTGATACATATCCTAAACTTCACTTTCATCGTTGCAGTCCGCAATATTTGGTGGAGACATCTTCCTTTTACTGTTCTCGCTGTCATTGCGATTCTCCGTGAACTTTGCTCCTGTTATAAACGCCCAACTGCTGACTGCTGAGGTTCATCATCACCTGGATGCTCTGCTCTAAAGACTCTACACTCTAGATCACGTTTCCCTTCATGGCGTTTCAACAATTTCTTGTGGGGTGGTTTATGATTTTTTCGTGTAATTAATTATTAAAGTCTGATGGCATATTGGTTCCGAAATTGCTGTGATGCGCATACTATGCGCTGGGGAATTGAAATTTCTCCACCCTTCCGAAATTGAGGATGTTAATTATATTTTTGTTGGATGGAGAACTTGTTTTTCTTCATTTTTGAGTGGGTCCTTTGGGCAGTGGTGAAGAACTTAAATATGGCAAGGTAGGGCTCTTGCCATACCTTGAATTTTGTTCTAGCATTTTCTACCATTCAGCTTTGGTGTGGTATGGGTAGAATTAGTAAGGTTGAATACTTCAATTAGAACATTTGATGTTTTTTTCCTACAAGTACAGATCATATGTTTTGTTTCATGAATTTACCAATATTATGGATATAAATATCTTGTCTGCAATTGACTATGCGCCATACCTCAATTTCTTTCTGTCCTCCGCCACTGCCTTTGGGTACAGCCTACATAAAAAGAAGTTGTATTCAGCCCAGGCTCACTGACTGACTGTGATTGACCTGTTGTGGTCTCACCTCAGGCAACAAAAACAAAGGACAAGCTGCAAGATGATTTGACTCCAAATGTGTCTAGAATCAAGTCAGGTTGGAGGCATAAGTACATGGCATTTTTCTAGCTGCAATAAGACTTGCCATTCTCATGACTACGGAGTGGAAAACAAAATATCCCAAGGTATCAGTTTAGGTCCTAGATCATGGTAAATCTGATCATACTCCTCTCCTCTTAAATACTGGGACAAAAAAGAAAATGGGGGAGTATGCACCAATTCAAGTTTAAATTGGGATGGCTCATCCGTGATGGAATGGTGTCAAATATTTGGCGCCAAAATCACGGTGGAAACAATGCAATTCAAATTTGGCAAAATAAAATAAGAGTCCTTCATCAATACTTAAAAGGTTGGGCTAAACAAACATCGGAGGCACTAAGAAAAAGGAAAAAAAGCAAATTGCCCAACTGATTGATGCTCTTGATACAAAGGCTGAGACTACTATTCTCACGCCAAACAAGACGGTTTTGGTACATTTCCTTAACGAGAGACTCTCCCACAATCTAAGAGAGGAATAACTCAAATTGTACCAGAGAGCCAAAGTAAAGGAGCTACTAGAAAGTGATAACAATACTCAAAATTTTCACTTAGTAGATAATGATAAACATAGAAAAATAAGGATTTACAAGCTAAAAAGTGGAGAGGGAACGATTATCGGAGATGCCAATCTCAAAAACACATCACAAAATACTATAAGGGATTGTTTGGGAAACCAGAGGATGATACTTTCACTCTGGATGAGACAATCATTGATTATGTACCTCAAGTTAATGAGAAGAGAATGTGATACTCATAGCACCTTTTCTAGAGGAGGAGGTGAACCAAGCTATCTTCTAAATGAAGCATAATAAAGCTCTAGGTCCTGATGGATTCCTGACTGGATTTTATCAAGTGTTTTGGAAAATAATAAAGGTAGATTTGCTGGCACTTTAAAAAAATCATGAAGGAAAGTTGTCAAGATACAATCTTAATTTTGGTATCATTATTCTAATACAAAAAAGGGAGATGCAGTCAAAATTCAAGACTACAGACTCATTTGTCTTCTAAACATTAGCTTTAAGATTCTTACTAAATTTGCTACCACTAGAGTTGGGTCAGTAAAACACAAAATAATTTGTCCCTTTCAAACTTCTTTCTTGTGTGGTTGTAATATCATGGAAGGTGTTATAATACTACATGAGACCATCCATGAAATGCAAAGGGAAAAAAGAATGGAGTAATTCTCAAGATCGACTTTAAAAAGACCTATGATAAGGTCAAATGATCATTTCTCCAACAAACCTAGTGAATGAAAAGATTCTCCGTCAAATGGTATAATTGGGTTGAAAAGTTCATTTCTAGTGGATATATGGGAATTAAAGTCAACTAGTTTTTTGCACGTGCGACAAGCACATGCTATTATTCATCCAAACAATATATAGTAACAATCCTTTACTAAGAAATGCACATCTAATCATATGTACTTTTGATCTTAAGCACTTTCTAGGACGAAGAAAACTATAAAAAATAATGACAATATAACATAGTTAAATCTATATGGATATAATCATCAGTCTCATCTGTCATGTAATTACTTGACACATTATGATCTCCAAATATATCTATCCCAATCGTTTGTGATTTATAACTGATTAAGAGAAATGGAATTGACAACACCATATCATAGTGCGGTTTATGAGAAATTAAAGCTATTTTACCATTCACCTCATTTCACTTATATATTGAGGGAACTGGGAACATAGTATGTATCATTTGTTGAGACAATAATTCTAAAAGTTATTTTGTTTTTATATACTGATAAAGTCAATTATGCATGACAACTAATATTTTGCACACTCATTTTAAGTTACACCCTGTCAATTATGCATGACAACTAATATATTGCACACCCATTTTGAGTTACACCCTATCAATTATGCATGACAACTAATATATTGCACACCCATTTTGAGTTACACCCTTACAATTTTTTTCGTGCTTGAACCACGATCTTGTTTTCTCTTGAGCTCTAAGATGGTGACCAGGACAAAAGCTGAGAGAATCTGCACATAAATGTCCTTTGCAACCTAAGCACACCATACTCTTTGACCACTGGTTCTGCCATTATTCTTCTATCTTCAAGCCAATATTAAAGACAAGTGATTAGAGTACTCCAACAAGCATGTCTTGCACTAAAAAGGTATATTTGTAACCGAATAGCCAAATAAAAAACATGTCTTGCGCTAACATTGTACTGGTATATTTGTAAACGAATAGCCAAACCACAAGCATGTCTTGCATTAAAACTGTATATTTGTAACCGAATAGTCGAACAAACATAAGAGTTAGTTTTTAGTCCGTGGCTCCGTGCTTTTATGTAGCAAAAGAATCCAGACAATGCAAAACATGATTCACTACAAGATGAGGAGAATTGACTACTGCAGAGAAAAAGAAGATACTTGACTCCTCCAATGTTCATTTAAAAACACTGGTTTGAATTGAAAATTCTAGGAACCAAAATATAGTATTTCAATCGTTGCTAACATAACAATGGTACATGACAATGCCGGAAGAGTACCCGACAACTTACCCATGGCCATACAACACCATTAGATTCGCTTCATTTAGAAGATGAACCAGGCCACTGATCAAACAGCTAGATGCTATTAACGCCAGAGGGATCAATGAACCAGGCCCGCAATTAAGTAGAAATCAATCACTAATAAGTTGAGGATGAGTATAAACTCAGATGAGTGGTTTTAGAGAGGATGTTTAACCTTTATAGTAGAGATGATGATCTTGGCCCATTCTTTTAAACTCATAAATGATTGTGATAGAGTGACCCTCTATCCTCAATCCTTTTAATCTCGTGGCCGATACGCTGGCAATCCTCATCTCGAGAGCAAAAAGTGATAATCAAATTAAAGGAGTCATCCTTGAGCTGCTTGAAGATGGCCTATCCATATTACAATACGTAGATGACACAATCATTTTCATGGATCATAATATCGGACAAGCAACAACTTTGAAGCTCTTCCTTTGTGTTTTCAACCTATTGTTTGGTTTGAAAATTAACTTTGACAAGAGTGAAATCGTTTGCTTTAGACAAGTGAAATTTTTTGAATCCCATTATACTCAATTGTTTCAATGCCAAGTGGGAGCACTTCCATTCAAATATCTTGGTATTCTTATTATTCATAGGAAACTAAGGAATAGCGAATGGAAGGAGGCCATCGAGAGGTTTGAGAAGAAATTGAACAAGTGAAAAAAAAAAGCTTATGTCAGCTGGGAGCAGACTTGTACTCATCAACCCTATTCTAAGCAACCTCCCCATTTTTATGATGTCATCCTTTGAGATTTCTAGGGCATTCTCCAAAAATTGGACAACATCTGTTCCAGATTCTTTTGGGAAGAGGACGATCATAAGAAAAAATATCACTTTGCATGGTGAAAAATACTATGTTAACCCAAAGACCAAGGTGGTTTGGAGATCGCGAACCTGCATATTAGAAATGTTTCTCTCTTGAGTAATTGGATCTTTAGGCTTCTCAATGAGGAGGGAATGTGGCAAAGTATGCTCAAAAACAAATATTTCAATAGCAAAACCTTTACACAAACACAAAGGAAACCAAGAGATTTTCACTTCTGGACTGGTCTCCTCAAAGTGAGGGACAAATTTATTAGAGGTGGGGCTCCTTTCAGGTTAAGGATGTAGCCAAATACAGGTTTTGAATGATGCTTGGTTGGATAATACACCACTAAGCATGCAGTTCCCTGCTCTTTATAATGTGGTGAGATGGAAACAAGTCATAGTACAAGAGGTTCTCCAAACCGATCCCCCAAACCTTACATTCAGAAGATCAATTACATGAGACAAACTCATAGAGTGGAATAACATGTTTTACAAACTAGCCAATGTTCGGTTGAATGATGATGTTGATATTTTTAGATGGAACATTCATCCCAGCGGCACATTCTCCGTGCAATCAATGTACTCTGCTATGCTGATGTAACCGAACTCACACCACAAAAATCTATGGAAAATCAAAATTACCCTAAAAATAAAAATATTCTTGTGGTATCTTTTATGACAGGGGTTACCTTAACCAAAGATAATTTATTGAGGAAGAGGTGGAAAGTTAGTCTAAAATGTAGTTTCTGTAACTAAAACGAGACTATACAACCCCTTTGCTTTGAATGCCATATAGCTAGAATCATTTGGCGCATACTGAACGTAGTCATTGGTCTTTCTACACCAAAAAATATTAATCATATGGTGGATGGATGAATTAGTGCTTGGGGGTTAAGGCAAAATCTATGATCATAGTGGTTGTTGCGGTCATGTTTTGGACTATTTGGATTAGCCGTAACGATATTGTATTTGACAAGAAACCTTTGATTCATTTGATACAGATTGTTAGATTGTTTTCAGAGGTACGCATTGGCTAAGATATTGGAGACTGCTGCAAAAGAAAACCACCAAAGACATAGTTACCCAAACATGTCAAAAAGGTAGAGATCATGGCGATGAACATGTTTGCAAAAAATGGATGGCCATCACAACATAGAATTTACCTGTATTTTATCCCTTTGGTTAACCACAAGACTTTGTAGCTTTGTGATTTTATTCTTAAATTTGTAATAATCTGTGATGCAAAAGGTTGGAACAGTGTTTCCATTATATTAAAAAAGATATGTACTACTCCCTCCGTTTCAAAATATAAGCATTTGTTAACTTTCAGATAGCACGTTTGACCATTTATTTTATTCAAAAAATTTATAAAAATATTATTTATTTTATTATAATTACTTTATTATTAGATATATTATAAACCTAACTTATTTATTTTTATAATTTTTAAAAATATTTAAATAAGACAAATAATCAAATATGATCTCAAAAAATCAACAAATACTTATATTTTAGAACCGAGGTAATAAAGCACAGCGAGACCCTCCATCCAGCGCTGGAAATAACATGACAACCACTACAGTTGTTAGAACAGGTCCAAAACTTATTTATCATACGCCGAAGAAATATGGTGGCATTACCTAATCGAAGCACACGTAACTCGAGTTGTCGAGTGTTTGACACTTTGACCAGGACCAGATCAGCTTAGCAGACACATAAGAGGTCTCTTTTTTGGAGAACGGGAGGCATGCACCACAGCACCACCATCACTTTCTCAAAACATTCTTCATGATTTTTCAGAATTCCTCGCTCGTGTTCCTTGTTTCCATATCTTCGTGCTCGTATCCGTTTAACGTGTCATGCGTGTCGAAACCACGTGAAAGGGAACACACATCTGTACAGAGAGAGAGGGAAACTTTTGGCTGCTGATTGGCGGCAAGCCCACACCACACAACGCCGGCGCGCATGGTCTGCAACGCGTGGCACGCGGCGACAAGGAACAGCGTTATCCGGTTCCGTCGATGCAATTTGCCTCGCGCGTTTTTGCAGTGGCGCACATGAACCTACAGCCAAAAGAATGCATAGATGCAGTGGAGATGAAATTCAGTAGTGACAGGGACTGCCCGGTTCGTTGATGGAGCTATCAGGCCGGGTGGAGCTTTCGCTGCAGCAGCTGTGGTAGCTATACTTAGAGTTGAGGTGGAACCATACCATGCATTTACAGAAGAAAATTTTCAAAGCTACTAAACTTTTTCCATCTTTATTCCCTTCGTTCGAGTTTACATATCATCTTGGATGTATCTTTTTGTGTTCAATGAATCCGGACAGAGAGTAAGTTAAGGTACTGAGTTAGGATGACTAGTAATTTAAGACAGAGGGAGTATCATATTGACTTATTCTCACATAGCTAGCACCTTTAAACAATGCCACGATCAATAATTATTTGACAATTTCATAATCTTCACACATTTTTTTCATGCAAAGAAAAATCAAATGACATTTCCTTGTGTACCAATAAAGTACACGTTCTGTGTAAGAAATGTTGAAAGCATTGCAACTCCTCTTAACCTAGTAATAATTTATATTACAAATTTGTCTAAATAAATAATAAATAATAGTATTAAATTTTCAAGACAGGCATCCCAATGACATAGCTTCCCTCCCTCACCCCTCGTCATAATCTCACATTTTTTTAAAAAAGTGATTAATTTGGCTTGTTAAATGGTAAAAAAAAGCTAATATGTCCTCTCTTGATAATATTCTAAACAGCTTCCTCCCTCTCCCGAGAAAAAGCAACTACGTGTATATGTGCACATAAGGCTTATCATAATTATATATTTTTAACTACTCCCTCCGTTCTTAAACTGTTGTCGTCGTTGACTTTTTTAGTTAACTTTGACTATTTATTTTATTTAAATTATTTTTAAAAATATCATATATGTTGTCATAGTTTGTTTTATTATCAAAGAAAATTAAAATATAACTTTTTTTTTTATATTTTAAATAAGACGAATAATTAAAATTAAATAAAAAAATCAATAACAATAATAATTTAAGAACGGAGGGAGTATAGTATTTTGAGATTTGTATTTGGTACCTCTTTTTCATCTCAATCTTGTTACTGGGTGTTGATCTCTGAATCTATGGCTGGCTGTGATAAGCCTTGTGAGCGTCACACTTTTCTCCACCCCCGTCCCGCGTATAGCTCTTCAAGCTCTGTCACTAGCACAGCTGCTGGTACACATGACTATGATGAATAACAAAGAAACTAAAAATATGTGCTTAATGGCGTAGCACTTTTCATCTATAGCCATTTCTCATGGCATGATGCGTACGGAATGTACAAAAATTTCACAGGATGGGTTTAGTTTCATATACGTGAATATTTATCTCAATTTCATCTATGCGGCCATATCAATTAACCAAGATGCAAGCAAAAGTTCAACAAATTGCATCTCACGTACCTACCGCCTCAAAAAGTAGAACTCCCTTCTTTACTCGATCATCAACTGACCATGATCCAAACAAAGATCCAACAAATAGCATCTTGACTGCTGTCTTCCCAATTGCCTGAGCGAACAACCTTCTGCCGTCACCCAAAAAAAAAAAAAGTTCCAGGAGCAGTGCTGTTTTTGACTTCTTCTGTGGATGCCGTAGAGCTCTGTTCTTAGGTAGGAAGTCAAGGCAAAGGCAGCAAAAGTGCGTCGCGTTGGTGCTGCAGCTTTTGACTCCCTCCGTGACCTGCCGCTGTCCAGTCTCCCCTCACCTTCTCCTCCTCCGCGGCGGCGGCGGCGAAGATACGCAGGAGCGCGAGGTAAACGAGGGGAGAAAAGAAAAGAGCGTCCGACTTCCAATCTGGTAACAGTAATCGCCCCATCGCCCGCTTTAAATTCCAAATCACGCCGGAGAAAACAAAATCACAGCATTAATTCCTCTATCTTTCCTCTGGTTGCAGGTTTGATTCTTCTCTACCAGTTGTGTGTGTCGCCATTCCTCCTCGTTGTGAGGTGTAGGGGGTTGAGCCTAGAAATCGGTCCTTTTCCGCGCACAAGTGGAGTGGATTTGGACGGCAGCCGCTGAAATACACAACCTTTTTCTGCCCTCCAAGATTCTCCTCCCCGCTTCTTTTCCACGCCACACCTGTTGAATCCGTTGCCGTCAGCTCCCTTTTTGCCGCATCAGTTCCTCGCGAGCCTTCTCGGAGGCGAAGGGCCGGCGCAACATCACCGTTCGGTTGTCTCAAGAAACCAGGAGGCCGAGCCGATGAGCAGGAAGGGCGGCGGCGGGCGGTTGCAATGCGCCGAGGCGCCGGCGGCGGCAGATTGGAGCTGCTGCTTCCTGGGCCTGCCACCTGCGGCGCCTTCTGGTGTGGGTGGTGATGGTGGCGGGTTTGACCTCTCATGGACACTCCACCAGTCCTTCCACCCGCCCGCTGGACTCTTCGCCAGCGTTGGCCAGCAGGTGGGGGTGGGATTTCCGGGGTCTTCCTCTAGCGCCCCGTCACAGGAGGCTTCACGGGACCCATATGTGAAGTATGTATCGCCGGAGGTTGGGCAGCCGGTTCTTGAAACACCTCTTCCTGGGGAAGGTCTGGAGTTAAGGGAGAAGGGGAAGAAGAAAGTGGTGAAGCTGAAGATTAAGGTTGGGAATCCTCATCTCAAGAGGCTGATCAGCGGGGCGATTGCCGGTGCCGTGTCAAGGACTGCTGTTGCGCCTTTGGAGACGATCAGGACGCATTTGATGGTTGGGAGTAATGGGAATTCCACGACAGAGGTCTTCCAATCTATTATGAAGCATGAAGGATGGACGGGGCTGTTCCGTGGCAACTTTGTTAATGTCATCCGAGTAGCTCCAAGCAAAGCTATTGAGGTAATAACTGATGTATGGTAGTGAAATTTAGCACCATCTTTACATGATTCTTTAACATGTTCCATTTGCGTCCATGTGCAATAGAGTCAATTGTTATCAGTCATAATGTGGGAATCCTTGGCAAAATGTAGAACACACCACTTTATACTGTCTTTTATTCGCCCTGACTATCTTCTTCATGATTTTCCTACACTTGGTTTGTTCTGTGATGTGTCATGTTTTCCCTATGCTTGGGGCCTTTGTAGCAAAGCATGTACGGTTAAGGACTTATGATCTGCTTTAATTCTTTATCCTTTTCAGAACTTCTCATGCATAAAAGCTAGTGTAAGCACTGTTGTGCTTTGTAGTAATAAAACCAGGTTGTGAACAATTTCGTCTGATTCTGCTTGGATAATGCTAATCATGTAAAAAATTATGTTAACTGTTAAGAGAAACAATTGACGTTTTTACACTTATGAATCCTTTGCAAGTCACCAAGATATGGACATTTTCTCTTGAGTGTTGCTGTGGTATCTGCTCAAACTGGTCTGAATATGTTTCATGAGCAGTGCTCTGAATTCCACAAATTTAAGAACCTCACTGCTTACTACTCAAGGCACTGCTCATGAAAATCTTCCATTGTCTGGTACATTTGAGTATTTTTTTTGCACATGGTAGAAGATTTGCTTGCGATTACTTGTAGCCATCTGAATTCCACAAATGTACCAGACAAAACACGGTTTCTCAAAAATATTCATGTGTGTACATGTATTAATATCAAAATTCAATAATTACTTTAGGCTAAATTTGCCCAAATTCAGAATTAATCAAATGAAATGAAGAGCTACCATACCATCATTTCTTGTAAAAAACAGAAGATATTTTCAATTAAGCCCTCTCCATTGCTTTTTTTTTACCGAGCAGTTATTTGCAAATTGGCAATTTACAAATCTCCATTATAATATCATTTGATGCTTTATGTTTCTGTTAATGTTTGCATGAAAAATATGAATGATGCTAGTGGGATCTAAGACAGTTGCTGGCATACATAGGTTGTGTTTACATACATTAAAAATATTTTCTCATCCCAATAAAATTTATGTCATCAGTTCCTTTGTGATTCAGGTAATGCTAGCATAATAGAAAGGATTAGATACTAAAGTTAGGTACATTCATCGGCATAAAAAAATCTGAATCTTTGCTTTGATCTTTTCTACAGCTTTTTGCTTTTGATACAGCTAATAAGTTTTTGACTCCCAAGTCTGGGGAAGAAAAGAAGATCCCAATCCCTCCTTCACTTGTGGCAGGGGCATTTGCTGGTGTCAGTTCAACACTCTGTACATACCCTCTCGAATTGATTAAGACACGATTAACTATACAGGTTTGTCCCTGAAACAACTAATGTAATCTGAGATACAAACAAGGATGGCAATGATGGTTCTTCTCTAATTCTGCAGAGGGGGGTGTATAACAATTTCCTTGATGCGTTTGTCAAAATCATCCGTAAAGAAGGTCCTACTGAGCTCTACAGAGGCTTAACTCCAAGTCTGATTGGAGTTGTGCCATATGCTGCGACCAATTATTTCGCCTATGACACCCTGAAGAAGATGTATAAGAAGATATTCAAGACAAATGAGATCGGAAACATTCCCACACTCCTCATTGGTTCCGCGGCAGGAGCTATGTCGAGCACAGCTACATTCCCTCTCGAGGTTGCACGCAAGCAGATGCAAGTTGGAGCTGTCGGTGGCAGGAAGGTTTACAAGAACATGCTTCACGCTCTCCTGAGCATTCTCGAGGATGAAGGGGTTGGGGGACTTTACAAAGGGTTAGGACCGAGCTGCTTGAAGTTAGTTCCTGCTGCTGGAATTTCGTTTATGTGCTATGAAGCTTGCAAAAAGCTACTGATTGAAGAAGAGGATCAATGAATCTACTCACATATGTGTTTCCTCATGAGAGCTCAGTTTTGTGACATCTGACAGCGGGCGTCTTTTGGGTCTTTCTTTTGACCAGCCATGCTGGAATATAAAATGGTTGAAACCCATTATAATGAGGTTGCTGCTGGAAGCTGCAGCTCTTAACCCTTTTTGTATTTCACGTCATCTGATAAAATTAACTCTGTTCCTAGATTCAAACTTGAATTGCGTAGAAAGCACGTTGCTTGAAAATTCTTTGTTGGATTATATGGAATCATTGGAATGCCGTCGGCAATCTTAATTCAAAATTGGTGTCGAGATTTATGTCTGCAATCAAGTTTTGTCTCTATCTACTGTCCTTCGATTCTAATCTTGTCAGTACTCAGAATGGGATCAGACAATCTTATCAAGAAACACGTATATGATCTCACAAGAGTTCAGTTCTCTGTGACTCCAGAAAAACCAACCATCCAGCTTGTCAGCTAACAAATCGAATAAATTAAATATATGATTTGAAACTGCCACACTGAACAAGTGGAAACACCAACCACATCCCATATTCAAGCATCAACATCACCCTGTTTTAACTAGAGCAGCCAGAATGGAAAAGGGGACAAAAGGGAAGGAAAAACCGAAGATGTCTCTAGCATGTTCTAGCTGTGTTCCTCACCATCTCCTGCGGCTGCCTCCCCAGTGGCAGCGGCCATCAACTCATCGAAGTTGTCCGTCTTTCCCAAAACTATCTCAATCTGTAGAACAATGCCACATGAGAATGAACAAATTGGCAGATGCAACAGGTTCGTTGATATTATCAGTTGTATATGGATTCAAACTGTTCTAACCTTAGCCTTTTGGATCGGTCGGTCACGCATATCGTCATGTATTTCAACAGTGGATGTTTTAATCCCTGCGTAGATTAATTGGAGAAAGTTCAGCATAAGAATGATGAGGGTTGAAGAGCGACAGTGACATAACTCAGTGCAATCAAGACACAAAGAGTTCCTACTCTTCTCGATGGCAAGACCGTTGTTCTTCAGAATCTCTGCAATGGTGACGACAGTTGATATGGCTGCGCGAAAATTAGACAGATGAAGTAGGTGTTAAACTATATTTCAAAACAAGGACCCTTGATCCACTGTTTAAAATTGTTAACATGAGCTCCAAGATAATTTTCAGGCTTCTGTGAGGGGGAGGTGACTGAACTTTTACTTTTCAGCTCATTGAAGCATAATGCAGGCTCATCTTTAACAAGAACATGAATTCTGATATTTGAACACAACACATTACTTTAATCTCAACCTTTCATAATACGATCAGAAGTACCAAAACACGGAACCAGCATTAACATTACAGTTCAGAGAAAGCTTATGTTATAAGTAGTTGGTTTGTTGGTGAATCACATAATCAAGTTCAGAGAAAACTTATAAGAGAAAGGTTTAATATCATTTTCCATAATACGATCAAAACAATGCCACGTTGCAGAATCTAAACTGCGTACAACCGAATGGTATATATGACGTTGGGAACTGAAACATTCAGAGTTCAGAGATACGGACATCAAGAATTAAGTTCAGAGAACAAATTGGTAATATCTGATTTATGGACATAGTTAAGATCGAAGACAAAATGAAGTCAATAAGAAAGACGCACCCATTCCGAGCGCGGAGAGCTCGACATCGCCGTGCTGCTGCATATACCTCTGCACAAGACGAAACGACATCATCAGCCATTAGGATTGACCTGCCTGCCGGCGCCGGACAAGCCGCCATCGGAAGGAAGAGGGAGGAACAGCGGGAACTCAGAGAGCCGATCGATTCGACGGATACCTTGGCGAGGTTGACGTAGAAGAAGAGCGGTTTCTTGGAATTGGACACCTGGATCCGATTCCCGCCGGCGGTCTTCTGCTGCTGCGTCGCCTCGCCACCCATCGCTGCCGTGTCGCCGGACATTGTGAGCCTGATCGAAGCTCACTAGGTCGATCGATGAACCGACGATCCGAGAGGGTTCGACTTTCTCGGGGGATTCGATGGCGTGGATTGGATTGGGTTCTTGGTGGCGTGGGGTGAGGAGTTGATCAAGGCGAGTCGGTCGTGGTGGGAGCGAGTCCAGCCTGCCGAGTCCCGTTCTGTTCCTCTGTCCGTGCTGCTATTTGGGGTTCATTGGTCTCACTGTTCTGTTCCTGAGACTCTCACATAGCAGAGCAGCCGGGCTGCACAGGATCTGGCCCATGGGCTGAAACGGGGACCCAACTTTAATCTGCTGATCTTTTCACAACCCTCAATTTCTCCGTGCATTTCCGCGGGAAACCTTCGATACCCTCGCAAGCGGTTTATGCACCTTTCCCGGTTACAAAGGTGCTACATACGTACACTCACAGTCGTGAGCGTGCTTTCACCTACAAATTAAGTAACAACTAACGTGTAATCCTCCCTTTAATTTTGTTACATTATTGCTTGGTGTGCTTTCTTATTGTGTCATGATGGCAACAGACAAGGACAGAGAACTGATATGGAGCAAGTTACACGAACATTTCCCAAATCTGGTCGTGTAAATTGGCCAAAGCTAAAAGGGCTGGTAAACAAAGCTAGTAATAACGTGTTAAACGACTACTTTCCTTTGTAGTGCGCTTTCACATGTCGATCTGTCATGAATACATATAAAAGGACCTTTCCACTGGTCCGAACATTGATGTCAATTTCATAATCCGCACAAGAAAGTAATCAGTTGCCATCACCATAATTTAGTCAGCTGTCTTGACAACTTCGAACAGAAAAAGGTGGTCCCTAAGAATTGCTCAATTCAACGCAAAATAGGTGAAGATTGTACGCCTAAAATGGCTCAAATATAAAACAATATAGTACTAATGTTTGATCCAATTCTTGTTTCTTGTGGGGAAATGGTTTGATCCTACTCAGCACTAATAGCTGAAGATTGCACGCCTGAAATGGCTCAAATAAAAGAAGTACTAATCTCAATCGTCTGATTCAGTACAAATAGCTAAATATGGCACCCCTAAAGTGGCTTAACCCAAAAAAGTACCCCTTTTTAACTTACAACTGCAAATCCTAAAAAATAGAGGGGATGCTGATGTTCGATCTGATTTAGCTCAACAAACAAAAAATTGCACACTTCAAACAGTACACGTAAAAGTAGCATATTTCAAATCTTTTATATTTTGTGACCTCTGTAAACACAGTCTCGAAATTAAATCATGGGGTAGAAAAGAGACCAATGTCCTTTTAGTTTACTCCTTCCATTCTAAAATTATTGTCGTTATTGATTTTTTTTTATTATCTTTGACCATTCGTCTCATTCAAAATATTTATGCAAATATAAAAATAAAAAGTTATAAGTTATATTTAAATTTTATCTAATGATAAAATAAACCATGATAAAATACATGATATTTTTGAATTTTTTGAATAAGACGAATGGTCAAAAGTAACAAAAAAAAATCATTGACAACAATAATTTTGGAACAGAGGAGTACTTGCTAGGGCTTATTTTGGTCCAAATCCAAGTTCACTACTACCTCCGTCCCATAAAGATTGTCGCTTTTGACTTTCAGATACTATATTTGACCGTTCGTCTTATTCAAATTTTTTATATAAATTTAGAAATAGACATATTATAATTAAAATATTTTTAATAATAGACTAAGTTATAGAAAAATAAATAATTTATCTATAAATTTTTAATTAAGATAAATGTTCAAACGTGATGTTCAAAAGTCAAAAGTGACAATATTTGAGGGACGGAGTGAGTATCAGATTAGCTCACTACGGGAAACGACATTGTTGCCAAGTGCGAAGGTGTTCGCCGAGAGTATTTAACATAACACTTGACAAACATCTCTATATTCACGGAGTGCTGCTGCTCGAGCACTCGTCAAAGATTTTGATGTTTACCGAGTGTGAAACTTCAACACTCGGCAAAGATTCAAGGGTGTGCCGAGTATGCCTGGCCCGGCACTCGACAAACCCTCCATTAGGACGCGCTCGTCTCCGTTACTGGTTGCTCGAGGAAAAGTATTCGGCAAAGACGTCTTTGCCGGCACTTGATTTGCCGAGTACCTAATGCCAAGGGTGGCTCTCGGCAACGTCTTCGCCGAGTGCTACTGGGTCTTCACCGAGTGCCTCCGACACTCGGCAAAATCGGCGTTTCCCGTAGTGGCTGCTCCATCACATCATTTTTTGTCTTGAAAATTTCCGAATTCCTAATCCACCATCGAATTTGAAAGTGATGCCTCACATCATTGCCTACTGAGCCACCCTTTGTATTCATCAATTTATAATGGGAAAACTATTCTTGCTTGTTGTTAAAATTATTTATTCTATAATTGTTGTTAGCTTGTACAAATATGTTGTATCATTATTAACTTTCAAAAATATTTTTCCCATGTTACTATATATATATTACATAATGGCATAAAATAAATCAATATTAATCTGGAATACTTATCTTCCGGGTACTTCATCAATAAGGGAACCGACCGAGTCAGCTTGGATCATAAGGCAATTAGAGATAGACTTTCTATGTAAATCTTTGTAGACTACGAGTAGGACTCTTCATGTATCCCCTGCCGATCGGATATATAAGCCGGCAGGAACCCCACATCAGGGACACAAAATTACAAGTAATACAAACCATAGAACATAAGACGTAGGTTTTTACTCTCATCGAGAGGGCCGGAACCTGTATAACTCGGCATCTTTTGCAACCATCGTAGTTCTTAGTCCTGACGTAGCCCTATAAATATATTGCCGAGATCAAGTCCTGACAGTTGGCGCGCCAGGTAGGGGACAAGGCTTGTCCAGATTCTCCGTCGAACACGATGGCCGAAACTCCCAACATCTAGTACTCACCGGACTTCAAGATCTTCTTCGGATCGCTCGACTTCGTCGTCGATACCAACAGAGAGCTAGGTCTAGAGAACTATTGATCCGACTCGGTCACAGCTGGTTCTATGGCGCGATCACCGAGCTTGTCAGATCTGATCCCAACATTGGCTCCACTTGGATTCGGTGAAACAGACCTACCCTTCGGGTATGACTCAAAGTCGGTCCGTTCCTTTGATGAGGATTCGGTCGGATCTGCCTGCTTATACCCTCTGACCGTGAATGTGGTCGATATAGAGGAGAATCCATTAGGAGAAAACGATGAGGAGGGTGACCGCGAAGACGGTCACGAAGAAGATGGCCGCGAAGAAGAACGCGTAGAAGAAGGCCACAGGGAAGAAAACCCTCAAGACAACAACTTGTCGGAAGGACATCGCCGCCGACCGAGAGGATCGCGTGGGTCCTACCTCACACGCCCACTAGACCTTAGACAACTTGATATAGAAGTCGACGGTGTCAAAGTCTACGGTACCCCACAGAACAACATCACCGGGGCTAAAATGTTGCTTGACAGCTTGATGGCTGACGCAGCGTACCAGACCCCCACGATGCAGAAGACGGTGGCTATGCTTAAGGCCGTTGCAGCCCAAGATGTGGCCAGGGACAAATCACAGTCGGTGGCAAGTTCCAGTCACGCGACATCATGCGGTCAACGAAGGCGCGAGGATCTGAGAAATTACCTCAGCATCCACGACGGTCAGGACGCCATCAACTCCGACTACGAGGAGCGGACTCGGGACGACCAACGCCACGAGGAGGAGCGCCGTAATCGGAGGACCGACAATGGATGGGAAGACCGACGTGATCCACCTAGAAACAACCGCGACGACCGACGTCAACGTGACGATCGGGACCGGTGCGAGATTCGTGATGGAGATAATCGACGTCGTCGTCATGATGACGATGTTGGTCCACGTCATAATCGTCGCTCATCTCCATCTCCTGACCGATATAGAAGGTCAACTACTCTAAGCGATGAAAAGAATTCGATGATATGAAGGCCTATGTACCTGAGCTTCGCATAGCTCGGTGGCCGAAAGGATTCAAGCCGGTTCCCATCGAAAATACGATGGTCAGACCAACCCCCGAGAGTGGCTTCAGCTATACAGTACGGCGATTCGGTCAGTCAAGGGTGATGCCTTCGTGATGGCCAACTATCTATCAGTCTGCCTTGACCCGACCGTTCTGATTTGGCTCACGTCTCTTCCAGAGAAATTGGTCACCTCTTGGGGAGACCTCAACAGGAAGCTCATAGAAAGTTTCCAAGCTACTTGTAATCGTCCGGGCAATCACTTTGACCTCACTCGGATCAAGTAGAAGTCTAACGAGCCTCTGCGCGACTACATCAAGTGGTTCTGCGCCAAGAAGACCGAGATTCCTAGCGTCCTAGATCAACAGATCATCGCAGCCTTCCAAGGAGGCATACACAGCGATGACCTGGTCTGGGAGATCGATCGGAGGAATCATTACCTCAAGTTGACCGCTCTGGAGTGCTTCGAGATCGCTGATGAGTTCGCGTCAGGAGAGTCGGCGCTAGATGACATCCGCGACAAAGGCAAGAAAAAGCGCTCGGACAAACCGGAGTCCTCAAAGAAGGACAAGAAAAGGAAGTCCGACAACATGGTCGCTGCGGTAGACCGATCCTAGAAAAACCCTCAGACGAACCAACAGACCATGGAGGACTTGCTAAGTGGCCTGTGCCTATAGCACCCAAAGGGGAATAACAAAGCAAAGGACTGTTACCAACTAAAGGGCTTCGTGACTGCCGCGCTCAAGGTGGCCAAGGATTCACCAAGGCGCAATGCCAAAGACAAGGCTAAAGACGATGACAACAAGGACGAAGAAGGAGAGTTCCAGGAGCCCCAGAAGGAAGTCAACTTTATCTTCGGAGGCTCGGATGCCTACGCGTCCAAGCGCAAGCAAAAGCTAGAACTACGTGAAATCAACTCCGTAGAGCCTGCTACACCCAAATACATGAGGTGGTCTGAGGTACCAATCACATTTGATCGGTCGGATCACCCTAGGCACCTGCCCAAGCCAGGTCGCTACCTGCTGGTGCTCGTAGCCACGATGAAGGAGGTCAAGTTCAACAGTGTACTCATCGACGGAGGAAGCAGTCTAGACTTGATCTTCACCAAGACCCTCACGAAGCTAGGCTTGTTGGTCAATGACCTCCAGCCGAGTTCCTCACCCTTCCACGGGATCGTGCCCGGCAAGACTTCAGTTCTCATTGGACAGATTGTCCTGCCGGTTACCTTTGGAACCCGTGAGAACTTCAGGAGCGAGCGTGTCATCTTCCAGGTGGCCGACTTCGAGTCAGCATACCATGCTATCCTTGGCAGACCAACAATGGCAAAGTTCATGGTGGTCCTGCACTACCCATACCTCACTCTCAAGATGCCAGGCCCCAAAGGAATAATCTCCCTCCACTCTGATCTTCAGAATTCTTTCGATTGTGATGTGCAGAGTTGTGAGATGGCCGAACAACAGTTGATGTTGTCCGATCGGCAGGAGATCCAGAAGGCAGTCGGCAATGAGGAGCAGACCGACGCGGAGATTCCCACGAAGAAGCCCACCAAGGACAAGATACATACAGACGACATTCCTACTAAAGAGATCATGCTCGACCCAGAGAACCCTGCTCAGATCACTTATGCAGGGGCCGACCTCGACGAGAAATAGGAACTCACGCTCACTCTTTTCCTCAAGGAAAATAGGGACATATTTGCATGGAAGCCTTCTGACATGCCGGGAGTTCCTAGGGAAAATATTGAGCACGAATGAAGGGTGCCTCCTGGGGCCGCCCCTGTCAAGCAAAGGCTTAGAAGGTTTGCACAAGACCGTAAGGATGCCATAAAGAAGGAGATAGCTAAGTTATTAGATGCTAAGTTTATAAAGGAAGTGTACCATCTAGATTGGCTAGCAAATCTAGTCCTTGTACCCAAGAAGAATAAAGAGTGGCGGATGTGTGTTGATTATATCAATTTGAATAAGGTCTGTCCTAAAGTCCCCTTCACTCTGTCGCGTATCGACCAGATCGTAGACTCAACAGCCGGGTGTGAGCTTTTAAGCTTTCTGGATGCCTATTCAGGCTATCACCAGATCCCACTGAAAGTTGAAGATCAAATCAAGACTTTCTTTATAACTTTTTTTGGCGCCTACTATTATATTACCATGTTGTTTGGTCTGAAAACACTGGCGCGACTTACCATCGTGGTATTCAATGCTGCCTCGAAGCTCAGATCGGTCCGAATGCAGAAGCATATGTAGATGACATCATGGTAAAAACTCAGAGCATCGAAGAACTTCTCTCTGACCTGGCAGAGACTTTCGACAATCTAAGACGTTACTCGATGAAGCTGATTCCTCAAAAGTTTGTTTTTAGGGTTTCTTCGGGTAAGCTGCTCGGTTACATCGTTTCAAAACGAGGTATAGAGGCTAACCCGGATAAAATCAAGGCGATCCTTGATATGGGGCCACTTAGTTCTCAGAGGGATGTTCAGAAGCTGACCGGATGTATGACATCCCTAAGTCGCTTTATTTCCCGACTGGGGGTTAGGGGTCTGCTAGTTTTCAAACTGCTAAAGAAGCAGGATGACTTCGTCTGGACAGTAGAGGCGCAATTGGCGTTGGATGTCTTGGTGCCTCCGGAGTCGCAAGAGAAGCTTCAACTCTACATATCGTCCATAACTCAAGTTGTGAGTACTGTTTTAACGGTCGACCGAGAGGAAGAGGGTCACATACAAAAAGTACAACACCCGATCTACTTCGTTAGTGAAGTTCTCAGTGCTTCCAAAACACGATATCACCAGATCTTGAAGCTGCTATACGTGCTCCTAATCTCTTCCAGGAAGTTGAAGCATTACTTTCAAGCTCATCATATCAAAGTTCAAACATCGTTTACACTCAATGTAGTCCTTCGCAATCGAGAAGCCGAAGAAAAGATTACTAAGTGGGCAGTCGAACTCGGTCATATACCATCACGTTCGCACCTCGCTAGGCAATCAAAGGACAGTAATTGGTCGACTTCGTTTCCGAGTGGACAGAGATTCAAATGCCGCCTGCATCACAAGATATCGAGTACTGAAAAATGTATTTTAATGGATCCCTCCAGTTACCTGGGGCAGGTGCAGGAATTGTGTTCATCTCACCCACAGGAGAAAAATTGTGATACGTCCTCCAGATCATGTTTCGCGTGCTAATAACGCTACGGAATATGAAGCTCTCGTGCACTGTCTGCACATTGCTGTTTTGCTCGGTATTCGACGTCTTGACATCTTTGGTGACTCGGCTCTGGTCATTAACTAGGTCACCAAGGATTGGAATTGTGTGGACGACAACATGGGTGCTTACTACCAAGAAGTAAGGAAGCTCGAAGACAAGTTCGATGGACTAAAGTTCACACATGTTCTTCGAGATAATAATCAAGCGGCTCATGAATTAGCCAAGATGGGATCGTCTCAATCGATTGTCCCACCCGGTGTTTTCTTATACACCTTGGATTCTCCCACTATTTCTCCTCGGTCTGATGTCTTGGCGACCGATGTTGCTGAGCCCGTAAGTGATGTCGATATAGAGACCGACTGGCACGACCCGATTGTCCAATTCTTGAGCAAGGGTATGCTGCCTATGGATCCTAATGAGCAACAGAGGTTGAAGGCTAAATGTCGAGGATACTTGATGGTGGACGATCTGCTTTATAGAAGAGGAGGATCGAACATCTTGATACGGTGCATCTCGATACCAGAAAGTAAAGTGTTGATGGAAGAAATCCATTCAGGAGTATGTGGCAATCATGTAGCTTCTAAGACTTTGGTCGGCAAGGCTTTTTGGCAAGGGTTTTATTGGCCTACGGCGATCGACGATGCACACCAGGTCGTTCGGAAGTGTGAAGGGTGTCAATTCTTTGCTCAACAGACACATGTGCCTTCGCAGCAACTTTAGATGATACCAATGACATGGCCTTTTGCAATCTGGGGGCTTGATATTGTCGGTCCTTTCAAGAAAGCGTCAGACAGGTTTACTCATTTGTTTGTTTCTATTGACAAATTTACCAAGTGGATTGAAGCAAAGCCGGTCGGTAAGATAACTTCGAAGAAAGCGGTTGAGTTTGTCAGAGATGTCTTCACTCGGTTTGGGGTCCCTCATGATACAATCACCGACAATGGTACTCAGTTTACATCTGAGGAGTTCCGTGACTTTGCCGATGAGATGGTAATAAAAATCCACTTTGCATCAGCGGCTCATCCTCAAAGCAATGGACAGGTCGAATGGGCCAACGGTATGATTCTTCAATGGTTGAAGCCCCAGATATTTGACAGTCTCAAACCTTATGCCGGTCGGTAGGTACGAGAGCTGCCTTCAGTTCTCTGGGGGCTGCGTACTAACATCAGTCGGGCTAGTGGCCAGTCACCTTTCTCATTGGTCTAAGGCTCCGAGGCTATGTTGCCGACCGAGGTGAACCTTATATCAGCACCAGTGAAGGGATACGACGAGAAGCTTTTCAAAGAAAACCGAGAGATTGATTTGATTGCGGCAGAGGAGTTGCGTGATCGCACTCTATTTTGGTCGGCACTATACCAGCAAGGCTTGCGATGTTACTATGATAAGAATGTACGCAATCGTCAGTTTCATGCTGGGGATTTTGTGCTACACTGAGTGCAATCAACCAAGAATCAGCACAAATTATCTCGTAAGTGGGAAGGACCTTATGTGGTCAAAGAAGTCACTCGGTCGGGGGCTTATCGACTGATGTATGAAGATGGCGACAATATACCAAACTCGTGGAACATAAATCAGCTACGTCACTTTTATAGTTAGTCTATCTTTTGTATTCTCATACATTATTAGTGAATGCAACTTTAGTCTTTTTGATAAAAGATTTCTTGATGATTTTCATTCTTATTTGTCTCGATTCCTTAATCTATCATATTAAACAATCGAGTCAGGGGGCTAGTAATAATGTCCCACTACTCCTTAACCATTGATAAATTCTGGCTTCGGATTTTGTCCGATCGATTTCTCATATCTAGATACGGTCTTAGGATTTTTGGTCTAATGCCTAGCATCATGGTTATGCAATTCATACTGCACAACAGACTGCCATTACACTAAACCCAGAGCCAAAGAGCGAGAGGTCATGTGTCGATTGGTCAACTCTGCTTGTTACGCGGCTATGAGTTACAACCTAATATGCTAAGGCAGACCGATTGCAACTTCTATCTTTATTTCTGAAAGACTTATGGTAAAAAGATCTAAGTGCTAAAGCACGAGTAACGCAGCTAAGTACTGATCGTTTTGCTTTAAGTAACAGTAGACTGTCTTATGACTATTTTGTCAATTTTTTAACTTGTTTACGAACTAAGCAAGCATAAGAATTATTATTTACATGGAGATAATATTGTCTTCCTATATAAATACTACTAATGTTTTCTAACATTACAGATATTACAACTCCTTCCAAGAAGAGGAAGCATCATCTTCCAATTCTACCTCACGAGTTGCTGGAGGAGTTGGCGCGATTGGATCAACCTCTACATTGTTAACCAAGTCACGGGAGGTCTCCAGCACTAAGTCCATAAGCAACTAGCATTGATGTATTGTCAAGTCTGGGTTGAAGCCCTCCTTGATATTATCCAATGGTAATGCAGGAGACCAAGACTTGCAAATAGCCAGCACTTGGCTCCCCGCCTCGGTCGCCACCCTCCAGGTATTGTTAGCAATTGCCTCTAAAGCATGCTCCAGCAGATACTCCAAAGAGTGACCAGTCTTCTCCACTTGGTTAGCATGGATATAATCCAATGCCTTCCGAGCGTCGTAAGACAATATTACAAAAGATTTTTAGAATGTTAGAATCTAAAGTCAGCAAGAGAAACAATGAAGATACGATGGAGAACTTACTGGTAAGATTACATTTGAAAGATTTGGAGATGCTTTTAGCCTCTTCTATCTTCTCTTCGGCTGCCTCCAGTTTCTTCTTCAGCCGAGTGATTCCGGAGCCTTGCTCTCCGACCGACTTCGAGAGGTTATCCTTTTTAGCAGTCAGAGCATCCAAGAATCTCTATTGGTTTGAAGTCAACTTCTCCAGGTCGGCGACTTTTTGATCACGAGCTAAAGACACATATAAAATCTTTAGCGTTAGAGTGAGCAAGAAGCAAATAAAAATTGGAATGCAATCTTACTGACGACATCAGCACGACTTCGCTCTAGAGCTTTGGTCGCTTCCTTGTGGTCGGTCTGCAGTCTTTCAATCTGTTTTTTTGGCCTGGAAGGGCTGCTCACCGGTAACTATCAAAGATACCAACAACGGGTCAACATCTTGAAGAAAGGATTTAATATAGAAGAAGAATCTAGAACATACCAAAAGTTTCTGCTTAAGATACTCAATCCTGACTCGCTTCTTCTCCATAAGAGAATATATTTTCTGAATGCGAAGAAGGGCATGATTAGTCGAAAGACTAACTCCAACAAAAAAACTTGGTATTGATGTACCTTGTTGGCCTCTCGGTGTTGATGGATGATCTCCATATCTTCAGCTTCAGGTCGACCCATTGAATCCTCAACCAACACAGCCTTACCCTTGTTGAGAGGGGAAGAAATGCCGGTCAGGGAAGGATTGACCGACCGAGGAGTCGATGCTGGCGTCGGCGTAGGTACTAGAGCTTTGGGTGACTTCCTCAGCTCGGTCTGTGCACTTGATGGTGTGCGGACTGGCTGAGGCAAGTTGGTCGGACGAGGATTAGGAGCTGACCGGATGTCTTCAGACCCTTGGGCACTTTGAGCATCACTCGACCGACCACTATGACCACCGAAGGGCGTAATATTAAAGATTAAAATATGGCTATTGACTATAGAGATGAAGAATCAAAAAAATGCGAAGAAGTTTACCTAGAGGCTTGTTTGATTTTGATTCGGCAGACTCTCTTCTTTGAAAAAGTGGTCTGCAAGTCAGTCTCCTTCCTCTTCTGGGAAGACTTTCCGACTTAATTGGTCTTCTTTGCCACTCCTGCATCACTCGTCGTTTTGCTCGGGGGCACTGACCAGCTTGATGGTCGGTCGAAGGGTGCAGGGGTTGGTAGACCAGTGTCCTGGGGTAGCTCTTCTTCGTCATCGTCATTGTCTCCCACATATTGCCGACGATGATGAGCGGTCTGCTTCACTCGTCGACTTGGGGAGGGTAGGTTGACGGGAGACAAGGTAGTGATGCCTGCGATGGTCCCTGTGGTCAGTCGCACGCTCACTGATGAGCTTGAACCTCCAGTACCGGTCTGTAGCGGCTTCTCAACATAATCCAGTCCCTCGGAATCAGTCAGAGGGAGTGGTGGGTGTGACACAAAAGTATCCAAAACCTGTAGAAATATGAAGACGTCGCATGTTATGCTCAGTCTGTCAAAAAGAATGTTAGAAATACTCAGAATGACTGAAGCTTACTCGGGCCCGCATAGTGCCCATATTGTATGCCTTTGCGATTAAGAAGTGATCCTGAATAATGTCTCATTCGAACATCTTTGATAGCTGCGACCGGCGCAGAGAAGAGTTCAGCGGATCAGGCACTTCTCTCGTTTCATCATCAGAGGTATACATCCAGGTGGGGTGACTCTGCTGCTTCAAGGGCTGCACTCGGTGAACTATGAAGCTCTTCGCTAAATGCCGTCAACCCCACCATTCTTTAGCTCTACAATTTTTTCCAGCAGAGTGACCACCTGGGGGTTGGTCGGATCCGGTCTCTCCGACCACCGCGCTTGAGAAGTGGCCTTCGCACCAGAGAATTCAGCAAGAGCAGGAGGAGGATTGTCACAGTAAAACCACTCATCCCTCTATTTCTTATTCCCGGTGTTCAGAGGCACATTGAGAAATGCCTCCTTCTTGCGCAACTGGAAGCCAACTCTACCAATGGCGACTTGATTTTCCTTAGTTGGCAGCGGTCGGAGGACAAAGAGATGGCGAAATAGAGTAAAGTGGGGCAGAACGCCCAGAAAAGCTTCGCACAGATGCACGAAGATGGCAATGTGAAGAATCGAGTTGGGATTGAGGTTAACGAGCTCAATCCAGTAGAAGAAAAGGAGTCTGCGCAGAAAACTGCAGCAAGGAACTCCAAAACCATGCTAAAAAAAAGAGCGAAAAACTACAATCTGTTTGTGGATTGGGAGGGGACGAGTTTCCTTTGGTACCTTCGAATCTATGCGCGCCTGCTCTGGGAGGAGGCCATCCGTCACCTTTGAGTTTAGATCGGTGGTGGTGAGGCTGCTCCTAGAGAACTCTCGCAGCTTTTTCGGGATCTCCAACTCCGAGGAAGATGATTCGGTGGCGGCGGCTTTCTTGGATGACTTGCGAGGCATTGTCGATGAAGAAGTAGCATGCTGGATCCAGAGGCCAGGAGCTATCCCTAGTAGGAACTCAAGGCTTGCTGATGGCGAAGATCTGTGGCGGTGGTGGAAAAAGATAACCCTAGCTTTGAAGCAGAGGAGTCACGGGAGCAGGAGAGGCACAAGGAATACAAAGCGCTGCGTGCGAAATAGCGGCGTGGACTTGGAGTCAACAACCCTCTGTCCTTTTTATACCTTTGCCTTTTTGACCTAGTCTTTGAGTTCCCTATGGGCTGTGGTGGGCCGTACAGTGCTAGGCTTTTTCTATTTATAAAAAATAGTGAGGCATTGTTCTTTAGAAAGAATTAATGCAATAAACCTTGAGAACTTAATCTCAGGGGCTTCTTTGATGAGAAGCAATGGAATATCCATTTAAAAAATTATATATGCTTCCCATATCTATATGATTTAAAGATCATATAGCAAGAGGACTTGATGGTCGTATGGATTCAAGTTCATAGGTACCTTATTGATTGAAGTCAATAAGTAATTACCAACGTTGGGCTTGTTTTGATCCGAATAAAAATCTCTTAAAGAAAGGCTATAACATGATTGATGTCATTTGGCTTATTGATTATATGACTGATGTCATATAAGTTTGCATATAGACTGCACTATGATTGATGTCATGGAATTTTGAGTCTATAAATTATTCGGATAAGAGTGTAAAAGATAAGAGTGTAAATCACTCGGCATAACTTTAAATCGGTCGGCATGATTGATATCGTGTAGGCTGATCCTTTAGTTTGATGATCAGAGGATTATTAGCTCAGGCTTGATGGTTTGAGTTGAATTTATAAAACAAAATGTTAAGAGTTGATATTATTAGACTCTTGCATTATTAGCTCAGGCCTGATCAGGTGCACCTAGTCGGCGCACCAGATCCATCAGAAACTTCAATCATAAGGTCTTTCTAATTTATGATCTGTTCGTATCTATACTGAAGATTGCTCGGCAAGTCTCAGCTTAAAATCAGAAAGCACTCAGGGGCTGCTATGGAATACTTACCTTCCGGGTATCCATAATATGCTTAAGTCGACAACCGACCGGGTACTTCATCAATAAGAGAACCGACTGAGTCAGCTTGGAGCACAAGGCAATTAGAGATAGACTTTTTATGTAAATCCTTGTAGACTACGAGTAGGACTCTTCATGTACCCCCTGCCGACCGGATATATAAGGCGGCAGGGAACCCCACATCAGGGACACGAAATTACAAGCAATACAAATCACAGAACACAGGATGTAGGGTTTTTACTCTCATCGAGAGGGTCCGAACCTGTATAACTCAGCGTCTTTTACAACCATCGTAGATCTTAGTCCCGACGTAGCCCTATAAATATATTGCCGAGTTCAAGTCTCGACAATTAATTAATAATTCATTACATGGTTTCATAATAATTACCTGAATGGACTAGAATAATATTGTTACAAGGTTTTCTTAGGGGTGAAATGTCTTTTTCAGGCCAAGTTATATCCTTTTCAAGTAAAATTAACAGCGGTGGCATATATAAGTTGAATCAATTTCAGATTCTACGGCGATTGCTGAGTGTAAATAAACTACAAACATTCGATGCCTCGAAGACATCGTGCTATTTTTCGATGTCAAATAAGGAGTTGTCTCAAACTATAAACAGAGTACACAAATAACATTTTTGTGAAGTTTTCAAAGGTTGTAACTTTTACTTGAGCTTAGGCTAGATGTCATGGCTTTGAGCCAATGGTCCACTTACTTATTAATCTAATGGCCGTAGAAGTGTGCACGCATGCATGCATACCACAGCTCATTAGCTAAGAAAGTAGTTAAAGTCATTGGCTAACGTATCATCAGCGGCCTATGCTAGCTTTAATTATACCCTATAAAAAGAATCTTAAGATGATTTGGTTGCTGACAATGTATAGTGACATACATGAGTCATTAGCATGTTAAGGGCAGTATGCACTAGAAGAGACAGGAAGTTGAGTATGTTGATTTGACATAAACTTTATTTCCTTGTAGTGGGGAACTGCCTGGATAGATCAGCTCGCTAGGTGTTCTCCAACTCAACTTTGATTTCTTTGTCGGCAACTTGTAGGGAGGATAGATCATTACCTAAATGACTTGGATGATATTAATTAGGTTTCAATGCGTCATATTATGCGTCTATGCGCCGCATATTTTTGGTCCCTATTGAAAGTGTTATCGTATATATATGCCACTTGAATGAAGCAAACATATATAGTGATGGAGAAAATGTACTGAGTTATTATTAATTTATTTAACCAGCTCTAGCTAGCTCGTTTTTTCTCTATGCGGTGGAAGGCTTATTAACTGCTTGAGGGGTTCATTTCCTGGTGCCTATGATTTCACTCGTGGGTGTCTAAATCATAGGATGCCAGAACAATATACGTGTCAATGCAATAATAAGAAGTTGCGTAAATGCATTAGAGACAAAGAGACACCCCTTCCATCATAATTGCCGAATGCTTTATCAATGAGAAGGGTCAGGAACTACAGTTGGTCGATGCAGTCTAGGCAATACTGTGTTCTACGATGTACCCATCTAATTTTCTCTTTTTCATATTTCCTATGACTTCTATTGATTAAAAGCTTTCAGTTCATGGTTTGCTACTTTGTGTTTTGATTTTTTTATAAAATTATCTATATAATAATTGTAAATTATTGGATCTAGATCCAATAGCTCAAAGGAGTGATTGAAAGTTGCCTAAACTTTCAGTCAGCTGAAAATTAGTAAGTCTCTATTTTTTTATATTGGATATATATATTCTCAAGAGATAATACGAATTTAATAAGTAGATGAGGACCATTTGGATATATTGATTCGACAAAAATAAACCGAGATGAGAAAATAACCCATTAGCGGGATCTATAAAAGTGAAAGTGGGACTAAGGACGTCCAAGTCCGAAACCTAGTCTGCCGCCCTCACTCCCTCCCACAAAACCCCAGCCAACTGCTGATGCTAGCATACAACGCTCGGCGTTCTAGCCCTATACGCGTGAATATTGCGAGGAGACGTTGCTGCTTTGATGTTGTTTCAATGGATGAGGAGGAGATATTTATTATGAACAACTACAATGCATCAATACTGAGACGTGACTATATTGGATTCACCACTCAAACCTCACTTATGCTTTATCTGCGTGTTTATGGTAACGGATCATGATCACCTCTTGTTTTTATTTTTTAGTTGATGGATAGAATTTATTTATAACTATTATAGCCTAATTTGTTTTCCCCTTAATATAATGATACACATGTAGCGTGTTCGAGAAAAAAATATCATAACTTCATGTTTCCAAAGAGTCATTTATAGATAGCATATTGTTGGTCACTGGCCTTATGATTGAGAGGTTGTTCTGTTTGTTCTATTGTTATGCTACAACATTAGAGTCTTGATCTGCTTGCACCTCTCAGGTCTTTGTTCAATTTTCTTTTTTAAATCACCTTAAGTGTTGTTTGAATTATTATAGTAAGTTGATTTTGATCTGAGAGTGTCTTATGCAAACCCGTCTAGAACCGGAAGAGTTTTTGGACTTTAGAGATTCACAATTTAAGATTGTCTTATTAGTAGATCTCCAGCTTTGGGCCCAACGGCCCAAAGCCCACATCGCGCCCTGATCGGGGCGTCCCAACCCTCCTCTAGTTAGTGGGCCCCCATCACCCTGCGCCATATAAAGAGTGGTGGAGCCGGCGGCTCAAGTCACGAGGTTGATCCGAGCCGCAACTCCATCCGACAGAAACCCTACCCGATCAAAAGGAGGGCGCAGCCAGTGACGGGATTCCCCATCGCCGCCACCACGCCGTTCCTCTTCGCTGCCGCCGTATCGGGACAGCGCCGGTGGAGACCCGAAGGTCTTCGACACCGATGACCGTCGTCACTGCTTCCCCGACGCACTTGACGAGGTCCTCGCCGTCGACGACATGGCCGGAACCAGCGCCACCGCCGGGACCTCTTTCTCTCCGGCCATCGACACCATGACGGCCCCCGCTCTGCTGCCTCACAACCCAGGTGCGCTCTCTTTTCTCTCTCTCTCTCTCTCTCTAGTCCCGCACCAGATTCACTCACACACAATGACTAGACCCTCCCTAGATCCCAGCCTAGGTATAGATCAGTTTTAACATGTCTGTCTTGCATGGGTGAATAATGTGTAGTACTACGGAGAAGACCCCAGAACACACATATTCTCCTTATTTACTCTTTTATTAAAGCATAATAATTACTATATATATATATATATATATATATAAATATATATATATGAGGCCTTTTTTCTATTCCCAGGAGTAGCTACTCTCACGTGAATATCTCACAATCTAGAGAGTATCATTACATACTTGAAGCTTGTAAATTGAGTATATAGTCATACTAGATGGTACGTGGATATACTTACTTTTTTTTTGTTGGGATACATGAAGTATGGAGACATACTCACTTTTATATAGCAGTAAATGCGATATATGTTCATATTCTTATAACTTAAAGACCTATCCAAAAATTTTATGGTTATCACTCTCAAAAATCTTGTTTTAAGTATGTGTATATATCATCATCATCATTTTGTATTTTTGTATTTTTTTTTCCTCTTACAAGTCGTTGGCTTTTGTATGGTTGATTGACTAACCTAGTATGTGAGATGCCACATGATGACATGAGTATGCAATCCTCCATCCTTTCAAATGGTACCTCCTGGTACATTCTTCCTAATTGTTTCTCTAAACTGAATTCTTACAGTAGTTAGATCCTAACTAATGTAGTTTTGATCTTCTTGCATTTTTATCCTCTGTATTTTCTTGGCAACTTTTTGCATAGACTTCGGATCAACCTATGCACCGTACCTACCATAATTTTTTTCTCACTTCTACCACAAACCAACAAGGACATGTGATGAACCAAGCCAATCGAGCAAGTTTGGATTAACAGACACCGACATTTCCGTGGGGATCTCCGTAACTCTCCGCATTCATCTAATGTCCTGTTTCCGGATCAGGCTGAACATGTTGTCTGCCCCCATCAGTTCACAGATTTTATTGTGCATTCGCATGAACAAGTCTGACCTGCACTGTCATCATCGGCATGCTTGAGAGCAGGGCCCGATAGATCTGTGTTTCGTGTGTAGGGCCAGTCGGCCAGTGCTGCCATGTGTGACGAGCAAACACACTGAAAATGTAAGCGATGCAAGCAAGGCCGCTGGGATTTCTGCACTGTTCACACGGGATACAGCTCAGAGGGAGATAAGCAGATGTGTGGACCGGCTGACGCGATGCACACTGGAAGGGGATGAGGTGAGTGACCATGATGCGCGGTGGCAACAGCAGCGATCTGGCCATCGCATGCCTGCTTATCACATGGTTCCAAGGCATCAAATGTCTTGGCATTGCTATGCCAGGTTGCCTTTCGATGGATCTGTTGGAACTTGCAACTAGCAATAAGTAGTAGTAGTAGGTCATCGGTGTTCCACAGTTGTGCGTACTTATCTCTTGCTCATCGGGTCAAGCTTGCCGATGCGTACTTTTGAACTACCAATCAATGGCTTCTATTTTGTTAGAAATGCGATAATTTAGTTTGAAGATACGATAATTCTCGACTTGGCAAGATCAGTTCTTGCTACTATCAGAATTCACCTACATTCTACACTGCTATATTCGGCATCCTTTTAATTAGAATACTTTCAAAGGAACTTCGGAGTTCTTAGAGATTCTATCTCTAAGATTTTTTTCTATAAGGATCCTTTAGGACATAGTAGGAATTACGAAGGAAAAAAAATCCTTCACTATGCCCATTTGATAGGAAAATAAGAATGATGTAAGACTTATTGAAAAATTTCCTTTGAAAATTTTAAGGCATGTCTCTTTATCTCTCTTTGCCCCTCTTGCTAATAAGCACGTTTATTTTTTATGTGAAGCATCGAAACATCAAGGAAGAGCAATTCTCGTGTTTTTTATTTCATAGGATTTGAGAAAGTATGCATTTGCATTTCTAACCTTGTATTTTTTCTATTTCTATGTTTTAAGAATCCTACTTTCTAAAGGAGACCTATTAGTACATACCAGTAAATCCTACAACAACTGTTGAAATGAGCATAATTAGCACAAAACATGGACATTATCTCTGATTGCATCTTAATTTTCCGGTTTTGCTATAGCTCACTCGAGCATTTTCTGGCGGGCGGACACTCGATTTTCTGGCGTGCGCGGTGGGCGGCGGAGCGCAGAGGCCGTGCGGGCGGCGCGGCGCGGCGGCGAGGGCGCCGTCGCGCCGCCGGTGGCGGATTAGTGCGGGCGGTGAGGAGAGCGAGAGGGGCGGAGCGGTGGCAGAGCGCGGCGGCTGGGCGGGCGGTGCGGCGCGGCGGCGAGGGCGCCGCCGCGCCTCTGGTCGGCGGTTCACGCCGGCGGTTAGGGGGTCTGGGTTGCCGGGGCTAATTCAACCGGGGGACTGTAGAAGAGCTCGGGGGTGGACGCTGATCGACGGCGGTTGGCGGCGCTGTGGGCGGAGGAAGGAGAGAGTTGGAGGAAGAAGAAAACGCGTCGACCGTCTGATTTAAATTGAAGGGTCCAAAAATTGAATGTTGGTTTTTGCCTCAAAATACATGAGCATTATATAGACGTTCCCTAATTTTCAGATGATGTATCTCACCTCCTCGTGAAAATTGTGGTGGACGGGAATGTCAAACTATCTCTTTCATCCGCATGAGAACTCACTAACACCCAACGTTGTGAAAGTTGTTTCCAATACTTAAATCTTTCGCCCTCCGATCCTTGTTCGGGCATGTGATGGACGGCTACTACAGTGGACACGACGTGTCACCCTACCGCTGCAGGCGTAGCAAATCTTCCATTATCGAAAACCAAACCGGCCGGCCGCTACGAGCCGAGGCATGCACGGAAGCCTCTGGAACCCTACCGCGAGTAGCGGCATGGCTAGCTGGTCGACAAAACCACCGGTAGTGATCGGGACGAGCATACATAATGCTGCTCGTGATGCCTGACGGGTAAGGCACAAGTTTGGACGCATTTCTTCTTCCATTTTTCTTTCTGTTTTTTTTTTTTTTTGAGAGGAATCTTCCATCCTTCTTTTATTTCCCTGCTGATTATATCAACAGAGAAACGGGATCCCCAACATTTCAGGAGGCCCATGCTTTCCTGTGTATTCAAGATTCAGCTAGAAGAACAACCAGCCAAAACAAAAAAAAATTTTGTTTTGAGAAAAGGAGCCAAAACAATATTTATCAGCCGTACGTAGTAAAATCTGGCAAAAATTACCGTCAGTGTCGAATACCAAAAGTAGACCGTTACTTTTTAACGGATTTGGAAGAATGGATTTAGATTTACACGTAGACGAGTCTACAGGGAAAGACGAAGAGGAGGAGCTTAATTGGAGTGAAAAAATGCTAGAAACGGAAATCGCACGTTAGCTCGGTGCAGGCGGCGTCGTTAATTTGGGGATTGGAAGGCCGTGTGGTTCGCTGCGTGGAAGGGCGAAAGATCTAGATGAGGTATGACGTGGATCCACGTGTCATGGACGCGAGTCACCGCCGGAGAGGGCCCTGCAGCTATATAAGCTTGGCCGCACCACCACCCTCATCAGCATTCATCACACTCGTCTCATCACGCACTAACTAAAAACCATAGCAGGGCAGAGCAAGGCAAAGCAGAACACTGCCACCCAGCTGAACAGTAGTGTAGTGAGCAGTAACTAGTGAGAGAGGTCGATCGATTCGGCGGCGATTACGTGAATCGAGCAGCTAGATAATACTTGTGCGAGGTATAGCTAGTGAGGATGGTGAACAGCACTGCGGCGGCGGCGATGAACCGCGGCGGCGTTCTGCCGCTGGCGTCGCTGAACCATATAAGCATCGTGTGCCGGTCGGTGGAGGAGTCGCTGAAGTTCTACACGGAGGTGCTCGGCTTCGTTCCTATCCGCCGCCCGGGATCCTTCAACTTCGACGGCGCATGGTAATAAAAACTCCGCTTCTTTGAATTAATTTCAATATTATTTTTGCATGATGCTTCCTTGAGTTGCTCTGCCATGGCTTGCTGTATAGTCTAGGTTCAGCCGGTAGCTAACGTTTACGAGTACTGTGGCAGGCTGTTCAATTACGGTATCGGCATCCACCTGCTTCAGTCGGAGGAACCGGACAGCCTCCCGGAGAAGAGGGAGATCAACCCCAAGGACAACCACATCTCCTTCCAGGTATAAATTTTCTCAGAAAATTCATCTTGATACCAGTAGATTGATGATTAACTCATAAGCTGTAGCGTTCTTTCTCGAATTTGGCTGCACACGGTGAAGGCTGTTGCTTTGTGCCGCTGTGAGATTTGAGAAGAGAGTTACCCACAGCGTACGCTACCTTGGCGAATTAAGCCGCGCTTGCCGTTGCGTGCGCGCTGGTGAATGTCACCAAGCTCGTCCTCGTCCATTTTGTCTACTTGTGCTATATGTTTCACTTTCGCTCATGAGAGGAGAGGTAACCGAAACGGAAAGGGAGAGAGTTTGGCACGGAGTCGCGCGTGCGCGACGCCGACGTGCGTGTGACATGGATGGTTGGGGGGAGGAGGAAGTGGAATTGGTATAAGCTTCCTTCCTTCCTTCCTTCCTTCCTTCCTAGGACAACACAAACATCCCTCTCCCACTTAGGTTAGGCACAACAGATTCCTCAGCCGGCAACCCTGCAGAGTGCAGTGATCGCATTGCCTGCATAGCATACAACTCTCCCACTTAGGGGTTCAATCGCCACCACTTCCAAAAGCTTGCCAGAAACACATGCACCAGTTCGAAACGACAACAGCTTTTATATTAAGCAAGCAGTAGTAGACTTTGTGGTGCGCGGGAGAACTATCTAGAAATGCACATGCATACAACTCTGCATATGTGTTGTTCCGCCACGGCCTCCCTGTACGTAATCGCTCTATAATTTTAGTGGTAACAGTTTGATAGTTGCCTTCTCCTAATCTCGATCCCTATCCAAAAACCTTTTTTCTAAGGGGGCTGGGGGTACATACATACAGTCACATGGACGCCTTCCATGTGTACGGTCCGATCGCCCCCAGCTGTTTCCCCCCGCGAGCAAAGACAAAATTCTCCAGGAAATATTAGATGATCACGAGAGCGACCTCTGTACTGGCTAGGCTCCAACATTGGCACACCACTACTGTCGTCGTACGAAAGATAATCCAACGGGACAAGCGAGTAAGGCGTCATTTTCCGTAGCGATTACGACTCCTTGTAATCCCGTGGCCATGCACAAGCCGTAGGGTTACTGTCAACCAGATATTTTTCTTCGTGTACAGGAGCTCCTGAAACATGTGACTCCTTATCTGCGCGTCTGAGTCATCACGCACATCGGTGATCAGGTATTCAGGTGTGGCTAAGTGATAAGGATGCAGGACTATGACTCGAAAGTCACACATCGTCACACACGAATCATTACGACGAGGCAGTGATGATTAACTACTAGTGAAAATACCTGATTAACCTTTTTTGTAAGATCAGAGATAATTCAGAAGCTAATTCTCAGTTTGTCCTGAAATTCACAGTGCGAGAGCATGGTGGCCGTGGAGCGGCGGCTCAAGGAGCTGGGCATCCCGTACGTGCAGCGGTGCGTGGAGGAAGGCGGCATCAACGTGGACCAGATCTTCTTCCACGACCCCGACGGCTTCATGATCGAGATCTGCAACTGCGACAACCTCCCCGTCATCCCGCTCGGCGACCGCGCGCCCGTGATGATGGGCGCCTGCAAGCGCGTTGCCATCAAGCAGCAGCAGCAAAACCAGAGCGCCGTGCCCTCCGCCCCGGTCGTCACGGCGGCGCAGTGCGTGCCGTCGTCCAACGCCGCCATCCGCGTCGGCGAGGAGGCGCACATCTCATGCGCGTGAGGATGAAGACGTCGATCGATCGGTGGATTCTCGTTCCTGCACGGCCGCCGGACGGCGACAAGCTTTTGGATCAAGCAGCTGCAGTAGGCGGGGCCGTGGCGTGGGTTGTATATGTGCGAGTGTAGCGGTGGGTTCCGGTTTGTAAATTAGACTCCCCTTCTAAGTACGTAAGAATAAATGAACCAATGGTTAATTAATTTCATCGTTAATGATTTGTCGTCATCTTCATTGTCGAGCGTCATTATTGTTTTTTTCGAAAGCCACATAAACATGTGGACATTTAAATTAGAAAGAGGATAAAAGCATCAGAGGTGCTAAAAAGTTTGGAAAACAAACCAAATGAAAAAGAAAGAAGGCACACACACCCTAAGTTTGAAAACGACACGTAGGCCAGTGAAACTCCGAAAGCAACCTGGAGCCAAAGATCAGAGTGCTTGACACACAGGCCAAAAATAGAACACTAAGACAAGGCTAGGGCGAACCTTCACGTAAGAAACATTCTCACGACTCTGACAGAGTTGGAGTAAAGCCTGTGCTCCGGCCAATCCCCATTGCTTCTTCTTGCATTCTCTGTGGCATTCGTTGCTCCGTTAGTTCTTCTTGTTAAAAAATCCTCCGGTTGCGCTCCTTCTATCATTCCTACAATATCAACATGATAAGCGTCTTCACTCTTTGGTTGTTTAACGCATTTCTTTCACCAAGATGCAATGACGATGTGTTGAGACCAAGCAGTCAGATGTAAGGTTGGTAGGTCCAGCCATTCCGATACCTTGGTCCATTTGCCTTGAGCTGCCGGACACTCAATGAACAAATGGAAGGCGGTCTCAAGGCTTCAATGACACATTAGGCAGAAATATTAATTAGGGCAGTATCTTAGTTGTAGGCATTGTGTAGTCCATACCCGATCCTGCACGAGCAGCCATACAAAGAATTTGCATTTTGACGACGTCCATGCTTTCCAAATGATTCGGTTGTACACCTTATTTGGCATATCCTCAAATTGCATCAAGTATACTGACTTCGTTGTATATTTACCACTCGGTGACGCTGTCCAGGTGATGGAGTCATTGTTGTTGTTTAAGCTCACTGTGCTGATCTTATCAAACAAGATGACAAAATCATTCAGAAGAGGCGTGGATAGGCCATGCCGCAAGTCTCGTATCCAGTTGTTGTCCTTCCTCTTTGAGTGTGCAAACAGCTCTGGCAATTTCATTTGGAGATTCACCGTCAAGCCATCTTGAGCACCAGAAGCTTGCTTTCTTGCCATTTCCTAAAGTGACTTCCGTGCAGGCGTTGAAAAGTGCTTTGTCATCTCTATCACAAGGCAACGGTTGTCCAATCCAGAGACGGTCTGACCTTTCCCACTGGAACCAAGCGCCATCATTGTCCATGGCAGCTTCTGCGTACCTGTCATTTATTTGGTTATGTTGTTCTTCAATTTTCAGCACGAGTTTGTACTGGAAACGGAGACAGAGAGATCAATGTCTCACCAATCGCAGCTTGAATGAAATCCAGCTAACTATTATGGTTGGAAGATCCATTTAATTACTTCCTGACTTTCTATACGTTGTCACTATTTCAGCACGCGAGAAACATCATATCCTGGCAGCTGTATGTTGCTCTCGTGCTCCCTCCTGATTACTATGGGCATGATTGGTTTGCTTCTCCAACGAGTTGGCCGTATGGACAGGCAGCGACCGAGCCAGCTTGGGAGATACGAAATCTAATTTTTGTTGGAATATATGTCGAATATTATATACGAATTTGATTACGCTCAGGACTTTGAGTTGTATTATCAGTAGGTGTAGAGTTTGTGTCGAACTCTGTGACCAGCTCCTCATAAATATGAGAGGAGGACCGCTGTTGTAACCATGACGACATAGCGATAGACTCGCATGGAGGAGGCGGTAACTCTCGCCGGGACCTCGTAGCGACCAGTATTGCGTATTGGGGAAGAGCGCCCGTAGTCATGTCCCGGGGATGTAGGCTTCAGCTGATCCTCGTTAACAAACATCATGTCTCCCGTGTCGTCTGTGATCTTGCATCGTATGCGTTGATAGGTCCGTTATTGCTTCCGTGCGTCGAAAACTCTAACAAGTGGTATCAGAGCCATGGTTAGGAAACCTAGAATATCTCATGGGCCTCACACGGATATCGGACTGTGGGATTGGGTCTTCCGGGCCACACGATTGTCGGGCCGTCGGAGGGATGTCCACCCGGGTGTGAAGGGGAGATGGAGCCACCCGATTTGTGATGGAGGAGATTGTTGGGTTTAGTCCCACATCAGATATTAATGATGGAGAGCTCAATTTATAAGGTGGAGGGAACCTCACCTAATAGGCTAGTCTTTTGGATTGAGGTGTTTCAGGACCTTGGTTGGGGCTCCAGTTGGAATGACCTGGGCTGGCGGTAAGGACTCGTGTGCGGGACGAGTCGGGTCATATTCTAACAAGTGTTATCAGAGCCATGATCAGGAAACCTAGAATATCTCATGGGCCTCACACGCTTCCGCTGCGCATCTCCACGAGCCCATCTCAAGGATACTTCTTGCAGCTGTGAGTAAGAAGTAGATGCTCAGTGGTGGAGGACCTAATATGGCAAGATATGGTCTTTGCCATACCTTAAATTTTGTGTCAATATTCATCATTCTTAATCCTTAATGTTGTATAAGAAAATTAGTAATGTGATATTTATATTAGAGCACCAGGTAATTATTTTCCACGACCACAATTCATAAGTTTGGTTCCACAAATTAATAAATATTATATATATATATATATAATTGTTTTTAACAGTACAATTGACTCCGTCATACCTCAATTTCTTTCTGTCCTCCGCCACTCAGATACACCTCATCGGTTTGGACAACATTCATTCACGCAACCAATCAGTCCATGCTAGTATTCCATCAGCCTGGCCAATCCATGTACAACCAACCGATCACTTCCTATATATCGTCGTTGTGGAGGACGACGAATCATGCGAAAATCAAGATCTTCCGTTTTGATTCACCCTTATCTTCGTCCTCACTGATCAATTTTTTTTTTTTTGAGAATAAAAGATATTTGGAGAGAGACACCGTGATGACGCAGGTACAGGAACGTACGACGGTTAGCGTGGTCGTTTTCTTCCGTTTTGATTCACCTTCCTCAATGCTGAACCTGCTTACATTGCTCAACATTTCGTGGACATACTTATATATTTTTTTGCAAGGGATGAACGTACTCATCTGAATAGTGAGGAGGACACAATTCACCCCGAATATAGAGGACAGGCGTGAAGAACAGTATGAATCATGAAAGATTTTTTTAATAAGAATTAATGGTGGCCACGCACTACTTCTCTCTTGATATTTTCAGTTTTAAAAGACAACAGAATATTGCTACAGCCTACAAGACAGAACCCATCATATCTGACATAGAAAGGATCCCTTGAGACAACTCCAAAATCTGCACAAATAAAGATGAATTTGGGATCTAGATAATATAATACATGCCAATTAAATGAAACTAAAATTAAAGTGTAATATTCTAACACATAAATAAAAGGGCATAAGTATCGAATGCAAGAAAAATTGTTCTAATGGACTGAAAGAAAACTCTAATAGGAGTGCAATTTGTTAGCCTAAAGTCACATTTTACTACCAGCCGTGCATGCATATTTGGCCATAAATTAGTCAAATGGCAGGTGTATGTTGAACTAACTTTTGTGTTCCACAAAAGAAAGCAAGTTATTTCACCTTTCTTTCCTCTGACTTGTAGGTTGTCCACGGTTAGAATGATCCTTTTAAGCAATAATCATAACAACATCATTTGTTAATTGTGAAAAAAATTATTTTACACAAGAATTTATAGAGGAAATAAATTCCACAAGTCAATAACTTTTGGTACAGAGAACTCACATTGAATCTCGAGCTTCCTATACCTTAAATATTTTGTATCTTTCACAAGACACAACAGTTTAGTTAGCTATTGCCATCTTTTGTATTTTTTCTATCAATGCTCTTATTTTGATGTGATTAAGTTTTCTAGATACAAAACTGTTGAACCTTTGTTGTCAAAAATTAAGTTATACAAGTATTAAGAATCAGACCCTCCTTTTACCATCACTAACTTATGTAATGCAAAATTATTCTTAAATTGTGTTGAAGTGATGTTGCCAAGAATCACACCTTGTTTTTTCTTCAAAATGTATTGCACTTTTTTCCTAACTTTGAGAGCTACTTGGTTAACTTGTTGATGTCAATCTCAGAGCTATTTCACTAATACTGTGATTATGTATAATAAGATCATGAATGATTGGTTTGTTATTCTCACACGAGCTAGTGGCTAGAAATAGAAAAATCAAGAAATTGACTACAAGCTAGAAAAAGAAGCATAAGCCAGGCAAGTTTGATAGTAATCTTCTGATTACCGACATCTTGCATTTGAGTGCATTTACATTTCTCTTTATCTTAATAAGTGTCTATCTTGACATTTCATTCATCTTTGCATATATAAAGGTACTTATTTAATGGAATTTAAGGTAATTGTTTGTTAAGAAATTGTTGTCTATGGAATTTGAGGTACATATTGTTGCAAACTATTAACTTCAAACCGGAAGAAGTACATATTGTTGCAAACTATTAGTGGTGGACCTATGGGGTATGACGCATGGGCCACGGCATACCCTAGACCAGTCAAACAAAACCATACTGATATGGCGATATATGTGAGACAGGAGAAAAAGAGTAAAATAAACTGCCTGATGGTTTGCTTTCCCTCAAGCACGCACCTACAATTCACGAAGGAAGGCGCACCACAGGTTCAAGATTGAACTGTTCAAGCCTCTGTTTCTCTATCCTCTCCTAGAGCACATGTCATTTGGCTGTACTGTGCAAGACGGAATGGCATGAGATCAATAATTGGGAGCAAAACCAAATATGCAGCGATGAAGACATAGAACACAACATCGATAAATGGTGGGAATTCAAGCTTCAAGACAAGTCTGGCAAAGAGCAGCAAAGGACAGTGACGGTGGTCATCTATGTTACATGCAATCTATGGAAGAACTTTTAACATCAAGTCGTGCAGGCATGGCAGGTTTCCCAGCTTATCAAGCAAAAACTGAGGGAGTTGGCCTATGGTCAGAATTCAGGAGAGTAAGGGGGTATTGCCATTGAGGCTAGTTGGAGGAGATAGAGTGACGTCGTGATTCCTACTAGCCATTGGTGCTTTTTTTTTGTGCAATGTAACTTACTACATCCGTCCACAAATATAAAGACTTGAAAGAGCAATGCTCCATAGCTGCTCATTTGCATGGTCGCGGTATGACATGACGATCATCCATATCTAATGGCAATGTACGTGATGAGTGCCTAACATGTATGAACTATCACATGATATTCTTTTTTTCTCTTTTCTGTTTGTGGTTAATCAAGGGAATCGGCACACATATCTGAGGGCAGGCACGGTGGTTCTCCCTTATGTCAAGAGTGGTATTTTACCACATACGAGATTCCTTTTGGATATAGAAAAAAATGTTGATAGTTTGCAGTGGCGGACCTAGGATTTTATTAAGGGTATGCCGTTAAAAAAAGTTGTATGCAACAATTGTAAAATCTGTAACATAAATTGATATATAGAAGCGTTAAAAAACGAATCACAATCTTGTCGGGAGACTGTTTGAGAGAGGAGAGATCATGTTTTGGCAGTCATCATGACCATCACCCTCAAAGGATATCATCGCCGGATGCACATTCAGTGTCAATGCCCGGGAGTCCCCATCTTGCACAACGGATGCTATGGACATTATCTTCTACTCCCTCCGTATTTAAATTATTATCACAATTAATTTTTTTAGTTAACTTTACTTATTTATTATATTCAAAATATTTATTTAAATATATAAAATTATAAATTATATTTTAATGTTTTTAGTGATAAAACAAAGCATAATAAAATATATGATAATTTAAAAATATTTTAAATAAGACGAGTGATCAAACTTAAGTGTGTAACTCAAAAATTTAATAATGATAACAATAAAAATACGGAAGGAGTAATTCTCTAATCTATGATGGACGCCACATGAGCTACACGCCATGCATAAAAGGAGACATAGAGATCAATGTCTGAATTTTAAAACATTGTAGTTAAAAATAGATGGTTATGATAAGTCTTGTGTGTATATATACGTGTGGAGTTGCTTTTCTCCACCAATGACAGCTTGAATGAAATCCAACTAAATGCTATAGTTGAAGGATCTATTAACCCCCAGACTTTTTTGGATGCCATCACTACTGAAATTTGAAGCACATGAGGAACATGTACAGATCCTGTGGCAGTTGTATGCTGCTCTCGACACCACACATTTCAATATCGTCGTTCCGAGAAAAAAACAATCTGCATGCAAAATCAAGATCTCCGTTGTCGTCAGTTATCAATCTTTTTCAGAATAACAGATATTTAAAATACGCGAGATGCGCGAGACAGAGTGATAGCTAGGGTACAGCAACGTACGGATAGCGTCGTGGTCATTGTGTCTTTCGTTTTCATTTCACCTTCCTCCATATTGAGCATTCATTACGCGGCATTTCGTGGACGTGCTGATCCGAAAGATGAGGAGATAATTCACCCCATCGAATATGGAGAGGCGTGAAGAAAAGTATCTCTTGAGAGACTATTTACGAAGAACTGAATGACGATGATAGCATGGTGTTCACATACAACTCATCTTTTGATACTTTCAGTTTTAAAAGTAATAAACACCTCTCTAGTACAAGGCAGGGCACAATATATAGGTAGCTAGAGTAACAGGGAAGCGTACATGTCCGAAATTCCGAAACGTTATCATTTTCAAACCAGATGGAGTATTTAGTATGGCAAACCGAAAGTTTTTCTTTTCATCTTTTGAAAAATTATGGTCAAACCGAGTAGCACTAGATCATTCGACTCCGGGAGCATATATAATATTATTCGACCGTCCTATGGCTGGACGTGGGAGCAACCACCCTTAAACTAAAAGAATACGTGTCTCATTTCCCTGATCGATCGCTGGGAATAGGAGGAGGAGACGGAGCATGTGACCTTCCATCTTCAGCGGAGCATGTAAATTTGAGCTTCTAAATTCTATTTTACAACTTTCATTCTAAAATTTGTGAGCCCAAATTTACATTCAACTTCAGTGGAACATGTATACGGGCTGCTATATTCTATGGGACCTAACTGTCAGGGAGGAAAAAAAAACAAAAAGGCTTTCTTCTCCACACGCGCGCCCTCCCCTGCTCCGGCTTGCCGCCGCATTTGCTCCGCTTCGGCCCGCCGTCGCCTCCGGTTGGTGCCGCCGCACTGGACGGCCCCTCCGCACCGGCCCTGGCGCCCTGCCGCGTCACGCTCGCCCTAGGCACCCGCCGCTGGCGCCGCCGCAAAGGTCCCTGGCGCCGCTCCTTCCCCTGCCCCTCTCTTCACGCGAGGCTGCTGCCGCTCTCCGAGCTCCTACGCGGCGGCGACGGGGACAAGCGATAGACCCGCCTCGTCGCGTCGGAGGTCGCCGCGGACGGGGACGAGCGACGGGCCTTGCTCGTCGCCGCTGCTCGAGTGCGACGTCACCCCGCACGCCCACCAACCGTCGCACATGCTCGTCGTTGGCCGCGGCGACGTCCTGCGCAAGATCCAAGCTCCGCCCGCCCTCATCCAACAAGCTCGTCGTCAGCCATGCCTGTGGTCGCCCTCGGGCAAGATCGAGCCCGATCTGGGCGACGCAAAGGCGAGGACGGCCGGCCGCGGTGGGTCGCGAGGGCCGCGGCGGGAGTGGAGCGTGCCAGTCCGGCGGTGGAGGGCGAGGGCGGCGTGGGAGCGCCGGCGCGCGGGGCCGGTGGCGGAGGGAGGGAGGCGGCGTGGGAGCGTCGGGCGCAAGAGAGAGGAAGAAGAGAGAGAAAGGAAGGAGAAGAGAGAAAAATAGAAAAAAAAAACGGTGAGATCCATGTTTTAGGAGGAGGATAAAAGACTCCGATTAAATTTTAAGAGGATATAAGAAATAGGAACTTATTTAACAGTTTTACTGAAATCGAGTTTTTTTTATCAAACTTCTAAAATATAGTATAATACCCTGTTTAAGAGCCCACTGGAGAGAACCACGTGACCATTCTTACACGTCGTGGCGTCCATCACGTACGTACACGCTCGTGGGGTATGATCCAGAAGCGGAATATCGGATCGTAGTCAGATGAGATCAGATCGCCGCCACCGAGTGGAATCGAAATGTGTGCAACTGACTCACTCTGACGAATCGGCGCCCAACGTTTCAGCAGATCCTGAGCGACGCGTGCCGGATATGTAAGCCGTCTTCAAAGTCCATCTGTATTCTCACGCAGTCTCACTGTCTGGAGAGGAACTTGTGTATCGGCGCGCCTTTATTGCAGGATCGGCAACATCTACCGGTGTGTGTGATTAGCTGGCCTCATGTACAAGGTGCTCGGTCGCACTCGTTCGCACACGTACAAAATGTAGCCGGGTGTAATATTTCGCAACAACGGTAATAAAAGATTCATCATCGCGAAATGGATGGCAGAGATCGTGTCGGTACTTGGCATCAATGGCTTCCTCTGCGAAAGGTTTCGCAATGTTGGGAACGAGAATTCCATGCATTTCCACTCTGTGCCGGAATTGGCACCGATTATATTGTGAGGACCCAGCCTAGATAGAGCTCAATGGGCTCATTTGAACCCAAGCTTGTTGACTTGCATGCATTGTGCAAAAGGTAGTGGTTACCACGTAATTCTTTTTTATTACAAGATATCTAAGCTAAATGCAAGTACGTTTGGATTGGAACCCCTACATAGTGTTTCTGAAATGTTTGTCTCTAGCTTAATAGAATGCATCATAGGCTTAGGAATCGAATATTGGTGGGGACAGACACCATATATCGGATCATATGGTTATGCATCAATATTTCCTCCTAGACAGATGATCTATAAGAGTACTCGTTACATCTCAAGGTGTGGTCTTTGCTCCAAAGAGGAACGCTGACAATCCTTACAAATTGGACGCCTCTTTTAGAGACATTGAGTCATTGACTATGAACATCTTTGCCATGGAGATTAATTTAACAATAGGTTGAGTTTAAAACATCAACTATTTGTTATAATCTCTAACAATTGTTTGCATTGGCATCATGCTATGCATCCTATGCACTAGACGGAGTCTATTCGCACTAAAAACTCAATTGTAATTTGTTGGCTAGATATACTTTTGATCTAAGAAGTCTAAGATAATTTCATTGGCTCAAAATAGAATTCTCTTCATCTAAAAAATGTATTCTCATCACTGGTTCGAAGAATTTTTTTTTCGAGATGAATCTTTCAAAGCTAACAATGTGAAGAACTTTTCCTGAGTGTCTCAGAGAATAAACGTATTCCATATGTATCCTATATCCTAGGAGAGATACAGGATATTGTTAGAGAGGTCTCCTCCTTTCCCATGATAATGCGCTCCACGAATGCAGCAGCTAGCACATGCCTGTGCTAAACATGCTGCTGGTTATAATGTTGTCTGGGTAGATCACTCAACTAGCTTCTTGTTATGCGTCCTCTCAGAAGATTGTATCATTTTGATTAATGAATGAAGAACCTATGTGTCACTCCTGGTTTTAAGGCCAAAACCAAATGCAAGGCTATATATATGTTAGGATCAAATTTTACATATATATAGACAAAAATAAAATAAACAGTATAACCAATGTCATTATCATTTATACATCGTATCATTATTATTTAGTCTGAATTACATAAAAAAAATAAAAGACAACGAAAGATTTCATAACGTGACAAACAGTCTACCGGGGGTCGCACTCCTAGTCGTACCAGTCAACCGGAGAAAGCCAAACTATTGATACATCCCCAAACAATCTCCGCCACACATGACCACCGTATCAACCATACATGTTCAGGTATGTCCTTTCGGCCACAAAAACAATCAGCATGGTAGCCATATAAATGCACGACACAAACCAGATTTACCAGTTTAGTTTAAGATACAAATCATACACCATTTATCGAACTTGAAACAGGTTCCAGTTTGAACCAGCTCCACAAATTTTAAAGCAATGTATCATCAGAAACTAGCATCCGTGAGTTGTCAGATTCAGACGCTGAACCTGAATAAGGAGAGCCCCAAGATCAAACACCCCCATTTTCTACATGTATTACAGGTACTAATCACCATCAAACCGCAAAGTGTTGCAACTGATCAAATTTTTTATGTTGCATAGTAGCAGAAACAAGAGAATCGATGTAGTAGTCTTATATAGATGTGCTAAAAATTACTGTGTTCTACAAACCAAAGAATGTATCAGAATCTTTCCGTATAAATAACAGCATTGCCATAATACATGTGTAACAATGATCCCTCAAACAAATAATAATTTACTCTAAACAATAGACATCACGTATAACAAAACAAAATTCACAATTTACGTTGCCAGCATCGCAGGCAAGGGATGCTTCACAGTTGGCCGTCCGCAGCAGTGCTGGTACAGAAGAATCTAATAAACAGGGGGCATAACTTAGGTAGAATCCGTCTTCATCTACAACAAAAAATCCCATCTAACCTCCTCAAGTATTTACACGAGGGGGGTAGATCTTGATTGATTGAACCTCTTGGAAGAGGGGTTACTGTCTCAATGCTCAGCAGTTCACGCCACATTGCCCCAAGGCAACAGCCTTCTGTGTGGGGGAGATGAAAGGGTCGATCTTCACCCACAGCAGGGAGAAAATTGACGCAAGGAGGATGGACCAAACGATGACGATGGTCGGCGTGCGGTTCTGCCTGCCCATGAGACCCTTGAGGAAGGGGTAGAGATGGAGGATCACCCAGATTGAGAAGAAGAGCTTTCCGAATAGCGGACCCCAGGATTGATAACCACTGTTAATGGCATATGATATTCCTGCCACCATTCCCACCAGGTTAATGACAAGCACGGTGGTTGGAGGGATGAGCAAACTGGTCCACTTGAACACATATAACTCAGCAAAGTCGCCATCTTCATCAGAAGCCTTTGAGGTAACTGTAAAGTTAGTATCGATCCCTGCCAGCACCTTGAGCAGACCCTGGAACACTGCGAAGAGATGGGCAGAGGTGCCACCAATGACCCAAAACTGCTCATTTCTCCACCAATCCTCGATGCCAACACCACTCCACCTGAGCTCCAGTATACCGGTGGCAAAGATGGAGGCGAAAAGCAGAATGAAGAACATCCCAGCATAGTTACTAATCTGCACATTACAAAAATGTATGACCATTAGAGAAACCTAACCCAATGGAAAATGGTTCCAACAATGCAGGCATTTAACAAAAAGTACAGAGCTCCACTGAGCTTGAATTAATGAAACCACAAATAATTGTCATAATGCAATTTACATAAAACAATGGAAGAAAAAAGAAATCTCTATATTTGAATTAGAAGAAAAATACCAAGGAAAAAAAAAAAGATAATAGTTGCACTTCTGGCCACATGTTCAGTCATGCTATATTGCTATGCATTAATAGAATTGGGCAATGGTTATATGGATTAGAGTAGTTACATGATACTAAAATAATGAGCAAATCAAAGTTTCTAACATCTCTAATAATAAAGAGCAAGAGAGTGAGAGGGCATCTTGGGACTAACCTCAGGAATGATAAATTTATTAGTGAGGAGACAGATAGCAGGAAGTACACAGTAGGCGATAAGTGGAATGGATGTGATGGGATACACAATGGTGTTGATGTAAGCCAGCCTCTCCAAAAGTTTCAAACGCCCATTGTAACCATACCAGATAGGACAATGTCTGCTAAGCAAAATTTCAACAGAACCAAGAGCCCAACGGAGCACTTGATTAAGACGATCAGAAAGATTGATTGGTGCAGAACCCTTGAAACAAGGTCGTGGTGGCATGCAATAGATTGATTGCCAACCTCTAGCATGCATTTTAAACCCAGTAAGAATATCCTCCGTAACTGAACCATAAATCCAGCCAATCTGAAACCATATAAAACGAAAATCACATTCAAGTCATGGAAATCTATATGGAAAAGGGGGTTCCATGCCATGGACAATTCAAATAAAACAACTATACGATAGAAAAGAAAGTAGTAAACTATGCTGTCCTACTAACCTCTTTTCCCCATTCAGTTTTGTCCTCATACCCACAACTGATGACATGGATAGCTTCCTTTAGTAGAGAAGCTGGGTTTGTTGAAGGTGGAATGCCTCCTTGAGTCATAAAGGTGGATGCAATGAAAATTGGTGATTGGCCAAAGCGTTTCTCCAGTTTCCTCTGGGACATAAGTACTGACCTTTCATCCTCATAGCCTAATGAAATCCAAAAACAAAGATTAAAGAAAACCAGCAAAAGATTACGTAACCTAGAAGTTAGTATAATTGATAATGCAATAGGAGTGATTCTGCTAGTCACCATAATAGTAGAAGGAAAGAAAGAAATGCATGACATCAAGCACACACCTTCAATACCCTCTTCTATGTCATCCATGTTGAAGATGGGAGCTGAAGATTCTGTTCTCTTCATGATGCGGTTTTGACTGTCCATATAACTCTTGTTCTTTTTCTTCCTTCTACCGCAGCAGCTTTTAATAACAATGTTAGGCTCCAAATCAGCTTCAGACAGTACGGGATCATAGCCATACAAAGCCTGCCTATTGAAACAGCATCCTGTTCCCACATACACGGGACCCTGAATGCCATCTAGACCTTTCATGTTGATCTGCAAAACAAATACCATGTGAGCCAGGGTTGATGATTAACAGAGGTCAAAGCATCAGCAGTACATCAGACTTACATCAAAGAAGACTATGTTGCGATTAGCATATCGATCGTGCAAGTCAATGCCATCAAATCTTTGTGGAAACTGTACATAACAAGTTTTCCTTCCGAGTGCAGGATCCATCATGAAACACATTGCTTCTCTAAGAGCTTTGCTGCTGTTGAAGTAGTGGTCACAATCCACATTGAGAAGATAGGCACCATTTGTCAGCACAGCAGATACACGGATCTGAAAACAGGATACAATAAGTATGGAATAGACAGATAAAAAAATATGGTTAAGAAGTGAATTCATGGAAGAGAAAAACACACCAGAGCATTCATTGCACCAGCCTTCTTGTGATGCTGGAAGCCTGGTCTCTTTTCACGAGAGACATAGACAAGACGTGGTAACTCATTTCCATCAGTGTCAAGCCCACCACTATGCCCCAAGAACACCTAATTTCATATTGAACAGAAAGTTAACCCATAAGATTGAGATTACATCAAAATATTAAAGAGCTTCATTTGAAATAACAGGCACCTGAATCATGCCAGGATGGTCCCTTGGATTATTCCCAGGCCAAGCAGTTCCATCAGCCATGGTCCACCCCTCCTCAGGCACTTTCTGTGCTTTGGCGACAAGAGCATTGATTCTTATTTTGAATTCTTCATACTCCCTCTGAAACAAAGCATAACCAAAGTCAAAACCCAAGTAAAAGGAAGAGCATCAGAAATCTAACCATGTGAGTTGTAGCTTACCTTCATTGCTCGCCTTTCCTTAACAAATGAGGGTTGGATCTTATCCTTGAGGTAATCTATTTTTTGAGCAAAGTAAAACTCTGGAGCTCTTGGCTCGATGCTGTGTTTCTTGCAAAAGGGAACCCACTTCCTAGCAAATTCTGCAGTCTCTGAGAGGGACTCAAAAGTCAGCATAGCTGAACCATCATCAGAAACATAGCATGAAACCTTGTCGACAGGGTAATCCACAGCAAGAATGGACAAAACAGTATTGGCAGTGATCAGTGGAGGCTCCTTCAGTGGATCCACTGTACTGACAAAGACATCAATAGGAGCAAGTTGTGAAGGTTCTCCCTCTCTATCATATCTGCAACAATAGAATCAGCCAATCAGGCATCTCAACACATAGAATGCCAATACAAGGGCACATCAGAGCCCATGAAGAAATGAATGTCAATTCTGTGAATCTTACCTCAATGCAAGCCTGTCAAGGTACGTTTCACGGTTGATTGGGTACCATTTTGGGAATTGATCTAGAAGCCAAGACAAGGCAAACCAAATCTCACAGATAACAGATACTAGCCATAATCCATAAGCATCGCGCACTGGATGAGTGACACGATACTGGAAGAAGAAGCACAGGATGATAAGACGGAGAATGATCACTATCCGGTAAAGGTTGAGCTGGTTTGAGGGAATTGGCACAATACGGCTCAGAGGTAGCCGTGCATCATCAACCCTGCCACAGAGACAAAAGTACTGATGCATTAGTCCGCTAGTATGATATACACCCACTAGTGCAATCCAAAGCAATCCATTTTCAACGTAAACTCCCATCATGTACACCTAAATGCACTATAAGTAGGGAAGTATAATGACACATGGCAAGGGTAAGTGGTTTATACATTTGCATATCTTCACCATTTGAGCCAGTCCCTTCCATGTCTCCTCCTCTTGCCTCTGGATATTTATTAGTCACCTGCATCATATTTTTGTCCTGTTTGACCCTCCAGCTCTCAACTCTTTCCTTCCAGTCAACACTACTAAGCCCATAGGAATTCAAATCCTTCGAAGGGTCCACAATCCTCACAGGAACTGAAATGGTAGTAGATAAAAGTTAACGATTTCCAGCTAATGTGCAGATACATTTTCAAAATGAAGCAATTTATGATGTATGAGAGAATACCTGGGACACTTGGATCAACGTAGCTTGATGTAGGGCTACGAATAGAATGGCGATCAGGGGAAGCATCAGGGATCTCTCCAGATATCTGTGAAAAATATAAATAAGTTAGTGGCACAGAGCAATGGCTTTGTGCAGAAAAGAGCTCAGTAGCACAAGAAGGTGCACCACTGGCCTGTAGTGACCAATGCACCACGATATCAAGTGTTCAAGATTGATATTGGCAATAAAAAGAACATGAACGACATAATTATACCTGTTGACCACTTGTCAGGCGGGGAATTCGATGGTGCTGTTCATGACGAGCAGATGAAGACAGATCAGCATCATCTCCTTGACCGAGCTGCCACTCTGGGCCTTTCCCATTGCCTTGTTTATAGTTGAATTCATTGTCCAGATCATCAACATCTTCCTCCTCATCGTCACCCTGGACTCGAGGGCTACCTGAATTTTGTCCAAGAGAAATCAAAAGCAGCGTGCATTAGTTGTTGTGAAACAGATATCTAAGTTGCCAAGGAAAAAAAAAATCAGAAGCACTTCCGTTAAGCTGCAGTTTTGTGAAGCACAAGATGCAGACTACCATATAATATGTATATATCATACAAATTGCAGAGTTGTTCGAAGAGGTTGCATAGGAACCAACCTTTGTGCCTCTTGTATCTAGTCTTGCATTGAGGGCAGCACTGGTTCCCTTCCTTGCGCTCGTACTCATAGCAAGGGCGGCAAACAGGGAAGGCACACTCGTTGCAGGCGACAAAGACATCACCGGTGGCTGTAACGCCAACAGAGTCACCACAAATCTGGCAGACTTGTCCATTCACAGTTTTCGCCGGCTTGGCCTGCATTATCAGCAAGATCAAATCACGGTCAGCAGACATCCAAACAGAATTACACAACTAGAAGACACATCGACCCCTAACTGCAGTTCACACATAAATACAGACTGAAAATGAGTTGCTCGGATCCAATTCGATACCAAGATCTACTAGATGCAGAGCGACAACATTTCACAGGAGAGGAACTGAACTGATAATTTCACGCTAAAGCTACAATGTTTCGTTATGGAAAGCCAAATGAGGATTGAATTCATGGATGGCATCACGTTACGGAATGCTTGAGGCTTTGATTAAGATGCTGCATTGATCTGGATCTCGGAATTCCTCCACTACAACTTCACAATTTCCCACTGTGTAGCCGACTTCTGCATAATTCCATCCCACAATCATACTGAAACCGCCTGGACGCGGGCGCTCTGATCTACTGACTAACATAGCTAAACGGAACCATCTCCTAACAGACTGACGAAATGCAATTGGAGCGGACCCAAGCGTTGTACCTACCGACGCGACCCAGATCCACCGACACACGCAGCAAGCACCGACGCACGCGCACGGCATGAGACAAACGGAATGCGGGAGGCGCACGTACCGCGGCGGGGGCGTCGCCGTCGTGGCGGATCATGACGAACTCGTTGCGGTTGTGCGAGCCCGCCACCATCCCCTTGTTCGCCGCCATCTCCGCTTCCTCGCCGCTTCACACCTCCGACACCGACACCGGCAGCAACGACCGATCGGCCCGCGAGGGCCGTCTAGATCCGAGGAGCAGCGCCGGCGGCCACCACCATGCCCAGATCCTCTAGACCTCTGGCTCGAGCTGCGGCTGCCGCTGCCGCTGCCGCAGTGTGCTGGCTTCTGCTTCCTCCCCACACCACCTCCCTCTCGCCTCTTACATACACCACTCGAGTTCGTTTAGTTGAAGTTGGTGGGTGGCGCCCTCGCCCACCGGCTACCGCCGGTCGCCTCCGTCGGTCTATCCTGGCCGTCAGATGCGGCGAGAGAGGATGATGACCGTCAGATGTGGGCGGGGCGGGAGCCCGAACGTCGACGTCGCGCTGCTGTCCACAGGCTGTGCACGCTGCGTGTGGGGTCGGACGACCGGCTGCAGCGGGTCGATCTGTCGGCGCCCTCGTCGGCGGACTGAATTGCCCTCCTACCTGCCGCTGCGGGCCATGGCTCTCTCTTCCTTGGGTTTTTTTTTTGTTTTATTTTTTTATTTGATCAAGCGGCGAAAGGGGAAAGGAAATGCCATGTGCGCCATGCGTGTTACCTGTGAGTTGGCATCAACTTGATCACCGGTTCGTGATTGGTAGATCGAATCAGGATTACTGCCAAAATCACAGCTCTAAGCTCTGTTCGTTTCTTTTGCAGATGACGGTGATGATGATCGGCGTGATATTATTAGTTCAGCCAAATTGATACGAGTATGACATGTAAATTTATTTTGGATATGTATAATTCCCTACTTATAAGTAGAGCTAACAATAGTATACATATAGATAGATATAGATCCAAATATGTGTCGTTCAAAACAGAAAATAAGAGCTCCAGGATTGAAAATGACATCTCCATTCTAGTTTGGGTAGCACCGAAAGATTCTGTTCCCTTCCTTCCATGAACCAACCGGGATCTCTTTTGTGCAAAATGCAGGTCCTCAGATATTTTTGCTAGCCCCATCCTTCCATTTCTTGTACTGACAACAAAATAATGCAGCATCACAGTGGCATATTACCTTTGAATTTTTTTTTTGATATTAAGATAAGATAATTAGTACAAATGTGAACTAACTGTCTTGTCTTAACGTCAAAAAAAAAAGAATCCAGCTTTTCAAAAAAAAAAAAGGATCCAGAGTAGTTGTTTCCAACCTTGTGATCCATTCTTTTGTGCTTATATATGTGATAAATGGTTTGAATTCTTTATGGGTTGCCATTTTTTCTTTGATTAGTTCATGGACTCGAACCAGGACCTAAGTGCACGTATATCTTCAAATAATGCTATGTTCCACACACACACACTGCATTATTGGCTTGTTTGGTTCGAGGCTTGGTGAAAGTTGCTTCGAGCCAGGCAATAATTATAGCCCCACACACTCAAAATCGGACGTCTGATATTGTTGTTTGGCTCACACAGCTTCCTCAAAGTCCAATGCAAACAGGCCGGCGACGTGTCGTTGGTAGAAAAGTAGTGTCGATTTTTGGTTATGCCATGCCTGGTGTTAAATCAAAGGGACAAGTGAAATGGGCAGCTCCAAGACACGCATGAAAGACGAAACAGAAAAAAGACAGGGAGGTTCCGTGAAAGCTGCCTTCCCCCTTCCGTGTGACAGTGTGAGTGAGAGCACTGCCACTCGATTACTAGTCTTCTGGCTCCTGCTTTGCATTAATCATGTCTGGTAATCCGTTATTGTCCTAATAATGGCGGTTGGGATGCAGCCTTCATGGCCGTCGGTGACCACTTTTCTTATTGTTGCTGGGACGGCCTATGCAAGTCCTTCTCTTTCGTTTCGCTTTTGATGATTGCGTGTCTCTGGTTCCTCTAACTCCATGCATGGAAAATGATTTATTAATTGTCTGAGAAAATGATTTGTTAATCGTCAACACTTCATGATGTCACTGCAGCGTGATTGTTACTACTTGTTCGTTCTTGCATCTTTCAATCGAGACTGGTTTATTATAGCGCCGATCTTATAAAAATGTTCATGTGTGGTGTCGTAGTTGGCACCAAAGATAGGGTTGGTACTCACTAGTATTTCAGTTGAATTGCACTTGTCACAAATATTCCTTCATGAAAAAAAAGATCATACTCGGATTATTGCACTCCTGGTTGGTACAGAGTCCCATTAGATTTAGTACTCAGTTCCTGCTTAAATTTCGAACCTCATTTGCTCAAAGCAAAGTCGGAAAGAAATTAGAGCCAAGCATCACAAGTCGCAGCAATAATGCCCACTGCTGATGGGATACAAGTTTTATAAAGTATTGTTTATTACCACAAGAAACAATAATTTTACCAAAGATACTTGCCTAAGTCTCTTGTACGGTCAAGCAACCAAGCCTGTCCATATTTCACTTGCTACAACGGGGCTACGGATTATTCACACACACAAAAAAAAAAAGAAAAACAAGAAGAAGGAAAACTTACACAAGCAGAAGCAGGTTAACCTGGGTGTGCTTAGCTGGGTTTTGGAGAAGCATCAATCAACCACCAATATTCAACGTGGCTATGCTTTGCTGGTCACATGCGCCACAGCGAAATTTTAAATGGGAGAACGGAACGTGGGGGAATATTCAGACGGTGGAGAGCCCCAGGGCTGTCTCTGAACCGACAGTGCAGGCTAACGAAAAAACAAAACAAAACAAAACGGAGAGACAGTGAAGTCAGAAAGTTCGCTGCAGGAATTCCCTGCGGTGACTGCAATCTTCAGAGCATAATACTCTTTTCTTGTTTCATTAACCTGTACTGGTAGTACATTCCAAACAAACCTAAGTGAGTAAGTGAATGTTTATAAAAAAAGGTGAGTAAGTGACCTTCTCAATACTGTCTCAAAACTTCAATTAACCATTCAGGCACTTGTTTCATACCGAACGAATCAATTATGCTGGCAAGATTCAGGGAAAAAAGAAGAGAACATGGGATCACAAGGTCAAATTTGAGGAAAGGAGAGAAACTGACCCGTTTAGCTAAGGAAGAAGTCATATTTTTCTCCCTTAACTATTGAGGGAGTTGCAAATTTTATCTTCAATTACAAAACCGGGTAACCCAACTCCTTAAACTCTTAGTAAGGGTGCAAGTTTCCTCCTCGAGCGGTTTTCTGAGCGGTTTTTAGCTGACTTGGTATGATAGGGCCCACATGTCAGCTGCCACGTTGGCACTCTCTTACTTTTTTTTCTTTTCTTTCTCCACCCTCTCCTCTTCGGCTGCGATAGCAAAAGTGGCGGTGGGGACTGCAGGAAGACGACCGGACGAGGAGGAGGAGCCTCGGCCAGCAGGGCACGACGCGGCGAGACGTGGCCGAACGACGACCGCACCAAGACGGGTGGCTTCCGCTGCGGACGGGTCTGGCGCGGTCGTGGCGGGGCGGGGCGGAGCGGAGCGACGGCGCGGGGGGCCCAGATCGACCGACGGAGACCGGGTGCCACCTCCGCGCCTCCCGCCCCATCCGCGCGCCACCACAGCCTCCCTCCCCTGCGCGCGCCACCGTAGCCTCTCCTCCGGCCCTGCCCGCGCCACTCGCGGGAGGAGCACCGCCGACGTGTCGCCCTTCTTGGCCGTTGTGCCTCGTTCTTGGAGCCGCGTCATGCCGCCAGAGGTAGCCGTCGGAGGGAGCGGGCGAGAGGCTGGAGCAGCACCGCCGCCAACCTCGCGGGTGGAGAAGAGCACGTTCCGGTCCCGTTCACGCGTGACAGGATGAACGGCGGGCCCACCCGCAAGTCGTACACGGACCTGAGCAACCTGTCGATGCCAGACTCGACGGACATCTCGTTCGTGAGCAGAGACGGCGGCAGTGGGCGGCGCAGCGTGGATGAGCAGGGCTTGAATGCGCCGCCGCGGATGTCGAGCGGGTCCGCCACTGACAGCTACGACCACAGCTTCTAGGCGATGCGCATGCCTATCAAGTGGGGCGGCGACTCCTTCGGTGGCGGGCTGGACCCCACCTCCAGCTTCTCCCAAAGATTGCTTCTCCGGTGATGAGCGAGGGTGGATCTCGACCTGTGGTGACGATAGGATTTGGGAAGAAACGCGAGGAGGAAGAAGAAGGAAGTGCCAACATGGCAGCTGACATGTGGGCCTCACCATGCCAAGTCAACTAAAACCACTCAGAAAACCGTTCAGGGAGGAAACTTGCACCCTACCTAAGAGTTTGAGTAGTTGGGTTACCCGGTTTTATAATTGAAAGTAAAATTTGCAACTCCCTCAATAGTTGAGGGAGAAAAATAGGACTTCTTCCTTTAGCTAAACCAGCACATATGCAGTAGCAGCAGGCCGACGTCCAGCCCACCAACTGTCAAAGCAAGACGATCGAGGCCCGCCGGACGAGCCTGCCTAGTCCTGGCCAAACGGGCCGCCCAGCACGGAAATAATTTCAGGTCGTATCGTGTCGCGCCTTCGGCCTATAGCCCGGCACGAATTTGGTTAGTTGTGTCGGGCCGGCCCATTAAGCACGGTAGCTCAATAAATATTTTGGCCCGTTAGTGATTGAGTGGTGAAAAATGAAGGAAAAATAGGTGCTAGTTGACAAGATTCAAACTCATGACCTATAGGTTGGGAGAAAACTGCCATACCACTACACCATTATGTCTTGTTGTAGTATGTGACATATAGTTTTCTTTTAATATCAAATTTTTGAGTCATGTCTAACTGGGCCACTGAGGCACTGATAGGTTCTTCCTTGGGTGATCAACTATTTAGTGCACTATGCTAAAAAAAAAACTATACAGTGCACTTAAATATAATGAAAGGCCAAGTACTAGATTGGAGCCGACACAAGTTTGAGCATTGTTGGTCAACTATGCCACTCACACAAGTCGTTTGAGCATTCTGCATTACTTGAAACATATTTGTTCTCGTATGTTTTCCAGGAAGTGGCGGATCTCGCAAGAGAACTTAGGTAGGGCGAAACATTCAGGCTATGATTAAAATTTAGTGAAGGATAAAATCGAACCATGCAAACACATATATATATGAAGAGCAAGTGCAAGAATTAAGATAGTACCTACTGTTTTAATATTTAATATGAAGTGAATGATAATATTTGAGCTATATATTCCGCATAAAAAATAATAAACCTGCCAATTTCAATTGAATGGTTCGATTTCGATTGGAAGCTGAATAGAAGCGACGAACGGTTCACTAACATCCTCTATCGAGCACATTTAAATTGAACATAGGATATGAGTTATACTGATGCAGAGTGCTTTAAATTGGCGATATTTATTATATCTAACACATTTAAGTTGAACATCCTGTGTTCCATTGCTTGGTCTAGCCGCATAAAGAATAGCAAGCCTAGCAATCTTTCTCCTAAAAAATCTGTTACAAACCATTGCTAGGGTCTTCGTGCCAAGGAATATTGGCTAGCTGGGCCTTAAAACCAAATCTAAATGTTGGCCGTGGCCCATCTACAACAGGTCCATTAGCGTAGCTCATACCCCTCATAGTTTACTTGTTTCTATGTTTTCTTTCGACTCCTCTTCATACAGAACCGGCAAGACAGCAGCGCCGCCGCCGACCTAAAGCTCGCTGATGTCCAATGGCAGAGCTCTAAACGAGGAAGACTAAAAGGAAGGCGGCGAGCTTAGGTAGGGCGGTCGCCCTACCATGCCCTATTGGGAGATCCGCCTCTGTTTCCAGGATTAGAAGCATGTTTAGTTGGTGAACAAGCATTACTACACATTTATGCCAAACTTCGTTAAAAGTGTGGTGAAAAATCTATGGCAAGTGTGATATCGGCATGACAAGACGCACTTCTGAGTTCTGACAGACAACCAAACCCATAACCAACCAAACATGCTCTGGTAGTTGCTACACGAGTTGACAACGCTTCATACCTTGCGCTTCTGCCTTTTTTCTGCTATTTATCCTAAGGCGTATGCTAAGAGCCCTGAAAGCAAGAAGTTGCGACATTTTGCGTTCATGGGAAACCGTGCGTTGTTATCACAGCAGTCAGCAACTACTTGACAAGCACACTACTAAGAGCAAGTATTATAGAGTCTAGTCAGTAGGCTAAATGAGTTTCCACGTCAGATAAATCTGAGGTGGAAGAGCGAGAAAACAAGAGAGAAACGAACGGGCGCTTCACGACTCGCCCGCCTGAAGCAGCATTTCCAAAACGCAAGCGCCCGCTTGCAGCCTGCTGCGGGCGAGTAAGCCGGCGACTTCGTCTTCCCCTCTATCCGCTGCTCCGGCTCCGCTAGCCCCCCTCGCGATCTCACTGTTCCGTCAAATCATTCTTCAGATGCTGCAGCGTAGTCGACTGAAGGAAAACGATTTGATCTTTCGATTATTGGCTCTAGCTGCGTCTTGCGGGTAACAGGGTGATGCAATGCTCGCTCCTGCTTGCTTTTGCTTCCTGCCTACTCCCATGGATGTTTCTTTACTTCAAACAGAGACATAACGAATGCACGTTGTGTCCTATATGCTAGGAGAAACGAATCATCCCTATTCCTATAATGAACTGAGCATTATTTGTTGGTTCATGAACTATTTTGCTTTGGTATGTTCAAAGGTTGGATAAATTTATTATTATGCTATTTGATAAAATGGTCACAAAGATACAAACCACAACTGATGGTATGCGCGTACAAATATTTAAAGCTTATATCATTATTACAATCTTCTTAGCCAATCTAATAGTCAATCCATTATATGAGCAAACTATTTTATTGACTATATATGACATGGCATTTACATTTAGCCTACAGCAGGTTAAACCATTAGCGTTGCTCTAAAAATATGATTTTCAGCTGAAGAGCTTGAGAAGGAAACATGTAAAGTTAACAAGGCTCCAAAAGTTGGTAAAGGGAGTCAATTAGCTGAGTATACAATGGCTTGCCAACATGGAGGGAACAATAAATTATTTCCCTTGAAGTTGCACAATTATTCTTTAGCCAACTGTTCATTATCAATTATTCACAGAGATATATATCAAGGTTACAATTATGGCCTTATGGGTCAAATACGGTCTAGAGCCCAATAGGATGCCAAGAGGCCTAGAGCATGGGCCTATTAGTACCCACGTCGTGAGTATACATGGCCAAACGGGTGGCATGGCCAGGACCCTAAAAGGCCTGACACGTTTAGTTTCGAACCGGCCCGACATGTCGGGCTTATTAGGCCGTGCCGAGATGGCCCATGGCATGGCACGTTCAAACTTAACCGTGCCGGGCCGGCCCATTAAGCACGATGTGCCTAAGCGGCCTAAAAGTCCATACAGCCCAACATACATGAAAATAAATAAACATTGCAACAGATTCAAATTCATTGAAAATTGCAAATTTTCAAACCAGGAGATGAAATGAACAACAGGAGAAGAAGTGAACAACAGATTTGGCCAAAAAGAAACTTAATTATATTAGTTCAAAAGAGTCGAGGAGCAGCATCAGCCATGCCCGGCCGAGGACTAGCAGCCGCTGCGCTCGGACGAGGATCAGCAGCAGCAGCAGCAGCGCATGGTGCGTTCAGCCTTGGCGGCGTCCAAGAAGCGGCCCTCGGAGATGTCCACGCGCCCGGCCGAGGACCAGCAGCCGCTACGCCCGGACGTGGTGCGAACAAGAGGTTCCTTGCGGTCTGCAAGGCCTTCTCACTCGGCTTCGGGACGGGCATCAGCGACGAGCGGTGGTGGATCTAGGGTTCCATCGAGCAGAAAGAGAGGAGAGGAGAGGAGCGGAGGTGGAAGCCAGAGTGGGGGAAGAACGGACTGATATAGCAGCGAGCGGCAGCGGAGATCTAGGATTTGACCGTGCAGCGAGAGGCGAGAGCGCAGAGCGGAGCGGAGATTGCGGCGCGGCGCGGCGCGAGGGGAGAAAAAATGCCGAGCGCTAGGGTTGGCTCGGCGCGTGCGGTATTTATATGGAGCCACCGATTTTTTTGCCTGTTGGGGCCGGGGGAATGGGGAGGGGGGAGCTGGGCCATGCCGTGCTGGGCCGGTAAATGGGCCATGCCTATGTGGGCCGGTACCGTGCCAATTCATGCCAAGTCTATTTCAGGTCGTGCCGTGCTCGGGCAGGGCCAAAAAATTCGGGCTTCGTGCCCGTCCAATTAGCCCGGCCCGTTTGGTCACCTATAGTCGTGAGTAGAGTAGTAGAAGCAGGTGCATGTATGTTTTCTTGCCCAATGCCCATGAAGTTGTATTTTTCTAGAGTTTCAAGAGTCTTCTACACACACTGATAGATTATTATACTTAGAGATCAAGTTGTATTTCTTTCTATATAAAGAGAGACAAGCTGTCAATAAATAATACTGTAAATGGCAAGTAAGGTTAAAGGATTAAACTCTCAACTCTCCACCTTTTTCGTGCCGCAGCTATATGTCATTGCCTTTCCTCTCACCAACACATAGTACGGATAGTAGCTAGCCATAGGGCTACCGCCTCTTCTTCTCCCTCCTTACTCCTCTCAATTTCCTGTTGTCTCTTCTCTTGAAAGCACATAATAGTTACCACCATGCATTTCGCTTGATGATAATCAAACAAAAGCAGCATTTGACTCCCCATACAATTTCATCTAGCAAACTTACTTTTGTTCAAAAAAGAAATGTATTTTGTATGTGAAATGTTAAGCATATTGTTACCTTTTTGACGATCATGTAACTACTAGATCATGATATTTGTTTTTAATTTATTTAATATAATAAATTTCTTAAGTTTGAAACCATAATTCTTCCAAACAATTGGTGACTGAAAATCATAGGATTGTATATTGTTTAACTAAACTCATAAAAATGTTTCATTTGGAAATCACATTGAAGAAAACCAATATGATATCACATATGTTTGTTTGTTTCATATTGTTACAATTATATATAATTTTTATATAGAACCAAGTTCTATGAGTCTTTGGTTGAACAGATTGTTGAATATAATAGAACTACATTCAAAAATTGTATAATAAATATTTAAATTTTAAATTAGCCATTTAGAGCTTTCACCTAATATTTGAATACTTTGAGATCAATAATTTGGATTTAAAAAGCAACTTTTAAATTTTCAATTGGTATTTTAAAAAGCAACATATATATGAGCTTTGTATATATGTGTTATTCGTTCCCTACAAGCATCCTTTAGATAAAACAGAGTGCAATATAGGAGTTATTGAATTTTGATTCATCTATTTAATTACCTACTGCATATGCAAATGATTTTTTGACATAACAAAATATCCAAATGGGACAAATACAAGAAGGTAAAAAAAAGCGCATCAATGCCGCGTATAATTCACACATAATTAGGAACAAGTCGACCAACAAGCATTAATCAAAACGAGCAAAATCATGGTTGCCCGGTGATTAATTTCCATGCACATAAGGTTTTTCATATTTGCTTAGTCTATTCACCTAAATTATGCACGTTGAGGCCAAATAAACACAAAAGTTTTATCCTAATAAGCACACAAGACTACTAAACTATAAACTGTGCCTTACAGCCATTAAATACATTTTCTTTAATTTATATGAACAATATGTCTGGAATGTTAATTGAACTCGAGAAATAACAAAGCCCAAACAATCCGATTACTATGGTGAAGATTGAAAATAGAATTGAAATATTTACCCCATTAAACTTAATAAAAGTCTGGACTAATCAACAAGTTATGTTTACTGTAGATCTGATGCGTGGTAGCAAAATTAAGAACCAACCCATAGTACAGAGATTGCGTGTCATGTCTAACTAATTAACAACATATACTATGACACACAAATTGATATCTTTGCCGGTCATGGCTGGAGTTTTTATAATAGAATTGAGGTTTAAAATAATGGAACATTGTTATTTTGTTTTGTGAGAGCATTGCTTTGATAAGGCTAATCCCAATGGATAGTTTCATTTTGATATTTCCAAGAGTGCCATGCCATCTTTTTTAGTTTGAAATCATGATTGAAATCATCCCTCCAATACATAGTTTCATTTTGATGTTTCATAACACTACCTTCTATATGATTTTATTAGTTGTCTAAAGAATGAAATAAAATTACTCCTCTCTAATGCTAGTTTTATGGTGTTTTAATTTTAGAAAATCGTGTAGACCCAGTTTCATCTAGATGAAACTCTTCTCATCTCTCTCTTCATAAATTTCTTGCCTTGTCATCAAATTTGCTTATATTACATCTCATTTAATAAAAATGAAACTCCTATTAGGAGTAGCCTAATAGGTTTGGTTTCATATGAGTGTAATAATGAACACCTATATGCATTCATTGATGTAGGGTCTGGAATATTAACATATACTCCTATTTCCAAACAACTAGATTGATATCTTAATGCGCTGCACGGAATATATTTTACAATTCTTGATACTTATTTAACAGTATATCGTACCTAGAGCATCCAAAATACATATAGTAATAAAGCATGCAACTCGCTGACTAAGGCTTAGTTGTCCTAAAAAGACCCAATTCAACTGAAATCAAACTGTATCTTCTGAAATCTGTATGATGCGCTGATCTGAATGAATATGTTCACCCTCCCCCTGAACGAGCAAGAAAGATAACATATGCAAGTGAGAATTAGATGTATCAAAAATGCAGAAGATGATTTATTATAATCTACCTATATATGAAAGATCCAAACCACTATAGACTATAACTCACTACCGGAAAACTCATATTTGCCGAGTGCCACGGACACTCGGCAAAGCCCGTAAGGCGCTCCGAGTGCCACATCGACTTTCGATAAAATATATCTCAGCTGATGGCTAATGGTTGCTTTGCCTAGTGTCTCGTCAAGCACTCATCAACGCTGCAACTACGATGAACCACGTCATCTTACTTATTTTTTATCCTTAGATCTTTCCTCCCATGCACATCTATCCATCCATACATGTATGCGATGAGAAATAATCCATCACCACAACGCCTAGCACAAAAAACCTCAATACCAATTTTTTTTTCTTAATCAGCTCTCCACTATCGGAATGTTTTAGAATAGTTGCCTCTTTATTTCTGAACCATTACCGATGAGCAATAATGCCATGCAATTTCAGATGTCCATCTCTCAAATTCCTAATAGCACTATCAAAAATTGGCTATTTGCCGAGTGCCTAGTTGTTTGCTGAGTGTGTTTTGTCAGGCACTTGACAAAAATCTCTTTGTCGAGTGTTTTTTACCTAACATCGACAAACAAAATACAATCAACAAAAATAGTGTTTGCCAAGTGCTACACAAAAAACACTTGACAAACTTGTTTGTTTGCTGAGTGTTTTTTGACGCTAGGCAAACAAGCTCTTTGCCGAGTGTTAGGAGAAAAACATTCGGCAAAAGATAAATTCTAATTATATCTTAAAGCAGTAAATTAATTAAATTAAAAAAATTCAACTATAAAGTTGTATAACTTTCGAGTGTTAAATGTTAATTAAATAGTATTTACTCTTTCATAAATTAACATTTAACACTCCCATGTAATTTTATTTTGAGAGGATTCCTTGAAAACAATAATTGTTTTAGAGGGATAGAAAAATATGAAAAATTACTTAAAGTAAAATGTGGAAGATAAAAACCAAAATACATAGATAATATTCATCTATATTCTCAAATAATTTAGGGACCTGCGGTACAATTTACTCTTTCCATTATTCCAGTAATTCTTTTACTTATAACGTATGTGACGTGAGGATGGTAACAACCAACAGTGGTGGGGTGGTGAATTGGTGATGCTTGATCACAGGTGTGATATCTGATACAACAAAAAAAAATTCTTAGCATTATCCAAGCCCGGTCAACTGGAAAGTTCACACGTGTTAGATTATATATAGGGAAATTGCGAAAGATAATATAATCGAGCGATTGAGATCCATGATCCGTGTATATAATAATGCCAATGTGCGTAGCATGCAATAAATCGGCTGAGAAAAAGAATTAAAGGTAAACTCATCATTCATACTAAAGGCGAAACCAGCACGCTAATAATTCGAACCATACTAAGCGCGCGGCCAGCCGCCGCTTGCATTGTACCTACCTATTCGGTGGCAAGCCCAAGCGAGCCTCCGGCCCTCCGGGTCTCTATCTCGTATCCTTTAGACGAATGATCTCCTCGTACTTCTACTTTTTATTAGGACTGGACTTAATAAGTTATTACTATCGCATGGAAGGAAACTGAGTAGTCCATGTTCACGTTTCCTGCAACCTGAAAAAAAAATTAAGATTTGCATAGCAAGTGATCCTCTCAACCTGAATACACGTTTCATTATTATGATTATATATTATACTACTGTTCTAGACTCTTTTTTTTTAATGCGCGATGATTAGCCTATATCGCTGCTTATATATAGAATGGGTAGCAAGGATCATTAATTAGCATCATCTCTGCAGACAACACCCAATAGGTGATGACTATGCCTAGAAACACGAGTTCTCGGGCGACAGATAAGAAGGTTGACGCGGAGGTAGCCGATGACATGCACCCGTTTCTACGCAGATACAAGGACGGCCGTGTCGAGCGCCTCACGCGAAGCGTCTTCGTGCCGGCGTCGGAGGCGCCAGGGGCGACCGGCGCAGCGACGAGGGACGTCATCATCGACCCAGTCACCGGCGTCTCCGCGCGCCTCTTCCTCCCCGTCGTCGCCGTCGCCGCCGCCACGGGCAGGAGGAGGAGGCTCCCGGTCGTGGTCTACTTCCACGGCCGCGCCTTCTGCACCGGGAGCGCCTTCGCCGACCCGTTCCACCGTTTCGCGGCGACCCTCGCCGTCCGCGCCGCGGCGGTCGTCGTCTCCGTGGACTACCGCCTCGCGCCGGAGCACCCGGTCCCCGCGGCCTACGACGACGCGTGGACGGCGCTCCGGTGGGTCGTCGCGTCCTTCTCCGACCCATGGCTCGCCTTCCACGCCGACCCCGCGCTCGTGTTCCTCGCCGGCGACAGCGCCGGCGCCAACATCGTGCACAACGTGGCGGCGCGGTTGCCTCGCACTCGCACCGGCAGCATCGAGGGTCTGATCCTGCTGCACCCCTTCTTCTGGGGCCCGGACCGGCTGCCGTCCGAGACGGACCGGCGCGATGACGACAGGCCTCTGTTCGCGCCGGAGTGGATGGACACGCTCTGGCCTTTCCTGACGGCGGGCGCGGCGGGCAACGACGACCACCGCATCAACCCGCCGCCGGAAACCGTTGCGTCGCTGCCGTGCCGGCGAGCGCTCGTGGCCGTGGCGGGGAAGGACGTGGTGCGCGACCGCGGGTGCCGGTACGCGGCGTGGCTGCGACGGCGGCGCAAGAGCGAGGTGACGCTCGTGGAGTCGGAGGGAGAGGACCACGGGTTCCACCTCTACTGGCCTGCACGCGCCAGTGCCGTGGCGCTCATGGACCGCGTCGTCGAGTTCGTCAACGGGAAGAAGGAGAAGAAGAAGACTCCGTCGCAGGTCGCCGGTGCCGAAACGGGGTGGTCGCGGGAGCGGGAAGGCGCGTTCATGGCAGTCGTGGCTAATGATGGGCCAGACGATGAAATCTGTGGCCGGGCCAGCTCTGCTGGGGAGGTTCAAATTATTAAAGGCCCATTTTCGCCTGCAGCGAAGAAGATAGCTATGGCCAAGAGCAGGCTTTAGCGCCGTCTTGGGGCTAGACCAAAGTACTATATACCTACAAGTTCGAACCAACAAATAATTGTCCGAGTGTGTGTATACGGTGCAATAATTAGGAAAAGATCAATACAATCTTCTCATTATCTAAAAAAAAAAAAAGATGATGTTGCAGTCTTATAGAAATAATAAAATGAAACCTTCCGCTGGTAACCGTTCACTGTGCCATGGGATTAAACCCAAGTCGTCGGCCAGGTTGTATGTACTTAAACAGTGGTCGTAAACCAATGACTTACTTAAACTTTTGAACTTGCTTATATTATATAAATGTAGGATGGCCACCAGTAAGGAGAAGCTAGAATCATTAGCACCACCTCTGCTGAACGAAAAGTTGGTTGCTTAGTGAGTGGTGCACCACATGACCACCATGCACTCTGCTAACAAGCTTGTCCGAGATAGCCGATGACATCCACCCGTTCCTACTCAGGTACAAGGACGGCCGCGTCGAGCGTCTGGCGCCGAGCACCTTCGTGCCGGCGTCTGAGGCGGCAGGGGCGAGTCCCGACGCTGTTGCAACGAGGGACGTCGTGATCGACCACGCCACCGGCGTCTCCGCGCGCATCTTCCTCAGTGCCGGCGCGGTCGCCGCGGGCAGCAGCACCAGCCACCAGGACGACGCTCCTCCCCGTCGTGGTCTACTTCCACGGCGGCGCCTTCTGCACCGGGAGCGCCTTGTTCGAGCTGTTCCACCGGTACGCAGCGACCCTCGCCGTGGATTACCGCCTCGCGCCGGAGCACCCCGTTCCCACGGCGTACAACGAACGCGTGGGCGCCTGTTCCTCGCTGGCGAGAGTGTCGGCGTCAACATCATTGTCACAAAACCGTATTAACACAGAGACGGTTTCGTTCTAGGATCTTTCTCAGGTGGCGACATGCGCTGTGATGCCTAATAATACAACACATAACGGTAGAATATAAATACAACAAAAACATAGGTAAAGTACAGAGTTTTTACATAAATCTAAATTTATATTACAAACCAGAATTTTAATAAAATAAAACGCGAAAGCAAAATTGTTCAACAGTGATTTAAATAGTTCGGCGGGATAAATAAGATACAATCGCCCTCTCACGGCGACATACAGTGAACAATCCGACCATGATAGATGTGTTGCCCAAACATCGTACCCGCAATCAAAAGACTACTCCTCGTCTTCGTTCATGCATAACTCCTACTCGATGCTACAGCAGTCAGGGCACTGGCCTTCCCAGTGAAACCTCCCACCGCAGTGACAGTCTCTACCCTGGTCATCTGAAAACCACATAAAGCTACGCCCTGAGTAACTAATTTACTCAGCAAGACTGACCCGTCAACATGGCCAACTACAGCCGACACCTAGACAATGCAAGGTTAGGGATAGGGTTTACTTTGCCAGAAAGCCAGCCTACAAGTGGATCCTTATTTTCAAGTTTTAGCAGCAAGTTAGGTTGGCATACGGAATAATAAATTCACTTTGCACTAAAGCTATGATAATCAAGGTTGCAAAACAATCTTAATAATTTCAAACAGCAGTGTTAAACCCACTCATCATCTTAATGGCTTCCGATACTGTTCCGGAGTAGCGATCAAAGTGGTACTCGTTACTGTGAGGGGCAACGACTCGAATCGATTTATATCATACAGGAGAAACCTGCTTGCACGACCCATACGCGCTTCCTGGAAGCCGCATGAAGCAACCTTTCGTTTACGGTACCACAGGGTCTTCCGGGTCCAGACTCCCCCGAGAAGGGTCCTCCAACACGATACGTCCCGTGCCACCATCCGTTGGTGGATTGCTCCCTCCTCTCAGCCCCAGTTCCACCAAAGAAGGGAGAAGGCTATCTTCCGACCAGATAGTAGTCGTAGCTACGTCGGTTTACTGGGCCCATAACTCCAGCATGCAAACAGTACGTTCAAACTTGACCTCATAGGATCGGACACGAGGCGTAGCCTTAGGTGACTCGAACGGGGTTACCTCCTTGAAGACAAGCTGTCATTCCCTTTCCACCTAGTTGCCCGTCCGGTCTTTATTATGATTCCATTCACACTTTCCTTCATCTGATATAATTCTCCAGTGGTAACATTTTCTGTCTACGAGTGGTCTCCATACCACTCGGTGATTGGTCGTGCTAAACTAAGCAGAGTTACAACCGTCCTGAGGCTAAATATCGAGAAAAAGGGCCTACTGCAACGCTAGGGTTTTCAACCAACTCCTATCACTTAATGCACAGACAGACCTACATTCCTAACTAGTGATAGAGTAAAAATTAAAATGGGTGGGATGCACCGAGGCTTGCCTGGGTTCTGCTCCTGGTCAACTGAGACACCTCCGGCTCCTTCTGGCTCCTGCTCCGGTCCCGTCTCCGCATGGTTCACCTCGTGATCTACATGATGCGAATGGTGCAATGCAAAAGAACCTCATTCGATTCATGGCACTTCCTCAACAAATACGTTAATGTATACTATTTCATGTAGAAGTGAGCGGGGTGTCGCTCGTTAAAATGCTACCCTAGCTTTTATAGTATCTTGATGAAAATCATCGAGCTTAAGAGAGAAATTCATAATTTATCTTGGTTTAATAGTTATTTACTTGTATATTATCTACTGTAAATAGAACATACCATGAGGGGTTCTTATGCCAAGTTGCAATTATATACATTGTTTGCTTGATTTTTAATAATTAAACAATGGACAAGGGCAATTAATTATTTTGATATGGTTCTATTCGTCAATAGTGCATGAGTGATTTACTGTAAATGGGTAATGTCAGGAGTGAATTACATGCCAAATTTCCTTTATATGCAACGAGCCATTAATTTTAAATAATTAGAACAATGCAAAAGTTTAAATAATTATTTATGTCTAAAATACAAAGAATTATGACCTGTGATTCTACAGTAAGATTCAACAAGTCAAAACATGATTAATCACTAAGTTTCATTAATTTACTGGCCTCTAAGAATTCTTTATGATTTTATTAGTGGTTTCCCTTATTTATTTTATATTTGATAAAATACCATTATACAATGTGTTTTAGCATTTTTCTACAATAGTACAAGTCCAGACAAGGCCAACAAAATTTTCTATGCATTTTATAATATTTAACGTTTTCCTAGAAATGAATAAAAGGAGAAAACCAATTTTCGTACTCGTGGGTGAAAGTGCCTAGAGGGGGGGGGGGGTTGAATAGGCAATAATCCCTGAAATTCACTTAATAATAAAAGTTAAATGCGCAGTGTCGGACTTGTCTCACGATTGTGGGGAAAGTCTGATGACTTGTCCGATGGCACGAGATAGAAAAGTAGATCGACCGGGTAAATATTAAAACTAGTGTAAGGCAAGCTAGGAGCAAGTGAATATAAGCAAAGGAAAGCTGTAAAAATAAGGAGAGCAACTAGCAAGCAACCTACACAAGTTAATTTAAGAAATACGAAGCAAACCCTAACTAGCAAGTTTATGAGCAAGAACAAGTAAATGAGAGACAAGTAATTAAAAGCACAAGTACGGCATAAGAGTTGTTCACCGAAGTTCAGCTCCACAAAGAAGCCTACGTCTCCGTTGAGGGATCCACAAAGGACCGGGTCTCTTTCAACCCTAACCTCTCCAAGTGACCACAAAGGTCAAACTTGGTTTTCCACTAGAAACTCCACAAAGGAAGGGTCAATACAAACTTCCCGAGGCGTCACCACACAAGTTAGGAGCTGTACGGGCACCTTTAACCATCTAGGGGATGAAACCCCAAGAGTAAGAAACACAATAGTCGTCGGCGGTGAGGATGAACCAAGTGCTCAAGAGGATGAAAGCTTGGAGTCGATGGAGCACTTCAATCTTCTCTCAATCCCTTCACAAATCAAGAGTAGAATCAAGGGAGGAGAGTTGGGGAGAGCAAAGTGAGCTTGAGAGTGTTTTTGAGTGGAATGAGTGACCAACCAGCCAAAGGGCGAAGAGGGCTTCTATTTATAGCCCAATGGACAAAAGAGTCGTTGGAGATCCAATTTCTGAGATTTGTGTCGGACAAGGTCATCGGACATGTCCGATGAATCAAGGTGGCACAGAAACTGAAGTCCGACAAGCTTGCCTGATGCCTCGGATAAGATGACCATCGAACAAGTCCGATGGCCATCGGACATGTCCGACAGCACAGGAGGGGCAGAGGAACTGGAATTCGATGGACTTGTCCGATGGCTTGGATAAGTCTTGTCCATCGGACAAGTTCGATGAAAATAGGGTGGCAGGGGAACTGTACTCTGATGACAATGTCCGATGCGTCGGACTTCCTTCTAGTCATCAGTCCGATGACCGTCGGACATGTCCGACGATCCAGAGTGGCAGAGCTACTGGAGTCCGATGGACTTGTCCGATGAGTCGGACAAGTCCGATGATTTTGCTTTGAAAAATTTTATTTGGTCTAGAAAGGGGGGGGGGGGGGGGGGCGGCTTCGCGAGAGGCTTGGAGACGGCGAGGCGGCGCTCCGAGCTTGACGACCGGGACGGGGAGGTGGCATAGCGGCGGCGATGCGGAGCTCAGCCGTGAGCTGCAATGGTGGGGGCGTTGTGCGTGAGAGAGAGAGAGAGAGAGAGAGAGAGAGAGAGAGAGAGAGAGAGAGAGAGAGAGAGATGAGGGCCGTTCGGACAGCGGGGGCGACAGAAAGGATGTCGGAAGGCCGGTGGAGGCGTCGATCCACGGCTTCGGCCGTTGGCCATACGCCGGCGGCCATGCGGCATCGCGCGAGCGTGGGCGAGCGCGCAGCATCCGGGTGTGTTTCCTCAGTTCGGCTGATAGGCGGGTCCCACGGGTTTTTTCTTTTTCATTTATTTCCAAACTCCTATAAACCACTGATGCTTGTTATTTTCATGGGGATTAATCCAATGCTGATCAAATGAAACTAAAAATATGGGCAAACTCCTCTTAATGTGAGTGATTTTACAAAAATGCTAACGGCCATTAGTCCTTAATAAAATTTGAATAGAAATTTTATAAAGAGGAGTGGTTTTTGGTCATTTGACCATTTATTTAGGACATTAAATGGTGAGATAAAATTATGATAAATTCACCAAAATTCTATTTGATGAGGACCTACTACATATATTTTTTGTGGCACTAGGTTATGTTGGAAATATTTGAATTGTAGTTCAATGGTCATTCAAATTAGCTTAAATGGCTTCCAAATTTTGATCAAATTTTCAGTTCAAATTTTTGTTCAGGGTTCTTGTTCATGTGAGGATGTCACAATCATACACAACGTGGCGGCGCGGTTGGCAGATGATGGCCATGCTGGCGTCGGTGCGGAGGGCCTGATCCTGTTGCAGCCCTTCTTCTGGGTGGACATCCTGTGGCCCTTCCTGACGGCCGGCGCGGCGGGCAACGACGACCGCCGGCCGACGTGGTCGCGTCGCTGCCGTGCCGGCGAGCGTTCGTGGCCGTGGAGGGGAAGGACGTGATGCGGGACCGCGGGCGTCGCCACTGCCGTGATGTGGCGCTCTTGGAGTCGGAGGGCAAGGTCCACGGGTTCCACCTCTTCTGGCCGGAACGCGCCGACGCCGTGGCGCTCATGGACCGCGTCGTGCAGTTCATCAGTGGGTGTTCCCCGTCGCAGATCGCAGACGTCGAGGCGCGGAGTATTGTCCGCAGGAGATGGAAGGCGCGGCCTAGACACACGTGGCCGTGGTGGCCAATGGGCAAGATGACGAAGCAAGTCTTCTCTGAGTGTGTTGAACTATGCCAGCTCTGCTATGAGCGTCCAGAAAGGCATACTTCCGCCTGCATCTCTGGCCAGAGCTATGGCCATGAGCAGACTGTAGTAAAACAGTCACTTGGCGACAACTATGCCTCCGACTTCGAACAGGGTAACTGTTTCAAGCCTGCAATTTGAGATGAAACCTGTTAAATACTCCCTCCGTTCTGGTTTTGAAGGCATTCCGGACAAACTCAAGACAGCCCGACAACAAAAGCGGAACGGAGGGAGTAGTGTTTATGTCTTGCCACATAAAATGGAGCATTCCCATTTTAAGAATGTTTCCTACTTATCCGACTCTTTCTTGTTTTTGAAGAAGAATGCCCTTATTCGACTCTTTACTATCGTCAGCGAAAATTCCCTTGAATGCAATCATAGCTGTCATCACCGGTGGATAATATCATGCTTCCAAAAGTGAGACTGGATGAATTTCAAGGTTAGAGTGCTTCATCAAACTACTAGTCTTGTTTCTCTTCACCCTTTCCTCTTGTTCACAAATCTGGGATACAGTGAACTTCAAGTTAATGCCAATTGGCATTAACTGAACTCTTGTTTTTTTGTATTACATGCCCAAAACAGTCTACATGGAGTTCTCTCCAACATCGGACAGGCAGATATCACACAGTTCAGTCCCAACACTCCCAACTCCTAACCCAGAACGAAAGGAAGAAAACTGTCTTGCTGTTGCTAAAACCTGATGTACCTATTATTTATGCTAAGACCATATTGCAGACTACAGCTGAGGCTTAGCACTAGGAGTAAAGTGGATGAGACCAAACTATCTGCCATTCTACGATAACTCAGGTACAAAAACTTTCCAAGTGAAAAACCCTGCCCTAACTTCTAACTAATCTTACAGTACTCGAGACACATACACTCTTCTAATCGTTCACAACTCACGCACGTTTCTGGATTAGATATGCCCTGCATATGAAACCTTATTCCCTCCAAGTTTATAAAAAATGTCTTTCTATACTTAAAATCCTAACAAAAGGTTAGGAGCTTCAACAGCACAAAATACGATGAGCAAAGGAGCATATGTTACATCATCAGCTTATGACAGCAGTTCATGAAGATAGTTCAGCTTGAAGAACTAGTAGCATGAACCTCATAGAAGCAATGGCTTACATCACATTATAGAAGCAACTTTAACTAATCTTAGATCATATAAACTGACAAGAGTTACTGCTATTTTAGAAGAAATCAGACATTGTAAGGTAAAAAATAACAATAAGAAAGATGACATTCAAAAGTTGACTTCAACTTGTTATAATGCAGGATGCAGCTATTGTTGCTTAAGACAAAAATTGAAACAGTCAAGTTTCTGAGCAGCATATACAAGATAAGAAAGTTATAAACAGAGTTACCCATATATCTAAAAGTAGTTCCTTGTATAATTTCAAAAAAAGTAGTAGAGCACACCAGCCAAACCTCAAGAAAGAATGAAGGTTAACATTACTCATTAATCATCTGGAAAAGAATTATAATGCAGAACAGATGTACTGAATAGTAACCTTACATACTAAAATGGAGCCTTTTTACTATGAAAGACTGAACACAGGACGCAGCCAGTTGGTGACATTAAAAATAGTTATAATAAATTTATCAGTTGATTAACAAGATCATCAAGTGCCTGCAATAGCACCATCAGTCAGTAGTGATCTTGAAATGAAACACGCATAACAACCAAAAGCACCATGGATATTCGCTATGAATGGAACCATATATCATGTACTTAATAGAACAGGAGTATGAATGCCAATTGCCAATATAAAACAGAAGACAAAGAAAGGTACAACCATGCCAGCATACAAATCAAAAACACACATAATCACATACTCATAGTTGATGAATCCGAACTTTATCCTATCCACGACAACAAATTTTATAATACATTAGTAACTTCTATGGTTGGACGGCTTTAAGGGTTTTTTCCTAAAAATTCCACAGAACAAGCAGTGAGGGAACTTGGGTAAAGGTGGATCCTGAGCAGACAGAACATGTCGAGTACAAAAGGTCTGGTTGCTATCATTCGACCTGCTATTGCCATGCTCTTTGCCACCAGTGCCCAACGCTGTTGTACCGTTCCAATTTCCAACGGACCCAATACTACGAGAATGCCTTAATTCCTTGAACTCCAAGCTGCCATTCGTTCACTCTCTTGTTTCTCCATGTTCAGGGTTCTTGTCTCCAGAGTTAAGCCTCTCATCCCAATCCAAACCCAATGAACCAGACCTCCTAAATGTTTGAGAAGATCTCTGCAGGTCTGCCATCTCCTCTCTGTTCACTCTCTGCTTGTGTGAACGGAAATCCTATAGGGTATAATAAGGACTGCAGTGGAGATTGGAGAGCAAGAGGAAATGGTCCATATAAAGGACAGGTAGCTATAACAAATTTCAGGATGAATCAGATGGAGATGATAGTGACAAGCGGGGATGGCTTAAGATTACGGAAGATTTTAAGGTATGTCTCCACAAGTATTGACTTCTAGTCATGAATTAAACAGGCCTTGTGTCTGTTTAGATAAGTGGTTTTGGTTCCACGTTCAAACATACCCCTTTTAGGCTATGCTGTAAACAAACAAGCTAACTGGATAGTAACCTAATGCATCTTAACATTAAATGAAGAGAAGCAAATGGTTTTTTTGTACAGTGCATACAGTTCCTCTGTTAAAACAATTACACAAAATTTCATACTAAATGCCAATGGTTCATTGCACCAAAGATAAAAGCTCTTAATATCAGAATCGTCTAAGCAAAATAAGTAACTAGTGACCAAACGTATCTTACCACTAAAGGTAGAGAAGAAGCAAACGAATTTTGAGTCAATTATGAAAACTGTTGTACTCACAAAAATTCAATTAACAACAAGCTTCAGGTTGTAACTAATTAACTTGCTCACTATTTCTACTGCATTTACCACAGTTCATTGACAAAAGAAAGCACTAAAACAACTACTTGCAACATGATTTGCCACGCAGTCTGCAGTTCGTAACTCTTTAACTGTCTATCACAATGGGGAGCGTGAAATGAAGCAAAAGATTGGAAGATTAGGTTGCTATTTGGCATCATATTTCAGCCATCACAACAACATGGAGCAAATAAGTGCAGTCTTATTAACCGTCCATGATTGCTAAAGGAAAGGTCACCACCCCAGGAATCCTTTGATTTCAGAAAACTATTATTCATAGCAAAAAGAAATAAAGCACAGAAGGTTATTTTCTTGACTAAAGCATCTGACCGGCATAACTCAGCAGCCCTACACAGAAGGTTACGATTCCACAAAGTTAATGAACAGTAGTCAAAGGACGAAGCAACACAAACTAGGCAAGGACAAGTGCATTAAATATTAATTACCAATTACAGCGTTAAGTAATTCAAGAGTCTCCACCCTAGTTCCTCCTCACCCTCACCATCATGTTAAAATTAAGTGCGACAAAGAAGCTTACTATATGAACAAATATAGCTGCTGCTACCATCATTTCGACCAGCTTGAGAGAAAACTTCAGCGTGCTGTAATTTTGCATCTGCACTTCCTAGTTTCTACAATATGATTCCTTTACCACCAGAAGTCCTAGCCTTAGCCTTGATGAAAAGCCCTGCACTAGCCACAATATGATTCCTTTACCACCATAGCCCTACGCTTAGCCTTGAGAAATTCTGCATTGGTTACAATATGATTCCTTTACCACCATTAATTCATGCCCTTAGCTTTGAGAAGCTCACTTAAAGATTTTGGGCCTTCAAAATCATTTGAGAAGGATCTTCCATGAGGTGTGTAAACATTTCGTTGACTACTTGGCTTTGATTTACACTTCTCTTCTTTTATTTGAGCAAGGGTCTTTGGCCCAGTAAAATCTTCTGTATAATCCTGGTGTTTTCCATTTGCAGTTCGTTCAGCCGATTTAGCATGATGACAATGGTGTTGCTTTCTTCTACTTCTCTTCTTCGGTTCCCTGGAAGTAGCATGAGCAGCAGGCCGAGAACATTCTCCTATCAAAGAATACTGCCTTTGTCTTGTGGATTTAGATTCAATCTCCTCAGAACCAATGCTGGGTTCAAAACCACGGCGTCTCTTAATGCGACTGTTCCTGCCCTTGGCACCTTTTCTATTCTCAGGCCTTCCCTTGGAGCCATGTCCAATCTCACTGTACTGATGATCAACATCTGCCATTGAGCTGAAAAAGTTTCTAGGATCAATGAACCTTCTGTCATACTCTTCAAAAAGGGACTTTTCAGGATTTATGCTATTAAGTGGCATATGCCCCAGTGTGGTCACAGTATCGTGCTCTTTGAAGCGATCAAGATAGAAAGAATTAACTGAATGGCAAGCTGAATCAAAGCCAAAGAACTCTTGCTCATAGCACTCTGGATCAAGATAATCCAGATCATAACCAACTGAGTCTTCACCATCATATTCCACATAAGGCCCATCAACATCTCTTTCCCCTGCCAATTGATACTCAAGATCATTCTTATTAGAGTTCCTATCATCCACAAGCACATCAAAACCAGGGGAGGAATCACGCTCTTCATCTTGTTCCGCATGTTCCATTTCTGAATGTTCTGAACTCTGATCAGAGTGCGTGGGAATTTTCAAATGGGCACCTGTAGCGACTGATGTTTCATAGGCTCTGAAAATAGCCCCATAAATTTCAAGTTTGCTTGATTCAGTGACTCTCGAGTGGCATTCCTTTATTTGGTTAGAGGCGTCTTCCGCGGGATTTGCAAGAGAATTTTTTAATGATTGAATAACCTCAGCTCCAACAGAATTTCCATTTACAGTAGGATTAGAAGTAGTAGCTTCGGAACAAGTTTCCACAACATTGTTACAAGTTAGAGGCTTGTGAAGGAAGGGGCAATGGTCACCTTTAGCACAATATGAGTTATAGTAGAAGTAACAAGGACTAGCTGCCTTGACACAAGTGGAACCATGCGATGAGAGTGGATTTGCAAAAGATTTGGTTCTGTTCAAGCTTTCCAATGGCTGCAACAAAAGGAGGAAATCAGATAACCAGCACCGATAAAGTAACAACGCTAATAACAATAGTGATATACAAAATTATGTAACAACTAAAGCTAATGAGAGCAAAGGTTGAGCCAGTCGAGACAATTCTAAGCATAAGACAGAAAATCAAGAATGCAAACCATACTTAACTTGCTTCAATCAATTTACTCATGGACAAATTAGCAAACAATCCAACACTATCAAGGTTATTGAGCAGATGTACCTAGTGACATGTACATCGTCCTCGATAAACATTAGGAAATTAATCAATGAATATGAACACAGAAAAAACAAATACATTGAATCCATCGGATCAACTGAATCACCCTTTCCACTCCCGAGCTCATCTTTATGCACCAGCTGTTCAGCACCACCACATCTCCATTGCGCAACACAAACAGATCATGGAATTTCCCACCAATACCATGTCATGGAATTTTTGTCATGAAATTAATGCTAATTGTTGCTAACACATTGGTTATGTTAATGAAGAACCCATGATTGCACCTCAGATACACAGTTGTTTGCAGTTGCAGCTATTTCTGCACAGAAGTGTGCAACCAAATGTCCAAGCTATCGCAGAACAAGCACGTTTCATGGAATTATGAGCATGTTCAAGGTGGAATCAAACGAAGGAGCAAGGGACTACAACTCACGGGGTGGCGGAAGGTGCAGCTCGGGTTGACACAGTTGCCCTGGAACCAATACCAGCAGCTCCGGAAGTTGAACCGCGCGGCGTCGCAGTGCCGGTACTCGCACTCCGCCCCCTGCAGCCAAAACCCCATGAACAACGAGAGGCACCCCCCATCAATCAAATTACCAGACAGAAGAAAAACCACGCCATGGCGGGCGCCGGCAAGCGCTCTCCCGGGACGAGGCGCAGGAATCCTGGAAAACCGGGGGGCGGCGGCGGGTCGGGCTAGGGCTTTGCGCGGAAGGGGGAACAGTACCTTGGTGCAGCCGAAGCGAGATGCGAGGAAGGAGACGCAGTCGGTGTTGGCCCGCCTCCAGCGCGGGTCCTCCCCCTCGTCTGGCGCCGCCGCGTCCACCATTGCTGCCCTCCTCTCTTCGGCGGCGGTGCCGGGAATGGAGAGGCAGCGACGGTTCGGTGGGGTTTGAACTTTCGGGGAATGCGCCACCGGGCCGAGCGAGCCGAAGATCAATAAGGAGCCGCCGCTGAGTGCCAGCTGTCGACTTCTCCTCATTTGCTCTGTTGTACTTCTTTTTTACTTGCTAATTTTCAGCTAACTGAAAGTTTGGATAATTTTCAATCATCACTTTGAACCATTAAATATAGATCTAATGGTTCATAATTATTTTATAGATAATCCTAAAAAAAATTTAAAAATGAAATAACAAACCATCGGCTGAAAGTTAAAGTTAGAAAATATGTTTTTTACCACGGTTGTACTTAGAATTTTAGACCCTCAAAAAGTTATTTCAAACAAACAAGACCCTTTTCGAAATAAAATAGACCAGTGTAGTGTACCACTGGAATATTTGTTTCCTACAGAAGGAACCTTACCATTTTGCATGGTAAGAAACTAAATTTCTCATAGTTTATTTGATGTTGCACTTCTATTGTCATCGAGACAACATCAGAAAATTATTTCAACGATCATGTTTAGGAGGGAGAAAATCGTCTCAAACATGCTCAGAATTCCATGAAACGTGCTTCTTCTCAAATCTTAGAGAGTCGAATCTGTTGGATGCTATTCATGAAAAATCCTCCCTGGAATAAAGGGAGTCAAGCCAAAGATACTTCAGATTTTCTTCAACTAGAATTCCGCATAACAATATCAAATAACGTAATCAGGTCAGCTATCTAGTTAATTGTGAAGGACCTTGGGATCTGAGGTTCTCACAACAGTTGCACATGACGCATGTATTTCATGCTGTCCCTCTCAAACAATCCAAGTTGTTACACGGTGTATTGCACACCAGGAAACCAGTCATTCCATACTTATTAACAGAGGTCAAAACAATTCCTAAATCCGCTGAGTAAAAAAGCAGAAACGACTTGAAGCTGCTGTGAAACAAAACTTCTTCCATCAAGGGTTATGAAAACTCATCATTTTTCATCCAACAAGATGGAGGCACACGTTGTCAGTGAGGACAACTCTTCTTCTGTTGCAGATCCAAAACCTTGCCACCTTATTCTTCCCAGGCGGTCAACCAGGTATATGTACCTGCAATTCAAGGGTTGAACCATCTTATACATACTGAAAAGAACATCTAGTTTTAGTATTTTTATCAAAATGATCAAAGGCAAAGGAATTAATGGTACCCAGTAAGAAGGTTTAGAATTTGAAGATTCTTCCGGAAGTCATAATTGTCCCCAAAAGCATAGACAACGTGTCTTTGCGGATTGTTAGATTTCTTCATAACCTTGAGAAATAGTCCTCTCACAGGACTTGATGATAACAACCAGGAATCTATAAATGAGACCTGAAACATAATATATTTCCCTTTCAGCTAGCTGTTTGAATCATGTGGAGCATTTTTCATGCTTAGTTCTATTCCAAACCTAACAGACTAGTAACTTCATTGTCCTATAATAATTGTGCTGAAACCTGATATACAATAAACATAAGTAAAAAACTGAGCATGATTGAATCACATAAACCTACAAAAGACAATTATGTGCAGTAATAACAATAGAGCACGTTCTATTGTGTGCATTGGTTCTACAATTATGTGCAGTAATAACAATTATGTGCAGTAATAACAATTATGTGCATTGGTTCTACAAGATCTTTAAAGATAAAAAGAGTTAGATTATGAATTTTAGTACAATTACAGAAATAACAAGCACCATACAATATTTTGTCTCATTTAGGAAAAAAAATGGTACTTCACATCAGCCAGTAAACCAGGAATCATTTATCACTGATACCTCATAAACAGGAATATTATTGGGAGCACCAAATGCATCCAGAAAAGGTAAACTCCAGGACTCTGCCATTTTCTGTTGGACAAAAGGCATATCTGGTTAGCTGTTGAATGACCAGTAGAATTTTTGCATATATCAGCTTCAAAAGGATGTGTATCCAATTCAATGCAAATATGATAAGAAAAAGAAAAGGGAAACATGAAACCTATCAGATACAATATATATTCTGCTACCAAACAATTCAAAGGCAGTTGTAACAAAGAATGTGTAGGGAAAACAAAAGGTCAAGTGAGGAGCGAAGCTTGAGCTGTTGAGCTGACTTTCAGAAAGGGGGGGGGGGGGGGCTACTGGGCCAATGCAAACAAAATGGTGAAATCAAGGTTTTTTTCTTGGGCCAAGGGAGCCACAGCACAAATGGCCCTAGTGAAGCTTCACCATTGTAACAGTCTGAGACAGTGAAAGAATGTGAACAACATATAAACATCTGCAATGCTAAGCAATAGACACTTACGGGAATCTAACAAGTGCACATGCATTTGATAGCACAGTATCAACATTTGGCAAGATCAATTTTTGAATAATCAGCAGACAGCATGCACTGGTGGGCACACTGTTCAGCACTAAAATGTCTACCACCATGGCGAGGGACCTGCCTAAAAATTGACTAGGAGCAACTCAATGTCTGTCTGAATTTAGTGGGTTTCAAATATAGTACTAGGTAAAAACTGAACCAGAATTAGTACAAGTAGCTTCTTGGAATGCAACTTCAACCATAAGATGTAATCAGCATAAATATTGTTGGTATTGGATAATGGCATAATCCTGTATAGAAACATGACCAGTGGTTCATTAACACCTGATTTGACACCAAGACAACTATATGAAGACTATCCGGTTGAAGTCTACATGCACATATCTATCAAGTACCTAATACAGGTGTAATGCAGACCAAAAAGTTGGAACCACTGCCATGGCTGCAAACTAATAGATGCAAATTACAGTGATTATATCAAATACGAAGCAGTTGAGCCGTCCCACGCACCTGTGAACTTGCACGAAAAGAAAGACAAACCAATGATGCATCCGGGACAGCTACACCGCCATCCCCATGATCATCACCTTCAGGAGAAGGTGCAACAAGAGGGAGACACAAGGAACTGCCATCAGGCGACTCCACGGCAAGGTCAGGAAACTTCACAGCATCACCCTCTGGGATGATGACCTTACTTGCTGCAGCAATCTACCATAATTGATCAAGATTTGAGTACACATCATCCCAGCCTCTTACCAACAATAACCCCGAAATGTGAGTGATATACCTTGCCAGAGTTCTTACGGATCTCGGCAATATCTGCGAAGTACCCCCTGCTCATTTCATCCTTACTGCACTAGACAATCAGAAGGAGACCATCATATTTTACATCCATAAATCAGTGAAATGCAGCAGCAGTAGCTAGTAGCTAGCAAACAAGGTGTGAAACGACGAAGCCTTACAGCCTGGCCTTCTCCTTCTCGATGGCGTCCTTGTTCCTCCCCTGGTCACCATGAGAAGCCAAGTCACTCTCCGTAACTTCCTAATCTGAATGCACGGAAGAGGCGGAGCGATGCCGGAGCGCCTACCTTGCCGAGATCCAGGAAGCCGCGGGAGAACACGACGCGCGCGAGAAGAGCGGAGTCATTCCTTTCCAAGGCGGCACCGGAGCTGGCGAGGCGGCGCAGCAGCCCCGCCGCACCCCGCGCCCTCCTCAGCATCGTCGTCGCCGCCGCCGATCTACCCGGAGTCGAGAGCCGCCACACAGAGACAACGATTCACTCGACGGGTAAGCGGGCTGAGTTGCTCAAGTAACGGGCCGAGCCTCTCTTCATTTCTATACATGGGCTTCATTAGGCTGGACAATTCGCTCCAGTTACGGTGTATAAGTAGCCCAATTTGGCCCATTTTAGTGGACAGGGACGAGGAGACGACCTCTGGTCGACGAAACCACCGACCCCAACAAATTCCGAAACCAGCAGCGCCGAACTGGCCAAAACCAACACGGGAAAAGTACGCGACCGCGAACCAAGCGAGCATCTCCTCCCCTTCGATCAGATTCAGAATTTCATTCGATTCGATTTTTTCTCCGCCAGCTCCGACCTCGTCGATGGCATCGTCCTCCTCCTCCTCGCAGTTCGAGTAAGCAATCTGCCATCTAAGTACCAGTCGATTCACCTTCTCTTTTGCAATCGTCCTCACCGCGGCTATCTCACGCACCCGCGCATCGTTCCTATTGCATCAGCGATCCGGCGGCGGCGGCGAGGCGCACCCAGCAGCAGCAGCAGCGGAAGCCGCCGCTGCTGATGCTGCTCCCGCTCATCTACGCCCCCGTGCTCCCCCTCAGTAAGTGCTCCGCGCTGGAATCCCCTCCTCCCTGTTTCCACTGTAGCGGTGTTTGCTGACTAGGGTTTCGGTGGTTGGACCCGTGCTCTGTTCGATTGCACAGTCAGGATTGGACTGCGGCACAATCCCGTGTGGAGGGACCGCCTCTTCTACGGCGTCCTCGCCGGCGCGTTCGCCCACGGCACCTACCTCATGTACGTCTTTCTCTCTCAGAAACACGCCTGTTTGCTCCCCCGTTTTAGTTTCCCGTGTTGTACTGGTACTTTTGGGTGGTTATCTGCGGTCACAGAGCCAGCTGTTGTGATTGATCTCCCGTTGTCTTATTACTTCGCGAATTGTACGAGGGAGACCATGCTGATTACGACGAATTGATATATTGGGTTGTTTGTTCCTAGCTGGTCGAGAAAACGTGAGAATACCAATGTACAGTATGCATTCTGCTATTTCAAGGCGCATCAGTTGTATTTAGTTATATTGCAGATAGATGTTGGGCCACCTGGTAGAGATAGGTTCGATACTTAGTATGTGATCTGCACCCTGTTTTCTATCTAGAGAAAATTAAGATCATGCCACACGTGTCCATTGGTAAAAATGACAAGAGCTAAGAGTTTGGGTTCTTGTGAAGAAACTTTCATTCTGCCTAGTGCTAGCTGAAGATAAACTATTCCTTTCAACAGCAACAACAACTAAGTGTTTAATCCCAAGCAAGTTGGGGTAGGCTAGAGATGAAACCCTGAAGAACCCAAGCGCAAGAGGAAAACAAACAAACACAAGAAAAAGGCAAAGAAGAGAGGTGGGAAAGGAGCAAAAAAAAAAAAAAGGAAATAAAATTGTATAAGGAAATGAAGAGAATAGGTGCGAAAAGGGCGATATAAAACTAGACCAAAGAAAAGAGGAAAACAAAGTCTCACTTCACAGACTCCTCCCATGTCAAGTTTTTTCTTCCTCTGCCTTTCTTCACATTATCTGGTCATCTTATTACCACTCTATGCACCGGTGATGTAAGAAGTCATGTGACAGTGGATAGTAGAGCTTATCTTTTCAAAATTTTAATAGAATACAATTGAAAGGGTTTGTGGCACAGTGGTTCAAGAATAGAAGCTTAAGCAATCACACAAAGGAGAATAGCTCTCATAGAATATGATCATATGAACTTGTCACTTTTTTGTAACTTGGGTTGTGCTAAGATTCATAAGATGACATTATGATGTACCGGTGAAGATTGTTTTTCTATATCTATACGTAGATTTCTATATGGATTGGGACAGGCAGAGAGTTATTCTCCTTGCCACTTATCTGTTCTCTTGTGTGACACGTGGATTGCACCATTTGGAAATTATGGATCATGGAAGAGCTGCATATCTTCCATGTGTACCGATATAGACGTGAGGCTAGGCAACGCGTCAGTGACTAGGCGTAACTAAGCCCCTATAGTGACCATGGACCCAGACTTAACCTGGACGCCTCACCGCCTTAAAAACTATGAGGCGAGGCCATCCCTATATCATATTTGGTTGTACCTATAATTCTTATTGTTATTTTCTGTTTTTTAAGCATCGTCAATGTTGATCCATATAGTTGATGTTATAATGGGGATAGGCAGTACACATGAAATTCTTATTGCCTTTTGAAATGAATTGAACTTCTGTGCAGCCTAGCTTATGTAAAGATCAAATATGTTATGTTGCTGGACTTTGATGCTTTGGCTATTAACGGGAGTATCTCCAGTTACATGAAGTATTTGCATATGTCAAATACCCAGTAGAAGTCATATTGTACTTCGGCAAAAACTGTATAATGTCCAGGGTGGTTCGTAGGTGAAATATTAAAGTCATTAGTCAAACCGTAGTTCCATTACCATCAATGGAGTTACTGTTAGCAAACAAGTAGTGTAGGTTATATAATACTCCAGTCATGAGTAAATTACTTTAGGAAAAGCTAAGGTATAACTCTAGGATCTTTGACAATCTTTCATTTTGGGTATAGAGCCTTGTAGTCCCAAACAAGTTGGAAGTAGGGCAGAGATAAACCCACAAGAACCAACAAAGGAAGACGAGTGAAATTTGCAATATAGCTTAGTCTTGATAAATTCTTTTACAGTGTCACAAAATTTTTGATTTTATAAATCTATTCTGACAGAAAGATGTTGGTCCAAACTACATGTTGAAGACCATGTATATTGTCATAAACGTCGAGTATTTATGACCCTATAGTCCTGAAGGAGTATGTGTGATACCTATTAATGGTATTTGGGCATGGACAAGAAACAGGAACTGGTCTCCTGCTATGGGATGTGCGTTATGTATGTTAACTTGGTGCCACGATATATGGTAAAGTGGAGAGTATGGACCTTAAATAATTAGGATTCTTGAATGTAGCTCCTATTTACAAAGGCACACATGTTTTCTTGCTGTTCTTGCTCGTGGAAGATAGTTTACCATGCTGGCTACATCTTCTGTAGTAGATAATTCAGTTGTGCACGTATACATATATTTTTGTCTGCTTATTCTTTTTAATAACTCTATATGTTTGCGTAATACACAGATATGTGACTGAATGTGCTTATGCGATCTATCTTTGTTCTATCAGATCTGAACTATATGACGTGGAGAGCAAATGAGTTAAGAGTTGAAGAGATGAGTGTTCAAGCAGCAGATTTTGGTCCCACTTAAAGTCTACAGTGGATGAAGGCTCATTGGTTGTTCAGATTGACAAGTGTGCTCTATACCTATTTCTTTTCTTCCATTCCTGGTATATGTTCATCTAAGAATAGAATGTTTGAGCAAACAAAATAATTCTGACTCTGAGCAATTCATCTGGCACAGTTTTCCGGTTACAGCAGTTTCTCACTGGTTGCCAGGACTCTAATAATGGTCGATTTTGATGGTTTTTACCTATGTTGAATAACTGAAGAAGTATTAAATCAGCTAACCAGTGGATAAACAAATCCCATGGAAAATGGTCAGCTACAGGTTCCGTGGTGTGTTCTTAATTTCGTTATGAACTCTTGGCGTGATTGCTGATGTCCTAATTGTGTACGCCAGTTTGTTTGTTTGACAAAGACGAAGGAAAAAGGAATATCTTTGGTCAGAGGCAAAATATTACATAAGATTATCTTATGAAATTTAATAGTAAAATAACTGTTTAAAAGGGATCTGGATGCATGATATTGTCGCCATCACGACTCAAACATATTGGCCCTTGGCATTGTGTAGTGTCCAGCTGATTAGCATTGGCCCTTACCCTTCCATGCACACCAGATTCCACGGTGCAGTCTCATACACTGATTTGTTGTTATTACTTCCTTAAAAGCACTAACAAAGTCGGTTGAAATAATGTTGCATCCAAAACAGATACAAAGAAGTAGCAACATATATTAGCATACGACAATGGAATCATGCCTGATTGTCTATAGAATAATCTCAAACGGGTACAAGGAAGATGCCATGTTCTCCGTGGCCCAAGCACGTCACGAGCTGCTGTTGGGGGCGAAAACCAAAATAAAATGCGCCATAAGCTGCCGTACCTGCCACTTTGTTCCGTTTTCCTGGACAGCTTTGCGTTCCCTCGAGGGTTTTTGGCTTTTATTAATTAGGCGGTCGATTACTTTAAGCTACTAAGCAGGTAGATGATTTGATTCCGGTCATGGAAAGCGATCGCATAATCTTTTATGTACTGATGATGATGAGCCCAAATTCTGGTGTTGGGTTTGGTTACAAAATCCACACCATTTGATTGTTCGTAATATGAAGGGTCAAGGAATGACTACTACGTACTTGGAATTGGATCGACGATAGCGTTCGTATCCAGAATCTCAATGATGCGAGGAAATTTGAACCAAACAGTTCCATTTGTCCAAACAAACAAGGCTATGCTTGATGGGATTCGATGCTTTGGGATCAAGTTGAGAATCGAGATGCTGACCAAGAAATTCTGCATTCAACAGATCTAGCGCGACCGACGCTTTAACCAACTTGAATCCACGGGTGATTCTCGTAAATTCATGCGCTGAACTATAACACGGGAAATCAACACAAGAGCCGTAGAACATTTGCGACAACAATGTCTGAGATCCAGTTTCATTTGAGTACAACAACTCAATTCGGGGGAAAAGTAAACGAAGGGAGCACAATAACTTCCACAGATCTGCGCATATTGATACAGATCGGAAACGATTCATGAGCAAGCGCTCCAGAACCAGATCGCGCGGCGAAGGGAGGGCGCCACCTAAAACCAGATCCCTCCCATCCTCATCCGCGTCAACGACGGGGGGACAGACAGATCCCCAAACCATTAAAAAAAAAGTGAAATATATATACACGCGCGGAACCGCCGGATCCACGGTAATGCCGGCGAGGTGATCGTGCCTCGTCTCGATCTCCGGCGGGGGACAACTAGGCGGAGCGGGCGAGGCGGGACGCGATGGCGGAGTGGTACATGGCGTCGTGGAAGGAGTCCGTCTCGGCCATCCGCGCGCGGAGCTCCCGCGCCTTCTCCTCCGTCAGGCCTCCGACGAACTGCTTCCGGGCCGCCACGTCGTGTCGCGCCGGCGCCGCGGGCTCCAGGTAGTCGGCCCGGCCAGACCATCCCAGCAACGGCGCCCACCACTTGCCGCCGGCGCCGCCCTCGGCCCCGGCGCGGACGCCCACGGAACCCGCGCCGCCGCGGGATCGGACGCTCGTCGCCGCCGCCGCCGCGGGGCGGGCGGGGAAGGAAACGCCGCATGAAGCCGGTGCCATCGCCATTCTGGACGTGAGCTGCTTCGCTTGGATGCTTTGGTCGTGAGCTGCTTTGCTTGGATGCGTTGATTGATGCGAGGATGGCTGGTAATGCTAATGGAGATCGCCGAGGGTAGGGGTGGAATTTATAGCGAGAGGAGCGGGAGGAAAGGGAAAGGCGTCGAGGAGCGGATAAGAACGCCGCGTGGACACGTGGCTCGGATCTGGCGCTATCCGTTACGAATCACGGGCTGTACCGTCACGTTCACCGTCCGTCCGTAACGGCAACACCGCCGGTTTGCTTTTGTTGGCGACCGACAGGTGGGGCCGCTTCTGGGCGGTGGGCGGTGTTGCCGTTGGGAGCGGTTAATGTTTATCGACCTCACGTAAACATCGCGGGTATGTTCTGCTCAGGTTCCAATTCCAGTATACTACGCTTCTTTAATGTGGACGATCTAGAAGGCAGCATGACAATTTCGGTTTTTGCGTGATACAAAAGCATTCGAACTATCAATTTCTTCAAGAAAAAAAAAATTCCAATAGAGTGGCCATATATTCGGCCTAAATATGTGTAGTTAGCACTAATGGCAAGACTAAACTACTGTGTTGTGTTGTCTTATTTGTTTGATGCTGTCATCCCTTTCAAGTCATGGACTCGTTCCAATTCATGAAACTGTACTTTTCATCAGGCCGGCTAGAGCCATATAGTTTTGAGTTATTTATTGTGGACAAGAAATACATGTGTGTTCAACATTTTTTCTTGCAACGGACAAAGACAAAAGATGCGTAAAACAAAGGAGAGAAAGAAAGAAGAGGAAGGACGGCAGTGGGTTGCTGCTCGTAATTTGTATCAACTGATTTTTTTTTTTTTGAAATTGGTCAGCATTTGCAAAACATCAAAGGATGAATGATCAGAAAATAATAAAGATAATGAACCCCAACAACGCATTATAATCAGCTTTTTTCTACTGTTTTGCATGTAAGTCTTATCAATTAATTTGTGCTTGCTGACGAGTTCGGAGTTCCACTTGGTATGATCAAGTGTCTAAGCTCTTCGATGACATGATCAGTAGATTCAGTGGTTGTTTACATATCCATCCATGGTCGTACTAAGTTTCTTTTGTTTCAATTTAAAGCACGACCAGACCAGGCCGCAAGAGCTACCCGCCCTTTACTTGTGATGAAAGGATAAGCCAAGTAGCCTTCTAGAACCCCCTCGGTCATCCAAGAGCTGAAGTGGAGTCCGTAGCACCAGCACCACTAGAGCCGGTTTGGAAAATAAGGCTTCATTGGAGAGAAATTCTTTGGATAATATCGGAGCATGCGTACTGATCGCTTTCACACGCAGAGGCGACACGGTTAGTTACCGCCGATCTGAACTGAAGTGGAGACCGGAGTGGCAACTTGTTGGTCGCGTCGAGTCAGCTCCTCGTCAGCTGGCCCGCTCCAATCGCGCTCGCGTGGTGCCGTGTTGGTAAGGATTATATGATGATAGCTTTTATAATTATATGGTGGTAAAGTTGATCGAACTCGGGATCTGGTGGTCAAGCAAGAACGCAAGGACAGAAGCAAAGAGCGCGCGAGAGAGGAGGGAACACGGTGGGATCCGGCTGCCGCTGCACGCCCACGCGCTCTCCCCACCGCACGGACGAACACCGGCGTTCCCCTCCCGCCCAGCGTTTCCTCTGACGGTGCCAACATCTTGGCGTCCCGTTTGTCTCGCGTTCAGCTTGTGGCTGTGCGCGCTCTCGTACTGTGACGACGCTATAGAATGGAGCATGTGCGTGCGACACAGGAGACCGTTCCGGCCTGGGCCTGGCCTGCCTGCCTGCCGGTTCTTCTGCGTGGTCGCTGCCACACGCCGACGCGGTAAGGTGACTCACAGCCACGCCACACACACCCTTCTGCACGGCGGTATCTTGTCGTCGAGGACGAGCTTGCTCGGCGCCACGCCACCCCACCGACAGCCGCGGACCCCGGCGCCGCTCCGCCACGAATATCCGACGCATCTAACCACTGTGTCCGGCACCAGATCCTCCCAAAGCGCTGCCTGTTGGAGGGCTCAAAATATTTTTGCTATATGATCCATGATTGTAATTGAGCTGACGACGGAAGGAAGAAAAGGAATTGGATGATGCGAGCGTGGCTGGCAAATATGAGATGGACCAGAAAAAAACGAAACAAAAAAAAAAGACCGAGATAAAAAAAGTTTCTTGTTTTTTTTTTTTTAATAGTGAACTTGGGGACAAAAAATGAGATGGGCCTTTTTTATTATAGAGAAGAAACGATAAGAATAACCAATTGAGACGAGCTTACTTTCTGGATAGTGAATCTAGATAACCGATTTGTTTTCTCTAAGGTTTGAGTTACCGAACTATTCACACACATCAAACCATGGATGTATCCTAAGAGGAAATGGCATGTAAGCGCATGCCTACTAAGATTTGATCCATATGTTTATGAATTTAGAGCTCCAAGTAAAATTATAAATGGTTCTCACATATGTTGAAATATCATTACAAGTTGGGCTCAAATGTTATAAAAAATTAGGTACTTTGTAAAATCAAAGACAAAATCATTTTTTGATACATGGGTTTTTAGGAATATCAAAAATTCTAATAATATTTTGGTTAGTGTTTAGAAAACTCAAATAAAAAACCCAAACCGACAATTTATATAGACAAAACGTCTATGTCTAATAGCAAAATGGGCATAGCAATACATGTGGCTGTTGAACATTTTTTTTTATTGTTAACAAAACTGGGAGATTGAATCCATAATTGAGCCGATGGTAAACCGGGAAAAGAAAAAAGAGTATGTCAGCGTGACTGGCTGTTGGTCGTATCTACGCACCCACTTATATACCGTAAGAGGACGGTGTACGATTATAGCACTTTTTCCCTTGAATTGAGTATTTCAAGGTATATCGAATCCACTAGTACCTTAGGGATTTGTTAAACAAAGTTAACAGTAAAAGATCTATTCAAGGCTACTGTTAAGGTCAGGTTGCATAAGGGGGAGACTGGCCAGCGCAAAAGAGCGCCAGACAGTAAATCTGTCGTTGCGCCGATCAGCGCAGAAGTCGAGCCGATCGGCACACTAGTGAAACTGAACCAAAATGCACGAGATCTAGAGAATCTGGGGTTACGCCGATCGGTGCAGGAATTGAGCCGATCGGCACACTTGTAGATCTGTGGTGGCGCCGATCGGCGCAGGGGTTGAGCCGATCGGCACACGAGTGAGTCTAAGTCGAAGTTGTTGCGCCGATCGGCGCAGGGGTTGAGCCGATTGGCACACAGTGAGTCTAAGCCAAAATACACCAGATCTTGTAAACCTATGCTGATAAGTGAGTAGCCAGATATCTACTAGTGAGATCGTAACCAGATAGTCTAACTGAATAGCATCATAATGGGTAATTACATGGATCAATGAAAACCTATAACGAGTAAGACCACTCTGCTTTCCGAGCGGTTCCCGATTTATCGTTGCCGGGAGGAAACCCTTAATCGCGCGAGTATCTTATCCTACTCAACTATCCAATAGTGCTACGCAGGCTTAGTGCTGTCACCGCTAAACCACACTACTGGCATCATCAAGCAACCATAATCAATACAATGTCCGAATACTATCCTAATCACCACGATTAAGATAATATCTACTTACTTAGCATAAAACTAAGTAATTGGAATAAACATATGCATGATTATAGAATCAAGATAGACAAATCACCAAAACCATCATCAACATATTCAATCATCCTTGAGATACATAGAGTAAGATTCATCCTCGTTGAGATGGCCTACCTTGACAGATCAACTCTTGAAACTCAACGAGAGATCTATTCTAACGGGACAAGCCTCGGTGGCTCTAACTCACGGATCTGGTGTCCCTCTGTCGCCTCTTCTTCTGCGGCGAGGGTTTACAAGTATTTATAGGGGTTCTACTCGTAAAGGACTCGGTTTCTAGCAAATAAGGCGGTTGCGCCGATCAGTGCAGGATTGCGCCGATCGGCGCAAGTCGTGTCTCTTCTGATTTCTTCCCCGAGTCGGTTTCTCTGTCTTCCACAGCTGCCATGTGGGCTTTTTCCTTTGAGATAAAGTCTTGTACTGCACGTTAAGATCTTGGAGTTCCATAAATCTTCTTGAAGTTCCATAATTCTTCTTAGACAAATATCTTCAAGTATCTTGCGCAGATAAACTTTCATAAACATGTGGAATGGGCCCCGGTCACTTCTGTGGGTCAAAACACCCTTGCGCCAATCGGCTCATGGGCTACGCCGATCTGCGCACTGGACTTCTTCAGTGCTTTTCGTCGATTCTGGACTCCTGTCCTCTCCATCATCACATTAATGACCAATTTTACCTGTTTCTGCAATAAATCTCCAAAACAACGCATATACAAATATATAGGCAATATCACAGGTAATGGCCTAAATTAGTATCAATTATGCTCTAATTGAGGCAATATTCACATATAAAAGGGGCACTTGGGAAGTGCCAACAGTTCCCCCACACTTAAACCTTTGCTCGTCCCGAGTAAAATAAAAGAAAGAAAAGTAAAAAAACATACTCTTTTTATCATAAAAGATATCTCAAATCAGCAAATGTTGAGCATTGTTCTATTGTGGTATATTTCATATTGGTATTCAGCAAAATAGATCAAATATGGGCATAAGCTTAAAGTTCTCCCCAAAGTAAAACATCATTTTCAATTCATAAATTATAACTTTTCCACACATGAGAATCACTTAAGAGATCATTGTGAACATAGAGAATCTATCTTCCAAATAAGTTAAGGCAACAACTCATCTTTCAAATCACTTAACCTATATTCTACATCATAATGGTCAAATAATATTAGTGTAAGGCTTATATGAGTAGCTATGTGAGGCAATTCAAGGATTGCAAACATAAATCAATAATATATTATAAAGCTAGGAGATTATTCTTCGTTGGAATTATAAAAACTTATCAAGATGGCAATTAAGAAAGAAAAATTTAAGAAAGAATTCAGACTTTGGATATGTGGACATGTGCATAGCAAAAATTTTGATCTTGGAATATTACACATGGTTGGAATGATTCATGGCTATATTGAATTTCGAGAATAAGCATGTCATATACCATCCCCCCACACTTAAAATTTTGCTAGTCCCTTAGCAAAGAGCAGAGTTTTTTTCTCCTTTTTTTTATTTTGCTCTCTGCTGCGCCGATCGGCTCAGGGTGCGCCGATCGGCTCTCAACCCAAATTCACCAATATTTATTGGTATTTGATTCATCTGGTTTTAATATTTTATCAAGAATTAAATATAGCCAGAAATATAGGATGTGGTCAAGGAATGATACTCAACAAGATATTTTGGGTTTATGGTGGGATACTCAGCGGAATTGAATTTTTGCATGAGTAATTTCAAGGCTAGAAAACGATACACAAAGAATTGCCATCTTAGTAAAGTTTATACCAAAAAGAATTAAATCCTAACTGAACTCAATCATCAGTTTATTGTTTATCTACATATCAAAGGTTCATGAGTGTTGTTCAAAATATGGCATTGGTAGGTAAGAATCTTGAAAAACAATAAATTCTAAAGTTCACAACATAAAAATTTATTTTTGAAAAGATTGGTACTAAGTTATCATTACAAACTGGACAACACAAATGAAGCACATGGGTACTCAAAATTGCTCCACATAAGACATATTTGCTGAATAATCGTTAAGTGTAAGTTTAAAATTTTATTCAATGCTCAACACTATTTGATCTTCATCAACATTTTTCAAGAAAGAATAAATAATTCAATTCTCCTAATAGAGCATATCCGCCATCATTATATTAAGATCAAAATTTGAATACATAATGATGATTTTTGCACACACTTGTATGAAAATAAAACTACTACTAACACACTTGCATGAAAATAAAACTACTACTAACATACTTGCATGAAAATAAAACTACTACTAACACACTTGCATGAAAATAAAACTACTACTAACACACTTGCATGAAAGTAAAGACATCCGATACATAGTTTTTCAACCCGCTCACACACATATTAGTAAATAAAGAAAAAGGCTGCAAAAGATAAAAGAAAACGTAAACCGGGAAACCGATACACGTGCCAACTCCTAGGCACTCTAGTCAGCCGAAAGTGGAGTCGGTGGCTGATCGAAGCCATAGCACCGCGCCTTGAGTCGCTCGAACTCCTCCACCATCGCATCGTGGTTGATCCTCCATTGGGACGTGGCGTCCTCCACGCGCTCGATGTAGTGCATGTTGTTGTCGAGGTGCCCCTGCATGGGCATGAAAAAGTCTGCACCGGGCACAGGAGGCACCATTGGTACACGCCCTTGGTACCTGTAGTCAATGCCTGCGCTGCAGTAGGGTGCGCCGATCGGCGCAGAGGGCTGTGAACCGCCCGCTGCGTCGCTCCACCCTGACTGGTACTGCTGGTACTCCTGGCGTGACCTCCAGGAGTCTCACTCGCCGCTGGCTGCTATAGATGTGTCCGGCTGTCGAACCCGCCCACGGCGGTCCTTGAGAACTCGCCCCCCCTCCAAGAGACCTTGCTCAAGCCAATTTCCTCCCTCTAGCTTGCGAGAGAGAAAAACTCCTAGCTCCGCACACGGGAGCTTTACGTTGATGCCGCCGACATGGAAGCCGGCGTGAACACTTCCCGTGACAATATTGCCATGAGTCATATTCTCGCCGATCTCCGTTGCGCACTCCCACTTGTCGTCGCGCCCTCCCGGTCCGTCGCTGTCGCAGACGAGGGCTGCTAGGCGTTGAAGATAGACCCCGAAAGCCAACTTCTTGCTTGCCTTGCCCCTCTTGTCGAGCCAACCCCGTACCATCACCGACAAGGGATTGCAATGAGACAGACTCACGATGGCGTCGAAGAGCCACCACAAGTCCGCATCGGTGACGTTGCTGGAGTCGACCTTGTGGCCTATGCGCGTCGCCAACCACCGATAGAAGACTTGAATGGTCGAGTTGCGGATGTTTCCGTGCTTCATCTCCTCTATGAACGAGAGCCGCCTCTAAAAGGAGTCCAACTCCTCACGTCCCAAGATACCGGTGATGTCGGCGTCGGCGTCGAAGCCGAAGGCTTGAGCCGCCGCCTCCATGGTCACCGTGTGGCTGATGTCGCGGACATGGAAGTTAATGGCCTCGCTACCATCTTCGACGGTGCCAAGCCTCATCATAGAAGCAACCTCGGTGACGACGTCGAGGTTATAGTCCATGGGAAGGAGGTGGAAATTCACCCAGCCGAGGTTGTCTAGCATCCTCCTTAAATCCTCCCACATGCCGATCGAGGTGAAGAAGGTCTCGTCCAGGTCGAAGTTGGGGACGAACCTTTCCCTCACCGCGAGGTAGTGCCGCTGTTTCTCTGCGCTCAGGAGGGTGAAGCCCTCCTCCACCGTGCGCAGCATGAATGCCGGTGGCGGTGATGATGTGGGAACCCCACGACTTGCCGCCGTTTGGCTCCTCGTAGCATGCACTGTTGGAAGGGACGCGCCAGAGACGGAGTGGCGGGCGCGGACCTCGTTTGTCGCTGCTGTTGAGCCGGTGGATGCACCACCCACCAACATGTCATCGTGAGCGTCGGAGCCACCCCTCGCCGATGAGTTACCGCTCGACTTGCTGCTGTCGTCGAAACTGCTCCCCCGACGCAGCCTCTTGCCCAACTTGCCGACGGAGGAGCGGAGACGATCCATCTGCGAGGAATCCGGAACGTGTGCGAGATCGTGCGTAGTGGGGAAGGTGGAGAGATTACCGGGATGGTGTGCCGAATGGGGGCGCCTGGCCTCCCTTTTATAGTGTGGAAAACTTATAGGAGAAGGAAACGCCATAAAATTTCAAAATTTGAGAGCGCGCCGATTGGCACGGGTACTGCGCCGATCGGCACAATTCAAAATTTGAATGCTCTGATCACTCTGATGCTTCATTCCCCTCCTTCATGTCGCTTCCTGGCACATCATGTTGGTTGGCAGGGGAACAGCACGGAATCCTGATGTCTTGTTGGTGGCGCCGATCGGCTCAGGCCCACGCCGATCGGCGCGCCGTCTCCTTTTCAGCTTTTGGTCAATTCCGTGTCCCCTCTGCTCTGCACACCTGTATAATAATCATACTGTTCCTCAAAATTAATGCCTGCCGCCTTTGTCGCCCATTTGGGAACATCAAGGGTACCTGCACCGATCGGCGCAGAAGGGCGCCGAACGGCGCAAGTCCCTTGCACCTCGTCTTTAGGTCCGGCGCTGATTCTCATGCCTCGTGTTCATCTCTTTCATTCAATTTCCACTTCTCCAATATTCCTATAATATTGGCATACGTGTCGGGGCTCATCTGACGACCGCGCCAATCGGCGCTGACTCGCGTCGATTGGCGTGACGTTCGTTTTTGCCTCTATACCCTCGCTTCTTCGCTAGATGTTGTCTTCATTCTTGAAAATAGCTCTGTCTCCAAAAATTATTGTGCTGGTTTAGCACTCCTTCAATTCTGGGCGTCGTCGGCCTTCTGTCCTGAGTTGGGCAATGCTGAGCCGATCGGCGCAAGCTCTGTTTCTTCCTCTTTTTGGTATTTTTTTTATATTCCTGCATTGTTAGTCTACAATATGTATATACATAGTTTTGCATGAATAAACAGACAACGCAAGAGCACACAAGAATTAAGCACACACTTTTCTAATTTTTTTTATTTTATTCGGGAGATTATTTTTATCACAAGCAAGCAAATTTAAAAACACCGGGTTGCCCTTCCGGCCAGCACTAATTAACTAAATGAAATGGGTTGTCCTCCCATAAGCATTAAATAACTTCTAAATCCCCTGATCATTGGGTTGCCTCCTAAGAGCGGTTTAGTTATTTAGAGGTCAAAGAGCTCGACCTCCCCGCAAACAATCAATCCTTAGTGTCGCGTGCAGGATGTGAAGCCGCGACACTACAAGGTTATCTTATCTCCATGGTTCATATAGCTTGGACGACCTATCCATACATCTCCTCCAATTACTTTTGACGCCTCGATGCCACGGTGTCTTGTATCTCTTCACTTCATCAATAGCACGGCACTCTTCTCCCTTTGGCCGAAACTTGAAAGAGTAGGGAGTCTCACTTATATCGAAGCTTATCTCACCACTCCTAACATCAATACTTGCCTTTGCTGTCCTCAAGAAGGGTCTGCCTAAGATCAACGGGATCCTCGTCCTCTTATCCATATCCAGCACAATAAAATCAACAGGGACGATATGATCTCCAATTTGAACAGGCACATCCTCAGCAATTCCATCAGGGAAGCGTACCGATTGATCGGCTAATTCTAAACACATACCCGTAGGCTCTAATTCAGGCAAATTGAGATTTGTGAATATATGACAGGGCATAACACTTACGCTTGCTCCAAGATCGCACAATCACCTATCAAATATCCTTGTTCCAATCATGCATTTGATGCTTAGTGATCCAGGATCGGGTTTCTTCTACAATGTTGCAACATCATTGATTGCCATCGTTAATTCCTTAGTGACCTTCACAACCTCCTCAGAAACTAGAAACTTCTTGTTTTGCATCATGTCCTTAAAGTACTTGGCATAGGTGGGAACTTGGATAGCATCAACAAAAGGGACATTGATGTAAAGCTTCTTTATAATATCGATGAATCTTGCAAACTGCTCGTCGTGTTGTCGCGCACTTTCTATTCTCGTCAGTAGTTGAGTATCTAGAAACGTGGCAGGGCCATGCTCTTCTGTCTCCACGCTCATCTTCAGACCAAAGAGGTCATCATCCTCCTTGCGCCGATCGGCGCTTTCAGGGAGCCGATCGGCTCCGACAGGGTCATCGCGCCGATCGGCGCCGGGTGTGCGCCGATCGGCGCGGGGCTTCTTTGCTCCCGCAGAGTGTTCTGGATCTTCTGTTTGTTTTCCTGATCGCGTAGCTATTGCCTTGAACTGTTCTGCAGACATCGTATTGCTAGGAATAGCCCCCTTATTGCCTTGAATGGCTTGTGATAGTTGTCCCATTTGTTGCTCCATAATCTTAGTATGCTTTAAAATCTGCTCATTGGAGCTCCCAATTTCTATCACCTTGTCATTAACTCTCTCAAGGACACGATCAATATCTTTGAATCTAGCTTGATTGTCCTTGTTGATCTTCTCTTGAGCTTGGAAGAACTCATGACATTGGAGACGAAGTGGGATAGAGTTTTGCATGGACGAACTAGGAGAGAAAGAACTCCTTTGTTGTTGATATTGGGGCTTCCATCCACTATTCTTCATATATTCTAACATCTTCATCTCTTCAGTGCAATCTTTCTGCACATGACCAAATTCTCCACTCACTACATGTTGAGCGTGATTCCGCCAGCTTGAGTGTCTCTTCCTTAGGGATATGAAGATTATTGTCCAACCTTCTTGGAATAGCATCGAGACGATCTATAATCAATTCTTCCTGAGCCTTCTCAATCACACTTTTCGCTACTCCTATTGAAGGTTGCAAATTCCTTGACGTTTTCTCACCATCCCACGATTGATTTTCAACTAACAACTTGATCAAATTCTTAGCTTTGGTGGGGGTTTTTAACATGAATGATCCTGCAGCTGAGGTGTCCAAATGTTGACGTGACAAAAGATTCAATTCTGTGTTCTCAACAACTTCTCCAACCGTCAGACCATGATGAGGGCAAGCATTCATATGCTTATTGTATCTTTCTCATGCTTCTCCAATGCTCTCATCAATATTCTGCTTAAATCCAAGAATCTTATTTTTCAAGACTTGAGTCTTACCAGGGGGGGAAGGGAAGTATTTGGCCAAGAATTCAGCTGCTAATGTGTTCCATACTGTTTTTATTATGTTTTCCAATCCATTGTACCATTGCTTGGGGCGTCCAACTAGAGAGAAGGGGAACAGCCTTACATGCACTTGATCTACTGTCAATCCCGCTATCTTGAATGTGCTGCAACCTTCAAGGAAGTGTTGCAAGTGATGATTGGGATCTTGTAAACCTGTGAACGGTTGTTGCGCCACTATTCCAACATATCTCTCCAATTGGTATGGAAGTTGATCTTGAGCTTCTTGGAAATCTGTCTTGACAATGCTAGTCAATTGTGGCTTGAGACGATTAACCATAGGTACCTCTGCCATCTCTTCTTCTTCTTGCTCTTGAACTGAGTCTTCTATTGTGAATAATACTCGAGATATTGCGCAGACTGCTTCCAAATCTCCAAGTGACTTTCTTCTCTTCTCCGCTGTTCTCTTCTTGTGAAAGTGTCTTTATGGATCATCGGCGTAATTAGAGAGTTTGTTTGACTTAGGACCGTCCATACCTATTAGTTTCACTTAATAGAATATATGTACTAAAGAGACAAATAAAGCACAATGACTAAACACTAATACATCAAACAATGTTTAAAAACCTGCTATGGTCCCCGGCAACGGCTCCAGGAAAAGGCTTGTTGGTCGTATCTACGCACCCACTTATATACCGCAAGAGGACGGTGTATGATTGTAGCACTTTTTCCCTTTAGTTGAGTATTCCAAGGTATATCGAATACACTGGGATCTTAGGGATTTATTAAACAAAGTTAACAGTAAAAGATCTAGTCAAGGCTACTATCAAGGTTAGGTTGCATGAGGGAGAGATTGGCCAGCGCAAAGGTGCGCCAGGCAGTAAATCTGTCGTTGCGCCGATCGGCGCAGGAGTCGAGCCGAGCGGCACACTAGTGAAACTGAACTAAAGTGCGCGAGATCTAGTGAATCTGGAGTTGCGCCGATCGGCACAGGAATTGAGCCGATTGACACACTGGTAGATCTGTGGTGGCGCCAATCGGCGCAGGGGTTGAGCCGATCGACACACCAGTGAGTCTAAGTCGAAGTTGTTGCGCCGATCGGCGCAGGGGTTGAGCCGATCGGCACACAGTGAGTCTAAGCCAAAGTACATCAGATTTTATAAACCTATGCTGATAAGTGAGTAGCCAGATATCTACTGGTGAGATCGTAACCAGATAGTCTAACTGAATAGCATAATAATGGTTAATTATATGGATGAATGAAAACCTATAATGAGTAAGACCATCCTGCTTTCCGAGCGGCTCCCGATTTATCGCTGCCGGGAGGAAACCCTTAATCGCGCGAGTATCTTACCCTACTCAACTATCCAATAGTGCTGCGCAGGCTTAGTGCTGTCACCGCTAAACCACACTACTGGCATCATCAAGCAACTATAATCAATACAATGTCTGAATACTATCCTAATCATCACGATTAAGATAATATCTACTTACTTAGTCTAGAACTAAGCAATTGGAATAAGCACATGCATGATTATAGAATCAAGATAGACGAATCATCAAAACCATCATCAACATATTCAATCATCCTTAAGATACATAGAGTAAGATTCATCCCCGTCGAGATGGCCTACCTTTACGGATCAACTCTTGACTCCAATGGTTCTTGAAACTCAACTAGAGATCTATTCTAACGGGGCAAGCCCTGGTGGCTCTAACTCACGAATCTGGTGTGCCTCTGTCGCCTCTTCTTCTGCGGCGAGGGTTTACAAGTATTTATAGGGGTTCTACTCTTAAAGGACTCGGTTTCAAGCAAATAAGGCTGTTGCGCTGATCGGCGTAGGATTGCGCCAATTGGCGCAAGCCGTGTCTCTTCTGATTTCTTCTCCGAGTCGGTTCCTCTGTCTTCCACAACTGCCATGTGGGCCTTTTCCTTCGAGATAAAGTCTTGTACTGCACGTTAAGATCTTGGAGTTCTATAAATCTTCTTGAAGTTCCATAATTCTTCTTAGACAAATATCTTCAAGTGTCTTGCGCAGATAAACTTCCATAAACATGTGTAATGGGCCCCGGTCACTTCTGTCGGTTAAAACATCCTTGCGCCGATCGGCTCATGGGCTGCGCCGATCGGCGCACTGGGCTTCTTCAGTGCTTTTCGTCGGTTCTGGACTCCTGTCCTCTCCATCATCACATTAATGACCAATTTTACCTGTTTCTGTAATAAAGCTCTAAAACAACGCATATACAAATATATAGACAATATCACAGGTAAATGGCCTAAATTAGTATCAATTATGCTCTAATTAGGGCAATATTCATATATAAAAGGGGCACTTGGGAAGTGCCAACACTGACAAATATGACTGGGAAAAAAATGAAGCCTAAAAAATAAAATAAAAAGTGCATGATTAAAAAGATCATTATTTTAGATTTCAGGTATTTATTTGATAGTGAACTTCAAAATAATAGAGATCTAACCTAGAACGAGCTAAATTACTTTTTTTATTATAGAAAAGAAACGACAAGACAATAGACACTTAAATTTAAGTTTGATGGGTCTGAACTTGGGTAAGGGGGAGGGGGGGGCACATTTCCCCTCACACCCGCACTTAACCAATTAACACAAGCGTAGTTTCTAGATCATGAGATAACATATTCTATTATTCTTTTTCTTAGGTTTGGGTACCATCATTAGTTATTCAAATTGTTATATTAACATTAGAGAATGTACAAAGTCTCCAACTTTATTATATAAACAATTCTTGCAGCAGACATTGACACAACCTCTAGCCTGCAAATTATATGAATATGACTAAATGTTGATCTTCACACATGAGACCATACATGCATCCTATGGGAAAATGGCGAGTATGCATGCATGGCTAAGAAGTGACCGTAAATTTTAGAATTTAGAGTTATGAGAGTAAAATTCTAAATGATGCTCAAATATATTAAAATGTTACTAGAATTTATCTACAATATTATAAAATTAGGTATTTTGGGTAAAATTCTAGACGAAAATTTCTAAAATTCTAACAATATTTTGGATAGTTGTTTTTGAAAAATTAAAAGAAACAATAATCCGAGTCGAAGTTTTGTGTAGACAGAACACCCATACCTGATCATTACATGAACGACAATGTATGTTAGCGTGTGTCTGGTTTGGCTGTGGCTGTAAAAAAAATTGTTATAGATTGTGGGCTGTGAAAAAAAATTTGCCATAAGCTATGGTTTGTGAAAGAGCTAAAAGCCATTTGGTTAAAACTACTATGAAAAAACTATTGTGAGCTGTTAGTTATAGAACAATATATTGTTCACATACTTACATGGAGCTAAAATGTTGCATCTTAATTTGGTTTACTTTTACATTCACCAATAACATATTGTCTGAATTTAAAAAGATTTTTTTGAAAATTCTCATAATTACAGGAGGGTTTCTATAAATCATTAAGACACAAAACTACTACATTGGTTATAATTTTTTGTGAGAATATTTTTGCAAAATTTTCTTTCAATGTCATTCCTGTTTCTTCTTCCTCCCGAGGCGAGGCCACGCGAGGCACCATGGCAGAGAGGGTCGCCAAGGTGAGGCGGCAGCTCGTTGGGCCCAGGGCGGGACGGCTTATCTGGCGCATGTGAGTCCCCCATTTGAGTTCATGTTTCTTCATGCTGATAGCTAAGGTGACTAGGACACTGGTTAATCCTTCTAATAATGCAGATATCTCTACTTCTTAATAATTTAGGAGAGATCCTCATTGATGTTGGTTTAGTTTGATGTTGGCTTTTTCATTTTAAAATAGGTTTATTAATCACAGTTCAAGAACAAAAAATATATATTAATCACAGTAAGACTCTAACTGAAACAAAATCAGACGTATGTTGTTCCTTATTTCCCATGATCCCGATCCGTACCATAGTCAACCAATACATAAGATTTTTCCTTAATTCATCTAGGCAGGAATCAGAATCAACCATAATTCAGCAAAAAAGCTATAGGGACTCACTGGGTGATGTGATTTGGACGTGGATCTGGAGTCACGAACCACGGAGCCGACTGTGAGACGCTCGTCCACGAACATGTCGGCGAGCATTTGAAAGCGCTCAACAACGAGGCAGAGCACCTCATCAGCGTACGCCCCCGACGCGGCCTTGCCATAGCACCGCAACACGAGCTCAAGAGGGCTCCAGAAGGCCAATCTCGTTGAAACAAAATTGTATTATACATAACATAATTGTATGAGATTTTATTGCTATCAATCATGACTATAGTTTAGTGCATGGGCACAGGTACGGACACATTGCTAATATACGATATAACATAAGCTGCTCTTCCGTCTGACCGAAATCACAAGAAACGAATGAATCGAATGATCTGCGCCTGCCTCCTTGAGCATTTGCCATGTTCTGATTGGACCAGCTGGTCACCGCATGTGGGGCATTACTTTTGATGCAGATTATACAGCTACATGTAAATAAAGAACTTTATGGGAGGTGACATTAGTGTTCATCTGTTCATACAATTTCATATATTTAAAGATGAAGATTGAAAACAGCATGCCTCGCGCTGTTGATTCAGCACGAGAGTTGGTGACCACACAATGGATCGGCATCCCAAGAATCGTAGCAATATGTTTCGATCCACTGAAAACAGAGCAGCTGTAACCAACAACTTCCGGAGACCACCTCACGGTTTTTTACAGATGATCAAGGTGCGTATACAAACCCGATCGAACATGGCGTAGGAAAGTCAGTCACAAATGCAGGTCGAAGCAGAGTAAAAAAAAAAAAAAAATCTATCAGGTCGACATGAAGAGAAAAAAAAAAATGAGATCCCACGGTAAAAAGAACAAGACCCTCCTCTGCAACAGCTACCGATTATGTACAAGCAGACGAGACGGTACTGCTCGCGCGCGTCTCGTCTCGCCGGCGGCGTGGAGCGAGAACTAGCTAGCTGGAGCCGTGGAGCGTGCGAGGCGGGAGGCTATGGTGGAGTGGTACATGGCGTCGTGGAAGCAGTCCGTCTCTGCCATCCGGGCCCGCAGCTCCCGCGCCTTCTCCTCCGTCAGCAGGCCGCCCACGAACTGCTTCCGGGCCTCCGCCGCGTCGTCTCGCGCCGGCACGGGCGCTGGGGCCTCCAGGTAGTCGGCCCGGCCCGACCAGCCCAGAAGCGGCGCCCACCACTTGCCGCTGGCGCGGGCCCGCGCGGATCCGCCGGTACCAGCGACGCGCGGCCGGATGACCACCGGGCGGGCGGGGAACGTGACGGCAGCGCACGGTGTCATCGCCATTACCGTTGCTACTTCTGTCGTTCTTCTGCTGCTTCGATTCGAAGAGAGGGGTCGGATGTTGTATGCGTGAGCGTGAATACAGGCGGAGGCAAGCCAAGAATTTATAGCCGCCCGCCCAGAGGGAAACAGACAGCGACAGGTAAGCCCGCCGCGTGGATAATTCGTCCCCCGCGCTTTTCATTGACGACGCGTAACGTGTCTGCTTCGGTTGCAGCCGTGTGGACCCTCTCTCGCCCGCTTCCGGGCCGTTGGGGCTCGGTTGGTGGCGCTTTCATTGCCGAGACGTCGTACGGCACGGCGGCGCAGTTGCCGTGCCGCACGCACGCGCACGCCGCGACATGGACAGCGACGGGGGGCCTTGTCGGATCCCCGATGAGGATCCTGGCGTTCTAGAAGGGGAGCTCCTAAGTTGATCATGCCAGGTTCGTGGATCCCACGCCTCAGATCGGGCCTATCTGCCTATAGCGACGGTTATTTAGAACAAGTAGAGATGTAAACAGCTGCCGTCTAAGATGCCCGTATAGCAAGAATACCCCCTTCTCAATTTCTTTGGTCAGAGCTAGTCGATCTGTGTTCCGCGCTACATCATACTAGTACTAGTACTGAAAAAGCTACACATAGACCAGTCTAATCTCGTTTCACAAAGTTGGATTTTGGGAAAATTCCTTTACTCCCATTGGTATAAAGTGCAATCCCCAATTGACCACCGAGAAAACATAAATCCCGTCAATACCAACGGTTCAAAAATTTTCTCTGTTCTGTGCCACAATGGCGGCATCCACCATGACCGTTTTCTCTAAATACCAATACCCCCTCCACCCCCACTAACAACTCTAATCGCCGCCACTAAATTGCTGCCATCCTGCATCAAATCAGGATTGCCCTCCACCAAATTTACCCTAGAATTATTCAAGAGTCTCCTCCAATAAAATTGCCTCTCCCATACATTTCTTGCACATACCCAACTGAATGCACAGGAAAAAGAGGAGGATCGATTGGGTGTGCAACTACGGTGCCTTCGTCGACGGTTGCGTTCGCTGGCCGGCAATGAAGAGATCGACATGGACCAAGGACGATGACGTCGTGTTATGGGAGTAGGTGTGTGGCATCCGCCCCCGTGGAATTAAGAGAGCATCAACGTCGTGCTGTCGAGACCTTGCACGCTTCTTCCCTCGCCTCCTCTCCCCGAAGTGCTCCTCTCGTCTTGTACGACACCACCTGCGACGCGACAAGCTCTGCATCCTTCAAGGTCCATATCTCGCGTGGCACCTACCCGCCAGCAGGCTCCCATGGCGCCTCTCCATGGGGTCGCCTTCTCGTGTCACACCTACCCGCCATCTATTCCCCAAGGGCGCAGCAGTACTCCCGTGGCTCCATGGTAGGCGGCACGAGCGTGAGATGCCATAGAACGGGAGGCTCCATGGCAGGCAGCACGAGCATGAGAAGCCATAGAACGGGAGGCTCCATGGCAGGCGGATGGCAACGAAGAGATTTTAGCTAGAAATTTAGAGCACGTGAAGAAGAAAGGGCACATGCGTCTTTTTAAGCGTCATTGTTAGAAAAAAGAGTCACCATTTGGTCAATACTAACAATCTAAGGGATAAAAATTATCTGGCAATGAAATTGACAAGATACATATTTTCTTGGTAATAATGAAGGGATTATAGTTTAAGTGAGTGGTTTTGAAGGAATTTGCCCTTGATAAAAATGCATCGAGCCAATGGCTCTGCTTTAGTCAGCTCTATCCAGTATGAAGTCAAAACATTTTTTTTTGAAGTTGTATCAAGTCAAAACTTTTTTGCATCCTCATACATGCTACGCTGGAGCAACGCCAGATGCACCCTCACACAACACAATATTTAGTTACCCTTTCAAATCCCCTCCCATGGATCCTTTTACAAATTAGCATACATATTGACATGTAGCGCGAACGAGCTTTCGGCTCGGTGGCAGCATGCTCACCCAGGTTCGATCCCCAGGATCGGCTCGCGGCGTCGCACCGTGGAAAAAAATCCTCTTATCCTCCTCAGATCAAAGCATATGGTAAAGACTCACGCCACAGCTCACACGACTAGCTGAGTCCCTTTGTATGGTTGGAAAGGGGGTTCGGGGGTTTTCTCGACCTGCGTGAGAAGGCTTCTTCTTCTTAGTAAAATGCCGTCAGGGTGGCTTCTTCCCCGACAGCTCGAGTTTTTTTTTATTGACATGTAGCAATTAGCAGCTCTTAAGGATTGTGTTTATTACTAATAAATTTTATAAGTGTTGATAATGTTAATTTATGATGATTTACTCACATAATTAAGAAAAAATCTATATCGTCAAGACAAGCACACATCCAGCCAATTAAAAGATTACACTGATTCATGGGTCCACAAACAGAGTAAAACCCATTTAACTCAGGGCTTTGTACATGCCATAAGAAACAGACCCACTAGATACTGTATCAGAGCAAAGGAGACGTCATAGGGCTCTCTCCAATTGGGATGAACCCCCTGGAGAGGCACCATCTGCCCCGCACTGTCACGTGTTGTCTTCCACCATCTCTCTGATGTCGGTTATATGTATTTGGCGGGTTCCTAAAAAAAAAGCATTTGGCGGAGGTTACTAACCTTAAAATTGTCTTTGAACCATTATATATGAAGAGTAGTGGCTTCACTCCACACACACTCCAATATTTACACTCCAATATTTTGAGATTTAGGCTTTCAGATTCCTCTCATCCCTTTTATAAATTAGCATACATATAACTTTGACATGTACTTCCTCCATTTCAAAATTATTATCGTCATTAACTTTTTTTTAATTAACTTTGACCATCTGTCTTATTCAAAATATTTAAAAAATTATCATGGATTTCTAATGATTTATTTATTTTTAGATAAAATTTAAATATAAGTTATAACTTTTTACATTTGAAAAATGATCAAACATAATTAAAAAAATTAATTACAATAACAATTTGGATGAAGTAATAGCAATTAATTTGTAGGTCATAAGCATTGTGTTTATTACTAATAAATTTCATAAATATTGATAATATTTACTTACAGTGATTTACTCATGTAATTAAGAAAAAAATCATATCGTCAAGGGACAAAACATATATTATTTAGGAAATAGGGAGATAGTGAGGTAGAGTTAGGAGGAGGTGCGGACTTGTTCTTATCTTCTTCATGCTTTTATCTCGACAGATGCTTGTCATATTTAGTAAGTTTTCATGATTTCTTTTTTAGTATTTTTCTTTTTAAGTAAGCTCCATGCTTTGGTGCTTTGCTTGCTCACCACTCTATTTATTTAGATGCCTTCATTTTGATCTATTGTGCGGATTAAGGAAGTAACTGAAAGCGTAAGCATAATGTCTGGATCATAGATTAACTTTGTTTATCATGTATTTGACAGGTTGTAGAGATAAATAGTAGGTGATAATAATCCTAGATGTCTTTTGTAATCCTCCATGTTTGATTATGTTATAGCTTTTGGTGGGAGTCGCCTCAAAGACCAAAAGGAAGCTCGCGATCAACGCACGAAACATAGTAGTGTTGTTACCTAAAGTAGACAATTTTATCCTTTAAGAATTCGCTCTACCCATCATTGATATGAGAATTTGATACATTAAAATGCTTTTAATAAAGTGCTATATCAGTATTCGTATACTTATAAACATATCTGTGATCATTAAAAATACCAACAACCTTGTAATTAAAGATCAGGACCACCTACTCCTTCGGTGCCCCCACACCACCGAGATATGGAACTTAGGGTGTGTTTGTTTCCTGTCCACTAATTCCCATCGAATATTGGTATACTAATTAGAAGTACTAAATATAGATTATTGACAAAATTCAGTCCATAACCCATCCATTAAATGACAAGATGAATCTATTAAGTCTAATTAGACTATGATTAGATAATATGATGCTACAGTAAATATCTCTTAATAATAATATAATTAAGCATTCAATCGTGTAACTAGTTTTATATTTAATTTATATTTAATTACTGTATTTAATGTTTGAATGATTGATATGACATTACTAAAATTTAGATCATAAAAAAAAACACAGTTGATAGCCAAGATGTGGCTGTTAGTATAGAACTCAGGGATATAGTATGGGACATCTGCAAAAATAGGAACAATAAAGTGTTTAGAGTAGACTCCCACCCCGTGCTCTTGTAGTGTGCCAAGTGGTCTTTGATGTAATGATGTGGGTTCACATAGCCCGAATCCCAATATAAAACAAGAGTTGCGTGAGTGGAGCGATAAATTATGTAATATAGGTTCTGTTCTCTCTCTCCTCTTTTCACACAATATGTGATGTATTTAACATTTGTATCAATAATAAAATTGTACAGGTCAGACTTTGATCTATCATAGTTTTTAAAAAAAAGAGATAACTGTTCGCTATCGAGCAAATTGAAAATTGTGTGGTAGGATCGATATACACGAGTTAAAATATATAGATGGACCAAATGCTAACATACAAGGTGTACGGAGATGTAGCCCTCACACTAGATGGTCGAATGATCTGCATGCATCTGTCAAATGTTCTAGCTAGTTGAAAAAAGAAAGGAAAAGCACAATAAAGCATGCATAACTTTTGTTTTTTGATAGACTTTGCTCTTTAGTTTAACTTTCCTTTTTTGCAAAGAAATATCTGGTCCTATTGCCTCCATTTAAGCATGCATGATACATTTATTTGATCCTTGCCTTGATCTTTATTTATTCTTACCTTTTACGTATGTACTATTTTCTTTGGCAAAGGTATACCGTATACGTGCGAGCCAGAGTTTAGCCAGTACACACAACCAGGTTAACCAAACTAGCGGTAACCTATCACTTAACTGGCAAACCAGTCCGAGTTAGTTAACCATCGGTTCGAATCAGATTTTTTAAATTTTAAAAAAATTATATTAAAATTTCTAAAAAAAATAGAGGAATAATAAAGATTTATGGTAAAAAATTCATAGGAAACCGAGCTGTTCTGATACAGGAAAAATCACAAAAAACTAAACGAAAGCAATTTTAAAAAAATCCTTATTTCCTTCCTTGTGAGGACGAATGGCCAGGACCAGCATATACCCACGCGGCCAATGCTCAGCGAAGGCTCGATCTTCCGCTTCTTCGCGCGGGCATCCGCCGTCGGTGACATCCACTGGGCCACGGCCAAGTTGAGGTGACGTCGACGCTGCACCTAGAGCTAGTGCAGTCAGCCCAAGCCGACGGCCGGGTAGCACGGACGGGCCATGGGAGCAGCAGGGTTGACAGAAGGGAGGAGGCGGAAGAGGATAGATAAAAGAGAGGAGGCGGAAGAGTGATGGCGAGAGGGAAGGGAGGAGGCAGATAGGATTTGTGCCTCCACGTCATGCCTCTCCTTTTACGGGAGGTGGGGTAAGTTAGTGGTGGGTCGTATATGTGGCCTGCAACTAACCTGCTCGACCACATTTAGTGGCGGGCCGTGACGCGCTCGGCATTAAATTATGGCAATTAGTGGTGGGTACCCCCTCGGGCTCAGTTTAATGATGGGCTTCATTTTATCCGCCAGTAATGTCGACCAGGCTTTTGTTGCTGATGGTCACTTTTGTAGTAGTGTACAATGCACAATCATTTTGTTATTTTCTAGACATATCTTAAAGGAATAAAGTCTACTTTATCCTCTTCAAGTATGACCAAAGTCTAGATAACCCCCTGAACTATCATTTAGTTCGTTTTATACTCATGATTTGTTAAAATAGATTATTTTACACCTTTAATCGGTATTTTATTTCCAATTTACTGATATGGACCGAGATTTGAGTTAGGATTGCCCTCTCAACATACAGACATGTGTCGTATAACATGACAAAGGACTAAATGAGCATATAATACTATTCGAGTCTATACTCTTTTGTGTGTGGTTGTTTTTCTCTGTTCTCTCGCTTAGCGGCACAAGGAGAAGTACAACTGGGCTACAGCTATAGAGAGTTGATGATAGGCAAATCAAGAACATCACGGTGGCACAGACTAAGTGAGCTCATCAGTGACCACGAGCTCCTAGCAGCTGAACGTCTCGAGAGATGTACGGAACGGAAAGGAAGGTAAGACAGTATAGAAACAACGGTGCCCAAACATCATAACTAGGTCAGGATAGGCTTTTATGTCATATTAATTTATTTATCACGTTAGATAATACATGTGTAAGGTTGAGAAGAGCAATCTCAACTCTTTACCGAAATATATCAACAATTTGGAATTAAAATACCAAGATGTAAAACATTCTAGTTTCACGAATAATGAGGATAAAACAAACCAAACAATAGTTTAGGAGGAGTTATCGGAACTTTGCCCATACTTGAAGGAAATATAGTGAATTTTATCTATCTTAAAAATAGTGTAGATGTGGTTTCATCTATATGAAATCCTCTCCTTATTAATTCCTTGTGACATTATGGATGTCGAGATTCTCTTAGGATAAGTACGGTTAACGGGAGACAGTGGCAGCCACTAGGGCCAGGCCATGGCCCGACTCCTAGCTGGTAATTACAATAGACAGTGTGTTAATTTCCCCTTAGCCATGTTTAGTTGCCACAAATGCTCCTAGGAGGCACAGCAATGCAATCGACCAATTATTATTATACACAATTCTACCCCCTTCTTGCATACATATATGCATGATAGTAGTTCAGAAAAAAGAAAATGTAGCATCATATGTAGACAAATTATGCCGTCACATTTTGGAATCAAACGAGCTGGTAAAGTTGTGTAGATTTCCTTCATGATTTGAAACGCCGCAAGGGACGCACGACGGAGCTCGCTCGGATGAAACATAAGCTCGATCAGGTAAAAACACAAAAAGGTTATAAATAAAAGCAATAACTAGGAGGTCAAAACAATGGCATCCCATCTCCGTTGCTTTGCACGCAAGGCACGTCCCGGGCAGTGCGGCGGGGTTCGTCGACGGTGAAGGTTAGCGGCCAGCAAAAATGGTCGACGTATCTGGAGCTCGTCCTCGTCTGACCCATCAGCGTGTCGGAGGAAATGGACATTGTCAGATGCACCGCTCCCGTAAAGCTTCTCCTCCCTCCATACGTGCTGGCAAGGTAAGACAGCAGCGTCTTGTCGTCGACGGACTGCCACCTTGTCAGCATGTGAGAGCTCTTCTTCTTCACGACGAAACTCAACTCTGGCATGATAATCTCGCCGAGCTCCATGCATCCCCGTGAAGTTGCATGTCGAGGAAGCAGATGGTCACGTTTCTGTCGTAGATGTTGGCACGGCCGCTGGGGTTGTCCGCGCCCAAGGTGAGCCCAAACTGCACAAACTTTTCCGGCATGTACACAGTAGTTGTCCGCGCCCAAGGTTGCTCTCATGACTTGACCACCTAAAACAGAGAATGATTAGGTCTGTACCGTCGTTAGGCGAAGCCATTTGGCCAGCGAAGTCCCGTGCCTGCTTGATGCAGGCGTGGTGGCAGCCTGTCCAACTGCAGGGATGGCCGTCGATGGCGTCCAGTTTGGCAGCGGCGACGTCAGTCTTCCCTCCGTTAGCAGCACCGTGATGATCAAGATTAAGGTTTAAGGCTATAAGATTAATCGTTGGATTAATCTGAGATGATAGCTCCCTGCTTTATATATGTGCTGTCACGGAGAGGGGCTGCAACCAAAAGGGTTGGTTGCGCCTCCGATGCGCGTAATTAATGACATAATTAACAACATAATTAATAGGGTAATTAACATAATTAAGGAAATCAGTAATTAACCCATTCCATAATAACCATCATGACGTTGGCCCTGACGGTCACTTTTCAACACTACCGGGCACTATATTTGCTGGTTGCTCCTTCTTCCGAGGCCTATGAGCTATCTTACAAGTGGTACACCGATCCTTAACCCTAAGTAGTGCACGTTAACTTGGTATACTATATGCTGTTGCAAACGGGAGTGCCGTCCACTTCTGTGACAGACCTGGTTTTGTTAAAGAGAGAAAAAAAACGAAAAAATAAAAAAGACTTATCTTTACTGTTTTATTATGGGACCCACCTGGGCCCACACCTCTCTCTTCTCTTGCGCTGCAGCTTGGGAGCTGGCCGGCATGCAGGAGCTCCAGGCAACTGCTTGCACTGCCAGCGCAGCTTGCCGCCGCCGCCTTCGGCCAGAGGATAAGCCCCAATTTATTTCCCCTGCTCTCCTTTTCTCTCAGTCTCCTGTTATTCTTTCTCTCTGTTTAAACCAAAGGACGAGCCATCACCATTGCCGCCGCCCCCGAACTCGAGCTTAGCTCTCACCCCGGCGTCTCCTTGGCCAAGCCGTCGCTCCAAACCGACGCGTAGACCACCCCAGCTCGTCCCCATGGCCACCAATCGCTACCTCCCACCATAACCCCCAAGATCGAAGCCGATTTCCAGTGTAGGCCGAAACGAGCTCCCTTCTGCCCCCTTTTCAATTTCTCCTCACTCGGTGAGTTGCTCTCCAATTCCGCGTGCATGGAGCATCTGGACGTTCTTGCGCATCTCCTGGTTAGGTTATTGATCAAGTTCCATGGACGTGCTGGTCGTGTTCCAGGTTTTTCTTGCCGCCATCGTCTCTGTCCGTGCCACCCTCTCGACAAGCTGCTGGTTCGGCCTCCTCTCGCCGTCTACAAACCCGACGTCGGTCTTCTTCAAGATGTGGTGAAGCTCTGGGAATCAACAAAGCTTGGTTTGGTGCCCTATGCCGCTCACTAGCCGTCGCCGAACGTCGAGCCTTGCCGCCTCCTGCCGTCGACACCTTCTCGGTGAGCCACCGCCGTCGCCGACCTCCTTTCCGTGCTCCCTGTGTCGCGCCACCTCTGTGGGTAGTCCTGGATGGCCGAGCAGCCTCGGAGGCAGGGCTCCAGTGGCAGCTCCGCCGCGGCCGGCCGCCGCGCGCCATGGGCGCCGCGCGTGCGAGCCCCTAGGACTGGACCCGGATCCTCTACGGAGGGCGCCTGTGAGGCTGCACAGTGATTGGTCAGTGCCAGTTTTTATAATTTCACGTGCGAAAGTAATTCCAGAACTTTGAAAAACTCATAGCTAGTGATCTAGACCTCCTAAAATCATGGGTCCAATTTTGTTGAGTTCCACATGTTTTTCTCTACGACTTTGTGAAATAAAAATAAATATTTATTTTCCATGATTTTTAAAGCATTTAATTAAGTATAAGAAATGCCCTTTTAATTGTTAACTAATTTATAATTTTCTGAATTAATGTTTTACCTTAATAGGTTTATTTTATTTTTAAATAGGATAATTAAGGGTAATTAACTCTGATTAAGCATGTTAATCCTTCTTGATTAATAGGCTTAACCACTCTTAATTAGAAGAAAATACTTCAGACAACAGTAATTAAGTTCTTGTCTACTATTTTATTGAGCCATCATTTCAAGCATTGCATTTCGCATTCATGCATCACTAGTACTAACTTACGACGTATCGACGAATCGTATAGGACTCGAGATCGTCGAGCAATCCATCGAGGTCGAACCCGAGGTAGTGATCGTCGAGACCGACCCCGCATTTGAAGCGTCGCATCCGAACGAATCTCAAGGCAAGCCCCGGTGCATCCCACCTATGTTTTTAAATCTTTTTCTTTTATCACAGTCAATCGAGTCATGATTGTGTACTAGGTTCTAGGAATTGATTGACACCCACCTGCATTACTATTAATTTCTATTGTCTTGATTTACTACACAGGTACAGATAGCTTGATAGCTGCTATGCTTAATCCTTAATAAAACGGTAGAAGTCAGGTGATGTTGAACACTACTTGCGAGCTACTTTGATATGATCTTAAAGCATGGAGGCTTTAAGTTGAATAAGATTGTTGAGAATTCAAATGAAAGTTGTTGATGATGATGAGACCGGACGAGTCTCGTAGAGGAAAGTGCAAGACTTGATCTTGCAAGGTGGTAGCCCCGTCCGTGTCAATTTAGGACCATGCCGTTGGCGGCTTCATGAACAAGTATTGAACAACACCGATCTACATGTTGGTATATGAGACCCATTAAGCTAACGTACCCTAACTATCTCAGTGGTAGGACGTAGCCAACATTCTTTCTTGGCTGTTAGTGAGATTGAAGTCTCACGGGAGGGAAATGGTGGTCGCTCACGGGTAACGTCTGGGACAGGTATCAAGTGGGTCTCCATATTCTCGGAGAAGTTAAAAATGGATCGACCTCTGGTTGGGGTTAGTGGGAAAGCTTGTCATATACGATCAATGCGGTGCGTATATGTCGTGTAGTCGGGTTTTACCCAGCTGATAGAAATTGATTCGAATCGCTGTCCCTCGCAGCAATGAGTACTGCTTGTTTAACTGGCGCGAACGTAGATAATCGAGAGTAATGAGAAGAGGAGAGTTGTTTCAGTTAAATAATTCTTGCTTGCCAATCTTGCTTGCAATAGATGTAGGATGCAAACTTTATTATTAATAAACATAATCTTGAGCTAAAATTTGAAAGTAGAAATCCACTAGTAGTGTTGTTTTTGCAAGTCTGAGTCATCCCACCAGCCAAAGGCCTATGCATTCTAGGTGTCGGTCTTAGCGAGCTATGTTGACGGGTCAGTCTTACGGAGTATATTAGATACTCAGGGCTTTATTCATAATATTTTCTAGGAGGTGAGCCTTATCCATATGGTTGAACCGAGAGCATGCCAGGAGAGGAACAACTTCTGGAGGGACGTTTCATCCAGTGGAAACGCATTCCGTCCCCTAAAGAGTAGAAGACCAGTCATGCTTCAAAGAGTGTAGTAGTCGAGTAGTTTGGAATAAAGTCTTTTGTAGTTGAACAATGTTCGTTCAAATTTCAAACTCTTTATTGTAATAAATGTTTTTCCGTTATAAAACTCTTGTTTGTTTCTGAAAACCTGGTTGTATTATATCATAATATAATATATTCTGGACTTGTATAAATGTATGTGCTGTTATAACTTGCTTCTCAAGTGTTCTCCTGTATTTGATCCTGAGTATCCCGGAGGGGATGTCACAACTTGAGCCTAACGAATGGGGTGGATGGTGGAAGATTGAGGGAGTACTGCAAATATGGCCCCGAAACGTCTTTCCATTATACGGCTTGTTTTCTAATTTTTCCCTCACATAATATGGTTACCATTATGAGAAATTCAAAAGAGAACAAGTGTTGCACTGAAACTTTTGTTTTGTCATCCCAGGTGCCAGCCACAAACAGAAAAGAAAAACAGTAATTATTCCCTGCAGCGCTGCAAAAAGAGAAAGAAGGGCTGGTGCATATGCATAGCTAGCTGCTTTAAGACCTGGTCTATTGAAAAATAAGACCTGCAGGTCTCATGATCAGAACCTTGCGGTCAGAGTTTACTCCACAAAAAAAATGCACAAAGCATAAAATGGGGTTACTTCCGTGCCCTGGCCGGCCGGATTAGTGTTGTGTCAATTATTTGAGTTGAGATCCCTAGATATGCACGGTGTCGGTGTGAGACTTTTATGGTTTATTATACCACATACCGCGCCTAATTGTGAATTTCCGGCGCGTCATTATTCAAATCTGCTGTAAGAGATAAGTAGATCGGTCAGGATGCATAAAGCATAAAATGGCATTTCCTCCCTTATGATACATTAGTTTTTTGCACATGCGGCACGCACGTGTTATCCTCACATTATGAATATTTGATAAAGGTAATATTATTATTAAAACCAATGCTAAACTGATTAATTTAAACTTTAGCTAATATACATGTTACTCAAAACACAAGTGATTGTCCCACAATACATAGTCCAATGCACATGAAAATTAACACAATATAGTGTCACGTAGCCCTGGACATATGAAGCACGCACGTAAAGATTTGTCCAAGCAATATACAATAAGATGACTTTTTAACATATTAATAATAAGAAGCATCAATAACTTGAAATGAGTATAGAGCCTTGTCTATATAAATTTTATTATTAGGGTTCCTTTTAATAAAGATCATTTGTCGATATTAAATTGCTCATTGTTTTTTTAGAAAATATAATAATTAGGCATGTTGATACACACACAATCAACCAATAACCAAACATAATAAACTATAAGAAATGATAAACTAACAAACTCAAAAGCACAATAAGAAAAGGGCACTGCCTGAGGTGGGAAACAAAGAAAATTGCAGAGTGCTAGGAAACAAACAAAAGGACAATAAATTATTGCCTTTTGTTTCCTATTTTGAATGCTAAAATCAATGTAAATAACTTACATTTCTCAAATATTCAGAAGAAACATAAATTCCAATGACATCACTCATTCAGGCATGAATCCAATAAAAATCATCAGGATACACCTGAATAAATTGAAGAAACATTTGGGTGAGTTATCCTTAATGAAAAGATTAGCTTGCTCCTGATTAAATCAAAATTAGCAGCACAAACGATTACCTCTTATGCTGCACCATCTAATAAACACATTCTAATTATCTTATGATGGGAAGAGGATTACTGCAGTTATTGAAAGGTAAATATTCACAAAACTATACCAGATAGTGAAATCCTTTCTATGAAGTGACAATCGAGTGAAACTGATTAATACATGCCAATAGAGTCATACAACCACACTAATCATAAACTGGTAGGATGGCATGTGAACAAGGAAAAACTGGAATCAGTTGACATATAACTTCGGCCTGAATCAGTGAATGTTAGTATAGGTGTGACTCTGGTACCTTTCTTGTTCCTCTCCCTCAGTCTCCTAACACGTTCATTGCTCTGGCTTTGTTTCCTCGCAGTGATAGCACGCTACGGGAGGATAGGCACTCGGCAAAGAGTATGATTTGCCGAGTGCTTGGGCTTTGCCGAGAGCCCCATAATTCGGCACTCGGCAAAGGTTCATCTTACCGTGTGTTTTATGTGTGTCGAGTGTCCTTCAACGTGGCACTCGGTAAACCCTCCTTTTGCCGAGTGCCCGATATATTGCACTCGGCAAAGAGCTGGACACTCGATAAATAAGCGTTTTCCCATAGTGGCATCATTTAGAGGATCATAAGTCAATATATTATAAAATCAATAACCACGACCTGCACAAGTCCCAATGAAAAAACAAAATAAAATATATGACATACCTGAGTTTACTGATGACTTTTGATTGCATCTGACACTACAATTAATCGACTGATTCTCCTTTCCACCTGAATGATGATCAGGCCAAAAAAGCAAGAAAAAATAAAACATTCAAACCTAATAAGTATGTAAAATTCAGTAATTCAGACCAAACCAAATAAGTATGTAAAGTTTACTTAATACCAGCTTGCGTCGGCGAGACGCCAATATTTCAAATGATTGTAAATTGAGACATATTTGATATTTGTGCAAGAGACAAGAAAACTGCTCCTCTGCACACTAGATTTTGGCCAAGTGTATTGCCAAAGCACAAAGAAGAAAACTTATTACCTGGGCAACACACACCACTATTGATCATATGCACCGGAGGCACGACGCCGTAGCCACTTCTCAACCAACGGCGCGCACGAACTGAGGCACCAACGGAACCAAACATGTTACTGAATAAAGAACAATGGAGTAACAAATAGAAGAAACTCATGCAGATCAGCATTTGGACTCATGAACTTAGCAAAGGAGTCTTTCATCTCCTCTGAGCCAGAAGATAGCAAGTGGTAGGCAGACGGTCTGCTGCAGACCTGGGCACGTCGCCAAGCAGCACACCACATTTGGATTCAAAGGATCATCGGGAGGCAACTGAGATCTGCTACTTTGGCAAGAGTTCAAATTCAAAACAATGCCATTGATTAACACTAATCATGTTTAGGAATGAAAGGAAAGAGAAATGGTGTGGACGGAAAGCAATCAACAATAACAAGAAAAGAAATAAGGAATTTCACTTGCCGGTAATCAAGTATAAGAAAGAAAGGAGAGAGCAGTAATATGAATGGAAAGCAACCAGTATTAACAAGGAAAGGAATCAGGAGTTTTCCTTGTCGATTGATTAGCAGCGCGTAATACCAGGGAGTGGGTTTCGGTGGGGGCTAGCAGACGTATTGGTGAGAAAAAACGGTTACGGCCAGGCGCGATTGAACTGAAAAACATAAGAAACATAAGACTGAGCATCACATGTGTAACGCTTCTACATGGTTTTGGTGGGTCATCTTTAATCCGACGATTAGGGGGCGTTTATCTGACTTGATGGAGGGTGGATCTCAGGGTAGGTAGATTAGCTCAGGGTTAGAATATACAGGGGGATGGTTAGCCTTTATAGGATAGATGTGCACACATTTACTCGTTCCAGCTTTTGCTGGTCCAGCATTACTTGGCCCACTAACTATGTGTTCGTTTTTTAGGGTCTAAATTTTAGAGCTCTCGCATCAATCCTTCAAATACTAAATATGGTAATTAAATATAAATTAAATATAAATTAAATATAAAACTAATTATACAGTTGGATGCTAATTTATGAGATAAATCTATTAAGTTTAATTAAGGCATCATTAGAAGATGTTTACTGTAGCATCATATTATCTAATTATGACTTAATTAGTCTTAAAAGATTCGTCTTGTCATTTAGAGTGTGGGTTTTATCAGTAATCTATATTTAACACTTCTAATTAGTATTATAATATTTGATGGAACGGGTCTAAAAATACTTCTACAAGGTAGACTCTTCTCTATTAATGCGCAAGCATGAAAGGGCTGCAGCACACTACCCCTCCTGGTGACCTTTATCAGACAAATCCTTCCTTCCTTCCATCCCCCCTCCCCCTACCGACACAAAAGGGCTTAGCCAATTCCATATACTCCCTGCATATTTCTTTTGTTGTTCGAACATAAAACTAAGTACAAAACTAGTGCAAACCACCTGTTCGAACATTTCAAGTCTAGAGGTAGTAAATGGCGGCGTGGGCGTGGAGTGGACGACGATGGAGTAGCAAGCAGTACATCCTCACGGCTCTGTTGGGGACGTTAGTTGCTATTGCCGCCGCTGCCGCCATCTCCATCAGCCTCGCCCCAGGGCACGTCTCCTTCACCATTGCAGACGCGGAGCTGAGCTCAGTCACGGTGGATGAGGAAGAAGAGCTCTACAACGACTACTACAACTTCACCCTTGTGGCCATCAACACCAGCAAGTGCGGTACGGCTCCCTGAGTGCCAACATATGGTACCGTGAAAACTCGTGGATCCCAGCCGAGGATGTCAACACGACCGCCGAGATGCCCGGTTGGTGGCGGCCGCTGGGAGAACCCGCCGTCGTCCGCGTCTGGGCTGACTGGGCTCAGTACAACGTGAAGGCCAACGAGACGGTGTCCAGCCAGATGGCCACCAATAACAAGAACAACGATACGGACAAGCGCAACATCAACCGGCCCAACTGCCTGGTGTCTTTGGAGGCCAAGGTGTGGTTCGGGCTCGTCCCCACGATGCCGTTCACTGTCAGGGCGTCCTGCTTCCCGGTGAATTTTAGAGATGGCCTCATTAATAATTCTTCTTTTCAATGTACCAGTTAGTTAGTTATTAACCAACCTAAAGCGTTGCATGGCTGCTTAATTGATATGTTGATAGATCAATCTCTGTATGCGTGTCACGATAGCCGATCGGTTATGTTGAGCGATTCAGCTCCAGATTTGATTATGATAAAGTGTGTCACAACTGCAATTGATAGCAATAGCTTATTGTACAATATAAAAAGTATACTGTCGGTGTGGTTAACAGACATGGTGTCCACTTTATATATGTTCTTCTATCCTATTATCACAAAACAGCTCTATAGCGGCGTCTCTAACAAATCCATAGCGACGCAACACAACGTGAGCCGCCGCTAAAGAGACCTAAAGGCCTGCCGCGGATCAAACTCCCGCTATAGAACCATTTGTAGCGGCGGTTGACAATGCCAACTGCCGCTATAAAGGACACTATAGCAGCGGTTAGGAATGTCAACTGCCACTATATGTTGTCCTAAGATATAAAAGAGTTGTTCGAATAGCTCCCTCCCTCACTCGAATAGTGATGACCCAAAAATTTGGGCAAATCACGAAAATCAAGGGGGGGAGATGTTGAGTTTGTTTTTTGTTGGAGTATTTTGCTCTCTAAGGTAAGGAGAACTCATTCCATATGTTTTTTTGTGCTCTCATTTTGAAATCAATTTGAATTTTGGATTTTATGTTTGTTAGGTTTTCATCAAATTTTAGCAAACTTCTTTTGATTTGTATCGTTCTATTGGGTTGTAGTTGTAGTTTATGGATGCATATATCATCTATTGCCATCGCAGAAAAAAAAACAATACTTAGTCTCTTTTATGAGAATGGAAATGTAGATCTATTTTGGTTACAAGAAGAAAGAGAGAGTTGGATAAGAGGGATATATTTGTTTTTATTTTTTGATAAAATTTAAATAGTATATAAAATAACTTGTTATTTGTTTTATTCTACCTTGCATAATATTTCTTAGTGCATGTAATTTATTTTTCAATATACATATTTAGTGAATGTTTTTTATTTACTACACCTAATTAATTAATTAATTAATTAATTTAAAATATTTTTTTGGTTTCGGTTCATGGTCGTTCGTGATAGATAGATCTTGGATGTATGAGATACCAACCGGCTCCATTATTTTTACGAGAAGTCTCTAAATTCGTCTAAGAGGCCGCACAACATGCTCGACGTGAAGGGATGACTCATATATATTGTATGTGCTATGATTGCAAGAATGAGAAGTTGTGAATGAATATAGATGTAATCAAATCACACTTGGCACAGAGGGGTTCTGTTCTGGGGTGCACGATATGGACAAAACATGATGAAAACAATTTGATTGATATGCAATTTGATGAGCCCGTTGAAGTTGAAGTCGAGGATGTCAATTCGTCTGGTGTAGCTGCGACAGAGTCGCGTGGTGAAACTGATTTTGATGTTGAGGAATTGTTATCTCACATTGAGTCACAGGTGTTAATCAATATTAGTACAGCTAAAGAGCTTGATAATTTTAATACAATAGAGAAGTCATCAAAAGACCTATTATATGAGAAATCTAAGTGATGTGCTAAAGAGTTCACTGTGTTGCGTACTGTCCTTGAGCTAATAAAACTGAAGGTCATGCATGGCTGGTAGAACATGGAACTTATTTCCGATGCACTGCTGAAGCCAAACTTGTTGCCAAGGACCACATACCTTGCTAACAATCTGATTTCCTCATATTTGTTAGGTGTGCAAAAAATTCACGCATGTCCAAATCATTACATATTATACCGAAAGTAGCATAAGGACGCCGTGAGATGCCCAAGGTGTAAACATAATTGTTACAAGAGGAACGACAATTATGATGTAGACGCTATCGACAGTGCCAAGATGAAAAGCAAGAAGGGCAGGAAGAAGAAAAGAACTTCTATCGTCAATGGCAATGATGATATGAAGGTTCCTGCCTTAGTCATATGATACTTACCCGTGGTCGATCGCATCAGATGCTTGTTCGCCAACCTAAGGGATGCTACAATGATGACATGGCATGCACGCACGGGGGACGGTAAGATCAAGCTTCCAGTCGATGGAACACAATGGAAAAAGTTTGATGCAGATTATCAAAACTTCTCTGATAAGGAAAGGAACCTATGGTTTGCATTGAGTACAGACGGGATGAACCCTTTGGGTCAAATAATAAAACCATATAGCACTTGGCTAGTAATACTAGCAATGTACAACATTCCACCACGGTTATGCCACAAGCGTAAGTACCTACTACTGACCACTCTTATATCTGTGCCCAAAGAAACCGGGAATGACATAGACATGTTCTTGGTACCATTGTTCGAAGACTTACAGAAACTATGGTTGGAGGAGGTCCGTTTGTGGGACAAGTATCGAAGAGAGTACTTCACGCTCAGAGCAATCATTTTCATCACCATAAGTGATTTTCTAGCACTAAGAGCTCTATCAGGACAGGTCAAAGCAAAGGAAACATGTATTGTATGCGTTGATGATACATCTCAAGTATACCTTTCAGCTTCGCAGAAGCTAGTATATACGTGAAACCGCCGATTCTTACCACTAAAATACAAGTATCACGCGATGGCTAGACACTTTGATGGCACAGTTGAGAACGACATAGAACCTTAACGCTGGATCGACAGGGTCGTATTTGACCTAGTTAAAAACATCAGTATTGTTTTTAGAAAGCCGGTGAAAGGAGTCAAAAAGGCAAAGGGTTTAACACAGTTTAAGAAGAAATCCATTTTATTTGTATATTTGGATTATTGGGGAGAATTTAAAGTGAATCATGCCTTCGACTAGATGCACATTGGGAAGGGTGTATTTGACAGCAGCAGCGGACTTATGCTCGACCAACCAGGTAAGACAAAGGATGGACTCAGCGCACGCAGAGATCTCGTAGAGATGGGAAAAAGGCCAGAGCTTCATCCTCGAGAAAGACCAAATGGAAAGTACTACCTCTCCCTGGCAGGCTACACCCTTACGAGTGAGCAGAAAATGACATTCTGTAAGTGCCTACGCAGGATTAAAGTATCGACCAGTTTCTCATCGAATATCAAGAATCTTGTAAACATAGAAGAGTTAAAGATATATGGGTACAACACTCATGATTGCCACATAATGCTTTCAGTGTTTTTCTCTATTGCCATCTGAGTTGTCAAATCGTCAAGGGTGAAGTTGGTTATAACTCGCCTTTGCTACTTCAATAACGCGGTCTCAAAGAAGGTGATCACCGAAGACGAGTTAAATAAACTACGGACCCACACAAAGGAAACAAATGTCCCTCCATCCTTTTTTGATACAATAGAATACTTTATGATTCATATTATTGACCAGATGCCTGCGTTGGGCCCCGTGACGGTTCCGTTTGAGAGCTTCATGTATGTTTTGAAACGCTATATACGGACTCGTTCACATCGAGAGGGTTGTATGATTGAGGGCTACACAACTGAGGAGATCATTGACTATTGCGCAGATCACATTAAAGATGGTAGCAGATCACATTAAAGATGGTAGATCAATTGCTTTTCTCGTATCTCATCATGAGGGTAGATTATCTAAAAAACGTATGAAAGGGCCAAGATCGTTTGTCGACTGTGAGTTCAAACGAGTGGACGAAGCATATTTCAACGAGGGCATTGCAGAGTTGCATTTGTGTCCTGTTTAGACTCGACCATTGTTATCTCACCCTAGAGAGGCATCGAGCCCTCGGGACCAGTCGAACGGACCTAAGAACTAGTCGGAACAGATAAAATGAATTAATGAAGTCGACCACTAGCTAGTCCATCGGAACCCTTTCAACGGGGAATTGAGGCTTCACTCAAACGAACCTGATATCAGCTCATCGAGCACCACCTTTCGGCAACCGAGAAAAAACACGGTCGGGGTCTACCCTCCGTCCCACGAAAAGGACATGGAGTGGGGAAAACAAAAAAGACAAAACGACCGCTCGGCCGGTCTTACCGCAGCGCGCAGAGGGCTCTAGGGTCAGCATCGCCGAACAGAGATCCATCTCCGGGGTCGCACGACCAACAACATGATTTAAGCCAAAGTGCGAGTCTGCGACTCGCCCTTTGGCTCAGGGGCTACACTCGACTGGTGCGCTCGCCTGCACCCGTCGACCCGGAAACAACCCATAGAGATAATGCGCACAAGGACGGTCAACGGATCCCCTGAACGTATCCAACGACTCGCTTGGGGGCTCGGGGGTTACAGTCGGGGTTATACATTTGAGTTGGCATGTGGTGATGACCAAAACAACCCGAGAGACAAAAGCCTTTGGGCGCTGATAACTAAACCAGATCAGTCGTGCCTCGATCCCTCGCAAGGGGGGTCGAGAGTCTAACACCCCGGAATCCATAAAACCTCGGAATGTCACTAAAATCACACAACCAAACAGCCAAACAAATAAAATAGAAAATTTGGCAGCACCTCCTTTGTAATACAAGCATCACGGAAGCATAACCACAAAGATAGATAATATTAAGAAGCATAACACCAGAATTATGAAGGACAACCTAGCAATATATATGTGTGAACCCAAAGCAAAAGTTTATCAACCAACAAACTTTTAAGCATTAATATCAACACTATATTAACTAAACTTTCATTATTAAGACTAAAAGAAAGAGTCTAATAGGCGACGAAATGTGTGGCGTGCAGCTAACCTCTCTTCCCCTTCTAGCAGTCATCAAACACCTGAAGAGAGTAAAACAAGGGTGAGATAAAAAATCTCAGCAAGTAAATTTGCTTTATCAAGCTATTTAAACCACAAGTTCAATTAAGTAACGATTTAAAGATATCAATATGACAAAGCCAATACTTCATTATAAACCACAATAATAATAATTAAATAATAAAAGACCTCTACAAACATATAAGATCACTTCACTTCTACCATAACATATCTATGTTAATAAGCTCAATGAATGCATATGAATGCAATGCCATGACCACTTTTACATCGCACCCCTCCTCGGGCAACGTACGATATGTACCGGTACAATTGTAACCATACGATTGCAATAAATTTTAATGCAATTAAGATGATATGCTCATGATATGTCTCATAAATGAGAAGTAAAACCTCCGTAACTTCAACTTCAGTTATAATAGAATATGAAAATAAGCTTCAAGTAAATAAATAAGCCACATGACATAAAAAACATTCATTTAGCATAAATATTTATATTATAATGAAAGTGGTATGGTTCTGAATATTAACGTGTAGGTGATAAATATAACAAGATAAAACGGTTGCAAACCACCGTTACATTCACTTGCCTCCAACGACGGAGAAAATGCACTAGGCACGTTGCGGAGCACTACCACCTGTTTTAAAATAAATATCTCATTACAAACACTTCATAGATCATTTACAAACAATATACATACCGCTCCTACGTCCAACCCCACAAACATCAAAATCAATAAATTGATCACTAGCAGCAGTGCTGCTTGTCTTTTTTCGTAGCATTAAAACTATAACAGCAATGATAGTAAATAAATACATATTCGGAAATTAGAGAATAAGGGATACAACCTTTGTATTCATTTCAAAATTTAATTTCGATGTTTACTATTTCTAAATGGCTCAACAAAGTGACTGACAGAACCTATCGAACAGCAGCAAGATAATGCCTTTCGAACATCACAACCCCCAAACTAGTGAGGCAAATCAAGCGTATAAGAACTCTACGAACAGAGGATAGATAGGACTACAAAACACTCCACAAAACCATGCACAAATTCGGCCTCTAAGTTATTTTAAAATACCACTCAAAACTGAATGCCGAAGCTGAAAATCTGTCAATTAAAAATCTGACTGGATTTCGACAGTACATTCAGATTGCAATAACTCGAGTTCTACTCAACCAAAAAATGCATATGAGTACTCGTTAGAAAGGTCTTGCAATCCTCTATTGTAGACGTTAAATGGTCCTAGTCAGAATCGGTCTCTAAAAACCTGAAACTTGCCTTTGAACTAAACCCGACAGATATGAGTGACGAGAAAAACAGTTAGGTTCAGAAATCCATAACTTCCTCAATTCTTAACGAAAAAAGGCGTGTAAATACAATCCAGAAAGGTTGTGAAAAGAACTACAACTTTCATGTTAATGGACTACTCAGATTCCAAACCTAAGAAACAGAAAACGAACTCGAAAAAATTACTGCACGAATTGACACTCAACCTGAGGGCAAATTTCAGAGATGAATGATCAATTCAGTTCATACCTGAACAGATCACACCCTGCCCTCTCCCTGTTTCATCCCACGTGCAAAACTCTGTTAGGAATCTCCCTCCTTTGCCTACTGCACCAGGACGATCAGCAACCAAAAAGGCGAGAGGGACATGAGCAAAACGGATTCAGATGGAACCGTTCTCACCTGCTGTCCACCAGTGTTCTACTAAGGCAAAACAGGACGCCCGATGAAGATTCTCCAGCAGCAAGAGTAAAGAGGAAGAGAAGGCGGCGCACTATCATGAAGAGAAGAAAAAAATTAGAGTTAGGAGAGATAGATACTATAGGCAGCTTTGGGTTTCCTTTAGGATGCAACTTGGGCCACGAAAATTGGACTCTAATTGGGCCTAAAACATACCGCTATGGACAATATACCAGCTAGCATCAATTTCATTTCTTTTTTAATAAACTAGGACGTTACATTCTACCCCTTACAAAAGAATTCGTCCTCAAATTTTGTCGTTTCCACCACATTTATCAAATAAGGGAAGACAACAACCGCATAAAATTTACCGGTCTCGAAGAGTTCCGGATACTTCTTGCGCATATGCTCCTCGAGCTCCAATGTAGCCTCACACTCGGACTGATTGGTCCATAATACTCTCATATATTTGATTGTCCTTCTCCTTATAACACACTCTGACGATTCTAAGATACGCACAAGACGACACTCCAGAGTCAAGTCTTGTTGCACAGTGATTGGCTCCAACTCGACCATCAGCTCTGGATCCCGAATATCCTTTCTCAACATAGAGATATGGAAGACATTATGTACCTCCTTTATGGACTCGGGTAACTGCAATCGATAAGCCAAACTACTAACTCGGGCTATAATATCAAAGGGTTCAATATACCTCGGACTAAGCTTTCTCGCAACACCAAAACATACAACTCCTTTAGTAGGTCATACTTTGAGAAGCACTTGATCACCCATTGCAAACTCGAGGTCTCGTCTCCCCTCATCAGCATAACTCTTCTGGCGGCTCTGAGCGGTCAACATATTCTGTTGTATCTCCTCTACCTTCCCAGTTGTCTCTTGAATCCAATACAACGGAGACACACACCGTCTACCATACAAAGCCTCATATGATGCCATCTTTATACTAGTGTGATAGTTGTTATTATAAGCAAACTCAACCAATGGTAAATGATCCTCCCAACTGCCCTTCTAAGAAAGGACATAAGCTTGAAGCATGTCCTCTCAAGTTTGAATGGTACGCTCTGACTAACCATCGGTCTGTGGGTGGAAAGCAACGCTGAGATAAAGTGTCGTACCCAAAGCATTGTGAAGACTCTCCCAAAATTTAGAAACAAACTTGAAGTCTCTATCTGAAACAATAGACTTAGGCACACCATAAAGTTGTATCACCTCCTTCATGTATAAAAGAACCAATTCATGGGCAAAGTTAGTTGTCTTCATTGGAATGAAATGCGTGAGTCGATCAACCACAACCCATATAGCATCTCTACCTCGAGGAGAACGAGGTAGACCAATTACAAAATCCATAGTAATATGCTCTCATTTCTATTTTGGAATCTCCAAAGGCTTCAATAAACCGACAGGCCTCTTGTGCTCAGCCTTCAGACGCTGGCACACGTCACAAGCTACAACATACTTAGCAACATCAACCTTTATCTTCTTTCACCAAAAATTTTGCTTCAGATCTTTGTACATCTTGCTCTCACCAGGATGAATGGCATAAGGAGTTCTATGAGCCTCCCCTAAAATGTCTATCTTCACTTCTGATTTCTAGGACACACAAAGACGTCCCCTAAAGAGGACAACGTCATTCTCATCTACACTGAATTCCTGAGGTTTACCACCACCTATCCTCTTACGAGCCTCCTGAATCAAGCGATCATGTTGTTGTGCCTCACGCACTCTCTCAACAAGGGAAGATTGAATCAACATCTGACTCTCCTCCCTAGCAGTGCCTGCATAGCACAAAGCGACACGCCTCGTTCGGCGGGGGTTGAAAGCAATAATGAGCGACCAGGAACCACACCATCATGATGCCCTCGTGTGTGCCAACAGTGCCGCCGATGCCATACGTGGCTACCAACTCGTGTCACAGGCTTAGGTCACTCGGACGGGATGGGGCGAGGCAGCACTGCATCATGCAGGAGTAGCGGAAGGGTAATCTGACTGAAATGCTATGATCCACTAATTACTTATCCAAAGGCTACCTGCCAAACATAAGACGACAAAATGCTCGGCCCTCGGCCAGGGGTCGACCCCCGCCCGTCACGCTAGACCCTAGGCGATAGGGGTTGAGCGTGAAGGAAAGTCAACAACTGCCACCGACTCACATTTAAGATTGACCCAGGGTATGGACCCACGATGATGGGAGGTCAAATCACACTGTAAGCCTACCCCTAGCGTCATCATCATCGCGCGGGGCGTGATCGCACACCTCATCGTGTTGTCCGACGACAGTGAGCACTTCATGCCTCTAATGCCCGATACAATGCCCATAGAGTCAAGCCAATAGATAGCCCCAATGCGACGCCTCGACTTGGCAGCACGCAGCGACAAAGTTCCAGTGGTAGTGGGGCCCATGACCAGGGGCGAGTCCAGCTGGGTGACAAGGTGGGCCACGGCCCACCGCTAGATTCAGCCTAATACATGTTTTTAGCACTATAGCACCTATAAACAGTAGTATTTTTTTTCCTCTTTCTCGACCCACCCCATGAGCTCAACTAGTGTCCGGCCCACCCTACGGCTCAAGCCTGGACTCGCCATTGTCCATGACGATCACAACACGCCATCAACTTCGCCCGTCGTTAATTTCTCTCCCTCTCTGTGTGTATAGAGGCCCAACCCCTTGGAGTATAAAAGGGGAGACCCTCTTCTTCCTCAAGACACATTCACACACACATTCAGACTACACACCAATGCACATGCTTTCACAGAGACTTGGAGCCACCTCCTCTCTTGTCATTGTTGTTCATCCCCCTTTGTATGACTCCCTCGTGTCCGCCTCTTGCGAACTGTCCAGGCCAAAGTGACAATCTCCATACAAATTAATATGACACGAAAAACTGATAATATGTGAAGTACAATTACTTGCCGATAATGTGTGAAATACATCACCCTTACTGGTGAAAAAGTAGGATCTTATTATGACAATCATATTTAACAAAAATAAATTAGTCAAATAAAAATGAATAAAATCCACTTTACTCTCTTCAAGTATACGCTAAGTCTAGATAACCCTCTGAACTATCATTTGATTTGTTTTACACTCATTGTTCATAAACTAGATTGTTTTACACCTTTAACCGGTATTCTAATCCTGATTTGCTAACATAGCTCAGGATTAAGTTGATATTGCCCCTTTCAACTTTACACATGTCTTGTGTGATGTAATAATTAATTAAGGTGACACATAATCCTATCTTAACTTAATTTTCATATGTGTATCCTTGTTTTTGTGTCCTCTCTTCTTTCTTTCCTTCCCATACATCTCCCAAGGCGCTCGGTCATCAGGAGCTCACGCTCACCGAAGAACCTGCATTCCTCTTGCTCAATCGATTCCATAGTGATGTCGTTGATTCGCCTACCATCAACTTTTCATAGCTGTAGCCCAACTGCACCTCTCCTTATGTCATCGTGCAAGAGAATAGTGGAATATGGTCACACATAAAAGAATATGAACATGGGTTATGTGACCCGTTTATTTCTTTATCATGTTGCACGACACATGTGTGAAAATTGAAAGGACAATCCCAACTCAATCCTGATCCATGTCAGCAAATCATACCAATTAATAAAGGTGTAAAATGGTCTATTTTAGCAAATCATGGGGGTGAAACAAACGAAATAATAGTTGAGGGGGTTATTTGAACTTCGCTCATACTTGTAGAGAGTAAAATGAACTTTGTCCAAGAAAAAAAAAGACTAAATTAATTTCATCATTGTTACGCCTGTAAACCTATCATTTGATCTCGTATATATCTCTTCTTTGATCTTTTTTTCTTTTTTGCTTTTTTTTTATGGGGCTTTGCTTTTCGTCTTCGAGTTACCTTTTTTAAAAAAAAAACAAAGGGCCTGGAATCTAAGCCCCATTGTAAAGAGCCTAGGATCCTAGGTTAATTTTGTTATTGTTACGTTGCGGATATGTGGACCTCTGTTAGCCATTGGTTTGTCCACAAACAAATTAAAGATAAAAGCAGACATGATGCGTTAAGTTTGTGATTCACGCGATCTCGTGGTCATTGTAACGGTAAATAAAGCCATTGCTGCAATTGCATACATGAACTAACTGATGTCAATATAGCTGGTGCAGCAACAACTCCATACTCGATCAGGTAGCCAAATTAAAGATGGCCTTCAACTCATCAAGCAGTGGCTACTGCACTGGAATCCTGCAGTCCTTTGTCTCTAACCTCACCTTCTCCTATGCCGACCAGAGAAACGAGGCTTCCATGGTGGCCACCTCCGTGATCATGTTCGCTCTTGCGACGCTCTTCTTCAATCTGAGCATATTCAGCGGCTTGTCGGACATGAGCGCCATTCTCAACCCCAGCGTTCGCTTCTTCCTCTCCACGTCGCTGTCCCTCTTCCTCCCAGTCATGTCCTACCTCTTCTCGGAGGCCAAGAACGACGAGAGCGCCAACACAGGCTGGACGATGACGGAGCTCTCGTTCCGAGCCCGGACGATCCTCCTGTGGATGCTCCGCGTGGAGCTTCTACGGAAGAAGGTGGAGGCGATCCTGGTGAGCGCAGGCGGCGTGCCGGGTTACTCGGGCACCATCGAGCGCGCCGCCCGGATCGCCTGGCTTGGCTACCTCGTCTTCCACAACATACGAAGCGCCGGCAAGAGGGGGCTGTACGGCGCCCTATGGGTCCTTGCCGCTGCCAAGCTGGTTCAGAGGTTTGTCACCCTTGAGCTGGGAAAGCGTTCCTTCGCCTACGGCAAGAACCCCCAGCTTTCTGCCGCCTACATGGACCAGATTCTACATAAAGAGCAGCAGCTGGTTGATAATAATAATAATAATAATAATAATAATAATAATAATGATGATGATGATGATAATGATAATAATAATAATAATAATAACAGCAACGGCCAGCAGCAGCTCCGTGGGTCGGAGCTTCTCAAGTCGTGTAACTATGTTGTGATGGGCGAAGAAGACCTGGAGAGGAAGGCCGGTACCGGCTTATTGAGCCTAGAGGGCAGATCGACTCCACCGTCGTCACGATCGGCAAAATCTGGAACACGGAGAAAATGACCTTATTCCAGAAGCAGGATCCGCCGGGGCTGAAAAGGTTGTGCCTCTCCTTGGCGCTCTGCAAGCTGCTGCGGCGGATGTTGGAGGGCTTCCCCATCACCCCCCTCGAAGCCCAGCACTGCCACCGCGTCATATTCGACGGCCTGTGCCAAGACGACGACGACGATGATGCCGCGGTGGCGCTGTTCCAAGTGTTGAACGACGAGGTCCAGTTCCTGAGCGAGTACTACCACTCGGTGCACCCCGTGGTGTTGAGCAGCCCCTTCTTCTTCCTCTCCAACTACATCCTCTTCCCCGTCGTCGTGTCGGCCTTGTGCGTCCTGACGGCCATCCTGAGCGGCTACGGCGACGTGCTCTACGCGGTGCACAGCTTCAACAAGGACAACTACATCGTCGCCAACAGCGTGCTGAAAATGACCGGGTGCCTCCTGAGCAGGATCGCCGCGTCGCCCGTGAACCTCTTCTCCGCCATCGACGTCTTCATCACCATGCTGCTCTTCCTCGCCTTCGTCTACGAGAGGAGGTCTGGGAGCTCATCGTCTTCCTGCTCTCCAACTGGTTCCTGGTCATGCTGCTCTGCAGCCACGTCACCACCAGCGGGAGGGCGGATCCTGGTGGACTGGGCCGTCCGCGCCATCCTACGGGTGCGGAGCACGCTGATGAGCCGGCCCAGCGTCAGCTTCAAACACTTTGTCCGTGCTGTGGTTAAGTTCTGCCGTCTGTCGTGGGCCCCCAACACCCAGAGAAGCCAAGAAATCCATCATGGAACGTATGGCCGACGCCACCAACAATAAACCTCTCAGCAATGGAAGCGCGTGTACGCTGCTGCAGTCTTCACACGCCGAGCTCTCCTGGGCGTGCGAGAGCGACAGCATAGCTGACGTCATCCTCACATGGCACATCGCCACCGTTGTTCTCGAGGCAAAGCAGCAGCAGAATACGGAGGTGCCACTGCCAGGTGGAGCATCTTCAGCCGGGGACCGCAAGGTGGCCACGGTGTTGTCTGGGTACTGCGCCTACCTGGTGGCGTTCCAACCGGAGCTCTTACCTGACGACAAGGACGGGACGGAGCGCGTGTACAAGGACACCATGGCGGAGATGAAGAAGAAGATGGGCTGCTGGGCTTTCTACTGCTTCACACAGGAGGCCCGGGTCGGAAAGCTCATCATGGAGATCGCGGAGGCCCACGACGACGACGACGACGACGGCGCTTCGCAAGGGAGCAAGGCTGGGAAAGGCCCTGGTGGAGAAAGACCGAGCGCACGTGTGGAAGCTTCTGGCCGAGCTCTGGACCGAGGTCCTGGTGTACGCGTCGCCGGCGGCCGGCGAGCTGCACGTCAAGGCCCACAGGGAAGCGCTGGCGCACGGTGGCGAGTTCATCACCCTGCTATGGGCGCTCGCGACGCACACCGGCATTACCCGCCCGGTGGCGACGGCTGGATGTGTTGTGTGAGGTGTGACTTACTAATTTGGAGCGAGCGGTTGCGTTGGGTGTGTGCTTCTGCTTGCTCGTTGATTTCTGTCCATCTGTCCCTGCGTCGTTATCGAGTCCAGTGTTGTGTGCCTTCACTTGAGCGATCGCGTGTTGCCCTTTCTTAACTTGAGATGTAGCGAAAGTTCTACCGGAGGTCATTGGTAAACCCGGTTTTTCCAAAATATCAGACTTTTTTTAGATGAAAAGTTAAAATAATCTGACATAATTTTAATAAAATTTATTGTATAATTTTTTTTTTACACCGGTAAACTCGGTAGATGAATTTTACAGTCTCCACTAGTAAACTCGATACGTCGGAAATTTCAACCGAGAAAATTTGGTCCATGTAGGAGGCACGAGGCAGCAATCTTAATTAACTAGCATGATAGATTTATCTAGTTTAATCTATCATTATATCACTGTCTTGTCTCTCAGTTACATTGGCATGTAAATTCACTATAGTAGTTTGGCAAACCCATCACAGAACTACAGATTTAAGAAGTTGTATCAAAGAACTACAGATTTTGTGTACCCTTGTATCACAAAACTATATATATATATATATAGATAGATAGATTTTACGGTGTGTAAAATCTGTAGTTTTGTGAAAACACGTTTCACAAAGTCTATCTGAGCCCATCACATGTACTTTCCATGAGCGTGCGAGACGAGCCCATCCGAGCTCACGCATGACCTGAACTTCTGCAAGCGTTTCCTCTTGTTTTCTTTGGTCAGAGATGGTTAATCTGTGTTCCGCTACATCACAATGAATAAGCTCTGCAGACGCCATCCAGCATATCTGTTTCACTGATTTCGGTATAAACGCATCGAGACAGCTCAGCTTTAATCAGCTTATTCATGATGTGCTGTTGCTATTCACACATGCTACACTGGAACAATGCACCCTGACACATTTCTAGACGACATTCCGAAGTCAAACAGTTAAACATCAGTATTGTACATTAGTTACCCTTTCAGTTTGCAAGTATTGCACGTCACACAGCAACAAAAGGCAAACGATAATTGGGCAGCTCTTTCATTGCCCACCCAGTTCAGCTACATTTCTCGGTTTCCCCCGTGTGTTTGCCCCCAAATTAGTGGAGTATCTACAACGTGATTACTCACTTCAATGAACTGCTAATCCTTGGAATTGGAAGCTATCAGGTTGCATATGATACCTTGGTTTCCACCGAACCCATCGCTGGAGTTCAGTTTGAGAGAGATTAGTCTTGTTGTCTTTGTTACTCCCTTATGCTTGCAATTCTCGAAGTGGTCCGAGAGAATTCTCTTGTCATCTTGACCGAGTTAAGCTGCCAATCAAAATTAAAGATATCAAGTTCTGACTCATGCTCAGTGGGTTTTTCTATCATCACATAACCTAATGGTAAGTTAGTTTTGAACTATGACGAGCTAATGTGAATTATTTTTCCAGACCAGATATGACTTGTACAGGCAATGTTAATTTAATATGGTACCTGAAGTAGCCTCCCATCTCGGAAGCTTGAGGCTCTGCGCTTCAGCTCTCCACGGTTAGTCGTGAACTCCTCAAGTATCTCTGAAGCATATTCAGGTTGGACATCTTTGCTGCGGACAGAGTCTTCATCGTCCTGCATAAGGGACCAAATCAATTAAGATCAACTCAGAAGAATAATATGATGTTATGAACAATTTAGAGTTATGAGTAGTACAAATATTTTCTAACTGCTAAAGCCTTTATACATTATTTTTCTTTTGATTCATATCAATGAAAAATGAAAGTTCCTTTCATACACAAAAAGTTAATTCATGTATACTAGGTCTATCCCGTTCGAAATGTGTTATATTAATGAAACTAAGAATACCAATTTAATACGAAAAAGAAAAATCCCTGACTACCTGGTATAAATTAAGTATGCACATTTAAGCTGTAAAAGCCTACATTTATTAGTACTAGAAAAACAAAGGTACGGAAAAACCTACCAGCCAAGAGGCATTGCCAACTTTCAGTTGAACATATGAACTAGAGCTGAATTAACTAGTGTTGTGTATATAAAATTAGACCAGGTGAGTCAGGATTTCATACCACCGATGGCTCAGGAGTGAAACCCTCGAGTTCTTCATACTCGGCTGCATCCAATTCCCTCAGATGACACGAATCAAAATATTTCGGGATGAAATGCTGCCTGATGACAATGAGGAAGAAGAATAACAGTGGGAAAAGGATTCCTGCTACTGGTATCCATGTCATCCCAAACACAATCAGGAGATAAATTAGCTGGAAAAGCGTGAAGGCAGATATTTTATTGAAAGGGACCGATTCCATGAATGATGCATGTGAACCTTCAAGAACCCTGTTAGAATAATAACAATGAAGAGTTACAGCAAATATTAGCTCAGCTAAAGAACATATAGCCTTCTTAAATAGTACACAAGGTAAAATGAAACGAATAGAAACTGGAACTCATAAATCTTACTTGTAGCGCCTTTGAGGAGTGATGAACAAAAGTTGTATCCTCTCCCAGAACTGGTTACCCGGAAGGCTGTCAATGGACATATAAGCGAAGTAACCCCAAAGGACTGATGTTGGAATCTTCTGAATGAGTGGCATAACTCCAAGGCAACCGGCAACCAATAGGGACTGCAACAGATTGCTCACTCTCTGCTCATTCACCCGGACAGGCAAGTATCCATCTACATGCTTGTCAGGATCAAATACATCAGGCACTCTCTCTTCTCCATTTCCCTCGGGAACCATGGCATTCTTCAAATCCTTCAGCTCTTTATGAACAGTATTAGGCTGCAGCATGTAACACAAATATTTTCAATGCAGGCAGGAAACTGATTTGATTTGAACAAAAATATCTTCTGTCGTTTTTTTTCTTTGTATCCCTTACAATCAACACCACATCACTTGGACCAATTTTCTTGAATATCTTATGGTGCTTTCTAGAACATTTTTATTATTATATCACATACTTAGTGCAGTGGCAGTGATAGTCTAACCTAACTAAAATGAGGAACAAGTTTGTTGTTAGGGAAAGCTTGCATTTATACACTATGGGAGGAATTTAAAGTTAGACTTTGCTAATTCTAGAAGATTCTGCCATTTCATGAATGCGTTTTTTTAATGTTTTTAACGAAAGGACTGACAAATGGAGCCTTAGTAGTGTTGTGAGGGGTTTTGTATGAAATCAGATACAGTGGATAGCCATTTACGTTTTTCCCATCATCCATTTTTATGAAAACTTCATGCATTTTGCCATAAACTTCTGAACTTGTATCATTATTCATCATACCCTCCTTAGCAGTTTGAACCATCTTTTTGCGAAGCAACTACATTGAACAAAAGAGGAGAGATGAGCACAACTGAAATGTATAACAGATGAACCATACGGACCTACGACAATGACAGACCTGTCTCTTGAGGACTGCAAGGCTTCTTGTGTGCATGGGGGATTGAGGAAGTACTCCATTACAGGGAGGAATGCCAAGAAGACCACAGATCAAGACCTACATGATGTTTTGTATGGAAGAAAGAAACAAATTTAGTAAAATGTCTGCTATCATTGTACATTTGTTTAACAACTATATTTTCCACCACCAATTTCTTATGCCTTTCTAGTTCCTACAATTTGTGGGAATTCATAGGAATTCAGAATTTTAATAAGAAAAACATCCGCAATAAAGAAACATAGTTAATATTAAAGAGTCAGAACAAATGGATACACCATACCGTAAGGCTCAAGATCAAAATGTCATAATGGTAGGCCGATGGGTTCTTCAAATTAAATTCTTTCTGCTGAGCCATCTGTGAGGCTACACTATGATCAAAGAAATAGAGTCCTGCTACCATCGCAGCAGGCACAACAGCCAGAAATATGTATGATGGAGGGACAGAAAATAAATCCTGCAAGTTCCTTAATGAATCATGTGGAATAGCCATGACAAAATTCTGTGATCTCAAAAATACATCCTGGAATCAAAGATAAAATGCTTTATGACCTTTGCCACTGTCCAATGCTGGAGCGATTTGGGGTCCCAAGGAAGCGGGGTGAAGAGCCTCCTAGGGATCCCCGAAGGGATCTTGCTAGGCAATGAATATGACAATGCAGTCCATAGTATGACCAATAGTGGAACACCATAGTCAGCAATCAAGGTCCTTTGCCACCCTGCAGGTATTGTATGGGGCATTAATAGTTGGTATATCGATTTATTTTCAATCAAAAGTATATGTGTTGACAGACCAGTTCCATATAGAGATGATCTTGCAGTCCTGCTGGTCATTGCAGTATATAGTACACCCATTGAAAAGATAACTCCAAGCAAACCATTAACATATAGCCATTGGAACTGGAAAGAAGGCTGGCTTTCATCTTTACCCTCAGGGGCACTGAATTCACTTAACATCCCCTAAGTGAATATTACATATAATCAGTAAGTATACTATAAATACAGAATTTAGATTCTACAGATGGTAAATTGTGTACCTTAATTGCTTCCTGCATGAACAAAATGGTGATCAACATTCCGAATAGTTCTCCTGCAAACCTTGTAAATCTATTTAGAACAACTGCAGCATTAAACATTGCCATGAGGAACAGCATGATCGCAGTCCAGATGCAAACCCTTCAAAGGCCCCAAAAGAGGAAACGGAGATATTAATCAAAGAAAATGAATGCAACAATATAAAGAAGAAATATAATAAGAATTGTTATATTTTTCGCCCTTACCATCCAGCCCATGGCAGAAACATTTTCTCGCCCAGGTCCGGCTGATTTTTGGCAAAGTTATAAATATATGTGTACATGATAATCGTAGGTTCTGCAACTCCCACAATAAGTAGTGGCTGGCCACCTATTATTGAATGTATGATTCCACAAATAGCAGTTGATGCTAATGTCTCAACTGTGGTCAGTGCACCATCTGAAAAATGCCAATTTTAGTTGTCAGCAACTGTGCTTCAGAAAAGATTATTAGGATTGCCATTTGGATTATTCTGTTCTATAATGTAAATTTGAAGCACTGAATCAAACATTTTTGTTCTAATGTCCCCATGTCAAAACAATATTAACATGTAGGAAATGGCTTATTTGTTTGCCCTGCCTTTTTTTTTCTAGCAAACAGGACCACACTGAGAGGTAAAAGCAAATGGCATAGCACGGCATCATTACAGGAATTAGAGATCATGAATATTGATCCTCAAAGTAATTAGAGACCACAGGAAGGACAGCCAACCTGTGTCTTTACTCAATTGCTCCCCAAAGGCTATCACAGGAAGTGCAGATGCGAAGAATATGTAGAGCGTAGGTGCCAATATCCTGACAATATGTTTCAAGTTGCATAACAAACACGATAAGCTAAACTATGAAAAGATAAACAAAGAACTTGCCACATGGTGTTATACAAACCTGAAACCAGAACAAAATCCACCGTGCCAATCTTGTTTGTAGCAAGCTACTCTTCCTTTGAAATCCTCAATTACTCCACTAAATGGGGCTCTTTTAGGCCCCGTCATCTAAACAAGGAACTTAAAAGTAATCAGATAATGCTAACAAGGCATGCTTGGGGTTTACAAACAAGTCATGAGATCCCTAAAAAAGGTCATGAGTCAAAACACATGATAAATAGCAGATGAAATTTTCACGGAAATGTTTATAAATATTTAAACAAGCAAACTGTGGGCAAAAAGAATACTTCCAATTTGCCTTACAATTTTAAGATGTTTTTCCAGAAAAATAATGATGCATAACTAGCACAAAACGCTGCAAATGAAAGGTATTGGAAGGTTGGCCCAATTGGGTATGTTCCTATAGATAGCACACTAGAGAAACACGTTTGGCCAGTCTCACCATCCCCTTGTTACCGGTTTCTCTCTTTAACCTGATGCTGTTTTTAGACGTTACCTTGGTATTAGCAAGTTTTTCATGATTCTGACAGCTCGAAGGCCCAATTCAAGCAAACAAAACAAGGCCATTAAGAAAGAGTAATTGGAGCTACGTATTTCGGTCAATGCCCACATCCGGTTCAGCAAAGGAATAGACACGTGAAACTAATAACGAGGGCAGGAGGCAGGAGCGAGGGGTACGTGAGCGTGAGTATGCAAGAAATGCATTAAACGTAGATGAACTTACATTCCATAAAGCCACGGATCAAATTCAGGCAGATGCCATATAACTAAATTTATGCATTTTTTTTCTTCAAAAACAAAAAAAAAATCCAAGTTATGCATGTACATACTGCAATCAAATTTTGAAAAGTTCGCAAAGAAAAACACAAGTCGTGGGTATCTAGATCAAGCTTCCATAGTGGATTGTTGACTGTTGCACTGGGTCATGGAAGCCTACCACGGAGAAATGCAAAAGATATGAGCTAGGAAATATACACAGCCAGTCACAAGTGAATCAACGAACCGGCAAGCAATTGTCACAAATGAATGCGTGCTGCAACGTACGTGTAAAGGTGTGAGGTGAGGTATTTACACGCTACAAATAGTTTAGAACACCAATTAATCCCTTAATTCGTCGTCGATTGTTCAAAGCTTAGCACTCTTTGTAGCGAGATGTCAGAATTATTAACTGCACAACGTCGTTGAAGGACACGATCATTGTACATTGCTACCCCCAATGTGGGTTGGGGGCTCCCGGCCGGAATGACATGTGCCTAGAAACATTTGAACGAATAGGCTTCGCATTTCGACTATATCTGAACCCAAACGACCCAAAAAATCACAGGAATGGTTTGACGAAGAACTAAAAAAATTGGAAAATAAGAACTAAAAATAATTGGGAAAGCAAAGGCATGAGCATGCGTCCCTAGCCCGAATGATGGAGCTCGCCTTACCGCGCGGTTGGGTCTCCAACGATGAAGGGAGGTCAGGGGAGCCGAAGCCGGCCTTCAGGGCGTAGTATGCCCGCCGGCGGTGCAATGCCGCCCGCCTCCAACGCGACGCGAGGCAGAGCGCCCTAGGCGTCGGTAGGCGGCAGCGCGGGGAGGGGAATGGGAGCGGGCAAGGCGGAGGCGGAGGAGGGAGCCAGGAAGGTGAGTCTCCGCTCCCGGCCTGCTCGCCATTTATAGGCGGCCGACCGCATCGACGGTTGCGGCGGAGGAGACGGCGACGCGAAACGCGGGAGAAGAGGGGAGGAGTCCACCGCCTGTGCTCCGGTGTCCTGTCGTTCTGGCATGGAGGCCGCACGTTTTCAACAGAATAGGCGGGCCCAGGAAGTCACGCAAGACTCAAGAGGATATGGCCCATTGGTAAGCCCAACTGAACTTTCTTACAGCCTTTGTGTATTATCTTACAGAGTTTCTTCTCACAAACTATCAAAATAGGTCCCACAAAAATTGAATATTGTTTTGATAAGATTTTAATGTTTTATGTAAGTTTTTGCTACTCATAATATATAATAAAAAAATCTAATAGATTACAATGTTAATCTTTTTAAAACAAGTTCCAACTGGTCTGTCTCAACAATTTTGTTGTGCTATGCACCATCGAGTCATCAGGGGGAGACCGAAAAAAAAATGCAAGGTGCGGATTAAGAGTTTCAAACTATTACTGTCTGTAACAAAAGGTGCACAAATTTTGAAACAATAAATGCACTAGCTTATTTCCTTTTATGATCACTGGGGGAGAGAATCCACATTTGAAATTATTGATACAAGGATTGGACATGATGTCGAACCATCAATGATTATATAAGGTGTGACAGATCACATATATTACGCAGAAGTAACACACACAAACGCTAAACGTGAAATAAACGAATATAGAGAAAGGAGGACACCAACACACACTACAAAGAACACTATACTCCACGCCAAAAGCTTACACTAGCCTAGTTGATTCCATGCCGAGAGGAAAAGCTCTCTTACCAAAATTTGGCAAATTTGATCTGAGCGACGTACCTGTTAGTTGGAACTTTTTTTTTATTTTTCTGTGCCTTTTGTTCATCACTCATCGCCTTTCTATTATCACGACTCTTCTTATTTTGCTCTGCTTTTTGTTTATCAGACATTCGTTGACTCTTCAGCCTTTTTTGTTCTCTACCCTTTTTTTTTTCTTAATCGCTCCTTATTATCAGGATCAAATTTTCCTCCGTTATCATTAGATATGTTGGAGGATATATTGGCTTCGTGGAGCAGCTGACTTCAAACAAAAAGCCCGAATATGAAGGATATCCCTTCCTTGTACGTAGGCTGGAGCTAACTGAAACTTTCGTTGGCCACCCACCGCTCCGGGCGAAAACACCACATTGGTGGGCCCACAGGTCAGTGTAGGTCCAAGCGAGCGTTTTGTTACTTTGCTGCCACTATCTCATCCCCCCTCTCGCCCCTCACGTTGCTCTCCTCCGCCACCACCCAGCTCATCGTTCTCTCCTTTGTCCTCTCCCTTTCCGTCACACCTCTCAAGCGTGGCTTCGTGAAGCAATTGACTTCCAGGGCTAAAACTGATGAAAGGCGCACACGTGATCGCTGGTTCTTGACAGGAGCTCCGCCAACAGATGGTAACGGCAGCGGCAGACAAAGAGCAGAGGTTTGGTTTTGAGCGAGAGGAAGACTTCTAATTTATAGGTTATTGGCTGTTGTATGAGAACCAACAACGTATTGAGCGAGGACTATTGTTGTTGGCTATTGTACAGGAACCACCACCACCAACGTATTGAGCGAGGACTGTTTTTACGTATAGACTATCGTGAAAACCAACAAAACTAAAAAGTGAAAGACCACACCGTAAGGAGTAGAGATTTTTAAAGGTGAAGTGACAGGTGCTCTGCGGTTCCGTTAAGAAAGAATGAATCGGAAAAGAGTTAGTACAAGTTTCTAGATCCACAGTAAACAAAGACCCCAAAACATAAAAGGAAGGGACTTTCTAATTTTTAGTTGACTGAAAATTTGAGCAACTTTCAATCACCTCCTTGAGCATTGGATCAAGATTCAATGGTTTATAATTATTATATAGATAATCCTATAAAAATAAAACATAAAGTAACAAACAATTACTTAAAAAATTTCAATTGATTGAAAAGTAGTAAATATATAAAAGGAAGAGGAGAGTAATCCCAAGATCATGGCACACGCTACTGCATGCCGTTTTCTAGCTAGAGCTGCTTCTCCCTTCTGAATTGTCGCTCTTATTAATTATTACTACTTATCTCCTCATTGCCATATATATGATAGCAGTTGATCTACTCCCTCCGTTCTGGTAATGATGTCGTTCTGACCAAATAAAATGAATTGTAGCTAGTATAAATCTTCGGTCAGGAACGACATCAAATCTCCAACGGAGGAGTATTAGGAGTATTTCGCAAGCAGTGCAACATGAAGGTGGTATTTCTCCTGCCTTTGAAAAATCCTTCTATATTGTTATCCCCTAATGGTCCAACATATCTAAAGAATGACTCTCATTGTAGTCCTCTGTTGGTCTTGGTTAGTGGTGAAGGAGATTTTTGCTATTTTGATCACGAAAATAATAGACTTTGCTAAAATGATCATGAAACAGAAGACTTTGTTAAAATGACCACGAAACCAGCGGCTTTACGATAAAATGACCATAACCTATTTTTTGAACGAAAATGCCCGTGCCTCCTTCTTCCTCTCTCTCTCTCTCTCTCTCTCTCTCTCTCTCTCTCTCTCTCTTCGCTGATACAGGAGCTCGCATAGCCGTCGCGGTGTTACTCCATCTTCGCGCCTCACCGCCAGCCGCGTGCGCCGTCCTCGTCCACCGCAGCGCGTGCCGCGCCCGACCTCTCCTGCCCTAGTCCGCCGCCGCACCACCCCAGTCCACTGCGCCGCCTCCGTGCGAGCGGTGCGCACTGTCCCTGTCCGCCACCGCGCCGCTCCCGTCCGTCGTTGCACTGCCCCCGTCCGGCGTGCCGCCTCCGTGTGAGCCACACTCGTCGCCCCACCCCCACATGTCGCCCCGTTCGTCACGGCGCCTCTTCGTGTGCCGCACTCAGCCTCTTTTCCAGCGCCAGGGCAGAGCTCGGACGCCACCAAGAGAGACAGGAAGAGAGGGAGGAAGGAAGAAAAAGGGGCAAGGGTATTTTCATCCAAAAAATAGACCATGATCATTTTAGCGAAAAGCTGCTTGATTTCATGGTCATTTTAACGAAACCTACAGCGTTTCAAGGTTATTTTAGCGAAGCCCATTAATTTTGTGGTTAAAATAGTAAAAATCTCAGTGGCGAAGCCACATACTACACAAGGCAAAGCCGCAAGGGGGCCTTGCACTCCCTATACCTTGTCCATCCCTCATATGCATACGAAAATTCACTATGTAATTTGTAAGAAAAATTGTTTTTGGTCCCCCTCAAAATGTGTCGGTTACTGTGTGGCACTCCCCATTTCACATTCCTGACTTTGCCCCTGGTCTTTGTCCTTCTCCATTTGTTGCATATACTGCCTAGAGCCATGCGACAGCTATCTTCATGTACGTTCCCTGAGCTGGTACCCCTAAAAAAAGAAAAGAAACACATATGAGGTGCACAGCCGTTGTTGAGAGAATTTACAATCGATTAGCAAATGAAAAGGTGTTTGATTTTTCTTCCATCCTCTCCTCTCTAGATTATTTTCTGTTAGAATCATTTCATGTCCGGCCTGGACAGGACATTTAGTTCATGAGACGATCCATGGAAACATCAGTACTTTGGCTGCTCTCCACAGGACTGACAATTCAAAAGGCACATGTTTTGTTAAAATGGCTACAATATCTGCTATAGCCATATTTATTTATAAAAACTTCACCAGCTTTCTTGTACACTAGTCCATTGACCCGTGCACATGCACAGGCAAAGAATATTTAAGGACAAATATGAATAAATTTATGTTTCTATGAAATTAAAATCATATTTTTATTTATAGTTTTTAAAGTATGTTGCCTATCTTATTTAGTACTAACCTTAATTAGTAGTCTGTAAGTAGAACTCTTTACTTTTAATAACACAAACATACTTTACCCTATTTCAACGTGAGAAATAAGTAAATCTTGAAAAATAGTACAATATTCTTGTACAATATTTCATTATTGTTTTGCCACATCATAGATTTGAGCTTATTTTTGTCTAGATCCAATTTAGCAAATGACAAATTAAACACCACAATTATGGTACTCACACCTTAACTAATTGTTGAAACATATCAATATTTTTTTAGCGGAAAGTATAATGGTGATATCTCATAATTGTTGATCCTCTCTCTCTCTCTCTCATAGATGCATATACGTTTCCATGTAGTAGGGAAGTCCGGACTCCATGTGAGAGAGAGTCTCTTTCATCTACTGTAATGCTTTTCAATCTATACGATCGGTCCATCTAAACCGTACAAATCTAAATAGACGATATGATGTTTTACTTTTTTATGAGGATTTAGAGGATTTTTTTCCGATTAATGCGGAGGTCTTAAAAGGAGCCTCCAATTAGTATATATAAGATAAGATAAGATGATTAGTACTCTTAATATCCTAGGACAGCTGTCTACCACCAGTTTTAATCGTTCTTGCTAATACAGCAATGTAGCGAACACAACAAAATACTGATTACAATTCACTACCGTTCAGATATTACTCACCATGTTATCTGAATTTGTTTGTTTCAATTTTCAACCATTGCGTTTCTGAAAGATTAAACAAATACTGCTTTTAATTAGGAGAAACACAATATGCATGTCAATGTTTATCACACTATTTATGGGAAGATCATTCAGTCCAAACACCTTTTCTCCACAGTTTCTTTGTATAGAAAACGTGTGACTTGTTTGTACGCTTATTTTGACCTGCTATCTTCGGCAAACCATTCAGGTGAGTTTTCTTAATGGAACTAGTACAATGACGTCAGATTAAGTTTGACTGCAGATAACCATTAAAAGAGGTACCACTGAAATACTGTAGCAATCCCTTGTCTTATCACTAATAAGAATGTTTTCGAACATTTTGTAATGGCTTACGATTAGACGTTCCTTGTTTGGTTCAATGAAAGTATGAAACGTTCTGTACCACCCCCATAGAAAGTTCACCAACTTGCATCGAAGGATACACTTCCTTGACTATATTTACCTTTTTAGTCAATGTTTTTCAACATAGCTACCTAGGGAAAGTTGTTCATAGATATCTGACAGCTAGCTCCAACCACACCGTATGCTTTACTTTGCAAAATTTGACACATATCTGCTCATGGTTTCATTGGTTCTCCATTTCACTATTTTCAACAATCAACTACCCATAAAAACATACTCTCTCCGTACTGTTTTTAAATGACGTTTTGGATATGATTTAGCATACTAAGATATTATTAATTATAGAGTAGTTTTCCCTGTATACCCTTATTAAATAGCCGACCGTGCTACTCTTTCAACTATCTCTCCATATCCGATTGGTTACCAGCACTTGCCCCTATGCCTGAGGTCGAGGGTTTGATTCCAGGATGGGCTTTTTTTTTCTGTTTTGTGCAATTTTGCATGGCTACGTGCCAGCCTGCCAGGATTTGGCGCGGGGGTTTCATTTTCGTTCGCGTGGCAGCTGCTTTTTTCGTTTTCGTTTGCGCGACAGCTGCAGTTTTTGTTAACGCGGTAGTGGCAGTTTCGTTTTGTTTTTGGCCTACTATAAATACCGAACACTGGCAGCCTCCAGTGCATAAAAGTTTCGTTGCTGCCGCTGCCTCCAGTGAACAAAATGGGTTGGAACAACTCAACAGCTTCTTTCACTTCGTAAAGTTCTTTGCTTCGATCAAACCTAGACACCGGTATCGATGCGAATTCTTCAAGCGTGAGAGCAGCGGCAGTAAGAGCGGCGGTTTCATCGTCCTCCTCCGCTGCAGCCTCGTCGTCCTCCTCCATGATGTCGTCCTCCGATGCAGCCTCGTCGTCTTCCTTCACGGCGGCCACAACGTCGTCCTCCGGGGGAGTCAGCAAGGGGTTGCGGCGTGCAACGGCGCACCCGTTTTCATTGCCTTGGGGCTGAGTGCAGTTGAGAATCGAGGAGTCCGAGCGCCATCAATGGACGACCTCGGGATTGCACGGAAGGAAGCAGAAACGAGGGGGCGTGAGGGTACATCCGTATCAAACCGTAATATGAAGCCAGAACGACATCCTTTCACACCTGCCCCTAACAACCCCAAAACGTCATCAAAAAATAGTATGGAGGGAGTATAGTATTACAGTGTTTCACTATCTTCAGATTCTACAAGAGAACAAACTGAAATGTGGAGGTGGTTGAAACAAGAGAACAAAAATGGGAGGCGGCACAATTTCCTGTTAAACTATTATAGAGTCCTTTCAAGTTTACAAAGATGAAATCTATCACATATAAAAGCCTGATTATCTAACACACTCCATGGCTATCTATGGACGTAATATATGTAATTACATCTTACAACTCTATCAACATGCATAAGAAATTTATATATATATATATATATATATATATATATATATATATATATATATATATATATAACTGTGTGACATGTTCTGTTTCAAAGTATTCCCTTTGCCTATTTGTTATGTAAGAAAATATTTATCTAGGCTCAACGGCTCAATATTTTCAAGATGATTTGATGAGCAAGTTGCGTACCCGTTCTTAAAAGGGTATATATATACTCACTCTGTTCCTTTCTGATGACGTTGGTTAGCTGAAATTTGATCTAACCAACGTCACACACAAAAAAGGCGGGAGTACATCTATAAGCACCAATCTTTGCCCCATCTCAGACCAAAAAGAAAGCCATGAATGCCCTAGATGATGCTCCAAAGCCACACTTTGTGTTAGTTCCATTCATGGCTCAAGGCCACACTATTCCCATGATTGACATGGCACATCTCCTTGTAAAACACGGTGCCCTTGTCAGCTTCATCACCACCCCGGCAAATGCCACACGCATAGAGTCCACCATTGATAGGGCGAGAGAATTGAATCTCCCAATCCAGTTTGTACCCCTCAAGCTCTGCAGTGCCACGGTAGGACTCCCCATGGCTGAGAGTGTTGACAAGGTCTCAGACAAAGAGCAGTTGAAGAGGCTGATAGATGCCTATGGCATGCTACATGAACCACTTGTGTCATACCTACGTGCGCAGAGCAACCCACCTTCTTGCATAATATCTGATCTATGCCAACCATGGACAGGAGATGTTGCCAGACAGCTGGACATTCCCAGGTTGATGTTTACTGGCTTCTGCGCCTTCTCCTCTCTTTGCAGGTACAGTACTCCTCTATTTAGTTATCTATTCTTTCTTTCTCCTAGTGTCTTAGGTAGGAATTTTGAGGTAATGTTGCAGGTATATCATCCATCAAGAGAATGTCTTTGAGAATGTCTCTGATGACAATGAGCTCACTGTCCTTCCTGGGTTCCCTCATCGCATTGGGGTGTCAAAGGCGAGGTCACCAGGGAACTTCAACCATCCAGGGTTTGAGCAATTTGGGGAGAAGATCCTGAAGGAGGAACGGAGAGCTGATGGTGTGGTCACTAACAGCTTCTATGAGCAAGAACCATTGTATCATGAGGCCTACCAGAAGAAAATAGGTAAGAAAGTATGGTCTCTCGGGCCAATGTTTCTCTGCAATACTGATACAAGTGCACTGACAGTTAGGGGTGATAAACCATCAGATGACGAGAAACATTGCTTGCAATGGCTTGATTCCATGAAATCAGGCTCCGTTCTTTATGTTAGTTTTGGAAGCATGGCTCGTACTGTGCTTTCTCAGATCGAAGAGATTGCATACGGCTTGGAAGCTTCAATGAGTCCATTCCTCTGGGTGATAAAATCTGAGGATAAGCATGCTGACATAGATAAACTGATGGCTGAGGGTTTTGAGGATAGAATAAGGGGTAGAGGGCTCATAGTACAAGGCTGGGCACCACAGGCTATGATCCTCTCACATCCATCTTTAGGAGGTTTTATGACACACTGTGGCTGGAACTCGACAATTGAATGAATTTCATCTGGCCTGCCCATCCTTACATGGCCACATTGTGCCGAGCAATTCTTGAATGAGAAACTGATTTTAGATACTCTGAAAACAGGAGTTTCTGTTGGTGTGCAGAGCATCACAACAAGAACAATGAAGGCTCATGAAGTTTATATAGTGAAGCGGGATCAGATAGAGAGAGCCGTATTGAAACTAATGGGTGAAGAGATAGATGCAGAGGAGAGAAGAATGAGAGCTGTGGAACTAAAGCAGAAGGCTACACAGGCTATAAATGAAGGGTCATCTTACAATAACGTACAGGATCTGGTCGAATATGTCATGACCAGGGGAAATGCGACCATAAGTTCTGCTTGAGATGCTTTTGTACCTCCTTTTATTGCAGTCTTATGTGCTCCAGAAAGAATAAATTTGTGTAGCTCAACTCCTTGTATTCTATGGAACAATATATACAGCGTGTGATAATACTACATAATGAGTTTGCTCTAAAGGCTTATCGCACTCAGCAGCAAGAGTTTCCAATAAATTATTTACAAACTAACTTTTGAAATTTTCAAATGCATGATTACCCTTTTTTGTTGGGAGCTGTTATCATGATTGACGGCAATCAGTTGCATTGTATCCACGCAAAACTCACAAATACAAATGACTAGCGGCAATTCGTTCAGGACATGAACCCACAGAACTGTATAGCGGCCACCATTTTATTATGCGTAGATAGAACATTGTATAGCGGTGAAGCACATAGGACATTTACCAGTGCATCTGCCCAACTCCAGTCCCCTGGTCAACAGTCGCCGTTGGTGGCGATCGATCCGTTGCAAGGGCCATGTGTTTCATCGAGGACACAGTGTGCAGTCAAACACATTGTCTCTGTATGAACAAAAGCATTATGTAAGGCCTTATATGATCATTTGACCACGTTCCGTGGCAAAAAAAAAAAAAAAAAAAAAAAAAGACCATTTGACCAGGATAGACACAGCTAACATCAAGATGGCATCAATTCCCGGAGTACGATTACCGAAGTGTGTGGCGATCTTAGCCGAAGGCCGCTGCCTTTAGCGCCAGGCTTAGCATGGACAGAGTTGGACGAGGTCTTGGGGGCAAAGCTAGACAAGACACGCGTCAGGAACAGCCCCATTGAGGAACGGTGTCAAGCTAGTGATGATAGTATTTGTGTGCATGATGTAAACATTTCCCAGCTCCATTTCTGGAGATCCGGCGCGCGGGACACCGGTGAGGCATACCGCCGAACAGTTGGCGAGTGCCTTGCAGACCCACGGTACCGGCTGCGGCGTCGGTCCTTGCGCGGAAGAGCGACGGAAATATTTTGCTCGCAGCATCAGCCGGTTACGCCAACAATGATCAGTTCGGTAAACAACTTGCAAGTCTTTTGCTCCCAGGCTCTGCAGCTGATGCGGATGTAAGCTGTAACCCAGCTTTGACAGTTTGGTCATATGCCGTTGACTATTCAGATGCCGCGAGGGCGAAGGCTGCAATCTGTTGTGGGAGAAATTCCTTATTAGCCACTAGAAAAACTTGCAGTTATCTATTAGCCACTGAGAAAATTTTTCTTATTGACCATTGCTTGTAACTTTTTTGTCTTAATCAGTCATCGTCACCCATTGCATGGTTAAACGCTGTGAAGTTGTTGGGCAAAAGACACACTTGCTCCTCATCAAAAGGCCATGAGCCACACGGTGGAAGAAGGTGCTTGCAGGCAGGCAGCCGGAGGAAGAAGGTCCACGTGATCACCGACTTCCACCTCCTCTGTCGTCATTGCATTTGGGCTCGGCCTACTGCTCCTGGCGCCCTGGCCTCGGCCTACTGCTCCTGCTCGCGGCTCACCCTGCCACTCCTCCTGTTGGGCACGGCTCCCCTACCTAACCAAGCTCAGCCACCCGCCTCCGGTTTGTCATCCGCCTTTCGCCTTGGATTTCGAGTTCATGTGGTATGCAGTATTGAAGGAGTTCGGGAAGAGAAGAAACCAGGGCACAACAGAGAATGTAAGTTAAAATTGATGGTTGATAAGGAAATTTAAAATTTCAGTGGCTGATAAGAAATCATAAGATTTTTTTTTATAACTACTAAGGAATTTCCTCTATGTTGTGCCCTGAGTCTGGTTTGCAAGTTACATAAATATACTATATGAAAGAACGAATATCACTTTCATGTCAATAACTCTCTGTCACACAAAGAGTTGAATGTTATTAAAGTTTGATCTTGAGATGGCTCTGCTTGTGAGTGCTACTAGATAAATTATCTCATAAATTGTGATTTTTATAATAGATAATTAATTTAAAATATTTAATCGAACGAATCTGAATCTCTAGACATGATTTCACCCAATTATTAGATAGCTTCATTTCGTCTAGCCATCATATTGGAGGCTTAACGCTCTAACTAACAGACTTTTTCCTGTGATGAATCTAACGAATAGATTTGACCGTGGTGAAATCATACCCCTCTATCCAAAAAAACATTATTTATAGGTTTTGATTATGTTTTCACATCTGACTATTAATTTTATAATTTTAATCAATTTAACAATGCGGGACTTATGTTTTTAAATTCAACATAAAAAAGACAAAAGTCTATTTTACTCCCTTTTAATTAATATACTCAAAGTCCACATGCCCACCTGAACTAACTTTTGGATTGTTTTTCTCCTACCGTTCCTAACCCGGTTCATTTTACACCTTCAATATTCCAACGACTCGGGATTAGTAAACGGTGGGTAAAATGATAATTCCAGACCACATCGTCAAAGCAGAATTAGCAAACTAATTGAAATTGTAAACTTATTGGGTTAGCAAAAGGTGGTGGAAGAAAAACAAAACAAAAAATTGTTCAAGGTGTATCTGAATTATAGATATATTTTAAGGTAGTAAAGTGAACTTTATCCAAAACAATATTATCTATTTTCCATGTCATATAAATTAATCAAATTAAATTATACGAACTGTTTGTTAAAGGAAGAAAATAACACAATCAACCAAATCTAGAAATAGATTTTTTTTTCAGAGAGAGTGAGTACTCTTTCTGTGGTGTTTCAGATAATTTATTGTATTGTTTCAACAATTTTATTGACTGTCTAGGCAGGACGACAACGATGGTCCAACCATACGGACCTACACTGCTTTCTATCTGTCCTCCAAAGCGGATCTTTTGTGAAGTCCATGTAAAATCTACTTCCAGACGGAAGATGACCCCAATATATATCCACAAAATAAAAATTAGTGCTTGATGACACCATCAAACAATTTTTCTCGCTTCGTCCCTGTTGTCTATGGACAACTACGACAACAGCGGGAGGTCTAATAATAACCCACTCAAACGACGGACAACTTTCTATTTTCATTGAAAGCATGTCATTTATAAAAAACTTTAGGTCTCTCTCTCTCTCTCTCTCTCTCTCTCTCTCTCCCTCTCAAACAACTTATGTTCTTATAAATCTTCAACTTCAATAGAAATTTGTTTGAGCGTTAAGAGAATAACTTCTCAACCATACATTGTTTGAGAGGATCTGATCAAGAAATATATAAAATCATACTAACATATTAACTACTCCTAGATATTCTAGCTTTAGTTAAACATTAGGGAAATTTCCCTCGAAGCCGTCACTACTGCCACTGTGAGCACGTCTTCCATATCTAGAGCACATACGTCTCCTTTGACCACTTTGACCACCTGTCGTGCTTCTCAGCTGCTTACCTAACCTGACCACCGTCTTCTACACATCTACACATCTCCTTTGACCACAATGACTCAATAATGATCATCCTACGTCATTCTACATATTTATTAAAATATGTAAAATTTCAAGTGTTTTAATTTTCATTAGTGATAAATAAAATTATAATAAGATTTTTATTTTTTTATAATAAGATGATGGTCAAACCTAACTAGAGATCAACATCAATAACAGTTTAAAATGGAGGAAGTAGCATTTTGAATCCTAAGGAGTTTCACTTCAGATCCAAATGAAGTCCAGAGGCCCCATAACGATAAAAAAAGAGAAGGGAAAATTGTCTGCGGGACATTAGAAAAATACGGATTTAGACGTAGCACACCGTACAATTGGTATTTGGTTCCAACATACTCTAAAATCGTGAAGTTTAGCTGTAGCACACTACCTCGATTATAATATTATTTTTGGCTAGGAGAGGGAAGATATTTTTTTCAACATGACATCAGTGCCCCTATCCCCTTCTCCCTCCTCGTCGTTTCCCCAAACCCGTTGATGGGGCAGGCCAAGCACCTCGAGTGAGGACGATGGAGACGACGATGTTCCTCCCCTCCAGCAGTCACGCCTCCCCTCCAACAGAGGCCCAGCAGCGCGGCAGAGGGAAGCGAGCGGGAGCGGGTTGAGGTGGGAGGCGAGCGCGCGGAGCAATGGCACGAGACGGCAGCGGGATGGAGTCGAGCAGCTAACGGAGTGGGAGTCGTGGCCGCCTCCAGCCGCGGGCGACGACGCGGCACGTGCCGAGGGCGGGCGACGGCGCGACGGAAGCGTGGCGGCGGGAGGGGCTACCTCGCCGGAGTTCCTCTACCCTAGGGGAGGCGGTCGGCGGCGGCAGGCACTTGCCGAGGGCGGGTGACGGCGCCAACGGGAGCGCGGCGGCGGGAGGGGCTATCTCGCTGGAGCTCGTCTGCCTTAGGGGCGGCGGGCGGCGGTGGCCATCGGGGGCAATCAGGGGCAGGCAGTGAGGACTGAGGAGGAAGGAAATGAAAACTAAAAAATAAAAGAAAATCTAAATCAACCAATGGCAAAAGGGTCTTTTCACTCTCTCTTTCAGACAAAAATAATATTATAATCGAGGCAGTGTGTCACAGTTAAAATTCACGATTTTAGAGTCTGCTAGAGGCAAATACCGATTATGCGGTGTACTACGTCCAAATCCACATCTTTAGTGTCCCACACACAACTTTTTAAAAAAAAATGACGGGTTTCATCAGGCTCGTGAATCCGGAAGCCGTCACTCTCAGTCGACCGAGCACAAGTAAACCATTTTTCCTCTTGGAAATTTGAATTGCCACATTTTTCCGTTGAAAAAAGATGGACATCGATCGTGAAAGATGGATCACTTCTACTGTAGCTCCTTTGGCACGTTAGGGAAACTATGCTATCGGCATGCATTGCAACCCAAAAGCTGCACGTCTTCCAAGTGCTGTGGATTACTAGCAGAAGAATGGAAGGCTTCACGCGGCGCCTGATGCCACTCGGAACTTGGAGTCAACGTCAACGTCGTCTTCCATGTTCTTGCTCCCGAGCTCCCCTGGCGCACCAAGAACGACGACTTCGCCTGTGTGGTCCTCTACCATCTTGCTCCGCGTGATCTCTCCGACGTGACGAATCATGTCCTTCAAGTCGGCATCCGACGACCCTCCCTCGGCCATCGCGGCCCTCACCTTCGCGGCTAGCTCCTTCGCCCTCGCCCGCCGCGCCGCGCCTGCCGTGCCATCGTCCATCAGCTCGGCCACCGCCCTCTGAACGTCGTCCCTCCCGAGCTGCACATCCAGCAGCTCCCCTCCAGACTTCACGAGCGCCACGTGCGTGGCCGGTACCTTCACGCCCGAGCGGACGCCGACGCCGAGCACGTCGACGATCAGCGCCTCATTGAGGAACTGGTCGGCGAAGTGGGGCCACGTGAGCAGCGGCACGCCGTGGGCCAGCGCCTCCATCGTGGAGTTCCACCCGGCGTGCGTCAGGAACCCGCCCACCGCGCGGTGCGACAGGACGGCCATCTGCGGCGCCCACCCGCGGATGACCAGCCCGCGGCCCGCCACGCGCGCCTCGAACTCCGGGTCGAGATGGTGGGCCTCCTTGGCAGCCCACACGAAGGGGCGGGCCGAGGCCTCCAGCCCCGCGGCGAGCTCCGCGGCCTGGCGCGGGAACAGCCGGGCCACGCTGCCGAAGCTGACGTACAGCACGGACCCCGCGGGCCGCGCGTCGAGCCACGCCGTGACCGCGCCGGCGTCCACCGCGGGCCGGTCCCCCCGCGCGGCCTTCGCGTCGGCGTCGTTGAGGACGCAGAGCGGGCCGACGGCCCACGCCTTCCGCCGGCCCACCGCCGCCGCGTATCCCTCCACGAACGCGGCCTCCACCGCCGCGCACGTGTTGATGACGTGGCCGTCGGCGGCGGCCTCGGCGTCCAGCGTGTCGCGACGGAACCGCTCCAGCCCAGGCCACTGGAAGAACCCCAGCGTCGTCGCCTTGTTCACCACCGCGCGCACCGGGAAGCCCGCCGGCACCTCGAAGGGCTCGAAGTCGCCGTTGATGACGCGGTCGTCGTCGTGCGCGCCGTGCTGGGCCAGAAGGCGCAGCGTGAGGAGGTAGTAGGCCGAGGGGCAGTGGAAGACCAGGCGCAGCGGGAGGCCCACCCGCCGCGCGACGCCGGCGGCCCACGGGCTGCACGTGTCGAAGAGGAGGCAGTCGGGCCGCCGCGGCAGCGACCGGAGGTACGACTCGAGCGGCGCGGCGAGCTGCCACGCGGCGTCGAGGAAGTTGGTGTGTAGGGACGGGTCCGGCACCAGGTCCAGGCTCTCGCAGCCCTCGGGCAGGCCCATGGCTGGCCCGGGGAACGCGAGCTCGGCGAAGTCCACGGCGAGGCCCGCGTGGTCCAGGGCGGCCCGGTTGCGCGCGGCGGCGACGGGGGTCAACGCGACGGTGACGCGCGCGCCGTGGCCGGCGATGAGGCGGGCCAGGTCCATCGCCGGGATGATGTGGCCCTGGGCAAGGAACGGAACCAGCACGAAGTGGAGCGATGACGCCGCCATGGCCGTGACCCAACTCTTGTCTCGTCACTTGTCACTACTATGCGGTTCACTCGATTCCTCCCTCAGATGTGGCAATGGCTGGCTTGTATTTGAATTCTGCCGCCCGGAGGTTGGTTTACTTCAACGTGCTCATTTTTATATGTATGTTTTCAGTCATGAACGAATGTGCTGCAGTGCTGGCATCATTTTCATATCTAAACACCTGTCACGTACAAGAGTAGCAGAAACTTTGGGGCACTGGGTTTAGCCATATGTAATGCGGACAGCAGAAAGTTCTCATTAATTTGAAGTTCTCGCCAAGAACCAGACAAACACAACAGCGACTACGAGCGTTCCAGATCAAGATCCACAATCAATCGTGGCGACAGCTGACAGCGGGTTGCAGTTGCAGCATCGCCAGTGGGCGGCGGCAACGCAATGCAAAACTGTCCACGGCTTCCTTGGATCGTGAACACCAACATGTGACTGCTGTGGCAGCTCCTGTTCGTAACGCATTGGCTCCACCCGTTCGAACAGGGGAAGACAAAAGGAAATGGAAGGTATCGGTTCAGAATATGGTTACATACGAATTCAGACAACGGGTCATGATTCTAGACAACAACTCGTGAAAAACAAAGCTACTGCGACTGACATTTCCTGAACATTTCGGTCGACACAATGCTACTTTAATTCCTTATTGGCCATCAAAAAAATTTGTGTTTCCTTATTGGCCATTAAAATATTCCAACTTCTCTAGTGGCCATCGAGTTAAAATTTTTTGTCTTATTGGCCATTATAGTGTTAAAGTTGAAGAACAAAAGTCATTTTTGCCCTAGGTAGCATCTTTGTGGCCAATGGTCTTTATTTACCATGAAATTAGAAAAAAAATATTAGTTAATAATTAATTCAAAATTCTGGACATTATGAGTGTGTATTTTAGAATTTTTTTGCAGCAACAATGTGTATTTTTTACAATGCTAAAAATATTGTTTCTGCTAAAAATATGAACAATGTTTTGTTCATATTAGGAAATTATATTAAGTAAATTATGTGATTAATAAGGAATGCTAGAATTAAAATATTGTTAGGGGCAAAAGTGACTTTTTCTCTCCAACTTTAACAATAGCATGGCCAATAGGGAAAAAATTTTGAATCCAATGGCCACTAGGGAAGTTCAAATTTTTTAATGGCCAATAAGGAATAAAAAAAAATTCTGATGGCCATGAAGGAATTTCCCCTTCTTTCTTTTGTTGCATACAAACTCTTCGATGTTGCTACCCTAAAAATATATATATCTTCGACGTTGCATGATGCTATGATGCAGAAATTTTAAGGAGGAGTTTTACTGTCTAAAATATTAGTCATTAATTTTTAAAAACTATTGGCCAATAATTTAATCTAATGGTTTAGATTCGATAATCTAAACATATAACTATTGACCAATAGTTTATCAATTTGAGGATACTATCGGAAACAATAACATTTTTAGATTTATCATAATTAGTTTATATTATCATAAATAAAAATAAATTAGCAATATGATTAATAATTGATGTTTTTATTTTTTAAAAGATCAACATATGTCTTAATGATTCGGTAGAGTTATATTTTTATTATAAAAATAAACATAAAATCATTTATAATAGTGTAATTATGAAATTACCCTCAAACTATTAGCCAATAGTTTTTCAAAACTAATGGCCAATATTTTGGACAATAAAACTCCTCATTTTAAGAGGAACTGAGAAGCTCTGTTCACTGCAAAATCAGTTATCTGCTTTTCCTATGATTCTCAATTTTCATGAACCATTAAGAGAGCATAGAAACATCCAAAATTTACGCCTGGAAGGCTCCAACACTAGTGAACTACAGAAATTGACAACCAACTGTTTTATTTTTTAAAAAAAATAGCCTTGCCTGCTAGGGCATCTCTGCTCATCTTCAGTTTCTAATAAGGCAACAGGTAAGTGATTGCTATTCACTTTCAACCTCACATTCCGGAAAGATTAAACCAAATACTTCGTTTAGGACAAACACATCCTAGTGATGTATTATTCATATCAATGTTTATTACATCTGTTTTGGAGGGAAAATAAATATATGAAAGCATCATCAACTCAGTAAAGCATCACAGTGAAAGAAAAGAAAGCTGAAGGTATGCTTGAACGATTCATCCAGTCCGAACACCTTTTCTCCATAATTTCTTTGCACAGAGAAACACGTCACTTGCTTGTATACGCATGTGTTTGACCTGATATCTTCTACATAATGGAACTAGTGAAAAGACCACAGGTTTGACTGCAGATAACCATTGATGTGGCCCCACTGAAAAATCTAGCTGTGGTCCCATGGTTTATCCCTAATAAGAATGTTTTCTAAGTTTTCATGAGACCTACCATTAAACGCTTGTTAAATCGATCAACTGATGTGCTGCTGGGTTCTATGCCACAGCTGAAACTTTTTGTATCAGCCCACAGAAAATTGACCAAACTGTATCAAAGTCTACACTTCCTTGATTGTATTTACCATTTCGTCAACGTTTGCAAGTTGCTCACCTGTTCTGAAATTTCTGATGGCTACTTCCAACCACATTATATAAATTTAATTTTGCCAAACTGGACTCTCTTTTTATCCGATCATAGTTTCATTGGTTCCTCATTCCCCTATATTCTACTTAGTGGTCCTTATGATTTGTTTATTTGCAACAATCAACTATCTGCAAAACTACGTATACTATTTAACTGTTTCATTATTTTCAGACTCTACACTGCTACACGACGTTAATTTTGTAACACTTTCAGGTAGGACAAGCTTAAACAATGGATCTTGATGGTGAACCTTATGTGGAGGTGGTTGAAACAACAGAACAAAAGAGAGCAGGCACGAACTGCTCGACAGTCCTGTTAATGAACTCATTGAGCCCTTTTCAAGTCTACAAACATGAACCTCTATGACACTAAAACAATGATTATCTCTTACAATCTGTGGTCTGTCTAATGGTTTTTGGAGCGTATCTATGGAAGCCATGTATGTAAGTGCCTCTTGCAATTATATCAACATGCATAAGAAATCCAAAAAAGTACATATATCATAGTGTGACACCTTCACGTTTTCATAATAATAATCTCTTTTGAATAACAGTTGGGCGTACCCCAGTGCCGTAGGGAGAGAGAGAGAGAGTGACGGATTTCATCGCGTGAATTCAGTAGCAATGAGACGAACAACACGTCGTGTGAAATAAAACAAGAATTCAGTCGACCGAGCACAAGTAAACCATTTTTCAATAGTTCGGTTGACATATAGTAGCAGGCTAGCAGCTCTCTTATTATTTTTCCTCTTGGAAATTGAAATGGCCACATTTTTCCGTTGAAAAAAGATGGTTACGTTAGGGAAACTATATGCTATTGGCATGCAACCCAAAAGTAGCACGTCTTGTAAATGGTGGCGAGTACTAGCAGAAGAATCGATGGCTTCACGCGGCCCCTGATGCGACTGGACCCATTCGAGATTAGCAGCACATTGCCGTCCTAGTAACCCATCATTCGTGCATGATGCACCTGCTTGTGACTTGATAGGAAGTAAAATGTCAGTACCATGTACATCCACCGAGATTACCATATCCTTCGTCACTCTGCCTTCCAGAGTCGGCAACAAGTTTAATCAAGGCCCTTTTGCTTTGCTTCAAAACTTTAATTTTCTGCAGACGATAATCATTTCGATCTCGGCACCATTCCGGCAACGATGCCCACATCACCGGAGAGAACTCTGACGCCGCCACGAGCAGAGCTTCTTCCTAGTTATTCGTCGTCCCAACGCAGCGGGGACCCACGTGCTAGTGACACTACTAGTGGCGCCCACCAGTGCCGAACTGTTGGCGCTAACAGCTTATCCACCAAGCGCTCGGCGCCGGAAGGTGAAAACCATGCCAACCCCGTGACGCTAAACCTCCGTAAATTAACATGCATGCCTCACTGTCCCTGAAAAATTCTTACTAATTTCGTTTCGTCTTTGCGCACAGAGAAAGAATCGAAAGATGGCGGAAGCTGCAAGAAGAGCAGGCCGGCGTCGTCCTCCACTTCTCTGTCGGCGCCGGGTCATCAATGTTGCGCCCCTTCGCCGTGGTGAAGCCCAGCGGAACGGACGGCGAGGTGACGCTCGCTGACATCAACGAGTGGATCCTCACGCCGCCCGCCCGTGGGGGAGTTCGCGTGCGTCCCGCGGGTGTTGGCCAGTAACCGGCCGGCGCCGTCGGGGAAGACGGTGTCCGGGTTCACCAGGCTCCACACCGTGGGAAGAGGCACCATAACCGTGGTGAGGACGAGATGATGAATGAACGGTACAAGCGTGCGTACGTGTTCTTAGTGCTACTGTCCGCCACCAATCCAGTACTTGGTGCTGAGTTAGGTGAAATTTTGGTTCCTTGCTCCACGTCTGATGTAAATTTTTTTGTGACTGACTGTGCTGCGGAGTAAAAAAGGATCCATTTTTCGATGTGTACGAGGCGAGGATGAATTGGGAATCAAGTGTTTAAGTGCAGAAGCAGGTTGTTTAAATGCCCACATGGTATGTGGCCGGCGCCGTCCCAGCTCGTCTCGCGGCGCACCGGAGGCCGATGTGCACGAATTGGCCCGCCTAAGATCTTGCTCGGTTTTGTCAAATTGAAATAGACCAAAGAATTATACTGGATCTAGAATCAGTGATTCGATTGTCTTTATTTCGAATCTTAAGAGACAATCGGATGAAAATGGACAAGATCAAATTAATTCATCCGGAACAGGCTTCTGATGAAAATGGACAGACCAAAACCAACGACGAGGTGGAGCTTCCCCGTCGCCAACATGTCCATAATCATGGCCTCGGCAATGTTCCGAAGTGGCCACACCCGGTCAAGAGCCACAAAATGATATGTGGAGTGAGTACTTGACTCGCCATAACTTGGTTGGTCTGCTATGATGTCTTACCCTATTTTTCGTTGGATCAACTCTTGCCGGAGTGGCGATCTCTCCCACCACTTAAAGGTGGAGCTCTTGCCCACAATTCTGTAACACACCAAGTGAAGACATAGTTGTGTAACTGGTGCCACCAATGCACAAACTTGTCTCTTTTAAGGACTTGTTGCACCCTCCTAGTGCAAGCATGATCGTTCTCTTCTTGATGCTCCTTCCAAATTCTGTTTCAAGGACTTTTGTGAGTTTACAGTGTTTCAACTAGAAAATTTGTTTAGCATATGTATGGGTTTATCGGTATTAAAGTGTTACGTTACTAAAAAAATTTATAACCATGTAGCCGTTGTTTTTCTTTGAACTTATTAGGTGAAGCTCAATCTCACTTTCAGTTTGACTCACAAAAGATTTGTCCTTTTGTCAGCAGGTGGAACCATGATCTGATTTGGTATGGGACCTGCAAGTTCCTGGAGACTCATGGAATCATATTCTTTTGCTAAGAGCATTTCAAATTCTGGTCTCCCTCTAGCCTCTTAAACATGGTGAAGGGAGGACCAAGACATGGTGATTAGTGCCAACGCTTTTTCGGTCTAAAACGACGAGTGCCTCCTGTACCTCATGATCATTTCATCTTTAGTTTGTCTTTTGCAAAAGTTTACAATGTCGCAATTCTAGTGGGTTTCAGTAACTTTCTTGTTGTATGCTTTGGTGTTGGTGACAGTCAGATTGTTTGCTTCATAAGCTCATTGCAATAATTCAGTGTCTTTGGCTCGTTGCGATATTGTTTTGATTTCTACTGCCAATAAGTTCATTTGTTTACTTCTAACAGTTAAATGACCGTAAGGCTGTGTTTGATTTCTTGTATTGAGCTGGATGGGGCCATCCCACCCAAGCTTTGTAGCAGTGGCGAGTCTAGCATTGAGACTGAGGGTGGGCCGGATTTTTTTTTTCTAACACATAATAAATTTAACATGACATATGATCATAAAAATTAAAAATGCTTAAAAATATCATTAAAATATAGCAAAATCAATAATAATGGTCTAGTATAACTGACAATCTTTTTGTTTTTGTCCGGCTTACGTTTTCGAATAGACATAAAACTCTCAATAATATCATTTTCTTCCACAGTCAAGAAAATATCCCGCTCACTATAAATGACTAAACAATCATCCAAAAAACTGTCATTCATTCTATTTCTCAACTTGTTCTTGACAAAGATCATTGCTGAAAAAGCTCTTTCAACACTTGATGTTCTAATTTCTCCATTCACCATCATTAAATGCAATTTTGTGACCCCTTTTCTTAAACAAAAAACATACAAAGCAATATACAGCATCATTCTTGATATTATATTCAAGCCAAGGATATTTGTGAAGCCAAAAATCATTGAATGACCGCTCTCTAGTACCAGTTTACGCCTGCCGCCGCCTCGCTCTATCTCTAACTCTAGCTGAAGCAGCAGAGCGCACCCCTTACACTCGTCCCTGTTTTGTAGGTGTTTGTTACTCCCTCCGTCCCAATAAGTTAGCATTTGAGGGATTCAAACTATTCCCAAATTATAAGGATTTGAGGAGTCTGTGGGTCCTACTATTATTTAATTTCTGATTTTTACTCACCCTACCCCCACCAGCGAAGCAATAGCTGTAGAGCATCCAGGGAAAAAAAATTCACTGGTTCACCTGAATTAGACAGGTATTGATTTTGAAACTTGTAGTGTCACTGTTTAGTGATTCCCATGTAACAGTGTCAGTGCACCTTGTGCCATGGCCTGGCACGCAGGGCACTTCCTGTAAACTGATGAACTAGTATACCGGAGCAACATAATATCGTCATACCACGGGAGCGGCAGCATTTCGTGCTCTGCCTTCCACTGCCAGCTGTAGTACGGGTCGAACATGACGGGCGCCATCAGCTGACCCGGCGAACAGCAAGCACCGCCTGTGATCTTCGGTCTATTTAGCATCACAGCGAAAATATTAGAGCAGAGCTTGAATCCGATATAAAGTTAACCCGACAGCAACGGTAAAAAGTGTTTTCTGAACGCTTGGCTGACCTGAACTAATGCACTGCACGCAGCACGGGATAATCAATCACTGTAGCATGGAAGCGTGCTAATCTAACATAAAGTGCTCTATCCAATTTCAGAATAATCACATATGACATATCACATTGCCCAGTTGCACGACTGAATACTTTTAGAGCTATGAGCAGTTTCAGAAAACAGTTTTGTTACATGATTTACAACAATGAGAGCTAAATGGTACAGGTAAAGAATGTTCTAGTAAACAACATACAATATCAGTGACCACTATAACCACTAAGAGATGATCGGTGCACAAACATTGGACTATTTGCTGCTATGATTTTGCTGGGCCTATGATGAGATGTCAGTACTGGTTCTCTTCAGAGAGCATAATTCATGCATGCCTATCTCCATGATTTCTTGCATGCCACCTTTAGTTCATATGTCAAAGCCACAAATATCATTCCAGGTGGCTGACATACAGTGCTTTGTGGTTTATCGAAGATTTAGGGAATCCCTCCTCTGTTTATGTTAGCCTTCTAGTGCAGAAAGCTCAACCTCCTTGGTGCAAGGACGGTATGCTGCAAACGTGCTGTCATTTGCAAACGAGCCTGGATTAAAGCAAGTAATTCCGGTATATTTGAAGGCTTTCTGCTCGCCCTTGTCACCCAATACTATCTGAAAGAGTTTTGAAAAGACAAATGAGAACACCACTCAAGCTTTTGTGTAAGTGGTTATTGTGATTACTGATTTGATCAAAGTGTAGTTATGGATTGTGCATGTTCAAGGCTTCGCTAACAAGAGAAGGCACTGAAACTATAACTGCAACTTTTTAAGACTAGCAGGTTTCCATAAATCATATTCCAAATGACATACCGTGTGTGGAGTTGGATACAGCCGAAGGCAATGGTCGTAATTCCATATGATAGGTTGGATGGTAAGAGGTAATGGACAAAGATGACTCTGATGGGTGATAGTTGCTACAAGCTGAAAGAAAAAGGATAAATTAATGTCTTAGAAGAGAAAAAGATTATGCCTTCTGTAATAACAACTGGAAGTTACTTAACTTACATGCTCAAAAGGGTCACTAGTTTCTTCTGTTGTTGGCGGAATTAGACATGACCGTCGCATCCTGTAAAGGAGATCTTGCCGGAAAAACACAATTTCTTGTGTATAAAACTTCACCCTGAAAAATTGCAGCTCTTCTTTATTGGAGATAGAACAGAAAAAGTTTAGAAATCTGGATGTTAAAATGTTGCTTTTATCTGGAGTAGTGTAGACAGTTTGGACAAGATGTTCTATGTACTAGTAATCTCCGTGGTTAGTGAATATGTAGAACTTTTTCCTAGACTTAACTGAAACATCAGTGGCCAGTGGATCACGATTCAGCGAACAAAGGGAAGAGTAATCTAATACCAAAGTACTATGGATGAATTCTGTTTCGTACTAGAAATCATGATATGCATATAATCCGAGTAGCATGGTGTTTAAGTCCTTCGTGTACACATTGACATCATGCATCATGGAAACTGTGCAAAGGGCTCATAGGATAATTAAGAGCATAGGTGCACAAATCACTGTAATGTCTACAGAAAACTCCTAAAATTCAATTACAGTACACCAACAGCATCACTTGAATGATAAGTTGACTGCTTACATTTCACTATATTTGCATCGACAATAATTTATGATTAGACGATAACAGATAATACTCAAAGATCTAGACCGACTTCATCCAATTACAATAACAACAACATTGTTGCTATTCTCTTTGGCAGAATACTTCCAACTTCTATATTTTAAGATATCATAGCTTTACTCTCAGATATCATGTGGTGTTTGATGTGCACAATTTCATTTTTGTGTAATCTCGACACGGATGCAAGGCATTAGTTTCTAACCTGCAGGGGTTGCTTACGAAGATTGCATTCGGGATATGCTTCTGAAGTTCTTCAATCAGATATTTAGGAAGTGCACACCTTGGGAGAGCTTTTGAAGGACCTGCAGATTTTTTATTGAGTACAAACAACATATCAAGTACTGAAGAAACATCTCATTGCGGCTACTTGTGGAGGTAGCCAGAAATATATCCAGTGAACAAGCTCATTTCTAATCCTATATCAATATTCAATAGACGTTAATCAATCGAACATAGAAAAGTAAAGCGATGACATAGGAAATAGAAAGAATGGACCAAGTTACTCCATGATCAGGCCACAAAATTGGATACAGGAGTGCATCATACATATGCATATGAGTAGAAGGTGTATCACTGAGTTTTGCAGTACCTGCATCATCAGGACCTGGAATGAATAGAAAACGACTGTGTTCCTTTAATCTGGATCGAGCTGCTATCATTTCACCAAGCTTTCCAAACTGTGATCTGCATGAAACTTACATAGTTTAGGCCTTCTTTTGCACAAAATATCAAAATAAGATAACCACTCGATCATCTCTAGAACATAAATTCAGACCTGAGTTCTTCAAATGAACTGAATGCTAGATTGCAGGGCCGAGAACAGAAATTGCCCATCAAGACAAAGAGGGAAGGAACTACTTCCACACTATCATAACCATCAAGAACAACAGCTAACTTCTCCATGGTCTTCTCTACGAGATAACACATACGAATATTCTGAGAGTAGGTCTCAATAATGATAGAAACAAAAATCAAGGACTAATGTAAAGTAGAAATACCTCAGGATTGTCCAGCCAAACATCCGAAAGTATGACAAACATGTCATTAACAGCCTTCTTTTCCAGTGATGACAATCTTAACTGTTTGATAGCATTGGCAACAAAGATCATCATTCTAGTTGTATTCTAGTTACTCAATATTTGGAATGTATTTTTCCATAAAAAATAATGCAGTTATTGAGCTTACTGTTTCTTCCGTTGGTAGTACACCACCCCCAAAGAAATCAAGCCCCATAAGCAATGAAAGTGATGCTTCCCTGTCCTCCAGGGGAGGAAATCCACATGTATTGACCTGTGCATGATTTGATTATAAGCACATTCAACAGCATTTTACAGCAAAGAGTTGGTCATTTTTTTTGGAGACAAAGCATAACAGACCTGGAAAATGCCATTTGAAAGCAGTTCCCCTTCAGCCACGATTACAGTATTTTCAACAAAAAAGCCTGAAGTGATTTTGTGTTCTATGTTAAGGAAACGGGTACTTTCTCAATAAAATCATGGAACCAACATAAATCAAGGTAGATACTGCTTTGAATTTGATGCATATATGGTAAATCTTTTATATGCTAATCCATGTAAAAACAGAGGAAAATTTTAAAACATGTACTCCTTAATATGTAGCTGAAACATTCTTTGTCTTTTAGGATGAAGCTGAAACACTCTTAATTCTCATGGCAGAGATAGGTGGAAACAGTAGGCAACCACAACTATTCAACATAAAAGCTGCTTGTCAGGATATTGCATTCAATAAGTCGATTGGCACTGCTCCAGTAAGATCCTCCAAGTAGAACTGACGCTCCTCCAGCTGTGATATGACTCCCATAATCCATCTCCGTCCAGTGCACCCGATTAGTGATTGTATAGAAGTTATCTATACAAAAAGAAAAAATTAACTGTAAATAACATCATACTTTACTAACAGAAAATGGAGAATTAAATAACGGAAAAAAATCTTCAAGGACATGCTGATTTTTGGAGCAAGTAGCAGGGATCACAGAAATTAGTTCATGGTAGAGAAAATACAAAAGAGAAAGCAGAAATACCTCACAGCTACCATCTTCATTCGTAACCATGTCAAAAGCTGGCTTGGAGAAATATTTATCGCGAGAAAGGCTCTGAAGCAGCACTTGGTATCTGTCCCTATAAAGGGAAGCTTTATCCCTGGCTTCCCCATGGATAGCTAATCTGCCGGTGTGCCTATTATACACAGAAACAGGAATCATAGCATCAACATTGGTATCTCAAAAAATCCCTACCTCCTACTTCCTCAGTAAAATATGTTCAAATCCAGAAATCATGCTCTTTTAGCAAGTCATATGTTATATGTGACACTAATTATCAAGAAAATGAGTTTCCTTGCTAAAAATAGTTAGATCAACTTATCCTGGTTAGTGAAATGATAAATTAGTAGACAACAATTTCCTAAAGACAACAAAAGATCATGCATCAAAAAAATTTTCCACACTTGGATAGGTAGAGCTTTCATTCTAAACAAACAAGGGTCAACTGGAAATTCGTCTACACCGATCATGAAAGTTAGCAATCCCACAAAAGTAGAAAAAAAAATCACATATCAGATACTTAAATAGTGCTTTTCATTATCTAAAAGCGATACTTAAATAGTGCTTTCTGTGGCACAAGGCACCCGGCCATCAACCATCCAATTTGGCCACATTAGTGATCCTTAACCATGGCCCGGTAGAGAAACCCATAAAGAAAGGGAAAAATTACCAATCACCGTACGAATTACTCAGATCTACAAAGAAAAGGCAGCATTCACATACTCGTAGAAAACTTTCTTGATCGGATCGTAGTGGAACCGCGGCACGAGGAAGGCGTCGACCACCCGTAGCGCTGACCGGGCACTGGTGGCCGCCGGAGACGCCGCGTCAACCGCCTCTTCCGCTTCGACGAGCAGCGCCACCACGCGCCGGACCGCGTCCCGATCCAGTATCGACGACTGCACTGCGCACAACATCAGAAAGCCACAAACACGCCAGAGCTTCAGGTATCAGATGACATCCAGAAATGCGGTAAGAGAGGAACGGCGCAGAGCCCTAGAAGGAGATCTGGCTTACGCGGCTCCTTGTCGAGCTCGTCGAGGAGGAGGTCGAGCGCGTCGTCCTCTGCGTCGGGGAAGCGGTTCAGGAAGGCGGCGGCCTCCTCTAGGGCGTCGACCTTGAGGCTGAAGCCGCGCAGCTTGAATTTGCGCTGCAGCTTCCTGCGCATGGCCGCCGACGGCGCCGCCATTGGAGGGGGCGGGAAGCAAGCGTGGACTGTGTGGCGGGAAAGGCGGGTTGGGTTCTGGGGGGAATGGCGGGATAATAATGGCAACTCCCTGGGTGCTGTTCTGCGTATCTTCTTGGGCCGTCCATGTTGGGTACAACGTGGGCCCAACCATGCATTTCAAAAGCATTTTGGGCTTCTTTGGTTGGAAACCTGGGAGGGAAGAGCCTGTCTGGCCCAGCCAACCATCCCAGGAGTCTATTTTGCTCAGCTTCCTGGGGCTGGATCCAGCTGCCTGGCCCAGGCTGAAACCAAATAGGCCCTTCTTGTTCCAAAAAAAGCATAACAAAACATTGGGCATTGAAATTACGAATTCTTTTTTTTTCCTGAAACGAGAATTGTTACTCCCATTCTGCTGAGGAAAGCGTAGAAACTATTAGTTTGTAGTCCCTAAAAAATTATTTGTTTATAGATGAAATTGTTAGAAAGCATTTGCTTAACACTAGAACAAGAAACATGATGGTGAAACATGATGGTGCATGCCAGTCGGAATACCTATTCTCCATAACTTCTTAGATAAAGTTCACTTTACTCCCTCCATGTATAGCTGAACTCCGGATAACCATCTAAACTATTATTTGGTTTGTTATTTATTAAAATAGATTAATTTACATCTTTAATTGGTATTTTAATTTTGACTTGTTGATATGGACCGGGATTTAAGTTGGATTTGCCCTTTCAACCTTCACACATGTGAAACAATGTGACAAAGGACTAAAGAAGTCACATAATACCTGTGTATTTTTTTTTTTGTGTGTGTATGGTCTTTTTTCTCTGTTCTCTCGCACGCGACCAGAAACAAGGGTGCACGCATTATAACTGGGTCATGATAGAGTTATATATCATATTAATTTATTATCACATTAGACAAGACAAGTGTACGATAATCTTAACTTAATCTCGATCTATATCAATAATTCAGGATTAGAATACTAGTTAAAAATGTAAAATGATCTAATTTAAAAAATAATGGAACAAAATAAACAAAATAATAGAAGTAAAATGAACTTTATCATAATTTCTTTGCACAGAGAAACACGTCACTTGCTTGTAATGCGCATGTGTTTGACCTGCTATCTTCTACTCCATGGTTTGACTAAAGATAACCATTGAAGTGGCCCCACTGAAAAATCCTAGCTGTGGCTCCATGGGTTATCCCTAATAAGAATGTTTTCTCAGTTTTCATGAGACCTACAATTCAACGCTTGTTAAATCAATCAACTGACGTGCTGCTGGGTTCTATGCCACAGCTGAAACTTTTTTGTATCAGCCCACAGAAAATTGACCAAACTGTATCAAAGTCTACACTTCCTTGATTGTATTTACCATTTCGTCAACGTTTGCAAGTTGCTCACCTGTTCTGAAATTTCTGATGGCTACTTCCAACCACACCATATAAATTTGATTTTGCCAAACTTGACTCTCTTTTTTAGACGATCATAGTGTCATTGGTTCCCCATTCCCCTATACTCTACATAGTGGTCCTTATGATTTGTTTATTTGCAACAATCAACTATCTGCAAAACTATGTATACTATTTAACTGTTTCATTATTTTCAGACTCGACTCTACTACACGACATTAATTTTGTAACACTTTCAGATAGGACAAGCTTAAACAACAGATCTTGATGGTGAAACTGAAATGTGGAGGTGGTTGAAACAAGAGAACAAAAGGGAGCAGGCGCGAAACTACTCAATAGTCCTGTTAATTAACTCATCGAGTCCATTTCAAGACTACAAAGATGAAACTCTATGACATAGAAAACATGATTATCTCTTACACTGTGGTCTGTCAAACGGTTTTTGGAGCCTATCTATGGAAGTCATGTATGTAAGTGCCTCTTGCAATTATATCAACATGCATAAGAAATCCAAAATAGTACATATATCATAGTGCGACACCTTCACGTTTTCATAATAGTAATCCCTTTTGAATAACAGTTACGCAAGAAAAATATTTGTGTGGAGTCAACGGCTCAATGTTTTCAAGATAGGTTGATAAGCAAGTTGTGTACCTATTATTAAAGCGCTATATATACACACCTATAAGCACCAATCTTGGCCCATCTTTGCATCTGAATGAAGGCCAAACAGATAGTTATGAACATCCTAGATGATGCTCCAAAGCCACACTTTGTGTTAGTTCCATACATGGCCCAAGGCCATACTATTCCCATGATTGACATGGCACATCTCCTTGCAAAACATGGCGCCTTTGTTAGCTTCATCACCACCCCTGAAAATGCGACACGGATAGAGCCTACCATTGACAGGGCAAGAGCACTGAACCTCCCAATCCAGTTTGTACCTCTCAAGCTCCCCTGTGCTGCGGTAGGACTCCCTGATGGTTGCGAGAGCGCTGACAAGGTTTTGGACAAAGAGCAGTTGAAGAGGCTGGTAGATGCCTATGGCATGCTACATGAACCCCTCAAGTCATACCTCCATGCACAGAGCAACCCGCCTTCCTGCATAATATCAGACCTATGCCAACCATGGACAGGAGATGTTGCAAGGGAGCTTGGCATTCCACGGTTGATGTTCAATGGCTTCTGCGCCTTCTCATCCCTTTGCAGGTAGCATACTGTTATATTGAATAACATGTTTTTTCTTTCTCCTCGTGTCGAAGGTAGGAATTTTGAGGTAATGTCGTTTCAGGTATATCACCCATCAAGGGAAGGTATTTGCCAATGTCGCTGATGGCAACAAGCTCATTATCCTGCCCGGATTCCCTCATCACATTGAGGTGTCCAAGGCAAGGTCACCGGGGAACTTTAGCTATCCAGGGTTTGAGCAATTCGGGAAGAAGATTCTAGAGGAGGAACGAAGAGCTGATGGTGTGGTCACTAATAGCTTTTACGAGCTAGAACCATTGTATCATGAGGCTTACCAGAAGAAAATAGGTAAGAAAGTATGGTCTGTCGGGCCAATGTTCCTCTGCTATAACGACATGAGTGCAGTGACAGCCAGGGGTGATAAACCATCGGTTGATGAGAAACATTGCTTGCAATGGCTTGATTCCATGAAACCAGCATCAGTTCTTTATGTTAGCTTTGGAAGCATGGCTTGTACTTTGCTCTCTCAGATCGAAGAGATTGCAGTGGCCTTAGAGGCTTCAAAGAGTCCATTTCTCTGGGTTATAAAATCTGATGACCTGGCTTCTGATATCGATAGATTCATGGCTGAGGGATTTGAGGAGAGAATAAGGGGTAGAGGGCTCATAATACAAGGCTGGGCACCACAGGCTATGATCCTTTCACATCCGTCTGTAGGAGGTTTTATGACACATTGTGGGTGGAACTCGACAATAGAAGGAATTTCATCTGGCATACCAATGATTACATGGCCACATTGTGCAGAGCAATTCTTGAATGAGAAACTGATTCTAGATACTCTAAAAATAGGAGTGTCTGTTGGGGCACAGAGTGTCGCAAAAAGGATGATGGAGGTTCATGAAATTTCTATAGTGAAGCGGGATCAGATTGAGAAAGCCGTGTTAAGACTAATGGGGGAAGAGATGGATGCAGAGGAGAGAAGAATGAGAGCTCGGGAACTAAAGCAAAAGGCTGCACAGGCTATAAATGGAGGGTCATCTTATAACAACGTACAGGATCTGCTTGAATATGTTATGACCAGGAAAATATGACCACAAGTTCAGGTTTATGTCGTGTTTTCAAGCCTCCTTTTCTTCCACTCTTGTTCTCCAAACAGAATAAATTTGTGTATCTGAACCCTTGTGTTCCACTATGACACAGTATCAGTATGCACATCGTGTGTGATGATACTATCGATGTACTTGAGTTTATCAATATAATTGTTACTGTTTCCTCTACAGGCTTATCTCATTCAGCATGAATCACACTACTCAGATTTCTAAAAGTGATTTTACAAAAAACAGCTTTGAAATGTTCAAATGTGTCGACCATGTTTTCCCCCTTTTTACTGTTACATGGTTCACCATGCGGGGGCATTGCATTGCAGATGGCCTCACCCAGGTTCAGACAGTCAACAACCATCAATCATCCAAATTAGTAGAAAAGTAGTTAACAACATGCGACCGATGATTATCTTAGTAGTTGAACAAGTTAACTCATGAAACAGAGTATAAACTGTCATCCAAATCCGCAGATAAGATAACAACAGCATGCTACTAAGTTGAACACGGTAACTCACAACAGAGAGAGTTATATATACTACTAGCAATATAGGCACTATAGGAGAATTGACCATATGACCGAGCAGGAGAGGGGCGCCATCACCGGTTGCGGCGGTCGGGGACCATCATCAGTGTGCGGCGCTGACGGACTTGAAGGAGGTGAGGTTGCGCGTGTTGGTCCAGGGCTGCTCGTACACGACGGCGACGTAGGGTGCGCTCTGCCCCTCGGGGTCGGCGGCGTCGACGACGAGGCGGTAGTTCATCCCGGACACCACCTGCTTCTCGCCGCGCACGACCTGGCGGAACCGCAGCCCGTCGCTGGCGAGGCGGTCCTGCTTCGCCTGGACCAGCGCCCACCCGCCGAGCTCCTGGATGTGCGCGTCGCCCACGTCCTGGATCGGGCTCCACCCGCCCACAAGGTGCCCGCGGCCGAGCCCGGCGGCGTCGGCGGCGCCGGGGATCGTAAGGGCGACGGCAGCGAGCGAGAGGAGAAGGAGGAGGGCGCGGGACCTCGTCGCCATGGCTTGACGGATTGGTTTGCTTGGGGACGGTTCAGTGGATCTGGGAGACGTGGTCACGTGGGGAGGGAGCATCACCGCATTTAAACCCTTGTCCGAAATGTCCTCATCTTCTCAAGAATTCTTGCGATTCTTCTCTTTTTTTTTTGGGGGGGGGGGGGGGGGGGGGGGGAGATCTTTCTTATACCGCTGGCGTTGGCCGCTTGGAGAGGACGGACTCCCGTCACGCGTGTTTTGCGGTAGACGTGGTCGCGCGGCGGCACACGCGGAAAACCGGGTGCGCCGTGTTTTTGCCGACGTCGGTAACGTCAACTCGTTTTTACATACCAACAACAATTCCTTTCATATTCGTTGTCAACAAAAGTTGTGTTTTCCTCTACGTGAGTCGTATCGTCGTTAACAACATGACGATGCTGAACTTATCGTCGTCTCTTTTATTAATAAAAAATTATACATACTTTTATTTTAAATCATAACTATTATGGTAATTTGTTTATTTATAATAATTATAGATAATATAATAGATGTTATGATATTATTTGATTTTATAGACTTATCTAGATTATGTAGTAGACTAGTCTAATTTATTATGTGATCTATTTATCATGCTTATGATTTATTTTTAAATTAAATTAAAACTAAACTGCTAATACTTCTAATAATAATAAAAATTTATTTTAGCTACTTAAGTTTTATTATGACTGGATTTATCATTGTCCAATCCAGTTTAATGACATGCACTTAAAAAATGACAAGTGAAGGTCACGTTGTGACACACTGTCATGAATATATTACAGATGTCTATGAATAAATAAAAAAAACGATCTTACTAAAGATCAAGACAAGACCTACAAGGAAAGTAGTGTTAAATTGTACATCATTGAACAGTACCATGATTATAAAATAGTTAATGACAAATCTATCATCGAACAAACTCATAAGATACAATACATTATAAAGGAATTCGAACTACTTAAGATTATCGTACATGAGAAGCTTGTGGTTGGAGGCATCATTACCAAATTACCTCCATTTTGAAAGGATTTTTCTATTAATCTTAAATATAAGAGAACAAACATATATGTTTCAGATTTGATCGCGTCTTTTGATATGAGAAGAAAGTTCGTGATAAGAATGGACGATCTAAAAGAAGGGAGGATCATACCAACACCAACATAGTGTATTATCAGCAACAGTCTCATAACAGTGATGGCAAAGATAAACATAAGAATAATAACCCTAAATAGACCACTATCTTAAAAAGAAGAATAATAACAATGAAAACAGAGGATGTTTTATATACGAATCTACTGATCATTGAGCAAAGAAATGTCTAGAACGTAAATAAAGAAAACCTACACAACAGAAGTCTACAAACAGATTGATCAGTGCTAAAGAAATTAGTAGGTACGTTAATTTAACATCTATTTTCTCAGTATTTCAATTTACTAGTTGGTGACTTCATACTATGCTAATATTTATATGTGTGTTGATGTTTCTCTGTTTACCTTTTCTTTCATCTTAATAAGGATTAGGTCACATACTTTTGTTCGCGTTGTTGGCATGATCGAACTGAAATTTACTTTAGAAAAGATTGCCCAACTGAACAGACATATCCTTTTTATTAAGAAGAATATTTTAGTTAGTGCCTCCTTTTATGTAGAAATAGTTTTAAGGCAGTGTTTGAGTCGAATAAAGTTATTGTGTCTAAAAATGAATAATTTATCAACAAAGGTTATGAGTATAGAGACTTATTTCACTTTTTCCTTTTAGATTATTACAACAACTACATTTAATTTTGGTTCTATGTATCGACTTTTTAGCTTGAATTTAATTCCGATTCTTTATTCCTGTTTAGATTGCACGCAACGTGAGCACTTTCTAGCTTATTATAGCATTGCGTGATTAAATCAGAGATGCCAGATATTTATGTTAATTCATTAATAGTTTCTCATAATGTTAGCTAACATATATAATTATTACTATTTCCTCCACTTGAGCTAACATATATAATCATTACTATTTCCTCCACGCACACACTACATGCTTATTTCATTCAGCATCAATCGCACTATTCATAATTTCAAAAGGTGACTTTACAAACTAAGCTTTGAAATCTTAAATGTGTCTTCCATGTTCACCCAAGTTCAGACCGTCAACAACCATCAATCATTCAAATCAGTAGAAAAGATAACACCATGCCAGCAATGATTAACTAAGTAGTCGAACAATTTAACCCACGAAACAGAGTATATACTGTCATCCATAGATAAGATAGCAACAACAGCATGCCACTAGTTGAACACGGTAACTCACAACACAAATAGAGTATATATACTAGCGAACTATAGATGCACTAGAAGAATTGACCATTTGACCGAGCAGCCCGTTGCAGCGTTCGGGGACCATCATCAGTGGGCGGCGCTGACGGGCTTGAAGGAGGTGAGCTTGCGCGTGTTGGTCCAGGACTGCTCGTACACGACGGCGACGTAGGGCGCGCTCTGCCCCTTTAGGTCCGCGGCGTCGACGACGAGGCGGTAGTTCATCCCAGACACCACCTGCTGCTCCCCGCGCACGACGCGGCGGAACCGCAGCCCGTCGCTGGCGAGGCGGTCCTGCTTCGCCTGGCCCAGCGCCCACCCGCCGAGCTCCTGGATGTGCGCGTCGCCCACGTCAGGGATCGGACCCCACCCGCCCAAGAGGTGCCCGCGGCCGCGGCCGCCGAGCCCCGCCGCGTCGGCGGCGCCGGGGATCGTGAGCGCGACGGCGGCGAGCGAAAGGAGGAGGAGGAGCGGGAGAGCGCGGCGGTTTATCGCCATGGCTTGCCGGATTGGGAAGGGAGAGAGGATTGGTTTGCTTGGGGACGATTCAGTGGATCTGGGGGACGTGGGGATTGCTTCGCGTGGAGGCAGTTTGGGGGCACCACCGCATTTAAACCCTTGTCCGGAATGTCCACATCCTCACGAGAATTATTGCGATTCTTCTTCCTCTTTTTAGGATTTCTTACACCGCGGGCGTTGGCCGCTGGGACTTGGACTGGGAGAGAGGACGGACTCCCGTGACGCGTGTTTTGCGGTGCTCTTGCACGTGGTCGCGCGGCGGCACACGCGGAAAACCGGGTGCGCTGTGTTGCCGACGTCGGTCAACGTCAACTCTTTTTCAAATACCGACGTCGGAGTAGTGTACAGATAATGACTAAACCAGGATCGGCAACAACTCTTTTCGCACGCAATTGGAGCTTCTAAACATCTCAAATGCATATTGTTAAATATACTTTACTTTAGTTCTCTCTATTTTTTCTAGATAATCAACATTTTCACTTTGATATAACTTTCTCTTTTTTAATATATTTTTATCTTTATCTCTTTTCGTATTGCTTCCTGACATGTATCTTTTATTTTTTTTAATTTATATGTAAAATTCTAAAGTGACAATTAAAATAGGACAAAAGAAGTACTTGAGTTCAAAAAAATTAGATTACTAAATACTTCTACTCTGTGAAAAAAAACTTTACGTATAGGTTTGAGATTCGACAATTTGATCAACTTTTATATATTCTTGATTTAGTATAGAACTATTTTATAATATATATTTTTATATATTAAAGTTGATTAAATATATTAAAATATTAGTTAAAAATAGGTTTATCAAACCCAGTTGTAAAGTTATTTTAAGGTACAGGGAATATATTTAATATATTAATGTTTTAGAAAAATTGGTTCAGTAGCATCGAAAGTTCCTCATTTACGAAAAATACCATCGAAAGTTCAGAGTAACGGAATGTAGCACTGAAAGTTGCATTTGTACTCTGAAATTACCATTTTGTTTAGAATGGTTAAGGGAAAAAACAATAATATCCTTGAGGCATATCCTCACGACAAAATCGTTCCTTCTCTCTTTGATATAGCTCTCACCTATCGCCCGCCGCCCTGCTCTCCTCCTCAGTCGTCACCGCCACCCCTGCTCCCTCCTTCAACCGCGCCCGCCTCTGCTCCCTTCTTCAACCGCGCTTGCCTCTGCTCCCTCCTTCACCCATCGTGCCCCTGCAGTTTGACGACAAGCTTGGCCATGACTCGCCCAGCCATGACGAGCCCAGGCGTGCCCAAGTCGACGACATGCCCAACCATGAAGAAATCCTCTCAAATCCCCGATGGGTGAGTTCCAATCCCTAACCCTAGTACGGGTTATTGCTTCGAGCTATAGTGAAAGTCCCTTACTGTCGCCTAGAGGAGGGGGTGAATAGGCGTTTCTGAAAATTAACAAAAACTCGCAGCGGAAATAAAACTGTCAAAACCGGTTGCTCCGGTTTAGCAAACCGGTTACACCGGTTTTGTCAAAGAGCTTGGAATAAAACAACTAATGAAGAGAAAAGAACCAAGCACTCAAGACAAGCAAGCTATCGAAGCAAACACAGAAACCACCCCAATTAGATTCACAAAGAATCAACCTCAAAAAACAAACTTCCAAAACCGGACCCACCGGTTTGGGAAACCAGTTACACCGGTTTTTCTGAAACAGATGGAAATAAAACAAGTAACACACTAACCAGAGGGACTACACTAGTGTGAACTACACAAGAGGGTAACCAAGATACACACAAACTAGATTCACCAAGAAACTACACAATTGAATACTGACCAGAACCAGTCCCACCGGTTTGGGAAACCGGACCCACCGGTTTCCTCGGGGCAGAGAGTATAAAACAGGAAATAATCGCGTCCCACTTAGTTCTAGCAAACTTAAAGATCTTAACAAAGCATGCAAGATCTAGAGCAAGTAATAACTAAGAGTACTAGCACAACTACACATGCAACCTATGAATCACAAATAAAAGAAGCAAGAACTAAAGAAAGCAAACCAAATAAAGCACGCGGAGATTTGTTTGCCGAAGTTCAGATTCACCCCGTGAACCCTACGTCTCCGTTGAGGAAGCTTGAGCTGCCCACAAGGCACACTCCAAGCCGGGTCTATTTCAACCGCTTTTCCCGATCCACTATCTTGGCTTTTTTCCTTGCGGAGGCAAAGCGGACCTTCACAAAATTTCCCAAGGCTCACCACAAGCTTGGGAGCTCTAGGGCGACGCCTAGCCGACTAGGAGGATTCACCTCCAAGAGTAACAAATGCTTCACGGATTTGCAACACAATGCTCAAATGCTCAAGTGTAGGATTTTCTCTTTTGTGCCCTCAATCTCAATCCCTCTCAACCCAATGCTTAGGATTTCTCACAAATCACTCAAACCTCACAAAGAGGTGTTGGGGAGAGCTCTACAATGCTTTGGATGTATTTTCTTTGTATACACGATCAGCCCCCTCCAAAGGAGGGGTGGAGGAGCTATTTATACTTGTCCCCCAAAAACTAGCCGTTATACTGAACCAGTTAAAAGCGGTCCCTCCGATTTTCCAAAACGGTCCCTCCGGTTTTTCTGAACTAGCCGTTAGAGGTTTAAACCAAAACCGGTCCCTTCGGTTTCGTAAACCGGTTACACCGGTTTTCCCTGTCTCAGAGAGACTCGTGTTTTATGTGGTCATTGTGTTTCTCTCATCTCACTTGGGTTTTTCTTTGAGCATTGAGACATTAAATGCAGACCATGTAGCATCCCTCTTGATAGAGCGGCATGCCTAAACTCAAGATTAAATAAAAAGACAATTCTTTTTCTTGAGCTTGCATGATAATGAATTTTTCCACTTCTTCTCTTTAGTGCTTCATGAGGAGTGTCACATGTGCTTTTGCTGAGCGTCATCACCTAGAGTATGTGACTTGGAAACTTTTTATTCATAATATCCATTTCCATCTTTTAGTTCACAAGTCACATTATATCTTCATATTCCAATAAAGATTGATACTTGGAAATGTGTGACCACTTGTAGCTTGATCGGTCCATCGCGATTGCGCTCCACCTGCCCTTCACCATGTCTTGAGTCCCTCGGTGCCAAGACTCCATCTTGCCCTTCTCCCATGCATGGTCCGTCGCGGCCAAGTCATGTCAATCCTTCACCATCTTGCTATCTTGAGTCACACACAACTTTGTATCATCGTTATGCCTTCTTTTGAGTTTCTTCTTTGAAATATTGTTTTGATCAAGTTGCTTCCAAGATTAGTGCATAGAAGAATAACACTTGATCACATCTTTTTCTTGACAAAATCAATTTGTTGAGACCATCTCCTATCAATGGTTTTTATGTCCCATATTCATTTCAAACCTTGGATTGTCATAGTCTTGCTTTATATGGACCTATTTATTTGACACTTCTTCTTTTCATCACATAAGCCCATTTTCCTTACACAATTGTACGTTGTCAAAGATGATCATTTGGATTCATGAAAAGTATATTCTTCATGTTCAACCTGCTTATATACTCACAAAGAGGATTAGTTCTTTAATCATGTTGTCATACAACCACCAAAACCCACTAGGGACATAGATGCATTTTCAATCTCCCCCTTTTTGGTGATTGATGACAACCTTGATTAAAGCTTACAAACGATATTTATTAAGTAATTTTGAATGCATCCATATAGGATAAGCTCCCCCTAAAACTGTGCATATGAATGAGATTCATCAATTTTGGCCTCAAATGCCAATTTGCACATTTTAAAATAAATTCACAAGAGCTCCCCCTATATGTGTGCATTCGTGGGGTGCAATACGTGTGTGTGAACATATAGTACGTGATGCATATGTCAAGAAAACCACAAAGAAATAAATCAGAAAAAGAACCATATGTGCTGCCTGGCAAAATCGGTTGCTCCGGTTTGCCAAACCGGTGCCACCGGTTTTTCTAGACTTCACATATTCACTGGAAAAAACAGTACAATAATTCATAACAATTCAACAAGCATCACACCATAGCACAAATGAAAGATTCTAGAGACTTATTACAAGGTTCATCACTCAAAGAGCACACATTACAAAATATCTCAAGTCCACGAGGTAAAACAAGGAAAATGGACAAATTGGTTCTGTCTGGAAAAACCGGTTGCTCTGGTTTGCCAAACCGGTGCCTCCGGTTTTTCCAGACAAACCAGAACTGAAAAACAGAAATCAATGAAGACTTGGAGCTTTAATCCTTCTCTCCCCCTTTGTCATCTAGCACCAAAAGGGGTCTTCCTTGTCATCATAGATCACTCCTCCTCGTCGTCTTCCTCATCATCTTCATCATTGTTGGGCGGAGGAGGTGGAGGGTTAAATGGTGGCACTTGTGAGGTACCTGCTCCACCAGGCCCAAAAACAGCCCCACTGATGTCTGTATCTCCAAACCAAGAGGAGTAGGGGTTCTCCTGCTCATAGCGACTCATCCTCGCCTCAAACGACTCAATTTCTAGACTTTGTTCACCTTCAGAGGCAATAGGAGAGCGAGTAGGCTGAAGATTGCTTTGTTGGTGAAGTAGCTTCATTGTCCTTGTGTCCTTCTTTCTTGCTTGCCTCTCATGATGTGCCCTCACATCAGCATCATGTTGGGACCTACACATCCCAAAGAGCATACCAAAGAGTTTCTTGATAGGTGAGGGAGGCTTGTCCCTTTGCTGCCCACTCCCTCTAGGTGCTGCAGAGGTGGATGCACCATGAGTTGGTGCTTCTGCACTGTTGTCCACTGCTGCACTTCTCAAGTCATTCTTGATTCTCAGGGAAAGATGCTCCTTGTCATAGTCCACAGTGCGCCCTGTCACCCTCTCAATCATATGCATAATGTATGGGGCATAGGCACAACTCTTCAATGGGCTGTTGGAAATGACTTTTATCTCCTCCTAGATAAAGTCAAAGACTGAGAAGTCATGCCCATTTGCTCCCATGGCAGCAAGTATGTTTCTCTTGTAGGAGGGAAGCTTTGTGGGATCACCTTCCCTAGGAGTGAGGGTCTTCCTAAACAGCTTGTTGATGTAGGCATAGAAGGGAAGCAAGTCTGTGATAGTGTCATAATTTTCTTGCTTTCCTCTAGGATACATGTGCCTCAATCCTCTATCACCAAGGCGGGTAGCATAGTGAATCCTAGGACGATTTGCATCAAGCCGCCCAAGACCAAAAAGCCTAGCAAACTGTGCATAGTTCACCTCATACCACTGGCCTTCTGTCATCCAATGCATCTTTCTTGTATTTCCATGCTCCTCCACATACAAGGTGGCATAGAACTGGGCAACTACTTCATTGTTCCAATTCTTCTGAAAGCCAAGAATGTCCTTCATATGTTTTGCCTTGCATGCAGTAATGACTTCATTGAATATGGGATCATCCTTGTTTTCCATGTATGCCCAATCAACCCATTGTGCATTTGCCAGTGGAGTGTGCTTCTTTGACAAGATCACTGACTCATAGAAATCCTGCTGAAAGAATGTGTGAAACCTGTAGTCAGTGGCCTCTCTCTGAAGAGGTCTAGGGTCCTTGGCCCTCATCTCTCTCACAGCCTCTGTGTGTCCCTTGTAGCTTATCTTCTCTCTCCATCCCGGGTTTTGAGGTGGCCGGAATGAGAGATGTCCTAGATGCACATAGGCCTGAGGGATGATCTCATTCTCATCAAATTCCTAATGCTCTTCCTCCTCCTCATCACTCCCCTCTGAGCTGCTAGCTGCTGCTGTGCCAGAGCTCCCAGCTGTTGTCCTAGGAGCAGTCCTAGGAGCACCACTGGGAGGGACATAGGCCTCATCCTCCATATCATCATCATCAGAGGACTCATCTTCTTGCACTGGATTTGCAGGAGCGTCATCGGTAGTCACAGTATCTCTAGGCAGCCTTCTGACTGTCTGCTTCTGTCTCTGATAGACGGTGTCAAATTCTGTCCCTTGCCCATCATCATGCCTTGCCTTTACATTCCTTTCTCTTTCCTCGTCTGACATACTGACCCTGTGATAGATATGAATGAACAAGGTCTTAAGATACAATAGGGAAGGATAAAAGGAGGTTTGGATAACAATTAGAGGTAAAAATATGAAAATAGGTGTTCTCTAGAAAAACCGGTGCCACCGGTTTGCCAATCCGGTGCCTCTGGTTTTCACAGAGAAAACCTATGCTCATAATTTTATCTAAAAGTGTTCTAGGTAAACTCTAGGCATGACCAACACTTGGAAACAATGCTAGGACAAGATGAATCAAAGAATCGATCAAAAGCTTGAATTAGGGTTTCTCTGCCAAAACCGGTGCCTCCGGTTTGCCAAACCGGTCCCACCGGTTTTCATAGAGAAAACCTAGTTCACGAATCCGATCGATTTGTCCAAGTTTTATGGGGATTGGTTGCTAGGGAGGGCTCTAGGACGATCTAGGAGGCAATGTACCAGAGGAAAAATTGAATCTACCAAAGGTGCTAAGAGATCAAAACTTGAGACAATAGATACCTTTGGAGAGGAGAAAATCAAATCCGGTGGAAGAACCAGAGCCTCCGATCTTGGGGCACAAAGATCCACCCATGAGTTGAAGAATCCCACGGAGAGGACTACAAATCGCCAATGGGAGAGGAGAGAGGACGCACCACGGTTGGTTTGAGGAGAAAGAGATGAATGGGAACGAAGGGGTAAGTTTTGGGCTCGGGCTGGTTAAATCGACAAAACCGGTGCCACCGGTTTGCCAAACTGGTGCCTTCGGTTTTGTCAGGATTTAAACAAAACCAGATTGAGAGGGGATCTTCAATGAATATTGCTTCCAAGCCTTGAGTTCCTTGCATTTTCCTTTGTAGATAAAAACCTTGATATTTATGATGGAGAATATGATGATGATCAAGATTTGATTTGAAGAGATTTTGGACTTGAGAGAGAAGATCTCACTAATTGTGGTTAGCCAATCAAACAATCAAGGAGAACAATAACCACAAGTAGCTAGACATGATCACAAAGATCAAGAGTCACAAAAAAAACACTTAGGACAGGATATTATATATATATGTCCTTTATTAATTTTGAAAAGTCCTATCTTAACTCACAAAGAGCATGTTTGTGACATGAGTCACACACAAGCCAAGGCATATCCTACCATTTGAATTCTATATGCATAATAAAGAACAAAAGAGGTCATGAGGACATACCTTTGGTGGCTATCTTCTTCATTTCAACAAATAAAGGTTACCAATTTCCTTGTGCTTATTTATTCTTTATTATTTGTGTTTAATTTTCCAAAAATCACTTTTGATGCACTTTCAATGATAGACACTTAGAATTAGTAGCACAAGATGGATTCTCACACATAGTAATTATCCATTCATATCCAAGCAAGAACCACCTCAAGAAATAGAATATATGTTTTCTGTCTAAACCGGTCCCTCCGGTTTAGCAAACCGGTGCCTCCGGTTTTCACAGATAACATATATTGAATTAAAAGCTAAACTGAGATAGAGAGTTACTCCTTTTTGCTTGATCTCAGCATGAGGCATCATTCATCATAACTTATTCCATATTGAGACTAAACACAAAACAACTCAGCAAAAACATTAGTCTCCTTTTGACTCAAGATATAAAATGAATCTCCCCCTAAATATGTGCACCAAATCTTTTAGATAATTTGTGACATGTGCATATGTTCTATTAGGAACATAGAGAGGTTCAAATTATATCTTGGTCAAGGTTGGAAGATAATTAAAACCAAGAAAGGAGAACAAGTCAAGGAATACTCACAACTACAAAAGTTCATCAGGAGAAACCGGACCCTCCGGTTTGCCAAACCCGTGCCACCGGTTTTCCCAGATTCCCTGTTTCTTCACTTCATCAGACATATCCGATGGTCATCGGACATGTCTGATGACACAAAGTGGCAAAGGCACTGTAGTCCGATGAGCTTGTCCGAGACGTCGGACTTTCCACACGGCATCGGACAAGTCCGATCACTATTGGACAAGTACGACGGCCATATGTGGCATCTTTACTGGAGTCCGATGGACTTGTCCGATACATCGGACAAGTCTGAGAAACTGGTCCCTCCGGTTTTACAAACCGGTCCTACCGGTTTTCCTGAGTTCTTGATTTCCTGATATTTCATCAGAATTCCTTTCCTTCTTGCTTTGTGTTGCTTTCTTGACTGCTTGTTTCTATTCATCAATTCTGAGAGATATTCACATAACAATTTTTCTCCAAGGTAGACATTAATTGCATCTCGTTACAAAATCATTCATGCTCATATACTTGAGAGCATTCCACAAGTAGTAACATGAACTTGTGGGGTCATTGCTGCAGAAATAAGGAACAAGACAAAGAGTGTTTAGTGCTACTTATTCTTTTCCTTGATATCATTGATGTAGATAGTATTTTAATGTCTCCATGCTTGGCAAGTTTGCATGTTGTTCCACCATTCTTGTGCATGCCAAGTCATCAATGCATCACCTGCAGCTTATAAGCACTTTCAAGCACTTTTTGGTACCCAACGCTTGTTCGGTCCTTGAGGGTTAGTTAAATAAGATTTTGGCACCCAAATAGACTTTGTGCTAGCAATAGGTGAGCTAATCACTTTGATAGCCCAAGTGTCATTGTTGGCCTTAATAGATACAAAATCATAATTGACCAACTTGGAACTAAGAACTTGAGTCAAGGGGCAATCCTTACTAAGATGTCCTTTGTCCCGACACGTGTCGCATGTTTGATGCTTAATTCTTTTGGACTTGTCCATAATTCTCTTCTTGATGTTTTCATTCTTGTCCATGTGTCTTGTGTATGCTAACACCAAGCCTTTCTCTAATTGCTTGATGGAATGGAGCTTTTCTGCAGAAACCGGTCCCCCCGGTTTGGCAAACCGGTCCCTCCGGTTTTGACAGACTTGCTCCATTCTTGTATCTCTTGGACATGAGGCTATCTTGTGTCCTTTATCCTTGCATCCAAAGCATCTTCTTTGAGATAGACTTCTTTGTCTTCTAGAGAGTATAGATTGGCCATTTTTTCTTGATGGGCATTCCGAAGCAAAATGTCCCATTGATGAACACTCGAAGCACTTGATGTGTAATTTCTTGTTAGTCTTTTGCTTGTTTCTCATATCATGAATCTTGTTTAAGTCAGTGGGAGGGCTTTTGGCACATGTGGTTGTTGATCCCTTCTCAAGCTTCTTCACCATGATATCACGGTTATCTTGAGATGGTTGCACATGGCATTTGCCTTTCAACCGACTTAAGTCCATGTTTCTACAATTACTTGCTCATCATGTGATGGCTTTGCTTGAGAACAGCAAGTGTTAGCACAAGGTAAAACAATTGATTGTGTTGTGCATGTGCATGTGTGAGATTGAGAAGATTTTACCACAGTAAGTGCAACCTCATGAGTTGTTTCTAGCATGGTATATGAGTCAATGAGCTTCTCATGTGAGCATAGAAGATCACCATGTCTCTCTTGCAATTTCTTATGCATGCTAGCAAGCTTTTGAAACTCAGCCATGATCATTTTGTTTGCTTCCTCTAGCTGTGCTATATAAGAAGATTTGTTAGTAGCACTAGTATGATCATTCCTTGAGTTGTTAACCTTTTCAACTAAGGATACATGAGACTTTCTTTGTCTCTTGGCCATGAAACAAAAAGATTTTTCATCATCTGAGCATGAGCTTTTTGGTGACATAGATTCTTCACTTGGTCTAAATCTGCAACTAGGATCTTCAACTTGATCATTAACAGAAATAGTCTCTGTTCTGCCAGAACCGGTGCAACAAGTTTGGGAAACCGGTGCCTCCGGTTTTCCCAGATTGGCAGTTTGAGTCTTCTCTTCTTCATTGTTGGAATCATCATATATTTCTTGAATACGAGTCCACATAGCATGAACATTCTTCAACTTGTATATCTTATCGAAGACGTCCCTACTCAATGCACCAAATAGGGCATTGGTAGCTTGGGCTTGGAGATGTAGGCATTTTTCTTGTGCTTGTGTGGTAGATTCCCTGTCAATGTTATGAGAAAAACCTACATCCACAACCCACCAAATATGAGATCATCTTAGTTTTTCAATTGGCATAATTTGTGCCATCAAAGTATGGTGCCTCATATGAAGGTTGTGAAACGATAGAAAACGAGGCACTACAACAACCATAAGGAATTTGACACATTTTACCTTACGACATGATCAATTCTCCAAGCGGTTAGGCCTAATAAGGAGATTAGGCTCTGATACCAATTGAAAGTCCCTTACTGTCGCCTAGAGGGGGGTGAATAGGCATTTCTAAAAATTAACAAAAACTCGCAGCGGAAATAAAACTGTCAAAACCGGTTGCTCCGGTTTAGCAAACCGGTTACACCGGTTTTGTCATAGAGCTTGGAATAAAACAACTAATGAAGAGAAAAGAACCAAGCACTCAAGACAAGCAAGCTATCGAAGCAAACACAGAAACTACCCCAATTAGATTCACAAAGAATCAACCTCAGAAAACAAACTTCCAAAACCGGACCCACCGGTTTGGGAAACCAGTTACACCGGTTTTCCTGGAACAGATGGAAATAAAATAAGTAACACACTAACCAGAGGGACTACACTAGTGTGAACTACACAAGAGGGTAATCAAGATACACACAAACTAGATTCACCAAGAATCTACACAATTGAGTACTGACCAGAACCGGTCCCACCGGTTTGGGAAATCGGACCCACCGGTTTCCTCGGGGCAGAGAGTATAAAGCAGGAAATAATCGCGCCCCACTTAGTTCTAGCAAACTTAAAGATCTTAACAGAGCATGCAAGATCTAGAACAAATAATCACTAAGAGTACTAGCACAACTACATATGCAACCTATGAATCACAAATAAAAGAAGCAAGAACTAAAGAAAACAAACCAAATAAAGCACGCGGAGATTTGTTTGCCGAAGTTCAGATTCACCCCGTGAACCCTACGTCTCCGTTGAGAAAGCTTGAGCTGCCCACAAGGCACACTACAAGCCGGGTCTCTTTCAACCGTTTTCCCCGATCCACTATCTTGGCTTCTTTCCTTGCGGAGGCGAAGCGGACCTTCATAAACTTTCTCAAGGCTCACCACAAGCTTGGGAGCTCTAGGGCGACGCCTAGCCGACTAGGAGGATTCACCTCCAAGAGTAACAAATGCTTCACGGATTTACAACACAATGCTCAAATGCTCAAGTGTAGAATTTTCTCTTTTGTGCTCTCAATCTCAATCCCTCTCAACCCAATGCTTAGTATTTCTCACAAATCACTCAAACCTCACAAAGAGGTGTTGGGGAGAGCTCTACAAAGCTTTGGATGTATTTTCTTTGTGTACACGATCAGCCCCCTCCAAAGGAGGGGTGGAGGAGCTATTTATACTTGTCCCCCAAATACGAGCCGTTATACTGAACCAGTCAAAACCGGTCCCTCCGGTTTTCCTGAACTAGCCGTTAGAGGTTTAAACCAAAATCGGTCCCTCCGGTTTGGTAAACCGGTTACACCGGTTTTCCCTGTCTCAGAGAGACTCGTGTTTTATGTGGCCATTGTGTTTCTCTCATCTCACTTGGGTTTTTTCTTTGTGCATTGAGACATTAAATGCAGGCCATGTAGCATCCCTCTCGATAGAGCGGCATGCCTAAACTCAAGATTAAATAAAAAGACAATTCTTCTTCTTGAGCTTGCATGATAATGAATTTTGCCACTTCTTCTCTTTAGTGCTTCATGAGGAGTGTCACATGTGCTTTTGCTGAGCGTCATCACCTAGAGTATGTGACTTGGAAACTCTTTATTCATAAGATCCATTTCTATCTTTTAGTTCACAAGTCATATTATATCTTCATATTCCAATAAAGATTGATACTTGGAAATATGTGACCACTTGTAGCTTGATCGGTCCATCGTGATTGCGCTCCACCTGCCCTTCACCATGTCTTGAGTCCCTCGGCGCCAAGACTCCATCTTGCCCTTCTCCCATGCATGGTCCGTCACGGCCAAGTCATGCCAATCCTTCTCCATCTTGCTATCTTGAGTCACACACAACTTTGTATCATCGTTGTGCCTTCTTTTGAGTTTCTTCTTTGAAATATTGTTTTGATCAAGTTGCTTCCAAGATTAGTGCATAGAAGAACAACACTTGATCACATCTTTTTCTTGACAACACCAATTTATTGAGACCATCTACTATCAATGGTTTTTATGTCTCATATTCATTTCAAACCTTGGATTGTCATAGTCTTGCTTTATATGGACCTATTTATTTGACACTTCTCCTTTTCATCAAATAAGCTCATTTTTCTTACACAATTGTACGTTGTCGAAGATGATCATTTGGATTCGTGAAAAGTATATTCTTCATGTTCAACCTGCTCATATACTCACAAAGAGGATTAGTTCTTTAATCACGTTGTCATACAACCACCAAAACCCACTAGGGACATAGATGCATTTTCATATAGTGATGTTGTAGTAGAAGCTCCTTCAAAATCAAGAAAAACATTGAAGCTCTCTTCCTTTACTCGGTCAGTCCAAGGCCAACAACAAGAAGCATGGGAGCTTCTCCTTCTACTCCAACTAGTACGGGCCTGTAACTAGAAGAAGGGCAGCAGAAATGGCGATCTCACCAGGAGGCATTGCTCGAAGGCTCGTCATAAATTAGTGCTATGTGTAGCAGGATCCTATGCTTTCGTGTCACCAGGAGACAATGCTTTTGTTAGTTCGTGTAATCTGAATCTAATGTGAACCATGTGTAATCGAACCATGCTTTTGTTAGTTGTGTCATTTGTACTCTCTCTGAACCAGTGGCGAAGCTTAGAAGGGGCCAAGGTAGGCCATGACCCCCCTGCCTATTACATTTTTGCACTAAATATACAGTAAATTAGGTACTGTTCATCCTTATTTTGGAGTTAATAAGGGAGACTGCCCTCCCCCCCCCCCCCTACCTCTTTACTGAAGCTTCGCCAATGCTCTGAACCATGTGTGATGTCAATCAAGATGCTATCTTATTCTCAGTTTGTGATGTTATGTTGTTTGTTTAGACTATTATCTTTTTTTTTATTCAGTTTGGGTTGTTATGTTGCTGTTGAACGAAGAGGTAAGGACATTTTGTCTAGAAGTTATAGGCTGATGGTAATTTCCGAGTAGACATGCACTTTTCAGTGGTATTTTTCATTACTCTAAACTTTCAGTAGTATTTTTCATGAACGAGGAACTTTCGATGCTATCGAACCAATTTTCCCTAACGTTTTTAACAGATGAGCCTGACTCTCCCTTTTTGGTCTATTACAGCCCAAACATCAATGGTAACATACAGTAGATACAATACTAATAGTAGATAATATTCGCAAAAAAAAATAATAGATAAGATTGACGTCAACTCTTTTAACACACGACGAGTGCTTCATTGATCGTTGGACATTTTTGTTTTCTAAACTTTATTGAGCATTTTACCATTTAATGTTTTAACGTATGGGCCTGACTGATCCTATTTTTTTATCATTGTTCTTAGGTTCTGGACAACGTCCCAAGTTCCCGCCACGTCACGCTTTCTACGACCTTCTTCGCGCCCTTGGTACACAGCGACCAGTAGCCTCATCTTCCACTTCTCTTGCGTGCGTGCAACGACAGGCGGCCTCGGCACCGCAACCTCATTTTGGTGACGATGGGCACGCATCTTGTGGACGGTGGTATGGCATCAGTTACACGTCGATCGTGAGTAGCGGACGAAGTTGACGAATTAGTCATGACGATTGTGTCATGTCCCAGATGGCCAGATGCATACAATCCATAGTACAACTCTACATGAGTATGATCGATACATGCTTAACTTGTGCGACCCATTTTGATGTGATAGTAAAGCGTATTGAACATTATATCTGAATCTGATCACACGTACCAATAGCATTATTGACATGATGTCCATCTCCATGTTGATTACGGTGAATGCAATGCAACCACAGGCGGAGCCAACCAATCCGTTGCAAAGGGCCATGCGTTTCATCCAGGCCATCATGCGCAGTCAACACATGCGTGGTCTCTACATGAACGAAAAAGCATCCACGTACAATTAGCATGCGCGGTAAAGAGCAGAAATACGAGCTCCGGCGCGTTCCGCTGATCAGCGCGGGCGCTGCTGGACCTTGGACCAACCACCCTTACAGCGCCACTGGTTGTGGTCAAGGTTTACATAACCGAATGAACCGATAAAACCAGTTGGGACCGGTTCACTGGTTAATCAGAAAACCAGAATAACCACCGGTTAACCGGGCAAAAATTAATTTGGAGAGTTGGCTATCGGTAACCGGTTAACCGGCCGGTTGCACTGGTTAACCGATAGGTTTTGGTGGTTAACTGGTCGGTTACACCGGTTTTAATCATAGAATTTTAAAAATAAATTTTTAAATTCATATTTAACGGTTAACCGATCGATTACACCGGTTAACCAACCGGTTTTTCCAGTTAACCATTCAGTTTCACCGATTTCAATATATATAAAAAAATTTAAATTTTAAAAATATTTAAATCAAAACCAGCGGTTAACCGGCCGATCAGGGTAACCAGCCCGAACTGGTTTTTCGGTTAACCGGGTTAATCGACCGGTTAACTGTGGTTTTGTTAACCTTGGTTGTGGCGCGTCCGTCCTTGCGAGGAGGATCACCAGAAACCTACCTCTCGCTCTTGCAGTTGCAGCATCTGGTTACACCACCAATGATTAATTCGGTAAACAACATACTCACTCTGTACAACAATATAAAAATTTCTAGGTTATATGGTTTGTTTAATAATATAAAAATTTTTAGATAGGGTCTACTCCGCCTCATTTTTGAAGGAAGGCGACTTCCATCCCCAAGCCAGATGCCGCCTCCATCCGTATTCCAGGTCGCCGTCACCTCATCTTTCTCGGCTTGCGGACGCTCATCTTCCTCGACTTGCGGGCACAGATCCACCCGCCGCATGTGGTGGTGATGGTAAAGGCGAAACTTGCGGTCTGGGGGATGGCGCGCGAAGCCGCCTCCACCAAGGTCGAGGTCATCCTACTCCTAGGCGAAAGGCAACCTTAGATCTAGAGTTTGGACACCTCATGGTTGCTCCGGCCCTTCTCCCTCCCTCCTCGCTCGATCCATTGCTGGGCCGTTGGCCCCTTTGAAGTTGCATCTGGTAAGACTTTATTAAGAGTAGCAGAGTCTTTTAACTTTTATGTTATTTTTGTCTTTAAATTCTAAAAATTCTTATATTATTGAAAGAAAGGAGTACAAATGCAATCGACGGAGAGAATCTTGGGGCAGCAGCGGTCGTGGTGGTAGCCTGGTATACTGCCGCTGCAGCTGCTGCAGCTGTGAGCAGCAACCCAGCACCAGTTACCAGTTTGGTCGTATGTGTGTGTGAGCCGATCAACCAGAGTCGTGCATTCACTGTGATTCGCGCAGCAAAGAAAGGCTGCAGTGGGCGCATGCAAGTATGCAACTACAGGGGATCCAGCAGCCTTCGAGCTGTTGCAGGGGACCTCATCTCGACCCCTTATAACAATGCTACCCCATGCTTTTTAAGTTTTCATGGTGCAGCTGGTTGATTTTTCAGCTGTGGTTGTAACCTGATGCTGCAAGCAGCTGTGTGGGCAAGAACACATCATCCAACTCAACTATTGTCCAGTCCAATGCACACCACCTGAGCTTTGCAGCCAGTCGCCACTAACAAAAGTCCACAAACGTCCATTCTTTTATATGGAACCTGATTGCCTCCGTGATGAATCGATTACTGTTGAGCTCTAAACAGCCATGACAGGCAGCCGTACCACAACGACTCTTGTCAGCATATCATCAGCAGGTCGTTGAGCTGTAAGAACAACTGCTGCAAACTGCAGCCTGAAAAGGAGCCGGGGGGAAGTGCCTGTTTGCAATAATCACTATGCTCCATCTGTGGGTACAGTTCATCCGGGACGAGCCTGTCAAATAGAGCTACTGAAAAGCAGCAATGACCCAGATCAATCATGCAGTGAGCGCTACTCCGATCAAGCTGGGGTACAGTTTGTAAACTAGTGCACTCACAAAAAAACTGAAGATAGTGCAACTTTTTTAATTGATATTTTGAGATAATTAATTGGTCTTCTGAAACTTCGCCAATTGCTGAAAACCCGGAAGGAGTAGGAGTAGATTATAGTCAGTCATCATCCATATCAGGCCTAATGACATTGTTTTGATGAAACACGATCATCTATTGTGAAAAGTGAAAAGCTCTGCAGCGAGCCAAACAGCAGCCGCAAGATCTTGGGATATCTCACCAGATTTAACCGATAAAAAATGTGTCCTCTCGACCTACAGAATTGGCCAGAGCCTCTGATGAACTCATCACAAGATTGGCCCAGCAGTGACAATAATGCAGCTGTTCTGCACGCTACTATATGACCTTTTTGGCCGTGCAATTATCAGCACCACAAGATCTTGTGCAACAAAAATAATAGGATATATCGGCAGCATGAACGGGACATGATACATGCCGTTTGACAAATTTTCTGTACATAGCGGCCAAATGACCACTTGCTACTGGATATTTTGAATGGTAGCATTAAGGGTTACTTTTAATCAATGTTTTGACCCTTGGATCTAGATCCAATGAATACAAAAAGATAATTTTTTTATAGTCTATACATAATATTAATTAATACATATAACCCTATAAATAAATAAATAATAATAAAATTAAGGATTCCTGTGGACCACCATGCATTGCAAAATGATGTCGATTCCAAGGGTGCTCTCTTTTCATTCGATTAAAAAGAATCATTCCTGATTTTGAATTGTCACCATATGTGAGTTCATGCTTCTACAATGAGCTGTGTGATGCACCGTGCACCTTGACTTTGTGGGATGCATGGTTCTGGTGTTTCTTCTAAGCTTGATGTATATTCCTCATACATCGTGTTTTCCAAAAATAATAAAAGAAAATGTGCTCAGAGAATGGTGGATGAAAACGTGCATTGCATATTGTTCCTATAATTTCTATATGGAAAACGAATTACTCTATGCTCTGGTCTACGAAAATCTCATGAGATGAAGCTTGGTATTTACTCCTTTTGTTCTCAAATTTTAGTTTAAAATTATTGTCCTAAGGACGAAATAAGTAGTGTGGTGTAAAACTACAAGACAAAGAAGACCTTTGGTAGAGGCAGCATGAAAAAAAAAGTGTGAGAACAGTAAGGGACACTGCGACAGGCTCCCACGGTGGCGGCTTTTGCTTGCTCTGCTCGCCGGCCGGCCGGTCCCGCCGTGCTCATCATTTCTGATGAATCGGATCAGTGACCTACCTAAGTATACCGGAGCCGTTGGTAGATTGGGCTGGTTACTCGACGCCTGGCATTGTGGTAAAACAAAACTACCACTACAGTTTGCAATGATTTCGTAATTACTACCACGGTGGTACAAGGTAACCCTTTCTAGTGAACTATTAAATTATGCTTGGTTTTGTTAACATTATGTAACTAGCAAGATGATACATCAGTGTGCCACAACATGCATATGTATTCATCCTTTCATACTTAAATCCGCAATTTTATATACAGTTAAGTATATATAAACATGATATTGGTCACAACTAGTTACTCCCTTTGTTCCTGAATATGATAGTTTTTATAAAAAAAATTATTTTAAACACACTAACAAAATATGACTTCATTCTAAATACATCAACAAAGTTATAGTCAACTAGAATACTCTATGATTCTAAAAACTCTCGTTTATTTTAACTTTTTTATCTTAATATATAAAATACGTTTGAATCATGAACTCATGTTGATGGATACCTATCAGTGGGTACAGAACAAATAAGTATCTACTGTTTTTATGCAATGTGATAAATTGGATATAATCATATTTATACAATGAAACTTTTACACAAAAACATATTACAAAAGATATTTCGGAGCAAAAGGGTAATGTCTACTAAGTGGAACATTTAAACTCTTTTGGTAGATGGAATATATATGATTATAACTTTTAATTACATAATTGACTATCTATTCTATGCTCAGGGAAAGTACAATTGGCTGTTGTTACATTAAAGTAGAATTGAATTGCTTCTAAAAGCTAAATTTTGCCTCTATGGATATATCTCTTGTTTGACATATAACACGAGAAGTGTCAAGACATATGAAGACATTTTGATTTGATGAGATCTAAATAAGTGACATCAAACCAATTACAATAGTGGAGAAATTACTCAATACTAGTTATTGCGAAATCTCTTAGCACTAAAAATTACTAAACCGTGGGTCATCCACCACGAACCAAAACACAGAAACACAGCGATGCCACATATAATTTCTAGTTTCTTTTATATCCAAATAAGACTTTAAATAAATTTGTTTATTTTTCTAATCTTAAATATCCGTTATAGTATTCCAAAACTGAAGCATTTCACATAAAATCCATATATTAACTCAGCACATATTATGGTTTTCCATACGCTACAACTCTACAATTGCAAAACTATAAACCGAATCTATGGCACCTAGCTAGGCATATACTCGCATTGTCTGAAAACAGTCTAGACATTTACTCCCTTTATTGTTAAAAAAATATTGTTACAATAACAATTGTAGCTTGATTTTAGATTTATATATATATATATATAAAAGACAAAAATTTTAGTTTAGTATTGTCCTAAAAATATCGATCTGAAAAAGATGGGAGTAAATTTACACAGTTGATGTGGCAACCATCCAAACATGTGGTACGCCATAAAAAAGGTGGCATGCCTGAAAACGTTCCACTAGCCATACATGAAAATTTGGCGTGACGCCGCACATCGGCCCCTAACGCTCACACTGACACCGCTACTCCATGTAACAATACACTGGTGTCTGTAAAATAAAAGACACACTTTTGTCTGCCATCCTTGCCATGCTGCCACTACAAGAAGCATTATGGCGCACCAGCACCCATGCTAGGTAGCGCTTGCTTGCTCGAACCAGCTTTGCTCTCCCAGCCTTAGCTAGCTCCCGCCGTAACAAACAACCAACAAAAGCCGGCAGCAGCCAGCCCAGCCAGGTGCCATGAAGTCCTCCGCGTCGACGTCTCCTTCCCCACGCGCCGTCCACTGCTCCTCGCCGGAGCCACGGCGGCTGTCGTACTCGTACGCCGCCGCGGCCACCCCGGCGCGTGCCAGCGACGACTCGTGCGTGGTCAACGACGTGGACGCGTTCGCGCGCACCATCGCCGCCATCGGCTCCAAGCCCGCCACCTCCGACGACAACAGCAGCAGCCTCGCCTCGGTGCTGTCCCACTACGCGGCGCGGTGGCTCCCCGACGCCGCCACGTCATCCCCCTCCTCGGGCCGCTTCCTGCTCCTCCCGCCGCCGGAGAGCCCCACCGCCACGTGGCTGAAGAAACGCCTCCTCCTCGAGTCCCTCGTCGCCGCGCTGCCCCCGCTCGACGACCAAGCCAACAACGGCGACTCCGACGACGACGGCATCACGTGCGACTTCCTCCTCCGCCTCCTGCGGGCCGGGATCGTGGCGGGCGCGGACGCCGCGCTGCTCGGGGATCTCGAGGCTCGCGCCGCGCGGCGGCTGGACCGGGCGTCCCTCGCCGCCGTCATGATCCCGGCGTTCGGCCTCCGGCACGGCCACGGCGGCGGCGGCGGCGTTGCGCCGACGAGCTCGACGACGACGCTACTGGACGTGGCGCTGGTGCTCCGCCTGGTGCGCGGGTTCATGCGGGATGGAGGCGGCGGCGCGGCGGCCGCGGCGAGGGTGGCGCGGCTGGTGGACGCGTACCTGGCGGAGGCGGCGCTGGAGGCCGGGCTGCGGCCGCCGGAGTTCGAGGAGCTCGCGCGGGCCGTGCCGGCGCACGCGCGCGCCAACGACGACGGGCTCTACCGCGCCGTCGATACCTACCTCAAGGTCAGTGCATGTGCATCCGCTGCGCTGGGCGTGCGTGCTTACTCAATCATCCATCTGTTGCGCTTACGGCAGCAGGACATGGGCGCAATAATAAACATCTTTCTGTTGCTAATGATGCTCATGTTTTGTTTCGCTTAACTATAGTCTTTTCCGTTCAAGAATATCATGGGTAGTCTTACAGAAACGGTCTCCACCACTTCGTAAAATTGTTCTTTGATATCTCTAGGTTGTTCTTATCAAATTAAGCAATGTCACCATATAAAATACTTTAAGGAGTAATATCGTTATTCTTTCACTATTTTATCGAATCTGAGGTACAAAGAAAAAGAAGATGATGATCCTCATCCTCATCAGAGTCGTACTAAAAACGTCTTGATCGCATCGGGCTTTGGTGATATGAAAGACCAAAAAGGTGTGTTGTATTGTTGTAGGATGTGATTGGCGCACGAATACCCATGTCCGGCACTGGCCGATATGAGTATGACTGCCATTGACGCATACTGCGCTCGCGGTTAAAAAGCACAGCAGTGAAATGGCCAGAATGCCAGATACTGTGCTCGGGCGCATGTTTTAGTTTGTTTGACCCCAGCTGTTCAACTTGGACCATCGATAAGAAAAAATGATTAGCAATACTTTGTTTCTATATAAAGAAAAATGTTCCAATAAGATTTTTGTAACTTGGATTAAAGAGTCTAAAAGTGAAAAATCTAATACAAGAAAATTTTACCTGATAGCAATAGCACCATCCCTGAGATATAACATTGTCAAATCGTAAATGGGGACATATATTATGTGCGTTGTTAGACTTAACATCGGGTATGGAGGGCGGCAAGTTGCCCCAATGATGATGACATGCGAGATGGTAAGAATTCTGAGGCGTCACTAATTGTGGATGGTGAAAGATCATTGGTTTAACCAGGGGTGTGGACATTGTTTCTCGCCCGATTAGCATGGTTCGCATCCCCATAAATCCTTGCAATGTCAGGAATAGGGGCGAGGCCAAGGTTGGAGGTCCATGTTCCATCTTAATCCTCTAGTCGGTGTTCTCCTTCATCGTTCTCTTGTTATTCAATCACCACTTGTTCTCTTGTTCTTCAATCACCACTTTTTTTCTCCATAGAAATGCAAGTCAGTCGAAGGGGCCTTGCCCCCCCCCCCACCCTACCCCCCGGTGTGCTAGATCCGACACTGGTCGGGATGAATGTAGAGGAAAAAAGATAAATGGATGCTCGCGTGTGGAAGGAGAGAGAAGATGTGGATACTATTGGTTAACATTGCTCAACCAAAAAAAAAAACCAAAATTCATAACTCATGAGCATGTATGATATATAACTAATATTTTTCTTTATTAATTATATCTACATGACTCCTTTGCAAGAGAAAATTACTGTTGTTGGTCATCTACAGTGGTACACCCCACTATTTTGTATCGTTCCGAACCCAAGTACTGTAACATACAGTCCTGTTTTGGCCTCTCGATGTTTATAAGCTATATGCGTTCCTGATAGAAATCACGTGAGCTACCTCAGTCTACAAGTGGTACAAAACAAAGCGAATCGCCTGTCGTTGCACATGGAGTCTCTGTGTAGTACATGTCAACTAGATCGCTACCGCGTCTCCTTGTGATATTGGTCCGTTCCGTTCTGTTCATTACGTACATAATCAACTCTGTTGTGAAGGAAATAATCTTTTTAAAAAAACGACTCTAGTTTTCAACACCAGTACATGATGGCGCGTGTGCTGTGCATGCAGGCGCACCCGCGCGCGAGCAAGGAGGAGCGGCGTTCGCTGTGCCGGCTGATCGACGCGCGGAAGCTGTCGGCGGAGGCGGCGGCGCACGCCGCGCAGAACGACCGCCTGCCCGTGCGCTGCGTGCTCCAGGTGCTCTTCTTGTCGTCGGAGCACGGCAAGCAGCTCAGCCACCACCACCGCGGCCTCGCCGACCTCAGCGGCGGCGGCGGGTCCTTCCGCGACCTGCTGCAGGCCAGGAGCCTCGCCTCCGCCGGCGCGCGGTGCCCGTCCAAGCGCGAGGCCGTGCTCGCGCAGCAGCACCACGAGATGCGGCGCCTCCGCGAGGACGTCGCACGCCTCCAGGTGCGGTAATGGACACAACAACAATGATGCCATGAGATTTTTCTTTTCGAAAAAGAAACGGAAATAGATGCGTGCGTTCATGGCTTCTCGTGCATCATAAGTAAAGGAGTATATGTGATATATGTATGCAGGTGCAGTGCCACGCGCTTCAGGCTCAGGTGGACCGGCTGATGGGCACGGAGGGCCGCCGGCGGCGGGGCCTGTTCCGGTGGGGCGCGGCGTTCCTGTTCGGCGGCGCGGCGGCCGCGGCAAGGGTCGACGACTCCGACAGCGGCGTGGACAGGACGCCGCTCAGCGGCGGGAGGAAACACCACGCGCCCACGCCGGCGACGGGCACGCCGACCGTGGCCAGGTGGCGCAGGTCGCACTCGTGATCGCGAAGCCGAGGGAGGGTCTGGCTTGGGAAAACGTCACCGCCGACGTGCCCGTCCATTACTCGAACGAAGTGTGCAGTGTGTGGGTGCGTGGTTTATTTGTTGCTCTGTTTTCTCTGCTTTATTTTCCAGAGGCGGTGGGTCGATCACTTGGTTGTTCGGCTTGAGGCGAGCTCTTCGTTCCGACTGGATCTCGGCGTCATGCCAGTCGACTGCTGTACTGCATGCAATGCTAGTTCTTTTCAACTGTTTGTTTTTCGCTCTCTCCCTGTGGACCGTTGAGAAGTATCAATCCATGTAGGTCTAAGGCCTTCACACAAGTGTCAGTGTTTGTTAATGTCAGGATATGGCTCACTATACGGCTTTTACAAGCCATATTATACAAAATGCTCTTAAAAGCCAACTTTTTGAAACAAAAACGCTCAAACAAACGTAAACATGATCTAAGATTGTGTCGGCTTGAAGTGTGTCCATATCTCTCTCCGTCTCACATTAATGCTATTTTTTTTTTATCATTTTTCTTAGTATCCTTGACCATGTAACAACATATTCGAAAAGGGCTCCGGTTTCCAAATTCTCATTGATTTATGCTAAATCACAAAATTTGCACAATTTATTTCTAAATAAATTTAGAACAAAGGTATGTAGATGGTGGAGGCAATAAGAAATTAGACGGTTCATTAATTAAGAAGAAATACACACCCAAAATTCTAAATTCACATTGAAGAGTGTTTGAACTCAGATGGTAAGGGTGTATATCCACGTCATTAATCACAAGATCAAGGCTTCGTTTCTAACAGCTCAAGGGAATATGTTTGCAACTAGAGTTTGGGAGTAATAGATGTAGAGGCAAGTAGTTCAGTATTGGGGCAGAGGGAATTCGTCTTCACAAAAAAGGGTAGAGAAGATGCAATGGCGAGACAGATCAGTGCAACAGCCAAAAAAGGGAGAGAAAAAAAATGAAATACGAAGATTTGATGTTGGCACATCTAATCATGCCGAAGTTTCCATTAGACTGTCTTTATTTCATCGATCCAGATTGCACATAGCATTTCAGGTTCCAACTCTGATCTCAGACTCAAGTGCTCTCAGCTTCAGCTAGTTCAATTCTGAGGCTGCTCTTTTTCTTCTCCCTCGGGCGCAACCTCCAGCATGTCCAGCGCCGACTTGTCCGTCCCGAACGTCTTCTTCCTGACGACCATGTACTCTGGCCACGTCACCGCCCGGTACACGGGCCTGGTCCCCGGCAGCACGGCGGACGCGAGCGGCGCGACGGTCATGTCGCCCGGCGGGCCGAGAAAGTACGGCACGGAGATGCGCTCGTGCTCGCTGTTGACGACGGCGCGGTGGAGCGCGCTGCGGAAGCGGCCGTTGGTGAGCACCTGGAACAGGTCGGCGACGACGACGGCGAACGCGCCCGGCAGCGCCGGCACGGTGACCCACCGGTCCGGGCCCGGGCGGTGCAGCTGCAGGCCCGGCACCAGGCTCTGCATGATGAAGGTGAAGAAGCCCGAGTCCGTGTGCGCCGCCAGGCCCATCGCGCGGTCCGGGTCCGGGCACTTCGGGTACCTGCATATATATATATATATATATTGTTACGTGCACGACGGGTACACACGTCGATACGTGCAACACAAATAATGGTCATTTTCGTCACGTTCGTTTAGGAAAGGCAAATGTTGTTGGTGAGTCAGTCAGAGATGTACTGCTGCTTACAGGTTCAGGTGCATGGTCGCGGTCAACGTGTCACTGACCTTCCTTTCCGTCTCGCCGGCGATCTGCTCGTCGGTGAGCCCCAGCGCCCTAAAGAACACGTCCAGCAGCTTGCCGCCGACAACCCTCATCTCCCTGTGATACTCCTCCATCACCTCGCTGCACACGCAACGATGACAAAGTTACAAAAAAAAAAAAAAAAAAAAAAACGCACTGCGTTACTACCACAGCATGATGACGTGACAATGCAACACAACACGAGACGCACGCAAGGACGTACCAGAAGCGTTCGTACTCGTCGCCGGCGTCAGGCCAGACGCGGCGGAACTCGTGGCGGACGGCGGCGGCGGGGAACGTGTAGCCTTCCGACCACATGAGCCTGTCGAAGTGCAGCGCGTAGGGCGGCACGCCGTACCCGCCGGAGTCCCGCGGCCCGCGGGCCGCGCGCGTCTTCTCCGGCGCCGGGCGCGCGAACAGCCGCGCGATCTGCTCCTGCGCGCGGGCCACCACCTCCGCGGGCACGCCGTGGCCCACCAGCAGGAACCCGCCCCACTCCCGCGCGGCCCGCGCCACGGCCCGCGCAACAGCGGCCGGGTCATCGCTCATGTCCACCACGGGCACCGCGTCGTCGCGGCCCGTGGCCTCCACCGTCGGGTAGTTGTGCGGGCCCGACCACACGTGCGTCTCCGGCACACGGTCGGCGGTGCGGAACTCGAAGTAGGGAGCGGCGGCCGGCGAGGTGGAAGAAGGCATGGTGGCGGATTGCAATGGTTGACTAAACACGAGATGGAAGTGAGGAAGCTAGACGTCGCCCGGGATGTAGTTACATAGGACGAGCAGTGCAGGCGACAGATCATCAGGATAACCACTGATTAAATGAGTAGACGGGTGGTTTTGGCAAGCAATTACTCTGTGGGTTTCGAATTTACCCCGCGACATCATCCATGACAGGGCACGCAACAATATTAACGTGTGTGTGATCGAGCAAGCACAGCATATATGTGAATCGATTCATGAGGCGCGCGCGAGTGAGACAACTGTACCAGCATGGCACCAATGCACCATGCACGTCCGCAACGTCTCTTGCCACATCACATTATCACAATGCGGTACGCGTGGCACGCAACAGACGCCAAGGGTGACACTTGCCTGTGCACTGGCAGATCAGTTTCAAAAAAAAAAAATCTTTTTGGCGAGAAAGGTGATGCTGCATGCAAGCCGTGACGTGACGTGACGAGAGTGGTTTTGAGGCTAGGCGTTTCAGTTTAATTGTTTCTTCACGGCATTGTTAGTTACCGTTTCGAGTTCTCAAGCAAAAGGCCGGAGAGAAGTGATCATAAGCAAAGTGTCGAAGGAAAAGGCACAACTCAGATGCGGCACTCCACGCCATGCTCCTCGACCGCTTCGTGTTTCAGTTTCAGTTTCTTTTTCGAGAACATGCCTTAGGCGCGCGTATTTCACTAATAGCAACAAGAATTACATGCAACCAGGCCACCGATTTGAGAAAATCAAGCCGATGGAGACAAAAACTTACAAGATTACTTATTACTAGTGATATAAAAAACGCGACCTATGGCCAAACACCCACACACACCACTGCTCAAGGTATGGTGCACAAACCTACAAACAACAATATCAACAACAAGCTAACAAGAAGACGCTCTAAAGCCTCGAAACACTTGGCACCCACACTTCAGAACACAACCTTCTTTGTGGACAGGCTGATTCCCACCAGGTCTATTTCTCCAGGTCAAGCTGCTGCCTAATATGTCCTGGGCCGAAATGGTCGTGCTTCCAGGGCTATTCTCTACGGGCCAACATACTTTTTTTTTTCAAATTAATGAGTTATTTTGGGCTTTGCTTCTTTTGCAAACGTTGTATCCTGCATGGTCTCTAAAACAGAAAAGAAGAAGTAACGTCTTCTGCCATGCCGGTCTTCTGCCTATTGTTAGTAGGTTCAATATTCAATGATATCGTAACGCCAAAACTTAAATTTTAGCAGGTCCATAATAAGGTACCTAAGTGCATGTTCAATTAGGAGTCACACCTTACCACACCAAACCTAAACTTTTTTTAACTCCCTAACTCGCATGTTACATACTCAATGCTGATTGTGACGAGGCTAGCTTATACACGAATACAACAACAACAAAGTCTTTTATATTCTCAACCAAATCGAAGTAAGCAATACACAAGGACAAAAAGGAAAGGAAGATAGAAAGGAAGAAAAAAAGGAGAGAAAGGACACTAATAAACCAAATAGAGAAGGACAAATTTAAAGAGAGGGAAACTAAAAAAATCAAGGGTCTGACATGTGAATTGAACTTCCACGTCCTCATCCTATATGTAGCTAGCTCCTTGATGTTATTCCAACCCTTCATATCTCTCTTCATGACTATGAGTACTAATATATTTCAAACAATGATGAAAGAATATATAAATAGTAAATAGATGATTTTGTTATAGTTGTTTTTCACCAAGAAAAGAAGCACTTAAATTATGTAGAAACATTCCTCAAACATATTTATAGATTATTACACTACAAAGAAGGGGCTATAAGATATATCTCTAACACCTATCCTAATGAACCATGAAAACTGAGTGTAGTTACCACTCATCAGGCTCTATATTGGAACATGAGAAGAAAATATATAGAAAATGTCTTATTGGCCATTATAGTGGTAAAGATGGAGAAGAAAAGACACTTTTGCCCCTAACAATATTTTTGTGCCAATGTTTCTTATTAATCACATAATTTAGTTAATATAATTTGTTAATATGAACAAAATATGAGTACGTAGTTTAGGTTTTTAGCAGAAAAAATATTTTTACTATTGTAAAAAAAATACACATTGTTACTGTAAAAATTTCCAAAAATACATAATCATGATGTTTGCAAATTAGGTATTAACTGATATTTTTTCTAATTTCATGGTTAATAAGGACCATTGATCATAAAGATGCTGCTAAGGGTAAAAATGACTTTTGTTCTCCAACTTTAACACTATGATGACCAATAAGGAAAAAAAGTTTAACTCGATGGCCACTAAGAAAGTTGAAATTTTATGGCCAATAAAGAAACACAAAAACTTTTTATGGCCACTAAGGAATTTTCTCTTAACTGACTTGGGTGTGGAGGTTCACATGTTTTTAGACATGCGGTTGTACCAATGATTCGTATGTAAAGCATTTTTATATACAAATTTTTATATACACTAAAATATCAAATCGAATAAAATAAATCTGGGGTCTTAGGTATCATCCATCTTATTGTATATAGATAAAAATTCTAAGTTCAAATTTAACTTTCTTCAAAGTGAAAACATATTATACAGGTAATTGAATTCCTTACCTGCTAGTTCCCTAGGTTCTTAAATAGATGAAAATTTCACACATGAATATGTTGAAGTTGTGAATATGAAAACTGCTATATGTAAATTTATGGAAAGATTCATGCAATTACATTTTAATATATATGTTTTGATGAGAAATATCCGTTGAACATAATAAGAGTCAAATCAGAACATGTGTATACTGAAGAGTGTTTCTCTGTCCTTGGATGAAATAAATGAAGGTGGTACCACTTGGAGACACAGTGGGATCACTCATGTTGAGAGGACGATGAAAGTGTCAAAAGTCCAAAGATAATTTGATAATAGAAAAAAACCAGTAACTAACTCTAACCTTCTGTCCCTTTTTTTGTTGAACATTTGACTTTTAAATTTTTTATTAGTAAAGTAAATTCTTTGTATTAAACCTAGCTTACATTGAGAGAAATGTGATCCTGCATGCTCATTGTTTTTCATGCCACAACACATTGGTGAACCTGCAGAGCGATAGAGCTAAAAAGAAAACAAGCTCCAGAGGAATTGACAAATGGAATAAATGAAGAACAAAATGAAACAAATAAGTCAAATAATTGCATATATTTAATTTGAAGTGTCACTTGGAAAAGTTAAAGTTCTAATATAATCAAATAAGAGTAAATATAAAGTTCCCATGTTAATAACCCACTAAAAATAAAACGCATATATATAATCATCCGCACATCAAGTATCAGATTTAGTGTGTACTCAGTCCATATCAAATCTAACTCTATCGCCTATTTGAACATGAACATATATTAAAATCAGAAATTAAAAGAATGTAGAAATAGACTACGCATCGAGCATGCATGAACATCCAATTATTTGCATTATAATAATTTATGAAAAATATATATATGTCTAGCCTGTGGGATTCCTTGGATGGATGACTATAAGTCATTGCTTTAAATGTGTAATGATCCATAGCTCTATATCAGACAGATAGGCCGCCAAATATCTTTTCATTTGAAGAGCTTTATTTAGCATATAATAGAGCGCCAGGCCCCCCGTTTGGCAAGACTAGTGCAACCACAATATTGAAGAAAAAAAATAGACCAGAGTAAATAAATAATTTTCACAACTAGTCCAAACACATTCTGCAATTAACCTATAGCAGAAAAATAGTTTCAACCATCAATAACAGTATAACACTATGTACAATTCATAACAAACAAAAAGTAAGTTTATCTCATCTCTCTCATCAGATAGGCCGATGCATGTGACTCTTGAGGCTGAAGGAATTTTTATCCTGTTAAGCTACCACTGTTTTCCAACCATTAGGAGTTGCTATAAACTAGTGACAACATTTATGAGACCCAGGCCTATGGACTAGTATGAGAATTGAGCACAGAGATGACTCGTCATGCAAGCATGACAGACGCTCATCCTCGCGGTGCTCGCAAGCGGCATCGCGCTGGTTATGCATGAATGTGCAATTGGCAAGATGCCGCGCCGCACGTCGGCACCTCGTCACTCGCTGAGCATCAGCCGTCGTATATCTATAGAGACTTGGGAGAGACATCATATATTTTGGGCATTAAGATTTATAGAGATAGATTAAAAAGATTATTGATTAAGCCAAGACACGTATATCGATAAGGTATTGAAACGGTTCAATATGCAAGATTCTAAGAAAGATTTCTTGCCCATATCGCATAGCATTACTCTTAGCAAGACTCAGTGTCCTTCGACACCTGATGAGGTAGAGAAGATGAGAGCGATCCCGTATGCTTCGGCTATCGGATCCATTATGTATGCTATTATATGTATGCGCCCAGATGTAGCTTTTGCTCTAAGTGCTACAAGCAGATTCCAATCAAATCCAGGAGAAACTCACTGGGTGGCTAGTAAGAATATCCTAAAGTACTTGAGAAGAACTATGGGTATGTTTCTAGTTTATGGAGGTAAGGAAGAGCTCGTTGTAAATGGTTACACCGACGCTAGTTTTCAAACCGAAAAGGACGATTTAAGATTGCAATCTGGATATGTATTTTGCCTCAATGGAGACGCGATGAGCTGGAAGAGTTCCAAACAAGATACGGTTGCTGACTCAACAACAGAGGCCGAGTACCTTGCCGCTTCACAAGCTGCAAAAAAAGCTGTTTGGATCAGAAAATTTGTTTCTGAGTTGGGTGTGGTTCCTAGTGCGATCAGTCCAATGGACCTCTATTATGATAATAGCGGTGCCATTGCGCCAGCCAAGGAGCCTAGAGCGCATCAAAAGAACAAACACATACTACAGCGTTTTCATCTCATCCGGGACATTATTCATCGAGGTGACGTGAAGATATGCAAGGTGCACATGGATTCAAATATTGCTAATCCGTTAACAAAACCTCTCTCTCAGCCCAAGCATGAGGCACATATGAGATCCATGGGTATTAGATATCTACATGATTAATGTATGAGAGATTGTGTAATGTCTATATTTATGTGTGATTGAATAAAGTGTTATTCTGTTCCTTGTATAATAATTATTTTATTGATTGGCACGTACGTGACTTGTTTGTGAAACTTATTGTTCTTTTATAATATTATCCTAAATGATCTCTAGTTTCTTATCATTATGTGTGATAATGATAATTTATGGACTAGCACATGTATTGGTTGATGATCATATTTCACAGATCATAGATATGGAGATATCAAATCAATAATGTGGACGCATGTTGGCGAATATGGTGTTGGATTGACCCACTAATACACTCTGCTAAGATGTTATTATTGTGCCATCAGCTGTTATCTTGTATGATGTACCTTCGGGATTCTTAGACCTAAGATCGTTATTGATTCCTAGAATATATAATAGCACACTTAGAGGTTACCAAACGCTATTCTGTAACTGAGTAGTCATAAAGGTAATTTTCGGATATGCTATGAAACATGTCGTGGGGTGTGAGCGATCAAGATGGAATTTGCCCCTCTTGATAACAAGAGAGATATCTCTAGGCTCCTCGAGTTAGATGGATTTGGAAGTGCATGGCCATGCCAATATGATTAAAAGTTAATCACGGTGACTAAGAGTTAGTCATGATAAATCCACTAGACGTTCGAGTGAATGGTCGAGCTATTACAGGGATGGCACGTATCTCGCCTTGAGCTTGACTGATATCATGAGGCAAAGGGATCAGTGAATGCGTATGTCAAAGGTTCAGCCGATATGATCTTTATGTGTATACGAGAATCAATATATGCTGCTAGGTGCCGCTATTGATTTATGATTTAAAAAATAGCTTTCACATCATTGCTATGTACATGTAAACATAACGGGTCACACACTTAACGGGTTAGAACATTGCTTGTCTACGTGATTGTCTCTAGTGTAAGTGGCGAATTGTTGAAGATATGCCCAAGAGACAATACATATTTGATCCGTATGTGAGGGTCATACGGATATTGATCCGTGAGGAATTAGTCCACTAATGAACCAACTAGTCGAGACCCATTAGAGGAATCTATATAAGTGGAGAACGAGGCAAGGGGTACGACATACCAGCAATCCATAACCCTAGCCGCCGCGCTCCTCTCCCTCCCATAAAACCCTAATCGTGTTTCCGGTGCTAGCACGCCACGCACGGTGCTCCAACCCCGTACGTGTGGATACCGCGAGGAGGCGCTGTTGTTGCTGCGGTGTCGGACGGCTGGACTAGGAGGAGACGATTGACGTGATCGACTACTTCCTCTACACCGACGCGCAACTACATTGAATCGAGCTGCTCCAACTTTCGCTTTCGCTCCGTCTGCGCGTCTAATGGTAACGATCTATTATCCTCTCTTCTAAGGTTTTCTGGTTAAACGGTAGAAATTGTTTCATGCTATTGTAGCTTCCCGTTTTCCAACAGTTGGATGACTGATTTAAGGTAACTGTCACCAGGATCCGGTGCAGCCGTGACTCTGTGCCTGCTCTGGGCTTCTGGCTTGTTAAGTAAAATAATACACTGTTTGTATAAGCTGTTTTTGCCCAAACCGGTAAAACTGCGTTTTCCTAGTTTTTTCCCCGGCTAATGCACTGTTTACAGTACGCTACAGTAGAGCGGAAATCCAAAGCTGGCATGAGCTGCAAAAAATCGGCCCCTGAGTTTGCCGGAAGTAAAATTTCGGGCTATTATTAGGAGTGTAGGAGAGAGAATGCACACAGTCAATGAACGTCCAATGTGTCGAGTGATGATGGTTGTCTCAGATCGTACCTGTACTTCCGAGTATCAATGAAATCTTTTTTTTCATATAACAGGACCAATGATTGAAGAAATAAAATCTAACATGACGACCTCAAATCCCGATGCCGATTTTTTTCGCTTTTGAACACAGCGGATGATGTGGTCCTGTTTTTGCGACCAATGACGGATGAGATTGCCTTGGTCAAGGAAATTCTAAGGATTTTTGGGATGGCATCCGGCTTGGTGACTAATCTGCGCAAGAGCTCGGCCACACCCATCAGATGTGATGAACAAGCATTAAATCTTGTGACTGAAGCCATGCCGTGCAACATCACGCAGTTCCCCTGCAAATATTTGGGGTTGCCGCTGTCGGTCACAAAGCTTCCCAAGTCGGCTTTGCTTCCCCTCATCGACAGGATTGCCAACTATCTGCCGGGATGGAGGGCAGCCTTGTTACATCCGGCTGGGAGGACGGCGCTTGTCAAAGCAGTCCTTATGGCAGCATCCATCCATCATCTCATTGCGGTCCAATGCCCCAAATGGGTGTACAAGGCAATCGCCAAAATCCAACGAGGGTTCCTGTGGAAGGGACGTAAGGATGCCCGAGCTGGACACTGTTTGGTGAGCTGGGCGCGGGTCTGTAGACCGCGTGATTTGGGTGGCCTCGGTATTCATAACCTTGAAGCCCATGGATGGGCGCTGCAGCTCCGTTGGCTTTGGTTAGCAAAGACACAACCTGACCGGCCATGGGCGTCCTTGGAGGTGCAGTCTCATCCAAACGTGGTGGCCTTGTTTGCAGCCTCTGTTGTGACCACGGTTGGCGATGGAAACAACACCTTGTTCTGGGCTGATCGGTGGCTCATGGGGCACTCGGTGCAGAACGTTGCGCCGGCTCTATTCAGGCACATCCCCAGGCGCATTGTCAACCATAGAACGGTTAGGGAGGGATTGACCGGCCTTCAATGGGTCGATGACATCAGAGGTGATCTCCCCAGGCAAGCTTTCCTCGAGTATATATCTCTGTGGGACATTCTCCTTGGAGTACAGCTGCTAGATGGGATGGAGGACTGTCACAGGTGGACGCCGGAAGCTTCGGGTTCGTACTCATCTCGCTCGGCTTACAATCGCTTATTTCTGGGTTCGATTTTGTTTGAGCCAGCCAGTCGTATTTGGAAGACGTGAGTGCCTCCTCGGGCCAAGTTTTTCATGTGGCTCGCAACCCTCAATCGCTGTTGGACAGCGGACCGACTCGTCCGGCGTGGATTGGACCACCCAGAGAGCTGCGTGCTGTGCGAGCAGAAGGAGGAGACGGCGCAGCACATCATGATTGGGTGTGTGTTTGCTCGGGAGGTATGAATGAGGGTACTCTCACTTGTCGGCCTGCAGGGATGTGCGCCGGAGCCGTGGGATCAAGTTCTTCAGGAATGGTGGCGCGTCTCAGAAGGACGCCTCCCAGCGTCAAAGCGGCCAGGTTTCAATTCTCTGGTGATTCTAGTGGCCTGGTGGTTGTGGAAGCATTGTAACGCGTGTGTGTTTGATGGTGCTGCGCCTAACGTTCAGAAGCTGCTCCAAGACATCCAGGGGGATGGTGCGGCTTGGTGTGCAGCAGGCGCCAAGGGTCTCCGCAGTCTACGAATTTAGATTGTGTCGAGGCAGTTGTTTCTGTAGTCTTGTTGTGTTCTAAATATCAGGTGATAACCTAAGAACTTTGTACCTGACCTATTTTGGGCTCTATCTTCTTTTTAATATAATGATACGCAGCTTTCCTACGTATTCGGAAAAAAAAAGCACGCGTGCCCTATATTCTCATCTCTAGCCACATCCACCCATTTAAGCCTCATTTTGATCTTTCGGAACGGCCCAGAACAAGACCCAATCCCTATGGATCGGTGTGATGTAAACAGCTGTTCGGTTATATCTGATTGGGAGTTGAATCCGGCTCGGAATGACCATTCATTGCGTTCTATGGGTCGGAATCCTTCTTGGTCTCTGAAATGCCGCAACGAAGCCAAACCTGCCTGTTGGGTTTCATAAAAACTAGTCAATCTACCCGCGCATTTGCGCGGCTAGGATTTATATCTTGTTATAAAAATTTATAAATATAATATCTTTTAATTACACTATGTCTTATATAAATTAACTTATTAATCATAATATAATAAAGGATAAATATTTATTTGTCTTAATAATACTTTTTTATAATAATAATAGGGAGTATCTGTATTGAAAATTTTGACCTCAATACTTCGTTCTATCACTTACTCAGAACCAATATATCGTATCTACCCTGTAAAAATATCATAAGATCTCGTGCCATTTACATTAAAGTAAAAAAGATATATCAAACCCTACCAATTGAAATGTTCAACACAAATACTTATTGCTATGTAGCATGCATGTCTAAAACTACTTCAGTATGAACACTGTCATATACTATATTACACTCGAGACGTTGACTTCTGATGTTGATGTCTTTTGTGATTTTAGTGACCTTTTGGTTACTATCTCTAACACGAATGAAGTATCATCATCTTCCTAGTGATACTCTCTTATTTTTACATATTTTGACACCAATAAAAGATTATAAGTTTGGATATTTTTATAAAAAAATAGCCCAAGGCTTGCTTTTATCACTTACTTAGAACCAACGTATCGTATCTATCCCTCAAAAGTGTCAGACTCTACCAATTAAAACATTCAACATGAATCATGATAGTTACATGACACACATACATATACCTTCTTTAGCATGAGCAATTGACATACTAATTTGCACTTGATTCACTGCCTTCTGATACCGATGTCTCTTGTGACTTTGATGACCTTTTGATTACCATATCTAGCGTGAATGAAGTTCTGAAGGCTATTTGTTTCTTTTCTTGGCTAGTTGTGAGCATCATGCAGTGACATGTCTGGTAAGTAAGGATCCATCTATATTTCTTGGTCATGGCTGGTTGTGTTAATTGCATAACAATGTGCAATAGACATATGTGGTAGACTGATCAAAAAAAAATAAAAGAGAAATTTGTATGGATGACACAACCACCATGATCGATCAATAACGATCCAAAGACAATGGAGCAGATCCTTGTACACTAAAACTGTAGCAATATATGGATGACCCATGAAGCATGATGCGCAAAGAATCGAGGATGATAACTGCATGTTGATGGGAAAGTGACCTATGATTTGACAAAGGTAACTAATAGTTGTCACAGTCTACTTGGCAGACATAATTTATGACAACATGAGGATGGCAAAGAAGTTTACCTCAGTAACATTCTGCGGGGTTGCCATCGCCGAGGATGAAGTCGTTGGAGTTCGTTGGTGCTTGAGTTTGGGACCGTCTGAGGCAGGGGAGTGCGCCGGCGAAATGGAGGAGAGAGAAGAAGGTCAAAAGGCTCGATCTCGGATAAAAATGAAAGAAGGAAGAAGATGCATTTATAAGGATGAGACGTCGGTAGGTTGCGGTAAAGATGCGCGGTAAACAAGGAGATAGATCTGGATGAACGTAGTGGTTTTATAAATATATTTAGAAATATTTAATTTTATAATGGTAGTGATGTTTTTGATTAATATAAGCATGGTGTTTTATATATAGAGAGAGATATATCTCGGTGAACTTGGCGCGTTTACAAATATATTTTGAAAAAATATTTTATTTTATTTTATTTATAATAGCGATGATGGGTAATTTAATTACTTTTAGGGGTATTTCAGTCTAATTTTTTCATAATGGCAGCGGTGAGTAATTGTTGGCACAGGAATTTGGACCGGTCCCATTGGTCAGAGGCGGAGAGTTGAAATCGGTTGAAGTCAGCGAAGCTCAACAGCAAAAAGAATAAAGTGAGCCCGATAGGTTTGTTTTATCTCTTTCTATTTTAGTATAGATTTTATTTAGGAATAAATCTAGTCGTTTTGTTTAGGAGTCCTGATCGAGTCGGGTCGAAACTCCTTGCACGGGGCTATAAATATGTAATAGGGTTTGTACAAGAAAAATAACACTTTCGTTCAACACAATTCGGCGCATCGCCAAATCTTTTCTCGACGACATCCTCGTCTCGCATGGGCTGCATCGGCTTTAATCTTGGCGAGAGACTTGGATTAGTCACCCTCGGTAATTCTATCGACTCCAACTAGTACTTTCTCATTGATTTGATATTCTAGTTGTTATCTTTAGAATTACTAGTTATCCGGTAATTAGATCTTAATTACGTTTATACTATCGACTTTTGATTGTAATACTGTCTCGGTTAGATCCGATCTATTGCAGTCTTTAGTAGGTTTTATAAGCTTAGTTTAGATCTATTATTCGAGTCATCTTATTGATTTTACCTATAATTGGAGAGTTTTTAGTTCTATTTGCTTCGTTTGGGCACTGTCTCGATTAAGTTCGATCTGCTCGAGCCAGTGAGGCTGCATCGATTCTGACCTCTCACTGAGTCGATAGGATTAGGTACGATTCAATCATAGGTAGAGTCGATAGGATTCTGCGTTTAGCTAACAAGTTATCACGGTTCGATCGACTTCTCAGTGTTCCACTTATTTATTGATGTATTCATTGAAGTCGATTGCCCCCTTTATTTAATAAGAATTAGATCTGTGATCTTGAGGCATATTTGCAATACCAGCTATCAGATCTATAGACTTAGCACTATCGACAGGGAGAGCCTGTGCAAGATTACTGTATACCTATCGACTCTGGCCTATTGACTCTACTTCATCGGCAGAGCAAGTCTGACGTGTCTTTCATAGTTTTATTAACTTTGCTCTATCGATCTAGTTCTCATCGGCACTATTTATATGATATTTAATATTCATTTATTGAATTGTCGATGAACCGATTCAAATCAGCCGATTAGTTTATTTTAATAATATCATTCACTGTCTATAGCCATCGGTTGGTTTTCACTAATAGTGATTATCGGCTTTCTTCATCGGCTTGTCCTAGGCCGGTGACCCGTGGTATTTAACCGTTTATTTCTTTGTCGATTTGCAAGGAAAATCGACTGGCACGCTCCGGTTTCTTTGTGTTGAGTCCACACTTGAGTTAAGCAAATCTCTCAGGTCACACGTGTGATTTTTACATCAACAGTAATTTAATAACTTTCTTAGAGGTATTTTAGTATAATATTTTTAGTTGTGGGTAATTTAATAACTTTTTAAATGATATTTTTGTATAAATTTTTATAATGGTAGTGATTTTTCCGATTAATATGAGTGTGATGTTTTAGTGAGAGAGAGAGAGAGATCTAGATGAACGCGGTTCTGTTACAAATATATTTAGAAATATTTAATTTTTATAATAATAGTGATTTCACCAATTAATATGAGCATGGTATTTTAGAGAGAGAGAGATATCTAGATGAACGTGGTGCTTTTACAAATATATTTAGAAAAAATAGTTAATTCTTGTTTATTTATAATTATAATAGCAATAGTGGGTAATTTAAAACTTTTTTAGAGCTATTTTTATCTAATTGTTTCATAATGGCAGTGGTGGGTATTTTAATAACTTTTTAGGGGTATTTTAGTCTAATTTTTTTTATATTGGTTGTGGTGGATAATTTTTTTTCTTATTTTCTCTGATTAATATGGGAATTTCTTGACCTTGAGAACGAACATGGTGACTTCTTTTGTTAGTCAAATATATATATATATATATATATATATATATATATATATATATATATATATATATATAACTAGCAAAGTGCCCATGCTTGCGACGGGAATTAAGAAAAATAAAACATTATGTATGATTTAAATAAAAAATCATTTATAATATATTTATTAATCATATATAGTATTATTAATATTTTTACATAAAAGATCATATTTATATTACTGTTGATGTTTCTTAGTGTACCATTTGATATGCAGAAGCAATCATTTTCTCACCATTTTTACCATATTCTCATTATAAATATATTTTTTATCTTTAATATTGACGATTTCGACATGTACTGTTGTTTAAGATATTGCAGAATTAAGTGAAATGACACTGAAAATATTCAAAGATGAGAAGTAGCGATATGAAGCTCGACTCCGGTTTTTCACAAGTACATGTCACCTACAAGATACCTCTGTACGTACATGAAATCCAACACGTAAGCCCAAGATCGTGACCTAATGACTAAGGATTTCTAGAATGTTTATCCGAAAGAAAAAAATAATTTACGTAGTCCAGAAACAGTGCTGTATTGTGTTGCGTTTTTAGACTTTAATATGTGCTCCAATGGGAAACGTATGACTACGAAAGTTGTAGATCTCATCGAAAGCTTTCCGGAACATATATGCATCATATTATTTGGACTCTAGAGCTATAAGATATAGGCCCCGCAAGAAGACGTGTGTAGAGGTGTCCGAATCGGAATAGATATTTTTGCACCGTATATTTTGACATAACAACTTCTGAATCTGTGAATCCATTGAATACCAAAGTTGTAGAAATTTTTAGGAGCTATGAGATAGAGTCCGAGTTTATTTCATTTGGACTCCGGATGCGGAAGTTATGAGTTTTGAAAGTTAATGTTTAATATGGAAGGTATAAAACCGATTTGGATTCAGTGTCTAACTTTATGGAAACAAAGTGATGACCATATCTTAATTAATAAGTTGTAGAGATAGATTGAGTTTTGGTTTTGTTGATGGACTAGCGCCATCATGTCTGTTGCTTTTCTCGGACTGATTTAGAGACAGCCAAATTAACCCAACATAAAACTTTAGCAGTAGGATTGAAGGGAGGCCGGGATTCAATCTTGAGAAGTTTTACTGTCCAAAATATTGACCAGTAGTTTGATCTAACAGTATAGATTTCATAATCTAAAATCATAACTACTGGCTAGTACTTTTTTAATTTGAGAGCAATATCGGAAAAATAAGAGTTGTAGATTTATAGTAATTAGTTTGTATGGTTATAAATAAAGTTATATTAACAATCTAATTAATAACTAATGTTTCATATATTTTTAAGATGAACTAGCATTTTAATGATTTGGTAGAATTGATATTTTATTATAAAAATAAACTTAAATTTATTAATTAAAAGTGCAATTATAAAATTGTTTTCAAACTGTCAGTATTTTAGACATTAAAACTTCTCTCAATCTTTTACTGGGTTTGAGTGACAAACGTGAATTCACTCGATCCGGCCCAAGAAGAGAAACGACTCTTTTTCAACTCAGAGGAAACGAACGAGGCCTTACGAAGATGTGTTCCAGACCGTTTTGTGCCTCAAGTCTCAATAATAATTTTATTAGCATTAAATAAGGTGTTACCTCAACAAAATGAATAATATGATAAAATAATTAATATAAAATAGAGTAAAGTGGTTTCATGGGAATGAAATTCTTTTGATATCAACAACCGGGGGTGAGTCGGGAGAGACACAAATGACGTATCAACAACAAGCTCGAGTAATAAGTACAAAAAACAAATTCCGGCATGGAGCAACAAATAAATAAACCAGAACGATCAATCGACGTGTTCATTTCTCAGTTTCCCGCTTCAGTTCTCTCTTTCTTCACCGTATATAAACCTCCCTCGCCTCCCACTGCAATAACCTGGACACGCACACAGTTTATTAACTCCATCATCCTATATATATACCCCTCGTTCTTCCTTGTCGTAATACAACTCAATCGGCAACTCCGGTGAACCTTGCCGTGCATTTGCTTCTTCTTCATGGCCGCGGCAGAGGCAGATATGGCTGACGAATTAGGGAGGAAGGTAGAGGAGGAGGAGGCGGCGGAAGCCGTGGTCATGGTGAAGCCACCACCGGCGATGATGACTGCGTCTGCGAAAGCGGGTACGCTGGAGACGACGGCGCTGCCGCTGGGCATGGTGCTGGTGCAGGTGTTCACGTCGGCGATGCTGCTCCTCTCCAAGGTGGCTCTCAACACCGGCATGCGGCCCTTCGTCCTCATCGCCTACCGCAACCTCATCGCCGCCGCCGCCGTCGCGCCGCTCGCGCTCATCTTCGAGAGGTACGCGTTTTCCTTTGATTCGCCCATCGCCATGTTTGTCGAACAGTATTTCTTCTGCCATCTGCATGATCAAAAGGGCACTGTCATGGTGGTATCATGCAAAGCTATCAACTTTTGACGACTGGACTGGAGACAGTAGCTAGGAAGCATTTAATTTGTTTGGTCTGTTCCTATGTATTGTTTCAATCTCTCTCTCTCTCTCTCCACCCCCCCCCCCCCCCCCCCCAAAAAAATGTATTGTTTCAATCCAGCCGTTCCAGATAATATCCACACTATCCTAAAGATCATTGCTGATCTCGGGTGATAAGACAAGACTAACACCAGTATGATAACAAGAACAATAGAATTGAATGTTTGATAAAGAAAAAGTATCACCCATGCATGTCAATATAGTAGTATAAAACGAACAATAAAAGATGACTCTGAAAAGATATTTTTTTTCTTGTTTCAGTTGTGCATACACAACATTTGTCTGTTCTAGACAAACGCATGAACAATGAATTACTTGTATCAGAGGATGTCCATCATTTCTGCGGTAGCAAGGAACTAAAATTAAACTGTATCAAGCGTGTTGTACGATGCAGTACTGTTTGCGTCCGCAATCCAAGGAGCAATAGCGCCAAGACGTTAGTCGCTAGACGTAAACAGACGTTCATCTCATGAATCGCTGTCAATCGCCATAGTTAGATGGCCCAGACCAGACCAGACGCAAGACTTATTAGGGCTATGTGTTCACGTCGACATTCTAGTCTTCTAGACGTACGTATAGGAAAAAAAAACGAGCTCCCAGTTCCAGCTGTGTTCACGTCCCAAACGACAGCAAGTCCACGTCACTATTGACCGGGCTGCTACACTTTCAGATAGGACAAAAAGGGCGAATTCCAACAATGATTTGATCTGTGTTTTTGTCTCTTTTTTGGGGGGTTTGAAATCAGTGCTTCACCGATGAAGATATGCAGTTCTGGTAACTTTGGCTGATTCTGATGATTGCCAAGCTCAAAATATCCGCAACTAAATACAGCGGTAATCAGTCCCAGAGAGGCAGTAGTATTTACGGAAACAAATTGAGTACCAGACTGTGTTACCATCTCATTTCATGTCTTTCTTGCGGCTTATTCACTTCCAATCCGTTGAAGCTAAGCCATAGGCAAATAAACACTTGATAATATGTTTGTCTGCAGTTATAACTTGTGAGGAATTGATAGCAGTAAATTTGACAGGTAAGTGCTTCTTTTAATGCACTAGAGAGGACCCCCTACAGACTATAATATATTGATAAATGGAATACAGCAGCAGGAATAAGGAAAATTAAAAAAAAAAACACTAGTTCTGTTGTTCTATCCATCTTATATCTTATATATATTTGCTAATTGAAGACTCCTTTTGAGACTTCCATATTAATCACAAGAAAATTCTCACAAAAAGCAAAACATCTAGCCTTTAAACCTATTCTGTCAAGACGTGATTGTTACATTCAACATTATCTAAATTACCCACATCTGCCAGTATAAAAAAAAATTCCACATATCCCTAATAAATTTTTATATGAAAGAATAAATAAAAAGTCTATCTTTCTTCCTATACCAATTAGCACCACCTTGATAATTTCCAAAAAAAAAAAATGCCACGTGGTCTCTTTATGACAGTAATAGTCAAGGACTCGACCAGGTGCTCTAAACAGAAAAGAATCTTTTTTGCCAAAAGACAAAAAAAAGATAGGAGTTTGAATTGGATACGGATAAAAATCATGTACATTTTAATGTCAGCTAATCGAACAAGACACGTCCAATAAACTAGGTTAACTACAGATTCTTTTAGCGTGTACAGCTACTAATTTGGACCCTAAATCGTATAGTCCAAATTGTATTAACAGTACAAGCTATAATATCTCCTCTCCTTTTTGCATGTATATACAGCAAAAAAAAGTCCAATTTAAAATTGATTTGTAGGTACTCATAATAAACTTGCAGCAAAAAAAGCTATAATATCTCCTCTCCTGATGCTCCAGCTCATAAGTATAATAATGTACATGCATGTAAAATGGCACTTGCAGCATTGCTGCAGCCTTCTTATGGTTCCATGCGCAAAACAGATAAGTGTTATTTCTACTCTGTCAGCACCCTTTTGAGTCTAATGTATCTTCATGCAAATGCAAACAAAAGATAGAGCTGAATTAAGATCTGTTCGATGTACATGCTATAGCAGGCTATCTCTGTAATTCTTCATGATAGTACTATGTTATGAAAAAGGGCAGTCGAAAGTTGAAGTAAAATAGTGCTTTTCCTTGACAAAGATGTTTTCAAAAACTCCATGATGATTTTTAACTTTTTTCCCATGAAGTATAAATTCTCGATTTTTAAATTCTAACTCATATTTATTGACATCTTCGTTGCAGGGGAACATGGAAGAAGCTGAACCTTGTTGCATGGGGCTGGCTTTCTGTAAATGCTACATTGGGGTGAGAGAACTCACCATCAGATTTGATTTAGTAGTCATACTAAGTTTTTACTTATTGGATAGCAGAGGTGCACTGAAGGTAAAAGATACTTATTAGGAGTAAGTAGTATCTTCGCCTTAAGAAAACGGCGCACACCCAATTCTCTGTTGACAAAAAAAGTGTTGTCCGTCTGATATCAACCAAAAAAGGGACCGTAACATCATTGCATTACATTCTACAGTGCTGGTTAGAGAACCTTGAGTTATCATCTAAACTAAAATTTTGGACCATGCATGTCATCATAACATGCACATTTAGCATTAAAATTCTTTATGCGGTGTGACAATCTGAGCTTACTCTGGGACCCGAAACCCTCATTGCTTCAAGTTCATAACCAATTTTTTTTCTCAAAAGAAGAAAAGCTTCATTACTCCTGATTCCAGCAAGTAGTACTACAGAACAGAATATATCAAATTCATGTTACTATGAATCTTTAACTTTTCGTATACACTCTACTGCAATTTTTACGTCTCTTATACGTACCCGCTTTTACCTATATTTTGCAAGTAAAATTGCCTCATATATTTGTAGAGTTGTTCTAGCTATGGGTTTGTACTACTACGGGTTACGGGCTACAAGCCCCGCATACTCTGTCAACTTCCTGAACCTGATCCCCATCGTGACCTTCATAATCGCCATCGTACTCAGGTATGCGAGCAAACCATAATCACCAAAACTACACATCAAGCAATCGACGCACCCATGCCGCCGTTAATTAACATATCAGCATCTATTTTATGTCATTATTCAGAGCAGAGAAGCTGACGCTGAGGAAGTGGCCTGGCAGGATGAAACTGCTAGGCACAGCAATTTGCGTCGGCGGGACGATGGTGGTGACCTTGGTAAAAGGCCAGCGGCTGCACTTGTGGCCTACGCACCTGCTCAAATCCTCCAACGCCCAGCCATCACTGGCGAGCTCCTCCACCAGCGTTCATCACGACATGGTCGCCGGCACAGTGCTCTTATGCGCCAGCTGCCTGTGCTACGCCTTGTGGTTCATCGTGCAGGTACATCAGTATACTAGCATTGACGTCGCGTCTCGGTCCGGTCTTTGTGATGATTTTGTTGCTTCTGAAGAATTTGATATGTGAAGTTTGAACACCCATGCCTTTATTTGCTATGTTCTCACTGGTCTGAAAATTTGGAATATGAACAGGTTAGGCTTGCCAAGGTGTTCCCATCGAAGTACTGGGCGACAACGTTGACGTGCCTGCTGGGAAGCCTGCAGTCCTTCGTGGTCGGCGCCTTCCTCGCCCGTGACCCAGCGGAGTGGAAGCTCAAGTGGGACTTTCAGCTTCTCACCGTCGTTTACTCGGTACTAATTATTTTTTCCTTTCCAGTAATAAACAAACTTGGTAATAACTATTATTAATCCACTTGTTGATAACAATTACTAAACGCTGTGAACGATCAATGTGCACTGATGATAATCTCCCTAGCCGATCTTACACTTTTTCCGTATCTCGTCAGGGGGTGTTCACCTCGGGCATCACATTCGTGCTCATCTCGTGGGCGATCAGCAAGCGCGGGCCGATCTACCCGCCGATGTTCAATTCGTTGTCCCTGATCATCACCACGGTCATGGACTCTCTGCTGCTTGGCACCAACATCTACGTCGGGAGGTGAGCGAGACAACTCTTCTTTTACTATCAACCGTGCTACCTTTTCTTTATCAGTCGTTAAATTAAGGAGATAAGCACTTCACCTACTAGTTAAATACTCTATTTACAAAATATGTTAATGCATGTGCAGCGTGCTTGGGACGCTGCTGATCATCCTGGGGCTGTACGCGTTCCTGTGGGGAAAAGGCAAGGAGCTGATGCAGCAAGCTGTTGCTACAGCGACAGCACAGAAGCAGGCCGGCCATTCGCATCTGCACGAGTCGCAGCAACAACAACGGCAGGGTGGAAACGATATGGCCTAGGTTACAGGATAATAACAGCTGTGATGTAAAGACTGATGGAACAGAGGGGAACAGGACCACTGACACTGTTCATTCAGACTAACTGCACCATGCGCCAACGGTATCTGTACTTGCGATTTCTGAAGAGCTGACGAAGCAGTTAGAGCGGGTCGATTCATGTTTATTCAACAAAATATTGTAATCTCTAGTTTATTTGGTTCAACTAGAGGAGATCCCATCCATGGCTACCCATAACAGAATAACATTTTTTTTTACTTCCTCCGTTTCCCTCAAATTCAGATAACTTTCTTTCCGGTGCTTTGTTTTAATTCGGAGTAATAAGTACTTTCCTCGTTCTTAAATTGTTGTCATCATTGATTTTTTTAGTTCATTTCGATCATTTATCTTATTTAATTTTTTTAAATAATATCATATATATTGTCAAAGTTTGTTTTATTATTAAATAAAGTTAAAGCATAACTTAAAATTTTACATATTTGAAATAATATTTTAAATAAAATAAATGATCAAAATTGACTAAACAAGTCAACAGCGACAATAATTTAAGAACAGAGGAAGTAGTGAACTTTCGTTCTTTGTATTACCATACCTTTGCTTCTTATCGCTCCATAATTAATTGTTCTATAAACAACAATACTTGCCTCTAATGCAATGCGACTTTAGAATTGGATACTGATGTTTTGATCGAGATGCCGAGTGACCGTGAGAGTTGAGCCACAACAATCAACAGCGTAGCTTCTCTCTTTTATTTCAACTGTTACGGTGATTTCTAACCTTTCTAATAAACCTGGGGGGAGCAAAATAAAGTGGTTCTTCTAGCTTTTGTTTGATATGAAATGGATGGTACAGATTATGCTTTTGTTTGGATATACAATCGATTTACAGCATCTCATACAGACTTTTAAAATACAAGTACACACCAACATACAGAAACACTTATTCATTTACACGTGCATACGTACGGCTTCTATTGAAAGGGAGACAAAGCGATAGGTGATACCCCATGGTACAGAGGTGTCCCACGTGGCACATTATTAGTCGCATATCCATGATAATGTCCTCAAAGCTTAACTAGCAGCAGCAGCAGATGGTTTCGAGGCAGCACTCGCATGTCTCGTAGCAGCAGAAGCAGCAACACAGAGTGAACAGGCTGCACACGAAGCTCCCATCGTAAGACTAAGAAATAATAAACTGAAACAAATTATTGAATAAACTACATAACCAGAGTGGAGATGTACGACATTATTGACTATAGTTTCATTAAAAGAACATTATTGATTCTACTAAAACATTTGTCAAGTTTTCATTTTGGATATTGATAGGTCATTTTATTGATCCGAAGTAGCGTGCGCAAGACAAAGGCAACAGAGTCAGAGTGAGAGGTCACATGAAAATGATTGTCAACAAATAAAATTAAGAAGACAATGCCATTTTCAATTTGATGATGAGACAGGCACCATGGGTCGGGTGGCGACGGGGACTTTCGTGATGGAAATCTCCATCTGGAAAGTTGGTGGCATGTCGCTTGCTAGGCAGCTAATATATAAATTTCTAACCCCGTACGCACTTGCTAGGCAGCTATGAGAAAAATTAGCTCTTCTGGGATCTTGATAGGCTAGAATAGATGCTCACAAAAAGGATCAATCAGTGTGTCGAATAGTTTTTTGACAATCACAAGGGAGTTCAATTACTTGAGCCAATTGTCATAGAAAGAAAGTTTTGACAATCACATAAAGGGAGCTGTATACTAATCTTCCGTCCCTGTTTGTTCATGTTTACTCCTTTGTTCTGAACAAATTTTGTGACCACACTAAAGCTCTGCATGCTGAGATTTCTAGAAGCGCTGCAACGAAGCACAAGGTTTTACAAAAGGCTTATGGCCAATCAATGTAGCAAGCAGAAGAAGAACGAGGTTGAGGAACCACTACACAAAACGGAAAATTGAATCATCGAACCATCTCTTTCCAAAGCTTAACACAAGCTTTCAGTCACAAGCTCGAATGCTCCATAACAAGCTTTTCAATCACATGCTAACTCAAACTTAAACTACAAGATGAAGCTCAGCAAACACCATCTCATTTGAATTACATGCAACTTTTAATTTGATCTGATTGAATGTATAGTTGTACATGTTAGGCTGGTCATATTCAGAGAACTAGCTGGGAGCTGACACTTTACTCCGGTGACCTTCTACAGGTAATAAACACAAGGTTCTTCCTTTTCTATCCCTAAATTTCAGATTTCAGAGACTTTTCATCATAAAAACATGGCAGGTATGATAATAAAAGATTCACAAGTAAAAATATGTAGTATAGTAGATTGCAAGTAATAAAGAACGGACAAAAACCAATTACCATGCATAAAGGCAGCCTTTATCCTCATGGCGCTTCTGAACATGATCATAGTAGGACATGTCCTGCGCACCCGGAGGGTTATACATCTTGCTAGTTGTATGCAACCCTTTTCAAGTATCTTCAATATTCAAAGGGGAGGAGAAGAGGCAGTGAACGAAGCAGGGAGATGTATAGAGGGTTTGCTTGATATCTGTGTGGATATGAAGTCTTCTTTATAGGGTTTCAATGGTCTGGTTCCTAGCTCTTTCCCTTTGGGTGTGGGACAAGGAAGAATTGACAGGGGAAGTTTTATTGCCAATCAGCGATAAGTGTTAAATCGACCTTGGTCATTGAGCTGGAAAATTTGTTTCAATTAATAAGCCGTGGAGGGTACTTGTTCAAATAATATTAAAAGAAACATAAATAATATAGCTGAGATACTTGGAAATACTTGAATTCAAATACTGAGTTCAGTTTGATGTTTCCACGAGTTGCAAGGAGAATCAGTAACCTTGCAGTACAAGTCACATCAGAACTGGATGGGAGCGATTCCATAAAGATGTAAGGAGATGGCCCTTTTGTCTCATGAGTATCAATCTGGGTGGAAATCTGTGGTAGGCTCAGATGGATGGAAAATGATTATGAAACAGTGGTGGATTTAGGCCCCTCTCATTAATAGAAAGATGGTTACGTGAGGGACCATGCTTGTATCAATTCGGTTTCTAGAAGATTTTATCAATAACTACAACAGATGGGATGAACCTCCTGCTGATAAGGGAGAACAACTAGAAGATTTTATATATCTTAAATGAAGTTGAATAATGTTGGGGCAAGCAAAAATGCATGGACGTAGAAAACTGGAACAAATCAAAGAATTGACTCACCAACATATGTCGATATCTAATCATCATTTTTTTTCAGATTTGTGCAGATTTGCCCTCATCTAATTACTACTTTGCTTTAAATTAAAAAACTTTTCTCAATAGAGGTATATCCAGAAGCAAACAACAAATGATATAAAAAAAAATTCCCAGACGCAGCAAAAAAAATTCTAGTAGCCATGCAGGAAAGTTGTGTAGGGTAGGGTTTCAACTTTTCTTTTCTGTACACAAATTTCATCTCACTAAATGTTCATAAAAAGCCCATCCCTCTACCTCCAACCAACATAAAACATCCACAAACTCCTAAATTACAATGGAGCCCAACCTACTGGTAGTCCAAACATCAAGTTTGGTGAACACCAACCCAATTAACCAAAGGGAGAGAATAACATCAATTTTATATAATACTCCCTCCATTTTGAAATTGTTGTCATTACGACAAGAATTTTAGTTCAAAAATGAACTAGAGTGGTTGTTCTATTGACAAATTATGCTGCTCTTGTCATGAATTGGCAATATTTACAATGGCACAGCACATTATAGTGAAACCAGAATACTTAATATTAAAAGATGCAGTTGAATTAAATTATGAAATGCTCTATGAACTTACCTCTGAGTCTCATCTCATTGTGTGCTCATCCAGGATATCTGTCATTTGTATACATCCATGAGAATCCAAAATATCGAAAGGATATCATACCAACATGACATAAGCTATTCAGCTCCACTCGAAATTTTCCAAGGCAATTGACCACTCTCTCACCCCTCTGGCCAACTAGAATTGGACGTTATCTTGATATAGAAAGATATGTCCGTAACTTGAGGGTACACCAAAGAATCAACAATCAAACATTCATTGTCAAACCATGAAACCAGCAACTATTAATTACAGACTTTGGCACAAGGGGCTTACAAAGGCAACAAAATTCCCTGCGCATCACCCACAGCTACCTAACAATCAAGTCATCTGAACCAACGATTTATCATGTCATAGTGGGTGCTACAAGAGGTACAGGTGTAGGAGGAACTGCAAAGCGGATGTCACCAGTTACTGGACGAAATGCAGCATTCTTCTCAAGGCGCTCCCATACAAGCCTTCTTCGCTCCTCAGATGCAGCTCGTTTCTCTTCCTCCTCTTGGAAATTGCTCTGACAAGCTAGCAGCAATTTCTCGTCCATGTCAAGGAACATTTTCCTGACATTCATTGTAACATTTAGAACTGACTGGTTCCAGTGCCAACGGGCATTCCTTTCTAAGGCTGGATATATGATCGGCAGGATAACTTGGCGGTTTAGAGAAATCAGGTCGAACAAATGTTCGTTGTTCCACAGGAATAAGGCTCTTTCAGCAACCTATTAACCACAGAGAAAGAAAAATTCTTTAGTGTCTGATACCAATATTAACAAATTATAGAAGAAGCACCAAGCTTTGCCATATTGTTGCATAGCCTTACAGGTTTCATGATGTGTAAAACCCACTACAATGACACTTCAATGAATAGCAAGAGGATAGAATCGTGCAAAGGTTAAAATTTCTGGAAAACTTAATTTGGGGCGATTCTTTTTACACCTAATATCTTCTAGCCACATACATTTTACTAAATAGAAACTTAATTTCATAGGAAATGAGAGAGATTTGTCAAACCTGTTCAATAGTCAGGAAAAAGGGACTCACTGAATTTTTTTTTTCACTCCTCTAGCAAACAAATAGAACATCAAATTTTATGGCAATATGGAGGTGTATCGCTATCACAACAGTTTTTCAATTGCAAATTAGATACTTACTGCTTCAAAAGGATAACAAGTTATGGCCTTATGGGACAAAATGAACCAAACAAAACTAAGTTTTAAGCTCGAAATGCACACCAGACTGATGCTGCTTCAATCCTAAAGAGATCAATTAAGTACAACATACGGTCTGTTTGTGTTTCTTTTAAGACACTTACACAATCCATACTCCACATATATAGACTAAAAAAGAATGAAGCAAAAATTTGTTGACATTCAAAGTCTTTCACGAAAAAACAAAAGCAAGTGACAATCCGTCAAGAACAAATTATCAATAAATGTGGCATGTGGCTACAGTTATCAACAAATACATTAATAAAGAACTATCTGAGAACAAGCAGTGACCAAGAGATTGTTTCAAAACTTTATCAAAGAAGATTTTTACCTGAAAATGAGAGCTATTAAGGCAGTGTGCAATCCTGCGAAACAAAGGAACTGCACATTTCTGGAAATCAGCCATTTCTGTCAACTCCAACACCTCCTCTAACTCGCCCAAGAACATCATCTCCTTCTGACTGTTCGTCACTGGCCAGTACTTGAGGAGGCCTCTGATAACAGTCCCTGTGAGCTTTGGCTCCTTCTCAATAAACTGTGTAATGCAGTATGTCAGTTGTGGCAAATACATTCCCACCGTCTTTGGTTTGTGAAGAGGAATTAGGGCCTTCCATAGAAACAACTTATGCTCCTCCTTCAAAGGCCTTGCGAAACCACTAATCACACTCCCAAACACCTCCAACAACTCAGCAATCCCATTGTGATGATCAGTCTCAAACACAAATCTATAGAAGATGTTGCTCACAGCCTTCCGGATGAATGGCCGATTGCCCATGAACTTGCCATATACCCTATGCAAGACTGACTTCAAGCACTCCCTCTCTCTAGGGTCATCGGAATCGAACAGGTCGAGCAGCCTGGATATGAACGAATTGTCCATGTACTTCCTAGCAACCTTCACATCAACCACTGGCGACATCACAAATCGAAGGAGCAGCTCATACACGACCTGCAGGTGGTACCATGAGGGATCAAAGAATGGCTCGTCCTCATCGGAGGCCAACGACCGGACTTTGGGTGGGAAGACCCTGAAGAGGTTGATGGCGAACATGCGGACGCAGGCCGAGATCATTGCCTCCGTGAGGGGCTCCTCCGCCGCGGAGACGCAGTCGACGAGGGAAAGGAGCACCTGCCGCTTCCTCTCCACCTCCGGCGAGTCCCTCCCCCGCTCGGCGGCGAAGTCGAACACCACGCAGCAGATGTTGAGCTTCTGGAGGAACACGTCCTCCCTTGTCTCCGCCCCGGCCGCCGGGGGGGCGGGCGACGCCGGCGGCGGAGGCGACGCTCTCAGCTCCGCTTCAGCCCCATTGGCGCCGCCGCGCGGCGACTTATCCGGCGGAGATCCCCCGCCACCGGATTTTGCCGACTTCCGCGAGATCTTGCCGAGAAACTGCTTCCACATGGCGGCGGCACAACGCAGCGTGGGCGCCCACCGCTCGCATCAAAGACCGATTTCAAGAATCCATGGCCGGACCACGGACAACTACCGAGCACAGGTCACCGACCCAAGAAATGGAGCGGTGAGACTTGCACGGCAAAGAACCGTACCACGGTCGGGAGATTGGAGCCCAGCAGCGACAGATCCCGCAGTAGATGGAGGAGCTCACGGATCAGGAGGCGAGGCGAGGCGAGGCGCGGCGGCCGCCGTGGATTGGGATCTCTGGGAGGAGTGGGGAGCAGAAAGCGCAGAGCTACGGCGTCTTGGGCGGACACCCACCAGTGGGGGGAGCTCGAGTTTCCAGCTGTGTGTCGGGGACCGGCGCCCGGATGAGGAAGAGGATTCAAGAGAGACTCGTCGCATCTCGACCGTTCGTTTCAAGGTTTGCTGACGTATCAGCCATTGGAGTGTATCAAGGCTTGCTGTCATCTGCAAGCTTTGATACCGATGGTGAAAGTGGCCGGAGCTGCCCGGATTGTCCCCGGTGCTGTGCCGAAGCTCACCGGATTGTCAGGGACTCATGTCCATTGGGCTTAGCCAGAGGAGGTAGTGTCATGAACATCATTTGGGTTGTGCCTTGCATTTGTCACGCTATTGGATTAATTAGCTTGCAAGCTTAGGACGGCCACGATGAACATCGGATTGTCAAGGCATCTTTGTGAGTGACAGACTGACAGTTCATTTTCTAGGATTAAAAAAAAAACTTTCTGGTGCCCATGATTTGAACGTTTACCAAAACGACAATCCATGATGGGCACGGTGAACATGTATCAGGCATGGCTGCACTGCACCTGATAAGGAACGAGAAATGCAGAAAACCATGTAAAGTTGCGGTTGATCCATCGCTGCCAAACTCCCATTCAAGAAAGCAGGGACAAAGAATCCAGACAGGTCACGCACAAAAGCGAAAAAGAAAGCGAAAGGGCATAAGCCAGGTGGGTACCCTGGCCCAAGAATCATACTTCTCAATAAAATACAAAATCAAATATCTTTCCATCGGGACAGAAAAATATTAAGATCACGCAGTCATGATATGCAAGCCAGTGCAGTATTCCAGTTTAGAAGATCGACCATTAGTTCAGATAAGAGCAGAATCTGTTTTTCGGCTTGTGTCGTTATTCATCGAAATATAAGTGAAAAAATATGCCGGGAGTACGAGAAGAAAGGGTCCCATAATCCACAAACATGTTACCCAAACCCAATTAGTTCATGAAATGGCAGCCAACTGAAAATGACTTGGTGCTCACTACATGTATCCTTCAGGCAGATGCAATCGCGAAGTACACGCTACACCAACTCGATGAGATGCACGGCAACCTACCGACAAAGCACTCGTTTCTGGACAACCACTTCAATGTACATTGTCATATTATCTTCTTGAGAAAACTTCAATTGTATTGCCCCTTTCTGTCAGCAATTATTTCTGAATTCTACCTGCTACCTTAAAACTCATAATTACACAGATTACTTCTAGCTCTTACTATTAGCTGTCGACCAAAAGTAAAACACAAGCTGAAAAGACCATGTGAGAAAACGAGACCATATATATTATCCCATTCGTTAAACACACAAATTGTAGCAAAACCACTACATATATACTCCTCTGTTCCTGATTTGTTGACATTCGGACCACATAAACAAAAACGGAACGGAGGGAGTACACATTAAGTGTTCTATTGTACCTGGGACCTTACCTGTGCTAATCTAACAAGCAAGATAAAACAGCAGGGGCTCCATGCCTCCATGTGCCTGATCTTGTTTGCCACTACACAAACTATATGTGTACTCTTCAACATCACCATCTTGCTCGTCTATATGTAAATGCTGTGTTCACACTACGGGCTATATAACTTTTCTCTGAACTCCATGCTGGAACCAAAAACAGAAGTCGACTTTTGTACATGCTTCTCTCACACATGACTAAGAACCTCAGAAAGCAAAGACGTCTCATCTGCCAAAGCAGTTTATAGAAGAGGAGGGTGGAGATGCTTCATTGAGAGGCTCTTGGGGCGTGTTCGGTTGGTGCCCTCCCAGGCATGCTGCCCGTCAGGCATCGATCGTGGCCTCAGGCGTCCGAAATGGACGCCTGAGCGTCGTGCCTGACTCAGGCAAGTTTCTCAGGGTGTCAACCGAACACGCCCTTGGTGCTGCAGGGAATAGAAAAGATTAGACTCGTCCAGAGCCAAACAATGAAGCAAGTTAGCACCAAAGCTCTCCAAAACAAATGCAAGCTTCAGAGTTCAGAAGAATGAGAGCACATACATATGTTAACTGCCTCAACCGCCTCAGAGCTTTTCATGAGACGAAGACGCTGGCAGCTCTCCACAAACATTCTGCACGGAAACATCAGGGAGATCAGAATCATCTTGGAAACTTGTGACAAACTTTTACGAGAACAATGCTCAACAAAAACATCGAGAACACACCACACACATTGTTCCATTTTTCTGTGATGCTCTAAAAGCAGAAGTTATTACTAGTTTAAGTCTTGAGTCTTTTCCTACTTCCTAGAGAGGAATCAGATCCCCTACAGGCCTAGGCAAGTAATTTCATGGCAGGCAACTGTCAAAATAATAATCTGAAAGTTGAAAGGCAAAAGGTACAAACAAAACCACCAAAATTAATCTTATCCCAAAAAGATCATGATAAAAACAAGAAACCACAAAGCAGTACAATCCCACACAAACCAGCTTGGTTCTTCTATGTTAATCCATGCTTATCTAATTCTAGGATGCCAAGACAATGCTAAATTACAGCTGTTCAGCCGAAGGAAAAGTTTGTTGAGGCTACTACAATAAGAACAATGACGCAGAAAGAATCAATGAGGGAACTACTCTGACTAAGTCACTGGCTACAAAATAGAAATTTCCAAAGTGACTCGCCAATTCAATGAGTTAAATAAACTGAGTTCGCTATATATAAGAAGCTCCAAGCAAACAAGGAAAAACAGTTTGTTTTAGAACACAACCCAGTGACTACAGTTAATTTGTTTCCACCCTTATTCCATCCTCAGGGATCAGAGAAATGAATTTCTTGACTGCAGTCATATGGAAATGGAATAGTGTTTCAGGTCTTACTGAACTGCTAACGATATTATCTCAAAATCTTTCAGGTTCGATGCTCAAAATTTATTCAAAGATGCTCCTCTAAATCCAGAGGGCAAATTTGATTGTGAGTAAAGAATAAATCCTGCAGCTTATGGATCCGAACCAGCAAATACAATCCAATCAGTATTCAGGTGGTATCGTGTAACACTGGTAAACAATGAGCCATTATCATGATAGCTTTTCATGTGAGGAAAATTTTGCTCACAATCAATCATGACCCAGTTGAGAGCATTAATTCCTATGCCATATAGTTGTATGCGAGAACTAACCAGATCGACTATTGCTTCTCAAAAAACTAAAATTAATTCCTAAAGGGCACTAAGGCTCCTGATTTCCAAAAGTCCCAAACATATGTTAGTCTTGCTCAAGCCAACAGCAAATGGAATTCATGAGTTGATTATAGCAGGCCAGAAGAACATAAGCAAACAGGAACTGTCGAACTGACGCTAAAGAACAACATGGGTTGCAGTTGAAATTGAAACTCAAGAGTACTCTCGAAAAAAAAAATGAAATTCACCTCCAGGGGACATCTCCGAGGAGCATCGAGTCGCCCTTCTTGTCCTCGTACGTGAGCACATACTCCGTCCCGCTGACGACGTCAACGAGTTTCGTCTCCTCGTTCTCTGCCTTGCCTGCATCCAACCATCAAACGACCGGAAGAAATCAGACAACCTGCTGTGCCCGACAATGAATGAACGCAAGGCGGTACCGGTACGGGCACTTACGGATGCAGAATTGGGGAGAAGTGAACTTGTCCTGCAGCGCGGCAAGCAGCTGGGCGTACCCCGCGTACGCCTCCAGAGACACCCTGCACTGGTACGGCGCGCCAGCGACGGCCACCTTGACGAACTTCCCCCTGGCGACCGCGATCAGCCGGATCCTGCGCACCGGCGGCCACCCCACCAATGGCGCCCTGCAACCAGAACCCCAAGGAAAATCAATCAGACCCAGCCAAATCTACCACGAATCAATTGAACCCCAGCATTCCTGTGAGCGAACGCAATAAGGCGTACTTGGGGACGGGGGCAGCGTCGGAGCCGGCGGGCGGCGGGCAGAGGATGAGGGCAGCGTCCGAGGAGGCCGCGGCGGGGGTAGCGGCGGGCGGGCCGAGCCTGAGGTAGGGGTCGGAAGTGGAGGCGCGCTTGTGGTTGGTGTCGGAGGAGGAGCCCGGGAGGCCGAGCCTGAGGGTGAGGGCGTCCTCGAACTTCACAGCCTCAGAGCTTTTCACAAGACGAACACGCTGGCAGCTCTCCACAAACATTCTGCACGGAAACATCAGGGAGATCAGAATCATCTTGCAGACTTGGAAGCAGAGAGGATACAGGTTGTTACTGAATGGTTGTCTGCGTATATTGTTGGGTCTGGCCTCCCGCATGGAAAGCAGGTGCCTGAGCCAGACTCTGCGTATGTGAGAAATTTTCTTGTTTCCATCAGGCTAGACTCGGCCGAGCGCGCTAGCTGCAAGGAATAAGAGAGGAGCGGTGCAAGATATTATGTTTAACAGATCAATCAATCAACTTTGTTGTATATGCTGGTCACATACATATGAGCAACCAATCGTTAGCACCTTGCACACACGGAACTTGGCTGGCGTGAGTCTGACTCCCAGGTACAAACCAGGCTCCACTGATACAAGAACCAATCACACTTAAAAGAGACCCATCTTGCTCAATAAAACATCAAGACAACATCATACAAGTTATTCCATCTTAATTTTTCTTTTGTAGTATTTTCTACTATAATAATTATAAATTATTATATCTTTAGATTTGATAACTTAAAACGGTGATTAAAAGTTGTTTAAATTTTCAATCAGTTAAAAATTAGCAAGTCTCTTTTTTATGTGATGCTTAAAAAAAGTTTGTTTTAAGTTTTGAGTCTTTTCCTACTTCCTAGATGGGAACCAGGTCTTCAAGCCTAAACAAGCAGTTACGTGACAAGTAACTCTGAAAATAACAATGTGAAAGTTGAATGGCGAAAACCTTAAACAGCACAGAAGGTACGAACAAAACCATCAACAATAATCTTATCCCAAAAAAGTCATGCCAAAAACAAGAAAGCACAAAGCAGTACAATCCCATAGAAAACAGCTTATCATAACCAACTTGATTTTTCAATACCAAAATCTATGCTTATCTAATTCTAAAATGCCAATATATATAGTTATACAAATAATGGAACGGTTGCCACAATGAGAAAATTATACCGCTGCCACTAGTTCAGGATCCTAATTCTTCATAGCAACTAAAAGCATCTCCAACCATTATCTAAATGAGGTTGCTAAATCAAAATTTAGGAAGTAATTAAAAAAATAAATTTCTAACCGTTCTCTAAATGAGGTGTCTAAAGATAGCAACTACCAAAACAAGGTTCATGACTCTCTATATTTAGCAACTCAATTGAAACTCTCTAAAGACAGATTCTTATGGCTTTTTTATTTCTAACAGATTATTATGTCACATGTGATATGATTTTAATTTTTTAGAAAACAAATTATTAGGAGTTATAGGAGGATGTGACTTTTTCTTACTCACAACAAATTTAAAAGGGAGTTTTTACGGTAGTCCCAAATAGATGTAGACCGTCCATTTGAGTAGATCTGGATGATCTCTTTGCACCTTAGAGTGTAATACATTATTTATTATTATTTTAAAAATAGAACCGAATTTTGTGGATCTGTTAGTTATATTTTGTTGGGAGAAAATCAAGGAACGTGACACGTGAGTTAGGGCAAGCTCATGTACGTGCCAACGTGAACAGGTAACAAATGTGAGTTAGGCAAGGTCACGTACATGTACATGCGAACGTGAAAAAGGTAACGTATCCATTCCTATCTCTTGACAACGTGTCATGAATATGTAGAAAAGAAAACATGTTGATTTGTTGTGCCGTAGGAGGACTGGGCTTTTATAAGAAAAGAATATGATCGGATCGTGTACCAACGTGACAAAGAAAAATACTGATACATATGCCGTCACGTTCAACCAAAAACCGAAACATATACTTCTTGCAAAAAAAAAGAAAGAAAGAAACATACGTGTGTGTTCTGTTTATTAGATAGATAGGTTTATTTTCGGGAAGTACTCAAGTAATCATAGCCGCTTGACCGGTTTCATTTTGACGCTCGAAACAAAGAAGTCTGGGTTCGATTCTTGCTAATCATCCATGCATTTGGCCTGGGTTAACCTTTTCTTTTCTCACAATTTCTAGCGCTCGAAACGGGAAAGCCTCGCTCGAAACTAAAAATTCACTGAGATCATTGCCAACAGAATCGGAGAAGGAATCCATCCAATCCATGTCGCTCTGTGAGAGAGGACCAGATGCCCAATGATCGAGCCAACCCATTCCATGTATCTCGGTTCGGAAGAAGGAGATCGATCATGACGACGGTATTTGACACACTACGCAATGAGGGAGATCGGGATGAGAGAGATCAGGGAGGATCGGAAGGGGAGCGTCGCCGATGTTTGCAGCATCGAAAGGGGATTATTAGTAAATTTATTGTTTCAATTAACTCTTTATAAAAATTTAATGGCTCAGATTTATTTATTCTCTTGCACCCTAGGGTGCAAGGTGCAAGAGAAGGGGTAAGGGACCATCGTAAAAGGAGTAATTTTTTACATAATGATTGGAGATGCTCTAAATTTTTGTTGCTGGCACATATGCCACTTCTCGTTTCCTAAATTTAGGTTTAACAAATTTTTTTATAAAAAGTATAGAACTTCGGTTTAGAAATAATGAGGATATAGAATGAAAAAATGCCTCTATTCTGCTTCCTAGTTCGAGTATGAGGAGCAAGAGCGAATTAAGGAAATTAAATTCACTCTACTGTATATATATGCCCAATCTCCCACCAGTATTGTACTATCGCTTGCTCGAATAGCAACGCCCACGCGCGCAGCTACGGCCTACGGCGGGGCGCTATGAGAGAGGCGAACAGTAAAGCAATGTGTAGGTGGTGGCAGGGCACAGCGAGGTGCAGAGTAGTGGCAGCCAGTGACGGAGATACAGGGTATGCACCGGCATACTCGGAATTTTCAGCAAGTGCATATAGTATCTTATTGCTATACATATATTAGAATCAGAAAAACTAAAACGAAAAGACTATGAGTTGTCAAATAATAATTTGCTCAAACTTGAATTGCAGCTACATAATTATATTCATGACATTAGACAGGATGATGAATTATTCAAAGGTCTAGAAAATATTGTCAATCTCTCAGTTAAGCTTGTTGAAACAAAAAGATATAAAGTGTATGATATTGTTTACGAGCTTCTTAAATTAGTATTGGTTCTACTCATGGCGACGACAAGTGTTAAATGGATATTTTCTGCAATGGTTTTAGTGAAAACAAAGTTATGAAATAAGATGAGGATAGTCTTTTGTATGATTGTCTAGTCATTTTCATTGAACGATCTATTTTCTTTCTAAGTTGATGAAGATGATATAATCAATATATTTATGTTTCTTAGAAATCATTGGATAAAATCGTTAGCAAAATAACAATGTAAGTCTCCTGTACTCTATTATGCCTATATATCAATTATCGGTATGAATTTTGAAACTATTTAAATTGGATGATTACAATTTAATCCACAAATTTAAACATTATTATGTTAATTAGTGCATATATACCGAATTACGTTGTTAATTTTACAATTATTACCAAATTGTAAAATGAATTTATCAAATTATTTATGAATTTTTTTAAGCGGCATATCCTAAGCTAAAATTCTAGATTCGTCACTGGTGGCAGGAAGGCTTAATGAGAGTGAGTGCACAATGTATCTGTAACCTCCAGGGAAGGTCTCCGACGAGCATCCAGTCACCGTCCTTGTCCTCGTACGTGGGCACGTACTCCGCCCCGCTGACGACGTCGACGAGCTTCATCTCCTCGTTCTTCCCCGCCTTGCCTGCATCCACCCACACCAACCATCAAAACAACCGAAAAAAATCAGACCACCTGTGTCAGGTCAAGAGGAACGGAAGGCGTGTTATATTAGGGGCACTCACGGACGGTGAAGTGTGAAGGGAACTTGTCCTGCAGCGCGGCGAGCAGCTGCCCGTACCCCGCGTACGCCTCCAGCGCCGGGGATGGCCACCTTGACGAACTTGCCCCCGGCGTTCGCGTCTGCTGCAACCAGACCCCCCGTAGCAGGTAAATCAATCAATGAAACCAGCAGCCCAAATCGGGCAAGAGTTAATCGATAAATCGAGAGTCAAGCGTACTTATCGGGGGGTCGGAGGAGGAGGAGCCCGGGAGACCGAGAGTGAGGCCGAACCTCGACATGGCGGCGGTTCGCGGCTCGGCTCCGGTGAGTGACTCTCTCCGTCGGTGAGATAGATATAGCTAGGCGCGGGTCTGGTCACCGGTCTACCGGTCGTCAGGGTTTAATCGGTGGGCGACCGCCAGTGACGTCCCGACACGTGGCGCCTCTTACTGGTAATCAGACTACTGCTTTGTGCGCTTCCGAGATTCTGTTTGTCAAAAAAAAAAGTTTGCGCCTTTTGAAGGCAGAAGAGGTTGAGAGATACGTTATGGAAGCATATCCAACCTTGCCCATCACCATGGTTTATATAACTGAAGATAACCGATCGGTTATCCCGGTTAATTGAAAAATCGGTCTCGCCTGGTCGCGCTAACCGGTCACTTAGTCGGAGGAAACCGACTCTGGTACTATAGCAATTCGGTTAACAGATCGATTTCTTCGGTTAACCGACTAGTTTTTCACCAAACCGAGCCGACCGGTTAATCTGGTTATGTGACCCTTGCCCATCACACGCCCCATCGAAGAGGCCAAGGTCCTTCATCAGCAAAAACTTTTGGATTTTAATTACCAACAGCATCGTCTTCGTAGTGCGCTAGGAAGTTTGGTGGACCAGGCCTTAATCCATGCCAGAAGAAAATGAAAATCAAAACTTCATGTCATTTATTTATACATTGTGTTTATCCTAGGAGATTGCCTGTGAAACGGTTTACGCGCTACAAATACCTTGGTGCTTCAGTGGACGACACAAAAGACTCACTCGATGGGCATTCAAACATGCAGCGTAGCAGGAAAAATTACATGACAAAATTCTATAGTCAACCGTAGAAATTAAGGAGTTTCTCAAAAAGGAAGTTCAAAACCGTCGTATTGGGCTTTTATTTTTGAGTGAAGTGCACACCCGGTCCCTCAACTTGTTCGACTGTGTCACTTGGGTCCCTGAACTTGCAAATTGCATTATTAGCTCTCTAATCTCTTATTTTGTATCATTTTAGATCCAATCGGGTTTGTACCCGCTTGGGGCGCTGATGCGGCATGTCCAGCATGGAAAGGGCTGCATGTAGGAGTATTGATTCAAGAATGAGTGCGGTTGAGTTGGTGTTTGTATCCCTGGGAATTTTTCATTATTTGTTGTATTGTTTCAATTACTAAAATGTCATCATTTTTTTTTTGAAAAAAATTGAGAACCAACAGATTGGTAAGTACTGTGTTGCTAATTTGGAACAAGAGAGTATAAAGTACAAGAAAAAAAGAGGAGCCAATATGTTTGAGCATCCCATCCCAGATTACATGATCGTGTTCACAAAAACTAGTATAACCTAGATTAAATGTAAAATGAAATTGATCGTGTTCACGGAAGCTAGTATATGCCCACAAAAGTTAGTATACGCCCACAAAAGCTATTATATCCTAGATTACATGCAAAATAAAACTGATATTGTTCACAAAACATAGTATATGACCACTAGTACCATCCAGATTACATGCAAAATGAAATTGATCCTAGTATATGCCCACCAAACGCTAGTACCATCACGATTACATGACATCCCAGTTTAATGCAAAATGAAAAGGTCTTTGCAACTAGCAGATTACATGACATCCCAGATCACAAAAGTCATTCAGTAAAGCATTTCATCAACTAGCATTCTTCTTCCCAGCTGCCACCCTTCTCTTCTTTGCAACTGCAGCCTTCCCTTCTTTTGTGCTTGTTGTAAGTGGAGCCGGCCTTCTCATAGGTCTGTTGTTGACAATGAATTGTTGATCTGGCAAGGGACCTTGTGGTTGAGATAGAATGCTGTTTTGCAATTCCTAAAACATTAGAAACAAATCATTTAGAAGTTGACAACTCTTGCAGATTATTATGGCTGTAAGGGATAAAAAACTGAGTCTAAGTTGCAAGTTACCTCTCCCATCATTTGACTCATAACAGTAGAACCAACCTCTGACATAAGTTGAGATCAACCAAGTTCTTGTTCTATGATATCCTACAATCAAAAGGAACTTGTTATCAGATCATGACAGTCAATATGTAGCACTAAATTCATTTATCCAGAGCATAGAAATATAACATGTGATTGGACAGTGATAGGTTCAACTGTAGTCTCTTGAGCTTGCTGAGACTCATCTTGTCATATGCCCTGAATGTCTCAAGGTACTTGACAGCCAACCACTTTGATGTGCATTGTTTGATCTGCCACTCTCTTGGGCAATTGTGCTTATCAAAGTAAGTCTTAACTATAAATGCATTCAATCTGTTATCTTCTGATGCATATAGATTCCATGAACACCCTTCTGTGCAATGTGCTCTCAACCTCCTCCTGTCATTTCTTGGCATGCTGATTTACACTCTATTCCTAATACCATATTCAATTACTGCTTTCCTCAACTCAACCACAGAAGGAAATACAAGACCAACTTTGAATGTTGGATTGTTCATATCCTCCTCCTTTCATGTCCTGAATTTCATCTTCACTCCACTTTGACCCTCAGTTTCTTCATGAATTTCTAGGTCTTCATCTTCACTAGATGAGTCTTGCCTATTGTTTACCTCCCTGACCACATCAACTCCCTTTAGCCTGCACCCTTTTGCCTTCTTGTATCTTGATGCCTTCTCTCCTTGATCTGCATTCTCATCAACATTGTCAACAAATAAATCATCATCACCATCCTCTAGTTCATAGTCACTGTCAAGGAAATCCTTATAATCACTATCACTGTCATCACTGCCACCGCAGCTCTTTTGCTCATCCATTACCCATTTGCTGCTGCTCTGTTCAGGCATTCTTGTGTAGAATGAAGGCAACTTCTTACCATCTTGTCTTGGTACATGATTAACCTTCTTGGGGCTGATCACCTTAGGTAACTCCCTAACTAGATTGGCTACAATATCATCCCACTCAATGCCCCCTATGTAGCTTTCATCATGATCAAAGTACACCAACAGATTCTTGTGCTTGTCAACTACAGAAGCCATGACATTAGTGTCAGTATCACCCGCAATGATTCTGAGGCCATCAGACATATCTTTCTCAGGAAACAACCAGCAAAACTTCAAACTTCCAGTCTTTAAGTATCCCAAATCCACAACAAATTGATCCAGCCACAATAGAGAGAAAGTGTCAATGCAATCTCAACATTCAACATGATCAAACCAACTAACTTTACCATGCACATATGACCGGAGATGACCATGACCAACAAAAAATCCTCCATTATGAACTTCAATTGGAAACTCCTCTGAATTGGCATCTCCATGACAATGCAAGAGCATACAATTAAAAACCTGACTTACAAAACATAAAGAATTAGTAGCACAACAACATAACAATAAGTTAATAAGTTCACCTTAGTATAAAAGCACACATGAATCCCTAGCTTCCCCCTCACAATTTTAAAACCCTAGGGAAAAAATCGCAATAATCCTATATAATCCATGACAAATGTGTCTCTACCATCGAACAGTTCGCAATGGACACAAAGTGGAAAAAACAGAATTGATCGACTCACCGTAAAGTGGCTACCTTCCTCCTTGCCGCTGCAAGGTGGCCACCATCCTGCAGTTCCTTGGTGAGATCACATAACAGGGCAGAAATTGGGGGCGAGCGGGAGGAAATCAGGCGTCGAATCCCTCCAGGACGCCGTATCCCATGAATCCCTCTCGATCGCCGTCCTTCTGTTGTGCCCGGGCGTCATGGCCTCCACCTCCGCCTGTTTTCTCGGTGCCTGAGATTTGGGGCGCGGGGGGATGCGAAGAGTTGGGAGTGCGGGGGAAGCCAGGTAGGCGAGCCTTTTTCCACCCCCTTTTCCACGTAGGCGAGCCACATCAGCGTCCAGACGGGTTCGGTCATAGTTGGACCTAGCATGTGACCCGATAGGGAGATTAGGGAGCTAATAATGTAATTTGCAAGTTCAGGGACCCAAGTGACACAGCCGAACAAGTTGAGGGACCGGCTGTGCACTTCACTATTTATTTTTCTATGTTTGTACTGTACACTCTACAAGTGACATGATTATGATCCCAACTGCTTGCGTATACGTTCATGCTTACACGAATTTTAAAACCATTTCCGATATGTCATAGAATTCAAATTAGAATCCAAACTTACATGCTTGGAGGCGTCGTCATGATGGTTGCTTGCCATACGACACATCTCTTCTTGTCCGGAATGAAAATCTTTGGTCCATGGATCAAGCCGCGAAGACATCAAGCCTCTTCTCATTGGAGGTGTCGTTGCAGACACTTAGATGTCATCACTTTCTTAAAACTGCAATATTAGAGATCATTATGTTTGTTAAGTCACAATAGAAGTTGTTATAGTAGGGGAGCAGAGGCACTTTCTCTTCCTTTTTTTCGGTCTTTGTGACTGCTTTATAAAGACTACATGTAACCTAGGTTACATAGGTTGCAATAAATTCCCTATTCTAAAAAAAAACTGCTCCATCCAATATACCAGATCGATCCACAGTTACAATGTAAGAAAAAAATATCAACAGACAACACTTTATTCACAAAAAGAAAAAGTTACATAACTCAAAATGGGGTTTCCTTACCTGCAAAAAGAAAAAGGGTGTTCCTAACAAGCTGATTTCGTATACAATACAAGGCAAGCTGTTTTAAATCCCAATGCAATTCTCAGCTGTCAGCCCGACGATTATTCAGACAAGAAGGCTGAAAAACAAGACTGGTATACTGCTCAGTGCTTACTTAACTAAGACAGACGACCTGCTGAGCCTGAGGGAACATGGTCGTTGTCCGCTTAAGAGAATGCCGCACTTTGCACCTTACGTCCTCATCAATCTGAAACGATGCTCAATTTCTTCGCCTCTTTTTTCTCTTTGTCGTTGAGTAGCTGCTGCAATAATAGACTTCCTGGCTAAGAAACTTGTTGGAAGATATCAAATCAAACAGCGTTGCTGATTTCCTGGCTGGTTTGCCGGCCTAATCATTCAGAATACGAAGCAGTACTCGATTGTTTATTCAAGCCATATAGATTTAATAGTATTCCTACAACACTACAGCAGAGTACGAAATGATAATACAAGCCAGTATAGTAGTACTCCAGTTTTGAAGATCAGCTATTAGTTCAGATAAGAGCAGTATCTGTTTCCTGTATGAGTCGTTTTCTGGTAGCAGCATTTCCATATTCATCGACATGTGGATGAGTCCAGGAGTAAGAGAAGAAAGGGTCCCATAATCCACAAACATGTTACCCAACTATTTCATGAGATGGCCGCCAACTGAAAATGACTTGGTAGTTGGTACATGTATCCTTGACGCAGATGCAATAGCGAAGTACACACTACACCAACCCGATGAGATGCACGGCAACTGACCGACAAAGCACTCGTTTCTGGGCAACCACTTCTACTTTTTTTATATATATTATCTTCTTTCCGCTGATATAGAAAACACTCCACTCTGTCAGCAAGCACTTCTGAATTCTAGCTGCTACCTTAAAATTCATAATTTTACAGATGATTTTAGCTCTTGCTATGAACAGAATCGACCAAAACTAAAACACAGCCAGAAAAGACGAAGTGAGAAAACAGACCGTCTATATTAATATGTTATCATATTCATTAAACACAAAATTTGGAGCAAAACCACTACACACATATACATAAAGTATTCTATGGTACCAGGGACCTTAGCTGTTGTATTGTGTATCCTGGCAAGTGGCAAACTAGCAAGCAAGATGAAAAAGCAGGGGCTCCATGTGCCTGGTCTTATTCGCCTCTAGACAAATTATAAGGTGTACTCTTCAACATCATCTTGCCTGTCTATATGTAGACACCTTCACACCTATAAATGTTGACACTACATGCTATATAACCTTTCTCTGAACTCAATACCATGCTGGAACAAAAGAAAAAAGAAGTCGATTTCTGTACATCTTTCTCTCACACGACTAAGAACCTCAGCAAGCAAAGTCCAGCAAAGCAGTTTGTAGAAGAGGAGGGCGGAGTTGTTTCACTGAGAGGCTCTTGGTGCTGCAGGAAATATAAAAGATTAGACTCATCCAGAGCCAAACAATGAAGCAGGTTAGCACCAAAGCTCTCGAAAACAAGCTTCAGAATTCAGAATAATGAGAGCATGTACATAAGTTAACCGCCTCGGAGCTTTTCATAAGACGAAGACGTTGGCAGCTGTCGACAAACATTCTGCACGGAAACATCAGGGAGATCAGAATCATCTTGGAAACTAGGAACAAACTTTTAAGAGACCCATCTTGCTCAACAAAAACACCGAGACAACATCATAAAAGTTATTCCATTTTTTCTGTGATGCTCTAAAAGCAAAATTTTTTAAAGTTTCGAGTCTATTCCTACTTCCTAGAGAGGAATCAGGTCTCCTACAGGCATAGGCAAGCAATTACGTGGCGGGCAACAGAGAAAACAATGAAGTCAAAGTTGAATGGCAAAAACCTTAGATGTGGTTGGAGCACACAAGGTACAAAAAAAAAACCATCAACATTAATCTTATCCGAAAAAGGTCATGCAATAAACAAGAAAGCACAAAGCAGTACAACCCCACACAAACAGTTTATCATAACCAACTTGATTCTTCTATAGCAATCCATGCTTATCTAATTCTGGGATGCCAATCCAATAATAGATTACAGCTGTTCAGCCAGACGGTTACTTACGAAATAAGTGTAAAGGAAAGTTTGTTGAGGCAACTACAATAAGAACAACGACGAAAAAAAATCATGAGGAAATGACTGGTTACAAAATAGAAAATTCAGTAACACAGAGTTAAAATATTTTAACTGAGTTCACAATATATATGAAGCTCGAAGCAAACAAGGGAAAACAGTTTTAGAACACGACCCAGTGCCTATATTTTACTAACTGTTAATTTGTTTGCACCATTATTCCATCCTTAGGGATTAGAGAAATGAATTCGTTGACTATAGTCATATGGAAATGTAGTAGTCTTTCAGGTCATACTGAACTGCTAATGATTTCATCTCAAAATCTATTGAAAGAAGAGGCTCCTCTAAAGCCCGGAGGGCAAATTTTGTTGTAAGTAAAGAATAAATCATGCAGTTTATGGATCTGGACCAGCAAATACAAGTAAGATCCAACCAGTATTCAAGCGGTATCGTGTAACAGTAGGAAACAATGAGCCATTATCACAATATCTTTTCAAGTGAAGGAAAACTTCGCTCACAATCAATCATGACCCAGTTGAGAAGGATTAATCCTACGCCATATGTGTATCGTGTATGCGAGAATAAACCAGATTCACTGTTCAATGATAAAGTTAGGTAATTCCTCTGTAAAATCTCAAATTCATTTATAACGGGCACCTAATCCAACAGCAAGTGAAATCCAAAGTCCCAGTCCCAACTTATATGTTACTACTATGTTAGGCTTACTCAATCCAACATCAAGTGAAATCCATGAGTTAATTATAGAGGGCCAGATGAACTAACAAGAATTGACACTAAAGAACAACACGAGTTGCAGTTGAATTGATAATAAAGAGTAATCTTGAAAAAAAAGAAGGAAATTCACCTCCATGGGACATCTCCGACGAGCATCCAGTCGGCGTCCTTGTCCTCGTACGTGGGCACGTACTCCGTCCCGCTGACGACGTCGACGAGCTTCATCTCCTCGTTCCCCGCCTTGCCTGCATCCAACCACCGACCCAACCATCAAAAACACCGAGAAAAAAAAAATGAGAGAATCCAGTCGTACGCACGCAACAAGGAACGCAAGGCGGGTACGGGCGTCAAGGTCACTTACGGACGGTGAAATGGGAAGTAAACTTGTCCTGGAGCGCGGCGAGCAGCTGCTCGTACCCCGCGTACGCCTTGAGGTCCACCTTGCGCTGGTACGGCGCGCCGGCCACGGCCACCTTGACGAACTTGGCCGGGTACTGCCGGGTCCTGCTCACCGGCGGCCACCCCACCAACTGCGCCCTGCGACCAGACCCGTAGGAGAATCAATCAGACCCAGCCCAAATCGGCCAAGAATTAATCGAGAGGCCGTCCACGCGTGTGGGGGAGCGCGTACTTGGGGGCGGGGGCAGCGTCGGCGACGGCGCGCGGGGAGCTCAAATCGGAGTCGGAGGTGGAGGCGCGCTTGCGGCAGAGGTCGGAGGAGGAGGAGCCCGGGAGGCCGAGCCCGAGGGTGGTGTTGGGGTCGTTGGAGTCGAGCCCCGACGAGGCCGCGGAGGAGGACTCCGTGGAGCTCCGCGCCGTTCCCTCCGACATGGCGACGGGGAGGTGGGTTCGGTCCAGTTCGCGGCTTGGCTCCGGTCGTTCGCGGACGGCGGCGGCAGCGGCTTCTCTCTCTCTTTCCGTCGGTGAGGTTGAGGTGGGGGCGGCGGCGAGTCGGGAGCAGGAAGAGGTGGTGGTGGTGGATATAGGCGGGTGTGGTGTGGTTCACCGGTCTACCGGTCGTCGAGGGTTTAATCTGTGGGCGACCGCCAGTGACGTCCCGCCACGTGGCGTCACTTGCCGGTAATAGTGGCAGTTTCCGGCGCACCCCCTAAACAGTCCTTATATTCGACTTCAGTCCAGCTCATTCTCCAAACTCCCGCGCCAGGAAACTGTGCAGGGGACTACGGCGACGCTGAGAAAAGAACGGGGTCGTATTTGTCAAAACGCATTGTGCAGCGGACCCCCACTGTACAGCCAGCGGCGGTCGAGTCTACTCCGCCGTGCCGAACGTTTCAAACCCTGTGGGCCCGCGCTGCCGGTTGGCCGCCCTACCGGTGACCCCCACGCAAGCCGGCAACCCCATCCACTCGCGCCCGCCCACCGCGGGATCCCGATCCGACGGCCTGGAGCGGGTCAGCGGCGCTTCCGACCCCTTCGCTTCCTCTGCACACGAGCGGGGGCGGGAGGTGGGGCCGGGTCCGCGGGGGGACAAGCGATAAAGCGGTGCGCGCGTGGGGCGTGCCGGGCTGTCGGGAGCTTGTCCCCGTACCCGGTTCCGTGAACCACCCACCTTCTTCGCGGGTTGCGTTGCTCACGGCGAGAGAAGGGCACCAACCCTGCCCTGCCGCCGCCGGCGACGGCCGCTATGGGTTGCTGGCAGGAATCTTCCTTCCACCTGCGTGGATTTTTTTTTTTTTGTTTTTCCTGTGTTGTGTGCACATAAACAGAAGGACAAAAGCAGCACACGCCAACTTGTCTCGTAGCTAGACCACGGCGGTTCTCTGTGCGCTTCCGGATTTCTTTTCGTTGTCGAAACAGTTTTTTTTTTTGTTTGCGCACGAAGGCAGAAGAGATTGAGGTACAGGATGGAGCACATCATGGAACAGCGAGGCCAACCTCTCTCTCTCACACACACACAGACACGCTCCGCCTCCATCGGACACGCCAAGATCCTTGATAAGAAGAAACTTCGGATTTTAGCAACAGCATCGTCATCACAGTGTGTGGTACCACTAGAAAGTTTGGTGGACCAGGCCTGAATCCATGCCACAAAGAATGAAAATCAAAACTTCATGTGTTGTATTTCTTAGCTAGGCAGTCTATTAATAAATTTCTTTGTCGGTCAGTCGGTGAGTAGCTGCTCCAATAATAGATTGTCTGGCTAAGAAATTTATTAGAGATATCAAATCAAACAATGTTGCTGATTTCCTGGCCGGTTTGCCGGGCTAATCGTACAAAATATTCGAAACAGAACTAGGTTGTTTTATTCAAGTTATATAAATTTAAAAATATTGCTACAACACTAGAGCAGAGTATAAAATGGTGACGTATGAGACAGCTCAGGATTCATCACCATCTTCCACACCTCTTAGATCTTGATCCGCACAAATGAACAAGTTCTAAAAAGTCCTACGCCTACAAAAACCAACATGTTGATAAACCTCTTCCGATCCAGACGGTACACCCAACCTTTTAGATGGATCCCTTTCAAAAAGAAAAAAGAACCTTTTAGATGGATATAGAGATACTCCCTCCATCCTAAAATAATTGGTATTCTAGCCTCTTTTTAATTTTCTTAAAATAATTAGCATTCTCACTTTCCAATGCATCTTTCTCTCTTCTCAATACACTTCTATCTCTATCTTTTTCCTTCTCGTTTTTTGTTCAACTATCTTTTACATATCTTCTTAATTCCCGTGTTGAACTCCAAAGTACCAACTAAATTGGGATGGAGGAGGTACTAAATACAATCTCAATAATCATAAAAAAAAACAATACAGCCTCAATACAATAGACATGCTAAGAAGAAGAAACATGGCATGGGATATGTGATCCTTGTATATGGTAGAGAGACAGGACAGAGGAGACAGTTAGCCATTTTTTCTATGATGATGCAATTTAGCATAGGCATATTTTTAGATAATGGAACAAAGGTAGTAGTCCCTACACCATATATAACAGTGTGTATAGTTGTTCGATACATCACTATAAGCACTTAGGCTCAAACTCTCTTTCGTAACAGAGAGAGGATAACAAAAAAACTAAAAGAAGACATGACATAAAACCCAGACTAAACTTCAATTCTATTCATGAATTTCCACCAAAACTTGGCGAAGATCTTCATGACGGGTGACTCAACAGCCTGCAACCTTCGTTGAGAGTTGTTTGTGCTTCATCACTTTTAAACAACAGTGACCATGTGTGGATCCAAAACATCATCCTAAAAATTACCTGCAAAAAAGTGTTTGGTTTAGCATTATTGAATACCATGTCATTTTTATTCAACCATAGAGCTAAAATAAACTCGACCTACGGGGGGTATGACGATCCCCGTATATTTTGTTAAGAAGAAGATTTTCTCATGCAGGTCGAGAAAATTCTCGAACCCCCTCCTCAACCATACACAGGGACTCAACTGATCGTGTGAGTTGTGATGCGAGTCAATACCTAATGCTTTGATTGGAAAAGGCGAGAGAATTTTTTCCGCAATTGGTGCAAGATCAAGGGCTCGAACTCCCGACTTATAGGCTGCCACTCGGACGCCTTCACCATTCGCACCATAGAGCCTATAACAGAGCCGCTGCCCATTAAGAGTTTGATTCTTGAAACTAGGTTGGAAACCATTAATCCAATAGTCAAAAAGTTAGAGATATATGATGGATGTTGAATTCCAAATATGATATTAGTATTCCAAACAAATCATGTGGAATGGCAATAAAAAAAGATGTTGAATAGTCTTTAATGAGCTACAATAGCAAAAAAAAATGAGACTACCATACCAATTTTGTTTTGCAAGATTGTCGAGTAACCATCTTTATGAGGTATCAAAGAAAATTTTTAATTTTCAGCGGTATTTCAATTGTCCAAACAGCCATAGTGTACATCAATTGAATTGATAGAAACCTGAGAAACTTTTCCATTCTCCATGCAGCCGTGATATTGATGCATGGAGCATTTCTTTTACGAGAAATGACTAGATTTACCACAAAGAGCAAAGAAAAAGAAACGCCGGTGTAAGCTTGTAGCTAAGTTTATCCAAGTTTTGAAAAAAAAGGTTTATTCATGAGTTTTTCTTGATAATTCATAGTAAAAAGATTGTTATTGTGAATATATTTTAGAATGTGTGGGATCTCTGTAATTAGTTTTAATTTCCATCTTTCATTTTGGTTTTTCTTATTTGTACTTTGACCTCGTTTTCTTTCTTATACTTAGCATGGGCTTGCCCCTCCCGGTGGCACAACTTCTCAAAGACCCGGATATTAATTTCTGTAGAAGTGCGAGCGATCTTTTTCTGACACAGCAATACCATCTAGTTATTGTTTTGGGGATTAGCTACATTGCGTGTATCCCAAAACAAACAATGTTCGAGCAACAAAAATTTGGCAATGTAAATTTGGCAGTGAAAAAAATCAGTATCACCTTTTCCTTTTCCAGTTTGTTGTCACCATATCAATATTATAGCAATGCGATTTTTGTCCTCGTGTCCATCGATCACTTGTCTGTGTACCACCTAATCCTATCAAATCACTCATAGCAGTAGACCAGGTCAATTCGAATCGTCTATTATCTCACTTTTCTTCAGAGTGCGACTATATTGTTTGCATCCGACATCCAGCCCAAAATGGTCAAGTTGACACTTTCTTACTTCAAAAGTTTATCAAAACTTGACCACGCTTTGAAGCCCAGGGATTAGTGGTGTATTCCCTCCGTCCCCTAAAGAATGTCGTAATGGCCTAAAATTTTTTTCCCACAAAGCATATCGTTCTGGGTATATCTTGAGAAAAACACCACGTGAATGACTGGGTGCCATCTTATCCACTGACGCATGGTCGGTTGGGAAAAAAAATCTCCCTTCTCCCGTCCTCCTCCTCCACACATCCAAACCAAATCTTAGAGGCATCCTCTCTCCTGGCAAAATCCGGCGATCTCCATGGCTGGTTCCTCTCTCTCTGTTACGACTACGCCTTTATATTGGTTTCTAGTGCACACAACAAAGGCACTTAATTAAACTAATGTCATGCATAATACTGGATTGTAGGACACGAAAGAATGTTATGTGATACCTTTCTCACAAAGGGCCACACGCCTATCTTTCTATCAAAAATTAAGTTACCTGTTGCATTTTTTTATAGGCTTCCCTACTCTTACCAGCACCATAACTTTGTCAATTGAGTTCTTGTTTTGTACAGTCCTATGTGGGTCCTCCTCATCTAGTAGCATATAAAAGTTTCTACTCTTCTTTGTGGCATTGAACCACTTCTCATCTATATGAATAATGTTATCCATTTTAATAAACTTAGGATCATATGACAAAGTAGTCTGATCAAACATAGAAATACACCACCGTAGTCTTCCTTTCTTATTGTCTTCCTTCAAACATGGTTTCAGAGAGTTAGAGTGCCTTCTTAAAAGGCCGCTTTTGAACCACCTATGCAGCGAGCTTTTTGACACTCTTAGTTCTGCAGCTAGTTTTCATAGAGTACTCCTCTTATGCAGGGGAATTGTAGCAATTATTGATAGATTAATTATCATCTTCTTCCTTCCACAATGTTTAGGTTTCTTTGATGATACATCAACCGGTAAACCTTGACGAAGACAATTTTGAGCTCTATCCCAAAGGCGTTGGACTGTACGCTGGCTGAGATTAAACTGGTTAGCAACTATGCTTGTGTTGTTCCTTTTCAGTTTTTCATTGTTACTTGATGCAAGTAATGCTTCATACATGTCTTGTTTTTGTCTATTTGATGCATCTTTGTGTGTTGCATTTTCAGGTACCTCTTGGTTGTCATCTGAGTCTGACAACTCTTCTTGATCAAAGAAAACATCCACAATATCATCAAGTAGTATGTCATTTTCATGTCCCTCCACTGGTGGCTCATTCAAATTTATGACCATACGAGATGTGTGTGTGTTGTGAGGCTTAGGTGGTGCTGAAAGGCAAGAAATGTTGAAGCAGCCTGTTATTTATAGCCATGAGAGTGGTGGAAAGGCTGGTCAAATGTTTAAAATCTTTAACGCCTTTACTAAAATTTTTGGTTTCGGGTGTGTGCTGCCTGTTATTATGTCTTATTTTTATTTGGCGCCAAGTTTCGTTTTTGTTTGCCCGCCACATTGTAGTATGTGCTGCCAGTAAATAAACAAAGAATAAATATACTATGAGCAATTATAGCAGTTGTATTCTCAATGGACATTGTAAATTAATAAGGACATGTAGGTCATTTGCTTAAAGACTTCCTCTGTCCCCTGGAGTGCTAAAGCGACGTCCTTTAGGGGACGGAGGAAGTAGCTTTGAGCTAGATTCTACAAGGAATCGAATAATCAGCTTGCTTATCAATATGTCTGCCCACTAGTTGTCATGTTCAAACCGATGGTGCATGCTCTAACTATTGCAATGTATTTTTACCTTTTTTTTTAGAAACCAATCTATTGGAATATCCACAAACGTTTTTATTGGCTGAGGTCATTCAGTTTAGATAGTGAAAGAGTCTAGACGTGAACATAATTTGGTGAGAGAATGAAAAAAAAATGACTTACAGTGGTTAAACGGATCTTAAACCTCCTTTCCTCCACCCTTACACGATAGCTACGTTCCCATATGAACGTGGGCTATGCTTTCAGCCATGTTTTAGTGCAGAGACAGATGAGTAAATTTTTTTATCAATTCAGTTCCATTGAAAATATAACCCAAATCATTGGGGTTGAAAGTCTTAACTATCAAGCTTAGAGTCCTTTCGCTTGAAACAAAGGAAATGAATAATAGGTATTACTACATGAAAATTGCATCTATAGTCTGTAGCACTCCACAACGATAGTTATAATATGGTCATTGCTAACTTTGTTCCGTTCCTTCTATTCAGCCTCCTCACAACTGAACATTGTTCTTCAAACAGTATACTGTAAAATAATTATCTCGATTGGCCTGGCCATACAAAACAAGTTAGTGCCTGTTTTGTCGTTCAATATATATTCCAAAGCTTAGCTACATATAAAAAATTATGAAAAAATAACAATAGTAGGCAGATTTACCTGTAAAATAATCTTTAGAGATATTTACCTGGTAGATTGGACATCAGGTACTACATGAGAATGGAATACAAAGCAGTAGTAGTAGGCAGAAAGCTAAGGAGAGACCGTGACTCATGTCTCAAGGTCCAAGACAGTATTATTAACGTTCGTTGTCAGTGCTCAGAATATATGCTCCAGGGCTCCAGGCTCCTCCAACATTTAATTTAAACACAAATGTCTGAAACTTGGAACAAAGCCAAAGAAAGCAAAAAGACCAAAGCCGGCTTTGCAGAAAGCTAAAGCGAGATAAAAGCACTGGAGCCGTCTAGCGAGCGTATCTTACTCTCTGCACGAAGTACAATTTACACTTCTTCTGTAGATATGTACCGGATCCGCTGTCGCCAGTCCATGCTTTCTTGTCCTATCTTTTCTGCACCGTTTGAATGCGTTTGGCCTTTCACATTTTCACGATGCAGAGAGGCAGGGAGGTAGATGAAGTATTTTTTTCACATAATTTTCCCACTTGTACCCATAATTTCTAAGAAATTCAGATTCATTTGCACTCCTTGATCCATCACTTTCGTCTCTGAAGCCATTTCTATCGTTTCAACAGAAAGCAAAACAATGGGCCTCAAATTGCAGGGAAGCAGCCCATCAAGACAGGCCCGCAGAGAGCCCATAGTTTCATTTGGGAAGCACGCGTTCCAGATTGTTTTTTTTCCGGATTGGAACAAAACAAATAAGAAAATATCGAAAATGCCCTCTCGCTCGAAGGCTCGGCATTCTCTTTCTACTTGCCGGCCAGCCCTAGCGAATCCAATCCTCTTCGTCCTTCCCTTCCCCTGCGGCCGCCGCGCCGAGACGAACGCATACGCCTCCTCCGCCGGAGCCACCAAGCACGCCGCCCACATCGTAGGGTTCCTCCCCTCGCAAGCATCCGCGCCGCCGCTCTCCTCCGCACTCTGTACTGGATCCCAGCTTCCAGGGCAGCAGCACCACATCGGCGCCGCAAGCATCGGGTCGGTCTCGTGCGGCCAGCGCACGGCGGCCAGAACGGGGCACACGCCTGCCTCCTTGGGCTGGCCCTCCTCGTCCAGCTTCGACGGTGACAACGGAAGGTGAGAGCTGACCTCTCCTCCTCAATCAGAATCCTCCTCCTTCCTTCTGTAATTGAAATTTAGGTTGGATGTAGCGGGGATGGGGACCCGGTAGATCCCTGCGGGGGCGGGTAAGGGGAGAAATTTTCTCCGGGGTCAGGGACGGAGATTTCATACCAATAGGGATGGAGATGTAATTTTCATTTCTTCTTCCTGGAACAAACGGTAGCCCTACCTCGGTCCGCGTCTAGTATCATGGCTAGTTTAGTTAACATGAGGCAAGCACAGTTGGTTTGAGGAACCTCGTAGTGATGTTGGGGGTGTTGTGTTTCACATTTGAGGTTGAGAGTAGTGGACACTTTCTGTTTTTTTTTTCATGAAGCAAATACTTCCTCCATTCCACAATATAAGCATTCCAAGCATTCAAATGCAAATTTAGTCAACATAGAAAAAGTCATATATACCCCTCATTTTACATTACTTCATCAATTCTCCACCCACCCATCAACCCACCAAATTTTGTCTTATCCCTAGAAATGCTTACATTATGGACAAATTTTTGAATGTTTCAAATGCTTACATTATGAACCGGAGGGAGTAACATATAAATGCTCCTGTTTTAGGCTTATAGCTTCAAGTTTTATCCCCATTCTTTTGTGCTTATGTTTCTTCCAACTTTTCTAGGTGCCGGTTACATAGTGTTGGATAGCAAGAGAGTACCTTCTAGCTTGTTGTGAGATTGAATTTTTTTCCTGGAAGATGGAGATACAGACTTCAGGGAAGCCCATTGATCTGTTGATGGAGAAGGTTCTTTGCATGAACATTCTTTCTTCAGATTACTTTAAGGGGCTCTACAGGCTGAAGACATATCATGAGGTCATTGATGAGATATACAATGAAGTTGATCACGTGGAGCCTTGGATGACTGGCAATTGCAGGGGGCCCTCCACTGCATTCTGTCTCCTCTACAAGTTCTTCACCATGAAGCTTACTGTCAAGCAGATGCACGGTTTGTTGAAGCATCCTGACTCCCCATACATTAGAGCTGTAAGTTTCTGTTCTTTGTTTTTTTGTGTTTATATTCTTTATGAATGTCATGCCTCATGGCGGGGTATCTGTTCACTAGGTGTTCACTAGGCATGAGGTCAGTGCATTATCCAGCTGTTTGTTGTGCTGTTTAAGAACTTAACTCATCACTGTTTCAAATTGGAAATAGTTTTCCATGATCCAAAGCAATAATTCTTACATCACTTGCAATTCACTAATGTGTAATTTTGTGCTTACATTTTGGTTATAGACACTAACAGTCCTACGACTTATTTCTTTGGATGGACTTGTGTCTACAATTTGGTACTAGGACACCTGGATGACAAAGTTTGCGAGCTGTTCGTAGTGTACCAGTCTGTGCTTTGGAGTTGTGAGCATTTTTTTTTTGTTTATCTTTGCTCAGCCTGTTAAGAATATAGGACATCTGATGTATGGTAAATGACCATTAGGTGTCGGTTTGCAGATTGGTTTCTTGTATCTTCGCTATGTTGCAGACCCAAAGATTCTGTGGACCTGGTATGAGCCCTATTTGAGGGATGATGAGGTACGGTACGAGCTCTTTTACTACATTTTCTGTTTCCTGTTCATCCATTTTTCTTTTGGCCTGTTAAAGTTTAGGTGAATTACATCCTACTTTTGCCATTATGCCTACTATTATCATTTTATAGAACTTGCATGGTCTCGATAGATGGTGATTTGTTAAACCTGATATAACAGAGACACCTAGATTTTTGAGTACTTGAGCTGATTGTCTTAAAATAGCTTGATCAAGAATGAGATGTTGTTAAACTTTAGATGAATCGCATCCTACTTTTGCCTATTGTTATCATTTGTGGAGCTTGAATGGTCTTGATAAATGGTGATTTGTTAAAATTTATATAACAAAGGCACTTTGATATGTGATTTCTTGAGCTGAAAGTCTTAGGGTGCGTTTGTTTTGGGGTCAAAGTGGGATGGGGCGGGGTCATCCCTGTTTTGGGGGCGAGGCGACCCTGTTACTTGTTTGATTGGGTGGATAGGGCGAGCCACTTTTTTTTGTTTCGTGCGATGGATGAGCGATGGATGAGGCGGCCCTAGTTTGTGTTTGGAAAGATGGATAGGGATGCAAAGTCGTGTATGGTGACCTTCATCTGTGAAGTGGTATGGTTGCCACTTAATTTCATTATTGAATTCCATATTTAATTGGCCATTATCTCTACAACAAAAAACATTTCTATCACAAAGCATTCCTTTACAGTTTTCAGTAAAATAAGTTATTATCTCTCGTTGGGCCGTAATTTCCAGCCCACTATAGGCCACAGCGTGACTTAGTCCGGAAGCAACGAATGGACACCTTCTCTTCTTCCTCCGCCTTGGTATTTCTCTGTTTCTCCTCACGGAACAGCGCCATCTCCGCCCTCCATTGCTCATTGCTGTCGGTCAGCTCACACCGCGAACCAGCAAAATGAATAGCCCTTGTCGCCGTTGCTCAATACCCTGCACCTCAGAAAGGAGAGAGGAGAGCACTAACCAGGCTATTGGCGGGTGATCCATGGTGGCCATCGGTTGGCTGCGATTGTGTCGAGAACGATGCAGGAGGAGGTGAGGCAAAGCTGTGCATGCGGCTCATGTGACGCACAATGGCAGATGGGGGCCGCGCGGTCCACTCGTTTTCGAGGGATCGAGTGGTCACCGAATCTTGCCGAATATCCGGCTGGTGTTCGCCTCGCTCCTGGCTGACCCCGATCCAAACACCAGCAAGAAAGTGGCTGCCCCCTCCCATCCACCTCCATCCACCAAACCAAACACACCCTTAATGGAGCTTGATCAAGAACGGGATGCTGAAAGCAGTTAAAAATTTTCAGTTTTAAAAGTCAAATTAATATTTTTATAGTTCTGTTCGTTCTCAATGGATTGCTATACATACGGCTGGGACGTATGACCCAACAGTACGACCAGTGTTAATCACTATAGTTAATCACCCAGCAGATCTTGGATTAGCACTAGTCGTATTGTTGGGTCGGACGATCCAGCCGTACGCAGAGCATTTCCGTTCTTAATAGTGATGCTAAATTGCTATTTTGTACTGTGGTTTTTGGTTTGAGTTAATCTTGTTTGGTTCAATCCGTAGCCTACCATAACTTGCTTTAGGACTGAAAGCTTTATTGTAACTGTTTTTGTTGTTATTGGCGTTCGTTTTCTTTTAGCACAAGCTATGAGTTTGTGATTTTCCATATAGCTTCTTGTGCTACATGACCTGTTGAGTATGAATAAGAGCTGAATCAGTTTGTATTGTTCTTGTTGCAGAAATTCACCCCTGGATCTAATCAACGTGAGACAACTATGGGTGTTTATGTGCGTGATCTCATACTTGGACAGGTCTGTTCTCTTAACTTCTGCTTTCTGGACAGAAATAAGCACTCTGACCAATTGTTGTGCCCATGTTTTCTTGTAAATCCTTGAGTTCCTGACTTTTTGCTGCTGCTAGCACCCACTGATTCTCATGTGAGTTGGGTTTCTAGAACTTTTATGTGATTTATGCTTTTTGTTTTGATGCTTGTAAACGTTTTTTTGAGATCCCCATTCATCATTTGCTTGTTAAAAAGAATATGCCTACTAGCTGGACTACTTTCTTGCTTGCAAGTTATGGTTCCATGACATAGCTTGTTTATAGTTTATACGTTCCTTAATTTAGCTTCCCTTGGCTGGTAATATACATGGAGTAATCAAGTGTTTATAGTTTATTCTTTGCTTTCATTTGATATGCATGACAATCAGTGGTGGTGTATCTCCATTTGTTTTCTGAGGTCTCGGGCGAGAACCACCCAGCCTCTTTGCAAAACCAGGGGCAAGGCTCTCTAGAAATAACCCTTCCCCTGATCCCATAATGTGTGAGAGCCATTCGCACTGGGTATGCCCTTAGTTGACATGTCACAGTCAATGGTGGAGTAGCAAATGCACATCTAAGCCCATTTTGAGTCATTGGCAGTTAGTTCACTGGCTAATTTTTAGTGTACTCCATTCAAGATATATTGTCTCAGTATGTTTGTGTGTGTAATCTTATTCTGTATGTGTATCCCTGCTGTGATTCATTATAACTTGCATCATTATTTACCATTTAATTAAGCAAAAACTGTTTCAGGCCACCCAATTACAGAATTACTTTGGGTCATGCTGCACCATTAATCACAGTTGATCTAGTTATTTCACTTACCTGTCATGTTGTTTTGATTAGTGGCTGCCATTTTAAGCTTGTTCATCAGACCTCAATGTTTATACTGACCAGCATACTGCTTTATTTTCCTTTCATGGTGCAGTACTACTTTGATAGTCTTCTTCCAAGAATTCCTCTACCAGTAACTCGCCAGGTAACAGCAAATCTTGAGAAGATGAAATTACCCACTAAGCTGTCTGGGGTGACTGGAGACTCCAGCCGTATGGGATCAGAAGATACTGCACGACGCCCTCCTTCTGTGAAAGCTTCTCTATCAGTTTCCTTTGGACAGCGTGCTCCACATCGGGCTTCCACTAGGGATTCATCCCCAGTTCGGCGGACTGTGACCCATGATGATCATAAAAGATCGTACTCGCCATCTCATCGCAGTGGTAGCCGTGATCGTTCTGACCGTGAACTTGATCGCTCTAGCCATGACCGTGACCGGGATAGGGACCGTTCAAGCCGTGATCGAGACCGGGACCGTTCCAGCCGTGACCGGGATCGTGACAGGGATATCAGAGATTATCATCGACGTGAGCGAGATGGCAGGGATCGTGACTCTTACAGGTCCAGGCATTCAGAGGAAAGACGAGATGACCGAAGGGATCGTGACAGTAATAGGCATAGACGCTCTAGCTCTCGTCATAGGAGCAGAAGCCGCAGCAGGAGCAGGAGCCGTAGCAGGAGCAGGAACGAGCGATCCAGTCCTTTTGGAGATGCAAACAAAGAGAAGACAGCTGCCATCTCGAGCAACCTAGCAAAGCTGAAGGACTTGTATGGTGATGTAACTGAGAAGAAGGATGATGGTGATGCCGAAAAGCTTCGCCGTGATTCATGTGCTGAGGAGGTCATCAGGTTGGGGGGGCCAAGATGGAGATAAAGCAGCCTCTAACACTACGTGCTGGTTTGATGTGCCAGCCTCTGTAGACCTCGAGAGCTCTTTATTCTCGAAACGTTTTTCCTTGTTAGCACAGACTGATACTTGGTATCCGAACATGTTTGACAAGGATATTTGGTGTCACTGACATTGTTATTCCCATTTGTTTGGTGACATTAGAATATACTGTGTAAAACATGATATCTGTGACTCCGTGTTTCTGCTTGCCTGATGCTAAACGTTTTATGAAGTGTAAATTTTGCATCTCCACGTGCTGTTAGTGTAAATTGTGTTCCTTTTTTTTTTTGCGAGTACGAATTTCGGAACCCTTCTATACGTAGTGCCTACGACGAAGTTTGTTGCAGGAATACATGCACCTGTTGCAGGGATGCATGCGGTGCAGTCACATCGAAGTTTTCCTTGCAAGTGATGAGCTGGATAATAATAGTCAGCAAGTAGATACGATTAATAACAATACAAATCATATTCCAAACGCGTACGAACAATATCTTGATACGTCCTCTGAAAGCGACTTGTGAATAAAAAAGTACACCAAGCTTCTGCGGTATGATGTAATGAACTACAGAACCAACAAAAAATGGAGTTGTTGACTAGAGCATCGGCATGGAATATACTTTGAGAAGACCGTATATCTGCAAAGTTGATTACGCAAATGTAATTAACGAGCAAGTCTTTAAATTTCAGTGCATAGTTGTTACGACTTACAAATAGTCATGTGCATTTGCAATGTGTGTAAAGCAAAGAGCGACTAGCAACGTATAGATTGAGTGACACATGAAGTTTCACTCAATCCATATCTTGTAACTAATATATGTGGATTTTATTGTATAATAAACGAACAAGATCTGAAATAATAAATTCACGCCGGGATTTCATTACCGGACTCAAAAGACTGAGTTTTGTTCCATGCGTTGAAAGCATAAAAAAAATCGATTTAGACTAGGTTTTATACCATGTGAGACCAAACTGAACGCTCATTCCATGCGAGATTAAATTTCAAATCACATCTAATTAAATTATGTGATTTAAATTACAATCCATATCGTTTCAAGACTATACGAACAAGGGCTTACAAAAGGCCCTCGCAATCCCACGTTATTCTATCAGTTCTTTATTATCCTTCTGTTGAAATCACCACCCAACGAATCCACTCCGCTTCCCTCTGCCAGCTGCAGAGGAATTGAGCACCAAGCCCGCCTCTTCCAACCATTGAACATTCGCCACGTCTTCCATCACAAGCAGCTTACAGATCGAGCGGCCACAAGATATCCGCACCGCCGATACCCTCTCACCACTCCTCACCGTCCGATGCGGTACACGTGTCTGACGAGCGGCCACGATGGACGCAGCTCGCTCGCCCTCCTCTTCCGCCACCTACGGAGCCAACGATTCTCACGAGGAAAAAAGGAACACAAAAAAAAAGAATAGGAAAATGAAATAAAATGAAATTCTAAATAAACGACGCCACTGGAGGCTTTGGGGGCTGGAGAAGGAGGGGGAAGAGGAGGAAGAAGAATTCGTCTCCAAGTCTTGGGAGCTCTCGATTTGGTAAACTCTCCCCTTCCCGCGAGCGGTGGTGCTTCCGCGTTGTTTACCCATCTTTCCCTGTACTTAACGCGGGTTGCCTTGATCGGAGGGTTTGGCACCTGTTCCTTCCCCCTCCCCAGTCCCCACTCTCCCCGCGCGCGAAGTCGTCCGGCGATTTTTCTTTGCTATTTTTTTTATCGCAAATCTTGGGACGGTGGGGTGCTTGCGAGCTAGGCATTGTTTCGGCTTTAAGCGGTCCAGGTAATTGTCGAGGTGTGGTTCTAAACTTTTGGTTCTTATTGTACTTGGCGTTGTTGGCTTGTTCACGGGTTCCTGAATCTTTCAGGCTGTGGGGCTAGAGCTTCCTGTGGTTGGTGAGGCGGTTCTTCGGTAGGAAAGTCTAGGTTATGCACTCATACTTCTTGCTTGACTTGGAATTTTGTCCCCGGATTGATCTTCTGTATGGTGAACTTGGTGTTACCTTACCGATTCATGGAGATAGTGTCAAATCGGGGACAAAATGTGATGAATCACCAAATTAATTTGTTGTGAATTGGAGCACACCTTTACCTTGTTATTCTCTCAAATTGGACTTGTGGTAGGCGTAGTTGATGTTTGTCAGGTTCCTAGGACACTTTGCAGGAGATTGGAAGTGCTTATATGGTCATACTGGAACTCCGTTGGTGTTTGGTTAGCTCGTAGAGTTATTGTTCTGATCTTGGCTCTTTTATCTTCAAGAAGATTAACTTTAAGGTTCTAGGTTGAACTGTGTAGTGTAGTGGCCGTGGGATTTGCCAGCTTGGGGCTTCAAACTCAGGTTATTTCTCTTCTAGACTTGGAATGTAGTCAAAATTGCAGTGGAAGTATATATGGATCATGGTTCAGAAAAAAAAAATGCATACACAGGACTTGTGGCCCCTAGAAAGTGTATCCTAGTATCCTGAAGTGATTGGTTGTGCACGTATTTGATGACAATCCTTCCCATATTTTGTGCAATTGATGGTTAAGCACTAAAAATGATGCTTAAGCTGTTAGCAAATAAATCAAGCTAGTAGAATGCAATGTGGTGATACACTTAAACTTGGGAGTTTAAGCTCCTGATTAAATTCAGAGAAGCTAGATTTGGTCTATGGTGGTAACTCTTTCACAAAGAGAAACCATATACCATATGACATGCAGCTCAAATGACTGAAGCATCTCTCTCTCTCTCTCTCTCTCTACAAAATGGTTGTCATATGGTAACTGCATAGAGCATGTACAAAAGCTGTGCCAAATAGAGGTATAGATTGGCAACATAATGTGTTGGGGGCCATCTTGTTTTTATATTATTGCCTGTTTAATTGCCTTCATGATATTACCTTCCCTAGTTACCGAGACATGCTTAAGTAGCTTATTGACATCAAGTATTCCTTTTCGTTCAGGTAGGCTGCTGTTGGGAGGAAAAGAGCAAAGTACAATATCAAGGCGAATGTGCAATTATCTTGACTGAAATCAGCTCCAGTTCTGGGAACTCAACCAGTGATTTCTTATGCAACCTTTTGGTTGATGGATGTTCCTCCAGTTGAATCAGAAAGTGAAATTCACACAGATAGTCATCCTTTACTCATGGAGCATGTGATCGGTATCCCAAGGGATGGTGTTCATTCTTCATCGACATCTCGCCAAGACAATCATGATAGCTTGGACCAGTTGCCACAGGTGTCAGAAAGCACTTCTGGAGCAACTGCTGCATCTAACTCTCAGAATGCTCCTCCAGCAAGAAATGACAATCGCGGTCGTCGTCAGCAAAGTCCTTTGAATTCTGGTTTCTGGATCTCAGTTGAGCTAGTTGTGAATCTTAGCCAAATTATAGCTGCTATTTGTATTCTGTCTGTGTCAAGGAATGAGCATCCATATGCTCCGTTGTTTGAATGGGTTATTGGTTACACAGTAGGTTGTATTGCAACTCTTCCTCATCTTTTTTGGCGCTATATCAATCGCAACCGCCTGACCCCTGGACAAGAATCAGCAAGACAGAACTATCTTCCAAACAATGCCCCTGAAAGTAATTCTTATACTGGGATTTCAGACCCTCCTGTGTCTGAAGCTGGTGGTGCTCCTGTCACGAATGGAGTCTCAAGAAACAACTTGTTCACAAACCCAAGGTAACATATTCTAGTCTTCAATTTCTCTACAATTGTTCCTTAAAGATTGGTATTTCTCCATACTTCTAGATTCTTAATATATATTCTTCAAGGGTACATTTTACTCCATCAAGTACCAGGTGTACAAATTAAACCATATTTCTAGTTCTTATGGACTTATTTACTTGAAATCCTAAATCATCTCTAAAGTACCCAGTATAGGCCATAGTCAATTTCCCAGTCATAGAACTATACAAGGCATCTCGCCACTCAGTTCACTACAGAACATCAACAACTATTCTGAACATCCATCAATAGTTTGCATAATTAACGCTCTGGAGTTACTTTAGTCGGAAGGGATTAACTTAAGGCTTAGCCATGTGTGCACATAGTTAGGTATCAGCTGGAATGATGCATTGAACTGTGAACAGCAGTTGAAGGGATTGATCTGGGAAGAAATGATTTTGTCCTCTGGGAAATCATTTGTGGTTACTTTTTGTGACATCAAGAACTGGCAGTCCGTATAGAGCAGGAATATGACTAGTCCTGTGATATCTGTCCACTGAATAATGGGGAGGCATTATCCATCAAAATTGCATGGCAGTTGGCACCATATGATAAAGTTATTGCTGCAATCTGGCTGAAGTGTATAATCCCTTTTTTTGTGATGACATTTTATAGTATTTTAGCTATACCTAAGATCAATATGACATCAGAATCATCAGTACTTATTTGGCTAATCATTTCTGGGTCTAATCTGAATTGCATTGTTCTTGTTGTAGGGTCCAAGCTTTTGTTGATCACTTCAAAATGGCTCTGGATTGTTTCTTTGCTGTGTGGTTTGTTGTGGGAAATGTTTGGATATTTGGGGGACGTTCTTCTGCCCATGTTGCACCCAACTTGTACAGGTATGCTCCTAACCTGCAATGCTGCAATACCTTTGCAACCTAGTTACGTTTCATCATGTATACTTTTTTTTTTTCAGGTTGTGTATAGCCTTCCTCACATTCAGCTGCATTGGCTACGCTATGCCTTTCATTCTATGTGCATTGATATGTTGCTGCCTGCCCTGCATTATCTCTGTAATGGGCTTCCGTGATGATTTGAACCAAAACAGAGGTGCTACTGCAGAGGCAATCAATTCCTTGGGCACTTACAAGTTTAAGTTGAAGAAGGGTCGTACTGGAGATGGAAATGATGGTGGTGGTGGAGTCTTGGCTGCTGGAACGGACAAGGAGCGGGCTGTTTCTGCTGAAGATGCTGTAAGATTTCATCCTCACCCATTGTTACTTAACAGTCATATTTCCTCTGGTGCATAATAATTTTTAAACTTAGCTGTATCTTTTTCTTGTCAGGTTTGCTGTATCTGTTTGGCAAGGTATGTGGACAATGATGATCTCCGGATGCTCCCTTGCGCACACTTCTTCCACAAGGACTGTGTTGACAAATGGCTCAAGATAAACGCGTTGTGCCCACTTTGCAAAGCTGAGATTGATGGTGTTTCAACGACTCCTCCGACCATTGGCTTTGCGCGCCGCCACAGCGACAACAGAGTAGGAAACGACATCGAGTCACAACAATAGCTACAGCGTTCGGCCTGTGAAACATAGATGTCTACATCGCGGTTGGCTCAGGCTATGCTTCGTCTTCCATGCAGATTCAACGTGGCTTTCATGCGACTTCCACAAGAGCAATTTGTAAATTATAGAGTTATAGGATATAAGATCAACAAGTTATTAGAGGATCACCCAACAATTTATTTCTGACTGACTAATGCCTCTCATTGTCAATATATGCTGCTTCTATCTTTGTTCCCTCCAAAGCAATCACTGAACAGTGTATTTCTGAATGCTGGAATGCTGAATACTGATGTGAGCTCATTAATGCTTAAATGCAGCGCTGCTAGTATGCTGTTGTTTGAGTCTTTTGAAGTATCTTGGGGAGGGCCTGACAGCTGTTGAAAGTACTGATGGCCCAGGCCCAATGGTTATCCAGTTCAGCCCATACATTGTTTCGAGTCCATACAACGGCGTAAGACGCTTTGCATCCGAAACGAGACGACTAATTCGTATCCTATCGTAATCACTTTTCAAGTGTACAACTGACTCCGAGTGTTTATGGATGTTGGATTTTGTTAGTGTCCCTCAATGTTCTTTTATTACCATGTTCTATGTGGTGTGTTATTATGAGAATATAACAACCAGTATATTTCAATCAGAAAGGTAGAGATCATTGCCTTGTGACATGTTACCACAGAAATTGCACCATTTAGCATGAATGACTCAAATTCTATGTGATTTTGGTTGCATTTTTTAGATAATGAAGTGATTTTGGTTACTACAGCAATAGATGCTTTCATATTAATCGCAAGAAAAAAAGATGCTTTCATATTAGTTTTCGTTCGGCAGCACCGTTGCTATGCTTCTGATCGCTGCTTTGCCGCCATCATCTGAACTGTGAGGCTAGTCCTGCTTCAGTCCCACTGTATTATCGCTACGCAGCTGGAAACCATGTGGCTGTTGGTGCACAAGAACTAAGATGCAGGTCTCTGTCCATTCAGTTGACGCAGTCTGCCGATCGATCACTACCTCTTGAAACATTAAATCCAAGTCAAGATTGAACTGTTGTGATACCCCCATATTTTTGAAGCTATAAAACGTTCACGGCTCCACCGCTCCAGGCCTCCAGCAATCTGAGCTCTTCTTGGTGGATGCTAATGAGCCGGAACAGCTCATCAACCTAACTTTAATCCAAAAATCATTGCAGGCACCGGTGCTGAATGAGTTTCTACAATTGCATCATTTCAGGAAGATGGCAATCAAACATCCATAATCATGTATGGGTCACTTACATACATTGCGAGCACAATATCTTCTGAAATCTCAATACATAGAACGACAGTTATTTGATCAGGTGTGCGGTGATGCACATGCACGGCACACACGGGCCCAAAAGCAATCCACAAGCAGATCAAAGATATGTAGTAGCAAGAAGGAACATAGCGTGTGTGCATGAACAAGTTAACGAATAGGTATATCTAGTACTATTTAGTTTTTAGGTTGTGGGTTTATCAACGTTGATTTTTTCTAAGTACCTCAATGTTCTTTTACTACCATGTTCTATGTATGTGGGATCTTTTTTAATGAGTGTAACCACTAGTATATTGCAATCACAACCGTTGGCTGCAAGATCATTATCGAAATGCGTACTTAGTACTAAATACCGGTGTTGACTTATGTTACCAGAGATTGTATCGTAACACGAGAGTGACTGAAATTCGAAGCTATTTCATGCCTTCGCTTTGTAATATGGTTGTTTATCTTTCTATGGCTAGCTTGTCGGCCATCAACCCTTAGTGTGGGCATTTTATGCCTTCGCGTCCGGTAAACTTTTTTCTTCTATCAATCAAAGATACGCAGCTCTTCTACGTATTCAAAAAAAAAAATCGAAGTTATTTCGGTTATTAGAACTACAGATATTCCACATTAGTTTTCGTTCGGCAAACACCATTCACTTGCTTGCCTCCCCCGTCGTCTGAACTCCGAAGCTAGTTAGTTATGCTCCTGCTAGCCGTGTCAGTTCCACTGTATTATCTCAAGTGTAGCTACAGACTCCTTTGCTTCTGAAATAATGCTGATATCCTTGGAGCTCTGTTTTGGCCAATTTATCAGCGCACAAGAACTAAGATGCTGATCTTTATCAATTCAGTTGATGAAGGTTGCCGATTACGACCTCAGGAAACATAACAAGTCTCAAAAATGAACTGTGCCACTCATATTTTTGCAGCTATAAAACGTGCATGGCTCCAGCAATCTGAGCCTGATGGATGCTGATGCGCCGAAACCGCTCATCAACCTAACTTTGGGTCGAACAAATAAATCATTGCAGGCACAGAGTACAGAACGAGTCTCGATAATTGCATACCAGTAAGATGTCAATCGAATATCGACAATCATGTATAGACACTGGCAGGACAGTATCAACCTTGGAAGAGAACATTGTGATCACAAAAAATCTTCTGAAATCTCAATACATAGGACGACAGTTATTTTGATCAGGTGTGTGTGTGGTGCTGCACATGCACGGGCCCAAGAGCGACAATCTACAAATGGAACATTATTATATATATAAAAAACTACAAACAGATCAAAGATATGTAGTAGCAAGAAGGAACAGAGCGTGTGTGCATGCCTCAACCAGTGAACTGGTTTCTATATATGCGTTTCTGTAGATGCACTTAAACTCAGAACAGCAACTCAACAGCTATACAGGACTAGCTCTGTTACGTGTCCGGTAGCTCAAAAAACAGTCTCAGAAGGTAGCTGTATATGTAATCAAAGGAAAAATATAAAAAATAATATGAGATTATTTTGGAAAAAATATTAGGGCAAAGTATGATTATTAGTTGATCTAAATCATAGCTTAAATAAATAATTGATAAGAAAGGTTGACAACGAAACATTGTTTGTGGTTGTATGAAGCATACCCAGTACTAATCCGATCACAGAAAAGAACTAGTAGATTATTGAAGGCACCCTTTTATATAAGTGTGTATAATAAAGAAAACAAGATGAAAAAACTGCAATCATTGTTTCTCCTGGCTTGTTGCCGTAGAACGCCGACAGTACAGCTAATGACAGTGCACCATGTTCTCCTCCTGGGTAGCATTCCTTCTGACTTGTGTTGTGAACAGCAACAGTACCACACCCCGAAGATGAAACCAAAAGAAGCGAAGCGAAATAGTAGTACAGTTAGAAAAAACGCAAGCGAAGGAAAAGAAGAATACTGCTACTACATCAACAAGCGTGCTTATTTTTCAGAAGTAATCAAATAAATACACGGTGATGACTTGCTGTGAAACGTGTTCGAACCGTAATTGTCTGTGCTTGTTACGTTCTCGCTTTCGACTGTGCTTGCTTTTTTGACAGTGAGGCTGAAATGACCAGGAACGGTGAGTTAAATCCAAGATAAGATCCTGGAACTTGTTGGCACTGCAGTTTCAAAAAAAAAAAAAAAAAAACTCGTTGGCACAGCTCGATGTGGACACCTCCGTGCTTTATTATCGCCGTGAAAAGTAGTGGGCAGCAGGAAAATGCAGGTATTTTAGCTGGCCATATCAAGTTTGGTTCTTTCTTGTTTCCCTTTAATGTCAGTTACCGGAATTTGTTTTGTTGCTGCCGAAACTAAAATCGACCGATCGAAGCGCCTCGAAGAAGGAAGCAGTTGGGCACCCCACCGTTTAATTGGCACCAACGCAGACGCAGCTCCATCGAGAGAAGGAAGAAGGAAGAAGGAAGAAGGAAGAAGAAACACGGGCCGGGCGGGGAAAACGTGGGCGCCGCTCCTGTCGATCGTGTGGACGCTTGTTGCATCTCTCTCGCGCATGGGCGTGTACTAGAAAGAAGACAGCAGCAGGATCGAGCAGCAGAACGTGGTGTGCCGGGCGTTAAACGAACCTCGCTCGGTCGTGTCGCGGATAAGATCGGAGCGGTGACACGATTTTGACCGGTCGCCGCCTCTCGCCCTTCATTCATTCCCGGCGGAGTTTCCAACCCTGCCCTCTCCTGAGAAGCTCCTGTAGCTGCTCTGCTCAATGGTCGCTCCTTTTTCAGAACTTGCTTAGTTCATCGTCACCTAATTGTTTTGTTAGCTAGTATGTTTCTGTTACCAACACCTACCGGCCACACTGCATCAGATCCGAGTCAGGACCCATTATTTTGTAACCAGTCCAAGTACTACCTGAACTACTACTAGCTTGCTTATTAGCTGAACGTCACCATTAGCGCACTAATCATATCTCATGGGAGCAAATCAGTGCGGCGAACAGACAGACGTCCTCCTCTCATCATTGCAAGTAATCCAAACAAGCAGACCACAAATTCCCAATGGCCACAACGCATATTTAATTAGTTTGTTATACATTAGTACTACTACGTCATGAATCATCATGACCTATTTAACTAGTTCATCCATGTACCTTAATTTATGCCGCCGAACTTCTTTTTTGTTTGTTTGGAGATTTTCTATTTGGAGATGGATTAATAGACATTACTTTTTATATATATATATTTCTCTCATCTAAAATTCAGGCGTACGTCACGAACATCCTCTAGTTTAGTTTATAAAACAAGATGAACCACTAAGAATAACGAAAATAATGAATCAGCAGCTAGCCAGTGATATGAATGAGTCAAGTGGATTTCTCAACTGAAAAAGATGCTCCAGAAAGACAGAAATCATTTTCCACGTCAAAGAAAAAGGCGCAATGATTTTCGGTGGTATATACTACGAGCCAGGATAAGCTCGTCCATTCCACGCTTCCAATGCCAGCCTCTCTCCAATCACGAGCCGTCGCGGTCAGCAGGCGGGACCCCCCGCCGGCCCTTGGCCTATATTAACACATGGTTCCTGCTCCGGCACCACTACGTTATCTGCAACACATTTTCGTTTCTTTAGCTCTGACTTGCGTGCGCCACCACAGCAACCAACAACCACGGCGAGCTCTTCTTCTTCTTCTTCTTCGACTCGTCCTCCTCGTCAAGCCTCCTCCACCATGGAGCTCATGGCTGCCTCGGCTTACCACCACCTCTCGACGTCGTCGCCGACGCCGGCGGACGACGGCGGAGAGGAAAACAACGCTCAGGAGACGGCGGCGCATCAGCAGATCGCGCGGCGGAGGAGGAAGGGCGGCTGCGCCGGGCTCCGGCGGCGATGCAACCTGGTGCTGAAGCAGCAGCGGACGCGGCTCTACATCCTCCGGCGGTGCGTCACCATGCTACTCTGCTGGCACGAGCACGACCTCTCCGACTGACTGCTGGGACCGCAAGCCACTACAGCCTACAGGAAAGAAGCTTTGGCGAGTGACAGTGCCATTGGAGCTTGTGGGCTCAGAAAAGAAAATGTTTCCAACTGCACCTCTTTGTCTTTATAGAGTTTCTTGTTTTTCTCCGAGGGAAGAGTTTTTTTAGGGCATTCTTTCTTTATGAAACATATTATATATATATATTTTTTTTTTGCGAGGAAAAACTATGCAAAGTGGACATCTGATCTGTCACAACCAACTAGTAGCACAGAAGATCCTAAAAGAAACAAAAAACGAACATGACCGTAGCCTCTAAGCTCCCAAGTTGTCGCGTCTCCAGGGCAGTGTCAACCAAAGAAATGTCAAGAAAGAAGCAAAAAGCCATATGACATCTGCATCTATAAATAAGAAAAAGAATCCTATCACCCAGGGCCAGAGATAGGAACCACGCCTGGGGGTGCTGCTTGCATAGAATAGATTAATTTTGGTCGTGGATTAGACCAAACTGAAGATGTTGAGACAAAATTTGCTTGAGGTTTAGGTAAATTAAGCTTTGATTTGGTGGACTGCAGGGGATGCTGTAGCACACTAAACATAGCTCTGCCCTTGGTCTTGTCGGCTCAGATCAGAACATTAACCTTAGAGAACCTACGTCTAAAGGAACTAGAACTACCTGTCCCACCAATAGAAGATCCACGCCTCACGACAGTTCAGACTTGTTAAGAGAGGCACCGCTCACGATTCCGCCTCTCTGGACTGTAGCTGAGAAATAGAAAAGAAAATATCCATGTGAGATATGATGATCGAGCGGATTCAAAAATCGAGTTATAGTTCGAGAGAAATTCTATTTAAATTCCGTCTGATCCAATTAAAAACAGTCACGTGTACAGTACAAGCATCCTCTCTCTCACAGGCCCCGGTGCAGCCCGTACGAGAATCTCTGCGTGCTACGTATAGTATACGAAGCCTGTGGACCGTGTACTCGTCTACTCGATGCGGAGGCCGAATGTTGTCAAGTAGTGATGATGCTTAGCCCAATTAAGAAGGAATGGCTCCATTGGCCCATAAAAGGAAAGCTCACAATCCAGTTGGGGATAGACCCATCTTTATCACGCAAAGTTTCGCTCGTTCCGTCGTGGAGGTTCGGCTCATATTTAAGGGTCCATCAAAGCCTACCCAAATTGCAGCTCCACCAGGCAGCCATTGTGATCGATTCGGCCCATCCTCTCAGGAAAACTTGATGTTTCATTCTTCATTTTCCTTCCCTGACCTCGCAATCGCAACCAAGCACTTACTTACCAATCACACGAAATTCCCTCTTCAAAATAAAAAAAGGGCATGCAATTAATATTCGCATATTACATTTCGACATCAGGTTTGCCCATTATCTTGTCATGCTGCAGCCCTGCAGGCTTTTGCAGCATTGCTTTGCATTCTACTCCCTTCGGTTCTTTTTACTTGTCGTTTTAAAGTTGTTTTTTGATATCCGGATTTATTGAACATTTTCCGAATCTGAATATACATGTTGTCCAGATTTAGAGAATGTTTAATAAATCTAATAAAGAGACAGAACGATAAGTAATTTAGGACGAAGGGAATAGATGCTTCCACTTTCCACGGGATGGGCTGATCCTCCTATCCCCTAACTATGAAAGAAGCAGCAGCTTCGAAAGCAACCTGTACTCTGTCAAATTGTATTGCATTAGTGAGTAGTGACGCGAGGATCGCGTGACTCAGGGCCACGTCGGTGGAAGATCCAGATCTGGCACGCGCTCATTTCTCCCGATCCGGCAACTTCGGGCGAATTGAGTGAACAAAACGCCCACGAGTGTAGTACGTTGCTGCCGCAACTTGCGGCTCCTCATGCAAGTTGAGTGCACGCACTTCTTCACACTGCTTCTTCCAGAATAAAGAGAGAACAACTGGTGGATTACTATGCTTGCGATATACTTGCACTGTTGCATCCTGTTTGGAGCAAGCATGAATATGCAATCCATGAGTTTTTTTTGTGCGTTTTACATTATTATAATTTTATTTTATCGTTGTTCTCTCTTTTTCCCTCCAATCAAGCCGCAAGACTCATTTTGGGATATGTAGACACATGAGAGGTAAAAAGGTTGCTTTCATGGAGCTTAACGTTAGGTGGCAGCTAGGGCTGACCGGGAACAGAATGCTACTGTAGTACTTTTTTTTTCTAAAAGCATACCACTGCACGGCCGAACTGTGCGAAATTTCAACGAAGACTTGACTGGACAGAGAGAGCCGCCAACGATTAAGCTAATTAACACTCTTGGAGTCAAGCTGGAAAAGACGTTAACCATCGTGTGTTTCACTGTTCGTATGCTAATTAAAGCTCTGTCGCATGTTAGTTTAGTGATGATACCGTTCTTCCACACTCATCGTTTTCATCGATTGATACAAGCAGCCTAATCTGACAGGGACAAGACTGGCAGGAAGCCACTCCAAGAACGACATAACCTCATTCCGTGGTAATAGTGACTCGCGTTCAATTTCATTGAACATTAACTTTCATGTGTAACTGTCGAGAAGAAATCAAACAGTTGAGATGATTGAGACCATCGATGGTGAACAATGTAGCAATTATGATTGTGGAGTATAACATATACAACTGAAAATCACGCATGGGTTATTTCAGAGATCTCACCAACACTAGCCTTTTTCTTTTATTGTCCCCTATCTTACGTATATCTTCCGTGCAAGCAAACAAAGGCTCAAAACGGGAGAGGTCGAGAACGGGGTGTATGTACATACTTCCTTCATTCTAAAATTGTTATCGTTATTAACTTTTTTTATTATTTTTGATCATTCGTCTTATTTAAAATTTTTTAAAAAATCATATATTTTTTATGATTTGTTTTATCACTAGATAAAATTTTAATATAAATTATAATTTTTTATATTTGAATAAATATTTTAAATAAGATGAATGATTAAAAATAGCAAAAAAAATCAATAATAATAATAATTTTAAAACAAAGAAAGTACATAGAAACGGCCACGGCACTGATGAAGTGATGAACAGGAACAGACAGAGGCTCCCATCAAAATTGTGCGTCTCGTTCGCGAGGAAGAAGCGTCCCCGTGGTACTTTGGCCGTTGGCTTAGCGCCATCATCCATGGGCCCAACATCCCCATCGTTCCAAAGACCTCTCTAACAATCCCTTTTGTTATCTTATCCCTCACGAGAAGACATCACACAGCAACCTTTGCCGGTTCGTTACTCTATCTACCGCCGCTTGATCGTCACTACTGAACCTGCTTGGTGCTTGCTATCGTCGGACGGTCTCAGGCCTGACCATGAAAGCCGAACCTAAAGCTTCATGTTTCTCTATCGAGTTACTTCTTTCGAGGAAACCGCATTATCTGAGGCCTATAGAAGCCAGAAAACATTTTCCATTTTCTAAATGAAAATCTGAAACCATGATAACACTTATCGTCTTAATAACAATAGCAAAGGCTGCGTAGGCTCATTTGGTATGCAGCTATGCAAGAGTTCTTGTCGAACCATGTGGAGTTCCAACCGTACCACCTGCTGAAATTAATGGCCGGATGCCCCGAGCTCCCAATTAACACCGGATATAGTTGTATTTATATGTCAACTATCCTTTTCAGTTTATCCAGATATCTTAATTTCTTCTCTATGTTTATTTATACTACTACTAGTACCTAAACGAAAGCATTTTGTCCCGTTTTGCTTGTTTCTGGACGGCTGCTATACACCCTGAACAGTCCTCAGTCATTCAGGCCACGGGTTGGTTCCTATTTTGTCGGTTGTGGCACAGCAAGACAGCGTAGACGACGACCACCTCCGCTATCTTGTCCACACGTACCAGCTACTACCTCTGTGCAACAATATAAGTATTTTTAGGTTTAATCAAAATTAAATAATTTTAACTTTAATTATCAATAAGAGAAAAATTATAATAATTAATTAAGTATAAAAATATTACTAGATTCATCTTAAAAACAACTATCATAATATATAACTCTTTATATTTATAACTATTTATTTTAAAAGATATTATTAATCAAAATTTAAAATATTTGATTTTGGCTAAACCTACCTGACAACGACACCATCACCGGACGCAAGAATTTGGTCAAAAGGGACACAAGTTCACGAGCACTGCCTACTTGCCTACCCCGATTCGATGCGTGGCGACGTGAAATTACTCCTGAGTGAACACGGCTGATCAGAAAATGACACTGGTTATTTAACTTTAACTGACAATGACAAAAAGAAAAAGACGTATGTATAGACGACCCTGGTCTTGTACTAGCAGCGCTAGTAACAAGGAAAGCCTTTGAATTGATGATGCACCGTTCCCTTTCTTTACATTTGTTTTCGGGGACCAATAATTGTGGGTTCGACTGCAAGCAAACTGCAAGGGATTCCTTAAAACGAAGAAAAGAATTAAAGTATCCGGACGGAATCAACATCGATCAACGTCAGTTCCAGTAAAATGAAATGCCCCTCAAGTAGCATAAGCTGATACTGATATCAACGGTGGAGACGTGTCTGAAATATAGTAGACTATATTATTAGTCGTCGTTTTTTCTTGCAACCACGCACTGACTGTCCTGTTGATGCGGCCACCTTTTCATCTTTCGGAGAACCTACGGTAACCCGTTTCTAACAATGAGCACACTTGATCAACTTTAGTCTTGTAATTTTATCCTATTGTAAAACAGGGAAAAGACACGCCATTGCGAAAGTCATATCCAACCTCAAAGTCTTGTTTGTACCCATTGTCGTCTTATATATATTTCAACAAAAAACAAAAAGAAAGGCATAATACACAGTTTGCTATTAATTACATCTTAGTATAATGAGGGTTTAATAAGTGGGGGAGAAGACTAGTTGGTGGCTTCCCACCAAGTCCAGCTTTGATGATTCTTCAATCAAAGCCCCCAAGAACAGCTTCAAAAGAGAAAAGGAAAAAAAAAAGGACATCTATACACACACAAACACTCTTGCACCAACAAACATGAAGGAAATAAGGAATCCAATACCAATCCCCCCCACTACTGCCAACTACCATCTAGCTGTGTACCTGCCCCCCATACCTGCCTGCCTGTATGTACTTGCTTCTAATTATCACCATTGTTATTTTTTGTTTCTTCTTAGTTTATTTATTGTCTGTTGCTTTTGCGCATCAGTTGAAGCTTTAATTAACTGATGATCTACCGATTCGTTAATTACCGAACTACTACTAGTAAGTAAAGGAAAAAATATAGGAGTAGATGAGAAGGAACAGCCCCATCCATATCCATGGTGGAACGGAAGGAAGGAGAGGTGTGACATGAACTCGAAGGCTAGTTCATGTCCACCATGGCGTCGTGGAAGGCGGTGACGCGGTCTGGCGTGACGCACTGCGTGATTAGCCTTGCCCCTGGCTTGTGCGCCCATGGCTTGACGAGGATGCACGTGGCGATGTAGTCCAGGTTGGTCAGCGGCACGACGTGGGCGGGCGGGCCCCACCCGTAGTCCACCTCGGCGAAGCCAAGTCGGGTCCAGTCGGAGACGAGCAGCGTCCGGTAGTCGGAGGTGATCTGGTACGGGTCGTTGGGCTCCTCTCCCGCGGCCCACCTCGCGAACTCCGACGGCATCCGCTTCTTCCCTTCCCTGATGATCTTGACCACGTCGGTGACTGACGCCTCCGCCACGGTCCCCGCCGTGGACGCCACGCGCATGATGTAGTAGCAGTTGCCGTAGAACCCGAGCACGCCGCCGCCGTTCTTGCCGAGGAGGAGCGGGCGTGCGTTCATGGCGAAGCAGAGGTGGACGGGTGTGGCCGGGTCGTCGAAGCCCGCCGCGAGGGTCCGCGACTGCCACGCCTTGGCGATGAGCACCTCGAAGGCGGAGCAGCGGCCGCCGCCGGTCGCCGCGGCGAACCGGGACTTGAAGTGGTCGATGTAGTCGGCGGAGATGTCGACGGCGAGGTACTCGAGCCGCTTGGCGCCCGCGGGGTCCGGGAGGGAGCCCACGACCGCGTTCGCCGGGTCCGGGATCGCGTCGCGGGCCCAGACTGGCGGGACCGAGATGCGGGCCGACCCGTCGCGGGCCAGCTCGCCCACCGCGTTCATGAACTGTGCCGCGCCGGGCCCGTCCGCCACCGCGTGGCTGAAGCGGAAGCCCACCACGAAGCCGCCGCACCCGAACGACGTCACCTGATTCATAATAAAGCGGACTTGATTGTGAGTTTTAACTGGAATCCAACGCCGACGAATCGAGTGAATCAAGCAAAATGTACCAAAATGTACCTGGACGAGGAGGATGAGCTTTGCTTCGTCCTCGGGCGCGGGGCGCGGCATCGGGTGGGGAAGGAGCTCGTCCTTGGGGATCTGGAGCGGGTACTCGAGGTAATCGACGTCCTCGAGGCGGCACCGCACGGTGGCCTCGACGAACCAGACGCCCTCGCCGGAGCAGTCGACGTGGAGCCGCCCGTCGAGGTCCGACACGGCGAGGCGGCCGGCGAGCGGGAAGTAGTCGACGAGGGCTTGGGCGAGGGCGCGCTCGATGGCGTCGGCGGGGCGGGCGGGCTCGCGGGCCGGGTCGGGCTTGAACACGTGGAGCGACTCGATGAGCGCCATCTGCGTCGGGTAGCGGTCCAGCCAGGAGAGGCGGAGCGGGCCCGTCGGCGTCGGCGACGCCGGGGTCACCAGCCGCTGGCCCAGCCGCTCCACCGACTTGGCCGCCGCCGGTTCCATGGGGGAGGTTCTCTTCTCTTCAGGGCACTGGGATTCGTTGGGTTCGGCGGGATGTGATGTGATGGGATGGGATGAGTACGAGCGGGGAAGGGAAGGGAAGGGAAGGTGGTGGGGTGTGCGCTGTCGCTGGTTGGAGTTATGCGTGTGGGTGAGGACGAGGTGCTGGCTTTTATAGGCGAGGCGAGGCGAGGCGGGTGCTTGCTTGCCTGGGACGAAGTGGATGAGCAGCAGAGGAGGGTACTGGGTAGGCGGCTGGCTGCTCCGGCGCAGATGATGATTAACAAGAATCAATTGGCCCCGTCCGTGACGAGGATATGTGGGTCACATGATGGAACAAGTGTGCATCGTCGTCCACGGCACGGCGGCTTCTGCTGTTCCTCCACTTCTCCTTTCCGCACTCTTCTTCCTCTCTTCATCTCCGCGGGCGACTACTGTGAGCGTCCCGATACGGCAAGGCCACATTTCCAGGTCCAGCCATGAGCCAACCCTTTGGTTCCTGCTAAAGCGGCACAGTACGCGTGTTCTCACAAGCTACACGCAAGGAAAGAACGGCTCCTAGACACCATCGTGACATTCAATGCAATCCGAGAAGTGGATCCATCGAGTCAGCACGGGCCCAACCCTACCACCCGTGAATCCGTCATAGGAAGAGGACTGCGCGACAGGGATGCGGTGCTGGGAGTGGTCCATCACCGTTCACCGGGCCATGGAGATGTGCCACAGTGCCAGGACGTCAGGAATGGGTCGCAGGCAGGCGGAGCAGAGCCCAGCTGGGAACACGGAGAAGCGCGGATCGCTGGGGGCATCATCAGGCGCAGATGGACGGCGCAGATCGGCAGGCGGGTAGGGCGACAGCAGCCCGACGCGCGTGCCGGCGGTGGGAGGTCACGATTTTTTCATGTTCAAAACAGCAGCGCGCCAGAGAGGAAAAAAAAAAAAAGGAAAAGAAAGAACGTCCACGACGACGCACATGACTATACCTCTCGTCGGAAGTGTTCGTGTTGTACTGCTATAGTATGCTACTAGTGCTATATTATGGCCTTCACCATGATCACTTCGTCCTTTTTTTTTTTTTATTTTCACTCGCGAGTGTCTGAAGGTTGGGATACAAGAGAATACAAATAAAGTAGTCTAATATATGGGACCCAGCTGATTTCTTGTGCAGAGTGCTAGCGATGCATGGACGAGTGCGGTAACTTTTGTCAGATCTCTACGCAACTTCAGCAAAAAACGAGTGGAGCTGCTCTTAGGATCCAAACGAGTGCAGAGTGCTAGCGATGCATGTCTGACTGGTTTGCCAAACAGATCAGACCGGTTTGGGGCATCTAGGGTTTTGGCCCTGCTTTGAGTGTGGTAGTTTTGTAGAATTTGTTTAAAGTCAATTGTTAAGTGTTAGTGAGTTGAGATCAAATAGGTTGGAGTGAAGTGCTTTGTGAACTTGTGTTGGTGTGCTGGTCAGAAACAGGCCAAACCGATTTTGACTGACAGACCCAATGGCTAGTTTTTGGGAAAGAGTTTAAATACCCCACTTCCCCCTCCTTCGCGTGCTATTGATCCCTAAGCATCTGAGAACATACCAAAAACCATATTGAGCTCTTCTCGACACCTCCTCATGGGACTTGAGTGATTTGGTGAAAATCCTTGAGTTGGGTTGAGAGGTTTGAGCTAAGTGAGCATTAGTGAGCAATCCAAGCCTTGAGCACTTTATGACTGCGTCAAAGATTTTGTGAAGCATTTGTTACTCTTGGAGGTGCAGCCACCTAGACGCTAGGAGTTACCCACGAGCTCCCAAGTTGTGGTGAGCTACGGGTCAGTTCGTGAGGGCTGCGATCTTGCTTCCGTAAGGAAAAAGATCAAGCTAGTGGACCGAGAAAAGTGGTTGAAAGAGACCCGGCTTGGAGTTGGCCTTTTAAGCGGCTCAAGCTTACTCAACGGAGACGTAGGATTCACAAGGTGAATATGAACTTTGGCAAACAAACATTTGTGTCTCCTTGTTCTATTTGCATCTCTTGTTTGTTTTCTAACTTATATCATGCTTCCGCTTCTATTTACTTGGGTGTGCTTATTTGTGTTGTGTAGAGGCTCAGTTCATCTGCGAGGAACATCTACTGGAGCACTACTTCGAGTATTGGTTTGAGTTAGAATCAACAAATAACTTTGTTGTGTTCCCTATCAAAACAGGTATGACCGGTTTGCCTAACTGGTCTGACCGATTTTGTACCAATTTCTATATTAAGTTTTAAAACTACAGGTTTCGCCTATTGTTATCACTTCTTAATGTCGTATCAAGAATATCACAATTCCTAGGACGACGCTAGAAATGATTGTTGATGTTTGTTATGCTTTAAGAGTAAAGTGAATTAATCCGCAAGCACACTAAACATCATTGTAGCATTTCACCGAGAGTATTCCAAGATATTGTATTTATTTTCCACAGGAAAGCTAGGCGTAAGATTATCTTGGTTTAACAAAGATATAGCTATAAGAATTATACCAACTGACCAAAAACGGGGGTAAGGATGTTCAATAATAAAAGTAGGGGTGAAAACATAGGAGAAATCCACACTAAGATAAATAAAAAGAACGGTTAAGCTAGCCGGGAGGACAACGAGTCTAAGTCTAAGATTTCTAAAATATATTTTTCTAACATATCTAAGTCAAGCGTCAAATCCTAGTTACTCGGGTTGAGTGCTTACACCAATTTCTTGGTACAACCTCGAGTCTTTCACCTGTTAGCTCACTTCAGGGCACGAAAACGATCCACTAATATGGCTCGGTAACTAACCTCTGTACTAGTGGTTATGCTATCGCTAGATAATCCTGCTTGAGACTTCCTGAACGTGGTGGATTACTTAAGGGACGGATAAGGCTGTCACCACCTGCCGCCTACCACACTGCCCATGGGAACGAATGCAAATCCAGCTAATGTTAACTTAGGCACCACGCCTATGCCTTCACTAGATATTCTTTCATTGTCCTAGCGGAAGAATAGTCAGGAAATAACCAAGTCTAAGTCCTAGAAAGAACTAAACTTAATTAAATCCTAGTCGGAAAACCCATGAACTATGCAACAATGTTTCTTCCCGATGATTATAACTTGAGGAAATGACTAAGTTAAAATAAATACTTGACAAGATATAAAAAGAAAGATATTTGTATTTATAAAGGATAAGTCTTACAAAAAGAGAAAAGATACAAGAGAGCTCATACCAAGACTTCGAGACGATTCCAGAATCTTGAGCAATGCTCTCGACTAGACTCTAACTTCTGACAAACTAACCTACTCTACTAAGTAGCACAAGTAGTGAGAAATGGACTCCTTGATGTGTTTCTTTGTTGATGTCCTTCTTTTGCCGAATTTCCCCTCTATTTATTGGTGGCGATGGACTGGGGGGGGGGGGATACTTGTAGGTGAAGAAGAGTCGGTAGGCCGAAGTTGGTCCGCCGGGCGACGGGCAAGGCCGGGAGGCCACATGTGTCGGGCGGCTGGGCATGCCGGGCGGCATGCACCGTCGGGCGGCAGCCCATGCCAGGCTGCCCTTGGATCGTGTCGATTCGCGACCGACTTCTCTTGGATGGCTTGGATCTTGTCCCGATGTCGATTGCTTGGTCAGTTCGCACTGACTTCTCCATTTTGGGGCCGGTAGGCCTATTGGGCCTCATGGGCTGGCAACCCAGGGTGGCAACCTGAGGCCGGGCGGCAGGCGAGACCGGGCGGCGACCTTGGCCGGATGCCGACCCTTGCCGAGTTGCCTCTTGACTTCTCCCGGTTAGACCACTTGTAGGCCTTCTTTTCTTAGCCATATTTCATCACTTTTGGTCCGGGAGGAGAAAACGGTATCACAGTGAAGTATTTTGCAAAATCGGCCGGGTCGGATGATCAGCCTGACAATGATTCCAGTCGATCAATCAGATGGCTGATTTCAGCCTTAACGACCCTGTTGGCCGTGTCCTGATTTTAGTCGTAAAGGACCTTGTCGGCCGGTGAAAAATTGGTTGTTTCATAGTCGTGATTGGCTGACGGAATGTTTCTTCATGTTTTTGCATATTTTGGCTCTTTTATATCTGCAAACACATATCTCACCAAAACTCGTGGAACTTTATTAGTTTTAACAAATATTTATTAAACTTTGGTCTTTACCTTGCATTTCACGACCAGTTGGTGACCGATATTGGGTTTTATGGGCCGCCAATACCTATTCACCCCCATCTTGGCGACATCAAGGTCACCCATCGCTATTGTTTGTTAAAAGCTACCTTATCTTGTAGGACCCATCTCTAACTTTACTCATACTCCCTCCGCCCTAAAATAATTGTCGCTTTAGCCATCTTCAGTTTTTCTCAAAATAATTAGCATTCTCGCTACCCGATATAACTTTCTCTCTTCCCAATACACCTCTGTTTCTATCTCTTTCTTCCTTATTTCCTATGCACTTACTTTTTATACTTGTCCTTAATTCCCGTGTCGGACTCTAAAATATCAAATAAATTGGGACGGAGGGAGTACCATTGATGGAGCTGCTCTTATGCTGCTTGTTACAATAAGTTGAGATATGCCCAAACTGGAGGCAGGAGCAACATTTGATGGACCGATGGCATTTACTCACGTGATGGCCCGACAGGAGGCAGTGCACACAAATAAGAATATGTGGCCCATAATTCTATAAATTTTGAGGTCTAGAATTTGCGGCTTTTGAAATTTGAAAAGATCGATTAGTGAGATTACCACCTGTTCGCAACGTGTTCTTCGCCTTGGCATGATCATCTTTAAACTGTAATCTGTCAAAAATAGACTTATGTTTCCAAGAGATCCTGTCAAACACTGATCTTCGTTGTCTCCCTTCCTTTTGATGAACCGGGATTGCATTGGTTCCAGTGAGAACACTTCTAGACCGTACCACATCTGCATAAGACTTTCTTCTTATTATTATGAACCAAAGTCCATGATGCCTCTTCCTCCTTATCAAAATTTAGATAGTCCTATTCTGAGAAGGGTCCATCTCGTCTCCAGAGATGAAAGAAAATTTTTTATAGCTTACATTCAAAGGACCTTAAATTATAGGTATGAAGACCCACACTTTTTGAGGTGATAGAGAATCTGTAGACTCGATCTTAAAGTTGAATTGGCCTGAAATCAGCTACAGAACCTCCTAGTGTTGCTTGAAGAATGGAGGCGAGGGGACATATGCCTCCATCACGATGCATAGAAGAGGAGGGTCTATCACTACCTTCATACGAAGATGAGAAAAAAAACACTATCTCTTCCTTATGCACTGCATGAACCTCTATGTATATGTATACTAGCATCCATGACAACAATGAACTTCTCCAGACATTCTTCCTCACATCTTTGCTCAAATCTATGAATTCCATCTGCATGAATTTAAAATTCTCTAGTGACACATGAGTCAACATTAGCTGTTGTCTCATCGCAGCAACACATCAAAATAATAGAGTTGATCCATTTGATGTTTTTCCCCGTGTTTAAGTACACTCCCTTTGTTTGCTGACATTTGATACTAACAGAACTCTTTACAAGTCAATCAACGTCACTATAGTAAATAGAGAAAGTATCCCAATGTCAGACTATGTAAAATTTATTCTATATATTGTCTTAAGCAATTGCTTCTTTGTTTTTTTATTGTTTTCCCCTTATCAACTGTATAATTTGACGTTTGATCAATATATACTTTATTATTTTACACAACAGAAAAGGATTAGATGCCATCTATTTTCATTGACCTTTAAAATCAATGCAACCTTTCTACTTTACTATTTCTTATATTGTTTTATAGTTAGTTTTTTTATTTTTTTTTCTTTGTGCAGCTAGCTTTGTGGTGTTCCTATTTATGTCCCGTAACAACACGATAGATGTTTCATATACGAATTTCTTTGGAAGTTATCGGTGCCCTATGCCCGTTTGACCGCTTGCATGCATAATGCATAGTTCGACTTTAAGGACATACATATACGTTCTACTCCCTCCGTCCCAGAAAGATTTTACATCTTGGTTTTTGAGAATCTAGTTTTAACTAAATTTTATATATGTTTAATCAACTTTTATAATATATAAATTATATATTATAAAAATATTTTTATAATAAATCTAATAAGTATAAGTTTTGTTAAAATTGATCGAAGTTAGAAAAATCTTTAATCAAAGTTAGATTCTCTGAACCCAGATGTATAGTCTTTTTGGAACAGAAAGAAGACTAGTGTTCGTTGACTTGTACGGACGCGGTTCATCGACCATTCTAATGATACGTACGTGTACACTCTTCTTTTGGACGGACTTTATGTACGTAGTACTCGCTTCTTCTGTCGAAGACAAGGACAAACGAGATTATCACGCGCAGGTCATAAGTGTCAGCCGATCATCTCACGACCAGCGCGCACATGCAGGGCACGACCAAATTAATCGGTTCCTCCTATTTCCGATGCACACCTGCACCCTGCCACGTACGAGCAACATTGACTTGGGATACCACCTGCTGAGGACACACCGCCGCTGCTGATGAAGCTGCCAGCACCCATGTATATCGATCGATCTGCTGGCCCTGAAGTGGATGACCATCTCGATTGATCGTGATTATCTCGTCACCGCGTGTTAGAGGCCAACATATATTTGGCATCTCCTCGCTGTTTGTATCTTTCTACAGTAACTTTGAGGCTGTAGGCTTGTACTAGCCAGTACACCTCGTGGTCATCCAGATGCTTGCACGTAGAAAGCTACCCGTGCCAACTCCGATCCTCGAGTGGGCATGGGCTGCTTGTTCCTGGTGCTGTTGTTGTTGCATGAAGTGGATGTGCCAACTTACTCCTGCCCTGCGTGGTACACGACCACGTACGTATACTCGGTTCTAGAGATGGAATTCTTTGGTTGCTTGACGCTTCAATGTGTCAGGGGATCATATGTCAGTTGCTCAAATCAGAGGAGAGGGGGGGGGGGGGGGGCAAATTACTGCGAAGGTGTGCGTGATCTTTCAGGAGATTTGCCAAACGATCTTTTCGAGATTCTTACATTATCAGCTCCAAAAAAAATTTAATATAGAGGTAAAGCGCAACGAACAAGAACCGAGAAGCTTATTTAAAAAAACTAAGGACAAAACCACAAATTATTTAAAAAACAATCCTTTATTTATTGTGCTAGGGGTGCCCGGGTTTAGGTTCACGTATATAACAATACAAAAATGGAGGAGTCCTTCACACAAGGCAAAGGCAACTACTACATGGTGCAAGCACGCAACGATAATGGCGACAGTAGTGGATCGAGTAGAGACATGGACTGGTGGAGTTGTTTATCTATCCAAGCCTTGCATTTCGAGTCCTGGCCTTTTCAGATTGTCATGTCGCCCAACTGTTTATTTGGAATCATTACTGTTTTGTTTCCACGTCATGTATTTGTTAATAATGTACTAGCAATGAAGCACTCATCTGCTGATAAGCCGCCGAGACAGTTCATATTGTCGCGTATGCTTCCCCAGTGGAACAATAAACAGATTCGAATGAAATACAGTTTGGTGATGCCCTGGCGGCATTGAAAAGCAGATTCCAACAGAACAGCAGTATTCAAATTATCAAGCGTGCAAGTTGTGATTAAATCACGAAGTTTCCTGTAATGATTAGAGGAAATATGATACTATGCACGTATCTCATAGTCAGAGAGCTGGTTTTGTTTTGAGGTATTCTTGGTCGGAGTTCATTGTTTTCATCTGCACATGCACGGTTCGAATCGCACATGGGATCATGTGATGTTCTTCACTACTCCTGACCAAAAATTTAAAGGCACTAATATCGTCAGTCTTGCTCTTATTGGCGTATGGTTAACTGCTTATCCAACCAACTGTAATTTTCATTGCAACAAACCTCGTTAATTAATGCTTTGTGCGTGCAGATTAACTTTCATCAGATTAACTAAGACAGGCTCCAGCTGGCCAGCACTGCGGCTATGGCTTACATCACGGTGTGAACTCTCTTTCCTTCTTTGTTTGTCTTTGGTTCTTGAGCTCCGCTCTTTGTACCTAACTTCAGTTAAGGAATGTTAGTTTCTTTGGAGACCTCTTTTCCTGAACAACGAGACCGATGACTTTGGCAACGGTTGACAGCTCCAGAATGTGGTCATTGTGAGAATGACTTTGCGTGGACGATCTTTATTTGCACCAACCCCTCTTGGCGCTTCTAGCATTACATATCGCATTCAACTATTTTTAAAATATAATCTCATACTATTTTGTCACATGTCCCTCTACTCAAAATTTTTAATACTTGATAACTACTTTCTCCGGATTTAAATTATTGACGCAGTTAGCTTTTTTTAGTTATGTTTGACTATTCGTCTATTCAAAATATTTGTTCAAATATACAAAATTATAAGGTAGGTTTCAACTTTCTTTAGTGATAAAATAAATTATAACAAAATATCTGATAAATTTTTAAATGTTTTTGAATAAGACGAATGAGAAAACATAACTAAAAAAATCAACTACGTCAATAATTTAAATCCAGAGGGAGTATTTTATATCATATTTCCTAGCCTTCAGTCAATTATTTGTTACTTTGTGTTTTGATTTTTCAGTGAATTGTTTGTTACTTTGTTCCTATCATAATTAAAAAAAAATTAAAACACAAAATAACAAACAATTGACTGAAAGCTAATTGCAAGTATTTTTAATTATGGTCTGTTAGATCTAAGGCAATGGATGACCCACACTACTTGCATATACCGTACAAGATCTCTATTTATAAACTATTGGATCTAGTAGATCGGATTATTTAAAGTGGTGATTAAAATTTGTTCAAACTTTTAATCAACTAAAAATTCACAAGTGTCATTTTATATACGTGATATATGTTCACATGAGAAGGAAATGCCAGCTTGCAGTGATGTTGCATGTCAGCTACCAGACGTGACGACTTGGGCAAGTCAAAAGCGCCCCGCCAAATTTACCTCGAAGTCTCCAACTTGTGGGAGTGCTTTGTCTTCTCTGAAATCAATGGGCGAAAGCAACCGCAAACTGCGCCCACCCATGGAAACTTTCGAAAGGACCGCCCGCAACGCAGTGCAGATGAATATAGAGATATCGATCACTGCTACGCAATCTGGATTTTGTGTTTTGACGCTCAAATAGTCAAATGGAAGCTCTATGATTGTTTGGAAGTTTCTGTCCGTCACACGCGTGCATGACTCATACGGGATAGCCGGATAGCCATAGCAACCTGCCCGTTCTAAGTTTGGTAGATAGGGTTGATCCTGTACTAAACTGGCCGCACCTACGTTCGTGAGTAAACGGGATAGTCATAGCAACCTGCCGTGTGCCCTTCCCATTCCCAAGATCAGTTTTGGGATCTATATATCTCGAACGCTCCAATCTAGCTATACACATATAGTGGAGTTGTTGACGGTAACAAAGTAGCTAGGTTGGGGTACAATATATTTGAACCGCTTTGGTCTATGATTGCTGAAGGTCACTATAATGAGACAAGGTACACCTTAGTGTGTACTGATACATTTTCTACACGTGTTTAGAAAATGTAAGGTACCATGACAAATTTTCACGTGAAGCATAGAAAGGGCTGCATATATGTGTGACTTGTAAAATAATCCCATGACAAAGGTTGTTCATGTGCTCTATTTGTGGCAAATACACAAGAAAGTTTTTATTATTGTATCAAAACGGCAATGTGTGCATGTGTTGTGAGACCAATGACGTATGTTTGTGATTTATTATAGGAGATTTCTCACTACAGTAAAAAAGACCTGTAGCGGCGGTTCGAAAAGCTCTGTAGCGGCGGACAGGCTATCCCGCCGTTACGCAAACACAGCTACAAATAAGCGTTTATAACGACGAGTGGTCTGTCGTCCAAATAAACTGCCGCTATAGACATATTGTTAGCTATTAGTTATGGCGGTTGTCCAACGTCAACCGCCGCTACTTGTTATTTTTTTAAAAAAATAAATAAAATTTAGCAAATATACAGAAATCACAGATTCTGCATACAGAGAAATTTACAAATCTCATCACAGATATTTACAATTTATCACAAATATTTATATCTCATCACATAATATATATAACATTGTCATCAAAATGTTCAATCGAGATTACAAAATATTTTATATGAACCCTAATGCATAGTCATCATCTTTTTTCGACACACTGGGCTCATATGGTGCTTTTGAACCAGCCCACTCATAAAGGGACCTATGTATTGTTGCTAGTTCACTGTTTGAATCAAAGCACTTACCTTCTTGACTAATTACCTCTCTTAACATAAAACGACAAAGAGAAGCTACAACTAGATACATGACATTTGTACTCAAGTGAACGCGTGATTCAAGAATTATACCCTTTTTGATCTCGTCGTTTTTTTTCATCTCTGCAGCCCATTCTCTCTTTATCCTTACGACTTTCTGTGTCACATGAGCAGAGTTCTCAATGATATGATCCAGGTAAAGTAAAATAGACATAAACAAAATTAACTTGCCTCTTGTTAAGACTCCTCAATGATATGGTTCAGGTAAGTTGAAGTGCCAGCCGAGAACACATAAGTATAGTAACCATAATTCACACTTTCTCGTCTTTGTTTATGACACTATAAATTAGAAAACACAAGTTCGTTACACCTACGATAATTATATAAATGGATAGTACGATAAGAACGTGTATAAGATGCATATAAGTCTTACCTAAAACTTATGACGGAAATACATCTTCTTTTTTCTTGTAGGATGACATGCCCCGCCGGCTACGACATATTTCTCGTAAGCACTACGCGATTGACAAAAGCTTATCATTAGATGATATTAATATCATCAAACCATACACACGTAGACCAATTTCTTACCGATCTACGACTTCCAGAATATCGTCATATAAGTTCTTGTCGTAGTCTAGGCTATCAAGTGATAGAAAGTACCCTTCTTTTGGAAATATCATCAGACAGATCCAATAATTGCTATAACAATGTTTGTTGTCAACGAGTTAATTATAATTGGATTTAATTTCAACATAGGATACATGACGAAGGCAGTAGTTCTCTAACTTACTTGAAGTTGTAAGGGGCCATAATACACTCTCTATCTTGCCACCTCATGAAGTAGTCGTACAAGTAATTTGCAATATAAGTCCTTGCTTCTGTTGTCAAGACCGTCTTTATTTTAGTAAGCTTTATCAATGTCTTATCCGAATAATTTTTTAGATTTACCGTTAGGTTGATCGAGATTTGGTTGATCCGGCTTGGATTGACGTATGCCACCCTCCAATCTTTTCTATTGGTCTCCTTTCTTTGGAAAAAGGAGTTCATACTACAAAAAAAGCATAAGATCATATATAAAATTATGCTTGAAATACAAAGTAGATCGAACATGACACTTACATGCACCATAGGGTGATGAAGGTGACGTTCATCTGGTCTAGACGAAACATCAAGTGGCCATCCTCCCAAAATAGGTATAAGATTTGTTCGTCTTCTTCGATGAACACCTCTTTTGGAATCCTACAAGTGATTTCGGTGACCCCTTTCCTTCGACACCATCATGTACCAGTCGTGCAACTTCTGCATCTCCCACGGCAGGTTCTTGTACATGTTCTTTGATATAAGGGGTTTACCGAGTATGAATTTTAGGGAGTCCACATCGTCAGTAGGATTGTCCAAAATTTGATTATCGTACAACAATACATCCCGAGGATCTTGTTCTTGTAGGACGAGCTTGCTGGTGGTTGCTAGACGTTTTTCCAATCCAGCCAAGTACTTATCAACATCATTTTTTGCTTTTGGGTTCTTTGACTCTTTGTCAAAACCGGTAATCGTCTTTGGGATCACCGGAGCCTTGACGACAACTGGCGCAGGCTGGACTTGGATTACCGGAGTCTGAATTTCTACCGCCGTAACAGGTATTGATGGAGACTCGACTTGAATTGCCGTAGACTAGACTTGAATTGGCGGAGCCTTGACAACAACAGGAGAAGGCTCGAGTTGAACAGTCTACGGAAGAGGCTCGTTGTCACTATAGATTATAGGACTATGAGTCGAGTCGGCTTCCGCATGAGGAGATTGGGGCTTGTTTCCTGAGGCTGCCACAGACATAGGAGACGATTGTCCACCTATATTGATTGGCTGGCTCGCATGAAAGGACCCGTGCCCAAACAATGGGGGTGGAGAAACTCGTGGTGAGAGGATAACATCACGATGTTTCCAAATAATGAAAGAGCCGAGCACGTCTTGAAGAGTTTCTATACCCGCCTCAAGTATCGAGCATTCGATCTCGTTGTCCTCATAGCTAGGTACTATTTTCGACACGGTGACACGCACGTAACCTGGGGGATATCCCTGTTATGGAGCGTCTCTCCTGGAAATGTCATGCCGGATGCAACCTTCATCGTCTTCCCCTTGTAACCAAATGGCACATGCAACTCGCAAGGAGTATCCTCAGTGATGTCCTCTATTTCTGATTGTATGGAGAGTGATGGTTGACCGGAGACTGATGGTTGCATGGAAACGGATGGCTGCATGGATGTGGATGAACCACTTAAGAAGGCATCCATCACAGCCTGGAGGTTAGGGTCCAAACGACCGCTTTGTTTGTCGATAGCGAACATAAGAAGTTGTCGCCTCCAATCCTCTTTGGCTTTATCTTCTTGCTCTTTCTTGTGCAATATATGCTTCTTGTACATGTGTGAGGATGTTTCAGAGAAACCTTCTTTCCATGTTGCCGATGATGACACTCCTCTTACCCGACCACCATGTTCTTTGGTCCCAATAGCCTTCGCTAGCTCATTCTTGTGATACTCCGGTGTAAACAGACCAGCCTCTTACTCGACCACCACGTTGTACATTGCTAATATCACTGGCCAAGTGCTATGCGGATTCCTCATTTGACCGAATGGGTTCATCCTGTCTATACTCAATGCAAACCGTAGATTCCTTTTCTCATTAGAGAAGTCTCGACGATCCTCATAAATTTTTTCCACTGTGTTCCATCTACGGGATGCCTGCGCTTACGTGTCTCCCTTGCGTGCATGCTATGTCGTCATTGCCGCATCCCTAGGGTTGGCGAACAAGCATCTGATGCGATTGACCACGGGTAAGTACCACATTACTAAGGCAGGAACCTTACTATCATCACAGTCATCGACGATAGAACTTCTTTTTCTTCTTTCTCCCCTTAGTTGTATTCTTCACGTCATCATCGGCGTCACAATCGTTGTTCCTCTTGTAATGACTGTGTTTGCACCTTGGGCATCTCACAGCGTCCTGATGCTCCTTTCGACACAATATGCAATGATTTAGACACGCGTGAATTTTTTGCACGCCCAACAAAAATGGGGAAATCAGCTTCTTAGCAAAGTATGTTGTCCTTGGCAACGAGTTGAGCTTCGGCAGTGCATCGGAAATAAGTTCCAACAAATCCGTGAAACTAGCGTCCGACCAGCCATGCATGGCCTTCAGCTTCATCAGCTCAAGTACAATACGCAACACGGTAAACTCTTTATCATATCCCTTAGATTCATCATATAATGGATCCTTTGATGTCTTTTCTATTCTATGAAAATTATCAAGCTCTTTAGTTGTGCCGACATTGATCAACCCCTGTGACTCAATGTGACATAACAACTCCTTAACATTAAAATCAGCTTCACGAGGTGACTTCAGCGCATCTGCACCAGGCAAATCGACAGCCTCGACTTCAACTTCAATATGCTCATCAAATTTCATATCGACCACACTGTTCTCACCATATTTTGTCCACCTCGTATACTCCTCAACAAAACCCCTCCACACCAAGTGTGATTTGATTACCTCTATATCATTCCATAGCTTCTGATTCTTGGAATCAAAACACGGATAATATATATCAGTCATCCGTTCACGTCGAGCATGTTGTGCGGCCCTTTGGATGAATTTGGAGACTTCGTGTAAAAATATTGGACCCGGTTCTTGCGCCTCGTACATCAAGATCTATCCATCGCGAAACCTTGAACAGAAATCCAAAAATTATTAAAATTCATTAATTAATTATGTGCAACAAAAAATTTAAACATTCACTATATATATATATATATATATATATATATATATATATATATATATATATATATATATATTACATGAAGTGAGAAATATTATACAAGGTAAAATGAAACAAACATCAAATTATTTTATATATTAATTAACTTTTATCAAAAAATAATAAAAAAATTAACATCCCTCTTACCCTAACACTACATTCTCTCTTCTAGAAACCAAACTAGATTTCCATTGACATAGAACAAGCTACATATAATAATTTTTTTGTATAGTGATAAAAAGAGATGATGTATGCCTTCATAAACTTCAACTACAACCCAATAGAACCATCCAAATCAAAACAATTTAGCTAAAATTTGATGAAGACCTAACAAACTTAAAACCCAAAATTCAACTTGATTTCAAAATGAGAGACAAAAAAAACCTATGGGATGAGTTTCCCTTACCTTGAAGATCAAATTTCTGCAAAAAAAAAAAAAAACAAACTCAAAACCTTCCCCCCTTGATTTTCGTGATTTGCCCAAATTTTTGGGCCACTACTGTTCGAGTGAAACGGGGAGCTGTCGGAACGCTCTATTTATAGTCTGGGCACTTTTTAGCAGTGGTTGGAATTATCAACTGCCGCTACTATGCCTTAAATAACGGCGATTGACAATGTTAACCGCCGCTACAAACCTGGATCATTTATAGCGGCCGTTGATAATGTCAACCGCCGTTATAGGGGGCTCTGTGGTGGCTCACAACGCGGCAGGCCCTCTAGTCTTTGTAGCGGCGACTCATTTTGGGCCGCGCTACTGCAGCCTTTGGGCTGCCGTCGCTACAGGCCTGTTTTGTAGTAGTGTATGTAAGCAATTTTGTATGGATAATTTTCAGTGTGCGAATTATTGTACGAATGTAAGAAAGGGATTGAGAAAATAATAGCACGCATTTACTTGGTTCACGTGTTGCTCATTCGTCTGCACAAGGATTGGATCTTCAATGTCGCGTCACGTCATTCACCTTCCGAGTGTAGAGAGATTCTGAAAGGGCTAGGTTGAATCGTCGTAATGTTGTGCTTGATTAGCACTCAACTTCTACAAGAGATAGAGACTCATGAAAGTCATAATAAATCATGGAATATTTTCAACTACTTTAGTGTCTTTGGCCAAAATTTTTACAATTCACTACAAGAAAAAGGAGTTTTAGTCACCAAGTTCTTGTGACAAAGAACTTTAGTCACTTCCTGGTCACTAAACATTGATCTTTAGCGATCAAGTTTTGACTTACTTGGTTCACATATATTTTTAATCACCAACATGTATCTACCATAGATCCCTTGGTTACTATATAGTTTTAGTGGCCAATCAATATAATTATTGTTCACTATATTTGTATATATAGTGACAAGGTTTTAGCCACCAAAATGTGACCAAGATTGTTAGTGACAAAATCATTTTTCTTATAGTGATTTTAGTTCACCCAATATAATAAGAAAACATAGGTTCTCTTTATACCATATAGAGATAAATAATGGGGGGCTGGTCCAGGCACAATCATGCCCGGGCCAATATTTTAGGGCCCAAGATGACCCGGTCAAGGAGTCGGGCATGGGCAGTGTTGTGTTAGCGTGGTCTTAGCTATTAGCCCATAGATGGTACAAACAAGAATTAAACGTGTTGTGCCATGGCATATATAGCAACTAGGTTAGTGGGAAAAAGTCATAGTTACCATACAATGCTCTAAAATATTCCATTTTAATATGAACAATTATATATTGCAATGTTCTTAAAGATTTCGTCGTATGGCAAATCTAGCATACCATGCATGCATTCGTATTTTACTTACTACTGAATAGTGTTAGTCAAACTTTGTACAATAATGATGTACCAAAATGTGACAAACTTAGTCCAAGATAAATTGGATTCGTGCACAGAATTGAGTAATTCTAGGTAGTTGTGGTGAGATTTGGGGCGAGGAGTGAAAGAATAGGCAAAGAGTGGGAAAACGAGATGGGGGAATAGTTTGTTTGCTATTACTTGTTCGATGCCTTGGCGATCGTTGCGACAACGATAAGAAGGCACACAGTGCCATATGCTGGACTACGCCAGGTACAAGCCTCATAGGCTACTCATGCTCGCAGGCACATTCTACTCCTAACCTTGGGCCACGGTCTTGGGCTCCTTGTCTGAGGCCTGACATTCTCCTCTATTTGAGATCCAGCTTGTCCCCAAGCTGCACATCACTGACACCGTAAAGCGCGGAGCTTTCCCAAGTGCACAGATCAGGCATCGTCTTTCCACTACACTTGAAAATAGGGTATAGCCTTGTTCGCCACCTTGACTAGCTTGTGTTGCTTGATTGTTTTTTTATCCGTATGAGAAGAATCTGTAATACATAGAAGTGATGCATCAGAACTTACAGTGGTTTCAGGCGACAGGGCCCTTTTCAGCTGTGTCCCATGAATGGATGGGTGGATATTGCTATAGTGGCTGGTAATTACAACTCTTGTAAGCAACTTGCCCAACTCTCTCTAGAATCAGGAATGACCCCAAATACTTGTAGTTAATTTTTTTATTACAACATTGAGCTACTGGATGTAGGGCTGCAGATAAACTCAATCCCCAACCTCAAAAGATCTCTCAGATCTGTGTTTCTCAGCTTGTACTTTCATCATGAAACTAGTTTTGAGGCCTCTATAAATGGTGTTGTATCAGTGTTGTCATGGTATTCCTTCCTTCCAACCATTCATCTAAGTCAGACACCTTCCCAATGGTGTAGTAGTAGTACTAAAATGCTTTGGTTGTGGTCCATACAACACTTCAAAAGTGTGTATGTTCAGTAAAGTAGAGTGAAAGAGGTTGTACACGTACTCAGCAAGACGTAACCACTTAACCATTTTTTTAGAATGGTACTCACCATGCACCTCAAATAATTAGTCTCTAAACATTGATTAAAATGTTTGGTTTGGCTATCAATTTGTGGGTGATTCAAATTAATTGAGCTCATGTTCAATTAATATTGTGTCGGTCAAAGTAAACAACTCTTTCCATAGTGTACTAGTAAAAATCTTATCTCTGTCAGAGATGATAGTATTGGGAGGCCATGCAATTTATAGATGTTGTCTACAAATGCTTGAGCTACTGTTAGTGCAATGTAAGGGTGAGACAAGGGAATGAAATGCCCATACTTGCTGAACTTGTTAATGATCACCAGAATAGCGTCAAATCTTTGAGACATAGGCAAGCATTCAAAACATGTGCATTGGCTTAGTTCCTTTTCTCGTTTTGTTTTATTCTAAGTAGGACCCTTCAATGTGCTCATAAGCAATCAAAGAATGTGTAAGTCAACCTTAACTACTCAGTAATCAAAGTCTTTCGTATTATAGTAACATATTAGCTAATGAAACTATGAATTTAAATGCCTTTTTCTTGATTAGCCCACTGAAGACACCATTAAAATAATATTTATGCTGGGAGAAGTGTATGTCAAACAGTATCTCACTTATTGAATCCGTTATTACGACCCTTACCTACGGCTAATTCACTAATTAAGCAGGATAATGAAAAATCTTGCTATTAAGGCCAATCTCAGTGATAGTTTCATTTAAATTTCATCCTCATTAAATGATATGCCACATAAGCAAAGCTGATGACATGATATGAGCTTTATGAGGAGAAAGGAGAAATGAGTTTTATGGAGAGGAAACTGCATGTACACGGTTACCAAAATCTTAAAACTGAAATGAAACTTCATTAAGAGTGTTTAAATTTCATCTCTACATATTTATCAACTCTTATTGGTTATTTGGATGAAACATTTAAATGATACACTAACATATGAAACCGTGAAATAAAACTTGGCATTGAGAGAACTAGTTTTATTTGTCATTTTAAAAATTACAAAATAACATGTCACTCTTGAAAACAATGAAATTAAATCATGGATTGAGAATGGCCTAATGATAACATAAATTTGTTTTGTCAAACTTTGCCATAGTAAACTGAATATTGAATTATTTTTAATGAGGGAGCACTTGGTTGTGAAAACGCGAAAAGCTGGTATGCGAAGAACTACGTAGCAAATTTTCTACTACAAAGTAATCTATATTTTGATTGTTCTAAGAAAGCGGTTAGTGGCTCTACACCCATGTTATGCGACTGATTGATAACGCTATCAGATCAGTTTGATGCTTTCCCGGTTGTTTTTTATTGCTGACACTTTTCTGCGTAAATGACTGGGGTACGGACAAATATCTCAAGCACGATGGAGTATTTAATCTGTCTTTAGAACTGTGGCAAAGATATTGCGCAGTGACTTATTGCTTATTAACATGAGCCGCCGGTATTTCTGAAACCCGCGTCGTGGAACCAACATGCATGTATGGGTTAGTGTGTTTGTCAATTCGAACTTAACGGCCGCAAGATAAGATTCTTATCTGTGTTGGTGCAACAAGGGCAAAAATATCCGGCGACGTAACCAGCAACCTGAGCATCACTACTTGCTCCTGGACGCGACACTTGCCTAACGCACCAATCCATCCAGCCGCGTCGGCCTTCAGAACTCCGTTTACTAGAGCTGTCGAGCTTGTTGAATTTCCTTGATATAGATGCTGTGGTTTCCCACGTTGTAAGCAACTGGTTGTTAAGCGCCACTTGTGGATTGCTCTGCCGTATGGTCTTTCCCCCCTTCTTTTCCATGAATCTACGCTGGTAGATTACTAATTATGAAAGTGTTCTAGTTTTTACGATTCCCAGTCTGCTGCAAAGATACGACAACATGCTTACTATATAATGCTTTTTTCTTGATTATGAAAGTGTCCTAGAATACTAAATCTTTGCACTGCGAAAGTGGATTGACCTCGCTGCCGGCAACGCTCAGGGGTTTTGGTTTGCTATCCAATCCAATTAATTCGAGTTAAAAGTACCAAATGATTGGGCCACAATCTCTTGCTACTGCAAAGATTTAGTATTCTAGGACACTTTCATAATCAAGAAAGCCCAAGTGCTGCTTGCAAAGATTGGGCCACAATCTCTTGCAGTTCGACCTACTAAAGCCCAAGTGCTGCTTGTGAATTCCTACTCGCGGGCCCCTCTTCTATTCCCGCAAGAAATTAGCCCATGAGGCCTTTTGTGACCACGAAAGACCTTCGCCATCTTTTTATTTTATCATGATTTGCGGACCGTACTTTCACGCCCATCGGAGTTCAGGTCTTTCCCACATGAAAAAGATCACCCGCACCTCCGTAACTTCATTTTTATATCAGCGCCTCAGCGGCCGTGTACGCATTTGTTTTTGTGCTTGCTTGTTAACTACATCTCTGAAATTTCACACCTTGTACAGGCTGCGGTTGCAATCATCGGCTCAAAACTGAGAAGATCTTTTAAAAAAAAAAAAAACTGATTCCTATATTCTGTGTGATGTGAAGCGATTATGGTGACTACGAAAAGTGTATCCCTTACATAATTAGCTTCTGGTGCCATGGCCGTACATGAAAATAAAGCAATCCGATTCTTTTCTGCCTGTGGGTCTTATTCTTACAATCAGAACCAGTGAGCCAATAACTAATACTCCCTCTGTTTTTTAAATAATGGCGTTGGACAACAGTCATCAGTTGTTTTCGAGTTCTATCCACCGGTCAGAGCGACAACAACTAATGAAAAGAGAGAGTATATCTCCGTTCAAATTGCATATGGTCTGACAGAACTCAACGTATGTCTGACGCTTTAACTGACGATTGTAAGATTGTACATATAAGGCCATCTACTGAAATGAGGCTCTCAGGTGACCACAACCTCACCATTGAATTCAATAAGGGAATAACATCATTTTCATTGCGAAAAATTATATACATTTTCATTGTTTTTGCTTTTTTTTTTCTAGATTACTAGGTAAGAAGATTTTCCTTCTGACCTGCAACCCCTCAGCCAGTACTGGTGTTCAGTACTGTATGGATGTCGGTTTCATGGTCTGCCTTGTGGTTGTAGCAAGATTACATGTCGTGGTCAATGCGTGGTCGGTGAAGCTTTCTTCTATCTGTCCATATCAAAATTCGTCGGCAGGCCGTGCGTGTGCCCGGATAATTTTGGATCTCGACGCAACTTAAGTTTGCTTCTCCATTGGCCTGGACTTGCGCGGGGTCCTTGTGTTGCTTGCAAGTAAACGCAAGTGAAACTCGTGGTGGATGATGTGCCCGGATGGAATCTAGTCGCGACCTAACTAATTAATCTGCCGGCCATACAATTTCGTTTGCTTCTTTTTTTTTACACGCACACAATTTCATTTGTTGGTTCTCTGAACTGTGCGGCGAAAATGAAAATGGTACTCAAGAAGTGTTAATGTGGACATCATATGTCTTCTTCAAGCTTTTCTTCAATGAAACAACAACATAAAGCCTCTTTCTTTTGTGAAAGACCTCAAAATTCTTCCAAACACAGAAACACTTTCATCTATGTCATGCATATATACTCCACATTAATGTTAATTACCGTGTGCTCCAAACCTTATTGGAAAGAATGTATTCTTTCTCTTTTTTTTTTTTTGAATTGAACAGACATCACACTTACATACGTGCACGAGTCTTACCTCTATGAACACATGCTCGCACATCTTACCCCTATGAGCACCTTCAAAAGACTGAACCACCTTGATCTCAAGATTCACGAAGTCACCACGGATGTTTCGGTGTCGATAGGAACGTCGTCTTTCATAAAGGAATAATTAATCATAAATATAACACGCATCAAATATGATATTTGAACCTGAGTGGATTGGTTCCACCACAATTAACCTAACCACGTGAGATAGGCTCAGTTTGCGGCTTTACACATTCTTCTTCTTTCGCTATCTCTGCTCCTTATATATTTTAAAAGTTTCTTGTATTATGTTTCTAATTTGTCAACCAATCGCCTCAAATATTTAGTTTGGGATTACTAATGCAATTCATCATGCATTGTTTTGAAAAACCCGCTCATGTACTATCAAACCAAACTTTTTGATAAGGTTGAGCAATGACTTAGGATGCTTTTGGTTCTTTTGCTAGCCTTGTCAGCGACGGAGAGTTGTTTCAGCTAGCTCAATCTATCAAGCAATTTTCTTAATGGCACAATGCAAACACTAAGTCATCAAGCAAATCAACCGAAGGTTTGATTTTTTGCGCAGCTAAGCAGCACAAGACGCGGCAAGGCAACCAAATACGCCCTTATATAACATGGATATGTTATATGGTTCAGGCCAAACTGACGTCCTACCCTGCTTATTGCTTGGAATATTTTTTATTAGGAAGAAAAATAGGTACTTAATCACGTTGGAAACCATATAAATGTCTTGTTTGAATCTATCTTCTAAACTTTAGTCAGTTTTGATAAAAACAAAATTTTTTAAACTCTCTTAAACTTTAGTCAGCCCACCTCTTAACAGGGGCGACCCCTAGGTCAAGGGCATGCAAATGCACGCCCAATAATTCTTGCAAATTGCATAATATATTTACATGGTGTCACATATATATTGATAGTTAGATGAAAATAAGCATAATTGAGCTTAAAACTACTAAATTTCATCTAAATGCAGCAAATTGTTTTGCATATATTTTCGTGTCTTGCTTTTATGGTGCTTCTATGTTATGTGCGAGACAATTTTTTGTTCCCTTTGTACATCCAATTTTAAAATTCTATATCTGCCACTGCCTCTTAAACTTTAGATCTCTAATCACCTTCATTCTTCTAAAAGCTCCTAAAGTTAAGAAAAAAGCAAGAAAATCGAAAATACCCTTCCTCTCATGCGGTCATTGGTGAAGCTTAGTTGTGGCCAAGAGGGGCTGTGGCCCCCCTGCCATCGCTTATTTTGCACTAAATCTACAATTTATTGTATTGTTTGCATGTTTTTTGGAAGAAGCAAAGAAGTCGACCCCTTTAGACTGATGCTGAAGCTTTGTCCATGCATGCAGTATTTTCTTTGTCCCACACATATGCTCATTTTTTTATTAGCAATGAATTAGGGCAAACATGTTTACTTTTAGTTAGATTAAGATTTTAGCCATGGACCTTCTAAATTTTGGTGGATTAAACTTTAGTTGGTAAAAATTTAATCAGAAGGATTCAAACAAGATCTAACTCTTCATGCCGGACTCCACTGTGCCTTTGTTCCTGGCTTTATTTAATCATCATGATTTCTTATATATTTTCATGAACACGCTAGTGTTCTGACTTATTTCTATTTCACTAAGGTACATAAAAGTTGGCAACTTGTTAATTTGAGATTATCCGATCAACAATAAGGATGTAAGTGGATACTCAATAAGTAGTTGTATGTCAAATTTCTAATTTATTTGTTGTACTAGTATTATGAGAGAAGGAAATTCTAGTTTATTTAGAGAGTTTTGTGTCGATCCATCAACCTATAAAATGGGCCAATAGTGTTTCAACCATCGGTTTATAGTCCAATTGCGTTTTAACCATCCGTTTTCATATTTTATAGATTTACCATTCAGTTTTGAATCTGAAACTCAATTTTACCATTGAGGAGTTAACAGAGGCTAACAGTGTTAAATTGCTTGGGAAAAGACCAAACTGCCCTTTTGGAGAAAGACCAAATTCTGATTCTGATTAAAAAAATTAGAAGTTTTTGATAGAAATTTAATTCTGGACAGATTTTAGAATTTTTTGAATCTGTTTTTTTACAAATTCAATTTTTTTGGCAACAATTTTAGAAATTTTGACAGCATTTCTACAGTATTTGTACCATCAGCATTTCAGTAGCAATAGAAGTTCAACAAAAGCACATTCAGGTTTCAACAACATCAGCAAGCATGTTCAACAAGAGCTACATGTTCAAGACAAGAACAACTACATGTCCATAAGGGCAACAATACATGTGTCAACATATTCAACAAGAGCACATTCAAGTGTTAACACCAAACCATTCACCAAGCCGTCCTCCACTTCAATGCATAAAATCCAATTTCATCTTCTACATCAATCAATCGGCCCTTCCTTTCAATCACATTGAGAAAGTAAAGAAGATGTAATACCTAGATTCAATGGAACTTGCAGCAGTCCACCAAGACGCGACGCAATGCTGTGAGCTTGCCTGACTTGACGCCATGCGTTCGCCCGCCCGAGGCACTCCTGCTCGCCGTGCGCTCGGCTGCCACCTCGCACCCACCCCGTACTCGGCTGCCTCGTGCTTGGCCGTCGCCTTGCGCCCGCCGCACGCTTACCCTCTGCGCGCTTGGCCGCCACGCGCTCGCCTGCCCGAGGCGCGCCCGCCTCACCCGTCGTCGCGCACTTGGCCGCCGTGCTCCCGCGTCGCCTGTCGCGCGCTTGGCCACCGCCGCCGTCGTCCGGGTAGGGTTAGGGTGAGAAGTCGACTGGAGAAGTGGACTCGGGTAGGGGCGGGGTAGAATAGTCCGGGGTGTGTTTTTCTTTTTTTTTGATTTGTTTTATTATGTTTATTCGGTGTCCACTCACGCCGTTTGGAACGGATGACTAACATCTCGTTTGTTTTTCTCCCGCGATGGTAAAATCACAAAATTTTAAAACTAATGGCGAAATCGCAATTGGACTTTAAAATCATGGCCGGAATGCTATTGTCCTCCACAGAATACAAAACTTGCATCCCTAAATCAACAAGAGAGCTGTTCATGCTTTTGATAAATTGATACGTCCTCTTGAAGCCACTTCAAACCTGTACCGTACGGTACAGTGACCAGCATTTCAAAGATGGGTGCGTTCTGAGTTTCTCCAGGGAAGAAAAAAAAAAGAAAAAAAAGGAAAGAAAGACGCGGCGTGGCTCGTCCGCGCCCAGTGTCAAAGCCACGTGGCGCCCGTGAGTCGAGTCGAGAGGCGTACGACTCCAGGCCGCCTCCGCCTTCTTCACTGAACCCCAACCCGAACAACCCTGTCCCCCCTCTCTCTTCTTCCTCGAGCCATCCAACGCGGCACGAGACACACACCCCACACCACCGAGACGAAACGGAAACGAGCTCCGCAAAATCAATCCCCGCCGCCCCGATCGATCCCGCAAAACCCTAGCCCACCTCGCCGCCCCTCCCCCACCGCGCGCCTCCGCCACCTCGTCGCAGATCTCGCGAGCTTGCTGGTAAGAGTCCCCGGGACAAGATCGGATTTTTTTTTTCGCCGTAGCGGAAGGTAGCATGGCTGGAGGAGGAAGCAGGCGCGCTGGCGCGACTGAGGATGTGAAGATCGGCACCGGCAACGTGTTCGCGGCGCTCGAGACGCTCAAAAAGAAGAAGAAGAAGCCGGCGTCGGACAAGGCGGGCGCCAAGGGAGGGAGCCGGGCGGCCAAGGGACAGGAGCCGCCGGCACCCAAGCCGGCGGTCTTCTGGGCGCCAGCACCGCTCACCACCAAGTCCTGGGCCGACGTCGAGGACGACGACGACGACGACTACTTCGCCACCACCGCGCCCCCGCCCAGGCCTGTCTGGGGGGACGCCGCCGCCAAGGACCGCGCTGCCCCTGCTGTGGAAGAGGTCTGTTCTAACTCCTCTTTGTGTTGCCCTCTGCATCCCTATATATCACTGTTTGTGTTTGTGCTGTATTGAATTGTTGAATTGCAGTCCGCCATGGAACGATTTCCCCCCTTTTTAGCCTATGGTCGTAGATGTTTGTGCATGCTTCTTGATTGTTCAGCATGAAAGTGATTGTGTGTCGAGTGGCGCGGGAAACACTATAGTGAAGGAATTGCCCTCAAGGCGCCAAATTTTAGTTTTATGATGCCCAGCTGGTGTCAGCTGACAAGGTCTGGATAGGGTATCGTGAGTATCTTACGCCGAATTGAATGTTGCATGATAAAATCGTTAGCTAACTTCATCCGTTACTGAATTTGTCGCTTGCGCACGTCATGCCGTGTGAACGCTTGTTTGACAGTTTACGCTGTAGGCAGTAGGGGAATCTGGTTCTAGCTGTCTAGCTGGTGTTTTAATGTGCGAAGATTCCTGCTATAATTTAGTTGTAAATTGTAATTAGGGGTGTGGGATACTATGTATTTTTCTGGTAAATTTCTTGCTGTTATGGGCCGTTGCGTGATGACGCAAGCTAGGAGGTACACGTGTGCAAAGTAGGAGACATTCTAATACAAATAAATGAAGATGAAATGATTGAAATCTTGGGTTTACTGAATCAGGTAGGGGATCAGCAACAACCAGTGGTTGCCATGGAAGTAAAGCAACATCAGTGCCCTTGATCTGTCAAGTTAATGTTACACATTGATTGGAACATTGCATTAGTGGAACTGGAACCTGCCTATTTTTTTATATATGTACCTGAAATCTGCTTTTGGGCACTTATCTGCCCATATTGATGCCCTGATTCTGGCCTATCTTTTTCCAGATTTGTCATACTTTATTGTAGTTCTACTTTTGGTTAGTCCAGAAATCTAGCTGAATCCTCTTTGCCATTAACCAGCTGAAAACAAGACGGGGAATTAACTTTGTGCACCCATAATTTTACGATAATGCCTCACCAACAATGTTGGCCCGTATGTGTGCATTATTGACTGGCATATTTTGTTGAGTGCTACATGAGTGGATTGTACTACACCTGAGCTTTTCAGCAACCTTATGTTGAGCATAATATTGTGGATTTATGAACCATCCTATTGCCACCCAAGTCATAGTTTGACTCTGCTTGTGTTATGTATCTTATATGCATTCTATATGAAACTGATATTTAAAAGACTCCAGAAATATATGAATCAATATCAGTTGCTGTAAAAAAAACTTTCAAGTTCAAATAATATGCAATTTTCTTCCTGTTTATTCTGCAATGTTAACATTCCAGATGCCTCCCGCACATTGCAGGAGATGGAGAGTGAAGATGATGGCCTTGATGATGAGGTTGATGATGACGCTGAGGATGAGCATGAGCATGAAGCAAAAGATGCTGTTCCTGCTGAGACAACTGTGAAGAATGTTGTAGCTCCACCTGTACCGCCCAAAGATACTGAAAGACAGCTTTCCAAGAAGGAGCTGAAGAAAAAAGAACTGGCAGAGCTTGATGCTGTTTTGGCTGAGTTGGGACTTGGCGCATCAAGCAACTCCAATCAAGATGAAACAGATGGTTAGTTGTAGTATTTTTTTTTTCATTTGCTACAAATGTTTCTGTCGGATGAGTTTCAGAAAAATTCAACATACCCAATATAGGTCATTGATGTTTACCATATTTGTTCTAGTTTTACCATCTCATTTTGGGGAATGAAATTGATGATTCAAAATCTTCTGCTGCAGGTAAGAAAGGTGCTGATCAAGTTGCTGGAGAGAAAAAGGAAGATGCACCTGCCCCTCTTGAGACTAAGAACTCAAAGAAGAAGAAATCCAAGAAAGACAAGTCTCCAAAGGAGCCAAAAGAAGCACAGGATCAAGTTGATGGGTCAGAAGAAGCTGATGAAGATACAGTTGCAGTTGATGTCAAGGAACGCATAAAGAAGGTAGCTTCAATGAAGAAAAAGAAGTCGAGCAAAGAGATGGACACAGCAGCAAAGATTGCTGCATCTGAGGCTGCGGCAAGGAGCGCCAGGCTTGCTGCAGCAAAGAAGAAAGAGAAGAATCACTACAACCAGCATCCTGTGCGGTGAACTGCCCAGATTTTGGATGTCTATGGACTTCTAAATAGTGATATCATCCCCTTGTTCGTTTTAGACTTAAAAATAAACTTTTTGAGATGCTGTACTTATGACATGGTGGATGCGTCGTCTGATGCTCGTTGTGGGAATTCCAGTAGACGGGCCTTGTGTGTGTATTCTGGAAGATGATCCGCAATGAGGTTGGAATTGCTTGTAATAGGAACCCTTCTGACTATATGGAAACTGTTGGATGTTGGATATCTGGCTTGTTTTGTGTTTTTATTTCTTCTTTTTGCAAATTATTCTCGCTTCTTGTGCATAGCGTTGGTTTTGCTTTCATATCATCACAAAATTTTGAGATTTCCATGTGAATCTTTCTTTGTTTGGGGTACTAGAATTTTCATAGGGAAATTTCGAAAAAAAAGAAAATCATAGGGAACAGAGAAGTTGGTTTTGTTTTATTGCTCCTGTTTGGTTTTCTTTCCTTCAGAAATCAAGCAATTCAGGCCCTTGCACCTTTGTTTGTTTGTTGCACGTTAATCTGTTGCCTCGATCAAAGGCATTCCAGTATGCACATGAGTTGTCACACTCGCACCTTAGTTTAGTTCTACCGAAAAGTTGGTCTGGCCTTTTTTTTTTTTGAGCGTTTTTACGGTACCTTCTACTTCTATAAGCGGTGGGAGTAGAAATAAAATCTGACCGTCCACTCTGAAGGTTACGTTGTCAATTGACCTGTAATTAATTTGGACAATCTAGAAACTACCGTAGCAAAGAATCTCCTTGTCACCACCAGAGGACCATCGACCTGCATTCAAGTAGCGTGCTGTTAATTGGTGGGCTAACTGTAACCGCTCCTTTCATGCTCCTCGTTGGATCATAGGGGCATAGCTACTTGATACTATACGACAATGGGAGCGAAGAAGTGCCATGCACCAAGAATCAACAGATCAGGACACAGAGTGATTAGGCGGCCATGGCAGGCAGGAGAAGGGGTTGCGCTACAAAGATTGAGTTATTTGCATGAAATTACATGTTTGACCATGGAGAAAATCTACTCCCTCCGCTGCCAATGGAGTATACTGCTTGGTACCTGGGAGTAGAGAAGGATCTGGACCTTTAGATTAAGAAAAATTAAGGGTCCATATTAATTGGTGGGTACAGTAAAAGAGCTCTTTTTTTTTTGGTTGATAATTCTGGTTAGGCCACGTTGAATTTGTCCTATGACTGAAGGTAGAACCTTAGGTTATTTGGTCGAAAGTTTGGGCTGGGCTACGGCCAATGTTAGTTTGGGCCTTTAGCATGGATTGCATTAGATGAATATTTAATCAGTTAAGGCCCTTTTTTTTTTGAAATTGAAATTCTCCACACCTTAATTGGAACAAATGATTTTATTTGTTCAGCAGGCCAAAAAGAATAAACGGTTGTCGTAACTACTATTGAAGCTCTTGCCAGCATTTGTGGCCTTTATGTTTTATATTTTCAGAAGTTAATTAATATTTGCATTGATTATAAAACATAATTATTCGGGATTCCAATTTCAAATATGAGGTTGTTAAGGGTTCCAATACTTCTGTAGCGAATAGGGTTCCAACATTTTATCATCAAGTAAACTCCTACCTTTGTGGTGGAGAATATTCGCTGTTCATTATCAGGGAACCATTGTTAGTCAAGATAATTCAAAGACTTACATTACTGAGTATTGTAAAGAATTGTTTGGGAATCATAGTGTAAGTAATTTTGAATTAGATGAGTCTTTGTTTCATGACATTCCTCAGATTTCTGAAATTGAAATGAATTTTTATTTGAGAGTTTAAGTGAAAAAGAGATTACGGAGGCTGTGTTTCAGATGGAACACAACAAGGCTCCTGGTCCAGATGGCTTCCCAGCAGAGTTCTATCAACACTTTTGGAATGTTATCAAATCCGACTTTCCGGAGCTTTTCGTTGATTTCCACAATGGCACGCTACCCCTGCATAGTCTCAATTTTAGGATATAACTCTTTTGTCAAAGAAAGCTGAGGCTACTAAGATCTAACAATCTAGACCTATCTGTCTTTTAAATGTGAGTTTCAAAATCTTTACGAAGGTTCTCATGAATATGATCTATTTGGTTGCAGACAAAATAATTAGACCTTCTCAAATGGCTTTTATCCCAGACAAATTTATTATGGATGGAGTTGTAGTCTTTCATGAAACAATACATGAGCTTCATAGGAAAAAGAAGAGCAGGGTTATCCTTAAGCTGAATTTTGAGAAAGCATATGATAAGATGAAATGAACATTTCTTCAACAAGTGTTGAGAATAAAAGGCTTTTCTCTTGTTTGGTGTTCTTGGATCCACAAAGTAATATCTAGAGGGAGTGTAAGAATTAAGGTTAACAATGATGTCCATTATTTCCAAACTAAGAAGGAAGTAAGACAGGGTGATCCGCTCTCACCTTTGTTGTTTAATATTGTTGTTGACATGTTAGCCATTTTGATTGATCGGGCCAAGAGTCTTGGTCAGTTTAGGGGTGTAGTACCACACTTGGTGGATGATGGTCTTTCAATTCTTTAATATGCAAATGACACTATTTTTTTTATGGAAAATGACCTTGATGAGGTAAAAAAAATGTAAAGTTATTGTTTTGTGCATTTGAACAACTTTCAAGCCTCAAGATTAATTCATAAAAGCAAAGTTTTTTGTTATGGTGTGGCAAAGGAACTAGAAAGTGATTTTTCACAGATTTTTGAATGTGAAATGGTTTCCTTTCCTTTCACATACCTTGGCATTCACATGTATCATAGAAAACTTCAAAATAGTGATTGGAAAGAGGTAAAAGAGAGATTCACGCGTTACATGGTTGAGAAGGGAAGATGCCTACTGGCATCAATTAGTACTTATTAATTCCATCCTAAGTAGTCTATCAATGTTCATGTTATCCTTCTTTGAAGTCTCTAGGGAGGTCCTTAAAAAAACTAGACTACTATAGCTCTAATTTTTTTTGGGGGCAAGAAGATGGACATAAAAAGAAATATAGATTGACAAAATGGAGAATTCTATGTACTCTAAAAGGTCAAGGGGGTCTAGGGATCCTTAACTTGGACCTACAGAATAGATGTTTTTTTTAATAAATGGCATTTTAAATTAATTAATTAAGATGTGGTGTGACAACAGATTCTTAGGAATAAGTATTTGAGGAATAAAACTATTACTCAAGTTCAACAGAATCCGGGAGATTCTCATATTTGGTCTAGTCTAATGAAGGTAAAGGAGGACTTTTTGAGAATGAGGAAGTTTATCTTAGGTAATGGTATTCAAATTAGATTCTGGAAGGATAAGTAGGTAGGGAATGCACCTTATGCACTGATTCCCGGGGTTAGAGCATCTCCAAGAGAGTCCCATAAACTCTCCCTAAACCAAATTAATGAGATTTAATCTAAAAAAATCCATCTCCAACAGCTCCCCAAAATAACTTACAAATTTATTCTCTCCCTAAATTTACCTCATTTGTAGCTAGAAATAAGAGAAAAATTGGGGCTCCCAATCCTTGTATTTAGAGGAGAATTAATGTTGTTGTGGTCCCAGATGTTGACGTGGCCCAATCAAAAGTTTCATGATTTATTTTAGGAAGAACTGTTGGAGGAGACAAGAAAACTTTTTCCTAATAATTTTTGGCCTGCTCCGAAAAATATTCTTTTGGGATTAATTTTTTGAGGAGCTTTTGGAGATGCTCTTATATAACATTGTGTGGAAGAAAAGTGCTACAATTAATGCGGTATTGTCTAACCCAATTAATGTGTCTTTTAAAGGCCCTTGCTTGGCAATAACCTGGTGGCTTGGTACCAACTTATAGTTACGGTTATGAATGTCCATCTATCAGATCAAAGAGATAGATTTAATTGGTCGTTGTACCAACATAGGAACTTTTCTGTTCATTCTATATATAGAATATTGGCAACTCCTGATGTTGTACCGCATAATCATATTATTTGGAAGCTCAAATTGTCTTTAAAAATTAAGATCTTTGCTTAATATTTGATTAAAGAAATTGTCCTAACTAAAGATAACTTAGCAAGACGTCATTGGAAAGGGAGTTTAAAATGTTGTTTTTATAATCTAGATGAGAACATACACCATTTTTTTTATTGTCATCTTGTTAGGTTCATCTAGAGAGTTATTCAGGTTTCTTTTAACATTCCTCCATCGGAGAACATAAACCATTTATTTGGTCATCGACTGAATGGGGTGGATAGGATACTTTTGAATATGATTTTGGTTAGGGCTATCACTATTTGTTGGACAATTGGGATGTGTAAAAATGATCTGGTCTTTAACAACACTCGAGTCCTTTCTTCCATGTAGATGATTTATAGAGGAAGACACTAGATATGAGTTTGGTCGCTGTTGCAAAAAAAAGAGAAAAAAAACACCACATAAGTTGGGGGTGTCGTTTGATTGAGAACACAATGATGGAGAATTTTGCCACACATGGCTGGTTTATTAGTAGAATTTTCTTCTAGAATAAGAGGATTTTATTTTAAAACTATAAGAGAGTTTATGGGTGTTTGGCTGCCTTGGCTTTGCCCTCTTTTCAACTGTTGATTTAAAGTGCATGTAACAATGAACAACTACATGCATTTATCGATGATGTAGCGGATGGAATATTGAAATATATATATTCTTATTTCTAAAAAAATATTCTACAGACTTTTTGAGAAAACAAACCGTGAAAATGGAAACAAGACATAGAAACTAGGAATTTCTTAGAAGTGACAAGTACTTCTTGAGCATAATACATTCTTCACTGTTCAGACTTCACATCTTACACAAACGTGATGCACCAACTAATAAGTGAGCTTATAGGTACGCAAGCAAATGCACATCACAGAATAATAAGACACACTGCACGGAAATCCTCTCTCACTTGTCAGTGGTCGAGGAGTATGGCCGCCTCCATCACCCTGACGAACTCCTCGGGCGCGGTGAGCTGCGGGAAGTGCCCGCCGGAGGACTCGATCGCCACCGTCTCCGCCGCCCCGGCCACGGCGCGCTGCATGTACCGCGCGACGGCGAGCGGCGCCACGGCGTCGCCGGCGCAGTGCACGATGGTGCAGCGCGCCTCGACGTCCGGGAGCACGCCGCGGACGTCGCAGGTGAGCACGGCGCGCAGGACGCGGAGCGCGGCGTCGGGCCGCATCGCGGTGAGCTGCTTCGTGAACTTGGCCACCGCGGCCGGGTGGCCCGGCCCGACGACGACCTCGGCGAAGCAGGGAGCCCACGCCGCGAAGTCGGCCTCGACGGCGGCCAGCATGGCGTCCACCTCGCCACGCTCGAACCCGCCCTCGTAGCCGTCCTCGTTGATGTATCTGTAATAGACGTGCAAAAGGTACAGTATGTTAATTAGTGAAGTACTGATGATTTCTGGGAGTCTGGGTGCAAGTGCATGCTTCATTGTGACTTAATTTGTTGACGGCTTGACGCAATGCAACCTTCACCATACAGTATGTCTCAAGACACTGCACGCGAGGCATATCGACATGTCTCTATCGTCGTTGCATATCGTCGTTGCATATTTGAATTTTTTACATGCTTTACATAACATATAGTTCCATCTAAGCTGACTAATTCTTTCTTATGCATGCATGGGCCGTGCTTTCAGCGGTTGGATCAACTATAATCAAAACAACAAGAACGGCTTCATGCAATCTGAAGAGGCAGTAACCTTGAATTTGCAATGCGGTTGGAAGGGAGAAGCGTTGTCCCTTCAAACATTTAGTGGATTGAAGGAGTCGAACCTGAGTTGTTGGCTAGTCCACTGCCCATGGTCTTTTGAATGAACTATAGCCAAGATCCAGTATCCACACGTGGATGTCTTTCTGAATTCTGAAATCTTGTCAGGTTAATTGCTTTGGGAAGAATCCCTTTGTGTCTGAAATTGTTCATGAGATTTATTTTGTGTTCATTTATTTTTCAATTTATTCCGAGTTTCACGTATAGGTTCGTTCTCATTTTTGTTACGTCCACTTACTTTCTATACTGATCTTCTGCTACGGTGAGTGTCATCACACACACCAGTTTACGAGTGTGGTAAAAGTAAAACTGCGTAAAGGTACGCATGATGGGAGATTGTGATCCATACGTACCTTGGTGAAGCTCCGACGAGTACGAGGTGGCTGAACAGGTCCGGCCGCGAGACCGACGCAATGCACCCGAGCATGCCGGCCATGGAGTGCCCCACGAACGTCGCGCTCCTCACCCCGAGCTCATCCATCAGAGCCACCAGCTCGTCGGCCAGCCCGTCGTACGAGCAGCAGTACCGCTTGCCGTCGGCGGCACCGGAGAAGCTCCAGTCGAAGACGACGACCCGGAACCTCGCCGCCAGAGCCGGGACGACATCGTCCCAGATAAACCGGGTGCCGCCGTACCCGTGTGCCAACACCACCGTCTCCCGGCCGTCGTCTTCACCGGCGCCGAACACCCTCGCATTCATCGTGCCAAGCTCTGTATAGATCTATCGCTTCTGATGTGATGATCAGTGCGAATAATGCACGGCGAGCTACGTTTCACCGCAATTTATAGCCAGGTAGAGGGGTGGTAGAGGGTCCATAGCCGGGCTTAGATAAGATCGGGCGGAGAGATCGACAGCGAGAGGAAGAAGAAGAAGAGAGGTGCTATGGCGTGCTGCGGATATGAAATTCTATAACGACGAGCCGACGTGGACAGCTGCATGATCGAGCCATGGGTGTGGCTACAAGGGAGCCTGCAACTGCTTGCTGATGTTGCCGTCTAGTGTCCGCATCGACCATGACGCCGAGCGAAAAAGGTGTTTCTTGGCGTTATGCGTGGGTGACTGCGACATGACGGATTCCCAAGCTCTCGATGCTCAGGTCCTCCGATGATCCGCTTTTGTCCTAGTTTGCCGCATGTTAATTTACTGGAGCAGCGAGTTTCAAATGTGCAAATTTCTTGGGAACAGAGTCGCACTAAAATAGTACAGCAACTGAATCAACTGGACTCTAGAGTCTAGTTTGCTGCTAACATTTTTGAGACAATGGTGCCTCCGTACTCCAGAGCTCTGTTTATTCCTCGTAAAAATAAAAGAAGCTCTGCTTATAAATTCATCAAAGAGAGAATGTTGGAATAGAATGTTTTACAAAACCTCATCTCAGAGTACTCACGCTGGTTTCATCTAGGAAAAGCTGATTCCAAGAGACTAATAAAATTACTTATAAAAATATTGAGAGTGATACTCTCAAATGGGAAGCGTGGTGTGAACCTATAATTAGTTAGACCAATCTAGACCAATGATCGCAACATAAATAACATCATATCGTAAAGCATCACAAAAAAAAGGTCATAAGAAATCAAAAGAATAGTGATCGACATTATTCGTGACATTGACATGCATGCCAGGACAAATACCATATGTTGCTTCGTATATGTAATAAATCATTCAAGACTTAGCAAGGAAAAACAAGAGAATATCATCATGAAAGGAAGACAATGCCAATTGAAGGGTGCTGTATATGACATCTGGTGTCCTTGCTACATGAAGATGGAAGCTACGTGTGTTAAATAAACAGAAAGGGAGTACCGCTCGTTCTACTATAAAAGGAGGACCTGGGCTTCAGAAGGGAGACACCCATCACTCATCGTCCAGCGTTCTAAGCTCACTCCTCAAGAGCGCCTTCCACCTTCACCACTAAGTAGCAATATTAGTAGTCCACTTGTAAAATAGAGAGTGTAATTCCACTGTAAGATACCGCCTGCAAGGTAATCCTTCCGTGTGTGTTTAAGTGTTTGGAGGTTCCCGAAAGGAAAAACCATATATAAGCTATATTTATAGAAATGAAGTAATATCGTCTTTGAAAATCCCTTGATATGATCTAGTTCTAGCATATGAATTAAGTTTTTATGCTAGAGACCCTATAGGAGAAACATCTAAGGCGTAGTCCTCGGTTTAGCCTAGTTGAGGCATTAGAGAGGACCCTATGTTGCTGCAGAGAAGTGTTCCCTTCGGGTGAAACTGACTGGGGAGACGATAAAAACTTCATGCATATGTTTGTGACTGGCTTATATAGGGAAAGACTTCGTTACTTCTGAAACAAATTAGCGATAAGTATGGTAAGTACCGAGTAGGATTTTTACAACTAAGAACTTATACCGCCTGACAGTCTGTCTGGTCTCGCCAGCCAAAAGAACGATCCAAGAAGAAGAAGATTAAGACCAATCATAATTAATACTCGAAGTTAATTAATATATTTGAAGTGCTCTAAATAGTTTTAAAGCACTAAGTAAGTCCACACTCCACCTGGATAGTGGAATAACACAGTAGAAATTCAGAATTTAAATAGTAACAGAGCAATTCGAATAGTGTCTTGAATTTGAATTATAACCAAAATTTGAATAGTGTCCTGAACCTGAATATTAATAAGTAACCATAGCTATTGTTCTATAAATTATATATTAGATAGACCAATCTAGGCCAATGATCGCAGCGTAAATAACATCATATCGCAAAGCATCATAAAAAGAAGGTCACAAGACATCAAAAGAATAGTGATCGATATTATTCGTGGCAATGACATGCATGCCAGGACAAATACCTTGTGTTGCTTCATACATGTAATAAATCTTTCAAGACTTAGCAAGAAAAGGCAAGAGAATATCATCATGAAAGAAAGACAATGCCAAATGAAGGGTGCTGTATATGGCACCTGGTGTCCTTGCTGCATGAAGAAAGACAATGCCAAATGAAGGGTGCTGTATATGGCACCTGGTGTCCTTGCTGCATGAAGATGGAAGCTACATGTGCTAAATAAATAGGAAGAGAGTACCGCTCGTTCTACTATAAAAAGAGGACCTGGGCTTCAGAAGGGAGACATCCATCACTCATCGTCCAGCGTTCTGAATTCACTCCTCAAGAGCGCCTTCCACCTCCACCACTAAGTAGCAATATTAGTAGTCCACTTGTAAAATAGAGAGTGTAATTTCACTGTAAGATACCGCCTGCAAGGTAATCCTTCCTTGTGTGTTTAAGTGTGTGGGGTTCCCAAAAGGGAAAACCATATGTAAGCTATATTTGTAGAAATGAAGTAATATCGTCTTTGAAAATCCCTTGATATGATTCAGTTCTTACATATGAATTAAGTTTTTATGCTAGAGACCCTATAGGAGAAACCTCTACGGCGTAGTCTTCGGTTTAGCCTAGTTGAGGCGTTAGAGAGGACCCTGTGTTGCTGCAGAGAAGTGTTCCCTTCGGGTGGAACTGCCTGTAAAGACGATAAAAACTTCCTGTATATGTTTGTGACTGGCTTATATAGGGAAAGACTTCGTTACTTCTGAAACAAATTAGCGATAAGTACGATAAGTACTGAGTAGGATTTTTACAACTGAGAACTTATACCGCCCACCAGTTTGTCTGGCCTCGCCAGCCAAAAGAACGATCCCAGAAGAAGAAGATTAAGACCAACCATAATTAATACTGAAAGTTAATTAATATATTTGAAGTGCTCTAAATAGTTTCGAAGCACTAAGTAAGTGCACACTCCACTTGGATAGTGGAATAACTATGTAGAAATTCAGAATTTGAATAGTAACGGAGCAATTTGAATAGTGTCTCGAATTTGAATAGTAACCAAAATTGGAATAGTGTCCTGAACTTGAATATTAATATGTAACCATAGCTACTGTTCTATAAATTATATATTAGATAGACCAATCTAAGCCAATGATCGTAGCGTAAATAGCATCATATCATAAAGCATCACAGAAAGAAGGTCACAATACATCAAAAGAATAGTAATCAATATTATTCGTGGTATTGACATGCATGTCAGGACAAATATCTTGTGTTGCTTCGTACATGTAATAAATCTTTCAAGACTTAGCAAGGAAAGGCAAGAGAATATCATCATGAAAGAAAGACAATGCCAAATGAAGGGTGCTGTATATGGCACCTGGTGTCCTTGCTACATGAAGATGGAAGCTACATGTGCTAAATAAACAGGAAGGGAGTACCGCTCGTTCTACTATAAAAGGAGGACTTGGGCTTCAGAAGGAAGACACCCATCACTCATCGTCCAGCGTTCTGAACTCACTCCTCAAGAGGGCCTTCCACCTCCATCACTAAGTAGCAATATTAGTAGTCCACTTGTAAAATAGAGAGTATAATTTCACTCTAAGATACCGCCTGCAAGCTAATCCTTCCTTGTGTGTTTAAGTGTTTGGGGTTCCCGAAAGAAAAAACCATATGTAAGCTATATTTGTAGAAATGAAGTAATGTCATCTTTGAAAATCCCTTGATATGATCCAGTTCTTGCATATGAATTAAGTTTTTATGCTAGGGACCCTATAGGAGAAACCTCTACGGCGTAGTCTTCGGTTTAGCCTAGTTGAGGCATTAGAGAGGACCCTGTGTTGCTGTAGAGAAGTGTTCCCTTCTGGTGGAACTGCCTGGGGAGACGATAAAAACTTCCTGCATATGTTTGTGACTGGCTTATATAGGGAAAGACTTCGTACTTCTGAAACAAATTAGCGATAAGTATGATGAGTACCGAGTAGGATTTTTACAACTGAGAACTTATACCGCCCGACAGTCTGTCTGGCCTCGCCAGCTGAAAGAGCGATCCTAAAAGAAGAAGATTAAGACCAACCATAATTAATACTCAAAGTTAATTAATATATTTGAAATGCTCAGAATAGTTTCGAAGCACTAAGTAAGTGCACACTCCACCTGGATAGTGGAATAACACTGTAGAAATTCAAAATTTGAATTGTAACAGATCAATTTGAATAGTGTTTTGAATTTGAATAGTAACCAGAATTTAAATAGTGACTTGTGGTATCAGAGCCTGTTACAATTGAGAAGTTAAAGTATTTGAATTCTAAAATAAATGCTGAAAAAATTATCAATATAAAAGAAAATATCAATATAAGGTGCAGACTTAATTCTCCGGAAGAACATACTTGTGGACTTAATACATAATCTTTATATTACTTGGGGTAAAAGACAAGACAAATTAGATATAAAGTTAGATAAACTTTATAAAGACCACAAAGAAATTGAAAAAAATATTTCTTTAATACAGAATAAAAAAAATCTCACGTTACAAAAGTTAGAGGAAGGAAAAGCAGAATAGATAAAATATTATCAAAATAGTGACTATATCAAAGAAGAAGTCTCTCTGATCTATAAAAAGTTAGAATCTAAAAAAATTATAATAGAACAAAAAAAATATCAAATTATGAGAAGAGGAATCAAAAGTACTAATATAACAGAATAATACAATAGTGCAGCTATTAACTCAAATCCTTGGAAAAGGTTAATACCGAAACCGCAGGAAAAGAACTTGTACTATCATCAACCGGAATAGTTTGTTCCACTACATCCATAAATTCAGATAAATAGATTTATCTAAAGGTATTTGCAGAGGAGATCAATCCCTCCAAATAGTAAATAAAGACCTTTAACCTTAATGGATAGGCTAAAAGGTAAAAACGAGGATATAGAAAATCTTGATGAAATCATTAATGTAGAAACTGATCTGGAAAAATATCAGAAGGATACCTTAAGAAGAATAAAGGCACAACAAATATATCACATGGGATTTTTCAAAAGTAGAAGTGGTTTATATAGAATATCCAAGGAATTTGAATTAAGTGTTTTGACAAAACCAGTAGAATTAAAAATTGTAAGTAGACAAATTGAAAACAGTTTGAAATATTCAGGTTACAAATACATTCATCAAGGAATGTATATAATTGGAATCAAAAGTATGACAAGAAAGAAATTAGGCACAAAAGTTTTAATAACTTTGTTAGACAAAAGATGGGACACAATTAATAAAGCGGCATTAGGATTTTTAGAAGGAGACATGAATGAAGGTAGTTTAATAACTTATATAGCTCCAGACTTAATTATGCCTATAAAAGAGTTTATAGAAAAAATTAGTTTTGGTTTTCAAACCAAAGGATATGAAGAATTTAAAGGAACAAATTTGTTAGTAAGCATAGAATTTATGGTAGACTAACAAATAATTGCAGAAAAAAATATAAGGTAAATGTTAATGATGTGATAAAAAATATGCAATCAAAAGGAATTAATTTTATGAGTCCTTTAAAAATAAATTCTGAAGAGAGAGCAGGAGAAGAATGGGATATAGGTGAATTAGTAGAAAAGAAGAAGATTTTGCACATATCTGAAGACTATAGCAGCTATGAGAATAATAAGGGAAACACCAGTATTAGATTTATAAATTATAAGACAAGATCTTTAGATGATTCGTTTTCTGTTGCGATAGAACAAGAAATAGATAATAGTAGATGATTCATTTTCTATTGCGTAAATAACATCATATCGCAAAGCATCACAGAAAGAAGGTCACAAGACATCAAAAGAATAGTGATCGACATTATTCGTGGCATTGACATGCATGCCAGGACAAAAACCTTGTGTTGCTTTATACATGTAATAAATCTTTTAAGACTTAGCAAGGAAAGACAAGAGAATACCATCATGAAAGGAAGACAATGCCAATTGAAGGGTGCTATATATGACACCTGGTGTCCTTGCTACATGAAGATGGAAGCTACGTGTGCTAAATAAACAGCAAGAGAGTACCACTCGTTCTACTATAAAAGGAGGACCTAGGCTTCAGAAGGGAGACACCCATCACTCATCGTCCAGCGCTCTGAGCTCACTCCTCAAGAGCGCCTTCCACCACCACCACTAAGTAGCAATATTAATAGTCCACTTATAAAATAGAGAGCGTAATTTCACTGTAAGATACCGCCTGCAAGGTAATCCTTCCTTGTGTGTTTAAGTGTGGGGGTTCCGGAAAGGGAAACCATATGTAAGCTATATTTGTAGAAATGAAATAATGTTGTCTTTGAAAATCTCTTGATATGATCTAGTTCTTGCATATGAATTAAGTTTTTATGCTAGGGACCATATAGGACAAACCTCTCCGGCGTAGTCTTCGATTTAGCCTAGTTGAGGCGTTAGAGAAGACCCTGTGTTGTTGCAGAGAAGTGTTCCCTTCGGGTGGAACTGCTTACGAAGACGATAAAAACTTCCTGCACATGTTTATGACTGGCTTATATAGGGAAAGACTTCATTACTTCTAAAACAAATTAGCGATAAGTATAGTGAGTACCGAGTAGGATTTTTATAACTGAGAACTTATACCGCCCGGCAGTCTGTCTAGCCTCGCCAGTCGAAAGAACGATCCTAAAAGAAGAAGATTAAGACCAACTATAATTAATACCCGAACTTAATTAATATATTTGAAGTGCTTAGAATAGTTTCAAAGCACTAATTAAGTGCACACTCCACCTGGATAGTAGGATAACACTATAGAGATTCAAAATTTGAATAGTAACAAAGCAATTTAAATAGTATCTCGAATTTGAATAGTAACCAGAATTTAAATAGTGTCCTAAACCTGAATATTAATAAGTAACCATAGCTATTGTTCTATAAATTATATAACGTGCAGCGCGCTAAGTAATATTTAGCGCAGCGGCTCAGCTCCGGCAACTATCCTGCAACCATAAAAATACTGGCAACCATTCCCTCAACCATAAAGATTTTGGTTTTCTTGTCCACAACCATAAAACTAGAGCTCTGGTCATGGTCACTGGTCCGCAGCCGTAAAAATAGTTGCACCATTCCTACAACCATAAAAAGGTGAGTAGGCGAGCTGGCTACAACCATAATAATACTAGTAGTTAATTTTCTGCAATCATAGATAATATTTAGTCCAGTAGGCGAGCTCTGGTCCGTAGCCATAATGTTAGGGGCCACCATTCCCTCAACTATAAAAATTTGACTTTTGTTTTCTATCACCGTAAATCCTGACTGGCTGGTGCATGTGGCCGTAAAATGCTAAAAGTTGATTGCCACAACCATAATAACTCTAGTAGACAACTTTTTGCAACCATAAATTTTAGCAATTGACATCCATAACCGTAGAATATGTAGGTAGATTTGTGCAACCATAAAATCCAAACCATATGCCATTTGTACAACGATAAATTCTAGCAAATAATACCCGTAGAATATGTGGGTTGATTCGTGCAATAAAAAAATTCAAACCACAGTTATTGATGCAACCATAGAACCCCAACCATAATATATTTTTTTAGTTGTATTTGATAACCAAGTAGGATATTTTGAGATGCTTAGTTGTCACCTTTTTGGATCCATACAACATATATGGTTATTCCTTTCCGTAACTAGCAGATTCATGTCTACATAAATTATATCTGAAATAATGGCAATTTGACTTATACTTACAAAATCATTATCGAAGAGGAAGTGTTTTGAAATTTAGCTATTGATTTCTGATCACCTGAGCTATGAATGTAATAGTTTTCATACATATATCATTTGGATCTGTAAAAACAAATAAAAAGTTGCATGAACTAGTACAACTATGTTCTAGAATCCTTGCTAGCTTTCTATTTATTTGGTATATGCATTGATGGATGGCGACTGCATTACACACTCCTTAGTTGCGTTGATGATTAGCGAGAGAAGGATTATAGGTAAACATTGGGTCTCCCTTGTGACCACACCTGATCAAGTTTAAAACAGAAAATAATAAAATTATTAGAACTCCGATGAAGCGTCGTCCATGATGAAATAGGAGAAATCAAGTACATTACATCAAGATCTGATAGGAAAGCTCATTGTGGAATATAAGAACCTCCAACAGGGTGGATCTGGTCAACAGTAAATATTTTCCATGGAGATCCGTCAAGGTTATTTTTTTATATCTACCCACACACCTTGCCAATAAAATCTAAACACAACCACCTTCTCCATACCCCGTGTCAAATAGCTTTTATTGGATGGGCCTGGTACAACCAAGATGTGGTCTACAAGGAGATTACTCAAAATTCATGGATGAATAAGAATAGCATTTATGTAAAATTGAATATGATGTGTGGAACTACCTCCTATTGTACATATAGACAGGATCCATCGCCATGATCGTCCTAGGTCTACCACAAAATCAGGTGGAGACATAGTCGTTGCTACTAATCTGGATGAGAGAGAGAGAGAGAGAGAGAGAGAGAGATGAAAATTTGGAATGAAATGCGTGAATGGCAGATCCTATTATTTATGTTAGAAAAATATATTGATTACGGAGACCACGTTGTAATTCTTTTAGGGTCATATGCTTATGATTATATGGTTGCAGAACTACAGGCTTACTTTTTAAAGTTTTACGGTTATGCATTTCAAAAACAAGTTTTATGGTTGTGGGATATTATTTATGGTTACATTGCAATTTCTTTATGGTTACGGGTGTGGGTGTTGTATATAATATATTTATGCTAAAGAATTATACGCTAATATTCTGTAATTATTCGAGTGAGTAAAATTATGATCTGGTGCCATATGTTTATGGTTTGGGATTTCGACAACACAATTTTCATTATAGGATGGCTCATTTTAGTAGTCAAAATTATAGTGGTTTAAAATAAAATAACATTTATGGACACGGCTGGTACTTTTATTGTCATGACGTGATAATTATGGCCGTGGGTCCCTATTATTGTGGTATCCCGTTCACAAAAATGTTATTTAAAAAAAAATGGAAAAAAATTATGGTTGTGGGATGGCGTTTTTATGGTTAGGACAATAATTTTCTTTATGATAAGGAGAATACAAATATGGTTGTGGGGTGCGCTGGATCGGTTATCGGAGAAGGGTGGCTCTCTGTCGTGGTGTTAAATAGTTATTTGACACCGGTGTTGCTAAATAGAAGTTCTCTCTGTCTTTCTGTGTTAAAAGAAGAGACGAGAACATCTTTTCTTATTAGTTTTATTTTTTCTCATTTCCTAAGGGCGAACTTTGATTCGTGCGTGCATATCAACAACACTTTGGGATAATTTCAGAGATAGATGAAAGTAAGAAAGAGAAATTATTTCTGCTCGGTGCTCGCCCGTGTTAAAATGGAGAAAGCGAATGACCGTATGTACCAACAGGCAGACTGATTAGTAATTTTACCTTTGTTATTAAAAGAACACGCCTACCATATTTTTGTGCTAAGAGCATCTTGGGTTAATTGGGCGGCCAAAATCAAAGTGCATACATTTTGAAACGACGTTATTGTCGCTTCCAGTGATATGATATCCCGGTCTGTTACTCGTCTGGAAACACTGGATTCTCATAATCAGATTGTCATTGTCGTGACATTGTTTAACCAAACATGAAGTTATGATTAAATCAGCAGTTTAGATACCGTCCAGCTATCACATGATCAGAGACTGTTTCAACATGTGTGTACCAGCTGGTTACCAGAGAAATTATGCCGGCCGACCAAATGAACTTATTGCTGCATCAAGGGATTTGTATTAGTTGAATTGTTTCAGAGATGGCTGCAAATGCTTTGTATTAGGGCTCCCTTGTGTTATTAGTGTGAACAGTATGTGGATGGCCAGCTATGTTCTGTGATCTATCTAGTTCAATAAGCGAAAGACGAGGAGCTGGCCTGTTTGACAGCTCCCTTGTGTTTGACAGTTCTCTCTATAGAAAGAAGCTGACATTAACTAATTTCCACGATCTTTCATGTATTCCATTTTTTTATATTATTAATAATTAAATGAACAAACGTTTAATAACTACGCGTAATGGCTACAAGCAGAGGTTTTAGGCAAAAAGTGTTGAGTGTCAAACTGCAGTTGAATGTTTTTGGGCTCAAAAATAAAATTCTTATACATACTTTGTGCGGCTCAAGCAAAAAGTGTAAGTAAGACTTTTTTCTTCTTGGAACTGTGTCACCATCTCACTCCGTTATATAGTATGACATGGCAGCTGCTACTTGTTTGGGAACAACGGATTTCTATAATCGAACATCATTGTCAGGTTACTTATCTGAAATATAGTATGCGATGATTAAACTAGTTTAGGACTCCATCAATCAAAGAATGTTTCAACCAATGTGTGCAACGATTATCTACAGAAATCATGCCGGACCTAAAATATTCATGCCAGTGTGTTAGTTCCTACACTTTAGGAACGGCCAGCCTGCTATGTATGTTCTAAAAACTTAGTGCCAAATGGAATGTTTGTTCTTCATAACTCTACAAATGCAAATGTTTTTTCATGCTTTGTGAAGCAACAATAATGACAGACCTGCAGAATCAAAAGAAGTTCTATGTACCGTAATTACCAGTTTCGATATAGATGATGCCACAAGTGCTACTCTCTTCCATTGGATTTAAATTGTTGACGCAGTTGACTTTTTTAGTTACGTTTGACCATTCATGTTATTTAAAAATTTAAAAAATTATCAGATATTTTATTATAATTTGTTTTATCAATAAAGAAAGTTGAAACCTACCATATAATTTTATATATTTGAACAAATATTTTCAATAAGACGAATGGTCAAACGTAGTTAAAAAAGTCAACTGCATCAACAATTAAAATCCGGAGGGAGTAGTATATACGACAATAGTTACCAAATACGACGACACGTCTTCTGCTAGAAGACTCAAGTGAAATTTGCTAAGAACATAAAACTCACATATCTATGTATGAAATTTATACTTTTGAGATATGGGAGCTCACCAAATTTGGAGAAGACAAGATCCAAAGAAGCTATATTCTTGTATTTTATCATCCTTCGTCTTCCTCCAAGGAAAGGGAGTGAGCATGGAAGAAGAAGGCGCCTTACCATCGTTCTTGCCACAAGGGAGATGACGACGGACCGTTGTTAAACGAACACACGTACAAAGCAGATGTGGCAAGAACCTAGAAACGTGGGTGTTTGCATGGAGGCGGCGTGCAGAACTGTTCGATTGGAGAGTGGGGCGCCGAGTTGAACTCGATGTTATGAAGTGTAATTGTTCAGTTAACAACAAAGTGGGATTCTTGTTTTTTCTTCTGTTGTTAGCAAGTTGTAACTCTGAATTGTCACGGATACAAGGACACTTCGTTAAATATTGGCCGGACGGTCCAAATTTCCTGGACGTCCTCCGACAGTAGCGGCCAGAACGAAGCAGAGTAGGTAAAGGATAGCATCGTTCGAAGTCTGAAGCAGAGGACGTCGGGCGTGCTAAGTGGATCCACGACCGGGTAGCGGCCCGGCGCACTACGCTTCGTCGTCCATAGAGGCAGAGCCATGTATCTAGAGCTGTATCCATGGTGAGGCGGGAGCGACCAGCGAATTGACGCATCCGGACACAATGAAGATCACGTCATTGTTGCCTCTTCTCAAAGCAGTAATAAAGTTATGAAAGCCGGAGCCGTGGTCCATCGATTCACGTCGGACACACGATGCGAGGCATTTTCAGCCATGTTCTGATCAAAGGAGATGATTTCTTATCGTATTGTTTGCAGGAATTTGTGCACCGAAATTTTCAATGAGACCGCACTCGGTGACTCAGAAAGTCAGAATGTGTGGATGGTTTCACAAGAGGTGTTGGGCCGATTAAGAATCTGGATACGATGAGGATCACGTCGCGTCCGCTACCGCCTCCACGCACCGGGCAAGCTCCGCCATCCCCATCTGCTCCTCGACGAGGCACACGTCCGTGCTCGCCGTGCCCTGGTCATCACCGTCACCGACGAGATGCTGAAGAAAGAGATGTACACAACCGACTTGGCCGGCTCTGAGTCGGCCATTGGAGGTAGCTCTTCCCGTGTCGTGATCGAACAGACCGCGAGAGGAGGAGCCATGGCGCCCTTGCCCTTGGCGTCGTGCAGGAACGAGAACAACAAAGCCGATGGCGAAGACGTCAACGTGCGGCCTCAACGACGTGAGCGTGTAGGGATCTATGGCATCGAACGCGTTGGCGCGTCGTGCTCGATGTCGTCAACACAAGTACGCGGAACTCTGGCAGTTCGCTGTGGAAGGTGAAGGCGAACAAGGGCGGACGCGGAGATCAGGCAGGAGTCGAGAGAGCAGCGCCACGGCACTGGCGTCCGCGGCTGCTGTGTGACGACATCCCCGTGGCCGCGGAAGTAATGGTTGTATCCAGAACACGGCCGTCGCCGGTACGCCGTGATATAAATATCGGAATTGCTATAGCTCACTCGAGCGTTTTGGGATGGCTGAGCACTCGATTTTGTGACGTGCGGGCGAGAGGCGGAACGGCGGCGGAGCGCGGAGGTGGGGCGGATGGTGCGGTGTGGCGGCGAGGATGCCGCCGCGCCGCCGGTCGGCGGATTAGTGCGGGCGGTGAGGAGAGTGAGGCGGAACGGTAGCGGAGCACGGCGGCGGGGCGGGCGATGCGGGGCGCCGCCGCGCCGTCGGTCGGCAGTTCACGCCGGCGATTCAGGGAGTCTGGTTTGCCGGCGGTTGGCGGCGCGGTGGCGAGAGAAAGAAGAAGAGCTGGCGAGAGGAAAAAGAAATGTATTGGCCGTTCGATGCCGATCCGACGGTTCAAAAATCGGGTGCTGTTCATCTCTGAAAATACTCGAGTGAGCTATAGACGTTTCCTATAAATATACAGTCATTTTTTTCCTACGACAACAGTTTCTCGAAGCCAGTGAAATTGTTATCTGAGATGATATTTGGAGGTGCACCATGCTTTTTTAGTACGGCCATGCATACTTCTCCTGCTTTCTTAGTATAGTAGGATACGCGTGTTCTCTTTTCCACGGGACAAGGATAAGCATGTAACTTCCTCTCATGTTCCTCTCTTTGTTTCGTCAAGGTCTGTATTAACTAGCAAGGTGGCCCGCGCTATTAGCGTGGCTAGACCAAATATTTAATATTTAATAGATATTTGCTAATAAAATGTTATATTTATTATATATTTATTTTTTTGAAAACTAAAAACATTTATTTTTCAAAAAATTTAATTATTACTTAGTATTAATGCATCTACTTACATATGTTTTGAATAGAAACAATTTTTTGACAACAAAATATTGTCAAAAGGGTTGGATTTGTATTACTCCTCTCGTATATCCCAAGATCTTGTTAGCCATGTGACTCAAATTAGATTCACACAAATGATGCTTTCCTATTAATGTCTAAAGTTTACCACAATCATTGTGGTGCTTAGAGTTTGACCCTATGAGAGTTCAGTAAAATCTTGCAAATAAGAATGAGCAGAACATGGTTAGCCATTCCATTTTTTATTGATTGTCTCCATTGTTTGTTTGTGAATGTTTCGGGAAAAAAAACCAGCATGTACATTGAGTTAACAGTCGTTAGATACATGTTTGTAAAATGACATGCAACTTAGGATATCGAGGTTAAATAAATCAAATACTCTATGAGTTGCAGAATTTCTTATATCGATTACAGGGCAACACTTCGGATTACACCTGAAGCTTTACTTTTCTCTAGTCTATTGAACCGAATCTTCTGATGCCTTCTTGAAAGTATTGATGACATACAAATATACGTCGTGTTTTGCCAGTAGAAAGGACATGAAGTGATGCACTATTAGTGGCACACATGTATTCCTCGCATGAGCGGCACATTACGAACTCTCGCCGTTCTCGTCTGTTGCTCTCATATCTTCATCACTTTCCCGTCCCTGCACAACTTTTGTCTACATTTATATGTCCTCTTTCACCGCCAGCGAGGCTTACATATGATCTGATCTGAATTTGATTCTGTCTATAAAGCCACCCTATCCAAATTTTCTTCACAAAATATAAATAATACTTCCAGAAATGGGGTTAGATCTGACTTTGAGCGGAGACCTCCATCTACGACCATGACAGTGTAGCAAGGACAATGATGGTCTTAGTCTACTAGTACATCAACACGTTGCATAGTTTTAGACTTTCAGATGATATCTAATGACACAGAACACAATAATATCTATCTCCACAATGACGTGCAACAGTGGAACATGCATATGATTAAGGAGTGGAATGACGGTAATTTCAACTACATGATTTCCTCTTCTGCTTTCTTCTACTTACTCTGTCACGTGGACGCCTCCCTCGTCGTTGTGCGCATTAGGTTCATTGATCCTTTGTATAGGTGTATAAAAGTAGCACATTATCCTTTGCGTCATTGTGGGCTGTTTTTGTTTTCTAGGCCGCAGAAAGCATGTGGGTTAGGTTCTGCTGTAGTCTGTACAATGATGAATTGTTTTGCTACTATATCAAATAAAGGAAAACACTGATTCTCAAAAAAGCAAGAAAAAAATATATGTCTGCTAAATGAACTGGCTGCTCGAAAGTTTGTTGTGTCCAACGTCGGGCCTATTCGCTTTGGTCCGCATCCATCCCCTCTGAGAAGCCATCTCAATTCCTCTCTTTCTACTACTCTCTCCACAAGAGATCCTCACCCCTTCGTGCCCCTTGTCAATCCCCACGCATGTTGTCGTCATTGTCCCTCATAGAGCCCCCCATGCAGCATCACGGCACCCCACCCCATATCATGGTCATACATTCCGTGACTTCCTTCGCTGGTGTCACCAATCGTTGTTGCCTTCTATTGGTCTCCATGGCGACAAAAAAGAGAGCAGGAAATCAATGGTCACACATGGGCTAGCCCACAGCCCATGCCGAGTGGAGGATAGACACGGTCCAAATTGGACTACCGCGACCATGAAAGAAGGACCCGACACACCTAGACGTGAACATGTTGGTAAGTAAACAGACATAACAACTATAGAAACTAACGTATACACAGCTCCATCTGACGTAATGTGTGATATCTCTGAGAGATTGAGGCAGCTTGACCCATCCTTTGTGAAGCAGTATGGATCGCTGATGTTATTTGGCTCAGCATTGCTTCCTCACGATCAACAGACACCGCACCACCTGCGGACCACACAAGGGACGGGATCCTCTAGAGTCAAGAAGCACAACACTGACCTGGTAGACTGCTCCATCTTGAATACTTGGCTCACCAAAACGTACTCCCGCATAGCTGCAGACGTGTCCTCTGTAAGCTCAGTGTGACCGAGCTGCTCGCTCTAACTCTGTTGATAGCGTTGTAGCAGATACGTCCAAAGGTTCTAGAGCTTGTGTGTTCCGTCTCTGAGAAGAAGGCTGCACTCGGCGAGCCACTTCGTTGATTCCGATCAAGCCGAGGTTGTACTAGGAGCCGATAGGTGCGATGGAGGTGGGCAACAGGCAATATATATCGGATGCAAACCACGGTGAAGTCTCTAAGGCTATCTCCAACAGTGGAGATCCAAATCGGGGATCCAAATGTCTCAATTGATCGCTACAGTGCATAAAGGGGATGATCCAAAAATACCGATCTCTAACGGAAGGCTCAAAATCGGGTGGGGATGACCCAAATCCGCCACCGTCACGTCGAGCTCGCCCAACCACAGCCTTGAGCTTGCCCAGCGCTGCATCGAGCTCGCCCAGACGTAGCGCCAAAGTTCCAGGCCTTGGGAGGCAGGGCTGTGGCGACGCTGGAGCTGCAGGCGCGACAGAGCTACAGCTCCAGGGGCGGCCAGCGCGGGGGACGACGGGGCTGCAGCAGATCTCGGGAGCTGGTAGCGGGGTTGCGGTGGATCTCGGAGCTGGAGGCGGGATTGCGGCGGATCTTGGGCGCAACGGATGACGGGAGCTGGCGGCAGGGCTGCAGCGGATCTCCGGAGCTGGGGACGACGGGGCTGGCAGTGGGAGCTGGTGGTGGCCGGCGCTGCTGCTCGAACAAGGGGGTGCGGGGGAGCGAAGGGTTGCGGTCGGCGCTGCTGCTCGAGCGGAGCGCTGGGTCGCGGGGGCAGGAGCCCCATTTGGGGGTCGCGATCCAACCTCAATCCAAAATGCGTCTCGGGTTTAGGTGCTCCGCTGGAGACCATTTTTCAGCATTTTATACCTATTTTGGGTTTGGTCACCATATGGATGACCCATTGGAGATAGCTAAGTTCTTTGCTATGTTATGACTCACGGGCTCTAAAAATCTCATGAGAATTTATGATTCATAGACTCCTTTTATAAATACACGGCAGGTGGTTGTTTTTCTTGACACGGAATACATGTGAGCAGAGTCCATGCACGGATTGTATACCGTATACGAAGTTGACAATCAAAATCTTTTCTCATTTTGTAATTATGGAGTTGTACTCGTATCACATTGCATATGTCAATAAATTTAATGGTTATGAATGAGTTGTATTCAGCATAGTCTTTTTCTTTGTTTCGTTCAATCTTCATAAAATCCAACGGCTAATAGTTTCTCTTTTTTTGATTAATGTGATAATTTTGTTGTCTTGAGAGCGAACGTGATGGCTCCTTTTGACTGTCAAATAAGAAGATAATAGATTGAATTTTTGAACTAGGATATTATTATAACCCATGTTCGGAGGACTAAAATTCCTTACTTTCATGTATATTCTCTTATTTATCATAACACAATAGCCTCACTTTCCTCATTTGTTATCTACCAACCAAGTATAAACAGGATTAGCACTGATAACCTTGTTTACAAAAACAAAGCTTACACATCCATGCCAATTGAAATGTTTGTTTGCTCCAAACTATACATTCGTCTCAAATTTGCAGCAACTATATATATAGTAGAAGACACCTTTAATTCCCAATAAACATGAGGCTACTCAAACATATCCCAAATAATGATGGGTGCCAAATATCTTAAAAACTTATCAACAATCAAGAAACAACGTGACTTTATAGTGCAAATGTGCAATGAGATGTTGATTTGTGGGTACCTGCTGCAATTATAATCGGGTTTCATTTTGCTTCAATCCTTCAATAAACATTCTAAGAATTAGTGTTAAGTTATAGGTCATCGAGTGCTTCAATAGCCTTCCATGTGAGGATATTCCAGGACCTAGATTGTGATTATAGTTGGTATTTATTTTCTTTATTTATACTAGAAATCAACTTATCAATTTTTTTGGTTGGTAGTGGATTTTTATAATTATGGTAAGCCCTGTGATATTATGTTCCATTGCAAAACAGCTAGAATTAAGGATCTAAATATTATATTGAAGACTATTTATGGTGGTAGCCATGATATATTGAAAAAGACAAAGATAAATGCAAAGTTTTATCCCTAGCCCATTAAAGAATATAGAATTATTGACTACATCAAATCGCATATCCTTACTCGGTAGCTTTAGTTGAAAATGTCTTACACCAAATGCTACAACAGATAACTATTTTACTTTGAAATGAAATTTGGTTACTGTGAAATATGATGCTACAGTAAACATCTCTTAATAATGACTTAATTAAGCTTAATAGATTTATCTTGCAAATTAGCATCCAACTATGTAATTAATTTTATATTTAATTTATGCATTTAGTGTTTGAAGGATTACAACATTAAAATTTAGACCCCAAGAAATGAACACACCCATAGCACTCTTGATCTTATCTCCTCTTCTCTGGCCCCACCAGTGAGGTGTTCCCTCCTATGGCAGAGCATGGACACAGGAAAAGAAAGGAACAAATAATCCGAGTAGTACATTGTCACATTGGAGTGTGGCTGCTTTTTTAGTACCAGAGAGTATAGGTGGCCAAATGTGTTGGGCTTATCGGGTATGCATGAAGCCCGATTTTCTTGGCTCAGCCCAATCACGGCACGGCCCGGTGCAATTCATGCCCAGACCGGCACGACCTGATATACCGGGTTGTGCTTGGGTTGACACCTCGGCACGATGGATGACACGGGCACAACCCGTTTATCTTTTGTTTAAAAAAATATTATGTTTCATATCTAAACACAAAGACTAAGTGGACTGGTGGTTAATGTATTGTCTTCCTCCCTTCGGCTCTAGGTTCAAATCTCAATTGCACTCTTTTTTCTTTCATTTTTTACCATTTAGAGCACTAGCAGGCTATAAAGCAGGTAATGGCCCATCAGGCTGGTCCGACATAATTACGTAAATTTATGTCATGTCGTGGACCGGAAGCAGAGCCTGTGGACTGCCTACGCACGGTCCAAAAAGATCCACGTGTCATATCAGTCCGAAATTAAACGTGCTAGTTCTTTTAAGACCCGGCCGGACCGCCCATTTGGCCATATATACCAGAGAGTGGCAGCTTATGCATATGCCTGGGCTAAAGTCTGAACTAGTGGGCTATCATTTAAGGCCTATAGATGGAAAACTTGGCCCATGAATTTTCAGTCACCGAATTAAGCAAACACCGACCGACACTTGTGGCCGCGCGCTCTCTTCTCTCAGATATTTTGTTCATACCGCATACAGCAAAGCCGGCTCTTCGGCCCGGAAAAATAAACTGCATCGTCTCTGACATGTGAGCCTAAAGCGTATGCGGGATATATACTCTCTTGCCCACTCCAAATGCTCCCCCATTCACGTAAGCACGATTGCGATTTGAGAGCCCTGTACAACACAGGTTTTAGTAGCATTGCATATTTGTGCTGCACCCAACGAATTCTGGACACGTCGTCAAACAAACAACTCTGAACCCGTCAATCCAACCAAAACTATAGTTGTATTAAACAGTGGTAATAACAACATCAATCAGGTAATTGCCTCCAATTATTAGCACAGGAAATTAAAATCAAACTTTGATCTCGAACAAATGCAAGTAAGGGTGCGTTTGACACTGCTTATACTCAAAGTGGTTATAGTGTTTATTCTCTCAAAACTACTTACAATGCTCATAGTGCTTATAGTTGTATAAGCAGTCAACCCGTTTGATAAAACTACTTATCATATTTTTGTGAAACTACTTATGCTAAAAGAAAGAACCACCATATGCACTATATGCTACCTTTTGCTGCTTTGTCCAAAGTGCTTATGAGTAGTGCAAAATGATAAAGTGCTTGTACCTCATAAGCACTTCTCTATTTTGTTGTTTGACTGTTCAAACTTGTCATACCTCAAAATTTTAAACTTTGGTATGTGACCTAAATTATTTATTATTATTATTAATATTATTATTATTATATTTGGTTGTTGCATTCATGCCTATTAAATGCATTAGGTTTTCATTGTATGGAAAGGTGCTTGAAAATTCACTTAGAAATCGATTTCTTTGGTTTAGAAAATAGAATTAGAAAGAAGAAAAGGAAAGGAAAAGAAAACCGTCTCAACCTTGGGCCAGATTTTTCCTCCCCGCAGCCCACTCTCTCCCCCTCAGTTTTCGATTTGGGCTGAAATCTGGCTCGACCCAGCCTCTTCCCTCCCCTTCTCCCCTCCCCCCCCCCCCCCCCCCCGACCTGGGCCAAATTCCCCAGAGGCCCACTTCTTCTTCCCCTTCTCCCTCCCCCGCTCAGTCTGACCTTGGGCCACTTTGCCTCCCCACGGCCCACCTCACTCTCCCTCTCCTCCCTCTCTAGTTCGGCCTGTAGCCCATCATCCGCGCCACGAGCCCACTCGGCCCAGCCCGCCCCGCGCACCCTCCTGAAACCCTAGCCCCTGCCGCCACCGCCACCTCCTAGGCGTGCGTGCCTAGCCAGCTAGGGGTCCACACTCTATAAAACAGGAACTGCACGCCCACGCCGCCTTTTGCTCCCGCGTGTCGTGCGCCCGTGCCCCCGCGCGCTGCCGTGAGCCACCCGCGCCACCGCCTGCCATGCCCATCGCCTCCTCGAGCTTGGCGAGCTCCATGGCCGCCACGAGGACGACTCCCCGAAGCCCGCCGACCTGTGTCGGTCTTCGCGAGGCCGAGCCACCCCCGCCAGACCTCTCCGCGTCAAGAATCGACACCCACACCTCCCCCAAGACGGCGCCGAAGAGCCACCGACGCCGACCACCTCCGAGCCGTCTTCCCGGCCATCCTCGCCATGTGCAAACACCCCTGGTGAGCTCCTCGCATCACGCCGCCTTCCTCGCACCCCTCTCCTTCGGTTCCCGTGCCCTGGAGCACCCTAGAGGCCGACTCCGGCGAGCTCCTCAATGGCGCCGCCGCCTTGCTCACGGCCGGCAGCAGCCAACTCGCCGGAGGCCTCGGAGCCATCTAATCTAGATCGGGTGGTCCAGATTAGATACCCCTTCGGGGTATGTAATCAATCCACCGTAGACCCGTGGACCTCCTGGTCAACCCGGGTCCACGAACCCCGTGGACGTGGTCCATACGTTTTCTTTAAGGTTTAAATAATTCTTTTAATTTCTGATAATTGCTAGTTTTATGCATAGGCCCCTCAACTATTATAAAATTATATTCTAAACCTAATTTTTCTGCAGAACCTATATTTCATTATGTTTAGGCCCCTGCCTTTTATCTTAATTGCATTTTAATCCCGATTTTTCTGTGAACCTTTCTAAAATTTTGTTTAGGTCCCTATATAATTATTATTCAGCACTGTATTTTTACAGAAAAGACCCTACACTTTTCTAAATTATATTTTAGCCCCTGAATTTTATAGAAACACACCTGTACATTACTAAAATTATATTTTACCTCTCTATTTTTATAAAAACACCCCTATACATATTTTGAATTATATTTTAGTCCTGTAATTTTATAAAAACACCCTTGGACTTTTTATGAATTATACTTTAGTTTTTTCTTTTTTCCAATTTAGTCCCTAAACTTTTTATAAATTACATTTTGGTCCCTAAAGTTTTCATAAATTTTATTTTATACCTATATTTTATAGTTTAGCCCATATACTTTTCTAAATTACTTTTAGGCCCCTAAACTTGTCTGTTTTTATATTTTTAACCCCTGAAACTTCAAATCGCCATAACTTTTCAACCGTAGCTCGGAACTGAGAAGTTCTTGCGCCAAAGCGATCGTAGTGTTTAATATTATTTATTCATATTGTTTTACAATATGTTGCTAATTTATTATTTTAAACCCTAGAACTTTAAACCTTCGTAACTTTTTACTCGTAACTCGGATTGTGGCGATTCTTGCACTCACGCGATCATAGCAACACGTACTTTTTTGTAGTATTGTTTTCATTGTTGTTTGTTACTATGTGATATATTGTTTCTTAGTTTGTTTGTATAGTTGTGTTTTCGGTGTGACGTTGAGTAGACGAACCGCTGTTAGAGAACTTCCGGGATCTCCATCTTGAAGACTTTGAGCAGCAGCAAAGAGAACCAGGCAAGTGTCCTTGATGCATATTGAACCTATGTTTTACATTTCTCTCTATTCTCTATGCATGCTTGTTAATATTGAATCTCATGTGTCACCATCCTGTTCCATATTATTCCTTGTCGCCTGGGTTATGGTGTAGCTTATTAGTGTGGGTATGTCATGCTTAGTTGGCTATGTCGGGTTTGAAAGTGTCTAATGTTAATCTTGACTAATGGCTCACTTGAACATAATGATCATGAGGGATGGATAATCCTTTTTAGCAACATGGAATCTAGGTGATCCAAGCAGGAGGATGATAAAAATGGTGCGGGTATGCACGTGTACTCGGTACAGTACTATGGGATTGTGGTGGTACCTGCTTGGGATCACAAGAGTAGTTTGTGGAGCGGCCACCCAGGAAAATAGCGCAAAGCACAGGTCTGATATGGGTAGACTTGGTTGAGTATCAAGATGTCTTTCCAGTTTTGCGGGCAGTCGAGGGATGAGGACGGGACGGTTTACTCTCGGACTCAGGCGATGGACGGTTCACTCCTAGCCATGACGTCAGAGGGGGCTTCTATAGGAATGGTTTAATTTCGCAGCGGTGAAACGTTAGCGTGGATTGTTTGCAAGCTGGAAAGCTCTTTAAAAGACCTTGTGGTGATCTCTTGGTCTCACACCTACGGTAGTGTGATTTGGGCAACATGGAGACTCTCTAGTCACTACATAGTGATGAAATCACCAACATGTGGGTAAATGGTGCAACCTCTGTAGAGTGTCAAACTGTTATAACAGTCGTGCTCACGGTCATGAGCGGCCTGGATCCTCACACATTTAGGAGGGTTGTTTATGGGTGAACTTGGCGGGTAGCTAAGTTTGGTTTGGGCAGTGTAACCCTTGGTTTGCTACAGACGGTGTAACTTATAGTGTGATTTCTTATGGGCGGTTTAACCCATGGTTGGCTACAGGAGGTGTAACTTGTAGTGTTGGATAGATGAGTAACTTGTTAGAACTTTTCACCTAGTAAATAGGAGTGCTTTTCAAATGGTTTTAGGTGTAGTGCTCATTTATGCAAATGAACCATTATGTTAGTCTTTCTTCTATTAAACCTGCATGTCATATTTTTTCCCACTTGCTGAGTACGGCATGTGCTCATCCTTGCTATTTTCCTTTGTCTATCAAACTGCTGCTCAGAAGATGGAGAGATGTACTACATCGATGAAGACTACTACTAGGCGAGTGTGTCCCCGGTCGATTGCCTGTGGTGTTAGGATGCTTTCCGCTGTTATTCTACGAGAGAGTCATCGTTAGTCTTTAAAGACAATTATTTATGTAATAATGGCACGTTTTAATAATGATATTGATTATACTATTATTCATTTTTACTATCGATATATGTGAAACTTGTCCTGGGCACACATATACTAAGCATCTGGTTTTATCGTTAAAACCGGGTATGACAAAACTGCTTATTGAACATAAATATTTTCAATAAGTAGTTTAATAAGCAGTGTCATGCAACTTTTCACTCGTGCGCGTACCAGAGTTTCTGGTACCCCCAATTGCCAAAGGCACACGCCCAACAAACAGCCTGAAGGCAAAAATCTCGCCGGGAGCATGCATGGAGCTAGCACGACGACACAGACGTGCGTCTGCTTTGCCTCGGCAGTGGACCGGCCACCAACCCGAAATTCCTTGTCCTCGGCCTCGGTGGATTCTTCTTCCAGCTGCTAATAGCTCAGTAGGATTAGGATAGGAGTACGTGTATACCGTATACGTGCCCGTTCAATAGTCATGCTGAAGCTGAATGGCATCGCCCCCTTTCCGCAAAGAGAGCGTCCGTTCGTTCTTGCCAAAGTTGATGGTAGAATCCTCAAAAGGCCAGGGGAATGCATCTATCCCCACGGTGCGGTCCAGTACCGGCCGGAACTAGGTGCCCACTCACTGTAGGTATAGACCTGTAGCATCGGCCGTGTAGAGCCACTACGATCGAACCGTGTGCGATGATGATAATACAGCTAGCGCAACGATCTTTTATGAAAGAAAAGGGTGATAACGTACACACCGGGATGTTCTGGTTGCTTCGTACATACATGTGTGTGACACGTTGCTTTTCCGGCTGAATATAATCAGACCATGTAACTTGCAGAAAACTAAACAAAAGCGTAGGTGAAGTAAGAAATTTTAGTAGTGTCAGTTTGGACTCGGTGAAACTAGATCAGCATTCAGCAGTTATGCACATGTATCACAGGGCATGGTCACCTCTCTAGCGTCGGTGCCTCGTTACTCGTCAGTGATCGCAGTTTACTCCTGAAATTACGGTGTCGGTCGCAAACTTTTCCGCCACGAGCTTCCACCAAAACGACCATCAACATTCAATCCACCAACCACATAGCACCATCGACATTACTGTGTCATCCTAGTCAATTCAGACGCATGTGAGGTGATGTTGAACAGAACGGAGGGCAAACGCCAGTAATGTTATCAGCCAAGTTGACCTTTCCATTGGAAATTTGCCTTTTCCGTTGCGCTCGCTGGTAAACTTGGCAATCTCCTGGTAGTTGCAGGCTTGCAGCACGATCAGTGCAGCAGCAGCAGCAGCAGCATTGCAGTGCACTGTACTAGTGGCCACCTTGGGCGGCCGGGCCCCGATCAGCACTGCTCCGAGGCGCCGAAAGGGAAGCGCAGTCTTGACATGCCGGGAACTAGTCCGCAGAGGAACACCGTGCTTTATAGTAAAGCTTTTCTTTGGCCGTGAAGCTTTCTCGAGTGTCATGTTGTTTGGCTCACATGCTCCCCATCTTCAGTCGTCTACTCTCTTCACTTCCCCAACGACAATACATGGTAACATGGCGCAACAGCAACGTGTAACGACTAAAACTACCCATGATAAAGAAAAATATTTTTATATCTACAAGGAGCCAAGGACACACATGGTTACGGCTCTTATTTATGTCGGGATTAGTGAACCCGTGCTGCAAACCGTAAAAGAACAAAGGGGAAAGAACATGCAGCTCGGCCCGGGAGACACTACACAATGGTAGTGCACTTTGCTGGGGCGCACATGCGTCCCATGAATCCTGGGGTAGTGCCAAGCCAATGCATTACAAATTGACTAGTAAACAGTTCTGCCCACAAAAATGTCAGGGGCCCTAAGGATGATTACAGTGCCCACTAACATCAAGTTCAGGACTGCTAGCCCACTAACAGCAAGTCCAGATGCCCAAGGGAAGAACCGAGAACGTGCATTCGGAGCAGTGCCAACATTTTCACAATGGCACTCTCCCAGCAATTACCCATAAAAGCTGCTACAAACAGCCATTATACTATCTTAGGACCAAAGCAAGAGAGGTCAAACAAAGCAGCTCATGCATGATTTCCTTCACCTTTTTTTCAGCATTCCAAGAACCAAAGACCGGGCAATGGAGTCAGCGCTGATTAAAGCTTCCAATCATAACAGCTAATTTAGAAAAATGGAGGAAGTAACACAAAGCCAATTAGCATAGCAATGCCAAAGGGCCAGGCCTAGGCTCTCTTTCACTGGTTTTTAGTACCCTAGTAGTAAAACTGAGGGTGTGTTAGCATGTTCTTGTGATCACTGCAAAAATGCTGAAACAGTGCTCTCCAGATAAATCATCAGAAGAAGGCAATGCCAAATCTAGGAGAACAAGCACCTGGGCAGGTGTCCTGTCAGGACTCCATGCCTCAAGGATAAACATGGTGTCTTGCTGATCAGAGCACATGCTAAACATCTAATTTCATGGTTTCATTGAGAACTGTACTTTCAATTTACAAGGAACTCAGAAACAGATAAGAAGATGGTGATTTCGAGACCAGAAAAATGTAAATGCAAGGACATACCACCTGAAAACAGCACACACATAGCATACCCAATGGTCATAGTAGCACAAGAAGAGGAAAACAGAGTACAATGAAGAGACCAGAATTTGGAAATAAATATGATAATAATAATAGATAGAAGTAAGTAGCCGTGACACAAAAAAGAATAATTAAGTAGCATACATTTGTTGATCTAAAAACTTGTCTCTTGACTATGAAGTGAAGCTTAACCGCAGAAAGCTTCGACCTATACATCCCAGCCAGACCCAGGTGCACACCAAAGTCACCGACCAATCCTGATCGTCTTAACCTGTCTCTCTCAAGCAGTTTATTATTCACAAGCCAATTAGCAGCAATCAATCGACGCTCAAACGGTTCCCTCCACCCAAACTCCCCCATCACCTACCTCCCAATCCACTTCAGTACTTCAGCATCACCATGATGCAAAACAGAGACCGACCAATCCAAAAACAAGAGGGATATATGCACCTTAATTATAATCTTCTATACGCCGGTAGCTATCATCAATCAAGAACATTACTAGTAATCTAATAAGCACAACAAACAATTGACCACGTACAATTGCGACGGTGAACTGAGGTGTCCCCATCAGTTGCGGCAGCGGTGGCAATGCAAGAGAAGGGTGAAAGGTGACAGTGTCTCTCCCGCTGTTGAAGAAGGACGAATCATCATCATCGGTAGCGCGGCGGCGGCGGCGGCGAGGCGTATGGCATGGGGTAGACCGGCGGCAAGGGGCCGGGGTACACCGGCGCGGGCGGAGGCGGCGGGTGGAACGGCTTGCACTGGAACGCGGAGCAGTCCACCGGCGGCTGCGCGTAGAACGCGGCGCACTGCTGCGGCGTGCGCTGCGCGGGGCGGTTGGGCAGGCAGTTTTTCCTGTCGCCGTCGGACCGGACGACGCGCGCGCAGGCGGGCGGCTCGCCGGTGAAGAAGTTGTAGGCGATGGTGAGGTTCTGCAGCCGCGGCAGCGCGCAGACGGCCTGCGGGACGGCGCCGGAGAGGCGGTTGTGCGCGACGTCGAGCTGCTCCACCTTCCGCATCCCGGCCACCTCCGCCGGCAGAGGCCCCACGAGCGCGTTGAAGCTGACGTCGAAGACGGTGAGCTCCCGGAGCATCCCGACTTCCGGCGGGAGGCAGGAGGTGAGGCCGTTGTTGATGAGGAGGATCTCGTTGAGCGTGTCGGACATGTTCCCAAGGCTGGCGGGGAGGCAGCCGCCGAAGTGGTTCTCGGCGAGCACGATGACGGAGGCCGGCGAGTTGCCGATGTTCTCGGGGAGCGGGGAGCGGAGGCGGTTGTGGTTGAGGAAGATGGCGTCGAGCGGGCGGTCGAAGATCTGGCGGGGAACCGGGCCCTCGAAGTCGTTGAAGCGGAGGTCGAGGAACTTGAGGGACGGGAGGCGGAGCACGACGGAGGGGAACCCGCCGACGAGGCGGTTGTTGCTGAGGTCGAGCTCGGCGAGGAGGCGGAGGCGGCGGAGCGTGGTGGGGACCAGCCCGCAGAAGCGGTTGGAGTTGAGGTGGAGGAGGGCGAGGTCGGCGAGCAGGCCCAGCTCCGAGGGGAGGTACCCCGCGATGTCGCCGTGGTTGAGGTCCACCCCCGCGACGGCGAGCTCCCCGGCGCCGGGAGAGCCTCGAGGGACGGGCGCGCAGAAGACGCCCGTGTAGTTACAGACGGCGGGGCCCACCCAGTTGGCGGTGAGGCGGTTGGGGTCGGAGAAGATGGCCTGCTGCTTCCACGTCTGCAGCGCGACGTACGCGTCCCGCAGGCGCTGGTTCGGGAACCGGAACGACGGGTCCACCGCCACCGCCTTCGTTTCCTCCCCGACCTCGCCGGCGGCGAAGCGGCAGGAAACGAGGAGGAGGAGGAACGGCACCACCACCGCGTTGTTGCTCATCTCGCCTCACCAGCAGAGCCGCCCGCCGCTCATACGATACGGCCCGCCGAACAAGCGAAGCGAAGGCAGCGAACAAATTTGGGAGTTGGGAACGGCTTGGCGCAATGCGGGTGTGGATTACGGCGGCGGATTCTTGTGGGTGGAGTGAGTTCTTTCTTGTTTGGGGGTGGGAGTGGGGAGAGGAGGACAGCTGTGTCACAGCTCAGAGGAGAGGGCGGTGGGTGGTGGGGGACGCGGAGCCGAGGGAGGGAGGGGGAGGGAGAGGTTCTGCTTCTGCGGCGGAGGAGGATTTATGGCGGGTGGGGGAGTAATGCGCCCCGGGCCGGGCCCCTCCCTCCCTCCCTCCTCTGCTGCCCCCTCCGGGTTACGGCCTACGGTAACTACTGTATTATTATGGGTTCCCTCTCTGTTAAGGTTATTTACTTCAACTCCTGTGACAATTTTTATTTTTCTATCGTTCTTAACTGAGTACGGATTAATGATTATTCAGAACTTTTTTTTTTCTCTGACTGCAAACTTTCAAAAATTCCATTTCATTAAACCATAGCAGTAGCACACCTACAACTTTTCTTCAGCCCTACTGGGCTACTCCCACTTCATTCGCGCACAAGTGTTCAAAAGCACTTCTCCTCCAGCTTGTGAGAGGGGCTACCAGTGCTACTCCGCCGTTGTCACCAACTCGTCAGAGATTATGATGCCCACTGACGCTCATCATTGACTGAGAGCGTCCTAAATCCGGAATGTTCGCATGCCACATTGCGCGTGCTCAAAGCTCTACGAGCTTATTAGCGGCATGGAGAGAGAGAGAGGGCGTGTGTGTGTTGAAGGTAAAACCATAGGAGCAGGATATTATTCTGCTTTGTACCTCTAATCTATCATCGCCATTAAACGTTACCAAACGTACGCGACGGGATGCACCTAATCAACTCCAAACCGATCGAATCCCAGTACGAGAATTCAATCACTCCTACCTGTCCTACGAGCATTCAACCACCAACCTCTGCCAAAAGTCCTGCAATTTCTTTTCTCTGGCGTTTTCATCTATTTTACCGAGAGTAGAAACTACTAGAAATAGAAAATGTTTTCGGCCTTTGAAGCTAAGCTAAGCCACACGTGCGCTTGCTGACACAAACAATCATGATGCTTACTTGTGCAAAGGCGGAAGGCCGATCGGAGGAATTCAAGGATCAGGTTGTCGCAACTAATATTTAATACGCATATCCAGTTCCATATATTCTGTCAGGAAAAAAAAAAAAAGAATAGCCACTCTTCGGGTGATGATTAAATAAACCAGAGCAAAACCCCACATGTTCTTCTTCTTGCCTTAAAACAATTCGGCACTGATGACCAAAACGGGAATTGTTTAATTAGGACGTGTGCTGAACAGCCACTCTTGGATTTGGAGCGGAACCCCAGCATTTCAGACCCGGGGGTATACTACCTTCACCTCCGAATGGAACCGGGACAGAGGAAAAATCTGCGGAAATTGGTGTCGGTTTGGGACAAGTTGGTAAAAAAACCTGAATTCAAAACTTTGTCGGTGAAGCATGTTCGTCCCTTGCAAAACACTGCTGTATTGCTGAGGCCTTCTTGTGTCGGGGGAATGAACAGGAAGAGCTGTAGTGCTGAGGCCGTTCGTGCTTACTCTGAAGTCGAATAAAGTGTACAGGAAAGATTGTGTTGAGCCCCTGTTTTTGTGGTTGGTATTGCTTAAGGATCAATATCCATGTTTTGGATGTTTGTATATCGTGTTCAGTTAATCACCTGTATATGCTAGTAATTTGCCAACAAATTAAGTTGAGGCTCTGCACTGTAATTTTTCTCTTTGTTTTGAAAATAGAAAAATATTGACCTTTGATTATTTGTACCCTTTATTTCTTTTTATTTTGCTTTGTATCAGTGCCAAACATGTGAGTCACTCAATATGGCAGGTAGGGCTTTTCTTGGTGCAATTTGAGCTACGAAAGCAGAATAATGCCAGTTACAAATCAGCTGGAGTCCTGTAGTGTTTACATTTTTATAGTAAAGCGTAATTCATTTTAGCATCTTTTATAGAACCAACAAAGTGAGAAGAAAAAATTGACTAGTTTTGCAACCACTCACTTGTGTTTGCGTGACAGGAATAATACTACGTGCTAAGGCTACACATGATACCAATGGTATCCTGACAACAACAAAATGGTTCCAAATTAAGCTGCAGGTCAAAAGGTAGCTTTCCTATACAGCTAGTTCTCGTTGCATGCAGCTGGATGGCATGAAAGATGCGTGTGTTGTGTGCATGCAGACTAGTGGAAGGGTGATAAGGAGTGGTGGATCGGATGCGAGCGTCAACCAGTGACCGATATCTCGTGCAGTTCTACACATGACAACGATCATTTTTATCTTGCACGTCATGCGTGCCATCTGTACTGTACGTGGACAATTTTCTGGTTCTTCTTGGAAGTACTATTACAAGACCTTTTATGTGAATTTTTCTGCGTAAGTAACTTTGCTTAAATTGACAACTCTTATTTACTCTCCCATGTGCATCAGGCTCTAGAAATTTCCTTCCCAACAAAATAAAATGCTACTTCATGTATAGTCTGCCAATGCGCCAAATAATCGAAACACATACAAAGTGGCAAGGCAGGCACCAGCAGCAGCCTTGGAGGCCACAATGCCATCATCATATATGGGCCGACATGGTTGGCTTTGCCAATTGCCAGGCATATATGCCGTTGACAGTGTTTCGCCTTTTCCTTTGGGATACGACTGTTCATCACGGGATCTCGTGCGTCGGTCTGTACAAGCAGTACTGCAAACTAAAACGCGTTCGTTTGTTACATCTCCCATCAATACAGGTGCAGGCTTCCGAAGTTCCGTTACAAGTCAAGGTCACGGTGGAGGAGGAGGGCCGCAGCAGCCAGTTCGTCACGGCCGTGACGGAAATGGCGATGACCAAGGCCGTTGCTGTCTCTGACGTGTTGTCATTTCTGTGATCCATCGGTGAGTAGTGACGAATGAGTGATTATTTTTTCAGAAAGAAACTTATTATGATGCGACATTTGTACTGACATAAAGATTTATGATGCGAAGGCCAAGAGCTATGGGTGTGGTAGTTAGAGGATGATAAGAGGAGTTTAAGGATCATGTCGCCACACAAGACTATTTGATCAGCATATCCCAGTACGGACAGTACTATATGCGGGCCGTAAATAATTCAGGTGATCAAATAAGAGAAGGCAAACCTCACATGCTCTCCCTGTTCCTAAACAACAGTTCTGCATCGTCATTTGATCGCATGTATTGAACTTCTCGTCGCAGGGGGGAGCAAGAAATTAATGATGGGGGAGGCCCTTGCTCACGCGGTCACGCCCCTGGCTTGTAGAGTTGTTCAGTTGGAACAGAAACAAGAAAACCTGTGGAGGTCGATCTTGGTTTAGGACAAGTTGGTAAACACTTGCATTTAACTCTGCCTCTAAACTTTGTCGGTGAAACAGGTACAAGAACAGAAAGAACAAAGAAAGACGAAAAAGAAACCGAGAAAAAAGAAAACGATGGTACGGTGCACACATGCTCCTTTAAGTTGCATGCCAAAGACTCTTTGTTAGGGCGTCCATTATGGTTTTTAGGAAATAATATGTGGTGTCAGGCTTTTATTGTGAAGGTAAGTTAAAAAGATAAGAACTCAGACGAGCTATCTCTATCACTCTGTCCCAAATACTATAATTAATAATATTCTATCAACCTTTACCGCGAATGTGGGTTTGAGAAAGGCAGAGAGAGGACGATGTGGGTCCACTGCTTGCGGTTATAGATAATCGTTGCTGCCACAGGTAACTTCACACGCTGTCACGTTTTTCAGCACGGTGGCAGAGCTGAATTTGTTCTTCACTTAACACGTTTCACTGTAAAGACAATAAACAGTGACCATTATGAAGGCCCTTAATGCAATTTGGGATGTATCTAGGATAAATAAAGTTCTGCTTGATGAATTACAGTAACGCTTATATACCCTTTTGCAGTTTTTGATGTATACAGACTGGTTGGAGATCAAATAGACATGCCATCCGTTCCCCGTGAGGTTCTCCAAGGTAAGTCAACTAATTTTTCTGCTTTTTTTTGTCATGTCATCATAGAAGAGATTCTCCGTCTTCTAATGGCAGTATTTACTTGCACCTTTTATATGCAGGATTTGTGGTCTGATGCACGAGATTTTTATGCTTTGTTGGGGCGATTCTGTTATGTCAGATCGCCGGTACTAATCTAGCACCCTTGCAATTAGAACAGAAGGCAGAGTGAAGTTGGGGTCATTCAGTTAGAGAAACATTCGTCGTCCATGTACACCCTTATTTATTTATTTATTTATTATTATTATTTTGAATGTATTCATGTACGTATAGCAAAATCTGCAGCTGCACTTTATTGGAGAACTTCTCAAGCAATGAAGCAGCATTCAGATATACGGCAGGATGCAACAATTTTTTAACATCTGCAGCGTTGGTCTTTCTGAACGAAAATAACCTGTAGACTTACTGACTTCCATTCGCAATTACCTATCTACAGCATGGAGTGTTTTTTGTATGCAAATCTAATGTTATCGTAACAATGGATACAATTAAATCTTTGATCAAAATTAAAACAAACAGGGGATGTAGCTCAAATGGTAGAGCGCTCGCTTTGCATGCGAGAGGCACGGGGTTCGATCCCCCGCATCTCCACATGCTTTTCTTTTTTTTGTTCACACTCGGTAAATCAACAACCCCATCTTAATCACAGTGTTTTATTCAAGCGAAATCACGCGCGTCGCATTCGGAAACACCACTATGGCTCAGATTCATTTTCTCCATCGATGTGGTCCTCGTCGACGTGCTCCAACCGTGGACCGAGCACGAAGAAAGATGAGCGGCGCGTCACCAGTCTCCACGCGGTACATCGAGGTATGTAGGGTTGTTGTTCTGGATGCTGAGTTGTTTCTCTGCGTAGCGGCCTGGCAAGTGTTCGTCGCATGTCGGGACATATAGTGAGGCAGGCGTTTGACCATCGACATCGAGTTGAGGTGCCACCCTCTGGAGGTGGCCTAGGTTACCCGCGTGTCATCGTGTGCTGTTGGAGGCCAAAAGGGCCACTGAGACATTGTATTGGGGAAGATGTGCTTTTATCTCTATTCCTTATTAATTTAGGTGAGTTCGTCTGTCTTATCTAATCTAAGCATGTTTTAGTGTTAGTTTTACCAATTCGAAATAAAGTTAAACAACAGAGTTTGTTACATACGGAGTCCAGTTCAGAAGTTACATACGTGGAGCCTAATTCGACACAACAAGAAAAATAAAGTTATGTTCAAAACGGATCCGTATAGAATATGTGACACCGAATTCAGTTCGATTCATGAAAGCAGGACAGAAATTCAGTTCAAAGAGTATGCCTATGATTTCAATCTCGTCGTCGATGCCTTCACCACGAATGCTCTTGAGAGCTACGATCCTCTCATCATGCGCTCAGCTCGTCATTAGCGTGTTCAGAGTCCTGTTCAGGTCTGCAATGCATGGTTGACACTCGATAAGCTCAAGCTCTGTGGGCGATCAACATTAGACAGCAACTTACGTCATCACTAATGTTCAAGGACGTGAGCAATAAATTGTTGGCGGCGGCACATATAAGGTCCTTGGCCTCCACTAATTACCAGCAGCGGTAAACGAACTGTGGCAGGCTCTGTAAGATCTCCACGTTAAGACGGTGAAACAGAGTCGCCATGGAGGCAAAGGTCGGTACCGTCTTTTATTACCATGTGGTCTTGTTCTCGCAAGGACACGGTCAGGGGGACTCGTCGTTGCCGGTTGTCCGGCCAGAAGTGTCGCGCCGCACCCCCCCCCCCCTCTCCTCCTTCTTCTTCACCGACAACGGCCGCCGCCCCTGCCCTGGCGGGCCACCGCCCTTATGGACTCCGGCGTCGTTGCCACCCGCCACACGCACCACCACCACCACCCACCATCACCACCGGTGGCGCTACGCCACCTCGCTGTGCTGCCCGCACCCGTCGCCACCACCCATCACGCCGTCGTCATCGCCTTGCTGCCATCACACTAACCACTCAGGCCCCGCCGATCCCGCCCACCGCCCTCCTGCCATCCATGGCCACGGCAGCGCCATCGCCGCCACGCTACCCTACCAGGTCCCCCCCCCTCGCGTGGACCTCCTCCATGGCCGAGGAGCACAAAGATCCCCCAGCAACCCGAACCCCATAAAGGGATTCTCGGGCCGCCGACGTCGGTGGCTGTGCTCGTCGGCGACGACGAAGAGGAAGGGAGGGATGCAGCGTGAGGTTAGGGTCCGGGTGAATCCCAATAGGGTCGGTGGCGTCCTCTACAACTCCACTTCATGCCCCGCAATGCCAGTGGTACACCTCAAGGCTGGAACCAAACCATCCCTTACTCCCTTTCGATCTTGAGAGTGAAGAGTGGAAGGAGATGATCGGTGGTCCGGCAATGGGATCCATGAACAATGAAGAGAGGTCGATTATTGCTCTAACTGAGCTCAAATGGGATTCTTAAGCATAGTTCAGAACAAAGTCCCGTGCCAGCCTTGATGGCCACTACACCAACATATGCTCTCGATTAATTTCCAGAATAGCAATTAGGCTAAGGAATGCACGTTACAGATGCCCTTCAAAGCTGTGGATTAACTGATGGGAAGAGTATTGCCATTGAACGCATTGATGATGAGAGAAGAGAAAACTCCACGTTCCTTGCGATAGGTACTACCACATTACAAATCTCATCGTTGCTTGCTTAGAAGTTTGATCATGATGTTAAAATGCCACTCGGAGATCCTTGATTCAATGTCTACAATTTTGGACAGCTTTTCACTTTCACAAGCTTCACCGTTAAGTGGGAAAAAAAGGGATAGTATCAGGACTGAAAGCGGCTAATTAATAAATGTCTGAAACTGATCAGTGAACAGAGAAACTACCATCAGATCAAGTGTTTTACATTAATAAAAACTTGAGAACCAGTATTCTTCCGGACTATGTACTGTTTGTTAAGTCAGTCCAACCAGTGCGTCATCAAAATCTTATATGTTTTCTTCTTTTATCACTGGTAGAATATAATGAAAGAGGAACGGTAAAAGCATGGAATGGAAATACTTAAATTTTTAGTTAAGGAGAGTTAAAAATAGATTACTTCTATAGTTCTTTTTATTTGCCTATTTCTCTTCTGAACTATTAAAAAATTGAGTGAAATAGTGAAACAAACTTCTTCATTTATACATATGGGTGCATATTATTTGATATAATTTTTTAAAAGCCCGTAGCAACGTACAAGCACTTTGCTAGTATATTGACTATATATGCTCATCACCTGAACCATGAAGCTTAGTTTTGTGACAAGGAACAGTAACCAAAAGATCTGGGAGGTAGAAAGACTTTGACTCAACTTTAATATATACTCCCTCTGACTTTTAACTAATGACTTTAGGATAACTTTTTTTCTTAACTCAACAAATTAACTAAAAATGTCGTCATAGATTAAAAATCTGAATAAGTAGGAGGTGAAATCAAACATCTTTGGCTTCACTGAATGACAACTACCTCCATTATCAAATACTCAGTTTTTTTCACTAAAAACAATAGTGTACTATTCATTGGCAAACGCAGAATGCCAGTTCCGCATTAGCTGGACTCAGCTATGTTACCGATGTATCTCCTTTATCGGGAAATATATCTTTTTAGTTATATTTTGGACGACCAACGGAAAGGAAACCATTTTACATGGACGAGGCACAACTGCCGAGGCCGATTGAGTGGAGTCAGGCGTATTTCTCACAACAGATTGTTCCAGTTCTGAAGGTCAGAGAATGAACACAGATGAGACGAGGCAGAGGGGCAAAAAGGAGAGGAGAATATATGCAAGAGAAGGACGTGCGCCAGCCAACGACCGGGATCCTGTGCCATTCTAAAGGATAGAGCCATCACGGCTGCCAACAAAAAGAAGCGACAATTTGTTAGGGTTATTTATATTTTCTAGCCTTCAATTGATTTCAAACTTTCAGTTAATGGTTTGTTATTTTATGTTTTAATTTTTTTATAGGATTATCTGTATAATAATTATAAATCATTAGATCTAGATTCAATGGCTCAAAACGGTGATTAAAAGTTGCTCAAACTTTCAGTCAACTAAAAATTAGCAAGTCTCATTTTTTTTCTAGTAATCATCAAGTTATATATTTTGGCCTTATGGACCATCATAGTGTTGAAGTAGAAGAAGAAAAGTCGCTTTTGCCCCTAGCCAAAAACCATTAGGGAAGTTCAAAAAAAATTATGACCAATGAGAAAAGAAAATTCTGATGGTCGGAAGGAGTTTTTCCTAAAAAGAAACCATCCGGAGCACATCTTGGGCTCAGAGCGTGCGCAAATTTTCTTGGACCATGTTTATGTAGGAATTCATCTATTTCTGTCAAGTTTTCAGTAAAATCTTCACTTCAAATTAGCAGAGGCACACATCATGTAGTATTAGAGCTTGTCTATTTCAACTTTTGCTACTTTGTTTTTCAAAATGTAACCAAAACTGACACAAACAGATTTATAAATAGCTAAAAGACTAATACAAATGCACTGACCATCTTCATCATGGCTGGCCCATCCCACTTCTAGCCCTTTGCAACGCACGTTGGGCCTGCTATGGGTTAGAGAATTTAATAAAAAATGCATTAGTATTTGTGTTTGATCAAAATTACCAAGTAAATATAAAAGGTGGTTTGCAGCGGTATAATTACACTACGTAAATATATTATACAACTAATCTGATGTAATAATGATTAAATATCATAAGTACAACATTTTAACATAATAAACCATCTAAAAAAAGCTTTATATTTAAAAATAGAAACCATAATGATAGCATTGTTCACAAAATCGGAACCGGACTAGTTTTGAATCAGACAAAAAACCAGTCAGTTCCGATCAAGGTCTTTTTTGTTTTTTGGAGAACAATTCCGGCCCAGAACTGATGGAGTGAAGATTTTTTTTAAAAGGCAAAATTATCTATAACACACTAAGAAAACGAGGCTTCGTCTCTAATATATTAATAAAATCGAATTTGTCTGTAACATACTACGATTCTGTGATTTCTCGTCTGGAACATATTATGACCATTTAACAATTATTTTTAACTTTTTATCTCAATACTTATAATATATTAGAATTTTAAACTTGGCATAAATATACATCATTGCATTATCTATCACTAAAAAATAAAGCTAAATTTTTTTAAATGTTTTTCATGTTTGCTCATTATTTTAATATTGAATTTGTCTAGCAAATCATGCAAAAAAAAAATCTAGCCCTATTTTTTTAATGATAGATATTGCAACAATGCATATTTGTGTCAAGTTTCAAGTTCTAATGTATTCTATGTTGAGAAACCATATGGATATGTATCATGGTTTGCAATATGTGATGAGTAATTGACATTGGTTGAGTCTGTGTTTGAGTTGAAATGCAAAAATCTGGAGATTGCATGACTTTGTGCATATCATGATTTTGACTAACCGGAGTTGCTGAGGATGTTGGAGAGTTTGCAGGAGATGAGAAATTTGTTTGCTTGTCTCATGATGTGTAGGTCACTGGAGTCAACTTGGCGGTCAATGGCGAGAGGATCGGGCACAAGTAGGAGACTTGGGGCCGGCGATCGGGAGGCCGGGTGAAGTCAGGGGTGACCCACACCGTACATATGGAGAGGCAAGAAGCACAGACGGTTTCGCGGTTGAGCCTCAAAACCGTGGGTGGTGATCAAGACGACGGGGTTGACCAAGTTAAAGGTGATCGGGCGTTGGTGCAAGTAGAGGCTTCCAATGGACCGGAGGCGGGAGAGATTTACCGGTAAGGAGGATCACGGGACGAGGTGACACGTGTCAAGATCGTGAAGTCTTGCTTCGGTGGAAGTGAGCATGAAGTCACGCTTTGAGAAGCGTGCAACGCGATTTCCTGGTTTGAACCTCAAAACCGGTGGCGGTGGTTGGTGGTGCACGTGGCACCATCGCGGAGCTTGCGTAGAGATGAAGCAAAGTTGTGAAGGGCTCGATGGCGTTCGGACGAAGAAAAAGGAGTTGGTCCGTTTGGCCCCTGGTGATAGGTGGCAATGAGTTATAGGTTAAGGGCAAAGTTATCTTAGACCCTAGGCCTATATAAGTAGAGGTGTGGCTGGTGAGAGAGGTGCCTCTTCTCATTAATCTTGTTAGGACTTCATTCAAAGTGCTAGGAGATGTTTTAATATAATAGAGGAGAGGAGAGGGTGTGTGAGAGACATCTCTCTCTTCCAAATAGTTGGAGGAAGAGGGTGGCTTTCTAGTAAGCATGTTTCTATGACATAAGAATTATTTTCGTGCTCAAGATCTTCCTCTCCCTCTAAATCCCGAATTTATCTTTTTTTCTATTTTGAAGCTATTTCGTGGGAATTTTCGATCTCCTTTTTGGGCAACTTGGTGCTATGATGAGCTAGAAGAAATCCCCATAGGTCCTTGACTGAATCCATAGCTCTAGTATCTTTGAGTCCAAGGATTTTTCAAGTTTTCCCTTTTTGATGTGCTTGGCACAAGATCTGAAATTCATGATGAATTTTTGAGCCAATTGAGTGGATCTTCTAGGATTAGGATCGTGATGTGTTGAGGATTGGCTGGTCTAAAATCACACGTTTTGGAGATCATTTGATTGAGTTTTGGAGAGATTTGGAGGAAAATCGCGACAGTTTTCTATTCTGTCGGGGGTCGATCGGCACTGCCGATCGCACTGCCGGTAGGTCAGAACCCGGATTGGCACTACCGATGCCACGACCAGCACTGCTGGTGGCTTGGGTCTGAACCCCGCATCGGCACTGCCGATGGACTTGATCGGCACTGCCGATAGTACCAATCGGCATTGCCGATGCCAGTGATCGGCACTGCCGATGATCGTCCAGTAATCTGTTTTGAGTTTCTTCTTTGATCGTGTCAAGTCTTTTCTGCTCTCCTTTGTTTTCGCTGTGTTCCACTGCTGTTGTTGATCACTCCTAGGGTTGGCACATCATAAGTTGTTATGTGTTATCTTGGTGATCGGTTTAGAGGTTGGCTTGGGTTGTAATTAGGATATAGGCCAAGTTTTTATAAAGAATTTTGATTGGCTCCCATTCAACCCCCCCCCCCTCCGGTCGCCTTCTCGGTCCTTCAATTGGTATTAGAGCCGGTTTGATCACTAGTTGACCTTAACCGGCTTTGTGATCCGAAGGCGACATGGAGAAGCATGCGGTTAAGTTGTAGATGTTTGATGGAGAGGACTTTTCCTACTGAAAGTCACGGACCAAGGCTTACCTCTTAAGCCAAGGACGTGCAATTTAGGAGATCATGGAGCAGGACTACGCCATACCGGATGACCTGAACACCGCGTCAATAGGTTAGTTAACCAGGTATGAAAACATCTCCAAAGCTGTCAATATCCTGCTGTCTGCTCTAGGTAGGAATAAACATGACCGTGTTGCTCATCTTGATATTGCACATGTCATTTGGGCAAAGCTTTGCACGTACCATAAAGGTACCAATCAAGTCAAGTCTATGCGTAAGAATTCTTACAATAGACTGTACTAAACATTTGCACAAAAACCTGATGAGTCACTAGATGACACTTTTCATAGGTTTGAGGCCATCGTGTGCAACTTACGGGCTTATGGTAACCTTGTGTACAATGATAATGATGGAGCTAAGCAATTGTTGTATTTACTTGATAAAAATGCTTGGGGGGTTAAGATTGTTGCACTAGAAGAAACCGCTGATTTCAATATCCTGTACTATGAGCAGCTGTATAGCAAGCTAAAATCTCATAAACTGTCTAGGAAGTCTCGTCCTAATCTTGCTTATCCTGCTTCTAGCATGACTTTGTTTTCTAGCTCTCAAAAGGGTAGTCAGAGTGGTGCTTCTTATGGAACTAACCCCTCACTTGACAAGTCTTCTTTGAAGTTTGTTCTTTCTTCTCTTGTTGCAGCTTTCGATGAACAGATAGAGTGCATTCCTGACGAGGAGCTGCCCTCGCTCACAAGAAAGTTCAGGAAGTTCTACAACAACCGCAAGGAGAGAAGAGGAGGTGGTTCAAGAACCTGCTTCGAGTGTAGTGATTTGGGACACTTCATTGCTGACTGTCCCAATAAGAAAAAGAAGGTCGGGTACCACGATAACAACACTGAAGACTTCAAGTAGAAGAAGAACCGCTTCTACAAGAAAGGCAAGAACTCCAAGAAGTTCGCCAAGGCCATTGCATGCGCCTGCGTTGCTGCCTTGAGCAATGTGGACCTCACATCAAGCGAAGGCCTTACAAGCTCGGAGGAGGACGTTGAGAAGCCACGAGTCAAGACGAAGGACGACTTCACCAAACTTTGCTTCATGGCAAAGAATGATCACGACACTGACTCTGGCTTCGACTCTGACATAAGCGAGGTACCTCCCACTCTTGATGAGCTCTCTTCTGAACTTGATCATTTGCATGATGTTCTGCTCATGCAAGATGATAAGCTTCGCAGCGCTGTTCGTGAGAATAGAGAGTTTGAGTCTAAGTTGGAAAGTGCTGAGTATGAAATCACTTCGCTGAGGTCTAAGCTTGCAAAAGATGACATTGCTATTGAGTGTGAGTCTTGTTAAGTTATGATGAATGATCTTGCACAGAGGAAAAGTGTGCATGCTCAAGTTGCCAGTTAGCTTGAGAGTGCCCTTAAAGAGCTTGATGAATTCAAAGCTAGACCAACTCTTTTAGGTGCATGTCAGAAGTGCCCCAAGCTCACTAATAAATTAGAAGCTCAAACCCTCAAAGTCAAAGAGCTCGAGTCCAAGCTACTAGATGAGACTCACTCGAAAGTTCTCCCACCACCATGTGTAGTGTGTGGCTCTTTTAAGGATAAGCTTGCAATCACTAGAGAGGAAAACAAAATCCTAACCCAAGAAAATGACTATCTCATCTCTCGTCTCTAAAGAACCCTAGTGAGTGAAGAGAAGATTGAGAGTGACTTGGCAAGAGTCAAAGAATGTGCCAGTAGGTCAACCTATAACTTGGGCTTGGGATTTGAGAGGTGTGACAAGGAGAGTGAGAATATGGGTAAGTTTGTGTCTAGCTCTAGCTACAAGGATGAGGAACAGTCCATCAAACCCACTGACACATACTACCCACCTAACCCCAATCCTTAATTCAACCCAAAGCAAGGCGAGAAGCCAAAACCCAAACTCCCTGTGCAAGCTAAGCCTAAACATGAGAGTGTCTACATTTACATGTTCTGTGGTCGTAAGGGTCACTTGGATGAGTACTGTTATAGGCATAAGAGAATTGAGAGGATACAAGCTGAGTTAACTAGGAATGTGCATCATGATGATTTTGTTGGTTTTCAGCCTTGCTCTTTTTCTCGTGCCTATCGTGGATAGGGTCATTTCTCATATGTCTTTGATTTACGAAACAGAGGCTATGCGCAGCAGCGCTTTGGCGCCCCATAATTTCCCCATCGTGGTGAGTGTCGCTCGCGTGGATTTGGCTTTTACACAGATGATTTCTATCCTCACAACCACAGGTTTGAGTCGAGACGCTTTGACAAGCCACGCTTTTCCCATCGTGGTTCTCGTCCCATGCGTTCGACTGGTAATGTGCAAAGAACTGTGATAACTCCTGTAGGTCGTGTGATTCAGTGTTGGCTTTCCACGAGTTTTCTTTCTAACTCCAGCACTGAGTTATCGATCTTTACTTCTCGTTCTTTGTAGCCAGCAGGTGGAGGCCTGGAGAACAAATGGCTAATGGACTCCGGGTTTTCACGCCACATGATCGGAGATGCAAAGTGTTTCTCCAACCTCACTCCCTTGAAGCGCTGGGAGGATGTGACCTTTGGAGATGACAAGAGAGGGAGAGTGAAGGCAAGAGGTGCGGTAAAGGTAAATGAAAAATTCACTCTCAAGGATGTTGGTTTGGTTGAGCATCTCAAGTATAATCTCGTCTCTGTCTCTCAGTTGCTTGATGTTGGTTTGGAAGTACGCTTTAAGAAAAGTGCTTTTTGTGTTCTTGATTCGAATGGCTCTTTGGTTTGTGGGATTTCTAGTATTGGGAAAGTTTTTCAGGCTGATTTTGCTGGTTCTCCTGGCTCTCACAAGTTCTTGTTTGCTCAATCTTCTTCTGAGCTCTGGAAATGGCATAGGAGACTAGGTCACATGAGCTTTGACTTGCTTTGTCACTTGAGTGGCCTACGTTTGATCCTAGGATTGCCTAAGCTCAAATTTGATAAGGATTTGGTTTGTGCTCCTTGTCGTCATGGGAAAATGATTGCCGCTTCTCATCCACCAATCAATTTTGTGATGACTGAACGCCCTGGAGAGCTGCTTCATATGGACACTTTTGGTCCTTCTCGGGTTCGTTTGGCAGGTGGAAAGTGGTATGTTCTTATGATTGTTGATGATTACTCTTGCTACTCTTGGGTTTACTTTCTTGAGAGTAAGGATGAAGTGTTTCATCACTTTCAGAGCTTAGCTTTGAGGTTGTTCATAGAACTTCCAGGTGCATTACGAGTAATTCGCAGTGATAATGACACCGAGTTCAAGAATTCCTTCTTTGATGCTTTCTGCCTTGAGCATGGTATTGAACATCAGTTTTCAGTACCACGTGTCCCTCAGCAGAATGGTATGGTTGAAAGAAAGAACAGAACCTTGGTGGAAATGGCCCGGACGATGCTCGATGAGCATAGGACTCCGAGGCGGTTCTGGGCTGAGGCCATTAGCACTGCTTGCTATATTTCCAATCAGGTTTTCTTACGCTCAATTCTTAATGTGACTTCCTATGAGCCACGCTTTGGGAGGAAACCATCTGTTTCTCGTTTGCGCGCTTTTGGTTGCAAGTGCTTCATTCTCAAGCGTGACAATCTTCATAAGTTTGAGTCGAGATCTTTTGATGGCATCTTTCTTGGCTACACCCTTCATGGTCATTCTTATAGAGTTTTGAATTTGGAAACTAACACCATCGTAGAGTCCTGCGATGTAATCTTTGATGAATCAAACTCTTGTATAAGCAATATGGTTGAGACTGCACTTAACAGGGAGATGGAGGAGAGTATCTTTGTAGAAGAGGACCTACAGGGTTTGGATGATAACGATGATGAGTCATTCCATCCCACATCTGAGCTTGTTCCTGCTGCTTCCACAACTCCAGCAAAGGGTCCAGAAGCTTCTACATCGACCTCAGCAGCTGTTGAGCCAGCTCCAGCTATGGTTGAGGGGGAGGTACGCTCTGAGAGAGAGGCTCCTCAGCATATTCAGCGTCAACATCCACCTCAACAGATGATCGGTAATCTCTATCAGAGGACAACAAGGTCAAGGTCTGCACATCTCGTCTGCTTTACTAATTCTCTCTTTGTTGCCACCTTTGAACCTCAAGATGTTGGACACGCATTATCTGATGAACATTGGGTTAATGCCATGCATGAGTTGGAAAACTTTGAGAGAAACAAAGTGTGGACCCTAGTAGAGCCTCCTGTTGGTGTCAATGTCATAGGAACCAAGTGGGTTTTCAGAAACAAGCATGGGGAAGATGGTGAGGTTGTTAGAAACAAGGCTAGGCTTGTTGCCCAGGGTTTCAGTCAAGTTGAGGGCTTAGACTATGGGGAAACCTTTGCTCCTATTGCACGCATAGAAGCCATTAGGATCTTGCTTGCATTTGCTATCTGTAAGGGCATTAGACTCTACCAAATGGATATCAAGAGTGCTTTCCTAAATGGTTTCATAGAAGAAGAGGTTTATGTGAGATAACCACCTGGCTTTGAGCACCACAAATACCCAAACCGTGTGTACAAGCATCAAAAGGCTTTGTACGGGCTAAAGCAAGCACCTAGGACATGGTATGTTAGACTTAAGACCTTCTTACTAGAGCGCGGGTATGTCATGGGGTGTGTTGACAAAACCTTATTCACTCTAAAGCATGACAATGACTTTTTAATGATTCAGATTTACGTGGATGATATCATCTTTGGAGGTTCCTCTCATGCTCTTGTGTCCAGATTTCAGGAAGCTATGGAAAGTGAATTTTAGATATCGATGATGGGCGAGCTCACCTTCTTTCTTGGACTTCAAATCAAGCAGTGCAAGCAAGGCACCTTCATACATCAAGCCAAGTACACAAAGGATCTCTTGAATAAGTTCGACACGGTCAATGTGAAGCCGTTGTCAACACCAATGTCCACAACAACGACATTTAACCCTGACGAAGACTGTGAAGCGGTGGACCAAAGGGAGTACAGGAGCATGATTGGCTCCCTCTTGTACCTGACGGTGACAAGACCCGACATACACTTTACAGTATGTCTTTGTGCTCGCTTTCAGGCTTCCCCAAGGGTGACTCATCGCAAGTCTGTCAAGCGCATCTTTAGGTATCTCAAATACACCCTTGAGTTCGGTCTTTGGTACTCTGCATCTTCATCTCTTGATCTCATTGGGTATTCGGATGCGGACTTTGCTGGGTGTAGAATTGATAGGAAGAGCACTTCTGGTACTTGCCATTTCTTGGGTACTTCTGTGATCTGTTGGTCTTCTCGTAAGCAGTTGAGTGTAGCCCAATCCACCACAGAGGCTGAGTATGTTGCTGCTGCTAGCTGCTGCTCACAAATCCTATGGATAGTATCCACTATGAGAGACTATGGGTTAACCTTTAAGGGTGTTCCACTCATGTGTGATAACTCCAGTGCTATATGCTTAGCCAAGAACCCAGTCCTACATGGTAAGGTCAAACACATAAATATGACATTCCACTTCCTGAGAGATAATGTTGTGAAAGGAGATGTTGAGCTCAAATACATTAACACTAAACACCAATTGGCTGATATTCTCACCAAGCCCCTAGATGCTTCGAGATTTGCTTTTCTTCGGGAGGAGTTTGGTGTTTGCCATCCTTATGACATCATTTGAGGGGAAGTTGGTGTTCTCTTGCATATATGTATCTTATCTTTTTGCATTGCATCTCATATGTAATATATGCATTGGTAGATGAGCTTTGATTCTTATGCTTTCTTACATTTCTCTTTGCTATGATAGAGCTTGAGCTAAGTTGTGTGGATGTGATAGTAATCTCTCATGCTTAGATTTTCTAGATAGCTTGTTATAAACTCTTTTGAGCAACTTGCTAATCTTAAAGGTAAACTTAGCTTCTTATGAATCTTATGCACTTTTCTTGCTAAGACTTGCTCACCATGTGCATAATTGCTTTTATCCCTGTCAAGACTTGTGTTGAGGCTAGTCTAGAGGATATCTTAACTTTGGCACCTTGTGTTTGCGAAATGGAAGGCTTTGCAAATATTTAGTTTATGATGGAATATTGTGGGAACGTGTGTTCCTTTTGCCGCAAAGACATGCTCTTTTGTCTTGTGAATAAATCATAAAAAATCTGCTAAGTGCCTTGATCAAATAATTCAAAAATGCTAAATCCAAATATTGTGACTTGAAGCCTCGGGGTGTTTGCCGTACCCAGTCGTGCGACCCTCCGTATGGATAAGAGGACACATGAGGATAAACAATAATCACTTGATCAAATGAGTCTTTGTTGCATATGTGAGCGTTTGTAAAGCTCATTTTCTGCGAATGCTTGTTGCCCTAGTTGAGATTGAGGCTGGCTAGTTCCTTTTGATTCACTTCATGCCTATTTTGTCTTGGATGGGAGTACTTATACATGTGGTGGCAGTTTTTCTCATGATGAGTAAATTTTATTCTATCTAAGCTAGTCAATCTTTTTGCTTAGCTTGTATAGCTCTTGGTGTTTATGCTTTGCTATCTATTTTTTTGGTCTTTGTATGATGGTAAGCTATTGCTTTTACACCTCATGGCTCGATGTTTTTTATTAGCACAGTTAAATGTTTGTCTATATAATTGTTGAAGCTCCTTAGATTTGCATTTTCATGCATTGCATGTTTGCTCTTTTGCCTCTTTGATGAGTTCATTATCAAAGGGGGAGAAATAAGTGCCTAAGGGGAGAATATGTTGGGTCATGCACAAATAATGCTAAGAAACTTCAAATGGTCCATTTTGCATTATATGAGACCTACCATAAGTTAAGGGGGAGCATATCGTATCCTTGAGCGTTTCATTTTGCATTATATGAGACCTACCATAAGTTGAGGGGGAGCATATCATGTCCTTGAGCGTTTTCTTGCGCTTTTCACACTCTTTGCGTTTTAAGTGGCTTTCTTTACCAACTCTTGGTTTCGTGATCCCTATTTTGCTATATGGCCTAGTTTTCACCTTTCCTTTGGGTTTGGTGCATTTGGTGTTGTCAATGTACTCATCAAAGGGGGAGATTGAGAAACCATATGAATATGTGCCATGGTTTGCAATATGTGATGAGTAATTGACATTGGTTGAGTCTGTGTTTGAGTTAAAATACGAAAATCTGGGGATTGCATGAGTTTGTGCATATCATGGTTTTGACTAACCGGAGTTGGTGAGAATGTTGGAGAGTTTACAGGAGATGGGAAATGTGTTTGCTTGTCTCATGATGTGTAGGTCACTGGAGTCAACTTGGCGGTCAACGACGAGAGGATCGGACATAAGTAGGAGACTTGGGGCCGGACGATCGGGAGGCCGGGTGAAGTTAAGGGTGATCCACACCGTATATGTGGAGAGGCAAGAAGCACGGACGGTTTCGTGGTTGAGCCTCAAAACCATGGGTGGTGATCAAGACGGCGGGGTTGACCAAATCAAAGGTGATCGGGAGTCGGTGTAAGTAGAGGCTTCCAATGGACCGGAGGCGGGAGAGACTTGCCGGCAAGGAGGATCACGGGACGAGGTGACACGCGTCAAGATCGTGAAGCCTTGCTTTGGTGGAAGTGAGCATGAAGTCACGCTTTGAGAAGCATGCAAGGCAGTTTCCTGGTTTGGACCTCAAAACCGGTGACGGTGGGTGGTGGTGCACATGGCACCATCGCGGAGCTTGCGTCGAGGCCAAGCAAAGTTGTGAAGGGCTCGATGGTGTTCGGACGAAGAAAAAAGATTTGGACTGTTTTACCCCTGGTGGTAGGTGGCAATGAGTTATAGGTCAAGGGCAGAGTTGGCTTAGATCCTAGGCCTATATAAGGAGAAGTGTGGCTGGTGGGAGAGGTGCCTCTTCTCATTAGTCTTGTTAGGACTTTATTCAAAGTGCTAGGAGAGGCCCTCATGTAATAGAGGAGAGAAGAGGGTGTGTGAGAGATATTTCTTTCTCTTCCAAATAGTGGGAGAAAGAGGATGGCTTCCTAGCCTTGTATCCATAGATATTGTAAGCATGTTTCTATGATATGAGAATTATTTTCGTGCTCAAGATCTTCCTCTCTCCCTAAATCCCAAATTTCTCTTTTTCTCTATTTTTGGAGCTATTTTCGTAGGAATTTTTTATCTCCTTTTCGGGCAAGTTTTTGGGACAGATTTCATGGAAAACTTGGTGCTAAGATGAGCTAGAACAAATCCCCATAGGTCCTTGACTGAATCCATAGCTCTAGCATTTTCGATTTGAAAGATTTCTCAAGTTTTCCCTTTTTGATGTTCTTGGCACAAGATCTGAAATTCATGATGAATTCTTAAGCCAATTGAGTGGATCTTCTAGGATTAGGGTCGTGATGTGTTGAGGATTGGCTGGTCCAAAAATAGCACATTTTGGAGATCATTTGATTGAGTTTTGGAGAGATTTAAGGGAAAATTGCGACAGTTTTCTGTTCTGTCGGGGGTCGATCGGCACTGCCAATGCCTGGACCGGCATTGTCGGTGGGTCAGAACCCGGATCGGTACTGTTGATGCCACGACCGGCACTGCTGGTGGCTTTGGTCCGAACACCGCATCGACTGCCAATGGACTTGATCGACACTGCCGATAGTACCATTCGGCATTGCCGATGATCGTCCAGTAACCTATTTTGAGTTTCTTCTTTGACCGTGTCAAGTCTTTGCTGCTCTACTTTGTTTTCGTTGTGTTCCACTGTTGTTGTTGATCACTTCTAGGGTTGACATATCATAAGTTGATGTGTGTTGCCTTAGTGATCGGTTTAGAGGTTAGCTTGGGTTATAATTAGGATATAGGCCAAGTTCTTGTAAAAAATTTTAATTGGCTCCCATTCAACTCCCCCCCCCCCTGGTCGCCTTCTCGGTCCTTCATATGTATTGAGATAAAAAAATTGAAAACAATTGTTAAATGGTCATAATGTGTTCCAGATGAGAAATCACAAAATCGTAGTGTGTTACAGACAAATTCGACTTTGTCGATGTGTTGGAGACGAAGCCATGTTTTCTTAGTGTGTTACAAATAATTTTATCTTTTTTAAAAAATAAACCTTTTTAAATTAATATTTTAATAATAGATCATATCAATCTATATTGGCAGAATTTAGACCATTTGGTTGCACCAAACTGTCCGACACGACTCGTGATAAACCGTTTGTCGTGACTAAGACTTGGTGAAATTCAAATATCCTACCTTAGAGTCGGGTGTTTGAATTTCACCAAGTCTTAGTCACGCCAAACGGCTTGGCGCCACTCATGTTTTGGTCACACCATTCGTTTTGGCGCGACTCTCTTGCACCCGAGGTTGCCATCTATCCAACGTGAAAATTTTGATCCACGTGACGTCAGTCGCACCGGAGGAGGACAGGGTACCATGATCACTTGGGAAGACTTCGAGTCCGACCTCACCTAGCTTAGGAGAGCTCCAGTGTTTGATCGCATCGAAGCTGTATTGTAGCCTTTAGAAACAGTCGGCCTTCCGATCATGTAAACTACAATGTTACTTCCATGGGATCAGCTAAAGTGTTGTTCCTTGGATTATTCATGTAAATGTTTCTTTACTAATATATCATGTCATGATCGTTGGATGTCTTTTTTTTTTTTTTTTTTTTTGAGTCGATCGTTGGATGTCTTCCCACTGTAAAACCATCCTTCTCAGTTTTCAGTTCCAAACCATTCTTTCAGCTCGACCATTCTTCCGATTATTCTTTGCTTGATTGAAGACCTTTGTGTTAAACTGAAGAATCAGTACTTTTGAATCAGAAGAGTAGAGTACAGAGCACACTGAAATTTATCGACAGACTAGGCTAATTTTGCGTCAGGCCCCCCGCACGCGTCTGTATATGGTTTAAGTTTAACCATGGGGTTACAAAATTTGTGTAAGATTAATTAATTAAATGTGTCAGATTAAATAAATATACTAAAGATCATTATTTCTGAATCAGAGCAGCACAGTAGACTGAAATTTATTAATAGACTGGGCCAAGTTTGTATCTGGCGCCTGTATATAAATAACCACAGGATTATAAACTTAACAACGCCCGTATTACTCCGCACGTTGTATATGATCTCTCATATCTCTGATATGTGAAACGCAAATTTTATCTGCACTGACAATGATCTCAGTATTCAGAAACTTACAGCAGGATATTGGGTCATCATATTACATCGTGATTACTTTGGTAAGGGCAAACGTGCATCAATGTTTTGTTACGGATTAATATAATTTTATCTTTCTAACGCAGTATGTTTATACTTTTTGGTTTGAACAGAAATATGCTGAACCATACCCCTACAGAAATGCGGTATGTTACTAAACTAATATAAACGTAGCTGAGAAAAAAAAATAGCTGAATCATACCCCTACAGAAAGGCCATGACAATCTCTTTTGCTGCTTTAAGGTCATTAGGAAGAAATCTTACGATCAGCTTCTCCAGACAGATGGGCACTCCTTTACATGCACTGCCTAAAAAAACTCGACCTGTCGGAAGAAGAAGCCCCTCCCTCCCCCTCCCCCCCCCCCCCCCCCCCCTCCTGCACGACGGCATTCAATTAAGGAGAAGAGCCCCTCACACAAGCCAAGAAAACTCCTGAACCCCCTCCCCTATCCTACACAGGAACTCAGCTGCGTGCACTGCCTATCAAAAGCTCTCGAAATAACACTAATACTCTCAGCATATAGATCACACCGGAATAACAGAATTGAGGAAATGGACTTCCAATTCAACAAAATATGATATATAATGCACACATCACTTTTCAATATATATGTAGTACATTGAGTAATATAAAAGATGGACAACATCAGCCATGTTACAATGAGGCAACAAGGACTACGAGTATGCCATTTTTATTTGATAAGAACACAACATTTTATCTGTACATAGAATAGCATACACCCTCGATTCTCTCAAAAGGAACCACATCAAGATTTTGTCTTTTCTTAGGGCTACAACAAAATAGTCAGGACAACTCGAAAGGAACAAATACTGCTACTATGGAAAGATTAGTTTCTTGATGCTACTTCCTGAAGGATTGAGTCCAAAAGCTCATCTAATAAGATAACTAGAGAATGAATTAATGATGGTTCTTCAGTTGGCTTTGAATGATGTTCATGACGCTGGTCCATTTTTTCTTCTCCTATAAATCCTTTTAGAAGAACGAGGGGCTCCAGCATCAGCACTTGGTGCTGCAGTTGTATCAAGGACAACTCTTGCATTCTGAGATTCACTGGCACTAATCTGCCTCCTCAAACGCAAGATCTCACCTTTTGCTGTGGCCAGTTCATCTTCAAGCATTTTAGACCTCATTTCAAAATTCTCTCTCTCGGTCCCAAGCTTTTCTATAATATTCTGAGCATCCTTCATATTTTCCTGAGCTTCAACTGTACTTTTCTTTTGTTCCTCAAGAGCCTTTGATAGCACCTCTTTCTCTTCCTTAATAGAAGAAATCCTATAATTAGTGTTTTCCAGCTGTTTAGACAGCGATAGTGTACTCTCATTCACCTCATTCAGTGATCTAGTGGCCTCATCCAAATCAACTTCAAGAGCTCTTCTTGCTTCAGACTCTATCAGTGATTGTTTTACCAAAGCTTCAAGCTCCCTATTTAGAGTAGCATTAATTTTACGTTCTTTAACAAGCTCATTTGTCAAGGACTCTAACTTCTTATATGCATCTAACAACTCTTTATTAAGGTCACCATGAGCTTCACTAACAGACACTAATTGACTGGAGGTGACTTCAAGTTCTTCCTGTGACCTTTTAAGTACCCCCCTGAGTGAGGCCAGCTCGTCTGAAAGAGTTGCAGAAACTGATTCTGCCTCAGCAATTTTATTAGCCAGGGTCTGTTTCAGTTGAGTTGACTCATCTGTGAACTTTGAAATCTGAGTTATCAAGTCCTCATTTGATTTCTTTACTTCGTCAAGCTCTTCTGAGAGTTTGAACACCTCATCTTTGGAATCTCTTAGTGCCTCCTCAGTGGACTTAACAAGATCTGATAAATCTTTCCGGGCCATGATTTCTGTGTCTAGCATTGTTCTAGTGGTGTCCAATTCATTGTTCAACTCTGCAATTGTACTTCTGTCTTGACTTGAGTCACTTAATGCAGAAGAAAGTTTTTCTTCAAGCAGATTAAGCTGAACATCTTTCTCCAACAATAGTTCAGAATCACGAGATGCCCTCTCTTCAGAAGCAGTTTTTAGGTCTGAATACTCTCTCATTAGCTCACTTATTTTTTCTTCTGCTTCATCCTTTTCAGTGTATAGTTTTTGAACTTCCTCATTCAATGAATCAATTAATGTTCTCTTTGATATTAGTTCATCTTTATCTGTAAGAACATCTTTCTCCAGTTGTTTTATTCGGGAAGTCACCTGTTCTAGATTCTCTTTGGTTTGATGGTAGATCATATTCAGGTTTTGGTAGTCATCTTGCTTGGCAGAAAGCGATGAGCTGAGTTCCCTGGTGTATTGCTCCTTACCATTTATCTCTTGGCTAAGCAGATTTACCTTGTCATGCAAAATGTCAAGCATCTCCGTCTTTTCCTTCAATTTGCCTTCAAACAAATGTCTGTCTTCCTCTGCTTGAACAATACTCATCTTAAGTTCATCTATCTCAAGGTTAAGCTGCTCAACTAGCTCCTTCTCCTTTTGAACTTCCTCGGTTAAAGATGCTACAGTCTTTCTAGATGAAGCTAGTTGGTCTAGAAGCGAAGCTTCCTCCTCCTGAAACTTCCTAGCTTGTTTCTTCAGTTCTGCTTGTTCATCCAATATACTTTTCTCATAGATTTCTCTAAGCATAGACATTGCTGCCTCGTTTTCAACCAATTTGGCCTCCATCTGGATAAAAGAATATAACATTTGTTAAAAGAGAATCTAGCTTTCACAAATTCAATTCGAGTACAGTATCAAACAAATGAAGGCCCTTTCCATTATCATTTTACATATGACTCGAGCTGCCCAGGGATGGACAGCAAGTATTCAGGAATCACTAAGAGCAAAGCAAGATAACCAAATGAGCAAAGTAAGCATACAGCATATTGATTTGCTTGTTTGATTCCTCTTGATCAATACAATGCAAAGCACTCTGTAAGACTCTGAACACAATAAACGCTTATGAGGACATCCATATCACAGATGCTAAACCAAATAACAACGAATTTTCATACATAAAGAAATAGTGTTCTTTCAGTATTAGAATATTTGCATCTATTATAGAACAAGATTCTCAGAGTAAGGAAAACAGACAATTCAGCAAATTATAATTTATAAATCCAGTGAAAATCAGAATAAATGAATGAACAATGGACCATGGACATAATAAATCAAAACAAAACTAGAATGCAGGACATGATTATTTCTTCGGTACGCTGGATAATGATATGCCAGTGGTATTATTATGGCATACAACTTTTCTTTCCATGCATATAAAATTTAGGGAGAAAAATACAGAACTAATAAGTAGCAGTAAGATATAATTTGTTAAGTGCTGAATAGTGATAACATAACAGATGGCATACAGATGAGATGGTCGATTGCAAGGCTTTCTTTTCTTGTTGAGAAGTACCAAGAAGTCCAGCGAAAACACCAGAAGCAATAATTGCAATTGCATTCAAAAGGCCAACAAGTGGATTCCTAGAAGATGATCCTTCCACATCAGGCTGAAGTAGGTTTTCCTCAGGTTCTTCAGGTTGAGTTCCCTCAGTCTCTGAAACATCCGCTCTATCTGAAAAAATAAAATAAAATTTATTAGAAAAGGTTGCCGATTCATAGTTTGTGATTAGGTGTTTTCAGTCAAAATAATGAAACATACGCTCCGATATGTATTCAGTTGACGTCCTAGAATCACTGCCTCTGACCAATTATGTATTTGATACAACATAGATTGTTATATGAAAATCATATCATTACAGTCAAAATATTTCCATAATACCATAATCGCATTGTCATATAGAACAATGTAAAGTTATCAGATGCAACTGTTAAAGACCATGAGAAGTAAAAAACGTCAGATAAAAGAAAACCAGGGTAGCAAAACATAAACTCTATTTATGAGAGTTTATGAGCAGGACATGTGGGTGCGCACATACAAGAGAGGTGCGTGTGCACTCTTCATCCTGAAGCAGTTTGAGTAATTTCTCTCCACGTTCTGAAGCTTAATGACCTCAACAGAAATTTGAAGCAGCAACTGATGTAGCATGCAGGTCTAACGTGATTATGAAGATTGGACATAGAAGTTATTTCAGATGATTTATTTTTTTATAATTATTTGATGATTCAGATTGAGTGAAGGGAACCTATCAAAATTCAGTTTTCTGTATCGCTCTAAGCATACTAAATAGATACAGGCTAACTGTACTCAAATAAAATTATGATTAGAACTGAAGTCCTGAGAGTAGTCCAAAGCTTATACCATACAAGTATATACAAGATGCTGTATCAACTAAAATAGCAAAATGGGTAGAGTTGAGGTCACCTAACAACTTTCCCTGAAAGGAAATGTAAAAAGGCATGCTAGACAAACGTGACCATCAGCATTTCCTTTGGATTTCGGAGCGTTTATTACTCACCAGTAACGAGATCCACAGTCGAGGGCTGCGCCCTAGCCGTCGCCTGTGCTGCGGCGTCGCGGAGTCGGAGGAGCGGGAGCACCGAGACGCCGACCAGGAGCACAGCCCTCCTCCCCGTGGCGACATCCACCGCCACCGTCGGGGAGCGGGCCGTGTTGGCCGAGGCAGAGACAGCAGTGGGGACCCGCCCCGAGCCGCCGCCGGGGGGGAAGCGAGAGGGGAAGACGGAGGGTGGCGGCGCCGGCGGCGAGAGGAGGAGGAGGTGGTGGTAGCCCATTCCGGCGTCGCCGATGCCCTAGAACCCTAGACGCCTCCCCGCTCGCCGCCGCCGCTGCTGTGCTCGCTGGAGATTCGAGTGTGGCAGTCACGTGAGCATTCGGGGCAGCGGAAATGGCGCTGCGTTTGGGAGCGGCGACGCGGAGGAGACGGCTGTCCAGTGTTATTTCCATGGGCCCTCGCCATGATGATATCGTGTTTTTGGGACGGTATCTTTCTCGGCCTCGCCCATGATGAATAGTCCAGAAATAGAACCATTTTGGGCCCTAGCCTTCATTACACAGGCCCGTTGAGAACATGAATTTTATATTTTTGTCGAGTATACCGCGGAAACGGGAAACTGATTTCGTATTGTACCCTACAAAATTAGGATTCATTAAGACATAGTCTATACTAGCTTTTCTCGAAAGAGCAAGAATGATCTCAAGCTGCATGTGAGAGCTAAGAAATTATGCTCTACAAATTCTTGGGCAAAAGATCCAGACTTCCAGAGTTCTATACTTTGTTTTTCTAGGTTTTCTAGACAGACGCGAACCTGTGTCTAGCCATTAAACGCGACTAAATCCGGCGACGCAAGACAAACTCCCAATGTTTTTCTAGATGTAGACACAAGACAAACATAGACACGTGTCTAGCCATTAAACACGATTATTATCAATTAAATGGTCTAAACATGTGTTTTGATCATCTAGACACAAGACGTAGCCTTTAAGTCCAAGTCTCGATATCGTCTAGACGCTTTAAACGCACGTCTAGAAAAACAGTGCTCACAAATGGTGGGAACAAACCGTCGTGTTATGTCCGTTCCTCAACATTGCTTATGTGATATCTGATTGAAATTCAGGCTGCACAGATGCACCTTATTAACAACTTTATCAGACAAGCTTAACAAGTATCAGAAAGAGCAAAATGAAACTTCACGACAGGTTTTCAAGCATAATCCCCATTGAAACGTCGCAACTCGCAACTAGTGCCTAGTGTTTCCTAGATACAAACCATCACCTTCCCACCAGTTTTTTGCGACATTTGAACAGATATCAAGCAAAGTAACAATGAAGGAAGAATCATGATGATTCTTAAATCAGTTCTGCTCAAAAGCAACAGCGCAATTAAACAAAGCAGCTCAATGCCATTATCTCATAATAAAGTTACAATTACAGGATGCAAACATTGTCATTGCTGCTTAGGAGGAAACCGAAGAAGAGAGGGAGAGAAAAAAAGAAGGAACTTGCACTGCCGAATAGCCTTAGGACCAAAATTACAGTGCTAAAGGCAGGCAAGCCCTCCGACCTAAAAGCCTGAGAAGCTCAGAACTCAGCAAATTTATGAGGCTAATGGAGCTTCCGATCCTTCAAATGATGAAATGACCAATGCCACCGAATCTCTCAACTGCTGAAACATAACTTACAAAACCAGCAAACTGATGACAATGGTGCTGGTGAAAACTGCAATGGTTGAAATTATTGATCATCTACCACATCACTGCCCAGGAATCAGGGGAGCTGGGTGTCAACAGGTCCAGTCAACACAACCATTCCAGCCATGAATATGTCATCGCTCAGTGATGACGATGAACCAAATGAGCTGAAGGAGGACATCACAGTGTCGGTCTGCTCTTCCTCTTCAACAAGGATCTCTTGATCACTGCAGTTTACGGTGCAGAATGCATCGTCGGATCTGCAAAGGAAATTCAGCAAATTGTTCAGTGTTTCCAGGTTTTTGCAATAACTATGAAACATGAACTTATCACAATGCTAGTCGTCCAGTCATTTCATACTGAGTTTTCCCTAAATCCAAGAAATCCAGCTCGAGACTAATAATAGATCATCAGAATGTTCAATTGGTCTACTTATTGAAGAATGTTGAAACCAGTGAACACATCCAGAAGATAAACCTATGTAAATTTGCAAATTTCCCAAAGATCCACATGTATATCAGCAATCATCAGTTGTTCACGGTTATTATTATAACATGCAACTTTTGAGATGATCAAATCGAGTTATGGTAATGGTACTTGTCTTAGCCATTTTATACTGAACTTCCTAAACTGAAGAAATTCAATCCGAGGCTAATAATAGATCATCAGATTGTTCAATCAAACTATGTATACATCCATAAGATTAACATATCAAAATTTGCAGATTCCCCAAAGAACAGAACACGCAGCATTGATTTAACAGATCCAGAAGTCAATCCCAATCATGAGTTGTCTACAGTTCTAATCTTACCACAAAACATTTGAGACGATGGAATCGACGACATACCGATAAACGCAACCGTCGCTGCCATCCAGCTCCTCCTTGCAAGTGAAGCAGGAGTCGGGAACCTCCTCGCCGGAGCACTTCACCAGCCAGTAGGACTCCGCCCCTTCCTTCACCTCCATGGCTTCCACGCTCTCCCCATGAGGGACAAGCACCGTGACGGGCTCCAGGATGCAGTCCCCGAAGATGCGGGTGGTCTTGGGGTTGGGCCCGTGCGCGATGATGCAGGTGTAGTCCTCCGACTGCTCCACCTCCGTCGCCGACACCGAGCCGACGTACCTGCCAGCCGGCAGCGACGACCCGGGCGCCGGGACCCTGCCGAGGTCGGCGGCGGACAGGCTGCTCGCAGCGCCGAGCCGGTGGGCGCGGCCGGGCGCGACGATGGGCTCTGGACCAGACTTCAAATCCCCGTAGGATTTGCTGCACGGCACCGGCATGGCGGCGGCGGTGGCGGTGGGCCCCACCTTCCCGAGCTCGGGAGGCGGGCGGGCGCAGTCCTTGGGGTGGGAGGCCCAGGACTGCTTGGCGGTGGCGAGGTGGTGCAGCGGCTTGAACGGCGACGGCCGCACCTGGAGGGGCCCGAGGAGGCGGTTGGTGGCGCCGGCGAGGGCGTCGTCGTCGTCGACGATGCCGCCGAGCCCGGGGCGGTGCGAGTCCCAGCTCCGGGGGGACCGCGGCGACCGGAGGAGCGAGGGGAAGGCCCAGAGGTCGAGCGGCGACGTCGGGCTGCGCACCGCCGCCGGCGACTCGCAGTCCGGTGTAAGGCCCACCAGCAGCCTCGGCACGGGGAAGAACCGCGGCCTCCCCGCGGCGCCATCGTCCGCCACCACGCGCCGCCGCAGCAACATGCTTCGCCGTCGATGCTGCTCAAGTCCTCCCTTACCTGGACATGCGAGTCCAGCAGAGGAATGCGAGATCAGCGCAAGAGAAAGCAAGGCGAGAAAAATCCCCCTCCCCCGAGAAACGGAGAAAGGGCCAAACTGAACCCCCCGCACGAACCAAACAGGCAGCGGAAGCTCCCACGCCACCGAGCGCAACAGGACAAAGCGGCGGGGCGAGGCCAACGGTGACGGCGGGGATAAGGCCGGGTGAGAAGGAATCTCTCCTCAAATTGCAACGGGCGAGAGGACGGTCGAAACGCCAGCGCGTCCCATCCCACCTGAAGAAGCCGCCGCTCTTGTTCCCTTCCTCCTCTCTCTCTCTCTCTCTCTCTTTCTCCTTGCACAATGTAAAACAATGGTGCGAGGAGAGAGAGAGGGGATATGGAGCCGGCTGGTCTGTGAGCGCACAGACGCAGTAAAATGCCGCTGCGGCACTGCAGTCACTGCCACTCGATGGGATGGGATGGGATGGCACTCTAGAGTAGGGCGGCGGCGTTTCTCTCTCCGCGCTCGTGTCGCAGGCCTCGCCTTGGCGTGAAGCGCGCATCAAAATCAGAGAGAGCAGTGAGGTGACGGGTGGTGGGCGGCCTGCCTCTTCTGCAGACCGCCTGGGCTTGCTTCTGAAACACTACTCCCCGCGCCGCCCATTCATGGCTGTCAGTAGAGCGTAGCGTAGGCATTCTTCAGTCGGTCGGTCGCCACGCTACGCTAGGCAGTAGCCGGCCACTGTGAATGTGCTCTTTTTCTTTTTTTTCTTTCGCTCGTATCTGACTCGCCTTCGTAGTCGGCCAATGTGACACACAGACAAATAGGGGTGAAAACGGTGACGGAAATTCTCCATATATTGATAATTATTATTGAAAAAATAAGAAATAGGAAAATAATTATGAGAAATGCGAAAATAATAACAGAAATAGGAAAATTTTAATGAAAATAAAAATAAAAACAATAAATCTGATTTTCAATCGAATGGACGATATACCGTATTCGTTTAAAATTTTTCGTGAAAAATATCAAATTTCTGAAAAAGTAACCTTTGTTATAGAAATAATCAAACTCAAATGGACCTTATCATCACAATCTTAAGATCCATAGCATTAAATTTCTTCTTAAACTTCTGATTATTGTTGCGTGTATCCTACAACACCTCTTAAAACTATTATTTTCTTATATGTCATATCACTCTAATTTATTATATTAACTATGTCGATTTTGAATTATTTTCGTCATGTTAGATGAATGGTATGATTAATTATATGATTGTGTTGACGTGAGTATCTAGGATAATGTAATAGCTGATAGTTATCGATCATAATTATCGATTTTCGATCGATATCAACATATTTTCATACCGATAATTTCATGTTCGATTCCCGATAGTATTATTATTGTTTTTATTTCCGAGCTTATTAGTTTCGTTTTTATTTTCAACTGCAAAATATAGTTAAGAAATAATAATGCTAATTTTCGATTATTTCTAATGTTTTTATCCCTAAGAAACATGGCCAAAACTCTAGGAACGACGGAGAAGCTCGTGCGTTTCTCGATCGACGGTCACGGCGGCAGGGGTATGATCCAACGGTGAGCAAAAGGGATCCGGGGTTATGCCCTTCCTCGTGTGGCGGGGCCCAGATGCCAGGGTGGGTCTAACGTTATCCAGGAGAATTGTCAAAAAAAAAAAAACGTTATCCAGGAGTACTGCCACGCGCCTTTATGGGGACAGTAAAATGGCCCGATTATGACAAAAGGATGATGAGCCTGCAGCGGGTCCACCGGAGGTGGCGCGGCGGGATTCCTTTCCTGTGCCTTTTACGGTTTACCACCCTCCTCCTTCCTCCTGATTTGTTTACCGCGTTTGAGCACCTGGGGGACGGGCAATGTGGAAAGCATGACCTTTTTTTTTAAGAAAACACGTTTATAAAGGGCTAATTCTTTTTCAATCATTTATATACAAGAAAATTTACCACATTAAAAGGACAACCAGTCTGATGAAAATGATTGGAGCATGAGAATAGTAAATTCTGATTTTTGCTTGTCATAGCATTTCTAGCAAGAGTGTCAGCTAAGTGATTATTATCTGTACGAATATGATGAAAGTGTATTTCAATATTTTTATTTTTTCTTTCACTTCTCTTGTGATCTGTCTTATGCGCCAATCTGGACAGATTTCTTCATGATTGTTGAGGCTGGAAACCAAACTCAAGTTATCAATGAAGAAATCACAATTTTGATTCCTAACCTATCAACAATCCTCCAGATACCTTCTGCATGTAAAGGAGACTTAGGTTGGATTATTAAAACTTGAACTTGAAACCATGGAAAAGGATCTCCCTGATATGAAAGACAAGTACCTATTCTTTGTAGAAAGCATGACTTGTTCAGTAACTATGTACTGTACTACGGTTCAAAATACTTGTACTATAATCACAAATACTTGTACTGTGTAATTATCTGACATCATGTCAATGTTCATTCTTAATTAATTATTTTGACAATAAACGTACGTGAGTTTTTAGTGTGGTGTGCTGCGGAAGCCGCCATGACTAGGTTGCAACCACCGAGTTTTTAACACAAGGTTCTCCCACAGCACTGATGAAATGAAATAAATCACCATTATCTCTATAGTTGTCATATCAATTGATTCGCTGCAGTGCTTTTTTGTGCCGGATGGACAGTTGCTCGGTTCACTCAGCCCAAATTGTTGCATCTTGACCAGTTCGACCCACTGCAACTGCAATATTTGGTGCTCGTACAAACGTATTTGAGAGAGAGAGAGAGAGAGAAAGTATTGCAGGTAGTACAGACGTACTCGTATTTGAGAAAGAGAGGAGAAGAAGAAGAAAGGGTTGCACGTATATTTTGACGAGACTCCGTTGCAGAGCAGAGCACGTGTATTTTGCAGAGACTCCCGTTTACAGAGCACAAGTTCTTAACGAAACTGACCGGCAACACTAATTTTCTACTACGTTTATTGGACAAATAATCCATTTTGTAGGACTCATGCAGCACGTAGCCGTGTACTCGTATCAGCGAACAAGATTTCACATGTAAGCAGAACAATGCTAAAGAAGAACAAGAGGAGAGGAGCACCTTTGGTTGAGGCTGGGCCATGCAATGAAGGATGGTCCATCTGATCAGATTCAGGTTCTGTTGGGAGGCTGGCCAAGGCGCTGTGGGTGATTCCAAGCCTTTTTTGTTTGTGTTTGGATTCATTGGTCGTCGGATGGGGATATGTCATATGTATGGACCCGTGGAGTACAGATCCTCTGCAGTTGTGCATTAGCATTAACAGAGGCTGTCATGTGGGCCAGCGGACTGGCGGGCCCACATGTCAGCCTTTGTTAATGCTAATGCACAACTGCAGAGGATTTGTTTCAGGCTTGAAGAGGACCAGTGGCTGGGGTCAGGGATCATCCTACATCTTGCGGGCCCAAAGCCTACTTTTTATCTTGTTCCATTGTGTTTTTAGGAAAAAAATATAGTCAATATTCCAGTATATGAGTGATAAAATTAACTTCCTTAGCATTTGTTGCGGCATTGAATCCTTGAAGAAAATTAATTGTTAAATTCGAAGGAACATATTCTCATCCATGGAAATTCAGCTACGAAACACATTGCCAGGACCCCAGGATCTTCACCTAGAACAACTGAACAAAGTATACTTTCAGTAGAAAATGCAGCAAAATGATTGCAGGCTCATCTGGAGGAATCAGTTTATAATGGGCTGAAATAATTAGCGCCTATAAGCTTTGGACGAAAAGCACTCTCACTGAGGAAAGGCCCATGACTGGAGTGTGCTGAAAAGATGAAGCCCGCCACTTACGTGAGCCCACACACAGCCATCCTGATAAATATCAACGGTGCCAGGCTTGCATCTCTCTCTCGCACACACACACACAGCGCGGGAGACGGAGACATGGCCCACTCGCCGTCGGGATCGCGCGCGGCGGCGGCGTCAGCGGGGGATGAGGCCTTCACCGACGCGACGGCGGACGACGTCGGCGACTCCAAGCTCTCTGCACTCCTCTATGGTACCACTCCCTGTCCCTTAAACCCTAGCCCCCTTAAGATCGCCATTCCTCGTCTGGCGGCGGGTGCTGAGCTCCGATCGGTGCGATCGCCATTCCTCGTCCGCTTCGTGCTCGCGGACGCTGGGTTCGTTTGCTGCTCGACTCGAGCGATTATTCGTCCTGGGTCAGTGATTGCGCCGCGGCGTGCGGAAATTTCCAGATTAGCGCCCCCCTTTGATGAATACATGCTGCAGCCAGTAGGGTGTGGTGCGCCGGGGCCTGCTCGCGTTGCGCTTTTTTTGATCTGATATGCGTAGAATTTGGAGCGATTTGGTCCGCACCCATGCGATTCGCCTGGAGTTGGTTTCATTCCCCATTCCGATGCGATGTGTTGCTCGGGTCATTTGTCTTATTTTGATTCGGTAACATTTGAAGATCTGGTGTCGAGAATTTCACAGAAATGTCCTGTAGAGGTTGCTTCTGTTGCGTAGATCATTTTCTCAGATTCCAGATACCCACATTATAGGCGATTCACACGTGCACGCTCGGGGTCACCTGAATCATTTCAGTTCGCGCAAGGAGAAGAAATAGAGGCATCTGAATTGTTTGTTCAGTTTATTGGTGCTCAAGTTGACGTGATTTATTGATTTTCGTTTCAAGTTCGCGATGCTGTTTGTACGGAATAGATGAATTTGGGAAAATTGGGATACGGGAGTCAAGCCCCTATTTGATTTCACAAAAGACTATTGACTGCCTAGAATTGTAGTAGTATTTTGGTCCTTGACCTTATGGAGTTTGTTCGTTTCACCATCCTGTTAAGATTTGAATGTTTACTTGGGGGAGTTCTCTCATTTACTCTACATTGTTTGAAATGGTATCTCAAATTTTGCAGTAAGCCGGTCGAGATTTTATCTAGAGCTCATCAATGCTTCGTGCTTGGTCTCGGCTCATGGGCTTGCTTGCAAACCAACACTAGAATTTTAGGCAACTGTGCTAAGTGCTAACACGGCGTTGCACTCTCTCCCCTTTTTGCAGACGTGTCGCAGCAGGTGCAGGGCGCTCTCCAGAACATGCTCAAGATGACCAAGTCGGTACACACGAATCCCCATTCTGATTTCCGTTCGATTTCATCATTGGAAAAATACTTTGTACTCGGCTTGTGTGTGTCCATGACGCTGTTCTGACCTTGTTGCGGCAGCGAGATCGATCGGTGCAACGGAGAGATCGAGGCGGAGATGGAGCGCGCCAGGGAGGCCGTGGCGGAGAAGGGCCGGGCACTCGAGGACGACAGGGATAGGGTCCAGAAGGCCGCCCTCGCCGCACTCGACATACTCAGTGGCGCCGCCCGCGGCGGCATGTGACCCTGGCCAGCCGCCAGCCTCCCCCGCCAAGGCAGATCGCCGCTCTTGTAAAGACTCCTCTTCTGTGTGAATGTGATGTTGTCAGTGTTGGCCTTCGCCTTCCTGTTCGAATTGGCCCTTCCTTCCTTCCCCGTGGTAGCTCGTACTGGACGGAACAGTAGCTGCAGTTGTAGCGGAAGCTTGTGGACTTGTGGTTCTGTGCGGGTTCGACTCTTTCCCTGATCGATCGTGGTAGTAGTTTAGCTTTGTTGTCCTTGCACTGCTGGAACAGAGTTGTGTTGAGCAACTTAAGATGAGCGTGATATGATCGACGAATATAGGTGTTCTGAAAAGATTATTTCAGTACTGCAGAGCTAAAGATGGCAACGGGCAAAATGCTCACGGAAGTGGCTTCGTCCGCCCGTACCCGTGAGCAAAATTTCGTGCCCGTGTCCGTACCCATCACCCGCCACGGGCACCAAATGCTGCCTGTGCCCGCTGCCTGCAGGCAACACGTGCAGGCCTCGTGATGCTTGGCGCAGAAGACGCGTTGGGAAGCCGACGTCATCACAGTGAAGGGCGACCAAGCAGCACGGATGTGAAGGCGGCCAGGTGACGGCGTGCCAGGGACGGCAAGATGGCGGCGCGTGGAGTGAAGGGCAGCCGACGACCTTAGAGGTTGACATTTGGAGGGAGTAAGGTGAGATTTAGAGCAGGGAGGAGAGGGGTGACGAGATCTAGTTGGAGGCGCTGAGGATTTGGATCGAGGAGAGAGGATTTCTGGAACTGAGGATGAAACCAGATCTTGGAGAGAGAGAGAGAGAACGAAGATGAAGAGGGTGCGGCTGGCATTGGAGATGGGAATCGGGAAAGGAGTGAAGATGACCAAACAAGACAAAGGATATAGTATTTTATATGTTGATTTACTTTGGATCTATATGTCAATTTTAGGTATCGGGCAAGCGGGTACGGACAAGGATTTCTATTGCCTATTGAGATTTTGTCCGTATGCCGCTCGTGCCCGTGCCCGCGGGCACAGGCACAGAATGACACCTGAATTCACGCTCAATGGATTTTTGCCCGCGGGCGCGCGTCCAAAATCGTACCCGTTGCCATCTTTATATAGAGCTGATGCTGTTGATTGAAACTGGTTGCATCTTTCTCCTCACGGTCCAGGAGTTTATTACTCGCTGTGACATGAACTGGTGAGCAACGAGGAGGCTCCATAGGAATTAATTATCCAACGATTCAATTGTCATCACGATTGACATAAACTGAAGGTGACAGCGTGGTGGGATGGTCCTAAACGGGCCGGCGATGTCACTTGGACCGAAGAAGGATCAGAGTGGCCGAGTTAACTTGGGCCGGGGCATCTCTTGTTTTACAAATCCTTGTCGGACTCTGTTCAAAAAATGAAGGAAAAAAAATACAGCACGGAAAGAAATCCCTGTTGGACCCGGCGTCCGCAGCCCAAGAAAGGTCAAAGCGGAACGGAACCTTCTCCTTCTCGTAGCGTGTCTGCGTGTGTTCTATTCTTTCTATCTCTAGGTTCCAAAGCAACGCGGCGAAGCAAAGCGTCCGAATTCTCACGCGTCTTTCGATTGGCGGAGGAGAGCAACCACCATTGAAGGCTCCGCGAGTCCAACCTGGAATTGACAATCAACTCGACTCGGCGACACCTTCCTCCTCCTCCTGGGTATAAATTAGCCCATACACAGATCTTAGTCTCATATCAAAACCCAGCAGCAGCGATCAAAGACGGCAGCGGCAGAAGAGAAGCATCCCGATTATCATCGTCTCGCTTTGCCTGCCCCGTCCGTTTGAGCGGTGCGTAGCCACAGGGAAAGGGATGGATTCATCGGCGAAGGCGGCGGCGCGGGTGGATGGGAGGGTGGTGGATCAGGCGGTGGCGTACGTGCTCATGGCCGCCGCACTCGCCATCACCTACCTCGTGCACTGAACGGAGTGGCGACCTCCGCAGGCAGCTTGGATCGTGTAAAGATGTTTTAGCCTAGGGGTGTAGTTAATGTTTTTTTTTGTAGTGATGAAGAACTAGAGATTCCTTTTTTATCATTGTCTCGTTGTAGCCAAGTACTACTAGGGGTGATAATACGGTTAGAATTTTGAACTAGTAAAGTTGAGGATTGAATCGAAAAAAGGTCGAACCGAAAATAAACTATTTTTTAATTTAAATTAGAAAAAAAATCGAAAAAAATTCCTCCTAGTATTCGAGAGTCGCGACCCATTACCACCCCTAAATACTACTGCTATCCAGTGCGTCTGGCCAGCTTTCACGTGGAATGTTCGGTTGATGCAATGCACGGGCTAAGGACGAACGCGTGTTCATGTCTGCAGTCTGCGCGCTCAACAATCAACAAAGACGTTGTTCACGCACAATCCTCTGATACCGTGGGCCCATAATGCAAAGTCTAATATGACGACTAGGGATAAAAAGATCGAAATTATCATTTCTTATTATATTTTCTAATCAGTAATGTGAAAATCAAAAACGAAATTACTGATATGAAAATATGACGATATCAATCGAAAATCAATAATCATGATCAAAATTTTCAACTACATTATATCATCTGCTTAAGTTGACACATTCATACACTTTATTATTTTGCACAACCAAAATGAGTATGACATAAGCTTAAATGACCACAAAAGAGTTGTCATATCACAACCAAAATAAGTAGTTGACATAATAAACTGGAACAACATGATATAAGAAATATTAATAGTTCCAAAAGATGGCAATCAATGTACATGACGTAGGTAAAAACTAATAACTATTATGCAACTGCAATCAAGAGGGAGTTTGCTCCATGGGTGTTAGAATTACACTGGTAAGGTTTGTTTGGGTTTGGACTGGTTGGGTAACGAAGGCAACTCTTGTAGTATTCAAACGACAAATACTAAAAAATGCTTTATCAATTGTATTTCTGTTTTTCAATAATTTCACATAATCATTTTTTGTTCTTTTTAAATGATCTTCGGGTGTTTATGGATTTCCATCACCATTTTCAAACCTAGTGACGACTACTTTCCAGTCCAGTTATTATACAAGCTGAAAGATTTTAGGTTAATTGGGTCCATACCATTATAACTTCTTCGTTTTTGAGATCTACCATTACAAAACTTATTGGAACCGTGCCATTATAATTCTGAAGTTATTTGAACCATGCCACTATATACGTATTCAAACCATTATTGTACTATTCTCACATACTATAGTTTCGTATGGGCCTTTTTACTCCCGTCTTCTTCACCATCTCGCTTGCTTCCTCATTCGCTTACACTGTCATAAACACAGCAAAATGTCAATGCGGGTGGGGCGGGGCGGGGCGAGCCTGCACATGGGTGGACGAGCGTGCAGCTAGGCGAGCAGGAGGGTTCATGGCTGCTCCGTGTCTGCCCTGCGTTGGCCGTGAGTCCCACCTCCATCGCTGCTCCGCGCTGCCTCCGTTCCTATCAGAGAGGAGCCTGAGGAGGGCGGTCTTCGGGTTGCAGCTTAGAATCCAGGTCCCCTCAAGCAGGGCGGTGCTATCGCCGACGAGGAGGTTCTTGCCGAGGTGGTGAGCTCGCCGTCCACCCAAGTGCTCACCGGCGGCGTGTCCCCCGGTGGCGGCTGGCTCGATCTGCTCCTGGTCGAGTTGTGTGTGGCTTGAAGGCCAGATGAGGGGCACATTGGTCCATACCATACTATCGTACAGGCTGAACGTAAGAAAAAGGAGGAGAAAGAGTAGTTTCTGGCATGGTTCCAACCTAGGTGAAAATGGGGGATTGTTGGAATTATATGGGCTTGGCCCATTAATATTCATAATAATTTCTGAAAAATCTCAAAGACCCATTCATGAGTGGTGGAAGTGCAAAGGTTTAGTCCCATATTGCTGGTAGAGGTGGAGGGAGTCCAACTTATAAGGTTGGTTGCTCTAGCATCTCTTGCAAGTGTGTGGATGAGAAGAAGGAAGAACACACGCGCGCGCTCGCTCGCCTCACCTCGCCGAGCCAGGCCGGGCGGGGGCGATGGGCGCGGTCGCGCATCACCTGTGTGAATGGTCCGCTGAAATTTGGTTCTTTGGCTTGCGGGGGCGCGGCTTCCTTTTGCACTTTCTTTTTGCTGCGTGTTCCATACATTTCCATATATTTGTTATGAAAACCAACGTATTAATATGGTAACCGACTCGGTTGCGGGACGCCTAACCCTAGCGGTTCCTTCCTATAAATACGTACGGGTATCGCCGCAAATCAAATCACGCAATCGCCTAGGGTTTTGTCTCTTGCTACTGTTGCGCCGCCAAGAGTTCTCCATCCCGATCGTCGGCGTGCACCGGCGAACGGGAGAGCAGGTCTCCGGAACCGTCGTCCTCTGCGATCCTGCACCGGGAGAGGGCGAATAAGATTTTTGGGAAGCGCTCTGCGCGACTGCTCGATCGCTTCCTCGTCTTCGTCAAGCTCGTCGCCACAGCTCGTCTTCCTCGTCGTCAAGTCGGTCTCATCCGCCGTCGCCAACAACATGATGGTGCCAAACGTCATCGCCGCCTCCTCTACCCAGTCCAGAAGGAAACGTACGTACTCTTATCTCAAACCATGTCTTTCATACTAGCTTTTGTGATCTGTTTATCTATGATGAATATTGCTAGTATGGTAGATGCAATGCTTTTATCTGACTTTATAGACCTGTCTAAATCTTGCGTAGACTTGTCTAGTTCATCATGCAGTCAATTAATCATGCTTATGATTTATTTTTGGATTAATATAAAACTAAAAGTGTTAATTTATCCAACAATCCAAAAACCTTATAGTATGTACTTTAGTTTTATGGCTGGATTTATCGATGCACTGAGGCCAGAGAAATTCACTGGCATGCACTTTAAGAGATGGCAAGTGAAAGTCACTCTGTGGCTTACTGTCATGAATGTGTTCTGGGTGTCCACTGGCAAATCTGAAAGCGATCTCACTGCAGATTAGGAAAAGGCCTACAGTAAAGCCAACACAATATTCTTGAGCGCTGTTATTGGAGCTTTGATAGATCGTCTTCAGTACGTCTATATCCATCATACAGTCGCAAAGAAATTGTGGGACGCTCTGATCGCTGACTATGGTGGTTCTGGTGCTGGCACTGAACTGTATGTCATTGAGCAGTACCATGATATAAGATGGTAGATGGTAAATCTGTCGTCGCGCAGGCTCATAAGATACAGTGCATTGTGAAGGAACTCGAACTGCTTAAGATCATCATACCTGAGAAGCTTGTGGCTGGGAGCATGATTGCCAAATTGCCTCCGTCTTGGAGGGATTTCGCCACTACTCTTAAATAAAAGAGAATGAACATATCTGTCTCAGATTTGATCGCGTCTCTTGATGTTGAGGAGAAAGCTCGTGAGAAGGATGGACGTTCTAAAGCTAACAAGGGACACACTGTTGCCAATATGGTGCATCATTCATAACAGTCTCATGGCAGTGGTGGTAAGGGCAAGAGCAAGAACAATAAGCCTAAGCAGACCACTACCTTTAAGAAGAAGAACAAGGAGAAGGGAGCATGCTTTGTTTGCGATTCTAATGAGCATTGGGCAAAGAAGTGTCTAGAACGCAAAGGAAGGAAGCCTTCATAGCAGAAGACCGTGAACTTGGTGATCGGTGCTGGAGAAAATAGTGGGTATGGTAATTTATTATTTGTTTTTTCTGTATTTCAATCTACTAGTTGGTGGCTTGATACTGGTGCTAATATTCATGTGTGTGCTGATGCTTCTTTGTTTACTTCTTACCAGGTCGCTCGGGATTCCTCCGTCCTAATGGGGAATGGGTCACATGCTTCTGTTCATGGTGTTGGCACGGTCGAGCTAAAGTTCACTTCGGGGAAGATTGTCCAATTGAAAAACGTATAGCATGTCCCTTCTATCAAGAAGAATCTCGTTAGTGGCTCCCTTTTGTGTAGGGATGGTTTTAAGGTAGTGTTTGAGTCGAATAAAGTTGTCGTGTCTAAGAGTAGACAATTTATTGGTAAAGGCTATGAGTGCGGAGGCCTGTTTCGTTTTTCCCTTTCAGATTATTGCAAAAAGTCTGTGAACTATATTTATGATGGTGTTAATGAGAGTGATGCTAGTGTTTGGCATTCACGTTTATGTCATCTAAATTTTGGTTATATGTCTCGACTTTCCAGCTTGAATTTAATTCCGAATTTTTCCATTGTCAAAGGTTCTAAGTGCTCAAGTTGTGTGCAATCTAAGCAACCTCAAAAGCCTCACAAGGCTGCAGAGAAGAGACACTTAGCACCGCTAGAACTTATACATTCAGATCTTTGTGAGATGAATGGTATATTGACTAAAGGTGGAAAAAGATATCTCATAACTTTGATTGATGATGCGACTAGATATTGCTATGTTGATTTGCTAAAAACGAAAGATAAGGCTCTAAACTACTTTAAAATTTATAAGACTGAAGTTGAAACTTAACTAGAAAAAAAGATCAAAAGAATTAGATCCGATCGTGGTGGCGAGTATTTCTCAAATGAGTTTGACTTATTCTATGCGGAACATGGTATGATACATGAGAGGACGCCTCCCTATTCGCCCCAATCAAACGGGGTTGCCGAAAGAAAAAATCGTACCTTGACTGACTTGGTTAATTTCATGTTAGACACGACTGGATTATCTAAAGCATGATAGGGAGAGGCTTTATTGACATCATGTCATGTCCTAAATAGAGTTCCCATGAAGAATAAGGAGAAGATGCCATATGAGGAATGGATTGATAGAAAGCCATCGCTCTCTTACTTACGCACATAGGGTTGTTTGGCCAAAGTTAACGTACCAATCAACAAGAAGCGTAAGTTAGGGTCTAAAACTATGGATTGTATCTTTCTTGGATATGCTCATCATATCATTGCCTATATATTTTTAGTGGTTAAATCCGAGGTGCCTGATGTTCATGTTAATTTATTAATGGAGTCTCGTGATGTTACTTTCTTCGAGAACATATTTCCTATGAAAGATTTATGTAGCATGTCTAGATTATCTTCTGATGTGATTGCTGAAATAACTTATGAACTTAGTGCATTTTCTGATCATACTGAACAAATACTTGAACCAATCCATGAGAAGATTGATAGTGAAGCTCCTAGGAGGAGCAAGAGACAAAGGACTGTAAAGTCTTTTGGTGATGATTTTACTATTTATCTTGTGGATGACACTCCTAGAACCATTTCAGAGGCATATGCATCTTCTGATGCAGATGACTGGAAAAAACTGTCCATAGTGAGATGGACTCTATTCTTTCTAATAGAACTTAAGAAGTTGTCGATAGACCATATGATTGCAAACCTGTGGGTTATAAATGGGTGCTCAAGAAAAAGCTTAAGCCTGATGGTACTATTGACAAGTATAAGGCTCGACTTGTGGCTAAGGGTTATAATCAGAAAGAAGGCGAAGATTTCTTTGACACTTATTCACCTGTTGCTAGATTGACCACTATTCGTGTATTACTTGCTCTGGCTGCCTCACATGGTCTTATCGTTCATCAGATGGACGTTAAGACAGCTTTTCTTAATGGAGAGTTGGATGAGAAAATCTATATGGATCAGCCAGATGGATTTGTTATAAAGGGTCAAGAATACAAGGTGTGTAAGTTGTTGAAGTCTTTGTATGATCTGAAACAAGCTCCTAAGCAGTGGCATGGAAAATTTGATTCAACACTTCTATCAGCAGGCTTTTCATTCAATGAGGCTGATAAATGTGTGTACTACCGTCATGGTGGGGGTCAAGGAGTTATACTGTGCTTATATGTTGATAACATACTCATCTTTGTAACAAATCTTGACGTGATCAATGAGGTCAAGACCTTTCTGTGCTAAAGCTTTGATATGAAGGATCTGGATGAGGCTGATGTTATCTTGAACATCAAGCTAATCAAAGGAGAGAATGAGATTACTCTTACGCAATCTCATTATATTGAGAAGCTCTTAAACCGTTTTGGTTACAAGGATAGCAAGACTTCTGCAACACCTTATGATCCCAGTTTGATCCTTCGAAAGAATAAGAGAATTGGTAAACACCAATTAAGATATTCTCAGATTATTGGATCACTTATGTATTTAGCTAGTGCTACTAGGCCTGACATCTCGTTTGCTGTGAGCAAACTGAGCCGGTTTACTTCTTGCCCGGAAGATGATCATTGGCATGCGCTTGAGCGGGTAATGCACTATTTAGTTGGTACTACGGATTATGGAATTCATTATTTTGGATATCCAGCAGTACTAGAAGGCTATAGTGATTCCAATTGGATATCTGATGCTGATGAGCTCTATGCCACGAGTGGATATGCATTTACTCTTGGTGGTGCTGCTGTTTCATGGAGATCATGCAAACAGACTATTTTGACGAGGTCTACCATGGAAGCAGAGCTTACTGCACTAGATACAGCTATAGTTGAGGTCGATTGGCTATGTGAGCTCTTGATGGACTTGCCTATTGTCGAGAAACATGTGCCGACAATCCTCATGAATTATAACAATCAAACTATGATAGTCAAAGTGAACAATTCTAAGGACAATATAAAGTCATCAAGACATATTAAGAGACGTTTGAAGTTTGTCAGGAAAATGAGAAACTCCGGAGTCATATCAGTAGAATATATTTCAACTGGTGAGAACCTGGCAGATCAATTCACCAAGGGGCTGTCACGTAATATGATAGACAGTGCATCGAAGGAGATGGGTATGAGACCCATATGTGCTATTCCATAGTAGTAACCTAACCTATGTGATCGGAGATCCCGTGAAGTAGGATCTAGGAAGAACAAGCTATTGGTTAGCATGAGAGTAACCTTTTATAACCCTTTCGAGAAGCGATGCTTTACTCTCGATATCTGTATGGCAGGTTGGTTGTTGCCTTAATGTATTCAGTTGGCTTTAAATAGTGAAGATATTTTTCTACAAAACATTCTTGAATGAATACACCTATATGAGTCTGATTGTTGTAAGGTCGCAATCTGTGAGATTTGGATGATTTCTATTAAGCTCATGAAAGACCAAGGGAGTATGACCTATATGCTCCACCCGCGGAGAAGCCTACTGGAGGTCTAGTATCAGTTATGACAGTAAGTGAAACTTGTTTGCACAAAACTTGCAATTCAAGGCATAGTCCATTGTTCAAGTTGTGAATGAGTATAACTTATTGTTCTAAGTGGAAGTTCAAGTTAACAGTCTCCACTGAAAACACTGGTATATTAAACAACAATGGGGTGAGGCAAAGTCTAGCTGGGACTTTGAGATCTGGTGGGGGATTGTTGGAATTATATGGGCTTGGCCCATTAATATTCACAATAATTCATGAAAAATCTTAATGGCCCATTCATAAGTGGTGGAAGTGCAAAGGTTTAGTCCCACATTGCTAGTGGAGGTGGAGTGAGTCCAACTCATAAGGTTGGTTACTCTATCATCTCTTGTAAGTGTGTGGATGAGAAGAAGGAAGAACACACGTGCGCGCTCGCTCGCCTCGCCGAGCCGGGCCGGACGGGGCGGGGCGTGGGCGATGGGCGCGACCGCGCATCACCTGCGTGAATGGTCCACCGAAATTCGGTCCCTTGCCTTATGGGGGCGCAGATTCCTTTTTCACTTTTTTTTGCTGCGTGTTCCATATATTTCCATATATTTGGTTATGGAAACCGACGTATTAATATGGTAACCGACTTGGTTGCGGGACGCCCAACCCTAGCGATTCCTTCCTATAAATACGTATGGGTATCACCGTAAATCAAATCACGCAATCGCCTAGGGTTTTGTCTCTCGCTACTGTTGCGCCGCCAAGACTTCTCCATCCCGATCGTCGGCGTGCACCGACGAACGGGAGAGCAGGTCTCCGAAACCGTCGTCCTCTGCAATCCTGCACCGGGAGAGGGCGAATAAGGTTTTTGGAAAGCGCTCTGCGCGACTGCTCGATCGCTTCCTCGTCTTCGTCAAGCTCGTCGCCACGGCTCGTCTTCCTGGTCGTCGAGTCGGTCTCACCCGTCGCCGCCAACAACGTGACGGTGCTGAACGTGATCGCCGCCTCCTCTACCCAGTCCAGAAGGAAACGTAGGTACTCTTATCTCAAACCATGTCTTTCATACTAGCTTTCGTGATCTGTTTATCTATGATGAATATTGCTAGTATGATAGATACTCTGCTTTTGTCTGTCTTTATGGACCTGTCTAGATCTTACGTAGACTTGTCTTAGTTCATCATGCAGTCTGTTAATCATGCTTATGATTTATTTCTGGATTAATATAAAACTAAAAGTGCTAATTTATCCAACAATAATGGCATGGTTCCAAATAGGTGAATTGTAATGACATTTTCAAAACGTGAAAGTTATAATGGCATAGATCCAATTAACCCAAAGATTTTCCTACTCGAGCCATGGGAAACATAAGAGAAAACGCTTTCGCACCCTGCAGTCTGTAAGGAAATTTCACCTGCTTGAATATGTTCAAAGCCGTAGAAGAACGCAGGGGAACGAAGCTTCTCTTCTCGGTGTTGTTGGTTTGAACGTTCAGGGTCTGCGTCGGTCCGCAGTCAGCTTTCATGCTGCCGGGGAAACGTGCTTGTCCGGCATCCTGGTGCCGATAAGTATCTTTCTGAGGGCGCCTTCAAATTTGCCGTGGAAAACGTTACCATCTGACGCGACTGCTACATTCTCCTTTACTTCAGCCTGAAAGAGGTTTCCTGCTAGAAACCATCTATTGCGTGGAAATTTATCGCATGAAGCTTCTCCCATCATGAACGAGATCCAAAACAAACTACACAACATTCTACGAAATGACAGATCTACATAACTTCAGTTTCAATCGGACCAACTTTACAGAGTCTTAATAACAGCCTGGCATGAGAACAGAGGATAAGAAAAGGGGAAGTCGTAATGTGTATTCCATAGAAATCAAACTTTACAGTCTTAATAACAGCCTGGCATGAGAACACAGGATAAGAAAAGGGGAAGTCGTAATGTGTATTCCATAGAAATCAACAGAGAGAAGAGAAACCATAGCCTTTTCTAGAGCCTCCATTAATAAATCCATCTATTCCATGTAAAGAGCACTTCACATAAAGTATCTACTTGCAAGGCAGTGTCTGATTAACCGAGAAAATCAACGTGAAATAATGCATCGTACATTAAAATAATGCAATGAATATTGTGGTACAGATGTATCTTTTAGACAAAAACTTTGACGTTCCAAGCTACGACCAAATGGTACATTTCCATCATAGGAGAGCATTTCCATTCGATTTCAGTCCGGACAGCAATAACACTGGGCAAGACACAAACAACTCATCTCAAGGTTCAAATCCCCACCGTGAAGAAGCATGGAGGACATCAGTATCGTAGGACCTAACTTATCACCTACCAAACATAACCACGGGAGAGCTCAATTGATCATGCAAATTGACATCGCAATTTATGCTTAGGACTCAGAATTGTCAGGCTTGTCCGTCTCCATTTGCTCGCCAGCAGGCTCCTCAGCACCGCCCTCACTCGTGGGCTCACCACCTGCAGCAGCACCGTTTTGTGGCTGCTCTTGAGTTTGAGGGTCCTGTGCTGGGGTTTCAGCCTGCGGTGGTGGGGTCTGTGGCTTGGGTGCCGGCTTTGGTTTTGTCATGATCGGTTTGCAGAACCTACAAAAACAAGATTTTAGAACCATTTGCCCTAACAAAAAGACAAATCAGATTGACGTGGATGTTAACATTGTACCAAACCTGTCAAGTGTTTCAGCTTTCTTCTTCATATCAGATACAAGCAGCACAGGATTAGCATACTTCGGTAGAGCATCCTGCTGCTGCCTTCTCTCTCTCAGCCAATTTTCTGCTTCGGAGCACTCATTGATGACCTGTGTATACACACAGAAACAAGGCTTAGCTTCTTCTACAACATATGCAAGGCAACTTAAATGCACAGACCAACAACAGCAGATATGCGAATCACTAAAACATTTTCTTGCCTAGCAATGGCATGAAGTTACTGCAAATAACAAAAAATGTAAACATCACTCTGCCTACCTTTTGTTTCTCTGATATCTCGATGTGGTCAAACTTCTGGTCATTAGACAAAGCTGCCTCTCTAAAACTGTTGATGCAGTATACCAGTTGGTCAATAACAGAGCCTCTTTCCGCCCACTCCTTATACCGTGCCTCGATAGGATCACCAATCTACATTTGGGAAAAAAAGTTAGTAATCCATTACCATAATATGCAAGAGCAGAACATTAGTAGGAGCAGTGCAGTAAAAAAGTCAACCTTTTTAAGTTCTTCCAGCTTAGCAATATAGACTCCCTTGGTCTCATCCTCACCATCTTCATATAGCCAATCCTCAACTTCCTGAAGCGTAGCAATCAGCCCGTCCTTCTCCTCAGGCATGACAAAATCGCTGTACTTGTCATAGAGCTAGATTCATGAAAGCACAAGATTAGGTACTGCTAAAGTAGATTAAGTCTACAAAAAATCATCAAGTGTGCATCTTAATATACCTTGTTCCGCATGTCATAAACATAAGCCTCAACAGCATTCTTCTTCTCCTTGGTGTCTTCCATCACTCTGTCCTGAAGAGCCATCTCGTACTCTTTCTCAACGGCTTTCTGTAACTCTGCAGCCTCCAATGCACCATAGACCAACTCATGTACTGGAACACTGGTTTTCTTCACTTTCTTTTTTGAAGGCTCAACCTAAAACACGTTGATTCAAATGTATAAAACTAATAATAATCTCTTAATATGCACAGACAAAATATAAATATATGCCACATATTGCATTGACAAACCAATGACAGTTTCATCAGACAGGTGAACAGAACAGGAATGTTTATACCAATAAAAAAGGCTAAAATCAAGAATTCTTGCACTAGAGTAATGTCACCTTTTTTCTCTTGAAAAACAGTAATATCACCCTATCATAGCATAAAACTCAATGATCTCACTATGATCTTGTTAAATAACATATGCGGATCTGAAGCAACTACTGGATATGTGACACTCATCACATCATCAAAAAGAAGAAAATGCCACTCGCAAAGTGTGTCCAAGCAGATGATACCTTCGCATCAGTGTCCATCGGAACAGATTTCTCCTCAGTATCTTGCGCTCCATTTTCTGCTGCAGTAGCACCCTCAGCTGTTTCTGTGCTTTTAGGGTCCTGCATATTCACATCAGTTCCAGAAGCAGGCTCACTTGGGGAATCATCTGTTTCCATCTTTGTGGTATCTTTCGGAACCTCAGTTGTGGAAGAGACCGGAACTTCCACATCCTCGTCCTCCAGCATCTGCAAGCAAAAATTGCATAGCATAAGGTCAGAAAGACACTTAACATATTTCATAACAGGGTGTGTGAATGCTCAAAGTTGCAATATTACCGTTGCTGAATCAACTGTGACTATCCCATGGATGTTCAGACGGACTTTAACTTTCAATTTAGCCTTCTCACCTTTGCTGGGTTGGAAAGGGCCAATCTGAAGAGTTCAGTAAATAGCAAATCAGAAATTATTAAACCCAGCAAGCCTATTAATGTATTAACACAAAAAAGTCTGGACAAAGTTGCTTACAGTGTATGTGCTTATTTTTTGAGCAATTTGCGAGTCACCCGTATCGACATACAAAACATCAACTTCAAATGTATTCGATCTATAGAAAGTCAGAGCTTTAACGCTAGGAATTGGATTCCCCTTTGGGAATACAACAGTTTGATGTGGTGTATTGTTCTGGGAATCAGGCTTCCATGACAAAGCAATTGAGAAAGGAAACCCCTCATTGACCTGCAAAATATCAAGTCAGTATCATAACTTAGTGTACAAGGCAAGATGAGCAGATATATCATAAACTTGGTGCTCAAATATTTTTGCACAAGAAAGAGTTCAAACAAATGGTTCCACAAAAAAAATACACCAACCAGTGTTTTCCTGAAAAGTAAACAGTAAACAGTCGGTGGCCCATCGTTTAGCCAATTCAGTTTAAACAGACTGTTTAGGTTAATAAGAGTACCCTCCATCTAATGTTTAAACATGTTTAGACGGCCATTTAGAACCATTTAGGAAAACACCGACAGCAACATTGGTGATAACACAAATAATGTAATATCAAGGCACAAGACTGAGAACATCGCAACAGTCCTGAACATGGCATTTTTACCACTTTCAGTGTTTACAAGGAAGTGAAAATTACTTCTGACCAATGACTAATTTAGTACTTTCTCAAAAGAGTACCAGGGTTTGTTTCATCTGATCAATCTTAATGTATTTAGAGCAGTAAGAACATTTCCATTGATTGTCTCAAGCTTCATTCCCCACCAATGAAAAAGAAGAAGTACAAGCTTAGCTGGAAGAAGTGTATTAGATACCAAGGACCATATGCCCAACCAGGATTTAGCTTAAGTACCCTAAGAGGAAGAATTATGGCTTCATTCCCCACCCAATGAAAAAGAAGAAGTACAAGCTTAACTGGAAGAATTGTGTATTAGATACCGAGGACCATATGCCCAACCAGGATTTAGACAAAAACATACCAAGCCTGAAGTATATCAAAGGGTAGATAGACATCTATTTTCCACACAAGAAAAATATGTTGCCTATTTGTTCTACTTAGTCTAGAAGGTCCACTGGCCTACAATTTAAAATTTTGGATAAGGCAGCATGCAATTGTTGCGGCGCACAATACTATCAACAATTAAACATAGACCACTACAATACAACAATTATGTAGCTGAAAACGAAAATTACACATAAAGAAGCTGATGAGTTGATACCTGAAATTCCCGCACTTTGAAAGTGGGACTCAGGATAGCACATTGAAGAGCGCATCCCCTCGCCACACACTCACTAGCATTCATTGTCCTCCTTGGTTCCTTACCAAAAAACTCGGTAATTATCTTGATAATAGCAGGAACACGAGAGCCCGATCCAACAACTTCAACAAAATGCACATTTTCAGTTGACAAGCCAGCTTCAGTCAGGGCCTTTTCCAACGGCCCTTTTACACGCTCTATTACTGGAGCGCTGATCTGTTCAAACTCATCCCTTCTAATAAATCCCCGCACATCCTTCTCATCCATCAAACACTCGATGTTCAGAGGAGCCTCTGGATTGGCACTCAGCACCTTCTTAAGTTTTTCACACGCCACACGCAACCTAAGACATGCACGGGCATTCTGGTACACGTCAATCTTGTACTCCTCTTTGAACTTGGCCGCAAAATGTTTAAACAGAGCCTCATCAAAGTCCCTCCCGCCGAGGGACCGGTCATATGCATGGGATAACATCTTGAGCTGCCCCTTCTTGTAGCCAACTATGCTGACCTGCATGCTGGCATGACCAACATCAACAAACGCGACATTTAGCTGGTCATTCTCCGGGAGGTCGGTCTTGTATATACCATAAGCCAGCGCCGTGGCTGTTGTCTCATGGAATAATCGCAATGGCCGGAGGCCAGCAATAGTGGCCGCATCAAGAACAGCCCTACGCTGCAGATCAGTGAAGTACACTGGGATACCGATGCAGCAGTCAACAACTGCAGCATTCAGATTGCCCTCAGCAATGCCCTTCAAATTGGAGAGCACCATAGCAAGCAGCTGCGTGGGGGTGAACGACCGCTCCTCACCCAGAAACCGCACATGTACGAGCGGGAAACCATCCGGAGCCTCCGTGACACGGAAGGGGAAGGAGGTCATATCACGCTGCAGCTCAGGGTCAGAGAACTTGCGACCAAGCAGGCGCTTGATCTGGGAGATGGAGTTCTTGGGGTTCATGGTGGAGGACGCGGCACCAGCCGTGCCGATGAAACGCTGCTTGTCCCCGAAACAGACGATGGCAGGGGTCTCCCGCTTTGACTCCTCGTTGAGGACAACATCGATGCCACGCTGCCGCGCAACAGCGACAATGCAGCTTTCATTGCCGAGATCGAACCCCACCACGCTCATCTTCGATTCACCGTGAGCTCCCTGCCGCTACGGCTTAGATCTAGATCGCAATCAAACCCTGCACGCAGCAGCGAAATCAATGGTTTAGACGCGCCAGCTAAATCACACAAAATCTCAGCGTGTCAACATCAATCAAAGCTTCATAAATTAAGCATGAAAACAACCCCGGGAATCAACAAATCTATCCTTCAAAAAAAAATTAGCAAACCCAGATCTAAAACCCTGAAACCAAGCCCAAACTTCCGAACCCGAAAGGAAGAAATCGTAGCCTATCCACCACCAGAACGTACGCGAAATCCGAGAGACGCGATTCCAGAACTCACAGAACTCTTTAAGAACTCGTGATAAAAGAATCGCATGCCCAAACTTCACGACGGGCGCAATCGCAACACCGAGATCGACATCGAACCAAGCGTACTCTGGAAAGAGGAAGGGATCGGATCGTACCAGCTGCTGGTTGGCCGAGGCCGTGGAAGCTTCTGGAAGCCCACTCCTAGCAAAGACAGCGCCTCAGCTTCTCGCGTCGTCGTCCTCGTCGCAGCTCTTTCGGGAGAAGTGGGGAGGCGGCGATATATGAGTCGGGAGGGGGGAGCCAAGCCTGATCTGGTGCGATGCGCCGTGCCGTGGTGTGGCCGTGAATGTTCTAGGAGCTGCACGAAATCCGGTTCCCTCTGATGTGTGGGCCCAGGTTGCAGGTGCGCGGGCGGAAGGTTCTGGACTCCTCGAAGCCTCTTCCCTATTGTAGGACGAAAGTCGCCTGTGGGCTCGGGCTGTTTAGCTGGAGCAAAGCGAATCTGGTCCCAGCCAGGCCTTTGGGGTGGTAGCCCCGGCCCCGATCTGATCGACAGAGGCAGGTGTTGCTTAATTCATTTTGGTGGAAATTCTTTTGGGGCCATCAGAAATATTTTTATTTTTTATTGATTATAAAAAATTTTAAACTTTCCTAATGATCATCGGACTGAAAATTTTTGTCTCATTGACCATCCTGATGTTAAAGTTAGAGAAGAAAAGACATTTTTGCCCCAAACAATATTTTTGTGCTACCGTTCCTTATTAATCACATAATTTAATTAATATAATTTATTAATATGAATAAAACATGAGTATGTAGTTTAGGTTTTTTGTAGAAACAATATTTTTACTAATGTAAAAATACACATTGTTATTGTAAAAATGTTCAAAAATACATGATGATGTTCATATTTGCAAACTAGGTATTAATTGAATTTTTTTTTTAATTTCATGGTTAATAAAGACCATTGATCATCAAGATTTTGTCCAAGGGCAAAAATGAATTTTCTTCTCCAACTTTAATACTATGATAGCCAACAAGAAAAAAAAAAAGCTTAACTCGATGGTCACAAGTTGAAATTTTTTATGACCAATAAAAAGATATAAAAAGAATTATGGCCACTAAAAAAGTTTCTCTTCATTTTATGAAAATCACCCCACGTTATAAATCCTACAATATCATCAAAGTCTTACGGGTCCGTACATCTTGCACGCACCCAACGAACACGCAACCCCATCGTCCCAAATCACATCGCGCTCGTTCCAACTGTCCGCGCCCACCACCCCACACGCCACGTGCCGCTTTTGTTGCACGTCTTGCCAACCACGGACGTCGTGCTTCCCCGCTACGAGCCCCGCCTGTCGTCCGCGGACCTCATGGCATCGGGCGCCGCCTTGCCGTACCGCTGTCCACCGTCGAGCCGATCGTCGCCCTCTCCTTCCCCGCCCCCCTCGAGCCTTCTACGTCCGTCGGAACAACGGCGCATTGGCAACCCGAATCCTCTAAGTCGTTGGTGATAACCGCTGCCGCACCGCCTGTCCTGTCGCCATGCTCCACCACCAACCTTGTCTTGCGTCGCCTCCACCACAGCAGGCGATAACCGCCACCACTTCATGTCGCGCCAAATCACCACCCACCACTGTGACGCACCGCTCGCCCCACCGTCATGCACCACCCCGCTTCACCGCGCTCCATCGCTGCCGCCGTGATGCTTGTTCCTTCTTCCTGGCTGACCCAGGGCCAGGCCGAGGACGATGGGTCGCGCGCTCGCGCTTCCGCGATAGACTTTACGTACCTGAAAAATTGCTCACCTTCTCATTTCAATTCCTTGCATCAGATCGAGCTCTCGTAGGATCCCGACGCACAATCATACCCACTTCCTAGTCCATTTCTACTAATATGATCCCAGATTTCTTAATCTTGTTCCTCGATCTGGTATGTACTTCTCCCAATATTTGTCAGTCTTGTTCGTCAATCTTGTTAAAATCGAATCTCGGGTTGTTCCTAACCTTGGCCTGATCTATTTTTATTGCTTACTTACATGAGCAAATGATTTGCATTGCAACAAATTTTATGCTAGTTGTTCAGCTCTAGCACATCTGAGTATATTGTGCTGGATTAGGAAGTCATATTTTGGTGAATTATCTTTTCCACCACTGTCACTGATCAAATTATATGCACAGGTTCTCTCAATCAAGCATGAGGAAGCTGTATTGCGAACATGATCTAGATTTAGATATGATATGATATATATGCTCGTAAGTGTATCCTAGAATTTCGTTTTGTTTGCAGATGAAGTTGCTTGTACTCATAAAGCTTGTCGCTACTCCATTCATAACTAGAAAATGTGGGAGCAGATGGATGTGGAAGTCCGTGTGACTGTGTGAGCAAGCAATAGATACCTTGTTTCTATATTGTAAAATGTCAGTTTCCAAATTCTTGCTAGAAAATGTTCATCGACGTTTCTGTACTTTATAAGTATAAAATTTGCTCAAAAGAATCCTTGATACCTTGAAGAATGTTGGAAAGTTCAGTAGCAGTTTGGGAGGTCTTGTGAATAACGCTGGAAGGTCCATCGTTCTGTCAATGGTAAACTGCTAGTTAAATAGTTGCACGTTGCACAACAATCGTTATTACCCGTTTATATTTGCAAGACGCGTTTTCTCTGCAATTTGATCTAGAGTGTTGTGTAGTTGCAGCATGAAGTTTTAACTTAACTATATGAGATAAAGTTTCAGCTCAAAACACACAGCACCAGTGGTCTAGTGGTAGAATAGTACCCTGCCACGGTACAGACCCGGGTTCGATTCCCGGCTGGTGCATTATTTTTAGCTTCGTCCTGTTTTGGTTTCTTCACGGTGTCGTAGCGACAAGAAACCCCCAAGTTTGCGCTCTGTTTTGGCATTTAAAACATCAATGACACAGGCTTGGCACGAAGCATGTAGATCCTTCCCCCTTCTTGATCTAATCTTGCACTGTTCGCGAAGCAAAACGTCCGCTCATCTCCCATCAGTGTGCATATTCAGAGAGAAGATCGTAATGCAGAGGGCTACTGCAATGCTGTAGAAAATTTGTTCTTGACAGTCTTAACACAGCGTCCCTGATCTCCCTTTGTAGTGATAGTGAATACCATGTCGGTTTCCGTCAAGCACCCAATGGTTGATGCACACAAGCAGTGTTGTGAGGCCATACGAAGCACGACTCCCCACAGGGAAACATTATGACGCAAACTAGCCGACAACACATCATGCCATTGCCATGCATGCCCAAACTAACGCCAACCTGCTGACTGATGAAGCCCTGGCCAGAGATACGGATACCCAAGCATTGCACACACACTACTCATCAGAAAAGCCATCATGGGCGCGCTCGGGAGCCTGGTCCTCTCCTACCCGGAGCTCCTCCTTGCCTTGCTGAGCTTCGTGTCCCTCGGCGCCCTCCGCCTCACGCTGCGGTCCCGGCGTCTCCTCGCTCCCGTGCGCTGGCCCGTGGTGGGCATGCTGCCCTTCGTGGCCGGCAACCTGGGCCGGCTCCTGGACGCCGCCACCGACGCGCTCCGCGAGTGCGGCTGCACCTTCACTTTCCGCGGGCCGTGGCTGGCCCGCTCCGACTTCCTGGTGACGTGCGACCCGGCCGTGGTCCGCCACTGCCTTGCCTCCAGCTTCCACAACTACGACAAGGGCCGCGGGTTCGCGGAGATGTTCGATGTCGTCGGCGACGGGCTGCTGGTGGCCGACGCCGCGTCATGGGCCCGCCAGCGCCACGTGGTCGCCTCCGTCTTCGCGTCCCCCGCGTTCCGGGCCCACGTGCTGTCCACCATGGCGCGCCACGCGGAGCGCCTCGTCGCGTTCCTCGACCACCACGTCGACGTGGAGGAGGAGGAGGAGGAGGAGGTGGAGCTGGAGGACGTGTTCATGCGGTTCTCGCTGGACGTGTCGTACGCCTCCGTGTTCGGCGCCGCCGACCTCGACGCGCTCTCCGTCGCCGCGGCGGCGGCGCCCGTCACGCCGTTCGGGGAGGCGACCCGGGTCGTCAGCGAGGCCGTGCTGCTCCGGCACGTCGTGCCGGTGTGGTGCTGGAAGATGATGAGGTGGCTCAACGTCGGCATCGAAAAGAGGCACGCCGAGGCCAAGGCGGTGATCGACGAGGTCGTCTACGGCGAGATCAACAAACGCATGAAGGCGCTCCCCGCCGGAACCCAAGGAGAAGAAGAAGCCGGCGGTGGCGGTGGAGACCTCCTGTCCATGTTCATGGCGTGGCCGATGGACCCCACCGTGACAGCAGAACGCGAGAGGGACCAGTTCCTCCGCGACGCCGCCGTGGGGTACATGTTCGCGGCCAAGGACCTCATCGTCGCCGCGCTCACCTGGTTCTGCTACATGCTCTGCACGCACCCGCACGTCGAGGCCGCCATCCTCCACGAGCTCAGGTCCCTGCCCCCAACCGCCACCGTCGCCTCGGCCACCGGACGCACCCGCACGTCGAGGCACGCCGTGTTCGACGCCGACGAGCTCCGGCCGGCGACGTACCTCCACGCGGCCGTGCTCGAGACGCTGCGGCTGTTCCCGCCGGCGCCGTTCGAGGAGAAGGAGGCGCTCGCCGACGACGTGCTGCCCAACGGCACCAGGGTGGCCAAGGGCACACCGGTCGTCTTCTGCATCTACGCCATGGGCAGGATGGAGGGCATATGGGGCGACGACTGCCTCGAGTTCCGGCCCGAGCGGTGGCTGTCGGGAGGCCGGGTTCGGCACCAGCCCAGCCACAAGTTCGCCGTGTTCAACTGTGGGCCGAGGAGCTGCCTCGGCAGGAACCTGGGGATTAGCAACCTCAAGATCGCTGCGGCTGCGATCATACACAACTTCCGGCTGGAACTCGTCGAGGGCCAGGTCGTCGAGCCGCTGAGCTCGGTGGTGCTGCACACCAAGAACGGCCTGAGGGTCAGGGTCATAAGAAGGGACGAAGCCTAAAGTGGTACTAAAACTGAAAAATAAGGAGTATATACAAGCAGCAGCTTGTAAATGATCAGTTTCATCTGCATGTTTTTGTTAAGCGGTCCAAGATTTGTAACTGTCTACTCGCGCTCGCTACTGTAAGCTCTGGCACCACGTCGGTCGTCACGAAAAGGGGATAGTGTACAAATAATTTCCAATTTACAGAATAGGGATGTGTTAGCTACATGATTGTTTGCGCAACAGTTCGCAGGTACACACAGAATGTACCAGCCGAAAGCACATGATTTCCATAGCTGGCCTTTGAAGAATTTGCAGAATGAACACATTTCTATATTTTAATTTAAAAGAGAAAATTGCCAATCGGTCTGCTTAATTAGTTTCAACCTGATCAGATCATTCCTCGAGTCAGGCATGTGCTTCTCAGATAAAATATTAGGGCAAAATTACTCGCAAGCATTGGGAAACAGAATTGCCACATTTTGATCTTCAGAATCAATATGTAATCTACACTCACATGTTATAGCTGACACTGCTGATAACATATCTTTCTAAAGATACTCCTTTGATCTCCCCTTCTCAACTAACAATAAATGGACTAAAGAATATAAAGAATATTTCTGTCAGTAGTTCATCCACTGAAGATCTGCAACAGATATCTTGCAGATATCAATCCAAGTCAAACTGCACAGCTATTCAAGAACCGTTTGTTCATGCAACATATCAGCAGAACTGAAAGGGCAATAATAGTTGCGGCTGTAAAGATGACTGCCTGCACATATAAAACCAAAGGAACTGTAAGAAGCAACCAAAAAAAAAAAACCTTCCTTGGCAAAGAGTTGGGAGTTACATAAGCTAAGACTCAACATAAATTGATAGCCCAATTTTGAAGTTTATTTGTATCACGAGTTCATGACAATGCATGCTTATCTTCTGACTAGTTCCGTAACCAAAATGATAAGTATACAGCATAACTAATGTTTTTTGAAACATGTTCGGGGTTCTCACAAATGGAAAACTAACCAGAAAAGCAGAAGCAGCAAGTCCAGGTCGCTCTCGAGGGTCCCGATTGTAATACTTGCAACAATAAAGAAGAGCTGCAACATACCAAATGATTGGGCACAAAAAACCTAAGAGGAAACTGAAGTATCACAATGTTCAGTTCAATAGTCAAGACCAGAACTTTAAAGTTTGAGAGTTGACTAACTCACCAACACCATCCTACTCCACAACCAAAGCAAGGAAGCCGTCTCTCAAACATTGACAATCGTGGATTCTCTTCATCTCCAAGTAGTGTGTACTTCCCAAGGCACGCCTGGCAATGGCAAAATTCATCCGAGTTTCCTGTGAAATACACAAGAGCGGATGAAATTAAACTAATAAACGTAGTAAGTACTTCACAAATATTTACAAATAATCGACAGTACGTATAATATTGACCACATTTTCTGTGAACTGTAAGTAAGACTCTAACCACATGTTATAAATATTTCTGACATGAGTGAAACAAGGTAGAAAGAACGAGTTACCTCCCCTCATAAAACCTCAGGAGCAAGCTGCAGGCACAACAGTATAATAACTGTTTTCTATACAAATAAAGCCTCTCAGCATTTGCAGATGACTCCTTGTAATGGCATACTGAAAAAAATGGTGCTAAGAACTAGTCATCTCAATCAGGGAAGTTTAATTCGCAAAAATATAAAAAAAAAAGTTGGGAAGACCAAACATGAGAAATTAGCATGATAATTTGATAGTGCTTAACTTGTTAAAAGATATACAAAAAGATTGATATTTAGGTGAAACAACACCATGCCAATGTACAGGTTCCTTCAATCATAAGCATGCAGTACAGAATGACTCTGGTGTCCTCTCCTTAGTAAATAACTACTTAATCTCTAAATATCTTTATGTACATTTCGTGCTACCCTTGTCACTCAACTATTTCTAGGAAGGTTTGGTGCTGGCTGTAGTTTCAGGGTGATTATCAGATCTGTAACACCTTGTGTTATTCTCATATTCAGTGACAGAACCGCGCGCCAGGTTTGGTGCTCTTTTTTCCTTTTGACCGGAACTTACGACTGAGGATGTGCTCATTCATCAAAGGGAAAATAAACACAAAACAGAACTAACAGCACCTGTTCAAGGCGGAGTCACTGAAGCAACACTGTATAGTCAAATCTTGAAAACTGCCATTCATTCGTGATAAATAACATAACCAACCATCATCAGCATCTAGAAATCACAGCTGGTTAACAAAAAAGTGTCCCAATGCCATAAGTTCACAAGTCACAACTCACAGAAGGTGAAAATAAACATCACAGCTAAAAGCCTAAAATAAAATGTGAAGCGGATGCAGTCACATTGCTCAGCAGACTGCTCTAGTGCTAGTGTTTAAGATACTTATATCTAAGCTAGATCTTAGTGTAGTACGGATGAGAGAACACTACAAGAGTGTACGACCTTGTGTTATATACACTAACACTACATCAAAGGAGCAGATGAACCAGTTGTTCCAGATAAAACATAACATATTCTAAACAATGACAACTTCATCGAACCCAAATTTCGGAGCCGGTCGGTTACTTGGTTCTTCTTAGACCAGTTGACCTCAGCGAGGGCCACATCCTAGGACTACAGAAACACCAAGTTGCAATACAGGTCCGAAGCCAAAGCAAGCTTTTTGCGCCATTTTTCTCTCGAAAACAATCGATCTCCAACTCCAGATTCCACTATGCCCCAGCAGCTCCCGTCAGTCATACCATCGAGCAGGTTGCCCTCACACCCAACAAGTCAACCTCCCCATTACAACGGGGCAATCAATAACCAATCGCTCGACTACCCACACCTAAATTCGCAATTACACGGTCTCCAGTTTCAGTCCCACCTACATTCCCGATCAAATGGCCTCCGGGCAAGAGAAGCCAATACCCCAGCTTCTGAGGAAAGGGACGCACAACTCGGTAGCTTCAGACTGCGAGATCGAGAAGGGGTCGAAGAAACTTGCGTTGCCTCGGGATGGAAGCTCACGCGAGGAGGAAGCAGCCTACGGAATTCCCTTGCTTGCGTGCGCGGCCTCGAGGTCCGGCTGGGTGGGTACTGGGTAGAGACGGCCGCGAGCGGGGGGAGAGGGAAGGAGCTGGAAACGTGGGGAAAAGTGGAGGTTGACTGGCTGAACCGGAGGATGGACGGGATGGGGCCTGCTTTCCTTTTCCGGCGCATTTTGATTCCGGTAGACGTGATGTGGATGATCCAGATCTGATGCTCATGTTTAAGGAGGGGCGTCGTGTTCAGATTTGGATCTGACAGATTTAATTGACTGTTTTGCAATCGAAAGACTCGCTATGATACCTTTTCCGCATGAATTTTATTGTAGGGAGTAGTAGTGTTCGTTTCTCGGTTGGGATAGGTTCTTTCTTTTCAAAATTAATGAAAATACGGTGGTAAAATGAAAAACAAACACATTGTCTCCGTTTAAGATTGCGCTTATTTATTTTCATTTTTATGGTTAGTTTTATTTGAAAATATCTTTTCTCTAGAATTTATTGCAACAGAACAATATTTCCGTTAATAATTAAGGTCATGTTTAGCACCAGGAGCGGATCTACAGTAGGAGCATGGGGGACAGCTGTCCCCCCCACCTAAAAAATTATCAAAAAATCAATATATTCATTTCCTAATATGATTTGTACATATATACCTTGGTAAATATGTGATTTGAGCCTAATTGTATGTTTAATAGGAGAAAAAGCCCACCTAAATCTAGTAATTGTCCCCTAAGCCCATGTACTAAAGCCTAGGATGGTTGCATAACATAGAGGATTAACGATATCTATTCGTCTTCTAGTCGCCTCTGCCCCTCCAACGCTCTCGATGAGTCCTGATCAAAAGAGTTTCCCCTTCTCCGCTCCTCGTCGTCGACTTGCGCACGAGTGCAGACGTCGAGGCACTAGAACAATCACCTCATCTCCCTTAGTAATCGTCTAATTGGTTGATCAAAACCTAGAAGGCTGCAGGCGGTATGTAGGTGGCCAGACGCAGTGATGCCTGTGCCCTATGGCCAGCGTGCATCAGGTATAATTTCACACCTCACTCGGTTTATTAATCATTAACATTTATTTAATCCCTAATTTAGTAAAATTTGATTATTGGTCCTGACAAGTCAGACAATTATTTAGGTAAGCATTTGATTACATAGTTTATCAATTTTATATATTTTTATAAATTTTCGTCATATCACCAGATATTGAATGGATCATGTGATTTCGGTTTTTACTGTCCCCCCCACGATTGAAATCCTAGATCCGCCACTGTTTAGCACAGATGCAACTCTGAGATCCATACTGTCATGGTGGAGATGGTGGAGTTAGAGTTCATAACATAAAATCAAGTATATTATATTTTATTCTATGTTTAAAATACAATAAAATTACTAAACAAAAAACTCTTAAAATATTCACAACTCCAGCTCTATTGATTTTTGGAGCTACATATGAGCAGCTCTAACATCTTCATGTCTTTTTTTTAGATTTGAAGTTGTGTCAAACAGAGCCTTTCATGAACTATAACTCATCGATTTGTTTCTTATTAAAAAAAAAACACTCACCGGTCCCTATATACAAACTCAACAGTAGAAAATCATACAAATCCAATATACACAACAAAAATTCACGCAAAATACACTATTCAAGTAGAAACGTAAGTTCCCTGTTAAATTCCGCATTTTGATTTAGGGTTCACTGTCTAGCACATAACATCCATTGATCACGGAAGTTCTATCCACGACGGAAGTTCCGTGAGCCACAGAAGTTCCGTGTAGCATTTAACTTAATATTTTAAGTAAATTTTAGATTTTAAATTATAAGTTGCCTATTCGCTCCATCTAGTCAACTTTCACAGAGGAAATTAGCAAAATCTTCAACAGTTGGATTAGATAGGAGGGACCACAACTCTTCTACCATTTGTAGTGAGACGGATCCCAAGCACTTGTGGGTTCTCTACTTTTCTCGATATTTATAGCAGAGGCCTTTCGACCTCCAATAAGCCCTTGAAGTAGTGAGCTTGTCATCCAACCCTTGGTGTTATTTATATCAGGAGACTTGTCCAGATTAGCACCTGTAGTATTTCTGACAGGTGGAGGAATAGGAAGTAGAGGTAGAGCTTGACCTCTGGATATATTCTTGGTAAAGCCGGGAATGTTTGTCCTTCTGAATTCCCTCCTTGGTTGCCTTAGCAACACTTCGTCCTACAACAGAGCTAAAGAACTAGTAGTATCGAGATCTTTGGAACATTGAATTATACCAACATACCTAACATCATCTCTAAGACCATCAATAAATTTTGTAGTCAAAATAGCTAAGTTCATTCCAGCATCATGTGCAAGCAACTGGTAAACCAGTACATCAAACTGCTCAATATACTCTGCTACAGAGCTAGTATGGGATATATGAAAAAATTGCCTAATCAAATTGGTGTACTCAGGGCCGGCTCTATGATTCCAAGGGCCCTCGAGTGTACCTGGTGAAGAAAAAGTGTTTTATAGTTTTGATGCGGTAGAGGATGATTCAAAAAATAATTATCCTCAAGATTTCCCCAACTCCATCACCCCAAACGGGTTGCCTCCGCACAAGTTCAAGATTAAAATAAATTGTCCTCTTATTCTGCTACAGAATCTGGACCCATCTAGAGGCATGTGCAACGGTGCACGTCTAATTATGTGAGCGTATGATGATCATGTCATTGATGCAGAGATGGTGAATGGAACACATGCGGGGGAGAGGGTATTTATACCTAGGATTCCAATGTCACCCTCTGAAGATCTTACGCTTCCCTTCAAGTTCAAGAGAAAGCAATTTTCTGTTCGATTAAGCTTTGCCATGACCATTTACAAATCGCAAGGACAAATAGTTCCTCACGTCGGTATTTATTTGCTGGAACCTGTATTTTCCCATGTCAGCTCTATGTTGCTCTATCGAGGGGGTGTCCCGACAAACAACTTGGTTGCTTGCCGTGCCCAACAGGAGATCAATCCTGAAGGGAGAAGCACCAAAAATATTGTTTATAGAGATGTATTAGAGAGTTAGGACATCCAGCTCTGTGATTTAATGATGTGTCATTCTTTTCATGTTACTATTCATTTATACACTTCCATATGTTGTTTGTGTAGCATGGACATCTAATCCTATTTTGCACGAATACAACACTGATGTCGTTGATGCATTTGAAAGGTTTCATATTTTGAACACAGATACGTGGATCTATATGTAGTCCCATGGAACACCTGGTGTTTTATATTTTTTTATGAAATGGTAAAAGTCAAAATTATGCTATCATGTGCCTAACAAGGCAATCAAAAATAACTCCGAAAAACACAATCTATGGTTTTGTGGGCCTTCTCCCCTGTTCGAAAACTGCGTTGTAGCTAGGATGCTCAAGGCCCGTTTTTAAGACTCTGTTTTTTAGTATGCTTTGTTGCTAATTAGTGGCATGTTAAACCTTGGTGCTGATTTTTAACTCTGAGTTTAACTCATATAATTTGGGTGACAGGCAACTCTGTGCAGAGTTTAGTGGCATGTTGAATTTAATTCCCCAGATTCTTGTCCCACCAATACATGTATTAATCATTAATCTTATATTTAGCCAGCTATTACGATATGTGCCTTTTTATTAAATATATATTTGGTGCGAGGATAACACGTGCGTGCCACACGTGCGTGCCACACGTGCAAAGTACTAGTCTAACTAAATGATCAATAGATAGAAGGAGAAAAAAATAGTTAAAAGAAGATATATGGGCTGCAATCCCACTTTCATTTATGTTGTTTGGGTTGTCATAATTATAGTGGGACAAATTTGTTCCTATTAAAGTCTAAGGTCTCTACCTGGGCCGGGCCTTAGGCAGTTGCCCCTATCACCCAGCTCATACCTGAGACTGATTCATCTCTCATGACGATGGCGAGCATGCTCGGCAGAGCTCCATGGTTGCTCGCCGGAGTTAGCCAAAACTTGTGTTTTCAGTCACGAAAAAATTTAAAAATACCAAAACAATCAGTAGAACACAACACAACAAATTGAGAAACTCTGTGGTATAAGCGAAGACCACAGCATATCAGCGACGGAGCAGCCACGTCGTGGTTCGGCAACATGAGAGAGAGAGAGAGAAACTCGTTCTACAAGAAGAGGTTGACAGTGAGACTTACACGCTTACAAATCAGAACACCGTCAAAACTCTAATTAGAATCAGAGTCATAACGGATCGGAAACTGATTCGTGGAACGGACGGATAGGTAGGGGGCAGAAACTTAGACGCGCTCACCAAATTTATTATGTAACTAGACAAATGCCCGCGCTTCGCTGCGGGGGTTAAAATTTCACAAAGTAATATCCATGGTTATGATTATTACACATATATACATGTGCAAATTCACAATAACAAAAACTCTATCTACGGGGGAGAAGACCCCCAGCAGTTTCGCATTAAGAAGAAAAGATTTTTTTCTTACCTTCCATAGATAAAGAAAATCCCCCGTAAAGGGGTTTTTGGGTGAGAACCATGGATCGAACTCTGGTTGGCACAACCACTACTTACAACTGGCGACCACGACCACTCAGAGCCGAAGCTCGACCTCATGCAAATTCACAATAACATGAGATTAGGCCTCAAATAGATAAATCACACTGGTTAATAAACAACGCTACTGCTAGCATAAAAAAAATTTTGGTTTGGCAAGCATGTATAAAAGTACTTGCGAGTAAAAAATTTTCTTGAAATCGGGTAGATGCATTTTTCCTTTCATTCTCGGTTGTCCTCTCCTCTACGTGTTGCCTTTCAGGAAACACAGAACAATTATTCATCACGCAAGAATACACGATTGAGCCGGACATGCACTATTCTATCATGTGCTCAGACGTATCCGATTCCGACTTCCTTTCGTAGTCAATTACGTCAGATTGCAACAGAATTAATTGTAAAAACGAACACAATCAAATCCAGCCCACTTATGAAGGTGCGTGCAACCATGAACCCACAACGAACGGCCCAACAATGAACAGCCAAAAAGTTGGGAGGAGGTCCAATCGGGAAGCTGGATGAGAGTCCAACGTGGGAACAACAAAGGAAAAGGCAGAGTCCGATTAATCCATGCTCCTAATGATTGACCGGGCAACTTCACAAGAACAAAACTATCGAGGCGTCGGGGCGTATGGTAGAATTGGACGTGACCACTTGAATTAATAAGGAGTAAAGACTAACAAAGTACCCGTGCGTTGTCACGGACGTTTAAAACAATAAATATAAATTTTCTTAACACTTAATTAAATTAGAATAAAGTTCCATCATTTTGTTACATACTGGTACCAGTTGTCTAATGTGAGATCTTTCATTTCTTTAGTTCTTTGTATGCTCCTTTAGATCTTGTCATATTGTTGAGAATGTTGATTATCTTCGCCGAGTAATTTTTTTCTCACTTTGAATTTTGTTCAACTAATTTTTGTGTAATAATAAATCAAAGAATAATATAAATAGGGAATAAAGTTGTCAGCAATTGGAAAATTAAATAAATCAAAGAATAATATAAATAGGACGACTGTTGCCCATCAGCTGTTCGACAGATTGCCATCATGTCAGGCTTGAAGATTAGGAATTGTTTGAGCTTGCTTGACTGGCTCACTTGCATCGTTCTCGGTTCTTAGTTTCAAGCTCAAGTGGGCCCTTTTTTCCTCATCAATGCGCTCGATTCCTAGAGAATGGTGGAGCGAGCTGTTGCCTCAGCCTGGCGCCATGGCCTGCCGCTTTGCTTTTTGAAGACACCAATGATTTGGGCCGTGTCCCATTCTCTCCCACGCACAGCCTAGCTCGGCTCAAGAACCGGCCCAGTTGCCCTGATCGATCGTCCCAAAATAGTCGTCTTCTTCCTCTCACTGTGTCTCGAGTCCGCCATGGACAAGACGCTCGAGCTCTGATTCCCCACATCCAAAATGCCCCCAAACTCATTAACAAAAAAACGGAGGTCTTTGAGCCTCCTCTATCGTTCCCCTTATCAAAACTTGAAACCGACATCTCTAATAGATGTTGCTTTGGAACTGGTTGGACGCACAAAGATACAGGCTGTACATGTTAATAGAAACTATAGGAGATAGTTTACCGGATCAAATAACTTTTTCTTCCCAGAACGGTTCCGTTCAGAACTCTTACAACGATGCTCGGACTCTGACTCCAAACAATCTTAAGCGAGCCTTAGACCAACTATAGAATCCAAACCATGTACGATGGAAGGGAAACAGCGGAGGCGACACCAAAATTACGGCTAGAGACGACTGCACCTGACTTATAAAGAGTAGAGATACTAACAAAATACCCGTGCGTTGCTACGAGTATTTATTAAAGATCAATATATTTATAAATAAAATAGCTAAGTTTCTCAACTTACATAAATTATTGTACCAATTTTGTTTTCCAAATGCATATGCCTATTCAAATTGTACCAATTTTGTTTTCCAAATGCATATGCCTATTCAAAATGCACTAAAGAAACAAATATAATTTGGACCAATACCAATTCACTTGATGTACGATCTTCTCTAGCTCTGCATGTCATCTAGAATGTTGAATACCTGTTCAAATGCCTCACATACACATGAGATGTCGAGCTTTTTTTTCCTAATCTATTTTCACAAAGTATGCTCCTAATCCATCTCCACGCAAAGTATGGAAAGCAAATTGTATTATCTGAGTTCAGTTTGGAACGTATCTTCCTGTTCTGGCTCTCTACAGAACCAGGAAGAAGACGGACCGTCTGTACGTGGAATGTCACAAAATCTCTTGTGATGGTGAGGGTCACGTTGTGTAACAGCCCGGGTTTTCAATTTCAAACCTTGGAGCAGAATTTCATTTGAGTTTGAAACATTGTAATCAATTTATGCTCAAATCTCGAATCCCGTGTTGTTACTATGAATAATTCCCTCCATAATTTTATACTGGACCAAGATGAAAAGTGAAAACAAGTTGAGATTCAAATTTGATTTAAATCCCAAGTTTAAATTCAGTTGGAATCTGTCTTCAAATATATCTGAAGCCAATTCTATTTTGTCTCTGAAGTATGGGCCGCTTTCTCCTTTCTCTCTTGCACCGGCCCATCTCTTCTCGTTTCTCTGGATCAAGTAATCAACAGCGTGCAGCCCACTCCCTTTTCTAGCCCAGCGTGCACAACGGTCCAGTCGGCCTAGCGAGCACTGTCGCTTTCTTCTCCCTCGTGCAGCACTGTAGCAACCGATGCCACCTCGTGACGGAATCCTGCGGGAAAAGAACTTGGCGTCACGTCTGCCAGCTGAGCGAATCCCGTGCCCACGCGCGCCGCACTGCGTGCACCCGACGCAGAGACGTGGTAGGATCCGAGAGCTTCTTCCCTCGCCATATTATCAAAAAGCTTGGTTTAGTGCCTGGGCTTGAACTCAAACATGTTCAGAGAGGGAGCGAGATCACGGCGCGGTTTTGTGCATGCAGAGATTGAACCCGAACACGATCGTAGAGGGAGCGACAACACCAAAGACGATGTGGAGTCCTGGTACAACTTGAACCCGAACACGGTCGTAGAGGGAGCGACAACACCAAAGACGACGTGGTTAGAAACCGAGTTGGAAATGAAGAACGAAGACACCAGTCGATGCATATAACTTCCGCGGACACGAAAATCTGGTCTAGACGACCTCACTTCTCTTAATAAGTTATAGAGATATAGAGAAGTAGTATGATGTGGTGTTGTAAAGTAGTATGAAGTATCATGGATATAATGGGAAAAAAATTATAATGGAAGATTGTAATTACATTGGTATTTTAGGATGAATTGAAACATTAATTATTAGATGGAAAATAATTCAAAAACTCTCTCACTTTTTCTTCCCTGTTCGCCGCTCGTTGTGATTCCTTCGTTTCTTCCATGTTCTTCGATATCCCATACCAGTGTCATGGGCCTTATGGCGATGGATCATCATCAAGGCGGCGGCGAACTGTTGAATGTGAATGCTGCGTTCGTAGGTGTGGATGCGATGGCGCCGGTTCAATAGGTGGTTTGATGTTGTAGGCGAAACCCTAGGTCAGCCGGCGGCTGCGCCGCCATCGCGTTGGATTTGAATCCGTCGGTGGCGCAGCGGCGAAGAAGGCAGACATGGCGTTCCTCATCCTAACCCCCTCCCGAAGGTGGTCGTACGTCAACGGCAACAAGGTCCATGGCTTGATTGCGTCTTTGCCCACAAAAACGGAACGAAGTAGAAAATTTGGTCCAGGCGAGCTGTAGTTCGATTGGCATCTCACGGGACGCCCGTCGGCTCGCGCATTACCTCCTGCTGGCAGGCCTTCTTCCCTTGCAACGTTTCTCCCGGAACGACTCAGGCGACAGCGGGCACGTTTCTGCGAGGCGCTAGACGTTGCATAATTATTTTCTTCTTGAATGATTACCGGCGCTGCGACGTTTCCGGCAGCGGCGAGCGTTATGTGAGATGGTGGTGCCGGATGGCGTCGTGCCGGACGGTAGCGGTGGGAGGCATGTGTTGCGTGTGTTCTTCTTCTTTTCTGATCAAATAATGATTTGGTCGAATCACCTAATGACTGAGGCTACCCTTCCGTGACAATTCGTGTCAATTGTTGATTAGTTAGTCAATTATAGTTTTATCCCTGAAAATCAATAGTGATATTAGAAGTATACTACTTTGATACTAAGTAGTATGGTCCACTATAATAGGAGTCTTCAGGAATTGTGAACGCCATTGAGCTCCACAGACGGGGAAGACATACGCCACTGTTCCTTGGTGAAGGAACACGGTCGATTCAGATTAGCTCCGATCTACAATGCCGCGATGGACGTCAATGGCGTTCAGTGCCCCTACTACAATCAAGTCTAGCACAACAAAGCGTCCCCGCGCGCGTTCGCTTCTTCGCCTAGTTCCTTGTGCAAGACAGGATACAGTGTAAAGCAAACCTCCTCAAGAGAATATCGTCGATAGTGACCAATGTGATCTCTGTCATTCAGCGCCTGAAACTGCAACCCTCATTCTCTTCGAGTGCACCTTTGCCAGGTCCTTCTGGGCGCGGCTGCACATTCCCCTCTACAATACTCCACATGTGTCCCGGTTCTGGGAGCTTAGCAGGCCAGTAAACATACTGGAGCTCCACTATTCCAGCTGCATCCTCCTCTGCTGCTGGTAGCTATGGAAGCACATGAATGACATTGTGTTCAGGTCGATGGAGGCCTCCCTCCCCGGCTTGCTACTGCAGTGCAAGGAATACTCGATTCTATGGCGATGTCGCCTCCCAGCTAATGAGGTGGTCGTGGTAGATGCTTGGTGTTTATCCCTTTCCACCCAATGTAACGTTTTTTGATGTTGATCATGTAAAACAAAGTACTTGGCCTGTTGATGGCCGGTTTTAATAAAAAATCTCAGGTGGGGATAGGAAAAGGGAAACACTGTCAACTACAAATCTCAAATCACGAGCAATTTTGAGAGGGAGGGAGGGGGGGGGGGGGGGGGGGGGGAGCCCGCGCTCTCGCTCGAGGGCAACGGGCCGAACCCTAGCCGCCCTCCGCCCTGCGCCCGCCCCTCCTCACTGCCGCCAGAGTGGGCCGTTGGCCAAAGCACGACGGCCACAGTGAAGGTGGCGGCGGGGCCTCCCAGCTACGGCGCCCGTGCACCTGGATCTGCTCTGGCTTCCTGCGGGGATGAACGACGTGGTGCTCGATGGCATCGACGTGCTCTCCCCCTCCCTCGACGGGTTCCCCATCCCGCTTTCCCAGGACAGCATCACCATCGGTAGCTTTCACTTGCGCAACGTCTCCATCCTCGGTGTCCAAGTCATCGTCAGGGCCTTCATCTTCGACGCTCGTGCACCCAGATCTACCGAGAGCCACAATGCTCGGTGTGGTTACGTCCTTCCAATGGCATGCCTGCTTCGTTGCCCCCCCTCAGGCATCGCCCCCATCCCATCAGCTCCGGGGAGTGCCTTGGCTGGGACCTGCTGGCCTCGCGTCAGATCTGGTGTCTCCCTTAGGTTGGTGCCTGAGCAAGCAGGTCCTTCGCTTGGGGCATGGCGGCAGGGAGTGGAGATTTGAGTGCTGGTCGGCGTCTCGACGTCGACGTCAGTGCTTCAGCCATGGCACACGTCTGGCCAGTGACTGCCACCTCGTCCTGGGCAGTGGTTGAGGTATGTGTTGGCGCGGTGGGGTGCTCGGTGAAAACCTTCGATGGCTTCTACCAGTGGGGGCAACGACGATGCCCTCAGGCGTCGTTTACCTTGGTGGAGGTGTTGCTATACAATAGTGCCCCTACACCCGACGTTTCTGCTCGTGAGGGTTGTGCTTCACAATCACTTGCTCCCTGGCGCAATGGTAGTGTTGGGAACTCCCCCCCCCCCTCTCAATGGATGGCAGGTGGATCATGCACCCATGGTGGGCGTACTGCCTTGCTGTATGTTGTTGGTGGATTGAGCGCAAGGTGGGTATGAAACATCTCTTGACTGCTTCGGCATGGATGACATCCAACAAAAGTGCTGCACACGAAGTGCAAGGAGGTGTTTACATCTCTGGATAGCCCAATGCCCGAGCCGATTGTCATGTGCTCTCCTCGTCGCCAAGCTCTCGAGGTTATCTGTGTTCATGTGCCCCTTCTCCTCTCACCTCCTTGGACCGGCAGTTTTGGCCTGGTTGTCATCTTTCGCTTTGGTTCGGTTGGATAGTTGTCGTCGGTGCCTCTGCTTTCGTGTGCGTCCGTGCTTGCTAGCCCTCCTTCCTTTGTGGATTCCTCCCTACAAAGGGCATCGGATGGTGGCTCGAGGAGATCGGATATCCTTAAGATGTCTTCGTCAGCTTCAAGGAAGGTTGGCGTTGTCCTGCTCGCTATGATCTACGTGCTTCTCCCACTTTTAGTCCCCATCCTGTTGGGCGGCCCTCCCATCTTTCAAGGATTTCTCTCCTTGTTGGAAGGTGAAGGGTGGCAACAGGGCGGCGCAGTTACCAAGAGTGGTGTGGCAGTGCAACGACCATGGTGGTGTGGGCAATCATGTTTTTTGGCGGTGGCGCTTGTTGATGATTGGTGTTCTTCTTGAACTCGTGCTCAATTTCACGCTATGTTATTTGGACGGTTGGAGGGTTGTTCTGTTCTCAGTTCGCTTGTTGTCTCTCTTAGTTCTTTGCGTTTGTTGTATCCTCTTGTTTTCCATAGTGCTTTGGGCATGCTGTTGTAAATCTCTCATGAGCCATTTGGGGTTTCCCATTTAATAGAAAAATAGAATTTCAGGTGGGGATCCCCCCCCCCCCCCCCCGGTCCTCCCCGGTTGACATTCAAAAAAAAAAATCTCAGGTGAGGATGCTTTCCCCCCGTCAACCTTTCAAAAAAAAAATACCATATAATTTGGCATCCTTTCTGTTGTACTCCTTGACCTTTTCCTTTAGCCTCCTTTCTTTTCTCGAGTACGCAGGAAAGTTATGTATCTTTATATTAAGAAGAAGAAATCATGGTCCAAAATAGGCAGATACAACGCACACTCTATGTTCTGAGGTTATCATCCGTTACATGGTAAAAATAAACCAAGGCCGGACCTATTATCTAGGACACTAGGCTGCACAAGCCCTTTGCCCCTGCCTTGCACCAGACATCAGCATCATCCTTGATTTGCCGGATGACTACCTGGGAGCTTGGCGGGGTTTCATCAAAGACGCATCTATTGCGGTGCTTCCAAAGCCACCATGCAGCCAAGATCACAAGGGAGTTGAACCCTTGACAGTGCGGCTTGGGAACTCGAATCTCCGAGACTCGCCACTAGTTCTGAAACACCAAATCTTGAGGACCCGGCGTATAGGCTTGCAGCCCCCCATCGAGAGAGTTCGGAACCATACTTCCTTAGAGAAGATGCAGCTCACGAGGATGTGTTGTATTGTCTCATACTCCTGGTCACAGAGTGAGCAGCGGTCCGGATGGTCGAGTCCACGACAGGCTAGCCGGTCCGCCGTCCAGCACTGGTTCAAGAAAGCCAACCACAAGAAGAATTTGCATCTCGGCGGCACCCAGGACTTCCAGATGCGTGCCGCTGGCTCAAAGCCGACGGTGCCCACCATGAATCGATCGTAGGCCGACTTGAAGGAGTACGTGCCCGACGATAGTGTTACTTGTCTCAGCCTCCTGTATCCCATTTGCACATCCCTGAGAAAGATAGTGCTACTTGTCTCAGCATCCAGCTGAGGTTTTTGTGCAAAGACAGATTGTGCAACATGTAAGTGTGAATGTACCACTTTCTAATTCTCCAACAGAAATATGTTACATTACAGAACTTTTATAAGCTAATAACTTCAGATGTCCTGTCTGATAATATGATCGAAGTAAATGGTATGAACAGACAATTACCTGTTGTCTGGATCTATTTCTAGAGCTCTCTTTATTTCCTCCTCCGCCAAATCAAGATCAACAAGACGCCTGTGCCCTTCTGTAAAATGCCATAACGTTTGTGCTGTCAAGTTCCAGAACCTGAATATCATTACTCTTGTTAGCCAGGTAATTTATCTTTCACGAAGTCCAAAGTATGTAGTTATCAGGATGTGCATAATACCTCAGTACACAGCTGCTTCGCTTTCTTATAATCTTTAACTTTTGAGGGCTTGCTAATTTTCAGTCGTCTGAAAGTTTGGGATACTTTTAAACACCATCCAACACAACTAGATCTAAATCGGACGGTCTACAAAAAATAACTTTTCTATAGTCTATACATGAACATATTTTTTATCTTAATCTATATCTTACATAACCCTATAAAAACAAATAATAATACAAATTCTAGTACAAATCAAGTGGTTGTTCGGACGCCTAAAAGACAGGAAATATGTTAACTTTTAGTTTACATGCTGGGTTGCTGAGCTTGCAACTTATCTTGAGTGCTTTGGAGAGCTTTTTTTCATCTTCACTGGAGGAGCTGTGATACTCCTGGCACAGTGCAGTTAGATCGTGCCTCTCTGAATTATGTTCCTGATGAATAGTTTATCAGCAATGGAATTTCAGTTTTTCTTTTCTTTTTTTGAGAGGCACAAGCAATGACATTGAAGGTTTCCCAGTTGAAAGTTTTTTTTAGAGCAAATTTCACACAACCCCATATTTTATGGTCATAGAACCTCAGTTATTTTGTCTCGTGTCATATAACCACATGTTTTATGGTTATATTGTTTCAGAAAACTCCATCTTCATTAAGAATTAACAAGGAATTTGACATGTCAACTCTAACTTTTTTGCTTGCATGACACATATATTCTGATTGATTCAATCAACAGACATTGAGTTGTGTTTACAATCAATTTATTTCCTGATATAAAAGTTAGATTCATCTCTGGAATTCATATTATTTTTTTTATAAAGGTGGCGTTTTATGAAACAATATGACCATAAAACCTGGGGTTTTATGAGACGAGCTAAAATATATGGTGTTTTGTGACATAAAGACCATAAAACCTGGGGTTGTATGAAATTTAGTCTTTTTTTAAGCACATTTTCCAGTTAAAAATGTGGGTTCCTAGCGATTCATATTCCGGGGAAAAGGTCCACGGTATACTGGGTGGTTGGCCTATCAACAAATGAGATACAAAGCCCACATTAAAACATTTCAGAGAGGAATAGTGTCCAACGTTCTGCCCGCTCCTGCGCCACCTCAACCTCAACAACTTCTCCACGTCGACCGCATGGCTTACCAGAGGCGGCGGAGGGTCCACCACTGCTCAGCGCCGGCGCGAGGCGACTCTCATCGCTGGCCGCCTACGCCGGGCATGGGGGTGGCACCTGCGCCGTCGGCCGTCGCACTGGCTCTGATGGGCTGTTGGCCGAGGGAAGCCAGGGCCTTCAGGTGTTCGATGAAATGTCTGTATCATCTGCCCGAGCTTCCTCGCTGGCTAGCCACGTCTGCCCACTCATATAAATTCTCCCTAACCCCCAACGTCAGCATCGCCTGTTCCCTCCAGAAACCAACTCAAAACCCAAGAATTCGTCACCACCGTTACCACCGCCGGCGTAAGGAACAACAATGTCGCAGGGTCGGTCCACCCTGCCAGCCGGAGGCGGAGGCGGACGGGGGTCGCAGCGAGCAGGAGCCCCCGTGATCTTGGCCGAGGGGAGTGGAGATAGGTCGGCGAACGAGACCATGGAGGACCTGCTTGGCGTCACCCAGGGCGTGGTAGATGCGGGCATGGCTCTTGTTTTTGCCTCCTTCTCCGCCCCTTCCACCCCACCATCGTCGCCGTCAAGCTTAGTGCGCGGGGTAGCCATGAGGGTTCTTGGCAAGAACAAGAACGACTCCTCCACCTCTTCCTCGCCGACCCGCAGGTCGTCGGCAAGAAGCTCGCCTGGAGAGCGGGGGTTGTCTGACCTCGCGAGTACGTCAGGGTCCGCGCTCGTGGCGTCCCCAAGAACTGGAAGCCCGCAAGAACCCAGGACGGAGCAGCCCGCAAGAATTGGAGGCGTGCAAGAAGTCAGAATCGAGGCGCCCCAATCGAGGTCTGATTTCGGTGAGAAGATGCGAAACGCATTGGCGATGGCGAAGGTCCAGGTCGACGCCGACGGCAGCGGAGTGCAGGCGCCGTTCGATGAGATGCAGCTGGCGATGACTGGTCTCCTGGAGCTCACCTACTTAAAAGCGGAACTCTCGAATCTGCCGGATCCGCCTCACGTGTTCGCTACACAATTGCCGTATGATGATGTAAGTGCCATTGTATTTGCGATTTCTTGGAATTTCCCATCGAGGCTTGCAACTCCGTTTCCGACCAATTTCATTTCTTGGATGCGTTCTTTATTCTGCCTCTTGATGCATGGTCTGTTCTGTTCCTCAGTAATGTTATTCTCTTGGGAAATCAATCACATTTAGTTGTGCTCAAGAATTCCTTGCTGTTAAGTTCTTCATGGCACATAATTTACATATAATCCAGCATGAGAAGTCTCTTGTGCTATTCTGGCAAAAGTGATTTTGTTTCACTTGTTTAAACTTTAAAGAGCACTAGAATTTCTAGTCTGAAACGTATTAGTCATTATTATCATGATTAAGAGTTCATTATCTCAAGTTGTTAAACTTTCTGATTCCTTTTTATCATGTGGAAGTGTGGCATCTACCTCTTGAGGAGTACTAATCCTGCTATTATATTGTGTAGGCTGATGCATTGGACAGTAAAGTGATGGAGAATCCGATTATCTTGGCATCAGGATATGTAAGTGCACATCTCTTAACGTCGGTTGGTTTAGTACCATCAAATTACCGTCAGCAAGTTTTGCTTTTCCTAACTTATGCTCTGCTCTATGATCATAACAAGTTATATGGTAGCTCTACTCTGTTTTGGTGATGGATGTTCTTATCCAGCATGCTTGCACCTATCTGACTAGGTCTCTGGTTTATGTCTCTGATAAAACAAATTCTGGATTATACTTTGAAACATTTTGATGCAGTGAGTTTTTATTTTTACGGAAGTTTTGAACACTATGAAATAACTTGTAGGTGTATGTAGCAACTCATTGTCCGTTTTAGTCCATATATGTGTTTCTGTAGAAATCAGCAAATCTGACTAGATCTCTGGTTTATGTATGTATCTGATAAAACAAAATCAGGATTATACTTTTAAACATTGCGATGTGGTGGGTCTTTTCTTTTCATGGAAGTTTTGAACACCATGTAATAACTTGTAGTGGTATATAGCAATTCATTGTCCGTTTTAGTCCATGTATTTATTTTTGCAGAAAACAGCAAATCTGCTGCTTCCTTCATTGACAAAAAACAGCATATTATTCAATTGCATTTGCAATATATCGTTGCACACCAAGGTGCCCTGTTAACCTGCACCATTGAGGATATTTAACTTCTGACGTCATAAAATGAATTGAACATGCACTTCTTGTCTTTAACTGTAATGCAGATTCTCATTCTAGTTTTTGCATTTTGGTATTTATTGTTGTGTTAATTATGGTCAATGGACTGTTAATTACTTATTATGTTCCTTCATTTCTGTTGTTGTATCTTGGGAGGTAACAGAGATTCTGGATCTCTGGATATCTTTCTTTTCTCTTTTTACAAGTAGGATGTCTTTCTTTTGAATCATAGGAAAACACAGCAATACAGGATCTTTTCTCAATAAAATAACAAAAGTTAAGGAAGCTTATTGCTAAAACTTTTATTTCCACATGTAATCAGAAAAACTGCTGCCTCTTAAATTTTTTACCTCAACTTTTACATGAGTACATGGAGACGATTTACGTGTAGGACTTTAGGTATATGTTGCATTTTTTTTATTTAATATATGTTGCATTTTAAGTGTAAATACTTATCTCTCATTTCTTTTCCAATAAACTGGGCTCCCCTTGTTCTAAGTTCTTCACTATACAGTCGTTTAATGACACAAACAAATTATTTTCGAGTTATGTACTGTGTTCAGTTTCACTCAACTGTCTATAGAATTTCGCCCACTGATGTGAACTTAAAGTGACCATTTTTGCTGTTTTATTCCTTGCAGTCTGTAGATCAATGGAGCCGTGACTGGTCCATTTCGCGTGACATCGGCCCAGTCACTAAGAAGCCCTTCACCCACTTTTTCACTTTTCCAAATGATCTCCTTCATGACATGATTTCTGCATGGCGCGTTGATCATTCATTCCGTTCCTCAACTAGCACCGTAGAAACACTCCCTATGGAACCGTCAGAGGAAGTGATTGAAGGCATCTTACAAGAATTCTCAGAGCATTCAACATTGCAGGAGGAGGCTTTGCACGGCATCCAGAATCTCTCCAAAATCACCAAGGGAGAGCAACCTTGCCTTGAAAAGTGGCCAGAGCTGACAGATCTGCAGAAGAATTTTAAATCAATATGGGCGGAGAAGCTAGATGAATTGAGACTCACCATAACCCTTAATTTGTCTGTCCACAGACCCAACAAGGAGATCCTAGATGGAGCGACGCAGCTACCAGATGCTTTAAAAAATATCACTGATAAGCTAGCTAAGCTTGGTGAATGTCCAGTGTCACCTTCGGCGAAGGTAGCTTCTATAGTTGCCAATCTGTCAGAGTTTGAGGATTTCAGAAAAAGACTACTGGATTTAGGTGGGATGGAAATGCTACAGAATCTGCTCAAGATTGAGGATGTTGTTGTCAGGAAGGAGGCTGTCGCAGATCAAGAAGGCAAGGCTCATGCTAAATCTTGTCATGTGGCTGACTTACTGGTGGAATGCCTCACAATCACCGATGAGGCTCTGGTTCTGCTTGATTCTCTGCAAAAAGATCTATATGCAGTGGATAAGCTCTCTGATAAGGCTGTGGAATTGGTGAATATCATCATGGCTGATAAGGAAACTGAGCTTGTTGCTCCTAAGGTCGTTGACTCTGCATGTTCCTTTCAATTGCACAAGGTGAAGAACTTGGACAGTGTTATTCTATTAATTTATTTCATATTTGGAAATCTATCGCTTGGCTCCATGCATGGAATTTATTTATTTTTGTGCAAGCATTGCTTGGTAGTATTTTGTTGCCTAGTACATAATATTATGTACTGATATATTATTCCTATTCCATTTTTGTTTGCTTGATATTCACCAAGTGACCATATAACTGAGTATCTTAAGATTTTTATCCCTCTCATTACGTACTGATTTGTTTTTGCTTTATTGCTTGTTTATATGTTGGTTGATAAAATCAGATTTCAAAGAACTCTTGGAATAAAAGATCATATGCTCTTGAGCTACAAAAGGCAGATACGGGTTGTTGGAGTTGGGCCATTTCTGCCTTGAGGGTTTTCTGGCTGGTCATAGCTTCATTTTGGCAGACAGTCATCTCCTGGATGGTAAAGTGTTGCTTTGGCCACCCCTGGCTTCCAGTGGCTCCACAGTCTGGGTATAGTTGGTTATCAGTAATGGGTTCACCTATAGTCAATGATGACGGTGAGTCTGCTATTATCTTTGTCTTGCGTTTCCTACATTGCTTACAATAAATGAAATGGACATGCTTGATGACTAAATGCATGATTTGTTTTACTTTATAGGAAGCTGTGCTATATCTGCCTGTGCAATGTGCATTGTTGCACAACACAGGCTGGTTTTCGAGCGCTTGCATGGGAAAGGGTCCTTCCCGTGCAAGGCAAAGGTGCCTTGGGAACTGAAGCTTGCCTGCTACAAAAGGAAGGTATGGAACAGCAGCTCTGGCGCGGATTTGGGTGCTGTTCTGCAGGTTATTATTGACATGGGAGGTTTGCTGACGACCAGAGAGCCAAAAGCCATCCGTCTCCAAATAGACAGATACATATTTCTCGAGGACACCAAGGCGCAACCATTGGGAAGAGATCGGTTTGCCCGAATTTTGTTTGCGTGTGGTCCAGTCATAGGATCCTTATGGGCATCAGATAATGATTATGATGACTGTATGGGGGACAGAGTTTACCGAGGATGCCCAGCAGAGCAACGTGTTTCTGGTTCTGGAGACCAGCACGCAGTTGTTTGCTTCGAGTACGAGTTCACCTCCGATAAAAAGGAGCTTCATATTAGAATCATGGATAATTCTGATGAGAATGGACCTCCACGATTGATTCTCTTTGAGGCATTTGACTACTTTGTTCTCCCAATTGTGGAAAATCCTATTGATCCCAAGCAACTTCTGAGGCAGAGAAGAAAGAGTAAGGAGCATACTTTGTCTATTGTGCTCAAGAAAGTAAAATTGTGGCTCATTGATAGGGAAGTAAGGTGGTATTTTACTTGAAGATGGAGAGGAAAGATACGTTGAGATAGGTACTGCAGGATGATGTGGGAGTCCTTTTCAAAGTAAAGATTGCGTAGAATGCTTTTAACTTCAGTAGTAATGGTAAATATGTCCTTGTAACGTTGTATCTTAATAGCTTTGCTCATAAGCCTGGGATATAAACAATTCATGGGCCCAAGCTTGTTCTTATTTTGCATTTGATTTGTAATTCAGCATTGATACAGTCAAATATTAGGAGAACATGTACCATAGTCCAAGAAAAAAAAATAGTTCATGAAACCAGAGCAGGATCACTTCATCTGTTGTATGTTTGCTCAAATGAAGTTCGAAGGTTACTTTCTGTTAATTTGGAGACTGACAGAACAGGTTTTTTCTACTCCTATATTTGTGTTGCAAATAAACATCTATTGATCGTTTGTTACGCATAATTATAAAACTGTTATTTTTTTTTTTTGGCAACAGAGGCTGATTGTCTATGTAGATACAGAGGGCGTCGTTGCTGCCCTAACTGAAGTCGGTTAGTTTTGTCGTTTCTTTAATTGGTGCTTATTGACAATCAAATCGATCCTTCAGTTTGCAAGTATAGTTTCTTTATTCCCCTATTTTAATGTTCCCAGCTTTGACACAAACTAGAGTAATAAGATTGAGGATTTGCTAGCTTTCACTTTCAGTCGCCTAAACGCTTTCAATCGATTCTTTGTTCTTTTGTGTTTTGACTTTTTTTTATAGAATTTTTTTATAATATTCATAAACCATTGGATATAGATTGAATGGCTGAAAAACAACCCCCATAATATTGACATCAAAAGGGCTTGCAAGCACACACTTGATTGTCACAGCATTGCGAATAACGAGTGGTACGGAGGTCGGGTTACAGAAGAAAAGACATGTCACAACGGCCAAGATAAGCATTCTCTGCCGCCCCTAGTTCTTCAACTTCCGCTTGGGCATGTAATTGCAGCGACGTTCCTGTACGTTATGACCCTCCCGCCACCTGATTTTAGAGCAAGAACAGGAATCAGAAACAACTTGCTGTTGAGCATAAATTTAGAATTAATAGATAATCAAAGAAAGAATTCGAAGAATGTTGTGCGTACACCACGGAATCAAAAGGATGCTTGTCCTGCTCTTTCCTCTCGTCGATCAGCCGGCGCAGGTGAATTTCCAGCTCGTCGGCGGGCATGTCGCGCAGGCCCGGGTAGATCGCCATCAGCCGCCTCGCCTCCGCCTTGTCCAGCTGGGCATCCGCGAACGAGCAGACCGCGGCGTGCGCGGCAGAAAGCACGGATCCCATGGCGGAAAGCACGGATCCCATGGCGGGCGAACAAGGAGCGGGAGATCGGCCGCCGCCTTGTTCAGTAGTAGTTTATATAACGGAAGGAGGAAGGGGAGAAGCAGCTGGAATCCCCAAAGCTAATCGGAAACCTGTGATTTGCTAATCAAACCCAGACAGAGTCCAGTTCCGAATCACATCCATTTTCTCTGTTGGGCCTCGTGGGTTCGATTAAACCATTGCTCGGGCACGGGAAGCATAGCAATCCGTTTCGATTTCTTTTTTTTTTTTTAAAAGAAGCAAATCCGTTGGGAGCTTGATTTTCTGTCATATAGCACATTCCAATTTTATTTGATCCCTTTTACAGTGCATTTTATCACCACAAGCTGCAAGGTGGTAACAAATCATGTGGCCCAGATGTTGGTTTACAAGGTTTGCACCTGATCCGACCGTGATTATTATGGGTAAATAGGTAATTTCACTGTATTTCTAATTAATTGAACCCGTTTTTTCTCTAACATAATTGAACCCGGACACCGCGCCCTTGCACCGCCGCCACGCGCCCACCACCATGCCGACGCTCTGCGTCCACCCCACCAACACCGCGTGTCTCCCCCGCCGCTCGTTGTCCCCAGCCTCGCCACGTCTCGCGCCTCAGCCCCGGCCCAAGGGCCTTGCGCTGGCTCCATCGGCCACATGGTCCTTCAGTCAAGGCCTTCACATGTAGTTGTATAGGACCCCGCCGGGTCGCGTCGTCGCCGCCAACATGGTGTCGATTTAAAGTTAAAATTAATTACGGACTGCCACTACTTTTTTCTTCCCAAAATGTCCATACCACCTGTTGTTACCCCGAGTTACCACTTGTTATCACGGTAGGAGTTAACGTGGTAACAATCAATCTGGAGCGCTGGATTAGAGAGATTAAATGGGTCACATTAAAAGTAGTGTACCATAAAAGCGCTCTATTATTGCATTGGTCCACCAAACCGAAAGTTTTCAGTTTGAAACCTAAGATATCGTCATTTTTTGTGAATAAATTTCTAAAACTCATTAATTTGGAGCGAGCTTGCTTCAAACCAAGAATTCTTTTGGGCAAATTGCAGCATTTTTTGACTTATGTGTTCAAAGGATCAGCGTGAAGAATTTATATAAAACTCACTAGTTTCAGTTACTAGTAGTGATGCATGTACGACACGCACATGTGAAATTTTATTCATACAATATATTCTTGAGGTTCATAAATTTTGAAGAATAAAACAAAAATCACTGTTTCATCGACTATAGACTATCTTGATCAATATTTTGTTTTTCAAAGTATCTTAGAAATAATCTTGTAATATATATATATATATATATAACCATAAATTTCAATAAACATATTTTAATTATAAATATAAAACATGAGCCTCTCACTATATCTCTATTGTTATGCAAGGTCAGAGTACGTTCATACCAATCATGAATACGATTAAACTTTTCAACCTGATAAAAACAAATATCCCTAAAATATAAATTAGTTTAAATTAAGCACAAGTAAATCAAACAAATTACATCAAAATATCAAATATACTAAAATAATTAGATAACGAGGCAGTAGACAAAATATGATATGATTATTGTTCCATATCCACAAACAAAGCCATGGCTACAAAAGTTCGGCATCATGAGCTTATTTTTTAACTCTAAATTTGTTTGCCTTGTTACTCATGTAAGCCTTAAATAAAGGGTTGATTGGATCCTAGCCATTGAACTTTTATCAGATTGGAAATAGACCATTGAACTTTCACTTACCTGACCGAGGCCATTAAACTTTTGCTGAAATTGAAACCATGCCATTCTGTACACCACGACCGCATCGGAGACACTGCCAGGCGGCCATATTTTCGTATTGCCAGCCATGCCCCTGCCTTCATCTTCAACACATCTTGTCTGGATCGAGCCCGTTCCCATTGTTTCCAGACCAAAGAAGCCATGCCCCTACCTCGTAGACCATCGACGCTGGCGACGAGTGTTCCAGGAATCTCAACAGCGATGATGGAGGCGATGGGGATCTAAAGGTTGGTCTCCTCTGTCGGCACCCATCCCCCCCCCCCTCTCCCCTGCCCCTTGTTATAGGTCTCCTCTGCCGCCCTCATTTCCGCTCGACATCATGGCGCAGTCTAGTAATAGCCCGCGCTTGGCCGCATCGATGTCTAGCAGCGTAGGCAGCAGCAACAAGGTCCTGCCCCTTGTGGTCTGCAAGGATTGTGGGAGTCGTGTGATTAGGTTAGTGAGCAGGCGGCCAAAGACTTACGGGAATGTTTTCTACAAGTGTCCGAACAATGTGGAGGTAAGCTGGTGGGTGAGCTGAATCAATTTCTACAATTTTGGCAATGTGAGTTTATGTGACCTGATTTGGTTTTTCTGTCAATTGTTAGAATGATCCGACTAGTTGCGGCTTTTACCTGTGGGAGAACCAGTATCGAACTTTTCTGAGGAATGGATTTGTGAGAGATGTTGTGAGCAGCAAGTATGAAAGAGTGAACCAGCAAGCTAGAATTGTACCTGCGCAGAGGAGGCAAGAAATTGAACAAATGAAGCTGGATATAAGCAACTTGCAACAGGATGTTTTGGAGATGAGGCAACATCTAAGCATTGGGAAGAAGTTACTTGTAGTGGATAGCAAGTATTTTGTTGTTGCTTGTGTATCTTGTATGCTAGGAGCGTTGATTGCTCTCATGTGCAAGGGAAACTGAATTGCAATGTATCGTGTTCATGAGACAAAATAAATGAAATGATGTGCCTTTGAAACGAAACATTCCAAGCAAGTGTAAGCATTATAGAACACAACAATATGACATAACTGGATTGTCGATAAACAAGAAAGACAAATTGTCCAGAAACAAGAAGCAACACTGAACAGATACAAGTCTTTGAACTAGAAACAAATCACAAGTCCAGATTTATAACTAGATACATGTCCAAAAGGTCCGATGACCAGATACAACACACATTTAGCCTGCAAGTGATAAGATCACAGGGAAAGGATTTCTGAGAGCTTTCTTTGACATAGTGGAATCTATCCCTATGTAAGGCCTACATCCTTCTAGGAATCCTTGTACACAAGGTTGTAAAGCAACAAACATTCTCTTCAAACGCCTTTTCTTACCAGATTTCTGCACCTCTATCTCAATAAGTGAACCTGGTGACTTCTTCACAACCTCTCCTGCCCAGTTAAAAAGCAGCTGGTAGCTCTCCTCATACTTGCCATGGACTTGATTAATTGCTAGCCTCAAACCTGACCATGCCTTTGAGTACTTCAACTTAATCTCATACTGTTCTTCAAGCTTCTCTTTTGCAGCCTTTGCACCTTTGTTTGGATTCTTCTTCACCCAGTCACCTAACTTCTCAGCAACCCAACCTTGACTCGCCATCTTGCCTTCTTTTAGTTTTGTGGTTGCACAATTATGCTCTGCTGGTAGCACCTTGATCTGCACATACATCACATGGATTTTAGTTGCAGGTAAAGATGGAAGTGTATAAAACAAATAAAAAATGAACAAACTCTAAGCAAACACTTACCTGGATTGTCCTATTGTCCTGGAGTCTAGAAGCATGTATGCGCCAGGGACAACCCACATGTGCACAACGAGCTCTATACCTTGTTGGATCTGTCTTCACATCAGCAGATTCACAACCTCTTTTAATTGCATAATGCCTAATTGCTTTTCTGAAAGTAATGATGTCAGGAAACAATGCATTCTTCCTAATGTTAGGATTCTCAGGATCATGCAACACAGTTACTTCTTGAGGATCCACATCGGTGACTACTACCTCAGGAGGCACACCTCCTTCAGCAGTCTGTTCTGGTTGTTGTGTAGGTTGAGTGTCAGCAGTAGCATGTTCAGTTGATGCCTCTGGTGGCATAGTAGGTGGAGGGGTCATGTATAGGTGCTCATCATCAATACCAACATACTCACCAAAGTCAAAGATGACAGGCTCATCCTCTTCTTCGTCAGCGTCAGATGCTGCCTCAGATTCAGATATTGCCTGGCCTTTTTCCTTTGCTGGAGGTTGGTTAGTTAAAGTAGCATCAGCAGCTCCCTTTGCTGGCATAACACACAAAGGCTCTAACATATTGTTAGCAGCAGCTAGCACAACACACAAATTCTCTACAGCAAGAGTGGGTTGGTCACATAGCACTTTGTCATACACACCTACTAATAACATCATGTGCCTCTCTGGTTTGTACATTTCAAGCATATCTAAAATTTGAGCATCATCAACTAGTCGAACATCCTCCCCACTCCTCTTGTCAAACATCCACACTATAGGCATTTGGTTCATTCCCCACTTAAGCTCCACACTTAAGCTCTGCATAATGAAATCCATTGAAAAGCTATCTGTATCCACTACCCAATCCCGTTTGGAGCCTTTGGTATACAATTTCCTACCATCTGAGTCGAATGTGACAAAAGCTTGAATTTTAACCTCTATTGTGTACCAGTGCCTAGTCAAATCAGGGACAAATGCATGTAAAATATGATAAAACAGAGGGAGATTGTGCTACATCTTCAGATCCGTGAGGAAGAAGGTAGCAAAAAAGGCTACAAATGCTTACGGTTTTGGAGATTCCACCGCATGAAGCAGAGGGCTCTCCATTGCTCCACCCTTCACGAAGCTTCACAGGGCACAAATCGATGTGAGCAGAGGCAACCAACCTTCAGCTCCCCTTTGCCTCTTTCACCGATGTTCAGATCCATTGCTCAATCGCTCCCACCCTATCTCACTCGCGACCGCTGTCACTGGTCTATGAGCTAGGGTTCTTTGAATTGGAGGGAATGGTGAAGGATGGGTATCGGTCTAGCAAGCAGACAAGATGTGTTGAAGGTGAAGGCAGGGGCATGGCTGGCAATATGAAAATACGGCCGCCTGGCAGAGCCTCCGATGCGGTCATGGTGTATAGAATGGCATGGTTCCAATTTCAGCAAAAGTTTAATGGCCTCGGGCAGGTAAGTGAAAGTTCAATGGTCTATTTCCAATCCGGTAAAAGTTCAATGGCTTGGATCTAATTAACCCTTAAATAAACCAATGTATTCATGCAAACTCAAACAAACGAAGAAGAAAAGAAAATCCTGATACTAATTAGGCATCATGATGCCTTGAAAGATTATTATCATGATGAAATCAGAAAGTGCGCATCATATTATGTATACAGAAAACAAATTTATGTCCAAATTGCATGGTGCACCATATAAAAAATATATTTGTGTACCTCAATTAATGGAGATAATATAGTAGCTAAAAGGTCAAGAATAACACATAACAAAAAAGACTAGTGCACTCATAGCAGTAGGGCAACTGGTCGGCTTGCGGGGAACATGGAAATAAGAAAAGGAATAATAAGAACCAAATCAAAGGAATAGGGTGGAGAGATGAACAGAGGCGAGTCTAAGGGGTGGGCCGGGTGGGCCGCGGCCCACCCCCAGTTTTGGTCGCGCACCTAACCTCTCGGCTCCCCCGATCCCCTATCGAATGAAAAAAAATCCAATCCCGTTCCCGTCTCTGGCGCTCGACCGGCTCCTTCGGCTAGGGTTAGGGTCAGACGACGCGACGACAAGCGAAGACCGGCGGGCGGCGCAACGGCCAGCTCGCGCGACGGGCTGGGAGGCCAGGCGCGGCAGCTGGCGCCGGGCGCGCGCGGCCTTGGCACGGTGCCACGGCGCCAGCATCGGGTGGCCACGGTACAGCGGCGGCGGGCGACCATGCGACCGCGGCGGGCTGGTGCCGGGTGGGTGCTGGGCACTACCATTGAGCCTGTGCGCTAAGCCAGAGAAGGTTAATTTCTCCTTTTGGCTTCATTTTTATTCGGTTAACTTATTCACTTGAGCTTCTGAAATGGCTTGCCTCAAATAATAAAGAAGTGGATAAATATATTTTGAATAATACTCCTGGTAATTGTACATTGAATTGTTCATATATTCAGAAAGATATTATTCAATGTTGTGCCATGGAAACTAGAGGTAAAATTTTTGATGAGATTAATGATGACCATTATTGCATTTTAGCTGATGAGGCAACTGATGTTCACATAGACAACAACTAGCTGTTTGTTTGCAGTATGTTGATAAGTTGGAAAGACCATGTGAACACTTTTTTGGAGTTGTACATGTGCAAAATACTACTTCCTTAGCACTGAAGTCTACAATTGAAAATTTATTTCTTGATAATCGTTTGACTTTATTGTGTGTTAGGAAAAAAAAAATTCCAACCCACCCTCAATCTCAATGCATAGACTCGCCAGTGGAGATGAACGAACCTATGAAACCCTAGGGTTCTTGGGCCATGGGATGGTCGTGGTCGGATGGACGATTACGCCAAGTGCAGGCAAGACGGTGTCTACAACCAGCTGGTCTGGCGCTAAGGACCTTCACGACGTAGGTCTTGGGCCACCCCGACACATTGGTCACCGTCTGATCTAAAACGCGGACGTCTACGGTGCCGTTGCCGAGGGCCACGACGAATAATCTCCCAGTGTGACGCGCACCGCGCACCGGGAACGCCCGGTCCACAGAGGCGGTGCTGATGACTGTCTTGCTGATCCACGATGCCATGTTGCTCAGCGAGGACTATTCAGGGCCACCATTGCCGATGGAGTAGGCGACGAAAGATCCCCACCTTGACGGCGCCAGACAGGGCGATGGACGTCGGGTAGTCGTACAAGTTGGGGTCACAGCCTCCGAGGGACAGGGAGAGGATGTTCCTCATGCTATCCTTCACCGCGGCGTCGTTCGTCGCGACACTATGCCCACGGGACTGCGGCAGCCCGTAAGCCTTGTACATGGAGACCCTCGGTGAGCCACGCCTCTCGCCGTCCCCTGAGCGAACTTGAAGAGCTCAGCGGCCGGGACCTCCAAGCCGGCGGCCGTGATTGACACATGTGTGTCATGGCCATCCGTGTAGTAGTGCGGCGGCCATCTCCTACGGCTGCTCTTGCAGCGTGGCATGAAAGAATTAGGGTAGGGATTGCCGTGCGGCATGGAAGAATGAAGGAAGGAAAGCAATATAATACGGAGGTAATTAATTATGGAAGAGTATTATTCGTTTCAATTGATTGCATTAATTTTCCTCGGTGGTGGGTAATTATGGAAATGAATAAGGAGGTAATCTTGGAAGAATCTTGCTGTTGCCGTAGGGGGTAATTATTGAAGGTAATTATGGAAATCAATAAGGAGGTAATCACGGAAGAATTTTGCTGTAGCCATAGGGAATGATGGTGGGTGGGTACAGGCGGGGGCTAGTCAATGTTGGGTGAGAATAATTTGTTAGACACAAGACTGTGAGGGGTGTCATCGGTGATTACTCTGTGGTAAAATATTCCTTCATCTAAGCATTGTGTGGTTAGATGACGTGATCCCACTTTGATCCAAGGATCCAGATGGCTGAGTAGTTTATTGCTCTGATGAGAAAATAAGACATAGGAACTCTCTTCTTATTGGTTTAGATAGACTAGTAGTGTCGCACGTACGAATTATTGAACAAGGCATCATAGATAAACTGAATAAGAGGTTTGTACATGACTGACTAAGACTCTATATTGGAATGAAAATCATTGAATAAATATGTAACTAAATTTTGTTCTCTGTTCTGAAAATCTTGTCGTTAGGACAAGATAGCTAGTACAAATTTGCACTAATTAGTCTATCCTAACAACAAGAAAAACGAAACAACAGAGTATGTAGCATTTAATTTCCGTGATTTTTTTTAACTTAAGACCCAGATGCACACAACAACACAGAGCCTCTTCAAAAAATATAGTACTGTTTAAAATCCTAAATGAAACTAAATTAAATACTTTAATTTCATAATGGAAACCTATAATTTCCACATTAACCATGTACTTCTATAATATGGTTGTAGCAGTAGGTCACGAGGATCTGATGTTGATACAATAAAGCTGCTTTAAATCATAATAAGAAACTAAAACAAATGACAGATTCAATATTAAAAGAAATACTATTCACAGGCTGGCAACAAAGAGTTGCACATCACCATTAAAATTTCAGGTACAATGTTGTCTTTCTCCAAATCAAGAAACCACTATATATAATAAAACTATCATATAATTTACATACAAATGCTTAAGCCAAAAAAATGTTTATAGTTCATCTAATGATCTTCCATTGTCTCCAATATTATGAATATATCAAACTAACAAAAATTCTAATTTACCATCGCCTCTGAGTACATTGCTGTTGGCTGCTCTTGCTTCAAGTTTCAGCAAGAAACTTAAATAAAATACAGAAAACAAAGTGGAGACACGAAAATATATGAATGAGTTCTTCGTAGTTGTTGTCTCTGTAATCCATACATCCACCTCCCTTTCTACCTATGCCTCTAACTGACATCCCTCCCTCATCGTTCTCTATGTATCCCTCTCTCCAACGATATATAGAAGCAAAATAGAAAGACAACATCAAATATCTTAGGGCCTGTTTGGAACCCATGAATTGAATCCATTTCTTAGAATTAGATCTTAAGGAAATCAAAATTTCAGAATTGAATCAATTTCAGAGCAATTCAATTCAAATGTTATTGTTTGGCTGACACAGAATTGAATTCTTAGAATTGAAATATGAAGCCTGTTTGGCTGTCCAGAATCAGTTTATCACAGAATTCATATAATACTCTATACCATCTGATTCAAATACACAATTATGGAAATATTAGAAGCCAACAATCTTCGAATAAGCTCAACATTCAACTCTATCCCACATACACATTTCAATATTCAGTACCAAGTAAAGCACATAAACAATTTGTCATCTACTGTTTGATCTAAGCCATGTCAACTTTTGGTGAAACTAAAAATAAAGTTCTACTGCTTGATCTCTGCCTTCCACTTCTACCAGCACGTGTCCAAAGAGTTATCTGTGCCACCCTATCAAAACAAACTGCGGAATCAGAATATATTGGTTAAAGAGAATATCAGATATGTGCATGAAAAAAAGAGGAATGCGTTCAGGAGATAACATGAAAAAGATGTGGCATTTATATAACCATGCAACACATATAGGCAACACTGAATTATAGACTAAATTCGACAATAAATGAAAGGCGGCCAAACCAGATGTGTTTCAGAAAAAACAAAAAAAAAGAAAAAAGAAAAAAGAAAACTGGACCAAATATGCTTGAGTAAACACCAAATATGCTTGACTGATGAAACCAAGTATCGTGCAAGCACTAACCAAGCAAGCGAGAGGCCAACAGGATCAAAAACTAGCAAGTAAATGAAATACACCTGATCACACAGTTTGGTAACCAAAATAACAAACTGAGTTCATATCTAACTAGGTCCGTAACGCTTTCAGTTTGATACCAGGAACAAGCTAAATATGCGAGTTGTGACTCAATCAGGCAAAAGATCACCTCAACTCAACTAAAACCTTGTTACTGTGTCCAGATCTGACATCCAGAACATATATGCAATAAGTTTACATGTATTGCAAGTGCCTTGTCAAAAAATTCAAAAAAACAGAGAGCTGCACTTGTTCTGTCCATAACTAAAATTCAAAATAGATCAGAGCACATAACAGAACTGCATATTCATTGGATGATTATCAAATCATCTCTAGTGATTTCAGCAAGCCAGGTTTAAACATAAAAAAAGCATCAGATAGCACTCAAAAGAAGACATGCTTAGGCCAGCTACCAAGAGCACATAACAGACACAGACCCATTCAGTAACTGAACCGGGTCAGAGAAAAGGCCTTTTATATAAAACTGATTTCTGCATATAGTCAATAACAAATTTATTCAGGAACTCATATATTTCTGGAGAGATTAGGAAAAAATCGTTGGGTCGTTGTTAGTGAGGTACTTTGTATGCTGGTACGCGTCTTGAGATATGATAGATTAGTGTTGGAGTAAGGCTGTTCGTGCTCTATCTAGTAGCATTGTACGGGTCAGCAATGAGCAGCTTCTGCGTTACGTTTGCCTAGCGTGTCTCCGGACACCAGAGCTTAGCTAAATACTATATGAGAGAGCATGCATGTCATATTACCTGGTGGTGTTAATGTTCTAGAGAGCCCATTGTGCCTAGACATTACCAACGGCCAGTGGTTCAATCATGGTGTGTGAATGAACGAGGATGCAACAGCACGGTGTAGGATAAAAATAAATCTGCCAACAAGGGAAAGCGTCATAGATAGTAGGTTGGAAATAGGATTACCTGGGACGCCATTCTTCAATGATCCGTCAAGAGGAAGCTCGAGGATGCAGCAGCACAGTGTAGAAGGCACGGATCTCCCTTCCACCAGCGGCACAACGCAGATCTCCCCTCTCGTGGCTCCACTCCCGTGGCGACGATGACGGCGCGGGGCTTCCCTCCAGCGGTGGCAACAACGTGGAGGTCCCCCGTGGCGGTTAAGGCGTAGATCGCCCCTCCACCGGCGGCGACAGCTTGGACCTCCCATCCTGTGGCGGCGAGTGCAGAGCTCCGCTCTAGAGGCAACAATGACGACGAGGGACTTCCCTCTAGCGGCAGCGACGTCCTGGAGCACCCCTCCCGTGGCGGCGAAGGCGTGGATCGCCCCTCCACCGGCGGCGACGGCTCGAACCTCCCATCCCGTGGCGGCGCGTGCGGAGCTCTGCTCTAGTGGCGACGACGACGGCGCGGGGCTTCCCTCCAGCGGCGGCGACGACCTAGAGCTGCGCTCACGTGGCGGCGGCGGCGTAGAGCTGTGCTCTCGTGGCGGCGGCGGCACGGAGGCGTGGTGGAGTCGGGATGCGAAGTGCCGATGGGATCGAAGGAATTCCAAGGGTTTCAGTGGGTTTTGTTCAGAATTTGGACGGGCTACCGATTCGACAGGTTGAAAACGGGCCGAAATATAGGATTCGATTCTAGAGACCGCCAAACAGGCCTATCTCTGGAAAATGATTCAATTCTGGCCATTTCGGGGATCCAAACAGGCCCTTATTGGAATTCAAGCAGATTAAATATAGTTGAAGGAGCTGATATCGTTTGAAAAAAATATAGGCTACTTTCCACTTCATTTTTCTGCAAAAGTGGAAATTAGGAGAAATGTTCAGAGCTCTGTGAAAAATCTCCCTTCCAAAAAAAAAAGAAAGAAACTCAAGTGGTCTTAGTAACAAAATAAAACCATGGCGATGACTATGTTTTTAGTGCATTAGTGACCGGATATCAAATAGTTAACTGCATATGACTACTCACTTTAACTTGCGAACATTTCCTATGACACTACAATTCAATGCTTCAGACATGATGGAATACTAATTTCATTAAAAAAAATTCTCACTCAGGAAAAAAGAATGGATGCAAGTCCTAGGATAGACTTTTTAAGCTATACCCAAGAAAATGAGGGATGCAATAGAAGAATATGTTACAATGCATAACCTTTCTTTATTTTATAAAAAAAAGAATATCAATCTTAAATTTTCCTATAGAAACGGCATTTTGTGCATTCTTATTCTCATCAAGGCCTTATTTCTGGTGAGAACATGCCAAAAATGCATGAGTCAAGTGTGATAGACACTTGTGGCTTGCCCACTCGGGTTTTCATACAGCATTTGCCAAGTTTCTACCTCGGCTGGATACATTCATGAGAATTCCATCATGGAAGTCAACTGAATTATTCAGTGCATGTATCATGCCACAGTTATGTAACAGCCGCAAAGAATTATGGAAGTCATAAGAATAAGAATGCACTGACTATATGCATTTAAATTGTGGAAGAGACAATACACACTTGGGTGTATGCCCACAGTGTCCCTTAGCCAAAGCATGTGGGTCAATTGTTAGTTGCAAAGCACAAGAAACATGGTCGACAGCAAAACTTCCAGAATTTAAGAACTGCTCTCTCAGTGCCCTTCTTTACGGAAGTAATCGACTATGCTAGAGAAGTGAGATGATAAGAAACAAACTCATTTTCAACAATAAAGGCTCCAACATCTAGACCTGCAAAGCAAGATTCAAAAATGAGTTTGCCATGGTTATCCATCAAACAAAATCAGTTTACCTCCCACAAATAAAAGTGTGGCTGCAGAACTTAAATTGAATCTTCTTTTTACTGGTTGTTTCATCCCATACTTGTAACTATTTACCATAAAAAAGTATTGTTTGCCTTTTGAAATGGAAAAAGAGGGCCTCATTCCATTCCCATAATCCACCAAGATATACCCAATATATTTTCAATTTATTTTCTCATATGCACTTTATCAGTCTAACTGCATCTTAGTGGATAAACCAGGAAATTGAGTATCACTAATCTATAATTATATTATGAGGCATAAATAGATAAAACCTGACCAGGTTCCTAAAAGCATAAATAACTCAACCCACACAATATTGCAAACAATCTCTTCAGGAATTGGTAGTCAGGCATACTATACTCGAATGAAAAGGTCTGTAAAAAATCTCTTGAAGAATTGGTATTCAGACATATCATCAAAACGTAGTGAATGTCAGTAATGGAAATAAGATAAAAATTCAGTAGGGTATCCACGACAGAGAGCTTACAACAGAGAAATTGGTAAGCACCAGTTGGTCAATTGCTATGATTGCATTATTTTTTTCAGAGAACAAGCTTACCTCGCATGAAGTAGATTTCTTCCTTTCGCTAATTTTCTTGTACTTCTGTTTCTTGCTTCCAGCTTTTAGACCTTGCCATGGAAGACTGGCATTCAGAAGTATAAATGTTTAGCGTACAACAAACTACAAGGCAAAAATAAAAGAACAGAGCAGAGGGCCCCATAACCAACCTTCCTTTCATGTAGTACAAAAGTACATATCCAAACAGGTTCTAAGTCATCCCTTCTACTCTGTTGTAGTGGAAATAAGAAAAACAAAGTTCACAATTTATGAATTATAACAGAATACTCCCTCCATCTCAAAATATAAGCATTTGTTGACTTTAAAAATCACCTTTGACCTTTTGCTTATTCAAACTTTTTTGTCAAAAAATATTTATTTTATTATAATATATTTCATTATTAGATACATTTCAAATATGATTTATTTGTTTTTGTATTTGTCATAAGAAATTTAAATAAGACAAAGAGTCAAACATATTTTCTAAAGTCAACAAATGCTTACATATTGGGATGGAGGTAGTAATAAATAAAAGAGATTGAATATTCAATATCAAATGCAGGCTTACTAATTCAAAGATGGTATTTACACTTGCATATCGTGTTGTACCAGTCAATTTTTTGTTCTCTCTGCACTCAAATAGATGAATGTCATACAGCTTAGGCAGGGAATTGAGTATACTCAAAAGAATTCATCATAATTCATATTTTGTATCTATTCATCTGTTAAAAAAAGATGTTATACAAACACAGCAAGACAAAAAAAATGCCCACTATGTCCATGCGGCATGAGGCAGTATAAATCCAATATTGTGATGCTATAAAAAATTGAAAAATATTAAACATCAGTTAGTCAGATTGAAGGACTATCACATATTACCTGTATGGAACGTGCTGGTGTGTTGAAGTGTCCCGGTATTTCTTAGCCAGTCCAAAATCAATCATGTATTCCTAAAGGAGAACAGAAAGAACATGAAACTGCAGCTATGTAAAGGGCACTTCTTAGAACCTTAAGTACATGTACTACACCTACATAAAGTGAAATACTAAAACTATATGACTTGCCTAACTTGCTGCTCTCTTTCCAAGGCCCACGAGAAAATTGTCTGGCTTAATATTGCAATAAAAGGACTTTATGTGAATGTACTCAACTCGATTGATCTGAAAAATATTCAAGTCAAAATAATGACATAAGCAAACAGATGCCATCCTGCAGTATCATAGATAGCTTTGACTCATGCAGCAACTGGGGATGTATTGTTTTCACACTTTCCTGCACAAAACAAAAAAGAGAAAGGTCCGTCAGTCAGCACATGTCAAATCTTATAGATATTTCAATAGATAATCAAGAGAATGGACTGAGCGAGATATCATAACAGTTTCTATAAGAAGCTCTTATATGAATATTTATCGTGCAAAGTGTGGATGTCATTGCAATTTTAGAACAGACGCCATCCCAAGCTTGTGCAAGCAAGAATTGAAAAAGAATATTTTTCCTCACCTGGTGACCGCACGAACCAGAAGTACGAATGAAGGAAGCGGAGTGTCGAGCTGAGGAGGATGGGAGATGCAAGGCAGCACGCAGGTGTAAGCGATCCTGGGAGTTCTCTTACACAAGCTTGACCACCCAGACTGGAGGTTCAGTGAGAAGAACTTTGACGCTCAGCCATCGGAATAGTGGGCGCGCTGGCGAAACATTCGCGGTGGCCGGATCCGTCATTGTCACACCCAATTTTATTAACATAAAATTAGATGCACTCCACATGTATGTCAGGATCAGTGTAGTCATGCATGCGACGACAATTCGTGAAATATCATTACAGCAAGGTAAACGTTAAACATCTACTTACATAAGGACCCGTAGGTCTTAAACAAAAGATACAATAACAGCAATTCAAGTGAAGGGTGTCTCCATCAGCCACAGGCGTTGTCCGGGAGAACACCAGCTTAGTACGGCACATCGGGGTCAAAGTCGTCACTGTCGACACCTCGTTCTTCTCCATTGTCTGAGTAGCGTATGGTCCAAGAAATAGAGAGGGAAAGAGTAACGCGTGAGTACATAGAGTACTCAGCAAGTGGGGAAAATTCATGACATGCATGACTATTAACAACAAATGCTTACTCAAGGTTTAATGCACTAAGCAAATAACCTAGACTCATTTTATAAAGGCATCCTATTTACTAAGTGTAATCTCCAAGCTCCAACAAGACCAAAATATAAGGAATAGCTCATCGAATTTCCAATCCGACTACCGACTCACCAGGGTTCCAACACCAGGCTACCAACAAACCATCCAACCCACCAAGTCCCCCTAATCACGGAGAAGTCCAGGCCTGCTCTTGACCGTGAGCACGGCTGTCATGACAGTTTTATCCTTACAAGGTTTGCACACATTCACCACGAGTCGTGCTTCCTGTTTTGCCTCACACTTTCGTGGTGTGTAGTCAGGGTCACACTACAAGGCCTTTACAAAGTGTCACTTATCCTGTAGGCATCCGCTAAGGTTTCACCGCTAACAACATAAATGGAGTCTATTTTTCCTCCGCTGCAGAAGCCCCCTCTTGCGCCACTGAACAACCAAATGGCACGTACAAGGATAAGTGAACATCTAATTAATTGGCCAGGCCGTACCCATATTGGTCTCATGGTTGCGCTGTTCAACCAAGTTACTAAGTCCATGAATAACAAATGTAGAGCAAGCACTAGCACAAATCAAGATCTCGTGCACGACGGCACCATACCAAACAACCAGCCTGCCTAGATTCCTAAGCTCCATGTTGCTAAAAACAATTACCAACCCGATTGAATTAAGTTCAATATTCCATTAGTGAAGATTATTAGACCGATTCTCAAACCCAACCATGGACTGCAAAGCTAAGCAAGACTCTACTCATCATCCTATATACTAAACAAAAGGTTTCAAGAAATGATAAGAAAAATCTAGTAAACCATAACATAGGATTCAATTTAGACAAGCATGCAACTTTATAAAATAACACATCCTATAGATAGGGTCAATATGGTCAAGGACATTTGCCTTCAGAAAGCTGCTGCTCAAACACTTTGAAGTTCTGCTCTTGGAGGTCGAACGTCGGCTCTTGAACAGGTTCTATTCACGTATAACGGTACCAACAAGCAACAACAAACAATACTAAGAATACAGAACAAACAGTAGAATCACAGTAAACACAATATACTATCAGAAATCCTACGTCGTCACGGTCGCGTGAGCGCAAGAATCGCCTAAAACGGAGTTCGTAAGAAAAAGTTATAAGGGTTACAAGTTACAGGGGCTTTACTGAAAATCTGTGCATCATTTCAGGATTAACAGAATTATTTTTATATTGAAAACGAATTACTGTGCAAGGCTGACGTCAGGATGAGGCAATAAACAGAAACTAATTTAGTTAATTTGGAAATGCTGACTGGGATTATGAAGTGACACATGGCAATCAGCTATTGGCCAATGAAGGGGTAAGCATCTATCTAATCTACACCATCCCTAGCAGATCCAACGGTGCTGGTCAAAGCTAACTGAACTCACGTAACTTCCTGAGCCTAAACACGGCGGTGACGCCATTGCTGCTCCAGGGAGCTCGCCGGAGGCGATGGGATGCGCGCTGCACTGGCCTAAACACTACGGCAACTAGTGCAAAACAGAGAAGGGGTCGCGGCTCACTCACTAGGAGGCTAAACAAAGTCGAAACAGGTTGAAGTCGAGCTCTCGGAGGGAAGGTGCAGGCGAGGTCGGCGGCGCTCGTCGGAGGTGGTTCTACAGCCTCGAAGATGCGTCACGAACGGGCGTCGAATACTCAGCGGGATCCTGCGGTTCTGTGACTGTGGTTAGCTAGGCAAACGACGACGTCAAAGCACATAACTGCGAGGCGGCGGCGCTGCTCACCGGAGTTCGTCGATGTCGCGATTCCGGCACGGAGAGGCAACGGGGATGGGCTCCGCGTGCTTCTGCTTGCCCTGCGGTGCCAACGACGGCGTCAGGGAGAGCAGACTCGGCTTGGAACGACGGAAAAACGAATGACGGAAAAACGACGACCGGAGAAGAACCATCAATGGCGGCCCTCAACTTCTCATGGCAAATGGGGGAGTGCGGGACTTTAGATAGTGGCCTCGGGAGCGGTTCCGAAGGGGAGGGGCGCGCTCCGAGTCCGATTTCTCCAGGGTCGTGCGCGTCATGGCGGCAGTTCTGAAATTGGCGCAACTAAGGGGATGACGAGTGGGTCCGGCGCATCAGTGAGAGCAAGAGTGGTCTGGTGGTTGGGGCAGTCGAGTTGGGCCGGCCTGCTATGGCCCAATGGCTGAGGAAAGGGTTTACTTCATGAATTGAACGGGTTTAGGCCCAAACTGCAGCTCACGATTGTGTTTTTTCTATTTTCTAAACGAATTCTATCGTAATTCAAATTTAATTCCCACTCAGATGCAAACAAACCACATGATGCAACTTGTCTCAGATGAAATTTTAAGTATAAAAATATTAGAATTATATTAAGATAGAAATTTATTTACATTGATAAATTTGTGGGTGTTACAGTCATGGCCCGTGGCAGCGGCTAGGAGCTGCTCCAACTCGCGCGCCTGGATGGATGCAGCAGCGATGGGGGCCACCTCTTCCTCCACTAACCCTAGTGCGCGGGCGTCGACACAAGGCGGCATGGAGGCAGGGGCAGCCGGATTACGGTGGGGCGGCGTGGAGGCACGAGGGCGCGAGGCAGCCGTCTCCTGCCAGGCTGCGCGTCTGGCAAGGTCAGCACCGCCGAAACCATCCTCTAGTGGCTGGATCTGGATCGGCATCGAAACAGAGAAGAGCAATGACGCGGATCCCACGCGGTGAAAAAGGAGGCACAAACTGGACAGGGATCGGCGGTGTCTGCATCCACTAATCGCTTGGAGCCACTTTGATTAGAGATGCGTTGACTCGCGTGATTTAGGCGAGGCGGTGATTGGGGGCGGATGAAGGGGGCGGTGGTCTGTGGGCGGGTATTACTTTGGGTGCGAAAAATTTGTTAGACACAATACTGTAAGGGGTGTCATCGAACCTAGGGAAACTGAATCTTTTGACCTCTACCTTTGCTACCTTCATCTTGTCTTCTTCTTTTTTTCCTTCATCTTCTTTTCTTTTGCATGTTTCCTGGTTCAACATAGCCAAACATCATCAACAACATAACAACAGTTGGTACTTTTATTCTTGAGGGAGAGGAAAGGGATGGTGAGGCAAAGATTTACATTGGCAACAATATCTTAGTCCTGCACGGCTGCACGTGTGAAGCTCAGTGCACGGGATGAACCCATGAGGCTATCGGTGAAGCTTTACAGCATTGAATGGATCCACAACCTAGAGTGTGAAAAACAAAAGGTTAGAGAGACGTGGAGGACGCTTAATCTGCCATAGGTGAGGTTTGCATCACGAAATAGGCAGGAAACGAAACACACAGGAAGCAATAGTAAACCGCAAAAAAGAAACAAATGGACCTTAAGCAAAGCAGACAAAGACATAAGTGAGATGCAGAGACCCACAGGAAATGAACAGCACATGACAACAACATAGAATAAGAATGTAATCTAACTTTGGAATGTGCGCATGGAAGAAAAGGATAGTATAATAATGACGGAGATAGCAGAGCATAAAAAATAATAATATAAGACAATCAGGAGCCTAAGCAATGAAAGGCACGACATGGAAATCAAAAGGAACATAGTGAACGGGAAAGGAAAAGGAAAGTACAAACCTGCACCACCGCACAGGACTCAGCAATCAAAGACCGCCTGCAACAATGAACCCGAACGGATACCGGCCAACAGGAGAAATTATCATTTACAACAGTTATGAGGATGTGAGTTATGCTGCAGCTTGTTCTCCCTGGAATCATTTTTTCCTTGACACGGAGATAGTTGTTTGGATGATGAAGGGCAGTTGGGCACCCTTTTCTCAGATTTTTGGTGCCCCACGGTACTCCAGTAATTTTTATTGGTGATGATCCAAAAAACCACAACGATTCCAGATTTTCTTGTTTCTACTTTCTATATTGTAAAATGTCACTGCCAAATTCTTGCTAGAAAATGTTCATCGACGTTTCTGTACTTTCTAAGTAAAATTTGCTCAAAAGAATCCTTGATACCTTGAAGAATGTTGGAAAGTTCATTAGCAGTTTGAGAGGTCTTGTTAATAAAGCTGGCATGGTAAACTACTAGTTAAATGAGCTTTTTTCCAATGCTTCACCAGGTACCAGGTACCGGAGGTACTAAAAATAGGGGCACGATGGACATTCTTTCAAAATGATTCGAGACGAAGACCCCTCCTGTGTTTCCTTCTTTCATGCCTCACATCGCTCTCTCCGCCGACAACACAACCTCCAGCGCGCGGCGACTGGTAGAGCTGCGCAAGGAGATACTAAGTCAGCGCTACCATAGATCATTTTCTGAGTCTCGAGTCTTGACCAGAGCTGGAAGAGAGAGGTTGTTTCTCTATTGCGCATCGCGAGAGTCCCTTGAGGTAGTCGTTCTCCGCGGCGAAGCCTTGGTCGTAGCGTGGGAGGGCAGCGCAAGGCTGATGCAACGGCGCCGGCCACGAGTTTGAGCAAGAGAAGCTCAAAAGGAGCGACAAGTGACAAATCTGTTGCAAGGTCAATTTTGGACAATTTTAATTTACAGTCTACCGAAGCTATTGGTGTGAAACAGAACAAAATTGGTTCGCTGATAATTGTTCTACAACAAGAAAAATTGCCATGATTTTTAAAGGTCTAAAAGAACCTTGTATCAATTTCTGGAGTAGCAAAGGATGAATAATTTTTTAAGCCAACTAGCAAAATCGTTAGCTGCAGCCACGGCAAAGAGTACCAGTGTGTCAGAATCTTCAGCGCTGACCGACGAAAATTTGGTCCATCGTTGTGGCGGCTAGAGCTCCCTGCTTCCGTGTTCATGGCTTCTCGATCTGCAGAACGCCAGCACCGCCCCGTGTGCTCTCCCCTCTGATCTTCTAGGTTCGGGCCAGTGGCGGACCCAGCAATAGGACGAGGTGGGGCGACCGCCCTACCTAGCCGGCAGCGAGGAAGCCCCTTACTCTCCCTGTTCTGGCGAGGAATCATGGCCGGCGGCAACATTTTTTTTTGTTTTCTAGAGCTACGGCTGCTGAGAGGTAGAAGAAAGGAAAACAGGGAAAGGGTATGGGTTTGTTGCGGGCTGCCTAATAGATCTTTTTGGGTTCGTGGGCTACGAAGTGAAGGCATCTGGCTTGGTCTATCTTCCTAATTCCCAATTTTGGAATTTCCCATCCAATCGACACCAGACCATCGCAGCAGCGTCGACGGCCAATGGAATTTTCCATATAATCTTTATGTGCATGTAGTCCATACAGGCACTTTGTTTTTTTATAGTTAAGTACGTTGATCGTCCGTTCTACCTAAGAAAAATTCCTGGGTCCACCACTGGTACAACAGGCGGGGATAGCGCAAGGGCACAGTGCAGGATGCGGGGGACTCGGGCTAGGCTCCACCTCCCTTCCTCCCAACGTGGCGACAAGACATCCGCCTCTCCCATCGACTGTTGCTCCCTTCTCGCCGCCCGTCGAGCACCGTCGGGCCCAGCCGCTTACTCGCCTGCCTTATTGCCCGTGTGACTTGCCTTGCGATGTGTGGTTGTCTTCAAATTTTAGACTGTTGTCTTTTGATATCTTCCTGAACTTGAAGCCGTGGATTCCCTGAATATCCTGGTTATTCTTGGTATCTGAATGTCCTGGTTAATTATTTGCAGATTGAAGCTGAAGACATCATTTGTAGCAGCTCACAAATTCTAGTACCTGGGGATGAGGATGTATCATCTGTGATCCCCAATGCTCTCCGTGCTGAAGCGTTAGCTTGTGTCAAAGGATTGAAAATAGTTACTAGAATCAAGCTAAGGCCTGCAAGGCTGCAAGTTTGTTATTGAAATACCTGTAAGGCTGCAAGTTTGTACAATTCAATAATATAAAACACTTGTTGATTAGCACTTGTTGCTCAGTTCAGCGCTTGCTTCTTTTAATGTCTCATTTTCTGATCATTTTTAGTAACTAGTACTTATTTGTTAATCAGGAATATGTTCACACTGGCAGAGCATGAGTCAAAACGTATGAAAAATTGACACATAATGAAACAGTTTGCATGTTCAGAAAGCAAGAAATCTGAAAAGTTAACACAACCACAGTGTTCAAACTGAAAACCAATGATACAGAGTATTATAGACTGAAGTTACAAGATAAGAAAAAATATTGTTTGTGCAAGTTCACCGATCTCCTTCCCACCTCCTTCACACTAACTGATCTCATCAGATCCACATAGTCGCATGCCCCAATTCGATCTCAAGTTCAATTGGCTCCTTCCAATCATCGATGGGATCAAGCTGGAATAGGCTTTCGTCAGGTTTGTGATCCCCAATACGGGTGGGAGTGAGGGAGGGGGATTGCAGCAAGAAGCAACGAAGGATACGAGGTGTGACAAAGAAGGCCGGCAATGGAGAAGAAGGGGCTTGAGGCTGTAGCACTGTCCGGCGACGAAACAACAACGGTGGCAGCGGCGATCTATGTGTCATAGGTTAGTGAGCATTTTTTTTCCCTAAAATGACAATAGTGCCCTTTTCTTTGGTACATCTAGTACCTGGTACCTTTTGGAGTATTGAAAAAAAAAACTCTAAAGAAAAGGTTCCATTCAAAACACATTATTGATTTGTTGCACGCCTCGTCAATCGTGGATGCCGCGCCTCCCCGCTACGAGCCTCGCCCGTCGCTCGCGGACCTCATGGCGTCGGGCGCCGCCTTACCGTACCGCTGCCCACCGTCGAGCCGATCGTCGCCCTCTCCTTCCCCGCCCCCCTCGAGCCTTCTATGTCCGTCGGAACAACGACGCATTGGCAACCCGAATCCTCTAAGTCGTTGGTGATAACCGCTGCCGCACCGCCTGTCCCGTCGCCATGCTCCACCACCAACCTTGTCTTGCATCGCCTCCACCACAGCAGGCGATAACCGCCACCACTTCATGTCGCGCCAAATCACCACCCACCACTGTGACGCACCGCTCGCCCCACCGTCATGCACCACCCCGCTTCACCGCGCTCCATCGCTGCCGCCGTGATGCTTGTTCCTTCTTCCTGGCTGACCCAGGGCCAGGCCGAGGACGATGGGTCGCGCGCTCGCGCTTCCGCGATAGACTTTACGTACCTGAAAAATTGCTCACCTTCTCATTTCAATTCCTTGCATCAGATCGAGCTCTCGTAGGATCCCGACGCACAATCATACCCACTTCCTAGTCCATTTCTACTAATATGATCCCAGATTTCTTAATCTTGTTCCTCGATCTGGTATGTACTTCTCCCAATATTTGTCAGTCTTGTTCGTCAATCTTGTTAAAATCGAATCTCGGGTTGTTCCTAACCTTGGCCTGATCTATTTTTATTGCTTACTTACATGAGCAAATGATTTGCATTGCAACAAATTTTATGCTAGTTGTTCAGCTCTAGCACATCTGAGTATATTGTGCTGGATTAGGAAGTCATATTTTGGTGAATTATCTTTTCCACCACTGTCACTGATCAAATTATATGCACAGGTTCTCTCAATCAAGCATGAGGAAGCTGTATTGCGAACATGATCTAGATTTAGATATGATATGATATATATGCTCGTAAGTGTATCCTAGAATTTCGTTTTGTTTGCAGATGAAGTTGCTTGTACTCATAAAGCTTGTCGCTACTCCATTCATAACTAGAAAATGTGGGAGCAGATGGATGTGGAAGTCCGTGTGACTGTGTGAGCAAGCAATAGATACCTTGTTTCTATATTGTAAAATGTCAGTTTCCAAATTCTTGCTAGAAAATGTTCATCGACGTTTCTGTACTTTATAAGTATAAAATTTGCTCAAAAGAATCCTTGATACCTTGAAGAATGTTGGAAAGTTCAGTAGCAGTTTGGGAGGTCTTGTGAATAACGCTGGAAGGTCCATCGTTCTGTCAATGGTAAACTGCTAGTTAAATAGTTGCACGTTGCACAACAATCGTTATTACCCGTTTATATTTGCAAGACGCGTTTTCTCTGCAATTTGATCTAGAGTGTTGTGTAGTTGCAGCATGAAGTTTTAACTTAACTATATGAGATAAAGTTTCAGCTCAAAACACACAGCACCAGTGGTCTAGTGGTAGAATAGTACCCTGCCACGGTACAGACCCGGGTTCGATTCCCGGCTGGTGCATTATTTTTAGCTTCGTCCTGTTTTGGTTTCTTCACGGTGTCGTAGCGACAAGAAACCCCCAAGTTTGCGCTCTGTTTTGGCATTTAAAACATCAATGACACAGGCTTGGCACGAAGCATGTAGATCCTTCCCCCTTCTTGATCTAATCTTGCACTGTTCGCGAAGCAAAACGTCCGCTCATCTCCCATCAGTGTGCATATTCAGAGAGAAGATCGTAATGCAGAGGGCTACTGCAATGCTGTAGAAAATTTGTTCTTGACAGTCTTAACACAGCGTCCCTGATCTCCCTTTGTAGTGATAGTGAATACCATGTCGGTTTCCGTCAAGCACCCAATGGTTGATGCACACAAGCAGTGTTGTGAGGCCATACGAAGCACGACTCCCCACAGGGAAACATTATGACGCAAACTAGCCGACAACACATCATGCCATTGCCATGCATGCCCAAACTAACGCCAACCTGCTGACTGATGAAGCCCTGGCCAGAGATACGGATACCCAAGCATTGCACACACACTACTCATCAGAAAAGCCATCATGGGCGCGCTCGGGAGCCTGGTCCTCTCCTACCCGGAGCTCCTCCTTGCCTTGCTGAGCTTCGTGTCCCTCGGCGCCCTCCGCCTCACGCTGCGGTCCCGGCGTCTCCTCGCTCCCGTGCGCTGGCCCGTGGTGGGCATGCTGCCCTTCGTGGCCGGCAACCTGGGCCGGCTCCTGGACGCCGCCACCGACGCGCTCCGCGAGTGCGGCTGCACCTTCACTTTCCGCGGGCCGTGGCTGGCCCGCTCCGACTTCCTGGTGACGTGCGACCCGGCCGTGGTCCGCCACTGCCTTGCCTCCAGCTTCCACAACTACGACAAGGGCCGCGGGTTCGCGGAGATGTTCGATGTCGTCGGCGACGGGCTGCTGGTGGCCGACGCCGCGTCATGGGCCCGCCAGCGCCACGTGGTCGCCTCCGTCTTCGCGTCCCCCGCGTTCCGGGCCCACGTGCTGTCCACCATGGCGCGCCACGCGGAGCGCCTCGTCGCGTTCCTCGACCACCACGTCGACGTGGAGGAGGAGGAGGAGGAGGAGGTGGAGCTGGAGGACGTGTTCATGCGGTTCTCGCTGGACGTGTCGTACGCCTCCGTGTTCGGCGCCGCCGACCTCGACGCGCTCTCCGTCGCCGCGGCGGCGGCGCCCGTCACGCCGTTCGGGGAGGCGACCCGGGTCGTCAGCGAGGCCGTGCTGCTCCGGCACGTCGTGCCGGTGTGGTGCTGGAAGATGATGAGGTGGCTCAACGTCGGCATCGAAAAGAGGCACGCCGAGGCCAAGGCGGTGATCGACGAGGTCGTCTACGGCGAGATCAACAAACGCATGAAGGCGCTCCCCGCCGGAACCCAAGGAGAAGAAGAAGCCGGCGGTGGCGGTGGAGACCTCCTGTCCATGTTCATGGCGTGGCCGATGGACCCCACCGTGACAGCAGAACGCGAGAGGGACCAGTTCCTCCGCGACGCCGCCGTGGGGTACATGTTCGCGGCCAAGGACCTCATCGTCGCCGCGCTCACCTGGTTCTGCTACATGCTCTGCACGCACCCGCACGTCGAGGCCGCCATCCTCCACGAGCTCAGGTCCCTGCCCCCAACCGCCACCGTCGCCTCGGCCACCGGACGCACCCGCACGTCGAGGCACGCCGTGTTCGACGCCGACGAGCTCCGGCCGGCGACGTACCTCCACGCGGCCGTGCTCGAGACGCTGCGGCTGTTCCCGCCGGCGCCGTTCGAGGAGAAGGAGGCGCTCGCCGACGACGTGCTGCCCAACGGCACCAGGGTGGCCAAGGGCACACCGGTCGTCTTCTGCATCTACGCCATGGGCAGGATGGAGGGCATATGGGGCGACGACTGCCTCGAGTTCCGGCCCGAGCGGTGGCTGTCGGGAGGCCGGGTTCGGCACCAGCCCAGCCACAAGTTCGCCGTGTTCAACTGTGGGCCGAGGAGCTGCCTCGGCAGGAACCTGGGGATTAGCAACCTCAAGATCGCTGCGGCTGCGATCATACACAACTTCCGGCTGGAACTCGTCGAGGGCCAGGTCGTCGAGCCGCTGAGCTCGGTGGTGCTGCACACCAAGAACGGCCTGAGGGTCAGGGTCATAAGAAGGGACGAAGCCTAAAGTGGTACTAAAACTGAAAAATAAGGAGTATATACAAGCAGCAGCTTGTAAATGATCAGTTTCATCTGCATGTTTTTGTTAAGCGGTCCAAGATTTGTAACTGTCTACTCGCGCTCGCTACTGTAAGCTCTGGCACCACGTCGGTCGTCACGAAAAGGGGATAGTGTACAAATAATTTCCAATTTACAGAATAGGGATGTGTTAGCTACATGATTGTTTGCGCAACAGTTCGCAGGTACACACAGAATGTACCAGCCGAAAGCACATGATTTCCATAGCTGGCCTTTGAAGAATTTGCAGAATGAACACATTTCTATATTTTAATTTAAAAGAGAAAATTGCCAATCGGTCTGCTTAATTAGTTTCAACCTGATCAGATCATTCCTCGAGTCAGGCATGTGCTTCTCAGATAAAATATTAGGGCAAAATTACTCGCAAGCATTGGGAAACAGAATTGCCACATTTTGATCTTCAGAATCAATATGTAATCTACACTCACATGTTATAGCTGACACTGCTGATAACATATCTTTCTAAAGATACTCCTTTGATCTCCCCTTCTCAACTAACAATAAATGGACTAAAGAATATAAAGAATATTTCTGTCAGTAGTTCATCCACTGAAGATCTGCAACAGATATCTTGCAGATATCAATCCAAGTCAAACTGCACAGCTATTCAAGAACCGTTTGTTCATGCAACATATCAGCAGAACTGAAAGGGCAATAATAGTTGCGGCTGTAAAGATGACTGCCTGCACATATAAAACCAAAGGAACTGTAAGAAGCAACCAAAAAAAAAAAACCTTCCTTGGCAAAGAGTTGGGAGTTACATAAGCTAAGACTCAACATAAATTGATAGCCCAATTTTGAAGTTTATTTGTATCACGAGTTCATGACAATGCATGCTTATCTTCTGACTAGTTCCGTAACCAAAATGATAAGTATACAGCATAACTAATGTTTTTTGAAACATGTTCGGGGTTCTCACAAATGGAAAACTAACCAGAAAAGCAGAAGCAGCAAGTCCAGGTCGCTCTCGAGGGTCCCGATTGTAATACTTGCAACAATAAAGAAGAGCTGCAACATACCAAATGATTGGGCACAAAAAACCTAAGAGGAAACTGAAGTATCACAATGTTCAGTTCAATAGTCAAGACCAGAACTTTAAAGTTTGAGAGTTGACTAACTCACCAACACCATCCTACTCCACAACCAAAGCAAGGAAGCCGTCTCTCAAACATTGACAATCGTGGATTCTCTTCATCTCCAAGTAGTGTGTACTTCCCAAGGCACGCCTGGCAATGGCAAAATTCATCCGAGTTTCCTGTGAAATACACAAGAGCGGATGAAATTAAACTAATAAACGTAGTAAGTACTTCACAAATATTTACAAATAATCGACAGTACGTATAATATTGACCACATTTTCTGTGAACTGTAAGTAAGACTCTAACCACATGTTATAAATATTTCTGACATGAGTGAAACAAGGTAGAAAGAACGAGTTACCTCCCCTCATAAAACCTCAGGAGCAAGCTGCAGGCACAACAGTATAATAACTGTTTTCTATACAAATAAAGCCTCTCAGCATTTGCAGATGACTCCTTGTAATGGCATACTGAAAAAAATGGTGCTAAGAACTAGTCATCTCAATCAGGGAAGTTTAATTCGCAAAAATATAAAAAAAAAAGTTGGGAAGACCAAACATGAGAAATTAGCATGATAATTTGATAGTGCTTAACTTGTTAAAAGATATACAAAAAGATTGATATTTAGGTGAAACAACACCATGCCAATGTACAGGTTCCTTCAATCATAAGCATGCAGTACAGAATGACTCTGGTGTCCTCTCCTTAGTAAATAACTACTTAATCTCTAAATATCTTTATGTACATTTCGTGCTACCCTTGTCACTCAACTATTTCTAGGAAGGTTTGGTGCTGGCTGTAGTTTCAGGGTGATTATCAGATCTGTAACACCTTGTGTTATTCTCATATTCAGTGACAGAACCGCGCGCCAGGTTTGGTGCTCTTTTTTCCTTTTGACCGGAACTTACGACTGAGGATGTGCTCATTCATCAAAGGGAAAATAAACACAAAACAGAACTAACAGCACCTGTTCAAGGCGGAGTCACTGAAGCAACACTGTATAGTCAAATCTTGAAAACTGCCATTCATTCGTGATAAATAACATAACCAACCATCATCAGCATCTAGAAATCACAGCTGGTTAACAAAAAAGTGTCCCAATGCCATAAGTTCACAAGTCACAACTCACAGAAGGTGAAAATAAACATCACAGCTAAAAGCCTAAAATAAAATGTGAAGCGGATGCAGTCACATTGCTCAGCAGACTGCTCTAGTGCTAGTGTTGAAGATACTTATATCTAAGCTAGATCTTGTGTTATATACACTAACACTACATCAAAGGAGCAGCTGAACCAGTTGTTCCAGATAAAACATAACGTATTCTAAACAATGATAACTTCATCGAACCCAAATTTCGGAGCCGGTCGGTTACTCGGTTCTTCCTAGACCAGTTGACCTCAGCGAGGGCCACATCCCAGTAGGACTACAGAAACACCAAGTTGCAATACAGGTCCGAAGCCAAAGCAAGCTTTTTGCCCCATTTTTCCCTCGAAAACAATCGATCTCCAACTTCAGATCCCACTATGCCCCAGCAGCTCCCGTCAGTCATACCATCGAGCAGGTTGCCCTCACACCCAACAAGTCAACGTCCCTATTACAAAGGGGCAACCAAGAACCAATCGCTCGACTACCCTCACCTAAACTCGCAGTTACACGGTCCTCAGTTTCAGCCCCACCTACATTCCCGATCCAGTGGCCTCCGGGCAAGAGAAGCAATAACGCAGCTTCTATTCCGCAGAGGAAAGGGACGCAGAACTCGGTAGCTTCAGACTGCGAGATCGAGAAGGGGTCGAATAAACTTACGTTGCCCCGGGATGGAAGCCCACGCGAGGAGGAAGCAGCCTACGGAATTCCCTTTCTTGCGTGCGCGGCCTCGAGGTCCCGCGGGTGGGTAGAGACGGCCGCGGGCGGGGGGAGAGGGAAGGAGCTGGAAACGTGGGGAAAAGTGGAGCCTGACTGGCTGAACTGGAGGATGGACGGGATGGGACCTGCTTTCCTTTTCCGGCGCGTTTTGGTTCCGGTACGTTACCACCGGGACAGGACGTGATGTGGATGATCCAGATCTGATGCTCATCTTGATTTTGATTAAGAAGGGGCGTCGTGTTCCCATTTGGATCTGACAGATCCAATTGACTGTTCTGCAAATCGAACGACTCGCTATGAATCCTTTTCCGCATGAATTTTATTGTAGTACTGTTTGTTTCGGTTAACTACTTCACGGTGAGATAACCCGGTTACGGTAGAGGCTCTTTCGTTGCTACGGGTGAGAAAAACTTTAACATAGCTAGTAATGATTTTACTATATTATGAAATAGCACAATCAAAACTCAAAAGTGCAAAGAAATTGCTTGTCAAGCTTATATTAGTCATTAAAAAATTTAATAACCTTGATCTAGTAATAAATAACCAATTATTTTGTGAGTTTATTTTTTTTCAAGAATTATCCTATCTATTTCAAGTAAAAAATGAAAATAGTTATCCTGCAATCTTTCTATGGATAGGAACACTTTCATTGCATAAAAGTTCGTTAAGGTTGACTATTCCAATTATACACATTGTTAATGAATAATCAAGTGTGTTGACAACTGTTTTCAGGTGACTCATATCAAAGTTATCCATTATTAGTATTTTTATTTGGAAATTTTAGTAAATATAATTTATCTGCCGAGCAAATGCATGGACTGTCGTGCTAGATCTACTGGGTTGAACACAAAATATCATGGACTCTGCGTCATCTCGATGCCATGATCTGACCATAGATCTCAGGGAATCAAGGGTCGATGGACTCGTGCCCTCTATGGCTGTATGTGAATTAGAGGTGGAACTCGATTATATGTTTCTTCCTAGAAGTGCACTCTACATGTTTTATGATCACAACTCAGGAAAATCTTCTCTTTTTTCACGGAACTCTTTTGTTTCCGAGCAAGTAATGTCCTTCTTTACTATGACAATGGCAACTGAGGTAGGAGATGGGTCTCACACTCTTTTTGGAAAGATATATGGCTGCATGACCACCACATTGTTGGGAAAAAATTCTCTACATGCGTGCTGCACCGCATCCCTCCTGCAGCACCGTGCCAGATTTGCTCCACGTGTGCAGGTGTCGATCTCCACGGTTAAAGAAAAACGGCTCCAGACTCCGATTTGCTTCGGCTCAGAGGGTTGGGTTCTGGAATATTAGAAAGCGACCCAATGGGAAGATTTGTCTTCCCTGCTACGGGCGTTTCCACTGTTGCCTTCCCTTGGATGAAAGCGCTGTCGGCTCCCTTGCCATCAATTCAGCGAGGGCTTCATCGACGGGATTGTTAAAAAAAAAAAAGAACTTCTCGATGGATAGCTCTTGTCGCCCACGTCGCCGGTGTCTTGGCTGTACTCGACGGTGACCGCACTTCAATCTAGTGTCCCTGCCTCCTCCATTCTGCAACTATGCTGCATCCATGAACATAAAATATGGCACAATCTCGACAGCACACAATACCATAGATGGCGACCGACATTGCAGTTCATGGCTCCGGATCATTCTCACCGCCGGCGAGGCAGCTAGATGCAAACTCGATTTCTCTCGGAGAGCTGTAACCTGCAGGATTAGGGATGTTTCGGCTCGCTCTGAAGCCGACGCGTTACTGAGCCGTCCTTTAATTGCGCGTTGCCTCTTGCCTGGAACCACGGAGTGGTGAGGATTTGTTTTGAGATAGTACGAGGACAGGCGGCATGCATCAAAGACGGTGCTGCAGGAGAGTCATTGTGTTGACCTTGCTCCTCAACTGTACTTCATGGTCGCCAAATAAAACACCAAAAAACCGAACTGTGGCAGAAGCACTTAATGAACATTTGTGAATTTCGGATGCTCGGGGAGCTTCATCTATAGGCTCTCTAGTGGAGTATCTTGCTCTTCGAGATATCATTGTGGAATTCTCACTGCAGTTTGAGATTCGGAACAAACACATATGGCGATTTACTCCCTCTAAGCCGTACTCAACAAAGTCAGGGGCTCTTTGGTTCATACCCTTCATGGAGCCAATTTGAAAATTTGGTGTTACTGAAACGTGGGTAATGCAGTTTAGATCTTGGGAGGGTACTTGGAAGAATTGAGCACTAGGAAAATGTAAATTTTTCTTGCCCTATCAAGAATCGTTGTACTCACCTTGAACGTCTTGTTCTTTATGATCAATAACAAGAGACAATCAACCATCTTTTGGTGGCATGCGCCTTCGCAAGACAGTACTGGTTCACATCCTTTCATGGACCAGGCTTTAACTTCTAGCACCCCAGCGCGTGGATACAATTTTTGATGATTATGTTATAGGGATAAAACATGGCGCCCTGTTCCTGATCAACAAAAGAAAGGACTAAATTCCCTGATCGTGTTAGGATCCTGGACCATCTGCAATGGATGTGCGTTTGATGGCTTTGCTCAGAGTATTCTCAAGACTTAGCTGTCACCAGTGATGAACAATGTCTATGGGAGATTGCAGGCCCACGTGGCCTCTCTTCCTTGATAGGCCATGAAGCTTAGTACGGTTGTGTGTGTTTTTGGCAGTTTGTAATCAGTAACAAACGCGCATATAAAACTCAGAAACTAAGTATGTGTTGTTTGGATTTTTATCCTATTTTTCTTCTTAATATAATGTCATATAACTTTTCTACGTGTTTGAAAAGAAAAACTAACAAGTAACAAGTACTCTCCGTTCTTTTCTTTTGAGGCCACTTTCAGCGGCATCAAGGATGTGAGAGAGGAGTAACAAGGGGATCACAAGCATCTATACTAGTGTCGTGGGAGAGCATCTCCAAATGGTGAAAATGGATGTTGCAAGTTGCAACTACAGTGGTGGTGAAGAACAAAGGATGACTCCGTGGATGCATGTTTGTGAGGATGAAGGATTGACATTCTACATGCATACTGCCTCCCACACAAACTCTATTGTCGGGCGTCCCTATCTTTGACTCCGGAACCAATTGCTTAGAACATCTTCAGCAGTACCTTCTAAATCAGAGCTTCTATTTTTGTATTTGAAAAGTGAGTCCTAATTTTAGTAGCCCAAATTTCTCCATAAACTCTAGCAGCACTACTCAAAGGAGGGCTCTCATTTTTTCTCTGACTAGTGGGACCCACCTGTCAGTGAATCATCCACCCTGAGCAACGTCTAAGATGCAGGGGCGCCATGGATCTTGGAGCTTGGAGCTGGGCAAAGCGGGTTCGGGCACGGCGGCGGCCCGGCCGCGGGTTCGGGCCCCACTCCTCCCGCCCCGTCCGATTGGATTTCCAGCGCTCGCGAGAAGAGGAAGGAGGTGGCGTCGGCGGAGATCCGGCGGGAGGGGGCTGGAGGCGGGTGCGCCAGCGAGAGGAAAAAAAGGGGGAAGGGGAAAGGGTGGCGGGGTCGGGCGGCGGCCGACGGGGAGGACGAGTGCGTCGCCGTCGGGGCGGGCGGCGTGGAGGCGGGGGAGGACAGACGATGCATCGTCGGCTCGGGCGAGAGAGATAGATGGAAAAGGAGAAAAGAAAGAAAAAGAGAAAAAAAATGATGGGTTCCACCAGTTGAGAGGGTTTTAAAACTTGAAAGCCCAGTAAAAATATTTGAGAGTCCTCCTAAAATGAAAGTCAAAATAAAAGCTCTACTAAAATTGAAATTTTATCTTAGACTACTAAAAAATAGAATATGAGTACTGTTTAAGAGCAATGCTAGAAATGCTCTTAACATCCTCAAATTCTTGCCTAGACCAGGCAGGCATATCAAGCGCTCGATTTCTGAGTGTCCATAACTCAGGTCTAAGACTCAAGGCAAACAGGACCGTCAGTCTTGGCCGTGGGTGGCGTCTAGCGACGAGTCGGGCACGAAAATATTCTGGAAAGCGACTGCATGGAACCTCCATTTCGGTTAAACTTTTAGGACCACAATTAAAAAAAAAATGAGCACTTTGGAAGGGAACTACTTGACAAGAAAAAAAATAAAGGGGGTGAATTGTAACTCTTGATGGTCAGAGAACTATACTTGGACTTTTACACGTGAAATTGTGATGCAACCAAACAAGTAAATAAACATCGAAGAGTACAAGTCTTGGTCAAGTCAATCCTGTCATTTCCAGTCCTTTTCTTCTGAGAACATCAATAGTCGATACACTTGACCCCTTGCGTGGCGCCCAATGGATGAATCCCTAGTCTCGGAACGCGTCTTGATGATTCATGGAGTAAACTAGTCTGAAGCCAACGCGTGAACGCGGTCAGAAACTGGGATTATCGAGAAGAACGCGTTGGGAGTTGCAATTCCAATAAATTCAAGCTCGGAGCTATTGAATCATCACACTGCACCAGTCCGTGAACACACACAGTCGCTGAGTCGCAGCTTATCGTAACGGAAGCTCCCAACCGCTCAATAGAAGTGACGGACAGTTCCTTTCTCCTGCTCCTGCATTCCGATAGATAAGTTTCTCAACTCTAAAAGGAAGTGCGGGAGAATGGGTGTTGTTGTCCTCAGCGTGGCCAATGCCCACACGCAGTCACCGTCGGAGCCAGCAGCCGACCACCAGGAGCAGGCGTCTCACCACGGCGCGCTGGTCGTCCTCGGCCATCTGACCCGTGCACTCGCGTTCGCCGCCGTGACGTACAGCTTCGCCGTCACAGCTTGGCAGGCGCGCCGCGACGGAGGGGACGCAGCGTTCGTCGTTGGCGCCTACGCCGCCCTGGCCGCGCTCCTACTCTTCCTCCGGCGCGCCGAGCAGCTCACGCCGGCGTCGCCTGCTTGGGAAAGGCGGCGGCTGCAGGCGGCCGTGTGGGCGCTGTCCACGGCACTGAGCTGCGCGTTCGCGTACCGGGTATCCCTGCTCATGCCGGCTGCACTGGTGGTCCTCGTTTGGTGCATGACGTCGTTCGTTGCGCTGATGGGTTTCTACATGCTCGTGCTCTGCAAGTACCAACAGCACCAAAGTAATTTGGACGAAGATGATTGCGATGCCGATAGTGACCGCAAGGCCCTCATCAAGAAGATTAGGCCTAGTGACGAAATGGTATAGTGTGAGTGTTTGTGTATGATACACGCCTTGATATATCTTATTAAGATCAATCTATCACAAACATTACAACAAAACGCCACAATGGTGACAGGCCATGACACACGGATCGGCTCACCTGATTGTAATTAGGCCAATAGTGTTGGTCGTTTGTTTGAACTGACACTAAAATGTGCAGAGGCGCTCTCTTGAGCGTGGAGCATGGTGTCGGTTGCAGACAACTGCAAACTCTGTCGGTTCTATTGGAGAACTCATGGAAGCATTCTGGACTTATGCTTACATTACACAAGCCACTACATTAATTTTCAATCAGCTACAAATGTGAGTTGTCACATAAGTTTTGTCGAATAAATGTCAAGTTTCCACGGCCCGTAGGTTTATCTTCTGGCGGAAATTAAACTTGGTTTCCCGCCTTCTCTCCTCGAGTAGCGTGAATGGAGCACAAAATCCATCAGGTTCAGGCAGTAACCGTCTAACCGACGCCATTTTACTGCTTCTACCCTGTCATGTGATAAGAGGACAAATTGTTTTGTCTTTGGATTATATTTTGCTTTACTATCGAAATAAAATTTCTAATCTTCAAAAGCAATTTTGTTTTCCATAGCTCTTTCCCCTGTCATATCTCTTACCTCTAAAACAGAATAATGTCTGTACAGGGAAGTAGGGGTATAACATCACCCTCTTAGGTTAGAGCATTTCTAGTGGGGGCTCTCAAATGCAGCTCCCTACTCCTTTTGAGAAGTGGGTTCCATTTTTAGAGATCTAAAATTCGTTTGTAACTCCAATAACACTGTTCATTTTCAGCTCTTATTTTCCTTCTTGCACATGGGGTCCACGAGTCAGTGATCCAAAATAACACCATGGATGGGACCCACACGTCAGTGAAACAGATCTGAGCAACGAGCTCAATGACGAGCGACGTAGGCGTGTGGGTGGCAGAGCTCGACATGGGCAGCTCGCCCTGGACATCACCATGGAGGGAGGGAAGGGAGCTGCTGGCGTCCAATGGAGCACAAGGGGCGCCCGGCCCCGTAGTCCCCGATGCCGCGCCATGGAGGGAGGGAAGGAACCTCCGACGGCCGAGCCCGCATCCGTCGCCGTCGCTCAGCCCACGTCGGCCGCCCCGTTGGTGCTCGGCCACGCGCACGCCATCACCCTTTGCCCCTGCCCATGGCCCGGGCGCCTAGATTTGGGCTTCGCCCGCCACCGCCGCTTAGCCTGGCGCCTCGCCCGCCCGTGCTTGCCGCTGTCCGTGTCTGGCGCCTCCGCCCGCTCGCCGCCCTCTTTCTCGACACGACGGCGTGCTCTTCCACCCCGACGCGGCATGGATCTAGGCCGCTCGCGCTCCACCCCTGACATCGCCGCCCGCCTCCTTATATGGCATCGCTGCATCGCCTGACGTCGCGTCTGCGTCTGCCGCCACCAGGCCCGAACCCACTGCCTCCTCCTCCCCAACGTGCTCGCGTTTGGCCCCGCGCTCGCGCCCAGCCCCACTGTTGCATCTGCGCCCACCGCGCAAAGTGGCGGCAGATCTTAAAGAGGTGAGAGAGAGGAGAGAAAGGAAAAAAGAGAGGAAAAAAGAGGAAAAGAAAAAATGGTGGGGTCCGTCATTGAGAGGGATCCAAAATCTGAGAGTCTAGTGGAAGGATTTGAGAACCCTCCTGAAATGAGAGCCCCAAGTAGTTAGTCTGTTGGAGTTGGTTTTTTTAGGCTAGACTCTCAAATAATAGAGTAGGAGGTCAATTTGAAAGACCTGCTGGAAATGCTCTTAGTTGTACTAATTTGAGAGCCCCCTCTAACTCCTGCATGTATCTCCCTCTCTCTAAAGCTTCTCATAAAAGGATAGACTTATATATACCTCTGCCCTCTAGCAATTTTCTCATTGTACAAATCTTGAAAATCTCGTTTTGTGTATGATTCTTAGTGGGCATTCCCCAAGCCATACATCGTGTCATCATGTTTTTTTAATCATTTTCAATTAAATATCTTATACCTTTTAGACACTCCTCTTTGATGTGGTGCAACCCTCTCCAAAATTATGAACCACTATTGCCATTGCTAAGAAAAAAAAACCAATTCTTGAGATAGTTTTTCCTCGGTAATTCACAACACAAATAAAAAACTTGACTTACAAGGGATAAAATGCCCCCTTGATATTGCCTACCTAATAGAGAAAATATCTGATGTAGATCAAGTACACCCCCAAACCTCCTATCCTCCATCCTTACACAACCATCCTTACACAACGGTCATGTTGCTTATGTCCTTAACCCGGGCTTTGGCATGGAGTTGAACGAGAGGATTTTTTTTAATCTAAAACCACGTAAATTCACTTTCACTGAGATTCGAACCTGGGTTATTAGGGGGCTACTTGAAAACTGTAGCTATTAAGGTAAGAGTGCTTTCGCCACAAAAGAAATTATCATCCCCTTGTCAAGCTTGGTGCTCCAGTTTGATAGCAGACATACATTCATTAATCTCATGTTAGTGAAACCCATTCCACCATGAGTTTTTGCCCTTGCAATTGCATCTCAGCTCACTATATGGTACTTCTTTTCCTTCTCAGAGTCATATAAAAAAATTGCTCTGGTAGAGTCCATTCTGGTGTACTTTATCAGACAGTTTGTACACTCCTATTGTGTTGTAGTTTGGTAAACAAATCAAACTACTTTCAATAAGGATGAACTTTCCACCGAAGATAAGAAGGAACCTTGCCAAACCGGTAGCCCATTTTTCCCACACACATAAGAACAGTCGCATACAATTTTCTATCACTAAGAGGAATAGCAAGGTATTTCATAGGTAATTTCCTTCATTATAGTTTAGACCAGTACCATTTCTCTCCCCTCTAAATTATATAACTTCATTTTTATGGTTAGAGTGAAATACGTCACAAGTTCTTAAACTATTTAGGAATGATCATCTAGATCCATGAACTCTCAAAGTGACCATTTGGGTACTTAAACTATTCCTGGATAGTCATTTAGGTCCACGAACTTTATAGTGACTTCATAGGACCATGATCTATTTATTTTATATCAACTAGGTTCTCACCGTTATTGCCCATCCGCTCTCCAAACGCAACATCACCGCCTAATCGCTCTCTATGTGCGATGTCACCGTTGTACAACCGCTCTGTAGGCGAGCATTGCCAAACCTACGCGATGATGCCAACTAACAGAAGGTGCACTTTGCCCATCGCGGCCTCGCTCTCCCCATCGAGGTCTGTGCCTGCCGATCGCGTCACGTGTCACGTGTGAAGGGCATCATGCATGGAAGGCTGGCCGTCGTCGCGGGTATTGGACAAGCCATCTTTATGGTTAACAAGTAATGAGCACGGAAAAACGAGGTCGCGATGGAAAAAACAAGGCCAGATGGATGGTCGAGATCAATTCTAAGACTATATCACCGCCTAGACGAGGTGACGACATTGTGGACCTGGTTGTCACAATATAAATAGATCATGGACTTGGACGTCACTATAAAGTTAATGGAGTTGGACGATCATCTAGAAATAGTTTAGAGACTCAAATGGTCATTTTAAGAGTTCATGGACCTATATGAGTATTCCTATATAGTTTAAGGACTTATGATGCACTTCACTCTTATGATTATTAATTTTTAGATCTGACATATTGTCATGCCGAGCACATCAGAATGAAGAGGAATTTGTTTCATTTCAAATACTTCTATTGAAAAGGAGGATACTAAAGGAATTTTCAAAGGAACAAGTGAAGAGAGAGAGGGGGGCTGTTGTGCATCGGGAACTCGCAAGCATGGCTTTTTCTAACAACCTTACACCCACAAACAAGAAAGTAACCCTAATAGGAAACTTAGCGATCAAGCGCACTAGCAAGAGACAAGGGAACTAGGGACAAGGGAACTACTCATAATAAAATTATTCATTTTTTAATCCATACTTCTTCTTTTGCTCTTGTGATCATTATGGCCAGAGCCCTGGAATTGTTCTAAAGTAGTTTCCTGGTCATCGTTAATATTTATCCTCAACCTCCTACTAGAAATAATTTGTTCCACACACTCTATCCATTGGTTAGGTAATTTCCTTTTCTCTAGGACTTCAAGTAGGAAAGTCCACTCAACTTGTCATAGGCCAGTAGTTTGAGGATAATTTTATAATTGTATTTTTAATTAATAAATTTATATTTATTTTTATGATAGAATATTAAGTCTATCAAATCATTAAAATGTTAATTCATCTTAAAAAATATAAAATGTTAATGTAACTTATATAATAAAAACTAATTACTGTAAATATACAACTCTTATTTTTATCCGATATTACCCTCAAATTGAGAAACTACTAATCAGTAGTTATAATTTTAGATTATGAAATCTATACCGTTAGATCAAACTAATGGTCAGCCAGTATTTTAGACAATAAAATTTCTCTTGTACAAATATCACCGGCATGTCCTTCATTATCTTCAGCATCTGCTGCAAAATTTATCTCTAATGATAACTTGTTTATTGTTCTGTTTTTCCTTGTGCCATTTAGCTTCTCTCTTCTAGCCTACTCCCTCAGTTCCAATTTTGTTGTCGTTGGTTAGTTCAAAGTTAAACTAGCCAACGAAAACAAAAAGAGAATAGAGGAGTACTGTCTTGTTGTGGGGTGACGAACGAGGAGGAAACCAGACAAACTAAACTAGACAAACATATCAACTGAGGCAAAAAACTATTACGAGGTATAAATAAACCAGTCAACACGGTGGCCCACCTGGCCCTATATATGATGAGGACATCACTCCTATGGATATACACAATACTTCTCTAATTTTGGACTTGTAAGGTCCAATGATTAGAGCTCGTGCACGACGACTAAATTTAGAGGTGAGCTCGTTCCTACGTTCTTCGCTATATGTTACTTTTGAGAATGATTTGCTACCTAATAATTATTTTATGATTACGAACCATGGAGAGGACCAGGAGATGATGGGAGAAGGAGTTGGAAACGTGGAGGACCAGCAAGGGGCTTGGAAGCCAAGGTGGAGGCTCAATCAAAACCGACTTCGAATCTGTTTCGGGACCCAGGATCAGTCTGCATTAAAACGGTCGCACAGGACGCATACGGACTCGGATTTGGACGTTTTATATTTGTATGAAAAGATAAGGAGAAGACCTTTCTAATGCCGTCAGCCTCATGTCAAAATTCATCCGGAGTTATCGGGAATCGTCGAAACAAGAGAGGATCCAGAATCTATGTCGGTGCTGCGTCGCCTATTTTTGGCCTTTGGGCTTTGTATCCAGTTGAGCCCAATGAAGGGCGCGTCCAGAGGGTCTTGCACGATCCTAGGGTCTTTATATACAGCCGTCGCCACACCATTAGAGTTCGGATTTTTTTAGATCAATTCTGTTCATAAACAGTGTCGCCGTTCATCGGTTTGTGAGACCCCAACTTCATGAGCTTAATCATTCATCTGCAATTGTGTTGTATCCTTCGTTGTTTTTCCTTGTGTTCTTGATTTGCAGGCAGAGATTAGCCTTCTCGGCGAGGTCAATCGTCCTTGGACGGTTGATAACCAGAGGAGACGTCGTGCTGTGATTGTGGGGTTTAGAACATGCTGTTCTGAAGCCTGATCGATTTGTGTGTTGCCTTCAGCCAAATCAACTTACCAAGAACCTTTCGGAAGATCGGAAACCCTTATTCATATCAATATATGCACACAGGATTGATGGTGTTGTACGCACGCATGATATAGATTGCATTAGAGGCCTAGTTGAACTAGGCAAAATTTCGAGAACAATTACCGCTTAAACGTTTCTCTTATTTTGAGGGACGTAAAATCTACTGTACAATAGTCTAAAAAAAGGTCTGTTGTACAAGTGAGCTATAATGGTCTTCTTAAGAGCATCTCCAGCAGAGCTCTCAAACAGGACTTCTATTCTATTTTTTGAAAGCCTGGTCCAAAAAACCAACTCCAACAGGGCTTTTACTTGGGCTCATATTTTCAAAGAGTTCTCAAATCAGTCTCATGTTTTGGAGCCATCTCAATTTTGGGTCCCATCGTTCTTTTTTCCATTTTCCTTTTCTTTTCACTTTTTTTCTTCTCTCTCTCTCTCTCTCGCCCCATCTCGAGTGTCGATGCACCTCCGCTGCTGCCATCGAAGTGCCCCTCCCCGCGCCACCGCTTCTCCACCTACGCCACCCCTCCACCTGCTCCTTCCGCCGCTGTTGCACCTCCCATGGGTGCATCTACCGTGCAGGAGGACCGGCGCCGTGTCTTGGCGTCGCACGACGGCGGGGTACCCTCGGCAAGCTCCGCGCCGCCCTGAGCCAACTCTAGCGGCAGGCTGCCTCCTTGACTGACGGCTTCCTTCTCCATCCCCTCCAAGATCCGCCGCTGGCCGTTCAAGGCGCCTCCTCCCGCACCTGCCACCGTCGGGCCCGACCACCTGGGTATCATGCTCGACCATGCCACAGCGGAGATGGGGCCCTGGTCGGTCGACGGCAGATGGGGGATAGCGGGCGACGACAGATGGGCGACGGGGGTCATCGGGGCCTAGCGGACGACGGGAGCAGGCAGGCTACAGGGACGATTGGGAGCAGCGAGCGGCGGGGAGGGGCAGCCTCCCGTCGCCGACGGCGATGCAGCGGGACAACCTCCAATCACCGGCGGCAGGCACCACCGCCAAGGGTGTCGGAGCAGTTAGAGACATCTGTTTCTCTAGTCAATGAATGACATGTGGGTCTCACGGTTTGAGAGCTCAAGAATGAGCAGCACTACTGGAGTTGAGAGAAAAAATTTTTTGTCGTGGGTTGTTATCGCTACTTATGATAAGTGAAAGATAAGCAAAGCGCTTAAGCGCGGAAACGGAGCAGCGAGCAAGGTATCTTTGGCTGTGGCAAGGTCGCAACAAAGTCGAGATGTTCCAACGACTCATGTCCTGAACCCCAGTTGACTGCGCCGTTAATCCCTACCTGTATTGATGCAACCATGCGAACGCGGACAAGCACGACTTCGCCTCATTTATTATGGCACCAGTAGTAGCAGGCAGACACCGCGAAATCCTCTTGGGCTTTTAGTATCTTGATAAAAACCACAACGCGTTCTGGGAGCCATGCGAGTGGACTATAGAAACCAGTGGACCGACTAATTACTAACCCGCCAATGATTGATCTCCTATAAGTAACACTTCAACATACTACTGACATCGCATATCTGATTACCATTGCACCGGACACAGGAGACAAGAGTCACAGACGCGGCTCTTCTCAGCTCCTCCTTTCCACGACTCCTCCATGGATAACAGAATCAACATTGTAGCTGCTCCGGCGTCCAGCGCCAATCCCCTCTTAGTGTCAGTGCCGCCGGAGCCAGCTGAGCAAAAGGCGCCGTGCACGCTGTTTGGGGTCACGTGCAGCTCGTGTCTCCACCTGGCGTTGCTCGCTTTTGTGGCCTACAGCTTCCTCCACACTGTGTACCGGGTGCGCCACGACCCGAGGGACCTGGCCTTCGTCGCCGGCTCGTACGCCGTACTTGGTGCCCTGTTCCTGTGCCTCCGCCACGCCGAGCGCCTCACGCCGGACTCTCCCGCCGGTGAGCGGCGGCGGGTGCACGCCGCCGTGTGGGTCCTGACCACCGTCCTCAGCTTGGCGTTCGCGTACCGCGTGGCCGCGCTGATGCCGCCGGCGCTAGCCGTGATTGTGTGGGCCATGACAACGATAGTCGTGCTCGCTGGCCTGTTCATGCTAGTGCTCTGTAAAGGTCAACATTACCAAGCCTCGGACGAAGTCAACTGCGAAGCCCCCTTTGCCAGCGACATCAAGCTCTTCAAGAAGACTAAATCTACGGGCGAATTGGTGTAGTACGTAATAACAAAAAAGGGAATTCGTCACTCATTCCCTCAATTTTATTGTGGCGACCGAGGAGTAGAGTGGCACCCATTTTCATTTTTAAGAAAGATCAAATGGATTCAACACATTACTTGTGAGACACTACATGGAAATAAATAAAGGATTGCTTTTGCGTTCAAGATTTTTTAGCAATCCACAATGTTGACTCCAACCTTCAGGAAGGGGGCACATATTCTACGCGTCCGGCGAGAAGGGGACTCAAGATAATGGAAACCCAAATATTCTTCTTCCTTATACTCTCTGACTCATATAGATGTTATAATGCATACGAGTCTACCGTAGGGCTATTATCCTCTCTACTTATTGAGAGCTTTTTTTTTTGTCTGCGTTTCACATGTATAAACGTGTATAAGAAATACGCCAATATATTTTTATGTTGAATTTCAAGTTGCAAATGTCTTGTATGAATTGAGATAAAAATATTAAAAATATTCGCTTCTTCTGATAAAGTGTTCTACAGATAAAATTCATAATTTGTTAATATCTGAGAGATAAAATATAGAGTTTTGATGTTCAATAGATAAAACTTTAAGTGTCACATAGACAAAAACAAAACCCCTTCATATACTAGAGAGATAAAGATAGATGTATATTGAAAAAAATATATATATATTAGGATGTGAGGATAACAAGTAAATTATCAAAATTGAATAAATGTAGAATGCCAAGTAATATGAATAAAAAAAAAACACAGCTTGCGGGAATCAAACTCCAACCCTCAACTTAACTCAAATACAGCCGTGATGCACTGGTAGCTTAACTCGACAGGAGGCCCTGATTCCAGCGACATGTTCGTAGTTCCAGTTTGAGCAGGAGTGTTGGCTGCTCAACAGCATCTATCGGTGTTCGGCGTGCGTGCTCGACCAGCTTCATGGCGACATGGACCGAGTGTTCAGCGTGCCCGACTACTCGATGGCATTGACATGCCTGAGGAGTGCGCAAAATAAAAAACCCCAACAAATTGATTAAATCAAAGACTCAAATATATTTGTGTGAATTTATTATCTATTTTAATGTTCACCCAGACTGCATAAAATTTCTAGGTCTATCACTTAAAGCTTAAAGGTACGGTGCAACAAAAGACTTCGCTCAGGTACGGGTGCAGTGACAGCGTGCCACTCCTGCATAGTACCCCATGTTCAGTGACGGATCTTGTAAGAAAACTTAGGTAGGGCGAAGTTCGAAACCACATGACAAAATTTTATGAACGATAAAGTTAAACAACACAAGTACACATATATGAAGAACAAGTACATGGATCAAGATAATAATACCTATTGTTTGAAAAAATAGAGAATATTACGAGAATACACATATTGTTGAGATATGGAAAGATATAGTTTTGTTATCTTAGGCAATTGTCTTGTCCTATCTTTATGGCTTGAAATGTCTTCTTAATTTTATCACATTCAAGATTTCTAAAAATATATTTCTCAATGTAGCATATAATCAAGTCATTAAGCCAATAATCTAACATTATATTATTTAGATCACTCTTGATTGTATTCATGGAGAAGGCTCTTTCAACGGATGATGTTGCCACCGGAATTGGAATATGTTTCGCAATAGAAAATATGTTTCCACTACTTATCCCTTGTTCACAAACCTGTAGGACTTATGATTCAATTAGGTGAATAAAAATAATGTTGAACGAAGGGTGGAGAGAAGAATGAATTCAATTAGGTGCATTTGGGGACGAATTCAATTGGTCGGTTCGAGAAGAACCAAGACTGGAGAGGAACAGTTCTGTACTATGTTCTATCCTTAACATGCCCGGTCTCCATTAGCAAATTCGTGGCCCACTAAAATAGCTCAGCAGGCTGCCTGGCCCATTAGCCCATACCCCTTCATTTTCTATTTTGCTGCCTTCTTCTTTCAACCGATTGACGGACAGAATAGAAAAACGACGCCGGCGGCAGCTTGAATCCAAGGGCAGAACTACGAGGAGGAGAGGAAAGAGCAACTTTGTGCTGAGCTTAGGTAAGACGGCCGCCCTACCTTGCCCTATTAGGAGATCCGCATCTGGGCCATGTTGAACCAAATGGGGGTATGCGAACACCCCGGGACTCCCAGCTCTATTCTTCATGGCAATAAATTACTATTCTTATTTTTTTTGCTATTACTGTTCCCTTAAGTAGCATAGGATGCAGTTTTTCAAGAGGATAAAATTCACTTTACTATCTTCAAGTATAGCTGAATCCGCATAACCCCTCAACTATAGTTTAATTTGTTTTAACTCCTTGTTCATAAAACTAGATTATTTTACATCTTATGTCGGTATTTTTTTATGCTGAATTGCTGATGTAGACCGGGATTAAGTTGAGATTGACCTCTCAACCTCACACGTGTGTGTTGTCCGACATGGCAAGGAGATCAGTGGGCAACATAACTTCATTCCTGTCTATAATTTTTTTGTGTGATCCCATTTCTCTGCTCTCTCTCTCTCTCTCTCTCTCTCTCTCTCTCTCTCTCTCTGCATGACGGTGCATGCAGAAAGGATACAATTGGGCTATAGCTATGGGAGAGTCGATGATGGTGGGCAAGGTCAAAGACATCATGGTGGTCAACATCCAACGAGAGGAGCGTAGACACATTGATAAGTTTGATCTTTTAGCGGCTGAGCTCTCTAGAGATGTATGGAAAGAGAAGGAATATGAGAGAGCAAAAGAACAGGGTATACACGCTTGGATCGACTCAGGATGGTGTTAGATGTTCGGTTGATTCATTTGCCTTGTAGAACTACATATGCGTAAGGCTAAGAGGACAACTTCAACTTTATTCTTGATCTATGTTAGTAAATCGGGATTAGAATATCGATGAAATATGTAAAATAGTCTGGTTTAGCGAATAAAATAGATAAAACAAACTAAACAATAGTTGATGGGTTATCTGAATTTCGAGCATACTTGGAGAAAGTAAAATTGACTTTTTATCTTCTTCAAAATGCGCCATACCTAACAACCAGTCGTTTTCTCGTATGGTTTTAAGTCAATAATACAATGGCACGTAAACGAAATATGGTGGCAGGAACGATAGTTGAGCGTTTTAATTAAGGAATTCTCTCGAATTTCATTTGTGATGACGTGGAGAGAAATTAACTGAAATGACGTTTCATTTCAGTCATGTCTTGCTGGGGAAAATTTGAGTGCCATGTTATACTTTGCAACAACAACAAATAGTGAGAAACAGGATATCAGTAGATGCTTAATTTAGCTATTTTTTTGTTTCAGTTTCAGTTGATTTATTGAGCCTATCAGAAATTGCCACCAAGTTGGTCATGTTTTAAGGATAAACATGACTGCTTTCTGTACGTAACTAAGTCAACTATTGTTTTTTCTATAACATAGTAGAGAAATAATACTGAAATCTAAACTGACATTGACCAAAATTTCACCTTCAAGCTCAGACACTAATGAAACGGATCCTATCAAACTCCGGTTCCAACTACAAAATATCAGCGAGATTATTAAAACTAGGTCAGAAACAAACAAAAAACAAACGCACCAGTTTCGGCTCAAAAGTTAATGTGAATCATGCTATGTGGCACAAAGCGGTTGGAAGAAAATCGACTAAAGTGCATTACGTTTATAGCTAACAAACGTTTAGCAATTCCGTTTTGTATTTATGATGTTAGTATCTAGAAAGAAATAGATCTAGAAAGTCAGTGTCGGGTGAAAGTCATCTGCAAGCGCCAAATCTCCCCATCTCCTACTCCCTCCAAACATTTTTTTGTTGACGTTGTCTAGTGCATATTTATACTAGCCAGCATTAAAAAAAATGCCCCGAGGGAGTAGTAAATGCGAGTCCATTATATAAAATATGTAATAATTATAAAAATCCATAACTATATTTGGTCGAGGACATTTTTTGAACTGATCGAAGACAGATTTGCTCTGAATGTTCTTCAGCAGCAAACAAAGTGCGTCAGGTACTCAGGTCATTCCTTTGCTAGAGAATGACGCCAGCGAAGTTATCCAGACAAGCTCTAACGCGGATACCCGGCCGGTCGCCACACGGTTGTACTATTTGTTTCGCAAGGACTAGAAGTGGCAGGAAATTTTCGCGCAGACATTACAGCACGGTAGGAACTTGTATACAAACAATACCAGGCAAAAATATTGACCTACAAGTCAGTCAACTTTCTATTACTACGAGCGTCCTTTTGTTTTATAAATATTCCCATGGTAAACAAGCGTACCGTGTGCTTCAAGATCCCCAAATCATTTCGCTTCTTGTATCCCCTATGCGCTGGAGGAAACACGACCATTTCTATCTTAACAGACACGAACGCCGCGTAGATGTCACTTGTAGCTTGTGTCATGCGGAACCGGGTGCGGCATCCCCCTAGATTTTTCCTGGTTGACTTGGGTATTGTTCCTATGCACTGCACAGGCAGGTACCAAAACACGCAACCAATGATTATCCCTTGGGCTAAGCATAAAAGTGAAATTTCGATGGAAACTAATCAGGTAGTAAGAGTCAAGATATTCCTGCGCTTTTATCTAAAAAAGATATTCCCGCACCGATGTTCCTGTATAGATATAGATCGGCATTCGAAGCACCAGCGTCACACCTGCAGTCCGTGAACACACGTACAGTAGTGTACCAAATCTATGCAAAGGCTATCTTACTCTCCTTACACACTAGTCTCCATGGATCATAAGACCTGCAGCAGCAGTATCGTCGTCCCCGCCGCGGATAGAATTGACAGTCAGGAATCCCAGTCGGAGAAGCTTAGACAGCAGGCGCTCCACAATGTCGTCCTGGCGTGCCAGCGCGCGGCCGCGCTCGCCCTCGTGACGTACATCTTCGCCGCAACGGCGTGGCGGGCGCGCCGGGAGCCATGGGACCTGGAATTCATCGTCTTCGCGTACACAGCCCTGGCCGGCCTCCTCCTCTGCCTCCGCCGCGCCGAGCAGCTCACGCCGGCGTCGCCCGCCGGGGAAAGGCGGCGGCTGCAGGCGGCCGTGTGGGCGCTGTCCACGGCATTGAGCTGCGCGTTCGCGTACCGGGTATCCCTGGTCATGCCGGCTGCACTGGTGGTCCTCGTTTGGTGCATGACGTCGTTCGTCGTGCTCTTTGGTTTCTACTTGCTAGTAGTGCTCTGCAAAGACCCTGAACAGTATCATAGTGTGGACGACATTGACTGCGATGCTGCCGGCAACCATGGCATGCCCCTCATCAAGAAGATTAGGCCTACTGACGAAATTGTGTAGTAACAAAGCTACACACGGTTGTGTCCTTCTGTTGTCGACTGTTTGCTTGTATGATAAGGTTCAAGTTGCACCTGTACGTTTCATCAGCAGTTTGATTTCATTTACAATCTTTTCCAATCAGTAAAAAGAAGCACAGCAAGCCAAATCTGTGAACAATAATCTGCTTGGGAGTATGCAAATAAGGAGCTAAAATGAATAAACAATACCAGTTGTGTGGATTTGAGGCTAGAGATGCGGCTTCTCGTTGACCTGCTTGATTACTTTGATTCTCCGCAGGGGCAGGATTAATTAGCAAAGGTACCGACCGCAGCCCGCAGCGCTCCTCGGGTGTGGTAGGCGGCAAGGATGGAATGGTACGGGCGGAGACTCCCCAATGTTCATACGATCTTCTGCTGATCTCCTTTACGGTGGTGACGCACATACTTGAGTAAATCAGGGAACCATATTTTATTTGAAGTGTCTAATTTTCAATCGATTGAAGATGGGATTTCTTTTAATCAACACTTTTAGTTCTTGGATCTGGATCCAATGAATACAAAAAGACAAAACTTTTTCATAGTTTATACATAACATTAATTAATATATATAATCCTATAAATAAAAATAATAAAAGAATTAAACAAAAAGATTCTCATGGATTATACATAACACTTTTCGTCATGTATTACAAAATATTGTTGATTGAAAGGGTGCTCTCTTTTCAATCAATTGAAAAGAAGCATTCCCGTTTTTTATTAGGTTAGAGTAACTCCAGCCCACAGACTAAATTCAGGCCTCTATACTTCATTTTGAAGGCCAACTTTTAATTTTTAGAGGTCCAATATCATTTTGCACTCGAGTCCAACTGACTAAAATTGACCCTTATTTCTCTAAACAGTAGACCCCACCGCCCCCTCAATCTCCTACCCCACTCCTCCCTCTCCCCCGCACCGCATTGCTCTCTCCATGTCGGCGCCGCCTCCCTCTCCCCGCCACGCTCGGTGCCGCCGCCGCCAACCTTTCTCCCTCGCGCCGCCTCCCTCTCTCCCCGTCGTCGCGCCTCCCTCTTTCCCCGCCGCCACCCTTTCTCCCCCGAGCCATCGTCTTCCCCCTCCCCCTTGCGCGCCGCCCTCTCTCTTCACCGGCGGCGCCACCTCCCTCTCCCACCCACGCGCGCCGCCACCCCCTCTCTTCCCCAACAGCGCTGTTTCCCTCTCCTCCACCGCCGGCCCCCTCTCTTCCCCGACGGCGCCGCCTCCCTCTCCTCCGCCACCGGCGCCCTCTCTTCCCCGTCGGCAGAGGTATGGGGAGCCAATGGGTGCCCCTCTCTTCCCCGTCAGCGCTTCCTCCCCTGCGCGCTTTGCCGGAGGCCAAGCGTGGCGGTGGCGCTGGCCTTGGCTCGCCCCGCCGACGGTGTCACGCCGCCCCTGCTGGAGGCCCGTCCTGTCGGAGACCAAGCTCCTCCCTTGGCTCGCTCCGCCAGCTAGAAGGTCAAATCCGGCGGCCCGTGGGCCGGATCTATTGGCGGCGGTAGCACCTCTGACGTCGGCGGGCGGCGGGAGCAACTCTGACAGCGATGTTGGTGGGCGGCGGCGTCGAGAAAAAAAAATGGTGTCGAGAAAGAATGAAAAAAAAAAGAGTGAGGCTCATGTTTGGAGGAGGAAATAGTGAGTGAGCAAATCTAGGGAGTTTGCTCCAAAATTTGATACACCACTAAATTTAGAGGTCCATATAATCAGAGGATGAAGATGATTTTTTTTAGTTTAGGTGACTAAAAAAAGCTTTAGGGACCCATATACTCACCCGGTTGAAGATGCTCTAACAGATGGGAAGCAGAGATAGGATTTTGCTGTGGAGGAGAAGATATCGTTCTTTTTCCAGGCGGAGGAGGTACTGGAGGGTCATGGTGGTGTGTGGAGGTGTGGCAGAAGAATCGCTAGCAGGTAGAAATTGTGCAAAATATTGGCATGTAGGATTGTGGAGGAAGAGAACCTTGCGCATGCATGGACCAGCAGAGCGCAGAAAACGAAATCATGTGCGTGCCATTAAAGGGTTGGAGCAGCCGATCGAGCTACCGGCTTGGAGGGGCGGAGAGGCTGGAGAAAATGGATTACATTGCAGACGACATCTCAATGGTAAAAAAATCGTCTATACCAGGAGATTTTCTCGCAAACAGACCAGTGCATGCTCAACGACTTTGCTCTCTCCTCCGATGAAATGAAATCCTATGTGTCCCCTTCTCCCAGACTGCTGACTCAGCCCATTGTACATGCCCTAAGCCTAGTAGTACTATAAAGAACACGTCGAATATGTATATTAGTGATATATCACAATATAGTTATCCACACTGAGTCAGATATGGCGTCCATTCCAAAATATATAACCGTTCCTATGTTTAGTGAAAGTCAAATATTTTCAAGTTTCAGTATCAATAGCGTAAGATTCATGATGTTTCATCATATATAAATGATTTTTTAAAATTTTTTATAAAATCAATTATCACAATACAATAGAAATTATTAATCAAAGTTGTCAAGTATTGACTTTGGTAAACCCGAAAATGCTTATATTTTGAAAACAGATTGAGGAGTAGGTATGTTTATACATATACACACACTTTTCCAACCCAACCTGAAAGCTTCTTGCATTGAGCAATACAAGTGGGCACCGATTGACTTCGAAGGCAAGAAATTGGGCTTTGAGACGACTCCATCAAGATGGAGAGGCGTTGGCTCTCTATATCAATGGATGGTGCCAACCAAACCAGACTAGTTGGTATCACGCTGTGGCTCCTGCGAAACAGCAAAAGCCCCAGGAACAGAAGTAAAGTCTGCAATGTAATTAGTACTTCGTGTCTTTTATCTGTTACTTTATATCATTTTTTTTCTAAATTTTGGATGTGCAATACTTCTCCATCCATTTTAATACGAGTCATTCAGATCGGCCTTTGGTCTCTCCATTAACCTTCGCATATGCTTTCATTAGAAACGTGCCGTTCATAAGTCGATGAATTAATATTTGTGCAGCCTTGCTGCATCATGGTAGTACAGCTAAATCCCCGAGAATCAAAAGTAATACAATTCATAGAGAATTATCCAACTCCTTGCACACTAAATTTTATAAATGTTTTGTACACTAAATTATCCAACTCCTTGGCACAATAAATAAATAATAAAAAATTACTAACAAAGAATTATTGATACTTTTCAAAGGAAATAACTGATTCTATAAAATTATTGATTCCATGTGGTAATAAAAAGTAAATTCTCCAACCGCACAATAAAAAATTACTAACACTGCTCAAAAGCAATTACTGATTCTATAAAATTATTGGTTCTATAAAATTACTGATTGTCGTATTGCATTGACAACAGTTACTGACCATTACTACACAAGGAATTACTGACACCAGAAAAACTAAAATGATTAACAAAATGACTTCAGCCCATAATTTGTTCATCCAAAATCCATTTACATAAGTATACCAAATAAAATAAAACCATTACAGACTATTATATCAAGTAATTCAGCTACAAGGACCAAGATAGTGCGTGCCACATTGATTACACAAATCGCATGAATACAAGAAAGAAAAGAGGTCAGGCTACTGAATCGGCTGCAAAAAGATCTCAATCTCCGAAGGAAACTACTTGTGTTGTTCATTCCCACGATGGAAGTGCAACAGTCGTGCCCTGTACTCACTCCCCTGCTCTGCACATAATAAGGCAGCATCAACATAAAAAAAAGAAGAAAAATAATTAGGAGGACAAAACAAACAAGAAATTACTGACAATAAATTATTGACAAGAAATTACTGATGACTTAAGTGGTAAATGCATAAAATTACTGATACTTGTCAGGTAAATTACTGACACTCACGGAAAAGAGTTACGGGTTACTTCAAATAATGAAAGTGTTACTGATCTATAAAATTACTGACAATTTGCATAGTAATTACTGACACTACTTATATTGGCCCTAATTAGTACAAAAAAGTGTTGTTGATTCTGAAAATTACTGACACTTCTCGAATGGTGAACAAAATCTACAACAATGGTCAGGGTGCTAAGCATGGCAAGGAGGAGCAACGCATCATAACCGTTCTTCATTTTCATCTGAAAGCATCTTCAGCAGGGCAATATAAAACTGCTCACTGGAATGTCCACATACAATAAAAAAAAGCAACAAAATCCTGTTTCTAGGATGTGAGAATTAGTGGGTAAATGAATGTTACGCACTGCAAATTCATGATTCCAAATGTAGTTCCTCAACCATGCCTCAATTTGATCCTAGCGAAACCAAACAGTGCATCGCTATGTTTCAAACAATGTGGGAATGGGATAGAAGCGAAGGTTGCTCACCTGGAGACCATCGTTAGTGCTCTTCCATCTAGGAATTCACCATGGAAGAATGGTGGTCCCTCAAAACCCAGAGATCTGGTCACAGAACTCGATATGAGCATGTCCACCAACACTACTCACCAGCAACAAAACCAAATCAAAACAGCAGGCATCAAAATCATGTATCAAAATGCACCCAAACAAAGGGGAAACAGAGATGCAAGGCGGGGGATGATTCATACTGGTCAAAAATGGAGATGAGGTGCAGGTCCTTCAAATCGCCTCAACTGCAGCTAATCACACATCTCATGGTCGTGTACCTTCCCTTAGAGAGAGAGAGAGAGAGAGAGAGAGAGAGAGAGAGAGAGAGAGAGAGAGAGAGAGAGAGAGAGAGAGAGAGAGAGAGAGAGAGAGAGACTTACAGTGCTCAAAGCAACTGACTCGCCATGGATTGGCCCTCCAGCAGCCGTAGATGCTCGGGGAAGAGGCCCGCCATGCTTGTCGAAGACCTGTGCCGCCCTACTCGCCCGCACCTCCATGCTCTCCCACCCGCGCGAGGCTAGGGTTCCACACCACACCCTCCTCTCCCCCCCCCCCCCCCGCAAAAGCTAGGGTAGAGCCACCGCGTCGCCGTCCCACACTGCAGGACCCGTGTCTCCTCCTGTTGTCCGCGTCGACGGCCGTCGCTGCCCGCCCACCCGCCTCGCCTCCGCCGCGTTCATCGATGAGTGGAACGGCTCGGGTGGAGAAGGAAGGGGTGGGTAGAGGAAATGGATGACATGTGGGGCCAGGCACGGTGGGGCATTTTTTATCAGGTCCAACCCTGTGGGTACTGTGGACGGGTTAACGGGTCACGCCCGAGACATGGTTGCTGGCCCGGTAGCGCGCGTGGGGGTGTTTGGGCTGGTTCGGTCGGACCGGATCTGGTAGTTTGGGTTGGTTGGCTGGCTAGTTGGTTGTGAGGGGTGTAGAATAAGCTATTCTACACCCAGGTGTAGAATAGTATATATATGGGCGTTAAATAGCCTATTTAGCACGTAAATAGGAGTTATATACCTTGCCTATATATATATATATATATATATATATATATATATATAGGCAAGGTATAATCTGTAGGGTAGCTACATAATTTCTTATTCTGTAGCCAGGTCGCAAGTCAGACGACCGCGTCAGGGATGCTCCATGCGAATGTATGCGCCCGCCCATTCGTAAACGCGTTGATCCCGCGCGGAGTGCATTTCTAAGGCTGCTACCTGCTATGACCCTACGTCTTGCTATCTTTTTTATTTTTGTGAACCGTCTATTTTCTGTTTTTTTTACGGCACCCAATATCACTCACGTATCTTTTTGTACATTGCAATTTCAGGATTTCAAAGGCAGTTCTTCCGTGTATCAAATTTGAACATTTTCATTTTTCCAAAATGACTCAATTTTAATCAACACTAGATTGTAAAGCAAACGTGATATACTTTCAAATAGTATTACAGATGCAGTGGTCGCATATAACATGTCAACACTGTGCTAGCACATTCTAGTAAACCCTGCAAAGCACATGCGCTCTGTTGATTTATGTGAACATCCCAAAACGGCCTGAAGTTGTGCCCAATACCATTGCTTGCTTGCTTGCCATGGCTCCAGCAGGTCACACAAGGTTCCAATGGACGAACAAAAGCAAGCCAGACATCATCAACTCCGTAGAAAGTTATATACTGGCATTGCTCCACTATTTATTAAACTGAGATTAAAAATATTTGCCTATGCTGCTGGTAGCCTGCAATTATTTAAAAAAAACAGAACCATAATGTTATGATCGTTTATAATAAGCCTAAGATGCTAAAATAACTCATTTGCAAGCAAAATAAAATATAGTCAAAGTTTCAGAATTGACCACCACAGACAAGTTTAGAAACATGTAATTAGTTATAGAAAAATTAGAAACAAGAAGAAGAGCATTAAGGCTTAGTTCCAGCCAACAATAACAAGTGGAAGGGCAGAACGACAGCTAAATATGAACTAGTCAGGCAGGAAATCAAGTTCACAGATGCATTTATAAGCATATAAAATTTAAGAACACAATAGGCATTAGTATCATATGGATAATAGCTAAGCGTTCTGGCAGATGTTTCTTTAATGTACTATCAGTTCAAAACTTCAAGTACATGGCGCTGTTGGCGAAAACTATACCACTAGATTTCTGATAGATCAGATACAGCTCCTGTATATTTTTTGCATGTGTTAAAAATGACTGGAATTGTATGCATAACATTCTCACATTTAAACTCATTGAAGGTTAACATATAAGCAAGTTCGGCATAGCCTCAATAGTAGCATGAGTAAATAAAAGTGTCTGAGTCGGTATTTGCCCCCTCATCAACTGAAGTCATTGTAATGATAATTTAACTAAATAATATGGTTTCATGACAACATAATCTGGACAGAGCTAACAGAAAAACATCTAGACTTGATGAGTGATGAAGGCACTGTTGCGAAAAGAATTACAATTTGCATTGAGATGCATGATCTACTGTCATTAATAATGTGACGATAAACGATGGTCATAGATGATTTTTGTAGTAAACAATTGCCTAAATTTTAATACAATTTACAGCAAGAATGCTGAATGAGTATAAACAACCTTGAGACTCTACTTCCCATCATGATGAAGTTACAAAGTCAAACTAGATGAACAATGGCCTGCTAATTTGAGTAATTTCAAGCTCCTTTGCGATCAGATATGTGTGGACCCTATTGTGTGAGTCACCATACTGCATTAAGAACTAGAAGGTCGGAGCAAGAGTTGAGAATGGAATATCTAGAGACAATTGTATCCAGTTCAAGGTCAAACTAGAATGAAACAGGGACGAGTAAATTCTACATGAGATTGGAATTATCAGCATCACAAAACCTATATAATTTTCATTGCATAAACAAAAATTAATAAGCACCACTCCTTTAGGAAAATCTTTGATAATTTACAGGTTTCAAATAATTTACAGATTAGAATTTCATGTTCACAAGAAGTGGACAAAGCATTGTTTCAAAAATGGAAGGGAAGATGATAAGTTGACTATACGACAATTCTAAAAAATGAAAAACAAACATATATGAATCATGTGAATTAATTTATCACAAATGGCGTATTTTCTAATTACTTTACATCAAACCAGCCATCATAGATGTCTGCCAATGCCTCTTTATGTATTGCAACAAAACAATGGTTTTTCAAGGACTCGTTATCTCATTTTCCAGACAACTGTATTTTGTGAATCAATCATTGACAAAAAGAATGCAAGGTTAACTTCATCTGATCAGGGCCAATAACTCTCTCCGGCTGCAGAATTGCAGATTTTAGATGCCACTGAATTTTGTCATCCCTACTCCAAATCTACCAATAAGGGGAAAAAAATTGAAAACTAGAAGATTTGGGCTTGATGTAAAACTGGATAGAGAGTGAGACATTGGGAGACAGAGAAAAGCATGCTATAGACAAAAGTATTCTGATGGAAGAAAAATCATTGGAAGCAGAAAGGCTTAGTTCCATCCAGCAAAAACAAGAGGAAGAACAGCAGTTATAAATAATGACTAAATATGAATTAGTTGTGTAAACTAAGCAGGAAATTAAGTTCATAGAACTATATTGGTGTTCTCCATGTTGCTTACATCAGAGTAATATGTCCAGATTTACTACACTAGAGCAAAGAATTCGTTCTAATAACGGATACAGATTTTTAGAATAAATTAAATGTTGAAAGAGCAACTCTTTGACATATGTTGTTGGGCCTGATACTAGCAATAATATATTCCATACATTCGTAGAGCAACTGCATATTTGATCAAGTGCAAGAGTACAGGATATAATTTGGTGAATCTGGTATATTTGTCAAGAATTGCTGTGAGAAAAAGGAAAGACATGTCCAAATACAATTTTAAAGAATTTTGTCCGACACATGTTAAAGCTTGTTAGTTTGTTTTTACATTAAACAAACTGGCAGCTCTACTTATGCTACTAATTTATAAGATATGCATATTGAAATATCATTTTTCATGGATCACAAATATGCTACAAATTAAAATATTCTTTTCCCCGTGCAGCTATCCTAGTATATGTCATAGCTTAAACATAGGTTGAGCTGCACCTCTGCCATGCTTGTCCTGGCCACTATGGCCAAGACGAGCATTGTGCACAGGGCACTAGCTAAAACATGACCAGAAACAAAATAACTAATCTAGGCATTTTGATGAACAGGCACCATGCACGGGGACGGAGGATGAACAAATGAAGCAAGACCACATTATCTTATCTCTATGAGACAGGTTCCGATCACAAATTACAGGGCATATAGTCTCAGCGCAACCACAGATTCTCACTCTAAATCTGGAGATCTGCCACCCCACATATTGGGAACCAGGGAACAGGGGTCACACATACAAGAATCACGAAATTGGAGTCAGCGTATGTGGATAAATCAGAACCCATCTAGATTGTCGTCAACAAATCGGAGGTGCGGAAAGCCCGGACCTCTTCATGGTTGCAGGAAAGGGCGGCTTCCATTGTTGTTGCTGCTGCCGATGCCGTCGTCACCATATTCGTAAATCTAGCTGCAAAACAAGTAGCAACCTACCTGCGCGGAAAAGTGAAAAAAGAAATCTGAAAATTAAATCTCAACGTGAGGGATTTTGCTATGATGCAACATGGATGGTGGGAGGCAATGGCGTCCAAAATCTTCTCATGTTGGAGACAAGATGGAGGCCGTACCGACGGGAACGCAACGGGGCATCGTTGTCGGAGGCGGCGAGAGGAACCATCGGCGAACGCCAGGCGGACGTAGGCTCACACGAGAGTGGAAGAGGACAGATTTCGGCCTTCTCCGATGGTGCGTCCCTGGATGTTTTTCTTCCGGGCGGCGAGAGGCGAACGCCGAATGGGCAGCGAGCGGGAGCGGCAGCACCACCACTCAGGCACCCTGGAATTGCTACGTCGTGGGGATCGTGGGGATCGCTGGCTCGCTGCGGTTGTCAAATCCGAGCCAGACGGGGCTGGCGGGCTCTGGACTTGGTGGGTTGGCTCGGACCAGGGCAAACGTGCCGGGATGGATGGACTCGGTCGGTCTGCTATATTTGGGTCCGACTACAGAATTGGATATTCTGTAGCCAGATATATAAAATATATTCACATATATATATATATATATATATATATATATATATATATATATATATATATATATGACATCTTTTTTCTACTCCTAGGTGTAGTTACTCCCATGTTTTTGTCTCACAAATTAGAGGGTATCTCTTCATACTTGAGGTTTCTAAAAAAGTATGTACATATACTTGATTTTTCAAAGTGGTATGTGAACATACTTTTTTCTTATATGTGAGGAAAAATAAAGTTTGTGCATATACTCCTTTGTCTATACAGGAAACGCGATACATCACAAGGTGCAAAAAAAATGAGTTCCACTAAAAGATTTTCATGGTTTCATGGTTATCACTTTGATAAATCTTATTTTAGGTACATGTACATACTCAAAATGATAAATGGGTATGTGTGCATACCCAGGTGGATTTTTGAACGTGGGAGTAACTATACTTGGGAGTAGAATGGAGGCCTTTTTACTACTCCCAGGAGTAGCTACTCCCACGTGTATATCTCATAATCTAGAGAGTATTATTACATACTTGAGGTTTATAAATTAAGTATGTAGTCATACTAGAGGGTATGTGGATATACTCATTTTTTTTTATCAGGATACATGAAGTATAGGAACATACTTAATTTTATATAAAAGTAAATATGATATATGTTCATATGCTTATAACTAGAAGACCATTTAAAAATTTTTATGGTTATCACTCTAAAAAATCTTGTTTTAAATATGTATACATACTGACATATACCCAATATGGATTTTTGAGCGTGAAAGTAACTACACTTGAAAGTAGAATGGATTTTCCATATATATATATATATATATATATATATATATATATATATATATATATATATATATATATATATATATATATATATATATATATAAGGAGACCCACATTTGCTCTCAAGGTCTAAAAATTCTCACGTTAGTCCGAGAAAATAAAAAGAGAAATTTACCCACTACTGCCATTATAATATAACTAGCCAAGTTGCCCGTGCACATGCACGGGTTAGCTATCTTAGAGCTAAATTAGCATTGTCCTTTACAAAGAGTTTAGTATAACATGTATTAAAATTGTTGCAAACACAAAAGTTTCATATTTGTGGGAGACTATATATGTTAAATTTCTTAGTTAGTGTCAAGAAAAAACATATGGTTGTTTCCTTTTCAATAAAAAAAACTCCAATTGCACTTCTCTTCTTTTATGAAGTAAATCATGCATCATATTTATTTCATAATTTTAGTCAGTGACAATGCGTCATGAGAGACTATTCAAAGAATGATAATCTATAATAATTTTAACTTCATTGAGTTAATTTGTTCTAGAAAGTCAATGGCAAAAAAGGTGCTTGTTTACCTTTTCTACAAAAAAAAATCCAAAATAAATAAATCATGCTTCATATTTAGTTCATAATTTTTAGTTAGTGCCCATGCGGCATGAGAGACTATTCAAAGAACAACAATCTAGAAGAATTTTAACTTCATTAAGTTAAAAATTTGTTCTAGAAAGTCATTGAGCATATTTCCATCATGGTTTGACTAAGGTTATTGGATTGAAAAGAAAAATCTCCACTTTTAGATTGTAATGGTTATAGAATCAGATCTGTCGTTACGTATAAGATGGAGAACACATCTGCTTGCACGTATCAACTAAGCTATGTAGTTGTCAAATAGCCTCCACAATGAATAAAGCTACCTAAGGAAATTGTTTTGTTCCCGTGGTTGTACAACCTCGATTGAATGACACATTGTTAACTTTGATTATGTGATAAAAATATACTTTTAATATTTCTCTTTAAATCTTAAAAGAAATTTCACAACTCTTCATTAATTTTGTATTGAATGCTTTATTATGGTACATAGCTCTCCTTACAACTTTTTCTGCTGTCCACGGCTTTATGAATATTAAACACATGCTAAAAGACTTTTTTCTATCATTTGAACCGTACTACAAATTAATAAAACTTAGTTTGAACAAAAAGAGTGGGACCACACGTACAAATAATTGGTATCACAACCGATCCCACATGCTAAAACTCAAAAGACCAGAAAAAGGCCATATCAAGATCTATACTGATTTGTTTATTTTCTATTTGCATATTGAGCATCCGAGTGGAGTGCTATGCCACTTCCAAATGTTACTGTCTTTTTGTTAGTAAAAACTTTGTGCTAACCAATGACAATCAGAAAATGAAGATAGAAGGTAGAAGACACGTGCTGCCATGATTCATAGTCTAGCAAATACGAAGTAGAGCATGAACTCTTTCTCCTTCTATCCATTCAACCAACATGCTAAAAAACTACTGTACCAAAATGTTGCAATGAAAAACTTGGTTCATTAAAAGGTGTAAATATCTGTACATGAATATCTAAATCATTATAGGGCCTGACCTGCCCTCCACCAATCACGTGCCGCCACATCGATCCGGACGTGCTTGGACCGCACGATGCCGCCGGCAACACAATCTCGCCGTCCGTGGCTGCTTGGTCGACCTCCTTATCCTCATGTGACTGCGAAGGAGCCACGTCAAAACGAGACCAACACATCGAAGACCTTGCCTTCTTGTGGGATCCATGGCTGCTCGGTCGTCGATCATAAATTCGTAGGCCGGGGAAAAGTTTGCTCACTGGCCAACTACAACGAGATGGGCCCTACCGGGGACCCCCTCGACGGAGACGCGTGTCTCCGGCCGCACTCGCGCTCCAGCGAGTGGGCCCACGGGAGCACCGTTGAGCTCGCCGTCTGCATCATGAAGGTGGGAGAGGGCATTGACGGTTTGCATAGAAGAGAGGACGCGCGGCGGCGGTGGCGCCTGTGTGACCAAGGATGAACCACGCCCCGGCCAATTTGGCATCGAACCCGTGGGCCACGATGTCTGTTTGGTCGCGGGCCATGGTTTCTTTGCTCGACCGAGCGGCGACGAACGGTGAAGCGTGCGCAGGATGGTCGTCGAGGCCTATGATGCAAGCTGACGGCAGGGCGAGGTGGGCCGAGGCGAAGCGACGCGCGGTGGTAGACTCCACGCTCGTAGATGGCCGAGCGAAGCTCGGCAACGGACACGTGATTTCACAAGGAGATGGAGGATAGTCATGCCGTGTTTCAGATAGAGGAGATGGATTGTGCCCAACTGGAAGGCAGAGGATGGACTGACTGAGTCGACTACCGAGCTGCAAGGACTCAACTGCGTTCTAGCCGGTTGCGGGTTGTGAGCTCTGCGGAATGAAGAAGAGAGCGAGAGAGACCGTGTAGAAGAAAGGGGAAAGTGAAGATAAGATCGATTTGCTGCTTTTGCAAGACGGTGAGCGGCACAGACGCGAGGCGCGTGGCATCTGTCTCGCTTGCTGCTGATGTACGTGTGCCAGGTGGGAATCGGAGTAAATATATCCGTATTTTCTTTTGCTTAAAGAAATCACGTGACGCAAGATAACAATATGTGGAGCATCGAAATTATTGTGTGGCCTAATTTGCGCGCGTGCCGAGCACACACACAGAGACAAGAATTTGATCTTAACAAAGTCAGCACAGTTTTTCTTTTTTCCCTGTTACCTCTTTCCTGACCAATGCAATAAAAAGAGTGTTTTTTATTCCTAATCAATGGCTGCAGGTCATGTTTGTGCAGGCTAAAATAAATGCCTCTTTTATGTATAGCTATCATTGGACATATATTACTTGTTTATTTTACATCATGTAAAAAATTAATTCAACAAACTGATATACACAAAACCCCTCCCGTTGCATAATACTATCCATCACCTACTTACGTTATAGAAAAAAAAACAAATTGTCTCACTCAATTTCTTCCGCGCACACAGATGAAACAAACAACCTTTCACTACACGGGCGCGGCAACAGTGCGCCACCGTACCTAGTTGGAATCGTGCTAGGTGTAATAGCAGCTTCTGGACACAACCCGACCTCGTTTTATTAGTAGGATCCCGTTGCTACACGGTCCTGCTGTTTGAAATACTTCATCCATTCCATAATATAACTATTTCTAAGATTCAAATGCAAATTTATTCAAGATAGAAAAAATCATATATACCTCTCATTTTATACTATCTCATCAATTTCTCACCCATCCATCAACCCATCAGATTTTGTCTTATCTCTAAAAATACTTATATTATGGACAAATTTTTAAATGCTTTGAATACTTATATTATTGACCGGAGAGAGTATATTCCATGGCTTCATTGAGTACTTGAGTACGACCAATGTTCTCACTGCGACGCGGCAGCAAGTAGCTTAGAGCGATAGGCTCCTCACCAGAAACCAAGTGCCTGGCTGCGTCCTGCTCCTCGGCGTTCTCACGACAGTGGCGCTGTCTGCGATTCAACCAGATCACATCTTGAGGCGGCGGCCCGCACTACTGAAATCCCGCGAAATGCTGAGTGCCACCGGCACTCGGCATACCACTGTTTACCCTCGGCATCATAGATGCCGATGGTGGCCGTCGGCATCCGTGACTCGGCACCTGCACAGCCGGCAACTACCTAGTTACCGAGTGTCACAAATCGCGCATTTGGTAACTAGGTCCCCGAGGGTCAGCTTGGGCACTCAACGTAAAAAAGTGACGTGACAGTGAGGTGATGGCGACGGTCTAGATGCCGAGTGCCTAGAAACGTGGCACTCGGCATCACTCGCCTAGATGCCGAGTGCCCAGGAACATGGCACTTGACATCTCTCCCCTAGATGCTGAGTGCGAAGGAACATGACGCTCGGCATCTCGCCCCTAGATGCTAAGTGTCTTGCTTTAACCCTCGGCAACTATGGTACCAGGTTGCCAGAAAATGGTCCCTTTGCCGAGTGTTAAATGTCAGGCACTCGGCAAAGGTCCTGAATTACAGCAGGTTAGTTTTCATTTTATCTAGCAATGGACTACAAAAAATCACAATAATTATATATATCATCATAGACACTTCATCTACACCTCAAATGCATATCCACGAAACATCACAAGCATCATGATCGTTAATCCATAAAATATAATATCACAAGCATCCATAATTTGGTCCTCAAGTCCACAAACACACCACATCACAATTGATAGTCACAAACGATAACAATTCGGTCCTCAAGTCCACAAACAAACATACCACGTCACAAATGCTAAAGTATCAGAAACGGTCACCACTATCGCCATTGCGATGGCGATAAATCCTCGTCCTGTGGATTGGGGCAAGGATTGGGATCGTTAAATGCCCACGATTGACCCTGCACAAAAGAGGAGATTGCATGTGTGACTATAGTTGGTGACAAGTATAGGAAGTGTTGCTTAAAGTATAATATGATGACAAGTATAGTAAATGTTGCTATAAGCATATAGTTTGGTTATAAGTATATGAAATATTGCTAAAAGTATGGTTTGGTCTAAACAAAGTATAGTTTGCTCTAAAGTAAAGTTTGGTCATTAGGTAGGAAATGATAGTGTAAAGTGACAAGATAAGTAAATTCACTCACAGGAGTACTCGCAGGAGGAGGTGAAGCAGGGATTGGAGGTGGAGTATATATCATCGGTGGGATAGGCTGACCCATCTTCTCGCCCAGACTATGCATCCAGCGACACATGTCCTCCACCCTCTACCGGTCGGCTGCAATCGCCTGTCGGTCAGCCTCAATCTGCTTCTGGGCGGCTTGCACCCTTTGCCGGTCGGCTTCAACTGCCTCTCTTTGGGCTAGAATGTTCTGTTCAGTCTCCTCCCGTTGCAGCCTCTCTTGTTCTAGCTGGACCTACAATATTTGTCCCGAATGTTGTAATGGAGAACCAATGTTGTCAAAATAAATGAACGACGAATAAAACTGAAATATACTCGAAGCGCCTCCATCTGAGCGTGTGTAGTGGTTGGCCGGGAGCGTATGGCGGGGCTCGAGCTCGTGCTCCTCGCTTGGATCTAGTAGAGAGAGGGTGTACTGGTCGTGTCGATGGTGCTATCGTAAATCTAGTAACGCCCATGCTTCTTGCCTCCTCCCACTCTCATGATGATCTCTGCATCAAGGTTCTCCATGCTTGGATCGTACTCGGGCCCATGGACCTCCCGTGCCATGGATGTGTACTCACTGAGACGGATGTGGATACTGGCATTGTTGTAGGCCTCTGGCGGGTCCTCTGGGTTGTAGTTGACGTCGGACGTCACCTTGCCCTTGTGGGCCATAGCCCACGCCTTGCACTGGCCACAGGCCTGGCCACCATGTGAGTCGGACTGCGAAACAAAAGAGTAAAATGATTAGAAGTTATGTAGTATTGAGGGTTGAGCAAGATGGTTAGAATTTATGTATTATTGAGATTTGAATGAAGAAATAAATTTACATACCCATCTAGACGCATACTCGCTGAGGGTGAGGCTGCCTTGATGGTGGGGTGCACCTTGCATCATCAGCCTACGCTCCCGGCAAGCATTGTGCTACTCCTCCCACTAGGGGTCAACCCACTTCAAGATATTGGGCGTTGTAGTCCACAATCGCCTGGATGCACGCTTCGTAATGCATGTCCTTCACCAGTTTTCGACATTCTCTGCGAATCTGAGCATCCGCCTGGTCCTCATATCCCGGCTCGCATCTGAAGAAATCCTGCATACAAGTAAGATGTATCATGTCATTATTTCAGTAATGTTCAAATAATGCAAAGTATTAAACAATGGAGTACAAGAAATTCTTACCCACAACTCATTCACCACCCGCTTCGCCTTGTTGCTGAAGATCCTACCCTCCAAATCTCGTGCATCAGGGCAGGCGATGTAGTCGTCCCACGTGTTGGCCGGCTCCGTCACTGGGCCGTGCACAACCAAGCCAGGGTAGTGACGCCTGCAAAGAATCCCTATGATGCCAGACACTTTGCGATTGTGGTCGCCTCCAATGGTCGTATTCCAACCCCTGTCCAAGTGATGAAGAAAATTATTAGTTTGCATATATGAAATTAAAACATAATGACAAATTGTAAGATTAGTTCGTTACCTAGCTCCGTCGTCAGTGAGGGGCCAAATCATCGGCCATCTTTCGAGAGGAATCGGTCGCTACAGGAGTTGCGATGGACCTCGCAACCATCTCCCTCTTGCCGACGACTATGAACCCCCTGCCTCCTCCTCCTCCTCCCCGTCCCTATCCTCGGCCTGGTGCTGCCCCTGCTGCACCTTTGCCTCCTTGGTGTCCTCCTCCTCCCCCTCCTTCGTCTCCTGCCTCTCCTCCTCCTCCTCCGACGTAGGTACCGGCGATGGCGACCTCGCTCGAACTCTACCTCCACCCCTGGCTCCACCTTTCCCTCCACCTGCACGTCCACCTCTCACTGGTGCCTTGTCTCCAGCTTTCCGTTTACCCCTCCTAGACCCCTCAGCTTCCTCGGACCTGCCTCGTGGGTAAAACGACGACAAGGACCTCAACGTCGTCCTGAAACCACCCACCATCTTTGTTTAGTCACCTGCAATTAAAATAGTAAAACAATCAACATACATATATGATGAATAAAAAATAAAATAGTACTATAAATAAGAACTAACATAATATGATAAATAAAAAATGATATAGTACGGAGCATACATGTATTAGAAATAATCATCAAGATCAGGATCGAGATTGCGATCAGGATCATCATTGGTATCATGCATATCGATATAATCATCATGATCAGGAGGAATTTCGTCATCACTGTTAATCGCTCAAGCAATTGTAAGTCCTTCACATTATGAACCTCATCTGCAGCGGCCTTGTCCACATCTGTTTCATTGTCTACTTCCATCCTGATCACTTTGTTTAAGTCTATATGAAAATGCCCTTGTAAGTCATCTTCTTGAAAGAACTCTCTGTCCTATGTGTTTGGGTCTATGTTATAATCTTCATTATTTGGGACAAGTAGTTTGCCATGTGGCGATACCTTGTACACAACATCCCAACCTATGAGACGGTCGTCAGTTTGGCACGGGTATGAGACATAATATACTTGTGTGGCCTGTTGAGCCACGATATAGACATCATCTCCTGGTAAGATAGATGATTGGCAAATTTCCACTAGCCCAAAATTCGGTGACTGTCTCACTACTTGAGGATCAAACCAATGGCATTTGAAAATGACAGGATTAAGGGGTCTGCAACTATGAAAGTTGAGTTGGTAGATTGCTTCAATTCTTCCATAATACTCAACCCCATCACTTCCGAGCATAAAAACACCAGAATTTGTTGTTCTTCTATTGGGACAACCTTCCTCGTAGCGTAAAAAATCCATTATTTGATGTGGTTATAGCTCTAATTCAATTTAATTCATTTCAAACTTGATCTTTAAAAAAATTATCAATTATCATATGGAACAAAAAAATTATCAAATTTTGACAGAATCCATTGTGTATGATCTTATGCCTATATAAAAAGAATCAAAGGTAACTTTGAAGTCAAAGATGAATTTGATTCGAAAACCTAGTCGCTCACCTTCAACTATTAGAATCTTCAACCAAATTTGTTCGATTTGTGAATAACATTCGTGAAAACTTTTTAAAAACCTTCTCCAATCTTTACTACAGCATCCCCATAAGATGTCATGATGTCATGCGAAGTTTGATAATCTTTAGACATCATATGCTTTTTATATAATTTAAATAGAATTAGATAACATGTTTGTGCTCATATTTCGTAAATAAGATGTATGAAATATTATTTCGTTTTTATGCATATAGACTTAAATTGAACTTAGTAACCTAAATATCATTTTTCCTTTCACTATATTTCATTATTTTAAGTAGATGCAGTTCAAATTTGATTTTTAACAAGAAATTAGACTTGAACAAAAAAATTGACATAATATAGCAAACAGGTCAATAAAAATACAATACTTTGTCATTGACTGTCATGTATTATACTAGTGCCAGAGAAAATAGACAAGGGATGTTTGTTATATTTTTTTTTCTATAGTTGCCGAGTGCTAGGTTCTGACACTTGGCATAAATGGGTAGTTGTCGAGTGCTCCTGTCTGCCAGTCGACATCTGTGTTAATTACCGAGTACAAGACACGTGCTCTCGGCATCTCCTAACGGCGGCACTTCCACCGTCGTCGAACCCATACGGATTGCCGGGTGTGTTTAGTTGTCGAGGGCGGAGGGCTTTTTGCCGAGTGTCGTGTCGCCTGACACTCGGCAAATAGCCTTAATGCCGTGTGTGGCCTATATGCCGAGAGCCGACTCCTGTGGCACTCGGCAATGAGCTAGATGCCGAGTGCCCGTGGCAATGCTCTCGGCAAATAGCTCTGCACTCGGCAAAACGTTGGTTTCCAGTAGTGCCGTGATGACTAGGAGAGTGTGAGTCTGACATGTTCTAATCTGGGGAGCCGGATGACCACAACATGTACTACACCAAGGATGCAGTCCAGGAATTCATGAATTAGATGTGGCAGATCGAAGCCATCTTGCCCGTGATTCGACTATGACAAATTCGGCTTGATCTTCTTGTTACATGATTATGCCACCGCCGCTGCTAAAGCTTGATCAAGAAACGATTCCCAAAACAACGGCGTAATACAGGATTTTGGTTCCGGGATCAATACGTATAAGTAATGGATAGGTGTAGCTAAGATGGATGGACCTGATTTATTTGTAGAATGGGCAGGCTAATAGCTAAAAATAACTTGAAGGTGAGGAATGAATAAAGCTTCATCAGGACGTGGACACAGATATCGAACTAAACGTGTTTCATCTTGATCTGTGCGGATGGTGATCTAAACTCAACCTTATTGAGGGAAGACGTGCTAGGGGACGCTTGAGACCTGGAGGCGACTAGGGGGCGACCCTAGCGCCGCCACCAAAACACCGACGCCGCCACCTCCTCCCCGGCCGCCGCCGCCGCTGCTCAACGGTGGCGACGGCGGCGGCTCCCAATGGATGCCGTTCACGAGCCCCTGCTGTTTTCCCCTCCAATCCTCCTCCTTTTCTTCCAAAATCTGAAGCAAATCGTGCACTCCTCCACCATTCTTGGCTGGATCCGGCCTCCCATGGTTGGGATCTCGGGTCCTCTCCGCCAGATCCAAGGCTGCCGGCAGAGGATGCGGGACGCCGGCCATCAGCTGGGGCTCGGCGCACCCGTCTGGTCCCTGCGCGTGCCCGGATCTGGCCGGGGCGGGGGCAGATCCGGCTGCTCCGTGCCGGCTGGTGAGCGTCAACGAGCGGCACCGTGTTACAGGCTTCACGCTGCTCCGGTGCTGCGCCTAGCCGTTGGGGAGCAGCGGTGGAGCCCCACGTTCCGCCTCTCTAGGATGTTGTTTGGTCGCGCCGGTCACGAGCTTGGCCACAACCAGGCTCGGCTTCCGGGACCAACCAGCAGATCCGCTTTGGTGCAGTTCGTCGACAGGACATCTAACCCACCCCCTTCCCTCCCCTGCGCTTGAGGCCGACACGGGTCTCGGTTAGGGAAGGGTGGGTTACGGCCAGATCTTCCAAGGACTACGACAAGGACGAGGTTAGGGACTCAGCTAACCATGCCACACCTCACGCACACCCGGGCTGGACCAGTAGCTAGCGGTGGCGGCGCTTGTCGCACACCAGGGGCTGGGGTCTGTTTACCGGCGGAAGAGGCATGGTGGAGACGCAAGGCTGGGGCCATGCGCTTGACGGCTTCGCCCATAGTCAAGAGTCAGGATGACGGCCGTCTTGCTGGTTTGATGCCAACGAGATCGGCGTGGTGGTCACGTCGGTTGACCCTCTATCATCCTCGATGCGAAGACAATTGCATGCCCATGGTGGTCATGCGCTATGTTGCCCGTCGACGGTGAAGATCGGTTTTGTTCATCTTCTTGCAGGCGGCGGTCATACATAATGTGTAATGGGAGGCATAGTGCTCTGGGCGAAAGCCTTCTCTGACAGCAATGGTGGCGTCTTATGCATCATTTTCTTCTTGGAGGCGTTGCTGAGGAGCACCTCTCTGCCGATGTGGGCACCATCCGGGTGAGAACCTAGTTCCAGGGTACTGGAACGGGGCAATATTAGTCCTCTTGAGGATATTGCCTTGGATGCTTCGCTAGTGCGGATGATCTTGATAATGTGATTCATGAGAGCGCAGCTGGGTGTGTGTAGGTGCTTACCTATCTTGTGTGCCTAGTGTTTGTATTTTCTCTCATGTAATCCTTCTACTCCCCCCCTGTTCAAATATGTTGTAAACTTGTATTGGGCCAATATGGAGCCGACGCCATTATCAATATAATGGAATTCAGGTGGGAAGTTCTCTCCCCCCGCCGTGACCGTCAAAAAAAAACTCAACCTTATTACAGATCCCCATGTGCTATGTATGTGAAGCGTGTATTAGTATCCTGACCTGCACAATATAAAAAAAAATCCCAAGATATGAACAGTACCGTCTGCTCACGGCACCTTGTACAGCGATCATCATCGATCTGTACATCCAGATCAGCTGCAAAACTGTCACCTACTGGCTCTTTCCACACCCCAGAAGGGTACCCCTGCTGAAGTATTATGCAAGGTAGAAGAACAGAACCACGATGGAGATCATGTTGGTGCCGGTCACCAGATGGTTCATAATGCCGTGATAATCTTGTACGTGAAGCGGTGATCTGCATCACGAGTATTGAAAGTGACGAACCTTGACTTTGCAACCATGGAGCACATGACTGTGTTGGGTATTCGAGGGTAAAGCGATGAAGGACGGAGGTCGTAATTCCTGGCCGCAGTGTAGCTTGTTGGCGACATCGACGGAAGTTGTGAGGAACTGAGCTTACTATTCAAGCAGATCTCTCGACTCATCAGGGAGCTTCACCAAAGTAGAACAGCGCCATATATAAGACCTGAGTGAATGGGACGAGGTCAAGTCATGCAGATTTTGGATGCTAACTTTAGCAGGCAGCCAATGCATAGGACCAGGCAGATCATATGGCGGCGGCTTGATAATTTTCAGGAGATTGATCTGAGCGGAAGGTCGAAAGGAACAATACGTACATGATAGGTGAGGTCCCGTGAGGGGGAGGGAGAAGTATGCACAGGTCCAGTTAGGCAAGAGATCAATGGTCAGATTTCCATATGAGATTACATTGCGAGAGATTAAAGGCCGGATGTTTTGTTTTTTGTAAGAATTTCTAGCCTATTTTTGTTTTTTTCTAGACACTATAGCGGAAAGGTCATCTCCATTGGCTTGATAATTTTCAGGAGATTGATCTGGGCAGAAGGTCGAAAGGCACAATATGTACATGATAGGTGAGGTCCCGTGAGGGGGAGGGAGATGTATGCACAGATCTAGTTAGGCAAGAGATCAATGGTCAGATTTTCATATGAGATTACATTAAGAGAGATTAAAGGCCAGATGTTTTATTTTTTGTGAGAATTTCTAGCTCATTTCTGTTTTTTTCTAGACACTATAGCGGAAAGGTCATCTCCATTGGCTTGATAATTTTCAGGAGATTGATCTGGGCGGAAGGTTGAAAGGCACAATACTTACATGATGGGCGGAGATTGATCTGGGAGGGAGATGTATGCACAGATCTAGTTAGGCAAGAGATCAATGGTCAGATTTCCACATGAGATTATATTGAATTAGATTAAAGACCGGATGTTTTGTTTTTTTATGAGAATTTCTAGCCTATTTCTCTTTTTTTTACTAGACACTATAGCGGGAAGGTCATCTTCTTTTATTAATAAATAGATTAGACCAAAATATTCGTACACATGTTTTTAAAATTACCATCAATGCCATTATAATAAGTAGATCATATATTATTTTTAATTATCTACTATTTTCAATATTAGTCACATACAACTCTTTTTTACAGCCGTAAAATTACTCACCTGTCACATTTCTCTGTTTTTTTGTTGAATACAAAATTATCCACGTGCCGTATTTCTCTTTTTTCTGAATTTCTCTAATAGCACTGGCTTGTCCACGTACTTTTTGTCAAACCAATAGTCTAAATCACATTTTAAAATATTGTTCCATTCATTCTCTATTAACTATTAGGTCTTTTTTCTCTTTTTTCCGAGGACCTCATCTCGCCTTAGCCCAATAAAGCTTAATAAAATCTTCTCCTCTCAAGCTATGTTACATGTAAACTCTCGCCTCTCCTTTGAGTGTATCTAGTTTCATTGTTTCTATAGCTCCATCGGCATAATAGAAAGTGTCGATAACAAAGTGTTAGACAAAACTAGAACGGTGGAAACACAGTGATATTTTTTAAATCAACAAAATGCTTTGGGAGTAACTTAACGTAACAAGGTACCAAAGTTTTTGAATCAATAAAGTTAAAGGCAAAAAAGAAAAATATTACAATAAATCATCCAATAGTAGAGATAAAGAATCACATTCAATTCCCTGAATCAATAAAATCATGTAAAAAAGGAAAAATATTTTAAATCATCTTAGTAGTCCATAAAGGTATGGTGTATTAAAGGAAAAATTCTGAATAAACTTTAACAACTTTCAAAATAATAACTAAAAATGATGCTCAACTTTTGTGTTGGACTCAGAATTTTTTAAAATAGTTTAATAATTCAATTTGTATATGATGCAAGTATAACATTGAAAAAATATCTTATTATTTCTATAAAATAAATCTATGCGCAAATACGCGGGCAGATGAACTAGCTAAGGTCAAACGAGCATTTGTCGTCCCTCCCATTCAATACTGTGAAGCGATCAAATGGATCGTAGTGGCTTTTAAGGAAACAAAAATAAGATTTATGGCTAATAAGGAAATTAAAACTTTATAGTGGCAGTAAGAAATCTGATTTTTTTTTATCGTTGATAAGAAAATTTCCCATGAATAATGGATGCAAACATTTTGTTTCAGGCAGCAGGAGTAGCAACATTGGGCATACCTGCAGGTTCGAAATTTGCACAATTTGTGGATTAGTCGTGAATTTTGACTTGCGCAGATCTACCCACTTGCATTCCTAGGCATTCATTATGGCCTTTGGTCCAGATCGAATCAAACCAACATACAGAAAGGTAACGTTGGCGGCGATGACAGCGATCACAGACTCAATCTGGAGAAAATTATTTTTTTTGTTCAAAATAAGTTACCGATAAAATTTTGGAGCACGAAAATAATCCAAATGGACGGCTCCTTGCCTCGAACCACCTACTTGTGAGAGCACGTGAAGTGTTTTCGCTTGTGCGCGTGCAACACAGGAAATGTGCTCAGTTGCGTGAAAAGTAGTAACTTGATCGGCGGCTGTTTCCAAATGAATTCCGATTTGGCATGCTACATACCAAATTATATGGATACACACCGTACCTCTCTCAGAATTTAGATGAAATCAACGACATAACATAAGTATGATCATTATTAAACATAAGTAGGATCATTATTAAACATGCGCATGACATTACTAAACATAAGCAACACACTGTATCACATAAATAGTTTCCTCTTATTCATATAAGGTCCATTTGTGCAGTGCCGATCATACATGGACGACCTTAGCCAACCCTAGGAACTGTCGCCACAGTGTCGACCCAGATACGGACGCGCTTGTCGTCGAACTCACCGGTGACATCGGTGCCCACGGTGACAACCTGCACGTTGAGGTCCGGCCGGTCCGCCTTGATCTTCTCCTCGGCCTCCTTGATGGTTCGCCCCACCAGCTCCGGCCACTCTGCCTTGGGAGCGGCGTCACATGGTGCCTTGCCCTCCGTCGATGAGCTCATCTTTCTCTCCCTACAAATTCAAACGAAAATCCGTACCTACAGTATGATATCGCTAATTAAAGATGTTATAAAATAGAAGAATGAATAAAGGACTTGCTAATTTTCAGCTGACTGAAAGTTTGGATAACTTTCAATCACCGCTTTGAGCCATTGAATCTAGATCCAATGATATAATTATTATAAAGATAATCTCATAAAAGAAAAATTATAATACAAAATAACAAATCATCGACTAAAAGCTTTCAGTCGATTAAAAGCCAAAAAAATATGAATGAATTAACATGATATGAACTGGAGTCTCATTTGATGCATGTTTTACATAAATGTCTAGGACAAATAGGAAGCTAAATTAAAGTGGAGAAGTGGAGAGGTGCTTACACGGTTGTTAGCAACTCGATGATCGTTGCTTCGCTCTTGTACGTTTTGATGGGTTGCTTGTGGGTGTTGGACCTTATAGGCAGTGCTGAATTGCTGGTTAAGCAACACACACGAATATTCAAAGCCGTGCGTGCACACGGGACCAGGTTGACGCATCTGCCCCGAACCTTATCGTGTCATATAAGATCATGTTATTGTCAACATTTTGGACCGGCCAACTCTGAAGAACGACCACGTGGATGCGTGGAAAACAGTAGCGGAGAACTACACAGAAATTGAAGACCATGGTGCTAATTTCTAATCAAGTGAAGTTGCTTTCAGATATAAATAAATGAACAAAGTGATCAATAGAACATTTATTTATGCACCCCAATACTACATTAGCGGAGAATGTTAAGAAAATTAACATGAGTTTGAGATTTCCATTCATAAGTCTTTTTATTGCAAATTTCCATCTTATACTACATTTTGTTACAAAAACCACCCCATTTCACATTTTTTTAACCAAAAGAACAGGCGTGACATAGCTTCTAGTATTTGTAAATGTCGTCACTTGGTCTCAACGAATAGAAAGATCAATGAGAGCTTCAATTTATTTTCTGTTCAAAAATATAATACGAAAAATCAGCAAATGAAAATGCTTAAGGTCAAACAAGTATTTTCTCATCCCATTCAACACCGTGAAACGATCAATGGATGGTAGTGGCTATAAACGAAACAAAAACAAGACATATGGCTAATAAGGAAATTAAAATTTTATAGTGGATAGTAAGAAATTTGAACTTTTTTATTATGGTTGATAAGAAAATTTCCCATGAATATTAGATGGAAACATTTTTGTTTCAGATAGGAGGAGTAGCAATAGGGGTCAGTGGGTATACCCGTGACTTCAAACTTCGCACATTTTTTGGATTAGTCGCGACTTTTGACTTGCGTAGATCGACACACTTGCATTCCTAGGCCAATAGGCATTTATCGTGGTCCTTTGCTCCAGATCGAATTTTTAGACAAGAAGGCCATAGCCCTGTCCCAATTTCATTAATCGAGGCAGCCGCCATATTAGCACATTGTTTAGCACCAGAGGGATACAAGGCACCCTACAGATGTCTTAACAAAAGCCATGGGAAACTATCACATTACAGCGCATGTCCAAAAAGAACCTATTAGTGTCATATTACATCAAAGAACCGATGGCTTTTCATAAGCCCGCCATCGGCCATCCTAGTCTTCCAGGTGGTCACTTTCACCGAGATCGGTTCGTCTGACGGCCACACCATCATGTGTTTTGGATTTGCAGCAGAGTCTGCAGTCTTCTCTCCAAGAATGCGATCCATGGCTTCAGTTTTTGTTTGGCTTCCTTTGTGTACATTGGTAGCCATGTCCTCATCAGATGCAAAGAGCACCAAAGTATACACTTTATGTCCTTCTAGTCCTGCCATCGAAAAATCATATCATTCCGTGTCAGCCAAAATGCCCTCAGCACGTTTGCTGATACAATGTTAACAGTACCAAATTTCTTTTGATCCAGCCACTTTGTGGCAATATTTTTGGAACTATCACCTAGTTTTTCTCCAAAGTATTCACTCACAAGGTTCCACATCCATTCTGCAACCACACATTGAAAGAACAAATGTGTGATAGATTCATCCTGCCCACAAAATCTACATGACTTGGGTTTGATAATTTCTCTCTGCAGGAGGTTATCTACATCATTAGTTTGTTGTGAGCGAGTACCCACATGAACATCTGAATTGTAGGTGGGACTTCAATGTTCCACACAACAGGGATATAAACTGAGTTCACAACCCAGAAATTAATAATAGCATAAAAAGATTTGGAATAATACTTTCCAGATTTTTCATATTGCCAAATCAAGGCATAAAGAGTGTCACTGACTCTAACTGAAGTAGCCACTTCTACCAGTTCCTGCCATCTTTGTAACATTGATTGTGAAAAGGTTCTCCTAAACGTAAGTCTCACCTCATTTCCTACTACTATATCTGAGAAAAACTTTACCTTTCTCATTAGCTATGCAGTATAGGTCCCAAAATTGTACAGCTAAAGGTGTTGTACCAAACCAAGTATCTTCCCAAAACCTCACTTTTCTCCCATCCCCAACAATCCACCTGTACCCAGATTTAACAGCCCTAGCTTCCCACATCACTCCTTTCCAGAAAGGAAAGGCAAATCTATCTATTGTGTCAAGGATATTGCTTGAATTCGTCAAATACTTTTCTTGCATTACTCGATGCCAAATCTTGCCCTCATCAGTAACAAAACTCTTAACCCAAGAACCTAAAATTTTGGAAAGGCGAAGGCTGCAATGTTGGTGGCGATGACAGCAATCACAGATATTTTGTTTTTTCAAAATAAGTTCTCAATAAAATTTTGGAGCCGAGAAATAATTCAAATGGACGGCTCCTTGCATCCAACCACCTACTTGTGAGAGCACGTGAAGTGTTTTCGCTTATGCGCGAATAGGAAATGTGCTCAGTTGCGTGAAAAGTCGGCAGTAGTGCCTCAACTCAAGTACGGTTGTTTCTAAATGAATTCCGATTTGGCATGCTATATACCAATAACATGGACACACCGTACCTCACTCAGAATTCAGATGAAATCAACAACGTAACATGAGTATGATCATAATTAAACATACTAGACCATCAACCCGTGCGTTTGCACGGCCTAGTAATTTAGAAGTAGAATTTCTGAAGTTTGTTGACGGGTTCGATCGAGCTTCGGTATATTCAACAAAATTGTCTCTTACATGCACCTTTAATCACTGATGTAAATTCCTCTATCTTTCAAAGAAACGTGTCTGAAGTTGCTGATAATAATAAAATGGAAAGTTGTACAGTTTTTATATTAAATAACTCCAATAACATATATTTTTATGAAAATAACATGATCAGTAAATAGATTGTATAAAGTGTAAAGAACTATCTATACTTTACCTGTTTATTTCTACAATATATATATTTTATCGTTCCCTTTCTTACTCTTCAGACTAATATGTTGATTATTAGTTTCAGTTGTATTTGGTATAATATTCGAGACCAAATTATAATGTTATAAAATCAAGATTAAGCTCAATTCTAGCCTTTTATTTCTTAATCATGTAAAGGATTTCTTAAACATTCAATTATTATCATGATATTCATCAGAAAAATCTGGATTAGATAGACCATTATTGTCAAAGGGAATTAGCTGTGTAGACGTTTTATTATCAAACTGTTCTAGTAAGTTTTCTAGTTAAACCATCAATGCTAACATGGTGACACATGATTAGATAGAACATTATCACATATGCCGATTGGTTGAGCAACACCCATTAGAAAAAATAAGCCTTAAATAAACTGGCACATACCACTGGACTGATGACGTCAAAACATTAGTAACATGCAATTCTATCGCCATCTTCTCATTCTAATACCTCAAGTTGTTGTTTTTATTCTCTAACTCTGAACTCTGTCTTCATAAGTACGACATTCTTCCATTTGCTACGGCGTCAACAAAATCACACATGCGCACAATAGAGTCAACTGAAGATCCGATAATTTATTGGTGTGATGCAGTGGCGGACCCAGGATGCAATAGTTGGGCATTCAAACATGCATATAGCAGGAAAAAAATCTTGATAATACGCATTGCTAAGAAAATTTTTGAGGAACAAAGTTGGAATGTGCTATTTTGGTCTTATTTTCTACGCTTCTACCCTCACAGAAACATGATTTTGATCGTAGTAGCTTGTGTATAAGTGCATGTATCAAATACATCTACATATACTTCATGTTTTGATCAATTTTTTTGGACATTCAAGTGAAGGCCCTTGAATCAAGGGAGGTCCGCCCCTGGTGTGATGTTTATAGCATAGTTCTTACAATCTTACCAGAGCATCAGACGCCAGCATCTACTTATCGTACACTTGACTGTCTCTTGTATTCCTTAGCTGAGCATGCATCCATGTATCAGTTAGTACTTGATTTCAATTCACGGAAATGCATATGTTCATGTCAGGGACTGGTCAGAAGCAATCTTCATTAGTCATTGCTGGCATCAACTCCAATTCCTTTGGCATGAGACGGTGAGATTGATTCCTGCTGTTCACACATCGATTTGCGATGGAGAGACAACCTTGGCTGTCAGCATGACGCCATTCATGAACAGCAATCGACTAAGCCTTGCCAATTGTTGAAGCCTTAGATTTCTTTTGGAGCCCTGAAGGATGCCGTGAAGCATGATACTCTTTGCCGAACAACATCTGTGAGAAACCCATCACAGAACATAAGAGAGGGGTAGGAAGATCAATGACAACAGATCGATATTTTTCCATGGTGTGTTTTGACTACGACAATGTAGCGTGGAAGGCTTTTTTTTTTTAATTCTTAAAAAGCATGGAAGGTTACGTAAGGAGAAGTTGGAAGGAATTACCGTCAAAACCTGGAACATAACGTGAGGAGAGGTGGGAAAGATTACATTGATCCAACCGTTGTGATTCTTCATCATCTAAATAAATGGCCGGATATTTTGTTTTTTTGTGAGAATTTAGAGGATTTTCACCTGATTAATGTGGAGGTCTCAAAAGAAGCCTCCAATTAGTATATATATATAAGAAGCAACACACACTGTATCATATAAATAGTTTCCTCTTATTCATATAGGGCCCATTTGTGGAGTACCGAGTATACATGGATGATCTTAGCCAACCCTAGGAACCGTCGCCACAGTATCGACCCAGATACGGACACGCTTGTCGTCGAAGTCCAGTGGGACCACGGTGCCCACAGTGACAACCTGCACCTTAAGGTCTGGCCGGTCCGCCTTGATCTTCTCCTCGGCCTCCTTGATGGTTCGTCCCACCAGCTCTGGCCACTCTGTCTTGCAAGCGGAGCCACACGGCGCCTTGCCCTCTGCCAATGAGCTCATCTTCCTCTCCTTACAAATTCAAATGCACCACCGTACCTGCAATATGATATCGCTAATTAGAGATGTTGTAAAACAGGAGGATGAATGGACATGACATGAACTGGAATTTCATTCGATGCATGTTTCACATAAATGTCTAGGACAAATAGGAAGCTGAACTAAAGAGGAGAACCGAAGAAGTGCTTACCTACGGTTGTCAGCACTTCGATGATCGTTGCTTCTTGTGCGTTTTGATAGGTGGCTTGTTGGTGTTGGACCTTACTTATAGGCAGTGCTGAACTGCTGATTAAGCAACACGCATGCATATTCAAAGCCGTGCGTGCACACGGGACCTGGTTCACGCATCTGCACGAACCTTATCGTGTCATATATGATCCTGCTATTGTCAACATTTTGGACCGGCCAACTCTGAAGAACGATACCACGTGTGGATGCATGGAAAACTGTAGTGGAGAATAAATCAAGTGAAGTTGCTTTCAGATATAAATAAATGAATACGTGTATCTTTCTTCTAAGCTGTCAGTGGTTAGCAGGCTTGATACTGTTCAAACTGATAATGATGTGGAATAGTGTCCATGTCATTGTTGGTTCCGAATGGATAACAGATGATAGGAGTATGTATCCCATGTTACAAGTGAATACGTGTTATCGTAGTTACTACCAACTTTAAAATGAACCAAAAATAAGCTAATGTTGGTCGATTATGACCACTATGAACATCAAAATGCACCAATAAAATCCACAATGATTACTGGTAACTTGTGGTCTTAGTGTTATGTGTGGATATCATTTTATCTCAATTCACAATGATTTTGTCTAATCTTTAAAATGCTTAAATTTTAATAAAAAATAAATGTTTCAAATTCTTACGTTGTGAGACGGCTGCAGGACAATATATTTTATTTTAGAGTAAAATGCATGGTTGGTTCTTAAACCTCTTCAACTATGTCATTTAGGTGTTTATACTCTCAAATTGCAGTTTTGACTCCTCAAACTTAGTCGGGGTGTCATTTAGGTCCCTATGATCTGAAAATGCAAATCTAGGTCTCTAAACTAGGCTTTCGACGTCATCTAGTTTCCAGACTCTCAAAGTACGATGTTTCCCGATTCATTTGATTAAAACATGGATTTTTTTTATAGATATAGCTTAATTACAGTTAAATAAACATGAATTTCAGCTCAAATGTATGTATAGAATATTGATAGGTGTGGCTGACAATCTGCTTTATTCTTGACAGGATTAGTGGAGCTAGGTGCTAAATGAAGTTCTGATCCATTAGGCTACACACCATGATGTTAAAACATAAAACTATTTTTTTGATAAGGCATATCATTTTAGATCAATGATAGCATGCATTACTGTGGTAAGATTTGCATTCACTCTTCCAATTTTACTAACTCAACTAGGATAACATTGCATTTTGAGCATATGGAACCTACATAACACCCGAAGCCCAGTTTAGAGATTTAGATTTATATTTTGAGAGTATATGGATCTAACTGACACCTGAGACTAATTTTAGAGAGTCAAAACTACAATTTGAGACTATGGGGCCTAAGCGATTCAGCAACACAAGTTTAAGTACCGATCATGCAATTTACTCTTTATTTTATCCTATGTACTATAAGCATTAATTAAAACCGGAATGGATCTCAGAGTTGTAGCTCTTCGAAACATGCCCTTATTTGTGCTTCGTTTGTGTTACCACTCATCATCTGAGCACGGGCAATTTCAGGTTGACATTTGTTTTATGAACCATTAGTTTCTGGACGATCCCTTCATATGTCTTTTGCACCTTTATAAAAAATAAACATGACAAAACATTAAATAATTGCAATGCCAATCGTTAAAGACTTGTCTACGTATACGTAGTGAATTTTCACTACTTAACCACATATTACTTTTCAATTTTATTGAGACACCAAACATCACTTATACAGTTGTCAATAATAAACCACTTAACACTAGACAGAACACACGCATATACACTCATACATACAACATGCACCCTCTCGAATGCATGTTTCCTTATTTATTACTGCTTGATCCCTTATTAGATCGGTAGGAATGCATGGATCATTGCTGTCTAGGCTATTCGTCATCAGCCAATCTTGGGAATCTCGGCCACGGTGTCAACCCAGAGACGCACACGATTGGGGTCGATCACAGGAATGATTATGGTGCCAACTGGGAGGGCCTCGACATTGAGGTCTGGCCGGTCTGCCTTGATCTTGTCAGTGGCGTCCTTAATGGTGCAGCCCACAAGCTCCGGCCACTCGGTCTTTGGAGCATCGCACGAGTTGTTAGCTGGTGAGCTCATCTTCACAATAACTGAAAACAAAGTGTCCGTGCAGGAGATCAAATAAGTATCTGATCACCTAGCAGGATCAAAGAATAATAGCATGACGGACGCAATATATGGTTGATGCATGTTTTTCAAATATACATGTTAGATAACAAGCGAAGAAACCAAAGAAAATGAGAAAAGTTACTACTTACTAGGAGATGTAAACACTTTGGTTGATGATGCTTTTGCTTGTGCGTTTGATGGATGAATATGGCTGGTGAATGTTATAGTCCGATCATTTTTATAGGCAATCCTCTAGCTGATTCAGCAACACGTGTGTTCAAAGCCATGTGCACACACGCGACAGGGAAAGTTCGAGGATGCATCCTACCAAACCACTGTCAACACCTTGGACCGAGAAGCTCTCAATTAACAAGGAGCACGTTGATATATGGAGAATTAAACTCTAGCAAAACTATCTTTTCCTAGAGGTAGCACATATAATAAAATTAATGAAACTATTGGGGATATTGATAATTTTGTATATTTCAGTCATGCAAATGGAAGATAAATTGAAGATTAAATAAACGCTAGTAGATTAAGTGCAGCTTTTGCGAACTGTTAAGCTGGTTAGGTTCTTTTTATGATGAGACCTATCCACCCAGATTCAAATCCTAAACTCAAGAGTGGAAGGCGATATTTCCGTGAACAACAAAACGCTATAGTGACTTTGTAATTTGAGTTTAGTCTCTCATAGTTCGCGTGTGTATAGAACATTTGTATTCTCTTCCTTAGTTACAGTTACTCTTTTCTTTTTGAGATATGAATGGGTCAATATCTTGTTTTGCAACTGGATGTATTCAAGTTTATTGTATCCTTATTTGTGTTTTAGCCTAAAATTTGAAATTTTGGTCGTCATTTTAAATCGAATACAACTAAGAGATAACTGCAAACAGGAAGACTGACTAGTTTTCTTTCAGGATGCCTCGGCTACATATGGCTAGCTATTCCATAAGCTGTAACTCCAGTGTGGCCACGTCTCATTCATCTTATCCTCTAACAAATTAAACCATTCGGGGAGCCATGGACCCCACCGGTATCAAGAAGGAAACGAAAGCAGAGCAGGGAAAAACAAAGAACGATCCGAAGCAATAGCAGCAAGGCACGCGCTTACTTCCTCATCCTTCCCGGTACTGTACACCAACCACACTCCAGCAAGAAACTTGCTCAATGCTTGCCATGATCGCTGATCCATTATTGCTATAAGGGCGTCCATTATGATGGGTGTCTATAATTTGAAATAGATAAGGCAAAACATTATCACTTAAATGTATCACCTATAGCACACTACTCAAAGTAACGGTGGGACACATATATCAGATTTTTTTTAATTGACTTGGGCACTTTGGTTTGCGTGACGGAAGAAGAAAAGAACGAGAAAAAGAGGAGCGCGGGCTCCACTAGTTAGCTATACATAATCGATGGCAGCGACGGTCATCGTGGGCTCCACTAGTCAGAGCAACCCTCTCTCCTCCACCTACGCGCAAAACGTGACATGACCTGACACAAACGCTACCTAGCGCAACCGATGGAGAGGCCCTTAAGAATACGTGCTGCCGTGCTGCCTCCAGGTGGGTGCAATAAACAATTGAGCTAGATATCCACCTTCAGGCAAGATATTAACACTTTGTTGAGTGTTTCCTGGCCCAACGTATTTTTTTTGCGGGTAAGAGCACTATTAATTGGATTTTACTAACTTTGAGACAACTGAAAGTTCAGACAAATTTCAATCACAGTGGTGAGACTTTGGATCTAAATCCAACGATTTATAAACAAAAAATTGTTTATAGTTTATATATTAACAAATTTTTTTCCTCCTCTTACTAATACACACTACAAGAAATTATATGATCAGTGATGAAAAAAAAAGTTCACAAATTTCGTTATTAACGTGTATTAGTGACGAAAAAATCCCCTTAGTGACAGAAAGTTTTCACAGACAATCGTATGTCATTAAACACAACTGGTGACAAAAAAAAGCTTTGTGGAACAGTAATATGAAGAAGATGGTGATGACCATTTCCATCGCTAAAAAGTCGTTTACCACATCAGACCGTGTTCCGACATGGCACCTAGTATATATGACACAAAAAATTGTCACTAATTGAATTTGACCCGGTCAAGGTCCATTATTTCGCCCTGCTGTATTACATTACTATTTAAAATTCAATAGGTCTCACATCTAGATGTGTTCTATTTCGTCACAAATATAGATAAGGCCAAATACGAGCCCATTGTTCCGATTTAGGCCCGTTACTGTAGTAAGGTCCAACATTTATGGGCCTAGCCCGCTTACGGCTCGTGTTTGCTGTGGGTCTTATTTTTTTTCTCCTAGCTCGTTATCAACACATGTTCGATATTGTCATAAATAGTAATCTTATGAGTCTCCAATAGAAAATAATAATAATGTTTTGATACATTATATATAATGACAGAAATACATGGCATTCGTTAGATCATCATTGTTCTCAAAGACATCAGTTCACCATTAACTCAGCACAAACATTCAGAAAATGTTGCATAGCTGAGGAAACAATACATAATGTTGACGGTCGTTAAATACCAATTTTGATCGAAAATATACCTATATAACTAGAAAGATTTAGCATTTCATACTTGCATGTTTGTTAGAAATAATAAGATTTTACTTGTCCTTGAAGATTCATGTGCATGTAGGGATTTGATACAAATAAAGTAGAGAAATAAAGCATAATCCGAGAAAACAACATTCCAGCCAATAAGACAGTGCCAACTGGACTTCCCTCGGATTCCATACGTGGCTACATGGGATTCCTCCGGATAATACCGCCTTAAAATACAAGAGGAATCACTTGTCTGCCACCCAGAGAAAGCACAAAGGGAACGGGCCCAGTGGTCGGCTGACTCCCCCTCCCCCCCCCCCCTCCCCCGCTGTCGCCCGACGACCTAGTCTTAAGCCCATTTCGGGTGGGCTTCCACATGGTGCTTTCTCAGTGAATTCCTAACGTCGGTGCATGGCGGTTCCATAGCGGTTCCTGAGTACGGACCTATGGCCCCCTATAAATAGAAGGGGAGAGTTCCACTCCAACACACACACTCAAGAGTTATTCATTTCCCTCTTTTACTTAGTAGTTTTCTAGTCCTAGTGTAGTTTAGTGTAGGAGGAGCCTTGCTCAAGTCTCCAAGTCATAGGAGTATTGGTATGGCTCTTGTACCTTTTTCTTTATTCTATTTTATTATGACTTTGCTCTATTCAATTAATATAGTTCTTTCTTATAGTTATGCTTATGATATATGTTCCTTGTTTGATTATATATCATATTCATATCATAGGACTTTATGTTTTCATGATAATATAGACTTGCTACCTTGTTGTCATGTTTGACATATACCTTGACTATAGTCTAAATGTTATAATGCTAGTTATACCTTAGTCTAGTTGTTATGCTTCAAAATGGGTTTGATATCCAATTAGGATTACAATTGCTTAGCTCATGACTTGTTAATCCGTAGAGTTGTGTATGCTTTAGTATTTGTTAATCCTATTAGTGATTCTAGTGTTTGATCAATGCTAGAATTCTACTTAAATATGTAAGAGCGGTGCTTAGATGGCTAGGTAGTATCAATCATCTCGTAATCCATAGTTTGTAGAGGTAGGCAGTAGGTGGTGACAGCCTTATCTGTCCATTATACTCCTCCATGTTCGGTTACGACGTGTGTCCAAGACAGAGTTGCCTTGTGTATGATGGGCATGAATCCGTACACGAAGTGTTGAGTGCATTAGACTATGACTAGTATAACCTTGCTTGTAATTGTTTGACTATGTGACTATATAGGTAGACTAACATTAGAGATACAACTTTGCTTTCCTAACTAAAACCCAGTAGAGACTTAGGAGTTTTATTTATTTTTAGAAATAAAGCTCTGTGTGTCACACTACCCCTATCTATTATTATATTTACCTTGTATAAACTCTGAATACTCATACCAATCTTTACGACTACGTTACTATTAACAATCATATATTTATGCTATAGTCTTCTTTTGGTAGAACTATAAATGACAAGTAATTGGAGCAATCCAATAGTGAAATGCTATAATGGTATTTTCTATGTGCTTGCGGATTTTACTTTATTGACACTAGGTACATCTTTATAATTATGTCTGGCGCCACTGTCAGGGATGATTATATCAATGTAACTTAGCAAATGTGAACAAGCATTTCTGGCGCCATTATCGGGGAAGACATAGATAAATATATTGTTAATAATGACATAAGCATATTGATTGTATGGTAGTAATTGTTTATGCAGGCTAACCTTGTATGTTTTCTGCGTTTGGTATGAAAACAAGGTAGTGCATGACCGGTTTCGATCTGCCTGAGAACTTCATCGAGAATCCGGAAAGAGTTTAAGGAAAAGTAGACTTAATGTCTCTTCCCCCCGAAACTCTAAGCTAGCAGATCAACTAGTCATCACCACACCACCAAGATCTAAGCCAATGGTTGAGAAGGCTCTCAAGGACTATTCCGCTCCCTCTACCAGTAACGTGCTCACTGGGCCCGAGATTGACATCGGGGACAGAAACTTTGAGATCAAAACCAGTCTGATCACGATGGTGCAGGCTAGCCCATTTTGTGGGAAAGCCAATGAGGATGCTAGCGCTCACCTGCAGCAATTTTTGTAGTTGTGCAGCACCTTTACCATAAGGAACGTGACTCCGGATGCCATTAGGCTTCGTCTGTTCCCGTTCTTGCTACTAGGCAAAGCCAAGCAGTGGTTCTATGCCAATAAGGAGGCTGTCAACACCTGAGAGAAATGCTCTACTGCGTTCCTCGCAGAGTTCTTTCTATTGGGTAAAACCAACTCACTACAGGGAAGAATTTCAAGTTTCTAGGAGACGGCTAGAGAAACAATACCAGAAGCATGGGAAAGACTTCAGGAGCATATCCTAGTCTGTCCCCATCATGGAATGGATAAATGGCTTCAAAATTTCTACAATGGACTGACGGCTTCAATCTGTCAACATATTGATGTCGTCGCTGGAGGAGCCTTCTTCTCACTCACTATCACTCGGGCAACCGAGTTAATTGAGAAGATGGTCTCCAATCAGGGCTGAAATAATGAGCGACTCCAGCCATGTGCACGAGAAAAGCACACTGTCAAGGAGACGGACATGCTCGCCCCAAAAGTGGACCTTATCTTAAAGCGGCTCAACATCCATGATGACCCTAGCCTGAAGGGCACAGTACAAGCTCTAGACCATCGCATGACGTGCGAAGTGTGTGGCAACACGGGACATTCGGGAAATGATTGCCCAAAGACTCGTGAGGAAGCTACGTTCATGAAATATCGCCCTCAAGGAGGTCAGGGGTGGCAACCACGCCCCTATCAAGGAGGTAACAATGGTTATTTTAATCATTATTTCAATCCTAACCAACCTTCCTTGGAAGACATTGTCTTAGACCAAACTAAAATTAATGAAAACTACAATAAAAAGGTTGCCTCCACTGACAAGAGCTTAGAGGGGCCCACTGGCCAGAGTTGTGGACTAGAGGGGCAAGTCTCTCGTCAAGCGACCACACCCCTTGGTCGGCTGACCAGAGAGCAACGGCTCTCTGGTCCCACTTGCCCCCAACGGCTAGCAGGCAATAGCCATGTTTCAAATTGACCGTTGTCCTACTCCGCTATTTAAGGGAATGGCCAGGAGAGGGAGTTCTTCAATTCATTCACATGTTTCACCTCTCCACTTTTCTCTAGGCATTTGCTTCCATTTTCTCCAAGCCTTTGCATTGTTCAACACTCTGAAATTCCACCCAAAAATATTTTTCTTTGTATTTCATTTGCATTTATGAGTTGGTTTCACATTTTCAAGAGTTTCCAATGGAGTTTTCATTTGGTATTTTTACTAATCTTAATCTCCGTTCAAGTTGCTCTTATGTTGGTTTGCTCAAGTGTGCAGCGATGAATAAGATGAACCGAGCCTGATGCAAAATGAAGAACAAGGTAACGGGGAGCCCGATAAGTCCTACACCTTCAATGGTGTATAATACTCGCTCCCATCGCCAATGTCTTGTGGAAGAGCCACAAGAAGACGTACCAGTTGAGGAACTGACGGAAGTGGAGCCAGGAACACTTTCGGATTTCAGCAATGTTCAACTCCAACTCAACACCGACTGTGACCTTGACTTGGTTGGAAAGAGAGAATGTGGTCCATTGGATGATCAACGGTCGGTCTTACGTTCCGACGTGAACGTATGATCAGGACTTTCTTTCCAAGATAGGTATGGATATTGAACTTTCTTCTATCTTTCATGTTATAGGATGGGATGGTTTTGTTCCAGTAGATGATCCTCGCTCTCGCTTGCTTACCATTCAATTCTTATGCACCCTTAAGTGGCATAGTGATAGGATTTCGTTCCGATTCAATGGGATGGAAATCTCATTCACTTGGAGGCAATTCAGTTATTTGCTAGGTTTTTCCCCTATTGACGTTTTGGATTTTCATTATAAAAATTTTGGTTTTGACAAAAGCAGCTTTTGGGAAGAAATAACAGGGCATACCCTTGCCTTGTCACCTAGAAATATGGACATCCATAATCCTACCTTGTGTTTTATACATAAATGGCTGCCAATGACTTTGTTCCCTAGAAAGGATGTTAGCACTATGCGGGGGGGGGGGGGGGATGAAATGTTTCTTCTTTATTACATGGTTAATAAAGTAAGAGTCTCATCTCTCATAGCCATGGTTAAGCAATGGGTCGAAGTTATTAAACAAGTAGGAGATTTTGAATTCATGTCCCTGATCTATCGTCTTGTGCACAATCTTGGTCTACTTGAAAATGCCCATATCAATGATTTAATTTATGAACGGGTTGTCCTAGGTGAACAATTCTTTAGATCGGGACATTTTATGAAACAAGTACTAATGGTTCTTTGTTTTATTTCTTTCCCGGTTATGTAAATGAAATCCAGTTATCTAACCCGGATTTTCATTTGTATAACTGTGATGAACTAACCATTCCTCTAGAGACATGCTTTGCAGCTTGCAGAAACAGTGTTTTCGGTCCTATGATCAAAAACAAATTGCAAAGGAACACCGAGGCATCCTTCCCAAGGGAGGAGCCAAGCATGGGTTCTTGGGATCACGTCATTCCTCACAGAAGCGGCGATGCATTCTGGGACACTGGTGATTGGCCCTGGGGAGCCTACGGTTGCTCAAATTCGAGTGGCTTACCACCACTGTTCAACACACATCCCTCTTGCAGCGGTTCAAGGTGGGGCACAGACGACCTCACTAGACAAGTTGATAATATGTCCCTCCAAATCGACCAGTTGGATCATACCATCCACACTCATATCTAGCAGAAGAATGAGTGGAGAGATGATGCCCAACGAAAGCTCAAGAATTGAGGATAAGGTTTCTTAGGGTAACACCCAAATGAGTCCTTATTTTTATTCTCAAGACTACTTCGGTCACGGGCTGCCATCGTTCGAGTGAGCTCAATGCAGCTTGGGGGAGAGTTCCTTCCTCTAATGTGAAGGTAACTTGTATCATTTTCCTTTCCCATCACCACATACATGATAAACTGAAAACATGAAAAAGATTTGTTTCCCTTTTCACATGCATGATAAATAGAAAAAAAAAACTTATAATAATAATAATAATGAATAAATTTATGTGCGGTATGAATGCATAAGGTTTCCTATGTTGAGATGATGAACAGTTGCTCTGTCTTTTATTCCTTTCATAGGCCTAGTTTACAACTTAGCACTCTATCTAGTTTTGGTTTGTTGGCATCATTAAATTTCATCTCAATCACACTAGTGGGTAGCATAAGCATTATCCATCTAGGTTGTTGGACGATATGATATGGTTGGTTAGGGCTGCTACGATCTTGATCAATTTGTGAAACTCGACACCCGGAGAATTAATTTGATAAAAATGACAAGTTCCTCAATATAAATTCCTACCATAGCCATATGGTGAAATATGCTACTTGTATTTTCATTGAGCCTTGTCAAAATTATATGATCCTAGTGAGAAATATTTTTCTGCATTCATGATCAAGTCTGCCCACATCATGCTAAGTTTCCACACTGAAAATTAGCAATCATCCATGTCACACCGTTAATCCACAAAATAAAGACTATGTCTTCATGATTGATCTCTCCCCAAGCCAATCAAGGTTATGGCCATCAAAAATAAATAAGATTCTTGCTCCATGAAGAGCTTGACAAAAAAAAACTCTTGCTCCATGAAAAGCTTGAAAGAAAAAAAGAAAGAAAGAAAGAAAGAAAAAAGATAGCCAATACTGCCAAAAGGAGAGACAAATAAAAGAGTCACCATTCCACTCCACGAATCCACCACACATGCACATCTTGATCATGCTTGAAATGTTTTCTCTATGGTTCCACTCTTTTGACTCGATGACATATGAAATACAGGTATGCCACATTTATCCTTACCCAGAGATACACATATCGGCCTTTAGAGGTAGGATTTTTGAGGCATCATAAGCCTTGGTGAGGATTATATAAACTTTGAGTGATCGGAGTGAATCATTTGAGTAACTTAGATTTATCATAAAATTTAACATCTAGGCTAAAATCGATCAAAAAGAGTAAGTAAAATGGTAGTCCTACAAACTGTTCTGTCTTCCAACCGCCCAAGATTTGGAGAAGCTACAAATGTCCCATATATAATAAAAGGTAAAGTACTCATGCTAACTTATTCAATCCTTTATATAGTGTCTTAGTTGTGCATTTGGGTATATGTCAAGAACAAGACATTGCAGTAACTCCTGATCAACACAAACATGAGTTTTGCCTTTACTCGGGACGTGCAAAGGTTTAGCTTGGGAGGTTTGTTCACGGTCGTTAAATACCAATTTCGATCGACACTATACCTATAAAACTAGGAAGACTTGGCATTACATACTTGCATGTTAGTTAGGAATAATAAGATTCCACTTGTACTTGGAGATTCATGTGCATGCAGGGATTTGATATAAATAGAAATGGAGCATAATCCGGAAAAACATCATTCCAACCAATAGGACGGTGCCAACTGGACTTCGCTCTGATTGCATATGTGGCTACATGAGATTACTTTGGAGAACTCCACCTCATAATACAAGAGGATGCACCTGTCTGCCACCCAAAGAAAGCACAAAGGGAACGGGTCCAGAGGTCGGTCGGCCGACCTCCATCCTGGTCGCCCGACCTAGTCTTGAGCCCATTTTGGGCGGGCTTCCACGTGGTGCTTCCTCAGTGAATTTTTGACGTCGGTATATGGCGGTTCCGTAATGGTTACTGCTCAGTACCGACCTGTGGGCCCTATAAATAGAAGGGGAGAGCTCCACTCTAACACACACACTCAAGAGTTATTTATTTTCCTCTTTCTCTTAGTTGTTTCCTAATCCTAGTGGAGTTTAGTGTAGGAGGAGCCTTGCTTAAGTCTCCAAGTCATAGGAGTATTGGTATGGCTCTTGTACCTTTTTCTTTATTATATTTTATTATTACTTTGCTCTATTCAATTAATATTGTTCTTCCTTATAGTTATGATTATGATATGTGTTTCTTGTTTGGTTATATATCATATTCATGTCATAAGACTTTATGCTTTTATGATAATATAGACTTGCTACCTTCTTGTCATGATTGGCATATACCTTGACTATAATCTAAATATTATAATGCTAGTTATACCTTAGTCTAGTTGTTATGCTTCAACATCAGTTTGATTTCAATTAGTACTGCAATTGCTTGGCTCATGACTTGTTAATCAGTACAGTTAGAGTTATATGTGCTTTAGTATTTATTAATCCTATCGGTGATTCTAGTATTTGATCAATGCTAGAATTCTACTTAAATATGTAAGAGCGGTGCTTAGATGGCTAGGTAGTATCGATCACCTCGTAATCCATGGTTTGTAGAGGTAGGCAGTAGGTGGTGATAATCCTATCTATCCATTGTACTCCTCCACGTTTGGTTACGACGTGTGTCCAAGACGGAGTTGCCTTGTGTATGCCGGGCATGAATCCGTACACGAAGTATTGAGTGCATTAGACTATGACTAGTATAACCTTGCTTGTAATTGTTTGACTATATGACTATATAGGTAGACTAACATTAAAGATATGGCTTTGGTTTACTAACTAAAACCCACAAGAGACTTAGGACTTCTATTTATCTTTATGAATAAAGTTCTGTATATCACACTACCCCTATCCATTATTATACTTAGCTCTATATAAACTCTGAATACTCATACCAATTTTTATGACTACGTTACTATTATCAATCATATATTTGTGGTAGAACCTTCCTTTGGTAGAACTATAAATCACAAGCTATTGGAGCAATCCAATAGTGAAATGCTACAACGGTATTTTTCATGCACTTGTGTATTTTACTCTATTAAGATTAAGGTGCATCTTTATATTTATGTCTGGCGTCATTGTCAGGGATAATTATATCGATGTAACTTAGCAAACGTCAACACACAATATATCAAGTAGCAAGATCATAGCAAGCTACAGGGATGCTGAACTAAAGAGCATAAATCAGTTCGGGCTGTTACGAGCATCAACAAGAACATAGATGCATGTCCTCATATCACTGAATTTTTTATTCAGAGATATAATCTTATTTCTTTGTTGTTGATGAGTTGTGTCTGATTCTTCTGCCTGCTTCTTTTCAACTCTTGCTATTGCCTATCAAGTTGTGTCTTAAGATCTGTCGCACCTTCTTTCTCGAGTTCAAGTTGATGATGGAGCATTTCTACTTGCGCACAGATGGCACTTCTAAAACTTTTCTTCGATTCAAGGCTCACAACCTCGAGCAACATGATTGAATGAACAATGGTTTGAAGAGCTTTTCGTAGAGACTTTGGTTGTTCACTATCTTGTATTGGTTGACTGATCAATGCTTTCATGTCCTCCTAACAAAATGCAAAAATAGGTCACATTCCATAATCAAAAGATAGATACAAAGTGCAGGATATCCAGAATGAGCCGCCGCCTGGAAGATTTCCTCCGAAAATGGTGTTGCTACCTCTGTACTCTCCTCTTCTCATGATGTTCCTCCGTTATTGCCCAGAATTTGAATTCTCCTTTTCTCGTATCCGCCAACGGATCTGAAGTTGCCTCCTTGTTCCTTTCCTCTTCCTTTTCTGTGTCGACAACTCGAGACACGTCGCGCTTCATCTTTCGCAAGGGCGATGACGTGTACATCCCGGACCAGTGCGCCGCACCTCCGGAGGCTCTCGCTGTGGTACACGGGTCAAAGCAGAAGTCAGAGTCAACGGCTCCAGTAGTGCGGCAGGCCGATTACTTGTTTTGACTAACCCGGCCTTTCCAGTCAACCAAAGCTATCTGCGAAGTGACAACAGCAGGAAACCCACGAGTGCTTTGGATGGTACAGAAGGGAAAGGAAATGCACCTGAGTCTGAGTGATCTTATTTTTAATTCATATATTATAGATCCAAATCTTGTCATCTTATTTTTGGTTAAGATACAGCCGAGCCAAACAAGTGAAACAAGGTCGCAAAATGCAACAGGAAATAAAACTTCAATCAGGCCACATTAAAAGGATTGCGCCTCCGCTGCCCAGAGGAGAAAGGACACGGGCAAAGGGACAACAAACAAATTCAGCAATGGCGGGCACCCCGTGCTTGAGCCGTCTCCTCCTCCTGGTGGGCACCATCCTGTCGCTCCTGATGCCGACGAGCCATGCGCGCGCGTGCCCGCCCTGCGGCTCGACGCCCGTGCCGTACCCGCTCAGCACGGCGGCCGGCTGCGGCGACCCGGCGTACAAGGTCCGGTGCGCGGCCAATAATAACTCCTCGACGCTCTTCTTCGACGCGGTCAACGGCACCTCGTACCCGATCACCTCCATCTCCCCCTCCGCGCAGCGCCTGGTGGTGTCCCCGGCGCCGTTCGAGTCCCCGTCCGCCTGCGTCTCGCGTGGCGCGCCCGCGGCGCGAGGGGTGCAGCTGGACCCGTCCCTGCCCTTCAACGTGAGCTCCTCCAACACCATCATGCTGCTCAACTGCACGGCCGCGCTGCTGCAGTCGCCGCTCAACTGCTCCTCCGCCTCGCTCTGCCACGCGTACGCCAACGCCACGGCGCCGGCGTGCGCGCCTCTGCCGCTGTGCTGCACGTTCGTGGCCGGGGGATCGTCCACGTCGTACAGCATCAGGGTGTCGCCGCGGTTCTGCAGCGCGTACCGGAGCTTCGTGGGGCTGGACCCGACGCAGCCGCCGGCTACGTGGGGAAGCCGCCTCGGGCTCGAGCTGCAGTGGGCCACGCCCAGGGAGCCGCTCTGCCGCACGCAGGCCGACTGCGAGGAAGGAGCCAACGCCACCTGCGCCGATGATCCTTCCTCCCCCGGCACCTCCACCTCCAGGCGATGCTTCTGCGTGCCCGGGCTCACGTGGAGCCCCCTCGCCGGCGCGTGCCAGCAGAGTACTACGTTTTTCTTCTTCTTCTTCTTCTTCTTATTTTTGTTGAGCGTTGCAGTCTGCTGCTCGGGTGCTCCGAGTCTCGGATCATTAAAAACTGATGAAGCGCTTGTTCAATTTTGATGCAGATCCTTCGGATTGCCAGAGGACCGGAGACTGTGGAGGATCCAACCACGCGCCTCTCATCGCAGGTAATTGTTTCCTGCTCCGTTGTCCTTCTTCGCTACAACTGTCGTCATAGCCTTAAAGTTTGTTCTATTGATGTTTTTTCAATTATATTTCTGTATGGCGATAAGTTTATACTACGTGTTAGTGGTTCCGATGAAAAGCAAAGTTAAATCAAAATCCACCCGACGATTTTTATGCAGAGTACCGTACAATAGCAGATGAACACGATAACATTGTGGAATACAACAGGAGTGAACCTATATAGACCAAAAGTCGGGTATGATATTACTAAAAAAGTTCAGATAAGATAATTATGAAAAAAAAAGTTCAGATAGGACAAGGTGCTCTGTTTTCAAATGGCGCGAAGGGAAAGGCGGTCGGTATACATCAGTATCACTCTGGGGGTCCCCTGTCTTGGATGGTCAACTTTGGAGGGCTTAGAGGATGCTTTGGCCATTCTGCAAACTGATATTTATCTTATTATAAATATCTTGCTCTGTTCCTGAATCTTGTACAGAAAAATCTGATGAGCATACGAATTACGCCGAACCTAGCTCTGTTTATTTTTTATTCGAATCAAAGGCTGGCCGCAGCTTGGAAATGGAAACTACGACGCACGACGCAGTGCATGATGAGTCAACCGGTCATCAATCAATCAAGTTATTAAATAATAATAAATCTTGTGTGTGGCCAACAAAATGCAGGCCTCGTGTGTGGCCTTGGCGGCGCTCTGCTGGTCGCCGCAGCGGCGCTTTTCGCCTACCGGCGGCAGCGGCGCATCCGGCTAGCCCGGGAGAGGCTGGCCAAGGAGCGTGAGGAGATCCTGAACGCCAACAACTCGAGCGGCCGCACCGCCAAGAACTTCTCCGGCCGCGAGCTGAAGCGCGCCACGGGCAACTTCTCCCACGACAACCTCCTGGGCTCGGGCGGCTTCGGCGAGGTGTACAAGGGCGTGCTCGGCGACGGCACCGTGGTGGCCGTGAAGTGCGCGAAGCTGGGCAACACCAAGTCCACGGAGCAGGTCCTGAACGAGGTCCGCGTGCTGTCGCAGGTGAACCACCGCAGCCTAGTGCGCCTGCTGGGCTGCTGCGTGGACCTGGACCAGCCGCTCATGGTGTACGAGTTCATCCCCAACGGCACGCTCGCCGACCACCTGTACGGGTCCATGATGAGCCGCCCGCCGCTGCCGTGGCGCCGCCGCCTCGCCGTCGCGCTCCACACGGCGGAGGGCATCGCGTACCTGCACTTCTCCGCCGCGCCGCCCATCTACCACCGCGACATCAAGTCCAGCAACATCCTCCTGGACGATCGGCTCGACGGCAAGGTCTCGGACTTCGGGCTGTCGCGGCTGGCGGAGCCCGGGATCAGCCACGTGTCCACGTGCGCGCAGGGGACGCTGGGATACCTCGACCCGGAGTACTACCGCAATTACCAGCTCACGGACAAGAGCGACGTGTACAGCTTCGGCGTTGTGCTGCTCGAGCTGCTCACCTCCAAGCGCGCCATCGACTTCACCCGCGGGGCCGACGACGTCAACCTCGCCGTGCACGTGCAGCGGGCGGCGGACCAGGAGAGGCTCATGGATGTCGTCGACCCGGCCATCAAGGACGGCGCCACGCAGCTGGAGCTCGACACCATGAAGGCGCTCGGATTCCTCGCCCTCGGCTGCCTTGAAGAGCGCCGCCAGAACAGGCCATCCATGAAGGAGGTTGCCGAGGAGATCGAATACATCATCAACATTGAGGCTGGCGGCAATGCCATTCATAGTCACTGAGCACCTGCAGGGTATCAATCAACTTCGTCTTTCACCTTTAATTTGGATCAGGGCCGGTTCTGAGATTTCAGAGGCCTGGGGCAAACCTACAAACTTGAGGCCTTGCTATAAACATAAAACATTGATGATTACTAGTTTTCTACACGCACGTGTGCTATTATTCATCCACACAACATAAACAGTACTTTGCTAACAACTTATGGAGACAGTTATCCCTAGTGAAAATCATGGTCTCAGGGAGCATTCGGCGTTTTGAGTGTGAAAATGATGCTTAGCAGAGTGCTGGTTAATCGGAGTCATGCATGTCATTTTCGTGCAAATCTTGGTTAGCTCCAGTTCAACATGTTGTAGAATGCCAGGTGTCCCGAAATGGCCCGCTGAATTTGGCATTTGCATGCGCGAAGAGACTGTCGTGTGTCACACCGCCGCGTGTCCTACATTAACAAATTAGTTCACATGTGTGGCCTTCATCAGACTCCCAATGCATTACACTATGAACATAACAACATATCATACAAAATAGTTCAAATAAGACGTACCCATTGATTTTCACCGATTATGTTACTGTAAAAGTAACCATATGCAAGTTTAGAAGGTACTACACCTTTTTGTGCCTCAACCCCACACTAATATAAACGAATTGCATTCTTAATGAGTGGTGCGTTTCTTTTCTCATCTATGTATTCTTGAAGATCACCCGCCTCCGTCTACAATGGTTTCCGCCCGTAAACATGCTCTTGAAAATCACATAGCTGTCACCCATCCTACAAAACAACACCAACATTATTCTCCATAAGTGAACCACATATAGGATACAGGAATTTCAAAGACATCAAGAATTGTGACTTATGTTTCCGACCAGTGCACAACGAAAGAATGGAATATAGCTCAATTCCTTAGGAAGATCTTCAACTCAGAACGGTGCCCACACTTACAAAGAGGTGGACTATCCATATGTCGGACAGAAGCTGATGAGGACATCACTCCTATGGATACACACAACACTCCTCCAAATCTGGACTTGCAAGGTCCAATGACTAGAGCTCGTGCACGACGACTAAATTTAGAGGTGAGCTCGTTCCTACGTTCTTCGCTATATGTTACTCTTGAGAATGGTTTGCTACCTAATGATTATTTTATGATTAGAAACCATGGAGAAGACCAGGAGATGATGGGAGAAGGAGCTGGGAACGTGGAGGACCAGCAAGAGCTTGGAAGCCAAAGTGGAGGCCCAATCAAAACCGACTTCGAGTCTGTTTTGGGGCCCAGGACCAGTCTGTACTAAAACAGTCGCCCAGGACGCATACGGACTCGGATTTGGACGTTCTACATATGCACGGAAAGATAAAGAGAAGACCTTTCCAATGCCGCCGGCCTCATGACAAAATTCATCCGGAGTCATCGGGAATCGTCAAAACAAGACAGAGTCCAGAATCTGTGTCGGTGCTGCGTCGCCTATTTTTGGCCTTTGGGCTTTGTATCTAGTTGAGCCCAATTAGGGGCGCGTCCAGAGGGTCTTGCACGACCCTAGGGTCTTTATATACAGCCGCCGCCGCACCATTAGGGTTCGGGTTTTGCTTAGATCAATTCTATTCATAAACAGTTTCGCCGTTCATCGGTTTGTGAGACCCCAACTTCGAGAGTTTAATCATACATCTGCAATTGTGTTGCATTCTTCGTTGTTCTTGCTTGTGTTCTTGATTCACAGGCAGGGATTAGCCTTCTCGGCGAGGTCAATCGTCTTTTGGACGGTTGATAACCAGAGGAGACGTCGTGCTACGATTGCGGGGTTTAGAACGTGCTGTTCTGAAGCCGGATCGATTTGTGTGTCGTCTCCGACCAAATCAACTTACCAAGAACCTTTCGGAAGATCGGGAACCCTTGTCCACATCAGAAGCCTCTATAATCTCTTCTTCTATCATTTCTGGATCGGGCGGTGGAGGAACCCAACACTCAAACTTTGCATATGGCGACATCACATCCTCGTTGTACGGGAACAACATGATGCGTGGATCATACATCTCAGGACCGTCAATCCATTAAAAGAAATGGCACTACAACACGATGAATTAAAGTTACAGCTACCACAAATAAATATTCACAACAACATCATGTTGGGTCATGAAGAAATAACTCACCCCCGCTTGCTCATGAGTATCCTTATCTTTGCACATGTAGAATGCACGTTCCGCTGTTATTCAATGCCGAGACTGCTTCACTTTCGCCGCTTCTCCACACTCGTATATTGGCATCAGAAGCGGGGATGGCACAGGGCCATCCACTGCGCATGTGGAGAGGTACTCCTTCCACTGAAAGTGAAGCTGACGATCAAGTTCATAGTACATTGTGACCTAAAAAATATCACCAATTAGTCATTACCATAACTAATGTGGGAAGATAATTTAAACGATGACCCTAACCACAATTACAAAACAATGAAATTACCCCAAACCCAAACTAACTAAATCGAACTAATTTCTAATGTCAACAACTAAATCCATTAATAATTTTCTCATGTCCTAACACATATTCTTAACCACAAAACATAGAAACATGAAACCATTGCTAATTTACAATATTACCCAAATAATGTACAAAAACTAACCCTAGATATCATCTAGGCTACCATCCAACCCCATAAAAAATCTAACCTTTTTTCTATTTTCATCATGAACAATAACTAATCCTAGCTAACCTCAATCCAAGACAAACAACAACAAACTAAAAGTTCTACATGGACCAAATCAAAGGACTAACCTTGCTAGATTAATCTCTCAAGAAAATGAGCTCGATGATTCTCAAATCTGAGAGGGGGTGGGGGGATCCTCTGTTTTCGTCGGGGGGAGAAGGGAAGAGGAGGGAAGAGTGAATGGAGGAAGGAGAAGGAGAGTAAGGAAGAAGAAGTTGCGGGTTTGAAAGTCCAAGTGAGACACATCAATCCATTTGACGTGTCTTACACAGGTAACACACCAAAGAATATGGCATGACTTGTGAACATGGACTCTGGGTAGGTTGTCCAAGCTTACATGTAGCTGACATGTCAATGAAAAACGCGAGAAGATATGACGTATCTCCCTTCTCGAATACGTCATTTGCATTGGCATGTCCAAAACGTCTATATCCTACAAATTTAGTTCCTTTTAGTTTGTTTTTAAAATTTCAGATAAAAATGATTATTTAAAAAAAGAAGACACCTATAGCTGCACTTAGCTGTTTTGGAAGGTGGGAGCTAAAGACTTTAGGGTTTAGCCTAAGATTTTTTTGTGGGTCGATTGTGACTAACGTTATGTCACATCAAATAATTTTATAATCATGTAGCAATAATAACACAAAGCGGGGCGTGATAATCAGTGTCAAACAGATGCACAACCTTGATGCTGAATTTATCCCATCAGAATGCGTCGATGATTCCTATAAATAGATCACTATGATCAGGATTGGACGGTGAATAAACACCTGGCACCGCTCGCAACTGCTTATAAGAAAACCTCCGTAGAGGCAGGAAGTCAGCATGCAGAAGCAGCAGGTGAACCATTCATCGATCGAGCCCCATGGACAACAAGACCTGTGGCCAGAAAAACACATTGTCCCCGCTGCCGCCCATGACTCCGATGTGGAACACTCTATAAGCTTCATAACCATTAATGATTGGATCCCCAAGGTATGAATGTTTTGGTGATAGATAACAACTATGAAATTATGGGCTAATATCTATACGAGTGTTGTCTATGTAGAAATCATATAGATGATGGTTGCCTTGACGATTAATGACAATGAACGTAAGCATGGAGGCTTGTGAGCTTGATGGAGTCCAAGGATTGATGGAGATGGATCAAAGCTAAGGACAAACTATGGAGCAAGTGCTGGAAACACTTGTCTAGTTGTTAGGGCTTTAAGTCCATAGGAAAAACCGAACTATCAAGGGGGTCTAGGTCATTTCTCTTAGGTCATGTCTAATCGGTGATGTGCAAAGTTGCTCGGTGAAATCACAGGCACTAGATGACAGTGGAGAAGCCAAGGAACTGTTCAGAGAAGCCGAGAAACGAAGTCAAGCGAGGATAAGGAGTTTCAGCTTCTGGACATAGTGACCGGACAGAGGGGTCAGTGGAGACCAGATTGTATGGTCACTAGGAGAACAGGAATTCCAGAAAGAGGACTTAGCGAGGAAACTGCCAGAGTTGAAGTTTGTAGAGATCGAACGGTCCGATCTACAGACCGGACGGTCCGGTCTGTATAAGTCGACTCTGGGTAGTGAGGAAGCGACTCTGAAAATGTTTCTGTAATGGAGAGAAAAACGGACCGGACGGTCCGGTCAGCTGACCGTACAGTCCAGTCAATAGAGGGGCAGAGCCGTTGGAGCTGAAGACTATAGTGACTGGATGGTCCGGTCAGGTAGTGACCGGACTGTCCGGTCAGTATGCCCAGGAAGCTGATCTCGTAGAGCAATGGATAGTTTAAGGTTGGAAGCCTATATAACTTCGTTGCTGGGGTATTGGAGACCACTCTTGGCCAGTGGAATTGCTTGGAGCATTTAGTGATAGCCAAAAGGCAAAGAGAAGAGCACTAGGAGGAGATATTGCATATCTTGAGAGTGCTAGTGACAGTAATAAAGAATGATCGTGCACATCTAAGGCTAGGTGTCCTTAAGGGTGTGATCTAAGTTGTTACTCTTGGTCTATGGTGAGACCTAGAGCGGTTAGGTGTCGGTGATCGAGCCTATCGTGATCGGTCATGAATGACGTCACACGTTTGTACACGGTTTGAGCCAGCCAGTGAAAGGAGCATCGATAGTGAGCGTCCGTGTCGACTCGGGGAGTCCGGCAAGTTCTCGAGCGAGGCGACCTTGTAACTTGGTGGCAACGGTGACGCGCACCGTGTCTTCACTCCAGGAGTGATTGCGGGCTCGTGGGCGAGAACTCCACATTGATGACGGGACAGACTGGGACTCCGACGGGAGTGGTCCAACGAGGAGTAGAGGAAGGCGCCATCCTTCCGAGACCTCGGGAAAAAATCATAAGCATTCCTTGACCCCCTTTTTACTATTCCGCATTTATATGTTTTAGTAAATAGGTTGAATTGTGGCTTGCATAGGCTAGTGTGTTTGTCTTCCGCGTTTTCTATCATCATGAACACTAGCATGTGTAGGGTTTTGACCTACTAAAATTATTAGGTTGCAACGATTGCTAGGCTCTAATAGTATAAATTGAAGTATTTGGATTCTTACCGATTCACCCTCCCCCCCCCCCCCCCCCCCCCCACCCTCTCGGCACACCTTTGGTCCTTACACACTCATGGTCAGAGACGGCGAACTAGAGGGCGCTCCTCCGCCTGGTGTACCTCCTAGGACTCCCTATTGGGTGCGTGCTTCCGCTTCGCGCTGCTCGGCACCGTGGCCTATGGCCTGGTCCAGCTAACCGCGCGGCGCGTGCGGGTGGTTTTCACAACAAGACTTAATAGGTGGGTAGAGATTTGCAACAAAAAAACTTATGGGTGAGAAAATTAAACTCTAATTGACTTATGGGATGGTTTTTTGAAATTAACCCTATTTAAAATCTAGACCATTAGATGAGAAAAATAGATGGTGTACATTTATTTTAGTATACTGTAAAACTTCTCTAATTATATTAGAATGAGGTAAAAACTGACATTAGCTATAGAAAATAGCATAAAAAATAATATATTTAAAGTTTCTATTTACCTCCCTCAACTACAAAGGAATAGAATAGTTTGTCTTACTTATCTATAAAACCGGATATCTGACACCCTATCCAGTTCATTTCAACTCCTTGGCTGGTTTTAACGGTGATATTAACCAGATCAGCTGTCCAAGTCAGCATTAGGCACACGTCTCGTGCTGAGTCAGATACGTGGGGCCCACCATTTTTCTTTTCTTCTCTCTTTCTTCTTCTAGTTGTCGTCGCGCCGCCGCCTCAGACAGTCGCTTGCTGGTCGTCGCGCCGCCGCCGCTGCCAAAAATCACGAAACCAGTGACCAGCCACTTCAGGCAGGTGTCGCAACGCGCTGATGGAGCGGGGGGACGTGCTGGGCCTCCACTCCTCGTCCCCAGACGACGACGCCACCTTCGCCGTGCTGCGCGCGGACCTGCCTCCGAAGCCGTTGGCATTCCTCCGAGACCACGTCTCCCTGGGCCGCCCCGCTTCTCATCTCCGCCGCGGCCACCCGCCACTGGCCTGTGGCCTCACTCGGGCCCGCCATCTCCCTCGACCTCACTCCCGATGACATCGTCTCCCCTTGCAATAACAGTAAGAGCCATCACATCCTTTTGTTTCTTGAGCCAGCACTGCAGTGCAAAAATTACATTGATCGAAGAAGAAATTACATATCGCTTCTGCTCAAAATAGAATATCTCCTGGTACTAGATCATAGACCTTGAGAAAAGAAAGTATTTTACCGAAAACTGAGATAAATCTAGGACCAAAAAAAAATTAAGCAAAAAACAAAGATGATAAGGGGGAGGAGGATGGACGGACCTCCCCGAGCTTGTTCTTGCATCTGCGCTAGTCACTGTAGAAGACCCACGAGCCGCCCTCGGGCGGGGGCACACGGCCTTGCAGGAGGCGCAGCAGGCGGCGGCGGAGGGAAGGCGGTGGTCGAAGCCCCACTTGACGGCGGGTCCCCAGAGCTTGAGCCCCTCAACTTCGTTGCATCAGTCCGCCTCCTCCCGCACCATGGAGGGCCCCGACACTTCAATCTCGTGGGGTGATTCGCGGGAGAGGAAGTGGCGGAGAAGGAGATGAGAGAAGAAAGAGAGGAAAAAAAGAAGAAGAAATGATGCGGCCACGCATGTCATCTGCTGACTCAGCATGGGACGTGTGTCCGATGCTGATTTGGACAGCTGACCTGGTCAATACCGCTGTTAAAACCGGACAAGGAGTTGAAATAAATCAGATATAAGAGTTGAGAGTGTCAGATATCTAGTTTTATAGATGAGGAAGATAAACTGTTCTACCCCTTATAGTTAAGAAAGGTAAATAAGACTTTTCTCTTCTATAAACTAGTTTTTTAAAAACTAAAGAAATTCAAAAAAATCATATTTTAAGAGAAAAAATTTAGTTCTTTCCTCTAACTAGTTTCATGCACATGCGACAAACACATGTCATTGTACTACAATGATATCTAATGTTTATTGAAAATATATATTAAGGCGACGAGAAAATTAGCATGGGTCAAAAATTAGCATATCTCAACACTTGGGCCATTGTACTATAGTAAAGCTTTTCTTGTTGTAGGCTAATTTGCAAAAAAAAAAAGTAAATGTGTATTGTCAGATGTCAAAGTCTATCTGGATTTACGTTTATAAATATTGTCGAATAAAAGGAATGACAACTTTTAGCTATTGTTGGATATTAGCCAGAATTTGAGCACTATCATAATGCATTAATTATCACTAATTAGATAGGAACCATTTTTCATGGACATGCATCGAAAACAATAGTTGATCACCAACAAATGCAAGGTAGAATGTATGTAGTTCGCAAACTAATGTATAGTAGTGTCGCAATATAGATTAGTATTGGACGTTAAGCAATCTTTACAAAAGCATCCTGTCAGATAGTAGTACCGTCATAAAGTATTTTTGTTTGTCCCCTTATCTACAGTATTTAATTAAGTGTTCCCCTGGCCTTCTTCTTTCATGTTGTTTTAGATTGGATGTCGCACTAATTAATAACCATTGTTCTAACTATAACAGTCACCTCGATACATATAGATTAAAATATCATATTTTCTAGCTTTCAGTTAATAGTTTGCTATTTTATGTTTTAATTTTTTTTATAGAATTATTTATATAATAATTATAAATCATTGGATCTAGATTTAATGACTTAAGAAGATGATTGAAAATTATTTAAACTTTCAGTAAGCGAAAAATTAACAAATCCCTTAAAATATACCTGTTTCAACACATTGGCCACGCTCACGCGTCGCCTGTACAACGCGTTCACTTGGTTGAGATGGAGATAGTGTTATGTCCAAACTTGTTTCAATTCTACTACGCGGCTACGCATCACCATGAAAAAAAAAACCCGAAGTGCTACACAGAGTACACAAGAAATTGCGGAACCATTAACATAGATTTTGGAATAGCTAAAAGTATGGAATTGCACGTAGCCGATTTTTCCAAGGAATACCATGATGTTCTGATCCGACCTACCACCTTCACTCAACGCCATCTTTTCTTTCTCCTTCCAACCCCTGTCATTCTTCTTGTATTCTTCACTCGTCTCACCTTTCATCACCACCCTCACACACCCGTCTACCTCCTTCCTTACAACTATAGATGGCCAAATGAAGGAAGTATCTGGTGCTCCCAAGGCTTGTGGTGCTCCCGTGCTCTCTTATAATGCAAAAACTATGCAATGTAAAATTACAATAAAAATATGGATGGATAACACATACAATCTTCTATCATCATACAAAAAAAATAGGTGTAACCGAAACTTGTCCAATAAAAAACAAAAATATGAAATCTAGCACTAAATAGTTGCGGGTTCTACTGTTCACGTCAAACCCGTTAATTGTTACTATTCAAATGCTGATTTCATATTTTTGTTTCTCATTACACAAGTTTGGATTGCATCTAATTTTTTACATGATGGTATAAGATTGTATGTGCTATCTATCCATATTTTTGTTATAATTTTTTATTGCATATTTTTTGTGTTATAATGTGTGGGAGCATGAAAGCACCACATGCCCTGGGAGCACCAGATACTTTCCTCTGGCCAAATGAGTTATGAGTCGTGCCTACTCCTGTGTCGGGTCGGACCCTCACTCCAACTCGTCTTCACCTCGCCGGGCCAGGCGTGTGCATACGTGCGCGTACGTTCAAGGAGCAGGCCTGCGTGGAGAAGGCTGCGCGCGGCGCCCACAGCTCGAACGCGTCGCAGACCACCACTGGCCGGCCCTGGGCCAACTCGGACCCGGAGGAGCTCGTCCAGCGTGCACGACCCAGCCGACTCGACCGAGTCCAGTAGGTAGCTAGGCCCGCACGTCGCCGACCTCGTCATACCTGGATGGTGCTGGATGGCTGCGGCCGAAGACTAAATTTAAGTCCATATACATTATTTTATGGGCCGATTTCTAAATTTTAAACCCTATCCTCTTATTGTGGGCTCCACTGCCCCTGCCTCCCTCCCTCCCTGCTCGCGTCGCCTCCTCCCTCCTGCTCGCGCCGCCGCCTCTCGTCCTTTGCTCGAGCCACCGCCGCGCTCACGCCTCCTCTCCCTCCCCCGCCCGCCTCCCGTCCCCTGCATCTGCCGCCGCGTAGGGCCGTGCCGGCGCCTCCCTCCCATGCATCTGCCGCCGCCTGGGGCCATGCCGGCGCTGTTCTCGACGGCCGAGTTGGAAGAAGAGGGGCCGCCGTGCCGTTCTTGACGCCTCCATCCATTGCTCGGGGCCGGAGGCGTCGGCGGTGTAGCAGGGGTCGGAAGAGGAGTCGGGGTGGGAGGCGCGGGGCTCCGGTGGCGTAGCGGGGGTCGAAAGAGGAGTCGAGGGCGGGAGGCGTGGGGCTCCGACGACAGCATCAGGCAGGCCAAAGAATTTCGTTGAGCGGAGAGGAAAGGAGAGAGAGAAGGGAGGAAATGAGTGGGACCCATGTTTAGAGAAGAAGATAATGAGTGAGCAAATCTAGATGATCTGGACCCAAATTTGATGACCTTCCAAATTTAGAGCTCTGAATAGAGGGTGGGTTGGAGTAGTTTTTTTTTGCTCCAAGTGACTAAAAAGTCATATAGAAGCTCATTTAGTCACTACATTGGAGTTGCTCTTACTGGAGTTGTGAGACGAGCGGGCCACGTCCAACACGAGGATGTGGATGCATGGTGACGGCAAGGCGCTTGCCAAGTTTCTCTAAATTACCATTGCTTTCAATTTGTCCCATTCTGCCTCTCCCGCATCTCTTTTATATTGCACTGATTATTTTCTTGGTACAGAGAAAAAACTGGGGCAACACAAAGGCAAATTAAACGAGGAACTCAAAAAATTCTTCGAATTTTCTACGAAGGCAATTTTGCTGCATGAACAGAAATACACTCCACACCAAATTGCCTACCCAAAGCCATAGTTGAGATTATTTCTTGTTACTCAAAATCGGATTCATCTCGTTATTATTTCTGGCTTCTCAAACACATTTTTAAAACATAACACAAAAGCTGCAGTCATTACAGAACAAAAAGCAATAGTAGTGGTCACGTGAAAAGGTTGCTTCCATCAAATGTCTTCATATTCCAAACAGCAAAAAGTGGTCTGAATTGCATGAAATTGACATGCTCATTACGTATGTCAGTTCATCAGGTCATCCTCATGTCATCACCTGAAAATGAAGACCAAGGGCCGTTATACCTGAAAACGTTCTGGTATATCCTCTTGCGGCAGGTTGGCTTCAGTGCATTATCTCCCCAACGGAGCGGCACGAATTTTGAGTGCTGGTGGAGTCAGCTGGCTGACCGAGCTAATGGGGAGATTTGACAGGGGCTGAATTCCATCATCATCTTGGGCTCCTGGACATTATGGCCAACGACTGTGTGTTCAACAATGTCCCCCCAAGCATCACTACAGCCCTGATTTTGGCGGGCGATGAAAGGTGTTTGTGGAACATGGCGGGGGCTAAGGCGCTGGCAGCCCTACCTGTTCATGGTGGGACTGCTATGGCGGAAGTTGTGTGAGTTGGTGTCTTTGTGGTCGTGGTCGTGTCTATTTTACACAGGCGCGTATGTAAGCCAGTTGGTGGGGTGTGTGGGTGTGTGGTCCTTGTACCAAAACTCTTTCTTCTATTTATGGAATGATACGCAGCTCTCCTGCCTGTTCGAGAAAAAAAAAATAAACGTTCTCAACTTCAGAAACCAGGTTAAAATGTTCTCAACTTCAGAAACCAGGTTAAAATGTTTTTGTATGCATGCATAAGATGTTTCACATGAACAGGATGCTCCATTCAAGGGAAATTATGATCAGCTCAAATGAATGTTTGTGATAAATGAAAATCCATAACAAGGGGATAGCAACAGTAGAGATAATTACCTTAAGAAGCCTAAGACCTAGATGCAAAGTGGATAGAATTCTTCAGCTTGAATAGTATGTTTTTGCTATAATTCCACTGCAGAAAGTTCCACCATTTTTTCCCAAAAACAAATTATGTAATCAAATTGAGCGCGTGAAGAAGTTATAGACTGAATCCACAGTATCAGCCCTTTGATGCTTTTGAAGCATAATGATAAGTTGGTAACTGTAGAACACAGTAGAAGTACATACCTGCAGTGTCAAAAACAGGAACCATCACATATAGCTGCATGAGGTTGCCTAGTGCCCTCCTTGGTGCTGTTGATGTGAGCTTTTTCTGTTATTGCAGAAAAAATACTATAAAGCAAAAAAAATGTTCACAATTGAAAGCGGCTATAGGTCTAAGCAGAGTGACCTCAAATCATAGTTTGGGACTATCATTTCACTTCATAGTACAGATATTCATAATGAAGTAAATTTATACATATGGAGCATAAAAATGTTTGTAGACATTTTTTTATGGAAAGATAGTTTTGATTCTGATCAATTCAGCTATTGGGTGAGTTAGGCAAAGCAGCAGCTGTCAGTCTAAACATCCAAGAGCAGCAGTATTTGCATCAACAGGTATCATTTTGTTGGTACGAATCACATAATTCCTGCATGTGCACATCGAAGATCACTGGATAAAGAATCATAATATAAGAACTCTCACTGATCTCAACAGGAGCTATATATTGTCATCAAAGCAAGCTTGAAAGATTCAAAACTCAAAAACAAATCCAACAGGCTATTGAATGGGACATGAGATGACGGTTGCTCACCTCGTACTGCATGCCACCTCTTGTGACGACTCCAAGTGAGTCCATGCTAAAGCCATCCCGACGGTCGACAGCAGCTCGTGGCAGCCCTCCATCTCTGTAAAAACAGAAGAATTTCACAAGATTTTGATGGAATTTTCCAGTTGTGGAATTTAGCTTGAGGAGTAAATCTGAAAAGTTTTGCTTCAAGTCTTGATACCTAATAGTAAACTTAATACACAATTCTGTAAAAACATATCAATAAGCAACAATTTACATTTGAGTTTCAGTTTTTAATGACAGACAACAGTCCTTTTAGGCCTCAACCAACATCTAAACTGGAAAATTTACAGAAACAGTAACAAAATCTGCATTTAGGATTTGTGCGACCCCAAGATTCCATAAAATCTTAATTGTATTGTTTCTTACTCTCCTGGTGATGCTTATAGGTTGTGGGCATCCCCTACTTATTATTATCCATACTACTTTTGTTCCCCTCCACTGCTCAATGTGTAAACAAGTGGCATCCAACTGAAAGACAGGAATGGAGTATTAAGGGCATCTCCAACAGGCTTGGTAAAACCCATTGCAAACGGTAAATATACAGATTACAGAACTGGTGTTGAAAACTCGATCAAACTCGCTTTCTGCCTCTCCAAATTTCCACGCTCACTATTCCATTCCTCTATCTCTCCAATTTTGCCAAGCCCTCACAGCTCACCATCTGACCCCTCTGGTGTGTGCACCCCCTCTATCGCGCGTGCCCCACAAGCTCACCAGATTTTGGAGAGAAAACTAAGTTTTGCTTCATCAACGGCAGCGGATGGTTTAGCGCTCGGAATTGCTGGTCAGAGCAGCTTGATTTGGCAGTAGAGAGACCAGGTCCGTGCCGTAGATAGCCGTGTACATCAGCCCGCCAGGCGCCGTGCAAGCACAAAACGATCTCCCCACGGCTCGATGTCGTGCGCCTCCATGGCGTCCCCATCGTCGGGCGAAGCTACTAGAGCCACCAAGCAGCTGTCGCCGACGGCATGTTGTGCCTGTTCTCGTCCCCCTCCGCAGCCCCGCGCGCCACAACATAAGACAAGCTCGCCACGCTCTTGCATAACAGATTCAATAAGGCGATCCCATGTTGATCATACAGTGGCGGCTGCCACGAGGTCGAGGAGGTAGGAGGCGATGGCAGCAGAAAAAACATTGCAGGCAGCCTCGGTGTTTTTTTTTTTTTTTTGACGGCATAGCCTTGGTGTTTAAGGGAAAAACGATCGGATATTCAGGGAAAATCAAAGAATGCAACGAAACAGTCCGATGTGGATCTTTTTAAATATAGAAAGTCAACATTTAGATAGTCTGTTAGTTACCCCAAAGTTTTAGGAGGAATTGTATTTTTACAAAGTAGGTAAATCTGTAAATTTAGCTAATATTATACCTAAACTGTTGGAGATACTCTAAGGGTACTATTTGCATCATGTAGAATGCATGCTGAGGCATTTTTCACTTAATTGATCTTCATTTAACTCCAATACCGACTATGATGACCTCATTCAGTGAAACTGTTAGTAAAATCTTGCTACAACACTGTAGCAAAACCTTGTAACGAATAATAGAACAGGTATATGTAATATAATTCTGAGATCCTAGCGCACTATATCATGTAAATTATCCAATGAGCCAAGCCATATCAGAATCAAGACAACAAGCATTCTCTTCCTAGAGCTAAATAATATGAGCAATTGAGTTCAACATGATGCAACAAGTTCTACTACTTTCATGTGGCACCTAGAAATGAGAGAAAAATGCAAAACCACTACAAATTATATTCACCTAAGTTAAGGATTAACTACAACAAACCATCACGTTCTAGAAGAACGAATTCAAGAAGTTTTTGTTTTCTATACCAGTTTGAAGGACAAGTTGCAGTCGAATCAGCCACAAGCGTCATTCTGCAATTTAAAAAGGAAAACACCACATCATGAAGAGCACCAGAAATTTTATTTGTATGCAACTTCAACAGATTGTGACTATAATGCCTAAAAGGAGTTTAGTCACATTTGACATCCTTGGGGCCGGTGATAAGAAAGGGGCAGTCTAGGATATAACCCACCTGAAAAAAAATTTAGAATTTAGGGTAGCATAAATCTGAGCAAACCTCATTTAAAGTGCCAAATTACCTTTTTCAATTTTCTAAATGTCAAACCTTGAAACACCATAATTTGATATGGTGCATATCAAATACTGCCTTAGAGTCAAGGCTAACCATATCATTATCAAAGTTTGATTTGGTGAACCTCTGAAGACAATATGACATCTCACGCAAATAAGATAATTAGAGCTTACATAACATCCCATGCCTACCAGTAAACTTTTGTTGATTAAAATATTCATCAACAAGAAATTAAGAATCACCTCAAAATATGGAAAGAAACTTCATGATAGATCAAAACAAAACAAAAAACAATTTGATACACAACAGGCAAACTAAGCAATGAGCACGACTCATCCAAGAATTACCAGCCATTAAGCAAGAGTAGATGGAAATAAAGCTCACTGCTAGCAGAGGAGCACATTGCCACATTAGCTTCTCCCAATTTCTATCACTGCAATGACTCAAACTAAAAGTGGCCAATTCGGGCAGTTGGTAAAGTTACAAATTGGAGAAATTAGCTCCGGTCTTCCATCTAAGAACATATCGAAAGTTGTAACAAGTTGTTGGACTACATTTATTCACCAATCGAAACACCTAAGGCATCTCAATCTCCAACGAAAATGTGTGGCTAGTTTCCCCGAAATTCCTCCAAAAGAAACCAAACCTCTCGTGCCGCCTAATCCTCGAGCTGCTTGAGTTCGGCCTTGAGCTGCTCCATCTTGAGCCCCATGGAGCGGCGGAGCGCGTCGGCGTCGGCGGGCGGGATGCGCGCGAGGAGCGCGTCGAAGGCGGCGAGCGCATCGTTGGCGGCGTCGCGCGCGATGGTGGCCTCCTCGTTGAAGTAGACCGTCTCCTTGCTGTCCATGGCCGCCTCGATCTCCTCCCGTGCCTCCGCGAACTTGCGGTTCACCTCGTCCACATCCTTGCCGTAATCTGCCGCCGAGGAGAAGGCGCGGCGGCTGCTGTCCGAGAACGCCGACGGGAAGGCTCGCCCCGCCTGAAGCGTGGGCGCGTTGGGTAGGGTTTGTCGGGCCGCCGCGGCGGCCGGTCGGAGGAAGGAAGCGGCGGCGGCGGCGGCGCGGAGGACGGCGCGAGGGTTTCGGTGCATCTTGCTAGGTGCGTTGTCTCGTGTTCTTGTTCCGTCCAACAATTTGGGCTCGGTCGGTGGCAGGGTTAACATAACCGACCGAACCGGTATAACCGGCCGGGTCGGTTCGGCGGTTAACCGGTAAAACCGGTCGGTTACTGGACGAAATTTGTTTTGCTGTTGGTTAACCGGCCGGTTTACCGGTTAACCGGCGGTTTAAGCAGTGAACCGGTCGATTACACCAGTTTTTAACATATATTTCAAAAATAAATTTTTAAATTTATATTTGACGGTTAACCAACCGATTTTCTGGTTGGTTAACCGTAAGGTTTCACCAGTTTTAATATATATAAATTTTTTTAATTTTAAAAATATTTAAATCAAAACCGGCGATTAATCAACCGATCAGGATAAGATCTAAACCGGTTTTCTGATTAACCGAATTAATTGACCGGTTAACCGTGGTTTTGTTAACCTTGGTTGGTGGTCGCCTTTCCTTGTTCACAGTTCTTCCTCACTTCATTTCAAACAAAAAAAGGAGTTCTTCCTCACTTGTTCACGGTCGAATGTACAACTAAACTTTACAGTATTTTTTATTCGACAGCAAATAAATTTACCAGATTTGCTAAACGTCAGTTTTTTTTACATACCTGTCATTATAGTGGGACTGAATTATTTAGTACTACTACTACCGTTGTAAATCATTTTTGAAAGACTAAGATGTAAGTTGTTCGTGTTTCAATTTGGAAATATGAAAGTGACAAATAATCACCTTGGTTGCAATGTTCGTTGTTTAGAGCAATTTATGGTGGGAGAAAAGGCATTCGAATTCACCTATTGAACATGCTCACCACTGCACCACGCTTGTTGTTATTTTTAAATTTATATATAACTTAAAATTGAGACTACAAGTAAGCGTTAGGATTTGTCAGGGCGTGGCGGTAATAAAAACAGTTGATTTTATTTTATTTTATTTTATTTTATTTTCCCACTTCCAACAAATGTGTGCATTTTCATAAACATAGTCAATTACGCTTTCGCAAAAAAAAAAAACATAGTCAATTACTATACAGCTACTGTAACTTTAGAGCTACACGTTGGTTCTTTGTACGATCCAAAGGTTCCGGACCTTGAGAGTTGTATATACAGCAGCAAAATGCAAACAAAGAAAAAATAGATAAAAATTTAAAAATAATCGGATGCCCACTAAAATTTATCAGAGCCAGGTTTCGATCCTGGGACCTGTGGGTTATGGGCCCACCACGCTTCCGCTGCGCCACTCTGATATTGTTGCTGCTAAGTTAACTCTATTTTATAAAATAAATTTGAGAATAACGCTAACTCTGCGGTCGGTTAAAATCGTTCTTAATGAATACAGATTGCGTTTTTGTGACAGAGAATGCAAACCTAAGTAAAGGCGAAAGATGTTGTAGATTTACCCAAAGCAATGGTGCTATAGCAGAGTAATAAATTAATTGAATTGTTATGCAAATAATCAGACGGCGTCCATTTGAAGAAGAAAAAACCAGATCGCGTTACCTTGCACAAACTTTAGGTACACGAGTAATCACACTGGAATGTTTTCAAAAGTGGTCGTGACAACTAGCTCTATGCAAAACTGAAATCATATGCAAATAAGGTGCGAAAAAAGAGAGGCTGAATCTTATTCTGGTTGGTCCACGTCGATGGTAAAACGATTGCACACAGAGCGGATTTCCTGATTCAAGACTGTACTTCGGACGATAGTGGATATGCCAACATCTCATAGTTTACACAAAAATTCTCAATCCAAACCAATCACCGTAGAAACTTGGGGTGGCGGAGATGACAACAAAATTATCAATCACAAATCAATTATCGGAAGGATCAACAAGAGCTTTGTTTGAAATGGGCAGAATGGGGAGGCAGTGATGACAGAAAAGTTGGTGACCAGGTGAATTTGGGATGAGAAAGAGGGGCCACCTGGTGATTGCAGGAATTTGTGTTGCAAAAATATAATACTCGCATGCATGAGCGCTCACGGTATGAACACACTCACGGATATGGTACTTCTGTAATTGTGTTATAAAAAGCAGATAGTTGAGGAAGTAGATGACTTCAGCGTGTTTTTTTCATAGATACTACTGTCCAAGAATATAAATATTTTTGAGTTTGATCAAAGTCAAATAATTTTAATTTCAACTATTAATAAGAGAAAAAAATTATAATAATTAATCAAGTATAAAAGATGTTACTAGATTCATCTTAAAAACTACTATCATAATATGCAACTCTTTATATTTATAACTATTTATTTTAAAAGATATTTAAATATTTGATTTTGAGTAATACAGAAAAACTTAAAATAACATTGTACGAGAAGCATTGGCCCAGACGAGGACTGCTTTGGCGAAGTTTCTTTCTTCCGGAAGCTGATTTTAGAATACTTTTCATCGACCGCTCGTGCAATCCACTCCTTTCGCCCAACATAACAGCGAGCGTCAAGTTACAGCAAGGCAGAAAGAAGGTGAAGCCAACGCAAGGAACAGCAGTAAACGGTGGCAGTTGCGGGTACCGATGGCTAACATGGTGACGATGACGGCGCTGGATTCCGGAATCCTGGCGCGCCTCTCCACTAACCCCGCACCTTTCCAATTCCACTCGCAGAACAGGGCAACCCCGCCGCCGCCCGCGCACCAGCACCACCGGCCCATAAAATCCCCCGCGCTCCGCCCCAGCCGCCACCGAACAACCCTAGCCCCCTCACCCGCCGCCGCCGTCACTGCCGCAGTCGCCATGGTGAGCGCCGAGGCAGGCATCGAGCGCGTGCTGTGGACGGAGGCCGAGGTGGCGGCCCGCGTGCGCGAGGTCGCCGCCGAGCTCGCGGCCGACCTGCAGGCTCTGCCGGAGCCGCCGGTGGTCGTCGGCGTCGCCACGGGCGCGCTCCTCTTCCTCGCCGACCTCGTCCGCCGCGTCGACGCGCCGCTCGCCGTCGACTTCGTGCGCGTCGAGTCCTACGGCGCCGGCACCGAGTCCAGCGGCGCGCCGCGGATCACGTCCGACCTCAAGGTCGACGTCGCCGGGAAGCACGTTGTCGTGGTGAGCACGCCTCTTTCTCTGATCCCCTACCCTCGTGTGTGGATGCAACTGCAATGTCGTCACGTTTCTTCTGCTTCGCGTAGCAGCGGGTCCGTGGAAAAGTCTCGTCTTTTTCGGGGTTACTTTGGTGTGGTCCTGCGCCACGAATTTGTTCGATTTGATCATCTGTTACCCGTCATTCGCTCACGAACGAACTTTGTTGGTCAGGACGATTCACGTGACTTCCTTCATATTGTTTACATCCTTGTGCATTGTTTCACTCAAATCTCTTTGCTTATTACTTTCACTACTGCTGCAATGTTTCATGGTGATGTTTGTGCGTCTCGTGTAGTTTGATGTCCCTGAAAGTTCACATGAAATTTCTAAAAGGACAAGAATGCTGGTTGGATTAAGTAGGATACTACTCTGAATCTGATGCAGATTATACAGTAGTTTGGACAAGACTAGGTGAAGAGGTGTTGATGTACAAGGAGCCGTTTATGATTGTTTAAGCACTCTTTGTACTTTGTATAGGCAACTACTAGTACTATGTTGACTGACAAGACATCTTAATTTACTACTTAAATTCAGAGCTAAACCACTAGCTGAAGAAACTCGGGATAGTGACTGATATGGTGAAATAGGCAACTAAAAAGATGGATGTAACGGTTTTAACTTGTCAGTGCCACAACCAACAAATAATAATCTCAACCTTGTTATATTTTTGTTGTTTTTTGGATTATTTTAGGTTAGATTATTTATCATTCTCTGTAAAGGTCCCTAACTACCTGTCATCGTCTGAGATTATCTCCTACTTGTTGGCCAGTCTGTTTCAACTGGTACCTACTTGTTGCTCAGTTTCTTTCAATTGGTACCTGCTTGTGGGTCAGTCTGTTTTAACTGGAATTTTACAATGATCTCATATCTTGGAAGGTTGAAGATATTGTGGACACAGGGAATACTCTCTCCTGTCTCATTGCTCATTTAAAAAATAAAGGTGCCTCATCCGTATCAGTTTGCGCTTTCCTGGACAAACCAGCAAGAAGGAAAATTGACATTCAGCTAGTAGGTGATGGAAAATTCTACCGTGGCTTTGAGGTACCAATATCATCTCTTTTAATTACTTTTGTATGGCAATCACTTTTAGAAACTAGTTGTTTTGTTGTGAGGTACCATCAGGTTACATTCATTCTCAATTCTCCACCTTGCTATTGTTAAAATATTTTTTGTTCTTTTCAGTGTCCGGATTACTTTGTCGTTGGCTATGGTATGGATTATGCAGAGCTCTACCGAAACTTGCCTTATGTCGGAGTCCTCAAGCCTGAGATGTACAATAAAGATACAAGCAATTAGACTTGGGGCTATAGATGCAACTCAGCAGATCCAAAATTGCAAAAGAAAAATTGTAAAACATTTTAGTTGACATTTGCAGGGATACACTGCTTCATATTGTACAAGAAAGAAGCATGAAGCCTGCTGGTTTATCTCTTCTCCTTGTTAACTTTTGGGGAGCTTCTGTTTTCCAAATATTAGTAGCATATCAGCCCCATTTGCAATGGCGTTTTTGTTCATCACCAAAACTTGCAACCAAGAAGAGATGCGGTTGTAACATTGATACATTTTCAACTTACTGTTGATAGGCTGCAGCTGAAAACATCTGGTCTCGTGCGAAGCTGCATTTTGATAGTGTAGTTGTCTTGTGTCTTTGGCTTGTTGTCCCTGTGGATTGGGAGGAAAAAATAAAAATAAAAATAAAAAAGCAAACTGAGGGACCCGGTGACATCATGGTTTTTTTTTTTTTTGAAGAAGCGTCTTATAAAATTGTGGGTGTATGCATTTTTTATGCTTGCTGAGCATATTCTGTTCGAACGAATATGTAGATCCCTCATGCGGAAGGAATTCCCGGTCTCTAGTTGAGTTCGTCGTTCTAACCGTGCGATGGATTTCGAGCGAACGATTTCACCGTCCACGTAGCATGCAACATCTACCCATTTACGCTACCAATCTCACCGCGCCACGCGTTTCATGGGGCCCACTGGGTCGCGTGAGTTGAACGCGAACAGCCTCCGCATTGACCCAGGGTCATCCTCACCTCTGGACGAAATCGTCGCCTTGTGGTTCGTCGCCTCCAGATGCTGTAGACTTGCCCGCTCCGCCTCCGCCTCTAGCCTCTCTTTCCCGAGCCCAAGCCCCAAGTGAGCCGGCATCGTCCCCTCCTCCTTCCTCGACCGCGGCAACCGCTCTCAAAACCTCGACCCTCTTCCCTTCCTCCTCTCCGGCTACAGACTGGATGCCATCTCCAAGGTTACGAGCAGCGGCAGCGAGTCAGACGGATGCATCTCCTCGCCGCGATGGAGCCCGACTACTGCAACCAGAATAATAGCGGCAGCATCCGCAAAGGGCTTCTGCAACAGCGAGGTGAGGCCGCGTTACACAGTTCACCCTTCCTCTCCTGTCATGTGATTCCACGAGAGCGGTGCCAGTCTGGGCGTGGGTGTTGCCTGTCTTTTCCTCTTCCTTCACGTTTTGGTGCTACAAGTTTTGGTTGCTCCATGCCCACACTGCTATTTTGCTAATCTCGATAGCTTCGGTCTCGGTAGGGTTTCTGTGAGATTTGTGGTGCATACCATCAAAGTTGTTAGTTTAGTTGCTTCTAGAAAATCTTTCACATGCGACAATACTGGAGCAATGGGGATTAGATGATGGGTGTCATATAATAATCTTATGACCCGATATGTAGAAGAGGACCAAATTTTATGATATTTATCTATTATCTATAATTTGTTCTGTTATTTCTTCAGTGAAATCAGAGACAGAGGAGCTGCATGATGGCATTGTGAGTTTTTAGGTACGAGTATTTGATTTGAACCCTGGCTTTGTCAAGATCCTTGGCTTACTACTTTTCATATGCCTCTTTGACCTGACTGATTGTTAGTGGCTCTTCTCTCTCTCTCTCTCTCTCTATGGACCTCTGCAGCTTGCACTGAGTATTGAGCCACATCTGAGCACCCACAATCAACATAAACGCTAAAATAGGACATTTTTATTCCTCCGCATGCTTATTTCAGATTTGATTTCACAGATGTCGGAAAGAGTGAACAACTTGTCGGTTACAAAACCACAAGAAATGGATCCAGGTTTTCAACACCAAGAACCAGCTATTATCCTGCACCAAGGTGAGGATTAATCTTCCGCTTTTGATTGTGCTCAATAACTCATGCAATTGTAGTGTCAAAATCAAAAGTATTAATTTACAGTATTCATTAATTTGTAGTATTCGTATATCATGATAAAGTTTGTGTTGATATTGATTTAGAACACCAAAATTTTCTCATGCAAATGTAGTGTCAAAAGTATTAATTTGCAGTATTCATATTATCATATATCATGATAAAGTTCGTGTTGATATTGATTTAGGACATCAAATTTTTCAGATCTTACAATGTCTTCCCATTACACATAACTAGAGTAGTATGTTATGTTGCACCAAACAACTTTGTTGGGTGTAAGATACATGCTCAAATAAAACATTCTTGATTTTCTAACAAAATGTGTTAGTTGTTACAAACTACTTTTGTGCCCTTCTATATAAATGCATTATTTGTTATTTCATACTTACTGCACACATTTAGCTTACATTGTTCCTTGCTCCCGTTCTAATAGGTAGTTAACTTAATTGAGAGGCCAATCAAGACAGTTACCTTCGGTCCAGGGAAATATTAGCATGTAGCCCATACAAAAGAAACAAACTAGGTACTACTTTGGCTTTTGCCAATAGATGGCAGACAACAACATTCCAGTTTAACTATAAATAAAAACAACTTTCTTATTATTGTTTCCCTGTTTCCCATGCATTATACCATAACGACTATTGCTTATCTAGAAATCAGACAGACTGGAAAACCATAAATGTTCTATAGTGAAATCTAATAATAATCATAACGATGGTTTATTATCTGGTGTCATCCACCTACCTTGTGTCATTAGATCAATAGATTAACATGGCTCAGGTTAGTAAAATAGCAATACTGTCTGATGCCTGTCACAAAGACTTTCATAAACGAGCCGCAAAACCAAAACAGAAGATGAACTTAGACATGTTTCTTAAAGAAAATAGATCCTATTTGGAACATCCAGCTTTATTTTAAGAAACCAAAAAGCAAAACTAACATGTTTACCTCTTTAGAGTAAAGGTCTGTAATTATTTTTTATTTAAATATGTGAGCCCCTAATTCAATATGTGGGCATGGAAAATTATGAATTCCATTCTTAAACAAGATAACATTTGAGCACATGGAACCCCTTAATTCGATGTGACTATGAAAGGTTTGGAATTCTATTGATAAGCTAGATGTACAAGCCAAAGTATTTTTTATCGCGTCTGTTGCTTTTCTCTGTCCCTGAGTTACAAATACAAACTTACGTAAGTCATTTTTGTTTTCATAAAACATTGGCAAGAAGTTGTCCATGCTTTTGTTGGTCTATGTTTTACAGAGACGACTAGTTAATAATCTCTTATGCTTCTATAATATATTTAATCGGTTGAAAATTGCTCTCATCCTAATTTTTTTGAACAGGAAAACATGGTACAATCGTCGGTCGTACCAGAATAGAACCTTGAAAAAGGAAATCTGTTTTCCTTGATCGGGCTACAATTCCCGTCTCTATGATGTCTGCTAGTGAAACTGCAATCGATGTTACTACAAAGACTGATCCGATTCAAAGTAATCCTATTCTAAGTGAAATGTGATAAAAGCATAGTCGTTGATACAGAAGTCCATTACTTATGTAATTGTCTATTAAACAAAACACGTCCATTATTACTTATGTAATTATTTATTAAATAGAAACACTATTACAACGTGTATTTTTTTTCAACATTCTACTGTAACGTGTTTATAGAGATACACATTTTTTTTGACATATGTGCATATGCCCACATATAGAAAATTCAGCCTGTGACAGAAACATGAAATATGATGCGTGTATCAGGGGCGGGTGCGGCGTTAGCGCGCCTCCCATCCTGTACAGAATCCAAGGGAACATTCTTAAACATCGGAGAAGCATACCTGCGGAGAAGTACTCCCTCGGATTGCAAATTGTTGATGTTAGAACAAATGGCTTTGAGTGATGGTTTCAAAATGGAGATCTACTAAAATAAATTAAGTTTCCAATATATTATTTTGCAAAACATAAGACTGTTTTGAATAAACTTGGGAATTCTTCATATTATGATGGGTCTCCCAGTGTAGTGTCTCCCCTGTCCACTCTTCTGTTCTCCAAAACCAGAGAGAAGCCAAATGCTACTGCAGCAACCGAGGTTTTAGCCTCAGTAGAGCAAATCTTCCTCGCAAAAACTTCAGCGCCCTCAGCCATGGCGATGAACTTCTTCTTGTCCACCAGTTTCTCCGCCTCCCTCCTCCCCATCCTCCGCAAGCCAGCAACCGTCCCCTCCGTCTCTTTTTCCCTCAAGCCCCGCCGCTATCTTTCCCTTTCCCGTATCCCTCCCAACCCGCCGCGCTTATCTAGAATCCCCACCTCCTCCTCCTGCAAGCCCCCAACCGCAGGCGTAATCCCCTCCGTGGCGACCGCCTCGAGAACCCTCCTCTTCCTGCTCGTCGCCTCCCTCCTCTCCTTATCCGGCGTCCGCCCACGGCCCGCTCTCGCCTCCGCTCCCACGCCGACCCAACAACCGCAAGAAATCGAAGGGCAGGACGAGCATCAAGAATCCGAAGAATGCAAGCAGCAGGGCGAGGACGATGTCAAGAAATCAGAGGAGGAAGTAAAAGATGAAGAGAGAGAGGAGGCATTGATGCAGCAAGGGAATGAGGAGGAAGAGGAGGAGAAGGGGGAGGAGGACGTCGAGGCCGACGAGGAGGTGAAGATGTATTTGGCGATTCTGAGCCGCAACCCGGGCGACGTGGACGCGCTCAAGTGCGTGCTGTATGCCAAGATGAGGCGCGCGAACTGGGACGGCGCGCTGCGGTACGCGCGTCGGCTGCGGGAGGCCGAGCCCGGCGAGGTGGAGTGGCGGCTGATGGAGGCGCAGCTGCACGAGCTCAGAGGGGACCTGGCCGAGGCCGAGCGGCAGTTCAGGGAAGTCCTCGCGGAGGATCCCCTTCTCATTCGGGCTCTCCATGTGGGTACAGTCTACATGTTCTTATTGAATTGTGCAGCCTTGTCGATTTGGCCACATTGTTTGCATCATATTATCAGATTATGCTAGGAGTACTGATCTATGTCTACCTGTGTGGTGGTCAGTGATCATACATACAAAAACATTCATAACTCTGCCCGTTAAGACAATTGCTATATGACATGGGTGGCGAGGGGGGGAAAATCCATGCCACATTTCCGTGGACATTGTAGATTTGTAGAAGTTACCTAAGCATATGCTCGACTTATGCTCTAAGTCCACAGAATCTTACCTCAAGAAGGAAAAAAATGTTTCACTACAATAGGTAACCAGTTAAATGCTAGTTATTTTCAAATGCAGGATTAGAGAGAGAATTGTTAGGTGCAAGTAGCCCTTGCCAAAAGATAGTTTACGCTGTATCCTTGCATTGTTACCACTTTTTTATTTCATTTTGAGATGGTCGAAAATTAGCTATATAAAAGAGGCTCTTCTCAGCATTAGTAAAATGCAAGCGACTGTAGGCTTCTTTATGGGTTGAGAAATGCAGCAAAACTATTATTTATTGTGTCAGCTAAACGTTTTTTTTTGTATACCAGAGGTTATTAACGGCAATCTAGTCTTGGGACTTACTAAAAACTTGATTGTTATTATGTCCTTATGCGACGAAACAGTTAATACTTCATCATTGTTCTGTAACATCTCTCAGTCTTACAGGGACTTGCACTGTCTATGGATAAGAGACCTGAAGCCTCCAGTGCCATTGAAATGCTTGAAAATGCTTTGCAACTTGCAGTTTCTGAGAAAAGGGTGCCTGAAGAGCGCAATATAAAGCTTTTGATTGCACAAATGCATGTTGTCAAGGTAACACATATCCACAAAAAAAATAGACCGGAGATCTGAATTCATGTTAGTTTTCAAGTGTGTGAATGAAACTTTTGATGACATGCAGAGTGAGTTCGATATTGCATCAGAGAAACTACAGAATCTTATAAACGAGGATCCTCGAGATTTTCGACCTCATCTTTGCCAGGTACTCATTGACCATACATGGATTTGATGTGTCCTAAAAGTCCCTTTTATGCTGGTTCTGACTGTCAATTTTGTTTCAGGGCATTGTCTATGCACTTTTAGACAAGAAAGACGAAGCAAATGTACAATTTGATATATATAGAAGCCTTGTACCGGATGAGTTCCCAGATAAAAGTTTTATCAATGATATTATACTAGCAGCCAAAACAGAGTCGAATGATCGGGTAAAGGAATTTGGATCTGAGTTTGTATGGGAGAAGTGATACATTAGGATAGCTGGAAGGGACCTGGACGTATCGATACTCCTAGTAGGGTAGATAGTCGCGTATTGATGTGCACACAAGTGACTGATGTTGTATTATTTTCTTTTTGACAGAAAATAAGTGCTCCACTGTTTCACACAAATAAAATAATACAAAACAAAGGAAGAGAAGGGGCGGTGTCTCACTGTCTTCTATAACCAATTCTCTTGATTCCTTCTCGGTTCTTTAATCAGTAGTAAAAATATTGAGAACATATTAGGTACTCGTATGCATCACAAAAGCATTTACTAGTGATCTGTATCTAAAAACCGTTGCATCGCCTTACCATGGTCCGGAGGGCCTTAGAGCAACCACAATGTAGCAAAAAAAAAAAAAAGCAGTTCATAGACATTAAATAAATTGCTACAACATATCTAGATACATTGTGCAAGTAGTTTATAGTAAAAAAATAGTACCAGCTATTCATAGTGCTATGGAGTACCTATAAGAACAAAAAATAAGTCTCTCACTCCCTTGCCTCTCCCACCTGATGTCATTTGCTTCGGAAGAGGCTATTGATGGTGAAAAAAGTTAATTTATTTCTTTATGAGTTCTACTAATGTTAGTAACATTATAGAGATTGCAATACTAGATCACGGCCATCCGGACCTATTTATATGGACCTTACTAAAATAAACGTGCCTACTGACATACCGCAAAGGACTGTTATACCAGGGCCGTCTCTACGTATTTGGGGCCCCAGGGCGAAATGCAAAATAGGTGCCTTAAAGTTTTAAAATTCACATGGAGTCATGGACTTGTAGCTAACTATAACTTCAGTACATGCTATTTTTGCAATATTAGAAATGTATCAAAAAATAATGCTAAAAAACAAAGATAGTACTCCATAAATAAATTGACCTTATGTTCTACTAAAAAGTATCCTTCTGATATTTCTTGAGCTGAAGTGTTTGAGGATCAAGTGCATGCCAATTTTTTTGGATGAAATATACCATGTTGAAAAGAAGCATCGGTGTCATTGTTAATTTCATCAGTATGACCACTAACTTCGTTGGTAATATCAGCATTGTCTCCTTGATCAATTTCTGCGACCGAAGCCTCAACTTGTACAACAATGTTAGCATCATCATCATGATTCGCACTCTCCTCAACATTATTAATTTCTGAGTTTGATTTTCAAAACTAAATTGGGATTCTTAGCATCTAATACTAGAAAGATTAATTAAATAAAGAAAAGAACATGGGCTCCGCTGGTGATAGATTGAAAAAAGAAAAAGAGAAAAGAGCATACCCGCTGCTTGCTTGCTTGATGGCTTCACGCCTGAAGTGAGCAGGCCACAGCCCACACGCGTTGCTTCCATGAAGTGGTCTCGTTGTGGTCGAGGAATCGGCTTCCGGAACCAGTGCGTTTGGCTTCACGATTGAGGGGTTGAGCAAGTAGAATATCGCAACGGCGAGGGTGAAGCTTCTGGTGAAAGCCAACGAACAAAATTCATCCACCGATCGAGCGGAACGAAGTGTCCTAAATTCATCCACCGATCGAGCGGAACGAAGTCTGTGGACGTCAGATTACTTGTCTGCCTTTTGCTTTACTTTTGGACTATATTGGGCCTTTTCTCATCTCAAAGTGAATTACAAATTGGAGGCCCCAAGTTTTCGTCCACATCACTACCACCCCTTGTCAATGGGTACATTTTGTTGCCTCCGGCATGGCACCTCGTAACTGTTGTTGCTTCTTATGCTTCCTCATCATTTTCCTCGAGAAAGTATTCAATAAAAATTATCTATTCAGTGGAATTTGTGAAAATATTCTAAAAAACATGCCTAAAGGCTAAAGTTCCGATAAAGTAAAATATACGTACGTGTCAATCATAAGATGAGACACATCCACACAGAATTTTAAATCCAGACTCTACATACTTTAAATGATAAAAGTATATCAAATCATGAAGAAAGAGAACAAATGCACAAATTTGTTTTTCTCCCTCTTTCGTCATGGTTTGTTATTTCGTATATCGTAATATGTCTTGAGTTTGGAATTGGAACTTTTGGGTCATGTCATTTGCATGCCTGTAGATCTATTAGATAATTTTTTAGAGAATTTTCATAATTATATTGAGTGATTTTGCAATGACTTCTATAAAATTATTTCAATTATATTAGCAAAATGTCCATGCGTTGCTATAGGCTTTTAAAATTATATAACAAAATGTCAGTGTATATATTTTTTATATATAGGAAATGATTTTTTTTATTACATAGCAACAAAATTTTGAGATCATAAAAATCGCAATTTGAGGAGCTTTGTGTGATAGAAATTATCGAGACATAGATATTGTTTTCATTATTGAGTAAACTTTCATGGAGGATCATCTCTGAGGACCCTATTCAATTGGGAGCTTGGTGTGCTGTCTATCCAGTACATACTTTGACACCTAAAGATATTCCAGGTCTGTCCAATACACTATAAAATGAAGCCGCAATGGAGAGATCACAACTACATTGGCATGCTTCTTACCCTACAACAGCGGACAAGCCTCAGTTACTTTCATCTTGCCATTGCTTAACTGGAAAACATAATAATGGTTTCCAAACATTTGATATTTGTAAACATCTGATTTAATACCACTTGTAAATGTGTCTAATTTTGCTAGAGTATTTCTTGAGGGTGCAAAGTTTAACCAAAGAAATATAATTTAACCTGAAAAAAAAACACCACGCTCATTATTTTGAACTGGGTATAGTTATACTCTAAAAGTTTATTATTGAGGTGTAAATAAAAAAGATTGAAAGAAACAATTTCACTTTCAGTTCAATTATCGTATTTCTTTCACTTTTAAAAGACAAAAACAGAATGAAAAATTATAATCTCAAATCTTAAACATGGTAGATATAGGATATTATTTGACACAACGCCCTCTGAGGCTCTAACAAGGACTCAAATTTGGGCAGTACGAAACCAAAACATAGTCTAAATTTTCATGTCTTCTTATCCTATCTCCTATCTTTAAAATTCCAATATTGTGTTTCGTATGACAATCTAATTGGTATGACTATACTGGATCAAATAAAGCTTAATAATTTAATATTGTGTTTCCCTTCATAAGCACTCATTGCTGCTCCATGCCTCAGTGCATGATCTGAATATTTGACTGCCTGTGGGTCTGATGGAGGACTGTGCACCATTAACTGACAAATGACCTGGTTTTAACCAAAACAACATGCAAAAAGGTTTTACGTGCAACAACACTAAATCAGTTAGGAGTCGCAGTGTCACTCATCTTTCTTGTGTCCTTTATTGTGACTACGCTAACTCTGGAGATTGTGAGCAACTGATATTTTTCTATAGATAACCACAGACTATTGCAGAGCTTTACTTAGCACGTTCAAAGTGTTACCAACCACACAACCTAATTAATCAATAAAACAAGAATACCAACCTCCTCACCTTATTTAGATCATAATCATAGGCCAGCAGCGATCGTGATGTAGGAATAAGCTAAATTTTGACATCAAATTATTTGTCAGTAGTCAGAACACCAACATATACATTCTGAATTGAACCCTACCAGAGTGTTCTTGCTATGGTCGACATCCATGGAAGTGTTCTTGCTGTAACAGATCTTCCTCTATGGGCTCATCGGCATCCATTGGAGTGACTTGCCTCGGTGGAGAGTTTATTTGGCCAGGATTGAACCAAGCCACACCTCTCCAAGGAGCATCAATCTATACAGCCAATCAACAAAATCGATTCAACTGAAAACTGGAACGAGAAAGAAGGACCATTGCACCTCGTCGTGGCCGACAAAATCACCCTTGCCGTAGTTGTACTCGTCTTCCCAAGCGCAAACGCCCATCGACGAACGCATCTTGCAGGCAAATCTCAGTTTGGGCGACGGCGTCTGATGTCGAGGCTGGGCGCTACGCTCGTGGTGCTTGAGGAAGGGATTCAGACGGGGCAGGTGGTGGGGCCCACATGTAGGAAGACTCCACGTCTCCTACATGACCTGAAGTGGCCACGCAATCGATCGGGGCAGGAGACAGAAAAAATTGGAAGAAACGATCATACCAAAATTAATAGTAGTAGAGATTAACAGAGGTATTCATCTGTTTTCCATTGTTCCTCTATAAAACTCTCTCATCTTCGACGTGGCCCTTAGGACAACCCCACCTGTCAGCCGAGGTTCGCTCCCGCGCCTATATGAGCGCGCCGCGCGCCCCCTACCCGCACCGAAAAACAGAGACGCCTTCCCTCCACGCGGAGCTCCCTGATCGCGCACACCTGCCGATTGCCGAGGCGACGCGCGCTCGAGATCGCTTGAGAGAGAGGGAGTCGGGACGGTTCTAGCGGCGGCGGCCACCGGCGGCTGTACGCGCGGCGGCGGACGAGATGACGGACGGCCACCACTTCAACAACATCTCCCTCGGTGGCCGCGGCGGTGGCGTGAGTTCCCTCTCCCCTTGATCGTCTCTCGTCTCGCTTCTTCTCGGCGAGTCGAGGGCGTCGTCTCGTTAGGGTTTACCTCTTGAATGTTTGATTTTGCTGCGGCGATTTCGCGAGTGAGCTGGACTCCCGAATTTTGCATACTGGGTTTTCATTGCGGCGGATGATTTATTGATTTTCCTCGAGGCATCACGTCTTAGGGTTTCTTGAGGGGATGATAACTTTTATAGATTCCTATAGGATAGAATCCTGGAACAATGTGGGCCTCTCTGTACAAAATGGAATGGACTCCTTGATTTCCTAAGTAATTACTATTGTTCGTTAAAAAAAAGAATAATTACTATTAAATATTTAATCTTAGGAATTAATTTTCGAAACTCTTAACATTGAAGTTGAACTCTTGGAAATTTTCTGTTGGGTCTGTCAAATCGTACTCATTTCCTGATTGTTGCAAGCATTCGCCACAATGGCCTCTCACTTATTATTGTCGAAACGCTGTACAATTTTTTAAGATAACCATGGACACCATAACCATGAGTGAGACAAGTTTAATATATGAATTTATTTGTTCTGAGTTGGTCCACTTAAGGATTTTATTACTCTTATTCACCGGGATTTATCGGTACTATCATACTCAGATATAATGTAAGATCTTTTTCCCCATCTTTGTGAGTTCCTTTTTGCCTTGATTACTGATTGTTCATACTCTGAAGTACTATGAACCAATCTATTCCACCTTTTTTTCATTGAAGAAGACGAAATATAGTCAATCGAATCTGACAATTCTTTATTATGGTTACCACAAATGGTTACACCACTGTGATACTGAAATTCTCTTTGTGATGTGATGGCTTGCGCTCTTGTAGAACCCTGGACAGTTTAAACTTTCTTCTGGAGGGCTCGCATGGAAGAAGCAAGGTGGAGGAAAGATCATTGAGGTTGATAAAGATGATATCACTACCGTAAAATGGATGAAGATCCCTAGATCTTATCAGCTTGGTGTTGGAACGAAGGAGGGCCTCTTTTACAGATTCTTTGGCTTCCGTGAACAGGTGACACTCCCTCCGTTGCTTTCATTTTGATGAAATAAGGCATTCTATATATATACCTAACACAAAGAATAGCTGGAAAGCAAGAATCGGAATCTTCGTATATTATTCCTCAAGATTCAAGAGCCATCTTTGTATATTATAACCATAATTTTTCCATGTCTTTTGTAGGATGTTAGTAGCCTGACTAGCTTTATACAAAAGAACACGGGAATTACACCAGAGGAGAAGCAGCTTTCCGTCAGCGGGCATAATTGGGGTGGAATTGAAATCAATGGTTAGCTAAAATTTCTCCCGTATTATCTGTATTTCATTGTTGTTTGGTAATCTCGGCATTGTTTGATTCCTTTTCTTATTCTTTCCGTTTTAGGGAATATGCTGTGCTTTAATGTTGGCTCACAGGAAGCATTTGAAGTTTCTCTGGCAGATGTGTCACAGACTCAGATGCAAGGGAAGACAGATGTGGTTTTAGAGTTCCATTTAGATGATACTACTGGGGCTAATGAGGTCTGTTCTTTGCCTGATTGTGTTTCCCTTATCTTTTCTTGTTTCCTAGAATTTTATTGGTTGGATGTGCTACTGTGGCTATTTGTTGGGCATTAAGATAGAAGTAAACTATTTTTCTTAGAGCATACCTTGGTATCAACACTGTTGTACTATTTTACACACCATGGTGTCTCTCATTTATTCCTCAACTGTATAACACAAGACTATCCTTTCATCTTTCAGATATGTTATTCCAATAGCACTGATATATGCCAAACTGCTCCTATGGTTAGCCCAAATAGCCATTTGACAAAACTTTTCAAGTTGTTTGCCAAGCTTACAGACATTGATGTATCCTGTTTAGAAGAAATCCAGGCCTGCAATTTATATGTTCTATTTTTATTTTTTGTTATTTATTTTTTTATTGTCGTTGTTGTTATATATGAGCACAACTTCATTCTCCTTCATTTTGACTGCAGAAAGATTCTCTGATGGATTTAAGTTTTCATGTACCGACTACAAATACTCAGTTTGTTGGAGATGAGAACCGTACGCCGGCTCATGTGAGTATGCTTGATACCCACACTATGAAAATATACATATAAGTGCAGCGTAAATTTTAGAATTTCCTTTTCTTTCAGATGTTATGGCAGGAGATCTCAGTTCGTGCTGATGCTGACAGCTCATCAGAGGCAGCAGTAGTTTCATTTGATGGAATTGCGATCCTCACACCAAGGTGAAAATCAAAATTCTTATGGCTACAGAGCACTTGCTTCACTAAATTGCGGATGTGTTATTTAATATATATACATACTATAAAAATTAGCCAATTGCTTTTTTATTTTATTTCAGAGGTAGGTTCAGGATTGAGCTTCACACATCATTTTTACGGCTCCAAGGGCAGGCTAATGATTTCAAAATCCAGTATAGCAGTATTCTTCGCCTTTTTGTTTTGCCAAAGGTTATATTTCTTTCATGTATGTCTTCATGTGATTTTTATTATGCTTACTGTTGACTAATACCTATGTATGGTTTCATCCTTTGCTTTTACACATGTGCAGTCATCGAACCCTCATACCTTTGTGGTTATTACACTTGATCCACCAATTCGGAAAGGACAAACATTATACCCACACATTGTCATTCAGGTGTTGTATAACAATTCAATTTTCACATTAACTTGGATAAAAAATTTATTTGGCATATTTTAATAAAAACTATTTACTTATCCGTGGACAGTTTGAGACAGAGCTTGTAGTTTCAAGGGACCTGGCATTAAGTGAGGAGGTTTTAGCTGAGAAGTACAAGGACAGGGATCTTCAGAGTTCTTACAGGGTGATATGTCTTTTTCACTTCCAATAAATATATGCTTCTTTTTCACTTCCAATAAATATATGCTTGCATCCATTAACATTCGTCATCTGGAAAATGGGTCCTAGTTTCTGTTCATTGTACTTCTCACTGATTAACCTGTGATTTGTCAGTATTCTATTTCTTCACTAAAATGTTTATCCACAGAATTACATGGGATAGTCTATGTTTGATGAAATTATGTGAAGTATCCATAGCCGTACATGCACGTGGTGTAGTGACCTACTTCTTGTATTGAAGTCTGTAATGAAATAAAAGCGTTCTCTAGGTCTTGTGTTATTTTCATCTATCCCAGCCCGCCCGCATCTTATTGTGTTGCCCATCCCTGGACCTTGTATCTTCAACTTTTGTTCTTTATGTACAACTTTCTGGTATATTGATCAGTGTTTCCTTCACTATTTAGCTCAAAGGAACGGTGTCTTTTATTTGTAGGGTCTAATACATGAAATATTTTCCACGGTCCTTAAAGGCCTTTCGGGTGCTAAAGTGACAAGGCCAAGTACATTTCGCAGTTGTCTGGACGGATATGCAGTTAAATCATCACTTAAAGCTGAAGATGGGTTGCTTTATCCGCTTGAAAAGGGGTTCTTCTTTTTGCCGAAACCACCTACACTCATCCTGCATGAGGAGGTCTGTTCTTTTTTGTAAATAAAGTTTACCATGGTGAATATCTGGTTGCCAATATACATTTAATCTTCTATCTCTTTTATTTACTGCAGATTGAATATGTTGAGTTTGAGCGTCATGGTGCTGGTGGTGCTAGTATGTCATCTCACTATTTTGACCTCTTGGTAAAGCTGAAAAATGATCAAGAACATCTCTTTAGAAATATCCAAAGAAATGAATATCATAACCTATTCAACTTCATCAGGTTATTTTTCCCTTTTGTTTTTGTTTTTCATAGTAAGTATACCTGCTGTCTTAATTATATGGAACTGATAAGCTTTTGTTTCTTTTTTTTTTTTAATATGAAAGTGGTAAGCATTTGAAGATCATGAATCTTGGGGATGGCCAAGGTAGAACTGGTGGTGTTACAGCAGTTCTTCAGAGTACTGACGATGACTCTGTTGATCCACATCTGGAGCGTATTAAAAATCAGGCTGGCAATGATGAAAGTGACGAAGAGGTATTCCTCTATTTGTTTGATCTTATATGTGATGGTTTTCAAGGATTGGATTAAAACATTTGCCCATACAATTTCTGTGATTTTTCCCATCATTAGGACGAAGATTTTGTAGCAGAGAAGGAGGATAGTGGATCTCCTACTGATGATTCTGATGAGGAAGGCTCCGATGCTAGTTTGAGCGGAGGAGAAAAGGAGGTGATAAAACCTAATAACACTTCCAGTTTGAACCAGAACCTCTGTAGTAAATACGCAGTGCTAATGAACTTCGTATTCCAGAAATCCTCCAAAAAGGAAGCTACTAGCTCAAAGCCGCCACCAGTGAAGAGGATGCGCAAGGCTGGGGCTGATGAAGGTTCTGAGAAAAAGAAGCCAAAGAAGAAGAAGAAAGATCCCAATGCCCCTAAAAGAGCGATAGCTCCATTCATGTACTTCTCAAAGGCTGAACGAGCTGTAAGTTACTTCTAACCAGAATTTCAGAAGGTCATCTTTTTGACATGGTTAAGTTAAAATAGAGAAACTTCTAGTCGCTCATTTTTTCAAGCCATAAGTTCTTCCATTTCCTATCGTTACCGTTTTATTTAGCTCTGGGATTTTTCTACTTTGCATGCCTATGCTGGGTTGTAGTTTTGTTCAAGATGTGTTATTATATATATACGAGTTATTTGGCTTAGACTTAATTAACTGAAAAGACAAATTCATGTTTAGTTAAATGACATTTGTTTCCCGATGCAGAACATAAAGAGCAGCAATCCTGAACTGGCTACCACAGAGATCGCAAAGAAGCTCGGGGAGAAGTGGCAAAAGATGACTGGTAATAGTCTAGATTTGTGTGTTACGTACACCAAGTCACTGTTCTTCATGTTGGTCATTTGCTTACAAAAATAAACATTGTAGAAGTGGGGAACATCTGTTTTTAATAGTTGCCCCTCGTCCAAATATTGCAGCTGAGGAGAAACAGCCATATGTGGAGCAGTCCCAAGCCGACAAGCAGCGCTACGCGGAAGAGTCAGCCGCCTACCGCAGTGCAGGCGCTCCGGGCACCGGCGGTGGGTCGGAGTAAAGGTTGCACATTTCCACAGCTTAATCGAGGGAATCGCTGAGCTATCGATGTAAATAGGGCCACAAATTACCAAATCCCTTACCTGGCAACCGATCTATCTCGACTAGTGCTACTATATAAAATGGCTTGCTCTGGAATACCATGGAATTGTTCCCTTATCAGTTCTTTTGAGTGTGATCTGTCCCATGAATGACTCCTTTTCACCGTGTGTATCCTGTCTCTTACAGCAGAGGTATAAAACGAGAAACTTATTCTCTGTCCGTAAGGTGCGCACACGATTGTGAATGATAACACAATGGCAAACACTATGAGTTTAAAACAAATCATTTTTATCAGAATTTGGCGTCTTTATAAAAGATTTGAGTGAGGGAGGGAGATGGACTCAAGTCTATAGTGAAGTAGAAAACGAATTTATTTTTAAAATATAATTGCAGGACAATTTTACAAAGCAAACATGCACGTTCCAATTTTCAAGACAAATCACTATGTGGTCTCAAAAAAGATGATGCTTCCTTCATCCTTGGTCTTTTTAAATCGAAGTTTCTTATTAGGTTCGAAACTATTTTTTGTTTTCCTCCATTACCCTTTTGTCAACTCTCGTAGCTTCCACCGGACGTTACCAAGACGTGGAAAAAATGACTCTATCCTCTTTTTCTCCTTTCTCTGTCACATGAGTAACACGAGCATAATAGAGAGAGTGGCAGCGTGAGCCGACCATGGAGGATGGGGTGATTAGGGATGAAAGCGGCCGCAAACGATCGGAAGAAGGTTTAATTATTTTTGCTTTCATATTTTTTTCCGGAAGCGAAATCGATAACGGTATTAACAGAAACGAATACGATGCCAGTATTTCGGTAAAGTCGGAAATGATATTATTATAACTAAAACGAACGGTATCGATCAGGAATTGATATTAACAATCAGAAACATAAATCGTAGTATGACACTGATAAAATAGAGAAATTGAAGGTGTCATTCTTGCGTCTCGACGACGGCACAGGGATCATGATAAACTAGCTGTAGCATATTGATTATTTAATAATTATATGTACATGTATGAAAAAATATATTTATAAAAACAAAAAGTAGACAAAATTTATATTGAGAAATTTATGATTTATTTTAGTATAGAAGAATCACTTAGCTTTTAGAGAGATTTGCTATAATCAAAATACTGAATATGATAATTACCACTTTTGCTTCCAGTTCTTCGGAATATCATTTTCGCGTGTTACGATCGATAAAATACGAAAACGAGCATCGGTAAACCGATAATTACCACTTTTGCTTTCATCCCTAGGGGTGACTAAGGGGGATGTTCTACCGTGGTTCCAAAGCTCTAGTCATTGCTGTTCTCTAATAGCAACAACAATGTTTAGAACCGACTTGGATAATAAGAGTGGTCCCAGATTCAGTCGGTTGTAGTTGTTTAGATCTCCATAATGCTTATGTAACCGGATGAGATAAGATTGACCCCACCGATGAAAAAACAATTGCAGTCGGCAACCTTCGTCTCTTTCTTTCCCGCAAGATCCCCAATTCTTCTCTAGTTCTCTTTGTCGTCAGTCCAAAATCTCTTAAATCGTCTAAATCTCTGCCGCTGAAGAAGATTGTAGGATGAGAAATCGAACACATTCGCTGGCTCCTGCTCCTTCCCAATCCGATCGAAACCGATTTGCTCTGATTTTATGATAGAAACAATGGAAGATGCGCACACGCGCGACGGACGGCGAGGCGGCGACCTCGTCCAAGGTTGGTGCGTGCGGGATGCTAGCAGCCGAGCATGCGCGCGGGTCAGGGCGCTGGCATGCGCGCGGTGGGCTAGCGAGCGGCTCGTGCTTGGCTCTCGCGGGCAGCCTGGCATGAGCGTGGCAGGCTGTTGGCCACCGGTTGGCTCTCGGTTGGTTTGGTGAGTGCATCCAACTATCTTGAGATCCAAAACCTTGAAATCTTATTGGTGCTGATTGCAACCAATTTCCTTGTTGAAAGCTTGGAGGAGATTGGCCATACGGTGGAAAATTGCTTGCATGGCTAAACGGGTTGAAGTTCTGAAAATTAGGTGCTAAGTACTGGGAAAATTGAGGTGGAGAAAATATGGTGGGGATTTGCATAGGAGGAGAGCTTGGGTTAGAACTAGGAGAGCTTTGGTTTGGTGAGGATTGACTATGCATGTTTATGAAATCTTTGTCTGGATCCATTTGTGAAGTTTGAAGGTTGTTTGATTTGTTGATCTGTGTTATTTTGTAAGTGCCTGGTGAGCAACGATCGGAAGCAATGGCTACAAAAGCCAAGTGAAGGCGGGGAGGAGGGAACAAGCAACGGTTAACTGCTTCGAATAGTTTATTGTACAGGAACAATCCCACTATACAAATATTGTAAACAATAAAGCTTGTTGCCGGCAGTAGCGTTGTGGCCCGGTTTTAGCTACTGTCGACTGCCATAATGTTTACTATCTACTTCTACACAACATTTATTGCCTATTACCGGGTTTGTTTCTCCATTGTGGTTGCCGTAAGGGAAACCACAATGCTTACTATCCGTCTCGGTAGTATGCTGTAAGTTGGTTTTAACTGTTTATGAAGCTCACAATACTTATAACGTGTTGCATACTGTACATGATCCCACTGGATAATAAAAAAAAATCCATCTATCTTTCAACCGCTCCTTCTCAACAGGTCCGATTCCTCATCCTCCTATGTCTGTTTTCCTTTTTCCTCTGTCATCAATCTCTACAACTTATTAATTGAGGTGAGGTCATCTAGACCACTTATTTTCGTGTCCAGATGTATCCATAACATTATCGTATTCAGTTTGTATCCTATAATGATTCACCAATCAATTTGAGTCATTTTTGAACCATTTTCTAATCCTTTGTTGAATTGGATTCCGATTTCAATTCGATATTTCATACTAACAATAATTAATCATCTATTACTTTAACATCATATTTTGGATTGAAACTAATAACAAGAATTCCAATAATAACTCACTCCAAAATTATTATAATGAATATTCTTTTTAAAACTCAAAAAGGCAAAGCAAAAAAATGATTAATTGAAAATCTTTTATAGTTACAAAAAAATATTCTAACTATAAAATTTTTTAACAAAGACCCGTGACAATACACGGGTATTTTGCTAGTGATTTTTTATTTCTTGTTACTCCGATTTCCACAATACTTACTACCTGCTATTTATTGCCTACTACCGGATTTATTCTCACATTGTGGTTGCTCTAACGGATTCAAGGTGCTCATATCCTCTACACTCAGCGCACACGAGGGTCAACAGGATACGAGGCGCATGCCTTTTTTTTTAGGTCAAATAGGAAATTGTCTCTTTTTCTTTTCAATCCTCTTTTTTTGGATTTTGTGAATTTCATATCTCTTGATTGATGTTACTCTCTTTGTTTTCTAAATCCTATTGTTTAGACAACACCGACAAGTTCTATTCGTGTTCAATCTGGCGGTCAGAACGATAGGAATTAGTGAACAGAGGAAGTAAGTTTTTTTTAACTTACCATTTTTTAAATAAAAAATATAAAAAATCCTAATGAGCATGTTTTTTTTTGGAGACCTTTCATGATTTAACATCGAATAGCTTTCACATATGGAGTAGTTTCTGCAGACATAGTAGAACATGTAAAATTCACTACGTAAACGACTCGTGGGAGAGCAGAACTCGATGATGCAAATCAAAATTCTCCGTGATTTATCGTCGAAGAAAAGGTCTCCTCACAATATATAGTTGACACTCATCATGTCAAAATCAAATACGTGCCGCGTCGTGGTGTTCGTTTTAATCCCGCAGCCCGTACCGACCGAGTTACCTTCCAACTTCCGCCGCCATATAGGTCCCACCGTACCTGCTACCCGCCTGCTCTTTTCTCTCTCATCGCGTCGCCCTCCTCCAAACCAGCTCAACCCCTCCCCACGCCGCACCCCCCACCTCGCCCGTCTCCGCCCCCAGGCTAGGGTTTCCTCCGCGGCCGCCTCATCCTCGCACGCGGCCCGCCCGCAGCCATGGCGTTGGTGCAGGCGGGCATGGGCCTCACCCGCGTCGTCGTCCTCGTCGGCACCGGCGTTGCCGGCTCCTTAGTCCTCCGCAATGGCCGCCTCTCCGAGGTCCTAGGCGAGCTTCAGGTGCGTCGCATCTGCTGGCCACGCGCCGCGCCGCTCTCCCGTCTCGAAGTTCGCTTGCGATCCGGCCTCCTGATCCTGGGAGCATGCTATTAACATGCTTGGGTTTCTGATGATCCGTCCCGTGTGGGCTTGCAGGAGATACTGGACAAGGGGAGCAAAGGGAAGGGCGGTGGTGAAGGGGAATCAAGCATCGACGAAGCGCTTCTCTCGCAGGTTTGTCTGATCTCCCTTCTCTCCCAATGATTGATTAGTTTGTTTTCTTGTTGGGTGTAGCTGAGATGTGACATGCTGTTAGGATTTTTATTACTCGCGAATATTCGCTAGCGCCTATTACTACCCACGAATTATTCCGATTCAATATGAACACTATGTGATTTTGCCACTAGTTTTGTCCCTCTATGAATGACCAATTTTGAATAGTGGAGAACATGGTATGCATTGAATGCTATAGGCTTACTTCGAGTTCTGTAGTTCTAGTGGTCCAATGATAATAATATCCTTACCTTAGTAGTGCCTTCTAATTTTCTAGATGAAAAAAATCAGAAATTAGTATATTAGATCCCTAATGCTGACCAGACATTGCTTTGCTTAGATTGTTCTGTGTTATTCTCATGTGAATTCTTCTTTTGCTATTGCGAAGTGGTGGAGTAGGTATTTCCATACTTTAGATCTCTAAAGTTGACCAAAATTAATTTGCTGAGATTGTTTTATGTTATTATGTGTTCTCTTCTTTTGATACTGCAGAGTGTTAGACTAGATATTTCCAGCCCTGTAAGTTTGCTAAATTCTTTGAACTCGATAAATACTTAACATTTTAACTAAAATCAACATAGAACCCTTAGTTCTCCATGTCTGTCGTCCGCCACTGCACCTTCCTTTTAATATGGTTCTTTCCCAAGCATGTGTTTGTCCCTAAAAACTAACCATGAGAAACAAATCCTTTTATCTGAACTATTCTAATGATCCTTGTGGCGTACAATACCGCAATTGTATCATGCCTCCCACATGTTTTCTCATCCATTGAATTATTTCTTGTGCAATGTTTTTTTTTTAAAAAAAGGTAAAAGAGATTAATTTCAGTCCAGTGTTTTGTTCACACTTCAGGTAAATTTTGATACAAGTTCTTTTGGTATTGCAAACAAAGCGATGGATTTGGTATGTCCATCTTGTAGTTCTTGTTTGGATACAAAGCATTTTGAGAGTTTTGGAAGAACACTACGGTAACATAGTATTGCTAAAAGTGCAACCATATTGAAGTTTTAGAAACTTCAGTTGGACTTCTTTTTTTTCTCTCTAAACCGTGGTTGTAGTTTTTAAAACTGTAGTTTCCTGATACTGTAGTTTTGGTAACGTAACATCCAAACAAGACTAATGTTTTCTAAGTTCTTTGGAGTCGATAATTATTTAACTAATGTCAAAACAGAACGCTTATAGTTAGGATAATTATTCTGCTATCACTGTTACTGTTTATGTGTGGCATCTCTGTATGTGGAATTCAGAACCCTTGGTACTATTGGAACTGTATTGGCTTTGCATTGATTTTTAGATCTTTATAAGTAGGAGTATACGATGTGCATTAGGAGTGTTGAAAGGGCAAGGAGTTATGTAGAGTTGTAGAGGGACTAGACTGTTTACTGGGTTGAAAATTTTTTATAGCCCAAGCTTCATGCCAACAAGTAAACAAGTGTAGTTGGTTTACTATATAGATTATTCTAGATTATTCTTGTCTTTGTAGATACATTGAGTCTAAATACTGGACCCACTGATGGATAGGATACCAAATATTTATCAATAGGCTGGGATACTTGTAAGATTGAGGTCAATAATTTGGTTGTTAAGATGAAGCATTCCCCATAGGCCTTCTACAGCAGCGTGGGTCTTGTCCATAGACCTTGGTGCAGTGGATGACAAACACTGTATGTTGTAGTTACTCCAATAAAAAGTAATGTGAGTAGTGAAGCTGAGCATATGTTCCCTTGATAAAAAAAGAAGCTGGGCATGGCTCTTTACCATTAGTCTGCAATTTTGATATTTTGCATGTGGTATTTCCATAATTTCTAAAATTATTCTATAAATGCACAATTGTCTATCTGACTCATTATACAACATAGATTTCATTTATCCTTAATGGGCATGCTCATTCAGTTTTCTCATATGAACGTGGATTCCTTTCTTGATAGATTCGTAACCTATCCATGGAGGTCCGACAAATATCTTCTTCGCGTTCAGTAACTGTTGTTAATGGAGGTTCTGGTCAAACAGGTTTGTCTTGTTAGCTATGAATTTGACTTCTAAAAGGGATCAAACTGAGAAATAATTATGGTTTTTTTTCATCATATTATATGCTTGGTGATGTATCAAACCTGATAATTTTATTGTTATTCATCTTGCAGGACTATCAGGCCTGATAATACCTGTGGCAACTGTTGGAGCACTGGGTTATGGTTATATGTGGTGGAAAGTATGTATTCCCCGTATATCATATATTTTATTTTATTTTATGCTAGCAGTATTTCAACTGCCAAAATGGTAGACAGAAGCTGATTTAGGTGTGGCTCATGTTCCTTTTCTTCTTTTAAGGCAGTAGCTTGTACCCGTACTTCTTGAATCACTCTTCTACTACCATTTATTCATTAACTGTAATGTTGAAAAGAATTATTCACTTTAATTGTCCAGGGCATCTCGTTCTCTGATCTAATGTATGTCACCAAGCGCAACATGGCTAATGCTGTTTCAAGTATGACGAAGCACTTGGAGCAAGTGCAAAGCTCTCTTGCTGTAAGTGTTCCCTCACTATTCATTTCTGCCAGCAATCTGTTGCTTGTGCTCGGACTGATATCTTTGATTATGGAAGTTACGAGCTGCGTGTTTCTGCCACATTTTTGCTGTCATTGTTGATATCTTTTCAACTGCGTGTTCTAACCTTGTTCTTGTTTATGCAGGCTGCTAAAAGACATTTGACACAGCGCATTGAAAAGTTGGATGATAAATTGGATCAGCAAAAGGCTCTATCTGGACAAATAAGAGATGATGTATTTTTCCTTCAATACAACTTATTCATTGCAGTTTGTTTACCCTTAATTTTTTTATACTGAAGTGATCTATTGGCCTAGCATTGTTTATATAGTTTTCAAATACTTTGCTATTCAGGTTACTGATGCTCGCCTGAAGCTTGAGAACATTGGTTCTGAAATAAAAAACATCAAAGACTTGGTCTGGGGTCTGGTAAGTGTATAGCTGATAGAGTAAGCCCATATAATTTTTTTCTGACTTTTTTTATGTTAACCCCTTGTACTTCTGTAGGATGGAAAAATTGATTCAATGGAAGCCAAGCAGGTAAGCCTTCTCTCCTTGAGTATTTTCGGTTATTATTTCAGTCCAGTTTGCCTTTTCTTCTTAAAATGAAATGTAGACCGAAATAATGTGTTTTGAAGGTATAATAGGAAGATCTGTCCTCCAATTTAGCTTGTAATATCTTTTCCGAGCTCTGCTATTTTTCACTGGGAATTGTTAAAATGGTAGATGATGCATGCTTTTGATTAAAACGGATGTGGTGTCGTTTGGATAATATAGCTTAAGTTCATTGTACTATTTTTTTCTTATGTTAACCAAAGTATTCTGTCTTTTACAGGATTTTTCATGCGCCGGTGTGATGTACCTATGCCAATTCATAGAGCAAAGTGGTGGAAAACTGCCAGAACGCCTGGTAAATATGTGTATTTATTTATAGTTTATGGTGCTGCATGCTCCTGGTCTATTTGTCTGGTCCACTTAACATCCAATGTTTAATTGCTACAGGAAGGCCCAAAAGTGACCCGGAAGCCTTTCGGTGGTCAAAAACTTATACAGGTGAGTTGCAAACCTGTTTTTTTTAGGCAGTAACCCTAGCGTGCTGCAATTGAAGTAGCCTGACTAATGGATAATCAAATTACATTCCAGGGTTTGCAACTGGCCATAGAGTCAGGGAATTTTGACAAGAGCGCCATTGAGTCACTACTGGATAACACTGATTCCTCTGATAAGATAAGCAGGTTTGATTACCTAAGCATCTCTCCCGTGCATACAGATTTTGTTTTACATGTACATCGGGTAGACAGATCAAACTAATTTCTCTATGCACTGTTCTTTAGGTCAAGCTCCATCAAATCTGTCAGCTAAATCATTTTCTGGTCTCTAGGGCGAAACGGCTACCAGATTCATGCCCCACCAGAATGTAAAGAGTTTTCATTAAATTAGAGTAAAAACATGTAAAGAGCACTGCAGCCTTTTCTATAGTTATTTGCTTGCAGGAAGTGCTGTTTGTTAAATTTGTACTAAGCTTGAGCAATGCTAATAGTTATTTGGGAATGGGGGAGGTCATGCCTTTCTGGCTTCGGTTGTGACAGATTTTGTGCCAAAACTTTACCGTAAATAAACAGGCAGCACTTATGGTTGGCATTTGACAATGTTACCTTCCAATTCCAGCATCTTCTTTTAATGTATCGTTTATTTCACATCGTATTTTGTGCATTACACTGTTTATGCATGACTGGCGCATCTTGTCATCAGTGTTTGTGGGATAGTGGATTATCGGCAGCAGCTGTGCTAACTTTAGATTGTACCCAGCTGACGTGCTAACTCGTGGATTGTTGCCAGCATATGTGCCGAACTTATATATTCTGTTGCCTTCGAGAACCGTGCAATACTAAGAAAAGGGAGTATGACGTGCTGTGAAATCAGGTTTGTTCGTCTGTGTCATCCGTATGTGCCTTGTGGCCTGTGAGGGGCCAAAGGACTTTGTGCTCCGCGGGGTGCCTGTCCAGATGTTGAGTTTGGATGCAACCCAGTTTATATCACCTCTGATGCTAGCCAGCTGACTAGGTAACACATTCAGCAGTTGAATGTGTTACCACTTGGGACATGTCTCATATGTATACTCCACCGATCACCTTCTTCAAACGCACAATCCTTGGTCGTATCTTTCGTAGTCGTAATGGGCTCAAATTACGGACGGGGTTTCAGTGTGGCGCTATCATCATAGAGCTATACCACACACAATGGTAACGACTTCATGTGGCTTTTAAATCTCATGGTGTGCGTGTCATAAAAAACAAGGGTGTTGGTGCGTCCCCACCATAGTCTATCCGGAGCGTTGTATTGGGCAACACGTTCATCGAATTCATTCTTTGGGCCTCCATCGCTCTTTCCTTTCATTGTACATCCTTGTCACGCGTTATGGCGCGATATAACAAGTCGTTTTTGCTTAACTAAAATGTGGCGAGTGCGGGGAGGGCTGCTCCATCCATGCACTTGTCAGCGCGGACTTGATTGCACTCGTAGGTTGGCCAGCCTATGCGGCATGGCGCCATCTACTTAACCATCAAGGCATCGTCATGCTCCACCAGTAACATTTTCTATCCCTGACTCGATCGCGGCCGGCTTTGTGAACATAACAATTGGCGTCACCCCAGGATCCAGTGTCAACAGGTTAGTTGACAATCGAGCGGCCTGTTCCGGACTGAACAGCGCCATCACTATCTTTGGATAAACAAAATCCCATCCACTTGAAGCTTTGGTTTCTTGACTGAAGGTGCCATCACACTTCGAGTTTCAATACAATTCTATTGACGACTCCGGCTTGTCCCAGCTTCTTTTAATCTCTTCCTTCATTCACTAGTCTAGGAGATAAGTAATTAACTAGCTGATCACTTTGTCAGTACTACCACATAAGTTCCTGGTCTGGTGACGCGCAGCAACGAACGACATGGACAAAAGTCTACTCAGGTGACGTCGTCATCATCATCATCAAAAGAAGGCGGTCAACTCCCCGAGGAAGGCGTCCACGTGTTCCTCCCTGACGCATCGCGCCAGCACGTTGGCCCCGTCCTTCCTCCTGCACGGCGGGCACGCGACGCAGTACGGCACCGGCATCCGGTTGAAGCGGCACATCACCCTCGCCGGCGTCCCGCCGCCGAAGTCCACCGCGTCGGCGCCCAGGTTCCGCCAGCTCGTCACGTCCAGCGCGTTGTACCCGAACATCACATCCTCGTCGTCTAGCTGATCTTCATGACCTTCTTCTTCACCGGCGCCATCGTCCTTCTTCTTGATCCTGAACTGGTGTAGCATCTGCTGCTTAGCGCGCTTGATCAGCCTGACCACGTCGACGACGCTGCCGTTGGCCACCTCGCCGCTCGTGGGCACGGCCACCGCCGACGTGATGCAGTTGCCGTAGTACCCGCGCTCGGCACCCACCAGGTCGCGCACGCTGGCCGCGAACACGAGTGGGGCCGGGGCGTCAGCGTCAGTCATGACCACGCGCGTGCGGCACCGCCACAGAACCGCCACGACCGCCTCGAACACGGTACACGCCTCCTCACCTTCCCCGGCGGCGGCGGCGAACTCCGATTTGACGCGGCTGATGCAGTGGAAGGGGACGGTGACGTCGAGGTACGCGAAGTCCCGCGGCGGGAGCTCGAGCAGCGCGCGCTCCATGGCGGCGACGGCGGGCGGCAGCGGCGGGAGAGAGGCATCGTCGTCGCCGCAGGTGACGGGGAGGACGGACGGGCGGGGAGCGCCGCGCGCGAGCTCGCCGGCGGCGCGGAGGAGCCGCGCGAACCCCGTGCCGTCGGCGACGGCGTGGTTGCGCGTCGCGGCGAGGACGAACCCGCCGCAGGCGAACTCCGTCACCTGCACCAGCAGCAGCGGGTCCGTCGCCCGGAACCCCTCTTCGCCGACGCCGGCGGCGAGGTCCCTCATCAGCGGCGCGCTGTCGTTGCCGAACGGCGGGTCGAGGAGCTTGACGTCGGCGAGGGAGCAGTCGGCCGTCGCGGACACGAAGGAGACGCCCTCCCCCGTGCACGCGATGCGGAGGTCGTCGTCGCCGGAGACGACGAGGCGGCCGGCGACGGGAAAGTAGTGGACCAGGGCGCGAGACAAGCCCCGCCGCACGGTCTCGGCAGGATCGGGGATGGCGTGGTCGAAGACGTGGTACGACGTCACGGGGAAGAAGGCGAGGGCCTTGTCGAACGACGTGAGGGTGATGCGCTCTGACACCGCCTGCGGCGCGGTGGCTGGGCCCACGAGCACCGGCGAGGACTTGGTCACGGTGATGGTCATTGTGTTGCAACTGGTGATTCTCGCTGGTGGGGACTTGCGAGCTGTTAACTTTTGTATTTACAGGACGGGCTCGTCACGAGGAGCGAGGACGACCGTGGCGAGAGCGCGCTCCACTTCGCTGGCTTGCCACTGGACAGACAGATGTATTGGCAGGTTGCACATCAGTGTGTGAGCTGGCGATCCAAGTGACCTGGACTGCCACGAGGACCAGGCGCGCGCTTTGCTTCTGGGCTCAGAGGCCGCGTTCTGCTGAGAAACGTTCATATGCGCTCGCGTGACACGCATCGGTTGTTGGGTTTTCGTACGGGTGGTGAAACACAGTTTGGACGCATCAATCAATCACTTTCACATGTTTTGTCGAAAGTGATATCCGGAACTGTTGGGAAAAAAAAAGAAACGTTGTTGACAGAATGGATCGGGAACATGCCGATATTCATAGAGAATCGATAATTCAGAACTATATTCCTATGATGAAGCATTGGATATGCTTATGTCCAATTAAACACCTGGAGAGCTACGAGACCAAGCTAAAGAAGCTGGAGACCATGGTGGTCCAGAAAGATTGAGGAGCTCAAGTGTAGGCCTGAGAACTTGGCGGCGACCGAAGAAGCTGGTTACAAGTTGGAAGTCCTGTGATAAGCTCCCAGAAGTAGGGAGTCTGAAGCTCTTCAACAACCGCCCAGAAGAGAAGGAATGGTGTCTCAAGGACCGAAGTCTCCAGTGGTAGTGTTTGTTCGCATGTACGGTGACTTAGGACGAGTGTTTTTGTTCTGGTGCTTTCCTGGTAGCTTTAGGGAGAGTGCGAGTTTTTTTTTTTCCCTTCTAAACTGTGCTGTAAGCGCTCGCGTGACACGCATCCGTTGGGCTTTGGTACGGGTGCTGAAACACAGTTTGGAGACCATCGACGGAGGCCGGCCTCAATCAATCACTTACACATGCTTCGTCCAAAGTTATATCCGGAACTGTTGGGGAAAAAAAAACAGAAACGTTATTGACAGAATGGATCGGGAACATGCCGATATTCATCGAGAATCGATAATTCACAACGAAAAGTATTGATTTGTGGTGTAGCCCACCTCAATGTCATAAGGCTTCATGAATGTGATATTCTGTTGGGATCAACAATGTCGTGAGAGATGTACACATGAACAGAAGTTTATAGTGGGGGATGACAGGAGAAAGTCGATGGTTGGATCCACTGTCAGCAATTTCAGTTACGTCGTGTGAGCACCATTCGTTGTTGTATATTCGGTCATTCAGATGATGTTCCAGATATTACTACGCGTAGCATCGCTTGTCAAACCCCCAAAATCAGAGAAAGATGAGGTTCCGAAAACATAACTTAAATTGCACAAATAACATTAGACCATTTCAGTTGCCGTCTACGACCTGAACGGATCATAGGTAAATTGGTTACACAAGCCTTAATTAAAAAGTTCAAAATGCAAGAGGTTAACTAACTTGTCCACAGCTTCAATTACACTCACTAACTTTAAGCACAAGATATGCATCAATCAATTGTACAATATAGTATGCATATACTGCTAGCAAGATCATAGGGCAACTCTTCATAGACTAGACTATACCTGTCCAAGTGGGCCGGGCTAAATGGACCGGCACAAGACCCACCTATTTTGGCCCGGCTCGAGCACGGCCCGACACGATGCTTGACGGGCCGTGCCGGCCTGTGGCCCGTCATGGACCGTGCCTAGGCCTAGCCACAGGCCTATCGGGCCGGCCCAAGCACGACCCGTTTATCATGACCCGTTTAGCCCGTAAGACACGGCACGACCTATCATGGCCGGTCAAATAAAATGATTAATATTTTAATATTTACATTAAAAATTAAATATTTTTAATTCAAATTTATTGATAGAAAATATTTTTCTATATAAATATTTAAATTTTGGAAAAAAATTGCGCATATAAAATTTAATCAGGCTTCGGGCCAGCCCGGCCTGAATAGCCCATCGGGCCAACGGGCTAGCCCGGCCCATGTAAGACGAGCCGTGCCATGCTTGGGCTTGGGCACAGACCCATCGGGCCGGCACAACACAGCCCGTTAAGCAGACGGGTCATGCCGACTCGTTAAGCCTACGGCCCGGCCCGTGACGGGCTCGTGCCAGGCCAGCCCGACACGGCCCGTTGGCCAGGTATAGACTATACACTCACTATGATGCAGCTGCAAGGAAGAAGCTGAATCTGGATTCAGTTCTCTAACTACAAGGCTCCAAGTTCCTCTCCAATCTCGATTCAGTTCTCTAACTACAAGGCTACCAAGACTGTATGGACAACAGTTCATCCGCATAGTACACACTATGCACTCACTATGATGCAGCTGCAAGGAAGAAGATAGATCTGGATACATTTATCTAACTACAAGGCTCCATGTTCCTCTCCAGATAAGAACTTGCGGGCCCATGCTTCAAGGTACTCCTTGCCCATGTTCATGAAAAAGCTCCGATGAACTTCAAACTCTGGCTTACAAAGATATATTCCAACTGATAGCCTGTCAGCAGGTGTCAATGGAATTTCTTTTAGCATGTCCCAGAGAGGTGCATTTGGGTCAGATGTGGATGGCCGAATTGGTTTCGTAACACTGTCACGAATCCCTATTAAGTTTCGGTTCAACATATTGATATTCCTACCATCACGTTGCACTGGAGCCTGCGGTTTTGGACGTGGTTTTGTTTTTGTTTTGCTGACTATTTTCATCTTTGTTGCGGTAGGCTTGAGAGCAGCTAATGTGCTCTCGGCAGACCCGGATGGTTGTGCAGATGGCGGACTAGTGCCTGACATCACTTCACAAGGCACCTCACCGCTACTTGTTGCCACCTCATGGTGGTTGTCTCCACCCTCCAGCACTATGTTGTCCAAGTCTGCCCCATCATTATTTTCTTCCCCGTCTTTGTTTGTATCTTCTCTCTCTTCGTTTGTATCAGCACAAGTGGCTATAATGTGCAATGTGTCCTGGGCTTCCAACTCATCATCAGAATCATAAAGCAGCACAGGGTTTCTCATGCAGACAGCATCTAGTTGGCCATCATTGAAGAGCGCTAGTAGATGGTCAAAGAATGGAATGGGCTTAGCAATAATAGCACGCTCTGTTATCTACACAAGAAAGGTGTTCGTTAGCTCAGTGAGTAAACAAGAAATGAATTCCAATGATAATACTTACAGGTAAACGAGCCATTGTGGACGGAGGAAGTACAAGCATTTTGTGTTTCTTGTCAAACCTGCTTCCATCCTCATTGGCATACCGGATTACAATAATCCAAATCTCCTTGAAACGCCTAAAATGGCGATGGACCTGGTCAACAGAGAAACTGGTTTTGAATTTTCCGTTTACTGCAGATGTGCACCAAATATGGTGCTCCTTCTTGAACTTGGTCTTAGGCGGCATTCCTTTTTTCTTCTCGAGGTACCAATCAAGCAAAAACTTTGACATCACTCTAGGCCAATTTGTGGCTTTTGCCCTTTTGACTCTAGGAGTGTTATTGCCTTCTCCTAGGTCCATGATTTGATCTACAACAAAGAAGGTATAGTGACAGTAAGTAGGAATATCTTCTCAAGAAGGTATACATTAATACAGTAAAGTGATAATAGATGTAAATGACATGAGGTCTACACAGCAAAACTACAGGCAGATAAAAGGTCCAAACTCCAAAAGACCTAATAGTTGAATCAGACTGCACTATAGCATCAAGAACACACATCAATTGATGCTACTTAAAGCGAACGATTTCTCTAGATGATGTCAATAATTTAAGCTCTTTTTTTCCTTTCACAAGCATGATATCTTGGTCCAATAAGCATGGTGGTGTAATATTGCATCAAGGTTGTCAACATTTAGTAAACAGGACATCAATCAAATCTAAGATTATATTTAAAATAGTAGAATGTAGAGGCGATACTTGAAATTCATGTCAAGTAACAAGGTAGTAGAAGATAATGGCTCAATGAATAAAGAAATGAACTTGCCACTGAAAACTAGTATATAGCACTGAAAATAAATTTTAAGTTACTCTCGAAGAGCACGAGTCAGAGTCATTCCTGTTGATCCAATGTACTATCAATTGTTTGTTTAGCTCTGCGTGATCTCTGGGACTTACTTCTCAGATAACACCCTATGAAATTATTCTATCAACTTTCTTCATTATCCAATATCCAAGCTCAGTAATTAAGTAGTATCTAACTCTGTAGCATGAAACATGACACTAAAATTCTTACGAGGGCCCTCCACGGAAGGAAAAGCTTATGAGCAAGGATTAAAATTCACTTCTTCCAGATTCAAATCCTATCTCCACTGTCACATGATGACAAATATATTTAGTAAACGAGCAAAACTCGGAGGTGAAGCATCTATGCGGCCTACCATGATAAACCCACATTCATACTTCTTTAAATGGTACCGGAGACATATATGGGTGTTAGTACACTGGACTTAATAGTAGCATAATGTCAATCAGCTAAACTACAAGGCCACATTCATACTTGAAACGGTATTGGAAACATCTATAGGTGTTAGTATACTTGACTTAAAACTGTGTGCCATCAATCAGCTAATGGTACTAATCTACAAGTCAAATAAATCTAAGTATTGCATTGCAAAAAGTATTATTCATTTCATTCAGCACAAACAAGATTGGCATTCCACAACTGCAGGGATCAAGTAATCTGCTTGATCTAATAAGGCCCTTAGGTGTTAGGACTTAGAACTATTATGCCCAAGAAAGCCCAATTTGGTTTGAAAGTATTGTTACTCTGCAGGCAGCCACGAAAATGCCTCCATATACAAATTTTGTAAACACCCATGGTCCTTGCTCATCTGTTATGGGTTCAAGCCCATGTTAAGCAGACAAAAGAAAAAAGGATGGAAAACACAGAAATGACAATCAGAACGCATATAGGTGCAAAGCTCATAACAGGTAAACTGACAATGGCTTCGGTCAGGTAGTGTGTGTTTTGTGCAAAAGGCGCGCATGTAAACTATAAGTCAAACACCCTTTCATCTCTGGTTCAGGATGGGAGGATGTGATGTAATTACGACCGTGTCTCTTCTCCTATTAATAAAAAGAAGCACAGCTCTCTTGTGTTTTTGAGAAAAAAAGGTAAACTGACATTGAACCAATGCGCAACCCTCGGTTCGTGTTTCATGTTAACATTTGTGATGCAACAACCAGTTGTTTCAATGGTACTAACAAAAACATGAAGATCAACAACTCTTAATTGCATACACTTTACTGCTACTCTGAAAAGCATGTATTTCAACAAGACAATACCAAAATGAAGGGTTTTAAAAAGTTACGAACTGAAAATAATAGATAAGCATCTCTAACAACAAGATGACAGAAAATTTCAAAATGTTACATAACATACAACCATTTATTCTTCCAAAAAAAAAAATGAACAGAGCATATAACTCTACCCAGGAGATAAGGGGGCATATGCCTTTCTCATCAAGCAGCAAAAAAAGGGCAGTCATGGAACGTTTATCAGAAAATGTTGATCCAATAAAAAATTCTCTAGACCATCCTACAAAGATTCCTGAAATTGTTTGTAACACATGAACCAAACTAAGCCGTGCCTACTCAAGCCAAGCAATCTAAAAGAATATTCTGATTCTAAAAAAAAAAGCATTCCTTTGATGCTACGAGCGAGATTTCAAAAATTCAAAATACCTTCCCCCTCGGGCTCTTCTTGGCCTCCAAACATCGTGCCAGCGCCGGCCCAAAGCTTCAAGGAACGGGAAGCCCCCACGGCGCGCAATCGATTTGAGATGAACGGCGGCGGACGGGGCTGCTAAGGTCCTTGAGGGGCAGCGAGCAGCTCAGAGGAGGAGGCTAGAGATGTTGCGGCTGCCGGTGGGAACGGCGGCGAGGTGGCCTGCGGCTCCGAGGCAAGCTGTGATTTGGGGAATGGGGATTGCCTCGGGCAGCAGAGGGCTCCGTGTGGCAGGCAGATGGCGCCTGGTAGGTACTAAGGTAAAGGTTAGGCAGAAGTGTGGTGAGTTTGGCAGAAACGGTAGATAGGTACGTATAACATGTTAACGATTCTAACACGGTTCAGAGCCACACATTTTACTGAAATAGTAGAGTGTGATCTGCCAAACCTTTTTTTTTGACAGTTATCTTATCGTCGCTGTATATAGTCGAATTGGGAATGTTTTGTATTTATAAATTGTGAATGATACACGGCAATATGTAGATCGAAACAAATAGGTTAAACAAACAAAGACACGAAAATCAAACACCCAACACGAGTAGGCTAAACAAACAAATACATGTAGCACGAAAATTTTGTTGAAGAAAACACGGATTGCGAACAAAAACATTTACTGTGTAACAACTTATAAAAAGATCAGATCATATAGTAATTTATGTTAAAGAAAATCTTCAAAACAATAAGTCAATATTGTCCACCATGTCTCTACAATGCAAGCAGATACCTGTTCGTAGCTTATTAGGTCATGGCAAACAGGTTTTAGCAGTTTTCTAGTTTGTGAAAATGAAATTGCATGATCACCAAGGTTTTCGTAATTGTTCCATCCGGTAGAACCGGTTCACCAGTTAACCGTTGGTTAATCAGACAAGATTTGATTTGATGAGTTGACTAGTTAACAAGCCGGTTATACTAGTTAACCGATCGGTATGGCGGTTAACCGATTGGTTTCATCGGTTTTATTGATAGATTTTTAAATCTATATTTTTAAATTCAAAATGTATCTATTTTTCTTTGGTTACTAACCAATTTCACCAGTTAGCCAACCAGTTTTGGTGGATGTATTTTGTGACATCTTTGTTTCAAAAAAAAAAGTGAATTTACTTTTACTGCGTAGAGGGATCCGTAGGCCCCATCCGTCAGCCACCGGCCTTCAGCACCACCTGCACCCGGTCCCGCCACCGCTTCTACCGAGGAGGGGAAAATTTTTACCCGACTCCTCTCTCGTTCTCTCCTCTCCCTTATTCTCTTTTCTCTCTCGCCTCTCTGTTTCTCCCGCCACAGCGAGCTCAAGTCCGAAACTCGAGCTCCATTCGCCGTCGACGCCTTCCCAGCCAAAGTTGTCACCTCAAACCGCCGCACAAGACTCCCAAGTAGTTCTTCATGGCCGTCAATTGAAGTCTCCCACCGCAGCTCGCGAATTAAAGTCGTTTTCCCTCTCGATGAGCACCGACATCTCCTCTATTCATCTTCAAATTCTCGAGCTACACAAAATCATATTCAAATTCCTAGCAAACGAGGCTTGCTCACTTGTTTGCGCCTCTTTTGGTTAGGTTCCGGACTAGTTTCTGCTGGAAATTGAGTCGTGATCCCAATTCTCCTCGCCGTCGTTGCCGTGCTCTGTTTTCCACCGCCGTCCATCGTCAACCGATCCGGTGAGCACTCGTCGCCGTCGACCTCTCCTCTGCCTTCTCCTCGCAGTGCCGCCCCCACCCTTGGTCTTGGTTGGCGGAGCCGAGCTCGGGAGCGAGCTCGGCTCCGGCGGCAGAGACGCACGCGCGCACGAGCGAGCTCGGGAGCCCTCTGGAGCTGGGCCGTGCCCGCGCGACTGGGCCGAGTGCCGTGCTGCTAAATGGCCCATGAGGCCAAAATCAAGCAGCCCTTTTCTAATCCCGGGGTTTTCTTTTAAAATTAATTCTAAAACTTTGAAAATTCATAACTACAGTTTTAGATCTCCTAAAATTATGGGATTAATTTTGCTAAGTTTCAAATATTATTCTCTACCACTTTATGAAATAAAATTAAATATTTATTTTATATAATTTTCAAGCATTTAATTAAGATTAAAAAATACCCTTTTAATTGTTAATTAGTTCAATTCTTTAATTAATGTTTTTTAATAGTTTTAATTTATGAATAAATGGGATAACCAAGGGTAATTAATTTGGATTAAAGCATATTAATCTCTTTCCATTCATAGGCTTAGTTACTATTAATTAGAAGAAAATACTATTTTATCGAACCATCTCTTCTAAGCATTTGCATTTCGCATTCATGCATTACTACTGCTAACTCACGACGTATCGATAAATCGTATAGGATCCGAGATCGTCGAATCGCCTATTGAGAGTGGATCAGAGGTGGTGATTGTCGAGACCGACCCCACGCCTGCATCGTCATATCCGGACGAAACCCAAGGCAAGCCCCGGTGCATTCCACCTATATTTTTTTAAATTCTTTCTTTAATTACTATCAGTTGAGTCATAATTATGCATTAGATTCCAAGAATTGATTGACACCCACCTGCATTACTATCATATCCTATGATGTCTTTATACTATACAGGTACAGGTAGCACGATAGACGCTAAGCTTATATCATAGGAATATCGGTAGTACTGCATAGGAAGATCTTAAAACATGGAGGCTTTAAGTTTATTGAGATCTTTGAGAAATCAAATGAAAGTTGATGATGATGATGAGACCGAACGGGCCAGTAGAGGAAAGGGCAAAGACTGGGTCTTGCAAGGTGGTAGCCCCGTCCGTGTCAATTTAGTACCACGTTGTAGTCTAGGAAGCAAGTATTGAACAGTACCGTCTACATGCTGGTATATGGGACTCAGTAAGCTGATGTACCCTAACTACCTCAGTGGTAGGACATAGCCAACTTTTTTTTTCTGGCTGTTAGTGAGATTGAAGTCTCACGGAAGGGAAATGATGGTCGCCCATGGATAACATCAGGGACGGGTATCAAGTGGGGTCTCCATATTCCAGGGGAGTTGGAAACGGATCGACCTCTGGTTAGGGTTAGTGGGAAAAGTTGTCATATACGACCAATGCGGTGCGTATGTGTCATGTAGTCGGGTTTTACCGAGCTGGATTTAAATTAGTTCGAATCGCTGTCGCTCGCAGCAATGAGTATCGCTTGATCGCTCCTCACAACGGAGATAATCGAGAGTAATGAGAAGAAAAGAGTGGATGAGTTAAATGATTCTTGCTTGCAAAACATGTTTGCAGTAGTTGCAGAATGCAAATCTTAAGATTAATGAACATAATTCTAAGCTAAAATTTAAAAATAGATATCCACTAAATAGTGTTGTTTTCGCAAGTCTGAGTCAACCCACCAGCCAAAGGACTATACATTCTAGATGTCGGCTTTAGCGAGCCATATTGACAGGTCAGTCTTGCTGAGTATATTAGATACTCAGAATTTTGTTTGTAATATTTTATTCTTAGGTTGTGAGTCATATCCTTATGGTTGGTCCGAAGGCATGCCAGGAGAAGGGCAACTGCCGAAGGGAGGTTTCATCCAGCGGGAACGCATCCCATCCCCCGAAGAATAGAAGAGTAGACGCGCTTCTGAGAGTGTGTTAGTGAACGAATTTGGAATAAAGTTTTTAAACAATGAACAAACTTTTGTTTGAGTTTTTAAACTCTTGTTGTAATAAATGTTTTTTCGCTGCAAAACTCTTGCTTGTTTTTCCAAAAACCTGGTTGTATTATACCATGATATAATATATTCTAGGCTTGTAAGATTGTATGTGTTGTTGTATCTCACTTTGTCGAGTGTTCTTCTGTACTTGATCCTGGTTATCCCGGAGGGAATGTCACATATTTTTTTTAATTTTAAAAAAATAATAAATCGAAATCATGGATTAATCGGTCGACTGGCGTAATTAGCCCAGATCCGTTTATCGGTTATGTTAACCCTGATGATCACTCTTTAGAATGACATGTTGTGTGAAAGACTTATCCAAACACATGGTTGTAATGTGCCAGGTAGCATGAACACTAAAGATATGTATCAAAATCTTGTTAAGTAGAAAACTATCATTTCAAAAACAATTACTAGAATAAAAGAAAAGGAGGTATTTGGATTGTATATCATGCAAAATAAATAAGTCTTGGAGAAACACACGAGGGCTTTCTTCTTTGTAAGAAAAAGAGGGATCTCATCTAACTCATAATTTCAGATATTTTATATTCATATGTGCAACTCTTGAATAATGAAATTTGGTTGATCTTTTAACACAGCAAGACTTTGGTCCATGCAAAGGGGCTCACAGTACAGTGACAAAGGGCACTGGCTGGAGTGCTCCCGCTCAGGGTTCGAACCCTAGGTGCTGCACCTGCATCTCAGGAGTCTCTCTTGGAGTATTTCTTTAAAAAAAAAAAAACTTTGGTTCATTGACATGATATTTGTGAGCCATTGGTTAACCCTATGGGTACCTTCAATTATCTTTATTCATTCAATTAAATGAACTAAAATACATGTATATTTTTAAAAACTGGATTTCATGTTTATGAACTAAAACGGATTCAGTGGTACCTAAGAAAGGGGTATTCCTTTCAAAAATAAAATGACTTTGGTCCATTGCCACAATATTTGTGAGTCGTTGGTTAACCCTGTGGGTACCTTAAATTATCTTTATTCATTCAATTAAATGAACTAAAATACATGTATATTTTTAAAAACTGGATTTCATGTTATTGAACTAAAACGGGTTCAGTGGTACCTAAGAAATAATTAATTTTCCAGTTTACACTCTACTCAAGTGAAAAAACATCTCCTACATGAATTTGTCACTCTCCATCGACGTCACATAGATATCCCATAACTCACTCGATATCTCTCCACGCCATCGTGTCAGACTCTCCTTTTTTATACTATCATCTTTTTTAAAAATATTGTTAGAAGTTTTATGCCAAGATCAAAGCTGATCAATCAATATTAGAAACATGGTTACCATTTTTCAAACGAAGGATAATTTCAGGAGTTATTTCAACTCGAGCTATAGGGAAAGCAATGTAACTTTTCCCCCATTTTTTTAGATAAACATGTCCATTTTGCACCGATGGCAAGATATGTACGAGACGAATTGTTGCACCTCACATGGTAGAAATTGTATTGCTGCTCATGTGCTGTGGATCAGGAATCAAGGTATTAATTAATTGTCTTAATCTTCCCAGCACCAATGGGGTGGTGGCGCAGTTGGCTAGCGCGTAGGTCTCATAGCTATTTGAGTTATCCTGAGGTCGAGAGTTCGAGCCTCTCTCACCCCAATTATTAAGCAATGATGAAATAGCTCGTGACACATGGGTCGTCACACTCATCTGACCAAGATGATGAGCGTAGCTGAGCTTAAATTTTTTTAATCCCATCTCTTGTTTTTTATTTCCAGCTAAAAGAGAAACATGCCGGCATGGTCTCCTTCTCTCCGTATCCCTCTGCCTATAGACGCACTCCAATTTCTGGTTAGTTCAGTCAGCTCACCATCTTATAGTCACTCAGACTATTTCTGACGAAAAAAAAAATTATCAACAGTGTTCCCTTACGTTTACACCTTCAGGCACCGCTGCTGTCTACTGTTTGCCTATCAATACTTTTAACTAGCTAGGACGTTGCTTGAATTACAGGAAGATGCATAGTTGTACTATGGAATCACTATCATACAGCTATTTAGTCACTGTGAATTATACATCGCATAATCTTTTAAAAGTCACCGTCACTTTTTTCTGTGCATAAATGGTATTTCAAGAAGTGGCAAAACAAGTGCTAACTTGTTTTAGTTTTCCATTCATTTGTTCATGCTATTAGTTGTCGAGAATTTCTGAATTTAGCATCCTTTCAGCAACTCTTCGTTAACATGCATCCAAAAGCGCTAACTACGAAATCACTATCATACAGCTATTTAGTCGCGGTGAATTATACATTGCATATATATAATCTTTTAAAAGTCGTCATCACTTCTTCTGTGCATAAATGGTACTTATATCAAGAAGTGCCGAACAAGTGCTAACTTGTTTTAGTTCTCCATTCATTTGTTCATGCTACTTACTAGTTGTCGAGAATTTCTGAATTCAGCAACTGTTAGTTAACATGCATCCAAAAGCACTTGAAAATCGCATCGCCAAAACAGAATAAAGAAAAGTCACAAAAGGTTGCAGTCATCATCATGGTATACATCAGAAGAACATCTCTACGGTTCTACCTTAGTTCTAGTAGTATATAGTGCACCGTAAAAAAAAAAAAATCTACAGATAGAACGGAATTCGATTCACCGCACTGTTTCTTCTTCATCCAACTGTGTGTACACCACCGGGCCGGACTAGCTCATGCCCATGGCTTGGATGTTAGAAGAGGAGCGAGCCCGATGAGTAGGAGGCGGCCGGCGGCGAGTCGCTGTGCGGCGGGCTGTAGAAGCCAACTCCGCCGCCGCCGCCGTACTGCATGACGGCGGCGGGGCTGACGTGGTTGTGGACGCCGTCGTAGGTGGTGATGACGTAGCGGGGGTCCTCGCGGTCGCGCTCCACGCGCTTCTTCACGCCGCAGCCCTCCGCCGAGCACCGGTAGTAGTTCCTGCGCATACGCATACATGTGCCAAACGCCCGTCAGAATTTGAGTTGTAATTAACCTTCCAAAACTTCCTAATCATCACCGGTGCAAATTATTTTTCTTTGATTTTAAGAACTTCTTATGTGTTGGTACCTTGGGTTTGGGCTGTTCTTGACTGCTTTCTTGCCATATTTCCTCCACTTGAAGCCGTCGTCCAGAATCTCCACCTCCGATCTCGTCCTGAACCCAATCCTTCCGTTCATTCGCGCTCTCTTCTCATCACCCTCGTACCTCCTGATAAAAAATACCAATCAAACATACAGTAAGCAACAACAAGAGCAACATGGTATATCACACGAAAAAAATGAACATGAAAAACAATCAAGCACGACTTAATTAAATACTCCCTCCGTTCTTAACTTGTTATCGCCGTTGACTTTTTTCATCAATTTTGATCATTCGTCTTATTCAAAATATTATTTTAAATATGTAAAATTTTAAGTTATGTTAATTTTATTTGATAATAAAATAAATTATGACAATATATATGATATTACTTAATTTTTTTTAATAAAATAAAGATTAAAGTAAACTAAAAAAATCAATGACGACAACAATTTAAAAACGAAGGGAGTACGCACATCTTCTTCTCGTTGTGATCATCTCCGCCTCCAGCGCCGGCGAAGATTGATGCCGGCGAGTACTGAAAGTCAAAGAGGCTATGATCGTCGAGCTCGGAGGAGAAAGCAGCATCAACGGCAGCGCCCGCCGGGAAGCTCGGCATGTAATCGGCGGCCATGAAGGGGGACGCCGAGTAAGAAGAGCACGGGTTGAAGAAAGCTTCAGGGTTTATTCCTAGCGAAGCCGCCATCGCATGCACCACCACTAGAGGTTATTAGCAGCACTAGCTACTCGCAGTACTGCAAGCCTAAAGCTAAGCCGCCTTGTGAGTTGTGACTGAATAAAATTTCTGGCGTGCAGGGCTTGGCTATTTATGCATCCGGCGCGCGACCCGCAAAGTTTCGTGGACACTTCCCAAAGCAGGTCCGAAGGTTCTGAGATGCGTCACATGTCAATTCCTTGGACTGCTGCTGCTGCTCTGCTTTTCAGAGATATATATGTCACATGTCAATTCAAGTATGTGTGCGATGTGATCCAATAGATTGTGACGTGCACCCTGCTGGCCCCTAGCTAATTTGCGCTTGGCACGTATCGATCGACCTTTCATACATACAACTCTTGCATATAAGAATATGTCATATTATACTCATGTGATCTACATCTCTATTCGATATCAGTGGATTTTGATACCAATATAAGTGATTTTTTAGGCAACGAGAACATATATATGGTGGTGAGGCCCGCTGCTTGTCAACATCACATAAGTGCGAGTCCCGAGTACATTTTCGATGTGGCGTACACATATATATCCGTGGCTTAAAGTCTCAAGTGCCCTAAGGGCATGTTATCCATGTATATGCCTCCCCACCAACCAACTTCACACAAAAAGTATATACCACAGTGTTTGTGGGATATATCTAGGGTACATTTATTAAACAAAAAATACAATTATATATAACTGCGGATCAATTTGAGATTAGTCATGACTTCCTCACAAAAAAAAAATCGTAGTATAGTCATCGTCATTAATCATTTGATCTTTTCTCGTATCTTTTTCATATCCCCCTAGCTCTCTTATCCTCTGGTTGGCCTTATTTGAGAGGTAGGCATTGCTTGACAGAGACGTACTTGTCATCTAGATCATTAACAATGTACTTGTTCCGCTTGCTTAAACCCTTTTGCAACTAATCAGCACGTGCAGTGGAATTCGGATCTAGCTAGTGGAGAACAAATGGATGTCATAGAATTATTTTATTTTCGTTGTTTCTAGTGCCCTTCCAAGATGGAATTTGTCTGTATTCAAATAAGAGGAAATTTTTTGTACTGTTTAGGGATTAACTAACACCTTTGAATTCTATGAGTGTGCTCTGTACTTCCGTGTTAGAAAAGAAGCATACGAGTAAGACCCTGTTTGGATCCCTATACTCTCTCGGTTCTTAAATTGTTGTTGTCATTGACTTTTTTAGTTAACTTTGACTATTCGTCTTATTTAAAAAATTTAAAGTAATATCGCATATAATATCATAGTTTGTTTTATTATCCAAAGAAATTGAAACATAACTTCAAATTTTATAAATTTCAAATAATATTTTGAATAAGACGAATGGTCAAAATTGACTTAAAAAGTCAACGATGACAATAAGTTAAGAACGAAGGGAGTAGTTTTTAAGAAACTGGTTTCTAGAAATTGAAGAGCCTCCAGGTCAGTTTTTATATCAGTTTCTATAAACTAGATTTGAGTTTTTAAAAAACCCATAATCTGATTCAACCCAGCTAATGCTAATTTTTACCTCATTCTAACATAATTAACTACCAAAATACTAGTTATAGATTATAAAAATTAGGATCCAAACATCTCTATCTAGTTTTTATTTAAAAACCAGTTTTTAAGAAATTACGGTGGATCCAAACAGGACCTAAGCAACATCATCCGAGTGTACCGCACAGTACTTGTAAACTTCAGAAGTTGCAAGCCCATCTCCTTTTCGAGTTTATGAAAACGAGCGTACTAAACCCCAGGATCAAACTATTTATGCCGTACGTTCAGTGCATCTGCATGCATTCTCGCTATTTTCTCTTCAATTCAGCAAAAGCTTATCAAATTTCTTTTCTTTTCAGCGAAAGCTTATCAACATGCTTCAGTTTTTCTTAACGTACGTGCTTCAGTGTAAGGTTTTTGTCCGCAACTATACACACTCGCGATGGCAGACCTGCCACGCTAGGGCCGGCCATAGCCCTAGTCTTGCTCTGAAAATGACCATAGGTTCTCTTATTTCTCCATGTAATCCACCATCTCCTGAAAATTGATACATGGTGTGGTCCTAGTCAGGACAGTCTTTGGGAGAGGCTGGGTAGACAAGGAAGTGATGAAGTTGCTTACCAAGTCATGCCTAGATCTTCTGAACAGGAAGTTTAGATTGCTGTGTCATATGGTTGCGTGATTGCTTCATGCCAGGATCAAACTATATTTGATTGGAGGATTATGAACCAGAAACAAAATTTTGGACTTCTCTCCCCACACATCGAGTCAAGCGCTGACCGCCACTTGTTTAATTAAGCTACTATGTAAGAGAAACAAAGTGATTTTTACAGGACTTTGTAATTCTTTTACATAATGACAGGACTTTGTAATTGAAGTCTCAACGCCATCCTAGCATCACAAAAAATACTCGGCGCTACTGAAACGAATGAATTGATTGGAAAATTTAAAGCTCTAGCCAAGCCTCAAGAGAAAAGAAGAACGGTCTTTTGGAACGAACGAAGAACTGACGAAACTACACGCTGCTGCCTCGATCAGATACCAGCTGGCCGCCGCGGTTGTAGGCGAGGTGAAGTTGACGCGGGCGACACCCAGCTGCCGGGGGTGTTGTCCGTGTTCGGCGGTGTCCCTGCTGGGATCACATGCCTGCAGTGTGTGGCGTCATCATCGACCTGCCGTGCCTTCTCCGGCACACTTGACCGGAGGAGGACTTCGCGCGAGGTCGTTGCAGTCGTCTCCATCGCTTCTGAATAATATGCGGGTCGATGGCGCGATTGGGTACACACGTGAGCCCAGCTGGTGTCACTGTTTTGGCCTGCTAGGATTTTGTTCCCTTCACGACAGGATTAGAGCCTAATTAGCTTGACGGTCGTGCTAGTTTAGGGAAAATTCTGCCCTTTGATCGAGGTAACAAGCCTTTTATTTATCTATACCAAACACGTAGTATGAGAGAATGTTGGACTCGTTTGGAAGGAGCTGATGGTGATCGATCGCCCCATGCATGGATTTTGAGTTGAATTCAAAACTTGACTTTGGCTGTTCCCTTTTCAAACAGCCCCTAAAATGTAGAATGAGCTACCGTTAACCATAAAGGCATAACTTCCTGTCATTTTATGAAAAATTATAAATATCCACTTGTATCTTAGGGAGGTTTTTATATATACCTACCAGTAAGTACTTTTATTTTAGTCTAACACCTACAAGTTACACTTAGTTTTTATTTACCCACTTGGCAGCTTTGACCGGATAATATGACTCATATTTGACTTCCAACATTGATTGTTTCACCTTGGAGTAATTATCATCTAGATGATTGTAGCATCATCAAATTTTGTCTAATTATCATCAATAACGTGAAAATTTATATATGATGCTATTGGATATTATGACTAATGTAGAGGGGATAAACTTAATTAAGAATTAAGATAATTGTATGATTCAAATAATATTATAAGTAACTTAGTTACGATAGGCTATGTCAAACTGTATCGGATGCTTATCAAGAGCCACGTTGATCAGTCAAAATACAGGAAGATATATGAAAACTATGTGTAACTTGTAAGTATTAAACTGAAATAAAAGTACTTATAGGTGGATATATGAAAAATCCCCTAACATGTAAGTGGCTATTTGCAATTTTTCCTTCATTTGAATGAATTCTCCTATGTGAACGTACTATATAATTACTTTGCATTGTACTCATGTTTGTAAAAGCCTTTTATCCCCCTCAAAGATTTTAACGAAATTAACCAGATTGTTGAAATTCCGCTTAGAAAATAAAAATATTTAATTAATTCCAACGTATCTTCCTTCAATTCAAATTTTATGAATTCAAAACCTTTGACAGTGACACATCACTTTTGTAATCTTAGCAATCCATACGAAATAAAAATGGTCCATATTACCGGCGACGGCGTTTTGGTACACTACCTAACTTGCCTATGCAGGGGATCTAACCATGAACATTTTGTATAAGTAAACTATCTACCCTTTCCGTCATCTTAGATTTTTTTTTTGTGCAGTATGACATAGCTTATCCTTCAACGATCACAAGACGAAGCCGTCCATAAATACTAAATAGTACATTTATGAACTCAAACTAATCATGTATTTCCTTCATTTCGAAATTATTGTTATTAGGATAATAACTCTAATTCATTCTGAACTAAAGTTCTTATCATAATCACAACAATTTGAGAACGGATAGAGTATATGCATGTAACTATACATGTGGCGTAGCTGCTACTGTTACCAGGCTTACCATGCACTAGCCATCAGTCAAAACTCTACAATGATTTCTAGGTATGCATGCTCCGGGTCTTAATCCTTAACATCTCGATGTAGAGAACCTGAAGCTAAACCGATGACTCGAAACGAACGATACAGGATAAGCTTCACCTTCACTGCAAAGGCTCCGACGATATCGACGAAACCACACAGATTGCAAAGGTCCGAATGGTTTCCGTATGCCCGTTCGCTTCTTCAATTGCGACATTGCCATCCCACTTTCGGCCACGTTTGTGATTTTGACGGCTACCGCCGCCGCACGAGCAGCTGCTCATGAATTCCCTGATTAACGGGCAAGACCTTGCTAACTTGGCAGGACTTCAGCAAAACGTCCAAGAGAACCGGCTACTCCATCGCCCCTTGATCTTCCTCCAAAACGTCTCAAAATATCTATCAACGAAATTATGCCATCTGCAATATGATCAGTTAACATCGAACCAATGAAGCATAGTAGGGCAACGCCTATTTTCAAGTAAAAAAATAGCATTCCAGACGAGCCCCAGGCTTGCAACAAATTCGAAACTAAATTAGGCATTTTCAGGCCAAGATATCACTAATAAGCGCGGAAGGAAGATCTCAGATGGGCATCAAACAGTAGGAAAAAAAAAAGGCAATGAACGCAAAGGCTATCCTAACACAGTTCCCATCTTTCTTTCTTCCAAGATAAGTTAAACGGACCAAAGAAGTGCCACAAGGAAGGCAACAATCTAATACCATGCCAACCTGGGCAACCAGCGCCAAGAAGCATACTGTAAACATACTGGCGCCGAACACCTCTATGTTTATACAAACTACAGCTTGCCGACGAGTAGGCAAGGAGCGAGACCTGACAAGCAGATCCATTGGGATAAAGCCACGTCATCGATCTGCAGAGATTCTGGCATTCTGCCACAGTACATGGGACTTATGAGGGCAGAGGGGCACGTCATTGCACCATAGGGTCATCGGATGAAACAGTGCGCATGTGCGTGTCCCTTCCGTTCGGTTCTGATGATGAGTCCATGTCTGTTGTATCTGCGATTGTACGTGTAAAGTAAGATAAAAGACCAGAGCAAAGGATTATACGAGGATTTATGGAGTAGCCAAGCGAAATAAATAATCTACCAGATGTTGAGTCAACAGAATGCCTAGTAAGTGAAGAGCTTCTCTGAAAATCTGCAATCATATACGGTTCACAAGTAAGAAATGAAACTTATAGAGAAAAACTAAACTATTTGAGGCAATGCACACATCTTGTGCATTACTATTTTTGGTCAAAGGCACTACATGAGATAAATAAAAAGGCCCAAAATTAAGTAAGAAGAGCTAACTGGGGCAACATAAACCAAATTTCTAGCATTGAGGTAATGGAAGCAAGATGTCAAAACATTAACTAGAAACTACAACTAAGGACCTCGTTTCTCTTTCCATGATTATCTGGTTTAAACAAAAGTTGTATGCTAATCCACAACAAGAACCCACCATTATATCACTGAGCAGATAACAAAAGGAAAGGTTAAACAGAAAAACAACATGCACTCCAGGACTCCAACTGCAATCAAGCCTCTGTGTTTCCTCCGTTAAGAAAAATATAAGCCCATAAGGCACTGGCATATAGTATCTATGAAGTTATTGTTTCAAACAGAAGTTACATATTATGGAAGTAATTTTTTTTCCATGATGAATCTAGCAGCATCTTATCAATCTATTCAAACTTTTGTCTACTATTGGTGATAAAGCTGAAAAAGTCAGACTTAGGACAAACCTAAATGAAAATATATTTTCATCTGGAGAGGAATATTTCGTTAAGAATTTCAGGTAGTTACACTAGTCTTAGCAAACTATTCAAATCAGATTTCATGATATCAAAGAAATAACATACCTGCAGACTGATGCAAGCCTTTCACAGCTTCAAAATTTTTGTATGTATACCCCACAAAGCTAAGATCTTTAGAGTTGAGCATCATCTGCAACAACGATCCGAAACAATGTTCAACTTTGGACTGAATAGATAAATAAAAGAATACTTTGTTACGTAGAGATAAAGTTGCCTATCCAAAATAATGTAAAATAAAGGGCATATGCAAGTGACATAGGTTGGGAAAAGGATATGGACCACCCCATAACCTTAAACTGTTTATTTAAATAGAAAATCTAACTTCTTCTTGGAAATCATGCAAAGTTGGAGGAAAATTCTACAACAAGAGCATGAATAGTTCAATCAAATGAATGGCCGTTCACTAGTAACAACAGCCCAAAGGTTTGCAGCATTATAAACCCCACATTTAGTTAATATTTTTCTGCTGAGGGTCCTATAATTGCTTTACTTTTTACCTAAAAAGAGTAAATTAGATGTCATATAATGAAACACATAAAGTAAATGTATTGTCAATGTAGTAATGTAAATTATACTGCAAAAACAGGGCCTCATTACTACATTGACAATGGGGTACATAAAGTCAAATGTATTGTCCTATAATTGCTTTCTGAGTGCATGTTCAGAGTAGCTTTATCAAATATCAGACTTAAAAAATGGGGTCCATACCTTCCTTGAGGGCCCAGAACTTGTTCTTGCTGGAGCTGGGCCTGACTGCAGAAAAAAGTCAAGCAAGTATATGATTATGAACAATTTGTGCACGTCAGAAAAGTATATATACAGTAGATAGAACACCATATGAATACGTATTGAATAATCCTCTGTAGCCTGAATGTTGATACAAGTGCACACGCAGATTACAAATGAAAAAGGATTTGCTTACTTCCTCAAACTTCATGAAATTTTGTGTATCCAGCTCATCATTTACTTGAGGTTTAAATGTCGCCTCCATTTCATAAAGCTTACTCCATTCAACTCCTTTAAACCAAGGATGAGCCTAAGAAAGGACAATAAGAATGATTAAACTTATAAGAACATAGAAACAAAGAATTATGTCATTCAAAGTGAAGATATTAAGTAATGCTATGTAATATAGTAACATATAAATACCTTTATTTGATCTGCCCCACCACTGCCAATCCTGTGATCAACATCACATAACAACCGACAAATGAGATCCTTTGCTTCAACAGACAACCTTGGATTGTCTGGAAATTTCAAATAGTTTCTCCAATGCACAATCTATAAAATAATAAAACAAAGTTAGTGAAACATTTTTTATAATAAAAACACAGGGCGCATGAAAAAATGGACAAAACACACCACTGCTTAGCACCAGTGTTATGTATTCCTTGTGGAGATCTAAAATATAGGTGCCTGGCACAAATTAATAATCTAAAGACGAGCATTCCAGTGCTTTGAAATAGATCATCATCAAAGGTAGCTAGCAATTGAATATAAAAATACCAAAATACATGTGACTTCGCTTTTCGAGCCTCATGGAACAGTAGATCCAAGATTAACTTTGCAATACTGGGCAAACCATAAATAACTCAGGGAGCTCCCATTTGTACAATTTTGGCATACTCATCTTAGTTGTTTTGCCTCAATGCAATGTTTGATAGGATGTTTTCAGACATTAAATAATTTATATTCTAACAGACCATGCATAAAGTAATCATATATTTTAGTTCAATTTTCTTTTTCAGTAAAATGTGAAACTCACCACTTAATCATCATACTAACTTACTAAGCTGCAAAGCAACAACAATAATCTAATCGAGCTACTACAAGGTTACAATACGCTATATTCTACCAAGAGCCATCCAGTGGCAGGATTCAACAAGCATCAAAGAAATTGATCAATTGTCAGAAGACTAAACCTTTCGGCATGTAGTTATTGGATCATCAGAATAAAATGGCGGGTACCCAACAAGCATTTCATACATGATTGCACCAAGAGACCACCTGCAGATAAATACCAAAATAACCAATCAGAACAGTTATTCAAAATAAGTTGAGATTAGTTTTGTTGAAAACAAATGACAACTCTAAGCAAGTGAACTTAAATTCCTCAACATACCAGTCACACTCTACTCCATATCCCTTCTTTAGTAGAACCTCTGGAGCAATATAGTCAGGTGTTCCAACAGTAGAAAATGCCTGAAAATCCATTTGGAACATACTAAGAATAAACTATTTTTTCTCTTTGAGAACTTATGATGATGAAAATAAGTTATTGCAATTAGTAAGGGGCTCAATAAACAGATATATGTACCAGTTTTCTCCTGTTCTTCTGCCAGTGCTGAAGCTGTTCATTTGGACTTCTCCACCGCCTACCATTTGCGGTATCTGAGAACGAACGATCAATGTCCATGGACTCCCTAAGGTTTTCATCACTCATGGGTTCATCTTCATTCAAGGTAGACAGTTTTGAACAGTCGATTGGCTTGCATAGCCCAAAATCTGACAGCTTCATGTGACCATTCTTATCTAGAAGTAGGTTGTCCGGCTTTATATCCCTTCAAGGATAATGAACAGAAAGGAAAATTGAGTAAACATCTTTAAACAATACAAAGAATACAACTTCAATTACATTCAGAAACATGTAACCTGTGAATATAGTTATGTTTATGAATGGATTCAATGGCAAGAACAGTCTCAGCAATGTAGAACCGAGCCACATCTTCAGTCAACGTATCCGCTCTCATAAGGAGGGTCATCATGTCACCTCCAGGAAGGTACTCCATGATAAGGTAGAGGTATTCAGCATCTTGGAAAGAATAATACAGTTTCACAATGCAGTGGCTACCAACTTCAGCCAGCAAGTTTCGCTCAGCTCTAACATGCTCCACCTAATAAATATATGATGAAAGTATTAGTTCCAATGAGAATGACTGACATGTAGACATACTAGATACTCCCTTAGCAGATCAAAAAATGTTGCATGTTAGAGCTAGAAAACTAAAATATCAGGCCTCTAGTATAAACGGGATCATGGAAACTGAAAACAACTCCAGCCAGACAATGTTTTTTTATGTGATTTTCCTTATTCTGTCAAATACATAATTTCTCTCGCATTTATATGACTAACAATATTAAGCAGCCTATCACCACAATGCATGAAAACCAATTCAGTAAAAACTTCAAATAATAAAACAAAGGGGCATGTGCAAGCCTTTTGCCTTTTTGGCTCTCTAACATGACGGTTATTATCATTACTTATCATGATGCTGCTACTTTTACATCACTGAAATTCTTAAGACCAGGGATATCATAGTAAAAGTATCATATTTTAACCACAGCGCAATAATACAGAAAAGGAAAGGCCATAATAACTGTAGTGCTATTTTCCTTACCTGCCCTTTGACAACCATTTCAGACTTTTTCAGCTTTTTCATTGCATAAATGTTGCCAGAAGACTTCTCCCGACATAGTCGGACCTGTTAGAGTAACAAAAATTAAGCTTCCGAACTCATGTATACAAACAAGCTGCATCGCAAATGACCATTGCATTGTGCAGACATTTTATACAGGTTACGGACTAACTAGAAGTATTATTGCACCTAACATGTTCATTTGACCATTAAGAACAGCTTACTAAGAAAATATATAAAATCTAATAAGGTACCAAAATAAATCATGAGCATGCTTGCAAAAAATTCAATATTTATACCTCCCCAAAAGCACCTCTTCCAATGATGGTGAGCAGCTCAAAGTCATCCACACAAATTCTGTGCCTTTTAAGTCTCATGTATTCAGTCTCCTTTCTCTCCAAATCCTTTATTAAGTTTATCTGCTCTTCCCTGGGAACTTGTGAAGAAGCTAGCTGTTGTTCTAAAATCAAGCGCCTGCATACACAAATAGTATATGCCAAAGCTATTTAAGTATGGCGATAAAAAAATACCGGATGCAGATGGTAAATGGTGAGATAAATTTCAACATGAAGCAAAAAAAACTAGTACATATAGAATAAAAGTATAAATACAACCAAGAAATCAATAGGTTCAATAAAACAATTATTCCATTTTGATAACTCCAGTGCATCTGCTTGATTTCAATTGGTTGTTGGTATATTGGTTGGTATATTGGGAACTCGAGATCAGGATGAAGACACTGATAAAGAAAATGTGCCAAAAGTACAGTTCTTGTACTGTTAAAGTTGAGTCCCAAAATAAGTCAAAGATAGTGCAACATCATCTCAAAGATTTGATGGTGTCCTATAGCCATCCAGAAATGGTATAAAATATCCATATTTATCAATTAAAAGAATCCACAACCATCAATTGTTTCTGCGTCGGAAAAGGGTCGGAAAAGGGTGTGGCAACAAATAGAGTTTGAATCTTATATTTTGCTTCTACATGGAACTTCAGGCTCCAAAATCGGTGCTTGACCATTCGCATTAGAAGTATACTGCCAGGTGGCAATAGCCTGTGTTCCATTCCCCCTTTTGCACGTTTAATGTGTGTGCCAACATGGGATGCACAGGTTTCGGAAAAAGCGTTACCAGTGCATGAATGACCCAAAACAATAATGCGTAATGTGATATGATGCCAACAAGCAAACATTCACTCCTAAGCCGACATGCATGACACTTGGATCCCCTGTTGGCATCTTTGCTTGAAATTACTTTCTGACAGACTAAAGTCCATTAATCTGGTTCGACTTTGCCGTGTCGTATATGAAGACCGTTACACATAATCATGTCCAATGCCAATTGTCAACACGCTACAGAACAGATACTTCCGCAAACGCCAAACAACGGCATTCCAGTTACGGCAAGACCTCCCAAAACCGACAGGCACTACCACAGCGCAATGCCGCAAACTGCTTAGCTCGAGTCGCGACGAGCAACAGCTCAATCAACTTCCGAGTAACAGCTCAATCAACTTACTCGCAACAACTCAACCAACTTAACAGATATTACTACATTCCTCCAATCACGACCCAAGGCTCAGCAGTAGTAGAACCTAAAGCCAACATTCTACAGCCAAAAACCCTGCGAAAGGCTCACGAACACTACCGATCCAGCTGAAAGCACAGCTCAAACTCTCATCCGACAGCACCCCTGCCTTAGGAATCTAAGGATAGCAACTTCCCCTAAACTCCCTGTTCGCAGCTCGACCCCTCGATCAGCCCGCCGGAACGCGAGATCTATCCAAATCGCACGCGCCAAGTACCTCTAGTTTCAGTGCTCTGATCAGAAATTGAAGCATGGTTTCGGGTTCCAGTAGTACCTCTCCTTGCGCTCCTGGATGTTCTTCATCTGCGCGCGGTAGTGGTCCTCGATGAACTTCTTCGCGGCCGCCACGCGCTCCATGGTCTTGCTCGAGCCCACCGCCGCCGGAGCGACCTCAGGCTCCCCTTCCCCTTCCTCCGAGACCGCGGCCAGCGGCCCGCCCCCGCCTCGTGCGGCCGCCATCACCCGTTCATCCGCCATCTCGCTCTCCATGCCGACGCCCGCGCCCGCGCCCTTCTCGCTCGCTAGCTGTCGCTTGTGGGAGTCGCTTCTCGCTGTGGCGAGCTCGAACTGTTCCTAATAGTATTTTTTCTCTCTCTCTCTCTCTCAAATTGATTTTTTTTTTCTCTCGGAGACTGTTTTCGTGAGCGTGCGCGAGTGCATTTATAAACGGCTGATTGTTTTGCTAGTTTGAGATTTTGAATTAATTAACCAGGGAGTAAAAGGCTGGAGACAGCTGGTAAAGCAGCTTTGTTTTGCTTATAGCTTAGCAACAGCCAACAGGTAAGGTGTGCGGCGCGCTTCGCTTACAGAAAGGAAAAACGGAGCAGCAGATCCCGGGCGCGCTCTTTCCGTTCCTTCCAGCGTTCGTGCTCCATGTGACTGAGGGTGTGACGTAGCGCGACGTCAGTGCTGAGTCTAGAAGGTCTAAAAGCCAGTGGCTTTGCTGGTTCTTGTGATTATTTTTTTCTTTTTCTTACTAATATAACTCAACTCCAACTTGATCAAACGATTGGAGACATCTCGCCTCACGCGGGCTGTAATTAAATATGACGGTTAAATATGTATTAATCATAGAGGTGTATACTGTTATGCAATAAGTCGTGTTCCTTGACCTCCATCACTCTCTGTGCCATCGTGATTTTATAAATTAGCTTAGGTTGTATCTTATTTTGTCGTATGAGGTCAAAGTAATGGCTTAAGAAAAAAAAATATAGCTTAACTGGTTAGATTCTTTGTTCGATAAATCTGTCCACCCAAGTCTCTCAATGTCTCCATTCACCAACCGCCAAAATAAAAAAAAATGCAGTCAAATACACTTAAAAACCTTTCTTTAACTTTCTATCAAAGATGTTCGATAACCGACTTCAGCAATTTTTTAGCAAAACTCTTAGAAGTGTATGCTATTTTTCAGCATGCCAAAATTAACATGGACCTAAGATCTTCGATCACAATCCGACGACGCGAGAGCCATGCATAACACGCACATACTTCGTCTCCGCAGTCTCTCACCCCCTACAAAATGTGCTCACCCGAACCGGCAGCCCACCACGGTCGAATTGGATGCTCTCGCCACGGCCCAGTCCATCAGTTCTACAACCACCGCTTCACGGAGCGGAACCAGAAGGCGTCATACTTTGTCTCCGTCTCCGTCTCCGTCCACGGTCCATGGCGTCGCTTCCGGGCATGTTCACTGGCGTCTGTGTCCGACGCCGCCGTGCTTGGCAGGGGGAGCAACAGCGTTTGCTGGTTGCAACGCGCACAGCGACCTGACATGAGTGCAGCATGCGTTCGAAATGACCGGGTCGCCACGGCACACGGCCACACGGCGCGGTGGCACTGCACAGAGATGAAGATGCAGGAGCTCTCCACGGCACGGCCACATGTGTTTTACTTCATTTTTTTTTATTAATGCAATGATACTACGCAGCTCTCTTGCGTGTTTTGATCACCGTCTGCGAGCGCGCCGGCCAGGAGCTCGACCCAGACCTCATGCAGTCTGAGCTGCGACGCCGCACACTCTGCAGGAGCTGGGCCTCACGCTACGGATGTTTCAGTCTTGGAGATCAGTTCCTGTCCGCAGCAGATATTCGTAACACATCGGCATACGTCCAAACTGCCGAAAACATCTGATGTAACTTTATTTAGGAAGCATCCGGAAGGACTTTTGTGTGATTTCGACAGCGGTTTTACGCAAGAAGCATTGTACTAGTTCCTTCAAATATGCTTCAGAATCACTCCATTACAAGTGGACACTGGCATGAATGATCATGTACGGCTGCAATAAAATACCTCCGTCACCACATACATAGTAGGGAAACCAGAAGCTGCTTCTGTGTGTGAAATCTCACACTTCATTTGGTAACATCTTGAATACAGAATATGTGTGCTTGGATATACAAAGTTAATACCATAAGCATCACTTATTAATAAGTCATATGTACAAGCAGTTCCCCTCTGCCGCTGGCCAGGCCTTTGGTAGCTACAACTACAAGCAAGACTGGCAACAAGATCTAGGTATGGTATTACTACATTACAAGTATAAGACTATCCTAACTGCAAACACATCACGCGACTCCTACACCTGGGTGAACTCCAATGCATTACCGTCTGGGTCCCTTGCAAAGATCGCTGGCCGCCCAGATTTGCTAAGCGTGTAGCTGATTCCTGCATTCCAATAGAACAGGGAGGACACAACGTTTTTCAGATATCAGGCAAAGGAATGGTTACATTAACTGTTTAAAGTGATAACCTCACTTCATGAAAATTACAAAGGACAACTGATAGAGATTAATATCTGTTAAAAGAGACGAGCTCTAATGCAACAACTGAAATATGATTCTCTTGTCATAAATTGTGGACACCGATATTGGTTGAGTAGACGTAACACAGTGAGATCCATTTCATCTTTTGACTAGACTTTCAGTAGATTAATATGATCAATATTACTATTGAGTTGGCTATGAATATAGGATCTGGTTTTGGATAAGCATCGATGTTGCTACAAAACGGTGACCTCAAACCATTGGAAAGTATTTCAAGACATCTGACATCCATAAACTAATTTTAAACATATTTTTCGTTTAGCATGCTTGTCAATTGCAGAAAAAAATATTGATATGCCATTCTTACATGTTTCAGACAACCATACCTTGATCTTAATAAAAGAAGTTATTTACAACGGTACAGGAAGCTATAATCAACACAAAATGATCACATCATATTTAGCCAAAGGGAAATTAGAGAAACCATGTCAATTATCCATTGCAGCCAATGCAAGAGGCAAGAAAGAAAATTAAGTATTCGAAAATACCAGCTTTGTCAAATATCTCTTTCAGCTTCAAGACATCTTTGATTGCTATACAGGTATGACGATCACGTCCACCATGCTCTGGGCGTCCTGTCAATGGATCAGGATTTGGTAACTCCATCAAGTGGATCATCTCTGAACCTACCCAAAGCCAAGCACCTCTGTAGGGAAGCTTGTCATTTGGCCTAGCTGGATTCACCTTAAGACCTGATTGATGATTTGTCAGTTTGATTAATAAGAAGCAAGCACATATGTAATACAGCATATAAAACAGACAGCTAACTCACCAAGAAGGTCCTTGTAGAATGCCATTGACCTTTCAAGATTTTCACAGAGAATCCCGACATGGTGAATGCTAACAATTCCATACTCAGGTTCTGCACCGATGATCAGACACACAAAAAAAAAGTTAAAAGTTCATTTTTGGTTGATGAAGCCAAAGGAATACTGAATTTTCCTTTACAATAAAGAAATGAAGCTGCTAATACTTAAAGGGAGAAGAAGTTCTGATGGCAGTTGCATCTTCAACATAAAGCTGCTGACAAGGGGTTGTCGACTGTTGTAGCGAGCTGAGACAGCTGCTGACAAGGGGTTGTCATAGCTAGCTATGAGAACATAGTGCTATATGTGTATTACCGATCACTCAAATTTATTATGTTGCCTTCAGGCAAACTGATAAGCCAAGGATGTGGTTTGTGTTGTACTTGAACCTTTATACTCCTTGGAGTACTATCTTATGCAATGGCATTAAATTTTCCTGACTGTAAGGGAAGAAAGATAAAAGTACTAACATATTATGCCACCAAATGCAAGGAAAAAAATACAATATGTGCCAGCAATTTCAGAAGAAATTTTACAGTGGACCAGTTAGATGTAGTAGTACAGCCATGCCAGCTTGGTCAAGCAGTTTGATGATATGGCAGTAGGTATGGCAACATCACGTTTTTCAATACAGGAAGTATTGTATTTTTGAGCCAAGGCGAGAAGATCATAACAGTAGGAATACTAAAGCGGTTATCTACTAAACTGCTTGTGTTCTCTAGCAAACAAGATGATCAGCCTCAAAAATTGAAACCACACTATGGACTAGGTGCTAAACAGTACATCTGTACTAAGCAGACCACACAGTTGCAAACTGGATTTCTAGACATAGAAGACCCAATTCAGAGTAGCATTACATTTTCTGCCTCCTGCCCATTGTTCAAAAGAAAAAATCCACCTACCATTGAACTGCAATTTCTTGTACGCTGAAGTGGTTCTCAACCAAACTGTCCACACTCTTTTGCAAAATATGACCAGCCATAAGAATTAGATAGGAACTAGGGATTAGGTGCTACTCAATACATATACGAACTACCGGGTAGACCACAAAATTATAGGGTAACTGGATTCCTGGACAAAGCAAGCCCAATTCAGAACAGCCTAACATTTTCCTACTATCAAACCACATTTTATTGCTCACACACACAGCTAGCTATATATACTCGAAACCAGTCTTAATTAGTGATTCAAATATTTAATGCTCTAGCAGATAAACAGCAGACAAATTATACTCGGGCCAAGATGCCAGGTGCCCTACCCCAATATTCAGCAATCCAACCACTAACCAACTCCTAGACACTCAATCAATCACACCAATTAGCTATTTATCACTAATCGTTGAGAAAAAAATGATTATTTTTACATAAATAGTCAAATGGAGATTTACCCACTGCGAGCTCACCAAGAACTCACCCTGTGCCGGCTCCTGCGCCGTAATGGTCTGCTGCTCCCCGCCGGTGGCCACCGATAGCCGGGTCCGGTAACGGCGGTGTGGGGCGGCGGAAGGGGAAAGCTGCACCCTGGCCGCTACGCAGGTCTTCCCGGAGCTGGAGGAGCTGGAGGCGGAGAGGGGGAGAGAGACGAGGCACTTCGTCGCCATTGCTGCGTTGTTCCAGGCTCCCAGAGACGGTCCGTCCGCTTGCGTGGGCTCTATTTTCTTGTGGCTCGGGCCTTTTATTAGGCCATTTTTAGTGGATCTTTCATTTGATATTAATTAACTACTACATGAGTAAAAAGGGTACATGACAAGAAATTTAATATGAAAAAGGAAAGATGTCTTTTATTCTTATGAAAGAATGTTGACATTCTTTTCAAAAAGATAAAAGACAAATAAAAGTGCACTGAGAGTATTTTCTTTCATATTGAACACCCTCAACCAATAATTAAAAGCCAAGTAGTAATAATTTAATGTTCTAGCAAGCCTATAAAACTGTAAAATAAAAATATGCACTGAGAGATGATATTTTATTTCATTAAACAAGATTAGAAAGCTGATGTGTCACACTTAAAAATTATGAAATAAAAGAAGCCACTAAGAATGGCCTTACTGTACCTTTCATTATGCTTTTTTGGGTCCTTTGTGCGCAAATTAGTGAGATTCGCAGCAGCTGAAAACACCTCACTTAAAGACGAGTTTAAGGATCAAATTCTAGAGGATTGAATCAAAAACTTATATAATAATAATTTTTTTGTTAACTTTTTTATCGAGCACTCAAACAACATATATGCAGTTTTAATAGAGACACTAACATGATATAAGATTCTAATATGAAAAAGACAATTTGTACATGCTAATGCCCATCAATCAACTCCTATGCGAACTACTCTCCGGTTTTTAAATGTTGTTGTTGGTTAGTGCAAAATTTGCAATAGCCGGCGATAACATTTAAAAACCGAAGGGAGTAGTGTTTAATCAATTAACTAATTAACACACCTAGTTAGTCATGATTCTATATATAAAAGTCTAGTAGATAAACAATAAGAATAAGACTAGCAAACAATCAATTGAGCAAAGTCAATGCTACAAGATTAAAATGTGAAATAGTAAATGCAAGTAGTAAAGGAGATAAGAGTCAAAAGATGCTCATGAATTTTTAATCCGAGTTCTCGAAAAAATGACGTATTTTCTTACTTCTCGTTGAATCAACTTTGTGTAGGTCCCTCCCGAAATGAGAAGTTTGGTCATAAACACGCATCACACTAATGTCATCAAGGCATAAACTTGTCTCTCTCAAGAATTTATTGTACTCTTTTAGTGCAAGCATGTATGCTCCTTTCGAATGCCGGGCTTCAACATTGTATATTTCCTAGGTCAGCTCTTGTTATTTTTATTAACATTCAAAGATAGCTCTCAAATCTTTGTACAAGTGTTCTTTCTTGTTCTCTTGAATCTCTATTAATTTCTCCAACAATCCTAATGACCAATAGAGCTCTTCATGAACTTGGCAACAATTATTTATAGGCTCCAACCTCTCCACAAACCATTGTCAAAAAACAGACTGCTGAAAAATCCTCCACGGTATCTTACATTGACCTATCACCATACTTCAAAATGACTTCAAAGTATTCAAACTTCAACACTAGTCGTTGAATGGCTAGGTCACCATATTATGGTGACTGTCTCCTCCATTATACGACGATTTCTGAAAATCTTCCTTTTTGTATTATTTTTCTCTGGTTTACCGTAATCTTATAGAGACTACCTCATATCCTTCACAGAAAACTTTCATTCTGTGTTCTTATCCTTTCTATGTCACCATATCTTACGACGACTCCTCTATTTTTTTCATAGAAATATTCTTTGTTTCTAATCTTCTTTTTCTTCTGGCTCATCGTAGCCTACGACGACCTCGTCGTTCCATTCGGTGACTTCTGTGCTTCTACCCATAGACTTGCAGTCTCTTTATACAAAACTCTGACATTCACCATAATATACGATGTATTAACCTTTACAACTTACAGTGACATCTACATACCTGGTGTACAGAGAGTTCATCTCTCCTGGATGCCATTTTCTTCTGTCACTATATCTTACGGTAACCTATGCTTGACCGTAGGACGACCTTGTTTGAATTATTACAAGCGGTGTGTCCTTCTTTTTTTTATCTTTTAATACAATCAGTTAGCTCTGTATGATAGATGTAAGAAAAATTGAAGGAAGCAAAACAATTTAGTCGTATTTTTATAAGTATTTTTACTAGATTTTTCTTTTTGTAAAATATATGGAACCTATGAAGAATTTCAAAAAATGAGGGAACATATGTCCCATTGACCCTTCTACAAATATGTTGATTTTTGTAGTTATACTACCTAATAACTAGAGTATCATCATCACCTACCTTGTGGGATGTTGTTCCTATATGTTGTTTATGTAGTACAAATATGATAAATTAAAGCTTAGTATCCATAGTTTGTTGTATAAATCATTGTATGATTGAAACTATTCAAATGACATTAAATCGTAATTTTAGGCTATAAGATGATATAGGTTTACCTCAGGTTTTGAACACGTGTCTTATGGCATCTTTCTATTTATTGTACGTGTGGAATCAACTTGTACATTATATTACTTTGAAAATATAGAATGAAATAACTTTTCTAGCTATAATAATATAGAGTTTATGAGGAACTAATGTGATAGAGGAGTTTTTGCAGCTCTGTTGGAGACAAATTTTTTATGGGCTAGTTCTCAATTATAGAGAGTTTTGGATTTTTTTTCTTTTTTTGAAGATGTTGTCGCTAATATGGTGATATGAACGAATATAACTAGATTTCTAATTTATTACTTCTTTCTAAAATTATGTTGTCATTGACTTTTTTTAATATGTTTGACCATTCATCTTATTTTAAAATTTTTTAAAAAATATCATATATTTTCTCATGATTTAGTTTATCACTAAATAAAATTTAAATATAACTTATAACTCTTTATATTTAAATAAATATTTTAAATAATACGAAACAATTAATAATAACAATAATTTTAAAACAGAGAGAGCATGTCTTTTTTACAATATAAAAAGTTTCTATTTCGGGTGAACTGAGAGTTCGCAACTTCATTCCGGTTATTACAGACGGCAGTTCACAACTCAGAAATAGAGTATGCGAAGACGAACAAGACACGTGTGTAATCACCGTGAACGGAGTAACAACAGACATGGCGCGACAAACGAGCTGTGAAAGCACACAAATCAACACTAGAACCCTCCGCCTCCATCTTTTCACGCCCTGTTGAGGAGCTCCCGTGCCCTCGTCGCGATGCTCAGCTTCGTTGCGGGCGAGACGATGCGCTCCCCGATGATGGACTCCATCACCGCCTCGCAGAGCACCTTGTTCTCTATCGCCGCCCTGGCACCGGTCTCCGGGACCGAAGAGTCCTCGGAGACTGCTACCTAGATGATCAAAAACAGATTAAACCAGCATAGTACATATCGATGATTTAACATGGAAACAACAGCGGGGCACACGAGAGCGTGAACTCACGGTAATGACTCCGGCCGGCGAGTGGGTGAAGAGGGCGGACGCGCCGGGCGGTAAGGTCTGGCCCTTGAAGACCGCCTTGAACTCGTCCACGGCCGCGGCCTCGGCGTCCGTGTACGTGCAGGCGGACTTGAGGTACTCCACGCGGCTCTCCATTACCTTCCCTGCGAAGTCCTTGGCGTCGAGCGGCCGGCCGATGAATGTCACCCGCGTGAACTTCTCGAACTCGCCTGTGTGCGCATATATGACGACATCGTGTACTACCGGCCGTGTTAAGCATCATCAAACAAGTCACGGCCTCTAGAGCTGAGCATCTTACCCGTGTAAATGTCGCGGAAGAAGGCGGCGTCCGCCGCGAGCTCGTCGGCGGTCTTGCCGGACCACTTGCTGGACAGCGCCAGCACGGCCGCGTCCTCCAGGTAAATGCCGATGGCGGCGAACTTGACGAAGTTGCCGTCGATCTCCAGTCCTCGCACACCTGCGCGTCCCAAAAAAACACGTTCCTAATGAGCTATCTAGCTGTTCGATACTCTGTACCAGCTCGAACTAATCCCAAATCAACGCACTAATAACACACCTGCACCGGCGAGGAAGTGCGTGCGGTTGGAGCCCGGCGGACGGACCACCGGCGGGAAGACGACGCCCTCCACTATCACCTCCTCCAACATGGCCATATCTATCGATGCTCACGTCGACAAGGGAAATGACAATGACAAATAACTAATGAGTCGGTGCAGTAGCAAAGGTGACAAGTGTCTCGTCGGTCGGAGCTGTGAGAGAGGATGTCACTTAAAAACAACTCCAGTCCATAGACTAAATTTGGGCCTCTATTTTTTATTCTGAGGGTCCGATTTTTAGTTTTAGAGGTCCAACTAATTTTTTCACTCCAACCCAACTAATCAAAATAGTTTCTCTATCCACTGCCGGTGGGCCTCACCGTCTCTCCTCCCTCTCTCCTACCCGACTCGCTCTCTCCCCCGCGCTGCCTTCCTCCCTCTCTTTCCTCGTCGCCGCCGCCTCCCTCCCCCTCCCCCCCACTCCGCTCGGCGCCGCCGGCCCCCTCTCTTCCTTGCTTCGCGCCGCTGCCGGCCCTCTCTCTTCCCCGCGCACGTCGCCGCCGGCCCCCTCTCTTCCCCACGCGCGGCGCCGCTAGCCCCCTCTCTTCCCCGCGCGCGGCGCCGCCTCGGCCCTCAGCTCGCGTCGCCGCCTCGCTCCCCTGCTGGTCTCTGATTCGGCCACAGGAGCGTCGCCGTGGCTCACCAATCCCGCCCAAGAATCCAGGTCCTGTGTAGATCCGGCCGTGGCGGTCCGTTTTCCACCGGCAGGAGGCGTGGGGCGGGTGGCCGCCGGTGGCGGAAGCTCCATTCGCATCGGGAGAGGAGAGGAGAGAAAAGAAAAAAATGGAAAAGAAAAAAAAATAGTGGGGCCCGCATTTAGGGGGGGATAGTGGGGCACTATTTCTAGGTGTTTGCTTTAAAATTTAGTAGCCCACTAAATTTAGTCACTGTGATAGGGATGGGTTGGAGTTGAGTTTTTTAAGTTGGGTGACTAAAAGAGGATTTAAAGTCTCATTTAGTCACTCCGCTGGAGTTGCTCTAAGAGACAGAGCTGGAGAGGTTTGACCTTGAAGCTTTCCACCTTTTCCGGCGGCTAGTTGCAGTAACAAAATGACCCGGTGCTTAGGATTGATGTATCATGTGAAGATCATTGTCACGCACATAACAAAATAGCAACAATGACCAGCAGACCTTTACTTCCACTTCAACCTTCTCTTCTAGTATTTCTGTAGTCAAACAACATCAAACAGCTTCATGGTGACAATAATTGTGACCTCAAGAGATGGTTTTGTTGCGGGTCAATTGTTCATGTATGATGTCATAGTTGTGAATCTAATTAAACCATGGGTGTTTTAATTACCTTTTTAAAATTATTAAAGTTTTCTAAGTTTCAACAGGTTGACTGCTAGTCCGTATGATAAAATCATTGCACTGTGATAGTTTCAACTCTAATGATTCTCTAGAAAAAGCTCTTCCTTTCTGTGAGACAATTGGAGCTAATAAAACACATTGGCATTCCTGCTGCGTTTCATATCTCTTGTTTTCTTTCCTTATTCCGTGCTATTTTTTATTTGTTTAAAGTCTCCATTCTTTTTTCTCTATTAACTATTCCATATTTATTTGTCAAGTACTCCCTTTAGTTGATAGTTGATGATGCTAGAACATGGAGAAAATTGTTCTTTTTTCCTTCCCCCGCGTTGCTCTCTCTCTCTCTTAAAATTTAAAATATTTAGAAGAAGTTCATTTCCGTTCGAAAAATTTATTTATTATTGGTTTGACACCAGAATAAAACCTTAGCTTCGTTTATTTCCTCAAACTATTCAAATCGATCTATTGATCCTCTACTAAAATTTGTCATTTTTATTCCTCAATGTTAAAGAGCAAAGTTTCATTTTGAATTTTGCAGGATAATAGATAATATCATTCTCCGTGCTAGAATATTTGTAAAAAACTATGTTGCATAATTTTAATATTTGTATTGTTAAGACAAGGTTAGATACTATTAAACTATAAAACTAATCATAAAAATACATTAGATATTTTAACATAGATTCATACAAAATCTAAACTTTAAACTCAAATGTATATAAAGAAATAAAAAAGAAGACAAATTATAGAAGGGCGTAGGTTGCACTAACTTGAATAGTTTGAGAGAGTAAATGGATGGCTTTATTTTAGAAGTCAAACACACAAAGCGAATCGTAAAGGGCTAAAATAAATATTTTTTTCTAAAATATTTATCATTATCGTCATAGTAGAACTACCACCATGGATGTAATGCTTTATTCCAAAATTAAACAAAACTAGTCAGTCTGCAAAAAAAAATGAGTATAAAACCAGCACAAATCAACTCTTTGTGTATTTTGTCTCTAGCACTATCATCTTCCATGTCCAGCTCTGCCAGATAGTTTTTAAGATCACTACTAAGAACATCTCCAACACACTCTGTAAATTAAAGCTACTAGTCAAATTTAGATAAATGACAAGAAAAAACCAATCCAACAGACTGGTATCCGACTCTATAAAAAACGCCGCTTGCTATCTACCCTTCCCCGCTCGTCATTTTTGCCGAGCCCACAACACTCGCCATCCCTGGCCTCGCCCACACGCGCTCCCTTTCTCGCGCGCTGCTTTCCTTTCCCGGAACGCCCTGCACCCGTGCGCGCACTGCTCTCCTTTCCTGTGTGCGAATGGGAGTAAATGGCAGGACCAACACATGAGGTCACCTGACCAACACAGCTCATAGTTGCGCAGGGCACGCAGAGCCAAACACCTTCTCTGGTACTGCAGCAAGCCAGAAGGCCTTGGGCACCAAGTGATGTGCACACAGAGGCACACCCAGCGACGTGCACACAACTTTTGATCACAGATGCAGGGACGACGGACAGAGGAATAGGCGGCGGCAAAAACCAATGGCACAGGCATAACGTCTCCGAAAAAAAAAACATGCTGACGTGGTGGTTTTTTAAAAAATAGAGAATAGAAATTTAGCTAGTCTGTTGGTTTACCCCATAATTTTAGAATGTTTTCTATTTTTATAAAAGAGGTCAAAACTCTAAATTTAGCAAATATTATACCTAGGCTGTTGGAGATGCTAACCCCCGCCCTCTTTAACATTATCCTAGTTCTGCCCCTGACTTGAACCCTTTTTTCATGCTATTGCAATCCAAAGTTTACCAATGAATTATTCAAAGACACAATGGACTATTTGCCACTTGTACAAGCAACTCAGAATCATGCATTGGTTGATTGATTCCACAACGTTCCCGTAGTTCGCAGCCATGTACCAATCAACACAACCAAGTATCTGTCATATCATTCCATTCTGGTCAAACCATTGATGGCTTGATCATGGAATACAAAATAATTTTTGAAGTATAAAGTGATACATGATTCTATATCCAATAGAACATGGGTTACTAAAAATACACTAATACTAGCAAAATATCCGTGTCTTGCTACGGTTTTAAAACTGATAAGCCATAACTGCATAACTAATCAGCTAATATAACATGTTTTACAGCCGTATAGAGAGAGATTCAATCTCTAAGTTATTTTAAAAAGCCACGCAAAACAAGGAATTATTCCTGAAAGTGCAGTTTGACAAAAAAAAAATGTTAGCCAACATTTAGAAAAACATGTCTAATAGAATAGACAACGACAAATCGAGAATAAATATCCTATGAAAAGATCTAATAAATTACTAAAATTATTTACATTGTGCTCTGGATAAAGTTAGAGCCTAAAGTATTTAAAAACACCACTCAAAGTTGAAAGCCATAACTAAAATTGAATATCTGATAAAAACTAACTACAACTCTACAACAACATTCAAATTATCTATTTACTTGAGTATCTATTGATAGTATGGCTTTGTTGAATATGGCTAATGAATTCCCACCAATCTCTTCCCATGCTGTTTAGTGGAGGAGACTTCTCATAATTAACACTTGACAACATGTGGATGGAACATTTTCCCATATGGGCATATGACCATATCCAGACTCAGTACTCCATACAATTTTGATTTAACAAAACAAAGTTTCAATCAATCATTTTCGTAACAACCAAATCCACTTGAGAATTGAGATAACAACTATATGTAGAAAAGGTACAATGAAATACACGTATTTCAGCAATATTGGTCCTCTCTCGTTATTATTATTGAAGCCACAAGGTAAATCATAGCACCTAACTGAGTTTTACATGCACATTCATCAATTGGCTCACATGTGCCAAACTTGTAGATACATTGCATGAGGATAAAATACAAAGTTGAGACAAAAAGTAATAAAAAAAATGAAAATGACGTGAGTTGAGGCATTGACTACCAAAATGAAAGAAATACAAACATTATTTAGGGGAAAATTGAAGAAAAATATTAAGACAAATCAAACTGGATTTCTCCCCCTTTGGCCCACTTAGCCCATTTCTCCTAGACATAAACGAATCGGTTTTTTTTTTCTGTGCTTCGTCTTTCTCTAGCTAAAGTTTCATGTCCACATGGATAAAACATTGAAGCTTCGAATCAACATCTCTAAAGTGCTCCCAAGATCACAAACAAGCAAAACAGAACTCGTGCAGCCTCCTTCATGGTTTCCTTCTATCAAAACTTGAAACAGACATCTCTAATGGATATTTTTTTTTTCTAAAACTAGTTGGACATACAATAGATCGCCGGAACGCACGACCATTGCATGCTGATGAACTCAGAACACGTGGGACTTGGCTGGATGTCTTTGTGGTGTAGCTTGCTAGGGTTCTTGGGGAGGTGACGAGGCGTCTAGGACGGAATCGTTTTCTATGTCAGATATGTGGAATAAATAAAGAAAAAAGGCTAAGAACAGTACTGACAAGGACTCTACGTTAAGTACGGCTGTTGTGGATATGAAAAGTCAAGCTAGACGACCGCACCTCTCTTATTAAAAGGTAGAGATACTATTTTACATGGGATATTTATGAAAATCATGACTTTTAAATGAGAATAAACATAATTATTGGGCATAGCGTGAATCGCCACCATAAGAAGAATCATCTTATGTGGGTTGAAAAATACTTGTATCACATGGTTTTTGAATTGTGAGAGATTGTGCATGTAAGAGGTAGATCCAATTCTCTAGCGTTGCGTTATTGACCCATCTGACATATAGCCAAGTTTTTAAAGAGAATAATATTGGTGTCATTGCCACTCTTATTGAGGTAGCGGACGTTATTTGCCTTCACTGACATAGACTTTGATGTCAATGTTGTGCATGCTGTCACATCTTAATTAACCGATGCGTGAAGTTGGTCACGGTCAGTGATCTGCAATGGCAGAGCCAAAAAACACTACGAGTAACGATACTTTTGCCGTGTGTCTTATCTCGGACACATGATAAAGAGACTTTGTGTCGTGTGCCTGCTGAAGACACACGACAAAGCGCTCCGTCACCGTTCTGAACCTTCAGAGTAGCACTTGCATAAACAGATGTTAAGGTAACATTCTATGCTTATGAAATACCAGCTACTTCTCGAAGACCATAGAACGGGGAATCTCCTATCTTGAAGGAGATATATACAAATAAAGGATATACCAATAACCTAAATACTTACTAGACCAACCTGGTAACAAACTTGGGTGCCCCCATGAAAATAAGTTATTTCCTTTCCTTAAACTAAAGAAGAGAACCACCAAGAATTCTGTCAACTGGGAGCTCCCGTACCTGAAGGATTCCCAATGTGCTTTTACCTGCGGCCTCGCTACGCGCCTGAAACTCTTCCAACGTCCAACCCAACAAGAGATCTACTTGCCATGCTCTCCCTATGTATTTTATAACACTTTTTTTAGCTGTTTTATAGCAGAGTGGGACTTATTCCTCTCCTCTTGATGTGGAAAAAGAGGCTCTTTCCCGGAAAAAAGAAAGTCAACGGACTTCATGGACGAGGAGGTGGGGGATGAATGGTATAGCTCGCTCATCCTAAATAATAGAGGGAACCTCATCAAAGTTTTGCTTCCGAGGTCACTACAAAGCTGGCTAATAGCAGTTCTCTCTTCTATACTAGAGTTTCAAATCATGGAGCTTGATGCATCAGCCACTAGATTCCTGCTAGCATTGCTTAATGCGGGAGTTTCAGCCATTGGCGAAAGGAAACTTTTAGAAGTAGTAAGAGGGGCTGTGCTTTGGATGAGAGGTTTTAGGAATGACTAGAACTAGTAAGGATAGGAAAACCCAGAACTAGCTATGATACGGATTCTCTGGATTATCCCTCGACTAGGACAAGGAACATCGCATAGCTACATTCCAGAAATGATCGATAGCTCAGATTCGAACAAGGACTAGCCCCACAGGGCACTGGAGAACCCGCGAACTGGTTGAATAGATAAGGAAAGCCGAGCATAATGTTCGTAATGACCAAGGGAAGGTAGGATTAACGGACTAGCGTAAAACAGGATATCCCTTCTTTTCGATTAGAGGACTAGTTCAATTAATGAATTCGAGTGAGGAAGTCATCTAGCAGTAATAAGATATTAATTGTAGCTGGCTCTGGAAGATAGGATCAATCCGGCTTGGCAAGATGGGGATATCCGGAAATAGGAAAGGAAGAAGTCAATAGTCAAGGCTAATGTGTCTCACTGGGGCAGTTCGGAAAGTGAGCAGGTCATGGGATTTCTTCGTAGCGAAAGACAAGGACAAATGTTACTAACGTCAACTAAAAGCAATGAAATGGCGAGAGGGGAAAAGCAAAGACTCTACTCACCCACTACCGGACTCTTTGACAGGCTTTCTCGAACGACATCCTTTTCTTTTCTCATTTGAATGATGGGGTTGTCGAACATCGATGAATTGTTCGCTTGAACAAACAAAGCATTCAAGGAGCAAGCTGCCTTGCCAATGGGGAAATGAAACCACAATCTATATTGATAGGATTTCTTCCTATGCTTTAGATTACAGAGTAGTACATGAAGCTTAACATTGGCTTTTAGTAATAGTTCCGGCTATGAGTGACTATGGCTACCTGAACGGATGGAGTTCGCACTACACCCTTGAATGTAAACTTCACATAAGGGTAAAGCAAGCTCGCTCCTTCGCTCGTACGAACAATCACTATAAGCATAAATTGCTAGAAGCAAGTCCTTACCATAAGTAGATATGAATGATGGATTGGTGGTATGCGATAGACGGGGAATCTAAATGATGCAAAGCAGACAATTGGCAAAGCCCGATAGAAAGCACATGACAAAACCGGCTTTGTCGACGGTTATTTTACCGTGTGAGTGATGTCGTGTGCAGTCCACGATAAAAACTTTACCATGGGTATTTTGTGCTTTGTCATGTGCGATAGGCACATGGCAAACGTCCTGCTTCTCGTATTGAATGGGTGTACGTGTACTATGTACGAGGGTGCTAAAAATCTTGCAATGGTTAACGAAGGACTTCGATGCTGCGGAATCTAGGAGCAACGCGTGATTTGAGAAGAAGGGACGACATTGTTGATTAGAACATGCCAATCAGTGGAAGGAAATTTGGAAAGTAGTGATCCTTCTCGTGAATAGGGTCATTTTCTGTTGTGTTTATGCTTGGTAATGGCCAACATGTAGGTAGACTGTACTTCGTTACACATCAGTGGTGCTAGGCAAGGTTCAAATAACTGTGGCAGCCGATCGACTCGAGTCAATGAAAAACTGGTCGATTAACCGGAAAAACTAACCGGTTAACCAAACTAGTATAGTTCTAGGTTCGATTTCTTCGGGCTGACCGGTCGATTTTACTAACCAGTCTGGACCGGTTTTCTAATTAACCGGCATAATTAACCAGCCGGTTAACCGTAGTTATAAAACCCCTCTGCTAGGCTAACGAAATTCTCTAAACTTTCATGGACAATACATGAGAGGTATTAAGTATATATTGTTACCATCCAGATAGCAGGATATAATGGACATGATTCGTGGGAGACACTCAACATTTGATCGAGTCATGGCGTTTAGTGGCTGGATTCTACTATGTTCCCAATCGTCACACCTACACCAATCCTCATCTCTCCAGGTGGCAACCGGGTCCCTTTCAAATCATTCTCACGGGGAGAGGCTGAATGATCTCTAACGAAGGACAATCGACCAGGGACATAAGTTTCTTGTTCCTTCTTCTTCCTTGAGCGGCTCACGACGTGACAGTCCTGGCGCAGCTTGGCCCATTCATGCTTCGTGTTCAGCTGAGTATTTCAATGAATATTCAACCATTTAAAAAATATTTGAGTATCTATATATTTTGGACGTGTGTGCCTGGCCGTCTCAATCCATACATGGCAGTTCTTTTTATTGCATTTCTTGTTCTAAAATAAGTAAGAGAAAAGGTATTTTTGAGCCAAATTCTTCATATATGACCCTAGATGCCTAGGTGCAGCTACTGATGTTCATGAGATTAGCATGAAGAAAATATAATATCGTCCTCCTTTTATTATCACCGTGTAAAGATAAAGTGTAATGCTGACCTGATAAGGGGCAATCTCTCGTTTATAATTGAAATTATTACAAATGTTACATTATTACGCTATAATTTTAGATCCAATTTTGAATTCTTAATTTTATTTTGTAAATAGAACGGATCTTACCATGACCTATTTTTTTATATATAAAAGACTAGAAGAGCTACTATATCTATTGAAGAGAAACAAACAATGCAACCATAATATGTGTCATTGTCATTTTACATTGCGGCAATAAGACACGATGAAGAGACATATAAAGAAAGCTTACTAGTAAGATAGATAACACGATAATCGGATGCTTATACTTCTTATATGTTATGTCCTACTTTTATACCCATGTATAATAACAGGAGGATTGTGCAAGATAATTTAATTATGGGATGTCCACACATCTTATAGACGATAATAAAGACAATAACGTGAACCACAATCGATGAGAGCGATGTAGGTGACATTTTTAGAAAAGAAAAAACAATGATATTTGTTTTTTCCATGTACCTATATTATCTTTTTGTCTTATTGTGCATGTTATTGCTTCTCTGCTCATTTCTTACGAAATTCTCGGAAATTTTTAGATATCGTCGACTATCTGAACGGAACACCGATTTTCCTTCTTCGCCATTTTTGACTGTCACCATGGCCCCGCCCCAGCCAAGGAATGCCCACCTACTCTTCCCGAATCATAAAGCACATCCGACGGCACGTTTCGCACCGCACCGCCCGCTGCCATTCCCCCATTCGCAAACGGAACCCGAAGAGTGGAAAGCAAACAAACGCAGTGGAGTGGAGAGGCCGAACCATTACCAAACCCCAGCGCCGACCTCCCATCTCGCCGTCGCCGGCGACAGCCGCGGCCGCGGCCGCGCCAATCCGCGCCTTATACGTATCACCGACTCGCGGCGTTCGGTCTCTGATGCTTCGAACCCCATGCCCTCCCACATTCCTATGCCGCTTCCTTCTCCTCCTCCTCGCCGTGGCATCGGGGACCCCTAGCCCTGGGGATTTCAATCAGGGGGAGGCGAGCGGCGCCGACCCGTATTCGATCCTGATGTTCCACGACTATACGCCGCCGCCGCCCCCCGCACTGCCGCCGCCGCCGGCCGCCCCGTCGGCTACCTGCGCCGGGGACCTCCGCGGCGTGGGCGACTTCGATACCCGGTGCGTGGTTCCGGAGTCCGTGCGGCTAGAGGGCGGCGGGGTGTACATCAGCGGGAATGGAAATCTCGTGCTCCGTCCCGGCGTCGCGGTCACCTGCGAGAGGCCAGGGTGCGTCATCTCCTCCAACCTCTCCGGCAGTATCCTTCTCGAGAAAGGGGCCCGCGTTGTGGCTGGATGGGTCTCGCTTGCGGCGGCCAGTATCACGCTCGATGACGATGCCGTCATCGACACGACCGCGCTGGCAGGTGACCCGCCGGGCCAGACCAGCGGCGTACCTACGGGGACGTATGGCGACGGCGGTGGGCATGGTGGTCGTGGCGCCAGTTGCCATGTCAGAAAGGGGCAGACGCTGGAGGACTCCTGGGGTGGTGATTTCTATGCGTGGGCTGAACTCAAGACCCCAAATAGCTATGGGAGCAAAGGGGGTTCTACTTCGGCCGAGAAGGACTATGGTGGTGGAGGTGGCGGTGTTGTGTGGTTGTTTGCTAAGGAGATTGTGATGAATGGAACAGTTCTTGCCGATGGTGGAGATGGTGGCTCCAAGGGCGGGGGTGGCTCTGGGGGGAGCATCTATTTGAAGGCTGCAACAATGTGAGTACTTTGTCGGGGTTTGTTGAAATTAATTTAATTTTAGGCCGAATCTGCATATCAATTGAGAAAGTCAAGAGGGCTGCTTTTGTACTTTGACCAACCAGGATTCAAGAAAGTACTCCCAGTGGTGCATGACCAGAAGGTTATCCTGATATTGAACTCATAATTTGAAATCTTCAACATGATTTGAACTTAAAATCCACTTATAGCAGTGGATGCCTCGATGGCAACTAACAATGGACAGTAACTGGGGTGCCATATATGGACAAACTGAGTTTCTTTTTTGTCATAGTTTAAATGCCACATTCCCATCTGCTGAACTGGTTACTTTATAGTAGTTAGTTGAACATACGAGTAATTATTGGGAGGTTATTAGCATAGTCATGGTTAAGTTGATATTAAAGGCTTTCAAGATATTTTGGGTAACTTGGCATGAACGATACACTACGGAAAATTGAGGTGATCCACCAACAACCTTAGTTTCTACTGAATATTTGCTGGTAATTACTTGCCCAATACGATTGGGTTTGGGTCAGGTCTAGTTTAGTGACAAAATTGTTTGATCGACTTCGAATATGAATAGATACAAACTATGGTAATTTGAAACATTTTACGACTGATGGAGAATTGTATATGTACGTTCATCTTCTATGACTCAGTTGCAGTTCTTTTCCTCCATTTCTTTCACTTACTGAATTTTGCAATTTGACATTTGACGTCATTTTTATCTAGAGCCTCGCCGACTCGCCGTTTCTAAATAATGACATAGGATAATTGCATGGTTCTTATGTGAAATACTACACAGTACATCTGTATATCCTAGAGAAGGAACTTCTTTTGGTTACTTTGTAGCCAAGTGTCAATAATTGTCCAGTAGGTCCCCTCTGATACTTTCTTTGAACCAGGCAAGGTGGCGGCAAAGTTAGTGCTTGTGGTGGCAATGGTTTGGCTGGGGGAGGCGGAGGACGTGTTTCCATTGATGTCTTCAGTAGGCATGATGACGCCCAAATTTTTGTTCATGGTATTTTACTTGCCTTTGTTTATGTCAATGGCTACTCATTTTTAAATGGGCTGCCAGCATTTGAATCATTATGCTGAAGCTATTCACACATTTCCTCGCTAGCTAAGTGAGTCTGCCCAGATTTCCCCAGAGAAAGAGTGAACGTAGTTTCGTCAAATTATCAACAGTTCTGCTTCTGGTAGAAAGTGAACTTGGTCTCTGTAAAAGGTGTTACTTTCTGTTTCTCGTGAACATAATGTGGTAATGCTAGTGAATTGAATCTTTATCAGTTGTTCTTAGTTTGGTGTGTGTGTGTGTGGTCTGATATATTTAGTTAGAAAAGAGTTTCTTTTTTGTCCATTATATGTGAAACTTATATTGGAACTTGAAACTGCTGGAGATCTTGAGGCACTCGGCAAAATTTCCCATACGTAGTTGCAGACTTGCAGTTCAAAATTTTCACCTTATCTTACTTAGTCTTACTTCCAGTCTGCTACTCTACTAGTTTTTCAGTTGATGACGATAGCTATAAGCATCAGTAATTTGGTATTGCTTGTAGATGTAAAGTGTATAGTCTTATACAAGCTTATTAATGCATTTGTTTTTGTGTTTACATTTTGGTTTATACAGGAGGGAAGAGTTCCGGATGTTTGGGTAACGCAGGAGCAGCTGGGACTCTTTATGAAGAAGTACCTAAGAGTATTACTGTCAGCAACAATAACTTAAGCACACAAACTGATACAATTTTTCTAGAGCCCCCATACGAGCCACTCTGGACAAATGTTTTCCTTAAAGATCATGCCAAAGTTTCTCTTCCCTTGCGTTGGAGTCGCATTCAGGTATGAGGCATAAAATGTTTCCTCTTTAATAATATAGTAATACAAATTTCAGTTTATCAAAGCACTTTACTCATTTATTTTGTTCAAAGGTCTTACTTGATTTTTCTTTCGTATCTAGCAAAGTGTAGCGTTCTGGGGTTTTGTATGTCTTTCTTTTAATATATAGATTATTACTCCTGTCAGTCAAAGAAAAGCAATGCTTTCGACTTAGACGTGGTCCCTAACACACAACTTTGACCATTGTTTTCTACTAATATGTATTTGAATCCAAGAAAATTACAATTATCTGAAAACATTATTTTGGAAGAAATCTATATAATTTTTTTTTCTCGAAAATGCAGGAGAGTTATGCTAAGTTATATTAAGAAGAAATGGGATAAGAACCTTTTACAACACGCCGTACACACCCTGACATTTTCTAGTTTACATTCATGCCTTTAAACAAAAACAAGAAGCAACCTTCTAGTGATACATCAAATGGACGCTGTTTAATGCATCACTTTTTTTTTTTGTTATTACTAAAAGGGAGTATCTGTGACTTTTGTGACATGGTATCACAAGTTGATGATGCATGTTGTCATTGCCTGCACAACAATTCATGTAATATTTCCTGTTGTTAGCATGATATGAACTGGCAGAAATTTGTTTCCATATTAGTTGATTCATTATTCATTTCACTAAAGGATTCCTCCACCTTACTGTAATCTTTTCTTCATTGTTTTCTATTTTCAGGCTCAAGGACAAATTAGTCTTTCTAGTGCGACTATAACTTTTGGCCTGACACATTATCCATACTCAGAATTTGAATTGTTGGCTGAGGAACTTCTTATGAGTGATTCAACAATCAAGGTTTTTAGCTCTTGTTTTCCTGGCAGCCACTAGTTGCTACATTTTTTTTTTTTTGCAATTTAACATTCCTTTTTGAAATCAAATTCAGGTATTTGGTGCTTTACGAATGTCTGTAAAGATGCTCCTTATGTTGAAGTCAAGAATGACTATTGATGGTAGCCAACAATCGGGAGTCACAACTTCATTATTAGAAGGTAGCAATTTGATTGTTTTGAAGGTATGTTAACAGCTGCAAGCTGTGTCCATCCATTCCTGTCTGCTTTCAATTTTCATAATATTTTTGTTCTCATGCTTGTCAGGGAGCATCATTGATACAATCTAATGCTAATCTTGGGATTCATGGTCAAGGTGCTATGAATTTATCTGGTCCAGGGGATACAATAGAAGCACAGCGCCTTACTTTATCACTATTTTACAAAATACGGGTACATCAAGTGCTTTACTGCTTTGTTTATCCACAATGTATCTGAAGTTATTTCATTTGTGTCACATTGCGTGCCATTTGTGCCCTTTCTTAGCACATTTCTATTCGTATCTTTGATGCTCTCTGAAAAAAACAACTCAGTCCATGTGGAAGAACCACCCCACGGTATAATCTTAAGAAGGGCCCAGCCGGCGGGCACATGGAGGGAGGTTCTTTGGGCGCGATAATAGGGATCGAACCCTGGTCAGGAGCCAACAACCACTGTGGATATACCATTGAGCTACGATGCTATCTGAAAATAAAATTTTATGCATTATGAGACTATTCTTTAGGACTTACTGGTTTCCTGTTTTTTTTTCCTTTTATATAATTTTACTTATTATGGTTACAATCTGTAGTACGCTTTGTTTGTTATCAAGTTTTCCTGAGCTCAAGATACTGAATCTTGGTATAAAGTAAATTCTCCAGAGCGAATTGTGTTGACTTTCATAGCCAAAGAAATTAATATTTCCTGATTGTTAATACTTCAGAGTACAATCAAACTACTTAGTTCTTTATTTGGATGGTACTGCTGGTATCAGGTCATAAGGTTTCAGATATATCAATTTAACTGTTTGCAGCTTTAATATTTCTTAGTCGTTCAAAGTGATTATTATAATTTATAGTTATGCTTTTTTAGGTTGGACCTGGAGCTGTTCTACGGGGCCCTCTTATAAATGGAAGTAATGATGATATGTAAATTACTATTGCCTTCAGATTTGTGTTAAATTCATCTCTCTCTTTTTTTTATAGATTTGTCTGGGACAGGAAATTTTCCAATGGTTAATGAACTTTTGTGGCTATTGGCTACGCTAGGGCGCCAAAGCTGAACTGCGAAGACGAAAGTTGTCCAATAGAAATCTTTTATCCACCTGAGGACTGCAACTTGAACTCATCACTGTCTTTTACTCTGCAGGTGTATTATGAATGCTTTCAAGTTTTTCTCCCCTAAATTGTGATCCTTTATTTGATTCAACTTGTAATCCATGGTGTTTTTTACCATGCAGATATGCCGTGTTGAAGACATTGATATTTTTGGCCTTGTGCAAGGAACTGTCATTAATTTCAATAGGGCAAGAAGTGTCAATGTGCAGACATCTGGGACCATAAGTGCAACAGGATTAGGTAGCATATCATCGTCTCATTTGCCTGAGATACATAATGTCTGTAGCAGTCATGTTGAAACTGGTTTCATAAGAAGATCTTGAGTTACTTGATTATTGTTTGAGTCTTCAGTTCTGATAGACTGGACCTAAATTAGAAAACACATGTCTATTAATCAGCTTAAAGATGGTGCATTCCTTCTGTATAGCATTTTATTCACATAACACTAGCAGCTTAAGTAATTTATTTTTTCCCTCCTATTCACAGGCTGTCGAGGTGGAATTGGACGAGGAAAAATGTTAAGCAGTGGCCTTAGTGGTGGGGGTGGACATGGCGGTAAAGGTGGCGATGGGATTTACAGTAGCAATCATGCAAAGGGTGGACCTGAATATGGGAATGCTGATTTGCCTTGCGAACTTGGTAGTGGAAGTGGCAATGACAGTGCATCTTCAACGGCTGGCGGTGGTATAATAGGTACCAGATATGTACTGTTCTCCTCTGTTAAGTCATTTTAGCCTCGTAGCAAAACTGCCTCTTACTACTGTTTCATCTGCAAATTCCCAGTGATGGGTTCTTTGGAGCAATCTCTGCCAACCCTCTCCCTTTCTGGCTCAATTGAGGCAAATGGTGGCAATTTTTCTGGTGTGGCATCTCATGCTGCAAGCGGAGGACCTGGTGGTGGTTCTGGTGGTACAATTCTTCTATTTGTGCAGACTTTGCTCCTAAAGAAGGAGTCTACACTTTCTACTGTTGGTGGAGTTGGAAGCAATGGCGGCGGTGGAGGTGGAGGTGGTCGGATTCACTTCCACTGGTCCGACATTCCCACTGGAGATGATTATATTCCTTTTGCAACTGTTAACGGATCAATACTTGCAAGGTGTGTTTTGATTCTCATGCTCTCGGCCTGTTTCTTTTTCTCTTATTTTACTTGTCCATTTTGAATTGTGTTGAAAGTTTGTTTTCTGTGTGCATAAATATTCAGTTTTAATTATCATTATGTTCTCCTGATTTGGAAATGTTTGGATTAAAATAGTTCCAAGGATTTCTGATTTCCATTTCATGCGTTTGACATGTTAGTGCAGTTGGAAAAGTTATGAGGTCACAACTGAGGATAATAGTACTAGGGTAGGATGGAACAAAAAGAAAAATTAATAGCTACAATTTGCTTGATTTTTCTAACACTTTTACTTGCTGCAACTATCATATCATAGAACCATCTATTGGCTTTCGTAATGGCCTTTGTCATCCACTTTCATAAGTTACTGTTTACCCATTTGTCATATCCATTTTGTACATCAGGGCTCTACGAACTTTGTGCTACCATCTTAATGTCTAGAACATTTTTGTGTGTGTGTGTGGATGTGTGCATTGAGTTTGCTGTGTGCTTCTGCTACAGAGGAGGAGTCAGTGAAGGCCAAGGTTTTCCTGGTGATGATGGAACAGTCACTGGAAAGGATTGCCCAAAAGGTCTCTATGGAACATTTTGCAAGGTAATTTGCTTATTGTCAGATGTGCTGCTTTACCTCAGTGTTCCTTTTTGTGTAATTTTGTTGTTCGATTGTTTCACCATCATAGCCCTCCTGTCCATCTTTCTGTTAATATAGATTTGGGGATGTCTTGTGAGATTTTTGTAGCATAGTAGTTTACTGATTATACTTGTCGCCAATGTTTTTAAAGTGTCTGACTAATCACGATTAGTCGTTGTTTAGTCGACAAATCAGTCAGCATCCCTCGAGTAGAACCATTGAGGCCATTTGGGTGCTCAGACACCTAGTCATCCACCTGATCGTCGCCTAATCACGACTAGGTGTGAAATTTATTGGTGGATGACTTGTTTGTGGTAGATGGGCCTGGTCAATTTTGCCTTATTAGGTCAGGGGACATGCTTAGCCCAGGTGTATTAGCAAAATTGGCTGCCTCATCATTCTCCCTCCCTTTTCTGGCTGCCACCCCCTCACCGTCAGCTCCTCTGCAGATTTCCGCCTTGCTCGCTGCCGGCTCCTGCATAGCTTGCCACCCAGGTTATCTCCAGTTCACCATCGCCTCTCTGTGCATCTTGCTGTCACCCCTCTCTGCAGCTCCCCGTCGCCCTCAGCAGCCTATTTCCCCCAGGAATCTGCAGCTTGCCATGAATGCCATCGCCTCTATTCAGCAAGGGAGCCAGTCCTCTTCCTCCTTCAGCGGCTAGTATTCTTCCTCTTCCATGTACTAAGTTACAATTTTTAGTCTTAGACCTTTTATGTGTGGTGTTCTGCTGCCTGCTGTGCTGAACTCTATCGACTAGGTTATTGAGTGCCCAGACGACTAGGTACCTAGTTGATTGACTAGACATCGCATAATCAGTCCTAGCTGATTTAATCGGCTGATCGGTGGCTTGGTGACTAGAAACAATTGGTCGCTTTAAAAACATGGTTTGTCAGAATCACATAGTATAAATCTACCATTATCAACATGGCTGAATGCCATAAACATACTTCTAGTTTTAAGCTGTTGCTACTTTCTCTCACATTGTTGCAAACTTGCAACGGTTTCCATGGCAAAATGCAGGAATGTCCATTAGGAACATACAAGAACATTACTGGATCCTCTAAGTTCTTCTGTGAGCCATGCCCTCCAAATGAGCTTCCTCATCGTGCTGTATACATTCGCATCCGAGGTAGTTGCTGCACTCTATTTTTACATGAGAAACAGTAAATTGTAGATTGCACACTGCAGTGACAGATCCAGAACTCTTCATTAATGTCTAACATAAAATGTTTATCTGTGGAATGATTTCTTCAAAATTTGATGTAGTTTGATGGACCTATGGACTTATGTATCTAAATAGGCTTGATTACAAGGAAATAGTTCCATGGTATCCTGTAGGTTTCTGCGTTATGTTAGAAATGGTGTATCAGACTTGATTGCTCATGCATACATTTTTTATGTTTCATTTGATCATGAAGTTCCACCACTGTTTTTCTTTTTCGCTATTAAGCTCCATTTTGATATTTGTACATTTAGAACTTTTTGTAAGCTATGAAGCATTTATGTCAGGCGTTTTTTTTTGAGACATCTAAGCAATGTTTTTGACAGGTGGTGTTGCTGAAACCCCGTGCCCATACAAATGTGTGTCCGATAGATATCGCATGCCCCACTGTTTTACTGCTCTTGAAGAGTTGATATATACTTTTGGTGGACCTTGGTTCTTTGGCCTTCTTCTTTCAGGCCTTCTTATTTTATTAGCCCTTGTTTTGAGTATTGCTCGGATGAAATTTGTTGGCACTGATGAGTTACCTGGGCCAGCACCAACTCAGCACAGCTCCCAAATTGATCATTCTTTTCCCTTCCTAGAATCATTGAACGAGGTTGTGACATTCTGTTTTATGATTTTATGCCTTAGTAAGCTGTACGGCTAATTTTAATAAATGTTAACTGATTTCTGCTAATGTTGCAGGTATTAGAAACAAACAGGACAGAAGAATCACACTGTCATGTGCATAGGATGTATTTCATGGGCCCAAACACCTTTAGTGAACCTTGGCATCTCCCACACACCCCACCTGAGCAGATTTCAGAGATTGTGTATGTTTCGCTTCCTTTACCAAGTTTTGATTCGATTATGTTCTACCTTTTGACTAGTTCTATTATTTTTTTTCTTCATTCTTTACTGGTTTTCTTTCTTGTATCAAATTTTACTTTTACCTTTAGCTTGAGCATCCTAAAGGTACACTGTACATAATTGGCTCAGTTTTCTGCTGGCTCTTCATATTTTCAGGTATGAAGATGCATTCAACAAATTTGTTGATGAGATAAATGCTCTTGCAGCCTATGAATGGTGGGAGGGTTCAATTTTTAGTATCCTGTGTATGCTTTCATACCCCCTAGCATGGTCCTGGCAGCAATGGCGCCGGAGAAAGAAATTGCAAATATTGCGTGAATATGTTCGATCCGAATATGATCATTCATGTTTACGGTCCTGCCGTTCACGAGCACTTTATGAAGGGTTGAAGGCATGTAATAAATATTTTCTTATTTCTTCAAATTTCTATGTTTCCTGAGCATTCAAGATAACCAAATTAATGCTCATTGTGATATCAAAAGATGCAACCATTGAGTCACATATTTTGAGGTAGCACATACCAGCAACTGGAGCAGTATCAGGAAGCATAGAGTGCATTTGGAGTTTACAGTTTCAATTGTTGTCAAGTGGTAGTCTCATCACATTATGGTTTTACAATTTGTAGGTAGCTGCTACTCCAGATTTAATGCTTGGTTATTTAGATTTCTTCCTGGGTGGCGATGAGAAAAGACCTGATCTTCCCCCTCGGCTTCATCAAAGGTTTCCGATGTCCTTGATCTTTGGAGGTGACGGAAGTTATATGGCTCCATTTTCACTTCATAGTGACCGAGTGGTTACAAGTCTTTTAAGTCAGGTTGATTCCAAAAACCTTTTAACCATGCTGAATGACTGAATTAAATCGATTCTTCTCTTGCCTTACTAATTTCTTTTATAGGCTGTGCCATCATCAATATGGCACCGTCTTGTGGCCGGATTGAACGCGCAATTGCGTCTGGTTCGTCGTGGAAATCTCAAAGCAACATTTCTTCCTGTTCTGCAGTGGTTGAAAACTCATGCAAATCCTGCATTGAATACATACCATGTGCGCATTGACCTTGCATTGTTCCAAGTTACAGCGTTAGGGTACTGTCAGTTTGGTCTTCTTGTTTGTTCCGCTGTGGGAGAAATGGGTACTGAACAAGGTGGCTCTGTAATTAAAACTGATCAGCATTCACTGTGAGTCATTTTTTCTAGAGTATTCATAACCTCCCCTTTTATCACTATTTGTCCCTAACTACTACTGGTATATCATACAGAAACCAGAATTCAAATGCTGATTCTCAACTGGGACACTCAAGAAACAATGATATCCTTATTCGGAAAAGAATAATTGGCACCATTCTCGATGCTGACAACTTGAAGATGGTCAAAGACCGTGGAAATTTGCTTTACCCCCTCTCTCTTATCTTGCATAATACTAAACCAGTTGGACATCAGGTGACTGTCATTTCTACTGCTATCATCATACAACCATAGTGTGGTTATGAATTTATGATAGGACCTACTGTATCATGCACTCATTGCGTTTCTTTGCTTCTTAAATGCAGGATCTGGTTGGTTTAGTCGTGTCAATATTGCTTCTTGCAGATTTCAGCTTAGTCTTGCTTACTTTCCTCCAGCTATATTCATATTCTATGGTTGATGTTTTGTTAGTTTTGTTCATTCTTCCTCTTGGGATACTGGCACCTTTTCCTGCTGGGATAAATGCTCTTTTTAGTCATGGACCACGGAGGTCAGCCAGCCTTGCTCGTGTGTATGCCTTGTGGAATATTACATCACTGGTGAATGTAGTGAGTACTAATTCTTTACCATTTTAGTATTACAATTCATACTGATATTAACATTCAGAGTTATGGGAACTTATTATTATAGCTGTCAATACATTGGCGGCCTGCTAGATTCTTTCTCGACTTGATATTGTCATTATTAGTTTAAAATGCATATCGCATAAGTCGAAAGAGCATGAGGCCATGACATAACCGTTTGTCACTAAAATATGGTCTTTTTCTAGTGGTTTCAGCATTTTTTTTTCTGGTGAATGTAGTGTGATAATTTGGTATTGTTATAAATGTTTTCTGATGTTCTCACTAAAAAATATCTGCATTGACTTTTCATGGGTATGCTTTGCATTTTCACGTTAAGGGTGACTAATGATCTTGTTCACAGTAGCTATTGTATAGTATGTCCTACCTGCATGCTCAGCCCGTCACACACTCACGTGTTCATCTCTCAGGTCGTGGCTTTTGTATGTGGACTCCTGCATTACAAGTCATCAACCAGAAAACGTCCAAGCATTCAGCCGTGGAATTTGGGCGGGTAAGCTTCTTTCCCTCCTTACCGTTGTTGATGCTACTGAATGCTATTGATCTGTCGTACCTTTTACCTAAAAAATTCAACATTGAAACTCTTGTCAGGGATGAAACCAGCTGGTGGCTGTTCCCAACAGGACTTGTGCTATGTAAATGCATTCAAGCAAGGCTTGTTGATTGGCATGTATCTATTTTAGAGATCCAGGATCGTGCAGTTTACAGTAATGACCCAGCAATATTTTGGCAATGACTTGAATACATTCAGAGAGCTTTATGCAACTCTAGGTTTACGGGAGTTGATAGGGTGAGCTCGTTCATAGTCTCTCAGTCAGGGGAAGCAACTTCAAAGTAGAATGCTTACAGATACCTACTTACAGAGTTGTCAGGCTATTGTTGATCTTAACTCTTAAGGAGCCAGCCAGTCAACTTTATTTTCCTTGTAAATAGAAAAGAGTTTACTTATCCAATTATTGTAGGTCATAGTGTTTAGACATCATAGACCAATAAACTTGCCTAGCTAATCTACAAGAAATAGTAAGAAAATTTATTCTTTATTTTAGAAAAAAAAATCAGTCTCGTGCTTGATTCTCTTTGGACTGATGAAGACTAACATTAACTTCCTGATGATTTGTATTCAGTCACGCTGCTTCTTGCTTGGTATTAAGCAGTGATAATATTCAGTGGAAAAATTCGTGTAATCCCTCTGTTTGGGAAATATTGCCGTTGGGATGGGGATTATTAGCTTTAAGATAAATTTATCCTCCTGTCCTAATCGAATGGAGTACTGGCTATTCATATCGTACGAAATCTACCACTGCCCCTGCTCAAAGGGGTGCAACCTTTTGGCTATTGGTTGCCTCTAAATTTATCTTAGTAATGAATTTGCACTCTGTTTTACCCTAAGCTTTGTACTCCTTCCACTTTTAAATATAACTCCAAGATTCGATTAGGAAACATAAAGGTCGTAGATTGATCTTGAAGAGTACGTAAGATCACCCTTTTAGAAAATATTGTAACTGCTATAATAAACAGGGTGGTTTGAAGAGATACGGTTTCTTGTCGTTAACATCAGTGTGGTCGGATCAATGCACATTCTGTTGTTGGATTTAGACCTTTGTATAAGTAGACGGTAAGTCTTCTCTCTACCTTAATGAATAGTAGTGCTCCATTTCAATGAGCCATAAGTTTTATTATTGTATACAGTTGTCTCTTATGCAATATGATGGTAATGATATAATCCAAGTAGTTCCTCTAAATTGTGGTAATGGCATAAGCTTGAAAAGATGCTTTCTAAATGGCTTATGTTTCATAGACGGGACTAGAGCAACATTATATGGTCGATAAAAAAATGGCTGTTTTAAAATTGCTATGCTTCATGTTTATGGAAGAATAAAATGAAGTAATTTTGAAAGCTAATTTTGTGCCCATATAGGGTTTGTATACCCACAAAAAATATAAGGTTTGTATTTGTTATTTTATAATATACGTAAGATGATGCCTACTCGCAACGTGGTTAGATTCATCGTGTTGAAACCAGCTCACCCGGATTCAAATCCGTACTAATTATTCTTGTAATGCATTATGGCTAATTATTCTTCTAGTGGGAGACGATATTTCGGTCGATAGTGAGGCACCAATGATAACTTCGTAAATTTCAAAATCAAGCCGGATACATGAATGTTTGCGTCCGTACAATATTCATATAGAAAAAAAGTGATGCCTAGTCAAAATGCCGTAATTTTTTAGTCCATTAGATCCATGTACCAAAAAAAATTTATCTGCATACGTCCTGTAAACAACCTGTTGTGCAGCACCGTCTTGATTCTTGCCGCGTGTCCATCTCTTTGCTCAACGACTCTTCCCAAACGAGCCAAACAAATTGATTCACTTCGGCTTCGATCGAGCTGGCTTCATCAACATGGGCGGCGACAACATCTCCTTCCACCGAGATTTTTGGTATTTTAACCACAAAACTGATGCGCTTCTGCAAAATGACCACAAAACGAATAGTTTCATTAAAATGACTACGAATCCAATGTCTTCTCTGTAAAATGACCATAACCATTTTTTGGACCAAAATACCCATGCCCTTCTTCTTCCTCCCTCCCTCTCTCTCTCCCTCTCTCTCGAACACTCCCTCTCTCTCTTCCACCGTGACGCTCGCCACCACGCGCCCGCAGCTGCCGTTGCTGCGCTCCCTCGCCCGCGCATCCGCAGCCGCTGCGCCGCTCGCCCCCGCGCGTCGCCGCGCCCTGCAGGCCCGCAGAGCCACCGCACCCTCGCCCCTGCACGCCCACAGCTGCCGCCGCCGTGCCGCACGCCCCCCGCGCGCCCGCAGCTGGCATCGCCGCGCTGCCTCCTCCGCGCGCCCGCTGCCTCTCCCGTGCGCCTGCTGCCGCCGCGTCGCTCGTCAGAGGTCGGCTAATTTTTTTTTATATTGGTCGGCTAATTTTGGCGTAGAGAGAGAGAGGAAGAGAGAGGGGAAGGGAGGAAGAAGAGTTCATGGGCATTTTAGTCTAAAAAATTTGTCGTGGTCATTTTACAGTGAACATACTGGATTCGTGGTCATTTTAATGAAGCCATTCGTTTCGCGATCATTTTGCAGAAGCCCGTCGGTTTCGTGGTCAAAATACCAAAAATCTCCCTTCCACCAGACTGAACACCTCGACGATGTGGGTATTGGTTACACCCGACGATGTGCGGAGGCACAGGTGGGTCAGTTACTCAGATGCGAATCCTGCCGTGCACGTGTGCAACCGGACCTGGATGGAGAAGCGACGTTCTGTTCCTTGTTCTTCCATGTGTTTACCACTGCACATAATCTGTTTGATGGATTGCTCCATCTGTTTTTGCAAAAGAGTGTGCAGGTGGAAGAATGCAAGAGAAGCAAGAAACAAGAGAAAAAAGCAACTCATACGGATATGCAGGGAGAGGGAAGGACAATGTTAAGGTCACTCTTGCAAGAGGTTGGATAGTTTCATGATGGGAAAATTGTGTTTTTACGATCATTTGGAGGGTCAATGGTGATTTTAACCTCGAATCTACGTTTTGGTGTTTTTACCATCACTTTTTCGAAACGAAGCAGACGTCTGCCAAAGGTTACACTCCTCCGTGAGACAAGAGAAATTGATCGAATAAAAAAAAGAATTGTAAAGTGACGAAACTACCCTTAAAGCAGATGTGTTCTCATCCCACCATCACCAGACAGCCAGACCGAACACGAGCTCTCTATCCCTAACCCTAGCAGGCGGTGTCGGCGGCAGCAGGGCGCGCGCGACAGGTGGCTGGCCACGGCGGGCATGCGCGTGAGCAGGTGTAGGAGCAGGCGCGCGGCACGTGAGCGCGGGCGGCGTGCGTGCGCTGCACGCGAGGCGGACGCGCTGCATGCGAGCTTGGGCAGCGGCACGCAAGCTTGGGTGGCAGGAGCAGACGCGTGTTGCATGCGAGGCGGACGCGCGGCACGCGAGGCGGGCGTGCTAGCTAAGGTGGATGGATCCAGTCGAGCCACACATGAAGAGTGCAGTGACTGAGTAAGATTCTTCCTCTCTTATCAATCTAATAGATTCACTTGTTACAATGGACAGTCCACTAGCTTGTACATTTAATTGTTGTCATGTCGTTGATCTGTAGGGCGATTGATATGCCTTTGAAACTGCATGTTAGAGTTGGGTCATACTTTAGCTTGCCAGATGGGGCTCCAAAGCGATATCTGCAGGGTAGAAAATTACCACCACAAAATGTCGATGTGCATCGCTATGGTATACTACATCTAGTTAATTTTGTAGCTGAGCACTTCATATGGGGGTCTAAGCAATATATTTCTGTGTGGCGTGCATTGGAGAATCATTCTCTTGAATATCATCCAATTGTGATAAAAACTGATGAACAAATTTTAGAGTGGTTTCAAGAAAACATAGAGAAGGGAGTGGTGTATGTATATGCTCAGATAGAAACCTTTCAGGGTCCTTTGCAGTTTTCACCCACAAAACGTAGATGTCACCCTTCACTGAGGAATGAGAGTGAGCTACCTGCACCCAGTACCACACCTACATAGAGAATGCATGAGACATTTATGGAAAAATATGAAGAAGCAATACAAGGGAACCTTTTTTGCTTAGCACATGTGGGAAGCAGCCAAGACTTGCATCATTAAGAAGTACAACTATCATATGGGTATGATATAGGAGAAGAGTATTGCTGCTATGGATTGGGTTGATCACAATCATCCTTATGTGTGGACTCAGAGCAAATTTTCTGAACTCTCTAAGGTTGATTACATCAACAATAACATCTCCAAGAGTTTCAATAGTTGGATATCAAAGGAGAAGGATAAACAAATTGTTGACTTGTGTGAGAGGATAAGACAGATGATCATCATCAAGTTTGATTTAAGAAGGAAGATTGGTGCTAAGATGAAAGTAACAATAATTCCAAAGATTGTTTAGTCTCTCAATGCTAGAAGCAAGGAAATAAAGAACCATGAGGTATTACCATGTGGAGCTCTTATAACTGAAGTATCGATTTCAGGTTTCAGTCATGGTGTTGACTTGGTGGGAAAGACATGTAGTTGTAGGGCTTGGCAAGTGAGTGGAAAACCATGCAGCCATGCTTTAGCCTACATTGCAAAGCTGACTAGGGAGGTAAATATGGAGGACTTTGTTCATGAATATTACTCAGTGGAGAGGTTTAGAAAGACATATGCAGGTACTTTCAAGCCCATGACATCAAAACTTTAGTGGCCACGTCTTGATTTGGGCTTCAAAATCAAGAAACCTAAATCGAGAAGAAAACCTAGGAGACCAATGGTAGCTAGGATTAAGACATCTGATGAACCCACCACTAAGAAAAAAAATGCACTGAATGTGGTCTAAGAGGACATATAGCCAAGTGTTGCCAAGATGGTCTGACAGCTAGCCAAAAGAAGATGAGATCCTCTCAAGAAAATGAAACAGAACAGAGCAGCAATGACCCAAATGTTGACCAGCCACCAATGTGGGTTATTTCTTAATCCAACAATACTAATTTTGCCATTTTAAGTACTACAAATTTCTGTTGTGTAACTCCATTTCTTATTCATTTTGTAAGTGCTACTGACATGAGAGGAGAAGCGCCACCAACAGGAAAAGGAAGGGGACAAGGAAGGGGAGGAGCAAGGGGAGGGAGGCTAGCTGCTTATTTTGGATTGTGAGATGTTGCATCATGCGGTCATCTTGTAATGGTGCTTTTGTTGTTTAATCTGGACATGTGTTGTGAGCCCTATAGATGTAGACTTATATTATTAGACATGCTATGGATGTGTGGTAATATCCTTCCTATATTATTCTGATATGTCAAACTATGTGTTGGATATTGCAAAATGCAGCTAAGATTTTGTCAAAATTTATGTCAACTTTTTGTCCAAATATGTCCAAATTTACCATTTTTTGTCAAATTTTCAAATTTGTGGTAATATATTCAAAAATTTTACATTTATTCTTTCAAAAGTAGCAAAAAAACTTAAGTTCTGTTACATATATGATCATGCCAAAAGTGATGGTAAAATCACAAAAGGGTAACTTGGTCTTTTTCCTAACCAGTTAACACCGTCAAAGGGCATGTAACAGATTTATGGTAAAATCTTTGCTCAGTTTAAAAAAGTGATGGTAAAAACCCAAAAACGTAGATTCAGAAATAAAATCACAACTGCATAACAAAGTGATGGTAGAAACGCAATTGCCCCTTCCATGATTTGTCATGGACCCATTCTTTCAGCTGGACTGATCGTCTTACTGCAGATATATGACTGGGAGTAGTTATTGTTCATCTCTGTCCATGACTCCTTGTCCTTTGTCAAGCTGCAGGCAGTAGCTTTTGTAGCAGGATGCTACTAATTTTGTTGTAAGCGGAGGATTTTGAGCTCCTAGGCACACGAAGACTGATGTATATATACTGATCAACGGAAGACATTTTTTCCTCTCAATTGACAACTTGTGCATTGCAATAATTAAAAATATACTATAGTCCAGACCTCAGATATGGATTTAAAAGATAGAATCATAAACATGACTACAAATGAGAACACTACTTACTTGGTGGATGAAACTCCTATGCTGTTCCAGATTTTGAGGGACTAAAAAGTTGTTGGCATTAGCAGCTAACAGTTTGTTGATGAAAGATGCCGTATCGGTGATACTAGAGTTCTCCATCGAAGAAGTTAGCTGTTGACGGTCACTAAGTACCAAATCCGACCGTTAAATACTTGCATAAAACTATAAAAGTAACAATAAACATAGTGGTAGGAGTTTATTACTAATGAATTCCACAAGTGTTGGTAAATATATGTTGCAGGTGATTATTCCACGGAATTGATGGAAAATCCATGTCATCAAGGGAGAAAGCACACTTCCGGCCAATCAGAGCACGACACGAGGATCCACTGGCCCACTTTCAAAAGGAAGCCGACATAGCCCACCGCCTTATGGTGTCAGGATTGGAGAGGAACCACCATTCAGGGACCCTGAGCAAGGGGGCCACCTAGGCCCACCACCCATGTTCGGCCGAACATGGGTGTTCGGCCGAAGGTGGGAGTCTCCCCTTGGTGCATGGTTACCACGTGGAGTCTCCTGGTGCCTCCCTAAATTCGGTTGGACCGGTAAGGTCGGCAGTTACCATCTCAGGAACCGCCTTTGGACCCTATTTAAGGAGGGGAGTGGCTTCACTCTCCACACACTTTAAGATTAGTTTAGCACTTCATTTCCTAAAGGCTTTAACACTGTCAAAGTGCTTAGAAAATAGGGAGAGAGTGAAGGGAATTCCGGAGGAGGAGTGGGTCTGTCCACCTCTTCTCCACGCTTGTACCTTGACGGATGCTTGTCATATTTAGTAAGTCTTTGTGATTCCTTTCTTGGTATTTAAGTTTTCTTTTTAAGTAAGTTTCATACTTAGTTGTTTTGCTCGCTCAATGCTCTATTTAGTTATAGATCTTAGTCTTATATCATCGCACGTGGAGATTAAGAGAGTAGTCGAAAGCATAGACGTGGTATCTAGGCCGTAGGTTATCTTTGTTTATCGTGTAGTCTACGGATTGCTTGAGGTGGGCAGTAGGTGGTGACAGTCCTATCTGTCCTTTAAAATCCTCCACGTTCGGCTACGCAGTAGGTTCTTGGCCGGAATCGCACTGTGGATACAGGGAGAAACCAGATGTCCAATGCAAGCAACCTAGTAGTACTCTTACCTTGATTAGGATCTTATGACCATTAGAAATCCTCTCTACCCAATGCCACATTTATCTTGGTGTCCTTGGTCGAACTAGAACAGAAGATTAGGCACACAAGTTCCTTGTGGATTCGATACCTTGGAATACTCCTGGGTGAAAGCTACTTCGGTATCTGTATGCTTGCGGATTTATTCTGTTATCATTAAAATAACTAATAGTTGCCGAGTCACAAACTCGTAATTGACAACTAAGATCATGGCAGCATATTGGCTTCGAGTGGGTGAAGAATACTCGACAAATATAATGGCAAGGGAGGATGAAGGATCCTGCAATCAGCGTGACTGGAGCAGGTGGAAAGTAGTTTCTTCGTCACCGGGGTGATCGATGCGCGCTTGTTCTGTTTTGTTCTATAAGCCGTGGCAGGGAGCCGAGCCGATTCTAATAAAAACCACGTGCGTGCATCAAGGTGGTGCTGCACAGCAGGTTATTTAGAGAATGTATGTAGATAATTTTTTTGGAGGAAATTGTGTTCTTATCCCCACTCTTAATTTTAATTGTGATTTTAGCAGTACTTTTCTAACTTTGTGATTTACCCTTACTTTTTTTTAAAATGAAACCTTCGTTTGCCCCTATTAGGGGTAAAATCATAATAAAAATATTGTGATTTTATCCCTATTGGGGCAAAATCACACTTCATCTTGAAAAAGTGAGGATAAAATCATAAAGTTAAAAAAATGAGGATAAAATTATAATTAGAATTGAGAGTAAAGGTAAAAACTGTCCTTTTTTTCCCATGTCACTCCCCCTTCCACCTTCCAACCTCAACATCCCCCTCCTCCTCGCCCTCACCCCTCCTCTCCCCCACAACACACACACATGTTTGTAATATCAAATGATATATATTCCCTCCGTTCTAAATTATAGTTGTTCTAGATTTTGAGATGTTACATTTGACCGTCGGTTTTATTCAACAAAATTTATTTAAATATTATTTATTTTGTTTTAGTTTATTTTATTACTAGATATGCTTTAAGTATATCATATATATTTTTATATTTATATAAAAAATTGATTAAGACGAACGGTCAAACGTCAGTATTTAAAAGTCAAAAATGACTTATAATTTGGAACAGAGGGAATATGCAATTATACACGAACGTGTCGTGTCAAAGTAAACTAAGCTCTTATCGCCCGACGTGTCAAATATAAAGACGCGCAAAGATGCATTATTATGGCGGATTTCCTAGATTTCAGGCGCCTGAAAGCTTTCAGTCAGTTCTTTGTTCCTTTATGTTTTATTTTGTTTTTTATAGAATTTTTTGTATAATAATTAAAAACCGTTGAATATAAAATCTATGGCTTAAAAGTGGTGACTGAAAATTACACAAACTTTCAGACGATTGAAAATTAGCAACTCCCTGGTACTAATGACACCACCGTCTCTCTCTCTCTCCCATGTGAAACATCAGCTGCAACTGCTGAACTGCCGGTCGCCGCATCAAAACACGCGTTCTCTTTTGTAGCCACTACGAGCTTCTCATGGTGCCTGATGGCATCGCGAAAGATACGTCAAACGGCCACCAGCCCACTGGCTACCATCCCCCACGTTCGCCTCCTCTCGGCCATCAATTCCTGCTTCCAAATTCCACCCTCCCCCCGAGCAAAATTAAACGCGAAATCGATGGGGAGAACTTGCAGCCGAGCTGGGTAGATTAGGAGAATTTTTGCTTTGCACGTAGGTGCTGTATACTAGTAAACACCGAGAAGGAAAAGGACGGGAGGGGCAAAAGGAGAGGCCAAGAACCCCGAATAAAGAAAGGTGGCTGGCACCAGGAGATGATGTGTCTCTGCTGTCACTCTCGCTGAAGGAACGGCCGAACGGGCCAAGCAATTTTTTTCAGATTCCAGCGTTGCTTCGAGTTTGGAGTCGTCCTGCTGCCTCTGGGACAACAGGCCAAAGCACAAACGGAACAAACTGAAAAGGTTCGAGGGAGAGAGTAAATTTTGTCTTTCTTGCTTTCTGCGCTCTGCTGCTGTTTCGTTCTCTCTCTTGACCTTATTTTGCTGGCTCTGAGCAGAATTCGGAGCGTGCCAGACTAATTTTAGCCAAACTGTAGATTCTCCCTGGACAAATTTGCAACCCGAATTGCGAGGCAAAGTTCGATTGCTTGTTAGGCTGGGCTTGGAAGCTCCCTCCCAGCCGGCCTTTTCGATTCGACTCCATGAAGATATAGCCGGCGATTTGCAGGGGCCGGAGCTCGCGTTTGTTGATGCGATTTTCTGGTGTTCTGCAAACATTTTCAGCCCCCAAGAATAGATTCTTTTCGTCACAACCTTCTCGGCTGAAGCCCAATTGTTTTTTGCATTTTTTGCGAATTTGATCACGGCTCCGGTGCTCGAGGAGCACAAAGTTGGTCTTTTGCAACCACAAAGGTTGGATTTTAACCACCACCTTGGTTGTCGATCGGGCTCCCCTCGCTGCTGCAGCCTGCATGCGGAGGATTCAGATGTTCTTGGCAAGGTGGTAGCTGGGAGATGCCCAAGGCTGGAGATTGCGGCAGCGGAAGCGGCGGCGGAGGGAGTGGTGGCTGGCCGAGGAGCGGGGACGGCAAGGACTTGTCCCTTCTTTTCGTCAGGGTAGGCGCCGTCGTCACGCTCTCCGTAGCCGGTCTGTTCTTCTCGCGGCGGCAACGGCCGCCACGGCAGCTCCTGCTGCCTCCTGCCCCGTCAGGTACCAACCATGAGCAGATTAAAACCTGTTACGACGGTGGTTCAAGTTTTCAAAAACAGAGAGAAAAAGAAAAGCAGATGCCCATCATATATTTTGTGTTGTGAAAGATGAAATTTGGTGATGCTTTGTCTATGTTTGCCACTTTGCCTGCAGAGTCAGAGGATGCTCACGGCATGAAGGGCGGCAGAGGGCTCAAGGAGGGGCTGAGGATCCTAAAAAATGTAAGGAATTGGTGGTGCAAAATTTAGTTTCATTTTCTTGTTTGCAAGTGATATTTGTTTTTGGGTTCAATATAGTAGTGTATTGTTGTTTTTAGGAAGATGTTTCGATAATTTTCAGGGGATTTTAAATCCTCTGATAGGTGAGACACCTTTTAAATAGTTTTTTTTTTCATCTGAAACAAGGTTAAGTTTTTTTTTCATTTAATATGCATGGATGTTGTTTTTCTCCCTGACTTGTACTTCATCTTCAGTTCAACCCCCCTGAATAGTAATTATCATCTTAATTCAGCTAATGCTTTATCTTGCATGTTTTCCTTATTGAATTAGAAGATATGGACGGACAATTGGATTTTTGACATTTGGGCTTTGTTTTTTGGTTGTCAAGGAGGACACTCGGGCAAAAATCATCAGTGGAAACTCTGTTCACACGACCACTACCACTACGACCACCACTACCACAGCCTTGGTGCCATTGGCCCCGAAATGCAGAAGCCTTGATGATGATGAGGGATACCTCCTTCCAGAGTTCAATGAAATAGTTCTCGAAGAATTTAGCCAAGACATAATCAACATCCCAGCCACACCTGCACCGAGAGTAAGCGAAACTGTATCTAATGACCCTGAAATTCACAAGCTTAGAGATTTGGTGAGATCGCTGCAAGAAAGGGAGAAGACCCTGGAGCTACAGCTTCTTCAGTGTGATGGTTTTCGGGAGCAAAACAATGCAGTGAAGGAGCTTGAGAATCAGCTGAAGGTTAACAGTGTCGAATCAAAGCTATACTTGTTGAAGATCGAATCTTTACAGTCTGAAAATCAGAGGCTGCAAAAGCAGCTGTATGAAAACTCAAAGATAATCTCTGAGCTTGAGGCGACAAGAGCCAAGTGCAAGCAGCTGAAGGAGAAGTTGGCACTGGATGCAGAAGAGGCAAAGGAGAAAATCACTTCTCTTCAAAAGATTGTCGATTCGCTACAGCGTAAGGAGACTAACGAGAGGAAAGACAATACTGAGGTTGAGAAGAAATTAAAGAGGCTAGAAGAGCTGGAAGTGGAGGCAACAGAACTTAGAGCTGTGAAATCAAGGCTGCAGCAGGAGAATGCGCATCTTATTAGGCGACTGGAGCTTACACGCCTACCCCCTGTACCCAAGCCTAAAAATAGCACGGAGGTGATTCTTTACTGTTCTTGGATTGTATTGTAGCTGGCACTTACTAAATCAATTTTAATCATCAATTGAAGGAGTCACTCCATGACATTAAATGGTGTTTTTGATATTTGATTTTGCGAATGAGAAGAAATCATATATTTTCTATTGCAAAACATTTGTTTCGATATGCGAGTGACAGGAATTAAACAACTAAGTATTTTCTTGTTTTGATTATGCGAAAGTTCACTTCCTCATTGTGTCCTTGATATTTTCTTATTATATCAGGAATTAAACAACTAAATATGGTTGCAGGTAAAAGCATTAGAGGAGGCTGATCGGCTGAGGCAAGAAAATGAGAAGTTGGCTAAAGAGGCTGAACAATTGCAGAGTGACAGGTTTGCAGATGTGGAAGAACTGGTATATCTGAAATGGATTAATGCTTGCCTGCGGTATGAGCTGAGAAATAAGGATGCTCCTTCTGGGAAAGCTGTTGCTAGGGATCTAAGCAAGACCCTGAGCCCCAAGTCTGAACAGAAGGCCAAGCAACTGATAATGGAATATGCTAATGCTGGTGCAGAGGAGAGTTACTTGGGCCATATTGAGTTCGGTTCAGAGTGCTCATCGTCGCGTGCATCATCAGGTGATCCTGATGAGGTACTAATTGATATCCCTTCAATGCCAAAGCAGAAAAACCCAAAAAAGAAAAAGTTCTTCTCTAAGCTTCGAAAACTGGTGCTGGGGAAAGGAAAGGAGCAGCGTGCTGTTTCTACTATAGAGAGGAGAGTGTCTATTTCAAGCTGTTCCTTCGACGAGTTCACTGGAAGAGATTCACATGATAGCTACTCTTCATTCATGGCAGAAACAAACATACCTGGTAGTCGACACTACGGCGATCACAGCTTTGATATGCATTCTTTAGACAGCGCAAAATCTAGTCCTCTTAGCTCACTGTTTGGAGATGAAAGAAAAGATCATTCCAGTGTGAAGAGTGTATCTTTCAGAGAGGAAAGGCCAAATGTATTTGGTCACAGTGCTCGCCTCGACAGCGTTGGGCCCATACCTGAGGATGCCGAGATTCATAAGTTTGCCGATGCACTGAGTACATCAAGGTCAGGTTCCATGTCATCAAGAAGGTCAACTTCCTTCCGTCACTGATACACAATACACTGATAAACAAGTAGCTTAGGAGTCCTCTGCCATCAACCCATCTGCCTGGATGCATATTTGTGCCAGTTCGTGATGGGGAGTTATAGAAGATGTTACTGGAATAAAGTGATCAAGACTTTATTCTCTAAAATGTACAACTTGTATAGTAGTGTAGTTCACTAACCTTCTTCGGTTTCGGCTGGTTTGTAATTACTGAATGTCCCATAAAACGTGGCAATTCATTGGCAAGCATACATCGTCTGTTCTGAATCTTAGGCACTTGTCGTTTTATTCCCATCATCGGAGAAAATTTGCAAAACCCACAATCGAACACGCCTACAGCCGAGATGCCATCAAATCAAATGCCTAAAAAGTAGACAGCTCCTCCACGCGGTGTAAATAGCATATTTGTAAGGGACCTACTTGCATAGTGTGGAATAGAAGAAAGAAGGGGCGGGGGGGGGGGGGGGGGGGGGGGGCGTGCTGAGTGAGCACCACGCCAGAAAATTTCCAAATCACAACATGGTATTCAGAGCCGGTAGGGTTAGGGTTTACTGTCGCCACCACGATTCGTCACCGTTGAAGGCTGCGGCCGGCCGGCAGGCATGAGGCGCGCGGGCGCGGGAGCAGGCGCGCGAGTAGGCTGGCGTGCGGAGGCGCGTGGGCGTCGCGCGAGCAGGCACGCGCGGGCATGAGGCGTGTGGCCAGGCGCACGTGTGTGGAGCTCATGCGAGGGTGTTGCACGTGGGTCTGCTGAGCTACTGTGGTGAGGACTGCTGGAGCTGCTCAATTTGGTGCTGGATTGCTGACCGAAGTGTGTTGTTGAGCAAAGGAAAGGGGCAAGTAAGTGATTGAGTGGGGAAGAAGCCTGGTTAAGTTGAATTTCTCTAGCTTGGGGATGAGTCCAGAGGAGATTGCTGCCAAGAAGGCAGAGGATGAGGCTGCTACATCGGTGAAGGGAGAAGGGAGCAACAGGTGGTAGTGGGAGTGACTCATTGCTTACAAAAGGTGAAATGAGAAGTGAAATAAGATGCATGATTCAGGAGCTTATGGGTATGGGTCTGATTAGTTCCAAGGTGGCAGCTGGACCGCCTGAGTTAAAGCTAGAGCTTGTACCAAATGATGTTAAGTTAGAGGGCAGCAAAAATTATTTGAGCTGGTCCAGAAGAGTGCAGGTGCTCTTAGGTACAAGAGGATTGGAACACTATTTGGAGGATAATTGTGTTCGGCCAGTTGATAAGCTTAGCACTGAATGGAAGGTGTGGCATATCACTAACTCTGTCATGGTGACATGGTTGTTAGCATCTATGTCCCTTGATGTGAGTATGATGGTAGAGGCTATGCGCACTGCAGAACAAATATGGAGGTTCTTGAGCAACATGTACTCTAGGAAAGGACATATGATGATGATGATGATGGAAATTCAAAGTAAGGCAGATGCAGTGAAACAAGCAGGGAGACCAGTGGAGCAATATGCTAGTGAACTTCAATACTTGTGTGGGGAGTTAGACCACTATGCTCCCCTCTGGATGGGGACTCCACATGATGTTCAAGTTGTTCAAAAGTGGGTAGAAGATAGGAGAGTTACCCAATTTCTGAGAAACTTAGATCCTGAGTTTGAGAGTAGGAGGGCTGCCTTTTGTCACCAGGAGAGCCTTCCTACTCTAGGAGAGGCTATTTCAGCCATGGTTAATGAAGAGAGCAGACGTCGAGTGATGGGAAGTAATAATCCCATAAAGCTAGCTTATGTTGCCATTGATGAGAGAGAATGCTATAATTGTGGGGAAAAGGGACACCTGAGCTACAATTGTCCTCACCCAAAAGGTATTGGTGGCCAGAGTGGGACTCGTGGAGGTCATGGCAATGCTCGTGGTGGCTATGGAGGAGGTCGTGGCAGCCGTGGTGGAGGCCGAGGAAGAGGCCATGACGGTCCTAGAGCCAATGTGGCTGCCACTAAGGAAGCTCCATCCTTTACTCTCACGGGAGAGCAAGTCAAGAAGTGGGAGCAGTGGTAGAAGGACAAGGCTTCAACTGATCTAGTGGCTGAAAACTCCAATAACTTTGGTAACTTAGCCAACTATGCCCACATGGGCAAAGGTACTCAGGCACAGACACTTGTCACAAGCATCCAAACATGTCACAGGCATATCTAGTTCTTTCAAAACATACAATCCTTATAGCCATTTAGAGTCTGTTTAAATTGCTGATGGCACATCCCAACTTATCCATGGTGTAGGGTCCATAGAGTGCACACCATCCCTTAGTCTATCATCTGTTCAGCATGTTCCCTCTTTTCCTATCAACCTTATCTCTGTTAGCTCAATTATTGATCAATTCAAATGCATAGTAATTTTGATGAAACATCTTGTGTCTTTTAGGAGAAGGGGACCGGGAGGAGAACTGGAACTGGAGTCAGGCGTAATGGGTTGTGGTTCATCAATCATGAAGAGTCAGCATTAGCAACAGCTGCAGAAGGAGATGTGATGGGAATCATGCTACTACATTGTCTGTTAGGACATGTATCTTTTGAAAACTTAAGTCGGATGTATCCTGCTATGTTTAAGGGACTGGATAAAAGTAGGCTTGTATGTGATGCATGTGAACTTGGCAGGCACATGAGATCCACATATCCTACTATTGGTCTTCGAAGTTGTGAACCTTTCATTCTAATACATTTTGATGTTTGGGGTCCCTGTTCAGTTACCTCTGGTGAGTGATGTTAGGTGGTTTGTCACCTTTATTGATTGTTATACTCGTAGGGCTTGGATCTATATGCTTAAGCATAAGAATGAGGTGCTCTAATGTTTTCAAGGTTTTCATAAGATGATTGCTAATCAGTTTAATGCAAAGGTCAGAATCATTCACACTGGAAATGGAACAGAGTATGTGAATAATGAATTCAGGTCATATATTTCTGATCAAGGGATTATTCATCAAACTACCTGTCCTGGGACTCCACCTCAGAATGGTGTTGCAGAGAGGAAGAATCGCCATCTATTGGAAGTGACTAGGTCTCTTATATTTCAAATGAATGTACCTAAGTATTTATGGAGTAAAGCAGTGGTGATAGCCACATACCTCATCAACCGCATGCCATCCAGAATCCTTGGTATGAAATCACCTGTTGAGTTGTTGTTCGGTTGACAAGACTTTCAAGTTCCACCTAAGGTTTTTGGCTGCGCTTGTTTTGTGAGGGATCATCGGCTTATAGTAGGTAAATTGGATCCTCAAGCTAACAAGTGTATATTTATTGGATATGCACCCACACAGAAAGGATACAAATATTGGGATCCTATTGGCAGGAGATTGTTTGTGAGTATGGACATGACATTCCGTGAGACAGAGCCATACTATACAAAGAAAGGGGATCTCGACCAATTTCTGGAAGAGCTCTCTCCAGTCAATGGAACTGACTGTATTGAGGGGGAGGATGATTATGCCCAAAGTAGTGGTGTAGCGAATGGAACTACAGGAGAGGCGATTATTGGTGGCGCGGTTCCACAAGATGTGAATGAAGTGGTGATTTTGGACAGGGTAACTGAGGGGGAAGGAAGTGGTGAAGATGTCAGGGATGACGGTTCAGGCAATGAACCGCAAGAGGAGGTGGAGGATGAAGTTGTGATTGTTGGGACAATTCCATGTCCCACTAGAGAAGAGATAAATGAGAAGTAGGGGGAGAAAGAACCAATAGTGTATCAACAGAGGAAGACTAAGAAGCATGGGGAGCAACCACAACCTGAACTATTTGAGACTCCAGTTCCATTTCAATCCTTGGACCCCTCTCCATCAAGCTCATTGACTCCGACTGGTAATATTTCTCCCACCCTTGAACATGTAGAGCTGCCTCTTGCACAACGTAGAGATCCTAGAATTAATGCTGGAAAACCTCCTCCACGTTATGGCTATGAACATGACATTGCTAATTACATCTCATATTCTAGTGTCTCTCCTGCATATAGGACTTTTATTGCATCATTACAGGCAGTGTCTATTCCAAAGGATTGGAGGTGTGCTAAGCAAGATCCAAAGTGGAAGGATGCGATGAAAGTGGAGTTGCTTGATCTTCAAAAGAACAAGACATGGGAACTTGTTCACCTTCCAGAAGGAAAGAAGGTGGTTGGTTGTAAGTGAGTATTTACTGTGAAGCAGACCCCAGAAGGAAAGGTGTACAGGTATAAGGCGAGATTGGTTGCAAAGGGATATAGTTAGACATACGATATTGACTATGATGAAACCTTTGCACCTGTGGCAAGGATGAGCACGGTGAGGACTTTGATCTCATGTGCGGCCAACTTTGATTGGCCTCTTCATCAGTTGGACGTGAAGAATGTGATTCTTCATGGTGACTTACAAGAAGAGGTATATATGGAGATTCCACCTGGATTTGCAAATGATCAAACTTTGGGTAAGGTTTGCAAATTAAAGAAGTCACTATATGGCCTAAAACTGTCACCGCGTGCATGGTTTGATAGATTCTGTGTGTGATACGGGTTACTCTCAATGCAATGGAGATCACACAGTGTTTTACAAACATAACGGCTTGTGTATCACTATCTTGGCGGTGTATGTGGATGATATAGTGATAACGGGAGATGATGTAGATGAGATCAAAGAATTGAAGGGAAGGCTAGGGAGAGCCTTTGAGGTAAAGGATCTTGGCCCACTCCGATACTTTCTTGGGATTGAGGTTGCCCGATCATCTAAGGGTATTATCCTCTCTCAAAGAAAGTATGTACTTGATCTATTGGAGGAGACGAGAATGCTTGGGTGTTGTCCATGTGGTTCACCCATTGATAGAAATCATCAAATTTGTGCTCAATCTGGTGATCCTGTTGATCGAGAAAGATACCAAAGACTAGTTGGTCGGTTGATTTACCTATGTCACACAATACCTGATATTTCTTATGCAGTGAGTGTGGTGAGTAGGTATATGCATGATCCAAGAACTGAGCACATGGATGTGGTGTATCAAATTCTGAGGTATTTGAAAGGAACTCCAGGCAAGGGGTTGTAGTTTAAGGCAAACCAACACCTGAATGTGGAAGGTTATTGTGATACTGATTGGGCAAGCAGCAGGGATGATCGAAGATCCACGTCTGGATATTGTGTGTTTGTTGGAGGTAATCTTGTTTCATGGCGAAGCAAGAAGCAGGCGGTGGTGTCTCGGTCTAGTGCGGAGGCCAAATATAGAGCAATCGCATTGGCTCTATGTGAAATGATGTGGCTAAAGAGTCTTCTAAAGGAGCTCCGGGTGTTAAAGAATGAGAGTATGATGCTACACTGTGATAATGTAGCTGCAATTAATATTGCAAACAATCCGGTGCAGTTTGACCAAATAAAGCATGTGGAGATTGATAGGTTTTTCATTAAGGAGAAAATAGATAGTTGGTTTTTGAAGCTTGAGTATGTTAAGTCATGTGATGAGATAGCTGATTGCCTTACAAAAGGCTTAGGTCCTAGGGATAATGAGTTGGTATGTAACAAGATGAGCATATTAAATAGTTTCAGCCCATCTTAAGGGGGGGTGTTGGTGTAAATAGCATATTTGTAAGAGACCTATTTGCATAGTATGAAATAGAAGAAAGAAGGGGGGAGGGGGCGTGCTGAGTGAGCACCACGCCAGAAAATTTCCAAATCGCAACAACAAGCATTAGCATAGCAATTCTATGCAGAAATTGCGACAAGAAAATAGTAACAAGAGTCACAAGCACGTTGCTAGTCAACTTGCTTTCATCATTGGTCTCGGCTTTAGAGTTACCAACGCAAATACTGAGCATATAATACGGGGGTAAAATTAGGTTCTGTGTCAACAAAATGTAAGTATAGACAACTCATTCCGGAATTATTTTGACTCATAATTTGAATGTCTAGCACCTTCCTCTCATTTCTTACAGATCATATCATACAAGGAAAGGGCCAATTACTCAGACAAAAGTATGTCATAGATATTTCTCAGTTCACTCTTTCATTTATTGTGAGGGAACCGGTTTCATTTCTGGATTACAGGTTCTTATACTAACATATACACATTGCTCAGGTATCACAAATAAATGGGATTGTTATTTTTCCGATCGGCTGAAAACTCTGGATGACGGTTTGTTTCTTCCTCTGGCTGTATCATCTTCAGCAGTTATCTGCTACAGAACAGCAAAGCAAGGCATGATTCTGTTCTGTTCCCCTACCCGCAACCTAAATCATTGGTTCCACAACCTGTGTCTGCCGGTGGTAGCCTTGCTAACCTCCTTTCTGCTCGACTTCCCCACCCTTCAATGTTCACCTGCGCCAGTAGTGCCCCACCACCTCACACACCCTTGTCGGGCTGTCCGCCTGAAATCCGTCATCGCTAAAACAATGACGACAGTATGCGAATTACTATGAAATAGTAATGCAAGTCAGAAGTCATTCGGGCATTACCAACTTTAGTTAAAGATTCAGGCGTTACCTGTTTAAGCAATTATATGGGCGTTAATGCGGAAACTTAACAGGATCATATTATCATAAAAAACCGGAATCTCCTGCTATAAGCTTTAAACTTTAACGTGGAAGCGTAACAAGATCATATTAGCATTAATTGATTTAGCCGCATATAGCAACATTCCTTCATGTGTTATGCAACATAACACTTGCCACATATTCTCCAGATGGAGCATGTGCGACTCCCTTTCATGTGTTATATGGACAATCATACCTTGATATCTTTGCATGAAGAGCGAAGTGTAATTTTCTTCTCTCTTACTTCTAACTTTGATTGTCATCTTGATGATAAGAGAACTGACTTTTATGTGTGTATACCTTTCATTCTTATGCTTCATCTTTTATGCATAAGAATCCTCAAATGCTCTTATATTGTATGCTTATGCTTTTACGCATACAAAAGAGAGCTTATTGCCTTGTGCTATTACTTTTATGCATTAGAACAAAAGCTTAAACTTTGATGCTCTTGATTTCTTGCCTTTATGCACAAGAACACTTTCCATGGCAACTCTAATATTTTTATGCTCTTATTTGTGTGTGAGATGCTCTTATACACACAAGAGAGCTCTTGTTAGCCATGTTTTTTCATATCTCTTTACCTTGGGCATATGCTTCTATTTATAGGGCAAGGTTGAGTCTCAACCGTTATGCATCATATTGAGGTGGCTACACATATATTATTTGGTTATGCACCAAATAATATGTATACATTCATGAAGCAAATATCATTTTATTTGACATAAGATATGCACTTTTCTTCTCTTATATTCTTTTAGTGAGGATGAAAGGAAAAGGAGATTGGCATGGTGAAGCTCCTTCACGTAATGAGAAAACTCATCCTTTATGATGCACAATAAATGCATTCATATTTGGTGATGAACCAAATATTCCTCATAAGTTTTCTCTTGCTCCTTATGCATATCCAAGGAAAGAGCAAAGCTCTTTGATTTTAGGTGCACCGTGCATCTCAAAAGCCTAAAGTCTTTCATATAAATGCATTCACATTGGCTTCCCTTTATCCAATGCATTTCTCTTCTATATGGACGAGGAAAATCCATCCTTTATGCATGAAATGAGACCTTTCACATTGCTTTGGCATTATGCAATGCATTTCATGCCTATGAGGGGAAAATCATCCTCTTGATGCATGAAATAATATTTGATAGTGCATCAAATACTATTTCCTTTGATTCATCAATATTTTCCTCATGCATGATTTCTTTTCCTTGCACACACATATTGAGAGAAATTTCATCCCTCATGCATATTTGGTTTTGCACCAAATATTAGCTCCATGATTTTCCTAATGCCCAAGTCATATATTCTTTCATACATATGCATATTTAAGTGGCATGGCAAAATTCATTCATATGCCATTGAAATAAATACTTGCAACTTTTATGAGTATTTATTTTCTTTATATATGCACATGACTTTCATACACACATATCACCTTTTATTTGATTTTGAAGTGAGAGGAGAGGGTATTTCAACCCATGATTCTTTTCTTTTCATCTAAGCAACCATCACACATAGATCTTTTATTAGAATCATTTTTCTTTTATTTTACATGGGCCACATTAATGTTAGATAATCTAACAACCTGAACTTTACATGATAAGAAAGGGAAAGGAAGTTCTTCGAGGCTCAGGTCATCTGGAAATTAACTTGTAAAATAAGAATTCTGGAGGCTTAGGTCTGTGATGGTACAGTATAACAAAGGCATAGGACATAGAAAGGTGTTGACAAACACAATCACCAAAAGCAATTTTGTACAAGTAGATATGAATACAAATGTCAAAATAAGACACATTATGCGTACCTTGAAGCTGAGTAACAATTAAACAGTCATAAAATTGGTTAACTCTACAACTGTTAGAATGTGTAAGCAGAAGATTCTTACTAACATGTTTTCAATGCAGAACCATTCATACGTCAGGATTAAATCAACATAACAAAAGGTCGCAAAAACAAAACACTGTATACCTGTGTCGACGAACAGTATAAAAAGGATGTTGCAAGGTTTTTATTTACCAAGGAATTACACTAGACAAAACAAGATGCGATTCAATCTACTGCGAAAACTACTCCCATCCTTTATAAGAGAAAGAGAAGAACACTTCACCCGAAAAGATATTCTCTTAACTTTTATTTACCATTTTTTTAAAAAAACTGATAGCTACGAAGTAGTGAACTAAAAGTATTCAAAGTAGCCTGGTTCGAATGAAGGTCCAGAATTTGTTAACAAAGACCTACATTGTTGGACCATTCAAGCAGTCCACAAAAGATACAATGATAAAATAAAATATTTCCTTTCCTGTCAACAGACAGTATATCAATTAAGTTGCATGTTCCTCACTGACCAGGGAACTACATGAAGAAACCAGAGTTAAATTAATCTACCACAGGTGCTAAACCATCCAGGTACTCGTTGTTCTTGAGAGCTGGCTAACCTTACAGAACCTAAATGTTTTAGTAGTACGGTTACCAATAAGATATTTCAGTTCAGTGATGTTCCAATTATCAATTCAGTCGTGAGAGAATCCAGATACTCATAGGTATGCAAGAAATTGAATATATTATGCAGTATGAGAAAAATCAACAAACTTAAGGGCTTGGGAAACGTACCTTGACTCCTTGAGTGGAAACCAAAGATCTGCGGTAAAGAAAGGAAGGAGACATACCAAGCGGCGGCGAGACAATCGCGGAGAGACTTTGAATCAAACCTAAACGATGTCCATCTCCGGGGCCGGGACGTTCTGTTGCTGCTGCTCCCGCGCCACGGTCGTGGCTATTGCTGTCCAAACCAAGGATGACATAACTGTTCCGACCGGTATAACCGGCCGAGCCCGGTTCAACGGTTAACCGGATAACCGGTGTAACCGGCCGGCTAACCATATAAAATCTGTTTTGGTTGGCGCACGGTTGGCGGTCGGTTAACCGATCAGTTATACTGGTTCACCGGTTAACCGGATAACCGGTATAACCGGCCAGCTCACCGGACAAAATCCGTTTTGGTTGGCGCACGGTCGGTGGTCGGTTAGATCGGTTTCATTAATATATTTTTGAATATATATTTTTAAATTTAAATATACTGGTTTTTATTGGTTTCACCGGTTAATCAACCGGTTATCCCGGTTAACCGGTCGGTTTTATCGGTTTTGCCTGATAAAAAAATTTTAAAATTTTAAAAAAATTTAAATCAAAACCGAGGGTTAACCGGCCGGCCGAGATAACTGGCCTGGACCGGTTTGTCGGTTAACCGGGTTAATCAGCCGGTTAATCTTGGTTATGTTAACCCTGGTCTAAACGGCCGGTAGGGTTGGTCTGAAGCACGGAATTTTTGGCTCGATTTAAACACGGCACGACCTATTTAATTTCATACCGGGTCAGCACAACCCGAGGTTGGCCATGTTTGGCCAGAGGGGACAGCCCGACGGGTGGCACGGGCACGACCCGATTAAAGTTCGGTGCTGCTCCCCCATGACGTCGTAGCGGCTAGAGCTCCTCCCCCACGTCGCCCACGCCCCTAGGCCCTTGCCTTCCTCCCAATCGATCGACGCGTGCTCCCATTAAGGCCGCCGTTAACTTGCGTCGTGCCGCATCTCAACCCCGTGCCACCGCTGGTTACCCAACCGATCGACACCTGCTCCCATCAAGGTTGCCGCTAACGTGTGCCACGGGCCGCATCTCACCCCACACCCGTAGAAACTCCTCTCACCTGCCACCGCCCTCACGGCCTCGCCGCCGCCGCTCACTCGAGCCCCCACGATGCCGCCCAGCTCTTCGCCCTCGCACACATCACCGTCATCGGAGGTCGTCTTGCGTGACATCGAAGGTCCTCGCCCGTGCCACGGAGGTCCTCGCACGCATCGCCATTGTTGAGCGGAGGTCGACTGGCTTCTCCACGCGAAAGGCCGAGTTGGGGCTATTGTGCTTGATGGGCCAAATAGGTCGTCATGCTTGACGGGCCTATCAGAGCGGCCCGACACAACTAATCAAATTCGTGTTGTGCCACCGGCCGATGCCCATGCATGTGGATTGACACGACACGTCCCGAATAGAATTACATGTCGCGCCGACTCAAAATTAAATGGGTCATGCCATTTTGTGTTTGGGTCGGGCCGTGTCGGACGACCCATTTGGATAGCATTAGTTGTGGCCTTCTTGAAGAGGTGGCAGAGGACCCAGACGTGGAGGACCATCGCCAGCGAGGACTTTAGCCCTTAGTCGACTTTCGTCCTACAAGTGGGAGAGGTTTCGAGGAGCCCAAAACCTTCTGCCTATACCTGTCCAAGTGGGCCGAGCTAAATGAGCCAGCATGAGGCATGCCTATTTTAACCCGGCTCGATGACACTTGATTGGTAGTGCTGACCCGTGGCCCATCGTGCCGGCAAGGCTTGACCTGTGAAATGGCCCATTTAGCTCGTGAAGCACCATCCAGCCCGACTTGGCCTGCTAAATAAAATAATGAATATTTCAACCTTTACACTAAAAATCATATTTTTTTCAGTTTAAATTTTTTAATAAAAATATTTTTATACATAAAAATTCAAATTTTAAAGAAAAAAATCATACATATAAAATTTAATCCGGCTTCGGGCCAGCGCAGCCTAGATAGCCTATCGGACCAATGGGCCAGCACGACCTGTGTAATATGAGTCATATAATGCTTGCGCTTAGACACAAACTTGTCTTACCGGCACGGCCTGTTAGGGTCTGATTGGTTACTTTCTCTGCCTAGCCTGGCTCGTATAATAGATCCAGGCTCCAGCCAGCCAGGCTGAGTGGATGCAGGACAGCCTTGATTGGTTGCCTTCTCTCTGAAGCCAGGCCAGATGAAGATGATGATTGGTTGCTAGCATTGTATATAAGATTCAAATGACAGATACAAACTTGTTTGTTTGGATGGTTGCATACATCATGGTTCAGTCACCCTTTACATGCTATGGGTGAGGTTACCACCCCATGCAAAACAAAAGTGATCCAACTTATACAATTTACTGCCACATAGATACAATGACCAAACTTAAATGATAATGATTACAACCTGAACTAATATTATGTCATCTTTCCATGTGAATACAAACTTAGATAGATTCTTAGGATTGTATTTGACCTCTAATTTTTTAGCTTCTCAATGAAGTGCGGCAAGAGCTTCATCTCTTGTCTTGAATTCTTTGAAGCACGCTCCTTTGTAGCCATTGACTTGTGCATGGCATTCATTCCAGCTGGAGAAGACTCCAGTTTGGCGGCCACGGTGAACTACATACCATGTCATAGCTGGCTAACAGTGAAAAATTAGAAATACAACACAAGATATAAACTCACAGAAAATAATCATTGGCAATGGGTATATGCTCAGAACAGGAAGACATCAAAAGATATAAACTCACAGAAATAAATCATTGGCAATGGGCAATGCTCAGAACAGGAAGACATCACAGGATATAAACTCACAGAAATAAATCATTGGCAATGGGCATATGCTTAGAACATGAAGACATCATAGGATATAAACTCACAGAAATAAATCATTGGCAATGAGCATATGCTCAGAACATGAAGACATCACAGGATATAAACTCACAGAAATAAATCATTGGCAATAGGCATATGCTCAGAACATGAAGACATCATAGGATGAAATAAATCATTGGCAAGGGCACATGCTCAGAATATAAAGATGTCACATGAATAGAGGACATGCTCATGATATCACATATTTTAGCAAGGTTCACAAGTCTAAGTAAGGTTGTCTTAGCAACAGCAGCCACTGCAGCATCTAGTCAATTACTAACTAGGGTATAGTTAGCAAATGAGGGCATGTTAACTGCACAAAAGATTGCATCAAGATGCATTAGTAAATGCTATGCATCAGGAGAGCACCAAACAAATAGCATCACCAGACCACCATGACAGGAGCCGCACAAAAGAAGGCGCCAAGACAGTAGCTGCACAAAAGATGGCGTCAGGACAGGAGCTGCACAAAAAAAGGCGTTAGGACAGGAGCTGCAGACTGCACAAAAGAAGGCGCAACCAGCACACCAACATCACCATCTACATGTAGTAGTGCTTGGACAAGTAGGTCCTCAGCCATAAAACTCGGTGAGCATCTGTCATCGCCACAAGTCCAGTGCCCTGAGCCTTGTTGTCCAGCAGGTGAGAATATGCCGCCATCAAAGCTTCCTCTATGAACCCAGGCACATTCATGACAGCTCCATACAACTCAGGGTGCACCTCCTCAACCTTGGTCTCACAAATAGTAGCAACAACATTGTTCACTACATCTCTCATGCCAGTCAGGACAACAATATCCTCCTCAGTAAGAGCGGACCTCTTTCTCTTGTTGCCTAACCCAGAACCACCAGCACCACAAGCAGAACCACCAGCTCCATCATCCTGACCCTTTGGTGCCTCTCCAAAGAGCTTGGGCACATCATCAAGCTTAAGTGTGCTATTAGAAAAGTTAGAGGGAGACCCTAAAGGCTCACCAGAACCCATGGCAAACTTTCGTGTACACAACCCATTCCCAAATATGACCTCCATTTGTTGATAGTTCTCAATGGGCTTGTTCAACAGGCCAGCATCCTTGGGGTGCGCTTGAGATCAGAAAAGCTCAACATTAGGAAGACCAATACTAATTCATGAATATACAAATGAAAACAATAAAACCCCAAACATACCTTAATGTGGCCCTTGTAGTGCTCTTCCTCCAAACTGATCATGTAGTTGTCCTCATCCCACAAAGCACCACTGAGCTCTCTAAGCTTTGTCACCCTGATCCACCTCTGCCTCCATTTGCGGAGGTGGTTGTACACTTGAGTGCCAGTCACCTCATTGCCAGTAAAGATAATTGAAATCAACAATCATCATTGCATAGTGCCCATTGCCTCATATAAGTGAAGGTAATTGAAATCAACAATCATCATTGCATAGTGCTCATTGCCTCATATAAGTAAAGATAATTGAAATCAACAATCATCATTGCATAGTGCTCATTGCCTCATATAAGTAAAGGTAATTGAAATCAACAATCATCATTGCACACTATCCATGCCTCAGACAAGAACAGGTTAATTAAATAAACAACATCATTGCACATTGTCCATGCCTCAGATAAGAACATGTTAATTAAATAAACAACATCATTGCACATTGTCCATGCCTCAGATACGAACAGGTTAATTAAATAAACAATAATTATCATTGCAGCAACATGTCCAAGCCTCAAACAACTAGATGTGAGCCTGATCCCTATTTGCCCACATTTGATTAGCCAATTCATCCCTCAGACTAGCCCATGCTGCATTATCATCCATGCCAACCCCATGCCCATGAGAGCCATTGTTGTTGGGCTCCCATGTTGCCTCCACAGGAATAAGCTCATCAATACCATGACCGAGTATCCAATTGTGTAAAATGCAACATGCAAGTACAAATTTGACTTGGATCTTGAATGGGTAAAAAGGTTTGTTGTCAATAATGCGAAAACGACATTTCAAAGCCCCAAAAGCCCTCTCAACAGAAACACGCAGACTTGAGTGCCTCAAATTATATAACTCTCTTGGATTAGTTGGGTAGTTTCTGCCTCCGTATTCTTTAAGATGGTATCTAGTGCCTCGATAAGGAGGAAGGAACCCAGGACGACATGCATATCCAACATCTACTAGGTAGAATTTCCCTAGAAAAAGTATACAAGTGCATCAGCCTTAGAGGTATGCAAGTCCACATCTACACTGGTACACATGCTATGTTAATTACCTTGTGGAACCCTTAACCCGTCATCCCGCTCTAGTGCATCAGCAAGAATGGTGGCATCATGTGCTGACCCCTCCCATCCAGCCAACACATATGTGAATTTCAAATCAAAGTCAACTGCAGCTAGGACATTTTGAGTGGTGAAGTTCTTACTCCCCCCTAAATGCAGATTGCATCTTGGCTGACACTCTAGCATAGATATGAGTACCATCTATTGCACCAACACAATCCTACATGGCACCCAAAAATGTTTGGTTATATCACATGGACCTACAAATGCCTAACTATAATTAACCCAATTAATATTTGATTACCTTAAAATATGAAAACCATCTTGAACTGTTTCTAATCTTTAGTGGGGTCTCACTTGATGGAGAGCTAATCATCTCATGCCTAATCTCCCCAATGGCATATAAAACTTCTTTGAAATACCTACTCACTGTCTCAACAAACCTCCTCCAGTTTGCATGTATAACTCTAAAACGCTGGTTATGCCCAACAATATGAAGGAACATTGCAACTTGTTCTTCTACACTTGTATGTATGCTATTCGTAAGCAAGTTCCTTTCCCTTAGGACATTGCATAGATGGAAAAAGGTGGCTCTCCTCATGCGAAGCATGTTTACACACTCAACATCATCAGTGTTATATATACTATTTAAGTACATATGTCTTTCTTGATCCATTGCACTCATAGGGGCATAACTGATCTGGGGGGATGAGGCTTGTGCAACTCTAATCCTAGTCATCAGGTATGCATACATAGTCGCAACTAAAGCAGCAGCATGAATAATAAGCATACATCTCGTGTCTTCCAAAGCCATCTAACAAAGAAAAAATGCAACACTCATGTAAAAAGACTGGCAAGATCTACAAGCTCATATATCATTGGTAAGGACCAATGCTCATATTTCATAGAAAAATATCATCATAGGCCTAAACAAGTGTGCTCAGATATTTATAAAAACACATCACTGGCATCATCATAGGCATGAACAAGTATGGTTAGATCTAAAAAAAAATCAATATCATAGGCATGGACATATGCTCAGAATATGGCACACATTATCATTTTCTTGACATAAAGATCATGCAGAGCACCGAAAAATCGAAACCACGTAGTAACAAGAGAAGGAGAAGGGTCGGAGAGGGGGGGGGACTGCTTTCTTTACCGAAACAAGAGGCCCACGAACCAAGGCACTGAACAAATCTGAGAGGAAGACAACGAGGAGGCAAGAATCACAAATCCTGCACAAACAAGACCATGGTTACAAGCAGGAGCTTCAAAACCTACAAATCTAGGGTTGACGAAATGAAATCGAAGAGGAACGAGAGGAAATCACTTGTCTTGCCACAAACTCCTGTCGCCAAATCACAGCTGCAAAAAAAAAAAGAGGATTTTAGGTCACAAAATCCTTTCACCACAAAGCACAGTTTGGATTTGGGAAGAAAAGAGCAGGAGGGAGAGCTCACCCGATGAGGAGCAATGGCGGGTGAACTGAGGAAGCACACGTGGGAGAGGAGGAGGGGGGTGACGATATATAAGCAACCGAATGGCGCGAAAGAAGGGAGGTGATCGAAAATATTCCCACCTGCACGAGCGCGGCAACTTTCACCACCCGCGCGCTCGCCTACGTGCACGCCGTCACACCACAGAGCCTGGCTCCGCGGAAACGAGAGTTTCATCCATCTTCCAAGAGCCAGGCTCGGGGCATCCTTTTGCATCCCCGGAGCCAGACCGGGAGGGTGGCCCAGGTAACCAATCAGCTGGGCCTTGCATCCCGGAAGCGTGGCTGAGGCCCGATGCGGAGAACCAAACAGACCCTTAGCCCGATACGGCTATACCTCTGCCCGTGCACCTGCAACCTGGGCCTACACGTAAGAGGGAACCGCATTACCTGCAGCTCCTAGAACATTCACGGCCACACCACGGCACAGCGCATCGCAGGCTTGGCTCGCCCGCCTCCCCGCTTTTCCCGAAAGAGCTGCGACGACGACGACGACGCGAGAAGCTGAGGCGCGGGCTTCCCGAAGCTTCCACGGCCTCGGCCAACCAGCAGCGGGTACGATCCGATCCCTTCCTCTTTCCATTGTACGCTTGGTTCGATGTCGATCTCGGTGTTACGATTGCGCCCGTCATGAAGTTTGGGCATGCGATTCTTTTATCACGAGTTCTTCAAGTTTGGTGAGTTCTGGAATCGCGTCTTTCGGATTTCACGTAAGTTCTGGTGGTGGATAGGCGTCGATTTCTTCCTTTCGGGTTCGGAGGATTGGGCTTGGTTTCAGGGTTTTAGATTTGGGTTTGTGATTTTTTTGAAGGATGGATTTGATGATTCCCGGGGTTGTTTTCATGCTTAATTTATGAAGCTTTGATTTGATGTTGACACACTGAGATTTTCTGTGACTTAGCTGGCGCGTCTAAACCATTGATTTCGTTGCTGCCTGCAGGGTTTGGGTGTGATCTAGATCTATGCCGTAGCGGCAGGGAGCTGACGGCGAATCGAAGATGAGCGTGGTGGGGTTCGATCTCGGCAATGAAAGCTGCATTGTCGCCGTTGCGCGGCAGCGTGGCATCGATGTGGTCCTCAACGAAGAGTCGAAGCGGGAGACCCCCGCCATCGTCTGCTTCGGGGACAAGCAGCGTTTCATCGGCACGGCTGGTGCTGCGTCCTCCACCATGAACCCCAAGAACTCCATCTCCCAGATCAAGCGCCTGCTTGGCCGCAAGTTCTCTGACCCTGAGCTGCAGCGCGACATGGCTTCCTTCCCTTTCCGTGTCACGGAGGGTCCGGATGGATTCCCGCTCGTACATGTGCGGTTTCTGGGCGAGGATTGGACGTTCACCCCCACGCAGCTGCTTGCTATGGTGCTGTCCAATTTGAAGGGCATTGCTGAGGGCAATCTGAAAGCTGCAGTTGTTGACTGCTGCATTGGTATCCCAGTGTACTTCACTGATCTGCAGCGTAGGGCTGTTCTTGATGCGGCCACTATTGCTGGCCTCCGGCCATTGCGGTTATTCCATGAGACAACAGCCACAGCGCTGGCTTATGGTATATACAAAACCGACCTCCCGGAGAATGATCAGCTGAATGTCGCATTTGTTGACGTTGGTCATGCCAGCATGCAGGTCAGCATAGTTGGCTACAAGAAGGGGCAGCTCAAGATGTTATCCCATGCATATGACCGGTCCCTCGGTGGGAGGGACTTTGATGAGGCTCTGTTTAAACACTTTGCTGCCAAGTTCAAAGAGGAGTACAAGATTGATGTGTACCAGAATGCCCGCGCATGTCTTAGGTTGCGTGTGGCGTGTGAAAAACTTAAGAAGGTGCTGAGTGCCAATCCAGAGGCTCCTCTGAACATCGAGTGCTTGATGGATGACAAGGATGTGCGGGGATTTATTAAGAGGGAGGAGTTTGAACAGATCAGCGCTCCAGTAATAGAACGTGTGAAAGGGCCCTTGGAAAAGGCCCTGACTGAAGCTGGCTTGACAGCTGAAAATGTGCATTTTGTTGAAGTAGTTGGATCGGGCTCTCGTGTTCCTGCTATAATCAAGATAATTACCGAATTTTTTGGTAAGGAACCAAGGAGGACAATGAATGCTAGTGAGAGTGTAGCGAGAGGATGTGCTCTTCAATGTGCTATCCTCAGCCCCACTTTCAAAGTGCGGGAATTTCAGGTATCAACTAATCAGGTTCTTTATGTTTAATTTTCGTTTCAACTACATAATTGTTATATTGTAGTGGTCTACGTTTAATTGTTGATAGTATTGTGCGCTGCAACAATTGCGTGCTGCTTTACGTATCTAAAATTTTAAATTTTGTGCCACTGGAACGTCTAGACTAAGTAGAACAAATAGGCAACATATTTTTCTCGTGTGGAAAATAGATGTCTATGTACCCTGTTATATCATCTTCGTTCTTGAGATCCACTTCAGGCTTGGTATGTTTTTGTCTGTGTTTGCTTTTCTGATATATAAGATCGTAATCATGATACAGTGGAATTAGCATTTTTCGGTGCTGCAAACATTATTATGAGGTTACCCCCAATTCCATTTTTGGCATGATTCTTCCTCTTAGGATACTTAAGCTAAATCCTGGTTGGGCATATGGTTCTTGGTATGTAATACACACTTCTTCCAGCTAAGCTTGTACTTCTTTTTCATTGGGTGGGGAATGAAGCTTGAGACGATCAATGAAAGTTTTCTTACTGCTCTAAATACATTACTATTAATCAGATGAAAGAAACCCTCATACTTTTTTTGAGAAAGTGCTAAATTAGTCATTGATCAGATGAAGTAATTTTCACTTCCTTGTAAACACTGAAAGTGGTAAAAACGCCCTGTTCAGGACTGTTGCGATATTCTCAGCCTTGTGCCTTGATATGGTTTAAACGGTAGATGGAGGGTACTCATGTTGACCTAAACAGCTGTTTAGCCTGATTAAATGCCCAAATTGGCTAAATAATGGGTTGCCGACTGTTTACTTTTTAGGAAATCGCTGGTTGCTGTATTTTTTGTGGATCATCTGTCTGAACTCTTTCTTGTGCAAAAATATTTGAGCACTAAGTTTATGATATATCTGCTCATCTTGCCTTGTACACTTAGTTATGATACTGACTTGATATTTTGCAGGTCAATGAGGGGTTTCCTTTCTCAATTGCTTTGTCATGGAAGCCTGATTCCCAGAACAATACACCACATCAAACTGTTGTATTCCCAAAGGGGAATCCAATTCCTAGCGTTAAAGCTCTTGCTTTCTATAGATCGAATACATTTGAAGTTGATGTTTTGTATGTCGATACGGGTGACTCACAAATTGCTCAAAAAATAAGCGCATACACGGTAAGCAACTTTGATCTGACTTTTTTTTTTGTTAATACATTAATAGGCTTGCTTGGTTTGATAGTTCTTCTGATTTGCTATGTATTGAACTCTTCAGATTGGCCCTTTCCAACCCAGCAAAGGTGAGAAGGCTAAATTGAAAGTTAAAGTCCGTCTGAACATTCATGGGATAGTCACAGTTGATTCAGCAATGGTAATATTGCAACTCTGAGCATTCACAAACCCTGTTCTGAAATGTGTTAAGTGTCTTTTTGACCTTATGCTATGCAATTTCTGCTTGCAGATGCTGGAGGACGAGGATGTGGAGGTTCCGGTCTCTTCCACAACCGAGGTTCTGAAAGATACTACAAAGATGGAAACAAATGATTCCCCAAATGAGCCTGCTTCTGGAACTGATGTGAACATGCAGGTCCCTAAAAGCGCAGAAACAGCTGAGGGTGCTACCACGGCAGAAAATGGAGCACAAGATACCGAGAAATCTGTTCCGATGGACACTGATGCGAAGGTATCATCTTATTGGCCACACTTTATGGGTGGCATTTTCTTCTTTTTGATGATGTGATGAGTGTCTCATATTCAGCAGTTGCTTCAGATCTGCATGTGTTATTTAACAATATCATAGTGAAATCATTGAGTTTATGCTATGATAGGGTGATATTACTGTTTTTGGAGAAACAATGGGTGATATTACTGTAGTGCAATAATTCTTGATTTCAGCCTTTGTATTGGTATAAACATTCCTGTTCTGTTCACATGTCTTATAAAACTGTCATTGGTTTGTCATTGCAATATGTAGCATATATTTTTATTTTGTTTGTGCGTATTAAGAGATTATTACTAGTTTTATGCATTTGAATTAATGTGTTTTAGGTTGAGCCTTCAAAAAAGAAAGTGAAGAAAACCAATGTTCCAGTACATGAATTGGTCTATGGTGCATTGGAGGCTACGGAGTTACAGAAAGCCGTTGAGAAAGAGTACGAGATGGCTCTTCAGGACAGAGTGATGGAAGACACCAAGGAGAAGAAGAATGCTGTTGAGGCTTATGTTTATGACATGCGTAACAAGGTATATTAAGATGCACACATGATGATTTTCTGTAGACTTAAACTACTTTAGCAGTACCTAATCTTGTGCTTTCATGTATTTAGCTCTACGACAAGTACAGCGATTTTGTCATGCCTGAGGAGAAGGACGGGCTGATTGCTAAGCTTCAGGAAGTTGAGGATTGGCTATATGAAGATGGTGAGGATGAGACCAAGGGAGTCTATATTGCTAAGCTGGAAGAACTTAAAAAGGTTGACTTTTTTACTGCACTGCTCCTACTAATGTTCTGCTCTTGCATATTATGCTAATGGATTACTAACTTTTTTTTTTCCCAAATGTAGATTGGTGATCCTATCGAGGCACGGTATAAGGAGTGGACGGAAAGAGGCTCTGCTATTGACCAACTGGTATACTGCATCAACAGTTTTAGAGAGGCAGCTTTGTCTAATGACCAGAAATTTGATCACATCGAGATATCAGAGAAACAAAAGGTAGGCAGGGTGATGTTTATTTCATACCATTGCTAGTCAAGAAAATGTTTTTGTGATTCGCATATCTGCTGTTGTTGGTCTGTGCATTCAGTTGCCTTGCAGATGTTATAGAAGAAGCTAAGCCTTGTTTCTGTGTGTATGCACAGGTCATCAATGAGTGCTCCGAAGCAGAAAATTGGCTGAGAGAGAAAAGGCAGCAGCAGGATGCTCTACCGAAGTATGCTAATCCTGTGCTGCTTGTATCTGATATAAAGAAGAAAGCTGAAACACTTGACAGGTTTGTTACATGTTAACATCCACTTCAATCTGATTTGTCTTTTCCTTAGGGCAAATGGTTCTGAAATCTTGTTTTGTAGGTTCTGCAAACCGATCATGACAAAACCAAAGCCGGCGCCGAAGCCACAGACCCCACCACCGCAGGCTGAAACCCCAGCACAGGAGCCTCAAACTCAAGAGCAGCCACAAAACGGTGCTGCTGCAGGTGGTGAGCCCACGAGTGAGGGCGGTGCTCAGGAGCCTGCTGGCGAGCAAATGGAAACGGATAAGCCTGACAATTCTGAGTCGTAAGCATAAATTGCGGTGTCATCTTTGCATTATCAATCGAGCTCTCCCGTGGTTATGTTTGGTAGGTGATAAGTTAGGTCTTACGATACTGGTGTCCATGCCTTTTCACGATGGGGATTTAAACCTTGAAGAGTCGTTTGTGTCCAGTGTTGTTGCTATCGGGACTGAAATCGAATAGAAATGCTCTCCTATGATGGAAATGTGCCATTGGTCGTGTTAAATATAAGGGCCATTTGTCTACAGGACACAGTTCGTGTTTTTTTGTTCACAGGACACCGCCTAGTGTTCTACAGACAAAAAAAAGTGTCTTATAGACATTTTTTTAAAAACACAGTGTCCTACAGACAAATTTCCTTAAATATAAATGAGGCAATAGAGAGATAGTGCACTGTATTTTATTGATATAATTATAGGTATAATTTATAGTAGGAGGAAGAGTAAAAGTCAAATAATCTTTGTGTTCATATTATAATTATGTTGGATTGACGTGATTGGTTAATAATTCATCATAAGGATTCATAATATTGCTTGATCAATTGATCGTCATTCTACACCATTATACAACTCCAAAAATCTTGTGCTCCTCTAAAAGTCCTGTGAAAAAATAGGAGATATATTTTGATATGCTATGAAAATTCTTTAAATATTATATATTGAAAACTCATATGAGAAAACTTTTTTAAGGAAAAAATCTATAAGTAAGTTTAGAGAACAATATTACTACCTCTTGTCCGAACGTCAACAAAAAAAATCTGGAGAGTATATCATTTGATACCACCCTTTTTAAAAATCCTTGTAGGAAAAATCAGAAAATATGATATTTATTTGTATTGATATTGTCTCATTTAAAATCTTTTCTGAAAAATCATATAGGAAAAACTTACAAAGAAAAACTGTGCAAGACATACTAGATCGAGGAACAAGATTCTGGGACATATCAGTTGAAATGGACTGAAGTGGGTGGATGCTTGCGCGTCGATATCCTACGATTGCTCGATTTGATGCAAGGAGTTAATATGAGAAGATGAACAACTAGATAAGTAGACGCGCTCCGCCGGCGTTCGTATAGGAAAGTTATTATCACCAATAGAAGAAAGTAACTTGAGTTTAATTATATTTATGGACTCAATAACAAAGAGGACACTTTTAATTTTGCACTTCTTTGTGAATACTACTCTGCATGCTTCAAAATCTGTAACGTTTCTTTCCTTTGAATATATGGAGCACGGGTACCTCCAAACCAAATTGAATAGCAAGTGGGTCCTCATATGCTGGTGTATTCTTTTCTCCGTCTCAACTCTCAAGCGATAGCCACGCTTGCCCATCTCTACCACGCGGCCAAGGCTTTATCATCCAGCATCCACCGAACAGGTGCTTTCTTAATTCTTAGAGCATCTTCAATAGCTCCTCAATAAGTATCTCTAAATTAAATTATTAAGATTTAATATAAAAATTATTCTCCAACAGCTCCCATCTTCCTGTTTTTATTAACTCCCTAAACTAGACTCAATTGTAGTTAAATGAAGAGAACAAATTGGCGTCCCCAATCCCTCTCCTCCCGTCTCGGCGATAAAATTCGCGCCTTTCTTCGGAGGCGAAAACACTGAGCCCAGGCCATTGCCTCAGCTCGTCCGTCGCGCCGCCTCCGCTTGGCCCCAAATCTACGACGCCTTGCCTCGCTATTCCACCGGCAGCGGCGATCGGTCCTCCTCCCGCCGCGACGTCGAGGTAACCCGCACCGCGCCGTCTCCGCTTGGCTCCGAATCGACGCCGCATTGTCTCCGCTTAGCCCCAAATCGCGCGGCCTCGTTCTTCCCACTGCAGCGGCGCTCGGCCCTTCTCCCGCCGTGATGCCGAGGTAATCCCTCCGTGGCGCCGTCTCCGCTTCGCCCCGAGTCGACGCCGCGCCGTCTCCGCGTGGCCCCAAGTCGATGCCGCGCGGCTCGGTCGTCCCTCCACAGCGGCGCTCGGCCCTACTCCTGCTGCGACGCCGAGGTAATCCCCCCGCTGCGCCGTCTCCGCTTGGTCCCGAATCGACGACGCGCTGTCTTCGCTTGGCCCCAAATCGACGCCACGCGGGCTCGGTAGTTCCCCCGTAGTGGCGCTCGGTCCTCCTCCCTTCCGCGATGCCGCGCTCATCCCTGCACCGCGCCTCCTCAGCTCGTCCGCCCCCAGCGCTTCTCTCATCTGTTTCATCGGCCTCTGGTAAGTTTTGTTGTTTTCTAGGTAGTTGACCAGTTATGTATTGCTCTGAATTTTATGCATAGTGAATGTTTGATATTTTTGCAATTGGCAATTGATCAGTGTCGGTACTGAAATATGCAGCGGTGTATGTGTCTGTTTCCATCACTTGTAGTACAGTTGATTTATAGGAACCCATCAGAATTGGTTTTAGGTAACTTGATTATTCCATTGCATGATCAGTGTCGATATTACTTGATCATGTGACATTTCACCAATCTGACGACCTCTACTGGTTTTGTTTACTCTACTTTTAGACAATACAATTTACGCACTAGGTAATCTGTTTAGGACCTATTCACTGGTAGAATTGGTGCCCAAGTTCCGATCCCATTCACAAGCATATCTTGTATTCTCTGCAATGTTGTAGTTCATTGCATGCGAGCTGTTGTGGGAGTCCAGCGCCAGCGGAGTCCAGGGCAATTAACGCGAGCCGGCAGCAGAGCGTACGGCTCCGTCGTCCGGCTATGGTGGTGGAGGCGATCACAGGCTGCGGCGGCGGACAGAACGCATTGGCTACGACCGTCATCTATACAACACATTTTAACAGGCCACGTGGCCCAATTTAAATTAGAATACGTTTACTTTTAGGGGTATTGTTGAGAAGGACATAGTTTTTAACCCCAATAATTATTGGGCTGTCCCTAAAACGAGTTTTTTTAGAGTAATTTTTAGGAAAGCTTTTGGAGATGCTCTTATCCCGTGAAAACATCATTCCGCCCCCCCCCCCCCCCCTCTCCAAAATCGTTGCCTGGGAATCAAAACCCATGAAAATCGCTCGATTTCTGCTCTTCTCACTTCTCTTCCAAGATCTTACTCGTGATTCAAGCGCTGACGTTCATAGAGTAGCGTGCGAGCGCTCTAGCGAACACTAAAACCAAGCAACGGAGCCATGCCCCGTACATCCAGAATCCACTGCCGATTCGCCATGGATTGATTTCACAAGAGAGGCCCTCCTTCCTCGCTCCCTCGCTGTAGACTTGTTCCCAACTAGACTTTTTTCTTGCTCAACAAAATCAATAATGCAGTAGCTGCAATCTAATGCTTTCGTTTGCTTGCTCTACCATATACCTCGCAAGCTCATTGTTCCCCTTGTCAAACCCGGCCAGCGTCAAAGTCCAAGCTGGGAGATCACCCGAACCCAGCTGCTCATGTTGTGCCGCACTTCGTCCCTCTCTCATGGCAGCATTGCCGCGACATCGGGTTGTCCTCCTCCGTCTCGTGCCGTCTAGTCTCGTCATCGCTCCCTCTTACCGCGTCTCGATAGCAAGGAGAAAGCGGGATTCATCGCCTCTGGTTACCCGGACCCGAAGCTCGCGTCGGACACCCCCCTCCCCCCTTCCCTTTCCTCCCGCCTCCACCTTCCTCGCCGACAGCCACCCTCGACGCCGGCGACCCGAGAATCCCTTTAGGGGGTCCGGGTTGCCGGGGGGCCTCTGTGCTTCCCGGACATAGAGGGGGGGGGGGGGGGGGCGGCTGACCGGGGGCGGCGGCCGTGACCCGACGGTGGGCCACGACCCAGCGGTGCGGCGAGGTGGCGAGGCGGTGCCGGAGCCGCGGGCGGCAGGAGGGCGGTGGGCCGGGGTCGGCGGCGGGGGCGTCGCGTCGCCGACCAGTTAGCGTGGCGGCGGCACGGTGACGGCGGTGGCATGGCGGCCGGCGGTGGGGGGTGCGGGCGGTGTGGCGAGGCGGCGCGGCGCCGCCGGCCGCCGATGGTGGTGGTGGGCGGCGGTCGGGGTCGGCTGGCGGGCGGCAACGGTGCCGGGGATGGCGTCGGAGCCGCGTGGGCCGGTGGGCCGATGGGGCGGGGGCAGCGGCCAGCGTCGGTGAGGAAGAATGGGGGAGGGGGGGGTGTGCAGCGGGTTACTTTGGTCCGGTCGACCGGCAGCGATGATCCCAAGAGAAAGAGGGGAAAAGATGCCCACACAGACCAAACTGATAGTAGCCGTCTAGGCAAACAACCCACAACCTGCGATGTGAGCACAACACAGGGCGACGTGTTCATTTCGAGTGGTGGCCACGACATGCGGAGATGGTGTGTTAGTAGCAGAGGGTAACCACGTCGCTCAAAATGCTGTGGAGTGCGCTAGACTTACCTACGTCTACTTATACTACTATTCCAGATGTGGTGTAAGATGTATGGACACATAAGACTTTGTTGATATTGTAGGATTTTCTAGGCGAGTTTTCTACAAAATAAACGAGAAGCACCTGCCTGTGTCGATCTTGTTCGTCCATCTCCCATCGATCGGTTGACGGGGCCCAAAACCATGGTAGCACCCCAAGACATGGGAGTAGGACGTCTGACTACCGTTTTCCGGATTAACAACATTGTTTTCGTATTTTTAGAATAAAAGTGGAATACAAAAAACGAATGAAAACAGGATGTAGAAAAACGGAAACGGGATCAACAGTTTGAGGATTTTCCGTCCGTTTAGACGGGATTCCGTTTGCAGGCGGTAAACAGCTTTTTTTTTAATCCCGTTTTTGTCTTTCGCCGTTTCAGCCCAGCTGACAAATCTTGACCCAGCCCAGTCGCAACCGCCCAACCCTAGCTCATCTCCCACCCATAGTTTCAAAAAAAAAAAAAAAAAAAAAGAACTCCCCAACCCACCCGCCGCCGCCTGGCCGACCCCCTACCTCCGTGAGCACTGAGCTGCGACGACGACGACGCGAGAAGCTGAGGCGCTGTCGCTGCTAGGAGCGGGCTTCCAGAAGCTTCCACAGCCTCGGCCAACCAGCAGCGGGGTACGATCCGATCCCTTCCTCTTTCCATTGTACGCTTGGTTCGATGTCGATCTCGGTGTTGCGATTGCGCCCGTCATGAAATTTGGGCATGCGATTCTTTTATCACGAGTTCTTCAAGTTTGGTGAGTTCTGGAATTGCGTCTTTCGGATTTCGCGTACGTTCTGGTGGTGGATAGGCGTCGATTTCTTCCTTTCGGGTTCGGAGGGTTGGGCTTGGTTTCAGGGTTTTAGATCTGGGTTTGCGATTTTTTTTAAGGATATATTTGATGATTCCCGGGGTTATTTTCATGCTTAATTTATGAAGCTTTGATTTGATGTTGACACACTGAGATTTTCTGTGATTTAGCTGGCGCGTCTAAACCATTGATTTCGCTGCTGCGTGCAGGGTTTGATTGCGATCTAGATCTAAGCCGTAGCGGCAGCGAGCTGACGGTGAATCGAAGATGAGCGTGGTGGGGTTCGATCTCGGCAATGAAAGCTGCATTGTCGCCGTTGCGCGGCAGCGTGGTATCGATGTGGTCCTCAACGAAGAGTCGAAGCGGGAGACCCCCGCCATCGTCTGCTTCGGGGACAAGCAGCGTTTCATTGGCACGGCTGGTGCCGCGTCCTCCACCATGAACCCCAAGAACTCCATCTCCCAGATCAAGCGCCTGCTTGGTCGCAAGTTCTCTGACCCTGAGCTGCAGCGTGATATGACCTCCTTCCCCTTCCGTGTCACGGAGGGTCCGGATGGTTTCCCGCTCATACATGTGCGGTTTCTGGGTGAGGAGCGGACGTTCACCCCCACGCAGCTGCTTGCTATGGTGCTCTCCAATTTGAAGGGCATTGCTGAGGGCAATCTGAAAGCTGCAGTTGTTGACTGCTGCATTGGTATCCCAGTGTACTTCACTGATCTGCAGCGTAGGGCTGTTCTTGATGCGGCCACTATTGCTGGCCTCCGGCCATTGCGGTTATTCCATGAGACAACAGCCACAGCACTGGCTTATGGTATATACAAAACTGACCTCCCGGAGAATGATCAGCTGAATGTCGCATTTGTTGACGTTGGTCATGCCAGCATGCAGGTCAGCATAGTTGGCTACAAGAAGGGGCAGCTCAAGATGTTATCCCATGCATATGACCGGTCCCTCGGTGGGAGGGACTTTGATGAGGCTCTGTTTAAACACTTTGCTGCCAAGTTCAAAGAGGAGTACAAGATTGATGTGTACCAGAATGCCCGCGCATGTCTTAGGTTGCGTGTGGCGTGTGAAAAACTTAAGAAGGTGCTGAGTGCCAATCCAGAGGCTCCTCTGAACATCGAGTGCTTGATGGATGAGAAGGATGTGCGGGGATTTATTAAAAGGGAGGAGTTTGAACAGATCAGTGCTCCAGTAATAGAGCGTGTGAAAGGGCCGTTAGAAAAGGCCCTGACTGAAGCTGGCTTGTCAGCTGAAAATGTGCATTTTGTTGAAGTTGTTGGATCGGGCTCTCGTGTTCCTGCTATTATCAAGATAATTACCGAGTTTTTTGGTAAGGAACCAAGGAGGACAATGAATGCTAGTGAGTGTGTGGCGAGGGGATGCGCTCTTCAATGTGCTATCCTCAGTCCCACTTTCAAAGTGCGGGAATTTCAGGTATCAACTCATCAGCTTCTTTATGTGTAATGTTTTCAGCTACATAATTGTTGTATTGTAGTGGTCTATGTTTAATTGTTGATAGTATTGTGCGCCGCAACAATTGCATGCTGCCTTATCCAAAATTTTAAATTTTTGGCCAGTGGACCTTCTAGACTAAGTAGAACAAATAGGCAACATATTTTTCTTGTGTGGAAAATAGATGTCTATCTACCCTTTGATATACTTCGGGCTTGGTATGTTTTTGTCTAAATCCTGGTTGGGCATATGGTCCTTGGTATCTAATACACACTTCTCCCAGTTAAGCTTGTACTTCTTCTTTTTCATTGGGTGGGGAATGAAGCCATAATTCTTCCTCTTAGGGTACTTAAGCTAAATCCTGGTTGGGTATATGGTCCATGGTATCTAATACACTTCTTCCAGCTAAGCTTGTACTTCTTCTTTTTCATTGGTGGGGAATGAAGCTTGAGACAATCAATGGAAATGTTCTTACTGATCTAAATACATTAAGATTGATCAGATGAAACAAACCCTGGTACTCTTTTGAGAAAGTGCTAAATTAGTCATTGGTCAGAAGTAATTTTCACTTCCTTGTAAACACTGAAAGTGGTAAAAATGCCCTGTTCAGGACTGTTGCGATGTTCTCAGTCTTGTGCCTTGATATTACATTATTTTGTGTTATCACCAATGTTGCTGTCGGTGTTTTCCTAAATGGTACTAAATGGCCGTCTAAACGTGTTTAAACGTTAGATGGAGGGTACTCTTATTGACCTAAACAGTCTGTTTAAACTGAAAATTGGCTAAACAATGGGCCACCGACTGTTTACTGTTTACTTTACTGAAAAACACTGGTTGGTGTATTTTTTTTTTGTGGAACCATCTGTTTCAACTCTTTCTTGTGTAAAAATATTTGAGCACTAAGTTTATGATATATCTGCTCATCTTGCCTTGTACACTTAGTTATGATACTTACTTGATATTTTGCAGGTCAATGAGGGGTTTCCTTTCTCAATTGCTTTGTCATGGAAGCCTGATTCCCAGAACAATACACCACATCAAACTGTTGTATTCCCAAAGGGGAATCCAATTCCTAGCGTCAAAGCTCTGACTTTCTATAGATCGAATACATTTGAAGTTGATGTTTTGTATGTCGATACTGGTGACTCGCAAATTGCTCAAAAAATAAGCACATACACTGTAAGCAACTTTGTCCAGACTTTTTTTGTGTTAATACATTAATAGGCTTACAGGGTTTAATAATTTCTGATTTGCAATTTACTGAACTCTTCAGATTGGCCCTTTCCAACCCAGCAAAGGTGAGAAGGCTAAACTGAAAGTTAAAGTCCGTCTGAACATCCATGGGATAGTCACAGTTGATTCAGCAACGGTAATATTGCAACTCTGAGCATTCACATACCCTGTTATGAAATGTGTTAAGTGTCTTTCTGACCTTATGCTATGCAATTTTTGCTTGCAGATGCTGGAGGATGAGGATGTGGAAGTTCCAGTCTCTTCCACAACCGAGGTTTCGAAAGATACTGCAAAGATGGAAACAGATGATTCCCCAAGTGAGCCTGCTTCTGGAACTGATGTGAATATGCAGGACCCTAAAAGCACAGAAACGGTTGAGGGTGCTACTGTGGCAGAAAATGGAGCGCAAGATACTGAGGAGAAATCTGTTCCGATGGACACTGATGCGAAGGTATCATCGGCTTGGACACACTTTGCGAGTGGCATTTTCTTCTTTTTGATAATGTGATCAGATGAGTGTCACATATCCAGTAGTTGATTAAGATCTGCGGATGTTATTTAACAATATTTTAGTGAGATCATTGAGTTTTATGCTATGATAGGGTGATACTACTGTTTTTCGAGAAAAAACAAGGTGATATTACTCTAGTGCAAGAATTCTTGATTTCAGCCTTTTGTATTGGTATAAACATTCCTGTTCTGTTCACGTGTCTGATGAAATTGTCATTGATTTGTCAATGCAATATGTAGTATGTATTTATATTTTGTCTGTGCATATTAAGAGATTATTACTAGTTTTATGCATTTGAATTAATGTGTTTTAGGTTGAGCCTTCAAAAAAGAAAGTGAAGAAAACCAATGTTCCAGTACATGAATTGGTCTATGGTGCATTGGAGGCTACGGAGTTACAGAAAGCCGTTGAGAAAGAGTACGAGATGGCTCTTCAGGACAGAGTGATGGAAGACACCAAGGAGAAGAAGAATGCTGTTGAGGCTTATGTTTATGACATGCGTAACAAGGTATATTAAGATGCACACATGATGATTTTCTGTAGACTTAAACTACTTTAGCAGTACCTAATCTTGTGCTTTCATGTATTTAGCTCTACGACAAGTACAGCGATTTTGTCATGCCTGAGGAGAAGGACGGGCTGATTGCTAAGCTTCAGGAAGTTGAGGATTGGCTATATGAAGATGGTGAGGATGAGACCAAGGGAGTCTATATTGCTAAGCTGGAAGAACTTAAAAAGGTTGACTTTTTTACTGCACTGCTCCTACTAATGTTCTGCTCTTGCATATTATGCTAATGGATTACTAACTTTTTTTTTTCCCAAATGTAGATTGGTGATCCTATCGAGGCACGGTATAAGGAGTGGACGGAAAGAGGCTCTGCTATTGACCAACTGGTATACTGCATCAACAGTTTTAGAGAGGCAGCTTTGTCTAATGACCAGAAATTTGATCACATCGAGATATCAGAGAAACAAAAGGTAGGCAGGGTGATGTTTATTTCATACCATTGCTAGTCAAGAAAATGTTTTTGTGATTCACATATCTGCTGTTGTTGGTCTGTGCATTCAGTTGCCTTGCAGATGTTATAGAAGAAGCTAAGCCTTGTTTCTGTGTGTATGCACAGGTCATCAATGAGTGCTCCGAAGCAGAAAATTGGCTGAGAGAGAAAAGGCAGCAGCAGGATGCTCTACCGAAGTATGCTAATCCTGTGCTGCTTGTATCTGATATAAAGAAGAAAGCTGAAACACTTGACAGGTTTGTTACATGTTAACATCCACTTCAATCTGATTTGTCTTTTCCTTAGGGCAAATGGTTCTGAAATCTTGTTTTGTAGGTTCTGCAAACCGATCATGACAAAACCAAAGCCGGCGCCGAAGCCACAGACCCCACCACCGCAGGCTGAAACCCCAGCACAGGAGCCTCAAACTCAAGAGCAGCCACAAAACGGTGCTGCTGCAGGTGGTGAGCCCACGAGTGAGGGCGGTGCTCAGGAGCCTGCTGGCGAGCAAATGGAGACGGACAAGGCTGAATTCTGAGTCTTAAGCATAAATTGCGATGTCAATTTGCATGATCAATTGAGCTCTCCCGCGGTGATGTTTGGTCGGTGATAAGTTAGGTCCTACGATACTGATGTTGTCCATACTTTTTCACGGTGGGGATTTAAACCTTGAAATGAGTTGTCTTGCCCAGTGTTGTTGCTGTCCCGACTGAAATCGAATAGAAATGCTCTCCTATGATGGAAATGTACCATTGGTCGTAGCTTGGAACGTCCTAGTTTTTGTGTAAAAGGTACATCTATACCACAATATTCATTGCATTATTTCAATGTATGATGCATTATTTCACGTTGATTTTCTCGGTTAATCAGAAACTGCCCTGCAAGTATAGATACTTTATTTGAAGTGGTCTTTACATGGAATAGATGGATTTATTAATGGAGGCTCTAAAGGCTATGGTTTCTCTTCTCTCTGTTAATTTCTATGGAGTACACATTACTATTTCCCCCTTTCTTATCCTGTTTTCTCATGCGAGGCTGTTATTAAGATTGTAAAGTTGGTCAGATTGAAACTAAAGTTAGGTAGATCTGTTTTTGTGGAATGTTTTGTAGTTTGTTTTGGAACTAGTTCATGATGGGAGAAGCGTCATGCCAGCAAGAAATGGCGCAATGTTCTATGCAGTAGTACGTACTATGCTCTAAGGTTCGAAATTTCAACGCAACGTTTTCCACTGCAAATTTGAAGGCTGCTCGAAATTTCCACGCAATAGATGGTTTCGATCGTAACGTTTACCACTGCAAATTTGAAGGCGGCCTCAGAAAGATACTTATCGGCACCAGGACGCCGGACAAGCACATTAGCATGAAAGCTGACTGCGGACCGGCGTAGACCCTGAACGTTCAAACCAACAACACCGAGAAGAGAAGCTTCGTTTCCCTGCGTTCTTCTACGGCTTCTCTTCTCTACTACTTATTAATTTAGATAAAGACGTCTCTTCCACGAAATTTCTGCCCCCTGCCCCTAATTCTGCCCCCTGTCCAGGAGTCCAAGAGCCATAAGTTTGCTCTGAACTCTGCCTATCTCATCAAACGAGAACAGCTCCTCCATATTGGGCCATAGGCTCATACTGCTCGCGTCGCGTGTCACGAGCTGCACGAGTGAGTCCAACCAGAAAGTCGCGATCCTAGCCCAACTACTCGGTCCGTTCCAGGCCCAACAAAATTCGTGTCTTGGTTAAATCCAAAACCCCGGACCGCATCGACGCCAGCTAGACTCCAATTCGCCCCCAACCCCAAGGATTTCCGGTTCCAAAAAGTACAAAAAAAAAAAAGAAAAAAAAAATTTCGCCGACACGCCGCCGGCTGCCGGCGATGGACTTGGCGGGCTCTGCCAAGTTGGTCACCGCTCTCGAGGCCGAGCTCTCCGCCAAGTCCTCCCAGATTGCGGAATTGGAAGCTACGGTCTCCCTCCTCGAAGCCGAGAACGTGGGTCTGAGGGAGGCGAAGGGGAAAGCTCCGGATCTCACAGATGAGGAAGACCCAATATTTGGTCGATTGGAGGAAGCTCCGTGCGCGCACAAGCAAACGGCTGCCGGAAAGCCCGGGGAGGCTGCTGCCTGCGAGGTTATAGTTCTCAGTGACGGTGAGGAGGGGATTGTTGTTGATGCCCACAAGTGGAGAAGCCGCCAGGTGCGTGTTATGAATGGGGAGAGCGAGGAAGTCGACAGAGGCAGTGAAAGCAACGAGGTATCTTTAGTTTTGAACTGAACTATATTGATGATGAAGTGACACAGTTATATTTTTTTATTAGCATGATGATGATGCATATTATTTTCTGGACAGTTGTTGTTGATAAATTGTTTTTTAGTATATTAATTTATACTATAAAATTGAGGGATATGAGGGGGCGTGGTAATGATGTTTGGTAAAAATGGATGTTTTGGTACATTAATTTATACTATAAAAATAATTGATACTGAAAAATAGTAGAAATATTTTATAATGATTCATTGTGGTTTCTTTTGAAGTAAAATTAATCATTTAAATTTTCTAATGCCCGTAGCAACATACGGGAATTTTTCCTAAACATGGTTTAGTATTGAACACGGTTTGGTTTGGTGTTATAAAGTTCAAAAAGATAATGTCGTCGTACTTTTGTGATAGGTTACGCCCCCAGTGCTGTTTCATCCTGACCAACGTGATTGAATGCCCGCATGCTCATATATCATCCTGAACCCTAATCCTTCTATACAGTGGGCTACGACACCGGCGGCTGTGGCACCTTCCCTTGTGATCGTCAGCGCGGAGCCGTGAACAGTCATCAGTGCATCTCCACCGGGGCGTCGATCATGTTTATTTGGGTGAGCTGCAGCTCGCGTGTGGAAGGCCTGTTCAACATGGAGTGTCGCGCCACTTGATCCGTGATAGGCTGATGCAGCCATCGCTAATCGCTGCTATCTCCACGCTGCCGCATTCAGCTGCACCCAGTCATGTCGATTGCACCATGTTGTTGCATACGTCCTTCCCTCAAGCACCAGGTTCGCCATCACTTGGTTTAATATTACTATTGCCGATCATCTATGCTTTCGACTTTCATGCCTTAGCCATAAAGCCATCAGCATAATGCCTCACTACTTCCTCTTGCTAACTGTATAAGCCTAACGTAAAAAGGTTTCATCACATAGTTGAACGCCAGCGGCAATCAATACCAAAACAGATGGCAGTTTACCCTTTTCTCCATTAGTTATTTTTGCTTGCATTGATAAACAGAAGGAGGTTTGTACTTTCAATTTTAGATGTGTGCTGAGTTCTTTTAGTTTACTATAAGATCAATATTGGTTGTTGATCGAACTACATTTACTGTCAGTTCATAAGCTATTCTGAAATTCATAAACTAAACTGCAGGCCTAACCTGACCATGTCGGTGAGCAGGCCAGCTAGCGTTCAAACCAGCGATTAGGTCACTGTCAGCTACGCGGCCTCAGAGTAAAGAACGTTCTTACGATGATCATGTTATGCTGCTCCCTTTGAACATGAACTTCCACTTCATTTGTTCGTTACTTTAGTTCTGTTGTAGTGTGAACTATCTCTGAGTCTCGCATCCCACAACATTCTGTTTGCCGGGCTTAAGAAGATGCTTATGTCAATTGCTTTTTGTGTATCAGACATGATGTGTTAATACAAACAGAAATTGTTCCACATTAAGTTGTGTTCTCAGTTACAGAGTCAAAACCTACAGTTGATTATTCTTTCTGTCCACTCATACCTATATTGCTTTAAGGAAAACTGGTATTTTCTGGATGTTTTTCTTGCTACAGATAAGATTATGGCAAGTTCTTTGTTTTCCTCCAGATTAAGAAGGGGAAACCCCTACTGTAGATCCCAAATAACGTTTATAATGTTCTTTTTTTCCACATTGCAAAGCTCTGTTGTATTACCATGTGTAGTTGTTCATAAAGCTTTGTTGTCGGTGTTCATAAAGCTTTGTTGTCGGATGAGTAAGCTCTGTTTTCGGTAGTGCAATATGGTTCTTTTGATATATAGCAACAATGATGAACACACTCTATTATTAGTGGTTATTTCATAAAATTCTGGACAAACAAATTTGTGTGATACAGATGTTGAATTTAGTTTTTGGGTTGCAAAGCTTTGATGAATTACCGACTGGTTGTTTTGTTAATTTGTTTTTGAAATAAAAGTTGGGCTGATGAGGAAGGTCAGAATCACTCCCTGCTTCATTTGAACTCTCACAATATGAAACTCAACTGCAATGTATAAATTCTCACTACTAAAACTCTTTGTAACCAAAAGCTTCTGCTTTCTAAATTCTCCCTTTTGAAACTGTTGTCAAAGAACATTTTGCAATGCAGTCTATCTATCTATAAAAAAAAAAGGTGTTTATATAGTTATTTTTTTAAAACCCGTAGCAACGGACATGTACTTTGCTAGTTGAACATATTAAAGCAGGTGAAATTTCCTTTCAAATAGCTGGGCGCGAAAGCATTTTTTCTGATGTTTCCCATGGCATTTTTTCTGATGTTTCCCATGGCTCGAGTAGGAAAATCTTTTCAGCTTGTATAACAACCACTACCACAAAACAGCTCTATAGCTGCGTCTCCAAAAACCATGTAGCGACATAAAACGAAGTGAGCCGCCGCTAAAGAGTCCTCGGGCCTGCCGCGATTCAAACCGCCGCTATAGAACCATTTGTAGCGGCGGTTGGCATTATCAACCGCCACTACAAATGGTGCATCTTTATAGCGGCGGTTGAAAATGCCAACCGCCGCTATTGAGCGCATAATAGCGGCGGTTGACATTGCCAACCGCCGCTATAAAGTGTCCGACCTATATAAGCATACTACGACAGCTCCTCTGTTTCATTCGAACAGTGGTGGCCTGAAAATTTGGCCAAATCACGATAATCAAGGGGGGAGGGTTTTGAGTTCGTTTTTTTTTTTAGAAATTTGCTCTTTGAGGTAAGGGGAACTCATCCCATATATTTTTTTGTGCTATTATTTTGAAATTAAGTTGAATTTTGCATTTCAAGTTTGTTAGATTTTTATCAAATTTTAGCTAAACTCGTTTGATTTGTATGGTTTTATTGGGTTATAGTTGAACTTTATGAAGGCATATATTATCTATTTCCATCACTACATAAAAAAAATTACTATATCTAACCTTTTTTATGTCAATGGCAATCTAGATCTAGTTTGGTTACTAGAAGAGAGAGAAAGTGTTAGGCCAAGAGGTATATTCATTTTTATAATTTTTTAATAAAAATTAAATATTGTATAGAATAATTTGATGTTTGTTTTATTTTAGCTGGCATAATATTTCTCGCTTTATATAATTTATTTTTCACTATATATATAATGAATGTTTAATATTTTTGTTATATATAATTAATTATTTAATTTGAACAGTTTTTTTGGGTTCACTTTCAAGGTCGTTCGCGATGGATAGATCTTAGATGTACGAGGCACCAAGACCGGGTTCAATATTTTTATGCGAAGTCTCCAAATTTATCGAAGGGGCCGCACAACATGCTCGACGTGAACGGACGACTGATGTATATTGTCCATGTTTTGATTGTAAGAATCAAAAGCTGTGGAATGATATAGAAGTAATCAAATCAGACTTGGTGCGAAGGGGTTTTGTTGAGGGATACACGAGATGGACAAAACATGGTGAGAACAGTGTGGTCGATATGGAATTTGATCAGCATATTGAAGTTGAAGTTGAGGCTATCAATTCACCTGGTGCAGATGCGACGGAATCGTCTGGTGAAACTGATTTTGATGTTGAGGAGTTATTATGTCACATTGAGTCGCAGGTGTTGATCAATGCCGGTACAACTAAAGGGCTTGATAATTTTCTTAGAATAGAAAAGGCATCAACAGATCCATTATATGATGAATCTAAGGGATGTGGTAAAGAGTTCACCGTGCTACGTACTGTACTTGAGCTGATGAAGCTGAAGGGCATGCAAGGATGGTCGGATCCTAGTTTCACGGATTTGTTGGAACTTATTTCCGATGCGCTGCCGAAGCTCAACTTGTTGCCAAGGACAACATATCTTGCTAAGAAGCTAATTTCACAACTTTGCATATTGTATCAAAAGGTGCATATTGTATCAAAAGGTGCATATTGTTGCCAAGGACAACATATCTTGCTAAGAAGCTAATTTCACAACTTTGCTAAAAAATTCGCGAGTGTCCAAATATTGCATATTGTATCAAAAGGTGCATCAGGACGCTGTGAGATGCTCAAGGTGCAAACGCAATCGTTACAAGAGGAACAACAATTGTGACGCCGATGGTGACGTGAAGAATACAACTAAGGGGAGAAAGAAGAAAAGAAGTTCTATCGTCGATGACTATGATGATAGTAAGGTTCCTGCCTTAGTCATATGGTACTTACTCGTGGTCGATCGCATCAAACGCTTGTTTACCGACCCTAGGGATGCGGTAATGATGACATGGCATGCACGCGAGGGAGACGGTAAGCTCAGGCATCCCGCAGATGGAACACAGTGGAAAAAGTTCGATGAGGATCATCGAGACTTCTCTAATAAAAAAAGGAACCTATGGTTTGCATTGAGTACAGACGGGATGAACCCATTTAGTCAAATGAGAAATCCGCATAGCACTTGACCAGTGATACTAGCAATGTAAAATATTCTACCATGGTTATGCCATAAGCGTAAGTACCTACTGCTGAGCACTCTTATATCTGGGCCCAAAGAACCTGGTAACGACATAGATGTGTTCTTAGTATAATTGTTCGAAGACCTGCAGAAACTATGGTTGGATGAGGTCCGTATATGGGATGAGTATCTAAGAGAGTACTTCACACCCAGAGCAATTATTTTTTGCACGGTAAGTGATTCTTCGGCACTAAGGGTGCTATCGGGGCAAGTCAAAGGAAAGGTGGCATGTTTTGTATGCATTGATGATATATCCCATGTGTACCTTCCAGCATCTCAGAAGCTAGTGTATACGCGAAACCGTTGATTCTTACCAGCAAAACATAGGTATTGCGCGATGGCTAGATACTTTGATGGCAAAGTTAAGAACGACATAGAACCTCGACGTTGGACTGGCAGGATCGTGTTTGACCTTGTTAAAAACATAAGTGTTGTTTTTAGAAAGCCGGTGAAGGGAGTCAAAAAAGCAAAAGGTCTCAAGTTGTTTAAGAAGAAATCTATTTTCTTCGTATATTTCAATTATTGAAAAGAATTAGAAGTGAATCATGCGTTCGACTGGATGCATATTGGGAAGGGTGTATTTGACAGTAGTAGCGGACTTATACTCGACCAACTTGGTAAGACATTTTCAGGAGAGACGCTCCATATCAGGGATATCCCCTCAGGTTACGTGCGTGTCACCGTGTCGGAAATATTACCTGGCTATGAGGACAACGAGATCGAATGCCCGATACCTAAGGCGGGTATAGAAACTCTCCAAGATGCGCTCGGCTCTTTCATTATGTGTAAACGCCGTGATATTGTCCTTTCACCACGAGTTTCTCCACCCTTGTTGTCTGGGCACGGGTCCTTTCATGCGAGCCAGCCAATCAATACAGGTGGACAGCCGTCTCCTATGTCTGCGATAGCCTCAGGAAACAAGCCCCAATCTCCTCATACGGAAGCCGACTCGACTCATAGTCCTATAATCTATAGTGACAACGAGCCTCTTTCACAGAATGTTTAACTCGAGCCTTCTCCTGTTGTCATCAAGGCTCCTCCAATTCAAGTCCAGTCTATGGCAATTCAAGTTGAGCCTCCATCAACAGCAGCTGCGGCGGTTGAAATTCAGGCTCCAGTAATCCAAGTCCAGCCTACGCCAGTTGTCGTCAAGGCTCCGGTAATCTCAAAGACGGTTACAGGTTTTGACAAAGAGCCAAAGGACCCAAAAGCAAAAAAATGATGTTGATAAGTACTTGACTGGATTGAACAAACGTCTAGCAACCACCGGCAAGCTCGTCCTGTAAGAACAAGATGCTCGGGATAGATTGTCGTACGACGATCAAATTTTAGACAATCCTACGGATGATGTGGACTACCTGAAATTCATATTCGGTAAACCCCTTATATCAAAGAACATGTACAAGAACCTGTCATGGGAGATGCGGAAGTTGCATGACTGGTACATGATGGCGTCGAAAGAAGGGGTCACCGAAATCACTTGTAGGATTCCAAAAGAGGTGTTCAACAAAGAAGACGAATAAATATTATACCTATTTTGGGAGGATGTCTACTCTATGTTTCGTCTAGACAAGATGGACGTCACCTTCATTACCTTGTGGTGCATGTAAGTGTCACGTTCGATCTACTTCGTATTGCAAGCATAATTTCATATATTATCTTATGCTTTTTTTATAGCATAAACTCCTTTTTTCAAAGAAAGGAGACCGACGGAAAAGATTAGAGGATGGCCTACATCAATCCAAACCGGATCAACCAAAGCTCGATCAACCCAACGATAAATCCGGAAAACAATCCGGATAAGACACTGACAGAGCTTGCTGACATGAAGACGATCTTGACAATAGAAGCAAGGACTTATGTTGTAAATTACTTGTACAACTGCTTCATGAGGTGGCAAGATAGAGAATGCATTATGACCCCTTATAACTTCAAGTAAGTTGGACAACTACTGTCTTCATCATGTATCCTATGTTAAAATTAAATCCAATCGTAATTAACTTGTTGACAACATTGTTGTAGCGATCATTGAATCTGTCTGATGATATTTCCCAAAGAAGGGTACATTCTAGCGCTTGATAGCCTGGACTTCGATAAGAAGTTATACAACGATATTCTGAAAGTCATAGATCGGTAAGAAATTGGTCTACGTGTGTATGGTTTGATGATATTAATATCATCTAATAATAAGCTTTTGTCGATCATGCAGTGCTTACGAGAAATATGCCGTAGTCGGCGGGCCATGTCATCCTACAAGGAAAAAGAACATGTACTTCCGTCATAAGTTTTGGGTAAGATTTATATGCCTCTCATACACGTACTTATCATACTATCCATTCATATAATTATCGTAAGTGTAACGAACTTGTGTTCTCTAATTTATAGTGCCATAAGAGAATACGAGGAAGTGTGTATTGTGGTTACTACACTTGTGTGTTCTCGGCTAACACTTCAACTTACCTAGATCATATCATTGAGGAGTCTAAACAAAAGGTAAGTTGATTTTTTTATATTCATTTTATTTTATTTTTGATTTTTAATATCTTATATATTAACAGACTCTGCTCATGTGACACAGAAAGCCGCAAGGGCAAAGAAAGAATGGGCTGCAAAGATAAAAAGGAATGATCAGATCAAAAAGAGTATAATTCCTGAATCACGCGTTCACTTAAGTACAAATGCCATGTATCTAGTTGTAGCTTTTTTTTTTATCATTTTATATTGAGAGAGGTTATTAGTCCAGAAGGAAAGTGCTTTGATTTGAAGGGTTTACTAGCAACAAAACATAGGTCTCTTTGTGAGTGGCCTGATTCGAGAGCACCATATGAGCCCAATGTTTCGGGAAAAGATGATGACAATGCATTAGGGTTTATATAAACATTTTGTACTATCCATTGAATATTTTGATGAGATGTTGTATATATTCTATGATGACATGTTATAAATATCTGAGATGAGATGTTGTAAAACATATGCTTATTTGTACTACATATGCTTATTTGTACTACATATGCTTACAAAGCTGCCTCTCTAAACATTTTGTACTACATATGCTTATTTATAGCTACGTTTACGTCGCGGCGGGATGGCCTGTCCGCTGCTACAGGGCTTTACGAACCGCCGCTACAGGCCGTTTTTGTTATTGTGAACTGGACTTGAAAGTAGTCATCACTAGGTTTGAAAACGGTGATGAAAATCCATAAACTACCGAATATTATTTAAAAGGAACAAAAAAAATGATTATGTGAAATTGTCAAAAAACAGAAATACAATTGATAGAGAATTTTTTAGATTGAATGGGTGGTATATTGTATTTGTCATTTGAGTACTACAAGAGTTGCCTTCGGTACCCAACCAGTCCAAACCCAAACAGTAGTTGCAACAATAGGTAGTTTTTACCTACGTCATGTACATTGCTTGCCATCTTTTGGAACTATCATTGTTTCTTATATCATGTCATTCTAGTTTATTGTGTCAACTACTTATTTTGGTTGTGATATGCCAGTTCTTTTGTGGCCATTTAAGCTTATGTCATACTCATTTTGGTTGTGCAAAATAAAGTGTATGAACATGTCAACTTAAGCAGATGATATAATGTAGTTGATAGTTTCGATCATGATTATTAATTTTCGACTGATATCGTCCTATTTTTGTATTGGTAATTTTGTTTTTGATTTTCACATTATTGATTAGAAAATATAATAAGAAATGATAATTTCGACCGTTTTCATCCCTCGTCGTCATATTAGACTGTGCATTATGGACCCACGGTATCAGAGGATTGTGCGTGAACGACGTCTTTGTTGATTGTTGAGCGTGCCGACTGCAGATATGGACACACGTTCCTTAGCCGTGCTCGAACATTCTGCGTGAAAGCTGTGCCAGCCTCACTGGATAGCAGTAGTACTTTTATTTTTGAGACAATAGCAGTAGTACTTGGCTACAAGGAGACAAGGATAACAAGAAATCTCTATTTCTTCAGCACAACAACAACAACACATACACATACACATACACAAAAAACACTGTCAAAAAAACAATGAATCAGAGAGATTACATTAACTACACCCCTACGCTAAAACATCTTTACACGATCCAAACTGCATGCGGAGGTCGCCACTGCGTTCAGTGTACGAGGTAGGTGATGGCGAGGGCGGCAGCCATGAGCATGTACGCCACCACCTGGCCCACCACCCTCCCGTCGACCCGCCCTGCTGCCTTCGCCGATGAATCCATCCTTTTCCCTGTGGCTACGCATCACTCAAATGGACGGGGCAGGATAGTAGCCTTTACTTTAGTGTATATAGATAACATAAGATGTATGGAGTATATTGATATTTCTTGGTGAAGTTCCTTCTTCAATTTTAGATTGAAAAAGGACTTAGGGACCTTTGGAAGTTTTACATTCCCGAATCAATTCAAATTAATAAAAGAATAAGGAAACACGACCTCATTAACTCCGCCTTTGGGCCACTGCGGTCAAAACAAAGCTTCATTTGAGGATAGAACTATGGTATGGATTCTAAAAATCTTGTATAGCTAGACCTAGCTAGTTACTCTCTTGCCCTAACTTATGGGGGTCCCAAAGACAATGGAACCTTGGACATATATGAGCCCAAATGATAGATTCAATGAGTTCTTGCTAATAACCACGACTACTAAATAAAAACATTAAACTAAAAGTCCAGACAGAATGAGCGCCTAAGAAAAAAAAGACCATACGCAGATAATGAAGAACCATAAGACTGAATTACTTGGGATGCCTGTACCCACAAGAAATCTCGAAGCCAACCATTAATCGTAATGGAACTCTGTGCAAAGTTTCCCGTGTGATATGAGTTACTATCCCTTGATCACTTACAGTACCCAAAACATCCGATTGCATTTTTCAACTGAAATGGAAAATGACTACCAAAATTGCATTGTATATCTAGAATAGACCTAAGAAAACATGATCCCAAGTGGAGACTTGACATGTTCCCCCTCGTCCAGGAGGCGATGCTAATTGGGATGTTTCTCTTCTGCTGCTGCCGCTGCCGTGTTTGATCACTGCTACTAGATTTGATCTGAGACCAAGATCTGTATCTAGCCTAATTTATACCCAGGAGAGGAGGAGGAAGGTGTCGTCAAGTCGAGTTGATTGTCAATTCCGGGTTGGACTCGCAGAGCCTTCGATGGGTGGTTTGAATTCCAAACCGCCGCCTCCTTCGCCGATGAAGCCATCCCTTTCCTCCCAATGAGGACATGAGATTTGAGCTAACTCGCTTCAAGAAGTTTGAATTCCAAACTGCTAAGGTGTCAACAACTGAATTTTCAGCAGATGCAGTAGGATCCTTAAAGACAGTGTCAGTGAAGGCCTATGGTTTCCCACCCTTTGCCAGAACATAGATAGTGGTGACTGAGGTGGCATATCTGGCCGGTGGCCGGGGCAAGTAGACATAGATAGCCTAAAAAATCTCGGACCTGTTAGGATCCAAATATCATGCCTTGACCCAAATTTGATAAAAGGAGATACCCTAGTGTACTTTAATGGAGAAGGACAACATATATCATGGGTAGTTGAACACCAAAGAAGTAGTAGTACCAATGCCCCCCCCCCCCCCCCCCCCCCCGGCTCAAAATTTGATAGATATAGAGATGATGGCAAAGAGGAGGATCTAAAACCGATGACAGACAAGCTAGCTATGATCCTGCTTTTCAAAAGCTAGCAAAAGATATGGGTTTTGGTGGGATGCAGGGATCCAAAAATCAGAAGAAAGGAAATAATAAACATAAGAAGAATGCTGAACATGACTGGAACTAGAGGAGGATGATTTTCTTTACTCTCCGAGCAAGGACAATTTCAATGGCAGTCAGGGTGAGATTGAGAGTAATAAGGGAGATAAAGAGGGTGACAGTAATATGGGGGAGATGTTAACTCCAGCCAAAAACAATGTGGATGATAGAATGGTTGATACCCAGGATGAAGAGCTTGTGGATTATGAGATGGACCCACTGAAGAAGGAAAAAGCAGAAATGACAAAGATTGACAAAGAGTTTGATGAAAGAACCTTGAAACTAGCTGGGCTAGTCAATTTCCATATTGAAGGAAAGAAGAACACCGGTGGTGGAAAGAGACTATCCTACTCATAAGATGAAGTGGTCACAAGGGGGGGGGGGGGGATTTCCTTATACGCGCGCGTCCGCGAGTTCACCAACCTGCGGCAGCACGCTGCGAGCCACAGCTCACCTTCCATGAAGCTTCCCGCGCACGTGTGTTCCTAGCTCGGCGAACCGATGCGCCTCTTGACTCGAGTCTTGAGCTCTTATCCAAAACCGTTGTCCTCGTGTATTTTCTTCTTTCCTCTTCCTCCTCTATAAATGGCTTCTCTCCCTTTCATCTTCCTCCCTCCTTCATGGATCCGATCTCTTTTCAGATTTGAAATGAGTCTTCCCTCCATGAATCCCTCCACTGTCCTACCTCCTCCATGACAAGACCTGCAGATGAAGTCTCTCTCTCTTTCTCTCTCTCCGGTCGTTCGGTCTTTGGTGCTGTCAGAGGAGGCCGTGCCACCATACCTGATTGGATTTCTTTTTCATTACTTTTTCTAGTTTGGTTTCTTTCTCTTTTTTCTTCAAAACGAATTTTTTTTGACAAACTTTGATTCAAATTTTTTTCACATAACTTTTTACTGAAAGTTTTTGTTTAAACTTTATGCGATAAATTTTGATTCAAACTTTTTCTCATAACTTTTCATCAAAAGTTTGTTTAAAATTTTTGTGACAAACTTTGATTCAAACTTTTTCTCATAACTTTTACTAAAAGTTCTGGTTAAACTTTTTATCACATTTTATATAAAAAATATTTCATAAGTTTTTCTGAAACCTTTTCCTATTGTTTAAACTTTTCTTTATCAAACTTTCATTTAAACTTTTCTTTCAAACTTCTAACTGGTACGGAGTCGGGCGAGCACGGGGCTGGTCGCTGAGGCAGGCGGGCGTCGACGCGCCCAGGAACGCACTGGCTTCCTGGAGCGGACTGGAAGGCCAACGCCTACCGCTAGCTCCTGTGTTTTGTCGGTTGTTGTCTGTATGTGCCGCAGCTTTCGCTGCTAGCGCACGGGCGCTAATTAGCCATCCTCCACAGGGGGAGAGGACCAAGATTTTAACCTTGATAGAGCTATCCTGCCTTTAGCAAAAAAAGTGGTGCAACCGGTGATTCTAAAAGACAAAGTGCTTGCGTGCAGGAAGATGGTAAAACCATAAAAGAAAAAGCTGTACTTAAAAGGGCAAAGCAAGATGAAGGCGCAAGTATGAATTTTTAGGCGTTTACTACTTTTAGTAATTGTGACCCTCGACACCTCCTCAAAGTAGTTAATGATAGTAACATTAAGCTAGGAGCAGATGATCAGGAAGCACTTAATAATATTTCCTCTCTTGTCTCTTCAAGCCCAAGAGGGTGTGATGGCTAAGTTGGCAGCTGCTAAGCCAAAAAAGAAATGGAAGGCACAAAAATTGTAAAAGTGGTTGATCAGCCCCAAGAAAAGAATGAGAAAGAGTTTGCTGAAGAAGATTTGAACACCATGTCCTCACCTGAAATGAGTGCTACTCGAAGGAAGAAACCAAGAAGGGTAGTGCAGAAGAAAAGAGCTACTAATTATAAAAATGTCATTAAATGATAGGTCTGTTTTGAACTATCAGAGAATTGGGACAGGAGGGGCGGAGAAAACAATGGAAAGAGCTAGTACGTTTACACCAGTTGGATATTATTTGCCTTCAAGAAACTTTCAAACAATATTTTACAATCAAAGAGCTGAAGTCAATGGTACATGGAGGGAATTTTGCTTGGAATTAGATCCCTGCTAATGGGCATTCTGGAGGTGTACTAAGAGGTGTTAAACAAGGGGAGTTTGATGCTACAGAGATGGGCAATGGGGAGTTCTTTGTAAGCATAAGCATTACAAATAGACAAGACAGTTGCAAGTGGGAAGTTATTAGTGTCTATGGCCCGGTTCAAATGGAGAGGAAGGCTAGATTCCTCCAAGAACTTTTCAAAAACTGAGGAGAGTTGATGTTCCAATACTTATTGGAGGTGATTTTCAAACTTGATAAGATATGAGCATGAAAAATTAAATGATAATGTTGACAAAATTTGGATGGAGGTGTTCAATAGTTTTATCTCTGATGTGGCTTTGAGGGAAATACATAGCGGTGGGAGCAGGTTCACTTGGACAAATAAGCAAGAATCGCCTATACAGTCAGTACTAGATAGAATTTTGGCTACTGCAGATTGGGAACTTCATTATCCCAGGACCACAGTTAAAACACTGCTGAGAGTTGGATCTGACCATAACCCCCTATTGCTTGACACCGGAAATACAAATAATGTAAAGCCAAATTTTAGGTTTGAGGAGGCATGGATGACACGGGAGGGTTTCAAGGAGAAAGTGATAGTAAAATGGCCAAAGTGACAAGATGAGAATGTTCAAGAATACTGGAAAATGACTAAGAAAAGTATCAAATAGTTCTGCAAGGGCTGGGGAGCTAATATGGGAATAGAGATGAGGATTAAGAAAGAAAGCTTAAGAAGCCAAATATAATGATTAGAGGAGTGGGCAGCGGAAACAGAGCAATGCCTAATGAATGGAGACAATGATATGATCTAGAAGAAGAGCTGGAGAAGATTTATGAATATGAAGAGATGGTATGGCAGCTAGAGTTAATGAAACCTGGATTTTGAAAGGAGATGCAAATTGTCGGGACCGAATATCAGCGACAACACTAGGAATAGCCTTAGAAATGAAAAGCCCCCGGATTCGGACAACTAGGACAGGTCAGCCACATCTCATTCGACCCCCCCCCCCCCCCACGAGTGGGGATGGATCCCCCTCGCTTCACTCGACCCCTTGCGAGGAGGGGCAAGCACGTCTTGCCCTGCTCGATCTCGACGAAAGGGGGTTGAGAGGCCTCCGCCTCGTTCAACCCCTGCAACGGTGGTTGGACGCGATAATGAATACCACATGACCATGCCATCATGACACGCGTGCGCGCGCGCATTGTGGCGTTTACTTCAGGCACGACCGCCAAACCCTGTTAGTGACCCCGACTGCTCGGACGGGACGGAGCATAGCACCGCAGCGTCACGCGGGAGTAAAGGAAGCGTCATCCAAAGACAACCCATCAAACGCAAGACGACAAAGCACCAGACGCACGTTCGGAGGTTGACCTCTGACTAGCTTGCTTGACCCAGGACGGCAAGGTTCGTGCGAGGCAAGAAGTCAGCAAGTGCCACCGGCTCACATTTAATGCTAACCTAGGGCATGGGCGCACTGTGACGGGAGTTCAAATCGCATTATAAGCCTACCCCTAGCATCATCATTATCGTGCGGGGTGTGATCGCACGCCTCACTGCGTTGTCCAGGAAACGTGAGCGTTCCATGCCTGTGATGCCCGATATAGCGGTGACTGAATTGAGCCAATGGACAGGCCCGATGAGACCTATCAACTTAGGGAGCAAGCAGCGACAGGAAGCCCAGGAGCATGGGGCTCACAAAGACTGGAGGCGACATCATCAACTCTGTCGGTCATCGGCTTCGTCTTATCGACTTCACCCTCCATCAGCTTTCTCCCCATCGACTTCTCTCTCTCTCTCTCACAGTGTATAGTGGTCCAACTCCTTGGAAGTATAAAAGGGGAGGCTTTCTTCTTCCCATGGGGGGGGGGGGGGGGATTGACAAACACATCCGCATCTGAACTCCCACCCATGTTCACGCTTTACAAAGACTTGGAGCTTGGTCCTCTCTCGCCATTGTTGTACACCCTCTTCTATATGACACTCTCACGAGTAACACGAGCAGCCACGGACTGGAAGTAGGGGTTCTCCCCAAACCAATATAACTCCTCCATGTCCACCTCTCGAGAACCATCCGGGCCAAAGCGCACAATCCCGTACAAATTTACTTGCCGGTGATACGAAACACTGACAGTTGGCATGCCAGGTAGGGGCTTTTGTGCACTTCGTTCGTCAACCCACCTAGTCCAGATGGCCAACCTCACCACTTTCTAGGCTCCCGGCACCACCATGCACTTTGGGAGCCTGGAGTTCATCACCACGATGGAGCGGACGCTGGTGCACGTCGACATACTGGCGTCGCCCTTGGGCAACACGCTGGACTTCATCGTCGCAGTGGACGAGACATTGGAACTTCTCGACGAGCCAGCGCGTCAACCCTCGCCGGTTGCACTAGCTGTGCGACCGAAGAGCGCATGCCCGGGGTCCCGTGTGATCACTGGTCGCTTGATTGCCGCAGCAAAAGGCTGAAGATTCACTTATTTTCTCTCTCTTTGACTAGAACTGCCTTTTCTTGGTTTTCATCACTAGCGCCTGGTTCTATTCTTACATGAAATTCTCTGGAACATAAGTTTCATGTTCATTTTTATTGTGGAGAGAACAAACTTAAGTTATCACATTTAACATTGGTGAGACAAGGTCGTGATGAATTGCTTCATGACTATATTAAGAGATTTAGAGACACAAAAAACCGATGTTTTAGTCTTACCATTTCTGAAAAGGATTTAGCTGATTTGGCATTTAATAGCTTATGTTCTTACATTAAAGAAAAGTTAGATGACCTTGATTTTATTATAGTTAACCAAGTGTTACAAAAGGAATTGGCTCAAGAAAGCCGAAGTAAAAAAACAAGAGATCTTGTCAAGGCTAAATCTGATCGTACTAATATTCATATTATAGCTAATGATTTGGATAGATCAGATGATGAAGATAACAATGTTTTTGTTGCTGAATTTGCATGATCACCAAGAGATAAATCTCACATTTGTGCTTCCCTCAAGCCGATTCATAAGAATCGACAAGATGAAAAGTTTACTTTTGATGTAGCAAAGTGTGATAAGATTTTGATGAACTATTGCAGATTGGAAAAATTAGATTATATCATGATATACCGCCGCTTGAGGAACTAAAACGTTGTGCTTATTGTAAGTAGCATAACTCTTATTCTCATGTCACAAATGATTGCAATATATTCCGATGATAAATACAATTGGCCATCAATGAAGGACGATTATGTATTAAGGAGATGCAAGTGGATACTTCCCCTTTTCCTGTCAACACCGTTGATTTATGCAATGCAAAGGTCTTGATTTGGCCGGTCGGTACAACTAAAAGAAAAAATGTAGTCATTAGTGAAGAAAGGCCAAAGATCATATCTGAAAAGATTTCATCACGTGATGTGGTGATTGAGAAAGAGTCTAGTCGTAAAGAGTCTCTCAAAATCACCATAAAAGCCTACAGACTCAGGGGCAAGCAAGCAAGGCTAAAAGCTCGGTTTATCTTGTTGTCCAGGAAAAACCGGATACTCTCGGTTGCCAAACCAAAGGTTCCGTCTTTTGTCAAAATTAAAAAATACTCAAACCAAAGAATCCTGAAATGGGCAACTGGACTCAGAAGAAGGTACTGAACAAAGAGGTAAAATTCAAACTCACTTTTGATTATCTTTTGCCAAAATATATAAGCCAAATGACTGTTTCTAAGAATCGGTCATTGAAAGGTCCTACTAGATTGTTTTTAGTCAGAAGAAATAAAATATCCAGCAAGCCACAACCAACAATATGATTAGAATGGTAGTGTGGATGTGGTTGTTCATGGAGTATTTAAAAGACCGGTTGTTATACATGATCAGATCAAGTCTCAAATTACTAATAATTCTATCGAAATCATTCCGAACCTGTTAATCATGTAGATGCTTACAACAACTCTCTTTTTAAGTATTTACAACCAAGGTGGTGTCTCTCTGGCTTGACACATACTCAAAAGCAAAGGTTGCAACGTCTACGTAATGAGGAACAAAAGGAGCACAAGCTGAAGCAACAAAGGAGTAGAACCAATGAGGAGATAAAATCCTTGAATCCTCTGAAATGACATGTTGCAACAATACCAGCAAGGTCAAGAGGGAAAGAGTAGCGGCTTAAGCAGGTAAATTTAGCTTCTGTTTGAGCAAAATAGCTTTTATGGACCATTGAATATTATTATCGCCGTTAGAATAAAATTTGCCATAGATTTTTTCCTCGTCTTATAATACATATAATCTTATACAAATAAATACTAGTACAAATAGTAGTAAGTAGATACACAAAAGACTACCGCAGCTCACAGCATTTTCACTGTCGTGGCCTCTTTTTGCTGCCGACGCGTTGCTGCTGGCTGCCGTGGCCGCCTCCTCGAGTCGACGTGTTGTTGTCACCGTGCACTAATGGCCTGTTCACCGTGCACTAATGGCCTGCAGCCTTCGTGGGCCTAGCCTGGCCCTGCGGTCCGTACCACCAGCAAAGCCCGTGTGTGGGCCTGATTTCATTTCCCTGCCATTGCTTTTGCTCAAGTCAACTAAACACCGATAGAAAGGGAAAAAAAGGAGCGCATGAGAACAAAAAAAGTGCATCACCCAATACAATCGATCTGGGCGCATAGCCCGCGTGGCCTGTGTCTGCTAACGCTTCCCAGTACACGAGCGGAGAGAAAAGAAACAAAGAAACGAATGAAGTGCATTCACGTTTGCTAAATCAATAGTATCGGTTGGTTTTAGTTATTTTTCTCTTTAGCTGTGTGTTGGTTTGGTCATAAATTTTTTAAAAAAACATGATAAATTATTCATCAAGATTAGCAAATTAATTATAAAGCAGTTCATGGATTGATGAGCGAGCGTGGCGGAGCGTGCCTATTTTCCTAGTCTAGGACAACTGTCATTATTTTTTAAATGATTGAAAGTTCCGGCCACTTTCAATCTTCTAGAACGAAGAAAATATGTTTCTAAATCATTTGATAAGACAACTTCTTATATGGACCCAATGTAAAATGGATGAAAAGAATTCAAGAAGGTATAGCTTTTGTGCTTTTGAATTCCAGTACAAGTTTAAAAGCACTTGGGAGCTGAAGGTTTTCCTTATTTTTTTTTGGAGCTGTTTCACAAGCTTCTATTAGCATTTCAAGGAGGGGTACTTTGAAAAGCTCTGTCAAATAGGGCCAATCGAACTTTGTGATCATAACAAGCCCTGTCCCTGCCCCCGGGTCATCCTCCCGAGCGACTCTGGCGGCGATCTGACGCCGCTGCCGCGAAGCCCTCCTTCCCTCCCCTCCCCCTGCCACCGATGGAGCTCGAAATCCAACACAACCGGGCCAACGGCAAGGAAGGTGGCGGCGGGGTCATCGATCTGATTTCTCCTCTCCTTTGCCTCGTTTTCTTCTGTAGATTTCGATGTCCGATTGAAGACGATCGAACTTGCCGGATCCTGGACGTTCGTGGTCATCAGGCCGGCCTTTGCGGCTAGGCTTGGCGGCGATGACTGGTTGCAGCCTACACCATGCGGATCCACGATCAATTGAAGCCGTTGTGGCATGGCCAGGTCAATCCCATCGCACGCTGGACCAGCGTGGCGCCAGTCATTATGTCCATCATTGCGACGACCTGATGTGCTCACGCATCTGTGCGCACCTTGATGCCCAGAAGCTCCTGGAGCAATCTGGATTGAACGCTTGATATGGAGTTCATATCACCTGTGAAAACCTTGCATGGCATATTGTCATTGCCATTGATGATGATGTGCTTGCACCTCATATTCCTTCTTGAAGACATTGTTGTGGCGTTGCACTCATTATTGATTTGAAGATCTTCGGGTAAAAAACTATTTCTAAAATTGGGACCGACGATGATGGCATTGTTGATGTCATGACCTCAGTGGAAACGTCATCGTGGAGCTTCTTTCATGAGCAGCTTCGGATCTGGCTCTCATTGATTCTTCAAAAGTTCGACCTTGGGTCTACTTCATCATCTTCAGCAACTATTAGACTTCCAAAGGTGTGGCTTAGGTGGTCCTGCTTTAATCAACGGATGTTGTTCGTCGTGGATTGGCAATTGCTTAAGCTCAAGATGAGGCTTGCAAATTAGATCATACTTGAAGAGCTGCATCGGATGGCAATAATGATTATACTATGAAGATGTTTTCTCTTTTTTTCTAGTCATATTTTATATCAGTGTGCGCGTGTGCACTTCTGATCTGGACCGACTCATGTCAGTGATTATATTTGGCCATAACTTTCTGGATTGTCAAGGTCAATGTGGGTGTAGCATTTTGGAAGGCCAAGGTGTAATGTAATCTTCCCATTATCTTCAGAAAAAAAAACTTTGATTTGAACCCAAATCCGTCCACTCGTAGTAGTCCACCTTGGCATTTCATCAGTGGGGAATGTCCTTTGATGAATCGTCTATGCAGGCTTTCCAGCTTGACCCAAAGTCAAAGTCTAAGGACAGAAGTAGACAATTTAAAAAGCAGAGAAACTGAGCTTTAAGGGGAAAATATGGACAAATTAGGTTATTCCCACTACGAAAAAAACATTGGTTAAAATTTTCATGCCGTTTTATTATGGATGAACCTGCTATGTGTCGTTCAATGCTGCTTTCTCTTCTCTCAACAAGTCATATCATTTGGACGATAAACCTATCGAGTCGTTATCTCAAGTGATCCTCAACGTCCAAACAAATACTCGTATACCGTCAACTTAGGCAACCTGAGACTCGAGTGTTGGAATTTTACCTATTTTATGTGCGCCATTCAGAAGAAATTCTAAAGTAATAAGTGATTGTTGGTTTTAGTCCCATCTTACTAGTCTATGATGGTGAATAACAGCACTTCTATCCATGGCTGAATAAAGAAAGCACTGGAAGAGAAAAAGAGAGCATTGCTATAAGTCCAGGTTTCCATAATTTGAAAACTCTCATCCACTTCTTCTCCTTCCTTTATTTTAGAAAGTTGTGCTTTGGTGTTGAACTGCTTCCATCTCGCCGGCCCTATTCTTCGGTGTGCATTGAAGAAATGGGTGAGCAAAATCTTCGAACCTTTGCCGTTGTGAAGCCTGCACTAGGGGCGGCAATAAGGTTTCTGGGCAGCACATGTGCGCGACCGATCGAGGCTGATCCACGACGATCTGTGCTGCCTCATCGACGGTCTGCTTCGTCTACTATTTGTACTAATTAAAGTTCAATAAACCCTATGTAAGTCAATGTCTCTCCATAACCTAAAAATTCCCTTCCACTTCTTCTCTTTCCTTCCTTTTGGAAAGTTGTGCTTTGGTATTGAGTTGCTTCCACCTTGCCGGCCCTATTGTGAGGCATGCACGGAGGAAAAGGGTAAGCAGAATCTCTGAACCTTTACCGTCGTGAAGACTGCATGAGGGACGGTAATATGGTTTCTGGGCAGCACATCTGCGCAACCGATCGAGGCTGATCCGTGATGATCTGCGTTGTCTGATCGACGAACTACGACGTTTACATCGACACTCTGTTTTGTTTACTATTTATGTTAATTTAAACGCCAACAAATCCTACGTGAGTCAATGTCTCTTGTGCTTTTAATTGTATTGTTATACTTACTGCTTGAGTTAGTTTGTATCACGAGTTTGAATGATTATGAAATTTGACTAAAACTAAAATCTGAAATTAGAATAACACACATATTCCAACACGGGGACAGGAAGATGTCGTGCTGAACCACGAGCTACTTAGGCAAGCAAAAGCTGACTTTGGATTTTTGGACCTCAAATGAACTAGAGTAGTTAACAAATTTCAAGGAAACAAATTTTTCGTTCAAGGACCCCTAATATAAGACCTAGTCAAGTTAAAGGATTAACCCCACATTTTACTCGGCGATAATATCCCATCCCTTCGCAAAAAAAAAAAAAGAGAGAGAGAGGATAATATCCGACCAGATAAAAAGGGCTTCGGGTGGGAAAATGCACCTAAAGCATCTAACGCGCGGACTTCGGAGAAAATTTTAGTGTTTTTCCCACTTTCGCTGTGATTTTTTTTAAAAAAAACAGGAGTTGCCGAAAACCATTACTACATTACTGGCACCAACACATTTTTAGCACGGCTCTTCAAAGACACTAGTCACACTACCAAAGCCAACGGAGGAAAAAGCTTGCAAAGTGAACATAACTTCGCACGGTACAGAAACCACAGATACACTACCCATGAACAGAAACAGGGCATCAGTAAACAGAGCAAAACTTTGGTATCATAAGATTCTTCCAAATGAAGCAGGGAGAACGCAACCCTTGTTTCCTTTGGATCCACATTCCATACTATATTCTTACTTCCTTGAGTTCACCGCACGTTCGCAGGACCGACTTGCCTCATCATCTGCCTCCTCAGCACGTAACAAATAGGTGAGAACTGAGAAGAGGTCATTATCAATGTTGTAGCTCTGTTATTCTACGGTGGCGCATATACCTGACAATATGTCTCCAGCTTCTGCTTAAGAGTGGCATGCTCCCTCTTCATCTTCTGAAGTGACCTGCGGCATCTGGGTAAACAGGGAAAGTAAAACAATTGAGCTTATCCAGTGAGACACGGATACAGAGGAAGATGTGCGAAGCATACCCTTCCAGATTCTTGTTGTTGCAGTGTGCTTTTAACACTGAGCACTCATTCTTCAGCCTCATTGCACCAATGCTGCACAAACGCAAGGGTACCTTTAGAGAATCTGAACCATTCCTATATCTTACTGATAATAATATTTTGCATTATTAATAAGCACTCTTAAGACTAGTTTCTGGAATTGTTTACGAAAGATTCCGTACTGATGGGGCACAAGAAAATGTTATTCCAACATATGTTTTCTGGACATATCCACCGGTTCAATACCTTGTTCCCCTGCCTTTAAGTGTGTGCACCAGAGAATCCAACCGGTAGAAATCCTGAGGGTACTTATCACTGCATTACAGGGAATTACAAAGTGGATGCATTAAATAGGTTATTTCTGTAGAAGGTTAGGTCTTAAAATTCATGCACATGCATTCTACCAGAACATCCTAGTTATTCATTCATGATATGAGTTTAGAAGTAATACTCACAGTGTTTGGTCTATGTTTGCCAACAATCTTGATGAATCTTTGAAGAACAAAACAACCACTTCCTCAACAAAATTGGGGCTTGTTTCATCCTGCAGTTCCTCCAGCTGAGTAAACTGTTCATCAAGGTAACCCTACAGGAATAGCACAGGGTAGATTGAGAGGCAAATTGGCAAAATAAAAAAGAATGAAACCCAAAGTAAAAAACATGTACAAGCAACATTTCCATTTCAATGTAGGCATTACAAAGGACTCAAAAATCCTTACAAATCATGACATAGAACACAACAAATGACTTACGTGACCTAAATATATAAAAGCATACTTCCATTTTTTTGCCTTTCTAAATCACGCATGCTTATAAAATATGCAAGGTAAAAATGGCATAACTCATTAACATTTACCACTCAAGTTACCACCGCAGAGAACAAAACGAATTTTGAAAGCAGACATGAAAACATGGCTATCAACCTTGCAACTTTTTTGTTTCTTTTCTGTTCTAACAAATGCACAGCGAACCACCTAATTTTAATGATTTTACAATAGGGGAATCCCTTCCTGTTTTGTCTGAAAATAATGAGCATACACCACATATTAGAACTATTCATTGAAACATATCATGTCCCAATAATTATAGCTCCAGCACTCCTAAGGATGTGAGATCCTGATCCTGAAGTCCACCACAAAAGATAACTTTTTGTCCTTCCAACATAAAGATGGAGCATGTAAAGTTCAGCAAGGGGTTTTAGACCTCAACCTAGCTAGGAAGAAAAGGCATCCTAGCCTACAAGATACTAATGTATCATCAAAATGATCCCAACTTATGATGAGTCTGTAAAGTTGAAAACAACTACTTTTGTATATTATCAGAAGAATCGGAAATATGAAATAAATCATGCTGCTCCCTATTTGCATGGCCAAAGACATCCTTTCTCAGCTGTCTAATAAAACTCATCATCACATCTCATAATGCATGTGTAATTGATGTTGGTTTTGAAGCATGCAAAACTTTAATATGGCAAGTGCATGCCATGCGGTCTGTTCATTGTCCCATTGTACCTGATCACTATTTCTAACTAAAAGAGTTGTATGGTCCCAATTGAAGCCAAATTCAGAAATATAAGTGAATAACTGATACTCAACTTATCTTTTGCTACTGGACCATAGTCCACTAGAGTTTTCTCAGAATCATTTTCCTATTAGAAAAATAAAGTTTCAAGAAACAAATTATTCCTCGTGTAATTATCCTGCCAAAAGCACAGTGGGAGTCTCTCCTACTGTTTTCGCATTAAAAAAAATTATCCTGCCAAAATTTTGCTGGCTTAGGCAAGAAATTTTTTTTTTTTGCAACAAAATGGCCACACGATATGATATATGCGGGATAAAGTATGTTGTTACAATCACTGATTTTGAATGGACAAATGGAACAGAAGGCAAAACCTGATCAAAGAGACTTTTCTTCATGGAGATGATCTGACGACGCAAGTTTGAACACTCCATGTTTGGCTACGTGGAGATCAGTACTAGCAGGTAGAGAACTGAGCTGGGTGCAATGAGCCATGAACCAGAGGGTGTATTTATAGAGGGAAACCGAATTTTTGGTAACATGCAAAATCGTTATTCTGCATTGATAATGTCCTGTGAATAAAGAATAGCAAAAGGACAAAGTACTTTTCTTTTTTATGAAATTGCTGAAATAACTCAAGTACAAATGCTGCAAGTTGCTCTATGTTGGTGACTATTTGGTAAGGTGTGGTTTAGAACGTAGACAGCGAGACAGCAAAAGAGATCGAAGAATATGATGACACTGTACAACAGAAATTTGTAGAACTCTAGCACCGTAAGACTAGTTACTGAAGAAGCTAACATACAGATTAGTTAATAAAAAAATACATGATTTGAAATGTATGAAAATTTACTATAATATGTCCATTTACACATAACACTATTTCAACTGTTCAGAGAGAGTTGCATAAAAATTTGTTAGTGGGGTGATGACCATTTCATGTATGGAGGACATATTCACTAAATCTGTAAACCCTAACTTTACAAGGCATTTTATAATGCCAATGAGTTCTAGAAAGAATTTTAGTCCCTTTGAAATGACATCATTCGTTGAAATTCCATGTGAATGTTTAAAGTAAATAAAATTTTCTTTTAATCTGGAAAAGTACATACTCCTTCCGATCCGTTCTTAAAATGTTGTAGCCATTGACATTTTAAGTTTTGTTTGACCAATTGTCTTATTTAAAAAATAGAAAATATTATGTATATTGTTATGGTTTGTTTTATTATTAAAGAAAACTGAAGAATAACTTATAGTTTTGTATATTTAAAATAATATTTTGAATAAGACGAATGGTTAAAGTTATTAAAAAAGTTAATGGTAACAACAATTAAAAAATGGAAAGAGTATTGCAGTAATTAATAGGCAAACTGCCTCCAGAAAATTAGACATATTGCTTCAAGATTGAGGCCAAATGGCAATTATGCAGATGATGACGTTGCCTGTTAAATGAGCACCACTACAATCAGTAAAAACCAAGGAACAAAGTCAATAGGTAACTCTTAGCAAACATAAAGAACAGCATTCTTATCATGCAAATATATAATGAGAGACATCTGATGGAGTGTGCAAGTAAAAGCTTGTACTCCTGAAAACAACCTTTTAGCATAGGACAACAGTATCGCTATAAAGGAAAATCAGTATCACAATAGATACCACATTACTAACACTGATGAGTCCGTTAAAGCTATGTTTCCAGTTATTATTACGTGCTGCATTGTGCTATGGAATATGTTATGAGGAATCTTTGCCATTACTCTTTTGATTTTTACTGTTACAGATCCTAAAATGCCTCCAACTAACGCCTGCATGCAAAAAATAGAAATAAATAATCACTTTTAAAGCCGACGCAATGCCAAATGGAGTCTAAAGCATAACAATCTTGCTTATGGAGCATTATAATGCCTAAAAAATAGCAACAAATGGACTCGTACTAAGCAGAACAGAAAGAGATACTTTGCACTAAACAAAAAGACAGTTTTCAAATGCACTAGCTAACTGACAAAATTCGGTTCCCAGTGTACATCTGGAACCTAAACATGGCATAAATCATGTTAAACAAAGGAAATACATATACCAACTACAATATTGTACAAAGCTTGAAAATTAACAATTTACACTCGTAATACATACTAATATCAATATCAATGTCAAGTTAGTTGGAGATATCCTCTTCATTAACTACAGAAACATTTTGCAGTATCTAAGATGCAAGGTTGCTACAATAATAGATCACAAAAGGTGAACAGCTCAAACAAATCTGACATCTAGTGGACCAGAAGAGCTCGACGATCTGCTTCTTTCTGCCACATCTCACGTATCCTGAAACATTGTTCAAAGAAAAAAGGCTAACAACAAAATAAAAAAGATTGGGTGTGAAATGCAGTGATCAGATAGCTGAAGTAGGTATCCTACTAGAAAGGAAGAAGAGAACTAGTGGCATCACCATGCTTTCACACTGAAACCAAATGAACTGGATGATAAAAAGGAAGATGCATGGTGGGCAAAAAATTCTCACTTTATTCCACAAAAGGATGGATAATCCTTTCTAGCAGCTACTCCCACTGTTTTCGGTTACAGTTATGTTTTTTTTTTTTTGCCCCATACACAACTTTAGATAAATGCTGAAAACGAAGAGGAATAATATGCATCATTGGAGCAGTGATAATGACCTCTTGTATCTAAGATGGATAGTGATAAGAGAATCTGGATCACGAACATGATGTTAAAATGACAGGTATGGGTTTAAATGGTTAGTAATTTCTTATCTTGGCGAATCATGACAACAAGATGCATAAAAAACCATTAGCCAAAGAGCACAAATCTGATCACAAACTCAGAGGTTGCGGCAGCAACACATCACTACCTTCACAGTTGCAAGAATTGTTGCACTGCTTTTCTATGGGGTGCACCTTGCAATGCAGACTCCGAAACACATCTTGGCGATTGCACAAGAAAAAAGAAGCAAGGTGCGCGAAAGCCTTTCGATGTAAAGAGAGAATTGATGCAGGAACCGATTTCATATTTTTATTCTGCAGGATTGGATCCCGCACCATCAAACTTAGTTCAAACTGGCAATACAAGAAATGATAGTGAACTCATAAATAGGAATGGACATTTTTTACAACTCATCTGCTTATGGCAGAAAAATAGCACACAAGATTTGGACCCCACCAGCACATTACGCACAAATGTTCAAACCCACGAGCAGAACTGGAGTAAATTTGGATGATTCTCATCAGAAAAGTAGCAAGATTTGAAAGGATCCAACATACTGGATTATATAAATTAATATGCATGTGATTTTCTTCATCAATCTTTTTTAAATATATGTTATCGCATTGTCCTTCTAGGAATCGCATGTGAACATGTCATGAGTTCTTGCAAATCAATAATTATGTGCTTCAGCAAACAGATCGGTAGCTTGGTAGTAGGACTGCCTGCTGTGGCCTCACTCGCCCGGACTCAAACCCAAGTGTTGCATCTTTTCTTCTTCTAAAAAGGGCGGCCAGTTGTTCCCTCTCCATTGAAAAAAAAAACAACGCCGTTAACTCTTGTACTCAATACTTCATGCTTCTAGTCTATGGAAGTAAACCATTTTTCTTCAAAAATTGTCGCATCCAGACCCTAATCAAGTGGCCATGTAGAGGAATATTTAGTGACTGACCTCAGAAACATACCAGATAAAATGCATACTATTGGCGTCTTAGAAATTACAATTATGTTTCAGGAATGATTTCTAAGAGCGCCGACAGCTTTTAGTCACCAGAAACGATTTACTTCTAGGATGGAACAAAGATAATCGTCGACACTGAATGCGCTACAAGATGCGAAGTTACACTTTCATACATACGAAATTACAATGAGGAAGACGAAGTCCAAACCTCCCTCCCGTCCCCCCTAATGGGAGCCCGTGGGTGTCCGTTTATAGCTCAAGGAACCCATTACATTATTTCGGGTGACCAAAATAACCCTGGTAACCCTAGACCTCAAACTCTAACCAAAATGCGCTCTGGGGGGCATTTTGGTACTTTTCTGTTGTTAGGCCTACCACGCTGTCCATGCCGTCCGCGAAGACTTTTGGCTCCCTCTTCGCTCCGGACTTCGCGCCCCAGGCTTGTCCAACTTACTTCGCTGCAAGTTCCGTTGCTCGGCCACTTCGTCGACGCTTCTGCCCGTTTGACCTGAAAGGATTGATTGATAGAAATAAACCAGGATAGGACCTCGCGACCAAAGTAAACATGGCCGTTCGCTTCTCATCGTGTCCCCAACAGTAGCCCCTTGAGGGATGAGGTCTACTTTGAAGGGCTTAATCCCTCGATTAATGGCGATGCTTCGACTATTGTGAGGTCCTTTGGACAGTACTTCAACACAATTGCGCTTGAGTTTTTGCTAATCGGTGAAACGTTTGTCACCGAAACGCCACCTTTGACTTCGAAGTTGAACCGAACTGTCACGGACCCGCCTTACCACGGAGGCGGCTCCGTTCCAGGATCTCCCTCGGGTGGCGACACGCGCTGTGGCGCCCAATAGTATAATACATGACAGAGAAATATACTTGCAATAAGAGCATAGGTGGGAAACAGAGTTTTACATAAATCTGAAGTTATATTACAAACCAGAGTTTTGACAGAAGTAAATTTGCGGAAGCGAATTGTTCAACACTGGTTCACCAGTTTGACGAAATAGCTAAGATACAATCGCCCTCTCACGGCGACACACAGGGAACATCCCGGCCATAATAGGTGCTTTTCCCAAGCACCGTACCGGCAAGCAAGGAACTAATCCTCGTCTTCGTTTGTGCATAGCTCCCATTCGATGTTCCAGCAATCGGGGCGCTGGCCCTCCCAATGGAATCTTCCACCGCAGTGGCAGTCTTCGTCCTGGTCATCTGAAAACCACATAGAGCTATACCCTGAGTAACTAATTTACTCAGCAAGACTGACCCGTCAAAATGGCCAACTACAGCCGACACCTAGACATGCAAAGGCTGGGGATAGGGTTTTTAATGCCAGAAACCCGCCTAAGAGTGGCTCCCTATTTTTCAAGTTTTAGCATCAAGTTGAGTTGTCATGCAGAGAAATAAATTTAGTTTGCATTAGAGCTATAACAATCATAGTTGCAATACAATCTTAATAATTTCAAACAGCAGTATTAAACCCACACAGCATCTTAATGGCTTCCGGCACTGTTCCGTAGCAGCGATCAAGTGGTACTCGTTACTGTGAGGGGCAGCGACTCGAATCGATTTACATCCTGCAGGAGAAACCTGCTTGCACGACCCATACGCGCTTCCGGGAAGCCGCATGGAGCAACCTTTCGCTCACGGTACCGCAGGGTCTTCCGGGTCCAGACTCCCCCGAGAAGGGTTCCCCCATCGCGATGCGCCCCGTGCCGCCATCCGTGGGTGGATTGCTCCCTCCTCTCAGCCCCAGTTCCACCAAAGAAGGGAGAAGGCTATCTTCAGACCAGGCGGTAGTCGTAGCTACGTCGGTTTACTGGGCCCATATCTCCAGCATGCAAACAGTACGTTCAAACTTGATCCCATGGGCCGGACACGAGGCGTAGCCTTAGGGGGACTCGGACGGGGTTACCTCCTTGAAGACAAGCTGTCCTTCCCTTTCCACCTAGTTGTCCATCCGGTCTTCATTGTGATCCCATCCACACTTTCCTTCATTCAACATCATTCCCTTGTGATAGTATTCTCTATCTACGAGTGGTCTCCATACCACTCGATGAGTAGCCGTCCTAATTTAAGCAGGGCGACTACCGTCCTAAGGCTAATAATGAGGAAGGAGGGACCTACTGCACGCTAGGGTTGCAATCAACTCCTATCACTTAATGCACAGGCAAACTTACATCCCTAGCTAGTGATAGAATAAAAATTTAAAACAGGGTTGTGCACCGGGGCTTGCCTTGGTTCTGCTCTTGCTCGGCAGCGGCACCTCCAGCTCCTTCTGGATCCTGCTCCTGTCCCGTCTCTACGTGGTTCACCTCGGGATCTACATGATGCAGATGATGCATGAGAGATGATTCACAAAAATTTCTTAACATAAGTTAAGTATTCTGTTATGATGTATACAAGAGAAGGTTTATTTTGTATATTAGTGATAGCTTATTTGCGTATTCACTTAATCAATTTTATTTTATTAATCATTGTGCATTCAAATAAAGTACGCATGTGTTGATTCGAGCAATTACAGGTGTATGTGAAACACAACCAACGGGTAAGTGTAGTTAACTAATATTCCATTCTGCAAGGGGGTGTTGCTAGAAATAAAATTCATGAATGTGAAAATAGGGCTAAGTGAAGGACTATACAGTTAAGTGTAATATTAAACCTAGAGGCAAGAATAATTAATTAAACATAATTCAGAAAGTCATATATATATTAACAATTTATTATAGATAGAGCATACTAGTAGTGATTTATGTGCTAAGTTTCATTGACATGCAATGTGTCAATTATTTTCCATAATTAAAATATCACGGAGGGCAAATATTTAATATAGGCTAAAATAATTGAAAATAATACAATAAAGTGAATATGCTCGTAATGCTATGAGAAGGGGTGCAAACAAAATGAACTAAGAAGAGATGTAGATCATGACCTTAGAAGCACCGTAGAAAATGAATGTCACAGGAATAGTTACATGAGTTAAATGTATAGTAGTTTACAAACTGAAAAGAATATTATTATTAGGGTCAAAAGATAATTTAAATTTGAAATGTTTACTAATTGTTCCGGACTGGTAAGGACCGCCTTTGATTAAACATAAGCAAGAAATATTCATTAAGTTGGTTTTATTGGATCCGAACATTAGATTAATTAAATAAGAATTAATTACGCTTTAATATAATTAGGAAAATAAATAATTTTTAATAGTGATTTCAGGTCATACAGTATTTTTATCAAAACTTTATTATGAGATAGAGCTAATGAAATTTGTTTCACCTCAATCGGAACTGCCAATATTTTTAAGTAAATTTATAAAGTTCAAAAATAAACTAGTACTAATTAACAAAAGCTACTAGCTAGTTAGCTTCTTCCCTGCCTCACGAACGGCTATGGCTTTCAGCAAGCAGGTGCTCCGGTGGCAGACACTGCAGTATATAGCGATGGGAGAAATAAGCGCTGACTACAGGAGAAGCTCACCAGCTTGCAAAACGGCGAGGGGGGGGGGCTCATGCTGGGGTTGACGGCATCGGTTCCTCGGCGGCAACGGCTACAACTGTGCAGTGAGGAAGACAAAGGATCCGTTAGCTATTGTGAGTAGAACGATGCATCTTGACCATGATTGGCTACGGCATTAAGCACTGAAGACATGCAATGGAAGGATACAAAGGATTGCTCACGGAGAGATGCGAATCGAATCACTGTAGTTGAGTTTCCAGAGCTGCTCAAGGTTGAAGAAAACGGCAGGCACCAGGGCTTCAATGGGTTGCACTGCTTGGGGAGGCCATGACCGAGCTCGGTGCAGAAACAGGAGGCGGTGCAGGCACGGCGGCTCGGTGGAGCTCCGGAGAACTTTGGTCCACCACCGGCGGATACAGGGAACCTGGGAGGACGCGCGGCGCACGGTTAGAGGCGGGGAAGCTGGCTAGTAACACGACGCGACTTGGAGCGGCGGACGACAGGGAGCTTCACCCGGCTCCAATGGCGGACGCGCGAGCCCGGACGAGAGAGAGAGAGAGCGAGAGCGAGGAGTGGTGTCCAGGGGCCAAAACCGGGTGCGGCAATGGTTTTGGGGGGCCGGTTTCGGACTAGTGGGGACGTCGATCCGCGGGAGGGCCGGCTGCCCGCACGCCAGCGGCCACGCGGCAGGCGCTCGCTCGGCAGCGATGGCGGCAGCCCGGTGTGTTTCTTCAATGCCTATGACAGGTGGTCCCACCGGTCCTTTTCTTTTTCCTGATTTTCGAACAGCGCTAGCTTAATAATTTTGTAGATTTTAAAATATAGATCCCCTGGGAAATCTAAAAATATGTGCATAATCCTCGTGATGTGCTCTATGTTACAAAAATGATAGTACGCAATGGTTATTACTGAAATTTAAATGAGAAATTGTCAAAGGAGGTAGTTTTGGACCTTTTAGGCATTTATTTGGACCCCTAAATCAAGGGATAAAATTCTGAAACATTTCTTAAAATTCTACTCCACTATGAACAACAACATATAATTTTGGCAGGGGTGACTTACATTGAAAGGCTGGGACTTGTAGTATAAATGTCATTCAAATTTTGTTTGAATTTGGTTCAAAATTGGTCATTTCAGTTCAACTTCCTGGTGTTAGGCTCTTGTGATGACTAGGAGTTGTTCTTGGAACCTTTATGACACTAGGAGTGTCACAGCCCTCCCCTCTTAAAGGAATCTCGTCCCGAGATTAAAGGATGTGTTAACGGGTTACCTAAGTGGTGGCGTAGGAACTCGGGGTAGTGGCTTTGCAGGAACTCTTCAGTTTCCCAAGTAGCTTCCCTGGCGGTATGGTTGCTCCATTGAACTTTATAGAACTTCAGTGTTTTCTTACGTGTCGCTCGCTCCTTCTCGTCTAGCACCTTCACCGGACGCTCGGCATAAGTCAGGTCGGGTTGTAGTTGTTGGGTGCTCTCCAGTGGTATGTCCACCGGTGTCTTTAAACATCTCTTGAGTTGGGACACGTGGAACGTGTCATGCACTTCAGCGAGTTCCACTGGCAGTTGGAGTTGGTAGGCCACGGGTCCGCATCTCGCAATGATAGGGTAGGGACCAATATAACGAGGTGCTAACTTCCCCCGAATTCCAAATACACCCTTGGTGGGTGACACTCGGAGGTAGACCATATCGCCGACCCTGAATTCCAATGGGCGGCGCCTTTTATCTGCATAACTTTTCTGCCTGGACCTTGCCGCACGTAAGTTGGATTGGATTTCAAGTACCTTCTGTTCAGCTTGCTGCACTAGCTCCGGACCAAATATTATCCTCTCCCCTGATTCCGACCAACTCAGTGGTGTGCGACAGCGGCGCCCATAGAGAGCCTCGAATGGTGCCATCTTGATGCTTTCCTGGTAACTATTGTTGTAAGCGAATTCTGCCAAAGGTAGGCACTCATCCCACTTTTTGTTGTGATTCAACACATATGCTCTTAACATGTCTTCCAATATTTGGTTAACTCTTTCCGTTTGACCGTCTGTTTGGGGGTGGTACGCGGAACCTCTAATCAGCCGGGTGCTCAGTGTCTCGTGTAGCTTCTCCCAAAAGCGCCCTACAAATTGGGAGCCTCGGTCGGATACGATAGTCTTGGGCACTCCGTGCAAACACAGAATTCGCTCAATGTATAGTTGCGCATATTTTTGCATCTTGAACCGCGTCGACACAGGGATAAAGTGGGCTACCTTTGTCAACCTGTCAACAATGACCCATATGGAGTTGAACTTATGTGACGTCAACGGTAGACCAACAATAAAATCCATACTAATGTCTTCCCATTTCCAGGCTGGAACACTCAAGGGTTGTAGTAGGCCTGCTTTCTTCAGATGATCGGCCTTGACTCGGCGGCAGGTATCGCACTCTGCGACATAACGTGCTATTTCCCTTTTCATACGAGTCCACCAGTATTTGGATCTCAACTCATGATACATTTTGTTGCTGCCCGGATGCATGGAGTACCTTGCCATGTGAGCCTCGTCCAAAATTTTCTTGCGGAGTTTCAGATCCTTAGGAACCACCAGTCGATTCTTGAACCATAACACACCCTCAGCGTCTTCTCGAAAGCACTGTACTTTAGCATCACCCTCTTTTAGTCTCCTTTTTAGATGGGCTAAGCCTCTATCCTTTTTCTGAGCTGACACTATTTCTTCCCGTAAGGTAGGGATTAATGCTAAGTTGTATAGGGCTCCGTGGGGTGTTACTTGGACGTAATGGCCATCTTGGGTTGGTGGACTGACTAAGATATGGTGGCAGTGAGCCTTGCGGCTTAGGGCGTCAGCCACTACATTCGCCTTTCCCGGGTGGTAATGGACTTCCAGCTCGTAATCCTTGATCAATTCCAACCAACGACGTTGTCTCATGTTCAGGTGGTCTTGAGTGAAAATATACTTCAAGCTTTTGTGGTCAGTGTATATGCGAACTAAATTCCCAAGGAGGTAATGTCTCCACATTTTCAAGGCCAAAACCACTGCTGCTAACTCCAGGTCATGCACGGGGTAATTCTGCTCGTGCTTCTTCAATTGTCTCGATCCATAGGCAATAACTCTTCCGTCTTGCATAAGCACACATCCCAATCCAATACCCGAAGCGTCACAAAAGACATCGAACGGCTTCCCTAGGTCCGGTTGAGCTAATACTGGGGCCGTGGTCAGGTGCTTCTTCAAGGTTTGAAAAGCGTTTTCACAGCTCTCATCCCATATGAATTTCTTATCCTTCTTAAGCAACTCTGTAATGGGCTTCGTGATTTTGGAGAAATTGGGAATAAAACGGCGGTAGTAGCCAGCTAATCCCAGAAAACTGCGTATGTGGAACACGGTCTTTGGTGTCTTCCAGTTCAGCACATCTCTTACCTTAGTGGGATCTACCGTGATGCCTTCTTCCGAAACAATATGGCCTAAAAATGGTACTTGCTTCAACCAAAACTCGCACTTGCTAAACTTAGCATATAACTGGTCCACTCGTGGTCGGCGAAGTGGCTCTTCTTCTAGAGTGGATTTTGGGAATCCAAAGACTTGGGACTTCTTCGACTCTGTCACTGAGTCGGGTTTGAACTGTTTTTTTTTTTTAGGTTGTTGTGGCTCTGTCTAATTGCTAAATGACTTTGCCATTGCAGAGCTAAAACAACATGTGGCTGGTTTCTCTATTGAAAAACTGAATAGTCTGACCTCTACTATGCTTCGACATGTAAGTTAAGCCGAAGTTTTACTTTTTGGCTTGTACTTTGCCAATTTTTAATTATTACTTCATGTAGAATCTTGCTATTTCTGAGGTGGTTGGTCGGAAGATTGACGCTGAAAAGTCTGCTTTGGCGGCCGTCCCTTCGCTTCGATCCGAGCGAGATGCACTTGTGCTTGAGCGGGATGAGGCCATGAAGAAAATAAAAACTCAAGATGATGAGCTGAAAACGTCTCATTAGAAGATCGTTGAACTATAGAAGCAAAACCAAGAACTGAAAAGATCCCTGACCGCAGAATCTCATGATTTTGATGATCTTAAAGATAAGTACAACAAAACGGAGGATGCTTCTCGCCTTCATGCGGTGTCCTTTTCTGCTCGGGCTTCAAATGTTTTTGATTCCTATAACGGTGTACTTCGGCATATTGGGGCTGAGAGTGGTGTCCTTGAACGCTGCTGAGACTCGATTGCTGAATCATCATTTTTTGATTGGGTTGATGGCGAGGTTGCTACTCTACCTACTATTATTGATCGCTGCTCTGACTATGGTCCGCTTCATACCATGGAAGCTACTCTCAACTTGCTTAACGGGCTTGGTTGTGAACACGTTGCAATGTTTGGCACCTCGGCCGTTGCTATTGACAAGAATGCCCGCTCCAGGGTGCCCGGAGAGATCTCCATGGTGGCTAAGCGTGTCGCGGGTAAGTACTGGAAGAAGTATGGTCGTGAAGCCGCTATGGAATCCGCTCGCTTGAAGCTAGCTGAGGTTGGTGATTTTTTTCTTTTTCGCCTAATTTTCGGCTGAAGATGATGTTTTGTGACACCTCCATGTGTTTGATTTGACAGATGAAGGAGGCTGCTCTACTGCATGAAGACGCCGCTCGCCAAGCCGAGAAGGGCCAGGAGGTTCTTGGCGGGACTAGCGCCGGAGGCGAGGCCCCTGTGAGCTCTGCACCTGATGCGCCCGGAAATGAAGAGGTTTAGGATAGATTGCCTTTGCTATTGACTTGACTTTAGTTTAATCGATTAGCTGTGTAATCCGATCATTTTGGTACCATTTTTGTAACATACTAAAATACTGCACAGGTTCCTAAAGATGGACCTGTGCAGGAATCAGATGGTTTTTTTTATTGAAGTTTCCAGTGACAGTTCCGAAGTGCTTCACCATTTTGGATTTTCGGACTCACCTGTTTCACCGCAGAATGGTAGTTCTGAACTTGATTGGAGCGTGTTTGACGAAGTAGAAAACGTCTCTTCAGCTGTTTCGCCACCTCGCGATGCCAACGGCTCCGGCAATGATCAGGATCACCGGTTAAGACGTGCGCCGAGAGTTGCAGTTAGAAAAATTCCAATTAGCCGGTTGAAGGTTCCCCAAGGCGATGTCGGTTGTAGCTCTTCTTGCGGCAACGGGAATACTTCGATGCGAGGTGGCCTGTCGGAGCCCCGTGTTGTGTCAGTTAGTAAGTTTGATTATTACAGATTGTTTGGACAGATACCCCGCGCCCCCGCGGATTATACTCAGGACAAATGGGAGATGATATTTCCCCAACTTCTTGAAACTGGGATTTGTATAAAGGAAGAAAATGAAAAAGAGCGATGTTGTACTCCATGACGACTGTTGTTACTCGTTTTTCCTATGCCTATGAAATGGTTTCCTGAATCAATGTTTTGTATAAATTTTGAAAATCGCCACCCTCCCCCTTTAGTCGATTTGGGGCGAGGTGTGCACAATATGAGAGTTTGCCAAGCCCCTTTGCGACTCCAGCAATTTTTAATTTTTGAAAAATGCCACCCTCCCTTTTTAATCGATTTGGGGTGAGGTGTGCACGATATGTGAGTTCGCTGAGCCCCTTTGCGACTCCAGTGATTTTTAATTTTTTGAAAAACGCCACCCTCCTCCTTTAGTCGATTTGGGGAGAGGTGTGCACGATATGAGAGTTCGTCGAGCCCCTTTGCAACTCCAACGATTTTTAATCTTTGAAAAATGCCACCCTCCCCCTTTAATCGATTTGGGGTGAGGTGTGCACGATATATGAGTTCGCTGAGCCCCTTTGCGACTCCAGTGATTTTTAATTTTTTGAAAAAACACCACCCTCTCCCTTTAGTCGGTTTGGGGCGAGGTGTGCACAATATGAGAGTTTGTCGAGCCTCTTTGCGACTCCAGCGGTTTTTTATTTTTAAAAAACGCCACCCTCCCCCTTTGGTCAATTTGGGGTGAGGTGTGCATGATATGAGAATTCGCCGAGCCCCTTTGCGACTCCAGCGATTTTTAATTTTTTGAAAAATGCCACCCTCCCCTTTTAGTCGATTTGGGGCGAGGTGTGCACGATATGGGAGTTCGCCGAGCCCCTTTGTGACTCCAGTGATTTTTTATTTTTCAAAAAATGCCATCCTCCCCCTTTAGTCGGTTTGGGGCGAGGTGTGCATGATATGAGAGTTCGTCGAGCCCCTTTGCGACTCCAGCGATTTTAAATTTTTGAAAAACGCCACCCTCCCCCTTTAGTCGATTTGGGGCGAGGTGTGCACGATATGAGAGTTCACCGAGCCCTTTTGCAACTCCAACGATTTTTAATTTTTTGAAAAACGCCACCCTCCCTCTTTAGTCGGTTTGGGGCGAGGTGTGCACGATATGAGAGTCCGCTAAGCGGCTGCGCTTTGAGCGACTTTTGGAATTTTATGACTTCGTCGAGACACATTGGGTCTAACCTTTTGCGCATTTTGGGACTTTTAAAATTTTTGACTTTGTCGAGACACATTGGGTCTGACCTTTTGCTCATCGAGCGATTTTTGAAGTTTTTTGACTTTGTCGAGACACATTGGGACTGACCTTTTGCACATTGAGCGACTTTTGAAGTTTTTTGACTTTGTCGAGACACATTGGGTCCAACCTTTTGCGCGTTGAGCGACTTTTGAAGTTTTTTGACTTTGTCGAGACATATTGGGTCCAATCTTTTGCGCATTGAGCAACTTTTGAAAATTTTTGACTTTGTCAAGACACATTGGGTCCGACCTTTTGCGCGTTGAGTGACTTTTGAAGTTTTTTGACTTCGTAACCTCTTGCGCGTTGAGCGACTTTTGAAGTTTTTTGACTTCGTCGAGACATATTGGGTCCGACCTTTTGCGCGTTGAGCGACGTTTGAAGTTTTTTGACTTTGTAAACACCGAGCCGGGATAGTGATGTCATTACCTTCGTGACATTATGTCCGGCTCTTTGTTTTGATGTTTGTCGAATGTTAGTACTTGTCACGGGAAGTTCTTTCAACTTGTATGTGCGAATCCTGTGAATTGTTTGGGGAACTACTAGCTTTTACTTTGCTAGGGATTACATTTTGCCGCCTTGTTAAAAACCTTACCCCATTGCTGGGTTCCCCTGTAAGGAAAAGAGTACGGACTTTTACGAAAGCTTGAAAAAGAGAGAAACTATTAAAAAGAAAACTCTAAAATGCTTGTCCGCTTATAACTTTGTGAACCGCACCACAATACTAACTATTCAAAGGTAGAACTTGCGGAGGTTGTCCGCGTTCCAAGAGTGATGTAGCTCTTCGCCTTCCAGACTCGCTAGCCTATAAGCTCCCAGTCGATTTGTTTTGGTTACGAGGTAAGGGCCCTCCCATTTTAGTTCCAGCTTTCCTTTGGCTTCTGTTCTTGGCGTTCTGATTAACACAAGTTCTCCTTGTGTGTATTCCCTTGGTACTACTTTTTTATCTCTCCATTTTTTTTTTGTTTCTGTCTGATATTTTTCTAGATTATGCACAGATTGCAGTCTGTCCACTTCGATTAATTCTTTAATTTCTCCTTCTTCCAACTGGTTATCACTGTTTGCAGTTCGCAGGCTTTCATATTTGATTTCTTCTAGAATAACTGCCTCTTCGCCATATAACAGTATGAATGGTGTGAACTTTGTTGCTCTGGACTACGAAGTGTTATGAGACCAGACTACTCTTGGCAACTCTTCTGCCCATTTTCCCTTTTTGTGATCAAGCAATTTTTTTTTATTGCTTCGAAGATAAGGCCGTTTGCTCTTTCAACTGCGCCATTTGATTGAGGGTGATACACGGATGCAAATTCAACTTTCGTGCCTATTGCTTTGCAGAACTGCTTGAACATATCATTATCGAACTGCTTTCCATTGTCCATTGTAATCTCTTTTGGTATTCTGAATCTGCACACTATGTTTTGCTGGAAGAATTTTTTGATTGTTGCTGCCGTGATGTTTGTAATTGGTTTTGCTTCTATCCACTTTGAAAAATACTCTACTACAACCAAAGCGTACTTGTAATTTCCTTGCACGGTTGATAATTCTCCCACTATGTCAATTCCCCATCTTTGTAATGGCCAAGACAGTGATATCAATTGTGTTGACTGAGATGGTGCTGAATTTTTCTTGGAAAACTTTTGACAAGCTTCACATGAACGGACTACATCGACTACGTCCTTCACTGCTGAGGGCCAGAAGAATCCTTGTCTAAACGCTTTTGCTGCAAGTGCCCCAGGTCCAATGTGAGACCCACAGAACCCCTTGTGAAATTCTTTTAGTAGTTGAACTCCTTCGTTGGCGGATAGACATTTTAGAAGTGGGTTACATATTCCTTTCTTATACAACTTGCTTTCTATTATTTCATAGTTTCTTGCTTTTTGCTGCATTCTTTTTTGCTCTGCTTCGCTTTGAGGTTCGAAGTATCCTCTGAGGTAAGCCATGATTTGTGCCCTCCAGTCTTCACTATACATTGCGTGTACTAGCTTTGGTGTTTTTTTGTACAACTCTTATTGATGGCTCTTACAATGTTTCGAAGAATACGTCTGGTGGTAACTCTTGCTTTCTGGAAGCTGCCTTTGCTAGTTCATCTTCCTCGTCATTGTGCCTTCTTTTGACATACCCAATGTCGAATCCCTTAAAATATTTGTCCATTCCCCTGACTGCCATCAAGTATTTTTCAATTGAGGATCTCTTGCAATGAAATACTTGCCAACTTGCACCCCTAGAGCTCTTACTTTTCTCAATCCCAGTAATACTGCTTCGTACTCTGCTACGTTGTTGGTACACTTGATTTCGTCATCCGCAAATTCTAACCTTCTGGCGTACCTCATTTTCAATCCAATTGGGGAGGTGACAACTGCTGCTATTCCGGCCCCTGCTACGCCCCAAGCGCCTTCACAATATATTGTCCAGTATTTTTTTATTACTTCTCCATCGCCGAAGTAACCTGGCGAAGTCCAGTCTGTGACAAAGTCCGCTAAGACTTGAGATTTTGCTTCATTTCTTTTCTCGAAGTCTATGACATGTTCAGATAGTTTCTTTGCCCATTTCCCGATTCTGCCAGAGGCGTCATGGTTTCTGAAGATATCATTCAAAGGTTGGTTTGTCATAACTTTTATTCTGTGCACCTCGAAGTAATGTCTTAGCTTTTGTGATGCCATCACCACTGCGTATGCTATTTTTTTTCCATTTTTGTATAAAAAATCATGGACCACCATAATGCGTCACTATTTTTTTCCATTTTTGTATAAAAAATCATGGACCACCATAATGCGTCACTATTTTTTTCCATTTTTGTATAAAAAATCATGGACCACCATAATGCGTCACTGATGAAGTATGCTGGGCTTTGTTGATATGACTCTTTTAGTTCTCCCTTGACTGTTTTCACTACTTTTTTCTCAATTACCAACGCTGCACTTACTGCAAACAAAGATGCTGCTATGTACAGCATCAAGGGCACCCCGGGTTCTGGATTTGTCAATTTTGTCAAGTCTTGAAGGTATTTTTTCAGCTCGTCAAATGTTTTTGCTGCTCATGTCCCCATTCAAAATTTTTGGAACCTCTTAGAGTTTTGAAAAATGGGAGACTTCGCTCTGCTTATTTTGAAATGAATCTATTGAGAGCTGTCATTCTTCCAGTTAGTTTTTCTACCTCTCTCTTGCTTTATGTTGGTTGCATATTTATGATTGCATTGATTTTGTCTGGATTCGCTTTGATTCCCTTCGCAGATACTAAGCATCCCAGGACTTTGCCTTTCTAGATTCCGAACACACACTTTTCTGGATTCAACTTCAACTTCACAGCTCTGAGGCTTGCAAACGTTTCTGCCAGATCTGAGATATGGTCGTTCTTGTGCTTACTTGCCACTACTATATCGTCAAGATATGCATGAACATTTTTACCCAATTGCTGTTCGAACACTTTTTTTGACATTCTGCAGAAAGTTGGACCCGCATTCTTCAGACCTTCAGGCATTCTTACAAAACAATAAGTTCCAAATGGTGTGATGAAACTTGTTTTCTCTTGATCTTCTTTTCTTAGACTTATTTGATGATATCCCGAGAAACAATCGAGCAGTGACAATAGTTCGCTTCTAGCTACAGAATCTACTATTCTGTCTATGCGAGGTAGAGGGAAATCATCTTTCGGGCAAGCTTTATTAAGATCCGTGAAATGGATACACATTCTCCACTTCCCATTTTTCTTTTTGACCATGACCACATTTGCATCCAACAGCCTTTGGACCTCGACTTTTACTGCTGCTGCTTTCTCATCTGACATTTTTCTGAGTCTTTGCTTTTTTGGCCTTGCTATTTCGCTGATTTCTAGTTTATGCTCTATGACCCCTCTACTGACTCCCTCGAGGTCCTTTGAATCCCAGGCAAAAACATCCTTGTTTTTCTGCAAGAAGGTGAGTAGTTGTTCTTCTTTGTTTCTTGTCAAACTTGCTCTGATTAACACGAATTGCCCAAGTACTTGATTATCTAGGAGCACTTTTTTTGTTTCTGACTCTACCCGAATTGAGATTGTGTCCTTGTCTGTTGTGGACACTTCGTATTTTGCATTTCTTCTCTTCTCAGCTTTGTACTGTCTCTTTCTTTCTTCCTCTTCTAACAATTCTTGCGGTATGGCTTCTACGTTATGAATGTTTGTTTGCCTGGGGGTGTATCCCTGCTCAATGTTTCTGGCTTCTTGCTGGTCACCAAAAACCGTGATCACGCCATTGCTTGCTGGCATTTTCATGCACAAGTACGCATTATGCACTATTGCCTCGAAAGTGTTGATTGTACCTCGCCCAAGGATCACATTCTATGGGTAGAATAGATCAATAATGTCGAATGTGATGTACTCCATGCTGGTAATGCTAGCTACTCACTTCGCATATTTTTTATGGCTGGAATTTGGCTGGGTTGCTAGTTTTGGCTTTGTATGGCTAGGTGTTGTAGTGGATGGTTTGTAGCGAAGTAAGAATGTGGCTGATATTGATGCGGGTTTTGCATGTAATTTCATTGAATGGCGGTGTATAATTTTGGTTGTATGATGTGTATGGTTGGCTTTGCAGAAAGTGGATTTGGCTTGTAGGTAGGGTGTATGACTGACTGTTAGATGGTATACTAGGTTGAGTCTGCCATGAATGCAGCGAAGTGTGATTTACTGCCTTCGCCTGCTCCGATTGCTATTTTCTTCATCCATTCTCTGTTTGATTTGCTTTGTGATTACGCATTCGAATGATCTGTGCCCCTTATCTTCTCCGTAGTTGATACAATATGGCTTTTTGGGAGAGGGATTTGCGGGACCTCCTCTGCCTCTATCTCGGCCTCTGTTGTTACTTCCTCTGAATTGTTGCTGATTTTGTTGATTTGGTTGAGGCGAACTTTGTCGTGCAAGCTGCTGGTTTGATTCAATATTATTGACCATGAGCTGAGGTGCGAAGTTTTGGAATCTCTGCTTTTTGTTGCTTTTGTCTTGCCAATTCTCACTTTGATGGCCTTGAAATCTGTTGCTCTCTTGTCTCTCGCTTTGAGTTCTTCTCTTGAAATCTTGCTCTGAACGGTAATATTCTTCAATTTTTGTACACATTTCTTTTAGCGAGGTTGGCGGCCTTTTAGTGAATTTTGATGTGAGCGAAGATGCTCTAAGGCCAGCGATCGCATACTCCATTGCTCTTTCTTCAGATAACATCGGCGATTGAGCTTTCAAGATTAGGAACCTTTTATAAAAACCTTGCAGAGTTTCACCAGGGCACTGCTTGAGGTTTTTGAGAGTTTTGTTTGGCTCGGAGATGTTTCTGAGTCCTCCAAAATTTGCCAGCACTTTATCTCTTAAATTTGTCCAACTGTATATTGATCTGGAGGGTAAGTTGAAGTACCAGTTTAACGCTACTCCTTCCAGAGCACAAGCGAAAGGCTTTGCTAACGTAATGTCATCTTCGCCAGCCGAGGTGATTGCTGCTTCGTAACTCATCAAAAAGTGTCTGGGATCTGAATCACCCTTGTACTTTGGAATCGTGTTCATTCTGAACTATGCTGGATTGGTGCATTTTTGCAATCCCTCAGATAACGGTGACTCTCGGTTAAATGTGCTGGCTGGCATCGTTATTTTGCTCGAGGTGAATTGCGTATTCTGTTGATCTTCGAAGTGGACTCTTCTTCTATTCTGGCCTGACTACTCCCCAGTTATTTTATTTTTTAGCTGATCTATTTCTTGGAGAAGCTAGGCTTTTTTCCGTTGTTGTTGTAGGATTTCTATTTTTTCTGAGTTCTGACGGGTTGTTGCTTCTGCTTCATCGATCAACTGCTGACGAAGTGCTAGTAGGTAATCATTTTCCTTTCTCAACTTTTCAATTTTAGCCTCTTGATTTGACTGCACCATTACTTCATCTTTTGAGGTTTCTTGCCCATCAACTTCGGTTATACTTATTGTGCTTGTTCGCCTTTCATGTGTGCATCGTCATCGTTAGCTCCTGACAGATTTCCTTGTACTTCGCGCTGGCTATGGGTTTGGGCATGCGATTGCACACTTGGGTTTGGATGTGACTGTATGATTGGCGGTTGGTTGTGATCTTCGCGATTTTGGTCTTGTTGAGTGTGGACCTCATCTTTCTGGCCTTGTTGAGACCTCGTGTTCACTGTGCCGGGCTCGGCGGTTTGCAATTCTGGCATGGCTCCCCATGTTGTTTTTCTTCTCGATCTGTACATCGTAGGCTTCTTTTTCATACTCATGAACGGTGGGCACCACTGTTGGCGTCTTAGAGATTACAATTATATTTTGGTGTGACCAAAATAACCCTAGTAACCCTAGACCTCAAACTTTGACCAAAATGCGCTCCGCGGGGCGTTTTAATACTTTTCCGTTGTTAGGCCTGCCGCGCTGTCCATGCCGTCCACGAAGTCTTTTGGCTCCCTCTTAGCTCTGGACTTTGCACCCCAGGCTTGTCCAACTTACTTCACTGCAAGTTCCGTTGCTCGGCCACTTCGTCGATGCTTCTACCCGTTTGACCTAAAATGATTGATTGACAGAAATAAACCAGAAAAGGACCTCGCGACCGAAGTGAACACGGTCGTTCGCTTCTCATTGCGTCCCCAACACATACCTTTATTCCACCTAAATAGGAGACGTCTGAAGTTAAGGTGTTCTGTTGGACACTGTCCATTGCTGGCCAATAGAGGAATATTGAGTGACAGACCTCAGAAACACACCAGATAAAATGCATACCCGACGTAAGTCTGTTTTGGTGTATTCCACCTAACCAGGAGGCATTCTGTTGGACACTGTCCATTGCCACCCAGTATACCATCTTAATCTTAAACCACACTGAAAAAACCAAGATGTATTAACAAGTAACATATGGGGCAGCTATTTAGCCAACATAATAGACTTAGTTTAAGTGACACCAGAAACAAGCACAGCTTAGCAAATGCTGAGTTGCATTCTACTTCTCATAATACAATATTTGAGAAAATATCCAACATATGTTTCTGAATAGCAGATGACGCTTAATTTGCCATTGTGGCAGCATTTAATCTGAATTTTTACAAATTTTTGTTAGTAGATCTTCAACGTTGGGCCCAACGGCGCAACGCCAGATCGCGCCCTGATCGGCGGCGCCCCAACCCTCCTCTGATTGGTGGGCCCCCGTCGCACTGCGCCAAATAAAAGGCAGGGAGGACGCCGGGGCACGGACACCGAAGTTGGCCGCCGCCACTAAGTCCTCCTACAGAAACCCTAAGCCGATCCAAAAGCTACGGGCAAAGCCAGTGATGGGAAGCCCCACCGCCGCCACGATGCCGCACGTTCCCGCCATTCTGGGACAAAGCCGATAGAGACCCGAAGGCCGTCGACACCATCGGCCGCCGTCCCCGCTTCCCCGACACCTCGTCGACGCCCTCGATGAGATCCTCGTCGTTGCCATGGACTGATCTGACACAGCAGACGCCTCTACATCAACACCGGCTCCCGCTCCTCCTCACAACCCAGGTATATGTGCATTCCCTTCTCCCTTTCCCTCTAGATCTGAAACTAGAACCCTGTACTTCACATGATTACCTTGCTAGTTGCTAGCCTAGGCATTGATCAAGAACAAACATTGGTATCAAGAGCCTCCTTGGTTAGATCTAGGCACAGATAGAAGTTTTCGGGTTAGGGTTATAGACCCAAGAGAAAGAGAGGCGTCGTGAGGAGATTCAGGACCCACCTGGATCCTCATCGTCGCTTGGCTGTTGCCACTCGCCGGCGCGAAATAGGAGCAAGAACGTTGCCCATCACTGGGATGTCGTCGCGCGGGCCAGCTCACAGATGCCACAGTGAAGCTGCTCAACGGCGGCGCGCCCACCGACGGGTGGACGCGCACGCCGGCGAGGAGACTAGCGATGGCATCACCTTCTCTCTCTTCTCCGGCCGCATGTGACTCGCCTTGCTTCGCTCATCGTCATGAGTAGAGAACAGAGCAACGGGAGAGAGAGGAGGGAAAGAATGAAGTGCGAGCTAGGGTTTTCGGGGCCAGACGCGCGCCCGAGCCTTTTTTTCGCGCTACAAGTGCGCTCGGGCGTCGATCTCAATGGACGGCTAAGATGGAGACGGGGGTAAACGCGGCTGGAATGGGCCAGGCCACCGGTTTCAGGAGCCCGAGCGTGCTGGGCCGAAAGGCCGTGGGGCGCGCGCGACTGCAAATGTTGGGCTGGGCCACTGTTTGCTGTTCGCGCGCGTGCGTGAATGAAGTGGGCCAGTTTGGGCCAAAATTCCAGAGATTGTACAGTAGCATTTGAGTAAAGAATTTGACTATTGTTCTCAAATTTTGAACTGAAATTTGGGTAAAGTTTGAATATTTGCCTCTGTTAAAATATGAACCACGAGATTATTTGTCTAGAGGGTAAACATAGATCCTTTTGCTACTGTTCATGTATGTTTTCATGTCATATTTCCGCTGCAAGTTTATAGAATTAATGATTATTGATAAAATTGATGTTTTCTAAAATTAAATTTTAAACCAATGAGAGAATTTAATTTTAGGAGCATTAATTTGTAGATTATATGTCATTGTAATTTTCTAACCAACGTTGTTAATTGTAATGTCATATCATGGTGGTTTTAATGCATAAACCATGGTAGAATTTTTCATGTATTTTTTGTTCTCATCTTTCATGATTAATTTCAGGTGCCTCCATGATGAGTTTCCTGAACCAGATCCCCATCTTGAAACGGGACAACTATGGGGAATGGAAGAGAAGGGTCGACCTTGCCTTTGTTATGGATGAGGTGGACTGAGTGATGACTACCCCATGTCCCATAGAGCCTCCTAAGCTAGTCAGGGGCACAGAGGAGACAGATGATGATTGGGCAAAGAGACGGAGGAATGATGCTCCCACCAGAGCTCGAGTTCAACTTAAGCACAGAAAATAGGTCCTTGACAATAAGAAGTGCTTGGCTCTTGTCAAGAACATAATTGAGCCCGTCATCATGGGATCAATCCAGAATGTAGAGACTGTCAAGGGCTATGTTAAGAGGATTGAGAACCAGTTCACTGGGTCCTACAAGACATATGCCACACAGATGATCAGACAGCTTGTGCCTGAGAAATACACTGGAGGTGGCATAAGAGAGCACATCCTAAAGATGAACAGTTTGGCTGCAAAGTTAAAGACAGTGAAACTAAAGATTGAGAATGACCTCCTGATTCATTTTGTGTTGATCTCCTTGCCAAAGGAGTTTGACAACTTTGTCTCCAACTACAACATGAATCCAGAAAAATGGACCTTTGAGAAGCTCATTGCTAATTGTGTTCAAGAGGAGGACAGATTCAGAGACAAGAATAGTGGTTCTCTCCACTATGTTTAAGACAACAAGAACAAGGGCAAGCAGCCAAAGCAAACTGTCTTTTACTCTAAGCCTCAAGGCAAGTAGTAGCATAGGCCTCAGCAGGGGCAGGTTGTAATGGACAAGCACACATGCCTCCACTGCAAGCAGAAAGGACATTACAAGAAGAACTATCCGGACTGGATGAAGCTGTTCATGGCAAGACAAGGTGAGAACATAATTACATTTGTAAATAAATCCTTGTATATTAATTATTCATATCCACATGGTGGATTGATTCAGGAGCAACTATTCATGTTGCAAATTGTTTATAGGGGTTCAGTATGATGAGAACCACGAGCCAATGGAGTAGAAGCCAAAGTTGAAGCTGTAGGGGATCTTCACCTAGAGCTTAGAGATGGCTTTATTCTTAAGCTTAGTGATGTTTTTTATATACCTTCATTGCAAAGAAACTTAATAAATGTATCGTGTCTGGATTTTGATGGATATGATTTTCATTTTGGTAATGGAAAATGTGAACTTTTGTTCAATAATGAATGCATTGGTTTTGCGTCTTTGCAAGATAAGCTTTATTTGTTGTCACTTGGTGATAATGTGAATGCGATACATGATGTGAATGATAATGTACATGATACGAATGACCATGTGTCCTCGTCGTCTAAAGTTAATAAGAAAAGAAAGAAAACTCCAAGCGTCTCATCAAAATTATGGTACTGTCATTTAGGCCATATTTAATGGGAAAGAATTGAGAGACTTGTCAAGAATGACATTCTTCCTCCATTGGAGTTTGCAAACTTAGAACAATACATTGAATGCATTAAAGGAAAATATGTAAAGAAAATTAAGAAAGACGCAAAAAGAAGTGCAGGAATATTAGAGATCATCCATACGGATATTTGTGGTCCTTTTCCTATCAAGAGTGTGGATGGTTATGACTCGTTTATAACATTTACAGACGATTACTCCCACTATGGTTGTATTTATCCAATCAAAGAGAGATCAGAGGCATTAGATAAATTCAAGATATTTAAAGCAGAAGTAGAAAATCAACATGATTTAAAGATTAAAGAAGTAAGATCCGACCGTGGGGGGAGTACTATGGTAGGCATACGCCTTATGGACAAGTCCCAGGAACTTTTGCTACGTTCCTACAAGAAAATGGTATAATCGTCCAGTATTCTACGCCGGGCAAGCCACAACAGAATGGAGTAGCAGAAAGACGTAACCGTACCTTGATGGATATGGTGTGCAGCATGATGAGCTACTCCAGACTGCCAGTGAGTTTATGGATAGAGGCTTTAAAAACTACTATTCATATTCTCAATAGAGTTCTAAGTAAATCGATGCCCAAAATACTATATAAATTATGGACTGGATGAGTGCCTTCGCCGGCACACCTCCGTGTTTGGGAGAGTCCTACAGAGGCCATGATATTTAATCCAAATCTTGGGAAATTGGATCCCAAGACAGTGAGTTGCCATTTCATCGGCTACCCAAAAAAGTCCAAAGGTTACCGTTTCTACTACTCAGATAGATATACAAAGTTTGTAGAAACAAGTCATGTCGTCTTTTTGAAGGACAATATGATTAGGAGGAGCATGGTAGCTCGAGAGATTGATCTTGAGGAGAAGCGGGTATATGTACCCGATTCTATGACTCAAGAGCCTTTCTTCTCACTGCCTGTTGATGTTGCGCCTGTGATGCCTGACATTGTAGTGCCAGCACCTATTGTCACTCCATCTATGGTGCAAGAGGAACCTGCTCATCAGGATCCAACAGACATTGATGCCACGGATGTGGGGGAGCAGCCTCAAACAGATGATGTACCAGAAGAGCAGGCTCCACAAGAGACTCAACCGGAATTTGTGCCAAATGAAGAGGCCCCCCCCGGAGGTCTCAAAGAGCTAGAAAGTCAGCAATACTAGCTGATTATGAACTGTATAACACAGAAGAATATCATATGGAGGATGATCCCACCTCATATAAAGAAGCCATAAGAAGTGTCCACTCGTCTAAATGGTTGGAGGTGATGAAAGATGAGATGAAATCAATGAGTCTCAATGAAGTTTGGGACTTAAAAGAAATTCCTAAAGGAGCCAAAACAGTAGGCTATAAATGGGTCTACAACATTAAATATGACTCTAGAGGGAATATAGAAAAGTTTAAGGCACCAAAACAGTAGGCTATAAATGGGTCTACAACATTAAATATGACTCTAGAGGGAATATAGAAAAGTTTAAGGCACCAAAACAGTAGGCTATAAATGGGTCTACAACATTAAATATGACTCTAGAGGGAATATAGAAAAGTTTAAGGCACGACTTGCGGCAAAAGTCTTTACGCAAAGAGAAGGAATTGATTACAATGTGTTGTTCTCTCTAGTCTCTTGTAAAGATTCTTTCAGAATTATATTGGCACTAGTGGCGCATTACGATTTAGAATTGCATCAAATTGATGTAAAAATGGCATCCCTAAATGGGGATTTAGAAGAAACAGTATACATAGCACAACCGAAAGGTTTTGTTATGGAAGGAAAAGAAAATATGGGATATTGTTTAAAGAGATCCATCTATAGATTAAAGCAAGCTTAAGTACAGTGGTACTTGAAGTTTGATGGAATAATAAAGAAATATAGATTTGAAGCAAATGTTGAGAACAATTGTATCTTTGCAAAGTTTAAGAATGGAAAATTTATTTTCCTAGTTCTATATGTGGATGATATTCTACTGGCCAGTAGTGATACTAGTCTACTACAAGAAACAAAGAAGTTCTTGTCCTTGAACTTTGGCATGAAAGATCTTGGTGAAGCATCATATGTTTTGAGCATTGAAATTCATCGAGATAGAAGAAGATATGCATTGGGACTGTCTCAAAAGATGTATATAGAGAAGGTGTTGAAGAATTTCAATATGGACAAATGCAGTGTCACACCTGCTCCTATAGTCAAGGGCGAAAGATTTGGGGATTGGCAAAAACCCAAGAATCAGTATGAGCTCAATGAAATGAAAACAAAACAATATGCTTTGGCTGTTGGAAGCTTGCAGTATGCGCAAGTATGTACACGCCCTGACTTAGCTTTTGTCATTGGGTTACTTGGTAGATTTCAGAGTAATCCAAGCCCAGAGCACTGGAAGTTGATAAAGAAAGTTTTGAGATATTTGCAAGGACCAAAAGGCCTCATGTTAGTATATAGAAGATCAACATCGGGATACGTGTTTACCCTGGCAGGAGGAGCTAATTCATAGAAAAGTTCCAAACAGACTATTACAGCAGGGTCTACCATTGAAAGGTCTAGGTCTCTAGCCTTGAATCAATGATAAGTTTTGGTGATAAATGACAGTGCATGTTGGAACTAATCTTTTATATAAGTTTGTGAGTTTAATATTAGGTTATGTTCCGGCATCAAGCAAAGGTCAAGAATAATATATTCATAAAGGCTATGGACCCATTACAAGATCATTGATTGATCGTATGTTGGAAATTCTCATATGGTGAAGATGCTTGACAAAGGATGATGGTAATCAATGCTTGACAAAGGATGATGGCAATCAAGGTGTTGGTGGACATAATCAACACCTGTGCTTAAAGATGAAGACACATCACATGTTCAAATGTCAAACACAACATATTATTGATTCATGACAAGGGATGATATTGATGATAGTATTGATTATTGATACAAGCAACACGTATATATAAAGAAGATCAAGGCACTTCATGAAGGAGAATTAGACATCCCTATAGTTGATGATGTCAAAATGGTTATGTTAATACTTGGTATTATATGGAAATATCAATGCAAGTATTAGTTGGAATCCATGAGTTAATAAGTGACGATGGTCAAAGCAAGGATGTTATTATAAAATTGGAACATGGATTTCTAGTGACTATTTACAAGAAGATAAAAGTCATGAATTTGAAAATATCATCTTGGAGATGAAATTGACAAAGTGGATACATTGTTGATGTTGGATTCAAAGTAGTGTTGCATGAAAAGATGGTGAAGGTTAGGCAAGACTCGGCTATGATGGACCATATGCGAAGGTGAAGGGCAAGCAAGAGGCTTGGTGCCGAAGGACCAAAGACAATGGTGAAGAGTGAGTTAAGGCTTAGTGCGATGAACTGTGCAAGACCATGTGAAGCTATGGATTATCCACATCACTCATTTAACAGAACAAGAAGATGTTGATATGTCACAACGAGTGCAATTGACAAAAGAGCTAAAGGTGAATATACAATGTCAAAAGAAGATCAAGTGGCTTGAATATAATAAGTTGTGAAAATTTATAAGTGGATGAACATCAAGTCTATCTCATATGGACATTGCTCAAGCCAAAAGTATAATATTAGATATATATGCTTATTGATGACTAATCAAATAAATATCCAAAATGATAAATTGCTTATGGAGTTGGTGACCCTCATAAAGAAGAATGAAGATGATATGAAGGTGTTCCTATTGACATAGATTTTCTAATTGCTATTGAGTATAGAAACGTCGTACTATAAAGAGGGATGCAACTTTGATAGTTTTGCTTATGTCTCGGTGCTCAAATTGATCCAATAACCTTTGGGAGAGTGTTTAGCAAACCTATATGTGATTTTGGAGCTTGGTAATAGCTGGGTTGGATAGCTCTTTAAATTATCTTTCCACAGAGTCCAAGATCACCTAAATCGGCCTCCGGAGCCAAAAGTTATGGTCATTTTTCTATCGGTTGTCTTCGTGTATTGTTCCAATCGGCAGTGTCGATTCGGGCATCGGCAGTGCCGATCCAGAACTCAGAAAAACATCTTTTTCTTGTCCTCTATGGTTCCCTCATCGGCAGTGCCTATCTGGGCATCGATAGTGTCGATGCGGGACGTCCAAAGCCCCAAACAGCTAGTGTTTTAGCCTCTCTATCGGCAATGCCGATCCGGGCATCAACAGTGCCGATGCGGGGCATCTGGCATCTAGAGCCCCAATGGCTAGTTTTTAAGCCTCTCCTATTTATACCCCATTCGTTCCCAATGGTCAGGGTGCTGAAAACACTTCAAAGAATCATCCATTTGAGCCAAGAAAACACCTCTCCACTCCCCATTGCTTAGTGTTATACCTTCTAGGTGCGATTTGGTGAGAGATTGAGAGAAAAAGCAAAAATCCATTGTTGAGCACTTGAGCAAGCAAGCAATCATTGTGGCATTTGTTACTCTTGGGGATTCATCCCCTAGATGACAAGGCGTTGCCCGGTGAGCTCCCAAGCTTGTGGTGAGCCGTGGGAAGTTTGTGAAGGTTTCGATTGACCTCCAAAAGTAAAGGAATCAAGAGAAGGAAATTCGAGTAAAAGGGTTGAAAGAGACCCGGCTCAAATGTGACCGAGCCCCTCAATAGAGACGTAGGACTCATTTGAGGAGTCCGAACTTCGGTAAACAAATATTATGTCTCTGTGTGCTCCTCTATTTACTAGGTACTTTTTCATGCTCTAGGTTTGCTCTTATATTTGCTTAAATTACTAGTTCTACTTATGTAGGTTGTGTCTAGTAGTTCATATATTGTTGTAGTGCTTCATATAAACTGTTGTAGTCCTTCCATCAACCTAGTAACTGTGAAACCAACTAAGATTTACTTTTGAGCGACTTTCTATACCACTATCGGCACTGCCGATTGAGCATCAGCAGTAGCCATCGGCACTATCGATCAGTCCCATCGGCACTGCCGATCGTACTGATTCTTTTTATTAAGTCTAATTTCGTAGAAATTTATAGAATCGCCTATTCACCCCCCCCCCCCCCCTCTAGGCGACATCAAGGTCCTTTTAACCATGTATGCCGAGTTTATAGCATGTTATGAGGTCACGGGGCAGGTCAACTGGCTAAAGAAATTTATACCCGAATTAAGAGTGGTTGATAGTATTGAGAAACCACTAAAGTTATACTGCGACAATGAACCAGCAGTAATATATGCTCACAACAATCAATCCAGTGGTGCTATCAAGCACATTAACATAAAATACTATATTATGAAAGATAAAGTCCAGGATCGTACTGTAAGTCTTGAGTATTTAAGGACTAAAAGAATGGTTACGGATCCGCTCATAGAAGGCCTACCGCTCAGCGTCTTCAAGGAGCATGTAGCCAGCATGGGATTAAGGAAAGCCTTATGATTCTGGACTTAGGACCCAAAGAAAAGTATCTGTTTCTGAATGGGGATGTGTATATTAGTTGTTGAATCTATTGCCGAATAGCTGTGACAACGAAACATGCTCTATGTGTAAATCCGTGATAAAATGGAAAATATAAAGCGATCATGAAAGGAGATCTAGGGGGAGAATGTTAGTAGACCTCCAACGTTGGGCCCAACGGCCCAACGCCGATCGGGGGCGCTTCAACCCTCCTCTGGTTGGTGGGCCCTGGTCGCACTGTGCAAAATAAAAGACAGGGAGGACGTCAGGGCACAGACACCGAAGTTAGCCACCGCCACTAAGTCCTCCTATAGAAACCCTAAGTCCATCTAAAAGCTAGGGGTGCAGCCAGTGATGGGAAGCCCCGCCGCCGCCACGACGCCACACGTTCCTGCCGTTCCGGGACAAAGCCGGTGGATCCGAAGGCCGTCGACACCATCGGTCGCCGTCCCCGCTTCCCTGACACCTCGCTGACGCCCTCGACGAGATCCTTACCGTCGCCATGGACGGATCCGACGCAGCCGCCGCCTCTGCGTCAGCCCCGGCTCCCGCTCCTCCTCACAACCCAGGTATGAGTGCATCCCCTTCTCCCTTTCCCTCTAGATTCGAAACTAGAACCCCGTACTTCACATATTTACCTCACTAGATGCTAGCCTAGGCAAGATCTAACTTAACAATTTTAAACATAATAATTAATAAAATAACTACTTTTTATAGCCATATCTTTAAAATATTGTGAGTGATTCTCCTAGAGTACAAGATTCCACAGCATGGCAGTGCCAAATTGGCCGCTTTTTGGGAAAACTTTGTTATTAGCAGAATAACGTGTGTAGTGTCGACAGATTAAAGATTATTATATAAGCATTTACCTGCAATGGTCCATAAATTTGTGATACACAGAAGGGTTATATGCGACAGAATAGAAAGAAGCCTGTGGGCATGCTACAGGTAAAACATATTCTGCGATTTTTGGCAGGTAAAAGATAGTTGATACATATGCCTAGTACACAACAACAGCAATAACAAAAAACAGGTCGCTCGACTAACTGTTCATATGCGAAAACGGAAGGCATGGCAATGGGCCTATAACATTGCTTATTACAATGCATAACAGTCGCGGGTTACTGCTGGGATGACATGAACTGCAGATTGCATTATCCGAATGCCCCCAAGAAGCTGGAGAGAAAAGAGAGAGCAGATGGTCCCTTTGAGCTTGCACTGTCCTTATCAACACAAAAATTCACATGGGCACATTAACATCGTCACTTAAAGTCTTAAACCCCTATTTTGCAGTCGCAGGTGTGTAGGTTTTCATTGTCAATGCTTCTTTCATATTTGCAGCATTCCGTGGATGAAGACTTAGTGGAACAGGCACATCACATATACAGGATAGAGATTCGGCATTTCGGAACAGTCAGACTGTTCATCTCCAGTGAGAGGCACCATAATGAAGTCTCCCTAAATTCAGATTCTTCATGCGGCCCTAGACATATATGAAGTCAACAGTTCTTTAGTGAATAAGCTCTCTGGTTTCGGGAGGATGTAAGGTTGGCAAATGATTTGAATCTATGGTCACTGTAATACTATTGGGCGTATGCTTGTCCTTGATAACTGGTAGCAGGAAGGGTTCCTGGAAGTTACAGAAGAAAGAAGTTGAAGACAGAAATCACTTTACAAGGCATTGAAACATCACTAATCACTATAAAGAGCAAAGCCAAGCATCAATACTGTGCCGTTTCCGGAAACATGAAAAGCAAGATTAACTGCCCCTTCTGTCATCATGAGTTTTCTCTGACGATGCCAAACCACCCACGCTGGTTTTGGCACTTTGGTTGACACCTCATGCGGAATATCCAGATTTGTGGTTTGCAAGTTTCTTGTTTTCTGTACTGAATACTGAATACTTTTAGAGAGCTAAAATGTTGAGGAGGTTCTGACATCAATTGTTGCTCCAACACATCCTTGGTTTTTGGTGGAGAACTGAAACTTTCTTAAATTACTACATACGGTGTTTTATGTCAATCCCATCTTGAGGGCACGTGTGACCTTGATATCACTCATAGTCATAGCTCCCCCAACAGAGGTAAGAATATGGGGATGTAACGAACAATCTCAGCAAACCCAGAGAAGCCAAGTGACGCTGACGCCAATTAGTCTCAAACGGAGAATGGCCTTGAAATCACAATCACGCTGACGCCAATTAGTCTCAAACGAAAAATTAAGAACCCCGAACATCCAATTGTCGCAGAGTAAGACCTAATCTCAAACGATTGTGAACGGTCCTTCAACCTAGTGGTTGAGGAAACTTAGTAGCATCCCAAGGTCTCGAGTTCAACTCTCAGTGGGAGCGAATTTACGGATTAGGGTAAAAAAAATCCCTTTGCTTGTCACCACGCCAAACCACAGGTCTAAGGCCCGGCCCAGGTCATGATCGTCTCACACGGGTCACGGTGCCGCTGTGTAAGGGTGGGACAGGGGTTCGGAGGTTTTCTCGACCTATGTGAGAAGATCTTATTCTCACCAAAATATCTAGGAGCTGTCTTACCCCCCGCGGATCGAGTTTTTTTTAATCCCAAACGATTAAAAATCACCGAAGGCTCACGAACGACTCTCAGTCACTGCACGAACAAGTGAAAGGGGAAATGGAGACGCTCACCCATGACAAGCACGGAGACTTCCTCAGTGCGAAGCTCCCGGCGCTTCAGCGCTCGCCGGTGGTTGGCAGCGGGTACAGAGATGGCAGTGGAGCGGCGAGGCGAAACAACGGTCATGAGAAAATCAGGGGCAATTGAATTCTTACCAGCTTTAAGGATTGTCATATTAAAAACAAACCTCCTAAAAAGCATAGCTTAAAATTGTCACCATGAAACTCCCTTGTGTCACATCCGGAGATTTCTCATTTTCTTTTTTCTTTTATCCAAACTAGATTGTTTTATCCTAAATAACTTTCAAATATTTCAGTAAGGTACTGTAATGTGATCCATTGCTTTGGTGTCAACAATTAGTTAGTATTATATTAGAGTAATAATTCCAATGTATCAGAATACTAAAATATTAAATAATGAAAATCAAAGTATGATGGTATGGTGATGCAGTACAATGAATCTCTTTCTCTGCGAAAGATATGCCATTGCATATTAAATCAAACTGTGTTGAATGTCCAATGCTTTTTAGGTGCATGATTGTTCTTTCACTCTAAATTTCAATTCATGAAATGCAAACTATAATATTTCAAACAGAATGTTACCCATAAAACTTTGGACCTTTTCAAAGAAAATAGAGCTAATTAACATGTATCACAATAAGTGCAAGTAATACAGTAATATTCCTAAATAGTTTCTAACTGAACATGAGTATCTGTTGTCTTTCTTTCTGGTCGTCACTAGAGTATAGAGGCATACCGCCATCAATGTCAGCACCTGTTTTCGTAATCGTACAATCACATAGTATATTAACATGTTATGTGCGTGTGATTAATCATCCAGTTGAAGCCAAATATTAAATTAGCTCTGTCTTTTTTTCTTATAAAAACACACCCTTAGTGGTTTCATAACTGATAGGTGTTGCATGCAGATTGATTCATATATATGGATCCATGATTTACTGTAGTTTTGTTAATGTAATTAAGGTCGGTTTCATACCTTTTATGGTGAATTATGTGTCAGGCACCTTGCAGTATTTCATAGCGGATACCTTCTTGACAGTACAAGAAGTCCCAGGTAGCTTCTTCCTTGGAATTGTTAGTGTCTGTATGCTCATGGTAGGCCAGGAGAAAGAAGGAAATCATGCCCTTGCCACTATTGGAAGTAGAGACAACAGAAGAGCATGCACGATTAACAATCTTGATGTTTTTGCAATTAATAAAAAATTAGGAGCAATTTTTCTTCCCTTCTCCAACACCCACTTTAAAATAGATCAAAAACACGTTTGATTAGGGTACAACAGCATTTGGAACCGCAACTGCATAAATTCCATTACAAAAGTGTGATTGGGGTCAACAACTCTTCCCCTGTTTAGAGCTTCAAATTAAGAGAATTTAAGAGGAATTAAAATATTGAGGGAGGTTTTGAGGTACTATTGGAGACTTTTTTTTTATAAATCCTAATATTTGGGGTTACAGAAAGTTTTTGGATGTCTTTATTTTTGAGGTCATCTTATTAAGACCTTAACTTAAGCAGGGTCACGACCCTACTACTGTAAAGAGGTCCATCTTTGTTGCCATGGATGTCCACCACATCCAGGAATCTGAACATGTTGTGCTTGATGATGTTTTAATCTACTACTCAAGATGAACAGTACCTCGGTACTAATAAACTCTATGCACTGGATCATGTCAAGAATTCAATCTTGATCGAACCTTGCTATCATTGTTCTCTCTGCCTAAAGCTGATGGGCATGTGCCTCCACTTAGTGGTGGCTTATCCAAGTCCACCTCGCAAATAAAAAGTGCTGGGATTAGGGATGAAAGCGGTCAGAAACGATCGGAAGAAGGCTCAATTGTTTTTGTTTTCATTTTTTTTTTTGGAAGCGAAATCGATAATGGTATTGACGGAAACGAATACGGCGTTAATATTTCGATAAAATCGGAAATGATATTATTGCAACCAAAATAGACGGTATCGATCGGGAATCGATATTAACAATCAGAAATATAAATCGTGAAGTATAGCACTGATAAAACAGAAATATTGGAGGAGTCATGCTTGCGTCTAGATGACGGCATATAGACTATGATAAACTAGCTGTAGCGTATTGATTATTGAATAATTGTATGTATATGTATGAAAATTTGCTTTACAAAAATAGAAAGTAGACAAAATTTATATTGAAAAATTTATGATTTATTTTAGGCTAGAAGAATCACTTGACTTTTAAAGAGATTTGCTATAATCAAAATATTAAATATAGTAATTACCTACATTATTCTACGGTAATTTCCATGTTAAAATGGAAATTTGCGGAAATGATCGGAAGACTTTGAAACTATTTTCACTACCACTTTCACGAATTACTACCATTTTTGCTTCCACTTCTTTGGAATATCATTTTCGTGTGTTGCGGTCGATAAAATACGAAAACGAGCATCGATAAACCGACAATTACCACTTTTGCTTTCATCCCTAGCTGGGATCCCACGGCAAGCCCATGAGCTCGACGAGGTCGTGCCGGCCGTACTTATGCACATCACGTCTTGAAATCAAAGGTTTGTTAACCTCTTGGATTCTGCGCTGCCTATATCTCCGATGGAATAGACAAAGATCAAACTGATCCTTATACTGTAGAAACCTAGAGCAGGGTTGTTAAAGTTTGCTATATGAAGATTTATCAACACCTGGAGCACCGTCAATTTCTGATTGGCAGAGGTACTGATTCCTGCCTATTATAAACTGTTTCATGCTTAAAAAAAACTATCCTCTTAACCTATGATACTTCGCTTTTAGATGAAACTGAACGTACAATAAGGTATAGTGAATGTAGACAGAGATGATGATGGATAGAATACATATCTACCGGTCTTTGATGATGCTCTCTGTGCATGCAGTTTAAGACGCGGGCTTGATCAATGGCCGGAGACTTTCGATTTTTATATGTCGCTAGCCGCCGAAGGCTTTGTTGCTGATTAATTCTGAATGATTCAAGACAGATTTTTTAAATATACTGAGAAAGAAAATCAAACCTATATTAGAGAGAGAATTTTTAGAGATATTATAGTTATTGAAATATGTGAAACGTGACTCAGAGATAGAGTACGTTTTCCTCTAGAAGACTGCTTGGATCCTTTTTGTCGCATATTGTAGAGAAGCAGAAGCCTACGGTTGGATATGCATATACGTATTGTTTTAAGAAAACAAAAATATAATATACATATTTACCTCTCACTACTACAAAAGAGCTTTGCAGTGGCGAACGTCTAAAATTCCTCAGCAGCGGGCATTAGAAACGTCCGTAACTTCGCATGGTCTTACTGTGTAGCCTGCTAGTAATTGTAGAAAAGTAGTGACGGGCCAAAGAAGACCGCGACTACGAAAGCAGCGTCCGCCATTACCTTGTGTACGACAGTGGCAGGCTTGATCCGCCACAAAAATTGAGTTGTCTATAACTCTTAGATAAGAAATAAATGATCCAGATGCAATCTACTCACCTAACCCTATACTATAAAAGCAACACTTAGCAATTTTTGCCCTCCACACAGACACTAGTCGCCGCCACCTCTACTCTTTCTCTCTCTCTCTCTTCTCTCTCTCTCTCTCTCTCTCTCTCTCTCTCTGCGGTGCCCTTATCTGTCACCCCCCCCCCCCCCGGCATCGGACCCCTCCGCACCCGCCCCCTGTCGACCCCCCCCCCTCCCCCCCCTGCCGGCGGCCCCATCCCCGTGAGGCGGCGCCCTCCACGCCGGTCCCTCCTCCTCGGTGCAGGTGGCGATGGCAAATCCGGACGCGAGCGGCGACAGGTCCGAGCACGAGCGGCGATGGCGGATCCAGGCACGGGCTACGGTGGCGGCGGTGGATCCGGGTGTGGGCGGCGGCGGCTCCCCATCCGGGCGCGGGCGACCGCGGCGGCGGCGGATCCGAGGGCGAGCGGTGGTGGTGGCGGTAGATCCGGGCGCGGGCAACAGCGGATCCGGGCGCGGACGCGGACGACGGTGGCTCTCGACGGCTGTCGGTGGATCTTTTTCTCTTTTTTTATTTTTTCTATCGCAAATTTAGTGGCAGGCATTAGACCGCTAGTACGTTTTCTCGTTCGTAGTGACAGTTGCTCAGTGGCGGAATTCGTTTCCGCCACTAAGATCCCTTTTGGCCTGTCGATATAGAGCATTATTGTAGTAGTGTCAAAATCTGGATTTGAACTCTGGTCACAGTAGTTTCTTACGTTGGTGGTTACCGTGAGAGGGTTGCAGGCGAGAGATAATCAAGGGCCAGATGTCAATCCAAAATAATAGAAAGAGGAGATTAACATCAGATGTTTTGCTTTTTTGTGAGAATTTTTAGACTATTTTTCTTTTTTTCTAGGCACTGTGGTGTAAACTTTATCTCCTTTTATTAATAAATAGATCTCGTGGTGAACTGACCGTTTTGTTCCTGAATGTCCTCCATTGCGAGTACATGCGCCTAAGGTCGCCATGGCCGTCGCCCTGCTCTCTGGACACCCGCAGCCGACCTTGGATCGCGGCACAGCCCTCCCCGACGGGCGCTGCAGCCGCCCGCCTAGACCCACCACCGGCGTCGCAGCCCTACACCGAGAGCCACAGTCAACACCGCCGCCTGGAGCTCTGCCCGACGCCGCCTGAGCTCCAAACCCTAGCCTGTCATGTTTTTGTTTTCGCTCCTGTCACAATGGATCGAAGGAATCGATCTGATTGAGGAGGAAAGAGAAGGAAAATAAAAAGAAAAGGGAGAAAATTCCGGATGTGGCATGAGTAAGATGAAAAACCTACTCATACAATTTTAAATTACACTTCTTAGGAGTCATGTTTTTAAGATGTCAGTTCTTAAAGTAGCAAGAATCCAATTTTCCTAAAAATTAGAGGATTGCATTGCTTTGCCTTGTATTCAAGCGATGAGAATGCTCGGGTTTTTTTCTACAAGGCACTAAGAGCATTTTCAAGAGCTCCCTAATAAGTATCTCAAAATCAACTTATTAGGATTTATTGTCAAAATCATTCTCTAACAGTTCTCCTAAACATCTCTCTATTTTTATCCTTTCTCTAAACCAGACTCAATCGTAGGTAAAATAACGGAACAATTCAGGGTCCCCAATCCCCTCCTCCTACCTCAGAACAATAGTAATTATTAGAACGTCTCGTAGCAGAATTGATTATGTATACCAATGATTGAGGAACAGTGGCAATTATTAGAGCATCTCTAAAAGCTCGTTAAAAAATTAACCCCAAAAATGTGTTTTTGGGAGCAGTCCAAAAATTATTAGGGAGAAGTTTTCTTATCTCCTCCAATAGTTCTCCCTAAAAATAGATCAAAAAAACTTTTGATTGGACTACATCAACATATGGGACCACAACAATATTAATTTCCTGCTAAATACAAGTATTGGGGTCTCCAATTTTCCTCTTATTTCTAGCTATAAATAACAAGAATTTAGTAAAAGAATAAATCTATGAGTTGTTTAGGGGAACTGTTGGAGATGATTTTTTAGACCACACTCTATTAATTTAATTTAGAAAGAGCTTTTGAAGATGCTCTTAGAACCAAATTGAGGCATCTGTACCTGCTGGATAGAAGCGAAATGAGAGCAGAGCCTTCCTGCAAACACTCACGTTGAGAACCAACGCCCAAAGCAAGAGGGTGCCTTCAAACAAATGATTTAAATTCAGATTGAACCCTTTTAGGAGAATTGGTTGAGGAGAGAAAATATTTTGGCCTCAATAGTTTTTGAGCTACTCCCAAAAACCAAACTATGTAAGTTATCAGATAAAAATGTATCAAATTAAATTTCATGTTTTGTAATATTTTTTATATTGAGATAAAATAGTTTAAAATAGTCTGTTTTCTTATAATGGTAAAATCTTACACTCAAAGTGACTTATAGGTTCGTGGAGCAGAGGAGGCTCGAGCCCCCCGCCCCCCCTACTACTCCCAGAATAGAGGAGCCTCCCTACAGTCCCCCTTTGATTTTGCCAGCCATGGAAGAGCGATTAGGAGGCTGGAGGTTAAAGACAATAGAAAAAACATGTCTGTTCGTGAGTTGGGCTCTAACCGGGCTGAATAATCAACAAAGGAGCCGTATTTGACCCAAATAGAATGGAAAAAAGGCCAACAGACCTGGAATTCGGAGTCCTAACTTTTTAGCCCATTTTGGCCCATACCATACGGCCTGCCTGTGGCCCATACCTAATTGCTCCTAGCGCTCGACTGCTGCTGGCGCTCGGCGGCTTCGACTCGACTCCAGTCTCGAAGCGGCGTGGCTTCAACCTAGTCCCAGACTAGACAGCAGTGGCGACGGGTGGCTTCAGGCGGCGGCGCGACCAGGCGGGGATGGAGGACGGAGGACGGGAGGGCGCGTCCAGTGCACGCTGCATCTAAGGGCGGGGCGGGGCCATGGGGCCTCATGGGCACGGGGCTGCGGCAATTGGCGACGACCAACGAGCGCAGGAGCGCATGGTGCACGCGGCGCGCCGGCCCTGCGCCTACGTGAGCTGCCGGCAGCGGCGACCGACGATAGGTAATCCTTCTATAGTGTCCCTCTGTTCAGAACTTCAGATTGGCTGCGCATTTGTAGATTGTAACAGATTAATTTCTGTCGTTAATTTATAGATTTTAAGATGTCCAAACGAACATTGTTGACTTATTTTTCAAGTTCAAACAAGGGCGACAGTGGTAGTATTAGCACTCCAAACACCGATGAGAGCACAAATGTAGAAAACAGGATAGTTGAACATGAACCAAAGAGAGCTAAAGTGGAATTTCATTTCTCAGAAATAGTTGGTGACCCAGGCAATCGCAAACCAATTGAGCATTATGCATCTGAAAATAGAGATCAAGTAAAGAGGGCATAATCGCAAACCTTTTCTTTGAGCTAGGAAAACCATCTAAATTTGGGAGCGGTGTGTTTTCTAAATCTGGTTATACCAATTGGAAGAAGGCTTTGAGTACTTTTGAGAAACACGGCAATTGCAAAACTCATAACAACGTAAGGTTGAAGTGTGAGGACTTTATGAACTAAACAACTCTTACTACAAAATGGGTTGATACTAGCAAGCAAGAAGAAATTTGTTACAAGATTCGTTTGACCTCTTCTTTAGAGGTGGCAAAATATCTAATTGAGCAAGGTGATGCATTCCGAGAACATGATGAGTCTGAATCTTCTCTTAATAGGGGTAACTTTAGAGAGATGGTTGAATGGTATAAAAACAACAAGTTAGTGAAGGATGCATATGACAATGGCTGCACCTGGAATCAAATGTTGTCTCATCATATTCAAAAAGACCTTGCAAAGGCTTGTGCACGGTGAGTAACAACGGTGATCATGGATGAGCTTGGAGATAGGAATTTCTCTGTGCTTATTATTGAGTCTCGAGATATATCAATCATGGGGCAAACGGCTGTGATTTTGAGGTTAGTATTTGTATTTTGTTTTCTAATTTTCTTTTGTTCAGAACTTATTGCTTTACTAACTTATAAGAACTTGTGTGTTGCAGGTTTGTTAATGATCAAGGCAAGGTTGTGGAGAGATTGCTTGGTGTTCAGCATATTGAAAGTTGTACAACTGTTGTCCTAAAAGAAGCTTTGGTTAGTATGCTTTCTTGTCATAAGTTAAGGGCAGGGTTATGATGGCGCTTCAAACATGATAGATGAATTTAATGGTGTGCAGAAATTGATTCAGAACTTAAATCCTTATGCTTTCTATGTGCATTGTTTTGCCCATCAATTGCAGTTAGTGGTTGTTACCGTTGTAACTTCTAGTCCAGTTATTGTAGGTTTCTTTAACTATGTTCCTTTGATAGTAAACACCGTGGTTCTATGTTAGAAAAGGTGGAGAATGGTGAGATTAGCACTGGAAAAGGATTGAACCAAGAAAGAAGTATAGCTAGGCCTGGAGATACTAGATGGGGTTCACATCTTAAAACATTGTTTCATATTTTTCAAATGTGGGATGCCATCTTGGAGGTGCTTGAGGTTGTAAAGAAAGATTGGTAAAATGCAAAGCGTTGATTTTGCATTCATCATGTTTTAATGATAGACTTATTGAGCATAACCGATAACTTATCGCGTGCCTTGCAAAGGAAGAATCTAAGATAACTATTTCATATGAGGTTTAGAAAACTTATGTAAAAATCTAAATTTTGTAAGGGAAAAAAAAACCATCGACGGTCCTCGAAATCGGCATTCAGAGCATCAAAGAACAAGGTTATGCTGAATTTCACTCTTCCGAACAACAAAAAGGCACGTCCTAATTAATGTAGATAGAGAGCAGAGTGGTCAGGGTAAAAATATAATTGTCACAAATGAACACAACTCTGTATGTAGTGTTACATTCCTTTAAACTCAAGACAAATCGGTCAGAAGAATGGATGACAATAATCGAGCACCTCCATCATCAGGTGCACTCACTTTAATTTAAAAATAAACACCAGTAGTATACCAACTAAACATTTTTTTTTCAAAAAAAAAATCTTATAAGCAAACACGATAACCACGTGGCTGTATATTCGTATACTAGCAGTACACAAAACTGAATCTTTCTTTATTCACCGACTCACTCGACGACGACTAGCCACCCACAGCCAAAAAAAATAAAATGGACGGGAAGCGGATCACCGGTAGCTGCGGTACGCGGGCGTGTACATGCAGCTCTCGGCGTACTTGACGAGGTCGTCGGGGCGCGGCAGGCGGGAGGCGAGCCCGAGCTCGTAGGCCTTGGCGGCGACCTTGGCGGCGATGCGCGCCGAGATGCCCCGGATGTTGGTGAATGGCGGGAAGATGAGGCCCTTGCCGAAGTGCTCCTCCGTGACCTGCTCCGCCAGCGCCTCGGAGGCGGCCAGCAGCATGTCGTCGTGGACGCGGATGGCGCCCGAGATCACCACGCCCAGACCGAACCCGGGGAAGATGTAGGCGTTGTTGGATTGCCCGGGCACGTACACCTTGCCCTCGTACTCCACCGGGTCGAAGGGGCTGCCGCTCGCGAACACGGCCCGGCCCTGCGACCACGTGTAGGCCTCCTCCGCCGTGCACTCCGAGTGGGATGTCGGGTTCGACAGCGAGAAGATGACGGGTTTCTGCGATTAATTTGTTTGGAAAATTTATGTTTCTCTTTTCGTTGTTTTTCTTGTGGTTTGGTCAATTTCAGGTGATGAAAACAGGTACTCACCTCGTTGAAGGACGCCATGGCCTCGATGACCTCCTTGGTGAAGGTGCGGCCCACCCCGGAGGTGCCGATCAGCACCGTCGGCTTGATGGACTCCACGGCCTCAAGCAGGGTCTTGAGGGGCTCGTGATCGTGCGCCCACGGCTTCTTGAAGTGCTGGAGCGACTCCTTCCTCGACTCAACAATCAGACCCTGCAAAATGGCGTGACAGAGTGAGCAACATTTTGTTGCTCAACATGCGACAAAATGAAAATGGTGTGCAGTTTGCATTATTGAGAACATCGGCCGTCGTATTGATTCCGTACCTTGGAGTCGACGAGCCAGATCTTCTTGCGGCACTCGTCGATGGGCATTTCGTTATGTTTCGACATCTCAAGAGCAATGAGGTCTGCGATGCCAGTTCCAGCCTGCAGGTCGAACAACAGAGTCGGATGAATCAGCCAATGCACATTGTAGGAATAAATCAAATAACGGCAGATCGAGTAAACACTAACCTCTCCGGCACCCAGGAACAGGTAAGTGTGGTCTGCAAGGGTCCCACCGACCACCTTGAGCGCGGCTAAGAGGCCTGCCAGGACGACGGAAGCCGTGCCCTGAAATTCCATGCGATGTTGTGGTCAATAAAACAAGCAGTGACAACAGAAGTTGGATAAATGAAAAAAAATATATACTCCTAAACTGCAAACATGAGTTGGGGGTGATGCATCAAAGATTGATGTTGCAAATACCTGGATATCGTCGTTGAAGACAAGGTGGCTCTTGCTGTACTTGGCGAGCAGGTCAAAAGCATTGTGGTTCGCAAAGTCCTCAAACTGTCAAACAGAGGATTGCTTTGTCAGATTTGAAACCGCAGTACTTTTCTGAAAGTTGGGGTGAAAAGAAGCTGCATATATACAACAAGTATTTATTTATTTTTACATCCCAACATACCTGGATCAGGACCTTCTCACCATAGTTCTGCTTCACAGCGGTCATGAACTCTTCAAGCAGCTCATGGTATTCCTCACCAGTAGCACGTCTCTGCTTGAGACCAATGTAGAACTCGTCATTGAGCAGGGTCTCATTGTTGGTGCCAACATCAATGGTGATCGGCAGGCACTGCAGCAAAATCATTTCTGATCATCAGCAAAAGTAACCCATCGATTCTGAATTTTCTTTTGTCAATAGTAGGTAGCAAAGACCATTCTAATGTTATGTGAGCTTGTTACGTACAGCTGATGGGCGAACGCCTCCGAGGGCAGTGTACAGCGACAGCTTGCCAACAGGAATTCCCATGCCCTGCGCACAAAGTCATTCAGACAAACATGAGCAACCTTTTCCCTTGCGCCATAAAACAGAAACAGATGAATGCACATTGGGGATAAGATAGTCGTACCTGACAGCCCAGATCCCCGAGTCCGAGAATACGCTCGCCGTCAGTGACAACGATGACCTGAATGCTCCTCTCCGGCCAGTTCTTGAGCACCTCCAGGATCTTGCCCCTGAAATGAAACGAAACAAATCCTCTGTTTGTCAGACAAAACTTCACAGAGCAGAGCAGAAGATAAAATTGCAGAAAGAGATTCGCTTGATTATTACTTGTCCTTGAGGCTGATGTAGAGCCCCTGGGGCCTCCTGTAGATGCTGCCGTACTTCTGGCAGGCCTCGCCGACGGTGGGCGTGTACACGACGGGGAGCAGCTCCTCGACGTTGTCGATGAGGAGCTTGTAGAAGAGGCGCTCGTTGCGCTCCTGCAGGTCCATCATGGCGATGTAACGCTGCAGGGGTACCGTGTACTGGCGCAGGTTGTGCATGAGCTTCTTCTCCTGCAGCTCCTGGGAGGCGTAGGCCGGCGGGAGCAGGCCGCGGAGGTAGTGCGCGTCGCGCTCCGCCTCCGAGAAGGCCAGGCCCTTGTTGTGACGCGGGTCGCGGAGCAGGGTGTAGCCGCTGTTTGTTCCCACCACCACCACCAAGAGGAGGAGGAAGAAGAGATTTTGGTTAGAAAATTGAGAACATCGTGCTCTGTTTCGGTTTCTTTCTTTGCTCTGCTTCAGAGCATCAGATGTTGAAACCGGTAAGGTAATTGATGACACGATAAGAAAAATGTCCATTGTTGTCGCTAGCTTTTTGCTAGTTAATTTCGTTGTTTTATCATATGTAAATATGCTATATTTATTGTGATAAATTAAGTTTGATCCAAGAAAACTTTCAAAGAGGTATGAGTGATGAAGAAGGAAGTTTGAAGGAGAGACGGATGGGACGAAACAGAGCAAAACAAAAGACAACTTTCTGGTGAGTTGCGTAACGTAGGGCCACTCGAAGCGGAAGTTTTTTTGGTAATAACGTAAGCGGGAATCAACTCGGACGATCTCGCGCAACAAGTGGATCGTCATGGAAGAAGAAGAAAAATACGAATGAGCACGGCGTGATCTCCCTCACCTGGCTACGGAGAAGGACCATGGCGTGACGAGCTGTTCCTCGGTGGCCCTGTCCTCGCCGTACGCGTCCTCCACGCCGCCGCCGGCCATCTCCATCTCAGACGACATGATGATTTCTTCCTCTCGCAAACGGGCAGGCAGGCAGCGAGGTCGGTGGTGTGTATTTGAGTTGCAGAAGAGGGAGGGGGGGCTTTGCTTGCGGAGACAGACAGGCAGGCAGATGGCGGATGGGGGAGGAGAAGCAACGGCTGTGCGTATTTATAGATGGCGAAATACAAGCCCCACGACGCGGCGGCGAGGAGAGAGGAAAGGTGGAACGCCGAAAAATGGAATGGAATGGAGAAAAAGAAAAAAGAAAAGGGAAGAGTTTACCATGGCTGGCGTGTGAAAGGGAGGAAAGGTCGGGGACGCGAATAGTAAGCGCCCGCGGCGTCCTCCCGTCCCGTTGCCATTTCCCCCATTTCGATTTTGGAAACCCACCTCAACTCAGGAAAGGAAAGAGGTGGAGAGTTTTTTTTTTTTTTTTTTTGGAAACTTGAGGTGAAGAGTTGGACTGGTGGTGGGAAACGAGTCAGTCGGTGCGGTAGGCAGGCAGGCAGGCGGCGACCGGTGATCTCGAGTCTTGTGTTTTGCCAACAAGCCGCAGCACGTCGTGCTTCCGCACCTGGTTCACGCCGCCGGGACGGTCAGCGGCGGATGCCATTACCATTCACCACATTCACCGGTGCGTGCCGCTCGTTGTTTGCTACTCCGGGCACGAAGCAGTGCCGCTTAACAAAACAAAACAAAACGCATCGTACGTGCAGCGTGTGCACTACAAACAAATCGTTTAGGTACTGCTAGGTCCGATAATGAATGTTACGGTTGACATGCGAATGTGGCTGGGAATGGCCGGGCCGGGTTCGTTACGGGGAGGGAAGGGAACGTATGGCTTAGGACCAACAATAAATTAATCCCGGCATTAAAAGCGTATTAAGCGCAGCAGTTCGATCGGTTGTGTCTTGCTTCTCTCATAAATTGATCGGTTTTTCCCTCTCCCTTTTGCTGTCAACAACCGGTCGTCGATCTCTCAATTGACTGCAACCAACGGAGTATGACACAAGGAGCACGGTGAGCCGCAAATGATATTAATGGTGTACTTCCTCTGTTTTTAAATTATTATCGTTGTTGACTTTTTTAGTTAACTTTGATCATTTATTTTATTCAAATTATTTTTAAAAATATCATATATGTTATCATAGTTTGTTTTATCATCAAAAAAAATTAAAATATAACTTCAAATTTTTTATATTTAAAATAATATTTTAAATAAGATGAATAGTTAAAGTTGAATAAAAAAATCAACGGCGACAACAGTTTAAGAAAGGAGGGAGTAAACAAAAACGTGGAGACTGCAGACGTGCCACTACGGGTATGTTGTTGCTTTTTTTTTTTTTTTTTTGAAGGAGTTGTTGCTTCCTTTAGCTGTTTACAGTGACACTACCGGTCCTTAATTATTACGCTGGCTCGTCCTCGTTCCGGTGAAGCAGAAGAAAGAGGAACCCAAGCTAGCTTTGGACCGGCATGCAGCAGATGGCCATGGTCAACACGTACACGTACCGGCGACTAGTTTTCCACTTTAGACCTTTATTATTTTCTTCAAACGGGAATATATTCATCTGACTGGCAGCCTGGGTACACACCCTGGACGCCACCTAACATCCTGGAGATGTGCCGCTAGCGGCATGGTCAACGATGCAAAAGCTTGCGTTTCGATGGCGGCTGCAATACATATCAACTTTCGTTTCAGAGTCTACTAACAGGCTGGCTGCATCGGCGAAAGAGGTTTATTAATCTCTTTGTTCAATTCTTCAGAGCCACCCACATAGGCTGTCAGATTGAACGAAGAACCTGAGACTAAACTATTCGTCTATTGCCGCATGGCAAAAGAAAGAGCAAACGGACCAGTCAACAGGAGATGTTGTACCGGTACACGGTCACGCACACAAGCACATGGCACTACAACAGGTCAGCCTTGTAGTACTCCGAGAGTCTGTAGCGGTTTGGTTAGCTACACCCACACGTGCTTCCATCCAGTATTGATCGCCATCAAATGGGAGCATGGCTAGGCTAGGCAGTGTAAAATATGAGAATTCAACCGGTTGTCTTTTACCCTGTTTCCCACAAATTGTGCGCGTGTTTGTCCCGTTCCGACAGAATCGGCGGCCTCTTCCAGTTTCAAACGGTCCGCCAGCCCTGGTCAACCCAACCACGGGACATTTCTTCTAACTTTGGTTTTTCTTGTTCCAGTCAAAGAGTACTTATATTCGCGCAGGCCTCGTCGACGTTGCATGGGTTACAGAAAGAGCTGACCAACCTGAAAAACCTACCTACCACTGATCAGTACACGTTGTACCGGTACATGTACGCCCAGTCAACATCCAAAGCTTACGGCATTTGCTTACATGACATGCGCCCGTATCCGCGATGACCTGAACGTTCTTTTTTGTACTGACCATTTCGTGGTACACTGTAATAAGTTGGTGATAATGTCCGCCCTGTTTCTTGAATCCAAAGCGACGACCACATTGGCCAGTAGTGGCACAGGACAATATGTTAGATTGACCGCACCGGTACACCAATCGCTCCATGTAGTACCACGGTAGCGGAAAAAGCTCTGCACCGTGATACGCTACAGCCCCGGCTACAAAACCGGACGGCCTCGCATCCGCTATTCCCAGGAAACGTAAGGTCATCCGCTACGCGCGCAGCCCGAGGGCCCCTCTTTCAATGACTGGCCTCTCGCGTGCGGGGAAGAAGAGGAGGGAGGTGGAGGCCATGACGGACGTCGGAGCAGCGGGGACCATGGCGGACGGCGGCGGTGAACTGGTGATTTCATTTGTGAGAGGGAGGGCCAGATCCGGGCCGCTGCCACGACGGGGAGAGAGAGGGCCGCAGAGTGGAGCTGCAGCGCGGGCACCGACGCGATGAGCTCGAGGGCGGCGCGCGGAGGAGGAGCTACAGCGCCAGATCCGGGCCGTGACCGCTCGACGGAGGAAGGAGGGAGGTGGAGCTCGCCAAATCTGGGCCGAGAGAGCTAGCCGCGTGGAGGAGGAGCTGCGGCGTGGGCGTTGAGGCGGCGAGCTCGCGGGCACGCGCGTAGGAGTTGCGGCGTGGGCGCCGAGGCGGCGAGCTCGCAGGCGCGCGTGCGGAGGAGGAGACGCGGCGTGGGCGCCGAGGTGGGGAGCTCCGGTCGGAGGAGAGGGTGGCGGCGGGCGGGGTCGGGCGAGCGGGGTCGCGCACGTGTAGAGGAAGAAGAGAAAAGAGGTTGGGGAGGAAGGAAAGAGAGAGAACGGAGAGAAAAAAAGAGAGGGAAGAGGCTGACATATGGGTCCCATAGGGAGGTAGTTGAAATAGAGGATGAGATATAGAGTATGACGAGTGTAGAAAAAATTTATATAGAGGAAACAATGTTGTTGACCAGGGCAGAATATTCCTTTTAAAGGATAAATATAGAGTACTACGAGGACAGTCTTAATGTTTGGTGTGTTCGTTTTCGTGGTGTAAATTTTGGTCTTGTCATATCAATTTTTTGAACGTTAAATAGAATAATTAAATAAAAAACTAATTATAGAATTAAAGGTTAATTTATGAGATAATTCAATTAAACTTAATTAAATTATTATTATAAGATATTTATTATGTACATTGTCTAATCATGACCTAATTAGGCTTAGATTCGTCTTGTTATTTATCCTAATGGTTATAGAATGAGTTTTATTATTAAATTATATTTATTATTTTTAATTAGTATTGTAATATTTGATGAGATATTACTAAAATTTAGTGTGAGGAATGTTGAGTTTGGACTTGAAGAGAGAGAGAGAGAGAGAGAGAGAGAGAGAGAGGATGCTCTAGATGTGCTGGTTGGAAGAGAAAAGGTGAATAAGCTCAGCTCCTCGCAAAAACAAAAAGGTAAATAAGCTCAACAACAGAGTACTGAAAAGTAATGGCAAAGTAACGTAAGGAAAGCGCGTTGCGGTTCCGCGCGCCGCGGCGGGCGGGGCGTGTCTGGTGAGGTGGTCGCCGGTGGCCACCTGCCACCTACAGACGCTGACCGTTCGCCGTGCCTTCCGTTCCGTTCCACCACAGCGACCGGTCGCGCGTGATGGATGGGTGGGGCTGGCTGTCCTTCAGCAGTCAGCCATCGGACCCACCTCGCAGTGAGCGAGAAAGGTCCCAGGCCTGGGCAGTTCCGTTCCGTCGTCAGTGGGAAACGTTTGTTGGGTCCAAAGCAGCAGGATGGGACGAAATGAAGCTTGGTGTCGGCTTCGGTTACGGCCTGTCCGAGATGCGCCTGCGGAACGGAGCAGAGAAGCCGCGTCTCTGCATCTTTCTAGAAAGACGAACGTGTGCCAGACTAGTACTCGTACATTTTCCTTTTTGTTGAATTCAGGCGGCGGCGTTGCCCATGTACACGTACACTTGACACCGCGCGCCCGTTGATCGGGCACGGTGCTGCGTTGATTAAATTTTCAAGAGTAACCAGCTGCTACGCCTGGAAGAGCATGCACGGTTGATGATGCCTGCCTGCATCAGCCGTAGCGTAAGCTGAACCAACAAGACCGGCCATCAGCATCAGCCCATCGACATCACCACCCATCACCTCCACCTCCTGCAAGGCTGCAATCAATCGGACCGCTACACTAACAGTACCAGCAAGCAAGGCAGCCATCCGTTTCGGTCCGACCCCGGGACGCAGGAGAGCCACAGGATCCGAGAAGAACGTGTGGTGCGCGCGCACTGGCTCCAAAACTTCCACGATCCGAGATACTACTAGTACATGTCGCGTTCGAATCCCACAAGGCCACGAGAAGCAATGCCTTAAGGGTCTCATTGGTTCGGTTGTATGCATTCATTTAGTCAGGCTATATATTTCAGTTGTTTGGTTACCTGTACAAGGACATGTTACATGAGATAAATTATTATAAATAAATATTATTATGGTGTTTGTTTTATATGAATGTGTCTTAATAATACACATTAAATATTAATCACCTTTGAGAAATACTAATATCAATTGATATATGCTAATCACTAACTTAATCATATGATTAGCGGCTGCTCACTTGCATCCAGCGAGCCAGGCCCGCGGGAAACGGACTCCATTTACGTTTCATGAGAGCCAGGCTCGCTGGTGCCTTTTGCATCTAACCGACCAGACTCTGATGGGTCTGCAAGCAACAAAACACGCACACCCTGCATCTGGAGAGCCTGACCAAAGCTTGTACAGCCAACCAATCAGCCCCTTAATTTCAATGTTGGGATCGCGACGCGCATCAGTCCGGCCGGCTTCTCAATGGTTCAATTACCAAAGAAGAAGAGAACGACAGCGTTTCCTGGCGCGCGCGAGCCACCACTGATGTGCCTGCTCTGCTCCAACAAACAACCTCTGTCCCGCCCGATCTCGCCTCGGTGCTTCGTTATGTCGTCGTACATCTGTGCGTGTGACGCGTGAGGAGATTTGGAGTAGCAGCACATGGCACGGAGGTAAAGCTAGCAGCAGCCTTTCCGAGCTGGTTTTTGTCACCGACCATATACGTGCACCATGTCCATGCCTTGCCCGCCACATGATACAGAGTCCAGCCCGTTTCCGGTGGACGCCACTTTTCCGCCGCTAGGTTTTGAAGCTCCTCATCAGTCAGTCATCACAGCACTGCACGCGATCGAGCTCGCTGCTAGCACCTGGTTTCTGTCCAAACATCTCTATTTTTTTATGTCTTTATCTATTGCTTGTTGGGGCGGGAGTAGATTGGCGGCACAACGAAGTGATCCATCTCCCAGTGTATCCGCTCATCCGCTGATGGTTATTCGTTGATTAATCTGTGGGAAGCGGAGGCGGAGGGCCATCTTTCCTGCGTTCGTTGCCTTCAACTTAACTCTAGCCAGCGCCAACAAGTTTTGTACAGTACCAGCCACTCAACATTGTGGTGCAGTAGCATCGCTCCCAGCCGACGGAGGTGGGTGTTGCCCTCGCTTAGTCAAAAGGGCCTGGCCCATGGACTGTCCATCTCGACAGGCCATCACGTCGCCTTTCCTTTTGGGCTAGACTCTATAATAAAGGGCCTGGCCCATGCAAGATCAAGCATGTGAATAAATATATTTTTTTTCAGCCACCTAATAAAAGATTAACAATCAATCAAGACGTGTGTGGTGCAGGATGTGCATGTCACACATCACACAGGCTTCTCAAGGGAAAGCTAATTCGATGTTCCGTCCCGTCAAGTATGTTTACCTAACATTGGGACAGGAAAAACAGCTGTTTTTATACTAGTTTCTCGTTATGACGTCAAGCAAAAAGGAGAATGTATTAGTGACAGATGAGTTGTTAAAAAAAAAAAGAGAGCATATCTAGTGATGTACACGTCGCATGGATGATGTGGCGTGCTGATTGTTAAATGGGGCAATTGCAAAAACGGTCTTGTTTTGGATCCTAATTCTGAAAATGGGTCTTTTTTTAAAACTTTACAAAAACGGTCCCGTTTTTTGAAAACGAAGCTGCCGTTTGGACCTGTTTTTACCATCTGTTAGTTGGCTTCTCTTTTCTAATAAAAAAGGGAAAAAAATATTTGAAACGGACCAGGATGTCCCTGCCTGTTTTACCCAACCCAACTCAATCCCATCTGATTTCTCTCTCTCTCACTCACCGAACTCTCAAACCTAACTCTACTGGCGGGCGGCGCGCGTGGAGGAAGCGGCGCGGCAGGCGCCCTCATGCTGCAGGCGCATGCACGGAGCGAGTGGCACGGCGGGCCCGTGGGCGCGGCAGAGTGAGCGGAGCGGCATGCCCTCGTGTGTGGAGGGAGCGGAGCACTAGGCTTGGCGTTGCTCGGCGGGTTGGCGGACGCGGCGGGCTCAGCGTGCGGAGGGAGCAGAGCGTTGGGCTCGGCGTGCAGTAGGCAAGCACGCGCGGCGGGCAGCGGAGTGACGGGCCCTCGCACAGAGGTCGTCGCTTGGCGGGCCGGTGGCCGTGGCGGCTTAGCACTGGGCTCTTTTCATGTCATTTCACACCATTAACTCTCTCTCATGGAATAGGTCCTACTTGCAAAGAGTACATATGTCTTTTTCCATGTCATTTCACACCGTTAACTCTCTCTCACGGAATAGGTCCTACTTGAAGCTTCGTTTTCGAAAAACAGAACTGTTTTTGCAAAGTTTCGAAAAGAGACCCATTTTCAGAATTAGGATCCAAAACAAGACCATTTTTGCAATTGCCCCTTGTTAAATTTAGACGGCCAGGGCGCTTCTTCATACATGTTGCTTATTGCTTATGGCAGTATTACGTGTGCCGCACGTGGTACATTGAACTGCCGAATTAAGCTTACTCGAGTGTTGTTTCTCTTTCTCAAAATTTTCTCCGTTGTCATTGCATCTATCCGCATCCAGAGAACATCTCGTGCTTGAGAGGTGCTAGAGGCTCGCTTTAAATTATTACAACTAGTAAATTTGCCAGTGCATTTGCACGGGCTGGCCGTCTTAATTATTTCTTTCTCCTAATATAGAGAATATATATATCTTAAAAATATATTTTTTCATATGATATTTTAATATTCTATTTTATTTTTCTAGATTATTTGTCCCGAAGCCTTGAAAAGGTATGTTAATTAAAAGTGATGCTACAAAGTGAACTTGTCTAAGACATACCTGACATCCTATCTACCCTAGTATAGAAAGTAGGAGAAGTCGTTACACTTGTGAAAAGTTCAATAATTAGAGAAAGTTGGAGGGTAAATGTTTTTGATGCAAATGGATTAACCAATTCAGTCTTAAAACCATTTCTATACACTGATATTGATATGGCTGGTAACTTCTATAGTGGATAAATTTTTTAAAAAATAATATAAAATAAAGTTACAAGTTACCAAATTAGTCAACTTATGTTTTGTGAAGCTGCATAAATTAGGTAACTACTTTTTGGAGGCATCTAAATTATATGTTTGTGTGGGTCTTTTATGTTGTTGTACTCCATAATATTTATATTGAGGACTACCTTTGACGAAGCAAAGTCATGGGTATTTGACTTTTGCTATCAAATTTGAATAGCAGTGCCTAACTCAATTTTTCTTGATTATGCCTAAGCAAAAATATGTAAGCCTTGCAATATTCCTTATCTCAACGCCTGACTGGCTAACTCTGAATATTAGGCTATTATGAAGGGCATCCTTTGCTCACCTCTATAGGGCTTTTTTTCTTTTACAAATGTGGCTTCCCACTGCTAGCAAAAATTACCAAGACCCTACACCAATAAGCATGCCGATCTTATATATATATATGTTAATTAATAATCTTCGACATACCTTCAATATATTGATGGCGTCATCCTCAACAAATAATACGATACCCATCTACAACTATAGCACACCTTGGAATATCCGTGCAGTCCTTTCACCTTCGCTACCAAAAGCTTAAGTTAGGGCTAAACAACTCTATTCTTCCAAATTAATTTGAATTAATTTATGTGTCTTTGATTATTCAATTGAACTGATTAGAAATATTCATATTATAATAATTTAATAACATTTTAGATAATATATAATTGATGCATTATTGTACTCTTATTTTTCAGTTGGTGTCTCTTGAACCAGGTTACATATGACTCAAAGACAACAAAATAAATGGTAAATTTATCATCTATGCTATTGGATTAAGCAATCTAGCACTAAGCATAGTTTTTTTTGGAGGTTAATATAAATATTGGAAACATGAAAATATGTTGTGTGGACCTCTTTTTTCCGATCAAATAAATCATTAACTGCTAGTAATATCAAATTTTGTGTGTCAAAAGATAGTTGAAAGCACACATACATATAGCCTGAAGACAGTGAATAGTCGCTACTTCCGTTGAGTTTCATCTTCAATATTTAGAAATCTAACACAGACACATTCGTGAGCACGTTATTACTCTGATTCGTTAGGTCAGAGGTTCATGAGCCATCATGCAGAATGGATTGAAAAAAATAGATCCATTAATTGTAAGCCTTTTATCATTTTTACATGCAAATTAAGCTACATTGAATAGCCTAAAAAGATCAGGAATTACATTTCACTGAATCTGATGAAATATTTTTTTATAAGTCACGTAACAATGCTAGAACATAATAAGAGGGACTCCATGTGTTCTGATTTATTTATGTTGCACAAAAACAAATCTGAGAAAGTTTGCTTGGCTAAATTGGATATCTACAAACCCTACCTCTTTTTCAAACAAACACTATGAGTATTGTGGGAAGCAGTTACCAATTCAAATATAGCTAATTAATCATTATGCAGTTTACCGAGTTTCATTTTACTAATATTCCAGTTATCCATCATTATGCAATTTCTAATAAACGAATTTCATTTTTTGACTGTTTGGATTTGTTCACTAAATGAAACAAACCATGGGTTGAATTAGCAGATTTACCGAGTAATAATACGTTGTATTATATTACATATGGCAATTGCTCCCTGGCACCACCGTGAATCTCCTAAGTCAACACGTCCATCATCTATCTTCTCTGCCTATCGATGCTGTCTACTTTTGCCCAGCTCCAAAACAGATCTTAACTCCTTTCACCTGTTAGAGATTGTAAAAATAAACAGTTGTTTCCACGAAAGGGGACATCGAGCCACAAGAAGAGTAGATAGATATCAAAAAACATTTAGACATGCATATGCTGCTCACTGGATGCAACTCCTGAGCAATGCAAAGTGTGATAGATTAAAACAAATTAAACATGTGTATTGTTGCTGCACGAAAGGAACATCCGATCGGAGCCAGGATGTTGTTCTTGAATCGATGCGGGGTGTAGTACTTTTTATAACATAGAAAACAGACCATGTCCACACACCTGTGTAGCTAGGGCAACTGGTGAGTGGCATGATCGTTTATTGCCTCACCGGATCATACTTCTAGCTCTCGCCGACTCCTTCATGCACAGGTCGCGATCTGCTAAACAGGGTGGCCGTTCCTTGGGGCTGCTACATGCAGTTGTGGCTTAGAGTCAGGGGAGTCCAGGGGTGACCTAACGATGCGGCATGAGATATGATGTGGAGATGGACGGTGGATTTTGATTACCAATTGATTGAGGGATTAAGAGCATCTCCAACCATTCTTTAAACCAAGTTCCTAAATCAAAATTTAGGACATTATTAGTATAAACCACTCTCCAACAGTTCCCTAAATCAACTCCCTAAATTTACAAACTTCTCATTTCCCTGCTTCTGGTTGCTACATTTGGAGAGTTCTTTGACACTCCCAAAAGAAAAATTCCCGCCAGCTCATACGTCAAAATCAGGAACAAAATAAATTTTAAGCAATCAAACGAAGAAACTTACACACACCAACACCTTGTATGACTTGAGATCTTCGAGCTGTATTGCGAGCCAATGATTATTAGCGATAAAATAAGTTTTGATCTACAGTCAGCCTCCACGTGTATTAGATTAGCAATAAAACTGATGTCGAACGAGGAGATTCAAGGTGAGTCACTAGGGTTTGTTCGACTCTAAGCCGTCGTCGTCTTGCCAGCAACAATCACTCGCCAACAAATACAACCATACGTATGGACACATTTAAAATTATTTAGGAACTAAAATTGAGAATTGCTGGAGGAGGTATACTTTTTTACTCTCAATACCTCTTTAAAAACTCCCAATACCTTTTATTAATAAATAGATATTAATACATATTTGCTATGTTCTAAAATTATTATCATCCTTTACGTTTTAGTTACTTTTGATCATTTATTTTATTTTCCCAAAAACATTTATCATACATTTTTATGATTTATTTATTTTGTTATTAAAAATTGAAACATAACACATAATTTTACATATTTAAACAATTAAGATAAATGATCATACGTTAATGACAATTTGAAAATGGACTAGGAGTTAGAGGTACAACCAGTATGCTTTTTCTGCTTGTGTGAATCATAAATCATTTATATTAGCAAACATGCTTTTGACAGGTAACAACCTCTGCGACATACAATTGTTCCCACGGTATAATTAATACTCCTAGTATTAGCGATTGACAACCTACAATCGTCTTTATAAGCCATGTGCATTGTGCAACATGATGTTAGAGCATCTCCAAAAGACACATCATATCTGAAAGTTGACTAGAGTGGGGGTGAATAGTCAACTTATAATTTTATCCCTGAAATTTACTTAGCAAGCAAATTAAATCCAACACAAAACTTCTTTCCCTTACTGTAAGCTTTATGACCATTCGATCCCCAAGATATGAATGTTTTGGTGATACATGACAACTATAAAATTATGGGCTAATATCTATACGAGTGTTGTCTATGCAGGAATCATCGCTAAACTCTTTACAAATCATATGAATGATGGTTGCCTTGGCGATTGATAACAATGACCACAAGCATGGAGGTTTGGTGAGCTTGATGGAGTCCAAAGGTTGGTGGAGATGGATCAAAGCTAAGGACAAGCTATGTAGCAAGTGTTGGGAACACTTGTCTAGTTGTTAGGGTTTTGAGTCCATAGGAAAAATTGGACTATCAAGAGGGTCTAGGTCATTTCTCTTAGGTCATGTCTAGTCGGTGATGTGCAAGGCACTAGATGACAGTGGAAAAGCTAAGGAGCAGTTCAGAGAAGCCGGGAAACAAAGTCAAATGAGGACGATAAGTTTTAGCTTCTGGACATAGTGACCGGACAGAGGGGTCAGTGAAAACCAGACTGTACGGTCACTAGGAGAACAGGAAATCTAGCGAGAAGACTCAGCGAGGAAACTACCTGAGTTGAGTTTGTAGTGATCGGACGATCCGGTCTGCATAGACTAACTCGGGGCAGCGAGGAAGCGAGCTCTGGAAATGTTTCTGTATTGTAGAGAGAAAGTCTGACCGGACGGTCTGGTCAGTACGAGTCCTTCGGTGCACAATGAAGATAACGGCTCTAGGAGCCGTCCCTGTAGTGACCGGATGGTCCGGTCAGGCAGTGACCGGACAGTCCGGTCAGTACACCTAGAAGAGGATTTCATGGAGAAATAGCTAGTTGGAGGTTAGAAGCGTATATAACTTCGTTGTTGGGGTCTTGGAGACCTCTCTTGGCCAGTGGAATATCTGAGAGCATTTGGTAAGATCCAAGAGGAAAAGAGGAGAGCACTAGGAGAAGATATTGCATATCTTAAGAGTGCTTATAAGAGTAACAAGGAGCGATCTTGCACATATAAGGCTAGGGTGTACTTGAGGGTATGATCTAGGTTGTTACTCTTGGTCTATGGTGGGACCTAGACCGGTTAGGTGTCGGTGATCGAGCCTATCATGATTGCTTGTGAAGGCCGTCACACGTTTGTACACGGTTTGAGCCCGCCGATAAAAGAGGCATCGCTAGTGAGCGCCCGTGTCGGCTCTAGGAGTCCAGCAAGTTCTCGAGGGAGGCGAGCTTGTGTCTTGGTGGCAGCGGTGACGCGCACTGTGTCTTCACTCCGGGAGTGATTGCGGACTCGTGTGCGAGAACTCCACTTGGTGGCGGGAGGGACCAGGACTCCGGCGGGAGTGGTCCAACAAGAAGTAGGGGAAGACACCATCCTTCCGAGACCTCGAGAAAAAAATCATAAGCATTTTTTGACCTCCTTTTTACTATACCACAATTGTGTGCTCTAGTTGATAGGATGACTTGTGACTTGCATAGGCTAGTGTGTTTTAGCTTCCGCGCTTGTTTCACATCATAAACACTAACATGCATAGGGTCTTGACCTACTAGAACTGTTTAGGTTGCAACGCTTGTCGGGTTCTAGTGGTGTGAAATTAAAGTATCTGGCTTTGTGGTCACCTACCGATTCACCCCCCCCCCCTCGGTAGGCCTTCGGTCCTTTCACTCACAAAACTTCTGTCAAGGACAGAACTTCCTTTATTGACAGAACTTCCGTCAATGACAGAACTTCCTTGATAAGCAGTGAATCTCTAGTCAAAATGCAGAATTTAAAGGTTTACTCACAAATCCACCTGAATAGAAATGAAGCTAGAAGCTTGATGTATTAAATCCCTACAGGGGTTAGCTTACAACACAGTATACAAGTAGATCGAGCAATAAAAATAAAGAAAGCAAGAGCAACAAGAACACGAACCAGAGTTCAGACCCCTCACAAAGAGGTTCCTACGTCTCCGTTGAGGATCTCACTAAGAGTCGGGTCTCTCTCAACCCTAATCCTCACCAACCGATCTCTAAGATCGAGTTTGGCTTTCTTCTTCTTGATTCTTTCCTTGCGGAGGCGAATCACGACCTTCAAAAACTTTCCAAGGGTCACCACAATGCTTGGGTGCTCACCGGGCAACACCTAGCCGGTCTAGGGGATTGAATCCCCAAGAGTAACAAGTAAAGAATGAAACTTGGTTGCAAGGAATGTGCTCAAGTTGGCTTGATGCTCTCTAGCTTGGATGGAAGAGTCACTCTCTCAAATAAGCTTGAATCACTAGAGGAATGGAGGAGTGACGAGTTTGAAGCTAGTTGAAATGAGTGTGTTTTGCAATGGCACCAGCAGCCTCTCTCATGGGGTGGGAGAGGGGTATTTATAGAGGAGGTCCAAAAAGAGTCGTTGGAGTGGAAATGCGCTGAGAGGACGTAACTTCTGTGAAGAACAGAACTTTCATCGAGCTCGGGGAGCCACTATCCAGAAACAATGTTCCCAGGACGGAACTTCCGTCACTGACGGAACTTCCGTCAAGATTAGGGAGCCACTGGTCCAGAACAAGTGTTCCCATCATGGAACTTTTGTGGAGAATGGAACTTCCGTTGAGCATAGGAAATTTGGCTGATTTTTGGACTTGTCTATTTGGTGTTTTTGGTGGGGTTTCTTCCATGATTGTTTTTGTTGCTTAAATACATATTTCTTGCATGTAAGATCATTTTTCACCCCCCTTGATAGTTCGGCATTTCTAGATTCAAGAAGTAAATAAAAGCTATCAATGTAAGCTTTATTTTAGTCATTTTTCTCTTCTTCTTTTGTTGAGGGGTCAAACATCTTATAAGGTGGGTATTACAAACATTGATATCCTGTATCCATACTTCATAAGCATATTAGTACATTTTAATTGTTTGTCAACATTCACCAAAACCCACTAGGGGATCCTTGATGCATCTTCAATATCTTCTCCTAAACTAATATACTGGGGTTTAGAACAAAAATATGTCTCTACCAAGACCCTAAAATCTTTATGAATCTTTTGTTTTCTTCTAAATTCTCCTCATAACAAGAAAAAAAATTAGGGATCTCAATTCTTCTCTTTTCAATACAATTATTGTTGTTGTGCCCCCAAATGCTTATGTGACCCAATTATAACTGGTTTTGATCCATTTTAGGGGTGATTGTTGGAGGAGAGGAGGAAAATTTTCCCTCATAGTTGTTTGATTACTCCTAATAACAAGTTTTTAGGAATAGTTTTATAGAGATCTCTTGGAGATGCTCTTAGCATGCAATCTTTCCTACTCTGTAATGAACGACATAAGAAATGGTGTTCGGAGACACGGAAACACAATATCTTCTCCGTCCCTAATAATGGCTGAATTCTCGCCTCTATAATATTTTTTTTATGACAGTGAACCTGAGAAGAAAAGCTGAGAAAAAGGTAAATATATATGTATTGTAGAAGATTTATGTCCCCTCGATATAACTTTGTTGATAGAACTGGCAAAAAGTGTCTTTTGTGAATCTCTTTCTCGTTTCCATTGATCTTTCTTTTTTGAAATGACTGCCACATGGAATTCAAGTGACTGGGTGAAAATATACGCCACCTACAAATTTGGCGAGCCATACAGACCGGGTAACCTGTTTTTCACTTCCACCTGCATGGTGGTTTTCTGTCACAAACCGTTAACTTTCTCTAGCAAGTAAAACAAACTCTTAATAATCTCTCCTTTGTTAAGTTTTGGAGGTCGAGAGAGGGTGGGAATAAGGATTGAAAAACCGCTATAATACATGTTTTTATTATCACTAAAATCGGTCAATGAATCGAAAAAACTAAACGAAAACTGTTTGTGCTACAATATCGAGGTTCGGTTTTTATGATAAACCAGACTGGACCGGTTTCATTGGAAACTGTAAAAACCAATCGGTTTTCATTGGTTTTTCAATCCAATAGGTGGAGGGATGGGAGGTGTTATGTTTGTCGTCATATTGTAGTTTTTAATCCATAATATGATAATAATAGGTCAAAAATACTTATATTTTAAGATAAGAATAATTATTCGTATCAGTGTTTTTTTATTATTATGGTAAGAGACGCCACAGTAAACATCACCACTAGAAAAAACAACAAGAAAAAAAAGTGAGCATCCCCATGTCCAATTCATGAGCCATACTACAATTTGGTTACAGTGGTACACATCACCTTTTTTCATCGGAGGCGTATGATGATAAGTGGAACCTCAGCCTAGGCATCGCTGTCGCTCAATCTCGCAACCTCCTCATTTCCTGTCCAGTGGAAATGCGTGAAACGACAGCAACGAGGACACCCTTATCTCCGGCGGCGCGCATGATATGATTTGGGTGGCACGATGGCGCCACATTTGGCCCCGGTCGCGTGTCACGGCGCGGCGGTGCAACCCGCCCAGTGCACTGACAGCGACGGAGTCGTGCGCCGCGTGTTGCTTCCCCGTTGGCTCTCAGGAGCGACCCGAGTGATCAGACCCAGCGATCAGTGAGTATTGAGAGAATGAGATGCTGGGCGTCCTCCGTGTGGCCTGTGCAAGGCTTTGCAGTCCCAAGCAAGCTTCGCCCCGTATCCTCCTCGTTTGGACTTTGGGTGGGTAAGTGGGTTGATGGCGCCACGTTGGGCCGCGGTCGCCGGACTGACAGGGACGCGGAAATGTGTTCCGGGTGTTGCCCATCATCCATAATCCATTCGAGCACGCCGGCGGCATCCATCCAGGACCTGTGGCCGTCGCTCCGCCCGGTGCTGGAGACGCGGGAGCGTCGTGCAATGCTGGCCGCCCGGATTCCCCGATCACCGATCCACGGGCACGGTTTCGGTGCACCGAGAGATACTAGTACATTAGAAAACTGGTCTTGCACCGCCAGGAGTATCTCGTGTATTAACACGTGATGTACTAGTGCTGGAAAGAAAACCGACAAACAGCTGCCTAGCAAGCCGTTTGCCTTGTTGTCGTCTGCCGAGAGAGGACAAACGTGGTCAACAGGTGGGCAGTCCTCGTTCTCGTCCATCTCCTTTTTCACCTCTGCAAAAGCAGCCGTGCTGGTTGGCTCGGCTGGCCATTATTACACACACAACCATAGCCTTAGCACCCAAGATTCGATCCTGGCCACAGTCAAAGCTTGGACTTCTTGTAAACCTGACAGGAAAAAGTAGAGACGACGGGGATACGGCGCAGTACAGTAGTACGAGCAGAGGCCGGCTCGGCTGCTGCTCCCTGCGAGGCTCCCAAAGCTACGTACGCCGCCTGCGCAGGAAATACGGCGGAACAATCATTTCGCCGAGGACCCTTTTCGCAACTGTCCCTGCAGAAGCCAACAGGATCGCCCGAGAGCCAAGACGAGAGATCAAATCGAATCGGTGTGCAGTGATATGAGGTAGCAGGAGCGGCACTGTTTGTCCAAAAAAATTTTTCTTTTGAAGTAACACTGTTCCGAACATCGTCTTAGTCTGACTGCAATGTACGACCCATCCAGTAACTTATACCCAAAATAAATCTCAAAACGATAGAAAACACTCTTCAATGAAAGACTCAAACCTCTCATCCATTTTCGGTTCCGGACGATGCGCGACGTAAAAATGAAGCATGGCGATGCACGACCCATTCGCGCTCAGCCTCTCTCTCCCCCGCCTGCGACTCGCGTCGCCGCATGCAGCCTCTCTCGCCCCACAAGCCGCCGGAGCTCCACGCCTATCCGATCTGAGGTTCCACCTTCGCCGCCACGCATGCTCTAGCTCCTCCGCCGCCACGCGTCCGAGCTCCTTCTTTGCCGCCCGTGCTCTAGCTCCTCCGCTGCCGCGCGCACCCGAGCTCCTCCTCCCGTCCGTCGGTGACCTGTCCGGTGATTGTAGTAGTGCTCCTGTAGCCCGTCCTGTCACTGTCATAGTGCTCTAGTATCCGTTCGATGACTGTCGTAGTCCTCCTCCGCCCGTCCGGTGATCGCCTAACACACCTATGCGCCCAAGCTCTTCCTCCTCCGCCGCATCTAGCTGGTGTAGTCTATGGTGGGATGTATTTTAGATCTCCTGTTAGAGACCATAATTTTTGGGTGGTGTTGTTTCAACACTGTAGCACCTCAATTTGGGTTTTAGGGTCTCCTTCATCATTGAAGATAGCCTTACGGCATATTGCAAAATCTTGTTTATGGAAGGTTTCTGTTTCAAACGGATACGGGAACGTTTTCACATGGTTCTAATCGGTGTGGTCGTCCCCTTCTCCGTAGTTTCATTTTTCCCACCTTTTTTTTTAAAAAAAAACACTGGTTGCATTATTATGATCTAAATTTTATACTTGGCGCCGATAGCGGTAGTTGAACTTTGGAGCATGAGAGCATTTCCCATTCTGGGTGGTTCTTCCTCCCTGTCTCCTGCGATGTCAACTGTCACTGGACTTTTGCTTGGTCATGCTAGTTCCATCCAATTCACCACATGCGACATTTCCACAAAATCGCACGCCTCGCCATGTCTTCTTGTCTCGGTTCAGTGTCCGATGACATTCACCAGTCACCACCGAAAACGCCATCTAGCCGCCCATGCCATGCCTGAACAAATCTACTCAAGCTAAGCCCGGTTTCCAGCACAAGTCTATAGAAAGCACTCCACTATAGTACTCAAGTGCCAACTCGATCGATCGATCCCTGCACTAGCAATAGCAAGCATCGCCTTTGTTTTACATATCCCATTCGTTCCGAGGATTAATTTAAAAGAAAGAAGAAGCATATAGATTTGCATGACATGAACCTGCACTTCGTTAGTATATCAAATTCAGTTGCGCAACTAACCATGTTTTCCCTTAAGGTTGCAGAGAGAGATTATTAAAGAAACTGATAATAAAGCCTAAAGGGTTTTGTGTTAGTGCTGAGCTTATCTCTTTATCCCATCCATCCTTTCCTCATGTCTCAACCCCACATGCTCCCTCTCACATGTCACATTCTTTTGCCCCGTGTGCTAAAGTTAACCCGTCCAATATCCTTGCTCCGAAATGCCCCAAATGGCTTGCTCCGATTTGCACTTTATGTGCCCATGTTATTAATCAACACCGTTTATACTTTATACTAGTAGTGGTAGCAGCAGTTTGAGGCCAGCCTTTCGTAATTCTTCAAACGATAATCTTGACAGTAATCTGAAAACAATGGTGGGTGATATTAGGATCAGATCGTTTCCTACCCACTAATTTTTAAATTAATCCCATCGAATATTGTGATAGTAATTAAAAGTATTAAATATAGATTAATGACAAAACACAGTCCATAAATTGATATGACGACACTAAAATTTACTCCCTCTGTTCACATTTAGATATCGTTTTGAAGTTAGACACGAAAAATAAGGAGAATTAAAAAGATGAGTGCACTAAAAAACAAGAATAAGAGAGATAGAGATAGAGATGTACTCCATCCGTTCTAAAATAATTAATGTTTTGGGTTTGGGCATGGGAATTAAAGAGAAGTGGAAAAGGTAGGTACGTAGTAAACGAGAAGGAGAGAGATAGAGATAGGGATGTATTGAAAAAAGAGAAAGTTACATTGAGAAGTGAGAATGATAATTATTTTGGGACATTTAAAGTTGGCTAGAGTGTCAAATATTTTGAAACGGAGGCAGTAGTAGATAGAGAGAATCTTATATTAGGAAGAGAGAAAGATGCATTGGAAAGCGAGACATGTAATTAGAGAAAAATTAAAAATCTTAGAATAATATGTAAATATGAACAGAGTGAGTACATACTAGTAAACGAACACACAATTGTTTCTATCCCTTCTTATATTCTAAGATAAATTGATTTGACAACTCTTCTAGTACTGTACAATCCAGCCCCCCTATTCCTACAAGCTGGTGAATGCTCGTATGTGCTCTTCAAACAAACTTGAAAGAAAACTTGAAAAATTTCTGTCCCTCTCCTGGAATCACTCATGTGCCTGCCACAGTTCCCACAATTCCCGTTCCTGCAGTGCACTGCACCACACAGTGACAGTAGTACTACTAGCCAGGTGGGCAGCTACTCCTACTCCTTTACTTCAGATACCTACTCGTACAGTACAATATGCCCTGTCTTCAGCTAGTATTGCAGGTCGTAGACTACAAACTGACAAGTGACACCTCTACGCTGGTATTGTCTGTACATATGACGACCAGGAAAAATGAATGCAGTAATGAAGAAAATGATAAACAGCGCACATATGCAGTATTTGCTTTCCAGAGCAAGAATTTCTTGCAAATTTTCAAAGAGGTTGCGAAGAAAGATTCCTGAGCCATGGAGTGCACTACAGAGAGAAGGTTGAAACTTGAAAGGTGGCCTGCTTTTTGCTCTCTGCAGCACTGCCACAAATCCCATGGTCTCTCTTGCTCAAACCTTTGTCCCTTCCACAAGCCAAAGCCAGTCGCTTTGTCCTTTCCGGTCTCCGGCTGCTTGCCTGCTCCTCGGGCGCAGCACCCAGCTGCGTCCTCTCCTCCTTGCAGCCTTCGCTTGTTGTCACCCATCCTCCATCTATCCAGCTCCGCTAGCCTGCCTATATATCCTACCCCCGCTCCCTTGCCTGCCTCCTGTGCCGCGCTGCTTCGTTTTAGCATTGCAGAGTACGAGTTGCTGTTTGAGCACAGCTGCACTGGGGAGGAGGGAACAGCTAGAGAGAGGATCACGGAGATGGCTTGGAACGGCGGCGGCTTCGTCGACGAGGAAGAAGGCAGGGGGCTGGAGCTGAGCCTTGGCCTCCCCGGCTACTTCTCGAGACCGTCGGCCAAACCTGCAGGTGCTGCTTCTGTCCATGCGTGCCACGTTTCTTGTTCGGGCCCGAGTTCGTTCCTCCATCACTCCATGGCTTGGTTTGATCGGTGCCTCTCTGTTGTTTGTTTGATTTCAGGTTTTGATGAGGAGGAGGGAAGGGGCTGCTCTGCTGCTGTTGCTACTGGAGCCAAGGGGACCAGTGGCTTCAAGACGAGGTAAACTGACTAAGGTGCCTGCTGAAGTTGTTTGGTTCTTTCTGCTTGTTCTTCTTGTTTCTTTTCCTTGCTTCCTTGGAGTACTAGTAGATGTATTGCTAAAAGAAGAGAGTACTAACTAGTTGATGGTTCATCCTGTTCTGCCTGTATGAATTTTGATTTATCCAAACGAGCTCACGCACTGATAGAACAATCTTGGTAATTTGGTACGAATCCGTTCTACGGAAGAAATGACCAATCTTGCTTCTCTGTCACGTATTAGACGCATCGTCTTCTGATGTGCATCGGTTTCCGAATCCTCTGCAGGTCGGCGGCAGCTGCCCCGGTCGTGGGATGGCCACCTGTGCGCGCGTTCCGGCGGAACCTCGGCACGTCCTCGTCCAAGCCGTCAAGCCACGGTCACCATGACGCTGCAGGCGCCAGGGTCGAGGCCGGCAAGAAGGGGCTGTTCGTCAAGGTGAACATGGACGGCGTCCCGATCGGCCGCAAGGTAAACCTGGCGGCGCACGGCAGCTACGACAGGCTATCCGCCGCCGTCGATCAGCTCTTCATCGGCCTCCTCGCTGGTAAGTACATGTGCAAGCATCGTCATTAAGCATCCGCATCGTTCGTTCTACCGTCCATGGACGCAAGAAACCTGATTTTTTTCTGGTTGCTCTGTCCTCAGCTCAAACGTCAGGAGGGGAGCAGAAGGTGATCACAGGGCTCTTGAATGGCAGCGGCGAGTACACTCTAGTCTACGAGGACGACGAGGGCGACCAGATGCTGGTCGGGGACGTCCCATGGGAGTGAGTTCAATCCTTATCCTTGCAGCAATTCATCATTATCCCCATTGCAACAATTTCATCAGACCACTTTCTTCTCGAATCCACTTCCGTTTTGTTGCAACTGTGTAGTACTGCAGCTAAAATGGCAAGCTTTGTGGTGTTCTTGCAGCATGTTCATCGCCACCGCCAAGAGGCTGCGCGTTCTGAGAAGCTCTGATCTGAATGCCTCCTCGGTGAGTGCACGCTGGAGTCGGGAAATTGTTTTTTCTACTGACCGTGTTTTTCTGATCCTTGCTTCCTGTGCTCCTGTTTTTGCAGCTAAGAGCAGCAAGCAGGAAGAGGCCTGCAGTTGAGCGCTGAACTGGTGCTTATGCGTCCATTCTCCCAAGATTTTGCGGCTTTTGTGGGAACCATCTGTATAAATTATCAAGCTTTAGTACTAGGATAGGAGGAACTAAGATGGGGTTGGTGTTTGTTAGGATAATGTAATGCTTGGCGTTGTCTGAATTCTTAGCATGGAAGGAGTGAAAATAGGTTGTATTCAGCTATTTCATTCTGTCTGAAACTTCTGAGGTACCTTGGCAGTGCAGGCATGTTGTGCTGAATGCGATGCAAAGTGAAATTAGTGATGCTGCTTGCTTGCTTTTTGGTTCTCTCTGGGTGCTTACTGCTCTCGCATGATCGCATCTGCCCAATGCACAGTTGCATTGTATTGCTTCAAATGAATTCAAATGGGATTGCTATCCTAATGTTCAAAACTGTGTTGATAGTCGTTTCTGTATTTGAATGTGCAGATAGTGGTAGCAAAGAAAAGAAAGGGGATTAAAACATGGCACAAAATATGAGATCACACCATCTAACATGTCTAAATCGTAGCTGCGTCTCAGGCTCACTATAAAGGCACTAATTTATTTCTGCTAGTGACAAACTTCTGATAGCTGCTCATTTTATTTTTTTTACCATGCTGTGCACCTTTATTTTCAGAAACACGAGGTTATGTGTTTCTAGCATTGTTACGTGCAAATTCATTTTTTTTATACCAGTGAAAAATCTTTTCTAACCGTATTGCAATGATAGACGGTTCAAAACAACAAACCACGCCTTGATCCTTTCTTGGGTGTCCACAACACCAATGGGCCCCCAGAAGCCCATATTACGAAAGCCCAGCAGGCCAGCACGAAGCCCATCGCCGCCTCTTCTTTCTTGTCCCCCAATCCAACTCCGCTGCTCCGAACCGCATCTGGAGAAAAACACAGGTGGAAGCGGGGAAAAAGATGAAAATCAGAGCTCCGTTGCTCGCCGCCCTCGCCCCTCCGCATTCAGATCAGGTTGCGCGTTCAGGTAACTCGGCCGTGGATTTCTCGATGCGATTTCATACTCGTTGCAAGTCGTTGTGAGGTTCGGGATTTGCAGGGCGGTTGTCTCGGTGTTTGCTGGATTTGGGAGACGTCCAGCGCCTGAGTGAGGTCCAGATCGAGGGGGCGTTGTGTGGCAGAGGATCGGAGCCTGGGGTTTAGGGTGAATCGGTTGCCGTCTTGTGGTGATTATTTTGCGGTGTTCTTGATCTGTGACGGTGCGGGTTGCAGGATGGCTGGCTACATGGAGCTCCCGACGAAGGGCGGGTTCGACTTCGGCCTGTGCCGGAGAAACGAGTCGTTGGCGGAGAAGAAAGGCCTCAAGATCCCCGGCTTCTTGAAGACCGGGACTACCATCGTCGGACTCGTGTTCAAGGTGCGGCCAATTTTCTCTTTCGTACTTAGGGTTCAGTCAGTGTGACAATGGTTTGAGGTCTCCTTATATGCTGAATTGATGAGTGTGAACCATGATTGATTTGACCAGATGATATCACAGTTTTGTGATGTTAGGTTTTGACTCTGTTTTTTAACCAGAGCGGTTTAGTGATTTTGCCATATTGAAATGTTAGGCTTCACATCGCATTGTTTTAGAGGCTGTAAAAAAAACAGGGAAATTTTACGCAGGGCAATTTCACTCTGGAAATTCTTTCTGGTGTGTCACCTGAGCGTGATTGATTTTAATAAGAGCAAGTTTAGGCCCTCTTTGGGTATTGTGGAACTGCGGTATATGAAATCAGAGCTTCATAATACCGTTGTACTTTGAAACCAGAGTTTTTGCATAAACCTTGATCTGTTTTCTTTTTGTGCATCAATTAGCTTTTGGTATAAGGCTAGTTGTAGTATTGATAGTGGTTTTTTTTTTTCGTTTACTAAAGCTAGTCCTGTACCATCTCCCCTTTCAAACTCCATGTCCTAGTCTCTCGGTAATCCACTTAACGACTTCCATACGTAACATGATATGAATCTAGAATTTGCTAGACGCCACAGTACAATTGAAAGGCAGCGCTACAGAAAGGTGTGCGTGAGTTCTAGCAATTCTTAGTCCAGAGAAAAGAATTCCCAGGTGGAGTTTTCAAGACTGGAAAAAGTACAGTTTTAGTAGTACTATGTGGTCTTAAAAGCTACATAAGCTGTTACATCCAAATGTGTTCTACTTTATCAACACAGAAGTATCTTGTGAAACACGTATTTCATATCCAAACTGGGCTTTCCTGGTTTTGCTATTTCGCACGCTAGGTCCAGCAATCTTTTTGGGCCTGTAAACAGCACTGATGAACTTTGGAAATTGCCCTGATATTGTGTGTAAACCTCAGCAAATCCTGAATTGACACCTGTGTATTGATATTGGAATGGAGACTAGAGTTTGTCAAATACTTCACAAATTTGTGTGCCATTCTTTATCCTTTTATACTTCTATTTGCTCAGGTAGAAGAGGTGTGCTAGTACAATTTTCAGACAAATACTTTAGAAATGATTGTAAGGCCAAATCCTAATTGAATCTTGATTTGCCTCAGCTTCTGATTGAATAATTCTAAGAAAATTTCGTCTGTAATCCTTTTGTAAGAGATTTAATGTGAGCCGTTGCTCTTACTGAGTGCCATTGAATTAAGCACACTGCTTCTTTGCACTTTTTAGCACCTGTTTTTTGTTTGCGCTGTCTTAAGGATGATGTTTGACTAAACGGAACCATGTTTAAACACTAGGATGGTGTTGTTCTTGGGGCAGACACAAGGGCAACTGAGGGACCTATAGTTGCCGATAAGAACTGTGAGAAAATTCACTTCATGGCACCAAACATCTATTGCTGTGGAGCAGGAACTGCTGCCGACACTGAGGCTGTTACAGGTAAAATACTAAGAGACAATGGCGTCTTGACACACTTTCCCACTCTCATTTCTTTCCTTGAATTCCTTTCAAAGATTTTCTTTATTTCATTGAATTCCTTTCAAACGCTTTCTTCTTTTATTTACTCCAGATATGGTCAGCTCCCAGCTACAACTTCACCGTTATGCAACTGGTCGTGAGTCCAGAGTTGTAACGGCTCTTAGTCTACTGAAGTCGCACCTATTCAAGTGAGCTTCTCCCTCGTGCTCATGCTAATGAATGCACACAAACAACTTAACTGTCAATTGCCTCATAAGTTCATCATCACCTATTACTGTCATTATGTTTTAGGTATCAAGGCCATGTGAGTGCTGCCCTTGTTCTTGGTGGAGTGGATTATACTGGTCCACATCTGCACACCGTGAGCAACTGACTATAATTCTCTGTTGAATTGGTTTTTAAAGAAGTTTTGGTTAGTTATATTAACTATGGAATCCACAGGTTTATCCACACGGCTCCACAGATACTCTTCCTTTTGCAACAATGGGTTCTGGATCTCTTGCTGCAATGTCGGTGTTTGAATCAAAGTACAAAGAAGGGCTTACAGTAAGCATCTTTTGAGTTACCAAGTTAAATTTATAAATTTGCTATGCTTTGGTATATTTGCATCAACTACCTCCTTTTTATCTTCTAGAGGGAGGAGGGAATAGATCTTGTGGCTCAGGCAATCTCTGCTGGTGTCTTCAATGATTTGGGTAGCGGCAGCAACGTGGATGTCTGTGTGATAACCAAGGTACTCTAAGTTCTGCAATGGCCCTCTTGTTACTTAACTAGTACTAGTAGATTGTGATTTTTTTTCCAGACCCCCTTCTCATAATATAATGGTTTCTGATAAACAGAAAACCGACAAATAAAAATAAACACAATGAGCTCTTTACTTATCAGAGAAAGGTTCTTCCCGAACTATGTTTGCAGCACTAGATTTGTTAACTTGGGTGACATGGTCACATGGATACATTGCACATAGTTGCCTTACACTCATCATTAGCTGATGTCCAACAAATGTCTGCTCAACTTCTACTATCTTGTGTTCTACCATTCGCAGTGGCTGTCTGTTAAATGCATTGAAGAGCCTGACATATGTTTTAATTAACTTTCAGAATGGTATCTGTTTCCTTCTTTTACTGACCAACTCTTGTTGACATATCCAGGGGAAGACAGAGTACTTGAGAAACCACCTGTTGCCAAATCCAAGGACTTATGTTAGTTCAAAAGGCTATAGTTTCACCAAGGGGCAGACTGGTAAGCAGGTTAATCAATTTACATAATAGACAAACATGCTTGAAGGGTACGTTGTTATATATGCTTCTATTCTTGTTTGCAGAGGTATTGTACACAAAGATCACACAGCTGAAACCGAAGGTTGATGTTGCCGAGGGTGGCGATGCTATGGAAGAGTAATGTCTCATGCTTACATTCGGACAAAGCTCATATTCAGAAATTTATGTTGTTTTCTTATAGTGGAACTGATGGAACAAGAACCGAGCAAATGTCATGTGTTGTGTTGTACTTGTTGGACCTAATCCAGGCTTCTTATGCTGAAGATGTTTCTGATGTCGACACATTTACAAGGGTGTTCTGTTCGGAACTAAGCATTTTTTTTTTCCAAAATGTGCTGCTCTGATAGTTTCTTTGGATCTTATTGCTTCATTTCGTAGGTTTATTATAGGAAGGGTGAGACGCCGGCATGAACCTCGGCTAGAACCTGGGGTCGACAACCTGACTATAGGGAGAAAACAAGCCCTATAAATAGCACTAGAGAATTTATTTATTGGTTTTGCAAAAATTTGAAGAGACTGGTAAAAAAAAAATGATCTTCGGTTAGAACTCGAATCACACTGGGTCGAAAACCTGATCATGTGAAAAAAACCGAGCCCTTCAAGTTGAATTAGTTCCGGCTACGAGTGACTATGGCTACTTGAACGGATGGAGATCGCACTACACCCTTGAATGTAAACTTAACATAAGGATAAAGCAAGCTCGCTCCTTCGCTCGTACGAACAATCACTATAAGCATAAATTGCTAGAAGCAAGCCGCACAAATTTGATGACAAGGAATTTTTTTTTTTTAAAAAAAAGAGCTTGTCAGGCGAGGCTGGCTAGGAACTCTACAGCGCCAGATTGAGGGGCAACACATTTGATCCATGGCCCGAAGAAAAAAACACTTATCCAAGCCGTTAATAAAATCACGCTCTGGCCCACATGCCCAACCAAGCTCGGAGTCCTGTCTCCTGCTTGCTAAAGATGAAGTGGTACGATCCTACTTCTTCTTTCCAAAATAAAAATATTTGTTGATTTTTAAAGATTATGTTTAACTCTTTGTTTTATTTAAAAACTTTATGAGAATATTATTTATTTTGTTAAAAATTATTTAATTATTAGATATACTTTAAACATGATTTATATGTTTTTATAATTTTAAAAAATATTTAAATAAAACAAACGGTCAAATATGATCTCACAAAGTTAATAAATATTTATCTTTTCAAACGGAGGTAATATATATAATAAGTTAATAAGAGATCCAGGTAAGGTGGTGCCACCAATCTGGTGTATCCAACATATAAACTGGCTAGTTCAAAAAAAAAAAAAAATGGCTGCAGCCTTCCGAGTTCGTCAAGCGCTGCGTACGGCCTACCAGGCTATCACTACCACCCCTGTCCGCAGTTGCCCATTCGACCATTCAATACCGCCGCACGGCACTTTCGTTTCAGCCTTTTGGCCTTTTGGGCCTCCATCACGCTTTCTTTCAATCAAGGCCCAGATGTTTTGGATAAACTCGCATATATTTTTATAGCATTTGTTTGCCAGAATCCAAGGAAAGCTTCTTCGAAAACATACAGAAAATTCATACTACAATTCGAGTACATCGTGAGTAGCCCAAGCAAAGGCTGGTGAACTTGGGCCACGGTCACAATGACTCGTGTTCAGTGCTGGTACTGCGTGTGAGCAGCTGCGATCAGGGCGGCGCCGAGCCCGGACCCGTCCTTGGTGAGCTTCACCGCCACCGAGCTCGCCGCCTCCTCCCCGAGCAGCTCCACCAGCGTGCTCTCCAGGCACTCCCTGAACGCCGCGTAGTGCTCGAACAGGCCGCCGTCGACGGCGACCACCGACCGCCGCTCGTCGCCGGGGACTCCCCGCCCGATCTTCCTCAGGATCCCGACGATCCCTGCCGCGGCCAGCCGGGCTGACCTCTTCGTGACAATGTCGCAGATCTCGACCACCATCTTCCTCGTCTCCAGGGACGTGTCCCTTATCTGCAAGCGATCCAACGTGTCATGTCAGTTTTGGTGAGCCTCCAAGTTACTTGTGCATCTCTGACAGAAGAAATGCAACTGAATGCTGAAACTGAACTCTTGGATTGGATGAAGCGTTTACCTTGAGGTTTTCTGCCAGTTTTTCAGCGACGACACTCAGATCAGGTGTTTCGTCATGGCGCATTGCAGAGACGTCAGGAGTCCTCAGAATGAAACGGGTTTTGAGCTTAGTGTGGCTGACATTGCCGAACAGTGCAGACTGCAACGCGATTTTCAGAAGCACTCTTCTGACAATGTCGCCAAGATACAATCCTGAAATCAGCTTCTCAAAGATCTGAAATTACAAAGTTAAACTGTGTAAGCGACAATCTTTATGCGAATGAAGTAATTGTGCACATTTCTATATACACAATCGTACCTGCTCTCCTGGGTTTAAGCTCTCCTCGTCTAACGCGTGGTCGTATTCTGTGACCGGGAGGCAGGCTGAGTCGAAGTTACCCCATTCCGTGTTAATCACCTGAAACGCAGACATCATGGTCAGAATTATTGCAGAATGCAGGCAAAAAAAAAAAAAAAGCATCTTAGTTGCAGTGAAAAGGTATCGAAACTTTACCATGTTTCCCGATTTGGGCGACTCGCCCTCCAATTTGGGTATGGCACTCGCCTCCTCAACATATGCAGCATTTGATCCAGTGCCTAGTATCACACCGATGACGACATCCTCGTCATTGTATCTGCCTGCCGCAAGTGTCCCGACAGTGTCATTGATCTGAAACATGGACACTTAATGTCAACCAGTGGCCCTATAAGTTCCTAACAAATGACAGGCTCTGTTTATTTGAGGACACTGATTAGATAAGAAAACCATCTATACTAACCAATGCAGCCACGCGCATATCTACTCCTTGCTTCTTCATAGCCGTCTGCAATTCAGCGACGACATCTTCTCCTACCTGAATATAATTCAGAAATGCATTGGTGTTAGGTCAGAACCGTAATTGTTTCTTGCAAAATTTTGTGCTGTTATGGACTCTGAGCACTAAACAGAATGCATGGCTACAAAGGAAGACTTACAGCATCATCGATCGAAAATGCCTTGGTCCATTTGATCAGCGTGCCCGATGCAATCGACGACTGCCTCACGGGGAAAGAGAATGTGAACCCGAGTTCTCTTTGTTTGTCATCAAATACATTGTTATGCCCTTCGTCCCCAACGACCTTGGCTAACGCGGACGCGATGAAGCTGAACAGCTCCTGAAGAAAATGCATAAAGAACATAACGGATTAGAAGTGTGCAAATGGACAAAGAATGAAACAGTAAACAAGCTAGTAGTAGTAGATTATATACGCACCGCGGCGTTGCCTGACATGAGGTGAGGAGGGATGGAAACCTCCTTGGACTCGCGCTTCGCTACGCGCTTCTCCTTCCCTGCGAGTTGGACGCGCAGGACACGGAAGTTCGTTCCTCCCAGATCCAATGCGTAGAAGAAGCCCTCCTCATTTCTGAATTCCAAATGATAATTACGTCAGCTAATTCAGCTTAGATCACAAATAGGAAAAGTAAACAGGTGACCATCAAAATAAAAGCATGATCTAGTTTTGACTTTCAAAGAAAAACTAGTTTTGTTGAGCAGGCTGCACAACTAGAGCAACAAAATCTACTCAGAAGTCAAAATCCAGAGAAGCAGAAAAATCATTGTTGGACTATTCTTTCGGTTGCACCACGGAACAACAAGTTTTCAACTGTTCCAAATGCCGAGATTCATATCCCTTAACTGCCACACAATCTGTCGTTTTGATCATACTTTTCTTATAAAAGTAAAATAGTCCTAAACCATGTCATTTGGCAGGTTTTTAATTGTTTGGACGGCTGGGTTAATCTCCTCTGTCAAATCGTTAAAATACTTGAACGTGGGCAACTTGCTGCCGCAAGCGTCACATGGTCAGGTGCGCGGACATGTGCCACCGCGCGAAGCCGGACGCGTGCAGGGATGCCAACACGCGGGTGGACACGCGAGCACAGAACGAGAAGAAACACGTACGATCTGATGACAATCCAGTTCCGAACTTGGGCATTGCGGTGCACATGTGGCAGCAAGAGGAAGCCAAATCCGTGAAACTACAATACATCTACGCCTCTTTACCTTTCTGCTGCCACGTGTTGTCTCGATTATGGACTCAGAGCAGTATGAACTGAACCGTAATAAGAAAATGATGAAGAGGCTAACAATAATGTGGAGCAGAGAGTACAATGGAAACAGGTTCGAGATTCGGCATTTGGGAAAAAGAGAATCAGAAGTCACAATAACAGATTTTGTGCTCTGTTCTGAACGAAGCAGGGATTGATTGATGAAGGGTGCTGAATTACTTACCCGGTGGGGAGGTTGTCGACGTAAGAGATGATCATCTTAATCTTGCTGCCGCCCTCCTCGCGAAGGCCGGCCCTCATCTCCTCCTCCATGGCGGTGGCCACCTCGTTCAGCCTCGCCGCCGGCGTCGCGCACGCCGCCCGGAGCTCCGACACCACGCGCTCCGCCATCGCCGCGTCCCCAACCACCATGGTCACCCCGACCGAGCGAGGACGATTGGATCACCCACAAACCCGAGCAGCAAGAAAAGCCGGCCGCCAACTTTCCCACCGGAGAGAACAGGACAGAGCCCTGATGATCCAAGCAAGCTTTGATTTGCTGTGATGAGCTAATTAATAATAGCCTTGATTCTTCTTCTTTGGCGATTGATTGCTGCGCTGGAGAAAAAGGATTAGTACTATTGGTAGTACTCTTACAGGATAGGAGGAGGATCTGGCCGTGGGCTGGACCGTATTTATAGGGAAGCTTGGAGAAGCGGATCAACGCGACTACGAAACCGACGGAGCAACGAGTTTCCAGGTTGGGACGGTGCTGTGGCGAGGTCGGACTCGTCGTGGTATCAGAATATGGATAACAATTAACCGGTTTAATTTGCGCGTTAATTATCCGCGCTGGATAACCAACCCAGAAAGAGGTAGGCGGCGGCGGCGAAAATGCCAGGGCATCGCCAAGAGTGCTGCTTTGAATTCCACTCCCCTGCCCACGGGAACCGCATGAACACCTGCTTGCCGTTGACTGCAGTGAGCCGCGGATTATACTTTTCCCTTTTTTTTTTTCCCCTTTTTGCCACAGTTGCTGCTGACGAGGGTGTGATGTACATATGACAAAACATCAATATTTTCGTGTTCCACGAGTGACATCTGAGGTAATGTTTTCACCATTGCTTCTCCCAGACAGGGCAAGCTAGATACATGGATCACTGTTCCCGAAGAAAGACTTGGACCTCATGAAGTTCACTGGAGTTTTACAAAAGGGAAACAGTATTATGGTTAAATAACTTGATTTCTCGGGATGTATGGAAGGAAAACGCGTTTTGCAGGTGGCCGCGGAAGAGGAGGAGAACGCCGTTTGGTTCAGGCGTCCAGCGGTCAAACACTTGACCAACGCGCAGCTGGTTTTGTCTGGTCCTGACACCTCAGTCTGACGTGGCGACGCGCCCCTCTACGAAAAGATCAGATCGGGCCAGGTCATAGGCCCACGCAAAAAGTTGATGCGCCGCTGTCCACGGAAATTCTCCGAAATATCCTGGGGATCGTCCTCGGCCATGCTACCTCACAGCCCAAACTGCTAAAATTGCTCTCACACATGGAAATCCGATCAAGTAAATGTAAAAAGAAAATCACACTTCGCTATTATTCCCTTTTTTCTGTTTTATTTGACATTGGAGTCAAATATCGCTAAAAGATAACTAAGGGAGTATATTAGATTTACGATCGGAGCCGGATATCGTTTTTAATCCGAACTCCACAAGACAACCAGTACGCCCAATGTAATTTTGACATTCGTTCAAACTAAACCAATTTCCAAACACAATGTGTAATTTATGCTACAGGCCTACACCTTTGAACACCCATATTTTTAAATATAATTTCACGGGCAGTAAAATACTGGGACTGACACATTTTAAAATGTTTAGAAAGTGTCACATGTTAATACGATGTGGGAAATAACATCATTTTTTGCAGCCTGGTAAAATTTATATCTAAATATTTACTTTGTTCTTAAAATGATCGATGTTGTTAGAACAACAAATCTAATGAAGATTGTACCAAAATTATTGTTCTAACAATAAAACGAAAGGATATTTGATGAGTAGTTAAAAGATTAATTTATTATGACACTGTAACTTGCTTGAATTGAGAATGACTTCGTGAACGCCTGGCTTTTCTTTGTATACGCAGAAAGAAACTATAGGCACAACGATTATTAGTGAATAGGATAGATTGTACTGTAATACTATTCCCTCTATCCTAATCTTTTAAGCCATGAGATAGGATGTTCAGATACATAACATCTTCAATAAATATGCACAACATTATATTCAGATTTATTGAAGATGCTATGATATGAACTAAGACTTCTAATGATTATTTATATATATATATTAGAATGGAGGGAGTAATATTTATGCAAAGACCAGTATATTCGATGCAAAAACTTGTGTTAGTTCACATAACACAAGCATAAATATGTACATATAACGTTACTTCCAATGGTGATTTTATTTTTAATAAATAAGGTGTCCAATTTTGGTGACATGGCAAAGAAGTTATAAAGAAAGAAAGGAAATGAGTTTCATTTAGATGAAAATGGTTATACACCGTATCCTAGATTTGAAACACTATAATACTAGCATTGGAAGAGAGGAGTTTCATTTAATCCTATATACATCCAATGAAAGAAAATAGAATTAAGTTCAATAAAATACCCAAATGAAACTATACATTAGAGAGATTGTTTTATTTGTAGTTTCAAATCATTTTTCATGACATGTCACTCTTGAAAACAATAAAATAAAATCTTCCATTAGAACTAGCCTAATACCTTATCGCGTTTATGTGCGTGGGTGGTTAGGTGTGTGTAAGTGTGTATGGCTGCTAATTTTAGACAAACTTTTTGTCGGACTAATAAGCTAGCCGTCTGATCTAGTACTTTAGTTTTGACTGAACTTGCAGTAGCAGTCTCCAGCGTCATCAGTTTAATTGACAACGAAAGCACAAATAAAATATGCTTTTAGTATGTGATCTTTTACATGTAGGTCTCAATTGCGGCTGCTAGCTTAAAAGATGATGGATCGGAAAAGGCAGCCACTCGCGTTGTGACGGCTTCCGATTGTTGTTGTCCTTCACTAAATCATTTATACGTTTTAAACAAGCAGGAAGCAGCCTCATGTGGTGTGGTTGTATACTGGTATGTCACGTTCACTCGCGTCGGTTCAGCGAAACGATGTCAGTGGTACAAAACTAATTGGGCCACTTAGTTACGTTTCGGGTTACGCACTAGGCCCATAATACGAAGTTTCATGGATCGTTTCCGCCCATGGTGATAGTAAGCCCAAGCTTGCCCTGCGTGTCAGCCCATATTTGGCATCCCACGTTGAAAGCATAATGTTCAAGTTTCCTCCGAAGCTAATTAGGACCCCGGCGCGACCCCCTCCCCAAGATAACCATACTGCCGAGCGAGCCCCACTTCAACTGGAGGAGGTTTGAGCGCAGCAGAAGCCATGCTGAGCTGAGTTGGATCTAGCGGAGGATGACAAGAGGTTCCTCGGCCAGATGATATGACCAAGCGGCCACACCCTGATAAAGACGATGAGCAGCAGCACGAACGCGGTGCAGCGAAAAGGGCCTGGACATTGCTTGTTGATGATGAAAATTGAAAAAGAAGGACATGTCGTCGGTGTCTTGAACGGCTAACCTTCTCCCTTGAGTATACTGTCGAGGACACGGATCAATGCAACAGAGAAATGACCGACGTCGATGTGATCCACGATAGTGTCAATGTTCCATTGTGGCCTTTACCGTCGCTGGTGGAGGAAACGGAAGAGGAGGATGGTACCAGCTCTCCTAGTCATATGTGTCCAGAGGCGACAATCAGAAAGCTTTGATGTTTTATGAGCACGAAGTTTCACCCCCCATCGCAGAAAGGTTCCTGTGCGAGCCCTTCTGTGACGAGCAGATTAGGAGGAACAATCGTTTCATCTCCCAGGTTTATGCCAGGCTGAAGAGACATTAAATAAAGAACAATCGTTTCTTTAATTCGGCAATTGTTATTAGAGTGTGACGATCCTTACCCTATACCAAGTGTAATAAGTTGTGAACTAGGTCGTTAAGCTATTGTGTTCGATAAAAATTATCAGTCTTGTAGCTTTAAGACCATTCCCATCATAGTGTCATGGTATAAGTTTTTAATATGACAACTAGTATTAGTATAGTGAATTACAACTAAAAGTAACACAAACTATCTATTTTCAACGTTCTGTTTTATCATTCATTTTCAATGAATGTCATCTTTGAATAACAAACTACATAAGGACTAAACATGTTGTGATAATTATTTTACTCCGTACAAAATTAAGACAGGTTGTATAAAACATAATATTATGGAGATTATTTGACCTATTATTTGATAAAGAAATAAGTTTAATTATTATGTGATGAACTGGCTGAAGAGACATTAAATAAAGAACAAATTTTGGAACGCAAATGGAATGACTTAACACTTTAAAAAAATCAGTTATGGAATTAGTTTTGAAGGAAAGTTTTTTTTTCAATTATTAAACGATAACTTTTTTAATTTGTTAGACATCTAGTTTGATTGAAAGGTTATTGTGGTCAACAAAATGGCAAAATTAAGGACCTTGAACATGTGATGGGAAAGGAATTGCAGTATTTGTGTATGGGTTGGATCAAAAGGATTTTTTTATTTTTCTTATGGTTAATTTGTGTGAGGTTACAAATATTAGTTGGATTGCTCTGAGTTTGCACTTTGTGCGAAATGTTCCAAACCGAAGTAATTAGATTGCAACCATCGATTCCCCCAAAAAGTTGTCGACGGTTACGTGTCTCGTTCATAATTCGTTCTCTTGGTATGCGGGTACGAACTACGGTACTAAATTTTTTTTTATTTTTTTTTGCCGAAGCTTTCCAGCTACGGCATAAGTAACAGGAGACGAGGTGATCAGAATTTAGTTTGTTGAGTAGCAAAAGTTGTTTTAGGTGCAACGTTGGAAGGCACAACCCCCCGCTCCTCTAACCCAAATCACTTGCAATATTGCATTGTACGACAGGCAAGCAACGTGTGATGCGATGATTTCCAAACGACCATCATACATACGCATACTACTCAAGGACAAGACGCTTAGCCTTCTGGGGCGTCTGATGAATCACGTGGCAGCATAATACTGCTCCCTCCGTTCTCTCTGCATCCAGGCGACGAAATGACCATGTCCTGTCATCGATCGAAGTAGTACATTCCCTTTCTTTTACCGGCAGCGGCATGGCCGGGAGGCGCGAGCGGCGCTGGTGCCGTGGAGCACGGCAGGAAGCAGCAGCGGCATGTCACGGGCCATGATTGGGCCCTGCTCTCATTGTGCCGGTGGCCTGTGGTGGGATGTGTGATGCGGCCTGGCTGGTGTGTCGATATCCCTTCCCGCAGGCGGACGTACTGATTGATGAGCTATAGCTTGCCCTGGATATTTGGATTTCTGATCAACGCTCGACCGTGCAAAGCTTCAAAACTCAGATATAAGTGACAGAAGTCCATGGAGGCAAAATCGTACTACTTTGAAAACTCATTCGCGAAACCGAGAGAGGTCCAAAAGGCTTGACGCTCCGTCCATGCCTCTCTTAATCTCTTTGTTTGGTGATCATCAGAGTCTGAGCGTGCGAGTAAATTTTCCCGAAACGAGAGAAACCTATCCTATAAAAGAGCAGCGGCCGAACCAGGGGGGGCAGAACACAAATCTTTTTGGCCGTACCCGTTGTACGAACATGATGAGCAGCAGCGGCGTCCCCGGCTGGCGAAACGTGTCGACGGCCCCTCGTTGAACTGGCGAGCCGTGCGGAATGACCGTCGTACCCCCCCGGGCAGCTGTTTGAACGGAAAACACCCGGGCGAGGAGCTGCTCGCGGCCCGAGGGAGGCAGCGCGGTGTGGTGTCAGTGCGGGGGAATAAAAACCGACCGTGTGCCGTCACCTGACGTCGCCACGGAAGATTCCTTCCTTATCCCTTTTTTTTCTCTCTCTCTCTCCCTCTCTCTCTCTCTCCCTCTCTCTTGATAAATTTTCACCGCTTGGCTTCGGCTTCGGCTGATGAGAGTTGCTTGCTGATCACACAGTCTTGTGAATGAGTGAGTGTTCTCTCTCCTAATCCTAATCCCCCGCGGGTCGGGCGGGTCTGCGAGGCCGCAGTGTTGCTGTCTCCGTGTCTCCCTCCCAGATTTAAAAAGATTCTTGGGATCTTTTACGCCCGTCTCTCGCCGTCGCGGCGCCCTAGGAAAGCCGTCGCGTCGTCACACAGCTCCCATAAACAAGTTTTTTTTTTTTACTTACTTATTAACAAAGGTTGGATGGAGATCACGGTCAGTGTCACCAAGTACTAGTATTGTAATCTCGCCGTCACGTGCACGCGTTCACCAGGTCCATCGAGTGCAGGTCGTGATGAGCGAGCGAGGCGGCGGTGATTTTGAATCGTGGCGGGAAGGAGGAGGAGCGTGTGCGTGTTGTTGTGAGTGACCGCGTGCAGGGCTCCTGTACGTGTGCTGATCCACTGATTTTGGGACCGGAGGGACGCTCTGCCGTCCGGTTGTTCGTCAGTTTAGTCCCGTATATTTCGCGACCGAGACGATGATGTGCGGTGTGGGCACGGCGCACGTCACGTGAAAAAGGAGCCGAGATGCCAAGGCCTTGGCTCCCTGCTGGAAAGGTGCCCGGCGCACACGCCAAAGACGCGTCGCAACCAGTTTTACGGCGACCAGCGAGAGCGAAATGATGATTCCGTCTTCGTGCGACGGATCACATAGATGACGCAACTCAAGCGGCTGCATATATAAGTACAGTGCAGTGTTGTTCGCGACTCGGCAACGTTCAAATTCTCATCATTGGTGCTACCTATTAGCTCCATTCCATTGGATGGAAACTAGCGTTGGGAGCACCCTGCCCAGCTTCCAAAGAAAGTGCACTCCCATCCATGATGATGACGACGGTGATGGAGTGGACTCGATGCGCTTGTTGCACGGTTCATCTCACGCGCGCATGGACGATGTACAAATGATGGTGGGTATGCATGATGATGGGCGCGCGTTGGTTCACGCGAGTTCCAAAACCGCGCGCCACCGGCCGTCCGGTACGAAATAGTGCAGTAAATGAGTTGGTTTGCTAGAGCCGAGCAGCTCGTACATCTCGTCACGTACGTACCTGCCATACGGCGCGAGATGTGTGTGTAGATGCAATCATGCACATGTGGGATCATCACGCAGTACACAGCAGCCCCATTACACACACCGTGAAATAAACCAAGGGTTCAAATTCGAAAGCAAGCTGCCAAATCGGGCGAAGCAGCCGCTCCATTACTCTTCCGCACCGCGCCATCAAAACGGTTAAAAATAAACAGGCCATAACATCGCCTCCTGCCGGCTACACCAGCGGCATCCTGATTGCGGAAAAGGCACAATCATGCATGTTTTTACCGCACAGTGAAAGACACGCAACATGCTCATCACGCCCTGCTACTATACGGTTATTATTATTGCACGAAGACGACCAAAATTTTTACTACAAACCAAGGCCCTGGGCTGGTGGGCCTGTCACACTCGCAGAGATGGCACTGCACAGGGGCCGGCCGGGTCGGCGCACGTGTAGTGTGCCTGCGGACCAATACACCATCATGCATGCAGTGCAGCTGGATGATACAACTCCTATGTGTGTGATCGAGTGAGCACAGTGCCGCCCGGCGCGCATGCATGTCCCGGCCTCTGGGCGCGATCATGATTCATGAGGCCTCGCTCCTCTGGCTCGTCTCAACTCCAGCCAAGCCGCGGCATGCATGCCATTGGAAGTATTTATGCGACCTTTCAGGTAGTATCACCTTTTTCAATTGAATTGGAAGCCTGCTACAGCTAGCTCTTATCTACCCGCAGCATCTGCAATGCATGCTGGTAGACTAGTAGCACCACTAGTGCTAAGCTCCAACCAGGCTGCCGGCCAGCAGCTATAGCTTCCCGTCCGTGCGAGATCTACCGGATCCTGCTTTTGCCGTTGGCCAGTACGTAGCCTTTTTGCCATGCCCAGCTTAGCTAGCTAAGGAGTACATTCATTGGATCTTCCGTGGAGGAGACGCGGCAACAGTAGTAGTGCCTCACGGGAGCGGCACTGTGCTAGCTATAGGCCGGTGGCAGTTTTTTGATCCGAAAGAGGACTGCCAGTTACTAGTATCGAGCAAGCAGTGGTTGGGAGAAGACTCGCAGCTCGTCTACCTGTGCGGCTGCAACGGCCGAACCCGAACTGGAGCACAACGTATCGCATCTGGATAGTAAGTCCATCCCGTGCTGTTTGGATGCGTCTGAAACTGATTCCACCTCTTACTACTGTCGCAATTTGTTTTGGGCTGAGGCTCGCAACAAACCCGTCCGCCGGCCGCATCGATCGCGTCTCGTGCCGCGCTCAGTCCCCGCTCGTCCTATGTGCGTCTCTTTTCTTGGCGTTTGCTTTCCCGCCGCAAACAACTTGCATCGTCGGTTCCAGTAGACTAGACAGACACCAGTGCGTACGTCCCACACCAGCTGCGTGTTTTATTTTCCTTTTTTTTTTTCTTTCTTTCTGGTTTGCAATGCAATGCAATTGAAGGGTAGGGAGAAGGTAGTTCTGAATTGATGCAAAGATAGGTCAGTCGCCGTTCAAGGGTAATAATAGTACTGTAGAGTCCTGGGTTCCAAAAATGCGGTCTACTACTACAGCTGTTGCGCCACGACTGGCTTCCTTTTTCCTCCCTTGAGCCTCCCTCCTCCGCTCCTTTCTTGTTTGCGTCTTTTTGGGCTGACGCTGTCCCTTTTCGAACCTCGAGTCCTCCCCCAAACAAAATCTCCTCTCCTCTCTCTCTCTCTCATTCCCACGCCACATCCAACGCATATGACGCCACCTCCTCGATTGGCCCTAATGCGATGAGTATTTTGTTAATGGCATACTAGTATGGCTGTGGCTGAAGAGAGAGAGAGAGAGAGACTAGTACTAATGAGCTCGCTCACTGACCCCTTCTTATTTCCCTCTCGTATTCAAACCTCAGCCGCCTTTTAACTCACTCACACTCTCCTCTCGTCTTGGGCTCCGTACCGTAGCGAGCAGCACTCTTCTAGATTCCACGTTCCGGCGAGGGATGGGCAAGGCGGCGCGGTGGTTCCGCAACATCCTCGGCAAGAAGGACCAGAGCAGCAAAGAGCATAATAAGCCCAAGCCGGAGGAGCAGCACCCGCTTCCGCCTGCCAACGCCAAGCGGTGGAGCTTCGGCAAGTCGTCCCGCGACTCGGCCGCGGCGGCGGCGGGAGGTAGCGGGAGCAACGCGGCGATCGCGCGTGCGGCGGAGGCGGCGTGGCTGAGGTCGGCGGCGTACGGCGAGTCGGAGCGCGAGCGGGCGCAGAGCAAGCACGCCATCGCGGTCGCCGCGGCCACGGCTGCGGCGGCGGACGCGGCGGTGGCCGCGGCGCAGGCGGCCGTCGCCGTCGTCAGGCTCACCAGCAAGGGCCCGCCGCCGGTGCTCGCCACCGCCGGCGGACGCGCCGCCGTCAGGATCCAGACGGCGTTCCGGGGATTCCTGGTAAGCACATTTGCGGAACCAAAAATCACAAAAATATACTACGTAGTAGATTCTTTTGTTTCCGGTCTCGCTCTTTGATCCAACAGTGCTGTGCTGTTGTTGGTCATTCATCTGTTTCATCCAATGTGTGTGTGTATATATATATATATAGGCGAAGAAGGCGTTGCGTGCGCTCAAGGCGATTGTGAAGCTGCAGGCGCTGGTCCGCGGGTACCTGGTGCGCAGGCAGGCCGCCGCCACGCTGCAGAGCATGCAGGCCCTCATCCGCGCGCAGGCCGCCGTGCGAGCCCAACGCGCCGCCGCCGCACTCCATTCCCATCACCTCCACCACCCTCCCGTCCGCCCGCGCTACTCACTGGTAAAGCACACCACATCTCCTGTTAATTAATGACGACGCACAGCTCTAGGCGTGCTTAATTTTGTTGCTGACGTGTTGTTGGGAACGAACAACGCCGGTGGTGCAGCAAGACGACACGCGGAGCGAGCACGGCGGCACCAGCCGGCGCATGTCGGCGAGCATCGACTCGTCCTCGTCGACGACGTACGGGTACGACCGCAGCCCGAAGATCGTGGAGGTGGACCCGGGCCAGGGTCAGGGCCGGCCCAAGTCCCGCTCCTCCTCCTCCTCCGCGCGCCGGGCAAGCGCACCTCTAACTGCGCCCGACGCCGGCAGCGAGGACTGGAGCGCCAACTCCGTGATCTCGTCCCCGCTGCCCTGCAGCTACCACTTCGCCCCCGGCCCGCCGCGCATCGCCACGTCGTCGCGCCACCACCAGTTCCCCGACCACGACTGCTGCGCGACGGCCCGCGACTCCGTTGAGAAGGCCCGGCCCGCCACGGCCCAGAGCACGCCGCGCTACATGACGTCCTCCTTCGCGCCGCCCACCCCCGCTAAGTCCGTCGCCGGCTGCGGCGGAGGATACTCGCCGTCGCTCCTCAACTGCCCGGGCTACATGTCCAGCACGCAGTCGTCGGAGGCCAAGTCGCGGTCGCAGAGCGCTCCCAAGCAGCGGCCCGAGCTCTGCTGCGCCGCCGGCGGGGGGAGGAAGCGGGTGCCGCTCAGCGAGGTGGTGGTCGCCGTCGAAGCCGCAAGGGCGAGCCTGCACCACCACCGGGCGTCGTGCAACAGCCCGGCGCAGGAGGGCGCGTTCAGCTTCAAGGCGGCGGTCGTCGGCCGCATGGACCGGACCTTAGAAGTCGCCGGCGTCGAGAACGACCGCCTCGCCTTCCTGCAGAGGAGGTGGTGATCCATGGTAGTATTTGCAGGCTCGGATGCCAACGACGTGACGAGAGCTTTTGGAGAGTAATTATTATTATTACTAGCGAAATAAGAATGCGTTTTCATGTGTGTTCTTCCGAGTTCTCGTCCTTTTCTTCTTCTTTTTTCTTCTTGGAGTGGATTCTAGTAGTACTTTTTATTGTTCACGATGAGACTAGCTAGTTTTTTTTTTCTTCTTCTCATTTACTTTATCTTTTTGTCAGTGACCAACAAGTGTATCACGAAAGCTTGATTCATAGTGCACTTGGATGTACATTCTTTGCTGCTACTCATATTCTCAAGGTCTATTTGATTGTTTCTTTCACCTCTCTGTTTCTCTGTTTTGTATTTTCGGCCCACAGCATTATGTGAACTGTTGCTGCAATTGTGGATACACCCTCTTTAACTCAATCAACAAACGCGGTAGTGGATACTAATCTGAGGCTACTCAAAATGGGTCGACAAAGGCAGTGTGAAGTCTGTCACCCCAACACGTACGTTGATGCCTGTCGCACCTTATTTATGAAGAAACCCCTCTGCATTGCGCACATTACACGTTGATATTCGTGAGGAAGTAAAGGCACAAGGGTCATTCCACGTGAAATATGTAGTACTAGCATGTTCAATAAGCATGACGTTAGAAGTAGTAGTTCGATTGTAATGCCCTGTTACTGCACTCGTCAGCTGCATACGTGCAAATTGCACACAAGGTTGCAACTTGAAAGTGCAGTGAAATGAAAAAGGCATATCTAAAATAGTTCGATTTACAGAGACTGGAGGAGCTGAAAAATACGGAGGATTGAAGTTCCATCCTACTCTACGGGAACTAGGATGTAGTACGACCAAAAGTCCCACGAATAATTGCAGATTCCTTCCGTAGAGCCCAGTATTGGTTTTGTCCTGCACATCGAGTTAAAAGCTAACGAGACGATCTAGCCTAGGCACAATCAATTGCGACGTGAAAGAAAGGGCGAAGTGAACCGCAATGTTTTTGTCATCTATACTATAGCCTACTAGGTGCCCAAGTTACAAACTCGATTTCAGATTGTGCAAATGAGACGCGGAGGGACGCGACAAACTCGATTTCGCATTTGAATTGGGTGTTGACGTGATGGTGATCTTGATGCGGACCTGGATTTGTCAATCGTCACGTCGCCGGAGGAGACGCGTAGATTTTCGCACGCCATGGCCATGTACGTTGGTGTGGGCTTTGGCCCAGGCCCGCACCCTTGTCTGGCCGACCGGGCCCGACCCGGCCCTACGCTATCAGCACGTGACGAGGGCCCGCCGCGTGCACGTGGGCCTCCGTCCCCGTGCCAGTCCTCCCCTCGCTGCGCCGTAATTAATCCCCAAAGCAAGAAGCTTTGCTGCTGCCCTGTTTGCTGACGCCGCGCTCATGTTCGCTCGTGCGACATGCCTTCACCTCGACTGCTTGTTCTCGTCGTTGGTGACGTCAGCAGCTGGCCACTGTTCGTACACCTTGTCCCCCCTCGCTGAGCGTTTTGTTCTGTGCAGTGAAGCAAAAATCGTGTTTAACTTTTGGCTGCAACAGATTTTTACTACTAGTAATGCACATGCGTATGGTTTCCGAATTTGAATACGACCGCGATCGAATTGAAGGTCCCCATCGCAAGTTGCTGACTCCATCCAGATCGCACTCCCCGTGACAAAGCCAAGGAGCAAGCAGTGCATGTGAGCAGAGCGAGAAGAGAGGGTGCCGGCCGGTTGCGCGATTGATTGAACACGCGGACAGGCAGTCAGTTGAAGACCGGTCAGTGGCAGCAGCTGGTCCTCTTCCTCCCTCCCGTGAGACTTTGAGACCGATTGCAGATGAGAACGATGGCCATGGCAATGAAGTGAACTGAGAATCTCGTCAGAGGCGCGAGATCAGGTCTGTCCATATTTGGGCGCCTTTCCTTTCAGCAATGATTAACTTCTGATTTGATCGATGAGTGGTCTTTCCCCCCTGGATGACCGTGCTACTACCATGCATGCCCCTTCGTGCGACTGGCGCTGGCGGAGTAGTACAGTTTTCTTTTGTTCCTTTTCTGAAGATTCGCCGTTCGCGTCCTTGTTTCTCTGATTTCTTTCTGTACGTTTCAGATTGCCGCTTGCCTTTTTCTCCTTACAAGTACTACTACTGCTGCTTTTCATTACTCTAGATAGATCACTTGCTAGTTTTGTCTTACAAAATGAGCATCCAATTCATGCTTAAATTCAGAGAAAAAATAAGTACTAATGTCCTATGAAAAAAATAGTACTAGTAGTGAAGAAGTTCAGAAATTCGGAATACTAGTAGCAGTGCTCCTGTCCAGATGGATTTGGTTCTGTGCATCGCCTCTCTCTCTCTCTCTCTCTCTTCTTGCATTGAAGCGGTTGGGCATGATGGCTCCGGTTCTTGGTGGCCTGCACATGGAAGCGCTTGACCGGCCGGCCGGCCTGGCGCGGTGGTTCGGCTCTGCTCTCGAGCCCAACTACGACCTGACCGCGCGCCGTCCGAGGCAGGCGCTGCTAGATTTTTGCCGAATTCGAAGCACGACCGGGCCAACAAAATTGGGAAATTTCGCTGAATTCGAAGCAACACCGGGACCGCACCGGGCCAGACGCGTACGGTTTGAATCAGCACACATACTGTTACTGACGCCAGTTCAGCTCTCTCCTCTTGTTCGATCCGTGAGAAAAAAAAAATCTACTTCCAGTAGTGTAACATCCATCCGTGATCCGTGACAAAAAAAAAAAAAAGAGCAAACGTGCACATGAATATACTCTTCCTGTTCACAAAAAAAATCTTTTTAATGAAAATTCGATCTACATATAATGCATCCATAAGCATTTTCCTGCTTATTCATAAGCACTTTCCTGGAGGATCGGATCGGAGCACAGTAACATTATCTGCTGGCTGTAACGTCCTGTCTCTCGTCTCTCTAAGGTCTCGTCCATAATCGATGCCGAATGCGTCTTATCCTGCTGCACCTGTGCTCCTATATTAACATGTCCGCAGGTCAGGGAGACACCTGCACGAGACACTACGTACAAAAATCTGATTCCATAATGCAAATTTGAAAACAGAAGACATATGGAATCAAAGCTTGCTAACATGTCGAGCTTGTTTTGTTGTGCTGTCAGTCACCATAATCCCTAGTGCCAGTGTTGTGATCCCATTTCAGCAAATCGAGAGTAACATCGTCGGAAAGCTTTGCTCATTACTAACATTTATCTGCGGGGCTAATCAGATACTTATTTTTCGCATGCATTTTCTATGATTTGGTTACTGTCAGAGAAATATTTGTCGATCCACAGTATGGTTTTTACTATTTACTACTACGTGTGGATCCAAAAGAGACACTTACTATTTCCAACCAGCGATTGCCTCCAAAATTTAAATAAATGCAGAAAACCTGTGTCAACAAAGTGTGCTGATGAAGAAAATCTGTGTGTCAAGCGAAATATTTGAGAGCCTGCCCCAGTTTTATGTTTATGGAGTATCTGCTAATATTAGATTAGGTCTGCGCGAGTCAACACACGAGCACACAATACGGGGTAAGATTACCTACTGCTACTTCGCTCCCATCCACTCCAGACACATTTGTCAGTAGCGTGCAGGGCATCTTATCAGTTAACTACTTAATAAAGTAATAAAAAAAGTACTTCTGCGGCAACTAAACTACTACCTGTATTTTCCCAAAGTTTGGGTTCTAACTACTGATGTATCCCATAATGAATTTAAATTTATAAAATCTTACCGTCTCATCCAACGATCTTCTTCCTAAGCAAAGCTTATCTAAGCGTGTCTCTCCATTAGATGACTGAAACTTCACTTATGTCTTAGTAAATAAAAACTACTTTCATCTTCATATAAAGAAGTTTCATATAAATATCGACAAATTTCTAAATTTAATACAAAATATTTCTATTAAAATAAGAAAAATTTCTGACGCATACAAACTATTTGTTCCAATTTAGATAAAAAGAAGTTCTAGTCTTACCAAAACAAATTAAGTTAGACCTTCGAAGAAAAAAACAGTTTCAAATAGAATGAACGATGCAACTAAAAGTTCCAGCTTTACTAAAAAAATCATCTTTAATAGAAAAGGATTCTTATAGATATATTTGATTTATTTCAAAAGTATGACTAAAGGAATGCAAAATCTCAGTCTGAGAATTAACAAATCTCTTATTAGTAACACTTAAGTACATGTACTAGCAAACCTTCTTAATCTGACATGATGGGTTAGTTGTGATTTTGTACTTTTAAAAACTTTGGGATTGGACAATGTTTCGTACTACTAGTTTTTTCTAAGTAGGTTCTTAACCGTTGAGAAGACAAACATATAGAGTCCTATTAAACCCTAGTTCTGCACTACTAGTTTTGTCTATGTAGTACTGTCCATTCAAAAAATGAGTTATGTAGTACAGCTGGTTTCAGTTGTTATGCAAAGAAATCGGGAAGCTGCTTCTGCGACGACTAACATGGGGCGCAGTTAATATTCGTGCTTAGTTTATTTGAGCAATTTAATCTGGGAATCTTCCACGAACAACGGCCTGAAGATCAACATTGGATCAGGAAGCATCTAGCTAGAGTTTACTACACTATGTGCTGCTAGACTTGCTGTAGTTAAGAGTACATAATCTTGGAATCCATAACTGGTAACCCATTTTATCGTCGTTGTATATCATGAGCCTAATGTTGGACCTGACCACATACTCTGGCTGAATACCGCTAGGCTTACGTTTTCAGCGTCCGGTACGGTTCCCTCAACCATATAGAAAAATGTTAAATTTGCTGAGCAATAGAACTCAACATTTGGCCGAGCTCAGTGCTCAACATTGGATGCTTTTCCTCATGTTTCATTTTTCTTTAAGTTTTTTAACAGTAGATAAGGTTTTATATGGCATTTTTGAATTAGAAAAATGATTCATTTACGCATGCTTTCACTATCGAAGAGTACTTTAGTCTTTCTGGGTAGGTTGAAAGCGCCACAAGTTTGGACACTGTCCTGCTTGAACCTCGTTGATTACCGTTGCATTACATGACTAAGTATATCATCAACAATGCACTAGATGGCACAAACACAACCCGTTTAACGATCGAGATTGACTTGTCATATTGCTTCATGTAGTTTTCATGTGTTAGAATTATTGTAGAAAATGACTCATGCATTTTACACTACTACAATTACGCTCTGTAGCAGTGGGCCAAAAGGAGCCTCAATGACGGACAATAGAATCGTTACTGGATCTTTGTCACAACTTATTTACATTCTTAGTAACCGCTATTGGACTAGGTGCTACTTAAATTAAAAAAAAACCCTTATCACAACTAGAAGTAGTAGTGCGGGTCCAAGATGGTCCCGAGACCCGCCCTAGACGCGCAGCCGCCGACGCGCCCACCCGCGTCCGCCCGTTCATCCGTGCCCATCGATCCGCCTATCCGCCGCCCCCGTCCGCCCGTCTGCCGTCCCCCGCCCGCCGTGCCGCGTCACGCGACCTCCACCGCCGAAGCCGGCGGAGGAGGAGGGGGAGCCTGTGAGAGGAAGGTCTCCACCGCCAAGCCCTCTGCGGGCACAGCCACCGATGCGCCGCCGCCCCCGTCGCCACCACCACCGCCCCTAGGGTCAATCTGGCGGCAAGGCTCGCCAGATCCAGGAGGGGAGTGGTGCCGTGATGACGGAGGACGACGGCGGTGGCCGACAGGAGACGAACGACGAAGAGGAGGGGGCGGCGCGGCGGTGCCTTGTTCACCAGGAGCACCGCCCGCTGACACCACAACCACCACAGCCTCTGCACATGGCCCCACCAATGGCTACCTTTGCTCGCCATATGAGGAGGAGGAGAGGTGGAGAGGAGGAGAGGTGGCCGGAGGCAGAGGAGACGGCGGCGGGAGCTAACCCTAACCCTAGTGGTGGTGCGGCGCGCGGGGGAGTTGCACTGCTGCGTTGCACCGCCACATATTGATAGAAGGTGGCGGTCGCTAGCCGCGGGCCTGATTGTCAGGCCTGCAGCTAAATGGCCTTTAGGCCCTAGCTGCGGGCCTGACAGAAACCGTGACTTGGTCGTCTAATATTGTAGCGATCCGTGCCACCGTAGTGACGGTCCTGTGATGTCCACCACTATGTTCTTGCGCGTAGTTGCGGTCTTGGTACTTTACCAATCTTAGCGACGGTCTCTTGAACAGCCCGCTACTGAGGTAAAAAAGACTTCCGCCACTATAGAGCCGAATTATAGTAGTGTTAATATTCATGTTTTATGTGTTTAATTTCATGATTTGATTTTTTTTGTTATAAAATTCAGACGAGTTTGAAGCTATCCCAACATGTGTGGCCCGTTTAAAAACTAACGAGCCATGCCTGGGTCGGGCATGACATGTCCCATGAGGTAAATAGCTATGTACGGGGGGGGGGGGGGGGATGGGAAGCGAGGAGGCGGCAACGACATTGGACATCGCAGGCACAAAGATGAAAATTGTGTGGTACACAAAAGATAAGGAGGAGAAAGATAATGATGCATTAAAAAAAGAAAAAATTAAATTGAGAGGTGAGAATGATAATCATTTTAAAAAAATTAAAATTATCATGATAAGTAATATGTGATTGAGAGAGTAGCATTATGCGCTATATATATATATCCTGAGTGAATGTTTTTTTAAATCGTAATTTGTTCAGTTAGTTTTGTCTGGCTGATCTTTTTTCCAATCGTCCCCCGCGAAGAAACCCGCTTCAAACTAGGCCGGAGCGCTATGCGCTACACAGAAGCATACCCGCGTAACCCGCCATTAACGAACTGGCCCAGCTTTCAGCATGGGCGAGCACTGAAACCCATAACGATAGGTCCGTACATGAACGTACGCTGCACCTGTATCAATCCTTTTTTTTTTCTGAAGGAACTGTATCAGTCTTTGATGGCTCGCAGGGTATTGCATTTGCAGTTCCAAAAAATAAAAATAAAAATAACGGTGTTGCCCGTGGCCCGCGCGTGTGGTTCCTCGGTTTCTTCCAAATTTCCAAGTTTTCCAGAGTTCGAATTTGAGTAGACCTTGGGTTGCCTCTGGCTTCAGCGAAAACCTTGGGTTTGAGTAGATTTTAATTTTCCTGTGTTTTATGGAGGAAGGTAAGTCTTTCCAGAGGAAAGGAAAATCGTATTCCTTCGTTCCAAACACTGCATGATGTTAGTATTCCTGAGGAATTGAGTTCCTATGAAATTCCTGCAAAAATCCTTCAACACAAACAGACCCTAAACCTTTCGAGTCCGTAGCGTTTGGCAACCTCTATTCTTAACACAGAGCGTTACTACTAGATGTATTTGAATCCACTAGCTCTCTTTCCTATGGCGGCAAACCTTCGGCCTCTCTCACACCACCTCTTTTCTTTTCTTTTCAGAGCAGTAGATCAACAAAAGAAAGGCAGGACACAGCATTAACGGCCAGATCGTGATGCAATAGAGAGCAGTGAAATCGTCCTCAGCAGGTAGCATTATCGTCGTCAGCAACAGCATCATAACCCCGCATTTAACAAAAAGAGTCCCACGATTGAATGGGATGGGATGGATCATGGAACTGATGCGAATATCGTATCCGTGCATGCAAACCAAGAGGAATAATCCAAACAAAAGGTGGATAGAAACTTAGAAACAATTGAACGGGGCTCACCATTCGTAATCTGCAGGCCAAGGTTCATCATTGGAAAGCAACCACTGGCAACTTAAAAGTGCATGGGACCTAGCTCCTCTGCTAAAACGAATTCAGATCCTAATAGTAGTATGTCCTCGGTCTCGGATACTATCCAATCCTTAATGCTCTGGGGACAAATAAAATAGTTCAAAAAAATAGTAGAAAGGAGGCCAAGTGTGGATGAACACCACAACCATACAGGAACGAAATTGTTCAAACAAGCATTTCAATCTTCTGTGCTCTGGCTGCCATTTTTCTATGCCTGTGCTCTCATTTACTCAAGAGTTAAGAGCCTCTGTTGAGGACCATGTGTAAGGGAAATCAGCACAAGCAATTCTCTGAAACTGAGCAAAGGATTCATTCACCTGCCATTCTCGGCTCCATATAGTAGCGAGTAACTATTATGAGTACGGAGAGCTCAATAATTTCTCAACGCTACGGGCCTCCAAGTTCGAATGCTACTTATCAGAATTGTTAAAATCCTTTATACATACAAATGCACAAGCATTCTGTTAAGGGCCTACTGATGACATACTGTTTTGCTGCTAATGCATACTAGTTGATAATGCATTAAAAAGCTGTTCCTGCAGAAGAAAAGGCAAAGGAAAACAGTATGTATAAGAGACATTGCAACAAACAATATATTTATGAGAAAACAAATCCTGGATTCCGGAAATGTGAGCCTGGCTTTTTATTCTTCCCGGTTCCCAACGTGGAATTCACTGCGACGTATAATCCCTCTCAGGGCACACTGTTTGATGCCCCATTCTGAATCCAACAAAATCATACTATGTGGCTCTGTTCTGTGCAGTGGTAGCCCCGTTCATTCCAGAATTCAGATTTGCACATTCAGGCCTGCGCTTTTTTTTTTTGTAGCAAAATCTAGCTACAAATTCATGTGGCCCTTGTCTGGAGGCAGGATCTAGTAATGATGCTTGGCTTCTGATTCCTTCTGCCCATATGACTGTACCATTCAAATCTTGTTTCTGTCGTTCCTCTATGTATCAGAACTTCGGCAATGTTAAACCACTACATGGAAGCTTTGCAGGAAGAGTTACTCCCTTGAACTTTTTTTTTGTTTGCTCGATATCCCTTGCATTCATTCGAAGTTTGTATCAATCGACGGAATGCTAAGTTCAAAATTTGATTTTGGTTACAAAAAAAAGAAATGTGATACGGTGCTTGGACGGTATCTAAGGCAATACCTCTCCTCAATTAATCTCACCCATTGATATTCAAATTGTTTACTACGATTTTAATCAATTACGATCAGGGATATTTCGACAATTATATTTCATTAATTAGCAGTATACATACTCCTTCGACTCAGATCAAGACATTTTTTTCGCTCTCGGTTCGTCATCTTTCCCGGCCATTGTCGATCCCTGTCCATCCTCATCGCTCTCTGCCCGTCTTGGCCAGCTAGTGCAGCAAGCACTAGTTCCCGTTCTCTCGTGTCGATGGCGTTCGAGGTTGCCATCACTATCGTTGCTGTCTCATATCGAGTTTTTTTTTCTTCTTCTCAGAAACACAGGATAGCTGTGCATCATTTCATTAAGAAGGAGCTTATATCGAGTTTAGATTCAAGTTTCCAGGCTGACTGTGGCTGTAGCAACAGCAGCGCCATGAACAACACCTAGTCCTATCACAATTTCGCGTCATTGCATTGTATTGCATCACCGTGAGGCGTGAGCTGGTTGGGTGGCCTAAAACATGCTCGCATATTACATTTGGGGAACTTATCTGAAAATAGATATCGATTGATTATTTTCCCGTTTCACACGCTTCACCCATATCCTGTGTTTTTCTTTGGGTTTGATTTGTGCATGAAAGCAGATGGGATAAATTGTTGTGCCGAAGAACTGTTAAATTCGCGGTTTAATAAGGATGGTGGCATGGAAATGGCGGTACCCCACCTTCCTGTTCGACACGTGATCTATATATAGACTCCTAAGAGAGACCATCTAAGATATGCTATTAGTAAAAAGCACATCCAGCCTATGCCCTTCGATGTGTCTTTTATCTCTAATCTATAGCATTATCCTTCTTTCACCTTCTTTTCTTTTTTTTTTCTCAGCCTAAAAACCCACTAAAAATGACCATACTATCCTTCCTCTGTAGACCAAAACTCTCTTCCTCCGTTTTCTGTTGATTGACCGAAAGAAAGAACAAAACCCACAACCCTAGCTACGGCGGCGAGTGGATTGAGCACCGGTGACGGCGGGTGGCGAGGCAGGTGCAGCAGCGGCTGGCGAGGCGAGGCGGGCGCGGGCGTGGCTGGACACGGGCCAGGCAGGCGAGGCTTGACGTGGGAGAGGCGAGCGCGGCTGCACTCGGCCTAGGCTAGACACGACCGAGGCGGGCGCGATCGGCGGGGCGCTCTCGGGCCGGGCTAGACACGGTCGAGGCGGGCGCTGCTGGTGGGGGGCGCGCTCGGGCTCAAGCCGGGCAGAGTGGCAACAACAACAGCAGCTCGACGCTCGGGCTCTTGGAGGAATTTTTAAATTCAAATTTTTTAATCAAAAATTAATTTTTTTTGATGCAATGGAATTTTGTTTTTTTACCTCAAAATGAAATTTTGGTGAAAATATGAATACAGAAGCAACAATTACTCCTGGAAGCTCTTGCATCCATTCTGTAAGGGGAAGAGTAGTATGATCATTTCCAGTACGATTTTAGGCTGAGAAAAAAATAAAAATAAGATGAAACAAGAATAATATTATGGATTCGAGACAAAGGGTATATTAGAAGGCATAGATTGGATGCTCTTTACTAATGCCGTATCTTGGATGACCTTCTTTAGGGATGCTATAAATTTAAATAACCCGGCGACAGGCCAAGCGACGGGGGAGGGCGGATGGCAGGATACGCGGTGTTGGAGGCCACGAATGCGGTGCGAGCATCGATTAGGAAGCAGGAAGGCGTGGATGAGATGAAGGCTGCAGCGGCTCCTCCCTCAGAACTACGGTAGTGACGCGTAAGCGAAAAGTGACAGAGGTGGCGCGCATAAGTGTTGCGAGCATCGATGACGCGGCAGCGGAGGCGCACTTGAGGGACGGAGGGAGGCGGCGCGAACACGTCTGCACTGGCAACTGCGGCAGAGCAAAGCTGGTTGGCGCTTTGGTAGTTGATGCCTAATACTGAAAGTACTAAACTAGCCTTCTTCAAATTAGAAAGGGAAAAAATAAATTAGTAGCAGACCCACCAATTTTGATACAAGTCCACAATTCAAAGTACCTTTTATAGCAATGTATCCTATAAGAACCAGGTTTCTATCAGAACTATAAGAACTTCAATCTATATCATAGGATTCTCATCTAATGGCTAGGGGTAGAGGTGGGTTATTTTAACACTTAAACCCTCTACTAATTCCATCTTAATTGTTGTTTTTTTGCTAAACCCCCTCCACTAATCACCTCTTTTCTCTGCCGATCACCCCTGGCGTTCTCGCTAAACCCCCTCCACTAATCACCTGTTTTCTCTGCTGATCGCCCCTGGCGTTCGCACGCATGCCTCTCCTGATCAGTTGACACACGCACGCCCGCCCCTGCCGAGTGTGCCTTCTCTGAGCCGTGAAGATGACACATTTTTCTACATCTCAATTACTGGAACGTTATGACATGGATGGCTGCCGTCGACACCAGGGACAAGACTAATATTACAGCGTCACTACACCATGCATAGAGTTTGTGACCAGCTAGAACAATACTAAAGTTAACCAATTCATTAGACATGCTACGTTACGTTCTTCTTCTCATGCATAAGAAACAGCTAGGATCCATGGACCGAATACATGACGACACACTAGCGAGGGGCGTGCGGAGGCAAAGGGCAGGGGTGATCGCTGCAGGGCATGCGCAGCCAAAGGGCAGGGGCGATCGCTGCGATGGCGTGCACAGGGCGGGGGCGCAGCGGTGTGGCCAGGGCTGGGGCGGGCACAGCGATCGACCAGGGGCAGCGATCGGCTCTAGACTCGATCAGGAGGATTGGCTCGTGTGTGGGGTTAGGGGGGGGGGAGTTAATGAAAAAAGATTTTTATGGTGGGATTAGTAGGGAGGTTAAGTGCTAAATTAATTCACCTCTACCCTTAGCCATTGATCTAGTATCCTGCGATGTGGATTGGAGTTCTCATAGTTTTCATAAGAACCTGGTTCTCATAGGCTACGTTGCCTTATAAGATATCTTCCTATTTTCAATTACTAGATTAGATTTAATAAATAGTTACTATTCATTTAAAACATCATAACAAACCTCTATAAAAAAGTATAATCTTCAGACAGTAGAAAACATTGAATCCTAAGCATGAACCATCCTATGTATCCAGGTCTGATACACCTGATACCATTATTGGGCAGAATAGATCCGTCCAGCGTTGCTGATACAAGGGGATTAAAATTCTGCTCATCAAGTCCCTGACTCCTGTAATGATGCATCATTTTTTGGCTGGACTGATTCTCCCGAGACATTGCAAAACCTGCATCCTCAATGTCATCTCGACATCTTGAAAGAAGTTCGATTCATGAATGCTTTTAAGTGCATGGAATGGAAATGCCAATGTAGAGGAATCGAAATTCTGCTCATTGACTACAGTTTATTTGAAAGAGACTAAACTACAGACTTATATTCGAAACTTTAATAAAAAGAAGTCTATTTCACCTCCCTCAACTATTACAGTGGTTTGGTTTTTATTTTTTGATTATAAAAAATGGATAACATAACTCTCCAAACTTTTAATCTCGTTTGATTTCCTCCTCGAGTGGCTTCTAAAACAGGTTTATCCTACATAGTGAATCCCACAAGTAAGATGCTATGTCATTGTCTTATTTTTTTTCTTCCTTTTTCTTTTCTGATCTCTCTTCTCTCCCTGATATTTGGAGGTACATGTGCCCCTTGACCCAGAGGTTGGTGGCACCTTGTCGGCTAGTGGTCTCTCATCGTAAGGAGTAGGCCTGTTCATCTACGGTTCGGATAAACTAGCTAAGAAACCGGTCGTATTAGACACACCTACGGGTGAACAGTAACTAGTGCAGTGAACAGTAATTCGTACGATGAAATGAACTACCCGATTTCTGGTCGGTTCCACAGTTCCGTCGGTGAACAGCCCTGGTAAGGAGACATGACGTCGTAGTCCCCTCAGATGCCGCCGACACGGCGGAGTTAGGATTTGGCGAAGCGGCCGGCATTCCAGTAGGCACAACGGATCTTGGCCCTGTGTGAGAGCGGCCGCCCGACGGCGTCAACAATGCAGAGCCAACGGTTGATTTCGTGGCTGCGAGGCGGAGCCACGCCACTGGCCAATGAAGAGCAGGGTCGGGGATAGGAAAGGCCCAGCGCAGGGCACACTACAGTAAAAAGAGCCTTTAGCGGCGGTTAGAAACCTACTGTAGTGGTGGATCAATCACACCGCCGCTGTGATTTCGTAGCTAAAAATATCAATTTGTTGCGGCGGGTGCTCCGCAAAGCAAACACTCCGCCGCTAAAACTACCACTGTAGCAGCGGGTGACAATGTCACCTGCCGCTACTAGTGTATCAAAAAAAATAAAAAAAAATCATGGACCCGGTGGGAGGCCCGCATCCACCGTGCTCAGTCCGCTGTCGCCACAGGAAGCTCGGCCCACCGCCCGGGGAGCCGCTCCTAGATCTGCCCGCCGCCATCCGGGGAGCTGCTCCCAGATCTGGCCGCCATCCATGGACCCGCTACCGGATCTGGCCGCCGCCCACGGACCCGCTACCGGATCTGGCCGCCGCCCATGGAGCCGCTACCGGATCAGGCCGCTGCCGCCGCCCACGGAGCCGCTACCGAAAGCCGCCGCCCACGGAGCCGCTACCGAAAGCCGCCGCCGCCGCCGCCTACCCAGATGGATGTGAAGCCGCCGCCTCCCACTAGGATCTAGACGCGAGGAGCCGGATCCAACCGAGCGCCTCCGCCCGCGCGTCTCTGCCCGCCTACCTTCTCCCTGACGCGGCGAGGCTGCCGGAGAGGAGCAGGAGAGAGGCGCCTCCGCCTGTGCGCCTCTGCCTGGGGAGGCTACTTGTCATCGGGAAGCGCGACGCCGGGGAGGGGGGGCGTCGAGAGAGGCCGCTGCTGTCAGGGAGGGCGCGACGCGGGAGGGAGAGAGAGGTGGTCGTGGCCGGGAGTGGAGGAAAGAGAGAGAGGTGAAGTAAGAGTTAGGGTTTGCTGTGTTTTTATAGAAATTAATTAGGCTAAAGTGGGCAGAAAAATAGAAGTGGGCTTCATATCTTAATAGCGACGGTCCACATTGTCAACCGCCGCTAAAAATAAGGTTAATTTTTAACGACGGTTCAAATTATTAACCGCTGCTAAAAATTGATTTTTAGCGACGGTTGATATTGTAAACCACCGCTAAAAATCATTTAGCCACTATAGCGGCGGATTTATTTGCACCCGTCGTTACAACATTTTTAGTACCGTCACTAAAGAGCCTTTTTGTGATAGTGGCAGCGGGACCAGGGTCCATGTTTTGGATCAACGGGAACATGCATGGGCAAGGAAAGAATCATGGGCCTAGTCTCCTTTCCGGCCACGCCGCCTGCGTCCTCTACCCGGCGACCCTGCATCCCTCCATCGGCGGCGGAGGCCATCAAAGCAAGGTATGCCTCCCCTCAGCCGTATTGGTGGAGCGTTAGGGCCAATAATGAACGGACCGGACCAGGGCACCATGATGCCTGCACTCACGGTTGGGGAAGCGAACTTGGAAGCTTGCAAATCCCGTGCTTCGATGTGGGTATGGGCTGTCGTCTTGCCTTCCTTTTGCGTCGCCATATCCTTGGGTACGGCCTATGCTGCCTACGCCGAGCCTCACTCCACCATAGACTCCTTGTGGTGTCTGATGCCCATCATATTATGTGGAGTCCACATGGCAATTGTCTCGGGGATACCGATGTACATGGACCTTTACTTGCCGCGTGCGCCTGTCGTCATCCGAGAAGCTCTCTTTGAGGTTGGTTGGTATTACATCTGCGTACCTCTCATGATAACATCGATTCTCGTTGTGCTTAGTGGTCTCACATGGATGATCGTCACCATGATTTGCTTGTTACTTGTCATAATATTTGGCACAGTTGCATTCTGGGTGTATCTTGTTCGCATGTACACCAAGTAGGGTTGTAGGCTTAGATTCTTACGTAATAATAATATTATTGCTTTGTGACTGTACAAGTGGTTAGGTGTGTTTTCTATAGCGTACAACTGGTCTGCACATGAACCATATGGGTGCGATATTAATAATAAATCTTGTGGTCATAGCACCTTTTGCGACATACATGGTTTATTAGTGATTTATATATTAAAAAAACACATGTATGACCTACTGAGTACACCTGTATTTGCTGATTACTCTCCTTTTTTAAAAAATATCTTCATACAAACATCTTAGTTTAAATTTGTGCTAATCTCATGTCTGAACGTCAAATAAATGAAAACTGGAAGTATGACTTCAAATTAAGATTATGTCGCTGAGGCACAATGAGATCGTGAGCTGCTCTCATGGCTCTGCTCGAGCTGCGCAGCACCATCAGCTTGTTTTGTCTCCTCATTGTACCGGGCCTTCCACTCTAAACGATGAAGTAATTTGAGTTGTTAGCCGAAAGTGAGATTCCTGCTCTCCCTTCTTTCTCCGCAACAACGTCGTCAGTGTATGTCGAATGTTATCTTCAAACGATCCATCATGTTACACAATCTACATAAAAAATGTTATCGAGTGGTTCAGCAGTAGAAATGCTTTCACTTTTCAGTTCGTGCAATGTCACCAGAAATCTAGACAAACAAGGCAATGGAGGAGCTAATCCAAAATTGTAAGCGGAAACAGAAGTGTCACGTACGCATGCTTTCCAGCGGAACAATTTGATTGATGAAACCATAAAAAAAATCCAAGTATATAATAGCTATTTTTGGTAGTTCAATTGAACGTGGATAGTGCTCTTTGTTGTGAAACAACTTAATCGGTTTGTCACAGATTACTCAAGCACAAGCACAAATAGATGAGCATAGATGTAGGAGAGAATTAGGCTCTTGGCTTTTTTTTTTTTTTTTGCGAAAGGAAAACTTTATTAAAGATTAAGTAACGTCATTACGGAACAAAATCGCTTGCCGTTCTTATAGAAAAGGCACAAACGTGCCGTTTGTATTACAGGGTGGACGTGGACTGTAAAATGGTGAATAGGCCAAAGCCTTGACGGCCCTGAATTAATCAAGCCCAATCGTTTTGCACTTCCTCCTTCAAGGTGTCCAGGGAAACAAAATTAGAGGAAGAAATTGATGGTAATCAACACCAATCGCTCTGCACTCAGCTTTAGCAAACGAAAACCAGCCTTCGGCAGCAAGATTCATGGCGAGTCGAAGGATTTCGTCCTATCGTGGTGAGCGGCTGCGTGAGAATGACGTTTTTTTTCTTGACAGTGTCGGCGTGGGGAACAGAGTTGGAAGGGAAGACGACATTGACGGCAGGAACAACGATTCACGGTGATTTGTGTATTGGGCTTATCATGGGCTGGGGAGGTCTGACCCAATACGTTGGGCATTATCACACGGTTGCAAAGGAGCAAATCACATTGTCCAAGCTAAAACCAACGGTTCCGATGAGCAACGGCATGGCTGTGCCGTTAGTACTAAGACGGCAGATGATTTCGTTCCCCTCATTACAGGGTTGACTAGAAAGACGCTCCTGAAGAATCAGGTACTGAATACAGACCGGGACACTAGAAAAGGGAACTCTACTCACAGCACGATGTTTAGACTCTTGTGCTAAAACATGAGCGACTTTATTTTGATTTTTACTAATCTTCCTAACAAAAACAGCATCTTTTTCATCCCTCACTATGGGAAAACCTGTCTTTGGCGAGTGTCCGACAAGGGCAAGGCAACGTCCGACGTGTTCAGCTGATAATACATTGCTGATAATGCATTAAAAAGCTGTTCCTGTAGAAGAGAAGGCAAAGGAAAAAGGTATGTATAAGAGGCATTGCAGCAAACAATCTGTTTATAAGAAAACAGATCCTGGGCTCCAGAAATTATAGCCTGGCTTTTTATTCTTCCCGGTCCCAACGTGGAATTCACTGCGACGTATAATCCCTCTCACTCTCAGGGCACACTGTTTGATGCCCCATTCTGAATCCAATAAAATCATACTCTGTGGCTCCGTTCTGTGCAGTGGTAGCCCAGTTCATTCCAGAATTCAGATTTTGCACATTCAGGCCTGCGCTTTTTTGTAGCAAAATCTGGCTACAAATTCATGTGAGCCTTTTCTGGAGGCAGGGTCTAGTAATGATGCTTGGCTTCTGATTCCTGCTGTCCATATGAGACTATACCACTCAAATCTTGTTTCTGTCGTTTCCTTTATGCATCAAAACCTCGGCAATGTTAAACCACTATTTTGTTACAAAAACTATAATCTTCAGGCAGAAGAAAACGTTGAATCCTAAGCATGGACCATCCTATGTAGACGTATCCAGGTCTGATACACCTGATACCATCACTGGGCTGAACAGATTTCTGCAGCGCTGCTGATGCAAAGGGGATTAAAATTCTGCTCCCTGAGTCCCTGACTCCTGTAATGGCTGCAGAAATTTTGGGCTGGAGTGATTCTCCCGAGACACTGCAAGCCTGCATCTTCACTCTCCTCTCGACATCATGAAAGAAAATCGATTCATGAACAAGTGCATGGAATGGAACGGCCAATGTAGAGGAATCGGTATTCTGCTCATTAACTACTGTTTATTTGAAAGAGACCAAGTACAGACTTATATTGAAAACTTTAGTAGTACATACTAATAAACTTTTTCTGAGTATTAATAACATCTTCGAGTTCTATTTTCTGCAATAGAAAATTTGTATGTGTTCAATGACTTAGGGTTTAGGTGTATTAGTAAGGGCCCATGCCTACTCAAGTAGGCCCAGATAGAGAAACATGGGCATCGAACAATAAGTACTACTCTCTTTCTTTTCTATATACATAAAAAAGGACTCTGAAAAGTAATTCGAGAAAGCACTGAAAAATTGACATTACACAATTATATTCCTTTGAGAAACATGGACCAGGAACAGTGTTAGGAACTAGAATCAGCATCGCAAGCATGCCATTGTGGGCAAGTTAAGTACAGGTGTTTTTAGAGCCTCGTGATCACAACCTTCTACACTGCATCTCTGAACAGGCATCAAATTTCAAGGTGCGTTCTCTGAGTTCAATCTTGGTTGAGTCTATAGCTTCTTCCACTGAAGGCACCGGAGCCAGTGCTAGCTGGTTCTTGGTTGATTCTGTAGCTTCTTCCTCTGAAGGCACTGGGACCAGTGCTGGCTGGCCTGATTGGAGAGTTTGCCTGCACTCCTAATTTGAATCGAGCAACAATCCAGTGTCTGTGCAAGTGCAGCAGGTTAAGGAGACAGAGCAATAAATATTTGTGATTAAAGTAGCAAGACCACATAGTTTGATGTAGGTATAAGCAAATTTAGAGAAAGAAGGCTTTGGCCGTAATAGTAGTGTAAAAGGATACACCCATTTTGGAGTCTTCAGGAAGTTCTTTCCGGTGGCTAGTGGGTGCAACACTGCAAGGAAGTAGTACAGATGTCCTACCATAATACCCATAAGGCCAGGAAGTATTGGTGACCCAAATATCACATCCAATGCAAGCATAACCCATGGAAGATAGAATGACTGCAAAGAAGAGAGTACATTAACAACTTAAGCATACTATCAGCAAGACCACAAGGCCTACGTCATCAATTGTGAAACATAAAAATGAAGAACATAGTAATGTTGCATACCCTCAATGGGATGATGCCATATATATTTATCTGTGCATTCGGATACTCTCTGCTCCAGACATAAAGAAGCATGCTGACCATAGGTATTCCCAAGTAGTAAAACTCCAGTTGTGGAATAGCAGACAATATCTGATTCAAGCAATATAGAGTTGTATGCAAGTTTAGAAATGGTTCAAGTCACTGCCTTTCGGTTTTGAATGCAAAGGTTAAAAAAACCACTGACCAGCAGTGAGATGGCACCAAATATCATCATCCATAAGAAGTCTGCAGTCCGCCTTTCAAATGCACCCTTTTCTAATTGCACACCATACCTTGCTCTAAATGCCAAAATACAGAAATCAATTTCAAACAACCGCTGCTAGTTTACAGCTATAATATTATGGAAGTAAACATATTATAAACAGCATTCAATAGAAATTATCTTACATCATTAGAAGGCGAATACCAAAGTTGATGGAAAATTTACCCAGGAAAAAGAAAGTTGTGAACAGCCTCCATATCTGCAAGGTCCGGAAACTTCTTTAGAGGTATGTGATATGGAGCAGGAGTGCAAAACAGATATTGTATATGTTTCAACACAAAATAGGACAGACAGCACTGCTGCTGAAATTGAACCAAAATGCTCTGATATTAGGCATTACATAACAGAAGGAAGAGTATGCAAGAATAAATATCCAAGAGTAGATTAAAGATCAACAGCTCCTAATTTGCTCGACATAATCATGCAAGGTATGAATCCAACATGTTACGAAAAACAAGTCCCATCCCTCCTAATGCAGGTCATGAAGTTTGAGGAACAACAATCTGAACCGATATTGTACATGTTTCAACACAAAAATATGACAGACGACACTGCTGTTGAAATCGAACAAAAAAAAAAAGCTCTGATATTAGTTACATAACAAAAGGAAGAGTATGCAAGAACAAATATCCAAGAGTAGATTAAAGATCAACATCTCCTTATTTGCTCGACATAATCATGCAAGGTATGAATCCAGCATGTTACAAAAAACAAGTCCCCTTCCCTCCTAATGCAGATTCATGAAGTTTGAGGTTCAACAATCTGAAACAGTATTGTACACGTTTCAACACAAAATATGACAGGCGGCACTGCTGTTGAAATTGAACCAAAATGCTCTGACATCAGACATTACATGACAGAAGGAAGAGTATGCAAGAACAAAAATCTAAGAGTAGATTAAAGATCAACAGCTCCTAATTTGCTGGACATAATCACGCAAGGTATGAATCCCAGCATGTTACAAATAACAGCCCTCATCCCTTCTAATGCAGGTTGATGAAGTTTACGAAACAACAATCTGAAACTGCACTAATATAGGTGTAGGAAACGGGAAAACAGAAACAGACACAAACCTGAAAGTGCTTGAACACAGAAGGGTAGTACAAGGCGAAAAAGGATGGGCTCAGTATCTGGAGCTGAACAAGAGTGGCAGTTAAGACACACAATGTCCCAAATGCCTTGCTTATAGGTGGAAGAGAATTGTACCACCTGAAATAGGCAAATGAATTAGCATACATTTCAAAGAAGCTTCAGAATCAAAGAATTTACAGGCTTGTTTCTATAATACTTAATCATCTATAAAGTAGTGATAACTTACATGTCATGCACAAAGTAAATCAATTATAGAGCATCACTCAGAAGTTAAGTCTACCAACAGCGACTCAATACTTCCTGCTTGCAATGTAAGTACAACAAAAATGTAAAGAGCTATGTGGATTATGCTAGTTATGGCATCTAGGGTTAGGGTGCCTCATTGTACATATCCAATTTATGTTGATTATGCTGTAAAGCATATTATCATTTTTGGTAATGCCAGTGTTTTATGCAAATTTCATACGATTGTGCCCTTTCCCATATTTGTTACCCCCATTTTATTATTTTTGTTAGGACAACACGAACAAAAATAGAGGTAGTTCAATCCCTCTATGCAAAAAAAATACAAATAGATACCGGGACAAGCTGTTCTTTCTTTCTAAATCTAAATCATATAATGGTCTGTATCCATTACCCTGCTCTTTAGCCCACTCAAAGACTATATGAAAACCCAAGTCTTAGTTAAAAGTGACAGATCTGAAAACAATAGTGTTTGCAACTAGAGTCATGGATCAATCATTTTTTACTAGAGAAAATAAAAACAGCTTTAGATGATCAGATCTATATGTTCAATTTTTAACAGTCAATGAAATGACAGGTGTCTCATCATGCCATGAACGATCATAAAACATGTCATCTTCATCTAGGCATATTAAACACACTAGATACCCAGAAGCTAGGTTTACAAGGTGAAAGACAAGACATTGGTATTGTAAATTTCAAAGTGAGAAAAACACTAGAATATTGTCACTTTATAAAGTAGCTCTTTTTGCACCAGGTAATGAACACTCAGGTCTTCATTATCCATAATCATGCCTCTAATACAACAACCTAGACACCGTGGAACAATTATTATCAAAGACAATGAGTCTGCAGCATGAACAGTCGTTGAACTAATCGAAACAACAGTGATCTTTAAGCGTTACATATTGTCATCAACGACACAATCACATAAACTACCTGTCAAACATCACGACGTTTGAGGCGCATGGAAAAAAGGAGTGGTATTCCAACTCGACGAAAATGGGGCCTCAAAGGAACCAATTCAGGAAATTCAATTTTACGGAATAATAACTACAAGGAGACTATCAACGCTGTCTCCAATATCACAAACTACCCCTGACAGTCATAACAAACCCTTCATCTATAGATAGCTCAAACTCGCACTAACGAGCTTACAGCAGTCCAGCTACATTCAGATCAGATCACCACAGTCCATAGGTAAACGAAGAACACGAAGTCATGAACCAATCAGTCCAAATCCAACTCCCAATATGATATCCTAAGGGCCCAATTCGGCACCACGAACGAACCAAATTTGCCCTCAACCGCGAGCTCTCACAACCCCGTGATAAACACATCCCATCAAAATCATAGAGCTGGTCAAATTACTCGGATGGACTGAGCTCAAATATTCCAATAAATCCCCAAACCTAACCACGAGAACCAAATCCGCGCGTAGGAATCTAGGATTCGGGCACGAGAACAGATGAGACCATTGGAAGAATCGAGGGTACTCACTCGGCGGGGGAAGACATCTCGTCGCGTCGATCGATTCGAAGCCCCTCGATCTTTCACTTGTGGGGTTGCCGCGTTCGCTTCCTTGTTCTCGTCGAACCGTTGGAAGGACAGAAAAAGAGTCGGTCGCTGGGTGCTGGGGATGAACGGGAGGTCGCTGCGCGAAAATTCCAGAGGGGAAGAAGCGAGAGCAGCCGTTGAGTTTCGATCGGACGGATCACACGGTTTGGACACGTAGTTTGGGGAGCAGCGGCGCACGCGATTGGCCGGGTGTACGCGGCCGGTTGCTGAGGGGCGTCCGTTAGAGTATCTCAATCCCCGCCTGTAAAATTGAGCCCGCAAATCTTATTTGTAGCCTGGCCTGTAAAAAATAGAGCTCGCAAATTCAGTCCGAGCTCCAGCGGTAAAAGTACATTAAGCCCCTAATTTCTGGTGGATCCTATCTGTTAGTGGAACCCTCTTTCTTCTCCATCGAGTCGTGCCGCTGCCCAGCCCGCAGCCCCTTCGCGCTCTGCTTCAACGCCGTCGTGTTTGCCGCCTCGCGGTCGGCTGGATCTAGCGGTGGAGGGCGAGGGCGGCCACGATGGCAACTAGGGGAGGGAGGTGACGCGCCCGGCTGACCACGATAGGAGGGAGGCGGCGCGCCACCCACCTGCGTCGCAAGATCCAAGCCCAGGCAGATCTCGACGTCGGAGGAGGGTGGGACTGAGACGGCAGCGCCACCGCTCAAGCTTCTGTCGGTCGTCGAGGGAGCAGACCTCGTCGCCGGAGGAGGGAGGGAGGCGGCGAGAGGAGAGGCGGCGGGCCGGTGGCCTAGGGAGGGAGGCGGCGAGCCGACGGCGAGAGGAGAGGCCGCGCATCAACGACGGTGATGCGGCGTCCGATGCAAGAGAGAGAAGAGCTAGAAAGTGAGGAGACAGGAGGAAAAAGAGAAAGAAAAAGAAAAAATATAGAAATAATGAAAAATAGGTGGGGCTCATGTTTTGGAGGGTGTATAGGAGGCTCCAAAACTTGAGGCTGGGAGGGAAAATTTACATGTCCATATAAAATGCATATCCAAATAGAAATTCTACTAGAGTAGATATTTTTATTTGGCATATAAATATTGAGATAAAGGTCTTGATGCATGTCTTTGCTGAAGATGCTCTTAGCATGGCAAAACGTATGTGTTTACGCTAAAATTCACTAAATTTGATAAATATTTATTCATTTATTTATATAGAGAAATTTCAAAACATTTAAATATTACAAAAAATATATATACTGCTGAGTGTTGAGCACCATTGGCGTAGCCAGGATAATATTTTTGGATAGACACATAATATAGAAACAGTGTCAAATAGTATGGTACAGTACGCTACAGTGTTACATTAAGCTTTGCTCACCGGAATATTGGGATAGTCCGAGGCTATCTGGACTTCCCCCGGCTCCGCCACTGCTGAGCACCCTTAAAACCAAAAAAAAAAAAAAAAGAATTTCATCTATGTATTGAAAATCTCTTCCTCAAAGAATCCTATATCTCGTGTACCAATTCTCATTTCTCATGTTGCCACTCTTGTAGCTATGAAATTATTTCATTTACTAGTCCTTAGAATTGGCACAGATGAATTAAATTAGGATTCATAATATAAGTCTTAGAGGAAACAAAAATATAAAGTTCTAGCGAGAAGGGCCTTCTCCTACAAAGAGAATTGTATTTGGGTCAATGAACCCCCTAGCTATATTTGGATCAGGATCCTCGACAATTGGCTCCTCGGCAATCGACCTAGTAGCCGGCTCATCCGCCGTCCGATCCGACCGACTCTTATCTGACGGCTCGCTCCAGTCGAACTCCGTTTTCTTTCTTTTCAATGAACGAACCACGGACTGCTTGGATGAATTCGATCCCCAATGGCGCGTTCCAGCTCGATCTATATTAATGACCATCAAAATAGATGCAATTGAAGATGTAAAATACAAATATGTGATCAGTTTTATTTTATATCATTGATAATGTTGCGAATCTCATGATTTTATGGCTAGGGTTTCATAAGAGAAAAAAATGAAATTGAGGATGAATGAGTTAGTCAAAACGAAATCCACAAGGTTATATGAACGAAGGAATTTATGACGAGCCTGATGAGTAATCGTTTTGGCTTTCATACAATTAGGAATGGGGTCGATTTGGAGGCTCATGGCGCAGGCGAACGAGTAGAGTCGAGTTCGTCGAACTCAGAATGACGCCAGTTGTAGGATAAGATATTGCAGATCGAACGGTAAAAGAGCCAACTGCTCGGTCGACTGCCGTGTAGCCCGACTGCCAACGATCCTGATCAGCTATATTCTAGGTTAATAAATGATGTAACTATCTTTTCTAATTAATAAAGCTAGCCAAATGCTTTCTCTTAAAATAAATCACCTATGCTATGTACATAGTGCCTACATATGTTTTCTAAAAGTTTTAAATAGAATTCTCAAAACTAAAAAATGTTAAAATAAATAAAAAATTTCACAAGTGTTTTGAGACAAAATTTATTGCATAATAGAAGCTTACAAAAAGCTATGAAAGCACCGGTTGCGTGAAAAACAAAGCTTACATGACAATTGAGATCTCGCATCATTTCAAGATAAGGTCAGTCTCAGTTTCATCTTATACTTTTTGAAAGTGTCTCATCAGATTTGAAGATTTATTTTGATGTATGAAATAGTCTTTCTCAGTGCATAATTTTATCTTATGATTTCATATATAAGTTATAGCATTAAATTAACATCTATTTGCTACATTGAGATTGATCAAATATGTTGAGATGAAACTCTATGTTCTCAATGGGAGTTTTAATAGAGTTTCATACCTATGAAACAATGTCAAATGAGTTTCACCCCTATGAAACCCATTTGTCTAGTTTCATATTAATTGCTATAACACGTCATCTCTTTTGTTTATATGGCACCTCATTTAATACTGATAAAACCTTCACTGAGACTAGCCTAATCTACTATGTTAGTATGTTTGAGATGAGTAAACATTTTCTTTCATAAATTCAAATAGTTTAATATTTCTTTCTAATAAAACTAAAGGCATTCGCTCTATCACACTATACTAAACGAGATAAATAGCTTATGCTTGCTACAGTTCAGAAAACCTCCAGAACCCGTGTCTTTTCTAATAACATCTACAATCTTGACGGCCCACTAATGCTTGATGGGCCTCCAAGTGATTGGAGGATGGGTTCAAAACATACGGCGATACAAATAGGCAAGCAACTATGGGGTTGTTTATCCAGGAGATTATTGAGAAGAGAAAGCTTCATAGAGATTGTTTTTATTCATGAGCAAAGAGAGTCTAATGTTGAAGTTCATACTCTAACTTCCCAAGAGGAGTTCTTGAGAAGGTAGATTATTATAGATCAAGAGTTTTTTTATAAGTTGAAGAGCATAAAAAAAATACAGGTTAACAAAGTGGAGTATTGTATGCCAATCAAAAGAACAAGGAGGGCTTGGAATAAAGGACATTGATTTGTAAAATCAATGTCTTCTTAGTAAATGGTTATTTAAGCTAATTAACGAAAATAGTTTGTGGCAAACCATTCTTCGTAGGAAGTACCTTTCAAATAAAACAATTGGTCAGGTTCAGAGGAAACCAGAGGATTCACATTTTTGGTCAGGGCTTATAAAAGTAAATGAACGATTCTTTGGTTTTGGTAGTTTCCGGGTTAACAATGGGACAAATATAAGGTTCTAGGAGGATAAGTGGCTAGAAAATTTCACTCTTAAACAACAATACCCGTCCTTATACTTTATTGCTAGGCGGAAACACATAACAATTGATTCAGTGTTTGGGACAATACCACTTAATATATCCTTTAGTAGGAGTCTAACAGACCAAATCCTAGCTTTATGGCATAATTTAGTTCATAGGATTACGCATGTTAATTTAAATGATAAAAAAGATACTTATTGTTGGGATATACAATAAAAGGGTATCTTTTCCGTTCAATCCATGTGTGTCACAGGATGCAAGAAGTTATAAAATTTAAAACTTTTACTAAAAATCAAAGTTTTCATGTGGTACTTAAAAAAAGGAGTGGTGTTGACAAAGTACAACCTTGTTAAGAGGAATTGGAATGGTTGTAAACGTTGCTTGTTTTGCACAAAGAATGAAACGATCCAACACCTCTTTTTTTATTGTCATTATGCTAAGGTCATATGGAGAGCAGTGTTGTTCACTTTTAATATTAGTAGTCCTAATAGCATTGATCATATGTCTAAAGATTGGTTACTTAGGATTAATCCAAGAACAAAGAATCTCATGCTAGTGGGTGCTTCTGCTCTTTGTTGGGTTATATGGCTTAGTAGGAATAATATTATTTTTAAAAAATCACCTATGAAAACGTATATGTAGGTTCTATTCAGGGGAACACATTGGCTCTGCTACTGGACACAGTTGTAGAAGCATGAGGATGACCAAAAAATGTTGACAGACGCATGCTGCGCTTTGGAGACAACAGTCATGCAGGTCTTTGCCAACCATGAATGGAGTGTGTGTTCCAGGTGTCAGTCATTGCTGTCTAATAAATGTCATCATCCAAACTTTGTTGGTGCTCCATTTCTTTTATTAGGTCATATCTAGATAGTGTGTTCCAGACGAAGTGCTTCATGCACTAATAATGATGTAAACCAAGGCTCTATCCTCTTAAGGAGAAGGCTGGAACTCTTTTCTATTATCTAAAAAAAACTAGGAGTTCTATTTCAACTCTTTGGAGAGTAGAATGGTTTGCCAATCCACTGTAGAAATTTGTAATTCAGTTGTGAATTAATAAAGGGTGAAGTTGCTTAAAAAAACTATGGGGTTGCTTGGATGGATGGCACACTTTACCACACCACATGTTAGGCGTGCTCATCTCGCCTCCACGTTCCTAACATAATGCCTTGATGAGGCCAGATCAGTTTGGCAAATACATTTTGTAAAAATCTTTTGTGGGCTCTAATTGGGGGCCGTGTGATAGAAACAAGTGGTTACGCAAAGCACTCGTTTCACTTTGTTTGGCTCCGGTGTGCGATGCCCCTGTGCCATGGCAGAAACGCCGGCTGGTAGAGAGTTCCGTGTCCCGTGCTGCCATCCCCTCGTGAGTGACGCGAGCAAATGTTTTCGGTTTTGATCCGCCCGTCCTTCACTGCTGGTTGCTGCATCGTGTTTACTCCCCCGGATCCCATGTGACTGCCGGTGATTCTCTGCCGCCTCATCTTATCCCAACGGCCACGCCGTCCTGTGCCGCGTGGGATGATCGGCAGATCCAAGAAAGCGAGAGACCACGTCCTTTCCCCTTATCTCCTCCGTTCCATGATTCCTCCGTGCTCTGCTCCTGTTCTGTCTCGTGGTGGCCCCCGGTTTCATCCTCCTCCTCGAATCCAACAGGGACGAGACAAACCAGACGAAATGGACTACTGAACTCATAATCCATGCCATCGAATATCAGTCAACCAGCGCCAAACGTCAAACTTGATCATACATAGTACCGCGCTTGGAAATTGAAATTGAAATCTACAGTATATATGACTGGTAGCAACAGCATTCGTAGGGGCCAAGAAAGATGATAGAGACGACTGCGCCCAAGTAGCAACAGAGAGCTGTTCTGGGTTCTGGCTCAAACGTTCGTAAGCCCCAAGTAACCGGCAACTCCTTTCATGACAGGGAAATGATTTTGCTTATCCGAGTTTTCCCTGCACCTTCCAGTGTCCCAAGCAACTCGATTTGCAAAAAGAACAATCACAATAAGGGAAGGAGAACACGTGAATTTGGTAAGGAAAAAAATTATGCCGATCAAGGCAAACAATGGGACAGAATTTGATAGGATTCCGATATGTTTGTGTTTCTAAAAAAAAAAATGCATAACACTAAAGTTTTGATAGAGTTCAATTAAGTCATGAAGAAACACAGTCCATTTACAGCGTGTTTCAAATGGACTATTGGGGAAAATCGTGTAGGTTGCCATGCTCTTTCACTACCTTCACTCAAACAATCTGATGCGTTCTGTGTAACATCAAAAAAGTGAAGGAAAAAAAAAGCCTTAAACACTACTCGGCTGTTTTATGCAATCAAAATTCAGCACACAATTGTCTAACATGGTTCAAAAAGCTACAACTGCTCTGCTCCGGCTTTATCTACCCTGACGCGGTAAACGATTTGCTGATCACCAAATTTTATCCTCTGCTCCAGCACGTTGAGAGGTTTTGTCAGCATCTTGATTCTTGATCGGGTCAACAGCAGTCTTCCGGCCAACACCCATCTCCATTCCCCGTCTATTAAAACCAGGCCCCGAAACCCGATCCCGAAAACAAGCAGCGCAAGCCCACCAATCCGCAGTTTCCATCTTTCTCCCCCACACCAGTTTCCTTTTTGCAGCAGCAGCAGGAGGAGCAGTAGCCGGCCATGGACGGCGAGAAGAAGAGCCGGAACCCGAAGAAGGTGTCCCCGGACCACCGCAGCGACCGCAAGTCGGCCACCGGGATGAACGGCGAGCCCAAGAAGGGCGGCCGCGGCGGCAAGTTCACCTGGGAGGGCGCCGACGGCTACACCGACGAGGACCACGACCTCGTCTCCAAGAACAGCGGCCGCGACGCCAAGAAGATCCGCGACGAGGACGATGAGGAGTAGGCCTCGTCGAGCCCCGCCCGCCCCCTGCCGATCGGTCGCCGGCAGCAGTAGTTCTTCTAGTAGTTGGATCGAGTCCAGTGCTGTGTTGGTTCTTAGGATCGTGCTCTTGTGTCTGAACTGAATAATTGAGGTCGCAGATGCTGCTACCACTGGACGGGCAGGGTGTGTAGATATCGTATTGTCTGTTCTTGACTTGCTCATGTTGTTGTGTTCTGAATTCGGTTCTTGGATGGACTGATCTAGTTATCTATCTGAGTCGAAAATTCGTGACCGTGCTATGTTTTTTCTGCTCTGGATCGCTTCGGCTTCTGCTCTGGATGAATGGTTACCTTTTTTTTTTTTTGGATTGAAGGGATTAACGCTCTGGATGAATGTGTTTTGCAACTGACGAGAACGTCTTGAAGTGTCATCGGAAAAAAAAAACATATATCTGTATTCGCTGATCCATCACTGAAGAAGAGATAAAAGGTAGAGTCGAGCGAATACAGATATATGTTTTTTTGTTGGGAGTGATCCATCACGAGAACGTCTTGAACTGAATTATCCCAAATTCCCAAGTAAAACATATTTTACTGCCACGAGATCGCGCATTTTTCATCTCTTCGTAAGCAGGAAAGACATAAATCCTGTCTGCATTACGTGATACAGCAGTGGCAAGAGTCGCTCTTATGATTGCGATCCATCACTCATCAACTATAAAAACCAAAAAAAAATCAGTCATCAATCAACATCATCTGTCATCATAGTCTATCCACTATCCGGTAAATTGTTTCCTTTTTATTTGTTCTGTGGATAACCCGGACAAAATATGTTTTAGGTGCAGCCAATAGAGGCTCTCGTCCTCTGTCCCTATTCATGGGGTACGAGTACGATTAAAGTGCGACCGGAAGTCAGAACGACAAGTGCGATTATCTGCGGCCACTACGTGTTAGTGACAGTATGCAATATTGCAGACGGTTCTTGTTGAAAAATAGGAGTATAAATAACTACTTCCTTTCCAATTTACTTATTATTTTAGCTCTGAACATGAAAATTAAGAGAGATAGATATGTATTATGAAGTGAGAGAGAGGTGCAACAAAAAAATAAGAATGAAAGTAACTAAGAAAAACCGAAGGATGCTAGTATGACAAGTACTACTTTGTTTAAAACTGTTATTATTGTTGTTGATTTTTTTAGTTATATTTAATTATTCAGGAAGGAATACCACCAGCGGGAGCTGGGGCGTTGTATTTTGCTCCATTCAAGAAGGAATACATTGGTCAGGGTGTGAAAGATAAAACATTTTTTTGATAACAACTTCTTATCACAACTTCTTTAGTTTACAAGTGATGCGAGTGAAAAATGGTTATGTTATGGCAATACGGTCTATTTCAAATTTCTCGCATCGGCTGCAGCCCTGTAAGACTCCTACTTCCTGGATCTGTATGCATTATGACTTTATCGAGCACGGTAGGGTAGAGTCCTGATTTTCATTTTGGAGGAAAAATATGCTACAATATAGGCGTGTTTAACAAAAGTGTAACTGGTATGCTTGTTCATCAATAAAAAAAACACGGAGCTATAGGATCAGGATCCGGTGGGTGGTCTTTACTCATCAGTAGCATAGGAAAAGCAGGAGCCCGATATGATCTCGGCCCACTAAATGAATTCCAGGCCCATGGCCATTATCAGGATCTTCTTTTTCTCGACAAGGACAAGGGAGGACAACTGATTGGTACTAGCGTCTTGACTTTTCACCAAGGGGCAATCGTAAAATCAGTCCTGTTTTCGGTTCTAATTCTGAAAACGGTCCTGATTTTTAGATTTTGCAAAAGCGGTCCTGTTTTTCGAGGGTGAAGGTAGAAGGAAGGAGGTCCTATTCTGTTAGAAGGGCTTAACGGTGGTAAATGACATGAAAAAAGACATATGTACCTTTGCACAAATTGTAAAAATGGGTCTGTTTTCATGCAACCTTTACAAAATCGGGTCTGTTGGAAGTTATAACAATGCGAAGCGAATTTTGAACAAATTTCACATAATTTAAATTAATTTGAACCAATAATTAAATCTGATCATTAAATATTTCACATAATTTTGACAACATTTCAACTAAATTTTACTCAAATTGATAAACAAGCATATTTTCAACATTCCCAACTAAAATATCACATTCAAGATACCATTGTGCTATTTTCAACATTCAACCCACATCATCACATAAGTTTCAAATGTGACATTCAAATACATGAGTTTTTACAGCTCACATCATCACAAATACAAGTCCAACAAAAACACAAAATAGCAGATCACTATTACATTCTAACTACATCACATTCAAACCGAACCATGTCCCAAGTCTCCCTCCACCACTTCCTCTTCTTCCCCTTCCCCTACCTCTCCCCCTTGCAGTAGATGGTCTTCCGCCACCAATGGCACTTGCACTTGCACTTCCAGTGTCCATGGCAGTCCCAATTTCAGCTGCACTCTCACTTACACTAGGTCATAAAGAAAGATGTAGGTTACAATAAAAAAAGATGAAAACAAGAGTATGTAATTTAATTGGACTACCACTTACTTGGATGCACTTTGAGGTAATGTGGTACTTGCACTTGCACTTTCAGTGTCCATGGCAGCCCCAATTTCAGTTGCACTGTCACTTGCACTACGTCATAAAGAAAGATGTGGGTTAGAAATTAAAAAGATGAGAACAAGAAGAATATGTAATTCCATTGAACTACCACTTACTTGGATGCACTTGCCAAGAATGATCTCTTCCTCTTTTGATTAGCTGTAGGGCCTCCTTGACAATATTTTGCTGTATGGCCTAGCTTATTACACTCGGTGCATTTTCTCTTCTTCTTAGAGTAATCTCATCTGATCCTTTGATCCTAGAGACTCTTGGTCTTCCAGGTTTCCTCCTCAACTTAGGCTTCTTCAATTTGTATTCAAGATCAACGCGTGGTCATTGTTTTTGGGATGTCATTGGCTTGAAAGTAACTTCATACGTCTTTCTGAACCTCTCAACAGAGAAGTAGTCATGGAGAAAGTCTTCCATATTGACCTCATGGCTAACTTTACCAATAGCTGCTAAAGCATGTATGCAAGGTTTTTCACATACTTGCTAAGCCCTACAACTACATGTATTTTCTAGCAAATTAACTCCATGTCTGATAGCAGCCATTGATACTTCAGCTGTATTGTTGCCACACATTAGAACTTCATGGTCCTTGAGACACTTGCTTTGGGCATTTAGAGACTTGATAATAGTTGGAATGATTCTTCCCACCGTGCCCAGCAAGCGCAACCTGCACGCCCAGCGCGCGTCGACCCCACCGCGCCCACCGCGCGTCGACCCCGCCACGCCCAGGTACACTCGCTCTCACCCTCCTTGGCCGCCGACCGCGCCCGGCTCGCGCCCCTGCTCAGCAGTAGGGTTAGGGTTTCGGGTCCGCCGCCTCCTGCCACGGGATCGTGAGAGTGTTTGAGCGAGGAGAAACAGAGATGGCTTTCGGGTTAAGGGAAGGGGCAATGTGGTCCATTCGTAAAAGATCTAAAGTTTTTACTTTTTTTTATTCAGAAAAGCGCCCACATGTAACGACCTGTTAAAAGAGGACCTCACGGGAGCTTCGCCCTCGAAAAATAGAACCGTTTTTACAAAATCTCAAAAACAGGACCGTTTTCAGAATTGGGGTCCAAAACAGGACCGCTTTTGCAATTGTCCCTTTCACTAACTCGCAACTCCCAAGACATCTGCAAGAATTGAGGAGATTCGCTGCTGATCTGCTCCACACCAGCCGCCAGCTGTGCTACTATGCAGGAAAGCATGCCGGCAATGCCAATGGAGGTCCTCCCTTGTCCTGCCTCCGTTCAAGGATGGACTGCTGGGATAAGTCTTGTGACCGGCGGCCAGTCACTCCAATGCCTCGCGGCCATAGCCTCACATGATGCTCGCCGTAGCCGTAGTACTCCAGTCCTTCACAGCATGGCAGGATATGCAGGAACTGCAGAGTGGAGACACATCTTCTTTCCCCAAACGACGCTCGCGAAGACGGTGGATGGCCCATGGCATAGGTGGCACACGACCGAACCAAGTCAAGAAGCACATAGCAAGCCCATGGCCCATTGCAGCAATGGAAACAAACATTCTTTCTTACTGGCATGACAGGACCGACGAATGCACATTATCACAAGTAGTACTCCATCCGTCCTAAAATAATTGACGTTTTAGATTTAGCCACGGGATTTAAGGAGAAGTGAAAAAGGTAGGTGCATCGGAAACGAGGAGGAGAGATAGAGATAGGGTGTATTGAAAAGAGAGAAAGTTATATCGAAAAGTGAGAATAACAATTATTTTGAGATATTTGAAGTTGGCTAAAGTGTCAAATATTTTAGTAGGGAGGGAGCAGGAAAAAACAACGTAGCACAAGATCACATCAGCCCTCCTGTAGTTATAGTTCCGCTCTTTGTAATCCGTCTGAACTTGCTTAGTAAAAGAACCGGTTTCTGAACAGGCCCTGTAGGAGTATAAGTTCTATCTCACCTCATGCCAAGAGTATGGATGTATGGTGCAACGTCCTCTCCAATTTTGTCATCAAGCATGCCATGGAGGATAATACTATAACAAACAAAACCTTCCCACTCCTCTCCCATCCTTCCCCAAAACAAACAACAAATTCATATACTGTATGTGATGAATTCGTCTTAGCAAACCTGGCCTAAACAGATGGAGAACTAACTTATCCTACAACTGTCATCAAGACTAAAAAGCGTGTTACACGAAAATGCCTGCCTCCTCCCCTACTGCCTGGTTCATCAAGAACAGGGATAACTAATAGCAGGTCAGTTTCAGTTGGCTGTAGCTAACCAGCTTTCATTCGCTAAAAGCACGCTGCTCCAAACAGAAGTACGCACACAAAAGAAAGAAACGTCTTGATTAATCACTAAATGCTCTGTTAGAGCAGTCCGGCTAACAAGCAAGCAGCAGCAATAAGTAAACAACATGGCGCACACTGTCACTGCCTCTCTGCTGGTCATGCATGAACATGGGAGCTTAAAAGTCAGCTGCGCTCGTTGAGTTGAGATGCATGCGGCAAATTATAAGCTCGTAGTTCGTGGATCAGAAACTGTGTGTATTTGGCGCGTCCTCTTCACGGGTCGCACAGCTCGCAGCTCCAAGTTCAGAAAAGCCAGCCTAATCTTTTCGTGTTGACACTGTACGCTGAAAGTTCATGGAAGCACAGGGTCTCAAAAGAGAAACTCATGGAGGCAGCGGGGCCCACATGCAGTTCAATACGGAGTAAACTGGATAACGATTTTACTGGTACTTGTTTTGTACGAGACCATTGGATCCTCAAGCAGTAAAGGGCGAATCAGAAAATTTCCCGGCCGGAGAAATTGGCGTGGGATCGAACATGGTTACTGCCGAAGTTTGCTGCATGGACATCATGGTAGTCATCTTATCTATAACTAGCTTTGAATAAGAGGCTTCAGCTGCTTCTAACTGAAGGGAGTACGTACATACATTTGTAAAAGAAACCTACCAAAGTGCTGTTAAAGCGATCCGGCAATTAAGCGACAACAGGTACTGTCGTTCCAGAGAACCTAGGCCCGCCGCCCGCTCCTCTCGTGAGATCTACTTTTGAGATAATTATGCTGGTGACCAGTAGATGTTGGTAGATCGATCCTAAATATAAAAGATTTGCTTTTGGGATTATGCATGATCAGAAGCCGTAGACCTCTGTACGCGTATGTTGGTAGCTCGCTGATGAAATTGCATTGAGAGGCTGACTAATAACTTTGACAAACGGGTTTGAGACATGGTAGTACATTGCAGCGTCAATGAGGCAGCTAGGTCCACATGCAGCGAAGTACGGAGTATACTTGGGCTCAGAAATGCAGAGTATTAACAGTGTTTCACATTTGGTGGGCCTGGAAGGTGAAAAAAAATTTGATAAATTTTGAATTGATTCGAACATTTCAAATCTACAACGATTACGAGACTCATGCAATGCTTACGGTGCGGAGACCATAACAAGATGTACGTCGTCTTATTAGAGAAGAGAGGCCATAACAGAACTCAAATTTGAGCTAACCAATGCCAAACAAAAAGAACAAAGGTGTACACTTTATTTCACAAATTTGATCATGTTGTTCGTAATCACCAGCCTCAACTTTGTTCTTAACTCTGATTTTTTTTTTGGATTAATCCTGAAATCTTGCACAACTAGCCCTTGGAAACATTTTGGCGACATCGTGTTAGGGCATGCCTGATGACTACTATCTCATCATCGCTAGTCTCATTCCCAGAGCACACATGTGAGCATGCCCATGGGCCATGGCAGATTAAATGATTTTTTTAAAGTTGGTTTACACACTGATATGGGTCACATGGTCAACACTGTCGAGCATTTAGAATGCAATTGAGGGTCATCAACGGCACATAGATTGCTGCCGTTTACGATATGCACGGAGCGCGCCTATATACTCGCAACGTGAAATGCAATAGACGTGTCTATTGCATTGCATTGCATTGCATCATGTGATTTGCCTTTCCTTTCTCGACCCGGAGCTTTCGAGGCTATCAACGGCACAATTCCGGTCACTCAGATCCCCATGCAGTCCTCCTGGAAACTTTGCTGTGTGCTTTACCAACATCATCATCCCGAACCAGCTTTCGAGACTCAGTTTGCCATTTCTCGCCCAAAAACGTTTGGCTTCAGCTGCGCCCTGCACATACTCACGAATTCACGGGTCGTTGTCGTGAACCAACATAGTAGTAGTAGTCTGAACTTTTCTGCAGCTGATGATTTTGTTTCCTTTTTTTTTTTTTGCTGCTTGTTAACGAATGTTTACACCGTTGAGTTACGATCCTAATGACACGAGGGTACAAGGACACAGCGACACTGAACAATGTTCAAGCAGTCCTACAGGCTCCACCCATCACATCCCAGTTCCAGCTGTGTTCTGATCAGAGAGAGAGAGAGAGAGAGAGAGAGAGAGAGAGAGTAGATTGATCAATCAATGCATGCGCAGCAGCTCACCTCCCTCCTGCGCTCCCCACTCTCTCACAAGTGTCCGCACATCTGAAGCGAAGCGAAGAAAGATCTCACCTTGGCAGGAGGAGATCCCAGAAATCAGTCATGAGGCGGCGGCCACCACCTTTCGTCGCCCGTGCCGCCGCCGTGTTCCTGCTTCTTCTGCTGTCCCCTGCCCCGACCTCCCAGCTCGGCCTCGGCGCCGCCATTGGCGCCTGGATCAACGGCGCGCCGCCGCCTTCTACTGCCGCTGATCCCACCCCGTCCTCCTCCTCCGCCGGCCAGCAGCAGGGTGAGCAGCCGAGCCCGGAGTACGCCTCGCTGCAGGCATTGAAGTCCGCCATCACCGACGACCCCCGCGGCGCGCTGTCAACCTGGCACGGTCCCAACGTCTGCGCCTACAAGGGCGTCTACTGCTCCGCCTCCCCGGACGCCGACGCCACGGTGGTCGTCGCCGGCGTAGACCTCAACCGGTTCAACCTCCGCGGCACCCTCCCCGACGCCGCGGTGGCCGGCCTGGCCCACCTCACGTTCCTCCACCTCAACAGCAACCGCCTCTCAGGCGCCGTGCCCGACGCCCTCCGCGACCTGGCCTACCTCACCGAGCTCGACCTCAGCAACAACCTCTTCTCCGGCGCGTTCCCCACCTCCCCTCTCGTCGCGCCCTCCCTCGTCTACCTCGACCTCCGCTTCAACGCCTTCTCCGGCGCCCTCCCACCCGACCTCTTCACCAAACCCAACCTGGACGCCGTCTTCCTCAACAACAACCAGTTCGACGGCGCCATTCCCGACACGCTCTGGTCCTCCCCGGCCACCGTCATCACCCTCGCCAACAACCGCTTCACCGGCCAGCTCCCCTCCACCTACGGCTACACCGGTGGTGGCAGAGTCCGGGAGGCGCTGTTCCTCAACAACAACCTGACCGGGTGCGTGCCGGAGGCGCTGGGCTTCATGCCCAGCATCCAGGTGCTCGATTTAAGCTACAACGCGCTCACCGGCCACCTCCCCGGCACAATCTCCTGCCTGTCCGGGATCGAGGTGCTCAACGTCGCGCACAACCAGCTCACGGGGGAGCTCCCGGACCTGCTCTGCGACCTGCGCCGGATCACCAACCTCTCCGTCGCGTTCAACTTCTTCTCCGGGATCAGCCAGCGCTGCGACCGCCTCGCCGGCCGCAGCATGTTCGACTTTGTGGGCAACTGCGTGCCCGGAAGGGACATGCAGCGGCCGCAGCCGGAGTGTGACGGGTTCGGGGGTGATGGCGGGCTGAGCTGCCTCCGTATCCCCGGGGCGAGGCCGGTTGGGTGCGCCGAGGCGGCGGTGTCGGTTGGCGTTGGCGTTGGAGTCAGTGTTGGGGGACTGCCGTTCGGGTTGCCAGGCGCGTCGGCCGGCGGCGTGGTCACCGTCTCCGTGCCTTGATCACCTCTGCACAATTAATCCGGCACTGCTTTCTTTTTGTGGTATTTTCTTTTTCTTTTTTCTCTTCTGGGGTGGCGAATTAATTTGCCTACTGGAGGATCGTCTTGCCCGTCGCGTCGATCGTCGTTACATGATGACGGTGGTGGTAATTGGTGAATATTGGCTGTTCTTGGCTGGTTAATTAACAGTAGTGTTCTGCATATTCAGTTAACAGTTCTTGTAACAGTTAACATCTCCTCTAACTGTCATCACCGACGACATCGTGGAATGCGTTTGGTCGGTTGGGAAGCACGCATGGTCGTTACTCGTCGCGTGAAGGCGCCATCGTCTTTGTGTGTTCGAGCTGGATCGAATAGGAACAGAGAGAAGGGTGATGCTCGTAGCGACCAGTGCTCGTGCTCGAGAATATAAATGTGGGAAGATCTGGGCGGGGGAGGGAAGGTGGTGGAGTTTAATGGCGCCATGAATGCGAGGCAGGGGGAGGTGGCTCGACGGAGCCAACTGCCGCTCTCCTTACAGCCTGCAGGCAGCGGACCATGTGACCTGCTGCCATCTCCCATCTTCTTGTACGTATACTCCTCTTGTCCTCCAGGCTCCACCACACCTCTCTCGTATTGTACCGTCATGGCCCCGGTCTTTACTAATGTACAGTTACTCACAGATGAGGCTAGACCCTTATGTCAGTGACTACTAAGGCATCAATATTATTGCAAATACTCCATCCCCTAAATCGATGCTCTACTGCTCTAGTCGCTGCTGTTTGCTCCAAGAGCAACGGTTCAAACAATAACCATTACACGAAAGTTGCAGGCTTGCGGCGCGCGAGCTCAATGCGCTGGACCAGAGCTGTTTCAGACAAAGATCCTCTACCCTTGCACCGAGTGACTGAGGTGTGGGCCCTGCAAACGCTACCGTAGCTCAAGGGAATCACGGTTGCATTATTTTTGCCATGGTCGAGTTCCCCTGTTTTCGAGTTCATGTTCGAAACTTCAGATCTGGATATATCAAGTAATAGCATTTATTTACTGAAATGTTGTTGACACAAGGACCAAACGATACTACAATGCCCGCTCAGCTTCATTTCATCAGTCATGAATCACATACTCGCAGTATAACTCAGGCAGGTGGCCACGAGTAGTAAAATCAGAGTTTCCGCTGAAGTACCACGGGCATCCGGCGACCAGGATGACATGCAACCTCCTGGATCTCCTGAGAATAAACTAGATTTATTGAGGGCCGGATCGAAAAATATTAGGCTAAAATCTAATTTATTTTTGCTCTAAAAATATGTAAGGGTTGGTTAGGGTCCTTAAAAGGCCCGTGAGTCGCGATCCATTACCAGACCCACGGGCATCAGGTGTTTTGTTTTCTTTTTTTCCTTGTCACTAATCTTTATTACTTTTGCTAAAAAAACTATTCTCTATCGTTTATTAATGAATTATTATCATACTGTAGTTTTCTATCCATTAAATATTTTATGAATTTGGGCAAGACATAAAAAATATATTTCAACATGTATAAACTATTTCAATATTGCAGCAAAAATATTGAATCATTTTTCTCTAAATTATTGAATTAGCGCATTGATTGAGTTTTCAAAGATATAGAAGATATATTCATTGAGATCTTGTTCATTACATTAATTCTAAACAATACATTTGAAATTCTAAATCAAATAAGATCCACATTGGCTAGATTCACGCTAGCAACAGGGGTCAAATGGTTAATAATGTCTGCCATAGTTCATATCATATCATATTCATCCATCCTTGTCGCGCACAAAACACTAATAACTTTAGTTGTAGAAGCTAAAACATTAGGTAATACAATAAAATGATAATGGTTGCTTTATTTCATATACGTTAACAAATTTAGGCATGGTCAGTTGATCTTGAATCTTCTCTTTTACTTTTTTTTATTAAAATGTTTTGCTTCAAAGCAGTCAATCCCCATTTACAATACATTTAAATTAAAAATTTCAAAACTAAAAACATTGCTTCTTTATAGCTAAATTGATGGGTATATTAATTTTGTATCTTCTCTTGGAACAACATATTTGTATATGTACTGTGCAGTGTAAGAAAGACTTGAGGAACTATGGTGAGAATGATGTATAAGGTATTTGATGACCTACCAACATCATCAATTTTTTTATATAATATCCACCTTGGTTACAATGAATTCATATTAGAACTATGCATTATTTACTCACGACAGCAGTCAATTTTCTTGTCTAATAAATTTTGAGCTGCCACTAAAAAAACACTTTTTAAGATCATTTTTTTGGAAAGCTTTTTGAGAAGGCAGATTTTAGGGCCCAAAAAGCACTTGTTTTCGTTACTACTATGCTATGTGTTATATACTAAGAACTAGATGGCTGAAAAATCTGGATGTTGGAAGCTGAGAAATGGTCTTGATTTTTTTGTTAGAGAGTCCACCCAAAAGTTACTTTGAGGGCAAACGTTGCTCATAGACACACTTTATTATTGACATTTGTTAGTAGAGATTAGTATTTGACGATATTCAACTGATCAGCTGCAGTTCACTCGGGTATGGACTTGAGCAAGGAACTTGTGACTATTCTGTCCGAGTTCCCTTGCGGTGCTGTCCGAGATGCTGCGGCGGATATTCTCATTCATGTTGGACAGCTTCCCGCGACCTGTGTCGCTCGGCGCTCCGGAGGCGGCTGCTGGGCGATATCGGCATCATGGTAGAGAAGGCGGAGGGGCGGCACATCACCAACTAGCAGCTCAACGCCACAAAGAGTGCCTGCCTCACGAGCTTGATCATGTATATCTTGGGCGACAGCGGCACGACGGAGAAGAGGCTCGGCAGTGTCGTCGAGGAGGTGGAGGCTACCCACGGCTGGATAACGTACGTGCACCGGCCGGTGACCACGACGACGTGGACTGGTGCGTGTTCAGGCACCACGTGGAGAAGGAGCGCATTGTGGGGCCTTGCTGCTGCTGGCCGTGGTTGGTGCCAATGCAAGAAGGTGGTGGGCAAGACCACGCTGGTGAAGCACGTACGCGTGGGACGACGAGGCCTCTTGGAGCGCGTCGAGTGGTTCGAGACGCCCGACGTGGTGCGCGCAGAAGAGTACATGCCTCGCGGGCCTGCGCCGCGTCATCCTCGGCGAGCGGCGGGTGGTCTGGCTGCTGGTGCCTGCTCGTGTTCAAGGATCGCGAGGGTGCCGCGGGAGATCTCCCACTGCCTGGAGCGCATGTTCCTCGAGACGCGGGTGCTCGGCCCGCGGCTCCGGGCCAACTACGAGGGTTTCGGCCCATTGGCTCGGGTGCCCCTTTTTCTTTTCTCTTTTCTGGTTTTAATTTTCTATACTAACGAAAATCCATCCCTAACCGTATTTTAAAAGCAAAGTTTTTCACACAATAAAATTCCTGATGCACTCTAATCCAGCATGAATGCAACAAACAATTTTATTTTATTTTGCTTGGGTGATTAATTGTTAATGCTAACACCCTCATTAATTAGGTTAATTTCAATTAATCTAAAACTTCAAAAATTAGGGTGTCACAGCGTGCTTTCGGCAGGCTTCAGTGAAAACTTTCTTCTTAATATATAATATCAGAGCGACGTCGGACCTCTAATCGAATCTTTTTTATATATAATCTAGCTTTTAGCAACTTTTTAAAATCTAACACTTAGAATCTCTTGTGAAAACAAAAAGGCCTCTAAGGTATGGGTCAAAAAGGAGATTATGCACTTTAGAGTTTAGACTCTGCTGAAAATTACAATTGAACGGTATTTGCACATTTCAGTTGTGGATGTGCCACTATGTTCAGCAATGAGTTTCCACCAAATATATGATGGATACGAAACTTAGTCCTTTGGATATGGTTAATAATCTTGAATTGCTTGATAAGCCACCATCGATAATGCTTTCAAAGTAATGATTCCGCCTATCTCAGAAAATAAACAACATATAAATAATAAGTTTACCAATTCATCCGCTCCTACACCTCTATGGTTCTATCATAATGATGCTTATAGGAAACCAACACACGGGCTAGAACTTTCACCTCGAAGCTAAGGTAGCAATTAATAATGATAAATCATGTAAAGTGACATGCCACCTACAAAATTGATTGAAACCCTTTAGATTACTCCCATGTAAATTGTTAGGTGCCAAAAAAATGTTATAAAAAGAGAAGAGGAAGTTATATATTGTTCAATAGCAATAAAGTATAAGTTTAAAAGATCATATTTCCTTATCGTTGGTCGACTAAAAGTTTTAAAAACTTTCAGTCGACGGATTAATGGGTCTGCAGACATAACGAATTCTTAAACATAATAGATCTGCAAAAAGTTAGATTTGATTTGTATGATTTTGTATAAATTTATAGTTTGAAATCCGCAAGATTATTTGTTCGCACTTGCTGTCAAAATTTTTTATCTCATGTATTTTATACAAAAAAATATTATTTATTATTTGTTCGCACTTGTTATCATTTAAATCTCTTAACGGATCTGTTTGCCATGTCTGATAAGGATTGGTGGGACATAGAAAATGATGTGACAGCCGTCGATCGTCGATCCGATGGTCGATAAACAACTGAAAATTAGCAAGGGTCTTAAAATATCTCAAATTCAAAAATGCGTTGGCAATGCGGCATGCATTGAAGTGTGTGATATTATTGCTCACAGCAATAATTGAGTGCCTCAGGAAGCCTAGAAAAAAAACAGAAGGATTCTGATCCCCTGATGCAAATTGGACATCAGAATTAAGGATGCATGCGTATAGAATGGCCATTTTACAATAGAATGGTGTGGAAAAGTTACCTAGAAAGTGTATAATGACTTTTTCTTTGGATAAGTATGTAAAATCACATAGCGGGGAGTTGTTCTGTGACAAATTTATATCTTGTCCTTTTGTATAGTAGATCGATAGAGATATATTGCAACAAAGTCCAAACATTTAATAAACGATATGAAGAGATGTGACATAGTTGGTAGTAGTCATTGTTATAGCATTATGGCACGTATTTTGATTTAATTGTACATAGGCTAAATGACGAGATGAATCATTCCAAAAAAAAAATAAGATAAATCTATTAAGTCTAATTAGATCATGATTTAACAATGTCTCGTAATGATGACTTAATTAGGTTTAATAGAATCATTTTATAATTAACCTCTAACTATATAATTAGTTTTATATTTAATCATCATCTTTAGCATTTCAAATATTGATGTGACAATACTAAAATTTAACCTAAAAAAAACACGCCCAAGTTTCATATATATTTTGTCAGTCACTCCTTTGGCAGTGGGTGAACATGGAATCTTTTTCACTTCAGTGTATGTGCGACTATTTAAGTTTCAAAATTAAATGGTAGCATCGTAATCAACTGTCATTATATAGAATACATACATGAGAGTGATTAGTGAATCAATGATGCGCCATACGAGTAATCATGGGCATCCACTGTAAAAAAAAACTAATAACATACTGCACGGTTAAAAAAACTAAAATCATACTGCATGGAATCAATGTCCAACGTGCACAACCAGTGCGGCCCAATCACCGAGATTACTTTTGGGTTAGGTTCCTTCTTCGTTCCTCAGAACAACCTGTACCTGAGTTGTATTAAAGAAATCAGGATCCAATACAGACGAGGGAAAGATTAGAAAACAATTACAATGAAATTTGAAAAGATCTTCTCGTCCAACTCAACCATAGCAACCATGACGATCTTAATACACTCCCGTCATACGTAGGTTTTTGAAGACCACAGTAATAATCATACGTAGGCTTGTGTCCGAGGTCCATTTTAAAATACTAGGTTGCAATCACCTTCATGCCATGAACGAAAAGCCACAGCTAATAGCACCCCTCTCATAGAGAAAACTACTACTATTTCCATCTTAAAATATTTGACACTTTAGTCAACTTCATTATTCTAAAATATTTGTTATTCTCACTATCCAGTGTAACTTTCTCTTTTTTCTAATACATCTCTATCTCTATCTCTCTACTCCTCGTTTTCTATATACCTACCTTTTACACTTCTCCTTAATTCCCATATCCGAAATTAAAACAACAATTATTTTAGGATGAAGAGAGTGTATGAGATGGACGAGAAACTAACACAAGATTATCTATCATCACCACCCCAATTGTTGAAGAGGTGAGACAAATGTTTCATTTGAACCACTAGATTTACTAGTAGTGGGATGAATTCCCACTCCTTCGTTGCTGGCTGCTGACTGGAGAAGAAGTGCGAGGGGGTCCAAAGGGTAGTGGCGGCTAGAGTTTCTTTATTGGTTGCGCTAGTAAAGCTATTATTTTTATTCCAATTTTCTTATCATTTTAGCTCAAGATATGAAAATTAATGAGATGTGAAAAAATTTGATGAGTAGGAAATAAAGGGGGAGAGATGGACATATATGGAGTAGAAATTTAGAAAGAGATAAAAAATTATTATTAGAAAGTTTGAAGGAAAATTAATTTGAAAAAAATGAAACGATTAGAAAGCGTCGTGTAACGAGGTGCGAATGCGATAGCTCTAGAAACGAGAGGTACGCTGCCGGGGCGGTGGGCCCCACCACCCCCACCCAGCCTTGTCGTGTCTTGCTCTCCCTTATTACGCACGCCTTCCCCCCCTTTCGTTCACGTTATAAATAATAACTCGCCCCGGACTCTCGTTATAACAGTCGCAAACAGCAGTAGTCGCAATGGCAGCGGCCAAGAACAACAGGACGCTCCTCCTCTTCGCCGTCGTGCTCGCCGTCCTCGCGACGACGGGCTCATCTGCGAGACGACGATGGGACCTCCGCCTCCCGTCGGAGTTACCATTAATCGACGAGGCCGCGCCGCTGATCCACATGCTCCGGCCGCGCGAGGCGGCGTCGGGGTCCCACCACCTGGGCCTGCGCGCGCGGGTGCCGTGCGACAGCTGGCGGTTCGCCGTGGAGACGAACAGCGTGCGGGACTGGGACACCGTCCCGGAGCAGTGCGAGCGGTACGTCGGCAACTACATGATGGGCGGCCACTACCGTGCCGACTCGCGCGCCGTCGTCGACGAGGCCGTCGCATACGCCGAGTCGCTCAACCTCACCGGCGCCGGGAAGGAGGTGTGGGTGTTCGACGTCGACGAGACCACGCTGTCCAACCTGCCCTACTACGCCAAGCACGGGTTCGGGTATATTGCTTATCTGTCGCTCTCTTTTGGTCGCGTCGTCTTCTTCTCTAAGATGTTGTTGGCGCACTGGTGTCACATTCATTTGTTTTTAGCGCAAGCAACATACCATTATTTATAGAGGTTTAATTTACCTACTAATGCTTTAACTTGCACGTTATACTCTTTGTTGTCTGCTTTTATTGCCTTTTATTATTTCATACTACCTGAAAGAGAAAAACTGATGCCTGCAAATTTTTCCTCGACGCAAAAAATAAGGGCGGAGCCGTACAACTCGACCGCGTTCGGCGCGTACGCAAAGGAGGCGAACGCGCCGGCGCTGCCGGAGTCGCTGCGGCTGTACAAGCGGCTGCAGGCGCTGGGCATCAAGCCGGTGATCCTCACGGGGCGGCGCGAGGACAAGAGGGAGGCCACGGCCAGCAACCTCGCGCGCGCAGGATACACGGGCTACCTCAAGCTCATCGTCAAGTACGCTCCCTCCTCCGCACGAACGCACTGGTGTTGCAAATTGCTTGCTGCTAATAATATGATTGCATTGCAGGCCGCAGCACGTGCGGGTGCGGTCGCTGGAGTTCAAGTCCGGCGAGCGCAAAAAGCTGGAGGACGCCGGGTACATCATCGTCGGCAACATCGGGGACCAGTGGACCGACATCCTCGGCGCGCCGGAGGGCGCCCGCACCTTCAAGCTGCCCGACCCCATGTACTACGTCGGCTAGCGCGCGTTCGCTCGCTCCCACACCCATATGCTCTGCTCAAGCTCTGCTCTTATACTCAATCATCCCGCAGCTACAAGCAGAGCACGGCCTGCTCCTGTTTTTTTCTTCTTTTTTTTTTTTTTGGTTGGCAAAATAATGCACTATGATTTCTTCAACTGATGATTTGCACTCGGCAAAACTTTTTTGAAACCAGAGAAAAGGCTTGCTTCTGTTCCATGGCGGATGAGTGCGTTACGCTATGGAAAGATTAGCGCACTTCGTTGCGCCCATTTTTGTTTCGATGTCCGCGGCGCGAAAATGTTTGGCTAAAAAATATATAAAAATATCTAGAATAAAAAAGTAAAGAGCATTTCACAAAATTACATAAAGTTATAAACATGCTTGCAAAATGCAGCATACAAACAAATACCTTGATATTTTCTGCAAAGTTATTGTTATTTGAGGGTGAGTTTACATTGCGACCCTCACCCTTTCACATTCACTGCTATAATAGCCGTCACCATGTCACTCTCCCACCCCTTCATGCTCCTTTTTTGAGGTACCAGTCTTCCACTACTTCATGCGCCTGAAGTCCAGTGCACCACCATCACATTCTCTTCTCCCCTCGCTACACTCAATCTCACGGCCACAATGTCACATCATAGCACCGTGCAATTGTGACATCATGGTCGCTCATCCTCTCCTTCTAACACAGCGCTTCGTCGTGGCCGTATTATGATGACAAAGGAGGTGGATGAAAAGTGACGAAACGACCCAACATGGCGAACTGACTATAGGAGCACTATGCAGGAATAACATTAGATGAATAAATCGGTACTATAAAATGCATAATAAATTTTCTATGGTCATTGTGCTAGTACGCTAAAACACACTCCTAATGTGTAGGCGATCTTTTTCTTCACCACAGAAGGCACAGCTAGCAACATTTGAGTTAAAAAACATGCTCAGCTGACAAAAGAGCATGAAAAAGATGGCCAAACAATGGCCGTTGCCGGTTCATATATGGCAGAGAATGTACCACGCTACACGATAGGCTGTGACCACGTCCCTCAAATAGATGTGGCGTTTCCTAACACCATCCACGTCAGTTAAAAATTATCTGGGAGTTGCAAATCATTCTTACATTAGCTTTAGACTATTTGCAGATGTTTTGATTAAGCAATGCCACAAGGATGTCAACCAAGTAGCGCATGAGATAGCAAAAAATGCTTATCATTCGAAACAAACTTGTATTTGGGTTGATGAACCTTATTATTGATGCTCTCATGAACGATGTAACTGTTTTTTGAACGAATAAAAAGCATCAAATGTCATTCCCTAAAGAAAAAACTAGCGATGTCTAAACAGACCGTATCAATCATGCCAGTCCGAAGCACGCAATGTGTGGCCTGACCCAAGTACAGTACACCCTAGTTAATTTTGTGCCAGGTCGGCACGGTTTGAGTCGTGCTTGGGCCAAGGGGGCGGTCCGATAGTCAGCATGAGCCCGACCCCGTTTAAATAGTAGCCTCGTCAAGCATGAATATGGCTCATGAGACACGACGGCCTACAGTTAGTCCACGTGACATGATCTGCTAACAAACCTTATCCGGCCACACGCCTGCACCCTGCCTCACTTGTCACGTACCGCGCCACCGACTTCTCGCTCTTGGATGCGACGACCCTACCTTGCTCGCTGCCGTGCCATGCCGTGAGCTCGTCATCGCCGGTCACCCTTCACCCCGCCACCACAACCTTCTCATCTTCCTCTAGTTGTGGTTCTCGTCCCTATCGCCACCCTTCTCGCCCCCTCCACCGTCACGCCCCTCCACTGATGACGAACTCCCTTCTGCCACCACGCAAGGTCGAGGATGAGCCCTGTCTTGTCGCCGGCCTCATGAGCTTCAATGGGCCATCTGTCGTCATGGGTCTAACGGCCGGTCCGAAACGGCTAATACATTTCCTGTCATGCTGTGAGTCGACGTCGCGACACAACGGACGACACGACATGATCTAAAATGAATTTCATACCATTCCAACCTGAAATATAATGGGTCATGTCTTTTTGGGTTTCGGCCGTGCCGGACGACCCGTTTGAATAACAATACTGTGAATAGTGGAGGCTGCATGTGCTTTCTGGGCCGGCCAGCTTATAGCGCACTAGGCTGTTGATACGCATGAACGTTTCGGCCTGTTTGTATTTTTTTCCAAATTGGATATTTTCATTTCCATGTCTATAACGAACAGATATTATAGGTGGCTAATGGACTGTGCCGGGCTGGCCGACACGAGCCCATCATGGGCCGGGCCATTCTATTAACAGGCTGTGCCTTGTCGACACGATGGGCCTACGCTCAAGCTCAAACACGGCACGACTCGTCTTACATGGGTTGAGCCAGCCCGTTGGCCTGACGGGCTATCCGGGCCAGGCTAGCCCAAAGCTCGATTAAATTTTATATGCATGATTTTTTTCTTCAAAATTTAAATTTTTATCTACAAATTTTTTTTATCAATAAATTTGAACTAAAAAAAATATGATTTTTTAGTGTAAATGTTGAAATATTGATCATTTTATTTGATGGACCATGACGGGTCGGGTCGTGGTTCAGGACTAAATGGGCCATTTCAGAGGCTAGATGGGCCACGTTAAACGGGCCATGCTCGGACCGACATGACAGTCCTGTCATGCTGTGAGTCAAACGTCATGTCTTGTCGTTCTCAGGCTAGGCTAAAATAGGTGGACCTCATGTCGGTTCATTTAGTCCGACCCACTTAGTCAGGTATAACGAAGATCTTAGCGCCTATACGGAAGAAGAATTAAATATTAGACTAGGTGGTCTGGTTCAGAGGATCTCCACCTTGGCATCGTCGTGCAAAAGGAAGGAGGCCCCAGGTGAAGCTGGTCAGTGGGCGCAGGCCGTGTTCCCGCGGCAGAGCTCGTCTAGGAAGCGCCAGCACACGCCGTTGCCAGAGATACACTGGCAGTGGCTGATCCACGACACCCACGGCACCCGTATCGATCGTCCATCCGTGACAGCATTAGCATGGCGGCAGCGTCCGCATCCTGCCGACTCCGAGTCGGTCGTGCGCGTCGGATGCGTCATCCGCACGCACCGACATCCGAACCACTTGCACTCGGACTCTGCTAGACGGGTATAAATCTCAACCTCCGGCCCTCGGGGCTTCATTCCAGCAGCAGATCGTTCCTCCCGCTCTTCGGCGCCTAAACTCGGAACACCCTTCGGGTAACCTCGCGCTCGATCGCGTGCGCGCAAGATGTCGTCTCCGTTCCAGCAGCAGCACCAGGGGATGGAGATGGAGATGGACATGTCGATCTCGAGCGGCGCTCCGTCGCCTTGCGTCAAGGGCTGCGGCTTCTTCGGGAGCCCGGGCACCATGAACATGTGTTCCGTCTGCTTCACGAAGCACCTCCACGACACCGCCCCTGCTGCAGTGGAGGCACCCAAAGCTGAAGAACCCGTCGTCGACATGGAGGAGAAGACGACTGCCGCTGCTCCACCAGCACCGGCACCGGCACCAGCAGCCCTGACGGACGGCGAGATCAAGAAGATGCAGGACCAAGACTGGCGGGAGCGGTGCAGGAAGGCCAAGGAGAACGACTACTACAAGAACAGGTGCGCCGAGTGCTTCAAGAAGATGGGTCTGGCGATGCGGTTCGAGTGCCGTTGCGGCAAGGTCTGCTGCCTCAGCCACCGCAACTCGGAGGCGCACCACTGCTCCTTCAACTACCAGCGCGCCGGCGTCATCTCCATCATCCGCGACAACCCGATCGTCCAGGCAGACAAGCTGCGTGACAGGATCTGAACTTCTGATCGACGATGATTGACATTGGGGAAAGCCACGCACGCAGATGGTGAAGATCGGCGATGCCTTTCCCTTACCTCCCCGTCCTTCCTCCCTTGTGACCAGACCAGCTGTGTCGAAGTTTTACCTCAGCCGTTGGCTCTGTTTCAGATCATCTGATGCAGTTTTTTTTCTCTGCTCGAGATTTGTAATGACAGGATCCTGTCACGTTTGCCAACATAAGAAATTAATTCATGCTCGTCAAGTCTAAGTCTCTGTACGCATTCTTGTTACAAATTGATGATTTTGTACTTTGAAGAAAAGAGGTAATAATTGATGATTTGTTTTTGTTTGATGTGTCCGAACTTGTTTCTACTTTTTTTTTTTTTTTTTGCGATCGAAGATGATATGTTTCTTTCTCTCTCCTACAAATATGTTTCTTTTTTTTTTTGCGGGTGCAGGGTGCTGGTGCGCAGCGCTTGCTCTGGCGCGTCCGCGTCGCATCGTGCGGCGAAAGGGAACTCCGGTGCGCGGCGGCCGGCGGCTGGAACCCGACTTCGCATCGTGCTGCCAAGCCGTACTTTCTTTCGCGCGTCAGTTTTGCATCGTGCGGCCAAGACGTAACACGGTGCGCGGCGGCCGCAACTCGACCGCGACTCTGCGACCGTGACTGCGCGCCCATGTGTTGTGCCATTGCATCTGGAGCGGCCAGGCAGAAGTCAACAATCTCAAACATCAAAAAGTACTTCTTCCACATACGGACTATATAACTCAACACCTCACACACATTACATCTCCCAATGCTTCAGTGAATCTAATGTTTGAAGAGGTTCAATGCCGTCTTCTTTATTTTTTTCCCCCTCATCTATGTTCAACAGGCAAAACAATCTTGTCCCTTCATTTCGTCTCTTCTTGATTCTCTTGAATGAAAGGCAACTCGATGTTTCCTCCCCAGGTCCTACGCCGACGCCGGGGCGCCCTGCAGCGTGCAGTTCCAGCCCGATGATGGCAACGATGACGAGGGGAAGGTCGTGGACGAGCTGGCGCCGGAGGAGATCGCGGTGTTCCTATGGATGCGCTGGGTCATGGCGTGGAGCAGTGCGGCCCTCAGCGCCGCAGGTGACAGAGGCGAGAAATCAGAGCCCGTCGTGGTGGTTCTTCCTGAAGTGTCGCACCTGGTGCTATCAACGCTCGTGTCGACGGGTGCCATCGCGGATAACGCGGGCGTTTGGGACTGGAAGATTTCTAGTGGCGGTTCTTGCTGTTCGGGCTCGGGAAGAGAGGAGGCGGAGTAGCGAGAAGTGGCAGCGGAGGATTAGGATTAGGAGAGGAGGCAGGCCGGTGGGCGGACGTGAGGGCGTTGTGGGGCCCATATATCGGCACCGGATTTTATTGGATGAGGAGGGCGACACATTAAGTGGGATGCAGTGGGATATGCCCAGCAGCGTTGGATTCAAATCTAATGGTTTATATTAGATGATTGATTAAGGGAGGATTAAGCCTGGCTAAGAAGACCGTTTTAAAACTATTAGATAGTAGAGATTAGACCGAAGAGCTGAGGTCTCTAGATTGATAATGATGAGAGTTTACAAAAAAAAAATGACATGACTATAGTAAATTTCTACTATAGACGTAAATTGCCCACTTCTCTGTTTTAAAAAAAGAAAAGAAAAAAGAATTTACCCTCTTCTCCAACTCCAGGTCCAACTGGTCCTGCCGGCAGGCCCATGTCTGCTCATCACCCCTGTGTCTAATGGAAGCTGGCCCTATGGATTTCGCCAAACAAAAAAATGGGGTCCATTGGAAGCCTGCTTATCACCATTCACCAGCATGATGCATGTTTCCTGGGTTACAAACCAGCAGCCCAGTAATGGGATTAGTGACTCTGAGGGATTAGTGACTTCCATTTGAGCAAATTCCTTTTGCTAAAAAAAAAACATCGAGCAAATTCCTTATTCTTTATTCACAAAAAAAATTCCTTATTCTACATAAAAAATAAATTTATCCATTATTTATCATGAAAAATTAGTGTATCCCTCATGCACTATTGAATTTAATTTTGCAATTATCTTTTTTTTGTTATCGGGGTTAATTAATTGTTACTTTTGCTGTTAAGTAGCACTTAAAATAAAATAAAAATTTAATTTTAATAGTGGATAAGGGGCACACAAATTTCTGATAACGAATAAGAGATAAAGATAGCTTCCAATGACAAATAAAGAAATTGCACTAAGTCGAGCTTACAATAGATCCCCACGTGAACCCTTTTGGAACAAGTCCAATGTAGCGTCACAGGAGGAATTACATTTTGAATAGCACATGTATACAGTTGTCTGGTAAGTTTAGATTTGATCTTCTTTAGTCTTTCATCTATTATACATGTTAGAGTATATTGATATTGTTGACTCTTGATGTCATGTCGGTTGATCGTCCGAGTTGGTACATAGGCAATGTCAGTCTCTAGTCTCATCGTCAGTGATGCTCCTGTTGTAAGGGGGGGGGGGGGGAGGGGATGTTAGAGTATACTTGGTTGGTAGTTTAGATATTATATGTGGTTCTAAATAAACTAGACACCATCCGCTTCAATCTTCTATTCCATTTCGTCCACTACCTTCCAATTAGTACATTTCGGGCAGCAGAGTCGAGACAAAAGTGTTGTGCGGACAAAAAAATGTCATACTCTCGAGTTTAAAGTTGATGATCCGGTATAATTTTGGGTGTCATCCACCAAAGGTGTAAAACGGTTTGGAGTCAGAGAAAAACTAGCACCATATAACATTGTCATGTAACCGATCACTATAAGATGTGGACCCGTAGCTTACAAGCTCCAACTGCCGATAGAACTATCGGGTGTACACGACACATTTCATGTATCATAACTCAAGAAATGTCTGAAACCACTAGTGAACATCATATCGGAAGATACTGAGTAGTTACAACCCAATTTAACCCACGCGAAATACCTGATAAGGGTGTTTTATGAAAAGGAAGACAATCAAGGTCCTCAAGATTCAATGGGGCATACTGATGATAAATATATATGGAAATCAGAAGAGTTTCCACCAAATTATTATCCGGAGTTTCTACCAGCATAACCTATTTTCCCTCTCTTAATCTCAGGACGAGATTTCTTTAAGGGGGGAGGGTTGTGACACCCCTGGTATCAAAAAGTTCCAAGAACAACACTTTAGAAATCACAAGAGCTTCAAACAAAAATTTGAACTGAAATTAATCAAATTTAAATTCAAATTAAGCAAACTTTGAATGTCACTTGAACTACAAGTACAAACTTTTCAACATAACTCACACTCACCAAAAATATATGTTGAAGGCCATGATCAAGTAGAATTTTGAGAAAATTTCTCCGATTTTTATCCCATCGGTTAATGCCCTAAATAAATGGTCAAAATGCCAAAAACCATCCCTATTTACAAAATTCCTATTCAAATTCTATTAAGAACTAGTGATAGTTAGCATTTTTATAAAATTAAGCACAATATGTGGAGCATGCCATATTTTTGGTTCCCCTTGGTCGGTTCCAAATTAATTTCCACAAAAATATCAAATACAACCGGCTGTCAGGGTTTGAAAAATTAAATGAAAAAGAAAATCCCCATTGGGACCCACCCGTCAGCGATCTGGAGAAAACACACCCAGCGCCGCGCTCACTCCCCTACCCGTGGTCGCTGCATGGCCGCCGGCGTACGGGCAATGCCCGTTGCCGCGAATCGACGCCCCCACCACTGCTCGGACATCCCCTTTGCCCCCCCCTCTATCCGAATGGTTCTCTCCCCCATTTTTCCCATTTCCCTCTGCTCACTAGCCGCTGCGCACCCGCCATTGGAGCCGCCGAGCTGCTCGCGTTAGTCTCCACTCTCATCGTCAGTGATGCTCCTGTTGTAACTGTGAGGGGTGGGGGGGGGGATGTTAGAGTATACTTGATAGTTTAGATATTATGTTTTTAGAACTTTCATATATATCCAGTATGGTTATAAATAAACTGGACACCATCCGCTTTGAATTTTTCTATTCCCTTCCTCTCCCGTGAAGCTTCCTGGGTCCTAAATAAAGGGAGCACAAACTTCCCTTCTGAGACACAATACAATCTTTTCTCTCTTTCTCATAGCAGTAGTTACAAAGGCGATCATCCTCATCCCGTCGTCTGCGTGCACAGACGTGGGAGAGCAGTGCCTTCAGAACCTCGATCCTCTCATGTTCTTGCACCACCATAGGAGGACAATAAAGTTTTTGCGGAGCGCACAACGCAACTGGTCGCTGATCGTGGTGGCGTTCGCCGACATCTTCTTCATCGCACGAACGACTACACCAACTACTTTCCAACGGCTGCCCCCGTCAATGGAGATGGTGTAATCAACGCAATTCCCATCGCTACTCCCTCTTAGTATGCATTTCATTCTCTAGTTCTTGTTTCGATTCTGTTATTTAATAAAAACGTGGACATGGTGATGTCCTTGTTAGTTAATTTTGATCACTACATAACTTTAGTCATGATCATGCTTTATGTCATTATTTTTTGATTAAATTTAGTAGATTATTGTCTCTAATTCCAACAGTTTTTACTTGCCACCTCTCTGCATTTCCACGGTTAAGCCTCATCTTTTCTGCGTATGAATGAAAAAAAAAGTGCAGATCCATCTATACGCTTGAGCAAACCAGAGCACCAGAAAAGCAATTTCATCGATCATCAATCTCCCTACATATATTGTCTGTCCAATACATCTTATAAATGCCAGCTAAGATAACCGTTCGCGATTCTGCGCCGAAATCAAGGACTCAAATGATCATGGAAGGATTTGATGGAGACACACAGATAGGCTTTCAAGTTTCAACACGCATAGCGTAGGCCTTGCTGATCAGCCAATGTAATACATGGGGTCGGGGAGCTTGAAGGTGCGAGCACCCTCAGGCGCCCCGAGGATGTCGCTCCACTGGTCGCCGATGTTGCCCACGATGACGTAGCCGGCATCGTTGATGAGCTTCTGACGCGCGCCGGACTTGTAGGCGATGGCGGCGACCTTGACGCCCAGGGGCTTCAGAAGCAGCTTCTCCCAGCCGGAGTAGCCCTGGTAGTACAGGTTCTTCACGGTGATGTTCCTCTGGTCCTCTGTGCGGCCCGTCAGGAACACCGGCCGGATACTGAGCGAGATGAGCCTCTTGTACAGCCGCAGCGTCTCTGGCAGCGCTGGTGCGTTCCCCTTGAGCACGTACTCGTTGAAGCTCGTTGCGTTGAACGGGCGAGAACTGACAATACAACAGTACGGTCATTAGCAAGATTTAGTTAAAGATAACAACTATCTAGTGCTGTGCATAGTTACCTGAGTATACCAATTGTAAGCATATACACGTGCGTGGGAGAGGCAGTTAGTTGGTCAACACAGTACGGTCATTAACAAGATTTTGATTAAATTAGGACGGATACGTACCCGAAGCCATGGGTGGCGTAGTAGGGGAGGTTGGAAAGCGACGTCTCGTCGATGTCAAACACCCACGCCTCTTTGCCTTTTCCGGCGAGCTTGAGAGACTCGGCGTAGGCGATGGCCTCGTCGACGACGACGCGCGAGTCGCGCCGGTACTGCTCCCCGAGCATGTAGTGCCCGACGTAGCTCTCGCACTCCGCCGGCACCGTCTTCCAGTCCCGCTTGTTGTAAGCCTCCACGGCGACCCGCCAGCTGTCGCACGGCACGCCGGCGCGGTGGCTCAGCTGCCCGCCGGAGCCCAACACCGGGCGCAGGGCGTGGATCACTTCTGCAGTGCAGGTAGAGGAGGAAATGGCGGCGGCCACGAGAGCCACGAGGAGGAGGAGCTTGGCCATCGCCATTGCCACTACCACCAGCTCTGTCGCCTCTCGGGGCTGAACAATGTGAGATGATGTTGTGCTTTGCTTCGTTTTCAAAAAAGATGTTGCGCTTTGCTTGCCCCGAGCCTAGTGCTGAGCGTTGCTTGTTCGTCAGTGCGTGGTCTTTGAGGTGTTTAATAGACGGTGCGCGCTGCATCGCGCGAACCGGCCGGTAGGCCCGACGTGAGATTCACGTGGAGGTGGGCAGATTTACGAGGCATGGGCAAGTTTATCTTTCTCTTTTCCTCTTCGGGTGCAGGGGTTGGACGACGGTCAAATGAGAGGACAGGGCATGTGCATGATCCGACGGGACGCAAACGGGAAGCACATACGCATGGGTATGTATGCGATAGGTAGGGGCGAGGCTGGCATGCACAGATCACGACGTTTCTGTTTGTGGAATCTTTGTCACGCCCATGATCTGTAAAACTTCCGAGTCGACATGTGATTATTCTCTTCGAAAGACCATGTAAACAAAATGACCCTGTTTTATCGGCGATTCTTTTTTACCTAATATATAGCCATGCTTGAGACATCTTATAAGACAATTCCTTACATGGTCCTAAAAAAGTCATCTCTTCCTTTTATGCATCTTTTCAAATGAACTTCCTTATACGGACTAGAAGTTAAATTTTGTTCCTTTCTTGACCCTTCTATCAGATTTAACTATTAACGGTGTTAAGATAGAGGTCAAATGACCATTTTACCCCTAACATAAAATTAAATATTAATTTTTAGTTTGTTTTTTTAATAATATCAGAGATATCATTTTTATGTCATAGTTGCCCAAAATATCTATGTTATATTTTTTCGTTCATGTTGAAAAATATAATACAAATATTTTATATAACCATAAAATAAAAGAAAATTCTCTAAGATTGTCAATAATAAAGACTAAAATACTAATATTTTATTTTCTACCAAGGGTAAAATGATCATTTCACCCCTCACTTAATGCCGTCAGTCACTACGGGGAAACTCAGTATTTGCCGTGTATCTGGCTCTTTGCCGTGTGCAACATTTTGGGCACACGACGAAGATCCTTTTTGCTGTGTGCAATATCTAAGGCTCACGACAAAGAAAAAGCACACGACAAATTCATACTTTGCCGTGTCCTTTTTTTTGGCACACGACAAAGAGACTATTTTGTCATATGTTTTATTTTGGCACATGACAAAGAGGCTAATTTGTCGTGTGTTTTATTTTGGCACACGACAAATAGAGGTCTTTGCCGTGTGTTTTGTTTTGGCACACGACAAAGACTATTTTTTAATTATTTTGATCATTTATAAATTAAACAATATATTGAATATTGAACTAAAACTTGCCATGTAACTATTTAATGACAATTTCAACCCATTTATATTTTTGTTTTTCTTTTTTCATGATTTTATAACAAATATGTGTTGAGGAGACTATACGCCTACTATGTTATGAAAACATATAGTCATAGTCTATGTATAATGAACCTAAACAAAAACAAGTTCTTTTTAAATTTTAACCAAAAATTATACTTATGTGTGTGTATGATTTCTACATACACACCAATTTGCACCATAAAAATCATTAAGGCTGTTAAAATAAAAATAAATCAAGAAAATATAAAAAGTGATATTATATTTTGCCGAGTGTTTTTTCTTGGCACACGACAAAAATTATCTTTGCCGAATGCATTATATTTTACACTCGATAAACATGGTCTTTGTCGTGTATCCGATATAAGGCACACGACAAAGAGGTAAAATATAAAAAGAGCGAATACGGGATGTAGTTACAAATCAATGTGTGGTGCAGTGGTAGGGTTTCTACGCACGAAGGTGATGTCCTGGGTTTGAATTTTGGTGGGCGCACTTAGCCACGTAGTGCGTGAAAAAATGCCGCGACGGGCAGGCGGGGTTCCTCGGCGCGATTTTTTCCCTATTTTTTAGGTTTTTTTCGTGATTTAGATTTTACCGAGTGCAAGTCTTTGCCAAGTGTTTTTTGACACTCGACAAAGCCTTTGCCGTGTGCCCGATATAAGACACACGGCAAAGCCGGCTTTACCAATAAATCTTTTGCCGTATAAGAGATGCCATGTGCAGCCCACGGCAAGGACTTTGCCGTGTGTCCTGGGCACACGACAAAGGTATTGTTTCCTGTAATGAGTACCTAAATCTAACGGAAAGGCCAAGAAAGAAATCAAAATTAGCTTCTTGTTCATATAGGAAAGTTCATTTTAAAAAAGGCTAAGAAAGGAAGAGGTGACTTTTTTAAGGTCAAGAAAGAAATTCTCTCATCTTATAATCTTACCCATCCGAGTCTAGGTTCAATGGTAATAAGCGTTTGTATTTGTGATGCACCGCCTAACACTTTTCGTATGCGGGTCACATGCACGTACAGGAACATGAAGTGGTACTTCCTCCGTATAGAAATGTAACCATTTCTAGACTTTCGACTCAAAACTAAGAAGAAAAGCAAAAGACAAAAATACTGTCATTAGTTAATTCTTTCTTTCAGCCATCCCATCCTGCATACAGCGCGCCCTCCCACCAAATCCTCACCTCCTTCACCGGCGACCATAAGCAAAGACGAATTGAGGAAAGACACGAGGGGAGGAACATCATCATCGACAGCATTGAGGGGGGGGGGGGGGGGATATGAGGGGAGGAACATGAACATCCGTTCTGGTACTGCCCTTGACGCCTTATGCCTCCATACCTTTGGGCCAGCCACCTGCTTCCACTGGTGGCGGAGCTAGAGTAAGATCAAGGGGGTGCTATCTCATACTATTGGTTACCTTTTTGCTCTTTTTCTTGATTTTTCTCTTATGTGTGCATAAGTTTTACTTGTGGGGGGTGTAAATATGGTGAAAATGAGAGGAGTATAGTTATTTTTTCTCAAATCTGTGGGTGCATCCGCACCCCCTACCTACAATGTACCTCCGCCCCTGGCTTCCACGGTCGCTGCGGCTACCCAACATCCAAGCCCAGGATGCCGACGAACCAACTCAGGGCCGCCTTGCTCGCCGCGGGGTGACAGAGGAGGACTAGCAACACCAAAGAGGGGTGGTGTCGTGCGCCCTAAGAGATGCAGAAAATGCGTGATTGGTACATATAGACATTAATAGGAGTGGATATGATCACTTGTAAGGTTTCATATGATGTATTTAATGACGAAGGCAATCATAACTTACTGGAACTATATTTTGATGATATACACCTAATATTCCGCCTTGGCAAGATGAGCACATTCATAACCTTGTGGTGCATGTAAGTGCCTCCATCAATCATGTTCGTATTTTCAAACACATTTGGACATATTGTCGTAATACTAATTAGAAAAGTTCCGTTTTCCGTCCGATGTCCGCTTGATTCAAGATAACTTGCATTCACTGCCACATTAGGATTTTGTTGAATCTTTTATAAAGTTCTTTTTGTTAATTAGGGAGTATCAGAAAAGTAGTACACGGGCCTGCCATCCACGTGCTTCACTTGCTGCCTAATCCTGACATGTAGGCCCTCTAAGGTCACGCGACCTACCGCGCACCCTCTATAAAGCAGACCATGCAGCGCCCTCGATCAACACTAGAAACGAAGCAAACACACAGTTTGCAGCCAGCTTTATCTAGTGCCAACATGGCGATGGCTAAGCTAGTCCTTCTGGTGGCTCTCGTAGCCGTTGGCTGCTCCCCGTGCAGCGCTTGGGATCTGAAAATCCGAATGCCGACCGCGCACACCGTGGTCGAGCACCTGGAGGAAGAAGTAGCGGCGCCGGTGATCCACGCCCTGCGCCCAATGTTGGGCTCCGGCGGGCAGCTGGGCAGCCGCGCCGGTGTGCCGTGCGACAGCTGGCGCCTGGCCGTGGAGGCGTACAACATGCGTGGCTGGAAGACGGTGCCGGCCGAGTGCGAGTGCTACGTCGGGCATTACATGCTCGGGGAGCAGTACCGGCGCGACTCGCGTGTCGTTGTCGACGAGGCCGTCGCCTATGCCGAGTCGCTGAAGCTCGCCGGCAACGGCAAGGATGTGTGGGTGTTTGACATCGACGAGACCTCGCTCTCCAACCTGCCTTACTACGCCACTCATGGTTTCGGGTACGACGTTGTTACGTTTATGCATGCTTTCTTTAAGTGTGTATATGCATGCATACTACCATGAGCACTGCTATATTATACACGACCGCGTCGCCGACCCGGGCGTCCAACTAGTACATGTTGACAATTAGCAACATGGATTATCACACGGTCACTAAACACGATAGGAATCTAACGATTCACGACCAGTCGTCGTAACGACGGAGCATTTCCGTATTACCATGATGACTCAATGTGCAACTTGTCGTAAAGTTAATATATCCTGATACAACTTGTTCTAAAAAAATGAAACAACAGTGAGTCTCTCCAGCTGGACTATATGATGCCACATGCATGTAGGCTTTCCATTAAAAGGGCGCAACAAAAACACTGCCAGCCAGGGATATTACTCTGTGATTCGACGACATATATTCCTGATTGGATCGAGTACGACAAGCATGCACCAGATAACACAACTGGTTCAGTTGCCCCCCCCCCCCCCCCCCCCCCCCCGAAACTTATCGTTTGTCTGCACTGTCGTCCTAATTGTTGTGCATAGTATTAATTACCATGAGTGGATAATGCAACTTGTCGTAAAGTTAATATATCCTGACGCAACTTGTTCTAAAAAAACGGAAAGAAAAGTGTGTCATCACTGCATCTGACGGAGGGAGTTATTTTGGTCCGGCTGAACCATGATGCCACATGCATGGAGGCTCTTGCATAAAAAGAGAGCAATAAAACAGTGCCAGCCAGACAGGCATGCATGTCAGCCTATGTGATTCAACGACGTACTATATATCTTAAGTTTGGATTTTTTGTCTGCACCGTCGTCCTAAACTGTAGTACTTCTTAAGTTTGGATTTTTTGTATTAAAAAACATATGGTCTAAAATGAGACAATTATTGTTACTAATGCAGATCTAGGCCGTACAATGCGACGAGGTTCAACGAGTACGTGATGGAGGGGAGCGCGCCGGCGCTGCCAGAGACGAAGCGGCTGTTCAAGAAGCTTGTCTCGCTCGGCATCAAACCGGTGTTCCTGACAGGCCGTACCGAGGACCAGAGAGCCATCACCGTGAAGAACCTCCGCCGCCAGGGTTACTCCGGCTGGGAGAAGCTGCTACTGAAGCCCCTCGGCGTCAAGGTCGCCGCTGTCGCCTACAAGTCCGGCGAGCGTCAGAAGCTTCAGGATGCCGGCTATGTCATCGTCGGCAACATCGGTGACCAGTGGAGTGACATCCTCGGCGCGCCAGAGGGCGCTCGCACCTTCAAGCTGCCTGACCCAATGTACTACATTGGCTGAGTTGTGCCATGAGCTATCGTGCTGTGTCAGTCGGAAAGCTCTCCGGTTCTCCATCAAACCGTTCCCCCCTTCACCACTTCGATCACATAGTTTTGGCTAGTTATTTACCATCCAATGCTCATATTAAGTATTCCTCGTTTTCACAGAATCCTTGGTTGTTGTGTTAGCTGGCATGACCAAAAAGATGTATTGAAGAGATAATGATTTTTAATAAATAAAGGCGTCTTGATCAGTCCACTAGCTTGTCTGGAGCTCTGGTTTGTTAAGATCATTGTGCACATTATATATTTTTCTTGCATATGCATGAAATCTACGAATATTTTCCTTGTATTACACCCTACGTTTTATTAAGCCGAAGTTATGCTACATAAGATGGCAGTGGCACAATACACCCTCCACATCGCAGCATATTCAAATGTGTATTAGTTTTGAAATAGTTGGTACAATGGTTCAAAAATTGCATAAACCAGCCCATAGGTCATTTCAACTTTTCTACCCATAAGTATTTGTGCTGTAACTAATCCCCATCCACCTATTATTTGTATTGCAAATCCACTCTAATTTATATACATGCTTCATTGATCCATTCGATATTCATTCACTTGGAGCAGGGAGTCATTATCGATGTTATAAAATGGTAGGAGTTTAATCTTTATGTTTATTAGAGATTCACAAAAAGGAAAAGTCAATTAGAGATTAAATGTTTTCCAATTAAATTTTATTTTTTTGACATAATTTTTATGAGAATATGAATAAGTCTTATCTCAACACTAACAATATCAACTTTGCTAACTTTGTTTTTTGTCTGAGAATAGTGGGGAAAACATGTGAAAGTGGTTAAGCATGTGCAAATTTTTGTGGTTTTCACGACAATATTAATCTAGTATGTGGGTGTGTGTATTTGCAACAAAAAAGATTTATGGATCAGAATTTCACACTGTAATGGAGATATGGGTTAGTTCATGCAATTTTATCATAAACAATTGTCACATGGCTACTACAAGACATGAGACCTTTTTATATATACCAAATAAATGTATACTTAATTTCAACATATATAGTGGTCATTGGTTTTTGGCCAAAATGTTTTAATACTAAGAAAAGCTGGCTTCATCCCCAACACACCAACAAAGCCGGTTTTTAGCTGAGATACCTTCTCTTACTTTTTGTATGGACCTCTTTCTCTCCTCTCAACGACAAACAGAGCCATGGTGCCCGTGTAGTGTGAGAGAGGGGAAACGTATTATGCAAGAGAAAATGGGAGGTGGCAAGACGGCTCTGAGTCCTGGATGTTGACTATTAGGCAGGGTCTACAGTTTCTTAGAAATGAGGAAGACCTTGGTGGTGGCGACTCTCGTCGAGGTCCTTGCTCTAGGGGTCTTGATCTGCACAAAGGGTCACATAAGCAAGTGGAAACACAGTAAAGCTCAGGTAACGAGAGAAGAAGCAAAGGCTCAAGGGAAAGAGGAATCACAAAGGCTGTTGGTGTTGGGAAATAAAGGGGACAAACAATCACAATGGAGCGGTGCCGTGGAAGAGAGAAAAAAGAAGAGAAGGGAAAAAATTATGTCACTCGGATTTATATATGGACTCAAAGATTTGGGATGAAACGGGCAGAAATGGGGATTTATATACGGACCCAAAGATTTGGGATGAAACAGACCAAAATTGGCCAGTTGGTTGCAAGTAGCGGTTCACTGACATCAGCAAACCGCCACTATGATTTCTGGATGCTTACATCACCTTTAGCCATCATTGGGCTGATTTTCTATGGCTGTTTTTGATGACATCAACAATAACCATCACTGGGATTGATTTCTCTAGTGGAAGTGGATAACTTGGAGGGGGTTTCTGGGTTCCAGTGATGGATTTAGAGGTCCACCGCGACTGGGAAAAAAGATCATGTGTCACTAAAGGTCTGTTTTGTAGTAGTGAACATAACTAGGAATTAGATGGGTCTGTTGCCTGAATTGGATCAAAGCATGGGCGATGTAGTGAGGAAGAAGGGAAGGTTGTGCAACGACGACTTTATAGGATAGGAGAGGAAGTGCAGCTGGATAAAGTCATTGACGTCGATGGCTTCCATGGCGGATGCATGTGCCCAGGGGTGACGCTATGGCAGAGAGGTGGTATTGTGCCAAAATGCATCTAAGCAGGTCGAGGCAGAATTTCTACCGCATCCTAGTCGTCGCTCATGGCGCCAGTGGCCGTGGGAGAGGGCAGCACTCAAGCTAGGTGTATGGTGGCGGTTTCTATTCGTCAGTCAGAGAGGAATGGAAGAAAAAATGGAGTGAATCGCTCTATTTAACCTATTCTGGTAGGGCGCATTTGCGTAGTTCATAGGTCCATGACATAACATAATTTAATTTTTTATGTTTTATTCACAAGGGCATTCACTGCCTTTAAAAAAAAACTCTTGCCTTAATTCTTAGAAATCATATTTTAGAGCCACCGAGTTATAGTGTGTTGCAGCTAAAATATACTTTGTTAGTGTGTTCAGCGTTCAGGATGAAGCAGCCCATTTCTCACTGTGCTACAACATAATTTGGGCTTGGTGGCTTGGTATTTTGGTAAAACTCATCGCTAGCCTATGCGCTTGTCACTATAGTTATTTATACCAACCGACAATTGCATATTGCTAGATAAATCTTGGTAACAAAGGAACTCGGAACCAAGTGACTATATATATTGATCTACTAATTCTGAGCAACCAGTTTTCCTATTCACTAAACTAATTCTCCTTGCACAAGCTATTGTTGAAGCTTATTTCTTTCAACGATAATATATGATGACAGCTCTATCCATACATATTTTTTTGAAATGATATTCCATTCACATCTAAGTAAGACATTTGCAGCAGGCACGATATTCTCACTCGACAGGCCCATGTAAAAAATCTAGAAAAATCAATGTCGATATATACATAGTGTCACGTAAAGCAAGATGCTTGGGAGGGTCTACTTTTTAATCGATTGAAAATAGGGGTTCCTTTCAATCAACGCTTTTAGCCCTTAGATCTAGATCCAATGGATACAAAAAAGATAACTTTTTCATAGTCTATACAAAACACTAATTAATACAAATAATTTTATAAATAAAAATAACAAAAGAAATACACTGAAAAGACCGTCGATTGAAAGGATGCTACTTTTCAATCGACTGAAAAGTAGCATTCCCGATATGTCTTAACCCCACGTAATCCACACGAAGCCATCCATTCAATTTATTATAACATCATCTGATTCTCAAATCTCTCAAAGCATGTTCGTTTGATGATCTCTTAACTCATTTTAACTTAGTCTGAATTAGTTCCTTTTGTCTAACTAATTAAGTAACAGTTAGCTGGGGGTTTGGCTAACAATTAATCCATCCACTAGTTCTCCTATTTGAATAAACTAGTGGCTAAAATTAGTCAACTAACAATTAGTTTATGAGATATAAACAGGTCCTAACTTCTTCTATGTTTATTCAGTGCAATTGCACCTTGTAGTAGATGTTGAGTTGTTTCGTGTTCACAGTAACACGGGCTGCAAGTTTGATTATGTTGCAGGTTTTTTTTCATTAAAATACCTGCAGTATTTTTCCGAAGGTATAGCAAGCCAAACAAATAAAATTGCATTTCCGCTCTATCTGCGTTTTCCAGATTTTATTTGTGGTTGCCCATGGTTGATTGACGATGGCTCCATTGGATTCACAACAACAAAAACGGCCTGTAGCAGTGGTTCGTAAAGCCCTGTAGCGGCGGGCAGGTCACCCCGCCGCTACGCAAACACAGCTACAAATAAGTGTTTGTAGCGATGGGTGGTCTGTCGCCGAAATAAACCACCGCTACAGATGCATTAGTAGCGGTGGTTGAAGATGTCAACCACCGCTATTGTTAGCTATTAGTAACGGCGGTTGACAACATCAACCACCGCTATTGTTAGCTATTAGTAGCGGCAGTTGACATCATCAACCGCCGCTACTTGTTATTTTCTAAAAAAATAAAATAAAGTAAATATACAAAAATCATAGATTCTGCACACAGAAATTTACAACATCTCATCATAGATATTTACAACATGTCATCATACTATATATACAACATCTCATTAAAATGTTCAATGGATAGTACAAAATGCCTTATATAAATCCTAATGCATAGTCATCATCTTTCTCCAGAACATTGGACTCATATGGTGCTCTCGAACCAGCCCACTCAAAAAGAGACCTATGTTTTGTTGCTAGTAAACCCTTCGAATTAGAGCACTTCCCTTCTGGACTAATAATCTCTCTCAACATAAAACGACAAAGAGAATCTATAACTAGATACATGACATTTGTACTCAAGCGAACACGTGATTCAGGAATTATATCCTTTTTGATCTGATCGTTCCTTTTCATCTTTGCAGCCCATTCTTTCTTTGCCCTTGCTGCTTTCTGTGTCACATGAGCAGAGTCTGTTAATATATAAGATATTAAAAATCAAAAATAAAGTAAAATGAACATAAATAAAATCAACTTACCTCTTGTTTAGACTCCTTAATAATATGGTCTAGGTAAGTTGAAGTGCCAGCCGAGAACACACAAGTGTAGTAACCACAATGCACACTTTCTCGTATTTGCTTATGGGACTATAAATTAGAGAACACAAGTTCGTTACACTTACGATAATTACATGAATGGATAGTACGATAAGTACGTGTATGAGAGGCATATAAATCATACCCAAAACTTATGACGGAAGTACATATTCTTTTTTCTTGTAGGATGACATGGCCCGCCAGCTACCGCATATTTCTCGTAAGCACTGCGCGATCGACAAAAGCTTATCATTAGATGATATTAATATCATCAAACCATATACACATAGATCAATTTCTTACAGATCTATGACTTCCAGAATGTCGCTGTATAACTTCTTGTCGAAGTCTAAGCTATCAAGCGCTAGAAGGTACCCTTCTTTGGGAAATATCATCAGATAGATCTAATGATCGCTACAACAATGTTGTCAACAAGTTAATTACGATTGAATTTAACTTTAACATAGGATACATGATGAAGGCAGTAGTTGTCCAACTTACTTGAAGTTGTAAGGGGCCATAATGCATTCTCTATCTTGTCACCTCATGAAGCAGTCGTACAAGTAATTTATAACATAAGTCCTTGCTTCTATTGTCAAGACCGTCTTCATGTCAGCAAGCTCTGTCGGTGTCTTATCCAAATTGTTTTCCGGATTTACCGTTGGGTTTATCGAGCTTTGGTTAATCCGGTTTGGGTTGACGTAGGCCACCCTCCAATCTTTTCTGTCGGTCTCCTTTCTTTGAAAAAAGGAGTTCATGCTATAAAAAAAGCATAAGATAATATATGGAATTATGCTTGGAATACGAAGTAGATCGAACGTGACACTTACATGCACCACAAGGTGATGAAGGTGACGTCCATCTTGTCTAGGGGAAACATAGAGTGGACATCCTCCCAAAATAGGTATAATATTTGTTTATCTTCTTCGTTGAACACCTCTTTTGGAATCCTACAAGTGATTTCAGTGACCCCTTTTTTCGACGCCATCATGTACCAGTCGTGCAACTTCCGCATCTCACACAACAAGTTCTTGTACATGTTCTTTGATATAAGGGGTTTACCGAATATAAATTTCAGGTAGTCCGCATCGTCCGTAGGATTGTCCAAAATTTGATCATCGTACGACAATCTATCCCGAGGATCTTGTTCTTATAGGACAAACTTGCCGGTGGTTGCTAGACGTTTTTTCAATCCAGCCAAGTACTTATTAACCTCATTTTTTCCTTTTGGGTCCTTTGGCTCTTTGTCAAAACCTGTAACCATCTTTGGGATTACCAGAGCCTTGACGATAACTGGCGCAGGCTGGACTTGGATTACCGACGCCTGAATTTCAACTGCCATAGCAGCTGTTGACGGAGGCTCGACTTGAATTGCCGTAGACTGGACTTGAATTGGCGAAGCCTTGACGACAATAGGAGAAGGCTCGAGTTGAACATTCTGCGGAAGAGGCTCATTGTCACTATAGATCATAGGACTATGAGTCGAGTCGGCTTCCGCATGAGGAGATTGGGGCTTGTTTCCCGAGGCTGTCGCAGACATAGGAGACGGTTGTCCACCTGTATTAATTGGCTAGCTCGCATGAAAGGACCCGTGACCAGACAACGGGGGTGGAGAAACTCGTGGTGAGAGGACAACATCACGACATTTCCAAATAACGAAAGAGATGAGCACATCTTGGAGAGTTTCTATACCCACCTCAGGTATCAGGCATTCGATCTCGTTGTCCTCACAGCCAGGTACTATTTCCGACACGGTGACACACACGTAACCTAGGGGGATATCCCTGTTATGGAGCGTCTCTCCTAGAAATGCCATGCCAGATGTAACCTTCATCGTCTTTCCCTTGTAACTAAATGGCACATGCAAATCGCAAGGAGTATCCTCAGTGATGTCCTCTGTTTCTGATTGCATGGAGACTGATGGTTGCGTGGACACGGATGACTGCGTGGATGTGGACGAACCCCGTAAGAAGGCATCCATCGCAACCTGTAGGTTGGGGTACAAACGACCGCTTTCTTTGTCGATAGCAAACATAAGAAGTTGCCGCCTCCAATCCTCCTTGGCTTTATCTTCTTGCTCCTTCTTGTGCAATGTATGCTTCTTGTACAAGTGTGAAGGATATATCAGAGAAACCTTCTTTCCATGTTGCCGATGATGACACTCCTCGTACCCGACCACCATGTTCTTTGGTCCCAATAGCCTTCGCTAGCTCATCCTTGTGATACTTAGGTCTAAACAGACCAGCCTTCGTCTGCGTCGCGATGGGACCTTTCAACGCTTGCACGACTTCACTTGTCGCGGGGTCCTTCACAATGATCTCTCCTTCTTCGGTTAAATCAGAGCGACCATACACCCAGTTTCTGGTATGCTCATTGGTATTTGGCAATGGATCAGGTTTTCCTTCCGTGCGGAGCTTGGCTTCTTGCTCTCTACAAATCGGAATATTCTTTTTGTATCCGCCCGGACCTAACCGTGGCTTGTACTTGTTCCGCTTGTTTAGCTCAACCATCTTTTCACTGAGCTCCTTCGAAGCACTTGCTCGTCTTCTGCTCAACAAACTCATCCCATTCCTGCTGACTGATATTTCCATGCTTGTCAAATGGGGTTCGATTTTTCTTGACGTATTGGCAGTTGAGCTTGGACTTGTAATCTCGAAAGATGTGATTGAGAGTGGACAACGTGGCCTTCTTGGGTCTCTTGAGATCTGCTGGCTGGAACCGGATGGTTGCCGTGATGTCAGCCCACATATCGTCTTTTCTGCCATCCAGTACTTGGCGCCAATCTTGCCACGTGATTTTGCAATGGTCCCTCACTACTTTGCCATAACGGTTCCGCCATTTGGCGTTGACACCAGCGGGTTCAATCGGTTCTCCATTTTTGGGGTCTAGTGTAGTAACCTTGTAGATGCCCTCTGCCTTGTTTGCGGAGTGCTGACCACGCTTGTGTTTGTGTGTGGACACTTGGGCAGCCACCTCTTCCACTTGCTGCTCGAGGGCCTCTTCTGTCGTAGCCTCTGCTACAAATAGCCGACGGGCACTTCGTCGAGGACCCTAAGATATAAGTAGTAGATTTTAGTTTATAAATTAGTTGAATAAATGAGGGAATTATCTTTGACAAGATACCTCATCTTGAGGCACGAAATCAGGATCCGGGCTCCCTAATTGACGTTTCTTTGGTAGTGGAGGATGCGGATCTTCTGGTTCTTCCGAGTGTTCGCTTGATCCTTCATCGTCTGATGATGACCTCACTTGTGAGTGCGCCTTGAGGACGTCTTCCTCTTGAGAGGGCATATTGTCCGCCATGACGAGAAGACTTTGACACCTAATGTCAGATATGATGACTAGTTTAGAAAATAAGGAGTATACACCTTTCATCATTGAGCATAGAGACAAGGAAAACAAAAAAAAATAATAGAAAAATCAAAATGTGCTCTTAGTGCGGGTTGCCGAATCAACAATCTTCCAACACTCTACGATCCTTGACTTGTACAACAACATATATCCGATATCCTAGAATATGGTCTATGTCGCCACACTAGCCTCACTTAGCCCGCTTTCATCATTGAGCATGGGTCGATCGCCTACGTAGAATGGATAAGTAGTACAAAGAGACAAGGAGAAGAATAGAAAAGTTAAAATTTGCTCTCAGTGCGGGTTGCCGAATCAACGGCCTTCCAATGCTCTAAGATCCTTGACCTGTACAGCAGCATGTATCCAATATCCTAGGATATGGTCTATGTCACCACACTAGCCTCACTTAGCCCACTTTCATTATTGAGCATGTGTCGATCGCCTACGTAGAATGGATAAGTAGTATAGAGAGACAAGGAGAAGAATAAAATAGGAACATCACATATATATCATAAGCAAATATATCATAGGCCGTAAGTATATGGCATATATATGGCCATAAGTAATATGGCATATATATGGCCGTAAGTAAAGAATACTATGGATTTCAGAAATAGCATAAGAGCAATCATAACTATGGCAATCATAAGAGCAATCACAACTATGGCACAAGGAAGCAAAATGAACCATTTCCAGAACAGTAGCAACAAAAGATCGACAACATGGATATCAATAGTAGCAACAAGCATATTCAGAAGCAGGTAAGGATAAGTGCAAAATGAACCATATATATCACTAGCGGATATCAACAATAGTAGCAAAATAAAGATCGACAACACGGATAACAATGCCATATATAGCAGAAAAATGAACCATGTCTAAAACAATATATGCCAATAAGAAATACTAAGAATCTATAGTAGGTAGCAAGTATATGGCATATATATCATCATACATATCATAGGCAGCAAGCATATGACAATAAATTAAATATATGGTAGCAAAATAAATATATGGCCGCAAGTAAAGAATACTATGAATTTCAGAAATGGCATATAGGACAGTTAGCAGTGAGCATAGGACTATCATAAGAGCAATCACAATGACAACCATAAGACTATGAACATGAATATATGGCTGCAAGCAGGCAGTTACTAAGCATATAGGGCATGAAATACATGGGAATAGCAAGTAAAATCAGAGGAGCAAGCACATGGCAGAAAAATAATTATATGAACATATAAACCACTATATGGCAGCAAAATGATCAAATGGCAAGCAACTACGACAGTGACAACTATCATCAGAGCAATCAAAACTATGGCACAAGCAAGCAAAATGAACCATTTCTAGAACAACAACAACAAAAGATCGATAACATGGATATCAACAGCAGCAACAAGCATATTCAGCAACAGGTAAGGATAAGTGCAAAATGAACCATATATATCACTAGCGGATATCAACAACAGCAGCAAGCTAAAGATCGACAACATGGATAACAATGCCATATATAGCAGAAAAATGAACCATGTCCAAAACAATATATGGCAACAAGAAATACTAAGAATCTATAGTAGGTAGCAAGTATATGGCATATATGTCATCATATATATCATAGGCAGCAAGCATATGACAAGAAATTAAATATATGACAGCAAAATAAATATATGGCCGCAAGTAAAGAATACTATGGATTTCAGAATTAGCATATAGGACAGTTAGTAGTAAGCATAGGACTATCATAAGAGCAATCACAACAACAACCATAAGACTTTGAACATAAATATATGGCTGCAAGCGGGCAGTTACTAAGCATATAGGACATGAAATACATGGGAATAGCATGTAAAATCAGAGGAGCAAGCATATGGCAAAATAATAATTATATGAACATGTAAACCACTATATGGCAGCAAAATGATCATATGGCAAGCAACTATGGCAGTGACAACTATCATCAGAGCAATCATAAGAGCAATCACAACTATGGCAGTGACAACTATGGTACAAGCAAGCAAAATAAACCATTTCCAGAACAGCATCAGCAAAAGATCGACAACATGGATATCAATAGCAGCAGCAAGCATATTCAGCAGCAGGTAAGGATAAGTGCAAAATGAACCATATATATCACTAGCGGATATCAATAACAACAGCAAGCTAAAGATCGACAACATGGATAATAATGCCATATATAGCAGAAAAATGAACCATGTCCAAAACAATATATGCCAATAAGAAATACTATGAATCTATAGTAGGTAGCAAGTATATGGCATATATATCATCATATATATCATAGGCAGCAAGCATATGGCAATAAATTAAATATATGGTAGCAAAATAAATATATGGCCGCAAGTAAAGGATACTATGGATTTCAGAAATGGCATTTAGGATAGTTAGCAGTGAGCATAGGACTATCATAAGAGCAATCAAAATGACAACCATAAGACTATGAATATGAATATATGGCTGCAAGCGGGCAGTTACTAAGCATATAGGACATGAAATACATGGGAATTGCAAAATGATCATGTAAACCACTATATGGCAGCAAAATGATCATATGGCAAGCATTTATGGCAGTGACAACTATCATAAGAGCAATCACAACTATGGCAGTGACAACTATGGCACAAGCAAGCAAAATGTACCATTTCCAGAACCAAGAATCAAGAGCAGGACAAATGAGATTAAGGGCGTGGGGCAGAGCGGGTGCACCTGGTCGTCGACGGATAGGAGGGCACCGGAGAGGAGGCGAGAGGGGAGGAAGAGGAGAGTGTAGCGCTTACTAGAGAGAGGACGTAGGAGGGAGCCCGCGGCAGCACTCGGGACGAGGAGGGGGCCTGTGTCAGTGGTGCTCGGGGACGGAGGAGGGAGCTCGTGCTCGACGTCGATGAGGGGGAGGGCAGCCGAGGACAGTGGTCCAATGCGGCGGCGCTCGGGGAGGGAGGAGCGCGCGGCAGCGCTCAGTGACGGAGGCGGGAGTCATGCTCGGCGTCGATGAGGGGGCCTGCGAGCGCGTCGTTGACGAGGGGGAGGCCCACATGACGACCGGTTGGCGAGCACGAGGAGAGGGAGGAGGCATGCGCATGTCGTCGATGAGCTGGAGGCCGGCGCCAGGGGGGGGCGGGGGGGGGGGGCGAGGAGGGGACCAAATGCGGCGGTGCTCGGGGACAGATGAGGGGGTCCACACGGCTCGCTCGGGGAGGCGTCGGAGAGGGCACGAGGGGACGGAGGGTGGCGGCGCTCGGGGAGATGGCGGCGGAATTGGGCAGCCTCACGGCATACAAAAGCAAACTCCAGGATTAGGGTTAGGGGCCTGCCATGCCGTTGCTTATATAGGGGAGGCCTTTTTAGCGGTGGATCACAAAGCAAACCGCCACTAAAAAGGAATAGCGGCGGGTGGCTATGAGAACCGCCGCTAAAAAGCCGTGGCGTTTTTTTATATTGTATTATTCATTCTCTAAAGTTATATTTAAATTGTATTATTTTCAAAAATTACTAGAGACTTGCGTTTTTGCAAAAAACCCCTGAGTTCATTATTAACTATATTTTAGTCCTATATTTTTACACTTAGGCCCCTGTACGTTAGTAAAAATTAATGTTAAGTCCTAAAATTTTGTAGAAACAACCCTATACTTTTTATTAATTACATTCAGTCCTAATATTTTTACACATTAATTCTTGTCATTTTATAAAATTACAAATAGGTCCCTAAACTCTTTTATTTTTACCTTTTAGCCCCTAAAATTTCAAACTACATGATGGTTAACAAAATAAGTTACACAATATTTATATTCAAATAAACATAAAATGTATTGAACATAATACAAGGTTTGAATAATAAAAGATACTTAACAAAATAAAATTACATGATATTTGAGTTAGCCTTGAACGACTTTTCCTTGGCATTGATCGGTGCGCATGTAGGGCATTCCGCTGGCAAAGGAGAGTCTTGCTTCTAAGACTTTAAAATTTTTGGGATCTATGAAACATGACACCTCGTCATATTGATTGTAGTCATCTCGATCTTCCACATTCTCCACTCCAACGATTCTTTGTTTACCTGGAACAACAATATATTTCTTTTCATCCTTGAGATTAAGTACATAAAACACCTGTTCCACGGTCTTGGCAAGTATCCAAGGCTCATCTTTGTGACCAACATTGTTAAGATCAATAATTATGAAACCATATTCATCCACCTCGATGCCATTAAGGTGCTTCACCCATTTGCATTTAAATATGGGAACCTGCAAATTTGCATCGTAGTCTAGTTCCCATATTTCTTCAATATACCCGTAACACGAGGTCGTCTGGTCCTCTTCGTCAATGGTTTCTACTCGAACACCACTGTGTTGACACTTGCTCTTCTTATCCTTTTGTTGGATATAGAAGGTAAAACCATTGATATCGTATGCCTGAAAGGTAACCACGGTTCTTCTCGGGCGGTTAGCTAACTTCCTCAACATTTTCTCTTCCACGGACTCGCCACTTGGAATGTCTAGGGAGCTAAACCATGATGTGAAAGAGCGCTTGTGCTCGTCTATGATCCATTTATCCGTCGCATCCTTGTTGTTTCGGTGGAGCTCTAACAGATGTTTCTTAAAGTACGATCCCACAATCTATGTCTGTTGCAATACGCTGAAATGTGCTTGGTCCACTCGTTTGAAGTCACAGTCGATGAATGATCTACGTCCTTTCGTACCTTTTCCAGATAACCTACCCTCATGACGAAACACGGGGAGACCAATTGATCTGCTACTATCATTAATGTAATCTGAGCAACATTTGATGATCTCCTCAGTTGTGTAGCCCTCGGTCATAGAACCCTCTGGATGTGAACGAGTATGTACATAGCATTTCAATACATACATGAACCTCTCAAATGGAAACATCTGATGCAGGTAGACGGGGCCCAATGCAAAGATCTGGTCAACAATATGAATCACAAAGTGTTCCATTATATCGAAGAAGGATGGAGGGAAGACCATCTCAAGGATGCATATTGTTTCCTTCATATGGGTTCGTAGGTCATTTAACTCGTCTTCAGTTATCACCTTCTTCGATACCGCGTTAAAGAAGTAGCTAAGGCGAGTTACAGCCAACTTCAGCCATAGCGAGTTAACAGCTCTGATAGCAATAGGGAGAAACACCAAAAGCATTATGTGGCAATCGTGAGTGTTGTACCCAAAAACACCAAAGATTTTTGATATTCGATGAGAAACCCGTCGGTATTTTAATCCCATTGAGGCACTTATAGAATGTTGTTTTCTCCTCAATCGTAAGTGTGTAGTCTGCCAGGGGGAGAAAGTACTTTTCATTTGCTCTTTCTTACGGATGGAGCTCTGATCTTATTCCTATCAGTACAAGATCTCTATGTGCGCTGAGCCCATCCTTTGTCTTACCAGGTTGGTCGAGTATAAGTCCATTACTACTATCAAATACACTCTTCCGAATATGCATCCAGTCGAAGGCATGATTCACTTCCAATTCTTTCCAATAATTGAAATATACGAAGAAAATGGATTTCTTCTTAAATGGTTTGAGACCTTTTGCCTTTTTGACTCCCTTCACCGGCTTTCCAAAAACAACACTTGTGTTTTTAACAAGGTCAAACACGACTCTGCTAGTTCAAAGTCGAGGTTTTATGTCATTCTCAACTTTGCCATCAAAGTATCTAGCCATCGTGCGATACCTGTGTTTTGCTGGTAAGAATCAGCGGTTTGACGTATACACTAGCTTCTGGGATGCTGGAAGGTACACATGGGATGTATCATCAACGCATACAAAATATGACACCTTTCCTTTGACTTGCCCCGATAGTGCCCATAGTGCCGGCGAATCACTTACCATGCAAAAAATAATTGCTCTGAGCATGAAGTACTCTCTTAGATACTCATCCCATATACAGACCCCCTCCAACCATAGTTTTTGCAGGTCTTCGAACAATGGTACTAAGAATACATCTATGTCGTTACCAGGTTCTTTTGGCCCAGATATAAGAGTGGTCAGTAGTAGGTACTTACGCTTATGGCATAACCATGGTGGAATGTAGTACATTGCTAGTATCACTGGCCAAGTGCTATGCGAATTTCTCATTTGACCGAATGGGTTCATCCCGTCTGTACTCAATGCAAACCGTAGGTTTCTTTTCTCATTAGAGAAGTCTCGATGATCCTCATCGAACTTTTTCCATTGTGTCCATCTGCGGGATGCTTCAGCATACCGTCTCCCTCGCGTGCATGCCATGTCATCATTGCCGCATCCCTAGGGTTGGCGAACAAGCGTCTGATGCGATCGACCACGGGTAAGTACCACATGACTAAGGCAGGAATCTTACTATCATCACAGTCATCGACGATAGAACTTCTTTTCTTCTTTCTCCCCTTAGTTGTATTCTTCATACCACCATCGGCGTCACAATCACTGTTCCTCTTGTAACGACTGCATTTGCACCTTGGGCATCTCACAGTGTCCTGATGCTCCTTTCGATACAATATGTAATGATTTGGACACGCGTGAATTTTTTGCACGCCCAACGAAAGTGGGGAAATCAGCTTCTTAGCAAGGTTGGAAGTGAGGACAGGACTAAATTTACCATTTGTAACTCTCCCCTCGTGTTAAAAACATGGATGTGCCAGATAGCCTTCTTTCAATTCTGGTGACTATAGGCAAACAATCTTGTACTGATGGCTTTGTGAGGCCAAAAAGTAAACCCAGATAGGTGAAAGGCATGGCACCAACCTGACAATTGAAAGTAGAAGCAAGAATTTCCATTTTTTCATGACTAGCATTGATCGACACAATGGATGGTTTTTCATAATTTACTTTTAATCCTGTTGAGGAGGCAAAGGAGTTTAATAAAGCCTTGAGGACAAATAACTGTCTGAAACATGCTTCCATGATCAGCAGAGTGTCATCAACATACTGAATGACTAGGAAGTCTTCAGTGTAGCCCATTGTAATTGAAAATTTTAGGAGGCCTCTGTCTTTTTGCTTTATTGATAATTTTTTGTAATAGGTCTGCAGCAAGAACAAATAATAGGGGTGACAGAGGGTCTCCTTGCCTTACTCCCCTTTTGTAGTGAAATATTTTTCCAGGAACTCCATTTAATAGCACAATAGATGTACCTATTGACATTATGCCTTTCATCCGTTGGATCCATTTTTCACCAAATTCCTTTTGCTATAAAATTTGTAATATAACTTCATGCCCTATTTTGTCAAAAGCTTTCTCAAAGTCTAGTTTCAGGATAATTATTTCCTTCTTTGATTTGTGATGAATATGGAGATATTCAAAGTTCCAAGCCAAACAATCTTGAATCATCCTATTTTTTATGAAACGATACTGAATTCGGTGTACCAGTTTCAGTATCACCGATTATAGCCTGTCACCTAGGATTTTGGTGATCAATTTAATTGAAGAGTTGAGCAGAGAGATTGGTTTATATAGTCATTGATAGAAGTTGGGGAATCTATTTTAGGCACCAAAGTGATGTATGGCCCATTGGTGCTTTGGATACATAGGTTGTTATTGTAGAATGCCTCAAAGAGATAGAAGTCCTGAGCTATGATTGGCCAACATTTATTCATAAAATCAGAGTTAAAACCATCAAGTCCTGATGATTTGTCTGTTGGCAGGTTTGATATCACCTTATCAATTTCCTCTTTGGTCAAGGGCCTTCTAATGCTTGCAGGTCACCTACCACTGATAAAACATCATGAAGATCAAATTGCATGCTAGTGAAGTTGCTTGTACCTAACCTCTCCTTGTATGCTTCTCATAAAAGTGTTGCTTTGCCCTCATGAGACTACACTGTTTGGCCTGACTATTTTTCAGAGATGTAATTACATGTCTTCTATATTTGGTTGTGGCATTGGCATGAAAGAACTTTGTGTTTTCATATCCAATAGTCACCCATTTAATTCTGCCTCTTTGCTTTCAGTATGAAAGTTGTTGGTTAAGTATATTTTCAAGGTTTTCCTATATAAGCTTTCTAAAGTTCCATTCCTCGATAGATAAGTCTATGTATTCTTCCAATGTATCCAGTAGAAGGAGCATGGCTTTGTTATTTGCAATTGTTACAGCAAGGCTTGAGAGCTATGCTTGCCATGCTCTAAGAGCTCTTCTCAAATTTTTGAATTTTGCCACAATCCTTTTGGCTTTATCAAATTGTGCAACTGGTACATGCCAACCACGCTTCATTACTTGCCACAATTCATCATGTTACAGCTAGTAATTTTCAAACCTAAAGATTTTAACCTTAGGGATATCAGTGCTGATACTAATGACACAAGGCGAGTGATCTGATGTTTCTTTAGAAAGAGTCTTTGCTACGGTGCCTAGGTAGTTTGTGATCCAAGAGATTGATCCAAAAAAACCAATCCAGTCTTTCTAGCAGGGGGAGGGGGTATTCTTTATATGTGAAGTAATCAAATAGTATGTGGGTGGAGTGTTGTAGGCTTCTAGCTGATGTCAAAAGGCGCAGACTACAGGCCTGAGTCTATGGATCAATACTTCTGTTGGTTGGACTATTTTTTACCACTATTAGGGAAAAAAGTCCACATGATGGGTATTGCGCAATTTACTGGGAAAAGGTGGAAAGTAAGAAAGAGAGTTTGCTTTGACAAAAAAAAGATAGTTAGATCGCCTTGCGAAATGGTTTGTTATGCATGCACATGTGTTTCTAAAATATTAATTTGGGCAGGCCTTCTGAATTAATATATGACACGCAAAGATTCTATAAGAAGTCTGTTATGCGTCTACTATACCTTAACACCATTGCTATTCTAAAGTCAAAGCACACTAAACAAATGACTTCAAATGAAAAACATACATGAATATTGCCTTCATGCACCACTACAAAAAAAAACATTGTTAGCAATGAATTGATTTTGGGCCTTAGTAACAGGCATTTTGATACCTGCTACTAAATTGCACCAGGTAGGCATGTCCATCACTAAAGAGTGTAACTTAGTGATGGGCAGGTTTTTTCCCGCTAAGCAGTGTAACTTAGTGACTGACAGATCTTTGCCCACCACTATCTGAGGCATTGCAGCTTAGTGACAGGCCAAAATTGTGGTCTTCCACTAATTAACGCCACTGCCTATAAAAGATGGGGTGCAGGACGAGCGTAACCCTACCTTCCACTCCCTTCTCATTCTCGCCTCCCCCTTCCGCTCCCTTCCACCACCATGACTGCCGCTCACCGGACAGTGGTCAATATCAGCTAGTTGCAGAAGATCTTGGTGCAACACCGCCACCTCTGTCAGCCATGGCCTATGGTACCCCACCGAGGTGGCCCACGACAAGAAGTGGAAGGTGGCATTGACAGTCGCCCCATAGGGCAAGTGTCAACCCATCTGACGTCACGACAAAGATGGTTGTTGTGGCGGTGGCACCGCTAGTGCTTTCGTGGACCCACCCTCTGCCTCTACCATGAATATGATGGTAGATCTGTTCTAGGTGGTGGAGGAGGTGGCAGGAGTGGGCACCAAAGTGCTCGAGGCGGCACGCGTGACTGTCGTCAAGCTCGAGCAGGAGAGGATACGGGTGGCAGTGACGGCCCGGGCAATGGCAATCGTCGCCCGTGTTGTCTACGATGCAATTGTCATGGTCTCCTGGGCTAGCATGGATGCCATGGAGATAACCTGCAAGGTGGCGGAGGCGGTGCACAACGCCATGGACGAGTACTTGTTGGCAGAGGCTTGGGCCCTCATGACTGTCGAGGCCTCTTGAGGGTGCTTGAGAGCGGAGGACAAGACCTATGAGGTTGAGTCCGCCGCCATCGATATGTTGAAGGTGGCAGAGGCCTGGTTGGAGACAGAGGTGGTGGTGCTGTTGGTGGCGGTGACCTCTAGGGTTAGAGTTTAGAGCGGGCTCTAGAACCTTTTGGGTTGAGCCCCTTTTTTGTGTCGGTTGTGTGGGTGGTAGTAACGGACATTTAATGTAACAAGTACATCTTTAGTGACAGACACTCAACTCATCACTATTTTTAATCGAAATTGATTGATAACATATTGGTAGTAGTGGACATAAAGTACGCTACTAAAGCTGGTTATGGCCCGTTGAAAACATTTTTTGTAGTAATGGATATTACTTGAGAAATACCCAAGCCTTCACAAACTAGTACATCAGACTTCAAATATGAACCTTGCTTTTAGAGAGATAAGTGCACCGGCAAGAATAGGAATAATGTGTCATTGCCGAAGAAAGATTAGATAAACACTACTGCAGATGACACGTAATCAAATACTATGAGATAAAACCACAGTAATGCAATGAGATGAAATAAAACACTACTGCAAAATGGCAAGTATATACATTCAAAGTCAAGCCTACAACTCTTGAACAAATGTCGATGAAGAAACAATCTTCTCCATAAGAGAGTATTTTGTTCACGGATATTACTTAGCAAAGAGTACATCAACTCTTCAAATATGAACCTTAATTTAGAGAGATAATAAGCACCAACGAGAATAGTGTTATGTCAGAAGAAATATTAAATAAATCACTACTATAAATGGCAAGTTTTGGTTGGATGTGACTTGTTAGTCGTGACTGATTCCAACGTTAAATATGATGAGTAAATATAAACTAAATATAAAATTAATTACATATTTACGAGATGAATTTATTAAATTTAATTAAGTCATTATTAGATGATGTTTACTATAACATCATACTATTTAATCATTATCTAATTAGGCTTAATAGATTTGTCTTTTATGCCTTTGATACCACCCTCGGTAACGCACTAATAGACCCCGCTGTTGACTCACGTTGGATTCAATCGATTGCTTTTCGCATTTCTAGCCACGTTTCAGCCCTATCCTTCTGTTCTTTATGCAGTAGTTGGTTGTTTACGGCCAGCCAGCCTAGAGACTTATCGTCATTTAATAAGGGTTATGGAATAGGTTTTGTTATTCTTCTATATTTAGTGCTTCTAATTAGTATTCTAATATTCGATGGAACGGATCTAAAAATCTGTGGGTAGGAAACGAACACTCTAAGGATATGGCAACGATATGATGCGTGTTCCGATCCGTGTCAAATATGTGAGTCCGGCTCTTCTGGTTTTTAATTTGGTGACCTTGATATATGAGATGATCATATATTCCCGATAGCTTCCGGGCCTGCCCCAAGATGGATGGTTACGTAGGTGAATGGTGATTGCTTATAAGATGCCGATCTATCCTCCAAGTTACTTTATTTTATTATTATGTGGTTGAAAGTTTGATCATCTTTAACTACTCCCTCCGTCCAAGAATATAAAGATTCTTAGATCCTCGAGATAAAAATAAGCCATAAGTGAAAAGACAACAATGTCCTCATTAAATAACCACGAACCCACTAAAACCCAACCCTGCATCGGCATCCACGTCATATCGCCGAGGTCACCGCCTTGTCGTCGTTGTCCTCGTGTTCACCATCATGGAGGGAGTCTTCTCGTTACCAGAAGCACTATCTCGAGCTTGTCGTGAGCCTCCATTGCCGACATCATTGCACACAAAGCGGAAGTCATCGCCGCTAGCTTGTGGCCGTCCTTTCTACCCATGGAAAAATCCATCCGCCCATGAGCTCGAAACCCCACCTCACCTCGCCCTCGTGTTCACCTCCAACATGGCTCACACCCCTCCTCCTAGTCTTCCACCCCGCTAAGATCTAGGGGCCCACCACCTTTGTGCTTGCACCACCACAGCCCAATGAGTACTGTGGGGGAGGGAGGTGAGGAGGTTGAGCTCTCGGAGGAGAGGAGCTGAGCCACGATCCATGGGGAAAGGATATGAGGAGGTCTAGCTTGATGGAGAGGAGGTGAACCGGGGGCGACAAATCATAGTGGCCCTAGTCGCCATCGTCCCTGGCCGCTGGCCTGGACGACGATGGCAGATGGTTGGCATGCCCATGGAGGGGTTCTCTGGACGGGTGCACCGTATGAGATCAAGGAGCCATCGCTAGGAGTAACCGATAAGGTTGGGAGAGACATGGGAAGCTGCAGTTAATGTCACATGGGTCCCACCTACAAATCCTTATACTATTGAACAATCATCCGTCAATAAATTTTTATATTTCTAGATAGAGGAGAGTATGAATTAAACATGTGTACAAATAACGATGGTGCCTAGGCCATGTGAGCATTTTAGCATTTCACAGAGCTAGTGACAGGAACGACACCTTTATGATCATCATGGGCTCTCAATTCTCTCGGGTGCTTTGGTTCATTGTGGTGGAACCAACTTACGCGGATCCAAATCACATACTTAAAACATATGTTGTATTTACAGCTAATATATATCATAGTCATCTATATAAAATTAAACTGCAGTTAATATCGCATGGATTCCACCTATGAATCCTTATATTGTTGAACAATCATCCACCCAGAAAATTCTTATATTTCTGGACGGAGCAAGTATGAATTAAAATGTGTGTGCGAATAACAATAGTGCCTAGGCCATGTGGGCATTTTAGCATTTCACCATTTCACATAGCTAGTACAGGAATGGCACCTCTATGATATCATGGGCTCTCAATTCTCTCGGGTGCTTAGGTTCATTGTTGTGGAACAAACTCACGCGGGTTCAAATCACATACTTAAAACAGATGTTGTATTTACAGCTAATATATATCATGGTCATTGATATAAAAACTACTCCTTCCGTACTTCTGGATTTGGTCAAAGTGAAATCTTTTCAAGTTTTACTAACAGTGTATTGAACCTGGTTTTGTTTGATCTGTTGTGTGTTGCTACATGGAGGTGACCCTCACCATCTTCCCTCTTCTTTACTTTTTTCGTGGTGGATGAAAGTTTCTGATGTAATATCATGAATTCACTATTTATACTGTCTTATTCCTAGTTCATCTCCCTTTTGGCATAGCCCTATATATAGGTCTTAGCAATGTGATTAAGTTGTTGATAATGCTTGTGACCTATCATTCGAGGCAAGAGAAACCATGCGTTGATAGCATTGGGGTCATCTCCACTATTTGATCATGATTGTTACACATCACGGTGTTGCTCGAAATTGGATCTGAACATGGACAGAATAAGATTAGCACCACTCTTACACTGAATAACTTGTAGTACATAGTCAAATTGAGTTTCTTCCATATTAGCTAACAATAATATGAGATAAAATATTATTTCAAGTTATCGCATATATATAGATATATACTAATACTTCATACAACTGGAGTTATATCTTACGCGCATCCATATACAAGAGCAAAACCTTGTTCCAAAAAAACAATGGTGCAAAACAAGTAGGAAGCATGCAGACTGTTGTTCGTTGCTTTCACGACTGGTACCAGCTTGACCGGTTGCTGCAACGTAACGGAGCTATCCATGCTGATCTCGGTTGCGATCAGGCGGCCAGTACCGGTAAGGTCGTTGCATCTCAGACTGAGTTGAAGCTGCCTGCACAAACCAGAAACAGGTCAAATATTGACAGTAAAAGTCTAACATGCATGAAATGTATCAAACGAAGCTGATAGTCAAGCAAGAAACATATGCATAGTAATTACATATTTGAAATGAGGGTGAGCCAAAAATGAACTCAGCAATATTTTATTGTATAACCTTTTTATTTTTTTTCGCAAGAGGGGAACTTTTTGTTCATACTAGCAAAGTTGTTACACACCCCATAGACTCTCCCCACCACCTGACTATTATCCCAATTCATAACCGAGGATTTGCAAGCCACAGAACTCACCTCTGCAACTGCTATATACATAAATTGATCTGGATCTACTACGTACAAATGCAGCAATAAGTAACAACTGTTACTGTACGTTACAAACCGAAAAGCATTTGGCACATAATTTGAACTATTTCCTCTATTCATAGTAGAAGAGTCAACCTGAACAGAAAAAATATGATTTAATAAAGGTTTTTTTCTGTTTAATCGGAATCAGGAGAGCAGATTAACGGGAAACAAACTTGAAAGAGAATTTCAAAAAAAAAAAAGTAAAAGCATCAAAATTTGAGTTACTTTTATGAACTTGCATAAACATAATATTAATTAATAGGACGATATGATAAGTTCTAGCTCTTCTCTTTGATGAGCGCACTACTAGAAGGATGACCACCAGTCCTGCCTCGACGAGGTAGGGTCACCCGGCAAGGCTTTGTTTGATGGTGTACCAGTGTTGAAAGAGGTGGACTCAGGTGTTGTATGCAGATAAGTTCTGACGTGATGTTGCAATGGCATGTTTTTAAGATAATGGTTGCAATGGCATGTTATGGTTATGGTTTATTTGTTCTACTTGATCGCATGTCTCCTGCTCGCCAACACCAAGTATGCATGAAAAGTAAGCATGATTGGTTTATTGAAAGAATGTAAGCCTAAAGATGGTCAAAGTGATTGTTCCCGTTATGCATGGCAATGTGACATTTGCTCCCAGGTAAACTAACTAGCTGAACAGCAGCAAGAACAGTGTCACGCACTACAACATCTAGTTTGTGCAGAGATTTTTTTTCCAAGATTGCTTGTGGATCGAGCAAAGTGATGCGAGGCACCAACTAGGTCCATATTGGCTCTATTTGTCCTATAATCTTTTTTTTTTTAACTTGAGCGTGAACATAGGTTACTTCCAGAGCGCAATGAAAGTAACAAAAGCAGCGTCGCCCTCTCTTTGTTAGATAAGAAAGATGGAGCTGATTGCTGATTCCATCGATGCGAAAACTCGGTTTAAAATAGCAAAATTACCTCACGACTCCTCTTCATGGAAGGAACAACGCAGAATTGGCCTTCAGCCTGGTTCATCCGTTGCTGCTGCCGCTGTTGCATCATGACGACCGCCGACGTGGTGTCTGCCACAGCATAGCCAGAAAGCACATCCTGTATCGCCTCTGACGTCTCAGCCGCCTTTTCTCCTTTCATCATGTGCTGCTCCGCCGTTTCTGCCGTCATTGCAGCCACGTGCTGCCGTGTCTGCGTCTGGTAGAAGACCTTGGACACGACCAACTCCCCGTCCTTCTCCTCCTGGTCTCCAAGGTGGTACTGGTGCATTACCCAGTTGGTCTTCTCCGGCTTCCGCTGCTTTCCAAAGTTGGAGTACAGAACTAGGATCTTCTTGCACCCCTTCTGTCGGCCTCCCACGATCACCGGCCGTGTCTTACCAGTCTTGTGCCAGCGCATCTCAGTGACATTGTCGCTGCTGTTATGGTCACGTTGTGCAAGGATCTTTCTTCTCTTTCTTGTGCCATTTGTGTAGGCCTTGGATGACCTGTGGAAGAAGTGTTTGCTCAGGCCATCTCTTCTGACACCTAGTTATCAAAAAGCAAGTATAAGAATTCCACAAATTCATACACCAATATCAAAGATGTATGGGATCATACGCAACATTCGATCCAGATTGATTAAAGTAGTCAACAGCAAACAAAACTAGATGATTTCGTTTTTTTAGATAAAAGATTTTTTTTTCCTCAGATGCTTGAACACTAAGGTCTAAGGGTGAATGACGGTGTAAGTATATTGCGGCTAACAGCTGCAAGCACGAGAATAAAATATTCGTTCTCACCTGGGAGATTTTCTGGATGGGTGTAGCAAATACCATTTTCTCCTTGTATGGTGGGTATGAACTCGTCTATGAGAGGATGAGCTCTGGATCCCCCTTCATCCACCATGGTCTGCAAGTGATGAATCAGCTCCTGGTCTGATGGATCAAACTTTACACCAGCTGGCATCCCGATCATGTCCTTTCGCAACCGCAAGACATGCAAACACCAAGACGTATCAGAAGAGAGACCATCGATGTTACACCCGAATCCTAAACTTTCATGCGTACCAATACAAGTATACCGTGTTGCAGTCAATTTCATGGCCGCAGCTGGGACAGCTTCGCAAAGTGGAGATTCGGCGCTCCTCGAGTTTGCCATCCGTGAGTTCTGAGCTGCTGCAGCTGCTAATCTTAGATCCTGGGTCTGGGTGCTCCCTGTTCATGTTGGCTTCATGTGTTCATGCACAAGCCATATGTTAGTTGTTACTGGTAATGCACATTACAATGAAAACGTGAGATCATAACTAGTTAAAAGGCATTTATGGAAAGTGCAAATCACGATTTCTTGAGTATAAATGAAATATGCATGCGGGTAACAATCATGCATGTTGGATTTATTTCTCCATTTCAACACGTGAGATAGCATGATTCGTTCCTAGTTACTTAAGCAACACCACAGCAATAAAAGCGGGAAAGGGTTCCTAACGCGTGGTTAGATTGTCACTATTAAACCTAATAGTAATTGCACACAAAAAGTTGAATAATTCAAGAGACAGCAGATAAATCGTTTTTTTTTTTGCGAGGAATACAACATATAAATCCTTTTTTGCAAGGAACACAAGAGATAAATCTGTCATTAGCTGCCGTTTAAAGTTTTAAATACTATTGAAACAACAGATAAATAATTTTTTGCAAGGAAAACACAAGAGATAAATCTGTCATTAGCTGCCGTTAAAAGTTTTAGAATACTACTGAAACCGTGTTCAAATTGACGCATATTATTGTTGATAGGATGTGCACAAAGTTGAGCAGTCTCAGTTCCCTGCTTTCCCCTAAAACACACAGATCACTTTTTCTTTTTTTTCATCCATACGCGCACCTTAGCTTAGCTTTGTCCAAAGAAAAAATTAAAAAGACAAGCAGAGAAATAGTAAAAGTTTGCTGCCTGCTTATCTAATCAAGTGGACTCGCAATTAAGAGGCAGTTCATCTCGGAAACAATAGAGATAGTAGGATGCAGGCGTAGCTGATCAACGACAACCATAATTGTTACCAGTTCTCAATGACAGCGATCGGGACGTATACAGATCGGTAGATTAATGCGGCAGGACAACAAGGCGCGCAGGACGAGGGAGGGAGGGAGAGGCGGAGAGCTCACATGCCGGTGTAGAACTGGTGGAGAATAGTCGCCGCCGGCGGGAGAGATCGCTCTGACCGGAGGGGGGAGAAGATAGAAGACTCCAAGCAGCAGCGGGTGGCAGACCGAAGGTAGCAGGGTGTTGGAACGGGAAGGGATCTCGTGTGGCGGTTTAGCATCGGCGCTTCCTTGCGACTCAAGCCACAGCAGCCTCAAAGCATGATTGCCGCTCAAGGACGAAATACGGTGGACCCTTGCTGCAGGCAGACAAAGGACGGCGGCTTTGCGGGGCCCGCCGGCGCAAGCCAAGTGGGACAAAGCTTCCTTTGGAAGGAACGGCCCCCAGCCCACGTCACCAGATGCGTTTGCGGCAGCTACGACCACGCCGGTCTTACTGGCTCCACCTTGAATTTTGCGAGCATTTCCACATGGAACTGGTTCAATAACCGTGGTAAACCTAAAAAGTCTTTTACAGTACCACCTCAACTGGTGGACACGGAGTACGGCGGTGTATTGCTGAATCTCGAGATTAGTCTCTTGTTTCAGCTTTGAATCTGAGAAGAAAAAAGAAAACAGTTCTATGATCCTGGATCGTGTACCTTCTTTCCTTCACTAACCACGTAGATATTCCTTAACAGTAACGACAATTCACTACGGCACTAAATAAAGGATGAACTGGTCAAATATGGAGTTTCAATCATTTTCAGATTGTCAAAATATGATACCCGTGCATATACTGTTATATATGACTTATATTACACCATGCATACAGAAACATCGATGTGTTCAACACAGATGATCATGTCAGCGTCATAGAAGGGATAAAAGTTACTATACAAGAAAAAAAAAATAAATAAACATGCTCCATGACGTAATAGCTTATGTTTAACGCAATCTGTACACGTTATTTGCTCTTTGGAACAAATGGCTACCCGAATGGGGCATATGGGGATAGAATAGCAAAACCAGGGTTAACTTGCCGGCTACCCCAGCTTGGTCAATCATCACCATTCATAACTAGCTTACAACAAAAGGAAGGGTCAATTAAGAGCTCAAGTCTAACAAGAATGCTAGTGACGTTTGAACACTGTCGATATTGGGAGATATGATATGCGATAGATTCATTTTACAAGGTTGGTGATCAATAAACTTCGGCAGATCACTTAGGTATACATAGAGACTGGATCGAAGTGCAGCACAACAGCGTCCACAAGCCAATCACGACATGCAAACGCATTTCATGCTTGTACTTTCCCATCCTTCACATTTAAGCATTTATAACCTGTGACAGAATGGTACCATTTAAACATGGTTAAGAGTTCAATGCACAATATTCATCCTTCCAATTTAAGTACTTACGACCTGTGACAGAATGGAGCAACCATTTAAACATTAACGATACATGAGGAAATGGAGGTGAGGCATAAAAACAACCATTATGGGATATGTTTCCTTTCATTTTGTTGAATTGTCAAAATGAAAATCAAAAGGTGCAATGTTACAATACATAGCATGTCCTATTGACTTCCATGCTCATGGCAGGTGCAATCACACCCACTACCATGTATGTCATCCTGATAAGGAACTGTGGTATTCAATAGCGTGTCAGGAGTTGGTGTCGCAAACAGAAATAGCATGCCTAAATTACCTTAGCTATACCATGGGGAAACAATTTAAACAAGAAGTAACAGGAAAGACTGATTGTACCTCAGGAATCTACAACAATTGGAGTGGGCATGGAGGCTTCATCTTTGGATACTTCGGCCATTGTATCTGCATGGATGTTAGTTAACACTGGGATTTCCTTCTCCCTCCAGATTGCATGAACTTCATCTGTTCGGAATCTTTGAGTAAATGTGGATTCCTCTAGGGGAGTGGTGGAACCATGTGCATAGGCAAGTAAACCAGTGTATGCAATCATTGCCCCATTGTCTATGCAATATCGGTCATCAGTTGCAAAAAGCCTACCCCCTCTTTCTGAGCACATAATCCTCATCATCTCTTGTAAACGTTCATTACATCCAACACCACCAACAATAAGAACGTCCTTCGAATCACAATGTGCCATGGCACGTTCAGTAATTTCAACAAGCATGGCAAAGAGAGTTTCCTGGATGATTTGATTTTTCTTCAGCGCCAATTAAGCATAACTATTACCCAAGGTTAAATGAGTTTAAGAATACACATGTACCTGCAATGAGTAGCATAGGTCTGCAGGCGTGCACTCGTTATTTTTAAGCTTCTCAATTGCTGTAGCTTCAATGTAGCTCAATATGCCACTAAATGACACATCCATACCCTTTACAACGTAAGGGAGATCAATGAACTTTTCTCCCTTCTTCGCAAGCTGAACAAGGAAACCAAGTATTGTACATTATTAAAGTTTGCTTAAGCAAGTTCAATTGCTAATCATTGATATGTTTCCAAATTCAACAACTTTGGACCAACATAATTCATATATTCCTGCACATCAAACTATCAACAAGAGAACAAGAAAAAAGAGAAAGAAAGTAATGCCTAAAAATGCACATCAAGCAATTAACAAGAGAAAAAAGCAAGAAAAGGCAAAGAAATATGACATGGTATAGCTTGACCAAGTTCTCGTCAAGCAGGAGACAGGAATACCTAAGAATGCACATGATATCAAGCATGGTGGACAATAAAAAACTGTATAATTTTATTGAAGCTAGGGAAGAATGGAAGACTTCTTAGTCTCATGATTTGAGCAGATCTATGCGCTGGGCACTACCCAGCTATCAAACTTCCAAAAGAAGCACTGATTTGAATAGGGTTAACTAAGGCAATCGTAGGCAGCAACTGGTCAGGCAAAGCGGCAGTCCAGGTGACTAGGTAGGTAGAGGCTAGTTACAGTTGAGTGCCAGCAGCAGTCGGCAACATAAAATTTTTCATCAGAAGGAACTTCATGTGAGTCCAATGAGTTGATTATGTTATAAAACATTTCATAGAAACAATGACCCAGATTGGAGGGATGCTTACAGCAACTAGCCTCCAAAATCAAGGTTTGAATGGAATAGAGCTGAAAATGTCAATTTAGCAGCAGTTCATTGCTTTATGAAAGCAAAAGTATATAGTTTGGCAAAATTGCATATTGCATCCCAAGCTTATTTAATACTGTAGATGACAAAATGGTTAGGACCTGGAGAAGTTCCTTCTATGTGTCAACACTGGTTGTGGTGTTCAATGAAATAATAAGACCCTACAGCAACATGAATTAACTTATTAATGCCAAATACAACAGATGATTCACCTCACCACCCCTTCTTTCAAGCAAACTTACAGGCCTACATAAACATAAGCAACTGTTGGAAGAATTCACAAAAAAATCCAAAAGTGACATCCTAAACTTCATGACAGGGCCCATCATGCCATCCATTATACATAGGATATTGCTCTGCCATCGGAAACAAGGGTAATAAAATGATGACTCAGGGATTATATGACCATACCTTTGTTTCATTCAGACGCTAACACAAGTAAAGCCTAGTTTTATGTGCCTGATGACGTGGCAATTAGCAATCGAGAAGAAGAGGTTCAAGACAATGTTATTGACCAATCTTAAGTTCTAATAGATTTACAGGGTAGAAGGAATGTTTAGCAGACACCGTGCCTAAGGAAAAAACCATTAGTGTATGCGTAAGGTCCAACTCCAACCAGCTCAGCTTAGCTTCAAATCCAACTAGCCTATGAGTTAAAGATGAAAAATCGCACCAACAGGTGAGAGCTTGATGGGATTACCGTATAAGGTTAAGCGACTTATTCGAAGCTGCATCCAGTGGGGAGACTTCCTAGATTTCATATTTAGATTGTGAGGCCAATGTTCCTCAAAGGATTTTAACCCCTTGTTACCCTCCACTACAGACAATAGACTAGTCCGATTCTATGTTGCTGCATGATAAATCAAGCAATATAGTTAGCCATCCTATTAGTGAGCCACTGGATAGCTTCAGTATACAATGCAGGCAGCTGGGATTTTTAGTGGGAGCTGACAAATATGTTGTAGATAAATATGGAGTATGGGGTGTTTCTGTATAGGACACGAGGTAATGGAGGATGCAGGGCTCAATATACATCTGCGTCCAAACGGAAACAAACCCTTAATTGTTAACGTAGCACCACCTAGCATGGTTACATTTAGCACATGTAATAGAATGTACTCTATTTCATTCACATAAGTAAAAACAGACAGGAAGCCAAACACCACCTCACCAAATTCAAGGCAACAATTGGGAAGCAACAAAGGTTATAATATCTTAGGATGAAATATGATCCTAAACAGGGTGAAACGAGGTAACCCATGAGTTCACCCGACCTAGACTGGAACGCAATATATGTTCTACTAGCTGTTGATTAAGCTTTGTTTGGTTGATTGTATGAAGTGCGTTAACAGCACTTGTATAGTATTCAATTGCCCAAATGTACTAGTTCAAGAGAATCAAAAAGCACAAGATATCAGAGACTGAATGAAGCCATTAGGAATTTTACTGCCAAACATTGTCATACTAACCACCTAGGGTCAGCCCTTTCTTGTGTTGATCAACCAAGCCCCTAAGGGCTCGTTTGGCGGAAGCCCTGCCTGTGCCAGGCAATCGATCTGGACCCCAGGCGCCCGAAATCCAACACCTGGCGTCGCTGTCTGGCTCAGGCAATTTTTTGAGGATGTGATCCAAATAAGCCCTAAATGCATGGGAGCCAAAATATATATAAAAAATAAAAGCTTAAGTATTTTTCTTTTGTTGCTCAATAGTTGAGAAATGCTGCAAAGCCCTGCTACGATTATGCACTCGTGCTGACCCAATGATACTGTAAATTCTCGTCCAGCACTACTGGGTTCTGCATTACAATTTTACTCACAAAAATTCCTGATTCTGGATTAACCACCCCGTGCATATCCATAAATGTGAGGCACTGGTTCATGGAAAGAGGGATTTACACTAGAAGACTATAAGAAGAGCCAGCATTTATGTGATTACACACCTATAAGGCTATAACTGAAGCAAGCATTAGGTCGAACAGTTTACCTGCTCAATGTTATACCCTGGGCTGGGATCGTTGGAGAGCTCAAGAACCCTGGCGAAGCGATCGAGGCAGTTCCCAACGGCGATATCGATGGTCTCCCCGAAGATCCTGTACCTCCCCTCGCTGTATGCGATGACCTGCGTGTTTCCGCCAGAGACGTAGAGCACGACGGGGTCAACGGCGCCCGTGACCGCGCGCCCCATCTCGATGTGCGCGACACAGTGGTTCACCGCGACGAGCGGCTTCCGCCAGAGGAGCGACAGCGCGCGCGCGGCGGCGGCGGCGACCTGGAGCGGCCCGCCCATGCCGGGCCCCTTGGTGTAGCAGACGCAGGCGAGGTCGGCGGGGGAGACCCCGGCCTCGGCCAGCGCAGCTCGGAGGAGCGGCAGCAGGTGCGCGAGGTGGTGCTGCGCCGTCTCGCGGGGCAGGAAGCCATGGCCTGGAGGAGTCACGTAGGTGTGCCGTGGGTTGGAAAGGATGTCACCGGAGAGGGAGACGACCCCTATGCCGATCTTATTCGCCGAGGACTCGAGCCCAATTGCCAGAGGGCCCGCGGGAAGGCGGCTGGCCGGAGACGGCGACGACGACATGGCGGCGGCGGCAGTAGGGTTTTGGGGTTCGGGGAAAGAGGTCCGCGGCTCGAGTCGTGTGAAGCGTGATCCGTTTCGTTGCCAAAAACTAGGCCCAGTCAGACCAGTAGGTTTTTCCTCTTGAGCCCATAATTTTTGTCGGCCCAGTCAGCAACTGGGCTTGAAAGAAGTAAACCGTTATGCATCTTTTTCAAGTTGAGAACTTAGGTCTGTTGCATAAAAAATCATTATACTAAAATTGAAATACTATATGAATAAATGGTAAAACTTTTATACTCTCTCTGCTATAACAATAATTTTGTTTAGTGGACCGGACTGGACTAGACTAAACATTATTAGAAGTCATATATACATAATACATTTTGAAAACCGGTCTAGAAATGTTGTTTTTTCCGACAGGAAGAAAGAGCTAAAAATAAGCTACGGCAGCTTGTCAGAACGACAGCAGTAAAAAAACATAGGTGTATCAAGTATCCTGACCTCCTTGTCCTTGATGAAAAATATGTCCACGCATGTTTTATAAAAAAAAACAGTATATATCGTCGCTGGTCGAACTCAGTTTGGATAGACATGTGGATAGTTAAGAGAAATGACAGAAGGTTCTATGAGGCTGAAATTTTGCATGACTTGACTTCTGTCTCTGGTCTGCTTTCCCACCTCTAGTGACTTGAATCTTCAGTGTATTATTTATCAGCTTCATCAGGTCTTTCAATTCGCCTCCGTGGGTTGCAGAAAACAAACTGACTGCTCTTTTATCTGGTTTGTTTTTTTCAGTTCGTCTACAAAGGCAGCTTCTTTTTTTTTCTTGTAAGGTACTCTATCTACAAAGGCAGCTTCAAGCGGGTGTAGGAGGGACTAAACGATGTTTGTATGGATATTCGCCTTCGCCGAAACAAAAACACCAGCAAAAGTACGCTATTTTCGTTGTCATGCTTGCACTTCCGGCTCCAGCAAATGCATGATAAAACTGAACCAAATGACTAGGTTTACAGAATTTGACCGAGGATTTGTGATTCCACGTTTTTAATGACCATAGCAGGGCAACCCCTGTATCCGTAGGTCCGTATAGAATAATTGTGTATGCACAATTCCATTTCATTTTCCCTTGAGTATACTATTTTATAAAGCTTGTGTCATGTGCTGCATCTGGAATCTATCTGTACTGGATTCGCCGGCCGTGCAGACCCGGCCCATGGATATGGAACATCTAGATTAATTGTGGCAACATAAACACGCCACGAGCCTGTTTCTTCTCCGTGTCGTAATGTTTCTGACCGTGGAAACAGAGGCATGGACCTTGCCAGGGAGGATGAACGAAGCAACAGAGGAAGGTTGGTGGTAGCTTTGGAGAGGAGATATGGTGGTTGCTTGGAGAAGACAAGGCCAAATGGTGCTATGTCTCCCTCGTGGACGGTTGGTCGCATCATGGTTTGGTCCCTGGGTCAAGAAAGAGAAACTGCGTGGTTCAGTGGGTGGTTGTTGGTGGGCGATGGAGGCGCCGGCGTTTCGCTGCAGCGGTGGAGCAAGAGCCCCATGGGTTTCGATTTCTCTCATCCCCGTACTTTCTCGCCGACTTTCTTGGGCTGATGGTGTTGCTTTCAGCTAGGTCAAAGTATCACAAAGAATTTTTTTTTTTTTTGCGAGGATATCACAAAGAATTTTGATACATGCATACGCTTATCGCGGTACACGAACACAAAAATGAGTTGGTGGCCGTTGGCATTTGGTTTGAGCAAATAAAGGTGTGCATAAAGTGTTGCAAAATAGTTCCTTCAAAAGGATGATTTAAGTCTGTCTGACTTCTAATTTTTAGATTCTCTCTTGTGATGTACTTACTAGTTTTTTAATTCAGAGCAGCCCATTTTAGCATTCAGATCCATTTCATTTGTGCTCAAAACACATTATAAACCAATATAAGTGACCTCGAATTTATTAGGAAGTTTAATATATTCTTTTTAGCACGAGTGTCAATCTATATTTTCATGTCTGGGTACTTTATTAAGATATCGCTTTCGATATTTCAAGGAATCGTCAGCCACTGGCTTCATTCATTGGTAACTTTTAATACTGGAAACATCGTTGACGTTTATTCCCTCAAAGGACTACAATAATAAACTACCATCGAGGTGGCAAGGTTTGCCTTGCCTAGGCTGTTCCTAATTCTATAGATTTAAAAACGAACTCCTTAAATCAGTTACACCCGTAGCAGAGAATCCAAGCAGCGTCGTTTGTTGCAAGTTGGAATGGTTCATAGGAAAACATGTACAAACAAGAATTTTCTTGTCAATCTTTAATAATTTACTTCGTCTTGAAGTAGAACAAAGAACATTGCTTTCTCCTTGCAACGGCGGTGTTTAGCCGCAAATTTGAAGGAACCCATGGAACCAATCAGAATGCTCGCATCACTGATTAGAAAAAGGTGTTTGCGAAAAATATTGGTTTCGAGAGAATATGGAACATACCATGTGATAAATATAATAGTACCAGCCTTATGGCACAGTTCACATATTCGGTAAAACAGTGTAAGACGTATTAAATTCTCACTAAAAAATTAACTAGAGACCTAGATGCAGTGCAATATTTAAAATTATACAAATAAATAATAACATGTATATTAAATTTTAAACTATCAACAAACGAATACATGTTAATAGTAGGAAATAATACGATCAATTTTTTCCTTGTAGATTCTCAATATAAGTAATAAGAAAAGAGAGTTTCATTTGTACCGTTGTAATAAGAAAAAGGTTACATCGCGTACCATCTTTGCATGATTCCATTTAAGCCCTCAAATTTTATATGCGAACAAAGATCAAAATGAATTCTTTGTTACAATTTTAAAGTGACAACACTACAGTCATTACATGGTGGGCTATCGTACAGCAAGCAACAGCCGACGAAATTGATTTCATTGGTCGCGTCAAAGAGGTGCCGAGAAAAAGTGGAGAGGAGACCTTCTGAGACTTTGTGCTGGTCCAGATCTGCGTCTCCAGCTTCTCATTCCAATAATACACCTCCCTTTCGTGAACAAACAATTTGTTATAAACTAGTACACATATAGGCCCAAAAAAAAGAGGACTATGCTCATCTGATTACCTTTCTTTTATAGTTCATAACCTAATAAAAATAAGTCGTCTTCTTGGAACTATAGAGTTCCACCTAGTTTCACTTGGGCGCGACCAAGGGATCAATGGATTCACATCCACTCGACAAATCTGAAGTACATTTCTATTCATGGGTAGAGAAATAACTAGGTTTCTTAAACCGTCAATTTGAAAGGGACAATATGTTCAGACTTCAGTTAGTGTGCGGGATATTGTCTATACAGAGGAGTACCTCAAAAGACTAATTTAAGCAGCAATGCATATGAATATTCTCATTCCTAGTGGAACTATGTACGGCATAGGTACTTCCAGTAAAATTGGAGTTCATTGTTTTCTTCTTCGTTCGTTTTTATTTTTACAAAAGCAACACACAGTATATGGTATCAAGAGAAGAAGATTCTCAGTCAAAATAAAAAAAGGATATGTCCTCTTTTTCTATGGCTCCTTGGATTCTCTTGATTACAACGAGTACCAAAGGTGTCAAAAAACACTGGAGCACAAAGATGCCCTACGAACCTCATATGTTTGAAATGCCAGGACTCAATATGATCCGTTTTCTTTTCTCCGTAAATATCATGCTTTGTGTCGTACGGTATATGATTTTGCATTTCTCTCTTTTTACATAAACTATTATGCCTTCAGTTCTCACACATATTTGCATGACCACAATTTTCGGATAAAATTTTGTTCAATACACCTATCACTTAGTTACACATGGATCATCATAGAACGTACAATTTAAATTCCAACGTTCCTTTTGGTGAAACTTGTCATGGTATCACACATAATTAACAACAATATACTTCCTCTATATCGAATCTGCAACATAACTAAAGGCCTCTCCAGCAACCTTTATTTTGTATAATATGAGTTCTAAAGAAAATATTGACACTAAAATCATCTTTGATTCTTTTAGCACCAAGATAGAACATTGAGGAACTTCAACAACTTTCCATGACAAAATTCATGTTTGAAGGAAACAAAAAGAGTAGTTTATCAGATATTTGAGCGCATGAAACAGATTACATAACCTATTTCTCTCACTTATTTCTATTCTTTTCAAAGAGGCCTTTTTTTGTTTATCTTACCAAATCATTTTGTTTCCTTTTGGTAAGTTTAGCACCAGGACTCCGTTGAAAATTGATGCCATTGGATCAGCAAATTCTTCTTTGGTGGCGCCGGCTCTCTTGGAGCCTCCACTGGATTAATTTCTAGTATTTTCTCGTGATTGACCAGCGGAAACCTGCTCTTACCGGTCATCTTCTACGGACTGACATGCATGTTTCTTAGTCTATCCACGTGAGTAAAAGGCTCTCCTTCTTGACAAATGCTGGGACGTTTTGGGATTCAATATGCAATTCAAGGAGCAGTTTTTGCAAGGAAATCATGGATACAGCATCATGTCAGCTATATAAGGCCAAATCATGCAGAAGAAAAAATTTGAACACGTACATTATACCAAATCATGCAGAACTAATAATGTCCATGTGAAGTATATATAGTCATACACAATATCATGAATCAATTTATTTGGTAATAAATGTATGATTATATAAACAACTATTTTATAGTAATAAAATTTTATATATTAGTATATTAGGAAATCATTTTAAAAAATCATAACTATTTTTGTATTGTTATGCCTACCATCCTACATATAAACATTTTTGTTTGGTCCTACACATGGGTGAGAGAACCATGGGTTCATGTGTTACAATCGTAATAGCACCTCTAAAAAGGCATCTAAAATTGAATAGATCGATCATGTAGACATCTATCATATCATGCAAAGTTTCAGTTGCAATTGATAATTGTGTAAGAAGAAACAAAAAAAAAAGATACCATGTTGTGAACTCTAGCTGTTGCGGGTCTGACAAGAACAGTTGCAACCTGCATTGTTCACAAACCAATTTCACATTTTTGTTCCTCTTTGTATAAAAATCTATTGCATCTAAACTTCTGCAATATAATATATTATTACACACTCTATGTATTCATTTTTTTTGTTAGAATTTTAGATTCAACCATTTTGATGTTACTGTGACAGCTAAAGCAATGGTAACACCTGATACATTCTAACATGGGTGAAGCTCCGGATTGAGTGCACCGACACGAAGGAAAAAAAAACTAGGATCGTGCTACACGTATGAAGATTTACTAGGAAGCGAGTACGAAGGGAACCCGACCACACGATTTAGCCTCTATTGTTGTTGGGCCCACTATGTCTTTGTTATCCATATCAAACTCCCATGAGTTGTTGCTTCCCCTTCCTTATTTTATCCATCGGCAAAATCCTGAGCAAGCCTTGTGGGGACTTTAACATGGCAAAATTGCACCTTCAATTACTAGCCTTGCAATTATTTGGTTAGGACTACAAGTAAGATCTCCCATTTTCTAGTGCATTATTGTAATGCATAGCACAATTGCCAGTTCAATTGAAAACTAAGCTACGATGTATTTCAGGTGCAATCCGACAAACATAAAACTTAGCAGATAAGTACTTCATTGTTCTCTAGCAATAGAACTTGAGTACGATCCCGTCACACCCAATTTTCTTCCCAAATAAATGGACACCGGATGACTCTAATCCGAGATCTATTTTGTGAGATCAGATCATGAAAATAATAACAACTTCTACTAGTGCTGGGCCATTTAACCGGATTAAGGGGGGATAGGGGAACGTGCGATGTGGTGTGTTCGTAGAGACTTTGTACGTTAAGTTTTCGTACCTGTAGAATTTTCCAAAAAAAACTATTTGTGATTAGCACCCTGTTTCCACCTTATATGCACACCAAAACCTACTCATGTGCATTCCAATCTTTACAACACTAATTCCACCACGTGTGGTCATATCAGTGGCCACTGGGTTTCGGGGGGACAAGTGTGACTGACGCGTGAAACTGGGAAAAGAAGTTGTGGTCTTACGATACTGAGACACAAATAGGAGATTTTTAGTTCTTATTTAAATGATATTTTATAAATATTTTACTAAGAAATAAAATGTCCATGGAGAACAGTTCCTAGATGATTAAATTTTTTGCCTTTAAAAAAAGGATGATTAAAATCTTATATAATTGCTAATCACATTCTTTGTTACGAATAAAATGCATATATGGAATATTAATTTTTGAAGCTGAAACGTTTTTGTTATTCAACACATTATGAAGGATATGATCAGTTGGTTCCACATCCAATGACTAAAAAAATATGACTGAAAAACTAACAAAACTCAGTCACCTGATCAATAAGGAGATAAAACTCACAAATAGTTGTGATTTTCTGGTTCAAGGACCAAGTAGTCATTGTTTTGTAAAGATAACTTATAAAGTGTGCAACTCCACTTTTGACCCATATCAGGGACGTCTCGTTGTTATTTCACACCATGAATCAATCTGACAAGTACTTCCTTTTTACAACTACAGTCCTTTAGTTACAAAAATCTATTCTCTTTTTCTTTTTATTACTGTAACACTTCGTATAGTCCTTCAGCTCCATCACAAAAAAAAGTATAGTCCTTCAGCTGTATGGTCATTTTTGTAAAAAGAAAATAAAACAATGGGGGGAAGAAACAAAAGCTGGAGAATCCGAGGGCTGAAGAACCAACCCACGCGCTCCGCTGACTCCGATACCGAAAACACCGACTCCCCCGTTTTGTCCTGCCTCTGCTTCGCGCTCGCCGCAACCGCACCCGGCCCCCGCTTTATAAACCCCGAGCTCGATTACCCGCCTTCCACACCAATTCCCAAAGTCTCACAAGAAGAAGAATTCAGCAGCGCAGCATCTCTCCTCTGCCCTTCTCGGCAATTCCGAGTTCCGACCCCCAGTCTCTACTTGCTCAGCGTGATGGGATCGTTGGAGGCCGCTACCGTCCTTGTCGCGCCGGCTCCGGTGGTGACCACGCCGCCGGCGCAGCACAAGGTTTTTGAGCTGAAGGCTTCCTATGCCCCCGCAGCCAAGTCAGTGCCGGCTAGTAAGCCCAAGCCTGCCAAGAAGAAGCTCGCCGGCGGCTGCGGCGGTTACGTCCTCGAGGACGTCCCCCACCTTACCGACTACCTGCCCGAGCTCAAGGTTAGTCCAACAATTCCTTTTTGTGCTAGAAATGGAATTGGTTTTCGATTCTTCATCCATAATTAATCAACTGCTTTAATTTGCTGACGTTCTTGATCTTTTTTTGGTTCGAATTGCAGAGCTACCCGAATCCCCTGCAAGACCACCCCGCCTACTCTGTTGTCAAGTAAGAAATCCCATCCTCTTGGTCTTTCGTCAGATTTGGTGGCCACAAACACGATTTGCTGAAATGTGTATATGTTGTTCCGATGAGCGCAGGCAGTACTTCGTGAACCCGGACGACACCGTGTCGAAGAAGATCGTGGTCCACAAGAGCAGCGCCCGCGGCACGCACTTCCGCCGCGCCGGCCCGCGGCAGCGCGTCTACTTCCAGCCCGGCGAGGTGCGCGCCGCCATCGTGACCTGCGGCGGCCTCTGCCCTGGCCTGAACACGGTGATCCGCGAGCTGGTGTGCGGCCTCCACGACATGTACGGCGTGACCAGCGTGGTGGGCATCGAGGGCGGGTACCGCGGCTTCTACGCGCGCAACACGGTGGACCTGACCCCGCGCTCCGTGAACGACATCCACAAGCGCGGCGGCACGGTGCTGGGCACCTCCCGCGGCGGCCAGGACACGGCCAAGATCGTGGACAGCGTCCATGACCGCGGGATCAACCAGGTCTACGTGATCGGCGGCGACGGCACGCAGAAAGGCGCCGCGTCGATCGCCGACGAGGTCCAGCGCCGCGGGCTGAAATGCGCCGTCGTCGGCGTGCCCAAGACCATCGACAACGACATCGCCGTCATCGACAAGTCGTTCGGGTTCGACACGGCCGTCGAGGAGGCCCAGCGGGCCATCAACGCGGCCCACGTGGAGGCCGAGAGCGCCGAGAACGGCGTCGGCGTCGTCAAGCTCATGGGCCGGAACAGCGGCTTCATCGCCATGTACGCCACGCTCGCCAGCCGCGACGTCGACTGCTGCCTCATCCCGGAGTCGCCCTTCTTCATGGAGGGGAAGGGCGGCCTGCTCGAGTTCGTCGAGAAGCGGCTCCGCGACAACGGCCACATGGTCATCGTCGTCGCCGAGGGCGCAGGGCAGGACCTCATCGCCAAGAGCATGCACTTCGCCGACACGCACGACGCGTCCGGGAACAAGCTGCTGCTCGACGTGGGGCTCTGGCTGTCGCACAAGATCAAGGAGCATTTCAAGAGGAAACCCGGATTCCCCATCACGCTCAAGTACATCGACCCGACCTACATGATCCGCGCCGTGCCGTCCAACGCCTCCGACAACGTCTACTGCACGCTGCTGGCGCATAGCGCCCTGCACGGAGCCATGGCGGGCTACACCGGCTTCACCGTCGCCCCGGTGAACGGAAGGCACGCCTACATCCCATTCTACGTAAGTCTCCTCCTCCTTAATCCAATCCAACAACCGTGTCTCATTGCAGCACTAAACTAACCTTTCATCAAACACCAATTAATTGAAACAGAGGATCACCGAGAAGCAGAACAAGGTGGTGATCACGGACCGGATGTGGGCGCGGGTGCTGTGCTCCACGAACCAGCCATGCTTCCTCAGCCACGAGGACGTCGAGAGAGCAGGGCAGGAGGAGGAAGAGCCGCACCTGCCAAACATCGAGGGAGAGAATTCACTGGTGCTCAAAAGCCCGCCACTGTAAACTTCACATGCATGCGGTTAAATTGTTGGCATGCATTAAGGGCTGGATTGTGTATGTGATTGTAGCTTTTTTTTTTAATCTTCTTTTTGCCCATTCTTCAATTTTTCATTGGATTGATCTAGTTATTACATGATGTGTACGGGCAAGAGGAGAATCACTTGTAGTCCTATTATATGAAAAGAAGCTGAAAGCAAATTCATGACAGAAGCATACACAACGGAGCAGATTTTTCCCACATGAACGGCGACATGCTGAAAAATGAAAACATCCATTTCTATATTTTTATTATTTTTCCGTCAATAAGAACACACATAGCCTATGTGGCCATACACCAATCAGACTACACATGAAGCGGCGGGACTTGATAACCTGCACAGTTAGACCCTACGGCCAAGGCGTTCCCGCAAATTCTTGCAGCCTTAACCCACTTGTGGAGCGCAATTTTTTCCTTGTCCGCTTCTGTAAATTCAGCGCAGATCTGCGCCACGTCCGCCTTCCTTATATTTTGGCAGCATAAACTGTGATTTGGCGGATCCCAGGTGCCTAGGTTCTTCTCTATGTAGAACCTACAACTGTGCATGATGTCATCTTTCATGTCCTGCACCTGGTACGAGCAGGAGCAACAAGAGATGGCTGCTAAAGCAACAAGGATGCGCAGGTACACTTTGCCACCTGCCATCTTTCTTCTCTACTGTTGTGATTGTGATCGGTGGGTGTGTGTGGCACAGGTCTTCTGCACCCTTATATTTATAGGGGTGGTACAGTGCCATTCTAATCACGTGAGGTTCGCTTATTCCAAAATTTATTGATTATCAAGATACTCAATGACAGCAGCAACAAATGGGTCAAGATATTCTTCATGTTGCTTTGGATATTAACTCATTTATTTAGATGTATATTCTGATGATTCCAAAATTTATTGATTATCAAGATACTCAATGCACAGGAGCAACAAATGGGTGAAGATATTCTTCATGTTGCTTTGGATATTAACTCATTTATTTAGATTTATATTCTGAAGATCTAAGACATGAATTTCTTACTCCATGGCTGTTTGGATATCGCCTCTCTTATTATTATTTTTTCGAAGCAAACTGGAGGAGCCAAGGCTCCTATAGAACTTTATTAAAAAAGACAGTCAACTGCATAGAAAACAGGCAAAAAGGAAAAACCATAAAAAAAAAAGAGATAAAATTACAGATGTTGATCTATCCATGATTGTAATGCTTCAAGATGCCTTTCTTTGAATCTATGGATAGCCATGGAGAGTTCTTTAAAGAAATGAGCTCTGGCTCCTTCCCCTGTGGGATCGACTTGATCAAAGATCCAATTGTTTCTTGCATTCCATATGCTCCAAGTCATTAGGATTATTACATCCATAAAAGAAAGGAATTTGCAGCCTTTATCTGAGCCATTGCACAATCTGCATAGTGGACATGTCTTGGCATATTAAGGCCAATTGATTCCCAGCATCTTCTAGCAAAATTGCATCTTATGAATAAGTGCTTTTGTGTTTCTTCTCTTTGCATGATGCATAGTTCACATGTATATGATTCAAGCTCCATATTTCACCTTCTTAGCATTCCCCTTGTATTTAGCCTGTTTTGAAGTAGCAACCAGAAAAACACTTTGTGTTTTGGTTGACAGTTTGATCCCTAGAGCGAGTGAAAAGCCACGTGGATAGGGGTGTCTCCTGTTTGTATATTTTTGCAGAGGAGTAGCTCTGTGTTTGACCGACATGTTTCCACTTGTCCACCTGATGACTGAGATTTAGGTTCTGTAGAATTTGGTTGAAGCTCTGCAGTTGTTCAAATGCCTCTTGACTGAGTGGTACGTGAAATAAGTTCTGGGTGTCATTCTCTATTGCTGGCTCACAAAGCGCCATGTATCGCCTCTCTTATCGGGCATATTAGTTGAGTACTAAGATGAGGATATGCATGCATTGGGTTGCTTCTATTATAAAAATACACACAATCATGATTTTCCCGTTTATTTCCTAGTATATTTGAACATATTTACTAGCTTTCAATTGATCGAAAACTTTCAGTCGATGGTTTGTTACTTTATGTTTTGACGATTATTTGTAGAATAATTATAAACCGTTAGATCTAGACCTGATGGCTCAAAGCGAGTGAAAGTTCTCCAAACTTATAGCCCCATATTTGAACTTATACTAGATGCTAAGAGAAGAAAGAAATCCCACCTTCACAAGATTTTGACCGATGTGGCCGGTTCCTCGTGACGACATTTGTTGTTCATGCCTTGTTGAGCCGTCGTCATCAGTAACCCAACCCCTTCTATGCTCAGCATACACTGCTCGGTTTTTGAATTGTTTTCCTCCAACCTACTCACTTCTATGCTACCTACTGGGCCTCTAGTTAGTCTCTTAGCAATCACGGGCCTCCCACACAACTTTGATAGCTATTGGCAATTTACTATCATGGTTTGCATTTTACAAGTAATCAAAAGATAGTATTGATTCCGTTTGTGCAGGCGCCTCCTGTATAAGAAGGCTTTGAGGATGTGGGTATCAATGTTGATGATTGGGCTTGGACCATGAGGATAATGTACTAGTGATCGAATAAGAGAGCCGAAGCAACAAAGAGCCTGAAAAGGCCTCTTATTCATACATCGCTCGGCCCGTCTTACACCGCTTCTCGAAAATCCTTGATCTGGAGCTAGTCGGGTCCTCGAGAATGGCGGCAGCAGGGGAGGTGCCATCGCAGATCAATGTTTTCCTGATACGGCGATACGGTACGCCAATACATCGACACGGCGAGTGCCAAAAACCATGATACGTCGACACGGTGGGTATATATAAATATGCATTTTAATTTCCCCAGTAATTACCAAACATGAAAGAAAATGAGATAGATATTAAACTAAAGGTTCAATATGTAGCAAAATAATGATATTAGTGCATTACGACATAAGGACACAAGGCATGTAGCCAAATATAAGTGCGTAACATAAGTCAATATAAGACTATTCCATCCAGATCACTTCGGTGCTCAAAGTTCTTCATCTTCAGTGATCAACAATTCGAATTCAGGCTCATCCAAACTGAGATAGCAGCTTGAAGAATGCCGACGCCATCAAATGTATCATAGCCATCTCCCCCAACATCCCACATATGAGATGGCCGGGAACTCCAGAAGTGTACTCAGCAGTGCTCCTTGAAAGAAGACGCATGTTGTTATGCACAAACACTAAATCTTCAGCACGTTCATGTGTGAGCTTATTCCTTCTCAGGCTATGAATAAAACCATACATGCTCCAGTTTCTTTCATAGCAAGAAGAAGAAGCTGGCTGCCCTGACAGTTTGAAAGCTAAAGTTTTCAGCTCAGGGGGTCCTAGACCCATAAGTTCCCTACCATTGTAGTGGATCATCAAAATGAGCTCTATCATCAATTGAATCAGGTTGAGAAAATATGCCTCTATTTTGAGAGAAATCAGCAAATTGTTGTTTAATCTTTCTCAAGTTTTCTACAATGGGAAATAATTTTTTAAGACATGCATTCCTCAGGTCTGAAATTTCAGGATCCCTATGGGGATGTTCACAGTTAGGAACTTCAGCAAGCCACTGTTCAGTATAGTACCTATATTTACAAATGGCAAGCATGAGACAAAGGAAGAAATAATTAAACAACAATCACTGGAAAGACAAAAACAAAGGTTTAAGCGCACCTTGGAACAAGAGAATGTGCCAAACAATGGAGAGGAGTATTCCTTTTGAGCCACCGGTCATGCAATATTGTACTCACAGACTCATCGAAGTTAGATTCTTCATATATCCCCTTTCCTTCGTTACGGTAAACAACAACCTTCACTTTCTCAATCATACTATCCCACATCTCATATATAAGATGGAGACATGGCTTGTTAGTGTCAGCTGTCCTCAGCATTGAGTAAATGGGCTCCGTGAAATCAACTATGTATTTCACATTATCCCACCAAGCTTCATCAAGTATCTTTGCTCTCACAAATCCAACCTTTTCTTGATCATCTTCCTTGTATGCAGCCCACTTGTCACTAATTACCATTCGCTCAAGTGCATCCTTAAGATGAAGAAACCTCTTCAACATGACAATGACAAATGCAAATCTTGTATCAACAACAGCAGGGGAGGTGCCATCGCAGAACACAGATTCACAGGTGGAGCCTTCCATGACGTTCGAGAACCATGCGTCAGTGGAATGCCAAGAGGATGAGAGGAGGATCAGAGCATCAATACTGTAGGCAGTGGCCCGTGCGCATCATGATGTTCCAAATCGCTGGTGCTATGCGCTGTGAAGTTCGTCGCTGCGGCGATGACACGAGGGGACGAGATATTCATGTTCGAGGAGCGTCCCACTTCCCAAATGGCGCTGTGGTCGAATGTGTGTTTCAGATTGAATCAGGAATTTGTTTAAGCAGAATTCAAATTTGAGCCTTGTTTGAGACTGAAATTATGACCTTGTTTCAGCAGAAGTCAAATTGGAGCCTTGTTTCAGACTCAAATTTGACACTTGATTCAGGTTGGAGCCGTTTGAGGCTGTGGCCATGACCTGGCTTTGATCCATTTGTGCTTACGATTCCCTTGCTTGGCCTGTTCTTGCATAAGTGATTGACGTGTTAAGTGCGCACAGAAAGAGAGAGCGTCTCAATTTTTGGGGAGAGGCACCGGCGAGGGAAACGATTTGGGATCTTCTTCGTCGGCGGTTAAGGTGGAGCGGGCAGGTGGGTGGAGACCGACAAAAAGAAACGCAGGGTCAAATACAGAACAACCGCTTCCTGATGGCAACAACAAAAAGAAAAACACGCCTCGACTTGAACTACGACGACAAGAAAAAGAAAACGGAGGGAGTATTGCAGCGTCCAAGTTATAGGCCTTACATCAAGTGATGACGTAGAGGAACAATGTAACCTGAGCAATTAAAGCCTACGGGCAATGCATTTCCACAACGTATTGTAACATCAGACCACATCCATAAATCGATTTTTGCCTTGTCCTCGTCTGTAAACCCATGACAGATGGTTTCAACGTTTACCTCCCTCACTTTCGTGCAGCAGTCACCGCGCAGTTTTGCATTCTAGGGTGAACCGATACTTTTTGCTATGTTATGCTTACAGAGGTACATGATGTCACCTTTGAGGTCTAGCACCCGGTATGATGATGAGTAGGAAAATGAAGAGATTGCTATAAAAGCCAAGAGGAGGCACAAGTTCAATGCTGCAACTTTAGCACCGGCCATCTTTCTTCTAGATCGGCGATGGATGTAGGATGGATGACATGCGCACTCCACTGATTCTGTATATATAAGATCCTGAAGACCCTTTTGATTACCTTTTCAGTTACATTCATTAATGATTTACTTTCAGGTATCCAATGGGAGCAATAGAAAATCATGCACATAGGTTTATTATACTTTCATCAATTTAGTTATCAAGGCCACAATGCTCAATAAAGATATGCTCTCATTTGTGCCGCTGGTGGTGCAGGAAACTAGCATTTACACAATCAATACATTGCTCATTGGTTTCTTTAACAATAATAAAATATATATGTTCAGTTGGTATATGCTACTTGACAAACAATATAGGTGGCCCTCTCAAAAAAAAAACCATATAGGTCGCTCAGTCCAAGATATATGCTCTACAACGTTTATGATATAGTCTCATTTAATATATTACTGTTTGCAAACGATGATATATTATCATTTATTAGGGCGATGATTTTTGGAAACAAATAACTCTCATTTAATAGATTCACGACCAAAATTTTCATATACGAACACATGCAGTTGCGTATTTCTAAAAGAGCCATATAAACTCTCTCTAATTAAATTAATGGGATTTAATCTAAAAATGATTTCCAACGGCTTCCCAAAACAACTCACAGATTTATTCTCCCCCTAAATTGACCCTACTTGTATCTAGAAACAAGGAGAAAGTTGGAGCTCAAATCGTATTTTTAAAAGAATTAATGTCGTTGTGGCCCTAGATGCTGACATGATCTAATAAAAAAATTTCTTGATTCATTTTTAGGAAGAACTATTAGAGAAGACATGAAAAATTATACTCAATAATTTTTGGGCTGCTACTAAAAACACTCTTTTAGGGTCTATTTTTCAGGGGGCTTTTGGAGATGGTCTAATCAAGCAAACTCCCTCCATTTCCAACTCTAAAGGCAGCATGCAGATGTGCGCAGCCCATTGCCGATATAACATGACGTCAATAGAACTACACACTAGTTGTATGCCTGGTCTACTGCCTCTTATATGTGAATTTTATAATGAGATTAGACTTTAGCAGAAATTGATCTCAAAACCTCTTCAATATTTTGGTTTTCCATAAATTCCTCTAATCTGTAACTACAAACAGAGGAAGAGTTGAGGCCCAACCTTCTTTCTAGGGAATCAATAATATTGTCATGCCAAATACTGACATGAACCAATAAAAAAAAGTTTGTAGATCCACTTTGAGGAAAACTGTTGGGACAATAAAAGAAGCATTAGCCCCAATATTTTTAGGATAATTTTATAGAAATCTATTGGAGATGTTGTGATCAATGAAGGCAAGCTATAAACAAATGAAACACCCTTCTGCTTCGTAGTTACGGCCCCATATGGTGGCCTGTTATATTGCTTCAGGGTCCAGCAAAATAATATGTTTGCAGATGAAAATAATACGGGCCGTTGTGCTCAAATCTGAAAATTTACATCTGCATGTGTTCCAAAAAAAAAAAAAAATAGCACCAAAAGATGTCGATTCAAAATTGACCTGTCTTGAAGATCACCTAGTAAAATTGAAGTAACTTGGCCTTTTCGTTCATTCTCTCGACACTACCCGCAGAAGAGCAAAGCTGAATTTGGTTTTCCTATCACAAGAATAAAATCACTTTTTGGGATATATGAGAGTTAAAAGAAAATAGAAATTAACAATCCTTGTAAGTGGGTGTAGCAATATAAGATGTAATATAGGTTTGCTCCCAGCTATTGTAATGTTGTTGCTCATAAAACGGCTAGCATTGGGAGCAGTTTAGATTCAGTTGTGGAGTTATGCTCGCACTTCCGCTTGATGTAATGTCTAACAAATAACATCAGTTCAGCGTAGATTTAAAAATAGATTTCCGATTAAAGAAAATAGAAGTGAAAACGAGCTGACATGTTAAAACAATAGTACGAGCATTCTCACGTGCCGTTCACTGCTCTGGAAGATAGAACCATTTCCCATTTATGGGTAAGCTCTCATAATCAGTCACGACATTATTTTGGTTATAAACCACGTTTCTTGTGGGTGTAAGAACCATTACCAATCAAGAACTTAACCCCACAGAATTAAAGCTGTTACAAAAACTAGGCTGCTACGCCCAGCTGATGAAAAGTCTGAAGCCACTTGGCTAGAAGGTTCAAAAGGTCATGTATAGTGAACCCCCTCACCCTGGATCACCTCTCCAATGCGATACACACAATTAGATCCCTGGCTGTCTTTGAGAATACGGTCAGCAGTCTCTTTGCTTACCACAAGAACCATTCCTATGCCCATGTTGAATGTTCGTCGCATCTCTGCATCTTCGATGTTTCCAACCTACACAAGTTGAAATACTATAAAGCTAAAGAGTGCTAGCACAAAAAAGTGGAGAACACATTATGCGTCAATGTAGAAAAGTTTACAGGTCAAATTCTCAGATGAGTAGCACTTACCTGTTGAAGCCACTGGAAAACAGGTGGCACTTCCCATGATCCAGTAAAAATTTTCGCCCCAAGTCCAGATGGAAATACTCTTGGGATATTATCAGTAAAGCCACCACCTGTAATGTGGGCTAGTCCTTTTACACCACCCTTGCCAATAATCTCAAGAACCTATTATTTTAACAATTGCATTCAATTTAAATTGTTTGCAAGCCAAACATCACAAATATAAGATAATAGATACAGAAAAAAAAAATTCAACCTGCTTAACATAGATGACAGTCGGGGCCATGAGAGCTTCACCAACAGTAGTTGCTATGCCATCATTTCTTGGGAGTTGGTCACTCAAGTTAAGTCCACTTTTCTCTAGTACTCTTAAAAATAAGAAAAAAAATTGAACCAGCAGTAGCAAGATACAAAATACAAAACTCATCAAAAGAAAGCAAGCTTTGCAATAATGGCAATACCTTCTAGCAAGAGAGAACCCATTAGAATGAACCCCACTGGAAGGAAGACCTATAAGGACATCTCCCTCAACAATGTTTTTACCATCAATGACCTTATCCTTCTTCACAGCACCCACAGCAAAACCACTTAAATCGTATTCACCTTCGGCATAGAAACCAGGCATTTCTGCTGTCTGTAATGACAAATTGTCTAACAGTTAGCGCAACTGTTTTCTTCTTTCTTTTGGCTTTCCACAAGATATTCAATGCTAATGAGATTTATAGGCAGGTGGAGGTATTTCTGGAACTGTCATTTGACTTTGTGTCATACAAATAGATTGAACATTTTATTATGTAACAATCATACAACAACATGAAGCTATGATGATGATCTCAAACTATGCTTTATTCCTGAAGCTAAACATATACAAAGGCTCAAGTGGCAAGCATATACGAGACAAATAATCTAGGAGTAACCATATACATGATATAACAGAGCAATGGCAGCCAGTACCACTGAGCACGACAACTGAGTCATTCATGTACATCTATTGTGACTTGAAAGGTTAAGAAACAGCAGGATAAATTGCTACATTGATAATCTTAGAAATCGTTACCTCTCCTCCTAGGAGAACACAATCAGATTGTTGGCACCCATCCACAATCCCCCTGATAACCTACATAATTGATAAATAAGTTAAAATATTCAATCAGTAGAAGATAAAAAAAAAAGCATGAGCAGAGCAACAATTATGGTGTTTCAATGAGCAAAAGATATTGCAATTACCTTCTCTGCAAGATCAACATCAAGTTTGCTTGTGGCGAAATAATCTAGGAAGAACAATGGTTTGGCACCTGATGTTACAATGTCATTGACACTCATAGCCACCTGCCACAATGACCTAAAACCATCAAGCACTGTACAGCATAAGCAAAATAGCACATAGCACGTGATCACATACCAGGTCAATTCCAATGGTATCATGGATACCAGTTTCAAATGCAAGCTTCAACTTTGTTCCCACACCGTCCGTGCCCGCAACAAGGTAATCATCCCCTGTTTACACCCAAACAGCATTAAAGCAAAGAAAGAAAGGGACAAAAAAAAAATTTGGCACTACACTGCTGCATCCAAGTAAGCAGTAGCGAATAAAAAGATCGATTGTATGGCGCAGAATTTTCACCCAGCTAACAGAGCGTAGAAGCACAACCATATCTCAGATGTCACACCGACATATCAAGCAAACAAGAACCTTACAAAGGTGCTCCTTTGTCAGTAAATAAAATGAAACGCGCTCAGAGAAACGGTTCTCTCCACAACCATTGTAGAATCTAAGCAGAAGCACAGGCAGCACATCCCTTAAGCCACACTTCGTTGTTAGTAGTATCATGCGTAGCACGAATAATCTGAAAGAAGTAGGGATGTTTTTTTTTCCCCACATTGAAGACGCATCCAAAATAACATTCTGTGCAAAAAAGAAATGAAACAAGAAAAAAAGGTGGAATTGTACCCCAGGGAAAGAGACCGCCGAAGCCGCCAATCCCAGGTGCCATCTTGGCGATGCGCCGCACAAGCTCAGTACCCGCATCGATGTCCACGCCGGCGCCCTTGTACGTCATTCCCCCGTCCCCTCTAGAGCCGGAGCTGGAGCAGGCCACGGAGGCGCGCCGCATCCCTGAGGCGGCCTGCGGGAGGCGGAGCCGCTGCGGGCTGCGAAGGCCCTGGCGAGCCGCGGGGTTCGAACTAGCGGTCGGCGAGCGCAGGAGGTGGAGGAGCCGGTCGGTGCTCATTGGGAGGCGGACGCGACGGACCGGGGCAGAAGAGGACAGGCGTGGGGGAGCGGCGGCGGCGGCGGTGACAGCGAAAATGATTGCACTATTCGGGAAAGGGTTGGAGGTGTCGGGCGCTGAAAAGCGGATTCGGCGGCGGCGAGTCTGAAAAGAGAGAAGAGAAGATGGGCCTTCCGTAGACATCAATGGGCTTTAAGGCCCAATGTGTTGTCTGCCGGCCTTTGGTAAGTCCATTATGGACTCTTTCGCAACTTCGACCGGATTGCCTTTATTCAGTGGTTCAGCACGGCTCCACCCTTTTTCAGCTTCTCGTCCGCGCCGCCCGTACGCCGGCCGATGGAGCGAGAACAAGAAGGTCCCTTTCGTTAGGATTTTAATTCCCTTCCCTAATCCGCCGCGGCTTGCGAGGTGCATGTATTTTCTGTCGAGTTCTCAGTTCAGTATGTTCCTTGGCTATTTCTAATGCGAGGAGATGTTTATAGTTCCTTTTGTTTTTGTTTTCGAAATATTATAGTTCGTTGTTGAGCCCAAGACGGGGAATGAAACTAGGTGGATGCAATCCTCGCAATTGAACCCGAAACTAATTCAAAATATGATTTTGATTCACTAGAGAAATGTTCAGGAGAAAAATTGTATGGAAGTGTTGGGAGAATCTGAAACTGAAGCCAAATGGAACCTTAGAATTTGAACGGCTAGAATATAAGACCTACCATATTCAATTACTTAGTTGACTGTGTATCTTTTGTTTTCCTGATAGTGATAGGTAGAGAAAGAGCTATTAGAATATATGAGCATCAGTATAAACATTTGTTTTGGCAGAGTATATGGCATTTGAGGTTGCAGATTGCAAAAAGAAAATTTATATAGTTTTAAGAGTCTAAGTATAAGTGGTGTCTTTCTCATGACATGTTTTTACTTAAACTAGTGCCTTCACATGATTCTCTGATTTAGACGTATTGATGCTACATCATTTTGATATTCTCTGACAATCTACTGATCTGAATGGCATCAAAGTAGACAATACAGATCCTTCCGTTCCTGAAATGTTTTCTGCTTGGAAGGTTGTTGCACAGCCATAGAAATAAACATTCATCTCATCGTTAGCCGAAGTGATAGTTTAACGATTCCAATCCAGCATTACGTTCAACAAACCATCAACAGAGTTCAGCAAGACACTTTCACAACGAATCGAGTTAATAAATATTTTAAAGACATGACTAAAGACTAAAGTACCATTGTAAGATTTTAGCACAGGAGACAGCTGCTATAGTACCTGACCATATGTTTAAAGAAAGATCCATGAAAAAACATATAAGAAAAAGTGATGCTCTCTGCTGAAGAGAGTATGTTTTGTGTTTCTATCTTTAGGACACTACAAGTCAGATTCATCACACTCCAGCACTTCCATAATCAATTTTTTTTTCTGATACTTATAAAAAGGAGCAATCCTTATTCGTTCCATCCTAAATTTACACTTCCCTTATTTGCCTTCGTCTTTAATTTTTTTTCATCCCTTCTATGCCCTTTATGTTACATCATTGTGATATGTTCACTATTATATCATTGTGATATGATCACTATTATAGGTTCTAATTTTATCAAGTTTTTTTTATTACAGTAACTATTTTACCTTTAATATTGGCCCACATACCTTAATATGATCCCAAAGCCCTAAAATTAAATTGATTTAACAAAACTGAAAGTATATAATAAAATCAAGAATTCAGGTCATAGTAGTCGTATTACATGCCCAGGTCTATATAGTTAGTTAATAGAGGGGTATAATGAAGGCTAACATGAAAAAAGATGAGATGGTTAAGGGTCTGGTCATAATATTTTCTCATACATGTAACATAAATGACATAAAAGGTGCCATACTGAACCATTTTTCAGTTTCCTTCTGAATTCGTCACAAAAAATCTACTAATTAAAATACACTGAATCATGAAAACATGTAGCTTATGGGGCATGTGTATAAGTTGCCAAGTTCCACAGCATATCATATACTGATAAATATGATTATTTCTATTGAAATAAAAACATAAAACTGTATTACAAGTATCAAAATCTATTATTCTTTTGCTTGCGTGGGTAAAGGTGGTGCAGGGAACTGGTGTTTAGAGGGCCTTTTGTGTCAAAGACACTGCACTAATTAAGGATAATGATGAGAATTATGATGAGATTAAATTAGGGAGGCAATTTCTGTACGAAATTGAGCAATTATTTAATGGGTCTATTTGTTGGTTTGTTAGGCCAGTCTTAATGATCCTTCATTTGTATTTAATTAGATGGCACGTAAACAAAAATGATAAAATGACAAGGAATTTATTACGAATGTGAGCAAATGACTTTCATCCATGAAAGGTTATGGGCACTCTTTCTAACAAACTAAAAGCCAAATGAAAGTGGACAGAGGGCCTTTTCTTTCATCTAAACCAAATCTAACCAGAAACTGATGCCACCTAGCAACAGTTTAATATTTTGACATACTATAAAACCGTGAAATAAAACTAGACACCAAAAAATGCAATTTTATTTCATAGAGCAATACCTTAAAAGTGATATGTCACTCTTGGAAAGTGTGATGAAAGAGTCTAGTAAGACTGGTCTTAGACTAGACTCTGTTTGGATCCACCGTAGTTTCTTAAAAACTGGTTTTTACTTTTAGTTTCTAGAAATTAGTTTCTAAATAAAAACTAAGTGGAGATGTTTGGATTTTAATTTTTATAATCTATAAACTAGGTATTGGGTAGTTAATGCATTGAAATAAGTTAAAAACTAGCATTAACTGGGTTGAATCAGATTATGGCTTATAGATACTGGCATAAAAATTGAGTCTGTTTAGAGGCCCTCTAGTTTCTAAAAACCATTTTTTTAAAAACTAGAGGGATCCAAACAGGGCCCTAGGCATATTGTTATAGTTCTGTTTGGTCTTCATGTCTTGATATATATGTTGTTGAACTTCATGATTAAGATTGATTTAATTACTTTTGAGTATTGTTCCATTCTTCCTAATTCTGCCTGAGCTGCCCATTAATTAATACTAGTTAAGATGGTATCAGAAAACCTTGTTAGTGGTCCATCATACTATTATTAGCTTGGTAACATGCGACTGGCTAAACTGCATGACATGATGAATAGCTCATATTAATCTAGTTTCATGATCAATTCCTTAATTCATGCTTGATTTCTCGTGTGCTAGGTGTCACGAACAGATCGTGCATGGTGGCGGTGGCGATGCCGACTGAATGCAGCGTGGCCGTGTGATGTAGACATTTAGTGTCATGACAAATTTCTTTCTCAAGGTAGGAAAAGCCACTGCACTAGGTTCCTGACCCTCCTTCCTTTAGCATCATGACGCAATCGTACCGTCCTTGATATCTTCTCGTAGAGAATTCTATTTTTTGTGGCATGTATTTGATAGGGCGCTGATAGAACGTGATTCCTTTGATAACCTTCGGGTTAAGAATAAGATCTTTTCTTGTCGACTAGCAGTTACAACTTATGAGCCCTCTATTGGTGTAATGTCCACTGGAGATCGATGCAGCAAGTTAACAGGACCAGGAGCTTCAGACCCCTCTTGAAAATGAAACGGCATAGCTGATCGTTGCATCGATGATATGATGCAACGGTTGCTTCACCTGATCTGGAAAGGGACCGAAGCCATTGGACGATGTGGCACTTCACATCTCACCGGGTGACTGGGGAACATGTTGCCCTCTAATTGTGCCACAGATGGACGGACCGGGATTACTGACGCATGACGCAGGGGTCTATTTCTTTTGCAGAATGCGGAGTCCTTGCTCTGAGAGCGATGGTCATGGACTCTTTAGAATCCCCAACGGCTGCAAAACCTTGTGGACGCATCAAGTGACACCTGCATCTGCCGGTGCTAACACAGCAATAATGCATGATATACATCATGTACATCGGGGGCATATTTGGGATCTGAAATGTGAGCCAGAAGTGTTAGATCTAAAATTGACCAATCCGTCCTTGCACCAATTGCAATTCAAGTGACAGATTACTGTACCTTTAATTGCTTGTTTCTTTAGATTTCAGACTTGATGCTGCAGCTGCTGCCTGTTGCTTTCTTGCGGATGGGCCAAATTAAGTCGCCTTAGCGTCACAGCTAAGCACTAAAATGGCTTGTCACGATAGACTATTTGGTGGCTAAAGAAAGCCGGTTCTGGTGCAACGTTACTTTTATTTGCTTTCAGTTATTGGAGAGCTTCATTTCTTAGTATGGTTATAAAAGGGTAATTCTACCTTAATCAGGTGATGTGGTGACCTACAAAATTTACCAGATCCGGTCATGAGGCAATGAGGCATATATACTGCATCTGCTTTCCTGCAGTAAATATGAGGGCGTCCACAACAGTTTGCTTGCTTATATTTTATAGATAAAGTCAAAAGATTAGTTAACACACTACCCAAGAAAAAGTATGGTCCATATGTCAGAATTTTTTATTCGTTTTTTCTCCTTCCCAACTCACCCCATCTATTCCTGCTGACCCACAAACGGCGTCGGGAGGCGTCGATGCAATTGATAAAGCAACTTTTGACTTGCTTATACATCAACACTGCTGCTATAGTTACCTCTTTTTTTTATATATCCAATACACCTGACATAAACCCTCCAAACGTTAGCTATAAGAAACTATTGTGAAAGCCCTGAGTCTTTTATAGTGTGAAATTGGTAATAAGACTTCTAAGAAAAAAAGTTGATATAGTCAACTCATCAGAAACGGTCATCCACTTAACAATTAAATTATTATGATACTTTTAATCTTTTGAGATCGTTCTCTTACTCAGATGAACTAATGTAAGATATTGATGGTGGAAAAGCAAGAAAGGAACGCTAATGCTTTTGTTAGCATTGCTTGATGTTGCTAGCGCCTTATTCTCCTCTGGCTTTTCACCTGTCTTCTATCCTCTTTACTTTTATTTACGGAGGCATCAGTGCTGCCCATTACATATTATTTGGATGGAGTTGTCATAGGAATTATCAATATTATCACATCCTGTTTGATCTTGCAACACATCATGATTTCCTGTGCTTCCCTCTTCCTTATACCCTTTTGAGTTTAGACCAGGAATTTCATGTTCAATATTAATCCCATGGCTGCCCGCAAAATCTAACGCGGCTGATGGTTAACGTCGTAAGTGATTGCCGTACGACTCCTGTCGTTTCTTTTCTGTAAACATTGAGACGCGTAAAAAGTTGTGATATCTATGTTTAAATCGAACTACTTCGTGAAGTGTACAAAGAGCTTTTCAGATCCTTATTAGATCATGAAACAAAGAAAAAGGTTTTTATACCAGGCCGAAGGATTTCAGTGGATAAAATCTGGTCCTAACGTCAGAATTACTCCATACTATGAGATATGCTGTTGCCACTCTTTTGTATAATCCGTGCTCGTGAACATGCGAAATTTGCGCCGGTTGCTCCTACTCCACCAGTGCCGTGATTCTTTGAAGAAGAGATAAACTATACCAAAGCACTTCTTGTGCCCCAATGTGACTAGACCAGCTACTTTAGTACATATCCACTTTATTCGCTGGTTACTGAAGACGTCCACGTGACACATTTGAGCCTCTCAAACGTGATCTGCCGCTGATGTGGCTCTGACATGAGTCATGTCAAGTGTGTGTGGTGGTGACAAGTATTGGGCTTATGAACCCATGCTCAGCCAAAATTCTTCAATCACAAAGACAAAAACATTCTAGAATGAATTTAGTGTACTAATTGTTCAGAGAAGAGTTGTATTAACTAAGGGACTTGATAACTTTTAGCTGACTGAAAGTTTAGACAACTTTCCATTACTGCTTTCAGCCATCGGATTTAGATCCAATGATTTATAATTATTATATAGACAATCTTAGAAAATAAAAATCAAAATATAAAGTAACAAACCATTGACTGAAAGTTTTCAGTCAATTGAAAATTAGAAAATATCATTAACTAAATAGCAGAAAGAAGAGTTGTATTAACTAATTGTTTAAAGTGTGTGGGGGTTGGAGCCTTGAGCGATTGAGCGAGACAGAGAAATACTACATGGGCTATGGGACAATACATTCTCTGATGTTTTTCATGGAAGTTGGGTATTCCTGTGCATACACTAGACTTATGGGAGCTCTGTCCATGCTCATTTCACTGGGTTCGTCTTGATAATGTCAAAAAGGAAAAAGACGATGACAATATTAATAAAAAGATCATGCACCAAAGAAAAAGGGAAAGAGACAGGCATGATCAAGCTAATCCCCTGCATTGACCCTTTTGCACTATTCATTTACCTATCAAAATAGAAAATAAATTAATAAGCGCTTTTGAGAAAAACACTGTAATGCCAAGCGGAGTCTGAGAGCAACTTCAAAAGAATAGTAAAAAAGGATTATAAAATCAAATATAGCTATTATTGATCAAAAGTATCTCAAACAGATTGTCTAACTCACTCTCTAAATATGGTGCCTCTCCATTCCGGAATTCTTACTGGCTAACTTTTGAAGAGCCAGTGTTGCTAGCTAATCTTGTTGTCACTTTTACATAGGTTATTGGATTAGAGCAGTTTTTTTATCAATGTTTTATTTTAGAGAGTAGCTAAATCAAAGGCTTGGAATATATTATTAGGTAATCTCTTGGTCGGTGTTGCTCTTAAGCCAATATAAAAGTGGCTTCGCAGGCCATTGTATCAATGCCATTTTTGGTTGAAAATTTTAAATACTTTGTTATATTATGTGCGAAGTGTATACAATATGGATGCAGTACACTTACCCCTATAAACATGTGCATGCAGCCAGTTCTCATCAAAACATACTTTTACTGCCACTGCATATCTTAACGAAGTCACAACACACATCGTACGTTGCCTACAGGCACACAATTTCAACCACTGAAAACAAGGAGCCACAAAGACCTAACCAATTGAATAGATGCAGTTTTGCAACGTCTATGTAAGAAATGTTGGGTTGTAATACATTGCAATAACAAGCTATATCTGAATTCCTCTCCTTGCTCCATTAGATGTAATGTATCACCGGTAGTGTACACGTGTTTCTGGTCGCAAAATAAAAATAAAAGACATACATGCTTCGCAGAAAATCAAAAGTGCCTAATTTATTCGAAAATCCACATAACTAGTAATGCGTGGTTCCTCGAGTAAAATATAATCCCTTCTATTTTGTTTTCACGCCCATGGAATGCGTGTTCTTATCCATCCGTGGTCATCGCTGTCACCAATTTAGTCTTCTCCCAGTGCTTTATGAAATCGATGTTTGCCGGCAGATCACACTACACACGAGATCTAACAACTCATCCTTTTATTTGTTTATATCTCTTTGCTTCTATTTTTTGTACTCCCAAAGTGACTTGGATATTAGAACTTTCTGTGTAGGGTTGGCTTGTTACCTGCTTAATTAAAGAGCACTACGTTAGAATTTCAAAACCAGTTTGAGTAGTAGACCGGCGTTGCCAGCAGTTCCTGTTGATTCGTGGTGAGCTCTCTTAAACGAAGATACTCGCACTATCAGAGTTACTGTAATTCTAGTGGACCTATAGCTAAACGCAATACATTATTAAGCATCTAAAAGGGGAATACAAATATGTGTCCTTAGGCGGTATAATAAGTGACCAATAAGGTAGCATCAAGACCTTTCAATTCCTCGATGTATCTATCATCATAGACTCCGTACACTATGGTAATCTATACGTGTGCAGTGTATTATTGTGGTGGGTAAATCGATTGCATTGGCCGGGTTGAGACAAAGTTCTTGCAATTTGAGCCCACTTGATGGATCTTTTCACTAGGTATCAAATACTTTCCCAAGTTGACTTAAGCTTTCCAGACAATTCAGGAGTGCATCGATATAGGGCCGGGGGAGATATTTCTTGTTCTGACAAGATGCAGCCATTCTTTTCCATTCTATTACTTTTAGGAGACATGTGAAAACTGTTATAATTTTTCAACAATACAAATTATTAATACAATTTCCATAATCTAATAATTCAATAATCTTATCAGTGACTCTAATATTTGGAGAAAGAAACTGTACCAATTATTTAAAAATTAAAGTTAGTTATTTATGCATTAATATTAAAATATGTAGCAATATGGAAGCGCCTATGTCCCTATACATTGAAATTAATGATGTATAATATTCATAAGAGAAAAATCATTATGCAAAACTTTACTAGATTGAGAATTAATTTGAAATGGCTCCTTAAAAGTTAAAGGATATAGTTCATCTTTCAAACAAAGTAACAACATGCTGACACACATGCAAACTTAATATTTTGTCTTTTTTTAAAAAAAGTATTACAACACTCTTCGATATTACCCCCCCCCCCCCTCCTCCCCCCCGTTTCTTGTGTGTAATGTACACCAATCTTGAGAATTATGCATTGTGATATGGGATTTGATGAAATCGACTATATTTATTTATCCAGTTTTGTTTTGTTTTCTTGTTCATAAAGCATTTCGTTCATACATATATTGAGGACTTATGACAGTATACTTCTGCCGTTACCACTAAGATTGATCATAAAAAATTTTATGGCGCTACAGCACAAATTGTATATTGAGAAGTTTGAACTGTTTGACGTAGCTAGCACAAAAACTGCAAATTTGCGAGGTACTAGTGCACTATATCAAGGTTCATTTTTAGCAACCGAGGATATGTGGTAACAGCAGTTTTTACCGACAAATATAGGTTGGTAAAGATCTTTACTGATCTATAAGATAGGTCGGTGTAAATGGTGTCAGTAAAGGTTTTACCAACCAACATGTTTCTATTGACGCATCGTCGGTTGGTACTCCCAAAGAAATACCGGATGATAGTTCAATATTAAAAATATAATTACCGACAAACAGTCTATCTCCAATTATTTAGATAATTTAAATATAATCATTTATGCAGCACGAAACCTCGTCATTACCCTGAATCCAGAAATATTTTTTTCCCAATTATAATCTGTATAACTGATATTCATTAATTTTATGCATCGTCGTTTAGTGGTGGAGTATGTTTAAAGTTTTTCAGTAAGTTTTATTGTAGTTTTACGAGCAATATTATAAAAGGGACACATGAGGGAGGATTTTCCCACACTGAGAATTTTTGTGATTCACAGATTATGTTTACAAGCATGAACGGGAGAAATGACATAAGAGGTAAAGATTCCCAAATATTACTATCCAATGCAAGATAACCATATATTCCTTTGCAGCTCTGACTTGGTTATTGAAGATCATGTTGAGCTGGATATTTGAGGCACATTACAAAACTATTTGTCATATAAAACATGGTAAGTTAAATTTTTGTCTTTAGGTCCGATAATGCTTCATAAACTTTAATTTCCTAGCGTACACTTTCCTTACATTCGTTTGCAAGATAGCAAGAGGACATGAAAGAGGATTTGTTAGAGTTTCCTCATTATTTTGATCTCCAACCACACATAGCTTATACGACTCCAAGTGAATGTTATGCAGATTCAGCAAATTCAATCATTTACGATATAGCAGAAGCCAGAGGGTTACTTTGGCTCATAAAAAATGTATACTAGATGATAGCTGATGCTGATGAATAGCTATGTGGGAAGCTTCTGTAACCGAGGCATTTTTTCCCGTCTTTGCCCTTGCTTTCCACCAACTGCACATCAGAGACCAACAATACGCTGAAGAATCAAACTGTCCTATAGGCTGGTCGAACTGCAGCATGCATTCCTGCACCAGCTTCCATAGTGTGCGATGCATGATATCCAATCATGGTCGATGTGCGTGGCAAGTTGTATGCTTTGTTAGACGTACGTCTCTATTACCCTGTGGATCTTGATCTCCGGAACCCACTCATGTATGGTTGGATTATGTAGAGTTAAGGGATAATAATGCCCACAGTTTTGCAGAACTATATCAATCGTCACCAAATCGAGTGCAAACACGCTGCAGATCGGAGGTTTGGATTAGCGTGCCAAGAAAAGACGAGCCGTTTCCTCAGTGGATGTTGCGATTGGTGTGCTCGGTCTTCCATTTGATTATTTTCCGCTAATCCCCATCTTCCCGGAGTTATCTGCAGGTGAAGTTCTTGGCGTCAGGGATGGCGACAACCTTATCCGAGGGAAATCCTCAACTGCAGTTCATATGGCTCCGTCGTTGTTATCCACTACTAAGAAACGGCAATAGACACGAACAAATAATTAAATGGCGAAGATTTTTTTTTTATGATTGGATCAGAAGCAACCGTATCCTGTGATAAAACATCGTACTACACGACGTTGTAAAGTACTGCAACTTGCATGGGTTTGGTCGTTTGGATATGCTTCCTTGCATTAACTAGACCAGTTGGGTCGAAAGACTTCTGTGCATGCCAAGAAAACCTCCCGTCTTAGAATATAGCTAGTTCTGTGTTTGTTTTAAGTCAAACTTTTATAACTTTGATTATTCATAGCAAAAGATTTATAAATGTTCACTACGTAAGAGTTATATATTATGATAGTTTGATTCATGATCAATCTAAAAAATAATATTCTTGTGTTGTTAACTATTATAAAATTTTTGTTATAATTAGTCAAAGTTAAAAAAATTTGATTTACAATAAATCCAAAACTAGCTATATTCTGAAACGGAGGGAATACGAGCTAGCAGTGTGTAGTGTAGCAGTGCTTCAGAATTATTTAACTGGTTAGTTCATGTGCTTTGAGTGCTTGACCCTATCACTATGACGTTGTCGTTGATGAACGTTCCATTCTCCGATCGATACTTCGACGTGAACTGACCGCATCTCAAACATTTTACGGAAATTACGGGTCTTTGTCACAACTCACAACCATTGAAAGTGGGCAGAGACAATTTTTTTAAAAGATGGATATAGCTTTCAAAATTACATGGCAAGACAAAACTCCATTTCTAGTAACATGTAGGCTTAGAGAAAAAAGAATAAGTAAAAAGAATGCAACTGAGCAACTATCAAACAATTCACTATTTTCCCATCGCCAACATCGCAACAAAGAAGCTCAAGAAGTTAATTCAGCCCTAAAAACAACAATACCTTCTTTTTTTTCACGAAATAGAAATTTATAAATTACGTAACGTTATTACAAACCAGACTCGACACATGTTCCTACAGGACCAGATCCTAGACACACTCCGGAATACAAGAAAAAGACACTCTACTCTGGTCTAGACGTTGTACATGTTGAGTTATCGACGATCGAAAGCACGTAGATCGATGTAGAGAACGAAAACTAAAAGCAACAAGAATAGAGGAGACGAAATTCTTTATTGAATAATTCTGGCAAAATTACAAAATGGGTCTCCTCAACTATTTATAAGGGGGAAACCCTACTTCATGTTGGGTCCTAATTCGATAACGAGCCCACATGGGCCAGGAAACCTTGTTCTAGAAGGTGGGCCTGGCCCAACAAGCGTTTTACAACAGTACATATTATGTTACACATGTGCAATTTTATTCTGACTGCCACCTATCTTCCGCACCGTTAGGGTATGCAGTTGGCTCCCCTCCTCATTGACGTCGTGCATGATGTTTTTGCCACCGGTGATCTATCTTGCTGAACAGCTGTGATCTTGGAGATCAAAGAGACACAATCCGATTCTAAAATAATGGTATGATCAGGCCGGTGCCTAGCTAGACGAACTCCATCCAGAGAAGCTATAGCTTCCGCCTCTACTGCATCCCTTAGTGAAGACCTCAAGAGGGGACGAAGGGACACAAACACATGGATATTCCATTGAAGTGAATAGTGTAGCAAATAGTGGATACACAAGTCATGATCCACTGCACCCTTGAGGATGGAAGAAAAGCTTATCCAGCAACTCTTTAAGAAATCCCCAGTCTACTCGATCATACGTTTTTTGATAAATCCAACTTGTAATCACCATACTCCTTGCAGTCACCTGATCTAGTCTTGTAGACGACATGAGGCCCAGGGACGCTTTAAGCGGACCCATCTGTAATAGGACGTCGACTATTTCATTTGTTGTAAAATGTTTATAGCAAAAGAAATAGTCGATGCCCTATTTCAGATGGGTCCTCATAAAGCGCCCTTGGGTCTGACGTGTTCCCGACCAGATTTTTTCAGAGACACTCGGCGGTGGTGAAACGAGATGGTAATGGTAGTACAAAAGTTCTTTATAGATTGAGAGCTACTAGTGGGGGTCAATGATACAACAATCGTGTTGACACCAAAAGGGCCCAATCTGAAGGAGCTGAAAGACTTCAGGGCGAGCAGTCTCTGTAATGTCATAAACAACAACACCTTCGGGAAGGGGAATGATACTCTCAGGAGTCATCGTTGCTAAAGGATTTCTCTCATGGCTGATATTACTCCATCAGTTGCATCATAGTTGGGTGCCACCATGTTTCTACTTGCCACCATCACTTCTCCTTAACACGCTCAAATGATTGCTGCGATACCATCCACCATTAGATTATTAAGTCAAAGCCTATCCAAAAGTTGCCTAGAGAGGGGAGGGGCAGGAGAGGGGTGAATAGGCAATCTAAAAATTAAACCTAAAAATAACACTTGAAAACAATTAAACCGAGACTGACGGAACCATGGCTACGGAAGTTCTGTCCTACGACAGAAGTTCCACCAAAAGGAATTGACTGCTGAATGAAATGTGAAAAATAAAAGGAGATGAGATACAATACTTGAATAGTGGTGAGTCTAACGTAATGAATGGCTCAAGTCCTACAATAGATAGCTAGCAACACAATACACAAGTTGATCGAGCACAATATATAAAGGAAACAAACAAACTCAATAATAAGTGCGGGAAAAGTAAAGAGAGACACAATGATTTTTACTGAGGTTCGGCAACCACACGAAGTAGTCTCTACTTCCTTGTTGAGGAGCTGCACAAAGTAGTATGGCCTCTCTCAACCCTTTTCCCCGCCAAACAGTCACAAAGATCAAGCTCGGATTTCTTCCTTCACTTGATTCTTTTCTTCTGCAGGCGAACCACACCTTCACAAATGTCCCCGTCTCACCACAACAAGTTGGGAGCTCAAAGGGCGACATCTAGCCGTCTAGGAGACCAAGTCTCTAAGAGTAACAAGGAAATCAAAGCTTGTAGTGGAGGGAAAGATATGCTCAAGCTTTTGAATGGATTTAAGCTTTTTGTGATTGGATCTCTCTCACAAATGTTTAGAATGCCAAGAACAAGTGTATGTGGCAGAGCGGAGAGCTCTAGCTGAATGTAGAGTGGAATAGCAATGTGTCCAACCCTCTCCACCGGGAGAGGGATGAGATATTTATAGAGAAGCCTCAAAGACTAGCCGTTGGAGTGTTTTTTGTGGCTGACGGAACTTCCGTGATGACTCACAGAACTTCCGTGGATTAAAAAAGAGCCGTTGCACAGGCTTGAACTGCGCTAGAAAAGCCTGTGATGGAACTTCCATCACAGAGGTGACGGAACTTTCATCACTCTCGGTTTGGCTGATTAGATAGGTTTACAAGTGACAGAACTTCCATCACTGAGATGATGGAACTTCCGTCACATTTTGTTTGACTCAAACTGAGTTGGTTCTTTTGGGCTTTTTGTCTCTAGTTCGCTCTCAAATCTTTTTGGTTGACTTGAGCACATTAATTCTCTGCAAGCAAGATTAGTTTACCCCTCTTAATAGTTCAGCATACCTATGACTCAAGAAATTAATAAAAGCTAAACTTTAAAGCACTTGAGTCCTTTCTATATTTTTCTTTTTGTAGAGGGATAGACAATCTCACAAAGTGGATCATAACTTTTTTTTTATAACCTGCACATTTACTTAATTCACATGTTAGCACATTTTTAATCTTATGTCATCGTTCACCAAAACCTAGTAGGGGGTCCTAGATGCATCTTCACTATCCCTCTTTGGTGTTTCATTCTTATCCAAAAAACATAAAGGTACCCATCGTCGTGATGCCAAACTTTAAGCCATCATCGAAACCATTGAAATCGGTATTCCGTCGAAGCCTAATAGATCATAGCCCTTAATTGAACATGTCGAGCCTATGCAAGAAGACACCACAAGTCATTGATGCCACAAATTGTTGTCTCCATGTCACCTCAATTGTATCGGGCAAGCTAATCCTAGAGTCAACATGTACATGTACAGTAGATCCAATGTGGTCCTTGTGTTGTTGGATGTTTTCAACCTATAAAGCACAACAAACACGAGCCATATATGAAGATAGTATTCTGGCAGAAATCTTATCCCTGATTATACCATATGATAGCTATCAAGATCCAATCACCATCATACATATCTAGTCCCACCACTATATTGCCACTGAGTTACAGCAAATTCTCTACACAACTATGTGCTCTAACAATCAGAGAGACCAACATCATGCAACAGACTTGAAGCCATCATGGAAACCTGCAAAAACGACAGTCCGTCAAAGCTTGAAACACGTCTATGAGGTTGGCATTGTTTATGCTCCGTATTATCAATTAACTGGAGGTAGTGACCTCCATGGTCTCCCGAGATTTCCTACAAATTAAAGACAATCTTTTGAGATGAAATGGAGTAGATGACATGTTAGGCCCCTTCTAAACCTCATGCTCTCTACAGGTCGGCATCATTATGTTGTGCATGTTAACCATTGGAGGTCAAGAATTCTGATGTAGTGTGTCATCTTTTGTGCGATGGCAAAAGTAAAGCATGGTCCTTCACCCGGTGTAGTTTGACCCTTAGGATCTTGATCCAAATGTAGAGTCTAGAGTAAAATAGTTAACATCAGAATAGTGTTTCAACCATCTAAAAGTGTACTTATTTATATCATGGATTATTTTTGGACATACTATAGAGTTGAAATTTGTGCATGTTGAAATATAACTATAAAATGTTTATAGATGAGCTAATATTACACATCTAGTATAAATGTTGCATTTTCCAAGTAAACCACTTTATAGCAAAATGTATTTCACACATAAGAAATGGTCTCCAAGTGTAAGAACTGTGTGGCTGAAAAGGGAGAGAGGATGGATAATAGAGAATACCAATTTCTCTTTAGGTAAAAAAGAAGTACAAATAAACAACCTAAGTATGTGAATTAAGATTGTGGATGATCAAAGAAAACAAAGTTGCAAAAATGAAATTGGTCACCATCATTATTTAAGTCACAATGAAGTTGGTAGGCGCTTCAAACTCACAACAAGAGACCCTCAACTTACGAACTGTTGACGGTCATTATACACCAACTTTGACCGTCAATATGCTCACAAAAATAGGAAGATAAAGCATTTCATACACGCATATTAGCTTGGAATAATGCAATTTCACTTGTCCTTGGAGAAACATGTGCATGCAAAAGTTTATACAGATATGGAGTGAAGAAATATCCCACGATCCATGAAATACCATTCCAACCAACTGGAGAGCGCCAACTCAACAAACCCACGGATCAATGACATGGCTACATAGGATTGCGTGGGAGAAAACCGACTTAATAACAGAGAGGACCCACCTAGAGGCCACCCCGAGGAAGCACACCTCGAGAGGGCCCACCTGCAGGTCGACCGACCAAACCCCCTGGTCAGCCGACCTTGGGTGGAGAGCTCCTCGGGCAAGCTTCCACATGTTGGCAGTTACCACCTATCTGAAGTCGGTGGAGGTCATTTCGCCAAGAATAACGAAAACACACACTCAAGAAGTAATCATTCTGTCTCACGTTTAGTCTTTCCATTTCCTAGTGATGTTTACTCTAGTTGAGTCTTTCTCAAGTATTCAAGTCATTAGAATATTGGTATGGGTCTTGTATCATTTTTTTATTCTAATTATGTATGACTTTGGTTTATTCAAGTAATATAGTTCTAGAATACAGTTGTGCTTATGATACATATTTCTTCTACCATTATATGTCATATTCATGTCCTAGGATTTTATTTTGTTATCATAATGATATACGCTTGCTACCTTATTGTTATCATTGGCATATACATAGACTATAGTCTAATTGTTATAATGCTAGTTTATACTTAGCTCTAGTTGTTATGTCTCAACATGGGTTTAATATTCAATTAGATTTAGGGAAGTTTTAGGGTTTGATCAATTCTAGAATTCTATCTTGAAGTGTAAGCATGGTGGTTAGATGGATAGGTAGTGTTAATTACCTCATAATTCAATGTCTACAGAGGTAGACAGTAGGTGGTGACAGCCCTATCTATCCTTCGTACTCCTCCATATTCGGTTGTGACGTATGTCCAAGATAGAGTTGCCTTGTGTATAACAGACATAAATCCATACATCAAGTGTTGAGTGCATTAGACTACGACTAGTATAATACTAAAGTAGTAAATGATATGACTTAGCAGATGTGAACACAACCCAATCTATGCTGAAGTAGTCGAATAAGACTGTTTGGATCCAATTCAGATAATTAAAATCTAATTTTTATCTTAAAATTAGAATCTAGATTTTAAATAAAATTTGGGTGGTCGTGTTTGGATACCAATCAGATTCATAAAATCCAAAAACAGTGAGTCTTTTGTCATATAAAATCTTTCTCTAGTTGAGTATAACCAAATTATGAGATTCTTAAAATCCGGGGATCTAAATTTTAAAATCCAAAAAAAATTGTCCTATTTAGAGGTCTCATGAATTCTAAAATTTAAATTCTTAAAATCTCTGTGGATGCAAATATGATCTAAAAACAAAAATGTTAAGATGTCAATCATATGAATGTGCTTTCTATCTTATGGAAGCTCGTGATACAAGAGGAAACCAACAATAGATAAACTAGTAACAAGATTCTTAACTGAACAAGGCAATCAGATACAATATGTAATTAAGCTATGACAACAAACTTATGTGAATGTAAATACAATAATTAAGTTATGACAACAAACTTGTATGAATGTAAATACTTATAAAAAATGCGAGAATGTAAGAGAAAGTTAAGAGATAAGAGCATCTTCAATTATTATATAAAAAATTATTCCATAAAGACAGGATTTAGGAGGTTTTTAAAACTATTGGAAGTAAAAATAAGGCTTGTCCTCCAACAACTTTCAATAATTTATTTTTTTAAAACTAAAACTATGGAAATATGCCTTTAGAGAGTTCCATTCAGGTTGTCAAATATGGAGAGTGAAAGGCCTTATTTTGGAAGTTGCTATATTTAAGGATCTCATTTAGAGAATGGTTGGATGTTTGTTTTTGCAATCACTTCCTAAATTCTTTGTTTAGGAACCTCATTTATATAATGGTTGCAGATGCTCTAAGGTCATGACTCTTTGGAGTTGAGATCCTGTAACGTGAAGCCAGGGGTACTAATATGTGGTCTGTCAGCCTCCAAGTTTGACATTGTTGCCCTTCCGCACATCATGAGTCAATTAAAAAGACTTCATACCGTTTGCCCTTCAACGGTCCTCCAAGTTCTCAGTCACGCTTCATACACTTTGTCAAAATGATCATGAATGGGATGGCTTGATGCCACATCCGCATGAGCAGAAGATAGAAAAGAGGAAGGGAGGAAGTAGAGATGCGCATTAGAGCAACACCAACAGCTCCCTCATCTCATCCGCTCCATCAAAAAATTGATGATTTAGGGGATGAAGAGCTCAAAAAACTCCTCCAACAGATCCCCTTTCTCATCCCCTCTTTTGATGGATTCCTTAAAATCAGCTCTCCAACCCCTCCATGGAGGGGATCACTTGCAATCCCGCATGCCTGTCGCCTGCTTCCGCGCGCGTCCCCGCCTGGCCTCGCCCCCGCGCGCGCCTCACTCGTCACAGCTGCCCCCCCCCCCACGCGCCTCCTTCCCGCTCGCAGCGCCTGCTGTTGCCGCTGGCCTGTGCTGCTGCCGTTGCCGCCGTTCGCAACGCCTCACGCCGACTCACAGCTGTGCCGCCACGCCTGGTCTCGCACGCATGGACCTCGCTCGTTGCTCCCCCGCGCGTGCACCCAAGCCGTCGCCTCGCTGCTCCTCCACCGAGCGCTGCCGCTGACTTGCTGGTCCCCCGCGCGCGTCGTCCTCGCTTGGGGCCACCTGCTCCCGCGCCGGTCCTCATCGGAACGGCGCCTCGCTCCCTGCTCCCGAGCGCTGCCGAGCAAACGCTCGGCTGGGGGTCGTGATGGCAATTTCGTGAATAATAGGGAGGGCCCATATGTAAGTGAGTGAAAAGAGGAAAGAGGCTACACATGTCAGATTAGAGGGGATGGTGTTGTCAGGAAGCTATTGGAGAAGTCATGTATCAAATCCTGAAAATGGATTGAAGGCATTCCCTAAACTATGCTGTAGGGGATGAGATTTTAGGAGAGCTATTAGAGATTGCAATGCATATTAGAGATGTACAGTTGTGGACAAAATATTTAATTGACCATGTTAGGGAGACAATTTCCATTTATTTTTTACACTAAAACCTTGTCCTAACATCATCAATTAAAAATTGAAGTGGTACCTAAATTAATTACTTTATAACTTTGGTCAACTCTACAAATATTTATTTTGGGATCAATTAAGTAATATTCAAAGAAGAATGGATCAGGGAGAAAGATGCATCTGGGGTAAATAAACACCAAGACCATGTACCAGTGAAAACAATCACATATTACCATCGCTGTCAAAACGAGCTCGTATATGACAGGGCTCGGCTTGGATTCCTGGGCACCGCACTAAAACTGACCAATCTTATTATCATTCCTGGGACATGTACATGAACTTGTACACTGGGACATGTACATGAACTTGTACTGGGATTTAAAGTCAAAATAGTTTCGGTAGCACTTCAATCATAGAATCTCGCATGCATGCTCTGCTATACTAGACTGCAAGGCGATTCAAACGTCAGTCCGCTGTCACAACCAGTGGACTGATTGGAGAACGAGCGTCAGCTCGTGTGGCAAGTCCTGCGCGGGTGGCAGGCTCCCCACTTGAGTTCGATTCTAAGAATCCACTTTGGTGTTTTTCACGGGTTTTCGTTAATAATTTTCAAACGATGTCTCTCACGTGTACGATGCTATAATGGAAGTGTGACGTCCCAGTCACACATCTAGTCCTGTGGATTGATGATTTCTCGAAGAACGTGATATTTGCTGAATATAGTTATAGTGCTGCTCGTGTACGCGGGTGTATTTAGGTGTGCGTTATGATGATGTGCATACGTACATAAATAGATACTATAGTTATAATCAGTATGAGAGGCTAAATATGGTGGTGTGCGTATGTACATGAACAGATACTATAGTAGTTATAATCAGTATGAGAGGCTAAAAAAAAAAAACCAGTGGACTGATTGCACGGCCAGGGACTGATCACACGCATAATCGCGACGGCTGATGGGGTAACGGATTTGACGCCGCGGAGAAGGTGCCGAGGACGAACCGCGGAGAAGGCGCCAACGGACTTCGTCCTCGGCACCGCCCGGCGACCGCTGGACAGTTCCACAGGCTTTAGAAGCAAAACACTGCAACTAAGCAGACACTGATCACTATCGTCATGGACCACGCACGACACAAGACGATTAACCAAATTAAAACAATCCTTTTTTAGAAAGAGAAACCAAAATAAGATTACCAAAATTCACCGACCAACCATAAGGAGCAAGTATCCTAAGTTGTCTGAAAAGGAAGAAAAAATAAAGCAGCATAAGAGAATCGAGTAGTACAAAGGCGGTTTTAATTACTTGGCAGTAACATAGCAATACATGCTCCATAAGGACGCATGAAACAGGAAATACATCAGACCGGAGTACAGATATGAATACGGAAGGACATTGGATAATAAAATACATAGCAATAGGTCATCTTAAGGTGACAATAACAATAAAATAAACAACAGAATGGGACGCTAAATAAACATCCAACTTAAGGCGTCCTTTGTGGAATCGCTGAAATCAGAGTCTGGTAGCCGCCGGGCGGAGTTGGTGCTCTTCTCGGAGTCCGGTGGTCTTCTTCACTCCACAATCAACAGCATGATCACCTCCCATGCTCCACGAGTATGTACATGTACACGTGACCCATACTATGTACATGTACACAACCCATACTGTCGTACCATCATCAAACCCCAAAACAAATCCATCCATCCTGCTCTGCCTCCCCCTCTCCGTCATCCATCCACCCAATAATATTTACAGATCACGGTTATGTACAAGGATTAGTCGAATCTTGAAAAGGAAAAAATGATAAACCTTTTTTTTTTCTTTTTTTGTGTTCGTTTCTGGAACTTCTTCTCGGGTGCAGCAGCAGTACTTTAATACCATGGACGCGAGCGACTCAGAACAGAGGATGAGTTTGTTCAGTTGACAAGGTCTGTGACCCAGCCAACATCAGGGGCCGCGGACGGGTCCGCAGTAGCGGCGGCAGATGCGTCGTGGGGCACGGTGCCTTCTTTGCTCAGCCGCTCGAACACCTTCTCCCGGAGGGCCCTCCCGGACTCGACCCTCTCCATGACCGGCGGCTCCAGTACCTCGTCGAGGAACCCAAGGTTGAGGCGGTCCACAGTCATGATGGTCGCGCCCGACGAGGTCGTGATGGTGACCGGGGCGGGCCCACCAGTCGGGGTGGATGGCAGGCTGTACAGCCCACCGGTGGTGGTGGACTTGGGAGACCCGTACGGGTATCCACCGGCGAGGAACGAAGGACCCGACGGCGCCGACCTCGGCGAGCCGCCGCCGAGGCGGAGCTGGCGGAGCGAGGCGACGACGTCGTTGACGCCCGACCAGCATGCGCCGCGGCGGAGCGCGGCGCCGTCCGGGGACACCGGCGGCGACTCGGACGGCGGGGACCTCGGCGGGGACACGAGCGTGCTGGTCGGGGAGGACGACATCATCATGCTCTTGGTGAGGTAGCTCTCGAAGGCCTGGCGCCGGAGCGGCGACCCGTCGTACGACTCGGCGAGCGGCAGCGACGAGGAAGCGACGACCCCGCGGGGGCTGCTGGATCCGCCGCCGGACTGGTGGGAGGACGGGACGACGCGGAGCTGGTCGGGCGTGTGGGCGAAGAAGCAGACGCGGCGGCGGCAGGCGGTGCCGTCCTTGCAGGGCTGGGTGCGGTAGCGGGCCGGGTGGAGCCAGCACTCGAAGACGCCGTGCGCGAACTCGCAGCCGTCGCCGCGCTTGCACCCGCCCTTGCGGAAGTCCGGGCACGCCGCGCCGGAGTAGTGGAACCGCCGCGGGTCGCGCCGCCGGGCCTTCTCCCCCGGGTGCGCGAACGGGCAGTCCGTCCAGTCGTGGCTCCGCCCGCGCGCGCACCGGCGAACCTTGAACTCGTACATCCGGAACTCGTCGCACGCGTACGCGTCCAGAGCGGCGACGGCGTCGTCCTCCTCGTTGTCGTCCTCGTACGCCGCTGCTGCTTCGTTCGACGGGAGGTAGCGGCGAAGCGCGGCCAGGAGGGTGTACGCGTCGTCGCCCTCCCCAGCGCCGCCGCTCGCCGGGGAGCTCTGCTGCTGCCACGGCGGCGCGTGCGCGGCTCCCTCGCCCATCATCATCATGGCTTCTAGTTCTAGTTTGTTCTACCTCTCTTGGAACGTCGGTGATTTGTGGCTGCGATCTCGGTGAACCTGGCGGCGGTGGAGATACTTTGGGGATAGATGGGATGGGATGGGATGGGATGGCTTGGCCGGGGACGGGGAAGAGGATGCAAAGGGGAGGCCCGGTTTATAAACAGGCGACCTAACCGTGGTTCCCGCCAGCTCGTGCCATCGTGTCCCGATTTGCCCGGTCACTTAACCCGACCTCAACTCAACCACGGTTAACCGTAACGGGGCATGTGTCTTTTTTTTTTTTTTTTGAATAAACGGGGCATGTGTCTTGTGCGAGCGGCAAACTGACGCCGTCTCGCGCCTCGGTGGCCTTATCCTCGAGTACGCAGGTACAAAGGCTTTACCGACTGGTGGGGCGCGATGGTACGTGGTCCCACGTGTCGGGTACAGATTGCGACGGGTAATCGGGACACGTGCGCGGCATGCGAGTGGCGAGGTGGACCGTGACCCTGCCAGTACCGTGGACACGTCGTGGGAGGATGGGCCTGCACGGTCTCTGGAGGCATTCAGGCCCAACAACACAGTTGCTACGTGCACCGCAAAACCGACCACCAAGAGTTCACACACCGTTCAGCTCTGGGAGTGGGAACTCAAAGGAAAGTGAAAAAAAAAAACAAATCATACATCATCTAATTACTTGTTTGATTGTGCTTTTCTACAGAAGAACGATAAAAGATGAAATCCCTTTAGTGTTTCTTTCAGTTCACAGCAAGATGCCGATTAGAGGCTGGAAGCTTCTACGTTAGTCAAGCAGATATATTGGGAACATCATAGATAGAAAAGAACCCTATAAAGGGTATAACAAAGAAAGAATCCCAATACAAAACCAGAAATGATGTAAAAGAGACTAAAACGACATATCCATTTTTTTTCATGATAAACTATAGTCATGATAAATACATATTTAGTCACTATGAGATTTTGTTTTCATCATAGTTTCACAAAATAGTTCCTGAGAAAATAATATATTATTTCTGACAAAAACAACTTACAATCGCGTATCATGTCACGAATGGCCAATCAGATGTGATGATTGATGAATCACCAAGCTGTCATGGTTTTACTTCCAAGTAGTGAGAAATAATTTTACTGTCACAAAACTTTTCAAGTTTTCACAAAAGGGATGGCAATGAATTATTTCACTGCCATTGTTTCATTTATAATAACATCACACAACAATATTCGTTTCATCTTGTGTTTTCACCATTTTAGTGATAATTAATGATATAAGGTTAGTTATTGAGCTCTATAGTTGTGTCGAGCCACCTTAACATTTATGGATTCACCTGAGAATACTGTAAAAGTTTCAAAGTCTCGGAGGTATTTCACTCTTCAAAGAAATATACAGAAACCCATTCAGGAATAAAGTATTGTTTTCATACAACTTCTGACAATTTAAATGTCTTGAAGTTTCAAGCTTGTTTTCAACCGCATCTTAATGTGTGTTGACAAATAATGCAAGGGTATAAATATCAGAAAATATTATACTACTTTGTCAAAGGTGATACCAAATGTTTCTTTGCAGCATGTATAGACAGTGCACTTGTATTTTTATACGAGGGTGAAAGAAAAAAAGAAAATAACTGTCATCATTAGCAAAGAAAGGATAAGTTTAAGAGAAATGATTTTTTTGTTTAGCAAAATATAGAATAAGTTCCAAAGTGCATAGCGTAGTTTAATTTTTCACTCATTATTTCTGTGCCGGTGCAAAGGCATGGGTCAGGAAAACACATGGACGTTGTTTGGCATGATACTCCCTCTGTCTCAAATTACTTATTATTCTGGCTCTTTATCAGATTTATTGAATATTTTTTTAAATCTAGACAACATGTATGTTTAAATTTAGAGAATGTTCAATAAATCTGGACAGCAAAAAACAGCTCAAAATAATAAGTAAATTAGATAGGAGGGAGTAAAGTCGAACTTGACCATCCGTACCCATGTTGCTTGTTGGAGACAGTTAACAACTTTGGATGGATGACGGCGTTGTTCTTTTTCCAAAAGAATGGAAGCAGTTCAAATGCTGGCTGTCCATCAAGATGAGTACCACCACCAGATCTGAGCGCCTCCAATGAATAGCGAACATGACTTATCAGTGAAACACACGTGTATCTTTGATAGAGAAGTCAGTCAGTTACATATTTCTCCATTTTAGATTGTGATATCTAAATATGCTGAAAAACATATGAAATCATTATTTATAATTAAAAAATATATATGTGATGACCCTTTTTGTTGATCCAATATTTAGATAATAATGTGCTGTCTTATACTAGAAAACAAATTCAAACGGATGCACAGAAAAGAAACTAGTTTGGGCGAAAGAGAGATGAAGTACCAACTGAAAAATGACATAAGCCTAGGAATAGAAAAGAAAATACATGAACGGATGAGTACATGTCACCTGGTTTGATGTAGTGGCCAATTTTGGATGGATGACGGCGCTGTAACGACTTGGAACTACACGTCTTGCTAAGACGAATTATCTAGTACCATAAGTAGTCATGTCAGATGAAGTAACGGAGAAGAAATTCGTATAGTTCTCAAACCTAGTGTTTTTTTTTTCGTGGACAAACATACTTTCCGGTCAGGTCTATGGAGGATCCTTCCTGATAACACAGTAGAACCATCGCCACAACATAAAAATACATCCCAATCTTGCAGCTCCCTGAGAATAAAATTTATTACTGACCAGTGTATTTAAATAGAAAGATTACAAATTCTGATAATTGACTTGACGATGATTTTTTAAAATTTCGGTATTCACAGCTACAGTTAAAAAAAAAGGTTTAGACTTTGATTCAAATGAACCTAGAATTACGGAATGCGGAGACAGTACACAGAGGAGGACCGCAACGCCGATGAAGGAAAGCTGCAACACTTGTGAATTAATTTGGAGCTCATCAGCCGAGCCGATTGCGGAGCTGCGAGACCTTTGGTCTGGATGGAGTCTGGACAACAGTCCGACGGCCTCACGCGAGCGGCCACGCGGCGCAGATGGTGGTGGTCCGCTGCTGCGCGGGGTACGGCGTGCCGACCGAGCCAGTAGTAGCCTGGCGTTGCTTTGCAAGGAAAGGATCTGTGCACACACTTCACGATTGGTGCACCGCACCTTTTGGTCGAATTCGCTCGCAGGGTAGCGGCCTAGCCCTCGCTGTTGCACCAGACGACAGCAGCAGAATCGCTCGCGCGTGGTGCCACCGGGACGAGCCATTATGCGACGGTGGCGGCATCACAATGACTCCACAGGCCAGCGATGACGACGTCCACGCCGGCGCACGTGGGCAGCCACGCCCCGGCTCGCCACCTGGAACGGAGCGGGGCCCACGGCACGCGTGGAGTAGAGACACACAGTGGCCCGGGAGGGGGACCCAGGGGCATAATTGGAGGCGGGGCCCGCGTGTACGAGAAAAGGTGTGGTCGAGAAGCGAGGCGGGTATGGTAGTGAGTGAAGCTAGCAGCTGTTTTCCCGGCGCTCTGTTGCTGCTACTATGCTACGAGAAGGATGAAAGGTGGGGCGAAAGTTTTCTTTTTATAACGGGTAACTTCATTTCATCAGGAGCAAGTCACATACTCTTTTCTTTTTAAATTATTATCGTTACTTTAATTATTTATTTTATTAATTTTTTTTTAATAAATATCATATATATTACGATAATTTATTTTATCATTAAAAGAAATTAAAACATAGTTTAAAATTTTGCATATTCGAAATAATATTTTGAATAAAACGAATGGTCAAAATTAACTAAAAAAGTCAACGATGATAATAATTTAAGAACGAAGGGAGTAAGTTAGAGATAGTTGTCCCTAATGAATGTTTTACAATATCGCCGGCATGGGACATTAAAAAATATAGCATAGTATGTGATTATAAGTGTAAGAAGCATTAACATGTGGTTGTGAGGCTATAGCTTTTTGGGCTAAACTGTAAGCCGCGATGTTGTACTTTTTGCCGATCTATTACTTCATTGCTTTTCTTGAATTTATAGAGCAGAGGTCGAAGTCTCCAGTCTCCTAATTGTTGTATGTAGTCTTTTCTTTACAATGTGGTGACAAGAATTTGGTTGCCCAAGATGTAATTGACCGTGCAGCCAGCATATGTTCGTGACTGTCGCTTGCGAAAACAGCACCGAGGTGATTGATGATGCCGTCTTGTGCAAAAAAAAAAAGAGGCCGCTGCACGCCTTGGCTCCGACTGGTTCCCTGTTTGTCAGGTGGGGCGAAAGTTTGAACTCGATCCTATGAAGTCGTGCATGGCGATTGGTTTCTTGGCGAGGCCGGTGGTGTCTGGTGTCCGTACTTCATGCCAAACAAACCGAGGGCGATCGATGTCGGGATCAGGTAACCCCGTAATGCACCTAGTTAAGCAGCGCCAGGAAAGGTAGGTTTCCCAAAAGCAGCAAACAATCATGAACAAATACGGAGCAGCAAGAGCAAGCTATATAGGTGGTGGCATATGCACGTTGTCGTACCACTGCTTCCAGTTGCCTGGCCTTTAGAGAGGACGGGACGACTAACAAACAGGACCAGAAAGAAAAGTTGGCGGCACACGGAACACGTCACGACGGGCAGGACGGGTGCGGTGGCAGCGCACGCGCCCGCGGCGAGGAGAGAGGAAAAGGGGAATAACGTGCGCGCGTACCTTCTCGCAGACCGACCGATCCGCCGATCCATCCAGAGCGCGCGCGAGGTGTCCGCGACAGATTGCGCGTACCGGGCCCACTGGGTCCCGCCTCCGTCCTCGTGCGCCTCCCGGTGACCGCCACGGCGGCACGGCGCCCCAACCACCTACACAGCTCTACACGGGCAGGCAGGCTACGGACGCCTCTCTGCCGCCCACCACCTTTCCTGTCGCCTTGCGCGCTCTGCTGTTTTTTGCGTTCGAGCAGGCGCGTCTCGCTTATGATGACTCTTGCCGGTCTTGAGGAGCGCCGTCCGTCGGCCAGGCCGGGTTGGGCCGATATCGGCGCTTCCATTGTGCTGTCGTTTGGGACATGCATGATACTTGTTCCGAACGACCTGAAGAAAGACTGGAACAAGGAAAAGAGGCCAAGCATCACGCTAGCAAGCCGTCAGCCACTGGGCTATGATCGTGTAATAGGTGTAGGAGCGTTTGGGGCCCAAGAGGCCCGTGTATCAAGGATAAGGTGTACTCCGTTGTCGAAGAGAGAACCATCAAACAAGACAATCATAAACAATATTCTAAACCTATCTCCTCTCTGCTTGCTCTCTCCCTGCTTCTTCCTCAAGCAATTCTCCATCGACGACGATAATTTCGTCCAAAGCTCTTTGACGCGTCGTCGTTGTACTCTAGGACCGTCACATTCAGTATCGGAGCACTCGATTCGCGAGATATCGGAGCTAGCACCGTAAAATTCCTTTGTCACGATCGGTGAATCAGAGAAGATCGTTGATCCCTCTCTAAACCCCGTAAATCCTTCGGTTGGTTGGCCTAGTAAGCAGCACAATTCGCTGTAGTAGTGCTGGCGAAAGAGAAGCCCCACCAACCCACCCTCACAACCCGAATGACGAGGGCAAAGCTGAGATAAGTGGATTGAGCACGTAGTTGAATGACGTCCTGAGTCTCTCGGGGAGCTCAGCAAGTGGACTCCTGCAGTGGACAACACATTGACAACCATCTTGAAGGTTGTTGGTGATCTAACATCGCCCGTTGAGGCATTGGAAGCGTCTTCAGGCGCTCCGCCAAAGGCACCGCTACATGAGGAAGAGGTGCAGGCTAGCGGCTACCACCTCTATCCAAATTTCTAGGGGGGGGGGGGGGGGGGGGGCAATTGGACTTTCAATGTCCATTGTGCACCCTTGGGTAAGGGTGAGTGCAACACAACCAAAATATTATTCAATTCCTTTGGTAAACTTGGAGAGACCAGTGGAATATCCTGGGAGGAGAAACTATTTGATGATGTTGCTAGGGGATTATATGGTAAAGATTTTGGTCATGATGAGGGTAGGCATTTCGATTCTCAATACAACATGCGAGGTGGTGGTTATCAGCCTAAGGAATATCGTTTACATAAAGTTGATTTCCTCAAATTTGATGGTGAATATCCTAAGGTGTGGAAAGAGAAATATGAGAAGTATTTTTTCTATGTTTAGTGTTCCTTCGCACCTACGGGAAAAATTTGCTACCATTCATTGCCATGGCAATGGTGCATTGTGGCTGCAAACCTATGAAGCACAACACAACATAGACAATTGGTTTGATTTGAGTGTCACAGTAGATACCAAATTTGGTGGGATCTATACCACAATTATGTGAGGGGCTTGCTTCACATTAGGCAAACTGCTCATGCGTTAGAGTATGCTGGTAGATTTGAGAAAGCTATGTATAAGGTGTTGGTTCATAACAACTCCTATGATGATGTGTTTTTTGTGAGCCGATTCTCATTGATGGGCTTAAGTATGAGATTACGTCTGTAGTTGTTTTACATCAGCCTAGATAATCGATGTCACGTTATCTTTGGCTCTTGTGCAGAAATAAATGATGGAATTCACTAGGAAGAAAATTTTTCATAAGAGTGGATGAGATTTCTCCAAATTCCCACCCAAGAACCCTCATTGAATAAAAACATAATTGGCACTTCACCTTCAACTAATGAAGTGAAAGCTGATGTCAAGCCTCTTTGGTCTAGCAATAAGTTCGAGCAAATGAATACATTGAGGAACTCAAAAGGGCTATGCATGAAATATGGTGAGAAATATGAATACCCTCACACCTGTCCTAAGAATGTGCCTCTACACATTGTTGAAGAGTTATTGAAATTATTTTAGTATGAGACACTGTCTGAAAATGAAAGTGACCAGTAGGGCACAACTAGTAATGAAGAATTGCACATCCTATCTCTATGCGCTGCAGTAGGCACACAGGGCAAGAAAACTATGAGGATAACTAGATTGTATGGTAGTCATGAATTGTTGATATTGATTGACCCAGATAGTTCTGGTAACTTCATTAGTGAGCAGTTTGTGTATCAAACTTAGTGTCCAACCACTACTGCATCTGAAATTCAAGTGACTGTGGCTAATGGTGAGAAATTGTCGAGCACTTCTATGGTGTAGGAATTCACATGGCTAACACAAGGCAACATATTTTCAGTAGAGGCAAGGGTACTCAAGCTGAGTTGCTATGATTTAATTATGGGCATGGATTGGCTGGAACAACAGAGTCCCATGTGGATCAATTGGTAAAGGAAGAGAATGAGATTTATTCACCAGGGCAAACAAATTGTTCTGTAAGGAATTAAGGGTTGTACTAAATCCTGTAGAAAGATATCAGATAAGAAGTTAAAAGGTTGCTAAGGAAAGGAGGTCTAGCACAATTCATCTAACTCTCACTTGTATTCAAACAGAGATGTTTGCCTGAAGTACCAGCATATATCAGTGGCAAAAGTATTCAAAGAGAACCAAGATATATTTTCAGAACCATCTGGGTTACCACCTCAAAGACAATTTGATCATCATATACCACTGTTACCCGGGGCCAAACCTGTAAATATCAGACCCTATAGATATGCACTTAGACAAAAAGATGAAATTAAATAGCAAGTGAAGGAAATGTTGAGACAAGGAGTCATCCAACCAAGTGTGAGTCCATATGCATCTCCTATATTTCTAGTGAAGAAAAGGGATGGTACATGGTGATTTCATGTGGATTATAGATACCTAAATGTCATCACTGTGAAAAACAAGTACACCTTATCAATGGTGGGTGAATTACTTGATGAATTATACAGCGCTTATTGGTTCACTAAATTGGACCTAGATCAGGATACCATCAGATCAGACTAGTACAAGGACACAAACATAGAATTGCTTTTAGAACCCATGATGGTTATTGGGAATTTTACGGCTATGCCTTTTGGCCTCACAAATGCTCCTACTACATTTTAGGCACTGATGAACACAATATTTGCACCTCTCCTGTGCAAATATGTGTTGATTTTTTGGATAATATTATGATATATAGTAAATCTCTAGAGGAACATCTAACACACTTACAGGAGGTGTTTTAGATTCTGAAGCAGCATCAACTTTTTCTCAAGAAAAGCAAATGTTCTTTTGCACAACAGCAACTAGAATACTTGGGTCACATTATTGGAGCTCATGGGGTTTCTGCAAGTCCTAAGAAAATTCTAATAGTGCAAAGCTACTTAGAACCCAAGAATGTCGAGTTTTTAGAAACATATAGTTGATGAGTAGGGCTATCTAGTTATTAGAAATTTATTGCTCAATATGGAGTAATTAGTAGACCCTTAGCTGACTTGCTATTATGATTCTTAAGTGTCAAATCCAACTGTCAAATCCCTGTATAAAACATATCTGAAGGTGCAACTAGGCCCCTAATTTTATTTTGGTGATTAGTGTCAATACAATTAAGAATGGACTAATCTTTTAATGAGCATGTGCGTCAATTACAAAGTTTGGTGATTAAATGCATAGAAACAAAAAGGGAGAAAACAAGATGGCAAAGTGCTTCAAGTTGAAATTCAAAATATGCTCAAGAATGAAGTTCATAGTATTTTATTTTAAATCTTGAGTATAGGAAAAGCCGTACTATTAAGAGGGACACAAAAGTGTGAAGCGGAGGTGAACTAAGTGTAGAATTCCTATTTCTAGGCCATACAAAAATTTCCAGGGCAAAATCATCGGACTTGTCCGACCCATCGGACAAGTCCATCGGACTCTAGTACCTCTGTCACTCTGGGTCGTCGGACATGTCCGACGGTCAAAGTCCGACGCATCGGACACTTTCATCGGAGTACAGTTCCCCTGCCACCCTTTTTCATCGGACTTGTCCGATATACAAGACTTGTCCGAGCCATCGGACAAGTCCATCGGATTCCAGTTCCTCTGCCCCTCCTATGCCGTCGGACATGTCCGATGGACATCGGACAAGTTCGATGGCCAACTTATCCGAGGCATCGGGCAAACTTGTGTGGTGACGCCTCGGGAAGTTTGTATTGACCCCTCCTTTGTGGAGTTTCTAGTGGAAAACCAAGTTTGATCTTTGTGGTCACTTGGAGAGGTTAGGGTTGAAAGAGACCCGGTCCTTTGTGGATCCCTCAACGGAGACGTAGGCTTCTTTGTGAAGCTGAACTTCGATGAACAAATCTTGTACATTTCTTGTGCTTTAAATTACTCGTGTCTCATTTACTTGTTCTTGCTCATAAACTTGCTAGTTAGGGTTTGCTTCGTATTTCTTAGATTAACTTGTGTAAGTTGCTTGCTAGTTGTTCTCCTTATTTTTACAGCATCCCCTTGCTTATATTCACCTACTCCTAGCTTGCCTTACACTAGTTTTAATATTTACTCGGTCGATCTACTTTTCTATTTTATACCATCGGACAAGTCATCGGACTTTCCCTACAATCGTCGGACAAGTCCGACACTGCGCATTTGACTTTTATTATTAAGTGAATTTTAGGGATAATTTCCTATTCACCCCCCCCCCCTCTAGGCACTTTCAATTGGTCTCAGAGCAAGAATCTTCTTAAAAGTTTAACCACTTAAAGATAAAGATGACAAAGAGAAAAGAAATTCCGCCTAGTGGATCGTCCGAAGCAAAGTCCGAGGGTGATGCACATGGAGAAAATCCAAGGATTGAAGATATTGATAAGGATGAGCTACCAAAAGCCTACAACAATGTTATGTTTGATTATGATGATCTCAAAGAAGATCGCATTGGGCAAGGGTCCGGTAGACTCCCCTACTTTGATGGATAATTTTATGATCATTAGAAATGCAAGATGATGATGTATTTGGAATTCATGAGTCCTCATGTTGCAAATATAACCGAGAATGGCTTTTTGTGGGAAAATAGAGACAATCCAACTCATAAGGATCAAATCAACATTCATCGTAATGTCGTGGCTGCTAGTGCAATTGTTTCCGCACTTAGTGCCACCGAGTATGACAAGGTAGCCGGAATAAAGAATGCCAACCAACTATGGAGAAAGCGTGAGGTTATCTATGAGGGTATTGATTCCATCAAAGATGCAAGACATGAAGAACTGCAAAATGAGTTCAACCTATTCATTATGGGTCCGGGAGAAGGCCCAAAAGAAGTTCATGATAGGCTCATGAGGATTGTGAATCAAAGAAGAGCTCTAGGAGCCAAAATGACCGACTTAGATATCAACAAGAGACTACTACAAGCATTAAGACCATGGGATAGCAACATTTGCTCAAACATTAGAGAGAAGGACAACTTCAAAACCTTCTCCACCGATAAAGTGCTTGGAAAGGTTCTTTCCCAAAAGCAACAAAATGATCAAGCCAACAAGATAAATGCCTTGATCAAGTAAATTGAGGGAGCAAATGGTGACAAAAAGGATGTGGCACTCAAAGCCACACAAGAGAAGAAAAAAAAAGTGATTGATTCTAGTAGTGAGGATAGTGATGATGAGATGGCCTTGCTTGTGAGGAGATTCAAGTCATTTCTCAAGAAAGATGGCTACAAGAAGAAAAGCTTTGACAAGGGCAAAGCGAGAAGATCAAAAATAACTTGCTATGAATGTGGTGATGAAGGACATTTCATTGCGGAATGTCCAAAGAAGAAGAACAAAGATGAAAGAAGGAAAGACAAGAACCATAAGAAAGACAAGAAGTAGAAGAAGCATAGAAGCGGTGAAGCTCACATTGGTCAAGAATGGAATTCCGATGATTCATCCTCTTCATCATCTTCCTCCTCCGAATCTGACTCGGATGAGGGAGGCATTGCTACACTTGCCATTGGCGTCACTCCCACCAACACTTCTCTATTTGGGAGCTTGAGTGATGATGATGACGATAACACTCACAAGTGCCTCATGGCAAGAGGATCGAAGGTAACAAAATCTAAACCCAAGTGTTCCTCTTATGCTAGTAGTAGTGATGATGATGTTGATGCTTCACTTCCTAAAATGCTTGAATTCATGGAATTACTAGAAAAACAAAAGGAAGAAAATGATAGGCAAGAGGAGCTACTTGAGAAACAAGAAGACTTGCTTGTTCTTGAAAAGAAAAGAAACCTTGAACTAGAGAAGCTCCTAGAAGAAGAGAGAAAGAAAAATAATGACTTAACTATGTCTCTCACTAAGATTGAAAATACTTGTGAAAATGTTAAGAGCATTAAACTTCAAGAGAAGTATGAGGATTTGGAAAAGACTCATAAGTCTCTTGAAGAACAATATAGGATTGTTTCAACTTTCACATCCTCCTCAAATAATTTCTCTCATTCCTCCACTAACAAAGGATGTGATAGATGCTATAATATTGATGTTGACGCTTATGCTACTAATATCAAATTGATTGATGATTTGAACAAGCAAGTAAAGGCTCTTGAAAGCAAAATACAACATGAGAAAGATGTTGTCGATGATGAGAAGGCAAAGTATGCAAGAGGTGTATACACATATACTAGAATGCCACATGTCATGGATGGCATTGGTTATGTTGAGGGTGCCAAGCATAATGCTCAGGAGAACAAGAATGACAAGGAATTCCTTAAGTTCACCAAGGAAGGATCTTACCAAAAAAAGCAAGCCAAGAACAAGAATATTAATCATCTTTCTATTGTTAATGATTCTCATGCTAAGATGCCTAATGCTACTTGTGCACTCTTTTATGATTTTGATGCTTCATATGTGCTCATGAGGAACATGCATGGACGTGTGCTTGCCAAATATGTTGGGCCATGCAACAAGAGGCCAAAAGCTTGTGTGTGGGTGTCCAAAGTGCTTGTGACTAATGTAAAAGGACCCAAGCAAATTTGGGTACCTAAAAACAAAGCTTAATTTGTTTTGTAGGACTATGTCTCCGGAGGATCAAGTTGGGTGATTGATAGTGGATGCACCAATCATATGACCGGAGACAAAAATATGTTCAAGTCATTCGAGCCAAGTCATGACAAAAATGAGTACATCACATTTGGTGACAATGGAACGGGACAAGTACTAGGTTATGGTAAATTCCCTCTCACTCCTTCATATTCCCTCTCTAAGGTTATGCTTGTTGATCATGTTGACTTCAATCTTTTGTCTATTTCGCAATTTTGTAAAATGGGCTATGATTGTTTGTTCAATGAATGTGGTGTGACCGTCTATAAAAGGAGTGATGGCTCAGTTGCTTTTAAGGGTGTGCTTAAAGGAAAGCTTTATGTTGTGGATTTCTCCACGGATGAAGCTAGACTTGGTACATGCTTACTAGCAAAGTCCAACATGGGATGGTTGTGGCATAGAAGGCTGGCCCATGTTGGTATGAGAAATCTTCACATACTCCAAAAGGGCGGCCACATCATAGGACTAACCGATGTTTGCTTTGAGAAGGATAAAATTTGTAGTGCATGCCAAGCGGGAAAGCAAGTTGGAGCATCACATCCCGCCAAGAATATGATGACCACCCCAAGGCCATTCGAGATGTTTCACATGGACCTCTTCGGCCCTGTCTCCTACATAAGTATTGGTGGTAACAAATATGGTCTAGTAATTGTTGATGATTTTTCTCGCTTCACGTGGGTATTCTTTTTGCATGATAAAGGTGAAGCAAAAGATGTGCTCAAGATGTTCATGAAAAGAGCACAAAATGAATATGAAGTCAAGATCAAGAAAATAAAGAGTGACAACGGCACCGAATTCAAGAACACTCAAGTTGAAGAGTATCTCAATGAAGAAGGCATTAAGCATGAATTTTCGGCACCCTACTCCCCTCAACAAAATGGGATAGCCGAAAGAAAGAACCGCACGCTCATTGAGATGGCAAGGACAATGCTTGATGAATACAAGACGTCCAACCGTTTTTGGGCCGAGGCCGTCAACACCGCATGCCATGCCTCCAACCGGTTGTATCTCCATCGACTATTGAAGAAAACACCATATGAGCTACTAACCGGTAACAAGCCTAATATTTCCTACTTTCGTGTTTTTGGGAGCAAATGATTTATGCTAAACAAGAAACCCAAGACTTCTAAGTTTGCTCCAAAAGTTGATGAAGGGTTCTTGCTTGGTTATGGGTCGAATGTTCATGTCAAGCGTGTATTCAATAAAACCATCGGTTGTGTTGAAATCTCACGTGACGTGACATTCGATGAATCTAATGGCTCTCAAGGGGAGTAAGTTGTTAATGATGGTGTAGATGATGAAGCTCCTAGAAGTGTAATAAAAAGGATGACCATTGTTGATGTGAGACCACAAGAAACATCAAGTATAGAAAATCAACCCTCTCCCTCAAGACAAAACCAACATAATGAGAATAAGAAATTAGATCACGCAAGTGGTCAAGATCAAGATGTTGGGAATCATGAACAAGCATCAAGCAATGATTCTCAAAGACATGATGAAGAGGTTTATGAAGATGGTGGTCAAGAAAGCTCACACCCACCGCACCCAAGAGTGCATCAAAATGTACAACATGATCACCCCGTCGAGCAAATTCTTGGAGATATTAACAAGGGAGTAATCACTAGATCTTGATTTAGTAATTTTTGTGAACATTACTCTTTTGTCTCTTCTATGGAGCCATTTAGAGTAGAGCAAGCACTTGAGGATGCGGATTGGGTGATGACCATTCAAGAAGAGTTGAACAACTTCACAAGAAATGAAGTGTGGACACTGGAGGAAAGGGCAAAGAACAAGAATGTTGTGGGCACCAAATGGGTGTGTTCCGCAACAAACAAAATGAAGATGGTGTTGTGAAAAGAAACAAGGCAAGGCTCGTGGCAATGGGGTATTCACAAGTGGAAGGTTTGGATTTTGATGAAAGTTATGCCCCCGTAGCAAGGCTTGAATCTATTAGAATATTACTAGCTTTTGCTACTCACCATGATTTTAAGTTGTACCAAATAGATGTGAAAAATGCATTCCTAAACGGGCCAATCAAGGAAGAAGTGTATGTGAAGCAACCACCGGGCTTTAAAGACTCTAAGTATCCTAACCATGTTTATAAACTCCATAAGGTGCTCTATGGGCTTAAGCAAGCCCCGAGAGCATGGTATGAATCTCTTAGGAATTTTCTTGTTAAAAAGGGTTTTGTCATTGGCAAGGCCGATCCAACCCTCTTCACTAAGCGTTTTGGTGATGATATCTTTGTATGCCAAATATATGTCGATGACATTATATTTGGCTCTACTAACCAAATCTTTTGCGATGAATTTAGCAAGATAATGACCAAAAGGTTCAAGATGTCCATGATGGGAGAATTGACATTCTTTCTAGGCTTCCAAGTGAAGCAACTCAAGGAGGGCACCTTCATATGTCAAGCAAAGTACACACAAGAGTTATTGAAGAAATTTGACATGGACAAGGCAAAGCCCATCAAAACACCCATGCCGACAAATGGTCACCTCGACCTCAACAAAAAGGATGAACCCGTTGATCAGAAGGTATATCGCTCCATAATTGGCTCTTTGCTTTATCTCTGTGCATCTAGGCCCGATATCATGCTCAGTGTGTGTATGTGTGCACGTTTTCAAGCCGCTCCTATGGAGTGTCACATGGTGGCTGTTAAGAGAATATTGAGATATTTGGTTCACACACCCAACCTAGGGCTTTTGTATCCCAAGGGCTCAAAGTTCAACCTATTAGTCTATTCCGATGCGTATTATGCCGGGGATAAGGTAGATAGAAAGAGCACCTCCGGGACATGCCAATTCTTGGGTAGGTCCCTAGTGTCATGGTCATCCAAGAAACAAAACTCCGTTGAACTTTCCACGGCCGAAGCGGAGTATGTTGCAGCCGGTAGTTGTTGTGCACAACTACTTTAGATGAGACAAACTCTAAGGGATTACGGTTACAAGTTGAACCGTGTTCCACTCCTATGTGACAACGAGAGTGCCATAAAGCTTGCTTATAACCCCATTGAGCATTCACGCACAAAGCATATAGATATCCGCCACCACTTTTTGAGAGATCATTCCATCAAAGGGGATATCGAAGTTAGCCATGTGAGAACCGAAGATCAACTAGCCAATATATTCACCAAGCCCCTAGATGAGAAGAGATTTTGCTATCTTAGGAGTGAACTAAATATTCTTGAATCTAGCAATGTGTTGTAGAGAATGTGCACATCTGAATGGTGACTATTTTGTTACTACAAAAAATTATTATTGTTTTATGTCAAAAACCTATTATTTGTGCTATTGAAGCTGGTTTTTTATCACTAGATCGAATCTTGACAAAATATGGCCATTGTTATGTTTTGTTGATTGTTGGCTGACCATAAGATGTCAAGACTTTCCATCGAACTATTTTTAAAGAAAATAAAAATCCTCTACTCTTTCCTGGCTGGGCTCTAATCTCTCTGGTTATTCTGGCGTCGGGCAAGTCCGATAGTTGTCGGACATGTCCGATGGCGTCGAACAAGTCCGACTAGCATCAGAAAAGTCTGATGGTCTAGGGTTCGACCCTATTTAACCCAGCCTGACTTACCCCTTCAGTCAACCCTTTCTCATTTCTCTCCCTCATGTTCTCTCTCCTCAAGAACACCCCCATTGGCAGCACCAAGGAGATCTCCCTCTCCTACCATCCATTGGAGCAAGTTTGGAGATCAAGAGGTCCTCCTCCACCGAAGAAGTCCGATCCCCCATCGTTTTTGCAAGGTTTAACCCTAATCCCCTCTCTCTTGGTTTCACCCTTAGGGTTAGGGTTATTGATTAATGCTAGTGCCAAATCTTGTTCCCTTGCATATTTGATCCATGGAGGTTGCCTCTAGTTAGTTGTTAGTGGAGTAGAAGAAGTTTGGATACTTGTGGTAGGTGGATTCGTGAAGGATCTAGGTTTTTGGAGAAACTGTGTGTCATCGGACAAGTCCGACGCAGCGGACTTGCCCGATGATTATCGGACATGTCCGATGACCTGCAGTTTCTTAAAAAACCTGAACTCTTCATTGATTCTCCTCACCCCTATTCCTCTTTTTGACTCCCTCCTAACTTGTTGCTCACCATATTTTCTCAGCATGTCTGACGTGGAAGCATCCCCCTTGAGAGAGAAGAGGACCAAGACCGACGAAGACCAAGGTCAAAGCCAACCCCCAAAGAGGAGGAAGGCCACTGCTAGGCGGATCCGCCGCACCAAACTGAAAGCCCCAGCTGCTAGAGAGGAGCCGGAAGAGACAAATGAGGTTGACAGTGTCATGCATCCTCCAGCGGAAATGGGGACTCTGACCGTGACAAGGTGAACTATTTTCATGCCTCCATTGAGACCTGCTCTGCGGCAAGGCTAACTAACTTCTATGATGGTGAGAAAGAAGCTTTTGATTTCCGCTTTCATGCACATTTTCATGCGGATTGGTACTGTTCCACCTATCTATGCATGAAGAATGCAGTGGTTGAGATAAAGTGGCTTGATTGGGATCACATGAAGACAAGGAAGCATCCATTACTCGATCAAGTGCTGGCTGCCTGTGAGCATCATGGTCTCAAGACCTTTCTGACTTTCCAGTACTCCTGGAATAGAGAAATCATAGCTCAGTTTTATTCAACTGTCTATTTTGATGAGGATGCCAAAACCATGTCCTGGATAACGAATGGCACCAAGTATACCTGCTCCTAGAACCAGTTTGCTGGTATGATTGGACTTAAGCACACACGCAAGGAAAGGCACAAGGTTCACAAGGGAAATCATATGGATGCTGAGGACATGAGGTACATGTATGTGAACCCGGATAACTGCTCTCCTCCCAACTCCAATGGACTGAAACCCTTCTTCTCAGTCTTGTTTCGGATCTGTAGGAGTACTTTAGCTCCAAGGGGAGGCAACTCTGACCGTATTCCTGCCTTTCAGAGGGATATTCTGCACTGGGTTCATGGGAACAGGAAATTTGATGTCTTTGACTATGTCTATCAGGAAATGTGGGACATCTCCATCTCTCCCAAGTGTGGCTGTGGATACGCTTCTCACATCATGTTCATGATTGAGAAGGTGTCGGACTTAACCTTCAACAAGGATATGAAGCATCTGAGCCTAAAACCTCAGATTCCTTCTAACTGGACTCCTGACACCACCTCTGTCCAGTTCTTTGGAGCAGCTCAGCCTCCATCTTCAGCTGCACCACCTCAGCCACCTCGGGCTGCCCCTCGGGGCACTGGATCCTCTCATGTGCCTCCTCCTCCTCGCGGCAAGAGAAGCGGGATTATGAAGATGTTCAAATCCCTTATGAGCATGTGCAGGAGCATTAATCAGAGGCTCGACGTCATTGAAATGAATCAAAAGGGTCTCTATGACCATTTTGGTATTGAGACTCCTCCACCGTCCCCAGCTGAAGGCTCACCTCCTCCCACTCATGATGACCCCACCTTCACCGTCGAGGAGATGAACTACTTTGGGTACTACCCGACTCCTCCTCCTTTCTCTTCTGGTGCAGGTTCGAGTGCTCAACATATTCGCTTTGAGGATGATGACAGCGAAGGTGGTGAAGATGAAGCTGTCCATGCTCTTCGCCAGCGCAAAGGGAAAGAACCGGCTATTGATGAGGAAGAAGAGGAAGAAGGCGATGATGATGATGAATACTACGAGTTCTCCGACGACTAGAGCTCTCATCACCTTCTACCCGCACTTTTCTTCTTTTTGGGTATCTTGATGCCAAAGGGGGAGAAGTGTAGTTATCTCAGTTTTTTTTTTATCTTAGTTTGTGAGTTGTGAGTGAGTTTGGAGTTGAATTATTTATGGCACTATTTGGTTTGTAAAACTCTATTTTTACTATCTATGTGGTTGGTTTGTGCACTTTATTTGCTTATTGTATTGGTACTTTATTGATCATCTTGTTATTTGCATTTCGTCCATCTTATGTGATCTATTGGTGCAAATTAACATGTATGCATAGTTTTAGGGGGAGCTCTCATTTTTTTTTAATATGTGCACTTGTTATTATCTCATATCTTCTTACTCATGCACACATTTAGGGGGAGATCCTCGTCACAAACTGAACCTTCATCGCATATTTTTATAAAATTTAGTTATATTGTCATCAATCACCAAAAAGGGGGAGATTGAAGGTGCATCTAGGCCTCTAATTTTATTTTGGTGATTGGCGTCAATACAATTAAGAACGGACTAATCTTTTAATGAGCATGTGTGTAGATTATGGTATAAAGTTTGGTGATTAAATGCATAGAAACAGAAAGGGAGAAAAGAAGATGGCAAAGTGCTTCAAGTTGAAATTCAAAATATGCTCAAGAATGAAGTTCATAGTATTTTATTTTAAATCTTGAGTATAGGAAAAGCCGTACTATTAAGAGGGACACAAAAGTGTAAAGCGGAGGTGAACTAAGTGCAAAATTCCTATTTCTAGTCCATACAAAAATTTCCAGGGCAAAATCATCGGACTTGTCCGACCCATCGGACAAGTCCATCGGACTCCAGTACCTCTGCCACTCTGGGTCGTCGGACATGTCCGACGGTCATCGGACTTGTCCAATGACCAGAGGAAAGTCCGACGCATCGGACACTTTCATCGGAGTACAGTTCCCCTGCCACCCTTTTTCATCGGACTTGTCCGATGGACAAGACTTGTCCAAGCCATCGGACAAGTCCATCGGATTCCAGTTCCTCTGCCCCTCCTGTGCCGTCGGACATGTTCGATGGCCAACTTGGACAAGTCCGATGGCCAACTTATCCGAGACATCGGGCAAGCTTGTTGGACTCCAGTTTCTGCGCCACATTGATTCATCGGACATATCCGATGACCATCAGACTTGTCCGACACAGATCTCAGAAATTGGGTCTCCAACGACTCTTTTCCCCATTGGGCTATAAATAGAACCCCTCTTCGCCCTTTGGCCGGTTGGTCACTCATTTCCTCTCAAAATCACTCTCAAGCTCACTTTGCTCTCCCCAACTCTCCTCCCTTTATTCCACTCTTGATTTGTGAAGGGATTGAGAGAAGATTGAAGTGCTCCATCAACTCCAAGCTGTCATCCTCTTGAGCACTTGGTTCATCCTCATTGCCGACAACTATTATATTTGTTACTCTTGGGGATTCTTCCCCTAGACGGTTAGAGGTGTCCGTAGAGCTCCCAACTTGTGTGGTGACGCCTCGGGAAGTTTGTATTGACCCCTCCGTTATGGAGTTTCTAGTGGAAAACCAAGTTTGATCTTTGTGGTCACTTGGAGAGGTTAGGGTTGAAAGAGACCTAGTCCTTTGTGGATCCCTCAACGGAGACGTAGGCTTCTTTGTGGAGCTGAACTTCGGTGAACAAATCTTGTGCCTTGCTTGTGCTTTAAATTACTCGTGTCTCATTTACTTGTTCTTGCTCATAAACTTGCTAGTTAGGGTTTGCTTCGTATTTCTTAGATTAACTTGTGTAAGTTGCTTGCTAGTTGCTCTCCTTATTTTTACAGCTTCTCGTTGCTTATATTCACCTACTTCTAGCTTGCCTTACACTAGTTTTAACATTTACTCGGTCGATCTACTTTTCTATCTTGTGCCATCGGACAAGTCATCGGACTTTCCCTACAATCGTCGGACAAGTCTCACACTGCGCATTTGACTTTTATTATTAAGTGAATTTCAGGAATAATTGCCTATTCACCCCCCCCCCCCTCTAGGCACTTTCAATATCAAATGAACAACCAACATAGTGGTAGGAGTTCATTATTAACTATTTCCACAAGTGTTGGTGAATATTTGCATGCAGGTAATTTATCCACATATTAAAGGGAAAACACAAGTAATTAGAGGAGGAAACACACTCCCAGTCAATCAGAGGATAGCACACGGATTGAATGGACCACATACAGGTGCAAACCGCCTCAACAACTGACCTAACCGTGTCAGGGGACAAGTGGGCCCACCTATCAGTGTATTAGAGCAAGGAGGAGGCCATTAGACCCCACTACTCCTTTTCGGCTGAATAGGCCTATTCGATCGAAGGTGGAGTTGTCCCAATGAGGCCCATCTTTCTGTAGCAGTTCCCCACTGCATTTTCTACATTGGTTGTACCAGTTAGGGCAGGAGTTACCATCCTAGGGAACCTCCTTTGGGCCCTATGTAAAGAGGGGAGTGTCTCCACTCCAACACACACAAGAAGAGAAGATTAGAACTTCACTCCAAAGGCCAAGTGCTACCTAGTTAGTGTTTAAAAAATAGGAAGAGAGTGAGGGAGAGTTTGAGGAAGCACCAGGCTTGTCGACGATCTTCCCCACGCTTGTATATCAACGGATGCTTTATGTTTCAAGTAAGTATTCGTGATTCCTCTTTGGTATTTAAGTTTCCTATTTAAGTAAGTTTCTTTCTTTATTGCTTATGAATATTGCTTTATTTAATTAGAGTATCTTAGTCTTCTATAAGCGTGGATCCGAGACTTAGATAGTAATTGATAGTGTAGACATATGTCTAGTCTAGAGGTTAACATTGTTTGCCGTGTGCTTCACTATTTGTAGAGGTAGTTGGTAGGTGGTGAAAGACCTATCTGGCCTTAGTAATACTTGACGTCGGGTACGTCATAGAGCTATTAGTCGGAGTCGGCTGTGGATGCAGGGGTAAGCCGGTGCCGGAAGTAAGAAGTATAGACCAAACCTATCTTTTGATGATTCATTATTGGTAAGTTTCTTTTGAGCCTTATATTATTTGCTTAACCAAATGATCTAAGAGTCCGGGGCTACACCTATTAGGTGCACCTATTCGACACACTCTTTTCTAAAGATTCTCCAAGATTTATGAAGACCTTTACACGTTTGTTGCTATACTCAATAGAAAAGCAATCATATACATGGTGGAGCACTAGTCAATCAACTGAAGATCAACAATTCACTTACAAAGCTCTCGAGGGCTACTATGGAGAATATATATCCCGGACATCTATGAGATATGACTTGCTATACAAGAAACACCACACAAGGAAAGTTAGAGATAGAGTCCTACTTGGACATCATGTTGTAACCGACTAGGAACCTGCCATGTAACCTTGTCCCTCGATTATATAAGGCGGGCAAGGGTCTCTCTCCTAACTCAATCAATACAATACATAACATATCACAAAACATAGGATTGTTATCCTTCAAGAGGCCTAAACCTGTATAAATCTTGCGTCTTGTGTTACCATCGACTCTCAGTCTCGCGTATGTCTACATGAATAAATAAAGATCATGAATAACCTATCCTACGATCTATTGCTCGATATACAATCGACAACGTCCGCCACTATTGGAGGAGGTGCAACATAGTGACGGGTGGTAACTATGACCCACCACTATATTGTGCCCCCCCCCCCTCTCCATAAAAGAAGGCGCTTGGAGAGTGGGGTGCGGGAGGGGTAGCGTAACTCTATACTCATCACTTCCACCACCACTTCGCCTTCACCTCCCTTCCCACTCCCCTTCTCCACCACTACATGCATGGTCGCCTCCGCCCCTTCGTGGCGTGGATGCGGCAGATCTTGGTGCACTGCTGCTAGGCCCGTGTCTTTGCTCGTTGATCTCCACCAAGGCGACCAACGCAAAGAAGCATAAGACGGCGACTGCTAGATCTGGTGGCTATGGTCCGTGAAGCGTCACCACAATGATGTCCCCAACGATAGTGGTGGTGCCACCACCCTTGCTTGCTTCGCTTCGGCGGCGAAGAAAATGACAACGATGGCAGATCAAGCCGTTGCAGAGTCCACGACAAGATGACAAAGTCATGGCCAAGACAGTGATGGCAGCGGCGCCATCACGACGGCATTTGCTATGGTAGAGACTGCAGTGGTCAAGGATGACAGGGCGGCATCGGTGACCTGGGAGACCGCCCATGCTGCAGCGATGACATAAGCTTAGGGTTAGGGTAGGGCTAGCATCTTTCTATGTGGGTCCCCTTTCTTTGGGCTGGTGATGCGGTAGTGACGGGCGATATCCGTTACTATCGTATTTTATTTTTTGTAACTAAGGACGGTCTTAGTGATGGTGCTAGTGACCCGTCAAAAAAACTATTTTTAGTAACATTTTGTTAGTGGCGAACGCAATACCCGCTATTAAAGCCATTAACGACCCGTTACTCAAAACTGTTTGTATAGTAGTGAAGGACCATGCACATCTATGACTACGTGGCATATCATGTGTGTGCCATAAAAACAAACTACTTCCGTCCAAGATGGATCCCGAGATAATGGACGCAGAGGTGTGATACTTAGCGCACGATACAAAGTGTCATTATTGATTGTAATCCAAGCAAAGGCGGCGTCCGAACCTCACGAGGCGAAGAGCAAAAGGGTTCAGGGTTAGAGTGAACTGGATATAGACGGACATGAGAACGCTACAACAGCATCTAGGGATTAATTAAAGGGGTCAATGGAACACCGAGACGCAAGCTCATTTTTTGCGGCCGCGACATGATTATATTAACATAACCAAGCAAAGCAAACCCAGTTTCAGCCACGTCTCTCTGAACAAAAGAAGTGCAAATGAGAAATGATAAACAACTACCAAAAACGGTCATCGTGCCTAGTGGTGAATTATGACAGTCTTGATTACTCTTGGATCCAAGATTCGAGGAGGAGGTGGCTTCTTGCCATGGTAGCACGTCGTGCGCGCGGCGAGTCATCAGGAGCTCGGCGTGAATAAAGCGATGAGCCGTACTTGCTGAGGATCCGCCATGATATGCAACGGGCGATCTTGACATGTGGGCAAGGGCGATGAACCTTTTTTTTTTTTTTTGCATGTTTAAAACCAAAAATAATTTTACTGAAGTCCCTATTTAGGCTTCCATTTAGTATGGACTACTAAATTCCTCGTCCAGGCTCCTAGTTTGGAATCCTCGTATCCACTTTTTCAAACATCGGTTTTTTTTCATTTTTTAATTTTTACTTCATTTTTTTTTCTTTTTCCTCTCTTCTCCTCACTTTCTCTCCCTTCTCCCTCACTCTTGCGCCTGACACCGTCATTGCCTCCGTCCCTCTGCCGTCAGTCGGGTGCGCTGCCTCCCTCCCCTCGCCTCTAAATCAGCGCGCCGCCACTCCCCCCGCCGAAGTCCTGGCTTCCCTCGCCATCCACCCCACAGATCTACCGTCGGCGAGGCGCGAGCGGGCACAAGGGGGGCAAGAGGCGCTTGACAACGGGCGGGGGGCGGCAGAAGTCGAGGTGGGGGCCTATGGCGTTGAGGGCTTCTGGATCTTGGTGGTGGTAGGGTCGTCAAGGTTGGGCTCGCGGAGGAAGCTAAGCGATGGCTCGGGCTCTAGCGGCTTCGGCCCATGGCGGAAGATGCGACGTAGTGGCCGCGGCTCGGACGGCCCCGACGACGACACCTGCTTTTCGCCCTTCACCGTCGCCGCCGGGATCTTCAGCTCCTCGCCCTTCTTTGTCGTCGTTGTGCCCATCACCTCCCCCACCGCGCACCTCACCAAGATCTCTACCTCGGCTTCGCCGAGCATAGGCACAGGGCGGCACCGACGCGAGTGCGAGCATGGTGCAGCCGGCCACCTGCCACTTACCTCCGCCCCGACCACGCATCCCCGAGCTCTCCGCCCATGACGCTGCAGAGGCAGAGCTCCCTCCCTCTCACTGACGCGTGAATCCACCAACATGAGTGTTTTTAGTCACTGATGCATGGGCCCCCTTCATCAGAGTGAAAAATAAGGACCTATTTTAGGAAGTACCGCTGGAGTTGACAACAAGATTTTTGTGCCAAGATTTGAGATCAGCTCCCAAATAGAAAAATAGAGGTCTGATTTTTCATATCCCACTGAAGATGCCCTGACCGAAACACGTCGCACACGGTTTTTCTTCTTTAACAAGCCATGGAATTTGTAGAACAGAAATTTTGTGCCAACCTGGCGTTACGACTAGAGCAAATCTTGTGCTAACCGCTGCTGCTAACTGCTGATTAGCACTAGCCGTATACCTGCGTCTGATCCAGACGTACGTATAGCGGTGCTCGAATGCACGTGGGTTCTTGTCTCTTAAGCAGAATTTCTAGCTGAGTTTTCGCGAACAAATAATAAAATTGAGTGAACCATATAGTACACTTAAACGATAAAAATGCCTCCTTGATCTTTATTTGTGAGCAAGCTTAGTTGTACAATTTAAACGTTTTGGATTCCTTGCGATATATCTTGTTTATATGCCTATGAGTATCTGTTTCTACTTCAATTTTTTAAAACAACTACTAGCTGCGGAAGTGAACCTTGGGACTCGTTTTGATCAATCAACACAGAACACCGCAGCCCACGAAGACGCAGACTGTGCAGGGTTGCGCGCTTTCTTTTTTTCCGGATTTTTAAACACACTGATTGTTTTATTAGTTCTTATATCGATTCAATATTTTGAAATGTTTGTTTATATAAATTTTAAAATATATTTCAATATTTCCCAATAATTTTATAAACTCATATCAATATTATCATCAAAACAGTTAACATAAGAGATACCTAAAATGTTGCCAAGATATATTTAAAATATTGACAAATAATTCATTTCTTTTAAGTGAAAAGTATTCATATTAGATCTCAATATTAACTAACATATTTATAAAACACATGGTAGTTCAATACAATTTAGGAGAAAATGCATTTTAGATTTTAAACACGCTGAGTAGGACAACACCGACATACTAGCATCAGTGATGGTCTCGATTTGCCAGAAATGGACAAAAATATCCAACATATAGGACTGTCACGTGCTGACTCAGCGACTGACATGTTTTGTCACAAAAAACCGGATGGTGACGCCACGTTGATGAACATATGCAATTGTTCACATCTGTGATGATTTTCTCTGTCATTAGTGACCAGAAGACATTCAACTAGTGGCCTACTTACTGCTGACTCAGTATTGCGCGCATTAGTGACATTTTATTCCATCGCAAATGATAAAAAACACACCGATAGGTGGGACCTAAAAACTGTTTGCGGCGGAAAAGTGTCATTGATGTTTCCTTTAGCGATGGAACCAAAAGCGTCGCTAAATTTTCGCACCAAATAGCAAAAATGACCTTAGTGACCAAATTAGTCTCTAATTAATGATAAAATGGACCAAAGTCACTAAATGTTTGTTATTTGATCGTATGATTTCTAGTACTGACATCACATGGAGGAAGTAGACCTAAGATTATCCGCACTGGGTATGGGACAGCTCTCGCTATCCCACCCTGCAGTACGAGGGTAGCGAAAAAACGCTCGCATCACGCCCCGCTACCCCGTACGTTATTTCAGCAGATCGCTCAGGATACGCTACTTCCAGCATGTTTCCCGTCTGCCCGCTATCGCTCCACATCGGATGGGGCCCACTACTGGAGCGCCTACCGCCCAACCACCCCCGGCCCTCCTGCCAGCGCCTGGAGCATCCTTGCCATCATGCCATGGAACCAGTTCACTGCCGTGCGCAGATCTGCACCGGTGCGCCACTGTTGGACCGCACCACCTGCCGCCGGCCACGGCAGCCCCTGCCTCACCTCGCTGGCCCAGCCCCTGCCTCGCCTCGCGCTGGGTGCGGGGAACAATATGAGGAAGGGGGAGGGGTGCCACCGCTATTGGCCACGGGCTGCAGGGCGCGGCCATGGAGAGGAGTCGTGGCCCCGTGGCTCGGGAGAGGGTAGAGGGGAGGGAGAGGTAGCGGGGATGGCCGGCGTGGGCGACGGCACGGGCGCTGCGGTGGACGGGGGAGTCTGGGTGTCGCCATAGGGGTGTGAAGGGGCCCGGATCTGCCCGCCGCCTCTCTAGCCGCCGCCTCCAGATCCGCCCGCGCCCGGTGCAGCAGTCCGCTCGCCGCCCGCTCTCCAGGACGGAAGGGAGGAGTAGGGGGCAGCTCGTGCCCGCGAGCTCCCCACCAAATCGTGCCACCGAACTCCGGCGGTCGCAGATCTTGCCCTAGCGGCAATCCTCCCGGTGTCAGTCGGTGGCGGCGAGCCTCGGGCGTCGGTCGGTGGCGACAAGCAGGGAACGAGGAATCGAGCGTCGGGTGGGGAAGAGATAGAGATGGAGGGGAGAAGCTAATATGTGGATCCCACAGAGAGTTAGTTGATATAGAGGATGAGATATAGAGTATGATGGGTACGGAGAAAGTTGATATAGAGGAAAGAATAATGTTGTCCAGAAAAAAATATTCTTTTTAGAGGATGAATTTAAAGGACCATAAGTGCGGATAGCCCAAAAGCCTAGCGAGCGATAAGGAGAAAGTTGTCGTCCCAGCAGCTGTGACCACAGAACCGGCGAGAGGTGTTCAGGAGATGCATGTGGATGGGCGGCCACTGGGCGTCAATCTCAAGGCTCGAGGAATTGGTAGTAGAGAGCGAGTTTCATCTGGTACAGGCCTATTGGGGATGGCGATTCGTATGATAGCGTGTCCATGAGTCATGACAATGAAGAGAACATGAACGTTGTTGCTCAGTTTAATGTTAAGAAGGGGAAATCAAAGCACGGGACTATGCCTCAGGGACTACTAAGAGTAAGTATAATGGGCATGATTTAGCCGGCAACATCCTAAGTGAAGGTGTTTTAAAAAAGAGAATATATTAACTTAATAATATTTCAGTCTCTACATCGACCGATGTATGTAGCACATCCTTATTACAGTAACACCACAGAATAATAAAAACAAAGTTTCTAGCCATTGGTTTATAACACTAGAAGGTTATTCTGTTTGAGAAGCGTCATCTATTATTAGCAAAGATCTCTATGGCTATAGTCTCAAGCAATTTGTAAATCGTCTTCATTAATGGGCGCTCCTCCTTCTTTTATAGGAGCTACCAAAATCTTGCCCAGTACGCCCCTTTGAATATCACCTGTATATAAAAAGGTATTGGTGTTTTATCAAAAACCATATCATTTCGACATAATCACAATGCCCAACATAGACTTGCCATGTCACACCAGATTAATTTTTTTTATTTTAAGTTCCATATCACCCAACCAATCAGAAAGCATATGCTAAAAGTTATTAGGTGGAGGGAGATTAAAAGTTAAATAGACAACAAGCCAGGCAAACCGTGCAATATGACAATGGAAAAACAAATGTTGGATACTCTCACTTAGATTATAAAAACAACATTTCGTGTTTCCATTCTAATTTTATTTAGCTAAGTTGTCCTTAGTTAGTGTGACTCCTTTGTAAAAATACCATAAAAAAATCTTAATTTTTAGTGGTATTTTAATCCTCCATAGATACATAGTAAAGGGCAAAACTTAGACTGTGAAGAGGGCTAGATACATGGATTTCACCGAGAAAATACCATTTTTATGTAGAGCTCATCTAAAGAGATCTTTGTTGTTTGACACACTAACATTCAGAAGTGAGATCACTAATTGATGCTAAGAAATAAGATTCTAGCCGACTAGTGCCCTTCGAAAGGATACGTGGAGGTGTGAGGGAGGAAGAGAGAGAACCAAGCGGGCCTCGCCGGCTGAAGCACCCGCCCGAGGAGAGAGCTTGTTTTTAGCCAATGATAAAGTGTACTAGCTGAATATTAAGTAATTAAATAATCTATTGATACAAACGAATAGCGAGCATCCATTATACTAGAATTTCTTATTGATAGCATAGCACTCTGATACAGCTAGCAGCCGGCGATTCCATTAGCTAGGCCTTCTCTAAAAGTATTTGGAGTGGGGCGCGAGACAAAGAAGGTGAACTGCTGGCCGATCAAGCAGCCAATTCAATCTGTTATACACTTCCAGGCGGCACATGGAATGGATGCTGCGGCAAGCAATATCGAAGTAAAAGTACAAATATAGGAGAACTAGCAAGGTGACCCGTGTTAATAGCACGGCTAGATTAAAATATTATATATTTGAGTTGTAGAATATATTTATATAATTTTATTGGAAAAGATTTTATATATAGATATATGTTTGTATTTTCTAGTTATTAGAACTAAAATATTTTTACCGGTGCTTGCACCAACTCGCCATCAAAGCCTAGATTGTTATCCGTCTGTCGTGATCCATTTACGACCTTGCCGTTACCATGGTGAATATTAAGGGAGCAATGCGGTCCCTAGTCAATGCCGCCGGTGTTGGCCGAAGCGTGCGGCCATCACCGAGTTGTGGCCGCCATTGCTGTGGCCTCTAACAAGGTGCACAGACGCTTCCCACAACTGTCATACATCAATGAAATGCGACATGTCCTCAAGTCGGTGTTGGTGCTCCATTTGTAACATGATGAAGATGTCAAACTTTGCACAGGTCGGCCACTGTCACGGTTCGTGTTGCATGTCTTAGGTAACTGCTATGCGATATGGAACATGTTATTGGCGTTGACACACCGTTCATGGAGCCACCTCATAGTCATTGCATGAACCTTTATTAGGACGATGTGGTCTACTATTGATCATCACGTTATTGTCGCGCCGAGCATCTAGGGTACCACAGTTGCTAATGACAGTCGTCAGTGTCATTCGATGTGCACAACCATCCTCGCAATGTTGCCACTGTCATCGCGACATCGAGTAAGGTGCACGGTGGCTGTTGTTCATCCATCGAATAAGACACATTGTCGAGGAAGCAATCTCACTCCATTGATGATCTCATCAATTTGCCAAATTCATGATCTGGCTTGAGCCACTTGTTCTCAGGTAACTGCCTTGCTACTTGTGACTTGTTTTTGTTGCTGCTGATCCATGCCTAAATCCACTGATATTGGTGTAACCTCACCATCATTGCCTAGATTTGTTATTAGGACAACACGGCCTATTGACCACTACACCATTGCTACGGTGGACATCTAGGACACTACGGTTGCTAGTGGTAGTTGGCGGTGTTGTCATCCACTATGAACCATCCCTGTGTGTGTTGTCGCCGTGGCCGCCCGGCCTCCAGCATGGTGCACGGACCCTTCATATGACTGTTGTTCATCCGTAGAATGTGATACAACCTCGAGTTGATGCTCATGTTCCATTTGTTTTCATTTAGAAAATACTATTATAGTTAGTAAACTGTGGACTCTTTAAATTTGATTGCGTTGAGTGTTTTTTTAACTATAATTGGATATTATTTTTCAGCTTTCCATACAAAAAGTTGGAATCTTTGGTAACGTTAGATGATTTAGATAATAAAGGGACACCTATTACCAGCGTGCTTGCCACCACTATGTCTGCTATGTATTTTGGCATGAGAATCTATAAGGCAAAACTTAAAAAAAGAATGATGGTGGGTGATGAAAGTAAATCTCTTTCTTTTTTTCCTTCCTCACGGAAGTGTACATTGTTATGAGGTAAAAGTATAAAAAGAAAGAAACGATGGGTGGTGAAAGCAAATCTCTTTCTCTTTTTTTTTCCTTCCTCACGTAACTGTTTATTGTGCCAAAGTGTCCTTTTAAACACGATTAGGACTCTCATACGTACACTTTATAGCCTTTTCCTTACTAATTTTAAGACATTCATATTTCTATTTCTTATTATTCTGAAATTTTCCTATATGAATTATTGTCAGATATGAACTCTTTGCTTTCATCTAGACTGTTAAATATTTATAGTATCTAATGGTTAATATCTTGTGTTTATCTGATTAATCTGAGCCCTTAGATCTTTATAAAATCCAACGGCTAAAATTTTGTCTTTTTTCAATTGACATCGTAATTTATTTGATTAATCTGAGCCCTTAGATCTTCATAAAATCCAACGGTTAAAATTCTGTATTTTTTCCATTAATATGGTAATTTTGTGGCCTTGAGAATGAACATGGTGACTCCTTTTTCTTTTCAAATAAGAAGATAATAGATAGATACTCCATCCGTTCCAAAATTATTGTCGCTATTAACTTGACTTTTTTCGTTATCTTTGACTATTTGTCTTATTCAAAAAAATTTAAAAATATGATATGTTTTTTATAATTTAATTTATCATTAGACTAAATTTAAATATAACTTATAATTTTTTATATTTAAATAAATATTTTAAATAAGACGAACGATCAAAGGTAATGAAAAAAGTCAATGACGATAATAATTTTAAAACGGAGAGCATATCCAACAGCCTCTGTATTTTATATTATAAATTTAGTTCTTTTACCTCTTTTGTAAAACTAGAAAGACTTTTAAAACAACACGATACCCAACAGACTCTTCAAATATGAATTTTCCTTTTTTAAAATTAACTCCGCGTTAACTGGATCGATGTCTTCTTCAAAAAAAAATTCCTATCACCGATACCTTGCCTTCGATGCAACTGCTCCCTTGCAGCCGCCGCCGCCAATGATCAAAACAGTGCCATGCAGTGGACGCCTAGCCGCTGCCTGCAACAACGATTTGGTGCTGCCTCGGCTGCAATTCTGTGTTCTACTGCCATGCGGCAATGATTTGGTGCCCAGTGCTGCGATTATATGCTCTGCTGCGGCGATTTGTTGCAAGGCGGCGGCGATTTGGTGCCCGGTTCTTTTGCAATTTTGTGTGGTGTGGCAACAATTTGGTGCCCGACAGGCCAAATTTGTGAAGGGGCGCATGCGGGAGAGCAGGCCGATGGGCAGGAGCAGAAATTTCAGAGCGGGAGAGGCACGCGCACGCACGAGGAGAACGATGGCGAGCGGAGCAGCCTCGACAAAGATGGAGAGCGGGGGAGGCGGGATAGCTAGCAGCAAAATATATAGAGCTGGATGGAGATTCTGTTGGAACCAAATTTCTAAGGATTTTTTCTAAATTTACCTAGCAACTTTAATTTACAGAGGCTGTTGGAGATGTTCTAAGTCTTCATAACATATTTTCTCTTTTTTTTTATTACTATGGTAATTTCGTGGCCTGTGCACTTTGCATGGTTAGAATTGATAGTGTAGTTTTAGTTTTAAATATAATTCTTGAAAATAAGTGTAAAAGAAAACATATATTCAACTGGACTTGTTTCCTATCAAATAATGTCAATGTCATGTTATATAGTTGCTCATGAATGTGCAACATGTTGGATTGTTTCGGACTCGCATCTCAGGATTTCTTCCTTCACTGTCTCCAATGTAGTTGTTGCCATACTGATTCTAACGACGATTGCATCTTGTTCTTGTATAGCTGGTTTGTTTCTCCTGCATCTGCTCGATGTCGTTGTGGCGTTGTTCATGTCATTTCCATCACAAACTAAATTAATTTTGATGTCATCATGTTCCGCGTTCAGTGAACGAAATTGGTTCGAATGGCATGTCACCATCGTTAGAAGCGAGCCGTAGAGTTTGGCAAGCACACGGCAAGAAATCAGGTGGATTCGAAGCAAAGAGATGAAAGATCATAATGTTTGTTGCTTGCTAGAGAACATCCTGTCTACACGCTATAGGTACTGTGGGACCTGAAGGCACACAGAGGCGATGCCGGTCACAAAGCTGAACCGATCGTTCAGCCAACAAACCGGATAGTGCTATGATGGCACAAGCTCGGCTGCTCGCATTACCCATGGGGGAGCACCTGAGACACACGATCGTTCATCGATGCTCAACACGAAGGTGATGGTGGCCACATCGCCGCTACAATTGCCCATATCCTGGCTGCTCGTTTTTTCGTAAGGAGCACTTGCGTTGCTGGCTTATTTACCAACGCAAGAACATCCTACGACGAATATTGAACCAAAACTCCTGGACACGGAGGCGATGGATGACACGGAGCTGGAGGTGATCGCATGCGGCCACAAACCGGTTACTGATATAATGGCACACGTCCTGGCTGTTCGTGTCCACGTGGAGGAGTATCTACGGTGCTCAGTCAATTCGCTGTCGCGCTGCTCCACATGAACTGGGCTAATTTATGCAGCTGACCAGCGTGCTTGCCACCACTATGTCTGCTATGTATTTTGGCATGAGAATCTATAAGGCAAAACTTAAAAAAAGAATGATGGTGGGTGATGAAAGTAAATCTCTTTCTTTTTTTCCTTCCTCACGGAAGTGTACATTGTTATGAGGTAAAAGTATAAAAAGAAAGAAACGATGGGTGGTGAAAGCAAATCTCTTTCTTTTTTTTTTCCTTCCTCACGTAACTGTTTATTGTGCCAAAGTGTCCTTTTAAACACGATTAGGACTCTCATACGTACACTTTATAGCCTTTTCCTTACTAAATAAGACATTCATATTTCTATTTCTTATTATTCTGAAATTTTCCTATATGAATTATTGTCAGATATGAACTCTTTGCTTTCATCTAGACTGTTAAATATTTATAGAATCTAATGGTTAATATCTTGTGTTTATCTGATTAATCTGAGCCCTTAGATCTTTATAAAATCCAACGGCTAAAATTTTATCTTTTTTTAATTAACATCATAATTTATCTGATTAATCTGAGCCCTTAGATCTTCATAAAATCCAACGGTTAAAATTCTGTATTTTTTTTATTAACATGATAATTTTGTGGTCTTGAGAACGAACATGGTGGCTCCTTTTTCTTTTCAAATAAGAAGATAATAGATACTCCCTTCGTTCCAAAATTATTGCCGTCATTGACTTAACTTTTTTCGCTATTTTTGATCATTTGTCTTATTCAAAAAAATTTAAAAAATATGATATGTTTTTTATAATTTAATTTATCACTAGACTAAATTTAAATATAACTTATAACTTTTTATATTTAAATAAATATTTTAAATAAGACGAACGATTAAAGATAACGAAAAAAGTCAAAAACGACAATAATTTTGAAACGGAGTGAGTATGAAATAGTCACCCCGTGAAGCTCAAGGCTGAGACCGTCGACTCTGATCCTACTTACCTGACCAGAGCTTATGGCGAGCCCGGTCAGGCGCAATGAGTCTTTGAAGCTGGAAATTTCCAGCACATTTTCTTCCACTTCCCGCGCTCCCAGCCTAGAGTTCCCTCGCCTTTCCGATTCGCCTGGTCCGATGCATCCTTAAAACGCCATCGCCATGTCGATTCCCAGTGGCCGCGCAAGCACCGGCGACAAAATCCCCATGTCGTTTCTGCCGCGTCCTCGTGTAGATGCCAGTCGTGGTGCGGTCCCTGCTCGCAGAGGAATCTCCAATCCTTTTTTAGGATTTGTGATGCCCCAGCAACCTGCGTTGCTGACGGCCAAGGAAGTCACGGTATCCGTTGAGTTCGATGACTCATAGTTTGCGATCAAACGTGGACAAAAGAGCGAACTCACTGTGTCATCGGTTTCTTCCTCGCACTGGCTCCGGTTGCCGTCTGCTCGCAGGGATTATTCGTAGATGCCAGCCAGGACATCGAGTTTGAATTCACTGGTATGCCGTCTCTAGGGAGACGAGAATCTGGTATGATCTTTAAATTGATGGCGATGTCGGCTTCTTCTATCGATGACAAGCCCCTGCCGCACGGCTTCTTCTATCGATGAACCTCTGCTGCTGCTGGATCAGCAGGAACGTTGGGCAAGGTGGGTCAACTGGTGAAGGCATCAAGCAATGTATGGGAGCCAAATCAGCCAAATGGGTCAGAGAAATTCGATGGGCCAAATTGACTGGGCCAGGCGACTGGATCAGCAGGAACGTTGGGCAAGGTTGTTGGATTACTACAGTTTTTTCATTTTAGAGAATAGCTAAAATCAGAAAAATTAAAATATAATTTAGCTAAGCTCTTAGAGTTGCTCTAATAGCAAACAATTAACAACTGTTATTAAAGCATTTATGCGTCAGCGCACAAATGCATGCATGCGTACGTGGCTCCGTGGTGCTTGGGTGGACACTTGTGTCCGGTCGCGTGGCCCCGGCCCGGGGTGTGAAATAATAAACCACATATTGGTTGTGAATTAGCGTTATTCTATATAGATATATAATCGAATTAAGTTGAAACACACTATGATTCTAGAGCTTATTTGTGGTATACTATGACTATTTAATATTTATTTTTAAATTTTCTATCTCAATATCACTACAACAGAAACATATTATAACGGCGGGTAGAAAACTATTATAACGGCAGGGATAGGGCTCAAAAGAGAGATCGTCGAGGTAGGGCTCAGAGGAGAGGACGTCGTGGCTGCTCGGTGTAAGGGGAGAAGAGGGGGAGTGAGGGGATTAGGGTTTAACTTTGTTCTCTTCCCTTTATATAAACGCGGTCAATGGGGCAGCATGGTCTCATGGGCCATAAAGGACCGAATTTTTAGAGCCGGATCGTGAAGTGATCAACCTCTGAAAATTAATTTTTAGAGATGGACCACGTTATGTTCTGACTCTATAAATATCTTTCATTTATAAAGATGGACCATAATAAGATCCGCCTCTAAAAAGAGGTAGATCACTTTACGATCTTCTGTTAAAAATTATTTTGCCACTAATAGTGGCGGACTTCTTTGAACTCGCCGCTGCGTGTATGTCAGTTCCGCCGCTATAGTGTCGTTTTGTTATAATATATATATAATATGTTAGAATTTAAAATTTGGTACAAATATATATTGTTGTAATCTCTATCATTACAAAGTCGAGTTAGATTTTTTTATTGTTTGCATGGCTTGCTTGACATATTAAATACTAAAACAATGAGCAAACAATAGCAAGAGTAAAAAAAATCTAACTCTATTTTTTCTAATGATAGAAAATAGGCAAGAAAATATGTTTGTGCCAAGTTTCAAATTCTTTCATATTTTATATAATGAGATAAAAAATTTAAAATAAGGTTGAATTGTTTGAAACACACCAACAAAATATGGCTTAATCCTAAACACATCAACAATATTGAATTTAGTTGCAATAGACTACGATGCTGGGGACTTTCGTCTGTGGGACACTATGACCATTTAACATTATTTTGAACTTTTCTATCTCAGTTTGGCTGCTAATCTTAATCTAACTCATTTTTGCTATAAGTCTAAATGATCATCTTGAAAGACTTAACAAAAGATATACATAAAACCTTTTCTAGGGGAATGGTCTAGACTATGTAAGTTTTCATAATTAGGATGGGCGTATAAAAAATTAAAGTATAATGTCTTCTATACTCTATAAGAATAATTTATTAATCAACCGTCTACTCAAAATTGGCCATTGAGACATGATACAAAGATAGCCTTAATAAATTAACTGACTTCTTTTATTTAGCAAAATAAAAGAAGCAATGTCTAAAATGAGACTTGTTCACATTATAAGGTCCAAAGTGTCTAGTTTCAGTTAAAGTAAAAAAAATATATGTTTTATATGTACATGTCAGATCATGAATTAGTAACGGCATTTAATTTATTTATTTTTGCATATGTTTTAAGACGTTTGGTCTGATTTTTGAATTGTCCAGGGTTTATAAATTTGTTTATGTCTGTTGAAACACATGACCACTTTGCTAGTTTTAGGCTTAAAACAATAAAACTAGATCCAAAATAGATATATGTCATTTTTAAAAAATATTAGTTCACCGTTTTCAAAAAAATGTTGAACCAGTATTTAAAACTTTTCAAATGTAGTTTTAAGATGTTTAACTAAGTTTTTGAAAATACTAAGATCTAATAATAATAAATTAAAAATTCAGATTGGGAAAGGAACATGGGAAGGGAAAGGATTCTTGAGACATGTGGGCTGAAAAGTCCACGAATGGGCCGTTCTGAATGGTTGGGGCACCTCGGAACGATTCTTTGAAGTGGGCCAAGCCTCACGGGCCTGGTAGCTACATGGGCCATCGAAGTGGACATATTATTTTGGCGAGAAAAGTCTTATTTACCTCCCTAAACTATACGGGTAGCGTACTTTGGTTCTCCATCTATAAAACTGGCTTTTCGATACCTTAAACTATTAAAACGGTTTAATTTTGCTCCCTTGGCTATTTGAGACAATGATTTTGTCTGATGTGACATAGTTGTTCCCATGTGTAATATGCCATGTTACGGGCAGGCCTTTGGCCTGCCCGAGTGGCTGCCCCAGGTCGGGGGTTCAAGCCCCTGCTCCCGCACCGCACTGTTGCTGCGCTACGGTACTGTAACGCATACAGTGCTCGTCATTGTTGCGGCGCTGTGTATTGTAGCTGTGCACGGTGTAAAAAAATCCTCTCGTTCTTCCCAGTCCAAAGCATAGGTAAAGACTCGCGTCATAGCTCACACGACTAGCTGAGTCCCTATGTATAGTTGGGAAGAGGGTTCGAAAGTTTTCTCGGCCTGCGTGAGGGGCTCTTCTCCTTAATGTAATATCGTCGGGGGGGGGGGGGGCTTCTTCCCCCGACAGACCGAGTTTTTTAATATGCCATGTCATTTTTTTTCTATCCTTTTCTCTTTTCTTCTCATTTTCTCCTTTTCTCTTTTCCTGCTCCTCCGCTCACCTCCTTCACGCCATTGTCACCCATCTCCTACTCGGCTCCTCCGCTCTCGCACCAGCGCCGACACCCACATCCGCACCTCCTCCTCGTCATTGGAGCTGTCGCCGGTGGGCTACCAGATCAGCTATGGGCGGCACTGGACGACGCACTTAGGGTTTGTGGAAGATTTGGGGACCGGGATGACAGAGAAGGTAGGGCCGGATTTGGGCGTCGGGAGGGAGGAGATTAGAGGGGTGGACTTGGGCTGCGGGAGCTTGGAGAGGATGCGGCCGCCGCCACTGCTGAAGGGAGATGAAGAGACCGCAACAGACTTCATGTGGGCCTCGCTGCCCCGAGCCGTTGCGGAGGCGCGAGCCGGAGCAGGAGCAGGTGGGGCTTCGTCGACCTCCTCGTCTGAAGAGGCATAGTTGGCTAGAAGCGAATCCATGGCGGAGGCGCGGTGCCAGATTACGAATTCTCACACGACATGCGGTCGGGGAAGGAAGGGAAGATGACGAAGGTGTAGAAGCAGCTCGGGTTTGGGTTCAAGCCCGAGTCATCATCAGCATATGGCCTCCTCCATGGTGACCCACGTGCGCGGGGGGCCGCTCTCCTTCGCCCGGGACCTCATGGCGCAAACGATGTAGGCGTACTTCCGCCGCTTCCTGTCATGACGCTCCCGGACGTTGCGCCGCTCAAGGAGCTCACCGTGCTACGGTCCAAGTCCATGGCGCTCCGAGCGTCCCTCTCCGGCTGCCTCGCCGTATGTTGTATGTTAGGGAGTTTGGGGAAGAAGAAGAGAGAAAGGAGTTAGGGAGTTTAGGGAAGAGAGAGAGAGAGAGAAATAACGTGACATGTGACATATCGAATTCACTCTGTCACATGGGACAAAACCACTATCAAAACCGTGTAAGAAGAAAAATTGAACCAGAATTAATAATTTAAGGTATCAGATATTCAGTTTTATAGTTGAAAGAGTAAAAGTATGCTATCCCATATAGTTGAGGGAGACAAATATGACTTTTCTCTTTTGTGATGCACTACTAGTACTAGTACGTATTAGATTCAAAACAACGGATGCATGGTACAAAGTCGGAAAAAGAAATAGTAGTACTACAAATGTATGAAGACCCAACTAATAGTATTAGCATAATCATATCATCATCCTAATTACATTTACATCATATAGTATCTTAGATGGAACCGTCATGGAACGTTGGCTCCTAACTTAAGCTGCAAACAATGTGACAGGCCCTCGATCGAATACACAATCTCACGACATCCTAATTTCTCGCGACAGAGTTACAACGCCCAAGGCACCTTTGTAGGCTTTGACTTAAGAGCACGTAAACAAGGCAGTCACGTACACCGGGCTCGTCGCTCCTGCGTCTCGGATGCCGATTCCGTAATTAATGCATGGCTCATGCATATGCTCAACGGAGCCACGCAACGATTTGCCCGGCGCAGCGCAAGGAGAACGAACAAGACGATCACGTGAGACAGCGCGTGGGGAAGCGGGATGCCACCGACCTAGCAAGAGAGGCGCGGAGCCTGTCGCCATGCGCATGCTGTGCGGGCGAGTTCAACGCTAGCTAGTGCGAAGGCCAACGACGCCGGCCCATAATACACCGTAGGCGCAGATCCTACTGGTACTGGCCTGTGGCAGTAGGAGTACGTGCTGCCCCGTTCCAATCACCCGCGCCTCGGCTCGTGCGCGCGCAGCGCAGGCAGGCAGGTTCGGCGTTGCGACGACGCCACGGACGACAACGCGCCTCTTGCGTGCGCGCGAGCTCGGGTTTTGTCTGGTTGTGTCTACCTATGACTTGGGGAGCCGAGCGTTGAAGAAAACCAACAACGGTGAAACGTTGTGTGGTCTGGGAGACACAACAAAACAAGGGATGGCAAAGTCAAGGCCGGGTTGGAGGACTCTCGACGCAGTCGCTAAAATATTTAGCAAACTGCTTCGAAACAGCACATTTCCGTATGCCCTCCTACTGGCTTCTTTCTCCTCGAAAATAGTCATGGTTTCAGGAAATTGAGTTTTCTTCAGGGTACACGGTCATTTATCCAAATACTAGTATTGACATGTAAGTAGCTATCAGTGACATCTTTCCGGACAAAAATCAAGGAGGAGGCCAGGGTATGGTGCCTTGCGGGAGCCAAGCACCTATCCCAATTATGTATCCAAAACTGACGAACCCAAAGTTAGCTCATTTTATTTGCTTTCCTTCAATTCGCAAATTTGTAAATCGCGGCCTTCCAAGGCTTTATATGTATTCCTTCCTCTTTACTTAATGAAAGCGGCGCAATCTCATACCGGTTCGGTTTCACTATAAGATAAATGTTAGCACATTTGTATAAGAAACTAATTCACTTTGTGCGTATTAATAGTTTAAATTTCTGAATTCTAAACGTGCATGTTTTAGGTTTCCAACTTTTCTACAATTACATGTCATTCTCAGAATACTCTCTCCGTTCACATTTACATGTCATTCTAAGATTTCCAACTTTTCTACAATTACATGTCATTCTCGCTTCCCAATGCATTTTTTCTATCTTCCCAATATAATAATCTTTTTTCCCACTACATCTCTATCTCTATCTCTCTCCTTCTTGTTTTCAGTACACCTATCTTTTTACTTCTTCTTAATTTCCGTGCTCAACTCCAAAACGATATCTAAATATGAACGGAGAGAGAAATTCAATAAGAGTTGGTCCTGAGTAATATTTTACAAGTCATGCATAATAACTAGTAACAGCTCAATAGTCAGAAATATGGGTGTCTATTCTTTTAACGCTAGAGAATAGAACTTACTAAACGTTTTCCACTCAGAGGGCATATAGGAATGATTTACTACTAGTTCCATCCTATCTTAATTAGACTCGACCAAAAAAATGTTCAAAAACGTTTCAGATAAAATGTTCAAAAATACTAACCCAACAACTCTGTACACACAGCACCTAATAATCAATGCATTCTCCGCCTCATTGGTCCTGGTGCATGCACACACGGCAGCATGTGCCTGACTGCCACCCATTATAAAGCATCCAAATGCGCCACTGCTCGTGCCTCCTTGGCGCACAGAAGCACAACCCACCCCTCTCAAGCTCTCTCACTGCTTCGCCTACGCACACCTCGTTCCTCTCTTCTTCCTCAACCTCCTACGCTGACATTTCGAAAAGAGCATCACGTCCCCAGCTTGCTTCGCAAGGAGGAACATATGGAGGCAAGCTACCCCGGAAGAATCAACCATCTTCGTTCTCTCGTGTTATCATTCTTAGTTTAGCCTTTTTCAAGTTTCCATGGAAACTCAGTCTTGATCTTGCATTAGTTTCAGTTTAATCCATGGCGAGATGTGTAGTTTGATCCCTGATTGTGAATAGTTTTGTTATATTGACGCGTGCTTTCGTGGGTGTCTGCCTTGCCTAATACGTGTTGTGTGATGCAGCAGAGAGGAAGGCGGCGTCACATCCCGGCGTTCGGGGAGTGGAACCAGCAGTGTGAGGAGCTTCCCATCACGCAGTACTTCGAGTCGGCGATGCAGGCCGGCCGCTACTTCCGCGACGCCGCCGTCGAGGTCGTGCTCTTCAATACATCCTCCTCGCCGCCGCCGCACAAGCCGGCGAAGAAGGTATCCCCTCACTCCACAGTCCCACACTAGTGTAACTGTGTAACACACCACTCCCGTGAGTGCCTGCCCCCTGTCCCTGGCGCTTGTCACTCACATTAGTCCTTATTGTTTTGACCCTTGTATTGTTTCTTTCTTCGATCCTTATGTCATGGTTCGCACTTGCTTGATTTTCATAGGTGCGGAGCACGATGGAGAACAATGCGGGGAGCAGGAGGCAGCAGGGAGTTCCTGTTGTTGACAGCGGATCTCACCCGCCAAGGAGGCCGAGGGTCGTTAGAGCCGTCGACGAGGATCTGTACCAGGTCCCTTCTGGTCTGCTCCGAAAGAAGGGCAAAGGGGTACTAGCAATCTCTCTTTATCTTCATATAAACATGCTATATGGCAATGTTGAATTACCGATTCTCAAGCACACACTATGAGTAGAAATTAGCAAATGCCACCATTTTCTTCTTATTTTTGGCAGTCAAGATCGAGTTTGAAATCTGACTGGCGTAGGAAAACTGTCAACATATTAGTCGTTACTGCTTCCTCATTGGCTACGTTACTTTGTTTAATCTTTCGTAATGTCAATTTCCCTTTCTATAAACGCCTGTTGAAAAATGAGTAGGCAGGAGAACTGTTCCGTCATCTTACAGTTAAAGTGAAAAGGCTAGACTAATTTTCAATTCGTTGAAAACGAGTTCGCTTCTTTAATTTGATTGTGTTGAGAGTTAGGCATAGACTAGTAAGTTGACTTCTAAAGCTCACTGTACGTCTTCTTCGTCTTCTTGCAGAGGAAGCATGTGAGGAGCTTGTGGATGGGCTGCGTGGGGCTCAACTGCGTTGCCTGAGTTGAAAAGCGTGCAGTGGTCAATGAGGACCGGGCCAGTGGCACCCTTGTTTCTGTTGCCGTCGAGTAGCCTTTTCCTTCCGACCTTTCCGTATGGAAAGAAGAGACGACCGGATCACCACATCCCAAAAGGCTATATGTTAAAAAGTGTACTAGCCATAATAATAGACTAGATGATTGCTTTTTGTGCCGTCGTGCTCTTGTTTTGTTTTACACAGGGTGACAGGGTTGCAAGTCTGCACTGCCCGCAAGCTGCACCTTGTGAAGAACAGAACAAGTTACATGGTGCCGGCTGGACACCGCATTGTATATTAAGCCGGGATTGTGTGTATTAGGGCAACCACAATGTGTGATGCAAAAGTTGTCCATATCAAATAAACATTTCACTATTAGCTGTCTAAATACATTGCGGTTGCTCTCTATGAACGGAGAGTTTGCTGCATATCCATCCCGTTCTATTGTCTTGTATCGCTACTAGACGAAGCACAGATTTGGAAACTGTCACTTAGTTTCTATTTCTTTAGCAATGGGCACGATTCACTAAGAATAGAAATCAAATAAGCCAATCCATTCGTTCGCATGTGATCGACGTGCAGTGGATGGCAGACCTCGTCTCTCAAAACAGTTGCACTCTGGATTGCATGCCAAAAGAGAGAAAAAAAAAGCATTACATTAATATACAAGATTCAAAATAAGCAGTTTGATAAATTAAACTATGTATAATGTAACTCCGTTTGATTCCCAAGGGCCCTTGTCTATAGCAACGGGTATACAAAAAATAACTGCGAAAAAACATAAGCAACATGTACATAGTGTTAGACGATATTTGGCCTTTTCATGTACTCACGTATTCTTAGTTGACTCTGATCTGTATACGGTGAGGATACGCTTGATTCTGGTTTCTATAAGTCAAGCCACGTCTATATATCTCTACACCTTATTAATTATGGTGGAAACGTCCATGCCATGAAATTTTCTGTCATACGCCCACTTGTTTACGTGAAGTCCAGAAACATTTCATGTCCGAGTCTTTTCTGGTGTCGGTTTTGTTCATTGTTTTTGTTTCTATAAATCACAGGAAAGAAACCGATCAGCATAACTACTCATTGTTAGGCAGGAAATACACGTTTGCATGCCAGGAACAAGCATTAGGAGAGTTACCATAATGTTAATTCGGAGATAAACATCAATTCTGTTTTTTGGTGGTACGAGATCCAAACAACATTGTTGTCAGGAGGTAGGGTCCTGTGCCATCATCATGCTGTTATCGTCACGGAGTCGAGAAGAGAGACGCATAGCGACCGTGCTGCTGGTCGTCGAGACGCCGAGAGGAACGACATCGTGGGCATGCCGCTGGTCATCAAGGCGGTGACAAGATTGCATCTCACCATCGGTGGGCTGGACATTGAGGAGTTGAGCGGACTGTGTGTCACCGCCATGGAGATCACTCATCCCGAGTGCCGTTTGTCGATCTCGGAGTCCAGGATCAAGGCATTAATTAGTTGATAAACATGCATTCTGCTTTTTGGTTGCACGAGATCCAAACAACATCGTCGTCAATGTGGGGCGAGAAGACCGCATCGTATGTCATCACCACGTCATTATCGTCGCAGAGTGGAGAGCAATAACTTTGTCGTATATCTCTACTACCTATAAACAAATGTATAGTGTTATTTGTCCGTAGCAACGTACAGACACTTTGCTAGTACTTGTATATGTATCATTGATCAATCACTCAATTCAGTTGCATGAATCATACTTATTCTCCAACATGGTATCGGATCCGGTAGTTTTCTCGACTTAAAGCTTCCGCTCCACCAACTCTAGCGGCCGCCGCGCTTGCTCCATAGCGCTGCCGCCGCCAAAACAACCTCCCCTGTCGTGCCTTCTCTGCCGCTGACCACTCCTCTGCCGAGTCCGTCAACAACCTCAACGCTACCATACAGGAGCTTGCTCGCCAGAACGCCACCGCCAAAAAAGCCGAGGCGCTACGCCGAAAGGCCGCTGCTGCCGATGCCCAGCGAAGGAGGGGGCTGTGGCAGCCGTCTATGCCAGCTCGAGACCCTCCGCGCTCGTGAACTTGAGGCCACCTTTGCGCGTGAGGAGCTTCAAGCCCTCGTCCGCAATGACGAGGCCGAAAAACATCGTGATGATGGCCACGATTCTACTTCTGATATAGAGAGCACCCTTGCTTTCCACAAGGCTGCTGCACTCATCAATCTGCATGCCCAGGTTGTGTCCGTGCTGAATATTCAGGCACTAATCCCGGTCACACTTGATCTCGCCATGCCCAACTTCACCAAGTGGAAAGAAAAATCTTCCTGCTCACTTTGGGAAAGTATTCCCTGCAAGAACACGTTCTGTCTGATGTCGTCCATCGCTCATCGGCCGACTGGTGTCGCATGAACTGTGTGGTGGTCACATGGATGCACAACACTATGACGCTGGAGCTTTCTGAGATCGTCCTCTCCGCGGTGCCACCGCTCGTCGTGGGTGGCTCAACATCGAACAGCAGTAGTTTCTCGGTCATCGGGAGACTCGTGCACTCTACCTCGACGCTAAGTTTTGGAACTTTGTCCAAGGCGATCAGGACGTCTCCACCTACTGCCGCAAGCTCAAGGGTATGGCCGACGCCCTCGCCGATGCTCCATCTCCCCGGCGGCGACAAGGTATCGTGGAACAAGCGGGACCTGAACCTGCAACGTGGCAAAAGGCGGAGCGGGAGCACGGGGTGGGTGATGCACGAGTACAAGATCACCTCGCCGCCCTGCACCTTCCCCGTCAAGATCTGCCACGTCGCCTTCACCGGCCACGGCTAGAAGCGCAAGCGCGCGTGCCCGACCAAGAACTCGACGCCCAGCAGCTGCGCCACAGCTATAGCGCCGCCGTCTCCTTCGCTGCGTCGTCTCCATCTCAAGGATCCACCACAACGTTCGTGGGTCAAGAATTCCTCTTGCCGCCGCTCGGACAAGACCAAGAACCCCTCTTCCCGCTGCTCGGACAAGAACAAGGACGCTTCTTGAACCAGCACACGCACGGTTTCAATCCAGAACAGCTCCACGGCCACGAGGAGAAATCATCCGTTCTGACCCAAGAAACCTCCCGCAGGGGCAGGGCAGCGTCTCAGTCTCACCCAAGAACAGCTGTTCGAGCAGGAGTTGAACCATTTTCTAGGCATTCCGGCCAATGCTGATACAGCCAACCATGAGGATGAGGAGCACGTCCAGATGACAGAGGAGGAGTCTGGCACGATGCAGCCGCTGATGGAACATGGATCCTCGCAGCTGTGGGATAATCTCGGAGCTTTCTGTTCTGTGAAACGGCCGCGACATGGAAGTGTGAAACGGGGTCGGGGACGGGCGAGACGGGTTGAGGGCACAAGCGGGCCATGGCGGCGTCGGATCCAGAGCATCGCGGGCGGGCGGGCGGCCCCAGAGAACAGGAGCAAGATTCGTGAAAGAGAAGAACTAAAAGTAGTTTTAGTCGCTGATAGAAGGCCCCACTTGTCAGAAAAAAAAAAGAAGGGACTCGACGGACCTTGTTTTTCGCTGAAGTTTGCAGCTCATTTTGAGACCTATGATTTTCAGGCCGACCTGCAAATAAAGTTTGGGAGCTCCAATTTGCAGGCCCGGTTGGAGTTGCTTTAAAGTGTTAATAAAGGATACATGCTGCACTAGATCTGTAGGTTATCATTATGGGTGAAAGTATGGAAGTTTCCAAGAATTCTGTTTTCAATTTGCATTAAGTGGTTGCATCTGTAATGAATACTAGATGATATCCCGCGCGTTGATACGGAAGTTTTAGAAGTTTCTGAAAAAAAAAATGAGAACTCTAAACTTTTGGAGCATGATAAAACTGCTTAAAAGTAACTTTCAAGAACAAATTTGTTGCTATCATGCGTGTGGAAAAGAGTAAAAGAAACATCCTAACTATCGCCTAGGTATAAAGTCGGAGAAGAAGAAATAAGCATGAAAGAAAAAAACACGTAACAACTGGTGAATACTTGATATGTTTTTTTTTCTTTTCTTCTATCCGTCAGCGACGGATCTTCCAATAGGACATGGTAGGGCGGCCGCCCTACCTAAAATCTCCGTTGAATCCCCCGGTTCCTTCTCCTTTGAAACTCCGGCAACCAGAGGGCGTCGCTGCAGTCCGCCGTCATGGATGTTGTCTGCTGTAGGCGTGATTTGCGTCTGTTTCCAACGAAGAAGGCAGGCTGGCAGATAACATAGAGTATGGGCCTGTCTGTAATGGGCCAATTTGCCAATGAGTTAGAAGCCTAGATGGCCCGGTTCCGCTGTTGTCGGTCAGAACCTTTTGTTTGGAGTCTTATCGATCTCAGAACTACTCCTGCTTGTTGTCCGTTTCATTGGATTAGCTCCCAATAAGTACCTTTTTTTAGATGAGCTGACAAATGGATTGTTGATAAATGGTCAAAATATTTTGTACACTTATTAAATAGCTGCTGTATTATGTGGAATAATATATGGTAGTTTATATATTATAACTAACTAATTTATCTTTTATAAAAACATAACTATCCAATCCCTTTTCTGAAAAAAAAAACTCATTAGTTTTGTTCTTTGCTCGAATTTGTGTGACCGCTTCGCCCTACCTACATTTTATTGCTGGATCCGCCTCTGCTATCCGTCATAATTCATACATGCAACTGTGTTGTGGCTAACCAATTAGCTAGTGCAATTATATGCATATGTCACATGCGAAAATACCACTGTAGCATTGTCTTGGAATTGCGTAGAAGTTACCTAAGCGATCTTGCAACCAAAACTTTGTACGTTGGGCCTTAGAAATTCCAAATGTTGGGCACTCGATAACTGTTTCCAGTTCAGGCACACAGTTAGTTAATTTGTTGTTGAATCATGAATTGTTCTAGATCTATAAAAAGATGAGAAAATATATCTCAACCAGAAAATTCACTGATCATGACAGCAAAAAAGTAATGATCTGGGTCATCTTTAACAATTGCTCGTGCCGTGCATGCATGGATATCCAAAATCCACTGCAGCACACACGCACAAAAAAAAATAGAGATGTAATTTAAATGAAATGAGCTTTGACATGCTGACCTGAATAAAAGGGTTGTTATTCTCTAAAATTACTGTAAAAAGGGCATTGCTATAATACTATTCTAATGCTAAAAGAGAATACAATCAGAAATTACTGCAAAGAACAAATGTTGATAGCACATTCACTGAAAGGGAAGCTACTGAGAACATAAAACGTGTAAATTCTATACAAATCAACAGAAGGACAATATATACAATAAAACTCCCAGAATGCCTGTTCAGAAAAACACATCTTTCTACAGAGAGGAGATTGTGTGACCTGGTTGTAGAATAGGAAAATTCTTCATCCATGCTGTCCAAAAGAACAAGGACCGTCCGTCATACAAAATATTTAGCACAGATGAACTAATCCCGCAAATACAACCAGATTAAATAAAAAAGAGGTTATGTACGGAATACAAACATGAAACATAATTATTAGAATAGGTCCCAAAATTGGCAGGTGAGATGATGATGAGGAGAAGGGGTGAGACTGACTCACCTGATGAACTTTGGATACCAATGCCATGATGGATCAGTTCGTGTCCTCCAGCAATGGTTGATTCATGCCCGTGAAAGCTGTGCTTGATGGGGTAAAGTTCCTTTCTGCCTTGGTGGATCTGATTGGGCAAGCTGTTGGCATTACTAGATTAATTCTACCTATTCTACACGGTAGCAAGATAGAGAAAAAGGGTGAACGACAAGAGATTTACTAAGAAACGGGAGAGGAAGAGCTAAAATCAATCTAGTAAATGACAGGAAGATAAAAAGGATGAATGACGGGGAGATTTACTGAAATCGGGAGAGGAAAAGGTAGTGAGTGGCAAGATAAAGATTGGTGTGCGGTAGTAGGTTTTTAGTAGGTTCCCTCGAAGGTAGAGGCTGCTCGGCTTCATGTGTGTGTTACTGTGCCAGGTGAAGGGATGGTGGAAATAGGCGGCCAGACATGCATGACGGAAGATGATCAAATGATTGCTATTTCGAAGTGACATGGCTTGCTTAGAATTGAGAGAACTAGAATTTAGTGCATTTTAGTGGGTTGTATTTTCTAAAGATATATAAATAGGCCTGTTACTCGTCTTGTGATAAAAACAAGCATGTGGCAAACAAAACATTGACGAGACACTGGTCCAATTTGAACGTGCGGGGAGGCCAACAAACCTTGCCATCACATCACGTCACACGCAGAGGCGCTGGTAGGAATCTTGGCTGCCTAAGCCAGCAGTGAAAGGGTGAAGAAGTGGGCCGCACGTGTCATTAGGTTACTCCCAGTGTCAACGCAATCATTAATTTAAGACAATTGGTTTCTGAACCGAGTTATAATCTTATAGAATCCTCGCAACTGACGTGATAATTCTGTAAATATTCAACAATTTATGAAACAGTCTCTATAATGAACAACATTTACTGGTGGTTGGCGAGAACCCCAGATCGGACGTGCCCGAGTCAGCAATGTCTAGTTCAGGTTGCAGGATACAACTTGATCAGCTCTTCCTAGCACCACTAGCATCCAGATAGAAGAACGCAATGGCTGCTTCGTCATGGAGCCTGCGAGGTAACCAAACCCCTCCCTTGGATCATATCTAGTGGAAATACTCTGATATCCTTGAGGGAAAAAAAAGACAGCATGAATTAGAGTATCGCCGCTCAAACTGACAATTTTGTTTGTTTTGGAAATAAAAAAAAAAAACGATTTTCATCTGATTTGTAACCTCTTCATATCCATTGTTCTCCACCGTGATCAAATTTTTTGGTTGCCGCAGTGTCTGGTTGGTTGGTACCATCAAGCTGTGGATTCAATCTCGGTTTCGACATGGGATCTTTCTGCTTCCAGATGAGCCTGATCGGTGGTGTCAACCTTCTCCTCCTCACCGTCTACATCCTGAGCTTGGCGTTCTCTGCTTGCACAAGGCAAAACCGGATTCGTACAAGTGATCGACCATTGCTGTGTACTCTTGCATCTCCATGCTGTGCTTTGCTCGGCGTTGCGTTACTCTGCTCCGGGGCATGGTTCTCCCCGTCGGCTTCTTCCAGAGGAGAACTCTTTGCCAGAGGATTGATTTGGGTGGTCGTCTCGGTTTCATTGGTCGTTCGCCGGACGAGGTTCTCCCGAGCTGCAGCCATGGCGTGGTGGGTGGTGCTTGCGGCTACGACCACCACGTATAGCGCGGAGAAGGTTCGGAAGAGGAGCCCGATGGATGTTCTTGACGTCGCATCATGGGTGCTGAGTCTGATCCTTGTCTTATGCTCAATTAGCATGTGCAGAGGAGTCACCGGCAATCTCGCCGGAAACGAGGAGACCCAGCCGTTGCTGGAGGACAGGGAGCAGAGGCCGCCGGCGTTTGGCGATGCAAGTTTCTTGAGCCGCCTAATCTTCACGTGGATGGACCCGTTGCTGAGGCTGGGATACTCTAAGCCTTTAGATTTCGGTGACCTCCCGCCGCTGGACGCCGACGACGCCGCGGCGGAGGCGAGCCGGAAGTTCATGGAGAAATGGCAAAAGAGGCGGGAGCAGGACGCCGAGGGGAAGCCGAGCAGCAGCCTGGCGGTGTTCATGGTGCTCGCCGAGTGTTACAACAAGGATCTCCTCCTGACTGCGCTGTACACGCTGCTCCGCACGCTCTCCTTCGCCGCGTCACCATTGATCCTGTACTGCTTCGTCTCCTACTCGTACCAACGCGACCGGCGCCTCGCCGCCGGGCTGGCGCTCGTCGGCGTCCTGGTCGCGGCGAAGCTGGTGGAATCCCTGTCGCAGCGTCACTGGTTCTTCGGCTCGCGGCGTCTGGGCATGCGCATGCGGTCGGCGCTCATGTCCGCCGTCTTCGCCAAGCAGCTGCGCCTGTCGAGCGACGCGCGGCGGCGGCGCTCCGCCGGCGAGGTGGCCAGCCTGATCGCCGTGGACGCGTACCGGCTCGGCGAGTTCCCCTTCTGGCTGCACCTGTCCTGGTGCATGCCGGCCCAGCTGGCCCTCGCCGTCGCGCTGCTCTTCTGGGCCGTGGGCCGCGGCGCGCTTCCCGGCCTGGCCCCGCTCGCCGCCTGCGCCGTGCTCAACGTCCCCTTAGCCAAAATGCTGCAGCGGTACCAGTCCATGTTCATGGCGGCGCAGGACGAGCGGCAGCGCGCCACGGCGGAGGCGCTCAACGCCGTCAAGGTCGTGAAGCTGCAGGCGTGGGAGGACCGGTTCAGGGCGACCGTGCAGCGGCTGCGCGACGCCGAGGTGCGGTGGCTCGCCGACACGCAGGTCAACAAGGCCTACGGCAGCGCGCTCTTCTGGATGGCGCCCACCGTCGTCTCCGCGGCGATCTTTGCGGGGACGGCGGCGCTCCGGACCGCGCCGCTCGACGCCGGCGTCGTGTTCACCATCCTCGCCGCGCTGCGCGTCGTCTCCGAGCCCATGAGGATGCTTCCCGAGGTACTGTCCGTCATGATCCAGGTCAAGGTCTCGCTGGACCGCGTCGCCAAGTTCCTGACCGAGGATGAGTTCCGGGAGGATGACGTGGACATGTTGCCAGCCTGCAACATGAGCGTAGCCGTGCGAAACGGCGTGTTCAGCTGGGATCCTAGCAAGGCCATTGCAACTCTGAAAGGCATCAGTGTCACCGCGATGCAGGGGGAGAAGGTCGCAGTCTGCGGCCAAGTTGGCGCCGGGAAATCTTCACTTCTGTGCGCGATGCTCGGCGAGATACCAAGAATGACTGGATCAGTATGTTGCAACACACTTGTTCAGATTACTTACTATCAAGCATCATGTGACGTGTTCTCCAATACATCTGTTTAATTTTCAGGTAGCCGTGTCTGGCTCAGTAGCCTATGTTGCGCAGACGTCGTGGATTCAGAGCGGCACGGTGCGTGACAACGTGCTCTTCGGGAAGCCGATGAACGATGAAGAGTACGAGAAGGCCATCAGGTGTTGCGCACTGGACAAGGATATTGAGAATTTCCCGCACGGCGACCTGACGGAGATCGGCCAGCGGGGGCTCAACATGAGTGGAGGGCAGAAGCAGAGGATTCAGCTTGCACGAGCTGTCTACAATGATGCAGACATCTACTTTCTCGATGACCCGTTCAGCGCTGTCGATGCGCACACGGCTGCTACCCTTTTCAATGTAAGAATTCCTTTCATGAGTGACTGCTGTCACGGCTCATCATTTCATTCGTACTACGTCTTTACTTCCTGCCTGCAGGATTGTGTCATGGGGGCCCTGGACAAAAAGACTGTCATTCTTGTGACACATCAAGTAGAGTTTCTTTCCAAAGTCGACAAGATACTGGTGAGTTTTTGTACACCAGTAAATTGCTTTGCAAGCGACTATACATAAATCTAGGTAAGAGAGATGTTCCTTTCAGGTCATGGAGAACGGGGAGATTACTCAGGAAGGAACCTATCAGGAGCTTCTGGAGTCTGGTACAGCATTTGAACAGCTTGTCAATGCTCATAGGGACTCCAAAACAACACTAGGATCTCAAGATAGCAGCATAGGTGGGAAACAAGCAGGTGCGTTTCAGTACCAAAAACCGATGACACCGCAGAACAGCGAGACGGAGAAATCTGCCCGTAATCTCCCATCGGTCCAGCTGACAGAAGAAGAGAAGAGGGAGATAGGAGAGGTTGGACTGAAACCATACAAGGATTATGTTTCAATATCCAAGGGCTGGTTTCTTCTTGTCCTGATAATAGTTGCTCAGTGCGCATTCGTATTCCTGCAATGCCTGGCAACTTACTGGCTTGCAGTTTCAGTTCAAAGCCATCAGTTCGGTGTTGCTGTTGTGGTCGGAGTCTATGCAGCGATGGCCACTGGAAGCTGCCTGTTTGCATATGTTAGGAGCCTTCTTGCTGCTCACTTTGGCCTGAAAGCATCAAGGGAGTTCTTTTCCGGGTTCATGGATTCAGTGTTCAAGGCTCCAATGCTGTTCTTTGATTCCACTCCAACGGGAAGGATCATGACCAGGGTAAGTTTTTCCACATATGCTGTTACTTCTCAACATTTATTTAGATGTATTTGAGTTTTTGCCCTCTGAATTATGCAGGCCTCATCAGATTTGAGCATCTTAGACTTTGACATTCCATATACGATGACCTTTGTGATCTCAGGGACGATTGAAGTGGCTGCCACCCTAGTTATTATGATCATGGTTACATGGCAAGTAGTACTGATAGCTGTTCCTGTTGTGATTGTGCTGCTGTACATTCAGGTGAGCATCGTCTCTGAACTCTGAATTCATTTTGATACAAGCAATGAATGAGAACAGTGGTTATGTTCCAGAGATACTACATTGCATCGGCGAGGGAGCTGGTAAGGATCAATGGAACTACAAAGGCTCCTGTCATGAACCACGCAGCTGAGTCCATGCTAGGAGTGATCACCATAAGGGCCTTTAAAGCGACAAAGAGGTTTATTCAGACAAATCTAGAGCTCATCGATACAGATGCAGCATTGTTCTTCTACACTAATGCCGCGCTGGAATGGGTGCTTCTGCGTGTTGAAGCTCTGCAAATCTTGGTCATCGTTACATCATCCATCCTCCTTGTTTCGCTACCAGAGGGAACTGTTGCTCCAGGTACAGATTTCAGACCTTGTCAGAAAACCTGTATCTGACGGTGATGTTCTTACCATAAATTCTGCTGTCTCTTTCTGTAGGATTCCTGGGCCTGTGCCTTTCCTATGCACTGACTCTTTCTTCTGCACAAGTGTTCTTAACACGGTTCTACTCCAATCTGGAAAATTACATAATATCTGTGGAGAGAATCAAACAGTTCATGCATCTGCCGGTAGAGCCTCCTGCTGTCATCAGTGACAAAAGGCCTCCACCCACATGGCCATCTAAAGGAACAATACATTTGGAAAACTTAAGGGTAACAGACTGAAGGATCCAAACCAACAACCACAAAGTTATCTCGTATTTCTCAAATGTTCATACTGTCATGTCTTGTCAGGTCAAGTACCGGCCAAATGCGCCTACCGTTCTGCATGGGATCACATGCACCTTCGCAGCAGGACACAAGATTGGAATCGTGGGCAGAACTGGGAGTGGGAAGACGACTCTTCTGAGTGCATTGTTCCGCCTTGTCGACCCATCCAGTGGGCGAATACTCATTGATGATATTGACATTTGTACAATAGGACTGAAGGACCTGAGGATGAAGCTCAGCATAATTCCACAGGAGCCAACCCTTTTCAGAGGCAGTGTAAGGACTAATGTGGATCCTCTAGGTCTGCATACCGATGTGGACATTTGGGAGGTCAGCAAACTTAACTCGTAAGAAGCTAGGATCAATGCATTCTGAAATGTTCACACAACCAGTATTTTTAGTTGACACCAACTCATACCACTGCTTTTCTTGTATGCGCACATAGATTCATTCTGATCCTCGTTCATTAGTCTATTGCAGGCATTAGATAAGTGTCAGTTGAAGAAAACAATCAGTGCCCTTCCTGGACTACTTGAATCACCAGGTGGGTTATGAATCCAAACAGCCATACTGTGCATATCCTCTGAACCCCTGCCATAAAATTTATGAGAAATGAATGGCACTGAAAATTCTCTGAATAATGTTGCCATCCTAAAACTCACAGTGAGTGACGATGGCGAGAATTGGAGTGCCGGTCAACGACAGCTCTTCTGCCTCGCACGAGTTCTCCTCCGTAGGAACAAGATCCTAGTTCTCGACGAGGCGACAGCATCCATCGACTCAGCCACCGACGCCATCCTGCAGAGTGTCATCAAGGAGGAGTTTTCAGGATGCACAGTGATAACCATAGCACACAGAGTTCCTACTGTCACAGATAGTGATATGGTCATGGTTCTTTCTTACGGTAAGCAGCTGACTCAAGCTCTGAGCACAAGTTAGAACATTCTGGTTGAAATACAGATATTCCAACAAAATAGAGGTCTTCAGAACTTTGTCCAAATTACATAAATCAATCTATCTTGTAATTGCAGGAAAAATGATAGAGTATGACAGGACATCAAGACTGATGGAAAACAAGGATTCAGCTTTCTGTAAGCTCGTCGCTGAATACTGGTCAAACTACAGCTGAAGTTGCAAATAAAACCGAAACATTGTGGATAGAAGTTATTCTTGCTAGCTGACAGTTGCATTGTTCAGTTCTTTGCCCAAAAAATAAACTGCCAAAATTATTCAGGTCGTCATCCAGATACTGATGGAATAATGATATATACATGTCTGTGCAGTGTGTGTGAATAGTAAATCAAAATAAGGGTGTGAAAGCAAGTCCATTCCCATCCTGAAAGCACATGAAGCGCAGCAACACATGATACAATATTGTTGGTATGAAAGTTCAATATCTAAAACCCTGGAGACTTATTATTTCTATCAAACTATTTTGAGATGTACATTTGAGCCGACAGCTGACTATACAAACAAATTGAACAAAGAAACATATTGGTTACCTCCACTGCTGGGATCCCTTTTCTGTCTACGATCTACATTATATTGGTCATGCTCAACAAAGATGGCTGTTGGCCAAGGTATAAAAGCAAGGAGTGACCATGGCTAATCAAGTGTCTAAAGTGACCAGCTTGTGGCTATCTTTAGTTTTTGAGATGTTAGTACATAGTCCATGTCATTCCTACTCCTGAGACTGTTTGCGCTAGAAATCAGTAGCTACCCGAGTCTTTATCGGCTTAAGCTTCAAGCCCATACTCTCAGGTGATAACAGCTCCGGCGAGATACAACATGGGCTTAGTGGACTTCGAGGGCTGCTGCTAAGCTGATATGGTCTGTATAGTCCATACCCCATGAGGAAGTACTCCATCGGCATCAACATTGCATACGGCTGCTCCTCAGTTACAAGGGAGCCACAATCCTGCACCTGCGGTTACATCAAAGTAATCTATGTAACCACTTGCATTCTAGATACCCTTCTAACATGAATTTGCAACACATGAATCCATATATTACCTCAACGAGTGCACAATACCTCCGATCCAGCTTTGTGGTCATATGGATCGCATCATCATGGAATTCTGAGTTCTCTCCCACAAAAATTAATGTGCGGCATTGCAGCTTCCTCAATGAGTCTGTTAAGTCATGTCTCCTAGTAGAAGGGAAGCCCATATGAGCACCCAGATTTCATGGATGAAGTAATCTATTAAGTAACAACAAGGAAGAACTGATACATACTCGTTTATTGCGTCAAGAAACCGCCCAATATTCTTGCCCTGCTTTTCCTCAAGTAACTGCACAAAATATTGAGTTTACGATTTGTTAACTACAGAATGTGTTACACTGCCGGCATTTCTTATTTGTATACAATTAAGACAAAAGATCAGACAAAGTTAAGAGACTGACACTTCTACAGGCTTGGACGATGTCAGATACAGTATATTGAGCATCCCCACGCACTTTCTGCAGAAATTATATCAATAAGATACAGTGAATAAGAACCATGGCAAATGCATTACAAAAGGACAATCTTACAATAGTGAATCTGAATATACCTTGCTGAAGTACCGCTGAAGCAAGGTTTCTTTGACCATGCCTCGAGTACCGTAGTAATGAAGCATATTTAACAATATCTGATATATGCTTTCATTGTTAATTCATTGGCGTACTTAGCAGGGGAGAAAGTGGTAACTTGTTACTAAAATATGAAGGTACCTTATTATATAGCCATTCACTCCACGATGGAGTTCTGCACATAGGCGAAACCAGCATAAGCCCTGCTACTCTCTCCCGATATTTCGTCTAGTACAAGGTATATGGAAACCTTATTAGCGAAAGTAAAAGAAAGAGATTTTCTGATACCACAATCTCATGGAAACACATACCGCAAAGAGAGTGAGAACATAGGCACCAGCTGTAACACCCAGGCACATCACAGATCCTAAACTGAAAAAATAAAGAAACCACACGTCTAAAATCAGACACCTGTGATTGTTCAGTGAAGAATGATCATGTACTGAGACTGACATTAAGATACAATACCCGAAGAAATCAAGCACCTCTGCGACCTGATCGGCAAGATCATCAACAGATGGTACCGGCGCATCAGACAGGATAGGAGCCGCTCCCAGCTGTAAGATACTTAACAAATTCCACAATTAAAATCATCTACAGGGATGCAAACCAACACAAGCCAACTCAAATCGTTCGAGAGAGCAAACGAGCATTACTGACCTCGTGCCCTGGAGGAGTGATGTGGTAGATGCAGAAATTGTGGAGCAGCAGGGACGCTGCTTCCGGGCAAAAGAGTAATCCCTGGAAACAGGACATGTCTGCCAAACAAGCATCAATAGGCACAATAAGTCAGACAGCATCGCCGGTGATCACTATATTATCTCACAATATCCCTCGGTGAAAAGCTCTGAAAAAAATGGGAAAACACTTACAATTCAGTCCTACATCAGGGTATGTAACAAGTGCAGGCTTGTCCTCGTCTCCATACACATCAACGCTTATGGGACCGCATCTCGTTGTTACTAGATGTTCCTGATGAAGAAAAGGCAGATGCTTCAGCAACCAGAGTAGCCATGAGCAAACTTCATTCCTTTTTTCTTTTTTTGGGGGGGGGGGGGGGGGGGGGGGGGGGGACAGTCAACACTGACCACACCAAAAAGCAACTTGAAAATGGAACAATATGTGACTGCCGAATTGCGTTAACTTCAACAACTGAATAACAATATGAACAAGTATAGCTACCAGTTGCAGTAAGAAAATTTTTGTTCTCACGACATACTTGTCCTCTATATGTCATATAGTGTCATGCCTCAGCATGAAGAAACAAATACTGATGATGATGTGTTTCAGTGGAATCCAAAAGGTAATTCTTTCTTTTTTGCTCTGAAATCGGCAATCGCCATAAGACTACACCCACGAGATGACAAGGCTGACAGCTAAGCTAAGGAAACAGTGAAACCTTAGGTAAAACTACTAACAATATTCAAGTGTTTTGAAACGGAGGAGTATCCGGTAATGCAACAAACAAAGCCCTTTGTGAATTGCATTCCACAAAGTAGAACAGTTCGAAGCAGGAGGGTCAGCCAATAGCAAGCGATAGAGGAATAGACCAAACGCCGGCTAGCAAAACTCGGCGCGGATTAAAATCAGAGGGGCTAAAGATCACGAAACAATTGGATTTGGAACGACGAACCGTCCTCACTGAGTCCCAAAATCTAGACTTAACCGACAAATAAAAAACTGAAATTTTAGTGAAACAACGAAATTCATCTCTTTAAAAAAAAAAAGAAAAGAAAAGGAAGCAGGAAAGCTACAGGGTAGTTCTTCCCGGACCTTGCCGCCGAAGGAGATCCGCTCGACGTCCACCGACACCGAACCCGACCCGGACCCGCTCGACTCCCCCATTGCAGTCTCCCGCTCCCGCCTCCCTCCGAACGCGGGGGCGCGCGACTTTATACGGCGACGCGGCCGCGCGGGCTGTTTGGTTGGTCCCTCGGCGGCAGAGCTCACCGACGGACGAGGGGTCAAAGTCACCGGGGTGGTGATCGCACCCTCGCCGTTCTTAGGATTAATTAGTTGCGGACGCACTCTCGCCGCCGTCTTCGTGGACCCACGACGTCATTGACTGTTGCCGGGAAGAGGCAGTCCCACACATTCGGCCCCAGCGGCGCCGCCTCTGTGCCTACCTGTTTACAGTGGAAGGACCCACATGTCAATGACTGCAAAACATCCTGATGCCGTGCAACGCGAGGAGCCAGGTCAGATGTTAATCGCGTCACTACTCGTGAGGTGGCTATGGACCACGCGTCAGTGTGGGAAGTGTGCACGTAGATTCGCTCGCGATGACAGCGCCAGGCGTCGACGTGTCCAGTCATGGGCTTCACCTGATTGGTCCGTACTGCGTGGGCTCCCATATCCGAGGAAAGTTAATATTGGCATCCCATGTGAGAAGTTAATTAATATTGTCAATACGAGTTACTCCCTCTATTCTTTTTTATAAGCATTCAGGAATGCTAATGGTATATTTTGTTTATTTATTATAGACATTGCTTTCTTGCCTATATATATTTAGAGTAAATCTATGGGAAGTCTTACCTCATGGTTGAAGTACCAGAAACAGTCTAGTACATCATACACCAAGGTCATGTTTGGTTCATCTGAATCATATCTAATATTATCATGACTAAGTTTAGGTAAGAGTAAAATACATGATCGATTCTCAAACTTATTATAGGTGTCATCTATGTTCGTGAACTATTAATTTATTATACACCCAACTTTCTAAACTTGTCCAGTGTTTCAATCATGGCCCAAATTATTCTAATTAGCATTAATAAAACCTACTTAGCACATATATTACAGCCATATCATCTACATCGATCAATTTATCACTTATATTGCTATTTGACCTTACTTCAAAACAACTAGAAAGTATTGTAATTTCACCTTTTTTCTCTATTCTGATCTAATTTTTAACTTTGACATGAATTTGATAGTAATACAAATGATGAGTTTGTACATTTATGAGTGACATGTGTGGCTGCAATGAAGAAATAAAATATGCTCATTAACACTAACTAAGGTAATTTGTACGGCAGTGAACCACTTAGCAAGTTTGAGGAGATCTAAATGTGCAAATTAAGTTGAGGGAACTAAATGATATGCCTAGACAAGTTTGAGGACCGATCATGCGCTTTACTCTTTAGTTAAGTATGATTAATAAATTACTAGTCACAAGTGTGATAAACTTAATAAAATCTAAGAGTATAACGTGTGTTAAGAAAGTGTGCCTTAGACATGACAACGTTAGACACTAACCTTGGACGTGGACATTAGACACTAACAAAGAGGCTCTGAATACTATAAGATGTTAAAATCTTTTTTTTTATAGATTTTTTTTCTTTTGTCAAGGATCTTTGCCTCTTCTACTTTCCTGTCTAGAACTTCAATATACAAATAACAAATCCAAAGGATTTTCATAGATCACTACTACAAGATTATAAATTTTGTTCCACAATAATTTGTCAGAAGCAAGAGAAATAAAAAGAATAGCAATAGTATTTAGCTTACAAGGAGAATTGGAACGCCAATATTGAATTGTACTTGACCGAAAGTTTTATCTATACAATCTGGTTTGGAAGCAGAAGCTTGTCCAAAACCTGCTTTCTAAGAAAGCTCCACGGCTGTCCCGGGACGCATCTCTACTTTAGTATAAACTAGAACTTATAAAGCTTTTATCTGCTTAAAGAAACAAAGTCTGTTTGAGGGAGCTTCTGTCTTTTAAATTGGCACCGCTGAGAGGAGCTCCTCAAACAGAGGCTAGCCTGGTTTACTCTTCAAAGAAGAACTGGGCAACAGAAAATCAGTGTCCACTATCAACTTTCCTTCACCTCCCGCAGTCACTGTACTTGTCTGAGCTCCAAAATTCATGAAGGAAACAAAGACATGTATACCGATGTGTGCACGTATTGAGAAGCTGTGTTTATGACAGCACTAGGTCGAAGTGGAACTCGTAGCTAGGGTTATCTTCTTGTTGGGATGTGGGTTTGCCGTATGCAAGAGAGGTTTCAATTTGTTTAGTTTATTATCCTACCGCGCCTTCAGAGACCTCTTTCGGGGGACAGGGATGCAACTGATGGAGAAACAGAAAGCTACAAATTGGCAGGCAGTTACCATTACTTGTCCTAGTACGAGATATTAATATGCTTCATAGGGTAAAAACAATAGCAGAAAGGTATAGGCTTTTTAGCCGGCCCCTTATAATAGCTGAAGTATAGAATAATAAGATCAGGTTGGTTTAAGACTGAGACTGACCGCACTTGTCGTACTATAAATTCATCCTTTAAAAAAAATATTCCGTCCTGTTTAGTAAGGTTCTCTCTTCTATATCGAGTTTTTTCGTACCCATTCATACTTTATATCCATCCTCTATCCCAACTATCACATATTATATAATAAATTTTTTCCTATACTAGTGTTCCTCTATTTTTTTCTCTATTATTTTTACTATTCTTTCCTCTATTCTCTAGGCCCTACCCCTTACCGTTCTTCCGCTATTCCTTCTCTATCCATGCTAGATTTGGAGTAAACGGAAGACACGTCTCACCTAGCGTAGCATTTAGAGTACAACGGTGCAGCGCGTTTTGCTGTAAAATGATACTGCAGGAGGCTTTGACGGGTTGCAGTGCGGACAGCCTGAAGAGGTCGTGCCTAATCATTTAATAGTTTCACAAGATATTCTTCATAGAAAGGGGGGCTCTCCATTAGTTTGGCCGCTTTGACCTCCTGGACAGGCTAGAGCGGCTGGCGGATGGTTTGAAGGAAACCAAACAAAAAGGCTGTGTAGAATCGCGTGCAACGCCAACAATCTGCCCCGGAAAACGTGACGCTGTCAGTCGTCCAGCGACCTTGATTGAGTTTGAGTTCGTCTTGTTGCTATAGTCAAAGGGCCACCTCAGGAAGACAAGATTTGTTTCACCACAACCTGAAATGGAGGCAAAACTAACAGGGACAGGTTTAAGAAAGTGCGTTACGTTACGTTTGATGCGATTTGGGACCATGCTAACACGCACTCGTCTCTTTGTAATCATGTGATCCACACCATACGAATATCCAATCAGTGAGCCTGATCTGTGTCTTTGCAGCATTAATTACTGTAGGCTGGTGATGCAAGTACGTTGTGCAAGAACAACAATTCGTTGATGCACTCGTAACGAATTGTTTGGTAAGCTTGGTACTACGCCACCTAAAGTTGTTGATGCCGGATGCTGACTTCCTTCCAGCCATACCTGCCGTTCTTGATCCTCTCCCGAGTTAGGAATATATTCTGACCTGTTAGGTAGGTCCATGAGCAAAATGGATCAAGTTGGTATATTACACTACGTGCTGCTAGACAGTGGAGTTGCACCCTGTCGTGTGTTATCAATCCATGTTTAACACTTTTTGCTAGTAACTTTTCTTGTTTGGATACAGAAGGGACAAGGGAGCCGATAGAGCTCTGTTCTGTCGGCAATGGCAACGAACGGTGGCTGGGCATCCGAGAGGACCGTCAGGGTTCAGATTATTGACCTGTCTGGCTGGCTACCTGTCCTTGGCCCCTTGAAGCCAGCGTCGTCAACGTTGTTAGGCCCACGGCAAGAAATGCTCGATACTGACCTGCATTGGTTTGTCCATACAGTTTGTACGAACGGGAAACTCCGTTTGGGTTGTGTGAAAAAGCCGACCGGCTTTCATACTTGTTGTGTTAAGCTTGCCCAGTGTGCTGCAAGAATTAGTCACCGTGATTAGCGCTGCTCTTTGGTAGCCTTACATTAAGTCGGACAATAGTCATTTACACAAGCGCACACCCTCCTGCGGTGGTGCCGTGTGTTTTTATGTGCCTCGTGTGGTCTATCAGTCTATGTATGTCGGGGAAATATTTGGTGCAATAGCCTCATTTAAAAAAAAAAACCTTGCATAAATATCTCTTTTCTGGAAACCCTTTCTGCTCATCTCCTTCATTCCCCGATCCCCGATTCTCCCAGACACACATCGTCTTCCGTGCACAACCTTCCTGTCTAGATGATGGGGTTGGCACTGCGTATGTGCGATCAAGCTATGTTGCCAAGTTCAGGAAAAACGATCTGCAACCGGGAGCTGCTATGGTGGCTTCATTTATATATTGACCGTGCTCTATACAGTATAAAACAAACAGCAACTAATCTGCACTGCATATTTGGATTTGCCAAGTCCCCACTCCCCATGGATGCGGCGGGCGATCTTTCCTTAACCACATCAGCTGGTGTTGAGGCTTAGGCAGAATTTGTGGTTTGTTGCTGACGACCATCGGCGGCGGACGGCCTACACGAGGTCTGGCGAGCTTTGGATGAGAGTACAGGTAGCGAGAGGAGGAGATTTCAGTCAGATATTTGCGGGAGGGGGTTCCAAAAAAAGCGATTAAGTTGATTCGTGTATGGCTGCATGCTATTTTTGCACAGATTGCATGAAAGAAGGCTATTACACCAAATATTTTCCCATGTATGTCTCCTTTCTCATCAGCAGCCGTATGGACCACAATGTGAAGCTCAGGCTCACTAGCCCAACAATAGCCCACCCAGGCCTAATCGCTGGGATCATGTCAAATTCCCAGTAAAAGTATTCATATCTTCAAAACCGATATTCTTCCTGTTACCCTAGCTTCACCCCAATCGATAAAATAATTTTATCTTTATGTTTAATTCTTTCTATCTCAAACTCCATCTCAATCATACTTTGTTGTTCTTTGTTCGTCTAGATGACAATTGAAGACATACTAGATGGACTGTCGATACTAGGACAATCCTACACACGCCTACTTGATGGCGTTCCTCTAGCCCAATTAGTATTTCTTAGTTTTTGTCAGAACCCGACGAAACTGAAAGTTACGCCCACACTACGCGACGAGGTGTGTGACAACAAGTTACATAAGAATGTGCTTGTGTTTAATAACGTGTTTTCGTGTAAAAAATAAGTAACAACGTTTTAACAAAGTACAAAGAATTTAGGGACACTTCTTCTTGATTATTAATTTCCACGGTGGAATAGATGTTTTTTTAACACAATTCTTCCAGCAATACAAAATGCAACGGTGTGGACAGGGTCTGTTAAGGTCTCCCATGTTAGTCTGGTGTAATTACAGTTATTTGATTTTCGTGCAACTAATAGAGTTACTTTTGTACTCCCTTCATTTAAAAATAAAAGGCAATAACAAAAAGGTATATTTTACGCACTCAAACAATTCAGTTTCTCTATTTGGCCTCGTGAACAATAGATTTACCACATCAAATGGTTCAACTAATCTACTCCTCTATGTTTTACCCGCAAAAGAAAACAAGATTCAATTGATATATCTATTATATACAAAGCTGAGGGAGTAGGAATGTTTACCAATATTCTTAACTCAAAAGTTGTGGGATATTTTTTTTTTCTGCTGCGTGTATCGCGAGCTACACCCCAGTCCTTGTGTCAATCAATAAGTCAACTTCCCAAGAAGAGATAAATTTGAATAATGTGCACGTCATGTAGAATTGTCATGTCGTTTATTTTTGTAATATGATTATTACATGTTAAGTCCACATATGGCACATTACTATTTCACTGGTTGACTTCAGTTGAGTAATGTTTTCCCTATTTGGAATCTTCCTTTTGTTGGTTTAATATCTAGAGGTCAAAACAAGTGTTTCCACGCCCATAATAGTTAACATCATTCCCGTGTTCAAGTAACACAAGTTCTTTCATGAAGTTGCCATTTGTTGGGTGGCACAGCCAAATGATGCTAAAATGTGACGTGGGATCTTTTATCTGAATTTTCAAATGAATGATTCGTTGTGAAAGATGGGATTATTATGTGGCATCAATATAATTATGGTGTCAGCTCTAGACTTATGTCACGCGCATAAGTGCATTCCCTAGACAAATATAATAAGTGATCCTGGATCGTATATAGTAGTTTCTCTGGAGACTGTTTTTTTTTTCTTTGATTTGAAATCAAATCCATGCTATTATATATAGCATGATCTCTCTGCTAGATTCAACATTTCCATTTCACATTATGTAACAAATGAATCAACGAATAAGAGATGTGCTAAGGTCGAAAAGATAACATTTTTTCAGCAACGACAGACATTAACAACTCACTATAACACACTTGCCCACCCATCTGACCCTTTTCAAATGACTACAGATTAATTTCTTGAAGCACTGGCATATATATAAATCGTTGATGGCTGCTAGTGCAGCTAATATAAATCATTACTTGTCTGGAGTATGTGCTTAAGAACATGTCACCGTTTTTTCAGTCTATTAGATTATAACTTTGATATCTTAGATGCATGCAGTGTGAACATTTGTTTTCAAATATCGACGACAGTGAATATTTGTAACATTTTACAAGGAAATTTTGGGTAATTTTATAAGACAATAGTGAATATTTATATTTTTTTGTCCTTCTTCTGAACATTTCACATGACACGTACACAAAAGGTCGTTACCCTCCTTGTTTGCTAGGCCATACATCCCCTTGATCTAGCTTGTGAAATAACTTAGAGTGAAATCTAGAAGATCGGACCAGGATTCTAAGGTCAGTTCTCCAATACGTACTAATTAAAGAAATATATTGGATATGATCATCAGCCTCCACACTAAGAATGGAAATGACCTTAGCCCGTAGCTAACAACATAACATAATGAAGTTTTTCAGGAAAAGAAATGGAAGAGAGGCTGCATGACCTGATAGAAGAATCGGCAAGAAACCTAAGGAAATGGAAGGTTGATGTGTCCAAAATCATTTTTTTTTCGATGCTGGGCTGAAATAGTATGGCATCGGTATCAGCTGGAACGGTCCAGAAGTGGCGGGTCCGGGAAGAGGGAGCAGTTAAGGTGCCATTGAGGCAGAGGAGGTGTTAGAGCAAGCGAGAGAGAAACTGCCTTTTATCAGGGCGAAGCCAGGATCACTGACCGCCGGTATCAATAGCTTTTTTTACCGGGGTCATTAAGTGTATAAACATAGTTTAAACAGTGTTTTCAATGTAATTTTCAAAAATCCGTCGGTGTCAGCTGACACCAACGGCTGAACGTGGCTTCGCCATTATGCTGTTCATTTTGTAATAGTACACTACCACAGGAAAGGTTATTAGTGACATATTTTCTTTTGTATTAGTGAGGAAAAATAAACACATCACTAATTTTTGGCACCCGTCACTAAATAAGTAGTGACGGAGAACTTAATAATCCAGCACTAATGCTTGTAACGGACACTGAAAAGCCGTCACTAGTGCTTGTGAACTAGTGATAGGATTTGAAAACCCTTCAGTGAGAATTTGATAGGGATTTTGAAAACCTGTTACTAATACAGCAACGACAGAGAGTTCTGAAAACCCGTCACTGAAGGAACAGTGACGATTTTATGAAAACTGATAGAGTAGTGGCGGTGTCATTCTAAAATGGCAGATTTTAGCATCCCGTCACTAGTATTTAATATAAATAAAAATAAAAAATGCACCTTAAATCTCGTTTTCTCCGTATATCCATTCGGTTTACACGATGACAGCTAGATGATGTTTGAATGTTGTAACACAAATGGTGGCTGGAGTGCAGTTGGGAGATGAATTTGTGAACTCGTTTTATTCACGCGAATAAAACAGGGTAAACCTTTGATTAAAAAAAAACATAACATAATGCATGCATGAGCTTGAGCACGAACGACTTCCCACAACCCCTGCGAGGCTGCGACCTCGCGCAGCGCACGCGCTCCTCGCGGACAAAAAGAATACGCGGTGATCTGCTGGCACACTCTCACTTGACGGCATGCATTATTTTCAAAGTCTTCATGTGATCGGAACATGCTGCAGGTACGCCAGGAATGCGCAGATATACTTTATGGTTCTTGATGGCTTCTGCCAAAGTCTTCCCTAGGGAGAAGGGAACAACAATCATGCTTACCAAACCCTAATTTTTAAGACCAACAATCAACCAGCAAAGATATATAGAAGTGACCAAAAACGGGCACTTAAATCCATGACTTAGAGGTCCAGAAAAATGTATGGCAGGATGCAGCATATATGGCTTGATAGGGGCCTGGAGGAGTGCGACGCAGAGAAGTCAATCTCTCCGTCCAAACTAGAGCATGTATTGACGTATCCACGAGACTATATATATTGTTTACCATGTGTTGACTATTAAGCCTCTATTAGAGATGGCGCTTCAAACGATCTTACTGATTTCTTGCTTCGTTGACTCATAACGAATATCTTCATATTGCTTTTGACTATTTTCGATAGAACAACTAGCACGAGAGACCATGCCTCTTCATGTGATGCTACTAGTACGACCTTCTTATATGGGTACTACCTCACCAAGGAAAGGCACATAGCATAGGCTCCATCCTTGTGGGTACTTTTGAATCAGTTGCCAACGACACTACCGGAAAGCCAAGCTTTGCCAAGTGCCAAGAGCACTCGGCAAAGCCAACAATACACTCAGCAATATCTTTGTCTGAGTGTAACACTCAGTAAAAAAAAATACTTGACAAAATGAGGTTTGCCAAATGTATTTCATTGCACACTCGATAAAGATTCTACCAAGTTCCGAGTGACTCTCGGCCTAAAAAAAAAGGCAAGTGGTCGGCGAGTTGACGGCTGACGGTAGCTTTGCTGAGTAGTGAAAAACAGCACTTGGCAAAGCTTCAACATTTTGCCGAGTGTCTATGTCACGAGCAGTTGTAAAATCTAACTGTAATACTAAGCATTAAATATTTGTAAGAAATTATTTCAAGCTATGCAAGATGTTTTTTTGTTAAGAATTATAATATAAAACCGTTATGCATTTAGGTGTATGTATTATGAGCAGTTGGCTTGCTCTGCTGGAGCCTGACTGGATTCAAGTGCAAGTTATGTGCACACACACTAGTGCCAATTGTCAAGCAAGCACAACTAATGCATGAATAGCTAATATTCTTCCTTTGTTCACACATACATAACCATCAAGGCGCGTACATATCCACATATATGGTTACATTTGACGAGTAATATCCATGTCACACTCAACTGACATGCCCTCTAGTGCACTCCAAATCATTCTTGGATATGTTCATGTACTATATTATCCCTGCACAAATAATGCCGTGCATCTGTCGAGGATGATAGATGCGTATATGGCTCAAAGAATCAACGAATTGGGCTCCGCTGCTTTCTTCTGTCCTTGGCAATGTTCCTTCACATATTACGGTACGGTGCATGTAGTTAGTGAGAAGTCAAACAGAATGGCTTCTTAAAGTTGTTTCTAATACTTCAGACAAAAGCGAGGATGGCAATCAGCTGTCGGTATCTTGGCACTTTGAGGGCCTTAAGATTAATAATGTTGTCAGCATTTTAAAAATATAGATCATATATTATATCCTTCTCAATAGTACAAATTAAATGTAAACACTTATATACACATATGAATAATCATCTGTAAGAACACACGCATGTATACCCAAAATCAGTTAGCGGTGCACTTGTAATAGCTTCCATATATTTATTGAAACCCAAGGTAATGGAAAAGCATCAACAGATCTTAAGTATCTCAATGACATGTGGGACATGTTGTGTCAATGACATGTGGGTCAGGATGACATTCAAAGGGTTTTATTAGTTTAAGCCAATGGCATACAAAAAAAATTCATTTCTATTATGTATATATAATTTAAAATTTTACAAGAAATCTTATACAGTATTAGTTATATAACTCCACCTTCCATACAGTAATCATCGTTGACCAAACAGTCTTTTCATGCTGTATATATATTATCCAGTGATATTCAAACTACTATGGTAAGGACCTAAATAGTAAAATACAAGGTAAGGAACTTCAGAAGTTTGCAAAGAGAAATGTGCATGCATATGCTATTAATTCCACCATGTGCCTCTAGAAAAGCAGAAACATAATTAAACACAAAAATCAACGGAGTAAAAAAGAAGAACCGAGGAGACTGCAAGTTACAAAGCTGATGTTTTTTTTTTTGAAGGGAAAACTGATGTTATCACCATCAGAATAATCACTGTCCATCAACCATTCATCTTCCACATGTCCTCTCATTTACTACGCCCGTTTCCAAACACATCGTCACCCACAAGATATATGCAAGTGAAAAAAAAAAGAAATTTACAGCCTCATTACTTTCTTATTATGCTCTTGTTGCCATATCTCTCCGTGAAGCAGGCAAGTCGTTGGATGGCAACGTCCAGCGTCTCCAAGCTCATGTTAGCGAAGCACACCCTGAACCACCCCGGCTCCGAGCAATGGCACGACGACCCGGGCGAGACGTTGAGCCTCGCCTCGCCGACGACCCGCCGCCACAGCCTGAGCTCCCCTTCGACCGTCGCCTCGTCGAGCAGCGGCCTCATATCCACCCACACGAACAGCCCCGCGTTGCCTCCTCGCAGGCACGAAACTCCAGCGCGCCGCAGCCCGGCCACGACGTGGTCGTGCCGTTCCCGGAGGCGCGCGCGGTTGGCGTCCACGTACGCCGTCGCGAACGCCGCGTCGGAGAGCATCGCGGCGAGCGTGCGCTGCGTCTGCGACGAGACCAGCGTGAAGCTCGACATGCGGCGCGCGGCGGCCACCACGGCGTCGTTGAGCGAGTACACGACGCCGGCGCGGAAGCCCGGGAGCCCCAGGTCCTTGGACAGGCTGTACACCACGTGCACGCGTGCGGCGATCATCGCGTCGTCGTCGCCGCCACGGCGGTCCTCGACGACCTCGGCCACGCTGACGAGGTCCGGCGCCGCGAAGACGGAACCCGAGTAGATCTCGTCGGAGATGAGGTGGATGTTGTTCCGTGCCACGAAGTCCACGATGTGCTCCAGTACATCCCTCTCCATCGTCGTGCCGAGCGGGTTGGACGGGTTGGTGATGAAGACGCCGCGGACGCGCGTCCCGGCGGCCATGGCGGCGTCGTACGCGGCCTGGAGCGCGTTGGGAGTGACCTGGAACCCGGTGGCGCTGCTGCAGTGCACCGGGACGATGTTCACGCCGGTCCTCCACCGCAGGTCCCTGTCAAACCTGCAACGACCGAAATTGGCCAGGAATGAGCATAAGCTGCATGTCGTCGTCGACTTGTAAACTCTGCGGCAGGTCGTGGAAATTGAACGTTGCTTGGTTACCCGGGGTAGTATGGGGTTGGAACGAGGAGAGCGTCGCCGGGGTTGGCCAATAAGAACGTGAGGAGCTCGTTGGCAGCGGTGGCGCCAGCGGTGAGCACGATGCGGTCCGGGTCAAACCTGGCCCTGCCTCCCCGTATCGTCTCCATGAACCTCGCCATTGCCTGCAGATCACAAGTTCACAACAAACATTACACAGTGAGTTCATGAACCAGCAAGGCAATAGCTAGCGCATGGTCTTGCTGGTTTCAGGCTCTGATAGTTACCATTCTGAATGATTTGAGGCCGTGGTAATCCTGGAACAGAGCGTTCTCTCGGAAGCCGACGCCGCAGCCAGACGCCTCAGGGTGCTCCCTAAGGTACGCCTCCAGGAGATCAAAGGACACCTGCACCACCATGGATAATCAATCACCTTGATGATGATGCATTTTTTTGGCAGGGTTATGCAAGGTCGAACATGATCAAGAAACACACCTGGTTCTCTGCAAGGCCCATCTGGATCACACCTGAGGGGTTGGTGACAGGATCGTAGGGATCCTCGTCGTAGGCTTTCCACCCGGCGAAGTAGGGGGAGTCCTCGCCGTGGGCAGCAGAGGTCGCAATATCCGACAGCAGAGGTGCCGGGTGAGAAGAAGCAAGCAGCTTGCCACCCATGGGGTTGGAGCTTTGTGAATAATTCTGGTCAGACAGAGACAACAGATCGAGAAGTGATCGGAGCTTGCCAGCTGCAGCTAGCTCTCCAAGAATGTTGCAGGTGGTTTGCCGCAACGCCAATTGGACAGTGCACAGGAAGGCAACCACTGGCCTGGGTTCATCGGTATTTATACACTAGTCTTCACCCGTACTATATATGCTCTGTGTGAAAAGGTCAAGTTAGGGGGAGTTCATGAGTTGAAGAATTGCATTTTTCAAATGATTAAAAAATAATGGAGGGAACAAGCAGCTTGGTGGTGGACTTTTTAGGGTGTCAATCATTGGCTATATCTGAAAATTTTATTTTGCGTTCAGAGAACGGATATGGAGTTGTAGCCTAAGCATCGCTGTTTAACCACTTGCCCTTAGTTCATGTTGCCGATGTGTCACGGCAAGCTTGCAGTGTTTTATTTTTAAATGCTTTTGATGTGTTCATTGGTCATGGGTAGGGATGCAAATTTCGCATTTTGTGGATTGGTGGATCGGCCCAAAACTCTCTAAAATAAATTAGGTTTTTTCTCCACCTTAAAAAGCTAGTATAATAAATGAACTCGAGATTTGACCCACAACTACCTATTGGGTACCCACTTGCATCCCTGGTCATGGGTTCAACTGGCTGATTGACGATAGGCAAATTGTTTTGCTACTGAAGATGCAAATTCAGATAATTTGTTCATGGGTCATAAAGGGTTGAGATGATTTTTTTTTTGCATGAGTGGTAGAAGCGTAAATATTTGTATTATCATATTATTTATTTATTTATTTGCAAGAAAAAAGGTGGATTTCATTATGCCTCAACAGGGTTACAATCAGTTGCGAGGGAAAAGTTGTTATCGTATTATTTCAGTTTAGTTATATCGATAATCACATCAAAATAGGAGAATGGCTTACTCCCAAAGCATATTTAGGATGTGTCTGTTTCGAGGGCAAGGTTGGATGGGATATGCTCATCTATATTTTTCTAAATGGGATGATCTAAGTTACGTGTTTGATTAGGTGGATGAGATGATTCAACTTCGTGTTTGATTGGATGGATAAGAATGATCATGACAAGGTCAAATAATGAAATTATATATTTTATTACTAAATAATAATAATTAACTATACACTAATTAATATAATCTGATACTTATCAATTTTAATCTTATTATAATAATTCTTTATTAATAGTAAAAAATACTAATCATCATTAATCCTAGTATGATTGATCTTTCGTAATACAATAATCAACACCTTAATGTTTATCAATTATAATATCACAGCAATAAAAATTATTTAATATTAAATTATGTTAATAATGTCTAATTATTTTAGTAAATTTTATCGTTATATAACATAGACAGACTCATCCAATCATTTTTACCGGACGAGCTCATCCAAAATCTTAAGAGAATATTCTCTTTCCAGTCCAGTTATATTACCATGACCGTGAATCAAACACTAGATTGAATAATCCTATCCAAGTCTATCCAATCCAATACATTGAAGCAAACACACCCTTAATACATACTTCTCGTGTATATACAAGCCATCTTCAATGCGACCCATTGCATGCCTCACTCATCATTTCTAAAGAGATATTATCAAACTGACCTTGGCAGATCCTTGTGTAGTAGAAAGAAAAAACATAAAATTAATTAAATGAGGTTGGTGTCTAAGTGACGCTTGTTTTGGCACCCAAGAGGCAACACACAACACATGGGCGGAGATAAACATCGTAAATCTAAACCCACTGTCCCAATTTTCCAAACCATCATATCGTCAGTGCCATCCTCTAGTTAAGAATGTCTTTTGGAGAAGTTAAAGAATATTGTAATGAAACATTTCCAGACAGTTAAGGTGTCATATTTGGTATAGAAAGTAGGATAGGTTTGGGGATTGCACTAAGCTGGGAGACGGAATGATGATGTAAACCTAATTGTATCTTATAGCTTAGCTGTAATAAAACTAGGCATTTTTTTACATCTCTTTTGTACTTATTTATAGTTAATTAATGATCATCTCATTGACTTTTCAAGTGAGTGAGCTTGTATTCACGGAACAATGTAGAAGCTTTGTTTTTTCCTTTAATGAACAACAGATTTCCTCACTTTGCTTCTGTCGGTGTTTCTGTCACCGTCTAGTAGTATTTATTCAGGGGATGCGCGCTTAAGTCCGGTGATGGCTATGTAAAAAGACACAAAGGGTTATACTAATTTGGAGTATCCCCCTACGTCTAATTGAGTCGCTACTTCGTGTTACTTACATCGGGGATACAAAGGTGATCTTCAAGGAGAAGAAGGGTCTCCCCTTTTATACTCTGTGCGATGAGCGTGAATGTGTGAGTCTTGTAAGCGTTTCCAAGCCCTCAAGGAGAAGAAGGGCCTCCCCTTTCATACTCCAAGGGGTGGGCCCGTTTTACACACACGGACAAAGTTGTTAAAATAGTGTAGGGAAAATGTGGTCTAAGATGTGGTTGTCGGTCTTCGTGGATCCCACGGATCTGGATCTTACGTTGCTGAGCCTTGCGTCGGGGCATGCCCCTGATTTCTGTCGATGAGTCGAGCCGCCTCACTCCTGTAGCTGGCATGGTCTGTAGAACACAAATGATGTAGCATGGGCAAGTGTCCCAGCGTTGTGTGTCGTCGCATCAAGCCTGTCCGTTGGGCTATCCTTTAGAGCTGTTAAGGGTGTCATCGTGACGGTGATTCATCCGCATGGGGCAGCCGTGTCACGACGTTGGGCTCCGTCCTATCGGGCAGGGAGATGATGACGATAGGGGTAGGTTTGTAGGGCGATTTGACCCCCTGATACTGTTGATGCATGCTTGGTACAGCATTCAAGGCGGACAGAGGATGGTTGTTAACTTCCTTCCCGCTCAACCCCCTCTGTCGGGGGTCGGTTTGTCATGTAGTGCTCGGTGCGGGGTGCTCAGACACTATTCTTGCCCTCCCTTCCAATCGAGTTTCTCCACCCCGCTACTCCCGCAGAGTCAGTGATGCGGCGGCATGTCTCATCTCAATGGAGTGGACCACTGTCAGTGGTTGGCAGAGGTGACGGGTGCACTAGTGTTACTGTGCCCACGTGGGCGAGCATCGTCACTATGGGCGCGGTGCTGGCGATCTTATCCGCGGCTTCGTCAACCCTAGTCGTGGGGTCGATCGAGGCGGAGTGGGCCTGACCGCCTTCATGGGGGGTCGAGCGAGGCGGAGTAGTCGACCCCCTCGATGAGGGTCGAGTGGGGCGAGGCGCAATCGACTCCTCCAACGGGGGTCGATAAAGGCGGGGGACGCCAAGCCCTTCCCTTGACAGTCGAGTGGGGTGCAAGCCCGCTGATTGCGTAGACTCTGAGTCGCTCGAGTTGTGCTCTCCAGGCCCACCGCGGATCCGGGTTTGGTTACTGTTACTCTTAACGCGGGGATGATTATTGCCATGTGGCATCGCTAATATTTATCCCACACAGTTTCTACCATAAAATAGTTGTTACAGTGCAAAAACTATGTATATCAATTTTTATTGCCAAAGTTTCACAATGACACAATTTTCAAGACTCATTGCAAGAGATTACTACCATTTCATTGTGATGACTGGGTATTGTTATTACAATAAATGCATTCAAATGCAACAATATACCTTAAGAAAATTGGTTGCAATATAGATTTTTTTTGTTGCCCTGACTGAAGAATAATTGCAACATCTAATGATCTTATTTGCCACATTTGCTTTTGCACTCCTGACAATGATGAGAGAGAAAATTAATTTACTTGCACGTATACAGACATTAATAATTATGTATAGCTCTGATGAGTGACAATGTATTATTCTCCGTACAAAAAGATCTAATTTTTTTCATGATTCGTAGCAGAGGCCAATTACTAATTCTCAAAGAAACGTCATTCACATTTTTTAATATCCACATATAAATATCATTGCAAAATGATATTTTATTTCCAAAAACTCCTGGCAATATTATATGAGATTTGTTATGGTGTTTGAAATTAATATTAACCGTTCATTGAGTCAGATCTAAGAGTTAATAATAAAGAGGTATCTGCTGAGAGGTACTTTAAGTTGTAGATCAGTACCAAAAATAGTGGAACCGTATCAATAATTATATTATTTTTTAATTACACAAAGGACAATTTGGTAACTTCATTTTATTATATAAATTACGTATTATCTATATCATACTTTTTCAATTCGGTTCTCACATGCTTCTCCACGCGCCGACGAGGACCACCAACTTTTCCCGCGTCTCCTCGCGCGGGCAAGCCCTCACACTTCCACGCATCGTCTCGGGCCGGAGCTCCTGCCGCCCGCCGGGCTTGAGCTTCGTGTTACACGTGCCATGCAGGAGACCCGCCCTGCGTTGTGCTATGTCATCCCCTATCCCATAGGTCCTCCAGTATGTCCTCATCCGCCCTCTATTCAGTGGCGGAGCTAAAAGAGAATGGAGGAGAGTGCAGCATATAAAAAATTTTGTCTGATGCTCAAATTTGCATGGTGAAATTTTAAAACTTATAACTGAGTCTTGGATTTCTCTGGGTGCAGCCGCACCCAGAGCTAACAACATAGCTCCGCCCCTACCTCTATTCCACCCCTCCCCAATCAACTCGAGCACTGACCTCCTCAAGTATGCAGGCTACGCACTCGTCCTTCTCGACTGTGGCGTCACTTCTCGTAGCAATTAATTAAATTTCACTCATATAGGTTATTGCAGTAGCAAAGAATTAAACAGGCAATGATCAGTCAACGACGCATATCAATTTTGACAGCAATTGCAAGGGACTAACTTAGCTCTATATTCTTAGAATCTAATTTTGCTTCCTCTAATTTCTGTAATCAGCCATTGTTCATCAACTATGTTTTTCTCTCTATAAAAAATATATGCCTTTCTTGCACATAAGAGTTCTAGTCCTCAGGCTCTCTATAGTATCTACTACAAATGTGCCCTTCACAGTGTATACGTGATAGAAATAAGTGTGACTACATCGTAACTCAAATTCAGATAACGAGAAGCGGCTGGAATTGAACATGCAAGGCCGATTCTTTGACTTTATACACTTCCCCTGAAACTCACCGCTAGTAAACTAGTGGCGGAGGCACGGCGTGTTGGGAAAACTGGCACTAATCACCACTAATTAATCCCTCATCTTATGTTAAATAATAAGGAAAACATTTATCATCAAACCTGCAGCGGAAAATATAATTCACATGTATAATTAACACAATAATATACGTGAAAAATCTCCTCAATGTGAGGAGTAAAATGTGAGGAGTAAAAATCACGGGGCAACCAACCCACTCTAACCTTCTCCACTATAAAACGATAATGTGATGACTGATTCTATCCCCTTCGGAGTTCAGCTCACACCAAGCAAACTACAGATCCAAACACCACGAATTTAGGTAGGCAAGCAGATCCACGAGTCCTCTAAGTGCTGATCAAAATTCAGCTCAATCCGATACCGTTTGACTGCTCAAACAATTTATCTACCGAAACTGCTTACTATTGAATCTGCTGCTAACAGAACTGATAAACTCCCCCTCAAATCTCATGCTCCACTAATCCAATCCTCAAACCAACTGACCGAAACAGAGTACTCTAAGTGTAGAACGATCTCACCAAATTTGAAGCCAATCCAACCACGTTTGAGCCTCCAATCAGCTGCTTGAAGATAACTGCATAGAATGCACGAATCTAAACAATAAGTCTTCTTCTCTTCCTCTTTTGCTTCACTTCGTGTTTTATGGCTACTGGTTGCTTCTCTCTACTTCTTTGCCTCCTCCATAACATGAACAGGGTATATGAGGACTAGGATTTGCTTCTCCAATTATTCTCCATCGTTTATCAAGGTGAGAATCAATAGTTCACACGCGCTAGATCGTTTTGGGTTTCTTAATAGTTTCTTCATGTGGAGAGAATTTAGCTCAACACGGCGACAGGACCACGAGCATGAGGGTCGTGATGAGGATGGGTGGACGAGCGATGAACCTTCGTATCCGCGACCGGACAAGCGAAGAGCGGCGAGGCTGGGCGGGGATCGGCGATGACGAACAGTCGGGGAGAAATTGAGTCGGAGGTGTATACGGCAAATCAAAGAAGTGCAATTATCCATATACTCCTGGCTGTAATTAATTAAAATCATAATAAACAAATTAAGTATCAATGGGTGAGATTAATTAAGGAAGAGATACCTCAGGTACCGGCCAAGTACCGTAACAAGTCTCATATTATTTAATCACAAAATGAAAACTTCACTGTATACCTTTTGTCTATGTATTATGCACATTTTCTGGCAACATAAACAATTTGTCACTGAGAAATGAGGAAAAAAATATTGCACTACGCGTATGACTCGTTGTCGTAGCTACTTGTAGCTGGACAACACCCGGAGCCATAATAAAAGCTCAGGTGGTGGGTAATATCGGCAATGGTAACAAAAATGCACCATATAACAACTCTCATAAAATATAAGAAAAACCCAAACTTTGTTGATGCCGGTTTAGTAATTCCAATTCAAATTATCTGACGAAGATTAATAAGCCTTATCGCATCTGAGGGACATTTCTTTTTATCCAAAATACTTATATTTTTGTGCCAAATTCCCAGTAAGACGGGTTGACGAGAAAATTCATTTTCTGAAAAAGAAAATAGCCGATGCCTCATCTGTTCTTTTTCCTCCGATTTTTGCATCTATATAATACTTTTTAAAGTATATTGACAAACCACGATTTTCAGCTTAGTAAAGAATCCTTCCGATCTTTCTCATATGACATGGTGTAATCGCTGTTGTAAAACTATTCGAAGTTTGACAAGTACACACTTCAAACTATATTATAACTCTTACTAGATGTCAAATGGTGATTAATCAAAGGGTACATACAGCTTGAACTAGCTGACACAAAACAACAATCGGTGCTACACAAGTTCATCTACGCATATAAATTTCTAGATACTTAAAAAAAAACTTGACCTGTAGAGGGTAAGAAGTCACTCCGACGGCTTTATATTAAGGAGAAGAGCCTTCTCACACAGACCGAGAAAGCCCCTGAACTCCCTCTTCAACCATACACAGGGACTCAGCTGGCCGTGTGAGTTGTGACGCGAATCTTGACCTATGTTTTGGTCTGGCGAGGACGAGGGAATTTTTTTTGAACCGACACTGTAGCAAGCTACAATACCCATGCAGGATCGGGGGCTTGAACCCCTGACCTGGCGGCTGCCACTCAGGCGCCTTGCCACCAGTCCGATGGCCTGTCCGCAATTTCTAGATACTTTATATGGTTATATATTATGAAAGCAAGCTTTTGGTATGCTTATACATTCTAGAAGAAATGGCTAGTGCACATCGCGGGGTCAATCCCAAATCCCAATGCAAAGCGTATCTAAGCAAGGAATGTATGTAACGTCTAAATTGATTTGAAATTAAGCTTCCTTTTCGTAGTTAGCTGGTATACGGCAAATTAAATATATCTCTTTTGAGTTCTTGTTTGGCTCTCTGCCAACTAGAATTCGCGTTGTTTCGAGTTGGCAACGTCAACGTCAGTTTATTTCTGATACAGTGTATGTCTCCCAATCCAGAGCTAGGAAGATGAAGTTTCCAGGCTAAAATGGAGTTGGAGTTCATGAACTAGTCCTGCTTACGAGCTTATCTGGAGCTAGCTACTGGCTCCATTTCTAGAAGACCAATATATGCATGCATGTGCGCCCAGAAAGTCATCATGAACTGAATAAATAATTTTAAAACTAATTTGCCTTGGACATGTAAGTTCAGACAGCGCCGAGCACCTTTCTTTATCAAGGAAATGTTTTACTTGTTTACGAAGTCATGCATGCACACAGTTCATAACAATTTGTTTCTAATTAAAAAAGGAAAGATTTTGAGACCAAATGCATTATTGTCCAAGAATATGTCCTATGTCTTGATGAAGAAGTTTTGAGATTTTTTAATATTTTATCATGGAGGCTTTCAAAAACACTTTTCCAGATTTAAACCTACCAGCAAGTTAAAAAATATTTTTTGATCCATAGGAGAAAACTTATATAAGGACTCTTTGGAATGTAGGATTCTGAAAATATTGTGCATGCTTAAGCGTGCCAGGGTGCCAGACACGGTGGAAGAATTCAAGCAAAGCAATATGATTTACAAAATAGTAGGGGAAGCAGAGTGTGGTGAGAGGCCTGGCGAGCAAGGCATTTTTTTGCAAGCAGCAAGCTACAGCTGGCTGGCATATTCAGCCTTTTTTATTTCATATGATCTACAAAATATTTAATTCAGTAATTATTTATTACAGCTCAATAATTATATATGACATATTCAACAATTAAATATATTTATTGTTGAATTGATTCAACAGTTCAGGTCTAAAATGTCGAAATGATTCATAAAAAATAATAGATTTTATTTGCATTGTTTATTTAAAATATATAAAAACAAATATTATACGTAATTTCATTTTGTTGTATTAACTATAAAAACATACATTTGAATTTGCATTGGAGGGAAAAAGTACATTTTAGCTCAAAATTCAACCCACATATCCACACCAATCAATAGTACAATGCTACATGTCTCAAGTTCAGCACTCCCTCTCTCGTGGTCCTATCACCCTCCTCTAGGGGTGGTAATGGATCGTGACCCACAGACCGTTTCAGCGTCTTTTTGTTCTTTTTTAATTTAAATAAAAAATAGTTTATTTTTGGTCCACCCCTTTTATCTCCCACACAGTTCTCAAAGCATCAGATGCTAGGAAAGCATGTAGCACCTGGTGGCAAGTGCTATATAAGTAGTGTTGTGGAGAACTTATCCGCCTCACTCAGTGAAGCCCTGGTTAAGAGAATTGGCCTACAGGCCCTTTGGCAGTCCAAACCAGCCCATATTTTATTTTAGATAAAAATAATATAAATTCAATCCAATACTTAAATATCAGCCCGTTATCAGTCTAGTCCGTGGAGATGGGCCATCCCGTTTGCATTCAAACGCAAAAAGAGCGCCGCGAACACGCATGTGCATGCATAGTTGCATACATACATTTCTTCCCTTTCAGTGAGGCAAGAATCCTTTAAACAAGCCTGATTGGAAAAGTCTACCCTTACTTTCCCTTACGAAGCCTCGACCAAGGAATTTATCTGCACTTTCTTACCCGGTCCACCAATAATAAGGATACCAATTCTCTACAACAAAACCAAAACGGCCTCACCAAATCAGTTGTGCTCGCCGCACCTTCTTCTTGTCCATCAGACAAGCTTGATCACATCACAAGATGAAGGCACCCAGTCATTTGGTGCTTGTGTTCGGTGTGCTCGTCACTATCGTGGACGGACGCACACTCACAAGTACGGCAAAGCAAACATCGGTGGTGCTTTGGTGGTCTAATGCTGAGGGGATCGAGGCACTGGCTTGCTTGTGTAACATTCATAAGGTGGAGTATTAATCAAGATCGGAGTCGTCCAAGACCAACGTGGAGTCAATCCCAGTATAATTGATTAGGGACAATGAGGGAGCGAGAAGTCAATCCTGCGGTCGTCCCTTCTTGTGACACAGGAACAAAATCTGCAGAAGACTCCGCAAGCTCTTCCTCATGGGCTGGGAAGCCTGAGATGCGTGCTGTGTGGAGACGGCTTCTCTTCATATACAGTACATGGTCAACTGGGGTGGCCCGTCCTGAGTCTTAAAAAGTCTGACATATTTAATTTGTCATGTCTTGGCAGCCCATATGTCCAGCTGCCGGCCATGGCCCGATACAAGTTGGATTAAACATGTCGGGCTAGCCCGTTAAGCCCAATAAAATAACGGCTCATTAACAAATTTATAGCTTATTAGTTATATAAATGATGAAAAATTAGAAAAAATAAAGGGTGAGATTGATTTTGAAACTGTGGCCTCTTAGAAAGAAATGAATAACTTTACCACCGGACTACTCAAGCCTTTTTGATAATGTATAAAATATTATTATGTTTTAAAAAATAAATCAAACCATGCTTGTGCCACCCATCCGGGTCGCACCTCCGGTCCAAGCATGACACGATGCTTCGGATCATGTCATGTCTGGACCGTATAAAAAATATCGTGCTTCTGACCGGCTGAGTTGGAATTTACGCATAGCCGGGCCCAGCCTGATTTAGGTCGATCCAGCCAAGCCCCAGCGCCGGCGCACGCGCTGTGAAGAAACAGGGCAGGAGGGCTGTGCTTTCTCATTTTTTGTTTCTTTTCAAATGCCAAAAGTAGGTTCTGTTACAGCCGAAGGAAACGAGCGACGATCAATGGCCCGTGGTTATATAAAACCGTGTCCGGCCGACCGTTCCCCTTTGTCGGAGCTCGATTCCTCGATTGCTTACCGCGTCGTCGTCGAGCTCCGGCCAACGTCCCCTGCCCCATGTCCACGCACACTCCGTTCTTCAGAGGTAGGTTCCGAATGACTACGTTTTCTTTTGAAAATTCTTGCACAAAGATTATTCGACGATCCATGCAGTTCTGTCGTTGAGTAGCAAGCAAAATTTCCTCTACTTTCCTTTTTCAGATTGATTTCGTTCCTTGGCTTTTGACGATTCTGTCAATGTTGTATAGTTGCAGATCAGCGGCATTCCCGCCGCGTTCACCGTCTTTGACGGGAGCGAGCGCGGCGGGTGAAGGAGGCAGGCACGCCCACTGATCTGATTCCGCGGCGCCGCAGAAATGGCGCCTCCGGATCAGGGCAGCGGCGGCGCCTCACCTCCGGCGGCCGCCGCGCTGAGAAGGCAGATGTCGTGCAGCAGCAGCAGCAGCAGCAGCATCCGCCGCGACGAGCCGACCACGGCGCACCTCGAGCGCCGGCTCTCCTGCTCCTCCGCGTCCTTCTCGTCGCCGGCCGCGTCGCCCGCGTCCACCACCTACCACCCGGCGGCGTCCTCCACCAAGTCGTCGTGCGAGAGCATCCCCTTCGCCGACGCCGAGCTGGCCAAGCAGGCGTCCACCTCCTCCTCCTCCACGTCATCCTACTCGAGCTTCTTCCACGCCGACGACCCCGACCACGACTGCTCCAAGTACCTCGACTTCGAGCCGTCGCCGGCGTCGTCCACGCGGCCGCCGGCGGTCCAGGCCATGACGACGACGAAGAAGACCGGCACGGAATGCTGCGCGCCGCCGGCGTACGACCCGAAGCGGTTCCCGTCGGCGATGTTCCGGACGCGGTCGACGAGCCCGGCCGAGTGGAGCGTCGCGTCGAACGAGTCGCTGTTCAGCATCCGGCTCAGCAACTCCGGCGACATGGGCGACCTCTACTTCGACGCCGCGGGGTTCCCGCGATTCCCGTCCATGGGCTGCGGCGGCGGGAGGATTGCGCCAGGTGCAGCGGCGCCGTCAGGAAGTCCGTCAGGTTCGCCGCCACGGCCGAGACCGTCTCCACCGCCGGCGCCGCCGCATGCTCCCCGGCGTACGTGCTCCTCTCATCGCTGTTTCCGTTTCGCATTATTCGCGTGCATCACCTCTTTAGTTGGCTTCGTCGTCCTGACCTGACGTGTGCAAAACTTTGCAGGCTGCCGCAGGAGTGCAAGGCAAGGGCGCCGGAGACGACAGCGTCGGGCTGGTGCCAGTTCGGGTGCTGTTGGCCGTCGTTGCCGACGTTGTGGTGGCCTCGCTGCTGTGCGTGGCACTTCCATTGTTCCGACTGCTGGTGCTGAGATCGCCCAATGTACATGTAAATGATCTCGCCCTGTATAAATGTAGATGGATAGATTTGGAATCAGGGGCTCTCGATGCAACATCAGCATTTCGATTTTTTTTTGGCCCCGTGAATGCAAATCAACAACAAAGCGAGGTCCATCTCTCTTCCCAGCCGCATCGATCATAGCTTGACATGTGCCACACATCCATAGTATTACACACTCGCTCCGTCAGGTTCCGATCACACTATAAGTTTTTTTTTAGGGATCTCATCACACTATAAGTTTATAACCATCACCTCCAGACCATATTTAACATGGCTAAAAATAGGTGACCCGTAGATATTCTGACTTAGCCCATGTTTGTTTCCCATGCTAGATTAAATAATTCAACTTGTTATTTTTATGTTAAAAACAAAACATTGAATCACTATCATTCAATAAGCTCCTCTAGCTTATATATTATGAGCTATACTATTATAATCTAATAAGCGACTCTTCCACTTTTGTAATTCATTCATGAAATACTTAGCTTCTCATACATCTCTTTTCTCCAACTCTAAGCTGGCGAATTTGTATCTATAGAGGACAACAATGACTACAATTATGTTTTTCTATAAAATACATTTTGTATAGCGAGTGTTAATCAATTGATTATATTTTTTTATTAAAAAAAATCACCAATTAGTTTTCTAGTCTTCAACTCGGATGAGTGTTAACTTTATTGCTACTTACTCTTTCTATAATGGTCCCAATACATAGTAAACATGTGAACCTTACAATAGAACCGCAAAACATCTTTGCTCGAGACCCAATTTTCTTTGATTTTGACAAATCATAGAAACTAACATTGGATCACTATGGATATAAATATATAAAAAATATTATATATATATATAATGAATATATAAAAGTTGTTATCAATAAGAGTTTATAATATATTTGAAACTATTATTATAAATCAAAATTTGTACATACTTTATATTAAATATTTTATTCTAAATACAATATGGATAACAAAGAAAATGACCAATCTATTTTTAAGTATATGCTTTTCTAAGTACTCAATAATCTCTAGAGAGACATTTGATTGTCAAGACAAACTTAACTAAACTACTAACTTAGAGATAAGATTATTTAACTCAACATAGTCAGTTATATCATGGATTTTCATTGACAAAAAAATATATTTTGGTTGTTGAATGCAAATCAACAACTAAGATTCATCTTTTTCTCAAAACTGCATCAATCATAGCATGACATGTGCCACATATCCATAATATTACACACTCTCTCTGTCAAATATGTTTTAAGTTTGTTATGATCGTCTTCTACCCATAATCTCAAACCTGGCCAAAATGGATGATCCGTAAATTGATTTTGGTTTAGGACATGTTTATTTCTCACACAAGATTAAATAATCCAACTTACAATTTCTAACTTAGAACAAAAGGTGCCATATTGTTATAATCCATAAAACTACTGAGTTGTTCTTCTGGTTTTGTAGTTGTTTTGAGATCTTATACATATCTCTTTTATCCAACTCTAGGTTGGCCAATTTGTATTGCACAAAAGATCAATGAGCTTCTGCAATTCCTACACATCAGGGCATGAGGTGTTAACTCAACATGAGGGTCGAAGTAACAACAATTTATTAGCGTACCTTTTTTTATTTACTTTATTAGCGTACCTAAAGCAATATAGCTAGCTCAGTGATGGACAAAATAGGTGTTGCGATTTAGAAATTTGCACGGTAGATAGTTTATACTCCCTTCGTTCGTGATTTGTTGTCGTTCCCGACAAAGAAATTATGCTGGCCGCAGTTCAAATTAGCCGGTCGGAACGACAACAATAAGCAAACAGAGGGAGTATTATTTTCTCCGGTGACTATGATTTGGGTTCAAATAAAACTCATAATTGATAGGAATAGGATAGTATATATACATAAACCCAGCACGTTCCGTTCCAAGCAGCAATTTGCTAAACTTTCCTCCACAAGCCATTCCTTCGATATTTTCATTGATTTTCCTTTGTTCTAATAGAGCCCTCAAGGGACATGATGTGACAGTTCTTATAACCAGTTTACGGCTTTACGCTACTTGCCGCAGCTCGACGAAGGAATAAACACCCGCCACTGAAGAATCTTCCTCTCCACTTCTTGGTGACGGACACATGGGCTCCACCTTATTTTACGACCCCGTGCGCCAGTGGACGAAGGAATCCACCCGGCACTGACGAATCTTCCTCCCTACCTCCAATAACCGACATGTGGGCTCACCTTAGAGCCCGACGTGTAAATGAAGCCATCCTCGCCGATACGTCACTGCCGCCGCGTTGCTCCCTCGCCTGGACGTCTCGTGTCTCCACCTCCCGAATCGAGATGCCAACGCGTCCACGGAGGTGAGGAGACACAGACACAGGGGCCTGACCCTACCACCCGTCCGAGCCCCTGGGTCCCACGTTCCAATGGCGGACTCCGACGGGCCGCCGGCGGCCCACCGCCGCCCTCCGCGCCCGCGGGACGTGGACTCCGCGGCCCAGGGCTTCGTCGCCGCGCTGCGCCGGCGCGCCGCGGCGGCCGCGCGGGCCAGCTTCGCGGCCGACTCCGGGGACGAGTCCGGTCCCGGGGAGCCCTCGTCGTCCTCGTCCTCCTCCCGCCGCCGCGACTCCGACGGGGACGCCCCGTCCGGCGGGAGCGGGGGCGGGGGCGGGGAGAGGCCCGGACGCGGAGCGGAGTTCGCCGCGTTCACCTTCCGCGCGGCGGCGCCCGTGCACCGGAAGGCCAAGGAGAGCCCCCTCAGTTCCGACGCCATCTTCAAGCAGGTCAGAGCTGGGCCCATTTCCGCTGCCGCGCCAACTGTTCGTGGAATTATTCAGTGCTGGGGTGGCTTAATTTCATTTCATCAGTACCCACTGTCGTGTAACCATAATAATCCGGTAGTTTCCCAGTGCCCGTGTGATAAAGGTGATCCGCCCCTTTCTTTTCTGGGGCGCACATGGGACGGGAAGGTAAACGTCGCGTGTTGCTGATGCGTGTGAGAAGCGACAGAGCGTTTTGTTTCCGGAGACCTGGGACAGAGTACTAGGAAACTGGCTCGGGTATTTGTTTAGCAGTTTGGAATTCCGAGATTTCGTTCTGTCTAGGAGTACATATCAATTGCGTGGTTCATGAGTTGCCTTGTTTCGTCTGGGGAAATGCATGCGTCGGATAAAGTATTGAAGTTACATCATGATGGTTGGCAGTTGTGTGTTTAAACCACCTGATCACTTTTAGACGCATCGTACACACTGTACCATAAATATGCCTCAGCTCACAACAATTAAAAAAAAACAATTCTTCAGCTCACAAGAAGAGGTTGTTATATTTTATAGCACTTGTGCTTTTGTACTAATGCCTTGCTCGATTGCATTTGGATCTTTGTCCTCTTTTCTTCAAAGCATCATTTTCTGGATGTTACACCTTCCAGCGTCTTGGAAACCTTACCTCTGATACTAGTCCATTCTAATTTGTAACAGAGTCATGCAGGCCTTTTCAACCTATGCATTGTTGTTCTGGTTGCAGTGAACGGCAGGCTTATTATCGAGAACTTAATGAAGGTTCTTACTAACCCTTTCCTCATCAAGCTAGTCTGTGCCATCGATCGCTCTCCAACACGTAATATATTTATTTGAGTTTTCTTCTCCTAATGGTTTTTGCAGTATGGCTTATTAATAAGAGCTGGCTTTTGGTTCAATGATAAATCACTGCGAGACTGGCCATTGCTCATGTGTTGGTAATATTCTCTGCTGTTCTTTGATGCTCTTTAATGGCTTCTGTTCTCTGAAATTGATATAAGCTTCTCATTTATTTTATTTTTGGTTCCAGCCTTAGTCTAGGTGCTTTCCCTCTTGGTGCATTTGCAGTCGAAAAGCTGGCATTCAACAAAGTTATTACTGATTCTGTAAGCAGAGATCTCTTAGCTATGCACCTTATTTTTCTGATGTACGTTTCTTGATTAAGTTTTATAGTTTTTTCTGTACTCTATAAAGAATTGTGGACTATTCAATGCATTTAATAAAAACCATCACGAAGCCCCTTTCGTTAACGTGTCTTCAAATTTTATACATTTTTCTGTACTGGAGTTGTGGATATAAAATGTCATGAGGTCCCTTTTCTTAATATTTCTTCTAATGTTTTGTTATCTTCCATTGAATTGTTATAATTTCACTTCTTGCAGGTCGCCATCTGTCTTCATATCATTCTTACAACGGCCGAAATTGTATATCCAATGCTTGTGATTCTTAAGTAAGTATATGCAATCGAACATATGTTTGCTTATGCACTTGTCATGCCTGTGCGGCGAGGCATTGGCGTCTAACTTTTCAACAACAAGTAGAAAACACTGTATCTGCAAATATGCTTTTTAGCAAATATGAAGCTACCAGGACCTTTATGTTAAACAGCAGCATCTGGAAATTTTCTAAGATAAGCTTTTGCAAGAATGTGGTGTCCTTTTGCATTGTTTTAATATCAAACCCTGTAACTTGGTTCAGGTGTGATTCAGCAGTTTTATCCGGCTTTCTGTTGATATTTATTGCCTGCATTGTTTGGCTGAAGCTTGTGTCTTTTGCACATACAAACCATGATATAAGGAAATTGATCATGAGCGGAAAGAAGGTAGACAACATGTCCTACTTTTTCCATCCTTTTTTGAGCGGAATACACTTTTTCCATCTTTTTGCTTCTGATTTACTTGAGGACTAGTAGGCTATAAGTGGAAATATGCGAAACATCTCTCACCACTGCAACCGCTACATTGACATGCCTCTTCTATTAGGTTGATGATGAACTCAGTGCTGCTGACGTTGATAATCTACAACCACCAACTTTAGGAAGTCTCATATACTTCATGATGGCTCCAACACTCTGTTATCAGGTAATTTTCTGATCATCGCAACCAGAAATTCTAAAAGTTGGTTATTTGTATCAGGATACTTTTGCATATTGTCCTGCGTCCTGCCTACCGTCCATCTATCATTGTTTTAATGAACCTGTATGGTGGCATTCTCCTAATTAATTTGAAGAAAGAACAGAAAGATGTTCTGCAGGTTATCTTCTTTTTAGTAAGGCACATGGAAATCTTCTTTTTAGTAAGGCACATGGAATTTTGGTCATCTGCACCTGATCTACTAACTTCAATTTCATATTAATGTATTTGCACATTAATTTATTTATATTAGTTTTTGGATCTAGTCAGTACTTGACACTTGGTCATTTTCTATAGATAGGAGAACGTGGAAGCTAGCAATTCATGTGCCAGAACCTTGATTTTTGATTCCCTCCTCTTTTACCCTTTTTGTTTGGTTCTTATTGCCCTTTTCCTCCCACTTTTCTTCCTTTCCATCTTCCTTTATTTGTTTGATTTGATTGTACTTATGTTTGGCTCTTGTGGGTTTCATCTCTAGCCTACCCCAACTTGCTTGGGATTAAAGACTTTATTGTTGTTATTATTGTCTTTGCTTACAGTTTGGGCCTGTCTCTGATAGGTTCCAAGCTACAATTTTAGACTCAAGTCAGTAGTCAACTTTACTAACAGTTATTGACAATATTCTACATTTTTCGAGATATTTATTTACTTTATTACTGATATCGCATTAGCCTCTAAAGAAGAGCTTACAAGGTCACAAACTTTCAAAAAATAATTTATTTTTCTATTATCCTTGCAGCCAAGCTATCCTCGAACTTCACATATTAGAAAAGGTTGGCTTGTTCGTCAAATTATTCTGTACTTGATTTTCACTGGCGTCCAAGGATTCATTATTGAACAAGTAAGTTGTCCAGATACCATATATATGCTGTAAATATCCTTGTGTTTATTATCATTTGTTGTTGTTATAAACTTGCAGTACATCAATCCAATTGTTGTGAACTCTCAACATCCAATTAAAGGAGGATTACTTGATGCTGTAGAGACTGTTTTGAAGCTCTCATTACCAAATGTTTACTTCTGGCTTTGCATGTTCTATTGCTTTTTCCATCTATGGTAAACTCCCCTTTCTATTTAGAGATAATTGCTTCTTTGCTATATTTTGATCACTAATTGCACGTTTGCCCCTGTTTTCCCATGAAAAACAGGGGCAAATGTGCACCTATAGGCTCAAACATGCAATCACAGATCACCCTTATATTTACAGAATCAGAGGCAACCATGCAGATCACCCTTCTTTTTACACATCCAAATAGGAAAACCACTCCTAAAAAAATAGCACTGGAAGAAAATAATTTTTTTATCCCTGTTGCAATACGCACATCTGCATTGAACTTACATTATTTTTAATCTAAGGTTAAATATACTTGCTGAGATTCTTCGATTTGGTGATCGTGAATTCTACAAAGACTGGTGGAATGCAAAAACAATTGATGAGGTAAAATACAAGTTTTAATCCATATTGATTTGTTCAGTATAGAAAAGAAGTTTGCAAGCAGTACTACGATTTTGTATGATGTTTGCTTCCGCTGCATGTGCTGGTGTACTCGGATGGAATCAGTATTGGAGGAAATGGAACATGGTAAGCCTGCTATTTTTTTTTTTAATCGATCTGTCTCTTCTATTTAAAACAATGGTAGATGTGTATTCAGACATGATATACACAGTTGAAGGTAAACATGATATATAGAGTTGAAGGTAAAGTGGAAAACATAGCCATTTGAAAGCAAAAGCATGAAAAATGGCCATGTCAATATAATGTAATACTATTGAAAATAGGAATCTTAAAATCCCTTTTGCTATGCAAAAAGATGCTAAGCTACAAGTAGGTAAAAGAAAGTAAAGAAATGAACATAGTACTAATTTGTGTACCTGTTTATAATGCTATCCACTATTGTTTTGTTGGGCCAAATATATGATGAGTATTACTGTCTGCATTTTTACAGCCTGTGCATAAATGGATTGTTCGCCATGTATACTTTCCGTGCATGCGAAATGGTATATCAAAGGTAAAACTTCTGTTAATACGATATGAACTTATTACCTAGATTGCATTGCATGACGTGTACAATAAATGGATTGCATCACATGAACATTAAACTAAACTGTAGCTGCATTCTCAATGTTTGCCTAGTAGAGCCGTTGCCATTCCCTCTTTTTCCCTAGGAAATTCTGCACTGAGCAACTAAAGTTGAGTTAGTCAAATCTGTATGAGGCCAGTAACAAACGATGGTTTTAACTGTTTCAGCAATAAGCTGATTTTTTTGTATCAGATGGCCATATTAATGAAACAAACTCAACCAACCTTGGAGGAACTAGGTGCTTTCAACTAAGAAGAACTAGGCATCCAAATTTGTGTAAAAGAGGACCTGAACTTGGGTGGTCAGGGTGTACATCCATACCGAGTTACCTTCAGTTCCTAGATGGCCATAGTAACAGCAATGTCAACTGCCAATTGTAAAATATTTTGTAGATGTATACTCTGTTACGTCTGGAATTGTGTGCTTTCATTATTGTTGTTATATTGAAATGTACGTTATGCTATTTTTTTTACAGGAAGTTGCCGTTTTTATATCGTTCTTTATATCTGCTGTACTCCATGAGGTAATCCCGCTCTCAGTTTTTCTATCCATGTTGGGTTTTTTAAAAGCACTTTTCAGTTGTTTAATACACCCATCTGACCACTTCAACTTCTCTTATGAGCTTACAAGCTATGATGTTGCATCAATAAATGTTATTTATTATACTATTCAATAATTTGGAAGTTAGGAAATCTAACCAAATTATGATGTATTTTCATATGATTGTATGCCAGCTCTGTGTTGCTGTTCCCTGCCGCATACTCAAGTTTTGGGCTTTCTTAGGAATCATGCTGCAGGTAATTTTGTGACATTCAATGGACTATATCACACATTTCATGTTTTTGGTAGTTGTCCTTGTCTGTGGGTAGTCTGCTGTCTTATGAGCCTCATCTCGTGTACGATGTTGAAAATATCCGTCTCGAAGAAGACTACTAGATCCCATCATGTATTCTCATTTGGCCTGTTCTGACACATTTTTCTCTTTCTTATGAATAGATTCCCCTTATCATATTGACATCATACCTCAAAAATAAATTCAGAGACACAATGGTAAGCCATATGTTTCTTGTTTCTGTAGTTACTATTCCTCCTCGATGTGAACCTGTTCTAATCTATGTTATCTTTTATAGGTTGGCAACATGATCTTTTGGTTCTTTTTCTGCATATATGGGCAGCCGATGTGTGTTCTCTTGTATTATCACGATGTGATGAATCGGATTGAGAAGTCAAGATGATGTTTCATAAATCATTTTGTATGTTCCACTTTCGATCCTGGAATCTGGAGCAATAATCTCTATGAAACTATATTGACCCAATTACCTGGCCATGGCCTTATAGTGTTCCATGGAAATGCAGGATATCATCACGATTTCCATCTTTATGATGGCTAACCTCATCGCAACCTTGTATATGTGCATAAGGTTCACTCTGTTGACGCACTATGGCTCAATTTTTTTTGTTCCCCTTGCACTGTGGGTCGGGGGCTTGATGCTCCTCTCTGTAGTGTAATGCCATTACGACACCATCCTCTCCATAGCACCAGAGGACATAAAGCAGGCCTGTAACAGTATGCATGTCTGTAGTCTGATACGTGTGTATGTATCGATTCGGGCAGCTAATATGAAAAAGGGACCTTGTAGTCTCAGGAATTCGATGTTTGGATGCTGACGAAAATGAAATTATTTCTGCTTTGGATGTGAAATGACGCTGCCTGGTAGAGGCTGAATGGTAGAGATGAATTGTGCCATTGCTTGGTTCATCATCTGTAAAATGTTTGCTGAATTGTAAATTAAATTGGGTCTGCTTCTCTTTTCTGAACCCTGTCTCTTCTTTCTCTTAAAAAAATTGTCAAGGACTAGATCAAGCAGTATCACGGATTCTCCATTGATTCAAAGTTAGGTGGATTCTCCATTGACTTCAAAGATTGAGATGCAAAGTAGTTGGACCGAATTGTCACGTGTTCATCGAGCTGAAGAAAAAAAAGCAATTTGTGTTCTTTTTTAAAAAGAAAATAATACATTTTGTCAATTTACTGTGTTCGTAGAAGCCTCTTCGCTTTCGCAGGATAACGCGAATTTGGAACTAGGTCGTGATTATTATTTCACAATTCATGCAAATCGTGTAAATGTTCGAAACTATAAAGATATATATATCCTACGGGCGGCGTCCTAGGACCGGAACCTGGTCCCGATCTTGTTGGCCGTCTCCGTGTCCGTGAGGAACGTCTTGGCGAGGAGGTCGCCTGGGAGGCCGGACCCGAATAGCGCGTCGCCGATGAGCACCAGCCCTGGGTTCTGGCTGCTGAGCGTGGCGTACAGCGCGGCGGGCTCCGTGCCGTTGTTGTAGAGGAAGTGGACGAGCCCCTGCGGCACGGCGAAGACGTCGCCCTTGCGCAGCACCTTGGCGAGCAGCTTGTTCTCCGGGTACGACGTCACGAACCCGAAGTAGACGCTGCCTTCCAGCACCACGGCCGTCTCCGCCGCCCGCGGGTGGTAGTGCGGCGGGAACACGCCGCCCGGCGCCACGTCCACGCGCGCGTGCGAGGCGCCCAGCGTGTTCAGCCCGGGAATCTGCACTGACAGCGCGGAGAACCCGTAGCGGCGGCTGTTGGTGCCGCCGGGCTTGTCGACGCCGGGGAAGAAGAAGTCGTTGGCGACCACGGTTGCAGGGTCCTTGCACGGCTGCCCGTTCACGTGCACTGCATAATGTGATGTAGACGTCTCAGATCATATGGCTCTGCGTCGCGTACTGAACTGCTGATTACTGAGAGTGCAAATAGATGATGATTCACCTTTCGATGTGGGATCGGCGACGCAGAAATCCTGGACAGGGTTGGGGTCGAATGCCGCGCCATGACCGGCGCCAAGAGCAACGGCAGTGAACGCCAGCAGCAATGCGCTAACCATGGTGTGGTTGATGGATTTATTTGACGAACGAGAGAAGAATCGTTCGCTGCTTGCTATCGTTGCGTTTTGCCTGCGATTCGTCACACATATAAATAAGTGGCAAGGGCTTGCTGAACCAAGGACTAAGGAATGGTCAATGTCGTAAAAGGAATGGGATTGCTTGATATAGAAATTACTTCATGGGTATCAATAGGAATTACAACTCGTGTTGAATATCCGCCAGCTACCACATCATAATATCATATTCATATTACATATTGAAAAATTAAACAAGAGGCGAATTTGGAACACTCAATTTCTCTAAATGTCTTTCAATAAAATCAGGATCAGAGCTTTTTTCTCTAAAAAAAAAGAACATTCACGTGTTCACGTCTGCAATTCTACTTCCTAGAGAAAAAAAGTAAGCTGTTTCACTAATGTAAGTCTATGTATTATGAATTTGTGATTTGTGAAGAATAACTTCATTTAATATAATTTGGGGTGGTGCTTCAAGTTCAACTTTTTACATAATCTTAACAGTATTTTGTTTGTTTCTATGCTTTATGCAGTTTGTGTGACGAAGCAATTTTCAGCTGCAAATGGTGCACATATATAAGCACAATTTACCTGATCCCCAAATATTCAAATGGATGTTCTTGTCAAATGCACCATGTGCCTCGCCCAATCCAAACATTTGGTAAGGCCCTGTGTGGCTGCGTTGGCTTCAATCCAAACAACCCCTAACTTACACTTCAACCCTTTTGCTGTCTTAAACTGTACCTTTTCGTTCCTTCAATCAGTTAGTTTGTCTTTATACTCTAGGTGTTCTTGTCTTTTAGTCCACTTTTAGCTCACTTCTGCACTAATCCAGGCTGTGTGTTTGGGAGACAGACACAATGATCAATACGTAACCAAGCCAACAATTCTTTTCTTTTTTATGCGACCAGGGCAACAGTTCTTTTCTCCTACCGTAAACAAAACACACAACCCTACCGCAGATAATAAGTTAATCTACGTACACATGATTTGCAGAACAACTAATAGTTATTATTTGTTGACGGCTGTAGCAAACTCATCCTCACTTCCCTGTTCCATACTAATACTACCAAAGTCGTCCTGACTTCTAATCCGTGCTGCCAGACTCGTGTCATGCTTTTTTTTAATAGGGCTTTGTGCCGATCCACCAGGTCCGATTTTTTGGGGCAGGTCTACACACCACTAGACTAAAGTTGAAAGTGAATGCTATAGCCCAACTACCGTACCCCTCAGAAACAGCCGTGTCCTATTGTTCCGATTTTTTTTATTTTTAGTAAATAATGAAAGTAGAATTTTAATAGTAGTAATTCAACCAAGAAATTAAAAAAAAATAGTAAGGACGTCATGCAGAAGAGCGTCCCAATCAAGACTCTGTTCTTCTCAGCGCCCACTCGAGGACGCTAACGGCGATAGAGTCCCCTTCTGATTCGCTCTGTTCTAATCATCGCGGTGCCACCTGCTAATGAAAGAATCTTCTCACTGCTGCTGGTGTGTACAGAAGGTAACCTAATTGTAATTCACGTAACTCTCATGGTAGAGATGACAGCTCTCTCTTATTCGTCCTACCCTATCAAACAACTTACTGAATCACCAATCCTTAATCCCTTGGATCGGTCTCCTATTTCTCTTGTTTGTTGCAAAATCCTCAGACCTGTTACATTGATAAAAATTCAGAACGTCATATTATCTGGATCTATTTCACCGAGTGATCTTGTCAACTCTTGGCCCAACACCCGGTATGGGGCATGCCTGTATTAGTGTGAGTTGCAAATTTGCAATGGAGTCGGCACCTGCTCCGAGCCTCCGAGGGAGTGGAGTAGCTCGACAGCACGGCTCTGCAAGTCGTCACGTGCTGATTGTTGAATCCATTTGATGATAGAACTGGTAGCAATTTAGAAAAAGAAGCGGGAATTTAGTGTGGATGTGAAGCAAAAGAAGCAATTGAGAAGGACTAGCTTCGTAGTGATTATCAGAGTTGAAATCCTTCAGAGTGTTCAGGTTGTAATGGTGTCTAGAGCTTGGCGTGTGTGTGCGTCTGGTTGGCTTCTTGTTTGTTGAACCATGCAAAACAGAACAAAATTGGACAACTACTCTCTGTCTCTCGTAACAGCTTGACAATCATCTGAGAGTTATTGAGGCATGACATGACGTATGAGATCTTGAGGACAAAGGGACCAACAACATCGAAAGACATACAAAAATTTTGCCTCTCTAATCCAATGGACAAAGGATCTGTGCATCGGACGCAACTAGAGAATAGAGCAGAAAGAAGATCACCTAAGATTTCCATAAACTTCAATTAGTTGAACGAACCGGACGCTACTGATTTCAGCGTCCACGAAAGGATGTTATGGAGAAGGGAGTCCCGATCTGGACGCTATTTTTTTGAGCGTACTTCCTAAGATACTCCATTCCATATTGCACGTAGGCTAGAAATAAAGGAGCAAACGCCGAAACAATAAGAAGAAGAGTGAAATGCATTGTGAGTCCTTAAACTGTGATTCTCATCTAAATCTATCAACTTTTAAAACATCCATCTGAATTCATGGACTAATCATATAACTAAACTTAGATCCATACATCTTTGTCTTAATATTTTTTTCTTATGTGGCAGTGCCAATGTGGCCATGGTGATATGGATTGCTAATGGGAAATTTCGGCTTGGGATGCACCAAAATGTATAGCACACGAAGGTAAACTCATTCAAGGCATTCTTGGAGACTTCAATGATTGCAAGGACACGAGGGAGAGCTTGAACTTGGAAAGTAAGTACTCCCTCCATCTCCGAAAAAGTGACGTTCTAACAAAAAGAGCGAAACTCAAGAGTCAGTGTATTTTACCTTGCTGCTCTTATTAATTGCGATGCCAGTGGTGGGCAGGGAGCTGCGGGGGACGAAGGCAGCATCGTTTCGCACGAGCTCTGTTAGATCTAGATAGAACATTCCTTTTTTTTTCTTTTTTTATTGGGTATGGGCATGTTTGTTTTCGGTTTTCTAGGTACGGACTTGTCCGTTTGTTTCAGGTATTGGGTCCATCCCACCCACAACGATACTCTTTTCTGGGACAAAATTCGAACGCTAAAGTGTCATTCTTTTGGGGACGAAGAGAGTAGCAAGAAAACTTCATTTGCAGTGTCATTCAGGTGGACATGATGTTTGTGGCTAAGAAGAAGGCCACATGAGGGAGCTCGGCTGTGATTGCGCGTGGTGGCTGAAACAGAGAACGATGGGAATGTAAAATCTGGCGGCAATGCTTGTTTTTTGAGCCTGGCCTTGACAAATAGGATGGAAAGAGGGGGAGAGAGTGTACCACAGCATCCGTTGTTGTTGGCACAATCAAATCAACTAAACTCACTTGAATGAAGAGGTATGGACCTAAACTTAGCTACATAATTAGTTCGTAAATCTAGATGAACGTTTTAAGACTTCGGTGAGAATCCTGAAATAGTTCTTATATCCATAATGCATTTCACTCAAAGAAGGAGAAGAAAACCACTCTCGTTTGTAGCAGAGCAAGCATATAACGAATACAGGTCCTAATACGTCTTCCTCTTTGTCACCAACGACACAATAAGGATCCGATAGTCTCCTTTACCACATAGAACGAGTCACCGGGTAAGTCACAATTTTTTGAATCATTGCGTTTCAAAAAGAAAGCAAAATGAATAAGAAGAATGCAACATGTATTTTGGGGCATATTTTCACGCAAATAGGTGGACTTTGTGATATACTTTTAAACAACAAAATGATTTCTAGCTCATTTCACCTTCTCAGCTTGAATTTTTATCAAAATGGAGTGTCTGTTGTGAATACAAAGTGGATGTAATGGCCTGTCATTATTGATACTGAAAAAAGAAAGGGCAAATTCCTTATCAACCACTCATAAAACTTCAACTTCCTTATCAACCACTCAAATTTTTGAAGTTTCTTATTAGCCATCGGTCTTATCTTTTGTTCCTTATTCACCACTATCATTACTTCATGATGTTAAATAGAAGGAAAAAAAGATGGATTTCCCTTTTTTATAAATATATGGGGTGTTGAATGTGCTCTCTTATTTGAAAAATATCAATATTATTGTTTTATATGCCTTGAAAATATATTATTGTATGTATGATCATGTTTTTTCTCTCAAATATATAGATGTAAAAATTGACTTTTTCATATGCAGGGAATTGGTTAATAAGAAAACTTTAGTATAAAAATAACAATAGGAGAAATCAGTCTTTTCTCATTCGATTTAACACCAATAAGTGCTGGCAGTGGTGAATAAGAAACAAAAAACTAAAAAATGATGGCTAATAAGAAACTTCAAAATTTTGAATGGTTGATAAGGAAATTGAAGTTTTATAAGTGGTTAATAAGAAATTTGCCCAAAAAAAAAAAGAGTTCAGTCAAAATGTAAATTAAAATTAAAATATTTCCATATCTGCATCGAACAACAATACATGAGATAAGCCGCACTTGCGAGTATTTGTCCATGTATATCATATATATGTTGAGATAGTTTTGTGGTATCAGCAAAATAACAAAACACCAATGGTAAAAGAAGGTAATAATGTATGATTAGCTACTGTTCAAATAATGACACTCAGCTATGATAGTACAAATAAGTATTACATCTTTTTGTGGTTCTCAAACATCTAATGATATTTGTGGACAGATTCACTTAACAAACTCTTTCACAGGTTGAGGTATGCCTTGTTCAGATTCATTCGATCTGCCCAGCAATGCCAAGCGGTGCAGGATGGGCCTAACTACGGTCATCTAAACCCAAGGCAAATTTCAGATGAAATTTGAGAACAAGGAACCTAATCATGTATCTTCGGTGAATATGCAATCTCTTTTTCTGTGAGTAGCGTACATGTATTCTAATCCCTAATAATTAATATATACTCAAACTATGTAACAACATAACAAAAAAAATCATTTCCTCCATCCATCTTTTCATCCTCTTCTGAAGCAATGTACATCCATTCTCTGTATGGACTAATAAAAGAATAACAAATGGGTATCTACAAAGTAACAACCTGTAGAGTCAAGTACACAACAAAAAAATGAACTTGGTAATTAAACTAGCAGCAAAAAAAGTCACTGGCCCGTGAGCAATATCTGGCCAGTTAATTTGCTGTTCTCCTAGATTATCTAATCACCTAAGCAAACAATGAAACAACAACAGAATTGTTCACTGCAACCTGCTCCTCTTGAAGTCAGGGAGAGTGAGTGACACCGTGGTCGGAGGCTGGAAGCCCACAGATGCCAGCCTCGGCGACAGGATCATCGCCGGGCTGGGCCGGGGGGACGGCACTGGGTCCCTCTTCCTCGACGACGGTGAGCCGGTGAGCCTCGGCGACAGGTTGACGTGCTCCAGGGCCCTGGACTGGAGGTCCTGCGGGTAATCACGAACGCACCGGATTCGGGGGCCCGTGCCCGTCGACCACCGGCACGTCAGGTGGTTCTTGCCGTGGTCAGCGTCACCACTAACCGGTGTCTTCGGCTCCTCCATCTCCTCCTCCAGCTTCTGAACTGAACTGTTCGCCTCTTCGCTGGACTCAGGGTGGGCGTCAGTGTCATCTTCCTCTGCTTCACTCATGCTTCCGTCGCCGGATGTCAGGTGACTGTCACCCTCGACCTCAGGTTCGCTCAGCTGCTCGTCGATAGCTGCAGCTGCTGCGTTGTGATCTTTGTGGTCGGAGACGACGGCGTCAGGCTGAGCCTCAGATTTTCTCAGCAAGGAGTACTCGTCATCTTTGTCGATTGGGCATTTCTGAAACAAACAATCGGGTTCAAATGTCATTACAGTTCTGAAGATCAAAATGCATGCAGATTGTGGATTAGCGTGAGATGTACTAACATTTACCTTGACGTTGGTGAGGTCAACACCGTTCTCCTCAAGGTATCGGATGAAATCTCTGAAATTCTCTTCAGTTGGAAGGTAGTGCCCGCTGTATGGCCATATTGCCTGAAAACATTCAGCAACTCTGTCAGTCATATCAGGTAGACTTTCTGAAATGCACATTATTTTTCTTTTTATGATTTTAAACTAGATTTATCTTTCAATGCCAACATACCTTTAGGATTCCTTCTTTGACAACCAATCGCCCAGCAGATGTTATGGCTCCACCGGACAGAAAACTCGAGTGTTGAAACGACCCTTTCTTCTTCTGCTCATCGCAAAAACATACGACGGAGGTTCAGAAGCAATGCAGCAAGCAACTGATGGAACCTACATGTTACATCGCATATATCTGCGTGTATGTGTGATGCTAAAATTGCAATCTCTTTAACTGAAAACTTATGTTTACCTGTCCAACATAAAGTGCCTTGGTGGTGCTGAGAACAAAAATCCACTTGGAATCATCTGAAGTGTGCAGAAGGAGACCATTTTTCTTGTAGATAAGTTTTCCACCCTCCACTATAACTTCATACTCTTGCCTCTCTTTCTGCAATTCAGAACAGAACAGGACACAGGAGAAACGATCAGTCGATAATCTTCTATATATTCATTTAACTGATATTTCAAATATTTTTCCCCATGATTTATTTAAATTACTCCCAAGGGTCGAAGAACATACTGGTCCAAGATACTTGATGCACTGGCTCTGAAGTTTACTCCTAGGGCATTTCTCAAGGTTCACTTCTTTGCCCTCCCCAATGTCCAGCCTGTTCAGTATAAAGTTCCTCCCGTCAGTCTCATTTTCAAACTGACAGAAAAAAAAAATGAAAAACAACAGAAGTCCAGGTGTAAATACCAATAAAAGAAGGGTTCTGTACTCTCACTCTTGGACCAGACATCATAATAGATGTGCAAATTGTGGCCATATCGATGCCTCGGGTCAATCTGTCAAGCAACCACACACAAAAGCAGCAGCACTATCAGTAAACTAATCAGTCGCAGCAATCTCAATAGAGGTTAATCACTTGTTTAGCTCCTAGGTTAAGTAGCATCGTCGTGACTTACAGCTTCGAGCCAGTGCTGCCGCGCCAGCTTCTGCGCCTTGCCGTTCTTCGACAGCCCCTTCCCAACCTACGAGAACCCAACAAAAAAATAGCTCGCGTCAGCAGCTGCGATTCCGATGGGAATTCCAGGCGCATCTCACACGCATTCATTGGACAACTGTAAAGCGGCGACCTCACCTTGGCAGCTCTCGTCCTCGCGCGTGCCCACCGCGACGCCGCCGTCTCGGGCTTGTCGCCGTTGTTGAAGAAGGAGATGGAGCTGTGCTTCAGGGACGCGAAGTCCAGCGCCTTCCACCACAGCTCCTCCACCACGACGGCGCAGTCGGCGAGGTTCCGCCGCGTCCGGTAGCTCTTGTACACCTTCTGGAGCTTCACCGCCGCCGCGTCGAGCTCGCATTTGGGGCTGGGGGAGGCGCAGGGGCTTGAAGGCGCCATGGAAACACATGAATCTCTCTGGGCTAGCTCCTCTGCCTCCCACTGCTTGAAGCTCAGTGACTGCAACAAGCTACGCTTCTGGTGTTCATCCCAAGGAGGGGAGACTCTGTTCACCATGCTGATGTCCTTGTCGTTCGTCCGCGGACTGGAGATCTTGACGCCAAGAACTTCAGCCCATGAGTTGCGGAACAATCCCATAAACTGAAAGTTGATTGTCCTGCAAAAAAAAAAAAGAATAAAAAAGTTTCAGATGTGCAAATTCAGTGTAAGATGGAACAGTGATCATCAAACGCAACTTGCAACAAGAAACAGGGAGAGCGGTTGAGCTCTAATGCGTAATAATGACATGGTCAAAGTCAGAGAGAGAGGAATGAACCAATTGCTTGGAACAAATCAAGTAGCCGGCAGAAACGACTCAGAGACCAACGCATCCAAGAAATTCCACAGCTGGCACAACAGCACCAATAAACAAAAAAGCTGAACCCAAAAGGAGCAGCCAGGCGGCAAAAACGTGCAGTTCCAACGACGAAATATATTCAGAAAAAAAGACAAAGATTTGAACTTTTTTATATGTAGGATCGCTGCATCTGAAACAACCAAACAAAATGAAGAAAAAGGTTGCATTCAAGATCCACATCCATGACCAGAACGTGTTATGTAGCCTTTCCTATCCACAGACTACAGAGTCTGAACTCGTCTTCTCCTAGAGAAATAAGAGCGTCACCAAGCAGCTTCAGAGTTCAGACTGATTGCGGAGACATTGAACAGCAGGCGGAGAACTAAAAGATCACAAATTGATTCTGCATTTAGCTTTTTGTGCTCATATTCGTCATTTTACATGGAAGAAGAGGCATCGAAGAAAAAACTAATCCATTAACGAATCACGAATGCATCATATACTAATTCCAATAGGGGTCTTCAGAACCGAGGAGCTCACGCAATAATTCCAATCGAACCTAGATGTCCGAAACTAAGAACAGCAAGACCGAAATTGAAAGAACATGCTTCGTACCTGTTGCTGGTGGTCGTGGAGATGAAACCCAAATGATAGAACAGAGACCTTTGTCGAAAACAGAGGAAGAGCTAGGATCTTGGGAGCTGAGAGAAATCTATGGAATTGGCAGGAATACGATGTGGCTAGCTGTTTATGTCTTGCAAACTCAGGGTTGTCACTGCTCCCGTCTCATATATATATATCGAAATCTAGGACTGGACCCTCTCCATTGCGGGCCCACTGCTCCCCAAGATATGTGGAAAAAACGGAGGCGCACAGGCTGAGTATTTTGCTCCCCAAGAAACCTCAGTGAGTCTTCGCCTCTTCGGTCACTGCTGAAGTAGCAGCCCGCGGCAGTTCCTGCTTTCAAAGGGTTGACCGTTCTGACAAACCTGCCTTTTCAATAAAGACCCTGTTGTATTAAACCCTTTCATCTTTCAACCTGCAATCTTCTTCCACTCGTAGGAATTGTACGGATGCATGTTTCCAAAAAAGGGAAATGTACGGATGGACATCGATCTATGGATGAACCATTTCAGATGCGATGCTGTCTGAAGAACCAATTTACATCTCAATGATTCATGAGAATATTCATTTTATATCAATGTAAAAATTAGGTTTTTTATTTGGCCCTGGTAAGAATTCTTTTAGTTATTTAATAACAATTTCAAACTATCAAACTAATGTGATTGAAATACCTCTCTAATGAGAATTTGCCTGGTAGCAACGAATGCATTAGGTCCTATGTTAGGAAAATACTAGTAGTGTTTAAAAGTACGGGTCTTTCAACCACTTGTGTATTTTGTGCTTTAAACAAGGAATAAGTTATCTACTTTACTCCATCTAACAATTCACTTCTTATGTTTTACCCTTTAAACAAATTTTATCAATTTACTCCTCAAGGGATTTAAGTTGGAGCAATTTACACCTGTATGCGGTTTGAATTTTTATTTCTCCATGCAATTCGAATTTAAACCTCAAATTTTATATGATGGTACATGCATAGTACTCTATAGTAAAATAGAAGTAATAATATATCTCTTAACAATAAAAAATCAAATACATGAAAAGTATTCTCAAAATAATTATGGTTTAATTGTTTTAGATCGTCCTATAAAGTTTTCAATCAAAAGTTTGTTTCAATGTAGAGAAACAAAAAGATAAATTTTAGTAATGCTTATATTGCATTGATTTAGTTTTAGGGACTAAATCAAGTTAGAATTTTGTTTTGAATTAAGTGACATAGTGAAATGTTGAGGAAAGTATAGTAGAATCCTTAATAAACAACAAAGATTAGCCTGAATAATCATGAAAAATTCCAAAATTTTCCAACATATAGTTGTCTTCTACTAATATAAGCAAAGTATGAAAACTAAATTTTGCATGAGAAGAATCTTATTTGAATAGTTTAAGTAATAAATGGATCATTCGACATTTAGTTTCAAGGCAAAGAAAAAATAAAGAAAATCATTGAGCATTAAAATGAAAATTTTCTGATGACACTATAATACACTCTATTTGAAAACAGAAGTTGTCAGGCTATTTCTTTTTTAAGAATAGAGGCTTGTACCTCCACTATTCCGCAATATAAGGCTCGATTTTGTCGGTGCTTCTCAAAGTGCTTTGCTCCAATTTTAGGAGAAGCTCTTTCAAAGAGTAAAAAAAAAAAGCAGTGTTTACTCATTTTGAACTTGTCAAATTTGTACTAGAATCTAAAAGTTTAAAAATATAGCTTTTCATAGATTTTCCACCATCTTTGTAGTTGAGTCTACAAGAGAAACCATTTTGCTAAACATTTTTTTTTCATGGAAGCTATTTTAAAGAAGCTAGTGCTGAAGCCGAAGCTATGGTCCTTTCACACACTCACCCTAAATCCGAATGTCCAACTCTATAACAAAATGGTGGGTGTGTCTCATCATCAGGTGACAGAGATTTTATTTATAGCTCAGTCAATAAAAATTAGTTTCATCTTCATATAAAAATGTTCCATGTGTATATCAAGTTAGTTCTAGATTTGTAAAACAAAACATTTCATCTTTCAATAAGAAAAAGTTAATATGTCCTGCATACAGCGAGTAATTAATATTATGTATGAACGCTTCTGGAACAATTTTATAAAATAAAATAAGGACAACAGCCAAAAAAAATTAAGTGTTGTTGATTGCACACCTGATAACATTATTTTGTGGGTACCATACAAAAAAGTAAAGAATTTTTTGTGATTCGTTCAATAAGAGAGAGAGGCACCGCTGTCATTCATGGATGCGTATATGGTCACTCACGAAGAAGTGGGCAGTGTGGATGGGGGGGGGGGGGGTGGTTGACAGCGGAACGAAAGCAGCCGAGGAGGAGGAACAAGTCATAGGGTTGGACCAGATCCGAGGCGTACACTGCATGCTCGGACCTTGAGCTATGGGGCCGTCAAGGACGTTGATTCAGCCATGCATTTGGCAGTTTTGCAGCTGCTCCCTTTACTTTTTCAGAATCTTGGACTTATATCCTTATAAGATGTACAATCTCATCCATAGATGTATGATCCAACGGCTGAAATTAGAAATTTTCACATTTCCAACTTTTACATTATTTTCACCTGATATGCTCTCTCTCATATGCATATATACTTTATCCCAAAATATAATCATTTGTTGACTTTAGAAATCACCTTTCACCTTTTATTTTATTCAAACTTTTTGTTAAAAAAATATTTATTTTGTTATAATATATTTCATTATTAGATATATTTCAAATATGATTTATTTATTTTTGTATTTGTCATAATAAATTTGAATAAGACAAAAGCTCAAAAATGATTTCTAAAGTCAACAAATGCTTATATTTTAGAATACAAGAAGTAGTATAGTCACAGAAAAATAACACTTCATATTTAGTTGATTATCCGACAATTTATTCATTCTTTATGGCAGTGGAGTATATATTATAGAATAAGGTTTGTAGAAAGACGATGGAAATGACTGCCATATAGTATATACTTTGATGTATGTGCACAAAGTAGTTGATGTGCGTAAAGCGTGATGGATGACACATCTGACAAGGATCAGCTTAATTAACGCTGAGATAGGATGATGGTTGGTGTTTTTCTTTTATCTATCCGTAAGAGAGGAAGGTGACCCTCTCTTATGAGGCTAATCCTAATGGACAGTTTTATTTTAATATTTTTAAGAGTGTCATGTTATCTTAATTAGTTTGAAATTATAAATAAAATTATCTCTTTAATATATAGTTTTATTTTGGTAGCCTGAAAAGAAGATGGTGTTATGAAAGACTTATCCTTTTTTGTAAAATAAATATGATCTCACACGGACAGGGGTCAATATAAAATTAATTCCGGGAGTCAAAAGTCAAAACATTCCGAATGACCTGGATAAAGCGAGACTGGAACCCTTCGGTCAAAAAGCCAATTGTCCAGGGGTCTCCGTGCATTTAGACTCTGAGCATACACAATAGCGTGGCCCATGACATAAGCGCTGAGCTGTGCCTTGTTTCGTACTCGCTCTGTGCTATTGAAAGTGTTATTGTCGCTTCCTGATAAGTAAATTATTTTTAACTTTGATTAATTATATATAAAAATTTATTAATAATTATAATATATAATTAGTATCATTAGACAGATTATTAAATTTATTTTTATAATTAACTTATTTAGAGATATAAATATTATTAATATTTTTTATAAATATAGTTAAATTTAACAAAATTTAACTGACACGTATACCATAACGACACTTTATGGGAGGAAGGCAGTAGTCATGCTACGCCTCTGTGGGCTATGGCTCTCTTCGACACCTACAGGTCCGGTACGCATGCGAGGTTACATGTCACTGCATGTGGGATCTGCTGTGATGTGTACACGGTATTGTCCACCTAAGAAAATTCGTAAATATGATTTGAAATCTCCGTCCATCACAATATTAGTCACGCCAATTTCCACGATCGGACCATTGCATGCGTACCTAAATCACCTACCTGTTTGCTAATCGCCTACATCACCACATAGCAACGTCACGCACTGGTATTAAATAAGCTACTATGTGGTGATGAGCACCAAGAACCTCGCAAAAAATAAAAAAAAAGGATGAGCACCAAGTTTACAAATGGCGGACTGACACGCTAGTACGCCATTACTGTATTAGGAAGACCTCATGAACCCAATTACCCAATGCACGGCTTGTTGTTGTTGGGCGTAATCGACCTAACCAGCAGATGGCAGTCATTAAGTAATCCATTTGAGCCAGGGGCAGACACAAGAGCCTGCCCCCACCCCCACCCCCACCTCCTATGTTAGGTGCACTACACTCTTAAATACCAGAATTTACTCATTCCGTCTCAAAATAAGTATTGTTATGGTTTTTGGTCAATTTTTTTAATCTTGACTATATTTAGAAAAAATATTAATAATATTTATATATTTAAATAAGTTTTTTATAAAAATAGATTCAATGATCTATCTAATGATACTAATCATATATTATAAATATTAATATTTTTTATATATAATTAGTCAAAGTTAAAAGCATTTGACTCCTCGAAAAGCAGAATAACACTTATTCTGAGACGGAGGGAGTAGCATATATTTCAGTATAAATCTTCAATTTGACCCCTCAATACCTAAGTACTACTATTTGGTCCCCCCCCCCCTCTCAAGGTGATTTTCTGGCTCCGCCCCTGATTTGAGCTGGCACGAGTGACGTCGAAACACATGGCATGTCCATTCTGTTATAAACAGGGAAAACAATAAGATTTTGTAGCTTGTTCCTATATATGAACTCTTGTGTGCGCGTGAGGTTTTGAAAAATTACTAACTACTCTCTTCGGATTTAAAATGTTGAAACAACCATCAAATATTTTGTTATAATTTATTTTATCATTAAATAAAGTTAAAATCAACTTTATAATTTTATATATTTGAACTAATATTTTAAATAAAACGAATGGTCAAACATAGCCAAAAAAGTCAACGACATCAATAATTTAAATCTGGAGGAACTATCTCCAAAATATTTTGAACATTTTTGCTTGTTGAGCTCTTTTCATGCCATCTCAAAAAAAAAAAAGATTCACATTCTCCTACTAGTATTAAATAATTGGAAGAGAGAGAGAGAGAGAGATCATGGGACTCTGTTTTGTTGTGTCCGTAACCAAATGTATTTTTACAAGATTTTTCTTTTTTGCTTTCTGTGCGAGCATTTAGTGTTCGTATGAAACTGTAGAACACTTGAATACCACAATCGTATAGGACTTTCACAGAAAATAGTTCAATTTCACAAAGAAAACACACAGTCGAGAAAATTTTCAGTCCAAAGGGACTGACCACTAGAAAGCAATTCATATTTGGAGCGAAAAATCATTGTTTATGTCTAACACTTGTACCAGCCCACAGCAGAGAAGACTCCAACACGATTCTAGCCTCGATCAGCACCTGCTCGAATTACACAAAACAGTATTGTAACAAAGGAGCATGCATGAATGACAATTGATACGGACAGAAATGTCAACTGAAACTAAAGAGGGCTCACGGAAACGAACAGAGACTGTTTCTTGGGAACGAAGCTTTTGCTACCCTGCCCGTGTACGACCTGTCGGGTCAACGATTATTGGACGCGTCGCGATTAAAGCTTGAGCTTCACTGCAAAGCTTCTCCATTGACAAATCTTATTAGTGCCCTCTTATCCATTATCCTCATCCGCTGGCATGCAGCGACTTGATTACTGGTGACACGTAGATGGACTGCCCATCTGTGTTTTGCGTTATTACGAGTATATTAGGTTCGTTCTATTATTGTGCCTACATTTCCTCTCGATATTATTACAGGTACCTGCACGAAGCATTTCCACATCTGTTGAGGTGAGGCATTCAAACGACCAGGCTCAACTAGAGGTATCAATAGGAATAGGACTGCCACACCGAAAGCTTCGCCATCAAGGATACACACACAGCTGCCACGGTGCGTGTACAGATATCGGAGCCAAGACTTTTGTGCAGGATAGGTGACTGACTCGTGGACTCGGCTTGGGTTGGGATTTTGTAAGGTCGGGTTGCCGCGGGGAGCAACGCGTTGTTCTGCGTGCCGGTCTCCCCTGAGCTCTACGAAACAGACTTTGAAACGACGAAAAAGTGGCTCCGCCCCGGAATTGTTCAATTCAACAACTTTTCGCTCTGGTTGCGCACGCACGAAAACCCAACTCTCACATCCATCCTAAATCGGTTTGCACTGCACGTACGTTCATATTGGCGACAGATTCACTCTGCAGCTCCCACGACAAAGGTGAGATTTGAGAACGAGTCCAACAATTGACTAAGCTGGAAGGAGTCGTTTGCTGGGTCAACTTATATGACCCAAGTGGTTACGTCATCATAGTTCTGAACGAAACAAACAGACAAGGTGACACTTTTTCATTCCTTTCAAACTTCAAGTTCGACCAGTACAGTACCTTCAGGATGCACGAGGGCTAGTTCAAAGAGTTAAAAGGCGTACACAACATACGTAGGCACGGATTGTTTAACTCCTCTCAGTGAGTCAAATATTACAGAGGACCAAGAGTCAAATATTACAGAGGACCTCAATCAGCGAATCAAATAGGTGGCAAAATGTTGACAACAATTGTGCCATTTTAAACTTATAAATCACTCCGGCTGTTTTCAACAAATTAAATGACGTTGACTACGAAATTATTTCCCCTTCAATTTATTCTAGTATCCAAAGAGTCAAAACTTGTAATTGAGCAATAATTTATATATAGGGTTTGGGGACACAAATAATTTTATTGTCTGGTTTCTATTGTTGAAACGTCTCTGTGCATATATTACCTAAATTTTCAATTGTTGCTTACATGAAGGCTCTCTGAATCTTCTATGAATGTACCAGGAACTTCCAGCCTAAGGCCCATAATGCTAACTCATGTACGTCAGCTAAAAAACTGTTAAATCCAGTTTGAAAGCAAAGGATTGAACTTGTTCCAGATAAGTTCACCGGTTCAATTGAGAAGACAATATGTCAAGGCCTTCTTCATAGAAAAATGTCATGGCTACGGACTGCTTCAAATTTATGGTAGTTATTATTTGAGCATGTTGAGTATGGACAAGCACGGTCTATGCCATGACATTTTTCTTTTATCGATTCAAAACAATCGTCTTTAACTTGAGGAATTCATCTGGAGGAGCACGATTGAGTAAGATCATGTAAGCTAGCCCTCTTGCAGCGAGAAGGATCGCACCATGTGGATCAGATATTTACCTGCCATTTGAGCCCATCACACTCTATGTTGCTAAAGACCAAATCATTCCTAAGTTGCCCAACAAATAGTCGTTGTCCCAATCAGGATTTTGTTCCTAAGTTTCCCAACCACGCCCTCTAGCCAGTGACCATTTTAATAATCTAAATTCATAGGAGGCATAATATTAAAATAAACTTGAACCACTCTTCAAACAAATCTAACAACATGATAATAAAAAAACAAGTGTTGTATGTCCTCATCTAAATTATAAAATAATATTTTAAACTCTCTTTCTAATGTCTTCTTGCCAAATTATCCTTGGTCAGGATAATTTATTTAGTTAAATACCAAGCAAAGATCTTGATTCTCAAGGGCAATTTGAGTTTCCAAATAATCTGATTTATGCAACATAACATCAGGTGTTGAGCCAGAAATCGATATATTGATCGAATCAAGAATCTCCCATGTTGATGAAGGCCCCAAGAAAAAAAAAGTCTCTCCAATCTATTAGCTATATATTCATTAGTATGGCCACTAATTGATGCCATGCTAGTAATTTGCTACCCACTAGGGATCGTCTAAAAGATATGTTTAAAGAAACAAAAGATAAAATCGCATTAATCATGACATCTTTCTTTCTAACAATATTATAGAGGCTCAAAAAGCGGTCCATAAGAGTGAAGTTTCCTATCCACTTATCTTCCCAGAATCTCATTTGAGTACCATCACCTAAGTTGAACTTTCTCATCCTCATGAAATCATTTTTGGTCTTCATAAGGCTAGACCAAAAATCTGGCCAAAAATGTGAGACACCAGAGACGTTGTAGTTGAGTAACTGTTTTTTTCTTAAATATTTATTCCTAAGAATTTTTTTGCCAAATTATGCCCTTATTAATTAACTTGAATAACCATTTACTGAGAAGACACTTATTTTATAGATTAAGATATAGAATTCATAGGCCACCTTGGTGCTTCAGTGCATAAAATTCCCCATTTAGTCAATCTATATTTTTTCTTATGTCCGTCCCCATGTTAGAAAAATCTAGACGTATAATGGTCTAGCTTTTTTAAGACATGCCTTTGAGACTTCAAAGAAAGAAAATATAAACATTGGAAGCCTACTTAGGATCAAATTAATAAGCACTAACCAACCACATATAGGCAATAGTTTTCCTTTCCAAACTTTAGCCTTTTCTGAAATATCTCCTCTACCTCCTTTCAATCAATATTTCAAAGTATTCTATGATGCATCGGTATTCCAAGGTATCTAAATGAGAATGATCCAACATCACAGCTAAAAATATGTGAGTATTGAAGCGTTCTGATTTTACGGTGTGTTTGACAGGGCTTTATGTTGCTACTTATTGCGAGTGCTTATGTTCAATAAGCAGTTTGAATTGCCAAACATCAAAATAGCATAAGTGCTTATGAGGTATAAACACTTATAAGCACTTTGCTATTTTATACTACCATAAGCACTTTTGACAAAACAACAAAACATAGCTTTTAGTGTTTATGATGGTTCTCTCTCTCAGATAAGTAGTTTGTACAAATAAGCATAAACAATTTTATCAAACGGGTTGATTGCTTATGTTACAATAAGTACTATAAACAGTTTTGACAAAATAAGCACTTTTAGCACTATAAACACTTTGAGCATAAGCCCTACCAAATACATCCTTACTCATGAGCCGTGACAAAAATAAAGGCTATAAATAATCAGCAATTGAGTGATTAGAAAAATGATAAGCTGAATTTCACGCTTAAATGGTGCAGTAGACGCATAACAAAAGTCTTTAATTTTTTCACAAAACTGGATGTGTGCTACGCAAAGTTAATTTCACAAAAGTCTTTAATTTTTTCAAAATCTCCCAAGCACACATCTGGCAAGTGCTACATTTCACAAAACTAAGGCTTACCAGATGTGTGCTTGGGAGATTTCGATGACTCTGCTCAGCTAGCTAAGGCTTCCTTGGCAACCAAGCTGATGCTTTGCAAATATAATACGGCGCCCTAAAAATTTATGCATATGAATACTGCAGTAGCTGGTGTGTAGCCCTAGCCGTGTAGGATCAGGTCAACAAACATTTGTGGTTGCTTTGTGGTGAGGGTTCAGACGGGCGTTCGTGACACGACCGGCCGGGTGGGGTGACAGCTCAGTGGTAGTTGTCCCATGCCTAACTATCTAGAATTTCTTGTGCACAAACACCATGCTCCGTGCAATGCGTGTACGGAGGAGTACGCGTGCAATAGCTGATACGTGCACCCATGGATTATAATAATAGTTTTAAAAGAACATATCATGTTACTTTGTATACTCCATCCATTCCAAATTATATGATATTTTAGCTTTTTTAAGTTTTCTCAAATTATAAGACACTCTCACATCCTAATGCAATCTTTTTCTCTTCTTAATATAAATTTATCTATATCTCTCTACTTCTCATTTTCTATACAATTACTTTTTTTACCTCTCTTTAATTCCCGTGTCTGAAACTAAAACGTCATATAATTTAAAACAGAGGTAGTAGTTAAAGAGCCTTGCAACTCTAGAAGTATCAAAGCTTCGTCGTCTCATTTGTGAAAGGACAAGTTGTTGCTTCCCGAATCTAGAGAAATTAACATTAAAGATTCAACTTCTACTTTCTTTTTATCTACGGTTGAAACGTGTTTTAATTGGAAGCAGATTTGATATCTTTGTTTGAGGTGAAAAGCGCAGAGGATCAGAATTATTATCGATGTTTTATCTTTCTCGGTGTGGATATCTAAACTTCTAGGTGTTCCAGATGACTGGATTATATGTTGACAATCCATTGCTTGCCTGCTATCTTGGGCCGGATTTTGGTCTGATCCAAGACGATTTCGGCCTGCCAAAACCTGGAAAATGCGCAAATCAGAAAATTCCAAAATGATGTCGGGTTTTGAAAATTCAAACCTACCCTTTTGTTATGTTGAAAGGAACACAATTAATAAATTAATTATAGACTTACCATTAAATCAAAAGATAGTATTAAATTATTATTATTAATTTATTTTATATAATTATAACGTAAATAAAAAAGCAAACATGGAGAATAAGTCTTGTCCTACCAGTCTACCACCCCTACAATGTTTTGTAGGCCAAATGGAATGGGCTTTATGTGATATGGTGGTCGACCAGTTTTCTAATAGGAAGCTATTTTCCTCTCTCAACTCTTAGTAGAGTTGTAAATCGTGTCTCGAACTATAAAACCGGGTAACTGGACTTCCTGAATTCTTATGTCCAACTCAATTTTCCTCCAGCAGTATTATAAGCAATTTTAACTGACTCGGCACGGTGAAGGCCCATCTGTCAGCTGCCACATAGGCTCCTATTCTTTTCGTTATCAAATGTGACCTACATGTCATTGACCTAATATATCATCCGTTGGTTGAGCCCACTTGTCATTGGCCTAACAAGATTCTTCGTGCTCCTTTGCCATTTGCCATGGGTGGAGTTTCGCTACCAGGACGGCGAGCTTGCTCACCCCATCACGTTCGGTGCCGCAACACGCCTGCGCCCGACGGCTCCGTCGTGCCCCGGCCTCGGGCCCGCACACCTCACTGCCCGCAGCCAGTGCTCTGCCGCACACCCGTGCCCGATGGCTCTGCCTCACCTCGGCCCCGCGCCCACCCCACCCTGGCCTCGCGCCGCCCCCGTCCGTCGTCCTTGCCCCGACCCCAAGCTTGCGCATCTCACCGCTCGCGTGCATGGTGACTCCGCCGTGCCCGCCTATCCCAGGTCTCGCGCGACCCCTGTTCGTCATACTCGCCTTGGCTCCGCGCCCGTCCTGGCTCCTCGCCTGAATGAGTCAGCAAAAGGATCATGTCGTCTTTTGATGTGGCACCTAACAGGTGGGTCCTGCTGCACCACAGCTAATAAAACCGCTTTAAATACCGCTTAGGATGAAAAATTGAGTTGAACATAAGAGTTTAGGAAGTACAATTACCCGGTTTTGTAGTTCGGGACACAATCTGCAACTCTACTAAAAGTTGAGGAAGGAAAATAGAAGTTTTTCCTTTTAAGAACTAGCATGTCCATAATATCGCACTTTAATTTTCATATTCAAATGGCCCATGAGGATGTGGACTGTACGTGGGTGGGCTGTGGGGAGAGTGGGCTGGCTGGGATAAAGAAGAGAGGAGCGACAAGTAGCATGCGGGTGGTGGCTGGAGCAACAAAATTCGAGTTTAATTCAAAGTTTTAAATCAATTTTTCTCTCAAACCATAATTTCGTTTTTGATTTCGTTTGAATCATTATGTTGTTTATAAATAATTTAACAAAATAAGATCCAACATGCAAAAGGTAAGGAAACCGCAAATACACATCTATCTATCAATAGAGATTAGAGAACAATGAGGTTTATATACTCCACAACGGACTTGATTCCTATATATAAAAAACATAGCAAAAGGAAACTGCAAAAGGAGCCGTGACTCGTGTTTCATATAAAAAAGGATTGGACAGATAGAATAAAAAGAAATTGTAAAAGAAGCCGTGCCTATGCAAGGCTGCTTAAGCAGAATTTTTTATGGGCCATTCATGCAAACGTGTGTCCGACAAAGCAAGCGAGCATGCGTGAATGTTCTTCATTATCCTAACATCCAGGCACCTGCAAAAGAAACAAAAGCACATCCCACAATTTATGTTGGCTTCTCTAATACTAGTTCACTTTCAATAGAGTTGTAGGATTAAAGATTTAGTCGCACTCCATATATGAATGAGCCTTTAAGTATTTTTAGCCAAGACGTTATTACAGCAACAACATATATAGAGCATCGTGTGCTTAACATAGGACTTGCAGTTGCAGATATACCACTTCATCTGTTGCTACATGCCCACATCAGTGATAACCTTTATTTCGCTTCTAGCTAGCTAATGCGCGCTCTGTGACTATGATGACCTAAGCCAAGATGGCGCTGAGGAAGAAGCTACTGCATCTTGTTCTTGTCCTTTCCCGGTTAATGAAACAAATGCTTGCGTACGTCCTTGATTGTACGTGTTTATCACATTGCATACCTACAGCGGTACACATAGCCGGAAGAAAACAAGTCGAAAGATGTATGAGTACTGTTGAGCAATCATCGGTGGCATGTGATGAAGCAGCTAGCTAGCGAACTCTAATCTAGTCCTAACCGCCACGGCCGCGCAGACACGGACAAGAAACTGCCGACATCGACGGACACCGACGCGCGCACAGCTATGAAAGGGAGCTTAATATAACATCATCATCTGTATATATAAGACATTAAAAAAAATGTTAATGATCTGGGAGTGGTAAATAACTGACCACCTCAGCCTTCCTTCTTTTCTAAGGCAATTGAAATTCAGCGTACCTGTTTCACACTTAACCATACTACTTTTTATACTTTCTTCAAAAGTACAATGACCTTATGTAGCATCAGAAACTATATAAGGCAGCGGCGCTCACTGTTTTTGCCCTAAAAGGGAGGACATAGTAGGAAGCAAGCTGAACAAGTAAAAGTGATCAGCAAGGCCTCACTTCCACTAAACCCAAAAGCTAAGCAAGTAGAATCCTTTAAAAACACATGACGTGCTTCCTCACCTTTACAAAAAAGAAGGTGAAGAACTTGGTGTAGTCTAATAAAGCTACCGGTCTAAAGTTACAACTGTATATAATGCTCAAATCAACTGAGCTAGTAGAATGCGTAAATTAATCAGTCTTGCATGATGTCACCAAAATGCAGACAGCAACCGGTGGGGCCCCTCCCGTGTAATAATTGAACCACCATGCACGGCCCAGATCTCTCACCACCAGCTTTGACGCTGATGATGAAGTGTTCCTAAGATTAACAATCAGCTGGGGAGATAGCAAAGCTGATCAGAGAGCCGTCCATGGACCGAATAAATTTTAATTATCTAGTTTGGTTTGTTAATTGGGAGCAAGCGAGGTCCCTCCTCCACTAAGGACAAATTTGATTCCGGTGGCATCATCAGCTAGGTCTCTCCAGCTTCTTGATTTGTCCTACATGCATGCACGCACGAAAGAAAGGATTCGGGATTAGAAGGGTTGTTAATTTATTGATGATCAGTACGAAGACATGCTGATTGGTGGCCGTGGGCGGCGGCTGCGGCGACGGCAGCGGTTGCTGGAAGCGCCACCGATGCGACGGTGTCAGCGACGGCGCCGGTAGCCGGCCTGCCGTGCGGCGAGGTATGTGTCAAACTATTTTTGCACGTTAGCATACACAGTTTGTTTGTTTGCGTTTCCAGTGACTGCATGTGGAAGTGCGCGTAGCTTCCAGGAGGAGGCACGTGAGAAGAGGCCGCTGGCCGTGCATCGCGGCCGGTTAACCCGTGTGACGACGTAATCCTGAGTGCTGCCGCTGTGCAGAGAGACTGTTTATCTGTTCGCGGAGGGGTTCATCTGGATCGATTTATAGGATGGATCTACATACTCCCACATGGATTGGGCATCAGCTCGTCTCTTGTGTTGTCTTCCCTCTCCGTGTGAAGATCAAGAGAGGAAGAAAGTGTCAGTAGAGAGACGAGGCTACATAGGAAGATGCCCTAATTACAATATCAAGAGGGAGAAGGAGCGCCACGTAGGCGTGTACCTGGCATAACTTATGATTGGCCTGCAAGCGGAGACACAGCTGATGCACGGAGGTGGCGAACGCTAGCTTCGTTCCTTTGCTAGTTATAGGCGTCATATATTGCGGTTGACGAAACGCGGTGGACCGAGATTCCCGTCCATGGCGGTTTTGTCCGGGCCTGGCCTTGGCTTTGCATTCGCCTATTTCGCTGCACGTTCCTTCTTGTTTCCATGTCGGCAGAAAAAATATACTGTATTATTATTATTATTTTAAAAAAAGATGGTAGTATTTGTCAGTCCATGTAAGCTCATATATACTTACCTCACTACCTGAAAAGGTATGTTTGTCGAGTGTCAGCTTCTTTGCCGAGGGCATTTCCTCGGGGACTCGGCAAAAAAGTCCTTTGCCGCGACAACAACCCAACACTCAGTAAAAATAATATTTTGCCGAGTGCTACAAAGGCCTATGCAGCTCCTTCAGATAACTAGAGGTTGAAGAAACACTGTGTAGCGTTGGACTGGAAATGGATGAAAGCCAAGCCTTACAAGTTTCTGAACGGTTGCAGAGTTTAATTCTTTTCAGTAACAATGGCACCTACAGTGGCTGAACAGGGGTTCAGGCATTCACTTTCAAAGTTGCATATATAGTTCAACATGGTGAAATATTAAAACCATGGTCCTATGGAGTTAATAAGTAAACTAACGAAAAATCAATTTAAAATTCATCTTTATTTTTTTATTTAAAAAATACAAGTGGCCCATCGCTATATTAATTTTTGTATATTTTATTTCTTAACAGATAGGATGCATTTCCTGGTGAAATTCTTTGAATATTTACTTAACACTTCATATGTCCTACATTTATGAATTTTGAAACATTACAGCATGTTGAACTTGTTAATGGGATGATGCCAGAAAGTGGTAAAAAAATACGTCCAATTTCAACTTTTGGTCGCATAAATCCAGTTCACGCATATCTTCCATGCATGCAATTTCAATGGTTTGTTCTTTTTTCCTGTATTTTGACAAAAGAATGTAATCCATTATGATGTTAGATCACTTAAGGAATCTCAGAGCAAATTTTAGTTTCCACAAAAAGAAAACCAATGGCATCTAAAATGGTATTTAATTTTTCCAAGGACAAGATCAACAATGACAGCTGCTGCTACCATCTTATTCTGATGCTCCCTCCACAGAATCTTTCACTCAAAACCAGGAGAGCAACTGAGTCCATACATACTTTACAAAAGTTTTGAATTCATAGTTCGATTGTCCCTTTGTTTGATGCTAGAATCACTTTAGCTGGTACGAAGGATATGCCCAATTGTTGACGCTATAATGATTACTTGCTCGTGTTACTCAATAAATTGAATGCTTACATATACATAAAAAGATAAAACGAAGAGAGGAAGAAAAAGAAAGTGATGATAAAAAGAAAAGATGACGAATGGTGGTGGCATATTGTGACGGCAATGGTGGTGGTGCATGCTTGGTGCATTCTGACCCAACCTATCTAGAAAAACTAAGTCTCGAGATAACTTGCCTTTGGAATGTGACGACATATATATGAATGATTGTTGATGGATAGATAGATCAGTGATTATGATGGCATGAGTTGAGAGGCAAAGATTAAGACACGCTTGGTGTGAAAGAAAAATGAAATGTTCGTGGTGCAGCAAGTTTGCACTAAAACAAATAACAATTAACTTATTAATTGTTAGCACTCTCTCTGGTTTTTAATTGATTCCATTATAACAAATTTCCTAGTTCAAAAAAAAAAAACACTAAAAAATATTGTCCCAGTGTCATCGATTAGTAACCGGCCGTCAAATATGTACTGTACGAGCTAGGATTTAGTTCTTTATTTATTCTAACCGCAAAACATAAACTTGCAACCTATGATAGGAAAAAAATATATCTTCTTGCCATTGGAGAGCAAAGGACAGGGGATGGAGTGAGAATCATCACGCCTAGGTGTTGCGTTAGTGATACGAGTGACAAGATGGGTTAACTAGACACATACCGTGTTACCCAGTAACACTTGATTATCGGCGGGACGTGATATGCTTTTGACATCCATGAACCGACGTGCTGGAGATAATGACTATGCATCCGCATCACAAAAGAGGCCATTTATCACACCATTGCACATACCAAAACTTGCTGCACCATGGTTATTTCAACTCAAGAACTAGGTTCCCTCAAACGATATATTCATATTTAAGCTCATCCCATGGGTATACGACCAGCATGCACCAAGCTTCAGCTCAAGAACTAGGTAAGAATAATATTCATCACGGCAGCTCAAGCACTCAATTTATCTTGAGAATACGTCGATGGGAGCTTCTTAGGTTCTCACGGCATTAAAAGGTTCCAGTCCATGACTGCCGACGTTTCCATCTCCTTTATTTATTTTCAGCGCTACCATGGAGTTTTCTTGTCAGATTTTACAATCTTTTCAAATAAATTCAGATTGTGCTGAACTAGCAAAATTTGACATTATAATAAATGATGATTATTTACAAAAAAAAAAGTTATACATGGTGATGCCTCACATGGATGGTGTCATCAACATCAGTGGCAGAAAGCACCAGATGGCGTGATTACACAACACGAGACGTATGCAGAACTAAAGCATGGCACCACGAGAGGCAACTAAGTGGAAAGTCGGTCCTTTCCACCAAATGTCGCCCGCCCCCCGGATAAGAAAACTACGGCCATTAGTTTTGAGGGCCAGTCGTGCCATCCATTGGATGTTGCAAAAGAGCGCAACCGGTTTTTGTCCCTCTCCCACTATGGTTGGAGGTTGCCACACTCACTCATCTTTCTCTGTAATTTATCAAAAAGAGCTCACCAACTTTAGTAACTGCCAGTACGTTTTTCATTAAAGAAAAAAATCCCGTCACCATTATTAGTAATTATACTCAAGTCATGTAGAATATACTCTCTCGATTGTGAAATTGTTGTTAGGACAACAATTCTGATCATTTTTTTTCTAAAATTCTTGTGTTAACAACAATAATTTTAGAACAGAGGCTATACTGGACAACGGAGAGCCCAACATGTGCTTTTCATGGCAATGATATAATTGTCAAGCCACACCTCCAATTTATTTTAATATAAAAATATTGTGGTTTATCCTTGTACTTAGGAAAGACTCAGTTTATTTTCAGATCCGCTAGTTGAGGCAGTAATTTGCCTCAACAAAAACTGGTTCAGGGAATTAAGCCCCTATATGAGACATTTAAATCAATCGATTGATCCATATCTCCTGGCATCATGGACATTAATTAGTTATGCTCCCAATTAGGCCTGGTGATTAAATTATGAGGTAAGTCTATGTTTATTAGTACTGATACTATATAAGAGAGAGAGAAAGAGAGTGTTAGATCAATGCAGGCCGTGAACTGTGCTTATGTTGGTGTCAAATCATGCTTAAGAACTAATTAAAACGTGGCAAGTTGGTTTGTCTCGAACTGGTGGTCTTAGTTAGAAGATTTCTAGTGGAGAGTGGATGCTTGCATCATTTCCAACGAAAGCGCGCGTTGCTTCTTTTTTTTTTTCTGCTTTATCAGGCAACTTGGTTGCGTTGCTAAGGTAAGCAACGAGGCTACGTGCGTTCGACTTGAGTGGGAGCTAGGTAGGGGCGTCTGTATTGTTGCTGAGGTGTCACGCCACGTAAGTGCTTTACCGGTGGAATAAAGCGATCGCGATCAATACATCCTGTGTGGGCCAGCGATGATGTGGCCAAAAGGCCATCCTTGATATTTCCGCTTCTTGGATTGGAAACAATGAATTACTTACATGAAGTATTGTAGTATTAATTTTGAAATGGTATATGCAAAAGTAGGAAAAACGTCTCAGCATTTTGAAGATTGATCTGGCTCAACGGCAGAACCCCAGAGATGAAGCATTGAAGCAGAGGGGCCAATTAGGCGAAGCTGTAAAAGTAATTAATAAATTATTTACATGTCGATACTTCCTAGTTCTTGAGGACTCAAATTTCGGTTTGGATGGAAAAAAAGAGACGAGCTTGCATTTAAGTCCGAAACTAGACGGATGAGGCTCATCTCTTCCAAAACTTGTTTTGCGAGGGTTGTTCTTTGGTCCTTTTTATGTTTGGATGTGACTTCTGTCATCCTCTTTGAAGCGGTTTTGTTTTCTAGAATTCTCCTTGTGAGCGGAGAGCGGTGAAGACGAAGGTGTTTCTATCTTGCCATCTTCATAGATAGGGGTTTAAAATAATCTTAAGAAAATGTACAGGTAGTTGTTGTCATCAACACCCCTTTGTGGAAATAGATTTATTTCACTTTTAATGCAAAAAATTCAACCTTTGTTGCAATTTAAGCGTTCATGCCTCCGACAGGTCAATTTACAAGATTTGACTTAGATTTTGTTTTCTTACCTTGCTTCCATCCATTTAAGAGGAATTAAGTGCATGTGTTTTTTTAAACATAGCGCATGCATAGACACTCATATACACGAATGATTATCCATCACTGAAAATGTGCACATACTCTACCTCTATGAGGACTCGGTCTGGCAACGGGGAACGACAACCATCCCCGTCACGTTAGGTTTCGTCCCCGCCCCTAGTGAAAGCTTCCCCCATCCCTGTCCTTGGCGGATCTTGATCCCCGTCAGGGCCATGCCAGGGACGGTGTGGCGGCGTTGATTCAGGGAAAGGTGGCGGCAGACCTAGCCGAGGATGCCATACTGATGGATTTGACAAATGCACGAGGCTCAATGGGGATCAGGCTAGGCGGCTGATGGCGAAGATGATGAGGGAAGGCACAAGGAGCTGAGGATGAGTCGACGATGTCATGCTCGTGCGGCACGCATGAGTAGAACGGTAACACGCGGGGATGAGTCTGTTGAAGGCGACGTGACGATGGTGGAGGCGGGTCTAAGCGTGAGTGGCCGAGCGCCGAGCCATCAAGGGGAAGATGAGAGGAGAGTGTTGGTATTTCTTACGATTACAGATAAATCCGCAAATGTACGGATACCGATATAGCACTTCACCTAAGAGTATTCTAAGGTATCGAATTCATAGGGAACGTGTGTGTCTAATCTTCTGGTAAATTCGTTCAAGGATAAAAAGAATATGGTAGGCATAGGGTAGAGAGGACTCCTATGGTTAAGGATCCTAAAATAAGATAGGTTTAATCTATAACTGCTTACTTTAGACACCAGTTTACCCCTACATTCACAGGCGACAACTGGCCAACACCTCTACGATGTACCGGAACATGGAGGATTACTAAGGTCGCATAGGGCTATCACCACCTACTGACAACCTCTACAAATCATGGGACACGCGGTAAACAAAGGTAATATCTAGCCTAGACACCTTGTGTATGCTATTAATTACTATCAAAGTGTCGACGTCACACTTATAGAAGACTATGATACTATAACTAAATAAAGCGATGATCCCGTAAACAACAAAGGAAAATTAAATACCAAAGGAGAATCACGAATACTTACTAAGGAAGAAAAGCACCCGCCAAAATACAAGCGCGGAGAAGGCGCCGACAAGCCCGAACCTCCTCCTAACTCTCCCTCACTCTCTCCCTACTTTCTAAGTACTAACTAAGCAGCACTAGGCATTTTGAGTGGAGCACTAATCTCTTCTTCTTGTGTGTTTTAAAGCGGAGGCACTCTCCTTCTTATATAGGACCCAAAGATGGTTTCTGAGACTATAACTGCCATCCTAACTAGGCCAACTGACCTTAGAAAGGCAGTAATGGGTTCCACGTGGAAGCTAGGAACGAGTGTGCCCATTCCTAATTCGGTCGAACAAATGTTGCCGCCTCTCGTCCCCCACTTTCTCTGGGGCATTGAAAGGTAGGTCCCTTTGTCGGTTATGTGGGTAAGGCCCTATGGAACGTCAGTTCACCCTGTTTGTGGGGCCGTGAATCCTTGTGCTGCGCTTTGATTGACCAAAACAATGTTTCTTCCTCCAATTACTTGTGTTTTCCCTTTACTCTATGGATAAATCACCTGTATACAAATAATCACCAATACTTATGGAAATTGTTAGTAATAAACTCCTATCACTATATTGGTTATTCCTTTTATGTTGTTTCTACAAGGATTTGATGATCGGATTTAGCATTTAAGAACCATCAACAGATAGCGGGGTATGGCAGGGATGCTGTCAAGCGGGACGAGGAGCCGGGATGGGCATGGGTACCCAATGGGTATCCATGGATCTCCTCTAGTTCAAAAAAATAAACTAGTTTTTGATTTTTTTCCCCCCTAAAATTGGATCATTATTTTATTTATTTAAACTAGGTGGGATCCATGGATCGCTCCATGCCCATCACTTGACGAGGTTAGGGTTCCACAAAGTAAGCATGTTTATATACCATGTGCCATAGATGGGTTGTTGTGTTGAAAATTTACTGGTGGGCCACTTCATATTCAGTCTCTATGGATCCCCACGGGGTAAAACTCATCCCTGTCCCTGATCAGATAGGAAATAGGGCCCCACCCTGTTAGCTCGGTAGGGGAAATTCCTCCCGCATCCTCGTCCTAATCGGATCGGAGCCATGTCCCCGACAGGGAAATTGTCGGGACGAATGAGGACATCTGAAATATTGGACCAACTAATCTTCAGATTTAAACAATCACCACAGACAACTCATTATTGACGGAGATGTCGTCTCTCACTAAAAAAATAATAAGTCACAAATATAACACTTGTGTTGAGTTTTAGACTCGAATCTAGGTGAGTCGGTTCCACCAAAAAAACTTATTATATAACTTAGATGCGATTTGCGTATCTTATAGTATTTTTATGTTTATGTGAAGACATATAGTATTATTTAGATCTTTAACTTGATCTCGTTCATTCATTAACAAAAATACAAGATTAAAAGGGCAATTTGCATATTAAGTCTATCGATAATTCCCGTAGAAGATCTGGTATACTGACTCCAACAAGAAGAGCCAGTTTCTAGTGGCAAATGCAGGGATGTCTTACATGTATAGTAACAAAAAGAACATCCATTTTACGTGTACTTCAACAAGGAGAGCGAGTTTCGAGAGGCAAATCTGAAGATGTATCTAGAATCCCCTAGTGGGTTTTGGTATACGATGATGGAAGATTAAAATTGTGCTAACAATATTCATGAAGTAAATGTGCAGATAATCAAAATTATTGTCTAAACCCACATTTGCAAGATGGCTATTACTCCCAAAAAGAAGAAAAGAAAAATGGACTCAAATGCCTTCAAGAGTAGTTTTTATTTCAATTGAGTCATAGGCATGCCGAACTATAAAGGGGGGTAAACCAATCTTGCTAAGAAGGAAAATTAATGTGCTTAAGCCTATCAAAAAGTTTTGTGAAAGTTTAGCCAACCAATGCCAAATAGAACCAATCAATTATGAGCCAAACAGAAAGTCACGGAAGTTCCATGGTTCACTCCACGGAAGTTCCGTCATTGCCAAGCCTCTATCCTTAGCCAACCCGACAGTTACGAAAGTTCCGTAGCATCTGTCACGGAAGTTCCATCGGTCTCTAGTTTCTCTTTTTTGCAAACCCGAGAGCGACGGAAGTTCTGTGATGACCATCACGGAAGTTCCGTCGTCTCTGGCTCAGTTGTAACCCTACCGCGTAACAGCTCTTTTTGAATTGACGGAAATTTCATGGGGAACCACAAAAGTTCCGTCGGAGTCAGAAAAGCTGTGTAACGACTAGTTTTTGAGAGAGCCCTATAAATAGCCTACCCCTTCCCCCGTTGGAAGGGTTGGACATCTTGGCATTTCACTCATTCTTCAGCTAAAACTCTCCCCTCTCACTCCTAGACTTGATATTAAGATTGTAAGCAAAGTGAGAGAGATCCAACCACAAAAAGATTGAATCCATCCACTCAAAAGCTTGAGCACATCTTTTCCTCCACATCAAGATTTGATTTGCTTGTTACTCTTGGAGACTTGGTATCCTAGACGGCTAGGCGTCGTCCTTGAGCTCCCAACTTGTTATGGTGAGACGGGGACGTTTATGAAAATGTGATTCGCCTCTTGAGGAAAAGAATCAAGTGGTGAAAGAAATCCGAGCACGATCTTTGTGATTGCTTGGCGGGAAAACGGGTTGAGAGAGACCCGGTCACTTTGTGTGACTCCTCAACGAGGACGTAGAAACTACTTTATGTGGTTGCCGAATCTCGGGTTAAATCCTTATGTCTCTCTTTACTTTTTCCCGCAATTCATTATTACGCTTATACATTTATTTCATACTATTGTATCCATTTTACTTGTTATTGTCTCGTGTGGTATCTAGCGAAGTTTTCCATTCATACCGTGCGCTAGCTTCATCTTTATCAAGTATTGTATCTCTATCCTTTTAGTTATCCGCATTTAAATAAGTTTTAGAGAAAGATTTGATGGTGACGGAAGTTGCATCATTTCTGACGGAAGTTCTCGGTATTTGATCAAGCTTAGTGCTTTTTCATGATTATTTTTTAAATTACCTATTCACCCCCCCCCCCCCCCCCCCCCCCCGCCCTCTAGGCAACTTTCAAAATCGAGCATGTGTCTCGTGCATATCTGTTATTGTAACTGGTCGACTCAAGTCGTTGTAACTAGTCGTTATAATCGGTTGTTGTAGCTGTCCACTCAAGTTATTGTAACCGCGCCGCCGCTCAACCCGCACTCGCTCAATTTGTTGTAACTGCGTTGTCGCTCGCTAAATACATTCAAGGAGAAAGGGTTTGTATTTTTACATCACCTCTCTCCTCAAAGATAAAATACTTTCCATAATGTCTATTTCTGTTAGAGACAATTTTCTCATGTATAATAGGGCTCTAATATATATTTTGACTTTACATCCCCAGTTGCCTATTCTTATTGGACTCACTCTTATTCCCTCACCCAATCTACCATGTGCCGCATTCACGATGGCAACATCAGATTTTGCAAAAACTCCGGACGAATGGGTGGGTGGCGTGAAGGTACGATTACTGTGCCAGTTGACTCGGTGACACTACAAGCTACTAGCGTCCATAACGTACCAGGTGGCTGGCTCCACATAGAAGGCGCATCCACGCCGTCTGGTTCCGTTCGTGAGGCGTGACGTGCGCACCCTGCCGACCCCGGAACAGCGACGTCCACGGACGCCCAGCGCGCGACGTGGCGAGCACCGCGCTCCGGCCACGTAGGTGTGGGCCACGCCTTACACCGAGTGCTGACGACGATTCATGTGGAGCTTGCGTAAATTGGTGGCCGTCCCGGACCCTAAGATCATCACTCAACCTTCTTTGATTCCAAATAAAAAAAAACTAGTTTCAAAATGAGCTATAAAATTAGCTCGTTTGATTTAATTAAAAATGTTGGAGGGAGCCTTTAAGCTCCCCTATTTGCGCACCTAGTACAAGCTCTCGCCTAAGCTCTCATGGAGCTTATTGGAGGCATTGTCACACATGTAGCTGGCCAAGTGAAGATTTTGATCTTTGATTTTACATAGTTACTACTAAAAAACTAACTGAGTGATGAATTTCTTCTTAAAAGTGTAGACAGATTTGGCCAAGAATATTGCATCTTTCATATAGTTTTATCCACATAAAATTGAGATATATTGATGGATTTCATGGATATACTCTCTCTGTTCGAATATATTTGTCATTCTGACTATATTTTCTGTGTTCAGGTTCATCCCATCTTCTATAAATTTGAACAATGGTTTTTTTCTAATTTTATTTCTTATTCATAGCATCTTCTATGAATCTAGTAGAGGTTTAAAATATCAATTATTTTGGGACCGATGTAGTATCTTATTATACTTTTCGTAAGTGTTATGTTTCCTTCGTTCAAGTATGTAAGCATTTCTCCATTCTCGAGGCGAAAATAAGGAGAGAAAAGAAAGGCACTAGTACACCTATTCAATGACTTTGACCCAACACGCATCAAACAACCGCCCTTCTCCTTTACGCCTAAACTGTTGATGTCGATGGATTAAGTAAGACCTCGAAGCTCACCCGCTCCACCGGCAAAGGCCTGCAACCATGGTGAAGTTGCGTTAGGATCTCTTTTACGTACTTCATCATTGGATTTACCCTTTCTTCATAGAACTTGAGCTCGGGAAGGATGCTTGGGTGCGGGATCTACACGAGTTAAGTAAGGAAAAGGTTAGTGGCGAGCAGACCATTGGGCCCTCCCCTGGCTACACACGATCGACCGAGAATAAGGTGAACAATAACCACCGCCATGTCGCTCCAGATCTTAGATGGGCAGAAAAAAAGATGGTGTTGCTGGCAACAGGCAGGCGACCATGGGTGTGGTTGCAAATGACCGTCGTGACATTGTGCTTGTACTTCATGTGAGCACCATCACGGGACGTGGTTCACGACAAAGAGTTGGGATGGACGATGACGCAGTTGCAATATGGGAGGAGCAACGAGAAGGGACGACGGAGAGAGGCGACAGGGGTGCGGGAGGTGGAGGAACTAGGGCAGAGACGAAAAAGGTCATGAAGAGGAGCAGCAAGGGGAGGAGTTGAGTGGCACAAGCGGTGGAGAAACAATAAGATTTCGAAAGGAAGGGACGACACCTAGATGGGACCTCCTCTAAAATGCTTATGTTATTAGTCAAATAAAACCTGCTTCAAATCCTTACATTTGTGGACGGTGGAAATAGAACCACGCAGTCACACAAAAGAGTTATCATCACCTAAGCCTAAGAGAATCTCAAGTTGCTATTATGCTATACATAACCAAACCTTTTACGGTATTTTTCATCTTTCCAAACTTTGTGGAGCACAAATGGTTACAACTCCGAAAGGCAAGCCTAATTTATCTTGTCCTTTAATGTTTGCAGTCAAAATGTCCTCTATTTTAGCTTTAATTTGATTAATGTAGGCTGGCAGCAGGGTGTCTCCAAGAATTTGAAGCCCGAGTGCGAAATCAAAACAGGGTCCTAAAATTTAAAAAGTAGTGTAACTAGAAAATTCAAAATAGTGCCACTTTTAAGAATTAAAGAAAAAATTGGATTTGTTTCAGACTCCAAGAGTTTGTTTTAGAATTAAATTGGGTTTCTTTTCAAAAAAGTTGTCAATAGCATGCTTTTGAGACTGAGCTACTTCTTTTAGTCTTCTCCTTATGATTTTCAAAACCATAATCATACTTCCTATTTTTCTCTAGAAGACATAACATTTGATTGGTTTAGGGCCTCTTGGCACAACAAGATAAAAGGAAAAGAAGAAGAAGATGGAACACAAGCCTACTGACAAGGCCGTTACTCGTACGTGAGAGAGCAAAATTCATCAAGGCGTCGAGCAGATGATCCCAGTTGGGAATTCATGCTTCCAGTGGTGCTGCTGTGTTCCTGATTTAGAATTTTAGATGAAGACAAACAAGCTTATGGCTTCCGATTCCAGCTGAAGATAAGGATAATATTCCCTAAGCAAGGTTAGGAATCGGGCCTCAAATTTTTAGAGATCCTGTGCCGTCGGCCACCTTGTCCCTGCCAATCAACGGGCCTGCTGGCAGCACCCGCTGTACATAGCTTGTGGCTCTGCCCTGGTTGTGAACATTGGCTCCTGAGTATTATTGAACTAGGTAATTTTCAGCTTCACTCAACTCAATGCTGGCGTTGGATGCATGACCTCCAAGCTGTTCCTTCCCCCTCCAGCCACGTGACGCCATTCCGGGCCTCACCGTTCCTTGTCACCTTCCGCCTGACGTCACGCCCCCATGTGCGGCACCCCCTATATATACGGCCCTTCCCCACCCGGATCTTGACGGCGACCACCGTGCCACCACTGGCATCCAAATAAGAGCGACGCCGTTAATTAGCCAGTAGCGGCGGTTCTCTTCAGTCGCTAGCCACACAACACACACGCCTCCTGCCCTCCTCCGCTCCCAGGCAATCCAAGCAATTCTCTCCGAGTCTCCATGCAGGGCGGCGGCGGCGTGAGCTGCGCGGTGGCCGGCGAGGCGCCCGTGGTGGGCCCCGGCCCACGGCGTCTGGGCCTGACGATCGACCCGGCGGGCGACGTGGAGGCCCCCGAGGAGCGCATCGGGCGGCTGGTCCGGGAGAGCCCCGTGGTGATCTTCGCGCGGCGCGGGTGCTGCATGTGCCACGTCATGCGGCGGCTGCTGGCGGCGGTGGGGGCCCACGCGACGGTGATCGAGCTGGAGGAGGCGGCCGAGGAGGCCGCGGCGACCGCGGCGGCCGCCGCCGCCGTGCCGGCGCTGTTCGTCGGCGGCGCGCCCGTGGGCGGGCTGGACGGGCTCATGGGCCTCCACCTCAGCGGCCGCCTCGTCCCGCGCCTCAGGGAGGTCGGCGCGCTCTACGGCTAAGCTCGATCGATCGGCCGTACGCCGTCGCCGGAATCAAGCAAAGCGGTCTCTGTCTGTAGATATACGGTACGTTTACGCGATTTAGGGAAAGGTCGAGGGGGTTCCGATGCAATATTGTCGTTTGACGTTAGCAAGACGTCGTTGTTGCTGCTTTGCTTCGCTAGACAGGCAGAGAGGCGAGGACAGAGGACGGGGGCCTTTGTGACAAGAGAAATGTCTGGGTCTAAATGTAATTAATACTTGTTTTTCTACATCATCTGTTAATGTTCCCCTCTAAGTCCTTTTCTTATCACCATCACTCTCGACTCCTGTGACAGTGTGTGACGTATACGTAAGCAGCTACGTACTCCAAACGAACTCACTTTTTTCACACACTCACTTTTTTGCTCGATTGGTCAAACGTATCCATACAACTATAGAGAATTATTAAAAGGAAGGAGTAAAAAAAAAGGAAATACAAAACCGAAAAGCGTACTCGACATGTAGTTGGAGTGGACTCTGCTTGTGTAAGTAATTGCTGGTATCCTGTTAGATAAGGTACTCTCTATCCTAATTTAATTGACACTTTGGAACTTGACACAAGAATTAAGAAAAAGTATAAAAGGTAGGTATATAAAAATAAGAAGGTAAGAAATAGAGATAGAGGTGTATTGGAAAAAGAGAAAGGTACATTAGAAAATAAGAATGTTAATTATTTTAAAAAAATTAAAAAAAACTAAAATACTAATTATTTTGAAACTGATAGAGTACTGAGGTGGATAGAGTACTGAGGTGGTGGGTGAAGGTGGTGCTGGCGTAGACGTCACCCGAAAGAAGGCGCTGATGAGATGTGCATGTGCCAGTTGCCAAAGGTTGTCTGGTCTTCGCTGACGATTAGAATTTGGACTGCTCGATGATCATTGATAAGGCACGCTACACGAGCTCTTTGTTTTTTTTTTTTCCCAGCCGGGCTGGCCGCGCTGGAGTGCACCGGCTCTGGCCGCCGGCGCGGCGGCGTGCGGGCACAGACTACTCTTTCCCAAATAAAATAAACAGCGGAGGGAAAATATCTCGACCTGCTGCAGCAACTTGCTGTCAATGGAGTAGTAATCAGCGGGAGAAAGATAATCACCGGGCCGAGCTCTGAACTGTAAATTACCAAGTTAGTATTACTGAACTGGTGCTCTGATTGTTGACCGCGTAGACGTGCAGTGAGCATTATCTGCGCGTTAAATTCTCGTTGGCTCCTGGAGATATAATCTCACAGTCTGTTTCAGGGGACAGGTGACACGATTGCACGGGCGAGGTAACGTGATTGTTGAGTCTCCCAGTTGCAATTGCAATGCCATATATGCCTCGTCCGGGTCATCACGAGAGTGACCTGACGAGAAGCGAGAAGAAGCATCAGGCAGAGAGAGAGAGAGAGGCCCATGCATGCACCCGATCCCGTGCGCGTACGATAGAGCAGCACAGACAGCGCTGCCGCTGCCTGTACGTAGTGGCACTGCTCTCTCCAGTGCGTGCGCGTCGCGCTGCGGCACGAGAAAGCTCTCTCGGCCGCTTCTGTTTGTACGCTTACGTGTGCCCGCATCTGGACGTGTACGTCGCCATTCGTCAAGTCAGCGTCCCTGCTGCTGCTGCTGCTGCAGCAGCAGCTCTCTAACTACGCGTTCCTGAACAGCAGCAGCAGCTCTCTTACTACGCGTTCCTGAACCTGCAAGATGCAGCCACACTTTTGCAGTGGCCGTGCTTAAACTCGCTCGCCCGTGCTGCCACCGTGCATTACACAACATTGATATTTTTTTTTTTCAGTCAGCACAACATTGAGATATAACAATGTTTGCAACATTTAAAACGATACCAGTTGGCAACATTGAAAAACTTGAATCAAAATAGTACTACTAGTACACCGAAGATAGATTCCAGGAGGAAAACTTCCCTCCGCAACATCGTTCTATATTACCTGCAACATCATAAGATTATATTTCAATTGCAATATCAACGGATAATGCCTACTAGTACAACACTGAAAATCGACATTATTAGCAGCATTAAAATAGAAGCAAGCATTCACATAGCTCTCAGTGACTTACAACTAATGAAATTTTTTCTTGTGAAATTAAAGCTAATGTTAGATGCAACATATGAACCGAATGTTGTAGTGGAAAGGTTTCTTGAGGAATTAACATGCGTTGCGTGCAACATAGTCTCATGCTGTGATGGAATTCTTTTATTTATAACATCAATATAGATGTTGCGTGTCATGTGATCGAATGTTGCAGTAAGAGTTTTTCTTTTCAATTCGGAAGGAAGTATTTGTGTTGCATAAGCGCATCTGTGAAATGTTATGTTAGTATTGAATATTGAATAAGACGGAAGGTCAAAAATAATATCTCAAAATTAAAAGCGACATTTTTTATGGGACAGAGGTAGTACAAGTTTGTAGGTGAATGTTGGGTTCGTTGCATCAGAGGGCATCGGAAGTTCGTATTATATCGTATCCAGCGTTTGTGCTCGTATACACTTAGTACCATTCCTTGAGCTGGGTGGGTTCAAACCCTGGTCGTAACTCCGTGAAAGCAGGCCATGTGCAAGTGCCTTTTTTTTTTTTTTTTTTTTTGAGACAATGTGCGAGTGCCTGCTCAGAAAGAAAATGGGCTTCTTACTGGGCTCAAAGTTCGGGGTGTGAGTAGCCAGCCCAACAAGCAAACGCACAACCTAAGGCTCAACCCACGCAAATAAGGGGCGAAGGCCTACAGGGCGGTGTTTTTGTCGTCCGCCAGGCCGGGTATGATGAGGCCTCGTATTGCTGTGGTCCACCTAATGTCGCCTCTTCATAGGGCCCAAACAACTTTTATTTCTGAACTTAATCGGGAACAATTAAACTCCAAAATAACATGCTGACAAATTATGGAAAACTTACGGGAGCTAATAATTTTTTAAAATTTGTTCTTCTTATTATGCAAAAACAGTCAATTCTTCAGCGACTTTAAGGCCATTAATAAAAATATCCAAATTTGTTAGCTATTGTACGGTTTAACCACTTACGATTGTTTTAACGACTTTTTATCAATTATTAAATGAAAAGTCGACGTCGCGAAAAGAATATACTGTGGGCCTGCTATTAGCCAAATTTCGCGATCCGTGGGTCCTCGGGTCGCCGCCGCGTGGGCTCCGGGGCTCTCCTCACAATGTCGACATCGTTTGCACACGCCGCCACGACTCGATCTCTCCTTTCCACCTCATCAATACCTAACGGGCCCTGCCTCAGAGTGTCCCACGTATCAGTGTCCTAGAGCTTAGCAAGGGCGCGTGCCTCCCACATTCAACCCGTACATGGGGCCCAGGTATTTAAACGGCCGCGAGATCCCGCATTCAAAGGTCAATCCAGAACATCTCAGCCGTCCACGATGCATATCGACGGCTCGTTCGCCCGTGGGCGAAGGGGCCCAGTCGCTCCCCCAACCGCTACAGCCCTACGTGTCAGTGAGACGCCCATGATGGTTCCACCTGGGTAGGCCCGCGTCCGTCCACGTACATCGTCATCGATGGCATCGATGCATCGCCTCCGCTGTTCGGCGCCCTCGCACCACCATGACGACATCTCAATCTCTCTCTCTCCTCCAGGACTTCGTCGACCTTCTTCCCCTTCCTCTTTCCGTCTCTACTGACAGCGCTTGCGTGCAAGAGGGTGCCGGGAATCCAAACCCTGCCCGCAAAAGCAGAAAAGTGGTCGGCTCCACAATCGATTTTGCCGAGATTTTTGTCCGTCTTGTCCCCGCGGGATTGGATTCTCCGGCCATGCCTCTCGTCGGTCTCCGCCGGCACGTCGGCCAGTTCCTGGCCATCAGCAATGGTATAATTCGCTTTGTTTTTCTGGATTTCTAGGGTTCATGCGAAGCTATTGGTGCGGAATTGATGGATTGATTTTGTGTTTTCCAGAGCTGATGGTGGCGTCGCTCTCGACGGCGAGCTGCGCGGACCAGATGGAGAAGGCGGAGGGGGCCGAGTGCCGGGACGACGCGGCGGCGCTCCGGCTGAAGGCGGTGGCCATGGGGGCGATTCTGCTGGCCGGGGTGCTCGGGGTGGGCCTGCCGCTGGCGGGGCGGAAGCGGCGCGCGCTGCGCACGGACAGCGCCGCGTTCGTGGCGGTCAAGGCGTTCGCGGCGGGGGTCATCCTCGCCACGGGGTTCGTCCACATGCTCCACGACGCCGACCACGCGCTCTCCAACCCCTGCCTCCCCGCCGCGCCCTGGCGCAGGTTCCCGTTCCCCGGATTCGTCGCCATGGCCGCCGCGCTCGCCACGCTGGTGCTTGACTTTCTGGCCACCAGGTTCTACGAGACCAAGCACCGCCACGAGGCCGCGCGCGTCAAGGCTGCCGCGCGAGCTGCGGCTTCCACGAGCGACGAGGACATCACCGTGGTCACCGTCGTTGAGGACGAGCACAAGGCTCCGCTGCTGCAACCGCACTGCCACTCGAATTCGCACGCGCACGGGCACCACCATGCCCATGCGCACGAGCTCGTGCAATCACAGGGCGGCGACGGGGCGTTGTCGGAGCACGTGCGTTCCGTAGTTGTGTCACAGGTGATTGTTTGATCTGCTTATTTGGGCTGGTTTGCTGCTTCCTGAACTACACTGTAATGGCTGTTGTCTTGGAGGCAGATACTGGAGATGGGAATTGTATCGCACTCGGTGATCATCGGCTTGTCACTCGGAGTGTCACGAAGTCCATGCACGATAAGGCCGCTTGTTGCAGCCCTTTCGTTCCACCAGTTCTTCGAGGGGTTTGCACTCGGCGGGTGCATTGCTCAGGTGAGAATTTCTGTAAATTGCCATTGCGCAATTCTCAAGTGTGCAATTTTTTCACTAGTTCTTATGGTTGTGCTCAGAGTGATGAAGTAGGGACATGAAATGGTTTAGATGAAGCTGCTCAGACTCAGAGTCCTGCTTTTGTGGTCTGGACCAGCTGTTCTGTCAGATTTATGGATGAGAAATTAGCATTCAGGAACATGGGCTCTGTCAATTTAAAAACTTTTAGAAACACTTAGCTCTGGATGGACTGGATCATCAGCAAACTGTCAAAATTTGTATAAATAGTGCAAGAATTAAAAATTTGGTGAATTATATCTCAACTAATACCTGTTTCCCTTTGGAGATTATGGACAATTTAATTCTATACCATGTATCTTCAGATGAAATTAGACACAGCACAAGTCTAAAGTTTTATATACAGTATAATTCAATATGTAAAATGAGTTTGTTTAGGCCCTGCATTGTATTCCTTTCTGGAACAGTTTGGTTTTGTTATTTTTGGTTCTTTAGTGACAAAGTTACAAACCATGAGCTGTTCTGCATCATTTAGGATGCTATCAATTGCTCTCTCAATGTTGAATTCCTTTCTTTAGAGTAATGCTGCTTTATTGCTTTGTTTGTGGATAAATCCAGCATATTATCACTAATTCATTTATTATTAACAGGATACATTTCATTAAAAAAACTGACATGATACATACCATCCAAGTAGCTTGTTTCCACTTACCACACTGTTATTCTGTGAGATAATATGATATCATGATGCTGATCTTATCTCTGCTAAAGATATGCTTTCAAATCTGCTTTCAAATCATACCTTATCTTTTCCAAAATTAATATTTTGGCATTGTACAAACATTTGTTTATGCTGGTTATGTTACAAAATGGTATTAACTTGTCAGAATTTAAAAGTTAGGTTCCAATAATGTCTGGGCAATGTATTTTTGGTTTCATTTCAATGTTGTTTTATCTTTTCAAAGCCCTTGGTTATACTGTGCTTACGTTGCTTAACTTGGTGCCTTATGAATTGTATTGGCATGTCAGAACTCAAACATTTGATTTTAATAGTATAAATGAGCATTATACGTGTTGGCTTTGGAAGTATATTTTATTTTATTTTCAACTTTGTCCATGTATTCATGTAATGGTCATCTATGACTTTCTTTATGTTTCCTGTTACTTCATCCATTGGATTGCAGAGCCATGGCAATTTGTTAGATGTTCAGTACTTCTGTATTACATTATTAATTAAAGGACATCAAATAAAAGCATGAACAATTCTATGTATTCCTATTTTTTTTATTTTGTTTTTTCTTTGCTTGGTCAATGCCTTTTTGTGCCTAGTAGATTATCAAATTTGACACTGCACTTATCCCCATTACAGGCACAATTCAAGACCCTTTCAGCAGCTCTAATGGCATCCTTCTTTGCCATCACGACACCAGCAGGGATAGCTGCTGGGGCAGGTTTGGCTTCATTCTACAATCCGAATAGCCCAAGGGCTCTTGTGGTTGAGGGCATTCTTGACTCTATATCAGCGGGCATCCTCATATACATGTCACTAGTGGATCTAATAGCTGCCGACTTCTTGGGTGGAAAGATGACAGGATCCACGCGGCAGCAAGTGATGGCGTACATCGCCCTGTTCCTTGGTGCTCTCTCCATGTCATCACTTGCAATATGGGCTTGATACCTGCCCGCCTTTGATCAGGTGAAGATATAGGAGCGACAATGTTGAGAAAGAAATGCCATGATACATGTACAGTACTGATGCTTATTGTGGTGTTTGGTCTGTTTCTAAACTGTAGTAGCTTGCTCTGACTCACCATAGTGTAAAATACTGAAAGATGCCTTGTTTTTAAAGGGCATAGAAACAACACTGATGTAAAACATTGAGGCACTTCGTATCTGAACTGCACCACGACCGTGGTTGTTTATATCAAAGTGATTATCAGTTTGGGTGTTGAAGTCAGTACATTGCATTGATATGATTTTTCTGAAACATAAAATGAAATGTCCGCAGCTGCTGTCTCCTGCTGTTTCTCCTATGTCAAGTTCACTTGGCTTGGTAACATTTCTGTAATCTCTACTGAGTCTTTTATTGTTGATGGCCAAAATAATAAAGATCTGGATTACTGACAATTATCCTCAGCCTCAGTCCTACGAATGCAGTTTCATCTTTCCTTGGTGCTTGTGTTGTGCTGACTCTGGTCAAATCTGTAAGTCTTTCGGGTGTTTTTTTTTTAATTCAGACTCGCGCTTGGCCATTCTTTGCGGTTTCAGGCTTGTTGTCCAACCGTGCATCCCATTATTTATTTATTTTTTCCTTTTTGAAACGAGAATGTGAATATATGACACATGGGGAAAGTTAAGCTTTTATGTGTTTGTGTGTACATTTTGATTCATACTACTACTGTTTTGCTAAAAGTTTCCCCATTTCAGTAAGCACTACTTATACAACTTTTCAATATAATGTTATACCACTGCTTGGACACGTTCCTCAGAATTAACTGCTCTGTCTAAATCAACATGCTTGGAATGGAAGGGACCACGAGGAGGTTGGAGTATCACACTCTTTCTGGTTGGCAACTTTTAGGATCCCCTGGTAACACTAAAACCAAAAATACATTTATATGTAGGCAAATGCTGAATGCCATGTGCGGATAATGACCATGATATTGTGTAATAAATAGATATTTTCTCATATATCACCAAATTCAAAGCATCATACAGTGACACCAAGTAGTAAAGCAGTAAAGCATGGGAGTGCCCAGAGTCCCTAAGGCTCACACCGCTCACCACAGCAGAAATCATGTAACAAGCCCGATATACAGTTACTTCCAGAGTTATTTAAGTTAAATATTTTTATTTTAAATCAAACATATAAAAAACATTAATAATCTCTAAGACACCAAATTAGTATCATTAGATCCATTCTTAATTATAGTTTTATGGTATACATATCTTTTATATCATGAATGTTTGTAGCCTTCTATTTTAATTGTCAAACTTAAGTTATTTTAACTTTTAATAAACCTACATTAACAAATTCTAAAAATACACTTATTTTGAGACAGAAGATTAGATGCGTTTAAAACTTGGCCCGTGATCTCGTCACAGGTCATAGGCATTGTGAGCCCGCCCAGAGACCCAGTTATGCTGAACTCCTGAAGTGGGCTTGAGATGATCGATTTCGCTGGCCCATACCATGCATGTTCACATCCATTTGTTGTGTTATGGTCGTATTAAGGGTCTAAGCTATCCTTTTCCTCCGTAAAATCTTTTGTGAGAGCACATAAATTTCATACACAACTAAATTTAGTTTTTGAAAATAAATTAATTCCGAATGATGTTTCGTTTGTGGACCGAGTTTGGTCCTGTCTTTAGCATACGGGTAAGCTTCCATAACTCAATGAAATAGATTACTCTAGCTCTTTTCTGACAACAATCACTACGCTTGCTCGTTGCAGCAGAAATTCAATTTTCGAGTTCGCAACACCAATTTACAATGCTACAACTACTGCATTGGTAGCTGCCAGTAGTACAACAGCAATGCTGCCCAATGCATTACAAAAGCTGGTCCCACAAGTCAGTCACCACGCACTACTGTCCTAACCGTACCCCCAATTTAACTTGCAGTTGCAGGCGGCCAAAAGAACACCTACTCCTGCGCAGCCGCGTTCTACGCTGCACCTACTGGCTGCCGCTCAGCATCTCGGCCCCGGGCCCATCATTCAGCAGCTGCATAGCCCACTCATAGTCGCCTTCCTCGTAGCGGTCGTCGTCCTCCTCCTCCTTGTGCGCCGCCGCCTTCGGAGCCGGCCACGGCAGCACCGGCGGAGGAATCGGCGCGAGCGGGCGCCTGTCAACGGAGGCCATCACTGTCGACGCCGGGCCGGAGAACGCCGGCCCGCAGCTCTCGTCGTTCCCGCTCGCCGTCACGAACCTCGCCGGCGGTGGCAGGGCGAGGACGGTGCCGGCGGCGAGCTTGATCTCGAGCTCGAGCCAGCGCATGACCTCGGCGATGGATTCCTCCGTGATGCCCTCGTGGCTACCGTCGTCGTCGTCCTCCGCGTCCACCAGCAGCCGCTCCGCCATCTTCCCGACCACCGCAGACACCTCTGCCGCCTCCATTACTTTGCTCCTCCGGCCCTCCGCTCTCCTCGCCCTCGGCTGCCTCTCAACGCTGATCGAGTGTGACAAGAAGACACGAGCAGCGGCTCGCAGTCGCAGCTCGAGTAGACATGGCCACGGTCTTTTTATAATGCCACGAGGGCCACGGTGACGTGGACGTGGGCGTCGCTGCCGTCCATCGGATCAGACTGATATCCCTTCAGCCGTTCGATTTCGCTTCACCCGGCTTGTGCGAACGACAACTGATTGAAATGACGGCCTTGCCCCTGTAGGATCGTAGGGCCTTTTCTGGGAGTATTTTTGGATCCGTGCGCGCTTCGGGAAGCTGCGATCTTTTTTTCTTGGAGGCTTGTGACGCCGTACGGTTTCCAGGCAGAGGGCAGGTAGGTTCGGTAGGTTCGTGACCTGACCTGACCTGACCTGACCTGCTCGGGTCGGATGAAACACTGCGCGGCCGTCCCTGCTTTGCGTGGAACCATGCTCAGTCGTGCAGACCTGGCCCTCTGGTTCACCGTGATCGCGATTCGCTATCCCGACAGTACACATGCATTTGATGATACGGTACTCGTTCCTTTATCTCGGGGAGACGATTAAGTACAGTGTACAGTACCTTGGGCTACTGCAAGTTTTGCAACTGAAGTGAAAAACGCGGACAACAACCCGCTTCAACTTGGGGGCGTAAAAATTTTATACTCTCTTCGTTTTAAAATAATTGATATTTTAATTATAAATACGAGAATTAAAGAAAAATAAATAAAATAAGCGCATAAAAATAAGTAAAATAGAGATAAAGATGTATACTATATTAGAAAGAGAGAAATGAGTATAAAAAAGCAAGTATGATAATTATTTTGAAAAACATAGAGATGGCTAAAGTGACAGTAACTATTGTATTTTGAAATAGAGGGATAATTGACGGTTTGGCTCCGGACACAAAATTAAGAAGAGTTAGAAAGTGTGGATGCGTAGGAAACGAGAAAGTGAGATAGAGACATGGATGTATTGGAAAGAGAGAGGTTATATCAGAAAGTGAGAATAATAATTATTTTAAAAAACTGGAATTGGCTAAAGTATTTTGAGACCAAGATAGTACTTACTTCATCCCAATTTATGACCATTTTGGGCTTTTAAATTTGTCTCAAATTATATGCATTTGGATGGCTCCGATGAGGCCATAGCAGTTATTTGTCCACGTCCATCCAAGCCGGTAGGACACTAATGAATGAATTGCGTTCAATCCTCCCATCATCTCGCTTGATCTTGGCGCCTCGCATGCTGTCGCCACCTCATAACTAACCGCCCAGCTCAGTCTCGACAAGAGGATGTTGCTCTACCACCGTCTCAATGAATCTACTCTGAATCTGACGCTTACCTATGTGAATCCAACACAAGCACGCGATCTCGTCCAAAACCGATGAGAGAATGTCGTCTTGTCGCCCCTCATCACCAACCTACCTAGGCTAGCCATCTGCTCGTCGGCGTGTGGAGGATGTGGACAACGTGCGCGGAGACATGCTCGATGGAGATGTTAGCGAAGGGCCTCCTCTCTAATCCTTGCAGTGACAACGACGGCGACGACGCCGGCTTCTCACCCTCCCTCTTTCGCGTGACGGTGACCACACCGGCATTATCATCCTCAATTCATGAGCTCATGTCAATGGGCGGTCTTTGATAATGGGTAGCAGGGTCTTTTGGATTTTCTGGTATTTTTACCTTGGGTTCTATGAATGTTTATAAATTAGGATGGAGATTGTAGTGTGTACAAAGGGCGATCATAATGCGCAAAAAAAAACTCATTAGTAAGCAATCAATGACTGTGGAAGATTTCCGGTGCATTAAGCAATAGCCATTGTGGAACCCGACAACAACATCCGGACATACAACTACTACCGGTAGCAAGGAAATAAAATATATTACTTTAATGACCGTGAAAGATTTCCGGTGCATTAAGCAAGAGGTTGTGACACAAGAATTTTTTTATTTAGATAGGACCCACCTTATTTACAACTTACTCTCTCTATTCCATTTTAATTGATATTTTAGACTTTAATACGAATACCAAGGAGGAGGATGCAATCCATCATCACAACAACACATGATTCCCTATTAAGGATGGGGTGCTCCCAGAGTCACACGCTTCTTCCATCCAGAAATTGCTCCATTCACTTGACCTCTCGCGTCTGCCATCTTCCTCTCAGCACAACAACGAGTTGAGCCGAGTCCATGTTGGTTGTATGTAAATATCCACTTATCTATTGCAAGAGCACGTTGTACAATTGTAACTTATTTTCTCTTAGAGTATTCTAAAGTTTAATGGAATCTATAAATAGCAAACAGGATCTTTACTATTATTTAATTACTAACTTAAAGTATTAAGGATGATGTTTATGAAAGAATTGAAACAACTAGAAATAAAATGATTATAAAGTTCAACAATGTTAAAAAGAATTCTCTCTAATGGTTCCGGTAACTAGCATTCAACTCATACTATTGATTCATTTAATATGCCTAGTATTCTACAAGAGAAGGTGGTTCCGCTCACTCTAGCATTGTCACGGCAGAAGCTAATCATTCCCCACTAGTTTCTTGCACTATGTAACTTATCATAACACAATTAAACATCTAGCAATGCTAATAAGTTCATATATGAGATCATGCATAATCACATATGAAATAAGCACATCACATACATGAGTGCTAAAAGTTTACATAACTAGGTTTCCTTCCCCATATGGGAAAACACGAGGACTACTCACTCATCCTATTAAGATGCATGGTTATGGTTCAGTTGGACAAGGAATGTGGCGTGGGAGACACTCGTGCCAATTGGCACGGCGTTGTGCCGGTCGGCACAATCCTCCTTCCTGGCGGAGATGGCTGATGCCCACTGATGTTGCCACCATAAACTTTGCAAACCCTAGGTCATGAGTTTCTTGATCGATCCTTTTTCTCATTCCATCTTCTCCTTATATTCTCCCGTTCTAGGCTAAGTTGCACTGACACCGACTCTGATTAAAAAATTGGGCTTCACCACCATCGAATGGCTTCAGATTTCGGCCTTTTCTCCCCGTGCCGATCGGCTTGCAATTCTTCATTCTTGGCCTGTTTCATCGCTCTTGATCCATAAGTATTCTGTTTTCACCTATTTTCTTCATATTTCACAAAAATAAACTACGAATATGCATAATATTTGGGGTTATTTGTTAGCAAAATCAGCATAATAAAGCGCACAATACCTCTTGTACAAAGTAAAAAATGGGTGTGTAGATGGCGCCAATAGTCCACAGCCACGAAGGCCTCATTCGCCATCCTCGTGGTGACGGCGTCCTACTTCATGGACTACGCGCACCCACGATAGATCTCACGGTGACCATGCGTCTGGTTCCCATACCGCGAGAGCCTTTGTTGGATCTTGCCGCGTGAAAGTCCCTGGATGTCGCCTAGAGGTGGGTGTGTGAATAGGCATTCCTGAAAAATTAACACAACTTCCTGATTTAGAAACCGTACCCTCCAGTTTTGTTAGAGAGCTTGGGATAAATCAAGTTGATATGGAAGGCATCCAAGCTCTAAAGACAAGCAAGCTAAGACAAAGTTCAAAACTGGACACACCAGTTTGGTAAACCGGACACACCGATTTTCCAGGCACAGAAAGTAATTAATGAGGTACTCATAATTTATGCAACCTAAATAAGCAAGTACTTATCCAAGGCTGTAACAAGGAACACACAAACTAAAATTACCAAGAGTCTACACAATTTATCAACTGCTAAATCGGACCCACCGGTTTGGTAAATTAGACCCTCTAGTTTTCACGGGACAGAGAGAATAAAACAGGAGTTGCAGCGACCCACTGAGTTATATCAAACTTAATAGATTCTAATGAAGCACACAAGATCTAGCACATGTAACCACAAAGGAGACAAGCACAATTACTCATGCAACCTAGTGAATCATAATAGATAAAGCAAGAACTCAAGAGAGCAAACCAAATGAAGCACATGGGGATTTGTTTGTCGAAGTTCAACAACTTGCTTCCAAGTTGTCTACGTCTTCGTTGAGGAAGCTTGAGTTGATCAACAACATAATCCAAGCCGGGTCTCTGTCAATCGTTTTCCTTGATCCACAATATTTTCTTCTTCCCTTGCAGAGGCGAAGCGAACCTTCTCAAACTTTCCCAAGGCTCACCACAAGCTTGGGAGCTCTAGGGCGACGCCTAGCCGTCTAGGAGGTTTCATCTCCAAGAGTAAAAAAAATGCTTTACCGATTAGCAACACAATGCTCAAATGGTCGAATGTGGGATTTTCTCTCTTGTGCTCTCAATCTCAATCTCTCTCAACCCAATACTTAGGATTTCTCACAAATCATTGAAACCTCATAAAGAGGAATTAGGGAGAGCTCTATAAAGCTTTGGATGTATTTTGTTTGTGCACAAAATCAACATCTTCCAAAGGAGGGGGGAAGGGAGTATTTATACTCCCCCTCCCCCCCCCCCCCCCAACAAAAAAACTAGTCATTACACTGAACCAGTCAAAACAGGTCCCTTTGATTTTCCTAAACTAGCAGTTAGAGGTTTTGAAACCAAACCGGACCCTCCGGTTTGGTAAACTGGATGAACCAGTTTTTCCAGACTTAGTGAGACTTGTGGTTTGTGTGGCCATTGTGTTTCTCTCATTTGACTAGGGTTTTTCTTTGACCATTTAAACATCATAAGCAAACCATGCAACATCCCTTTTGATAGAGTGGCATGCCTAAACTCAATATTAAATAAAAAGACAATTGTTCTTCTTGAGCTTGCATGATAATAAATTTTGCCACTTCTTAACTTTTATGCTTCATGAGGACTGCCACAAGTGCTTTTGCTAAGCGTCATCACCAAGAGCTTGTGACTTGGAATTTCTTCATACATGAGATTCATTTGCACCTTTTGGTTCACAAGTCACTTTATATCTTCATATTTTAACAATGATTGATACTTGGAAATGTATGACTACTTATAGCTTGATTGGTCCATCGCGGTTGATCTCCTCCTATCCTTTACCATGGCTTGGGTCCCTCGGTGCCAAGACTCTATCTTGCCCTTCTCCCTTGCATGGTCCGTTGTGGCCAAATCATGCCAATCCTTCACCATCTTGCTATCTTGGGCCTTACACCACTTTGTATCATCATTATGCCTTCATTTTAAATTCGTCTTTGAAATGTTGATTTGACCAAGATGCTTCCAAGATGTCTACCATAGAAGAATAGCACTTGATCACTTCTTTTTCTTGACTATGATGACTACACCAATACATTGAGACCATCTCATATCAATGGTTTTCATGTCCCATATTCATTTCAAACTTGGCTTGTCATAATATTGCTTATATGAACCCATTTATTTGACACTTCTTCTTTTCATCACATAGGCCCATTTTTCCTTATACAATTACGCATTACTGAAGATGATCATTTGTATTAATGCTAAGTATATTCTTCATGTATAACCTTCTCATATACTCAAAAGTAGGATTAATTCTTTAATCATGTTGTCATACAATACACCAAAACACACTAAGGTCATAGATGCACTTTCACCGTGATTATCAAGGCGGGACCTCCTTCCTCGAGGTCGCAGAGATGTCGGCCTACACAGATCTTCCTCAAGCTCTCAAGGGGGGAAGAAGATTAGGGAGGGGAGCTCATGGTGACGGCGACCTGCGTTCCTTCTCCCACTACGATGACGACCTGCTCGCGAGCCCTCATCGACTACGACATGCATCCCGCGAGCCAACATCGTCAACGACCTTCTTTCGCAAGCCCGCATTGATGGTGACCTGCTTTGCGCGAGCCACATCGACGACGACTTGCTTCTCAGTGATGACCTTCCCAAGCCGTCGACCACGGTTGGGAAAAGACTGGGGTGAGAAGGAATGGGTCAGGTTGGGAGGAGATCAGGGAGGGGGAGTTCCAGCGAGAGAGGATTCGATTTGTATGTCGTACATGAGATAAAGTTGTATAGGAAACCGAAAATGTTAATTATTCTAGGATTTTTTAGATGACGCTAGAACGTCAATTAAAAGGGGGTTGTAGGAGTAGACACTTAAACATTGTGGAGTATATCTTAACTGAAGTCCATCTAGTGCTAGGTCTCAACTTACTACCGAGTTGCAGAAGATACATTGTTATTGTTCCAAAGGTGAGCATGTATATATTATACTTCTTATATCCTATAATAATTGATGTTTTAGCATCAGACACGGGAATTAAGGAGAAGTATAAAAGATAGGTGCATAAAAAACGAGAATGAAAAAAATAGAGATAAGAATATATTGAAAAAAGAGAAAGTTACATTAAAAAAATAAGAATGAAAATTATTTTGGAATAAATAAAATTGACTAAAATATCAAATATTTTACTACAACAAAAGTAGGAGTACTTTAGTTTGCCACAAAAATATCCCATAATATAAATATTTTAAGATATGAGAAAGGATGTTTAGATTCATTAGATATGTTATAAATTTGGACAAAGATTTGAAATACTTATATGTTAGGCCAAATTTGCTAGGAGATACTCTTTAAAGTTGGCATTTGCTAGTGGACACTACTCAATGTTGTATTTGCAGTAGGACACTACTAAACTATGGCAATTGGCTAATGGACATTCTAAACATTAGACTATGACTATTCTTACATAGAGAAAAGATAATATGTTACAAATGACCACAATACCATTGTAATAGTTTTAACATATCTGATCACTTAATCATATTTTATTAATTATATATGTCATAAGCATTACTAAATTTTTTACAAAAGTATTAATATTTTTCATAAAATTCATTAATCGGATGAGCTAAAATATGACCATTTGTAGTGGTTCACAAAAATCAATTAAGCATTATTTCAAAATATCCATATTTTTCTTAAAAATCTATTAAACATTTTAAAATATGATTTATAGCCTTTTGTAAAAAATAGTAATACTCTTTGAAAAAGATTTAGTAAATATATAATGAATAAAAAAATATTGATTATATGGCAAGATATGTTAAAAGTGCATAAGGGTACTTGTCATTTGTAAAATATTCTCTATCCTTTATACAAGAAAAGTCATAGTCTAATGATTAGAGTGTTTATTAGACAATCGCCATAGTTTAGTAGTGTCCTAGAACAAATACTCCCTCCGTCCCAATTTAGTTGGCACTTTAGAACCCAAGATGGAAATTGAGGAGAAATATAAAAGGTAGGTGCATAGAAAACGAGGAGGAAAAAGATAGAGATAGAGATGTATTAGGAATAGAGAAAGGTGCATAGGGAAGTGAGAATATAATTTATTTTGGGAAAATTAAAAACGACTAGAATGCCAATTATTTTAGGACGGAGGGAGTACAACTTTGAGTAGTATCCTCTAGCAAATGCCAACTTTAAAGAGTGTGCCCTGGCAAATTTGACCTACTCCCTCCATTCATTAATATAAGACGTTCTAGCATTTCACACAGCAACCAAGTCGGAGAAATTTTGATCCTGCTACCCCTCTTAAATAGAAGATACAGTGTTTTTTACAGTGACCCACCGACGTCATAAATGAGGCATCTCCACTTGCTCTGGCTCCTTAACCGGCACCGAATATTTTTCACTTGGTGCCATTTTTATAGAACAAGGAGTCAAGAGTCATACACGTAATGAGTCAAAAGCCACACACTTTACAGGAACCTAAAATTCAAAAGGATTGGAGCCAAAAACAACACATTACACATGCCTGTCTATTAAAAGGATCAGCTTCCTTTGAGATCCCCCTCTTCATTTCATCTCCTGATCCTCCACTCTCCTACTCCCATCCATGGCATTTCACCTCAATAATCCTCTAGATTTTGAAGATGGAGATGCAACAACTGGAGCAGGAAGAGTGGTAGTGCAAGGTGATGTAGGCCTTCCTGATCTCAACATTCCAGCAACAGTGATAGGAGGAGGTGGTGGTCCATATGAAGACATCCCAGCAGTAGTTGCAGGAGGATATGGTGGTCCATATGGCGTCATGGACTTGAATATGGAGCCTGGCCTGGATGATGAAGGAAATATGTCAGGTACTATACCACCTTTTTGAAACATTCTAACTTTACTAACGTTTAATAAAAGTAGAGGTATGACATGCTTTGCTATGTTTTGACAATACAAGTTGGTTGCTTTGTGAATATACTCATACAGTTCATGACCATGCTTTATTATAGAACAAGTTAATATATATGAGAATATAGTTCAAATCCATGCAATATATTAAAACACAATTTGTGAACAATATAATGGCTACTGTGAGGTGTTGTGTAGGTGATGAAGACATTATACAACCTGCACAAACTGGAAGAAGGGAGTTCACAAGCAATCAGAAAAGGAATGCAATAGTCAAGGCATTGCATGTAATTGCAGCTAGAAACAATGGCAAACTCAAAAAGAACAACACACAACTTGTTGCCACAACTATTGGGGTGCGTATGCACACGGTTCAACACATTTGGAATGATGCAAAACAGAAGATTGCACAGGGAAGGGAAGAAGTAGATGTTTCTCACAAAAAAGCCAATCGTGTTGGTCACAAACAGCATGAAATAGACTACTCACAAATACCTTCCATTCCTTTGCATAAGAGAACTACTATAAGGTCACTAGCAAGTTGTTTGCATGTTAGCATTGGCACCTTGCACCGGAGGTTCAAGATGGGTATGCTAAGGCGTCATTCCAGCACATTGAAGCCTCTTCTAAAGGATGAGAACAAAAAGGCCCGGTTGCATTTCTGTTTGTCCACGCTAGAGCCAAGTACAATAAACACAAATCCTAAATCCAAAGATATGTGAAATATAGTGCATATTGATGAAAAATGGTTCTACATGACCAAGAAATGCAACAAGTATTACTTGCTTCCAGAAGAGGAAGATCCATACTGAACAACTCAGAACAAAATTGCATAGGCAAAGTGATGTTCTTAGGGGTCTTGGGCAAGCCCATATCTGATGAGCATGGAAATGAAATATTTTCAGGCAAACTTGGCATTTTCCCATTTGTTAAAGAGGTATAAATGAGTTGTCATATTTCAATATGATTTTGATTTTTATTGTTCTTTGTCACTAAACTTGTTCTCACAACAGGACCCAGCTGCAAGGGCAAGCACAAATAGGCCAAAAGGGACCATGATTAAAAAGTCAGTCATTGTGAAAAGAGAAGTGATGAAGGACTACCTAATTAATAAGGTATTGCCTGCAATCACACTACACTGGCCAGAAGAATGTGTAGGGGAGAATATGGGTGTGTTTGTTTGACTGTCAAAATTGGATGGGATAGGATCATCCATGTTTTCCTAGATTGGATCATCTAGGTTGATGTTTGGTTGGATGGCTTGGATGATCCAGGTTTTTGTTTGGTAGACTAGATGTAAAATGGATTGGATGATCCAAGTTGGTGTTTGTTTGCATGGATATGAAAGAGGGACAATATACAACCACCACTTTCTCACAATTGGTGATCTTACCACCTTGTTCATCCTAAACTTTCACAACACACTCGTGACTGATGTAAAATTTTAAAAAATACAATACCATATCCGAACATAATTAAGGGCTTACATATAAATCTATAATTAGCACCCATAGTTCATTGTTTAGGGTACAAGCAAAAGTAGCCAGCCATACATAATCTGTTCCTTACACACATAGAAGTAGTCAACCTATTAATGTTTTGATAGGTACAAGCAAAATATACTACAAAATACGGATGATACTTGGCATGGCTGCTAGTTCGAAGGGACCACTATCTTATCACTCACAAAAGTGCTCACTAACATATTTAGCCATAAATATCAGCTTGTAGTCAAATATAAGTTGTTGAAGGCATGGGCCTCTCTTGGGTTTGCAACCAAATGAGAGTAGTAGTAACCTTTATGTGTGGCATCAAAACCTGGAAGGCTGGTCACATTTTCAAACAAATCCCAAGGTAATTCATTGGCAACACTTGTAGCCTTTATTACAGTAGCAGCTATCTTGTCACTAGAATTGGTAAATGCTCCAATCAATCCTTCTATAGCAGTGGCAAGAACACCATTACCATTTCCTTCTATAGCATTAGTTTCATCTACTTCAGTTGATAAAGGCTCATTTGATCCTTTTGCATATTGTCCAGTAGCAACACTATTACCAAATATTGTAGCCATCAAACCATAATGCTGAAGAGGTTTGTTTAAATATTCATCATCACCCTTGTGATCCTACAAACAATGAAAGAAGGGCAATTATTAGAGTTGTAATAAGGAAAAAATTATAACAATAACAGTTTGTAGAAAGTTACAAAAGTTGTAGTCAACTTACCGTAATATAGTTTGTGTAGTGCTCATGATCAAGAGTAATAATGAAGTTTTCTTCATCAAAAATGGCACCACTTAGTCTTCTAAGCTTGTTCATCTTCGTGTACTTCCTCTTCTAGGTTCTAAGATGGTTAGCAATCTGGTCCCCAGTCCTATTCACCTTGAAATGTTCATTCAATGTACAAGCATTGAGAGGAACTTTTTTGAACCCTGATGATGTTTTAGTGCCATTGGCAACCACATTGGCTAGATAAGTCAACATAAAAGTGGACATGGTTGATGTCCATTCACACTTTCCATCGCCCTCAGGCTTTCCCCCATCTGCCACACTAGCATCAAACTCCATTCCCTAACTTATTTTTGACCAAAATATTACAACAAGCAATGTGTCAATACCAATATTATTACAACAAGCAAGTGTCATTACATAGAAAATTCTAGAAGAAAATACATAGTTCATGAACAAAATTGTAACATTACTAATACATATTAACTTCCATAATGGTCTTGATAGGCTTCCTACATCTGATTGGCAATTCCTTGTCTAAAATCAACCATAAATGCATGCTCAGTTGCTTGCCTAGCTGATGATGAAGCATGGTCATAAGGAGGTATCCAATCAGCCTCTGGTATAATTATTTCATCACCCCCATCCTTTATAACCAAATTGTGAATTATGCAACAAGCAACCACAATGTCTACTTGAGTTGAAAAGGAAAAAATGGTGTGGCATCATCAAGAATTTTGAACCTCCTCTTGAGTGATCCAAAAGCACGCTCTACCATTGTTGGCATTTCTAAGCGTCATCACTAAGTTGCCTTAGCTATGAAGCCTAGAAATGTATATTGGTAATCTTTAACGAATGCAGAGAGTCCGCAAACGCACAAAGAATACTGTTGTAGCATTTCACCTGGAAGTATTCAAGGTATCGTATTTGTTTTATCCCAAAGGAAGGCATATGATTGATCAGAGTAATTACCATATTCTAAACAATGTGCATCAGATTACAAGACAAAAGTCCTCACTAGGGTAAGGATAATGATAAACATGATAGTGGACACACAGATAGCATACTCGAGTTAAATAAATCTAGTTTAGTGGAGAAGGACAAATAAAGAGCTAAGTTCCTATGTTCCTTTTATATAGTTAGATAGTCTATATTATATTCTATTATACAGTTATAATGACAATGCAAGACAATCAGATCATCACACCCTGGGCATGCAGGGCGGCCAAGAGCCTCTTGCATAGTTGAACGTGGGGGATTTCATAGGACAGATAGGGTTGTCACCACCTACTGCCTACCCCTAGCAATCCGTGGGCTACACGACAAATATAACTATATTACTAACAAGCAAGCATAATAACCACATACATGAATGAATCATATAATCAAACAAGAAACACATGACCCAAGCATAACTATATATAAAGACTAAATATATTAAATAGAATAAAGTCTTACAAAAAGAGAAAGATACAAGAGCCATACCATAACTCCAAGGAAGACTTGGGAACTGAAGAAGACTCTATTCTAAGCATAACTCCACTAAAACTAAAGGGAATCACGAAATGACTAAGAGAGTAATGCTTCGTGGTGTGTGTTTTGGAGTGAAGCCTCTCCCTTCTATTTATTCTGTCTAAAGTCGGTTCCTGGAGTCGGTAACCGCCACCAAACCCGTACAACCATCATTGGGGAGTCACTAGGAGCTAGCACATGGCAGCCATGCACCAGAGGGGCCACTCCCCGTTCGGTCGAACACCCCTGTTCGGTCGAAAAGGGGGGGGGGGGGGGAGTCCCCTCGGGTGCTGCCGCCTCTGATGGCCTGCCAGGTGGGTCCTGTTTCCCAATGACACTGTAAGGTCGGTTGTTAAGTCGGTTTGCTTTTATAGGTGGGACAGTCAATCCGTGGGAGTCCCAGTTGCCGAGTCCCTGTGGGGCTTTTGGCTTTTCTTTATCTTGGGTGGTTGAAAGACAGAATGGTCTTTTGTAAGACACCATTCTCTCATCCCTATATTCAACTTTCCATCCGGAGTTTTTCAAAAGATTTTTGCAAGTAAAACTAAGTTCCTCCAATGATTCACTCGGTCGCTCAATATGTATAAATCCTTACCAAGACATTGAAGTTGCGTCTTTTTGTTCCTACCTCTAAATAAGGCTTATGTGGAGCTCTGGATAGGAATAATTGAGACATACTTGTAACACATATATTGCTAAACCAAAAGATTAAACCCACGGAGAAACAAGTCATACAATCTGATCAAGATGTGCATGTGTGTGGAAAGTGGTGGAATGATGGTGGATACTCCTTTTTGAGTAGACTCTCTCTTTCTTTAACAAGCACTTGGGCATGGCTATTTCTTATCTTCTCTTTTTTTTTCTTTCATCATGCTCAAGATTGAGAGCAAGCACTTATTCTATTTTTGATAACCATGCCTTCTATTAAACCAATTGAGAGAGAGAGCCATAACACGATATTCATGGAGTATTTATTTTGCTAAATCATGAGCCATCTCTTACTCTACTTCTTACGATGAAACTTTACTTTCCGCATTTATATACCGTGCTACTCATGCTTGTGTACTTATCTTGTACTTGATGATCTAGTAGCTTTGCACGAGTAGGCTCCTTTGCTATCTTGTTGTGTGCTTTCGCTTGTCTTTGATTACTAGCTTGCATAGGAGTTGTGTGCCTCGTGTGTGATCCACTAGTATGCTTAGGTTCTCTTTCCTTTCATAAGATTATCTTGTTAGTGTGATCACCACTAGAATTATATAGGAGTTGTTTGAGTGGTCGGTTTTAGTATTTGGCAAATTAGGTACATAGTTTGAGTTCCCGATTCACCCCCCCCCCTCTCGGTCACTCGATCCTTTCAACTGCGCTTGATGCCGACAGGTTGGAGTGTCCGCCAGACTGCTGAATGAGGGACAAGGTCACCGGCCAGCTCGATGAGGGACAGTGCCGCCTCTGCTGCCGTGAGATCCGCTGCCACCTTGGTGCGAGCCGCCGTCACCTTTGTGCGAGCCTGTGAGACTGCCACCGCTTTTTTCCTCTGACCTATGGAGAAGGAAGGGGAAAGAAGCAGTGAATTTTGTCTCGTTGATACGCGTGGGATATAGGAGTGGTGACCCGAGCTTCATGCGCGTTTATGCTTTTTCGAGGGACAGCGCGGGCAGCGCTGTCCGGCCAATTTTCCGGTCTCGGCTATCTAGCATCTACCACGAATATTCCTTGCTTGGGTTGATTCTATCCTAGGTGACGGTGAAATAAATGTTGGATTGGATAGCACTATCCAAGTCAATCCAAGCCTATCCAGGGAATCAAACACTACCTATATTTATCCAACAGGATAATGCTAAGACTCATGTGCCTCCTATAGACCCTGACTTCCTTGCGGCTATGGAAGGAAGTGGGCTTGACATTCGTTTGAAGCAGCAGCCAACGAATTCCCCCAACATGAATATATTAGATTTAGGCTTCTTCAGCTCCATTCAATCTCTGACTGACAAATGTAGTCCAAGAACCTTACAAGAGTTGATTAATGATGTAGAGGAGTACAATGACTATGATGTGTCGAAGGTGACTTGAGTGTACTTATCTTTGCAAGCTAGCATGATTGAGACCATGAAGCATGATGGCGGAAATAGATATAGGCAACCTCATATGAACAAGGATAGACTTGAAAGACAAGGTGTATTGCCCTCATGTCTATCATGTGATCTGCCATTGGTTCAACGGGCAAGAGAGGTTCTTGGTCATCATGCTTGACAATGGGAGATTGTGTGACAAGGTTTGGCTTTTGGAGTGATGCAATTTGTATATCAGAACATGTCGTGGTCTAGCTTTTGTAAAGGGAATGTGTAGTATAGTCTACTGCTTTTGAAAAGGGAACAATAGTATGTTCTAGGTATTGTAAAGGGAACAATAGCATGTTCTAGGTATTGTGAAGGGAACAATAGTATTAATCTGAATGTATATTACCAAGTGCTTGAAGATGTTGACATCATTGGTTGTAATTCTTCATCGATCAATAGTTGATCATCATCTTGGTTGTCCTCCAAGTTGGGAGGGGGATGCGTCAAAGGCTGCAATGCACACCAATCGAAGTAGTATTACCACTAGACACAGAAAAATATGAAGTCTCATTTTTGTATTATTCATCTTACTTTCATGCCACAATGCAGGAGTAGCTTATCATCCTTGCAACCAGGAGATGAGAACCAGTTTCTACCATTTGTAATCAAAGAAACCTAATCAAAGTAATGTTCACGCACTTGAGCAAGAACAACTATAGTGACAAAAGACGCAAATGTAACACACCGCATATTTTCTTTCAACGACGGTATAGGAGGGAAAAGACGTTGCAGGCGTTGCATTTCCTCCTGCCCTCGGCTGAGAGCTCGACCCGTATGCCCAACATCACCACTATCAATAGTAGTACCATCATCAACAAATGAGTTACCTTCATCACTCGAGTCAGGGAAGAAGATGAACTCATAGCCGTCCTGAAGCTGGGTGTTCGGAACGAAATTGTTGCCAATTTCTACTCGAACACCCAGCTCCTTGCTCCACCACTCGTCGTGGCTGGGCCTCTTTCCACTCCTACGGACCGAGGCAGATTGACTTGGGTCCGGGGTAGGATTCGCTTGGGGTCGGAGTAGGAATGTCGTCATCGTCCCGCGCTGCACTCTTGAGAATCCCCCATGAAGCTCGATGGCGGAGGCACGCAGATCTAGCGGTCACCGTCTTCCTCCAAGCTCGATTGTAGTGGGGGGCGGATGTGGAGAAGCCTCGTGGGCGCAACAACATCGAAGGCGGGATACCTCCTCTCCCACCACGCCGTCCTCCCTAGCTGCTACTGTCCTTTTCCACGTCAAAGAAGAGAACCCAGAGGATGGAGCCTCCGCCTGCTTCTGCTTCACAAACGAGGGGGGGGGGGAGAGGGTGAAAGGACCAAGTGACCAAGAGGGTGGGGGGAGGTGAATCGAGATCTCGCTATATGTACCAAATTCGCCAAGTTCTAAAACCGACCACTCAAAACAACTCCTACACAATCCTAGTGGTGATCACACTAGCAAGATAATGAACCTATGAAAGGAACAATAACATAAGTATACTAGTGGATCACACAAGGCAAAACAACTCCTATGCAAGCTAGTGGTAAAGACACACGGAAGCAAGCAACAAGCTAGCAAAGGAACCTACTCATGCAATGCTACAAGATAAGGAACTAGAGCACACAACCATGAGTAGCATTATACATACAAGGGTGAGTAATCAAGCCAATGCAACTCCTAAACATGCTAGTGATCAAGTGGGAGCTAAGTACAACTAGCAAGTAGAGAAGCCTATTCATGCAAGTCTACAAGCAATCAACTCGAGCAAGATAAGCATATAAGCATGAATAGCATAGTATGTAAATGCGGAAAGTAATGCATCAGAGTAAGGAGTAGAGTAAGAGATGGATTAAGATTTTTTTCTGAGGTCCCAGAAGGATGGCGCCTTCCCGTACTCCTCGTTGGGTCACTCCCGCCGGAGTCCCGGTCCCTCCCACCACCAATGTGGAGCTCTCGCCCACGAGCCCGCAATCACTCCCGAAGTGAAAACACGGTGCGCGTCACCGCTGCCATCAAGGCACAAGATCGCCTCCCTCAAGAACTTGCTGGACTCCCCGAGCCGACACGGGCGCTCACTAGTGATGCCCCTTTCACCGGTGGGCTCAAACCGTGTACAAACGTGTGATGGCCTTCACAACCAATCACGATAGGTTCGATCATCGATACCTAACTGGTCTTGGTATCACCATAGACCAAGAGTAATAATCTAGATCACACCCTCAAGGACACCCTAGCCTTAGATGTGCATCAATGCTCAAGTTAATCTCACTAGCACTCTCAAGATATGTAATATCTCCTCCTAGTGCTCTCCTCTTTTCCTCTTGGGAATGTATGAGCCACTTGTCTTTGAGCTGCGCGAGTAGATTTAACCTCGAAGCTCATTTGAACGTGACTCAATGGGCATGAAGCACAAAGATCACTATATGATGATCTAGAGGGTTATATACTTACATTGTAGATAAGCGACTCCCCATAGAAACATGCTTGGAAGCATGTTAGGTATCACGATGCAAGAATGCATGAATGCAAAGAATGCAAATGCAAATGCAACAAGTATACGAATGCATGATGCGATGCTAAAGGAAAGAGAGAGAAAAGCTACAAACCAAAGTGCCAACGATGAGTTGTTCTCTTCTTGAGCTTGCTCACAATGGACCATTCTTCAAAGCCTTGGGCACACCATGAACCACTATCCCAAGCTTAACCCATGTCCATTGCTATCTTAAGGTGGTCCGAAGTTGACCTACAAGCAAAGAGAAACAAGCACAAAACAAAAGCACAAACAAGGCTATACATATTTACAAGAGACAAGCTTTAGGGTTACTCATATGAAGTTTGAAAGGTCGAGAACATTGAGTTCTCCCCTTAGCTTGTTGAAGGCCTTCTCATCGAGTAGCTTGGTGAAGATATCCCTCAATTGTTCATGAGTCCGCACACTCACCAACTCAATATCCTTCTTCTCAACATGATCTCTTATGAAATGGTGCTTGACTAGAATATGCTTTGCATGACCATGATCTCCAGTTTTGAGAGTCATTTTGATTGTCGCTACAGTATCACAATATAATGGCATTCGAGTGAAGTTGAGGCCATAATCTGAGAGAGTTTGCCTCATGTAGAGAAGTTATGCACAACAAGCTCCTGCCGCCATATACTCTGCTTCGGCTGTAGATAGAGCCACTGAGTTTTGCTTCTTTGAGCTCCAAGATACTAGAGATCTTCCAAGAAATTGGTAACCTCCGATGTACTCTTTCTATTCACTTTGCATCCCGTGAAGTCCGAGTCCGAATACCAAAGTAACTCAAAGTTTGTTCCTCTAGGATACCATAGTCCCTTAGTAGGTGTGTACTTGAGGTATCTAAGGATCCTCTTCACTTCCTTCAAGTGAGACTCCTTTGGATTTGCTTGATAGCGTGCACACAAGCACACACTAAACATGATGTCCGGTCTTGAGGCGGTGAGATAGAGCAAGGACCCAATCATTAATCTATAGAGATTGGGGTTCACCGGTTTACCCTTTGCATCATCATCCAAGGGTTTGCTAGCTGCCATAGGTGTATGCAAGGGCTTGCAATTTTCCATGTTAAATCTCTTGAGTAGATCCTTGGTGTACTTCTCTTGGTAAATGAAATTCCCTTCTCTTAATTGTTTCACTTGAAAACCAAGGAACACATGCAACTCCCCAATCATTGACATTTGAAATTCCCTAGCCATCATTTCCCGGAACTCTTCATTGAACTTCTCATTGGTTGACCCATAGATGATATCATCCACATAGATTTACACACAAAGAGGTCCTTCCCAACATGCCTTGTGAACAATGTGTTGTCAATGCTTCCAATGGTGAAACCATTCTTGATTAGGAAGTTCCTCAAATATTCATACCATGTCCTTGGTGCTTGCTTGAGACCATAAAGAGCTTTCTTCAATTTGTACACATGTCTTGAATGTTTAGGGTCTTCAAACCCTGAAGGTTGTTTCACATAGACTTTCTCATTGATCTCTCCATTCAAGAAGGCACTTTTGATATCCATTCGATACAATTTAAAGCCATTGTGCGATGCATAGGCAAGTAAGATCCGAATAGCTTCAAGACGGGCCACAGGAGCAAAGGTTTCTTCAAAGTCAACGCCTGCCACTTGAGAATATCCCTTAGCCACTAGACGAGCCTTGTTCTTGATGATTGCCCCTTTCTCATTCTGCTTGTTCTTGAAGATCCATTTGGTGCCGACCACATTATGATTCTTGGGCCTCTCAACCAATTTCCATACTTTGCACCTCTTGAAGTTGTTCAACTCTTCTTGCATAGCCATTACCCATTTGTGATCATTCATAGCTTCATCAATGGTAGTGGGCTCAATTATAGAGACGAAGGAGAAGTTCTCAATTACAACATTTGCCTCATCATTATTTTCTTCACTCACATTGTTGGGCTTATATTGATTCCTTCTTGTCCTAATTCCTTGAGATGTACTCCCAATGATCAAGTCATGTGAATGACCCTTATTGATAGCTTTGGGTCTAGGAAGAGGTTCTTATTGAGTGGGAGGAGGTCTAGGTGAAATATCTTGTACATTATGGATTGCTTGCTCTCTAGAGATATGAGTGTCTTGGATTCTTAGTGAGGTGGGGGGATCACTCATATGCTTTCTCCTTTTGGAACTAGAGCTTGGAGTGGATGAGGGGGTGTCATGTGAAGAGCTTGGAGAAGTGGCTTGGGGGAAAGTATGTGAGGAGGCTTGCGGCTTACTTCTCACTTGTGTTTCCTCTTAGGTAGGTGGATGCACTTTCAATGAATCTTGGGAGGAGCTAGTGGGTGTGCCAATGTCATCTTGGGTTAGTTCTTGCACCTCAGAGGAGGAGGTTGGTTGAGGTGGTGGAGTAGAGGGTTCACCAATATCATCATTATTGGCCTCGTGGGGTAAAACCTCGCCCATGGGCATGTTCCTCAAAGCTTCCCTCATAGGTTCATCTCCAATGTTCACTTCATAGAATTAATCTCCCTTCTGAGAACCATTTGACTCATCAAATTTCACATAATAGGATTCTTCCACATAACCTGTGGCTGAGTTATAGACCCTATATGCCTTAGAAGTCTCTGAGTATCCAACAAGAATGTCATCATTAGTTCTGCTCTCAAATTTCCCGGTCTTCCTCCTCTTCTTGAGAATGTAGCAAGTGTAGCCAAAGACCCGAAAATAGGAAACATTCGGTTTCCATCCAACCAATAGCTCATAGGGTGTCTTCTTCAATTGCCAGTGGAGATATACATGGTTGGAAGTGTAGCAAGCCGTGTTGATTGCCTCTGCCCAAAACCTCTCATGAGTTCCATACTCATCCAACATGGCACGAGCAAGAGTGATGAGTGTCTTGTTCTTGCTCTCCACTACTCCATTCTGCTCAGGAGTATATGTAGCGGAGAATTCATGCTTGATCCCCTTCTTGTCACAATATTCCTCCACTGTTGTGTTCTTGAACTCCATCCCATTGTCACTCCTTATCTTCACAATATTTGCCTTGAATTGATTCTTTGCTCTCCTTGCAAACTTTCTAAAGATATCACTAGCTTGAGACTTGTCCACAAGAAAGAAGGTCCAAGTATACCTTGTCAAGTCATCCACAATAATCAAGCAATATAGATTCCCTCCCAGACTCTTGTAATGTGTTGGCCCGAACAAGTCCATGTGCAATAGCTCTAGAGGACGAGATGTAGACATGAATGACTTGGTGGGATGAGATGATGCAACTTGCTTCCCAGCTTAACAAGCACTACACAATTTGTCCTTCTCAAAGGTGACATCCTTGATTCCTTCAACTAGATTTCTCTTGACCACTTTTTTGAGTTGATTCATTCCAACATGTGTCAATCTTCTATGCCACAACCATCCTTTAATTAGTTGCCTTGGTGAATAGACAAGTACTTGATGGCATGTTGCTTGATTTGAAATCCGTGAGATACAAGTTCTCATGCCTCACTCCATAAAATACCAGCCCTTTCTTTGCATTTTGAATTATTGCATCATCCTCATCAAATGTGCACTTGAATCCCATATCACAAAGCTGACCAATAGACAGGAGGTTGAAATTGAGGGTTTTTATAAGAAAGACCTTAGAGAGATTGAGGTCCTCTGTAATGGCCATCTTGCCAGAGCCTCTAACTGTCCCTTTTAAGTTGTCCCCAAAAATCACTTTCTCACTGTCTTCATCTTCACTAATGTTGATGAACATGGTTGGCTTTCTAGTCATGTGTTGGGTGCACCCACTGTCAAGAATCCAATGAATACCTCCACTCTTGTAGTTGACCCTGGTGGTAGCCATAAGATAAGCACTAGAGGAAGAAAGGTTAGTATCCAAAGCATTACTTGATTGATTAGCACTAACCTTATCATGTCGAAAGATAAGTCCATCCTCATAGATAGGGATTCTTGCAATCCCTTCCTGAAGTCTCCTTCTGATGGGATAGTGAGGGGCACGATACCTCCAATATCCATGACCATCCCCCATGTGCACATTGTCGAGGTCAATATAATAATAGGGAGGATCATAGAGGCCAGTGACGTGCTCAAGCACATGTCCCACTTGTGAGTGGAGCACGAGTATCATCTCCATTGCTCTCTCTATTGAGAGCTCATGCCTTTTGTCGACTGCCTCCTCAAGTAAGAAACCCCTCTCAGGAGTTGTGATTAGTTGGAGGAGCTAGTCAATCACTTCAATTGATGCTACCTTTCGAAGGCCTCTGAAGGAGTTTATCCTGCACACAAGATCATACATTCTCAAGAAAGTCTCACAAAGGTTGTCATTCGGATTTCTCACAACTTCATCAAATTAAAAGAAGAACTCTTGTTGTTGAGATCGACACATGTGCCAGAGTTGATCTGGTTGTGGAGGTGGTGGTGGGGGCCTGAGCCTGAGCTGCCAGATTGATCATATCAAATGACCGTGCTAGTAATGTTGTTGGCGCTCCCCCTACACCAATGCATGGTCCACCCGAAGTGCTTGGGATAGAACTTGGAATGGCACTTATGGTAGAGCTTGATGAAGCGCTTGATGATGAGCTTGGTGAAGGTCATGATCTGAAGGGGTTGTAGAAGATGTTGCAAGGAAATCTTGTGAAGGGATCAAAGAAGTTTGAGCTTGAAACTACTTCTTTCCCTTTTCTTGAGGATGCTCCATTGTTCGCCTTGGAAGTCTTCTCCCCATTCCAGCTTGCGGTGATCTTCTCATCCTCAAAGAGCAACCCAATCACATTCTCGACGGAGAGACCCTTCTCCATGATGAGATCAAGGGTGATGTAGAGGAGCTTGCTGCTAGGGAGCAAGGTGAGGATCTTCTCGACTATCACAATCTTGGGAAGCTCAAGATTAGTCGCTCCAATCCTGTCCATAATACCTCGCAAGCGAATAAGAGAGTCAAGTAAGTCGTCATTCTCGTTAGCATGAAAAGCAAAGAACTCCTCAACAAGTGTATCACTAGCATGACCAATAAAAGACTCACAAGCATTATCAACACTAGTCATACTCGAAGAGCAAGTAAGATCAAGAGAGCCAACATCATCAATCATCACATTAGGCACACTAGGGGAGCAACCTACCAAATCATCACTAGTAGAATCTAGGCACTCACTAGAAATAGGCACATCCACATAATCATCACAATCATCATACACATGATTATCGGTGAAGGTATTGGCGAAATCCATATGAGTATCCATCAATTCATCCGGAATCATGGCATTTAGGTAGCTTTTAAAGCGATCCTTCCATGAGCCATGACCTGGCCCCAAATGGGATGACATCCCAACTCAATACGGTCACTACTCAAGACGGTTAAGCCCTATGATGAGCACTTGGCTCTGATACCACTTGAAAGGACCAAGTGACCGAGAGGGGGGGGTGTGAATTGGAAACTCGTTATATGTACCAAATTTGCCCAGTTCTAAAATCGACCATTCAAAACAACTTTTACACAATCCTAATGGTGATCACACTAGCAAGTTAATGAACCTATAAAAGGAACAATAACCTAAGCATACTAGTGGATCATACAAGGCAAAACAACTCCTATGCAAGTTAGTGGTAATAACACGCGGAAGTAAACAACAAGCTAGCAAAGGAACCTACTCATGCAATGCTACAAGATAAGGAACTAGGGCACACAACCATGAGTAGCATAATACATATAAGGGTGAGTAATCAAGCCAATGCAACTTCTACATATGCTAGTGATCAAGTGGCAGCTAAGTACAACTAGCAAGTAGAAAAGCCTATTCATACAAGTCTACAAGAAATCAACTAGAGCAAGGTAAGCATACAAGTATGAATAGCATAGTATGTAAATGTGGAAAGTAATGCATCAAAGTAAAGAGTAGATTAAGAGATGGCTCATGATTTTTTTCCGAGGTCTCGGAAGGATGGCGCCTTCTCCTACTCCTCGTTGGACCACTCCCGCCAAGATCCCGGTCCCTCCCGCCACCAATGTGGAGTTCTCGCCCACAAGCCCGTAATCACTCCCGGAGTGAAGACACGGTGCGTGTTATCGCTGCCATCAAGGCACAAGCTCGCCTCCCTTGAGAACTTGTCGGACTCCCCGAGCCAACACGGGCGCTCACTAATGATGCCCCTTTCACCGGCAGGCTCAAACCGTGTACAAACGTGTGACGGCCTTCACAACCGATCATGATAGGCTCGATCATCGACATCTAACCGGTCTAGGACTCACCATAGACCAAGAGTAACAACCTAGATCATACCCTCAAGTACACCCTATCCTTAGATGTGCATCAATGCTCAAGTTACTCTCACTAGCACTCTCAAGATATGCAATATCTTCTTCTAGTGCTCTCCTCTTTTCCTCTTTTTTGGCTCTCACCAAATGCTTCAAGCAATTTCACTGGCCAAGAGAGGTCTCCAAGACCCCAGCAACGAAATTATATAGGCTTCCAACCTCCAACTAGTCGTTGCTCCACGAAATCCACTTTCTGGACCCTAATGACCGGACAGTCCGGTCATTGCCAGACCTGACCGTCCGGTCTCTCTAGAACGGCTCCCAAAGCCGTTGGCTGCTCTATCCAGACGATTTTTCTGAACTGATCAGACCATGTGGTCAGCTGACCGTACCGTCCGGTCAGACTTTCTCTCTCCATTATAGAAACATTTCCAGCGCTAGCTTCCTCGCTGTCCAGAGTCACCTTGTACAGACCGGACTGTTCGGCCTATAGACCGGACCGTCTGGTTTGTACAGACTTCAACTCTGACAGTTTCCTCGCTAAATTTCTTTGCTAGATTTTCTGTTCTCCTAGTGACCGTACAGTCCGGTCTCTACTGATCCTCTGTCCGGTCACTCTGTCCAGAAGCTGAAACTCCTCGTCCTCGCTTGACTTTGTTTCCTAGCTTCTCCGAACAGCTCCTTGGCTTCTCTACTGTCACCTAGTGACTGTGATTTCCCTAAGCATCCATGCACATCATTGACTAGACATGACCTAAGAGAAATGACCTAGACCCCCTTGATAGTCCGGTTTTTCCTATGGACTTAAAGCCCTAACAACTAGACAAGTGTTCTCAACACTTTCTCCATAGTTTGTTCTTAGCTTTGATCCATCTCCATCAACCCTTGGACTCTATCAAGCTTATAAGTCTCCATGCTTGCGGTTATTGTCATCCATTGTCAAGGCCGTCATCAACTATCATCATAGTGTAGAAGATATTTCCTACATAAACAACACTCGTATAGACATTAGTCATATTTCATGTTTGTTATTTATCATTAAAATATTCATATCTCGGGGTGATCTTAATGGTCATGATCTTTACAGGGAGCCCTGATCCAAGGAATCGGGAGCCGCCCTTAACCGGCGCCTGGCGTTGAGGAGCTTGGCTAACGGCGACGAATCAGATTAGGGTGTGCCATGGAAGAAATGAGAGAGAGAGAGAGAGAGAGAGTCGGTGGAGAACAAGGGTGGGTGGGGGGAATTGGGGAAGCAGACGAAACTGACTGGATTTATGGACAGTGCGTAATAATTAGAGGTAGAATTATAATTTTATTTTCTCTATTATGTTGGAATCCGAGAACATCTTATAATTTGAGATTTTTTCATATACCGTGTCATTTGAGAGAGTAAGTGGCACGGTCGTGATTGACAAACTTGAGCAGAATCAGTCTCAGTTGAGTTCACCTGCTTCCCAATCCTATCAATGCTGGCATTCTGGGGTTCATGCCTATGGCCAGGAATCATCATCATGTCACCCTGCTCTACGCCCTGCTCCCTCGTAAAATCGCATCAATGGCACCAGCACCATCTTGGCAAATGCACGTGTCTCCGATGTCCGAAGCAGCTAATGTAGCGCCGGTGCCTGAAGGATGGATGAGACGAGACGGCCGGTACGGCGGTCCAAATGCGCATTGGCCGCGTCGTCATCGTGCTGGCTGCCGGAGCATTTGTACGTGGCTCAGGACGTGGTGCATTGGCTCACGTCGACAGGAGGAGCTCCTTCCTTGTTTCTTGCGTTGCGTATGTGCGCCAGCAGGCTGACGTGACGCCGGGCATCATCATTGCACTGCAGTGCGTCCAACGCAAAGCACGGTCCCGCTGCCCGCTGCACCTCTATCACGCTCACGCGTGCTGCTTTGTTCCTGCTCCATCATCGCTGCTTCGCAAATGCGGTGTGGCGACAGCAGCAGCACAGCTTCGACTTTCCATTGCAAACTCTGCAGTTGCTGATGCTACAGCTGCGCTTACTGGACGGTGCAGCATAGGTCGTACAGTATAGGCTGTCGATCAGGGAGCCAACAGAGAAGGTGGTTCAGGGTTGGGTCTTGTCTCCGCCATAGCGTCATGGCATGGCCAGCTAGCAGTCGACGAGTTATTGGACCAAGGGCCATATCTAGAGAACTGTTTTTTTTTTCTTTTTTGAGACAAAATATCTGAAGAACTGTTACCTGGAAAGTCGTGATGATAGTTTTGGTTCTGCGGTACCAGTATCACGAGGCAGGACAGGATAGCGGTGGAGATTTTTTTTTGGATAATGATGGAAAAAGTACGAGAGATGTGCAGATATACAGATACTAGTACTGCGGTTATGGCCTCTGCCCGGTATCCACTTGGTCGGCCTCCACAATGATGCCTAGCTGCAATGCATGCGTAAAGATGGGTAGTCATTTTGTGGCATAGAACGAACCCCTACATACAGTTGGTCCATAAAACGTATGAGGAGACGTCAAGTATAAGTATAGGATAGCTTTAGAAACAGCTATATGTCACTGTCACAGCTGTAGCTAACTTTCTTCTCTCTCCTCTTTCACACTGATAGAAAAGTTAATGTATTTCTATATCTGCTACACTTAACTATACTAAATTATTGTGGAGACTTTTAAGACATCTTCAGCAGAGTTGATAAAATTGAAGATCTAAAATTTGTTTTAGGTATAGAAGAGAGAAAAAATTTAGAAAACTTCTATGCTCCTCTACATCAGAGTTGCTAAAACTGGATGCCTATACCTAAATCTCATCAAACTTCGCTCCTTCACGGTTCACATATAAGCTCCAATTTATCACAAATAAACAATTAAACATAGATCATTTTTTCACTAACAATTCACTAAAGTTCAAACACAATTTCCATACCATGCAAAATACAAAATAAATTTCAACTAGAAGTACTAGACAATGAACAAATGTTCATCATTCATGACTACCACCACCAATATCGGAGCCATTAGTGCCATTGGGACCGAAACTACCATTGCCACCCATGAAGCCGTGAGTTACCGAGCCCACCGATGCTGGCTGGCGTGAGTTACCGAGCCCAGCCGTGGGCTGTACTAATAACAACGTGATCCGATCGGGTTAAGGACGCTGCTCTAGACATGGTTGTGCTGGATATTGGAGCAGAGCTCGCTCGCAACTTTCAATTTTTGGTATTTTGATCACGAAATTGGTGGGCTACTATAGAATGATCATAAAATTGTGGGTTTCGTTAAAATGACTACGAAACCGAACTCTTACTGTTAACATGATCATGTTGGGTTTATTAAGTTTTTACTGTTTTCTTAACCTTTTTTGGCATTGAAAAAGATGATTCTACCCCTGCCCCTGTGAACAGGGGGCCAACAGCTTGTCCAGCGGGTACAGGCGCATCTCTCAGCTGCCCTGGCTGTCCTCCCTGGCGCCCAAAACACAGAACAGCGGGAATCCAAAAAATAGCAGAGGCATGCTAGCCATTTCAACCATACAGTAGGTCCAATATTTCATCAATAAATTTGGTCCAATATCTCAAAGTGAAGCATACAAAAGGCATTTAGTTCCAACATCCAAACAATTGGTCCAACATTCAAACAATTTTTGGATGGGTGCAGAGAATTAGCGCCTCCTTCAGATTCACATCTCTCCTTGGACGTCAATTCAGGTGAATCGGATTGTGCTTATTGGATTTTCCAGTGACAAAGAGTTGCCAGCTCTTTCAATAGTTTCTGCAAGTATCTTGGTTGTTCCTCTATCCGTCGGGAGAAATCGGGCAGCAGCGGCGCGTCGGGCTCGGGGCGCCGTCGGGAGACCGCGCGCGGGGCTCAGGCGGTCGCGGGTCGTGCTCCTCCATGCGGGGCAGGGTAGCGTCGGGAGGCGGCGCGCCGGGCTCGGGCGACAGCGGCTCCATGCGGGGCAGCGCGCCGTCGGGTTGGGGAACGACGACAGGAGGCGGCACGTTGGGCTCGGGAGGCCGCGAGCCGTGCTCCTCCATGCGGGGGCGGGCCGCCGTCGGCAGGGGGAAGGACGGCGGGGAGGAGATCTAGCGGAGCGAGCAGGGCAGGGCGATGCGCTAAGGCATGAGGAAGAAGACACCAATTTTTTGTTCAGAGAGAAGGACCAATTTTTACATTTGGGAGAGGTAGGGTAGAACCGTCTTTTCTAGTGCCAAAAAAGGTTAAGAAAATAGTTAAATCTTTAATAAACCTGACGTGGTCATTCTAACGGTTGGAGCTCGGTTTCGTGATCATTTGAACAAAGCTTAATATTTTATGGTTACTCTGTAAAAACCCATCGATTTCGTGATCAAAATACAAAAAAAAAATCTCCCTGCCAAGACATCATGAACGAGCAAGGTGCATCCATCCTTCTCCGGAGACGAGGATAAATGCATGCAGCGGCTGTGAGCCTGTGACAACAACCAGGTTAGGCCAAGGCAGCTTGCGATTTTATTTTTCTGAAATTGCCCGCTTGACTTTGGAAGCGAGTGGTTTCATGATGTGCATGAAGGAAAATCTTGTCCATCCGGTGCTGCCGCAGTTGGTCAGGTATACTGGTTGGAATCAAGCTAGGAACCAATCAAATCAAAGTAGTTGTACATGCTATTGGACTGGCTCACCGTGGCCTGATTACTTGATGCGACCCAAGCTGATGAGAGAAGAGAACCAAGTACGCCCTAAAGCCCCTAAATGTATCAGAAAGTTTTCCCAGCACGGGCCTGACGTGGTGGTGAACAGTAACAGGCTTACGGACCACGTTCAAAGGCCGCGTCCAACGGAGAAGATTTACAATAGGCCGCGTCCACGTTCAAAGCCCAGCTAAACCAACAGCCTACGGGCCGGGGTTTGAAAAGGCAGCCTACTACCCACGCGGGCTTGCCGGGAAAAAGGCAGGCCAACCACCACCCACGCGGCATTCTCTTTTAACCATCGTGTGTTATTGTTGACCTTCTTTAATCACGTCCCACAGTCAAAATCATCCTAGTAGTTTAACCCACGCGGCGGAGCACAAGCAGAGACAGCTGTAGTGAGACTAGGAGCCGCGCCGCTGCCTGCCCGCACGTCACGTAGCAGCGGCGCGTAGAAAAAAAAATCCCGCCGCCGCCGCGGTAGCTGCTAGCTGTCCTTCACATGGACCTCTCTTCTCTCTCTCTCCACAAAGTCCGCGGCTGGCAGCACAGACTGGATTAATCATCATCATCATCATCATCGTGCACTCCCACCAAAGTGCCGGCTTCTTTTTCGTTTATTAATCGAATTACTAGTATTAATACCGACACACGCTAGTCGTCGCCCCGGTGATTATGATTATCACACTCCGCCAATCAGTCGCCAATAATCCCTTCTTTTTCTGGAGAAAACACGGTCGCTTTCGCCAATAATCACCGCGTGCATAATATCACTCCCGCTTTGCTTCAAGGGAACACTTAACCTCAATAATCATCGTCTAGAAGCACAAGCGCTACTACTTGGCATCGTAATTGTTTTTTTTTTTTTTTCAAGCCAGTTTACATGGAGTTGTGACCTCGATGATGCAAACTAGTCGCAGGGCCGCCATCAATCATGCCGCTATTCACGCTGTCACGTCGCAGGCGAATTCGAATTACACAGGTTTACAATATCAGATCTCTAGAATTATATATAATACATACGGATACGGCAGCCACAAATTATATGGCCACAAGAGAGTACTGTAGTAGAACATGGAGAAAGAAATGAACAAATGTGTTTCTGAGAGAATTTACACCGACGCACTTGAGCTGTCTCCTACTACTCGCTCCGATATACGATAAATTAACAGGATATAAAATCACCGTATATATAACAATATAAATCAACCGAAAATCTTTACTGAAAATTTCCCGTTCCAGCCCTCCTCCTCCTCCCTTCCCTATAATGAATGTTTTCAAATTCATGAAGCCTAGAACGTCCACCTCCAGATCTTGACGCGGACCCTGACGTGGCACGAGTGCGCGGCGGCGGTGGTGCTCACCGTCGCGGCGGCGCTCGTATCATCATCCGCCGCGGCCGCCGGCGCTGGTGCCGGCGCCGCCGCGACGTGCTTGTGTGACGCCGCCGGCGCGGGGGCCGGCGCGGTGGCGTTGTGCTTCCCGCCCTTGGTCCCCTTGGTGGTGGTGAGCTTCTTGGTCGCGACGAGCTTTTTCGGTGGCGCCGGGACGGTGACCTTGATGCCCTCGCAGTGCACCTGGATCCCGATCTTCTTCGTCCTGATGCCGCCCACCCTCAAGCCCGCGCGCGTCTCCGCGTCCAGCACCACGCTCATGCTGCCGGACTTCTTGATGTCCGAGCTGGCCCCACTGGGGTCCACGCTGACGGCGTTCGCCGCCAGCGTGGCGGAGATCACGGTGGTGTTGCCCGCCTGGTGGGTAAATCCCGGGACGGTGGCGCTCCCCAGCGGGACGCCGTTGGCCGCCGTGGCAGCGGAGAGCGCGAGGTCGTCGTAGAGGTAGACGACCTTCTTGTTGGGATTTTTGGCGGTGATGGTGAGCGTGACGGCGGAGGTGAGCGCCGGCGCGGTGGCGGAGGAGGTGAGGTTGAGCGCGGCGAGGCGGACGGCGGAGACGGAGAAGGTCGGGCGCTGCGGGCGGTAGAGGAGGTAGAAGGCGCCACCCGCGACGGCGGCGACGAAGGCCAGGAGGATGAGGACCAGGAGGAGCCAGCAGAAGCAGCAGCAGAAGCTGCAGCGGCAGGAGCGGCCGCGCCGGCGCTTGGCGGCGGGTTGCGGGCGGTAGATTGGGCGCTGGTACATCTGGGATTTCGGCGCCGGGAAGGAGCCCGCCGCCGCGGCGCCGTTGCCGTTGGTGGTGGCGGCGGCCGCCGCGGCAGGGGGAGGGTTCGGCTTGCCGGCGGGGTACACGCGGTCGGCCATTGGCGCCGCCGTTGGCTGATGAGAGGGAAAGCTTGCAGTGGAGGAGGACGGGGAGGGAAAGGCTGGTGATGGTGGTGGAGTGGTCCTTCCCTGTGGAGATCTAATAAAAGGCAGCTGCTACTCTACTACGGCAGGGGAGGAGAGAGAAAGAGACCGCGTGCTGAGGTGAGTTGGTGAAAGGAGACGCGTCACCTTACGCGCGATAGCTCGGCCTCACCTAATCATTTTGCTGTCTTGCTAATTGGCCACCGGTCCATCGTTACCTTTGTTGGGGTTAATAATAATAACTTGACAAAAGGGCGGGAAGGCAGGCGTGGACATAATTAAGTGGTTTTAGTTGATACCGTCAAATTCTACTTCTCAAATAAAGGAATTTTTTTTTTATCATAACAAAAAGGGAGCGCGGCCGATCCAGTGATAAAAGCTCGCAGCCTTTGTTGAACTCTCTGGCTGCCTGCCTGTCAGCCACTAACAGTGTCGTTTAGCCACTGCTATGACCCTCCCTCCAACGGCAGAGCCAGAGTATATTCCATTTCAGCACTCTTAGCCCAAAATAATTTCAAAATTAATATGCTAATCGTCCATCCTTCCTAATTCGGAAGCGTTTCACGTTAACGTTCTCACTTATTATAGCCTTTGAGACACCGCGGGCATCTGCAAACATATATACTACACATTCCAACTGCAACTTGATGTGCACCCCATGTGTTCCTCACATTTTAATCCCGGAGCATAGCAGAGTTATTAGGGTATGGTATGATGATGTAATGGCCTTTGACTTTAGCGTTTGGAGCCGCTTTTGCTGGGTTAATCAGGAGGAGCAGGTGCTGTCGTTGTGCTCAAGGCTACGGTATCTCGCCTGGCAGAGACGTCCATAACAGTGTAATCGCTGCTACTATCGTGTATTTCACGCCATGGCACTCTGACTCGTGCTCTCCAAACCTAACAACTGTGGCCACTGTCATGTGTGCTGGAAAATCCATCACGCTTATTCTTTTATTTTCCTTTCAAATTTCTCAGGACTAAAATTACGACTCTGTAATCAGCATGTGCAGTGTCAATATATAACAGGATTATGAAACGAAGAGCCTGGTCCATGTTCGGAGAGGAGAGCGAGAAATAATTGTTGGCTGGCACGACGGCGTCCCGCTGGCAGTGCCGTGCGGCTCCGGCCACCGCCTCTCCCGCCTGGAAACAGGCCCAACCATGCCCCGCGGGGCCCACGGCCGGTTCGTGGTGGGCGACAACCCTGGCCGTGGTCATAACTCATCACGCGTGCTGATTGATTGATTAAGATGCAGAAGAGAATCACATGATTGTAGCACAGGGTAATGATCCATAATTCAGATTTTTTTTATTATTACGATGATTTTTCCTTCTCCAATCGATTCAGTCAATGAAGTTAAGGAAAAGTAGTTTAAGGTTTGATGTTGTAGTACTGTACATACATATTTGATGAGATAAAAAAATTTGGAAGGCTGGAGGCGAGGCTAGCAAAAAAGAAGGTAATGTAGGAGTACCCTTTCATCACAAATATGAGTCATCACACATGAGTACCTCAAGAGCCGGATTAATGAATCAGTAGAGAGCTCACATGAGTGTGAGGACTAATAACGTGATAGAGCGGACGTGTCAACTGTCATTTTCAGCTGGGCATATCATCCTGCTGAATCGCAGCACAGCATGTCGCGGGATCATGGTCTGCCTTCCCGGCCGTCGCTGTTGCTCGATGAAACTTGGTTAGGGAATACATGCACATGTGCTGATGAGCAGGGTAAAATGATGGTGCACGCTCGAGAGCACAGCTGCGGCCGATAGCGTGGTGGACTTGCACTGAAGAAACGCATTGACCATGCGCTGTGTAATCCCAAGGGGCCAGAACGTGGCATGTGCCGAACATGTGCTTGCGACATGGCGATGGGCTTGACTGATAGGCAAAACAAGTGTTGACTGCACTTCACACACATGAGAGAAAAAGCTTTGCACAGCCGGCTACGAGGTGAAGGCCAAGTGGCCAACCATGGTATCTGACAACAATGATACGTGCTGCAAGTACCGACCAATGCTGAGAAGCAGCTTATTGACTTTGGATGTGTTGTCACATCATACCGTGGTGGTTGAATAAGACTATATGCACTCATCATACTCTAAATTTATCCTCTAAAAGAATATTCTATTCTAATGAGCAATATTCTCTCCTCTATATTCAGTTTCTCCGCATCCATTTATACTCTATATCCCTCCTCTATATCAACTACCCAATATTTTATTCAACCATCTCCTTTCATCTCTCCTCCTCTTTCTTTTTTCTTTTCTTTTTTACTTCTTTCTCTTTTAAAATAGTTTAGCAATCCAAATTTTAATTAAATAATAATATTTTTCTTTTCTCTCCCTTTTTCTCTTTTTATTTTTTTTTCTTTCCCTTTTTCTCCTTTTTCCTTTTCTTTTCCTTCTCTCCTGCTTTTCCTTCTCCCTCGCGTGCCGTCGGCGCCACCCTCCGCCTCCTCCCCCGCGTGCGTTGCCGCCCTCCACCTCCTCCCCGCGCGCGCCGGGGATGACACCGAGGACCAGTTCGACCGGCTCCCCGACGTCGTGCTGCTCGCCGTCTTCAACCGAGCAGGCCTGGCTCTGATCGTCCCGAGCTCCGGCCGTCCTCTCCCTTTCCCGAGCTCCTCGCCGCCGCGCCCCTCCTCCTCCTCCTCCTCTCGAGCTCCTCACCGTCGTGCCGTGCCTGTCCTCCTCCCGAGCTCCTCATCGCCGCGCCACTCCTCCTCCCGAGCTCCTCGTCGCCGCGCCGCTCCTCCTTCCCAATCTCTCTCTCTCTCTCTCTCTCTCTCTCTCTCTCTCTCTCTCTCTCTCTCTCTCTCTCTCTCTCTCTCTCTCTCTCTCTGTCGAGAACACCCGGATCTGCGCCAACCAGCTCTCGGTTCTTCCTCCTCGCTCTGTTGCGCACCCCGAGGTGGCCCCACGGCGAGCGGTAGCGCATCATGTTATCCCGTTGAATTCAGCGGATACGGAAGGCTCCTCCATTTTACAGTAGCTTTTACCGCTCCTCGGTGCAGCTCATCTTCCGCTATATCGATCCTACAGAAGATTTTACCGTTCCCCGGTGCAGTCAGTCTAAGCAGTTCGCTAAAGGCTCAAAAAGCCGGTTTCGATTCCTTGGCCGTTTGGTGGTTGGAAACCTTTGTAAACAAAGGATAGCCGTATTTTCAGATTTGAAGCTCTACAAATCACATGGAAGAGGCTTGTTGGTGCACATTGGCCTATTTGAAGTACCAACTATGGTATCTAAATTTCAGTGTTATCACATCAATCATTCGCATGTTAAATAGTACGACTAAATATAAATTAAATATAAAATTAATTACACAGTTAGAGCCTAATTTATAAGATAATTCTATTAAGCTTAATAAGTCATTATTATAAGTGTTTATTATAGTATCATATTGTCTAATCATGATCGCATTAGATTTAATAGATTCGTCTCATCATTTAGCCTAGGGGTTGTGGAATGAGTTTTATCATTAGTCCATATTTATTATTTTTATTTAGTATTCTAATATTTGATGGAACATGACTAAAATTTAGTGCATAAAAAACAAACACACCCTTGTAGCTGCGGGGTGGTTGTAGTTTAGTAGCAGGAAACCTTAACTAAATTTCGACTGGCAAGTGAATTAGGCCCCTTTTGGTGGAGTTTTAGTTTCTCGAGAAATTGTGTCTGGTTTGTGAGTTTCTGAGAAAAAAAAACTAGATATCAGGATTTTCTGGTTTTTGTTTTGCATGAAATAAAATGAGAAAAGTTTCTCTAAGACAGAACTTTTGGTTTTGATCTATGGTTAGGAATCTGAATTTCGTACCACCCAATTCAGTTTTGAATGCTAAGCTACAGCTGATACTTGTTCCTCGTCGAATCTCGTTTGTGATTTGGATTATTAAAAAAAAATAAAGATTCAAGCCATTGTTACACAATTAAGTCCAAATCTAGCATGAATCTCGGAGCAGATGAAATAATACAAATGCTTGAAATGTCCAGGCTCGTATTTTGGAGCCCAGGAAACATAACCGTTTTTAACAGTGTCCAAATGCCTCAGGCTCCTAACACATACACCAAAACAAATATAACTTCAACTTATATTTTGAACAATGGTTGTCGGAGGGGCATACACAGTTCATACCGTGGTGGTTACATAAGCAGTTCGTTAAGGCTCAAAAAGCCGGTTTCGATTCCTTGGCTGTTTGGTGGCTTGGAACCTTTGTAAAGAATGGATAACCGTATTTTCAGGTTTAAAGCTTTACAAATCACATGGAAGAGGTTTCTTGGTGGACATCGGCGCATTTGAAGAAGCTGAAGATGATCCTATCCCGCTTTGGGGCCCTTCTTTCTTTTTTCACTAGGGTTGTGTGTTGTCTTGTTTCCTTGTGCCGAGTTATGTACTTTCTTATGGCGTTTTTTCTTTTTTGAAACCAAACTCTCTTCTTCTTAATAAAAAGCTTCAATTCATATTTATTTTAGGGCATCCATATTTTTCTTATCATTAGTGACAGCACCATTAGCTACAAAATGGTTTGCTTGTCTTGATCTAAAACAGAATGCAAAATATTTTGCTGACCGAGCAGGTGGTTTTCAGTTAAGTTTTGGCGTTCGGCAGGTAAAACAAGCGGATTTTTGCATATGTCCATATATATCGACAGTACACCAATCATTCGCTAAAAATTAGGTGAACACGGAATATGTCTACCTGTGCTTTTTGCCTCATCTATAGATTTTAATACGTACATGCTCTGTGCATTCCAATGCTATCCTTGTCCCTCCTACCTGGAACGAGAATGACCAACGAAACAAAATTTGTTGCCTTGTGCTTGCGTCCCATGTGACGGTCAGCCCGTGATGATGTCTCTAGCGATGCAATCATTCCACAAAAATCCATCCCAGTTGAATTGATCTATATGTTCTGTATCTATTAGTATGCTTTCTGAGACATGTAGAAGTATATACATACCTCTCTGCAAGAGTCTGTTTATACAGATATATATATCGTTTGATATTTGCATAGTTAAATTAATTAAAGGGGAGTAGTCTTTTTGTTGTTGTTGGAGATCAGTTGCTAGATATATGCAACTCAAATGAAAAATACCAATGAAAAAGGTTGAGTGAAAGGGTTTTTCCTCAAGGAACTCATGACATCTTGTTGAGATTTAAACTCAAAATGATTTGTGTTGGCCAGTAGAGAGATGATCAGCTATGTACGCAGTGGTGTAAATATTGCAAGTGCAACGTCCACGACATAAGTATTGCAATGTCTTGAATTTCAGTGGTCTGTTTAAAAACTCTAACAGTGCTAGAGATTAGAATTAGTTTCTAATTATAACTAACTCTGAACTAACTCTAACTCTTAGACCTTTCACAATGATACTGTAGAGTGATGTTCAAAATCTGCCGGGCATCACTCCCACCATTGTGTAGCTCGATGCCCAAAGAAAATCGATGCCATAGAAACGAGAGCGGAGCAACTACTTGCGCCCGTTCCTATTTATTAAAAAACTATTTTGTGGCAACGACTGCTCTTGTTCCGGTTCCTATTGCTCGAAGCAACGGATGAGTCCAAAATATTATATACGAATGCGGGGCCCATGCGTTGGTGAAGCTCCGGTGCCCACCGTTGTGCGTTTGGAGACCGATGCCTGCTTGTTCGTTGTGGGTCTGATTTTTTTTTTTTGCTGGGAGCGTTTTTACTGTAGGAGGCCTTAAGTTGTTTAGATGTAAGAGTTAGATTGACAATAAGAATACTGGTGTAATTATTTGACTCCTTTTAATATTTCTTACAACCGGATTTGGTGTGGTCGTCTCTTGTGTGCCCATCTATCTCCCGCTCCGGCACGCGGTGGGCGTTAGGAAGGGAGCCGAAAGCCCTTTGCCGAGGCGTAGGAGAAGCTCGTCTTCGTCGCCCTGGAGGAAGGCTTCGTAGAGGTCACGCCCTAGGAAAACATCCGACGCTGACGCTTGCGAGTTGAGGTCCAGCCCGGCGCAAGCAGTGGGGTTGGATGCTGAAGGCTATGAAGCCAATGCGTCGAAGCCGTCTCCATCCATCGTATCTGAAGCAGCGGGCGTGTGATGTCAGGCGGAGGACGGAGCGATGGCCGAGCGTCGGGCGGAGTTGCGGTTGGGACGTCGAGTGTCGGATGGAGCTGCGGCCGGGCGTCGGGCATCGGGCGGAGCTGTGGCCGAGCGTCGTGCGTCGGACGGAGCCGTCGCCGGTCGGAGCGGCGGACATGCGAGATCCGTTTTCGCGAGAGGTGGAGGGGATCCATCTGGTGTGGATGAGGATAGAGAAAAAATGCCTTTTCAGTGGGTCCTACTCAAACTAATTTCAATTAGCACCTTTTGAGTGTGATAGTTTTTTTAGATGAGTTAGATGCAACTAGCCTAAACTAATCCCTCCTGTTTGGAGATTTTAGAGCTAGTTGTGCCTAAACTAACTCTAACAGTTGGATCCAAACAGTGCTAGTGTTATTGCCTTTTTCTTTAAATTGTGTTATGGTTCTAAAAAGGAATGAAGTTAGCAACTTATATAAGAACTGTAATTTATCTTTCAAAGAAATTCGTTCAATTGCAAGGAAACTTATGCAATAGTGCCGTGTTTGTCTAATTGCGTCCATCACGTGGTTCAGATTGGTAATTAAGCTACCTCACGTGTCTTGCAAGGTAGCATCTCTGCTGCACTCGTTCTCTGGTAGGTTATTATTGAGAAACATACGCGTCATCGCTCGGTCGTGAAAGTCATAGTAAATATTCTCGTGTTCTCTCTATGGTGATCTAAGGTGTGAAAACGATGTAAAGAAAAACATAAGGTATATAAAAACGACGCGCCACCTGAACTGCAATGGACGTGTAAAGGTCTCTGGGCCGCATCATCAACATGAGTATGGTTACAATCGAAAGTAGTGTAGTGCACTGTATGGCCAAACTATATAGGGAAATTTGTCCTACAGTAGGACAAATTTCCCAACTATATACTACGTACATATTTTAGTTGCTGCAAGCCCGGCCGTTGTTGATGCTTTGGCTTGAGCTTCCGTACGGCGATCAAATTAAGATCCGAGCCGTGCAAGCAAGGAGGGACCGACACTACCGTTGGGAGGGTGATCCATGACCATGAATAATAACCTGCAGATGCCGGGCGGCCGTCCGTGCGGGGAGCACGGCTGACACGAGAGGGCCTCCTCCGGGCCCGATAGTTGGTCTTGCCGCACCGACGGAGGAGCTCAGCGTGACACCGTGTTGGACGTCGGCGAGCCCCTGGACAGCTGGGGAACCCGAACCCTGGACTGGATGTTTACCTGGGGGCAGTTCGAAACGGTTTCTCTAGTTTAGTACCGCAAAGATGCTTAATTTAGTCCTACATCCACGAATCAGCAGGGATTGTTCTTTTTTATTTTTGTGAAATAGAAATTTCATTGATATTATTAAAGCATAATATTGCATCCTCTGGTTACAAAAGCAACCAAAACAATGAACAATCATTGCTTTAGTCTGTGTTTCTTCTTAACTCATCATCTGTGTATTTTTTGAACTCATCTTTATATAAGATCTATCCGGGCTCTTCAGGCGATCTGTTGGCCAGACGTGATTTCTGACTTCGTTGGACTTTCTTTTCGTAAAGAATATCCAAAGCAAAAACAAATAAATAAATAAATCTCAACGCGATGCTACATATGAACCAGGAATATGATAATCCACCGCAACGCCAAACGGATCTAAAAAAGGGTATGACAATTTGGCAAACCGATGGGACAACACAACACGTATATTCCGCCCAATGCGAATAGTACAATGATGCAGCAAAGTATACCACCCATTGTTGAGGAATACATGTACTCCACTCGTAAAGCATTATTAGTCCAACCAACACCTTTGCACCGACATACATAGCAGATGCACGGTTTTTCTAGAGCTAAGTACATCCTCATATTACAAGCAAGGAGGGCACTACTAGTACACTCTTGCTTTTTGTCCTTACATAAAACTGAAAAAAAATAGTAATATTATTATTGATCACCAAATCAAACGAACACATGCATAAATACCCTTATCAGCAGAGCTATCGCATTTAATTTGTCTAGGAGTATCATGGCGTGGTGTACTCCTCCTCGCCACATAAATTAATTATGCAAACTAATGCTGCGCCTAATTTGCACCCGCCAATTTGTTAAGCAACTACTACTACCCGCATCAGTCATCACGTGTCTTGCAAGGTAGCACCTTGTTGTACTTAATTTCGGTAACATATTAGCAAGCCAACTTGTCGCCCATCATTAATATTCTCGTTTCCCCTCTATGGTTACCGATCGAGGTATCAGTCCGACAACGACGTGCCAACTGAAGTGCAACGGACGTGCGTGCGACATCAATAGACGGCATTGAGTACAGTGTCACACTCGAAGAAAACGTGTGTCTACATTGGTTGCCAAATTAACCTCTTTGTTCACGGCGCGAATCAAGTTCGTGCTACGACACTCTAGGCAAAACTAGTTACTACTATTGTAGCCCTGGAGGGAACGGATCCGTGTGGCCGCAACTACCAGTTGGTCTCGTGGCACCGACAGATCTCACGCGGCGGAGCTTTCCTCGCCGGTGGCCACTCCCCTACGTTGACTCGCTCGCACGACATGGTCCGGCCCGGCCGCATTTAGATCATTGCCACACCTCGTTTTGGACTAGTACAAAAATTTCCTTTGGGTCATGAACTCTTCAGGATTAATCAATAACTTTGGGCAATTTTTCTGTAGGGCGGGTCCCAGGGGACTGTCCATGTCCACTTGTCTCATCACGACGCGCTACACCTTGGACCATCATGCCACCCGCGGCGCACGGGCAAACAGCGGGACGGGCGCCACCTGCATCGCCGGTGGGGTTGCCAGGCATGGTCCACAGCTTCTCCGGCAGGCACAGGCGGCATCGCTAAAACCAGGTGCTGCTTTTTTCTTCAGGCTCGCCTGATGCCAAGATGCCGCTACTGCGACATACAATAGGTTCATCATGTACCCATACATATCGTGGCGATAGGTAGCAGATAACAGGGTGGTAGATTATGTGCCGAAGCATGGATGCTTGGGGCTCAAAGCCTGCATCAATTGCTTTCCAGAACGAGGAAATAAAACGGTGGCCATGATTGTGGAAACACAGATGAAACCAACCAGACACCTACAATTGACAAATTGAGATACAATGGTGTTTGTACATATATACATCATCAGTGAACATTAAATGGAGTCAATAGTGTCTTCTGTGTGATCTTCTCTTCGCTGTGAAGTGAATGGTTGAGAGAAATGCCCCAACGGATCACTCCATCTGAACCTACACTCATTGCTTGTGGTTTATAAATGCTCAATCAAATACTATGTGTGGTATCAATGCTTATCTAGGAACTCTACAGCCACAAGGTGTGGGAACTTCGCTGCCAGTACGAAGGCCACCAAGTTGTACAGCAGTATGAGAAAAATGCAGTAGGCCATAAGTCCGATTGACAAGCGTACAGTGTCACCACAACCACCCTTTCAAGGGTGAAAAATTGGTAAGGTTCTACTCTTCCTCCTCGACCTCTGGTGGCAGTGTTGGGCTTTTTGAGCACAACGTAGTATTGTGAAGCCCCTTTATTTTGTCAGCTATGTTACAAGGACCTGGAATTCAATACAGAAAATTGAAACACCTTTTGAAAGTTCCGTAAGTGGGCTTGAGCCCATAAAACGGACATAAGGTTGTGACAAATCAAACAATTTTGAGAAACTAAATGTATTATAAATACTGATGAAACATGAAAGGCAGGCACACACTAAACAACTTTAATTTTGCCAGAATTTCCTTAGAAGACTTCCAGTCACATCTTTGTCTTTACTATCTTAAAAATACGAGTTCGTGGTGAATGACGGTTGTCCGTCGTCCAACGGCCGCCTCCCAATGGCCCTCTCCAGTCACCGTGCTCCGTGCATATTCTGAACAGCCCAGGCGCCCACTTCCCCGCTTCCCCTCCCTCTCCCAACTGAATGTTGACTCTCTCTGCTTTGGCCTCACAAAACAAGCAACCGCCACTGCCATTGTCCACAGACCAATCCGCTACTGGTCTTCCACCATGCCCGTCTAGACCTGGCATTCTCTCCCTTGCCCTCGTGAGCATCTACAGGAAGGCATCTAGGTGGAACAGAAGGGATCTGGTAGCTCCAGACTCTATTAGTGGATGAACGTTGTTTCCTGTAGGTTCTAGAAATGCAGCTGCTGTTATTGCCATCAAAACTCTTTGCATCCAACAGACAAGAGTATGGGACACCACATAGAACCTACCCAAAGATGCTAGGTCGGATCTAAGTTTGGAAATTCTGCGATGCTCCGATGCCTTGTTCTGTGTCCAACGCACATTGCTGAGATGGGAGGGGACAAGACTAGATAGAGACCGAACAGGATGAAGAATGAACAGGAAAGAGAGAGAATGATCCAAAATTACAGAACAAAGATAGTGGAGGAATTTTAGAAAGAGATGACAGTCTAGAGTCAATGGCTCTTATGATTGTGATCGAGGGCTCTAAGCTTGTACTAATGGTAGAGAAAACATATTCCTATCAATAGATGTCTTTTTTCGTAGCGAAGCACGGGCCCTGTGCTAGTTCTATCAATAAGATTGAGGTAAGTAGTTTTCCAAAGGCATACCTGAACATTTCTTGCTGTCCCATACAGCAATGGAGGAAGGAGTACATTTTGGATCACACATTGCACGGTTGTCTTCATGCTTTACATTCATGGAAAGCATCCAAGCACCAACTGAAACATCTTCATAGTCAAATATCCTTAAGCTGGAAAATGCACATAGAGGAAAACATCCTTAAGCTCATTTGGTCCTCAGTGCTTAATGGAAGATATAGATATGTTGGATGTACATCTGTATCTTTAGCTACAAAAACTTGAAATAGAATTTTATAGATATAGAAAATGTGAAAATTTGGGTTTCATATGCATATGTATAAATGCAGACATGCAGGCACAAGTATCTACATGATGTTTCCTGATGGCTGATGCATAGAACAATACAGCAACAAAATTATCGAAGAGGTTCCACTCTTTGTTAAAGATGGACAAAGAATAACCAGCCAACCTATCATTCTTTGCAGCAGCTAGAGCTCCAACCACCTCGGAAGAAAGGGCGTAAAGTGAACCAGATGCATGCACAAAGTACTCGTTGCCTAACAACTCCCATGAACTTTCATACCTGAAATTTTTACAGAAGGATCACTTGTGTCAATGCAAAAACATATATATCAACATTTTGGAGAAAGAACTGATGTATTAGTGTTCTAGGCTGATGGACAATTTTATAGAAAGAAGTCTATTTTAGTTCTCTCAACAATTCAGTTTGTCCATTTGGCACCTTAAACAAAATCGTAGGTCAATTTACTCCCTCAAACAATCAAGTCTGCAATCTACACCCTTCTGCAGTTTGATGTTTTTGTATTTTTATCTATGATTCGAGTTTGAAGCTCAAATTTTGTAGACCTGAAATAGTACTCTATATCGAAAAATACATAACATAGTTTTAAAATCAATTATATAGTTTAGTACTACTATAAATAAAATAGTTTTAAAATATATAACATAGTTTTTGTCTTATCCCCCGCGGGTCAAGTTTTCTTTTTATATAACATAGTTTTAAAATCATTATATAGTTTAGTACTACTATAAAATAAAAATACATGAAAATATTATTATCAATTATTTTTTAGCACATCAAAATGATGGGATCTGCTGTCACACAAAATTTGAAATCAAAACATTGCTTTTACAAAGTGAAACAAAAAAGATAAATTTCAGTAAGGGGTAGATTGCACCAATTTGAATAGTTTGACGGAGTAAATTAGGTCAAGATTTTGTTTAGGATATGAAATGGATAAAGTGGATCATTTGAGAGTAAAATAGACTTATCCCTTTATCGAATACGTGAGGACTGTTAATCTATACTAAGACCAATATGGTATTTAAGAAATCTTCATTTTAATACCACTGATAAATATGATATCTGAACAGGGTCCTGAAGGACCGAAATGATAGACACCAATATACAATATATGATATGGCTGCTGGTGTAATTTAGAGGGAGAAATTTCTCATAATAGTGGCACATACAAGAGATATGTATCTCAATCAATTTACAAGAAAATATGTCCCATAAATTGAACTCACCATTTCATATTTGGATCATTGACAACTGGTCCCTTTTTCATGCAACCAACATAAGTCCGGTGATGAGGTCTATCCTTGGCAAGAAGAGCAGCAAGCCTATCTGTTTTCGAAGATGATAGGAGTCATATAACAGATTTATGCAACAATTGCCCAACATAATCACTAACTTCACCTGGGCGTAGATAGATATCATCATCAGCTTTGACATAGAACTCTGCATCGAACATGTGATAAGCTGCTTTGAAAAATGCTAACCTATCAAATGGGAAACAGAAAAGGATAGACAAGATTAATAATCAAGCTCATAGGCACAAATAACATTGTATTCAGTGTAAACAAGCTTACATTTTCAGTGGGGGCTTTGTATCCTCATCAGCATCAATAACTAAGAAGTCATGGTACCTGTCCACCTCTTTCTGAAGTTCCTCCATTCTTGTTTTGTTATTTGTTCGTACAACAACAAACCTAAAAGATAGACCAGTTCCATGCTCCAGGCTGCAAGATGGAAGAAATGGCCAAAATAAACATAGTTTCAACATGTTATTACAACAGAGGTACTGAAATATCAGAATTATTTGACTTATTAAACCATTTCACCGATGAATGTTCTTAACCAAAGACATAGAAGTCTCCAAAATGTTGGCATCAGATCTTTAAAACTTCTTGGATGCATTAGTATAGGCATGGGGATCAAAATTCGTGAAATGTTACTACTACATCAACACTTGTGGCCCAAAGGCACTGTATGGATTTTCATCATAAGAAACAAATGCTTGAATTAGTTTCAAGCTTTCGAATTGATATCCCTAGTTCTGCCAAGAGCAACTAGGATGCGCTTGAAATGTGACCAGAAACTCTGTGTATCCTAACTTTTTTATATAAAGAAGGCAGGAGACACGGGGGAGTTTTTCTCCCTTGGTCAAAAAGAAAATCATACGAAACAAACATTTAAGTACGAATTAATGTACAAAACAATACAATACACAGAGCACTTTACAAGTTTTGCATCCCGAACGCAGAACTCCTAAACCTATCACTGGATACAGATGATAATTTTTAACTGTCATTAACAGTTGTAAGAATATCCGACAAGAAAAATTCATTTTATTGACATTACAATATTAAGCCCATGCTAATTTGACCAAAGTCCAGTATAGTTTGTCCCTGAGAATAACAACACATAGATATCACAACAAAATGAAGCGTATTATAGAACATTTTATTTCTCATCAAAAGACCCGTCTATTGGAATTGATCTTCTAGGCTTGGTCAACATGCATGACCGAGTTATTAGGGGCTTAACTGCCCCACTAATTGTGCCCTGATCGGGGGCACTTTTGGAACCGACTTGGGCCTGGAATCGCACTATACGAAGGGAGCCGCAGGCTCCCACAGTAGCTCTCTCTCACGTTTTTGGTCTTACCACTCATGCACACTACTCTACCGATCAAGAGAAGCACGGGATCTGCCTGAAGACCAGAGCCGACCGCCGGCAACCTTGCTGGTGTTCATCTCTCTGCAGGTCGCCGTGGATCCAGGAGACGAGTAGATCGCCAACACTATGCCTGCATCAAGCAGGCATGGGTCTTTGCTGGCCTTATGGCTTTGTCATCGATGGTTTGAGCCTAATCCTCTAATACTCTAGGTGTTCATGTGTGAGGCTAGGTGATCCTGAGTTTATGGTTCATGTTCTGGATGATGATGATGATGCAATAGAAGTTTCTACACTGTCCAGTATAATTTGTCCCTGAGAATAATAACACATAGACATCACAGCTAAATGGAGCCTATTATAGAACATGATTTTATTTCTCATCAAAAGACCCTCCTGCTTGTCTATTTGAAAACATGGATATAACAGCACATTCGCCCTGTCTACTACTGGTGGAAGAAACATGAGAAAAATAAATAAAGACTGATTCTGTCCATGTGTGAATAACTCCATGGAATCCAAAAGGAGAAAAAGTAAAATCAGAGAGGGCTACAAATTTTGAAAAAGATCAATTTATTTGGCCTTGTGAGCGTCCACTTTACATGCATAGTCATATAAACAACAGCCATAAAAAAGAAAGCCTTCCAACTTGTGTACATCACTTGGCTTTTTGAGGAGTCATGTTGCTACAGTGCCAAGCAGTGAGTATGGTTTTAGGACCACAAATGCCAAGTAAAAATTTGGCCTTGCCCATGGCTGGATGCTAAAACCTGGCATAGCCTTACAAATCCAACTCAATGTTGGCACCATCGTGCTTGGTGTCAAGACATTCAAGGAGGCTTATCATTGGATGGCTTGTTGGAACTGAGACGTCCTTGAAACTTTTGCCTTAACCAAGGATGATGATCGACACCTATGAAAAATGGGCCTTCAGGTTCATTTTCATCAAAATTGGCCTACAAAGCGCTTTTCTATGGGTCTGTCCAGTTTGAGCCATGGCTTTGGCTCTGGAAATCATGGGCACCACCTAAATGTAAAATGTTCTTTGGCTTGCAATAAGAAACAAGTGTTGGCCGACAGATCAACTAGCCAAGAGAAGTCTTTCCCACCCGGAGAAATGTCTGTTATGTGATCAAGAGGAAGAGATAGTTCAGCACATTCTGACAACTTGTATGTTCGCTCAGCAATTTTGGCATAGTATATTCAGTTCCAGTTCTGATGCGCGATACAAATTCAAATTCCAGTTCTGAAGAAATTAGTTTTATTAATGTGAATCATAGTCACATTGCAATTCAAGTTGTCGTCCCCTGCTACTGTGCTCATTTCCGCTATATACTATAAACAATGTAACTCCTACTAAAGGTCATGTTAATAGACTGGCAGCAAGGTCACACCAGTCAGTGTGTGGTTTTGATCCCAGACCTGAGCAAACGATGTCTGTTGTTTTTTTTATTTTTGAAGTGAAGGTCGTATTAGCAGTCATTCACCGTAAGTCAAACTACAATGGGTGACACCAAGAGAGCAACCAAATAGCCCCAATTTGCAAGAACCATCCCGAAACCCAGGTGCTCTGAGATTGCAACAACTAGAAGTTCTATAATCTGGCAAGTTCATAGCTATCCATTTCCACGGTTTCTAAGAATAGGCATTTGCAAATGAATTAGATGACGTAGTGATCCAGGCTACTAGACACTTGTAGAGGAAAAATGCAAGTGACAGCAGCCTGCCAGCCGACCGACAAGCAACGCCCAACGTCTCAACAGATCGCATCGCTGAGTAAGCAAGACACGAATTGACGCATGCGCAGCCAGAAGCTTGTAGTACAAGCATTGAATGGGCAGTAGCAACCTAGACTATGCATCTACCCAGATCCAAGCAGCAGAAATGGAGGAGCCAGCAAGATTGTGGGAGCGTGCGGAACCTTACGATGCCTTCAGGGTTGGGCGGGAACCAGGTGGCGCGGAGCGCGGCGCGGCGGGCGGCGGATCCGAGCTCCGTGTGGACGCCGACGACGGCGAGCACCTTCTCCCTGTCGCCGGTGGTGTAGTTGCGGTGCGGCGACGAGGACGCGAGGAACGAGCGAAGCGAGTCCTCCGCGCGACCGCAGCGGAAGGCGACGACGGGGGGTGGCCGCGGTGGCGGCGGGCGGCGGCGGGATGAAACGGCGAAGGCGAGAGAGGCGGCAGCGATGAGGAGGCAGGCGCCGGAGAAGAGAAGGAGGAGGCGGTGAGTGGAGGCTGGGGAAGAGGAGGCGAAGGTGGGGGTGTAGGGGCGGCGCGGCTTGGCCTCGTCGTCGGAGCGGCGGTAGGAGGGGAGGTCGTCGTCGTGGTGGCGATGTTTGGGGTGATGGAGCGGCATTGTGCGGTTGGTTCTGGAAGGTTCTAGAAAGGAGAGGCAGGGAGAGTGGGAGTCTGGGAGCAGGAAAGTGATGCCGAGGAGTAATCGAAATGTTTGATCGGATCTGACTGACAGAGAAGGATGAATGTTGCTTTGGGTTTAAACTGTGACTGATACGCTAAGAGTGACGGTAATGATATCATCCCTCCATCGTCTTCAACCTCAGCTCGTTGTTGACAATGCTAGATTTAAGGTTTTTGAGTAAAAAGTTTGTCCGTAGCAAGCGAAAAAGAAACACAAAACAGTAATGTAAAGAGATTCGCTAGCAAAGCTGGCTTTAGGCAGTCACAACTACGTGCCACCCAAAACTCCCAACAAAATGAAACGCCATATCCAGAGGACGCCTCCTACAATGAACTGCTTTGGGGCTGTTCGTTTCCTCTAATAACTAAACTTTAGTCTCAAGCTAAACTTTAGCCTCTAAAGTTTAGTTCTAAGGGTGTTCATTTCTAAGAGCTAAAATTTAGTTCTTACTTTAAAATGACTCATTTGCTCCTAATTTTTACACAAGCCATATAAACCATGTAAGACCATTACTTTGAATAGGAATTTCAGCATAATTTCAAATAGCATTTATTTGGTTACAAAAACTAGACAAATTTAAATTTGAATTTAAATTTGAATAACATTTATACACCTTGCTCAGACAAGACCATTACTTTATTATTCATTCACAAAGACATTTCACCGTGAGCTCCAATAATAACAGTACGCCTAGCTCAAGACCAAGACCAAAAAATATACGTTGATTCACTAGCAACCCTTAACAAAGAACCATCTACAAACACCACTGAAGGTAGTGATAGCCAAAATAGCACGAACTTAATAAAACTGTACCAGCCGATAGTTTTCCCCAAGAGCACTGATAGAGATCATAAGAACAGCTACTGCGGTCACTAATTAAATTACAGTTGATAAGTACAAATACAACATATTACAAGCACAAAACAAGCTCCAAATTAATATGACCTATGGAATAGTACATTGGCTAATTGATCACGAAAAGCATTCATATTAAGATCTTCCGACGCACTTGATTGATCTTGAGTATCCTCGTCCACACTCATGTAATGTTCAACATCTTCATCTTGATGTGATACATAGTCCTCATCTTGATCATATCGATCAAAGTCTTCACCCTCAACATGCTTAGGAAGAAAACATGCTTCATACAGTTAAGAAAAGAAAAAATTGATACTGTAATCTGGATCAACATTATTATTGGACTTGCTGATTGTTGGATGACTTTGGAAGCACATGGCACGCCTAATGGCCTAACTTTGTTATGTATATTGCTTCCTGTGGTCCATTAGTCAGGAGCCAATAATAACGAATAGCATATGTTTTAAGTCGATTCTTACTTTGGACACAACGTAGAAGAATAGATAAACTTTTAACAACAATATCATGTTCCAAGCAAGGCGGATGAGTCTCTTATATGAGGAGGGAATAAAATTTGAAATTGACAATCAGAATTAATCTTGTGTTAAGAAAAAAATGATCATCAATCCAATTGTGCCTCCATGAATGTGGTAATACCCATCTCAGTATCTATGTACGACAATATCTGTTCGATGAATTGCGTTTGACTGTGGAAGTACGTATACAGCGGAAACTAAAATCATTCAAATGAACCTAGGTGGAGGCGAGGACGCGGGGAGGAGGCGGAGTCGGCGCTTTGCCGCCGTCGGCAGGCGGGGACGCGACGCGGAGCCAACGACAGAGCAAGGGCGGCGGCAGATCTTGCGCGGATGCGGGAGGTGGGGAACCGAGCTCGTACGCGGATGCGGCGGAGGCGGGACGCGAGGAGGAGCGGAGCAGGCGCTTTGCCGCCGCCGGCAGGCGGGGACGCGAGGCGGAACCGGCGGCAGAGCAAACGGCGGCTGAGGCAGCTCGTGGAGAAGAAGGGATCGGGTAGGGGTAGGTGGAGTCCAGAGTGGAAAAAAAAAGTTTTAGTCCATTTTAACACCTATTTGAAAGTTCTTTAACCCACCTTTTAATCCTAAGGACTAAACTTTAGCCTAGCCTATTAGTCGTTGGAAACGAACAGCCCGGTTACAAGGCAACTTGTGGCTGAATTTTCTTCCAGCAAAATGGGACTCCGCATTTCAACTTGTTCCACTTCAGCCTTCGGTGCTTCGATATCATGCTACAGTGTTCTGCTGCAGAACTTTCGCTCCAGCTTTCAATTGTTGTTTGTCTACCTCCTTCTGTAGACCTTCCCAGTATAAAAGAAATGCGAATGCATAGCACACAATCTCAATTGGTGATTTTAGTAGTTTTTTTTTAAAACACATGTCATGTGCACATCTTATATCATCATACACAAAATAAAGACATTATCTTTATGATTGCTCTCTATCCAAAGACTGTGACTATTTCAAAAATATATAAAAGATTCATCATGAAGAGTGTGGCAAAAAAAATAAAAATCGGACTCCATGAAGAGCTTGAAAAAAAGAGTAATAGTCATATACCTTCTTAATAAAAGAGAAGTATAAAAAGAGTCCATATTTCATTTCATTAGTGTGCACATGTTGGATCATAATTCATGATGTGCTCTTTGTCACTGGATCTGGTGTTTGATTTAGTGACATATGAAGCACAAGTATGCCTAGAGCGATCATATGAGGAGATAGACTTGACCTTTAATTTTCAAATTATTTTTGAAAATCCAAGAGTATGCAACAAATATAAGCAGGAACTTCCAGAAAGTCAAGATTGTTCCGACTCTCAACTATCAAAGATATGCGTGATAGTCACTTTCAAGATATAAGTACATGTATGGCGTAGGAATATTTGTGTGTAATTTCTATTTAATCAAAGGTCATGTTTTCACCTTAGTCCTTATGCTTTCACTTAAGGACGAATAAAATGCTAAGTGTGGGGGGATTTGTTGACGATTCTTAAGTACCAAAATTAATCATCAATTACTTGTATTGAAGTGCTAAAATAATTAACCAATATAGTGGTAGGAGTGTTGGTGAATATTTGAGTGTAGGGTGAATTACCCACGAGTTACAGGAAAATCTAAGTTATCAATCCAAAAAAATACCAAACCGGTCAATCAGGAGCCACCACAAGGATTGCATATGTGCATACACATGATCCCTTGCGCAACACGGAACGACACCGACTTAGCACTAATCAGAACCCACCTGGAAGGCACCCTGATGAAGCACACCACGAGGGGCCCACTTCCTGGTCGAGCGACCTAGGATTGAGCCCAACCTAAGTGGGCTTCCACGTGGTGGCAGTTACTGACCTTCTAAAGGTGGTGGAGGGCATTTTGTCGAGGATAACGTCCCGTAACCACTTTAGAACCGCCTCTCAAGTGCTATATAAGGAATAGGAGCTCTACACTCACACGCACATGAAGAGAATAAAATAGAAGAATTGTCCAAGAGGTGTTTGTACTACTTAGTTAGTACTTCGAATTAAGAAGACAGAGGGAGGAGAAGTCCGGAGTAGTGTCTTGTTTGTGGGTCCTCTACTCCTACCTTATACCTCGATAGAGCCTTGCCTTATCAAGTAAGTCTTTAAGTTTATTTATGTTCTTAAGTTTTTCTTATTAGGTAGGTTGTGTGCTCATTTACTTATGGATTCAAAGTCTAATTTATTATATGTTGTTTAGTCTAAGTGACAACTTAGCTATAGTGATTAATAACTTAGACGTGGTGCTTAGGTTAGAAATCATCTTTGATCACCTCATAATTCACGGTCTGTAGAGGTAGGTAGTAGGTGGTGACAGCCCTATACGTCTTTTGTATCCCTCCTCGTTCGGTTGCGACGTGTGTCGAAGATGGAGTTGCCTTGCGTATGTCAGGCATGAATCCGTACATAAAACAGTAATTATAGCCACAACTTTACTTAATTTAGGAACTTATCCATAGATAAACCTCTCTATCCTACACCCACAATAATTCTCTGTGTCCTTGGACTGAATAAAATTTAGGATTTACTATTATCGTTTCTTGGATTCGATAACCTTGGAATACTCCTAGGAAAGTACTACATAGATATTCTCCATGCGCTTTTAGATTTATTTGTGATCTTTAAATACCAATAGTCGCCCTAGCATCCGCCACGAGGTTGGTCGTTTCTTCGACCATCCCGGTCATCACAATCTTCATATTGAAGTCAATTGTCACACAACTGTTCCTCATGGCGGGCGTTAATCACGTGGCGATTGTCACTATGATTATTGAGAGATTCTCTCAAATCTCAATGGAAATTCACCCAAGGGAGCCCGGCTCGGTTAGTTTGAAAGCCGACCGAACTGGGTGCTATCAAATGAGTGGGTTGACCCTCATATGCTTCCCTAGCTCTTGCCTAGTCTTAGAGTGTAGCTGCATTAAGCATGATGACTGCTTTCTTTATTGTGGGTGTTTGGTTTGCTTGATTGGCCATCAAGCCGTCATGGAGCTGTAAGCTTCATGACCATTGGTGTTTGGAAATCCCAAGGTATGAATGTTTTAGTGATTGAGTAACAATATGAAATGGTTACTAATATCTACATCTAGTATTATGAATGTAGAATAAACTATTAACTCAAACATGCACATGGTGAATGTCACCTTGATGATTAATGGAGGACTAGGTGGAGTGCTATGAAGATCTTCATGGAGAGTCGCGGTGATGGAGATGGATCAAGGCTAAGGACAGCTAGGTTCAAGTATGTGTGATCACTTGGCTAGTGTGTAGGTTTGAGTCCATTGGAAAAACCAAACTATCAAGAGAGCACAAGTCATTCTCTTAGTATTGGGATGCTCAAGTAAATCTCTAGGACACTCAGAGTGGCAGTGGAGAAGTATTGATCAAGGTGTGGAAGCAAGTCGATGGATGGAAGCGCAAGTCGATGGACAAGGGCGCGAGTCAATGGACCAAGTTGATGAAGCTTTAGTGATCACCGTAGGGTATGGTGATGTCACCGTAATCTACGGTGACTGGACCAGATCGACTCTAGAACATGAACCAAGTCGATGGACAGAGTCGATGGAGCTCAGGAGGTCGCCGTAAGACTCGGTGATGTCGTCGTAAGGTACAGCGAGTCAAGGGACTCAAAGTCAATGGACTAGAGCAAAGTTGAAGGGCAGAGTCGATGGTGCTCAGGAGGTCGTCGTAAGATATGACAAGTCAAGGAGAAGGAGGTCGTTTTTCTAGTACTCTCTAGAGACCTTACAGCGATGCCGCCATAAAGTACGGTGACCCAGAGGATTTGTGCGCAGAGAGGCATTAGAGATCAGAGGTCGCTGTATGGTTGAGCGGAGGTCATTGTATTGTATGGTGACTATACTCACAGGTCGTCATACTGTATGATGATACATTATGGCGATGGGTTCTCAGTTTTGTTAGCTTTTTGGCAACGGATAGTGGAGTAGTTGGAGACTATATATAGTTGTTGCTGGGGTTTTTCAGACCTCTCTTGGCCATTTGGATGGCTGGGCAAACTTGGGGAGAGCCAAGAGGAGAAGAGGAGACACTAGAGCAAAGATTAAGCTATCTTTGAGTGTGGAGAGTAACACAAGAGCATCCCATGTCTCTAGTCTAGGAGAGGTTGTAGAGAGGATTAGTGTTGTCACTCTTTGTCTATGACAAGGCCTAGATCAGTTAGGTATCATTGATCGAGCCTATCGTATCGTGATGAGTTGTGAAGGCCATCACAAGTCTGTACAAGATTGGAGCTCGCCTTTGAAAGGAGCATTATGAGAGAGCGCCCATACGTGCCCTTCGAGAGTGCAACAAGTCTTTAAGGGAGGGAACCTTATGTTCGAGGAGTCGAGGACTCGATGAGCAGTGGTCACGCAACCACGCCGCCACTTTGGGATTGATACAGGCTAGTGTGCAAGGACTCCATGGTTGATGGCGTTAGGGATCAATGCTCCGGTGGGAGTCAATCCAACAAGGACTAGAGGGGAGGCGCCATCCTCCCAATACCTCGGGCTAAAAATCAGTGAGCAATCTCTAAACCCCTCTTTACTTACCGCTTTTAATTCCGCACTTGTGTGTAAGTAGACATAGGATTGCCATGGGCTTACTTGCTAATTGATTGTCTTGGCATCACTTGCATTGCATCATATCACTAGAATTGCTAGGGTCTTGGCACGGTAGAATTGCATAGGACTTGTCATTAGTAAGGTGGAAGAATTGGTGGAAATTCAATTGGATTGACGATCCATATTACTAGTCCAATTAACCCCCCCCCCCTCTTGGACTCCTATATCCTTATAGGAGTGTCGTGACATCGGAGATGTTGTTTGGATGGGTGGCATAGACCTTTTTGCTATCTATCTCGATTTCCAGATCTTTGAGGTGTATTTCCCGTAATGCTCCACTACGAGACCCACGAGAACCTTTGTGATGATGTCGTTCGTGATCTCGTGAGTTGGCCTCTTGATAGCATACTTGGTTATTGGGATCCTCAGGTTGTCCTACCACCGGTCTGACTATTGGTAGTGTTTCCTCGATGCTCGCCATGAACACGACCCTTAAATATGGATTATAGTTGCCATCCGAGTTCTCATCAAAGGATCGGATCGACTTGGAGTCGAAGTCAATGAGTTGGCTTGTTCTGTCGACTCCATGTGACACTAGTTGAGGAAGAAAATCAGCCGATTCAAATGATTGTGCCATGTTATTGATAATGGTCAGATCAGTTATGTTCTCGAGTGCCAATGCTCTAGTGGAGTTGACGATGAAGTCGAGCTATCTGAAGGAGATCTTAAAATCCGACGAGTATTGAATGTTTGGAATTTCGGCCATCGAGGTTGATGGAGAATCTTGACGGCAACCCCTTCCTAGCGTGCCAACTCTCAAGACTTAATCTCAGCAATATATATATAGGGCTATGCATGGGACCAAGAACTCAATGGTTAACACACAGAATGATTTGGACAGGTTTGGGCCCTCTCATCGAGAGTAAAAATCCTATGTCTTGCATGTGGTGTTGTATTAATTGTCTTCCTCTTCCCATGAGGACTAGGGTCCCTGCCCGCCTTATATATTCGGGTGACAGGGATTACATGAAGAGTTCTAGTCATATGCTATAAGACTAATTACAACAAATATATCTCTGAGTTTCCTTGTATGCTACTCTAACTCGGTCGATTCCTTCTTGTGAGCCACCCTTAGGTCGGTGATCATTAGGCCGAGTTGTGGATACCGGTAAGGTAAGTGAAAGTGCATCTAGTCCTCTTGTGGGTTTTGGTGTATTGAATGACAACGTGAAAAGGACTAATGATTCTTGTGAAGTGATTAAGCAGGACATAATTAAAAAATGAACATTGTATGTCTCAACATGGATATTATTGTTCAAAATGATCAAAGAATGTATGGAAAACAATGATGATCAATTGCTTGTGAATTCATAATTGGATACTCTATTAAAAGCAAAGTGATCAAAATGTTTATACAATGACAAAGGAATTCATGTAAATGATGCAAAGTAATGTATGGCTCAAGTTAGCAAGATGGTAAGTGATTGGCTTTACTTGACCGTGATGGACCATGCAAGGAGAAGGGCAAGATGAGTCTTAGCGCCGAAGGACCAATGCGATGGTGAAGGGAAGGTATAGCATAATCTGGGTCCGATCAAGCTACTAGGTGTCAGATGTTGCCCAGTATCAATTGATGATGAAAGTGAAGACACGAAGTGACTTGTGACTACATTAGAGAAGATGATCGTACGGATTCAAATATTAATTGGAACATATGCTAAGTCTCAATGCTCAAATAAGATTCCAAGTGAGAAGAGTGACATACAATAGCCAAACACACACAATCTTCTCACTGTCCTAGGAAAACCGGGTGTCTGGTTTTGGGCTGGTTTGAATTCCAATGGCTAGTTCAGCCAAAACCGGATGGTCCGGTTTTGGAAATCGGAGTGTCCGGTTTTGACTGGCTAGTTCTCAATGGCTACGTTTGGAGGGATGAGTATTTATACTCTTCCAACCCCTTCTTCGGTAGCTGCTGAATCACTTCACGAAAATAACATATCCAAAGCCCTCTAGCCCTCTCCCCAACTCCCCTTTTGTGAGGATTGATCTCTTTGTGAGAATTGGGTTGAGAGAGTCTCTTTGTGAGAAAGATTGAGCACTTAGCGTTGTTGCATAGCAAGTTTTTGTGAAACATTTGTTACTCTTGGAATTGAAGATTCCTAGATGGCTAGGCATCGCCCTAGAGCTCCCAAATTTGTGATGAGCCTTAGGAAAGTTTGTAAAGGTCGGCTTCACCTCCTTAAGGGAAGAAGCATGCTTAGTGGAGTACCAGACTGGATCTTAGTGATTGCTTGGTCATTCAAGCTTGATCTTGGTGATTGCTTGGCGAGGTAAAAGGGTTGAAAGAGTCTCGGCTCAAGTGTGACCCCTCAACGGAGACGTAAACAACTTCGTGGAAAGTTGTTGAACTCCGGTAAATAAATCCCCGTGTGCTCCCTTGTTGTAACACCCCAGCCCATTAGCATCCTGTAGTAGTAGTAGTTTCGGTCCAAGAGGCCTAGAATTGAAGTGAAGTTGTGGGCTTAGTCCCACATTGGAAGTTTAGGTGGGTGAGGGTCAGCATATAACTCTCGATATTCCAACCATAGCACCATCGGATTAACCCTTTTACATGAAGCGAGGACAAGAGCGTAAGAGTGGTGCTATGTATGAATACGCGTGCCCGCCCCTACGGGAGGGCTAGGCGGTAAATGGACTTTGGACGCGGGCCGTTACAGTGGTATTAGGGCATCAACTCTTGTTTCATCGAGAGGAGGTCTTGGATATCCGTTTGCCGTGTTTGCGGTGTGCTGCCAAGGGCGTAAGCCCTTAAGAGGGGTGACTGTAACACCCCAACACATTAGCAGCTTATAGTAGTGGTAGTTTCGGCCCAAAAGGCCTAGAAGTGAAGTGAAGTTGTGGGCTTAGTCCCACATTGAAAGTTTAGGTGAGTGAGGGTCAGCATGTAACCCTCGTTGTGGGCTTAGCACCATCGGATTAACCCTTTTACACGAAGCAAGGATGAAAGCGGAAGAGTGGTGCTATGCATGAATACATGTGCCCGCCCCTACGGGAAGGCTGGATGGTAAGCGAACTTTGGACGCGGAGCGTTACACTTGTTCTTGTTGTTTCTTAGTTCTGGCTTGCTTTAATTTCTCATAGGTTGCATAAGTAGTTGTTCCTGTTTTCCTAATTGGATAAATCTACTCTTGCTTGTGTGCAACCTCTGATAGCTTTGCTTGTGCTAGATCTCCTCCGCGAGCTGTTTTTCTCTTGCCTCTGTTTTCTGTTCCGAGAAAACTGGAGTGTCCGGTTTTGGACAGTGTTTTATCTAAGTGATTTCTGTGTGAAATCACCTTGCTCTAGCCTTGTTGCTTTTGTGGTGAGGTGCATGCTTAGAGGTTCCTCTGGTTCCTTTTGTGCCTTGTTAAATTCCATCTCCTGATAAAAACTAGAGTATCCGGTTTGCCAAAACGGAGTGTCCGGTTTTTTACAGTTCTAATTCCGCTGCGAGTTTTGGATTAAATTTCAGGAACGCCTATTCAACCCCCCCTCCCTCTAGGCGACATCAAGGTCCTTTCAGTAAGTATTCCACACAACCATTCACAACATTCTACTACTAAGAAATACTCTTTTGAGATTGTTTATGGATTTTTGCCTCGTGCTCCCATTGATCCATTACCCCTCCCTACTTTGGAAAGGGTAAATTTGGACGCTAACAAGCATGCTGAAATGATTTTAAAACTGCATGAATGAAAACTATAGGCTTGCTGGTAACAAAGGAGGGAAACATATCACTTTTTGAACCATGTGATTTAGTATGGGTGCATTTGTGAAAAGATAGGTTTCTTGAATTCAAAAAATCTAAACTACTATCTAGAGCTGATGGTTCTTTCAAGGTAACAGAAAAGATTAATAATAATGCATATAGCATTGAGCTGGCTGCAGATTATTGGGATATATGCTCACTTTAATTATTTTAGATTTAAAGCCATATATAAGAGAAGAAGATGAACTTAAGTCGATGATAACTCAAATGCAAGAAGGGGAGGATGCAAGAAGGGGAGGATGATGAGGAAATCACTTCCTTCCGTACAACCATACATGTACCAATGACTCGAGCACGAGCACAACAACTTAATCATTAGGTAAAGTCATTCCTGACTGTCCATATCAACTCTTTACTGAATGGGATGCTATTAAATTCTTGTGATGATTTTCTTGTCATTAGGAATGAGTAAGAGGGATTGCAGCCAGTATCAGTTTAAATCGGTCGTAACTTTTTACTTCGAAGGTTGCTGGAGGCCTATGAGTACTTGTTGAAAAGCTCATGATGTCTAGTTTCAGATTCATCAAACCTCATTGCCAAATTCCATTAGAGTTGTTTGAAATCAATAGGAGAATCTTTGGACCTCCAGTCTTGGGTTGAGGCCCTTGTATCAATTGCAGCCTATTAGGGGCCACCCTTAGCAAGGGTTTTCTTCCATCCATGCCCCTTATAAAAGACACCACCGTCGGCCATTTGAGGGTTTGGTTTTTGGTTGATGAAAGTTTAGCTTTGCTACTTCAGATTTGTGAAGACGTGACTGATTTCCTTGATTTGAGAACACTAAAATTGTAGAGAAAATTGCCAATATAACCTAAAAAAAATGACCCTTCCTTCTATGGCCCTTCTAAAATCGAATTTCCCTATGAGGCCCAAAACCATTTCCGCCTTTCTTCTATGGCCTTTCTGTCAGATTTAGGACTTAACGGTGTTAAGTTTGGTGTAAAAAGACCGTTTTACCCCTAAAATGAAATGAACCTATTTTTTTGAAAAAAATATTTGACTGGAAGTAATTATTTTCTGGTTGTGTCATACATACACAAATATATTTTGGCTTGTTTTTAAATTTTTGTTTGTTTAAAATTGAAATGAATTAAAAATAATGCACAAATTTAATTTAGTTTAATTTTTAAACAAGCCAAAATTTAAAATAATGCGCAAATTTAAATTATCTCAATTTTTAAACAAGCCGAAATACATTTTTCGTATATACAATAGAACGTGAAAATAATTACTTCCAATCAAATATTGTTTTTTTAATAAATTCATTTCATTTCAGGGGTAAAACGACATTTTTACACTAGACTTAATACGGTTAAGTCCTAATTCTGATGGAAAGGCCATAGAAGTAAGGGAAAAATGATTTTAGGCCTCATAGAGAAATTCGATTTTGTAAGGGCCATAGAAGGAAGAGTCATCTTTTTTGAGGTCATAGAGGGACTTTTCTAAAAATTGTGTGCTCTATTTTTGGATCTGTGAGGTAAGTTTCTTGTTCATCTTGTTCTTGCTTGTTTCTTTGATTTGCTTGCAGCTTCAAGGTTGTTCTTGGCATAGCAAGAACGGCACCAATCAGAGATGGTGTAACTGTTGCTAGTCCTGTGGTGGTTGTACTCGGACAACACAGTGTCATTTCTTTACTAAATCGAGTTACCCACCTCTCATCAAAAGATTGGGACAACCATGTCTACATCAACAGTACTACTTGGACTGTAGTTTCCTTTTGGGCCAATTCCGTGTATGCCATTGCAATTTTCCAGAATCCCGGATCAATCATCACAAAAGTGGTTAAACCATATGTACCACTGAGTTGCAATTTTTATCCGGTTCATGCCATTGTTGACTATTCAACGTCAATTTGTAGGTAACAGGAGTAGGAAAAGACCATTTTGCCCTTGCTAGGAGATGGTGGATAATTTTGTAATCCGTTTCATGCCATTCTGATGATGCAAATGTTTGTCAATTTTGTTTTTTATAATGATTTTTCTATCAATTTTGTAAAAAATGACCGTATTTCCAAATTTTGACAATAAATATTCACAAAAATTCATGAGCAACCCAAAAATTCACAAAAAGTCATGAGCAGGTAAAAAAAAAAATTATCACGGCTAGCAAAATCAAATATTACCACAATTCACCAAGTCATACATCGTCACCAAAATAAGGCAGCATATAGTTGAGATCTAGTACAAGAATTTGTCCAAAAGTCTCATCCAGTTCACTTGTTCAAACAAGCAACAAAATATTAAAGCCACTTGCATACAAACTATTTAATCAACTAGAAGATCATTTAAGCTTCTTGCCCTCCTTTTTGCTCTAGTTCCCATAGCTGGGCTATCATGCGGTACTGCCACTGGAATTCGCTTGGAGGGAGTTGAAGGGCTGGAAGAAGTTGCTGCTGCTGGAAGTGTTTTCTTGGCCTTCTTTGAAGGAGTGGAAGGTGTTGATGCTGCACTTCTTTTCCTGCCCTTCCTTGTTGCTGCCCCTTTGTTTGGTTTCTTCACAACCTTGTTTGTTGGCACTGTTCCTTTACTTCTTGCTTTCTTGGATATCTTCTTCACACTTGTCTTGGTCTTTTCTGTTTCGTTGGCTTGTACTGGTTCACTTGAAGATGGATCTTGGACAGGGACAAGAGCCAAAGGGCCTGATGCTGCAACTTCATTTGAGCCACAAATTGATTTTGATGTGCTGTAAGTAAAACCAACAATGTTTAGTATCATTTTGTTAGTATTAGAAAAATATGATAATTTTTTAGTGTTACATATACCTGATCATAGTATCAGCTGTGGAAGATGTTCCAACACTTGCCAAAGCTTGTGCAATGGCTTTCTTTGTGGCTCTCTTTTTTTCAGCTTTCATTCTAGTTGCTAGAACTGCAAGTGCTGCCTTGTATTCAGGATTACCTTCTTTGCAAGTGCTCCAGTGATGTCCATAACCTGTGCATATGGGGCACATGTGCGCAGTTCCTTTCTTTTTTGTTCCAGCTTTAGGTTCATGTGATCCTTTAATCCTCATAGTTCTTGGCCTACCAGCTACCCTCCTTAGAAGAGGTGAATATAAGAAGAACCCATGATCACTTTTTGGCCATTGATTCCTATCTACACATGCTGGCACCCGTCCAACATATGTTGCTTTGAATTTCTCAATTGAATAGAAATGATCGACATAGTTCTCAATGTCCTCATTTAGTGATGTTATAAAGGCAATATCATGAAGGCAAGGCTTACCGGTTAGCTGCCACTCTCGACATGTACATGTCTTCTCATGAATATCAACTATATGAGTGAAGTGCTCAAGCTCCCTTGTGAATGTGCAGTGCCTTCCTGATACCTCAGCCCTATCATCACCATTTCTTCGTATCTCATACTTGAGGTCAAAACTTTTTGTATTCAAATCAGTCATGACATGAGGCATGATTACACCACTAAGGCCCTTAGCAACAGTCCATATTTGGTCAAACTTAGCCATGATCATCTGTCTTAGTATGTCCACCAAGTCAACTATATTGAGAGCCTTGACCTTATTTATCCAGTTGTTAAAACTCTCAGCCAAGTTGTTGGTTACATAATCCACCTTGGTGAGTGTAGAGAACTTACTTCTCATCCAAATGTGGGGATGGTGCTGATCAATCCAAGGCTGCATTTCTGGGTTGCTAGCTCTCATCTTCTCCATGTGATGCTCATATTTCTCAGGCTGCCATGCATATGCTGCTGGCCACAAATTCTCATCATAAACCTTCCCATGAAATTTCTTCTTGAAGTTGGTAACCAAATGTCACATGCACTCCCTGTGCTCTGCTGTTTTGAATACATCTGTCACTGTAACTAAACCCTTTCCTGCATCAGTACATATTGCCAATCCCGGTGGATCCCTAATAACATCATGTAGCCTCTGCATGAGCCATTTCCAATTGTCACCACTCTTGCATTCCATGACAGCATATACAACTGGAAAGAGCCAGTTGTGTGCATCAATAGCACATGCAGTTGCAAGCTGACCCTTGAACATACCAGTTAGGAAGGTGCTATCAATGGCTAAGTATGGTTTGCACCCTCCAAGAAACCCATTCACACATGCCTTAAGAGCAACAAAAATTCTGCTGAAGTAGTTCTTCTCATCAATTGTGTGATAGTCAATGACAACCACACTACCAGGACACCTCTTTTGCACTTCAGCCTTCCACCTATAAAGCATGTCAAAGCTTTCCTGCCACTTACCAAAAACCTTTTCCAATGCTATAACCCTTCCAGCATGTACCCTCTTGTAGTGCACATGAACACTATACTTCTCTTTTATCCTTCTCTGCAACTCTTTGGCTCCAACAGATGGATCCTCCCTAAGCCAGTCCATAACCTGCTCACTAACCCAAGCTGAAGTAGCATGCTTCATTTTCTTGCTTCTCCTTCTACTGGAGCAAATATGCTTATATGGGTTCACTTTCACCTACAAAATAACCGACAAGTTATTAGTAATAAAAAATAGATGCAATGTGCATGACAAAAAAGTGCATATACTTGCCTGAACTGTAATTTTATCCTACAAAGTAGAAGCATGAAGTCTCCACTTGCAGCCCTTTTTCTTTGCTGAACAATAGACTCTCCCTCTGTCTTTATCAGTCTTCTCAATGTTGAACTCTCTTTCATTTTTAATGGCATGCTGAGAAAGAGCAATCCTAAATTCTGCAATTGAAGGATATATCAATCCAACTGTCATTGGAGGGTCTTCTTTATCATATGTAGCACTAGGTACAAAATCAGGCACGGCATCCCTTGCAACCCACTCATCTAACCCTCCATCATTGAGTGCACTCTCTCTATGCCCACTGCCCTCTTCACCACTCTCCTCACCATCACCACTCTCCTCACTTTCACCACTCTCTTCACCATCACCGCTCTTTTCACCATCACTACTCTCCTCACTTCCCTCAACCAGGACACCCTTTTCCACCATAATACTTGTGCTAGGAATGCTAACATCGACAACCTACACCCCATACATACTCTCTTCATTCACTCCAACATACTCATACATAGGGAAGGGATTTACAAGGTATGAATCTTCCTCAGAAGTAGGATTGGACTGGTTGCAAGGCATGTCTTGCACAATTGATTCTTGTGGGGCATTTTCAGTGTTACAAGTCACACTTTGAGTTGCATTAACAAGACAAACAAATGCAGCGAGCTCAATATATCTGGAAGAATCATGTTCAGAGAACATTTCCATCATATCTTGGTCATTTGACACATCGATATGTTTCTACAAACCAGTCCTAAAATAGCTGACTTTAAGACATTCATTCAAACCCCATGGCTGTTCCACACCATACTCATCAACAAAGTCTTTGTAGTTGGTTGTGTCTTTGTCAACATACTTAATGATAGTGTACGTACAATCTTTTCTACAATTCGGAGAAGTTGATAGCATTTTCAGCTCATACGTTGAAGTTGGGCCCATCCTGTGGATGAACACTGGAAGGTATTAGCTATATCTATGGTCCTAAGTCTAGGCACATCATAATCAATTTTTACAATACAAAGCACATCAGGTATGTACCCTTCTGGAACTTGTGATGGATCCATTCTTTGAAGTTTCTCCTGAGAACGAGGTGATGTATCCATTCCTCAGAGGCACAGCCGCCCCTCCTGCCTTTGGCCAGTGATGCGCGTCGCCCAGCCGTTAGCCGCGAGTGTCGACCAGCCGCGCGTAGCCTACGTCGCCGCAGCCGCGCGCCACCTGCGTCGCCCAGCCGCACGCAGCCTGCGTCGCCCAGCTGTGCCTAGCCACGCGCCGCCCGCGTCGCCCAGTTGCACCCAGCCGCGCGCAGCTTGCGTCGCCCAGCCGCACGCCGCCCGCGCGCTGCCCATGTCACCCAGCCGCGCCCAGCCACGCGCCGCCCGCATCGCCCAGCTGCCGTTGGGCTGTGGAGAGGAACGGCGGCGGGATTGGATCTGCGGCAGCGGTGGGAGGAGAAGACGGAGGGGTGGCGGTGGCCTTTGACCTAGGGCGGACGGGACTCAGATTTGGATCGAGCCCGATCCAAATATTTGGGCCCAGAGGATGTGGGACCTGCCTGTCGGTGTAACATTTTTTTACGGTCCCATTTGTCATGTAAGCATAAGACGCATGGGCAGTATGGTCATTTGAAAATATACAGTATTGCTCATCCTAACGGTGGTCACAGCCATGGCATATACTGGATAAAAATTGCAACTCGATGGCATACATCGGATTAGATGTTTTGTATTGGCATATTTGAAACTCGGATAACTTGTAATGGCATACATGGGATTATCTCTTTCCTTTTTCTTTGTTGACAATTTTCTGCTCAATAGAAGGGAGAGCCTCCTTCACATCGATTTGAACCTAGCTGTCTTCCAACTCAAACTACAAGAAACAACGAATAAAATTAAAACGATCTACCTGCCTCGATTTTTCCAGTTTGATAGGAACCTGCATCTATAGCTAATTTCTGTGTTTTCCCTTGGCATGTCTTTGCTATCAGTGAATATATAGTTGTCGCTGCGATTTACTGTTAACGTGGAGTCCAAATTATTTGCGCAACATTAGCTCTTTTGTAACTAAAACAATAAGTACTGCTGTGCATTTTTTTTCATGTTCAAAATAGTCAACCTATAATTTCATTTTATCCTAGGGACCATAAAATGTAATAGCACGTCATATCTACAAAGATTTATAAAAGCTACTCGTCAATTCTGATTGCATGATGATTAATTTATCCTGTCGCGATCGAGAGAAACACATGCCTGCGACCGGTATTCTGGCCACTCCATGTGTAATCACTCACCCATTCGCGCTACATATCCATCAACAATTTGCGGCCGTATGATCCTAATATCGAGGAGCCGGCGGCTAGACAGCGAGCACAGATGAGGCCGTACACGTGCAGCCGGCTGAAGCAACCGTCTGATTCAGTTGCTTGAGTTGACCCGCAGCTTGGACGTAATGCATTATTCGTATTTGCATGCGCCAGCACTCCACCACTATATATATTGGCGCGGGGGAAAGACTTTTCCCTGAGCCAAACGAACTGCACCCAGCCCCTTTGTCGTCAAGCCTGACTGGGAATTCGCTATTGAGATGGGTGACCAGAGTGCCAGCTACCAACCGGTCGCTGAGCCCGCCATGGACGACTACAGCTGGTTGCTGTTCCACGGCGGCCATGGCGATGGCACGGACAGGTTAAATCCCTTTTGACGATGTACTTATCAATATATAGGCATCCAACTTCCCAGCGCTTGATTGAATGCTTGATCGTCCGCCGTGTTTTTGTGCTTCGATCTTCTGCAGTGAGCGCAGCTATGGCTCCATCGGCGGGCTACACGAAGAGCAGGACTTGGCCATTAGCTTGCAAGTGCAGCAGCAACTGACAGAGGCAATGCTCACGCTTTGAATCTCGCATATGAGTTATTAGTTGTTTGCCGCTCACGAATTTTAACTTCGATTTATTCTCCATGCATGATTTATATATGGGCACAGATCTGCATGCTAATGAACACTGAAGAGCACGGTTACGCCGAGGCCGTGCAAACGTCGTCATCGTCAACGTTTGGCTCCTTCTCCGCGAGCTTAGATGAGAACTCGTCGCTCACGCTCCCTGGGAGCACCACGACGACCACTAACCCCAGCCACCAACCAGTAGTGGAGGTCTCCTCCCTGCAGATACCGCTGTCTCCGATCGCCTTCGACGATGACCACCATGGGCTGTTCTTCGGCAACGACCTTGACACAATCGTGAACCTGGACGACCACATGACCCAAGAACCTCACCAGGAGCAAGCCCAGAGCAAGAATGCCCATGAGTTCGGTGGCGCGTTCAAGCAGTATGTACGGCACCTTAGCCCCAGGAAGAAGCCCAAGCCAGGCGCCTCCGGCCAGAGAGCGATCAAGGATGCCATGTCGGCCTTGGAAAGAATGCATAGAGCCAGGCTTGCCCAATGGCAGTCACTTCAGATGGAGATGGCGGTGGCGCCGCCGTCCGTTGGCAGCAACTCCAACAACCAGATTCAGCATGTCTTGTCGGAGCGCAAGCGCCGCGAGAAGCTCAACAACAGCTTCAAGGCTCTCCGGACAGTGCTTCCCCCAGGCACGAAGGTACATCATCTCACCAGTTCACCATTTCTGACGGATTAATATATGCTTGATGAAATTTCTCATGTTATCAGCAGTTATTGTAATAGAGCTATTCTTTGCCATGGCAGAAAGACAGGGCGTCCACATTGATCAGGGCAAGGGACTATGTGGTCACTCTCGAGTCCAGAGTGTCTGAGCTGGAGGAGAAAAACAGAATGCTGGTAGAGTCGCCGCTCCACAGCGACAACGGCAGTGAGCAAGACGATTATTCTTCCGGTGAACAGATTGAAGTTGATATTAGTGATAAAATATCTGCGGAGGAGACATCGCAAGAGTTTTGCCTGAGGATAGTTGTAGGCTCAGGGAGGAGTGCCATGGATGCTGTAGTTGCCATACTTCAGTGTGTCAAAGAGATCGGGGATCTAAGATTGGTAGCCATGGACACAGGTAGCAGCAGCAGCAGTGGCCTTCCTCACGAAAAGGACGTTCAGCTAGCGACCGTAACATTACAAGTGACGGTATAAATAATAACTGTCATCATAATTTATGAATAATTTGTTTATAAGAGAAAAATTGACTTACTTTTACCGTCTACAATTCACAACATTTTTCAGACCACTGATTTTTTTAACTAAGCCATGATTCAAAGTGTTGGACACAGAATTACTGCTCTACCACCATTAATAGTTACTGGAGGTAATGTGCATAATAAAACTGCTCTCTAAACCTATGCTTTAGATGTAACTGGAAAGATAATATCTGTGTCCAAGACTCTGGTTCTAATTCAAAGTATTTGTACTACCTGTGACTTATAAGCAATTAATTAGTAACCACTCATATCACTTTTCAGATACTAAAGTCTGATTTTCTTCCCATATCCTTGTGGTGCTGCATGCAGTCCAGTTCATGTGACAACAGTTCGCTGAAGGAATCTGCAATAAAGACTTTCAGGGAAGCGATGAAGTCAAGAGACGATAGTGACGACCTGGACTTCTATGATTGCTCGGTTGAAATGTAATCTTGTGAACTTTAAGAATCCAATGAATGAAAACAACAAAATATCAAACATTTGAACATTCAAGCGAATCAAGTTGTCACCTTAGTCCTCTTCACTTATAAATGTGGAAAGTCCATGGAATAGCAAAGAAAAAGTTTTCGAGGACAGGATTACAAGGCTGGTCATATCTACAGTTCAGTTACATCACAGCTGGCACATGTCATGGAAAATAGTGAACACGAAAGACTTACATTGCATGCGTCATGTGTGTAACACAACTTTGAAAATAAATTACCTTACATTGTATAAGTATGATTTTAACAGTCTTTACTAGTAACAAATACACTGAGCTTTCTTATGGGTTTGAAAACGTGACAGCAATTATGTAAAGCATTTTTTCTCTGACTACCAGCAATCGTTTATTACTCCCTCTTTTTCACTTTACGTGACGTTTTAGGGGGAGGGGGAGAAACCATGGAGCCATGTATGTTTACTTTGTTGCCCTCGTTATTGAGTTACTATACATTTGCCGTAAACATGAAATACGAGTCAACTATAATTTATTTAATAAATCATGGTCGTAAGGATTCAAACTCAAGATATTTGGCTCTCATATCATATTAAGTATAGTATGCATCGATCAGTTACATCTAAAAGTTTAATCTAATGAAAAAGAGTGAAAATTTACTTATATTTTAACACTTATTCAGTTATCCTCTAATCCATCCTAGAGGGACACAGATCCTCGACATTAACTGCATGCATGCCGTAGCCACTGACAGATGGGGTCACACAGTGTACAGCCCCACCTGTCAGTGGCTACTGCACGTATGCAGTTTACTACAGAGTACAGCCCCACCTGTCAAAAATACACACGGTAAAGCCGGTAAAATATAAATCATATAAAACTTAAAAAAAGAAAAATTTTTTTGTACTAGCCACTGACAGGTAGTATGTACTACCTGTGACTTATAAGCAATTAATTAGTAACCACTCATATCACTTTTCAGATACTAAAGTCTGATTTTCTTCCCATATCCTTGTGGTGCTGCATGCAGTCCAGTTCATGTGACAACAGTTCGCTGAAGGAATCTGCAATAAAGACTTTCAGGGAAGCGATGAAGTCAAGAGACGATAGTGACGACCTGGACTTCTATGATTGCTCGGTTGAAATGTAATCTTGTGAACTTTAAGAATCCAATGAATGAAAACAACAAAATATCAAACATTTGAACATTCAAGCGAATCAAGTTGTCACCTTAGTCCTCTTCACTTATAAATGTGGAAAGTCCATGGAATAGCAAAGAAAAAGTTTTCGAGGACAGGATTACAAGGCTGGTCATATCTACAGTTCAGTTACATCACAGCTGGCACATGTCATGGAAAATAGTGAACACGAAAGACTTACATTGCATGCGTCATGTGTGTAACACAACTTTGAAAATAAATTACCTTACATTGTATAAGTATGATTTTAACAGTCTTTACTAGTAACAAATACACTGAGCTTTCTTATGGGTTTGAAAACGTGACAGCAATTATGTAAAGCATTTTTTCTCTGACTACCAGCAATCGTTTATTACTCCCTCTTTTTCACTTTACGTGACGTTTTAGGGGGAGGGGGAGAAACCATGGAGCCATGTATGTTTACTTTGTTGCCCTCGTTATTGAGTTACTATACATTTGCCGTAAACATGAAATACGAGTCAACTATAATTTATTTAATAAATCATGGTCGTAAGGATTCAAACTCAAGATATTTGGCTCTCATATCATATTAAGTATAGTATGCATCGACAGTTACATCTAAAAGTTTAATCTAATGAAAAAGAGTGAAAATTTACTTATATTTTAACACTTATTCAGTTATCCTCTAATCCATCCTAGAGGGACACAGATCCTCGACAGTAACTGCATGCATGCCGTAGCCACTGACAGATGGGGTCACACAGTGTACAGCCCCACCTGTCAGTGGCTACTGCACGTATGCAGTTTACTACAGAGTACAGCCCCACCTGTCAAAAATACACACGGTAAAGCCGGTAAAATATAAATCATATAAAACTTAAAAAAAGAAAATTTTTTTTTTGGGCCCCCAGCAACCCTGCCCGCCTGTTCCCATCCAAGTCGCAAGTCATGAAATTTTTCGCGTGCTACGCGGCAAAGTGCACCCGCCAAGATTCGAACCTGGGACCCACGTTCGTGTATAGAGCCCCCTACCACTGCACCACACATTGATTTGTGACTATACCCCGTGTTCGCTCCTTTTATATTTGACCTCTTTGTCATGTACTTTATATCGGGCACATGGCAAACATGGTCTTTGCCGTGTGCCATATAAATCACACGGCAAAAAACATGTTTGCCATGTGCCAAGAAAAAAACACTCGATAAAAACCTATTTACATATTTTCCAATATATTTTTATTGGCTAAATTATTTCAAATAAAAAAGTATTAAACTATAAAGTTATACAACTTATTAAGATCTATAACTTTTATTTTGGTCATTTGTTCATTTGATAAAATGGTAGTAATATTGTTTACGAATCTTATATGTCTCATCGAATGTTTCATGAAACTATATGAGACTATTAGATTTTGTGAACAATATTTTGGATTAAATTGAGTAATGAACAAATGATTAAAATAAAAGTTATAAGTCTTCAAAACTTATATAACTTTGTAGTTTAAAATTTTTTGATTTGAATTAATTTATGGTTTTAAATAGAATTTAAATTTATATTTTGCCGAGTGTTAGGGAAAAAAACACTCGACAAAGAGTGTGTTTGCCGTGTGTCAAGAAAAACACACCGCAAACATGCTCTTTGCCGTGTGTCAATCTTTTTTTTACACACGGTAAAGATTTTATCGTGTGTTTAATTTAGCACAAGATAAACACCATCTTTGCCATGTGCCCGAAATAAAACACACGGCAAAGTTTCAAACACACGGTAAAGATTGATTTTCCCATAGTGCATCATGGAAGTTGGTAAAACAATTGGCCTCTACCAGGCCAAGAGAAATGACATGGAGGGAGTACGTAACATGACATTCTAGAAGATACGTACTTTAGGCAGTGAAATATAATTTATAAATTATTAAGCATATGTGTCATGGGATGAACCATCATTTCATTGACTGTTCTAAAGTAGCTTTGGTCTCCAGATAACCGAAGGCTTTATACTTTTGATTGAAGCACATGAGCACAGCTGGTTAGAACATAAATATCAAGTTATGAAGAATGAATGCACAAATTTATGTCCTAAATGAAAGGTATAATAATTAAAACTCACACACATGGGTTATACAGCTACCGGCGAGGAAAGTGAGGTGAACCATCAAGAGAGAAATGCGCTAAACTGTGACGCTGTAGCAATTGTGATGGGCTCTGTAACTACTAAATGTGATTTACAAAGCTGTGGCATTTTAGGGGGAGAGAGTGAAACCGAGGAGCCATGTCTGTTTACTCTGTCTCTGTTGCACTCATTATTCAACTAAAATGACATGGAGTATGTAACATGACATTCTAGAAGGTGCATACTTCAGGCAGTGAAATATAATTCATGAATTATTGGGCATATGTGTCACGGGATGAACCATTTCATTGACTATTTTATAGTAGGTTTGGTTTCCAGGTAACCTAAGACTTTATTCTTTGAAGCACAAAAGCACAACCGGGGGTTAGAACATGGATATGAAGTTGTGAAGAATGAATGTACCAATTATACCAGAAATGAAGGGTATAGTAATTAAAATTCACACATATGGGTTATACAGCTACCGAGGAGGAAAGTGCGGTGAACCCCCAAGAGAGAAATGCGGTAAATTGTACTGTATGTATTTTGAAGAGAAAAGGAAGCAAGAGTTGTTTGTATATATGTAGACACCAATGCATGTTTCTGTGAATGTCTGGACGTCTGGACGAAACATCAAACGTCAGAGAATACAGCACATGCGGCTGCTGGATGTCTGGACGAAACCTTAGTCAGACAACAATAAGAAAACAATTCCCGACACGTTACCTTAACAGAAAATAGCATATCAACATTGACTAATAAAACAGTGGTTCAAAGAAAATTTTCCTAGCAAATCAACTTTGTTTGTTAGTATGTCTCTACATTGATGAACATATGAGCAGTCGAGAATCCACGATTGACTTGCATCGCAAACATGATTGGTGTGAACTGAAAGGTTTCTCAAGCCTCCATTCATATGGAGTTCACTGTCCACAGCTGACTAATGAGATGATTCGGCACTATGCCTGATCATTCATTCATGTGGTGAAGTACAGAACAATAACAAATCTGTCTTCAAGTCATGAACCGGAAGTCTGTCTTCTTTTACTGAAGCCCACCAGGAAGGACACATCGATAACGACTGAACAATTAGACGGATTAAAATCACAGAATTAATAAGGAGAAAGTTGTGAGATGAATCATATACTTACTGATCTGTAGACAAATCAATGTACCCAAGTCAGACGTAGATCAAGACTACACTACTATTGTCTAGTATCATGCACACATTTATTAAGCACAAGACATGACTTGGAGTTAAAAAAGGAGAGAAGAACAAAAGACGATGCTCACATACAAGTTATAGGTTAAGCACAACGTTCTAAACTACAAAAAGAAAATGCGAGAAGCATTGTATTTACGATGTTAAAAGGGCAAAGTTACGGCTTGGACTATATATTCACGATGCTATTGTACCTTCAAACTAGTAGAAAGTTTATAAACTGAAAAGGAAAACCAAAAATAGAAAAGAAAAAGTAAAATATATCCCATATTGCTTGCTTAAATCTATAATTTATACTTCTTCATTTTGTTTTCCTACGATGCTATGAATCTGGACCGTCACTTCTCCAAGTTCTCATAGTCACGAATGCTTTTATTTTAGAACTGATGTGGTATACTGGTATGTGTCATACTCAATTGAATTTTTTTATGGATACGTGGATCACGAGTATAATATATTAGATAACAATCGGAAGCAGCCAAACTGTGAACCAGAGTCATCAAATAGTCCAACGGTGACAGGAGCAACCTGGTTTGACAAGGTTCAGGATGCGCTGATGATGGAAGCAATGGCGTGTCGCATGGGATAAAGCTGTTAGCAAATACTGCATAAACAAGATCGAAACGAGATACAGATTTAATATAGAAAATCCCAATAAGAAAAAATCACGAGCGCCGACCGATAATCTTTACTATTTGAGGAGAGTTTATAACGTAGGAGAATAACAATGAGTCTTTCTCTATCTCTCTTCCCGTGCAACACACAAGATATATATATATATATATATATATATATATATATATATATATATATATATATATGTATATATATATATGGGTGGATAACTAAGAAAATAAATTCCTATATAATATGACCTCTAACGTGGGAGGACTCCACCTCTCACACCTCCTAGGCGTCCCCAACAAGGCTAGAATTTGGATCATATTTCAACAAACTCCACCTTGAGACAAATTCTATCTTGTATCAAATGAAGGATCATCAAGGAACTCCCTTCAATAATAAATAGCACTATGCGTCAACAAGTCACTAGGACTTAAACTATAACATCAACCAAGTTTGAGCATGGCTCAACCTTAGTAGCAAGAATTGTTTTTGTCATCGTATCAACAGGATTATCAACAACTGTAGAACCTTGAAGTAGATATAAATTAATTATTGACAAATCACCTTTCATGACAACAAGAGAGCTTTTTGTTACATTTATAACTCCATCTCCAGCGGAGTACTTATACTATTACCATCAAGAGTACTCAAAGAAACAAGATTTCTCATCATGGTTGGAATGTGGCTCACATCTGTCAATGTTCTGATAATACCATCAGACATCTTAATCTAAATAGATCCAATGCCCACTACCTTGCGAGGTGTGTTATCACCCATCAAAACAGAGCCTCTACTATTGACAGATTCATATGTGGAAAACCAATCTCTATTAATGCAAGTATAGAACGAGCTGGCAGAATCAAGAACCTATGTGTCGAGGGCAAGGATCGGGGTGCCACGTGGCATCGTCATAGGACTCACATGCGTCAGACTCGAATAGGCCCACAGGATCACCACCAAGGCACCACCAGCGTGGGCCCCCACGGGGGGCATCCCTGCGGCAGTCAAGTCTTAGCCATGAAAGTCGCGCCACTGCCCCGACTCGCTCGACCCCAAGTGGTCGAGGGCCAGTCGCGACTCGCTCGACCCCTCAATGGGGGTCGAGGATCCGCCACGCCTCACTTGACCCCTCGATGGGGGTCGAGGACAATTCGTCTCGCCTGGCGGAACCCAGGCGTGGCCTGCCCTTCCAAGCAGATGACTCGGCCACTCGCCCGAGCCTATCTGCTCCAGGGCAAGGATGGACGCTCCGCTGCCACTACAGTCACGGCGATAGTATGGGCCCCCCGTAATCACCAAATAAACTCTGCCTCTGTCACCTCCCGTCAGTGGGGCCCGAACCGTGACGGGATGGGACCACAGGCCTCTGACCAAGTCAGGAGTGGCGGACTGAAGAAGCTCGATTGCATTGTCAGGACAGGATGGGTTCCAACTCCGCAGGTCCGGACAGGCGCAACCCGACGCGACGACCCCCGACGGAGGGGGTCGAGCGAGCCAACGGTCAACAAATACCAACCACCCAGCCTTAAATGCCATGCCCATTGCGCATACATAGTATCAAGGAGTCAAATCTCTCCGGATACCTGCCCAATTCATCATCACCCGTGCCCGCTGACGACGGCCGGCGTGGCGAGACGTATGATGCTGCTGTCGCTCGATGACACGCCTAATGGTGATGGGGCAGGACGGCTTGATGGACAGCTAGATCGAACCTTGCCTAAACGACATGACGATGCCCATATTGCACCTCCCCGCGCACGGCGGAATGCACCGACTATAGGGACAAGGGGGGACTCGACTCGACGACGGAGAACGGGGGCACGCTCGGACGCAGTACCGTCTCTCTGACACGAGACCAGGACGATAGTGGCCACAAGGACCGAAGACCACGCCGCGGACTAAGGGCTTCGCCTTCTTTGGCACGCCTCCACCAACTCATCACGTGTAGAAATCTTTCTCTCTCTCTCTCTCTCTGTGTGTGTGTAACGCGGGTCCCTTCCCCTTGGAATATAAAAGGGGAGGCCCGCGCCTCTTTCCAGGGACGAAAAACAACAATCAACTAAAACATCAACGACACATAGCAACAACAGCAATCACGCACACACACCACCCGCACCCGAGACTTGGAGCTCCCTCCTCTCTCACCACTGTTATACCCCCTCACCGGAGCAAGTAACACGAGCTCTCTTGAGAATTATACGTAGGGGACTTCTCCGAACCAGTATAATCTCCCGTGTCCTCTTGCTTAACCATCATCGAGCCCGAAGCGTGCAACCCTGTGAACAAATTCTACTGGTCGGTGATCTAAACACCGACACCATGCGTCATCAATTTTAGCACATTCAGCAAAAGCAAAGAATATCACTATCAGAACTACTGCTATCAGCCAAAGCAAGAGAGACATTACCCTCATCACCAAGTTTATCTTTGGACTTTTGAGCAGATTTTCTCTTCTCTTTATTCTGCAGCTTGAAACATTCAGAAATGTCATGAGTATCCCCCTTGCAATATCTGCAGAACTTTTCTTTGCCTCTGGATTTAGAGTGACTTGAATGACCACTCGAACTATTGCCATTAGTTGATTTCTTCCTATCTGTCCCACCACGGACAAACAAACCTTCTCCATTAGAACTGGCACCAAACTCAGTAGACACCATCAATTTTAATTTTTCCTTAGCATGCAAAGCATCGTAAACCTCATTAACAGTAGGGGTCTCATGACTATATAATATGATGTCTCTAAAATTAGAATAAGACGGGGACAACGAACACAAGAGCATAAGAGCTAAATCCTCGTCATCATATTTTACCTCCATAGACGAGAGGTCCGAAACAATCTCCTTAAAGACTGATAAATGAGAGGCCAATGAGTCATCCTCCTGCAACTTGTGTGTAAACAATTTCATCTTTAAATGCATCTTACTGGTTAGATTCTTTGACATGCAGATCGATTCCAGCTTGAGTCATAAAGCAGCAGCGGTTTTCTCCTCTAAACCCTCTTGCAAAATACTATTGGATAAATGAAGATGAAGTAGTGATATTAAATATTCCCTAAAGTATTTCCGCTAAATGAAGCCGAAACTTGACACCTCTAAAGCAACAGCTTGGTACTTGACGCCTCGGTAGTTTCGGCTTTCGGGACGGTAGAAACTCGGCGGAATTAGTCAACTCGATAGAATCACAGCTCGGTACTTGACGAAGAGACCGACGTGGACTCCAGTCAAAATAGAATCGCGTCGGGACAGTAGAAACTGGAAGCGGCGGCGGAAAACTAAATTTGATAGCGGCGACGCAAAAAAACAGGGAGGAACCTTAATACTACATTTTTCACTATTTGAGGAGAGTTACAGCGTATAGGAATAACAATGAGTCTCTCTCTCTCTCTTCCCGTGCAACACACAAGATGTATATATATAGGTGGATGACTAAGAAAATAAATTTCTACGCAATATGACTTGTAACGTGGGAGTACTTCACCTCTCATACCTCCTAAACGTCTCCAGCAAGGCTAGAATTTAGATCATATTTCAACAAAAGCTTTGGGAGCAGCTGCAAATTAAAGCTTCACTGAGCTTCCTTTGCTCATGCACCTAGATCGTGTCATTGGACAGCTCATGAATGTGCTAGGCAAGTATCCAAAGAGCAGATATCGGTGGAGTGGCATATAAACCCAGCAATGGCTCTCCGTGATCTGGTTGATCGAGACTGTAACCTTGATGCCTAAGTTAATGAAGTTCCTCTACCCTAAAAATAAATAGTCTAACGGTGACAGATACCCTGGAGAGTGGATAATGACATATCAATAATTGGAGCATCGGTCATCAAATGGCTTAGCAGTATCTGCAGATTCAGCTCCATCGAAAAGTCATTAACTTTTTTTTGGAAGACAAAAAATATGTTCGTTTAAATTTTAATGTTGTCATATCAATTCTTCAAACGCTAAATAGGATGATTAAATATAAACTAAATATATAGCTAATTACATAGTTGAAGGCTAATTTGCAAGATGATTCTATTAAGCTTAATTAAGTCATTATTACGAGATACTTACTGTAGCATCGCATTGTCTAATCAAGACCTAATTAGGTTTAATAGATTCGTCTCGTCATTTAGTTTAGGAGTTATGAAATAGTTTTTTTTATTAGTCTATTTATTTTACTTCTAATTAATATCCTAATATTTAATAGTATCCCAATATTTGATAGGACATGACTAAAATTTAGTTTACAAGAAACAAACACACCCAAAGTCATTCGAATTCATGATACTGACCAATGACGGAAGGATGCTTCACCAGAAAAGTTAGTTGTGTTTACGTTGTTACTCCAGCCCATATGTACAGCAGGGTTTTCAAAACTGGTGAACCGGTCGGTTAATCGGAAAATGGTCTAGTCCAATTTCACTATAAGACCGTTTTTTCAATGAAAACCAAACCAATATATTATAACAAATCAATTAACCTATGGTTTCCCTTAGTTAACCAGCTGATTTTTGTCCGGTTCGAAAACTGGTGATTCACCAGTTTTGCAAACCCTAATACATATAGAAGACTTGCATATCTTTTTTCTATAGCCAATAAAACTAGAGGGCCGACACTTAGATTAGGTTTTCAACCAAATTTCTATGATTTGTTCCTGGTTCAAGAAGAGCCAAAAATAATAAAATTAAGCAAAACCATTGCTCTCATTATGAGGTACATGCGTTATGGAAATTAAATTTTGAGGAAGAAATTAGAAATGCTTTTGCCAATATAGACAACATATTTCAATTCAAGCAAAACCATTACTCCCATTTTATACAGAACCCTGATGCGAGGGTACTCAAATAATACAATATAGGGCATACAATAAAGCTGCAATATGCTCAAATACCATGGTCCTACCTGAATGAGCCAGAATCCCATGTATCATGCCTCAAACCAGATGAAATCCCAGAAGCAGGTGACATATATGTCAATGGTAATGAAGGTCACCAAGAAACACTGGATTGAATAGAGAAGAGCCCACAATGGCATTTGACTGCTTATATGGCATTTCCCCCCTAAATGATATACATATCTACGGATCTGTCCAACATAAGGAAAAGTCTACACACTATTATACACTTCCACTTTAAAGAATTGAAAACAATAATGGTTACAACATCTGATTCGTGAACCAAAAAAAAACTGAAGAGCTGATTACAGCAAGATCTATAGTAGGGCAAAAAAAAAGAGCAGGATGTAGCAGTGGAGCATGGGGAAATCATTCTGATAGTATCTACCGTGAGCTAGCTTCTGCAGGGTTCTCCTGAGGACTCGCACTATCCAGCAAGTTCACATCCCCAACTCCAGTAGGTGGGCCGATGCTGCAACGAGCAGTGTTGTGAACTGCAATGGCATCCTTCAGCTTCTGAAACTGCAGATAAGAAACAGATTAACGTAGGTGGAAATATGAACAGAAGCAACCGAACTAGAATAATTTCTGACAAAAATGGGGTGCAGTCAATGCTCCTGCTTTTGAAATGGAAAACACAGGGGGAGGATGGAGGAACATCATGAAGAAAACTTAAGAGTAAAGTACATGGTCAGTCCTCAAACTTGTCCAAGGGTGTCGCCTAGGTCCCTAAACTCTTAGTTTGAACATCCAGCTCCCTAAACTTACTAAGCGCACTCATAGTTGAAATTACCCTACTTAGCATTAATATGCCTACTTGGTACATCCATTACAACCATGTCATACAAATCAATAAATTTATCAATTATATCACTATTTGATGAACTACATAAAAATAACCAGAAGGTAATGTAATTTCAGTTTTTTTTTTTTCTAATTTGACCTAGTTTTTAGCTTTGACGTGGGTTTGATAGTAGTGCAAATGATGAGATCATACACTTGAGAGTGACATATGGCTACAAGGAAGACATCAAGTATGTATATTAACATTAACTAAGGTAATTTGGACCACGAGTGAACCACTTAGCAAGTTGAGGATCTGGAGGTGCAAATTAAGTGTTCAGGGACCTAAATGACACCCTCGGACAAGTTCAGGGACCAGCACTATGCATTTTACTGAAACTTGAATATACTAAATTGCAAAATCATCTAGAAGACTGGAACTCATGGCTATCCAAAACAACAAAGTGACACTCGCATGGTAGAAGAAAATGTATAAAAGACATTTTTATAATAAAATTTGAGACGGAGCTCAAATTCTTACCTTAGCTAACGAACATGAGAAAGCCTCCAGTTGCCCATCAGCTCCACGGTAAAAATGGAAGAAAGGAAGGACTTTTACATTTAGCCGCTTGCACATAGGTTTGTTTTCGTCAAAATTTACTTTTAGGAACACGATATCAGGGTTCTCCAAAGCTGCCCGACAGAGCTGCAATATAACTGAAGAGCGTCAGATTTTGAACAAATTTCAGGAAGTCCATATTGTATAAATGCTAATTAAGGAGGATCAGATGGCGCGCAAATGTTACGTTGTCTTGTCAGCCCAACAGGTAGGGAACGGAAAACATTGAAGAACTAATAACTTCAATTACTCCAGATAAGGTGAAACAAAGTAATTAGCTCATAGTATTAAGTGCTTAATACAACCCTGACAATAACAACATGACCACTTTTTTTCTTCTTTTCAGAACCGCAATGACAAAGAGTTTATCTATAATCTACCAAAATTAAATACATGCACCGCTTAAGTGTCTAATGTAATAATTCACTTTTTCCCTTGCCATTTAGTTCAAAAGGAAATACTGCTTTTAAGGAGTCTCCAAGCCAAGGCGATGCCAGGGCGTCCAGGGTCACCATGATGCCGTAGTGTTGCCTCGCCTAGGCAGCAAGGCGCACCCAAGACGCCTCACCATTTTAAAAATTATGAAGGATATTATGTTGGTTCATCAACTCCTTAGTCCATACTAATCTATATCACACCAAGAGCTACATTGTGATAGAACAAAGAAGTAGATACAACTCCGTATGTCTTAAAAGATGTCAATAAAACCTCATTAAGTCATATTTAATCATGTGGGAGTAGATCAGCGATAGAACTGCTATACATGTGAAAATTGCATTATGAAGATCATATAAAGAGCCTCAGACCGTGTGACCCCTGCTTACACAAATCCAAGCCCTGATAAAAGAACTTATTGCCGTGTCAGCCTACGTCATACGTTTTAGTTTTTCTGCTCCACAGTTCCGTCAGTAATAAGTATGCATGGCTAGATCCACTATGTTGGATGGTTCATGGATCAATACTGATTACATTTTCAACTAGTTCTCATAAGTATGTTTAAAAGCACAAGCAAATGTCATGTCCAAATTTGACTGTAAATGAACTTGTATCAATTCAATATTTCAGCTAGCTGGCACATTAGATGGCCTTTGTTCATTAGAGGGGCAATTCAGGTGTTGGAACTATTTTGCTAGGCACAGAAATGAGTAGGATAGTGAGCACAGATAATTGTATGTCCTGTAACTAATAAGATTACAATATGGTTTATCCTCTTAAGTCATGTACTCATAGTAAGTTTTGTAGCCACAGTTTTCATAAGCAATAAAATATACTTGAGATAGGAGAAATGCAAATTTCAACTAACTAAAACGTGATTAATTACAGTTACCCTCGGAAAGAGTGCTCGGCATGAACCACACCAGGTACCATAGAATTCAACAATAACAAGACGGTCTCCAGCATCTCTCAATGCGTCCAAGAACTCCTGTGTGGAGTGGATGTCAATCATATTTGGGGCAGCATTTTTCTCCCACCACTTTGGTTGGTCGCCGCTCTCTGTGACTGCAGCATGAACCTGGACCAAAACAGCAAACCCATCAAATACCCTGCAGCATAAATAAAGTAGGAAACATATCTCGCGAGTAAACACTGCACACATAAATTCAACAAGCCTTTCTAAGAAAGATCCACAAGTTCAAGAATTATCACAATAGACAGTTCACACAGGGACAATATACCATATATGTTGCTGAGCTAGTCTAGCAATAATTGTGTACAGCGAACAAAGGGAGCACTTGGTTTGCAGCTTAAAACCCAAATCAGGCAAGCACCACGGGTTCATCTCCATACAATGTTCATAGATATGCCTTGTCTATGAACATGGCATAGCATCAGAAATGATAGTGATACTGAATACATGACTAACACCAGGCACTCCCAAATCAGGGGGCGTAAATGCACAAGTTACTGAATTTCCCTTACTGGCAAAGTGGCAAGTGGCAACTGCTAAATTAGCATTATTGCATCCCCAAAGGAACAGAACAAACCCTGAGGTTCACCTATGATTTTGCATCTAAATAACATAGAATCGCAAGGTTACTTCAAGATACAACAAGCTCACAAGCATATACCATCTAATCCGCAGCCGAATTCCTACAGCAGTCGGCCTTAAGCAACTACAAGCATCCCAAACTACCAAAATTCCAAAATGGGGAAGACCCCTTCAACCAATACGTCTGACGAGAAACCACCAAGAAACCCTGGGGCTCCACCTCTCAGTGCCAGACCAAAAAAAAAAAAAAGCTGCGACCATTCCAGCGCCATTTCCAGCTGAAAGAAGAGAGCGCGCACCTTGAACCGAGCGAGCCGGTGGGACCGCGGTTGCGCGGCCACCAGTTGCGCCCGCCGCGGTGAGGCGGGCGAGAGGGCCCAGCAGGACGGTGGGGAAGACGAGGCGGAGGAGGATGCCGCGGCAGTGGATGGGGCTAGGAAGCGGCGCGGAAGGAGGAGCGCGTCGGCCATCGGGAGTTTCCGCTCCGGGCGCCCGCTAGACCGCCGCCGCTCTACGCGCCACGACTGGGTATGCCGGTGCCGCAACCGGGAGCATCCGAAGCGAGGGGACGCGGACGGAGGCGGCGCGCGCTGCTCTGCTTCTTCGTCGGGAGCGGGGAGGGTGTGGTGGAGAACTGGAGAGGGGATGTCGTCGCCGTGGATGGGGAGAGATTTTTTTTTTTTTTTTTTTTGAGGGGGTGATGGGAGAGATTTGGGCAGCGGAAATAATACATGGTAAAAGGTCCTGAAGACCGTGACTGGTAAGTGGGCCAATGTTGCATTAGCATCTACAGTATGGTGGTAGAAAATGCGTTATATCCATCTCTTTGCTTAGTTTTCTTTTTCTCGGGACACATGGATATGTCATATGTACATGGAAAAATTGCGTCAATACCTAAATATGTAGAGACTCCCATTTATAACTTTTTATTACAAAATCTCCATCCAGATCGAGACTATGTTACAAAAACAAAATTGATTTAACTCATTTTGATTAATTTGGAGCAACCGGAAGAGTCCTTATCGAAGTTGTAAACTTTCATCAGAAGAATCTTCATCAGTCTATAAAAAGAACACCAGTCGGAACTTAAATAAAATGTCTTGCAACGAGTTTTAGTACTTAGATAATTTTTTTACAGTAGCATAATGTATAAGTTGCACCTAAGCACTTGAAAAGATTAATTTAGCTAGCATAATCTTTCCTGGGTCCACATTGGCAAAAACAAGCCGAATTTTGTTAAAGATGTGTGCATAGGGGTGACATGTGTAATAAAATTTTGTAGTTAGCTAGACAATGACATCTAAATATATAGTGTTTATTTGATCGAGAAAAGAAGACACAATATTCCCTTGTAAGAACTAGAAATTACCATGTTAATTTAAGAAAAAAGAAAATAATCAATATAAAAATAGGTAAAGAGACCTTAAAAATATTTTAAAATTATTCATTATTGTTAATATAAAAATACACAAAAATTAACAACCCCCCCCCCACACACACACTCAATTTATTGACTCCAATGGTTTAGCCATATGAACAGCAAAGGGAAGACCCCTATCCGAGTAGGGGTGATTGATTCATTAACTTTACGTGTTACTTTAAATTAATAGGGAACTAACATGCAACAACGGTTTTTTTAATATTATTATTTTAATAGATAATTGTAGGTATGAAGTACTAATTGGTAAAATTACAAAAATAGCTATCGGTTATTTACTCACAGACTAGCCACTAGTCCACTAGAACAACCTATCGTCACGCAGTGGCCAAGTAGTGGGCCCTTCCCTCTCCAAGGCCTATCGGTTGGCGGGTAACCGATAGCCTAGTCGGTTATTCAGTGGCCGGCAAGAGGTTCACACTCATCATCCTTTAAATTCATCCTCTATTTGTCCTGGTCATCAAGATTCTTTTATCTATATTTTTTTTCGTATCAGTCGTACTCTATATTTCATTCTTTATACCAACTACCTTCTATAGGACCCACACGTCAGCCTCTCACATCTCTTTTTTCTCTCCACTCTCTCTCTCTCTCTTTCCTCCCTCCCCAATCTCTCCACTCTCTCTTTCCTCCCTGGCGAGCGCCAACGCTGAGCTCCCCACCGCGCGCATCACCAGCCTCCGTCGCGCATCCTTCTCCTCCCCCTCGTCGTCGCCAGGCCCGCCTCCCCCGTGCGCTACCGCCACCGCGCCCCTCCTCCTCCTCCCCCCCCCCCTGTGCCGCCAGGGCCCTCCTTCTCTTTCTCCCCCACGCCGTCATCGTCGGGCCCCTCCTTCTCCTCCCTGTGTCGTCACCGAGCCCGCCTTCCCCGGGCGCTACAGCCGCCGCGCCCCTCCTCCTCCTCCCCGCGCTGTCGGACCCCTCCTTCTCCTTCTCCCCCGCGCCGTTGTCGTCGGGCCCCTCCTTCTCCCCCGCGCCGCCATCGCCTGGGTGCGGATCCGACGGATGGGGCATGGATCCGGCGGCCAGGGCGCCGATCCGTTTCATCCCTATGGTGGAGCTCTCCTCGGCGGCGGCGGGGGCTTCGAACTTTGACCGACGACGACGAGGACCGCTCCATCGCCTCCGCCTCCGCCGGTGTCTCCTCCTCCGCACGCTCCCGCGCCACAGCAGCGGCTTCCAACGGTTGAGTCGTCTGGGCCCCGCACCACGTCCGCGCGCTACTCCGCTGGATTTGACGTGCGTCCGTGCCTCCGCTTCGGTAGCGTACAGCATAGAGGGCAGCGGTGTAGTTGTTTTTACGCTATATGCGTACTGCAGGAACGCTTACAGACCCCCGGTGCGGTCAGCCTTATACCCTCCCGTGACCCCCTCTCTCTAGAACCCCACCGACGAAGAGAGAGAACCGACCGAGAGAGAGAGAGAGAGAAGAGGGCGAGGGCGAGGCATCCGGCGAGCAGCGGGCGAAGGCAGGGCATGCGGGGAAGCTGGTCGTGGTCAGCCGACAGGCGGGGCAGCCATGCGCAGCGCGCTGACGGGCGGGTTAGCCGGGCGCAGCCATTCGACAGGCGGCGGCGCCCGTGCAGCCGACGTCTACGGGAGGCCAAGCCGGCACGGCCAGGCGCCGCCGAGCGCGGCAGGCGGGAGCGCGGGCTGGGACAGAGCTATGGGTAAGTTCTTTTTTGTTTTGTTAGTTAAATTTTGTTTAACAGTTTTGTTTATAGAATTGGATATAGTTGGATTTTTTAGTTTTAATAGTTCATATATTAAGTAGAATAACATGTAATTAAATTTGGTTAGATTTAATAGTGCATATATTAAGTAGAATAGCATGTAATTAAATTTGCTTAGATTTAATAGTGCATATATTAAGTAGAATAGCATGTAGTTAGATTTTGTTAGATGTAATAGTTTTGTTTTAATAGTTTTGTTTATAGATTTGGATGTAGCTAGATTTAATAGTTATATTAAAAAGATTCGGAGTATGGCAGAATAGACAAGAAATAAGTATGAGAGATTGAAAATTAAGTAGAATAAAATGTAGTTATTAGGTAACAAATAAATAATAATTGATAGTATTCTAGGACATATTATTGGTATGGGGGATGAAGAAGGCGGCACGCGTTTTTTAGGTAACAAATAAATAATAAGTAGAATAAAATGTAGCTATTTAGGTAACAAATAAATATTATTGATATGGTGTGCATTGAGTTTCCGTATTTTTTTGGTGAAGGTCATATATAGTATTTGGACTGCAAAGATGGAACTGTGGATCGAGCAGTGGGCTGGGGCGGGAGCCGAGTAGTGGGCTGGGGCGGGAGCTGATGTTCTCCAACCCGTAGGTATGTACGACCTACGGGGCGTACCTATAGTGGTTTCACGGGGCTACACGAGTACGATAGATCCATGTTGCTCACTCACCTCGAGAGGAACATGAGGCTAATATCACCGACCCTTTCAGCATGCAGCCTGCAGTTGCATATCATATGTTGGTAAGTCTTCATGATTATATGTATATTAGTAATTTAATTAATAAATTGGTTATTTGATTAATATATTGTTTACATATTTGATTTATATTACATATTCTTGACATGATATCAATGATTTAATTAATGTTGCAGACAGATGTATGTGACTCAGTGGCTACAGAGTTGGAGGACTTCGCTGCTCGCTGCAACGCGACCCCTCCATGTTTCAACGCGCGTGAGATGGGTGCTTCCTTAATGCGTCTCAGCCGACGCTTGAGAGATGCTCTCAAGTGCGTCTCCTGCTCCAACTCACAGGACGTTCAGCCTAGGATGCAGTGTATGTCCCCGCCACACTCGACCCTGGCTGTTGCGCCTGGGTCTTTTCGTTATGGGGACTAGCCGTCCTCGTCTACTATATTATAGCAGTCTATCTTCATGTCTACTCCCGGATGAATAGCACCAGGTATATTAGAACATCTCTAAGAGCTTCCCTAAAAATTCATCCCAAAAAGCTCATTTTAGGGACAATCCAAAATCTATTAGAACTAAAATATTTGTCCTCCAACAATTCCCCTAAAAGTGTATGGATATTAATTTAAACTGGGACATGTCAGTTGAGGCCTGTTAAAATTTCCCGCCAGTTTTTTTTTCCTCCGCTCGCGTCGCCCAGGAAAGGCGACTCGGGCGGACGCCCTCATCCAGGTTACCGCCGCCGCCGCCTCTGGCCCCTATTTCTTCTCGCCTCCGGTCTCCACGCCGGTGGCAAGGAGGAGCAGGGTCCGCACCCTTCAAGTAGATCTTCTAATTTGCTTTAGTTTTTTTTTCAATAAGTTTCCTTGCCCTAAATAATTAGACTAGGAACGACGGGGCAGCCGTTCCTTGGCCCGCGCAGCAGTACGGCGACCGTCCCTCGCGCGCCGTAGCCTCTGCTGGTAGCTCGCGTGAATTGGCTGCGCTGCAGCTTGCGATGGACTAACTGCACAGCTCGCACGCACTGGCCTCCTGATCAAGCGAGATCAAGCAGTTCACTGTCGATCAAGCAGTTCACTGTCGATGGCGAGTGAAACTGCATATGACAAATCTACCGCATCTCAGTTGACGTTTATCTCTACAAATCCTGACCAAATTGATGGCTCAGACTCCAGCGACGTCACATTTACTGTTGGTGCGTGAAAACAATTCCATGATAGGTAGTTGGTTGACACATCTTGATGATGCCTGGAGCCCTGGACACTGATGCATGCTTGCCGTGTAAACACAACTAAACACAAAAACTAAACTGAAGTATACTTGTACTTGTACCATGCCACAACAAAGACAAAGCAATTAGCAGCGCAGCAGTGATCAGGACATCAAATTGACATTTAACACAGCAAGGGCAGAGCAATTAGCAGCGTTGTAGGGGCACGAGCAAGGCGGCGCCGTAGGGGCACCAGCGAGACAATGCGGCGGGAGAGAGGCAGACGACCGAGGCAGGACACGAGCGAGCGTGCGGATGAGCGAGGCGGTGCCGCACGGGACGAGAGAGGCGGTGCGGTGGGAGAGAGTCGACGACCGAGGCGGTGCGGCGGGGTACGCGCGAGCGGCTCGGCGGGGGGAGGAGCAAGACGGCGCTGCACGGGGCCACGCGAGGGGAGCGGCGAGGCAGCGCGGCGTGGCCACGGGAGAGAGGCGGGGTGGGCTCAGTTTTTGCCGGGCGTAGAATGGCGCGAAGGTTGCCCCCCAAAGTGGGAGGAGTGGGATTGGGGATCCTGATTTCTTCCTTTATTTTACCTAGTTTAAGGATGATTTAGTAAGTTAAGAAAAATAGGGAGGTGTTTGTGAGAACTGTTGGAGAAGGATTTTTTTATTAAATCCCTTTAATTTGATTTAGGGATAGTTATTGGGAAGCTCTTAGAGATGCTCTTACATTATAATAAATAATTTTAGCATTGTATGCTCCTGACTTTTGTATATTGTATGTTAGGTATTGTACATCAACTCTAGTACTCGTAGTATTCTCTACACTCTATTTCATAGAGTTTGGGACTGGACAACTCTAGAGGAGCTCCTGACATACAGAGTCTCTTTGACATGTTGTAGGCTTCTATACCGACGCAATCCACGCAGTATCAACCTTCGACCCCTATTGACGCTCTAATGGTGAGGAGGCCACCTGACCACCTCACATACCCCACAGACCTGGTTCGCGCTAACAGGCAACATGGTGAGTCCAGCAAGCACGGTAGGCGTAGAGGACGATATGGTGTGCATTGATTTGAAATGTATTATATTTTATTGTATCAGTAGAACTTGTATTCTCACTAGTAATTGTACGATGTAACTCGAAGTATTGTGTTTATGGTTTGTTGCTACGATGTAATCCTATTAAAACATTACGGTTGCTACTAATGACTGCATCACTGTGACACACAGGGACAAATTGATTAAAGCTGCATCATTGTGACACACAGGAAACGTGAAACGATGCATCACTGTGGCACACAGACCGAATTGATTAAAGCTGCATCACTGTGTTGCATAACAATATGAATCTGTTGTACTGTCACAATACTATATGTGAAGTGATGTTCTAATTATCTTTTACTTCATTATTTACTTTCTTCATTTACATGCCTATTATACGTCCTACGCAAAAGTAATCATCAACTCTAATAGGACTAATTGAATGATTTGGGACTAGTTGGTCGATGGGTGACCAATACCCCTATTCCACTTTTTGCATGGCCGACTGACCTTTTTTTACAGCCGACAGGAACTAGTCGGTTGTCCTTTGATCGACTTCCCTCTAGCCAGGGAATTGTCGGTTGTGCAGTAACCCACAGGTATTTTTCTCCCCGATAGGGTCCAAGCCTCGGCTAGAGTGGATGCCACATCACTGCCACGCAGGAAATCGGGTTCTAGGCAACCGATTTCTCCCTAGTCGGTTGCCACATAACCGACTGACCCCTATTTCTGCAATTTTTGCATTTCGGACCCTAATTCTGTAATTATCTATTAAAATAATATTATTAAAAAAACCAACAACGGGTGCCTTGGGACTGTCTTCTTCTTCCGAAAAAAAAGCATGCAACAACGGGAATTAACATTGTGCCAGCCACTAAAGGTGCTACCATGGCTAAAGGCAAGTACAATGGTGTTGTCTCATAGGTCGTCCCATGCATGTCATGTAATCTTAAGACGGGTTATGAGATGACTTATACAATGGATGGTCTTATTAGTTGTATTATATTAATTATATGACTTCTTAATTTATGGATATAAAAAAGAATATTTATAGATTAAAAAACTATTAGAACTCGTACAATGGTGTGAGAGTCATCTCATACTCCTAAATTTAAGTGTATGAGGTGGTTGCTACGTGAAACAACCATCTCTTTCTCTCACTACCCTCTCTCTCTTCCACATCATCAAAAATCCTATGTGACAATGCATGAGACGACTTATGAGACTGTCTACGTGTAGCATTGTACCTGTCCTAAGACTCGTCTTTATCTCTGTCTTCTTATTTCTAAAATTACAAAAAAATATATAATTATTAAAATACATTGTTTGTTCATTTATTTTTATAGGTAAATACTTTTGTGAGGGTATCGGCACCTACCACAAGGTAACGACGGATAGTATGATAGTCATTCGATCCTAATCTACTGTCTGGATATGAGAACAATTATTAAAATTTACCTAATTAAATATCTCATTTTTTACATCAAATTATGAGTGACATATTGGTAAGGCATATGAATAATTATTTGGAAAAAGTCCTTTCTACTCCTTTAAACAATTTACTTTGTCAATCCAGCACCCTGAACAAACTGTTGTCTCAGTTTACTACCTCCAATTCCAAATTACTTAACCCTCTAACTCAGTTTAGGTAGGCTGATTCACTGACATGAAGCTGTTTGGTATTAGTTGACCCGGATTCAACCAAGTCCACATGGATACAAATTGAAACCGCCCCGACCTCATAAACCCACACCACGATCACCCCCTGATCTCCTTTCACATCTCCCCTGCAATTCTCGCCTCCATCTCTCCGCTTCTCCTCTTTGCCGAGTCCCCGGAGGGAGGATCCATGATCAGGTGCCGTGCAAATTGATCAAGTAGTGCGATGGAATTGAGCTCAAGAATCACAACTGGAGTGTTCTCTTTTGAATTTCGACATCTAGTTTATCTAGGGGTTATGTTGCGGAAGCAGGTTCACTTTTCTTTTCTAAAATTGTTGGTTATAGGATGATTTGTATTATAGATGTCAATGACTCTCTATTTTGGTATTGTTTATTTCACTTTAATCTATGCAGATCACGTTATACTATCTCTAAGCGGCAAGCTAGCAGATCACCGTGCATTGGTGTAATCAAATTGCAAACTTAAGATAAAAAAAAAATACTAATTGGCCTATAGGCGTATTGTTTAGTGTAAAATCAGAATGCATCATGTAACTCGGTAGTATTATGTTCTTCCATGAACTCGATAATTAGGAAGCACTAATCCTATAAAAGTTTACACACTACCGGAAAATCCGTAGTTGCCGAGTACCGAGATGTTTGCCGAGCTGTAGGTTATTTTCAGTGCATGGCTTTGGTTAATTCCTAATGATATATAAAAAAATCATTATTATGACTCACGTCACTCATCGTCATGGATTTTTTTGTATGTTTGCAGGTCCAATGAATAATCTTGATACATTACCAATCATGTTTGCTTCGGGTGGACAGTTCATGCATTAACGAGATATTGTTAATTATGTTGAAGGAGATGAAGCAATGTCATATATTGAGAGGGACAAGGTTGAAAGTTGCCTAGAGGGAGGGAGGGGGGGGGGGGGTTTGAATAGTCAAATCTAAAAATCTGTCAAAATTGGACTTAAACAAATTTATCAATATGATCGGCAGTGTCGATGAGGCTGGTCGGCAGTGCCGATGAAGCAACAGGAAGTCGACCAAATTTAAATCTAAGTTGGTTTCACAGTTACAAGATGATAGGAAGTACTACAATAGTTGATATGAAGCTCTACAATAGTATAGAAACAACTACGAACAAGCTACGCAAAGATCTAGCAATTTAGCAAATACAAGAGCAAACCCTAGAATATGAATAAAAGCAACAAGTAAATAAAGAAGCACACGAAGACACAAGATTTGTTCCTGAAGTTCGAGCTCACAAAGAACTCTATGTCTCCATTGAGAAGACCATAAAGAACCGGGTCTCTTTTAACCCTATTCTCACTCAAGCGATCACAAAGATCGAGCTCGAGTTCTCCACTAGAAAATCCCATGCGGGATGGGTAATACAAACTTTCCGAGGCGTTCCCATACAAGTTGGAAGCTCTACGGACACCGCTAACCGTCTAGCAGCAAAGCTCCAAGAGTAACAAGAACAAATCACAAGTATGGCGGAGTTGAATGCTCAAGAGTGGAATGGTGCTCTCAATCACTAGGAATCAATGGCTCACTCAAACCCTAGCTCAAAGAATGAAGCTTTGACTTGGAGAGAGAGAGTGAGGAGAGTGAAGCTCAAGGGTGTCTTTTGATTTTCAAGTTGGAGAGAGAGTGGCCGAAGTGGTGTTTGGGGATCATATAGGAAGGACCCAAAAAGAGTCGTTGGCTTGTCTGGATGCCCCGCATTGGCATTGTTGATGGACCCATCGGCACTGCTGTTAGGGTTTCTGACAACTGTCAAAACTGTAGAAGCTTGTCGCGACTCTCACCGGCACTGTCAATCAAGACATTGGCACTGCCGATGAGGCTAGGTCAGAGAGGATAAGTGGTCTCTGGTGGACCTTGACCGGCACTGCCACTCAGTGTAACCGACACCGCCGATCAAGGTTCACCAGAGAACCCGAGAAGTATATGTTCTCTGGAAGGAGGTATCTGCACTGCCGATCAAAGGAATCGGCATTGCCGATGGAATGAACCAGAGCCAGACAGAAAGAGTGACTCTCTGAAAGCCATGATCGGCACTGCCGATCAGGGTGATCGGCACTGCCGATGAGCTACAGCTAGAGAGCTAGAGAAAATAACACTCTCTGGAAGGAAGGATCGGCACTACCGATGCTAGAGAGACAGAAGCCATAAAGTTGTCTGGTCTTTAAAGCGCCTCTAGAAGGGGTGATTGGCACTGCTGATTGAAGCCACTAGCACTGCCGATGAGTGAAAAAACAGAGGGCCGACAGAGGTGAAATTGGTTAGAATTTTGAGCGTTTTGACTTTACCACACTTGCAAATTGTACGCTTCTTGATAGTACGGCTTTCCTACACTCAAGATAAAAAATAAGAACTCCATGATCTTCATTCTTGAGTGTATTTTGGACTTTCAACTAGAGGTAAATGACCATCTTCTTTTCTCTTTTTGTTTTAATGCATTTCATTCATCATTTGAGAAAGTCATCTATACATATGCTCAATAATAACATTAGTCCATTCTTAATTGTATTGACGCCAATCACCAAAATAAAATTAAGGGCCTAGATGCACTTTCAAAGGTGTCACTTCCTGAGATCGTAGGGCATTTGAAAGATCATATGGTTATGACTGATAAAGATAAAGTACTTTTGCACTAGTTGTTTCCTGGGAAGGAGCTTAACAATGGTTTGACATTGCTTAACTATGACAAAGTATACAGCTACATGTCACAATGTATTACACATGATGCTATTGCAGATGTGTACGCTGAGGTTATTCATGAAAGCTCAACCGAAGATGATGAGGAGAGTGAGTATGTTGCTGATTCAGAACAAGATGACTCAGAAGAAGACATGACAATAGAATATATGCCACTAGATGCAGTTGACCCATCTATGCAGGTGGAGGCAAAGATTTGGAAGCTTCCAAATCATTTTACAAACGAGCAATAAAGTCAACAGCTAGCCAAAAGTCAAAAAGTAATAAGAAGACTTATAGCAAGCAAAAAGCAAATGAAAGTGATCACAAAGTGGATGAAAGTGATGATAGTGATTGGTCATATAGAGATACACACACCTCAGATGACGATGAAGAAGCCAAGAAGAACAGGAAAAATGCTAAAATGATTAAGAAAAGGATAGGAATGAAGGGTGGCATCTCTAACGCTATAGGACCCACAAGGTCATAAAAACAGTAAGTGTGGAAGATGGGGATGGTGGCAATGATATATCGTACTTTGATAAGTGAAGAAGCATATTATGATGATGAAGAAGGTCCTGAAATCAATGCAATTAGAAGAAAGAACAAATTTCCAAGGTTTGATTACAAGGCTCCGATTCCCGTCTTCTCAGTAGGAATGACATTTAGGGCCAGAGAGAAGTTCAAATAAGCCATGGTTAAGAATGGTCTTGCAATGAAAAGACATATAGCCTTTCCCAAAGACGAGAAGGACAGGATAAGAGGAAAGTGCTCCTGGAAAGGATGCCCTTGGGTGATATACGGTGCTTTAAGGAGTCATTGTTATTGGTTCCAAGTTAAAACTTACATTCCTAAACATAGATGTCCTCAAAGAAGAGATAATAAACTTGTAACAGGCAGAAGGATTACTGACAAATACGAGTCCCTGATAGAGGCTAACCCTTCTTGGAAGCTTCAAGATTTGAAGGAGTGTTGGTCGTAATTACGCACCCACTTATATACCGCAAGAGGACGATGTACAGTTGTAGCTCTTTTTCCCTCAGAGTATTCCAAGGTTATCGAATCCATAGGGAACGAGCGGAACTAATACTATTAAAGGGTTACTAACAAATTGCAATGGTTTGGTTGATGTGAATGATGACGGTGAGAAAGTGAAAGGTGAATGTTATTGAAGAGGTAACAGGATGATGAAGGATTCTCTCCTTAGGATTGGTTCACTAGCATGCAACCTTATTCTTATCAACCCGAGTGATGACTTTAATATTCTACAAGACATGGTGGTTTTGTTCACCCCGGCTGTCACTACAGAGGCTATTAGCTCCCCACTGGTTTCTTGCACTATGTAATGGGCAAAAGTGTATTGGCCGATACACTAATGAAAGGGATAGATAGATGTGCAATAAAGTTCATCACATAGATTAAATTCATCGACAGAGTATCAACAAGTATGAGAGTTACATGACCAGATCCCCGCAACGGAGAAGAGAATATGAGACTACTCACTCATCCTTCCGCTAGACATAGCAGAGGGGTGAGAAGTAGCGCTGGAATGCGCTCGAGCCGATCGGCGCAAGCGTCATGCCGATCGGCGCGACCTCCCTTCTGATGGATCTCGTCGGTGTTGACCAACCTTCGCCGCCAATATCCTGGAACCCTAGTTTCTTTAATTGATTCTCGCGATCACCGTCTCTCTCGGTCTCTCTTGGCTCTTGATAATTATCTTCCTTTTATACTCGACGGGATTAGGTCAACTTCCACCAACTCTAACTCATACTAGGCTGGGCCTTCGTCTTTTCTGGACCGGATCGTGTTTTCGTCATCTTCTCCTGCTACGCTAATCGACACAAGCCCGTGTCGATCGGCGCGGCTCCGCATCTGGCCCATCTTCGTTACTCTTTAGTTCTCTATCCATAATTGCCCTATTTTACACCTGTTTTCTGCGATTACATCCAAAACAGAACAACTACAAATATATGCAAATATGAGGTTAATTGTTAGTCCAAACCACCAAATTAAGACGCAAAACATCCCTTTTTGGTAGATAAAATGGGCGTCTAGAAACCATCAACAAAAAGATAGTACTACTTGATATGTTTGCTAATGTTAGTCTTTCAAAGATCAAGAGAGTGAAATACATAGTTATGAAGAGGATTTATGAAGCTGCAAGAGAAGAGTACCCTAAAGTTTTTAACTACCAGCTAGAGATATTGAAGAGTAATCCTTATAGCACAGTAGCTATATGTCTAGATCCTGATATCATGCAACCTATTTTCCAAAGGATTTATGTCTCCTTTGATGCTTGCAAGAAGGGTTTCGTAGCTGGATGCAGAAAGGTTATAGGCCTTGATGGATGCTTCTTCAAAGGAGCTTGCAATGGAGAATTGTTGTGTGCACTAGGCAGAGATGCTAACAACCAAATATATCATGTTGCTTAGGCTGTCATGGAGAAGGAAACTTCAGAGTCCTGGTATTGGTTCATCGGGCTTCTGCAAAAGGATTGAATATTGCTCATAATGGAGAAGGTTGGGTTGTGATCTCTGACCAACAAAAGGTATTTATTTGTAATTTACTATGCTTGCGTGCTACATTGGAGATGCCATGCAGAGTCTATACTAATAATTGCATAACTTGTTCACTCCAGGGACTTCTAAATGCAATAGGTGAGATACTATCACATGCTGAACATAGGATGTGTGCAAGACACATTTATGCCAATTGGAGGAAAACGTTTAGCGATCAAAAGTCTCAAATCAAGTTTTGGAAGTGTGCTAAGGCTTCAAACAGGGAGACATTCAACTATTGTAAGGCTCTACTGGCTCAACTTACACCAGATGGAGTCAAAGCGATGATGGCTACTAATCCAATATACTAGAGTAGAGCTTGGTTTAGGATTGACGGCAACTATGATAGTGTAGACAATAATATGTGTGAGAGCTTTAACAATTGGATTGTTAGTTTTAGGGCCTTCCAATCATTAGTATGCTAGAAGGCATAAGGACCAAGACCTATACTAGAATCCAAGAAAACAAGTTCAAGTCAAAGAAATGGCATGGTAGGATTTGTCCAAACATATTGAAGAAGCTTAACAAATACATTGAAGAATCTGGAAAATGTGTAACAATATGGAATGGAAAGGATGGATTTGAGGTGAGACATAAAGATAAGGGGCACAAGATTGATATAGAACAAAGAACATGCTCTTGCAGATATTGGCAGCTCTCTAGTATTCCTTGTTGCCATGCTATATCTGCCATACATGTCATGTCGACAAATCCAGAGGACTACATTGCTGATTGCTACACCATTGACCATTACAACAAGACATATGAGCATTGCATGTTGCCAATGGAGGGTATGTCAAGCTGGCCAATTTCAGATCATCCTAGACCATCTTCGCCTGGTTATGTTAAAATGACAGGAAGACCAAGGAAGGAAAGAAGGAGAGATCCTTCGGAGGCAAAGAAAGGAACCAAGTTGTCAAAAGTTGGCACTAAGATGAGATGTTCCCTTTGTAGGAGTGATAAGCACAATTTAAGGAAATGCCCAAATAATCCAGATAAAGGAAAGAAAAACATCATGAAGAAAAAAAATGCTAGCTTAAGCGTCAACTGTTGCTGCCGAGTCATTAAAAACAAGGGTAACCAAAGTAGTATCAGCATATTTTCATTATGTTCCTCTAACTAACTTACTAATTTTGCTACAACAGGTTCCTAAAAGAAAGAGAAAAGCAAGTTCAAAATGGGTTCCTGCAACTGAAGAGCACTTGAGAACCACCACTATTTTCCAAGCAAGCATGTACCTATGTCAGTAATTACATGTATTGGTAGTTCTGGTAACACCATTAACAATCATGGCTCTGCTTTGTTTTTATATCTCAGATTGGAGCACAATCCCATGCAGAGGCCTTCCACTAAGAAAGTATCAGTCAACGAAAGCTGCAAACTGCAACTTTTTAGTCTGATACATACATATCGAATGAATTGCTTTTTGTGTTGATGTTAGTGTTAAATGTTAGAGTAAGGCAACGTACACTGCTTTTGTTGAGATAATCTCGTGCAGATAGCTTTTGTTGAGCTACCTCATATCAATTTAGATCAAGGAAAGTGTTTCTGTTATTGTCACACGGTCATGAGAACTGCAAATACAACTTGTTGATTGGTCATTTGAATTTCGGATAGACAATTGAATGCTCGTCAAGTTCTATTTCAAGGTTGTCTGAATGAAATCTCAAGTCTTTTTCTTATGTCATTCAGTGCCCTACCAAGTGTGCTTACCGAAACAAACGTGTTATGAGGTTCTTTTATTGAAATTTTGGACATTATCATAGCACCTCGTTAGATCAGTAGCCATAGAACAAACAAGAGCACATAACTACTGCCCAAGCTCTGCCTGTGCACTCCTCTTCTGAACTGCAACCAGCGTGGAGGAAATTGCAGGTTGTGGAGAACGAGATGAAATTCATACACATGGCTATGCTGAAACTGCAACGTACGGTGGGTCAAAACTGGTTGAATGCCAAGGCGGAGGGGCCAGCGTCGGGCCTGCGTTGGCGCGGCCGTATCCAAAGGCGGTGGCGTGCGACGGGTCTGCGCCTGCGTGGCCATGCTACAAGCGCAGTGCGGCGATGCGCCCCAAGGCTGAGAGACATCAGGGGCGGGGACGATGAAGATCAGGGGACGAATGTGTTGTCGCCGTCGGGGCAGTTTCGATTTGTATCCACGTCGACTCGCTCAGTTGTGCAAAAGATGTCGATGACCTGGCTGAATCTGGGTTAACTAATACCAAACAGCTCCACATCAGAATCAGACTACCTCAACCGGGTTAGGGGGTTAAGGAAATCAGCATGAAAAATTGAAGGTAGTAAACTGAGACAACAATTTGTTCATGGTGCCAGATGGCAAAGTAAATTGTTTAGAGGAGTAAAAGAACTTTTTCCTATATTATTTTTATGCCAAATTTGGACTATATTGTCATGTAGGATTTTTTATGATGTGGGAGAGAGAGAGAGAGATGATTGTTTTATGAAGTAATGTATTACCTCATGCAATAAAATTTAGGAGTATGAGATGGATTTCATACCATTGTGTGATTTGTAATTGTCTTATAACTCATAAATATTTCTTATTATATCTGCAAACTAAACAGTTCTAAAAACTCAAAACACTACCCATTGTATAAGCGGTTTGATAAATCGTTTTAAAATTATATATCATGCATGAGACGTTATATATAAGACGACATGATTGTACTTGCCTTCAAGCAAAAACTACCGATCAGATAGGTCTCAGACAAATGAGTTGTGCTAGATAATATCGTGCTTGAAGCACTCTCACGCTTAAGCTTCTTGATTTATCTATATCGTGGTGTTTCTTAAAGCTGCAGCAGTTGCGATGGTGGAGATGATGTAACAAATCTAAGCGCTAATGCAATTTTGAGTCAGATTTCATAACGTGGAATGATTTCTTGAACTGAATGTTGAAATAAAACTAGCATTCAACTGGATTGCAACCATCTGTGAGGTTTGCTACTACTATATATATTTTGAACGAAACCATATAAAATCACATCAGGATATTGTACTTTAAAACTCCCATCAGGTTAGGACACGTACTATCCTTAGCCTTCACACCTGGCACAAGGGGAGTACGCAAATCTCATAAGGCGACGATGCATTTTGCTTATTCAAGCCCATACTGAACCTATACCTATACAAGCTCCACGGAACTGAGCCACTACTGGGTTCAAATAAGTTTAGCTCCTACTCGAACCATTTGCTGATCTATAGACCTGAAAATGCTTGCTTTGAACAGACTACACAGATGCAAAATATATTAAAGAGCACCAACTCAACCAATCTTCTTTGTCTTTTTGGGTTTATTTCTTGAGTAAATGATACAAGATCAGTAGAAACGTAATGATCAAGCAGAACGCCTGCAGTAATCCAGTAATAAACAAGAAGAGAGCTGCAGCCCGCACTTAGTAGCTAGCTAGCTAGGTGGATGACGACGGCGACATGATCGTGTACCACCTCACGGCTTCCCGGTGCAGCACGGAGTGGAGCAGGACGACGCCGACGCCGACGAGCAGGGACTTGAGGACGTTGACCACCGGGCCGGCGAGCAGCAGCACGACGAGCGTGAGCGCGGAGAGCACGGCGAGGACCAGCCCTTCCGGGACGGCGCGGCCGCAGAGCACGATCGGCTCGTCGCGGAGGAAGAAGAGGGCGAGCCAGGGGACCATGCAGGCGAGGAAGGCGAGCTGGGCGACGGGCCGCCAGATCAGGGAGAGGAAGACGGCGAGGAGGACGAGGGCCGCGTAGTTGGCGGCGAAGTACTGGAGGTTGGACCAGCCGCGGCGGAGGAGGTCGGCGAGCCCCCGCGGCGGGAGGGAGAGCGCGCGCGGGTCTGTGAGCTCGCGCCATGGACGGTGCATGGCCAGCCTGGACGACGCGCCGCCGCCGCGTTCCTCGGCTTGGATGAAGGGGAGGAGCCGGGAGGAGGGGTCCGTGGATGGTGGCGCGGAGGAGGATCTTGGGATCGTGCCGTACTTAGACATGGCCGGAAATGGTGCCGTGATCGACGAGCGCGACGAGATGAGGACTGTTTTAGTTGAGCCCTGGCAAATCTGCCTGCCTCAGCGCCCCCATTTTGGAGGACGCATAGGAGTTGTCAACCAGGCAACACGCAAACAACCCCCTATTCTGCCTATATATTTTCAAAAATATAATCTCCAAAACTATGGCCATAGAGTAGTGTTACGGTAACGGGCGGATCAATGTTTTAAGGTATTGTAAAAAAAAATCTATATTCGGAGTGGAACGTATGACCGTGTTGGACGTACGTGTTCAAGTTTATTGGGTCTCGCGATTCCATCATCAATGCCACGTAACCTCTTTTGCTTCAAACGCGCAACGACCACAGCGCCCAGCCGCCCACCCAGCTGGTTCCTCAACAAAAGCAAGATTTTCAAATGTTCTGACTGCCTGCGCGCAAGCCTACAAACGGAACAATGTAATTCTTCAGAACCGGCCAGTTAACACATGACGATATTCTTCATATTGATGGACAACAAATTCCTTTCCCTCTGCTGTCCAATCCCCAGGCTCGAAACAAAGACATACATATTGCGCATCAGGTCCGGGGTAATCTAGTCGCTACCAGTAATGACGAATGAACAGCAGGAACTTCCATGCTTCAACTTCTTAATCCCTGCTCTTGCATATTCTATCTGCTGCCGATGTATTAATTCTTGGACTACATCATTTTCCGCATTAGAAAGTCTGAAAAACAACCGCACTATGTTCGAAAGACTGCAAAACAGATTGATCTTTAAAAAACTAGAAGTATTCATTAATCAATTTCCCATTGTGAAATTTTAATAATCTTAATGATTGGCAAGCAAACGGTTTGAAGGTAGTATAAACGTTGTACTCCCTCCAGTCACAAATTACTGTCGTGTTTCAGACAAAGAAATTGACTTACAAAAGAACTACAATTGAATGTCCTAACAACAGTATTAAAAAAACAGAGGGAGTAAGTCTTTATGACTGGATCCATGTACAAGGAGTTTTCAATGTGTCACATCAAACTAAAACAAATCCAGTCGTCTTTCTTAGAAAAAGTTTTAAGATATTCATGAGCATGTCGCATGATAATTTCCATCTTGCTCCCCAACACTCGTGTACGACTGAAACTAGTCTCATCTCGTATTTTATTCAGCCTTGCTTCTAGAGCAGTACACAATCATTTAGACAAATGGCATAGACTCACCAACATACCGTAGTCGATATGATAGCGAAATAAATTGCTCTGAGACGTTATCCTGTTTGAAGAGGAAGTAATTGACAGATAAAGAAACAATACCGTGCTGCTAGGTGCCTGCAGGACAGGCTTCACACCTTATTTTTCTTTCAACGAAAAAACAAATGCAAACAGCCGGTAGTTTTTCTAGATTACAGAAGGCATAACCTGAGTTGCCAACATCATGGATAAGCATAAGGTGTCCCTTTGGTATTGGTTGGAAACTGTTAACAAAACAGTAGGTTTAACGAGTGGCTACTAAGCTCACACGATGTCTACATCTCTACCTCACCTGGGAGCTAGCGTCCGTGAAGCACATGACAAAGTTCTGTCGGTTCAACCACGCAGTTCTTGTTCAGGACCACTTGGAGCAACCGCATATTAATTCACCATAATTAACATGGAATCCAATAATTCCTTTCACAACCAAATTCAAGATAAAGATAATTTTATAAAAAAAGAAAAATATCGTGTATAATATAAACAAGAAGTGCTCACATTCAACGAATTATATGACAGCAAAACAAATCAATAATAACATCAACCCAACACATCTCCTTTTTATTTATTATAGACAAGAGCAGCATGAACAGATTATGAGCAATAATCCACAATAAATCCACGAAGCAGAAGCAAGGGAACGACGATATATCAACAGGCGGCAGATCACACTAGTAGGCGGTTGACGGCGGCACAGGCGTGTACCACCGTCCGGCCTCCTCGTCGATGCTGTCGGCGGCGCGGTGCAGCAGTGCGTGGATGAGGACGACGACGAGCCCGACGAGCAGGGAGGTGAGGATGTTGACCGTGGCGCCGGTGAGCAGCAGCAGGAGGAGCGTGACCGTGGCGAGGAACGCGAGCACGACGCCCTCCCCGACAGCGCGGCCGCAGAGCGCGAGCGGCTCGTCGCGGAGGAAGTAGAGGACGAGCCAGGCGACCATGCAGGCGAGGAAGACGAGCAGGGAGATGGGTTCCCAGAGCAGCGAGAGGAAGACGACGAGGAGGACCGTGAGCGCGTAGTTGGCCGAGAAGTGGGCCAGGTTGGCGCGCGCGCGGCGGTAGGCGGCGGCGCACCCGCGCGGGACGGAGAGCGCGCGCGGGTCCGCGAACTCGCGCCACGGCCGGCGCGAGGCGAGCGCGGAGGCGCCGCGCGCCTTGGCGCGGGAGATGTAGTCGAGCGGGGAGGAGCTTGGGGGTGGCGGGTCGGAGGAGGAGGAGGAGGTGGGGATGGTGCCGTACTTGGACATGGCTCGCCTGAGGAGGAAGAAGATGATGAGGTGGCCGGCGCCGGCGAAAAATTGGGGAAAAGAGCGACAGGCTGGATCGAGCTTTGACGTGGAGTGGGGTTCTGGAAGGGGACGGTATCCAGACCAATTATGCAGAAGCATGTGTGTGCGTGGGTCGCTGACATGGTGGGGACAACCTGCGGATGGGTCGAGCTTGCGTGTTCCTTTGTGATGGGCTAGCCGTAGAATGTATTTTTGGGCTGGGCTGTCATTTTTATACTAGGTGCAATTGCAGCCCAATGTTGACCCCCGCCAGCGCCGCCGCCTCCTCCCCACGACACCGTCTCATCGCCGGCGGCATCTCCTCCGCGTTCCATCCTCACCGTCACCTTCGGTACCCAGTAACCCAGAACGCAACGCCAATGGCTTCTGCCCGTAACTCCACAGCGTCATCGACAGTAGCTCAACGAAGCCGTGTCCTGGGACTGGGAGCGGGGACGGCGTTACCATGCGTTCGCACCGCTCGGGGATCGCTGCAACGGAGTGCTCCGCTGGTTGCCACCTTCCTCGTGCCCGGTACCGAGGTCGTGGAAGGCGTTGGGGCCCGCCCATCTGCTCCACGGCGTACAATGAGGCTGGACGCCGTTGTGTCCTACTCCTGTTCGACAAAATGCCGATGTACGAGTCAACTCCAGTTCGTGGATACAGACGCTTGTGATGGTGCTGCACGTTAATTGATGACTCGACATGGATGTACAGCGATGTGAAAATCGTCCTGGGATGGTTACAGACTTGTGGCCCGAAACTATAACTTTGTGAGAACCTGGCGCATTGGATTCAGGTGGAAGATTGAGCACTGGATAGGTTCTTTGCATCACTCTTCCGTCATCAGTTAGGCTACCGGGCAGCATACAGTGATAAATTCCCTTTTCGAGATGAATGAGGTGGATTCTGCAAAAAATGTTTAGTTGTTGGACTCACTCTGAGGATAATTCTGTGTATTAGGTCCTGCTGATAATCGACTTGTTGGAAAAAGAGGGCAAAGTGGGGATGAAGAGAATGGGAAAGTGTTTAGTGGGCACACATGGGTAAGGCAGTGCCTTCTGTTCTTATGCATCCTATATTCATCAAACACAGACCTCAGTTGATCATTGTCATACGGATAATTTTCACATGGACCTCAGTTTGTAGAATGTCATCACTTCAATTATCAATTTCAAGTTCGTTTCCTGGCACAATTCTTGATCCATGTAACTGATTTTCACGTTATTATAATTTGCTATTTTTTTATAAAGAGAGTAGGATATTGGCCACCAGAAGTTGGCTTGACCCAAGATTTAAGGAGGGCAATGAGAGGAGATGGAACCATGGATGAGCTTGAAAACATGAGGAATGATAAAGAGAAAGAGAATAGAATTGACATGGATCAAGATGGAGGCAGCAAGATGCAATGAACTGGGAACAGCTGACCGAATGACCAGGACAAAAGAGTCCTAGAGTGGCAAAGTTACAACTGTGGCAATGATGTTTTGGAGCAACTTAATCAAGATCAACCTTTGGATGGCAGATGTGACAAGCACACTCTTTAAGGTGGCAACATCCTACTTTTTTTTCCTCTTACGAATATAACAACAGAATTAGAAGCCAAAGATGCATTTTGGGAAGAATTTGATGTGCGAAACGATTCTTTCTGTTGATCCAGGGAGCATATGTTAAGGCTAATTGGTGCATTAGTTCTGAGTTTCATACTCCTATGCAGTGAAGTTTAGTAGTATCGCATCACAGTAAGGAATTTGGTGTTGACATTGTTATCTTTATCTTGATATAGGGTTATTCTTTGCGGAAATGGGCCTCAAATATGACGATTCCCTATGTTGCTGATTACAGATGTCTTTTATTTTTAGTTCCCATGCATTCCGGGTGACACGTAGTTGGATACAGCTATATATTATCATAACGAAGTTACACATTTATGCATTTAATTTAACAAAATGTTAATTCTCTACCATCTTGGACAACTAAGTTCCATCTGACAGAATGCAACATTCAGTGTCTCCTTGCAAATTTATTCTGACTGATCGTTCCTTAACTGATTGTTTTTAGATGGCCTATCTAGTGCATGTAGTTTGATTAGACTCAATCATATTCAACCTTCTCAATTGTTATCTGACAACAAAATCTGAACACTACCAAGAAAACACAGCATTCCTATAGGGCAGTCCTGATCCAAGCTCTGATATGAGAGAGTGATGGGACTATCGGAGCATAATTTGTGCAAATAAAAAATATGAATGGTTTTCTGTCAATTACCGTGTATTTATGCTTTCTCTGTGTATCGTCACTTTTTTTTATAAATTCTAACTTTGAGTTGATTCATATATTGTTCACATGCTTTACACTGTTAAGTACACAACTATACATGTTCATATAAGTACTGCTACCTAATGTAATGAAAACATTATGATAACACGTAATAAATCAGTCCAACATTCTCTCTCATTCGGAATACTGTGGTACTTATGACCTATTCAGATGTATTGCCAGACGGAAATAGTGACTCTGTAGTCTGTTCAGGTTCAGATTATGACTCAACTGTTAGTAAACTCTTTACTTTTTTTTCTTTCTTTCTAAGACATTTCATGTTGTATTTAATTTCAGAGTTAGAATTTCATTTGTATATTTTACAGGATCCCAAAGCTTAAGGTTTTTTTAGTTTATATTTGTTTGTCCTGATGATTTTAGTTGTTGATGATTAATCTGTTCAAATAATAGCTCCCACACATTATAGAAAAGGTATCATTTGTTTTCTGTCTACCTAAGTATGTACCGACAGATTTTATTGTACAGCATCGGTATCCACGCAAAATGCTGTGTGCAAAGGGAAGGATAACATATAGAACGAGATTTCCTATTTTATAACCTGTAGGTGAGGAGCGCCGGCGATGGGAGTTGGCTGGGGCGCGCGGGTTGTCTTCCCTGACAGCACCCCTGCCAGGAGTTTAGACTAAGCCTCCTGTGTGTGTGTTGGTCGTTTTTTAGTTTCTCCATCGGCGCGAATGTAACTTCAATATTTAGGGTGTTCTGGGGGGTGGGTGTGTGTGTTGTAACTTGGGGCTCTTTACCCCCTTTTTGTTTTTAATATAATGAAGTGCAGCTCTCCTGCTTTTTCAAGAAAAAAAATTTATGACCTCATAATTTTTCTTAACTTTCTTGTACTCGATATTTTCTTGGTTGGCTTTTCATCCTTTCTATTCTTCAGCTAGTTTTTCTATTATGAAATTCTGAGAGCATAACAGAAACTGAAGTGTCTCCCTTTTTTTTTTTTTTTTGAGAATAACTGAAGTGTCTCCCTATGCGCTGTTGGTCAAATGGAAAAATAACTGTGGTAACAGCACAAGGTACAGGCAGTACTTTTGTCTGGAGTGATTGCATTCAGTTACAATGCTATAGGCTTTCTTTAACTGCTATTTTTGGCTAAAAATGGGCTGAAACAGTACAACAATTGGAATAGCCTGTTTAAGTGTCCCGTTGCAGTATTCTCATCATTATTTAATTAAGCATGTTTGATTACAGTCATTCAGGATCTTTGCATTGTTCGATGTCTGCAGTTTTCTTTTGGGTGCATGTTCCAGAGAAGAAAACATTCAGCATAGGAAACACTCAAACAGTCAACCGTCTATCTACTGCTATGCAGAATAAATTATTAGCAGCTACAGTTCGAAGTAGTGAGCACAGTAGGTTGGTTGGGTAGCTACATTTGCTACTGTACTGTATACATCAAAGACCAAGGCCATTTTGCATCGCAGTAGAGTATTTCTGCAATTTCATTTTGACATACTTAACTATTCAACCCTAACTGTATATCAGCAGTGTCTCTGTGAACGGTATCTTCTGTATGTAAGTAGGAAACTAGGAATACTATTCTGGTCAATGCCACTGTTGAAGGGGCCACTTTTGGAAAATATGAATGTCGGCATTTTTCATTCCTGGTTTTAGTGTGATATTTAGTACAGTCGAGAAAGAACAAATAGACCCATAGCCTGAGGGCTACAGTATCAATATGAATATGGAATGTATGCTCTCTATCTGCACAAGTCAAACCTGTATAATGAACAGTAACTGAACAGCAATGAAAGCATTGTCAGTGTGTAAATTTCTGTGTTCCTATTTATAATTTTGTTTTGTATCTATGTTAGGTTCGATGCACCAAGAATGGGAGTGGATACATTACACAGCACAACTCCATGGGTTAAAGGTACAAATTCATTTAGTATAATGGAGTTTTAGACGTCATTTCCATGATCATTATCTGTTCAAAATTAAGGATGTGCTTTATTCTAACACATTTTAGCCTTGCCAAACTGCTCGAACATATAATACCATGTTAAGGTATTGGAACTTTCTTCATGTAGGCTTCCTGGGTGAGCAAATAATGGAGCTAGGGCAACTAGAAAAAACAGAGCCTCAAATAGGTTGCCTAAAATAGTTCAGCTATTGAAGGAATATATTAGATACTATGCTTAGATCCCTCAATTTTATTGATAGGAGTAGGTAATCGCAGCTGTTAAAAAAAATTCAACAATAAAGCCTTTAATCCCAAGCAAGTTGGGGTAGGCTAGAGATGAAACCCCAGAGAACCCAAGCACAAGAGCAAAACAAACAAACACAAGAAACAAGGCAAAGAAGAAGAGGGGTGGGAAAGAGGAATAAAAAAACCAAACAAAAAGAATACAGAAAGGAGACAAAATAATAGATGCAAGCTCCCATTAACCTAAGTCTGATGCTAAACATACTTAACTTGGTAGACATAGCAATTAGGTTATTTAAAGGCCAAATAACCATACTATCCCACAAAGTGACTGATCTTATAATAATGTGCTGACTCATAATTTCCTTCAGAAATATTAACTTCAAAAAAGTTGCAATAGCTAATGATTTCATCACTCGATGTCCTCACAATTGAATCATATCTAAAGCTCCTTTAGGTCTGCCAGACCTAAACTGTGGCTCTTTGACCACTCTGTCTAATCATATCATTGATAGTATAAAGTAAGAACAGAACCATGCAGCCTGCAAGTGGCAAAATGGACTATTGGAGAGCCTCAGCCTTAACTTGTGTGTAATCATACATCTGATAGCCCCTTAAACAATTGATTGAACTGCGATTAGTCACTTTAATGGCGTGGGTGCTTGTGGTTTGGACCTCTGGTTACATCATTACTTGGAACCACCACTGTGGATATACTATTAAGGGCACATTTTACTTTACAGCACAGTGGAGTTAGGTCGTTATTAAATAAGCAGCGTTATATATGCATGTTTCTATCTGCTCACAGAGTGTTGAATCCTAGAAGGCAAAGGGATAATTTTGTGATAACTGATGAGGATATCTTATTCGCAGGTTAACTTGCCTTTGCATAGTGCTGGTATCTTTGTATGCTAGTGGTTTGCTGCTGTAATCAGTATTTACTTGAAGGAAACTAAACTTGTTTAACAAGTGAAGGGATCATTTATCTACTCTTGTGAGAGCCGCCAGTCCAAAAACTGATCCTCTGCCCTTGCTACGATTACAGGCAACGGCTACCAGCGTTACAGGTTGTTTACTCCATAACATCCATTTCTAATAATGGTTGTGGTTCAATCTTGGTGTTCATAGCTTGTCGCTATATATATCTAATGTTTACTAACCTCGCGGTATACCATTGAAATAGGTCTATGGTACACTGGGACTTGCCCCTGCTACAGTGTAAAAATGCTGACAGTGGAAGTCATCGGTGTTTGTGGAGAAGCAGAAGCTGCATGCGGCGCAGACAAGATCTGAGGAGCAGAGACTTGCTCTCTAGACCAGACGTAACAGTTGCAACATCCAGGATCAGATGAGCAGAGGCTCGAATGGAGTGAGTATAGAATTTGCAGTCATCCGGGATATTTGCTATCTTCTTGAGACTATGCTATAACCGGCACACTGGTTGCCTAAATTATAGGAATTCACATGTACTTTTTTCCTTTTTTGAAGAAACCACATGTATGTACTCCCTTCAGTTTTTATATACGACACTAATGGACCATTTTTTTATAATAAATCGACATTATATCCTATACTATACTATAAAATCAGAATCTCTGCAGATAAATATTCATTTGTTTCTCTCCCATCGTATCTATATTATTTGTACTTCTGTGAAACAGCCACTAATTTTGTCAAAACGTCGTCTGGGCTGCGCCGCTATCGCCTGTTTAAGCACGTGTGCATCGCTGTTTCGATGTGCTTTGTCACGTGCAGTTGGTTAGATTACGTATCTCAATGAGTCAACAACGCGTGCATAAAAAAGCTCATTTGATACTTGGAAGTTTTTTTTTTTTTTTTGGCAATTAGTTTTCTACTCGAGTAGCGAGGCTCAAATTTAATTCTTGGAGTTGGAGCCGAACCATATGTTATGTCTCGAAATTTGAAATAAATGTATCCAAATTGGTTTGTTCAAGAGCCATTCCCAACGCTCTTGCATGCCACCAGAGAATGCTTTCCGTGCTCTATATTGGATTTTTGAGAAAGTAGTGTGTATGTCCTCCAGCCAAAGAAATGGAGGCAGAACATGGATCCTATGTTGCACACCATGTTTTAATGAAAATTCGTTGCGCGTGGAAGTCATGATTGCAGCCCGGAGAAAGAGGTCCATCTCCTTCCTCCGTAAGACGGCGAAAAATAACAGGGCTCATCTACCCCAATCATCACACTCTGATGCCAGAATCAACATTAGCCACTCGCTAGAAATTAGTGAAAATTCTTAGTATATACTATAATATCAAAGGGGTGTAACTGAACCACTCACTAATCATATGGAGCCTAAAAAGTTACTCCCTCCGGTTTGACATTCCTGCCATCATATTAGCATGATGAGTTTGTGTTAACGACAAGAAAAACAGAACAAAGAAGTATATCAAAATAAAAAAATGGGATAGAAAATGCTAAAACGTTGAAATAAGAATCTTCAGTGATATATGGGCCCTACATGTCATCCAAACATCAGTGACATGTCACTAAAGAGGAATTTGGAAGCGCTCACTCACTGCACCTAGACTGACTACTTAAAAGTCAAACATTTCAACTAGCTGTACATAGTAAAAAAAAAAAAAGAATCATCAAGATCGGCATGATACATACATAGTTCGTTATTAAATCAATAATATAGTATATAACTATCTGTATTTAAAAATTAATTCTATAGATATTGTTAGCTAAACCTTTGACCAGCAAATAAATGGTTATATATATATTGGTAGTATATCACTATACATACATATGCAGGCACGGATCCGCCCTGTGTGTTGCCTGCTCGCCCTGGTGGTCACACAACTCATCTCAAGTCCAGGTGTCCAGCACCGATCGACATTCGTTCTGGCACGCCATGGAGCCAAGCTGCGGTTCATGGCCGGCGTCCATCGCGGCGGCGCTGCTCGCCGCCGTCGTCATCGTGCGGCTCTTGTTCCCCCGTGCGTGGTCACTACTAGGAACAAGGAGCGGCACCGGCCGAGAAGCACGGCTCCCTGCCGGCTCGCTCGGGTTGCCGCTCCTCGGCGAGACGCCGGCGTTCATCTTCGCCGCCTACTCTCCGCGGCCCGAGTCCTTCGTCGAGAAGCGCAGCGTCCTGTGAGTCGTTGTCGTTGCTCCACCAGTATCTATCTGTCATTTAATGAAGCTCTCAATTAATTTATATTCGCACGATCTTATTTTTTTCTAGATAATGATTCGCACGACGATCTTATTACAAGGCACACGAATATTAATTATCTGAGATTGTGAATGATAATTCCGGGCCGGTTCTTCGCAGGTACGGCAAGGTGTTCAAGTCTCACCTGTGGGGCTCGCCGGCGGCAGTGAGCACGGACCCGGAGGTGAGCCGCGCGGTGCTGCAGGCCGACGCCTCGACGTTCGTGCCGTGGTACCCGCGGTCGCTGATGGAGCTGATGGGAGAATCCTCCATCCTGGTGCTCGGCGGCGGCCTCCAGCGCCGGGTGCACGGCCTCGCCGGCGCCTTCTTCAAGTCGCCGCAGCTCAAGGCGAAGGTCACCGCCGACATGCAGCGCCGCGTCGGCCGCGCCATGGACGCGTGGTGGAAGAGCAGCGGCGGCGCGCCCACCGTGCGCGTGCAGGACGAGGCCAAGTCGGTACGTGCTGCGTGCCCCCCGAACGCGACACCACGAGCAGCAGCAGCAGCGTCGTCTCTTTGCTGAATTGCTGATGGCAACAATTATTAGTGGCTGCCGAACCGAACGATGCTGATCGAGTACTTGTGTCCATACTGCACGCGCGTAGCTGTAGTTGCGTCGTCTCCGCATGCACACGTGTGCAGAGTCGTCCACACATGCGCGCGAGGTCTAGCTCTTGCATATGTCGCTGGCATAGGGAGGTCCCCCGGAATCAATGGGCGCCGGTGGTGGTGCGTGTGGGCGATGTGAGGTCAGTGTTGACGCTTTTCGCAGCTTGGGAGTTAGCATATGTCCATTTCTACATGGACAATGATATTGGGGGGCATAGCAAGAGGAAAACGTTGCACCAACAATCATATTGCCACGATAAATTGGATCCAAGTCTATGTCACTACTCCATCGTCTGCTATTTCCGGTGTGGTTATTTTTCTCTAAATAGTGTTCTTATAAACAAAAATTGTGTGTTTGCAGATTGTGTTTGAAATACTGGTGAGGGCACTCATTGGGCTCGACGCCGGCCACAAAATGCAGTACCTCAAGCAACAGTTTCAAGAATTCATGGCCGGTTTGATATCACTCCCAATCAAGCTTCCAGGCACTCAACTCTACAGATCCCTCCAGGTAAATACTAAAGACTAATCTTCTCTCCCTTTTTACCAATGTGCTCCCTTTTTTTCTAGATAAGCATGTATAATATGTGCATCCTATATATCTGTAATAAAATCTACAAAGGCCAAGAAGAGGATGTCAAGGTTGATACAAAAGATCATCCAAGAGAAGAGGACAAAGATGATCTTGGAGGAAGAAGGCAAGCATGAGCGAGGGACTCCAAGCGACTTGATCGACGTGCTGCTGAACAACGGGAGCGACGAGCTCACCGACCAGTTGATCTCTGACAATATGATCGACTTCATGATCCCAGCGGAGGACTCCGTGCCAGTGCTCATCACGCTCGCCGTCAAGTACCTCAGCGATTGCCCACAGGCTCTCCAACAGCTAGAGGTATATATACTCTTCAAGTTTAAGAGCGAGATTGATTGTAGCACAAGCTAAACTCCATTTCATTATACTAAAAAAAATCATGTCATATTTTGATACCGAAATGTGCTGCAGGAGGAGAACATGGAGCTGAAGAGGAGAAAATCGGACAAGGGCGAAACCCCGGAGTGGACAGACTACATGTCGCTCACATTCACGCAGCATGTAATAATTAGTTAAGCACATTAGCATGTGCTGTAGTAGTTAAACTTATTACTACTCACTTTCCGGCTCCAGAGATCAACGTGACAATACATGCTCCATCGCTTTGTTACGCAGGTGATCACGGAGACGCTGCGGCTGGGCAACATCATCAACGGTATCATGCGGAAGGCGGTGCGTGACGTGGAGGTCCGCGGGCACCTCATCCCCAAGGGCTGGCGCGTTCTCGTATACTTCCGCGGCGTCCACCTCGACGCCGGCGTCCATGAAGACCCCCACGCCTTCAACCCATGGAGGTGGAAGGATAGGGCAGACATGGCCGTAAGCAGCAGCAGCGGATTCACCCCTTTCGGCGGCGGGCAGAGGCTGTGCCCGGGGGTGGACCTGGCCAGGCTCGAGGCGTCCATCTTTCTACACCATCTGGTCACCAGCTTCAGGTAAACTTTCTGCCCATGGCAGTTTACATATATATCTGCAGGAGCAGGAAGATTTTTCTGTGCTGAATGCTCCGAGTTGATCTGAATTGCAGATGGGTGGCCGAGGAGGATACCATCGTCAACTTCCCCACGGTGCGGCTCAAACGAGGGATGCCAATTGCAGTGACGCCCAAAACTACCTGATACAACTTCCCCACTAACACCGTCAGTCCAGTCGCCAGATGTAATAGTTTCTGTCCATTTTTGCTCCTTTTTACTATAGTACTATTTCTGAAGTCAGCAAAGAAAGAAAAAGAGAAACCGTAGTATAAGTAAACAGGTGGAGAGAGATGCATGTATAAAACGAGGATGTCTTTCGCCGTGCTCCTCACATGATTTACTGTAGCATTTGATGCTCATACCTGATGCTTTGCCGTCAAGCTTTCGTGTTCCGTTAGCAGACACATGCATCTGGACCACTCAGTGAACAGTCTCAACAAAATTCTGACGGATCGCGAGCACGCCACAAGCCACCCTTTCATCTTGAAGCGCTTTAGCGTCTAAGGTCAATTTGATTCTCCTTTTTCGAAAGATTAGGTCAATTTTATTTTCGGCTATGTGATTGATCAAGTTGTCTCTTTCCACCAGTAATGCATGATGCATCCCAGATTATCCGATATCTTTCATGAAAGAGCCAGCTCTCACCGCCAACCAGACAACATAAAACAAAGAAAAGTACATCGATGATGTTCAAGTAGCCACAGAGAAGATGAGCAACATGATAACACTGTCCGGAGCTTTACAAACACAAGAGATAAATTACATAATTAACACGCAAGCAAGAGACATTTCAAAAAAAAAAAAAACAAGCAAACAACAATATAACTATAATAATCTGTCCGTCTGTTGTGTATGTAGGAAGCTCAACTGCAAAAACATTGACAGAGGAGCAGTAGCACCATGCATGTATGGAATATGAAATTAGTTAGGTCATTTTAAAAAGAAAAAAGAAACTAGTTAGGTCACCAGCACTACAAGATTTGTCCAAGCTCTCAATCAAATGCTGAAACAAACCCCAGAACATATCACATGATACTTATGATATGATGAATAGAGGTTTTAGCAAGAACATTCCTAGGCAATGGAAAAGCCTAAACAGCAACAAAGCAAAATGCTAGGACATGTACACAAATTTCATTGCCTCACCTCCAGGGTTAAATATTACTATATGTATGATGGGTAACTAACTTTACAACTTGCACAACTATTTCTGGTCTATGAACAAGCGGGTACAGCTGAGCACCACATCTTACATTTCTTACCATCATGCTAGGGCACCTATAGACATCAGAAGTAGGCTTCGACATTTATCAGATTGGTTAATCAGAGTGAGTAAATTAGAACTATCACCGCCTTCAAAATTCCCCATCTAACCATACAGCCAGGGCTCGATATAAATAGAATCTACAGAGCACCAACCAAACTGAACAAACCTCATGAAACTGTTCTTCCATAGCAAATGGAAGCTAAATACAGATTTTTCGCCCATTTCTCCTGCAAACACATCAATCAGTTAGGTGGAAAGGGAATGCCCTATCTAAGGAACTTATAGAAGAAGAATATCGAAATACCTTCACGTGTTGGCTGGGGAAAGCAGATGTCCTTAGGGTTTCCTGTGTTTCATCACCAGGCTTTCTTTTGGGGATGCTCAAGATAAACGCAGCTTGATCCCAAGTAGCCGCTGTTGCAGTGATGCGAAAGCCATTATCCCAACGCCGGTGGATACCCTCACTTGGATACAAGAAGTCAAGTTCCACAACCTGAAACAGAAAATATTTAATTTAATCACTAAAAATAGATCTGTGTAGTCTTTGTGCATGGTTTGCTGAATTTCCAATGTTTACAGTGAGATCAATCAGCGGTAGAGCATAAATGTAGTCCAGTTTTTTTAGGCTAGAAAGCCCGAACAATGGGCAGATAATAAAGCATAACGATGTTGAACAAGCCAACACACCTGTTCTATGAAGCCAGCATTCCGGGACATGACCACCGCCCACCGGCTTCCGGCAGTGGCCATAGCAGTGACGTAGAAACCTTCCTTCCACTTTTTGTTTATCCACTTGTAGGGAAATGAGTCGCTTACTTTGTACGATTGCTGGGCATATTGTGTTCCTGGAGAGCCCTAAGTTAGTTCTTATCTATGAACCATATGCAAGAGTAATAACACAACTGTCTAGAAACGCCAATAATTAAGCTTACGGTTACTGATTTAACAAAATGACATGAAATCTTGTAATTCTGGTAAAGATAAATTTAGTCAGGTCAATTTCAATATACATGGTTCAACGAGATGTTGGATTTTGTAGGGAATATTTGTGACACTACTTCTTAATAATTCATTCCTGCAAAAAACAAGCTGTTAACTATGTTAAGTATGCAAGAGCTATGAGATTTCAGGGAAGCCAAAGTGCCAGCCTATCAGGACATATCATCAGAGTATCATGTACTATGCAAGAAGGCGAGTATTCCAGGAATAAATTATGTTACCTCTTGACATGATCACTAAAGAACTGCCATTGTTTGCACCTGCTAGTGCAGTAATGTAATAGTTTTTCTCCCATTGTTCCATTATCCATTCCTGACAGCAAAAAAAAATGCAGGTTAGCATAATATTGATATGCTCACCAATACAAAATAAAAGGGATAATAGAATTCTGAAATATGTCAACTTGTACCTTGTGAAGAAAATATGGAGAAAGTTCATATACTTGAGAAGTAAAGCCAGTGCCAGCATCCATTATCAGAGCCCACAGATTTGAACAAGAGGCAACAGAACTTATAAACAGGCCATCCTCATTTCCTTTTGAGATATGTTGTGCTATCCTAGTATCTGCAACATTATAGTGATACCTGCGAATGAAATGTGGTTAGAATAAAATATTTGCTCCCAACTAACGGATACATCGATACAATTTATACCTCTGCTTCATAGGCCGCCTGGCATTGTAAACACTAATCCATTGGGTAGCAGGCATCCCCATCCGAATCTTCTTTTTAGGTTGCTCATCGTCATCTTCCTCCATCATAAAACGACCTCTCTTCTGTCCAACTTGATATATAAGCTGATATAAATTCAACACATTAGTCCAACAACAACAACAACAAATAAGCCTTTAATCCCAAGCAAGTTGGGGTAGGATTTTATCCATTATACAAATTAGACTCTAAAAGAGTCGAATACCAACAAAGTGACGGTTTTCTAAGGAAATACAGTACCTTTTGGGCACCATCAGTGTTGATTGGCCTTATGTCTGGATTTGGACCAACAATGCCATCGAAAAGAGATATGCACTTTGCATAATTTGGTTCTTCGTCAAACTTTAAATTCACAACATATTCAATAAATTGTCTGAAAGGTTGTGGGCAAAAACAACATAAAGATTCTGGGGAAGTTGCCATCTTCTTCTTGCAAACAAGGAAACCTTTATTCTCTCCCTAAAATTAATGACAAGAGAAAAATTAAGGATAAATAGAAAGATTGAAAATTTGAAATCAGTAAATATAACATTAAACTTCCAGTAAACTTCACCTGGTATCCTTGCCAAGGAAGGCGACCACGAAGAAGAAATATAAGTGTATAAGCAAGGGATTCGAGATCATCTCTTCTGCTTCCAATTCTTCCCAAATGAGCGTGCACACTTGCATATCTAACAGTTCCCCTATTCAGGTAAACAGGTAACAAAAGATATTCAGTTCAGAATAAAGGCTAAGGAAAACAGTAAATAGTAAATTCTGTCTTGCGAACCTAAAGACATCTGGCCTTTGATCGTATTCAACATGCTCTCCTGTACCAGGTTCTTTCCATCTAGTAGCTGTTTAAAGACCAATAAGTCAAATGCAACAAACATATATATTTGATGACCAACTAGGCCAAAGGACACTAGATTGTTCCTCTGAACTGAAATATTAGAAAAATTTACCTAAACCAAGGTCAACAAGGAAAAGTTTCTTCTCTTCAGGAGTGCCCGGAGGTCCAAGCAAAAAGTTTTCAGGTTTGACATCACCATGGACATACCTATCATTACAAGAAAATATTTTTAGTTGTTTAGTTTGCATCTGTTGCAGCATGCAAAAATTTCTGGCTCCTTTGATAGGAAAAGTATGTTAGATCAATAGATACCCTTTTGAATGCATCTTCTCCAGTATGGAAATTGCCTCTATAGCAATGCAAGCAACCATTTCAACAGACATTCTGTAAAAGAAAGAAACATTGGGATTTATTAATAACTTAAAGGAAGCCTAGAGGAGTAACCCACATTAAAGCAAACTTACGAGTGGGAGTTATTATTCCATACATCCCAGAGGCTTGGTCCCAACATGTCCATAATCTGCACAGCAGTATAAACATGTGCCATAAGCAAACATGTTTTTTCATAATGTAGTATAAATCCTTAAGTTAGCTTTAATTATTATCAATTAAATAACCTAAGAAATATGTGAACACATTCCTAGAAATATCAAATTTTATTGCAGCCAAATTTGATGCATTGATGTTTACATTTCACAAAGTTAAGAGCAAAATTCTCACACTGTTACTCTCACACCTAGTTGTGCAAAATAAAGGTGGATAGGTCGTCCAATTTGACAAGTGCTATTCGTGTGTGTGGACACTGGTATATTTATCGAACACATGTCTACAATGCACTTGAGTGCCATCAGATCGCAAGAAAAAATAGTAATTGTAGCAAAAATGTAAGTGATATATCTTTGTTAAAAATGCTATTCTGCTTTGGGTCATGGTGATATATAAGTAACACAACAGAAAGAATAGTCATCCATTTTTTCTTTTGTATGCCATGGCAAGGATATACTCTCTGTTCTTTTTTATTTGGCATTTTCAAAAAATTTCAGTCTCCAAGACATGACTTTGACCACCGCTTTTTTAAGCATTACACTTCTCCATTCCGCATTTGTTGTCGCCGGCTAGCTCAAGTTTGAGCAAACCGACGACAACAAAAAGAGAACGGGGGGAGTATAAATATATAAAAAATTATACCTTTCTAAAAGCATTTCATAGAAAAATATAGCCATGTAATTTTCACTAGTCCATCTTGATAGTTATTAACATATTAATAATGAAAATTTACAAAGGCGTGTTGACACGGATTCTGATGGCATAGTTTTTGTGGCGTGGTTTGCACGCATTCGCACTCTACATACTAATATGGAATATGAAGGGTTAAAGACTGCATGCTTCATTACCATGATATAATATTCTCCCTGCTTCCCTTTGTAGTGTACTCTCGGCACACCATGAATTCCACTTAGAGTGCTGCCAGATGGATGTTTACAGAAACACAGTTAAATTGCAAAACTTCTGTTACAATAATGTTGCTTGTCACACATAAAAACAAGGTCAAAAGGAAAGATTCTGCAGTATAAAAGTAAGTTGCGGATGCAAGAAAAATAGGACAAATTGGTCACTTACTTGTAAACTTGCCACTCGTAAGGAGCATTATAATTGCAACCTTTGCTGGTTCGATGTTCAAATTTTATTGCAACCTGGTATGAAGGAAAGAAATAATTATCATGCAATTATGATGGAATCATTTAGACTACAAAAAGAATCATCCAAAAAAGAGAAACAGACCTCCAAAGCATTTACACCAGGAGTCCTGTCACTAAGATTAGGAGAGGAAATACGGCGACCGACATATACTTGCCCGAATCCTCCCTTTCCAAGCTTTCTATCAAGCCTGTAGGTAGGTGAATTGCCAATTTGGATCTGTTCCAATCCAACCGAAAATTATATGAGTCATACCACCATCAGTAATGTAGCATATATGATTTTCATACTCGATGGCTGCATCCCCAACTTAAAAGTTAAGCTAGTTAAGAACTTAAATAAAATGTATATGTGCAGGATGGAATGAGTAGAGGAAACTCAATCTCTAATGCAGGTTCTTAAGGTGATAAAGTTTATCCTTTCTCCATGTGTACTTATGCCTATTATGATTTAATCACAGTTTAAAACACAACAAAATATCACCAAAGTATGCAACCAATAAAAAGTACTCAATGAAAAAAGTAACTAGAATCTCATGGAAGCCAGACTGGTCAAGGCTGCTGTGTACTAAATGTTGTATAAGGATATAAGTAGTAATTTCCAAACATTATGACAGAAGCATTGCGCTTACAACCATGTATAAGTGTTACTGAGTGGTAATTTGTATATAACAGTTTCAAAATGTTATGCATCAATTTTTTGCATTCATTACAGAATTGCAAAAGGTGTTATTCATTCCCGTAAAATGAAACATACTTTCCAGGGCAGTAAAAATAATGCATGAGGTACAACAGAAAAACAATTTGTACAATAAATAGTTTGCCTGCTTGCCAACCCAAATCACAAGGTAGTATTCTAAAAAAATTTACTGAGCAATAATTACTTGTTTGCAATCCCTAAAACTTTTTTCAAACAATGCAACCCCTAAAACTTAGCAAGGCATATTCAGACTGAAAACGAGATTCCTTCACAAATTCAAACAGAAATTGTGTTTCCTAGTTCCTACTGCATTAATCATGTCAATCATTCCATTTATTAACTCTATACATCGCGTAGCTACTCCCTGGAACATATAAGAAGGCAGAATTTCCGTTCGATCATGCAAGTCGCGACAAAAGCACAGGTATCGACACATGCAAAAAAGACACCTAATAGGCATCATCCGTAGCAGCAAATGAGCTTCCTAATTTCCCAAAACTGGCACAATCATATCACATTCCCATGCTTGAGCAAGTCCCAACACTCAAGAACTGATCATTCATACCAATATGTCAATCTAGACCCGAGAACAAGCCAAGTTCACCCCTAATCAAAGTCCTAGCACGGCAACTAAACTAGACACCGCCATTCAGTGACCCCTAATGCACCCACCGCACGCAATGTAAGAATGCCACCCTAAGCGAATTCACCGGGTTCCAGCCTCAAATCGCCCAATCAGCGTATCAACTCGCTACAAGCGACGCCTGGCCGAACCCCGAACGCCGCCCAATTCCGGTACGCGCGCGTTCAAAACGAAAATCGCGGAGGAAGAAAGAGATCCTGACCGTCTCGGGCAGCGGCGTGGCGCTGCCGTCGTCGCCTGGCGCGGCGCCGCCTCTGTCGACGCTCCGGGCGACGCTGTCGACGTCGTCCATCGGCCCCGCTTCGCGGGCACCCTCCTCCTTTTCCTACACTGCTCCGGCGGTCTCCCCCACGCCCGCGCACCGCGGGCTCCTCCTCGATCAGGCGTACGCTACTGTCGTCACGGCGGGGGCGCTCACCCGCAGAGAAACTCCGGTGATTGGGGCTCCCGGCGGAGCGCACGAAGGCGGCGATGCGGATGAGGTGGTGGCGGTGGAGTGGTCGACGGCGGCGGCAAGGGATGAGAAGGAACAAACGGGAAAGGAAAAGCAGAGGAGGGGAGCGGGGCTGGAAGATTCTGGACGGGCTGGCCAAGCTCGCGTGGATCTGTCTCGGCTGCGTGCGCAGACGATTCCTTCCTTCCCAGCCTCGCCACGGCGTATTAGAGAGATCTTCGTCTTCGAAGCACAGACACGGAAATAATATATTACGCCTTCGAATATTGTCGACTCAGTGCCACGTGTTATGAACACTTGGTTTCGAAATGTGTTCTTGGAAAGTTTGTTAGTGGCTGTTCGTTTCTACGAGCTAAAGGGCTAAAACTAAATTTTAGTTCAAATTTTAGCTTTAGAAAAATAAACGAAAGGACTAAAAGTAGAGCTAAACGCTCTAAAGAAAAAAAAAAAGACTAAAAGGAGAGCTAAACTTTAGTCCTTCAAAAGATGCTAAAGTTTAGTTCAAATTTTAGGAGCTAAATTTTAGTTTCTCATGAAAACGAACATCCCCTTAATAATTATCCTCCCTGATCACATTCAATGCTCTTATGCGATATGATGCCAACAAATGGTCGCCGACCTCTGTGATCGAGTGCAGTGTAAACGTCTTTGAGAAGAAATGGCATGCGAAGATAATACGATTACAAAGATGATGAAGATGGAAATAAGAGCTTGAAAGAGATGGTACGCAGCTCGATCTGGAGCGAGAGGTGAAGTCTGTTCGGACTGTTTTTTACTCTTAATATAATTATATGCAAATTTTTTGTATATTCGAGAAAAAAATAATATATTTTACTAGGGTAACTTTTAGATTTAGATTACTTCTTTTGTGAGATATTTTGTTTTAATAAAATCAAAGTGTTTGCGGTATAGATTTGATTTGCTTTCTTCCTTGTCTAATATCTTAGCATAAATTAGAAGAGATTATTGCTTATGTGCCTTGTTATGGTACCCAGTTACATGTTTGCCCTTGTTTTTTTTTTTTTTTGTATCTAGCACGTTTGAAGCTGTACTTTTCCTCGAAAACAGAAGCTAACATGCACTAGAGGAAAACTGTCAGAGCACACGCGTGCCAATTTAAAAAAGCGAGGACAAACATGTAATTAGAGATCAAAACTAGAACAATTAACATGTAACTTGTTGTAATAAGAAATGGACAAGCATTCTAGAACTAGAGTTGGAAGGTCCTTACGTACATAGAGTAAATGTGTCTTCTTTTCTACCAATCCTATATTTCATTAAAGATATGTGTTAAACCCCAACCAACTAACTAAGCAATCGTGTAGGAACAACATAAGTGAGCAATTTGGTTTATCATTATACTATTCACTGTATGACCCATCACTCGTGTAATTCATTTTTAGTATTTTTTTTTTGACGGGAGATCATTTCTTATAAATGAACAAGGTTACAATCTTCAGCCAACAAGCGTATGACATTGGCAGGGATTTCGTGCCACCCCCCTGCCGCTGTCTCGCATGAGGTTTGCTTCGCAAATTCATGTGCTAATTTGTTACAAGTGCGGCTTACATGAGCTAGAGAAATCTCATGAAACTGCGCTGCTAGCTCTCTAATTTTCTGCAGAAAATTAACAACACTTGATCTTTGTTTGTCTCTCGTGTCCCAGAGCTTGACCAGTTCTTGACAGTCTGTCTCCATGCAGCACTTCAGACAACCCGCATCATGCGCTAGGATGATTCCATCTCGGCAAGCGTAAGCTTCCATGGCTAGTGCATCAAGGCCTTGTGGATACCATCTTGAGGCAGCCCTTGACACTCTTCCATAATGATCCCGAAGTACTGCCCCCGTAGCACCTCATCTGTCTTCCGGATAGAAAGCTCCATCGACATTACATTTGATCCAACCTGGCGGTGGTATTGTCCATGTTGGGGGTAAAGGATTTTCTGGTGCCGGTGGGCATTTTTTGTTAGAACTAATTAATCTTAGATTAACAATGCTTAGAACTCAGGATCTAACTAGTCAACTTAGATCACAACTAGTAAACTAAACTGATGCGAAAAATAGGTTCGATCTGTTACCGGCGCTGGTGGAGGACTCCATTGGCGTTGGTGCAGAGGTGACGAAGTCGATGACGAGAGCGGAATCCGGGACGTAGCGGAGGCGCTCCTTGAGAGTTTTCTTGGGGTAGCGAAAACCCTCGGGGTGGTAGCGAGTTTGTCCTGGACGTGGATGTGGACGTCAGTCTTCCGTGACTTCCAGTGCCCTCAACGATCAGTTGGGTGGACTTAGATTGGATGATCACGATCTTAGGGTGACCCTCCTTTTTTATAGCACTGTAGCCACGGGACCGGGTCCGTTTCTATCTCTAAAATTGCCTCCCGATCAAGGCACAAAAACAGAAACATATCTGTTGGCCAGATCCGAAATCCACAAGGGATTAAGTTCCCTATTTTCGGATCTGTTATTGACCTGGCGGTCAACAGAATCTAAACTAACATTCTCCCCCTGACCAAAAGGTCAACAACTTAAACTTACTCTTAACTTAAACTCTTCCTCAGAAAATCAGCAAGTATCAGACCAATGTGTCATCAGCAGCACCACGACATACTGGGACAACATTACCCATATTCTTACTAATAAACCTTGTTAGAATTATTACTCTTAGTTGGAGAAATAAATGACCCTAAAATCAGGACTGATCAAAAGGTATTTACCAGGCCCATGCTTAGGACATGTTTCTGAAAGACGGTTGGTGGTAAACCTTTTATGAGTGGATCTGCTATATTATCCTTAGTACTTCTATGTTTAATCTTAAGCGTATTGTCCTGATTTTTTTCTTTCACGACACGATATTTAAGATCTATGTGATTGGAAGCACCACTTAGTTTATCGTTGGCGCAAAAGAAAACTACGGATTGATTATCATAGTATATTGTGATAGGTCTCGAGATACTATCAATAATTCTTAATCCCGAAATAAAACTCTTAAGCCACACTACCTGTCCCGTAGCATGATAACATGACATAAATTCTGCTTGCATTATAGATGCAGCAGTTACACTTTGCTTACAACTTCTCCACGAAATTGCTCCTCCTGCTAGCATGAAGACATATCCAGAAGTTGACTTCCTTTCATCTTTATCACCAGCAAAGTTAGCATCAGTGTAACACTCAATCTCAAGATTACCTGATCTCTTATATGTGAGCATGTAATCTTTGGTGCCTTGGCAATATCTTAATGCCTTCTTGACACCTACCCAGTGAGTCCAGCCTGGATTAGATTGATATCTGCTAAGTACTCCGGTTAGAAATATCAAATCTGGACGCGTACAGACTTGTGCATACATTAAGCTTCCAATAGCTGATGCACAGGGAACGTTCTCCATTTTCTTTGTTTCTAAATCATTCTTAGGGCACTGACTTTCATTTAACTTGTCGCCCTTTTGAATCGGAACAGGTGACGTATTGCACTTATCTAACTTATATCTCTTAAGCATTTTCTCAATATAAGCTCTCTGAGATAATCCTAGTATTCCTTGGGCTCTATCTCCGTGTATCTTAATGCCAAGTACATACAAGGCTTCACCAAGATCCTTCATGTCAAAATATGATGACAGAAAATTCTTAGTCTCATATAACATATTCTTATTATTGCACGCTGATAGTATGTCATCCACATATAGTACTAGGATTATTAATTTTCCACCCTTTTCTTTAATGTAGATGCATTTCTCTACATCATTCTTCCTAAATCCGAATCTCTTAATAATTTCATCAAATTTAAGGTTCCACTGTCTGGACGCTTGCTTAAGTCCGTAAATTGATTTTCTTAATCTACATCTCATATGTTCCTTACCCTTAATAGCAAAACCTTCTGGTTGCGCCATGTAAATAGTCTCATCTAAATCTCCATTTAGGAATGCAGTTTTAACATCCATCTGATGTAACTCCATATCAAAATAAGCTACAAGTGCCATGACTATTCTTAAGGAATCTTTTATACACACAGGAGAAAAGGTCTCATTATAATCAACCCCCTCTTTCTGTGTAAACCCTTTAGCTACGAGTCTTGCTTTGAATCTTTCGATGTTCCCTTTGAAATCACGTTTAGTTTTATAGACCCATTTACAGCCTACTGTTTTGATCTCATCAGGAATTTCTACTAAATCCCAAACCTGATTTGAACTCATAGACTTAGGGTGTGTTTGTTTCGAAGGCAAGGTTGGATTGGATAGGATCATCCATATTTTTCTGGATGGGATGATCCAAGTTATGTGTTTGATTGAGTGGATGGAATGATCCAGTTTCGTGTTTGATTGGATGGATAAGAATGAATAGGACAAGATTAAATAATAAAATTATATATCTTATTATTAAATAATAATACTTAATTATATAATAATTAATATGATTTAATATTTATTAGTCTTAATTATGTCTTAATAGTTTTTAATTAGTAATAAAAATATTAATTATTATTAATTCTAGTATGATTGAGTTCTTCTCATGTACTAAACAATATCTTATTGCTTATTAATAATATTATTATAGTAAATTATACTAATGATGTCTAATTATTTTAGTAATCATCATCGTTACATAAGTTGGATAGGCTCATCCGGCCATTTTTGCTAGACAGACTCATCCAGCATCTTAAAGGAATATTTCCGTTCCAGTACATCCCTGTCCACCCTGACGGTGAATCAAACACTGGACTGGATAGTCCTGTCCAAGCTTATCCAATCCTATCCAGTGAAACAAACACATCCTTAAGTTCTTCCTCCATGGCTTCAATCCATTCAGTAGAATTCTTACTCTCAACTGCCTCTCTAAAATTGGCAGGATCATTTATTTTACCGACATCATAGTGATCCTTACTTAAATATGTCTCATAAATGTCAGGAAGCGCCCGTCTTCTTTTCGATGTGACCGTCTTAATGGTTCATTCACAGCTGGTTCTGGGCCGAGCTGAGGCTGTTCTTCTGGCGCAGGCTGCTCCTGAGCTGAAGCCTGTGTATCATTGTCTGGTGCATGAGCCCCAGTAGGTGGCGCCTGTGCCTGAGTGGCTGCCACAGTGCTGCTAAGTTGAGGAATAATTGGCGGTACAAACTGATATACCTTCGTAGGCTCTAGAAAATCCGGAGTTGGAAGATCAACCCGTAATTCTTCGAGACTAATATCCCTCTTAGCAGAACTTCCTGAGTCCTCTAAAAACACAGTCTGTCTTGTTTCAACAAACTTAGTAGAGCGACCAGGACAGTAGAATCGATATCCCTTTGACTTATCTAGGTATCCGATAAAATGACAGCTCATTGTCTTAGAATCCAGTTTCTTATACTATGGATCAAATAACTTAGCCTCAGCGGGACAACCCTATACCTTCAAATAACTGAGTAACGGTTTCCTCCCATTCCAAAGTTCAAATGGAATCTTGGGAACTGACTTAGATGGAACCCGATCAAGAATATGGACAGCTGTCTTTAATGCTTCCATCCACAGTTCCACAGGTAAATTAGAATAACTGAGCATGATTACGCCGCTCAGCCACTCCATTTTGTTGTGGTTCTCCTGGCATAGAGTACTGCGCTCTTATGTCATTTTCTTCTAAATACTTAGCAAACGGTCCTTTAATTTGACCGTATGTTGCATGTTTCCCGTAATATTCTCTCCCACGATCTGATCTTACTATTTTAATGGAAGCGTCATGTTGTTTCTCAACTTCCAACTTATAAATCTTAAATATTTCTAGCGCATCTGAACGCTTCTTAATGGGGTAAATATGTTCATAATGGGAATAATCATCAGTAAATGTTATAAAGGAATCATAGCCATCTAGCGATGTTACTGAGAGCGGGCCACAAATATCTGTGTGTATTATTTCTAACACGCCCGTACTTCTAGTAGCTCCTTTCTTAATTGTCTTAGCGTATTTTCCCTTAATGCAGTTGATGCACTGCTCTGAATCGGAGAAGTCTAATTCATATAGTATTTCATCTTTAATGAGACGTTCTATTCTCCCCCTCGAAATGTGGCCGAGGCGACAATGCCACAATTTCGAAGAAGTCTCATCATCATGCTTACGTTTATGTTAAATACTAGCAACATTCATCACAGAATCATCAAAAGAGAGCATATAAAGTTTGCCTTGCCTAACTGCAAGACCGACATTTATTGAATTAAACTTTATCACACACTTATTGTTGCCAAACTCACAAACATGTCCCGAATCATCTAAGGCTGATACAGAAATTAAATTTCTCTTTAAACTAGGAACATAAAGAATATCCTCTAAATTAAGCTGGAAGCCACCCGATAACTCTAAGTGGAAACTCCCAACGCCTTCAACTTGGACGACGTTCCCATCAGTCACTCTTAGGCTTCGCTCCCTCCTTCTTATAGTTCGGATCGAACGGAATACCTATAATAAATTAGAGATGTGCACAGTGACACCTGAGTCAATCCACCAAGTATTAAGGGAGAAATCCGCTAAGAATAACTCATCAATGAAAGAAACAACATCAAAATTATCATTACCTTCTCCTTCAACCACTCCTTAAAGCCTGAACAAGCCTTCTGAAGATGCTTGGATGAGCCACAGAAAAAGCACGTCTTATTACCACCCTTAGACTGGTGGTTCTTGAAGTTGTTGTTGTTCTTGGATACAGTTTTGTTCCCATTCTTCTTCTTCTTCCTTTGGTTTTGCTTGCTGCTGCTTCTCTCATGCTAGTTCTTAGAAGGATTGTTGAGACTGAGGTTGCCTACCATGTTCACAATATTCTCCTTCATCTTCTCGATCTTAAGCCTCTCTTCTTCTTCAACACAATAGCTTATCAGCTCAGTGATAGACCAAGTATTCTTGTTTGTGTTGTAGTTGATCTTGAATGGAGCGTACTGAGACGGTAGTGAGGTCATGATGAAATGAACAAGGAAACCATCAGAGATCTCCATCTTCATCTCCTTAAGCTTATTGGCCATGTCACACAGAGTAAGAATGTGCTCCCTTATGCCAGTCTGACCATTATACTGAGAACCCACTAACTTCATGATGAGTGTACTAACATAGGTCTTAGAGGAGCTCTTAAAATTCTCCTCAATAGTGACCAGTAGCTCCTTAGCAGTCAGATCAACTCCAGCTGCATTCTTAGTGGGGATGGCACCCTTAATACCAGCACTTATGGTCTGAAGCATGACCATGATAGCCATCCGGTCAGACCTCTCCCACTTCTCTAAAGCGGCAGAAGGTGCAACTCCATCAGCAGGAGGGGCAGGTTTATCGACCCTCAGCGCGTCATCGAGATCATTTCATGCCAAGCATGTGATGACCTTACCCTTCCAGTCCGGAAAGTTCGCTCCATTGAGCAGCTCGATGTTGTTGAGGTAGGAGGCAACAACATTGAGATTACTCACTAAAAAAAAGCAAAGTAAGAAAACTTAACTTAGTAATCATATACAATAAAATGCAAATAAGTGTATAAAAATAACCCTATGGTGGTCTAATTAAAATCATACAATTAAATGTCAATTTGCATCACCGGTGGGAAAAACAAACGAAATTCATCTTAATACTCATGATTAAACAACGGTGGTCAGAAATAATCATAAGTTTACTCTAAATAAACTTCTCGGTGGTTCTATTTATTTAGAGGTATCTCAAAGCATATTTGTGAATTAATACTTAAATTAAAATGTTGTGGTATCCAACGATCTCGCCAAATGTTTGTGGTCGTGCCAATGGCCCGCCAAGTATGGCTAGCATGTTTTCGTCTCGAACTCCCTAGGAAATCCGAGTCGTGGTAGTATTTGCCTTTCAGCACTCTGGTCGCATCAGCAAGCGCCACCCTTGTTTTCCCAGCATAGCCAAATTAAAATTACATAGATCTCTGAACCCCATCCCGCCTACCGGTTTCGGTTGTGTAAGCCGATCCCAACTCATCCAATGGATGCGCTTGTTCTCTGATGACCCGCCCCACCAGTAGTTGGCTATCACACTTCGCATTTTCTTGTAGATGGTTTTGGGCAACAGGAAACAGCTCATGGAGTACGTTGGCACCGCTTGCGCTACAGACTTCAACAAAATTTTGCGCCCTACACTGCTAGCTTCTTTCCCACTCCATGTACCAACCAAACCTTTGATACGAGATGTCATCGATTCAAAGGCTTCTATAGTAGCTCTACCAAGGGCCGTAGGAAGACCCAAGTATTTCTCAGCTAGTGCTTCCTTGTCGATGTGCAAGGTAGTTCTGACTTCATCCTTCATGTCATTAGAGCAATTCTTGTTGAAAAGTACTACAGACTTATCTCTGTTTACCAATTGGCCCGAGCCCCGACTGTAAATATCAAGAATATCCTGGAGCCGTTCTGCCCCTCTCTGCGATGCTTCAGTAAAGATTATGCAATCATCCGTAAAGAGAAGGTGTGAGATCCAAGGAGCATGGATACCCACGCGAATACCTCTGGATAAATACACTGGAGCGATTGACTTCAGGAGAGATGAGAGCCCCTCCGCACACAAGAGAAAGAGGTAGGGAGAGATGGGGTCTCCCTGACAAATCCCTCTGCTTGGCTTGAAAACTTCTGACATCATACCATTAACTCGAATAGAAAAAGGAAACTCATGTGACACACCTCATAATAATTGTGACGAAATTCTCATCAAAGCCCAATTTCAGCATAATGCATCGCTGGTATTCCCATTCCACTCTATCATATGCTTTCGCCATATCAAGCTTGATTGCACATGCTCCACTTTTACCCTTCTTACGACTCAGATAATGAGTGCACTCATAAGCTATAAGAACATTGTCAGTAATGAGTCTGCCAGGCACAAAAGCACTCTGCTCCTAAGATATTATATCATCTAGGATCAGCCTCACTCTGTTAGCCAAAACTTTGGAGCATATCTTATAGATAACATTGCAGAGGGATATTGGCCTAAAAAATTTCATCTCTTGGGGATTTCTGATTTTTGGAATAAGAACTAGAGTTGTCCTATTGACTTCTTCTGGTAATATCCCCCCATTGAGAAAATCCAGGACTGCAGCCATGACACTTGGGCCTAGTAGCTCCCAGTGAATCTGATAGAAGCCCGCTGTGAGGCCATCCGGCCCCGGAGCCTTACTAGCGCCCATCATAAACAGTGCCCTCTCCACTTCTTCTGCCGTGAACGGCCTGTTAAGCATTTCATTCATATCCTCCGTAACCTTTACCGGGACATGTTCTAAAATCTGCTCCACCTCCAACTCCCCTTGGGCCATGAACAGGTTCTCATAGAAAGATTTTGCTATCGATTCTAGGTCTTCCTGCTTAGTGGCCAAGGAGCCGTCTACCTGTTTCAGCGCTACAATGCGATTGCAGCGTTTCCTTTCCCGCGCTTTTGCTTGGTAGAAAGTTGTGTTGCGATCTCCATCTTTCAACCAATTTATACGGGAGCGTTGCTTTTCCATCATCTCTTCCCTTGTCAGCATCTCGGACATCTGGGCCATGATGTACTTTTCTCTTCTCGTAGGGCCTGATCCCATGGAACTCCCTCGGATCTGTTCTAGCTCTTTATGTAATTTCTTAATCTTTTTACGCACAGAACCAAAAGTGTCATTCTCCCAGCGACTCATGACTTGCTTCATTGATCCGAGTTGTCCAAGTAGACTCCCAAGGGATTGTGGTTCGTTTGACCCACCACGAGACGTCCAAGCTGAAGTGACCATTGCGGCATACGTAGGATCACGTTGCCACATGTTTTCATACTGGAAATTCCTTCTTCCTCGCCGCCTTCTACCTGCCTTCGGCGTGCATTCAATAATCAAGCAACAGTGATCGGACTCGGTTGTCTGCTCATGCAAAACTTCAACCTTGTTGAACATGTTCAGGAACTCTGCATTGGCGATACCCCTGTCCAGTCGCACCTTGATGTTATTACTATCCTGTTGCTTGTTATCCCACGTGTATGGTAATCCAATGAACCCAAGATCAATGAAACCACACTCCTGCACCGCTTCTCTGAACCCGTCCATCTGACGTTCAGATCTTGCGACTCTCCCGAACTATTCATCTGCGTGCAAAATCTCGTTGAAATCACCTGCACACAACCATGGAAGCTGGCTTTGCGTACTGAGATACCGAAGCCTCTCCCAACTTCTGAAACGGAGTTCTCTTTTTGACTCTCCATAGAAGCTCGTGAAAAGCCACTTTGCACATTGTGTGGCAGGATCAAGGATATCGACATCGATGTGAAGTTTATCGTAGCTGTTCAACTTCACACCAATGCTATTATTCCACAGTAAAGCTAGACCACCTCCCTTTCCAAAACTCCCCACTCCAATACCATGAGCAAAGCCTAGGGAATAAAGCAAGCCATCAACATTATAATTAAAAAACCTGGTCTCTGAAAGAAAGACCAAACAAGGACTATGTAGCTGACACAAGCTACGTACTCACGAACTGCCGCGGCCTGTCCCAGGCCCCGGCAGTTCAAACATAAGATTTTGATTATGCCCGGTGGGGACTGCCGCTCGCAGTCGCCGCCGATTTTGCATCAACAGAGTGACTAGCAGTCTTCTGCTTCTTCTCTAGTTCATCCATCTCCTCACTACCCCTCCAGAATGCCCAGTAAGCTTTTTCACTTTCTCCTTGACTAAGCCTGCCGACACTAACGCAGATGATAGTCAAGCCCGAGGTGTCAGCCATCGGCAGGTTCAGGTCTAGCGTACAGGACGTGTCAACCTGCCCCTTCCTTTTTAAGACCCTCCTTTGGATCTGTTCATCTTGATTTGGAGAGTTTCGTGCGTGAAAGGATGGCCTGAACCCATCACTTCCTATTGGGTCCTTCCCAGCAGCATTCTATGTATCGCGCTGTGGTACCCTCACACGTCTACCTCCTTGTTGATTGTCCCCTGCACCTGTACGCTTCTTTGGCTCTGTTTCATGGGTCAAATCTTCAGCTGCCTCAGAGAAACTTTGCATTTTTTGCCTCCGGTCATCAGGAGCTCGTAGAGGAGGCACTGTGTCGCGGAAGTTTCCCCTGATCATTCCTCAACGCCGGGTTTTGACACCCCGCCTCTGAGTGGCCCATCAATCCGCATGAGAAACAAAAGAACGGGAGTTTCTCATACTGTACCCCAAACCACTCGGGTCCTTTGTTTGAATCCGTTTTCAGCAGCACACCACGACGAACAGGTTTTGATAGGTCGATTCCCACTCGCGCCTGTAAGAAAGGGCCACTTGCCTTGCCGTCCTTCGCCACATCCATCTTGATCACCTCTCCAATCAGCCCCATCGCTCGTTCTCCCCTCTTTTTGTTCATCCATCCCAACGGGAGATTGAGGATTCTCACCCAGATTGGAATTCTTTCAAATTTGATGTCACTAGGCTTGAGCTTCTCATCGTATTCCTACAACACCACCGAGTATTTTCCCACTATCCAAGGTGATGCACCCAAAGCCCGTTCCATCTCCACTTTTCCTCCAAATTCGGCCACAAAAAGGTTATCCTTCTTGTCGCCAACCGATCAGAATTTGAGGCCATTTGGGTTGCCCCAAGCCGGCCGCATGGTTCCTTGGATAGTGGTGACATGGATCATCGTCGGCGCTAGCACCTTCCCTACTAACGCCCACTCCCCATGACTTCCATCAACTTCTTCATCATCGCTGAATTCCATGAATTCTCCCTCCTCCGCTGTCAGATTCAGGTTCTTCAGTAGATCAGCAACATGTCCTTCCGGGTGATCCGGATCACGTCGACCACCATTCTCCTGGCTTCCCGACGAGCTTCCACTGATCGCAGCCATGGCGTGCAATCGGGGGAGAGGCAGATTGGATACGCAGTCTGTAGACCCGCGCACCAAAGAGACGATCCCAAAACTAGGTTCCTAAGCGGCACTTATACCCAGTGGGAAGTAGGGTTTGTGAAGTGGTCGGCGGCGCCGGAAAAGGCTAACCGACGATTTGCGGGTGGCCGCTAGCAACTGCGCTAGCGTGGCGTGGGCGCCGGGATCGTCGGCGTGCGTCTAGACCTCACCGGAGTAGAGAGATCTAGGAGATTATCTGGATCGCCTCTGTTTCCGCCCTGATCGCCAGGAGCGTAGAAACCGGAGCAGTTTCCATTCTTCAGTTATGCTATCCCGTAATTCATTTTTAGTAATGAACGCTGATGTCAATGACTCTCCCAATGGCCCATTTTTCTTCCATGACCCTTTTTCTTTCATCGGCCCACTTATCTCCTTGGCCCATAAGTTGCATTGACGTACAAAATCTGACAAAAACCTATCTATCCCTCACCCTACCGTCTCTCTCTCTCTCTCTCTCTCTCTCTCTCTCTGCATGTCCATCTCCCTCGCCCTCTCTCAGCGCAAAGCATGTCACTTGTAAAACTCTATCCTTTTGTTTTCCCAACGGCTCTACCAAGCAGAGGCGATGCTATGCCATGTGCCCTCCCTGCTTCCTCTTGATGCACGACGTCGATGTTCAACTTTCTGACCTCCTGTACAATGGGCGGCTTAAGGGTGTGGGACCTCTTAGCGACTATGCGAGAGCTCACGATGGGACAAACATCTCTATTTCAAGGCACGACCATGAAAGTAATGAAAAAGGGCACATGGTATTATGGGTCTAGTGTCACGATGATGACTACGGTGGGTAGCGATGCGGGGCCCTTTCAGTGATGACATGAGGATCCGTGCAACGACTATGGAGAGCCGTAGCTACGGCTTGCGGCAGTGTGACGGCAACATTGTGGCAATGGGCCTAGTGTCTGCTTTTGTTTTTTTATTTTATTGGATGCTTTTCAGTGAAGGCATCCCACATACTGTCAGATTTTAGGAGAGCAGATGTAGTGACGGATAGTATGCCCATCACTACACACTACACCATATCACACCTTTACCCACAATGTCGTTTATTATGGTTATTGCCGACAGTAACAGAGGTTGGGAAAGATAGATAATGGTGTAGTAACAGATATTGTTGTGTAGCAGCGGTTGTTTCGGCTTCGAAGTACTAGGCAAAGAGATTTGAAAGAGGCCGTCTGAAAAAAGGGATGTCTAAAAACAACTACATCATGGTAGAGAAGATTTAGGACACATTATGTGTACTTAATAAACTTTAGATCAATTATTCGAAGCAAGGAGTATGTTGCCATGTTTTGACGTGAATACAAAAAATAACCAAACTGAACGACTACAACAATGTAATAGCACTGAACGACTACAACAATTGTAATAGCTTTCTTCCTTTTGTTGTTTTGTTTATGTATTTTTCTTGAAACTTTTGCTTTGTATTTGTTGGAGTCACAAAGCGTGAACTTCCATGACGCTAACAGAAAAAAAAAGGAAAAGAAGGGATTCGTAGAAAGTATAGGAGAGACATCAAGTCTGTTTTCGGACATTTCATTAAAATCTACTAATTTATAGCTTGTGATTGAGATTCATTTGTCTAAGAACAATATACCCGTAGTTACCTGCAATATTCTACGAATATTCTATATAAAATAGTCATCCAAAGCAAATTTATCCTTTTACATCATCCATATTCTTCCTAACTGAAATTGACCACCTGCCAAGTGGCGACACATGCCTCCTCTTCTAGGATGAGACACTTCGAAGGGTGAGGAAGTGATGGTAGTAACCCCCCGAAGCTTCAAGTGCATCTTAACACAATCGGAGTTACATCCTTAGTTGAAGTTGTCCTCGTTCTTTTCGTGGGCTTTCTCTTTTAACACCCTGCAAGTTAAACATAAAATAGAGAAGATAGTTTGGCTGTTTTCAGAAGGATTGAGGCCCAACTATTGATGGGCTTATGATGGCTCCTTCAAGGAATCCTCAATAATACTCTTCTGTGTTTTAATTTTATATAATCTTTAGGATGCTCCCTTTTGTTTCTTAATCTTTTAAGAAAACATAACTCAGTTTTATGTGATAACCATGTTCCTTTTTTTTTGCAATGTATGCAAATAACTATGTAATGAAAGGAGTTGTCTTAGGGCACTGTATTCAATCTAATGGCATATATTATTTGTGTATTTATCCTCTTAAACTATTCTAAAAGGTTTTAAAAAAACTAACATGCATGGTTACGTTTGCAACTGAAACTAGCACTCTACTTTGTGCCTTTTGATTGTCTGTGGTAAACAATGTAATGGCCATGAGAAAGGAATAGAAGTAGTCTTTGGACACATTTTTTATTTGGATAATGGGGAAATCCCAGCCTTGAGTAGTCTTAGCACACATGGTTCTCCAAGTCAAATGAAGAACCATATTCTGAAAGTTTTGATGTGTTTATTAAGTTGAATCACACAAATTATTTAAAAAAGACCCCCTCTCCCCAACAGCTTCGAAGGTATGTTCATTTGGCCTTTATGATCCTATCTACCTACATAATGAAAGTTTAATGTATGGTATATCTGGTTGGTTATCATTTGTCAAGATGCGGATTCCAAACAACATCATACTAGGTCAAGTTGGTTACTGGACTTGGTCGTGGAAACCTTCAACAAAGTTCGAAGTAAAAACTGCCGATGAATCTTTGAAATTGCACTGGTCAGCTGCCCAACTACTCCCACTATCTGGGATGAGTCATCTTTTCCATTTTTTTTTCTCTTCGATATGATTCTGAAAATTTCACAGGTTATATTGTTTAATTGTAAAAATTCTCTCTAGGAAAAACAATAAGTGATGTCAGATGAGTTCTATACGACCTTTCAAGCTTCAGCCATTATTGGTCAACAATTCCTAACTGGTACTTATACCTTTGCACAAATGTGGCTAATTGGACACAACTATAAGACAACATGCATATATAGGTTTAATTTGAACAATGTTTTTCCATAGTACATTGACGTTTTACTATATAATATATTACATAGAAATTAACCTTTGAAAGCTCAGCGTTAATAACTTGCCAAGAACTTCCAAAAGTAAGGAACATATACACTGTTGCTGATCAAGGGGAGGAAGACCTGGACGCAAAAGTAAAGTATCGTATACCCTAGTGGTGGTATCCAATGACATTGCTTTTCCAGGAACAACTCGGGATACTGCTGGTTAATATATAATCTATAGTTAAAGCGAGTGCAGTGGGACGTTCCTATCAGTGAAGCACCTGGCGCGCGCCTGGCCAAAAAGCTCCAAATAAGACGAAAACAAATGAATCATCGGTGGCATTTTATTTTCTCATTCCAATAGATCACAACAACAAAAATGGCTTGTAGCGGCGGTTGGAAAGGCACTATAGCGGCGGGCAGGCCACCCCGTCGCTACGCAAATGCAACTACAAATATACGTTTGTAGCGGCGGGTGGTCTGTCGTCTGTATAAACCGCCGCTACAGACACATTATTAGTAGCGGTTGAAGATGTCAACCGCCGTTATTGTTAACCATGAGTAGCGGCGGTTGACATCTTCAACCATCGCTACTGTTGGCTATTAGTAGCGACGGTTGACAACATCAACCGTCACTACTTGTTATTTTCTAAAAAAATAAATAAAATTTAGCAAATATACAGAAATCACAGATTCTGCATACACAGAAATTTACGAATCTCATCACAGATATTTACAATATCTCATAACAGATATTTACAATCTCATCACAGATATTTACATCTCATCATAGAATATATACAACATTATCATCAAAATATTCAATCGAGCTTACAAAATATTTTATATGAACCCTAATGCATAGTCATCATCTTTTTTCGACACATTAGGCTCTTGAACCAGCCCACTCACAAAGGGACCTATGTTTTGTTGCTAGTTCACTGTTTGAGTCAAAGCACTTCCCTTCTGTACTAATTACCTCTCTCAACATAAAATGACAAAGAGAAGCTACAACTAGATACATGGCATTTGTACTCAAGTGAACGCGTGATTCAGGAATTATACCCTTTTTGATCGCGTTGTTTCTTTTCATCTTTGCAGCCCATTCTCTCTTTGACCTTGTGGCTTTCTGTGTCACATGAGCAGAGTCCTCAATGATATGGTCCAGGTAAAGTAAAATGGACATAAACAGAATCAACTTATCTCTTATTAAGACTCCTCAATGATATGGTCCAGGTAAGTTGAAGTGCCAGCCGAGAACACACAAGTGTAGTAACCATAATGCACACTTATGACGGAAGTACATCTTATTTGCTTATTGCACTATTAAGTAGAGAACACAAGTTCATTACACCTATGATAATTATATGAATGGATAGTATGATAAGAACATGTATGAGATGCATATAAGTCTTACCCAAAACTTATGACGGAAGTACATCTTCTTTTTTCTTGTAGGATGACATGCCCCACCGGCTACGACATATTTCTCGTAAGCACTGCGCGATCGACAAAAGCTTATCAGTAGATGACATTAACATTATCAAACCATACACACGTAGACCAATTTCTTATCGATCTATGACTTCCAGAATATCGTCGTATAAGTTCTTGTCGTAGTCCAAGTTATCGAGCGATAGAAGATACCCTTCTTTCGGAATATCATCAAACAGATCCAATGATCGCTACAACAATGTTTGTTGTCAACAAGTTAATTACGATTGGATTTAATTTTAACATAGGATACATGACGAAGGCAGTAGTTATCCAACTTACTTGAAGTTGTAAGGGGCCATAATGCACTCTCTATCTTGCCACCTCATGAAGCAGTCGTACAAATAATTTACAACACAACTCCTTGCTTCTGTTGTCAAGAGCGTTTTTATTTCAGCAAGCTCTGCTGGTGTCTTATCCGGATAATTTTTCGGATTTACCGTTGGGTTGATCGAGCTTTGGTTGATCCGGCTTGGGTTGACGTAGGCCACCCTCCAATATTTTCTATTGGTCTCCTTTCTTTGGAAAAAGGAGTTCATACTACAAAAAAAGCATAAGATCATATATGGAATTATGCTTGAAATACGAAGTAGATCGAACACGACACTTACATGCACCATAGGGTGATGAAGGTGACGTCCATCTGGTCTAGATGAAACATCGGGTGGACATCCTCCCAAAATAGGTATAAGATTTGTTCGTCATCTTCGTTGAACACATCTTTTGGAATCCTACAAGTGATTTCGGTGACCCCTTCCTTCGACGCCATCATGTACCAGTCGTGCAACTTCCGCATCTCCCACGACAGGTTCTTGTACATGTTATTTGATATAAGGGGTTTACCGAGTATAAATTTTGGGTAGTCCACATCGTCCGCAGGATTCTCCAAAATTTGATCATCGTACGATAGTACATCTCGAGGATCTTCTTCTTGCAGGACGAGCTTGTCGGTGCTTGCTAGACGTTTTTTCAATGCAGCCAAGTACTTATCAACATCACTTTTTGTTTTTGGGTCCTTTGGCTCTTTGTCAAATCCGGTAATCGTCTTTGGGATTATCGAACCCTTGACGACAACTGGTACAGGCTGGACTTGGATTACCGGAGCCTGAACTTGAACACTTTGCGGAAGAGGCTCATTGTCACTATAGAATATAGGACCATGAGTCGAGTCGGCTTCCGCATGAGGAGATTGGAGCTTGTTTCCTGAGGCTGCCGCAGACATAGGAGACGGCTGTCCACCTGTATTGATTGGCTGGCTCGCATGAAAGGACCCGTGCCTAGAAAACGGGGGTGGAGAAACTCGTGATGCGAGGACAACATCACGGTGTTTCCAAATAATGAAAGAGCTGAGTGCATCTTGGAGAGTTCCAATACCTGCCTCAGGTATCGAGCATTCGATCTCGTTGTCCTCATAGCCAGGTACTATTTCTGACACGGTGACACGCACGTAACCTGGGGGGATATCCCTGTTATGGAGCATCTCTCCTGGAAATGCCATGCCGGATGCAACCTTTATCGTCTTCCCCTTGTAACCAAATCACACATGCAACTCGCAAGGAGTATCCTTAGTGATGTTCTCTGTTTCTGATTGCATAGGGACTGATGGTTGACCGGAGACGGATGGTTGCGTGGAGACGGATGGTTGCGTGGATGTGGACGAACCACGTAAGAAGGCATCCATCGCAGCCTGTAGGTTGGGGTCCAAACAATCGCTTTCTTTGTCGATAGCAAACATAAGAAGTTCTTGCCTCCAATCCTCCTTTGCTTTTTCTTCTCTCTCTTTCTTGTTCAATGTATGCTTCTTGTAGAGGTGTGAGGATGTATCAGAGAAACTTTCTTTCCATGTTGCCGATGATGACACTCCTCGTACCTGGCCACCATGTTCTTTGGTCCCAATAGCCTTCGCTAGCTCATCCTTGTGATACTCCGGTGTAAACAGACCAGCCTCCGTCTGTGTCGTGACGGGACCTTTCAAGGCTTGCACAACCTCAACTGTCGCGGGATTCTTCACAATAAGCTCTCCTTCATCGGTTAACTCAGAGCAACCATATACCCAATTCTTGGTACGCTCATTGGTGTTTGGCAAAGGATCAGGTTTTCCTTCCGCGCGGAGCTTGGCTTCCTGCTCTCTTCAAATCGGAATCTTCTTTTTGTATCTACCCGGACCTAACCGTGGCTTGTACTTGTTCCGCTTGTTGAGCTCAACCATCTTTTCACTGAGCTCCTTCGAAGCACTGCTCATCTTCTGCTCAACAAACTCATCCCATTCCTGCCGACTAATATTTCCATGCTCGTCGAATAGGGTTCGATTTATCTTGACGTATTGGCAGTTGAGCTTGGACTTGTAATCTCAAAAGATGTGATTGAGAGTGGACATCGTGGCCTTCTTGGCTCTCTCGAGATCTGCTGGCTGGAACCGGATGGTTGCCATGACGTCAGCCCACATATCGTCTTTTCTACCATCCGGGACTTGGCGCCAATCTTGCCACGTGATTTTGCAATGGTCCCTCACCACTTTGCCGCAACGGTTCCGCCATTTGACGTTGACACCAGTGGGTTCAATCGGTTCTCCATCTTTGGGGTCTAGTGCAGTAACCTCATAGATGCCCTATGCCTTGTTCGCGGAGCGCTGACCGCGCTTGCGTTTGTGTGTGGACACTTGGGTACGCACCTCTTCCACTTGCTGCTCGAGGGCCTCATCTGTCGTAGCCTCTGCTGCAAATAGCCGATGGGCACTTCGTCGAGGTCCCTAGGATATAAGTAGTAGATTTTAGTTTACAAATTAGTTGAACAAATGAGAGAATTATCTTTGACAAGATACCTCATCTTGAGGCACGAAATCAGGATCCAGGCTCCCCAATCGACGTTTCTTTGGTAGTGGAGGATGCGGATCTTCTGGTTCTTCCCAGTGTTCGCTTGATCCTTCATCATCTGAAGATGACCTCGCTTGTGAGTGCGCCTTGAGGGCGTCTTCCTCTTGAGACGACATATTGTCCATCATAACGAGAAGATTTTGACAGCTAATGTTAGATATGACGACTAGTTTAGAAAATAAGGAGTATACACCTATCATCATTGAGCATAGAGACAGGAAGGTGGTACGATAGCTTCAATTAATTTGGAATTTTTTTATCACTAAGTGAAAATTGTCCTGTGCATACAATATGTTCGTATGTCAAAAAAATATTAGTTGATGTGTGTGACCCGTATAGATTGGATAGTTAATTTCTAGGTTGCAAAATCATATGTCATGAGTGGTTGGGACAAATATATTTAGAGATCATAACATATCATGTATCTACATGATATGTGATGTCATAAATGAGTGTTAGTATATCTAAATAGAATGGTGTCATGTCGCTAGAGGCAACAATTCCTGTTAATTACCGTGTCCATGCGGTATAGCCCATCACTAATAAGGAAGTGTAGATGATTAAATGTGCATTTTTTATTAAGCACTGTTAGTATATGTTTTGTGGATAAATAATAGCACGTGCGTGTTGCACGTGCAATAAGCTAGTAGAAACTAAATTACTGCAAGCAATTATGAAAGCAGTACTTGTAAACTACAACAATTTCATTTCATTACTATACAATCTATAGAAATCCAGTTTCATAGAATTATTATTGATATCATGTTATCAGTTAGAACACATGAGCACAAGAGCACAGAGCATAAGGGATGACTGATATCATATTAGAGCACAGAGCATAAGAGTTTGGCTCAAGGCACTAGAGGTGGTTCAGCAGAGAGCACAAAGCACATGAGCATAGAGCATAGAGCACAAAGCATGACTAAAATAGAGTAGACAAGCTATTGAATGACAATGCAAAATTTTCACACACATGACTCACTACAGAGTCACACGCATGACTGAAACAGAGTAGACAAGCATTGCCGCATTTCATCGAACAAGTGGAGGATGCAGTCCCGTGCGCACCAAGCGAGCCAGGCCCTCACGGTGAGCAAGAAAACAAGAACAGAGGGCGAGATAGGGAGGGAGAGGGCGAGACAGGGAGGGAGGAGGGTTGAAAAAAAGGGCGCACCTGGTCATCCACGGGCAGGAGGGCGTCGGACAGGAGGGGAGAGGGGAGGAAGAAGAGGGTGCGGCGCTTAACAGAGAGAAGGCGGAGGCCGTCGAGGAGGGGGAGTCCCTCGCGGTGATGGTCGGCGAGTTCGAGGAGGGGGAGGACGCCGGTGCGCGCGTTGTCGATGAGGAGGAAGCCCACGGCGGTGATGCTCGAGGAAGGACGAGGGGACCTGCGCGGCGACCGTCGAGGCACTCGAGGACGAAGGAGGGGGCCGGCGGCGGCGGTGCTCGGGGACGAGGAGGGGGCCCGATGCGACGGCGCTCGGGGACAAGGAGGGGGCCCGCAGTGGCGGTGCTCGGGGAAGGACAAGGGGGCCCGCGCGGCGACCATTGACGCACTCGGGGACGAAGGAGGGGGCCGGTGGCGGCGGTGCTCGGGGACGAGGAGGGGGCCCGATGCGACAGCGCTCGGGGACGAGGAGGGGGCCTGCGGCGGCGGTGCTCGGGGAAGGACGAGGGGGCCCGCGCGGTGACCGTCGAGGCACTCGGGGACGGAAGAGGGGGCTGGTGGCGGCGATGCTCGGGGACGAGGAGGGGGCCCGATGCGACGGCGCTCAGGGACGAGGAGAGAGCCCACAGCGGCGGTGCTCGGGGAAGGACGAGGGGGCCCGCGTGGCGACCATGGAGGCACTCGGGGCCGGTGGCGGCGGTGCTCGCGGACGAGGAGGGGACCCGATGCGGCGATGCTCTGGGATGAGGAGAGAGAAGGCGGCGGCGCTCGGGACATGGGCAGCCTGACGGTGTTGTCTCTTCTCGCCGGGGTTAGGGTTTGGGCCCCGCCGCGCCCCATTTTATATAACGCAATTCTCTTTAGCGGCGGCTCACAAAGCACACCGCCGCTACAAAGCAATAACGGCAGTTGACTTTGTTAGCCGTCGCTAAAAACATGTCGGTTTGGGCCTCGCCGCGCCCCATTTTATATAACACAATTCTCTTTAGCGGCGGCTCACAAAGCACACCGCCGCTACAAAGCAATAGCGGCGGTTGACTTTGTTAGCCGCCGCTAAAAACATGTCGGTTTTTTTTTAAAAAAAATTGTGTTATTCATTTTTCAAAAATTGTATTATTCATTTTAGCCCTTGATTTTTTTATAAAGAATATATTAGCCCTGGAATTTTACAAAAGAACCCATGTGTTCATTATTAATTATGTTTTAGTCCTGTCTTTTTATAGTTAGGTCCCTATACTTCATAAAAATTAATGTTAGGTCCTAAACTTTTGCAGAAACAACCCTATTATTGATTTTCTAAATATTGTACTATTAATTTTCTAAAAATTATATTATTCATTTACCAAAAAATTGTATTATTCATTTTAGCCCCTGATTTTTTTATAAATAATATCTTAGCCCTGTATTTTTATAAAAGAACCCCTCAGTTCATTATAATTAATTTTATTTTAGTTTTGTATTTTTACTTAGGCCCCTATACTTAATTAAAATTATGTTTAGGTCCTAAACTTTTGTAGAAACAACCCTATACTTTTTTATTAATTACATTTCAGTCCTAATATTTTTACACTTTAATTCTTGTCTTTTTATAAAATTACAAATAGGTCCCTAAACTCTTTTATATTTACCTTTTAGCCCCTATAACTTCAAACTACATGATGCTTATAAAAATAAGTTACACAATCTTTATATTCAAATAAACATAAATTACATAGAACATAATACAAGGTTCGAATAATAAAAGATACTTAATAAAATAAAATTACATGATGCTTGATTTATCCTTGAACGACTTTTCCTTGGCAGTGATCGGTGCGCATGTAGGGCATTCCGCCAGCAAAGGAGAGTCTTGCTTCCAAGACTTTAAAATTTTTTGGATCCTCCACATTCTCCACTCCAACGATTTTTTGTTTACCTGGAACAACAATGTATTTCTTTTCGTCCTTTGAATCAAGTATATAAAACACCTGTTCTACGGTCTTGGCAAGTATTCAAGGCTCATCTTTGTGACCAACATTGTTAAGATCAACAATTATGAAATCATATTCAATTATCTCGATGCCATTAGGGTGCTTCACCCATTTGCATTTAAATATGGGAACCTATAAATTTGCACCGTAGTCTAGCTCCCATATTTTCTCAATGTACCCATAATACGAGGTCGTCTGGTCCTCTTCGTCAATGGCTTCTACTCATACACCGTTGTTTTGACACTTGCTCTTCTTATCCTTCTGTTGGGTGTAGAAGGTAAAACCATTGATGTTGTATGCCTGAAAGGTAACCACGGTTCTTCTCGGGCGATTAGCTAACTTTCTCAACATTTTCTCTTCCATGGACTCGCCACTTGAAAGATCTAGGGAGCTAAACCATGATGTGAAAGAGCGCTTGTGCTCGTCTATGATCCATTTATCTGTTGCATCATAGTTATTCTGGCAGAGGTCTAACAGATGTTTCTCAAAGTATGGTCCCACAATCTGCTTCTGTTGCAATACACTGAAATGTGCTTGGTCCACTCGTTTGAAGTCACGGTCGATGAACGATCTACATCCTTTTGTACCTTTTCCATATAATCTACCCTCATGACGAGACACGAGGAGACCAATTGATCTGCTACCATCATTAATGTAATCTGAGTAACATTCGATGACCTCCTCAGTTGTATAGCCCTCGATCATAGAACCCTCTAGATGTGAACGAGTACGTATATAGCGTTTCAATACATACATGAACCTCTCAAACGGAAACATCTGATGCAGGTAGATGAGGCCCAATGCAGAGATCTGGTCAACAATATGAATCATAAAGTGTTCCATCGTATTGAGAAAAGATGGAGGGAAGACCATCTCAAGTATGCACATTGTTTCCTTCATGTGGGTCCGTAGGTCATTTAACTCGTCTTTAGTTATGACCTTCTTCGATACCGCGTTAAAGAAGTAGCAAAAACGAGTTATAGCCAATTTCAGCCATGGTGATTTAACAGCTCTGATCGCAATAGGGAGGAACACCGAAAGCATTATGTGGCAATCGTGAGTGTTGTACCCACTTATCTTTAACTCTTCCATGTTTATAAGATTCTTAATATTCGATGAGAAACCCATCGCTACTTTAATCCCACTGAGGCACTTACAGAATGCTATTTTCTCCTCAATCGTAAGTGTATAGGCTGCCGAGGGGAGAAAGTACTTTCCATTTGCTCTTTCTTGCGGATGGAGCTCTGATCTTATTCCCATCACTACAAGATCTCTACGTGCGTTGAGTCCATCCTTTGTCTTACCGGGTTGGTCAAGTATAAGTCCGCTACAACTGCCAAATACACCCTTCCTAATATGCATCCAGTCGAAGGCATGATTCACTTCCAATTTTTTCCAATAATTGAAATATACGAAGAAAATGGATTTGTTCTTAAACGACGTGAGACCTTTTTCCTTTTGCTCACCGGCTTTCCAAAAACAACACTGATATTTTTAACAAGGTCAAACATGACCCTGCCCGTACAACGTCAAGGTTCTGTGTCGTTCTCAACTTTGCCATCAAAGTGTCTAGCCATCGCGCGATACCTGTGTTTTGCTGGTAACAATCGGCGTTTTCACGTATACACTAGCTTCTGGGATGCTGGAAGATACACATGGGATGTATCATCAACGCATATGAAACATGTCGTCTTTCCTTTGACCTGTCCTGATAGCACCCTTAGTGCCGAGGAATCACTTACCGTGCAAAAAATAATTGCTCTGAGCGTGAAGTACTCTCTTCGATACTCATCCCATATACGGACCCCCTCCAACCATAGTTTTTGCAGGTCTTCGAATAATGGTACTAAGAACACGTCTATGTCGTTACCAGGTTCTTTAGGCCTAGATATAAGAGTGGTCAGCAGTAGGTACTTACGCTTATGGCATAATCATGGTAGAATGTTGTACATTGCTAGTATCACTGGCCAAGTGCTATGCGGATTCCTCATTTGACCGAATGGGTTTATCCTGTCTGTATTCAATATAAACCGTATGCTCCTTTTCTCATTAGAGAAGCCTCGATGATCCTCATCAAACTTTTTCCACTGTGTTCCATCTGCGGGATGCCTGAGCTTACCATCCCCCTTGTGTGCATGCCATGTCATCATTGCCGCATCACTAGGGTTGGCGAACAAGCGTCTGATGTGATCAACCACAGGTAAGTACCACATGACTAAGGCAGGAACCTTACTGTCATCACTGTCATCGACGATAGAACTTCTTTTCTTCTTTCTCCCCTTAGTTGTATTCTTCACGCCACTATCAATGTCACAATCGTTGTTCCTATTGTAATGACTGCGTTTGCATCTTGGGCATCTCACAGCGTCCTGATGCTCTTTTCGATATAATATGCAATGATTTGAACACGCGTGAATTTTTTGCACACCCAACGAAAGTGGGGAAATCAGCTTCTTAGCAAGGTATGTTGTCCTTGGTAACAAGTTGGGCTTCGGTAGCGTATCAGAAATAAGTTCCAATAAATCTGTGAAACTAGCATCCGACCAGCCATGCATGGCCTTCAGCTTCATCAGCTCAAGTACAGTACGCAACACAGTGAACTCTTTACCATATCCCTTAGATTCACCATATAATGAATCCTTTAATGCTTTCTCTATTCTATGAAAATTATCAAGCCCTTTAGTTGTACCGGCATTGATCAACACCTGCGGCTCAATCTGACACAACAACTCCTCAACATCAAAATCAGCTTCACCAGGTGAATCCATTACATCCGCACTAGGCGAATTGACAACCTTGACTTCAACTTCAATATGCTCATCAAATTCCATATCAACCATACTGTTCTCACCATGTTTTATCCATCTCGTGTACCTCTCAACAAAACCCCTCCGCACCAATTGTGACTTTATTACTTCTATATCATTCCACAGCTTCTGATTTTTGCAATCAAAACACGAATAATATATATCAGTCGTTCGTTCGCGTCGAACATGTTGTGCGACCGCTTCGATGAATTTGAAAACTTCTCGTAAAAATATTGGACCCGGTCTTGGTGCCTCGTATATCCAAGATCTATCCATCGCGAATGGCCTTGAACAGAAACCCAAAAATTATTAAAATTCATTAATTAATTATGTGTGACAAAAAATTTAAACATTCACTATATATATATATTGAATATTACATAAAGTGAAAAATATTATGCAAGATAAAATGAAACAAACATCAAATTATTTTATATATTATTTAACTTTTATCACCATCTAGCCAAAAAAATATTAGAAATTAATTAATTAATTATGTGTAACAAAAAAATTAAATATTCACTAAATATATAAACATTGAAAAATAATATACATGAAGTGAGAAATATTATGCAAGGTAAAATGAAACAAACATTAAATTATTTTATATATTATTTAATTTTTATCAAGAAATAACAAAATAATTAACATCCCTCTTGCATTAATACTACTTTCTCTCTCTTTTAAAAACCGAACTAGATCTAGATTCCCATTGACATAAAACAAGCTAAATATAATAATTTTTTTATATAGTGATGAAAAGAGATGATGTATGCCTTCATAAACTTCAACTATAACCAAGTAGAACCATCCAAATCAAACGAATTTAGCTAAAATTTGATAAAAACCTAACAAACTTAAAACCCAAAATTCTACTTGATTTTAAAATAAGAGCACAAAAAAACCGATGGATGAGTTCCCCTTACCTCAGAAAGCAAATTTCTGCAAAAAAAAAAATGAACTCAAAACCTTCCTCCCCTTGATTTTCGTGATTTGCCCAAATTTTCGGGCCGTCACTGTTCGAGTGAGGGCCGGAGCTGTCCGAACATGACTTTTATAGCCTGGACACTTTATAGTGGCAGTTGGCATTGTCAACCGCCGCTAATATGCCCTAAATAGCGGCGGTTGTCATTGTCAACCACCGCTATAAACATGAGCCGTTTATAGCGACGATTGACAATATCAACCGCTGCTATTGGGTGCCCTATAGCGGCTGTTTTAGTTAGGGCAGTGCCCATTGGCTCTGTAGCGGCGGCCGATTTTGGCTCGTGCCGCTACGGCGGTTTGCCTGTCGCCGCTACAGGCCCTATTTATGGTAGTGGATATAGAGCAACATGCTATTCTCCTAAATATTCATAGAAGGAATAAATAGAGAAATGAACGCAAAACCAAAAAAGGATATGCTAATAAGTAATAAGGTGGCGCCTAACCAAAAAGCTTCAAAGATAAAAAGTCTGAAAGCAAATAAGCCACCGACCGGTCCGCACACTTTTTTTTTTATCATGCCTTGAGATTCGCAGACTAGATCAACGTGGGCAAAGAAAAGCAGCCATGACAGCTCAATCGCAACACGCCTGTGAAATGCGTTCGTGCACGTCGAGATGTGGAACGTGCGCGCGCGTCCCTTCTACCGACTGATCACAAACTCATGCAAAGGCTTCCGGCACAGGCGTGCACAGCATGTGCGGATGTGCCTCCCTGTCACGTCTCCGTACATAAGGACTACGCACATTATTGAACTCAAATCATCAGAGAAGGATCTTGCTGGCCAGCTTACGTTTCCGTGTATAACAAAGATAAAGATCTAACGGACGAGCAACTTCAGATGTTCTCTTTCGTTTTCAGATTACCAGTTAAATCACGTATGCCGATCTCTCAATTGTCGGATTTTTCTTTTCATTTTTTGTGCTTTTTGTTGACATTTGTGTGCTGAGTTCTATGCTTTTACATCAAAGCTGAAGTAAAAATAAAAGTTTTTTACATATGAAAACAAAAACTAAGTATGGAGTTCCAATGTGTCCAAGCAGTTTTATATATTTTTTAATCTGATTTAAAAATTCACAATTCTTATTGCCCAACTTTTTTTTTAATTCAGCCAATTGAAAATCTAATCACCAGATTTTGATTATCGTATTTCAGGTTTTTATTGCTTCTAATCCTATGAATCATGTGACCCAAGCAGTGCTATCAGAGTGTCTGGGGACTGCGACTGCGATTGCCTAACGCAGGCAATTTGTGCCAGAGTCTGATCCAAACGAGGTCTTTGAGTGAAATATTGGAAGAAAAATTTGGATAGTTTATAACAATCAAGAAGTGAAACTGCATCCGTTGCAGTTTTGGTGAAAAGAAATGTCTAATTTGAACAAAAGCAGGAGAAAACTAGAATTAAAAGTTCACCACTAACATCCACACTTGAATAGAGCCAAATATACATCATAATTTAGACATGGATCCCAGCTTTAGGAGGATATCCAACCAAGTTATTATTAAGTGAGGCTGCGCCAGAAGCTTTGTGCACACAGGCGGCAATGCCTGCAAGCAAGAGGTACATGAGCGGGCAAAGCTTTGTGGCGAATAATTGAGTGGCTTGTCCCAGGTTGTCGTGAGCAAAAGGTCACGCTTGCTTAGCATGGGAGACAGACGATGGCATCCTCTTTTTCCTCTTGGCAGCTATATTGATCCTTGTTCACAGATGTAAGATAAGAATCACACGGCTGGCAGCAGTGACATTTGACGATGCACAAAGCCAAATTACATGCGCGTTGAGTGCTGATCGCGTGCTTTGTGCCAGCAAGTTCCGGATGAGGAGAGTTCTTTGTTTAGCTGTATGATTGACTACTCTGTAATCGTACGCCTACTCTGTACTGAAACTTGAAGAATAATGCGCAGAAGATATTGTCTTCATCGCCACGGCCACATTAAAATTATCTCAAATTGATACTAAAATACAATTAATTAACCGAATACGATCCATTCAGATGCCATGCGGATGTTCTCCTGGTCGGACAATTCGCGCACACAGGAACAGAGGCAGATCGGCATATCTTGCTGTGTCGCCATCGCCTATGCATGCATGCAACCACGGTCGACACACGAGACACGACACGTGGCACCGGATCTGCGAATTGATCACCATATATCGCCGTCGCGGCAACGCCTGCGTGGAATTCAACGCTGTGCGTCCGGCGTTGCGGCGTAGGGCTGCATCCTGAGCTGCTCGTAGAACTTCCTGATGAAGTCGTCGGCCTCGGCGTCGACGCGCTCGCCGCACCCGTCCTCCGGCACGGCGGGGAACGGCGAGTCGGTGACGCGCAGTGGCCGCACCCCGGCGGGGCTGCGGCCCAGGATCCACGCCACCATCGGCGACGGCGTCGCGGTCGCCACCATCGGCGACGGCGTCGCCCCCTCCACCTCGGTGCTGAGCATCTCGAACGCGCGCGCCACGGCGGCGGCGTCCAGCCCGCCGTACTCGCCGCGGGCCCTGCCGCGGCCCTTGCTGCTGGTGAAGGGGAACAGGCCGTAGTGCGGCGGGTACGACGGCGTGGTGGTGCAGCTGAACTCCACCTCGCGCGGGTGCCCGTAGAACGAGGCTAGCGATCGGGACGAGGAGGCGGCGCCGCCGTACGCCGCGAGGTGGCGGCCGTGCCCCGGCGGGTGGGCCAGGAGGCCGCGCAGGGCCCGGCCCGCGAGCTTGCCGCGGCCCAGGAGGAGGTTCACGTCCATCATGATGCGCTTCCGGGAGAGGCCGCGCCGGAGCATGTGGCACACGGCGAGGACCACGTGCCACAGCCGCCGCGCCATGCCGGGCTCCATGGGCCGCCGCGCCGGCGTCGTCGCCAGATCCATCTCACTAGCTAGATGTGTGTGCGTGGGAAGTGTAAAGTAAACCTCCTCCAAGAATGTGCCTCTGCTGCTGCACAATTGGATGGAGAAACCAGTAACCTGATGAAGCAAAGGAAGGAGATCGGTAATAAGAGATGCTAAATGATTTTTGTCGTAAGCATGAGGTTGGTTGGCGATTATTAGCTTCGCTTGGCTTGATGGAACGGGATGGAAGGGAATGAGTAGGAGGGAGGAGGAGCGGGGGGCGGTATTTAAGGCAAGGGAAGCTTTGCGGGGCTCCACAAAGAAAACACAACTTAATATGGAAGAAAGGGTCAGTAGTAGTGCAGGTTACTTTGTTTTTTTCTCTCCCTCGGAGCCCTGCTTGGACTTGTCTGTGCGGCCGAGCTGTCAACAGCGGCCCGGGTAACAGTCTGAACAGATAAAAAAGGTCGCGCCTTTAATTTCGTGCAATGTGAAATTGACACAAGAAACCGGCATAAGTCGGTAGTAGGTGGAGTGGTTAATTTCTAGGTTAGCTTGATAAGTCAAGTGTCAAGAAGATCACTTGGGAGAATATGTAAGCCATGGCTCTGTAGGTGTGGGAAATACAGGGGACAAGTCAATGGCGGCAGCAACAAAATAAAGAAACAAGACAAACTACTCCCACCGTTTTAACTTAATGTCGTTAGGACAAAAGATAAACTAAAATTGTTATCCTAACTAAAAAAATTTAATAAAAAAGAGGAATAATTCGTCAGAAAAACAGATGAAAATTTAATGGCAGTGGTGATGACACACCAAAAATAAAAGCTAGACCAGCTAAGGTCAATGTGCACACACACACACACAAAACAAAATATTACCAAACAGAACATAGTAGACAAATTGTTGGTTATCTAAGAAAACTCAGTTATGCTACAATGGGCAAACAGTCCATGACACCTTTTGTCAAGATCCAAATACAGTACAGAACGGTCAAAAAGACAAAATACAAGGCGCCGATTTCGTGCTCTTATGCTCACTAAAAGCTAACCTTATTCCTTAGTGAGCAAGTGAGGAATTTTCCCCTCCTTTGATCTTGTTTCTTTTCCTGCTTGATTATTGTGCTTGTGTTCTTGGCTTTGGCTAAAGCTGGTCATCGATCAGCTCGGAGCTCAAGACTCAAGGACATGGCTTTTCTCAGGCAATGCTGATCGAGGTTACTTTTGGTATAATGAATAATATGGTTGCGTACATGTAGTCTTGCTTGCGAATTTTCTTTTGATATAATGAGGGTCCAAAACAAACTTGAACTAGAGTCCTTTCTTTGCTCGCGAATTTTCTTTTGATATAATGAGGGTCCAAAACAAACTTGAACTAGAGTCCTTTCCATTTTCTTTTGATATATAACGTCATGATTACCGAGTCTAGATTGTTTGTCCATGCCTGAAGCTCCACTATATAGATTCTATTCTACATGTAGCTATAGACTGTACAGTTCGAGTATTTATGAAAACTGTTAACTTGAAGGATAATTCCTGAATATTCATCTGAATCAACTTGTGATAGACCTTTTTGTCTGTATTTCTCGGTCATCATTAGTGTGACCCCTTAGCTTAAATGACTCGATATCGTCATTGCTTCATTTCTAGAGACTAGACTCAATTAGCTTGGAGTAAAATTTAAATTACGCAGGAAGCTCAACATAAAGCAGATGATGCCAATGTAAAAACTGATATAACTAAATAAATGAAAGACAACTTGCCGGAATTGAGGATTTTTACCAGATATAAATATAAGCATTCAAGTTAAAGCCAAGTGCATGTTTTCTTATTTACTTTTGTATAACAAATAATTTTGAAGTTTTTATGAAAAATGTCATAGGAAATTAAAGTCAAAATTCTTAAAAGGAAATATATATATATATATATATATATATATAATCCATTACTTCCATGTTGAAAAATCCACCTTGGGTATGTGTTCATACCCATTTATCATTTTGAGTATGGACATATACTTAAAATAAGATTTTTAAGAGTGATAACCATGATTTTTTTTTAATGGTCTTCTAGTTATAACCATATGAACATATATCATATTTACTGCTATATAAAAGTGAGTATGTCCTCATACTTTATGTATCCTAACAAAAAAAAAAGTGAATATGTCCATATGCCCTCTAGTATGACTACATACTTAATTTACAAACCTTAAGTATGTAGTGATACTCTCTAGATTGTGAGATATACACGTGGAAGTAGCTACTCTTGGAGGTAGAAAAAAGACTTCATATATATATATATATATATATATATATATATATATATATATATATATATATATATATATATATATAGGAACATCTCATATGAAAGTTGCACAACAAAGAAACACAATATTACACGGGAGTTTGGCGCACAATACCAGTGTAACGTTAGGAAGGTATAATATCTATGCACATGAAAAAGGGCCATGCAGTTGCTAAAGAACAGATATATGAAATATCTATGCACAGTTCAATGATGAGTTGAATCGTGTCTTGAGTGCGAGGAATCAAAATCAGATATGTAAGTGCGAGGAATCAAAATCAGATGTGTAACTAAAAAGAAACTACATAGTGAATGAAAATGACCATATTTTTTGTACAATATAAATTGAATGTGCATACTGTGTACATTGCACTGTGCTATATATGGATTTATATATGAACCATAATATACTATACACAGATTGATGCACCAGAAATTGACACGACCAAATTGGACTGTCACATCAGATTTCATCCAGATTTTGATTAATATATGTGATCCATCTTATCCGTTGGAAGGTTAAGATTTTATAAGCAAAGTTGGACTTTAAATGACCAAATTAGATGTGGGGTAAAGGTTTGGTGCGCAAGTGGGTTTGTGCTGCCCAACATGGTGTCCCCTCTGATGGTGGTAGAAATCAGAGAAAAGGAACTCCAAGCAAAGGCAACACACAAACAAAAGGCGTTCCACAAACCGTACGTTTATATATGCACTTTTGCGAAACCAGGCCTCTTTGCTTTTCCTTGTGTTGTTGTGGCGAGGGCTCTGTTTGCTATCTAGTACACTGCTTTGGGCTGTTACATCTACCAGGTTCTAATAAGCGTCAAGCGTGCAATGCTAAACATGTGTACAGGATTCACAGCTAATGTAAAAACTGTTCCTATATGCAAAGTGTACCACTGTGAAATTGTAAATATCATGTGACCTCGATGTGTATATAAAGTTTGGGAGCTCTTGTGTGTTGTGGTTTGTAAATTCAAGTTACCTACACTCTAATCAATTCCATATTTGTTCTAACTAGAAGTTACTATGACAACAATTGAGAAGTTAAAAAACCAAATGATTGCCCACCATGATCTACTTTCTCGGCATGGCCTTTCGAAAAGGATAGCTGATGAAGAGAGCAAAGTTCCATGCTTGAAAGGAACAGATACGTTTTTTGCATTTTCTTCTGGAATTATTTATTGATCACTAGCTCTTGAATTGTCATAGGAAACAATGCACAAAACCAGTTTGTAAGATGGAGTGATATCTTCGCTAAGATACACCACTTTCAACAGTTAGGCAGCCTTGTTGACATATTTTTCAGGTGAGAAACCTTCTAATGCGTGCTGTTACAATTAATTGAATAGCATATACATATTTATGCATAATAACTAAGAAGAACGATAGAATAATTGCATAATTCGAGAAGCTCGCCAGGAGACTCAAGGAGGAAGAATTTAATATTCTTAATCAGGAGAAAATAATATGTTTCCCATTACTTGTGTATGCACTATTTTTAAAATATATTCCTATACTAAAATAAATGCCAGTGCATGCACTGAACTAGACTAGATTGGTTGTGATGAAGACACGGCTTGGTAAAAGTTGCTGTTTTGAGACTAACAATTAATGAATATGTTGGAACAGAATATATGATTTATTGTATCTGCCAGGCAAGTTATGGATGTTATTTTCCATTGCCAAAGAGTATAGATCCCTGAATGTTGTTGTACAATTCAGGTAACCATACGTTCATCAGTCGTCACATTGTTTATTATTATATATAACTATAAATAAAACAAAATTTTATGCACTGTTTAGGTGTGTTTGGATTGATCTTATCCATAAGTGCACTTTGCTAAGACTTCCGAATTAAAATAACAAGGAGACCTTTGCTCTTTATGCAAGTATATTCTGGTGCATTTTGCTTTCTGTCTTGCTTTTCCCTATTTGAGACTAAATTACCCCCACTATCCTGAGGTGCGTTTGGTTGGACTTCCTTTTCATCATATGCAAGTTTTGTTGCCGTTAGCCAAATAGTATTAGAATTTGTTTGTGATGATATAGTAGTGGGAACAAAAGAAAAGCTACACAGATTCAGTAAGGCCACACATGAACTCTCCTCGGAAATGGGACACTGTCACTTGTTCTGAGCCTCTTATCAGCTTGAGTCTTGAGATCATTTCTCAAAGTATTCTATATAGGATCCTTCCCACAGATGGAGCTCCCTCCACTTCATTCTCCACTAGTAAGAGGAGGAGAAAAGGCTGCCATCTTTAATTCGTACACATAGATCATGTCCTTTTCCTGCTTCTTTAAACAGTTTCTTCTTTCTTGGCAAAAGATAGCTAGGGCGCACATAAAGGTACAAATAGTCGCACTATTTTACTTGGTAGGTTAACGTTAATTAGGAATTGTTGATAATTTTACAGATAATACAAATGTTATTAATAGTCTTAGTAGTCTGCACCTGAAACATGCTCGGACTCCATATGAAAGATATTAACATAAACCACAATACTATAGTTTTACGGCCATTAATTGATCACAAGTATCATTTTTCATCCGACCATGTTAGTCTGTTAGGTGCTTCAATGTAGCACACATGTTTATTTTGCTCTTATTTGCGTCATCCTCATCATGCACTATATCAAGAACAAAAGGCATTTGATCGTCCATCATGCATACATCAGTGATTTGGTCCACAAACAACATTGTCTTTGATTGTTATTGGTGGTGTGCAGTCCTGGCCAAAAAAGGCGAATAAATGGCAAAAATAATACAGGAAAATACGTGGACGAGGGTTGAACAGGGAAGAGCTGATGGGCACCTTTGATATATTTCTTGCTTTCTCAGAGCTAGGGCATATCTGTCCCTAGCTGTATCTGTCAGACCCTATATTTAAGTATGCCTATAATTAAGGAAAAAACAAAAAATAAAAAAAAACATAATGTCAATGATCATGTTCCATTTACAATTTTTTTTATTAGTGGCATCTAAAGTGCTATATATATTAAGCTTAAAACGCAAGAATGGAGCCCAGATCCATTAATCTTAGGATATTGAATTAGTAACAATAATGTTGCATTCCGGTCTCAAGTATTGAAGGTGTTTCAGTTCAGTTAGCTATGATCATTGAGCCAGCGCGTGTGTCCAGCGTTCTTTTGTGTGTAAACTGAAGAAGAGAAGAAGAGGACGATCCGTACTTACCTGCGTTGGCCAGTGGCAGTTCACCATTATGCGAAAAGATACTCGAGCACCGAATGGTCCATTTCTGTATAAACCAGCAGCTTCCAATAATGTTGACGAAAGGGACTAGATCGGGGTGACACTTGGCTGTCAAAACCGGGCCGGGGAGGCTCGATCCAATGGGGATTCATCCGTGGCAGGACAAGGAAAGAAAGCTGCCGGATGGCTAAGTCACGAGGATAAGGACCAGACGACGCCATGGCCAGGGAGCTTTGCGCTAGCCTGAGCTCTGTGGCTGCTGGTAGTCAGAAAGGGACGGGAACTGGGAGAGAGGGAGGAGGGAAGCAATAGCCTAATGATTTGATAGATTTGGGCGCGCCAATGGAAAGCAGCAAAGGTGTCGAGCGCTTTGGAAAAAGAGAGGAAAAGCTAGTGACTGGGCTTAGCTTAGTTGGAGGGTGCTTTTCCGCGCGCTAATATTATTTGCTAAAGTGAAATGCTGGTTTTGGTCCACCTGCGTGGCTTTCCTTGTACATGCTGGACGTAAAAGGTTCGAGCCGGCATGGTGAATGCAATTGTGTTATGTGGCTTCACGGTAGAAAGAAACCAAAGCTATAGCTTAATTCTATTTTTGAAGTTTATCTTAATACCAGAAGACTATAAAAATATTTGAATCAACTGATGTTTGTGTACTAAATTCATATTATTTTGTTGTATTTTTGGTTTATATAGTAAACCAGGCTGCGTGCATATCAGCAGTATTCGGACACACAAGTTGGAATGTACTTTCAATGTTTTATATTAGAAAAGAATAACTGAACCAACTGGAAGAGATTTTTCCAACCTGTTACTACGTAAGCTTAACATTTCATCTCCAGTCAAACGTTAATAATCATCGACCAGCAGCGGAGCACGAGTAAACATTAGACCCCTACATCACACACTTTTCAAGAATGATACGCCAGTTTTTTGCTCTATGAAATAAAATTGTATCTCTCAATGTCTAATTTCATGTCATGGTTTTATAGGTTTATTAAAATATTAAACTGTTGCTAGGTGGTCATAATTGTTTGGTTAAATTTTGTTGGGATGAAAGAAAAGACCCTCAATCCACTTTCATCACTTTGTTGAAAAGGATGTTCATAGCCATTCATACGGATGAAATGCATTTGCTCTATTTTATAATAAATTACTTGTCATGTTATCATATTTGCTTATGTGACATATGTTAAATATAAATGAAAGTATTATTAAGACTGACCTAATAACTAATCTTTTTGAAACGTTTTTAAAGGTAATTAACATGAACACCAATATTCTTTCAAACAGGGTTTTGGAGGACCTCCACCCTAACTTATCTTCACTACTTCTATGCTCGCAATCTACATGCTGCATTATTGTAACTTCGGTGTTGTTGCCCTATGCCTAAATCTCCTATGGCTCCGTTTGGATGTCGGAATTGGAAGGATGGGAGGGAGGTCGGTGACTCACTGGCGGATTAAGGTGGCTTGGCTCGCTCGGCTCCTCTCCTCCAACTGTGTGGTCGCAAAAAGGCTCCTGGGCGTCGCTGCCAAGCTCGAAGCCGTCGCCGCCAAGCTCTGGGCCGCCGGGTGCACCGGGTGGGTGGGCGGGGCAGGGTGGGCAAGGTTGCGAGCAAAGCGGGCGCTCGACGGAGGGAGGCAAGTTCGTGGGGAGGCGCACGAAAGAGATGAGTCGATTCCACTTAATTCTGAGCGAGAGTGCTCCGAATCATCGAAGAGTTACAGGCGCACAAAAGAAAACGATTTGGAATTGGAGCCAATTCCATGCACCAATGTCATGTGCATCCAAACGGTGGCATTGGAGCTGTCCGAATGCCAATTCCGAATTCTTCACCCGAATGCCAACATCCAAACACAGTGTATATGATATTACGTTCTTCAGCACCTTCCCCTGCTGTTTTTGTCACCACCTCCTGAGATATGGTCTTTTGACGGTAGGCAAGGACATAGACGCCTACACTGACAAAACTCCTAAAGTTCATCTCTAGAAAACGTCAATGAGGGAACCAGAGAAGAGGGCCACGTGTTAGCGAATTACATCTCGGGAGATTTCGTAGTTTTGGATGCTCTTGTGCTCTTGCAATAAAGATACATTAAAAAAATGTACCAAAGTTTGCACAAAAATGTGAATAAAAGTGCATATTGTTACCACTACAGTGCAATACTGCTTCCTGAGGTCTAAAATCTTTTTTTTGGCACTTCGATGCTTTCACTTTTTTCAGATAACACACAGGAATCAGGATTTTTCTGATGCGTGCATCAGCTCTGCTGTTGTACAGGCAGATACCATCGAGCTTAGGAAGGGACGCAATTGGGCCTTTTTCTGCATCAGCCTGCCATTCACGGCTTCTTGCTCATAGGCCAGGTGGAGTCCAGAACTGCGATGGCAATTCAACGTTTGTTTTGGAGTACGAACGTGGAGTCCAGGAGCAGGCCGTCACGGGCTCACGGCCATTCTCTCAGTGAAGCTGCTAGGACTATCAAAGTGTCCTAATTGACACTTGTCAAAAAAAAGTGTCCTAATTGATCTCACAAAAAAATTTCTAAAAACAATTGGCCTAAAAAAAATAATCAAAGAGTCCTAACAATATGGAAATCGTCTGAAGGTGCTCCTCTGCCCTCCAAAATAATTGCTTTTCCGGACAAGTTCTCTAAAATGTAATGTTTTTGACTTTTTTTTAAAGAACAACTTTTATTAGAATCGAATAAAGATATGATATTAAGATATATTGTTAAGGCACATGTGCTTGCACGAATAAATATATATATATATATATTTAAAAAGAATGTAACCAAGAGACTTGCAACAGTTCTTCAGAGGAACCCTCTCCCTCTGATTATAATCAGCCGTCGATCTAATTAGTGTTTAAAACAATCTAGCTTAACATAAGCGTGGATAGTTTAGTAATCCCATATCCTCTTTTCCTAATCGAGGACTCCCGTGACTAGCATGACAGTTGCCAGTCGTCTGAGTACCCTCATCGTTCACACAGATCTTCCTCTAGGCGTTATTAAACACAAGAAAGATTTGGTGTGCTTCGCTGCACCCGTTTTAGTATCTTTTATATTTAAATATCTTGATTAGCTGAATTTACAATTTGAAAAGGTGACGCGTAGGTGGAATTTGTTTTTTCTCATTTGATATATGAGATGGTTACAATTGAAAAAAGATCAGGGTTTTTTTTAAATGCCTCTCATACTAGTTATAACTGTAGTATCTGTTTATATACGCACGCACCCAGGCACACCACCACAACGCACACTTACACACACCCGCGCACACGAGCAGTCCTACAAGTATATGCAGCGAAGATCACGTCCTTCGAAAAATCATCAGTCCATAAGACTAGATGTGTGACGAAGACGTCAGCCTCCCATTAGGCCACCACGCGTGTGAGAGGCATCGTTTGAAATTATTAGAGGAAAACCCCCGTAAGAAACACCAAAGTGGATTCTGGGAATCGAACTCAGGTGGGCAGCCTGCCAGTGGCAGGACTTGCCACACGAGCTACGCTTCAACATGGTGGTGGACCAGCAGCCGGGGTGAGGACCCAATAAAAATAGTCAGAAAACTAAACAAATTACATAGGAAGATCAAGGGCTCAATTGAAAAAAGGCCAAACATGAGGCTGTCATCGTTCTTATCCAGTTGCCCATCATCGAGACCTTCATTCTTATTGTTCTCGCCACATTAGCTTCTCTGCTCCTCCCATGGCCTGACGTTCTCCCTTCACATCCACTGCTCGTGGGTGGCATTCAATAGTAAGAAGTAGCAAAATCGAAAGCTCACGTCATTGCTTATCCCTATTTGTAGTTGTTTGATCTTCTCCACGCATCTTTGTCGCGCCTCAATCTTCCACGCGCCACTGCCGTCGTGCCCCAATCCTCGACGCACTGCGGCGCTCGTCTCCTCCTCCAAGCTGCTATCTTTCTCCATTGCTACGTACGGTGCTGCCACGCGTGCAGCGCCTCGCCATGGCCACCCGACTGTTTTTCCATGACGATGAAGGAGCAAGGGCCAAACTGAGGCTCAGACATGGGCCGTACTCGCCGGCTCACGGCCTGCGTCTGTGAGGCACACCTGAAGGTCCTGCGGTCATCTATTCTGGCGGCCCACGGCCTGCGTTGTGAGACACACCTGAAGAAGGCGACGTGCTCGCTAGAGTCATCCACGACCACAGGAAACAACGTGTTTGAAGCGGGACGCGGCCACGCTACCCAAAATGCTGAGAGGAGCGGAAAGATAGGACGCCTATACCTTACACTATACTAGTAACACGAATAATTGAATCAGGATATTCCTCAAGCATTAATTAATTACAGAACATGGGCCATGCATGCTCCTTTCTTTGTCCGATGGCAACATATTGCTCGGGCTCCTTCTTCCTCCCCCAGCTCAGGAGGAAGGTCTGAGCAACGTTCCATAGTGGTTGCGCAAGAGCAAAGACACAGGACGTAAAATTGATTGTTGGTAGAAAGAGTACCCTTGGTCATAGCGCTTCTACGGTAACTGCTCCCGTGTTAGGTAGGATTAGAGAATGGATAAAAACAAAAGAGAAAAGGGACGATATGTTGTACTGATCCGCAAGATCTTCATCCCAAACGTTTTCTTCAATAAAATCTTGTGGTCCTGGAGCCAAATCCGCCATCCTTGCCGGTGTTTCGGCAGCTCTGTCATCTCAGCCTCCTCTTGACCATTGTTCTTATGTCGTAGTAATTGTTCCTGTGACTAAGTGCCATGGATGATACCGGATAGGTGAAAGTACTAATTAAACTACCCTCTATCTAACTAGAAAAAAGAAAAAAGTTAGTACCTGATCCACCAATATTAAGTACCGGTCCACAACTTAATATATCTTTTAATAGTTATCTTTCTATTTTTAACAGTTAGATCTAACCAAATGAACGGTTATTATATTAACTCCAAGCACCATAATATTTCTCATCAATATTTGATTGGAACCTTTTTAAAAACTAGTATAAGTATTCTGGTACCGGAAAGACGGCTAGTGCTCTCTCTTATTTTGTTGTTGATGTCGTTGGTAAAAAAAACATTTATTAGTTGAAAAATTAGTTGTGTACTAGAGTTAGATGGACTGAAAACCAGGACGAGTGCATGTACAAATGAAGTGAGAAATGAGCATCATACTAATGATATTCTTAGTTATACACATACAATCAAGAGCCAAGAGTTCTTGTTTAAAGGAAAGTTGAAATAAGACGCATGTGGTTCTGAAGCTTTATTCCTTTTTTTAATAGAAAAGTAATTTCTATTATATCGAAGGTACAACAGAATCACTGACCACCATTACTTGGATACAATCGGGGATACTTTCCAATATTAAAATAACATCAAACTCACACAAAGCTCCCTAACTGAGCTAGGAATGAGCTACCCTATTACACTCACACGGGACATAAGAAACCTCTGAAGTTATGAAGTTATTCTCTAGCAGTTCTTTCAACTCAAATATATACAAGAACGGGTGCATCACAATTATCATAGTTGCTTGACTCCACAACATGCTTAACAATCAACGCATCTGTCTCAAGAATAATATTACCCATGCCAAGTTGGATAGCTTGTCTTGACTCCCTCGATATACAAGCCTTCAGTTCTGCGTGAAGAGAGTCGAGGAAAAAGTGAAGCTGCCCCCCCCCCCCCCCCCCCCCCCCCCCGAGAAGCACATACCACATCTTCATCCCGGTCACGCATAGCAAACCTCCAAGCTCCTTCATTAGACTGCTTCGTATAAGCTCCATCAGCATTTATCTTGTGTTTACCCATATATAGATGACTTCCTCTATATCTGGTTTTGTGTGGTCTATATTGTGGGTTTGGTTTCAGTTTGTTTCAGTAGCTGTGCTACATATGACTAACACCAGCTGTACTGCCTATATTGCTCACACCAAGCAGCAGAAAAGAAAATCAATTAAAGTCTAGATGCGTGTGAGGATGGACCAACCACATATAAGATTCCCGGGTAAAAACCATTTGTTCGGGTTAGTTTTCAGTGGAGTGAGCAGAGGGAGACTGACACGAGTTATTTAGAAAACTTTTCTAAATAACCTGGTGGCCACAGAACTCGATGCGCGCACACGGAGATGCCACCTTTGAGTGAAGAGGACAAACGTGCTATATTATCGTCAGCCGTCCAAGCGTCGACCAAGTCACGCACGTGCGACACGTCACCCTTCCCAACACACGAACAACAGATTCCTCCCCCTCCCCCTCCGCCACCACCACCACCACCAATCAGTCATCCACCACGACACATTATACATACAGCTCAAACGAAGCAGCATCTGAACGCAGCACCGCCAACACGATGGAGAAGCAGGAGGAGGAGCAGTGGCAGGGCGCGGTGGAGACGCGGCTGCCTTCGACCCCGGCCGCTGCCGCGTGGCCGCACATCGCTGACTTCTTCGCGCTGCACCGGTACCTCCCGAGCATGGACGTCTGCAAGCCCGTGGACGGCTCCGACGAGGTCCGGCCCGGGTGCGTCCGGTACTGCGCGTTCTTCGCGCCGGGCACGGAGGAGGTGGCCTCGTGGGCGCACGAGGAGCTGGTGGAGCTCGATGCCGGCCAGCGCCGCCTCGCCTACACCGTCGTCGGCAGCAACATGGGGTTGGGACGCTACGTCGCGTCCATGACCGTCCTGGAGGAGTCGCCGGAGGTGGAGGAGAAGGGTGCAGGCTGGTGTGGGCGTTCGAGTGCGAGCCCGTGCCGGGGTGGACCAGGGACGGGCTGCTCGGCTACCTCGACGGCGGCGTCAAGAGCATCGCCTCGCGGATCGAGGAAGCCGCCGCCGCAGGCGCCATTCCTCCGGGAGCAGTTGGAGTTGGAGGAGAAGCTGTCGCCGCTTGATGCGATCCGTATCCAGCTGGCTCAGCTCTCGGTCAATCTCTACTTTGATCACCCGCTGCTATATTTTTTTACATATTTTCTATGCTTTAATCAATTGAAAATTTTTAGTTAATAGTTTATTATTTTATATTTTAATTTTTCTTTGTATGATTATCTGAATAATAATTATGAACCATTGGATCTCGATCCAATGGCTCTAAGCGGTGATTTAAAGTTATTGAAAATTAGCAAGTTCCTATTTTTTTTTAATCGTCTCATGTCATCAGCAGAGACTAATGCATACAGTTAATCATATATCCCTTTTTTTGTTTTTGAGGCCAAGGCACGGGAGCTTTATTCGTCAAGCGGGTTACAATCCTTTGTCGTGATCTCCAAAAGTTACAATCCTTTGTCGTGATCTCCAAAAGCCAGCTAGGAGTATCACCGACCCAGGAACAAACGCGATTATTACAACTACTCATTCTCGCACAACAGTGAGCAGCTGAATTAGCCCCCCGTCTAACAAAGGGGATATGCAAATCTAAGAAATTTTTACAAAGCTCCCGTATCTCATGCCATAGCCTAGCAATAGGTGACCCTCCACCAGAATTTGACTTAATATAATTAACCAGGGTCAGGTTATCCATTTCAAGAATCACCTTGGAGACACCATGCGCTCGAGCAAGCACTAGTCCATCTCGAGCCGCCAATGCCTTCACCGTTAGTACATCTGGTAAAGAATCATACCATCGTGCCTCTGCTGCCAGCACCAACCCAGCACTATCCCATAGAACAGCACCACCTCCTCCCGTATGATCTTCCACATTGAAAGACCCACCTGTGTTCACCTTAACCCACTTATTCCCCGGCATTCTCCATCTTACTTTGTTCTCAACTATGGGCGAGACTTGGCCTGTGTCCGTACACATGAGCTCCTCCACCATATTCGCTATATGTCTCACAGCCGTCTTTGATTCCCATGGCGTTCTACCAAGTCGACGTCCATTCCTCCCAGTCCAAAGCGACCATGCTCCACAGATGATAAACATTACTTTCTCCGCTTTACAAACCCTGCCCATAAGAAGATCCGTTGTCGAAGTAAGCGGATGTAGCAATGGCAGTTTAATTCCGTTGATCTCCCTCATTGATTTCCAAAAAGCACCATAAGAACACTGGACCGTCACATGATAGAGGCCTTCCTCATCGTGGACACAGTCTTCACAAAAGCTTTCCTTGGCAATATGTCTTCTCTTTAGTTTAGACTTAGATGCCATGAAATTATTTACCATTCTCCACCAGAATATACGCACCTTAGGTAGAATTGGTAATTTCCATAAGGTCTTCCACCATTCCCCCGAGTCAGATGCGCCCATTAAGCCGACCGAACTGAATAGTATACATTACGTTCGAAGGCTCAACCCCAAACTTCATCCCCTAGCCTAGCACGAGGTCTGATTTTCAGCACTTCTCTTGCATCAATAGGGATAAAGGTGTCTCGTACTAGTTGATCATTCCAAACTCTTGTACCCGGGTAAAACAATTCAGTCACGAGGGTTGCATGAGCATCAGGAAGGCGTACTCTAGGTTTCATCATCTTACTAGTGGGAATCCAATTGTCGTTCCACACACTTACAGAGGTGCCCGGCCCAATTCTTCTAATCAAACCCTTTGCCAGAACATCACGTCCAAACAGCATAGCTTTCCAAGTATCAGAACTCTTCTTTGTTCTTGTTGCCGACATAAAATCTCCATTGGGAAAATACTTTCCTTTTATGACCCGAGAGCAAAGAGTATCTGGTCTCGTAATTAGTCTCCACCCTTGTTTACCTAACATGGCTTTGTTAAAGAGTGGTAACTCCCTAAAACCCGTTCCTCCCTCGCTTTTGGGTCTTGAAAGAAGAATCCAATGTTGCCAATGGATCTTGTGGTTGTCCAAGGAACTTCCCCACAAAAAATTAGAGATAAATGAAGTCACTTTTTGGCAAATCTTTGGAGGCAACTTGAAATAGGCCATAGGATAAGTTGGAACTGCTTGCGCATTGGCTTTTATAAGTGCTTCTCTCCCTGCACAACTCAAAGTGTTTTCACCCCATGGTACCATAGAGTTTCGGATCCGATCTGCAACATACTCAAAAGCACCATCGGCCACTTTCCCCACAGCAGTCGGGAGGCCTAAATATTTTTCACCCAAGGCTTCAATTTCAATTTGTAAGCTTTCAAACACCTCCTTTTTTTTTCTCTTCCATGCAATTCGAACTAAAAAATATAGCAGATTTTTCCTTATTGATCAGTTGACCAGAGCCACGATTATAATCATCTAGAATCCCAACTATCCTTTCAACACTTCTCTTTGTAGCTTGAGTGAAGATCATACAAGCATCCGGAAAAAGCAAGTGTGAAACCCATGGTGGCATTACAGCTGACACGCACACCCCTGGATATGAACTGAGGACCCCTTCCTCTTAGCATACTTGTGAGCCCCTCCGCACATATCACAAACAAATAAGGGGAGATGGGATCACCTTGTCGTATCCCCCTAGTTGGTTTAAACAGAGGTGAAAACTGACCGTTCACCCTCACTGAAAGGAGACAATAGACACACATTTCATTACTAGCTCCTTCCATCGTGTTAAAAAACCCAGAGCTTCCATGATAGCATCAAGATACCCCCATTCAACTCGATCATAAGCCTTTGCCATGTCCAGTTTCACCGCGCAGGCCCCTGACTTCCCTTTCTTTCTTTTGAGATAGTGGATGCATTCATACGAATCACAACATTATCTGTAATTAGTTGGCCAGGCACGAAAGCACGTTGCTCCTCGGAGATGATCTCATCAAGAATCAACCTTTGCCATCACTTTTGAGCAGATATTGTATATCACATTCCATAGAGATCGATACTGAGATAAGTATTAAGGGTGTTTTACCTTAGGTATCAGGACCAGCAATGTCTTGTTCACCTCCTCCGGCATCTCACATCCATTTAGAAATCTCGGAGCCGCTGTTGTGACATTTTCCTTGATTAGCTTCCAGTGGTGCTGGAAGAAACCGACATTAAAACCGTCCACAGAGGCATACAAGATACATACATAGGCATACAAAATCAATAAAGAATAAGCAATCATCATCATGAATACATACACAGGCATACAAGATCAATAAAGAAAGACAAAGCACTACGTATGTAAAATAAACCAAGTGAGATCATGACGAGTCAAACACAAGCGAATGAAAAACCATGACTCATCAAAATACACGAATATCAATAAATCTATCAAAATAAGATCCAAATCTGTCAAAATAAGATCCAAATGTATCTCCCATCAAAACCATATATACCACGTATACTCCCCCTAGATACAAGCTACTCTCTCGATCGTCACAGGTCACACTCCCCCTATCTCTATGCCTTCTCCCCCTTTGGTAACAAGCACCAAAAAGAGAGGGAAAACTACTAAGCGCTCGAGGTCGTAGGTGGTGATGGTGCAGCGACGTCCATTGAAGGCTCTATGCTGGGCTACTCCTGTGTCGTATCCTGCTGCTCTCCCTGAGTCTCTGCCACCTAAGCATCAAGCTGCTAAAAGAAAGTAAGATCCTTTGGTGACTCAGACCCTCTGTCATGTCCTGCTGTGACTATGGTGGTCTCCTGCACAACAGATGCCTGAAGGAGACTGAGGTCGGTCTCATCTTGCTGAGTGAATCCTCCTCGTACTAGATCCTGTGCTATCTTTGATGTGACAAGAGTAGAAACTGTAGCAGAAGAAGGTAGAGTTACGATAGAAGCTGTATCTGTCTATGGGGCTGTCTGAGTGGTGTGCACTATCTCTGAGAAGGTCGGGCTCCTGATAGGTAGCTGCTGAGAGGTGGAAGGTATTGACATCTGCGATGCTGTCGACTATGCGGGTGAGGTGAAAAGAGCATACACCGAGAAAGCGGACAATGGGGAGAACTGAGTAGGTAATAAAGACTGTCCTGCTCCCCCTGTCGGTAACTCCCCTGAAAGTGAAGGCAAGCCGTTAGACTGTGTCGTCATCATCGTAGTAAAGAGGCCTCTCTGAGTCGGAAGCTGCTGATCCTGTGGTAGTATAGGGACTCCTGACTATTGACTAGCCTGTCCTCGTGTAAGCTCTGTCATCTGACTCATCAGTTGTGTCATCAACCTCATCTACTGCTGTTGGAACTCTGCCTGCATCCTCAGCACATCTATGATCTGACGCCTGTCCTCAGTGGTGCTTTGGATGAAGTCACACAGGCGTCCTGCAAGAGCTACAACGGTGGAGGTGTTATCTGTCTCTATAGGTGCTGGTTGAGGTGGTGCACCCACGCTGCCTGACTCAGGAACCACTGTCTTTGGATGAGTCTTCTGCTTGTGAGTGATTGGCGGCGACTCCTGCTCGTCCGTCTGCTGACTGGAGGTGGAATGTGATCCCTTGGGGACTTGAGGTGCATAGCTGGTGGTCACCTCAGGGAATACCTTGTACTACTCCTCCGTCACTAGTTCTAGTCTCCTCAAGAGATAACAGATATATGGTCCATAGAATAGGTGACGACCTCCAACTCTCTCAGAAATAACCTCCTCCATCTCGGTAATCATGAAATCGGTCAAGTCAAACATCTGCCTACTAAGCATAGCTGCAACTACCCACTGGTTGATAACCAGAGGAGGTGTTGTGTTGCGATTGTGGGGTTTGGAACATGTTGTTCTGAAGTCAGATCGATTTGTGTTTCGTCTCTAACCAAATCAACTTACCAAGAACCTTTTGGAAGATCGGGAACCCTTGTCCACATCACCTACATGTAGACCTGCCTAGTTATGACTTGATCCCAATGCCAAACCGATATAGGGCACTAGAATTTACTAAGTTCACTGGGCAGGATAATGCTACAACCATTGAGCACATCAGTCAATTCTCGGTCCAGTGTGGTGAGGCTGGTGCAACTGAAGCATTAAGGATTAGATTGTTTCCCTTGTCGTTATCTAGATTGGCCTTTTCTAGGATCGTATCTTTGGCTTCTAATTCAATCATCACTTCGGTCGATCTGGAGCAGAAGTTTCACAAGTATTTCTTCGTTGAAACAAGGGAGATCAGGCTATCAGACCTAATTGCTGTGAGGCAGAAGGTTGGTGAGTCAGTGCATGAATATGTCCAGAGGTTCAGGGAAGTGCGCAGCAAATGCTTTAGCCTGCAATTGCCCGACACCCAGATGGCAGAGATCACATTCAATGATCTGGTTGTGCCCTTGAGAGAAAAGTTTCCTTCTACAAAGTTTGAAAGCTTAGCTCAGTGTTGACGGTCGTTAAGTACCAATTTTGACCATCAATATACCTATAAACATAGGAAGACTTAGCATTTCATACCCGCATGTTAGTTAGGAATAATAAGATTCTACTTGTTCTTGGAGATTTATGTGCATGTAGGGATTTGATATAAAAAAAATGGAGAAATGGAGCATAATCTAGAAAAATACCATTCCAGCAAATGGGACGGTGCCAACTAGACTTCTCTTGGATTGCATACATGGCTGCACAGGATTCCTCCAGAGAACACCGGCTTAAAATACAAGAGAATCCACCTATCTGCCACCCCGAGGAAGCAGAGGGTCAGAGGCCCTACTCCCTGGTCGGGCGACCAAGGGGGAGGTCGGCCGACATGGTCCTAAGGTGGTTCAACCTCCCCTTCCACATGTCACTCCCTTAGCTCTTTGGCAACGTTGGTGGCCCGAGGTTCCGTGGCAGTTACTCCCCATTTCCAACCTATGGGTCCTATGTAAAGAAGGGGAGAGCTTCACTCCAACACACACACACACTCAAGAGTTACTTATTTCCCTCTTTCACTTACTAGTTTTCTAGTCCTGGTGGTGTTTAGTTTAGGTGAAGCCTTGCTCAAGTCTCCAAGTCATAAGAGTATTGGTATGGCTCTTGTATCATTTTCTTTAGTCTCATGTATTATGACTTTGTTCTTTTTAATTAATATAGTTCTTCCATATAGTTGTGCTTATGAGATGTGTTCCTTGTTTAGTTATATATCATATTTATGTAATAGGACTTTATGCTTTCATGATGATATAGACTTGTTACCTTGTTGTCATGATTGACATACATCTTGACTATAGTCTAAATGTTATAATGCTAGTTATAGTTTAGTCTAATTGTTATGTCTCAACATGAATTTGATATCCACGTAGATTTAGAGAAAGCTTAACATTTCATCTCTAGTCAAACGTTATTAATCATAGACCCTAATAACTAATCTCATTTTCAAAGGTAATTACTGTCAACACCAATATTCTTTCAAGCAGGGTTTTGGAGGACCTCCACCCTGACTTATCTTCACTGCTGCTATGCTCACAATCTACATGCTGCATTATTGTAACGTCAGTGTTGTTGCCCTATCCGTGAATCCCTATATCATATTACGTTCTTCAGCACCTTCCCCTGCCATTTTTGTCACCTCCTCCTGAGATATGGTCTTTTGACGGTGGGCAAAGACATCTCTAGAAAAGGTCAATGAGGGAACTAGAGAGGAGGGCCACGTGTTAGCGAATAACATCTCGGGAGATTTCATAGTTTTGGATGCTCTTGTGCTCCTACAATAAAGATACATTAAAAAAATGTACCAAAGTTTGCACAAAAATGTGAATGAAAGTGCATATTTTTACCAATACCAAAGTGCAATACTGCTTCCTGAGGTCTAAAATATTTTTGGCACTTCGATGCTTTCCGACCTTTTTTCAGATAAGATAACACACAGGAATCAGAATTTTCTGATGCGTGCATTAACTCTGCTGTTGTACAGGCAGATAAATCGACCTTAGGAAGTGACGCAAATGGGTCAGTTGGGCCTTTTCATGCATCAGCCTGCTATTCACACTTGTTGCTCATAGGCCATGTGGAGTCCAGAACTGCGATGGCAGTTCAACGTTTGTTTTGAGTCTAGGAGCAGGCCGTCACGGGCTCACGGCCATTCTCTATTTGATCTTCTATGAGCCTATTCTGGGCCCTAGATCATCTCAGTAAAACTGTTAGGCTATCTCTAATGGGTCACCCATTGGGTTGGACAATATGAAAAACAACCCTTCAATCGATGATCCAAATAGAAAATCTATTTTGGACGACCCCTCACCCGCAACCCACAAATTCACCTCTTCCTCCCGTGACCCATAACGTGTCTGCCGCATCGTCGCCCCCAACTCCCGAGCATGCCGACCGTCTGAACTCCACTCCAGTCGTCGCCGCATCCACCCGACCGGCCTAGCTCCTCCCCCACCTGCCCGCTCGACTCCACTCCGGCTGTCACTGCATTCGCTCGCCCACCAAAGGTCTACTCCAGCTGCCACCGCATCTGCTCGCTTCGCCCGAGCTCCTCCCCAGCCTACTTGCCCGAGCTTCACTCTGGCTGCCGCCACATTTGCTCGCCCGCCCGAGCTCCTCCCTAGCCCACCCGTCCGAGCTCCACCCCAGCCCACCTGCTCGAGCTTCACTTGTGCCATCGCCGCATTCGCCCGCCCGTCCGAGCTCCACTCCGTCTGACCGAGAACGACCGAGCTTCCGGTGGTCGGGCGAGCCAATTTTCAGTCTTCCATTGGAGATCCTCATTTTTGGACCCTGCCCTTTCGGTATTGTGACCACCCATTCTTGCATTTGGGTCTTCAATTTGAGTCTCCACCATTGGAAATAGTCTTAGGACTATTCAAAGTGTCCTAATTGACCTAAAAAAGTTCTAAAAAAATTTGACCTAAAAAAATAATCAAAGCGTCCTAACGATATGGAAATCATCTGAAGGTGCTCCTCTACCCTCCAAAACATGGTCTCCAAAATAATGTTTTTGACCATTAATTTTTAAAAACAACTTTTATTAGAATCGAATAAACATATCATATTAAGATATATTCTTGAGGCACATGTGCTTTCACGAATAAAAATATAATAAAATTATTTTATTTGAAAATGAAATCTAGAGACTCATTATAGTGCTTGAGAAGAACGTGTCGTTCCTCTCCCTCTGATTATTATGAGTTGTCGATCTAATTAGTGTTTGAAACAACCTATAGCTTAACGTAAGCGTGGATAGTTTAGTAATCCCATATCCTCTTTCCCTAATCGAGGACTACTGTGACTAGCATGACGGTTGCCGGTCGTCTGCCCTAACCACTCACACAGATCTTCCTCAAGGCGTACGACTACATGCAGGTCCACGCATTAAGCACTAGTAACATGAATCAGTGATTATGTTGTAAACTGCTATTGGGCCAGGCCCACCTTCTGAAAGAAGGCCTCCTGGCCCATGTGGGCTGTTTTATCGAATTTGGGTCCAATACGAAGTAGAGTTCCCCCCCTTATAAATAGTTAAGGAGACATCCCATTATAATTCACCAAAAATATTAAAATAAAAATTTTTGTCTCCTCTATTCTTGTGTTTTATGATGTCTGACCTCATGAAGAGAGAATTTGATGTGCTTACTCCCCATGGAAGTAATTACCTGTCTTGGGCCCTTGATGCTGAAATCCTCCTTAGTGACAAAAATCTCTTGAAGACAATTTTACCTAAACAAGGGGATACTGCCGTAACAGATATGGAGAAAGCTCAGTCCTTGTATTTCTTGAGGCATCACATATGTACTACTTTGAAAAATGAGTATATTACCGAAAGGAACCCCAAGGTCTTGTGGGACTCATTGCGTTAACGCTTTGAGCAAATTGAAATAGTCTTACTCCCTAAAGTGGAGCGTGAATGGCAAAATCTACGCTTCCAAGACTACAAGACCGTTGAGGAATACAATACCGCACTCTATGGTATTGTTTCACGCATGAAGTTATATGGCAAAGATCTTGGAGAACAAGATCTCATTCATAAGACTCTCTCCACCTTTCACCCTAAGCTCACTCATGTGAGCCGCCAGTATAAGATGGATAAATATAGCACTTATGTCACCCTGAGCAATGTATTGCAACAAGATTAGGGGGAGGATGAATTGATCAAGCAGAATCATTTGTCTCGTCCTACTGGCTCTATGGCACCGCAAGAAGCGAATGCCACATCATTCACGAATAATAACGACATGGGTAAAGGAGCTCCAAAGACGCCACAGAGGGCACCTCCGAAGGCGCAAAACAAGCCCAACAAGTTCAAGAGGTACAATAGAGGGAAGTCGAAGAAGACACCTCTAGTGAGAAAGTATGGCAAACAGGATCAGAAATGTTACAAGTATGGCACGAATGGACATTGATCTAAAATTTGCCATACTCCTAAGCACATTGTCGACATGTACCAAGAGCTCAGGAAGATGCTTGCGGAGCATGAAGCCAAAAGTTTTCTCATCCATCAAAGAAAGCATGTACTACACTTATGTTAAACCACATAAAGAGTTTGCTGCATTCAAGACCGTTTTTAGCAACCAAGAAGCCTATCGAACATGGCACGATAGATTTGGTCATCCTGACCTCAATATAATGCAAAGAATCACAAAGAATTTGAAAGGTCACAAATTCAAGACCAAATATTTCGAAAGCAAGAAGATTTTTTGTGCGTTGCATATGTAAAATGAAAGCTAATCACTAGACCCTCAAAGCTTAAGATTCAAGCAGAATCGATGGCATTCCTTGAACGAATTCAAGGTAATATATATGGACCAATTAGCCCCATGTCCGGACCTTTTTGGTACTTCATGGTGTTAATAGACGCTTTCTCGAAGTGGAGTCATGTATGTCTATTATCTACTAGAAACCATGCATTTGCACGGTTAACAACTCAGATCATACAATTGAAAACTAATTTTTCGGATCATAGAATCCAATCCATTAGGATGGATAATGCCGAAGAATTTACCTCGAATATGTTTAATAACTATTGTATGAGTATGGGCATCAAAGTGGAACACTCTGTACCCCACGTGCATATACAAAATGGCCTTGCAGAATCATTAATTAAGAGGATCAAGTTGATAGCGTGACTATTATTGCAGAATTGCTTATTGCCTACCTCTTGTTGGGGGCACATAGTGTTGCACGCAGCAGCACTAATACAATTGAGGCCATTTTCTACATATGAAAAATCACCATTAGCAATGGTACGTGGTATAATACCAAATATTTCCCACTTACAGAGATTTGGATGTGCTGTATACATCCCAATTCCTCCGCCTCAGCAAACTTCAATAGGTGCACAACGGAAACTCAGAGTTTACGTTGGCTATAAAAGCGCATCCATAATCAAGTATTTAGAGCCATCCATCGGAGATTTGCATACGGCTCGCTTCGTTAATTGTATTTTTAATGAAGAATATTTCCCAACATTAGAGGAAGGAAAGTATCTCTCTAGGGATGAATGTCGCGAAATAGAATGGGAAACTAAAGGAATCCAAGGAATGGATCCTCGCTCTAAAGAAACTGAACTCGAAGTTCAGAATATCCTCCACTTACAGAGGGTTGCTAATGTGCTGCCAGAAGCTTTCACCAACACAAGAGACGTTGTGAAGTCTCATATACTAGTTGCAAATATACCTGAAAGAATAGAAATCCCATTTGATGAGGATGACTATATGGAATTTCAACCTCCTTCCTCAATATCAAAGAATGCTAGGAAGAGGGAGAGTGAGCCGGTAACAAAGGCAACAAAGAAGCCTAGAGTACAAGCTCAAGCTAAAGCTCCTAGGAGACGTCCTGTGGAGAAGAAGCCTAAGCAAATTACTCAAAATAATAATATAGAAGGTGAAAACAAACCACACGAAGTGGTGAGACTTGAAGAAGAAAACCCAAGTGAGAATGTGCGCACATTTGATACTTACAAAGGGTTACCGGAAATTCCTGATCTAAACACACCTCTAAGTGATGTGGATCAAGAAAATGAAAGAATAGAAGAAATCTCAATGAATTATGTTGAGACTAGAGTAGTATACAACAGAAAGACAATTAATGTCGACTCATACTTTGCCAATACGATTGCAACACCGATTGATTTAGAATCTAAACCAAAGTCAATGAAGGAATGCAAGAAGCGTCCGGGCTAGCCAAAGTGGAAAGAAGCAATCTGCGTAGAGTTAAACTCGCTAAAGAAAAGAGAAGTGTTTGGCAATGTAAGTCTTACACCAAAAGGTATCTTTCCAGTGGGTCACAAATGGGTGTTTGTCAGGAAGAGAAATACTCAAAATAAAGTGACTAGATACAAGGCGAGACTCGTAGCTCAAGATTTCACGCAGAGACCAGGAATTGACTATGAAGAAACCTACTCTCCCGTAATGAATGAAATTACTTTCCAGTATTTGATCTCATTGGCAGTGAATATGAATTTGCAAATGCGACTTATGGATGTCGTAACTGCATACCTATATGGAACATTAGATATAGAAATCTATATGAAAATTCCAGAAGGAATCGAAGTCCCAAATGAAGAAGAACACAAATTATATAGTGTCAAACTTCAGAAGTCACTATATGGTTTAAAGCAATCTGGGAGAATGTAGTATAACAAACTCAGTAACTTTTTATTGAAGAAAGGATTCTTGAAGAATGATGATTGTCCTTGTGTATTCATTAAGAAATCAGAGAAAGGTTATTGCATAATCTCTATTTATGTTGATGATTTGAATATCATTGGCACTACACAGGACGTCGAAGATGCATGTTCTTACCTAAAGACTGAATTTGAAATGAAAGATTTGGGTAAGACTGTATATTGTTTAGTCTTGCAACTTGAACATACCCACAAAGGGATAGTATTGCACCAATCAAACTCTACCAAGAAGGTATTAGAGAGATTTAATATGAAAGATGCATATCCACTCAGATCCCCTATGGTTGTGAGATCACTCAATGTAGAGGAAGATCCATTTAGACCAAGGGAGAAAGGTGAGGAATTATTAGGACCTCAATACCCATATCTTAGTGCTATTGGAGCATTGATGTACCTTTCAAATGGTACAAGGCCTGATATAGCCTTTGCTGTTAATCTACTTGCAAGATACATCTCGGCACCAACTATATGACATTGGAATGACATCAAGCAAGTCCTCAGATATCTGAGAGGAACTGAAGATATCGGATTATTTTTCAAGAAGAATGCAGGTGTAACCCTCGTGGGGTATACTGATGCTGATTACTTATCCGATCCACACAAGTCAATCTCACAGACTGGATATGTGTTCCTATTTGGTGGAACGACTATTTTATGGAAGTCGACAAAGCAGACGATTGTTGCTACATCAACGAATTACTCTGAGATCATTACATTATTTGAAGCTGCTAAGGAATACATCTGGCTCAGGAGGATGTCAAGTCATATATTGGATACTTGTGGAGTGACGCATACTTTATCCCCTATAATTATCTATGAAGATAATAAAGCTTGTATTTCACAAATACAATCGGGATACATAAAGTCGAACAGGACGAAGTGTATGTTACCTAAATTCTTCCACACGCATGAGTTGCAAGAGAAGGGAGAGATTTTGGTAACTCATGTCCGCTCTTGTGATAATCTTACATATATGTTCACAAAGACATTACCAGCTTGCACTCTTGAAAAGTGTCAGCATGACATTGATATGAAAAGACTTAAAGAAGTGCTTGGAACAGGGGAGAACTTTGCTAAGTACATCACGTCCCGATAGGAATCATCTCGAAGATGATTCATATCGTTTATGAAGATCGATAAGCATTAATTATGAAGATTAAAGCATTGTACAATTTTTCCCTTATGAGTTTTTCATATGAAGTTTTCTCATTAAGGTTTTTGATGAGGCAATACGTGCAATACAAGTGATGGTAATATGTGCTCTTTTCTGTATTTTTTCCACTGAGTTTTTAAGGAGTTTTTGAGAGACATATTTATCGTGATAAAGAGCCCAAGGGGGAGTATTGTAAAATGCTATTGGGTTAGGCCCACCTTCTGAAAGAAGGCCTCCTGGCTCATGTGGGCTGCTTTATCGAATTTGGGCCCAACACGAAGTAGAGTTCCCCTTATAAATAGTTGAGGAGACACCCCTATTGTAATTCGCCAGAAATATTAAAATAAAGAATTTCGTCTCCTCTATTCTTGTGTTTTACTTTTTTGTTCTCTGTCGTGATCTTCGTGTCGTGCGATCCGCTGATAACTCAACAGATTACACAGGGTATTCCTCAAACATTAATTAATTAGAGCACATGGGCCAGACTAGTTTCTTTGTCCGATGGCAACATATTGCTCGGGCTCCTTCCTCCAGCTCAGGAGGAAGGTCTGACCGTCTGAGCACCGTTCCATGGCGGTTGCGCAAGAGCAAAGATAGAGGACACTAAATTGACTGCGGGTAGAAACGACTACCCTTGGTCATATCGTTTCTAGGGCAACTGCTCCCGTGTTAGGCTAGGATTAGAGAATGGATTCATTAGAATGGATAAAAACAAAACATAAAAAGGACGATATGTTATACTGGTCCGCAAGATCTTGGTCCCAAACGTTTTCTTCAATAAAATCTTGTGTCTTTATGGAGCCAAATCCACCATTCGTACCGGTGTTTCGGCAGCTCTGGTCATCTCAGCCTCCTGTTGGCCATTGTTCTTTTGTCGTAGTAATGGTTCCTGTGGCTAAGTGCCATGGATGATACTGGATAGGTGAAAGTACTAAACTACCATCTATCTAATTAGAAAAAAGAAAAAAAAATTATACTGACTCACCAGTATTAATACCGGTCCACAATTAAAATATATTTTAATAGGTACCTCTCTATCTTTAACTGTTAGATCTAATTAAATAAACATTTATGATTAACTCAAAGCATCATAAGATTTCTCGTCAAGATTTGATTGGAATCTTTTTAAAAACTACTATAAATATTCCGGCACTATAAAGACGACTAGTGCTCTCTCTAATTTATTATTGATAATAACTATGTATTTATATTTTTGTTACAATTTTTTATACATCTGTTAAGGTGCTACAAGGTGCGGTAGCACTAGATCTCCCCTCATAGACTTCCTCTATTTCTGATTTTGTGTGGCCTGCATTCTGGGTTTGGTTTCAGTTTGTTTCACTAGCTCTGCTACACCAGCTGTACTGCATATTGCTCACACCAAGCTGCAGAAATGAAAATCAAAGTCTAGCTAGATGCTTGTAGGGATGGACCCACCGCACATAAGTTTTCCGGGTAAAACCATTTGTTCGGGTTAATTAGTTTCGAGTGGAGTGAGCAGAGGGAGACTGACACGAGTTTTCTAATAACCTGGTGGCCACTGAACTCGATGCGCGCACACGGAGATGCCAACTTTGGGTGAAGAGGACAAGCGTCCTATATTATCGTCAACCGTCCAAGCGTCGACCAAGTCACACACGTGCGACACGTCAGCCTTCCCAACACACCAACAACAGATTCCTCCCCCTCCGCCGCCACCACTACCACGCAGTCCCCTACCACGACTAAAGTCCACGACACATTATACATCATCCAGCTCAAACGAAACGAAGCAGCATCTGAACGCAGCACCAAACAAACGATGGAGAAGCAGGAGCAGGAGCAGGAGCAGGAGCAGTGGCAGGGCGCGGCGGAGGCGCGGCTGCCGTCGACCCCGGCCGCCGCCGCGTGGCCGCACATCGCCGACTTCTTCGCGCTGCACCGGTACCTCCCCGGCATCGACGTCTGCAAGCCCGTGGACGGCTCCAACGAGGTCCGGCCGGGGTGCGTCCGGTACTGCGCCTCCTTGGCGCCGGGGACGGAGGATGAGGTGGCCACGTGGGCGCGCGAGGAGCTGGTGGAGCTCGACGCCGGCCACCGCCGCCTCGCCTACGCCGTCGTGGGAAGCAACATGGGGTTCGGCCGCTACGTCGCCTCCATGGCCATTCTTCCTCTCGGGGAGGAGTCGCCGGAGGTGGATGCCGGAGGTAAAGGAGAAGGGTGCAGGCTGGTGTGGGCGTTCGAGTGCGAGCCCGTGCCGGGGTGGACCAGGGACGGGCTGCTCGGCTACCTCGACGGCGGCGTCAGGAGCATCGCCGCGCGGATCGAGGAAGCCGCCATTCCTCCGGGACCAGTTGGAGGAGGAGCTGTCGCCGCTTGACGCGATCCATATTCCAGCTGACTTGGCTCTTGGTCAATCTCTACCTTATTAGCTTGATCACCCACTTCTATATATTTTTTTATTAATCGTCTCATGCCATCAGCAGCGACTAATGCATACGGTTAATCATACTGTATATCATTGGGTGGTTGTTACTGAATTGGCTCTTGTTTGTTTCTCGTCAAATATCAACTGTTCCTGCTCTGCGCCTTCGTGCCGTGGGTGGTCATCAGCTGAACGGAACCCGAGAGAAGAAAGGGACGGGACCCTTTGTTGGTTTGTGATTCATGACGCTTTGTTTGTTTCCTTCTTCTCTTCCAGTAGCGATAGATGGATGATGCCGACCGAATGCGATGTGTGAAAGCTGTTTGCAAGATTTCTCTGTTGGCCGTGCGTGTGTTTGCTTGGTTGCATTATTCACCAATGGAGGAGACGCGACGAGATAAATCGTTAGCCCGGAGAGTGGAATCATCATCAGCTTTCATATTCAGCATATCGGCCAGACAAGATGAAGAGAGGATCGATCTCTCTCGGCCGTAAGTGGACTCCGGTATCGTTGCACCGGCCTTGCTCTCTCTGCCTTTCATTCGTTATTAGTTAGTGGACCTCGAAAGAGAACATACATACATACTGTCACCAACAGAGAAAGTAGGGAGTCCTTTTGATCGGATATATACCCATTGATTTTATTGATCGATGGAATAGCATATGCATGGGTCTCTCTCTGTCCCACTTTGCTGCATTGCTTTGTGTTGAACTCCGGTGGCTTGCACTGGCCAGCCTGTGACGAGTGCGCGAAGAGACTTGGAATCAGATTCCTGGCACCTGTGGGCGAAAAATGAAAGTTTGCTTTGGGCACCCGGATTGAACTGTGTACATGAATCCACACGACGTAAAATGCATTCTTCCTTGCGTTGAGGTCTGCAGATCGATCGACAATGTACTTCACTACCCGATTAACTTTCAAAATGCCCAAGCACATGGCCTGATGGCCATCCCTGTACTACTTTTTTACGGACTCCACCACCTTTCAAACATTTGAACTAGGCACACGAGTCAAAATCATGTCCCACTCAACTGCATCTCATTCCCAGTCCCAGCTATACATGTTGTGAAAGAACATTGAAAACAGACATCAGTAAGCTTTCTCAGTAGTCGGAACTATAGATGGCCAAACAGGCGGCCTGGCCCGGCACAGCTCGGGCCTTAAAAGGCCCGACATGATTATTTTCGGGCCGGTATGGCATGCGGGCCTTTTCGAGCCGAGCCATTGACCCATGGCCCGGCACGTGTAGTCAATTTTATGTCGGGCTGATCCGTTAAGCCCATTAACATATAGTCCATTAGTGATTTTTCAGCCCATTATTTATGTAAATGATGAAAAATAAGGAAAAAAGAGAGGTAAGGTTGGGGTTTGAACCTAATACCTCTTGAAATCAAAGTTATAACTCTACCACCACACCACTCAATTCTTATTGAGAAGATATAAAATACGAAATGTATTTAGAAAATATTTCATGCCGTGCCCGTGCCGCCCACCGGGCTGGACCTCCGACCCAAGCACGGCACGGCGCCTCGGGTCGTGCCGGCCCGTGCACGAACTGATTCGGGCCGTGCCATGCCTGGGCCGGGTAAAAAATATCATACTTCGGGCCGACCCAGTAGACACGGCCCATTTGGCCATCTATAGTTGGAACGAAACGACTCCTGGTTATATGGGCCACTCTTGGTTGTGGATAGAGCGAGGAAGCCCAAGAATGAAGAACAACCCATCTGTACAAATCCATGTTTCTGAGTCCTGGGACATGGATCGGGCTGTCTTATTTCCAAGACAAGACACCAGCACGCTGCATTTTTTTATTAATAATCAACTTTTTATTTTTTTAATATTAATAACAGCCACTTTTCAAAATTGATAAAATTAAGAGCCCTGTCGCCCAACCAACAGGCGACTAGGCCCACATGACACATGTATCGCCCACGGGACGCGAGACTGCTGCAGGAGGTTTTCTTCTTTTTCCTGATTTATTCTTTGTTAACACTTAAAGGTCTCAAAAATAATGATTAGAAAAACTTATATATTTATAAAATGTATACTGATTTTTATAGAGTAGACATTGAAGCACCCATTTGAGCATATAAAAGTCCACAAAGTGTTAGGAATTAAGAGATATAAATATATAAATGAGACTAGTTGTTAAGAACTAATTGATTCCTGTACATATTAGACTATTTTTCAAAGCTTTTAAGCAAACCTTTAAAAAAAACTGAAATCATTATATAGGGACGTTTATCATGGGAGACCGATAGCATGGGGCCCACATATCATGAGACTTACTACCACAATAGACCCACCATATGTGGGATCCATGATGTGATGTGCGGGTTCATCACATGAGTCTTCTTTCTTTCTCCTATATGAAGGGATTTTATGAAAATATAACTAAGTACAGACTCCTTACATCAAAAGCTGACAATCTTATTTCATGATAAAAATATTAAAAGTTGATAACCTGAAATTTTACATAAGTATGTTTCATGTAGAGAAATATCATACCTTAAAAAAGGTAAAAGTATTTAAAGTTTATTTCTGAGATCTTAATGAAAGGAAAAGGTACTAATACTGTCCTGTAAGGTATCTATTCTTTACTCTAGTAAGGTTAAGCTGGTTAAAATGTGCTAAAAAAGCTCACAAAAAACATTTAAAAAAACGGGTTGACTTCTAGGTAAGGTTAAAAAAATAAACAAGGATAAAAATGTAATTGTTCATCCTGTTGACTGAACTTAGTCACATTTAAGTATTTTCATTTTGTCATCTATTCAGAGATTGATGCATAAGCTAGAAGTTAGCCTAAGCCAGATCTTAAGGTCATCAAATTATCCTAATAAAGCACCTTGAAATCATTTCACAACAGTCATTGAACAAACTTTACGACGACACTGGTCAAATAGATGAAGAAACTTTCAGTATCTCTAATAATTATTAAGTGTAGGAAAATTTAGCAGTTAATGGTCGCTTAAATGCATGGTCGTACTTCCATTTCATGATGTTGGCAGTCGCAGCAGCAAAATGAGAAAAGTTTGTCACAGCAAAGAACTACCATATCATTTGTTTACCTCCCAAAGAAAAAGAAACAATTTTCCAGTACAAAGCTTCAAAGTTTGCCAAATAAGAAAATATCGACCCACAACATCTGGGACCCACGATGTCAAGTTCCAAAACATGAGCCATCCTTCTCTCTCTGAATAAAGTGGATCCTATAAATATGAATAAGTACACTCGCCTGACACGGTGAATAAAATACAAAGCAAATATCTTAGTCCTTTACTCATTTTTAACATCACTTCTCCACTCCACGTGATCCTTGCAAGAACCGAATCAAAGCCATATTCTCCACAACCACACCAATAAGAGACACCAAACTTTGTTGAAGCCACAAGATCTACCGCCTTTGAACTCATTGTGAAGATGGATTTAATTCGACAAACAAAAATCAGCCAAGTCAATGGAATGATGAAAGGAAAATCCCATCTCATTAGCTTTTCACCATTGCCGGATCGAAACGCGACAAAATGGGAAAGGGTCCGGAGAACCGTATCCATGATGACAACAATGTTTCTACCTTGTTGTTCCTGTCAAAGCACTTAAGTATCTATGTCATCTCATCAAAAAGGACGCCGGCATCATTGCTGGCGGGATCACCCTAGCCACCATAAATCCAACGACACCTAACCTCCTCGGAGAGGACAAGGGAACACCAAGATCCTAACATCATAGAATTTGGCAGGGGTAAACTTGAATTCGAAATCTATAACTCCAAACTAACAATACTAATAGAGAGACAGGACCTGCTCTCTCTAGCCACCGGTGAGAGAGAGAGAGAGGCCAAGCAGTGGCGTGGCGGTAGCATGCCCTAGGACTTTGAGTCTACGACGTTTGCTGTAGGTATATTTTGTACAATCCTGTCTCTCTCTCTCACTACCATAAAAAAACAACTGTAGCAGGTCAAAACCTACTATAGGCAGGGGCGGAGCCAGCGCAGGGCTTAAGGGGGTGCTGGTCACGTGTTATGGATTTTATTTGTCTTTTTAGTTAATTATTTATATAAAACTATCCTAATTTACTGACTAATCTTAGCTAACATTTTAGGGGCAAGGGGTGTTGCAGCACCCTCTGTGGCTCCGCCACTAGCTATAGGGGCGAGTTGGCCGCCTCACCGCACACTAGCGTAGCTGAAAATAAAAGGCTGTAGTAGCGGACATCCAGCGGTCGGAACAAACCCCCACTAAAGATGACATAGTAGCAACAGGTGACATCTTCACCCACTGCTACGCATCAACCCAAAATAAAAATAAAAAAACATGGGACTCGCCTACGTCCAGCACCGTCACGTTGCCGTGGAGGGAGTGTCCTGCCAGATCTGCCGCCCTGCTATCGAAGCTAATCCATCAGATCCAGGTGACACACCATCGATCCAGGCCACGCACCACCGGATCCGCGGATGCTGCCCGCAAGGCCAACATATCCGCCGCCACCCGCTCGGAAGGCCGACGGATGTGCCACTACTGGACCCACCGACCGCCACAGCGCCACCAGCCACCCCGCCAGACTCATTGACACCTGCCGCTTCGGCCCGTGAGGAGGCTGTATCCACCGCCATCGGATTCGGAAGAGAGGGTGGCACTAAGGAGGGGACCAGGAAGAGGGCACCGAAGGAGAGGGTCGAGCAGGGGTCACCGCTGAGGAGGGGGCCAAGAAGAGGGCACGGCCGGGGGAGGAGGTGTTAGGTAGGGGCCAAAGGAGAGGCAACGGCGGTGGGCAGGGGCAAGAGGAGAGGCAACGATGTTGAGACTTGAGAGAGAGGGGGAGAGAAATGTTTGAGGTGTTGACTAGGGTTTTCTTGTGAGAAAATTCCTTAGTGGCCATCAAAATTTTTTGTGTTTCCTTATTAGTCATAAAAAAATTTCAATTTCCCTAGTGGCCATCGAGTTAAATATTTTTGCCTTATTGGCCATCATAGTGTTAAACTTGGAGAAGAAAAGTCATTTTTACCCTTTGTAGCATCTTTGTGATCAATGGTCCTTATTAACCATGAAATCAAAAAACAATATTAGTTAATATTTAATTTATAAATCTGAACATCATGAGTATGTATTTTTGAATTTTGGACAGCCACAACATGTATTTTTTTACATTAATAAAAATAATATATCTGCTAAATAAAACTTAAAAGTGCATACTCATATTCTGTTCATATTAACAAACTATATTAATGAAATTCTATGATTAATAAGAAACATTTGCACAAAATGTTGTTCGGGGCAAAAGTATCTTTTATTTTTCAGTTTTAGCACTAGGATGGCCAATTTGGCAAAAAATTTCAATCCAATGGCCACTAGGAAACTTCAAAAAAATTTATGTCCAATAAGGAATAAAATTTTTTTCTAATGACCACGAAAGAATTTCCCCTAAAAAGAAATCCATGGCAGAAAATCTTGTCAGTCTTCCCGTCTATTCTATACATGAAAGCTTTGAGGTGCTCCCTATTCAAAGGTAGCAAACCAAAAAACTGAGCAAAGCCGAGCCAAGCTGGACTTTGTTCTCTTCCGATTTGTGTTTTTACATGGAAAGTACTCCTTGCTGAGGTGAACTTGCGTTTTTACGGGCGTTAATAAAGGGCAATTTCACTGCCGTTCTAATTAAGGAAACTTTGAGCAACCTTCTCAGCCACAAATGAGATCAGTGCATAAACGTATCGCAAGAGCATAAATGCACAGTCGATGGTTCACGAGGATGGCGAGATCCATCACTAGCTAGCCGCCTAGCCTGCTCACTTTGTGGTTTAAACGAAAGCGGTTGAGGTATGTGCTCCTTTTGTCCTTTTACACCACCAACTTTTTACGTCCTAGGATGGTCCCGTAACTGGCCGGCGTCGTATTCGTACACCTTTCGTGCGCACGGGTTTTTCCCTTTTGCTACGCTGGAGCAGATATTTGTCGTCGTCGTGGCCTCCTCTCTTAAATCGTTTCAGTTATAAATGTCGTATATAGGTATATATATGATGGCATATATATGTCACACATGCATGCCATGTGGATAGTTTTTATGTATGCGCTTTGCTTTCCAGCCGTTCTAAATGAAGGAACATGGCACAGACAATACCATCATAACAGGCAAAACTTGAGTATAATATATCCTTGAATTTAGAAGTTTCAAATGTGATAGATTTGAATCACCGCATTAGTCCAGGTCTCAAGAGGACCCTATATATTATCCATAGACCCGACCCGAGACACAACCAAACCTAGATCATATGCCATCTCAACCTAAACGACAAGTATCACAGGTAAGGTTTCCTGCCTTTTTTTAAAAATATGTTATGAATCATCAATGATGGTGTGGGACTAAATCAAACAATCTCTCCCATATTGTGCATTAGCTGACACATCTCCCATTGCATCAGGTTTTCGATGTAAAGGCTCAACAATACTTGTTAGAATCCACAATAGTCTATAGCACACAAGCTCGCCGCTATACCTATGAGACCATGCATGCCCCAAGTTCTAGGTCCTAATGTTACAACCATAGAAAAGTGAATTCTAGTGTTCTTGCACTTCATATCACGAACCTTTTCACGATAAAATAAAGTCAAGGCCGTGACTTTTACTCGATTACCATATGACGGTTAAAATTCATGACGTCATTATCTAGCGCTATGCACCTCAGCTCCGAGCTTCTTGGAGCTTAAAATATGGCAGAACCGCTGATATCCTATTCGGGAATCAACTTGCAACGACAATGCCAGTGCCGAGGTGACAGCAATGATTTGCACACAAAGCTCCGAGCCTCCGATCCTCATGGAACATGACAGATAACTCCCTATAACCGTCACAATATCAAGAGCTAACTATGCAACATTGCTATCTGTGGCTATGACATATCTCTAACTGTCCAAAGCAAGATACTAGATCATAATGTTTCTCTATCCTACGAGCAAGTTGCTTAATTAATAATGCCCTCGCATCTAGCCTGATCTCACTCACTTAGCTTTCTTTCGGTTGTAGACATCTAGACTGATCTCACTCACTTAGCTTTCTTTCGGTTGTAGACACACAAGTTGCATACTTTTCCTCATAAGTGTATCATCAGCTCCTATATGCTACCAAGAAGATTTGTGCCTATAAATAGGATCTTGGTTTGTTAATACAAATCACTTACAAAGTAACCCGATGTACCTACTCCTGCAGCTTATATTTCAGCTAAACACGAAGACTGACATGCAGATCACGAGCATGCAAACTGGAAATGCCCTACTACTACAGCCGAAGGTAATGATGGCTTCATCTACAAGGAGGACGACCTATTTTTTTGCAATCATTTAGTTCTGTAAAGATCTTATAAATGTTTAAAGTGAATAACAACTCTGAGATGACACAATAATGCACTTCATTGATTTTTTAGATAATGATGCACCTCATTGATATACATACAGCTTATACAAGTTTCAATCGTTGCATATCCATGCATATACGTGATCGTTGCATTGTTTCATTCTTTCAGCCAAAGGATCAAGACCTGAGGCGATCCTTCTCGGAGTGCTTGTACAACGGCAAGGACCGGCTAGCCGTCCCCGCCGTCATCAGTGGCGGCGGCGGCAGCTCCGATGACGCGACAGAGACGGTGCGGTGCGCGTGCTGCAACGTGCCGGAGGACTGCACCGCCGCCTACATCCGCCGCGTCCGCGCCGCGCACTGCGGGAGCTGGGTGTGCGGCCTCTGCGCAGAGGCCGTCGGCGAGCGGCTGCGGCGGGAGCCCGGCGCCGGCGTGGAGGCGGCGCTGCGGTGGCACATGGCTGTGTGCAGGGACTTCAACGCGACCACCAGGCTGAACCCGAAGCTCTCCCTCGCGGGGTCCATGAGGGACATCGCACGGCGGAGCTTCAATCGCCGGACGTCGTCGTCGACGTGCCACGACGATGAGCTCCGCGCCGCTAACAAGACGATAGGGAGGACGATCAGCTGCCAGCCACGCTTCTTTGCGTGATCGCTCATTAATATGTTCATGCTTTCTGCCTTGCTTATATTACTTTGCTACTAGTTGTGAATTGTGAAGCTCACTGCATGTGTTCAGTTTTGGTTACCTCTCTCAGTTGCAGTTAGGACCTAGGAGCAACTTTGCTTTTAGCGACATCACACGCTCCATGTTCTTTTTTTCTTTGAGAGGACATCATCAATTCATCAGTCCAATGTAACGAATTCATGCCATGTAAATATTATTTGTGCTGTACTAGTTTGATAAACTGGCTAGTTGATTCCATTTTGTACGAAACTAGACAACCTGGCCCGCGTAATTGCGCAGGCTAGACACAAATTATCCTTATAATATTTTAATATTACTATAAATTATATAGCATACTACTAATAATAAGGGGCTTGCTAATTTTTAGCTGACTGAAAGTTTTGACAACTTTCAATCAATGTTTTGAGCCATCAGATCTGGATTCAATGGTTTATAATTATTATATAGATAACTCTACAAAACAAATTAAAATACAAAGTAACCAACCATCAAGACTGAAAGTTTCCAGTGGATTGAAAGGTAAGAAATATATAACAATAAATGATTATACTATAATGTGAAATACATTGAAACTGTCATAAAAAATTAGTTAAAATATGCAAAAAGGGCTTACCTCCACGCATATCCACAATTCTTGCCATCATGCTGATTAGATTGATAATGCTTGTACCTACAATAATGAAACGGAGGCATAGTTTATTTAGAAAGCACTTGTAGATACTATTGTTTTCTGTGAATTATTGTTCGCCAAGATTATATCTAAGAGATGGATCATGTTAACTTAGAGCTAAGTAAAATTATTATTTTTTGCACTGCCCGAATTCTAAAATTCTTGAAATAGAACTTAGTAGAAAATTCAAAATTTTCCCTCTATTAATTTTATTTATATCATATACCCTGTATTAACTTTATCCATCCATATTATGAGTTGGACGAAATATGCAATATATTACCAATGTGAATTATTAGTAAACTGATTGAACCTTGGATTATGTATTATATAACATGAATAGATGTAGCATAATATATGAATATATCCTATTTTTATCCAATATATATTTTCATTATTTAATTTTAATTAAGGCAAATTTATTTCATTACAACTATAGGATAACAAAATATATTTACTTATTTGATGTAGAATGGAATAACAACATATATTTACCACAGTGCAAGCTGAAATGTCATCTTAATTAGATACATTGTTTCTCATTATAGAAACTCTTGGAGGATTTTTAGTTTAGTATTATTTTTCTAGGCTAGTATTATATGCATAGGACTATAGGAGGTATATCTATTAGGTAAAATTATCTGGAACACACCAAGAAAGCGTGGCATCTTTCTGAATAGATCAACAAAATCATATTCACTTAGAACACATTACTATTCTGAGTGCTTTCATTTGTCACAAACTATGCTCATTTGGAATTCATTAGAATTCAGAACTTGGCATAAATATCTTATATTCTCTATCATTCAAAATGGTGCTAGACCTTTTGTGATTGTTTGCATGGTTTGCTCGATAAATTAAATATTAAAATAATAAGTAAACTATGCTAGCAATCGAGAAATAATCTACCTCTATTTTTTAACGACAGATAATGCAACAATGTATATTGGTGATGAGTTGTAAATTCTAACATATTTCATATATTAAGATAAAAAAAGTTAAAAATAATTATTAAATAGTCATAGTGTGGCATAGACGAGAGCTACCGGAATAATAGTATATTCCAGCTGAATACAATTTTATCGGTATGATTAGGACCAAGTCAAGCTTTATGCTGGTATGTTCTAGACAATTTTCCCATTTATATATTGTTGTTCTTTCCTTTCCATGATTTTTTTGGAATCTTGGGATTTCCCTTATGTGGGCATGCCATGAGATGGGTTGGATGCTACTATAAGCGATGCTATTATACTTCGCATATGTACACGGAAATAATATGGGTGATGCCATTGTACATGTATCATATAAAAATATGCTGGAGTCACGTAGGAAATGCCATTGTCTATTGGAATTAAATCTGCATGTAGACATTCAATTCTCTTTCATTGGATCTAATAACTACATGAATGTGATATCTAATAAAATAAAAAAAAGTTCTTTAGTTTCACGTTTAGATCCAACCTGGCTTATTATATATATAAGCTCAATACTAATTTATATGACTCAGCTGCAATTAGTTAAACTCACATTTGATATAGGTATGTTTCTGAATAGCTAAACAGGCTTGAGGCTTGTATGCGAGAATCAAAAGTATGCACGCACAGTCCATTAAGTGGCACCTTTCATTGCAGTACATGAGGCTGTCTTCAATTTTTCATTGCACCGTCTAAGCATTATTGCTGGTGGGATGATTAGTATGATCGTCAAGGCATTTAAAGCATGCTTTTGTTCAGCGTGGTGGATGCAGAAACATGGTTACCTTAGGTTAGTAGCTTCCTACTTTTGCTTTTCTGGGTGCTTCTCTGGATGACGTTGTGGCTGCCGATGGAATCTTGCTGCTCCGCTGCTTGGTGTTGATCTTCTCGACCAGCGAGCCTCAAAGACGATCTAATTAATCAATCGCTCACCACCGGACATAAAAATCGTGACCACCAGCTTGTCCAATGGCCTGTTGCAGCCGCAGTGATGTCGGATCCGCCATTATCGTCTCGTGGTTGAGCACACGGCTTTTCTCCGTCTTGCTGTACGGCATGGCCACTTGATGGATGCAGCCTCCGCCTAGCTTGTGCAAATTGTTCCATTCACATATGTCGTGTCCAATATTCCAGATCGATATTGCCATGAGCCATCGTTTTTTGGCACGCCGCCTGGTGCTCTAAACCAACTCCTAGATTCAGAGGAGATGAGCACCGTCATTTTATAGATTAGTAGTAGATCAGGTTAAGGAGAGGGAGAAGTGGGCATCAAGGGCCGGATATCCTCCTAATATTGCGTTATGATGAGTTCAATGGCTAGATGTTTTGCTTTTTTATGAGAATTTCTAGACTATTTCTCTTTTTTTCTAGACATCATGGTGAAAAGTTCATCTCCTTTTATTATTAAATAAATAGATTGGAGACCGTAGGAGAAATGGATGTACATAGACGCAAAACTTTCACTGGATGGTTCAGAAAAGTTTATAAACTCTGCAATGTTTATAAAAACCTAGAATTAACTTCTAAATGGTCCATTTATTTTCAAAATAACTGTAATAATTTCTGAACTTACTTTAATTTGACAAGTTCTTAAATCTGCAATTTAAACAGTTTTTAAAGCATGATATAATCTATTATATATATATATATATATATATATATATATATATATATATATATATATATATATATATATATTGAGCAATAAAAGGAGCCACCACGTTTGCTTTTAAGGTCTCGAAATTCCCACATTAATCAGAGAAAAAAAAACAAAAAAAATTATCCACCACTGCAATTATAAAATTTTAGTCCAAAATACCCTTATTCCTCTGAATTAATTACCCACCATTGCCATTTTCTTTTTACAATTGACGTGTTCCTCTATTCCTCTTAATTAATTACCCCATTGCCATTGACATGAGAGAATTAATGTGAGAGAGAGAGAGAAAAAAAAGGAAAAAAGAAAAAATTACCCACCAGTTTTATTAAAAAATTAGTCAAAAATTACCCCTATTCCTATTAATTCATTACTCAAGATTACAATTTTTCTTTTGTAAATGACGTGAGGGAAAAAATTTCTTGCTCATTATTGTTCTCTAATTGTTTGGGTGGGCTTTTTTTTTAAAACAATCCAATATGAGTAAGTCAACTAGGAACAATCACTTATATCATTCTTTCCTTTTCTTTTCTCCAGCAATGCATAGCCGTTTCCCATACGAGTACATGTTATGAGCTACTATACCAAAGTACTACATAGAAACAACTGGCACCACCATTTGCGACGGGAAATCTTAGTTTGAGGTGCTATCGGTGTCCAGACCTCATTGGCGCATGTCACAAAGATGTGAAATCGATAGAAATGCGTATCTAAACCGTTCGGTTGCTCATGTGGACTGTTATGAGCTGCCGCAGTGTCCTGATATTTGTCATGCACATGATATTAATGTTGAAATCATACTATCAAGTGCAATGACGTTAATAGCTAAGCATTTGACAATGAAGCATGTGGGCGGGGTCGTATTGATCAACATATTTGCCCAATAATTATCATCCTTTATTTAGTAAAGAATTTGTAAGCTTCAGAAGTCAAAATCAATCCTCTATTTGTTTCGCATTTGGTCAGATCAACGAATCCGCTTGCCCGAAAATGCAATCTTGCATCCAGGGAGTGGGAGTGTCGAAGCAACTATATTGATAAAGATGACATTCATTAGCAATCATCGTCTTCATGCATTACTAGATGTACTGATCTTGTTCTATACTTCAGCCTTAGCTGAATAGGGATAGAAACAACATATCCATTCCTTCTTTTATTTTGTTCTGAAGGGATATGAGATCAATTGTAAAATAAAAGGGTAGAGTCAAAGACAAGAAGAACTTGAATTTTATTGAACAATGATAGAAGTCGAAAAGACATAATTATATATCACCACAAATAATATACTTTATCTTGACCATGTATCTTATTAATAAATACATGCTCTGGCATCATATTGATAAAAAAATAACATATTGATCATATGTCCTTGGAGTTTGAATATATAGTTATCAAGATAGATACTGAGGTTGTTCACCCATGGAATAGCTAATGTACTTGACAGAAGTTGTATTGTTGATGACCAGGCTCAACGATAATGCAATAAATGGAGCAACTGCTAGAGTTACCGAACACAGATACGAAAACAAGGCTTATCAAATAGAGTTACCAAATATGAGATGACATGAAGTAGCAATCACTACGATGAGATTGTAGCAGGCATACCAATGATTGAATTAGGTGTTGGATGGCTTTACAAAGACTATAAACTCACATAATTTGGAAACAAATTGATAAATTAATATAAGACTTTTTTTATAGTAGTCATAAATCATACATTTACACCTCAGCCAGGGTATATGTACCACACCATTCATTTATATTTTAGACACACTTTTGCCCATGTGAAAATTGACGTGTTCAGTCATTGGTGGACGTGCATGCCTCTAGCCAGCATATATGTACCAAAATACATATATGTATCGATCATGAGAGAATTATTCTGGCTAGAACTAAAAGTTGTAGGGTCTTTGATCATTTGTACATCATCGTATTGAATATTGAATCATCTTTAAACCACATATGTATTGTCCAGTAATTGTTCCATCATGATTAGAGTGAATTCCATATGAAATATTCAACATATGTTAATATGACAATGTCACGATATTTAACTTAGCATCCATCTCAACTATCATATATTACCTATTTCTACACGCATAAAATAAGAAACAAAATGTCATCTAAGTACGTTTACCTTGGCATGTTATCCTGCCATCCTTTGTTAACTACTCATGAAAGGGTAACAAAAAGTTGTCATGTGTATTCACCTCGCCATATGATTGTCATATTTATTTTTTTTAAATGATTTATTTGATTTAACAGAATAAAAAACCTAATGCTTACGATTCCATTGTCACGTCATCTCTCATATTAATTGAGTTCTAGAAAATTTACGGATGAACTATCACACAATAGGATGCAAGAGTTTGTTGTGACCCTCAAAATTTACTCAAGTGACGGTCTATAATTATTTAAGATTACAATGAAAAAACACTTATAAGTGAGGTTATCTAAAGATAATAATAGTTAGCTTCGTAACAATCTAGAACCGCGCAAGTGCGCGGGCCATACTATTAGTTTCTTTTAACTCAATGCACTTCTGATGAATAGTCTTTTAGTCATAGTTTATTTAAACATGTCATATATGAAAGTAATTAAGCCATACATGTATGGAAGTAAAATTATACTGCAAGTGTGCCCAAGTTTGTAAGGGACCAAGTTTTTCTTCTTTTTAATATTAAGATATGTAGCTCTCCTGCATATTTGAGAAAAAAAATAGCATAATTAATGATGTAATTCTCATATTTGTGCTCGCTTCAGAACATTGTAACGAAAGATGCAAACAGTCGCATAACTTTTGAGTCTTGAAAATGATTAACTACAAAATTGTTTCATTAAAGATGCATTTGCTGTTAAACTTAGTTTACCGAACTATAACTTTTTTAGGAAACTTCCTGCAAAAAAGAAATTGGGAACCTTGCACTACCACAAAATGGGCCTTTAGCGGCAGTAGGTTTTCATCATATTTTAGCTATATGCGTTTGATTTATATCGTTCTATTGGGTTATAGTTGAAGTTTATGAAGACATACATCATCTATTTTCATCACTATAAAAAAAATTACTATATCTAGCCTGTTTTATGTCAATAGGAATCTAGATCTAGTTTGGTTACTAGAAGAGAGAGAAAATGGTGTTAGAGCAAGAGGGATATGATTATTTATTAATTATCAATAAAAGTTAAGTAATATATAGAATAATTTAATGTTTGTTTTATTTTACCTGGCATAATATTTCTTACTTCATGTAATTTATATTTTAATATATATACATTTAGTGAATGTTTATTTTTTTGTTACATGTAATTAATTAATTAATTAATTTACAATATTTCTTTGGTTCTCGTTCAAGTTCGTTCGCGATGGATAGATCTTGAATGTATAAGGCACTAAGACCGGGTCCAATATTTTTACGAGAAGTCTCTAAATTCGTCGAATTGGCCGCACAACATGCTCGACATGAAGGGGCGACTGATATACATTGTCCGTGCTATGATTGCAAGAATAAGAAGCTGTGGAAGGATATAGAAGTAATCAACTCACATTTGGTGCGGAGGGATTTTGTTGCGGGGTACACGACATGGACAAAACATTGTGAAAACAGTGTGGTTGATATGGAATTTGATGAGTCTATTGTAGTTGAAGTCGAGTCTATCAATTCGCTTGGTGCAGCTGTGACGGAGTCACGTGGTGAAGCTGATTTTAATATTGAGAAGTTGTTATGCCACACTGAGCCGCAGGTGTCGATCAATGTCGGTATAACTAAAGGACTTGATAATTTTTATATAATAGAGAAGGCATGAAAGGACCCACTATATGAGGAATCTAAGGGATGTGGGAAAGAGTTCACTTTGTTCCGTACTATACTTGAGCAAATAAAGCTGAAGGGCATGCATGGCTGGTCGGATGCTAGTTTCACAGATTTATTGGAACTTATTTCCGATGCACGACCGAAGCCCAACTTGTTGCCAAGGACCACATACCTTGTCAAGAAGTTGATTTACCCACTTTTGTTGGTCGTGCAAAAAATTCACACATGTCCAAATCATTGCATATTGTATCGAAAGGAGCATCATGATGCTGTGAGATGTCCAAGGTGCAAACACAGTCGTTACAAGAGGAATACGGATTATGATGCTGATGTTGGCATGAAGAATACCAAAATGGGGAGAAAGAAGAAAAGAAGTTCTATCGTCGATGACAGTGATGATAGTCAGGTTCCTGCCTTAGTCATGTGGTACTTACCCATGGTCGATCGTATCGGACGCTTATTCGCCAACCCCAGGGATGCGGCAATGATGACATGGCATGCACTCAAGAGGGACGGTAAGCTCAAGCATCCCGTCAATGGAACATAGTGGAAAAAATTCAATGAGAATCATCAAGACTTTTCTAATAAGGAAAGGAACCTACGGCTTGCATTGAGTACATACGGGATGAACCCTTTTGGTCAAATGAGGAATCTGCATAGCACTTGATCAGTGGTATTAGCAATGTACAACATTCCACCATGGTTATGCCATAAGCGTATGTACCTACTGCTGACCACTCTTATATCTCGGTCAAAAGAACCTGGTAATGACATAGATGTGTTCTTAGTACCATTGTTTGAAGACCTGTAGAAACTGTGGTTGGAGGGGGTCTGTATGTTGGATGAGTATCAAAGAGGGTACTTCATGCTTAGAGCAATTATTTTCTGCATGATAAGTGATTCCCCGGCACTAAGGACGCTATCAGGGCAGGTCAAAGGAAATGCGACATGTTTCATATGTGTTAACGATACATCCCATGTGTACCTTCCAGCATTCCAAAAGCTAATGTATATGCAAAACCGCTGATTCTTACCAACAAAACACAGGTATCGCGTGATGGCTAGACACTTTGATGGCAAAGTTGAGAATGACATAGAACCTCGATGTTGGACTGGCAGGGTCGTGTTTGACCTTGTTAAAAACATCAGTGTTGTTTTTGGAAAGCCGGTGAAGGGAGTCAAAAAGGCAAAGGGTCTCATGCCATTTAAGAAGAAATCTATTTTCTTTGTATATTTCAATTATTGGAAAGAATTGGAAGTGAATCATGCCTTCGACTGGATGCATATTGGGAAGGGTGTATTTGATAGTAGTAGTGGACTTATACTCGACAACCTAGTAAGACAAAGGATGGACTCAGCGCATGTAGAGATCTTGTAGAGATGGGAATAAGACTAGAGCTCTATCCGCAAGGAAGGGCAAATGAAAAGTACTTTCTCCCCTCGGTAGCCTACACCCTTACGATTAAGGAGAAAACAACATTTTGTAAGTGCCTTAGTGGGAATAAAGTACCGATGGGTTTCTCATCAAATATCAAGATTCTTATAAACATAGAAGAGTTAAAGATAAGTGGGTACAACACTCACGATTGCCACATAATATTTTTGGTGTTTCTCCCTATTGCTAGCAGAGCTGCTAAATCACTTCTTGCTGAAGTTGGTTCTAACTCACCTTTGCTACTTCTTTAATGCAATATCGAAGAAGGTGATAACTAAAGACAAGTTAAATGACCTACGGACCCACATAAAGAAAAGAATGTGCATACCTGAGATGGTCTTTCCTCCATCCTTTTTCGATATGATGGAACACTTCATGATTCATATTGTTGACCAGATCTCAGTATTGGGCCCCGTCTACCTACATCAGATGTTTTTGTTTGAGAGGTTCATGTATGTATTGAAACGCTATGTACGTACTTGTTCACATCTAGAGGGTTCTATGATCTAGGGCTACACAACTAAGGAGATCATCGAATGTTGCTCAGAGTACATTAATGATGGTAGGAGATCAATTGGTCTCCCTGTGTCTCGTCATGAGGGTAGGTTATTTGGAAAAGGTACGAAAGGACGTAGATCGTTCATCGTCTGTGACTTCAAACGAGTGGACCAATCACATTTCAGCGTATTGCAACAGACGCAGATTGTGAGACCGTACTTTGAGAAACATCTGCTAGAGCTCCGCCAGAATAACAAGGATGTGACAGATGAATAGATCATAGACGAGCACAAGCGCTTTTTCACATCATGGTTTTGCTCGCTAGACCTTCCAAGTGGCGAGTCTGTGGAAGAGAAAATATTGAGAAAGTTAGCTAACCGCCCGAGAAGAACCATGGTTACCTTTCAGGCATACGACATCATTGATTTTACCTTCTACACCCAACAGAAGGATAAGAAGAGCAAGTGTCAAAACAGCAGTGTTCGAGTAGAATCCATTGACGAAAAGGACCACGAGACCTCATATTATAGGTACATTGAGGAAATATGGGAACTAGACTATGATTCAAATTTACAGGTTCTCATAGGTTCTCATATTTAAATGCAAATGGGTGAAGCACCCTAATGGCATAGAGGTGGATGAATACGGTTTCACAATCGTTGATCTTAATAATGTTGATCACAAAGATGAGCCTTGGATACTGGCAAAGACCGTGGAACAAGTGTTTTATGTACTTGATCCAAAGGACAAAAAGAATTACATTGTTGTTCCATATAAACAAAGAATCGTTGGAGTGGAGAATGTGAAAGATTGAGATGAATACAATCAATATGACGAGGTGCCATTTTTCATAGATCCAAAAAAGTTTAAACTCTTAGAAGCAAGACTCTCTTATGCCGGCGGAATGCCCTACATGCGCACCGATTATTGCCAAGGAAAAGTCGTTCAAGGCTAACTCAAGCATCATGTAATTTTATTTTGTTAAGTATCTTTTATTATATGAATCTTGTATTATGTTCTATGTAATTTATGTTTATTATAATGATTGTGTAAATTATTTAAATAGAAAGATGTTATTAAAACGGTAAGAGGGGACAAAAAGTTTAAGATGCGATCAAACAATAGCACATGTCCTAACAAACGCATGAGTGCAAGAATGGCTTGAAACAAACTTACGATTGAGAAAATATGATTTGTTTAAGATGTAGGGGCTTAGATGTAATTGTACAAAGTTTTTGGTGACCTTTTTGTATTTTTGAATAGTATAGAGGGGCTAAAAATAAAAAAAATATAAGGACTGAAAATATAATTTTGAGAAAGTGTAGGGGTGTTTCAGCAAAAATCCAGGACTAAAACAAAAATTTGTTTACTTCTAGGGTTTTTCCTGTAAAAAAACAAGGCTCTGGTAATTTTCTGGAAAATGAATAATATAATTTTTTTTTAAAAAAAAGCGGCGGCTCATAAAGCCAACCGCCGCTATTTGTTTTTAGCGGCGGTTAGTGTCTTGAGTCGTCGCTAAAGATACCACCCGCATATAAGCAGGGGCGCGGCAGGGCCCAAACCCTAACCGCTGGAGCTATTCACGACGTTGTCAGGCTGCCCAACTCCGCCGCTGCCCTCCGCCTCCCCGAGCGCCGCCACGGGCTCCCTCCCTCCACGAGCGCTGCCGCATCGGACCACCGTCCTTCGTCTCCCTATCCCTACCCGAGCGTCGCCGCCTCCTCCCCCTTATCGACGATTAGCGTGGCCCCCTTCTCTATCCCCGACCACTGCTGCCGTGGGCCCCATCCTCGTCCCTGAGCGCCGCCACGTCGGGCTCTGTCCTCGTCCTTGAGTCGCCACGTTGGGCTCTTGTCCTCCCCGAGCACCGCCGCGAGGGCCTCCTCCTCATCGATGACAAGCACGACCTCCTATCCCTCACAGAGGGCTGCCACACAGGCCCCTTCCTCTGTCGCCGCCTACGAAGCACGCCGTGCCCGCTACGGGCCCGGGAACATTGACTCCGGCGAGCTCGCCATCCCGCCGCTGCCGTCCAAGCCGCCAAAGGTACTAGTATCTATTTTGCATAATTTCACTGCTATCCCTTCTCTTTTCAATTTTTTGAACTATTTATCTTGGGCGATTGTTCTCTAGGTGCCTGCGAAATCGCTCCATCGTCGTTGCGCGTTTGATATGGCTAGTCCAGCTCAATATCGATGCCGGGCTTTGCTTCACTTGTCTTCTCACTGGTTCCATGCGCCTTGCTTACAGATTCGGACAGCTCCCACACAAGGAACATGTCTTGCTCGAGAATGTTTGCTTCATCGTCATTCATTAGGTGGCCAGGAATTCCCAACCAATTTACGTACAAAACGTGTTACTGGACACCATGTTTGATTTCAAATTTCAGTCCGCCAGCCAACAACCTGCAGTCTGCTCAAGCTCGACAAGTGGATTTTCTTAGTTGCGTGATTGGAGGTCTTCTCCCGCTGTTATTCGTTTCAAGCTACTGTGCAATTCGGATGTGCCACCGAAGCATCGTGCGGCTTAGGTAGAAGGTTTAGGTAGAAACTCCTCTGCCTGCTCGGTATTGAGTCAAAATGGATGGAGTCATTAAAATTTTCTGAAACTGGAATTTGTTGATTGCTGTTGCAGTGTTGTGCATGCCTCTAGTAGTTCCTTAATACTAGTAGTAGAGTTGAATTGAATGGGGGCATGGAGTTGTATTGAATGCCCTTACTCACTAGGAGTACCTCTCAGATGTTTCCTGTGATAATTTCATTGGATGTTTAATTTGAAATTTTTGTTACAAATCCACAAAAGAATTTCACTCAAAGGTTGGAGGACCAGTATGAAAAATTTATTTTTGATTTTTGATTATGCTACTGTATGGTACTATAACTAACTGAAGGCTTTTGACATTGGTGTTGTGCATTGATCTTATGGAGAAAAGGATGTGAGGGTTAAAACGTTGTATTGCTTTTTCTTGAAAGGGACTTATCCGATTGATATGGACAATTAAGCTTCCTTTATTTTGAGTAATGATTGAGTCCATTAACATTGTTACCTCCTCGTTCACATTGACTATGTGTGTTTGAATTAAGGTCTTGCTTTATCTGTACTTTTGTCCCTATATTGTTTTTGCTGCTATTTCTGAATAATCCATAATATTATTTACTTGTCTCCATAACTTGTAGTTTACTTGCTGCATATATGCTTAGTAACTGTCTTATATACTTGCTCACTATAGTTGCTTATTGTATTGTATCATATGTTTGGCTTCTGTAGCTCTGTAGTGCTTCTAAATTTGTGGACTGCTATATCAATAGCACTTTATATATACCATCATTAGACATATTCTACATCTATGTGATCTTCATTTCCTTTGTGATGGTGCCGACCCATACTACTGCTTTTTAATAAAACTAAAAGAAGATGTGGCTTTCGGTTTATAGATCCCAAGGAACACGATTGATAAGATTTTTGTGTTTTCTAATATGTTAGAATATGTTACTAGTTCACTGTTACAAGTATTCATTTTACATTAGGACTAAGTGATAGGATCTGAAAATGCTTATAGTTTACTTGCTGCCTATATTCTTTTTGCTGCCATTTCTGAATAATCTGTAGTATTATTTACTTGTCACCATACTTGTAGTTTACTTGCTACCTATATGCTTAGTAATTAACTACCCTATATACTTGCTCAATGTCATGCTCACTATTGTTACTTATTTGCTGCCATTTCTAAAATATCCATAGTATTATTTACTTGTGACCATATATATGCAATATACTTACGGCCTATGATATATCTGCTTATGATATATATGCGATGTTCCTATTTTATTCTTCTCCTTACCTCTCTGTACTACTTATCTATTCTACATAGGCGATTGACCCATGCTCAATGATAAAAGCGGGCTAAGTGATACTAGTCCGGCAACATGGACCATATCGTACAATATTGGATACATGCTGCTGTACAGGTCAAGGATGTTAGAGTGTTGGATGGCCGTTGATTCGGCAACCCGCACTGAGAGCAAATCTCTAAAATTTTTATTCTTCTCTCTACTACTTATGTATTATACTCTTTGTTTTCTAAACTAGTCGTCATATCTAATATAAGGTGTCAAAGTCTTCTCGTCATGGCGGACAAGATGCCCTCTCAAGAGGAAAATTTGTTAGAAGCAACGAATCCGGAAGACGTCCTCAAGGCGCCCTCGGAAGGGGGTCGTCTTTAGATATTGAAGAATCAAGCGAACACTGAGAAGAGCCAAAGGATCTGCATCCTCCATCACCTAAGGAACGTCGATTGGGGAACCCGAACCCTGATTATGTGCCTTAAGAGAAGGTATCTTGTCAAAGATAATTTCCTTATTTGATACATAGATTATATCAACTAAAATCTACTTCTTATATCCTAGGACCCTCGACGAAGTGCCCGTCAGCTATTTGCAGCAAAGGTTGCAGCAGATGAGGCCCTCGAGCAGCAAGTGGAAGAGGTGCCTGCCCAAGTATCCACATACAAACGTAAGCGCGGTCAGCACTCCATGAACAAGGCAGAGGGCATCTATAAGGTTACTGCACTAGACCTCAACGATGGTGTACCGATTGAACCCGCTGGTGTCAATGTCAAATGGCGGAACCGTTGCGGCAAAGTGGTGAGGGACCATTTTAAAATCACATGGCAAGATTGGCGCAAATCCCCAGAAGGCCAAAAAAGCAAAATATAGGATGGCGTCACAACAATCATCCGGTTCTAGCCAGCAGATCTTGAAAGAGCCAAGAAGACAACGATAGCTACTCTCAATCACATCTTTCGAGATTATAAGTCCATGCTCAACTGCCAATATATCAAGAAAAATCGAACCCCATTCGATAAGAATGGACAAATCAGTTAGTAGGAGTGGGATGAGTTTGTTGAGCAGAATACGAGCAATGCGTCGAAAGACCTCAGTGAAAAGATGATTGAGCTCAACTAGCGGAATAAATACAAGCCACAGTTAGGTCTGGGTGGATACAAAAAGAAGATTCCGATTTGAAGAGAGAAGGAAGCCAAGCTTCGCGCGAAAGGAAAACCTGATCCTTTGCCAAACACAAATGAGCGTACCAGGAATTGGGTATATGATCGCTCCAACTTAACCGAAGAAGGAGAGATTATTGTGGATGATCCCGTGACAGTTGAAGTTGTGCAAGACTTGAAAGGTGCCATAGAGACGCAGATGGAGGCTGATCTATTTAACCTGAGTATCAAAAGGACGAGCTAACGAAGGCTATTGGGACCAAGAAACATGGTGGTCGGGTATGAGGAGTGTCATCATTGGGAACATGGAAAGAAGGTTTCTCCGGAACATCCTCACACCTGTACAAGAAGCATACCTTGCACAAGAAAGATCAAGGAAAGAAAGCCAAGGAAGATTGGAGGTGGCAACTTCTTACGTTCGCTATAAATAAACAAAGCGATTGTTTGGATCCCAACCTGTAGGATGCTATGAATGCCTTCTTACATGATTCATCCTGATCCATGCAACCATCAGTCTCTGGTCAACCATCAGTCTCCATGCAATCACGAAGGACATCACTGAGGATACTCCTTGTGAGTTGCATGTGCCATTTGGTTACAAGGGTAAGACGATGAAGGTTACATCCGGCTTGGCATTGCTAGGACAGACGCTCCATAACAGTGATACCCCCCCCCCCCCGATTTTGTGTGTGTCACCATGTCGGAAATAGTACCTGGCTATGAGGATAATGAGATCGAATGTCGGATACCTGAGGTGGGTATAGAAACTCTCCAAGATGCTCTCGACTCTTTCATCATTTGGAAATGACGTGAACTCTTAAAACGAGTTTCTCCACCCCCGTTGTCTGGGCACGGGTCCTTTCATGCGAGTCAGCCACTCATGTCAGGTGGACAGTCGTCTCCTATGTCTGCGGCAGCTTCAGGCAACAAGCCCCAATCTCCTCATGTGGAAGCCGACTTGACTCATAGTCCTATAATCTATAGTGAAAACGAGTCTCTTCCGGTCATCGTTGAAGGTTCCATACATGCTGTCGTCAAGCCTTCGCCTGATGTCATCGAGCCTCTATCAACAGCGGTTGTGATGACTAAAGTTGAGGCTCCGATAATTCAAGTTGAGTCTGTGCCAGTTGTCATCAATGCTCTGGTAATCCCAAAGACGATTACCGGTTTTGACATAGAGCCAAAGGACACAAAAGTAAAAAAAAAATGGTGTTGATAAGTACTTGGCTCGATTGAAAATGCGTCTACCAACAACCGGTAAGCTCGTCCTGCAAGATCCAGATCCTCAGGACATATTGTCGTACGATGATCTGATTTTAGCCAACCCGAAAGATGATGTGGACTACCTAGAATTCAAATTCGATAAGCCTCTGTTATTGAAAAACATGTACAAGAACCTATCATGGGAGATACGAAAGTTGCACGACTGGTACATGATGGCGTCGAAGAAAGGGGTCACCACAATCACTTGTAAGATTCCAAATGCGGTGTTCAACAAAGGAGGCGATGAAAAAAATCTTACCCCTATTTTGGGAGGATGTCCATTTAATGTTTTGCCTAGGCAAGATGGATATCACCTTCATCACCTTATGGTGCATGTAAATGTGACGTCCGATCTACTTCGTATATCAAGCATAATTCAATATATTATCTTATGCCTTTTTTTATAGCATGAATTCCTTTTTCTAAAAAATATGATCAATAGAAAAGATTGGAGGGTGGCCTATGTCAACCCAAACCGCATCAACCAAAGCATGATCAACCCAACCGTAAATTTCATAAAGCATCCGGATAAGACACCGATAGAGCTAGCTGAAATGAAGGCGGTCCTGATAAAAGAAGTAAGGACTCGGGTTACAAATTATTTATACGACTGCTACATAAAATGACAAGATAGACAAAGCATTTTAGCCCCCTACAACTTCAAGTAAGTTGGACCACTACTGCCTTCATCTTCTATCATATGTTTAAGTTAAATCCAATCGTAATTAACTTATTGTTAACATTGTTATAGAAATCATTGGATCTGTCTCATGATAATTCCCAAAAATGGATACCTTCTGACGCTGGATAGTCTGGACTACGACAAGAAGGATTACAACGACATTCTGGAACTCATAGATAGGTAACAAATTAGTCTATATATGTATGATTTGATAATGTTAATATCATCTAATGATACGCTTTTATCGATTGTTCAGTGCTTATGAGAAATATGTCAAAGCGAGAGGGTCAAGCCATCCTAAACGGAAAAAGAAGATGTATTTTCGTCATAAATTTTGGGCACGGTTTATATTCATCTCATACATGTTTTTGTCATAGTATCCATCCATATAAAGTGTAACTAACTTGTTCTCTATTACATAGTGCCATAAATAAGTGCGAGGAAGTGTGCATTGTGGGTAATACACGTGTGCGTTCTCGTCTAGCACGTCAACTTACCTGAAACATGTCGTTGAGGAGTCCAATAAAGAGGTAAGTTGATTTTTTTTATATTTATTTTACTTTATTCATGATTTATAAGATCTTATATTAACATATTCTACTCATGTGACATAGAAAGCCATAAGGCAAAAGATAGAATGGGCTGCAAAGATGAAAAGGCATGCCGATATCAGAAAGGGTATTATTCCTATAGATAAAGTTCACTTGAGTATAAATGTCGTGTATCTTGTTGTAGTTTCTCTTTGTCGTTTTCTTTTGAGAGAGCTAATTAGTTCAGAAGAGAAGTGCTTTAATTCAAACGGCTTACTAGCAACAAATCATAGGGCGCTTTGTGAGTGGGCTCGTTCGAAAGCACGATATGAGTCCAATGCACCAAAACAAGATGATCACTATTCATTAGAGTTTGTATAAGACATTGTAATTGCATATGCATTTGTGACTTTGATGCTATTGTACATATTTGTGGTTGTGATGAAGTGTCTGAGTATATTCCAAGAAGTTTGTGTGAAGTTTGTTACTATGATGAAATGTTCTATATATTCTGTAAATTTTGTATGCAGGTGTTACGATTTCTATATATATACTGAATTTTATTTTATTTTCAAAAATAACAAGTAGTGGCGGTTGAAGATGTCAACCTCCGCTACTCCTGGAGCAAAGTAGCGGCGGTTGATGATGTCAACCGGCGCTAATGCTCTAGCCAAATAGCAGCGGTTCACATCTTCAACCGCCGCTACAAACGAATCTATAGTGGCGGTTTACTTCGGCGACAAACCACCCGCCGCTACAAATGCTTATTTTTAGCTGTGATTGCGTAGCAGCGGGGTGGCCTGACCACTGCTACAGTGGGTTTTTAACCGCCGCTAAAGGCTCGTTTTGTGGTAGTGTTGGTTCAAACAGATTCCAAAAAACTCCTTAAAGATATTGTCAGATGGTTGAGAACATATATATAGCCAACAATCTATTTAAAAATAAAAAGAGATGAACTTTTCACCATGATGTCTAGAAAAAAAGAGAAATAGTCTAGAAATTCTCATAAAAAAGCAAAACATCTAGCCATTGAACTCATCATAACGCAATATTAGGAGGATATCCGGCCCTTGATGCCCACTTCTCCCTCTCCTTAACCTGATCTACTACTAATCTATAAAATGACGGTGCTCGTCTCCTCTGAATCTAGGAGTTGGTTTAGAGCACCAGGCGGCGTGCCAAAAAACGATGGCTCATGCCAATATCGATCTGGAGTATTGGACACGGCAGATGTGAATGGAACAATTTGCACAAGCTAGGCGGAGGCTGCATCCATCAAGTGGCCATGTCGTACAGCAAGACGGAGAAAAGCCGTGTGCTCAACCACGAGACGATAATGGCGGATCCGACATCACCTGCGGCTGCAACAGGCCATTGGACAAGCTGGTGGTCACGATTTTTATGTCCGGTGGTGAGCGATTGATTAATTAGATCGTCTTTGAGGCTCGCTGGTCAAGAAGATCAACACCAAGCAGCGGAGCAGCAAGATTCCATCGGCAGCCACAACGTCATCCAGAGAAGCACCCAGAAAAGCAAAAGTAGGAAGCTACTAACCTAAGGTAACCATGTTTCTGCATCCACCACGCCGAACAAAAGCATGCTTTAAATGCCTTGACGATCATAGTGATCATCCCACCAGCAATAATGCTTAGACGGTGCAATGAAAAATTGAAGACAACCTCATGTACTGCAATGAAAGGTGCCACTTAATGGACTGTGCGTGCATACTTTTGATTCTCGCATACAAGCCTCAAGCCTGTTTAGCTATTCAGAAACATACCTATATCAAATGTGAGTTTAACTAATTGCAGCTGAGTCATATAAATTAGTATTGAGCTTATATATGTAATAAACCAGGTTGGATCTAAACGTGAAACTAAAGAACATTTTATTTATTTTATTAGATATCACATTCATGTAGTTATTAGATCCAATGAAAGAGAATTGAATTTCTACATGCAGATTTAATTCCAATAGACAATGGCATTTCCTATGTGACCCCAACATATTTTTATATGATACATGTACAATGGCATCACCCATTTTATTTCTGTGTACATATGCGAAGTATAATAGCATCGCTTATAGTAGCATTCAACCCATTTCATGGCATCCCCACATAAGGGAAATCCCAAGATTCCAAGATAATCATGGAAAGGAAAGAACAATAATATATAAATAGGAAAATTGTCTAGAACACACCAGCATAAAGCTTGACTTGGTCCTAATCATACCGATAAAATTGTATTCAGCTGGAATATACTATTATTCCGGTAGCTCTCATCTATGCCACACTACGACTATTTAATAATTCTTTTCAACTTTTTTATCTTAATATATAAAATATGTTAGAATTTACAACTCATCACCAATATACATTGTTGCATTATCTGTCGTTAAAAAATAGAGGTAGATTATTTCTCGATTGCTGGCATAGTTTGCTTATTATTTTAATATTTAATTTATCAAGCAAACCATGCAAACAATCACAAAAGGTCTAGCACCATTTTGAATGATAGAGAATATAAGATATTTATGCCAAGTTCTGAATTCTAATGAATTCCTAATGACCATAGTTTGTGACAAATGAAAGCACTTAGAATAGTAATGTGTTCTAAGTGAATATGATTTTGTTGATATATTCAGAAAGATGCCACGCTTTCTTGGTGTGTTCCAGACAATTTTGCCTAATAGATATACCTCCTATAGTCCTATGCATATAAGCTGCCTAGAAAAATAATACTAAACTAAAAGTCCTCCAAGAGTTTCTATAATGAGAAACAATGTATCTAATTAAGATGACATTTCAGCTTGCACTGTGGTAAATATATGTTGTTATTCCATTCTACATCAAATAAGTAAATATATTTTGTTATCCTATAGTTGTAATGAAATAAATTTGGCTTAATTAAAATTAAATAATGAAAATATATATTGGAGAAAAACAGGATATATTCACATATTATGCTACATCTATTCATGTTATATAATACATAATCCAAGGTTCAATCAGTTTACTAATAATTCACATTGGCAATATATTGCATATTTCGTCCAACTCATAATATAGATGGATAAAGTTAATACAGGGTATATGATATAAATGAAATTAATAGAGGGAAAACTTTAAATTTTCTACTAAGTTCTATTTCAAGAATTTTAGAATTCGGGCAGTGCAAAAATAATAATAATTTTACTTAGCTCTAAGTAACATGATCCATCTCATAGATATAATCTTGGTGAACAATGATTCACAGAAAACAAGAGTATCTACAAGTGCCTTCTAAATAAACTATGCTGCCGTTTCATTACTGAAGGTACAAGCATTATCAATCTAATCAGCATGATGGCAAGAATTGTGGATATGCGTGGAGGTAAGCCCTTTTTGCATATTTTAACTAATTTTTTATGACAGTTCTAATGTATTTCACATTACAGTATAATCATTTATTGTTACCTATTTTCTACCTTTCAATCCATTGAAAACTTTCAGTCTTGATGGTTTGTTACTTTGTATTTTAATTTGTTTTATAGGATTATCTATATAATAATTATAAACCATTGAATCCACATCTGATAGCTTAAAACATTGATTGAGCTAAAAATTAGCAAACCCCTTATTATTAGTAGTACGCTATATAATTTGTAGTAATATTAAAATATTATAAGAATAATTTATATCTAGCCTGCGCAATTGCGTGGGCCAGGTTGTCTAGTTACACCAAATTCCAAGTAATTGTTGTGAGATGGTAGACAATTATTTGACATATATGCAGGTGTCTAAGTAATTGTTGTGATATTCCTCACGCCAATGGTCGATGGGGAGAGATTCTGCTGGAAGTGCGTGCAATCTTGGGAAGCATCCTGCAACACCTACGGCTACAGTTTTACGTAGATTATTATCGGCAATCAAAATTTGAGGAGCAGTGCACGTTTGCGCTCGAACCTCATGTTCTCGGCAATTGAACATAGTAAAATTTGGGCCTTTTTCTGGACGACGAACACAAGAATCTTAGTGCCTGTGAGACATTTAGTAAAATTTTGCCGAGATTTCTGAAACAAAAACTAAGCCATCTGCACAAGACACATGACAAACCAATCAAAACACAAAGAAAATCCCGCACGAAGGCTTGGGGCTATAGCTTACTCGGAACGCCAAGGATTGACATGACCCAACCACAGCATTTGTGTGGTTCCTTCGATTCGCCGAGAGACATCAACACCGAATATATGCTTGGAGCTGCCGGTCACACACGTACAGTATGCTAAGATATATCGAGCAAGACCTGAACATAATCTGCGATCACTGTGTCCGCGTACGTGATGGGGCGGGCGTGCTGCCGTGCGCCGCGCGTGCAGGGCATTTGTAGTTTTAGCGTGGCGCCGAAGCCAGAAAAATCTGTGAAAGCTCCATGCATGGATCCCGACCTCCACTCCAAAGGGCGATAGAGATTCGTTTTGGGGGGATGGAGGAGTGGATGCGTGCGGGAACCGAGCAGCTCCGGAAGCCACTGCTAGTGCGCGCGATGCTGCAGCTGCAGCTGCAGGGTCGGCAACTGATTCCCGCCGCTATATATAAACCGGTGTAGGCCACGGCAATTTCTCCTCACCGATAACCAGAGCAACCCAGTAAACACATATCAACAGACCCACTCAGCAAACACATCCATCTTCACCATGTCGTCGTGCGGCAACTGCGACTGCGCTGACAAGACCCAGTGCCCGTAAGTGCCTCTCCTGCTTTCCAGTAGTGTTATCTCTTGTGCATAAACGACTATTACAATCAAGAAACACAGTTCATATATATGCTCACTCGAACTAATTGTTGATGACGAAACAAAAAAACTTGCAGGAAGAAGGGCAACAGCTACGGCGTGGTCATGGTCGATGACGAGAAGACCCACTTCGAGGCTGCTCAGGAGACCGCCTGCGAGAACAACGGCGGGTGCAAGTGCGGCTCCGCGTGCTCCTGCGGCTCCAGCTGCACCTGCGGCCACTAAAGCCCCAGCAGCCTCCCCACGCGTCGTGTCTACTACTGCTTAGCTGCGCTGCCAATGGATGTGGCTAAATAAATAATGTTGTTTGTGTGATCGATGATGTGTGTATGTCCGTGTCTCGTGAGTAGTCCCCTGCTTACGTTGCCGTGGCATATATATGTATGCAGCTGATCAGTAGTCCCACTGTAATGTACGCGTGAAACATAATTACTGTGTACCACTATTATTAATTTGGTGCGTGCGATTTTTCAGTGACCTTAGATTAAATTCACTAATAACAGCATACATATGTGTAATTACGTACTACGGAGAACCGTCATTCAAGTCAACAACTACTAGATTAGATCAACTAAACTTACCGACACAAGTGAGAACCATGAGTGTTTGGGTTAATTGCAACATTTTATTACTATAAGTTTCCATGATCTTATTTTAATATTTTCACAAATGTACAATATGTGAAAAGGCATTAACTATGAACCTGTATTAAAAGGTTATTTGCACTTTTGTCCCCCAATTTTAAAACATTTGACCAGCAATAAAATTTACAAATTATGGTAACCTCAGCAATAACAACAACAAAACTTATATTGCAGCACATATGATAAACTCAATTATTATTTATTTTTGTTGAAGTATATATACAATATGAACTTGAATGAACAAGACCTATATTAAGTTAAGGAAAAAGTAAGAAAAATTCAACCATTATAAGAATGAGTGTAGAATATATTTGATCTTTTAAATTTTATTCCAAATATTTCAATACCCTAGCTCTATTTTGATTTCAATAAATTTTAGACATAATCAAATATAAGCAATCTTTGCTTGCTTGACAAATATTTGCAATAACTATGGCTGCCATAATACCATAACCAAAGTTAGTAGCTGGATCATTTCTTTTTATAAATCCATCAGTATCTTTTTTGCTTTAATTTTCCATCTAGAAACATCTCTTTAAATATCAATTTTTTTATAAATCTTTGTCTATTCATGGTTCATGACGAACCATTACTTTTACATTAGAAAAATCTTAATAAATAGAACTCATATTAATATATATCATTATTAAACTACCTACTCTATAATATTTGCTCAAACAGATATAGTTGTCAGTAATTGATCGATATAACTTCCCTTTTATGATGGGCCACGACTTCCGCTCTAGTTTGGCATAGTTTTGCTTTCACCATGGTGTGTTTGTCTACCATCCCCATGCTACCCTCGTCTTGATTATTGCTATATGGGTTTGATATATAGCTTTATGCGAATGTTTTTTTCAAGATAAATGTCTAATAGAATAATTGTTAAATTTTTTATTAATATCTAAATTAGCATCTACCATAGTATTATACAAACAAATAAAAGCAAAATATCTCAAAAATAAAAGTTTGAAGCATCGCCCGCTTTATAGAACATATATTGTATTATTACAGTTATACTATAACCTCATCTTGAAATGTTGAATCACAAAATTTTATTATGCTGTTAATGCATTTAGTGTAAGTTTCCAAGTTGTGTGGTTGTACGGAGGCATAAAATAGTTGCATGTAGTTATGATCTCAAACACAATTAGCAAAATTTGAATATTTTCTAATATGCTAATGTATGAAGCTATGAAGAACAATAGTAGCAACAACAACATGATCTTTGGGTGACTCATCACTTTGCAAAGAATTCACCTAGTATTCCAAATGATCTCTCAATAATGTTACACAAATAATTTTTTGTTATTCCTACATCTCTATGTTAGTTGGTTAAGTGGTATAGGAACTGGTACAGGATTGTGATATTCATCAAGCATTAAAACAATATTGGATCCAGTGCTCGTTAAAATACTTGCCAATACTAGTCATTAGTCATTTGTAAATTATAAGACATCCAATATATAAAGATAATAATGTGGATAATCTTGCAAATAAGAAGAGGTGTTTTGATCCTCATAACACCCCTTTTTGTTGTGCTCATAACATCCCTTTAATTTTCGTCATGCTCATAGCAGTGGCAAAGCTAGCGCCACGAAAATCCGAGCGCACAAGAGTGGATCTAGGTGGTGCCCATGAGGTGGAAATGACATACTAATTACTGTAAATCTGATTTTTGTTATTCCTACATCTCTATGTTACTTGGTTAAGTGGTATAGGAATTGGTACAGGATTGTGATATTCATCAAGCATTGAAACAATATTGGATCCAGTGCTCGTTAAAATACTTGCCAATACTAGTCATTAGGCATTTACAAATTAGAACACATCCAATATATAAAGATAATAATGTGGATAATCTTGCAAATAAGAAGAGGTGTTTTGATCCTCATAACACCCCTTTCTGTTGTGCTCATAACATCCCTTTAATTTTCATCATGCTCATAGCAGTGGCCAAGCTAACGCTACAAAAATCTAGGTGCCTCTTATTCCCTGGTGCCATGGCACTCAGTGCCCCCTTACTAGCTTTGCCCGTGGCTCATAACATTCACTTTCATTGGTATTGCTAATGAGATGCAACAAGGTTTCCCATAATTCACGTGTACCCTCTCTAGTTCATCTGTATTAAGTGTGTCTTCATAACCCAACCTCTTTGTGCATGAAATAGAGTCACTAGCGCCAAATAGAGTTCGCAACCCAAACCAAAACATGAAAAGCATGAATATGTGTATTCAAACATGCATACTATCATCAGACGCTAATCAGCCTCAACTCTTGAATTATCATCAGTCATGTGGACCACACTAACATACTTTCTAAAATGACCGCATCATATTAACCATCTAAAAATTGAATCAAACTTTCTTCAAAATAAAAACAAATTGTCCGAAGGAACGCACGGGCACGTGATACACAGCCTATGATCTAGTTGAACTATTGTACTGCTTACACGGTGATCACTGCTCACAAAAGCAGAATCAGTTATTAACAGATGAATGCAGATAGGTTGAATATGTTAATGTACACATCAAGCAGAAACGAAGGTGGATCGGGCGTCTGCCAAAAAATTTTCAGTAGGCATCTGTAAAATAACGAATGGTACACTATGAAGTTCATGTGTATCATGTTGCGAATCAGAACTTAGGTTGCAGCCAGCTTTTCCTTCAAGTACACGGCTCCTTATAGGCATGTTACCCACTCACCCTTTCTCTTGTAGGTGCAGTTAGAAAGAGAACCCACAGCTCTGCCCGTGAAACAGAGTCACCAACCCGAAACAGAGTCAGCTGGCCGAAACATGAGAGGAAAAAAGCTTGAGCGTTGTTTTAGGAATAGCGTGAACATTATATAAATGTATATATTTTCAGACGCTAATCAGTCTTCTCATGGAGCACACTAACATAATCTGTAAATGGTGATATCAAATTAAGCATCAGAAAATCGACCCAAACATTCTTCCTAAGAAAACAAATCGTACGAAAGGAATGCACAAATGTACGTGAAACCCAGCCAATGATATAGTCAAACTATTGTACTACTTACACAATGGTCACTGATCACAAAAGCAGAATCAGTTATGATAACAACACATAATAAACACAAATAAGTCAATCAACGGATGCATCCATCAGCACCATGATCATCTCTTCCCTATGTATGTACCATGCCTTTTCCTCCATCCCTCAATTAGTACCGTCGTAGATGGATGATGATGGATGGGTTGAATAATGCGCTGGTCCTTAATTGGTGTTGCGTTGGCACCGCGTGATGGCGGAGCATCCCCTGCGGTACGGGTTGGCCTTCTGCTGCGAGGCGCAGTTGGTGTAGTAGGACTTGCCGCGCTGGTTGCAGGGCACCTGGTCGGCACGCAGCGCGGCGTAGCTGATGTACCGGTTGGTGGGCTGCCGCTGCGCCATGGACCGGCGCAGGCCGCCGCCCACCTCCTCCTCCTCCTCCGCCCCCACCGCGCACTGCCCCAGCGTCCCGTCGCACGGCGCTGCCACACCAAGCATCGACGAAGCGGACAGATCTCCCGCGCCGCCGGCGGATACCGTCCTCAGCGTCGCCGCCGCGCAGCACAGGAGGCACGCCGCCAGTGCCACCACCACCGTGGTGCCGAGGCGCGCCATGGTCGACGTCTCGAAGCCGGTGGTAGGTGTCCTTCTTGTCCTTGGTTATTGGTTCGTCGATCTAGCTGCTTGGAACGCGAGGTCGTCTCATGGCGCTGCGCTTGCGTTGCCGATTGGGATTTCAAGCGAGGGAGGAGGGCAGCGAGAGGCTGGGAATCGCCGGCCGGGAGAGAAACCAGGACAGCCGGCCGTGCGAACGCGCGCGCATGCCGCATCCTGCAATTTTTGGGTTTCACTCATCATTTTCGGCTTATGAGCCCTTGGCCCATCGGTATAGTTGGGTCAGATACTCGGCCTGTTCTAAACTTTCTGCGGCCCAAATTGGATTTGTCATGTTTTCTACAGCCCAAGATAAACGACGCACATCCACGAGCTCACCGTCCTATCTACAGGTGGCCAAATGGGTGGCACGGCCCGGGCCTTAAAAGGTCCGGCATGTTTAGTTTCAGGCCGGGCCGGCACGTCATGCTTATCGGATCATGTCGAGGCAGCCCACGGGCTAAAGCATCAGCCCATGGCACGGCACACAAGGACTCAAGCATGTCAGGCCGGCCTATTAGGCTCGTGAGAACACTTGACCCGCTGAGGCCTGCCAGGCACACGAGCCCGGCCTCGAGCTTGGCAGTGGAGGAGTAGGTGCGCTGGCGGTCGCCTAAGGAGGGTGGCCTCCTTGGCGCGGCGCTCGCTGGAGGAGGACAACCTCGGTGGCACGTGACGCCGAGGTGGATGCGGCGGCTCGCGAGCAAGCAGCGGCATGACCGGGAGCGAGAGAGCAAGAAGCGGGCAAGGAGGGACGCGACAACGAGGGGAGCGCGGAGCGACAGTTCAGTGACCGGGAGCGAGGAGCGCCGCGATGGCGGCGCGGAGCTGCAGGTTGGCGACCGAGAGCGAGGAGCGTCGCGAGTGGGCGAGCGACGGCGCGAGAGAGAAGCGTCACGGTGGTGCGAGAGAGGGGCGGTGCGCCCGAGCTAGGGTTCAGCGGCATCGGCCTGAATGGGGTTGGTGAGGTTGGGTGGCATCTTGAGGTCGTTGCTGGCCTGCTGGGGTTGGTGAGCCGTTATCGGGTGGTGTGCTTGGATCGGGCCTAAAAAATTCAAGCTTCATGCCACCTGCCCGATTAGCCCGGCTCATTTGACCATCTATAGTCCTCTCCATGCACAGCCCTGATGGGGTCCGGCCTGACGAGATCGTCTTCCCGCGGTCCGGCACCTGGCCACGGGCCCACGGCAATCCGATCTGGCCGGTCAGCAACTTGCGGTTCAACTACCTGAGAGCTACTTCATCAAAGACCAGAAACCTAATCAATTGCAAGTAACATCCGTATATTTTGTGGCGTCAAAGTGCAAATATTGTACCTAGATTAACGACTCTAGTGCATAACCTTTTCAACAAAGAAGAGACGCCTTTCGTCTAGCGCGTATATACAGAAATCCTTGTAGTGCTTAGAATGAAGAAGAAATAAACACCAAACGCTAAACAGCACATATATAGAAACATGGATGGAGCAGGTAGCACAGTTCATGAGTCTCCAACAATAAGGATCGATTACATCACATAGACGGTGCCAAGCTTTAATTAATAATTGATGATTGCTGGGTGAACTTGTTCATGCAAAGACATTAAAGCGTACTAGGTGTTATGTAGTAATTATGGATGAAAGCGTGGATTCCACTCGCAGGCCCATCAGCCTAGAACCTCAGATCTCCAAAGGTCCATTTTCCATCTGGAAGAACACAGCAAGGAAACTCCAATTAATAAGATACACAATCCGGGAACTTTGTGTGACTACGTGTGCTCCTGACAAAACAAACTTCTCTTATGCACTACGTCAAACTAAAAAAATGGAGCAACTTTCCAGAGATTAACTTCATTGAAATTAGGAATTAACAGAAAGTGGAATGGATAGACAAATGAAGAAATAATAATGGATCATTCTTGCATACGTGCTGCCTGAAATGAAACTTTTAAGTCTGATTGACCAATTGATGCTGAGAGAGAGAGAGAGAGAGAGATTATGTACATGTAAATAGTTTTATGTGCATGTGCATAGTAGTAGATCATCATCGACAAAATATATATACGTAGTAAATGCCTAAAAAGCTTACCCAGATTGAACACTTTTCGGTCATCCTGTTGCTGAGAGAAAAACTGAGGCGGCGGCGGCGGCGGCGACGGTTGCTGCTGCTGCTGCTGTTGCATGATGTTGAACTGCAGGAAGCTTCTTATTGGGTCATAGGGAAGGAAACTCTGCTGACACTCGCTTGTTGATGGTGCACCCATCATGTTCGCTGTCTGCTTCGCCCTTTCATTCTCTTCAACCTGCGTGGAGGATAACTTAGAATGATTAGTACCTGTAGCTTACATCATTTAGTTTGGAGCATTCACGTTATTTGATCTCAGTAAGGAACAGATTGCCTACCCTGCTCTTTAAGTACAAGTTATCATTCTGCAGCTCCATTTCCTGAAAAGATCAAAGTTCATGTTGTAGTTTTGTTCAATGTGAGGAAACGCATTTTGTGAGAGCAAAGAAATGACATGGGCTCTTGTATTTACCCTTCTCTCCATATATTCGAGTTCAGAATACAACAATTCATTCTGCAGAAAATAATGAATAGTTATGCATTATCACGCAAAAAAAAAGTTCTTTTAAACATGACTCAATGTGTGAATTTTTAATGCATTGTACCTTTCTTGCTCTAATCTTTCCCAGCCCCTTGTCCAACCTACCCTCCAGTTGCTTGAGGTCTCTGTGGTTCATGGATGCAATAGCATCACCTGTCAGGGTCCTGAAACATGCACCAATCAACAGATGAGCTAGTTTATCAAATTGAAAAAAAAAGAGAGACTTATGGACAGACCATTGACCACGATGTGCATGATATTTTGTAAATACCAAACCTGTTAGAGTCCTGCAAGGTGGTGATCTGCTGCCTCAGCTTAGCGGACTCCTGTTTGTAGTGCTGCAAGTTTGAGATTTGATTTGATTTGATTTAGAAATATTTTATTGAATTGATCGTAACTTCTAAAAGTTATAGGGTAATTCGGTTGCATTTGACTATAGACGACTATAGTGCAACTGCAGCTTATAGCATTTCATCCTGAAAAAGATTGAAATTTCCTTTGAAATGTGTTCCAAACTATGAAGAAATGTGTCATGCATAAATTAATTATTTCAAATCTTCTAAACCTATTTAGTTTTTGGTTGAAATATACATTTAGGTAAAATAAAATCAATGAAGTAATAAAACTCCATAGCATCACATTAGCTGCACACTGTAAACAAGCTCTGAAGAATGTAATCAATTTAGGTTCATGTGGTTATTCCATGCAGTACAAAACAATAATTTCAGTAAAACCGTGGATTTGCAATATTGAAAACTCCTGACGTCAGCTGACCTCATGTAAAATTTCTTCTAGGAAGCCAAACAAATGGCATTGTTCAGCTTCTCTATTTCTAACTACTGCTCCCTGTATGACATTTAGAGCCACTAGCAAATGGAATAGGTGTAAACCCCTAACAAATGATATGAAGCAACACATAGACTACAAGGCAGAACTAGAATATATAAGATATTCACGTTTCTTGCTAATATGCACATATTCCTCTCGCTATTTCCACTATAGAATAATCACAATTGACCAGAGGGCAACTAAGGTTGGTATATCTGCTGGTCCAAATAGGTTCTCTTGGAGAATGCCACTGAAATTTCCATCGTATATTACATCTCCGGAACTTCAGGATGACAGATCTGAAGATTTTGGTCGAGAAATCATTTTGGACAGTGTTGCAGGGAATGTTGCCTAGACTGCAGTAAGTTCATACGTAGGAGGGCTTGCATGCAGTAGTCTGCCTTGCTAACATATAGGGGATCAATCAGGTCAGGAATATTTTGTGTTGACGTGATGTTACCTGGATCGTGATCTCTGCAGTTGTACCAGCGCTGGAGTTGTCACTAGTTACCTTCTTGTACCTCTCAATGGTTGCTCTCACACTGCAGCAAAGTACAGTTTATTCTAATCAATAAATTACAGGTGTCAATATGCACATTATAATGACCAAACAGATGGAACATTTCTGTTAACATATATTGCATGTCCTGGAAGTAAAAGAAACCAAACTCCCGTTTGCAATTCACAGGACAGTTCACCAAAAAATGACAATATCATATCCAAAACATCGATAGATGACAATAACAGAAAAATCTACAGAAAAGATTATGCAGTCTCAGGAAGGATTATCAGTAAACGTCAAGGATCCCTCTGCATAGTTATTCTCACCGACTGAGAATATGTCTCATTTTAAGTTGTATGACGTTCCTAGAAGGTTTGACACTTGCAATTCTCACTTTACATACTGTACCATACAATATACACGGTGGCCCAAAAGAACAAATGTGGCTCAGGTTGACCCAAATATACTGCACCATACAATATACTGTGTACCAACCATAGGATGAGAGTAAATACCACATTGTTCTACTGGTCCAAGAGATATGCTACTTCTGCATACCTTGCATGGGTTTTAGTTGTTACAGTTGTTTTGCTCTTTACGAGGACGCTTATCCTGTTTGAGTTGGACTTCTGGCGACATAGTTAATGTCCTATCACCCATATATTATTTTCGGCATATATATATATATATATATATATATATATATATATATATATATATATATATATATATATCATAGTCCATAAATAGTCCTTTGTCATGCCTATGCACCACATTTTCGTGGTCCAATACTGTCGGCTAAGAAAAACCATGTTACTGAACGATATGCTATTCAACTGGTCTTTTCCGCAGCTCATAGCTATTTTCCTATCCCAGAAGTCACTTAAAATCTCACCCAAAAACCTCTTTCAAGTAATGAAAAAGTAAATAATTAATGTATTTTAATTTATGAAACTCTAGATAATTACTGATTCCATAGAAGTAAGAAGAAAAAATGTGCCGTCACACCCTGTTGGTACCAATGGCGCTTATAGGTTATTTCTGAACTCATGGGGCCTTTATTTTGCAAAAACAAAATGTGATTTATTGTTTTAGCAAGATACATTGGGACTAGCTTTCGCATTTAGTACAAAAATATCAAAACTCTTTGAAACAGTAGTAGGATGTGTTCCTACGACATTGTTAAAAGCAACGATATGAGGACAATTTGTCTAGGTATCAATCCAATAATTGAAACTCTTCTCACCAGACTCAACAGAAAAAATATCCCATAGAAACAAATACCAACCAAAGCTAAATCCACAAAACTAACAAAGGGTGTAAGCTCATTACATTCATCATTCATTCAATTGTCGACATACAAAAATAGTCTGTTTTGAAGTTCACTTGTTGAATAAGAGAGCAACTACATTTTTTTCATACATAACTAGTATTGAAATATGTGATACTTCAAGTGCATATAAAAAATTCTCCGAAAGAAGTAAATACACCTCAAGGAAACAAGACAACAAAAATATACCCAAAAGAAATATTTCAAAGATTGATCTTAATAACAACATCAGAGCTCAGCTTACCATCAGTAATTCTGAGTAGTAACTATTTCTAGTGGCTGAAGAAGTGTTTACTTTTCAACAGAGATAATTTGAAAAGTGAGCTTCTTAGTGGGTTTATTATCTACTACTTCTCTACTAATGCTAGCAGAAATTACATTATAGGCAAGTTATTGTGTAGTGCCAAGAAAACATTGAAACTTCTGCATTGAAATGCCTCATAAACAATTATCATTAATTTCCACTGATTGATGGTATTTTTGTTTATATTTACATATTAGCAAATCAAAAAAAAATTGGGAACCTGAAATTTTAGCTAATATTTGATGTAGGGAAAATATCATTCCTTAAAAGAAGGTAAAAGCCTTTACTCCTGTATAATATATTTCCGAGAGCTCTTAAAATGAAAGGAAAAGTTCGTAATATTTTTCTGTAAGGTATATATCTTTGCGACGCTGGCCAAATACATGAACAAATTTTCGACCTAAATGGTCATACTTGCATTTCATGAGCTTGGCAGTCGCAGCAGCAAAATGATAAAAGTTTGAACAACTTTCCAGTAGAAAGCTTCAAAGTTTGTCAAATGAGAAAATATCAAAAATTCTATCAGATGAGAAAATATACAATATTGGCATCCCATCCGAAATCACATATAACACTGCCAAACTGCTATCTCCACTCCAAGGATCAAACGATTGAAAGGAAAAGGCAACCATTTTCGCTTCTCTCTCTCTCTCTCTCTCTCTCTCTCTCTCTCTCTGACCTGAAAGGTTCCCATCAGTTCCTCATTAAAGAAAAAAAAACCTTAGAATCCTCGAGCGTGCTATTGGCTGGCAGAGCCAATGCATTGCCCGAACTGTACCATGATTGGCTGTAAACAGTGAGCATCTATATGGATTTACCCACTGGTTAAAAAGAGGGAATGGAGAGAGAGAGAGAGGGAGAAGCCGGTGTCGGCTTTTATTACCCAGCCCTACCCTAGGCCATAAACTAGTCTGACGAGCTTGCCCAGCTTTCTTTGTAGTCTCCCGATGGAACAGTGGCAACCACAGCTCTCTCCGATGCCATTGGTCCCGTACGCTCAGCCTTCGCACAAGGCATAAACGCACCAACAGAAATGGAGACGGCTACAGTACACAGACTTCTCTTTTGGCGCGCTTGCTTTGTCAAGAGAAACCTATACACAATCGCACTTGCTTTGTCATCATTATATGTCAAGAGGAGTTTTGGCCAATTATGCACAAGAGTGAGAAATTAAGCTATGTTCTATTTCTTCAGATTATTTGGTGATTGACTTTCCAATGTCTTTGGAAATTTTCTTTTATAGTAGTACTAGTACTGCATTTTTTATTTCTCCAGGACATAAACACACAGTGTTGTTGTCAGAGGGGCCCAGAGCCCTCTCGTGACGGGCATCCGGCTAAGATATGTGCAGGTGCAGCACAGCACACATGCATGGCACTGCTATGTTCAGGAGACGAGCCATCACGCGCAGGCACAACAGTAACATCTCTTCATCACACACTGCCGTATGAGAGATGGTTTGGGCACATGGGAAGAAACCCTAACCCTAGAATCATTCAGCTTCTTTTTACCTCTTTCTCACGCACGCAATATCGTAAACAGTTACTGAGTTACTAGGCACACCCATAGCTAAGAGAAAGAAGTGCTAGATCTGCTTCTGCGAAAGGAAAGCAACGAAAAGGAAAAAGGAACACGAGAGGGGGAAAGATGGATGACCTGTATTTTCTGTGAATATGCTCTCGCAATATATCATGAGGTATGAGAGATCTAGGCCTTCCTCTCTCTTCCCTTTCTCTCTCTACGTTTCTCAGGGATACAAGGGAAAGAACATAAATGGGGCAAGAAAAGAAGCACACTCCCAAGCCAAACCAAACGCACGCACCCGTCACACACAAGAACAGCTCAGGATAGGCATGCTTCACAAAGCATGGACTGTGCTGAATCTAGCCACATATCTAGCTCACATCACTGAAACACGAGAGAAACCGGAAAAAAGAAGCACAAACATCACACGGATGCAAGAAAAGCACAAAAGAAACCGTTGCAATTTCTTTCACCGTTTGCTTCCCTCAGTCCAGTAGCATGGAAATAAACAAGACAGTTAATTAACTGAAACGTGGGACTGAAAAAGATGCAGCTTTCCTCTTTGAAACAAGAAAGCTGGGAGGTAACTTGCTCCAATCAAATTCGGACAAGATCAGAAACATTACCATTCCAGTTTCTAACTCTAATAGCATAAACTAATAGATAGCTTTTACTTTGATGGATGTTAGGCAGATGCGTATCAGATGCAACACGCAGATGCACAAAAAATTGTAAAGAACTCACCTGTTGTTGGAGTACTCGTAGAGGCGCCCGCGGCTTGAAAAAATGATGAGGGCGATCTCGGCGTCGCATAGCACAGAGAGCTCGTACGCCTTCTTCAGGAGGCCGTTGCGGCGCTTGCAGAAGGTGACCTGCCGGTTAGTTGTGTTCTCGATGCGCTTGATCTCAACCTTCTTCCCCTTCCCAGCCGCCTTCTCTGCAGCAGCCCCAACTGAGCCTGAGCCCGGAGAGGGCATCGGATCCTTCAGCTTGAGACCCGCAGAAGTCAAGGCAGACTGCCAGAAATCACACTGATAAATCAATAAGTGTGCAATAAGCACAAGGAGTGTGTGCTGGTATCAAACGGATCTGAAGCCAGAAATGAAAAAGAACAGGAAATAAAAGAGCAGCAATGTCTTAAGCACATACAACATGCTTTGTTAGGAGTGCTATCTTTCAGATCATGATTTGGGGATCGATTTCAATCAGGAGATACAAATGAATGTCTCCTTGTTCTGGGCTCTTACGCATCGATCTATCTAGCTACTTTGTCCACACCAGGCAGTAGCCATGATTCTACTGCCCTCATGCTATCATCTAAATTTTGAGCTTCAGAGAAAAGGAAGGTACAGCAGAAAAGAGTCGAGCTTCAAAGCAAGAGCAATTACCATCAAGTCTGTGGATGGAACAGCTTGCATCTCCTGTATATGCATGTTCGTTTTTGTGACAGGGAGAAAGATTGGAAGAAGCTGAAGAGGATTTGTGTTGAAAAGAAGAGGAGGGAGAGCAGTGGTGGTGGCAGCTGTGGGCAGCTTCAATGGCCCTTGGAGTTTGTTCCTCCTGGAGCTTTACCTCCTTCCCCCTCTACCTCCCTTTATATCTATGTCCCATCGTTTATTTGCCTCTTTTCAGGTGTCTTTCGTGAAACGTCACTGATCTATTTGTACCGCATTGAGTTACCACGACCGGCATGCTTTTCTCGGTAATTACCTATTGTTTGATGTTGAGTTCCTACCAAACTGCTGGGTTCCAAAATGGAGCTTATACCGAAGAAGTAAGCAAAGTAGATAGAAAGGCTGAGTGCGTGACTCTATTACCGCAGCATCTCACTTACAGTTTCAAAGGCTAATAACGTTCTTTCCCTTCTAGCAACCTTCAGACACTTAATAACCTTCCGTTTTGCAATTTGCTATGTGATTACTCTCTGGTAGGTTTCTCATTGAGATAAAAAAAATCATAAAAAATTTTGTCGAGTACTTTGTATTTTCTGTGCTACAAATTCGGAAAGGTTCGTATTTCAAAATTCAGAGAATGGCCAAAGCAAGTTTGAATAACGATGGGAGCAACATAGCATTTTCTAGCTATATGCATACACATTCCGTACTTTCAGATGTTGGACCAAAAGTAACCAGTATCAAACATCGCATATATTATTTATACACGTCTACTGCTTTCATGTGCTTGCACGACAGTGCGGTATACCTATACTCCTCAAGTGTGCCTGTCAGAATTTTTATGTTGCTTGCAAGTGGTGAATGAACCCGTTCATTTTTTTCTCTTGAATATGCAGGAGAGATGCGTATCTTTATATTTAAGAAAAAGAATAAGCGGTCCCGTACAAAACTTCACCCCTCACTCCAAACCGAGCTGTGAGCGGCTGACTTACAAATAGGTTGTAAATCAATAAAACACACACGATGCAAGGCCTGACCCGAACTCCTACACACCTAGACCGGGTTTGCACTGCGGGCCAAGGGCTTGCAACGAGCGAGCGCTGGCCAAACACCACAAGTGCAAGGCTTGATCCGAACTCCCGAACTACTACACACCTAAACGGGTTATTCTACGATACATGATCCGTTTATTTTGAAATAATCCCTTTTTACCACAAAAATAAAGAAATAAAAATAACAAAATTCTTATTTATCGCAATTCGCAAGGTAGAAAAGTTATGGTCCTCCTCTCGCCTTCTTGTTTAGTGGCGATGAGGCATCGATGCAGCAATATGAGATGGATACATGAGTCCACCACATTCACAGAAGGTTCATCCTTTCTTCCCATGTGAGCCCTGTCTCGTTACCGCTGGACACGCGCATACTCGATCGAACGTAACAGATGATGACCACACCGCTTCCTCTTCTCGCTGCCGCCGTCCCTGCTGGGCCCGTCCGGCCTCGCCGTCTCCGTGCTCATCCTTCATCGCCGTGGGGCCCTCCAACGACGACCGGTGCCTCGCACTTGCAATTGGTACGCGCGTACGTACGGCAATAATGAATCTCTGCCCCGTCGCCGTCGACGCGAGGAAAATCGCCGGCCTACGCATGTGCGAGAATTGAGCCGTGATCGAGATCGGAACACACGGTTTTGCGAGAGCCCGGCACGCCAGCTATATGGATCGGCGTGGATGAGCGAGATGCGGAGGCTACACTACACCGCCGCCGCCAGGTGAGTGAGGACGCGGTTGGTGAAAGGGAGCCATCAGAGAGGGAGCTCCATCGGAGATGGAAGCGAAAGGGTGATGGATCATGTTCTCATGGACGGTGCTGCTGCCACGTCCATGTATACAAAGCCGCCCATGATGTAGCTGCTAGATACCTCCTTCTCTGCTAGTTTTCACAGGGAGCGCGTTATCGTGGAAGCGAGCTCCGGCAACATGGAGCATGGTCTTCTGCAAATTTTACCTGGTGAAGAGATCAGATCAGGCTGCTCGTATTGTTGAGAAAGGGAGAGAGGAAAAAATCCCTGTCAAAAAAGGGGGCTTGCAGGAATCGGCAGTGGTCTGTATTTAGCAAGGAGTACTCCCTTTGGGATAAGCAAGATACAATACCAAATACGAACTGATGATATGTGCCATAAAATGCATGCATTACACTAGCATTAATTGATGAACACCCGCATTACGCATTGGATCCTACAGTACAGTACACCCAAAGACCTGCAGTATGCAGCAGGAGCCTCTCATAAACTGATTGTTCCGCTCTGGCAAGAAAGAAACCTAGATTGGTTGTCTCCAGTCAACCGAGCGGGACGGATTGAGATGATGAGACACGGTTGACTACTTGCAGTCTCGGCTGTGTGTGCTCTATGTGCATGTGCTGCGTCTTCATAGGACTTGAAATCCAAAAGAAACGGTTTTTTTATATACTCCTACTAGTAGTACAAGAAAGATGAGGATTACTTTCATATAATTTTTTAGATAATGGATTGTGTACACTATGTAAATTTCTTGTCCCCATTATATCTTTTTCTGAACACTATCGCTCTTCTTCTCTACACGAATCCCTGTGTCCCAAAAATAAGATTGTAATTCAAGATATACACCTGCACACAAATTTGGGATAGAGGTAGTGCTATATTCTACATCAATCAATACACGTAATTTTCGGCTCAATAAAAGTCTACTACTAATACGTAGTATGTAGACCTAGTAGAAGCAACAAGAAAGAAGGTACTCCTACTAATAATTGTGCAAGAGACGATGACATGGCTGGCTGATCGACCAAGAAAGAAGTTCACAACGGCTTTTCGGTCAGTCATTAACTGCAGCTGCCAAACCGGCCGGCCTCTGAACTGAAGATTCAAACCCAGATTAAAAAGTGTGGTGTGCCTCGGACAGCAGCTCAGGTGCCCTCCCTTATTGGAAACGCAAACGTATCCGTTCCTGGATCTTTTTTTTTTCTCAGAGAACAAACGATCGATGCATACTGAAGAATACTGAAGAGTTATTAGCCCTGTTATTGTTCCTTCTCACAGATCAGCAGTGAGATCAGCACACCAGGCAGGGCTCTGCAAGAGGTTCATCAACCAATCCCTGTGCCGATACGATGTTCATGAGTGATGACGATCATGAGACGGGCAGCTGCCTGTGATGGCTTGTGTCTGGCGGTCAGTCAGAGGCTGCTGCGACCGACGCGTGTCACGTGACATCCACATCACATCGCCATCTCTCTCTCATACGGGCTGGGCCTCAGCGTGACACGACGGCGTACGAAGCGATTGATGGCTTTTTCAAAGCGGGTTGTGCTCTGGTAGCGGATGACTGCTATGGTCCGGGGTATTATAGCGCGTCCGTTTCCCGTCCAAATCAAGGGCTCATCCCAATATCTCAATAACAACAATAGAAAGGGAGGTGCCCATGCATGGGCGCAGCACTGGTCTTTCTTTCTTTTTTTCCTTCTGAAATGCGCATTGGTCTTTCTTTCCTTCCAGCATTTGTGCTTTTAAACAAATACAAGCCCATAAGGAGTTTTTATGGATGCTATATCAGCTAATTCATACTCCATCCGTTCTAAAATTGATATTGTTATAACAATAAATCTAGTTCATAATTAAACTAAAATTTTCCTAACGACAATATTTTTTTTAAAAAAAAGAGAGTAGGTGATACTAACCATTTAATTAAGCACCGTCAAAGGTTCAAAGAGACACCTTTGTACAGGCATTGGCTACATACATAAGCACCTTCCTACAGGCATATTGCATTGTACAAGTACATACGTACTACTAATTGATAAAACATCTATAGCTCCTCTAGTGAAAATAAAGTTATATTTGTGTTCATCAAACGTTTTTGTAAGGTAGACGCATTTTGCAAGGCACAAGATTCATAAATTACTGTACTTTAGGCCTGGGAAAATTAAATGTGTCTCAATTTGGTTGATGCACATGCCAGGGTTATTAAATAAATGTTAAAGGTTGAATTTATGATCCAACAATGTATAGTAAAGTGAGTCAAGGCTACTTTATCGATTAGACACAAATGACCTGTTTATTACCTTTTGACAGATATGGAAATTGGAAGATGCTTGAACAAGTGGAGAACATAATGCTGATCATGTGCAGAAATTGCACTGAACTTATCTTAACTCATCCTCATCAGGACATGCTCATGAAGTCACCAAGAGCAGCCGGTGGTCACCACTCAAAACCGCGCAGATCGACAACGCCACGGAAGTCTACAACCGGGACGAATGGGCCCCGTGATATGTGACGCGTCGAGCTAGCGGTGGTCCTGCTTTGCATCGCATGCAAGTTCACCGATCTCCTTTCTGTTTCAGCTTGGACGCTCAAGAACCTGTACGATCTCCACTTAACCTTTCGACAATTTCCGTATGCCACGGAACGAATTTCGGCTTTGGTAATTCTCAATTCTTGTAGCATGAATGCAGACAAGTAATAAGAAGCAGAAAGCACGTAATAATCCAAGTGATCTCGTCATAATTGAATGCTCGTTGTATATAGCAATTCGCATAATCCAATCAGCCTCCACATCATCATAACTGGACTTATATGGTCACGAACCTGTTCCGTAAAAAAAAAAACATTGTAGTGGCTATGATTTGGTCTAGAACAATTTTTTGTACAACAATTTCAATATTTAAGCGGACATTTCTTTATTGCATCGGTCACCACACATATGAGGTCGCATTGAACTGAACCGTGATAATTCTGTCGATACACAGATTCTTGTATTGGTCACCACACATATGAGAGCGCAGCATGGGAATGCGATGGGATCACTGCTTGTTGCTTGCAATCATGGCTAGGAGAATGACAGAAATAGACCAGCAGCTGGAGTGCTGAGTCACGTACGTGAAAGACCGCAGAGGAAATGGCATGCAGGAGCCATTCCATCATCTGACGCAAGTGGAGATGAGAAAAAGGAAGAGACTTGCTTAAAAATATGGTTGGTGTGGATGCCACTTACTACCACGCAGCAGCTGGAAACTGAATTAAGCCGGATCCTCATCAAAAGAGAAACTTAACCGGATCACGTGGCAGCGAAACGTTTCAGTTAAGGCCTTGAATAAATATTAGATCAATGCAATCAGGAGCGCTCACTCTGCAATCTCCTGCACAAACATAAGTGCATGGCAGACTCTATAGTCTGCACTTGAATTCTTTCACGATTAAAGATAGAAAACACATTTTTTTTCTGTTACCAACGAAGTTCAAAATTAACAAAAGGGAAGAGTTCTGTACTGCAGCAAGTTCCAAGTTGTTGAACTTGAAACGTTTGACAAAAGGGAGGGCCAGCCGTCACTGCTGGGATGGATTGTTGCTACATTTTTATTGATTCTTTAAAAAAATAAGATCATGTCTGTTTGTTCTGGATCACATTCCAAGTTGTTAAAAATTAACAAAAGGGAAGAGTTCTCTACTACTCAAAACTAGAGAAGTATGTTTCCTCAAAAAAAAAAAAACTAGAGAAGTATACCAGCCGTCACTGCTGTATTTAGACATTGGAACACGGCGCGCGGCGAGTATACCAGGCCAGCGTCACTTGCTTCGCTTTGTGGCCGAAAGGTTGATCCAATTTATACCGACTAGCACATGCACTCACTGTGGACTGAGACAGTAATTGGGCCAATTACATCGAAGCCCAGTACCGATGAAACTTTTTTTTTTGGCTCAATCAAGAAAAAAAACACCTTTCTTTCTATCTAAAAATGAATGAAAGACAAGAAAAAACGAACTGCTCATGGAGCATGCCATCAGTTTTTTTTTTTTGAAAAATGCAGCTCATTTTGTTGTCTCCAAGGAGCATTTTATAGTCTTTATTATATGGCTCACCCATATACAGTCCTATATCTTGTTTTGGAGTCAGAATCAGACATAGATACCATTACAAGATACATATGGATGAAAATTATATCATAGGAATGTAGTTAGAGTGAGAATGAAGCTAACTATAACTAAAATATAGAAACATGGGTATTTTATTTCACTATATATACCTGATTTTTGGATTCAACCATTTAAATTAAATTACATAGATCTCTGATTTTGGATGGATATTGCACATCCCACATCATATCTCGCTATTTTTTCTTGATCTCGGATTCAAACACGGATTTTGTGGGATGATATTAATGCATCCCATATATTTCGCCACAATTGCTTTCTCTATCTTCAAATCGTGGGATGGTGGATATTATATGTCCTGTTTCTATCTCTAGAATCAACCACTCTTCTAAAATATTAATGTGTTGCTACATTATTGATTCTTTTAAAAAAATAAGATCATGTCTGTTTGTTCATGGATTGTGCATAATCACTACCCCAGGAAAGTTTTTTCGTGACAGAAAAATCCGTCAAGGAATGCTTTAAAACCGTCAGGAAATGCCTTCCCTGACGGTTCCGTCACGGAATAGACGTCAGGGATCCGGTGTCATGGAAAGTCTAGCAACCCTGACGGGACACCGACACGGAGCATTCCCTACGGCAGCTCCTGACGGTTACTGTCACAGATTACTTTCCACGTCGTCTTGATGTATTCACGTCAGGAATAGTTTTTCCGTCATAGAAACTAGTTCCTGTCGGCCACAGACACTGTCAGCGTCTGCAGTCCCTGACGCTTGTATGAGTGCCTGTTTGAATTTTCCCTGACGGTTTAACATGAGCCATCAATCGTTACAATAATAAATGCAATATGTTGTTCATCCTCTTAATTTGGCCAGAATAAATGTTAACACATAGATCAACAATTAAGGTATAAAAGTAACAGTCAAGATATTGCAATACCATTGAAATGGAATAGTCAAACATCCAGTAAATCAAATGGTTTTGCTATAAGGTTACTACAAGGCAATGCCATACAGAAGGCACAAAACAAGTTCACTCAGTTCAAACTTGCAGCCACAATAATGCATGAGCAAAATGGTTGCACAACACAAAATACATTCAGACATCATGGCTCCAGATCTGTACAAAGATCCTAATTCCTAAGGCACTTAGTGACCATTGCTCTTGGTGTCCATGTTGGCTGAAGCGTTAGAGCATCCATCTCCATTCCCTCTCTACACATAATTATAAAGAACTTTTACTGAGAAATCAGATCTCCTATTAATTAATAATACAAAAGGTAAACTAAACATTTTTGCAGGCCTATGTAAAATTCAATGGAACCAAGCTAGTCACGTACCATATCATTTTCTTCTTCGTCATTCATGTCCGGTATCTCTATTTCTATCTTGTGACACACAATCTGCAAATAAAGTAGATACATGATGCATATGTTAGACCTTCAAAAGTAACTGGAGGAAAACATATGAACAAGATAACAACCTCAAGGACATTTTCTGCCCAATTCAATCGTCGAGTCAAGGATTTATTTTGTTGAACTAAGTTCTGGTTCGTCGCAACTTCCTGCTGATACATCCTCATGAGATTCTGGTGAGATGATGAGTTTGCTGGCCTTATGTTATTTGCCCTAGCAGCATGGATGATGTCATCCTTCTTCAAAGCACCATCTCCTATTGCAAAGCGACCATGGGGCGCACCACCAGAGCTTTCATACATGACTTGTGCATCAAACTGTTGATCTTGCCAGTTTTCTGGATACTTATCTTGTAGAGCTTCATTGTAGTTAGTCTTGCAAATAAGAGAAATCAGTAGTGAAAACTCAGGTTTATACCAAATTCTAATGAAACTATGATTCATGTCTAGTCAAGATTAAGGTAACAAGTGAAATCTGATTTGTCATAGACAATGTACATAATGCCACAATGATAGAACTTACCACAGTTGTTTTGCTACTTCGCTTGTAACAGGACCACTTTTCCCATTGCTATCACAGTTTTTAAGGCCTGACTTCATGCAGCAATAAGTGTTTATCAAAGTGCGTGGCTGCCTCCGGTCCATACTTCTTTTCCTTAATGCCATAAAATGGTTATCAGCTCAAATTATGAAGAGATGCTATTACAATAATAATCAGCTAAAGTCCCAAAAAGACACTTACAATGAATTGCTGAGTCTCAACTAATGGCCTTGAGCCTCCCCTATTCTGAGCAGGGTCTGTATTTTTCTTCCGTGATTCCTGCCCACGCTTTCTCTTTTTTCTTGTATTCATCAGACATCCAATAGTTGCACAGGGACTCCCAGGGCTCAGCAGTGAACCATTCAGGCTTACAAAGCATGTATTGCGCAAAAGTAAGTTCATTAGCACATGCAAATTCATCAGACTTGGGGCTCTTCACAATTTGATGATAGTAGAACTTCACAGCATCCACACGAACTTGATACATCATATTCTTGCACTGAGTGTGTGCATATTTCTCAAATACACGATCTGCCTCATCTTCAAGTTCTTCCGGCACTGAATATATGCTCTGAGAAAAGAATAAGATAAACATTAGTAATCAGCTAAGTTTGTTCATCTAAAATAAATATAGTACTAGAACTTTACTTACCCAAAATTCTGCCTTCACACGATCAGCAGGGGTTTGGTCATCATCCCTTCGAGTATGAGAGTAGTGACCCCAATTGCTTGCATGATATTTGATTGGGTTACCAGCTCTAGTGGTCCCATCAATCATAGGTGGGTATTCCTGCTTCAAAATCACTCCAAGGATTGGTCCTTTCTTCATTGTGTCATCCAGTGAGTAAGTCACATACTTGAACTGCCTGCAGATTATACAGGTGAGAGTTAGCAACAAATTATGAAAGGACAGTAACCCAAGTCAATTGAATTAAGAAAGACAAGTCATAAAGTCAACTAATTTTACTTACTTGTCTCCCTCAGGTAGAATAGCAATCTGACCATTACGAGGCCTATGAATTTTGTTGCGTCCCCTTACCCTCTTGTCTTCTGCCACCTGGATCACAACATCATCGGAGGCATCACTTGGTCGTGCTCGCTTTTCCGGCCGATGGTTGAATGACCTCATTTACTACAACAGAACAAGTTATCAGATTAGGTTGGTACTAGCAGATTTACAAGTTATGAAGAAGCACAATGCAGTAGCATAAGAAGCAATGGTGCAGAGCATATAAAAAGATAGCATATTGTCACAATAATGGGAGAAGACAAATATTCAGAAATTAGAATAGCACAAAAGTTAAATATCAGTCCAAGCCACAAATTCCACTGAAAATAAAATAGGAATACAACAATCATTTCACAAAATAGGTAGAATAATTTTCAGAAATCTTCTTCTTCATAACAATCATCCTCTTCATAATTAATCTGTTATATAGCTAGATTGTGGAATCTAAAGCTGAATTGCACATCTGATTGTAAAATCTGATGTTGTACGGTAACCATGGATTCTAGATTGATTTGTTTGCTATTTTCATGTTAAGAGACTATGATACTCTTTTGTTGGATATGTATGTCGTATAAATGAATAAATTATAATAATTAAATTACTTAATTTGTTTAGCTAAATTTATTATTATTATGACATATTGAGTTAATAATTTGTATAGCTAAATTTATTATTATAACAACAGATTAGTCAATAAAAATCGGAGGGTAGATAGCAATTTAATGATTAGTCTATATTTTATATGGTAATATAAATAATTTCAATTTCAATTAATGATGGCACAAAAATGATAATTCGACTCAACTATAGATCTAATAATTTTGTGCTCATACTCTCGCAATCCACCTAAAAACTATTCAAACCCAGATTATGGATTGTGCCACAATCCACACTCAGATTCTGCCAAACAGATTCTATAAATGATATGCCTATTTGTACAATTCAGACTGTGAAATGCAATCAATAATCGGGATTGGGAAACAAACAATTCCTAACTCTCTGAAGAATGAAGATGTACCAAAGCAAAGAACACTAGACTGCGCTAAAGAATGTGTCGGTTTCTAGCTTCCGTGAGCTGGTGCGCATGTATGTCACCAGCCAAGCAAAGCTTTCGGCCCCCTATTTCTGGAATATATGACTTGTGGCTCTAGCATTTCCGATCAATATCAATTTTGCATATAATAATAAGCGAACATATAGGTGGTCCATGCGACCTAGTACGGCTACGTATAGCATATACTTACGTCATTTTCGGTGCCCATATGGGTATGGATATGATTTGGATTCACCCCCATGGATGTGATCAAACTTTGGAGCATACCGGCCAGATCGATCAGGTTTAAAGTAAAAGTTCGATAACACGATCCTCGTTTTTCCAGCATTCCTGCATTTCTATGCTTTTAACCCCCTTCGGATAATGGTCCACACTTGCAAAATATTGTTGGAATGTTAATCAACCACTTCTTTTTTGGTTCAAGCTAAGTTCTAATGAAAATGGAGATATATATACTTATTGTTGCTCAGCTCTAAGTTATTACCACCTTTTTATCACTAAACTCATGCCATTATTCCAATTGTTATTCAAAAATTTTAATGTTTATATTTTGAAATACGTGTGCCTCTTATAAAATGGGGCAGAGGAAGTACTATACAGGAAGAGAAGGTCAATTTCTAGGATAATATCTATCCTCTAAGTTGCATAGATTTGTGTTTTATATGAAACAAGAAACATTGTTAGGTTGGTCGCAAATTGCAATAGATAATATAATTAGACCCTTTCCAAAATATAACCGTAAAATTTCATCCATGAACAAACTGAAGTTATAAATCAAACTTTTATATAATAATAAACAGAATTCCCATATCAACCTCTACATATAAAACTGTATGCTGACTGAATTTGAAGGAAAAAATGAGTCATACGAAAGTTTTAGGCCTCCAACGTGTCAAGTGTAAATCTTTCTCGAATCCTGCTGGAATTGAGCTGATCGTGACAGGAAAAATGGTATTGAAGACTGTCTCTAGTCAAAGGATCATATTCTGGATCACATTTCTGGGTATTATTATGTCGTTGTTTTTTTCTGGACCGGTAAATGGAAGCCCACGCATTGTTGGCTGTTACGCAGCAGCGCTTTAACTGTTCAATCACGTACAAGCCTTGACCACTAAACTATGCGGTGCGTGTTCCAGTGCCAAGGCGGACACGCTTTCGCTTCCCTGCCCTCTCGTGCAAAGCAGAGGATCTTTCCGTGCTTGTGCTGATGTGAACTTCTTGTGGTCACTCGCTCCCTTGAACATGAGCTGTTATGAACTTATCTACAGTTCTACAGTCATCGCATCGTCGCTCATCAGGTTATATAATTTAGTGTCTCATCGTTTGCTTAAAGTACGTGCCAGTAGACTAATAATATTAGTGATGATTTTTTTTTTCGGGGCATATTATTGGTGATGGTACATATATCTCCTCTTTACACAGGAAACTCTGGCAGCTATGTAGATTTCAGTCGGATACTTTTTTTATATATAAAAAGGAAGGTTGTATTCCAACAGTCTCGGCAATCTCATTTAGTTTATAGGATTTTTTTCTTTCAGTCGACTGAAAATGACGCATACTTTCAGTCGATGACACAAACGATGTATTCGTTCATTCTGTTGTTGAGAGTCTTTTGTTAAATTCTTTTGTAATTTATTTATTTATAGTATTATATATATTAATTAATATTATATATAGATTATAGAAAAGTTGTTCTATTGTATTTATTGAATCTAGATCCAAAAGTCAAAAACATTAGTTGTTGAAAGTAACCTCAATTTTCAGTCACTTGAAAATTAGACGCTCCCGCTTTAGTTTATTGGAGTACTACTGTCACTATGTCTTTTGGATCTTTGTCTTTTGAATTAAGCACATGCAAATTACAACTTGTTGTCCGGAATAGTAAGCACCTTTGGACTCTTATTATACCAAAATTGAGCCACAGTTCATAAATAATGATGTGACTGTCAGTCTATCACTAACTCCGCGGTCGCAATGTTGTTTTAGACATCGATGCGGTCATCAATATACTACTTGGAGCACTAACTAGCAGGGAAGAAGCCTTAAAATTTGGATAGCGGTTTAGAAAGTAACAATCTGGCTTACACTTAAGATCATCTCCCCAAGCCGTGCAAAATTGCTTTTGAAGTTGTTTTTTGGCAAAAGATTGCAAAACTACACTTATTCAAAGGACATTATTTAACTGATGTAGCTGGGGAGTATTCTCTACAATCTCCTGCTAATAGGTAAATATACGAGTAAAATTGTATAGATCGAATATTAATCTATATGAACTCATCTTACTATTTTCAAACGTCGATTGAAAGAAAAGGAAAAGAAGACCATACCGATTATTGCATATGATCCTGCTCACCCCCTGCTGGCCATCACCTAGTCGCTTTCATCCAATAAGCTTGGAGATGGTATAAACCAGGCCCACTCTGTTGCAATGATTGCACCGACTGGGAATGTGACATGCAAATAGTTTTATCCCGACTTTATTCAACTAAACAAACAAAGAAACATCCAAAAAGAAAATGGTATACTATTTCTTTTTTAAATTATTATCGTCATTGACTTTTATAATTAATTTTGATCACTCATTTTATTCAAAATTTTTTTAAAAAAATTATATATATTGTCATAGTTTATTTTATTATCAAAGAAAATTAAAACATAACTTAAAATTTTACATATTTATAATAATATTTTAAATAAGACAAATGGTCAAAATTAACTAAAAAAGTCAATGACAACAATAATTTAAGAACGAAGGAGTATATGACAAGGAACTCTTCTGCTTTTGTTCTTATTTGCAACATGCCAAATTCTATGAACATCGCTCCAAGGTTGCTAATTTAAATGGATAGCAACGACCTTATTATTTACCACCGTCAGTCTTATGCTGTCTAGAATTTGTCAAATTCTATGAACATGCCATAGGGTCTCAGATAAATTTTAAACAAGGATGGTGTCAAAAGAACTATCATGCTATCGATTATCTTATTTGTTTTGCAAGCATGTACACACAAGAGGGTAAAATTTATAGGACGAGAGCTCTATCCATCCAGCTTCTGGTATTGTGCACACAAAAAGGGTTGAATTTGTGCCAACCAGTGCCTAAAACGAACAATTGATGCACAAATTGCAGAGCAATTTAGGTTACTGTTTTTTTTTTCAAATAAAACCATGACTATAGTTGTTGGGAAGTTGCGACATGCATGTGAAGACAAGATATTTGTTTGATTACAACCACCCAAGGCAAGTTGTTTGATCGTTCTTAGCTTGGTTTTCTGCATTGAAAGAGGCATTCAAGATCTAGTGAGTGTTGATTGATATGTTTTCTGACTTGAAGTTGTCGATCTTATCTTGTAGTCAATAAAAAATCAAGCTAAGAAAATGACTTCATCATGGTTTATTTTTATAAAAAATAACTTCATGACCATATATAAAAGAGTTGGTTTTGTTTCGATTATTCGAGATACTTTGCTTTTGAAATATATTAGCAGATAAAAATATACATGGAATTCGATAACATTTGACGAACATAACTTGTGTGTAGAAGTGTCGTGGCAACAAGCAAGCACGAAGAAAATTGAACCACGATCTTTTTTATGTTGTTGATATTTAACTGATAGTACAAGATCCTACTTCTGTGCAACTTGACTGCAGTACCAAATACTTCCCTAAAATAACCCGACTAGGAAAACAGTTCATTTTCCTACAACTTTTCTCAAAAAGAAAAAAAAGAACTCAGACTAGTACAAAACACTTTTTTATGCACCTTTCAAATGGCTTCATCATGGTTTATTTTCTAAAACAGCTTGATCACGACTATTAAGGACCTTGGTTTATCTTCATGACTTGTAATTTGTTTTTTACAAATAAAACAGCTTGATCACGACTATTAAGGACCTTGGTTTATCTGGGTCATTTAACAATTTGTTTCCGAAATATATGAGCAACTTGCTTTACAGTACCAAATACTTTCCTAAATAAATCTGACTACAAAACACTTGTTGTAGTAACTATTTTTTGAGATAAAAGAAGGATTATATTAAATAATGACTGAGTACATCTTCACGTTACAAGAAAGAGATTATAACTAAGTGTGTTTAGTGTGTAGCTCTAAAACTCAATCCTTAACCTGTATGAAGATTCATATAGAAAACCACACAGTCAAACACTCAACAAACATGTTGAGAAAAGGTGCTCAGAAAACGACGACAAATATTTCTGTAGGTAGAATTGAGTATAATCCTCTTCTTTTTTGTGTCTTCCTTCTTTTTTTTACCACTGAGGAAGAAGAAAAACTGAACCTGATCTTTCCAACTCAAAACTAATCAAAATTGATTTCAAGGATAGATTTATTCTCGCTAGCCATTCATCGTGGTTTGATCTAACCACGACAAAACGAAGAAAAGAGTGAAGAATTTTATTCCACGCCAACAACATCATCTCCGCCTTGATATCGTCGTCCGGAAACCTAAATCTTTATGTCGTCAAGACAAGAAAGTTGCTGACATCATTATTGCCGTCATCATCGTCACTGGTGCCGCCATGAAGAGACCAAATCCATATTTTTTTTCTCGTCATGACCGATGAGATGGAGGAAACAAATCTCCAATACCGAATAATTCAGCATTAAAAGAAAAACTTAACTCTAAACTAGGACTCGATCTACTCAAAATTAAAGGAGAAAAACCGATCCTCACTCCCTCCGGCCACCGGCGATCACCGAAGGTGGGAGGGAGGGGGACCAAACAGTTTTGGTGGGAGGAGGAGGCGACGCTTGCGAGACCTAGCGGCGAGCCCTTTCCTCGAAAAGGAAAATGACCGTAATCTCTTGTAAAATCTCAAGTAACTGCATGACTTGTAAATGTTTTGGAAAAAAAAACAGTTTTTTTCTGCCACTTTCCTCCAAAAAAAAAAAACTTGACTACAGTACCAAATACTTGACTGAAATAAACCCAACTTGTTTTAAGCAACTTCTCAAATCTTAAATTACTGCATGACTTTTATTTTTAAATAAATAGCTTCATAACGACCATAAAAGACCTTGGTTTTATTTGGATCATTTAACACTTTTCGTTTCCGAAATATGTATGCGCAGATAAATAAATTTACAGGTGGAAATCGATAAGATCTTCTGACGCATAAGTTGCGTAGAGGTGCCGTAGCAACTGGTAGCAAAGGCGAGCGGTTGTTGCGTTTGTGCGGCCACGAGGCCCCGGGCGCCTCGTCGAACAGGAGGCCGCGACGTCGCCCCGTTCGTCCCCTCCACCGCAAGCGCCCACGCCACGAATCCATTCCATTCCATTCCCAACCATGCCGCGCGGCCCCCCATAATAGCCGTGCCGCGCGCCCGCCTCAACCACCACGCGCCATCGGGAAACTGGCATTCGATTCCAAGCCCACGTGCTCCTCCTCCTCATTCGCACTCGCCTCGTCGGCTGGCGCGCGCGCGAACGCAAAGCGAGAGAAGCAGAGGTAGCTTAGCTTTTGGTTGTTGATGAAGGTTCTGTGCAGCGCGTGCGAGGCGGCGGAGGCGAGCGTCCTCTGCTGCGCCGACGACGCCGCCCTGTGCGCGCGCTGCGACCGCGACGTCCACGCCGCCAACCGCCTCGCCGGCAAGCACCAGCGCCTGCCCCTCCTCGCCCCCGCCTCCGCCGGCGCCACCGCCGCCGTGGCGCCGCCCAAATGCGACATATGCCAGGTGCGTGCTCTGATCCCCTTCTTCTCCGTTGGTTCACATGATTCTTGGGAAACTGGAATCGACTGATCCATCGATGGATTGCTCGATCCAGGAATGCGACGCCTACTTCTTCTGCCTCGAGGACCGCGCGCTGCTCTGCCGGAGCTGCGACGTCGCGGTGCACACGGCCAACGACCTCGTCTCCGCGCACCGTCGCTTCCTCCTCACCGGCGTGCAGGTCGGCCAGGACCCGGGCGGCGAGGACGACGGGTCCCTAGAGGAGCAGCAGCCGGAGCCGTCGCCGGCCAAGAGCGGCGGCGGCGCCTTCGGCCAGGGCGATTTTGCCTGGGCGGCCGCACCTGGCCCTGGCGCCGCCGAAGGGAGCCTCCCCGAGTGGTCGGCCGTCGTCAGGGAGCAGCTCGGCGGCGGCTCCCCTGTGCCGCAGCACGCGGAGGCGGGGGGCAGGGCCGCGCCGAAGCGGTCGCCGGCGTTCGGCGCCGGCCAGGGCCGCGTCGCCGGCGGTGTCATGGATTGGCCGCTGGGCGAGTTCTTCCGCGGCGTCAGCGACTTCGGCGGCGGCTTTGGGTTCGCCGACAGCGGCAACTCCAAGGTCAGCAGCGCCGCCAGGCTGGCTCCCCTGTTCTTTTTCCCTTTTTCTTTTCCTTTTTCATTTCGCTGCAATTCAGTTGCATCAGATGATTTCGTTAATTTCCCGCCTCAGTCAAACTATCGTCTTTCATCTGAAATGTGCCGATTCGCAATCTGCAGGCCGACAGCGGTAAGCTCGGAGGCAGCGCGGGCGGCTCCCCGCACTACCGGTCGTCGTCAGAGGACCGGGACGCCGACGAGTTCTTCGGCCAGGTGCCGGAGATGCAGCGGTCGGTCCCGGAGCTCCCCTCGCCGCCGACGGCCTCCGGCCTCCACTGGCAGCACGACACCGCCGCCTTCGTGCCGGACGTCTAGTCACCGGAGACCTCCCTGCGGTGGCTCCCGCCCGCCGCCGGCAACAAGCGCCGGAAGAAGTGCTAGCGCGCGAGGATGACTGATGCGCTCGCCTTGCGCAGCCAGCCAGCTTCTTCAATTCGAAGCCCAGGCGTGGCCGTGTTCATGTGAAATCGCAGCGGTGCTTCTCTGCACTTCAATTCAGGTATAGGAGACGGAAGCAGTTCAAAGTTCAATCCACAAAAGGCCCAGTTGCAAGTCAGGAATTTCACATGATACTGGAAGTTTACAGGATCCAATTATTCATAAGGAAAACTCTGCGTACGATTTGAGACGATTTTCCGCACTTCAGTGGCCAGTCTTTTTTCTGACGTCCATGAAGAAGATGGATGCATGGAACCAGAAGTTCTGGAGAGATTGAAACTGATGCGGGACAAGACGTGGCGCCGACGCTTGATTTTGCTGTTTGTTTTCTCATACTAGGTCAGAGCTTGATCAAGGGACATTTGGTCCCGTGTAACAAATGTCATCAGGAGGCAGAGCTTTTTCATGTGTGCTTTGTTAACTTGTAGTAATAAGGTTGCTAAGGGCATGTATACAATGCTTAGGCAAAGTGTTCAGAGAAAATGCTATTAAAATGCTAAGCATGACTACATCACCACGTGTGCAAGTTCTGGTCTCCAGTACAAAGTAGTTCTACTAATTTAGGGGGTGTTCGTTTCCACCAAGAGCTAAAGTTTAGCTACTAAAATTTAAGCTAAACTTTAGGAGTTGTTCATTTCTATGGACTAATGGACTAAAACTAAACTTTAGTCCAAATTTTAGCTCTAGTGAAATGAACGGGAGGGGTAAAACTAAAGCTAAACTTTAGCTCTAGAGATGAAAAGGGGCTAAAAGAAAAGCTAAACTTTAGCTCTCTAAAAGGGGCTAAGGGGTGTTCGTTTTCATGAAGAACTAAAATTTAGCTCTAGAGATGAAAAGGGGCTAAAAGAAGGGCTAAACTTTAGCTCTCCAAGAGGGGCTAAACTTTAGCTCAAATTTTAGGAGCTAAACTTTAGCTCTTCATGAAAACGAACACCCCCTTAGCCTCTCTTAGAGAGCTAAAGTTTAGTCCTCCTTTTAACTCCTTTTTATCTCTAGAGCTAAAGTTTAGCTCTAATTTTAGCTCTCATGTTCGTTTCTCTAGGGCTAAAATCTATTTAATAATAAAAAAAGATGAACTTTTTACCATAGAAAAAAAGAGAAATAGTCTATAAATTCTCACAAAAAAGCAAAACATCTGGCCGTTGAACTCATCATAACACAATATTAGGAGGATATCCGGTCCTTGATGCCCACTTCTCCCTCTCCTTAACCTGATCTACTACTATAATCTATAAAACGACGGTGCTCCTCTCCTCTGAATCTAGGAGTTGGTTTAGAGCACCAGGCGGCGTGCCAAAAAACGATGGCTCATGGCAATATCGATCTGGAGTATTGGACATGGCATATGTGAATGGAACAATTTGCACAAGCTAGGCGGAGATTGCATCCATCAAGGGGCCATGCCGTACAGTGAGACGGAGAAAAGTCGTGTGCTCAACCACAAGACGATAATGGCGGATCCGACGTCACCTGCGGCTGCAGCAGGCCATTGGACAAGCTGGTGGTCACGATTTTTATGTCCGGTGGTGAGCAATTGATTAATTAGATCGTCTTTGAGGCTCAATGGTCGAGAAGATCAACACCAAGTAGCGGAGCAGCAAGATTCCATCGGCAGCCACAACGTCATCCAGAGAAGCACCCAGAAAAGCGAAAGTAGGAAGCTACTAACCTGAGGTAACCATGTTTCTGCATCCACCACGCCGAACAAAAGCATGCTTTAAATGCCTTGACGATCATACTAATCATCCCACCAGCAATAATGCTTAGACGGTGCAATGAAGAATTGAAGACAACCTCATGTACTGCAATAAAAGGTGCCACTTAATGGAGTGTGCGTGCATACTTTTGATTCTCGCATACAAGCCTCAAGCCTGTTTAGCTATTCAGAAACATACCTATATCAAATGTGAGTTTTAACTAATTGCAGCTGAGTCATATAAATTAGTATTGAGCTTATATATGTAATAAACCAGGTTGGATCTAAACGTGAAACTAAACAATATTTTATTTATTTTATTAGATATCACATTCATGTAGTTATTAGATCCAATGAAAGAGAATTGAATGTCTACATGCAGATTTAATTCTAATAGACAATGACATTTCCTATGTGACTCTAACATATTTTTATATGATACATGTGCAATGGCATCACCCATTTTATTTCCGTGTACATATGCGAAGTATAATAGCATCGCTTATAGTAGCATCCAACCCATCTCATGGCATCCCCACATAAGGGAAATCCCAAGATTTCAAGATAATCATGGAAAGGAAAGAACAACAATATATAAATGGGAAAATTGTCTAGAACACACCAGCATAAAGCTTGACTTGGTCCTAATCATACCAGTAAAATTGTATTCAGCTGGAATATACTATTATTCCGGTAGCTCTCATCTATGCCACACTATGACTATTTAAAAATTATTTTTAATGTTTTTTATCTTAATATATGAAATATGTTAGAATTTACAACTCATCACCAATATACATTATTGTATTATTTGTCGTTAAAAAATAGAGGTAGATTATTTCTCGATTGCTGGCATAGTTTGCTTATTATTTTAATATTTAATTTATCGAGCAAACCATGCAAACAATCACAAAAGGTCTAGCACCATTTTAAATGATAGAGAATATAAGATATTTATGCCAAGTTCTGAATTTTAATGAATTCCAAATGACCACAGTTTGTGACAAATGAAAGCACTCAGAATAGTAATGTGTTCTAAGTGAATATGATTTTGTTAATCTATTCAGAAAGATGCCAGGCTTTCTTGGTGTGTTCCAGATAATTTTTCCTAATAGATATACCTCCTATAGTCCTATGCATATAAGCTGCCTAGAAAAATAATACTAAACTAAAAGTCCTCCAAGAGTTTCTATAATGAGAAACAATGTATCTAATTAAGATGACATTTCAACTTGCACTGTGGTAAATATATGTTGTTATTCTATTCTACATCAAATAAGTAAATATATTTTGTTATCTTATAGTTGTAATGAAATAAATTTGGCTTAATTAAAATTAAATAATGAAAATATATATTGGAGAAAAATAGGATATATTCACATATTATGCTACATCTATTCATGTTATATAACACATAATCCAAGCTTCAATCAGTTTACTAATAATTCGCATTGGCAATATATTGCATATTTCGTCCAACTCATAATATAGATGGATAAAGTTAATACAGGGTATATGATATAGATGAAACTAGATGATACCCCACGCGTTGCTGTGGTAATTTCTAAGATTCATGGTAGTTAAATAGAAATGTCTTATTAAAATTAAGAATAGTTGCATAACTATACAACAATACAGTGGATAAGTAATTTTCTGTCCCTACCATCAAATTTACTACAAATGACCCAAGTACTTCCATAAGAACATAATATTATACACAACACGATCACTTTTAAAATAGGAACACTTCAATGAAACGTACAAAAACTTTTATAAAGCATTAAAAGTGTAGAAGGCCAAGAAAGAGCATATAAACATAGTGCACTGTCCGGTCACGTGGTAGTGTTGTATCTTTTTTAGGAGGAAAACAACTCATTTTTATCAGCAAAGTATTATTCTCATAAGACATGAAAGTAGTGCTTTAATATAGAGAATACCCAATGAGGTTGAAGAGAGTACCCAAGTAGTACTGCAAAGTAGTGTTGTATAGTGCATAGGAGAATTTTGGGTACTGACTGCATAACCTGAAATACCTTTCCACTTAAAGAGAAGAGTATTCTATACCATCTGAGATTTATCAGTTGGGCTTTCGGCTGCCAAAATAAAAACGAATAGGAAATACTTGATAATAAGCATTGAATGACCAACAGAAATACTTGTGTGTAGATTAAAGAAAATTGTAGTGCTTGCTTTCTTGGTCTGCAAGTCAAATGATGGTTCCAACCCAAAACTCACTGATCACATGGCACAGACTAATGGAAATTCGTGAAATCAATTGAAAGTATATAAAGATGAGGGAAGTGTATCATGATTTTTATTTATTCGAACTGGTGGAGGGCTAGTGCCCTACAGATTACGTATTATTAAATAATAAATAAAAGAGTATATTATAGGAAGAAACATAGTACAAAGAGTATACTGTAAGTACCATGATTATTCTTGACAGCATGAAAACAATACACAACATACTGGCCATAGAAGAGCTGCAACTATAGGAGTACTGGAGCCGGCTCGCAGTAGAAATATTGAACGCCCTGGTGCCACTGCTGGGATCGCAACCTGGGAAGATAGCACCAGACGTGAACTCGATCCATGTTGATGCACCGTCAGTCCAAAATATCCCTAGGAAGCCAGATGATCCTGAAAATACATAGCAAACAAAGGCATGAGAAACTCAGAGGTTGCATGTAGTGCGATGTATATGTATGGTGGGTGTGGTGAAGCTAGAGGAGGAACGGATGCCAGGAGAGAGGAGGCATGAATACTCAGTGTGGAGGGTAATAACAAATAAAATGCATTTAGTAACCCCTAACATACCACGGGTAGTGTGAAAGATTTATTGCTTAGTGGCTATTAGTGGAGGTTTGTGAATGCAGCAGTTTCTAACTCTGCGGTGGCCGGCAATTAGTGAAGGCAGCAGTTTCTTAATTCTATGGCGGCCGGCCAGCATGGACTTGAATGTCATGCACAGACGGATAGATGGAACTGTAGCTCAAGATCAAATAGTGTATGATTTCTTGATGACGTGGCTGCACCACATGAGAGGAAAATAGCAGTTAATGTTTTTAATGGGTTGTATCTTCTAAAAATACTAGATGATACCCGCGCGATGCTGCGTGACATTGAATATCATGAAAAAATGAACACTTCACAAAGGCGCCCAAAAGAAAGGAAACAAAAACATAAAACATAGGGGAAAAGGAGGAGAAATATCGAATGGATTTGGGAAGAGTCTAATGATTTAGACAATAAATTGAAGTACACATATAAAATATTGTAAAAAAATGTTAAATGGAGATTCTTGTTACTTTATTGCTTTTATTTGTAAGGGAGTGTAATGTTCTAGCAGAGATATGCCATTGTGTCAGATAGAACATATTATATTGATCAAAGTTTGGGTTAAATAATATGGCAGGAACAAAAAAGGATAGAAAATTGGTGACAGAAAAATCATACTACGAAACCTTAAAACTGGAAGTATAATCCTATAGTTTAATTTGTAATCAGGTAAGATAATATATACTAATATGAGAAAAAAATAGTCAGATTAGAGTCAGAAAAATGATTTGAAGGTCAAAATGGCAGGCTATAGAGGAAATTATACGATGTCTTTCATATGTGACTGATAAAAATACAATATTAAGATATCATAATTTAACTTGGAAACATAATTGAATAATTGATGAAGAACTTAATTTGTCATGAACCCAAGGCTCATGTCGATGGGGAAAAGTTTTGTTTTGGCAATTGCATTATATTATCAAATGCGGGTTACATGATTATCTTGGGGTATCTTCATATTTTTGTATGCTGATGTGGATATAAACAATAGTGGTTTTATGGAATGTAGTTGTGATATAACGGTGCGAAGGAAGTATCAGTTTGGAGAAACATGGATTATAATTCATACAATAATAAAATATACACTGGAACAAATATTGGTTCTAGGTAATGCACTGTGGCATGGACGTGGAATGGAAATATCTGATGGGAAACCTTGGGTTACCTTTTTAAAAAATCCAAACCGTGGGATTTGAAGCTGATTAACGAATGAACCATATTAGCCAATTAACAATAGCCTATGCCTGCAACAAACATTTGGAAATCAGTTGCAGATGGAGCCAAAGCAACAGACTGCATATCTGAAAGTTGCATGGCATAAAGAGAAAGTGGTAGGTCCTTCTCCCAGCTACTCATGAAAAATAATTCCGAATAAGAAGGTTACATAAAACAGGTCCTGTAGATAGATAAAGGTAAAAGTAGAATAGCTAGATTAAGTAAATAAAAGACGATCACAAATGATACCTAAAATACCAGATAAAAAAAACATGCACAAAGCTTCTTAGCTTAGAAAAATCTCATTGTTGTTTGGGAGTATTTTTTTTGGCGGAGCATTTTAAGGCACTAAAGATTGATAATATGATGACACGACATCGGCATCTATAGAACTTATACAGAAACCTTGAAGAAAAAAACGAAGGAGAAAACTAAGGGAAGCTTACCTGCGTGAGAGGCAGAGAATGCCATCCAGATGGGCCTGGTATAGGTAGCACCAACGAAAATGTAAAGAATAGTAAGAAACATGCATAATTGTAGGGAAACGCAGGATTGATGGTACAATTTGATTCATCTGCCGAGGGAAAATTTGATTGCTGCAGTTTCAAGTTTGGGGGTGAGATATTAATTCGATTTGATTGCTGCAGTTTGAACCTGCATGTGGAGGTGCAGTGATTGCCGTGCCTGCAATGCGGATTCCATGGGACAGAATAGGAAGGAGCACGGCAATTGCAGGCGTTATGCGAGACAAATCGCTCAGCACCTTGCAGAGCGGAAAGAAGAACGTGGCCTGCCTGCGTTATTGTGGCGTCATTAGTGGTCAGTCGTGGAAGACAGTTCGTTGGAGAAGACAGAGGCGGGACGGTCAGGATGTGGAGTTTTGAGGGGATCGAATGGTGTAAAAATATAAGGTGACGTGACTGGCTATGGATTGAGAGAAATAGTAGTTAAGACTTTTTAGTGGGTTGCCTCTTTTATATATATGTAGATGTAGATTAATAGAGGGAAAATTTTGAATTTTCTACTAAGTTCTATTTCAAGAATTTTAGAATTCGGACAGTGCAAAAAAATAATAATTTTACTTAGCTCTAAGTTAACATGATCCATCTCTTAGATATAATCTTGGCGAACAATGATTCACAGAAAACAAGAGTATCTACAAGTGCCTTCTAAATAAACTATGCCTCCGTTTCTTTATTGTACGTACAAGCATTATCAATCTAATCAGCATGATGGCAAGAATTGTGGATATGCGTGGAGGTAAGCCCTTTTTGCATATTTTAACTAATTTTTTATGATAGTTCCAATGTATTTCATATTACAGTATAATCATTTATTGTTACATATTTCCTACCTTTCAATCCACTGGAAACTTTCAGTCTCAATGGTTTGTTACTTTGTATTTTAATTTGTTTTATAGGATTATCTATATAATAATTACAAACCATTGAATCCAGATCTGATGGCTCAAAACATTAATTGAAAGTTGTCAAAATTTTCAGTCAGCTAAAAATTAGCAAGCCCCTTATTATTAGTAGTATGCTATATAATTTGTAGTACTATTAAAATATTGTAAGGATAATTTGCCTGCGCAATTGCGCGGGCCAGGTTGTCTAGTTTGGACAAAAGTTTAGTTTTACTTCTTTAGCTCATGAAAACGAACAGCCCCTTAGTAGCACGCATTTAGACACCTGTTTTGTCAACCTGGGTTCACAAAATCGTAAACTGTATAGTTTCTACTACAAAAAATCCATCATTAGTTGCAAAAACCAAGCAAAAATTGTTCTCAATACGGAATATAGGTTAGGTTTTATAAAAAAAAACGGTGGTTCACTGTAACCACCGGACCGGACCGGTTTTTATCAATAAACCATAAAAATCATGTGTTTTTTAACAACTTTGTTAATCATGATCATGGCCCTATGTGTTCTATTAGCGGTTCCACTGTTGTCCTCTTCTTAGCCTCCGTTTGGTGCCCACTTGCTTAGGCACTACGATGGTACTGTTTGGCGCAATGTACTTATGTTGTTTCACATAAATGAACAGGAGCTGGTGAAATCACAATTAATGCCTTCACTGGCTTATGCTACAATAGCTAAACCATATATGTTGCACTATTATCTAACAAGGACATAAGACTACAAGTCGTTCTAGACAGTCCCTTAGTAAAGCCGAGCAATGTGCTTAGGGTAGAGACTCAAGCTCGGAGCTCTACCCATCTAAGTTCACAACCTCTGTATGATGACACACACGCCTCCAATAAAAGCTAGGGTTAAAAGATTATGTTTTGTTTTTTCTTTTAGGAAAAGAGGCATCTTAGCGTATAAATATTCATTGCCCACACCTAATGATAACCGTTTGCCACCTGTAGTAGCTATAGATTGTTAGACAACTTGTGGCTCAGAGATACTCAAGGAATCTCCTTGAGTATAATTTTCTATTATTTTATTCAACATGTATATGTTGATTATAGTGTAATTCTTAGACCTGTCAATCTAATCTAATCTTCTATCTATTTATCTATCTATCTATCTATCTATCTATCTATCTATCTAATATAATTACAATTTGATTGTTCACACAAACTTTCGTGTCTGTGGTAACCCTCCGTAACTTTTTTTCTATGTACGCATGGTGTTCTTACTTCTGTGTCATCATACGAAACAAAACCTCTCCGAACCTGGTTCTCATAGCCCTGATTTCCATGACTTCCGTGGCGTCGTTGGCTCACCATAGCGCGTGCGCAACACTGCAAATTTCAACAATGACTCAAAACAACGTGTTGATCTCCATCGCCTGCGTGCGGGCCGGACGCATGAGACAAGAGGCTTCTTCGTGAGAGATGCACGAGAAGTGGAAGCCAATGCTCAAATGCACGAGAGCACGTCGAGACAGAATAAGGGTGAGCGGAGGAGTCATCGTGTCTGGGGCGAGACGTCGCGCAGCAGTTGAATTGCCGACGCACTGCTCCACACAGTGACAACAACCTTGTTCATCTGGTGCACGTATGCCTTCCTAGCTTGTTTCTTCATACCCTCGAGCGAAAAATACAGGGGTTAAGTGGTTCATGGTCAACAATGTGTGCATGTTCTTTTCTATCTCTTCAATATTGGATCACCAATAGGCTTTGGATTTGGTATTCACCTCACTGGATTTAGAAGGCGTTCGTTTTATATAGATCAGCAAGCAAAAGGCTTTGATGTCGGGTCACTCTGATAACGTACTGTTGTTCTCCATTTGTGAAACTAATCAGAACATACAGGTCAACAAGTGGCATGATATACCTCTGAATCTTTGTTTGCTCGTAGAAAATGAAACATCAAAGAAGAAGGCTTTTCATCCACGACATCTGATGCAATGTTGCATAATGATAGGTTGCGAAATAGAGTTGTGCGTTGTGAAATAGAGTTGTGCTTATTTTATTACCGTGAGAAAAATTAGCTGCAAAGAGTTTTGACATCCAAACTCCATATGTATCTATAATCATTTGTATTTATATATGCTTATTGTTTCAAATACCCATGGCAACACATAAACACTTTTCTAGTTTAGTTAAAATATATAGTACCACATGGATTAGAAGTAGTTTTTTTTAGACTTATTTGAACAAATGCAATTTGCCATAATGTTAGAATTTGAACCTTCTATGCTTCGTCTCGATGTCCGCTATTGAAAGCCAAACTTGTATCTTTTAAGTTGTAGAATTTTTCATAGAAATTTTGAAGGCAATCCTTAGAATGTCTTTTGTAAGAGCTCTTTGGAATGAAGGATTGTGCATGCCAAACCATTTGTGAAATGTCTATGAACTGATTTTCTCTATACGAGGATTTCCTAACGAGGTCCAACCATAAGAAAAATTTGGTGTTTCTATGTCATTTTTTTTTTGTTTTCTCTATGCAACATCCAAATGGCCATCCTTTCTGTTTTGACACTTAAACCCTATGTTTTTCCCATGTGTGATTTGAGAACAAACATTTCAAGGGGTTAAATGTTTGTTTTTGTTATTTCGACTATTTTTCACAGTTATAGGAACTGTAATTTTTTTGCCAAATGACAAATACATGCATAGCAGGAGGAAACTGGCACATTTTTTCTTAGGAAACTCGCGCAATGGTAGCATCTAGCATGTTTGCGCAATTGCGCTAAGCAAGACTAACTCCAACAACGATAGGTAACAGCGGTGGTAAATCTAAAATGCCTATTAAAGCGGTACTGTGCATTGAAAAACTGTCTCCAACAACATAGGCAAACTGGGTAAAAAGTTTGCATTGGAGGAGAGAGACGAAGTAAAAATAGAGCCTCTCTCTCCTCAAAGACATCTAAAAAGTGGCTAACGTCCGGAAGGTGGAAGAGGAGCGCGCGGGACTAGTGACCGACAGTGCGCGGGACGAGCGGTTCCGATGGGTGCGTGAGGCAAGCAACGACACACTATCCGAGCGGTGAGGAGCGAGCAACATGTGACGAGTAGCGTGCGGGAGGTGTGCGAGCGTGAGAAATGAAACGGTTTCTGGCTGAAGAACCGAAAATACAATGTCTATTGAAGACAACAAGTAATGTCTACCTCGTTCTGCATTTGTATGTACTACTAGGAACTTACCCGTGCGTTGGAACGGGCAAATCAAAATAGTCGACGAGATGAAATTTATTCAACATACCTCAAAGTCTCAGATAGTGTATTTTTATTATAAATATTTAATATATTAATTAGTGTTACTTGCTATGAGGTGGTATGAGAAAATAATAATTGTGACGATGAGGATAAGACAATACAACATGCAGCAACAGTTAGGAAAGAGATGAGTCGGAGCACATAACCATGCATGCCCTATTGTTGTTGTTCATTAGAACAATCAACTCTGAAATATTCATAGAAGATATATTTCTACAACTGACATAGATATGTATAACTAAGAGTTTTTGAGTTTTAAGATAATTTCAACAATAAAATATAACACTAATTTAGCATGTTATTGGACATGATACAAGCACCACCTGGCTGATACATCCAAAATGTGTTGTTGGTTAGAAGAGAAGCTACGATGATGCAACCTTGTGATGATGGTGTGCTTCTCGTCTATGACTTCCTGCAACGGACAGGACGCGTTAGGCAGCAACAGGCAGCAAAGGAAGCAACATACCATCAAATGAAGCGAGGAAGAACAGCCGGGAGTAATAAAAACAAGAGACAATGCTAACCTGACCATAGAGAGATCGTCGAGGAGCCAGGAAGTAGCAGGCCGCAGGAGGACATAAACGGAGGATGGTGTCAAGCACTCGCTGGACGGCCACATGATCACGCGGCAACCGGCGACACAATACAGTCATGTGATCTCGGCCGATCCACAGACATGACGGCCTGTTCTCGCTATGTTTGTTGTGCCGCTCCCAAAGGCTCCAAATGTGAAGACACGATCATGATCATAGAACATCGACGCTGTGGTGGATGGTAGTCGCTGCGGCATCGTAGCCGAATTAATAGGATCACAAAACGCTGCTGAACGGGACTCTTATTCGATCATACAGGGGATACATGGACGATATCAATCTGTGTAAAAAACCTACAAACTTCCATGAGGAATACTGAAGGCGAGGAACCTCTGTTCATATAATGCTTCTGAACGGGATTGTTATACGATCAGACGGACACGCCATGCAGAATAGGGAAGGCGACGCCAACAAAACACGTGAGGCGGACACGACATGAAACTTGGCTGACAAAAGCTTCTCATCGTAATTATATGCACCGAGCTGATGAAAGCTTCTCACCGCAATTATATGCACCAGCCTAAGTATGAGTTATATTTTATTTTTATTTTATGGAACACCAAGATCAATTTTCTAGATAAGGGAGTTCCCTGGTGCCATATTTTTTTCCTTAATGGTCATACCTTATGCAACACGGAATCGTAATCTTATACAATATCATGTAATACCGTATGGACGTGTTCACATCTTTTAATAAAGTGTTGAGATTTGCCTCTCAAAAATGATTAGTTTTGTTAGAGTTAGTCTAAGGAAGAAATGTACATCGACTCCACGTGCACCTATCCCAATCCGCGAGCCTTTCATAAAGAGTCGGCCCGGCCCAGCCCAGGTACAAATGAAGTGGAGTAAGTAAGAAATCTAGCGATAACAAGAATTCCAGAGACTCTCCGGCACCTTGTGCAGAAAACCCTCTCGCGCCGTGAAGTCGCAGTCCCCTTCGTCTCGCCCTCCTCTCCGAGTACTGGACGGCGGCGGCGGCGCTTACCCCAGCGCGGCTCAGCTCGCTCGACGGACCGAGGAGGTGCTCGTAGCTGCAAGTCTGCAACTGCTGCTCGGCGAGGCGGCTAGCCCCAGCTGTACGCATCCTTTTCCCTCGTCCCTGGAGCTTGGATTGCTATCTGCCAGCAATTAGTACTATCTGATGGATGGAGTTCCCCGTTCCTAGTGGATCCAATAGTCTCGTAGTTTTGTCGCCCTCCCAGGGCGCCTTGGGCGAACCCTAGCTGCCGCCGCCGGAAACCGTGCGGCCGCAAGGATGGCGGCGGCGGGGCTCCGTTTCAGCCGCAGCTCGCACCCCCCCTCTCCCCCCCCCCCCCGGCCTTATTCTGGCATGCAGCGGCGAGATCCGGCCCTTCCTCCACCGGATCCGACACTCCCCTGTTCGGAGGTCTCTCCGCCTCGTCGCCGCCCGAGCGGGTCGCACGGCGGGCATGTGTTCAGTGTGCGCGGAGACATGTTCAGGTGCTGCAATGATTTCAGGCCACTTGTAGTTTTATAGGTTGCGATGTTGTTTTGGTGCTAATAACATGATTGATTGTCGAACGCCATTAGTGTTGATGCTGGTGTGCGTATGTGTGGTTGATAAGCTCTTGCAGACTTGATAGTGCATACTAGACCCTGAGATTTCTGTCTGCAATTAACGTGCTGTCAAAACCTTGGACTTGGAATCATCATGACACCCGATTGTGATATGTTCCTCCCTCTTGTCATCGGGTGGACACAGAATCAATTACAGATATTAACCTGGAATTCTTTTTTTCATTTGTTGACGTTGGTTAGTGTCGACAAATTAAAACCAGAGGCAACCTTTCAGAAAATGTTCCTTAAACAGGTACGGATCCTTTCAAGGTTGGGAATGATGCTCAGTTAGTTATACGCACATTGGTACATCTATTCTTACCACCATAGCCATGTGTAGATGATTAGTAGGTAGTATTACTTTATGGCAACCTAATGTGCATTAAAGTTGTAGCAGAGTGGGACAAGTGCATACCAAGTAAAATTAAAAGCCTGAGAGATAGCAGATTATATTGTAGAAAAAAGGATGTAGTATGGAGGACCTTGCTGGGATCATCACTTGTCTTTTGCGGACTTGGGTTTAAAGACATCAATTCTTAGAGCAGAAAAGAGATATGGAGCTGCTGTCCTTTAAGATCACCCCCCCCCTCTCTGTCTCGCTTTAGTTCAATCTGATGGTCAGTGACATGAAATCAGGTGTGATTGTTTTTCGTGTGATGTGTTTATCATGGGGTAGGGAGGTTTGGCATGGGGTTTGGGTGCTGCCCAAAAGGTCTAAGTCTAACTATGGTGTTTAGGTTTCAGGGAAAAAGGAACAAGTAAAAGGAATTTGCACAAAATAGAAATGTTGGAGGACCTTAATGAGAAGATGTCTAATTAAATTTTCAGTGTAGTGGTACTGGGATTGGATATGTCTTCAACTCTTGGTGTGTTGGGTTGTTCAGGAGGTTTTTATAATAATGTACATAAGTTCAGATGAAGATGTCTCCATTAGGGCTATACGAGGTTTTCTGTGGTGCAGAAGTTTGCAAGTGGGGATTCTTGTGCCGATTTGACCCTGTTTCTAATGATGTCCATGGCACTATTTGTGAATTAGCAGTGTAACCACAAATCTCATGAAGTTTTTACTTTCACCTTTTGGCATGTACGTTGTATAGTTGCATATATTTGAGTGACAGGAATGTGAGTTGTTCTACTGCCATAAAACATGGACCATAAGTTTTTAGGAAGCATTTTTTTTGGCGAAATTATGCTTGTGCATGATACTCTTGTATTCTTTTCGGTTTTAAGTTCTTTTACTAATTTCTTTTTGTCAATGCAGTGTGTGCTCAGAGGGAAGTCATTGTATGAAGTTGCCCTTTTTGTAGACGGCTGAACGATAATAACTAGGATGGATGCTAATGCAAATTCAAATGCACAAAAGGCCGAGGAGCTGAAGGTTAAGGCTAATGATGCCTTTAAGGGTATGCTAGTACTTGAACTTCTTATTTGAACTTTTCAAGTAGATCTGTAATGTGTGCTTTTGCACTCCATATATCTCTTCTGAAATTGTACAATATTTACTCCCTCCATTCCAAAATTGTTGTCGCCATTGACTTTTTTTGCTAACTTTGATCATTCGTCTTATTCAAAAATTTTAAAAAAATATCATATATTTTCTTATAATTTAATTTATCAGTAGACAAAATTTAAATATAACTTATAAGTTTTTATATTTGAATAAATATTTTGAATAAGATGAACGGTCAAAGGTAACGAAAAAAGTCAATGGCAACAACAATTTTGGAATGGCGGGAGTACTTCATAGTTTCTTACCAAAATAGACAAAATTTAAGTACTATTTCAACTGCATATTCTATGTACAGTTGCATCGAGGGCTAAAAGAGTTGAGGGAGACATATTAGGGTTCTTTGGTACCATCATGCTCTGAATTTGGAAGTCTCAAGTTCCTGGTTAATGTTAATTAAGCATCGTATCAACCAAACTAAAATATGTGAAGAAAATTATCATCAGTTTACAGTAAAATCAAAGTATACCAGACTGTTACCTGAGATCTTTGCTAATGCTGTCTGACTTCTGGTACTTATTTCTTGCTACCTGTTTTCCATTTGCTCCAGCAAACAAGTTTGCACAGGCTATAGAGCTATACAGTCAAGCCATTGAGCTGAACAGTTCTAACGCAGTCTATTGGGCAAACCGTGCATTTGCACATACAAAATTAGAGGAATATGGAAGTGCAGTCCAGGATGCTACAAAAGCCATTGAAATTGACCCTCGATATTCAAAAGTAAGTGATGATGCCAAACTTTTGCTGACTTAGTGCACCACTTTTTTTTTTCTGGGTTAAGTTTCGGTGTTAGATGAACATTTTCTTGTGTAGGGTTATTATAGACGTGGTGCAGCATATCTTGCCATGGGAAAATTCAAGGAAGCTCTGAAGGATTTTCAACAGGTACCAAACTGTTTTCCTTGTTTCCTATAATGCTTGACAGCAAATAGATATTATTAGTCAATTATTTTGTTTAGTTGTTTTCTGTCTCTTTCAATCCTATATGAATAAATTGTACATCCTGATTTACTAGGTGAAAAAAATCTGTCCGAATGATCCAGATGCTACAAGAAAGTTGAAAGAGTGTGAGAAAGCTGTCCAAAAAATTCGTTTTGAAGAAGCAATTTCTGTTGGAGATGTGGAGAAGTGCTCTGTGGCAGATTCTATTGACTACCATATCATAGGTACCTGGTGTTTACATTCTGCAGGCCATTTGTACAATAGTTGGTTTATATTTACTATCTCTAATATTATTTATGAGTTATGTGCTAATGCACATATCAGCTTTTGTGGAATCATATGTTAATAGTTGTATCTGTCTGCTCATCATTATTTGAAATCTATGCATTTTTGATAGGCTTTTAGTTATAACTCCAAATAATTTAGAAGTGTGCTTAAGGTTGGCTTGAGCCTAATTCTGAATCTGTCTTCACCACCTTGCTATGATTTTGATTACTCTTTTACATTTTGTATAAACACTGGAAAATGACACACTGCACTTTGCCTTCAATGTTTCTCCAATAAGAATAGTTTAAATATGAAATGTATGGTCTTAAATTCTTGGCTGTTGTGGGTGATTAAAAGTTGCACTTTGTAGAACTAGTGAGGAGTGTGAAGAGGCAAGTTATGATTTGACACTGCAGCTGCAGAATTGGTTTGAAGTTCTACTTTTGTGAATTCCTAGTTGACCTGTTTATTAAAAAGAACTAAGACGAGTTGCATTTAATTAAGTTGAGAAACAGAACACCACTTGGCCAACCGCATGTGAGGAGCACAAATCCGGAATTCCTTTACATCTTGTGGCCACGCGTTTGGCTTCTTGTGGCACAGCGCACACCACACAGGAAGGGGGGTTGGCGCTCACGCCACCCACGTTCATGTGGTGGCCCCACATGTGGTGGGCCCATGTAGAGGTGGATCCCAAGAGGGATTTTACTCAGGCTGGTGGTCCCCATGCGGTGGACCTTACATGGTGGGGCCACGTGGGTGGACCCAATAGGTTGATTAGTGTTTAAAATTTTTATAACAGTTCAGTTTAAAGTTTCGAAAAAATCTCCGTGAAAACTTTGATCAGTACTTTGAATCAAAAGTTATACGAGAAGTTATGGACAAGAAATTTCTAAAAATAGAAAATAGGTGGGAACAAAACTTTCCAAAAATGAAGGGTTGCAACTTGGTCTCCTAGAGCACAGGCTCTAATTAGCACAGCCCGCACAAATCCGGCTTTGAGCCAGGGTCAGTTGTCCCTTCACCATGAGTTTTACTAACTGCACTACAAGCACGTTTGCTTGCAAATTTGAAATCTGGATGTCTATATTTCATGCAAGCCTTAGGTTTTGAGGTTTCCTTTTTTGACTCAGTGGACGTTTTGTTACTTGGACAATATATCTCTTTATATTTTACATTCTAAAGGTGTGCTATTTTTTTTCTTCATTTTTCCAGAGGTAGAGCAACAATATGCAGGACCAAGAATCGATGGGGAAGAAATAACATTAGATTTTGTCAAGGCGATGTTGGATGAATTTAAGAAGCAGAAATGCATACATAAGAGGTATGGTACAAATAGTGGGAGTACCCTTGCATGTTTCTCATCAGCCGATATCGTACCCTTAATCATTTGCTTCTTTAACTTGTCAATGCAGATATGCATATCAGATTGTTTTGAAAACCTTGGAGTTGTTCCGTTTGATGCCTTCACTTGTCGATGTAAATGTTCCAACCGGCAGCCGCATTACAGTTTGTGGTGATGTCCATGGGCAGGTAATTATTGTTAGGAATATTATGAATTGTATTGGTAATAATAATAGACATAATGGTTTACATATATAGGAGGGACATGACTCAATCCTAGACAAGGATAAGGACTCTACATTTTTTTTCCTAACCCCCCCCCCTCCCCGCAAGAAGTGTAACAAGATAGTATGCACTTCTTACAAACTGCAAGAAGTGCAACAAGAAGAGAGAAACCAATACTTACAAACTGCAAGTAGTAAAACGAGACGAGAGAAAACACTTCTTACAAACTGCAAGCAGTGTAACGAGATGAGATAAAACACTTCTTATAATTAGACATTGCTCCCTCCACTATCTTTTTTGATGTTTTGGATTTGAGCACACTTAAATGAAAGAACAACGCAAGATGACCACATCACTATATTACAGTTGTGTTGTGTCTCTTGCTTCGTCATTTAATTCCTTTGTCTTCTGAATCGCCCATTTTTGTTCTTTGTTACAACCTATATGAACAAAGAATGGACATGTAAAATATAGCATGCACAAAATCAGGTAGGGCAAGAAACATGTAATAGTGTATCTTCTCGAAATCCTGTAAGATCAGAGAAGAGGGAAAGCTATACTTTAAAACATCAGTTATATAAGAACATTGACATCTGAAATAGTGATGTCTGTTGGCCCTGATAGGATCTGCATTTGCATATTATTTGTTGTCGTACTGATGTGCAATGTTAATTGATTTTTTGTTTCCTGTGCAGTACTTTGATTTGCTCAATATATTTGAGCTCAATGGGCTTCCCTCTGAAGAAAATCCTTACCTCTTTAATGGTGATTTTGTGGATAGAGGATCTTTCTCTGTTGAAGTTATACTCACTCTTTTTGCTTTCAAGTGCCTCTATCCAAATGGTACTATCTTTGCATTATTTTAATTCCGTGAGCTCAGCAACACTATACTAGTATTTATTACTATCATTATGTAGACTTCTGATTAATCAAGCAGTTCTTAAGTTGTATATGCAATAACATTGTTTTGGATGGATCTTTTAAATGTTTCAGCTATGTACCTTGCAAGAGGAAATCATGAAAGCAAGAGCATGAACAAAATATATGGTTTTGAGGGCGAAGTGAGGTCAAAGTTGGGCGAAAAATTTGTCGAACTATTTGCTGAAGTCTTTTGTTGGTTACCCCTTGCTCATGTCATCAACAACAAGGTCTTCATAGTCCATGGAGGTCTCTTTAGTGTTGATGGAGTAAAGCTTTCAGACATTAGGTCGATTGATCGTTTCTGTGAGCCTCCTGAAGAAGGTATTCTATCCTTTATGTTTTCCTTAGATATTCATGGTACGAATTGTGGCAATCCATCCTCGATTTAGCTGTTATCTGTATGTCTTATCCATGTTCATTGTTTGAATTTTCTTTTATTATGTTAAACAACAATAATGTTATACTGAAGTTCTATTGCTTTGTCAACTTACTGCAGTATCACATCACATCACATTATTTCTTGCACTTTTCTTTGTTAGATATGAATATTTGCCCATCATCGTTAATTTGAACATTCTTCCTCACTGTCAACTGGTTATTTGGTGATGTAACTACTGGTGTTTACTGACAGGTTTAATGTGTGAACTACTATGGAGTGACCCTCAGCCTCAGCTTGGTAGAGGTCCAAGCAAACGTGGTGTTGCTCTTTCCTTTGGTGCGGATGTGACAAAGAAGTTTTTGCAGGAAAATAACCTGGGTATGTTGTTAGGTGTCCCTGCCAGTTGGATCATTGATAAAGTTGTTATTAGTTTATTTTGATAGATAGAAGTGTTGCGTGAAATTTTATTTTGGGATCATGTTTATTGGGTGATTTGTATTGAAATGTTTTCACTTTTCATTTTCTTCATGAACTATCAGATCTAGTTGTCCGATCCCATGAAGTGAAGGATGAAGGCTATGAAATTGAACATGATGGAAAACTTATAACTGTCTTCTCTGCTCCTAACTATTGTGACCAGGTATGGATATATAACCGTTGAGAACTGTTGTCAATTGTGTCATCTAGTTTTGGGCTACCAGCTGTCCTAAATAGACATCTTAAATAGTTGTGCAGCCCAGTTCTTTTACTATTGTCTATTGAGACATTCAATCTAATCTTGTGAACTGCATTTGTGATACAGATGGGTAACAAGGGCGCATTTATTCGGTTCACAGCTCCTGAACTCAAACCAGATATTGTTACTTTCTCAGCTGTGGTGAGTTGCACTCCTTTATATGCACTCCTTTATATTTCCATCTGTGTTGTGTATGTGGAGTTTGCATCAGAAGCACACATTATTTCTGTGGAAATTGTCACTTGAAGTCCAGGTTTCAGGGATCTGGAGCAAAAATGGGACCTTCCATGTTTTAAGGAACAATTTCCAGTGTCTTTTATGTAATCTTATACTGGGATCATAGGATGTAAGAATCAGAGCAACCAAAGATAAAAAGATAACTTACACTGCCAAGTTCCACTTCACTGGCGGTCAAAACCACCATATTTCTGCATCTTACTCTCTTCATTCTGTTTCTATCGACGTTGATTAGCTCAACTTGGAGACAACCATTGTCAAGTGTCAACATAAACACAACAGAGGGAGTATTTCTCATGCAGTACTGCACCTGGCTCTCCATATTTTTGGTTGTTTAGTAGTTGTCTTGGTTTTGATCTGGGGATCCTCTTATCACATTTATATAAACTACTTGCAGCACTTATCTCATTACGTCCTGGTTATCTGATTATGATGTTGATACACTTGTTTATGCATCTTGCAGCCACACCCTGATGTGAAGCCCATGGCATATGCAAATAACTTCCTCAGAATGTTCCAATAACAAAAGGTTGTTTAGCAATTTTATGGCGTTGAACTTGTTGGCGTACAGTTCATCTTGTGCCAGGTTGGAAAGTATGTGCTCTGTACAAGTGATGTAAGCAGGAATGCAATTGCCCATAAACTGGCACATCCATTTTTGTTTTAAGAACTAGCAAACATTCTTTGATAATTAGATTATAGTTGTAAAATTGTGGAATTATCATTTCTCACTTTATATATGTTGTAGTTTTATGTCGTGTATTTGCTTGCTCAAAATACTGTCCGTTTATGCTCTGGTCTTAGGATCACTACGTGCAACCCACAATCATATCATATAGTTTAGTATTCGTGGGTAGTTTTGATCATGTTTCTGAAATTGTGTAGTCGTATAATTTTGCATGTAAATTTGCTTCTGTTCATATTGTATCGAGGCTCTGAAGCTTTGGAAATGATATAGGTCCGACCAGATGTCCGACGGGATTACGATTGTTTATCTACGGTTGTCCATCGCATGAATCGGCCAAGTAACTAGTAACTACCGCTGCGTCATGGGATGGTTCCAGCTGGGCGCCATTTGGTCGGACCTATAGTGCAATTCCTGAAGCTTGTGCTCTGTTTTGAAGTACATCTGGATTATGCAGGATGGCAAGCACAAGCTTCTTTTTTTGTGATTGCTTAGTTCATTTCGGTGTTTGGTCGCTTAGAGCAATTCTCAGGATCTTTACATGGTGGTTTCGTTTCTTTTAGGATGAACGTCAAAAGATGACTTCGGCATAAGAAGAATGTTCTTAGTTGTGCACTATAGCAATCATTCGCACCCAGAAAATGGTCTAGCTAATTAAATAATACAAAAAATAACGTGTGCTGACATCATGTGGTTTGGCCAAATTATCCAGTGAATGTCATCTTCGCATGCATGTTATGTACATGCGTGCTAATGTATCTTCTTCCACTCTTCCTGGTAAACGGAGTGAAAGAAAAAGATGGCCAATACGTGCCTTCATATTTACAAAGCGTGGTCATTTTTTTTTCTTTTGATTTTGGTGAAGGTCCATATTTTCTTTAGAGCTCAGAAGTCAAGTTAGTTGACCCAACCCTGAGTGGTTAAATTAACAATGAAACCACATACTATACTCAAATAAGTGACAAGAAAAATAAATTGATATTATCCCTGTAACATTATCTGTATCATGAACTTGTTGGGGCTAAGCTAGTTCCTCCGTGCACTTCTCAAGAAGGACGAGGTCCTTGTGATCTCCCGCAGCGGTTTGTCCGTGAACCGGATGAGGTTGTAGGCCCACGCGCCGGCCACCGTCCCGCAGATGGGCCCGACGAAGTACAACCAGATGCCGGCGTAGCGGCCGATGACCACCGCGGGGCCCAGGGTCCTCGCCGGGTTCATCGACGCTCCTGATATAGGCCTGTGCATTCGCCAAGTATTTACTTTCATAACTTGATTTTTTTTTTAAGTATCGTCATTCACAAGCAGAGAGTTGTGAAACTCTATTTACCCGGCAAAGAGCACGTTTAGCAGGACGGTTGCTCCGACTGCAAGCCCAGCGAGCTCACCAATCTGCAAAAGAACAGGGATAATGAGTAATGACCGGTTTTTCCTATTGACTGTTAATTGTTTTGGAGTTTGTCTTTTCATCCAGCTACTTTCTCTCTCTCTCTTTTTTTGTAAGTTACACAAAGTCCTGGTTGCGCGTTATTGGATGAGTGACAGAGATGGCGAATAAAGTCGTCAACCTGTAAGTCAAAAATGCCCAGAACAGGGATGGCGAAGTGGTGTACAAAGTCGTCGGATATTCTTGTAATGTCAAGCACCTCGAGCTTTCAGTGTTGCAGAGCTAGGAACGGACAATGGTTATGTACGTCCTTGTCCGCGCGTCACCGCCGTTACGGAGACGAGAATACTCTAAATATGTTCACATGGAGAATCTATATCATTCTCTCTCAGGTTTTTAAATGATAATTTCTTGAAAACAATATCCTAATGGCATCAATTAAGAGCTAGAAGGAGTATTACTATATACTAACTAGTACTCGTATAAGTCTTGAACTTGTTTGTTTAGATACTTTGTCAAGAGTGACAGGCAACCAGAATCTAGCTAGCAACCAACGCTCAGAATAGCGATGGTTAACTAGCCATCAGACAATTTGTACATTGCTGATCGTGCGGCCCTCATTTTTAAACTTTGGTTTTTCTTGCGAAACCTACAGAGTTTTGAACCGCTGTATTTAAATTCGGTTGGATTCATCACACACATCATTCCAGACCATAATAAGGATAGGCGTAGAAGTGACGGAAATATATATGACGTCCAAGGTCAAATTAAGTTGAGGCTGCTTACGGCTCTGTTGTCCGTGGCGACGCCTGACACGACGAACATGAGGTTGAAGGAGATGATGAACTCGATGACCAGCGACTGCACGTCCGACCCCGCCGGCACCGTGCCGAAGAAGTGCTCCCGCGCGTTCCCGAACACCACCCGCAGCGTCAGGCTCGCCGCCGTCGCGCCCAGCATCTGCGCCGCTGCATACGCCGGCACCTGCGTCCACCACCAATCAGAACTCACAAGCCAATAATGTTTGATGTCACAAGAATAGATAAATACAAAAAAAAAGAATACAGTAAATAAACACCTGCTTCCATGGGAATCGTCCGCAGGTGGCGAAGGCGATGGAGACGGCGGGGTTGAGGTGCGCGCCGGAGATGTGGCCGACGGAGTAGACCATCACCATGACAGCGAGGCCCCACACGATGCAGATGCCCGGGAACGTCACCGTGCCGCCGGTGCGCAGGTTCACCGCCACCGCCGCGCACCCGGCGAAGATGAGGAAGTAGGTCCCGAAGATCTCGGCGATGATCTGCGCACAATGATCCATGATCCAGCGCGTGTGAGCACGGACGGAGCCAAACACCAATTCTATTCAAACACAAATATAAAATGGCCAACAACGATCCAACGCGTGCAAATAATTTGCAGAATCATACGTCGCATTCGGATCGATTGCTTGGTCCAGTTGCCTATGTTGACACCTTAATATGATAAGGTGGTGACCCGATGCAATCATGCTATGACCAGCTGTTGCAAGAGATGCGAACTACTACTTGCATCATCACAAAGACGACAAGATGTGAACTACCAAGAACATTCAAAAATTTCTTGGTTCTTTCTGCAATAAAAAAAAACATTCAATTTTGTTTTCCTCAATTTGGCCTGTAGGCTCTCATGTGCAGCACAGATCGAATCACATGAGTATTCTCATTTCTGTTCTTTGCTTTGTCTGTTGCTCTGTTACAGTGTTTGAACTCAATACCCCCCCCCCCCCCCTCCTCTGAGTTACTGAAGGATTCGAGGAATTCTTGCTCGAAATTCGTTAAACATGCAGGCAACACATACATATTTTGCACGAGACACATGCGAATTATGCCTTCGGAAATTCAAGAGACTTATTATACAACACCATGCAAGAATCAAGATGCATACCTTCTGCACGAACTGGACGGAGAACATGAGACGGTTACTGCTGGTTTGGTCCAGCTCTGAACTCTCACACCTTGCTTGATCCCCTCCTCCTCCTCTGCCTTCCTCCAGAGCTCCGGTGCTGTCATGTACGCCGTTTGCAAGCTCGGCTCCTGCCATCTCTTCTATTCGAAGCAACTCCTCTGTGCTTAATCAGGGTTCCTCTGCTGACTTGCCTGGATGGAGGAAGGAGAAGATGGGAAGCAGCAGCAGCATGGTCTAAGTACTATTTATGGGGTCCAGCTCCAGCTACATGGTCCTCCCAGCATGCGTGCTAAAGAATATTATCTGTATTGGCTTCTTTGACTGCTCGGGGACTAGTCTAGTTGTGCATGTGTCCGGGAATTGTGTGCATACACACGAGTGACTTTCTTTCTTTAAAGAAAAAATGAATCGAAACTCCTTCATGTGAGTTGCTGACGTGTAGCTTAGCTTCCCCGTGATCCCAAAGGCAACATCTCATCCAGACGTTGAATCCTGAGTGTTCGTGTGTGTTATCCTTGTAATTTACGAAAGGAAGCCTTATGCGTACCTTCAATAGAATCATTGGGATTTTATCAACCTTGTCGCATGTGAATCATTGAAATTCTGCAAACTGGGTGTAGTTTTAATTTGTTAGTTCTTGAGTTCGATAAAAAGACACCACTTTCTGCGATTTCACTAATTTGAAATTATAGGGACATGGTGGACGTGATTGCGTTCATAGGGTTAAGTACCTCTAGAGAGTCTCTCTATATGTTCATACTATGGGAGAAAAAACACTGAAGTCTGTCTATATGTTCATACTACTCATGAATTGATCGGCATGGAGTGGATATTTCATATAGATCCCCGCCAAAAGAACGACTGTGTTGTCTAAAGTCAACCTGTAAATAGAATTTGTCAATTGGTTTCTGTTCTCCATATATAAGTCATTGAGGGTCAAATCAGTGAAATAATTTCCATGTGCACATGTTGGTCGCTTTCTTTTTTTTTTAGGGAAGTTGGTCGCTTTCTTTTGATAGTCAGAGAGGTTGAAATTTCAGACAATAGGAATTTCAGCATTGTAGAAGCCAATTTGTTAAAAGCAACTAAAACCATTATTTGTATCACGTGAGTCATCAGGTGTAGTGGCATTGACTGTTTCGATTTGTCACGGAATTCAGGATACTCCTAGCTTTACGGAAACGAGAAAAAGATTAACGGGTCGTGTTTTGGTATTTATCTTGATTTGGTATCACATATTGCTCATTGGGTTTTCTGTTTTAATCGAAGAAGATCAGTGATGCAGTCTATGCACTTTGACAATGCACAAAGAACCAAAACTAATTTATACAAGCTGCATTTTGGTCCAGTTGCCATCTGTTTGACTGTCCCTTTCTACACATACACAACTTTGTAATAAATATTAGAATTCTTAAAATTACACCCAAAATCGATCAACTATCGTCTTGCTTAAGTTTACACAAAATAAATATACAGTTACTTTGCCAAAGCATGTCGAAACCCTACAGTAAAAACACTTTCAAGGTAAATTAGAAAATTTCAAGGCTTCTTTTAAGATATACTATTTGGACCTTGTCATATTGGTGTGCATTGTAAATAGAAAACCATAGTCTGGTAAAGTTATTTGATTTGAATATTTGAAATATTCTAATGATCCTGGTATATATTTTTCTTTCTCAGGTTATCTTGGTATGCGTTTCTCTCAAAGGTCATATATGCATTCAAGAATGCAAAATGCCGAAACTGTGTATATAGTTTTTTATTATGGGAAAGAAATAGAGAAAAGTCCTATTTACCTCTGGTATTGCATTTTGCCTTCTCCAATTATAAAATCGAATATCTGACACTTTAAACTATCGACTCCAGTTCAATTTTACTTCCTCAGTGGTTTCGAGAGCGATTTTGTCCGTCGTGTCATAGATGGCTCCATATGTCATATGCCATGTTATTTTTTCCTTTTTCTTTTTTCCTTCTCTTTTCTCTCACATCTTCTTCCCTAGACCCAACTACCGGTGGAGGGAAATCCTCTTCTTGCGCCGCCGCCGTCGCGAAGCTGATGCCGACACTTCATTGCCTGTTTGTCTGCTCTAGCAGCACCATCAGGGATACCCGTGGAGCACGAGCAGGTCACCGGAGCGGCGGATGCAGAGTGGGCGATACGGTGGAGGTCGTTGCGGTCGGGGTGGGAGAGGGAATGGCGATGGGGGCGGGAAGTGTCAAGAAACGACCAAGTCCCACCCATTTTTATCGAGCTAGCCGGTTGTCCATAAACGGTACGTCATGCCGAGAGCTCAACAAAAATAGATACAACTCCGGTAGTCCCCTAATGTGCTTCCAAGCATTTTCCAGGAACATAACACATCGGTATAACAACATCACAATCGTCACATAGATAACAGCACAAATGTTCAAGTTCACAACATTAACATTTAAATTACAAGACCAAATTCAGATTACAAGTGTTCTGAAATTGCAATGAAAGGAAGCTGACGCAACAGCCAATAAAACTGAAACAAGGTCTAAACAAACCCATATTATTTGTCCAAATTTTAGTTCAGTTCATGGTAAATAATATAACAAGTTCGCAGCAGAAAATAAACCAAAATAACAGCAGCAGCAATATTGATAGTGCTCAGTCCACGAACACCATCAATCGTCTCAACAGGACAGCAACTACTCCTCCTCGTTAGCAGGAAAGAAATAGCCAAACATCATTTTATTATCACCTATAAAAACTTAAACATAGCAATCATGAGTACGAAGTTACTCAACAAGACTTATCCTGGGCTATTCCTGACCTTAAAGGATTATGCATTTGGTTATAGCAAGAAAATACAATGTATATGGTACTCAAAATTTAATTCAGCAAAGTGGTAAATCTAAAATTTAGTACAGCTGAAAGCATAAAGTAAAGACGTACATGGGCAAGACACAAGTAAACTATACTACAGTCCCAATGTTGCAATAATATGAGAACCAAAGTAAATCGTCTCATACAACAGTCCCCCATCCCATCATTATCATTTAGTTAAAGTTGTTACTACGATAAAGCTCAACGAGCACTAAGCATGATCATGACCGAGATCGCGGCATTTTGAAATGATTATACACCCTATAGGGGAGTCCCAATGTACCCACACAACTAGAGGATCATGCGACTTATGCGACCCGCTAAAACCACATAAGGGGTACTCATATCAACTTTTTTCACACTCATTTCCGGACAGCTGGAAAATCCTTATCACAGGAAGTACTATGGACCTTCTCCAGAGGTACCCAGCATAGATACTCGTGCATGTCAATCAAGTAATGAAGTTGTAACACAACAACCGGTATGAAGTGAGATAATCGGCTTGTCTTATCATTATATTCGACATGTGGTTAGAATGGAAAGTGCTTAGGACAACGAGAACAACGTGTGGTTCCTAACTGACCAAGCGGAGCTACATTCTGATCCCCTCTCAGTCCATAGATTAATAATCATCAATTTACCATTCTGCAAGTAACCAAGTAACCATGTTTTCCTATCTTGCGAACCGGTGGTGACCTTGCCACCAAATTGACTTTTACTGGTCTAGTGCAAAGCTAAGCATGACACACCGTAAAATATAAAATCGACCCATCCCTGTCCATAGACACACTACAGCAAGGAAAAAGGTAGACACCAAGGACACAAGTAATACTTAACCTATTGTCCGACAATGCAATATAACATAGACCGATAATCAATTTAATGCATATCCAAAACATAGGAGAAATATAATTGGTGCTTGCCTTCAGTATCAGGATTGTTCTCAGCAGGTTCCCCTTCTAGTGCTTCACCCTCTAGAGCATCCGTGTCACTCTCGGTTACATCATTCACTAAACAAAGAAATATACGCCGGTATAAATATGTATGTCATGATGCGATGCAATGATGAAATGACATGATACTTTGTAGAGATGATAAGCAATAAGTTATGAGCAAAAGAAAGTTGGAATCACTTAAAATGAAGGTGGGTAGCTTACGCTATGGGTAGAACATTAAGGTTCAGTCCAGAACCGGGTAAAACGGGTTCATCGCGTAGGGTGGGTTTTAACTAAAAATTTGTAGAAAGTTTCTATACCAGAGATCAATTAATCATGATAGAGGATATCAAATTAAAATGTTTGCAACTTGAATCACCTCTAAATCAGTTGCAATTATTTAATTATGAATTTTATAAGTTCCATTAGTATGAGCAAAATAAATCAGAAACATGCACTTAGAAATATGTCATTAGTATGAAACTTTACAGAGCAATTATATAAATCAAATATGAACTTTGAGAATTGATTTCATAGAAAAATCATTTATTAATTAAACACCACAAAACTCATAAAGAAAGACATGTTTTAAGTGAAACAATTCATTTTATGCAAATACTTGGTACTAGAATTTTTATTCATGACATACAAGCATAGTATAATGTCATAGAAGATCCTCAGAACAAGAAGTAACATTATAGCATGCATATTTAATTCTATATCATTTAAAATGGCCAAAACAGAGATAAATATATAACTTCCAATTTCCTAACATAATATGCTAAAGTAAAAATCCTATTTCTGTTTCATACTACGTAGTGAACATACATGCAAATACACATAATTTAAGAAGCAATAAATCATCAGTTATGAACAAATCATTCAAAACAAATATTTAAATCCTCAGAATTAAGTATAACAGATCAAGGCCTGAGAACACATCCACTGTGTAGATCTTGTTTTTCTGAATCGAACAAAATTTGTTTCACAATTGTCTGCCGAGTGGATATTTAGCAATCTATTTTACAACTTTGGTTCATTTGCTGGATTTATTTTTCAGAATAAAGATCATTTGAACTTTTAATCGCGCGCGTGCACAGGAGTATCGCCGGAGCGCGGCGGCCATCGCCGGCGGGCTCGCCGCAGGCCGCTGCGGGCCTCGGCTGCGGTTGGAGATGAAAGGAAAAACGGTCCCCTTGACCGCGCGCATCCTTTGGGGAGGTTGGCGACCACCGGAGGCGACCGGAGAGGAGCCAGCGGCGGCGGCGGAAGCAGGGGAGGCTTCGGCCTCGTCGCGCGCAGGGAGGAAGGCTCGGGAGGCGCCGAGATTTGGTCGCTGAGCTCACCTAGGTCGAGGGTAGTGGAGGCACGAGGTCTCACAGCGACGAAGAAGACCAGAGATAAGAGTTCGTCCACGGGGTGGCCGCCTTCGGCCGGCGGCGAGGAGATGGAGCTCGGTGGAGGAATCTGCACGGGAACGGTTCAGGAGTGTGCGAAATAGGGTGAGGAAGGTTCATGCGAACGGAATCGCGCTCAGGCCAACCGTAGAATTAATGCGAAGCAGAGGTGTGCTCGGGGATTGACTGGCCGGAGCTGGAGAAGACGAGGCTCGACCTCGAGTTTCAGCTCGGGGAAGAACAGATACTTGCTCGGGGAAGGTATAGGGTGTCCCTGCGCAGCTCCCCACGGCTCCACGCGGCATCGCGCGACTTGCAGCAGCCGGAGCAGCTCGAGCAGCTAGGAGCGGCTCCAATGGCGGCTGGTGGTGGCGCAGAAGGAAATGGAGGGGGAGGAGAGGTAAGGTTTCGGCCGGGGTGGATTTTATAGGTCACCTGGGGCTTTCCCTAAACAGGAAACACGGCCTCCAGGCCGGCTAGCCGGCGGCCACGCGGTCGTCAAGTTCTGACAGGAGGTGGAAGAAAGAGAGAACAGAGAGTTTCAGTTCACGTGTTCAGTTTTTCTGAATTTTCTGGACATTCAGACTATGCCTCTGTAATTTGATCAATTGACCACCTTCCGATACTCCAATCCTTGCCAAAATTTTTGAGCACGCTCCCCAAGTGTTACTGAACATTTCCTATTCAGATACCAAGTTCTAATTATGGCTGGATTTTGAAATACGAAATTTACAAGTTGATCTGTTTTGAAACTGATTTGAATTTTATAGTGGGTCAAATCTTCAGATAAAATCTTGGAAAAATCAGAAACAATCTCATTTGTCATGTATTTATTTTAGTAATTTTATTTGGGTATACTTCTATGGAAGAAAGTGGGGTTTCATAACATGCCCGACATGACCATTTTTCTTATTTAAACTTTGTTCAAACTTGGTCCTTGAATTTGGTTTCAAATGAGTTCAAAGTTTTCACACTTGCAACACATGCCACTGGACACATGTATTGTGATTTGAAAATGGCAGAATTGGGGTGTGACAGAAAGGGACACTGCACGACTCACGAGTGGGTCACCGGCCGCGGCGGCGGATGAAGGCTAGTCGTCGCGAATGATGTCGAGGAGGGTGTGTGCCATGACCGCCGGTTCCACAGCGTCGGAGGACGAGAAGGAGGAGGGTACCGTGAGCGAGGTCTGCCTCTCGGCGCCGTGGCGGATGCGAGTGTAACCGCAATGGCCCTGCGCCCGGACATGAGCTCGTCCTCGTCACAGAGCTTGTGGAGGTCACGGAGGTTGCACGACCCCGGGGAGGCCGAGGAATCCACTATGAGCGGTGGCTCCATCGCAGCGAGCCTGTCGGCCAGCACCACGTTGTGTTGAAGCACCCTCCCCTCCATGGATACTTGGTATGTGAGAGAAGAGAGAGAGAAGAAAAAAATGACATGATACGTGATATATAGGACTCACTATGTCATGTTGGACAAAATCGCTCTTAAAACTATCGAGAGAGGAAAATTGAACCGGAGTCGATAACCTTTGTAATTGAGGGAGGCAAATATGATTTTTCTAAAAAAAAAATCTCGGTATACAATTGGAACTCGGAAGTTCGGATGGCTCCAACTGTTGCCAGCCCAGTTCCTTGGCCCATATCTTTAGCACGATGGCCCACGCGACTTTCTTGGGGCTCCAGCGTGGCCCGACGTCTTCTCGCTCCGCCCAAGGAAACCGAGGAGCGCTGCTGCTGCTTTCCAATTGCTGCAGTCAGGACCAAGTCATGTCTATTGGCTGCTAGTCTTGACCCGTTACTTCAAGCTGGAGTGCTGGACTAATTGTTGGCCAGAGACAAGATAATTCATTCATGACCAGAAATCTTTGTTAAACTCTGACTAAAACATCTAAAGGAAAGTGTTGGAGAACAAACTTCGACTAGTTACAGGGGCGGACTAGTGGGTATGCCATATCATACAGTAGATACGTACTCCTTCCGGTTCTGAAGAAGAACATTAATCGCTATTAAACCCAATGGCATGCGAACCAGCGCCGCGCCATGTAAAAAGCGGCAAAAATTCTCGACGAGCAGGAGTGTGGCGTCGAACCCGCGACCTGCTGTACTCTATGAAACACATGTTTACAAGTACTCCATGATGTACTCTATGATCACATTAAAGTCTGGAGTCTGCATATATACTATCGTCGTAAGAATATGGACAAATTTCCTTAGATCAGTGTACATATGTGGCTGCAGCTCTTACTTGGTTCATCGTTGCTTTGATGATCCCAAAAAGGAGGGTAAAGAAGAAGGACAGGACACAAGAAATACATAGGTGGCTGCAGCGCTTGCTTGGTTCATCGTTACAAGTACACCATCATTCTCTTTTTTTCTCTAAAATATTGAAATGGAGATACAAATTAAAATATTTAATTTACCTTCCATTAAAGAGCACAACATGGACAATTGTCAGGTAAGGGATGTGAAACCAACTCCGTATGTGACAACAAATAGGGTGCTGAGGTACAACTGGCCATTCTTCTCATAGGCCTCGGTATCAAATTCGAAATGGGCATCCACGATGCTCGAGATATTGTACTTTTGCCCAGTAGAGATTGAACCAGTGTGCAATGGGTGTGACAATGTACATGACGATGAAAAAGCCGGCACGGAATAAAGGATCGTACCTAATGGAATAAAGGATCATTACATGCTTGATTGTTTTTCATACCAGCAACTAGAAATTGAAAGGCATGGAATACAGATAATACAATATTATAATATAACTTGTACACAATTTTTTCCACTAGTCACTTTCAGATTCTTCATTTTCTTCCTATTCTTCATGAACAACATAGTTCAAGAAAAATTCCAATGAGGTTTCCTTTTCTTTGTGTAATAAATAAATTCATTGAGATTCAAAATGTTATCGTAGTTTTTTGTTACGTGGGACATAGAAAATGGATATAAAACAGTTTAGCTTAACGCATTGGTGATGCATGATTAATGTTTGGTTGTTGTTTATTTTCACCGAATGTTTGGTTGCACGCATTCTAACTCCCACACTCAGCTTTATCTATTGTTGTTTATTTCGACTGAATGTTTGGTTGCACGTATTCTAACTCCCACACTCAGCAGTTCAAAAAAAAAATAAAAAATCCCACACTCAGATTTAACTATTGTCTAATACTGGAAATACAAGGGAAGAAAGACAAAGATAGTACAAAAACACTATAACAAAGCTCAGTGTCCCTGAGAAGGAAGTTACTCAAAATCAGGTTTAAATCCAAAATGTGCGCTAAATGAAGATTCAATTTGATTTCGAAGGTACACAGATATGGTGTCATCCCAATTCTGGAAGATCCTTAAAGAAAGAATGGGGAGACTGTCAATCTCCTATTCTCCTGTGAATCTGACATCCCTTGAACACCACCCAATTATCAGCACCCTCTTAAAAAAAAAAAATCAGCACCCCCCCCCCCCCCCCCCCTGAGAAGGAAGACAAAGATAGTACAAAAACACTATAACAAAGCTCAGTGTCCCTGAGAAGGAAGTTACTCAAAATCAGGTTTAAATCCAAAATGTGCGCTAAATGAAGATTCTCTAGCCAACCCAATTTCAATTTGATTTCGAAGGTACACAGATATGGTGTCATCCCAATTCTGGAAGATCCTTAAAGAAAGAATGGGGAGACTGTCAATCTCCTATTCTCCTGTGAATCTGACATCCCTTGAACACCACCCAATTATCAGCACCCTCTTAAAAAAAAAAATCAGCACCCCCCCCCCCCCCCCCCCCCCAAAAAAAAAACACTTGATAGGAGGCAAACTGTAAACCTGAATTTGCTTCAGAGAAGTGGTAGGAGACATTTGCTTGAGAACATTGTACTATTTTAAGTTTGTGCTGCATGTGGAAGATCAATGCTTACCAGATAGGCAGATTTGATTTTATTCTGTAATCTCACTTCTGCACTAACCAGTCCACCAATCTTACTAAAAGGAGCAAATTTTCACACTGCAATTGCTTGAATACTTCCTCTGTTCTTTTTTTCTTGTTGTTAGGACAAAGCAGCTAGTGCAAATTTGCGCTAGTAAGTTTATCCTAACGACAATAAAACGAGAACAGATACTAAGTCATAGTCATGGTGGGATCATAATTCATAAAAGTACTGTAAACTGACTGACAATGTCATGTATCAAAGGAAATTAGTTCTGAAATTCTTAATTTTCTGGGTCTCCTGACATTGTACTATATCAATTTCAACCATAGTTTGAACTACATAAACATATTCACATCGAAATTCAGGAAGATCCTGAAAGATCGATGCTCGGAAAAACTCCTATTACCCTGCAATGTCAATTCCTCACTAGCCAGAACACCAATCTCACAAAAACACCAATCTTTCAACTCGAAACTGCACAGAGCACAGGACAGCAATCTTATCAGAGGCGGACCGGCGACTCAGCTCGCTGTGATGAGCTCCTTGTAGTACTTGATGGCCTCCCTGGTGTCACCGAAGCCTGCAGTGACATTCAAGAACGCCATTACCCTCTGCAGCTCCTGGTCATTGTCATCATCCACGAACGGCGCCACGGGGACGGCGTTCTCCGGCTGCAGCGCGTAGGCGTTGGGGTTGTCGTCGACGATGACGACGCGGTCCAGCGCGCGGCCGGTGGCCGCGAGGTCCTTGACGAGCCTGCCATCCCCGGCGTCGCGGCACGCGCCACGGTAGAGCCGGTGCGCGAACAGCTCGCCGTCGGGGTCGAGGCGGTCGAGCACGAGGGAGGCGTACTCATGCAGTCCCGCGGTGAAGACGACGACCTCGAACCGCTCCGCCGCCGCGCGGAGGAAGGCCTCCACGCCGGGGCGCTTCGCCACGTAGAAGGTCACGGCCTGGCCGCCGATAATGGGGCGGACGGCGAAGTCGAACCGCGTGGGCGGGTCCGTCTGGGCGTGGATCAGTGTCTCGTCGAGGTCCAGGAACAGCGTGCGCGTCGCCGGCGAGGGGGGCGGCGGGAGCGCGGCGGATTGGGCGCGGACCGGCGCCTTCATCGACGGAGGAGGGGGAGGAGGAGGAGTGGAGGAGCGGAGGCGGTGGAACCCGGCGGCGACGGCGCGGCGTTTGCGCGGGGAGCCGAGGACGGCGAGGCGGGCGAAGAGCTTGAGGAGGCGGCGGCGGCAGGAGCGGATTGAACGGTCGAAGGTGGCGGCGACGGCGGCGGGCGCCGAGGCGAGGGACTTGAGCGGGCTCCCGCGCCGCTTGGCGGCGGACCGGCGGCGCAGGGGCGGCGGCCGAGGGCGCAGCGCCACGGGAGACGGCGAGTGCTTCGTCGGGGTGACATTGCCGGCGCCGAGTCTCGGCGACGGTGGCAGCTTCGTGGGCGTCCTAGACACCATCGGAGTTTCTCTGCGCCGCCGGTGGAAGAGGAGGAGGAGGAGTGGGGCGGCGGCCGGAGGGATTGGGAAGAAATGGGAGGGGAGCGTTTGGGTTTTTGTGGAGGGAGATTTTCGCAACGGTCGGCTTGGTGTGTGAATTGACTCCTGGGCGGCGATTTGGCCTTTTTTTGATTTGGGACGGTGGAGGCAACGGTCGACTTGGACTTTGGACTGACGCGTCGTCTTCCACCCTGGTGGTGCCAGCTGGACCATTTAGGCCCAACATCTTGATCTCCGCTAAGCCCACTCTACCTCGTGAAAACGTCGTTAGGCCTGGTTAACAAAATGTTATGCTATACCAAGCTTAGGAATAATATAGGAAGAAGTCCTATTTTCCTTTCTTAACTATTGAGGCAGTTGCAAATTTTAACTTTAATTACAAAATCAGGTAACCCAACTTCTTAAACTCTTAGTAAGGGTGCAAGTTTCCTCCTCGAGCGGTTTTCTGAGCGGTTTTAGCTGACTTGGCATGGTAGGGTCCACATGTCAGCTGCCACGTTGGCACTCTCTTACTTTTTTTTTTCTTTTCTTTCTCCTCCCTCTCCTCTCCGGCTGAGATAGCAAAAGTGGCGGTGGGGACTACAGGAAGATGACTGGGCGAGGAGGAGGAGCCTCGGCTAGCAGGGCGCGTCGCGGCGAGACACGGCCAGACGACGACCGCACCAGGATGGGTGGCTTCCACTGCGGACGGGTCTGGCGCGGTTATGGCGGGGCGGGGTGGAGGGGAGCGACGACGCGGGGGGCCTAGATCGACGGAGACCGGGTGCCACCTCCGCGCCTCCCGCCCCCTGCGCGCCGCCGCAGCCTCCCTCCCCTGCGCGCGCCGCCGCAACCTCTCCTCCTGTCCTGCCCGCGCCGCTCGCGGGAGGAGCACCGCCGGCGTGTCGTCCTTCTTGGCTGTTATGCCTCGTTCTTGGAGCTGCGTCACACCGCCGGAGGTAGCCATCGGAGGGAGCGGGCGAGAGGCTGGAGCAGCACCGCCGCCGATGCCGCGAGTGGAGATGAGCACGTTCCGGTCCCGTTCACGCGCGGCAGGATGAACGGCGGGCCCACCCGCAAGTCGTACGCGGACTTGAGCAACCTGTCGATGCCGGACTCGGTGGACATCTCGTTCGTGAGCAGCGACGGCGGCGATGGGCGGCGTAGCATGGACGAGCAGGGCTTGAACGCGCCGCCGCAGATGTCGAGCAGGTCCGCCGCCGATAGCTACGACCACAGCTTCGAGTCGATTCGCATGCCCATCAAGTAGGGCGGCGACTCTTTCGGTGGTGGGCTGGACCCCATCTCCGGCTTCTCTCGGAGATTGCTTCTCCGGTGACGAGCGAGGGTGGATCTCGACCTGTGGTGGCGATGGGATTTGGGAAGAAACGGGAGGAGAAAGAAGAAGGAAGTGCCAACATGGCAGCTGACATGTGGGCCTCACCATGTCAAGTCAGCTAAAACTACTTAAAAAACCACTCAGGGAGGAAACTTGCACCCTACCTAAGAGTTCGAGGAGTTAGGTTACCCGGTTTTATAATTGAAGGTAAAACTTGCAACTCACTCAATAGTTGAGGTAGGAAAATAGGACTTTTTTCAATAATATATTATTTGTGTTTCAAAGTAACCCGATATAGTGAGTCCATAATATTTTCTTTTACTCTTAGGGTGTGTTTGGTTTGGCTGTGGTTGTAAAAAAAGCTGCTGTGGGCTGTGAAAAAAGTTGTTGTGAGATATGAGTTGTGAAAAAGCTAAAGCCGTTTGGTGAAAACGACTACGAAAAAATAACTGTGAGCTGATAACTGTAAAATAATATGTTATTCATTCAAATTTATATGCAATTTAAAAAATTCATCTTAATTTGTTTAAAATTTTCATTCTACTACATATTTTCTAAACTTTAAAAGTTTTTTAAAAAATTTAAAGTTTTAAAAATTTAAAAGTTTCTTTAAAAGTTATTTAAACATTCAAAAAGTTTTTACAAATTTAAAAAGTTTTCAATTAATGAAAACAATTGAAAATGTTTTTTAATATATATATATTTATTATTTATAATATATATATATATTTTTCTATGTGTATGTATATATGTATGAGGGTAATTTATTTAAATTGTGGAAGCAAAAGTTGCTTTTGGCTTTAGCTTTTTCTGACAGTCAACCCCTTTGGTTGGTTTTTTGACTTTTCTGAAAAATCAAAGCCAAAAAAAACCCAACCAAACACACCCTTAAAATGAGTCATAACATTCCTACAACACATAATAATTACTTCAACGTATTCGTGTCCACGTGTATTATGCTATGGGCGTCTTGAGATATTCTAAAAGTCTAAAACTCAACATTTTGAAACAGTTAGAAGAATAAAGCGAGATTGATGGTAGCCGCCAGATATCTGTGTGTATTCAAGCAGGTTTTTACTAGCCGCCAGTTAACTTTTTTTTTTTTTTTGAAATGGCCGCCAGAAAACTGTGTGTATTCAAGCAGGTTTTTAAAGACCATGATTGATGGTGTTGGTTTGTTAGACAGAGTCTACTTCTTTTACATCACGGATACAGCCAGATTTCGCTAACAACTATTGCCTATTTTTTTTTTCCTATGACGTAAAGGAGTTGTTCTATTTTTGTTATCGGTTGGTACCAAACCCCTAGGTTGTTCTTGCTTTCATATTTCATTTATCGGTCATCCTTCAGCAAACACTCTTGATGCGTGTATTTGTATTGTTTTATGCCATACAAAATGATACTTATATTTTCTAAGAAACGTACTTCTCACCACTTCGACAAAAATCATTCATAGTAACAAATATAGGTGTGCTAACGGGTTGTGCCGGGTCAGCACGACACAAGCCCGTGGGCAGGGCTATTTTCTTAACGAGTCGGCATGTGCTGGCCCGACAGGTTTGCATCCAAGTCCAACCATAACACAACTCGTCTTACACGAGCCAGGCCGAGCCATCGACATGTTGGGCTATACAGACCAGCCCGGCCTAAAGTCCAATTAAATTTTATGTATATGATTTTTCTCCTAAATTTGAATTTTTATGTAAATAAAAATTTGACATCAATAATTTTGAAATAAAAAATATATAATTTATTAATTATTTTATTTGGTTTGTTGGGCCAGGCCTTGCTTCAAGGGCTAAACGGGCCGAATATCATGCTTAGACGGGCTGCACTAAACGGGCCATGCCCGAGCCAGCACGACTGGATTGTGGCTAGGCCTAGGTACGACCAATAATGAGCCATGGGCTGGCATAGTCCGTCAAAATCTGGGCCGTGCCATGCTTGGGCTGAGCCAAAATAGCCGGGCCTCGTGCCAACTCATTTAGCCCGGCCCACCTAGCCAGCTATAGTGACAAAAGACTAAAGTAGATTAGTGTTGGTATTTTTTACGATCATAAATAAAACCGCAAGCGTACAAATGTTGCACTTCAACTATGAGTATTCGAGGTTACCGAATCATAGAGAACGTGTGTACACCAATCTCTTGAACTAATCCGTCAAATGATAACAAGAATATGACATGCAAAGGGTAAAGATGATTTCTAAGGTCATGGATCATATAATAAGATAGTTCAATCTCTAATTGCTTACTTCAGGCACTGATTTATCCCTGCATCTACAGGTGATTTCGGCCAACAACTCTATTATGTATCCGAATGTAGAGGATTACTAAGACCGGATAGGATTGTCATCACCTACCAACTACCTCTACAAACCGTGGGACACACGGCAAACAAAGATAATCTCTAGTTTGAACACCACGTCGACACTATCAATTACTATCAAAGTTTCGGTACCACGCTTATAAAAGATAAAGATACTCTAACTAAATAAAGCAATAAAGAAAATAACTTACTTAAACTAGTTTTTTGCACGTGTGACACGCACGTACGACATGTACGTGTGACTGATCTAATTATTTGCACTTCTTTTGTTACATGTTTTTTTCATAACAAGGTTTGCACAGGCGAAACCATTTTATTATAAAGAAATATAGAACATCAAAAGTAATGATAGTATAATTTATGATAAAACTCTATTTGAATATAATAATAGTCAACAATGACATCAATCTCATGTCATGTAATTACATGACATATTAGGATCTCCAAATATATTGTCCCAATAACTTGTGATTTATCTACACTATTTCAATCTACATGGCTAATTGTCATACTTACCTAATGCTGATGCATATCAACCCTTATTGCATTTTTAATATACTAATACAAACTGTGTGAACACGACAACTTTCACTTAACGATCACAAGAATTGACACACCATGTCATAGAGTGGTTTATCAGAACACCATCTATTTTACCATCCACCTTGTTTCACTTATCTATTGAGTAAACACAGTAAGGATCATTTGCTGAGAGAATAATTCTAAAAGATACATCATTGCCGTGCTAATAAAATCAATTATATATGCATGACAAGCTATAGCTGCACTTTAAAAGCAATCTAGTTGGTCCTACGCATTCCCCAAAGTAGACTTTGTCTACGGTTATTGCACAAAGCCAACCCTGAACCCTATGTCTAAAAAGACCATGCCTAAGAAGATTTGCACTTATTGGCAAAGCCGTCTTCTTAAACTTGTTCATTGCAGATAATTACTTGATACGAGATAAGAAAGCAGGATCAAATGGACAATCAGCCGCTACTCCATGGTCACAATCCATGGATGCTCTGTGCACAAAGCAACAAGACAAAGAAGACCCAATGTATTCGACAAAGACATCAATAAAAATCAGCAAAATTTTAAACTCAGATCGTTGAACTTCGTCCAAGAAGTCGCATCAAGAACCCATAAAAACCTTGCTTAGAGCAAAAGGAATAAACCATAATCTAAATAATCAGAATAAAAAAAAGCATAAACTAAAAAGTGTATATGTCAAATGGAAACTGAATAAATTGTTGGGGTGAGGACCGAGCAAGGAGCTCGGTTGGTCAGCAGCTCCAGTTGAGAGCTCTGTTACCTGAGTTCGATTCTTGCATGGTGCAAGGAACGTCAAGGCCTATTTGTCCCCTATGAAGGTCGGGGTTAAAATATCCTATTTTTTTAAAAATTATTGGGGTAATTAGAAATTTAAACTATAATAAAAGCTGTCAAAACACGATTGCAAATTTTTTTTTGCAAATGCTACCTCCAGTATTGCCACTACTATAACTATTGTATTATGTTCTCGAAATCTCAGAAACATTGTCAGGTTGCAAGCCTGAGGAGTGCAGGCTACCATGGCTGCCAGGTTATCACGTCTTCTCCCCACGGATCGGTGATATCGATTAATACAGGCTACAATTTCAGATTGGAAGTACTATTGGAACCGATAATAAGATGATGACACCGACAGAGATTAACATCAGAGAAGATTAAAAAAAGAGGAAAATTTTCGCCAAATGACGGACTTGCTGCTTCATGGTGCCATTGCCTTGCAACGACAGTAAAGCATAAAAAGCTTTCTTTCTAATCGCGTCCGCATCGCCGCGGCGTCGTGCGCCTCCTTGTACTGCTGGCCCCACCCAGACCCGCTCCTCCAGGAGCACGGTGTCACGGTGCTGCTCAACCTCTTTCCCACTGCGACGAGAACAAGGCGATCACCGTGGTGGCCGGAGCGATCTGGTCGCTTAATGCAAGTACATGGCATCGCCAGACGCGTAGGTGAACGCGGTGTGCGCGTTGCTCCGCCTCGCCCAGCTTGACAGGTCTGCCACTGGCACTGCTCGTCTCCCTCCTCGAGACCGGTATTGCCCGCAGGAACAGTGGCGAACCCACGTCATCTTGGCTGAACATTCAAATATTTATGTTAAAACACAAATAATTTTATATCACATTAATTTAAATAGCTAAGAAACTTTTTTAACAAGAGAAGTTCAAATCCTCTTTCTTAGTCTTTATTATCTCAGTTTTTACACTCTAATAGAAAATATTTTTGATCAAATTATTTATATGTATATACACATATCAAATATATAGGCATGCATCTCTCAGATTTTGGGCATTCAAGTGAATGCCCTTGAATCAAGAGAGGTCCGCCCTTGCACAGGATCATGACTGGGAAGAAGTATGACGCCACAACGTTGTACGTGCTTTGCAGCGGTGTACTTGTTTCCGGATCGTAAGGTAGGAATTGTGCTGCAATCACGCATAGAAAGGAAGCAAATTCAAGGAAAAACAAAGCACGAAAATAACGCGTGTAAATATGGGAAAGCCGGAGACAAGTACAGCGACTGGGTAAGTCTTCGTCCGGATGAAAAAAGTCTTGGATTCCAGGACGAAACGAACTACGCTGAACATAAACACTGTGACATTTTTCTCCAGGGCCCACAAAACAGATTGCAGGCTTTAATCGTGCGTCTAAGTGAGGGTGGATGGCTTAGGTTAAAGGGTTAGATTAGGGTGGATAAGTTTGTTTTGTGTAACAAAATTTTCTCTTGATATTTAGTCTTTATAGTATAGATAGAAAACTTCAATACCTAAGGAAAATCATGAATACTTACTTAAAAAGAAAAGCATTCATTAAGGTACAAGTGTGGGAAAGATTACCCACAAGCCCGACACTTCCTTGAACTCTTCCTCACTCTCTCTTTATTTTTTAAGCATTAACTAGGCAGCACTACAACTTTGGAGTGGAGTTCTAATTCCCTTCTTCTTGTGTGTTTTAGAGTGGAGGCACTCCTCTCCTTATATAGGGCCTAAAAGCGGTTCCTGAGACGGTAATTGCCACCCTAACTGGGGGAACCGACGTAGGAAATACGGTGGAAAACTGCCATCGGAAGCTTGACCCCATTGGACCCACTCCTTATTCAACTGAAAAGGCCTGTTCGACCGAATAGGGTTGGGGCCCAGTGGCCCTTGATTCTTCTAGCATGGTGGCTGGCCCTCTTTGACTTCTCTAGGTGTTAGGCCTATTGTATGTCGGTTTGGTGCTACAAGGGGTCATTTGATCCGAGTGTTGCCCTCTGATTGGTCGGAAGTGTTCTTCCTAATTTAATCACTTGTGCTTTTCCTCTAATACATGGATAAATCATTTGCATACAAATATTCATGAACACTTATGGAAATTGTTAATAATAAAATCCCACCACTATGTTGGTTATTCCTTTGATATATTTTTTGCAAGGATTCACGGTTGGATTTGGCATTTAAGGACCGTCAATAAACACCTCCACACTTAGTCTTTACTCGTCCTCAAGTGAAGGATTAGAGACTAAGGTGTATCATAACTTGTTTTGATACAAGAGTAGCAAGAAAATTATTCCAAATTATAGCTGCACCCATGAACTTTGAAGTATCTATCATATCCCCTTGGGTGGTTGAAGAATGGAATAGTATTGACTCTAGTCATCTTCACTCCTTCTGCTGAGTAACTTTGAGTTTTTGCAAGATTTTTAAAAACAAATCATGACCATTCTCCTCAAACGGTTCTCTCATATCACTCAATATGTGTTTGGTTCCTCACCAAGTCAATTGATGTTGCTTCTTTTCATCCTACCTCTAAATAAAGTTTATGTGGAGCTCACGATAAAGGAATAAAGAAGGCATACTTGTGTTTCATATATTACTAAGTCAAAAAAGTTTATGTGGAGCTCACGATAAAGGAATAAAGAAGGCATACTTGTGTCTCATATATTACTAAGTCAAAACTGGATCCATGGAAAGAATAAGTCATGAATTGCTATCAAGCATGTGCATATATGTACACGAGATGGATGGAATGGCGAATGAGTACTCCTTTTGAAATGCTCCCTCTATTCTATTTTTTTTTAATTTTAGAACATGGTCTATCTCTTTTATTGAATACTTGATAGCCTAGGTCTTTTTTTTTCTTTTTACAAGGAAAGATGGAGAGGGAGATTCACAAAATGGCGGAGCACTTTATTTTGTGAATGAATGAGGGAAATGGTGATGTTATCTTCTAGCGTAGAAGAATTAGCATATGGATGATGATGATGAAGATGCTATCTTATATTATGGAAGATTGACATATGAAGAAAATGTGCACATGATCTTGATCAACAAAACATAAGGTCACAAGAATTTGACAAAGTTCAATGAAACAACAAGCAACATGTGCATAAGATTTTCAATAAAACTATCATATGGCTTTGGCAAGAAATTCACATCAATGAGGAGAGAGCCATTCATTTTAATTTCTAAAGAAAAATTCCCAAGCACTACAAGCATAAGAGTAGATTTCTTCTATCACACCATATCTTATAAGTTAACTACTCAGGTGACATGATTTCTAAAAGATATAGTTCATAAGCAACAAGTAATGAACTAGAAATAAGGACCATGCAAGTCAATCAAAGAGAAGAATGATGATGAGGGTTCACAAGATTTATTTTTAGTTTTCAAATTAAATTTAGTAATTGAATCAGGATAAGTTTGATTTAACTTAGAAACTACAGAGGATAGAGATAGAGTTTGCAAATCATCGCTATGAAGGAGGTGGAAGCTTAGGAGCACCATGCCTGTGTCAACCAACCTTATAGGCTGGTCGATCTCGCTCGGAGCCCGCTCGCCTTGCCTTTTTTTGTGTTGGCTCAAACAACAATGTGCAATATGTTGGTGGGAGGCATTTGAACTGTCGGTACATTGAATATCCTGAAGGCCTCTCCCACACTTGCTCTTGTACCTGGCTGCTTTATCCAACAAAGAACAAAAAAAAGGTAAAAGCAAAAGGGACTCTATCGGTTTTATGGGCCTGATAGTGTCACAACTTTATTTTATTTTTATTTTATTAGCAATGTGTAAATGCAAGAACTAACAACACTTTGAAACCAAGATAAAATTGGTAAGAATGGAACTTGCTATGAGATACTTACAAAAATCCCCCACACTTGGATTTTTGTATCACGAGATGCCGAAAATCAAGTGTGCAATATTGCAATCTTCTTGTAGTGGGTTCCATCACCATAAGTACCATGTTGTTAGAGTGACCCAACATTCTTTTTAATCTTAACCTAAAATGGTTAGTGACCTAAAATGCCTGAAGGCAAACAAAACCTAAAAACATGTGCTTGCTTTTATTGAAGAAAAAGGGAAATGATAATCCGGGCCATCTCCCGGCATTGCTTTGTTTTCGGTTAGAGCTCGACCATTGGGTACTCCATGGTGCAACTATCATTGGCGACGTAGTTCCCAGCTCACCGCCAATTGTAGATGTATCATTGATTCTCTATCTGCATGGTTAGTGACAAATTGCAACCATAAGATTTGCAATATTTATGATAAACAAAAGCATCTACAACCATCCTAACAAAAAATTTGCTGACGGGGCTCTTGAGGTGGTTGTAGTCCTCGTAGTTGGGATTGGCACAAGGGTTGATTGACTCTAGAGATTCATTAAACAAGCATTTATCCTATAGGCTTTCAAGATAGAAATTCTCATGCTCACCTGTTGAATCTTCTCCTCCTATTTCTAGAGTCAATGGCTCAACAAATCCAATGGCCCAATGTTTCTCCTTCTCATGAAACTTATTGATGGTTGATTCTTGATCACCATCGAGAAAGGACTAATAAAGGCTAGAGGGGAAAAGCCTAGGCCAGAAAGATGACAATTTGATTTCAAAAAGGATTTGGAGTTCTTCTCGAATCATCTCCTCATCTCCTTCTTGGGTGGAAAGCTTCACATCCTAAAAATGAACATGCTTTAGTGATGCGAGTTGGGAAACAAACATCACTTTCTCGAGAGGGTAATACTCGAGATGAGACCTCACCAAGGGATTTTCTATGCAAAAGGTATTGGTGGCAAAAGCAATTTTCATCAGCTTTTTGGTAAGGCTTCCTCGAGATGCACCTAGTCGGTGAAGTTTTTCTAGTGGGTAGCCTAGGAGGAGTTCAAAATCAATGATAACAAAGACGTGGAAGTCCAAATGAAGTACAACTTTGTCTATCTTGTTTGGTACAACCCTTGGGATCCCCTGACATGGAAAGGTTACTCACAAGGCATCCTTGAAGAGTGTATTGATTGGCTCAAGAGGTATATCGTCTACAAGCTAAAAAGGTATGTATTCAGGAATGATATTGACCCCTGTGGTAGTATTTTTTTGTATATAACAAAGAATGGTTGTGGAAGGTGAAAAGATTTGGATTTCTTTCAAACAACCTTTTTCTTCCTTCAACTGCCGCTCCTTCATGGCCTGCATTGGAATTGCTTCTTGGAAAGGAGCAGGAGGCAAAGCAGATATCGTAGTCCTCGTTTGTGAGATGTAATTCGAGGTTTTTCCATGATCATCAAGTAAGCTATTCTCAAATTCAACTGGCAACCCTAAAGGTAGAATTTGTTCTTCCTTCTGAGAGGTATCAATATCAAAATCTAGAGATGAGAGAGCTATGAATTCAAATTTAGCTGTTGAGAGACCCTCGTGGTTGGTTTGCCCTCCTCTAGAAGATCATGAGGACAAAAGGGAACTACTGGTTTCTCTTTGAAAAATAACTTGAGCTGTTCTCATAGTCTTAATTCAAGTGAGAACTCTCGAGGTTGAATTTCTTCTACCTTCAGTGTTCGTGTTTTGAGGGATGGCTCAAGAGTCAAATATGGGGAATGTAAGGTATACGCTCAGATTTAGCTATTGAGGGGGTCCTCATGGTGCGATGTAGCTTCCTCCTAGAAGGGCTCGCTAAGATTGGCTAGAAGGATGTGTTTTCTAAGATTTATTCTAGTATATCTCTTCCTTCTGTCACAATCGTGTGCACAAACGATCTGACGGCAATGTGGAGATATTGGGATAGGCTCCGTGTTTAGACCCGAATAAAAGTGTTGAAGTAACATAAGGATCAGGTATAGACAAGTCTAAGTCAGATTGCTTTAGCAAAGAGATCTTGGCCCATGCTGCTCTAATAGATTCCTTCTCATTCTGACAAAAGCTGAGAATTTTCATTCGAAAGGAGATCATAGGGGATATAGGAAAGAATGCGAGACAAAATTTATATTGAAGTTTATTCCAATCACCTTTCACACTTCTTGTGGTATGCGTGTACCATTGTTTTGCCCTTTCCATGAAGGAGAAGGGAGACAATTTCCACTTTAAAGTTTCATGTGTCATGCCATCGATGAACAGACATGAACACAAATACTCAAACTCTCACAGATGACGGTAAGGATTTTCAAAATCAAGGCCAGAGAAGGATTTCTTCTGAACCATGGCTATAAAGCCAGGATAGAGTTCATAGCTGGATGTGCGAATTGGGACCGCAAATGGCGTTGGTTCAATGAACTCACCCTTCAGAGCAGGAAAGTATTGGATAGTGGTTGCTCCATGATGGAAAAAGAAAAGAAATAAAAAGAAAGGAAAAGGAAAAAAATACGAGGATAAATAAGGTTCGAAGATGATACAGTAAGCGTTCCTCGACAATGGCGCCAGAAATACTTGTTGGTATTTCTTACGATCACAAATGAATCTGCAATCACACGAATATCGATGTAGCACTTTAGTTAGGAGTATTCTAGGTTATAGAATCACAGAAAATGTGTGCACACAAATCTCCTAAACTAATCCATCCAACAACATCAAGAATATGGTAGGTGTTGACACGAAAAACAGACTGTAGATCAGGCTTGGGAGATCTGCTTGGCTCCAGTGTAGGTCCGATGGTGCGCTGTAGACGGTGCGCGGCGTGCCAGTCAGTTTGATCATTCAACTGATAAGGTGTGCGCCTGCAAGACGACCGACGATGGCTTACAGGCACATAGTCGATATAGGCTAAGTACATGATTAAACATCGGCTTTATCATAATAATACAAAGCATAAATTTACAAGCCGATGCACACTAGACTAATCATAAACAATTAATATTATATTGGCCAGTTAATAGAATCATAATACCAAGCCGATACAACACTGATATATAAATAAACTATATAACAATTCATCGGCTAGACAAATAAGACTAGTGCAATACCTAAAGCCGATGGACCAATAGTCGATGAATCAGAGCCGATGAAAATAAACTAAACATGTGAATATCAATTGGTTGCTGCTAGTAACCAGATAAGTCATCGGCTAAACACTCCCACGATACCCCAAAAAGGCCCTCGCGATGAGATCGTTCTTGTATGGTTGTCCAACTAGAAGATCGGACTTAACTGAGACAGTTCTAGATATCCCAGAAGATCAGTCTAAGCTGAGACAGTTCTTGAAACCAACGGAAGCCCACACAATAAAAGATCTAATCGCTAAAGTCTATTCAGAGCTGACTCGAATATACAGATCTTACTAGATTCGATCGCTAGAATTAACTACGATAGATCAGTTTCGCGAGACAGTATGCAGCTAATCCTAGTAAAACAACCTAGAAGGATCTAGTATACCAGATAACTACCAACCACGATGAACTGACCAGAATATCAGATTGAACCGAGGAAGTCCTGGACAGGTCACCACGATCATCGGGGTGGCGAGTCCTCTGCCATGTCGCCGAGGTCAAACTAGTCGATGCAGCCTGTTTCATGACAACGAATCCGTCGGGATGACGTGTCCTACATCTATCGCAGAGAGCCCGCTCTAGACAAAGAACCCGTCAGGGTATACCTGTTTCCAGGGTGGCGATGCGCCGAAGAGTAGTTGTATTGATCAAGAGATGATTTTACAATTGCCAACGCCCTTTATATTTATAGGGACTAATGGACTTGTCATGCAAGATAATTATAAACCGTCATACGAGTTAACTAATACACAAGACTCCTAATGAAATACTATTCTATTCAGCTAATTGCACCTCCCGTGGATGTACGCGCTTGAGGTCTTCTATTGTACCGGACGTAGAAGTGTTGGTCTATGCATGGCAAGATATCTTTGTAGCTTTATCTCTTAGCATCCTTCTGCAGCACGCACACACCAATCAATGATGCCTCTTGAAAGTCATGAATGGCGAGTCCGTGTCTCATTTTCCTTAAAGCAAGCAGCTTTCCTTCCAAACATATACACAAATTTCCTTTGGCAATATGAAGCATGTACTTCCCTTGTTCTTGCTGAACCTTCCGATACCCTTAACGTGCAATGTCTGTCAACCTCCAAAGGGAATAATATAATAATTCAGCCACTTGATCAGAGTTAAGGAAAATATCAATTATATACTAATCTCTTTTAGCTATTTCCTTCTTTAATCTTCCGAGCCAAGCTTATTCACGCCAAGCTTTCCAAACAAATGACAAATTCAGCTAATCAATTATTTAACCATCAGATCAAGCCACAATTAGTTGTCAGTGCCTAAAATCCGGTGTCAACATGTCCCTTGCCGGTATTTCTAATGATAGAATTTTCACGTCCTTCCTCGGCTCTTTTCTACTCAATGCCAACACATGAACATCTGAAGATTGCCAAAATCCGGTGTCAACACATGCCCCCTAGTTTCAGGATATAATATATTATGTTCCGAAATTCTTCCTCTTCATGATCTTAACCTTTGATTCAAACTCAGCACCTCTTGGAATCAATCAGCATCGCTCCCTATGCTTTGTAGTTGATGCTCAAAGCCGTCTGTGTGGTCCATCTGCTCGAAACCAGTGATGGTGCTCAATACAACGAGGTCAAGACTGAGCTTCATCGACTTTTTCTCAAGCTCCACCGTTGCTTCCATCTGTCTAGTCAGTTATGCTCTCAATACTTTCATTCCACTGTATCACTCCAAAGCTTGCTCGCAAATAAGCTGAGCCTGAAGTCCTCAAAATAAGCTACACCTAGTAACCACATCGACCAACTTTTTTGTCTTCGCCTCGAATACGTATCTCCCTTCCAAATTATTCAGTTGATGGTGGAAAACAACAAACAATCAATCAGTGGAACTGGATAATGCTCAGAACGTAGTCTGATCAATGCACAATTACAGGAAAATTTGCAGGATCATCAAGTATTGGCTCACGTCAGCACTGTGTACTTTATTTATTCCAACTCCAACACCCGTCGAGGGAAACCAGAGCCAGGTTGTAATCATCAGATAACCGACTGTTGACCCAATACTCAATCCATCCGCACTTCCACCAACTCTGGTCCTAGTTTGAGACTGCTGTACAATCCTTGGAAAACCACCTCAGGTTACCGATTTGATGAAAAGCCTGATTGTCTGCTCCATAAGTCAACCTCTATATCTCTTGAACCGATGCCTCTTTTCAACATTTTTTAAACTAGATATACTGCCAACAGCAACCAGTGACTCCTCATATGGCCTGGCAGTAAAAACACAACGCATCGGTCGGCGACGGCTCCAAGAAATCACACTTTCGCATTGCCTTTTTCTTAATTATTCGACCATATGCCATCGGCCTCTTTGTATCTCATGCTTGAAATACCAGAGCCGACAACGATCGCCATTCCAGCTCCCATTGATTTGTAAATCTGTCTTTGATTATTATTGGGCTTACAAGGCTGTCGCTGTTCTTCAACATGGCTGATGCAATCTCTTGCATTGATATCTTCTTATCTTGTATGCCATAGAATCACAAGAACACCAACTATTCCAGCAACATGAACAAACCTTCATGCATGCAATTTCTTTGCTCGCCTTGACCAACCCGATAGAGAATGTTCCCTGTGTTGTAGTTCGATACTCAGGGAAAATCGATAGAGTGAAAGCTGGTATGCAGACCTGACGAGCAAATAAACTAGGCTTCAATGCTTCACAGTAGCAAGCCGATGAATACAATGTCGATGATAGTCTCTTTTCACACAATGCAATCATCCATCGGCTCTGTCCCTCCAGTCGAATTCAGACTTTGTTCTGGAGGAAAGAATTATGGACATTAGTTCCTTCCTTCTCATCGGCCGATCATTGCTCTATGTGACAAGCCAATCTTTCACCCAGTTGTAAGCTATCAATCTAATAAAATTTGAACCATCGTCACGATTGGCTGGATCGGACTGAATCGAGACAGCACCAACACGCAGGGCGACAACTCAAGTTCCACAACTTGATAGGTTTAAAAACATGCCCCAATCATCAGTATCTATCATTATCAGTGGCTCAATTCCCGCTGGATGATGATGAATCCGCTTTTTGGCCGTGTCGACTGGCTGATGTTGAAGTAAAAATAACAACACAACTAGCTCATGGTGGAGTGCAAATATATACTGGCCGATAGAATGACTAATAAAAAATATGCTAGCCGATGGTGGAGTAAATATAAGCAACATATATATTAGACGATAACAAAATAAATGATACCGGTTGTCCTCATATGACGTGTCCACACATAGGCTCAATCTTGATTCAGTGCCCAATATTGTGATGATCATCCTTCTAGTATTATTCAATGCACTTTGTCTGCCCCGAGGCCTCTTTCATTTTTGCACAAATCTACCAGCGACGAGTTTCTTCCGATTCCATGCTCAGGTAGCCATCGACTCGATGAAGGTCAATCAAATATTCCACCGCTTTACCATCACCTAGCAATAATCTTGTTTCACCCCACGCAGCAGACTTCTTTTCAATATAATGTAGAATGAGCCACGGGCTCCATGATAACCTCCTTACTGTAACCGAATACAAGTGGAACAAAGCCGATGACTATCATGAGGCTTCAAATCCTTTACTATTCATTAGATCTATGTTGCAGTAATGCTTAATTGGCTAACTACTCTAACTTGGAGATTGCATTCGCTTGATTTGACACTTCTAACTTCTCTTCAAAACTTTGGGGGCATCGATACTCCTTCAAGATACTCAGAATACTGATGTCGATTGAAGCGTCCATCTGTCGGAGCCACTGCATGCAACATCTTGCTGCTTTTGTCCCTGAATAAATCACACTTCTCAATACGTACTGCAACTGCATTGGCCAGCCTCCTTTGATAGAACTAATTCACACTTAATTAACAGGATCAACTAGTCAACTAAGATCACATCTAGCAAACTAATCTAATGCGGAAAAGTAGGTTCGATTAGTTACCGGCGCTGGCGTTAGTCTCCATTGACGTTGGTGTGGAGGTGATGTCCTCGACGATGAGGGCGTCGTCGGGGTTGTAATGGAGGCGCTCCTTCAGCGTCTTCTTGGCATAGCGAAGACCCTCGGGGCGGTAGCGGCACTGCCTAGCACGTGGAACTAGAGCTTCCAGGTCTTCCAATGCCTTAGTGATCGATTTGGGTGGATTGAGATTCGGTGGTCATCCTGAGGGACGATCCCTCTTTTTCTATGCACTGTAGACCCGGGGCCTAGTCCGTTTCTATCTCTAACTTTCCTTCCGATCAAAGGACTAAAACGGAAACAAATAGTTGGTAACAGATCCGAATTCCACAGAAGATATGCACCTTCCTATTCGGTTCTGTTGTTGACCTTATGGTCAACTAAAACTAAACCAACATTCTCCTCCTGACCAAAAGGTCAACAATTTAAACTTATTTCTAACTTAAACTAAAGCTCTTCCTCAGAAAATCAGTAAGCACCAGACCAATATGTCATCAGCAGCACAACGGCATATTGGGACAACATTACCCATAGCGTCACTGAGAAACCTTGTTAGAACTCTTAATTGGGGAAATAAATGGCCCTAAAATCAAGACTGATCAAAAGTTTTTTTTTACCAAGCCCATGTCTAGGACATGTTTTTGAAATAGGGTTGGTGGCAAACCTTCTGTGAGTGGATCCGCTATATTATCCTTAGTACTTATATGCTTAATCTTTAGCGTATTGTCCTGATTTCTTTCTTTCACGATACGATACTTAAGATCTATGTGCTTAGAAGCACTACTTAGTTTATTGTTGGCGCAAAAGAAAACTGTAGATTGATTATCACAGTATATTGTGATAGGTCTCGAGATACTATCAACAATTCTTAATCCTAGAATAAAACTCTTAAGCCACACTACCTGTCCCGTAGCATGATAACATGACACAAATTCTGCTTGCATCACAGATGCAGCAGTTACACTTTGCTTACAACTTCTCCATAAAATTGCTCCTCCTGCTAGCATGAAGACATATCCAGAAGTTGACTTCCTTTCATCTTCATCACCGGCAAAATCAGCATCAGTGTAACACTCAATCTCAAGATTATCTAATCTCTTATATGTGAGTATGTAATCTTTGGTGCCTTGGCAATATCTTAATGCCTTCTTGACACCTACCCAGTGAGTCCAGCCTGGATTAGACTGATATCTGCTAAGTACTCCGGTTAAAATGCCAAATCTGGACGCGTACAGACTTGTGCATACATCAAGCTTCCAATAGCTGATGCATAGGGAACGTTCTCCATTTTCTTTCTTTCTAAATCATTCTTAGGGCACTGACTTCCATTTAACTTATCGCCCTTTTGAATCGGAACAAGTGACGTATTGCATTTATCTAATTTATATCTCTTAAGCATTTTCTCAATGTAAGCTCTCTGAGATAATCCTAGTATTCCTTGGGCTCTATCTCGATGTATCTCAATGCCAAGTACATACGAGGCTTCACCAAGATTCTTCATGTCAAAATGTGATGACAGAAAATTCTTACTCTCATACAACATATTCTTATTGTTGTACGCTAATAGTATGTCATCCACATACAATACTAGAATTATCAATTTTTCACCCTTTTCCTTAATGTAGATGCATTTATCTGCATCATTCTCCCTAAATCCGAATCTTTTAATAATTTCATCGAATTTAAGGTTCCACTGTCTGGACGCTTGCTTAAGTCCATAAATGGATTTTCTTAATCTACATCCCATATGTTTCTTACCCTTAATAGCAAAACCTTCCGGTTGCGCCATGTAAATAGTCTCATCTAAATCTCCATCTAGGAATGCAGTTTTAACATCCATTTGATGTAACTCCATATCAAAATGAGCTACAAGTGCCATGACTATTCTTAAGGAATCTTTTGTAGACAGAGGAGAAAAAGTCTCATTATAATCAACCCCTTCTTTCTGTGTAAACCCTTTAGCTATGAGTCTTGCTTTGAATCTTTCGACATTCCCTTTGGAATCACGTTTAGTTTTGTAGACCCATTTACAGCCTACTGTTTTGATTCCATCAGGAATTTCTACTAAATCCCAAACCTGATTTGAACTCATAGACTTAAGTTCTTCCTCCATGGCCTCAATCCATTCAGTGGAACTCTTACTCTCAATTGCCTCTCTAAAATTGGTAGGATCATTTATTTTCCCAACATCATACTGATCCTCACTTAAATATGTCTCATAAATGTCAGGAAGCGCTCGTCTCCTTTCCCGATGTGACCGTCTTAATGGCTCGTTCACAGCTGGTTCTGGGTCAGGCTGAGGTTGTTCTTCTGGCGTAGATTGCTCCTGAGCTGAAAAACGTGCATCAGTGTCTGGTGCATGGGTGCCAGTAGGTGGCACCTGCGTCTGAGTGGCTGCCACGGTGCTGCTAAGTTGAGGAATAATTGGCGGTATAAACTGATATACCTCCGTAGGCTCTAGAAAATCCAGAGTCTGGAGATCAACCCGTAATTCTTCGAGACTAATATCCTTCTTAGTAGAACTTCCTGAGTCCTCTAAAAATACAACCTGTCTTGTTTCAACGAACTTAGTGGAGCGATCAGGACAGTAAAATCTGTATCCCTTTGACTTATCTGGGTATCCTATAAAATGACAGCTCACTGTTTTAGAATCCAGTTTCTTATGTTGTGGATCGAATAACTTAGCCTCAGCGGGACAGCCCCATATCTTTAAATAATTAAGTGACGGTTTCCTCCCATTCCACAGCTCAAAAGGTGTCTTGGGAACTGACTTAGATGGAACCCGATTAAGAATGTGGGCAGCTGTCTTTAATGCTTCCATCCACAGTTCCACAGGTAAATTAGAATGACTGAGCATGCTACGTACCATATCTAATAACGTACGATTACGTCGCTCAGCCACTCCATTTTGTTGTGGTTCTCCTGGCATAGAGTACTACGCTCTTATGCCATTTTCTTCTAAATATTTAGCAAACGGTTCTTTAATTTAACCGTATGTTGCATGTTTCCCGTAATATTCTCCCCCACGATCTGATCTTACTATTTTAATGGAAGCGTTATGTTGTTTCTCAACTTCCAACTTATAAATCTTAAATATTTCTAGCGCATCTGAACGCTTCTTAATGGGGTAAATATGTCCATAACGGGAATAATCATCGGTAAATTTTATAAAGGAATCATAGCCATCTACTGATGTTACTGAGAGCAGACCACAGATATCTGTGTGTATTATTTCTAACACGTCCGCACTTCTAGTAGCTCCTCTCTTAATTGTCTTAGCGTATTTTCTCTTAATGCAGTCAATGCACTGCTCTGAATCGGAGAAGTTTAATTCATATAGTATTTCATCTTTAATGAGACGTTCTATTCTTCCCCTCGAAATGTGGCTGAGGCGACAATGCCACAATTTCGAAGAAGTCTCATCATCACGCTTACCCTTATGTGAAATACTAGCAACATTCATCACAGAATCATCAAGAGAGAGCATATAAAGTTTGCCTTGCCTAACTGCAAGAGCGACATTTATTGAATTAAGCTTTATCACACACTTATTGTTGCCAAAGTCACAAATATGTCCCGAATCATCTAAGGCTGATAAGTGGAAGCTCCCAATGCCTTCAACTTGGACGACGTTCCCATCAGCCACTCTTAGGCTTCGCTCCCCCTTTCTTATAGTTCGGATCGAATGGAATACCTGTAATGAATTAGACATGTGCACAGTGGCAGCTGAGTCAATCCACCAAGTATTAGGGGAAAAATCCGCTAAGAATAACTCATCAATAAAAGAAACAAAATCAAACTTATGATTACCTTGCTCCTTCAACCACTCCTTAAAGCCTGGACAAGCCTTCTGAAGGTGCTTGGGTGAGCCACAGAAAGAGCACGTCTTGTTACCACCCTTAGACTGGTGATTCTTGAAGTTGTTGTTGTTCTTGGGTACAGCTTTGTTCCCATTCTTCTTCTTCTTTCTTTGGCCTTGCTTGCTGTTGCTTTCCTCATGCTTAGAAGGATTGTTGAGATTGAGGTTGCCAACCATGTTCACAACATTCTCCGTTATCTTCTCAGTCTTAAGCCTCTCTTCTTATTCAACACAATAGTTTATCAGCTTAGTGATAGACCAAGTGTTCTTGTTGGTGTTGTAGTTGATCTTGAATGGAGCGTACTGAGATGGTAGTGAGGTCATGATGAAATGAACAAGGAAACCATCAGAGATCTTCATCTTCATCTCCTTAAGCTTATTTGCCATGTCACACATAGTAAGAATGTGCTCCCTTATGCCAGTCTGACCATTGTACTGAGAACCCACCAACTTCATGATGAGTGTACTAGCATAGGTCTTAGAGGAGCTCTTAAAGTTCTCCTCAATAGTGACCAGTAGCTCCTTAGCAGTCAGATCAACTCCAGCTGCATTCTTAGTGGGGATGACACCCTTAATACCAGCACTTATGGTCTGAAGCATGACCATGGTAGCCATCCGGTCAGACCTCTCCCACTTCTCTAAAGCGGCAGAAGGTGCAGCTCCATCAGCAGGAGGGGCAGGCTTATCGATCCTCAACGCGATATCGAGATCATTCCATGCCAAGCATGTGATGACTTTACCCTTCCAGTCGGGAAAGTTTGCTCCATTGAGCGGCTCGATGTTGTTGAGGTAGGAGGCAACAACATTGACATTACTCACTGAAAAGCAAAGCAAGAAAACTTAACTTAGTAATCATATACAATGAAATGCAAATAAGTGTATGAAAATAACTCTACGGTGGTCTGATTAAAATCATACAATTAAATTTCAATTTGCATCACCGGTGGGGAAAACAAACGAAATTCATCTTAATACTCATGATTAAACAACGGTGGTCAGAAATAATCATAAGTTTACTTTAAATAAACTTCTCGATGGTTCCATTTATTTAGAGGCATTTCAAAGTATATTGGTGGATTAATACTTAAAATAGAATATAATAGCTTAATAACACCAACACTTAAAAAAAATAAGCTTAAATTAAATTACTTAACTAAAAACAGAAAATTAATTAAGCAAATAACTAAAAGGAATACTTAAAACTTAATAAAATGAATTAGCAATTCAGGTGGGCTTGTTCTGAACTAATTTGGCCCAGCTTACTTTGGCAGCCCAGCAACTGAGGCCCAGCAAGCACGCATAGCTTACTCAGCCCGTGAAAATGGCCCAGCGGAGCGCGGATGCGGCGGCCCAGCACGCATAGAACTAATTAACACTTAATTAACAGGATCAACTAGTCAACTAAGATCACATCTAGCAAACTAATCTAATACGGAAAAGTAGGTTCGATTAGTTACCGGCGCTGGCGTTAGTCTCCATTGACGTTGGTGTGGAGGTGATGTCCTCGATGATGAGGGCGTCATCAGGGTTGTAATGGAGGCGCTCCTTCAGCGTCTTCTTGGGATAGCGAACACCCTCGGGACGGTAGCGGCACTGCCCAGCACGTGGAACTAGAGCTTCCAGGTCTTCCAATGCCTTAGCAATCGATTTTGGTGGACTGAGATTCGGTGGTCGTTCTGAGGGATGATCCCTCTTTTTATATGCACTGTAGACCCAGGGCCTAGTCCGTTTCTATCTCTAACTTTCCTTCCGATCAAAAGACTAAAACAGAAACAAATAGTTGGTAACAGATCCGAATTCCACGGAAGATATGCACCTTCCTATTCGGTTCTGTTGTTGACCTTGTGGTCAACTAAAACTAAACCAACATCCTTATCCTTATCTCGAATAACCATCTTAGCCGATGGTGATTAATTGCCTCTGGTCCGGTAACCAAAGAATCACAAAAACATAGATGTACCTATTACCATCGGCCCTTATCTTCCTAATGCATGAGATACCAATAGAACCAAGTCCAATAATTGTTTGTAAATCAAGCTAACCATCAGCAGTGTCGCTACTGCTGTTGTATCATTTAAATAAGAAATAATCCGCAGGAGCTTGAACAGCCGATGAGTTTTCCAGATGTTCTGTAACAAGTCGATGGACATGGCAAGTCGATAATGAACTTTTCTCGTATGCATGCCTTTAGCAAATCGATGTAGAGAGAGATGTTAGCCGATGCCGAAATAACAGAGTCCGCTTAGTCCTGACTGATGCCATTGTCTTTTTCCTCTTGTCACCATAATCAGGCTCAAACATGCTTTGATGAGACGTAGCTTCTTATTTGAAAACGTTAATCGGCCAAACTGTCAGTCATCATCTTCGTCCTGTCCTTTGAATTCCAGGATATCCGATGAAGAATGAAGCAACCAGATGATAAAGAGCAAATCGATGGAGATAAAGCCAGCTGTTAACCAATGCAGCAAGAAAATAGAGCCCAGAATGGACTTCGTCACTATTTGCACATCAGCTGCATTTGTTAGCTGACCAAATAGACATCCCATAGGATTTGACTGAAGGTCTTCCCTCGCACTTATCAGCTATAGCATCAATGTAGAATGAGCAAGCACTCGATGAAGATAAGCAACATACTATCAGCTCTGAATAACTCCATGAATCAATAGACAGTCGGTGATAGATAGAAAATACAACACGTCCACGATGGTGGTATGAAAACTTAGCACATTCAGCCAACGGTCGATCCCGGAAATCACCATTGCAATTAGTCTTTTCTTCAGAACTTTGAGAGTTAATGAAGATCACCAAACGTCGCCATACCCGATGATAGGAAGCTGCACTGACACCACACTTGTCACAAACACGTGATCTCCTCATGAATATTCTTATCGACTTTTGCCCATGCATCGACTCAGCCGAGATGGAACCATGTATCTTATCCAGATTATTCCATAAATAAATACGCCATGGCCCGTCCTATCTCCTCCACGTCCAGCAATCATGCAAGTTGTTTCTTGGATCAAGTCGATGGAGAGAAATAAATGAAAGTCAATGCTTCCGCCGAGTATAACCTTCCCTCACTTGTGTAGGTCCAACCGATGGTGGAATGATAGTAAATAACATTGACTGTCTCCAGATGATATAACCACGCATCAGCTTTGCCCCCCGTGACAAAGTAAAGTCGATGCTATATATTCTTGACCGTCGAATAATGAAGATGTGTTCCACTGGACGTGCTAAAAGTGTGTTGACGTGAAAAACCAGCAGTCGATCCTCTACGTGCAAACACGAGGCCTGAGAGATCTGCTTAGCTCCAGTGCAGGTCCAGTGGCGCGCGGTAGATGGCGCGTGGCGTGCCAGTTAGTTTTACTATTCAACTGACAAGGTGTGCACCTACAAGTCGACCGACGATGGCTTCCAGACACATAGTTGATGTCTGCGCAGAGTCAATGCAGGCAGAGTCAATGCAGGCCAATTCGTGATTAATCATCGGCTTTATATTGATAACATAAAACATAAATCTATGAGCCGATGCACACAAGACTGACTACAATATTTAACGCTATATCGACCAGTTAATAGTATCACAATGCTGAGTCGATACAATGCCTTGACAAATAAAACTATATGATGATTCATCGACTATACAAATAGATCTAGTGCAACACACAGAGTCGATGAACCAAAGCCGGTATAAAAGCTAAGCATCAGATCACCTATCAGCTACTACTAGTAACAAGATAACCCATTGGCTAAACACCCCGATGATACCCAAACAGACCCTCGCGATGAGATCGTTCTTGTATAGTTGTCCAACTAGAAGATTGGACTTAACCGAGACAGTTCTAGATATCCCAGAAGATCAGTTTAAGCTGAGACAGTACTTGAAACGAATGGAAGCTCACACAATAATAGATCTAATCGCTAAAGTCTATTTAGAGGTGATTCGAATATACAGATCTGACTAGATTCGATTGCTAGAATTAACTATGATAGATCAGTTTCCCGAAATAGTATGCAGCTAATCCTAGTAAAACAACATAGAAAGATCTAGTATACCGGATAACTACTAACCACGATGAACTGACTAGAATATCAGATTGAACCGAGGAAGTCCTGGGCAGGTCACCGCGATCACCGGGGTGGCAAGTCCTCCGCCATGTCACCGAGGTCAAACTAGTCGATGCAGCCTGCTTCATAACGACGAATCCGTTGAGGTGACAAGTCCTACATCTATTGTGGAGAGCCCGCTCTAGACAAAGAACCCGTCGGGGTATATCTGTTTCTAGGGTGGCGATGCATCGAAGAATAGTTGTATTGATCAAGAGATGATTTCACAATTGCCAGGGCTCTTTATATTTATAGGGACTAATGGACTTGTCATACAAGATGATTATAAACCGTCATACAAGTTAACCAATACACAAGACTCCTAATGAAATACTATTCTATTCGGCTGACTGCACCTCCCGTGGATGTACGCGCATGAGGTCTTCTATTGTACCGGATGTAGAAGTGGTTGTCTATGCATGGCAAGATATCTTTGTAGCTTTATCTCTTAGCATCCTTCTGCAGCACGCACACACCAATCAATGATGCCTCTTGAAAGTCATGAATGGCGAGTCCGTGTCTCATTTTCCTTAAAGCAAGCAGCTTTCCTTCCAAACATGTACACAAATTTCCTTTGGCAATATGAAGCATGTACTTCCCTTGTTCTTGCTGAACGTTCCGATACCCTTAACATGCAATGTCTGTCAACCTCCGAAGGGAATAATATAATAATTCGGCCACTTGATCAGAGTTAAGGAAAACATCAATTATATACTAATCTCTTTTAGATATTTCCTTCTTTAATATTCCGAGCCAAGCTTGTTCACGCCAAGCTTTCCAAACAAATGACAAATTCGGCTAATCAATTATTTAACCATAAGATCAAGCTAGAATTAGTTGTCAGTGCCTAAAATCCGGTGTCAACATGTCCCTTGCCGATATTTCTAATGATAGAATCTACATGTCCTTCCTCGACTCTTGTCTACTCAATGCTAACACATGATCATCTGAAGATTGCCAAAATCTGGTGTCAACAGTAGGCAAAGGGTAGAGAGGATTCCTAAGATCAAATATCAAATAATAAGATAGGACCAATCTCTAATTGCTTAGTTGAGAAAACGACTTACCCTTGCATCCACAAACGACTCCTACCAACAGCTCTACAACGTACATGAACATGGTGGATTCCTAAGGCTAGATAGGGCTATCACCACCTACCAACTACATCTACAAACCCTGGGCCATGCGACAAACAAAGGTAACCTCTAGTCTAGACACCATGTCTACGCTATCAATGGCTATCAAAGTCTCAGTACCACGCTTATAGAAGACAAAGATACTCTAACTAATTAGAGTGATGATCCTGTAAGCAATAAAGGATATAACTTACATAAATAGGAAACTTAAATATCTAAGAGGAATCTTGAATACTTACTTGAAAAGAAAACCATCCATCAAGGTACAAACGTAGGAAAGATTGCCGACAACCTCAACACTTCCCCGAGTACTCCCTCTCTCCCTCCAGCCAGCACTACGCCTTTGGAGTGAAGCTTTAATTCTCTTCTTCTTGTGTGTTTTGGAGTGGAGGCACTCCCCTCCTTATATAGGACACAGATACAGTCTTGAGGTAGTAACTGTCACCCTAACCAGAGGAACTGACATAGGAAAGGTGGTGGGAAACCGCCATAAGAAGCTAGGCACCATTGGGCTCACTTCTTGTTCGACTGAACAAGCCTGTTCGGTCGAATAGGGGTGGGGCCTAGTGGCCCCCCCAGTTCTTCTGGCACACTGGTGGGTGCTCCCCCTTGACTCCTCCACGTGTTAGGTCCATATATGTCAATTTGGTGTTGCAGGTTGGTCATTTGATCCGTCTATTGTCCTCTAATTAGCTAGAAGTGTGTTTACTTCTTTAATTACTTGTGCTTTCTCTCTAATATATGGATAAATTACCTGCATATAAATATTCACCAACACTTGTAGAAATTGTTAATAATAAACTGCTACCACTATGTTGGTTATTCTTTTGATATGTTTTATGCAGGGATTTGATGACTGAATTTGGCCTTTAAGGACCATCAACAATTAATAACAAATACATTTTGGACCCATCATTATTCCTCCACAAAATTAAGAGGCCTGTCATAGAAAATAAAGATCATCTTTAGCGGCGGGCCTCTTCAGTGGCCTGTTACTACCAAGTGCTCCTTTTTACATTGAGGCCACCACAGAATATCTCAGTATATATTTCGCCTAACCCTAACCTAAACACTTCACTCCCACTCCTAGTCACCACCTCTCTCTCTCTCTCTCTCACACACACACACACACACACGAGAGCTCTACACGTGGTGCCAACACCTGAGGGCTCTCCCGACAGCGGCCTCCTCTATTCTCGGCGGTAGCGCCCCCCTCCACGATGCCCTCTCTGGTGGGCATAGGAGGTGAGGACGCACGTCCCTCATTGTGTATCGTTCAACCCCTTTCCCCTCCCTCTCCGGCAAGCCTTGCTTCTCCACATGCATCGCCGAGCCCTCCTCCCCTTTGTCTCCAGCATGGCTGCCTCCTCCTCGTGCATTGTCGAACCCTCCTCCCCTCCCTCTCCGGGGAAGCTGCCACCTCGATCGCGGATACAGGTGCACTGCCTCCTCGACAACGGATCCAATGGGCACGACTGCTTGCGCGGCTCGCACGGGTCCAGGCGGGCACAGCTGCCTCCTCGGTCGTAGATCCAAGTGGGCGCGACTCGCACAGATCCAAGTTGTGATACATCCTTGGCTTCTGCGTCCCCAGCATGCTTCCTCCCCAGCGGCCGGAACGGGCGCGACGACTGAGCTAGGTGGCACTCAGATTCGACGAGGCAGGCCCCAGCAGCGATGATGACCATGGAGGCTATGGGCCCAATGTTGTTTTTTTACTCTATTGGGTAGTAATGGGCCATAAAGGACCGTTGCTATTGAAATGTCATTTTTAGTAATAGATTGAAAGTGTTCTATACCTGTCACTGTAGGCCCTTTTAGCCTGTTGATAAAAACTGTTTTGCAGTAGTATATGAAAGTTTAGATTTTTGCTAAGCAACTCTTTTTATCTATTGATCCACAACATTATTCTACAATCCTACTTGGTGTGTCACACCCATAGTAAATTCACTTATAGAGGCGAAAACTATGGTTATTGATAGGGGAAAACTTAAGGGGTTGGCCCAATCTTCACGGTAGCAAGTACGACAAGATTATCTTGCTGAAATTCAGCAAGTGACTAGTTTTATACCTGACCAAGGTTGGCTGCGACCAAGCGACGGGAGAGAGCCACTGAAACTTTGAGGAACTTTCGAATCGATCTTTGAACGACCATATAAGCACAAACCAGGAGTAATCCACACAAAACAGTGCAGCTTCTCTAGAAATTGTAGAGCACGAATTAGAGGGGGGGGGGGGGAGAAGCTTCACATATACCAGTGAATTGCTCTCTCACAACCCTATGTAGAAATCACAAGAAATTTTAGGTCAGTCACTCAACAACTCTTGGCTGGAACACTATGTATTGGATTTCTTAGTTCATATAATATAATCTGAGTTTGGCTTAGATACAACAACTATTTATATTAAAATTATCCTTCCTAGCTAGGTGTGGATGAGCTATAACTTTTCCACGAAGTGAAGAAGATCAAAGGTGTGAAAACAGTACTTCCTGAGAAGCCTCACATGATCTTCACCATTTCTGACAGTCTTCAATTAAATGATCATTACTCCTTAATGGAAAGTACAAATGACAAGACATTTGTTGGATATGAGTATTTTTCCATTCATATGCATCATGAAAGGTGACTCGCGATAGTTTAGTGCGCATGGCCCTTGGAATTTGAGTCTTTTGTCAGAAAACAGAGTGCTGGTTCAGCTTCTGTGTAAATCGTATCCACCTTATTATAACTCATCTCCTCTGACCCAGCAATATCTCCTTCATGTGTACACCTTAATAAGATATATGTACAATATTTAGGTAGTATATAATTCTTATTTATATTTGATTTAAATTTTACAAGGAGAGAGTTCACCTCTTGCTGCAATCTTTTTGCTCGACTTCTTCACGTAATTCGTCCTTGTATTCTTGTAACCGGTTCTTGGCTTGGAGCTGGTTCATAACTTGTCACAATGGGCACGATTGGTTTGTTGCCTAGAAGAGCCTGGCTCGCATATGCCAGACAGGCCCAGCTAAAGACAGGCTACGTAGATGCAACATGACTTTATTTAGTTGGTTGCATCTATTCAGATTGGCTGAGAGAAGATATTGTTTGGTTGACCGCATGAGTATTTATTAAATTAATACAAAATACAAAATAAATATTAGCATATTATTTATTTTATTCAAAACTATACTTATAATATTTAATATAGCATATCAAAGCTTAATCTACATTTAAATATACTAATATTATTTGGATTATACTAATTATATGCTAATACTATCATTAATATATGGTCTCTTTGCACCAGCCGAGCTAGGCCCGTGGGAAACAGATTTCATCCACGTTTCCGCGGAGCCAGGTTGAGCGGGCGCCTTTGCATGCCCGCAGCCAGGCCCAGCCGGCTGTGCAGCTAACCAATCGGGCAGTCCCTGCATGCGGCGAGCCAGGCTGACACCCATGCAGGGAACCAATTGCGCCCAATGTCTATGTGATCAGCTCCTTTGTTTACTTGTGTGGTTGGGATGTCCTCATCAGTTATGGACTTTGCGCCTCCACAATATAGAAAAGTCAAGTTAACACAATTTGGCAATAAAACAAACACTTTAAAAATATGACATAGCTGAAACCTATTAGTTTTAAAGTAGTATTCATTGGACTAATTAATTCAAAAAATTTAAAATTGAATCAATTAGTTATAGAAGACTTTCCATTTCAAATACTGGCCATTGCGAAGCTCCCTTGCATCATAAATTGAACTTATGCAACTAAAGCAGTGTAAGATGACGGATCATGATAAAATATCATATCAGTGTACACAACATTAACAATACCAGTGAAACGTCATCAACCTTTGCAAGAATCAGGTGGCTTGAAAGCAGATACCAAAACCAGCGGATCCCATTTTTGCCTCAGTTAGCAGTTTACCACTTCACCTAGACCAGGCTAAAAACCTGACCATTTTAGGTAATGTACTTAACAATACATTTGGAGAACATTACATTGCAAGCAACATCTTGCTGCCATAAGCACCATTCATCAAAGGATTCTAGGTATGATTCTTGCTTTGTCATCGGTACATGCATGTGTGTGATAATATTATATGGATATATCATATCCAGTTGCATATATCCTAAGATACAAGTTAACAAGCTAATGGTCGTCCATAATTCGTGAAGTCGTCCGTCACAAAGTAAATCAGCTCCAATCGTGCATAGCACAACAACTTTACCCATGATTTTGTATCGAAACACATTGACCATAATATTTTTGAACGGTAGCGTGGGGTCCGGACGGCAAATACTTTTCTGCACTAGTGTGTCTGTACAGGCTGTACTGATAAATAACTCCTAACCTGCCACTTTAGCACTAGGGTCTTTAACCAATGAAAGGAGATAGAAATAGTAAAGATGCATTATTGGAAACTAATGTGCAGATCGATCAGTTAGATAATAAACATGACAGGTGTGTCAAGTGGAGAGTACACTACGAGTCAAAAAGAAGAGAAAATTGGGTGATTGTATCACAGAAAGTTAAGAGCCCCAATACTTATATTGTACCCTTTAGAGCTCCAACTCACAGTGTTCCCTTTTACAGATTTTTGTCTTGTGCAAGTGGCACGTTTTGTTGACAATCCACTGATTCTGCATCGTTTTTTCCCCTCTTTATTGGGAACTTGTCACCTTACGTTGTTTGGTAGAGCTTCTTCCAAATATTTCACAAGAAGACTGGGCATCTATTATTTAAACTTGCTTGTGATTGGTCAAAATTGGCCACTTGCTTGTACCATTCAGTGTTTGCAATATCACATCACTCATTAGGTCCATATATGTTAGCTAGACACTATATGCACTTGAAGTTAGACTTTGCAAGTTGCAACAAGAGTCAACTCTGGTCATCCATTAATTTTATCAATAATGAATTGGTGCCAGCGCTACTTATCTGTGAGACCTAACTCGAAGTGCTGGTGACATCAAATCTTATACATGCACGCGAGAATATCGGCATCCTCATGAAAGTCATGAAACAAACAGTTGCACAACTTTCAACTCTCTTTCTTTCTGCCTTGTCGTGTTTCTGATGTGTCATTTTGTCAGACTTGTTTCATCAGTTGAAAGCTCCATTCCAGAACCATTTCTACTATAAAATTAATATTTGAAAACTCACACAAATCATACTTAGCTGTTCTCGAAAAAATAAAAACTTATCCGTAGTAGCTGTTACATTGGAGCTTCACACAAAATTTAATTTCAAGGCAAACCTTGATACCGTTTGTGGGATATAAAATGACAAATCCGGGGTTTAGATAAACTAAAGGACAAAATAAGCTATTTTTTTTTTCTTTTATGCACACTTGCGCAACATTTTCTATGGGACACTATCCCCTAGTTAAATACAGAAAAACCACAAAATTTGAACTATTAGATCTGTGGTATAAATATCCATGAACATAGCATAACAAGAAACAGTTATTCAGACAATCAAAAGCTACTTCTGCAATATATTATGCATCACGATTTTTGTCATCACATCCAAATATTGCAGGACTAAAGTCTACAACAAATTCATATCGACTTTCATGTCTCAGGATGTCTTGAGAAAAATGAAGACCGTTCAAATGAAAGCAAGTGCCAAGCCACTGAGTTGCTAGAAAGCCTAAGATATATCAGAACCAAACATGATATCTTATCCAACACTAAACTAAAGATGATGCAATGAACTGTATGTGCAAACCTTCATACTGTTTGTGCGATATAAAAATGACAAACTTGCGATTAAGGTGGCACTACGGGAAACAGCTCCTTTGCCGTGTGCCCCAATGTTTGCCTTGTGCAAACTATCGGGCACACGGCAAAAGAGCTTTGTGCCGTGAGCCTCGTAGAAAGCACACGGCAGAAGTACGACACACGGCAAACAACCCTTTTGCCGTGTATCACGTGGGAGGCACACGACAAACAATAAGTTCGTCATGTGCCCTTTGATGTGGCACACAACAAACTAACCGTTTGCTGTTTGCAACCTCCACGGCCATCTGATGCTAACGGTCGTTAGAGGTTTGCCGTGTGCCACATCACTAGGCACACGGCAAAGATAGTGTTTGTCGTGTGCCACAAACGGGCACACAACTAATTCGGTGGTGTGACACCCTTTGCTGGGTGCTATGACATGGCACACGACAAAGGTTTTTTTTTTCTTCCCCTTTTGCCCACCAAATTTTTTTAACTTCTATAACATTTACATGTTACTCATACAATGATATTTCATGAAATATTTAGTGGTATTTGCTATATTTAGTTATTTTATTTTGTACTTTCCTCGACCCGTCACTTTGCTGCACAACTAGGTACGTGAGGCATAAAAGACCCCTCTTTTTGTTTATGTTTGTAGGTCACGTAACCTAGTTAGACATCTCCCGTTCGAAAGAAATACAGTTGGAGATATGCACATACGGTTTTATATCTTTGACTATATTTGTTTTGAATTGTCCACGTTATTTGGACAGCTCGAGGATGCGTAGTTGGAGTTAGTTTCTAGGGTCTACTCCGATCTGAGATAGAGTTTCGGCACCACTTCCCCGTTGTTCTCCGGATACACAATCTCCTTTGCAGGACGTGTATTTGGAGAACAACGGGGAGGTGCTGCCGAAATTCTGTCTCGGAGAGGAGTAGACCGTGGAAACGATCCTCAGCTACGGATCCTCGGGTGGGATTAGGACCTATCTTTACCTATTAGACTTTCTAAGCATCGTGTAGATGAAAATATTTTTAATTATACTCGCTGATATGTTAGAGGATGCCAAACCATGAGTGGATGTATACGGGTTGGGCAAAGAACGGAAAGTATACTAGTGAATGGATTCGGAAGACCAACAAGTTCTTGGAGCGATCATTTGCCAAGGTGAAAGGAACAAGTGTCACTTGGTGTCCCTGCGACAATTGTAGAAACATGCGTCAACACAATAAAGAGGTCATAGGCAAGCACCTTTGCAAGAATGGATTTATGCCAGACTATACCCGATGGACGCTTCATGGTGAAGTCGAGCGTCCAAGGCACGAGGTAGTGAGACAACGCATGGAGGATTACGTTGCAGATGCTGGTGTAGGAGACATGTTAAATGACTATCATGAAGCACACGGGGATGAAGTACCCAGGGAGGAGGAGGAGCCGGAGCCAAGTGCAAAGGCGTATTACCAAATGAATGAGGCGACACGACAACCCCTCCACGGGCATACCAAGGTGTGTCAACTGGATGCCATTGCGCGTCTAATGGCCTTGAAGTCTCAGTTTAGCCTGAGTCGAGGCGCCTTTGATGCTATGTTGACAGTCATTGGCAATCTACTTTCGGAAGGTCACATTCTGCCAAAGAGCATGTATGAGTCATGGAAACTGCTTGGTGCGCTTAAGATGCCATATGAGCAGATACATGCTTGTCCTAACGGATACATCTTATTTAGAAAACAACATGCGGAAGCAACGCACTATCCAAAGTGTAAGTCCTCTAGGTACCTAGAGGTAGATACACGTGATGGTGGTAAGAAGCAGCTCACGATTCCGGTGAAAATCATACGGTACCTTCTATGCATGACTTGTATGGTACATTTCTTGGCTGGGGTGTTCACTCTAAGATCCCATGCTTAGTATGTAAGGGAGCTGTGGAATTTACTTATTTGTCGAAGGGTCGCAAGTTTTCTTTGTTTGACCAACACCGACAATTCCTCCCTCTTGACCATCCATTTAGAAAGGACAAGAAGAACTTCACGAAAGGTCGAGAAGTTAATGACCCTCCACCGCCCCTCATGACAGGTGCCATGGTTCGTGCTGAGCTAGAGGCCCTCAAGTTCGATAAAGAAAAATCTATTTCACGGGATATGGTGTGCAACATGCCTGGACTAAAAAACTGGGCTTGTATCGGCTTGGATATATGGATCACATTATTGTTCCACATTACCTTGATGTAATGCACAGTGAAAAGAATATCGGTGAAGTGGGTTTTTATACAATCACGGGCATTCCTGATAAGACAAGGGATAATGTTAAAGCTAGAATGGATCAAGAACTGTTATGTGATAGACCAAAGCTAAATATGGTGCCTCCTAGAGTCGGTACGAAGACATGGAAGAAGCCTAAGGTTGACTTCGTCCTGACGACGGCCAAAAAGAAGGAAGTACTGCATTGGATCCAAACATTAATGCCCCCTGATGGTTTTGCAGCAAATTGGAAGAGGGGGGCGGGGGGTGAATTTTGATACTATGAGAGTTAACGGGCTCAAGAGTCATGACTATCACATGTGGCTTGAGATGTTTCTTCCGGTGATGGTTCGAGGCTATGTCCCTGAGCATGTGTGGCAAGTACTGGCAGAGTTGAGTTATTTCTTTCGTCAGCTTTGTGCTAAGGAGGTTTCTTGGGCCGTGATTGCAGACATGGAAAAAATGGCACCTGTGTTTCTATGTAAGATGGAGATAATATTTCCACCGGGCTTTTTCACTTCAATGCCACATATGATTTTGCACCTACCGTATGAGGTATGAATGGGTGGGCCTGTGCAGTTCTGTTGGTGCTATCCAATTGAGAGATGTCTAAAGGTTCTTCAAACTAAATGTGAAAATAAATGCAAAATAGAAGCTTCCATGGCAAAGGCATACATTCTCGAGGAGGTGTCAAACTTCACAACAAAATACTATGATAACAACCTCCCAAGCATGCATAATCCACTCCCTCGTTACAATGTTGGCGAAGATGAATCGAACCTTATTCTTTTTCAAGGGCAGCTCGGAAGTTCATTTGGTGCGAGCCATAAGAAGTTGACACATGCTGAGTGGTGTAGGATCATGCTATATGTGTTGACCAACCTTTCTGAAGTTGAGCCGTACATGTAGTAAGTTCTTAACAATTCTTTTCTTGAGTAGTCACTCTTCTGCATCCAATCTCTTTGTTTTCTTGTTGGTACAGGGAATTTCACCAATAGTTCTAGCGTCTAACAAGGGAACCTACCCCACACGAATTTGATACCCTACTGAAACAGGGTGCGGGGAATGGAATGCCAGATTTCATTTCCTGGTTCAAACAAAAGGTACTATCCAATTTATCTCAAACTTAGTTTGACTTTCTTGCTCTGAGTTGCAGGGACAAATTGATACGTCCATGAGTGCCGAGTTGAGACAAGTTGCGGCTGGCTTTAGCTATAGGGTCAAGTGCTTTAACGGTTATGATGTTAACGGATACCGCTTTCACACAGGAAGCTATGAGGAGTCTCGTCCCAATCGAAGAACCACAAATACCGGAGTTTTTACGCCAGGCCTTGATGGGGTCGAGTATTATGGAATACTTGAAGAGATATACCAACTCTCGTTTCATGGTTCCAAACCTCTTACTCCAGTCATTTTCAAATGCCATTGGTTTGACCTGCAAGTTGTGAGGCGGATGCCTCAAGTTGGGATTGTTGAAATTCAACAATCCTCCGTCTTACTCGGAGACAATGTCTATATCGTGGCTCAATAGGCCACACAAGTTTATTATGTCTCGTACCCGTGCCAGAAGGATAATCTCAAAGGTTGGGATGTTGTGTACAAGGTAAGGCCACGCGCTAAACTACCTCTCCCAAACGATGCCGATTACACCATAAACTCAAACACATATCACGAAGTTGAGTTCTTTCAAGATGATGGGCTAGAAGGAACTTTTGAGATAGACTTAACTGAAATGTTTGAAATGGAAGTAGACAATGAGGACGTTGCAGATGAGATTGATAATGAAGATGACTTACGTGAATTTGAGCGATTATATTTGGGCATTGATGACAACCATACTCCTGCTAATCCCGATGTTGATATCGACATGGGGACAAGTCATGATGAGGATTATGATCCAGCCATTCCCGATGATGATTATTATTTCTAGATGAACATGTATGAATCTTATTTGCTCATTGTTATTGTTATTTATAGATAAACATCTATAATACTTTAATATTTTAAATTCTATTTTATGTACTCTTTTATCATATGCTGATTGTTTTCTTATTTTTCATTACAGGTTAGTGGACAAATATGGTGGGTGGCGGCGGCCTGGTGAAGTCAGTGGCATCGTTGTACAAGAAGGCCTTGCCAGGAAAAAGAGGGAGGCCCAGTGCAGCTGAGGAGTCCAGGAGCGGTCGAGGGAGATGTAGACGTGGAGGCGATCGAGGGAATGGGAAGGGTGGAGGAGGAGGCCGAGGGAGAGAGAGAGTGAGGGAGCCCTCACCTGTAGTTGAGCAGTCCTCGTCCTCGTCGGATGATGATGAGGAGGAGGAGGAGGAGGAGGAGGAGCACGAGGAGCAGGAGGAGGAGAAGGAGGAGGGGGGGGGGGGGAGAGGAGCAGGAGACAGGGGGTTCCACTTCCTCTGTGTCGTCAGAGGTGCGGTTGAGAGGTCCTTCGGAGTTTCTGAAGCGACCAATAATTGTTTCCAGACGGCCGTTGATTCGATCTGATCCGCCTAAGTAAGTATTTTACATGCTATGACAACCTGTTCATTTGATTCATAGAGAAGCATAATAGAAATTACTAATTTTTCTAAATCACTTGTGCAGGAGTTGGGTGCTGCTCGCTCCAGGAGATCACGATCGCCATGTCAATGGCATCCTGGGTCTTTTGGTAAAGACACACTTTCCGGGCATAGTTCCTTATGCCGGAGAGCGCGTGCTGGCCTATACGTGGAAGCACTACTTTTTCGCTGAGGATGAGTATGATCAGGATGGCAGGATCTTCGACAACAAGGCAGAACGTGTCCTCGGGGAGCTATGGGTAAGTCTTCCTCGCACTGCATTGCTCAATACATCGTATTCATAGGACACTTTTGAAATCATGATGTTACACATCGAATTTATTTGCAGCATTTCTACAGATGCGAGACGGGATATGAGGACGCAGCAAAGATCATAGCTCACCGTTCATGTCCTAAGCTTGTGAGGGACATGTTTTACGAGGCACGTATCTAGGCTATGATTGTGTACCACGCCCAGCACCTTAAAGTTAAGGTCACCAAAACTCAAGCGAGAAACATGAAGCTTACTAAAGATGAATACATGCAGGTAAATATAGAATAGTAATATTAATATTTTTCTAACATTAAGTATGATTAATTTTATTTTTTAATTATATGCCATGTACTTGAGGATTGTAGGTGCCTGCGTGGTGGTGTGCTACCAATGTGCATGCCTGGGAAGCTGTTGTGGACAAGTGGTGTGCGGAGGGCTGGGACGAGACGCATAATGCTTGTTCGGAGCGTCGTTTGCTGATGCCAGGTCTAGCACACCATCAAGGGAATCTTTCCCTTAAGCAATACGCGGAGAGATGGGTATGTGAATTCATTTATTTATTATAACTCTTAATATTGTATAATTTCTAATCATCCTTCTATTTTGTTTCGTAGTCGGCGTCACATGATGGTCGCTCCTGCACCTAGTTCCAGGCATTTGCTATGGCCCACCAGGACAAGGCCACGGCGCCCGACATCTAGTACAACCCGGAGGCCCCCTCCCCGGCGTACAGCAATTCCTCCATCCACACCCGCCTCACTAAGTACACATCAATGGGAAGGGAGATCCATGTGTCTGAGTGGGATCCTAGCGCTCATGATCTTGATGGGGAAGTCGTGATGAGGGTGGGAGGAGGCAGGAAGCATGTGTGGTACTGGATTGGAGAAGGCACGCTCGACACGGCGACTACGCCTAGTCTCTCCACGATACGAGTGAGGAGCACGAGCTCAAGCCCGGCTATACGTCCTCGACCAAACACTACACAGTCCCAGGTGGAGGCACTTCAGGTAATTTCAGTTATATTCATCGTTGATTTACTGGTTTTGCACATGACTTTTTTGCATTGCAATAATGAGATCAAATGTTACAGGCCTAGCTCGCTGTAGAGAGGAAGGCAAGGGAGGAAATGGAACAGTATTTCGAGAGGCTTGAGCACCACCAGCAGCAATTGACTCAGTGGATGGCATCACTTGGCCAGAGTTTAGGTACAGCCCTGCCGCCGATGCCGTCGTTTGTTCTACCTCCTCAACCACCTACTCCGGCTAGTACTCCTTTGAGTATGAACGTATTAGTTTCTATTTTGTCCATAGTAGAGCATTCATTACAATAAACAAACTCAATACTAAAGACTTACTTAGGATATTAGAGCATTCACGTATTGAAAGACTAATCAGTAACTAACATCTCTTATTTGTGCAGAATCAATCGGCGGGATCGAGTGCATGGAGTCAATGGCCTGAGGGGAATCAAGATCAGGACTTGTCGCCAGCTGGTGGGCAAGGCTTTCGTCATCAGTGAACTTTCTATCTTAATATTTTTCTTGTTTGAGTTTGTGAACTGTCTAGGATGTTATGTGAATGATCGTTATGTTTCTGAACGATCTATATGATGGTTATTATGAAACATTTGCGCTGAGAATCTCTGGGATGGTATTTGGATGCCAGTGATGATGTTTGAATGCCTGTGATAATATTTGAATGTCTGTGATCATATATGTTGAATATTGGATTTTTTTTGGTCCAATAACAGCCAATTTTAATGGGTTACTGGCAGATTGTTGAGCCTTTGCCGTGTGCATTGGTTATGGCACACGACAAAGGAGGGAATTTCTGCTTACCTGGAAACCCCTTTGCCGTGTGCCATGACCAAGGCACACGGCAAAGGTTTAATCTTTGTCGTGTGCCAGGACCAAGGCACATGACAAAGATTGAGCCTTTGACGTGTGCCCGACGGTAGGCACACGGCAAAACACGCCGTCACCGTTAGAGAAGGTAATGGCGGCTTTTTTTTGCCGTCGGCTAGCCGAGACACACGGCAAAGCCTTTGTCGTGTGTCTGGGAGAAAGCACACGGCAAAGATGTCTTTGTCGATGGCTTTTTTGCCGTATGCATTATGCCATGTGTTACCCACGGCAAAGACATTACCGTGGGTATTTCCGCCTTTGTCGTGTGGCCCAGGCACGCGGCAAATGGCCGACCTCCCATAGTGTGGAGTGAAGGTCAAAATGAGCTATTTATTTTGTACTTACGTGCATATTTGCCCAACACTTGTCACAGGATATGCTACCCTAATTAAATATAGCAATTTTATGAGTTTGGAATTATTAGCTCTATTGTATGAATATAAAGTGAACCCAACAGAAGAACAAGAGTTAATAATAATAAAATAAAATCTACTAGTGTAATATAATATGTGTTGTGATTTTAGTATTAAAATCCACATGAATATGGTGGATTAGGCTATAGAAGTTCATATCATTTTTGCTCTATCATGATCTGTGGAGAAGAATGAAGACTTTCCTCAAAGTACGTTCCACACCATTGAGTAGACAACCTACGATATACCAGAACCAAAGTGGATGGCTTCTCTAGCATTAAAACTACAGATGATGCAATGAATTTTGTGAGCAAAAGTAATGTTCTTTCTCTCAAACCTGATTTCAGAGGACTATAGACCAAAGAAAGCTTCTACTGTATTCTATAGGTTGCTACACCATCGATAGCAAAAAGTTCAGATCAGCCTCACACCTAATGTATAGTTCCTTAAATAAAAAGACCATGGCCGAAAAAACACCAATTATATACTACCAGTACGAGTGGGCACATTGTATGATCTGACCTAAGTGCTTTCGGCTTAGTGGAAAACGAAAACATAAAAAATGTGTAGATGTGACTTAAGGCATCTGAAATTAACCATTGTATGTCACAGCAAACTGAGGGGCATGCAGTAAAAGAGTCCAAATTAAAGGATAAACGATTATATTAATAATTTTAAATAAGTTATGTATGGAACACTCGTATTAATTACTTACATAGAGTGTTTTCCTCATGAGGCTCATTTTTTGAATGCTTGTAACGTTCCAAAAGGAAAGGTCTATAAAGAATTGTTGAGGTTTTGGATTGATCTTAATGCTGTATTCAAACCGTACATTTCGAGAGTCTCCACAAAGGATTTACTCGTTACACGCGCGTTCAATTTATTTTGAATACGTCAACCCATTAGCATCTGAAACCCACCCAAAAAGGTCCACTTGCTCACAACTAACTACTCTACCTCAACATGCTGCATGCCAAGCTCCCCTGTTCCATTCCTATAAATATATGGCCAAGTTCTCATTCTCTGTCAACATACACATCCATACAAACCCACATTTGCCTCTCACTGATCACCTAAGCAATGGCCGCTTCTCCACATATGACACTGGCGATCTTCATCATTTTCCTGGCGACAACATCACCTTGCCTTGCTAGAGCTAGGATTGTGCCAGGTGAGCAATATTCACGAGTGAATGACAAGAGTAGCATTGCCACTACTAGCCATACGTCTGCCAGTTCTATTATGACCACCTCCACCTCCTTGCCTCAGAGTATGGTACAAAGACTGGCGGTGCCATCACCACCGGCGACTGAGGTGGATTATCCCGAGAGCAGTGGTTACATACCGCAGGGATCTGTTCCAAGCCCTGGCATCGGCCATCACAAGTGAAGGATATAAGTAAAACTAGTGCTAAAGCTATTAAGATGAGTATGTATATGGTGATCAACAGAAGCATATGGATATGGGTGTGTATTCTCCCTTTTTTTGGTTGCTAATGTAGTCATAGGTCATGGTGTCTATACAGTACATATGCGTGTGCGTCTACATAGCAACGACAACAAAAAAAAGGCATTGGTGTCCATACAGTAGATATGTTTGATAGCTAATTTGTTATGTTTTCTATTGTGTTGATGACTAATTTGAGTTTTCTATTGTGTTGAGTTGGAGCCAATGTAATCTACATATACAAAGCTTGCCCCTCCTATTTCATAAAAAAGGCTGCGAACAGAACATGACAACGACCTCAAAAGATTGCATTGTTTTAGTAGGCATTTCGCAGTGGCGCCACTATGTATTGACGCATACATGTAATTGGCGCACTTTAATTACTAAACCAATCTGACAGTGCGTTTATATGAAGTGTTTTACAGGCAGCAGTTGTCTGCGAAAGCATGTTGGTGTTCGTAGTGCATGCTTGACCTGGCATGCCGCCGTCTGGCACTAGTATCTATATCATATTTGTGACATTTGTATTGAATATGTGTAGATAAGTTGATAATAAATTAGATATAAGTCATATTAGATTTTTAGTATAAAGTTTGTGTCAGACTTGTATTTCCGGATCTCATATATATGTGGACGTACCACCGTTATAACCGTGAGACGATAAATATAGTAGGCAAAGGGCGGCCAAGCCGTGCCGGTATTGCTACTGATAATATGGGGAGATGCGCCAGTAATTATGTCTTAAGGATGTAAGCACGTCGCTAAAAAGTGAAGGTTTTCTAACTGTAATTACAACATACTTTCTACTAGTTCATTTTTTAAAAAAATAAAAAGAACATCAATATAATTGATCAAAGAACATCATTTTCTCTTTAAAAGGAGAGCTCAAGCTCGACCAAGAATGGTTTGAATTTGGTTTCAAAGAATGTGCAAGCATTATGGAAAGGAAAAAAAAGTTATATATTCTGGGTCCAACTTAGCAGTACTACTAGAAAAACTACTGGGCGACCCTAGCTCAACAGACAACACGAAGATGGAGATCCTATTTCTAGCAAACAAAATCCGACTGCCGCTCCCTCACCTCTCCCTTCTCAAGACGCCGGCAAACCAAGCCAGCATGACCAGCGAGACGAGCAGAGCCGGTGCCATTGAGCTTTCCGGACTTGCTTTGATCCTCTGCAGCCACCATTCCACGAAGCAATCCTCTCTCGAAGTCCTTGCAATTGCAAACTCACAAAATAATGCTGGCTATTGCACCGAACAGAAACGTCAGTAGGTTCTACAGGCGACGGGGACTCGGCGAGAAGGCTGAGGGCAGCAGGCTCGTGACTTGCTCACACCGTGGCAACGGCCCATTTGCAACGAAAGGATGGGCCAGATTTTCTTCGCTTCAGGGCTTCCATTGATATTTATGTGCGGCCGAATAGTACAATTATGCCAATCAAAGGTGTGAACCAAAGACTTTAAATATTTTAAAAGTTATTACGGGGGATACGGCCACCTTTTTTTCAGACAGAAGAAAGATCCGTCCCTTCCCAGAACGGCAGAACCGCAGGTGAACTCGAAACCTACTACATATCACATGCATTTTTTCGTTTTGTATGGAATCTTTCATATGGATTTTCATTCCTAGCTTAATTCGAAAAAGAAAAGTCAAATTGATAGCAGTGCTAGCCAATCGTTCATCAATATCATCAAAAGGAAGAAACGTGCAATTTGTTTTTCACAACGATAGGAAATGTCCACAGGAAACTAGGACATTAGGAGAATCGTGCAGAGGGGTCCACGTACGCCCTAAAGTGGAAGGGCAGCAGTCACAGCTCCATGAGTTGCACGCAAACTTGTACTGCTGTGGCGGCGCCGTCGGTCACGCATATGCTTCTGCTGGGGCGGTGCATGCATCCACGTGGCGATTTCCTGTGACATGTGACCTTATCAGCCTAAAGGCTAAAGCCAACAACCCCTCCCTCATTTGTCATGTATAAGGCAAGTTCATTGGAGCAGCTGAAGGCACGAGGAACAGGATCCGACAGTGCACCACATTACCACTGATGCCGGGGGAGCACTTTTCATCATGAGATTTGAGACTTAAGGAAATTGTGAGGGCGATGTGTGCCTCACATATTTGACTGGGTCATAAAAAAAGTGCACCCCCAGTAGGGTGGCTCACACTCTAAAGTTGCATGCACGCGGTTGCTGGCCACGTCTTGTTCTCCTCATATCCCCTATAAATACATGGCCAAGCTGATCACATTATTCTCACAGCAAAAACACGCACATTCTTCCTTCTTTCACAAGTAGCATTGGTCGATCCCAAGTAACAGCCTGTTGATATAGCTGCACAACTTTTGTCAACAACTCTTGTAATGGCCTCCTCACGTCAAATTGTGACCGCTGGCACAATGTTTGTGCTTCTATTGTTGGCTTCCGCGCCGCCCATGCTTCAGGCTAGTAGGGTGGCGCCAAGGGAGCGTGCACGGGCAGAAACACATGCCGAAGAGAGTACGTCAAGATTGTCAAGTAGTAGCATTGCCACTGCTTCGCTCTCTCAAGAACAGCCACGACGTGTAGCACTTGTGGCACCGTCGATGATGCCACCAGCACCACCGGCCGGCAAGCCGGAGAACGCGGTTGCCAGCAAGCGTTGGGGAACGGTCCAGGTCACCAACGGGTCGGTGCCAAGCCCAGGCGTAGGACATTAACAGAGTTTATTCAAACTGCGTTTGCAAATGTTTGTATTTATATACCCCCTCCGGATTTTATTTCTTGACATTAGGACAATCTTTATACTTTAAAATCGAATTATTACCACTGTCCTAAGGCCCACAAATAAAGTCTGGAGGCAGTACGCATAGATACGACTCTAAAAAGCTACCTACTGGTGGTGAGGGAGTTGCAATTGTGCCTTTTAATACATGTTTGTACTGTTGGATATTCCTACTTTCTATAGAATCTTGATGATCATATAATGCTTATCTCAGAGACAAATACTAGTCTTTTGATAACAAGTCATCATATCTTAGAGATTTTTGTAGTTTCTTCATACACCAGAGATTTTTGGTCTTTTTCTTTAATTTTCTTTTGAAAGTTGAATTGCTGGTGTTGCTTTCGTCCCTGTGGTTAGGCATGAGCCCACTATAAAATGCTCGTGCACTGGAATTTATACATCCCGGCCCACGTCCGGAACTTAAAACAGTTCTAAGGTATTTTGCGAGTTTCTTCCCCCCAACAAACCATTTGCGTGGGTTCCAATTTTAGCAGATGGAAACGAACCTGGCAAACAATAGTGTAAGTTTCAGAAAACATACTTCCTCTGTTCCAAAGTTGTTGTCACATTGACTTTTTTGTTACCTTTGATCATTGTCTTATTCAAAAGATTTTAGAAATTATCATATATCTTCTTATGATTTATTTTATTACTAGAGAAACTTGAAACATAACTGATGCGAAGATGAGAGGGAGTTGGATGAGAGTTGGACTTATAATCTGTATGTCTTAATTGCCTTGCTATGAGAATTGAACGATAATCCAATAGGAAGTTCTATTCTACGGTTTATTTTATGAATTTATGAGTAGGGAACTAGGTCTTGAGTTGTAACGTATGATGTTGATTTAATCTTCTTTTATAATTCACTAGCAAAAGTGCCCATGCATTACAACTGATATAAGAAATAATTATGGATATGTATGAATTAAATGTTCAACTAGTTAGTGATGTTAGGCTATATGCTAGGTCTAAGACGGGGTAAGCCTAACGATCAAAGTTTGGGCCGATGTACCCCATCTTAGGCCAGGCCACTGATCAGCCAAGCAAGGTCTAGGCCCATTTTCAACCACTTGCCCTTGCACACATCAATTCGAATTAGTCCCTTCATCAGCCCAATCTATAGGTCTGCTCTACAGCTAAAGGTAAAATAGGCCCATTCTAACTCGGCCCAAGTCAGCACCTTCTTCAACCTCCAGTGCAGTGGAGAAGCCACGTTCACTCACCCTGGTGAGTGCACCAGGGTTCCAAACAACTTCTAAGGCTAATTATACACATTTGTAAGCTGTGCACTAGCCTATTTAACAGATGTTCACCAGGCTTTTTGCCATCCTAGCTTCACCAGTGCTCCAGTGCATGTCTCTTTCTCTCACTCTCTCTCTCTCTCCTACCATGACTGTTCTTGTGAGCTTGCACTAACCCAACCCACGTCGACAAGGCCTTTGGCAAAGTGTGTTGATGGGCTGCCTTCCTATCCACTGTGCACTAAGTATGACCCATGCATGAAAACACATGCTGCACGTGGCCGCCAATGGGATCAACTTACCCTACAGTTAAGTAGTAAGAGTTCGCTTACAACTAAAAAGAAAAAAAAAGTTTAATACTAGTAATTCTTCTTCATGGGAGTATTAACTATGTGAATATTACACCCTATTTTGGTATCCTACACAGAAGATATACCTATATATACTAGCTAGGTTTGCACATTCAAGCCCTGTTTGGGGTGCTTCTCCCAGCTTCTGCATTTTGAAAATGTCAAAGTGACACAAGCGCCGAGCAAGGTGCTTGGTTGGTCAGTAGCTCTGGTGAGGAGCTCTGCCACCTAGGTTCGATTCTTGGATGGTGCAAGGAATGACCAGAACTCATATGCCTCCAATGAAGACCGGGGTTTAAAACCCCTATTTTTTGAAACGAGCTTGGTGCTCGGTTGGTCAGAGTCTCCGACTAAGAGCTGTGCCACGCGGGTTCAATTCTTGTATGGAGCATGTAATGCCTAGGCCTCATAGCCTCCAATAAAGGCTAGGGCTTAAGACCCTATTTAAAAAAAAAAGTGGCAGAAGCTGCCTCAAACAGGCTTGATTTTTCTAACTAAAAAAATGAGAATAGCTACGGTTGAACTAAAAGTTGAGAAGCGATCTTAACTTTTTCCCATCATCTTCTCCACTCCCTCTTCTCTCCCATCGAGCATCCCGCCACGCCGCATGCCCTGACCTCTTGTGCAATTTGTCATTCCCATCGTCCTCCCTCCCTTCCACTTATGTGCATCCAACCCGCACCTCCTCGAGTTCGTGCTCCCCTGTTTGCTCACCATGGGAGCCCACTTCAGCCCGAAGTTTTGACTGACTATATAACTCCCATAACTCCCATAACCCTTTTCCTCTCTACAACACCGCACCCTCTCCCTTCCTTCCTCTCACTCTCACGTCGATCCTCCCACCTCTTCCACACATCTCCATCCTCCCATGGATCCTTGGCCCCCCGGCCATGGCTGATCCTGGACACGGCTTCCGCAGATGTAGATCTGGTGACTATGGTGAGCTCGATGGTGGTAGAGTTAGGGTTTTGGTTATGTGGACTTGACGGGCTAGCTGGACTCGCCCGTCTGGACCTGCTCCTTTTTTTATTTGCTTCCCAGTGGCAGTGGAAGGTGATGTCATCTTCCTCCTTCAGTGGCAGTGCTCGAACCCGCCACCGGGCTCCGCTTCTTTCCAGTAGCAGGAGCTTGGTGGCGACTGAAAAAACTGCCACTGAAGGCGTTTTTCCACCGTAACTATAGGGGATGTTTGTACTAGTGTTCTATACCAATTTGTTTTACTCATCGGCAGCCTTTGTCAGTTTTCCTAAACAAAATCGACACTCTATTAGAATTCCTCCTATTCAGCCAGGGCCTATGATTATGCACAAGAGATAGAGCTACCACGATTTTCATGCAGACGCAGATGGCAGAGTTTGCCAGGGCGTACGAAGCCACGCGGCACTTTCTGGTAGCCCGAGCCAGCAAATATTCTCACGAAATTCTCTGGCCGCAAACTAAAGGGCGTGAAAAAGCAGCAAGGTAGTGCTAAAAATAGTGACACTAGCTATATTGGGAAAGAACGTGATGGTGACGTGTCGCCCACTAGAGTTTTGACTAGGGCACAAAACATGCCGTCATCACGCCACTTGTCAGGCAACCACTTCGATCTCGTCGCCTATAAATACAAGCCCGGGCGAGCACGTTTTCATCTCAATCACTCAAGGTCATTGCCAGTTCCTTCATACGTTCATCTCTCCCAAGCAGCCAAAATACCCTTGCAGAATACTCTGCCATCTTAATCAGCTCTCATTAATTAGCTTGCTAGCAGCCAAGCTTTGCCCATGGCTAACTCACGCGTTGCCATTGTGGTCGTCTTGTTGATTCTCTTGGCATCATTACAGTCCACTGTGCATGCCAGGATGATGCCAAGCGATCATCTACAAGTAGTAATGAATGCCAGGGAGACTGGTGCAGCTTCATCGCCAGCCTCTCAATATTTGCGGCAACAAGTTCTCACGACTGCGCCGCCGGCACTGAGTAGCGAACTGAAGATCGCCGCCGGTGAGCGTAGGCAGATCATCCTGGACGACGGGTCGGTACCGAGCCCCGGCGTCGGCCATCATTAGCTACTCTTCTTATACATGTACTCCTTCCTGAGATATTAGTATTTGACATTAGGACAACTACTAGTGTTCAGAGGGAGTGATATATATAATACAGACACGTCTCACACATAAATGGCATGCAAGCTAGCTTAGCTTTGCCTGCTATAGCTACCGCTGTATATGAGATGGTATACACAAAGTATTTTTATTTCATGCATTTAGATAATGAGACCTGGCACATGTTACAAATATATATAGAGATCCATGTAATTCCTCCTACCACCGCCATGTTAAGTTGATTCCTATCTTCCTATGCAAATAAACATTTCTGGATAATATATGTATACTCATGTGTCATGAATGAATCTATAAATTCCTTATAAGAATGGATGCGGTGTCTCAAATATGTTCGGCATGATTTCCCTGTAGCGGTGAGTGTTAAATAAATTCCATGTAGCACCAAGAAACACTCCTCCGACAAAAGACAAGCATGGTTGCAAAAAAGATAAAACGAGGCGCATGGTTTTTTCTTTCTTTCAGGGTACCAAAACAAAAGGCTTTGGTTGGTCAGCTAGTTTGCGAGACACTAGAAACTAACATTTTACATTTGCTCTCTCTTACTACATTCTGGGAATATAATCGACCATCTATAGTCATTCTACATTTTCGTTCAATGTAGCCGTGCATGCAATGAGCGGAAAAATAATGATAAGAAAAAATTACTATATGCTGCATGGCCACTCTTAAGTAATTACTTCTTTTAATCAACGTCATCAGACACACAACAGATGTAGCTAACTTCACCATCTAGTGCCAACTTAGGCCCTGTTTGGATCCAGTTTAGGTTCTTAACATATATTTTTTATCATAAGATTTTAGAATCTTGATTATAAAAAAAAAATCTAAGTGCTGGTGCTTGGATACAAATCAGATTCTTAAAATCTGAAGGGTTGTGAGTTTTTCGGCATATAAAATCTGGCTCTAGCTAGGTACAATCAGATTATGAGATTCTTAATATCTCGTATCTAGATTCTAGAATAAAAAAAAATGTCATGTTTGGAGGACTCACGGATTCTAAAATTTAGATTCTTAAATTCTCAGTAGACCTTAATACTAGCAACTATTCCCTCAAATTCAAGATATGTCATATTAGGATTTCTGATGGTTGAAAACTTTTATAAATTCCATGCTAAAAACTTGTATAAATTTCACTATCAGCATAAATGTGCTCCTCGACAATATAACATGTTGATCTTATTGCACTGTCCATGAAAGCCAATTGATATAATATGTATTCTCATTTATTTGAGCGGCGTATACTCATAACAAATGTACTTAGTCAAAGCATCATTTGAAGATTTTATCACTGTCCAATGCGACTTATATATGGAACAGTAGGCAATAATTTGCAATGAATTAAATTAACACATCAAGTAAAGGATGCTATTTAACTTTAATAAATATATTTTTGCAAAGATTAGTAACAGATACATTAATTTTGAATGCATTTTTAAACCCAAAAAATCATGAGTAACAAACTGAGTTGCCCTAATTTGTTGTGCAACGTTTGTGACATTTCCTCCCTTCTACTAATCTTTCGGCAATCACATTATATTGAATTTATATCAACATGGATAATGATAGTCATGATACAGTAGTAACAACCATGCTAATCCTCATCAAACGCCTAGACGCACAGTTATTTGAGTCACTCGTTGATGTACTCTATTCAGCTTTTATTTACGATTTGAAGGAATAATTCATGTAAAATGCATATTAAAACTGCGTGTAGAAACAGCACATGTTTTCAGTAAGATAAATATAGTTCATCATCAATTAAAATCCGGAGAGGTAAAATTCAGGATCAAACAAAAAAGTTGATTACATCAGCAGCATGGGTTCTCTGCATTGGTGATAAAAAGTGGCGCCACAAAGTGCTACACAAGTTAATTGATTCGGTGCAAACACTTGCAACCGCACCCGAGATGTGTCGCTATCTCTCAATCATTGTAACCTAACTCAGGCCATCCAAATTGGCAACCAATTGCCAGGTTTCGACCTCTCCCATGGATACACATTCGTCACTGTCATGTGAACTGTCCCGCCATACTTCAGCCGACTTCACATATTGATCGCCCATTTCACATGGGATCACCCCTTATAACTAATTCAAGCTTTAACCATGCGTTGCCTAGATTTAGTAATTTATATTTTTCCTTTTGATATTGCCTGTTTTTTGGGAGACTCTGATAACCGTCAGGGGTTGGGAACTTCGTGCATCGTGCTCACTGTTTTTTATTAATAAAGGGAGCATAGTATATTATAAAGCAGAGTACAGAGATACACCTTTGAGTACCGTGTTAAAAATGTTGGAAACAACAACAATTTAGTAATGATAAATATAATTCCAATAGATATAAATACTAGAAAAACTACACGTAATCTAGGCATGCATATCATCATGAAAACTTCTATATCAATTGCGTGTACTAGTAGATCATAAGATATAAATAAGAGACAACAGCTAATCATAGCGACTAGCAACAACCTAGGGACAAAGCCTAGAGCACTCGATCTAACTATCAGAAGATATTAAAGGGTGACTTATAAGTAAGCGCTCTGGTGATGGTCGTTATAAAGTCTGATCTGTCGATGTAGAAGATGATCCAGATGTAGGCGATCGGCTGATGAACAGGATGTGGATCACACACAAGCAGTTACGATGTCGCTTTACAAAAATCCAATACGTCCCCTACCCCGTGTAAGGACACGAGGAGACGTAAGCTTCGAAGATCTGCTCTCCTGGCACCGATGGCATGTCGGCGACGGGATGAGGAAGACGATGTGATAACATAATGGACAATGACGAGAGAGGCGAGAAATAGTGTGGTTTGTAGAGATGACGTCTTGGCATATATATAGACACAACCACAAAACACACTAATAATAATTAATCCGCAATAAAGTAGACGCGTTAATCACCATTAAGAGAGATATCTCTTGCATAACAAAAATTGAGTAGGAAAAGGAAGCTGTGATCCCGCACACGGAAGGCCTGGATTTTGCCAGATCATTCACGCGCATTTCGTGCGCCCGTGCATGGCCTGGCGAGGCAAGGCGAATGAGCGAGCACGCACGTTTTTTCTTCCTCTTCTCTCCTACTAGCTCAATAAGGTGGAAATAACCCAAATATTTAAGTTGTTCTTCTCCCCTAGAGTAGCAATGTGGGACTGGAACTAAAGTTCTCCACCATGTCGTGCATATGCACATGGGCCTTTGAGATTTTTTGAAATTATTAATTGGGTCACAGTCTAAAACTTCTAACAGAAAACACCAGTCCGAGGCAGCAAGGAACACACAACTCACTAACACGTACTACTCCATTTCAATTTTGAAGCCATTCCTGACCGGAAATTTGTGCTCGCTGCAGGCCAATTCATCCTGTCGAAAAGACATCAAATACGGAATGGAAGGAGTACACACTAGCAGGGGACATGTGTCAAGGTATCTATCTGCATATCAAGCACGTGGATGATAAACCAAATTCGCAAAGCTCCAATGATATTGGCGGTTAAACAGCTACCGAATCGGTTCGGCCGCAATTGCACTTGCAGAGGTTCATGGAATAGGATGAATATGGTTGTACTTTCACCGATATGCAAATGGATGGCGTCAAAGAGGGTGATGTTTAGTTCATCGATTTGTGACGTTATCTGATAACAGAGTAGCTCAATTATAATAGATCATGTTTGTTTTAAAGTAAAAGGCACTTCAGGTGCCGAAACTATTCTAGATGGTCATCTATATTGGAGATGTGCCCAAGAGACAATACGGATTTGATCCGTATGTGAGGGTCATATGGATATTGATTCGTAAGAGATTAGTCACTAATGGGCTAACTAATCGAGGCCCATTAGAAGGGTCTATTTAAGTGGAAGAGGAGCTTAAGGCGTAGGTAATCCTGCAGCCAAAAACCCTAGCTACCGCCACCTCCCTCTCTCTCCCACGTCACCCTAAACCGTGCCGCCGGTGCTAGCACATCGTGCATGGTTTTCTGTCCTGTACGTGTGGATACCGAAAGGAGGTGCTGTAGCTGTGGTGCTTCGGCTAGACCAGGAGAAGACGGTTGTTGTGAATGACTACATCCTCTACATCAACGCGCGACTATGTTGGATGTTGCTTCTCCAACCTTGCTTCCGCTCCACCTACACGTCTAGTGGTAATGATCTATGATCCCCTCTTACAAGGCTTCCTGGTTGAACAGTAGAAATTGTTTCTAGCTATCATAGCCTCTTCGTTCCCTAACACTGGCATCAGAGCCAACCTTGTCTAGTTTGCGATCTGGATCTTGCGCATATAGTTGATATGCTGATATAGTAGATTAGATCTATTGCATATTTTTGTAGTACAGGTTGATTAGATCAATCAGTCATAGTGGGAGGTTCACAAGGTGTTTGGTGGATAGCGCACATGTCTCGCTGATGTAATCATGTCGCCTCTCGGTGTAAGCGATCTGTTCCTACCGGCTGGTATCACCATCAGGACTAACTGCATAAACCAGGAGAGCAGACCGACGAGATCAGGACTATGTGTCGTGGTCTATCATGAAATCCTAATAAAAATTGAGGCATTATGAATGACTCGGAATCGGCCAAATATGATTTGTTCGATGATATTTTCATTGCGATTCCATAGATATGATCTGTGAAATCCTGTAAAAACCCGCGGGACTGCCGTACGGACACACTCCTAGTAGGTTATATCCCCTTTTGATTCACACGATAGAATCCGTTCTCGCCTAACTTATTTTTGTAGAGAATGTTGTGAATGGTATGGTCTAAAATGTGTATGTGATGCATGTTTGTATTCTTTCATGGCCTGCGAGTCATGTTTAAAACAGTTGGGTTGAGGTTGTCATATTATTGTATAACGGCCTACGTGTCGACTTGTGATGCTTGATCTCTTCATATAATTCACTAGTAGCTATTAGATGTAGTAGCTTAGTACTTGTTCATGGAGGCCGGTTTTGGAGCATGGTGGACACATGGACAAGAGGAGGCCTGCAACAATAGAGATGGAGATCACCATGTAAAAGGGTCATACTATTTCACGGTTAATATGATTGCTTGTGATGATGTTCCTGTCATCCTATTCTTTCATGTATTATATGCTAGATATAATAATCATGCTAGTATAGGTTCCCTCAAAAAAATTGAGATTAAAATTAATGTCATTCTAATAGTTGCACCTACTATAATTTCAATCATTGTGTGGTAGGTCTGCCAAAGTAGAGTGCCCCAACTATCTTAACAAGTAGGGTGAATGTCGGACATTCACAAGCATAGTATTGGTTTGCTTGATGAAGCTATCAAAACGGTTTTGGGCTTTGGGGCATGGTGTTGGACGCCATGGCATATGATGCCTCCCAACAAACAAGAGTCACATATGATGTGATTAGCAAATGTTGCTTACCTAGGATACTACATTTCTAGCAGTGATGCCAAAGCTCACTAGGAACTAATTGAATAAGAATCTTGGACCACTATATGTTGTTTTGAGGGAAACAATTCCAAGCATATAGTGAAGAAACTCTTTTTAAATGGTTTAATAGGAGTTTTACTATTACATAGTGCTTATACACTTGCATGTGTTTCTGTTGTAGATCATGCCACCCGCTAATAATGCTTTCAGTTTTAATTTGCGTTCGATCCTTGAGAAAGAAAAACTTAAGAGAAACTATGAGCTTTACTTGGAAGAACTAAAGAAGAAGAAGGCTACTGATCCTTCTACTTCAGGTATCAATGTTATTGAAATTAATCTTGCTACTCGTCCTGATGATTCATGGGTATTTGATACCGGATCGATGATTCATACTTGCAAATCGTTGCAGGGTCTTAAAGGGAAAAAGAAGTGCGCAAGAGGCGAGGTGGATGCTCGTGTCGGCAATGGTGCAAAAGTTGTTGCATTGGCTGTCGGGTCTTATCCACTCTCATTACCGTTGGGATTAGTTTTGGAATTAAATAATTGTTATTACATTCCTGCCTTGGGCAAAAACGTTATATCCTCCTCATGTTTAGAGGAAGTTGATGGTTATGAGGTCATAATAAGGATCAAATGCTGCTTCATTTATTTGAATGGATTGTATTGTCTTGATATGGAGAACAGGCCGATTCATAACATTGATGCAAAGAGGCTCTGCCTGAATGATTTGAATCCCACTTACACTTGGCATTGTCGTTTAGGCCATATAAATGAGAGACACATGGAGAAGCTCGATAAATATGGTCTTCTACACTCATTTGATTTTGAATCAATTGAGACATGCGAATCTTGTTTGCTTGGCAAGATGACTAAGTGACCTTTCACAGGACATAGTGAGAGGGCAAACGAACAATTGGCTCTTATACATACAGATGTGTGTGGACCAATGAGTTTTGTGGCTAGAGGTGGTTTTTAGTACTTTATTACTTTCACTGATGACTTTAGTAGATACAGTTATATCTACTTAATGAACCACAAGTCTAAATCATTTGAAAAGTTCAAAGAATTTCAGAATGAAGTACAAAATCAATTAGGCAAAACAATTAAAACCCTATGATCTGATCGTGGAGGTGAGTACTTGAGCCATAAGTTTGGTGGTCATCTAAGACAATGTGGCATTGTTCCACAATGGACGCCACCTGAAACACTTCAGTTAAATGGTGTGTCCGAGCAGAGGAACCGAACCTTGTTGGACATGCTTAGGTCAATGATGAGCCAGAGTGATCTTCCATTGTCCTTTTGGGGATACGCTCTAGAAACTACTGCTTTCACTTGAAATAGGGTTCCATCTAAATCTGTAGAGAAGACGCCATATGAGATATGGACCGGGAAGCATCCCGTGCTGTCTTTTCTCAAGATTTGGGTATGATGTCTGATAAGCTTTCTTCCAAGTAAGATAAATGTTTCTTTATAGGATATCCTAGGGAAACCAAAGGGTATTATTTCTATAACCGGGAGGAGGGCAAAGTGTTTGTCGCTCGAAATGGTGTCTTTCTAGAGAAAGAGTTTCTCTCACGAAAGATAAATTGGAGGACAGTACAACTTGAAGAAGTTCAAGAAACACTGAAAAATGTTTCTTCTCCTACTGAACCTCAATTGAAACAGGTTGCACAAGATGTTGTAGAACCTATTGTTGAGGCACTAGCCCCACGTAGATCTGAAAGCGCACCTGAAAAGTTCACGCTCCTAACGACGGAGCAGCACAACATATTATTGTTGGACAATGATGAGCCTAAGACATACACGGAAGCAATGATGGGACTAGACTCTGTGGAATGGATTGGAGCCATGAGATCCAAATTAGAATCCATGAGAGAAAATCAACTTTGGAACTTGATTAATCCACTTAATGGTGTTAAAACCATTGAGTGTAAATGGGTTTTTAAGAAAAAGATAGACAAGGATGGAAATGTTCACATCTATAAAGCACGATTGGTGGCAAAAGGTTTTAAACAAATTCAAGGTGTTGATTATGATGAAACCTTCTCGCCTGTCGCTATGCTAAAAGTCTCTTCGAATCCTCCTAGCAATTGTCGCATACTATGATATGAGATATGGCAAATGGACATCAAAACGGCTTTTCTTAATGGAAACCTAAGTGAGGATGTGTACATGACACAGCCTGAAGGTTTTGTTGATCCACAAAATGCTGGGAAAATATGCAAACTTGAGAAGTCCATTTATGGACTATAGCAAGCATCTCGGAGTTGGAACCTTCGTTTTGATGAGGAAGTCAAAAGGTTTGGCTTCATCAAGAATGAAGAAGAGCCTTGTGTTTACAAAAAGACTAGTGGGAGCGCACTCATATTTCTAGTCCTTTATGTGGATGACACATTATTGGTCGGAAATAATATTCCAATGCTTGAAGATGTTAAGTCTTTATTAAGAAAAAGTTTCTCAATGAAGGACTTGGGAGAGGCAGCATACATTTTGGGCATTAAGATCTATAAAGATAGATCAAAAAGGCTAATTGGATTAAGCAAAGACACGTACATCGACAAAGTATTAAAACGGTTCAATATGCAAGTTTCCAAGAAAGGTTTCTTGCCCAAGTCGCATGGCATTACTCTTAGCAAGACTCAGTGTCCTTTCACACCTGATGAGGTAGAGAAGATGAGAGCGATCCTATATGCTTCGGCTATCGGATCCATCATGTATGTCATGATATGTACACGCCCAGATGTAGCTTTTGCTCTAAGCGCTACAAGCAAATTCCAATCAAACCCAGGAGAAGCTCACTGGGTGCCTAGTAAGAATATACTAAAGTACTTGAGAAGAACTATGGGTATGTTCCTACGTTATGGAGGTGAGGAAGAGCTCGTTGTAAATGGTTACGGCGATGCTAGTTTCCAAACCGACAAGGATGATTCAAGATCATAATCTGGATATGTATTTTGCCTCAACGGAGGCGCAGTGAGTTGGAAGAGTTCCAAGCAAGATACGGTTGCTAACTCAACAATGGAGGCCGAGTACCTTGCCGCTTCAGAAGCTGTTTGGATCAAAAAATTTGTTTCTGAGTTGGGTGTGGTTCCTAGTGCGTCCAGTCCAATGGATCTCTATTATAATAATAGTGGTGCCATTGTGCAAGCCAAGGTGCCTAGAGCGCATCAAAAGAACAAACACATACTATGGTGTTTTCATCTCATCTGGGACATTGTTCATCGAGGTGACGTGAAGATATGCAAGGTGCACACGGATTCAAATATTGTTGATCCGTTGATAAAACCTCTCTCTCAGCCCAAGCATAAGGCACATATGAGATCCAAGGGTATTATATATCTTCATGATTAATGTACGAGAGATTGTGTAATGTCTATGTTTATGTGTGATTGAATATAGTGTTGTTCCGTTCCTGGGATAACAATTATTTCATTGATTGGCAAGTATCTGACTTGTTTGTGAAACTCATTGTTCTTTCATAGTATGATCCTAAATGATCCCTAGTTCCTTATCATTATGTGCGACAATGATGATTCATGGACTAGCACATGTATTGGTTGATGATCATGTTTCACAGATCATAGATATAAAGATATCAAATCAGTAATATGGACACATGTTGGTGAACATGGTGTTGGATTGACCACTAATAGACTCTGCTGAGATGTTATTATTCTGCCATCAGTTGTTGTCTTGTATGATGTACCTTCGGGATCCTTAGACCTGAGATCGTCATTGATTCCCAGTATGTGTAATAGCAAACTTAGGGGTTACCAAACGTTATTCCGAAACTGGGTAGTCATAAAGGTAATTTTTAGGTATGCTATAAAACATGTCATGGGGTGTGAGCGATCAAGATGGAATTTGCCCCTCTTGATAACACGAGAGATATCTCTAGGCCCCTCGAGTTAGCTGGATTTGGAAGTGCATGGCCAAGCCAATGTGATTAAAAGTTAATCACGATGACTAAGAGTTAGTCATGATAAATCCACTAGACGTTCGAGTGAATGGTCGAGCTATTATAGGAATGGCATGTATCTTGCCTTGAGCTTGATTGATATCGTGAGGCAAAGGGATCGGTGAACGCGTATGTCAAAGGTTCATCCGATATGATCTTTATGTGTACACGAGAATCAATATGTGCTGCTAGGTGCCGCTATTGATTTATGATTTGAAAAATAGTTTTCACATCATTGTCGTGTACATGTGAACCTAACGGGTCACACACTTAACGGGTTGGAACATTGCTTGTCTATATGATTGTCTCTAGTGCAAGTGGGAGATTGTTGGAGATATTCCCAAGAGACAATACGAATTTGATCCTTATGTGAGGGTCATACGGATATTGATCCGTGAGGATTTAGTCCACGAATAGGCCAACTAGTCGAGGCCCATTAGAAGGGTCTATTTAAGTGGAGGAGGGGCTTAAGACGCAGGTAATCCTCCAGCCAAAAACCCTAGCCGCCGCCACCTCCCTCTCTCTCCCACGTCATCCTAAACTGTGTCGCCGGTGCTAGCACATCGCGCACGGTCTTCTGCCCTGTACGTGCGGATACCACAAGGAGGTGCTACAGCTGTGGTGCTTCAGCTGGACCAGAAGGAGACGGTTGTTGTGAACGACTACATCCTCTACATCGACACACGACTACGTTGGATGTTCCTTCTCCAACCTTGCTTCCGCTCCGCCTACACGTGTAGTGGTAATGTTCTATGATCCCCTCTTGCTAGGCTTCCTAGTTGAACAGTAGAAATTGTTTCTAGCTATCGTAGCCTCTCCGTTCCCCAAATATCCAGGTCCCCAAACTCTTAAAATGATTACCTCAACTCCTAAACTATCATCAAGGCTAAGAAACTCTTAAAGTGATGACTTGATTCATAATCTATTTATATTGTGACAATGAGGTCCATATGCCTTCGGAAGGCAAAAATAGTAGATCTGAATGTGCAAGGCACCACCACCCTGCGGGTTAGTTGAGCCGGCTCTGGTGTTGGACTTAGGCACTTAGATTCTCCCTGTAGCCTTACCCTACTAGCGACACCTCCACTATTGTACTCACCTCCAGCCTGACGTCCTATGGTGCGAGGCCGCTTATAGCAGTAAGGCGGCTCCTCTCCTATACCAAACATTAGTTGTCACCATGTCTTTTGGTGCTCCCAAATCACCACTATTCCATATCCGATTAATCTCTTCATCTTGCGTTGATGACTTTGTGGCCATCACATGCAGTGGTGCTAGCGATGGGTACTTTGATGGCATCACATGCAGTGGTGCTAGCGATGGGTACTTTGATGGCATGCAACTGCTTCTAGTAGAGCAATAAGGGTAGTGCCTCCTAAAGGGGTATAGACCTTGTTGATACAATAAAAATAGGACATGGACCAAAGCGGGGCACTTTAAGATTTTGTGGAGCTAAATGACCATCTGATGATAGTTGAAGGATCGAGATAGTCACTATAAGAGGTCATGGACCTAGATCACCACCCACTAATAGTTTAGTGACATTGGATGCATTTTACTCTTTGTTTTAGCCTCTAACGTAATTAAGTCTATCAAATTCTGATACAGGCCTTCATAAATTCAATACCCATCTCTCAGGGACATAATCAAATACGATATCATCTCTCTATGGAGGAAACTTTTTGACATTTACCGTGAAAGTTTGTCATATATACACCTACAGAAGGAAGAGCTATTCTAGACCATATTCTATAAACAGATTCATCAGACTATATTTTTTTACTTCTTCTACAAACACATGTAACTTTATTGCCAAATGAATACTTTCTCGTTGACATGATCTTATTATAATTATAAAAATGAAAAATCTCAAATCAGTTAATCAATCTCTGATCATATAACCATGTCGGGCAATGTAATTAGACATAGAATTAGATAGGATCCAACTGTACATACATGTCATATGGTAGACTTTATGATCTACAAACTAACATGAGGAAAGAACAAGAGTGACGATGGCACGGTGACACGTTGTCTATGTCGCATGTCAGAGAGACTGTGATGATGAGCCTACTAAAGTAAATAAAAGAACTAGTAATTGCCTATTTGTTTGAGTATTGCGTACATATTCTCTAACAATTAGTAACAGCCTCTTGAGTGTTGATACAGCTGCAAAACTTGATGATAGCATTGGTGTCTCTTATAAATCTCCCATCCTCTTCACACCAATTTGTGGTCATTGGCATAATAATGGTTTCTTGTTGGCATCAGCGCCGTCCACGATTTAGGCTAGGGTGGTGCCATGGAACTACGCATGAGCAGAAATGCATGCTGAAGAGACTACTTCAAGCCCAAGTGATGGCATTGCCTCTACTTTTGCCCACTCTAGAAAAGCTACAATGGGTGGGACTCATGGCACCACTTTGATGCCACCGATGCCGCTAGTTGGAAAACCGGAGAAAACGTTGTGGCTAAGCGGTAAGGGAGGTCCATATCATTGAGTGGTCGGTGCCAAGATTAGGTGTAGGATACTAACAGATTATATGTTTCATAAATTATGTAAACAAAGCTAGAAAATGTTACCTATGGGTTTCAGGTGGTATGTACACACTTCCATGCGTGGATGTACGCATAAATCTATTAGCAAGTACTGACTTATGTTCATCTAGGAATGATGAAGTCCTAATATAGGTTTTCATAGCATGAATATGTGATATTTGTGACAAAAAACAATCTTTGAGGGGAATTGTACTCCTTTCATTAACCGTACAGATGGTATAAGAGTTAAACATCAATATGGCGGGTTCTAGAATCACACATGCCTGTGTTGACGGTCATTAACTACCATTTTCAACCGTCAATATTACTCAAAATAAAGGAGGATTCAATATTCTCACCTTTCATGTTATTTAGAAATAATAGAATTCCATTTGTCTTTCTATATAGTAGTGCTTGGATCATGTGCTTCTTGTTTGATTATATGATCCACTCATGTATGTGCTTAGTATGGTTACATGTTAGTAGTGTAGTTATACTATACTACCATGTTAGACATAGGCTCTTACTATAGTCTTTATTTATATTATTATACAAGACACGAGTAATGTCAGACTTAAGATCATTTTCATGTGCTTAGTGTGCACATTAATGTGATTTCTCTGTGTTTGATCCATCGCTAGGGGATTTGGGGTATTATTCAAGACATGTAAGAGTGATGCTTAGATCAATAGGATTCACTATTTGTTGTGTAGTTCATAGGTTGTAGAGGTAGGCAGTAGGTGGTGAAGAGTCTATATGTCCTTTGTAATCCTCCACGTTCGGCTACGTTGTAGGCCCTTTGTGTAAGTCGCCTATGGATGTAGGGATAAACCCGCGCCCATGGTGTGATGATTTAATTGTCTTGCATTGCTTGTTCATTAGTATAAATGTGTATAATGTAAACTATGCAACTGTATAAAAGCAACATAGAAACTTAGCTCTTTCTTTGTTCTTCTCCACTAGGCTAGTCTTTATTTATCTAGAGTATGCTATATGTGTGTCTCACACCTGGTTTTAAGGATAAAACCAGATGCTTAGTATATGTGTGCCCAGGACAAGTTTCACATATAACGACAGTAAAAGTGAATAACAGTATAACCAATATCATTATGAAAGCGTACCATTATTACATAAATAATAACGACGACTCTCTCGTAGAATAATAGCAGAAGACACCATAACACCAAAGGCAATTGACCGGGGGCACGCTCTCCTAGTAGTAGTCTTCATCGATGTAGTCCATCTCTCCATCTTCTGAGCAGCAGTTTATAGTATATAGCAACAAAGGGAAATAGCAAGGGTGAGAACATGCCGTACTCGGCAAGTGGAGGAAAATATGACATGCAGGCTTAATAGAAGAAAAGCTAACATAATGGTTCATTTGCATAAATAAGCACTACACCTAAAACCATTTGAAAAGCACTCCTATTTACTAGGTGAAAAGTTTCCACAAGTTACCTCATCTATCCAACACTATAGGTTACACCGCCAGTAGCCAACCATGAGTTAAACCGCCCATAACAAACAACACTACAGGTTACACCGCCTATAGCAAGCCAAGGGTTACACCGCCCAAACCAAACTTGGCTGCCCACCAAGTTCACCCATAAACAACCATCCTAAATGTGTGAGGATCCAGTCCGCTCATGACCGTGAGCATGGCTATTATAACAGTTTGATACTCTACAGAGGTTGCACAATTTTACCCACAGGTTGGTGATTTCATCACTATGTAGTGACTAGAGAGTCTCCATGTTGCCCAAATCACACTACCGTAGGTGTGAGGTCAAGAGATCACCACCAGGTCTTTCAAAGAGCTTCCCAGCTTGCAAACAATCCATGCTAAGGTTTCACCGCTGCGGAATTAAACCGTTCCTACAAAAGCCCCCTTTGGCGCCGTGGCTAGGAGTGAACCGTCCATCGCCTGAGTCCGAGAGTAAACCGTCCCATCCTGATCCCTTGACTACCCACAAAACTGGGAAGACATCTTGATACTTAACCAAGCCTACCCATATCAGACCTGTGCTTTGCGATATTTTCCTGGATGGCCGCTCTACAAACTACTCTTGTGATCGCAAGCAGGTACCACCACAATTCCACAGTACTATACCGAGTACACGTGCATACCCGCACCATCCTTGTCATCCTCCTTCTTGGATCACCTAGGTTCCATGTTGCTAAAAAGGATTACCCATCCCTCATAATCATTATATTCAAGTGAGCCATTAGTCAAGATTAACATTAGACACTTCCAAACCCGACATAGCAAACTAAGCATGACGTACCCATTCTAACATACTGCACCAGAACCCAGGCGACAAGGAAATAATATGGAAAACATAGGATTTAATATTAACAAGCATGCATAGAGAATAGAGAGAAATGTAAAACATAGATTCAATATGCATCAAGGACACTTGCCTGGTTCCCCTTGCTGTTGCTCAAAGTCTTCTGGCTGGAGGTCCTGAAATTTTTCCAACTGCTGGTCCTCTACTAACGTCACACCGGAAAGACAAGCATACAACCAAACCAAGAAACAACACATCACATAGTAACAAGCAACAATAAAAACAAAACTACGAGAGAGTACACGTTGCTACGATCACGTGAGCGCAAGAACCGTCTCAATCCGCGTTACGAGTAAAAAGTTACGAAGGTTTAAAGTTCTAGGGTTAAAAATAGTAAATTAGTAAAATATTATGAAATAGTACAAATAAATAATATTAAACACTACGATCGCCCTTGTGCAAGAATTTCTCAGTTCTGAGCTACGGTTGAAAAGTTATGATGATTTGAAGTTGTAAGGGTTAAAATGTAAGTATAAAATATAATTTTAGAAAATATTAGGGACTAAAATGTAATTTATTAAAAGTATAGGGGCCTAAGTGTAAAAAGGTAGGACTAAAATATAATTAGCAATAAGTCAAGGGGTGTTTTTAAAAAATTACAGGACTAAAATATTATTTAGGATAATACTAAGGGCTTGAATATAATTTTCTCAGAAAAATAGGGGCTAAAATCTAATTTAATTAAAGTACAGGGGCTTTTATGCAAAATACGCATTAACAGATAATAAATCGATATCAAGAATTAATTAATTAAATTATTTCCCATGGACTAGGTCCACGGGGTTGTGGACCAGCGTTGACCGAGGGGTCCATGGTCCACCGTGGACTAAACGCGTACCCCTTCGGGGTGATCTAATTTGGGCCATCCAGATTAGATTGGGCGGCCGAGGGCGAGCCGACCAGGCGAGCGGCGGTCGACGGCGAGCTGCACGGCGGTGCCATGGCCGGAGACGGCAGCGCGGCGCTATCTCGTGTTACGAGGGACGAAACGCGGTGACGAGTGGACGAATCGAGAGAGGAGCTCGCGGGGGTGCTCACCGTGGGCTTGCGCGCGACGAGGGAAGTCAGAGGAGGCCACGCGACGGCGAGGAAACGGCGGCGGCGCGGCTCGACGGCGAGACGCGGCGAGGCGACAGGGTGGGGAAAGGCGGTGCGGCGGCATGGGCTAGGGTTTTCGGTTAGGCGCGCGTGGGGCGGGCCAGGGCGAGGTTGGGCTGAGCGAGCGTGGGAGTGGGCCGCAGGGTGCGCTGGGCTGCATATCAAACCAGAGAGGGAGGAGGGGGAGAAACAGGGTGGGCCATAGGGAGCTTTGGGCCCACGACAGAGAAGGAGGAAAAGAGGGAGGGGAAGGCTGGGCCAGGGGAAAATTGGCCCAAAAACCAAACCTAGTTTTCTTTTCCTTTTTCTTTTATGTTTTCTTTCTCCCAAATTCTATACTAACCCAAAACGGCCCATAATCAAATTTGGAAAAAAAATTATTTATCAGACAATAAAATCTAATGTAGCTAAACAGCATGAATGAAATCAAACCAATAATAATAATATTAAATTAACCAAAAATTAATTTAATTACTTCTAGAAAATAGTTCTTTTGCCTAAAATAAATGATAACTCTCTAATTAATTGAAATTTAATTTTAATCTAATTTGATTTTTTTAAAAAATTTAGTAAAATTTAGGTCACATACCAAAATTTAAAATTTTGGGGTGTGACAGTGTGTTGTGTTCACTACACATGATTATCAATATCCTTACCCCAGTGAGGACTTTGTCTTATAATCTACTATGCATCATTTGAATATAGTAATCATCTTGATCCAATTGTCTTCTTTTAGGATAAAATAAATATGATACTCTGAATACTTCCAGGTGAAATGCTACAACAATATTATCCGTATGCTTGCAAATACCTCTGTGTTCATTAAAATACCAACAGCCAGCGAGGGAGCTTCCTAGTGGTCCTTCTCACACTATGGACTTCACTATTAGAAGTACAACTTCCATTATAGTACCATGACCTCCTTGACACTATTGCCTTTATCTTCTATGAGTCCAACGCTCCCTCCATCACAATTGTTGAGGCTCCGAGGAAGTTTGCATGCGCTACAATTATCTTCATGAACTCTACGGGTAGTAGGATCCCCAATGTGTTTCTCCAATGTTCCCGCCTAGATTTACCTCCTTTTGTTTCAATGTCGCCTACTCCAAATCAGTGATGAACCTATTCACATAACAATACATCAATAGTGGACTTTGGAAAGAGTTTTATGAATTGCCTTCCTTCTGGCATGCAATATAGCCCACAAGTTACCACCACTAGCGTGAGTTTTTCATGTTGCAACAAACTCATCAGCATATCTTGCCATTCTCTGGCATCCAAATGTTAATCACAATTCAGAAATCTTGTGGTTTATCCTCATCTTCTAAAGCCCATAGACACTTCCACATACATATGGATATTAAGAAGTGAGTGCCTCCAAGAATTGGGTGCTCCGTATAGTGTGCACCTACTCTGGTTCACGATGTTCTAGTGACCGACACTCGGGACACTGGTACTACTTCTTTTCTCTACTCCCTGGATGCTCCATTGATTTTTCATTCCTTTCTTCTTCTTTCACATCTGACCTGCCTGATGTGTTCTACAACCATGTTGTCCTATTCTCCTTATTATGCACTAGCATTGACAAAGTTGATCGAACACTAAACATTCCATACGTTTCATAATGCAAGTCCCAAAAGTCCAATAATCTATGGGTACTCAGTACTATATTGGCCCAAAAGTCCAGTATCCATGGGGGTGAAACACAATCTTCGAAGCATTCTAATCCCATGCACATGTATACTATTCAATCAGTTTAATAACCTTTTATGGAGGGTTATCTACCCGCATGCAACACACCGGCTAGAGCAAACCAGCTCTCTGCAACCAATCCATGTTCCATATATTTGTGTCTTCACTAGTTCCTATGAGCTTAATAGTTCCCTACTTAAGTACGTCTTGACATCCATGATTTCTCTCCATATGCGAGATGGGCAGGTTCCTAGATCTGCATCCAGGAAATCATGCTCTAGAAAATGAGCCGCTTTTAATACCCGTGTGCTCAATGATCCTGGATCCCACAAAATACGGCATGCTTGTGGGGCCAAGAGTGCAAGATTGAACAATCTGATATCTGGAAAGCCTAGGCCGCCCAAGTACCTTGGTTTTGTCATGTCTTTCGAGGCCACCTAACAGGTCTTCCATTTTCTTTCGTTTCTTCCCTACCAGAAGCTCCATGTCAAACTAGTAATATGTCACAATCCTCCCGACAATCTGAAACAGGCCGTTGAGTACTCCTTTTGTCCCAATTTACTTGTTGTTTTAATTTTGGACATACAGATTAAAGAGAGGTAGAAAAGATGGATGCAAAAACACTATGAGAAGAGAGATAGAGATAGAGATGCATTAAAAAGAGAGAAAGGTGCATTCTAGGGATTTGGCCAAGGCAATTGTTGAAGTCAAGTGGAAAGTGAAAATGACAAGTAATTTTAAAATAGAGAATGTACTAAGATGACAAATTAGTATGGGATGGAGGGTGTATTTTGGAACCACTTGCACCACTGATTGGATAAGCACTTCTTTACCTCCTACCAACAAGCACTGCTCTATTTACCCCTGAACATTCTTCCATATTCCATCCTTCGGTTAGGATGTTGAGATTCTTGTATTGCATTTTAACCCATCATTAACCATTTGTATAAATTGTTGGTGAACTATCAATTGTACAAAATCCCCTTTACACCTTCAGCCCCATGTAGCAAGCTAGGCTGATGCATTGGCCTAGCCTACCTCCATGAGCCTTTGGCAAAGTGTGCTGATGGGTTGCCATGTGCATGAGAATGGGCCATGTGCGAAAAAATGTTGTTGCACGTGGCAGCTCAAGGATATTGCATGTTTACCTTAGTTAAGAGACCGATAGTCCTTTTATATGAGAATTAATTGTCTATGAATTATTGGACTCCATTTTGGCATCCTTAGGCCAGTATCAATCAATGTTTCATGAGGGTTTCAAACTCCTTATATGTTATGCCACCTAGAAAAAAAAATAGTGATGTGACATGGAATTTATGATGAGAGAAAGGAGTTGGGTTTCATGCGGATGAAATCTTACATGCACTAATACCTAGACTATGAAACTGACAAGAAACCTGCATTGAGAATAATTTATTTTATCTCCACATATTTCATCAACTATCAATGGTCACTTAGGTGCAAAATTTAGGTGATATGTCAGCCTTTGAAACTACGACATTAAACTTTGCATTGAGGGAACTTGTTTCATTCGTTAACTCAAATATCTTTATATGACACATCATTCTGGATAACTATTCAATAAAACCTTACGTACACACTGGCCTACAAACAAGATCTACTAAGTAAGTTCAAGACTTCATTTTTTGTGAATTACATGCACGAGTACTCATCTATACTAGATCAGGCGGCTTGCTCCGCCTTCCCCATCTAGTGTGAGCGGTTATTATTATTTGGTAGGAGTGGTTTGTCGGTTGGGAGGACTTTAAAATTAAGTACATTTTAATTTATACAACCATTTAAGTGGCACATAATTTTCAAGAATATAGGGTTTATCTCGTATACTTACATATGTAAATGACCTTCTAGTTTTGAAGAATGTGAATATGCAAGAATAGTAGGACTTCTATGTAAAATGGTTGGAGGCCTGCCGCATCTGTACACTGTTGGCTTGCTAATAGTGGTGTTTCATATAGTGACGTTTCATACCAAAGCTGCATCACTGCGACCCACATAAAACGTGAAGGACACATCACTGCATCCGGCCCTTGGGAATCCAAAGCTACATCACTGTGATGCAAAGACGACGTGAAGCGACGCATCACTGCAGTCAGCTAATAGTGGCCTAGGGAATCTAGCGCTAGACATCAGGACGGTGAGCGTCGCATCACGTGGCAAACCTAATTATTCATAGATCCAACGCTGGCCTATAAAATGGACTGCCCATCTTGTTCTTGAACAACACCTCTCAACTCTATGAATATTATGGCCTTGGGTCGGGAAGGGGTAAGGGAAACAAAGGTAAAGAGATAACGTTTGCAGGGGTTCAACGAAACACCTGGGCCAACATTTTACTTGGAACCTGTCCCAAAACTCCCACTTGAAACCAAGGAAGAGAATTGACATCCCTTCCGAGGCTATGATGGCACCAAGATTGCTTGGCCTAAGTGCAACCATAACCTTGATTGTATACTGCTGATGTATGATGGTCCTGAAAAGCCAGACATCAGGCGTTGATTCTTTCGTTGGCCCTTGGCTAACGTGACCGCAATACAAATTTTACCTAACCAATTATATTCATAGTATGATGCATATTTCCTATTGATGTTCATTTGTATTGTTGCAGAACTCTTATGATGAGGTCAACTATGGTCTCATAATGCTATGTTACGATTATTTCGGAACACTAATTTAGTAGTCATGTACTATATCGGGCATGTTTTAAGATTGTCACTATGTAATAGATTGTTGTTACTTTAGTATGACTACAAAATTGATAACTCAGTATTCCATTCAATAATGCCTCGTCAATATCAATAGACAACTCATGATGGGATATGATGCAGGAGTGGCTGGTGGTGCAGTCATAGCACGTAGTGAACCTCTTTATTTTTTCCTATGGACAGGACTAAAAGCGACATCTCACTGAAGTTGGTTGTCGACCACAATGTACTACCAGCGTCAATAGTTCAATGCATGTGTGAAGTGCCAGGAGCAATAATACATGACAGCGTCCTTCTTGACCATATCATTTAATGAACATTACAATGGTCCAAACCTAAGGTGCAACAATACAATAACATTACAAATTTTAGGATATCCTAATACATTTGATCATAAGACATCACATCACAATACAAAACGAAAGGCAAAAATCAGGTACAACGCACATAGGATAATATGTAACCAATCAAGGGAAAACTGCAACGTACATAGAACTATACTTCACATTCGGTAGGGAATGTAGAACACGTTTCCTAGTCCCAATTTTCGAGATGAAAATGGTATGATGAAAATGGGAGACTTTTTGGCCATTTTTGGCATGTTTTTTTTCTTTGAATAACCTTCTTCCATTTCTCTGATAATAGCATCTCCAAGTGCCTCGTCCTCCGGATCCCCAGGAGGCATTATGACGTGCAGTGGTTCCTCAGCATGAAATCATCATCGTCGTTGTTGGCATTTGGTTCCATGGTTCTCGTTTGCATAGGCTGTCTTTCGGTGTTCCTCCTACAGCCTCTTGATGTCGTGTCAACTCTAGAGCCTGTCCTTCGTCGTCTATGTGAGCCAGGCATCACACCTCTGCTGAAGAACTTGAATATATATAACAAATTTGGGATAGGCTTGTTGATAAGTTCGATGTCTTGCAGAAATGCCTAACACAAGAAAAATTGTTCTATGAGAATATTATTTATATAAATGATACGATAAAATTACAATAAACATGCATGTGGGAGGCCCTTTCATCAGGGGACATCACTATCTGATATGTCTTGCTAGCAAAACCTATCATTAATGGGCGGTTTGCCGGCTCATAAACCCTATCGTAAAGTTGACGTTGATCTTCTAATAGGGCCTTAAGGTCATTTGTGGTAACATGTTGGAACGTTGTAGTCTCGAGGACCCAACGGTTCTTGCTTCCAACTTCGAAATCACTTCTGCAAGGTTGTTCCCTTAAGAGATCGTCTACACCACCTCCAGGCTGACGCACAACACCCCATATAGTGCCTAGTGCTAATCTGATGGACGTAACTGTCCATGAAAAGTGAGCGCAGATGATCCCGCCATGGATGTGTGGTTCTTGCTTGGTAGAAGAAGTGTGGTTGGGAAATTAGAAGAGTGCTAGTTGAGAAAGAAAGCATGGATATGACGCCTTCTTATAGACACAAGAAGGCCATCGGATGCATTGGATGCCTACAATATGCTTCTGTACTGGCAGCAGAAGAGATACAAAAATGTGAGGACTAGTCGGTCAGTAGGTGACCAAAAAGCCTTCACTGTTTGCATGCCAAAAAGTGGGTAATTGGTTACCCAGAGCCTGTCTGCCATTTTTACCCATTCGAATGCCAATTGGTGTGGGTCGGGACCAAGTCCGTCATTGATAACCAACTTCCCTGCAGCCAGGGCCTTGTCGGTTATCCAAAAATCGACATGTCCTCTTCTCCCCAGCAAGGCACATGCCACAGCCACAGTGAATGTCATGTCATCGCCACGAGGGAAATCGGTGGATGTGCAAACAATTTGTTTGTAGTCTATCAGCACATTGCCGACAGGCATCTATTTGTGCAGTTTTTGCATTAGGTACCATTGAATTGTAATTATCTATTGAAATAATATTATTTAAAAATGCTAGTAGTGTAGTTATTAAAATAATATGATTTAAAATAGCGTTAGTTACCATTGAATTGCATTAGGCACATTGCCGACAGCCTGCTGGACTTTTGGCCCTGTACAGCCCACTCAGTCTAAATGAAGTCACCACTGTCAACAGGGATGTCACATCTTACTGAAAGAACTAGGTGAATTCCCCGCACATTGTTGTGGGAATTATAGAGGCAACTTTGATTACATCGGAAGGAGGAAATATCCATGATTACATCAATTTAATGAAAGTAGGGGAACTATAATCAAGATGTCGTTACCAATAATTTAACATTTTTCCAAGGTTACAAATTTCAATTTGCTCGTAGCCAAATCGCTAACAATCTCTAATTTTGTAGATCCCACCTAATCAAGAGGAATAGATTCACAATCATTCTAAAAAAATTCAGAATTTCCTATTTCATAGTCATTCCAAATTATATTCTAAAAAATAAATAAAGAACCTAAATTATGGTATGGGTTCTGTGTTTAATCATTTGCTATGTCAGTATCTACACATGTGTACTAGATGTATAGAGCCCTTATTTCTCTAATTTAATAATTTAGAAGGAGTTTCACTACCTACACAACATAATTACACCTTGATTAGCTAGAACAGCTTCCATTGAGTCTCTGCACATATCCTTTTCCTTTGGGTTCTAGTTTGAGAACCCATTGTTTCTCAAAAAGGAGATTTTGGCTCAGGATTACCCATTTTTCATTCCAGGATTTCTCTAAAACCATGACACAGATTATTTACATAATAGGTTTTCAAAAATTGAACTAGAAGCATTATATTTTTGCTCAGTTACATTGACAAATGTCCCTACTCTTATGTTATTTGAATACTACCAATTGAACAAGTAATATTTATCTTTTTTTAGACCAATTTTCTCCAATACCAAAATTGAAGCAAACTCCTATCCAATGTTTATTGGTCCAATGTGGATGAGTGCAGCTTGTAGCTCTAGGTGGATGCTCAACCTTCACTGGTCTCTATCGAAAAGCTAGTATATCAACAGTACATTGGTATGATGAGCAAAACGACATGAGCCACTAGGATCTGGTGGGGGATTGTTAGAAGTTTTGGGCTCTGGCCAAAATTAATAATTCCAATAAAACTCAAAGGCCCATGTGCACATGCATGATATAGTGGAGGACTTTAGTCTCATATTGCTAGTCTAGAGAGGAGAAGAACAACTTAAATACTTGAGTTGTTTCCACCTAGTTGAGCTAGTAAGAGAGAAGAGGAAGAGCACGCGCACGCTCGCTCGCCTCACCATGTCACACCACGCCTCGCCTCGCCATGCCGGACAGGGCGAAGGGCGCGAGCGCACGACATGCGCGTGAATGATCCGACAAAATCCGAGTCTTACGTGTGCGGGGTCACAACTTCCTTTTGTTACTCAATTTTTTTTGTTATGTAAGAGATAATTGAGTTGACCATATATGGTAAGCAATTATTCTCTCTTAATAGTGATTAACATATCTGCTTAATTGTAGACTAATTACTATAAGTGTGTCGCATCGTGTTTATATATATGGACGATACGTCGCCTACAGATTACATGATTTTTTGCCTCTCTCCACTGTGTTGCCGCGTCATCTTCTCCATCCCGCCGTCGACATGCCATCAGTGCTGGGAGAGCAGGTCTTCGAAGCCCACATATCCTCGTGTCCTTGCATGGGTTAGGGGACGTATCAGTTTTTTAGGAAGCACCATCGCGATTGCTCTCTTGTGATCCAATCCGCATCCTCTTTATCGATCGATCGCCTACATCTGTATCGCCTTATTTATCGACGTATCGGACTCTACAACGACTATAGCTGGAGCGCTTTCCTATAATTCGTCCTTTAACATCTTCTAATGATTAGGTCGAGTAATCTAGTCTTTGTCCCTAGGTTGTTGCTAATCGCTATGATTGGCGTTTGTTTTTTGTTTATATCTGATGATCTACTACTACACATAATTGAAATAGGAGTTTTCTTGATAATATGTATGCCTAGATTACATGTAGTCTGTCTAGTAGTTGTACCTACTGAAATTAGATTTATCATCATTAAACTGCTGTTATTTTCAATATTACCCATTTCAAATTAGATTTTCTCTTCAACAAATCAACGCATAATCATGCGTTCATGAAACTTTGTAACTTATATTTTCTTTTGATTATTGTCGGATTTTGTGGGACGCTGCTAACCGTAGGAGGTGGGGCTCTGTGATCACTAGTCGGCGTGCTTTCGAGCTGATGATGAAAAGGTGTCCTTTTCAGATAATTTATTATTCCATTCTTGCTACAACAGCGGCCACGGCTTGTACTGCAAAACATTTAGCTAGGATGCATGTTCATCAACCGGAACATTGCTGACACGTGTTAGTGCAATCTTAATGCGACGCCACCACATTAACACCAGATTCCCAGGTTTTTTTTTGTTTCAATCTCCACTAAAATAACTTTTTCTTTTTGCGAATGGTCCACTAAAATACATACCGGAACATGGCTTGATTTGTTTCCTATATAATTTTGATGGGTGCTAACTTGGTCGGTTATGTAATAAGAGACCTTTCTATTCGACAAAAGACAAAACTAACTATTATATGGAGTCATGGCGTAACTACGCACGTAAGTGATGATGATATATGATGCCTAGTACATTACCTTTTTTCTTGTGGGCAATGCTTGCGAACAACATGATATTCTTATATTTTAAAATATAGCAATTTTGAATTTATTATTTAAAAAAGAAATGTTGGGATCGATCGGGTTTAGATTTTTACGCTGTTTTGTGCTGCAGCGGTACGGCTCAGCCGATCGGTTCCAGCCCAAAACACTGCTGCAAAATCAAACGGCGAAGAAATGCCCATGCCCCAAAATGCCTAGCCGATCGGCCGTGGGCTGTTGCTGCTGCTGCCACGGCTACAACACAGCAGTAGAAATCCAAACCGATCGGATTGTTTTAGTTTACATATACATCAGATTTAACATTGTTATGATTTTTTAAGTCATACAAATGCAGTGTAAGTGTAGGATTAAGACTATATTTGTATATTGTTGTCCAAAGTAGACTTTTGCATTCTAGGATGGAACGCACCAGCCTTATGGGCGTTGGCATTTGCCTCACCCTCACCAATGCAATGGGTCCCTCCCGTGTCTGAAGAGAACTGATCACGATTAGAGACGCGTGATAGGTGATGAATGACTTTTTTTCTCACATGTGTGTCATAGATTTTGAAAAAAAAAAGATAAAAAAATAAGGTTTTATGACATAAATGAGATATCATAGAATGTCATATATATTTCATGTAGTATCTAATAAAACCATTCTGCTAGGGGAGTTAGTTTTTCAGAGGGTTAAGTAGATAAACCTCAATAGGTGCTGGGATCAATATAGAATTTCCTGGGAGAATAAATAATACAGCGATGTAGTTTTATTGTTCCTATTTTTTAAATTCAGTAGTGCAAATATTTTGGTACAGTCAGTCGTATTGTCAACCGCCAAGGCGAACAAAACCCTGTCCACACTCCTTGCAGGATTAATCTAGCCCCGTCCAGCACATGACACATTGGCCCAACCAATTTTGTTGAGGCCTGGATGAGTACTTGAGTCCTGGCATAGTTCTCTGCTACTCTCTCCTTTTTTTTGCCATAGTTCTCTGCTACTCTCTCCTTTTTTTTGCAGGTAAACGAGAGCTATATTAATTAGAAAGGAGAAGTATTACAGACATTGTTTAGAAGGGTTTGTACACACACAGGCACCGCACCCAACCACATCGCAGTGTGGGTATTTCACCTAGCTAACTGAGCCAACTCATGAGCTATTACATTCCGCTCTCGTTCTACCTAAAGGACCCTAACTTGTTGTAACAACTTCATCATGTCCTTTACCTCTGAGAAGAGGTGGCCTAAAGCTGATCTGTCCGCCTTGGATGTCGACAAGGCTGATACTACTTGGGAGCAATCTGTCTCCAGTATAATCGGCTTATTCCTGGGATTATTTGACTATGTTTTTTCTTCCCTTTGATCAATAATTTTTACATATTCAATCAACTTTATGAGAATGTAAATTATATATTTTGAAAATATATTTAATGCTAAATCTATAGATACAAAATTCATAATATTATTATATCTTGATTGAATTTATTCATTGATCAAAAGAAAGAAGAAAAGTCAAGTGAACCTAGAAATAAGCTTTCTACGGGACAAATGGAATTAGTATGAACTCACCCGTGCCTATAACACTATAAGAGTTGATTGTTCAACTATCCTAAAAGCCAAGCAAAACGTATTTACTATGATGTATCAAGTTTTGAATCCTCCGATCAAGCCTATATAAAGTCATGGAAAGCAAGTGTGTGAATTGAAATTTTGTATGATAGAAGGAGTACTTATATAACTTATTAGAGTGAGTAAGCTTGTAAATATCATTCACCTTCGATATATTTCGCGTACTACTCCGGAACCGGCGTAACGTATATATATTTAAATCATATTCTTACAAAACACACAAAAATCTATAGATCTTGTTCATCAGTAACATAATAATAACTAATAAGTTACAGTCCCCTGATATTAGACCTATGATTACGCTCAAAAGATCTGCATGCCCACGCGGCAAGGCAATGGTAGAGTTTGATAGCTTCCACGCGGCACTTCCTGGCAGCCCGAGCCAGCAAACATTTCGAGAGAAATCGTTGGCTGAAAACTAAAGATGTGAAAAACTATTAAGCTAGTGCTCAAAATAGTATTCTTTGTAATGACAACTTTACAGGGAAAATGTGATGGTGATGTGTGCTCCACTAAATTTGACTACGCCACAAAACTTGTCTTCTCCACGCAACACACAACGCACATATACAGTAGTTGGCTACCGTCCCTTGCTTGCCTATAAATGCACGCCTGGGCTGCTCACATTCCCATTGTCTTTAGCTCGTTGTTCTTACTTTAGTTCCTTCATCGACTCATCTCTCACGAGGAGTGGAAACTCTCTTGGATCATCTGCCATCTCAGCTTCGCTTTAGCTTGCAACCTTTGCCCATGGCTGCTTCTTCACGCGCTGCCATTGTGATCGTGGCCTTAGTTCTGTTGTCATCATCAGTGTCTCTCTTGCATGCGAGGACAATGCCAAGTGATCATCTTCATCTACGAGTGGACGTCGGGCAGACCGGCCCATCGTCATCAGCTTCTCAAGATTTGCCGAAACAAGCTTCCACGGCACCGCCGGCACTACCCGGCAAGCTTAGGCGGATCATCATACAGGTCCAGGGATCCGTGCCGAGCCCCGGCGTCGGTCACCATTAGCTCCATATTACTTTCTTCAACTAATATTTGGTTGGCATATACGTCGTCTCATACATAAAGTCACACGCAAGTTATTAGCCTGTCAGCTAGCTGTGTATATAAATTATGCATACACACAATGATCAAGATATGTGTACACGGATGGAGATTGATGCAGTTCTTATTTCCACCCTTTTGCTGACTTGATTTGTATCTTTCATCTTATATATAGTTTTTCCACACATGATGTATCAAAAATATACAATGAAAGATGAATAAACGAGTATTACAATATTGTACCCATCTGTATTATGGATCTGATGATTGTGATATGCTCTTTTCTTCCATTTGAAATGTATCTTGTTGCGTTAGAAAATTCGTGTTGCGCCATGAGACAATTATTATTCCCTTGTTTAGATGTAAGCAGGTTACTTGATTGAAGTTGCACCAAGTTGTTGTCTTCTCTTATAACGTACGTCTTGTTGCGTACATGGTTCTTCGTTGTCTTCAGCTCCATCTCGTGTTAGCGCATGACCAGGCGCTAACAACTGAGGACGTTTCATTGATGTAGCAGACTAAAAGACAAGTTTTTTATGATTTTATTCCTTTCGCATGGGTACCAAATAATATCCTTAGCTGGCCAGCCAATAGCCATCAGTTCCAATATAACCATCTGCAAACTCGCTAGGGCCTCCCAATATAACCATCTATCTGCAAACTCTTAAAACTTGAGTTTTTTGAAACTAACAGCACACATATGACCTCAGTTCCAATATAACCATCTGCACGTTTGCTATATACCGAATATGTAGTGTCCAGAGACTGACAAGAATTTGTAAATATTTTCAGTATTTTGCTTGTAATTACCAACTCAAGTTTTCTCACTATAAAATTAAACAAAACGTTAAGGGAATAAATTGTTGAAAGCGACGATGGCCATATTATTCGGAACTAGGATTCTTTTCCGACCAATATGGTGCAGACAATACATGCAGCTAATGTATCCGCTATGACTGATGAACCACAATCAACTTGAACTGGATTCTTTGATTTCTAAACAAACATTCTGTTCAATTCGAGTAAATTTTAAGTTGTATGGCTTTGTATGTAGTTTATATCTTTTATGAAATATCATACCTAATAGATCAACACATGTTTTCGACCTTTGTCTTCACATTTACAGAGTGGAGTCCAAACATATTAGCTATTAACAAAATAGGTGAAGAGCTAAGTTTTTAGAACTTTCTTATAGGCTTGTGATAATCATCAGGGTGTTAGGAGGCCATTCAACAATCATATTTGATACATAGATAGCAATTCACCCGGCGCAAAGAGTAATAGGTTAGCTGATTTTGAAGCACCTAAAATATTATTTTTAGTAATTATTTGACTTGCTTCACGCTTTTCACTTAAATGGCGCACTATAAATATATCATCTAGATATTATTAGAATCTTCAAAAAAAATGCATCCAAGTTATGTGTTGCACAAAATCATATAAACAGCATGCTCTTCATTGTCGCATAGAAATATTAACATAAGTTCCAACACATAGAAAGGAAATTTTAGAAATTAGGCATGTCTCCGAAATTACTATAACAGCCGAGTAGCATAATGTCATGGTCAAAGAAAAGGTAAGACTATTGCAGAGTAGTGACGAAATTTGGTTCTGAAAATAAGTGGCAAATTATGCTTGTTCAGAAGTGGTACCACAAAGTGCTACACGAGTTAACTGATTCCGCGCAAACACTTGCCAACGCACCTGACAGCTAGCTATCGCTGTCTCTCTCAATCATAGTAACCAGCAAACTGAAGCCGTCCAAATTGGAAGCGAATTGCCAGGTTTCGGCCTTCCATGCATGCACATTCGTCGCTATTCCGTGAAGTGTCCTGCAGCCATACTTTAGCCGACATCACATATTGGTAGCCCATTTCACATTAGATAGTCGCTCTTTGACTAATTTACACATTAACCATGCGTTACCTGGCCAGATTTAGTAATTTATATTTTTCTTTTGATTTTAGCTGTTGTTTTGTGAGACGCTGCTGCTAACCGTCGGAGGTGGGCCTGCTTTCTTGCTGACAGTGTTGAAGAAGGCTTTTCTTAGGGAATTATTCCATTCTTTGTTACATTGGCGACTGCGATTGTACTATAAAACTTTTTGGATGCATGTTCATGTACCGGGACATGGCTGACACGTGTTGTGCAGCTTTTGAGCAACAATGCCAGGCACCACATAAACTCTAGCTCCACCAATATTTCTGTTCTCTCGGATCAAACTCCACTAATATTTGCTCCACTAATATCTTGGGATCAAAAGGGGGTGAGATACATGCCAATTATTGTATCACCTGATGCAATGTGCTTGGTTCTATTCCTCTGAAATCTGTTATATATGTTGCTAGGTCGGCTATGAGACCTGTCAAAAAAAAAAAAGGTCGGCGATGAGAAGAGACCTTTCTGTTGTCTTTGTCTTTCAAATAACGCAATTGAACAGTTAAACGGCTAGGACAATAGACATCATTTACTTATGGATGCAAGTGAAACCGGGGTTGGAGTTCTATGCCTCTTATTTTCCAGGTCTCTTGTGTGAAGAAAAAACTTGACATTGCCAATACAAATACTCGAAAATTATAAAGTTCCTATATAAAATATATTTGTAATTTGAACATTTGAATTCTTAAATGATTCATACGCCACTTAACCGCAAAATTTATTTTGCAGTGAATAATTTAGGCTTGGATCAACCTATACGTCTTCTTCAAATGATTCTACTATCATTCAGTCATTTCAAAATGTGGGAAGTTATCACACTCATCCAAATGACTTGGAAAAATTAGTCATTTCGTAAGGGACGAATACCTTTTGGTTGACCACTAGTTTCTTGTTTTTATTTTTCTAAATGAACAAAATACAAACACAGACATCTTAAGATTCACAAAGTCAGGCGCATCGCTATCGACGTGGATATCGTCTCCTACTGAAAGAATTAGTAGTAGTAATTGCAACATTCTTGTCAAATCTAGAATTTAAACCCAAGTGAGTTGGTTCTACTACAACAAACCTATGCTTAGTTTGCCACTAATTTATATTTAACATGTAGCTATATGAATTTACTTTGGGTAACTTTCACTTCATATAAGTAATTAATCATCTTAAATATTTGCAGAGTTTGACAACATGTACCAAGCAATCCTTTTAATTAATGTACTTAGAACAACATGGTCTTACACGGACTAGTGTCATCCCGATACAGTCACTATCTCCCAATCTAGATAATGTAGTAATATCATTCGTGCTAATAAGTACATTGAATTTGCCGTCATGTATAACCGACCATGCATCATAAAATTAAAAGAGTGACTTTGCAATCCAGCAATTGGGTCATCATCTTCATAAAAAGTAAAAAAGAATGGAAAAAGGCATTAATTAGGTAATCAAAATTTTGTAGTCCGTCCTTGAGAGCCCACCGTTCACGAGTGGACCATCTGAAGCAATAAGCTGCATGGCAGGGTATCAGCCGCCGCTGCGGTTCTAAGGGGACCCAGTGGCTCGCGGAGCCACCGGCCATGTTTGACCTGCAGCTTGGGGCGAACTGAAATCAGCTTGGTACTTCAATCTTTTGGGATACTACTTCTACCATTTCGTTGCGTAGTTCATATATTGAAGAGCCCTTGGCAAGTATATGTCATAATGGAATTACATCCAAAAAATGGTTAAAACTTAGGGCGTTTTAACCCCTGGTGTCACATGCACGAGTCCTTCGCAAAGGTCACCCTACCCACTAACTCCGTTTGTGAACTGTCCTGATCAGCCAAGGGTAGCTCAGCTGGACGATAGGGGAGCGTGCTGAAGCGCATCTCCAAAACCATGTCGCATCAAATTCGGTCACCGTCCAAAGCATCGCCCTTCGAGGATTGTTTTTATTCTTCGTTCTTGTGAACTGATTGAGTCCAGTAAAACATGTTTTGTTCTTGTCATGCTACACGCGTGGCCACATCTATGTATTGGTAGTGCTTGGTGAGTGCTGTTGTCATCCTCTAGGTTCCTTTCCTAAAAAAAAAACTGCCACATCATTTTTGTTTTAGATGAACCGTGACAGATATTTTAGTTGCAATCAAAAAAGATCTTTGCAGTGGTCCTAATTTGGTCGTGAAATATGGCTTTATTGGGCTGGGCCTGTCGTCCTTATATACTAAAATGAAATGTTCTCCATTTTTTTTTAGACTCTCGGTCCAGGATGCTTTGGACCATTCCTCTGAACCTGCTGCAGCTCAGGCCCAGCAACAGGTTTGATGTCGTTGGGCCGTCCCTGGAGCCTAGTTTTCAGCATTCAGGTCTGTACGTACTGTTAGACAACAATCCGTATAGAATCGGCGATTTATTTTCTCCGTTTGTTTTTCTTTAGGACTGCTCGCTGCTCAGTGCTCAGTAGGCCTAGTGCTCAGTGAGGTTTGATGATGGTGTGCTGGAAAGGCGACGCGTCTGGACGGCCGGCGGCGTCGTAATCCCGCTCTGCTTGTAACCCGCAACGCACGGAGGGCCAGCCGGTCGGTGGGTCAACGAGTTGGGTTGAGCCAGCCACACAGATGGAGAAAGAAACAGCGGCGCCCTTTCTTGCGTTATACTTTCTTCGTCTTAAAATAATTAACGTTTTAGTTTTGGATATGAGAATTAAAAAGAAGTGTAAAAGATAGATATACAGAAAACGAGGAGGAGAGAGATAAAGACAAGGATATATTAAAAAGAGAGAAAGTTACATCGAGAAATGATACCCCAATGCCGATTTGGGTCAGCCCCTCTGCTTCTGGCTAACCCATCTTCACTTGAGACAACATGATGCCCCAATGCCGATTGCGCACGGGTAAGCACATGGATCGACGCCCCGCACCGTGCATGCATAGGCTTCCTGGCCGGGTCCCTCCAGAGGTGGCCGCAGAACCAAAGACCATTTGTACAGGGCGGGCGGGCGGGCGGGCGGGCATCGTGTGAAGCTGCGAACCCCGGCTGAGACATGAGGTCTCGACTCCCGAGTGTGGTGGATGGATTGGATCACCTTGGGTTGGGGCGACCCGGCCGGCGGTGGCGTAATCTCGCTCTGCTTGTAATCTTGCGTCACATGATCAAACGGACATGTTTGCTTTTGGCCGGCCCCTCTGCTTCTGGCTAACCCATCTTCAACACCATCTCAACGAACCCCACGTCCGCTGCAGACTGCACATGGATCGACGGTCCACGCCCGGCGCCGTGCATGCATAGGCTCCTCCTGGCCGGGTCCCTCCAGAGACCAGAGGTGGTTTGCCGTGGATCCAGGGCGCATGCATGCCTGACTCCTGTAGTTTGGATTCTTTGGAATTCCAACGGTGTCAGGTCTTGGTTGTGACGGAGGGATTGGAATGGAAGGAAGCACGCCTCGCGCGCGTTTACCGTCGGTGGAATGCAAAGCTGACGCTACAATCTATACTGCATTCAACGTCTGTACTAGACTGTAATAGTAGTAGTGGCGTGCTCGGTGCCGGGTCGCGGTAGGAAAGCGCCCCTCGCCTCGCCTTGGTTGCTTGTCACACGCACGCACGCGGTCGCGGCCTATGCCTGTCGGTCGGTGGGTATGGCGTGAGTGGGTTGGGAGGGACGGGGAAATAGTACGCGGTCGGCGACTGGGCGGCGTCGGCCCCCCTTCCTCTGCTGGCTCGTCTTTCGACCCATGCCCAGATTCCCGGCTGACGCATTAACCATGTTTTCATTTCCATCGAGTCAATGCGCGTGCTTTATTAGAGTCTGGGCTTTGGATTCAGAGCTACGGGGAATACAAGGACGGGCCCTGCTCCCGACCGTTGCGAATCCCCCGAGCACGCAAAACTGTTTTACGCTTGCGCGTGAGCTGGGTCAGCCTGCTTAACCCACATCAGAGCCTCATCCAAGTGTTGCTGTTCCCAGCTAATTCCCTCTCTACTTAACCCACATCAGAGCCTCACCGCCAGGTCAGCCTGCTACCCACGGTATACTACACAAGTGTGCCATCATGGTGCTCTTGAGCTTTGGATTAGAGATGACCCCAACCATCAAAGTTTCTCTGACATCATTTAGCATGCCTATTTTTTCTTTCAGCAAACGAAGGGAGTAGTTTAAGTTGATCGGCCTTTTTCCCAGGCCTGCTGCATCATCACATCAGCCTATCTATGGGCCTCATCTACTGAAAAGAAAAAACAAATTCAAAGCTCTGATGTGGGCCTCCACCCAGCGGCGACAAAAAGGACTCCATGAACAGCTGGGATGGCCCCTCAGGGAAATATAAAGGAATTAACTGAAAAGGGATGGAAGAAAAAGATGGAATAAAGAGCCAGCTTGGAGCTGGAATCATCAAACTTGCTGTTTTCAAATATCCTGTCCCTCGGTGCTTTCGCTGAGGGTCACTGTACTGTTAAATTCCATGCTATTTGAGCAGTATAAAACATTAAAAAAATCAAACTAAAGTAGGAGATAATCGAATGTATACAGTTTTCTTTTATGTTCACTCGCATCTGGGCATGGGGCACACGCAGCAATAAGACAGGACTTCGTAAAAAAAAAAATAATTGTTGTTCCCTAAACAATGTGGCGAATTAAACAATGGCGGCGCCGATCACGCTCACGAAGCATACGTTGTTGTTGTCCGGCTGGCGGGCCCGACCAGCTTCCCCTGTTCACATTGACCACGAAATGGATTGGCAATTTAGCACGCTGCTGTCTTTGGCCAGTAGATGACGTGCGCCTTTGTGCTAATCCACGTATTCTGAGGGCTAAACTGCAACCATCGAAGGTGACTACCAGCTGGTGGGAATAGAAAACCAATGGACGACAGCAATGTCCTGGCTTGCTGGATGTGACGAGGCGTAGGTTTTGGTGCAGAAGCAGATGACACAGCAAGAGAAATGTTGGACGTAATGTATATTTTAGTGATAATATAATAGCAAACCGTCACGTCCGCACGAGTGGCGCAATCTTGCTGGATCATCATCGATGTAACACGGACGAAGAAGAGTAAATGATACGACTGGGTTGCTTGATTGGTGGCTAACATTTTCTTAAAAAGAATATTGAGTGGAGATTAGATTTATTTTGCTACGAGGTTTTCAGACCTCAATATTGTCATATTTGTGTTGGACATTTTCTAGCTATACATTTTCTCGAATGAACAACACACTTTATGTTGTTATGTGGTTTTTCCACAATCATGAAGTATAAATAGATTCTCATGGTTCCGGCTAGGGACAAATGGAAACTCGAAGAGCACAAGGGCGAGGGAGGCGACATCAAGGACAAGAGAACCGCAAAGGAGGCAAAGCGGAAGAGCACGAGAGTGAGGGTTTGGTGACAAGGCAAAAGAGGCGACGTCAAGGACAAGGGGGTCATGATGGAGGCAAATCAGGAGAACACAAGACTGAGAGTTTGGCATCGAGGGTAAGGTGGCGGGCAATAACGAAGGTGGAGGAGCTGAGCGGCAGCTACAGGCAAACATGAGCATAGTTTCATTGTGCCAGTTGTTTTTATAAATAAGTTCTCACTAAACATTATAATTATTCTTAGGTTTTCTATATCCTAACATATTTATGAAATACTTTAGAAATTTAAGATTATTTTTAGATAGCTTATAGATATTCAATTTTAAGTTTTTTTTTCTGAAGAAGGGATAAAATGGACATATATAAATATATCTTTTCTCTCATGTATCTAAAACTTATTGTAAGCATCAATATTAGGTAAGTTACTAGAGATGCTTTATCTTTCGTAGAAAGATTTTATTACTGTGTACATAAAATAGGGAATTCTATAATATTACACTTTGACATTTGGTAGTATGATATTATCGGTAGGAACGCTCGCGGAGATCTCTTTTTGACAGTGAGAAAACAAAGTTGCAGCTACAGGCAAGAAGGCATGGCTGGCAAATAGTAGCCGGCAGATCTTTCAACGTCGCACGCGCCGCATTTTACCGTGCAGCAGCGTTTGGGGGGCCATTCGGAGTCTGTAGCGCATGTGGGCGCCGGGCCACTCAAATCCGACGGCAGACGCCACCGCAGCTCTGTAGCAACCGGGAACGTCGAAGACAACGAAATGGACGCCATATATTGGTGACGTTGAGGAGAAAAGGCGCAGATTCGCATGTGGTTACACGGATCGAACACAGATTCGTGTGCCCCAGCCCAGCACTTTGTCTTGCCCCAAATGGAGCTCATGTGCACGGCCTTCCTTTCCATTTCCCTGCCAATGCACATTGCCTGCGTCTTTTTCGGACTTTCTTGGCTGCGTGATTAAATGAGTCAAGTGGTAGGGAGAATGTGCTTGTGCGTGCGCATTCCAGATCTGGATCGCCTGAGTTTGGACCATGCATGCCATCAGACATGCGATCCAAAGCGCCAATGTCGGAAGAACATGTGTCTTGGTCGTGGCCAAAATTGCAAATGCGATTTATGTCGGGATTGGAATGCTCGTATTGCTGCTACATTCGTAGTAGTACATTCCTCAGTAGGTAGTAAATACATAGATGATGTTGATAGATAGGAAGTATACTAGTAGATGGATACATACAAACCCAGCCGCTGCCACACCCTTAAACCCAAATGACCGGCCGGCGTGCCCGTCACGACCGTTGGCGGTGGTCGGGGCGCGCGGACAGGTAGACCCGGCATTGTATCACTGTCTGCCCGACCTTGAACCCCGGCACGACGGTGAACCCGACGGCGAGGTCGTCGTCGCCGGCGCCGACGCTCTCCATGTAGACCTCGGAGAACCTGGACCCGGGCCGCGCCTGGAACACGGACGCCGAGCCGGCCTCGAACGCGTGGAAGAGGCAGTGCAGCAGCCACACGCGGCGCGCCATCTCCGCGAACCCGTCGAACCACGGCGTGCGCGGGAACGCCTCCACGGCGGCGCGGTGATGCTGCTCGACCCGCCCGCGGAAGAAGGCGGCCTCCATCCGCTCGTGCACCACCGAAACGTACCTCTCCCGCAGAAACTCCCGGAACGGGGCCCACCGCTGGTGGTTACCTCCAGCTCTAGAGGACTCGAGGAACGACGACGCCGGCGCGGATTTGAGCTCCGCGAACTCCTCAAAGAACGCGCGCCGGTCGAGAGATTCTCGGACTTGTAATAAGGCGCCCATGCCCAAATCTTTCCGGTGGAAGCTGGCGAACATCTTGAGCGCCACGTAAGATTCGAACGCGAACCTGGCGTCGCTTGGGTGACCCAGCTCCGCGCCCGGGTGCACGGCCGCGGCGGCGGCGACGGGGTCCCACCCGGCGGGCCCCATCGCGTCGAGCAACGTCTTGGAGAAGGCGCGGACGGACTTGGCGGCGTGGCGCAGCGCGGTGAGGAAATGCGTGGCGTTGAGGCCCGACAGGTGGAGCCCGTCCAGTGGGCCCGGGATGCGGTTGCGGGTGCGCTGCTGCTCCAGCTCCTCCTCCTCGTTCAGGGCGCGGCGGAGCGCGGCGGCCTGGGCGTCGCGCAGGCGGAGCTCGGCCTCCAGCTTCCGCGCGGTGACCTCGTAGGTGCACAGCAGATGGCGCTGCTCGTCGGCCTGCAGGGAAGCGAGAGATCCGGCGGCGGCGCTGCGTGCCGCCGCCGCGGCGGGGTCCCGCGCGTACCGCCGCTTCAGGTCCGACAGCCGCATCAGCTCCGCGACCACGCCGGCGTCCGCCGCCTGGATCGCCGCCGCGTCGTACGGGTGCTGCGCCACCTGCATCCGCGCGTACGCCGCCTTCACCGCCGACGCGCCCGCGAACAGGCTCGCCGCGAACGCGTGCTTCGCGGCGTCGTCCGGCACATTCCCCTTCTCCGCCGCCGCAGCGGGGGCCTTCTTCTCTGGGACCTTCTTCTCCGCGTTGTTCCTGAAGAAGGCGTCGAAGGAGTAGGCGGCGGCGAGGTTGCCGGACAGCTTCAGCTTGCTCAGCGAATTGATGGAGCTGTCCAGCGACTGGTCGAACTCGTCGCCCGCCACGGAGTAGGCCATCTCGGCGCCCGACGGAGTGCGCTTGCGGCGGAGGAGCCTTGCCAGCCGCCGGCCTATACCCCCCGTCTTGGGCTGCGGCGGCACGGACGGCATCATCGTCTCCATTGCTTCCTCTCACGCACTCTCTCTCTCTCTCTCCTTCTCCTAAGAGAAGAAGCTCACTCACTCCTCACTACTAGTACTTGCCTTTCTAGGCTGTGTGGAGTGAGAAGAAGGGAGGGAGGGAATGGAATGGAGTAGATTAATTAGCAGAATAATTAGAGGGGATGGTATGGACGCAGGGGCAGGGTATGGTACACTGCCATATAATACTAGATTATTCACTAGCACAATACTTAAGGATGCAGCAGACCGTGCCGTGATTAATCAAGTGGTCTGCGGTACAGAACAGAGAGAGGGGTGGGTTTTTTGCGTTGTTTAATGGCGGGTTTTGCTTAGGAGGGAGGCACACCGCCATGATTATTCCCCTACCGTGCATTTTTTTCGCTTTGACAGAACATTGGATTCGGATTCCTGATTTGATGGGTGCGTCGCAAAAAAAAGTATTCTAGGAATTTTTAAGGTTTCAAAGTATTCGTTGATGAGAACTTAAAGTACCAGCAGGGAGGCAACATGTAACCGGAAATGTTTCATGCATGGAACTAATCTCGTTTTACACCCGATCTAGTGCAGAAAACTTCTTTCTCCTACTGTAAAATAACGGATTCACTAGATTTTATATGACTGAAAGCTTTTAGTCACCTGTTTGTACCTTTGTGTTTTGTTGTGTTTTTTATAGGATTTCTTATATAATAATCAGAAATCATTGGATATAAATTAGATGGTTCATAAAAGATGACTAAAAGCTCCACATACTTTTAAGCGACTGAAAATTAGCAAGCCCCGTAAAATAAAAAGAAGACCTTTCTTTCATCCAACAAAAAGTCAAGTGACCAGTCGGCAGTACAGAGAGTACAGCCCCCGCAACACCCAACAGTTAAACGGCTGGATCATAATCAAGCTAGCACCACTAGCAAATTGGGCAAACACATTCATTCGGAATGATTTGAAATCGATGATCCGGGCCTACATGTCAGGTTCTGCCTTTGCGTGTAACAAGCAAACAAACAGGGGTCGTGTCTTCCTCACTGGGTCATTATTCACAGCACCATGACCATCATGCGTACAAATCGGTGGACCTAATTGGGAAATAGCGTTGCTTGATCTAATCGATCCGTTGTGTTTACGATGTAGGAGCTTAGAGCATTCACAATGCAACAATGTCTAAAGGAATCTTTTGGTTTAGGCACCCGTGAAACTCTAATGCAACCATTACAGGTATCGGTGCCTCAATGAAGAAAAAAAAACAAACAAACATGGATGAATGTAAATGCACCCGATGTCAACTAGTGAGAACAGTGAAATGTGTGTGTTGATTTTGCTTGGTTGGGACCTATTTTTTTCTGGCATCGATGACTCCGTTGTGAATGAAAGAAAGAAACAAACACCGATGCTAGATAATTTTGATTTGATAGCCCAGTCATCGGCACGACTGTGGCTGTTCTTATATGGGTTAGGAGTAAGGAGAGAATTTTTAGGCAGCTGTCGTACCTGAAAAACATCACTAGGTTTTGCTTTGTACGCAAGAGCTCTATACATCAACCATGGGAACTAAAAGTAGCTCTGATTCATTTTAAATGTAATATTTTTTTTTCAAAGTTATCCCTGCTCATTGCGAATGGGTGTTTCATAGGCACTTGAAACCCTACTAACGAACGGGTGGAATAATACACTGCCACTCAAATATTGTTGCATTGATGTTTCTTTTCCTAATGAGATTTTAGTATAGTCAAATCATGAAATTTTTTTTGGCTAGCTACTATATTAGTAAAGTTATATTCACCTATCATCCTTTTTTATCCCCATCAACTCCAGAACCTAGAAAAGGAGAATGTTAACAAGGTAGTATGATAAGCAAGACACGGCAAGCCTTGTCTTTTATACATGATAAGCACCTAACAAAGACGACAATGTTGATAGGGATTGTTGGCTCTAGAGCTTTGTTGAACGTTATTTTTTTTTGTTGGGTAAGGCTTTGTTGAACGTTGGTTAGGTCTACCATACAAACCGTAAGATATATGAAGTACAAGAGTTTGATGTTTGCCCCATTCCCGGGGAGTGTCTCGGTTAGTTTAATCCCCCAATGTTCCTTTTTAAACTTTTGAATTAGGCCGACATACCGGTGGTAAAATAGTTCAATTAGCTTTGGAACCCACACTATACACCTGAGCTCTATTATTATGAATCTCCTTCCAACGCGAGTTACAGGATTTTGTACTTCCTAGTTTCTAGTTAAAACAAAAAAGAGAAGTGTTTACGTCAGAAACTGCATCAGGTTCTCACCATTTTTTTAAAAAAAGTTTTGATAAGAAACTAGTAAAACTGAAACCTAACCAAGCGCACCCTTAATTGATGAGCTAAGGTTGAGCAATATAGCCTATTTATAGTCATAATTAAAATATATGATAGCAAGTCAAACTTTTTTTTTATCAGCTATAGCAAGTCGAACTTGAGTACAAATACTAGCACATTTCAGCCCTTGAACGTCGCTCGTTCGCTGGTAGGATAACGCATGGACGGAGCTTAGGCAAGTCAAAGTATCTTTGCATAAACAGCTTAGCTTAGGGTTATATTTGATGTACTTTTCTCTTAATTATCATTTGCAACATATAAGCTAAATATGGCAATATGGCAACGGGCACGACGCCCGCGGATAGAGTCGCCTCATGCTCGCACCCGCAATCCAAACCTCATGCCCGTGCCCGCGCCCGATATTTGTCATAGGCAGAAAACAATGTTCGTGCCCGCTATCCGCGGATACCCGATGTCCGCAGGCATGCCCGCCTGCCCGCCACAACGCCGATGCACGTGGCGGCGGTGACGACGACGGGCTGGGCTCGAAGCACGAGCAGCAGGGGGTGAGGCGTGCGATGCCGTAGGATTGAGCGGAGCCGGCATGCCTATGTGGCGAGGAGGTAAACCAGATGAAGAGAGGGATTTGCGGCATCCGAGAGACAAGCTCATCGCGCACGGATTGGAGGCGGACCTGCCGGAGTTGCAAGGGAAAGGAGGAGGGAACAGCCAGGCGCGACCACCAGATGCGGATGGGAACCTGAAGCTCGAACCTTGCTGCTAGATTTGGAGGAGAGCGGACCTCACGCTGAGATGCAGGAGGAGGAAGAAGAGATCGAATAGTTACGGCTACTGGGCACTTTTTTACTTTTTTTTTATCGTGAGATGGGCAGCACCTGAAAACGTATATAAATAATCAACATGCATCAAGGTTATTCAGCGGGTAGACGGGCATGCGGATACGGATAAGCCTTTGCTATGTCCGTTAAGGTTTTGCCTGTTGGGTTTGATATCATGCCCGTGCCCGTGTCCGTAGGCACAGAATAACAACCGTATTCACGCCCAATAGGTTTTTTGCCCGCGAGAATGCGGGCAAATCATACCCGTTGCCATCTTTAATATAAGCAATAGAATTATTCTCTTAATTATCACTTGCAACATATAAGCGATAGGATAATTATCACTTGTAACATATTTCCTCCGTTCTAATATAGTTGGCACTTTAGAGTCCGGTATGAGAATTAAGAAGAAGAGTAAAAGATAGGTGCATAGAAAACAAAGAGAAAAAAGATAGAGATAGAGATATATTAAAAAGAGAGAAAGATATATCGAAAAGTAAGAATATTAATTATTTTAGAATAATTAAAGAGGACTAGAATACTAATTATTTTGGGACGGAGAGAGTATAAGCGAATTGGAACCGTGAGCATTCACGTCGCAAAAAAAAAAAGGAACCGTGAGCATTTTCCTAAGCTACTGGAGTCAGTGGCCCAGGTACTCTCCATCAGCTTTTTTCGAAAGATCACTCCCCATCAGCTTGAGGAGCACCCCTAGGATCCTTGGACTGCAAAGATTGTGCACGAGATCGCGCATAGAAAATCGCCAGGCCCGTACTGATGAGAAAGATGCCGTGGACTCGCATGACTGTTTATTCCCAGAGTGGGACCCCTCCCTCCGTTTGACGCATCTCTGCCTCTTCGTTTCTTGGCGCGCTCTCCCTCTCCCTGCAGCAGCAGGTGCAGAGCAGGACGATCAGAGATCACGTGCAATTGCTGCAAGGATACTCCAGGATTTTTCTCTTCTCTTTTTTTTTTCTTTTTCATCTTTTATTTCGTCGTTCCTTTGTTCTTGTCAGATGCTATTAGCCCGTGCGCGCGTGAGAAATGTCATCATCATGAAAAGCAATACCATTGAGAAAGAGGAGGGAGTTCAGTCAATTCTAAACGAACACATAACACAGGTTCATCTACAGTTTGGCGCCCCCGTTCTCCAGACCACCATGTTCTCATGTTCCAGTTCTGAGTTCGGATGGAAAAATCAAAAGCCAAAGGTATCTTCCTAAGAAGACATGCACCTCCTACCATTGATTTGTTCTGGTGATACATATAATTAGGGACCATATTTTGCAAAGGTGGGAGATTGGAGTTTGGTAGGATCCTATTGTGGAATTTCCTCATAAGACATAGCTGGAATTTCAACTCTCGTTCGGACGAGGGAATCATCACCGTCAATGTTATATGAGGTCATATTGGATTTGCTCATGGAAGATTTCCTTCGCGGACAGACCGTAAACGAACGTGGGAGTGGTCTTTCCTCCTTAGCTTGAGTACGTGGGTGCGGTTTGTGCTCTTCACGTGGCTTTGTTGCTCTCCGTAGGTGTTTTTCAAGCAACCAACTAATCATGATCTACAATGAGTTAGGACAACATTTAAACAATAATCTAAACACAACAACCTTCATCTATAGAACCTAGCTGCCCTCAGCTAGTATCAACCTTGGAGCCAGGCCCGTGCTCACTCAACCATCCAATCACGCCCATGTAGCCACACAGGTTAAGATAGGTATCATCCCTTTCTCTCTCTCTCTTTTTTTACAAGAAAGTTCAGTGAATTCGTATTGTCGATGCTGTTGTCATGGCGTATCCCTTTCAGCGTTGTTATTTCAGTTTGAGTTAATACAAATTATTCATTTCAGTTTTAGATATTTCACAATTTTTCCTCAACCATGGTCGAAGTGAGCCCGACGTGAAAAAATGAAGTTTTTGTGATCAATATCTCATTTTCACCTTATATGCACCACCTAAACCTAGTCTTATGCACCTTATGGCATTCGGGTCTTTGTAAGAAAGTACGGCCTAGAGTCTAGAGATTGTATGGTACCGTCATCAGAGAGGAGAAGCATGATAGAGAGGAGGAGACTCTGTGGAACATGTCTCAGAGGAGATCAAACAATAAAGTCTTGGAGAGACACGACTATACAGTCTTAAGGATTGTAATATGCTCTTTGTATAACAGCTAGTTGGACGTTGGTACCTATATCCATGGTTCAGCTTCTAGGAAGTGCTCTTGGCCATTTTTAGATGTGAGTAAAATCAAAGAGGGCTAAGAGGAGAAGGGTAGAGCACTTGAGCAAAATTAGATATCTTCTATTGCTAGCAAAAATAACTTTGAGTATCTATACACTACTATAAGACTAGAGAGGCTTTGAGAGGAGTGAACTATGTTGTAAGTGTATCTAGCCTCCTAATTACGGTTTTGAGTAATTGACGTCAATACAATTAAAAAGGACTAATATTTCCATTGAGCAAGTGTACATTTTCATTCTAATTGTTGATGTATATGAGAGCAAGGAAATTAAAAGAGAAAGTGAAGAAAAGGCAACAAAGTGCAAATCTCGGAAAAAGGAGTATCTACGCTCAAGAATCAATGCTTAATATTTTTATATTTTCTCTTGAGTATAGCAATGCCATACTATCAAGAGGAACACAAAAGAAATAAGTGTTGAAAGACCAAGTGCTCAAATCACATTCCAAGAGTCAAATATTCCATTCCAAAACCTTTTTATCGGACAATGTCCGACCCTTTACGAACATTGTAGTCGGATTCCAGAGTAGTGGTGCTCATGGAGGAGTGGATCATGTCCTTGGGGGAATAGCACTTGCTGTGGGGTAGCGGAGATGGTCTGTGGCCTCACTCGAGGAGTAGTGGTGCTCATGGACAAGGACATCGTCATCGCATGATGAGAGGGATCAAAACTCTAAAGAAAGTACCAACGAGGAGTAGGGGAAGTCGACATCCTTCTAAGATCTCAAGCTAAAAATCATGAACATTCTTCACCCTTATCCTTTATGTTTCAGTAATTGTGTGCAAGTAGTATAGTAGGATTGAGTTGCGGCTTGTATAGGCTAATGCATTTGCTTCGCTTGCATTCAATCATGATCACTGACATAAGTAGGGTCTTGGCATAGTAGTTGCATCGGACACATTGTTAGTTGGAATCAGGTGTCGAGATTTGAAAGAATTAGCTAAAATTGTTAGACACTGTTTTGTCGTCCTCCACTTTTTCTCTGTCTTTTGGTCCTTACACTCTTGTAAGGAATTTCTAGCCTGTGGTTTATTTCAGATCTTTAACAATTGGATTTTTACATTGGTGATATTTCACCATATGACCATTTGCAATGTTGCTGCTAAGCTAGCCTGGCGGCGATCTGGTTTGCGTCGTTGGCCTCACGCTCATGGTAGCATTCACTGGACGCGTGAGGAAAGCACCTATCTTATCTATTATCACTTGGCTTGCAACTTTCTTGCTTATCGATTATTCTCAGCTCTGGACGAAATAAATGACTTCTGCTTCGTTTTCTCCATCCTACGCGCTATTGTCTGCTCCTCCCTCACGTCTAGTGCGTTGGTGCCAGGGCCTATGACTGAATTGGTAATACTATACCATGCCATCTATAACGCTTTCTCAGATGTATTGTTGTGCTAATAACAAATTGTTAGATTTCTTTTTAAAAGAAACTTTGGTAAGTTACTCGGAGGTCACCTGAACCTTTATTGCACGGGTAATAGAAAAACAGTCACTTCTTAACGTAACAAACAAGTGTACATGATGAAATTCCACGAAGGAAGGACAGATAGAAAACATATTACTCCATACATGAAAAAGGTCATGATTATTAGTGTTGTTAGGACCAGTGGAAGATCGTCTAGACAAGAAAAACCATTATGCAAGTTGAATGTATGCCCACCAACTGTTTTTTATGGTACGGTCTCATGAAGGTAAAAAAAAGGATTTTGTGATATCCAAGAAAAAAAAATCAAGTTAGGTAATACAACTATGCGAGGGCAGCACCCAATAGTGAGGGCGCACACCAAGGCCCATATGCCATTGTCGGGCCACCACCTAGGTCCTCTCTTTCTAGCAGGAAAATGAAGGCCCAAAAGTTTCCTTCTATTAAGACAATGACCTAACACAAGGAGGACACCTAGCCTAATTAGAAGTCACCACATGGAACAAGAAATTAAATAAGAGGACCACAAGACCCAAAGCAAATAAACACATGGCTTAATGAAAGGCAACCACATGGGACAATAAAACACAGATACATGGACTAATGACACTTGGACACCTGGCACATTGGTAGGTGTCCACATGTCACCATGGAAGTTCGACAAAGCAGCCCAATGCCAGGCAAAAGCGTGACACAACTAGGGATTGATGCGTTGACTCATGAAAGGTACTCCCTCCGTCCCATATTACTTGCCATTTTAGCTTCGAGCATGAATATTAAGAAGAGGTGAAAAAGGTGGATGCACAAGAAACAAGGAGAGAGAAAGAGATAGAGATGTATTAGAAAGATAGCAAAGTTGCATTGGGATACGAGAATGACAAGTAATTTGGATAAATTAGATGAGTGTATAATGAAAAGTAATATGGGACGAATCGAGCAAATATGTAGATAGCTAGACCAGTGAGAAGGGGAAACACGGCTCAAAGAAGGTGACATACAGACAACTGAGAGTTAAATATCTGGCCCAATATATGGTCAAAAGGTGTAGTACAAATGCGAAGTGAACATGTGGACCAATGAAAAAAAGAGCATATGGGCCATTAAGAGGTGGACATGTAGCTCAACGAAAGGTGGACATGTGTCCTAATAAGAGGTAAATGAATGACACAATTAGGGATGAACATGTGGTCCATTGCAAGGATGACACATGGTCCAACAAAAGGCTGACACGAAGGCAAATTTACAAGCCATCACGTGGTCATTTCTTAGTAGACACATCGACATTTTATTAGAAGTCTTTAGATAGATTTTATAGTGGCATGTTGATGTCCACAAGGGTTCTCAATCTTCCGAATGGTTTTGGTAAATTTGATTAAGGTGGAGGCAACACAAAAATTGATCCGTCTTTAGAACGACACGTTCCAAACCTCAGAATCGTAACACAATGTCTTCTCTGGTTATCAATCGATATTGCATGGTTGATCCCACCAAGTAGGCTAATCCCTACCTATGAATCAAGAACACAGGAAAGAATGCAACTAAATTGCCAAAGTATGATTAAACTCATGGGGTAGGTGTCTCACAAACCAATGAATGATGAAACTATCATCAACAAAAATAATCTAAGAAAAACTCAAAACCCAAAGAAGCAAAGATGGCTGTTTATGAAGACCCTAGGATCGTGAAAGATCCCTTGGACGCATTCCTAATTGGGCTCAGCTGGACACAAGACCCAAAGGCCAAAACAGGCAACACAACACCGTGACAGATTCTAGAACCTCTCTTGTTTCAAAAATTCCCATTGACTTCAGATGATTTTTGACATGAGACTGGTTTCATTGGAATGGTCTTCACCTTTGCTTTTCATGCATATGTAGAACATCCAAATTGAAACCATCCTAGGCGTCTGATTTAGTGCGGATTGATCCTATGGACTCCAAAGCAGATTTGATGTCTGTTTAAGTTGGGCCTCCACCTTGCCTTGCATGTCCTTGCTGGTACTCCACATTCCCAAATCCTTCTCCCATCGTCTCCTGATCCTCTCCGTAGTTCCAAATCATAATATAATCATTAGGTAGCAAAACATTCTCGAAGGTAACATATAAAGAAGAACGTAAGAACGAGCTCACCTCTAAATTAAGTTGTTGTGCATGAGCTGTAGTCATTGGACCTTACAAGTCCAGAGTTGTAGGTGTGTTGTGTGCATCCATAGAAGTGATGTCCTTATCACACATGTTGCATGCCATGCACTAGGTCATTGAGATGAGTGTCACATGCCACATTAACGTCCTACATGGCCTATTGCAGTTAACAACAGGTGTAACGAGAATGAATTTTGTGATTAAACGGTCCCCTATCAATCATGTAGCTATAAAAAACTATGACATAATATTTAATTATAAATGTGTGTTGGTTCTGTATGATACTAGAAGAGCTCACATATGTGGTGAAATCGTCATTTCATCACTGTGCTAATAGTGTGATGAAAATAATATGATGAGCATATTTTTGTCATAAATTCTTCACTAATTATTTGATACCAACCTGACTGATGGATTGGATTCATCATGGATGTGTAGATTTTTTACTATTAATTGCACCTAGCCATACACTAGAAGAATGCTTGGTGAGAAATGTTGTGGTCACCAAAACCAAAAAAGAGGACATTATCTTTTGCTGAAGGGCTACCTTTTATTTTTACTGAGTTTAATGGTTGGTGATGCTCCACCTACTAAATTGCTGCTATAGTTCAAGTCAGGTTCAAACATATATGGGAATTAAGTCTATTTATACATCCTATTAAATAGCAGTAATATAGTAGACACTCAATAGAGATGGTAATAAATATGGCAGTAATTTACCGCTATAGTATGTATAATGATGTAAGGTTCCGATATAGACTTTAGATAGCAATAATTTAGCATGCAAAGGGATCCCTTTTATTTCGGCTTTTCAACCTTACATAAATATAGATGGGTGGACCTTGGCTTTCCCTCATCTTTCTTGACATAACACAGTATACAAGCCGATAATGTAGCCTTCATGGAGGAACCTCTCAGTAGTCATTGTCATCATCGTCCTGCTCCTTATCTCCGTTGGTACGTTAATATGCATTAGCTATACAATATGTACTGCTAAATTTTGTCTAATTGTTTGACTAAGTTCCTTTTGTTCAATGTTTACCGCTAGTAATATTTTTATGCATTAATGCTGGCCTGTTCATATAGATATAAAGCGAGTTCAAGCAGAGGAGTGCTACTATTTGAGTGGTAAGTTTAAGGGGTTGTGTGTATGGTTGTCCAAATGCGCAACTACATGCAGAACTGAGGCATCGAACCAGAGGCTTGGCCAACACTACGATGGTGGCAAGTGTGTGGACATCCCTAGTAGATGCTGGTGTTCGAAACCATGCGTGAAAGCTTCGGTGACCACCATACCTTATGGGGTCTAGGGCACTGGTCAAGGGCCCATGACTGAATTGAGAATACCTGTTGACATGAAAATCACACGCGTGACCCGAGAGATTTGCTTGACTCTAGTATAGGCTTAACACAAAAAAAACCAGGGCATGCCAGTCGATTTTCCCTGCAAATTGACAAAGAAACGAATGATTAAATTCCACGAATCATCGGTCTAGGACAGGCCGATGAAGAAAACTGATAGTCACTGTTAGTGAAAACCAGCTGATGGCTATAAACGATAAAAATATTCAAAAAGTAAACTTTTGTATCGGCTCATCAGCAATTCAATAAATGAGTATTAAATGTTGCATAAGTAGTGCCGACGAGAACTAAATCGATAGAGCAAAGTCGATAGACTTATGACAAACACGCTAAAACTCGCTCTGTCGATGAAGGAAAGCTGATGGGCCAGAATTGATAGAAGTACAGTAATCATGCACAAAACTCTACCCTTCCATAGTGCCAAGTCTATAGATCTGGTAACTGGTATTGTAAATATGCCTCAAGATCACAGATCTAATCTTATTGAATAAAGGGGCAATCGACTTCTATTAATACATCATTAAACGCGCGAAACACTGAGAAGTTGATCGAACCGTGATAACTTATCGGCTAAACGTCCCGATAGAACCCTATCGACTCTACCTATGATCGAATCGTACCTAATCCTATCAAATCTGCGAGAGGTCAAAATCGATGCAGCCTCACTTGCTCGAGCAGATCGAACTTAATCGAGACAGTGCCCAAACAAAGCAAATAGAACTAAAAACTCTCCAATTATGGGTAAAATTGATAAGATGACTCGAGTATCAGATCTAAATCAAACTCATAAAACCTACTAAAGATTACAATAGATCGGACCTAACCGAGACAATATTGCAACCAAAAGTCGATAGTATAAACGCAATTAAGATCTAATTACCTGATAACTAGCAATTCTAAAGATAACAACTAGAATATCAAATCAATGAGAAAGTACTAATTGAAGTCGATAAAATTACCGAGGTTGACTAATCCAAGTCTCTCGCTGAGATCGGAGCCGATGCAGCCCACACGAGACGAGAATTTCGTCGAGAAAAGATTTGGCGATGCACCGAATTGTATTGAACGGAAGTGTTGTTTTTTCTCGTACAGACCCTATTACATATTTATAGCTCCGTGCAAGGGGTTCTGACCCGACTTGGTCAGGACTCTTAAAGAAACAAACTAGACTTATTTCTAAATAAACTCTAAACTAAAACAGAAAGAGATAAAATAACCCTATCAGGCCCACTTTATTCCTTTCAGTCGTTGAGCTTCGCTGACTTTGGTCGACTTCAACCCTCAGCCTCTGACCAATGGGACTGGTCCAAATTCTAGTGCCAACACATGCCCTCCGAGTCCGGGATACGAAATCTTCATGCGTCGGATTTTATATCCTCATTTACCGCGCGTCTTTACCGCAACCTATCAGCGTCTCATCCTTATTAATGCATCTTCTTCCTTCTTTCATTTTTACCCAAGCTTGACCTTTCCACCTTCTTCTCTCTCCTCTGTTTCACCAGTGCATTCCCTCTATCTCAGGCAACTCCGGATTCAAGCACCGACAAGTGCCAATGACTTCAACCTCAGCGATGGTAACGTCGCAGAATGTTCCTGAGGTAAACTTCTTCTCCGCTTTCTTTTACCTTGAGATCTTATCCTCTGAGTCAATCTTGCTAAGTTCTTATTTACTGTTCATAGATTCACACTTGCTGTAGCACTAATATTTGCTTCTTTATTGATTTTGGCACGCTCCTTCTTTTTCATAGGAACTCAAGAACCAAGTTTGCATCCCCTCTGTCACATATCCCCATCATTATTATCTACGACCTTGCGGCAATCCAGATCCAGTAGAATTTATTAATTTTGAAACCAATAGGATCCCCCTCAAAACGAGGATTGCCTCTTAAGATGAATGGAAATCTGTTTTTCGGTTCTGGCCATCAGAGATCAAAGGGTGGAGAAATTGGTACCAAAGAGTAACCACTAGCCGCGCTTCAACCCTGCTTAATGCTCAAATTGATTATTCGATCACTCTGTCATTGGCCAACATGGAGAAAAACGAACCAATCTTGGCTACTGCCTCATATTTCTGGTCTGACGCCCTTAATGCCTTCCTTTTCAATGACAGCCCTATGGCTCCATCTCTACTGGACGTCTTCGTGTTAACTTTCCATGAATATCTCTACCACCCATGACCCCTTCACTTTCCAGACAAATCCCAAACGTCTTGAGCACAAATTTTTCGCAAAAGATCTTGGCAGTTGGGCCAAATATATCCCCGAACATGTGGCTAGACCATTTCATCTTCTGTGGATCATCTGTTAACCCTACTTCCAATTTCCAAGGCATGGCTGAATCTTTGGCCGATGGTACACCCATCCCTCTTGGCCGTTATCTGCTTGGAGCAGTCTACCAACTCCTTCACTGGGTTGTTGTAAACCAGCAGCTTAATCAAACTATGAGAGCAGGAGGCCCCTGATGGTTTATTCAACTTTCAATAAATATTCATTTTGCTAAAGTCATGAAATTCAAAGCTTTCATTGCATATTCCTTCCCATCCACCGAATTTCCCGAACCTGAAGAGGCCAGTATTCGCTGCACATCTCTAGGTCAAGCTGCATCGAGAGCTCTTGGATGCAAAACCACTCTAGCTGCCTTCAACGACTTCTTCCAACTTTTCTTTAATGGTGTAGTTCGGAAGAATCAGACATGGTTTCCCTACGAAGAATTACCTTTTGAGAACCCATCAGCCTTTCGTCCTGATGATCCCACAGCCGATGATGAATCAAAAGCAATTTTTCTATTCTGCATCACCCCAACCATCCTCCCTGTCGACTTCTATGGTGGTCAACATAAAACTCGATCATACAAGTTCTATCACCCATCAGTGATTGCTCGTCAGCTCGACTTTGGTCAATTGCCAGTCCATCTCTTCTTCATCGATCGTCTCTGAGCTCGTCAAGAATTAAAGACTTCACTAGAACTGATCAAGATTAGGGGTCTAACTGATGACATCGTGGTGGGTGATTATAATGGCATCATTTTGTCACCCTCCGCATCATACCTCTTCATCAAATGGTGGGGAGAATGGAAGCAGCATCTTTTTTGCAATAACCTAACTCACCATTTCATCGGCTTTGTGGACAAGGTAAACTTCTTCGATCTTGTGGAATACTTATTTTACGGGTATCCATAGTTATGCCTAAGTCGGTAGATGACTGGGAACCTCATCCATAAGGGAACCGACCGAGTGAGCTTAGAGCACAAGACAATTAGAGATAGACTTTCTATGTGAATCCTTGTAGACTACAAGTAGGAATCTTTATATACCCCTTGCCGACCGGATATATAAGGTGGTAGGGAACCCCAATCAAGGGACACGAAACACAACATCAATACAAATCACAGAACACAGAACATAGGGTTTTTACTCTCATCGAGAGGACCCGAACCTGTCTAAATTGACGTCTTGTGTCTTAACCATCGAGTTCTTAATCCCGATGTAGCCCCATAAATTTATTGCCGAGTAGAAGTCTCGACAGTTGGTGCGCCAGGTAGGGGACAAGGCTCATCGGGATTCACCGTCGACTTCGATGGCCGAGATTCCCACCATCTAGTACTTGCCGGACTTCAAGATCTCTTTTAGGTCGCTCAACTTCATCTTCGACTCCAACGGAGTGCTAAGCCTCGACGACCATCAATCCGACTCGGCCGCAACCAATCTCATGACGCGATCACCGAGCCCGTCAGATCTGATCCCCGCATTGGTTCCACTCGGATTCAGCGACACAGATCTACCCGCCAGGTACGACTCTACTCCTTTGATGAGGACTCAGATGAATCTACATGCCCTTATCCTTTGGCCATTAATATGGTCGAGGTTTATGAGAACCCAACCGATGATGGGGATAATGACAACAATTATGATGGTCTTGCTAACGACAACGAGGGACGTGGTGAGGAAGGCCAAAGGGTTGATGACCCCGAAGAGGTACCACCTTCGAACAGTCACCGCCGCTGACCGAGAGGATCACGTGGATCCCGATTGGCGCAACGGCTAGACCTCGGGGACTGGGAGATTGAAGTAGATGGCGTCAAGGTCTACGACACCCCTCAGAACAACATCACCGGAGCGAAGACGTTGCTTGACAGCTTGATGGTTGATGAAGCATACCAAACTCCGGTGATGCATAAGGCAGTGGCCATGCTCAAAGTAGCTGCTGTTCAAGACGCGGCCAGGGACGAACCACAGCCAGTGGCAAGTTCTAGCCATGCAACTTCTCGTGGCCGACAACGTAGCGATCTGAGGAATTCCATGAGACCCCATGACAGTCGAGATTCTATCGAATCTCGTACTGAAGAGCGGATTCGGGATGACCAGCACCACGAGGAGGAGCGCCGCGACCAGAGGATCGATGACCGATGGGACGACCGACAGCGCAATACACCTCCAAGAGACAACCACGACGATCCACGTCGACGAGACGATCGGGACCGGCGTGAAAACCATGGGACCGGCGTGAAAACCATGATAAAGACAATCAGCGTCGTCATCATAGTGATGACGTAGGCCCTCGTCATAATTGCCGTGCGTCTTCACCTTCCCGGTCGCTAGATCAAGAACGGAGGTCAGTCACCCCTAATGAGGATGAATTCGATGGGATCAAGGCTTACATATCAGAGCTTCATAACGCTCGGTGGCCAAATGGATTCAAGCTGGTCCTCATCGAGAAGTATGATGGTTAGACCAACCCTTGGGAGTGGCTTCAACTTTACAACATGTCGATTCGGTCGGCAGGAGGCGACACCTATGTGATGGCCAACTATCTACCGGTCTGTCTCAAGCCATCCGTTCGGATTTGGCTCACATCAATCCCGGGTCGATTACTTCATGGGGCGACCTCAACAAGAAGTTCATTGAGAGCTTCCAAGCTACCTGCAACCGGCCAGGCAATCACTTCGACCTCACTCGGATCAAGCAGAAGGCTGACGAATCCTTACGCGACTACATCAAGGGGTTCTATGCCAAGAATGTCCAGAGCGATGAGCTAGTTCGGGAGATCGGTCGAAGGAATCATGACCTCAAGCTGACCGGTCAAGAGTGCTTCGAGATTGCTGATGAGTTCACATTCAGAGAGTCGGCCTTATATGACATCCGAGGCAAAGGCAAGGAGAAGCGCTCGAACAAGCCGGAGTCCTCCAAGAAGGACAAGAAGCAAAAGACTGAGAACATGGTTGCTGTAGTAGACCGAAAGAGGAAAAATCCTCGGACGAACCAGTAGACCATGGATGACTTGCTAAGTGGCCCATGCCTATGGCATCCAAAGGGAAACCACAAAGCAAAAGACTATTACCGGCTGAAGGGCTTCTCGACTGCCACGTTGAAGGTGGCCAAAGATCCGCCAAGGCGCAACGGCAAGGATAAAGCCAATGACGGTGACGACAAGGACGAGGATGCAGAGTTCCAAGAGCCCCAAAAGGAAGTCAATTTCATCTTTGGAGGCCCGGATGCCTACACATCCAAGTGCTAGCAAAAGCTAGAGCTACGTGAGATCAACTCTGTAGAGCCTGCCGCGCCCGAGTACATGAGGTGGTCTGAAGTACCGATTACTTTTGGTCGCGATCCGATAGTGCTCGCGGCAACGATGAAGGGGGTCAAGTTCAACAAAGTACTCATCAACGGAGGAAGCCGTCTGGACTTGATCTTCACCAAGACCCTTACGGAGTTAGGCTTGTCGGTCGGTGACTTGCAGCCGAGTTCCTCTCCCTTTCATGGGATCGTGCCCGGCAAGACCTCTATTCCTATTGGACAGATCGCTCTGCCTCTCACCTTTGGGACCCATGAGAACTTCAGGACTGAGCGTGTCATCTTCCAGGTAGTCGACTTTGAGTCTGCCTACCATGCCATCCTCGGCAAACCGGCGATGGCGAAATTCATGGCGGTCCTGCACTACCCATATCTCACTCTCAAGATGGCAGGCCCCAAGGAAACCATCTCCCTCCACTCTAACCTTCGGAATTCTTTCAATTGCGATGTGCAGAGTTGTGAGATGGCCGACCGACAGTTGATGCTGTCTGATCGGCTAGAGATCCAGAAGGCAGTCGGCAGTCAGGAGCGGACTGATGTGGAGGTCCCCGTGAAGAAGCCCACCAAAGACAAGATCCAGACGGATGATGTCCCTACGAAGGAAGTTTTGCTCGACCTAGAGGACCCTGCTAAGATCACTTATGCAGGGGCCGAACTCGATGAGAAATAGGAACTCACGCTCACTCTTTTTCTCCAGGAAAATAGGGACATCTTTGCATGGAAGCCCTCTAACGTGCCGGGAGTTCCTAGGGAAAAGATTGAGCACGAGCTAAGGGTGCCTCCTGGGGCCACCCCCATCAAGCAAAGGCTTAGAAGGTTCACACAAGACCGCAAGGACGCCATGAAGAAGGAAATAGCTAGATTGTTAGATCCTAAGTTTATAAGGGAAGTGTACCATCCTGACTGGCTCGCAAACCCAACCCTTGTACCTAAGAAGAATAAAGAGTGGCGGATGTGTGTCGATTATACCAATTTGAACAAGGTCTGCCCTAAAGACCCTTTCGCCCTATCACGTATTGATCAGATTGTAGACTCAACAGTTGTGTGTGAGCTTTTAAGCTTTCTGGATGCCTATTCAGGCTATCACCAGATCCCACTGAAAGTCGAAGATCAAATCAAGACTTCCTTTATAACTCCCTTCGACACCTATTGCTATACTACTATGCCATTCGGTCTGAAAAATGCTGGCGCGACTTACAACGTGGTATTCAACGCTGCCTCGAAACTCAGATCGGTCGGAACGTAGAAGCGTATGTTGACGACATCGTGGTAATGACTTAGAACGTTGAAGAACTTCTCTCTAACCTGGCAGAGATGTTTGACAACTTGAGACGTTACTCGATGAAGTTGAACCCTAAAAAGTGTGTTTTTAGGGTTCCTTCGGGAAAGCTACTCGGTTACATCGTTTTGAAACGAGGTATAGAGGCTAACCGGGATAAAAACAAAACGATCATTAATATGGGGCCACCTAATTCCCAAAGGGATGTCTAGAAGCCAACTGGGTGTACGGCTTCCTTGAGTTGTTTTATCTCCCGACTGGGGGTCAGGGGTCTACCATTTTTTAAACTGCTCAAAAAGCAGGATGACTTCGTCTGGACAATAGAGGCGTAGTCGGCGTTGGATGAGTTGAAGGTCCACCTCTGCAATATTCCAGTCCTGGTGCCTCCAGAGCCATAAGAAAAGCATTAGCTCTACATATCGGCCACAACACAAGTTGTGAGCACCGTGTTAGCAGTCGACCGAGAGGAAGAGGGTCACGTACAAAAAGTACAACACCTGATGTATTTCGTCAGTGAGGTCCTTAGTGCCTCCAAAACACGATATCATCAGATCTTGAAGCTGCTATATGTGCTCTTGATCACATCGAGGAAGTTTAAGCACTATTTTCACGCTCATCCTATTGAAGTTCAAACAACCTTTGCACTCGAGGAAGTCCTGAACAACCGAGAAGCTGAAGGAAAAATTGCCAAGTGGGCAGTTGAACTCGGTCAGTTCACCATTACGTTTGTACCCCGCTTGGCAATCAAAGTACAAGCATTAGCTGACTTTGTTTCCGAGTAGACAGAAATTCAGATGCCGCCTGCACCGCAAGATATTGAGTACTGGAAAATGTACTTTGACGGATCCCTCCAGTTATCTGGAGCGGGTGTAGGAATTATCCTCATGTCACCACAAGGGGAAAAGCTCCGGTATGTCCTCCAGATCATGTGTGTCGTGTCTAACAACACTGCGGAATATGTGGCTCTTCTATACGGTCTGCGCATTGTTGCATCACTTGGTATTCAGCATCTTGACATCTTTGGTGATTTGGCTCTGGTCATCAACCAAGTCACTAAGGACTGGAACTGTGTGGATGACAATATGGCTGCCTACTGCCAAGAAGTAAGAAAGCTTGAAGACAAATTCGATGGACCGAAGTTCATGCATGTTCTTCGAGATAATAACCAAGCGGCTGATGAATTAGCCAAGATAGGATTGTCTCGATCAATTGTCCCACCTGGCGTTTTCCTACACACCCTGTATTCTTTCACTATTTCTCCTCGGTCTGACGTCTTAACGACCGATGTTGCTGAGCTGGTAGATGATATCAACATAAAGACTGACTGGCGCGACCTGATTGTCCAATTTTTGACTAAGGGGACGCTGCCTCTGGATCATAATGAGCAACAAAGGTTAAAGGCAAGATGTCGAGGATATTTGATGGTGGATGACCTACTCTATCGACAAGGAAGTTCGAATATCTTGATGTGATGTATCTCAATTCCAGAAGGCAAAGCGTTGATGGAAGAAATCCATTAAGGAGTATGTGGCAACCATGCGGCTTCCAAGACTTTGATCGACAAAGCCTTCCCGCAAGGGTTCTGTTGGCCTACAGCGGTCGAAGATGCACACCAGGTCGTTCGGAAGTGTGAAGGTTGTCAATTCTTCGCTCAACAGACACGCGTGCCTTCGCAGCAACTTCAGATGATACCTATGACTTGGCCTTTTGCAGTCTGGGGGCTTGACATTGTCGGTCCTTTCAAGAAAGCGCCAGGCGGGTTCACTCATTTGTTTGTTGCTATTGACAAATTCACCAAGTGAATTGAAGCAAAGTCAGTCGGTAAGATAACTTCAAAGAAGGTGGTCGAGTTTGTCAGGGAGGTTTTCACTTGATTTGGAGTTCCTCATGATATCATAACTGACAATGGTACTCAGTTTACATCTGAGGAGTTCTGTGACTTTGCCGATAAGATGGGAATAAAAATCCACTTTGCATTAATGACTCATCATCAAAGCAATGGGCAGGTCGAAAGGGCCAATGGTATGATTCTTCAGGGGTTGAAGCCCCGAATATTTGACAGGCTCAAACCGTATGTCGGTCAGTGGTTTCGAGAGCCGCCTTTGGTTCTCTAGGGGCTGCACACTAATGTCAGTCGGGCAACTGGCCAGTCACCTTTCTCGTTGGTCTACGGCTCCGAGGCTATGCTACCGACCGAGGTAAACCTCGTATCAGAGCAAGTCAAGGGATATGGCGAGAAGCTTTCTGAAGACAACCGAGTGATTGAGTTGATTGCAGCAGAGGAGTTGCATGATCGCGCTCTGTTTCGGTCGGCAGTATACCAGCAAGGCTTGTGACGATATTATGATAAAAATGTTCGCAGTCACTAGTTTAATGTTGGGGATTTAGTGCTGTGATGAGTGCAATCAACCAAGAATTGGCACAAGTTATCCCCTAAATGGGAAGGACCTTATGTGGTCAAAGAAGTTACTCGGTCGGGGGCTTATCGACTGATGTATGAAGATGGCGATGACGTACCAAATTCATGGAAATTCAACCAGCTATGTCGCTTTTATACTTAGTCTTTTCCTTGTATTTTCATACATTATTATTGAATGAAATTCTTAGTCTTTTTGATGGAAGATGTTTTTGATTTCATTCTTATTTGTCTCGATTCCTTAATTTATAACATTAAACAATCGAGCCAGGGGGCTAGTAATAATGTCCCATTACTCCTTAACCTTGACAAAATCTAGTTTTGGATTTTTCCGACCGACTTTTCATAATATTGACATGGTCTAAAGTTTTTTGGTCTTACGCTGGAACATTCTGGTTATACAATTTATAATGCACAACAGACTGCCACTACACAAAACCCAGAGCCAAAGAGTGAGAGGTCATGTGTCGATTGGTCGATTCTGCTTGTTACACAGTTATAAATTAAAACCTAATATGCTAAGGCAGACCGGTGCAACTTCTATTTTTTTTTGTCTAAAAGACTTAAGGTGAAAAGGTCTAAGTGCTATAGCGCGACTAACGTAGCTTGGCGCCGACTGATTTGCCCTAAGTAACAGGAGATTGCCTTTATGACTATTTAGTTGATTTTTCCAAACTTGTTTAGTAGCTAAGCAAGCATAAGAATTAATATTCATATTTACATGGAGACAATATTATTTTTCTGATTCAAATACTATTAATGTTTGCTAACATTATAGATATTACAGCTCCTGTGAAGGAGAAGAGGCATCATTATGGACTAAGACGGTACAATAGGGTCGACCTCTACATTATGGACTAAGGCACGGGAGGTTTCTAGCATGGAATCCATAAGCAATTGACGTTGATCGACCTCAAGTCAGGGTTGAAGCCCTCCTTGACTTTGTCCAATGGCAGAGCAGGAGACCAAGATTGGCAAATCGCCAGTACTTGACTCCTGGCCTCGATTGCCACTCTTCTAGTTTATTGGCGATCACCTCCGATGCGTGCTCCAGCAAGTACTCCAAGGAGTGCCCGGTCTTCTCCACTTGGTTAGCATGTATATAATCCAATGCTTACCGAGCGCTGTAAGATATGGCTACAAAAGTCATAAAGGGTATTAGATGATGAAGTCCAGAAGTGATGATAGAAGACTTAAAAGGATAGCTTACTGGCAAGTTTACATTTGAAAGACTTGGAATTGCTCTTAGCCTCCTCAAGCTTTCCTTCGGTCTCCTCCAGTTTCTTCTTCAGTTGAGTGATCTCGGCGCTCTACTCTCTGACCAACTTGGAGAGGTCATTCTTCTTAGCAGTTAGAGCATCTAAGAATCTCTGTTGGTTTGAAGTTAACTTTTCTAGGTCGGCGACCTTCTTATCACGAGCTTAAAACACAAATAAAGACTTTAGCGTTAGAGTGAGTAAGAAGCAAATAGAAGTTGGTCTGCAATTTTACCAACAACATTAACATGACTTTGCTCCAGAGCTTCAGTCACTTCCTTATGATCGGTCTGCAGCTTCTCCATTTGCCTTCTAGCCTGAGAGAGCTACTCGTCGGTAACTGCTAACAACAAGTCAATACCTCGAAAGGAGAAGTTTGAATGCACAAGATGTCAGGGACTTACCAAAAGTTTTGGCCTCGAGATATTCAATCCTGGCCTGCTTCTTCTCCATAAGAGAATATATTCTCTGATATGAAGAAGGGTATGGTTAGTTGGAAGAATGATTCATGGAAGAAAAAACTTGGTATTGATGTACCTTGTTGGCCTCTCGGTGCTGATGCATGACGTCCATGTCCTCAGCTTCTGGCCGACCCAATGAGTCCTCGACCAATACGGCCTTACCCTTATAATGGGGAGAATACATGCCAGTCGGGGAAGGATTAACTGTCTGAGGAGCAGACATCAGCAGTAGCTTGGGCACTGGAGCATTGGGCGACTTCCTCGGCTCGGTCTACGCACTTGATGGTGTGCGGATCGGCTGAGGCGGGTCGGCCGGTCGAGTAGTAGGAGCTAGTTGAGTGTCTTGAGACCCTTGGGCGCTCTGAGCATCACTTGACCGACCGCTATGATTGCCAAAGAGCATAACATTAAAGCTTAACAGATAGTTGACAATAACAACGATGAAGAATCGAAAACACGAAGAAACCTACCAGGAGGCTTGTTTGATTTTGATTCGACAGACTCTCTTCTTTGTAGAAGTGGTCTGCGAGTCAGCATTCTTCCTCTTTGAGGAGGACTTGGCGGCTTCATCAGTCTTCTCAACCACTGTTGCACCACTCTCTAATTTGCTCAGGGGCTCCGACTGGCTTGATGGTCGGTCACAGTGTGCAAGGGTTGGTAGGCTGGTATCTTGGCGGCGCTCCTCCTCATCATCATCGTCATCTCCCACATATTGCCGATGATGGTGAGCGGTTTGTTTTACTCGTCGGCTGGGGGAGGGCAAGTCGGGGCGAGGAGACGCAGTGGAGACGTTGGCGATCACCTCTTCGGTTGGTCGGGTGCCTGCTAAAGAGCCGGTTCCACTAGTGCCAGTCTACGATGGCTTTTCAACATAATCCGGTCCCTCGGCATCGGTCGGAGGGAGCGGAGGGTGTGACACATAATTGTCCAGAATCTGCAAGAACATCAAGATATCACATACCGTGATTATTCAAAAGGACGTCGGAATTATTCAAGATGACCGAGTGCCCATGTTGTATGACTTCACGATTAAGAGATGATCTTGAATGATTTCTCCTTCAAACATCTTTGATAACCATGATCGACGCAGAGTGGAGTTTAGTAGATCAGGCACATCCGTCGTCTCGTCGTCGATGGCATACTTGCAAGCGGGGTGGCTCTGTTTCTTCAATGGCTGGACTCGACGCACTATAAATCTCTTTGCTATGGTAATGCCGTCGACCCCTTCATTCTTTAGTTCTTCAATTTTCTCTAGCAGAGCGACCACTTGGGGGTCGGCTGGGTCAGGTCTCTCTGAGCACCGCGTCTGGGGAATTGCCTTGGCACCAGAGAAGTCGGTAAGAATAGGAGGAGGATTGTCATAGTAAAACCACTCGTCCTTCAAGTCCTTGTTCCCGGTCTTCAATGGCACGTTGATGTAAGCCTCCTTCTTGCACAACTAAAAACCGACTCCACCTATGGCGACTTGGTTTTCTGTAATTGACAGCGGTCGGAGGACAAAAAGATGGCTGAACAAAGTAAAATAGGGCAGAATGCCCAGAAAAGCTTCGCACATATGCACGAAGATAGCAATATGAAGGATGGAGTTGGGATTGAGGTTGACGAGCTCAATCCTATAGAAAAAAGGAGCCCGCGCAGAAAACTGCAGCAGGGAACTCCGAAGCCATGCTCAAAAAACGAGCAGAAAACCACGATTTATTTATGGATTGGAAGGGGGTGAGTCTCTTTCGGTACCTTCCAGTCGATGCGAGCTTGCTCCAAGAGGATGTCATCCACCACCATTTTGTTCAGATCAATGGTGGAAATATTGCTCTTTAAGAACTCTCGTAGCTGGTTCAGGATCTCCAGCTCCGAGGAGGAGGACTCAGCGACGGCGGCGGCCTTCTTGGATGATTTACGAGGCATCTTTGAGGAATGCAATCATACAGTGGATCTAAACCCTAGCTAGCTCTTGGGGGCTTGATGGCGATGAAAGATCTGCGACGGCGATGAGAGAAAGCACTAACCCTAGCTCTGGAAGTAGAGGAGTCGCAAGAACAGAGGAGGCACGAGGAAGACGAGGCGCTGTGTGCAAATGGCGGCGTGGACTTGGAGTCAACAGTCCTATGCCCTTTTTATACCTTTGCCTTTTTGACCTTGTCTCTGAGTCCCATGGGCTGGTATGGGCCGCACAGTGACGGATTTTTCCGCCTAATAATAATAAAAATGTAAAAGGTTGTATTCTTTGAAAAGAATTGGAGCTATAAACTTTGAGAAATAATCTCGGGGGCTTCTTTGATGAGAAGCAGTGGCAAATCCACTTAAAAATACTTCCCGTATCTATGTGATTTGATGATCATGAAACAGAGGACTTGATGGTCATACGGGTATAAGTTCAAAAGATAAGTTATTGATTCATGTCAGTAATTAATTATCAAAACTGGACTTATATTGAGTAGAGTGACAATTCATTAAAGAAAACTATACTTTGATTGATGTCATTTAGCTTAGTACTATTATATGATTGATGTCATATTCTTTTATGTGGGCTAAAACATGATTGATGTCATGAAATTTTGATCCACAAGTCACTCGGACAAGCGTGTGTATCACACGGACTTTCTATTAATCGGTCGGCAAGATTGATGTCTTGCTAACTGACCTTCTGGTTTGATGATCAGGAGTTTACTTAAGCTCGAACTTGATGGTTTAAGTAAATTATATATAACAAAATGTTAAGAGCTAATATTATTAGACTCTTGCATTATTTGTTATTCTCCAAATTATACAAGAGTCGGGGGCTAGACCTGATCAGGTGGACCTAGTCGGCGCACCAGATCCATCAGGAACTTCAATCAAGAGGTCTTCTTAATTTATGATGTTGTCACATAATCTTGGAGATCACTCGGCAGGTCAAAGATCAAAATTCGGAAGCACTCGGGGGTTGCTGTGGAATACTTACCTTACGGGTATCCATAGTTATGCCTAAGTCGGTAGACGACCGGGTACCTCATCCATAAGGGAACCAACCGAGTCGGCTTGGAGCACAAGGGAATTAGAGATAGACTTTCTATGTGAATCCTTATGGACTACGAGTAGGACTCTTCATGTAACCCTTGCCGACCAGATATATAAGACGGCAAGGAACCCCCATCAAGGGATACAAAACACAACATCAATACAAACCATAGAACACAGGACGTAGGGTTTTTAATCTCATCGAGAGGGCTCAAACCTGTCTAAATCGGCGTCTTGTGTCTTAACCATTGAGTTCTTAATCCCGACATAGCCCCATAAGTTTATTTCGGCGTCTTGTGTCTTAACCATTGAGTTCTTAATCCCGACGTAGCCCCATAAGTTTATTGCCGAGTAGAAGTCTCGATAGATCTAGAATATTTATAATATATTCTCATTGATTTTTCATAACTAACCATCACATTATGCAGGACCTGGCCACAAATCCTCCAACCGTCAGCAACAGCGGGAAACCGATCAAATATTGTCGGACGGCTAACAACCCGATCATCGGCTGTGATGCCCTGACTCCTGCTCAGCTCCTTAGCGGCCGAGGTCTGACAAAGACAACTCGCAAGAATGTGAGGAAGCAGTTGGCAAAGAGAAAAGACGGTCCTACAACCCAATCGACTCAAGAAGCCAAGCAACAAAAAGGAGCCCACATAGCAGTCCCATCATCGATTCTGACCACCCCTGTACCACCAGTCCAGGTAATAGCTCATCATTTTTCAATTCATCTGAGAATACTTTGTAATACTTAACCCTTCTTCCAAATTTTAGCCCGTCCCATTGACTTCAGTTATGTCAGAAGTGGCCCAAGAAGTCATTGTAGAGCTTCCCCCTGTCACACAAGTAACACATATGAGCTCATATTATTCTCGCTTTTCTTCATTGTTGACTTCTGTAATCTTCTTCTTAGGGACTACCATCGACTTCTGCCATTCCATCAAAAATGGCTCCATCGGCTTAGAATACGGAGTTATCAACAGAGGCACGAATGCATTCTCCCGAGCCGATAGAACAACCCTCCTCTTCAGTAGCCACGGTAAGAACACTCTTTTATCTTAAACTTTCCCTTTTCTTACAAAAATGCACCTCACCCTTTTTTTCCCTTTTCCTTTAAAAAATTGTGCCGAGCTCTGGGAGCCGATCCAGCAGTGTCACTTTATCAGACTTCTCGGTACACACTGCCTCCATCAACTCTGCGAATGTTGACATGGTCAATTCTGAGAGATCAGCCAAAGAAACTATCTTCACCACTGCAGTCTCGTCGACTTTGACCATCGTCCATTGGGTAGATCCACAGGTACCATCTTTGATTATTTTAACATGCAATTGTTTCATACCTTAACTCATTGAACCCCTCAGGCTATCTTGTCATCGGTCATTCAATCTCAAATTCCCATCAACACTGTATCAACCGATGCTCCAAGACCTGCTTCTCCTCCAGAGACAAGAGTATGCATAACCATTTTTCAAATCAACTCATTGCTTTACTATCTTTCACTCTAACATTCTTTTTCCCAGGCTCAAATCTCCAGGCGCACATCTTCGGTTTATCTGCCTCCAGAAATGAGAGTCACACTCTAGCAGATTCGTTAACGATTAGACGGGATCCCCATCGAATGACTCGTGCTGGATGCAGCTCCCGTCAGGCAATGCTACTTGGAAATCAAGGACATGCTGTCACCTTGCCTTGTCTTGGTGTTGCAACTAGTGGCCTTCATCGAATTTCACCAAATCTAGGTGCTTCAAGCCCAAACTCGAGTCGAGCATCGATTGGAACACAAGACTCGAGTAGAGCAGCCGACAAGAAAGCAGAGGATGAAAGAACAAATATGTCTCTCTTCTCTCAAAGTCGACTAATCTTGAAGCAAAACTCGAAGACTTGTGGAGGGAACAAGAAACAATCCTAGCGGCTTTGGAGGCAAAGAACAAAGAGATAGCTGATGCAGAAATATCCCTTGCCAGAATACCACAAGAAATCTTGGCGTAAGAGAATATCGTGACATCGGCTTATGAACAAGCAAGCAGTCTATGGGACACTGCATCCACCATACCTGGGTCAATCGAAGAAGACGCCTACATCATCGCCCAAGTCGATGAGCTTCATACGAAGGCAATCGACCTCATCGACTTCTATTGTCCAAAGGAGTAGTTGTTAGATATGAGTTATCTTGTAAATCTGCAAACAATATTTTGTTCTGTAATATTTTTTGAACTTAGGGCGATATCCCTAATATCGGTCATCTGAAGATGATGTATAAACATCGGTTGTGACTTATTTTCTCCTTTATTTTTTTTGCTAAGGACGATATTCTTCATATCGGCTGTGATCAATCACTCAAGATCATGCGCCGATCCAAATGCTGGGATGATATTTCTTCAAATATTTCCCATTAATTGCTCTCCCAAACTCTTCTCCACCTAATCCTTGTAAAAAATATACATTGCCCGATGCACATCGACTCACTTTAAATGGTCCCTCCCAAGTTGGAGACCACTTTCCAAATTGATTATCTTTAGAGCCGATGGGCATAATCAACTTCCAGACAAGATCTCCTTCTGAAAAACTTTTAGGCACCACCTTTTTATTGTAAAACCTGGATACACGAGCCTTTTTTTCTTGAATCTTTTCTAAAGCCCTCATCCGATGTTGCACGACATCTTCTAACTCATCATGCGTCATATGTCGATATTCATCGGCTGATAGTTGATCCTGCAACTCTACTCTTCTTGATCCCAAATTCGTTTCCCATGGCAAAACCGCTTCATGCCCATAAACTAACTGATATGGTGGTACTTCTATAGACCCATGACATGCCATCCTGTAGGCCCATAACGACTCAGCCAATGTTGTATGCCACTTCCTCGGTTGCTTGTCAATCTTCCTGTTGATAAGCTTAATCAAACTCTTATTAAATGCTTCTGCTTGACCATTGGCTTGAGCATAATAAGGTGAAGAATTCAACAATTTGATTCTCATACTATCGGCAAAGCTTTGAAACTCTTCTAAAGTAAATACAGAACCCTGGTCAGTACTGATAGTCTGCGGCACACCAAACCTATCAATAATATGCTCCTTCAAAAAATTGATCACATGATTAGATGTCACATTCTTCATTGGTACTGCTTCAACCCATTTTGTGAAATAAGCTATTGCCGCCAGAATATACTTGTGACCTTTGCTTGATGCTGGATAAATCTGGCCAATCATATCCATACCCCATCCTCTAAACGGCCACGGCTTAATGATTGGATTCATGGCCGATGTCGACGCTCTCTGAATTGCTCCGAATTTCTGGCAATCTTGGCATCCTTTATAATACTTTAAGCAATCTTCTAGCATATTTGGCCAATAATACCCAACCCTTTTTAACAACCATCTCATTTTATGGGTCGATTGATGTGTACCACAGATGCCTTCATGAACTTCACACATAACCACCTTGGCTTCTTCTTGATTTAAACATCTTAATAATACACCATCAATCATCCGATAATAAAGCTTTTCTTCTAATAAAACATACCTGAACGTCATGTATCTGATTTTACGAGGAGTGCGTTGTGCTGGATTTTTAAGGTACTGCACTATCTTCGTCCTCCAATCTTCTCCATCAACATTGATCTCATCGACATCAGCTTGCTTGGTTTCATCGACATCGGTGATCTCCACAATCATACCACTAGTATTCAATTGATAGCCCGACGCCTTCTGTGCCAAATCATTTGCTTCCATATTTTGCTCCCTCGGGACATGCTTGAAACTCACTGCCTTGAAGCGTTGTATCATATCCTGACACTCGACATAAAACAATCTCAGAATATCATCTCTGCATTCAAATCACCAATGATTTCAACGAATCTGCAGGCCTAGCTTCTCGCAAAATCTGCAGGCCTTTGAGAACAGCTCTATACTCAACTTGATTGTTAGTTGATACCTCCACAGTAAATGAAAACTCAAATCTTGCCCCCCCCCCTTGAGGTGATACGATAATAATCCCGATACCACATCCATTCTTGCATACACAACCATCAAAAAACAGTAACCATGGTATCGGCTCTATCATCGACATACTCGAGCCACAATGTTCAACCACTAGATCAGCCAGAACCAGACCCTTGATAGCCTTAGGAGACTCATAAGTTAGGTCATATTCAGCTAATGCCAGCATCTATTTTCCAATCCTGCCTTTTAGAATTGGAGCCGATAACATATACTTGATGACATCGGCTTTGCATACCACCACACACTCGGTCGATAGCAGATAATGCCTTAACTTCACACATGAGAAATATAAACATAAACATAATTTATCAATCTCAGCGTACCTAGTTTTAGCATCAATTAATCCTCGGCTTAAGTAAAACACAACCCTTTCTTTGCCATCTTGTTCTTGAACCAAAGGTGATCCGATCGACTTCTTATCAGCTGCAAGATAAAGCTTGAAGGGCAACCCATCTCTAGGTGGTACCACTATAGGAGTAGAAACCAGATATTTCTTAATGTTGTCCAGAGCTCTTTGATGTTCAGGTTCCCACACAAACCTCTAATTTGCTTTCAACTTCAATAACGGAGTGAACACATCAAGCTTCCCTGATAAGTTTGAAATAAATCTTCAAATGAAATTAACTTTGCCAATCAAAGATTGAAGCTCTATCTTGTTGGTCGAAGGCTCGATGTCGCTGATAGCCTTCATGCTCTTGGGACCAACTTCAATTCCTCGTTCATGCATAATAAATCCTAGAAACTGACCAGCCGACACACCAAAAGCACACTTCTTTGGATTCATCTTTAAACCATATTTTCTTGTTCTTTCGAGTACTTCCCGCAAATCAGCTATATGATCTTTTACTTTTCTAGATTTAATCTACATCATCAATATAAATTTCTACTAACCTGCCAATAAGATCATAGAAAATATAATTCATGGCTCTCTAATACATGGCTCTGGCGTTCTTCAATCCAGATGTCATGACGACCCATTCATATAATCCAATAGCCCCTGGACACCTGAAAGCAGTCTTCGGTATGTCTTCTTCTGCCATAAAAATTTGATTATATCCAACATTACCATCCATAAAACTAACAATCTTATGCCCTGCTACTGCATCAACCAGATGATCCGCTATCGGCATCGGGTAATAATCCTTGGGAATAGCTTTATTCAATGGTCAAAAGTCGATGCAAACTCTCAACTTCCCACACTTCTTAAAAATAGGCACAATGTTTGACACCCACTCTGGATATCGGCAAGGCCTAATGAATTTAGCATCATATAATCTGATAATCTCAGCCTTGACATCATCATAAATCTTAGGATCAACCTTACGCGGTGGTTGCTTGTATGGTCAATATCCAGGTTTGATGGGTAGCCGATGTTCAACAATAGATCGGCTAAGACCGGGCATTTCAGGATAATCCCAAGAAAAACAATCCCGATACTCCTTCAACAATTTTATTAATTCAACTTTAAAATTCTCATCTAATTTCTTACTGATAAATGTCGGCCTGGGCTTGTCGCCATCTCCTATATCGACTTCTTGCAATTCATCGACCGACATAAATCTTTTTCCCAACTTGCCATCTTCTGCAAACTCCATTAGGGTGCATGTCAGAGAAACAACTTTGAATTTGACTGGTCCACTACCTCAAAATCCTGAGTAGTAATCTTTACATAGTCTCCAACCCAAATCCTACCAGAGAGACACTCCATATCATCTCCGTGCCATGGTGCTAAATCGGCCGATGCAACATTGTCGGTTTCATCGGCCGGAACCACCTCCACTCGATCACCGATCCACTGGATCACAGACTGATGCATCATTGATGGTACACAGCAATTTGCATGTATCCAATCATGACCCAGTAGAAGGTTGTAGGTTCCCTTTCCTTCAATAACAAAGAACGTAATCGGTAAAGTTTTGCTGCCAATTATGAGTTCCACATTCAAAACTCCTTTGGCTACTGCAGTACGACCATCGTAATCCCGTAAAATCATGTTAGTGTTGATTAAATCATCATCGGTCTTACCCAACTTTCTTGTAGTAGTGATCGACATGATATTGACTGCAGCACCTCCATCAACCATCATTTTCCCCATCAGCATCCCGTTGACGAACCCTTTTAAATATAAAGCCTTCAAGTGCCGATGTTTAGTTTCATCTAGTTTATCAAACATTGCTTGTTGGACATCAAATACTAACTGAGGCACCTCATCATTATCAGCAAACAACTCCTCTTCCGAGGCCATGAATTCTTGCGGAAGCATCATCACCATACCCACTGTAGCACCAGGCACTTGTACTTGTAATTTCACCTTCGGCCTCCATACCTTTTCAGGTGGCTGATCATCATCCACGTTATAATAATATCTGCCAGCCCTTATCTGTCGGCATCGCATCCTCTGGATTCTTCGTTTCTGGCTTCTAGAAAATATACCAGATGGACACCACTGCTCTTCCCTTGCTTGTTCTTCCTGCAACTCTTCATTGACTTCTTTGACAAACTTATGTTCTTCTTTGGTCTTCCTTGCCCCAAGTCAATCAAAAGCTGATACTCTGCCCTGCCTATCGAATTTTTCTTTCATCGACTCTTTGATGTTGCTTTGTCGATCTTGCTGTCAATAGAACTTTGGAGCCTCTCTGTACATCTGTTCTAAATGTGACTGCAACCAGGAAAATTGTCGATCGAAGGCCGCTTCATGTTATTCTCCAAGCAATATTTGAAAAACGGACACTCCCAGTGTGGGTCAAACTATGACTCATTTAATTCTCTGTCCCTTTTCTTCTGATATCGGCTAATAAAAGCTTCAACATTGTCGATACCAGTCATGTTAACATTTGTAGGGAATGGATGTCCATCGATCTTCATGTCATATTTAGTAAACTTTATCTTGCCTTGTTCAATCGCCATCTGTATCTGTCTTCTGAAAAGTTTGTAGTCATTGGTATTATGAGACGGTGAGTTATGTCATTTGCAATACCTCTTCTTCTTCAATTCTTCAGCAGGTGGGATCACATGATTAGGTGGAAACTGAATGTGCTTCTCCTGCAACAGCATGTCAAATAACTTATCGGCTTTGGTGATATCGAAGTCATACTTTTCTTCTCGCTCATTATGTTTCACCCAAGGACATGACATAATATTCTTATTCCTAGTCCATTCAGCCATATCGACCTCTTCAGTCTCCTCCCAAGACTTAGATTCGTAATCATTATAGTTGACTTGAATCGGCTTAGATTGTGCTCGTCAAGTCAGATTCTCCTGGATAGACATCTTCTGCACTAGTTGAGATAAGCTTTCAAATTCAACCGAAGGAAACTTTTCCCTTAGAGGTGCCACTAACCCATTAAAAGCGATCTCCGCCATCTGATTATCTGTTAACTAGAGACTGAAACACTTGCTGAGCACTTCTCTAAACCTTTGCACGTAATCATGCACAGACTCACCAGCTTTCTGCCTTAGAGCAATCAAATCTGACAATCTCATCTCCCTAGTCTCAGCGAAGAAATATTTATGAAATTTTTTTTCGAGGTCGGCCCAAGTTATAATAGAATTTGGGGGCAATGATGTGAACGAGGAAAATGCCAATTCAGACAATGATAAAGGAAACAACCTAATTTTCAATGCTTCAGTAGCTCATGCTTCTCCGCATTGCACCGAAAACCGACTGATATGCTTGACAGTGGTAGCATTATCTTGTCTAGTGAACTTAGTAAATTCTGGTGGCCTGTATCGACTCGGCATAGGAATCAAGTCATAACTAGGAGGATACAGGGGCCAATACATATAAGTCTGTTGTTTTGGCTTTAACCCAAATTGTTCTCTCATTACCTTAGCAATCTTCGCTACCCAGTCATCGGTCGCAATATTGGTATTTGGAACAGCCAATGCAAGACTAGATGCTAGCACTTGTGGGGCCATCTGTGAACCAAAATTGACAACCATGTGCTGATCTCCCAACTCCCCAGGCAATACAGACGATGGCATCCTGAACAAGCTGGGTTCCACATTCGAAGTTGAACCATATGTCACATTTGGTTCTGAAGTTTCTTGTCTATAATACTGCGACTGTGTCTGTGGTGATGCTTTCTACAGAATAATCTTGTGACCAGACCCAGATGATCTCCCTGTAGTGCCACCATTGCTCTTCGGGGCGGCGTAGAACCTTCCAATGCTGGCCCCGAGCTTGTTGTAGGATTTGCAATACTAGTACTGGGTGGAAGTTGCTCGGGTCCCTCGATTGCGGGCCGGGGAACATTTCCATGAATGCGGAAATACATTGGCCCACGCATTGGATCATCATACACACATCCTTCCACTGTCTGAATGATTAAATCCCTCAAAGTATTAACCAACACAAGCGATTGGTTAATTAATGTGCGTTGTATAGCTGTATGAATCATGTTGTTCAATATAGCTTCATCGATTATCTCTATCAGCTTATGTGCAGGTGCCTTCCCAGCTTCATCTTCTTCAACCAAAGTAGCTACGGGTAACTTCCCCCTTTGTGTGATCTTACCATGCCTAGTTTTGCTAAATGTACTCAACAGAAGGTTTTCATACTCAGCAATTCTTCAATTAATTTGTGCTCTTGTTTTATCGCTCAGATCATTTTTGTCAATAGGCAACATGTTCCCTATCTTTAAATCTGCACTGACATCATGCTTTGGTGGAGGATTCTCAGAGAGTTTGGGATCTTTTGGCATTGCAAGTTCAGCCATGTTGTAGGTCTTGAAGTTCTTGTCCCACCAGGCGTGCCAAAAAGCGTGTTGACGTGAAAATCACACGCGTGACCTGAGAGATTTTCTTGACTCTAGTGTGGGCTCAACACAAAAGAAATTGGGACATGCCAGTCAATTTTCCCTGCAAATCGATAAAGAAACTAATGATAAAATTCCACGGGTCATCGGCCCAGGACAGGCCGATGAAGAAAACCGATAGTCACTATTAGTGAAAACTATCCGATGGCTATAAACAGCAAAAATATTCAAAAAGTAAACTAATCGGCTGGTTTGTATCGGCTTATCAGCAATTCAATAGACAAGTATTAAATATTGCATAAGTAGTGCAGACGAGAACTAAATCGATAGAGCAAAGTCGATAGACTTATGACAAACACGCTAAAACTCGCTCTATCGATGAAGGAAAGCCCATGGGCCAGAGTCGATAGAAATACAGTAATCATGCACAAAACTCTACCCTTTAATAGTGCCAAGTCGATAGATCTGGTAGCTGATATTGCAAATATGCCTCAAGATCACAGATCTAGTCTTATTAAATAAAGGGGACAATCGACTTCTATTAATTCATTAAACATGCGAAATACTGAGAAGCCGATCGAACCATGATAACTTGACAGCTAAACGTCCCGACAGAACCCTATCGACCCTACCTATGATCAAATCGTACCTAATCCTATCAACTCAGCGAGAGGTCAGATCGATGCAGTCTCACTGGCTCGAGTAGATCGAACTTAATCGAGACAGTGCTCAAACAAAGCAAATAGAACTAAAAACACTCCAATTATGGATAAAATTGATAAGATGACTCGAGTAACAAATCTAAATCAAACTCATAAAACCTACTAAAGATTACAATAGATCGGACCTAACCGAGACAGTATTACAACTAAAAGTTAATAGTATAAACGCAATTAAGATCTAATTATCGGATAACTAGCAATTCTAAAGATAACAACTAGAATATCAAATCAATGAGAAAGTACTAGTTGAAGTCGATAAAATTACCGAGGCTGACCTCGCCGAGATCGGAGCCGATGCAGCCCACGCGAGACGAGAATGTCGTCGAGAAAAGATTTGGCGATGCGCCGAATTGTATTAAACGAAAGTGTTGTTTTTTCTCGTACAGGCCTTATTACATATTTATAGCCCCGTGCAAGGGGTTCTGACCCGAGTCGGTCAGGACTCTTAAACAAACCGACTAGACTTATTTCTAAATAAACTCTAAACTAAAACAGAAAGATATAAAATAACCCTATCGAGCCCACTTTTTTCCTTTTGGCCGTTGAGCTTCGCTGACTTTAGCCGACTTCAACCCTCCGCCTCTGACCACTGGGACCGGTCCAAATTCCGGTGCCAACAATACCATACCCTTCCATTTGTAACGCTTCCTCAAGTGTATGGATGAGCTAATAATAAATTGTTGGGTTTCTTTTTGAAGGAAACTATGGTAACTTATTTGGAGATTGCCTAAACTTTTATTGATGGGTAAAGAATACTAGTCACATGTTAACATAACAAACAAGTTCATGTGATGAAAAAAAAACTATACACATAATATCTGACTAGAAAACATATTACTCCATGCATGAAATGAAACACATGGTTATTAGTGTTGTTAGAACAAGTGGAAGATCATCCACACAACAAAAACAGTTACACAAGTTGAATACATGCCTGCTGATTCTTTTTCTTTTGTACTACCTCATGAAGGTAAGAAAAAGAATTTTTTGAGATTGAGAAAATTCAAGTTTGCTATGGCAATTCCGCGATGGCAGAACCCAATAGTGAGGGCGTCCATAGGACATTGTCGGGCCACCGCCTTGGGCCTCCTTTTACAGCCTGAGAATGAAGTCCCAACAGTTTCGCTCCATCAAGGCATTGACCTAACATAAGGTGGAAACATGGCCTAATGAGAAGTCACCACATGGACCAACAAAGAGAACCACGTGGCCCAATGAAATAAAAACATATGGCTCAATGAAAAGCAACCTGATGGGACAATGAAATGCGAACACATGGACTATTGTTGCTTGGAGACATGGCACATTGGTAGGTGTCCACATGTCACCATGGAAGTTCGACAAAGCAGCCCAATGTCAGGCAAAAGCGTGGCATAGCTAGGTGTAGATGCATTGACTGGTGAAAGGTACTCCCTCCATCCCTTACTACTTGCTATTTTAGCTTTGGGAACATATATTGAGGCGAGCTAGAAAAGGTGGATGCACATGAAACGAGGAGAGAGAGAGAGAGATGTATTAATTAGAAAGAGAAGACACTTAATTGGGATGTAAGGATAACAAGTAAATTGTATAAATTGGTTGAGCGTAGGATGAAAATTAGTATGGGACAGATGGAGTAGATAGATAGACCAGTGAGAAGGGGAAACATGGATCAAAGAAAAGGTGACATGCGGGCCATGGAGAGTTAACACATGATCTAATGTAAGGCTGACACATGTACCAATGAGAAGTGAACATGTGGACAAATGAAAAAGTGGTGCATGGGCCATTAAGAGGTGAACATATAGCCCAATGAAAGGTGGATATTTGTCCTAGTAAGAGGTAGACGCCTAAAACAGTAAGGGATGAACACGTGGTCCATTGAAAGGATGACACATGGTCCAATGAAAGGCTAACACACTGGCAAATTACAAGTCATCACATGGTCATTCCTTAGTCCACATATAGGCATCTTATTAGATGTCACCTGGTTGCTTTTACAGTCAACACGGGTTGTGTGCCATGTCACCACATCATTCAGACGTGTGTCACATGCCACATGAACGCCTACATGGGCTGCCACCGTTAACGGCACGTGTAGTAAAAATGAATTGTAATAAAATGGTCCCCTATCAATCATGTAGCCATAGAACAACTATGCCATAATATTTAATCGTATATATGTGTCGGATCTGTGATGGTACTAGAAGATCTTACATATGTGGTGAAATCGATGTTTCACCATGCTATAAATGTGAGGCAAATAATATGATGAACGCATTTTTGTCATAAATTCTTCAATAATTTTGTATGTCTACCTCAGTAATGGTTTGGATTCATCATAGATGTAAGATTTTTTCTATTGATTGCACCAGCCCGTAAACTAGAAGAATGCTCGGTGAGAAAAGTATTTTTAAAGGAGCACTGATTTATATTCTTACCTTTTCCTGAGTATTGAGCATATTTTGCTCCCGGTAAGTGGGGCAACCTTTTGACTGAGATTAATGGTTGGTGATGCTCCGTATACTAAATTGCTGCTATATATAGTTCATGTCAGGTACAAACGTATGCGGGAATTAAGTCTATTTATACATTCTACTAAATAGCAGTAATGTAGTGAACACTAAATATAAACAACAATAATAGCAGTAATTTACTGCAATAGAATGTATAATAATGTAAGGTTCCGTTATAGACATTAGATAGCAATAATTTTGCATGAAAAGGATATGCCTTTTACTCTGGCTTTTCAACATATGGTATACATAAATATGGATGGGTGGCCCTTGGCTTTCCCTCATCTTCTACACTCATCTTTCTTGACATAACAGAAAATACAAGTCAATAATGGAGCCTTCACGGAGGAACCTCTCAGCAGTCGTTGTCATTATCATCCTGCTCCTTATCTCCATTGGTACGTCAATATGCATTAATTATACAATATATATTGCTATCCTTCTTTTAATTGTTTGAATAAGTTCCTTTTGCTCAACACTTAACACGAGTAATATTTTGTTTTGTGTGTGCACTAACATGCTGGCGTGTTCATGCAGATATAGAGCGAGTTCAAGCAGAGGAGTGCTACTATTTGAGTGGTAAATTTAAGGGGTTGTGCGTATGGTCGTCTAAATGCGCAGCTACATGTAGAACTGAGGCTTCGAACCAGAGGTTCGGCCAACACTACGATGGCGGCAAGTGTATGGACATCCCTAGTAGATGTTGGTGCTCGGAACCATGCGTGAAATCTCCGGCGACCACCATACTTTATGGGGTCTAGGGCGGCAAGTGTATGGACATCCCTAGTAGATGTTGGTGCTCGGAACCATGCGTGAAAGCTCCGGGGACCATACCCTTCCATTTGTAACGCTTTCTCAGGTGTATGGTTGAGCTAATAATAAATTGTTGGATTTTTTTAAGGAAACTATGGTAACCTATTTGGAAATTGCCTCGACTTTTGTTGATGGGTAAGAGAATGCCAGTGAGATGATAACATAATAAACAAGTTCATATGATGAAAAAAAACTATACACATAATATCTAACTAGAAAACATATTACACCATGCATGAAAAGAAAGACAAGATTATTAGTGTTGTTAGAACAAGTGGAAGTTCGTCTAGATAACAAAAACTATTATGCATGTTGAATGTATGCCCGCTGACTCTTGAATGTAAAAAAGAGGAAATTTTGAGATTGAGAAGATTCAAGTTTGGTATTGCAACTTTGCGAGGGCAACACCCAATAGTGAGGGTGGCCATACGACCTTGTTGGGCCACTGGCTAGAAAACGTATTACTCCTTTTCTTGCCTGAGAATGAGGCCCCAACTGTTTCTCTCCATCGAGGCATTGATCTAACATAAGACATACACATGGACTAATGATCTTGGACACATGTCACATTAATTGGTAGGTGTCCACATGTGACCATGCAAGTTCGACAAAGCAGCCCAATGCCAAGCAAAAGCATGGCACAACTAGGGGTAGATGCATTGACTGGTGAAAGGTACTGCCTCTATTCCTTACTACTCTTACCGTCCTAAAATAATTGGCATTCTAGCCCTCTTCAGTTTTCCCAAAATAATTGGCATTCTCACTTCCCGATGCACCTTTCTCTCTTCCCAATACACCTCTATCTCTATCTCTTTTCTTCTTATTTTCTGTGCACCTATCTTTTACACTTCTCCTTAATTCCATGCCGAATTTCAAAGTGTCAATTATATTGGGACGGAGGGAGTAGTTGCCATTTCAGCTTCGGTGGTGATTTAGCTTGTCGATGACAAGGCCAGGGGATGAACCCGCCGGGTTATGATCGTGACAGCTGATCACCCTATCAGGAGACGTTTTAACATAGATATCGCCTGGCCGAGTGATGATTTGACGGCTGATTACCCTGGATCAATGAAAGGTCGAAGCGTGGACCAATGGGAAACAGACACATGGACCAATGAAAAGCGGGCGTGTGGTCCATTGAGAGGTGGACATGTAACCCAATGAAAGGCGGACACGTGTCTTACTAAGAGGTAGACCTGTGGCAAAATCAGGGATGAATACATGGTCCATTGCAAGGATGTCACATGGTCCAATAAATGGCTAACACAAAGCCAAATTACAAGGTGTCACCTAGTCATTTCTTAGTCCAACACATGGTTCATTAAAAGATCAACACATATACAATTGATTAAAAGTCAGATGGTTGCTTTTACAACTGACGCATGTCACATGTCATATCACCACGTCGTTTAGAAGCATGTCACATGACACATGAATGCCCTACATGGGCTCCCGCCATTAATGGCAGGTGTACCAAAGATGAATTCTATCCCACATAGTGTTGTAGCTGTAGAACAACTATGATATAATAGTTTATCATAAATGTGTGTCAGTTTTATGATGATACTTGTTTTCATCAGGACTACGGCACATTGGTGATGAAATCATCATTTTTCACTGTGGTACAAATGTGATACAAAAAATACGATGAACACATTGTTTCCCTAAATTCTACAACAATTATTTCTTATCGTCTTCAGAGATAGTTTGGATTCAGCATGAACACTAGAGAAGTAATGTTCCAGTCACCAAAGACCGAGTTTTGAGTTAGTAGCCAAAACTAATGGAAGGGCCAAGCCTATACTATTTCATTTTACACTAGAGGTAAAATTGTCATTTCACCCCTCACTTAACACCATTTGTAGCCAAGACTCATGAGAGGGCCAAAAAAGGAACAAAAAATAGCATTATGTCCACATAAAGAGTTCAATCTCAAACGGGCCAAGGAAAGAAGTTGTGATTTTTTTAGATGGAATTCTCTATATAAAAAAATTATTGGCATTGTTTCCATTTTCAAACAGAAAAAATCCATCTACAAGAAAAAAGTTCCAAACATATATTTGATTTGTTTCGTTGTGATATCAAATGGAGTTGCTAACTTTTAGTCATTGAAAATTGATTGTGATATTAAATGGAGTTGCTTCTTTTTAGTCATTGAAAATTGGACGTATTTTTAACCTCCCCTCATATCTAAATCGTTGAATATTGAGTTGTGATATTAAATGGAGTTGCTACTTTTTAGTCATTGAAACTTTTTAACCTCCCCTTATATATTGACTAAAATTTTTATATATAATCAATACAATGATAATTTTTTCTATAGTCAATATGTATTCCTACAAAATAAAATAAAATAAACCATAACACCAGAGAAATGGACGGAAACAACAGTGTGTTTACAGTTGATTGAATACAGGAAAATGTGTATATTAAAATTTCCATACATACATTCCTTTCTTCAAACGTGAGTATAATTATATCTCTATCTCTCTCTTCGTTTTCTATGTATCCATAATTTTCTCTCTTCTTATTCCCATGCTGACACTTAAAATATCAATTTAAAAGGAACAAACGGAGTGTTGGGGGAAAGCCCACCCCTTAGTCTCCCCTGGATCTAATAGGAACGAACAGCAAAGCTCTAAGATAGGCCGAAGGCACAAAGGCAGAATGGCCCAGTCGACACTCGGGCTCATTGTATCATCAAAGGGCGTACGGGTAGTGCGGACTCTCCGGCACAAGTACCGGAGTTTGGCTCCGAAAGGCATGTACCAGATGACGATTGAAGTACTAGAATACCCTCAAGTAGGAATACTATGTATGTAATGTAAGCTTAGGGTAAACATGTAAACACGACAGAGGGGGCATGTGAGCATAAGGATGTAAATGCTCCCCTATAGCCCCTGTTGAGGGTTATTTTATCACATCCCGAGTACGGGACGTTAGGTACGGACTTGGAGAAATAATGCAAGTCAAGTCCGAAGGGACCCATTTCTAGGGCCTTCGGCGTAACTCTACTTGACTTCACTTGTGTGTTCCTCTCACATGCCTGACCGAGGGGGCTTTGGCCTTTAAGGCTCTTCTGGTTCCCCCTCGGCAGGTCCCATATTGTTTGTTCTGACCTTGTAACCACAACAAGGAGTATCATATAAAAAATTTAAATGTTCAATAATAAACAGTAAAGGTAAAAGTTTTTTTTTGACCACTCGTGTTGCTCAGGAAGGGCGACTTGGGCGGACGCCTTCGTATGCAGTTGGGTTTACCACCATCCCCGCCGCCGTCTCTGGCCCTCGTTTCTTCTCGCCTCTGGCCTCCATGCCACGCCGGTGGCAAGGAGGAGCGGGGATCCGCCCTTTGCAAGTAGATCTTCTACTTTGCTCTAGTTTTTTTTTAATAATTTTCCTTCCTCTAAATAATTAGACTAGAATTTGGATTGTCGATTCGATGTCTTTTATCTGCTTTCTATCTCGTAGTGGATTTTCTCACGAGGATGCGCCACTTTCTCAAAAGGAGGCATGTTCTTCATATAGAAATCAAGGTATGTTGACCTAGTTTTCTTTTAGGATGGATTGGATCTGTTTTCCACTTTGGTGGAATTGTTCTCCTGGCTACTAGTTCTACTAGCGGCGGTATATCTACCCTTCCGGACATTGATGGTGATGTCAAACAATGGCGGTGGATCTTATAACCACCTTCAGAAGATATGGCCGATGTGCTTCCGACACTTGTTACTCCCCATAGTGGTTGAGCATATTTTTCCTCTTTTGTGGTTTTCATGCCTGTGGAGTCTGTCTTCCGTTGGTGGGATTTGTGACCCTGAGAGTCTGGATCTGATGAAGTTTCATGGCAATGGTGTTTCCTGAAGCAGTTGATGTCGCCGGATGTGAGGAAGATGAAGGTTAGAGACCTAGTGACATGCTTCAATATTATTTTATTTTATGTGTCAGATCTCATTTATAAAAGAGGTTGTAATTTAATGAAATCCGATTCCTTCCTAAAAAAAACAATAAACAGTAAAGGTTGAATTCGGCGCACAAAACATAATCTGAAGCCCACCAAAGGAAAGAATCAGCCAACACTCAAGTGGCCCGTGGGCCACTTGACGCTAAATATGTATTGGGCTAAGACTCTTCGCACCGGGTACTGGGAGCCATCCGGTAAAGCTCCCTCCAGTACCGGTTTGGCGTAAAAAACACCGCACCGGCGTACTGGGAGGTGTACGCTAAAAGAGCGGACAACTCCGCATCCGCTATTCCCAGCGGACATAGCGTCCATCCGCTACATGTGGGGCCCGCGCTGTGCACGCCACCAGCCACCCGTCGGAAGAGGAGAGAGAAGGAGGCTCACCGGAAGAGGAGAGAGAGGCTCGTCGCCGTCGCCGTTGCCTCCGTCGGGCCCACCTCGCAATGACCTCGCCTCCGTCGGGACCACCACCGTCGTGACCTCAAGATCCCGAGGAGGGAGGCGAGATCCGGCGGCCGTGAGCTCAAGATCGAAGAGGAGGGGGAGGGACACGGCGGCCGGCGCTCGGCCGAGGAGGAGCGGGCCGGGAGGAGCGGCGGTGGCGGTGCTCCCGTGGGGGAGGAGGAGGGGCGCGATGACCGGCGCTCGGCCGAGGAGGAGCGGGCTAGGAGGAGGAGAGGCGCGGCGGCTGGTGCTCGACCAAGGAGAGAGGAGGGGGAGGGGCACGGCGGCCGGCGCGTGGCCGAGGAGGAGCGGCGGCGACGGCGCTCCCGCGGGGGAGGAGGAGAGATTGGGGAGGAAGAGAGATCGGGGAGGAAAGAGAAAAAGAAAAGAGGATGAGGATGACGTGTGGGCCCTATAGAGAGTTAGTTGAGGATGACTATAGAATATGAATAGGTGCAGCAAAACTGAATATAGAGTAGAGAATCTTGCTGACCAGAATAAAATATTTTTTTATAAAAATGAATTTAAATTACGACAAGTGCGGTGAGTCCAACCAGCGTCCGTTGTCCATCTATCTGTTCGTCTCCCCGCTGAACTCGGTAAAATGCAGAAAGCCACAATGCCGAAGTTCTCGTCGTACCACCTCGCCGCCGCCCTCCGCCGCGAGCCGGACCCGGTTGCTGCGCTTCGCCTCTTCATCACGCCGCCGACAGATGCCGCTCCGGGCACCCCGTTCCGCTACTCCGTACGCTGCTACGATATCATTATCTCCAAGCTCGCCGCCGCGCGCCTCTTCCCGGCCTTGGAGTCGATCCTCTCCCGCCTCCTCAAGGCCGCATCTCACATCCGCCCCCGCGAGCAGCTTCTCTGCTGCGTCATATCCTCCTACGGCCGCGCGCGCCTCCCCGCTGCCGCGCGCCGCGCCTTCGCGCACCCGGCATTCCCCGCGCCCCGCACCGTCCGCGCCCTCAACGTCCTCCTCCACGCGCTTCTCGCCTGCCGCACGCCCCTCGTCGACCTCATCTCCGTCTGCCGCGACACAGGGATTGCTCCGGACGCGTGCACGTACAATATCCTCATGCGCTCTGCCGCTGCATCTGGCTCACTCGAACACGCCCGCCACCTGTTTGACGAAATGCTGCATCGCGGTATCGCCCCTACTGTCGTCACTTTCGGCACCATTATTGCCGCACTGTGCGAAGCTGGCCAGCTAGAAGAGGCTTTTGAGGTGAAGGAGGCCATGGTTAGGCAGTTCGAAGTGAAGCCAAATGCTTATGTGTACACGAGTCTGATGAAGGGGCTGTGCGAGAAAGGGGATGTGGATGCAGCAGTGAGGCTCAAGGAGGAAATAACAGGGGATGCAGATATTGTGCTGGATTCTGCAGTTTATGCAACGCTTGTACGAGCATTGTTCTGGGTGGGACGGAAATGTGAGGTAGTTGGCTTGCTGGAAGAGATGAAACGAAGGGGGATTGTGGCTGATACGGTGGTGTACAATGCAATGATAGCAGGTTTCTGTGAGGATGGGAGGGATCCATGTGCCGCATTTGCAGTACTTGAGGACATGAAGAAGAGTGGGTGCAAGGTGGATGTGGTGAGTTATAATACATTGCTTGCGGGATTGTGCAAGTTGGGGCGATGGCAGGATGCAAGTGAATTGCTTGAGGACATGCCAAGGCGGGGGTGCTCTCCAGACGTGGTTACATATAGAATCCTCTTTGATGCAATGTGTGCTGATGGCGCGTTTCAAGAGGCAGACCAGGTTTTGGATGAGATGGTTTTCAAGGGGTTTGCACCAAGCAAGGATGGTGCACGGATATTTGTTCAGGGGATTGTGAGAAAAGGGAATTCATCATTGGAGTCGATGTTGTACCGGCTAGCGAATGTGAATGCTTTGGAGTCGAGTGGATGGGAGAGAGCTGTGATATCTGTGCTGAATGATCTTGCAGAGCCGAGGATAGAGAAGCAGCTGGATTCATTAAGAACTGCTTGATTAGAAGAAAGGAAGTGTGGTGGACCAAGGACCATCGTATATTCGCGTCTGCTCCAACAATTACATTAAGCATTGTATTGGTATACTAAACACAGATATGTTGATCACATGGGACCTATCAAGTTTTGTTTGCTTGCATACGGAAGGCATCTTACGGGGAGCATCTCACCAACACCATTCTCTCTTTCTCAAAAAAAAAAAGGAGACCATTCTCTCTCTAAAAAAAAGGAGACCTTGAGCTCATGGTAAGAGATGGAGTGTTTTCTTGATCCCTTCCTCAACCTGGCGCAGTTTGCTCTGCTAGGAGCAATCAGAGCTCAAGGTTAGGTGATGGAGGAAGCTATGGTAAGCGCATCCCATGGTGCCATGGGCTCCGTCCTCAGGAAGTTGGGCGATTTGCTCAGTGACAAATACAAACTACTCAAACAAGCCAGGATGGAGATTAGATCTCTTCAAGCTGAGCTTCAAAACATGCAGGCGTTCCTCAAGGATTTGTCAGGCACAAAGAATCCCACTGAACAAGCAAAGTGTTGGATGAATGAGGTACGTGAGCTGTCCTATGACATAGACGACAGCGTCGATGAGTTCATGCTTCGTGTCGAACAGCAGTCCAGCAGCAAGCCACGAGGAATTAGGGGATTCATCGAAAGGTGCCTGAGCTTGTTGGCAACAATCAAATCTCACCATGAGATCACAAAGGAGTTCCGAGGCCTTAAGAGACTTGCTGAGGAGCTGAGCGAGCACCGCAAGAGGTATAAAGTAGAGGACGCCATCTCCAAGGAGCATGATACAACTATAGATCCTCGCATGCTAGCTCTCTACACAGAGACAGCGCACCTTGTAGGCATCGATGGCCCTAGGGATGAGCTTATCCAGTTGATGATGGGTGGAGATGATGTGTCTGCACAGCACCTTAAGATGATCGCGATTGTCGGATTTGGAGGTCTTGGTAAAACTACTCTTGCAAACGAGATTTATCGCAAGTTGGAGGGGGAGTACCAGTGCCAAAGCTTTGTTGCCGTGTCTCAGAAGCCAAATTTATGGAAGGTTTTGAGGAAGATACTTTCTCAAGTCAGATATGCAGCACCAGAGAACACCGACATGGAAATATGGGATGTGGCTGAACTCATCAGCGCACTTCACAAATTCCTTACAGGAAAGAGGTATTATAATCTTTAAATAAGGTTGCTGTAAAGTAATTTTGTATTGGGACTCCTCTCTGTTTAGAATATCCTATGTTGCCAAAGTCTAACATGTTGATGCTGTAGCTTCTCCAGCTTCCATATTGTGATTCGTTTCTGAGATACTTGTCTTTGCTGATTATTTGTTTATTGAAATGTTGGCTGTTGTATCTTGCTTAGGTGCTAAGATTTAGTTTAGCAAGTCCTTGCATGCCAACTTCAGGCATAATTAAAAGGGTCAGGGGCACATGTAGAGTTTGAGTGATTGTGTTTGTTATTGTCCAAGCACTTTAACGTTTGCTTGCAGAAAATGAGATCTTTTTATATGTTTGTCTGATTGTTGTTATGTTATTAACAGATTTTGGGGCAGGTATTTTATTGTAGTTGATGACATGTGGGATGCAACAGCATGGACTATCATTAGATGTGCCCTTTCAGATAACAAAAACGGTAGCAGAATAATAGCAACTACAAGAATTGAGACTGTCGCTAGAACATGCTCCTCCAATCAGTATGAATATGTTTATAAGATAAAGGCACTTGGCAAAGAAGATTCGAGAAGGTTATTTTTAAAAAGGATATTCGGTTCAGATGATACTTGTCCTCCATATTTGGAAGACGTGTTAACTGTTATTTTGAAAAAATGTGGTGGCTTGCCCCTTGCAATTATCACTGTATCTAGCCATTTGGCAACTCAACAAAATAACCTGAAAAAGGAGCAGTGGGAGTACACACTAAATTCTTTGGGCTCTAACCTTGAACTGAATCCCACCTTGGAAGGAATGAGACAAATATTAAGTTTGAGCTACACAAATATTCCTTATTGTTTGAAGACATGTGTGCTATATTTGGGTATGTATCCGGAGGATCATATAATCAGCAAGAACGATTTGATCAGACAATGGGTAGCCCAAGGTTTTATAAGTAAAGCAACTGGGCAAGACTCAGAGGACATTGCACTATCTTATTTCAGTGAGATTGTCAGTAGGAGCATTGTTCAACCAGCACATACAGATACTAATGGTGATGTACTGTCCTGTAGGGTGCATGATATGATGCTAGATCTCATTATAAACAAGTGTAGAGAAGAGAATTTTGTCGCAGCGACTGATGACATACGAGACATGAGTGGAATGCCTAAAAAAGTCCGTCGCTTATGCCTTTATTTCAATGGTATAACAGATGGCAAATCTCTTGGAACCATTCAGCTCTCGCATGTAAGAGCATTAACCAGATTTGGGACGTCATCATATATACCTTCTTTAGTTGAGTTCAAGCATCTGCGGGTTTTGAATCTGGAATTTTCAGGTGGAATCTGTGGTCGAATGCCAATTGTGCTCACTGGAATTTGTTGTTTGTTTCAGCTAAGGTATCTAAAAATTGTGTGTGATAAAATAGAACTGCCAAGCAAAATTTCGGGAGTGCAACAGTTGGAGACATTACAAATGGATGCATACAAGGTTGAACTTCCTTTGGATGTTGCTCAATTGCATCGGTTGCTGCACCTGATCATTAATGGTGGGATAAGTTTGCCCAAAGGTATTGATAACATGAAATCACTGCACACCCTTTGATTTTCACAGTTGTCCATGAGCTCAATAGAAGCCATCATAGAAATTGGAGATCTAACCAATTTGAGGGATCTTCAATTACAGTTCAACCATAAAAAAAAGGCAGTTGGGTGACGAGGTAGAAAGACAATCCATAAATGTTTTGTGCTCTTCCCTTGAAAAACTTTGCAATCTCAGATACCTACATATCGGACATGATGGTTGCTTGGATGAATTGAGTACATTGTCTAGTACTCCACACCTCCTTCAGAAATTTGTAACATATTGGGGTTGGCATTTGAGGATTCCCATGTGGATTGGGAAACTCTATAGTCTTTACCACTTGCAACTTTTTGTTAAAGAGCTACTTAAAGATGACATTAGAATTCTTGCACAGTTACCCTTCCTCACTAGCCTCAACATGATCATTCAAGCAACTCCTAAAGAGAACATGGTCATCAGCAACGTGGGGTTCTCCGGTTTGAAACATCTTGAGATCGGATGTAGCAGGATGTCATACCTGATCTTTGCGGCAGGGGCAATGCCCAGTCTCCAGATGTTGGACATACGTTACAATGCATCAGGATGGGACAAGCATGGTTCTGCACCCGTCGGCATCGAGCATCTATCAAGCCTCAAGGAGATCTCTGTGCGAATTGGGGGTAGAGGTGCCAAGGAATCAAATAGAAGAGGTGCGCAATCTGTGATGAAAAATGCTATTGATTTGCACCCTGGTTGTCCTGTATCTAAAATCAGGTGTTTCAAAGCATTGTGGGTAGAATTTGATGACTTTGTGATGGAGGAGGTGGAGAGCCCTGTGGCACTGAGTCCTTGAACACTCTCTCTCTCTCTCTCTCTCTCTCTGGCAAAATTATACGAAGAAGAAAGGAAGATCATAGAGAATTGGCTTGTTCCACATGTTGTATTCGATTGTGTAGCATATAATGAAGGCTTGATATGATTTTCCTTCTAAGGCCAAAACTCTCTTTTTTTAATTGTCTTGTAATTTATTCAAAATCTTTTATGGAGGCAATGTTTTTCGATAGCGAGAATGATAATTAATGTGCAACAAACCTTATATTGTGAAAATGCTCATGTTTCAGATGCACATTGTGGAAATGCAACCACATTTAACTCTAGACCACACGATCAAGGAGGAATCAAGAGGATGCCCCTTCAGGTCAAACGTGACGTTCATAAACATAAGGCCTACCTGTTTCTTCATTATGGACTGCCACAGTAGAAGCCCATTTAAGGACAAATTGATTTTGGTTTGGGTTCCTGGTGATTATGATTGTAAGATGGCACAAATAGAGGAAGGCGATACCTCATCCAGGAGGTCGCCCGTGCGTATATATTATGAAGTATGTTGGTTACAGCAGAATACAACAAGGAGATAGACTCTAGAATAGATACAATAACCTAATCCTAGAGAGTTATGATTACAGTCAAATTATATCTTTAACACTCCCCCTCAATCACAACTTGGCCAAGTTGAAATTGGTCTGAAATAATTCAAGCTTCTTAACAGGGAGAGACTTTGTAAAACCATCAGGAACTTGATCATTTGTAGAAATAAACCGAATGTCAAGTTGTTTACGAGCAATACGCTCACGAACAAAGTGATAATCAACCTCATTGTGCTTTGTTCGTCCATGAAATCTAGGATTGGCCGTCATATAAGTAGCAGCAAGATTGTCACACCAAAAAACAGGTGTCTGAGATAAATGAACACCAAGTTCAAGCAGAACACTCTATAGCCAAATCACCTCAGCTGTAGCATTTGCAAGCGCTTTATACTCTGCCTCAGTGCTAGATCTAGAGACCGTGGCCTGTTTTCGTGCACTCCAAGCTATGATATTGGGCCCAAGGAAAAAAGCAAAACCGTCAGTTGACCGACGATCATCGGCACTACCTGCCCAGTCGGCGTCAGAGAACGCACTCAGCAGCAAGGAAGAAGAACAATGGATCTTCACACCAAGACCCAAGGTACCATGCAAATATCAAAGAATTCGCTTCACGGCCGACCAATGACAAGTTGTGGGAGCATGCAAAAACTGACAGACCTTGTTGACTGAAAATGATATGTCAGGCCGAGTTAATGTCAAGTACTGAAGAGCTCCAACAATGCTTCTATAAGCTGTTGCATCTGCAGTTGACAGCAAATCACCATTCTGAAGAGAGAGATTTTCAGCAGTGGCAAGAGGAGTCGGCATCGACTTGCAATCAGTCATGCCAACACGACGAAGAATATCTGAAGTGTACTTTTCTTGTGTCAAAAGCAAACCATCAGAACATAATTTAACTTCTATGCCCAAGAAATAACTCAAGACACCAAGATCCTTGAGGGCAAAATCAGACCGCAAATCACTCAACAATCACTCAACAAGGCATCAACTGTGGTTGTAGAAGAGCTAGCCATAATAATGTCATCGACATAGATAAGCAAGAAAATTTGCACCTTTCCTTTGTTGTAGATAAACAGAGACGTATCAGCCTTGGAAGGAACAAAACCAAGATGAACAAGCTTGGAGCTAAGACGAGAATACCAGGCACAAGGCGCTTGTTTCAAACCATATAGAGCTTTGTCAAGTTTACAAACATAGGATGGATGTGACCCACTTTGATACCCAGGTGGTTGCTTCATATAAACCTCCTCTTCTAGAACGCCATGAAGAAACGCATTCTTGACATCTAGTTGACGAAGGCACCAATCTTTGGAGACAACAAGAGAGAGAACTAACCGAATCGTTGCTGCCTTAACGACCGGGCTGAATGTGTCATCATAATCAATTCCATAACGCTGTTTAAAACCTTTCGCAACTAGTCGAGCCTTATAACGATCAAAGGAACCATCTGCTTTGCGTTTAACCTTAAAGATCCATTTGCAATCAATCAAGTTGTTAGCTTGTGATTAAGGTACTAAGTGCCATGTACCATTGTTTATAAGAGCAGCATATTCCTCATCCATAGCACGTTCCCAACGAGGATCAGCCAAAGCTTCTCTCACAGACTCGGGCTCTCCAGTGGTGCATAGGTTAGCATACTGAATAATGCCAGGGAAAAGCTTCTTAGGTTGAACAATATTGTTTTGTAGACAAGTGCGCGCACGAGGTGGAGGAGCAGCAGATGAGCTTGACTCATGCTCGGAAACACCAGCACTTGACACAGGAGGAGAACTGACAGCAGGTGATACAAGCAGAGGTGACTCCGTAGGCGCCAAATCTGTAGTAGGCGGAGCAGTGAGCGAGGAGCCAGGAGAGGGAGCAGTCCCAGCAGCAGCTGTCATCACATCACCTTGTTGTGCAGTCCCGGATGTCTCAGCGGGCGTAAAAACAAGTTCTGAAGCCGCAGGCAAGGTTGGTTGCAGAACGGGCATAGGGACAACACCACCACCAGGAGCGACACCAGAGGAGCGCGCCTGATCCGAAGCACGCAAAACATTTTCCGTCTGCAAAAAACATGGGCTTCCAGGTGACAGAATCAACCTATCATTAACCTGCTACAACTCGGACGATTGTCCCGCTGGGTTAGTAGACATAGACATAGAAGTAGCATCCACAGTAGTACCCCCAAATGTCGTATCATTGAGCAAAGTTGGAGAAAGGAGGGAGAGATCTAGGCGAGGACGCGCACCAGCATTGGAGTGTAGTGTTGCAAAAGGAAATACAAATTCATCAAAAACGACATCCCTAGATACATAAACACGACCAGTAGAGATATCAAGGCATTTGTACCCCTTGTGATGGCTGCTATATCCAAGAAAAGCACATCTCTTGGAGCGAAAAGCAAGCTTATGTGCATTGTACGGGCGCAAGTTAGGCCAACACGCACAACCGAAGGTATGAAGAAAATTGTAGGCAGGTTTGGTATCAAAAAGTTTTTCAAGGGGTGAAATGTTGTCAATAACAGGTGAGGGCAATCTGTTGATGAGAAAGACAGCGGTGACAAAAGCTTCATCCCATAATTTAAGGGGCATGGAGGCATGGGCAAGTAGAGTGAGTCCAACCTTGACAATGTGCCTATGTTTGCGTTTGGCAGATTCGTTTTGCTGGTGAGTATGAGGGCATGAAACTAGATGAGAGATCCCAACATGCTCAAAAAAGGAACTGAGTTTGTGGTATTCACCACCCCAATCAGATTGTATAGCTAAAATTTTATGATCAAAGAGGCGCTCAACATGAGCTTGAAAGTCATGAAATTTTTGAAACACCTCAGATTTATGCTGAAGTAAATAGATCCAAGTGAATTTACTAAAATCATCGATGAAACTCACATAATAGTTTTTATTGCCAATAGAATTTGGAGCAGGACCCCATACATCAGAGAAGATTAGCTCTAAGGGCGCCTTAGAGACACTTACAGACCTAGAAAACAGGAGTTGATGACTCTTGCCTTGCTGACAGGCATCACAAACATGATCAGCATTTTTATTTGACACAAAAGGAAAAGCATGACTACGAAGAACATGATGTACAGTAGCATAAGATGGATGGCCCAAGCGACCATGCCATCGATCTGCAAACGGTTTGACGGTACTAAGAGCAGTCTTGGTTTTAGACGCCAGTGATGGTATGGGATAGATGCCCCTCCTACATTGGCCGTGTAGAAGAGTGTGCTTCGTGTGTCGATCCTTAACAAGAAAAAAAATCAGGGTGAAGCTCAAGAAACACATTGTTATCAGAATTTAAACGATGAACAAATACTAGATTACGTGTGGCTTGAGGGACATGCAAGACATCATTGAGATGCAAAGTACGAGAGGTGGTAATAACAGTAGAAGTACCAATATGATCTATAGTCATACCTGACCCATTGGCGACATGAACTTGATCAGAACCACCATAGTTCTCCTTGGTGGTCAACTTGTCGAGATCTCCAGTAATATGATCCGTGGCCGCACTAGGGATCCAGGGTATAGGAGGTAGTCGCAGCATCAGCTCTCTTCTCAGGTCCAGTAAAATTCTTGTCAAAACGCTTCCAGCAACGCAGCGCGGTATGGCCATAGCGCCCACACACTTGGCACTGATGATCTTTGTAGGGGTTATTAGGATTGCCCCCTCTACTGCCACCTCCACGGCTGCGACCAGCATTGCCACGTTTGTTCGAAGCCTGAGGACTTCAAAAATCTTCACCACGACCACGACTTCCTTGCATGTTAGGGCCACCACGTCCGTGCGCAGCAGCATTGGCGAGGATCTGAAACTGTTCCTTCTGCGCCTTCTGGGAATTTAGCCGAGCTTCTGTGTCCAACAGGTGAGAGTAGAGATCATCTGAGGCAATGGAGTCAGCCATGCCATTGACTTGTTCAATTAGCAGGTTGAAATCTGCATCAAGGCCATTAAGAACGTGAGAGATGAAATCCTCATCATCCAAAGGTTTCCCGGCGGCTGCCATCTCATTAGCAAGTCCTTGAAGAACCGAGAAATACACAGCAACAAATCTGTCCTCCTTCCTTGTTGCCGCAAGTTGGTTGCGAAGATGCAACAAGCGGGAATGAGACTGAGAGGCAAAAGATTTGGAGAGGGTCGCCCACATGGGAGCCGCCGAGGTGTGACTTGCTACTCCTGTAAGAACCTCTCGTGAAAGAGAATTCACCAGGAAGTTAAGCACATGTTGATCACGTACAGTCCACGTGATGTAATCAGGATACAGGACACTCATGGTCTTGGAATCCTTTTCTACTTCAATCGACTTAGCAGGCGCCTTTTCGGAGCCATTGATGAAGCCTTCAAGCTGAGCAGAGCGCTTGCCACAGCCGATAGTTTTCTCTGGTCAGCTTCTCCGTGACCCGGATGGAGAGAGATGCCGGCAACGCAAGTGAGGAAGAGGTGCCCGCCATGATCTAGGTTGTGGAGAAAAAAAGAAGAGGTGCTCTGATTACCATGTAATATGGCACAAATAGAGGAAGGCGATACCTCAACCAGGAGGTCGCCGGTGCGTATATATTATGAAGTATGTCGGTTACAACAGAATACAACAAGGAGATAGACTCCAGAATAGATACAATAACCTAATCCTAGAGAGTTAAGATTACAGTCAAATTATATCTCTAACAATGATATCTAAACTGCTAAAAATTGTAGCTATACATAGCTTTGTCCCTGGTCTTCGGGTTTCATTTCTAGCCTATCTAAACTTATTTGGTGCAGTAGGCAGGGGCGGATTCAACGGGCCAGTAGAGTCATCTTTCCTGTTGTGTTGATATAATTTATCTACAACATATTTTCTAGATAGTAGATAAGCTATTTATCTATGGGAAATATTGGGTGCAAATGACCCATTCTGTGCAACCATGCAAACAACGCACATTAGTCGTCGGCTCACCATCCGAGCGCTGTTGTTTAGTGGATGTAACTACCTGTGCCACTTTGGCATTATTGCTGAAACACCCCCATATAATTAGCAGTTTTCTGCGAAAAAATCATGAGATCTCTGCTCCGCCTCTGCCATGGATGCGGATTGATTAGCACCTGAGAGCCTACGAAGTGGAGACTAGTGCTGATGCCTCTGCACTGTGGCCACAACTAACTACAGATTGATGAACCTATTATCTCCAGATCTGAATCAACTGATGGAAGACCGGCCTAGCTATATACTCATATGGGCATCAGCACGACCGGGAGAAATCCTCCGCCTTAATCCATAATTAATGTCAAAATCAATTAGAATGAATGTGAAACCTCCACTATTCATGGATGGTTTGGCCGAGATCTACAAACACCAAACCCGTCCATGGTCGTAATGTCTCGGAAGCACCAAGAAATGATTTAATTGGAAGGGGAGCAGATTGGCTATTCCACAAGGTAGCAAATGCAGGCGTTATCTTAGAAATAAGCACCCATGAAGGGATTTTCTAAAAATGTGGCATTAGTGATGGTGGGACCAATCATAACCATTAGATGGGGATCCAATAACTGGGGTGCGTTGTTTGCGTAGTTGCATAGAATGGGTTATTTGCACCCAATATTTCCCCATTTATTTATCTATTCTAATAATCAATCAACATGATATGGTTTGTAGATCATTATAGCTTGCCTTCCCTTAGCTGCACGAACTAGAAAAAGGAATATGGCTCTTAGGAATATTTTAACTTCTATATAGGACATCATGTGATCTCAGGATAGGCAGGAACTACGCACCAATTTAGTAGCCTAAGTTATCCTTTGGGACATTATATGATCTCAGCTTAGTATCAATGAAGTTGTAAACAGATTTAGTAGGCTGAGTGGTCTTGTGTGTGATATATTGTTAAACGGATGTGTAAGTAAGCATGGTAAAACATGCATTGTGTTAAATCACGGCTAGTTGGTGGTTCGAAACCTATATAAAGTCGTTGTTGGGGTCTTGGAGATCTCTCTTGACCATTTGGACTGTTGGGAGCATTAGTAGGAAGCCAAAAGCAAAAAGTAGAGCACTAGAAGATGTTGGATATCTTGAGAGTGCTAGAGAGAGTAACTTCAGCATCCATATACATCTAAGGCTAGGGTATCCTTAAGAGTGTGTTCTAGGCTATTACTCTTGGTCTATGGTGGGACCTAGACCGTTTAGACATCAGTGATAAGTCTATTGTGATCGGTTGTGAAGATCATCATACGTTTGTACACGAATTGAGCTCGTTGTTGAAATAAGCATCGCTAGTGAGCGTCCGTACCGGCTGAGGGAGTATGGCAAGTATTTGAAGGAGACAATCAGTACTGGTTAACACATATAGCACTCGTGTTTGATGTGTCTGTTGAGGAGTACTCACCTCACCGGGTGATGCAATAGTTCGGTCTTTACCAGAGCTTCCCCCTCGACATCGAACGTATTGTTCCACCGGCAGCTCACTCGTAAGTTCATTCACTCATTTTACAGAGACATTGCAATATTTTTTGTTTAATGTTCATGTTCTTGTAACCTATGTAGGGTTACGCGTAGAGGCCAGGCGGTGGGGATTGGCACCTTGGGTAGAGCAGTGGACAATGATTCTTGAGGAGACGATTCAAGAGACCAGACCTTTCAGACCTCACGCTTTCTCAGAATACCTAAGATGGTACATACCTCAGACATGGATAAGGGTTACGTACACTCCTACGGTGTGACAGAGGTACATTCCTTCTCTTGCCGACACCTATCCCATCCATAGGGATCAGAACTCGACATTAGCAGTATGATTTAAGTTTCATATTTTTATCACACAAAACAAGTAGTGTAATATAACATAATAGAGAATAAAATACAACTAAGTAACTTTTACAGAATGACATAGCATGACACATCGCTATGGAGTTAGGATCGGTGATGCAGTGCATGAAGGAGGGCATACAACTTACTACACATGAGTTTTCCTTGTCTATGAAGAGGATCTATGAGTTAGCCGTTGACATTTACAAGATGACCTCTTGTGCGTCGTCATGCATTGCTAATACAGACGTCGTTCAACACCCGTGCAGTTCTGCAGATATGGCACGACGTCCATTCGTGCAGCTGCCTACCTGGACAAGCAGAACAACCACAACGCCATCTCGGCCACCCTTCGGTGCAGGTAACAAAAATAAATTCTAAACCGTCTTTATTTTCAACTCCACAACCATAGCAAATCGTTATATGACATGTTTGCTCATAGGTGCACACACATTCACTTGGACACATACATTTGGGCATGTAGGATTGTCTTCACATATGGCACATATGGCTCTGGATAACATCTATATTTCAAGTTAAATTTTGACATAATTATATCAAACAAAAATAATATTTATATTATAATACATTTTTTAATAGATTTCACTAGTGATGACTACGATGAGGACGGGGATGAGATCGCTATGCACCTAGATTATTATGAACATCGTTTTCCGTCACCAGCTTTCGACTTTGACTCGTTCATGGCACAGAGGGAGCATGATACAATTGATATGTTGTAGTTAGGTGGCCCACTTACACTGACACAACCTTCAGAAAGAGAATGTCACACCTATGACTAATGCTCATTCTATCCGGCAGGTGGTTCCTCCTTCGCCACTCACGTACCCGGCAGACCACGCGAGGGCAAGACGTATGGTACCTAGGCCTGGCACAATCAAGAATGTTGTACCTAAGCATGAAAGGCATTAGAGATTTGGCCTATTATATTTATTTTGCTTGAATTTATCACTTATGGTCACCTAACCTTTATTATTATTATTAAATAATTGTTATTTCCTATAATTCAAATTTTATTTCAACCATCTTTGTGTAAGTATCTTTGAGTAGGGGACATTCAAAAAATAAATTATATAGCAAAATACCCGTACGTTGTCATGGGTCTTTGTTAAAAATTTATGGTTAGAATGTCTTTTTGTAACTGTAAAAGATTTTCAATTAATCAATTTTTTTGGCTTGAGCATTTGCTCTATTTTTATTTTGCTTTACCTTTTTTGAGTTTTAAAAAGAATATTCATTATAATAATTTTGGAGTGAGCTATTATTGGAATTTTTGTTATTAATTTCCATCCAAAATATGATGTTAAAGCAGTAGATGATTAATTGTTATTAGTATGAAATATCGAATTGAAATCGGAGTTCAATTCAACAAAGGATTAGAAAATGGTTTAAAAATAACTCAAACTGATTGGTGACATTATAGAATACAAACTGAATGCGACAACGTTATGGATACATCTGGACACGAAAAAAGTGGTCTAAACGACCTCAACTCAAGTAATAAATTGTAAAGATATGTAGCTGGAGTAAAAAAAAAACTAATAAGTCACCCAACCATAAGACGACTTTTGTGATATCGTCCTTGACCAAATCTGTCGCCCACTGGTTGGGCGATTAAAATAGATCGCCTACTGGATAGGCGCCACAACCTTATCGCCCGTGCAATGGGCAACAGGCGAACGACTGGCCTCATTCGCCCGATAATGAGCGACGGGGCTGCTATTTTTGCCCATTTCCAAATTCTCCTATGCGGGTCAAAATGGCCGGGCCTCGGGCCGGCCCGTTTAAACCGGCCCAGATCACCAGCTATAGCCGTACGTATCGAACTGTTGATGCACTCCGTCCATTCTCTGATCGGACGGCTCCAGCATCGTTCCCTTGATCTTGCGGGTCACAGCCCGCGCTATAAAAGTCCGAGGGGCTTTAGGGTTTCCTCCGCCGCAGCCACACACCAGCACCAAAACCTTCACCCCAGTTCATCCTCTCCGCCGCCGTTTCTGCTCTCCCGAGCCTTCATGGTGAGCTCCTCCTCCTCTCAGTCTCCTCCGCCGGCGCCGCGAAATGCTCGTTGTTTCCATCACCTTGGTTGGCCGGTATCCCTGATTTCCGAGTGGTTGCTAACGTGTTCGTGTTCCGCAGGCGTCAGAGAAGAAGCAGTCGAACCCGATGCGGGACATCAAGGTGCAGAAGCTCGTGCTCAACATCTCCGTTGGCGAGAGTGGAGATCGCCTCACCCGTGCCGCTAAGGTATCATCTTCCACCCATACCCATCCCAACTACCCCAGGCACGAAAACGAAATCCTTCGTGCGAAATAATTTTACCTTTCTGAGATGCGCGTATGCATTTGATCCTAATTTTTTGTGGATTGATGCCTGCGATAGATCTAAGCGCGCTCAATTCGCCTCTCACCAACTTTGCCATCGCGTTCTTTGCAGTTTAGTCTTATTACTGTACTGAAATTTTCGACTTTTTAGATTACTAGAAACTACTAGAGTGGCTACTGTTATGTGATTGCTAATTACTTCCGGCGCTGTTATTGTATAGGTGTTGGAGCAGTTGAGTGGGCAGACACCAGTTTTCTCCAAGGGTAAGTTTTTTCAGAATTGTCGAATTTAATTACTGTTATTTAGCAGGTTCAACCAGTGGAACTTACGTTCGGTGTTGTTGCCTGCAGCGAGGTACACTGTGAGGTCCTTTGGTATCCGTCGTAATGAGAAGATCGCATGCTACGTCACAGTCAGGGGAGAGAAGGCGATGCAGCTTCTTGAGAGTGGGTTGAAGGTGAAGGAGTATGAGCTGCTGAGGAGGAACTTTAGTGACACCGGATGCTTTGGGTTCGGTATTCAGGAGCACATTGATCTTGGCATCAAGTAAGATGACCTATTCTGTGTCTTACAGTTCCCAAACAGATATTCTGTTGCAGACTTGCAATGATTTATATTGTTTGGTTCAATTGAGTATAAAGAATGCTATTGCTGATTTGTAACATAGTAGATATTCTAGTGATTTGTATACGGAATTTGACGTAGTTGGGACCTTATTATCTTACAGGGATTCTGACATTTGTTGAGTGTGCACTTATGAATTTAGTTTTGAACTTGAGTTTCTCAAGTAAAACTGGTGGCTGTGAAACTTCTTTCTTACATGTTATTATTAAAGAATGCCTTGCTTATTTTCATAAGTTTGAAGAGTGTAGATGTTTCCTTATTTTCCCCAGTTGGATTAACTTTTGTTTTGCACCTAGAAAAGTTCTATAAACTTTCTGTGAAGATACAATAAATCATCATTATATAGTAGTTGTTGCATTTCTTTACTTTTATGCTGAGTCATTGGTGATTGAATGCCTGATTGCAATCTACATTGTTGGTTGTGGAGTAACAAGTCATTTGTCTGATTGTTCGCATATTCCTGCTGGTGGTGCAATGTCAGCAGCAATCTAGTGTAAAAGTGTTGGGTAGTATTACCATAGTTCAATTTTCGTATCTTCACATGTCTTCTATTCCTTGAAACATATTTCTTCTTGCACTGCATAATCAAACATATCTCTCCTTGTGGGAAGTAACTTGATAACTTTTGTTCCAGGTATGACCCATCAACTGGTATTTATGGTATGGACTTCTATGTTGTTCTGGAGCGTGCGGGATACCGTGTTGCTCGTCGGCGCAGGTGCAAGTCCCGTGTCGGCATCCAGCACAGGGTTACCAAGGAAGATGCCATGAAGTGGTTCCAGGTTAAGTACGAGGGTGTCATCCTCAACAAGTCCCAAGCAAACACCTCGTAATCATTTTGAGTGCAAACCACTGCCCTTCAGAACTCCTGTTAAGTTTAATCAACTCCATGGAATTGTATGTTTGTTGGATACCGTAAGCAGTCAGTTTTGCCTCTGTTGAGTTCACCAGAACCTCTGTAATTCCATCTTAATCTTAGACAAGAATCTATCAGGCGGCTAGCACTTCCTTTTACTATTTCTCTGTATAGGTTACCGAGCGGCTAGATATACTTTACTGTCGGGTGGCTTATGGTTAGAAAATGGAAGGGGAGAAATGCTGTTCTGGTTCGGAGTTTCATATGATATTCGGCAAAGTAGGTCTTGGTTTCAGTTTCTCAACTTGGGCCTTAGAATGTTTTTGAGATAAACTTTACGCTTTTGCTTTTGGTGGTTCATGCCGTTTTATATGACGGTGAAACTAGTAAAATCAATAGGTTCCCTCTATTTTTTTATGGTTATATATAAAAGGAAAGAAATGAGAGAACTACCAATTTCATTTTTCTCTAAACGATTACACGAATGGCGCGCGTAAACGCATATCGTACCTCAGGGAGACATTGAATCAACTACGAAGCGGTACTTGTGGTATCGTAATCTACACGTTCTGTGCCGACAACAAAAATCAGTCAAAGAACGTGGCCGTGTCGCAGCCATGGCAAGATGAGCATGATCATGAGACATCCAATCAGCAGATTGCAGCAAGACTGGGTCTTGGAGAAGCCGGACGCTGATGATGAGCTTCCGCCATCCATGGCAGCGGTGTCATGCCACTGTCGCATGAACTTATGTGCGCCAACGCCGCAATGAATGTTCTCCACGTTCTTGCCACATATCTCGCAACACCTACAGTCACCATCAAACCATAAACTTTCAAGCAAAATGTTTTTTTTCTGTAACTCAAAATTACCTTTGCCTGGTTACGTACAGGAACAGAGTCAACTAATAGAGAGAGTTCAGTCAGGCACACCGTTTGCAGAAAAAGCATCTCCGTGATGTCAGCCCAAACCAAGGTCATGTTATAGATTTATTGAGCCGTGCGATTGCGATATGCCTTTTTTTTTTCTTTCTCAACAGAAAGATTGCATTCCATCATCGTGAAAGAAAATGAAATCAGCTCAATGATTGTCATAAACTATACATCTAGTAATATTTAGGTACTAGATTGTTGGAAACAAACCTTTGGATTCTCTACCTGAAATACAGGCTCAGTTTAGAAGAAACGATTCTACAAAGGTTCACAAAAACATCTGCAGGGAGTTCCTTTCGAAGAGCTAGTGTAAGACGTGATGCGAGATTTGAACGGAAAATAGTACTACATGATTTCACTCCTGATTTCTGGACTTCTACATGAACACCTTCTATGCAAGCTCTTAAACAGAGCTTTTACTCTGGAACTCAAATAAACATTTTTCACACCAGAACTAGAAATACGATGCTGATATGAATTTTCAATGACACTTATAAACTCGATGAAGAAGTTGCAGGAAAAGAGTTAAAACTGGGATGATCTAGCCACCCAAAACGTGGAGCACTACGCACCTGTCGCCGCCGCGGATGGAGAACCACGCCTCGGCGCAGCGCTGGTGCGCCACCTCTAGCTCGCCGCGGCAGCCACAGCCGAGCCTCACCAGCTGCCCGGTCACGCGCTCCGGCAGCGCGCCATCCACCTCGCCTTCCGCCAGCTGGCAGATCCTACAGATGCTGTGGTGTTGCTGCTGCTGCTCGGCCGCCGCTGCCACCACCTCCGCGTCTTCAGGAATCTCGATCGCCACATGCGCCGCCGCATCCTCGCGCGGCCCTTCCCCTCTCTCGTCGGTGCCATCCTTCCCGGAGGCGATCACCATGTCAAGCCACCCGAGCTCCGCATGAATGTCTTGTTTCTTGCTAGTTTCCAGTTTATTACACGACGGAGGTTGGGGAGGGAGCTCCTTATCGCCTCGATCGCATAAGGGGGGCGAGGTGGAGGCGTGTTGACCTGCGACAGCGAGAGGCCGCGTTGGTCGAGGTCGACGCGATGGATGCCGAGGCGGCCGGGCACCTGCTGCTGGGCAAGTCGGTATCTATCAGCGATGGAGGAGGTGGGCAAGTGGAAGTGCGGGAAGATGACGGCGGCGCTGGGGACCTGCGCGCGCCATGGCGACGTCTCCCGGACAAGATAATTCGACGTTGACTCGGCATGGGACAATCATTGCTGAGCATATATACTTGCACTCTTTAGTTACGCAACGGCGCTGCCTAATTTGAGTTGTTGCTTCAATCCGCTTATCGGTTTCAATTGGTAATCCAGATTTTGTTTTATCTTATTCTTGTACAAATTTATTGTTACATCTTAAATTTAACATATTTTCTAGAAAGCTTTTAGTCAATGGTTTGCAACTTTATGTTCTTTGGTAGGATTATCTGTATAATAATTATAAATCATTAAATCTAGATCTAATGACTTAAAGATGTGACTAAAAATTAACTAAATTTTCATTCAGCTAAAAATTAGTAAATCCCTAAATTTAATAGATAAATTTCTTATATGTCATTGACATAAACTTTAATGCAGACGGGATTTTCCAATGTGTTGCACAATAGTTTAAAATTTTAATATTTTATTATGTATCATTTCTGTCAAATTCAACTATGACACGTATATAAGATTCATTACCATGTATATAAGTTGCTTCTTCCATTTCTCGATTCAGAATTGTAACATTTATGTGTAGTAGTCATTGCATGATAAATTATAATGTATAAATTTTTAATATGTCATTGACATAAGCTTCCACCTAGACAAGATCTGCCATAAAAAAAATATGTGTTGCACACACTCGTTTCCAATTTTCATCCTTTATATGTCATTTTCTTCAAATTCAACTAATGTTTATATAAGATCCATTAGCACATGTCACTGATTTCTTTTTTCTCTCTCTGGTTTCTCCTTTTTCTCAATTCAGATTAGCCAGCAGTGGCCCTGTGCAGCGGTTATAAATTTTGAAAGAGGTTTAAATAAAATTACGTGGTGTTCAAACATATGTACAAACTAGCAAATTGTCCGTGCGTTGCTACGGGTTTTAAAAACGAACTTATTTATGTATGCAAAACGTGTTCCGTTATCAAACTATTGTTGTTCCTTGTCACTGATAAGAGATCAAATCATTCGAGGCTGGTTTGCATACGTCATTATTAAAGTATAAGTTCATAAATAAGGTAGATGATATTGTCAATAATATCTTGAAAAATAATTTCCTAAGTAAAAATTATTAAATTATTTAAATAAAGAACTATAATTCTTGTTAGTATCTATTTTGAAGTATCCTGGTGAGTTCCAGTAATTGTTGGAGCAAGACAGTATTTGTCTGTCCATTGTTTTTGAGAGCACTTCATTTACTTTACGATAGTATTTGTTGATGTCTTATTTACACATTATTCAAAGTCAATTTCTCCAGAAAAAATATTATGAAGAGAGAGGAAAGAGGATCTTGTGGCGATGAAACACGCTGGATTTGAATGCATAAATTTTTATACTTGATTTTGAATACAACTCGTATAATTGAGTGTTCCGTGGACTGGCTAGGGCATGCGACAGCGGCAAACGTTCCGACGATGCTCCAAGAAGGTGTCATGGACGTTGGCTAGGGTCCAGGAACAAACAAGATTTCGATGAGTACAGCTTGGCCAATAAGCTATCTAATTAGATATGGATAGGAAAAAAAAAAGAGTCTCATGAACTATCCTCGACGAAGATGGCAAAGAGGAGTGCCACATATAAATATCTTTCACCGTCATACCCTCCAATGAATGAAAAAAGGGTATAGGGATATATTTGCTTCATATAAAGTTATTAGAACAAAATATCATTATGCCTAAAATATTTTTCAAAGTGTCTAATATAATCTGAATTGTATTGTGCTACTAAAGAGCAAAATATAGATCATTCCTATAAAGTAGTTTGTAAAAGAAAAGGAAAAAAACATAAACTGAGCTACAAATATATATTTGGCCTATCCAACTCCAGCCCACTGAAACAAATATGTCAGTTTTTTATCCTAACGCCTCTTCTTCCTCCAGCGGCCTCTCTCGTCCGCCATTGATGGAGGATACAAGCTCTGATTCATCAACAGTAAAGTACATCCACTCTCATAAACAAGTAAAACGGATTACTATTCATCTCTTCCATCATTCCCCTCCGTCAAAACAAGAAGCCGACATCTGTAACTTTCAGGATCTCATAGCAGTAAATGTGTTAAAACTGAATTTCTTTCTTTTCTAGAATTACATTTTCTTTATCAAACGGGACAGATTCTACATAACAGACTCGATTCTGAACTGGATTTTGTATCTTTCTCGTGTTTAACTTCGACTCTCTGCTGAAGTCGACTTGTTTTCACCTAACAGAGTCGTATATAGGTAAGGATCTGGTGGCATCCTTTTGGGGGTTGACTTAGATTTTTTTTTATATTGGGTTAATAGATGAGGGAGATTTCTATCTAAAGTTTCATCTGTGCAACAAAAGTGATAGCTTCAAATGGGCGCTAGTAGTGGTGTATGGTCCCGCCGAGCAAGAATCCAAGGAGCAATTACTAACAGAAATAGTACAAATGTGTAGCCATAAAACCTTAACTATTGTAATAGGTGGTAATTTTAACATTCTTAGGAGCCCAAATGAGAAGAATAAGGACAATTTTGATCATCATTGGCTTTTCCTTTTTTTAATGCTATAATTGATGGTCTAGACTTAAGGGAAATTGAAATGTCAGGAAGGCAATATACTTGGGTTAATAATCTTACAAATCCCACATATGAGAAGTTAGATAGAGATTTGGTTAGTACAGAATGGGAACAAAAGTTTCCTTAAACAAAGATTGTAGCTCTAAATAGAGATATTTCAAACCACACTCCTCTTTTACTAAATGTCGGTGAATCATCTATGTGTAACCAACAAAACCTATTCAACTTTGAATTGGGCTGGTTATTACATGACGGTTTCACCGACATGATAAAACATATTTGGATTAGTGAGAATGGCGGCAATACACCAATGAAGAGATGACAGGCTAAGATACATAGATTACATCAACATCTTAGAGGATGGGCCAAGAATACCAGTGGAGCTTATAAAAAGGAGAAGAAAGAATTGTTTGATAAATTGGATGTGTTAGATAAGAAAGCAAAGATTTCTTTATTAACACAACATGAAATTGATTTAAAGCAATGTTTACACAATAGACTATCATAAATGCTGAGATAAGAAGAGATTAAGTTGTACCAAGGTGCAAAAGTAAAAGAGTTACTAGATGGTGACTCTAATACTAAATATTTTCAGCTTATAGCAAATGGTAAACATAGGAAAACACGCATTTTCCAATTAAAATATGGGGATAAAATTATAAATGGTGATGCTGAGCTTAAAAAGTATATCACCACATATTATAAAGGTCTTTTTGGTCCTCCAGAGGACAATGGCTTTAATCTGGATAAATCTCAAAGAGATGACATTCCCCAAGTATCAGATTTAGAAAATGAAATACTAGTTGCTGAATTCACGAAGGAAGAAACAAGGACGGCAATCTTTCAAATGGAACATAATAAAGCATCAGGGTCTAATGGTTTCCTAGCATAATTCTACAGGCCTTCTGGGACACAATTAAAAATGACTTAATGGATCTCTTTAGGGATTTTCATAAGGAGGATCTCCTATTATTCAGTTTGAATTTTGGAATTATCATTCTTTTGCCAAAATGTAGAGATGTCAAAATCATACAACAATACAGACCTATTTGCTTACTAAATGTAAGCTTTAAGATATTATTTGCTTACTAAATGTAAGCTTTAAGATATCCACAAAAGTTGCAATCAATAGAATATCTAGTGTTGCACAAAAGGTCATTCGCCAACACAAACAACATTTATTTCGGGTAGAAACATAATGGAGGGAGTGGTTGTTTTACATGAAACAATCCATAAACTACATCAGAAAAAACAAAGTGGTGTCATTTTCAAAATTGACTTTGAAAAGACATATGATAATGTAAAATGGTCCTTTGTGCAACAAACTATGCGTATGAAAGGTGTAGATGGATCAAAACATGTGTGCAAGGAGGCCATGTCGGCATAAAAATTAATGATCAAGTGGGACAGAATTTTCAAACTCAAAAAGGGTTAAGACAAGGAGACTCGCTATCGCCAATTCTGTTTAACATAGTAGTGGATATGTTAGCCATTCTAATAAATAGAGCCAAGGAAAATGGTCAAGTAACTAGTCTTGTACCTTATTTAGTTGATGACGGTATATCCATATTACAATATGCAGATGATACCATACTGTTTATGGACCATGACATCGACAAAGCGATACACATGAAACTTCTACTATGTGCTTTTGAACAATTATCTGGATTACAAATAAACTTTCACAAAAGTGAGTTGTTTTGTTTTGACCAAGCAAAGGAACAAGAAAGTCAATATGCTCAGATTTTTTGTTGCAGATTGGGTGGTTATCCATTTAGATACCTGGGTATACCTATGCACTTTCGAAAATTGAGTAATAGTGACTGGAAAATGATAAAAGAGAAGTTTGAAAAGAAGCTCAGTAGTTGGAAAGGAAAGCATATGTCACTAGGGGGTCGTTTGGTTCTTATTAATTCTGTCTTAAAAAGCCTAGCGATGTTCATGTTATCTTTTTTTGAGGTCCCTCGAGGAGTTCTTGAAAAACTAGATTACTATCGATCTCGTTTTTTTTTTTGGCAAGGAGATGAGCACAAGAAGAAATATAGGCTGGCAAAATGGGACATCCTATGCCAACCTAAAGACCAAGGGGGGTTAGGAATTGTAAACATAGATATACAAAACCAATATTTGCTAAGCAAGTGGCTATTCAAACTTATAAATGAAGAAGGTATATGGCAAAGTTTGTTAAAGAGGAAATATCTAAAGAACCAAACTATTACACAGGTTGAGAGGAAACCAATTGACTCACATTTTTGGTCTGGCCTTTTGAAAGTAAAAAACAAATTCCTTGATCTAGGCACATTTGAATTGAATAATGGGCAATCAATTAGATTCTAGGAAGATAAATGGTTAGGAAACTATACTTTCAAAGAACAGTATCTAGATTTGTATAATATAGTGAGGAGGAAGAGTGCAATGATAGCTTCTGTCTTTGGATGGGTCCCTTTAAATGTATCTTTTCGCAGGGCTTTAACTAGGGATAATCTCTTGTCTTGGCAGAATTTAGTCTTTCGTGTTGCCCATATAAGACTGAATGATAGTAAAGATATCTTTAGGTGGAAACTTACATCTACTTGACTTTTACTGTTAAGTCTATGTATGCGACTCTCCTCAATAATGGAAATGTTGTACGTCACAAAATTCTATGAAAAATGAAGATGCCTCTCAAAATTAAGATTTTTATGTGGTACTTATGTAAAGGAGTTATACTAACCAAAGACAACCTAATTAAACAAAATTGGCATGGTAACAAAAGTTGTTGCTTCTGTAGTAAAGATGAAACAATACAACACTTGTTTATTGAATGCCAACATGCTAGATTTTTATGGAGGCTTGTTTATTTCTGCTTTGGTTTATCTCCACCTTGTAGTATTAAACATATGTTTAGTCAATGGATTGTTGGAGTAGATATAAAACTGAAAAGGAAACTACTTATAGGGGCCTCTGCACTTTGCTGGGCAGAATGACATGGTCTTTGATAAAACTCCAATAAAAACTTTTATGCAGTTACTATATAGGAAAACACATTGGCTACATTTTTTGTCACAACTACAGAAGAATGAGGAAGACAAGGAGATGATGGTACATACATGCCGACGCCTGGAAGTGTTGGCCATGCAAGTTTTCGCACACCATGGGTGAAGATTTACTAATAGGATTCAATCTTAATAGTGTCTTATCGTCCAAACTTTTGTGGTGTTCTTATCGTTTGAGATACTTTATTTGGTAGCGTCAAGAGCAGACGGAAGTGCTGCTATTTGTAATAATGGTTGTAGCCTCCTTTTGAGGTGAAAAGCTGGATTCTATTTTCCATTATCTAAAAAAAATATAGGTAAGGATTCAGTGTCGAATACAAAAATGAGTTGCAAACAAAAAACGACGACTCCAGGCAATGCGATGCGTACACTTTCCACGGACACAAAAATTTAGTGCTAGATGACCGCACCTCTCTTATTAAGATGTAGAGATTATAAATGTAAAACAATACTTTGAGGGTGGTTCTGAAAAATAATCAAAAGGCTTAGCACTCTCATGGGCAGGCGACCTGGGTTGTAGCCCATGCAACCTTTCTTGCCTTGGCCCACGCGGTGGCATCAAGCCTTATATATACTCCCTCTGTTCGGCAATTCTTGTGTTAGGACAGGATAAATGAACTACGAAACAACTACCAGGCGTTGTCCGAATGACAGGAATACAAGAACGGAGGGAGTATAAGATAAGACTGACTTCAACAATTAAATCCATTTTTACCTCTCCCGTGGCATTGAGCATCTTCAAATTGATCCCCAACTGAGAAGGCAAATAGAGATGCATTCTATAGTATGAGGAGAGAGATGAGTTAAAAGTAGATTTCCTCTCTCCTCGATTGCATTTGACGAGCGGGGGCGAGCGCGGACGCGGCAATGGGCAAGCACCATGGGACGACCGGCGAGGTGAGCAGTTGGCGGCGGGACGAGCAGGGCGGCCAGGGCGAGCGGCTCTGGCGGGTGCAGGGGCGAGTTAAGACGCCGGCGCGCGTCGCGGCAAGAAGGGACGCCAGCATGCGTGCAGACTTTTGCCTCCTCCTCGCCTTCCTCGCTGAGATGTGGCCAATTCAAACGAACTTGAAGTGCTCAATCATGTAGCCACAAGTGGTGCATGACAAGAAACCATCATTTTAAAAAAATAACATGTCAAATTATTATCCAATTTCACTTACTATGCTTCAATATTTAATACAAACTGTTGTCAAAAATAATTCAAACTTTATTGATGATTTCTATCTTAACATACTCCAATTCAGCCGTTGTCTTGTCTAAATTTGTCATAATTATATTTATATTCAATCTTAAATAAAAAACTATATAAGAAAGGCATTCAAATCCCTCTGATCCATGATCAATATACAGGCAAACCTCAATGTGCAAAACGAATAGAACAATATAATATATATATTTGTTTCATGAAAAGAAAACTAGCATCTCCAGCCTTCCCTTTACTATCAAATTCACCATTTCCTCCCTACAGCCGAAATAAGAATAAGGCACATCACAAATTGATACTTGATTTGGAAGGAAAAAGCAATTATGAAACGCTTGATCAACACATGTACTAATAAAATGTTCTATGTACCTGAGTGGTGTTTTGTTATGTTGAAATTTAATTTCCCCTAAATGATTCATGTTAAGCTCTCCACCTTCCATTAGTCCGAGGAGCACCTTTAGGAATGATCTTCTCTGGATCAAGCACATTTCTTCTACAGGCTCGGCTTGCACTAGAAAACAGTGCTGGCAGCGACAAATCATCTATGACCTCTTCATTTTCTTTGTCTTCCTGTAATATATGATCAAAGAATCTCATAACTCTATTGGTCTCCTCCACGGATTTGGAAGCCTTGAATAACACAAGATTAGCCTTGTTACGGAGTTCTCGAAATCGTTCCATTCTCTCTGACCACACCTGTGCATTAGGACCTATATCCAAAGGAAATGAGATCTTCGCTTGCATAGTTCATCTCTTGTTAGCGCAACAAGCTGGAATACTGTCCAGATTAAGATACTCCACACAAAACATGTGTGCACATGAAAAGGCGTCATACTCCATCATTCGATACTTACAGGCAGCGGTGAGCATTAAAGAGCCATCAAACGTACATGACACCTGGAGCCGTTTATTAGACTTCCTTTTGAATACAACTTCATATGTCACAACACCATTTGTCACTGTCACCTTAGCAACCTCCCAGTTAGATCCTTCACGAATTTGATCCCTGACCTTGTAGAACATTGGCGGTGTGAAAATCCGTGCTGCGTTTTTCTCCAACACATGAGCAGATATGTCGATGTACTTGATGGAGACCTTTGCTTTTCCATGAAGCTAAAGCTCATTCCTTCGGATACGGGACAAACAAGACTCATAGTGCTCGACTAGATCAACCAGTGACATCCGTCTGTCCAAATTATTATGAAGCTTTGAGTTTAAACTCTCACTCCTCTAATTGGTCCGCATCCCAAGAAGCATCTTCCTTTAGTGTAGGCAGCTGACCACTTCTTCCTTAGTTCATACATCCTCATTATCCATATATCCTTTTCTATGACATCATGTGTTTCCTTGAACTGCAACCAATGTCTCTCAAACTCCTCTTCTGATGTAGCATGGTATATAAATTTCCTAAAGTCCTGAAGTTTCATGCCACGGAGCTTAGTAACCATGTTCCTCTCTATATGCCAGCTGCATAACCGGTGGTCTGCGAATGGCATAACAATCTGAATAGCTCTCGCCATTGCAAACTCCCCATCTGTAATTAATGACAAAGGGTGCTTTTACTGCATCGCCTCCAGAAAAGCCTTCAGAAGCCATTCATATGAAGACACACTCTCATCTGAAATAATTCCACATCCAAACACCACGGTGCTGCGATGATGGTTGACTCCGACGAAAGGTGCAAATGGTAGATTGTACTTGTGCACATGGTACGTGCTGTCAAACACTACCACGTCGCCGAATGCTTCATAGTCCACCTGCGACTGAGCATCTGACCAAAATAAATTCTTAAGTTTCCCTTTTTGTCCGTACAATATTTGAAAAAAAAGTCCAAATCATTTTCCTGCTTCTCATGCATGTAGTTGAGGACGTACTCAGCATCACATCCTTCAATGCTTTTCTTCTTCTTCCTTGCAAAAAAGTTGTATAGGTCTCGCAGCAGGAATCTAGTCTCCCCAGGACCACCATAGTTCTTCTCCATAACATCCATAATCTGACAAGTACGAAGCCCCTTCAGACCTAGTTAAATTGCTTCAATTTCTTGAACTGCACTTAGACCACGGTGAGAACGCAGTACAAAGACATGTTGTGGTGCCTCGAACGGGTGACTGTGGACGTCGTTGAAATCTGAAACGAACCACATCCCACTCGCTTCATTCAGCTGGACATCTAGCTTCGCCTTGCATCCGCACCGTGTAAGTCCCTTCGGTTCCCTCTTCTTATCGGTCTTGTCAAAACTTTTTTTGGATCTGTATCCTTCATTTGAGCACCAGAACCTCCTCCATATGATCTCATCACTTCCTGGTTTTCGCCTCACCTTGCCTCTCCTCACGTTGAAACCTTTGCATTCAGCATATGAATTGTAAAACTAATAAAATTCATCCTCCGTTCAAAATGACTGGTTCACTATGTTGTTGTATTCCTCCTGCTCCTCTAGGCTCATACACCTACCTATGTCGTTCCGCTGTCATTGCAAAACAGAGCGTAAGAAACGAATAAATTTGTTCACACCAGATTGAACATAACTTGATTCTACTTTGATCTGATCAAAAATATTTAATCTACATATCTGATTGCACTTATCTAGAAGCTAAGAAAGAGCATCACTTCAATTATCAGAATAGTTCTTCATAATTCAACCACAAATAAAAACACCATATCTCATTTTGCTTGATCCAACAACAAATAATCTTTCCTTTGCAACGACATATCAGAAAACTATATAAATTTCAATAGCACATATTTACTTAAAATGTGAAACCGAAACAATGAACTCATCAAATGCACATACATTATCTCCAAAAGAAGAGGCACATCCAGCTTTCATGCATAACAAGTAAATCTTCAATGAGAACAACTGATTAGGCATTCCATCGAACAGATTACATGCATCCAAATTGACAGCTACGTTCCCCATAATAGATTGCACAAATGCGGTCAAATACCACAAACTACACAGACTCACATACTAGCACATGAAAATCGCAATTAGAGTACCTGAATCAACCCACGATTTTGCCTCACGTGGAACGGGGAGCCGACAGGAGACGCAGCAATCCGTTTCAAGGAGAGGATCAGGTTGGGGCAGCCAACTCCGGGGACGATCCGGTACGACGGCGGCGGCAGCAACCGACTCCGACGATCTGGTTGGGGCAGCCGACTCCGACGACAATCCAGTACTGCAGCGGCGGCGACGACCAATTCCGGCGAGTACCTGTGGCAGCGGCGACGGCGGCGGATGACTCCGGCGAGGACCCGTGGGGGCGGCGCGGCGGCGGCCGAGTCCGACGGAGACCGGTGGGGGCGACAGCAGCGGCAGCCGACTACAGCTTGCGTTCACAAGGCGTTGTGGGGGTGTGCGTGCGTCAGGGGATCATGATGCCCTCACGATAGAATAGATTGAAATTTGTCTGTAATTAACCTATTGCTTAATTAACCTTAAACTATACAATAATTATAATTAATGATATCCTAAATGAAGGGTTAGATTTAATCCATGATACTCCAATTTTACACGTATCATGGTCCATTGTAAAACTGCTCCACAGTTATACAATGAGAACAAAAAAAGAAGAAGTCTCGTAGCCTAACATTTTGTGGCTGTTATACAAACCCACTCGATTTTCCAAGCGTACTGCAACTCCATTCGCTAATAATCCACAGTTGGAGCCTTGTTATACACACGTCCTCTTTTTCCTGCTGATGGAACCATCTGACTTGCCTTCATCTAAGTTACCCTTTAACTCTGGACAAAATCATAGAACAAAAGGGTGGGAGCACAATGGGGGATATCTAACTCATACCACCTTGCCGTTTAACATGTTCTGGTAAAAGCCTGTTGATGAGGTCAGGAGAGGCATTTGCTAGCTGCAAAAGGAAACACAGAACCAATAAGCAAATGGACAGCCTAGTTGGATTAAGCATTTAGTCATCGCTTTAACAGCCTAATAGACTATGCTTTCTCTTAGTCTCTTACCTCATGCTTGAAATCGAAAAGAGGTGGGAACGGGCGTCCATTTGGCAATCGTGCATTGGGCACCCGTAGCTCATCAAAGAAAGGATGCGCACAGGCATCGAGCTGCATACGAATAATCAAATCCATAGGTATAATTATAATTTGCAGATTAATAACATCAATACTACTGCTTTTTCTTCTAGATCTACTAATAAGCAATATGTCAACAATGCTAAACGGCAACTTGTTAAGGAATAATATGTTGTTTTGGACAACTGATGGTCGTAACTACAAATTACAATCTGCAACAGTTTTTGAAAGAACTGCTACTGACCGAGCTTCGTGTGTGTGGGGGGGTGAGAGGGGGGGGGGGGGGGGGGGGGAGGGGGTACTGCTTCCCAGTGCACTTCTAAGTTCTAACATGGCTGACAAACTATTAAGTCTTAGTAATGCATGTTGGGAGATCCCTCGAGAGGCCACCTCGAGCCCCTTTTCGATATACCAACAAAATATGAACAGCTATGTCTGACTGCCTAGCAGGATACTTTTGTTGCATGCTACTCAAGTCAGAAACAGATACTGGAAGAGGCAAATAGTGTGGAAATACTCACAGCAGTGCAACGGAGACTCGGTGAATACTGAAGCAGACGTGAAGCAAGGTCTATGGCTTCAGGAGGCATTCTCATATGGAAAACCTGGAGAAAGTTAAACCATTGGGGCTATGTAAATAGCACTAAATTTATTATATTTAATAAATTATGAATATAGAAAAAATGTCAATTGATCTGATGGCTATGTTTACATAATCCCCTCATAAGATAATATGCCTACCTTGTGTCAAGGGTGTAAAAATAGCACTAAATTTATTATATTTAATAAATTATGAATTTAAACAAAATCCCAATTGATCTGATGGCTATGTTTACATATCAATCAGTACTTCTTCATAAGATAATATGCCTACCTTGTGCCAAGGGTGGGCCTTTATCTGTGGAAATCTAAACTCTGTATAGTTTGGATTCATGCATCGTATTTCTTCACGTGTGGGTGTACCAAGAACCTGCAAGAACATCACATCAGGTTAGCAGAAATGCACGGCAGAGGCAAAAGGGAAAAGAAAAAAAAATGGAATATTTGTAGTACCTTGATTATCTCTACAAGCTGATCAACTGCGCTCTCTCCTGGAAACAATGGCTGCAAACTTACAAGTAACATAATAAAAACCATAGCAGTGGCACCCTGGTTAAGTAAAGAAACCTAAAAGTCTTCCAAATCTGCAAAACGGATGAACAAACAAACCTGGCCAAGAAGAAGCTCAGCAAGAACACATCCAGCTGACCATATATCAATTGATGTACTATATTCAGTTGCACCAAATATGAGCTCCGGAGCGCGGTAGTAGCGTGAGCATATATAAGATATATTGGGCTCACCAGCAACCTGCAGTAAAAAAGTACAGTGACATGAATATTAGGAAGATAATGCAAGGTGGCAGTAGGAGTGTAAGGATGAACTTTAATTTCAAAGATTGCTCAAATGAGGATAAACAAGCAAATTAAGATTTGACAATAGCATAGATATAACCCTTCTATCATGTAATGAAAAAGATCAGCAATTAGAATACTTAGAGAGGTCAAAGTAGCAAGAGGCATACCACTTAGAAAATGATTAGAATATAAAATCAAGTAAATATATCCTAAACACTATTTCCAAATTTAAGCATTGTTTCTAAACACAAATATGTATAACTCGAGTGGTATACAATTTTTACATGGCATACACACATGTATAACTCAAAGTGGTATACACGCATGTGTATAAAAGTGAAATACTCAATGACCTACCTTGTGCTTTTCCAAATTCATGAGCCTGCCACTTAGAAAACAAATCCTTTCTTTTCTGTATATTCATCAACACATAAATTTTGTGGTCTACTATGACTAGCTATGCTATTGTCTCTACGGGTTTTAATAGTCAAATCACGCCTAGATGCAGAAGCCAGTAGCTTTTTCCTTATGAAGATTTTTTTTAGCTTCCTTGCTTTTTTTCATTTATTTCTCCAGTCAAAAGGTAAAAATGAATTATATCAATAATTTTTTTCTTAACCCTCCTCACACACAAATATATCCAAGTTCCAAATTTTAGCATTGTTTCTTAAAATGACTAACACCTAACTTATATTCAAAAATTACATTTCAAAGTAATATTCAGAAACAGCACAAACTATAATGCTAGTCAAGAACACAAATATGTATAGCTCGAATGGTAGACAATTTTTACGTGGCATACACACATGTACAACTCAGTGCTCTGTTTTCTGAGCGTCTGCTTAGACGCGATTAGGCATCGATTAGGCGACTGAACGCTCGGCTGAGCCTGTTAAGGCACACCGAAGCGATCAGCCCGCCCAGGATTCTGGGCGTCCGTTTAGCGGACGCTTGGGCACGCCTAATCGACCCAATTGAACGTGGATGAGTAGTTTGAATTTGGCAAGTAGGGCCAGAATTTGATTAGGTTTTAGGAGGGAGGTCCGGTCATAAATTGGCAAGCAAATCGTCAACCGATTGATTCCTTTTCCACCGCGTACTACGCTCAGTTTCCCTCCCGATAGCCGCCTGGGTGGGAGATCGAAATTGATCTCACCCTGCCACCGGAGATCGCCGTTGGCCATCGCAATTGGGCGGCTCTCCTCTGATCAGGTCGCCGCTGCAATTGGGCAGTGCCGACTCCGATTCCTCTGCTTCATCAATCATCGACTGGTGATCGTCAGTTGTCACCGCCCTGCAGTTGCCGCCATGATGAGCCAGTCGTCGTCCTCTTCTGGTGAAGATGGTAAGTTGTCTTCAGCCTTCACTGTTCGGTTCTTTTATGTTCAATCTCTGCAGATCGAGGCAATGTTTCTGCTGCACTGCTGCTGAATGTATCTTTGGTTCTTTTCTGTTCACTCTTCGAGGCAACGAGTAGTTCTTCATGTAATGTATTCATGTCATGTGTGTGCTGCACTGCTGCTGCTTTTGGTTCTGTAGGTCGAGCCAACACTTCAAACAGGTAAGTAAACTGCACTTCTATGTGTTTTTTCAACTGAAATTTACTTAAGAAATACCAATATATATATATATATATATATATATATATATATAGGGGCTGGGAGGTCTGGACGACTAGGACGCCTAGAGTCCACCATTCAGCCGCCTAATCGCCCTTAATCGTCCGCTCAGCTCGTCTAGGCGGCTGAACAGTGGACTGACAATCGTTCAGTGCTTAGCGCATTAAAAACATTGACTCAGTGGTATACACGCATGTGTATAACTTAAAGTGAAATACTTCATGACCTAAACTATCTTGTGCTTTTCCAAATTCATGAGCATGCCACTTAGGAAACAATCCTTTCTTTTCCGTAGATTCATCAACACATAAATTGTGTGATCTACTATGACTACTTATGCTATTGTCCTACAGTCTTTAATAGTCAAATCACGACTTGATGCAGAAGCCAGTAGATTTTTCCTAATGAAGATTTTGTTTAGCTTCCTTGCTTTTTTTCATTTATTTCTCCAATTAGAAAGGTAAAAATGAATTATACGAGTAGTTTATTAGTTAACCCTCCACACACACAAGTATATCCTAGTTCTAAATTTAAGCATCGTTTCTTGAAATGATTGGCTAACACCTAACTTATATTCTGAAATTACATTCCAAAGTAGTATTCAGAAACAACACAAACCATAATGCTAGTCAAGAACACAAATATGTATAACTCGAGTGGTATACAATTTTTGTGTGGCATACACACATGTATAACTCAAAGTGGTATACACGGACGTGTATAACTTAAAGTGAAATACTCAATGACCTAAACTATCTTATGCCTTTCCAAATACATGAGCCTGCTACTTCGAAAACAATCCTTTCTTTTATGTAGATTCATCAACACATAAATTTTGTGATCTACTATGACTACTTATGCTATTGTCCCTACTGCCTTTAATAGTCAAATCATGACTAGATGCAGAAGCCAGTAGCTTTTTCCTTATAAAGATCTTTTTAGCTTCCTTGCTTTTTTCATTTAATTTTCCAATCAAAAAGGTAAAAATAAATTATACGAGTAATTTTTTAGTTAACCCTCCTCACACACAAATATATCCTAGTTCCAAATTTAAGAATTGTTTCTTGAAATGATTCACTAATACCTAACTTATTTTCTAAAAATATATTTCAAAGTAATATTCAGAAACTGCACAAACCATAATGCTAGTCAAGAACACAAATGTGTATAACTCAAGTGGTATACAATTTTTACGTGGCATACACACATGTATAACTCAAAGTGGTATACACGCATGTGTATCACTTAAAGTGAAATACTCAATGACCTAAAGCATCTTGTGCTTTCTCCAAATTCATGAGCCTGCCACTTAGAAAACAATCCTTTCTTTATGTAGATTCATCAATGCATAAATTTCATGATCTACTATGACAAGCTATGCTATTGTCTCTACAGCCTTTAATAGTCAAATCACGACTAGATGCAGAAGCCAGTAGTTTTTTTCCTTATAAAGATTTTTTTTAGCTTCCTTGCTTTTTTCATTTAATTCTCCAGTGAGAAAGGTAAAAATGAATTATATCAGTAATTTTTTTAGTTAACCCTCCTCACACATAATTATATCCTAGTTTCAAACTTAATCATTGTTTCTTGAAATGATTGACTAACACCTAACTTATATTCTGAAATTATATTTCAAAGTAATATTCAGAAACAGCACAAACCATAATGCTAGTCAAGAACACAAATATCTATAACTCGAGTGTTATACAATTTTTACGTGGCATACACACATGTATAACTCAAAGTGGTATACACGCATGTGTATAACTTAAAGTGAAATACTCAATGACCTAACCTATCTTGTGCTTTTCCAAATTCGTGAGCCTGCTACTTAGGAAACAATCATTTCTTTTCTGTAGATTCATCAACGCATAAATGTTGTGATCTACTATGACTAGCTATGCTATTGTCTCTGCAGTCTTTAATAGTCAAATCACGACTATATGCAGAAGCCAGTAGCTTTTTCCTTATGAAGATTTTTGTTTAGCTTCGTTGTTTTTTCATTTATTTCTCCACTCACAAAGGTAAAAATGAATTATATCAGTATCTTTTTAGTTAAACCTCCTCACACACAAATATATCCTAGTTCCAAATTTAATCATTGTGTCTTAAAATGATTGACTAACACCTAACTTAATATCCTGAAAAGTATTCCCTTCGATTAGATGACATATAGGGAATAATTGCAGGGAACCACTTCATTTTCTATCCCTCTCTGTCATAAACTGTTATTTGTGTTACTCTAACTTAAAGTGGGGATACTGTTGGAGGAAAAATAAATGTTCAGTTTTATTCCAAACCCTAGAATGGGTATATATACAATATACATGGGCCTCTCCATGGGCCAACACTATGGACCAGAATACACTCTAACACCCCCTCGCAGTCGGAACTACTGGCGTAGCGGAGTTCAAGACTGGACAAGAAAGAAAAAGGACTACACATGACTACACAATGATTAAATTTGGAACTAGCCACTAGCAATGTTGAGACTGGATCGAAACTCCGAGAATGTCGAGGAGGGGAGACCCTTGGTGAATATGTCGGCAAACTAGGAGGTGGTCGGGACATGGAGCACCCGAACTTGGCCGATTGCGACCCGATCTCGGACAAAGTGAAGGTTGATCTGGACATGCTTCGTCCGCTGATGCTGAACCGGGTTGGTGGAGAGGTAGACGGCACTGACATTGTCACAGTAGACGAGCGTGCTCTTGGTCAGCGGGCTATAAAGCTCTGCCAAGAGCTGCCGTAGCCAGGACGCCTCCGCCACGCCATTGGCAACCGCCCGGTACTCCGCCTCAGCACTAGAACAGGAGACCACCAGCTGCCGCTTGGACGACCAGGAGACTAGGTTGCCACTGAGGAAGACGGCATAGCCTGAAGTCAATCGGCGAGTGTCAGGGCATCCAGCCCAGTCAGCGCCAGTGTAGACAACAAGCTCGGTGGAGGGAGCCTGGTGAAGAACCAGGCCGTAGTCAACAGTGCCCCAAATGTAGCGCAGCAGACGCTTCAGAGCCGTGAGATGTGACTCTCGAGGATCATGTATATGAAGGCAGATCTGTTGGATGGCATATGTGGTATCAGGCTGGGTGAATGTGAGGTACTGTAGAGCCCCAGCAAGGCTACGGTAAGCAATCGGGTCAGCAAGCGGGGCACCCACGACCACAGAGAGCTTCTCCTGAGTATCCATCGGAGTTAAGCAGGGCTTGTAGTCAGTCATCCCTGCCCGCTCTAGTATATCAAGAGCATACGCCCAGAAAGTGATGGAGCGCACCCAGATCCTTCATGGCAAACTCACGCTGCAGTGACTAGATGATACTCTGGAGGAAGGGCGGACTGGAAGCAGTGAGGATGATGTCGTCAACATAGAGCAGCAGATACGCAGCCTCAGAGCCCCGACGGTAGACAAACAGAGAAGTGTCAAACTTGCACTCAGTGAAGCCCAACGTAGCCAAGAACGTGGCAAACCGAGAGTACCATGCCCGAGGGGTATGCTTCAGGCCATAGAGGGACTTGTTGAGGCGGCAGACCAGATCCGGACGACTGGAATTCACAAACCAGCTGGCTGACTGTGGTAGACTGTATCTGTCAGAGTGTCATGGAGGAAGGCATTCTTCACATCGAGCTGGTGCACGGGCCAGGAGCGGGAGAGAGCTAGTGAGAGAATCGTGCGCACTGTGGCCGGCTTCACCACCGGACTGAAAGTCTCATCATAGTCCACACCAGGCCGCTGGGTGAAGCCCCGAAAAACCAAGCGAGCCTTGTAGCGCTCCAGAGAACCGTCAGCCCGGCGCTTATGCATCCAGATCCACTTGCAGGTGACAACATTGCAACCAGACGAGCGTGGTACGAGGTCCCACGTCTGGTTGGTGAGAACAGCCGCGTATTCCTCCATAGCCCAACGCTAGTGAGGGTCTGCCAGGGCATCGTGGACGGAGGAGGACACGAGTGAGACTTCCGACTCCGCCTCGACGGTAGAGAGGACACCCACCGCCCGTCATGTCACCATGGGATGAGTGCGGCCAGGATCCCGATGGACGACCGACGGGTGGTACACCTCCGGGTTGAGCCGAGAGCGAACCCGAGAGCGCACTGCCGGTTCAAGCAGAGACGGTGGTGGTGGAGAGACCACCGGCTCCGGGACCGGCGCTGCACGACGCCTGTAGACTTGCACCGGCTCGGCGAAGCGCGCAGGAAGTGGCGATGGGGCTGCGCGTGGCGTAGGCAAAGACTCCGGTGCCGCGCGTGGCGCGGTAGAAGGCTCTGAGGCCGCGCGTGGCGCGGTAGAAGGCTCCGAGGCCGCGCGTGGCGCGGTAGAAGGCTCCGGTGCCGCGCGTGGCACGATAGAAGACTCCGGTGCCGTGCGTGGCGCAACTGAGATCGTCGGGGAACCTGCTGGAAAGGGATAGACAGAAGCAGGGGGCTGGACCACCGAGTCAGTCGAAAAAACGGACTCGAGGTCAGGATCAGGTGAGGGAGTAGTGGAGGTGGAGTACGGGAAGTCCGACTCATCAAACACGACGTGCCAGGAGATGAGGACGCGGCGGGAGGTAAGATCGAAGCACCGATAGCCCTTATGGTCAGGGGAGTAGCCAAGGAACACATACCGAGTCGAGCGAGGCGCGAGCTTATGAGGAGCAGTAGCAGAAGTGTTAGGATAGCAGGCGCACCCGAAGACCCAAATGTGATTATACCGAGGTGGGATACGGAAAAGGGCGTGGTGAGGGGTGGTGGCAGGCGAGGCAGTGGAAGGAAGGCGATTGAGGAGGTAGGTGGCTGTGTGAAGGCCCTCGGCCCAGAAACGGGCAGGAAGGGAGGCCTGGAGGAGAAGGGTACGCACGACATCATTCGTGGTGTGAATCATCCACTCGGCCTTGCCGTTCTGAGGCGAGGTATAGGGGCACGACATGCGCAGCTGAACACCGCGGGAGAGGAAGAAGTCATGGGAGGCGTGATTGTCGAACTCACAGCCGTTGTCACACTGGACGGCCATGACGATGAGACCGAACTGAGTGGAAACCCAGGCGAAGAAGTGGAGGAGGGTGGGGAAGGTGTCTGACTTGGCACGCAACGAAAAAGTCCAAGAGTAATGAGAGAAATCATCCACAATCACCAAGTAATACTTATAGCCAGACATAGTAATGATAGGTGAAGTCCATAAATCATAGTGAAAGAGATCAAAGGCATGACTCGCATGCGAAAAAGAAGAAGAAAAAGGAAGTCTAACATGATGACCTAACTGACACGCATGACAAAGATGCTCATCAGAAGCCCTAGTACAATGAAGACCTGCACTATGACTGAGACGGGCCAAAACGTCACGACTGGGATGCCCAAGCCGACGGTGCCAAGTCACGGATGACGGTGTGGTCGCAAAAACCGATGAAGGAGGCGACGATGAAGGAGCGAAAGAAGGAAGGCGAAGGGTGTAAAGGGGCCCCGTGCTGTCACATCGGAGGAGCGAACGCCGGGAAGCCGAATCCTTCATAGTAAGACCAGATGAGTCAAATTCAACAGAACATGAATTATCAGCAGTAAATTGGCGAATGAAAAGAAGGTTATGAACCATTTGAGGGGCAACAAGAACATTCGAAAGCCGAAAAGAGCCAGGAGTAGAGCCCACAAAGGTGACTAGGAGACAAGTGTCATTGCCAACCATGATGGAGGTAGGACACGAAGAGGGGGATGGACGGAAGAAAGAATACCAGCATCAGGCATGGTGTGGTACGAGGCGCCCGAGTCGGTGATCCACTCCGTGCTGATCGGCGGTGTCAGTCCCAGGGTGCTGAAGGACTGAGCCAGAGCCGCCTAGTCCCCCCCCCCCCCCTCGGCCAGGTCGGAGGCTAGCTAGAGTGCACAGGTGGAGTCCACCCCCTCGGCCAGGTCGGCGGCTGACTGAGCGGAGCAGAGGCAGTCCAGGTCCCCGGTCTCAGGGGCCAGGGCCAGTGAACATGGCCGCGGGCAGGTGCTGAGGGCGAGCCCCCCTCCCCCCTCCCCCCCCCCCCCCCCCCCCCCCTCCTCCTCCTCTTTGCCGAGCCTGGAAGGGCCACATGGAGATGCGCCCTGACCATGGGTTGTTGAAGGATGGCCAGGGTGCACCACCAAGGAGAGGTGGCTGGTGGGGCAGTGGAGGTAGGCAGGACAGACACGAGAGCGGTGGAGACGCCTGAGGAGGGCAGTCCCGGTGCGAGTCCGCGGGTGATCTCGTCCAGGACGAGGTTGTCCCGAACCTGCAGGAACGAGGGGAAGGGTCGCTGGCGAGGGATCCATGTCCGCAGGAGGTCGAAGTTGCTGCTGAGACCCCGTAGGACATTGAGGACTAGGATCCGGTCGCTCACCGGGCAGCCGAGGTCATGAAGTGCATCCGCCATGCCCTTCATCCTCCTGCAGTACTCACCCACGGAGAGGTCGCCCTGCTGGAAGGTGCGGAACGTCGCGTCGAGATGGAGCGCATGGGCCTCGGCGTTGCTAAGGAACTGAGCCTCGAGAGCTAGCCAGGCCTCGCGCGCGATGCCGCCATGGGACCGGACGATGTCCTAGAGATCTAGGGAGATGGTCCCAAAGATCCAGAACATGGCGACGCTGTCAATGCGCAGCTAGAGCGCATCCCGCGCCATAGCAGGCGTGTCGGCGAGGACGTGGTCGTCGAGGGCGTAGCGGCGGAGGGCGAGGAGGACCTGGTCGCGCCAGCGCCCGTAGGAGGAGGACCATGGGTCGAGGATGACGGAGACCAGGGCCCAGATGTTCTGGACTCCAACGGCCTGGAGGTGCAGCTGCATGACCATCTGATCGGCCGCATCGTGGCGGTCCGGAAGGTGGTAAGACGAGGACGCAGCGGGGTTGATGGTGGGGGCGACGGGCTGGTGGGTGGCGGCGATGTCGAGGTAGTGCTGAACCTCCGCAGCCCGACGATGGAGGGCGTCCACGACGGCAAGCTCGCGCTCCTAAGCGAGTCCAGCCGCGCGGGCACGCTCCACGGCCACGGCAGCCTCGATCTGGGTGGCGTGGAGGGCGGCGGCGACGAGGGCGGCGTCAGTCGAGGCAGCCCCATCGGCAGGGGGAGAGGCTCCCACAGGCAGCAGCAACGGGGGCATGCCCAGGCCAGTGTAAGGCACAGGGGGCAGGCCACCCACAACGACGAGGGAAGTCTCAGGAACCACCTGCTTGCCCTTGTCGGCGGCGGTGAGTGAACGTCGAGCCGCGGTGGCGGCCGGACCCGCGGTGGCGGCCAGGCCCACTGTGGCAGCGCCCGCGGCGACGGCTGAGCCCACAGCGCCCGCGGTTGGACCCACGCCGGTGGCGGTCAGATCGGCACTGGCGGCAGCCAGATCGACGCCACCGGCGGCCAGATCGGTAGGCGCGAGGTCAGCCGGCGACGGTGCGGCCATCGGCGCCTGTGGGGGTCGTGGTGGCAGCGGCGGCCGCGCCCGCGCGCGCAGGGCCCGCGGCATCAGCAGGGGCGGCACCAGCCACGCCCGTGCTCGTGGGGGCGGCGGCGACGGCCGCGCCCGCGCGCGCATGTCCCGTGACGGTGGCGGGAACCCCAGGAACGGCGGCGGCGGGAGGAACTCCGACGGTGGCGGCAAGCACTGCGGCATAAGAGGAGGGAGGGAGGGGAGGGAAAGAAGAGGAGGGAGGAGGAGGGCGTCGACCGGCCATGATGGCGGCGGCGGCGGCCGGCAGCGAGGTGGGTGGTGGCGGCGGCTGGTGGTGGGGAGAAGAGGAGGAACCCTAACCCTAGCTCTATACCATATTGGAGGAAAAATAAATGTTCAGTTTTTATTCCAAACCCTAGAATGGGTATATATACAATATACATGGGCCTCTAGATAGGCCAACACTATGGGCCAAAATACACTCTAACAGATACCAATATGTCTCACTATAACATTTGTGGAAAGTCAACACACCAGAACTTTTGCACTTCCGAAGTCACAAAGCTTGACTTTATGGGTAAGAGGATCAACCTGTATTTGCAAGAAATAGGAACAGTTCAGGGCCAACTATCAAGGGCCTTAAATGATGTAAAGAAGTATTTAACAACACATACCAAAACATTTTGTGGTTTCAAGTCCCTATGACACACTCCAGGAACAGTATGAATGTAAGCCAGTGCCCTGAATAGCTGGCACCGATGCAAATAGATTCAGAGAATTGAACAAAATTAGGCAGGCATTTCACAGGCATTGATTCACAATAAATATTCGCAAACCTGATACATGTAAAGCTTGACATATATAAGCGGCATCCGTTGATTGGCATTGCTGTAGTGCTTGAGCACACGATACAGTGTTTCAGGGACATACTCCATGACAAGGTTGAGGAATAGTTCATCCCTACTTGTTGTCGAGAAGAAGCAATGCCTCAGGGAGATAACATTGGGATGGTCCATTGAACGCATAAGCTGCAGTTCACGGTTCTTGTACCGTCGGTCCTGCAATACCTTCTTAATTGCTACTGTTTCTCCAGTTTCCAAGCACTTAGCCTACACATCAAACCAGATCACTTAGAATCCAACCAATAAATGATTACACCAAAAGAAGATATCTAATGACTTCCGAAATGATACGTCACCTGAAAGACGATACCAAATGAGCCAGTGCCAACAACTCGTTCCGCCATGTAGCTAATCGTCTGCAGGTAGGACACAGATTACCATTATATTACCAAAACAAAAGGTACTTAAATAAACAAAAGCAAATAATTTCTCTTTCCTCTAAAATCCACAAAACTGAGTATTGAACAGGCCATATTAGAACTAGAACTATAGAGTAGACCATAATTAAAAAAACAATCAAACAAGATCAACACAAAACATGGTATCATCCTAAAATTTTTTTAGCTACCATATTCCAATTTCTTGCTTAATGATATAACCAATCTACAGAATTACCAGGCAGTCTGTGCATCATCAAATCATAATACAGAGCTATCAAATGCACTCACCTAACCCACGAATCAGCCATCAATTCAGGTCAAAATCCACAACGAAAGAAGCATTTCCTTCCACAGCAAAAAAGAAAATTGAAGCCAACACGAATGATTACTCAGCTGTCAGCTCAGCTGTCAGCTCACCTGCTTCGGCTCTCCGTTCTTACCGCCGATGGTGGTAGAGATAATGTGCCCAGTCACCGCATCGTTCCCCTCCCCCTGCTGCTGCTTCTGCTCCTCGCAATGACAACCATCCACCATTAGCTCCGAGCAAAGACCGAAGAAACAATCAAGAATAAGTAGCCAACACAACCAGAAGTATCCCCATCTCAAGCTCAAGATCAGCGAAGATCCGAAAGCCGGCGGTTACCTTCTCGCAGGCCGCGGCCGGCGGCTGAGCATCAAGCGGCATCGGCTCCGGCGCCGGGGCCGGGTGCTCCATGTGGCTAGTGTGCGCGCGGGAGTGGACAGGGTGGCGCACACAGTAGCCTACACCTGCTCCTCCAACTCCCCTCTGGTAGTCACTCTGGCTTCTGCTGTGAGCTTTGACCAGGGAAGGCTCGAAGGGATCGAGGGGAGGAAGGGTGGTGGTGGCCAAGAAGAACAGAGTCCTCCTATACCATTTGTTATAAAGTTGGTAGTTAATTGTATACCATAAAAAAATTTATAGACAATTGTGTATTATGATCTTAACTTTTGTTGATGCGTGTGCCACTTTATCCATCTTCTATTAGAACTTAACGATTGCAGAGTTATGACATGTGAAACTCATATACCGAAAAGATTATTTTGCCCCTAAGCATTTACATATTCCATGTGACTAACACGCGGGACTCACTTGTCATCTTCTTCTTCCTCCTCCCATCTTCTCATTTCCTCCTTTCCCATTGTCCCAACGACGGCAGCAGCTAGGAGCACCGTTGGCGCGAGCTCCGCTGTGCGCCGGCTTGGGCCACGGTCGCATCGCCGCCCGGCCGCGAGCTTCGTGGCGCGCGCCGCCGCTGGCTTGGGCCATGGTAGCATCGCCGCCCCGGCCACGAGCTCCGCCGGCCACATCGCCGCCCAGCCGTGAGCTCCGCCACACTTCCGGCCTCGGCAGCCCCGCGCCAAGGTCGCCAACGGCCTCTCCCGATGCGAGCTTCGTTGCACACTAGAGCTCCGCCAGCGCGCGTGAGCTCCATAGCGCACGGGAGTTAGGAAGAAGAGCTTACCGGTGCAGAAAGGGAGAAAGGAGAAGAGGAGTATGGGACCTACCGGGATAAAATGGTATTTTCACCAGTTTGTTTGATACCGTTAGGCAAGAAAATAAACGAAATGACACATACGTCAACGAAAGTTGAGATCATGACACACAGGTCCCCCACAAACTTTTTTGTGACACACAGATAACCACTAATGAAAGTTTAGATCTAACTTTATATCATTTGGATCTATTATATCGAATATTTAGATACTAGTTAGAAATATTAAATATGAGTTAATTATAAAACTAATTTTGTCGTTATTGATATTCAATATCGTGTGCAATTGAATATCGTCTTAGTATTTGCAGCAAAACTAGCCTTCATCGTGTGAGTGAGGGAGGTAGAGAAGGATCAATGGTAGCAATCGGCAACAAGTCGGACGATGCAGTTTGTCGTGGCATAGGCAGGTTGGCGGTCAAACGAGCATTCCAAAAGCAGCCATGGAACCAGGCGTTGTCACTACCTTCTTCCCGACATGGCGACCGCTTCTGCCATTTCTTTAACCCGAAATGTTAGTGCGACCATGTTGTGCTCTCTATCCCTCTCACATGCGTCCTATCTATGCGAACAGGCCTTTGCCGGTTCGCCCTGATGATGAAGGCGTCCGAGCGGCTGCTTACCGCGCTCAGGGGTTTAACCCTAGTTTCGCATCGGTTGTATCATACCTCACACGATAAATAATTTTTTTAATTTGTATAAGAAAATTATTCTCCTTGGATAATGTCGTCAAAGTGGTTTCTTTTTTGACAGGTAAGTTTTTTTTTTTACATGTGTCTTACCTATAGCACTGACAGTTATTTGATCACCAGCTGGACCTCGCTGGTGAGAGCGGGCGACGCGAGGGACGGGGTGGCAGCGCAGGGGCGGTGCGGCTGGCGGCGCGAGCGGGAGCGGGCAGCGCGAGAAGCTGTGCGGCTGCGCGAGCTCGCGAGGGGCGATGCGGCGTGGGTGCGATGGCTGGAGCGGCCGTGCTGGTGTTCTTCACTGTGTGTGTTTTCTTTTTCTTTTCTCTTTTTCGACTAAGAAGTGAGGCAAACTTCTTATTTCTCTTAAACACGATTCTATTAACAGCTACTTTTCCAGACAAAAGCATGTTGACATGAAACTGTCCCAAACAGGGCCTATCTGAAGTTGCCAATGCCATCTTCGTCAACCTGTAACCTGAAAACAAATGAACCAGCGACTACTAGTTGCTAGAAATACTTTTTTTCAACATCTAAGTAGATTGTGTCTGTGCTTGTGCCATGCCAAAAATGCACTTTTATAAATAATCACAGTTAGGATTTGTGAAGAAAGTATGCTTTGTATACATAATCACAACAAGCATGAAAACTATGGTTCCATGTAATCGCTCTGATCATTACTTCGGACGTTGAAATTAAAGAAAGTAACTGTTTAACTTTTGCTTATGATATTTTCATATATTTAACGTTTAATTTCTTAAACAGCTAATTTCCGCCGTGCCCACCTTGGTGGTGGTGGTTGAATCTCTCAGGTCGAGATTCAAGAACGGCACTTTTTTCCTTCGAAAAGAAAAAACTTCTTCCAAGTTCCAATCACCAACCACAAGAAAAAACTTCGATTGCATAAGAGAAGACGAAGGTTGGCGCCAGATGGGATTTCTGTGTCGTCGAGATTAGAAGCTCGTGCTGCTGAACCATCTGGCTGGTGTCATGTGCTGCTTTCCTAGAGGAATCTGGACAGCGAACGCTGACAAAACAAAAATTAGCACAACTGTTGCAAGAGGCAACAGGATTATATCGTTGGGCTTCTTCCAGGAACTGTACCGACTGTTGGGCAGGCGCATACAAATTGTTCAAGATGTAAAAAAATTATAATTAGGACGTGTAGCCATTAATATCAACAAAGTCTTCAGATGTGAATTTGAATACTAACTTTATAAAACACACCGAAATCTGTGAAAGTATCTTACACATGCAAAAATAAGGAGTATTTGTGAATGACGGTAGTACGAAACGGAGTGGCGTGTACTAGATCCAAATGATGCAAAGTTAGATCTAACAAGCGCAGGATTCAGAAAGGCAAAAGAACTCCACATGCTATATAAGCATATTCTAAAGCTGCGCCAACGACCTCGGCTGCAAATCATATCCACTTTAGTTGATGTCGTCTGCATGTTCTTTTGAATAATTGAATCCGTTCAGGATTCAGCCACCGTTAACCGTTACAACCAACCGTTAGCTGAAGCTCTCAGTACTGGTAAGGCTAGAACCGCTAAAAGGTGATGCACCCGCAACCACATTAATATGAGTAATCATATGCTAACATGTCTCAATCATAAAATGTATTGCACTAATGTAATGAAATATAGTTTAGTATGCAGCAGAGGGAAATACAATATTTTGTTTTGTTGAACTGCACCTGAATCCTAGTAAACCTAATTAAACATCATCATGTTCTCGTGTTAGCTGTGTCCAACCTTTTAATCAGATGGACTTGAAAGTTTGATGAAAACTAACACAAGTTAAAGCATGCAGTTGCTAGAATTGCGAAGCGTCATATAAGTTACACGAACATACTCAAGCCACAACCATTGGGGCTTAATGTCCTTAGCTTAAGGGTTAAGATACTGTAGAAGTGCACAAGGATCTAATAACTTAATTACATATATCATAAATGCTACAAAAAAGAAAATTAAGCAGGACTCGACAAGGCAACTCTGCCAGCTCAACCCAACATCATCATCTAATGATGAACTACCCAAAACATCCACAAGTACTAATTGCAACAATCCAGCATGAGAACTAATTGCACCCGATTAAAACTTCCCTTCAAACTCAAATAAGTTCTCAGGACCAAGTCTCTTAAAACTCTAAACCTACCTATACGCACCTTCTAAAATCAGATCAGCAGCAGAGGAAGTAGACTACTTTAAGAACGTGTGTTGATCTCATTTTTTCAACAGCAGTTATATAGATGAAAAGTTCCATCCATAAAGAAGACCATCAGAAAACTGCACGTTGACCACTTGCTTTCCTAGTCAAGTGGCTTTGGTGCTTGAACAATGGGGTTGCATGTCCTCTGAGTTGAACGGCTCTTAACAATTGGAACCAACGACTGGACTACATCGGCCATGAGTGGCCTATAGTCTGCCTCAGGTTGAACACACATGGCAGCAATAGCAGCCACTTGAACAGCATCTTTTAACGAATATTGGCCTTCCAATCCTGGATCCAGGATCTGCACAACTTTCTCCCGATCAGTGAGCATAGGCAATGCCTGCATTCATGTTCAGATATATGTAATCATCTTCAAGCAACACTCTTAGAAACCACAAAAGGTGGCGTGTTAGTAAAGTAAGGATGAGATGCATGTGATCCTAATTAAGACATGTCATGAATTTGCACATGAAAAAAAAATTCATGATCAAAGTATAAGAACTTGAGAAACTTAGGTTCTCAAGTAACTGAATTGCATGTAAATATTCTATTCACTTGTCGGAACAACCTTAAACATTTTCCTTTGAAAGGCGTAGTGTTCTATAATGTCCGCTCATTTAAGATCAATAACTTGACACTATTGTATTATTACAGGTATGCTCCAAGATGGAATAAGAAAATAACTTGAAGTAAAGCAAGACCATGTTGGCCACACCAACGTTGTACTTACCCAGTTGACTAGAACACCTTCGCCAGGAGGCCTCTTCATATCAACTGGTACCCTACCAGTAAGCAACTCCAAAAGCACAACACCATAGCTGTACACATCTGATTTGGTAGTCAAATGACCAGTCAATGCATATCTGCATAGATTTGTAGAATGTCACATTAGAAATAGAGTATAACCAGTATCAAACATATGAGTCTCTGCGATGGATTTTAACGTGTTTTCTAAATTAACAAAAAAAAAAAATAGAACCAACAAAATGAACACTAGCCAGATCTTACTCTGGTGCAACATAGCCTTGCGTTCCCAAAACTCGAGTTGAGACGTGACCACCAGCTCTATCAGATCCAAGCTTCGCAAGACCAAAGTCTGAAACCCTTGCATGGAAATCCTTGTCCAAGAGAATATTGCTGCTCTTGAAGTCTCTGTGTATAACAGGTGGATTAACGCGCTCATGAAGATATTCCAGACCTTTTGCTGCTTCAAGTGCTATTCTCAGTCTTGTATCCCAGTTCAATTTTGAGATCCCACCACAGGTATCTGTGACCACAATAGTGTAGTGTCAAAACAAAAGTTATCTGCCGTGCAACTGTGTTAGGTGGTATTAATAGCCAATTTTAGGTGTCCATATCAACCTAGAAAAATGACTACAATTGAATGTGCTCTACAGTATCATGATATACCTACCACATGTAAGCTGTGTCAAAAACTAGTACAGAAATTTCATTTCCCAATTTCTAAAAAATTACAACTTCTAAAAGGGTTCTTACTTCCCTGACAAGACATAGTTACTAAATATTAAATGACTTAATAAACTGATCAAAGGAAAAGGGACTTCTAGGGCTTCTAGGAATTAGCATTGCATTCAAATAAATATTATCAGCTCTGCTCCTGAACCAAAAAGAGAAAGGAGACTTAAACAGGGGTTGGCCTTGGTTTTTCCAAGGAAAGCCTGATTGTTTGAGAACATGAACATGAACAGGAGACTGAACACCCACAACAACAACAACTAAGCCTTTAATCCCAAGCAAGTTAGGGTAGGCTAGAGATGAAACCCCGAAGAATCCAAGCACAAGAGCAAAACAAACAAATAAAAGAAAGAAGGCAACAAACAGAGGTGGTAAAAGAGCAATAAAAAACCTAACAAAAAATAGAGAAAAGAGAGGAAATAAAACTGGATAAGGAAAAAAAGAGAATAGGTGGGAAAAGGACGATATAAAACTGAAACAAAAGAAAAACAAAGTATCAAGGTTCTGGCACGTGAATTGCTAACTTCCACGCTCTCCTATCCATGGCTAACTGAACACCCACACAATCTTGATTTTAAAGAGAGACTATCATCACCATCTCTTTGAACATGCATGTGTTAAGCCAATGGACTGAACTGAATGAAGAGTGATGTGACTAAGCATTTTCGATCTTAGGCGAACGATGGGTTACGGGGTCTACGACCTTGCAAGGCACTACTGTAGAGCTCTTTGGGTCTGATGCTTTATTAATAAAAAAATGGATAGAAAGAAGGACTCGACCTATCACCTACGTTAGTTCGAGTCTGGCGAGTCGCTCATTTATTCAGGGGAGTGCCACAGGTATATGTATTACTCCTTACGTCCCAAAATAATTGGCACTTTAGCTCTCTTCAGTTTTCCTAAAATAATTGGCACTTTAGCTCTCTTCAGTTTTCCCAAAATAATTGGCATTCTCACTTCCCGATGCACCTTTCTCTCTACCCAATACACCTCTATTTCTATCTCTTTCCTCCTCGTTTTCTGTGCACCTACCTTTTATAGTTCTCCTTAATTTCTGTGCTGGACTCTAAAATGCCAATTAAAATGGGACAGACAGAGTATATTATACGAAAATCATAAGATGCAAGTGCCAAGTTGTTTCAAGTCTATGAATCCTCGCTCAGCTCCAGCTGAAAAGGTCTGAAAAGTATGCAAATTTTCCAGTAGAAAACATTTGTTTTGTTGGTTGAGTTGGTCAACTATAAATGTAAAGAACATAAAGGAGATACTTGCTAGCCCATGTGTGTAGCATCTTAGTTTTTTGAAGTGCAAACCTACTTAAACAGTTAAATCAGAATTATCACCATTAAGCAACAAGGAGCATATGAAGGTGGTAGAAGTATGCAACATTGTGTTGCTCATAGGCTTCAATCCCATTGGGTATCATAAGCCAGGATAAATTCAGTGTCAAGAGCCCTAAAGTGTTCCTTTTCTCAGCTTTAAATGGCCCATGTGCAGCACTAGAAGCTCAAAAACACATATAACTGGATGATACATAATGAGTATACCTCTTGGATAGAGATGCTCCTGGAGGCCGCCATTGGCCATGAACTCATACACCAGTAGCCGGTGTCCACCTTCTGAACAATGACCAATCAGACTCAACAAGTAAGGCGATCGGAGCCTAGTCAGCAGCTCCACCTGCATAAGCATCACTTGTTCAGAAAGCATGACACAGATGTTCAGGGAGAGATCTGAAACTCAGAATCAGCAACAATGGTAGATTCAATGGATTAGATTTCAGTATTCCCCAGAAGCTCCTCTGCCACCAAAACCAAGTTAGCATGACTAGTAAAGAATAGGGCTGTGTCTGCTATTTTATTTTTTCTTATTATGTCATTTATACATACTAGTTCTGTTCCAAAAGCCAAGAGTGGCTGGTAATACGTCAAAAAAAAAAGAGTGTTTATCTCACTGCTTTTAGCAAGTGTGGCAGCCCGGTGGCAAGGTTCAATGTAATGCCTGTAGTCAAATCTGTCACTTTTTATTAGTTGTCAAACCTGTGCTATATCCCCATTCAAAGGTCGTTGTTTTTCAGTTATTGGTTTGTTGCTATTCCAGGGAACGGAAAACATGGGCAGCATCAGTGGAACCGGTCTGATCTGACTTTCCAATTAACTGTATAACCGTCCAGCATATATGCAGAGGTTGAAGTGATTTGCTGTTAAGTGTTATTAACACATAAAAAAACACTGCAGGGCCAGGAATCAGAAATTCCAATTTGCCCCATCAAACTTCTAGTTTGTACCAAATTTACCAACCTCCAGCTCAAGTTATAAAAATATACTACCCACGTGCAGTAAGACAACTACAAAGATTTACGCTTCAGCAATAAGTGCTTCATGTACATGTTTAGTATTTAGCAAGGAAAGAAATAACGGATAGAAGGTTCATTGCGATTATGCATCAGCACAGTGGATAGGAGATAACAGGTGATATTGAGGACGCTAAATTCCAATAGCGATATCAACAAAAATACTAAAACCGCATGTAATAGTGCATGCATTTTGACTTATTTTCCATGATAAAAATCATGTAGAGTAATCTGATCAACTATAACTTCAAGTTCTGCATGTATTCTACTTCTAAAAATTTAAACTTTTTAAAAAGAATAAATTAGTAATAAGCTGCTATCATATTGAAATAGTGCCTGCAATAGCCGTCTTACAAGTGCAATGGGTGCTAAATTACAATGTGCTATTTGTTGAGAGCTACCTTACAAGTTATATATTGTTATTTAGAAACTAAATAAACAGGGCAAAGAGCTGAAATGATATGGAGTCTACAGTTAGTCCATCAGATCTCAAAAACACCACACCTCCACTGAAAAAATTCCCAGGAACAGTGAGTAACTTGCACTTAGTCACCACACAAAAACTCCCAATGCACAGTGACCACATGTAAACTTGAGAAGCGCCTGCAATGTTTTCGATTTGGACCACAGAAACTTCACCGAGGAGTAATACTACAAGGTCCAGTATTTAGTGGCTGAAACATGCTGCAAGACGCGGTAAATCATGCCCCCGTTACCATTTTCTAGCACATGGAAAGACCCGCATTCGCCGATAATGTGCAAGGACTCAGATCGAAATGCTGGAATTTTTTACCTCCATCTCGAACTCCTGCTCGCCCTGCTTCCCGGGGCGGTCCATGAGCTTGACCGCGACCTTCCTCCCGTCGGCGAGCACCCCGCGGTACACGGCCCCGAAGCTCCCCTGCCCAACCATGTGGGCCCGCCCGAACCCACCCGTGGCTGCGTGGAGCTGCCGGTAGCTGAACACCTGCACGCCCCTCTCCCCACCGACCACCACCGCCGTGGCCCCCGCCCCGCCGCCGCTGGCGGAGTTGCTGGACGGGCTCTCCTTCCCCTGGGGCGGCGGCGGCGGCGGCGGCCGCGGAGGAGGAGGGGGAGGGGATGAGGAGCGCTTGGGGAGATTGAGCGAGTGCAGGCGGCGGGAGACCTTGCGGGTGATGTAGCAGTAGTAGGCGAAGGCGGCGATGAGGGAGAGGAGGGCGACCGCGGCGAGGGAGATGATGACCAGTAGGGCCACCGACTCCTCACGCTTGTACTCGTCACCGCCGCCGCCGTCCGACATTGGGGTCGGGGGGTCGCCGGAACCCTAAGTTAAGGGGGGGGGGGGGGGGGGGGGGGGAGGAGTGAGAGATCGACTGATCTGAGGAAGACGACGAGGGTTTTGGGGTTTGGGAGTGGTGGACTCACTGGACTGGAGCAGAGGTGCCGGCCGTCTCTAGCTCATTTTTTATGCGCAGAAACCAATGTCAGAGACAGTGAAGACTGAGGAGCGGCGTGGTCCCACGCGTCAGGGAGAAAACAGAAAAATAGTACAAACATTTTTCTTTAAACTAGTAGTACAAACAAATTGCTGATGGAAAAAGCTATTTTGCCCAGCAAACGCTCGGATGTTCAGAAGGGGATTCAATGATTATTACTTCACTCCAAAGTTTTGTAATTTTATGTAGTGTTTGTTTCTTGAGATCTAAATTTTAAAGTTATCATATCAATACTTCGAACATTAAATATAAGAATTAAATATAAATTAAATATAAAACTAATTACATAGTTGGATGCTAATTTGAGAGATAAATCTATTAAGCTTAATTAATTCATTATTAGAAGATGTTTATTGTAGCATCACATTATCTAATCATGGTTTAATTAGTCTTAATGGATTCACCTCGTCATTTAGAGGATGGGTTATAGACTAGATTTTGTTAGTAATCTATATTTAGTAATTCTAATTAGTATTATAATATTCGATGGGACGCATCTAAAAATTAGAGGCTATGAATCGAAGACACAACCCTAACCCTTGTTGTCACAAAGGGTCAGTTTGGCTTCATTGAATTCAATCAATTTTTATATATCAGATCTTAGGGAATTGATTTTCTGGATTTAATTCAAATAATCTTGTTTAGGTGCACACCGGCTGAATTAAAAATCAAAAACTTTTGAAAAAGGCTAGTAGCACGGACTGGATGAGGAAGCGGACGCAAATAATGACGCATATGTAGAAGAAGGCACCATGAATCAAGGTAAATTGAGGTTGACGAAGCAAGCAAATCGAGAATGGCACGACAGGTGGATCAACCACAGCTGAGGGTGATAGCTTGGGAAACCTCATGATCCGAAGGCCGATCGGATGGGGAAGCTCTATGACGCATCGATGGCGTGGGGTCTTCTATCTTTAGACAATTATGACGGCAAGATGAAGTTGCGAATCGTGACTGCAACGGTGTTGAGTCGGGCTTTCGAGCGAGCGATTAAGAGCATTCTCAATGTTTTTGTTCGAAAAGAGGAGTACACCATAAATTCAGCTGTTGAAAATGGGCTGAAACTTATGATTCAATCCTGTGGCCCATTAAACAGACTGGCTTCTGGAAACCATTTTGATTCAGTCCAATTCAAAGGATCTAAACTGGACCTAAGAGTATTGTCATCTATCTAGTTTTGGAATCATAAACGAAACCACTCTAGTAATGTAAAATTCACGACATATTCAAAAAAAACTAGAAGCAGATAATACCCTAGTATTTAGAAATCAAAGTATTTTATTATAGTTTTGAGATACACAGAAAGCTTTAACAGCCTTTACTTGCGTAGGCAAAATGGTACATCGTCATATACACAAACTATGGACCAAACATACTGGTGGCTCATATAAAAAAAAGAGTAAAAAACTCATCGTTATGTCAGATGCCATAGATAAAAAGGCAGAAAACACCCAATTTTCAGACAATAAGATAAACATGAAACATTATCTTAAAGAAAGGTTAGTTCTTCTTTTACGTGAAGAAGAGGTAAAATGATATGAAAGGGCAAAGGTTAAAACCCTCTTACAGGGTGATGATAACACCCACTTCTTTCATCTAGTGGCTAATGGCAAACATTGCAAACAACATATCTTTAAATTGGAACAAAAGGATGGTGTGATTGTGGGTGATATAGAACTTAAAAACTATATCACCAATTACTATAAAAAATTATTCGGCCAACCACAAGATAATGACGTCTCGCTTGTGGAAAATCAAATTGATGATATTCCACAAGTCAGTCATGCTAAGAATGATATCCTAACCTCAATATTTATAGAATCAGAGGTAAAAGAGGCAATATTCCAAATGGAACACAATAAAGCCCTTGGTCCAGATGGCTTCTCAGTAGAATTTTATCAGGTTTCCAGGGAAGTTATTAAAAAGGATTTGATGGCCCTTTTTGAGGATTTTTACAAAGAAAGGCTATCGCTATTTAGTCTTAATTTTGGAGTAATTACATTGGTAACAAAGATGAAAGATGCCAAACAAATCCAACAATATAGACCTATTTGTCTACTCAATGTCAGCTTTAAAATTTTCACCAAAGTTGGCACTAATAGAATAAACAGAGTAGCACAAACAGTGGTTAGTCCATCGCAAATTGCCTTCATGCCAGGGAGGAACATAATGGAAGGAGTAGTCATCTTGTACGAGATAATTCATAAATTACATACCAAAAAACTTGATGGGGTGGTTTTCAAAATTGACTTTGAAAAAGCCTATGATAAAGTCAAGTCGTCCTTCCTACAACAAACCTTATGTATGAAAGGTTTTACACCTAAATGGTGTTGGTGGATTGAGAAATTTGTAGCTAGAAGTAGTGTCGCCATTAAAGTCAATAACGATATAGGACACTACTTTCAAACTAAGAAAGAGTTACGACCAGGTGACCCAATGCCCCCAATTCTGTTCAGCATCATAGTTGACATGCTAACGCTATTAATTAAAAGAGTGAAGACGTACGGATGGATAACTAAGAGGGGGTCATACCACACCTTGTAGATGATGGACTGTCTATCCTATAATATGTGGATGCCACCATTATCTTTATGGATCATGACCTAGAACAAGCAAAAAACATGAAGCTATTGCTTAGTGTTTTTTAGCAACTTTCCGGTCTCAAGTTCAACTTCCACAAAAGTGAAGTCTTCTGCTATGGCAAAGCAAAAGACTTTGAGGATGATTACACGGAACTCTTTGGATGCAATGTTGGTGAATATCCTCTTCGCTATAGGGATATCTATGCATCATAGGAAACTCTATAACATTGATTACAGATGCATTGAAGAGAGATTCGAAAGGAAGATGTCTTGTTAGAAAGCTAAGCACTTATCTTATGGAGGTAGATTAGTCCTTCTTAACTCTGTTCTTAGCAGTTTATCCATTTTTATGATGTCCTTCTTTGAAATTCCTAAAGAAGTAATTAAAACACTAGACCAATATAGGTCTAGATTCTATTGGCAAGGTGATAATCATAAAAAAAAATATCGCTTAGCAAAGTCGGACATCCTCTGCCGACCCAAAGATCAAGGCGGATTGGGAATAATTGATCTCCAAGTCTAGAATATGCTTGTTGAGCAAATGGATTGTCAACTTGCTTAATGGAGAAGCACGGTTGACATAACCAGGGTTAACCGGCCGGTTAACCCGGTTAACTAGAAAACCGGTGCGGTCTGGTTACACCGGTCGGTCGGTTAACCCCCGGTCCGAATTTGAATTTTTTAAAATTTTAAGAATTTTATATCAAAAATTTGGTAAAAAACTAGAGATGAAATGAAGATTTATAGTGAAGAAAACATCTAAATCTGAGCTCATTTGACATTGGAAAAAAATGATGGAAGAAAAAAAAGAAAAACCATACCTTATCCTCTGGAAATCCACCCATCGGCGCTCCCGTGACCACATCCCCGTGCGGTCTCGTTCTTCACAGGTCGCTGTCCCCATTCGCCGGCCGATTCGCCGCCAGCATCGCCTTCAATCGCTGCCGGCGGCCGCATCCGGCCAGGGTCTTCGGCGAGTCGGCTAGCCGCCTGGGCCCCTCGGTTAGCCGCCCAGTCCGAGCGAGTAGCCGGGCGGTTAGCCTGCTTCGGTGAGCAGATCTCCCGCTCGGCTCGCAGTCGGTTAGCCGGCCGGTTGGGTCGGTTAACCGGCAACGACGCGCGGTTAACCGCTGACGGCTTCCGGTTAGCCACGCACTGAGGTAAGATTTGTTTTTTTTTCTTTTTTTTAGGTAATCTATATGATCCATAGGAAATTTAGGTAGGCAAGTTATGAGCTTGTAGTTAATTTAGGTAGTCATGTATGACTTTAAAACATAGATAATATAGATAGGAAACATATTAGTAACTATGTAGCATATTATGATTTATTGCAATTGCAATATTGAAGTAATAAATTGTATATGTCGTTGTTATGTAGGGAGATATGACAAACCGTAATCAAAGTGATGGTGTGTGGGACATGGTATAAATCAATTTCTAGGATGGTCATACAAGTATTGCAAGATTTCAAGAAAGGGGGTGGTGCCAATCGATTCAAGCATCATTTGACAGGAAGAGATGGTAATGTGATACATTGTAGTAATGTTCCACCAGATGTTCAGGACTACTATCATCGTGAGCTGGATATAATTGTGGCCAGGAAGAAGGACATACAACGAGATAATTTAAGAAGGGAGAAAGTTGCCAGAGACGGAGATGTGGTCTATGATATTAATGATGACAAGGATGAGGTGTTGCAGCATGTGTTGGATATGTCTCGAAAGGAAAAGTCATATGCGAGACGCGTTCGTGATCAAGGTGGGCAATATGAGCATGGTGGTGGTTCATCTCAACCTCAGGGCGGCGGATTGCTAGGTATACTCAGACGGTCCACATCCGTAAGAGGAAAAAAGGAGAAGGTTCAAAGTAGAATTGATACTAGGCCATGGACAGCAAAGTGCAAGGCTTGAAAAATGCAATTGGTAGAGTTTGGTCAAAATGGTTCCACATTAAAGGCATCCCCGACAGGAAGGCTGATAATCCTTACTTTCAAGTCACCGTCAAGGAGACTCAAAGATGGGGTGAGGTGATTTTTATTAATTTTTGTTGAACGTGTCTAAAACAGTGAACTAATTTATATTCTTTGATGTTTCAGGTGAGGGCATTGCAATCCCAACTAGACGTGAGATTGATGGAGTATATTTAGATGAAAATGAGGCCAAAATAAAAAAAGCAATTTGAGAGGTTCCAGCGCGATTGGCCAACTCACGGTATTATAATTATGTGTGATTCGTGGATGGGAGCAACATGGATGAGCGTCATCAACTTCATGGTGTATTGCAATGGAAAAATATATTTCCACAAATCAGTTGATGCCACTAGACATAGTCAGGACGCAAAGTTTGTTTTTGGGATAAGTCAATGTCATTTGATGAACTTGTGAATATGTCCCCAGTCATGTTAGTAAAGAAATTTTTCGTTGACAGGAAATCGAAAAGATGATCAAAGAGCTGGGTCCAGAACATATTATTCAGATCATCATTGATAATGGATCAAACTACAAGAAGACATGCAAAATGGTGAACCAGAAGTACAACATTATGTGGCGGCCGTGTGTTGCTCATACTATTAATTTGATGCTTAAGTCTATTGATGAGTTTCCGGAGCACAAAGCTACGATTGAGGCTACTAGGAGAATTTGTCGATGGTTCTACAACCATAATAAGTTGCATGCTATGATGAGGACCGCTATTGGAGGTGAATTGGTAAGATAGAATGCTGCTCGATTTGGCACCAATTATATGTTTTTGGAGAGCATGCTCCGACGCAAAGATAAATTTATGACATGGGTGGCTTCAAGCACATTCTTAGAAAGTCGTTTTGGCGACACGAGTGAGGAAAGATATGCTCATTCATGCCTTTCTAGCTTGTTATGGTGGGATAACATGAGCTTGGTGGTCAAGCCTGTGGAACCTTTGTATGCATTCCTTCGATTTATAGATCAGGACAAGAAGTCAAATTTGAGTGAAGTTCTGCTAAGATTCCATATAGTGAGGAATGAGTATGAAAGTTTATTTCAGGGCAATTTTCAGGAATTTGAACGATTTATGGCAGTGATCAATCCTAGTATGGGTGATATTGCAAGCATGACTTATGTCAATGTAGCTGCTGCTTTGCACCCAAATGTCACTATGTATATGACACATCAAATAACATTCTAAATGACCTTCGACAGACATTTCAGTTTATGACAGATATTGACACATGTGTTTTGGCGCTGCATGAAGCTGAGACTTATAGAAGAAAAGGAGGCACTTTTGCTTCAGAGTTGGCTCGTAAGATGGCATGTGATAATAATACTTCACCTTGTAAGTCATTATCTATTTCTTATGTCATCTATATTTTATGCGAAACATTCACACTTATGTTACATTCTTTTATTTGTTGTAGCACAATGGTGGGATATGTTTGGAAGTGACACCCTAACTCTCCAATAGTTTGCACTACGTCTTGTATCTCAGTGTTGTTCCTCTAGCGGCTGTAAGTGCAATTGAAGTATATTTGCTTTGATCCAAACAAAGATGCACAACAAGTTATCATATAAGAAACTCCACAAATTGGTGTATATGAACTACAACCTACGTATTCGTTTAAGGCAAGTTGAATTATACAAGCCACCAGAAGATGATCTATTCGATCGATTAATGGAACTTTCTTTATACAATCAAGCAAATCCGATACGAGATTGGATGGAGCACGGTCGGTCTAATGCTGTTCCATTACTTGATGAGGAGAGCACCAAGAGTGACACCCCTATTCCGTCAAGAATGGTGATCGAAGATGACACTCCTGTGGAGTTATAAAGAATTACTGGGACTACTTCTCTTGCTGAGTGAGCGGATAAACATGTGGGTGACACACATATAGGAAAGCGCAAAAAGTTAAGCATGAGGAGGAAGGAAAAAGGAAAGAAACAGAAGAAGACAACTAAAAGAAAAACCAATGCGTAGTGATGATTCTACTGAGAGTGACAATAGGAGCCCGACCTATCAAGAGTCAGATGGTAGCAGTTCAGCCTCTTCTGCTGGTGACTCGGACGGTCCTGGTGGTGGTCGTACCTCTATTCCACCTTCAACAAGTGTCCACTTCACAGGTAACAAAAACAATGATTGTTATATCATACCAATTGATGGACGGTTCACTCACTCATCACTTGTTTTGCAGGCGAGGAAGATTTCACTCATGCTACCCAGGATCAGGACCATGGTGCTCCACATTCTCAGAGGACGACCATGCATGGGGGAAAACTACAAGGGGTAGGCAACATCATCTAGGAATCCACTCTTCTCCTTATGCAAGTGAGTCCTTAATCAGCATAGGTAGCTCTTCTCCCTACGCCCATGGTTATGACCAATACATTGCTCCGCCGTCGGACACCCAACCTCCTCCACAATGGGTTTATGAGTGGCAGGACCCTGATTTCTATAACTTGTTGCTCAATGAATGGCGAACAACTGCGGCATGGACTGAATAAACTTGGAATGACTACAAGGCGGCATTGTTGGCTACTCGTGGCATTGCGCTCATGTCAACTGAAGAGTATCACTCCGCATGGTACTCGCGTCCATGGGTGTGAGTGTAATTATTTGAATGCTATGTACCCGATAATTATATTTGTGGAAACCCATTGTATAATTATTTGTAGAAAATCATATGTGGGACAATTATATTTTAATGTTTTGTATAGCATGATATAGTTGTGCTATGTTGTATGAACTCAATATATTGTGTATTGGTACCTAATATTGTGCTCAATATTTAAAAAATATCATGCCTATTTTTTCTATTATTTGGATCAATTTTCTATTTTTTTCTCCATCAATCGGGTTAGTGACTACTGTCATCGGTTAATCGGACTAACCGACCCGTTAACCGATATAACCGGTCGGCGACCGCACGCCACCCAAATCGAATTTTGCCCGGCTAACCGACCAGTTACACCGGTTAACCGGTGAACCGGACCGGGCCAGTCGGTTATGTTAACCTTGTGGAGAAAGGGCATGATAGACCTTGCTTAGAAATAAATATCTTAGCTCAAAATCCCTATAGCAAGTTAATACTAGACCAAATGACTCACATTTTTGGAAGGGTCTGATGAAAATAAAAGATCAGGTATTAGCTTGTGGTTCTTTCAAAATTAATGATGAAACCTAAACGAGATTTTGGGAAGATATTTGGGTAGGCAACCAACCATACAAAGATCATTATCCCACATTATATAACATCGCACATTATCTGCACGGTACTGTGGATAAAGTGTTGGAATGTACACCTCCACACATATCCTTCCTGAGGGCTTTGGTGGGGGGTAAACTTCAAGAATGGGAACACCTTGTAGATATAGTCTCCAATATCAATCTTAATAGTGTGAGAGATGTTTTTATATAGGGTTTACATAATAAGGGACTTTTTACGGTCCGCTCGATGTACTTGTTCATGATTAATCAGAACATCCCATTCTCTCACAAGATGATTTGTAACATCAAAATTCCTCTTAAGATAAAAATCTTCCTTTGGTATTTGCAAAAGGGACTGATATTAACCAAAGATAATCTTGCAAAGGGGAACTGGAAAGACACTAAAGAGTGTTGTTATAGTAATAGTAATGAAACAATTCAACATCTTTTCTTCGATTGTCACAATGCTAAGATGATCTGTTGAACTGTCTATATATCTACTAGTTTGACTCCACCCAAAAATATGTCCCATATGTTAGGGAGCTGACTTTCTAATTTTAATGTGACTGAAAAAACAATATTCTAGTTGGAGTTTCTGCATTATGTTGGGTAATTTGAAGATGTCGTAATGATCTCATATTTGAAAATTATCGTCATACATCTTTTATGCAGGCTATCTTCAGAGGAACATACTGGATGCAGTTCAGGACATTGCTGCAGCGTGATGATAAGACAAAGGATTCATTCCGACAGGTCAGTAGGAGGCTAGAGACTACGGCACTGGAGCTTTTTGCTTCACACGGATGGAAATCTAATCATAGGCTTTGTCCCGCTTAATTTTTCCTATGTTCCCTTAGAGAAATCAGCTGATGCTGAACTTTGAAATAAGCTTAACGCTGTGTGCGGACTCGCAGAGATGGAAAGTTTCTTCCATTATGTAAAAAAAGTGTAGGCAATAGGCATACCTTTAACAGCCTATTATTTCCTTTTGTTTTCGATCTCTTTTTCCAGTTCATCATGTTAGTTAATTAAGACTTCTGAAAGAAAGGGTACCCTCATGAGTGATTGAGGCCAAAGAAAAGAAGAAATTACAGCACAGAGTTTCTCTGGAGGACAGAGACTCTTTTCTTCCACGAGGAGTATAAATTACATTTTTGGTTATGTGCATTACAATCTGACATCCATTGCTTGCGCGGTAATGACTAAAAAGGTTGGTTGACAAACCTGAAGTCTTGAATTGAATCAAAAGCAAACTTTCTGGCGTCATTATTTTTTTTTCGCAACAGTTCTGGCATCAAATCTAAAGTTAACAACTATTCTTTCTTCTGCTTTTTGTAGTGATTAATTGGTATTGACTTTTATTTTGAACTGTAGTTCTGAAAACTACGTGATACAGCCGCTCAGCACACTTATTTTCTCGAACAATGAGCCAGTCAGCACCAGTGTTCAAATAACCGGTTGAAACCGGCCGGTTATTCCGGTTAACCGGATAACCGGTCCCGGCCGGTCGCTATAACCGACCGGTTAGTCGGAGAAAATCGGACCTGGTACTGTAGTAATACGGTTAACTGGCCGGTTATTTCGATTAACCGGTTGGTTTTTCACCGAACCGAGCCGGCCGGTTAAGTCGGTTATTTGAACCCTGGTCAGCACTCTATTTTAACCACTTTTATGCGGCATCAAGAAGAGACCTCTTGATCTTGCCAATTTTGTCAATTGCCGTACTGATCTCATCATCTCAGCATCATTTGAAATTGTGCTACGGACGATCTTAAAAAAAAACAAGAACTAAACATGTTAGCTTCAACAGGATTGTACTCCCACAAATGTTGCGCTCTTCCAGGCTCATATCGGCTTACCGCAACTTCCAATCCCTCAACCTAAGAACTTTGCTACAGACAAAGCAAAAGAGTTAAAAGGTGACAGATGACAAACCATACTTCATCATCTTACACTACCTTGAAAATGACCTGCACTTATTCTTTTAATTTGTCTCATATTATTTGAAGACTAGAGAACTCTTATACTACTCTCTCTATCCAAAAATATAAACATTTATCAGTGTCTCATATAAACGTTTTTCATTGATTAGCAATATCACTAAAAAAATAAAATCTTTAAATATAAATACTTAGGCATTATGAGGGTTTGTTTCACACTATCATATCATTTATATTTGATCAAACAATTCTAATCATATCATTTATATTTGATCAAACATCATAAATTTATTGTTATGAATATTCAAAATAAAAACTGTTTGACTTTAATCAAACTCAAAAATGCTTAGTCTCTGTTCATTTCCATTTGTTTGATGTTATGACAGGTTTATAGTTCAATGTTGAATTAATATTTGAAAATGGATGAGTATATTCTTAAACAAAAGGGATAGCTTACTAGAAAAAGTGACACTTTATTAGTGAAGGAACCCTCACGCCATAAAGCATGGAGACTCAAAACAAAAAGCCTATTGATGATTAAATGCATTGAAAATTCGCTATAAACAATTTTTTATGATAATCTAAAGCTGGAATATTCCATGCCAGCTTTGCATTTGTAAATTAGTATGGATCATTGAAGCCAGAGAACTACATAAAACTTTGAGAACTTTTCAATCGTTTTCTTAAATATTTGAAAGAGATTCATGAGTCTTGGATTTTTCGATCGAGTTCTAGTAGCTTATCCTCGCAATCAACTACATCTGCCCATCAGGCTTTGATGGCTCAGCCACAAGTTCACAAGTCATCTATACCCAAACCGAAGTCCAAGTGTACGACCAATCGGACATGAGATTTGTGGGGGATGAGTCAGCAACATCAGTATGGGCTAGAGTAAAAGATCTCAAGTATCTATTCGGTCCTTTTGCAGTTTGAGAGACCAAATGCGGCCTTTTCAGCGTTCTATAAGGCTATTCTCAGTCCATAATTTCATTTTGTTGTTTTTAAGAGTGTCATATCATTATGTAATTTTTGAAATGACAAATAAAATTAGATCTCTTAATGTAAAGTTTTATTTCACGGTTTCATATGTTAGTGTATCATTTAAATGTTTCATCCAAATAACCAATGAGAGTTGATAAATATGTAGAGATGAAACTCAAAACACTCTCAATGGAATTTCATTTCAGTTTCAAGATTTTGATAACCGTGTACATGCAGTTTCATCCCTATGAAACTTATTTCTCCTTTCTCCTCATAAAACTCATGTCACGTCATCAACTTTGCCTATATGACATATTATTTAATGAGAATAAAACCCAAATAAAACTACCACTGAGATTAGCCTAAAACAAAATTCATTTTACTAAACCCAACAGAAAGCACCATCCATGGTGTCGCGACTTTCCTTTCACCGTCCCAACAGGATAACGCAAAAAGGCGTTTTACCCCCCGATGCGCCGTCTCTTCTCCCGTGACCGCCTTCCCGTTACGGCGCGCACGCACACTACTGCAGCCAACCACAAGTTGTATCTGCCGTCGGACCCACTCCCCACGGGTCCCTTCGCCACACTTGTTTTATAGACACAGTTCATACGCTCGCCTCGCAGGCTCCCACCATTTGACCCCACACGCAGAGAATGCTCGTCCTCGCACCGTCGCTAGACCGCGCCTGTGCGCCGAGTCTTATGGGTCCCGCACGCAACGGCGCCCACGAGGCCGCGGCGCAGGTGCGAAGCAATTTTTCTCTCGCGTTGTTAAAAGCGCAACGGCACCCCGCGATCTAGGCCGCCGTCTTCCTCGCCTCGTTCGCTTCGCCGCCTCCGCTTCCGCTCCCGAGCTCCGAGCCCAGCAGAGCGCGTTCCCGCTCGGATCCGGAAGCAGGAGGAGATGGCGGACGCGAAGCCGCAGCAGCAGCAGCAGGCGGCGGCGGCCACGGCCGGCGTCTGGAACACCGTCAAGCCCTTCGTCAACGGCGGCGCCTCCGGGATGCTCGCCACCTGCGTCATCCAGCCCATCGACATGGTCAAGGTACCCGCGCCGCGAGCCCCGCTTTTGCTTCGCACTCCTTGCTTGTGAGCTGAGCTGGTGGGATCGGTTTGGGAGGTGGTTGGCCGTCCTAGATCTGCGGGAATGGTGGATGTTTGGTAGTCAGCTGATGGGTGGGTTAAGTGTCTTCGGAATTCGCTTGGATCTGATCGAGCGATGCCGGCCTTAGTTCGGCGTCGTGGGACTGAGCTGGATTTCCGGGTGTAGCTAGCCGTAGATCCGGGGGAATCGCAGTAAATGGATCTTAGATGCGTTGGCTGGTTGGAATTTGAGCTATTAATTTTATTGCCTTCGCGATCTCATGGTTATGGATGGTACGATTCGCTCGCTATTGTTGCTTAGATTGGATCGATGGAGCCCAGTTGCATGCAGTGTGTTCAATCAACCGGTATGAGGTAGTTAGATTTGCGCGTTCATGACGATCGTTAACTAGATTATGAGTGGATTTTCGTTCGTAGTGGTTGATTGATCTGGGATCTCCTGTTACGTGTTTTTTTTTTTTTTGGGAAATTTTAGTCAGTGGTTGGCTCTGTGTTTGAGTTGAGGTGTCTAGTGGACAAGCTCATAAGGCAATTTTTTATTAGTGAAGATCTTCTCTTATGGAATTCACAAGTCATGGTTTAAATCCAAGCTTGTCCCTAAATGAACCTTCGGTAGTAAAGAAAACTCAATATATGTTCCACCTTGGAAACTGGCTTAGTAGATGTCACTGTCATGGTGTTGGTGCCTTGTGTTAGGTCTCTTTTAACACTTGGGGTCCATATCATATAATTACTCTTGTTTCTATCTCAGGTAAGGATCCAGTTGGGTGAGGGCTCCGCAGGGCAGGTCACAAAGAACATGCTTGCCAACGAGGGGCTCCGTTCCTTTTACAAGGTTTGTTCTTTGGGTGTGCTTATAATATCAAATGCTTTAGTGTTGACTCTGTGCCTGGTAGAATTGCCATATTTTCATTTTAGAGAAGTCAAACCATATACATCATTTGTGAAGTTCTAACACTTTCTTGCAATTACTAGGATGCAGCATGTGCATAGACACACAACTAAGCATGTACCCCATATATATAGATATATAGATCTTTTTCATCAATCCTATTCTTTTGCAAATGGATATTCGTTTAGGGTCCTGGCTGTACATTTTGTATCCATTTAGTCGTAAGTTTTTTTTTTCATCCTTAATGTCAGAATCGTTGTTTGATCACAGATATGTTTAATATATGGTAGTTATGTCCCTGTTTTTCACAATACACTACATCTACAGTATATCAGGCTTGTTCCACATATCTTGTTCAGTTGACTATCTTGGATTGGTATGTTGATTCAATATCCTGTGCATTTTTCTTGCCAGGGTTTGTCAGCCGGTTTGCTTAGGCAGGCGACTTACACAACTGCTCGTCTTGGATCCTTCAGGTTTTTATATCATTCTTGTGACAGACATTTTAGACGTACCAGTTTGTTGTGTTTGCATGAAAATCTTTGTTCAGATCTTTTAGTTGTATTCTATAATTTCCATGTAGAGAAAAAGGGCCGCAGTTGCTGCTGACATTTATTTTTTGTATCCTAGACAATGTTGCTTGCAACTTCTCATGTGTGCCTGTCAGAAATAACCTTGTGGGTGCAATTTATGAAGAGCTGTGCCGGCTTGTGCTAATTGTATTCTATAATTTCCATTTATATATAGAAAAAGGGCTGCAATTGCTGTTGACATTTAATTTTGGTATCTTAATGGCGAGATAACATCGCTTGCAACTTCTGATGAGTGTCTATCAGAGAAACACTTATAGATGCAACTTATGATTAACTATGTATACTTCCATTTGAATCATATCACTTTAAGATTGCCATGCGATATCATTTTCCTTTTTTTTTTTGGGAGGGGGCATTAATCTACATCAAAGATGAACCTTGGTTATTGACCTTGTAATTTTTACCATGTTACTGTTATGGCATGGTAATTTGGTAAGCATTGTCAGTACTAAAAGTAAGATCAATTTACTTCTATTAAGTTGTTTTGGTATCTTGATCGCGAGATAGCATCGCTTGCAACTTATGATGAGTGTCTATCAGAGAAACACTTATAGATGCAACTTATGATTAACTATGTATACTTCCGTTTGAATCATATAAATTTAAGATTGCCATGTGATGTGATTTTCCTTTTTTTTGGGAGGGGTGCATTAATCTACATCAAAGATTAACCTTGGTTACTGACCTTGTAATTGTTACCATGTTACTGTTATGGTATGGTAAACATTGTCAGTACTTAAAGTAAGATCAATTTACTTATATTAAGTTGTTTTGTGAGTAAAGATATAAGTTGAACTATCTTGTTATTGTTTGTGAAGTAAAGTTTTATCTTCTTTTGACAATTCAAATTGTAATTTCAATTTTGGTATATATTTTTCAGGGTCCTGACAAACAAAGCGGTTGAAAAGAATGATGGAAAGCCGTTGCCACTAATCCAGAAAGCTTTCATTGGTCTGACTGCTGGAGCAATTGGTGCCTGTGTTGGCAGTCCTGCTGATTTGGCACTCATTAGAATGCAAGCTGATTCAACCTTACCTGCCGCACAAAGGCGTAACTACAAGAATGCTTTCCATGCGCTCTACCGTATCTCTGCTGATGAGGGAGTCCTTGCACTCTGGAAAGGTGCTGGCCCAACTGTGGTGAGAGCTATGGCTCTGAATATGGGTATGCTTGCTTCCTACGACCAGAGTGTTGAGCTATTCAGAGACAAGCTTGGTGCAGGAGAAATTTCTACTGTCATTGGTAAGATCCCAATCTAATTTATTGTGCTATACCATAAAAGTTGGGCATGTTCATTCGATTCAACTTGTGCAGCTGAATTTATCTTTGTTTGGTATTTGTGTGCACAAAATATTAATCTTGCTTCTTTATATAGTGGTGGCTGTTCCATTTCCTGATGCCATTCAACTCTGTTTTCAGGAGCCAGTGCTGTTTCTGGATTCTTTGCCTCGGCATGCAGTTTGCCCTTTGACTACGTGAAGACACAGATTCAGAAGATGCAACCTGATGCCAACGGCAAGTACCCGTACACAGGGTCCTTGGACTGTGCGCTGAAGACGTTCAAAAGCGGCGGCCCATTCAAGTTCTACACTGGCTTCCCAGTCTACTGTGTCAGGATTGCCCCTCATGTCATGGTAAAGCAGGAATACTTGGATATGAGCTTCATTCCATTTTTACATTCACATAAATCTGTTACTGGTGCAGTATACTTATGGTGCTAATTTGGATGCAGATGACCTGGATATTCTTGAATCAGATCCAGAAGTTTGAGAAGAAGATTGGCATATAGGACATCCAAAATGGTGGGAACAGGGGGTGGTTCGCTTCATGCTATCATTGCTCAACTCGTTTAATAACTTTCCAGCTGCTTTGACACTCTGGTAGTTGGTTTTGGTAGACAAGTCTTGAACTATTTTTTACCCTAGCTTACATGTCGCGTGGTGTTTACAATAATTGGATCGTTTGTTGTATTGGGGCAATTCTTTTGGGTGGACATGTTTTTGTTGGCTGTGGACGCAGCATCCATGAGAAGAGGGGATACTACCTAGTCGTGCCATTGAGTAGGGCCTGAATGGGGGCAGGACCTGATTTATACAGATTTTTGCAACAAAGTTCTCGTATTATTCTCCCATTGCATGTTACCTCATTTTCTTAGAAACAATCATTTGAGAAATTCTGTCTATTTGTTGGTTCAGCAGTTCAGCTTGCCAATTTCTCCTGATGGTTGTGAATTGAGACATCATGTAACACAAGTGGAGACTAGAGAGGATTGTGACGTGGTGCTGTGTAGCTATATATCCTGCTGGATCATTCTGAACGCCCGTTTCACTCCTGCTCCCTTCTTGATGATTCTTTTGAATAACGCCCGTTTCACTCCTCCCTTCTTTGACGATTCTTTTGAATATGATCTGAATTATGAGCTGGGAGTCATGTTTTGTGGTGCAAAGAGGGTAAACGTACAGTGAAATTCGCAGATTGCCAATACAACACTATGAATTTGCAATCTGCACTGGAGAGTAAGAGGCGATTGTAAGGACTCGCTATTGGCAGTAAACATTGTGTGACTTGTAAAGTTGTAGTACAATGACTGTTAGCCGGAAGCATTGTGGATTTCTCAGCAACTGAAATCGACACCCGACTCGCCCTTACGGCAAGGCAATGTTTGCTAACCTTCGTTCTGTATAACTATTTTGAGTTTGGTCAACGACTCAAAATGAAACATTCTCAACTTCAACTATGAAAAGCGCTATATTCATTAAATTTTGACATGTACAATTGATGTTAATTGATTCTTTATAAAGCCAATTATCATAATATGTAACATGTCATATTTAAATAAGAAACTTGCTAATTTTCAATTGATTGAAAATTTGGACAATTTTTAATTATTATTTTAACCTATCGAAGATCTAATGATTTATAATTATTATATAAATAATCCTATAAAAAATCAAAACACAAAGTAACAAACTATTGACTGAAAGTTTTTAGTCGATTGAAAGTTAGAAAATATGTTAAAATAATCTATTTATATCTATATCTATATTATAATAATTAAAATTGTAAAAATTTGATTATGGCAAAACTTAGAAATGTTTATATTTTAAAATGAAGCTAGTAAATTGGAGTCACATCACATGCCAGTCGGTAGTAGTTTTTTTTTTTTATCAAACTATATCTGTATTCAAAAGATAAGAAAAACGTACAAACCAATACAGATATAATAGGTGAGCAGAAAATAACGACAACCTACGGATGAAAACAACATGACCAACTCTACCCACCAGGAGCGTTGTGCCTGCTCGAGCTCCATCAGCACCGACGCCATGGGCCAATGAAGCAAAGCAGCAGTTGCAGCTTGTATCTCCAAGGGAAGGACATGATAGCTGCAAAGCTTCGAGAAGGAGGGCCGCAGTAGACTGAAATTATGACACCCCATGGCCGGGATCTTCCCCTTCTGGATTAAACCAAATCACCAAAGCTCGACGACTTAGACGACTAGATCCAGACTCCGATGGTCCAGCTGGTCCACAGCTAAACCTGCAAACCGTGCCGATGACGCCACCACCGCAGTTTAGGACGCCGAACAACACCAAAAGCAAGCTCCTATACATGAGCCGGACTCCACCTACACAAGTCTGTAGCCGACGCCAGAGCCCCACGGCGACGACACAGTGGAAAGCCAGGAATGACTTATTGTAAACTTCGTGAAAATTGGTGTTTGAAAACCCTAAAGTATGAATATTTTGATGATTCAGTAACAACATGAAATGGTTACTAATGTCTGCATCTAGTGTTACGGATATAGAATAAACTATCATCTCAAGCACGAACACAGTGAATGATCGCTTTGATGATCAATGGAGGACTCAATGGAGTTCCATTAAGATCTTGATGGAGCGTTGCGGTGATGGAGATGGATCAAGGCTAAGAACAACTAGGTCCAAGTGTGGTGTGATCACTTGGCTAGTGTATAGGCTTGAGTCCATAGGAAAAACTGGACTATCAAAAAGGTACGAGTCATTCTCTTAGTCTTCTCTAGGGTTAGATTGTTGGGATGCTCAAGTAATGCTCTAGGATACTTAGAGTGGCAATGGAGAAGGATTGGTCCAGGTTTGGAAGCTTGGAGACGAGTCAAGAGGACAATAAGCTTCAGCTTCAGGACAAGTCACCGTAAAGTATGGTGAGCTCACCGTAACGTCCATTGACAAATGCTCCCATACACGTAGGTATATGGTATCATCGTATGGTATAGAGGTTAAGTCACCGTAAGGTACGGTGAATGCCAAGAAGTTATACAGAGAACGATGGAGTCTCTAAACTAATGCTCAGGAGGTCGCCATAGGATACTGCAAGACAAGGAGCGTGGAAGACCGTTTTTCAGAACTCTCTAGAGATATTACGATGGGGTCATAGTAAGGTACGGTGACCTGGGAGAAAAGAAGTGGCTAGAAAATGGTACTCTCTAAAGATGTCACGACGAGGTCACCATAAGGTACGATGACCTAAGAGGATTTTGTGTAGAGAGGCACTAAAGATCAGAGGTCACCATATGGTCGTGTTGAGGTCATCGTATTGTACGGTGACTATGCTCAGTGGTCGTCGTACTGTATGATGGTACATTACAACAGTCGGTTCTCAGTTACGCTGGCATTTTGGCAAGGAGTAGTTGGAGACTATATAGTTGTTGCTGGGGTCTTTCTGACCTCTCTTGACTATTTGGAGAGCTAGGAAAACTTGGAGAGAGCCAAGGGAAGAAGAGGAGATACTAGAGCAAAGATTGAAACTATCTTTGAGTGTCTTGTAGAGTAACAAGAGCATCCCATTGTCTCTAGCCTAGGAGAGGTTGTAGAGAGTGTTAGTGCTGTTACTCTTTATCTATGGCAAGGGCTAGACTAGTTAGGTATTAGTGATCGAGTCTAATGTTATCATGAAGTGTTGTGAAGGCCATTACAAGTCTGTACAAGGTTTGAGCTCGCCTTTGAAAGGATCATCGTGAGAGAGCGCTCGTGCGTGCACTCCAGGAGTGCAACAAGTCCTTGAGGGAGGTAAGCTTATGCTCGAGGAGCCAAGGGCTCGATGAGCAGTGGTCACTGTTGGCACTTTCTAGATACACATTATTAGGCCATAATTAAGGTGTTTTGCATTTTAGTTAATTGGATTTGCTAACAATTAACCCCTAAATATTGCATATATTCGTAGATTTCTGGCTATCTGTGTCTTATGGAGGAAATAGGTAAAACCAGAGAATTTATGGATCAGAAGGAACACATTGGGCCAAGACGAGAGAGCTACAAGGCTGTGCCGATCGACACATGTAGAGGAGGCCCGAATCGGGGATTGATTCAGCAGAGGTGAAGCCCAACATTGAATTAGAGTCGGTGTCAACACAATTGGATCCGGAACACGATGATATAAAGAGAAGATAATTATCTGGAAGAGATCGATCAAGAAACTCCTAACCTAGGGTTTTTAGCAGTTGTGGCGGCGATAGAGACCAACACCAACCATCACCGCAGGGAAGGAAGGATGTGCCGACTGGCACATCACCATGCTGATCGGCACCTATGCATCTCATATTGTAGTCTCTCACCGAACCATGTCCACAGATCTCGGTGGGATAAGTGAGTAGCCTTCATATTCTCTCCTGTGGGGAAGGAAATCCGACTACGTAAACTCTCAACATTTGTGAATTCATTTGGTGTGATTAGTCTATGTGTGATAAACTTATTCCATATGATATTGTGCATTATCCCATATATGAATCTAATAGCATTGCCAGGCGTTTGTCTTTGTTGTGATGATCACATAGTGTAAGAAACCAGTGGGGAATAATTAGCTCCTGCTGTGACAGGGCCAGAGTGAGCAGAACCACCATGTCTTGTAGAATATTAGATTCACTGAATGAATCTATACATATCAGTTGCATGCTAGTTACCTGAACCATAGGAAGGAATACTTCCATAATCTTGATTAAACCTCTAGTGCTTTGTGTTTAATTAGTTCCTACTGCTTTATAAAGTCACTCTCCCATTATGTTTTAATTAGTAGATTAAATAATAGTGAAGGTCCTGTTTGCTCTCTGTGGATTTGATTAAACCTTAGAATACTCTAAGGAAAAATAGGCTACAATTATATACCATCCTCTTACGGTATATAAGTGGGTACGTAACTATGACCAACAAGCGTACTTTTTTTGATGCCGTTGCTAGGGAGCAAGCCAGTTCTTTCATTATCTATTTATTCTACTAACCTCTAATCCCCTCTTTTCTAGTTTTTGTGTTTTCTTTTCATTTTGTGTTTTTAGGATGGGTACGTCAGGGCCATCTGAGACGGTTAGGGATCACTCGTTGCCATCTCCGAGATTGTTGATCCCACAGGTTTTTGACAAAAAGGTTATAGCTTCATCGTACATGCTTAATCTGATCATCATCAGTATGACCTAATAAAAGAAGTTTTCTAGGATAAAGGACGAGAACCCCTAAACACATCTTCAAGAACTTGAAGTTCTCTGTCAAACCTTCAAGCACGAAGGAGTGCCCCAGGACTAGTATAGGTGGCTGCTATTTCCGTTCTCTGTCGGTAGAAGGGTGAAAGAGTGGTACAAATCAGCAGCCCATGAAGCAAATGGAAACAGGGAGAAATTGGTAGGAGCTTTCTGCCTTCATTTGTTTTCCATTACAAAGGGTGCAAAAGCTGAGAAGGGAGGTGGTGAACTTTGAACAAAGAGCAGAAGAAAGACTCGCCCAAGCCTGGACTCATTTTCAATGCTTGTTGAAGGAGGGACCAGATTTGGGAATGGATGACAATTTAGTTGCACAGACCTTCTACATGTCTTTGGAAGGGCCATCGAGGATGCATCTAGATGGCTCAGCTGGAGGGAGTTTCTTGGACCTGATAGCTAAAGTAGAGATGGACCTCTTAGTCAAACACAGAGGCAATGCACAAACATTGAGATGAGTTTCAGGAAGATTCAAACTCTTTGGAGGAACAAACGCCCGTTGATACATCCAAAGTGGAAGAGATATCTGTGTTGAAGGCCACTATGAAGGATCATTCAGAACAGAATGCTCATGAGACCCGGCTGGAGTTAAAGATTGAAGATGTGCCAACCGGAATTGTAACGCCCCAGGGTCCACACCCAGCTGGGCCTGACTCGCATTTTGAGTGGACCCCACACACGCACCAACCTATTTATGCTTTGGTTCTTGCTTCGCGTAAAAAGGCTAACCCAAGGTTGGTGGTGGTAGACAACCTAGGCTTATATGTTGGTCCTCCTCCCACTAGACTAGCAAGGTGGTACTAAATTCCCACCCCCTCATGCACACAAGTACTCATAGGCCACTATGGGCCTAATCTCAATGGGTAGGGATGTTGCAGACACCCCCTCTCAAAGGAACAATGTCCTTGTCAGTTAATAGGGACAACATACCCACACTAGGCAAGCTACCAGGAACGTTCTACCCTTGGGCATGCCCATGCCCAGTGCCGGCTCATATGTCATGCCGTGCCCCACACATGGGTCTACACCATATGTCCATATGTCCGGACCTCCTAGCCACCACACGCACCGTGCCCGTGAGGGTCGGCTCTGATACCACTTGTGATGCCTGTTGGTCGTAATTACGCACCCACTTATATACCGCAAGAGGACGGTGTACAGTTGTAGCTCTTTTTCCCTCAGAGTATTCCAAGGTTATTGAATCCATAGGGAACGAGCAGAACTAATACTATTAAAGGGTTACTAACAAATTGCAATAGTTTGGTTGGTGTGAATGATGACGGTGAGAAAGTGGAAGGTGAATGTTATTGAAGAGGTAACAGGATGATGAAGGATTCTCTCCTTAGGATTGGTTCACTAGCATGCAACCTTATTCTTATCAACTCGAGTGATGACTCTAATATTCTACAAGACATGGTGGTTTCGTTCACCCTGGCGGTCACTATAGAGGCTATTAGCTCCCCACTGGTTTCTTGCACTATGTAATGGGCAAAAGTGTATTGGCCGATACACTAATGAAAGGGGTAGATGGATATGCAATAAAGTTCATCACATAGATTAAATTCATCGAAAGAGTATCAACAAGTATGAGAGTTACATGACCAGATCCTCGCATCAGACAAGAGAATATGAGACTACTCACTCATCCTTCCGCTAGACATAGCAGATGGGTGAGAAGTGGCGTTGGAACACGCACGAGCCGATCAGCGCAAGCGCCGCGCCGATCGGCGCGTCCTCCCTTCTGTTGGATCTCGTCGGTGTTGACCAACCTCCACCGCCAATATCCTGGAACCCTAGTTCTAATAACTAATTCTCGTGATCGCCGTCTCTCCTTGGGTCCTTTGGCTCTTGATAATTATCTTCCTTTTATACTCAACGGGAATTGGTCAACTTTCACCGACTCTAACTCATACTGGGCTGGGCCTTCGTCTTTCCTGGACCGGATCGTGTTTTCGTCATCTTTCCCTGCTGCGCCGATCGGCGTAAGCCGTGTCTTCTCTGGTTTCTTCTTCGAGTCGGTTCCTCTGTCTTCCACAGCTTCCATGTGGGCCTTTTCCTTCGAGATAAAGTCTTGTACTACACGTTGAGATCTTGAAGTTCCATAAATCTTCTAGGCAAATATCTTCATGTGTCTTGCGCAGATAAACTTCCATAAACATGTGGAATGGGCCTTGGTCACTTCTGTGGGCCAAAACACCCTTGCGCCGATCGGCTCATGTACTGCGCCGATCGGCGCACTGGACTTCTTTAGTGCTTTTCGTCGGTTCTGGATTCCTGTCCTCTCCAGCATCACTTGAATCACCAATTTTACCTGTTTCTACAATAAAGCTCCAAAACAACGCATATACAAATATATAGACAATATCATAGGTAAATGGTCTAAATTAGTATCAATTATGCTCTAATTGAGGTAATATTCACATATAAAAGGGGCACTTGGGAAGTGCCAACAGTTCCCCCACACTCAAATCATTGCTAGTCCTCGAGCAATACAAAATCAAATATGTAATAAGAATTTTCACACCATCTCTCATGCAATCAATCTCATTCATCATTTTTACTCGTTATCCCACCACAAAGATTTTCTCTCATCTCCTTTTAACCAATCGGCATATCATACTTGAACTTAATCAAATTACCACAAAACTTTTTCAAAAACAATTTTAGTTCTCCTCAACTCATCTTTTAGCACCAAACATCAAGCATTTGGTCCTCTCTAAGTCTCTCAAGTGTATTTCCTTTCCTCTCCTATCTAATTAAGGATTATATGTGAATCTTGGAGGGCTATATAACTAAATTAAACCATAAGATTATCCATGTCAACAATATGCTCAATCATGCCTATTAAGAAAGAATTTTATTAGAAAAGAACTTTTAATGGAGAAGAGGAATGCAGAAGATCTAAAAAGAATTTCAATGAGAACAATGGCAAAGAAATAATCAGAAATCTGCTTTCTTTGATGACCTTAGTGCCTCTCACGGGATATATATATATTTTTTTCTCTTTACCTCCTTTTTTTTTGCAACAGCGCCGATCGGCGCAACACTGCGCCGGTCGACGCAGTCTATTTTTTCTTTTCTTTCACCTGTTTTTTTCTATTCCCGATATGATCAGCAATTTCTGTCTTGTATCAACAGCGAAAATTTTCTGAATTCCCTTTTATTGAGAATATAGGTTGTATCAAGGAGGAGGGAGAAACAAAGATGTATGGTTTTCATGATAGCAAGGAATTTAAATGGATAAGAATGGCTAGAAATATAGAGATAAATAAAATAGATCATCCTTTCCTAACTTGGTCGAAATCATGAGCAAAAAGTTGACAAAGTTACTTACAATCATAAAAACTTAGTTCAAATGTGTAGCTTGCTCTCATTCACTCGGCTATATAGGCATATTTAGACCTTGCTTTTGCTTTAGCTTATGATGAGTCAAAAGAGATTTTCACAAATACAAAGCTCAAAAGTTATGTGGTAACCAACAAATTCAAGTAATCAACCAATCGATCATCAGAAAGACAAGATAAATAGCATGAGGCACTTTCAATTTGACAATACACTAACTTTATTAAAGACAATGCAATAATTCAAACTACATAAAAGACCTTGAAGCAACTCTCAACATTACTCGTGACTCTCTTAAGCACACACACAAACTTAAATAAGCACTCATTAAGAAAAACAAACAAACTTAAATAAACACTCATTAAGAAAAACAAATGAGAAACTAGACTCAAAAACACTTAAAAACTATGACTAATGGCAAAGCCCTTCCCCCACACTCAAAATTTGCAATGTCCTCATTGTAAGAGAAGAAACTCAACTCACTAATCATGCAGACCATGCCTGTTCAAGACTCGGAAAATTCGTCTTATATTCCTTATGAGAAAAGTGTAGTCCGCTTCGTTCATCTCAATTGTATCCTGGATTCTGCGGTCCACATCTCTTTGATGCCTGTAAGCACGATCTCTTTTTAGATATAGGCGCTCAATGTTTCTTCGGTAGATAGTACAACAAGCAGGCAGTTGCAGGTTATGATTTTCAACGCTGTAAGGGAAGGCTCTATTCAAATTCCTCTGAGCCGATCGGCGCAAAGTTTGAGCCAATCGGCGCAGTGGTGTTCTTCCACCATTGCGACTTCCTCCACTTCCCTCTGCATTACCATTAACTCTTGTTGAAATTCCTGCTGCCCTGTCAGTACTGCATTCTACAAGTGTTTCCTGATTTTTGAAGTCAGTACTACCAAAGCTTCTTCGCATATCAAAATCATCACTAAAATCTCCAGGCACACTAGGATCACCGCTTTCCAAAGTTTCCAAATAGTATGACGTATCAAAGTCGCTATCCCGTTCGGAATACTTTTGAATTGGCTTACCCGATAGTCTAGCAGATCTGCGAACCTCTGGTGTAGTCTTACACTTCTTTGTAGCAGGTTCTTCGTCTTCACTTGGCAGAGCCATCAGATCAATAAATTCAGCCATCTTCAGGTCGTGCCGATCGGCTCCAGTGTCGCGTCGATCGGCTCCAGTGTCACGCCGATCGGCGCAGCTAGCAGCTTCCTTCATATTCTCAGCTAACTGCTGTAGATTACTCTCATGGATCACCATATTCTGTTGCCTTCGTAAAATCTCATCATTAATCTCCTCAGGTGTCCTCCCTCCAGGAACTTTAAGAAACTGCTTCACTTTTAATAGGCGCTACAGATTTTCACCAATACTCTCTTCATCATCTGCCGAAGTTCATTGTCCATCTTTACCTTGTCGACGTTCCACGCGTCAGCTTCGCTTTTCTTCATGAATTGCTTCCATAGATCTGACCAGACGGGAGGATCATCTCGTGTTGGTGTCAACACCTCGTCGACTTCTTCCCAGGACCAATTTACAGAGGGCTGAGGAAATCCGCCGCCGAGCCGATCGGCTCCAGGGTCGCGCCGATCGACGCCGCCTTGGTTTCTGCCCGATGTGCCGCCTTCCATAGCTTCTACTCTTAGGGTTTTGTTCTAGTGACGATGTAGTACAAGTTGATCCGTGGGTTTGCTGTACCCTCATATTTATATCCCTTGATTTCCAATTGGACTAGGACTCTTTCTCTTATTCGTGGAATTTAACGAGTCTTAAATGGCAAGGTCCAAAACCAACTCAAAAACCAAAAGGACTCTGCCGCGACGATCGGTGCAGGGCTGCGCCGATCGACGCAGCAACGCGCTGATCGGCGTGGTACACTAAATTACCAAATCAGAAAAAAAAGAAAAACTACGGAAATCAAAATACATAGAAGCCTTTGTTGTACGTCGTTACGCTCGACCACACGGGGTACTAAGCAGTGAAATACACATCAAAAGATTTTAATTCAAATGTGTCGGGTTATAGGTATACCTTTAGACGTTGTCCGTTCACCGTGTACTTGTTTCTCTTGCCATCCATTATGATTACCGCACCCAAAGATAACACCATATTCACAAGATAAGGTCCCTCCTATTTGCTTCGCAGTTTGCCTTTACCAAATAACCTGAATCGCGAATTAAACAGGAGCACCCGATCTCCTTCCTTGAATTCCTTCTTCAAAAGCTTCTTATCGTAACACTTCTTTGTTTTCTCTTTATATATGGCTGCATTTTCATATGCACGTAATCGCATCTCTTCCAATTCACTTATTTGTATCTTCCTTTTCATGCTAGCGGCATCAAGATCCAAATTTATTTCCTTTATAGCCCAATAAGTCTTATGTTCCAATTCCACCAGTAGGTGACATGATTTCCCATAGACGAATTGATATGGTGTCATACCAATCGGTGTCTTGAATGCCATCCTATATGCCCATAATGCTCCATTAAGCTTCGTGGCCCAATCTTTTCCTTCCTTTGTAACAATATTCTGCAGAATTCCCTTTAATTGCTTATTTGAAGTTCCTGCTTGTCCATTCGTCTGGGGATGGTAGGCTGTTCCAATTCTATGTTCAACTCCAGATTTGGTTAAAAACCTAGTAAATTCTCCTTCTGTAAAATGGGATCCTCCATCTGTAATTATTATTCTTGGTACTCTATACCTAGAAAATATCTGCTTCTGAAGTATACTCCTTGATTCTCTTGTAGTATTAGCCTTGCATGCCATTGCTTCGACCCACTTGGAGACATAATCAATGGCGACCAATATGTACTCGAAACCATGAGAATTCACAAAGGGTCCCATAAAATCCATACCCCAAACATCAAAAATATCGACTTGAAGATTGTACTTAAGAGGCATTGCATTCCTACTGTTAACATTCCCTATTCGTTGGCATTGAGCACATGTTACAACATACCTTTTTGCATCTTCATGCATAGTAGGCCAATAGAATCCACTCGCCCATACCTTTGCCTGTGTTCTGAAGTAGCCATAGTGTCCCCCATAATCCGAAGAATGACATTTTGCTAAAATGCTCGCTCGTTCTTCTCTGGGTACACATCTCCGTACTGCTCCATCCTCGCAATACCTATATAAGTATGGGTTGGCCCATATAAATTTTCTCATTTCACTCTTAACTCTTTTCCTTGTTTTCTTGTTCACCAGGTCAGTTTGTCCCTTGAAACCTTTGATAATATCCATCATCCAGTTCTCTCTACGATCAAATGTGGCAAACAACTGCTCTTGTTGCATTTCATCTCTTATTGGCTCAGTTGATGATGATTCAAGACGAGATAAATGATCTACCATAGAATTTTCTACTCCTTTCTTATCTCTTACCTCTAAATCAAATTCTTGCGGCATCAATACCCATCGCATTAACCAAGGCTTAGACTCCTTGTTTGAAACCAAGTATCTTATAGCAGCATGATCAGTATATACAATCACCTTAGAATTTAGAATGTAGGATCTAAACTTCTCAAAAGCAAATATAACAGCTAACATCTCTTTCTCAGTTGTTGTATAATTAATCTGCGCCTCATTCAAAGTTTTGCTAGCATAATAAATAGCATGCACTTTACCTTCCTTCCGTTGTCCAAGAAAAGCTCCAACTGCATAGTCACTTGCATCACACATAATTTCAAAAGGTAAACTCCAATCAGGTGGCTGCATAATGGGTGCAGAGCATAGAGCTTCCTTTAATCTTCTGAAGGCCAAGAGTCTTTCCTCGTCCATGACAAATTCTGTATCTTGCTTTAACAATTCTGTCAGGGGTTTAGCAATCTTCGAATAATCCTTAACAAATCGGCGATAGAAGTTGGCATGTCCAAGAAAACTCCTCAAAGTTGTAAGATCAGTAGGGGGAGGTAATTTCTCAACTCTGGATACCTTTGCCTTATCAACCTCTATCCCTCTTTTAGATATGACATGACCAAGTACTATCCCTTCTGTTACCATGATGTGACACTTCTCCCAATTAAGAATTAAGTCGCATTCAACACACATTTTCAAAACCTTCTCCAAATTCTCCAAACAGCTATCAAAATCAGCACCATGCACGGAGAAGTCATCCATAAATACCTCCATAATATCTTCTATGAATTCAGTGAATATTGCATTCATGCATCTTTGAAATGTTGCGGGCGCGTTGCAAAGACCAAATGGCATCCTTCTATATGCATATGTCCCAAAAGGGCAAGTAAAAGTAGTTTTCTGCTGATCTTCTGGTCTTACCGGTATTTGAAAGAAACCACTATATCCATCCAAATAACAAAAGTATGAATTCTTTGCTAACCTTTCAAGCATCTCGTCAATGAACGGAAGAGGATAGTGATCTTTCTTCGTTACTTTGTTCAAACTTCTATAATCTATGCACATTCTCCATCCAGTTACAGTCCTTTGAGAGATCAACTCATTGTTCTTGTTAGGCACCACTGTCAACCCTCCTTTCTTAGGTACACAATGCACTAGACTAACCCATTCACTATCAGCAATAGGGTAGATCATACCTGCATTAAGCAGCTTCAAAATCTTCTTTTTAACCACTGGCTTCATTGATTCCTTCAACCTTCGTATCCCTTCAACCACTGGTTTAGTATTCTCCTCCACTCCTCCAAGTTAATCTTGTGGGTGCAAAATACGGGGCTGATTCCCTTGATGTCATCCAATGTGTAACCAATGACTTTCTTATACTTTTTGAGCATAGTGAGAAGCCTCTCTGTTTCTTCTTTCGTTAGGGCGTTGTTCACAATAACTGGATATGTTCTATTGTTTCCTAGATATTCATAGCATAACTCCTTCGGGAGTTCCTTCTATTCCACTTCTGGCGCTTCATCTGGATCCAGCTCCCCGAGAGGTTCAAAATCGGGATTTTCCTGGTTGAGCCGATCGGCACAAGCATCGCGCCGATTGGCGCAAGCGTCACGCCGATCGGCGCTGGCAGTATACTCGTCAGTTCTACGCATGATGTGGTCCAGTGGGTCTCCCATATCCATCCCTATCCTCTCGTCTTCCTCTGAGCAGAATTCCTGATAGTAGGAAGAGTCTTGATGAGATGGATCATTAAATTGAAATCGCACTTCGTCCCCTCCCAGGTGTAGCGTAATTTGACCTTTCCCAGCATTCAGGACAGCTTGTACTAATCTTAAGAATGGCCTTCCCAGAATGATATCTTCAACCCCAGTTTTTTATTGTCTAGAACAAAGAAATCTACCAGCATTATTTTCGAGCTGATCTTAATTTCGACATTCTTGATCACTCCTAGTGGCTTGGTTTTCCTACCATCCACCATGATCAGTTCAAGTTTAGTCCCCATCAGCCGCTGTTGAGTTCCATAAGGCATGCTCATGAATGCATCATAAGTCATCAAGCTGACACGGGAACCAAAGTCACACAAGGCGTTCATAAATTTCTTCCCCGATATCTCACATGGTATGTACGGTTCTTCTTTTTTCTCTTCAGTGAGACCTACACCATACACACCACATAATCCTTCGTAGGGGGATGGCTCAAAGCAACTGTCTAGCAATCTCTTCGCTTGTTTCACCTCTGTTCCATCAAGTTCTATATCATCGTTGTAGAGCTTCCCTAAAACTCTCCCAATAATCTCTTGATCAAAAACTTCCAACTTGAGGCGATTACTTGTGAAATTATACTCAATTCCGGCTTCGGAGGCGTCTTGCGGACTGAAGGATCTTCTCATATTGAGCAACTCGTGCGAAAAAGCAATGAGAATCCAGTCCATCGGCTCAAATTGATCAAGTGGTTTAGCATTCACCAATGTTCTTTCCCCCTTTGATTTAGCAAAGTTCCCTTCAAATTCATTCAGGTGGTTGCCCAGAATCGCAGCTTCTATCTTGCTATAGTCCTTGCTACTTGATGGAGTCGTCAGGGTGATCGGTTCTCCTGTCGTCGCGATTGCGCCGATCGGCTCAGAGACTGCGCCGATCGGTGCACACGTCAGATCCACAAAGGCAGGTCCGACGGGATTTATTTCTTCGAATTGCTTCGAAGCAATCATTGATCTACTCTCGGACATCAAGATCTGTTCAGCTGGTGACTCTCCCTTCTGCTTAACTTCTTGGCATTGCCGATTTGGTTCAAGATATTCTTCCCAATGCTTGTGCAAAGCTTCATTCTCGGCAATTTTGCCTAACAATTCGATCCCTACCTTGGTTGTCAATCTTAGAAAACTTCCTTCGGCCGATCCGTCCAAATGCATCCTCGATGCCTTGTTTATGGCCATGTAGAAGGTTTGAGCGCACATATTCTCATCAATGCCGAGGTCTGGTCCTCGATGCCTTGTTTATGGCCATGTTCAGGCTTTCGCGAGAGATTCTTCATCTTCTTGTAAGAAGTTCACCACTTCCCTTCTCAACTTCTGCACCTTTGGCAAAGGAAAATAGTGGAGACAAAAATTTCCAACTAACTCACTCCACTTACCTTTTGCTTCTCGAGATGCTGCCTTGGTCCACTCTTTAGCTTTTCCTCCCAAAGAGAATGGGAAAAGCAGCCACCTGTAAAGATCCCGAGGCACTCCTTCATGATGAAATGTTTGGTAAAGTGCCTCCAAATCTTGTAAGTGAGTATACGGGTTCTCCTCTTTCGCTCCAAAGAACTTATTTGCTTCAGCCATGCTAATGATAATGGGGTTCAACGCATACGAGGAGGCCGTGACCTTCTCATCTGAGGATTGAGGCACCAACACGTCTGGAGATGGTAGAGAAAGTTCCCTGAGCGTTAGAGAAGGTCCTCTCGTACTCATTCTAAAAATTCACACAAAACACAAAAACGAAAACAACTAGAAAAGAGAGGATTAGACGTTAGTAAAATATTAATAGTAAAAGAACTGGCTTGTTCCCCGGCAACGGCGCCAGAAAAAGTAGCTTGTTGGTCGTAATTACGCACCCACTTATATACCACAAGAGGACGGTGTACAGTTGTAGCTCTTTTTCCCTCAGAGTATTCCAAGGTTTTCGAATCCATAGGGAACGAGCGGAACTAATACTATTAAAGGTTTACTAACAAATTGCAATGGTTTGGTTGGTGTGAATGATGACGGTGAGAAAGTGGAAGGTGAATGTTATTGAAGAGGTAACAGGATGATGAAGGATTCTCTCCTTAGGATTGGTTCACTAGCATGCAACGTTATTCTTATCAACTCGAGTGATGACTTTAATATTCTACAAGACATGGTGGTTTCGTTCACCTCGACTGTCACTACAGAGGCTATTAGCTCCCCACTGGTTTTTTGCACTATGTAATGGGCAAAAGTGTATTAGCCGATACACTAATGAAAGGGGTAGATGGATATGCAATAACGTTCATCACATAGATTAAATTCATCGAGAGAGTATCAACAAGTTTGAGAGTTACATGACCAGATCCCCGCACCAGAGAAGAGAATATAAGACTACTCACTCATCCTTCCGCTAGACATAGCAGATGGGTGAGAAGTGGCGCTGGAACACGCACGAGCCGATCGGCACAAGCGTCGCGCCGATTGGCGCGTCCTCCCTTCTGTTGGATCTCGTCGGTGTTGACCATCCTTTGTCACCAATATCGTAGAACCCTAGTTCTAATAACTGATTCTCGCGATCGTGGTCTCTCCTTGGGTCCTTTGGCTCTTGATAATTATCTTCCTTTTATACTCGATGGGATTAGGTCAACTTTCACCGACTCTAACTCATACTGGGTTGGGCCTTCGTCTTTCCTAGATCGGATCATGTTTTTGTCATCTTTCCCTGTTGCGCCGATCGGTGCAAGCCGTGTCTTCTCTGGTTTCTTCTCTGAGTTGGTTCCTCTGTCTTCCACAGCTGCCATGTGAGTCTTTTTCTTCGAGACAAAGTCTTGTACTGCACGTCGAGATCTTGAAGTTCCATAAATCTTCTAGGCAAATATCTTCAAGTGTCTTGCACAGATAAACTTCCATAAACATATGGAATGGGCCTTGGTCACTTCTGTGGGCCAAAACACCCTTGCGCCGATCGGCTCATGTACTACGCCGATCGGCGCACTGGGCTTCTTCTGTGCTTTTCGTCGGTTCTGGATTCCTGTCCTCTCCAGCATCACTTTAATCACCAATTTTACCTGTTTTTGCAATAAAGCTCCAAAATAACGCATATAAGAATATATAGACAATATCATAGGTAAATGGCCTAAATTAGTATTAATTATGCTCTAATTGGGGTAATATTCACATATAAAAGGGGCACTTGGGAAGTGCCAACAACGCCCCAGGGTCCAAACCTGGCTGGGCCTGACTCACATTTTGAGTATACCCCACACACCTACCAACCTATTTACGCTTTTGTTCTCACGTAGCATAGAATGGCTAACCTAAGGTTGTTGGTGATGGACAACCTAGGCTTATATATTGGTTCTCCCGCTAGACTAGCAAGGTGGTACTAAATTCTCACCTCCTCATGCACATAGGTGCTCATGGGCCACTATGGGCCTAATCTCAGTGGGTAGGGATCTAACAGATATGGTTCAAGTATTGACCGACACACCAAGCACGCCGATCGACATGATGTCAGTGCCGATCGACACAAATGCACTTGGCAGGAAAGTTTCCAGTATTGAAGCATCTATTTTAGATGAGCATCATTGAAACTTTTTAGAAAGTTTTCCTAAGCCAAATGGAGACAAATCCTTAAAAGATGCAAAACCACTGAGTGAATTTGAACCATTAGATTGGATCCCTATCGATTTCACCGAAAACATGCTAAGTATGAGAAGAACATTCGATCCAATATATGTTTCTATAGTAGGAGTCAAGTACAATTTTCCTAGAAATACAAAGACATCCGAGATCCTGGATGAGACATTGATTGGAGAAATGCTAGGAAAATTATACAAGGCGGATTCAACAGTGGATGATTTAGAAATCGAGCAAGCAAAGAGACTACTCAATTGCTGTTTTGTTCCTTCACGTTAAGAAGGACTCTGTGGAGTATATGCAATCGGCCTTACTCAAGAGATAGAAGAAGACCCTCCCCATATACCATGCAAAATTGGGGGGTATGGAATTTCCCAAAGCCTTATGTGATTTTGGTTCCCGTGTTAGTCTTATGATTTATGAAGCATTCATGAAAATGCCATACAAAGTTAGGGTAATTGATTGGCACCGAACTGGAATTAATTATGGTAGATGGTAGACGGACCAAACCACTAGGAGTTGTCAAGAATATGAAGATTGAAGTTAGAAGAAACATTGTCCCAATCGATGTAGTAGTTCTTGACAAAGGAGAAGTGGGAGTAGAAGACGTCATTCTGGGTAGACCTTTCTTAAGATTGATACAAGCAGTGTTAGATGCAGGACGAGGACATCTCTGATTTACGTTGGGAGGAGAGGAAATGCTTTTTAAATTTCAAACCCGCCCTCGCACCTTGATAGATTTTTTCCTAGAAAAGGATTGAGAAATCGATATTGAGTATATAGATCCTTTGAATAAGCTATTCGAAAAAGACAACAAAGAGGAAAGATGCCATGATGTTGTAGGTGCTGATCTACACAAATGTGGTGCTGAACGGTACAGGGCTGATGCCGACCAGCACAATCGAGATGCCGATTGGCATAGAGGAAAACATGAGGAATTCGAGCCCCTGGGTGACTTGGACCCAGGATAAGCACCTGATGTCAAACAGAAGCCACTTCCTGATGGTTTGAGGTATGAATATGTGGGAAGGAATAAGACTTATCCTGTTATTGTAATAGTGTCCTCAACAAGGATGAAACAACAAGGCTGCTTGCAGTTTTGAAAAAGAATAAGAAAACTATTGGATATTGCTTGGATGACATAAAAGGGATCAACCCGTCTTTGTGCACACATAAGATTAATTTGATTGAGTCTGCTAAACCAGTAGTTGAAGGCATGAGAAGACTGAAAGAAGGTATGAAGGAAGTTTTGAAAAAGGAAGTTCTAAGCCTTCTCAATGTCAGAATGATATACCCAGTACCTGATAGTGAATGGGTCCGCCCAGTTCTTTGTGTACTTAAAAAAGGAGGACTGACGGTAGTGCCCAATGAAAATAATGAATTGATTCCTCAAAGAATGGTCACAGGATGGAGGATGTGTATTGATTACGGGAAACTCAACAAGGCTACAAAGAAAGATCATTATCCATTACCATTCATTGATGAGATGCTTGAAAGGTTAGGTGAAAATTCTTATTTCTGCTATCTAGATGGATATACTGGTTTCTTTCAAATACATGTCCGACCAGAAGACCAACACAAGGCCACATTCACTTGCCCATATGGAACTTATGCTTATCGACGTATGCCATTTGGACTTTGCAACACACCGGCAACATTCCAGAGATGCATGGATGCTATCTTCGCTAAGTTCATTGAAGACATCATGGAGGTATTTATGGATGATTTCTCTGTTTATGGAACTGGTTCCGATAAAAGTTTTGAAATGGTGTGTTGAAGTGGACCTGGTTCTTAACTAGGAGAAGTGTCACTTTATGGTAACCAAAGGGATTGTTTTGGGTCATGTTATCTCTAATAAAGGAATTGAAGTTGATAAAGCTAAGATATCAACTGTAGAGAGGTTACCACCACCTACATATCTCAAAACTTTAAGAAGTTTTCTTGGACATGCAAATTTCTATCGTCGGTTTGTTGAAAACTAGCCTAAGATTGGTAAACCATTGACAAAATTATTGCAAAAGGATATACCTTTTGAGATGGATGATGAACGACTATACGCCTTCAGGAAATTAATAGAAGCTTTATGTTCTGCTCCTATTATGCACCCGTCTGATTGGAATCTACCTTTTGAAATGCTAGCAGTAATATTTGCTTTTGAGAAATTTAGATCCTATATTATTAACTCAAGATCATCGTTTACATGAATCACACTGCTATTGGATATCTTGTTTCCAAAAATGAATCTAAGACCAGATTGCTTTGATGAGTTTTGATGTTGCAAGAATTTGACTTGGAAATAAGAGATAAGAAAGGAATCAGGAATTCTATAGCTGACCATCTATAGCACATCATGTTTGAGGGTGAAAAAACATATATTGCCGATGAGATGAAGCAGGAACAACTATATGCAACCTATGATAATAGTGATAATTGAATGCACAACATTGTATCAGGATTCCAAGGAAATCTTGATCATGTCACAAGAAACACTAGACGTAGGGTAAGGAGTGAGATGCAAAAATTCATCTGGGATGACCCTTACTTGTATTGATATTGTGACGATAGAGCTGTTCGAAGATGTGTTCCCTGTAATGAAAGATTCAGTATCCTTGAAAAGTGTCATTCTTCAGAATACGGTGGACATTATGGACATTTCCGAACTCCGGCTAAAGTTTGGGCTAGTGGATTTTATTGGCCTTCTATGCATGAGGATGCTAAAGGGTACGTTGCAACATGCTCTAAATGTCAAGGAGTTGGGAATACGAATAGCCACAATGCTATGCTCCTCCAATATAATTTTCAAGTTGATATATTTAATGTCTGGGGAATGAATTTCATGGGACCCTGTGTTAATTCCCACGGTTTTGGGTACATATTGGTTGATGTGGACTATGTATCAAAGATGGTAGAGGCTATGCCATGCATATTTAGTTCCACAAGGGAATCAAAATCAATGATCACAGACTGCATCTGTCCATGATATGGAGTACCTAGAGTCATTATAACAGATGGAGGCAGTCATTTTACTAGAAGTGAGTTTACTAAAACCTTGGTAAAGATGAGAATAGAGCATAGAATTCAAACTGCTTATCATCCACAAACAAATGGATAAGCCGAAACATCCAGTAAGCAATTGAAGAATATTCTTCACAAGATAGTGACAAAGGAAGGAAAAGATTGGTCCAATAAATTGAATGGAGCACTCTGGGCTTATCGTACGGCTTTCAAAACACCAATTGGTATGACACCTTACCAATTTGTTTATGGAAAAACTTGTCATTAACCTATAGAATTGGAACATAAAGTATATTGGGTGACAAAGGAGATGAATCTGAATTTGGATGCCACAACGATGAAACAAAAGATACAAATTAGTGAGCTCAAAGAAATGAGATTGAAAGCACATGACAATGTTGCAATCTACAAAGAAAAGACAAAACTATGGTATGACAAGAAGTTGTTGAAAAAGGAGTTCCACGAAGGTGATAGGTTACTTCTATTCAATTCTAGATTTTGGCTATTAGGCAAAGTTAAGTTGAAGAGCAAATGGGATGACCCGTATCTCATTCATCGAGTTTTACCATCGGGAGCTGTTGTTATCATGGATGAAAAAAATGAATACATGGTGAATGGTCAACAATTAAAGGTATATCTAGAACCCGACACTTTTGAGCTTAAATCATTTGATATTTATTATGTTGACTGAAGCATTGGGTGGTCGAGCCTTGTTGGTATTTTTGACGATCACAGACAAATCCGCAAGCGCACGGAAATACCGTTGTAGCACTTTCCCACGGAGTATTCCAAGGGTTATCAATCCAGGGAATGGTATAGGTAAATCCTAAATTCTAGTCAGCCAAGAACACAAGAGATAAATGTTGGTGTAGGATAGAGAGGTTTATCTATGGATAAGATCCTAACTAAATAAGGTTGAGGCTCTAATTACTGCTTCGTGTACGGATTCATGTCCGACAAACACAAGGCAACTCCATCTTGGACACACGTCATAACCGAACATGGAGGAGTACAATGGATAGATAGTGCTGTCACCACTTACTACCTAGCTTTGCAGACCATGATTTACGGGGTGATCAAAGATGATTTCTAACCTAAGCACTGCGCCCAAGTTATTAATCACTATTTAGCTAAGCCGTCACTTAGACTAAACAACCTATATAGGATATAAGACTTTGAACCCACAAGTAAATGAGCACTTAACTTACGTAAACAAGAAAGCTTAAGAACATAAATAAACTCAAAGACTTACTTCATAAGGCAAGACTCCGACGAGGTACAAGGTTGAGGTAGAGGGACCACAGACAAGACTCCACTCCTAGATTTCTCCTCACTCTCCACCTATTCTAAATACTAAACTAGGTAGTGCTAACACCTTTGGAGTGTGGCTCTCTTCTCTTGCATGTGTGTGTGAGTGTGAAGCCTCTCCTCTCTTTATATGGGGCCCATAGGTCAGTTCTAGAGAGCAACCGCCATGGAACTTTGGCACAATGACTTCAGGAAAGGAACGAGGAAACGACACATGGAGGCTCGGGTCGAACCGCCTTAAGACCAGGTCGAGCGATCAAGGTGGGAGGTCGGCTGACCTGGCCCTAGGCCATTTGGCCTTGTGCGTTTGCTGGGTGGCTAATAGGTGGGCCTTATCCTGTTTTATATGTCAGGGTTCTCCTGAGCTACGCGAAGGAATCTCCGGTTTTGTAAGCTTCATGACCATTGACGATTGGATCCCCAAGGCATGAATGTTTTGGTGATAGATGACAACTATGAAAATGTGGGCTAATATCTACATGAGTGTTGTCTATGCAGGAATCATCTCTCAACTCTACTATAAATCATATGGATGCTGGTTGCCTTGGCAATGGATGACAACGACCACAAGCATGGAGTCCAAGGGTTGATGAAGATGGATCAAAGCCAAGGACAAGCTATGGAGCAAGTGTTGGGAACACTTGTCTAGTTGTTAGGGCTTTGAGTCCATAGGAAAAACCGGACTATCAAGGGGGTCTAGGTCAGTTCTCTTAGGTCATGTTTAGTCGGTGATGTGCATGGATGCTCAGTGAAATCACAGACACTAGGTGACAGTGGAGAAGCCAAGGAGCTCTTCGGAGAAGTCAAGAAACAAAGTCAAGCGAGGACGAGGAGTTTCAGCTTCTGGACGTAGTGACCGGACAGAGGGGTCAGTGGAGACCGGAATGTATGGTCACTTGGAAGAGTTGTCTGGGATATTCAGCGAGGAGCGAGGAATCTGTCTGTGCTGAGAGCTGTACTGATCGGACGGTTTGGTCCGGATGGTTTCACATAGAGTAGAGAGGAAGCTGCGTCGAAATGTTTTTGGACTGGAGAGACAAACGGACCGGATGGTCCGGTCAACTAACTGTACGGTCAAGAGTCTGTTGTCTGAGATAGTGCACACCACACGTGCACACTCCCAGACTGTCCCAGAGTCAGCTACAACTCCACCCCCTTCTACTACAGACACCCCTCCAATCACACCTGAGGTAGCAGAGGATCTTGTTCGCCGTGGCTTCACTCAGGAGGATGTGGATGACCTTGTTGTTCTTCAGGCGTGAGTTACTGAGGAGTCATCCACAGTCCCACCAGCAGGGCAGGACAGAGGGTCTGAGTCACCAGTAGACCTTGAGTACTTTGAGCAGATGGACGCTCAGGTGACGCAGGCTCAGGCAGAGCAACAGGACCCAGCACAGGAGCAGCCCAGAGCAGAGCCTTAAGAGGACGTTGCTGCACCACTTCCTTCGACCACAAGCGCTTAGTTGTTTCCCTTTTCCTATTTTTGGTGTTTGTTGCCAAAGGGGGAGAAGTAGTGATAGGTCTAGGGGGAGTGGGAGTGTGATCCTGTGCGATCGAGGGTCCCTAGCTTGTATCTAGGGGGAACATACGTGTACATTGGATCTTATTTTGATGATTTATCGAGTGTTCGTGAATTTTGATGAGTCATGGTTTTCATTCGCGTGTGTTTGACTCATCTTGATCTCACTTGGTTTATTTTAATACGTAGTGCCTTGTTTTTTCCTTTATTATCCTGTTTGTTTGTGCATGATGCTATGATGATGATTGCTTGCTTTTAATTCCTATGCATTGCCATGCTATCCTGTCGCATATCCTAATTCATGTCTTGCACTGCATGTCTTTATGCTTTAATTAATATCTTCACATGACAAGCATGCATATCATCTAGAGTGTGCTCTTCTTTCTTATTTCTTTTAGCTCTTGATGATGCTTGATTGAATATGACCTTGTTTGTTCATTGCTTATGCTTTTGGGGTTCCTCTTGATTGGAGTGTAGCTTTTTAGCCCTGTTGTTTCTTGTTAAGATTATGCTAAGTAGTGGTTGTCTTGTCATCAATCACCAAAAAGGGGGAGATTGTAAGCTTCATGAACATTGATGATTGGATCCCCAAAGTATGAATGTTTTGGTGATAGATGACAACTATGAAATTATGGACTAATATCTATATGAGTGTTGTCTATGCAGGAATCATCTCTCAACTCTACTACAAATCATATGGATGATGGTGGTCTTGGCAATGGATGACAATGACCACAAGCATGAAGGCTTGATGATCTTGATAGAGTCCAAGGGTTGATGAAGATGAATCAAAGCTAAGGACAAGCTATGGAGCAAGTGTTGGGAACAGTTGTCTAGTTGTTAGGGCTTTGAGTCCATAGGAAAAACCAGACTATCAAGGGGGTCTAGGTCATTTCTCTTAGGCCATGTCTAGTCGGTGATGTGCATGGATGCTCAGTGAAATCATAGGCACTAGGTGACAGTGGAGAAGCCAAGGAGCTCTTCAGAGAAGTCGAGAAACGAAGTCAAGCGAGGACGAGGAGTTTCAGCTTCTGGACATAGTGACCGGACAGAGGGGTCAGTGGAGATCGGAATGTATGGTCACTAGGAAGAGTTGTCTGGGAATTTCAGCGAGGAGCGAGGAATCTGTCTGTGCTGAGAGCTGTACTGATCGGATGGTTTGGTTCGGATGGTTTCACATAGAGTACAGAGGAAGCTGCGTCGAAATATTTTTGGACTGGAGAGACAAATGGACCGGACGGTCCGGTCAACTAACTGTATGGTCCGGTCAACTAACTGTATGGTCCGGTCAGTAGAAGATCAGCAGTGGGCAGAGCTGTTGGAGCTGATTCTGCAGTGACTGGGCGGTCCGGTCAGGCAGTGCCCGGACAATCCAGCCAATTGGCCCAGAAAGCGGATTTCGTGGAGCCATGGCTAGTTGGAGGTTGGAAGCCTATATAACTTCGTTGCTGGGGTCTTAGAGATCAGTCTTGGCCATTGGAATTGCTTGGAGCATTTGGTGAGAGCCAAGAGGAAAAGAAGAGAGCACTAGGAGGAGATATTGCATATCTTGAGAGTGGTAGTGAGAGTAACTTGAGCATTGATGCACATCTAAGGCTAGGATGTCCTTAAGGGTGTGATCTAGGTTGTTACTCTTGGTCTATAGTGAGATCTAGACCGGTTTGATGTCGGTGATCGAGCCTATCGTGATTGGTTGTGAAGGCCATCACACGTTTGTAGACGGTTTGAGCCCGCCGGTGAAAGGGGCATCGTTAGTGAGCACCCGTGTCGGCTTGGAGAGTCCGGCAAGTTCTCGAGGGAGGCGAGCTTGTGCTTTGGTGGCAGCAGTGACGCGCACCGTGTCTTCACTCCGGGAGTGATTGCGGGCTCGTGGGCGAGAACTCCACATTGGTGGTGGGAGGGACCAGGACTCCGGCGGGAGTGGTCCAACGAGGCGTAGGGGAATGCGCCATCCTTACGAGACCTCGGGAAAAAATCATGAGCATTCCTTGACCCTCTCTTTATTATTCCGCAATTGTGTGCTCTAGTAACTAGGTTGAATTGTGTCCTGCATAGGCTAGTGTATTTGGCTTCCGCACTTGCTTTCATCATAAACACTAGCATGCGTACGGTCTTGGCCTATTAGAATTGTTAGGTTGCAATGATTGCTAGGTTTTAGTTGTGTAAATTGAAGTATTCGGATTGGTGGTCGGCTTACGATTCACACCCCCCCCTCTCGGGACGCCTTCGGTCCTTACAAGTGGTATCAGAGCCAAGTGCTCATCTTTGAGGCTTCACCGCCTTGAGTAAGGATGTCAGTACAGGTGGGGAGTGTTCCCATATTCGATGGGGAGGACTACGGGTATTGGAAGGCTCATATGCAAGCTTATCTGGAGTCCCTTGATCCAAAGATATAGATGGTGACCCATGAGTCTGATGCGGATGTGAACCTGCTCGAGCCTGATTTCATTTAGAATAACACTAAGGCCAAGAATGCTCTGTTTGCATGCATATCTAAGGATGTCATTGCTAGGTTGAATACAAGTTCTACATCACATGGTATCTGGACTGAGATTCAGGGTCTCCATGAGGGTACCAGTGATGTCAAAGAGGAAAGATACTATGTGCTGAAGAACAAGTATGATAACTTCACTAGATTCCCATATGAGAGACCTAACACTATTTATTCTCGCTTTCATGTTCTAGTGGAGGAGATCAATGCTCTTGGGGATGATTTCAAGCTCAAGTCTATTGAAGTGATAAGATGATTCTTGAGGCTATTCAAAGACCCCAAGTATGAGTCCATCATCACCTTCACCTTGCAAGGTGACCTCAAGACCAAGACCATAAAGGATGTACTTGGCAAGATCACTGCTTTTGAGAGCTACCTGTTGGATTTGGATGATCCTCAACCATCCAACCTTGCTCTTCAAGCAGAGAAGCAAGAGCCTATCAAGAGCAAGAAGAGGAAGAATAAAGCTATGATTGAATAAGATGATGAAGATGAAGATGATTTGAGTGAGGACTTGGCTCTTCTCATGAAGAAGATGATGACCTTCAAGAACAAGTTTGCTTCTAAGTCCAAGGGCAAGTGTTTCAACTGTGGGTTAAAGAACCACTTTGTTCGAGATTGCCCCAAGCCAAAGAAAGAAGCCTTCAAGTCCTAAGCCTTAAGTGATAAAGAAGAAGAAAAAGAAGACACCAAAGCCAAGCAAAAGAAGAAGAAGTACTTTAACAAAGACAAGAGCAAAGGCAAAGGCAAAGCTCAACACCACAAGAAGAAGTTCTCACGCAAGACCCTTGTTGGAGAATGGACAAGTGACAACTCATGTGACACATCCTCTTCCTCAAGTGATGATGAAGAAGTGGCCGGCCTAGCCATGATCAAGACCACACTTCCTTGAGCTCTTCCTCTATCTCTCACGTGCCTCATGGCCACGAGCCAACTTAGGATGAGAGCAGCGATGACAACGATGATGAGGAGCACTCCTGCGCTGAGCTTTGGAGTATGCTTGAGCAAGCTCGCTACATTGCCGTCAAGAAATCCAAGATGTTGTATTTGGTAAGAAAAGAGTGTAAGTTGGCTAAAGACCATGTTGGTGAGCTTGAGAATAAGCTCAAGGACCTTGTCACATCTTATGAGGCCCTAAATAAGAGATATGACAAACTCAAGGGTGATCATGTAGAGCTACGTGAGAAGTATGAGGCCCTTGAACTTACTTTTGAGGCAATCAATGTTGATAACCTTGCCTCTCCCTCTAGTTCATCCAATAGTGATACTTCTACTATGTGTGATGAACTAACCACCTCGGTCAAGGTTTCTTCTCTTGAGCCATTTGTTTTGGAGGAATATCACAAGCTCAAGGAAGAGAGGAAGATGGTGATGGACGGCTTCGAAAGGCTCACACGCGGTAGAGCCATCTACAAGGAGATTCTTGGGAGAAACCTTGTGAACAATGTCTCCCACCGGGACTTGGCTCATATCCCGCTGCCATCAACATCATCAGGACGAGTGACTCCATCCTCGCATGGATCAAGCCCGTACTCGCCGATGACTATTATTGCGAGAGGTGTTGCAAGGATGGCCACACCATCAAAGATTGTCCTATGACGAGAAGTTCCATTGTTTTACCTAATGCTAACTTGTTCCGTAAGAACACACATTTCAGGCTCTTTAGGAACAAGGATGGCAAGGTGAATGCTAAGGATTTGGGACCACCAAACAAGAAGAGAAAGATCAAGAGCATATGGGTGCCTAAGTGCATTGTTCATCTTGAGAGGTCAACAAAGTACAAGTGGGTGCCCAAGAACAAGACCTAGAAGATGGTGGTGGTGGTGAACCGGGAGCTTCATGAAGATCATGTGAAGTCCACCACAAGTGACATGGACCTCAATGTCATATCTACTCATGAGGGAGGTATCCATGTGTTTTCTTTGTTCTTCTTAGTTGTAGTGTGTTTTTCTCTCTCTTGCATAGCATGGTAATCTAGGACTCCTTTGTGACTAGTATGTTTTACATCCATGCATGTGTAAATACCTAAAAGAAAAACACATAAAAATTAGTCAATGTCTAACCCACTCAAGATAGCTATAAGCAAGGGGTGTGCTTGAGATGGTGGTTTAGCTTCTCTCAAGGCAAGAGTATGGCTTATAGTGAGTAAGCTTCAGAGGGGTTCAAACTTAACATTGTTAGGTTCCCTTTGTGTATTATTTAATATTACTTGCATTCACATGGCATGGTTACTTTCACTACATATGTAAAATGCTTGTTGCATGCATCATATAGGAAACACAAAGGAGTCTTGTCACATTTGGAGATATTTGTGCGTCATGATCTATATGAGATTACATCTCCACAAGTGTGACCAAAGGAAAGGATTGTGCTTCATGCCTATTGAGCAAGCCCTTATGAACTCCAAAGTTAAACTCACTCGCGCGGTTCATGGACTAAGGCTCATATATACCCATTTGACTCTTATTTACGTTGGTTCTTATTTGCTCGATTCTTCATTTGGCATTTGCAAAAATTATAAGGCCATAAAGATCCACTATTTGAAAAAGAGTGTTTGATAGTTCCCATCATACTCCAAGTGCAGTGTTTATTTAGGTGTTAAGTGAGAGCACTTGGAAAATGGAGAAATTCCTTGATTCTGCGAAAAATCAGGTAGTGACCGTACAATCCACTCTAGGGACCATACAATTCAGTCTGTGCTCCAAAGCATAGGGTTTTGGGTCGTCTGGTTGAAGTGACTGGCCGTCCGGTCTGTGGAAACTTCCCAACATCTCCGAAACTGACTGGACAGTCCGGTCTTTAGACCGTATCGTCCGGTCACTACATTGAAATCGCGTGTATGCTTTCAATTCATGACCGTTGATTCGTTCCTCATTGAATCTCGGTCGTCAATCACATCTTGACCTAAGGCAAATCGAGAAGACCTTTGGTCATTTTCTCGCTCTCCCTCGACGACGAGTTCATGAACCTGCCGCCGTCTCTCCCATCACCGACGTTGCCTCGCCCCCGCTGACAAGCTGCCGAGCCGCCGCACGCCACCGCACATTGGTGCCCCCACCTTGCCGCACTGCCGCTCTGCCGTCGCGCTCAGCTGAATGCGCCTGCGAACCCTAACCGCCGCCTTCGAGCACCAGCGTCGCCTACTTCTTCCACTTGCGCGTGCATGCCTCCAGAATCTAAGCTCCACAGGTTAGGGCAAAGTTCACACTTTTCCCTCCAACTTAATTGCCAGCGACCTCAAATCTTCACCTTTTTAAGCAATCGGTCACGTGGTTCTCGTCATCTCGGCTTCGGACTTCCTAGGGTATTGTGCTACTTCCTCCAATTCATCAATTCATGCCCTAATTTTCAAGAAATTGCTTAAATTGATGCAATTAGGCTAATTTTTATCTTTTAGTTGCATTAATTCAGTAATTTAGCTCAACCTAGCTGCAATGAATTCCATGCCTATCTGTTGATTGCATGTCTATGGTTTGTCTCTCGTTTAGTCTGTAGTTAGATTTATTTCCTATCATTTGACTGCACACTAGATGACTCGCACAAACCACATATAGTCGTTGATCACTATTGTTACTTTGCATATTTGATTAGTGATCATGTCCTTCATTCAGTGCTAGGATTTCTATTGCGCATTCTTACCTAGCGGTGCTTTGCTTGTAGATTTATATAGGTTCTATACTTATCCTGTCTATACCTACATGCATGCAGTGACAATTCCAGTTAGCAAAGATGGCAGGATTAGGTCAGGATAACGGCAAGGGCAAGATGCCAGAGAAGCCCAAGAGCAAGAAGAGGACCAAGCTAGACCCAGAGTCAGAGAGAGCCTTGAGGGTTCCACATCACCTAGAGGCTATGGAGATAGCACATAGGACACCTGGAGCATTGTTGATCATGGGTACATAGACAGATGACAAGGGTCACAGGAGGAGCACAAGGCAGAGGACCACAGGACCAGAGTTGTACACAAAGGTTAGGTTGCCAGCTTGGTCGCAGTGTACTCTGGCTTCTCATCAGGAGACGTCGCCGAGACCTGCAGAGCAGGGATCCTCCAGATAGCAGGAGGAGTCAGAGGATGAGGAGGAGAGCTCAGAGTATGAGGAGTCTGAAGAGTATGAGGAGGAGATTGAGCAGATAGCACTGCCACAACAGTAGAGGACTGCTCATCGGGCAGGAGACCCGAGGTGCACCTGTGCAGTATGCACGAGGTGGATGCAGAGACTCATAGAGACAGCCGAAGAGACAGACATTTTTAAGGTTCCTGCAAAGGACCTTAAGACGCTTCATCTTGTCTTCTTTGAGCAGTGGGTTCTAGTCCTCAGGGACCCCGCTATAGGAGAGAGGTACTGGACCGGTCTTCAGAGGAGAATCGGTGAGGGACTGAGACGCTACCTTGCCAGGAAGGACAAGGCTGGTCTGTTTGTTCCACAGCAGTACACGCTGTACTCGACCATGAGGTGGGCCACAGGCACTGAGAAGTATTCCATGTACTTGCTAGGGCAAGCAGAGCTAGTTACTGCTCTATACAGGTACAGGGAGGACATTGTGATGGAGTTCTACGCAACACTATGGGTAGCCAGAGACCGCTTAGAGATCTGGTTCTTGTATAGAGGACAACCACATCATGTGACCAGGGAGGATCTCATAGCTAGCTTCGGACTTCTTGCTTTAGATTTTCAGCTATACAGAAGTGCCTATGGGACCCTCGCTTCACCTCACAGACCACAGGGAGGGATGCTACCTCTAGACGAGATGGTGTTAGTCACCTTTACACCACCGCACACCCCAAGTTTTGACAAAGGTCCTACGAGACTCAACGCAGAGGCCAAGGTGGTTAGAGCGATAGTCACCAGTACTATCATTCCTAGGTCTAGGTATAGAGAGGAGCTTACACTTCTACACCAGTGGGCAGTGGCAGCCATACCGAGGAGACAGTCGTTCGACTTGGCTGATTTGCTGATTGGGGAGATGGAGGAGGTTATCTCTGAGAGGGTTGGAGGAGGTCACTTAGTCTATGTCTCATACATCTGCTATCTTTTGAGGAGGATGGGACTAGTGACAGAGGAGCAGTACGACGCGTTCCCTGAGGTGACCAACAACTACTCACCTCGAGTCCCCAGGGGATCATAGTTAGCCTCGAGTCAACAGACGGGTGAGGAGGAGCAGGAGTCACTGTCAGTTACTCATGAGCAGGCAGCTCATCCAGAGACAGTGATTTCTGAGTCAGCTAGTACAGGAGCACCTCCCCAGCCTACAAGTACACAGTCAGAGGACACTATCACTGTGGCAGCACTTGTAGGATGCCTAAGTGAGTTCATTCAGAGCATAGCTGAGGATAGACGTCAGATGATGGAGGTCATCAGAGGACAGGCAGAGCTTCAGAGACAGCAGATGGCACTGATGACCACTCTCATGACACAGATGGCATAGATGACTCAGAGGCAGGCCAGTCAACAACTAGGACCTTCTACTCTTCCACAGTTTCAGCCGCTGCAGACACAGCCGGGCCCCTTCACTGCCATGATGACAGCCCAGTCCAGTGGGTTGTCACACTCATGAGTGTTACCGATAGGGGGAGCAGGACAGACTCACTCACTAGCTCAATTCTCTCCCATGTCTGCCTTCTTAGTATTTGTGTTGTTCACTTCACCGACCCACTCTTCAATTTTGTAGATGGCAGAACCTTCCACCTCTCAGCAGCTACCAGTCAGGAGTCTATTTTCTGAGATAGTGCACACCACACGTGCAGACTCCCAGACAGTCCTAAAGTCAGCTACAACTCCACCCTCTTCTACTACAGACACCCCTCTAATCACACCTGAGGTAGCAGAGGATCTTGTTCGCCGTGGCTTCACTCAGGAGGATGTGGATGACCTTGCTGTTCTTCAGACGTCAGTTGCTGAGGAGACATCCACAGTCCCACCAGTAGGGCAGGACAAAGGGTCTGAGTCACCAGTAGACCTTGAGTACTTTGAGTAGATGGACGCTCAGGTGACACAGGCTCAGGCAGAGCACCAGGACCCAGCACAGGAGCAGCCCAGAGCAGAGCCATAAGAGGACGTTGCTGCACCACTTCCTTCGACCACGAGCGCTTAGTTGTTTCCCTTTTCCTCTTTTTGGTGTTTGTAGCCAAAGGGGGAGAAGTAGTGATAGGTCTAGGGGGAGTGGGAGTGTGATCCTGTGTGATCGAGGGTCCCTAGCTTGTATCTAGGGGGAGCATACGTGTACATTGGTTCTAGGAGATAGATTGGATCTTATTTTGATGATTTATCGAGTGTTCGTGAATTTTGATGAGTCATGGTTTTCATTCGTGTGTGTTTGACTCATCTTGATCTCACTTGGTTTATTTTCATACGCAGTGCCTTGTTTTTTCTTTTATTTATCCTGTTTGTTTGTGTATGATGCTATGATGATGATTGCTTGCTTTTGATTCCTATGCGTTGCCATGCTATCCTGTCGCATATCATCATTCATGTCTTGCATTGCATGTCTTTATGCTTTAATTAATATCTTCACATGACAAGCATGCATATCATCTAGAGTGTGCTCTTCTTTCTTATTCCTTTTAGCTCTTGATGATGCTTGATTGAATAGGACCTTGTTTGTTCATTGCTTATGCTTTTGGGGTTCCTCTTGATTGGAGTGTAGCTTTTTAGCCCTGTTGTTTCTTGTTAAGATTATGCTAAGTAGTGGTTGTCTTGTCATCAATCACCAAAAAAGGGGAGATTGTAAGCTTCATGAACATTGATGATTGGATCCCCAAGGTATGAATGTTTTGGTGATAGATGACAACTATGAAATTATGGACTAATATCTATATGAGTGTTGTCTATGCAGGAATCATCTCTCAACTCTACTACAAATCATATGGATGATGGTGGCCTTGGCAATGGATGATAATGACCACAAGCATGAACGCTTGATGAGCTTGATAGAGTCCAATGGTTGATGAAGATGGATCAAAGCTAAGGATAAGCTATGGAGCAAGTGTTGGGAACACTTGTCTAGTTGTTAGGGCTTTGAGTCCATAGGAAAACCAGACTATCAAGGGGGTCTAGGTCATTTCTCTTAGGTCATGTCTAGTCAGTGATGTGCATGGATGCTCAGTGAAATCACATGCATTAGGTGACAGTGGAGAAGCCAAGGAGCTGTTCGGAGAAGCCGAAAAACAAAGTCAAGCGAGGACGAGTAGTTTCAGCTTCTGGACATAATGACCAGACAGAGGGGTCAGTGGAGACCGGACTGTATGGTCACTAGGAGGAGTTGTCTAGGAATTTCAGCGAGAAGCAAGGAATCTATCTGTGCTAAGAGTTGTACTGACCGGACAGTCCGGTCTATAGATCGGACGTCCGGTCTAGATGGTTTCACATAGAGAAGTGAGGAAGCTACGTCAAAATGTTTCCGGACTAGAGAGAGAAATAGACCGGACGGTCTGGTCAACTAACCATACGGTCCGGTCATTAGAAGATCAGCAGTGGGGAGAGCCCTTGGAGCTGTTTCTGAAGTGACCGGACGGTCCGGTCAGTTGGCCCAGAAAGTTGATTTCACGGAGCAACGGCTAGTTGGAGGTTGGAAGCCTATATAATTTCGTTGTTGGGGTCTTGGAGGCCACTCTTGGCTAGTAGAATTGCTTGGAGCATTTGGTGAGAGCCAAGAGGAAAAGAAGAGAGCACTAGGAGGAGATATTGCATATCTTGAGAGTGCAAGTGAGAGTAACTTGAGCGTTGATGCACATCTAAGACTAGGGTGTACGTGAGGGTGTGATCTAGGTTGTTACTCTTGGTCTATGGTGAGATCTAGACCGGTTAGGTGTTGGTGATCGAGCCTATTATGATTGGTTATGAAGGCCATCACACGTTTGTACACGGTTTGAGCCCGTCGATGAAAGGGGCATCGCTAGTGAGCACCCGTGTGGGCTTGAGGAGTCCAGCAAGTTCTCGAGGGAGGTGATCTTGTGCCTTGGTGGCAGTGGTGACATGCACCGTATCTTCACTCCGGGAGTGATTGCGGGATCGTGGGCGAGAACTCCACATTGGTGGCAGGAGGGACTGGGACTCCAGCGGAAGTGGTCCAACGAGGAGTAGGAGAAGGCGCCATCCTTCTGAGACCTCAGGAAATAAATCATGAGCATTCCTTGACCCCTTCTTTACTATTTCGCAATTTTGTGCTCTAGTAACTAGGTTGACTTGTGGCTTGCATAGGCTAGTGTATTTGGCTTCCGCGCTTGCTTTCATCATGAACACTAGCTTGTGTAGGGTCTTGACCTACTAGAATTGTTAGGTTGCAACGATTGCTAGGTTATAGTAGTGTAAATTGAAGTATTCAGATTCATGGTCGGCTTACCAATTCACCCCCCCCCCCTCTCGGTACGCCTTCGGTCCTTACAGGTTTCCACGTATGCAATCCTTGTGCTGGCTCCTAATTGGACAGTTTGGTATTTTCTTGTGTTGATTATGTGGATTTGCCCATAATTCAGGGATAATTCTCATGCACTCAAATATTTACTAACACTTGTGGAATTTGTTAGTAGTAAACTCCTACCACTATGTTGGTTTATCATTTTAGCTCTTTAATGCAGGTAATTGACGGCCAAATTTGGTATTTAAGAACCATCAACAACTCTCTCACACTTAGCCTTTTACTAGTTCTGAGTGAAAGCAAGGACTAAGGTGAAACATGGACTTTGATTGAATAGAGATAACACACTCATATTTTGACATCATACCTGTACTTGTGGCATGTGAAGTGGCTAGCATACATACCTTGGATAATTGAGAGTTGGAACGATCTTGACTTTAGGAGATTCCTGCTCATGTTAGCGGCATACCCTTTGTTTTCAAAATATTTTGCAAAATGAGAACTAAGTCTTACTCTTCATATGATTTCTATCGCTCGCTCAAGTGGTTGTATTTTCCTCACCACGGCATTTCAACTTGCCTCTTTTTCTACTTCTACAAATAGGCTTTTTGTGTAGCTCAGGGTAGGGAAAATTGAGGCATACTTGTGTTTCATGTATCACTTATAAAAACCGGATCCAAGGACAGAAAACAAATCATGAATTATGGCTAAGCATGTGCACATTGATGAAATGAACAATGGGGACTCTTTCATGCTTCTCTTTTATCTAGGGGGGGCATATGGCTATCTCTCTTCTTTTTTTATTTATCAAGCTCTTCATGGAGCATGAATCTCTCTCGTTTATATATATTTATTTTGTCACACTCTTCATGGAGCATGAATCTTTTCTCTGTATTTTGTGATAGCCATATCCCTTGTTCTATCGAGAGCAATTGAAATGATGGAGTCCTTTATTTTGTGGATGATGACATGGGGTGTGCACATGACTTAGGACATATAGCATAATGAGCAACTGCCTTGGGTCACAACAATTTGACAAAGTTCAATTAAAGCATCAAGCAACATATGCAATAGGTTTATTCATTTAGAACATCATATGACTCCGGTAGGTAATTTTCAGCAACATAAGGTGTAGAGTTTATAGATTTTATATTTTCAGAGACTTGCAAGGGTGATTAGTAACATGAAGCCAAGAATTCCTAAAGTCTACCATATCACAAATATCAATTATTTAGAATGCATGGGTTACTAATAAATAGTTGACACAAGCAACGAGCATGACATAAATATAAAAGCATACAAACCTTACCAATTTTAGTCATGTTTTAATTTCAGGAGTTTCCACAAGCCTGCTTAAGTTGATTGTAATTTTCATGTAAAGGTTTGTAATGAATCAACTTAAAACAAGGGAGGATAAGAGAGGAGAACGAGCAAACTAGGCCGTGATAGGAAGGTGGCCCAGGCCAACTCTTGGTCGAGCGACCAAGAAGCCTCATCGACCAACCAGGGTTTGAGCCCACCTCGGCTCATGTTTTGCCAAGTGGTCGAGGCGACAATGCTTTCTGGATATTTGCGTGTGTTCGTTGTGTTTGCTCATCACGAAGTCGTGAGTCCTCCCCCAAACAAAAGGAAAGCAAATGCTCTGCCGATCTTATGGACCAGGGAGCCTAACATTTATTGAAATAAAAACTATAGGTGCTTACATGATTGAAAGGGAAACTAAACTAAGCACCTATTCCTAAAGATAAGTACTCAACGGGTTTGGGTGCTCTCATCAGCGTAATATTTGTTATCTAAACCCATGAGCGAATAGATCCGTTTGAGCTTAACGGAAAATCCTATGCTATGCTCGAGGAGTTGTTGTTTTAGTTCAACACAATCCGCTTGAGCATTTGCCAATTTCCTAGCCAAGCTGGCATTGTCGAGAAATCAACGAAATCAAAGGTGCTCGTGCCTTGGATTCGGTCAAGGACCCATCAAGGATTGTTCTAGCATGTCATAGCACCAAGATCCCCATGAAACCCGTCCCAAAACTCACTCACAAAGGAGACCGAAAATTCCCAAGAAAATAGGGAAAAAGAGAAATTCAACATTTAGAAGATGAGGAGGAACTTGAGCACGAAAATAAATCTCATATCATTGATTCAATCTTGCAAAATACATGGATACATGGATAGGAAGCCACCCTCATCCTTCCACTCTTTGCAAGAGCAAGAGTTGTCTCTCACACACCCTCTCCTCTCCTCTACAACATGAAGCACACACCTAGCTCTTCAAAATAAAAACCTAACACAAGGCTAGAAGGAAGAGGAAATCTCTCCCACCCACCCTACCTCTCCTTACATAGGCCTAGGGTTTGTTCTAAAGACCACACTATCCTTGACCTACAATGCATTGCCACCTACCACAAGGGGCAAATTTGTCCAACTCTTTTTCGGTCGCCCGAACGCCATCGAGCCCTTCACATCTTTGTTTCGCCTCAACACAAGCTTCATGATAGTGTCACGTGCACCGCCAATTGCTGCCACCAGTTTTGAGGTCCAAACTCGAAAACCGCCTTGTACGCTTCTCAAAGCATGACTTCCTTGATGCAGACGTGTGTCACATTGTCCCGCAATCCTGACCGCCGGCAAGTCTCTCCCGGTCCCTCTCCATTAGGACCCCTTGTCACTTGCACCGGTATCCCGTTCGCCTTGACTTGGTCAACATGTTGTCTTCATCGCTTCCACGATTTTGAGGTTCAATCGTGAAACCGTCCGTGCTGCCTCTCCATGTGTACGGTGTGGATCACCCTTGATTTCACCCAGCCTCCCGATCGTCTAGCCCCAAGTGCCCAACTTGTGCCCGATCCTCTCGTCATTGACCGTGAAGTCGACTTCATTGACCTACATATCATGAGACAAGAAAACACATTTCTCTTCTCCTGCAACTTCTCTAACACCTTCACCAACTATGGTTAGACATAATCATAATTATGCACCAACTCATGCAATCCTCAAATTTCCGTATTTCATCCCAAACACCAAATAAACCACTGTCAATTACTCATCATATATTTGTAAACCACAATACATATCAACATGGTTTCTGAATCCCCCCTTGATGAGTACATTGATAACACCAAATACACAAGACTTGAATTTAAAATGTGAATCTGAATAAGCTCATCCAAATGGCTCGAACCCAAAGAAAAGGTGGAAAGTGGCCATCTAGCATAAGAAAGCTCACAAAAGCAAAGAGTTGGCAAAGAAAGCGACTCAAGAATACAAAGATTGTAAAAGGCTCATGAACACACTTGAACTCATGGAATGCAAAAAGAGGTTATTTTTATTTTTTTTAGCATTATTTGTGCATGATCCAACAATTTTTCCCCTTTGGCAGTGAACTCATCAAATAAACAAAAAGAACAAAGATGCAATGCCTGGAAATACAAACCCAAAGAGCTTCAACAATTAGGCCAATAGGCATTTAACCTTGCTAATCAATAACCAAAGAGCTATGAAGTATAAAAACAAGAGCTCACAATCATACGAAGACCATAATAGATAGCACGACACAAACACCAAGAGCTATACAAGCTAAGCAAAAAGATTGGTTGGCTCAGATAGATTCAGGTTTGCTAATCATGATAAAAGTTGTCACCACATATGTAATTGCCTTGATCCAAGGCAAAACAAGTATTAAGTGAATCCATGAAAACTAGCTAGTATCAATCCCAATCTTGGCAACAAGAATTCATGAAAATATGTTTTGTCAAACGCTCACATATGCAACAGAGACTCAGTTTGATCAAGCGAGTAAATGACAAATGAGGACACAAAATTGAAGAACGAAAGCATTTAGTCACATTTATTTTTTTTTATCCTCAAGAAACCTCTTATCTATGCGAAGGGTCGCACGACTGGTTACGGCAAACACTCCAAGGCATCAAAGCACCATATTGGATTCAGCATTTAAGAATGAAAAAAGATCAAACAGGTTTTGCAATTAAGCACATCATAAGCATTTAAGCACAGGAACAAAAAGAGCATGCCTTTGCGGCAAAAGGAACACCGTTCCCACAATGTCCTATCATGAGCTAAACATTTCAAAGGCTTTCCATCGCTCAAACACAAAGTGCCAAAACTAGGACATCCTCCAAACTAGCCTTAACACAAAATCTCGACAAGGATAAAAGCAATTATACACATGGTGAATAAGTTTTGGCAAGATTAGTTCATAAGTTTTACAAATTGTCAAGTTTCACCTTTAAGATTAGCAAGTTGCTCGAAAAGAATCTGTTACAGGCCATCTAGAAAGTCTAAGCACGTAGAGATCGCTATCACAACTACACGACTTAGCTCAAGCTCAATCATAGCAAAGGAAAATGCAAGAAAGCATAAGAGGTGAAGCTCATCTACCAATGCATATATTATATATGAGATGCAATGCGAAAAAGGCAAGACACATATATACAAAAAGCATCAACTCCCCATCAAACAATGCCATCCAAAGAAAAGAAAATCTCGAAGCATCTAGGGGCTTGGTGAGAATATCAATCAATTGGTTTCGAGTATCGATTTATTTGAGCTTAGGCAATCCTCGCATTAAACCTTGGCCACTCAAGCAACAAAGAAAGTCAAAACTCATATGACCTAGTCTCCTATGCCATGTTAAGAGCTCCAAAGAAGATTGAGCAAACAAACACTTGTGAGAGCCATGAGAAATAGGAAAGTCAGCTCGAAAACCTCTCCCAGTACGAGAAATCCCACAAATCAAAGCAACAGTCGAATCAAGAATAAGAGAAGTATTGTTCTTAAAACGCACTTACAAACCATCATCAAGAAATTGAGAAACAGAGAGGAAACACGACTAGGCTATGAGGGGGCTATGTGGGCCAGTGATAGGAGTAGCACGGCACCATGCTTATGTGTCATGCTTAATAATAAAAACACCTTCCTCCTACCTATGTGACCAAAAAAAGGGATTTGTTTACTAGTGAAAGATGATGATTATACTGGTTTAACAAACTATGGGGGTAAAGTAAACTAAACATTAGTTTAGGTGTATTCGTACACAGACCATACTTGAGGGAGTAAAATGAATTTTGTTCTCTTTTTTTCAACTTTTTTGAGATCAAAAGTGTTAGAATTTTATGGGCTTGGCCCATTAATCTCTACTACTTAAAAGTTTGAAGAGCATTCTTTCTTTCACCACAATCTTTCGTCCCACCTGCGACCTCGCAACTGCTTCCTGCGATGCAAGTCACGATCCGCGCTCACAACTGTAACTCACTATCCCGCCCAACCCCCATGCCTGCCTCCCTGTGACGAACACAATGAATTGTGACCGGTGAGGCCATGACGTGCTCCTTCGACCAGAAGCCTTGAACCTTCGATCTCCTGCCCGCAACCACTGCCTTCAGCAACTGCATCGCTCAAATCAATGCCCAGTCCGCCGTCTATGATCCACAACTGCTCACCCGCAACCCTCTTCCCCTATCTGGATCGATCGGAATCCGCATCCCTGCGATTCGTGCCAACTGCCAATGCCGGAGCCATCACCATTGGTGCTGGTGTGATACAGTTCACTGCAAACCTCCAAAGTGGCCCCGCCGCCACCATAGCCGTTTGTTTGAAGTTTGACCGTGTGCTGCTTGGATGCATCGACGACAGTTGTGGTGAGAACATACCCTCCCCACCTCGCCGCTAGAACACATCAGCGACGGCAGGTAGTTGAGCGGCCTCCGGTGTCATGCGTCTCCTGCCATTTCAGTTGCAAACGATGGCAGCGAGAGCTTGCCGAAAGCTCTGCACGTTTGACGACGGCAGCGATCCACACGAGTGGAGAAGGTCCGTGGTCGTCAGCAGTTGCAAAATCTACCGGGGAAGAAGAACAACAGCAATAGTTTCTGATTTTTGGGTAAGAAAACTACCTCCTACGGAATCGTGTTATCAATTTCTATAGATGGTCTTGCCAGCAACAGGTTGTTCTGTGTTTTTTAATTGCATGACAGCATTTAGTGAATTTTGTGTTGATGACAGCACCTGTATAGTAAATTGAGAGATGAATCATAAGATTTTCTATTCGTGGCATCTACTGATTGCTCTTGGAAATGCAGACTGTTCATATGATGTCAGAGTTGTTGTCTGCCCTGACCTCTGTATTATTTCTGCTTGCTTAGCTTATATTTCCATTCACCTTGCTGTTATGCTAAGCAGTAAATATCAAACAAGAATTTCATATACCTGTTTGGAAATGCATTACACATTTTTAGAGTAGTCAGTAGTGTTAAACATCTTTTTTTATCATTTCAGGAGAAAATAAAGATGTTTAGGCTAAAGTTGGCTGCAATATTGTTTCAATGGAAGACCAACAAGGCCAGAACACCTCTAGAGTTTTAATGTGTAAATGACATTGGAACAGAAGACATTGAATATTTAGGGAGTAGGCCTACTAAGAGAAAGAACATAGGAGACTTACTGTCCGAAACTACTAGGTACCCGCAGCTCTATTAGATGTCCTTTACGTGACGGGTGAAAAGGAGTTAGTAGCTTGCCTTTGCAACTGCATGTCTATTACTGATCAAGAGACTTTGGGGGGTAAGGCACTTATATTTCATATATTGATTTCTTCTATTCTTGTTAGAAACGATGTATGTACATACTATACTGTTTCAATGGTGTTATTTATTGATAGGAAAAGCATGTGTACGAAGCTCCGAGCTTACCACATTGATCTGAGTTTCAATAAAATCAAAGACCTGTTAAACAAGAAACAAGGTATGGACGATGATTGTTGCAACATGTCACAAGGGACAAGCCCAGCTTTTGAAGAAAAATGGAACTTGAGTTTCTAAGAACTAGGATATACAGTTGTGCTTAAGTAGTATTTATTGTAGACATATGTAGTCAATTAGTCACCTCTTTTCCTCACGTTCTAATCTCCATTAATTCTAGATGGAGTCGAGATTTACAAGAGGTGTGAACTTTCAACTGATGGTTCATGCAGAGTACTCGCAGAGTTGGTTCATGATTGGCCTGGCCTGCCATATGATACTTCATCGAGCAATATGGTAAGATGGTTTACCTTTGTATAGATATGTATAATTGTTGCTTCATTTTGTCATGTTGGTATTTGAGTTTTTCTACATGATGTGGTGATTATAATTTCTGATTAGTTCTTAAAATTTTTCATGATGTCATATTTCAGTGTTTCTATATTTACATGGTCATGTCATTCTTCTATCCTCACCATGTGGTTTCATGTACTTGAAATTGTTTAAGAAGCCTGAAAAGGCCTTGTTTCTTAGTCGACTCTTTACAAAGTTGAGCCGATAAGCACTAGGCGTCATGTATGGCATACAAATAAATGTAATAGTGTTTCTTTTATGGATACAAATGAATATAAGATTGTTGCACGGGTAAATTTCTTATTCGAGTTCTCAAAAATATAATGTATGTTGTGTATACAATTTTTTGTCCCGCTGCAACGCACGAGCATGTAACTAGTATTCACAATAATTCCTGAAAAATCTTAAAGGCTCGTTCATGAGTGGTGGAAGTGCAAAGGTTTAGTTCCACATTGCTAGTGGAGGTGTAGGGAGTCCAACTTATAATGTTGGTTGCTCTAGCATCTCTTGCAAGTGTGTGGATAGAAGAAAAGAAGAACACACGCGTGCTCGCTCGTCTCGCCTCGTCGGGACGGGGGCGATGGGCACGGCTGCACATCATCTGCGTGAATGGTCCATCGAAATTCGGTCTCTTGCCTTGCGGGGGCGCGGCTTCCTTTTGTATTTTCTTTTTGCTATGTGTTTCATATATTAGGATATGGAAACCGACTCGGTTGTGGACGCCCAACCCTAGCGGTTCCCCTTATAAATAGTACGGGTACCGCTGCAAATTACATCACGCAATCGCCTAGAGTTTTGCCTCTCGTTATTGTTGCGCCACCAAGACTTCTCCATCCCGATCGTCGGCGTGCATTGGCGAACGGGAGAGCAGGTCTCCGGAACCATCGTCCTCTGCGATCCTACACCAAGAGAGGACGAATAAGATTTTTGGGAAGCGCTTTGCGCGACTGCTCGATCGCTTCCTCGTCTTCGTCAAGCTCGTCGCCACGACTCGTCTTCCTCGTTATTGAGTCGGTCTCACCCGCCGTCGCCAACAATGTGATGGTGCTGCATGTCGTCGCTGCCTACTCTACCCTATCTAGAAGAAAACGTACGTACTCTCATTTCAAATTATGTCTTCCATACTAGCTATCATGATCTGTTTGTCTATAATAGTTATGAATAGTATGGTAGATGTTGTTATATTGACTGCCTTTATAGACCTGTTTAGATCTTGCATAGACTTGTCTAATTAATCTTACAATCTGTTAATCATATTTATGATTTATTTTTAGATTAATATAAAATTAAAAGTGCTAATTTATCCAACAAAAAGTGGTCCTACTCTAGGCCAGGTGAATGCACAATAATGTAGTTGTACCTCGTGATGTAATACAATGTAATAGTACGAGTTCCATGCCAACAAACACACCGAGATACTAATCTTCTTGATTTGGATGTTTTCTGTGAACCTCTCTGCCTCTAACAGAGGGCGTGAAGTATTATTTATGATTTTTCTTAGCGATACTTTGTTCATGAAGCGTGATAAAATATAAAAAATGCTGTAAGTCTTATGTAACTAATGACTCTTTCGTGATTCATCATTCAAAATATGTGACAGAAGGTTAGAATTGTTACTGTACGGAGGACATTATATTAAGGTACACAAAGAGCACACAATAATGTTATTTCAAAAGGTGATACAAACAGTGTATTTCAAGTAGTTGCTAAGAATGCCTCAGTTCTGAAGTTATTCATAAGTAATTTTATGATACAAGAGGCATAGCACCGTTCAAGGAAGCAATTGGAGGATTGCACTATCACTTGTAGTAAATCATCTTGATGAAATTGTGAATTGTTCGTTTTATATTCTCAAATTGGCAAATCTCCGCCAACTCACGATGCAAGAATCGTTTTACCAATCTTGAATTGTTGATGACATGTGGAACAGGAATATACGCAACGTCTAAATATAGCAACTAGTTAACATTAATTTCACATGTTTGCAGCGTTCACATATAGTAAGCTGTATTTTGACCAACAAAACTGACAGAGCAACAATGAACCAAACGGAGAATGTGAGAACGGAGGAAAGCGTGGGAAAAAGCACGAGCCAGTCGTTCTCTTGCCCTGTTCCCACTTCCCATGCGCTCCATAAAACTCCATGCTCCCCCATTCGGCATCAACCACGCATTCTCTTCTTCTCCCACCTCCCCAGCACAGAGCCACGTTCCTCCCTTGGCGTGGCGCTTCCCCTATGCCAGGAACAATGGTCAATTGCTGCTTTACGCAAGAGCTGGAAGAAGTTGCCAACCGGCTCCTGCCGTCGGAGATTTTCGCAGAGATCGGCACCGTCGGAACCACGACATCTGCAGGCACATGCCGCAGCAGTCATGCTGTCATCGAGGAACTCGCCATGCATCTCAACAGCATCCTCGGCCTCCCTGACATGAGAGCCGAGCACCAACCTCGTCAAGCAAACACGAACCGATCCAACCATTGGTCAAATTGTGAAGATGGCATAAGAAGCGGGGTTCTCAGGACCAACGGCGAAATGGCCAAACTTGTCCCAGGTTTCTGTGAGAACCACATAGCCGTATATTCTGCAGCAGAGAAGGTTACGTTTGAAGCACCACTACGCGCCGGCGATTACCAGCCTCTTCCCGTGAGGCAGTACAATGAAATTGGCACCGGCATGTTCAGGCCGACGAGGCGTCAGAATGGAAGTGGCGGCACTGGCGTTTTCTTTCCGCGTGCCGAGATGTCCCATACACGGTCATCTAAATCTACGGGCAACAATGGTAAGTGCGGCTAGTCAGATCCCTTCTTGTGCATTTTGACGCCAACTATTGTCTGAAAAAAATATTCTCATCCTCTGTTTTGATTGTTGTGCATGCAGGTGCGAAACCACCACGGCTGATGTGGAAGGAGACGCCCATGACAAAATAAAGCAGCAGGAACCAACAAAAAAATACGGGCATGCAGATGTACAATAAGTGGCCCTACGAAGTTGCGTACGCATGGCAAATCAGTGTCATGCGCTGTCGCGAGATATAGAGAGAATAGGGGTATTTCGACCTTGCATCTTCCATAGAACCAGTGTACAGTCGCAAAGATATTGGAATTGTTTGGTTAGTTGCCATAATAAGCAAAATAACACACAGATGCTGCCTATGAATATAGTGTTTTGGGATTATGTATGGACATTTCTATATATTCAATTTCTCGTTGTAGTAACGACCATATGCAACTTTGTAGCATTTATTATGTAGATCAATGATTATTTGATTCATGTCATATATGGACGTCTCTTTGGTGTCTGTAATAAATCTTTCCTATATAATATAAACTAGTCAATCTATCCGCGCATTTACGTGGTTAGTCTTTATATCTTATTATAAAAATTAATATAAATAATCTCTCTTTTTTACACTTACACCTTACAGCAATGAAATTATGAAACCATAACATCACAAAGAGAAATTATGTTCTGTTCTCTTAATTTATTTGAAAAACTGTATGGGTTTATATTTGTTTCTTTTATTTAAAATTATATACATGCATTTTGAATACTTTTTTTAAAAAATACAGAGCCTCTATTGAAAGATTTGGCCCCAAGGCTTCTTTCTATCACTTGAACCAATGTATCGTATTTACCCTTCAAAGACGTCAGACTCTCCTGTGTTATCTGCATTAAAGAAAAAATTAGGATGTCTCAAACTAAATGTTCAACATGAATCCTGACATCTATGAAGTACACATATCTAAACATGCTTCAAGATAAGTTATTAGTATACTAAGTTGCACTCGACACGCTGCTTCTGATGCCCATATCTTTTGTGACTTTATGACCTTTTGGTTACCATCTCGAATGAAATGTAATTATCCTTCTAGGGATACTCTCTTATTCCTGCTTATTCCAACACCTATAACGGATTATAAGTTTGAATATCTCTATTGAAAATTTTGTCTCAAGGTCTCTTTCTATCACTTCCTCAGAACCATATATCGTATCCACCCCTCAAAAGTATCGGACTCTACCAATTGAAACATTCAACACAAATCCTGATGGCTATGTAGCACGGATGCCTACACCTGTTGTAACATGAGCAACTGGCATATAAAGTTGTACTCGACGTGCTAACTTCTGACGACCAAGTCTCTTGTGACTTTGTTAACCTTTTGGTTACTATCTCTAGCATGAACGAAGTGCTATCATCTTCCTAGAGATCCAAAAGACTTCTGTTTCTTTATCCTTGTTAGTCATGACATCATGCAGTGACATGTGTTATAGTAGGGATCCAACTATGATTTGTGTCTTTGGTCTTATCTGGTTTTGTTGATCGCATGGCAGCGTGTGTGATAGCAGCCATGGCAGTGACAGAGTGATTGATGATGATGAAAGAGATTTGTGTGTGATAACGCCGCAACCACGATCCACGATGATGCAAGGACAATGGACTGGTCTCCTGTTTGTCACAACCACAAATGTCCATCAGCCATGACCAACAAACAACAAAGGATGGTAGTTGCATGTTGATGGAGATGTGATCTATGATTTCACTAGTAGAAATATGCACACCAATGACGTTCCAATTTCATCATAGCAGAGCAAAATTTCATCATAGAAGGTTTTTCATGATGAATTTGGATTTATCATAGACCTGCCATCACAGAAGACCTAAAGTGATGAATCATTATCTCCGTCACAAAAGACTACCCTTTTATGACGAAATCTTTTTCGTGATACAAAACTGATTTAGAAAAATATCATTTTGAAGTGACTCAATGCCACTGTGGCACTTATCTAGCAAGCCTACGTGGCACTGGCCACACCAATGGATGATTTGACAAGTCTACATGGCAAGAACCATGTGCCGCCTTTCACGATCGCCAGGTTTCGTCTCCACAAAGCGCCATGTGTCCTCTTTGTAGCAAGTCACGTACTGCCTTCCGAGAGCGCCATGTGTCCTCTTCACATAGCGTCATGTGTCATCTTCATAGAGCGCATCGTGTATCTTTCCGAGAGGACCATGTGTCACCTTCACGGAGCTTTGAGTGTCTTCTTGGTTGTGCACCATGTGTCTCGTTCCCAGAGCATCACGTGTCTCTTTCTCAGGTCGCTATGTGTCTCTTTCTTAGCTCGCCACATGGCACATTCTTAGGGCGCCACGTCTCTCTTTCTCAGGGTGCCACGCCTCTCTTTCTTAGGTTGACCCATGTTGCTCTCATGCTTAGCTGCATGTCAGCGTTATATTACGCCACGTGTTGCAACCTAGTTTAGCCACACGTCGCAATTAGAATGTGGCACGTGTGACGTAGGGGCCCAGCTGTCAATGTGTCTATGGTGGAGTGTACACGACTATTAACCGAAGGTCATAACTCACCCCACTTTCCCACGTCCTCTCTGCCTCCCATGTTCCATCGGCTCCCCATGCTCGTTACTAAGTCTGCAGCATTAGTCGATGACGGATGAGCCCCAGTACCATGAGGGCTCAGCCATGAGTGAGTTCGGGATGGAGAGTGTACACTGTTATCTCAACCCACTTTCCCACGTCCTCTTTGCCTCCCACGTCTCGTCGGCTCGCCACACTCATCATTGAGTCTGCCAGCATGAGTATAGATGAACACTTGGGCCATGCTTTTTTGGGTTGGCCCGAAGCACGGAGGTTTTGCCCCAGCCCAAGCATGACACGACCCATGTATTTTTGTGTCAAGCCGACACGAACCGAACCATCGGGCCATGCTTAGGTCGAGGCCAAGGCGCGGTAGGCGACACAACCCATCATGAATAAGGCCAAGTCCCACTCAGCCTAGTAGCGTGCCATCACGGCCCGATGCTGGTAGCCCAGCATGGCCTAACAAGGATGCAATAGCCCACCACTAGGCAACGGTCATTTGACCACACCTACCGCTGATCCGGCTATATAAAGCCCAAAACCGGATCCTAACCCTCATTCCTCTCCTCGCCTCCCTCCTCTCAGTCGCGCTGCGGTGGCGCCGCCCTCCTCTCTCTTGATCCAGTGATGAGGATGTTGATCCATTGCCCTAGTGATGAAACAATCCGTACAGCACGCAATCTCTTGTTCTTGAACCCCATGTCGCAATCGGAGTCGTAGCAGGAGACTCAAGATCCAGACGAGACAGTGATGGTTGGTGCTCCAGCTCCAAGCGGGACAGCGGCGGCTGCTCCAGTCGGGACGACGGCGATGGGTGCTCCAGCTCTAGGCAGTACGTTGGTGGATAATCCGGCAAACATGCCGACTGCTACTCCGAGTTCGACCGGGATGATGGCGGCACTTACTGCAACATTGAGTTTGACGCCAAGTTCCGCGAGCACAAGCACCACAACCATCGGACCGGCATCAAAAGGGCCAGGAAGTCTTGGTCCATTGTGTGGCAAAACTTCGACGAGCTCTTCAAAGAAGTTGACAGTAAGCAAGTCAGGTATGCCGCCGTCTGCAAGCACTGTAAGCACCAGATAAGTGTTGGTTCTGGTGATGGTACTGGGCATTTGAAATGCCATCGTCTTGCTTGTCTTGCCAAAGTAGAACATGCTACTAGAACTCAAACCGTGCATCATTTTAATCCTGATGCATCTGTTCGTGCATGTATGATCCTGATCTTGCCCATGATGAACTTGTTCATTTGACAGTTGTTGGGGATCTTCCTTTAGGATTTGGTAGCTCCCCTACCTTTGAATGTTACATTAAATGTGTTGATAATCCTAACTTCTCTGCAACTTCTAGGACCTCAACCAGTAGGGATTATCATCAAATTTATGATGCTCGACATGAAGTTCTCATTGAATTTTTGAAAATTGGTGTTACTTCTGTTGCTCTCACTTCTGATATTTGGTCTGGTAATACTAAGGAGGATTATGTTAGTGTGGTTGCTCATTTCATGAATCCTGATTGGGAATAGGAGAAAAGGGTTATTGGTATGAAGCTTATTGATGTTGCCCATAGTGGTGCTAATATTGCAGATCGTATTGCTACTGTTATTGCTGAGTATGGCTTAACTGATCGAATTTTCTCTGTTACACTTGGTAATGCTTCTGCTCACAAGACTGCAATGAATGATCTTACCCCAAAATTCTCTGGCTATGTGGGCTCTTTTTTCTTGCATCAAAGGTATGCTTGTTATATCATTAACCTGATTATCAAGTCTGGCTTGAAACATGTTTTGCCATTTGTTGAGGCTTTTAGAACTGCATTTTCCTTTATGAATTCTTCTAATCAACGCATTGCTGCATATAAAACATATTGAATTGCTAGGAGGAGGCGCCTATGAACATTGGTGTTTGTTCACCTTGGACAATGGCCATCATTTTTTTATTAAGAAGAAGAGTTTGATCGATGACTGTTTACACAACGTGAGTTGGTAGAAACCGACCACTGGCAACGCCTTCACAAGTTGTCGTACAACACAGTGGAGTTGCCAACTAGCCAGGCTAGAAACAGAAATTAAAAAAAAAAACTTAGGTCCTACTCTCGTGAAATTATACTACCTAGGTTTTTTGCGTCGGCCAAGATCCATGTGCTGCCCTCCTCTTTGATTCTGCTCATCATCTCCCCCTCCGATGACTTCTGACCCTGGAAGACTCTGCAGTTGCGCTCTTTCCATATGTGTCATGCGACGAATAGAAATAAGGTGTCCAACTCTTTTCTTATTTTTTTGGTAGCCCAAGATGTATCCTTTGCGAAGTGTCTGCAATGTTCACGGCATCGTTGATAAAGCGATCTTGGAGCTCCACCCAGGACAACGAGCGCTACCAGATTTGCTTGGCTAAAGGGCAGGTTAGAAGGAGGTGGTTGATGTGTTCCAGCAATTGCTCGCACATGGCGCATGTATCATCATCTTGTAGACCATGCCACTTGCGTCGCTCTGCCATCCAAGTTCGGCCGTGAAGTGCTAAGAACATGAAAAACTTGACCTCAGCGGTCCTCAAGTCTTCCATAGTAGATTGGCTCCGACCAACATACCTGATCTGGAATCTCTGGCTGTAGTTGTACATTTTGGATCATAACCCATAGATGAAGGTACCGAGAGCGGCCCAGTTATGTCCCTGATCCATTGCTTGTTTGTGAGAGCTTGAAGTATTGTCCTTTGACGTCGAGTTCTTGGAATGACGGCATGGAGCAAATCGGTGCCAAAGACTGCACTGATTGTCGGTTGAGTCATCTGTCCGTCTAGAAGAAGCTCAATTTGTCATTGCTTAATTTCAATCGACGACGTCTATCCACCGGCACAGCGGCCACAACCTCCGTTGCGCTAACATTCGAAAGTTAAAGCACTAAGTGCAGCCAAGTTTAAAAGTTTTAATCCATCTATAGGGCACGTGATTTTACTCACGATGTTGTAGTTCTACTTTTCGTACACTCTGTTTTACAGCTTACAGGCATGATGCCATCATAGATCCATGGCCGCCCGATTACCCTACCACAAGCCACTGACTGCGTTTGTTCTCACGAGGAGAACAGGGCAGTGCACAAAGCCACGAGCTATAACCACAGAACGAAAGTCGAAACTATACACAAAGAGCAAGTAGAAAGAAGGGGGGAAAAACAAAACACGTAACGGGGCTATTAGCTCGTCGCCGCAGTCTCGAAGTAACAGAGCCTGTTCTCAGAGAGCTTGGTCCTGTACGCCGATGTCTTGTACTCCCTCCACGTGAACTCCCTGTACCAACGGCGGCCGCCCTCACCGACCAGCTCCGGCAGCGGCGCCAGCCTCTCCCGCGGCGGCGGGCCCGCGAAGAAGATGACGGAGACCCGCGGTCGCGCGCTGTTCACCATCACCCGGTGCGGCACGCTCCGGAACCGCCCGTTCGTCAGGACCTGCATTCAGGCGTGCAACACGAGTCAGATTCTATGCGTTTTTTGGCAACATCGCCATGTACATTGTTCACGGTAATTCCTGCTACTGTTTTAGCATATTTCGAGTGAAACGTTGGAACATGATCAATATGAAACCGTGTGCGGTAGGACATGGTTTGGATTTTCTCTTAAAAAAGGTTAGACAGTGACTGGTAGATTTGGCGGTTGATGGCAAGCACGGTTCTCATGCAGCGTACAAAAGCAAACACTTTCTGAGAAAAGCAATGTGACATGTCTGACAACCCACCATTTTAATTATGAGAGTGTCTAATTTTCAGTTAATTAAAAATGAAGGTTTCTTTCAATTAACGTTTTTAGCTCTTGGATCTAGATCTAATGGATACAAAAAGACAAAAATTTTTCATAGTCTATATATAACACTAATTAATACAAATAATCCTATAAATAGATAAATAACAAAAGGAATAAAAAAATAAAAGAATATACATATAATCATTGATTGAAAGGGATGTTACTTTTCAATCGACTGAAAAGTAGCATTAACGTAAAATTATAAACCTATGTAACCCAATTATTATTATGTCCTGTACATGTTTGGTTAAAAAGAGCCTGCCAATAGTGAAATTTTACGGCTCACGAGATCAAATGCCCCTGGCTTAAAAAGTGTAAATTAAATTCATCCAAATTAGCTGTACCTGTAATGCGTCGCCGACATTGACGAAGAACGAGTTCCTGTCGGCCGGCACCGACACCCAGCTGCCGTCCCGCAGCGAGATCTCCAGCCCGGACGTGTCATTGGACCGGAGCACCGAGATGATCTGCGGGTCGGTGTGCTCGCCGAACCCGGTCAGTCTACCGTGCCCTCCGAGCTGCTTCAGTTCGGGACGCGGCGGGTAGTGGTTTACCCTCAGCATCGAATCGCTCTCCTTGTCCAGCACCAGCCTAGTGAACGCATCCGTCTCGTCTAGGCCCAATCCTTCCGCCATCAGCTCCAGCACCGTGCATGTCATCCTTCTCACGGCCGCAATATACTCGTTCAGAAGATCCCTGCGTGTTAAAGGAAACATTATGGAAGCATCAGAATACTTTCAATGTGACCGTACCTTCTCTTTATTGAACTATAGATATATCTTTAATATTAAGCTTGAGCAATTATGAATTAGCATATGCTTTGCTTAGTAAAGAAACATCAATTGATGCTGTTTTGCTTAAATGAGGAAAAGATCCTACGGTGGTTGATGGTGAAGTCGGCAGAAAGGCACCGTACGGGCATTATTGAAGGCCAGCACGACGTCGGCCACGCAACAGGAGATGCACACGTGCTGTCCGGGAGATCACACGTGACGCAAAATTCTAACGGTGCTATCATGCTACGTAAGTCCAGGTGTGCTGCAACATGGGGGGAAGGCGAAAAGGTTCAATGCATAGGGCATGGTGATCGGCCAGCTCATCAAGGTGTTTCTATTATTTCTTTCTCCACTTTGTAAAAGCCAATGAAGATTATGGAAAGGGAGACAAGTAGAGGATTTGGATAAGAACAGTGACTAAGCATGAGATGATCGCCAAGGGTAAGCCGGCCAGATGACACGTAGGGTCTGCGACCTGCCGGAAGAGGGTGCGAGGGCCATGTGCTGAGCTTCATGCCTAGGTTGAGGTTCATGCACGAGGTAGCAGCCGACAAGAAATCAGTCTGTTAGTTGTTTATGCATACTTTGTCCGCCCATTTTAAAATTTTCTACCATTTCGAATTTTTCGAAATTGCTTGGAGTTTGAAATTTATTTTTAGATGTACTCGAGCAGCCTAGCTCTAGAGAAATAAAGAAATAAACATTTGAATTCAGCATTATTCTATGATTCCTATTTCAAAGCCTATCTTTTAAGGGAAAAATACCCCCTCTTTTCTCATTCGCTCTCTATTGCATGGGTGGGAAAACAAAAATAGGATTCTAAAAAAAAAGATATTGAAAAGAAAAATGGACTTTCAAAATCCATTTTTATGTGTAACGGAAAAGGGTTGTGATTTCTTCTTATTCCTATAGAACGTCTAGTAACAAGAATATGAAATCGTAAATAGCGAAAAATTCTTGCCTAAGGAAATACAAAAAATCCGCTTATACAACAATTTCATACACATCGAATTTATATATCAGAATAGCGGATAGAGGCATCATTCAAAGGGTCAGGTCCACTTGCTTTATCTTTCTTTCTAATTTTATGGTGGGTTTGATAAGAATTTTTTCTATAACCTGCTTGTTTTATTCTAACAAGTCCTATACGAAAATGCTCTCTGAAGAGAAAATATATCTGATTGTCTCTCAACCTATATAGAATTTTAGAAAGAAGAAACAAGAATTTTCTCCTTTTCTTATTAACATTAAGAAAAAAGAATATAACTAAAATGGAATTGGCAATATAATTTTTATGCACTTTTGAAATGAAAATAAGGAAGGATTTTTTGTAATCGTTATTTCTTGCCTCTGTCATATCACGAAAACCTTTCGATTTGGAACGGGGAGAGACGGCTGAGTGGACTAAAGCGGCGGATTGCTAATCCGTTGTACAATTTTTTGTACCGAGGGTTCGAATCCCTCTCTTTCCGCACCCTCAGATCGTTTGGGACTTTCAAATTGTAAGGAATTCTAACCTCCGGATTTTTTCATAGATAAATATACGAAATAAATTCAATTTGTAAGAAAAAATTCTCAAAAATTTTGGATTTTTACTCCTCACGTCCAGGATTACGTCCTGGGTCATTAGATAAGAATCCAAAGATAAAGAGGGAAACAAAGAATATTACTACTGTATAAACAAAGAGTTTGAGATGTTTATGCATACTTTGTCCGCCCATTTTAAAATTTTCTACCATTTCGAATTTTTCAAAATTGCTTGGAGTTTGAAATTTATTTTTAGATGTACTCGAGCAGCCTAGCTTTTCTCAGCATGCATGACACACTGGATATGGCTGAAAATGAGCAATTTTAATTTGCTCGTACATCGTAGAAGGCTTTTGTGGTGGGGCAGAGGTCAAGGTGGCAGACACAGAGCTTTAGATTCCGTCAATCTTTTTCAAGCAATTCCCACACGTGCTTCACCTCCTCAATTGCGGTGGCCTTTGGTTGTGCTACAGGAGATGAAATGTGTGGTTGGATTTGGCTGAAATTTCGAGGTGGAATCAGAAGCACGTGATACATATTTCCCGTTTCTTTCGTGCACTCAATAGGTGGTCAGAGAGGCAGAAATTTAGACCTTAAAAAAGGTATCAAAATGTCCATCGTTTAGTAGGGACACTTTTACCTAGTGCTCCACACCTCTGAAATTCGAAGACGTGATAATTTCCGGAGAGTATAAATGACAAATGCTGTAACCAGCTTATTATTAGTACATCATTTGTTCACAAACACAAGTGGCTTTATTTTGTATGCTAATCTGTGAGCAGCTTTTTATCATTGATATTTCTGTGAGTAGCTACGTACTACAAAAGAAAGTGAAAATCCGGCAAGGTCATTTTTGCTAGTATTTGCTAGTAATGAGTTGAGAGATTTGGTTTCAATTAAAATACAGACCGAAATATCAAAAATGAACCAACCATATTCTGGGATGGGCTAGAAAACAAGTAGTACTAGCAAATTCTGCTCTAATAAGTCTTGAATCTTGACTGTGTTGCATGGCAAAGTAACAAGTGAAAACTCACCGGAAAGAACAGGTGGACGCGTCTGAGGACTCCGGCAATGGCGCGGCGCCGGATGGGGTGACGCCGAGGAGGAGGTACTCGACCCACCCGAGGTCGCCGTTGCAGCCTATCCGCTTGCTTGAGTACCCGAACGCTCTGGCCGCGTCCTTCTCCCGCTGCTGCAGCGCGAAGAACGCGGCGGCAGCGGCGTCCATGCGCTCCAGGATCGCCTCCGGCACGCCGTGCCCCGTCACCTTGAAGAACCCGTGTTTCTCGCACGCCGCTGCGACGGCGCGCGCGGCCGCCGCGCGGCCATTGGCGCCTTCCCGAGCTGCCTTGTCAAGGTCGACCTCCGGCACGACGGCCAGTGGTGGCGCAGGGCGCTGCACTGCCGGCAGCGCGATCTGATCGAGCTCGCCCTTGGAAAGAACCACCATGGCGACAGGGAATGAAACGCGGTGCGAAGTGTGTTTGTGTTGTGAATATCGATCAGTATATCTCAAAGGAACAGAGGAGATAGAGGCAGAGGAAGAGGCTTTTGGTTGAGCTGGAGAGGGAGAGGCTTTTGTTGAGCTGGAGAGGAGGCGGCTTGACACGAGGAGGAAGAAGGGAGTGGTCTCCGTTTATATAGGCATTGGGGAAGAGGTAGGTCAGAGGCAGGGGGCGAGCTGTATGGTACCGCTTGATGTGTGCCTGACAGGTACCTGTCTGTGTAGGATACAATGCACTGTTGCGGTTTCCTTTGCGTACCTAATTCCATGATTGTTGCGTTTTTTTTTTTTTGAGGGGTTCCATGATTGTTGCGTTGTGAAGTGGCAAAAGTCAAGTGGTTAGATCCTTGGTGTTCTCTCCTCTTTCGTTGCTGGGCTTTTCACTGTGAGGACCAATCCTAGTCACGGATAGTGAAATGTATTTAAAACTGGTTCATGCGAAATAGCTGATTATCATTTTATTCGACGTTCTCGAGTAATCGGGGGAAGTGGAACGATCGTCTTTTCCCCCCGTCTTTCTAAACTCCAGCCTCAAATTCAGAAGGGGGAAGTAAAAAGATAAAATTGAACCCGAGGCATTTTCTTAGTTGGATCAGCCTAAATTGCCAAGTAAGGGACCTAAGAGGAAATGCAATACTTCTACAATCCTCAAAAAATTCAAGCCTTACTTGTGCCAATAAGTAAACACATAAAACGTATATTCTTCTTTTTCTTTTTTGGAAGACATTAAACTAGTCCTAATCAGAGAGAGTGGTAGAATCACTAGTCAATTTCAAAGGTTCTCAAATGGACGGTGGGAGTCAAGTAGTCATTCCTTTACTTCGTCCTTGCAAAATTTCAATCTCAAATTCTGTCTAGAGGAAAAGAAAATGCAGAACAAGTGTAAGATATTTTTATGGTCGTTGCAACTATAAATAGAAAAGTAGAATGAAAATATAGAACACTTTGCACTCATTAATAAGGGAGTGGCCGCCATTTACATGTAGGGATTAGGGATGGGGTAGGTTACAGCCCCATAGGTGTACGCTACTATTGTTCTATTGTTACATGTTTGGTGTAGAGGTTTCATTGTATGAGTTGGCTTTCAGACTGGTCATAATCGGAGTATGAATTATTTAACACTAGCACATTTCAATCAACGAGTCAATTTTGAATGTTCTCAAATAAACAGGAATGACGTGGAGCAATCATTAATTTAATATCTTAAACCTTAAATAATCCCAAGGAAAAAAAGAGGGTGTGAAGGTGTCGAGATATTTTGGTGCTTCAGCTATAAAAGTAGAAAACTGGAATGAGAAACTACACTTTTACGATCATCAAGATCCTTCTGTCAATAAAGTTATTACATAAAACATTTACTTTTCCATTTTCTTTTTTCAAAAAACATGAAACAAGTCATAATCAAAAAGACTAATAGCACCACTAGTCCATTTCAATCAATTTTGATGGTTCTCAAGTATATGATGGAAGAGGTGTAGTGATCAATACTTCAGTTTCTTGTAGAACTCAATCTCAAATTAATTGTGACAAGAGAGATGGCAAAAAAGTCTCAAATATTTGGTTTTGGCTATCTAATTTAGAAAGTAGAACAAAAAAAAAGAAGAGGACATTACTCACCAAGACATAAAATAATATTGTTTATAAAATAAAATATGATGCTTATTTCTATTTGGCATGAAACACATAATAGTAGCATGTTTCTAATTAAAGAATGAAATGGAGATATGGTAAGGATGGAGCTAGGAAAAATTGATTCTTTGTTAAGCGATTTGCAGACAAAACTAATAATTTGCCACTAATCTTGATAAAGGAAGAGTGCTTGTGGAAACAGATGCACAGTTGTTTCAATGATTTAAAACTTAGTAGTCATTAATGTTATTAATGAATTAAAAATCTATTAAATTATATTTTTCTAAGTTGTAATTCAAATTTCCATCCTAAAAAGTTGTAATACTCATGAGTTATGTAAAAAAGGTTGTGATTGTATTTTATACAGGAAAGTCTAGTTCCAATTGATATTCTATTTTGCATCTAGGTTTTATCAGTGCAAAATGGTAATGAAAAGTGATGTTCTTAAAAAGAAAATTAACCCTTATTTATATTTACGTATGAGACACATAAAACATATGTTTTGATATTTTTTTAAATTTTAATATGTAAAGTGGTTGTTTTATAAAACAACCGTATCTTTCTATCACCAGTCGCTCTCTTCCACATCATCAAAAACCTGACATAGTACTATATAAGGATGATCTATAAAACTGTCTACATATAGTATTATACTTGCCCCTACAACGACCTCTCATACTCCTCACCAAATTGTTTCTCCACGCTGAAGGTAAAACGGCGGCTAGAGCAACAAGCACCTACGAGGAACGAAGGAACCCCAGCCGAAACGAATCCCTCTCTTTGCTGGAAGAGGATTCCGCTGGCGTGGCCGGTCAAGTCGGTGGTCCACGCCCGGAGGCAAGCTGGCGCGCGCGCCCGTGACCGTCCCGTCCGTCCCCAAGCCCGTCGTGCGCGGGGGACGTGGCAGTTGTTGCCCGTGCATGCCGCGCAGCTCTGGCACGGGGTTACACGTCGGGGCCAGTGGCCTCTGGCGTGGCGTGGCGACCTGCCGGGTGGCTTCGGAGGCCTGGCGTGCGTGCGTCGAGCGATCTGACCGGCTGGGGCGCGAGGAGGGGCCAGCCGAGCTGCCCGTGTCCGCCGCGCGTCACGGTCGCTGCGCCAGATTCCAGCGCGGCTCCAGATCCATGCCGGCCGGCTTGACGCTGCTAGTCTGCTAGTGCTCCGTAATCTACGATGGCCAAAACGTGTGGCCCAACTCCGGAAAGTGCCAGGAGCGCTTCGCTGCAAACTTCTTCCTTCGATTCAAATTATTGTCGTTATTAATTTTCTTTATTATTTTAATAATTTATTTTATTAAAAAAATATTATATATTTTCTTATAATTTTATTTTATCACTAGATAAATTTTAATGTAACTTATGATTTTTATATTTAAATAAATATTTTAAATAAAACAAATAATCAAATATAACTAAAAAACCAACGACAACGATAATTTTAAAACAGAGTAGTATAATCTTATACCGCATAATCTAAATTTAGTGCTTTCAAATTGAAGCCTGTCAAGGATGATTTGGTGCGATCAAGCATTTTTTTTTTTTTGCCAATTTGGGGTCAACCTTATCACCAAATGCCTAACTAACAGATGCAATTAGTGTGATTCAATAGTTGTAAGCTTCATTGTTTTAAAATATAAAAAAAGATGATAGTGGTGTACTGATCAGGAACCATTTTACACAGTTTGATTCTACGGCGCCTACGAACATAAGCACACCTGTTGCTAGATTCTAAATGCGTTTCTTGGATGTTTAGATAAAGGTGCAGTTTGGCGAGTCGGTTCCTAACAAGAGATGCAAAGAGTAATTTGGTTTAGGTGCTATATTACCTAATCCAGCGAACAATTTATGCTCTGTGATTAAATCTTTTATCATATCCCTTATTTCTCCTTTAGTCTTTCTCCTTATTCCTCGACAGTAATGTCATCTCTAAAGTGTCTCATAAACTCTTTCTAAATAAAACTAATAAGGTTTAATCTAAAAATCGATCTTCATCAGCTTTCCAAAACAACTCATATATTTATTCTCCCTTCGTAGCTAGAAACAAGAAGAAAGTTGAGAGCCTCAATCCTTGTATTTCTAGGAGTTTAATAATGTTGTGGCCCCACATGATGACGTGATCCAGTCAAAAGTTTTCTCGATCTACTTTTAGAGAGAACTGTTGAAGAAGACAAGAAAAATTATTTTTAATAATTTTTAGGCTGCTACTAAAAACACTCTTTTGAGGTCTATTTTATTGGAGCTTTTGGAGATACTCCCAAAAAGAAATGCTTGATAACAATTTTATCTATAAGAAAATGTCAAATGATAAATTGTAGAAAGAGAGTTGAGCAAACATTCAGTATTTAAAAATGTAATCGGTAAGCCATGTTTACAAAATGCTGAATAATTGTTTCAACACTTAAAGACGTGTTGGATCACAGAAAAGCAAAAGTTTCAAAATACAAATTCGAAAAAGAGAAGGATATGAAAAATACCATTTTTTTTACTAAGGAACATTACTAGATATTTGGTGTTCTTTGTAAAAAGGGACATATTAGGTATAGTAGATGGTTTATGCAGCATTGTGACCTAACCGTTACAAACAAAGTACAGGAGACTAAAGGAACAAGCAACTTCCAGATACATATGACAATCTAATCTACCCTAGCAAGTATACTCTTGTGAAGAAGATCATTGTTGAAGCGGATGATCCACGTGGGTTTCAAAAAGTACATTAGGTTGCCATTTGAGGGATCCAAATCCTCTACATTACTTCAGTCAATGCATAGAAGCTACAGTGATCGGAGTCTGCTACAGTGATTCAATGACGAAAACAGTGCCCAAATATCTGTAGCTACAGTCCTCTATTTTACTGTTGTTTCGCTTTTTTTTTTGCACATAATTGTAGCAATAAATCTGATCCATTTGTTTCAGATTCGATGGTTGACATTCAACCTAATGCCGGCTACAGTAGCCCTCTGCATTAGCTAGTAGCTAATGCAGATGATTTCAATCCCCATTTGAGTGGTGAGGTACATGCATACTATGTTTGTCAGAGAAAACGATAACAGCATCTTCCATGCACATCCTCTGCAGTTGTCCTGAAGTATGATGAACTGAAACTTTTGTCTCGTAAGCTGGTAACCCCAGCAATGCTGTAACAACTCTACGCTTGCTATAAAAGCCGGTGAAAACTTTCTAAGGAAGAAGGAAAGTAAATGGGAAGCTCCTCAACCTGGGTTATTAAAGATTAACTGTGATGGTGCATATGATGGGCAGTTGGACACTCTAAATCAGGTGGATGGGTTTTGTAATACGTGATCATGAAGGAGAGATTGTGCAGGCAGAACAAGTGTAGACCGTGCTTTTGATCCTTTTCATATGGAACTTATACTATGTGTCCGAGGTGTTCAAACAGCAAGCCGACGGGCAATTAGCCAGATAATCCTTGAAACTGATGCAACTCTAGTGAAGCATGCCCTACTGTCCAATACATATGACTTGGCGGTGAACAGATGCCTTGTTCTCCAGCTGAAGAATATATTCCATCGGGATTTGTCACAATGCAGTGCTATACCTCGTGATTGTAATCATGTACTGATGCTCTCGCAAATAAAGCTTGGTTGTGTCATGCAGTTGCTGATCCTTTACTGGTCACTCTGCCTATTCGTATTTGAGTTGGCCACATAATTAGGTCCACCAGAAGTTTAATGGAAAGCTTTTTTCCGTTAAAAAAAATTGTTCTTGTCAAGAAGAAAACTCTACGTGTTGCATAGAGCCCAAACGGGGCAAATGGTATAAATCCTTCTTTCATATAGATGCAACGTGCTTCTTATGAGTAGCACCATCTCATTCTCGAAAGCAATAGCCAACAATAACAGACTCGCAACAGTTACAGCAGCAGTGAGTAGCACAGTGCAGAAATGTACTAGCTATGAAAGTTCTCGGCTGTTACGGTTCACAAACATGAATGGCACATTGGCCCTTCGGGCGGAGCTATAGTCAAATTTGTGGGTGCGACTGCACCCATGAAATTGAGAATTTTGCTTGTATTTGGCTTGTTTTCACCATGTTAGCACCCCCTAATTTTCATATTAAGCACCCAAAGACTGCTTAGTGATGTAATTTTGCACCCATACCACTTCCATCCCTAGCTCCGCACCTCCAAACTGGTGAAAAAAATTAGAAGGTTACAGAAATCAAAGTAGAGGTTAGAACATTTTGGCATTCTTTTTGTGAAATGGATACTTGAGCAATGGACATGTATTATTATCAAAATCCAGTTGCCAGCAGAACTTTTTTGAAAGTCAGCTGAAATATATCAAAATAAGTAATGGTACCGAGCCATCATAATTATATTAGATAGCCCTTCTCATGGTTTCATTCATGATTTGGTGTGACCATGACATAATATGTCTTTACGACCGACCATGACATAACATGTCTTTAAAACCCTCATGGAAAATTAATCTAAAAGACTAAAAGAGTGACATGAGACAGAGTATACTCCAATCAAAGACGATCTACAAAAACGTTGAAAAACCAACGATTATTTTCAATAATTGAACAATTACTTCGTCTTTGATCAGGAAAAGCATAGCCAATCACTCGATCCTCAAAGAGAAAACTCCATCACAAAAAGAAACTATTGAGGCAATGAATAAGGATCAACATGATGCAAAATATTGTGGCGTGAACAACAAGGAAACAGAGACCTCAACTGAAAAGGCATTATTATTCAAATAAATCATTTTCTTACACCAACAAATGAAAGTGCAAAAATGGTTAACTGTCTTGATGTGAATTAGAAAAATATAAAAAGTGAAGGCATATGTTCATTGACAAATACTTCAAGCGGTAATAACTATCGAGAATCCATCTATATGCTAGTCAAATAGAACTGCTATATGCTACTGACACTTGATTTTTGCAAAGAAAAACCATGTCATCCGTGTAATGCAATATGGGTAGGCCCATCAGTCCATGCATAACAGAAATCCAGAGTTGGATAACAAAATATACACGTAATCAATGGACACTTCAAACTATTTGAGATAACTTAGTGAGGTTGTAGAGTGCCCTCATGGAAATACATGACAAAGATTCACCTTAATCACCAAGCTTATATGAAATATTCCGTCACTCCATAGCTAAAAATTCTTTCAGAATTCACCATCTTATAATGGCCCAAATGCCAAAAATCTGTGAAAGTAAGTATGCTGCTCACACTGGGTATGCAACTAAGTCAAGTACTCTGAGATAATTCTCAATGTAATGTCTGCTCCGTGGAAAACTCTAATGCAACGCAATGAAAAAGTGCCTTGAAAGAAATTAATAAAAGGATACTTAGTTAATCTTTAATGTTAATGTTTCGCACAACATCATAGCAACTGTTCTATCATGATTATTTGAAAATAGTTAAATTATGTTGAAGAACATTTGCAAATGTTCAACACTAGAGAAGGCTCAAGCTGAAATGAAGAAATGCATTAGCAAAAGATGATTAAAATTCTGCATATACTCACCGGGTGGCCATGGGCCAACTTGGAGATGATGATGTACATTTTCCAAAGACAATATCTTGGTGTAACCACTAACTGATTTTGAAGTTAGATTGTATATTGTGACAAAAGTATAATGGCCTCCCAATAAATACAAGTAGACTCAAAATCAACGATTGGTGAATCATAACCTATGAACTTGTGTCCGAGAAAGATTCTAATGTCGCTTCAAGACCCTGCAAGGGACTCTCATTCCTCTGACAACTATATTGCTCGCATATCGTTACATCGACATCTCTCACGATAGTACAACAGCGATATACTTGTGAAACTATACAGAATGTGAAGTTCTTTCCGCAGCCCGCATGATTGGAAGAGGATGGGCTTCTGTATTGAATACATACTTATCTAGTGGAAGAGTATTGCTGTCATCAAAAAGCAAATACAAGTATTTCAATGTCTCTCCGAGAAAAAAAGTTTCCATTTTGTCTCTCTTATGAGGTGGCAGACTGGTGACATCATCCAACGAAGTGTAACCACCAGAATCAACTTTTGTGTACTTTTCAAAAGACTGAAAGATCTGCCAACCCCACTCCCTATACCTATCAAGAAATAAGGCAGAAAACGATGAGTCAACAGTGATATGATGCAAACTAAAAAGACAGTACCCAAAGATCAATGAACTTTAATAGATCTTACTTGGGGTCCTCTGTGATTCTATACAAAACGAACAGAGACTCCACAGTCTCTGGGCGTAAAAGATTGTGACGATCAAGTGGCTTTATTATGATATCATTGATATATTTGGAGCTTTTGTTCCCACCATCAGGTCCCACTTCAGGATTACCCTAAGGAAACAACATGTCATTGTTTCGCATAATCAAAATAATTGTAAGAAAACAGAAGGCAATATGTATCAGACTTGGGAATATCATAGGATATCCGCTTGGTAGCTCACTGCCTACTTACCTCAATGTGGAAATATGCAATTTCAGGAGCAAGTCCAGTAGAGGTCACAAAATACATCTCAACACATGTTTTGGCCAAATCTTCGGCTAACTGAAGATTTTCTATGTCCTCATCAGTTAACAAATTATTTTCAAGAGCCTTTTTCTTGGTTACACCCTTGGTTGCACCGAGAGCAAGGGTACCAGGAAGAAAACAAACCTGTCAAATAAAGACATGACATCACCTGTTAACAGTAAGGAGTGCACACGACAAGGGTCTAAAAGGATAAAAGATCCTAAGAAATTAAGGATGATCAACTTATTATCCAATTGCAAAAGAATATTGATCCAATGAGAGCTGCATACCAGGTGATCCATTTTTGGACTAAAACCACCATTTCGCCCATATGGAAGCTCTCCAACAAAGACCAACCCATTTGGAACAGTTTTTCGAACAAGAAGGTGCTTGACACCTTTCATTGCTTTGGTATACATTTCAAACAGATACTTCAAATTACTGTCACGGCGTTCCTCTTGCTGAACCCATACTTTTAGTAGATATTCATAGTAACTGTCACCACGTGATCCCAATCGAATATTTTCACCGTTAAATTGACCAGAGTGGGGGCTGCGTATGAAAATAAGGATGAGAAATATAAACATTTCCCACAAAATTCAATGTTTCTGAATACAAATATACAAGAAAATACAATGGCATAAGATGGCATGAAATTGTACAGTACTTTCCTTGAAAAATAAAGAAGGGTCCAAACTATGCATACCTAATGTAAATAGGCACCAAACCCTCCACTGTAGGAAGTGTTCGGATATGCTCTAAAACCTTCATTGCCTCTGTCTCATATTTGGGATCCCCTGATATTCTGCTGAGGTAATTGAACTCCAGTTGCAATGTTGAAGCCTCAGAGGTACTGCTTAAGCCATCAGGAGCTGCATGTGCAGTGCGATCACGAAGAACAACATCACTTAAAGGTAGAGCTGTTGGGCTCGATGTAAATGCTAATAATAACCTGTCTGCTAAATCCTTTGAAACCTCCAAAAGTCGCTCAGGATTTGCCCTTCTATATGTTATTGGTATCCCAGAATCATCTGATCCTGCATGACCACCACCACTCAAGTGGTACGCACTAAGAAGCCCTCCCAAGACACGGATAGTAGTTTCGAACAAATTAACCTGCCCTTTCTCGCTGATTCTTTTTGTTAGGTTATCTTCAATCCATTTTGATGCTTCAGAAACAACATCATCAGCACCCATTATTATAGCAGTGTCCAGTGAATCAATGACTGTAGCACCAAGACCACCTAATCCATCTACACCTCTGTGGCTCAAAGGCATAAGCTCATCATAACCCATTGCATAATTTCGGTAACCAGACCATGCATGTTCAAACGCTTCTTTAACTTTCTTTTGCCTGGATGCCCACTCAGATGGAGGAGATTGCTGAAGAAGTGAATTATTTTTGTAAATTTCATTTGGAGGGAGACGTGGAGGCAGCCTTGGTGGTTTTCTCCATAATGTGCGGATGTTGGGAGCTTTCCAGACATGTTTGTTCTGTACTTCTTTGTCATGGACCTGACCAGATACAAAACCATCTGGGCTTTTGTGTAGCAATAAGTATATCAAGCCAAAAACCATGAGCAGGCTCAAGAATTTACCAACTGTAAACTTTCCACATTGATATTTGCCACGATTTGTAGCTAGAGCCTGTATAAAAATCTACAAGGGAGAAATAGAAAATGCTGAGAGGGAGGAATGGAAACCATAACAGGACATACTTGAAGAAATGAACCTTAACTGGCTTAAAGGGATAACATCAACCATCAGAGAGGAGTGGCAAAATAATATTGAATCACTGTGGCTCATCTCAAGCATGAAAACATATTACTGTGCACTACATATGACATCCTCAATATGCGTTAAGACAACTAACTGCCCGAGTTGAAAATTCAGCAAACCAACGTTGTGTACAAACAAATAGGCCCTTAGTATCCTAAAAATATATAATACATCTTCAAATACTAAAGATAATGGAGCAAGCCAAATATTTTAGATTCCAGGAACATTTAGTCAGAAAACAAGCTCAAGCATTGCAGATTATAGAACAAGACGTCATTTGACAACCATAATCCTCTGTGCAATGTTCTACAAATTCTTTAATCGTCAGTAGATTTTGTGTTAGTGGGGGAAACTGAGATCACACACGACCATACTAAGTACTTTCATTCGAAAGGAGATCCAAGCTTCACACTGAAACAATTATTCGATCTGCTGCACGACCTCAAGCTGCTCAGAAACAACTTCCTATACCAGCAGCGCCCAGAGATCAAGACAGACCGGGATAAATTCAACGGCGACTAAACCACAGATGACAGATCCGAAGCTACGTACCCCCTCTTCTAAATCGTATTTACCGCAGCCAAGCCCTCGTAAACGAAACCAAATTGAGTCACCGCTCAGCTCCGAACGGGTTCAAGATCACCGCAGCAGCCGCCACGGAAGATCAAGCTTCGCCTGAACTGGCGCTCTGCCTAGTTTAGAGAAGGAAAAAAGAAACTTTTTTTTAGGAAAGGAATGGCGGGTTGAAAAGGAAGGGGAGGCGGCACCTTGAGACGGGATCGGTGGCGGGACTTGGCGTTGTTGTAGGCGCCGGCGTCCACATCGCGCATCGAGTAAGGGAGGGGACCCGAGCTGCCGCTCATCCGCGCAGGAGCGGGGTAGGGTGGGGAAGGGGCTTCTAGAAGTTTCTGGAAGGTGGAAGGCGGGGTGTAGTTTGGCTCCGTCGCCCGCGAGATCCGGACGGGGTGAGAGGGAAGGTGAAGGTCGAGGGGAAGCGACCGAGGGAGGGAGAAGCGGGTCAGATTTTGCGGTTTCCTGCTTCCGTTTCCTGTCTTATTATACTTTTATATAAAATATGTATTTAACAGTTCCCAAAAAAAACATTTATTTAACTGTCAATATTTGTTTTAGATCGGACCTTTTTTTTTAAAGCGTTTTGGATCGGATTGCTTGCACATAAGTTATGCAAAACTCAAACGAGTCCATGAATTTGTTTTGTGACTCACAAATGTGTTAGGCACATTATCAAGACAAACTATACACGAGCATATTGAAAGGTCAACCGTTTAGAAAGGTATATTGTTCTCATTTTCTTTTTCGGCCACACGGTAACTTGATTCCCTATATTGAACTGAAGTTTTAAGTCTAACTTTTTTCATGTCAATAATACCTTAAATGACTTTTGTTCAATAATAGTTTGTATTAAGGTTTAAACCAAGCCAGATCTTGCTTATACAAATTTATGCTATAGATTTGAGCCAAAAGCCTTTCTTATTACAAATATGAACACACCTAAAACTAGGTCATCTAGATAAAACTTTAACTAATGTGGCCGTCTCTTTATTTCACATCTGTCTGGATCTACCAGTGGTCCATGTAAAAGCATTTTTATAGAGGCTAATAGAGTTCATTATTTTCCACGCTTCAAACTTTCATGAGCTCTCACAATCTTGTTTCATGTTCTCTAGATCGACAAATTGTCTATATGGACAAGATTTAATTAATAAGCATATCTCAACTTGTTTGGATTAAAGCTTTATTTTGTTGTTGTTGTTGCACAACTTTAATGAATATAATCATAAGAACAAAAATAACGATCACCAATTATCAAGATGCTTATTAAGGAGGGTTGACAGTGTGTTATCTTTGTATGATATCAAACTTAATGAGGGTCTAAATATTACCGTTGAATTTCATTGTAATGAAAAGTTTTCTTTTCAAATACAATGCGTTCAAAAAGTGATGTTATACATTTTACAAAAAGTGTGATTGTAAATACATAAACTTTTATTTATACTTCTACTACACCGGAGTACTACAAGTAGGATATCAAGTTCTGCTTTCCTGTCAAAGGAGCATTCGTTTCTTGCCCCCAAAAGCCTTGGTTAGCACTCGTTCCTTGTCCCCAAAAGCATTGGTTAGCATTCGTTCCTTGCCCCAAAAGCATTGGAGGTACATTATGGTATCCATAGATAGGGACAACTAAACAGCATTTCTATCTATGTCCGGTAAATACATGTAACCAAACCAAGTGGCATTGCAGGCATGCCCTCAGGCTGACTGAGATAAGAGCATTTTCAAGAAACTCTCTAAAACGGATTAGTTAGCTAAATATAGAAACGTTAAGATTAAAATGTAATTCAACAGAGTCAGACCCTGTTTGGCACAGCTCCAACTAGTAACTTCACCATAAAGTTAGTAAGAGCTGTGCCAAAAACCTACAACTCCAATTTTTTTAGGAGTAGTAACTCCATGGAGTGAAGGACCCCCTAATTTATTTTTTATGGAGCTCATGGAGCAGTAAAAGAGATACTCCATGAAGAAAAAAATAAACTAATGGAGTTCAAATGAAATTACCCAACACTACCACCGATTAGACAACTTACTGGTTTTAGTAATTCTATTTTTCACCGTCTCCTTCTTGAGATTTTTGCTATTTCGACCACGAAACCAACGGACTTCGATAAAATGACCATAACACATTGGGCTTCGCCAGAATAACCACGAAACCGAGTCCATCTCTGATAAAATGACCATAAGTGATTTTTATAATTTTCTTAATGTTTTTTTATTTTTTCTCACGTAAACTGACAAAAATACCCTTCCATCCTGAAGATTGAATCGACCAGAGCTTCTCTCAAACTCGTCTCTCTCCATTCGATTCGAAGAAACTGCCGTTGGCAATGCCACTCTTCCCTGGGTTATTTACTTTGTAACCATCTTCCCGAGGTGGCCATTTCCAAAAGCCACCCTACTGAAACGTCATTCCCCAACACCACCTGATCCCCAGCTCATAGCTCCCCGTTGCCATTTTCTTGCCCAGACATTGTGCATGTGGCTTTTTTAATATTTCTAAGTTTTGACTGAGGTGGAAAATGAAAGAATATGACGTTCTTGCCCCTGCGCCTCTTGTTTCCTTTGGCTGGCATCGAATTAATTTTGGTGAAATAGCACGTAATTGAACAACAAGCCACAACAAAGTTTAGATATGGTTTGCCAACAGGTTCTTGTTATATAACATAGTTCAGACATGGTTTGCTAGCAGGTTGTTGTTACATAATTAAAGCGCATACCAAAGAAAAGTTTATGGTCGGTAACATGTTGTTTGCCATCAGACAATACATAGTTCAGACATGGTCACAAAATATAAAATAATTTCCAGTACTTCGTGTTTCCTGCATCAATTCTTTTTCTTTAGAGTTAGCTTCTTCCTGGTGACCTGAGTCCAACCAGGAGCAGCTTCAAGTGCCAGGTAAGACGATGAACCTTCTGTAGCTTCAAGTGCCAAGTGAGACGATGAACCATGTGCAGCTTCAAGCGCGGGATAAGACTTCCCTTCAACAATATCGAGTGTCATATCTAACATCTTGAACAGACACACACAAAAAAGCAGATGATGTATAAGTCAAAATATAAGGTAATGCATAATATGATAGTAGCAAAAGCATTTGGTTGACCTTCTTGCAATTGGTGCAGGGCTGCTGGTTGAGGGTTCCAGGTTAATGGTGGACTTTGGACGTTTTGGTGCATGCAAAATCTGAAGTTTAGCTTCACTGGTTTTCTTCCCTTCCTGGTGGGTTTCTATTCTTGCGTACCCTTTTCCTATCCACAAATATTAGAGATTTGGATTATTTAGGACTACATGGAAGTAAATAAATATGTGCATGAAAGTAAATATGGTATTTTTGTACATCTTTTCGGTTTCAAAAAGACTGCATTTGTAACTTACTGCTCTATGGCCATTGTCACCACAGGTCTTACAAATGACTTGCCTTTTGATCCCAGACTTACTTTCCCTTCTCGAAGCATGAAGGGAATATGTTCTTCCTTTGCCTCCCAACTCCTCCCGGCTCATGTAATGGTGCAAGCAATTTAAATCCTTTGTCAACTTTTGGCCACTGGGATCTATGTGATGCTTGGAACAACCCTTTCATATGCCTTTCAAAAACACCAAATACTGAAGTAGTGGTGTCACAAACCGAACTAGATTGGTCTGAACCCAAGCGGCGTGATCTCGCCGACGGCGTCGGTCGCACTACAAGGATAGAGATAGGAGAGTTATAAACTCTTAATCTCTTTTTTGCTTGCTGAACTAGGATACAATCCCTATCTATATATGGATGAGGTAACTTGACTTCTTAGAAACTAATCCTAACAACTAAGGAAACTAATCTTCAAACCCTAACCGTAGCTACAGTAGTGCCGCCGCTACAGTAACAAACTGCACAAACCAAACTGCACTACAGTAGTGGTGCGCAACTGTAGCTATGGCTAGGGTTTGAAGATTAGTTTCCTTAGTTGTTAAGATTAGTTTCTTAGGAGTCAAGTTATCTCATCCATATATAGATGGGGATTGTATTTTAGTTCGGGAAGAAAGAAATAGATTAAGAGTTTATAACTCTCCTATCCCTGTCCTTGTAGTGTGACCGACGCCGTCGGTGAGGTCGTGGCGCTTGGGTTCAGACCAATCTAGTTCGGTTTGTGACAATTGGTATCAGATTTCAGCAGCGATTTCATGGGCAAAATTAGGTCTCCAATGGAATCTCTTAGTGAGAAGCTCACCAAAATTACAACAACACTCACTGAGATCAATGTGCAGCTGAAGCTTGAAGCAATGAGAGAGGCGAGAAGAGAAGAGTTGGAGGAGAACAAGGTGTAGCTAGATAAGGTTGTTGATGACGTTCATGCTTTTTTCAGCGACCAGCAGGTTGAAATCGAAGAAGCTAGCCACCAGGTTGAAGATAGCGGCCATCCATTGAGCAGTGCGGGAGGTCGCGGGCTCCCTGTTGCATCAACTGACCAACAGCTCTGCAGCCATCCATCAAGGCTCTTCCCTGGTGCTCGATCTGTAGCACGACAATGGCAGCTGAAGAGAGGGTCCGCCCTGGTGACAACGAGTCAAAACATGATGAGACACTTGTTTCTTCTTCTTCTGTGGTGTCGAGAGCGGATCGGTGGTGGCAGGCCTGGCGGCGTGGTCGTGTTAGAGGCATGTTCAAGGAAGTAGTGGCGGCTCACTAGGGCTTTGTGTCTGGGAGCATGTCCTCATGAGTGGTCGCGTGCATCTCTTCATGGGCCAAACGTGGACCATAATCAACTGCCCGAGAAATCGGTTGTTGATGCCCAAGGTATTGGATGACTATAGAGTGACTGTTTGGACTAATATACTGGCCGTCACATTGAGTATAGTCCACAGCTCGAGGACGAGCTGTCTTCGAAGGAGGGGGGAAGTGTCATGGGCCTAACATGGTTACTGTAGCGCGGTTTGTTATTGTAGCGGCGCGCAACTGTAGCTACAGCTAGGGTTTGAAGATTAGTTTCCTTAGTTGTTAAGATCAGTTTCTTAGGAGTCAAGTTACCTCATCCATATATAGATGGGGATTGTATTCTAGTTTGGGAAGAAAGAAATAGATTAAGAGTTTATAACTCTCCTATCCCTGTCCTTATAGTGGGACCAACGCCGCCGACGAGGTTGTGTCGCTTGGGTTCAGGCCGATCTAGTTTGGTTTGTGATAAGTGGTTCACATAATTCTCCATCCTAAGCATGTATGGAGAAATTTCAGGTCCTAAGCAGGTGAATTCAATCACATCGCAGAACTAAAGCAGCAACGTTGAGTACCTGGGTGCAGATCTGGTGGTCGTCGGAAGCATCAACATATCGTTGTGCACTGTCGCGGTGTCGCCTCTTCCGTTGACAAGAGGAATGAGAGCAGCTGTGTTGTACTCCCTCCATCCCTAATTACTTGTTATTCTATACTTCTTTAGTTTTTTTTCTATTTACTTGTCATCCTTGCATTTCAGGCCACCTTTTTTTCTTCCCAATACATCTCTATCTCTCTCTTTCTCGTTTTCTGTACATCTACCTTTTTCACTTCTCCTTAATCTCCGTATCCAAGTCTAAAATGACATGTAATTGGAAACAGAGGGAGTAGAAAGGAGCAGGGGCATGATAGTATTTTTTTTTCATGTGCTTTCCACCTCAGCTAAGCGTAGGAATAAAAAAGGGACACATGTTCACATCTAGGCAAGAAAATGGCAACACGGAGCTACCAGCTGGGACCAGGTGGTGTTGGGGAATGACGTTTCGGTAGGGTGGCTTTTGGGAATGGCCACCTCGGGAAGATGGTTACAAAGTAAATAACCCCTCTTCCTTGAGCCCTGGGCCGTCGGCCGATGGCGCAGACGGGTGCCTCCTCAGCCGCCCTCTCCACCATGCTGCTCCCTAGGCCACCGTCTCCCAGCGCGCTGCCGGCACCCGAGGTCGGCGCCAAAGACGACGAGGCGCCCCTACTCAGACCTATCGGCGCCTCGACCTCAGCCAAGAGCCCCACCCGGCGCGCCGCCCCTCCTCGGCCAGCCCCACCCGGGTCGGCGCCTTCTCTCTCCTCACGACAAGCTGACCGGTGTTCTCTCTCTCTCTCTCTCTCTCTCTCTCTCTCTCTCTCTCTCCCTCTCCTCACAGCGAGCTCGTTGGCGAAGTGATGGCGGGAGATGGTGCTCTGAGGGGACAGCGGCGGTGGTAACGAGCTCAGCTCTGGCGACTGGGACCAAGAAGAAGCCGAAGCGGGCCGTTCGGGAGGAGCAGGCGCGTGGCAGCGAGGGTCCATGAGGGACGGAGGAGGACGAAAGGTGAGGGCAGTTTCATCACTTCATATGGGAAAAGAGTGCAAAAGGATTATAAAAATTGCAAAACTCGATTGTGGTCATTTTACTGGAGATGGACTCGGTTTCGTGGTCATTCTGACGAAACCCAATGTGTTGTGGTCATTTTATGAAAGCCCATCAACTTTGTGGTCAAAATAGCAAAAATCTCCTCTTCTTACCGCAACTCTCTCTCTCTCTCTCTCTCTCTCTCTCCTAGACCTCCATGCCTTTCCCTAAACCCTAACCATAACCCCCTCACAAATCTGATCGTGCTCACCTTCCGGAGTTAGCAAAACGGAAAGAGTGTGTCTTAGTGAGTCGATTGAACCCCATCAAAGTCCTTCTCCAACTATGCAATGCCATGAACACCTCGCCCTCGAGCTCCCAAGCCATGGGGCGGATGGCCTCCCAGGCAGCTGGGGCTGTGTCCTAGGGGGGCGGGCTAGGTTTCCAGGCCGCGCCCGCCCCTCTCAAGACGCGCCCATTCCAGACACCGTGCCCAGCTCACACAACCGCGACAGCAACGCAGGCAACCGTGCCGCCTCGTTTTTGTGTGCGCAAGCAGAAACCTCTCGTGAGCATTTTTTCATTTTTTAGTTTATTGATTTTTTTTCATTTGAATGTGGGGCATGTGCAATACATTGACTTTGTAGGGTTCTTCTGTTACGATCTATTGCATTTCCACAATTTCTCTAGGAAACGCAAATATATTTTTTTCTCAATATAAGATATGTTTCATTGCCAATGTGCGTACAAGCTGAAAATACTTTTAGATTTTTATTAGCTTAATAATATATTTTTTTGGATTAATCAAAATAATTGATTCAAAATTGTTCAGATTGTTTGTGAAGTAGATTGGAACCCGGCGAACACAACTATCATTTGCAAGTTGTTTGCTGAACAAGTTCTAAAAGGGAATAGGCCAAACACCCACCTGAATTCTGTAGCTTTTGATGAGATTGAGGCGAGGTTCAATACCAAAGCCGGTTTACAAGCATCTAAGGAGCAGATTAAGAATAAGTGGGGCAAGTTGAAGGGAGATTTTAAAGCATGGAGAAAGCTAATGAGAACACAAACCAGCTGTGTTTGGGACAACGTGAAAGGTACTATTAAAGTAGCAAGTGAAGTACTTATGTCTTGTTTTTTTATTGATCCATGTTTTAGTGCGTACTGATGATGTTGATATTTTGGTCTTTTGAACAGGAGATTTCAGGTTGTGGTAGGTTTAGGAAGCTAGGCCTTCGAACGAGTCACTACTTGAGCAAATGTACAGTGATATCCAAACACTTTCACAAATCACTCCAACTTCACTCTAAAGTAGCTCCATTACGGAGTGTCCGAAGTGGCGCTGCTCCACAAGTTGTGGAGCTGTGCCAAACAGAGTCTCGTTTTCTGTCTTCCACCGCTCGCTATTTCCAAGGGCAGAAATAACAAATAGTCTGCGTGGTCTGAATTGCTCCATCATCATCTCCAAGAAGGTGAAGAAACTTAGAAACACATGGTTTTTCAGATCTAGAAAATGCCAATCTTGGTGTTCAGGTGACAAGAAGTGCAGGCACATATGAATACACGTATGAATTACAGGAGCAAGAGGGCACTAAGGTCAGAAGAAAAGATAATTAGCGATAGAAAATCTGGTTTTGCTACGTGGCAAAATTTAAGGACGCAGTGACAACGAAATCGAAGCGGGCAATGAAATCGAAGCTGCTCTGCTGCGCAGTGACAACGTCGTTCGGCTTCAAGATCTACTCATTCCCCACCGCCGCCGTGGCAAGGCAAGTCCTGGCGTCCATGCGCCCCATGCTGGAGGCGCGACTCAACTACAGTACGCGCGAAGCAACCTGGCTGAGCACCTCTCGCGTTGGTGCCCTGAGTACTACCGCGCTGCCTTTCTGGTCTGACCCAGGCCACAGCGCGCAAGCCGCCGCCGCCCGCCGTGTTACTTCAACACCGACGTCATCGTCATCGACCTCCGTCAGTGGCGTGCGTGTGGGAGAGGGGAGTACTGCTACGTACCGTATCTAAGAAAAGCACATATACGAGCTCGGTTCGCTTCCGTTGTTCCTGAACATTCGTCGTCATATAGCATAGTTAGTTCTTTTGATGATTGAGCGCAGATGGCGAGGTGAAAATAGAGAGTCCATATCACCATTGCCGGCTCGCCGCTGCAGCAAATACATGAGCCAAAAAAAAAAAAAAAAGTTACTGTAGCAAAGTTACAGGAAGATGAGCTGCAAATCTAGGTTTGCTACGTGGCAAAACTTTACGGGCGCTGCCATTTGACTTCTATGGCACCGGTGCCATAGGAAAATAAATTTCCCTGTACCCTCCTATTTTTAGATGCATTTCTATTTTACAAAGGAGAAAAATTCTCTAAATTTAACTAATGAAATATAAAAATGGTTGGAGATGCTCTCCTTTCCTTGAAAATGTAAATTAAGCATCAACCTTGTACAAAAAAAAAATCAAGAAACACTGGCATTTTGCTACGGGTAAGATATAAAAACTTAACATAGCAAATAATAATTTTACTGTGTTATGAAATTGCACAATAAAAACTTAAAATGGCTCGATCCGGCGCCCATATAGGCGAATGTTTTCATCATCCATGAAAAACAGAGGAAGGATTCCATCTGTAGCCTTCTTTCCAATTATAAATGTCTCACTCATAAAAGATTTTAAGGTAACCATATATATGATATTATTTTCTTTTGTTTTTGAACGGAACTCGGACTACAAAGGAAGGATGGAGGCAACTGCATAATCAGTGTACGGAGATGACCACACCTTTATTATCGATTTTTTTTTCTGTAGTAAAAATATATTCTATAATTTTAAAACTAGTAAATAAGTTCAAGAATTTTAAAAATAGGTAGGACTCTGTTTTTGTTAGTGTCCAGTATCGGACGTTGATACTGATAGCGTCCGACTGAGGACGTCGTCCTCCTTAGCGTCCAGCACTTGTTGACCTCAAACCTCAACTCAATATGTGATGAGTAGGCATAGCTCGTCCTTGGCATGCGGCGGGTAGTTTCCACTATTTCTCCTCCTATCGTATGGGCATGGCCGGCGTTGCCTGCTCATCAGCTCGTATTTCCCATTACACGATCACAGGCTGCTCCGGGCGCCTGAATGTCGGAACGTGGACCTCGACAGCTGCTCGTTGCGCCATCGAATCGTCAACTACTCTGCATGTGTGATACCGTGGAGCAGGTCACTACCTGGCCATCGTCCATTGTCATGAACGTGTTGGCGTTGCTCGCATCTAGGACAGGAGTGGTCAAATTCTGTCAAAACAAAGTCTACTTTTTTCGCACAATGGAAGTGCATGACCCTGCTGATGCTTGCCTGTCTAACAATATCATTTGAGTGTGCTTCGAGAAACCTAAAACTCTCTCTCGAGACAAATCTAGGTAATATGGTATCCAATCAAGAGACAAAAGCTCTCGCGATGAAGCAGATCTTGGTAATATGGTGTTTTGATTAATCAAGGATACTAATTTTTTACAGCAATAAACATGAAGGTGAGAACTGACATAATGAATCGATGACATCAAAACAGACACCAAACACTACCCCTTCAATCCAATGGATAAAGAATCCGCCTGTCTGGTCCAGGTAAAGAGAATAGGGCAGAATAATTAACGATCTCCTTCATCCGAGAGTTGCGTGAACTGCAATTAGGTTTAGCTAAATTAAACGGCAGCTTGCTGATTGGATGGACTGAAGACGAACCAGAGGCAGGGAGCCAGGGACGCAACCGTGATTAGCGTCCTGTGATGGATGCTAAAGCGGAAAGAGTCCTAATGTGGACGCTCTAAATTCCAACCCGAATTACTATTTTTAAAATTCTAATATTTCTAACTACTATAAATAAAAAATCGGCTTTATTATTATTAACGAAGAAAGAGTAGAGATAACAAAAATGAACGGTAGGAACACGGAAAAACTCAATATGCTCGTGTTGTTATGCAGACCGACTGTACCCCTTGAAAAGAAAGAAGACCGACTGTCGTATGGGATTAATGAAAATGAAAGACAAGTTAGCAGAAAGTAAATGAACAGTCAACTAATTGAGATATGAATGAACGGGTTTCACTGACTTATGGCACTCTCACTAACTAACGAGGCAGCGGCCACATGGGTCCACATGTAGTGACCCACTGCCCGCTGCCTTTAGACAGTGGATCCGCTTCCGGTATGAATGGGATCAAGAACATGGACTGGATCCCCACCTGTGTCCAAAATACTTATATTATTGATCGGAGGGAGTATTACAGTAAGACATTTCGCATGCTAGAAACGTGCACCGAATTGGGATCCCCACGCGGCCACGCGTACGGCCCTCGTCATGCCGCTGTGTGGTGGCCATGGCACCTCTTGATGATGCCGCTGTTGCATGCGCGGCTATCTCTATCGTTGCAGGCCGCGTCATGGTCGCCGGTCACATCTTCGATTGGAGGCGCCGTTGTTATGGGCTCCCTCCATCTGCTCGTCCACTGCTGGGCCCGTACATGTGCCCATTTTTTTAAGCTGCAGCTGCTGCATGAGAGGCTTTTTCTTATCTATTTATAATGGTAATTACTGCTGGTGCATAATAATCGTGAGATGCATATAATAAACTCCACTCCTTCGTACGTCACGCAGTCTTTTTTTTTAAAAAAAAAATAACAATCAAACTTGCAGGTGCTGTTTCTTCATTAATAAGACCAGAGAATAGCCAGGAATGGAATCCCCATATGTGAACTCGTGAAGTGGTCGCGCAAGAAACATGAACGTTCCCCATGCGTGCCGAAAATAATGTCGGCGCTAGGAGGTAGAAACACACATGTGAAGTGCATGGCCAAAATGTTGTGAACTTGGCTCGAAACATGTGAACGTCAGGATCCCAATATAGTATCTCTCTTTCTTTCATCTATATGTGGTACGTGCATAGTATATATATACACCCACATAAGAGGAAACCCCTCACCCTCACATCCACTCGATCACATCCATTCTACTCCTAGCTACCTTAGTCTGTCATCAGTGCTGTGTTATCATGGCAGTATGGACGTTGCTGGCATGTATAGTTGTGACGCTGATCACCATTCACGTCCTGCATAGACACAAGAAACGGATGAGATCAGTTTCCGGCGGCGGCGCATCGTCTAGCATCATCCCGGCGTTGCTACCCCCTGGCCCCACGGGCCTCCCCTTCATCGGAAGCGCCCTCAGCTTCCTGGGCCCCATGGCCCACCACACCCCACCGCACCGCGTAATCGCGCGCCTCGCCGCAACCTACGGCCCCGTCGTGTTCTTCCGGCCAGGCACGTCGGGCGACTTCGTCGTGGTTTCGTCCCCCGCCGCCGCGCGGGAAGCCCTCGTCGGCCACGGCGGCGCGGCGCTGGCGGCGCGGTTCGTGCCCGACGCGGCGCGCGCGCGCGGTCACAGCTCCGAGTCCGTCTTCTTCCTCCCGACCTCCGACCCGCTGTGGAAGCGGCACCGGACCACGCTCGCCGCACGTCTCTCCTCGGCCCGGACGCGTCACGACCGTGACGTGCAGGCGCGGCGGCTCGCCGAGCGTGTCAGGGCGCGTTCTTCCGGCGCGCCGGTCGCCGTCGGGGACGCCGTTCTCGGCGCGGTGCTCGACGTCACGTCCAACGTGCTCTTCTCGCAGGACGTGGCGGGGTTTACAGCTCGTCAGATGTCGTTCAAGGAAGTCGTGGCGGCGGTGCTCGAGGACTGGAACGCGCCCAACGTCTCCGACGCGTTCCCGTTCCTCGCGCCGCTCGATCTGTTCGGGACGCGGCGCCGCGTGTCCGGTCGGCTCGCCAGGCTCTACGACTTCTTGGACGAACAGTTCGTGCAACCCCGGTTACTGTTACTAGACAGTGGCGAGAAGAAGAAGAAGCACGGGGAGGAGGACTTGTTGGACATCGTGCTGGCGCGGCATGCCAAGGCGGAGCTCACGCGTTCGCAGATCACAAGGTTCTTCACGGTACGTGCTCGATCCACCTCGTCTATATCTGAATTCTGAACATGGTTAATTATTGCTCGTTTACTATTGACTACAGTAGTTTCTCATCATCAGTACTTATATTATATGTCTTCATTCAGGACATTTTCCTAGCGGCGGGCAACACGACCAGGATCACCGTGGAATGGGCCATGGCGATGCTGCTCAAGCACCCGGACAAGATGGACAAGGTGCGCGCCGAGCTCGCAGCCAACATCGGGTCCAAGGACTTCGTCGAGGACAGCGACCTGGGAAAGCTGCCCTACCTCCACGCCGTGGTGAAGGAGACGCTGCGACTGCACCCGGCGGCGCCGCTGCTACCCCGGGCGGTGGTCGCCGACGGCGGCATCTCGCTGGCCGGGTTCACCGTGCCCAACGGCACGAACGTTCTCGTCAACCTCTGGGCCATGGGGAGGGACCCGGCGGCGTGGACCCAGCCGGACGAGTTCGTGCCGGAGAGGTTCTTGTCGGGCGGCGACGGCAACAACAGCCCGGCGGCGGTGGACTTCGCGTACAGGCCGTTCGGTGCGGGACAGAGGATGTGCCCTGGAATGGACTTGGCTGCGAGGTTGGTGCCGCTGCTGCTGGCCTCCTTCCTTCACAGGACGGCATGGAGGCTGCCGGATGGTTTGGACCAAGTCGACCTCACAGAGCGCTACAGCATGGTGCTGGAGCTCGCCACGCCCCTCCGTGCTGTGCCGGTATTATTAGCATCCTGATATGTTCATATCAGGCAACGACGCACGTATTAGCATCCGGTATTAACATAGCACGGCTCAACCGCTCATGTCCCAGGTATACGCGCGACTCCTTCACACGGTGGTCTCCCGACTACCCTGCTAAGTGGTTGCTCCTTAGTTACGTGTTGGTAAGAAATAGTATAGGTAGCCAACAAAAATATTCTTACTTTCAATGGTACATTTTTTCCGAAATGTTTGTACCAACGGCCTGTAAACCGCTGAACTCAAAGGTGTTGCCTTCAGTAATTTGAATATCTTGTAACAGTTTGTTGTCAAAGTGTTGCACAACTTAATCATGAGAACCAAGTGCGATTTAGGACTACCATTCCAATTATATAATTTTGATACCAACCAAGGACTGCAAAGAAAAAAAAAACTCATTCATTCATGCGGCGTGCGCAATTATGATAACATTTGCATACTCGTGACAAGAGTGAATAATTTCCACTTACGATCAGTGCTATTTATTTGTGTATCTTAGGTCCTGTTTGGTTCAGTTTAATTTTCTATAAAATCTATTTAATAATAAAAGGAGATGAACTTTTCACCATGATGTCTAGAAAAAAAGAGAAATAGTCTAGAAATTCTCATAAAAAAGTAAAACATCTGGCTATTGAACTCATCATAACGCAATATTAGGAGGATATCTGGCCCTTGATGTCCACTTCTCCCTCTCCTTAACCTGATCTACTACTAATCTATAAAACGACGGTGCTCCTCTCCTCTGAATCTAGGAGTTGGTTTAGAGCACCAGACGGCGTGCCAAAAAACGATGGCACATGGCAATATTGATCTGGAGTATTGGACACGGCAGATGTGAATGGAACAATTTGCACAAGCTAGGCGGAGGCTGCATCCATCAAGGGGGCATGCCGTACAGCGAGACGGAGAAAAGCCGTGTGCTCAACCACGAGACGATAATGGCGGATCCGACGTCACCTGCAGCTGCAAAAGGCCATTGGACAAGCTGGTGGTCACGGTTTTTATGTCCGGTGGTGAGCGATTGATTAATTAGATCGTCTTCGAGGCTCGCTGGTCGAGAAGATCAACACCAAGCAGCGGAGCAGCAAGATTCCATCGGCAGCCACAACGTCATCCAGAGAAGCACCTAGAAAAGCGAAAGTAGGAAGCTACTAACCTGAGATAACCATGTTTCTGCATCCACCACGCCGAACAAAAGCATGCTTTAAATGCCTTGACGATCATACTAATCATCCCACCAGCAATAATGCTTAACGGTGCAATGAAGAATTGAAGACAACCTCATGTACTGCAATGAAAGGTGCCACTTAATGGACTGTGCGTGCATACTTTTGATTCTCGCATACAAGCCTCAAGCCTGTTTAGCTATTCAGAAACATACCTATATCAAATGTGAGTTTAACTAATTGCAGCTGAGTCATATAAATTAGTATTGAGCTTATATATGTAATAAACCAGGTTGGATCTAAACGTGAAACTAAAGAACATTTTATTTATTTTATTAGATATCACATTTATGTAGTTATTAGATCCAATAAAAGAGAATTGAATGTCTACATGCAGATTTAATTCCAATAGACAATGGCATTTCCTATGTGACTCCAACATATTTTTATATGATACATGTACAATGGCATCACCCATTTTATTTCCGTGTACATATGTGAAGTATAATAGCATCGTTTATAGTAGCATCCAACCCATCTCATGGAATTCCCACATAAGGGAAATCCCAAGATTCCAAGATAACCATAAAAAGGAAAGAACAACAATATATAAATGAGAAAATTGTCTAGAACACACCAGCATAAAGCTTGACTTGGTCCTAATCATACCAATAAAATTGTATTCAGCTGGAATATACTATTATTCCGGTAGCTCTCATCTATGCCACACTACGACTATTTAACAATTATTTTCAACTTTTTTTATCTTAATATATGAAATATGTTAGAATTTACAACTCATCACCAATATACATTGTTGCATTATCTATCGTTAAAAAAATAGAGGTAGATTATTTCTCGATTGCTGGCATAATTTGCTTATTATTTTAATATTTAATTTATCAAGCAAACCTTGCAAACAATCATAAAAGGTCTAGCACCATTTTGAATGATAGAGAATATAAGATATTTATGCCAAGTTTTGAATTCTAATGAATTCCAAATGACCATAGTTTGTGACAAATGAAAGCACTCAGAATAGTAATGTGTTCTAAGTGAATATGATTTTGTTGATCTATTCAGAAAGATGTCACGCTTTCTTGGTGTGTTTCAGATAATTTTGCCTAATAGATATACCTCCTATAGTCCTATGCATATAAGCTGCCTAGAAAAATAATACTAAACTAAAAGTCCTCCAAGAGTTTCTATAATGAGAAACAATGTATCTAATTAAGATGACATTTCAGCTTGCATTGTGGTAAATATATGTTGTTATTCCATTGTACATCAAATAAGTAAATATATTTTGTTATCCTATAGTTGTAATGAAATAAATTTGCCTTAATTAAAATTAAATAATGAAAATATATATTGGAGAAAAACAGGATATATTCACATATTATGCTACATCTATTCATGTTATATAATACATAATCCAAGGTTCAATCAGTTTACTAATAATTCACATTGGCAATATATTGCATATTTCGTCCAACTCATAATATAGATGAATAAAGTTAATACATGGTATATGATATAAATGAAATTAATAGAGGGAAAATTTTGAATTTTCTACTAAGTCTTATTTCAAGAATTTTAGAATTCGGGCAGTGCAAAAAAATAATAATTTTACTTAGCTCTAAGTTAACATGATCCATCTCTTAGATATAATCTTGGCGAACAATGATTCACAGAAAACAAGAGTATCTACAAGTGCCTTCTAAATAAACTATGCCTCCGTTTCATTATTGTAGGTACAAGTATTGTCAATCTAATCAGCCCTTTTTGCATATTTTAACTAATTTTTTATGACAGTTCCAATGTATTTCACATTACAGTATAATCATTTATTATTACATATTTCCTACCTTTCAATCCACTGGAAACTTTCAGTCTCGATGGTTTGTTACTTTGTATTTTAATTTGTTTTGTAGGATTATCTATATAATAATTATAAACCATTAAATCCAGATCCGATGGCTCAAAATATTGATTGAAAGTTGTCAAAACTTTCAGTCAGATAAAAATTAGCAAGCCTCTTATTATTAGTAGTACGCTATATAATTTGTAGTAATATTAAAATATTATAAGGATAATTTGTGTCTAGCCACAATTGCGTGGGCCAGGTTGTCTAGTTGGTTTATAAAGTTGCTTGTCTAATAAAATATTGGTAGGGGTGTTTGTATCCTGATTTTTTTTAAAAAAACTATACTAAAAGAGTTCTCTGTGCGGTGCTGCAGGAATTTAATAAATATAAATGGCAAACTTTTTGTACAGAGCATGGAGTATTGTAGTAGCATTTGGGAGTAACATGGAACAACAACTTGTAATAAGTATATACAAAAAATACATCAATAAAGTCTCCTCTGTTGGTAACCCTTCAAATATAGTAAAAGTTAGCAAATAATTGAGTTTTCACAAAAATAAAAATTATTGGGATTTTAACAAATACTCCCTCTATTCATTTTTATAAGACACATTAGAACATGTACAACGGGTCTCTTGACCCCGTCTCTTCGCTGGACACTTTACGAAAAACGCCTCGCGAGACCACCACGTCGTCCCGTGCTCCCAGGCGGAATAGACCGCGGCGACAGCGCTGTATGAAGCGTCTTCACCTGGCGCCGGCTCACCAAGATCCCGCGTGGGTGGCGCGCGCTCTATTGTGAATGTGAATGTGAACAGTGCTGCACTATTGCTGAACTATTGTGAACAGTGCTGCACTATTGTGAACAGCGCGCACAACAGAGTCAATATGGGAACTTTATTTGCATTTGAATGTGAACAGTGCTGCACTATTGTTTTTACGTGTAAAAACTTGTAGTGCTGCATTATTGTTTTGGGTGTGATATCTAATATAATTATTATATCATGGTTTCTAAAAACTATTCTAACGATGTTACTCTTATTTATATTTGATATATTTATGTTAAACGGCAACATAATGGTATGCACAAATAATCTGTAGTTACATACGTAATATTAAATTATCTATAGACAATAAGATAGTCTCTAAGTTATATAATTTGTCTATTTATATGTCTGTATCATTTATTAGAGAACAGACCCCGTATCTGAGATGTACATGCCGTTAACTTCATTCATCAGAACCAAGGCGCATTCAGTTGCTTTCCACATTGCACTGACCCCTAGGCAAATTAATGCTACCAGCTCTCCATTGCATGTACGAGTGCATGCTAGCCCCACTTGCAGAGAAGGAGAGAGTAGGCACGGCGGTGATTTTTACTATGGTTGGCTCTGCATTCAATAGATGCAGAGATTAAAAGCGCGTTGGTTCAGTTTTGGAAAGTGAGAACATCCTATAAATCGGTAAAAACTGAAGAAGCTAAAATGACCTATAGAGGGAGTATATCAGAAGCAACCTCTGCTATTCTGTGACCTGTGAACACCAATTTTAATGCAAAAAATCATGAATACAAAACTTTGCATATAGGTGCAGCGTCTTATAACTGTATGCATGATGAAGAACACAACTCTGGCTATCTGCAGAAATACCGCCATCATATGATTCTGTAAATTGTTACATCGCAAGGCATTGTCCATCATTTTTCAAATGCAAGAACAAAATTGTGCTCAATTCACATATAAGAACATTGTTACTAGTACATTATTACAGGGAGACATTACTGAGCAATCCCAACACGAGCTGTCTGGATGGCGCTACGTACGCTAAGCGGCTTTGCCATCAGTCACCCCTGCACAGCGGGCATCTGTGATCACCCCTGACGAGGAGCTGCTGCAGGCAGTCGCCATGGAAGACGTGCTCGCACCGAGGCCACGCCGCCAGGCCTTTTTCCGTCACCTCGAAGCAGATGGCGCACTCCTCTTCTGCTGCATCCGCCAACCTCCTCCGCTTCGCCGGCCTTGCGTCGTCATCGTCCTCGACACAGCTCACCGGCGCCGGGAGGTGCATGACCACGCCGACGTGGTGTATAAATGGCCACGACGACGCGGCGTCTCTGCAGGCCGCGCGCTCAGCCATGGCCGTGGCCACCAGCGCCTGTCGAATGAACTCCATGCGCTCCGGCGTGCGGTCCCCGCGCCGGAGGATTCCCACGATCACGGTCACCACGACCCCCGGTGGGACCCGCACTGGCGCCGCCGCGACGAGGCTGGACCATAGGACCTGGAGCTGCGCGGCGGGTACACCACGTCCGCCAGGGCTGCGCCGGCCAGCCGGAGCGAGCTCGCCGGGTCGGCGGCGGCGGCGGCGTGGGCGGGGAGAAGGAACCGGAAGGGGTGGAGCTTGGCCCCGCTGTACTCTTCGACGCGGGGCCCACCGTTCGGGTCCCTTGTGAACCGGACGTAGCGGTAGTGCACGGTGATCTCGCTCGCGTCGTGTTGGCCTCCGCTGCTTTGCCGTTGTGGAGGAGCATGAAGCCGGCCGTGCTGTCCACGGTGGGGAAACGTGCTGGCCTGCCCAGGAACTCCACCGGCGCCAAAGAAGTTCTCCCGCCGCCTTGCCGCCGTCGAACTGATCCAGCAGCGGCTCGTCGTCCTCGAATTCGGTGTCGCTGTCGTCAGTGTCGTAAAGATCCTCCTCATCGTCATCGGTGACTTCTTCATCCTCGTCGCTCACAACGTCATCCCCCTTCCAACAACGGGGCGGGGGCAAGCACCTCGCTCGGATGCACAGGCGGCTCCTCCGGTGGTGGTAACGCCTTCTTTCCGTCATGTGGCGAGGACACTCGTGCCGCCGCCGCCTCTCTGTTCTCCTTCTCCATTGCTTTCGAGTCCTGTTGGTCCATGAAGACAAAGGTCGCGTTGATCGGTGATGGGCAAAACCTCCCAAGAAAATGTGGTATTCAATTACTTAGGTAAGTGAACTGGAGCATCAGGGCTTCGCATAGGCGGTAAGCAGCCCATCACGTCGCGATCGGATAGAGCATTTGGACTCGGATGGCGACGTCACCTTGCAACATTGAACTCGCCGCCACACGTACGTCTAGCCCTCCTCCACGGTGTACCCGCCAGCCGTTGTGCCCGGTTATAACCAATGAAACCGACAGGTTAATCGATCACCGATTATCTATTCTCGAACGAATTTTGCTTGACCAGTCAATTTTCCGTTAATCAATAAACCAATTTTGATCAGTTTTACCGATGTAACCTTGGTTGTAATCTGGAATTTCTCATATGAGCGTGTGCGCTCGCATGCCTTCCTGCGACGCTTGCTGCAGCAGCAGGGGGCTCTGCTACAGTGGCAAGTCTAAGAGGTGGGCCACGGCCCACCCTCAGATTTAGCCCAAAAGCCTTTTTTATACTGCTACAGTGCTGTTACGGCCCAATCTAGCTTTCATTCCACCCTGAGCTCTTGGGCTGGCCTCGCTACTGCTCTGCTATGGTGCCGCCGCAAGTGGGGGAGGTAGGGTGTCACCCTCTCACGTGGGGTGGTGCCTGAACATCGGTTAAAGATGTGCAGGCTATAGGTGGATCCCCCGTAGTTGTGGGTGTAAGAAAATATATTGCAAAAAGTTGTACAAAAGTTTTTTGAAAAGTTTGAACATAAGTTGTGTTAAAACTTTTAATTATAAGTTTGCAAAAAAGTTTTCTACAAAAGTTTTACAATAAAGTTTATATTGATATTTTTTTCAAAGATAGAAAGACGTGGAGGTAAAATTTTCCAAAAAATAAAGGTTGGAATTGGGCCACTACCTAGCTTCCCAGTGCTTGTCCGCTGATTAGCCAGACCCTATAACACATGGAGTCCTTTGCAAATTTATGATGATAATGAGCAAAAAACAAACTATCCTTAAGCGGCAGAAACAACGTGAAATTAAGATAATCCATTGAAGCTACTGTTCATGACTTCCGAACAATAAGCTGCCATGTTTATATACCTTCATTATTTACCTATAGCACTTTCTTGATTTGACATTACCGAATGAAATATAAATCACACTATTGAAGCTCATTGGTTTAAAAAAAATTAAAATTGAAGCCTATTTGTTGAAGTAAGAAACGCGATCAACCCGTAGATATCGTGTGAACAAAAATCTGAATGCCTCTATTTATACGTCCACATGATTTATTCTCAGTTATATGCACTGTGCTTTATTTGGCTTACAAACTTACATGCAAGTATGTATCCTACAATTCTAGCCAAACCGTCCAAAATTACTAATCCTCTTCCCTAATATAACCAAGAAAATAAAGAAACAAAGATGATGCTAATCGCCTAACTCTAATTCCTACCGTGAGCATCGATCGTAACACGCTACAGCTGCGCCTCGAGATCCCTTTCCCCTTCGTCGTCCGCCGAAGAACTCCCATCATGCGGCGCCGGCGGGCGCGCCGTCGACGTGGACGCCCGCGACGCGCCGCCGCCCTCTGCCGCCGCGGGCTCCTTCTCGGCGCAACCCTCGCCGGGCGGCGCGCTGACGACCACCTCGGCGCGGCAGACGGGGCACGTGGAGTGCTCCCTGAGCCACACGTCGACGCAGCCGCGGTGGAACACATGCGCGCACCTGGGCAGCCGCCGCGCCGCCTCGCCCTCGGCCATGGCGCCCAGGCACACCGAGCACTCCCGCTCCTCCTCGTCTTCGTTGCTCGCGCAGACGACGAACTCCGGTAGCGCGGCGATGGCGTCGGCGTCGAGCCCCGCCGACCGCTTCTTGTCGTCCGCGCCGCCGGTTCCGGCCGCTGCTGCGGCGGCGGCGGCCTCGGCGGCGTCGCGGGTGGCAGAGCGGCGCACGAGGTACCAGCGGATGGCGCAGAGGACGATGAGGATGGCGAGAAGGGAGCCGAAACTGATGCCGAGGACGACGAGGTATGACGTGGCGGTGCAGCAGGCGCGGGCCGCGGCGTCGCGGTGTGAGGAGAGAGCGAAGCAGGATTGATCCGCGGGGAGGCATCCGGCCGTGGCGTTGTTGTCGCCGGCGGCGCCAGAAGGCATGGCAGTGCCGGCCGGGGCGTGAGCGCCCGGACCCGGAAAAGGAGGAGGAGAAGGCGACGACGTGGACGGTGGTCGTGATGGCATTGCGGGGGGTCAATGTCAATAGGAGGCGGTGCATGGTCAGGCGGAGCTTTTCAAGGGCGGGGCTGCATGCAGTTGCTCTCGAGTGTAGCGCGAGCGAGGGAAGTGCGGAAGAGAGGTCTTGGGGCAGTGGGTGAGTGGAGGGAGATACGTTGCCGCCCCGCCGAACCCAGTTGACAAGAATAGGTTGGTCAGTTAGTATGGTGCTGCCTTGGTCATGTAGACACGAACAGCCTTACTTTACGTTCCTTTTTAAAATTGTTTTCGTTATGATTATTCAAATTTAAATTCTTATCTTAATGATAACAATTTCAGAATAGAACAAGCATACAAAAGGATTTGAATTGGTTCATATTCAATTCAATTGTCATTTGGAACATATAGATATTTATACATTGTCGCCACGGCGAACCCAATAGAAGAGGCTCTGGGGGCGGCGGCGGTCCGACGGTGGGCGGCGGTGCGACAAGGCGGAGACTGTGCCATGGCCGTGGGTGGTAAGCGGGGTCGTCAGGCGAGCGACAACGTGGTGATGGCGGCGGCAAGGCAGGGGGGTGCGACGGGTGCGAGCGATGTGACGAGGTGGCATGGCACCACCCGTCGGTGGCGGAGGTGGGCGGTGGCCAAGGCCATGCGCCAGGCACCGTCGCCGCCAGAGTTGTGCGGGACGGTGATCTGGCGGGGAGGGGGCAGCGTCCAACATTGAGAAAGAAGATGGAAATTATTGTTGGGCAGTAGTGGTGTAAGCTTCATGACCATTGGTGTTTAAAAATCCCAAGGTATGAATATTTTGGTGATAGAGTAACAATATGAAATAGTTACTAATGGCTACATCTAGTGTTGTGGATGTAGACCAAATTATTAACTCAAACATGAATATGGTAAATGTCGCCTTGATGATCAATGGAGGACTCAGTGGAGTGCCATGGATATCTGGATGGAGAGTCGTAGTGATAGAGATGGATGAAGGGTAAGCACAGATAGGTCTAAGTACGTGTGATTACGTGGCTAATATGTAGGCTTGAGTGAAAGTTGACTAGAGAGAGGGGGGGGGGGGGAGTGAATAGACAAACCTAAAAATCCTATAAAATTAGACTTAGAAATTTTATCAGTACTATCGGCAGTGTTGATGGCCACTGTCGATTGATCATCGGCAATGCTGATGGAGGTACAGACAATCGGCCAAAAGTAAATCTAAGTTGGTTTCACAGCTGGTAAGTGGAAGGGAAGACTACAATAGTTAATTTAGAGCAGTACAATATATTAGCAATAACTAAATAAGCCTACACAAGTAGATCGAACAAATTGAAGCTAATACAATAGCAAACCCTAGAACATGAACAAAAGCAAGCAAGTAATAAATGGAGAACACGAAGACACAAAATTTGTTACCAAAGTTTAAACTCACAAAGAACTCTATGTCTCCGTTGAGAAGTCTATAAAGGACCGGGTCTATTTCAACCCTATTCTCACTCAAGCGATCACAAAGATCGAGCTCGAGTTCTCCACTAGCAAATCACTTACGGGATGGGTAATACAAACTTTCCGAGGGGTCACCACATAAGTCGGGAGCTCTACGGGCACCGCTAACTGTCTAGGAGCAAAGCTTTAAGAGTAATAAGCACATATCACAAGTATGGCGAAGTTGAATGCTCAAGAGTGGAATGGATGCTCTCAATCAATGGAAATCTTGCACTCACTCAAACCCTAGCTAAAAGGATGAAGCTTTGACTTGGAGAGGGAGAGTGAGCAGAGTAGAGCTCAAAGATACCTTTTGATTTTTGAAGTGGAGAGAGTTTGACCAAAGTTGGGGCTGGGGCTTAAATACTATGACCCCTAAAAGAGCTGTTGTTGTGTCTGGACGCCCCGCACCGGTACTGCCAATGGACCCATAAACACTGCCGTTAGGGTTTCTGACAACTGTCAGACCACTAAAGAAGCTTGTCGCGACTCACATCGGCACTGCCGGTGAGGTAGGCACAGAGAAGAACAATGGTCTCTAGGAGACCATGACAGGCACTGCTGCTCAATGTCCACCAGAGAGCCCGAGGAAACAAGTTCTCTGTGAAGAGGGGACCTACACTGCCGATTAGGGGATCGACACTACCGATAGAACAGGCCAGAGCCAGACAGAATGAGTGGCTCTCAGGAAAGCATGATTGGCACTGTCGATCAGCTACAACCAGAGAGCCAGAGGAGACATTGCTCTCTGTAAAGAAGGATCGGCACTACCGATGGATTTATCAGCACTGCCGATGTTGGCAAAACAGAAGCCAGAGAGTTGTCTAAACTCTATAGTGCCTCTAGATGGGGAAATCGGCACTATCGATGATAGGAAAAATAGAGGACAGACAGAATTGAATCAAATGGAATTTGAGCATTTTGACTTTACCAAAACTTGTAAATTCTACCACTCTTGATAATACGGCTTTCCTACACTCAAGATAAATATAAAAACTTCATGATCTTCATTCTTGAGTGCCCTATCTAGCATAACCAACCAAAATTCTACATCGTTGCACACTAATTTCTATGAAAGCCAAGGTTCTATTAAATAAGTTTTACAAAAGCAAAACAAATCAGTAGTTTTAGTTAAATTATATGAAATATTAAGATCTCTTTCGCAAATATTACATTACCAGGCTGCTCGATACACCGTTGTTAGGTTATGCCGTGGGTTGACAGGTCAACAGAGGTTTTATTATTATTATTTGGGCCAAAGAAGGAGTGATTCTTAAATTCATGGGTGACAACAAAGCAGGCAGCCCAACAACCCAACATAGCTCACCTTTGAGTCCACTTGACCCAAGCCAGAGAGGTGGTTGAGAAAGTGACTAGTCCTGCCAGGTTCTTGGACTGACATAAATAAGATGTGGTATTTTTTGGCCTAATGTACATAAGGTTAGAAACAATATACTCTCCCAGTCCACATGTTGTCATGTGGTCTCTTGTCATTGTGGTACGCCCAACCTCGGCTACTCACCTTGGACACCATCTTCAGCCCTAGGCACCACGACGGTCGTGCATCATTTTTTGTCCCCCCACGCACCACTCTGGCACCTCAATTTGCCCATATCCTGCCCTCTCGTGCCACCACGTTTGCTGCTACTCATGCGTCACCATCTCATCATCTACCATGTAGCATCTTTAGCATCATGTCCCTCTCATCATCACCCTCTCCCACAAATGGTGATGTCACATCGATGCCATGAATGTCGCCGATGGCCTTGACATGTCTCTTCTCTTGCCACATGACAAGATGAGACGCGATCAAACAACCGTCAATATCAAGATGGATTCACCATCGACATCATACCATGTAATACATTTGGAATGACATGTCTACACGTGTAAGCTTCATGACCATTTATGGGATCCCCAAGGTATGAATGTTTTGGTGATAGATGACAACTATGAAATTATGGGCTAATATCTACACAAGTGTTGTCTATGTAAGAATCATTGCTAAACTCTACTATAAATCATATAGATGATGGTTGCCTTGGTGATTGATGACAATGACCGTAAGCATGGAGGCTTGTGAGCTTGATGGAGTCCATGGGTTGATGGAGATGGATCAAAGCTAAGGACAAGCTATGGATCAAGTGTTAGAACACTTGTCTAGTTGTTAGGGCTTTGAGTCCATAGGAAAAACTGGACTATTAAGGGGGTCTAGATCATTTCTCTTAGGTCATGTCTAGTCGGTGATGTGCAAGGTTGCTCAGTGAAATCACAGGCACTAGGTGACAGTGGAGAAGCCAAGGAGCTGTTTGGAGAATCCGGGAAACGATGTCAAGCGAGCACGAGGAGTTTCAGTTTCTAGACAAAGTGACCGGACAGAGGGGTCAGTGGAGACCGGATTGTACGGTCACTAAGAGTACTTGTCTGGGACTTACAGCGGGCAGCGAGGAATCTGTTTGTGCTGGGAGCTGTAGTGACCGGACGGTCCTGTCTACAGACCGGACGGTCCGGTCTGTCTGGCTTCACACAGGGCAGAGAGGAAGCAGCGCCGAAAAAGTTTTTGGACTGGAGAGAGAAAGTCTGACCGGACGGTCCGGTCAGTAGGAGATCAGTAGGGGCAGAGCCGTTGGTGCCGAGGATTGCGGTGACTGGACGGTCCGGTCAGGCAGTGACCGCACAGTCCAGTCAGCTGGCCCAGAAAGCTGATTTCATGGAGCAACGGCTAGTTGGAGGTTGGAAGCCTATATAATTTCATTGCTGGGATCTTGGAGACCTCTCTTAGCCAGTGGAATTGCTTGGAGCATTTGGTGAGAGCCAAGAGAAAAAGAGGAGAGCACTAGGAGGAGATATTCCATATCTTTAGAGTGCTAGTGAGAGTAATATGGAGTGATCCTGCACATCTAAGGCTAGGTGTCCTTGAGGGTGTGATATATGTCATTACTCTTGGTCTATGGTGAGACCTAGACCGGTTAGGAGTTGGTGATCGAGCCTATCGTGATTGGTTGTGAAGGCCGTCACATGTTTGTACACGGTATGAGCCTGCCAGTGAAAGGGGCATTGCTAGTAAGCGTCCGTTTCGGCTCAGGGAGTCCGACAAGTTCTCGATGGAGGCGAGCTTGTGCCTTGGTGGCAGCGGTGACGCGCACCATGTCTTCACTTCGGGAGTGATTGCGGGCTCGTGGGCGAGAACTCCACATTGGTGGCGGGAGGGACCGGGACTCCGGTGGGAGTGGTCCAACGAGGAGTACGGGAAGACGCCATCCTTCTGAGACCACGGGAAAAAATGATGAGCATTCCTTGACCCCCTCTTTACTATTCCGCAGTTGCGTGCTCTTGTAACTAGGTTAAATTATGGCTTGCATAGGCTAGTGTGTTTTGCTTCCGCGCTTGCTTTCATCATGAACACTAGCATGTGTAGGGTCTTGGCCTACTAGACTTGTTAGGTTGCAACGATTGCTAGGCTCTAGTAGTATAAATTGAAGTATTTAGATTCGAGAGCAGCTTACCGATTCACCCCCCCTCTCGGTACGCCTTTGGTCCTTACAAGTGGTATCAGAGCCAAGTGCTCATCTTTGAGGGTTCACCGCCTTGAGTAAGGATGCCGGGATAGGTGGGGAGTGTTCCCATTTTCAATGGGGAGGACTACGGGTATTGGAAGGCTCGCATGCAAGCCTACCTAGAGTCCCTTGATCTAGAGATATGGATGGTCACTCACGAGTCTGATGCAGATGTGAACCTGCTTGAGCCTGATTTTATTAAGTGCAACGCTAAGGCCAAGAATGCTCTGTTTACATGCAAATCTAGGGATGTCTTTGCTAGGTTGGATGCTAGTTCCACAACACATGGTATCTGGACTGAGATTCAGGGTCTCCATGAGGGTATCAGTGATGTCAAAGAGGAAAGATACTATGTGCTGAAGAACAAGTATGATAACTTCACTAGATTGCTACATGAGAGAGCTAACACTATTTATTCTCGCTTTCATGTTCTAGTGGAGGAGATCAATGCTCTTGGGGATGACTTCAAGCTGAAGCCTGTTGAGGTGATAAGAAGATTTTTGAGGCTATTCAAAGACCCCAAGTATGAGTCCATCATCACCTTCACCTTGCAAGGTGACCTCAAGACCAAGACCATGAAGGATGTACTTGGCAAGATCACCGCCTTCGAGAGCTACCAGCTGGGTTTGGATGATCCTCAACCATCCAACCTTGCTCTTCAAGCCGAGAAGCAAGAGCCTGTCAAGAGTAAGAAGAGCAAGAAGAAGGCAGAGATTGAAGAAGAAGAAGATGATGAAGATGACTTGAGTAAGGACTTGGCACTTCTCATGAAGAAGATGAGAACCTTCAAGAACAAGTTTACTTCCAAGTCAGGGGCAAGTTCTACAACCGTGGGTCAAGAAACCACTTTGTTCGAGATTGTCCCAAGCCCAAGAAAGAACCTTTCAAGTCCCAAGACTCAAGTGATGAAGAAAAAGAAGAAGAAGACACCAAAGCCAAGCAAAAGAAGAAGAATTACTTCAACAAGGACAAGAGCAAAGGCAAGAACAAAGCTCAAGACCAGAAGAAGAAGTTCTTATGCAAGGCCTTTGTTGAGGAGTGGACAAGTGATAACTCGAGTGATGAGTCCTCCTCCTCAAGTAATGAAGAAGTGGTTGGCCTAGCCATGATCAAGACCACATCACCACGAGCTCTTCCTTCACCTCCCACGTGCCTCATGGCCGTGAGCCAACTTGGGGAGAGTGAGGATGAGAGCAGTGACGGCGGCGATGATGAGGAGCTCTCCAGCGCCGAGCTTTGGAGTATGCTTGAGCAAGCTCGCGACATCGCCATCAAGATATCTAAAATGTTGGATATGGTAAGAAAAGAGTGTAAGTTAGCTAAGGACCATGTTGGTGAGCTTGGGAGTGAGCTCAAGAGCCTTGTCACATCTCATGAGGCCCGAAACAAGAGTTATGACAAACTCAAGGGTGATCATATAGAGCTATGTGAGAGGTAAGAGGCCCTTGAACTTACTGTTGAGGCCATCAATGTTAACAACCTTGTCTCTCCCTCCTCTAGTTCATCCAAGAGTGATGCTTCTACTATGTGTGATGAACTAACCACCTCGGTCGAGGTTTCTTCTCTTGAGCCATTTGTTTTGAAGCAATATCACAAGCTCAAGGAAGAGAGGAAAATGGTGATGGATGGCTTTGAGAGGCTCACACATGGTAGAGCCATTCACAATGAGATTCTTGGGAGAAGCCTTATGAACAATGTCTCCCACCGGGGACTTGGATCATATCCCGCCGCCATCGACATCATCGGGACGAGTGATTCCATTCCCGCATGGATCAAACCCCTACTCACCGATGACTACTATTGCGAGAGGTGTTGCAAGGATGGCCACACCATCAAGGATTGTCCTATGGTGAGAAGTTCCAATGTTTTGCCTAATGCTAACTTGCTCCATGAAAACACACAATTCAAGCTTTTTAGGAACAAAGATGGCAAGGTGAATGCTAAGGATTTGGGACCACCAAACAAGAAGAGAAAGGTCAAGAGCATATGGATGTCTATGTGCATTGTTGATCTTGAGAGGTCAACGAAGTACAAGTGGGTGCCCAAGAACAAGACCTAGAAGATGGTGGTGGTGGTGGACTGGAGCTTCATGAAGATCAAGTGAAGTGCACAACAAGTGACATGAACCTCAACGTCATATCTACTCATGAGGGAGGTAACCGTGTTAGTTCTTGGTAGTTGTAGTGTGTTTTTCTTTCTCTTGCTTTGCATGATAATTAGGACTCCTTTGTGACTAGTATGCTTTGCATCCATGCATGTGTAAAGAATTAAAAGAAAAACACATAAAAATTAGTCAATGTCTAACCCACCAAGATAGCTATAAGCAAGGAGGAGTGCATGAGATGGTGGTTTGGCTTCTCGCAAGGCAAGGGTGTGGCTTATAGTGAGTAAGCTTGGGAGGGGTTCAAACTTGACATTGTTAGGTTTCCTTTGTGTCTTGTTTAATATTGCTTGTATTCACATGGCATGTTTACTTTCATTAAATATGTATAATACTTGTTGCATGCATCATATAGGAAACACAAAGAAGGCTTGTGAAATCTGGAGATATTTGTGCCTCATGCCCTATATGAGATTACATCTCCGTAAATGTGACCAAAGAAAAGGATTGTGCTTCATGCCCATTGAGCAAGCTCTTGAACTCTGAGGTTAAAACCACTCACGCAGTTCATGGACTAAAGCTCATACATACCCAGTTGGCTCTTATTCGCCTTGGTTCTTATTTGCTCGATTCTTCATTTGGCATTTGTGAAAATTATATGACCATAAAAAGCCACTATTTGAAAAAGAGTGTTTGAGAGTTCCCTTCAAATTCCAAGTGCAGTGTTTATTTGGGTGTTAAGTGAGGGCACTTGGAAAATGGAGAGATTCCTTGATTCTACGAAAATTCTGGTAGTGACGGTACAGTTCGGTCTGTGCAGCAATGCATAATGCTTCAGGGAGAAGAAAAATGGAGACCGGACGAAACTCATTTAAAGACCATACGGTCCGGTCTGCACAAGTTCTGGTTTGCCAGAATTCAGATTTTTTGGAACCCTGAAGTGACCGGATGGTCCGGTCTAGTAAGTGGACGGTCCGGTCACTACGGTTGATCGTGCGATGTTTTCTCTGATCTTGACCGTTGATCTATTCCTTGAGGATCTCGGCCGTTGGCTGATTGTTTTGACCTAGGTCAATTTGGATGGTTCCTCGTTCGTCTCCAGAACGTCGTGTCCTCACACCCAACGCGCTCCGAACCCGCCAGCCGCCGCCACCGTGCGTCGCTCCTGCCACGCGCTGCTTGCTCGCCCTCGCCGCTCTCGCCTCGCGTGCTTGCCCACGAGAAACCCTAGCCGTCGCCACTGCTTGCACATCGCTCGCTGCTGAGCAGCTCGCCACCGTGTGCCTCGCCGATGACTCCGTCATCGTCCTGCTCTCCCTCGCTACCATGCGCGTCAGCCGCTGCTCGCTGTCGCCAAGCTATCCCTCGTGCACGGCCTCAGAGCAGCAGCCCCCCTCTCACCTTGCCGATTAGGGTGAATTGCCCCACACCTCCATTAGCGGCAAGTCAAAAACTTCATCTTTAGGCGATCGGTCATGCAATTCTCGCATCTTTGGTTTTGGTGATCTCCAGGGTATTGTGCCATTATCTCTCCATTCATCATTTATGCCCTGATTTAGATTGGTTGCCTTGATTGATGCAATTGAATTAATTTCTCATGTTTAGTTGCATTAATTAGGTGATTAACTCAACCTAGCTGCAATTAATTCTATGCTTATCTGTTAATTGCATGTCTAGGGTTTATCTCCTGTCTAGTCTACAGTTAGATTAATTGCTTGATTATTTGACTGCACACTAGATGACTCGCACCAGCCATATATAGTCAATGATCACTGTTGTTACTTTGCATATTTGTCTAGTGATCATGTCCTTCATCTCAGTGCTAGGATTTCTATTGCGCATTCTTACCTAGCGTTGCTTTGCTAGAAGATTTATATAGGTTTCATGCTCATCCTTTCTATACCTACATGCGTGTAGTGATAGTAGTCAACAGTAGCAGAGATGGCAAGTTCAGGTCAGGATAAGGGCAAGGGCAAGATGCTAGCAAAGCCAAAGAGCAAGAAGAGGATCAGGCTGGACCTAGAGTCTAAGAGGGCCAAGAGGGTTGCACAACACTTAGAGGCCATGGAGGCTTCCCGCAGGACACCTGGATCACTCCTGATCATAGGTACACAGACAGACGACCAGGGTCGGAGGAGGAGCACCAGGCAGAGGACCACAAGGCTAGAGCTGTACATAGGTACCAGGTTGCCACCGTGGTTGCAGGGTACTCCGACTTCTCGTCAGGAGAGGTCGTCAAGAACTGTGAAGCAGGGATCCTCCAGGCAGCAGGAGGAGTCAGAGGAGGAGGAGTCAGACTCAGAGGAGAGCTCAGAGTCAGAGTCTCAGGAGTTAGAGGAGGTTGAGGTCAAGGAGACTGAGCAGCTAGCACAACCACAACAGCAGAGGACTGCTCATCGGGCAGGAGACCCGAGGTGCACCTGTGCAGTGTGCACGAGGAGGCTACAGAGACTGGTACAGGCAGCTGGAGAGACAAATATCCTTAAGGTTTCTACAAAGGACCTTAAGTTGGTACGTCTTGTCTCCTTCGAGCAGTAGGTTCCAGTCCCCAAAGACCCACCTGTAGGAGAGAGGTATTGGACAGGCCTCCAGACGAGGATTGGAGAGGGTGTGGGACACTATCTTTCGCTGAAAGTCGAAGATAAGCTGTTTGTGCCACAACAATACACTACTTACCAGGTCATGAGGAGGGCCACTGGGACAGACATGGAGCAGTATTTCACATACTTGCCTAGACTTGCAGAGTTGGTCACGGAGCCATACAGGTACAGAGAGGATATTGTGGTAGAGTTCTACGCGACACTATGGGTTGCTAGAGACCGCTCAGAGATCTAGTTCTTATTTAGAGGGCAGCCACAGCGTGTGAGCAGGGGAGACCTGATAGCTAGCTTTGGACTCCTTGCTTCAGATTTCTAGTTGTACAGGAGTGCCTACCCGACCCATGCTCCACCCCGCAGATCACAGGGAGGGAATCTCCCTTCAGACGACATGGTGTCAATTGCCTTTCCACCACCGCACACCCCAGGCTTTGAGAGAGGCCCTGCGAGACTCACCGCAGAGGCTAAGGTGGTTAAAGCGATAGTCACCAGGACTATCATTTCCAGGTCTGGCTATAGAGAGGAGTTCACTCTACTTCACCAGTGGCCAGTAGCAGCTATACTGAGGAGACAGCCATTTGACTTGGCTGATTTGCTAATCGGTGAGATGGAGGAGGTTATTTCTGAGAGTAGAAGGACGTCACTTGGTCTATGCACCATATATTTGCTATCTACTGAGGAGGATGGGACTAGTGACAGAGGAGCAGTACGACGCGTTCCCTGAGGTGACCACCAGCTACTCATCCAGAGTCCCCAAGGATTCGCAGTCTGCCTCTAGTCAGCAGACAGGAGAGGGGGAGCAGGAGTCACCGCCAGTTACTCATGAGCAGGCAGCTCATCCAGAGATGGTGGTTCTTGAGTCAGCCAGTATAGGAGCACCTCCCCAGCCTATAGGTACATAGTCAGAGGACGCTATCACTATAGCAACACTTGTAGGATGCCTGAGTGAGTTCATTCAGAGCACAGCTGAGGATAGACGTCAGATAGTGGAGCTCATCAGAGGACAGGCAGAGCTTCAGAGACAGCAAATGGCACTAATGACCACTCTCATGACCCAAATGGTTGAGATGACTCAGAGGCAGGCCAGTCAGTAGCCAAGACCGTAAACACTTCCACAGTCTCAGCAGCCGCCGACTCAGCCAGGACACTTCACTGCCATGATGACTGCCCAGTCCAGCGGGTTGTCACACTCAGGGGTGTTACCGACAGGGGGAGCAGGACAAACTCACTCACCAGCTCAGTTCTCCCTTGTGTCTGCCTTCTCAGTGTCTGCGTTGTTCTCTTCACCGACACACTCTTCTACTTCGGAGATAGCAGGACCCTCCACCTCCCAGCAGCTTCCAGTCAGGAGTCTATTCTCAGAGATAGTGCACACCACTCGTGCAGACTCCCAGACAGCCCCAGAGTCAGCTACAGCTCCACTTTCCACTGCTACAGTCAGCACACTCACACCTTAGGTAGTAGAGGATCTGGTCCGTCGAGCATTCACTTAAGAGGATGTGGATGGCCTTGCTCTTCTTCAGGCGACTGCTGCCGAGGAGACATCCACAGTCCCACCAGCAGGGCAGGACAGAGGGTCTGAGTTGCCTGTAGACCTTGACTTCTTCGAGCAGATAGATGCTCAGGCGGCACAGGCTCAGGGAGCGCAGCAGGATCCAGCACAGGAGCAGCCAAGAGCAGAGCCTTCAGAGGACGTCGCTGCACCACTTCCTTCGACCATGAGCACGTAGATGTTCACTTTTTCCGCTTTTTGGTGCTTGTTGCCAAAGGGGGAGAAGTATGTCATAGGTCTAGGGGGAGTTGGAGTGTGATCCTGTGCGATCGAGAGTAGCTTGTATCTAGGGGGAGCAAACTTGTACATTGGTTTTGGGAGTTAGATACATTCAGATATTATTTTGATTGAGTTATTCTTATTCTAATGGAGTTATTCGATGTTCATGGATTTTGATGGGTCATGGTTTTTTATTCGCTTGTGTTTGACTCATCTTGATCTCACTTGGTTTATTTTCATACGCAATGCTTGCTCTTCTTTACTTATCCTGTTTGCCTTTGTATGATTCCCTGATGATGATTACTTGTTCTTAATTCTTATGCATTGTCATGCTAACCTGTTGCATATCATCATTCATGTATTGCATTCCATGTCTTTATGATTTAATTAATATGCTCACATGACATGCATGCATATCATCTAGAGTGTGCTCTTCTTTCTTATTGCTCTTAGCTCTTGATGATGCTTGATTAAGTAGGACCTTGTGCGTTTCTCTCTTATGCTTTTGTGGTTCCTCTCGATTGTTGTGTAGTCTTTTAGCCCTGTGTTTCTTGTTAAAATTATGATAAGTAGTGATTATCATCAATCACCAAAAAGGGAGAGATTGTAAGCTTCACGACCATTGATGGGATCCCCAAGGTATGAATATTTTGGTGATAGATGACAACTATGAAATTATGGGCTAATATCTACAAGAGTATTGTCTATATAGAAATCATCTCTAAACTCAACTACAAATCATATGGATGATGGTTGCCTTGACGATTGATGACAATGACCGCAAGTATGGAGGCTTGTGAGCTTGATGGAGTCCAAGGGTTGATGAAGATGGATCAAAGCTAAGGACAAGCTATGGAGCAAGTGTTGGAACACTTGTCTAGTTGTTAGGGCTTTGAGTCCATAGGAAAAAATGGACTATCAAGGGGGTACAGGTCATTTCTCTTAGGTCATGTCTAGTCGATGATGTGCAAGGTTGCTCGGTGAAATCATAGGCACTAAGTGATAGTGTAGAAGCCAAGGAGCTGTTCGGAGAAGTCGGGAAACGAAGTCAAGCAAGGAGAGGAGTTTCAACTTCTAGACAAAGTGACCGGACAGAGGGCTCAGTGGAGACTGGATTGTACGGTCACTAAGAGGACTTGTCTGGGACTTACAGCGGGCAGCGAGGAATCTGTCTGTGCTGCGAGCTATAGTGACCGGACGGTCTGGTCTACAGACCAGACGGTCTAGTCTGTGTGGCTTCACACAGGGCAGAGAGAAAGCAGCACCGAGAAAGTTAGAGAGAAAGTCTGACCAGACGGTCCGGTCAGTAGGAGATCAGCAGGGGCAGAGCCGTTTGTGCCGAGGATTGTGGTGACCGGACGGTCCGGTCAGGCAGTGACCGGACAGTACGTTCAAGTGGCCCAAAAAGCTGATTTTGTGGAGCAACGACTAGTTGGAGGTTGGAAGACTATATAACTTCGTTGCTAGGGTCTTGGAGATCTCTCTTGGCCAGTGGAATTGCTTCGAGCATTTGGTCAGAGCCAAGAGGAAAAAAGGAGAGCACTAGGAGGAGATATTGTATATCTTGAGAGTGCTAGTGACAGTAACATGGAGTGATCTTGCATATCTAAGGCTAGGTGTCCTTGAGGGTGTGATCTAGGTTGTTACTCTTGGTCTATGGTGAGACCTAGACTGGTTAGGTGTCGGTGATCGAGTCTATCGTGATTGGTTGTGAAGGTCGTCACACGTTTTTACACGGTTTGAGCCCGCTGGTGAAAGGGGCATCGCTAGTGAGCGCCCGTGTCGGCTCAGGGAGTCCGTCAAGTTTTCGAGGGAGGCGAGCTTGTGCCTTGGTGGCAGCGGTGACGCGCACCGTGTCTTCACTCCGGGAGTGATTGTGGGTCATGGATGAGAGCTTCACATTGGTGGCGGGAGGGACCAGGACTCCGACGGGAGTGGTCCAACGAGGAGTAGGGGAAGACGTCATCCTTCCGAGACCTCGAAAAAAAATGATGAGCATTACTTGATCCCCTCTTTACTATTCCGCAGCTGCGTGCTCTAGTAATTAGGTTAAATTGTGACTTACATAGGCTAGTGTGTTTTGCTTCCGCGCTTGCTATCATTATGAATACTAGCATGTGTAGGGTCTTGGCCTACTAGACTTGTTAGGTTATAACGATTGCTAGGCTCTAGTAGTGTAAATTGAAGTATTTGGATTCGTGAGCGATCTACCGATTCAACACCCCCCCTCTTGGTATGCCTTCGATCCTTACAACACGCTATTAAAGGAGGGGGCAGTGTGGCCCGGAGCCATAGGCTACACCCAATTAGGATACCGATATGTGACAACTATTCAAGATTCTCCAGCTGTCCTAGGACTAACTAGAGTTATCGCCCGACATTGTCGCGCCTTCTATTGTACTATTTGTATTGTTTCTCATCATGTGGAGTTTAGGTTAAAGATTTTTAGAAAGATTAGGTTTTACATGTTGTATGGACTCATGTTTTTTCTTGAACTGTATGGACTCATGTTTTACCTACATGCAAGTATAGACACTTGCTTCCATTTATGTTCTTGTAAATATTTATTATCATTAGATTTTAATTAATAATGGATTTCTTGTTTATCTAGATCAATTAGTTTCATAAGTAAGTTCATATCCACTTATGTACCTAAACATGTGTCTTTAATATATCTTGATGATTGAAAATACATATAATAATATATAAGAATTAAAAGGTCACCAATTGACAACTTAATGCCACAACTGCCAGGAAGCACCAACAATGAATACTGTGTTACGAGTGAAAACAAATACTATAGTTTGTCTAATACATATGTTAATTTAAATTTTCAAAATTATAGATTTAACTTTTAAAAATACTATAAAATTATAATTCAAGAAAGATATATATGAAAGATTACAAATGTTGGAAGGACCATGAATAATATTATGTTGTCAAGCGCCTTAACATGACTGACTACCACCAATGTGGAAGAGATGAAACGATTTCAACTCGGTTGTTGCCCCATATATACATTGCATGTTATATTAGATTTCTATTTTAGAAGTTTGCTTATCTTTATGTTGTTGAGAATGATTACCATCAATACGTTTCATGATTAGGTTTTAACCAAGAGTACATTTCTTTATGTATTTGAATGAGTTAATTTTATAGTAATTAATTTATTTTGGCGGCTGCATCAATATTTATGTATTATAAAAAATATTTATAGTTCAACATATATTTTTACATTATTTAATTGGATCACTACTTGTTATAATGGTTAAAAATATGGACAACAAAAATATGTACTTCCTTCGTTTCAAAATTGTTGTCGCTATTAATTTTTTCGTTACCTTTGATCATTTGTCTTATTTAAAATATTTATTTAAATATAAAAAGTTATAAGTTATATTTAAATTTTATCTAATGATAAAATAAATTATGAGAAAATATATGATATTTTTTGAAAGTTTTTGAATAAGACGAATGATCAAAGATAATTAAAAAAAGTCAATAACGATAATAATTTTAAACGGAGGATATAATTACTAGAAAAGTCATTCACTAACAATAAAGTAATAAAAACACATGTAGAGTCATCTTCCATTCCCACCTCATTAAATTTAGACGATAGATTAGATAACCCGTCATCATCCTTCACCCAATAGCGTTGGCAGTTGCGAGTCACAATCTTTGGGGACGGCGGCGAGTTTGGCGACCCCTCCAAACCCCAAAATCTGTCTCGCCGTACTCGGGACAATATGGCCGCCGCGGCCATGAGACCTCTCCTTAGTCGCCTCTTCACCTCCACTCACATCACCATGTCCTCTTTCCCCTCTTCGTCGTCCTCTCCGTCTCGACGGCTGGCCTATCTCACCCGCCACCTCACCTCCTCCTCTTCGAGCGAGCTCACATCGGTGGGCGTCCCTGCCGCCGCCGCCGCCGCCATTCCGGCACTGCCCCGCACGGACGCCTCCAAGGTCCACGCCGCCGTTCTGGTCTGCCTTTTCGAGGACCCCAGCGGTGGCCCCCGTGTGCTCCTCACCAAGCGAGCTTCGTCCCTTTCCTCCCACTCCGGTACGTTTTGCTGGCCAAATCTGTGACCTCTTGTGGATTTGTCTTGCGTCCCCAAGATCGCGTCTTTGTTTTGTCCGTATTGATTGATTCAGGAACCGGAGATGCTTAATTTCTTGGCGAAATTGTCAGGGGAGGTGGCGTTGCCCGGAGGAAAAGTGGACGAAGGGGACGCGGACGCTAAGGCGACAGCTTTGCGGGAGGCGAATGAGGAGATTGGCCTTGATCCGGCTCTCGTGTCTGTTGTGGCAGTTCTTGAGCCCTTCTTGTCCAAGGTAATCATTATTCTCTCTGAGAGATTTGCTATTTTAGCACTATCAAAAGATGGTTTCGCTCAAGAATGTAAGAAGTATTCCTTGACTAAATGTAAGAAATAATGTTTTTCTTGGTTAACTACTCCATTTTGTCCTCTCATGATCATCTAGCGCATGCACTACCAATCTTCTGTGATCCGGAGGAGTCACTAGGAAGATAGCTGCAGAAATAGGGAACATAGGAAGCAGCAGCAATAGATAATAGGAAAGTAGGTGTAAGCAGCTTGCTGGACCAAAATAACACACCTGCATGTCCATATAGGACAAATTTGTGCAAATTCATGATAAGAAATTGAATGGTTCAAAGAAGGATTTATCTCAACTAATAAGTTTGTATCAATTGGTCCCATAAATCTATAAAATTAAGTTATTATATTTTAAAATGCATATTTGGGTCATCTCTGGCTTATCAAATTATACACTTACCTTGTTTTTTTTATCACCAATTTTGTCATTTCCCTATTTGTTTTCCACGAGGTATGATTATGTTCCATGGTGCCGAATAGCCACAATAATAGGGAAGGTACTCTGTCGGAAATCATCTTAAAATCTAGTACATGCTGTAGATAGTTATTTTGATATTCCAAATTACAACCTTCTGACGCGGCACTTAAGAATTATGAAATAATTACATTTGTTACCCTTCCATTTCTTTATGTAACCACTCATTTCTTTTATCAACGTAATTCAGTTTTGATGTTTTGACTGCCAAAATATAACGGGATGGAAACATATTTATATTTTCCATGGATTCCGAAACTAGTTATTAGCTTACACTTGTTGGCTGGTACAGTTCAGGGTATTGTCGGTAACTGTTATCTCAGTAGAATTACCATATAAAATTTAATATAAAACAAAGCAACCAATGGCCTATGCTGGTCAAACTTATCCATAGTGTGGCCTTTTTCTGCTGCTAAATGTCCCTTAACGTCTCACATAGTTCCTTAAAAAAAAATGTCTCACATAGTTTGACATTTAAATGCCTTCACTGCTGACTTGTCAGAAGGGAATGTCATATCAATAACTCAAATGCCTGAATCAACCTAAATCCATCCAAATACACCCATTCTTGGTGTGGACATACATTTCTCAAAATGAGCTCCTCTTCAATCTACTCAAGCTGAGGTGGTTAACCTGTTACCTATATCAGTTCTTTACTGTCGCTTAATGCAATATTTTTGTGGTGTTGCCTAGTCATCGCCTAGGCGTGGTGGCGCTCAGCGGGGGTGAGGCGTCAGGGTCACCACATCGGTGCTGGTATGGCGTCCGCCATATCGACTGCGGCGTCGATTAGGCATGATTTTGGCGTCGGATGGACGCCTAGGAAGATGCAGCGACATGAGGCGATGCCGTAGCAGGGAAAGGACAGCAAGGTGGGATGCAGGAGATTCAGGCGGGGGCGGCAGAAAATCAACCCGATTGGCAGGGGAGTTTCAGCGGAGGCGGGAAATCAACCCGATTGCTCATATGACTAGCGCGGGCTAGCTGTGAAGCACATCGTTCAACCATTTGAGAGAGAGGGAGGGCAGAGCAGAGCGGACGGGTGGCAGCGGACTTGGAGCCGCTGCTGTTCCTCCGGCTGGACCAGCGGCAGTCCTGCAGCGCTGAAGCTTCCACCTCTTCACCTTCAGAGCAGCAGCAACCAGCCAGTTGCGCCTCAACCTCCGCCTCCCCTGCTTCAGCTCCATGCCCAGCTCGTAAGTGCCGCAGCTCTTCTTCCCTCTGCTCTATGCCTAGCTTGTCACCTTCCCCAATCCCAGCAATCCAGCTCCACATCTTCCCCCCATCCCCATCTCGTTTTCTTCCTCTGCAGCTCATCCCAGGATGTGTTTATGGCATTGCCTAGGCGTCCGCCATAAACGCCTAGGCGCTGTGAGGGGGGTAGAACGCCATAGGACGCCACAATGCCACAAAAACGTTGGCTTAATGGACGAGGTTTTCAGTTTTTAGACCCATGCTCAATGGGCTTCATGTTGTAGTTTCAAAAAATGTAGAGCGAACACTAATGCTGTGGATTGACCTTTTAGAATCCTTCAAAGATGGAATCTCTGACCAAAATATGCATAGATTCCACCTCCGAGAGTATCACTTCATTCTTAACTTTCTTTCATTTACAACACTGCATATGCTTTTTTACTCGTTCATTGGAAGTTCAAACTGGCCAGTGCTTATACTTCAGCATCTGTTTTGCAGAATGGCCTCAATGTTGTTCCTGTAATCGGTATGATTTCAGATAAAGCTTTATTCAAGCCTATCTTAAATGAAGCTGAAGTCGAAGACATTTTTGATGCGCCTCTGGAGATGTTTCTGAAGGTTGCACTTTCTTTGCTATTTATTTTTCTTTAACTAGGTTGTAAATGCCACTCTTCAACCGTATGGTGTCCTTAACAAAGTCCTGTCACATCTGTAGGATGACCACCGGAGAACAGAAGAAGTGAATTTCATGGGCGTCGATATTCCTGTCCAGTTTTTCGATTACGAGGCTGACGGCAAAAAATTTGTGATCTGGGGCTTAACTGCACACATTTTGACACGTGCCGCAGCAGTCATTTTTCAGAGACAACCATCATTTGCAGAACTTCCCAGAACCATAACTGTAAGCTCACCTGACAAATCATAGTTTGCAAGGGGCTAAAAGGAGGACTTTCCAGCTGGTGTACGTAAGGCCTGGGGATTACTGATAGGGGCAAGCATTGAAGTTTGCTTGTAGATTTCTCTGTAGATGTAAATTGTATTGTACGCATAGCACACAAATAATAACTGGCACATTTGCCCATTTTCGGGCACTGTCCAGGAATAGGAGGGCCGTTGTGCTTTGTAAAAATGAATTGTAAATTTGTATTATATATATATAACACCACAGGAATGTCTATTTCGTTGCATGGTAGAACAGTAGAACCTGAAGCATGTGCCTGTCAAGAGAATATTGAGCAGTTTATATTTATCAATTTCTTATATGGACATAAAAGTTGTTACACCTTTGATAATCCTCTGGCCTGGCGTGTACGTTTATAGTCGCCGATTATGTTGAGCTTGCCAAGCATTATTAAATTAATTATTTATTTTTGCACGCATATCAATCAGTCAACGGGAATGGGCGGTACATTCCCGGAACTGAAAGTGACATGGAAACAGCTCCACTGGCACTTACATGTACATGTGCTCAATTGTCAATCAGACCATAGATACAGAGCACGAATGCGCAATCCCATCACCCAGAAATTAAAGCGTGAGACCACCCTGGCAAAAGTTCAATTAACATTAGGGACGATCGCACTAAGGATTAGCATCAAAGCAAGTTCACGCGGCACCCAACTAATCAAGCAAGCAAGGAACAGAGGAAAAGCAAAAGAGACCGGCGGCCATGTGCTGCGGTGGAGACGGCGAGTGCCGGCCGCTGGGGTGGCTTCTGGGCCTGCCGTTCGCGTTGCTCGCCGTCCTAGTCTCCATCGTCGGCGCAATCATCTGGATCATCGGGTACCCTACTACTCCCTCTGCTAAGAGGTGCTCTTTGTTCTTTTCTTTCTTGCATGCTTCCATATCACAGCTCCTCCCCCAATTAATCCGCGCAGGCTGCCGATCTCGTGCATCTGCCCGTGCTGCCTGTGCGTGACGCTGGTGCTAGAGGCGGCGGTGGAGCTCATCAAGGCGCCGCTCCATGTCATGACTTGGTTCACCTCCAAGATACCCTGCTAGCACAGCCAGCTACCAATTAATTGGGGGTCTCGGGCTTCGTTCATCCATGTAATATCGTTGCAGATTAGTATGGCTAATGTGATGCCGATTGAGTTCCTAAGTGATGAATTTAATTATCTTTCAATTTAGTTCATCGATGTAATATCGTGGCAGATTAGGTCTGGCTATGAGATTGCTTTGCGTACATTGATGAATCAATTTGTATGTTGTTGGCAGATAATGGTTCTTGTGTTTGCTTCTTTGTTCACCTCACCTGTTCGTTGTTTTTCACTTGAATTGAGAAGGCTCCTCTCTTTTCATCTTCCATGGTGGTGAGCAGAGCGCAACTTTACCATGGATGTATCTGTACCGCATCCGACCGAGCTGGAACTATAAGATCACCCATTTGCATGCCCAGTGATGTAGATGTGTCGGGCGTGCCCCAATCTTTCTCATAGGTGCATGCATCTTCAATATACTCGACAATATTTCAGGGGAATTCTCGCAACAGTTCATCCTTTGTCCTGAGGGGCAGCCGTGGTCATATGTCATTTGCTCAACATGGCATGCAAGATTTAGTCCTAAGACATTTCTAATCCGTATATAGCCCCAAAAGGCCGGAATTTATGAGATATAACCTTCAAATCTTAATTTGACACATGGATGAGATATAGTTCCATTTTAATTGATCTCTTTTTTTAATGAAAACCTGAATTTGATTGATGAGTTTGAGAAGAATTTAAATTCTAACTAGAGGACATATTCCCCAAAGCTTATGAAACATCATTGGAAAACCTTGATCTCACTCAAATGTCAGCCAACTATTAGATTAAACTCAAGCTACTATGCGCATCAGTGCATATGTGTAAGTAGCAGTTTCTACCTATATGAATCGTTGTTGGAACAAAACCTGATTCTCCAATTTTTCATGCTTACTCGCCTGACTTATAAAACATGGTTAACCAAGAGGATATTTATTTTCATGCTATAGTTCATAATAGCCAAATAAACATAGAAAACATTATTGATAGTGTAGCATATAACATGGAGTATAGAGTAGGAAGAGCACAGATTCAGATGTCAACGCCAAGCAAGAGCAAGGGAATTGAAAGAGTTGAGTTGAAAGGAGGAAGGTGAATAATCAAGGAACGATTTTTTATAAACATATATAAATATAAAACGATTTGTAGGTTAGAACAACAAGAAGGCCTTAGTGTTATCAAGTTAATTAAAAACTCAGAGTTATATTCTTTTAAAGTACTTCAAATGGGTTAAGTTTTTTTTTGAAAGAACAGGAGGGGAGAGGCCCTACTGATTATATTAAATATTTAGTAAAGAGAGATAGCCTAGCACAAGTGTTCTTCAAATGGGCAACTACCTAGACCAAGAAAAAGAAATCAAACTAAAGACTCAAACTTGCCTTTCTTTATGAAACAATTGATGGCTATCTATCTAATCTAAACTATATTAATTGAAGTGGCGTCGTCCGCCCGCCCCTCCTGTTTTATTTGCCTGTCTCTCATATTAACGAATCAGAGGCATCGTCCGCCTGCCACTCCTGTTTTATTCTGCCTGTTCTCTCATATTAACGAATCAGAGTTGGAATCGGCATTAAGGCCATGTTGGACTCAAATAAAAATAAAACAAGTGCTCTCTTCTGGATTGAATAATAAAATAATACGGCAGCTTGGCCAATCCTATTACTTAGTAGATAATTAATGAAATCTCATAAGACTAGCCATAGTCCGCACCAATCCGACTTACTGATATTGCCTACTGTTGCCTTCTATGTAGATGATCTCTCATAAATACCATCTTTCTTGAAATAGTACAAACAGCAGCAAAATCTCTCTCTTTAACAAGATTAACGTCAAATAAAAATGCACCAAATTGATGAACAAAGGAGTTCACAGAATTACTATGATCCACCTGTAAAATCACATAAGAATTTTCTGCGACAGTGTTTTGAGGAGCCATGTGCTTATCATCATCTATCCGATGCGTTGTTATGTGACAATATCCGATGTTGGGCATCTGTATATACCGAGCCAATGGATAATCTGCAGTCAATTTTGAAGCTGTGTCCGCTACAAACTATACGGCTTGGAAGCCGTGTCTGGTGAATCGAAACCAACTCGGTGTTTCTATTTTTTCTACGGTTTTTCATTTGCGATCAAATCAAGGTTTCTAATTGTGATCAAATCAAAATTAAAAAATAACTAGTTGTTAGTTTCTAAATTTCCAACAAATATGTTACGTAATCGGTCTATTTTAGTTTGATGTTGGCTTAATAAAATAAATATTAACTCTCGTGAGTCGAGTTCATATACATAATATGTTGTGAAAAAAATAGACAAACCACAAACTTGGTCGCGCATGACGCCGCCGCTAACCAACTCTGTGCTCATGTACGCGTTGTCGACAACCTAACAGTTGCCCTGGTCCGAGAGTGATGTTGTCAATCTGACTTGCAGGCATATGCACCAGGGCGTCCACACTTGTTGTGCAATAGGTAGCGTTATAGTTGCCACATTGTCTGTTTCTTTTTTGCAAAACAAGACACTGAAAATGATATCTACCGTAGAGGGCTCTGACGGTGATGATGTATAACCAAGCAAAGCGGGTCCCATGTTTGTCATATCCTCTTTTTCCTTTTCCACCCTTGTATGGTAGCAGTCGAGCGCATCATTGAATAGTATATCAAAAGATATGTGTGTGAAAACATAAACTTGTAGGTCTGACATTTACTATCGTTCCACAAACCATTACGGCTGCTCTCATGAAGCACTTGTCTGTGCTTTGCCTATCATTGCCGTTAGCCCGCCCTGTAGCCGTGAATTTTGCTGGCGTGCCCTGTATTACATGCTAATGCCAACCCTGTGTCCTATTGTTGAAGTTAGTTTTTTAAGCTCGTAGCAACTTACGAACTCCTTGCTAGTTTATCGTACATATGGATGGAACCTAATGGATGGTTATTAAACAATGAGGACATGCTAAATTGAATTACTAAAAAAAAATGGGAATGATACATAGGGAAAAATATTTACTTCCCAGAAATTGAAACATATATACAACCCACTTCATGACCTGTAAATTTTTTTTCCATTTTTTTGTTTTTGCTCTTTTGGATTTCTTTTGATGGAAGGAGCTCCGCAACTTTCATTTGCCCTTCATGTTCGATCAAAAAGGAAAATAGAGGAGGAAGCTGACTTCATTTCAGCTTTGATCCATCCTTCTTGCCTACTTCTTGTTGCCATTCAACTTAGTGTACTATAGAAGCACACAAAAGATGCTATACTGGACATTCGCCAAAAAAACAAAAAACAAAATAAAGACGCTGTAGTGGACCTAAAGGCTACCCGTAGAAATAGCCCTATGAGCCCACTTGCTTGCCAGTTCTACTACCTTTATTTCACAATACTTTTCGTTTTGAATTTGGGCATAGGAACTAAAAGGAGGTGAAAAGATTTGACGCACGTAGGGAACATGATGGAGAGAGAGATGCAGGCATATTATGAAGAGAGAATGGTGAATTGAGACGACACCATGACAAGTATTGTGAGAGAATTATTGAATCCTAGAATGACAAGTATCGTGACCATCCATGTGACGCCCTCCAACTAAACTCGGAATCCTGTTGCATTTATATCAGCATCTGTTACCACAGTAGTCCACATTTGTTTCTGCGTTATTGAAAACATTGAAATCACTAAAAATGTTTTTTGCATGTAGTAAAATGGTTATGTTGGATTCATCTGATATGTATTTTCAAGATTCTGTAGTTCAACGAGTACAAGCACAGAAGGTTTTATTCCCTGTGTTAGCCTGACCGACCTGTACATGCCTTTGTTTACTGCGGGCACAATGGATTTCAGTTGTGGATTCGAAGGCAGCTTTTGCTACAGGCCATGCTCTTGCTGGAGGGAAAGGGGTTAACCGCCACCTTATGATGAAAGCGCCTGTACGAGCTGTATAGAATATAGATCATTCTGTCATGTCTGCATGCATGAGCTGCACTTCTTGGATTTGGAGCCCTGTGCAGTGTAAAGAAGGATCGTCTACCTACTCATACTTGAGGGGATGCTTTTTGAGACCTGATGCTGCATTTTCATATCAGGAAATCGCACGAGGCAGCAGAGGCGCCCTTTCCGTTCCGGCCGGCGGCTATCTCCCCAAGACAGTGCCATGAGGCGATGTCGTTGATCATTGCTCCATGTGCAGGAAGATGGATGCGCTTGTGCTGTGGCTCGTGATCCTGGGGCCTCGGGACTGCAGAGCTGCCGCAACGAATACAACTCACACCGTGGACTCTGGTTCCTTCTCTTTCAGTGCAACCACACTCGCCGGAGCCGCCGTGCTGCTTTAATTCCAGATTATAATAACGTCACCTCGACCAGCTGCTGATCAGTGATCCCTCGCGTTCTCCTCATGCAAAAATAATCCGCTGGCTGGGGCCCGGCTACAATTGTTAAACAGAGGGATAGCCTACGTTGTTCTGTGCTCTGCTCGACTGCTCTGGTTCTGGACCGAGGTGTGCGCATGTGCTTTGTGTCACTGTCCAAGTTGGCTTCTTGGGTAGCAGTACGTGCATGAACCAGGAATTGGAAGCTTCGTTTTGATTGCTTGGGTTGCGTGGGGTTCCTGCCAAATGCCCATGGTGGCATTGATTGTATTGGATGACGACATGCGAGATGAGCGAGATTTTTCTTCGCTTGGAGGTTGACGACTGGGTACTGTAGCTTCGCGCTTTGCTGGCGGATGCATGTTCTTGGCACTGTTCCATTTTCTTGTTATTGGACATTAAACTTGTGACGTGGGCAATTTCAATCAAATGGTGTCGCTAGCTGATCGTATGACGTTCAAGGAGTGAGTGATAACTTAAGGATCTTGCTAATTTTCAGTTGACTGAAATGTTAAGTAACTTTTAATTACTACTTTGAGCCATTAGATCTAGTTAATTTTCAGTTGATTAAAACTTTAGGCAACTTTCAAGCACCGCTTTGAGTCATCGGATCTAGATCCAATGATTTATAATTATTATAGATTTAATTCTATAAAAAAAAATTAAAACACAAAGTAACAAACCATGGATTGAAAGCTTTCAGTCAATTAAAAGGTAGGAAATATGTTATAATTATTATACATATAATCCTATAAAAGAACAATCAAAATATAAAGTAACAAACCATCAACTGAAAACTTTCAGTCGATTAAAAGCTAGGAAATATGATAATTTAAAGATGGTGACCATTCAAGTGAAAGAGGTAGTGAGAAAACAATAATACAAGAGTGAATTAGGAAAGTACCATTGCAATGGGACCGGAGTTGTCAAATACTGTTGAAAAGATCCAGAGGTGCTGAGTACTATCGCAGACGTTTTTCAGCTGAGAAGTACTGTTGCCGTAACATTTTCCATCCAATGCAGCTTGCAATTAGGTTTTAGGGAGATAATTTTTCAAAATTTCAATTTTACCTCTCTACCTGTACGTTCTAGTTCAACCCTAACAGAACAGCTGCAACCCACGCCGCCTTACTTAAGCTCAGGTTGGGCCACCTTCCGCAGGAGCAGGACCGCTATTATTTGTATCAAAATTTTATAATGAATGTCGCTTGTTTCGTGACTTTGGCAGAGGATCGGAATACGCGATTTGCGAATGTCCACCACACGAAGGCTTTATCCCTCCCCAGTGCTGCGGGGAGGAAGCTTTGCATTCGGCCGCCAAGCTGTAGTACCCCTAGGATGTAGTAGCTAGTCAACCAACCAGTACAAATGCTTGAAGCGATACCACCAAGCTCTTTTGTATCCTGGAAGGGGGAAAAGATTAGAATATCAGATGTGAAAGAAAGCGAGATGAGAGAACAAAGAAACGAACATGTTCTGCCTCTCTCATGCTCTCTAGTCCACCTTCCACGCTACATGAGGGGACCAAACTAAAAGGCCTGGAACACAAAACCTCAAAGTGCTGGAGCTTCAAACGGAAGGAGTAAGGTAACTTCTCAAGCTACAAGCTTCTTTCTCTCTCCAGCCCTGACGAGAGGGAGCGCTCAGACAACGGATATGGCCAAGCTAAGCTGGTGAAGGGCCTTGGTCCATTTGTTCGGAAAAAAGGGGCCTTGTTCGCCTCCGCTATTTTTTTCTGTAAAGTATAACTTGATGGTTAGTAGTATTTGTTAACTTGTTATCAATATATGCCGTTTTGGTTTCGACCATCTTTTTCTCCTACCGAACTGATTGGGGTCTTAATTTATGGTTCTTTCGGTTGTCAAGGGAATAAAGAGTGGGTTCATTTTATTAATCGGATATGAGATATGCATCTATGATCACCGGCCTTTATTCACTTATTATTGTTCACATATTCTCGACAGCAAAATAAAGTGATCATGCTACCGTCATTACAAGAAAATGGACTTGTAGTCACCAAGTTTTAGTGACCAAGAATTTTCTGTCTTTGATGGTCACTATAAGTTGATCGATACTGACCAAATTTAAAGTTTTTCGGTGGACATACATTTTTAGTGACCAATGTGTATGGTCATTGGATGGTAAATATATATTGTTATCAAGGGTGTCTTGGTTGCTATATAGTTTTAATGACCAACATATGAAATTGTTGGTCACTAAATATGTATAGTGACAAGGTTATAGTCACCAAAGTATGACCATGTTTATTGGTTACAAAATAGCTATTCTGACTAATATTACACATATAGTGACCAAGTACATCTTGGTGACTAGTGGTCTTTTTTTCTTGTAGTGCGTTAACAATTTTTTGGTAAGAACGTTCTTTCATGCACGCAAAGGTACGTAAGGCCTGCCGGTCCTGCGAACCACACACCACTATGCCTAACACGGCTGTGGATGCAAGCCAGTTCAAGAAACACGATATAAAAGGTGACGCGTCAGTTAGCATCTGACAATTCCGTGGAAGATGCAAGGAGTTTTTGAGGTCACCAGATCGGCTATCAAGCTAGTGTTTTGTTCGTTTCTCTATGCCCACATGTGTGACATGTACGCCCGGTATGCATCTGCTTCCGGTCAAATAATTGGCCTCTGGTTGCATGAATGTACGTCGTGTTGATCCAAGTGAAGGCGACACAAAAGTTGTTATCTTGCTTTTTGAAGGTTCCTCACAAATAATAACGAAGAAAGGAATTGCTTCTCCATGTGGCGACATCCATGATTGAGACTGCAGCGAAGGTTCTGATCCGTTCGTGGGCATTGCTGCTACAGAAGAAATATGGAGGACTTGATTGTTTGGTAAAATTCGTGGTTTCCAAATTGTCGCATTCTGAACTTTGAAGTTATCAGTGATTAATGTTTTAAACAGTTATGTGTATATAATATGATTCCAACAGATGTACTTTGCCCAGTTCTTCCTACTCACAAGGTTTCCGGAAATCAGCACCTCGCTCTTCAAATATCCTGATAGCTTTGAATGTACTTTCTCTCCATCTACTTTGGACACTATGAAACGTCGAAGGGAATAACCGGTTCCGAATAACAATACAATAGTGAGGTGCTTGGGCAACCATTGATAGTTACAATATGCCTGCATTTCCCCGTTCCTGCGGAACATTTGTTGAGAGTGCGACCCGTATTTAACCAAATCGGTCCAATCCAAAATGGGCTGGCAAAGATGATCAATTTGGTGTCCCGGTCATATATAACAGTGATATGAATTGCAACTTGCAAGTCACAGTATAGCTAACAGCAATGGCAGTGGCCAACCCATGTCCAATCAGGACTTTGCTACTGTTCATATACTTCGTCACATATTTTTGGATAATGATATACTTCGTGACATAACTAATAAAACATAAATAGCCCATACAATATTCAAGAAAAGTAGTTATTAATTTCCTTAAGAGTCAGGCTATCCATTTATTAGCGTGTATAATGTTGTGTGCTTATTCATTTTCAATTTGTGGCCGATAGTAGAACTTCTCTATCATTTTAGATTGAACTGCTTGGTGTAATTGTTATTTTCATCATCGAACACGAATCCAAAGGATCATGGAGGACACCTCATTGGACTCACCAACTACCTGACTTTGACCCCTGCATGGATAGAAAGCCGAGGAAACGTGAAGAGTTCGCCCGGGGCATCTTCACGTAGCTTTCTGTAATCCAAGTTTTTGTTCTTTCTTCATCAACTACTACTAGTAGATAACTAACTAATACTAACATGAACTGGACCCATGTGGTCCGGCCGTACATGATATGCAGCCTGACAGCCTGTGTTCCTTCATGTGCGTATCATTAGTCAAGAAACCAATCGTTTATCCTTCTGAAGGCCTGAAGATTCGATCGCCATTACCATCCTGAGTGCCTCACCCTTTTGGGGATCCAAAGCATGCATATAGAGCGAAGCAGTTGATGACTTGTGCCAAAAGCATGAGAAACGTATGCTCCATAGTGTCAATTCCTCTGCTTTTCTTCTCAGAAAAGCAGTGGAATATTTTGCCTTTTCGATCTGTCCCCGTCTAATTTGACAGCGAAATAAACTGTTCATGTATGAGGAGCTGTCGCACATAGCGCGCCTCCTGCATGCTTTTTCTCTTTTTGATTGAGGGCGCATTTCCAACTTTTACTGCATTCTCCTAAACAAGTACTCCCTCAGTTCTAAATTATATAACACTTTAGCTTCTTCAAGTTTTCTCAAATTATAAGACACCTCACATCCTAATATATCTTTCTCTCTTTTCAATACATCCTTATCTCTATCTCTCTCCTTGTGTACTTCTTAATTCCTATGCCCGAAGCTAAAACATCCTATAATTTAAAACGGAGGGAGTAGTACCAACTTAACACCAATGAGGCAATGACTTCTGTCCGGAGGATCCTTAGCTCTTATGTAACCTTGTAACCTTTCGCTTACATTATCAGAAAAAAAAAGTTATAAAAAAAACAATGATTAATTTTTTTTAGATAATGGAAACAAGAGTTTCCGGCAAACAATGATTAGTTGATTACTTAGCTGATGACCTCTGTGAAGGATCGATCCTTAGCTTCTGAGTAACCTTACCACCTTTATAAAAAAAAATATCTTAAAGACATGTTGAACTCTTGTGTCAGCCATCAGAAAAAAAAAGGGACAATACAGAATTAAAATTGATGAGGAAAGCGAAGAATGAGAGGGGGCGTCACTGAACCAAAGAATATGGAAGCTCGGGTACACGTACGATTCACTACGAGTCTACGACGTCGCCAGCATCCGTCCAGCCGGACAGCGACGCCCCAACCGCCGCTCCCGCGCGGCGCGCCTATAAGTCCCCTTGCCCGGGCATCCACATGGCCGCACCGCCCACACACGGGTCGCCCGCCGCACGAGCATTACCCGCGCGAGCTTTTAACTCCCGCCGCGGACACTGCACTAGACTAGCTAGCTGCCAGAGCCGGGAATACATTACGCCATCTCGGGACACGCGAGTTCCCGAGAGATAGGTACACACGTCCACGTACTGATCGGTTGCCTGTGAGGATGATGATCGGCAAGAAGGCGGCGCTGTTCGGGTTCGTGCTGCTGTGCGCCGTGCTCTGTCACGGGGCGATGGCACAGCGGTACAACGCCATATACAGCTTCGGCGACTCCATCTCCGACGCCGGCAACCTCTGCGTCGGCGGCTGCCCGTCGTGGCTCACCACGGGTCAGTCTCCATACGGCATGACCTTCTTCCACCGCCCCACCGGCCGCTGCTCCGACGGCCGCGTCATCGTCGACTTCCTCGGTAATTAATTAAGCTCGTTGTTACCAGCTTGTCACTGTTAGAAAGAACTCGAATTGAACCTGACAGAACTCGCGGTAAGTGCAGCCGAGCACTTTGGTCTGCCGTTGCCGCCTGCGTCCAAGGCCGGGGGCGACTTCAAGAAGGGCGCCAACATGGCCATCATCGGCGCCACCACCATGAACTTCGACTTCTTCCAGTCCATCGGCCTCAGCGACAAGATTTGGAACAACGGGCCACTCGACACGCAAATCCAGTGGTTCCGCCAGATCCTGCCCTCCGTCTGCGGCAAGGGTACGTACTCTACGTTTTTATTACTTTAAATTCCACCGGATTAATCAGCCGACCAATCATACGGTTCCTCTCTGCTCATCTCCTACTAACTGGCGATCCGAGTACTAACGCACCAACGAATAATTCCGCCGTGTATCAAGTATAGTAGTTATTAATAGTTCGGAGCATTTTTGGTTTAGATTGCAAGAACTACCTGTCCAAGTCACTGTTCGTCGTCGGCGAGTTTGGCGGCAACGACTACAACGCCGCGCTCTTCTCCGGCCGCACCATGGCCGAAGTGAGAGGCTACGTGCCCAAGGTCGTCAGCAAACTCATCCGTGGCATAGAGGTACTCACTTGATCATCACTCTGACCTCTCCATCAGGATTCAGGTGGCCCTGTTTGCATTGGCCACTCATAGCCCAGTACACGACTGTGAACTGTATACCCTGTTTCCATTGGCCACTCATAGCTCATTACACGACTACGAACTGTACGAGAATGCGGCCAAACAGTGCATATCAATTATTCAACGACCTATAATAATTAACAAAATTAACATGGTGAATGTATATGCATAATTGCAGACGATAATCACGACGGGCGCGACCGACGTCGTGGTGCCAGGGGTGCTCCCGATCGGGTGCTTCCCGATCTACCTCACTCTCTACGGCACCTCCAACGGCGCCGACTACGACGGCGACGGCTGCCTCAAGAGCTACAACGGCCTCTCATCCTACCACAACTCGCTGCTGAAGCGGAGCCTCTCCAACCTGCAGAGGACGTACCCGCACGCCAGGATCATGTACGCCGACTTCTACTCCCAGGTCATCCACATGATCCGGGCGCCTCAGAACTTCGGTGAGTCACAGTCACCATTTATTTCTTGTTTTTGTTTACTTTTTCTAAGGTTCATCACTCGGTCAATTTAGCTCTCCTGAGAAGCACCACGACCTTGGTGTTGGTTGATGCCAAGACAATTTGCTTAAAATATTCTCACATGCTACTGTCTAGTGTCCTAATACCTTGTTGGAGTAGTTAGGAGAAATTCCAGTTTAGCTGACATCCCTGTCCCGAGCAGCAAGGCAAATATCCTTTACTATCTTCCAGACCTTTAGGCTTTAGCGCTTTGTGTCCTAGAATCCAGTTGGCGTGACAGAGTTGTAAGTTTCAGAGATCACAGCATCTTCAGCTTAGCCTAGTAGGTCAGGGGCCCACTGGGCAGTATATATCTGCGTCAAGGATATATATCCAAAGCATGTTCAAGGATGTGCTAGAAAGCTTAGTGACAGCATGCATAAAACTATTAAATACTGTAGATTGATAACCTACTGTAGACTGATTATTATGCCCTGTGGTGGACCATGCATGACCTTTGTCCACAATCCACATAGTTTGGGAATCAATACCTCATAATCCAGTTGTCATGAGTCATGTCTTCTAATCATACAACCAGTTGTGATGAGAAAAAATTATGTGGTGGTGTATTATTGTACTAGTTAGATAGAGAGGAAGGCTATCATTGTGAGGGCATCTATCAGACATATTCTCAAAATAAAGATCCATATATTATCATGATACTAGTAGCTTCAAAGCTCATATACCGGCTCTTTCACATGCAGCGACGTATATTGAAAAAGGTTACTGCAAAGGCAAAAGAAACTCGTAAATTAAATAAACAAATACAAGGCATATGTTCATAACAATTTACAAGACCATGATCTTCTTTTCATGCACCAGTAATCTCGCCTCAATCATGTTCCACAACGGTCACTATAGTGTTCAGTTCACGTGACGGGAGCTCACGAGCACGCATTACGAGTCAGGCTTATCAAAGTGTAACCACCCTAGCTAATTAGCTGACCTAGTGAAATGACCTTTGATGTTTCAGGGCTCAAGTACGGTCTGAAGGTGTGCTGCGGCGCCGGCGGCCAGGGCAAGTACAACTACAACAACAAGGCGCGGTGCGGCATGGCCGGGTCCAGCGCCTGCGCCGACCCCGGCAACTACCTCATCTGGGACGGAATCCACCTCACGGAGGCGGCCTACCGTTCCATCGCCGACGGGTGGCTCAAGGGGACCTACTGCAACCCGGCCATCCTCCACTAATTCGATGAAGCTAATAGCGAGCATTCATAATGCGTGAGTTGAGATGCGTGTTGTTTGTTTAGGGTCAATCGCCATGTGGCGTCCTAGATTCGTTCTTAGCTGTGTCAGTGTGGATGGAACAGCAAGCGAGTGATGGCCTTCTGTTTGGTTGTTGATTATTCATGGAGGGTTGGTTATTTAGGCTGCTTGGTTGTCCATGGGGAGAATAAGGTTTCAAGCCATAGCCCAAAGATCTGGATCCGACGCGAGAGAGAGAGAGAGAGAGAGAGAGAGAGAGAGAGAGGGAGAGGGAGAGAGAGAGACGAGGCTGCGCTCGTGTGGGGTGAGCGAGCCGCGAGCGTAGTTGGCGGCTGCGGGGTCGACTGAGGCGCGTGGCTTGGCGAGGTCTCGCTACGGCCAGGCAGGGCGAGGTGGCGACAACGGCTTGGCAAGGAGCGTGGAGGAGCGGACAATGGTGACGCATGCTAGGATTAGAAGCATTTGGTGAGTTGGTGTGGGCTGGGCTGCTCGCCTCTAAATCTGAGTAAGAAATTAGCACTGGTGGGCCGTATGCGAGGCCGCGAGGGGAAAGAATAACACTGAGCCTAATTTTTTGGGTTGATAGCGGGCTGCCTCTTAGCGGCCGTGCCACGGGCCATGTCTCGTGCCTAGGGGTCGGCCAATGGTTCTGTTCTGGCCCAGGCCTGGTTTTTACCGTGTCGTGCCGGGCCAATATAACTGGGTCGTGGGCTAGCCCATTTTTCGCCAGCCCAGATGCCCTGCTATAGCTGCCAGCTCTAAGAGAATTCCTTTCTTTACCCTAAAATAGTTCTCTTTTTTTTTTGCCTCTTTTGAAATGAATTTTCCTATCCAAATCCAAGCCTAATTTTGGTTTCTTTCTAGCCCTTATGTTAGTTTGTGCATGTAATGGTGTTAAGTAAGAAGTGAAATGACCATTTTACCTCTAATATATAAAATCAACCATTTTAGTTTATCTTTGTATTCTTTGTACGGATATTTGTTTGCAATTATGAAATAAAAAAACATAATAGCACAGATATTTTTTATATAATTCTGAAGTATGTTTTGCAATTATTAATTAATTCAATAATTGTGTGGATATTTTTTGCAATGATGAGCTAAAAAATTCTCAAACATAGACAAACTGAAATTCATCGCAAAAAAGAAAAGACCAACTGAAATGGTTGATCTTACACTAGGAGTAAAATAGTCATTTCATCTGCTATTTGACACCGTTACATGCAAAAACTAACGGAAGAGTCAAGAAAGGAAATAAAAATAGGGAAGTTTATTTCAAAAGGATCAAGAGAGAAAGAGGTGACTGTTTTATGGCAAAAAAATAATTCTCTCCAATATTAAATCAAATAATTGGGACACTGAAACCACCAGCTTCACTGCTTGAGAAACAGAGATTTAGAGTTGGTTCTGCCACTGTTTAGGACTAGTTTTTGCACGTGTGACCCGCACGTTGCCATTGTTCTACAACGCTAGCACATAGTAAATGAAAACATATGTTAAAATACATGATAATAGTACATCTTCTCACTAATGTTGAAAAATGTGTGATTAGAGAAGGATTTATGCTACGCAAAGTCCAACTACTGCGGTCTTTTGGACTCGCATCATTCCTCGCTCCTACGAGCATCCAGAAGCAATGGTTTAGCTTTGTGCACGCTTGCGATACGCACACACATGGACAATCACCAAAAGTGCTACAAAAATAATTACATGAACTTTACAGTCCTACTATAGAGCACTTTATCATATTTCCTATTTTTAAACCATGCTAGAAATATCAAACTCTAAACAACTTCAATGAAAAATATACAAAAAGAAAGATAGCCAGCATTCATCCTCACCTGTAGGCTCGCAGATAAATAATGAGCTCATGTGATGTAAAATAAGATAATTAATACTCTTATGTGCATCCGGATAGGCTTCACACCAGATAGACACACTCAATGGCTCAATGCAGAATTGCGTTAGGCTAGTGGACTCACAGATTTAGGACCCTAAAAGATACAGAATTGCCTTAGGCTAAAAACAAATTTCAGATATGTACGAAGATTACTTTGTTGGGCACAAAACTAAATTTGAGACTGAAATAGATGAAGAAGTATTACTACTGAAAGAAGGCAATGCAACACATAAAAATCTATCAACTTTCAGATTTCCTCATCTTCCTTTTAAGTACTTTCACAGTTGCAATTGAAAGGTTAGTGCATCAAAAAGTTGCATGTTTTAACTCCATTAATGGTCAAGCTTAACATTTGCAACATTCGAGTGTCTTTGCATAAGATCAAATACAAAAGTAAAAAATCACTGTTCACAGTTCAAAAGAAACAAAAAAGACAGCAACTTAAAGAATATGTCATCTCAACAGTATTGTGAAGCGTAGTCCTGTCACAACGAGAGGACAAATTGAACAGATAGCACGGCCATTTGTCGAAAGATTAAATTCTAGGTGGGGCCCATGCATATTCAGGAACACAATAGGAGATTCCTAATAGTTTAAAGAAAATCTCTGATGTCCGAAACTTCACCTAGTTTTCATGTATAGAAGTAGCAAACTGAATCCACTAACAATCTTGCTCCTGCTATCCTTTATCATTCGAGGTACATACCCTGCAAAGAACACCACACTTCATTATTAAAACAGAGTGTTCCTAAATTGCAGTTAGACATCTCAACTTTGTAAGTAGGTCACATCGAGTAATGTCATCAAATATTTCTATGACAAGATCCAAATCCATACCATCAATTAGTGCCTAGCTAATTTGATATATGAACACCACATCGCCTACTTCGCACTCTCTATCATACAAACTATCACACAAATGTAAATCTGATTGCGTATAGATCAGAGGAAAAAAATGAATAATGGAAGGTGTGATGCATCAACCTCAACACAAAGACTGTCAAATCCTGGAGTTGAAGCATCATCTCCCACCCACACAAGCTGAGTTGCCTGATGTGCAGGTCCATATCAATCTCTAATACTTTGTTCATGTGCCTGTACAAAGATATACCTATGAATCGATATTATGCAGCTGATCCACCACCAGAAGTTATCTGAAAAAGATAGTTCGCTAGTGCCCATCCAAGCCAACCTACCTGCCATTTTGAAGCATCATGTGGATTAGCAAAAATGCATCCCTACTTGCTTTTGGCATTCTCACAGTAACCACCAGATCAAGATAGCTGACCAAAAAAAAAAAAAAAAGAAAACAATATAGGACACTAAAACCCAATTTTTCAAGTTATATTTGAAGGCACACAACATTAGTGTGTTTCAAGAGACATGGTAAAAAAAATTTATAGCATATATATAATATTATCCCAGAGGTACACAACATTGCATCAATAGGCAAAAAGGACAAAAAAACAAAAGAAGAAGGGCTTCGACCCCACCTATTATAGAATTCCAGCTTCAACCTTTTCTGAATTAAAACTTCCAGCTCCAAATCTCTTTCACGATCTGGAATAGGGTTCTAAAGCCACGAATCTAAAGTTGCTTGGTTCGACTTCTTGATATACTGAAAAATATATGTAAAACCAGTAGTAACAGTATTCACAAAAGATAGGACCATCGGATAATGCACGCTATCATCGGACATTATTGACAGCGCATTCCCACCAAGATACTAACTCTGTTATTGCAAGAAGTACATACAACATTATTTATTATGATCTACATAATTTTTTTTTCTCGAACACGCAGGAGAGCTGCGTATCTTTATTATATAGAGAAAAGAGAGTGATCCATACAAAACCCCTCAGGCTAGGACCGAAGCAAGAGGGGTGGTTACATACTCACACGGTGTCCTTTTATAAATAAACTCACAAGAAAACTTGACCAAAGAAAACAAAAAGAAAACAAAAGCTAGCCCTGGCTAAGCAATCTTCCTAGACCAATCTCACTGAGCCCTCGAGCTGCAGTGAACACCCAGAGTTGTGCCTCCAACTTGAGATTGGTCAAGGCCGTCTGGATGTTGGGCGAAGCTCTTTCAAAAACGCCTGCGTTCCTGTGTTTCCAAAGTGTCCAAGCGCCTAGAATAATTAGAGTATTCAGTCCCTTGCGATGTGTCTTCTCGACCCTTTTACTGGCCCGTGTCCACCAAGAAGCAAATTCACTTTCATCCATCCGAGGGGCTAGCCATTGCAGGTTGAATACTTGAAACAATTTGAATCAAAATTCCCTTACGAAGACACAGCCGACCAAAATATGCTGCACTATTTCTTCTTCCTGAGAACAGAGAACACATTGTTCAGGATGATCCAGGCCTCTCTTTGCTAGCTTGTCTGCTGTCCAACACTTGTTCTTAATGGCAAGCCACAAGAACATTTTGCATTTGGGTGGCGCCCAGGACTTTCAGAGATGTTTCCAAGGCTCAAACGTGATTGATCCTTGAAAAAACATCTTGTATGCATCTTTGGAGGAGAAATATCCTGAGACATTATGCTTCCAAAGGTGTTGGTCATCACTGTCAGAGAGAGTAATGCCGGCAAGTAAATCCCAGAGAATGAGATACTCAATAAGACCATTGATCAATAAACCTCCACGAATATCCCTCACCCATGTCAGATCTGTGAATGCCTCCTTCATAGTTTTGGAACAGATAATACGGCTCGACACTACTCCAACCACTTCATGAGCAAGATCTACCAAAGCACAACCATGTAGCCATCTGTCTGACCAAAATAAGGTATTTTTCCCATTCCCGAGTTGAGAGACAATAGATATGGCGAACATAGCTCGCGCATTAGGGTGAGTGGGAATCTCCAAACCTACCCAAGGCCGATCAGATGTGGTTTTTTGGAGCCATAGCCATTTCATTTGCAGAGCCCAACTCATCACTTGCAGATTTTGAATTCCCAAGCCACCAAGGTCTAGGGGCCTCTGCACTTTTTCCCATGCCCCTAAACAAGATCCTCCAATTGCTTCTTTTCTGCCTTTCCATAAAAATCCCCTTCTAATTTTATCTATGGCCTTGATAAACCACTTTGGGACGTTGATTGCAATTAGGATGTACATTGGTATAGCTGATAGTACAAAGCGTACTAATGCAGCCCTGCCAGCAAGGTTGAGGAGAGAAGCTTTCCAACCTGGTAGTTTGTCTGCTATCTTCTCAATCCACGCCAGTAGGTCACCTTTGCAAAGCTTCTTATGTGAGATGGGAAGACCAAGATATGTGCATGGAAATGCCTCGGTTGGGCAGCCCAGGGATGATTCCACCATCTGTTGTACATGCTCCTCACACTGGATTGGGATCACACAGCTCTTTTGTAAATTAGTTTGCAGCCCGGAGGCCTCCCCAAAGTAGCGTATGATTTCCTTGGTTACTTGCAGTTCAGCTTCAACGGGCTGGATGAAAAGGGCTACGTCATCAGCATATATGGAGATATGATGGTTAGTTGCTTGCCAAGATAGAGGCTGTAGCAGGCCTTGTTCTCCCGCCTTCATGAATAGGCTATTCAGGACGTCCATCACAATTATGAAGAGCATTGGCGATAATGGGTCTCCCTGCTGGAGACCACGCTGATGTGTGATGATATCCCCGGGTTCACCGTTCAATAACACTTGTGTAGAAGCCATAGTTAGTAGATTGGAGATTAAGTTGCACCATCTTTGACCAAAGCCCAGATAAGACAAGACCTCTAATAAAAAGGACCATGAGACTGAATCAAAGGCTTTAGAAATGTCTAGCTTTAGAAACAAACTTGGGGTCTTTTGTCGGTGAAGCAGCCTGACCGTCTGTTGCACAGCCATGTATGCTCTGGTTTGCTGCAATCAAATTATTGAGCTATGGGGCCAACCTGTTAGCCAAGATTTTAGTAATTAGCTTTGCAAAGCTATGTACTAAGCTGATTGGCCTAAAATCCGATGGAAGAATAGCATCAGCCTTCTTAGGAATAAGCGTGAGATAGGCTGAATTTTACAATCCCAATTTTAGAATATTGCCTTGTTGCAGGATTAGTATTGCAGCCATGAAATCTGCTTTGATCAACGGCCAACAAGCTTTATAGAATCGTCCCGTATATCCATCTGGTCTAGGCGCCCGATCTGATGGTAAAGTTTTAATTGTTGCCCATACCTCATCCTCTGTAATAGGGACATCTAAATCAGCCAGGTCAACCCCATCCGGATGAAAAAAGGGGAGATCAAGTGTATGCGACCTGGGCAGGGCAGTACCAAGAAGCTTCTCATAATAGTTAAACATTGCCTGTTGCTTCTCATCCTCGGATGTGACAATATGGTCCTCCACTTGTAGCTTAGTGATCATGTTCTTCTTTTTCTGAAAACGAGCTTGGATGTGGAAATAAGAAGTGTTTGTGTCACCTTCCTTGAGATGCCGCACCCTGGACCGCAAACGAGCAATAGTTCTTTCGAGTGAAGACAAAGTCAGACAGTGTTGTTTCAATTCAGCACGTAGCCAATTTTCATCCTGGGACAGAGGTCTGTTATCTTGGGCAATTTCCAGCCGATGGAGAACATCCCGGGCAAGAGAGAGTTGGGTTTTGATGTGGCCAATATGTCTTTGGCTCTATGACTGTAAGTCTTGAGTTAGCCTTTTCAGTTTAAGTGAGACACGCTCTACTGCACATACTGCTGTAATGGGCTTGCTCCACGACTCTGCACGACCTCATGGAAGCCAGGCAATTTGGTCCAGAAGCTTTCAAAATGAAACCTCTTCTTGCCTTGTGCACCATCCCTAAGACCCAATAGTAGAGGGCAATGATCAGAGAGTTCTGTAGCCTGACTTTGCAGAATGATTCTCTTTCATTTGACCAGGTGTAGCGCCTGCCCACCAACGGTATTTCGTTGAGTTCCATTTCGTTGAAAAAACACCTAAAGCATCCCATCATGGCCCTGTTGATGTTGTCATTATTCTTGTCCTCTGAGCTATAGATCAGATTAAAATCTCCCGCAACACACCATGGCCCCTAGCAGAAGGAACGCACTTCTCATAGCTCCTCTAGAAATGCGACCTTGTCAGCATCACTCTGCGGGCCATATACTCCAGTGAGCCACCAAGCTGGCTCGTCAGTAGCTTGAAACTGAACTGACACAGAATGCCGGTGTACTCTGTGGGTGACACTAGAAAAGGAGCTACTTCTCCATGCAACCAGAATGCCGCCTCGGGTTCTTTGGGCAGGGAGAAAAAGAAAGGATGCGAAATCTTGGCTCAAAAAGGAAAGCACATCCCATTCTGAAATTGAAGATAATTTCATTTCCTTTAGACATACAATGGTAGGACGACACTGATCAACGACCTTACGAACATTATCGCGCCTGGCCCTGTCATTTAGGCCGCGCACATTCCACACCAGAATCTTGGATGCCATTGGACACACGGAGGAGAGCGACCAACAGCAGATGCTCAGACCGCGGCTAGCTCGACCACCGATCGAACCTGGTCTTCCGGAGGCGCCTCTCAGCCAAATAATGCTGCCAACACAGCAATGTGCTCCCTGCTCAAAGTTTTAGAGAACATATTCATGTAACGCTCTAGAAAATCATCGAGTAGCTTCTCTTGCTCGGCGATCAGCGACAGTTTGCGGCAAACCGTGGCTGCGGCCTTATGATCAGTCTCAGGTGGTAGTTTGGCCACGTGGCGGCTGCGGCGAGGAGCGAAGTCAGCAAGGAGGGTCTTCTTCCTTCTCTTGTGCACAATTGGAGTAGGCAGCAGGTTGGCTACAGACTTGGTCACACGCCTCATAAATTCAGTAGTGAGTGATGCTCTTGCCCTGCTGCGTTGAAGTCGACGACTATAAGTGATGGGTTCGCTTGGTCGCACTGGAGCTGCAGCTACCGCCAGGGTCGATGGCTCGGTCTCAAGTTCAATCAGCCGTTGAGGAGGTAGGGGGAAGTCCTAGCCATCAACCGGCGTCATGGAGGACATCGGGAGGCAGGGACTCTCTAGTGGGTCTGGTACTAGGACAACAGCTCGAACCTGAGTTATATGAAATTCCTGTCCGGTTCTTGCCTGATTGTCTGAGCTGCATTTCATCGAACAGACAGTGAGTGTCGAAGTTGTGGCAGATGATGTTGCCACATCAGGGTCTTCTTGCTCCGCCTGCAGGAGGCCCACGTCTTCCTCCGTTGGCAGTGGACTGCTATCTGCCAACGGGAGGTCCGCGCCTACCACCGCAAGCCAAGCGTCTTCAACCGTAGTGTCCGCCCACGGGAGGCTCGTGCCTTCCACCACCGGCAGAGTTGCTTCTTCCTCGATGCCCGCCAGCGAGAGGCTCGCGCCTTCCATCGCCGGCAGGGAGTCGTCGTTCATGTTGTCCGCCAGTGGGAGGTGAATCCCTTCCATCGTCGGCAGGACGTCATTGTCTCAGATGACAGTCAGCGGGAGGCGCGCGCCTTCGACCACCGACAGAAATCCTTCCTTCTCTATGTCCTCCCGCGGGAGGCCGGAGCCGTCGACCGCCAGCAGAAGCATCTCCCCTGTACCAGATAGTGGCGGACGACTGCGGTCATTCTCCGCCGTCAGGATACAGGAAGAGGACGAGAGGCTCGCTAGCACCTCTTTGTTGAGAGGAAAGGCCTCTAAAATAAGCTCAGAAGTATGCGCAAAACTGGAGACCTTCTGGGTCGGGCCTGACCCAGGATGGAGGAATGAAGGAGGCCCAGAAGCAAGATTCAAATCAGCGAGGGCGGCGGGATGGTCAAAATGCCAGGAGCCCGTCATTTTCCCAAGGTCGGCGCCCATATTCCTGAAGCAAGGAGTAATGACTGGTGCTGCCGTATCATCAATAGCATGCGCAGCCTTCAAGGGGAAAGCCAACGGGGAGGCAGCCATAGACACCTCAGCAACGCTGGGCAATGAAGAGTACTTTTCCTCCGGTTGCTGGGCTTCTCTCATCATGTGATTGGCCGCTGCTAGGCGCGGGCCTAGCCTTGCATGAACCGAGGGACTAGGGGCCCCACCTAGCTCCTCGCGTGTCGGGCTTCGAGGATGGAAGTCGGCGATCGGGAACGCCACCGTCGCCGCCGTCGCTTGGCCTCATGCCCTTTGTCCGATGGGGCGGGTGGCGGAGGCAAATCCTCGCCGGGTGCATCCCGATTCAGGGACACAACAACGTCGATCAGATACTCGAGCCCCCGCTTCACAGGAGGGTCTTCCTCGACCAGGACCGGCGGCTCCACGATCACCAAGTCCATGGCCGTCGGGATCAGCTCAGGTCGCGAGCACCATGTTGTGAGCTTGAAGGATGAGTAGTCCCTGCGCTGTAGGGTGTCTTGATGGAGATTTCGAACCCAGCACCATTCATCGAGTAGGTGCTTTGCCGTCTCAAGCTCCCAAGCGTGAGCTGGGACGCCTCTAAGTTTGATCTCGATTAGAGTTGGCAAGGTTATGCCAGTCATCTTCATGAACCGAGACCATCGTCGGAAGTGTAGCGTGATTGGAGGTAGCTGGAAAGGAAGGCTGCCATTGAACATTCGAACTGCCACCGCCTCGTCAGGGAGGACTAGTAGCAGGTCTGCATCACCGAGCCGGTGAAGCTCCAGTGAGCCAGCCGGGAGTTCAAAGCGGGAGGCTAACTCGACCGCTAGGACGTCCACCGGCACGACTGATAGGTCTCCAATCACCAAGATGGCCAGGGTATTCCTGAGTTCATTTTCCGCCCTGGCGATCTTGGCCGAGCGATCAATAATCCGTCACGGCCGGGAAGCAGCACCAGAGCCACCGGCCTCGGCAGCTGTGGGTGGTGGGTCGCTGTTGTCGTCCTTACGCGACGGCTCGTCATCACCTTGAGACGCAGGATGCCACCGCCACGTCCGCCACCGTCGACGGTGGCCATACGCAACCGAGGCGCCGCCAGCCGCGACAGCAGAGACGACCTCGCCTTCCTTCTGTACTTGAGCCACGGCCATCGCCGGGGACGGGCATGAACCATCGCTGGCCACCACGTCCGCCGACCCATGGACGGCGGGGGTAACGTGCCGCCAGACCAAGTTCTGCTACATGCCAGGACACTTGAATCAGCGCTGCTTACGGCAATCGGCGGCGTGGTGAGACACCGAGAAACAGTTGAAGCACCTCCCCCGGAGATCCATGGGAATCGGCCGGCAGGGAGCGTGCAACTTCCGAAGGCGAGCCTTACGAGAGCGACGGCTCTCGACCCGCTACCAACCTTTAGCGTCAGGACCTTCAACGGGCGGGGTTTGATGGGGCCTTGACTTCAGGATAATCCTCGGCGGCGTGGGCTCCTTCGGTGCCGGCCGTGGCGAGGGCGGGTAGCCGGCGGCGGCCAGCAGGATGTCCTTGAACGAGGGGCCCGGAGTAGTGCTTGACGACGAGCTACTGGAAGATAACGTGGGGCTAGCGTCCCTCCATCTTTCCTCCTTCGACCTACCTTTCGAAAATGGCTGCGCGTGGGGGGACACAGAGGAGACGGACGCCGACGCCTGTGGGGAGGGGAAGGACGATGGGCTCACAGTCGGGGAGGTGGCCGCCGGGCCATGGACAGGCTCCAGCGTGGGGCTGGTGGATGGGGCGTCGGGAGGCGGAGGGGTGGGAGCGGAAGAGGCCGCCATAAGCCTCGTCCTTAGTGCATATTTCTGAATTGCAAATACTTAGGCTTTTGAGAGATACGCCAGAGAGATGAAAGGCAGCAAACCAGCGAGCTTCCGTTGCTCTCAGCTTGGCAAAATCCATACTTGTTATTCAGTAATGTAATATGCAGAGGAACAGCTCCAAGATAAAAAAAAAATTGGTTTGGATTTGCACACGCTGTCTGTGTAATGCATTGGACATTATCCCTAAACATCCAAACTATGATTGACCGTATGTATCGACGATTCGACATACCTTCCTGTGCATATGAGCATATCTGCTGACAAAATCATGCGGTTCTTCTGTTCTAGTGGCAATTCTACAAACAGTTTTTGTGCAAAACAATTTCAAAATTTAACAAAGACATAAACCTTTGTTCCATTCGCAATGCAGCTGCAATCCTGCTAACTGAGAAACACAAGATGCAACAAAACAAACTAAAGAAATCCTCTCACCTTGTGTCTCGGATTCAGACGATTCATTAGCCAATTTCTACGATTTCTCTAATGATTAGACACGTGTTATCAAGAGGCTGGGGACGAAATCTGGAAACACATCACAATTGAATCTCAAGGCCAAGCATTCTGCGGTGCTAGTCGAAGGAGCGGCAACTTCTAAACTCGCACCAGAGGAGGAGAGGCCCCGAACTCTTGGTTGGCGCCAGGCAGCCACGTGCGGACGATGCTAGCCATGATTGCCGCTGCTCGATGCAATCCTCTGCCGGTGGCTAGTTACAAAGACATCTAGTCATGATTGCCGGATTTGAGAGGAAGATATCGAGCCGCTGTCAATTTCGCTAGTCGCTACCAATATTCAATGGGATTTGAGAGGAAATCAACTAAATTATCACATTTACACAACATGTTTAGAGGAATCATAAAATAGCAAATACGCAGTCTGGTGGCTTACCGATCACCCTGCCGTTTATTGGCAGCGTCGAGGCTGCGTGAAGGGTGTGGTGGCGGGAGGTCACCCCACAGCCATCAACAACGAAAGCACGATGACGAGCAGGAACCTGGCACCGCGAGAAGGATCAAATCGATGTGGTTTCAAAGGAGGCGGCGGTTCCCCATGAATGGTGCTCAATCACGATCCTTCACGGACAGCAGAGGATCGTAGCAGGGGGCGTGGAGGTTGGGGGAGTTGCGATAGGGGCATTCTGTGATGGACAGGAAAAAACGGCACTAATTACAGCCGATCCCAGACGCGCTCGACGCCATGATTCCAGTAAGTGGGTATGTGCGGGCGGGTCGTTCTGCCATGGTGAAAAATAGCGAAATTGGTGGCAGACGACATCAAATTAGTACTGCAAAAGATATAATGTCATTTGTTTTTGTGGGTCTGGTTTAATCTAAAGGCTAAAATTAAATGGGGTAGAAAATCAAGGGTCAGGATGTTGTGGGTAAATATATTTTTTGATAGGTTTAGATGGATAGATGTCTAGTCTTTATAGTATAGATATAATATAGACTAGGCATGGATGCCCAATCAGCTCGGTTCAGCTCGGCTCGGTTCGGTCCAGCTTGGTAGCGAACCGAGATGCCCGACTCGGCTTGAAATTTACACAACCTAAAATGCTAGCTCGGCTCGGCTTGCTCAAGCTAGCTCGTTTAGCTTGCAAGCTCGACATTTTGATATAACACATAGATAAGAAATTCAATTATAGCTTAAATATTTATATCTATAAAATCTTTAAATTTAAAAAACAACAACATGAGATTTATATAAGATGACAACCAAGTATTTAAAAACTTCAATAAATAACTAAGACACAGTAGGCTTTAAGTCCTTTTTACTCGATCTGAAAGATCATCAACCTCATCAATTTATCATGACCACCGGTCCACATCCTCCAAGTCGAGCGGACAAGTAACTTTGTGGTGACCCTACAACAAGACATTTGAGATAGTATATTGAGTATGAAACCAAATTTAGACTAAAAATAAAAAAATATACTTTATTAGTTGTATATAACATATAACTATTCGTCGCTCTGCTTCCGACGGGAGCAGATGAGAAGTCAAATTTAGGGAACGAGCGGCAGCTTGTGTGGTTGAGGCATTGGTTGTGAAGCCTCCACAAATGTGTTCGATCTCGAGCTCCCACCAGCGGCTAGTGAACAGTAACATGAGTTACTGTTCACTATAGCGAAAAAAATCCCCCTCGCTGTGCTCCGCTAGCCTGTGGCTTGGGCGCGCATAACCTAGGTATTGGCGCGCCAGTAGGCTGTTGCCGGCCTCGGTCTATGCTACGTCGGTCCAGGTTGGCTTGATCCGGCTTCGCCGGGTATGGGCCAGGGTTCAGGGGGTTTTCTCGACCGGATATCGAGGAGTCTTCTCCTTAATGTAATACCGTGGGAGCGGTTCTTCCCCCACCGGTCGAGTTTTTTTTTAGAAGTCAAATTCAGACTAACATAACATGTGACAATGTTTGGTTGAAGTCCTAGAGAGAATTGCCCGGGCGGCCATTTGTTACAGGGAGCTAGCGGGTCTAGGACTTCAACCAAACATTCCTTAGGACTAGTGTTGTCCAAACGGGATGTCTGGCACCGCACGGCCTGAGTACGAAATAGCCCGACCTATTTAATTTTGGGCCGGTATGACACATAATTCATTTCGAATCATGCCGTGCCAGCCCACGTGCGTGGGCGTTGGCCCACGGCACGACACAAAATTAGTAAATCATATCGGGCCAACCCGATAAGCCCATGGCCCAAGCACGGGCATCAGGCACGAAGGCCGGCCTCTCCTTCAGCATCGACGCGGGCGGAGCGGCCGAGTGGTGATGACAAGGAGCGGCGGCAGCGCGGTCACGCGGGCGAGTGGCGACGACAACGTGGTGGCGCGGGCGAGCGAGGCTAGTGTTTCGCGTGGGCGAGCAATGCTGTCGGCGCGGTTGAGCAGCGCCAGCACAGACGAGCGGCGGCACGGTCGAGCGGCGCTAGTGCATGCGAGGGGTGGCACGTGTGGGTGAGAGCGCGTGGGCAACGGCGGCGGCGCACGCATGGGTGGCGCGAGCAGGAATCGGAGAAGGAGCGGTCTGGTCTAGGGTTTGCTGTAGACCTCGAGTTGGGCTGGTTTGGTGAAAAACTAGAAATTCAGCCAGCTGGGCCTGTTTGTAGCCCTTGAAAGGCCCTTTGCTTTTATGGGATTTTACTGGGCTGTGCTTTAACGGGCCACTAATGGGCTTTTGCATGTATGAGGTTAAACGGGTCGTGTCTGTGCTACTCAACGTGGCTTGTTGGGCCGTGCCCTTGGCCCGAGCACGGCATGACGCCTCACGCCGGGCCGGCCCGGGTATGAAATGCAACAGGCCATGCCATGCTCGTAACGGGCCAAAAAACCCGTGCTTCGGGCCACCATGGCTGGCACGACCCGTTTGGACAGCTTTACTTAGGACTAGGGGCGGAGCCAGACTAGGACCACTACTATGAGTATTAGTGTTGGTGTTTAGTATCACTGTTTAGTAAATTTTTGTATATTGCACGTTTAAAATCAGATGGTTCGCAAGATGGTATAAGAATTATACTTGTCCGGGAGGAATCCCTATGTCCAATTTCGAGTAGCTCCTGTTACTTGTGTTGGTTGTACATGAGGGTTACAAATGGCGAGAGAGGAATTCGAGTAGCTCCTGTTACTTGTGTTGGTTGTACATGAGGGTTACAGATGGAGAGAGAGGAAGTAGGCTTCCAAGTGTCTAGGGTGTGAATGCGTGTGTGGTGTACCACACTGCGTATGTGTTGTTCACCGTGTCTGTGAGAGAGAAGACCCTCCCCTTTTATACTCCAATGGAAAGGACACGCTTAGAGAGAGAGAGAGAGAGAGAGAGAGAGAGAGAGAGAGAGAATCGCATCATCAGCTGTCACGACGCCATGGCATCACACTTGAATGCTCTGCTGCTTCCGCGTTACCGCGTAGAGCGTCCCTGCGCCACAGCATGCCCCAAGTGGCTGCTGAATCGCTATCACTTTTTTTCTTGATTCACGGTTTAATGGATTACGCTATACTCGCGCTTGTTTTGAAATCGTTTGACATTCGTGTTTGTCGAACAAAAATACTTTGTGTAATCTCCAGCTGTGGTGAGCGAGCTTAAATGTGCCCAATGATTTAAGACTATCGTATTCATCAATCCTTGCACAGACAAGTAGCGCTTCGACTATTGTCTACTGTGATTGATGGGTCTTCTTATAAGACATTTACTAACTAAAACATATTTCACGGGATGCCTGGAATAAATTTGATTAGTTTATTAAAAACTTTTACCTCAATATAGAATATTCTGATCCAATTTATTACACGACACGTTGTCCGAATAACTTACGTGGATTTAGCCGATAGATGTATATTTATCTCATGATATTTTCCTTTGCTAGTTAAAATTACACAACAAACATTTGCGCGCTTTAACACAAGAAACACTGGATGGTACTGTTTAGTCACTTCACACGTAAGCTTCAATAATGGCATTGTGGCAGCACAGACTGCAGCCCTTTCACAGCAAACCATAGCAACCGAGATGTGGACCGAACACAGACCCAATCATATATGTAGCCACCATGGCTACTTCAAAAATCACTGGATTCAAATCTTATCTACGCTGTCATCTCTGTACGTACAACATAGATAACATAGCGTGTTCTATTTATGGTTGGCGTTCTATTTGTGAATTGTGCTGGAATGCAAACAATACTGAGTTTTCCTGTTTATGTAACTTCAGTATTGGCATGATGGCTGCCGAGAAGTAGAGGTTCATGATGCACTGGAGGGGAGCAAGTTTGCTCGGTCAACTGGGATGTTGTGGCCATTGGCCCAGACGATGGAAGTACGGTTGATGGTGGCATCATCGGCGTCTGGTGGTGCTGCCAATGGGGATGCGGCGGCATCTTCGGCAGCTGGTGATGCTACCACTGGAGGCGTGGTGGCAAATTTCGCGGTTGGAGGTGCGATGACATCTTAATGTGGGTTGGTTCCATAGTTTTTTTTTCACCTAAGATTGGTTCGATAGGTGTGTTCATACATGTCGAGACTGAAGATGCATCTAGGATCCTCTAGTGGGTTTTGGTGAATGATGACATAAGATTAAAAATGCGCTAACACGTATATGAAGTAAATGTGTAGATTATACAAAGAATATCTAAACCCATATTGTGAAATTGTTTATCCCTCTACAAAAAGAAGAAAAGAGAAAGGACTCAAGTGGTAAAAAGTTTAGTTTTTATTAATTTCTTGAGTCATATGTTTGTCGAACTATTAATAAGGATAAACTAATCTTGGTTGCAGAGAATTAATGTGCTCAAGTCAACCAAAAATCTTTGAGAGCAAACTAGCCACTAAAATCCCAAAAAGAACCAACTTAGTTTGAGCCAAACAGAGTGTGATGGAAGTTACGTCACTTGCAAACCTATCAAAACAGCTAAACAAGGAATGATAGAAGTTCTGTCATCCTTGTGATGGAAGTTCTATCATCCTTGTGACGGAAGTTCCATCATAGCCTCTTCCAGTGCAATCCAGGCCCGCACAACGACTCTTTTTAAATTCACGAAAGTTTCATGAGTCACCACGGAAGTTCCGTCACACCCAGATTATACTCCAATGATTAGTTTCCTTGGAGCTGCTCTATATATATCCGTTCCCTTCTCCCGTGGAAAGGTTTGGACACATTGCCATTTTCACTCCTCTTCAGTTTAGGCTTCCCTCTCTCACTCATACATTTGTGAGAGAGATCCAACCACCAAAAGCTTCAATCCATCCATTCAAAAGCTTGAGCACATCCTTCCCTCCACTAAAGGTTTGATTTGCTTGTTACTCTTGGAGACTTGGTCTCCTAGATGGCTAGGCGTCTCCCTTGAGCTCCCAATTATTATGGTGAGACGGGGACGTTTGTGAAGGTATGATTCATCTCTGAAGAAAAAGAATCAAGTGAAGAAAGTATCCAAGCTCGATCTTTATGATTCTTGGCGGGAAAAAGGGTTGAGAGAGACCCGACCACTTTGTGTGGCTCCTCAACGAGGACGTAGGAACTACTTAGTGTGTTTGCCAAATCTCAAGATAAATCTTTGTGTCTCTCTCTTTATCGTTATTACTATTGAGCTTAATTGTGTCAATTTATATATTGTGCTCCATCTACTTGTTTGTTGTGTTGCTTGGTTATCTATTGTAGGAATTGAGATTATCATTGTCTAAGATTCATCTACATTCAAGTAACGTATTTGTCTCTTGATTAATTCCACCTTTCAATTGTTTATCACCTTGCATTGGGGGAACTTCTGTAGTGGGACGGAACTTCCGTGGTGATGGAACTTCCGTCAAAAAATGACGGAAGTTTCGTCAGTGTCTATTTGATTAGTTTTAAGTGTTGGTTTCAGATCAAATTTTTAGATTGTCTATTCACCCCCCCAGGCTAGTTTTTAGAGATGACACATATCATCACTAGTTCTGTTTTTGGTAGTGGACCAGTCGACTAGATCTTTTCTCTAGGCTGAATCAGGCCAGAAGTATGTGCCGCAATATTAGGCTTCGTTGTGACTGTCAAATTACGTGTCTGCCTTCCTACTTTCTAAAGAATCGACGAAGCTCTTCAATCGGTACGAGTATTGAATGGCTGGATGTTCTTGATTCTCGTCCTCCTTCAAGTCGCAAGAGATAGAAAGGAGGGGCAAATGTTCGATTATTCATTCCAGTGTTCAACCTCCCTACGTGCACCCTTTTGTCGGTCCTCCTCTTGTGGTGCTGATTGCTGACAAAGCCATCGTCCTTTCGGTGAGCTTCTACCCCTTTCTTTGTTCCTATCCTATTAACTCTAGTAGCAGGATCAGAACGCTGCCGGCCTACGCAGATTCCGAACCATCGTACCGCCTATTACCCTACTCCGATTATTTGACGACCATCTTCTCCGCGGTGTTTCTGCCACGCTCGGACGCCGCCTGGTGGCAACAGAGATTTCACAAGAAGACATACTTGTATCTCATATATATTATTAAGTCAAAAACTGAATCCACGAAGAAAACAAGTCATGAATTGTAATCAAGCATGAGCACATATAAATGAGATGGATGGAATGTCGAATGATGGTACTCCTTTCGAAATGCTCCCTCTCTTTGATTTGAATTAAATTTAAGAACATGGGCTATCTCTCTTCCTCTTTTTCTCTTCTATTTTTTTCCTCTCTCTTTTTTTAATACTTGATAGCCCATGTCTCTTGCTCTGTCTTTTTTTTGCAAGGATAATTAGAATGCTATCTTCTAGTGTAGAAGAATTAGCATATGGATGATGATGATGATAGGGATGCTATCTTCAATTGTAGAAGATTAGCATATGAAGAGAATATGCACATGATATTGATCAATAAAACATAACAACCATCTAACTAGGGTCACAAGAATTTAAAAAAGTTGAATAAAACAATACTCCCTCCGTCCCGGGAATCTAAGGATTCATAGGAGCCCGAGGCAAATTAGTGGGAAAGAGAAAAGACTATGTTGCCCTCATTAACTCCGATCCACCCACTGTGCAGCATAAGGAAAATCTGCCACCTCACTCAAACTGACCCGCCTTGCATCTCCGTTGAAGTGCAAGTCTGGGAGAGAGAGGAATCTAGTAATAGCAAGTGGGGCTCACAAGACTATCCAAATCCTTACATTTTGATAAGTTGGGAATGCCTGGGATGCTTAGATATGCGGCACAGAGGGAGTAAGTAGCATATGCATAAGGTTTTCAATGAAACTATTATATGGCGTTGGTAGGAAATTCACATTATTGGAGCACATTTTGAAGGAAAACAAGACGTGGAAGAGGAAGACCGTAAGACCGTAAGTGAGAAGAAGCTGGACAAATGCATCTAGGGGTGGCCGGCCACGCTAATTTCTTTACACTCTTTACTAGATGCTAGATTATTACAATTTAATCAATGAAATTGTTAGTTATCTAGGGACAGTGGCCCACCCAGGGTCTCATTATTCTTCGTCATTGATTTAATTGACTTTAAGGCAGCTGCTTGTGTATAAACTACTCGGTTGTTTTTTAAATGGATAAACAAGTGAATGTTGCCTATTTTTTTGCTAATGCAAACTTAACGCACAGTTAAATACCGGAACTTTTGACAAGTAACCGGAAGTTCCGAGGGTCTGAAAGTTTTGATTAAAAACAGGAACTTCTGACAATCTATTAAATTACGTGAATTCTAAAACTATGCAGGTTCAAGCAAATCTACATATAATTTGGGAAAGACATTATATTATTCCATCCTATCCCAGTTTCATATAATTTACAGCTAAGAATTACTCCCTCCGTCCCAGTCTATTTGGCATTCTGGCTCTGTTTTTTAGTGTCCAGGTTTATAACATGAACCTGGTATAGAGTTAAAACGTTAATTATTTAGGGACGGAGGGAGTACTAGATATTTAATTTTGATTTTGTTAGTTACTATGAAGAAATCAGCAGAATGGATTAGTACCTTGGATTTCGTACGTCCGATCTATATAACATCGAACGGGAAAACTAGTTGACACTTTGCGGCGTGAGGACAGCAACAGGACTCGGTCATAAAGTTGCACTAGTACGACTTAATCGTAGTACTTGGAAGCAGCATCTTTTGACAATGCAGATCAGCCTGGACAAGAGCGATTTATCCTTTCCATTAGTAAAATGAATGGATAGGTGCAGTTTATCCCATTTCTTTGACAGATAAATTTTATATCTTTCCTTCGAACTTTTGGTTTGAATTGTTATCCAAGGGAGTATGGTGACAAGAAGAAGCGAGAAAAGAGGCCAAGAAACAGCGTCCCGGCCAGCCGCCTGGACACGAGACGATTAGTAGTAGCTTGCTAACGCAAGGCATGACGCCCACCCTGGGCACCCGCTGCCGCTATATAGTGGCAAGCCCTGGCGATCTTACACGCATCGAGGCATCAACCTCTACTCCTTTCATTGTGGCTCGCATAGAGTTTTCCAATGGCGGGCAAAAGGATGAATGGTACAGTGAGGTGGTTCAATGATGCAAAGGGGTTTGGGTTCATCACCGGCGATGACCGCAAGGACTACTTCGTTCACTTCGCTGATATCCATGGCTCTGGATTCAAAACTCTCCGCGAAGGCCAGCGCGTGGAGTTTACAGTGAAACAAGGCCCGAAAGGTTTGCAAGCGGTGGATGTTAAACCCATTGGTTAACTTGCTGGTTGTCGCGAGTATTGTCATTGTATCTGATGTATCAACCACAACAGCATATTATAGTGATCCTTTGGGTCAATTCGGTGGTGTAGAAAACGATTGTAAATGTTCAGGACTGTGTGCATCTTTTTACTCCTCATTATTTGAAGTGATGTCGATTACCCTCTCCATCTCTCTTTAAAGCTTGCTTGTATATCCGAGTTCTGCTGGCTCTGCGGCTTGGAGCCAAGTCCTTGATGGCACGACGCACTGGCCGCGGTGATGCGGCTGACGCGCAAGGCCGAAGGGGCGAGTGCAGATTGTTTATCTTATTGCACAACATATCTACATCCAAGCACCCATGTCACAGAATTTTTGCACCAAATACCCTTTCCTATCATTCCCCACAAATAATTCAGTTCACTGACCACCTGGAACATAGCATCACTACTCATAATCTCCACCATCTCACATATGGCAACCTCTCCTTTCTGTGTTGCAGCACACTTTTGCTCCAACAAGTTAATTTCTACAAATACCATTCTTACAAAGATGTCACTTTTCAACTAAGACCTATTACAGCAATATGATATATTATTTGTCATTAATAGGAGGAAGCATTAAAGTTTCTTGTCGATGTTGTTCCAGGTATTACCCTTGCATCTTCTCCCATGCTCCATACGTTTCTCCTATTTTCACAAAAGGAAACCAAAGATTTAGGTAACTCATAATAGATAACACAACCTGCTGTAAAAAGTGTAAACTTTTCTCTCTAAAACCGTAGCTTGGTCCGCTGGAAGTCTCCAAGCTTGTTTCTAGGTTGGGGAGCCGGAGCTGCGATGTTCTATTGCTGCACCATGTTCTGGTGCATGCTCTAGAGAAGTTGTGTCTGCATGGCCATGAGCTGCTCCATGAAGTACTGAGGGGGTGGCTGCTCCTGGTCCTCGTTGTTGTTGTTCGCATTTTCCGCCTCTTGCCATCCGATGTAGGTCGGGATACGATAAGCAAAAAGGGGTAGGAGACATAGGTAAAGTGCAAGAATATGATAAGGTTAAGGTGATAGAGGTGTGGACAAAAGAGATAGATAAAGAGATGACCCAAATAAATTAATCTTTATTAAAATAGAAGTGAAAGTATAGTATAAGGATGTGGTTGCAAGACAGGTCTTGCATCACATCAACACTCATGACAAGAGATTCAAATCACACTCATCACACCAAGCAAATTAGCAAACCAAACAAAAGGACGTGCAAATGCTTAAGACACTCTTGCTAAACTATTACATTTATTTGACTCGATAACACTAACCGACACCTATGAAGCCACTAAGGGATCAACCTCCTAATCCTCGTCATGGTTGGGAATGATGTAACTTGGTGGGGTACAACTAGCCATCCTGCGAGGTGGTGAGAAATGAGTCACGTCCTTTAGCTCTTCTATTGAAGGTAGATCCAAGACATCAGGCAAATGACACTTGAGCTAGCGAACGGTCTTCATTGCATTCTCATATTTCTTCTTCCAAAAACTCTAGCTCATTCGTGGTTGAGTCCAACTCCTTGATAAGAGCAACTTGCTTCTTAAGCTTCCAATGTCCTTGTCCCTATACCGACTCTACATGAATGTAGGTTGATCCACTTGCGCGCTGAGGGAAATGAGCATACTCTGTATCATCAAAATACTGGCGATAGTAGGAGCGAATGACCATGTAAGTTTGGTGAGCGGCATCATGAATCCCATCGGAGAAAAACTTCCTTGGCGCAATGGGCTCATGGATCCTTTTAACCTCAAAAGTTCCTTTGAGCGACCTTGAAGCAAAAATGTGCATTTGAACATTCCATAGAGGCTCAAAACCCTCACACGTCACTTGGGTACCACAACACTCTGATTGCTCGTAACCCAACTCTTGTAGCATCTCTCAAAGCATGTGAGGTAACTTTCAAGCATTATTCCTAGCATTCTTGAAGAGTCGAGTGTCATGATAAGGTAGTGGACTTAGTGGCGGCATCATCTCTTCTTCAGGCTCTTCTTCTACTAGATTGGGCTCTTCTTGCTGTGGTGGCACTTCCTCTATCCCAAACTCTTCTTCGTACCTAAAAGGAACGAGCTCTGGTGAAGGCCATACAGGTGGCTTATGATGGCACCATCAAGAAATCGTCTTGGTATGGGTCATCTATAAAATTTTGAATAGGAGTGGAATTATTAAAGTTTTATAAGTTGAACGGTAAAAACCAAACTAACAACAAAAGTGAATAAACTAGAGTATGAGTTTAAGCTAAAGAGTTTTAAAAATTGTCTTAGTTGGTAAAACAGACCTTAAAACACAATCACTCTATCTAAGCAAGCGTTCTATGATCGACACGGTTCTGATACCACTTCTATCACACCTGGTTTTAAGGATAAAACCAAGTGCTTAGCATATGTATGTCTATGAACAAGTTTCATACATATCAATAGTAAAAGTGAATAATAGTATAACCAATGTTATTATTATAGCATATCATTGTTACATAAATGATTGTCTTTAAGGACTAAAATCGACTCGCTCGAGGAATAGCAGTAGAAGACACCATAACACCACAGACAATTGACTAGGGACACGCACGCCTAGTAGTAGTCCTCATCGATGTAGCCCATCTCTCCATTATCTTTTGAGCAGCAGTTCATAGTGCAACAACAAAGAGAAAATAGCAAGCGCGAGTACATGTAGACAGCATGTGGGGAAAAGTATGACATGCAAGCTTAATAGAAAAAAAAGGCTAACATAAAGATTTACTTGCATAAATGAGCACTATATCTAAGACCATTTCAAAAGCCATCCTATTTACTAGGTGAGTTGAACTCCCAAACCCTCTTAATTTTAAGTAGTTATAGCCTACAAAGGACTGTTATTCACATAGAATCTAGAACCACCAACTCACACAGAGTTGAAAAGTTCACCTAGAACACAATTCACAAAGAGCCAGGCAATCCCAACCAAACCAATCCAACGGGTTACAACCACTCAAACCAAACTTGGCTAACCACCAAGTCCAACCAACCATTCCCACTAATCATGTGAAAGGTCCATGCTACTCGTAAGCGTGAGCACAACTGTTATAACAGCTTGACACTCTGCAGAGGTTGCACAAGTTCAAGACATGGTGGCCACTTGATGCCCAAAGAGAGCAAGTTGAAGTCAACTTGCTCTCTTTGGGCATCAATTGGCCACCATGTCTTGAACTTGTGCTTTAAATCTGAGGACAAGTAATGCACCTCCATTAGGTAGCACATGACTCTTATGAGATGCATGTTCATAATCATGAAGGAAAAGATTCACCTCATATTGTAATTGCTTTGCTTTGGCTCGAGTCATTGGTCTCTCATAGTTGTAGTCGTGAGGGATGTCCTCATCACATTCTCTTGCTCAAACCCTAGCTTTCCATGTTGCTAAAAAGATTACCAATTTAACATTTAATTCAAGATTAAGACTCACAAAGATGTGTGACACAACAATTATACAAGGAAGGTTCAGTGATAAAAGATTCAGAAATTAAGCAAGCAAAGAGACTGTTCGATTGTTGTTTTGTCCCCTCACTATATGAAGGACTTTGTGGGGTATATGCAATTGGTCTTACTTAAGAAACAGAAGATCCCCACATACAATGCAAAATAGAAGGTGTAGAGTTTCCTAGAGCCTTATGTGATTTCGGTTCCCGTGTTAGTCTTATGACTTATGAAGCATTCGTGAAAATGCCAGTTGAAGTTAAAGGGCATCTGATTGGCACCGAATTGGAATTGATCATGGCAGAGGGGAGACGAACCAAACCACGGGGAGTCATCAGAAATATGAAGATTGTGATCAAAAGAGATGTATTCATTCTTGACAGAGGAGATGTAGGAGTAGAAGACGTCATTTTAGGAAGACCTTTCTTAAGATTGGTACAAGCAGTATTGGACATAGGACAAGGATGACTCAAATTTACATTGGGAGGAGAGGAAATTATTTTTAATTTTCAACCCAACCCTCCCACCCTTAAGGAATTTCTCCCAAAATAGGACGAAGAAATTAACATTGAATACGCAGATCCTCTGAATAATTTATTTGAAGATGGAGATAGAAAAGAAAAATGTCAGGATGCAGCAAATGCCAATCGGCACCAGAAGCATGTCGGTCGGCACGGGAAGAATGTCAATCGACACAAAAGTAACCTTAAGGAATTTTAGCCTTTAGGCGACCTTGATCAAGCAGAAGCACCTGATGTTGAACAAAAACCACTTCCTGAGGGTTTGTGATATGAGTATCTAGGAAAGAACAAAAATTATCTTATTATTGTTAATAGTGCTCTAAGCAAAGATGAGACAGCAAGACTTATTGCAGTTTTGAAACACTATAAGAAAGCTATTGGATATTGCTTGGATGACATAAAAGAGATAAACTTGGCCTTCTGTACACGTAAGATAAATCTTGAATATTCTGCTAAACCAGTGGTTGAAGGGAGGAGAAGATGGAAAGAAGGTATGAAGGAGGTGGTAAAGAAGGAAGTTCTAAGGCTCCTTAATGCCAGAATGATATATTCGGTACTTGATAGTGAATGGGTTAGCCTAGTGCATTGCGTACCTAAAAAGGACGACTGACAGTAGTGCCTAATGAAAACAATGAATATATTCCTCAGAGAACAGTCATGGGATGGAGGACATGCATTGATTACAGGAAGCTCAACAAAGCCATGAAGAAGGATCACTATCCATTACCATTTATCAACGAGATGCTTGAAAGGTTAGCCAAAAATTCTTATTTTTGCTATCTAGATAGATACAATGGTTTCTTCCAAATACCTATTCGACTAGAGGACCAGCACAAGACAACAATTACTTGTCCATATGGAACTTATGCCTATCGACGTATGCCATTTGGGCTTTGCAATGCACTGACTACTTTCCTGAGATGTATGAACATGATCTTTGCAGAGTTCATTGAAGACATCATGGATGTATTTACGGATGACTTTGCAATACATGGAACAAATTTTGATAATTTTTTAGCAATTTGGAGATTAGAGAAAGTCCTAAAATGATGTGTTGAAGTAGATCTGGTCCTTAATTGGGAAAAGTATCACTTTATGGTAACAGAAGGAATTGTTTTGGGACATGTTATCTCAAATAGAGGAATTGAAGTTGATAAGACAAAGATATCAACCGTAGAAAGTTTGCCTTGGACATGCAAATTTCTCCAAGATTGCTAAACCATTGACAGAATCGTTGCAAAAGGATGTACCTTTTGAGATGGATGATGAAAGACTGTATGCATTTAGGACATTAAAAGGAGTCTTATGTTATGCTCCTATTATGCAACAACCTGATTGGAATCACCCTTTTGAAATTATGTGTGATGCGAGTGATTATGCAGTAGGTGTAGTTCTTGGACAGCGCAAGGAAGGTAAAGTTCATGCCATCTACTATGCTAGTAAGACTCTGAATGAAGCACAAATCAATTATATGACTACAGAAAAAGAATGCTGGCAGTGATCATAGTCTACACGGATCATGCTGCAATTAGATATCTTATTTCCAAAAAGGAGTCTAAGCCCAAATTGCTTCAATGGGTCTTAAAGTTGCAAGAATTTGATTTGGAAATAAGAGACAAGAAAGGAATAAAAAATTCTATAGCCGATCATCTATCATGTATTATGTTCAAAGAAGAAGAAGAAACACATATTGCTGATGAGATGAAGCAGGAACATTTGTATGTAGTATATGACACTAGAGATAATTGGATGCATGACAAAGTATCAATATTTCAAGGAAACGTGGATCATCTCTCACGCAATGCTAAACGCAAGGTAAGAAGTGTGTAAGCTTCATGACCATTGATGGGATCCCCAAAGGTATGAATGTTTTGATGATAGATGACAACTATAAAATTATGGGCTAATATCTACACGTGTTGTCTATGTAGGAATCATCTCTAAACTCTACTTCCAATCATATGGATGATGGTTGCCTTGGCGATTGATGATAATGACCGCAAGCATGGAGGCTTGTGACCTTGATGGAGTCCAAGGGTTGATGGAGATGGATCAAAGCGAAGGATAAGCTATGGAGCAAGTGTTGGGAACACTTATCTAGTTGTTAGGGCTTTGAGTCCATAGGAAAAACCGGACTATCAAGGGGGTCTAGGTCATTTCTGGATCAAAGCGAAGGATAAGCTATGGAGCAAGTGTTGGGAACACTTATCTAGTTGTTAGGGCTTTGAGTCCATAGGAAAAATCGGACTATCAAGGGGGTCTAGGTCATTTCTCTTAGGTCATGTCTAGTCGGTGATGTGCAAGGTTGCTCGATGAAATCACATGCACTAGGTGACAGTGGAGAAGCCAAGGAGCTATTCGGAGAAGCCGGGAAACGAAGTCAAGCAAAGACGACAAGTTTCAGCTTCTGGACATAGTGACCGAACAGATGGATCAGTGGTGACTGGACTGTACGGTCACTAGATGAAGTTGTCTAGGACTTACAGCAAAGAAGCAAGGAATCTGTCTGTGCAGGAGCTATAGAGACCGGATGGTACAGTCAGGTGACCGAACCGTACGATCAGTGCAGCTGAGGAACAGGATAGAGAGGAAGCAGCGCTAAAATCTTTTTGGACTAGAGAGAGAAACGGACCAGACGGTCCGGTCAACTGATCGTACGATCCGGTCAGTGGAAGTCAGTAGAGGGGCAGAGCCGTTGGTGCCTAGGTTTGCAGTGACCAGACGATCCGGTCAGGCAGTTACCGGACAGTCCAGTCAGTAGGCCTAGAAAGCTGATTTCATGGAGCAACGGCTAGTTAGAGGTTAGAAGCCTATATAACTTCGTTGTTGGGGACTTGGAGACCTCTCTTGGCTAGTGGAATACCTGAGAGCATTTGGTAAGGTCCAAGAGGAAAAGAGGAGAGCACTAGGAGGAGATATTGCATATCTTGAGAGTGCTAGTGAGAGTAACATGGAGTGATCTTGCACATGTAAGGCTAGGTGTCCTTGAGGGTGTGATTCAGGTTGTTACTCTTGGTCTATAGTGAGACCTAGACCGGTTAGGTGTCGGTGATTGAGCCTATCGTGATTAGTTATGAAGGCCATCACACGTTTGTACACGGTTTGAGCCAGTCGGTGAAAGGGGCATCGCTAGTGAGCGCCCGTGTCAGCCCGGGGAGTCCGGCAAGTTCTCGAGGGAGGCGAGCTTGTGCCTTGGTGGCAGCAGTGACATGCACCGTGTCTTCACTCCGGGAGTGATTGCGGGCTCGTGGGTGAGAACTCCACATTGGTGGCAGGAGCGACCGGGACTCCGGCGGGAGTGGTCCAACAAGGAGTAGGGGAAGGCGCAATCCTTCTGAGACCTCGGGAAAAAAATCATGAGCATTCATTGACCCCTCTTTACTATTCCGCATTTATGTGTTATAGTTGATAGGGTGACTTGTGGCTTGCATAGGCTAGTGTGTTTAGCTTTCACATTGTGTACTCATCATGAACACTAGCATGTGTAGGGTCTTACCCTACTAGAATTGCTTAGGTTGCAATGAATGTTAGGTTCTAGTGGTGTGAAACTGAAGTGTTCGAATTTGTGGTCGGCTACCGATTCAGCCCCCCCCCCCTCTCGGTACGCTTTCGGTCCTTACAAAGTGAGATGCAGAAATTTATCTGGGATGACCCTTACCTATATCGATATTATGAAGATAGAGTCGTGAGAAGATGTGTTCCTCGTAACGAAAGATTCAGTATCCTTAAAAAGTGTCATTCTTAGGAATATGGAGGACATTATGGACATTTCCGAACTCAAGCTAAAGTATGGGCTAGTGGATTTTATTGGCCTTCTATCCATGAAGATGGTAAAAGGTATGTTGCAACTTGCCCTCAATGCCAAAGAGTTGGAAATACAAATAGTCACAATGCAGCACTTTGGGCTTACCGTACGGCCTTCAAAACATCTATTGGTATGACACCTTACCAATTTGTTTATGGAAAAACATGTCATTTACCTGTAGAATTGGAACATAGAGCGTATTGGGCAATAAAAGAGATGAATTTGAATTTGGAAGTCACTGCAATGAAAAGGAAAATCCAGATTAGTGAGCTCGAAGAAATAAGATTAAAAGCATATGACAACACTGCAATCTACAAAGAAAAGACCAAACGGTGGTATGCCAAGAAGTTGCTGAAAAAGAGTTGCATGGAGGAGATAGAGTAATTCTCTTCAATTCCAGGTTTTGATTATTTGGCAAAGGCAAATTGAAGAGCAAATGGGATGGCCCGTATCTTGTTCATTGGTTTTACCATCAGGAGTTGTTGTCATCATGGATGGAAGAAGAAATGAATACACGGTGACTGGTCAACGGTTAAAGGTATATCTGGAACCCAACACTTTTGAGCTTAAATCTTTTGATATTTACTACATCGAGTGAACAATTGGGTGGTCAAGCCTAAAGACATAAAACAAAGGCATTGTATCTGTTGATTTTCTTTATTTTTGTGTGATTTTATTTATTTGAGTTGGTACATGCAAATTTTGCCTACGTGCCAATTGATACGGTCGAGTCCGAGTGGGTTACGAGTTCTAGAGTCGCCTTCCTTCGAGATATGCCTCTGAAATTCCCTTATTTACGTGTTGGAGTGTAATACGACCTCATACTCAAGGGATATAAATATTTGGGAACACCCTCGGTTTCATCATCACAATCCTATATAGTCGAGTTTCTGGTCCAAACCCTAAATCAAAGAGCAATGCAAGGCGGTGGATTTGGTGGAAGTGCTGGTGATGCCGATCGGCATGACATTGGTGCCGATCGGCATGACGTCGACACTGGTCGATAACTTCCCAGTGCCGATCGGCACGGTGGAGATCTTTCACCCATGAACTCTATGCGCCATGGGTGGGAGATAGATTGGCTTGCCCGCTTAGGAGGATCTAATTGTGCGGTCATCTCTGTGGCAAATGTGTATGTGTAAAAGTGAATCTGACAAGTGGAACAAAGAGAAGAAAGAGATGGATGCGGTTCTTTTGAAGAAGGTCAAAGAAGTTTTGGTCCACAAAGGTAAATCTACTGTGTTTGATGAGCACCAAGCCGTCTAAGACAGGTACACGAAGGAAAGGCTTCTCAATAATGATCACCCACTAAAATATCAAGACTTTCTTGCTTTCGAGAAGATGCTTTTTGCTGAAGAGAAAGAAGCTTTAGATCCAGATTGTTTTCTAACCATTCATAGAGCAAGATTATATAGGGAATATCATATTGAGTTACATAGTACTTCTATAGAAGTTTGCTACAAAGAGATGCAAAGATTCTGAGGGACTTCATCATTCTTTTCATCTTTCTTCTATACCAAGAAGATGGTATTCTGATTGGGGTAGCGACCGTTCTGAATCTTTGTGTTGCTTGGAAACTCTTTCAGATATTGAAGCACCAGTGGCAGTTGGCGATTCAAATATTAAGAAAGAAAAAGCAAAAACTGAAGAAGAAGAGCCAATGGAGGAGGTTCAGATTGAGGAAGACGAAGAGGAAAAAACAATGGAAGTGGTTCAAATAGAAGAAGTGGAAGATGAAGCTACTGATGAATCAGTAAAGAATGAGGATCTGAACATTACTAGAGAAGAGGGATATGAGGCTGACAAAGAGCGGTGCCAATCGACACCAGGCATGTGTCAATCGGCACAACGATAGAATGATGCCTCTACCTCCGATCCTGCATATCATTGTCCTCCTGCTCTGAGTTGCTACTATAGATGTCACGAAAATATTGAAAATGTTCATCGACAAGTCCAAGACATGGCATATATGATTGAGGAAGATTATACTTTTCTAAATTAGAATATTTGGAAAATCTTTGGCATATTGAGACAAAATGGCTTGTATGTCTAAGTCAGGTTAGGTGTTTCTTTCTTACAATGAGGACATTGCAAATTTTGAGTGTGGGGAAGGATCGCCTATCTTTTTAGAGTCGTTTGTGTTGAGTCTTATGAGCCGTAGTATTTTGTGGTGTGGGAATTTATTTAGTAATGCTTAGTTAAATCATGGACTCAAGGTTTATAATGTTTTAAATAAAGTGAGTGTTAGTTGTCAAATCAATGTGAAAACCCCATGCTTTATATCTTGCTTTGACGATTGTTTCACCTCAATTGCTTGAATTATTTAATGTTGCTTGGCTCATTATTTGATTTGTGAAAACCCCTTCTTTTATAAGAATCGATACATTGAACCAAGATTACTACAATTACCCATTACACTTAACCAAGTGAGTTGGCGATTATATAACATATGAACCGTTTGATAAGAAGTATTTTTGTCAACTTTGTGTTCATGATTATGACTATGCTAGAAAGGAGACTATATTTGTTCATCACAAACTTTCCAGCCATCCATGATTATTTTTCTTCTATCCAAAACATATATGTCTTTGTCTTCTCTACCCCTTCCTTGATACAACCTACAAGCAAGAGTGCTATCATCTGGTAACCAGAGATCTTGAATGCAAGAAAAGGAAAAAAGAAAAAGAAAAAAAAGAGAGGAAAAGTGAAAAGCAGATGATTGTGCTGACCGACACGATTTTAAAAAAAGAGAGAGAGAAAAAGAAAAAAAAATGGAAAACCTAGAAGAGAAAGTTCATGCATCAAAAGAAAGAACCCAAATTTAGATGGTATGATTTTGCTTGATTCCATTCTTTCTCATTATTTTTTAATTTCTTTTGTTTATCCCTGTAGTCCTCACTACTATCACCATTTTAGGTAGTCTCTCCTTTTTAGAAGGCATGATTGGACACAACTTTGACTTAGATGACTCTCTGATTCAATTGGGTTTTTACCCTTCAAGATCTACAAACAAGCCTTTATATTGAATAAAGAGGGAAGGATACATATTTGAGCGAAAGAGTAAAATCTTGGAATTGATGCATTTTTCATATAAATGATATGAAGGGAGAATAAAATTTTGTTCAATCATTGAGCCTTGTGATAATTTGATTGATTCAAGTGTTGAGGTGCAATAGTTTTCCAACTAAGAGAAAATCCTTGTGAAGGGATACATGTTGATGCAATGACTGACATGCACTGAATCAGAAGTGTTGTGAATTTTTTTATTTCATATTTTATTTATAAGAGGTGGTGATTGGTTGAAGAAATAGATGTTGCTCGAGGACTAGCAATGATTTGAGTGTGGAGGAGCTGTTGGTGCTTTCTAGATACACGTTATCTATTATATATATATATATATATATATATATATATATATATATATATATATATATATATATATTTGACCAACAAAAGAAGCCATCACGTTCGCTCTCAAGGCCTAGAAATTACCATGTTAATCAAAGAAAAAAAGAAATACAAAAATTACCCACCACTGCCATTACAAAAAGATTAGACAAAAATACCCCTCCACCAAACCTTTTTGTACGTCATTATATCAAATCTATAGTTTACTCCATGGATTAGACGAGGACCATGACATTCCATCATTGTAGCTGCCATCAAACCCTACAACAATCCGCCGTCATCGCCCATCCCGAATATGTGGACGTTCTCGTAGTCTGCGGCCCTAATCCCTTCAGAGGTCGTGGTCACCGATCCTGCACTCTGCCCATCACCCATAGAGGAGTCCGCACTCCCAATTTCGTCTGCTCTTGCAGATCGTACAAGCATAGCTTACTCTATGGGTACCCAGTCCCCAAGCCACCGCTACCCACGACGTATATCACGACGACGCACCACCCTGTCCAGTGGCATTCACCAAGGCTGCCCATGAAGAGCAAGGGAGTTAGACAAAATCAGGTTCGTTGCTGCCATCGACAGATAATCAGTTAGCGGCAATCAACAATCACAATTAGCCTCCACGTTGTTTTGGGTTTGCAGGTTAGCGTGTACTCGAATGATTTCGTGTGGCTTGGCCAGGCTATCATAGTTGAAAGGCTCAAGTCACAGAAGAAAAGCTGCATCATCCTAGCATTCCCATCAAACATCAGCAGGTGACTCCCAACTCTAATTTAAGAGAAGATTTGTTCTAACTTTAATCCAGTTTGTACCTTGCATCCTATTTGGTTGGCCTTACTTGAATCAAATGGGATAAGCTTGCTTAAATGGGAGTTTCAATACAATGACATACTTGCTTAAATGGGCCTTGCAGTAGAACAAGTTTGACTAATAGCATGATTAAAGAAATATAGGTGCATGAAGTGTCAGCACCCTCACACCATCATGTTGACATTGTTGTTATGTTAACAAAACTAATTGAACTTTAAGGGACCAAACATCTGAATCAAGTCATGCGTCAAACAAATTGATTTTTATCTTTCAGTTTCCGATAATCATATCTGCAGGTAGCTCCATTATGAAATTGCAAAGCATACTCACTGCATGATGACCCTGCAAAAGAATTAGTAGATGTATACATGTTTCTACTTTCTAGAGTACACGGATGAACTTTTTTGGCACCTTGCATGAACCTCGGTTTGGCTAATAACTATTGTAAATAAATTTTATATGACATGCTCCTGAGTTATTGTTAGTGAATTAGTAGTTGGGTTTGGTTATGATATTGAAAACGGTATTATTAGTACTTAAAACTTTGTAATAAAACATGGCCAAAAAATTATGTTTAAAGAGATTCTCTAGACCCTTGGAATGTATAAAACAAAAATTTAAGCACTATATTTTAGGGAACAACTAACGTGCGGACACCCAACATCGCAACATTGAACCATAGTGTTTGCAACACCAAAAACTGATGTTGGGAACAACTAAGACATTGAAGCAAAAATACAACTTGTTCACCGAAATCAGGTGGATAATTTCTACCGCAATATTGCTCTATGTTACATGCAACATCCACAGACATTAATAAAGATATATTTACTAATTTTTAGTTGGCATTGCAATATCTACGAAAAACTATTAGAACATACAAATAGACTTAGTGTAACATAAGTTGTGAGAATAAATTTCATTAAATAAAACTATCTTGCTAATTTATACAAAAGGATATTTAGACTAGCCGCGCAAATGCGCTGGCAGATTGACTAGTTAGGCCTTATTTAAGGTGTTTTTACACTTTATTTTATTGGTTTACTAATAATTAACCCCCAAATATTACATATATCTGTAGTTTTCTGGCTTTCTATGTTTTCATGAAGGAATTAGGTGAAAGCAGAGGAATTATGGGCCAAGAGTCACGAAATTGGGCCAAGATGAAGAGGTTGGAAGATAGTGCCAACCGGTGCCGATCGGCACTCATGAAGTAAGCCCGAATTGATGATGAATTCCACAGAACCGAGGCCCAGCATCGAGTTGGGGTCGGTATAGGTGCAATTGGACCCTGAGCATGACTATATAAAGAAAAAGAACCATCTCCCATAGGGGATCAATCGGAAAAACTCTCAATCTAGGGTTTTGAGGAGTTGCAGCGGAGACAGAGGCCATTACCAACCATCACCGCCGTGAAGGAAGAGCGTGCCGACCGGCATCCTGCCGTGCCGATTGACACTTGTGGATCCCATGTTGTATTATGGTATGCTTCGTTTTCTTGCATTGAGTCGGTAATTAATCAATCAATCCCATCCCGCAATCCATGCTCCGAATGGTAACTGTGAGATTCCTTCATTCTAATAATCGACTGAAATATTGGGAGTGTGATATACAAGTCCCTGATACTTCAAGAATTAATTGGATATATGAACGGCAGTACATCCAATTCATTTATTTTTGAGAATACATTGGAGAGCTACACATTTTTTATTAAGAGAAAAAAAGAATCAACAACTTTACTCGACGTGACAGCCATTAATAGTCTTACATGATTTTCCATTTAGCTCAAAACTGAAGACTATCAACTAGTTCTTGCAACTAGCACCAGACCTGCTCCACTTCAGAGGCTTACCTTCCATAATCTACGACTACCTAAGTTTTGTGCTATACATCATTACTACAAAAAAACAATTTTCAGCACAAAAGCCCGCAGCAGCTTAGTGGCGGGTATCACATAGCCCGCTACTAAAATGGGGTCGGGGAGGAGTGCTCGTCACTAAGTGCCGCACTTAGTGATAAGCCTATCTGTGTCCAGTCTCTCGGGTCAAATTAGTGATGGGTCATAAATGCGGCACATTACTAAGTTCTACTACATACTATAAAAGAAGGGATGCAACAGGAGCGCAACCCTAACCGCTCCCCTTCTTCCTCCACCATCCATTCCTTCTCTTCTGCTCCCATAGTCGCTGCACGCCACCTAATCGCCATCGTCGGCCAGTTGTGCCACATCTGGACATATTACTGTTGTCCCCTCCACCAGGTCATGGCCCGCCGCACGCCACCGACATAAGGGGCCCGTGTGAGAAGTGGAAGGTTGGGCCTCTTCTCTCTGGCAGGTGCCGGCCATTCACGCGGTGTGATAGTCGCCACGACGTGGACGATTGTGACGGCATTGGCGCCACCCTTGCCACGTCTACCTCATCCCCATTGCGGACATCATGGAGTCGGTAGTCAGATCTTGGACAGTGGCTGGCGACGTCGTGCCCATCATGGCAAAAGAGCTCACCGACCTCCCGAATGACTCCGAGCACGTGGGCGCTGCCCTCCACCTCCCCTTGCACACCGGCAGAACCATGCACAAGGCAGCGACAAAGGCGACGGAGGCAGCGGCGGAGACGATGGCGAGGATGGCGTTGGTGGCCTAAACGGTGGCGGCGGCATACGTCACCGAGGGCTAGGGTTTGGGTTTTCAAGCATGGGTCAACACTATATTTTGCAGGCCCCATTTTATTTAGGTCGGTTAAAGGTGCGGTAATGACGGTATACTAATAAATGTTACCAATTAGTGAATTTTCTTTGTAATTGGCAAGAAGCCCACCACTAAGTATGACCGTAGTTACACACAATACGGTGTGGGTCACTACCATATCTTATTGTGTGTAAACTACGGTCGTAGTTAGTGACGGGCATCACGCCCATCACAAAGAAAATCCAGTAATTAGTAACATTTATTAGTGGCGATTTTCGTGCCCGCCATAAAGGCCACTCACGGCTCGTTGCTGAAAGTAGTTATTGCAGTTGTGATATAGCCATTACCCAGAGTTTGACCTCCTCCTGATGCGTTTGTTGACAGTGCTCAACATTGCAGCTTGCTGCTAGTAGACCCTGTTGTTGCTTTCTTTCCATTATTACTCGGTGGAGTGGAGGAAAATTGTGTCGGCTCCCTTCCACGGTTGTGTTGGGGAGACCTGACCTCAATTCCATCCAAGATTCCAAAATGCCAAGGCCATCATTATTGAAGAAGCGTCCCATAATTCGAGACAAGATAGAACTCCCCACTAAAGCCATGTTCAGTGTTGTGGGATTGAAATAGACCCAAGAATTATTCTAGAACATAAAGTCAGTGATCTGGTTGTCTTTATTTCAGACCTCAAGAGATAAAGAATCAATCTAGACCACAAAGCATACAAAATCATAGAAATAGAACAGATTTCATTCACTGCTAGTCCATAAACAAACAGTTACATGTGAAGTCAGGGGCACCATGGGTTGGGGGCGGGACCGCTTGCGCATCCGCCGACTGACTCTCCTGCCGGCGGCTCGGATTAAGGCGCAACGATCAGAGTCAGAGGATGAGGAGGAGCGTTTTCTGGCGGTAGAACAGATGGCACGTGAGGTGCAGTTGTCGGTGGCAACTTCATCGCTGGGGCAGCCACATATTCACGGGGTGGAGGATCAACTTCAATCCAGGTTTTGGGCATTGATGAGTGACTCCGAGAGTGATGAAGAAGAAGAGGTGTTGTCGATAGACACGCCGGACTTCTTCAAAACAGCGGCACTGGCTGGCATCCAACTGCCAGACTTGCAACAGGTGGAAGAGGAAACCATTGAAGCTTCAGGATCCAAGACGAGAATTGTCCCAGAGGGTTCAAAGGCACAGGAAGTACTGGACAAGATGGTTCACCAGAAGATGCACGGCGGGCAATGGACTAGCCCGTTGCCGTGGCCGCATATCTCTCCGCCATTGACGATTCGAGATGCCATCGAGAAGGCCAAGGTAAATACCTGCTATCCTCGTTTTGCCCTTTCTCAAGATAACGGATGGCGGCGATTGGTGCCGGAGAAGATGAACGACACTCGATCCGAAATCGGCACTAACAGGCGAGATTATAGGAGTTTGAAATTCGAACCAAGTACTCTGTTGGGGGCCCAAAGTTGCCCATCCAAGCTGGATATAGTTTGATCGAATACGGGTCGTTTCGCTATGGTCCTGGACCCAAAAGTGCCGTACTGGCCCACAAAAGGGCTAGTGGCCTTATTCGCAAGGACTAGCACAACAATCGGAAAAGCTAGGGCACCACACTTTTATCTACCTTCACACACCGCCGCCTTATACGCTGACATTGTGAAGAGAGCGATGGAAAGATCCGGTGCCAATGGTGACTTCCCACATGGTGGCACGAACAATCCACGCCGGGGAGGAAATACTGGGCAAGGCGGCCTAGCTGGGTGCGGAGGTTTCCAGCCCAACACTCAGGGTTCCATCTTGGCTATGGCGGCCATGGAACTTTCGCTGGCCGTGGCGCAGGACGCTCTCAAAGCTGGAGTAGAGGACGTTACACCAATGATCGTAATGGCTCGTCACGTGGAGGCCGTGGGAGTCACGGTCAGCATGGGTATGGTGGTGATCAAGGGCCTGCTGGCGGGCATGGCCAAAACATCCCAAATCAGCAGCAGGCATCTCAGCTTGGTGGTGCTGCGGGCAATGGAGGGGGCGCCACTGGAGGAAATGCAGCTGCCATGATTCTTCAGCTGGCCTTGGCTTCTGTCCAAGGTTTGAAGTCATCTCAGGGACAAGATGCTGTTGCGCAGACTACAGAGTTGCTATAGCAAGCTTTTGCGTCAGTACAGGACCTTGATGGCCACCAGGCTGGTGATAGGAGGGGGAAAGACTCAACAAAATTGGAGAAGATTCATGTTTTGTCAACGGCCAATGTAGTGGAGGCCCCTGAATCTTTCAAGGCTGCAGCTAAAGAACGTGCTGGTAAGTTGCCATGCTGCTATCGGTGTAAGACGAAGAGACATGTTATGCAGGACTGCACTGGGGATATGTACTGTGAGATATGCGATAGTAAGGACCATATCAAGGCTCGATGCCCAGTGTATCGCTCAGTGAAGCCGAATGCTACTCCTTGCGGTTATGCGATTGATGGCTTAGGGTTCTTTCATATTAATAAAACTGCGGCATCATGTCAGCGGACTGAAGCTAAAACTGCACTCATTCGCATTATGGATGGTGTCCTTACAGTACCCAACGTAATTGCTGAGCTACAAAGGTTGATTCCTGGTAATTGGAACTGGAATGTGGAGAATCTAGGAAACAACACGTTCAGGACAGTATTCCCATCTACAGCTGAATTACAAAGAATGGCAGAATGGGGTGTGGTACATACAAAAGTTTCAGAACACAAAACTTCAGATTGAAGAGAAGGGGGTGGACAACAAGATCAAGCATGTCTTGCCACGAGTGTGGATTCAGTTCACTGGATTGCCAACTGAACTGAATGACTTTCTGATAATTTGGGAGTTGGGTCTATATTAGGGGTCACAAAGGATGTAGACATGTTATTCACCAGGAAATTTGATGTTTGTCGCCTCCAAGTGCTGGTGTTTGACCCAAACCTCATTCCACAATCAGTGGATGTAGTCATTGGGGATTATTTATATGAACTATAGTTTCGCGTGGAGGCGAATGTTGATGACACCAATCCTATTCCAATGGATATGGATTTCAATGATGCAAATGATGGTGACCAGGAAAAGGAGGGGGACAAGGTGGATGCACCACCGAAGACTCTCACAGGCGCATCTGCTTCTGGGGTCACAGGCGGCAAGGCGGCAGCTGGATATGTTGTCGAACATGCGACAGAGCCCCAGAAATGGCGCGTGTATCATCTCACAACCCCTACTGGGCTTAATTTTAGGGGTGTGTTTGGCCGCATTGGACAAAGGGGCCTCAGCATCTCGAGCAGCACATGTTGGAGCAGCAGCCTTTAGAGCAGCACATTCTAGTTGGGTCAGAAGTGCTGCCCGTGGAGGAGTCTGACAACATAGAGGGTATCCTGCTTTGTGACCAGGAAGATACTGAAATAGGAGAGCAGGAGGATCAGGTGATGGAGCCAAATACTAGCGACTCGCTTGACTCTATTGACACAGAGGAGCTGAACCGAGACATAGATGAACTGGCCCGCTCAATGGGAATGGCAGAGTCAGAGGGTGAGAGTCCAACAACAACAGTGGAGGACTTGGCAGCTATACTAGAGGCATCTCCGTCTCAGGTGGCATCCAATAAGGGTAAGCGTCGTGTGGCATCCATTGGCGAGGACTCGCTATAACGTGTTGAACGGCTGAAAGCATCTCGCAATGAAGGTAGTGAAATTTTTGATTCCTTTTTGCATGTTCCAGATGATGTTATTGTTTCTATGCTTAGTGACATAGGTTTTCATGTATGAACTGATAATGTTAGTGTTGGAATTTTGATAGATAATTTGAAATTGATAGAGAGGAGTAGGATGTTGGAATCAAGGACAATGGATCTAAAAACAAAGGCTCTAGATAGTGAAGAAAAGGAAATGTTAGATGATGAAGAAGTGGACAAACTAATCCTTAATCATTTATGCTCGGATATTATGGACGAGGTCATGGATTTGGGTGATGACATTGATAAGATTGTTCCTGTCCCCAAAAATAAATCCTCCTCGAAGGGTAGTAGAAAGAAGAGAAGAAATAAGTAATTATTTTAAAAATGAAAGGCGTTTTCTGGAATAGTGATGGGTTCAAAAACCCTAAAACACAAATTCATTTCAGATTTAACAAAAGATGAGAAACTGAGTTTTATAGCTATTTCGGAAACGGTGAGGAAGAATTTTTCCTCTACCTTTTTAAGAAACTTATGTGCGGGAAGAGACTTCCTATGGAATTGCAAGGAACCTAGAGGGCGCTCTGGTGGCATACTCTTAGGAATTGACCAAATGTCTATGACATTGGTGCAATAGATGAAGGCGAATTTTATGTTAAATTCCATCTCTGTAATAAATCCGATAGGTTTTAGTGGGCTCTGGTGGTGGTGTATGGTCCTGCATAGACTCAACTTAAGGAATCTTTTCTTGCCAAACTTGTATCTATGTGCTCTCATGAGACTTTACCGATACTTGTCGGTGGTGACTTTAATATCATGAGATGCCATTTGGATAAAAACAAGAATAATTTTGAAAACCGATGGCCTTTTTATTCAATGTGGTCATAGACGGGCTTAATCTAAGGGAACTAGAGATGTCTGGTAGAAGATATACCTAGGCAAACTCTCTTGCAGACCCCACCTTTGAAAAGTTGGACAGAATCCTAATGTCTACTGAATGGGAACAAAAATTCCCTCTATCAACTGTAGTGGCCTTAACACGTGAAATCTTGGATCATACTCCACTACTGCTTAATACCGGGGAACCAACATCTTGTAGGAATCACTTGTTCAAGTTTGAACTAGGATGGTCACGGAGATATGGACAAAGGAAAATGGAGGCTCTAACCCAATGGAACGGTGGCAGTCTAAGATTAGACGGCTTCGTCAACACCTTAGGGGCTGGGCTAAAAACGTAAGTGGGGCCTATGAAAAGGAGAAGAAGAAATTGTTAGACACACTTGATATGCTTGATAGGAAGGCAGAACACTCTCCCTTAACTTAGCAGGAAATTGATATTAAACAATGTCTCAATGGAAGATTAACCCAACTTTTGAGAGAGGAGGAACTAAAATGGTATCAAGGGGTGAAAACTAAAGACCTACTACAGGAAGATTCAAACACAACATACTTCCAATTAGTGGCTAATGGAAAGCATAGGAAAACGAGAATATTCCAATTACAAGATGGGAATCAAAAGATTGGTGATGAAGACCTAAAGAAATACATTACCACATATTATAAGCATCTTTTCAGTCCTCCGGTAGAAAATTCATTCACTTTGGACGAGACTCGAAGAGATGACATCCCTCAAGTAACGGACATCGAAAACCAAATACTTACTGATCAATTTACGGAGGAAGAAGTAAGGCAGGTAATATTCCAAATGGAATACAATAAAGCTCCAGGACCAGATGGATTCCCGGCTTAATTTTATCAAGTTTTCTGGAATGTGATTAAAAGTGACTTAATGGCGATGTTTCGGGACTTTAATGCAGGCATCTTACCGTTATATAGCCTGAATTTTGGTACAATTATTTTATGACCAAAATGTACAGAGGCAATCAAGATACAACAGTATAGACCGATCTGCTTATTAAATGTAAGCTTCAAAATTTTTACAAAGGTGGCTATGAACAGGATAGCCATGGTAGCCCAGAAAGTAGTAAGCCCGACACAGACTGCATTCTTGCCTGGCTGAAATATAATGGAAGGAGTGGTCATCCTCCATGACACATTACATGAGATGCATCATAAAAAACAAAGTAGGGTAATTTTGAAAATTGACTTTGAAAAGGCATATGACAAAGTTAAATGGTCCTTTTTAAAGCAATTGTTACGAATGAAGGGATTTTGTGAGAAATGGTGCACTTGGATTGATGCTTTCATAAGGGGTGGATGATGAGGACATCACCCTTATGGATACACCCACCACTCCGCCATCCAAAATGCAAGTTCATGCGCGACAACAGAATTTACAGTTGAGCTTGTTCCTAATGATTCCTTTATGTGATTTTGAGAACATATGGCTATCTAATGAATTAATTATTGTTAGGAACCATGGAGATGATTATGAGATAGCTAGGGAGGTGATTGGAGGCGTGATGGGCCAGCAAGGACGTGCAAGCCATGATGGAGGCCCAATCAAAACCGACTTAGAATCTGCCCTGGTGCTGTGACATCGTAATCGGTCTTTGGGCCAGGTATCGAGTTGAGCCCACTTAGGGCTGTGTCCAGGGGGTCTTGCATGAACCTAGGGTCCTTATATACAGCCGCCGTCTCTTCATTAGGGTTTGGGTTTTACTTAGATTATTTTATTGATAACAGTTTTGTCGTTTGATCGGTTTGTGAGATTCATAGTATACTTGCAAATTTGGTTGCATTCTTCTTTGTTCTTGCTTGTGTTCTTGATTTGCAGGCAAGGATAAGCCTTCTCGGCATGGTCAATCGTTCTTGAATGGTTAATAACCAGAGGAGACGTTGTGCTGCGATTGCGGGGTTCAGAACGTGTCGTTTGGAAGCCGGATCGATTTGTGTATCGCCTCTGCCTTAATCAAGTTTACTAGAATCTTTCAGAAGATTGGGAACCCTTGTCCACATCAAGTGGTAATCAGAGCTTCAGGTACACCATTAGGTTCATCCTTATCCTTGTTATTTTGTTCAATCCTAGAGTCCAGAAAATTGCCCTATAAAAATATTTGTTCGTCGTGTTTCCGTTGTCCTACACCTTCCTTGTGCCCTGCAATTTTCAGTTTAGTTTGCTTCTCTGAATTTCAGTCCCTACAAGGTCATTGTGTTGCTGGTCTAGTGCTTGTTCTTTGGTCTTGTTTGAGTCATATGTGTCCCTGTTCAAGAGAAAAAAAAAATCAGATTGTTGCATATGTCGAGAGAATAGTACTGCTAGAATTGTGTGCACTAAATATTTATTTAAAATCTATCCTTCTACTTTTTGTGTGCAAAAGAAACTTAGAGTGTTTTTCTGTTGCATGTTGTTCCTTGAGTCAAGAGGTTGCTGCACGTTGCTGCAGTTCTGTGTCGAAAGAAAAAAAATCTCGAAAGAAGTAAAAGGCAAAGAGGTGCTGAAAAAAAATAAGAAGAAAAGCCGCACCCATAACAAAAGAAAAAAAAAAGAAAAGTAAAAGAGAAATAAATTCAAAATTGCTTGCAGCCTTTGTGTACTTTGTTGAGTCATTTGCTTGCTTGCTTGAACTAGGTCTGAGACAAGTTTAGGCCGGTGTCATAGACTAGCTTGAGACTATTATTCAGTTTTGCAACTTCCGAATTAAAATTTTGCTAATCCTTGCTACCTAATATTGCCTATCCAAGCTCCATATATTTCCTTCTGAACAGGCACAAATTTTTTGACTCTCGCAATCATCAGTTCATATTCTCCAAGGTATCCTTTGCTTGTTGTAATTAAGAACTTTGTAAGAGCTTGATAAGATGCTTCCCTTTGCTTCTTGAGAGTTTACACTGTGATCACATAGTAGTGATAGGAAAATATACTTCCGTGTATTTTCTTGTTTGCTACTAACAATGACAGGTTACACCACTCATGGTGATGATTCAATGTCGTCTAACGAGAACAATATGAGTGATGTAGTACAACGAGTGCTCAGTCCTCAAATGGAGAAGGTAGAGTAAAATCAATTGAATAATTTATTCCAGACTCACTTTGTTATCAAGGATCACGTTGTCGTGTTATCATTGATGGAGAGAGTAGTCGCAACATCGCAAGTTTAGAATTAGTTGAGAAGCTTGGATTGACAACACAGCCACACCCATGTCCATACTACATATAATAGGTAAATTCTTTTGGTAAGATAAAGGTAGATAAAATTGCACGCATTAAATTTTTTATTGATTCTTATAAGGATAGTGCAAAATTTGATATAGTACCTATGCAAGCATGTCATTTGTTATTGAGTAAACCTTGGATTATTACAAATAATGCTTCGCACAATACCATTATAAATAGCTACTCATTTAAATACAATAGTAGAAGAGTTACTCTTAAACCTATGACCGTTGCTGAAATTTTGGACGAGGATCAACAAAGGCCTGAAAGGAGAAAGAATGAACCGTTTAGTAAAGAATAGACTGTTTCAAATGTTGCAACACTTACATCAAAATCTGAATTAGATGATAAACATATTTTCTTGCCTCTTGTTGCAACTAATACATTTCAGGTTCTATATAAAGAAGAGGATAGTGAGAAAGATAAAGAACATGTTGTTGCTTTAGGTAAGAGCTTTCTTGATGTGACAAATTGTTCCAACAATCTTGCTGTATTCGAACCTTGTCTTGATTTGCCTTTGCCACAAGTTGATTTATCTACTGATCCTTGTGATAAAGAGGAGTTGTGTGCCACTGCTTCACTTATATCTTTGCCACAACAAATGAATAAGGTTGATGTTTTTGTTTATGATTCACCTACTAGTGCTGAAATGAGACATTTGATTTTAATTACATGTGAAAAGGATGAGCAGAAATTATTGTCTTCTCTAAATATTTTGGGTTATATTGAATTTGATGTTCTTTGTGATCAAAATACCATAGAGAAGCAAATATTTTTTCAAACTAAGTTGCCTTTATTGATAAGAAACTTTTTTTATGCTATTGGCAACTATGATCATAGAGGTGTATTTATGGTACATAGAGTTTATGTTTGTTCAAATTTGAAACATCCTCTTGGTTTGCAACTAAATGACCAACTAGAAAACTTTAATATCAACTACCATGTCATGTCATCTTTTTTTAGTATTTCTAAGATCACACATTGTCTACCTTGTGATAAGAATGAGAATGATGCTCATATTGCTGACCAAATTTTCAAAGAGATTATTAATTTGCACGGAATGCCTTCTACTGTAGATTCTCATTGTGATGACAAATTTCATACTGCATATAAATATAAGTTGCATCTAAAGTTTGGGAATAGTTCCACAATTAATATTTCAAATTTGAGACCATACATGGGAGAAAGAGATGAGCTCGAGTCGAGAATGACTCTAATTCAAAAGGGGGAGAATGATAAGGACATCACCTTTATGGATACACCCAACACTCTGTCAACCAAAATGCAAGTTCATGCGCGACAACTGAATTTACGGGTGAGCTTGTTCCTAATGATTCTTTTATGTGATTTTGAGAATATATGGCTATCTAATGAATTAATTATTGTTAGAAACCATGGAGATGATTATGAGATAGCTAAGGAGGTGATTGGAGGCGTGATGGGCCAGCAAGGACGTGCAAGTCATGGTGGAGGCCCAATCAAAACCGACTTCGAGTCTGTTTCGGGGCCCAGGACCAGTCTGCACTAAAACGGACGCCCAAGACGCATACAGACTCGGATTTGGACGTCCTATATATACCTGGAAAGATAATGAAAAGATCTTTCCAACCCAACCGGTCACATGTCAAAATTCGCTCCGAGCCGTCGGCAATCGTTGAAACAAATCGATTTCCAGAATCTGTCTTGGTGTTGCGATACCGTAATCGGTCTTTGGGCCATGTATCGAGTTGAGCCCACTTAGGGCTGCGTCCAGGGGGTCTTGCACGATCCTAGGGTCCTCGTATACAGCCGCCGCCTCTTCATTAGGGTTTGGATTTTGCTTAGATTATTATGTTGATAACAGTTTTGTTGTTTGATCGGTTTGTGAGACTCCAACTTGTGAGATTCATTGTATACTTGCAAATTTGGTTGCATTTTTCTTTGTTCTTGATTGTATTCTTGATTTGCAGGTAAGGATAAGCCTTCTCGGCGAGGTCAATCGTTCTTGAATGGTTGATAACCAGTGGAGACGTTGTGCTGTGATTGCGGGGTTCAGAACATGTCGTTCGGAAGCCGGATCGATTTGTGTATCGCCTCCGCCTTAATCAAGTTTACTAGAACCTTTTAGAAGATCAGGAACTCTTGTTCATATCAGTGGACACGTAGGAATTAAAATTAATGATCAGATAGGGAACTATTTCCAAACCAAGAAAGGTTTAAGACAAGATGATCCATTATCACCAATTTTATTTAATATAGTAGCAGATATGTTAGCTGTATTAATTAATAGAGCAAAATTGGATGGACAAATTGAAGGAGTCGTGGCCCACTTAATAGATGATGGATTATCTATCTTGCAATATGCGGATGATACAATCATCTTTATGGATCATAATCTAGATAATGCTAAGAATCTGAAGCTACTCTTATGTGCTTTCGAGCAGCTATCTGGATTAAAGATTAATTTTCATAGGAGCGAGATCTTTTTCTTTGGTGAAGCTAAGAATCAGGAAAGGCAATATTCTCAGCTTTTTGAGTGCACGATAGGAAAGTACCCTTTTAAGTACCTTGGAATTCTCATGCATTACAAAAGATTGAGTAATGAGGATTGGAGAGTAATAGAGCAGCAATTTGAGAAGAAATTAAGTAGTTGAAAAGGAAAACACTTGTCAATTGGCGGATGTTTGATACTAACTAATTCGGTACTAACCAGCTTAGCGATGTTCATGCTCTCATTCTTTGAGGTCCCTAGTGGAGTCCTAGAGAAACTAGAGTACTATAGATCGAGATTCTTTTGGCAAGCAGATGAACATAAGAAGAAATATAGATTATTCAAATGGAGCATTATTTGCCAACCAAAAGCTCAAGGGGGGTTGGGAATACAGAATTTAGACTTACAAAATCAATGCTTACTTAGCAAGTGGCTATTTAAGCTAGTGAATGATGATGGTATTTGGTAAAAGTTGTTGTTTAGGAATTATATAAGGAACAAAACCTTGGGCCAGGTGGTAAAAAAAACCTGGGGATTCCCACTTTTGCTCAGGGCTAATGAAGGTGAAAGATAAATTCATGAACTTTGGGCTGTTTCAGATAAATAGGGGAGACAACATCAGGTTTTGGGAGGATAAATGGTTGGGTGACTTTACCTTGAGGCAACAATATCCATCTTTATATTACATTGTAAGGGATAAGAATGCTTCGATAGCAACTGTGTTTGCCTCTGTACCATTAAATGTATCGTTCAGACGCGGTTTGATAGATAACAATTTGGTACTTTGGCATCACTTAGTAGCTAGGGTTGCGCATGTTACACTAAATAGGGATAAAGATACCTTCCTTTGGAACCTCCATCGAAACAAGATGTTCTTAGTAAAGTCTATGTACAATGCGTTAATTTTTAATGGGACAGTCACTTAGAATAGGCGCTTATGGAAATTAAAATTGCCGCTCAAGATCAAAATATATATGTGGTACTTACGACGGGGAGTTGTGTTAACCAAGGATAATCTAATTAGACGCAATTAGAAAGGTAGAAAAAACTGTGTGTTTTGCTCCCATGACGAAACAATCCAACATTTATTCTTTGAATGCCATTATGCCAAGTTCATGTGGAGGGCGACCCAAGTTACTTTTGGTTTAGAATTACCTTACAATATAGACCAAATGTTTAATGATTGGTTAGATGCATATGAATCTAAACTAAAGAATCAGATTTTAGTGGGTGCTTCTGCTATATGCTGGGCTATTTGGCTTAGTAGGAATGATATTGTGTTTGACAAATCTTCTATGTTGACTTACATGCAGGTACTCTTCAGGGCCACTCACTGGTCTCGCCATTGGGCTCAGTTACAAAGGTGTGAAGATGACATCAACATGATGAAGGGAGCATGCCGCGCGTTGGAAATGACGGTCATACAAGTATTTGCCAACTTCGGATGGAGATTTAGCAATAGAATTGCTAGTCAATAATGTATACATTCAAACTTTTATTATGGAAGTTACTTTTCCTTTGTCGCTATCATTTTAGATGTGAGTCTTGGCAGACTAAGTTGATGCTGCTATGATATAATAAGGGTGGGCTGTAACCCCGTGAGGGGCAAAAGCTGGGACATTTTAGCCATTATCTTAAAAAAACAAACAGTTATTTTTAGGGCTCGTTCGGTAGATGGGGCTTCATTCCAGCCTTTTTCCATTCCTGGGCCAAGTTTCCGGATCAGTTTAGATGGGGATTGATTCCGGACCGTGGGGTAAAGTGAATAGTTGAGATAGGTTGGATTATAATCCGGGCCGGCCATAACCGAACATCTTTTTCGTGATGGGCTGATTTCAATCCACATCGAGCCGATCCACACGGAATGGACTGCATTCCGGGGCAACCGAACAGGCCCTTAGTAGGCTGGAATCAAAATATGACTGAATCAATCCACCTGGAATAGGCCTCGTTCTGGCCCGTTATGGAAAAAACGAGCGAGGCCAAAATCTGTTCCGACAGTGGGCATTACGCTAGCGGGTGTTACGTTCGGCATGCTCCAGCATTTAGTGACACAGAGCTCAGGTGTCGTCATCCTGCAAGCCGTGTCGCGCCTCCGTCTTTCAGCCGTCCAGGTGTGTCAATTCAGAGCAAGGTATATGAAGAGTTTTACTCTTGGTGGAGCCCATGCTTTCCACGTTATATTTGCTCCAACCATTTTTGTCGAACCGCAAAAGAACATGTTGTATGTGGACTTCGCCGGGTACTCTATCGAGGCGGTCCATCTCCAGTACATCCAATTCGGATATATGGGTTTGTTGAGACGTCCAAAGTCCAAACCATTCCAATGATTGCCCATCTGTTGTACGTTGGTTGGTCACGGATCTAGCTAACACCACCATACGCCAGTATCCGATGTGCGCACACAACAACAGTTTTAATGTCCCCAAAACGATGCGTGTTCCATGGCAGGAGGGATTGCGCGACATGTGCAGCACTTACACTGCTAGCTTAGCAGATCTTTGTTTGTCGCACAGAGATGAGTGGGCACAACTCAGAGACATGCCGTTACTCGACGCCGATCTGGCGCCGTACCGCCGTGTGCTGCACTAGTACCGGGTGAGTTGAATTTAGGCGTACTCTGCGGCGCGCGGCGTGTAGCCGAGGCTTCCCTTCCCTTCCCTGGCCTGCGAGCGAACGCAACTATGCTGCCGTTGGCCGGCCAGCGAAACCACACGCCTGCACGCCATTTTTTTCTCGTAAGCCAATCATATCGCGAGGCGACGTGTGCCGCTCGCTCGCTCGCGTACTCGCACAGCGCGAGGCGGTTGGAGTGGATATCGTTTTCCTAGCCGTTCTTGCCTGCATGCCCGCACGTCTTCGAGGGACCAACAGGCGTGACAAAGTGAACAGAGCCAGGTGGCCATGGTGCTTTTCTGCCCCTGCCGGCCTGTCCAGTTTTAAGCTAGCCGTATTATCTTTCCGCCATGCGAACGTGCGTAGCGCATATGAAATTATATATGCATGCATGCGGCATGCCAAAGGGGACCAACCAGTAATGCGTGTTGCTGCTTGTGAAGGATTCGAGACTAATCCTAACCTGTTCATCCTGTACGTGCCTGTTTCCTTGTACCAGGGCGTACAATCTGGTAAACAGGTTGAGCAATTCAAATTACAATACCATAAAATAGGTCTTTAACGGTGGTAGTCTAAAAACTATAGCGGCGCGGTCCAAAGTGGACCACCCCTATAGAGCCTAGGAGGCCCGTCGCAAAGCAAACCGCCACTACAGGCACCATGTAGCGACCGTTAACATTGTTAACCGCCGTTATAAATAGGCAGCGGCGGTCGATAATATCAACCGTCACTATTAAGAACATAAAAGCAGCAGTTGACAATCCTAACCGCCGTTATAAAGTATCCAGGCTATAAAAGTCACGTTCAGACAGATCCGCCTCTCACTCGAACAATGGTGGTCTGAAAATTTGGGCAAATCACGAAAATCAGAGGGGAGGGGAGGTTTTGAGTTTGTTTTTTTTTTGTAGGAATTTGTTTTCTGAGGTAAGGGGAAATCATCCCATAGGTTTTTTATGCTTTTATTTTGAAATCAAGTTGAATTTTGGGTTTTAAGTTTGTTAGGTTTTCATAAAATTTTAGCAAAATTTTGGGTTTTAAGTTTGTTAGGTTTTCATGAAATTTTATCAAAATTCTTTTGATTTGAATGGTTGTATTGGGTTATAGTTGAAGTTTATGAAGCCATACATCATCTATTTTCATCACTACATAAAAACATTACTATATCTAGCTTCTTTTATGTCAATAGGAATCTAGATCTAGTTTGGTTTTTAGAAGAGCGAGAAGATAGTGTTAGGGAAAAAGGGATATTAATTTTTATTAATTTTTGATAAAAGTTAAATAATATATAAAATAGTTTGATATTTGTTTTATTTTACCTAGCATAATATTTCTCACTTCATGTAACATATTTTTCAATACATATATATAGTGAATATTTAATTTTTTTGTTACACATAATTAATTAGTTAATTTAAAATATTTTTTTCTCGTTTAAGGTTGTTCGTGATGGATAGATCTTGGGTGTACGAGGAAGTAAGACCGGGTCCAATATTTTTATGAGAAGTCTCTAAATTTATCGACTGGGCCGCACAACATGCTTGGCGTGAAGGGACGACTGATATACATTCTGAGAAGATGAAAAAGAATAAAGTCAAAAAGGATATGAATTCTAAAGAACGTGTTCGCTTGAGTACAAATTTTATGTATCTAGTTGTAGCTTCTCTTTGTCGTTTGCTTTTGGGAGAGGTAATTAGTCCAGAAGAGAAATATTTTTATTCAGAAGGTTACTAGCAACAAAACATAGGTCGCTTTGTGAGTCGAAGAAAGATGATGACTATGTATTAGGGTTCATATAAGATATTTGTGACTTTGATGCTATTGTATATATTTGTGACTTTGATGCTATTGTATATACTTGTGACTGTGATGAAGTGTCTGAGTATATTTTGAGAAGTTTGTGTGAAGTTTGAGACTGATGAAATGTTCTATATATTCTGTGAATTTTATATGCATGTGCTGTGATTTCTATATATATACTAAATTTTATTTTTTTGAAAATAACAAGTAGCGACGGTTGAAGATGTAATCCGTCGTTACTGCTCGAGCAAAGTAGCGGCAGTTGAAGATATCAACCGCCGCTACTGCTCTAGTCAAATACCGGCGGTTGACATCTCCAACCACCGCTACAAAGATATTTGTAGCGGCGGTTTGTTTCGGCGACAGGCCATCCGTCGCTACAAACGCTTATTTGTAGCTACGATTGCGTAGCGACGGGGTGACCTAACCGCCGCTACAAAACTTTTTTAACCGCTGCTAAAAGCCTGTTTTGCTATTGTGAAACAAGAATAGACCGGAAAAGGATCTCGATCATTCGGCAACAGTTCTCCTACTCTGTTGCTGCTCCAGTGATGTCAGTAGCAGCGAAGCTGTAGAGGAAGATCGGCGGCGGACGGGCGCACTTGAAAAGGCCATGGTGTCGCGGCTAGCGAAGGGGCGTTGAGTTTTGTGAAGAGGAGGTGGGACTGTGGGAGAGGTCTAGCTCCATGATGACAGTTGGGGATTGATATGGGAGTAGAAGGTTTGGGGGTTAGGCCCCATGTGTCCCGTGACCGCTTGATATGGCCACCATCAGCAATTTCGAAATGGGTGACTCATCCTATTTTGACTGATTGGAAAAGGAAGACGATGAAGAACGGAGTTGGAGAGATGGCCATTCCCGAGAACTACTCGGCCCTCAACACAGGATCACAAGGGCACACCGATCATTTCAGTCTTCCCTCTATCTCCACTTCAGTCGGAAATAATTTTAATCATGGTGGTGTCTGCCATACGAAACCATCTTTTCACGGGGCCTGCTAGACAAAGTGAGTATGCACGGTGTCTGTCAGGCTAAATCATATTTTATGAGTGTACCACATATAAAATCCTTTCATAGAAACATTATGAAGGATAGAATTAGTCATGAAATTTGGGCTTCTTTCTTTTTGTATGTTTTGCTCTCTGCTATACGATATTACAATTATGAATGCTGAAGCCTAGACACCACAGTAGGGTGCACAGCGTATCTAAACTATGAAACGAAGGTGGCTATAGCTAGGGCGTAAGAATGAAATAAGTTTACTGCTCCAGATTCTTCTGTTTTCTCTTCTGCGCCTCCCATGTTAAAGAAGGGACAGATTGAAATCAGTTGGCTGTAGGTACCATGAGTATAGGTATTCTGAAGTAGAGCCAGCGCCTCGTGAGGCCTCGTCGCTTTCGAACATGCCAGACCGAAACAGCGTGTTGGACCCCCCCCCCCCACCCCACTCCCTCACATGTTCCGCCCTTGTCTTCTTCTTCATGACAACGGACGCTGACCCCGCCCCGGTGGCCCACCCCCCGTCGCCGTTGCCGTTTGCCGTATTGCCCCCCCCCCCTCCCCCCCCCCCGCCCCCCCCCCCCCCCCCCCCCCCCCCGCGGCCACCGGGGCACCGCCGCCACGCTAATTGGTCGGGGGTCGATGCCCCTGCCGCCGACCCCGCCCACCGCCCTCCTGCCGTCCGCGGCCACGATAATGCCATCGCCTCTGCGCTACCCCCTCCCCCGAACCTCCTCTATGGCCGTGGAGGACAGAGCCCCCCCCCCCTCCTCCCAACCAACCCGAACCCCATAAGGATTCTTGGACCGTCGACGTTGGGATGGTGGCTGTCGGCGAGGCGGAAGAGGGAGATGGGGGGAGGGGGGTGTGGCGTGAGGATAGGGTGGATAGGGTCCGGGTAACCGGACCCGATGAATTTCGACGCCCAGCAGCCGGACACTGCGCACAGCCATTTACCGCGATATATGCACCTAGTTAATACGGGAAACAGTAATCAAAAGTAGGACAGTAGTCATGGTCTTGTCTATAAAAAAAAAATACGGGAAACAGTGGAGAATTTGTTGGGGGCCTAAAGAAGTCATGTTCTCTGCAGTGAGCCCATCAACAAGATCCAAGGATCTAGAAGCACCATGTTATTATTCCATCGATGCATTGTACACGTCACGGAGCAATGTCACATGGAGTACCATCTTGTATAATTAACCTACATAGTCAGCAATCTGCTACATGTGGAGCCTTAATTAATTAAGCGATATGCACAATTCTGTTTTCCTTATTGTCAATCCATTTGTTACTGTTTTTTTTTTTTTTACCATTAAGCCCATGACCACCAGCCCAATGGTGTAATCCCATCCTGCAATCCACGCAGGACACGATATTGATAGTAAGAATCCCTTCATTCCAGTTGACTGAAAAGAGTAGATTCGGATACAGGAACAGCGGCTCACTTCCAATCCGGAAATGAATAGGCCATGAGGCCTTCTTTAAACCACTCTACTGTGTGGTACCAGCACCTACTTGATGACTTGCTGATCTGTTATACTCTCTTTGTCTTAATTTATTTATCATTCTAGATCCGGACACTGAGATTGTCAAGAGGTAAAAAATATGGGTGCATAAAAAACAAAATAAAAGAGATATAAACACATTAGAATAAGAGAAACATATGTAGTACTCGCTCCATATTAAATTTTGATATTGTTTTAGATAACATTTAGCATACCAAGACGTGATTAATTAGGAGAGGTTTTCTCATGTCTGTTCTTAGTAAATCGTCTATTGGAAGGGATCAATTCAACAATCCATTGTAGTTGACTGGTTACCGAGGTGAAGCCTTAGCTACGAGCACGAGGTAAAGTTTGATCGCCCTTCCAAGCATTGGTTTCTTGCATGTTTCTTTCCCATGCACCAACATCCGAGTTGGTTTCTTTTTTTCCGAGTTGCAAGTTTGCTCTGCCATTTTTTCAGTATTGAAACAACAATTTGATCTAGCTTAAATAATCTAGGTAAACAAACACTCTATCCTTATTACTCTATTTATATATATATATATATATATATATATATATATATATATATATATATATATATATATATATATATATAACCAATAAAAAAGCCACCACGTTCGCTCTCAAGATCAAGAAATTATCACATTAATTGGAGAAAGTAAGAAAAAAAATTACCCATCACTGCCTTTATAAAAAAAATTAGACTAAAATACCCTAAGAAAGTTATTAAATTACCCACCACTGCTCTTATGAAACAATTAGACCAATATACCCCTAAAAATTGTTAAATTACCCATCATTACCATTATAAATAAATTAGAATAAAATATTTTTTTAAATATATTTGTAAAAGCACCACGTTCATCTAGATCTCTCTCTCTCTCTAAAACACCACGCTCATATTAATCGGTGAAATCACTACTATTATAAAAATTAATTATTTCTAAAATATTTGTAAAAGCACCATGTTCATCCAGATCTCTCTCTCTCTCTAAAACACCACACTCATTAATCTAAAAAATCACTATCATTATAAAATTTTATACAAAAATACCACTTAGAAAGTTATTAAATTACCCATAACTAAAAAAATTATACTAAAATACATCTAAGAAAGTTATTAAATTACTCACCACTTCAATTATGAAACAATTAGACTGAAACACCCCTAAAAGTTATTAAATTACCCATCACTATTATTATAAATAAACTAAAATTAAATATATTTTTAAAATATATTTGTAAAAGCACCACATTCATCGAGATATACCTCTCTCTCTATATATATAAAACACCACGCTTATATTAATTAAAAAAATCACTACCATTATAAAAAATTAAATATTTCAAAATATATCTGTAAAACCACTATGTTCATCCAGATCTCTCTATCTATCTAAAACACCACTTTCATATTAAACAGAGAAATCATTACCACTATAAAAATTTAGACTAGAACAACATTAAGAAAGTTATTAAATTATCCATCTAAGAAAATTATTAAGGCCCTGTTTTGATCCCCGTAGTTACTTAAAAACTTATTTTTACTTTTATTTTCTAAATAAAAATTGGATGGGATGTTTGGATCCTGATTTTTATAATCTATAAATTAGCATTTGGTTAGTGAATGCATCGAAATGAGGCAAAAACTGGCTTTAGCTGGTTTATAGAAACAGACATAAGACCTGGTCTGTTTGGAGGTCCTCCAGTTTCTACAAACCGGTTTCGTAGAAACTAGAGGGGTCCAAACAAGACCTAAATTATCCACCATAATTATTATAAATAAATTATAATTTAATATTTTTAAATATCTTCACCTCCATCTCTCTCACTCACTAAAACACCACATTCACAAGCGGATAAGACTAGAAAACCAATCAAATTGTGTGGCATTTAAATATCAATAAAAATTACCATCATCCTCCCATCATTAAATATTATTGTTGTTTTTGCGTGTTGGGTCAATGATGATTATCATTAGTATAGTCATAATTAGAGATCATGCCAGATTGTGGTCACTAAGCCACTATGGATTAAAGATTCCATTGCCATCATGGCGAGCAGAAACAACTTTGCCATTCTTATGTTGTCCTAAATTATGTCTACCAAGTAGACTGTTACAACTATTAGTTACCTTTGTCGAAATCATAGGTCACTTCCCCATCAACATGTAGCCGTCATAATCAGTTCTTTGTTTATCATGCCTAATAGATCATCCATATATTACTCCAGTTGTAGTGTTAAGGGACTACTCGATTGTCTTTGGATCGTTATGGATCATGGTAGTTGTGTCATCCACACAAATTTCTCTTTTATTTTTTTTATCAGTCTACCGCATATGTCTATTGCACATTGTTATGCAATTCACACAACTAGTCATGAACAAGAAACAAATGATAGATGGATCCTTACATACCAGACACGCCACTGTATGATGCTCATGACTAGCCAAGATAAAGAAACAAATAGCTTTTAGAACTTCATTCACGCTAGATATGGTAATCAAAAGGTCAGCGAAGTCACAAGAGACATGGACGTCAGAAGACAGTGCGTCGAGTACAATTTAGTATGTCAATTGCTCATGTTAAAGAAGGTGAAGGCATGTGGGTCACGCAACTATCATGATTCATGTTGAATGTTTCAGTTGGTAGAGTCTGACGTTTTTTAGGGATATATACGATACGTTGGTTCTAATTAGTAAGTAATAGAAGGAAGTCTTGAGCCATGTTTTTTTATACAAATAATCAAATTTATAATCTTTCATTGGTCGAAATAAGTAAAAATGAGAGAGTATTACTAGGAAGATGATGATACTTCATTTGTGTTAAAGATAGTAACTAAAAGATCAGTAAAGACACAAAAGACATCAACATCAGAAGTCAGCGTCTCGAGTTTAACATAGTATATGACATGTGTTCATACTAAAGTAGGTTTAGACATGCATGCTACGTAGCTATAAGTATTTTTGTTGAACATTTTTATTTGTAGGGTTTGATATATTCTTTTTTACTTTAATACAAATGATACAGAACCTTATGATATTTTTACAGGGTAGATACAATATATTAGTTCTGAGTAAGTGATAGGACGAAGTCTTGGGATCAAAAGTTTCAACACAGATACTCCCTATTATCATTATAAAAAAGTTATATTATGATTTAATAATTTAATTTATATAAGACATAGTGTAATTAAGAGATATTATATTTATAAATTTTTATAATAAGATATAAATCCTAGCCGCGCAAATGCGTGGATAGGTTGACTAGTTAATTTTATTTAAACAATCTAACAATATAATCTAGATTAAATAATCTGAGTAGAAAACAAACAGCCTCTTAAAAGAGTCCATCGGGCTCGGGGCTTAATAGTCCATCGGGCCCGTCAAAGAGTAGTTGACGCTTGCATGGGTGGCAGGGGCATTCTATACTCCATTGGACTGCTAAAATGCGAGAACGACATCTTTTCCCGCCACCAAGCCATAAGTCTAAAACGACATCTAAATCTGATATGAAGTGAGTATTGAGAACGACAAATCATTAATTTGAAAAATACTGTAGTTGAGAAGTCTAGAACGATGAGTACTAGTAATATGTGATGGAAGGGAAGGTGTACATTTGTTGGACACAGATCTAGCTAACGCCACGGTACCCGATGCGCACACAACAGTTTTAATGTCACCAAAACGGTCCGTGTTATAGCTGCTCTGATTTGGCCATAAGATGAGAAGCGGTGCGCACTTACGCTAGCTAGCTCAGCATACCTTTAATTTGTCGCACAGCTACAAGGTAGATGGAGATGCGCTAGCTATTCATTAGTACCGATCTCGCGTCCTACCACCGCGTGCTACCTTGGTACCGTGCTATTTACTCGGGCGATCGATAATGCGGGTGTGTGCAGAGCCCACAGACGCGCAGACACGACGTTGGCTTACAAACAAGGCTAGCTGCTGCAACTGCGCCGTGCCCGCAGCCGCGACAGGGGCTCTTACTCTTAGCTTGGTCCCTTGAGCCAGCCAAGGCCTCCCTCTTTCCTGGACCGCGCGAGCGCGAAGGTCGGGTGCCGTGCATCTGCAAAACCACACGACAACACCGCCTGAACCGACCACGCTCAACGCGGCGACGTGTGCTCGCGGACCCAGATAGCCGCCGAGAGAGGCGCGCGCCGGTCGTAGATATCGTTTTCAGTTCCTACTCTTGCTTGTCTGCGCGAGAGCCAGCAGGGACCAACCGGCGCCACGCAGACGGAGTGAGCAAAAGGGCCAGGTGGCCGTGGAGCTTTTCTGCCACAGCCGGCCCGGCCCCGGTCCCGTTTTGAGCTGGCCGTATTATCTTTCGATTGCCACGTCACCATGCGTGGCGCATATGCAATTATGCATGCATGCCAAAGGGGACCAGTAGTACTGCGTCTGATGCTGCTCATGAACAAATATAAAGCCTGTTCAACTGGTACGTGCCTGTTTCGATTCGTTGCTCCTTGCACGTACGGGAGGGTCAACAAGCTGCCAGGGACTCGGAACGCAGGCTGTGCCGTTGGCGATTCATCAAACAAAGAACGTCATGCCAATAAGCAGGTTGTTTTCACCCTGGTTCGTCAGAATAACTGAATTTGTCATAAAACGTTTTCAGCCATGCAATTATTGTCAAACGTTTTCCGCTTGATCTGTTCGTCTGTGCCACCAACTAACATTTCGCGTTATATATATGACCCTGCAACACTGCCCCCGGCTCTGAGAATCCGGCCAAACATGATTGATTCTTATTTGATGCTGTTTGCCTGCGTGCACGCGAAGACGAGGCAGGGACCAGCATGGCACGACGCCAATCTGGTGCACACACGGACGACAATCTTCCCGAACCAGTGCTGTGGTACCGCACCAACCTTTCGGGGATTTCCCTCCAGTCGGTTTGTGGCTGGCAGCAGGCCATTGCCAATTATCGTCACTCACAGTTCAGATGGACATGCACAGAACCATGACAAGAAAGTAGCTAGAGGCAGTTTATATAAAACAGGTATCGAACTAGTATGTTACTTTCGGTGGAGTTTTGGGAGTGCGTTAAGTTTTCGGTGTGGATTTAGGTTATTATTGGACAGGATTCTTTGACTTCATTCCCAATATCTGATATAGTATTTACGAACTTATTTGGGGAACCATTGCCAGAGTTGGAACTGGACTTGTGGAATTGCCGGAGTTGGAACTGGACTTGTGGAAATTTTGTCGTAATGCATCTTGGCTGTGTTGGATTTCTGAACCTGACACCAGAATCGTGTCACCACCTGACACCAGAATCGTGTCACGGGATTTCCTTTAGGATCTTTCTTCTCCAGGTCCTCTTTTTTTTTTTTTTTTGCAAGAATAGGCCAGTCCGAGTGGGGGTGGGCATTTCTCATTCCGGCGTGTCCAGGTCCAGCCATTTTTTAGATAATGGAATAAATATCCCGGCCTTTTGCAAGGTTTTGCATATGGCTCCCTCGGTCATTTTTATTACAGCAATTTGAGAATAACGTCTCAATAGAATAAAAGGAAACAAGACTAAAAACATAGCCTATGTCACGATGGCCACCCATTCTTCGCGAAGATGCTCATGGCAACCACCTTCAAAGAATGACAAGTTTGAACAAAAACATCTCTGTGAGTGCCCTTTTATAAGAGTCTCCAATAGCGAAGCCAATATGTTGTCCTGAAAATCACCTGCATAAGAGAAATCATTGATTTCTTGTTAAAGACAATATCATTACGGCTGAGCCATATCGATCAGAACATAGCTGCCACACCAACAATAATCTGACTTTTATCCTTCCCTCTCCTCGAGCTTAGCAAGCTCCCAGAGATATGTTGAGTATTTTGTGGTTTTGGTAGACCAGTAGCTATTGCAACAATCCGCCACACATTATGGGCAAGATGACATTCAAAAAACAGATATTATATTGTTTCGTTGCTATTACAGAAACAACACTTTTGGGTACCTTTCCATCTCTTTTTAGTCAAATTATCCTTGGTCAAAGTGACTCCTCTTGTTAGATCCCATAAGAAAATTTTAATTTTTAAGGGGAGTTTGATTTTCCAAAGATGTCTTAATCTTGATTTGTTTTGGAGCAACATGGCATTGTACATGGAATGGACCGAGAAGATACCATTCTCATATAAGTTCCATTTAAAAGTATCGGTTTCCTCATTGAGCAAGATATCACTTAGTTTGGAGGTCATGTCATTCCATTCAACCAACTTGTTATCTATGATAGGACGTCTGAATGATAGGTTAAGAGGGTTAGAGCAGAATACCTCTTGAACCGAGACATTCTTCCATCTTGCCACATTATAGAGATTAGGAAATTGTTCACTTAGAGGTGTATTATCCATTCAAGTGTCTCTCCAGAATCTTACTTGACTCCCATAATTAATCTGAAAGGAACCCCATTTAAAAAAATCATCTCTCACCTTTAACAAACCAGTCCAAAAGTGAGAATCACTCAATCTCCTTTGAATTTGGGTAAAAGGTTTGTCAGAAAAGTATTTATTTCTAAGCAACCTTTGCCACCCGCCATCTTCATTAAGCAGCCTAAAGAGCCACTTACTAAGAAGACAGATGTTTTTTGTGCGAAGGTTGGTTATCCCAAGTCCCCCTTGGTCTTTGGGTTGGCATATTTCCTAATTAGCAAGGTGGTATTTCTTCTTATGTCCTTCCCCCTCCCAAAAGAATTTGGACCGGATGATATCCAGTTTTTTTAGGACCTCTTTCGGTATTTCAAAGAGGGACATCATGAACACAGGGAGATTGCTAAGGACCGTATTTACAAGAATGAGTCATCCCCCAGCCGACATCAATTTTCCTTTCCATTTATTAAGTTTTTTCTGAAATCTCTCAACTATATCCTTCCATTCACTATTTCTGAGTTTCTTGTAGATCATTGGGATACCCAGATACTTAAAAGGAAGCTTACCCATTTTACACCCAAATAGAGTTGTGTATTCAGTCTCAAAATGTTTACTCTCACCAAAGCAAAAAAGCTCGCTTTTTTCAAAATTAATCTTAAGACCTGAGAGTTGTTCAAAGACACATAGTACAAGCTTCATATTATTTGCTTGTAGCATGTCATGATCCATGAAGATGATGGTGTCATCTGCATATTGGAATATAGATAAACCATCATCTACTAGGTCCGGGACAACCCCACTTATTTGGCCATCCTCCTTTGCTCTCGCAATTAGAATTGCCAGCATATCGGCCACCAAGTTAAAAAGAATAGGAGACAAGGGGTCGCCCTGTCTAAGGCCTTTATGGGTCTGAAAGAAGGGGCCAATGTCATCATTAACTTTAACCCCCACTTGGCCGCCAGATATGAAGCTTTGTATCCAGTCACACCATGTTTCAGAAAAATCTTTTATTCTCAAGGTTTATTGGAGGAAAGGCCATTTGACTTTATCATAAGCTTTTTCAAAATCGAGTTTGAGCACCACTCCATTTTTTTTCTTTTGATGTAGTTCATGAATGGTCTCATGTAGGACTATTACTCCTTCCATGATGTGTCAACCAGTCATGAACGTAGTTTGAGACTGACGAATTATTTTATTCGTTACCATTCCAATCCTATTGGCGACAACTTTAATTAGAATTTTAAAGCTGGCGTTTAGCAAGCATATGGGACGGTATTCCTGTATTTTTGATACGTCCCCTGTTTTTGGAATCAGAGTAATGATTCCAAAATTCAGGCTATACACCGGTAACTTTGCATCATGAAAATCCTTAAGGAGAGCCATAAGGTCATCCTTAAGAACTTCCCAAAAAACCTGATGGAATTCAGCTGGGAAGCCATCAGGGCCCGGAGCTTTGTTATGCTCCATATTAAAAATCGCCCTCTTGACCTCCTCGATCTCGAAAGGGGCAGTTAACTCCTGGTTTTCTTCAGGCATCACTTGCGGTATATCAGAGATAATAGATTCGTCCAGAGTTATAGTATTTTCCTCTGGCTTTCCAAATAAGGATTTAGAGTATTTTGTTATATACCTTTTAAGATTAGCATCCCCCACTATGGTACCCTCCCCAGAATCTAATTGGTAAATTCGAGTCTTCCTATGTCTACTATTGTCCACCAGGTGAAAATATTGAGTATTATTGTCCCCCTCAAGTAGTTCTCGTACCTTAGCCTGTTGGTACCATTTTAATTCTTCCTCACGTAGCATGTGAGTAAGTCTATCATTGAGGTAATGTTTGAGAGCTATCTCGTTTGGAGTTAGAGTATATTTTTTCTCCTTTTTGTCTAGCTCATCAATCAACAAGATCAATTTTTTCTTCTCTTTCTTAAGGGATCCAGCCGTGTTCTTTGCCCATCCGCGCAAGTATTGGCGTAGAGCTTTGATCTTGTTCTGCCATATTTCTATAGCTGAATTTCCTCCATGATCTTGTTGCCAAATATTCATCACTAAGTCAAAGAAATCATCACGAATTAACCATCCCAATTCAAACTTGAATTGGTAATGGCCCCCACTGTAACCCGTTCCAGTATTCAGTAACAATGGAGTATGATCCGATTTGCCACGATCCAGAGCATTGATGGTGACTTTAGGATATTTGTCCTCCCAAGGTGTGGTCATAAAGACTCGGTCCAACTTCTAAAAAATAGGCGGATTCAAGTCATTTGACCAAGTGTATTGACGGCCTGTCATCTCGATCTCTCGTAGTTCAAGAGTGTCAATGATAGAATTAAAAAGATTTGGCCATCTATGGCAAAAATTGCCATTAATTTTGTCCTCCGGATATCTCATAATGTTAAAATCTCTCCCTATGATCATAGGATGAGTTTCCATACTACAAATATGAGCTAACTCAGTGAAAAACTGAGATTTAAATTCGTCCTGGGCAGGCCCGTATACAGCATAAAGAGCCCACGTGAAACCATCCTCCTTATTTTTTAGCAGAAATTTTGAGTAAAAATCTCCCTCGTCAATGGCTCCCACATCAAAAGTTGTCAAGTTGACCCCAAGAATCATCCCGCCAGACCTACCTCTGGGCGGTATAGTATGCCAAAGGTAATCCTGTCTAGCCGCTAGATGGTTAAGGAAGGAATTAGAAAAATGGTTACTGCCAGACTCAATTCGAGCAAGAAAATCCAAGCATTGTTCTTTAACTAAAGAATTAATTTTATTATGTTTACCCAGGTCTCCTAGACCTCTGGTATTCCAAAAGACCTCTTTCATTTAGCAACTATTTTTTAGGGGGTTATCCGTTTACTGGAAAGATGAGAAATCCTTCCTTTGCTATTATGATGACTTGAAGTCTATTTTTGTTGAACTGCATTAAGATCAAAGAGCATATGATCAAAAGAGTCCTCCTCTAAATCCTTATTGAGCTCACGACAAACATGATTAAGATTGAAGTCAAGCTCTTCCGCTTCGTTCTCCCTCTCCCCGCTAGCAATGCAAGTTAAAGAAGAATTTGAAGAAGCAGGGTATCTATTAATTCCAGCATATCTCTCAATTTCATTATTTTTTAATTGATTAATAGAAAGCAATACATCACTATCATCTCTACCCAAAGCTATCCCAATATTGCAAAGCTGGGCTCTAATTTGTTTAGAAGATAAAGAAGTAAATGATGGTTTACCTTCTTTCAAGTTTCATTTTGCCACAAGCTTCTGCGCCTTGATAATCATATCCTCATCATCCTTCTTCCGCAGATCATGGCGTTGGTCCGGCACCGTGTACAGAATATGTTTCCGATCCAGCGCTGCCGCCACTTGGTCAATAACCCCGCTATTAGTATGAGCAAGGTTCAGAAGGGACGCTGCCATTGTTTTGTTTGTTGTGTTCGCACGAACACCATTCCTCTTGCACACATCCTGCAATACATGTCGAGGAAGCGAGTGGAAATCAAAAGGTGCGGCCTCTACACCCTTGGGGTTATCCCTCTCATCTTCCTGTGTTTCAAACATAAGCTTTGAGTTGAATAAGTCCGGGAGGGATGTTGCTCAGCGAAGTATGTTAGCCCGTGGTGGTGACTCAAAGAAAGGCCTGTTCTGGCCTAGAAGTGAATCCAAGAGCGCTCCGAGATGTCTTGCCTCTCCTTCAGTCAGTGTGCCCGACGACTGAACCTCCATAACTAGAGGCGGGTCGACCTGGATAGTGATGGTGAGAGGTAAGCACTTAGCGGTCACATCTGGCAGCCCATCAGTCACATCGACATGAAGAGGATCATGCTGCAGCGGTGCCATAGAACTGGGTACCAAGACTCCATTATCCGCAAGCGAGGCTGACACTGGAGTAGGCGGCGCCCCGCTGGCCACTTGAGCGTGCGGCGATGTTAGTGCAAGGCTGGGCAGCGGGGACCCAGGCACACCTGAATGCATGGTCGACACTGCCAGTAAAGTCAGCACCTTGCCTCGTAGGAGTACCTCATGTTTAGACACAACAGTAGTGTCATTCGTTGCCACAGCAGCCGAAGTTGCACCCTCAACTTCTGGCTCGAACACTGATGAGTGAAACAGTGCCATATTGGACGTCTTAGTATCCCCAGCAACTAGACCGTCTCCTTCCTCGTCAGATACGTGAGCGAGCTCCTCCTCTGAAGAATTCTTTTCAGCGGCGACCTTAACCGCGACCTCGTTAATGAGGTCAAAAGCCGCCTTGTCGATTACCTCTTTCACCATGCACCTGATCCTATCATTTCCATCGACTTGGATGTTTTGCTCACTAGGATGAGTATCATCCTGTTTTTTCTCATTAGGAGGAGCATCATCCTGATTTTTCTCATTGGAGGGGTCATCATCTTGCATCATATCAGTGTCCCCATTAGCTGCTTTATCTGCTGCACCCAAGTCATGGAGGAGGTCATCATCATCCATGTTAGCGTCCTTCTGTTTGAAAGAAATCCAATTCTCATCTTTGCATATTTTATCCACCTTAAAGAAGATGTCATATATGCCTTCACCCACCACGTTATCTGTAGTATCCGGGATGTTATTCACATCCATGACGCCTATGCGTTCATGCACAAGAAAAGGCTGCGCAACTGTACGACACATGTGTGGCGGCTGCTCAGAGCTCAGTTGCTTGGCGGGAACGACCATTCATCGGCTGCTCTGCTTTGCGTGGTCCTCTGCATCAGGATCGACCAGTCGGTGCATTTCATTAGATATAAACGGACGTCCATGTTGATGCAAAAACGAATGTGCCGCCACAACAACATCACACTCAGTTTGCTCCAGCGAAAATAGCTAATGAGCGAACAAGAGCAGTAACAATAGTAGTAGTAATTCTGAGAGTAAAGTGAGTGTTCACACTGAACTCGTAACATCTGAAGATTTGAAACTTCTGTGCTACAAACAAAATTGGACCTCACATACATTGTATACGTCGATAGCGTTCGCCAACCTAGGCCCTGCTGATGTCCCACTGCAGCATTGCCCTGCCAATGTCTTGCTTTGAGACGACTGTTACAGCAATTATATGCAGTATATATGTGGGCAGGAAAGCAATGTTCGCAGAAAACGTAAAATCAGCAAATGAAGAGGGACGCCGTGCTAGAGTACTGCTCGGAGCATCAGTTCTATGGATATGGTCAGTCAGTCCGTTACGTATCAAAGCCGTTGGGCGAACTGTTGGACCTGCCGTTTGCTGTTCAGAAGAGGCCTATTGGATTGTAGATCCTGATGCACCCGATCACGCCGTCACGCCGCACACGATAGACGAGACAACACACACCATGCTAGCTGCTGCGGCGTGCGACTTATCCAGGTCGATGGTGGCATGCAACCTGGCACTCTGGCAGGCATGAAGGATTGGGGATGACCGGTGCCGTGCCGGCCGCCATAAAGATCCCTGCTGGATGCACGCAGAGTGTGGATCCCCTCCATCTCCGTGGAAGAGGGCAGCAAACGTGCATAGCATAACGCTGGGAAGCGCTGTGCCGTTACTGCCGGTAATTGCAAGTTAGATAGTTACACTGACTCACTGAGGTTGACTGCTTGACCCGTCTCAGCTGTCCGTTACCAGCCTGCAGCCGTACCCTGCCATTCCTGCTCCTAGAAGTTTTTCTTAAATTTGATGCCGATTGGCTATTTCTACATAGGGAAAGTTTGTGTGCAATGAAAAATACAAGCACGATTTGAGGAGAGATTTTTTTTTTCTATTGTAACAAAGAAGAATTATCTACTCCATCTGCGATTGTCATTATATGAAGAAATGACCTCGCTAGAGGAGGGACCGCAAGACTAAGAGGGGCCATGACACACAGAGGGAACTAGACATGTGGAATTTCTCTTGGTACACTCGAGGCATTTTATCTGTAGGGGGAATGGGGGATCGACGTGTCGGGTGCCTGAACCGAACCTGACACAGAAGGATCTTCCCATGATTATTTCTTCTTTGGACAATTTCCTTCTATTCCTTGCTCTTTCAGTTGGAGTTGGCGTCTATTGCCACCCGCTATCATGGCTACCCATGTGTCCGTGTACCCAGAACAAGAAAAGCCCGCACAACTGCACAAAAGCGAGTGGAGTTTTATTCAGAGTCTGCACAAAAGCGAGAGAAGTTCCTTCGCCGGATCGACGAATCTTGTGCTTCCATGGTTTTGTCATGATCCTGTGCTTCACGATCGCCCAATGTGGTGCATTTGATTCTAACGCACGTCCAAAATCGATGAATGACATGCACTTCAATTCGCTACCATCATCATGGCTACTGCTGAGAAGAGTACCAGCAACTATAACAATCTTCAAAGCCACTGGAACAACGAAATCGGCAAAACATGAGGCCACCAGACCAGTCGTAAAAATCGTGTCTGCCAACATGGGCACTGCCGATGTGGATGGTGGCCACGGTAGTTGGTGCCTTTTTTTCTGGAGAGGCTGCCCATTGCCATCCTTTTCGCGCGTCACTGAAAAATACTTTACTGTTGTGCGTTGTGTGTGCGTTTGTTAACTGGGGCCGAGAAATCGCATCATGACTTGATGAGAACCTTTCCGGCCCCTTCGAGAGAGATTGCGCAGGGGAGGGCATCATCATGAGCTATACCCGCCTCTACGACAAAATGCTTCGACCAATTAGTTCGGTGCCTGGTGCTGCCATCGACGTCTAACTTGTGATTATTTATTGTTACATGATGGTTAAAGATATACTAGTAATCAGGAATACCTTACCTTTACACTCGCCAACCTTGGATATGATGTGACGGGTCCGTTACGCTCAAGAAAAAAAATGATGCATCCGGTGAGACGAGGTCAGGTAACTGAATCGAAAAAAGTCATGTTTTCCGGTAGAAAGGAAAAGCAAATAAAGGTTTGATGCAGAGGCACATGCTTCCTCTTTACTGTGATCGTAACAGCTACATGGCGCACAAAACGGCTGGAGTGCAACTTGCAGCACCCCATTCCGGCGCGTCCTGGGAGTGTGGGGACAAAGCAACAACTGTTCAGCAAAGATGAGAAACAGAATTGGACCGTGTCACGAATTACATCACGGCACAGCAACTCCAAAAGAACATAAAATGAATCGTCCTTTGAGGTGGTATAAAATATGATATCCTGGTGGGAAGTATATGGACAATAGAGTAGTGAAAAACGTGACAGAATTGTTGCTATTAATGTGCGTCCAAAAATACCGTAACTGCAATACTGTCGCCTGCTCAACGGTCCAGTCTCAGAATTTAACTTCAAATTCATGCAAAATGAACAGGCTAGCATCAATGCAAGTCCCCTAAAACAGCTAATCTCTTCACTTCTCGTATAAAAGAGTTGCGCCTTGTCTCAACGAAAAACAAACCAAAACGCAGTGTAGGAAAGGCAACATCCAAGTGCACGTTATTCTGAGTAGATTTATCCCACCGGTGGTGGTGGTGGTACACATGCATGGTGGATGTTACTACAGCACATGAAAGCTAGACCGATCTCTATTCGAGAGAATTGATAAACTCTGCTCCTCCTAGTAGACCTTATAGCCTCTTAATGTCAGGTCAACACTCAACAGCCTATAAATAAACATGCTTCAGACGATGACAACTCCATCAAGCCATCCATGCACACACAAGAACCGATCCAGAGGAAACAAAATAATAGTACTACTATAATCCTCTGGAACCATCCACCAAAAGCACAAGCACCGCTGATTCCCCTGCCACCTTAGCCCGAGCAATCCGTCAGCGGTTCGCATTAATCTAAGCGCGAAAACTTAATAACCCCGCGGTTTGATCCAATAAACTAAGCTCTTCGTCGCGCGCCGGAACCATGAATGGTAGTGGCCGCGAGGATCAAGAACTCGGGGCTCGAAATCAAATGGCAGCCGTTTCGTTCTCAGCAAAGTCCAAGGAAATTAAGAAATGGTTAATTATTGTTACGGGCGTCTGGAGACCAGCTTATATTAATGTGTCGGTGCGGAATTGGAGTTGCCGCTGATTGTTTTTTTCTATTAATAGTTGCAGATCACTAGGATCAGCATTCAGCAAAGATGAGAGCAATTAATCGTTCCCACGATAGGTCGTTCCTATATTAACTGAATGATGAACTAGTAAATTAATTTGTATCTTCCGGTACAGCGCATTATAAGATGTACTAACGTGGCCAGATAAGTTTTCTTTCTTATAAGGTAAGAATGGAGCAAGACTTTAAGGTGAGCATTGATTAACAAACTTCTTTTTGCGGTAGTTCACGGGCTAGAAAGGGAACCGCTGATATACTGTGTTTTAGAGAGCACATTTGGAGCTCCTAACAGGTCGCATGCTCCGATGTCTGTGCTGCCAAGATGCATTATAAAAATTTCAAAAGAAAAGATGCACCATAAAAGTTGGTCTAAAAATTTACAACAAAAAATGGACCAATGGTGCAAATCAAGTGTCATCCAAATTGTTTGCACTGAAACATAGTACTAAACTGCAGAAATTCAACCTGTAACTATTCAAGTTTATTTTCCTTCTTCCATCGAGTCTAGCACTTATTTGTTGCATTTTAATGTTTACATGATAGTTTTTGTTGAATTTTTTGAAGCAAGTTTTGTGATAGCTATATGTGAATAGAAGTGTATATAACAGGCGAATCCATGCTACGGGAGATTGGGCTAACAGTTGTTAAATTGGCAATCATGTAACTTTTACTGTTGAGTGAACATTTCAGAGCACTGAAAAAAAAAATTAATAATTGTACATTCGTAGTGAGTTGATACCAAACTTGGAACGAGAATCGTGGTACAAGTACCATAAGCAACAAAAGATATGCCAGTTTGCAACTCCCAAATCTAATTGTAGCATACGGACATTACCTGAGATTTGGTGTACTAGGAATAATAAATCTATATAACCTGCTCTTTTACCCGCTGAACGTATGGTGAGGGCTACCTACCGAGCGGACAAATCGTTTTGCGTCTCACTTAGCTCCTTATCCGACACTGCCGTTGTTATCCCAAGAGCCACAACCAGTCGAGTGTGTTCCTCACATGCTCCTCCTCCCTTTTTTTAATTTGTGAAAGTTATCCTCACATGCTCCTCCCCACCAATCAACTGACGAACAACCATCAATCAGCAAACAGAACCTAGCAGCGCATGCCCATCCCGGCGTCTGCATCCCAGTCCCAGTGAGCGAGAGGGAAGTGAAGCGATTCTCTGCCTCTCGGCTCCGTCCATGACAAGTTGCGGTTGGCGAGTGAGCCGTTTGAGGAATAACATGCAGTGACCTTTGCGTGGCAGCGCCGCTCCCCTCCTTCCCTTGTCCGTTTCTACCAACCCCGAAGCGACCGAATCTCCATCCAACACGCACGCACGCTCCCTACCACTCTGCTTGCTGCTAACGCGCCCCACATTCCTGCTCACGCACCACCTTTTTATCCTTTTGCTTCAAATCTGTACTATAGATTACTGAAAGAATCCTCTGTACTGTGAAGCGGTAACAGATTATCATCACCAGGAAGAAGGAATTAACGCTAGATAAAAATTAATCAGCAAAGCATGTTGAACGAACGAACTCGTTGTACTGGCAGTTAGGCGTTCGTCGACTGCGCAGCTAGCTGACGCCACTCGAGCATGCATGCGATCGGGAAAATCATCGGCGATGGCGACGGGGTATGGCCAAATCTCTGATGGGTTTCTCCCGCGGATATCGGGGGGCACATGGCACCACTTGTGATCTTATTATTAGTGGTGCCCCTCATCTCGAATCCCTCCGTCTGTATTATCTTACCAGTGCATCCCATGATGCGTCTTTCCCTTTGACTCTACTCTGCACGTCTACTAACTAACACAGTCTGGCGTTTAGGAAGTTCCGTAGACAGTTTGCATGAACTCTGATTCAATCGTCTCCGTCAAGAAGGAAACCGGATTGCTCGTTTCCGTGAAATTTGTTTTGTCCGAGAAACAAAATAAAGCTACTTACACCCGAAAAGAGATGGAAACGAAAACATCGATCGCATTTCCAGTTCCAACGGTTCTGGTGTGGAAGTAGTAGCACCTATTTTCTCAACCGTTCTGAGCTCTGACAAATATATACTACTATGTCGCTTCAACGGCTAGCTAGCAGATTATTATTACTCGTAACATTTTCTTCTCCAGCAAAAGATAATAAACAATAGTAATACAACAAGGGCCCTCCGCGTTGGCTGTCAGTGGTGATATAGCTGTCCCCAGGTGACAACCCACCCAGCAAGCAAGGCATGTGTGCCATGTCCAGCACTCACCCCTATTTGCCTTGCCTTCCCAACAAAGTCACCTAAACAAATTATCCTTCTCCTCCAATCTCCATCATCATCATCATCATCATATAGAGCAGGCCAGTAGCCACGAGCAAATAAAGGCGTCTTATAAGTGATCCAAGGTGGAATAGCTAGGGCGAGATTAAAGCGTAACAGACATAATTACCGCCAGCCTTTCCAAATCTAATCCCATGTGCCCCTGCTATATAACAATCCCCCTCTGCTAACTCCACCAAGCAGCACCCTGCTCTGCTTTTGGCCGTCCTTGTTCCTCCCATCTTTTCTTCCCTTCATTCACACAACCAACCCAACAGTCTCGTTTTCTTTTGGCCTCCTATGGTGACCATGATGGCGAGGCCGTTCTTGGGATCGGCGCTGCTGCTCGTGCTTCTGTCCTTGGCGGTCACCGGAGTCACATCGGAGCCTCTTCCGCAGTACTACAACGCCATCTTCAGCTTCGGCGACTCCTTCTCGGACACGGGCAACTTCGTGATCATCAACTCCGGGAAGCTGCCCAACATGCCCAAGTTCCCCCCGCCGTACGCGCGGTGCTCCAACGGGCGCCTCGTCATCGACTTCCTCGCCGAGGCGTTCGGGCTGCCGCTGCTACCTCCCTCGGCCAACAAGGGCGTCAACTTCACCCAGGGCGCCAACTTCGCGGTCATGGGCGCCACGGCGCTTGACCTCAAGTACTTCAAGGACAACAACGTGTGGAGCATCCCGCCCTTCAACACGTCCATGAGCGTGCAGCTGGAGTGGTTCCAGGAGGTCAAGAGCACCATCTGCAACAGCACCCAAGGTATTTTCTTTGTTCTCGATCGACTGATCTTCTTAATTAGACCATGCATACATGACATAACATGTATCCACGAACATGATCTTGTTAATTAGACCATGCATACATGACATGACATGTATCCACACGAACATGCATGACCAAATTAAAATCAAAGTAATCTGTTGATGATTTCAGAGTGCCGTGAGCTGTTCGGGAAGGCGTTGTTCGTGTTCGGCGAGTTCGGCGGCAACGACTACAGCTTCGCGTGGAAGGCGGAGTGGTCGCTGGAGAAGGTGAAGGAGATGGTTCCGGAGGTGGTGAGCGCCATGGTGCGCGGCATCGAGGCGCTCCTGGACGAGGGCGCCCGGCACGTGGTGGTGCCCGGGAACCTCCCCGCCGGCTGCATCCCCATCACGCTCACCATGTACCCCTCCGAGGACCGCTCCGAGTACGACCCGCGCACGGGGTGCCTCAAGAAGTACAACAGCGTCGCGCTCTACCACAACGCCATGCTCCGGATCGCGCTCGACCAGCTGCAGAGGCGAAGGCCCGAGTCGCGCATCATCTACGCAGACTACTACACGCCCTACATCCAGTTCGCAAGAACGCCGCAGCTATACGGTACGTCGTATTCGACACTTGCTTGGTCTTTCATTCAATTCATCATAGCCTTAATTATTATTATTTTTTTTTTACAAAAAAAATACAAACTACTAACATCCTTTATGGAGGTTAGTTTCGGGGCAGTCTCAGGGCGGCTGACCAACTGCACGGCGGTACTGCATATGCCGTTCAAATGTTCACTCACTAGTAGATCCATCTGCTTCTGTTGCACCTACCTACCCTACGCCACAGTCCTGTAATGTAGCGGATGCTCCGTGTTCTCTTCTTCTTCGTAGAGGACAAATCAGAAACCCAACATACCCGTGATTTCTCTTGTACTCTCGTAGGTGCCACGGGGTTTGGTTGGGTTAGGACACCACATACTAGAGAGCAGTACTCTTTCCATGCCCGGGCCAGCTTGTCCGCGCGCGTACGACCCAGCCAAACATGGCTGAAATCGTTTCTGTAGCTGTAATTACGCGACTGCGTTGGACACCAAACCACCGCCATTGATGATGGGTTTCCCCTCCGGACGAGGAGCAAGTAGCCGCCAGATGAGATCTCAGTCTCCCCTCCACACGGTTTATTGACGGTTGCCAGGATCGGACACAGAGCAGAGCAGAAACAGAGTACTCTGCTTATACCAGGAGTAAATTGCTAGAAGCTGAAACTGATAGTAGCACAAACCAATGACTGAAAACTCTTGAATTCGTTGCAGGTTACAAGCGCGGCGCTCTTCGCGCGTGCTGCGGCGGCGGCGGCCCGTACAACTACAACATGAGCGCTTCCTGCGGGTTGCCGGGCGCCACCACCTGCGACGACCCCGACGCGCATGTCAGCTGGGACGGCATCCACCTCACGGAGGCGCCATACCGCTTCATCGCCAACACCTGGCTCAAGGGACCCTACGCGCACCCGCCCATCGCCAGCGTCGTGCGCGACGACATGGTCTACTAGTAAACAAGTACTATGATCTTCGGTGGAGAGGGAGACTGCAAAGCTAACCGGGAAGAAGGATTCCATTCGTTCGTGTATATTAGTACTGCAAAGGGAGTAAATCGATTATTAGTTTCTTCTTTCTTTCTTTCTTTCTCTTTTGGATGTGTTTCCTTTTTGGAAGAGAGGGTTTTTTTTTTTTTTGTCAAATCGCACGCGCGTTGTTTGGTGTTGATTGATGCAGAAATGGCCGTGTAATACAAATCAGACTTGTTTGTCGGCTGGAGCAGTACTGGGCTGGGGATGTGGCGCATACATGTGCGCGGCGCCGCCCCGGGACAAGCGATCACGTGCGCGCCCGGATGGACGGACGTGCCGCCTCCTTCCGCGGGGGAAGCCACGCACTGCAGCAAATCATGTGGGGCTGCCTGCCTCCATCATTCCAAGCATTGTTGCAGCGACTCGACGAGATCGGAGATCCCCTGTTGCCGGCGGTCCTCAAACGTGGCGGGCGCAATGCTCAATTGTACTCCGCGCACGGGGGCGAAGGCAGTCCAACAGTTTTGAGACTCCTTCGCCTTGCTACACTACGTCATCAGTTCTAGCTGTACGGGCCGCCGCTTGTATTATCAGTATCATTAATCTTTCTCGTAACATTAAGAATCACTTGCTGGGCTACCTTGTATTACTGGGCCACTCCACTTCTAATTAAGCTGGGCCTATTGAGACTCCAGCACACATTTGTCTAGGGCCCAAGCAGGGAAAACCAAAAAGAATCATTAGACACAAAACAATCCATAAAGTAGGTAGTATGATGATGACACTAGCTAAAGATAATCACAACTTTAATGAGCTAGTTATTAAGATTGTAATTAAGTTGGAACTAATGCCGCAATAGGAACACAGTGTGGCAAAAGTTGCCTGATGTTTGATATTTTCAAGTGATGTTCCTTAGATTGGATATTTAAGCCGAAGAGATATCATTATATCTATATATATATCGCAATAATGCAACTATAAACTGAGTTATATGTTTTGGTTATGAGTTTACAAGAGCCTAGTAATTTCAAAATGCATGTCAAGCATGCACAAACTGTTTATACTTTATCTTGTCTAAAAGTTTGGAATAACAAAATCGGAGCTACAATGACACATAATTGAAAAAAAAAAAGATAGAATGTTATGTACACTCATTCTTATAATGGTGTGACTACACTTATTTATTTTATCATTATTTACATGAACTATTACATATAATAACCTTATACTGATGCAAAAGATGTAAATAGAAACTAATGGAAACACTTCAGATGAAAGAATCTCTGTATACTTATTAGTTAAGTAGAGGTTTGTAGTTATAAGAACCAATCTGCTTCCCATTCATGACATATACTTTATTTTTTCTTTCCAATTCCTCAATATGTATTTAAATCATAGCATGTACTTAATTTCTTCTAGACATAGTCATTGGTTTTTTTTTTGGATAATGCATTGTTATAAAAAAAATAAGTTAGTTCCATGGTGTACATTCAAATAGTTATACATGAGGTTTCTCAAGTTATCTCTTATAGCAATTGATATTAAGCAACTGAAAATCATAGACAAAAAACTTAATTCAACAGTATTGCTCAATGTTTATAATAGATATAAATAATATTATATCATCAAGATAGAGCAAAACAAAAGCACCACCATCAATTATGTCATATAGCTCCTATTATTTGACTAAATTAACTAGCAGGTGACTCACACATTTACAAGTCTGGTACTAATAATTGAATTGTAATGTTAGCATCAACATTCACATTGTATCTAGTATGGTATTTTCTTTGAAGCTTTAATAGCATATTCTTGCCTTATCATTGATTATTTTCCCGGTCACGATTTTTTTTTTGGCTCATTGTTTCTGTAATGGGTAATTTATTAACTTTATATGGATTTTATAGAAGTTTTTTTTTTCATATTGTCAAGGATGGGTAATTTTAAAGAAAAACATATGGAAGTGTCGCGTGAAGGGTAACGCTTGTTTTTCTTTGATTAAGGCAACACCTTCTAGCCCTTAAAAGCGAACGTGATGATACTTATTTTATTCACAAATGTTAAGGTAATAAATATGTTGTTTCAGCATGTCTTCACAAATATTAAGGTAATATATACCAAGCTGAACCAATTTCAGCATTAGTTTTCTCGACAAGAAAATAGCTCCCATATCACAGTTTGGGAAGTGACAATAGTCACTCTTTTTCAACAGTCACGGCTAATAAGCAGCACCATGCACGATGAACCTTTCCTAGATTTACTGAGCTCCACTAGTCAGGTTCCGAAACTAGTCAATCAGGTGTCCGTGCAGCTCCTTTTAGATTTACCACCCTTCTTCCCACACGGTTTCTCCACACTGCCGCAAGCAAATTGACCGCCCGCTTCTGTTCCACTGACTGCCGCTCACTCATGGAGCTGTTGCGTTTCACCGTGTTCGTCCTCCTGTTATCTTTCCTACATGGCGTCGCCACCGCCGGCAGCCCTGCTGCCTCCTCATTTCCACAGTTCGACGCCCTCTTCAGCTTCGGCAACTCGTACGCCGACACCGGCAACTTCGTCCTCCAGTCCGCCGGCCTACCAGCCATTCCCTTCAACAACTCGCCCTACGGCGAGACCTTCTTCCGCCGCCCCACCGGGCGGCCCTCCGATGGCCGCCTCATGATCGACTTTATCGGTACATTTCTTCTTCTTGTGAGAGACTTCATTGGTGAACATGATGACGAGACAGCAAAGTCCATGTACCTCTCGAATAGCAATGCTGATTTGTCTGTATCTTTGCACATTGCGCAGCGGAGGCAGTTGGGCTTCCGTTCCTGCAGCCGTTCCTCTCGAAGCAACCACAGAACTTCAGCCGGGGCGCCAACTTCGCCATTGTGGGCGGCACGGCGCTGGACGAGGGGTTCTTCCTGCGGCGGAACGCGTCCAGCGTGCCGCCGTTCAGGGGTTCCCTGCGCGTGCAGATCGGGTGGTTCCGGAAGCTCAAGCGCTCGCTCTGCAACGCCACCACGGGAGGCGGGTGCCTGGCGAGGTCACTGTTCATGGTCGGCGAGCTCGGCAGCAACGACTATGGCTACATCCTTGCCGGCGGCAAGAACCTCCAGGAGGCCAAGTCTTTCGTCCCGGACGTCGTGACAGCCATCTGCAGAGGCGTCGAGGTAGGTACACATATTGTTACATCTAATTACCTACACATTCCTTTCCTTGTGATCGCATCGCATCGATCTCGAGTTGACAACAAGTTGTCGCCACGAAGGATGCATGAGCTCCCCCACATGAATCATGATGCGTTGCGAGTTCCCAAGTCGTTGTAATCAAGAACGAACGCCTACCGCCACATGCCACACGCCATGACGATGTGGCATTGCGTACGTGTTCCCTGTTATGATTTGTGCCGTGTGTGCGTGCAGCGGTTGGTGTTGGAGGGAGCACGGTACGTGGTGGTGTCGGGCACGCCGCCGGCCGGGTGCATGCCGATGGCGCTGGCCAAGTACGGCGAATCGGCGGCGAACACGACCACGAAGGAGCACAAGCGCGAGTACGACCCTCGGACGGGGTGCCTGCGGCGGCTCAACGGCCTGGCGCAGTACCACAACTGGATGCTGCGGGAGTCCATCCGCCGCATGCGCGTCAAGTACCCGGCGGCCACGCTCATCTACGCCGACTTCTACAAGCCAGTGGCGCAGCTTGTCCGCCGGCCGGCCAAGTTCGGTGAGTCGTTGCTCTCCGAAAAAATGTCAATTTTTCTTTTATTTACGACCCCGCGGTAGATAGATTATGCGTCGACCCAGCATGGTTGAAAAATAGTCACAGCAAGCGATGCAGGTGAGTACTTCTAACCGTAAGCTCATAAAAGCGCCGTGTCTCCCGCCATGCTGGATTGCATATATGTGCGCGCGAGCGGGCTGCTGCTAGCTGGTGATATCGGTTCACGAGGTCAACATATGTTGATGGTATCTAAAGCAATGCATGACAGCGTTTACAGTATCACCCCCAATGCTTCCATGACTGGTTTGCATTCTTCGAAATTTTGGAATCTTGGTACGGTAATCCATAAGTTTACGTTTTTGATAAAAGCTGGAAGCAGCGTCTGGTCCATGCAGTCGGTCAGTGGTGATTATGTTGGGTGTACCGCGTAGTAGAATAAAAATCACTAATTTGCTGCAAGGTCAACTATGGAATCATGGTAATTCTTGAGATGTGATTCAATAATGTTCCAGGCAGACCCAGAATAGAAAAATAATGGTAGGGTTCAAGTACTCGATGGAGTTTAGCTAGGCAAATTTTCTTGCCGAGAACGGGCCGGCGGACAGGTCCTGCGCCCCGTTAACCTCAAGACGTTAGTAGAGTACTGTTGGATCAAATTTTATCAACTACTTAGCAGGATCACTGGTCATAATAGATCACATCTAGTATGTTAAGAAATAAACTGAATTGATGGAGCTTAGGTCTTACTGTTTGGGTTCATCTCTTAGTACTAAATTGATGCCTGTTGAGATGTAGATGCAGTAGGCTCCTCTGCCACCATATAGGAAATAGAAACGCCTGTATGTCGATGTAGAGGAGGGACACCGAGCTTTCACGCCTTCCAGCACCCTTCTGGATTGGTTAGGTCAGGGCTGAAAATACCCCTGACGGCTGAACTCGTCATTAACATATGATTAGAGAAACCTAAGGGTCTCCCTTTAGTTATATAGTGCTGTAGACGTGGAGCCGGGCCCTTAAAATGGGCTGAGTTTGCCTCCCAATCAAAAGCAACTAAGGGGGATTGGTGTAAGATTAGAATTGGATCTGCTGGCCCAATTACATCTGACCGAGGTCAATCCAACATTCTCCCCCTTGACCGAAGGTCAATAGCTTATTCTTTATAGTATTCACTTTATTGATCGTATGTAGGTGGATACACATAGATTAACAATCTTTCACTTAATTGAACAATCTTAATCTTAAACTCAAACTTTTGTTCACCTTATGTTCATACTCAATACCATAGCAAAAAAAACCCAGCGAATGAGTCATTGGCAGACATTACAGACATACCGGGACTCCATTAACCAAAGTTCACTACAGTATCTTGATAGAACACTTATTAACTTATTCGGAATTTTATTTATTCGACCTCATCCAGAATCATATTTCAGGTTAATCATCAAATGCATACTAATTTTGCGAAAATAGGATAAGAGATAAGACCCTGAATTAGTCATATAGCTAGCTATTTTCTTAATGTATTAAAATGACTTGATCCTGGGATCCTTCTTTCATAACAATATATTTGTCAATCGGCTTGACACCATCAACTATATGTTATTACTTGAAAGGAATACTGTAATAAAAAATACAATGACATTGAATTTAATAAATACAAAATTAATAATAATAATTATACCGGAATATATTTTATATGTCTGTCTGAAATAAAACATGCCATACAAAATTAGCATTAATAATACTAATCTTGTTTTAGAGCTTTCTGCAGAATCGCTCATATTTGTAACAGTGAAGGATATAAAACTTAATTGTGCACACTTATATCCACACACTCTCACAAAATCTTATTTGAATAATTCTTAATTAAGTAAGCATGTTATTAGGTGTATTGATCTTTAAAACACCTTCTCCAGTGGACCTCCCCTGGACTAAAACTAATAAAATTTGTCAAACATTCCGGCTTGTCATGCTAAGTCAATTAATTATAGATCTTAGCATATTGCTTTCATTGAAGCTTTAGGAACATCTTCCTATTTATCTTATTCTTAACTTTATATTTATAATATTATTTATCATATAACGTAAATAAAATAGGCATAGCTTTGTATGCATTCACATATTATCACTTGAGAGCCTCGCTTATCTTTCGTACTCCAATTACAATCCCAATACTCACTTTGATCCCATCTTGCTGTACTACTCCCCCAGAACCTAGAAAAGCATCACGAGATGTAATTTATGATATGATGAATACTTTTCCCTTTTTTTGGAACGCATGCTTATTTCTATCAGCTTACGGAGAAAGTATTCATCTTAGAGTATGGGGATAACAAATAATCCACCTTAATTTTTACAAAATGAATCATGGTTGCCCATAAAACATACAAATTTATGTTGAGGTATGAATTTTAGCATCTTATTTTTCTTTGGAATCACTCTTCAAAACTTGTAGACCCGTTACAGCCTACTGTTTTGATTCCATCAGAAAATTGCTATGAGTTGAACTATGCTTGTGTTCAAAATTCACAGACTCCTTTGGTTATAATCTTAGAAGTAACTCAGGGTCCTTAATTTTATGCCTAAAACACTTAACTTACCATTAAACATTACATGTCTCTGTTGTAGTTATACTACTTAGTGTAGATCCTCAACAGAGTTAGGAAAAAGAATGGAGTAATACTTATGACACATAATATATATGAGAAAATCATATATGTATGTATCTTAAATCATCAATATAGAGAAACTTTATTCTATATCTCATTAAGATTCTTTTCTCCCCATTTCTTTCCTTCTTTGCGAGCTTCCATTGAATTCTGAACAGACAGAATATTAAAAGTATCAGCCCATAAATTTATCTAAAATAATTTATAATAGTAGCTCTGTTATCTTGGCACGACATTTAGCCACTGATCAGCTTTCTTTACTAATATGATTAATATTTACAAAACAGCGGTGATCAGTATTATGAATACAACCATACTTCAATCATCTCTGATTCTATTGAAACTAATCCACAACAGCGGTGGCCAGAAAATGGATAGAAACAAGAGAACCTATGAAGATTATCCCGTACCCACCGGTGGCCAGAATAAAGAATAATCTCATAATGACTTATTTGAGACAATTGGTAATAGTACAATAAGATGCATATAAAAGCATGAATTTTAACCCTATGGTGGTCTAATTAAAATCACGCAATAAGCTTCAACTTGTATCACTGGTGGGGAAAACAAGCAAAACTTAACTTAAAACTCATAAATTAAACAACAATGGTCAGAATTAATTATAAGTGTATTCTAAATGAACTTCTCGTTGGTTCTATTCAAATAGAGACATCTAAGTGTACTTAGTGGATAATCATATCTAGCATGATAATATTGCTCTTGAACTTATGCTCTTACTTGACAGTGATAGAATTAGAAAATCAGCAAATATCAGACTAATGCGTCATCAGCAGCATAACGGCATACTGAGACAACATTGCTCGTAACATTACTAAGAAAATCTTATCTTTAATATTATGCTTAAAAAACTTATACTTAATTTTATCCGTGAACTTATGGACAATGAATTATCACAGAGAGAATTATTACGTTATGAAAAAATTAATGAGATCAATTCTCAATTGACAAGAGCAATTCTTAATATATCATCTTAATTGGAGCATACTATTGATGAGACATTCCATTCTCCCCTTCGAATTTGTGGCCTAAACATGAGTGTGCCACATATTCGACAAGGTTTCATCACTTAACTTATAATATCTTATGCTTATATATTTAAAATAATTATACTAAAATTATGAAATTTGCTTGTAGGAAAGCAAGAGAATAATAATAACTTAAACTTGATGATATAAGAGATAATTTCACAACTAAGAGATAATGTACTCATAAAACACTGATATATTGAAACAAAAGTTTCACCGAGGTACATCGAATGACATCAAACTGAATGTAGAATCCACTAAACAATTCTAAATGAAGTTGCTAACAATATGAACTTCAACTTATTTTCATCTACTAAAATTAAGAACAACTCTCCTGATCTCATGGATCTCTCAATGATTCGTTAATGTAATGCTCCACGCATGAGTTGGGAAGATTCATTCCAAGGGCCTTAAGCTCATAAGCTATGTCCCATATGCTGCTAATGTGCTTTGCTAATCTATTTTACTCATCATTACGTGAGGATTTTAGTCTTTTGATGAGGTAACGTATACATACTGTCTCATGGCTTAGCTCAATTAAAGAAAAGAATTCATAAGCAGTCATGTCCTCATCATCATGAAAGGCTCCCCTTATGCCATTAGATATCAAAACACTTGATGATTCTTTTGATAAGCTTATTGTCCTCAAAGTCCTTTATGACAGAAGTGAGAGGAAATGGCTTGACCTCACGAAGCACATAATTAAGCTTCAGAAACTTGAGAATTTCTTGCACCTTAGTTTTCTATAAAGGAAGATCAATGCCATTAAAGAGTTTAATGATCTTCATGTAAGCTGATAAAACCAAATAATGATATTTAGTCTATATCATAATCTTATGAAATAATCATGGGTAAAAACTCCAATTATCTTAATGGTGCAAGTACTTATAGCAGCTAGCACACATAAGAAATGCAAACTTATGCATTTGTCATTAATCTTAAAGCACAACTGATTGTGATGAAAAGATAAATGAACTTAAATATGAAACTTAAGGATTCAACACTTAAAACTTCTTTATTTAGTGTATAAATCTGATGGTAAAATAAATATAGCACTAAAAAATATTAGAACTTAATAGATCACTTAACTTAATATTCTTAGTGACATATAATAAAAAAATGATGACTTAAACATGGTGAGAAAAGATGATCTAAACTAGGCTTTTAACTTAACAAAATAATTCTCAACCATGTTAAATTCGCAGAGAAAGGCTTATGTTGATTAATAAAATCAAACTTAATTTTAAGAGCAATCTCTTGAACTTTGATCTTTTTTTTTGGCAAATAACTTAATGACTAAATTAATCTTAAACATATTCCTTAAATTGTCATAATCATTAAAAATCCAAATATGTATCTAAATAAAACTTAATTTATTGGACAAATAAAAAAAATTCTCAAAATGATAGCGGAAGCTTAAAATATAACAAAATAAAATATTGCTACAAACTTATTGAGAGAATTTAACCTGAAACAAATTTCCAACTAATAGTTAAAAAGAAGCCCAAGCGGTGGATGACCAGGCCGCCAATCCGGCCCAGCAGACGCGCGCGCTGCCCCCTTTCATCGCGGTGATCTGAGCTGTCCAACGCGATCCGACGGTGGAGCATTCTTAGGGATTGAATAAAAGAATAAACATCGGCCAGTGAACCCTAACCCACTTTCTCCCTCACTCTCTCTTTCCACACTCTCTTGAGCGCGGCGGCGGCCGATGGCCAGACGGTGGTGCCCGACGGCCTGCCATCCATGCGCGTGAGCCACCGCGCGCCGCCCTTGTCTCTCGCTCGCTCGCTGCCGCATGTCACTCTCTCAGCCTCGCCGCCAATCTCTCCTTCTCACTCTGCCCAGTCTGAGGCGAGCAGCAAGCGGCCAGAGCCAGCGTGGCACCCTGCTCCTCTTCCATCCGACGGCAAGCGCGGCAGCCGGAGAAAAGGGCATGGCCCGATTGCCGGAGGAGAAGGCGGCTCACGCCGAAAGCCGGCCGTGCATCCTCGCAGCGCCGGAGCCATGGCAGCGCCTCTTGTCAGCGCGCGCGTGCGACCAAGGTCGCGCGCGGCTCCGTCAAGGGGTGCCTCCGTGGTGCCTCTCATGCCGGCCGAGCGCGCGCGCAGACGGGCTTCGGCGAGCGGAGACGGCAGCGGCATCCCGGCAACGTCGACCAGAGGACGACGACGGGCGCGCGCGTGCGGCAGGCTGATGCCGCACGACCTGATCCGGTCCTGGCGGGTCCGCGTGCGGGACTTACGCGCGTACACTTCGTCGGCATCGACGTCCACGCACGGCGAAGCTCAAGCCACGACGGATCGATGACCCGAGATAAGTTAGGGTTATGATTAGCATAAAATTTGGGGATTTTTCTGCAACTTAATCTTATTTGCCGAATCATCTCCTTCTTAATGCTTAATTGAGACATAATTTTGTTTCGGGTACTACTAAGTGACTGAAAATTAACATTATTTAACATAACAGTGACTTAATCATCATGTTTAAAACCCTAACCATACTTAATTAAACCTAATTATATACAGATCTTTAGCATGTTTAACCTAGTGGATCAATCTGACTAGTTTAAGGCAACTGATACCAAATGTTAGATCAAATTTGATCAACTACTTAGCAGGATCACTAGTCATAACAGATCATACCTAGTATGTTAAGAAATAAACTGAATTGATGGAGCTTAGGGCTTACTGTTTGGGTTCATCTCTTAGTACTAAATTGATGCCTGTTGAGATGTAGATGCAGTAGGCTCCTCTGCCACCATATAGGAAATAGAAACGCCTGTATGTCGATGTAGAGGAGGGACACCGAGCTTTCACGCCTTCCAGCACCCTTCTGGATTGGTTAGGTCAGGGCTAAAAACATCCCTGACGGTTGAACTCGTGATTAACATACGATTAGGGAAACCTAGAGGTCTCCTTTAGTTATATAGTGCTGTAGACGTGGGATCAGGCTCTTAAATGGGCTGAGTTTGCCTCTCAATCAAAAGCAACTAAGGGGAATTGGTGTAGGATTAAAATTGGGCCTGCTGACCCAATTAAACCTGACCGAGCTCAATTCCAACAAGTACAACTCTCATCTTCTCTCACCACCTAATTGGTTAATAAGAATCCTCTGAAAACACCTTTGTAAACAATGTAAGACTCCTATTTAAATCCACAACAGTTTCTTAAAAACTAATTTTTATTTTTAGTTTCTAGAAACTGGTTTCTAAATAAAAATTGGGTGAGATGTTTGGATCCTAGTTTTTATAATCTATAAACTAGATTTTGAGTAATTAATGTATTAGAATGGGACAAAAACTGACATTAGGTGGGTTGAGTCAGATTATAAGTTTCTTAAACTCATAATCTAATTTATAGAAACTGACATAAAAACTGATATGTTTAGAGATACTCTAGTTTATAGAAACCAAACAGGGCCTTAGGATTGCAGTGCAGTTTTGGGCAACTAAAAATGGTCTGATCATAAACGAAAACTCGCCTGGTTTCAGACAATATTTCCATCTGCAAGACCTCAACATTATCATGCTTCAACATTTCGTTGTCCATGCCAATCATATGAATTCGGACTTCCAATATCCGTGACTATTCAATTGCCTTTTGTGCCTTCCAATTTTGTTTTTTGCAAAACGAAAAGCCTCATGTACGTTTCCCTTTGGGTTTGCAGGGTTTACCAACGAGCCCCTCCGAGCATGCTGTGGCGGAGGCGGTCAGTATAACTACAACCCTGAGGCAGCCTGTGGCTCACCTGGTGCAAACGTTTGCGACGACCCCTCCGTGTATGTGCATTGGGACGGCATCCACTTGACCGAGGCTGCATACAAGTACATTGTCGACGGCTGGTTGGATGGTGTCTACTCCTATCCCTCCATTCTCAACTTGACGCAACACCAACAGATTAGTGCACACCTACTCTAAATAACTACTAGTAGTAATCAATACTGGAAATGGCGTTGGTGGTTTTATTACCAAAATGTAAGCATGGTCTTGCTATAGTGAAACAAAAATTATTATAGATTGAGGTAGCCGCTGTGCCTCTACAGCCGTGTAGCATTGTTTTTTTCTTTGTTTCCCGTAGATCAAGTTGTCTCCTAATTAAACTACCAGTTACTATACTGTCCAAAATAATGTCTAGCATTCTCTTAAAACTACTCAAATATTTTGATCAGATATGGTAGCTTCTATCGACCACTACTGGCTAGTATTCTCTATTCTGTTAAACCGAGGGTAATATTGAAAATTTAAGGAAGATAAATTAGTAATTATTTTTATAAATTCACAGGAGTAATTTGATTAATATTCTAAATTTCTTTGACACTAAATTTTAACTAGAAATTAATTAGTCAACATGATAGCCTAAAAAATTAGTAAATTAATATTTTATTTTAAAACTAGCCTTAAAATATTGGCTAGTAGTTTTGAAAAAATACCAACTATAAAAATCCTAAGATGAAGCTTCAACACCTAGCGTGAAGAATGTGCAGAGTTTGACCTAATCATGGTAAACTTAGTTTGCATAGACATCAACTAGAACATCACGACCAACTAGCCTTGCACATGAACACCTAGACCAAGGGGATGGAATACAAATACCATTCCCAGACGAAGCCATTAGGCCAAGTGAGGTCTTGTGATGCTTGATGCTGCATGCGTGGAGGCGACCTGCTTATGGTAGCATTGGCCTGGCCACCTGGTCGGCAACGGCATTGCCCGTTCACTGGCATCGTCGGCATCATCCTATAGTAGCGGCAACAGCAGCCTTCACTCTGTTAGCAACACGCTAACACCATAAATCATGATGATGGATTAGGGTTGGGGTGTGTCGAGGAGAGGCCACCCTATGAATAGTTGGATCAGGAGAAGGATTTGTTGTGCCTCGGATCAAGATACGTAATTGGCAATCTTATTTGGGAAAGCAATATTTTCCTTTCCTATATTATCACCCAGATGTTGGCCCGTCGATGACACTCCAATAAATCAGTCACTAACGTCTGGGTAGCATTGGCCCAGCCTAATGTGAGCTATGGAAGCAGAGCCCTTGCCTCCTTGGGCCAAAAATCTACAGATGTCATATGAAAAAAAAAAAGGTGTGCAGCATAATGTGAGAAGAGTTCGAATATAACTGTTACAGCTCCTAATGTGACGAGTACAGTTATAATGAGAGTTTTTTTTAGCAAAATACTTCCTTCAAATTTAAATTATTAACGCAATTGATCTTTTTAGTTATATTTGAACATTCGTCTTATTTAAAAAGTTTAAAAATTTATTATATATTTTGTTACAATTTATTTTATCATTAAAAAAATTGAAACCTACCATATATTTAAATAAATATTTTAAATCAAACAAATAATTAAACATAGCTAACAAAGTTAACTACATTAACAATTAAAATCTAGAGAGTACTCAGGGCTGGTTTGGATGCGCAAAATCCGGGCCCAAGCAGCATTGATGGGTCCGGGACTTGAAGGGGCTTGTGATTATCACTCCCGCCTTCGGGTAGCTTCCACCAACACGAACATGCCACAGCGTTCTGATCAACACTGTTTATATATTCTTCCCGTGTCAGCCTGAAGATTCTCTGCTTTTGCACATGCAGCAACAATGGTATTGTCGAAAACTGTATGTATCCACCGGCACATCAAGCCTCCTCTCACTGTTTATCCCTTATATTAATATGACCTCGTTCCATGCACCTCAATTCTTGTAAACTACATCAGCTTTCTCGCAAACAAAATTTAGGGTAACAACCATGTGACTCACATTCCAAGACAGTTCCAAAATTAGTGCCGTTCGGTATACAAGCAGCTTCTGCTGCCAATGGTTAACCATACACTTTATTCATTGATTTTGTACAAGAGATAAACCAACAATCATATAGATGGAGCACAAAAAATGAAGCCAATTATTCTTTCGTCTTCTCTTTATACTCCTTTGAGTAAGAAACACAATATGATATAAACAATACCAATGGTTACATTAATCTCCATGTGGATCGTCGTACTTATAACAACACAACATTACGGTTACTGGCCGCACCAGGTTATCCTTTTTTTTCTCTCTTTTTCGGGAGCACTATCTTTTTTTGAAGTTTTTATAAACTAGTACTATACACCCTTCAACTATCACACCACTGTACATGTGTCGAGGAATACAAAAATGTATAATCAATCACCGATCCCAGAAAATGAAAAATCAATCAATTGGTTATGTATTGAAATGAGATCTTGCACTTAGCACTCTAGGTATCTATATCTTATATCCTAGTATGCTTTTCGTTTCTTGTGTATCTCATTTGGATGAAAATGTTCGACTCTTTGATCGAGGTGGCCTCACCTCACCATCAGGGGCATCGCTCCGGCCACTGTTATTCTTGCCCCTCAATGGCTCGGTTTCTGAATTCTTTTTGAAGCAATCGGTTTCTGAATTCTCAGAGGTTCGGTTCTGTCGATGTCTCCTTTCCTACAAAACCGATGTCTCATGTAACTCTTGCATGGCACTGTTATTGAATTTGCCATTTCACTAGTGTACAATTCATGCTTGAGTTATATAAAGCTGAACAGGTGTTTGGAACAATCAAAGAGCATCGTACCAATGCAGCATTCTAATGCAATGGTTTGTTCTTCTACCACAATTTTTAGCATGACATGGACAGATGAATAATGGATATATATACTATAGTTTTTTAATTGGATGCATACCAAGTATGCTACAGACTACTTTATACATGATATTCTTATAAAGCATACCTCTTGTGGTATGGGTTCATTAGAATCCAACATCCGAACAACCTGATCCATCCTAGGTCTCTTCTCAGCATTCAAATCAATGCACCTCAGAGCTGTCAAAAGGGCACGCTTGAGCTCCTTTGTTGAAGGCCTTCTCTCAAGGTTTGGATCCACCACTTCTTCAGACCGTCGGTTTGCAACCATCATTTTAAGCCAATCGACTAGATTCACCTATATTGAGCAGCAGTTTGTTAGAAAATGGAGGGTATCATCGTTGAGGATACACGGTATTTTTGCAATTAAGAATGGTGTCTGCAGTGTTTCAAAAGTGATTTAGATTGCATGCCATTACTCATCAACTTTCAAACTGTAGGTGTGAAATTTCAATGAAGAATGCATGCCAGCGAACAAGGTCTCATTGAACTTGAGCATGGGTAGGTAAAAATGAACAACTTCATTACCCTGTGAACTGCTCTTGAACCCAAAGCACAGTAGCTAGTACGTTTGTACAAGGAAGTAACAATTTTGATAGCAAGAAATCATTAATTGGAGATAAAGGATAAAAGCATTAGGCTAGGTGGTGCCATTTCATTCCCATTTGAGTTTTTTAATAAAAAAAGTTGCTTAATCTAAATACTTCTATGCATCAAAAGATGAAAAGATGGTAACTTTGAATGTTTCCCATGGCAAAATTAACATGGTTCACAATTCATTGGTTTAGTTTACCCAACTTATTCTGCATGGAGGATACCCTTTAGCTTATCCCTTTGACTTGTTCTAATTTTCTTAAATTTGGCTGTTGCACATTCGGCTATATCAGATTCTCCACAGAATTATCAGCATTAGATATCTAAAAAATAGTAGAATGTCTTGTTTGCTTAGAGATCTTACTGAACCATGTATGTTTACTGTTTGTATACTAGTTAAGTATTGCAACACAAATAGAAAAGGGTAGAATCAAAAAACATGATCAAAGCGACTATGACGCTGAAGATTATTGGAAAAAGATACAAGAGTACCAGACAAACATTACCTCATTCGGAGGCCGCTCATAATCAATTGGATCTCGACCTGTAATAGCTTCTAATAAGACAACTCCAAAGCTATACACGTCACTCTTTTCATTCAAAAGTCCACTGTTAGCATACTCAGGTGCAACATATCTGTAAAAGTAAAAAAAAATGTTGATAGAACATAACGAACAGCACTAATCCAAAATTGTACAAGAAAAGATTTGAAGAAAATGGGAACAGTTGTACCAAAACTTACCCAAAGGTACCCATAACTCGAGTAGCAATATGACTTTTACCAGCACCAAGCATCTTGGCCAAACCAAAGTCTGATATTTTGGCATTAAACTCATCATCAATCAAGATATTACTGGACTTGATGTCTCGGTGCACCACTTTTGGTTCGATTGCCTCATGTAAGTAAGCAAGGCTACAGATTTGCATAGTATATCAAATTCATGTCTTACAAGCAGGAACAAATAATTGGGATGATCAAACAGAGAACCATACTAATGCCAATTAATACAATAATGATCAGAATAATAAGATAGTGGCAAAGACTGCTTTACTTCTGTGTTGTTAACCTTTCATCTAACAGGACCTTATCAACATCAAAGCTTGTTTTTTTTCATGGAATCATAATAGTATAATTGACAATAACTTGTGACTGGTAATAATGCTAACTGCTCAATAAGCCACCAAGATAAAACATGCAGATCAATCATATGACCACTTTTTTAGTCCTTAGACATCAAATGGCATAAACAGAGTTAATTCACAACTGGGCGCAATAAAGAGTGGATAGATGATGTACACCTGACATTTCACTACATAGAAAGAAGGAAATCAGAGCATTGCAATCAGTTAAGGAGTTACTCACGCCTTTGCAGTGCCCAAAAGAATTTTCATCCGAGCTAACCAAGTGAGAGAGCTATACTGGGACAGTTCTCCATGGAGCCAACTTTCAAGATTCCCATTATTAACATACTCATACACAAGCATCCTGGTTATAAATACACGAGTAACTCATGTCATAAGTTCCCATTGTTTTCATTGCTAAAACAACTGATACTTTGCAGACTATTCTAGAGAAGATGAAAATGATGTCCTCATATCTTACCTTTGAGTACCCTCAACACAGTAACCCAAAAGGCGGACCAGATTCTTGTGACGCACATGGCCAATTGCCTCAACTTCCACTCTGAATTCTCTTTCAGCCTGTCCTCTGCACAAGACAAGGAGCCATAGTATAAGAAAAGGAGGGGACACAACAAAGGCATGTACTTCCACTGCATCGGTCGAAAACTGGAACAAAAAAACTTACAAATTATTAAGGATTTTCTTGACAGCAACTGGGGTGCCATTTGATAATCTGCCTCGATACACAACCCCATATCCACCCTCGCCAATTACACTGTCCTTTGAAAAACGGTTGGTAGCAAGCTCCAGATCTCTGAGAGTGAACCAATGGCCCCAACCAAGATAAGAAAACTCAGGTAAGCCTGCTAATGGTGCAGTGTCAGCAGGAGACTGTTCACTGAGGGAAATAGTTTGAATTCCATCTGTGTCATCCGTAACACGAAATGAGCCAGAAAGATTATTCTCGTCTTTTTTCCTTAACTTGTCCTCCTGAGCTGACTCAATTGCTTCTCTATCAACTGAATCCACAGGCTCAGGCTCATTCTGAATGGCGAGTAGAAGCCCATCATGTACAATAAAATCATTGGCTGAAAATTGGTCCACCGTCCTTACTTCCTTGATGTCTTTGCATGCAGAAGGTATCTGGGTCATCGGAAGATCCTTGACTGTCCGACGTGACCTTTTGATACAACTCTGGATGGTGATACATATGAGAAGTATGAGAAGAATGCCCAAGAGTGACGCTCCAACAGCTATCCCAATCACAACCCATAGTTTCAGACCAAAGACAATTGTTTTCTCATGTAGAGATTCTGTTAGACTGGAATTTGATGACATCTTCTGATCATCAAGTACCTGCATGAGGATAAGGACATGTCATGGACAAATGCAAAGAGCCAATTTGCAGTTTTGCACAAACATATCAATATTGCAATTCCATTATAGGATGATCTAAAGCTGGTCCTAGTAAAAAAAAAGCATTGCTTCAACTATTTCTTTAGATGGAAATACTACTAATCATGAGAATCTACATTCTAGTCACCAATGACGAACAGCAACCATCGTTCATGGAAAAATGGAGATGAAGACTAAGAAAAAGAATAGCAACCAAAAGTCCTCTGTGGTAAGCCTCAATTAATTTGCGTGATTGCAATTGGACAATATCAAGCAAATCAGGTGATACGTTAAAATGAAAAGAAAAAAAGTGAGTCAAAGATCAAATAGAAGACTAAACGTAATAAGACCAAAAAACATGAAAAGATGGGAATTTGTAGTTGCAGACAGTTTTCATATCACAGTATATGCAACCAACGGATCCCTAACTCGTATATGACACTCTAATAAGCAGCTATAGCTGCTGTAGACAGGCTAGAGGCTCTCAGGACCATCCTCGTTAGCGGCAACAAACAGCGTCGAAGAAAGAATATCAGTCGAGGTGAAAGTACTTACAGAATGAAATGAGAAAAATCCAATCTTTACAGTAGCACCTCAGCAATGGCGACAGCTGCAGCCCATCCTAAATCTGCGAAGGCCAGCGGCGGTACCTGGCGCGGATTGGGCTTCAGCTAGAGCACCAAACACGCCCAGGTGTGTCAATTACTGTCGATCTTGAGCGCTGGAGAACAAGAACAAGAACATCATCAAACCATTGATCGCACGCAGCACATAAATCCACAACAAACCGAATAGAAAGAGAGAAGAAACGACATTTGGATCTGAACAAGAACAAAGACCAGCTTTTATTAGCTGAAACAAAGGGAGTGCATTATCCATCCAAGAAAGCAAAGCTAGGATCCAGCACTTGTACCTTGCAAGCAGAAGAAAAGAGACAAACCAATCCGCGTCTGGACAGACGGATCTGCACTCCACCTCCCACCGGACGAGCGAGCGAGCGGCGGCGGCGGCAGGGGATTCTGCAGCGGCGTGAGGAGGATCCAGACCGGCACCAGACGAGAGAGCAAGGGACCGGCACTGGCAACCTCGTGGTCGGCCGTGCGTGCCTTGGAATTTTTAGCTGCGTGCGCGGCGTGGGGCGGTTGGCGGGTCGATTGCAGCCACCTTCCGACGGTCGGTCGTGCCCTCCCCTGCCCTGCCGTGCTGCCGCACTTGCTTCCTTCACAAATTTACACGCATCTTTACTTCCTCAGCACTGCTGCTGCGACTGCGAGTGTGAAGCTTGGACGCGAGCTGGCTTCGGGAGTGAGGGAGAAGCCAGGTGATCTGGTAAACGTAAAGTAAAGCACACGCAGTTGTTCAAGTTTTATTTTTTCTTTGTTTTATTTTATGGTTGAAGGGGAAGCAAACGAAGAACAGGTGTGATGCCAAAGAAGGATATGGAATCTGCCAGGCGATAGAATAAGATGGGTGAATTCCCATCGCAGAGCTGATGGACAAGCTTCAACTAACACGAGTGGTCACTTAGATGGGTTGTTATTGTCTTCATTTCCTTATCATTATATATACGCTTCTTTATTATAGATTAGATATAGATGCCACTGGATCACCCCAGCGACAGCAACGTCATCTTCTTTGTTAATTATATTACCGTGGTTGCCATGGCCAAGCATGGAAAACTATGTGTTTGTGAACATTCATAAACTACAAATATGTAGCCAAAATTTGCTCAAATTAATAATCCATGTAAAATCACTGTTGCATTACGTTATCACACACATTGTATCATGAAGCAACGTATTTTAGCTGCCTCATCAGCATTCCAGGCAACGTGTTACTCCTACATGACAAGTCCCCTTCAACCATGCAATTGACGCAGTTCTTCCCCAACCAAGAATGACTTCCCCTCCTGTGGACTGTCACAAGTGGGCATATCGTTTGTGTCGAGGGGTACAGAGGCCGGCAGCGTGTTATACTGTCTCTGTTGTTGGACGACAATGGTTCACCCGTAGGAGTTGTCACGTCGGCTGAGATGTCCCTGTTCTAATTCCTATTTAGCAGTAACGTTGCGTGGGTCATCTGACATGCACGGCGAAGTGGCTAGATGTTCGTCACCCTTGCACTTGCTTGGTTCCTTTAGCCATCCGTCTTGTAATGGTACTTCAATGTCCTTGTGATTATTGTATCCTCTAATTGGAGATATGGTCCATTAATTGTTCTTCCGTGGTATCGTACGTTTATTGACATGGATATATATCGGCATTTTGAAAATTGGTATTCTATCCGCTGAAACAAAATATTGCTGCGTCTTACGTCACTCCACAACATTCTTACTGCTACTCCAGCTGTTGCACCCTCTACTCAGTAACCAAGGCACCTTTTGTTCCTCAAACAAATTGAAAAATGAATAACGATAAATAAAATATAATAATAAAAGACAATTTTATCTTTATGGTGATGTTTTTCTAAATAATAAAACGTTTAACATGTCTTAGTTGTGTCAATGAGCTGATGACTAGTAGGGGCAGGTTGTATTTCCCAACTAAACATCCAGAGCTACTTCACCGCCTGATGGTAGGAATTCATCCATACAAATATATATTCCACACACACGTCACCTCCGGCTTGACCCACCAATAGCATGGTTTAGATTATGCAACAACTAATGTCATATACACTGTTAGGTCCAAAGCAAATTTGTTTTGCTCTTCATACCACATTATATATGAGAGATTTTAAGGTAGTCCCAAATAACTACGGATCGTCCATTTGACCAGATTTTGAGGCTTAATATAAGCAATTACCTCTTGGGAGGTAATAGGTCCCATAATTATTGTTTTAGTTTGGTGTTTTGGAAAGACATTTTTAGGGGTTGTTGATTGTGCTAGTTGGATTAAAAAATGTAACGTGTGAGAGATGACCGTGCTTTTAGGGAAAAAAATGTGACATGGATAAACAGATAGTGTGATGTATGTGACATGAAACAACAAGACTGAACTTATGAAAATACATTTTTTTAACTATGTAAAAAACATGTTACTATTAAGTACAAAATCAATATTCTTCCATATGTCTTGCATCCATGACCAAAAAAATAAAAGATGTGACAAACAAAGAGGCCAATAGGAACATGTTCATCACACGGGTGGTCTGGTGGACGTGTTCTATCACACATTCCAGCACTGCCACGCTATTATTTAGCGTTATCTTCCATGAATATCCCGCGTGCAAAATTTCCTCTTTCAATTAAATTATTATGCATTTGTCTCAAAAAAAATTATTATGCACCATTTAACTTCCGTGCATAGCTGCGTGCACACTATGCATTAACTCCTTCCTATTCAATTGCATGCGTAATTGCTGAAAATCCGGGACTTCCCAAAAGATAAACATATGCCGGCAATTAATTTATATGTGAAACTATTTTCTCCTCCTAAATATGGACGGTTGAGATTTATTTCTTGTCTTACCTCCTAGGAGGTAAGAAAAATGAATCGGGACTACCGTAAAAGAGCTCTATATATAGTAGATATGATATAATGCATAGGCAAAATAACTAGAATGAATGTCAGAAAATGAATAATACATATTATAAACTTCTCTAACTATAAAGACAATTTAATCTTTGTGTAATTTTCACTAGGAGGAAAACTCATTGAAAAAAAAAATATTCTTTTAGTTGAACCGCTCTGTTGTGATTATAAACATGACTAGGATCTTGCATACACCAATATAAAATGAGTTAATTTAGGTTTATAAATAAATTAGTTATGTCATGAATAGAGATGTACTCTATTTTTTTCTACTTTGTCATGCTTTCCTTTCGAACAGAAACGGTTACAAACTGAGTGAAGCTTAGCTGGTTATCAGATTCCTTATGTCAAAAGCTATCCGCTTCGATATTAACCTCCGCCTCATCATGATATTGATAGATATCGTCCCATCTACAATAAGGCGACCACGGTGATTTCATAGCTCTAAAAAACTTAGTGTGTGTACGTTTATCTATAGCAGTGAGTGCTGGTGGATGTATGTGAAGTAGATCTAGGTAAATGCATTTGTATTATGTTTAATGAAAAGAAAAGAATAAATGAAAAATGTTCCTTAGATGCTTTCCTTTTGTTATAGGTCAAGAGACCAAAGATGTTGCCTTCTCTTATTATCCACACTGGGCTCAGAGTGATTGATGGGTTTCCTTTTTGAATATATCAAAAGTTTAGTGTTCATTTCGATGACCCTTTTTTTAGTTCTCAAAGAGCCGTTGCTTCATGATCTAGGAATACAGGTAGAGAATTTATTTCTTCTCGCTCCATTTCCTCTTTTTTTTTTTAGAAGGTAGAGAATTTATTTCTTGGTCAGAATATTTACATCAGGAACACAGGAGGAACGCCCAGCCATACATGATGGCCCGCTTTGAGAGTACAAGCATATTTAGCTAGAAAATAAGCTTCCCTATTACATTCTCTACCTTCGTGTACAAACTGTACACATTCAAAAGATTTTGACCTCTCCAAAACATCCTGAAGAACCATCATATAAGAGCATCTAGGCATCTCTTTAATGTTGTTGATGACACTTAGGCGAGACCCCATATCTAAGGATGACAATGGATACAAACCCGGCGGGTTTCGGCCACCCATACCAATCCCCGACTAAGGACTTCTCTACCCGTATCCATACCCAAACCCAGCCTTGGGTACAATTTTCTTCCCATACCCGAACCAAATCGGGCATCGGATACCCAACGGGTTCTCCATCGGCGTCGGGCTCCAGCGTGTCCTCTTCTCATGACATGCTAAGGCTGAGGGCCATGGCGGCTCCCGGAGTAGCTTGCAGCATGGATACAACTTGGGCGACGGCTGGACGCGGCAGCTGATGCAAAGCGCGAAAGAGGCTTGTGTGTTGCTTCGGGACATCGAGTGCGGCTTACTCGCGGAGGCGGCTGGGCATGGCTCCTGAAAGCTCGAGGCGGCTTGGGATAAGGACGAGGGCTTGGCCGCTGGCGTCTGTACGAGATTCGAATAACTTCAAAATAACTGACATAATTTTTTTTTATTTTCCTAATCAGAAAAATACATGAAAAAGAAAGGAAGTAGAATTTTTTTATGGTTAAAGAAGGAAAACAAGAAAACAGGGTTATGTTGAATTTCAAGTATTCAGTTACACCAATAAGATATGAAGATTTTTTTCGTATTTTAAAATAGTGAAAAAGTCAAATAAGAGTTGTTAACCTTTTTATCATTGTGGCATCAAGCTATTATGCCGTAAGACCTCCCCTACGGTCAGGGACGGAGCTTTGTTATGGCCAACATGGGCCATGGCCCTCCGGCCATGTCAAAAACTCTCTATCAAACAATAAAAAAAAATTAAATTTCAGCTTATTTTCCTTAGTCTGGCCCTGCTGCATCACAGCCAATGCTTGTTGGCCCCTGCTCAAATTGGGCGCAAGCTCCGTCACTGCCTATGGTATTGTCACCGCAGTAGAGTTTAATCACCAAATTTGGGATGATGCTACGAGTGGACTCGAGGCGCAGATCAGATGTGTTGTTCGATGGGACATGGTGGAGTAAAAAAAGTTAAAAAAAAACTATTTACTTTTGATTATTGGGTTGGGCTAAACATTAGCAATGGGCATGCTGGGTAAAAACAAGAACTAAACAAAATGGATTCTATTTGGGCAAAATCGTGAAACTAGGTAAGTCTTGATGGGATGAATGATATATTTTGGGTTTACGTGAATACAGGTTTGGGTTAGGATTCCCACACCCAAACCTGTATACTCAATGGGTATAAATCTTTACCCATTTATGTATTCATGGCATAAATGTTATCCTATATCCGTCTCTAATAGAGTTTTTACCCATTGGATTTCAGGTATCGGATATCCATTGCCATCCCTCCAAGTTCTCCATGTGTTGGCCACCGCGACGTTCTTGATTCCAGCCCAATGGGCTATGGCACGGCCAGACAACACAATTCATGAACGGAACGGTTGTGACAGTATTTCCTACATGTAGCACATCCGAAATTTACCCATTGCCATTGGACGACCCAAAACACGCTAGGGAGGATGGAGAAAGCCACCTGAAGGTAAATTAATGGTTAATGTGGATGCCACTTTCCATGATGATACAGGCACAAGGAGCTCGGGAGTTATAATCCGCGACTCATCAGGAGGTTTCATAGCTGCAGTGATGCGCTTTATTCCTTATGTCACTGATGCTGCTATGGCCAAAGCATGGGTCCTGAAAGATGGTCTGGAACTTGCACAACAAATTGGTAGCAACAGAATTATAATCCAGTCTGGTTGTATGGAGGTTGTCCAGACAATGCTTGATGGTGGGTTTTCGGCTTCTTCTGCTGCTGCCATTTATGATGATTGTTCTTTACTTTGGAGTAATTTTAGTTCCATTCTGATTAAGCATTATAATAGGGAGGCTAACCAGGCAGCTCATGAGTTGGCTAGGATAGTGTTTTCTAATAAGCATTCTTGTATTTGGGTCGATCAGCCCCTGGCCAACTCTTCGAGACGTTTGTAAACGATATAACTCTTATTCATAATCAATAAAGTGCGTCAAGTGGCTTCCCTCAAAAAAAAAAAGGTAGTGCAAGTGCACCAAGTGTAAACACTGTCATGTTGCCAATTGGCGTAGGATGGTTAGGAAAATCAAATACAAATTTTATACTTAAAACATGTTTCTCTCAAATTATAAGTATGTTTTTGATCCGTTTGAATCAAATAAGATCCTAATCATTTTATTTTTAGAGAAATAAATCATTATTAATATTTTTATATTATTTTAATATATAATGTTGAAACATGTTTAAAAAGTATTTAAATAATTGTTCCTAAAATGTGGAATCTATATAAGAATTAACATAACAAATTAAAATTATAAACAAATTATTATGATTTTAAATAAAAAGATATTGTTCAGAAAGGCGCCATATCCATGGGCTAGAAAGCCGAAGACGTCCTCTATGTGCACATGTCCTTGAGCCTAATGGGCCGTGGTTTCCCATCACACCATCTGCATATAGAATGTACTACGCTAGAGCGAACACCTCTAAATTTAGTCGTCGTGCACGAGTTCTAGTCCTTGGATCTTACAAGTCTAGAATTGGTGAAGTGTTACGTGTATCTATAGGATTAATATCCTCATCACTAACCCTATTGTTGTGCTGGTCTGCACATAACAATTCTGACTGGTTTGGCAAACATATCAAACCGGTTTTGGACATCTAGGGTATTGGCTCTGTTTTGTGTTTTGAGTGTGGCGGCCTTGTAGACTTTGTTTAAAGCCAATTGTTAAGTGTTGGTGAGCTGAGATACAATAGGTTGGAGTGGAGTGGAGTATGTAGCTATGTTAGTGTGTTGATCAGAAATAGCTCAGACCAGTTTTGTCTGACAATACCAACAACTTGTCTTTGGGAAAGGGTTTGAATACCTCTCTTTCTCCTCCTTCATGTGCTGCTGATTCTAGAGCATCTCAGAACATACCAAGGGTCATATTGAGCTCTCCTTAATACCTCTTTGTGAACTTGATTGATTTGGTGAAAATCTTTGAGTTGGGTTACGAGATTGAGCTAAGTAGACATTAGTGAGCAATCTCAGCCTTGAGCACTTTGTGGCCGCGTCAAGCATTTCGTAAAACATTTGTTACTCTTGGAGGTGAAGCCTCCTAGACGGCTAGACGTTATCCACGAGTTTCCAAATTATGGTGAGCCACGGATTAGTTTGTGAGGGCTGTAATTTTGCCTCCTCAAGGAAAAAGATCAAGCTAATGGATCAAAAAAAGTGGTTAAAAGAGATCCGGCTTGGAGTTGGCTTTTGAGCGGCTCAAGCTTCCTCAATGAAGACGTAGGATTCACGAGATGAATCTAAACTTTGGCAAACAAACACTTGTGTCTCCTTGTTCAGTTTGCATCTCTTGTTTATTTTCTAACTTATATTGTGTTTCAGCTTCGATCTACTTGGGTGTGGTTGTTTGTGTTGTACAGAGGCTCAGTGTATCTGTAAGAAACATCTACTAGAGCACTACTTCGAGTATCGGTTTGAGTTAGAGTCAATAAATAGTATTTTTGTGTTCTCTGTCAAAACAGGTCTGACCGGTTTGCATGATCGGTTTTTTTACTAATTCCTATTTTAAGCTTTAAAATTGCAGGTTTCGCCTATTCACTCTCCCCTCTAGACGACATCAAAGAACTTTCAATTGTGTATTTGCCATTTTGTTTCTTTAGGATAGAAAAATCATCCTCAAATTCTTGCGTAAAGTAGGTAAAATATTTATAGTTTAGTAATGTTTATAAGACAAGAGAGAGAAACGTAGTTGTACCATCTTCATTTTCATTATGTACCTGTGATGCTTTAATCCTTAAATTTATACCTTCTGAGATATAAAGTTTACCATCATCATTTTCATTATGTATCTGTGATGCTGTAGTCCTTAAATGTATACCTCTGAGATGTAACTTCTAAGACAATATTGTCCCGAAATGTATAGCCGCATTTATATGCCCTTGTTGAAGTTGAAAGTGAAAAAGAAGTACCCACTTTGTACATAAACCATACGACCTCTGTTCTTGCACGTCTACCTTGTTGGATTTTGCTCCTATTTCCTATAACAGAATCGGTTTATAGCCTCCTTCTACACTATCCAGTCTCCTACTTTGATAATTTAATCAAGTAATCTTCATTGAGCTGGTTTTCAGTACCGAATAGGTGGAATATCGACGATGCTGACAGGTTAACGTCTTTGTGTTAGGGCCGACTGTTTCGCCTTTCTTATGATCCAATTATTGTGGCAAACAATATAAAGGTCACATGCTGTTTATGTATTCTGACTCAGTTTTCTGCAACTTTTTGCAGAACTGGAAAATGCTAGCTCGAATTTATATGCAAATTTATGTCCAGATGTCCTTTGAGAAACATTTGCAAATTGAAATGAATAAATGTGATAATTGTTTCGCTGTCCAGTTTAATTTTACATTTTTACTGATGCTTGGCACAATTTTCCAAATATTCAAGTATGAAAATAAAAGAGCGTGAATGTTTGTTTCTAGAACACATCGTATGAATAGTGAATGTCTGTTTCCGTGAAATTAAAACTTATATAAAGAGAAATAAAAAATAAATCAGCCTTTAAATAGTGTGGATCATAATTGTTCATCGCAGACCAGCAACCCACTACTATTCATAGGCTGATTTCTTTTTTTTCCTGACACAAGTATGGGTTGCACCTAAATTTGTGTATGATTGTAGATGATTGTATGTTCAATCATCCGTACATATTTTTGTTGCAATTTTGAATACACATTTGAAGGTACTATTGTGTTTGGTAACATGGTAATACCTAACCCGCTTGTAACATTTGATATGCAATCAGGAGCAAACAATTCATCACCTAGCTCTACATAACTATTCGGGCACAAGCAGGAGTTATAAGCAAGATGCATGGCTTTGCTATGCTCTATAATTGTGTGCTTGCAATATAGAGAGTCATGACTGAAGAAAAAGAAACAAGAAACGGTCTTGTTTGAAGCGGAACAACCTGCAAGGAGCTTGGAGCACAATAAAGTTGTACTCACAGTGTAACAAACAGCCACTTTTCAAGTTCGTTTAGTTAAAAAGTATTGCATGAAAAAAATAAATACATATGATGAAAGTTAATATTATTTTTCTCAAAGGCAAAAGAATGTCATTTTTGTTTCATTTCACACCATTTGCTCATCGTAAATAGACGGTTTTCTAAACAATTAATAACAGTATTATATTATCTCTTAGTTGACCCGTGTCTACCACCACTATTCCCCAGCACTAACTATCGGACAATATGAGATTCCTCTTACCCCACTAATACCACGTCACTACTCACTGATCACTTGGTATTTGCCTTGCAAAAGAAAAATTCTACATGCATACAAATCTCTCTTGCTTAAACTACAATTTCCCATAATGAAAATGCAATGTTTGCTACAGCTAGTGATATCTGACATCATCACATTGCACCAACCCGGATGGGAGTCAGTGACGCTAAAAATCCAAAGTATGTATTGAATTTCCGAAAGATAAGAACATAATTTCAAAATAGACAAATTTGCATTGCCAACCCCATGTAAAGAAAATCTTACATTCCGCATTGCCAGATATCGACAGTGTCATAGTGATATCTAAAAAAGAAGATATATATCAACAAAGTTGTGGGATGGAAATCTAAGTTCTTTCGTATTCAGAACATACACATATAGAATTACATATAATTTGAAGAATTTGAAGGAGAGCTTATGTTATTATTCAAACTTATTTACTCATCTCTCAATCCAATTGAAAAGACAAGCAGAAACTTAGAAAGACCTTGACAAAGGAACGAACAATTATATACAAAGTAGTGTTCAACCATGTAATTAAGGAAACAGACTATTTACGAACTTACGGAAACTCCTCAGGGATGCTTGCAAGCACTGGCCGCCACGCCTTCATTGTCGCAGGGGAGTCGTTATTGGCACTGCTGGTGATCTGCAGCCTCTTGAACTCCCTGACGATTTGTGCTGCTGTCTTGTCTCCGTGCTCGGTGAGGGAGAGTAGCCGCGCGGCCTCCGCCCTCGTCAGGACGACCTTGACTCTGACGACTCGACGGCAGCCCTGATGACCGTTCTTCTGATGAGTTCTTCTAGCTCTCGAGGTGGCGTGACGAACTGCTAATGTCTCCCGGGAAGCTGCCAGCTGCTCCCTGCTGACACGGCAGGGCCTCTTCATGATGCGGCCAAGGGTTCTTGCGAGGAGTTCAATTGACCGAGACCAGTGTTGCTGGGCGTTCATGGATGGCAAGGCGGTGTTGGTCCTGGCTTGGAACAAGCTTGGCAGCATGTTGCCCATTTGTGTTGAGAGAGAGAGAGAGAGAGAGAGCGAGCGAGCTACGTGCGCGCGCGGCTTTTTGTGAGACAGATGCCCACTTGTTAAACCGTGCAACAAGGGTGACCAGGTAGGCTACAACTCAATAGAAAAGTCCCGCTGCAATTGTGGACTCTGATTGGGTTTTTTATTGTATCTGCTGATATGATAAGTATGTCTATCATCAAATGATTTATATTACAAAAACAAATGATCTATATCACTAAATAATTTATAGGTAGTGTTTGAGATAGCTCTCAAACACTACCTAAATGGGAGACTTGGCGGATGGGCTTGTAGCCCAGTGGCTAAGACTCATGGATGAGTGTGTGCCGGCGGGGGTTCGAGCCCCTGTCCTGCACTTTGCCTCCTGAAGGCAGCGCATGGTAGCGCTTTTCAAAAAAAAAAAATGGCAGAATTGCTCACATGTTGTGTGAGGAAGAACTCAAATAGTATCAGCGAGCAAAGGTGAAAGAACTCCTTGAAGTAAACAATACTCAATATTTTCACCTGGTGGATAATGGTAAATATAGGAAAACCAGAATATATCAGTTAGACTCAGGTGAAGGTGTCATAATTAGAGATGCCAATTTAAAGAGATATATAACCAGATACTACAAAGGTCTTTTTGGAAAGCCAAAGAAAAATATTACATCCTTGGACGAATCCAGTACCTTGGACATATCGCAAGTTACATCTGGGAGAATGAAATTCTAATAGCTCCTTTCGAGACCGAGGAGGTCAAGAAAGAAATTTTCCAAATGGAACGTAACAAAGCACTAGGACCCGATGATTTCCTAGCTGAATTCTATCAAGTATTATGAAAAGTTATAAAAAGGAACTTAATGACACTATTTAAAGACTTTCATAATTCTCGATTACCGGTGTATAGACTCAATTTTGGAATTATTACTTTAATACCAAAAATAGGTGATGCATCAAAGATACAGGAATACCATCCAATATGCTTGCTCAATGTAAGCTTTAAAATTCTAACTAAAGCTATCACCAATAGAATAGGGTTGGTAACAAATAAAATAGTCTAACATTCTCAGTAGACACATGATGGAAGGTGTGATAACACTGCACGAAACCATTCATGAAATGCACCATAAGTATAAAAATAGAGTAATTCTCAAACTCGATTTTGAAAAGGCTTACGTCAAAGTTAAATGGTCCTTCCTCCAACAGACTATGAGGATGAAAGGATTCTGTGAAAAATGGTGTAACTAGATCCATAGTTTTGTATTGGGTGGCCATGTAGGGATTAAAGTAAATGATGATATTGGTCCTTTCTTCCAAACTCATAAAGGTCCACGGCCGAGTGAACCCCTATCCCCTATTTTTTTTTCAACTTGGTGGCCGAGATGCTAGCAGTTTTAATTGCAAGGGCCAGAGAGGACGGTCAATTCAATGGAGTTGTACCTGATCTAGTAGATGATGGTTTATCTATTCTCTCCAGCATGTTGATGATACTATTATCTTCATGGATCATGAAATACAAAAAGCAGTTAATATGAAACTTTTGCTTTATGTGTTTGAACAACTCTCAGGACTAAAAATTTAACTTTAAAAAAAGTGAACCTTTCTGTTTCGATGAGGCAAAAAACTTTGAAGATCATTATACTACCGTGTTTGGATGCAAGCTGGATAAACTCTCTTTCCAGTATCTAGGCATTCCTATGATTCATAGAAAACTTAGAAACAACGAATGTGGGGACGTTATAGAGAGGTTTCGGAAAATACTCAACAAGTGGAAAGGGAAGCTGATGTCTTCAGGTGGACGGCTAATTCTAGTAAATGTTGTCCTCAACAACCTCCCTGTGTTCATGATATCCTTCTTTGAGATTCCAAAAGGGGTCTTCAAAAAATTGGAAACCATCCGCTCTAAATTCTTTTGGGAGGGGGAAGTACATAAGAAGAAATACCACCTTGCTAAATAGGAGATACTATGCCAACCCAAAGATCAAGGAGGACTTGGGATAACTTATCTTCATGTAAACAAACATTTGTCTTCTAAGCAAATGGATTTTTAGATTGCTAAACGAAGATGGAGTTTGGCAGCAATTACTTAGGAACAAATACTTATCAGATACACCTCTTACCCACATATAAAGGAAACCAAATGATTCTCATTTCTGGATGGGGTTACTAAAGGCTAGGAATGAATTCTTTAAATGGGCTTCATTCTAAATCAAAGATGGAAGCCAGGTAAGATTCTGAAAAGACACTTGGCTGGATAATACACCACTAAGTGTCTAGTTTCCTAATTTGTTCAGTGTAGCAAGATGAAAAAACATTACTGTTCAAGAAGTCCTACATTCCATTCCGCTCAACCTCTCCTTTAGGAGACCCATCACAGATAACAAACTAGTAGAATGGAGCAACATGACGTCAAAGCTAAGTAATGTTACTCTCAGCGATGAATTTGCTACTTTTAAATGGAACTTACATGATAATGGCATACTCTCAGTCCATTCCATATACCAAGCCATGTTACTCCAGGACAAATCTAATTTGCTTCACCTTTGAAAAATTAAACTCTTTTTGAAGATTAAAATATTCTTGTCGTACCTTCACAGAGGAGTCACCCTGACGAAGGATAACCTTGCTAAGAAGAGATGGAAAAGTTCTCGGAAATGTTGTTTCTGTAATTCCAATGATACAATACACCATTTATTCTTTCAATGCCATTCAGCCCAGAATTTGTGGTGGATTGTTTCCAATGCCACTAACATTTCTAAGCCCCATAATACTTAACACATGGCTGGGAATTGGCTAAGATCGAGGGGAATGAAGGCAAAACAGTTCATAATTATTGGTGTGGTAGCCATGTTTTGGTCAATATGATTATGTCAAAATGATCTTGTTTTTAACAAAAAACCAACTCTCTCTCTCTCTCATGCAGGCTATTTTCAAAATGATACACTGGATTCGCCATTGGAGGCTCTTGCAAAAAGAGATTCACAGGGACGCTTTTGTCGCAGCATGTCAATTTTTTGAGGTGGTAGCTATGAGCACATTCGCAAAAAATGGTTGGCCATCACGGCATAGGCTATGCGTCTAGTTCGTTTATGTGTTGCGCTAAGTGCACAAAATTATATAATAAGAGCGAAACGTGAGCTATATGTAACTCTTGCAAAAGGTGGGAACCATGTATTTCATTTTGATTTATATTATGAAATGATTTAGACTAAAAATTTATACTACAGACACACACCTTATGAAGTTTTGTAAGATAAAATTTTCACTATAATTTTGAAAAATGCTAACTATAAAAAAAATCTGTAAATATGATTATCATGTTTCTGATCAAAATACCTTTTGAGAAACAATTACATGATATAAAGTTCATCTTTTGATATGAGTCGTATCAACTATCAACAAGGGTTCTCACAAAGTTAAAAAAAATATTAACACAAATTTTGGACTATCCTCTCAATGAGACTGCTACCTGCATTTTAAGCTTCTCTTTTGCTAGGGTTGTTATTCTACTCTTTTGCTACTTGCTAGGGTATTGTACTCAATTTGGTGTACATGGAATACTAGTTGGTGTGGTTCTTGCTGTAATTAATGCATTTCGCAGGTGCTGAGTGCGAAAAAGGGGATGTGGTTTATATCTATTGCTGAAAAATTATAATCGGTTGGTTTATATGTATTGATGACAAATTATAATCTGTTCTCTGGACCCATACGCTAAAAAAATAATAGTCTATTGTAGAAATATCAACATATTTAGTCTGGGGAAGACGTTATAGAAAATAATCATATGCAGCCATGGGTTAGTTCATTATAGGAACATGTGGCAGCCATGTGCATTTCGGGATCTTCTTAGTATAAGTCAGTTCTCAAGTCAATGTCCATATTAGAAAATGTGAAGTTTAATGCTTTCTGTTTTGCTTGCTTATAATTTTTTTGAGTTTTTTCAGGGTGCTATGACTTAACTAATGATAGTCCGGTTCCTATAAACCAAAACCGCTACGAATAATTCAGCATTCATGTTTTTTTTTAGATCAACAGGAGCTTTCATTAAATAACTGGACCAAAGTTACAATCATCGTTAAGCTGGTTATGTAGAGCCTCTGTGAGATTATCTTGCCACTCCTCCCATGTTTTCTCTTCCGTTACCAGCCTAGCACACATATGAGCTACCTTATTACAAGAACGATTTGCATAAGCAAAGGTAGACTCACTAAAGCTCCTGCTCATAGTCCTGATGTCATGAAGGACTAAGCTAGCGATTGATCTCTGTGTTTCCACATTGTTCCATAGCTTTACGAGGTCCAAACAGTCGGTTTCCAGGTATAGTTTTGAAACACCCAACTGTTGTGCAAGCAGTACACCTCTTTTACAGGCCAGCGCCTCAACCATCATTGCTTCAGTTGCCCTCGGTTGCCACTCCGCACATCCTGTCACAGACCGTCCAAAATGATCTCTCAGTATCACTCTGATAGCACCGTTCTTGTTGCCATCAAAGAACACAGCATCTGCATTGCACTTCGTCCAGCCATCCGGTGGTCTCTCCCACTTGATCGCCAGCTTTGGGATCGTGCTTTTGTCCGGGTGTAACAGGGACCAGAGGTCAAACGCCGTGTCGAGAACCCATTCAACAGCCTGCCGGATTCCCACCGGCGTTTCTCCATGGCGTCTCTTATTCCTCATCATCCACAAAGACCACATGCCACATATAATTACCGCCGCATCCTTTCAGAGCATATGTCATCCTGAAGCAGATCGTGTGCCCATGTTAGCTCATGAAGTTTTGGCATCTTGACATCGATTACCTATCTGGTGCTTGTCCAGAATTCTCTAGCAATAGAACAATCCATCAACACATGCTTGATTGACTCTTCTGGCATTCCGCATAAATTTGCAATTTTTTCAATGTGTCTTTTGTGGAGAATCAATATCGCTGGTAGAAATTCGTGCAAAACTCTCCATCAGAATACTCTAACCTTTGGCGGCACCTCAAGCTTCCAAATTTTCCTCCAATCCTGATCAGATGATGTGGATGGACCCTGGACATTCTCATTCCCGCTCCTCTCAGCTTCAAGTACTCTATAGGCTGATCGGACTGAGTAATTCCCATGTCCATACACTGGTGTAGACAATATGGCCTCTGCATCAAATTCACAAAATATGTCCCTGATTTTAGTGGTAGAGCCATTACTTATTCTTCTCAGCATTCCTTTCTCCAAGACCTCTCTCCCGGCCCATATCGCACGCCATGTCTGGCTCGCATGCTTCTTTCGGGTAGCGTTCATGAACTCGCCATCATGGAAGTATCTGCCTTTCAGTTCACGAGAACAGAGGGACTCCAGCCTTGTAATCAATCGCCATCTCTGCTTCCCGAGCATTGCTTTATTAAACATTGGCAGATCTTTAAAACCCGTGCCTCCTGCCATCTTGGGTCTTGTTAGTGAGTCCCATTTTATCCAGTACATGTGCCTGTTATCCGCTGAGCTACCCCACCAGTAATTTGCAATAATACTTCTCATATTCTTACATGTACTTTTTGGTAGTAGAAAATAACTCATTGGGTAAGTAGGGATTGCTTGAGCCTAAGATTTGAGAAGAACCTCCCTGCCAGCGTAGCTAGCTTCTTTCCCCGCCCAGCAGCCAACAAGCCCCTTAATCTTGGTCGACATATACTCAAAAGCATCTTTTGTTGATCTACCCAGTGTCGTGGGCAGTCCCAGATATCTTTCAGCTAGAGCTTCATTCCCAATTTGCAGCAAGGTAAGCACTTCCTCCTTCATATCTGTAGTACTATTTTTACTAAAGAAAACTGTAGATTTATCAACATTCACAATCTATCCGGAGCCTTGATGATAGACTTCCAATATTGCCTTCAAACGATCGGCCCCTCTTTGCGATGCTTAAGAAAAGATTATGCAATCATCCACAAAGAGAAGATGCGAGACCCATGGTGCGTGTATGCCTACATGAACTCCCTTGGATAGATGCATTGGACCAGTCGATCTTAGGAGTGAAGAAAGACCTTCTGCACACAACAAGAAGAGGTATGGGGAGATGGGGTCCTCCTGGCGGATGCCACTTGTTGGTCTCAATGCTTGCGACAAATTTCCACTAACTCGTACTGAGAAAGATACAGAAGTAACGCACCTCATGACTCAGTGGACAAAAGACTCATGGAACCCTAGTTTGAGCATAACTCCTTCAAGGTAATTCCACTCCACACTGTCGTATGCCTTGGCCATATCAAGCTTGATTGCGCAAGCTCCATGTTTCCCTTTCTTCCTTTTCAAGTAATGCACACACTCGTAAGCCGTGAGGACATTATCAGTGATTAGACATCACCCTGCTCTTCCAAGATGATGTCATCCAAGAAAACTCTCAAATAATTAGCAAGAACTTTGGAACAAATCTTATAGATGACATTATACAAAGATATAGGCCGAAACTGCTCATATCATGTGGATTCTTTGTTTTCGGAATAAGCACTAGTGTTGTTAGATTTACCTCCTCAGCTAGAACACCTTCATTCAGAAATTTCAGAACCGCGCATGTGACAGCCGGCCCAACCAAATCCCAGCGATTCTGAAAAAAAAATGGTTGTGAAGCCATCTGGGCCAGGAGCCTTGTGCGGCCCCATCATCAACAGAGCTCGTTCCACTTCTTGGGCCGTATATGGCACAGTCAATCCATCATTCATTTACTGTGTAACTTTTTGGGGGATAGCCTCCCAAACCACCTTCGGTTGCAGCTCATCTTGCGCCATGAATAGCTCGTGATAGAAACTAATCGCACACTGCTCCAAATCCTCTTGCTTAGTGAGCACCACACCATCTACATTACGGAGAGTTCGGATATGATTCCTCCTCGCTCTCTCTTTCGCTTTGGCCTGGAAGAGTGCTGTATTATGGTCTCCATCTTTGAGCCAATCAAGACGAGACCTTTGTTTTTCCATAATTTCTTCTCTACTGAGCAACACAGATAGGCATGACATCAGCCACTTCTCCTTCCGCGATGGTCCATAGCCCATCAGTCAACTTCTTTCGATTTCAAGCTCTTTACGCAACTTTGCTAGATTCTGCCGCATAGAGCCAAAAACATTGCGCTCCCATTCCTGCAATGAGCCTTGCAGTCGCCCCATCTTCTGACATAGCTGGCCCAGATCATCAATGGTAGAGCCATCTTCTCATGCAGACTACACAAGCCCCTGGTAGGAATCATCACACTCCCGTATATTTTCATATCTGAAAGGCTTATGCCGTCTCCTTCTGTTGTTGTTCCTCTCACGACATTCTACGACTAAACAACAATGGTCAGATTCAGTTGTTTGCACATGCCATACCGTTGAGTGAGGAAACCTATCAAGAAACCCTTGATTGCCAAAACCACGGCCCAAGCGAACCTTAATATTGTCTGATCCACTTTGCCGATTGTCCCACGTGTATGGAAGACCAGAGAAGCCTAGGTCTTGGAAACCACACACTACCACTGCATCTCTGAACCCTTCACCATCTGATGCTCCGATCTGATGTCCCCCCCCCCCCCCCCCCCCCCAATTGTTCTACAACGTCCAATGTCTCATTGAAGTCGCCAGCACATAGCCAAGGGAGCGTGCTACGACTGCCGAGTCCCATGTCATGTGCCTCAATTCCCTACGGGACTCAACATAAATTCTCGTAAACCGCCAGATCTCCTCATCTGTCTCCGGGTCTAGGATGCTTGCATCGATGTGGAGCCTATCACAACTCTGCACTTTCACCCTGACATCACGGTTCCACATAAGAGCCAATCCTCCACCACACCCGTAGCTCCCAACCCCAATGCCAAAAGGGAGCGCAGAAGCACGATGTAAACCATCAACACGATCGTTGAACAGGCGTGTTTCTGACAGAAACACCACACATGGGCCATGTAGCTTAATCAAGCTACGGACTTCTTGAACTGCCTCAGGTCGACCTAGACCTCGGCAGCTCATACTTAATATTTTCATTGTGCGCGGCGGGGGCTGACCACCAATCTTGCATTCTGGGGGTAAGACATCTTTTGCTTCTTGATAAGCTCATCCGAAGCACCCTCATTCACCTCAGGGTTAGTGTCCATCTGGTTGTCAGCACCCGACCAACCAGCACCATAACCGTCGGGTCAGGCAGGTTCAGGTCTGGTGTGAGGGTTGGAGCCGAGCCCAAGATCTTTGATTTCCTCTTATGCACAATCACCTGCTTACTAGCATCTTGTGCCGACATTTGTTGTGTCTGGAACAACTGCTTACGTGCGCTGCCTTCTATATAGTTGGGCGTTTCAGTATGTCCAGCAGTGGACTGCACTTCCTCCTCCTCTTCCTTATCATCATCTCCTCGAGGAACATTTTGTTTGCGCTCCGCACCTCGGCTCCCCGAACCACGAGAATGCCTGGAATTGGATGAAGAACCACTAGCATAGGATTCCACCGTTGCCTGAGCAAGGCCTTGCATCTTCTTCTTCTTTTCTTCTGGTGCTTTAAGGGGCACATCATATGGCAACTTGCCCATCTTGTTTCGCGGAGCAGGATTTTTACAGTCCAACTCTGTGTGTCCCATGAATCCATAAGAGAAACAGTAAAAGGGCAGCCTTTCATACTGTATATCGAACCACTCTAGTGGCTTTGTCATGTCAGTCTGCAGCATAACACCACGCCTCATAGGCTTGGCAAGATCAACAGCCACTCGAGCCCTTAGGTAGGCCCCGTTGGCTTTGCCACCAGCGTCAACATCCATTTTAACCATGCGTCCAACCAGGTCCATGCCTTTTTTCCTTATTGATCATTCATCCATAGAATCAAAACGAATGTCAAATGGTTTAAGGTGTTCATCATACAGCTGGAGAATAACAGCATGCTTTCCTATCACCCATGGAGATCCATGTAGAGCACGTTCCTTCTCCTGGTTGCTGCCAAACTCCGCCACAAATAAATTATTTTCTTTCTCACCAACAAATCGAATCTTCAAGCCGTAAGGGTTACCCCAAGCCGGCCGCATTGCTCCCATAATCGTACTAGCATGCACAGTTACAGGCGAGAGAACTTTGCCTATCAGCGTCGCCTCTAGTACTTCCACACCGTCCCATTCATCATCGCTGAAGGCGACGTACTCCTCTTCCTCCGCCGTCAGGTGGAGATTCTGCATCAACTCCTTCACGTTCGGATTGCCATCTTCCGCGCGATGATCATCACGATCCGCCGCTAGCGCAGTGTTCCCACCACCAATCGTCGCCATTTCAGATAGCAGGACGTGGGGGGAAAAGCAGGCTGTGATTTCGTCTCCTTGGACGTTCACCGAGGGAATCCCGAAAACTAGAACTTAAGCGACGCTAAATTAGGGAATATGGTGTTCGACGGCGCCAGAAACGGCTCACCAGCGATTTGCGGTGGCCGACAACGAGCTAGGGTCGTCGTCACGACGTGGACGCTGTAACTGGATTGGCTAGCGGCGGAGCATATCGTCGACCTCGCCGGAGTGGCTAGATCTAGACGGAGATCGGGATCGCCTTAGAGCAGGGTTAATGGAAACGCTAGCAGTCGGCGAAATAGAGCCTCCACGTCATCATCAGCCAGCGGTAAAAAAAGGTAGTATAATAGAGCCAATGATTTGAGTGAATATTTAATTAATTAATATCAGCTTTAGTACCGAAGAATGCATGAACATTTCTCGGGTGGGCTGCTTTCGCCTGCACCGAGCCGGCGACGAAACAGTCGCTCGTTCTCTTCTCTTTCTTCTCTTCTCTCTCTTCCAGCTAGTATTTTTATGACATAGACATCTATTTAGTCTGCTAACTAGAACCCATAATACTTGCTGTTATGAGTCACCTCGCCTATCGCCTCCGTGAAAACCGGAGCAGTTTCCATCGAACTTCGTTCACTTAATCAATTCGGCATTCATGTTAAGCCCCCGGATCAGCCACAACAGTAGAAAGTTGAAGTGATCATGGCCTATAATACTTATTAACTCTATCCTAAAATATAAGTATTTTTAGACTTTCAAATATCATATTTGACCATAAGTCTTATTTATTTTTTTATAAAAATATAAAAATAAATATATTATACTTAAAATATATCTAATAGTAATTTAAGTCATAACAAAATAAATAATTTTTACAATATTTTTAAATAAGATAAACGGTCAAATATGACTTTTAAAAATCAACAAATACTTATATTTAAGATGAATGAAGTAGTTAATAATGTATCACAAAGTTTTTTTAACAGTGAATCTAGAAAGAAGTTTCATATTAGTGTGGTTAAAATGTTAAATTTACCATTTATAATTTTCTAAGGGCTAAAACTCTCCGGTCATAATTCTTTAATTAAAAACTTCCTCTTGTTTTTAGTGACTCTAGGACAGAAGATTTTAGTATAAAAATAAACTAGCCCCTTATCTCAAACACAAGTAAACATAAACAGATTGGAAATATCAGCAGCACACCCCTGAAAATGCTTGGGTTATCCAGCGACGTCACTGTCCTCTCGTTCCCTTTGCCGCCATGGCCACCGTCCGCTGCACCCATCCCGCCTATCTGACACCGTCGCCTCCATGTCCATCTCCAGCCCGCAGCCCGGCAGCCACATCTACTCGCAACAGCAAGCCCCTCGCCACGACCCCAGCTGAGCAGCTCGCGCTCCAACCCTCGGAAGCGGCGGTGCTCCTCACCGCCGCCGCGCGCTCCCGCGACCTGCGCCTCGGCCGTGCCCTCCACGCGCGCCTCCTCCGCATCGGGAACCTCCTCGACGCCGATGCCGTCGTCGCCAACTCCCTCCTCACGCTTTACTCTAAGTGCGGCGCGGTGGCCGCTGCACGCAGCGTGTTCGACGGAATGCCCAGCGGTCTGCGGGACCTCGTTTCCTGGACGGCCATGGCGTCATGTATGGCGCGGAACGGGTCAGAACTAGAGGCGCTACGCCTGTTCGGCGAGACGCTGCAGGTGGGTCTCCTGCCGAACGCGTTCACTCTGTGCGCCGCGGCCCAGGCCTGCTTCGTGAGCGAGCTCTTTCAGCTGGCTGGTGATGCTGTTCTCGCATTCGTCTTCAAGATGGGTCTCTGGGGCACTGACGTTTCAGTAGGATGCTCGCTGATTGATATGTTTGCCAAGAACGGGGACCTGGTGGCAGCACGTATTGTGTTTGACGGATTGGTTGAGAGGACGGTGGTTGTCTGGACACTGCTTATTACGCGGTATGCCCAGGGGGGTTACACAGATGATGCTGTAGGTCTGTTCGTTGACATGCTTCAAAATGGCTTCCGGCCTGATCAGTACACCATGAGCAGCATATTATCGGCTTGCACAGAGTTGGGATCAATAAGGTTGGGGCAGCAACTGCACTCTCTTGCTCTCAGGTTCGGTGTGGTATCAGACAGCTGTGTGAGCTGTGGGCTTGTGGACATGTATGTGAAGTCTCAAACCGAACAGTCGATGAATAACGCAAGGATAATCTTTGATAGTATGCCAAAGCGTAACGTGATGGTATGGACGGCACTGTTATCAGGATATGTACAATGCAGAGTGCAGGAAAACAAGGTGATGGCACTCTTTTCTGAGATGTTGAATGAAGGCATCAGACCCAACCATATCACATATTCTAGTTTGCTCAAGGCATGTTCAAACCTTTCTGATCAAGATTCAGGCAGAAAAATTCACTCTCATTGTATCAAATCCAATCTAGCTCATGTAAATATTGTTGGCAATGCTCTGGTAAGCATGTATGCTGAATCTGGTTGCATGGAAGAGGCTAGAAGGGCGTTCGACCAGCTATATGAAAAAAACATGTTCTCCTTCACTTTTGATTTTGAAAGAGATGGGAGGACTAGCATTTCCCAAGATTATAATATCGAGAGTGTGGATGAAGGAATTAGCACTTTCACATTTGCTAGTCTGATCAGTGCTGCTGCCAGTGTAGGGTTACTAACCAGAGGACAGCAGTTGCATGCTATCTCGCTGAAGACTGGATTTGGGTCAGATAGAGGCATAGGCAACTCCCTTGTTTCTATGTATTCCAGGTGCGGATACCAAGAAGATGCTTTCCGAGCCTTTGAAGAAGTGAATGACCGTAATGTAATCTCATGGACTTCAATGATTAGTGGTTTAGCAAAGCATGGCTACGCGGAACGGGCTCTGGAAATGTTTCATGATATGATCTCAGCTGGTGTGAAACCAAATGATGTCACGTACATTGCTGTTTTATCTGCTTGTGGTCATGCTGGTCTAGTTAAAGAAGGAAAGGAGCACTTCAGACTGATGCAGAAGGATCACGGGCTCATACCAAGGATGGAGCATTATGCCTGCGTTGTTGATCTGCTTGGGCGTTCCGGCCTTGTTGAAGAAGCCCTGGATTTCATTAACAACATGCCATGTAAACCAGACGCCTTGGTCTGGAAGACACTTCTTGGCACCTGTAAGATTCATGACAATATGGGTATTGGTGAAATTGCTGCTCACAATGTCATGGAGCTCGAACCACAAGATCCTGCTCCCTATGTGCTACTCTCAAACTTGTATGCAGATGCTGGTTTGTGGGATCAAGTTGCTAGGATAAGGAGTCTGATGAGAGAGAAAAACTTGAGTAAAGAAGCAGGGTTGAGCTGGATGCATGTTGAGAATACCATTCATTCATTTCGCGCTGGTGATACCAGTCATCCAAAAGCAGAGGAGATCTATTTAAAGCTGGATACGTTGGTCAAAGAAATCAAGGGCATCGGCTATGTACCAGACACAACCATTGTGCTGCATGACATGCCGGAGGAGCTGAAGGAGCAGTGTCTGCTTCAGCACAGTGAGAAGATCGCTGTCGCATTTGGTTTGATCAGCTGTACGTCGGCAACAAAGCCAATACGGATATTTAAGAACCTTCGTGTGTGCGCTGATTGTCATTCAGCACTCAAGTATGTCACTAAGGCCACCGGAAGGGAGATAATATTGAGAGATAGCAACAGGTTCCACAGGATGAAGGATGGGAAATGCTCATGCGGAGAATACTGGTAACTAGCGGGCTGTTGGAGGTTAACTTTGCAGAAGTGCCAAATACTGATTTCTGGCTCAGCAGAACGTTTCTGATAGTACCTGACGTTCTTTTTTGTGGTTCCTTGGTAAATTGTAGGTTATACGAAGCCTGTGTTGTTGTAATTTTGCTCGGTGGTTTAGTGTTAGAAAATTCGTACAGTTGTATGGATCATCATAACTTCATGTAAAATAAATTTGAAGGCCGCAGACTGCAGTGCATTTCGTCCTTTATGATAAAGAATTTATTTGGAACATAGATGAGGGCTACTAGTTGCAATATTTTAGGATTTGATGAAGTTAATGTAATTTTCATTTTTAAATTCAATACAAACATAACAAAAAGGGACAGAAGGTTAAAGCATATATTTAGAGCAGATTCTGGTCACCACTTCTTTCTTCTGGTGGATGAATTCGTCTGTTATCCTTATATTAAGAGTTTTACAAGTGATGTTTCTGGTCCATACGGGAAACTTTACACAGGCTCAGCCTTGTATCTTTTTTTTTTATGTGAAACTGGGGCTATATTACCGATGACGTGGGCAAATCGCCCATTACAGTTGCAGCGACAAACGCTAGTACATCACTATCCCAGTACCATGAGGACATGCCCTCCTGGGTTATACCATGCTGAGCAAGCAAATGAGCGACCACATTACATTCACGTTTAGCAAATTGAACAACACACTGATTAAATGAAGCCGACATCTGTGACTTGATATCTTGTATGATTATACTGCCGAGGTGGACAGATCTTCTCCCCTTCTATTAATAGCCTAGACCATGAGCAGCGCATCAGACTCAACAATTAGCTTGGTAATACCAAGTTCTTCAGCTAGCTTAATTGATTCTGTTACTGCTCCATGCGCGCGTGCTGCCACCATGTGACCCTCAGCATCTCTGATAATACATCCCCATCCGCCCTTGTTCAGGTTCTCCCTAAAGGCTCCGTCCACATTCACCTTTAACCAGTCTTGTTGCGGTGGTCTCCAGCTCTGTTTAGCTACTGGTTTGCTGTCCTTAACATGAGTGAATAGTTGGAGATATTCTGCAGTATAGCATTCAACTGCAGAGGATCCCGATCTGTCATATTCTACCTTTCGTTCTGACTTTGTTCCTGTGTTCCCACCACTGCCACCATAGGTTCACAACAGATCGGGGTCCTCTGCAGTAGAGGTCTCAATGCACAGATCGGTAGCAATCACTACAGTAATTCGTGAATAGGGGGACAGTTCTCTCCCGCAGCTCTGTAACAAACGCTGTAGAGACAGAGGTACGGGTGTCCTTTTTGCAATTTAGGTACTGTTCATTGATAATGTAGCAATCAAATACATGCGTTGGATATTGATCGGACGGCTCAGGAGGGGTTCTAATGCCAGATACTTTCAATGCAGAGGACCCCGATTCACAACTGATAACTGTTTCTCCCTCGGCAGTTCCCATAATTTTGCTAGAACTTCAGATGGTGTGTCACACTCTGCCATTGCTCCTCATCATCTCCAGGCCTAGACCTCTCCAGCAGGCTTTAACACTCTTACATTTCATGAACAAGTGTGCGCCATCTTCATCAAACCTTTGGCACATGAAGCATCTGGTGTCCTCAATTCTAATCCGCTTTCTCACAAGATTCATTCTCAAAGCCAGGATATTGTTAGCAAACTTCCACAGGAACATTTTAACTTTATTTGGGCATGGCATCTTATAAGGCATTACAAGATTGAAAGGGCTAAAGGGAAAAAAAAACATGTGGATCGATCAGTTAATTATTCTCACTAAACTGTCTGATTACAACAAAAGCAACACCGTGAATGACGCAGAGATATGATTTGTTCGAGGAAATATCAACACAGAGATATGTTCCCATGAAAATTATATGGAGCCATGCTACAGAAAGTACGGTGTCACTGCAGACAAGAGGCCATTTGGATTCATGGCAGCCTAATAGAGATGACCAATGTAATGCCGCCTAGACATATCATATCCCGGCCACATGTTTATTTCTCTGGTCAATCTGCAACACTACAAGATGAGATAACTACAAGCCATCTTTACCACTGATGGCATATTTGAAACTAACTCTCAATTCACATAATCCCTTTTAAATTTGTCACATTCCGAAAGGAGAAAAATACTGAATCCTGGCAGATAAACTTGCACAAATGCTTGAGAAATAAAGGTACAAAAAACTGTTGTATCAACTATCAAGTAGTCCTTTGCAGTTCAGGTGGAAGCCGCACAGCATGCATTGCCAAATTTGATTCAACGAGGTGTTGCAGTTCCAGCAATTCTTCCTTGGTGTATTTTATCCTTTCATCTGTTCAAATGGAGAGGCAAATTTGACTCAGTGTTTGTACAATGATGGCTCAAATAACTAAGCCTAGCTCAGTAAGTTAAGGGTGTGGATGCACACACCCTGACCACCAAAGTTCTAGTCCTCTTTGACATGAGTTTAGGTGCCTGTTTCTTCTTAACTAAAATCCACCTATCTAGGTTGGTTAAGTTTTTTTTTTTAAAAAAAAAAATGGCTCAAACCTAGGCTATATCCCTAACTGTGGAAACTGGAGAAAGTTTATCAGTATTCTCACCTACAATGCTGAAACCAAGAAGCCTACTTGGGCCAGCCAAACTGTTTGCAACTTTTGCTTTCGAGACTTGAGATTTTTTAGGTTTATGAAGTTGAGAAGTTCCAACATGATTTACATTGAGTTCCTGCATGAGTTCGTGCTTTACTTCAATCTTAGGATGCCGCCTACAGAATAATGAAATAGCATCTCCTGGTAAGATCCAGCAGCCTCTTAAATCCAACACGCACAGCTTTGCAGGGGGGACAAATTGTAGAAGCCCGGAGCTTGACAATATATTCCCACAGAACCCGAGATGTACCAAATTTGAGGCAGAAGACAGGGAATGCAAGGCAGGATCAGACAAGAAATCACTTCTCAGGTACAAAAATTTCAATGCTGTAATAGATGCCAAGGGAGGTATGACTTCAGCTGATAGTGGTATGCCCTCCAGATTCAGGCTCTCAAGGTATCTGAGATTCTCAAACTCAGCCATTGACAATTTTTTCTCTGCAGTTACATCAGTATGAGCAAACCCTGCATAAAATAAAGTTCAGTTTCTCAAGATAAAAAGAAGGGTTGTGTAATCAAGAAAAAGAAATATGTATTTATTAAGGAAGAGGACAACCTTCAATACATGTGTTGCTTAAATCTACCGTTCTTAGCAAAGGCATCATGCTGATATATGGTAGCGCAGAATCATCAATTTTCGTATCAGTTAAAGAAAGTGACATGAGATTTGGAACTGTGCCTGCCAAAATACATAATGCTTGAGAAGTTATTCCAGTATCCTTGAGGCTCAAATATTTCAAGTTCGCTCCAATTCTTGCTATATGTTCAATTGCATCATCAGTTATTCTGCTGGAGCTAAGGTCCAAATGCACCAGATTTTCCATCTTTTCTATGAAAGACAGGTTGCTTAAAGAACAAACACACAAGTTCAAGTATAAGAGTGAGTTCGCTTGAATGCTAGATAATATTTCGTCGATATTGTCAAATGAAGCTGCAGAGGCAATAAAGGTTTCCAGAGGTACAGGGAACTCAGAATCATCATCACAGATGGAATGAATTGTGCAATTGCTCATATTTAGACTCCGCATGGTCAGAGGAAGCGTTAAGCGGGTGACATATGTCCATGAAAGATTTAAGAATCTCAATCTTGTAAAGGCCTTAAAGACAGAAGCTCCTTCATTTGTAGTTTCACTGCCCCAAATATCAAGATATTCTAGTCGTGTCAATACCTAGAAAAGAAAAAGGCAGATACAAGAAATTAGTACTCTGGTACATTTTATTCATGAGAAATCAGCAAGCAATGAACAGTTCATAGACAATGAAAGGTTTTTATAGGCTTCTCTGCTATAAAAGTAAATCCCTACCGTATTGCAAGAAAACTATTTTAGGAACTTTAGGACAATACCGCGTTGCAAGAAACTATTTTATGTATTGTATAGGATTTTGTCTATACCAAATGTTTTGAGCCATACTTCATTGTGCACAATACTAGTGTCATATTCTACTAAAACAGATAAAATAATAGAGAATGTAATGCAATCTTAATCTATTAATCAAATGATGCATGAGCAATTAAATTTATGGAAGAGATAAATTATATTATGTCCACAATGTTTACAAGACATCGCAAAACCATACTAACATAGCAACAAAAAGCTGTCAACAAATGATGCTGGACTGCAGACAAGCTAAGCTCGGCGTGGGCTCCCTCACCCGGAACGCTGCCCTTTGTGTGACCAGGAAGATGAATCTATCGACCATTTATTAGTCTCTTGCGTGTTCAGAAGGCTATTCTGGTTTCATTTGCTTCGACAGGTCGGCCTTGAACTTCTATCTCCACAGCCTGATGAGACATCCTTTTATTCTTGGCGGGAGAAAATGCATGCGGCAGCAACTGGTTTGGTTCAGGATGGGATCAACACACTCATAAGTTTAGGTGCATGGATAATTTGGACCATCAAAACAGATGTGTTTTTTATTGCATTGCACCAAGTCTTGCTGGTGTGCCGGTCTTGGCAGGAGAAGAGCGCCGGTTATGGACCATGGCGGGAACTCGAGGGTTATCCCTCTTGAGTCTTGATTGCTCCCTCAGGAGATTAGTTGTAGTGTGCTCTGTGCTGAGTGGCCATTTTCGTATTTTTTTCAAAGGCACAAATGTAAACAAGTAATTTGAGAGTGTGTGGGGTGTGTGTGTTGTAACGGGTTCGTATCCCACTTTCTCTTAATATAATGAAACGCAGCTCCCTGTGTTTTCGAGGAAAAAAAAGATGCCAACAACAAGACTACATACTTGTACAGACCGTAATGCTTTGTCTGTCATATGAATTCCACATAAACTGGTTCCACTTCAACTTCCCAATCACTAAAGCAGTTCTTGAACCCTCCAGTCTGCTGCAGTTGAGAGGAGATATGGCAAGCAGTGGTCTCCACTGGGCTGGCATCGGCAGAGCCAACAGTCTCCCTCGCCTCCAATGGTCCTTGAGGTGTTGTGACATGTGGGAGACTGTTGTGCTCTCGTCAGTTGGTTGTTAACGTACTTACTATGCCAGGGTAAGGTTAGGTTTCCGGTGGCAGCGGCGAGATGGTAATGGCGACAGCCCCTCCCAAATAAGGTCTTCCAAGCTCTCCTCCGTCTCGGTGGCGTTCTCCTCCGATACTGGCAATGAGCTCATGGAGTCGCGATCCGTCGTATTCGGCTCTTGTCCTGGAGGAAGCTCACGACGTCCTGCGGTGTCTCGGTGATGCTGGTGGCCTCATGCAGTCGTCCAGCTGGCTCAGCTGACCAATTAGACGCTGAATCTGACCATTTTCTTCGCTGATCTGTGGTCTCTGATGAGCCAGCCTGTTGCAGTTCCGATGGCCCTTCTGCTTTTGCTTCTCTAATGCAGCTCTCCTTTTCAAAGCATTGCTCTGGAGGCTCCCGTGTGAGGGTAGTACTCTCGCTGCTTCTTTCAGGTTTCAATAGCGGCCTGGAGGATCGTGGCGGCGTCCATGGTGATTGTGGCGGCATTGAAGCTACTGTTTCTCTGGTGGAGCTGGTTTCTACACAAGTCCTTGAGGGTATTAGTTGTAATTTGCATTTTTGTGCAGGTCATGTGTGTTACTAGCTCATGTATGTTTACCATATGTCTACATTTGTGTTTGTATTTCCTTCATAAATACAGTAGTCGGTTAGATAAAAAAAATCCATATAAACTATAGCACTAGCGAATAGTGTGGCAACAAAAACTGTGACAATAAGACCACATACACATACCCGTAAAGAGCGTAAGGCATTATCTGTCATATGAATTCCACCTAAATCTAGCAAACGTAGATTTATCAGTGAAGAAATTGCCATCACTCCATTGTCAGTTAAGCCAGTTTTTGATAAGTGCAGCTTCTCCAAGCTCTCAATGGTCACTATATGTTTGATGCCAGCATCAGAGATCTTTGAACACCTTGACAAATCCAACTCTTTCAACGTGTTCATGCCTAAATCATCAGAAATCATTCCATTCCGATAAAATTTCCGTTATATTCGTGATTGTAAGGAATAATGACTCTAGAAATCACTTCCGTGTCATACCCGATAGGGCCCACACGGCGGGATTGGTGATATTCTTGCAGTCAGCGAGCTTGAGGACTCTCAGGTACCGAAAGGAGCCAAGATAAGCCAGCCACTCTGCGTCCACGGCGGCAAAGCCACTGAGGTCGACCTCCTCCACCGAGCGCTGGAACACCCTGCACATGGCGACGCGGAACGCGATTCGTTATTTCACCCACCATGCGTCGACACGAGGCACAGAAATCCCTCCGAGAAACAGAGCAGATCCGCCAGAGGCTGGAAGTGGTGGGCAGGGACGGATAGGCTTACTCTAGGAGGGAAGGGAAGAGGAGGCCGCGGGCGGCGAGGCGTCGGAGGAGCGCGTCGGCCAGCTGCGCGGGGAGGCGCTCCAGGGAGCGGCGCTGCCGGCGCCACACCTCCACGGTGGCGGCGCTGCGCGCGGCCCCGTCGATGCAGCGGTCCAGCAGCCTCGTCTCGCCGCCGGTGGCGGAGGCGGCGGCCGCCATGGACGGAAGTCAGGATAGACGAAATGATGGGATCCGAAGTTCCTAACTCGAAAGTCGCCCGGCACCACCACGACGTGGAAGACCATCCTTCTTTTTGCTTTTCCTTTTTCTCACTCTTTTTCTTTTCTTTTCCTTACCATCCGCCCCTTCGTTGTTGGGCTTCACTAGTGCTGGCCCCAAGCACTTAATTTTGGCCTGGTCCAATTACGACAAGTCCGTTTAATTTCGTATCGGGTCAGCACAACTTGAGGCTACGGGTCGTGTTTGAACCGAGAGGATGGCACGACGGGAGGCATAGGCACACCCGTTTAACTGTCGGTCCGATAAAGCACGGAATATACCCAGTTAGGCACGGTTTAAAACATTTATATTAAAAGAATACATATTTTACATATATACATTAAAACTATAGTTGTCTAGTGGTAAATCACTTTCTTCTCAACCAGCAGATCATAGATTCTGGGTTATGCCTTTTCGTGTTTGGGCCGGGCCATATTGGGCGACCCGTTTGGCCAGCACTAGGCTTCACTCATTTGATACAGCCCTTGTTGGGCTGTTGCATCCTATAATGTGTCGAGTAAGGCTGTCTTCAAAGTTGAAGGCCAATTTCGGAGACCCAAACAGCTGAATGGGTCGGCGTGTGATTGAAGAGTCACCACCCAAAACTAGATGTCTCTAACGATGAGCCGAAAATGAGGACCAGCAGGGAGCTTGGGCGGGGCCCGCAAGCTGCAACACCGAGCACGGCTGCAGCTCCAGGCGCGCCGGCACGGGGGAGATCGGGCGGAGCTGCAGGAGGTGAGGTGAGGATGCGACAGAGCTCGCGACGGCCGGCGGGGAAGGCAGAGCTCGGAGCTTGTCTAACGGCTCCTGGAGCTCGGAGCTTGACCGGGGGAGGGGGGGGGCGAGGATGTGGCGGGGGAGGCGGGGAAGCGGCGGGGAGGTGGAGCAGCTCGGAGCTCGGTCAGTGGGAGAGGCAGAGTAGATTGGACCTCGGCCGGCGAGGGAGGCAGGGATGCGGCAGGGGAGGCGTGGGAGGCAGAGCAGCTCATAGCTCGGCCGGTGGGGGGGGGATGTGGCGGGGAGACGGAGCAGCTAGTTTGGGTCGTGAGAGCAATGCTCTATATGTGAGTCGCCGTCAGATAATTTCCAAAAATAAGTGTTTGTTTAGGTCCTCCGTTGGAGGCAGTTTTCATACCTTTTAAGAGCCATTTGGGTTTGGGTGGCCAGCCACCCCTTGGAGTGAGCCTAAGTCCTATACAACACTCAGCAGAAATCCTATACATCACAACTTCGTATGCTAGAGATTATCGAATAGCCAAGAGCTCTTTTTCTAACTCCAGCCGTAGTCCCTTCTACCTCTAGTTGGCGTCATCGTCTGAGCTTGCGCGGTGCAGCCGGCATGGCCATTGATACATAGAATCCTTAGTGTTAGTGGGTTTGTACCACAAATTATCATCCTTCTCCTCCAGACATAGAAACCAGTAACGGTCGAGTACAGCGAGGACGCTGTCGGAGCCGGGCAGGAGGCAACGGAGGTGGGAGCATCGCACTAGAAAAAGTTTAGCGCGGCAACGGTCGAGGGCGGCGATAGAGATGACGGGGGAGCTGTCAAAGCCGGAGGGAGGCGATATGGAGGCGGAATGTCACATTGAAAGTTTTTAGCGTGACAACGAGGAGCCATCGGAGCGGGTGGGAGGTGGTGGAGACAGGGCGTGAGAGGAGGAGGAAGACAGCAGGGTACCTCGTGGCCCGTCTTATGCTGCGGAGCACTTGGACGTCATATAGGCGGTTCCAGTACTCAATGTATAACTTCACCTACCTATATGTTGAGTGTTCTAAAAAAAAGATGTTGAGTTCTCCTCATTGAAAAAAAGTTATGCTGACTTCATAATCTTCATATTCTTTTGGTTGCTTCAAGGAAGTTGAATGGGGTTGTCTTGGACAGGTCCAGGATAAGATGATCTTGAATTAGATGGTACAAATAAGATGTTTAGTTATCTCTATAAGATGGTACATGTTGTACAAGCGTATGTTTAGTTGCTTAACTATAAATACTATATAAATTTATGAATTTAATATTACAACAATATAATTTTTATATAAACATCAATAAACCATACTAATTATTGATATTTGTTTGTAAAAATACAAATCTCCGTTTACAACTTTGATTTTACTATTCAATATTTGACAATTCATCTTTTCTACAAATATTTGTGTAAATATTGAAAACATATGACGCGTTAAAATACTTCTGACAATCTATACTTGTATTGATATACTTAACTAAATAGTTGAACAAATATTCTTGATCAAAGTGTGAATAGTAAAAGCTAAGCATTAACAAGTATTTTGAAATAGAGAAAGTCCATTTTACTCCTATGTACTATCTCCTAAGTTCACATAATACCCTAAACTATGAAACCGTTTGTTTTACTCCCTCTAAATTTGCAACATGATTCATTTTACCCCATAAAATGGTTGAGGTTGATTTTTGCACTTGGGCCTACTCGTTAGGGTCAAATCGCATTTTAATGTACACATGTCATGGTTGTGCCGCCACCCCAACACAACTGCCCAACTGCCGTTGGTCATCCTGAAGTCCTCCCACGCCAACGGTTGACCTAGAGCACTCGTCGCGCCACCACAAACTCGTCGGAATCCACCGCCACTCGCCCATATGTTATGTCAGAATCCACCATCCCCATGGAGCTTGGCCCCACACCACAAGTCGGTGAAGGAGCTGACCCAGCACGCACCTCTCCTGCAATGGAGGATGAAAGGAGGCGGAGGGGTGCAGAGTCAGAGAGGGGCGTGTGGAGGGGGCGAACTCGCTATGTGTAGAAGCGGAGGGGAGCGAACATGCAATGAAAACGGTGAAGCGTATCGACTATCATTTTCGTGAGCTTAGATTATGCAGCATCGGGCGCAGATGTGCCATGAAAATAGCGAAGACTATCGTTTTCGTGAGCTTAGATTATGCCGCATTTACCCCTGACAAGTGAGGCTGAGTGCCAAAACCACCATGAAAAGCACTCTATGAGGTAAAATGAACCATGCTGCAAATTTAAAGGGAGTAAAACAAACGGTTTCAGTGGGTTATGTGGACTTAAAGTGGACTTTCTCTATTTTGAAATAGAGGTTTGTAAGGTGTTACTAATCATTATTAATAAACATTTACAATAATTATTATCAATTTATGGCAAGTAATATTATGATTAAATTTTAGCTAATAATCCTTAATGACAACTAGTAGTCACTAATAACGACAAATGACAAGTTAAATAGCGGAGGTGAGAGACCTTGAACGGTGTGTTTGACCATGGACATCCGTGTAGAGACTGGACCTACTTATCGTAAAAAAAAGAAAAGTTAGATGCTAGACATCTAGTCTAGGAGAGACAAAAACCGAGTGCGCTATCGAGGGACCCTGTTACAACGAGTTTCCTCCGTACACATGCTACGTTGGCAGCCTGCCAAAGCGCCTTACAGCACTTGTCAAAAAGAAAGAAAGAAAGAAAAAGAGGCGCCTTACAGAATTGGCACTTGAATGTGGACCCGACACGATACAACATTAACTTGAAGGGGAGGATGAACAAGCACATATCCATCTCTCCAATTCCTGAGCAACCTACGATTACGAAACCGACTTCGGGTTGCAGATTTCAGAAAAAAGAAATCGCGAGCCACCAGAACTGTCTACTAACTGAGCCCAGCAGGTTAATTGGAGGAGAGGCCTCCTCATCGTCAGAGCAGCTTGTATCCGGTGACCCAGACGTTGGCCTGCGGCGCGGCCTGGACGTAGACGAACTTGAGGCTCTTCCCGGCGTGCAGCGCGGGCATCCATTTCGGCGGCACGTACCCGTACCGCGCCTTGTCGAGTCCCCAGAGCCGGCCGGTGAGCTCCGACACGCCGAGGTGGAGCTCCCGGACCGTCTTCCTGGACCGGTTGGTCAGCGTCACCGAGTAGCGGTAGTAGGTCGTGTTCCTCCTCGCCCACGTCTTGGTCACGTTCTGCTGGATCTCGAACGGCGCCCACGCGGCGTGGGGATGGCGGCGACGACGATGGTGAACCGATGATGATGTCTGGTTCAGCAAAGACGACGACGATTGGTACTCCTCCATCCCGGCGCCGCACGCGCCGGCGAGCCGCGCGAGCACGCCGAGCAGCGGCGCGCTGTTGTACGTCGCGGCCTCCGTCTGCTCGTAGTTGTTCCGCTCGTCGGCGAAGTCGTCGTACTCGTCGGGCCCACCGACGACGGCCCCTTCCAGAACGTTCGGGTTCCCTGCCTGGCGCGGGTACCAGCTGGCGTACCCTTCCTGGCAGCTCACAAAGGACGGGTCCTTCCTCATCGACACGATGGAGGCGCCGCGGTGGTGCACCTGCCGCGGGAAGCTGCGGCCGTAGCCCACCATGTAGCTGGTACCCCGTGGGTTGTCGCCGAGCAGGTAGTTGACCTGCGACCGCACGAAGGCGAGGACGTCGAAGGCCCGGGCGGCGCCGCCCGGGCAGCGGACCGTGCCGTGGGAGAGCGTGGTGGCGTAGTCGGCGTAGGCGGTGAGGAGGAAGGACGCGCTGGTCACGAACTGCAGGTTGTTCCAGCGCTGGTGGTACATCATGCCGCCCGGTGTGCGGGCCACGTTCGCGTACCCTTTCCCGATGCACGAGCACACGAAGAACTCCGCGTTCTGCCGGTACCGCTGCAGCGTCGCCGCGTGCTTGCCCGCCCGGCCTTGCATCAGAAACTGTAGATGGTGCCACACAGGGGGAGGTCAGTGCTTTATTTTGTCTGGTCGTCCGACAAACAAAAATGCATACGTTCTTTCGCTTTTTATTTTCGTTCTTGTTAGTGCTGCAGTGTTTGTCAGTATAGGGAAAAAAATAAATAAATTCAGCAGTAGTACCTTGGCCGCCAGGACCTGCACGCCGGGGTACTTGACGTCCCACCCGAACTGGTTGATGGACCAGCCCGTGCCGCCCAGCGCGTCGCCGTTTCGGGCCAGGTATTCCAGGTAGTAGCCGTCCTCGGTCGCCTCGTACAGCCACGCCGCCGCCCACAGAAGCTCGTCCTGCACCCACACAATTCAAAAGATCAGCATTCACTTTTTAATTTGTGTTCAGCTCATATCTTTGTCTTCCGGTGACTAATAACTACTGTCTTACCCCGTACCCGCTGAAGGAACCGTAGTAGTTCCGCGCCACCGTGATGCTGGCGTCGTACTTCCCACGATACTTGTCAGCGAACGCAAACAGCTGAAAGGTAGAGAAAACAGAGGATTTCAGAACATGATAATCTCGTTCGTTCAGCTCGGCAATATAATGGCTGCGAATGTCTTACTCACCTGCTTCGAATGCACGAGGAGCAGGTTGGCATACCCCGGGTACTTTCCGCGGAACACGAGCGACGCGGCGGCCATGGCGGCGGCGGTCTCTCCGGCGAGGTCGGACCCGGGGTTCTGCGGGTCGATGCGGAACGCCTGCCGGCTGGTGGTCATGTCCTCGGGCCGCTGCCAGCAGCTGTGGTCCGTGTCCCCGTCGCCCACCTCGCCGTACAGCACGTCGGGCTCCGGGTGGGCCTTGATGAAATAGTCCGTACCCCACTTCACGGCGTCCATGGCGTTCTGCAGCTCGCCGGCGGCAGACATCTGCTTGCCGTACTCCAGGATGCCCCATGACATCATCGTCACCGTGAACGCCATCGGAAGGCCGAACTTCACGTTGTCGCCCGCGTCGTAATAACCGCCGACCAAGTCTACCTGAACGAGTGAAAAAGAACAGAATGCGCTTCATTAGCACAACCATTGTAATTCCTTCTTTAATTAATGAAATGGCACAATCTCGTACCGGTTTCTGTTCAAAAAAAAAAAAAAACCATTGTCTCCACCATAACTTTCGCGCCATTGTTCAGAATGTTGGTGTGACGAATGATACGAATTTTTCCTCAAGAAAAAAAATATTTGAATCCTAAGAATTTATAAGACGTATTGTACTTACGCCGTTGGCCTTTCCGTCGAAGAGCCCGGAGCTCTCTCTCCAGGTGACCCTCTGGTTGGGCGGGAGCCGGCCGGACCGCTGCGCCTCCAAGTACAGAATGCTCTTCTTCAACGCCATGCCGTAGTCATGGCCGCCGGCACCGGACCCCACGCTCACCATCGATGCCACCGCCAAGAGGCCAACGAGTGTAGCCAAATTCTTGGCCATGGCGGGCGCGGTGAGGTGTGTAAGAGGGTAAGTGAACAGGGAGTCTGCTTGGCTTTGGAGGGAGGGAGCTGCAGGGACCGGTACTTAAATATTGGAGGGAAGAGGAGACAGTGGCTGAGGTTTCAAAGGTGGTGTGGCTTCACTCCTTGTTTACTCATCAAGTCCCCCTTTCACACTTTAGCAACTGACTCGTTCAAGAAGTTACATGTTCCTCCAGCATGTGACCTGGGTACCACCGTTACAAATGGAAACCTTGTATTCTATGCCAAATGGTGTGGCAGATTTTAGCTTCTTTTATTCCCAGTTTTCTTTCCCTGCGTATACACTCCTTTGTGTTCGATCTTTGGTCGAGAAAATGATTAGCCATTCTGCCGCCTTTGATCAAACAAGACAAAAAAAAAAGTAATGAAACAGACGCCTTCTGCTTGTATTCTAGCTCCTTGTAGTTCAGGACTGATGAGAACAATCAGCTCCAGACTCCAGTATGGTAAAAAGTCAACCATTAACCAAACCATGTCCTTTTCATTTGTTTGCATTGACGTAAGAATCAGGAATTCAGATATCGGACAATATTGGCTCCTTCAAGCATGCTGCACATCTGCAACAAGAACTAATATAACCACTAGAGATAAAGATCGTGGTAGACTGGCCAAAATGATGAAATTGAACCCCTCTTTATACTTTCACAGAAGTATTTAAAGATATTCTCTGAGGCTGATAATTCGTAGTGCATCTAGCAGGAGTTTCTTTTTACTTCAATGATTCAATAATAAAACATATTTTCATTTCAAAGGAAAACGAGCTGCCTGTTTTACTCTGCATGTGTTCTTCTCTGACATGGGTGAACCCTTAATTGTGTACTTTGTGCTTGAACAACAAGCGATTCTAGTGTAAACATTACCAATGTGAGACAATAAAAGAGGGGAAAAAGGAAGAAACTTGTATTGCAATTCTCACTGGAATCTAACAAAGTTTCTCAGGCAAAAGGAAAAGAGTAAACACTGCAATGGAGTTCGTTTGAGAAAGTGAAAAATGCATTCGACAATGTGCAGCCTTCAGTAGTTATCATCTGTTCTCCCTGAAATGAATTTAGGACATTTCGAATTTTCTCATACGAAGTCTATGTATAATTGCTCAATGTAAGGATACATACAACAAAAGATATTTGCGATTGTGCTCTTGAATATAGGAGAAAATGTGCATACTCAATGTAGCTCATGTGCTTATGTTTATTGTGGTGGAACCAACCCACCAAGATTCAAATACATTCTATATTTGATATGGGGTGTTGTATTTACAGTTAATTATTCTTTCAGTGGAAGACAACGTCTCTATCGAAACGAGACGTTTGTGGTGACTTCGTGAATCTCAAGATCAAACCGGCTCAGTCTTTGTATGATGCTCATAGGAGTAGGGTGTGCATGTGTGTTCATAGGGGTGAGAGCTCGTATGTATATGTGAGTGTCTGCATTTGTACTGTGTTCAATTCATAGAAAAAAAATATAGGAGAAAATGCGGTCACGCCTTTGAAGCCCCTCCTAGCAGATCTCTCGTTTATTATGATGAATTGATTTGATGATAGCAATGTGTAGATGAAATTTGCTAAGCTATTATATTTTGTAGGTAAGAACATATTTAAGTAGGTTCATGAGCATGCACCTATAGACATTGTTGCCTATAGCTAAACATTGCTGCTAGAGAAAAGCACATCAACAATCCCTGCATGGCAAGAAAAAGTAAATCATTTTGCTTTAAGTGGATCATACGGCCGGACTCTCACCTTGTACATGCTCTCATGGTCCATACTTTTTTCCTTAAAAATTAAGAAAATAATGAACTGACTATAGACAACTGTACAAGCCAGTCTGAATTCAACTGCTGTCCATAATAATATTATGAAACCAAGTTAAAAACGACTCGATTTGAACAAAGCGCGAGGTTTTGGTGACGTATTCTCACATTAGACTAGGTTTGGTGTGTTTCTTTTTTCATCACAAAACACCTGGTTATTTAGCTCAATCTTGTCCACATTTCACTAGATTTTTACCTCGCACTAATCTTAAGCTTAGCATTGAGTGGGCCACATACCGCATGGGTTTCCACGTCTATCCAGACAACAAAGCTATACAACCTGAACACTCTGTTTTCTTGGAGTGATGACACACATTATATTGGCCTTAGAAATACAGAGACAAATCCAACATCGTGATGCGGTAGTTGGAATTTTGTTTTTGTTTATGTTTCTGTTATTAATGGACTCCTTTCCTTCTTAAATAATATTGCTGATGTACTATTGTATAATTCTTGTAATCCCCCCGTTCAACATTATATGACGTTTTAGCTCCGGGCACGGGAATTAAGGAGAGGTGAAAAAGATGGGTGCACAGACAATAAGAAGGAGAGAGATAGAGATAAAGACATATTGGAAAGAGAGAAAGACGCATTGAGAAGCGAGATTGTCTTATAATTTAAAAAAACTTATGAAGTCTAGAGTGTCATATAATATTAAACAGAGAGAGTACGTGTTTGGAAAAACAAATACAGAGAGACGAATCAATGGCCAAAAACTTCGAGCAACAGTTGTGGTATCAACTTCGTTATTCTTGAACGATCGAGCCTCGGCGTTGCCGCCGCCATAAGGCCGCCAGATGCTGGAATAAACAGGGTTTTAAAAAGCTAAGCTGGGTTTTAAACGCGCATATTTTGGGCTAATCGGAATGGTACTTGAGTCGTGTGCTTGTGAGAACACAAGGAAAGAGCACCGCTCTTGCTGCTCGGAGATTTGACAGCGAGAAAATCCGAAGAACACAGACGAGACGATGCAACGCGACGAACACCATGGCGCCAAACTAAGCTTTTATTTGTTCACGAAAACCCAGCACAGCAGCCGATGGAGACGATGCACATGCTGTGCACACACACACACAAGAACCGAACACTGGCGCAGGCCAGGCCTAGTGTCGAGCTCATTTTCTTTCTGCTCTTTCACATCGCTCCATGCGGCCGCGCCGCGCGTGCCGGCCGTTTTGTTTTTGTTTGGCTTTTTTGACTTGCGTGCCATGATTCTTGTGGCGCGCACTAGCTCCCGGGGACATCGTCCCCAAGTCCAAGCGCCTCCACGGCTCCGCATCTTTTGGCGCGCAATCTCCGCGCCATGCGGCAGAGATGCGGATGATGGTTTTAGTGCGGCTGATTGTGGAATGGGAATGTGTGTGTAAAACTGGGTTCACTTGCCTTCCGGAACTTGATTCAATCGTGCCCTAAAGGTAATGTTGGTGTCTCTCTAAAAGCAAACAGGAATCCTGAGGCTGAACAGGAAATTTCGCACTATATGACTCCTACATCAGTGGCGCAACATGCACATTCCAAATGACTTTGGCTACTGTTTTTTCTAGTGTTAAAATATGTTTACAAAACAAATATATCTATGTTATTATGAAAACATTAGTCAAGAAAAATTGATACATACGATTTATGTGGTCCAACTTTTTGAGCCTTAGTTCTTGTGCAAAAACATCTTTATTTTTTCCTTATGACCGTAGGCAGTAGTGCATAGGGCCGGGGATGCAGCTACTTTGCCAGCTGAAGCCTAAATTAGTTATGTAATCTTTGGTATAAGAGTTTACAAATGATATCTTTGTCTGACTCTGCTGTAACCTTCGCATCAGGATTCAGGACTTCAGAGATCTGTGAGAAGAGTATCTCAAGATATTTGGATACTCTCACGTTATCTATATGTTCTTGCTAATTTTCAATCAGTTGAAAGTTTGAACAATTTTCAATCATCATTTTGAGCATACAGATCTAGATTCATCGATTTAAAAAACATAATTTTTTATAGTTTATATATCAACAGTATTTTTTCATTATCTTATTAATACATACAATCCTATAAAAATAAATACTAGTACAAATTTAATATAATTGTAACTAATTTTGAAGTGACTGAAAATTTTAACAACTTTTAGTTGGCTAAAATGAAAATAAAATATAAATACTAAAACAATTTTTTTAAGCGGCAAACATCCCCGACCTTCTTTAGAGGCCATGTAGGTGCCAGGATTCGAACTCTGACGGCTCCCTCCCACCATGGAGTTTTGCCAACTGACCTAAGATCATGATACTTCAAAACAGAGGCAAACATCCCCGGCCTTCTTTGAAGGCCCTATAGGTGCCAGGGTTCTTTTATTCAATACTCTGAGACGATATGATTAAGAAGACAATAATTGTTGAGGCTGCGATAGACAAAAAGTAAAAAAGAGAACGAAAGCAAAAGATTCCCTCAAAGAGAGAAAAAAAGGGAACTGAAAGTAAAGGTGTCCTCTTGGGAGGAAGCCGTCATCTACGGTTAGCTTTTCATTCCTTTAGACACAATCCGAACTACATGTTACTATGTCCCTGTTTAAATCTACAACTTCAGAAATGGTCATTATATTCACATGGTCTTTATAGTCACTGTTCAGGAAGAGTATGGATGACAAGCAGGGGAAGTAATGCAGTGAATGGAACTGCAAATAAAGAAAAAAGACGACCAGTGTAATCAGGAGACCATATTAATCACGATGAGCTTATCAACAAACCGAGCTACTGACAGAATCAAAAGGTAGAAAAGGTTGACTGTAGCGAACTTTAGATGCCAAGACTTTGCTTCATGAATCCAAACTCAGGTAATCGTTACGCCGCACTCTAAATGTTAACATCTACTGTAAAATACAATTAAAGCTGCCTTTTCAACATAATTCTGAGTTCATGCGTCATTACAAATGTATAAAAATAGAGCTTGTCTCAGTGTCAGTCAACTGAGATCCAGATTTCCTCTCATTCGATCAACATCCAATGGCTTAGATTTTGGTCCTTATCTTCTTTCCCACAGAGCATGCAGACCCCATTCTATCAATTAACTCCCGAATACCCATCTAATGTTAGTTCAAAAAGCATGACTGATGTAATGTAATTGCCAAATCTCAAGCAACTAACGAGCACCAAAAATAATAAAAATGTGTATTTAGAGTAATTTTGGAAACCTAGGGTTTTATCTTTTTTTTCTCGCAAAAAAAAAATCCCAGATATTTTTGTTAGTTTCACTTAGCTCAGATTTTCTGGCCATATTATTTCACGGAACACCACCCTATATGGACACCACTATCATATTGGAAGATTATGTGTGGTCATATAGATTCGACTCAATGATTCAGTTGATCAAAATTGATTGAAAACATGAATCACACAAGCACACAAACTCGCGCATCATGTTTATGGCTATTCTTTTAGGAGTGTGTTTTCATGAAACGAAATGATTAAAAAAAAAACACTCGAGGTTAAGTGAAACGAATAAAAATACATCCGCCATTTTTTAGCCTAATACATCCCGCCTTTTTGGGACAGCCGGAAGTCCGGACAGGTGCCACAAAATAAACTTATGAAATGTACTCATCATGTAATGTATTTTAAGAGATACTTGAACTACGAGAAAAATAGAGGAAGAAGCGAAGTAGGTAATAGAGAAAAAAAAGGCGACGAAGAAGGTTATCTCTCGTCCACCTCGTTGCTATCAACAGGACTGGTCGCTTTTAGATCGGAACTTCAATTCCGGCGCCGGTCAGGTCAAAAGTGCAGCAGACGCAGATCTATCTCTGAGGCTCAGCCGCAAAGATGACCGTAACAATTGCAGATCCCTACTGACAATACTCACCTGCTCCCATGGTTCCATATCCCGAGAGCGATTAAAGCCGCAATCGTAGGTGTCTTTTTCTCTTTTGGTTTATCTGATGAAGGTAGCATAAGGAACAAGATATTTTTCTTTCAAAAAAAGAAGGCGTCGCATCATTAATCTGTTACAGAGTAGGCAATTCCTAAACGCGATCAAGGCAGAGGCGGATTTATGGGTCTCAGCGTGTATATAGCTGGCCATAAGGGCCGCCCAAAATGACCCGGCATGCAGCCCGCAGGAAAAAGCACAGTCTGAGCCCGGTCACACGGTTTTAACCAGGCCCGGCCTGGCCCACAGCACGGTACAGGCTATGCTATGGGCTGACCCCCAACCCCATAGCACGGTCCAGAAGGCGTCGGCCCGGATGGTCTGCTAGTCTGCTGCTAACAGGCCACAGCCTAGCACGGTTGCATCACCAGGCCCAACCCAACTAGCGTCCCGCACCCCATTGTGCCATCCCTACACCCTCGCACCCTGCGCCCTCGAACCCTAGTGTCGTCCCTCTCCTCCTGCTCCAGGTCGCAGGCGTCGACATCGCCTTCTCCCTCTCCTCTACGACCGATGACCGTTGCTCTCCCTCTCCTCCCGTCCGTTGCTCTCCCTCTCGACCTCTCCTCTTGCCCGTCGCTCACCACGCCCTCCCACTCCTCTGTTTCAGTCAGCCGCAGGTGTTGCCCTCTCCCTCTCCCCAAGCGCTGACCACCGCCCTCTTCCTCTCCGGCTCCAAATCCAAGCGGCTCGCTGCCACGCCAGCGCACTGCCGTCGACTTCGGGCTCTTGCACTGGGCCGCCATGCCGAGGGCCCACCATGCCTTCATTCCATTCAGGCCGGCTCGATATGGTGAATTCTCTTTCGGACTGAGTCTCGGGTCTACCCGTTCGTGCCAACGACCCCAGAGCGCCGGAGTTGTTACACCTGTGGATCACCACCCTGGTTTGCAGAGATCTTTCACAGATAAGCCAAGCAGATCAAACTCAACAAACATGAATTATCCATTGCGAATGGAAAAGAGATTGGTAATGACTTTAGGAGAAACAAGAACATTGGAAAGATGCAAAGGTCGTGTGGAGGAAGGAAAGATTAGCAAGCCGCTGCCGTTGATGGGAAGAGAGGAACCGTCACCGACAATGACACATGGAGCAGAGGAAGAGGAAGGGTGAAAGGAGGATAGATTACCAGGGTGGGAGGCAAGGTGTGAGGAGGCGCCCGAATCAGCATACCACTGCGCAGGGGGCTGCTAAACTGTCATGGCATTGAGGGCGTTGATGAGGGAGGCCTGATCCCATGAAGGCGAGGCAGGGGGAGCGCCATATGGAGGAGGCGCTCCGTAGGGCACCATCGGAGGAGCGTAGCTCGACGATGGAGGAGGGGCGCCGTACGTCAGAGGACCGGTGTAGAACACCTGGTGAGCCAGTGGAGGAGCACCGGGGGGTGGGGGGGAGGATGCCCTGACCAGACAGAGAAACGGTCACATCTGGAAGGAGCCGGCCCAGGGGTTAAACCTGGGCCGACCACCACCGAAGTGGTTTGGGAAGGGGCCCTTTCCCTCGTCCTTGTTCTTCTGCTAGGGGGCAACAAAGGGCGCCGGAGGGGGCGTAGAAGCCGAAGGGCGAGGCGGAGGAGGCGCAACAACAAGTATAGTTTCCTCCTTGGCAGGGGCGATTGTGAGGTCAGATTCCTCAAGAGCGACCAGCGACCGGGCATCATTGGGAGATGGGAGAGGATCCCTTGTCTTGATGATGGAGGCTATGTGGCGGTAGGGCACCGCGAGGCCTCGGACGAACGTGAGGATGAGGGTTGGCTCAGCCATGGTGTCGGGGGTAAAAACTAGCGGTGCCATGTGGCAATGAATAAGCTCGTTAATTACAACCGTTATGACCTGAACCAATGGGCCAGCAAGGCACGATCCGTACGGACCCAGGACAGCCCAGTAGAGGGGGCCCATGCGCCGATTGAATCAAGGATAAGGCCGAGCGTGGCTCGCCTCGATCGACCCTAGAAGGGTCGAGGCCGCCTCCGCCTCGCTCGACTCCCGCCATCGAGGTAAGGGCTCCCTCCGACTTGTTCGACCCCTCCGCCCGGGGTGGAGAGCGTTGGGGATAAGGACGCGAGCTCCACCCTTGTACTAATCACGCCCGCACGTGTGGGCACCGTACCACTAATACATGCGCTACTCCTGCCAGCTCTTGTTAGTGGGCCCCAACCCTAAGACAAGACAGTGCTCAAAATCACTGTTGAAAGGATCGAGTGACCGAGAGGGGGGGGGGGGGTGAATCGGGAACTCAAACTATGTATCTATTTTGCCAAATACAAAAACTGACTACTCAATACAACTCCTATATAATTCTAGTGGTGATCACACTAACAAAATAATCCTATGAAAGGAAAGACAACCTAAGCATACTAGTGGATCACACACGAGGCACACAACTCCTATGCAAGCTAGTAATCAAAGACACGCGGAAGTACATAACAAGCTAGCAAAGGAGCCTACTCATACAAAGCTACTAGATTATCAAGAATAAGATAAGCACACAAGCATGAGTTGCACTATACATACTAGGGTGATCAATCAAGCCAGAACAACTCCTATACATGCTAGTGATCAAGTGAAAGCTAAGCACAACTAGCAAGTAGAGAAGACTATTCATACAAGTATACAAGGTAATCAGCTAGAGCAAGGTAAGCACACAAGCATAAATAGCACGGTACAAAAAAGTGGAAAGTAAAGGCATCTTAGTAAGAAGTAGAGTAAGAGATGGCTAATGATATTTTTTCCCGAGGTCTCGGAAGGATGATGCCTTCCCCTACTCCTCGTTGGACCACTCCCGCCGGAGTCCCGGTCCCTCTCGCCACCAATATGGAGTTCTCGCCCACGAGCCCGCAATCACTCCCAGAGCGAAGACACGGTGCACGTCACCGCTGCCACCAAGGCACAAGCTCGCCTCCCTCGAGAACTTGTCGGACTCCCCAAGCCAACACATGCGCTCACTATTTATGCCCCTTTCACCGACGGGCTCAAACCATGTACAAACGTGTGACGACCTTCACATTCGATCACGATAGGCTCGATCACCGACATCTAACCGGTCTAGGTCTCACCATAGACCAAGAGTAACAACCTAGATCATACTCTCAAGAACACTCTAGCCTTAGATGTGCATCAATGCTCAAGTTACTCTCACTAGCACTCTCAAGAAATGCAATATCTCCTTCTAAACGAAGTTATATAGGCTTCCAACCTCTAACTAGATGTTGCTCCACGAAATCATCTCTCTGGACACCATTGACCAGACTGTCCGGTCATTGCTAGACCGGACCTGACCGGACAGTTCGGTCTCTCTGAAACGACTCCCCAAGCCATTGGCTCTTCTGTCCAGGCTGATCTCTTGTACTGACCGGACCGTCCGATCTCTTCTCACTCATCGATTTTAGAGAGCATCGTTTCTGCGTCCTCTCTATCCTGCGCCTCCCTGATCTTTGCGCAGACAGATTCCTTACAAACTCCTCTCTGATCTTCTAGTGATCGTACAGTCCGGTCTTCACTGACCCCTCTGTCCGGTCACTATATCCAGAAGCTGAAACTCCTCGTCCTCGCTTGACTTCATTTCCCGGCTTCTTCGAATAACTCCTTGGCTTCTCCACTGTCATCTAGTGCTTGTGATTTTGAGCATCCATACACATCACCAACTAGTGTGACCTAAGAGACATAACCTAGACCCCCTTGATAGTCCAGTTTTTTCCTATAGACTCAAAGCCCTAACAACTAGACAAGTGTTTCCAACACTTGCTCCATAGCTTGTACTTAGCTTTGATCCATCTTCATCAACCCTTGGACTCCATCAAGCTCATCAAGCCTCTATGCTTGTGGTCATTGTTATCCATCGCCAAGGCTGCCGTCAACAATCATAATAGAGTAGAAAATGTTTTCTACACGAATAACACTCGTGTAGATATTAGTCACATTTCATGTTTATCATTCATCACCAAAACATTCATACCTTGGGGTGACCTCAATGGTCATGATCCTTACAACTGTCCGTGTGGGAGTGACGGGGCGGAAAACTCGATTACATTGCCAAGGCGAGATAGGATCCTATTTCAAACAAGCCCAACCAAGCACAACACGACAAATCAACCCCCGATGAGAGGGGTCGAACGAGGCGGAAGTCAACAACTACCCTCTGCACTGCCTTAAATGTTGTACCAAATGTGCGGCCACAGTATCGGGGGTCAAATCCTCTTGCAAATCTACTCCTTTCGTCATCATCGTCCTGACCGACGGGACGGAGCCTGACGCCGTAAGGCATCCCATGCTGCACCCCTAAAACATTTCCATGATGACGCCCTTAACAATGGTGGTGTAGGACAGCTTGATGGACAGGTGTGACTGGACGACGCCTAAACGTCATGATATCGCCCATACTGCACCACCCCGCCCCGCAGAGCACGCCATTTGTAGAGACGGAGTGACACGACCCATCGACGGATTAAGGGGGCATGCCTCGACACAGTGCCTCCTGACATGAGGACCAGGACAGTGGGACCCATGTAGACCGAAGACCATGCCATTGACCGGTGCTACGCCTTCTTCAGTACAACTTCATCAATAGCGCACGTGTAGTTTTCTCCTTCTCTCACTGTAACACCGACCCAACCCCTTATAAAGTATAAAAGGGGAGGACTTCTTCTTCCTCCCAAGGGGATATTCAATCTTGAACACTTACACACTCGTGGAAAAAACACTTCACACTCACCGAGACTTGGAGAACTCTCCTCTCTCACCACCATTGTACACCCCGGTGCAAGTAACACGAGCAGCTAGTCAAACTGGACGTAGGGGGATACCTCGAACCAGTATAATCCTTGTGACTCTTGCATTGCCATCACCGAGCCTAAGCGCGCACCCTAGGACAAATTCTACTAGCCGGTGATCGAAACATCGACGCATGGGGAAGCCAAGATCCGTCAGGCCATCAGCATAGGACTTTAGCTGCTTGGCGTAGGCGTTGATGGTCATATCGCCATGAACAAGGTTCTGGAGGACAACTTCAAGGGCGAGAGCACAAGAAGGCTTGTTGTCGTGAAACAAGCCCTCAATCTTGCGCCAGATGGCGACGACGCTGGCGTCCTTGGTGATCACCATGCTCATGATCTTGAGGGAGACCGCCGAGTAGAGGAGGGAGCGCACGGAGAAGTCCACCACAGATCAAGCAGGGTCGACAGGATCGGGAGGGGCAGTGCCATCAACATGGCTGATGGCTTGGAATTTACCGAGGAGCGTGAGGAACAATTCACGCCAGGCGGAGTAGTTAGGGGGGTTGAGCTTGAGGAGGAAAGGGATGTGGGAGCAGACGTGGCAGCAGCTAGATCGGCCGTGGGTTGATGATGGCATCGTCCATGGGGAAGGCCGGGAGAAGACGACAATGGCGGTGCAGCTAGAGGTAGGCACTACAACAAAAGTGGACTGTAGCGGAGGGTGGGCCGCGCCGCCGCTACGCTAATGCAGCTAAAAAAGAAGGAGCTCTAGCGGCGGATGACCTAAATATGAAACTAACCGTCGGTAGTAAGAAATTAGTAGCGGCGGGTGACATCTTCACCCGTCGCTACCCTTCAACCCTAAAACAAAAAAAAGCCCATGGGCCCGTAGGAGCCCGCCGGCCACCTCGAGGTCGGATCCAAAGAGGAGGAGGAGGTGAGGAGGGGGAGGCGCCGGATCCGGCCTCCCCTTCGCCGTACGAGGAATGGTCGTCGCCAGATCCGCCGTCGAGCCAGCGTGCTCGGCCTGCCTCTGGCTCCACCGTAGCGCCACTTGCCCGCCTCCGCCGGATCTGGCCATGGAGCCACCATGGACAGGCCCCAAGCCGCCGCTGTCGCCGTGAGAGCGAGGGAGCTCGCTCATCGCGCCATCCGTCGGCCTCCGCCGGATCTGGCCACGGAGCCACCATGGGCAGGCTCCCGAGCCGCCACCGCCGCTATGCGAGTGAGGGAGCTCGCCCTTCGCGTCGTCCGTCAGCCTCCGCGCGAGGGAGGCCAGCCTCCGTTCTACCTCCACGCGAGGGAGCTGGCCCGCTTCTTATCGGCCCCCGCGCTAGCGTCCACGCTCGCCTCCGCCACCCGTCATGGCCGGAGGAGAGAGGCGGCCGCGCCGCACCGCCGGATCCAAAGGGGAGGAGGAGGTGAGGAGGTGGCGGCAGGGCGTGCTCGACGGGGCGCCGACTGCTCGTCGACGTGGGTCACTCGGAAGGGAAGGAGAGAAGAGAGGAGGTGGCAGCGGCTGAGTAGAGAGAGAAGGGAGGAGAAAAATAGGGTTAGGGTTTGAGAAGACTGTATTTTTATAGAGGCTCGGTTCTGTTGGGCCACAAAAAAAAAACTGGGCCTCAATAACGGCGGCCCATGTTGTGAACCGCAGCTAAAAATCAATTTTTAGCTGCGGTTCATATTGTGGACCATAGCTAAAAACCGCCGCTAAAAAATAATTTTTAGCTGTGGTTCACAACATGGGCCGCCGCTAAAAGTTAGAGGGTCACAGTAGCAGCGGATTTCTTCAAAACCGCCGCTCGTGTTTTTTTTACAACGCTGCTATAAATCGTTTTTGTTGTAGTGGGGAGCGGAAGCAAATTGGATCGTAATCTCCGTATACCATGAAGGAGAACAGGTTTTAGGAAGATATACGATACTTCCATTGGTGCCGAAGGGCTAACATATATAGTACATGAGTAACGTGATAGACAAGTCATGATCTAAACTACCGTATATACAAGATATAGACATATTCCAACACAGTTGCGCGCACGGCACAAATATAAACGGACGGCTCTATTACCGCTTCCTACCCTCACACGCTCACAAGTCACAAAACTATTCAAACCCTCAATTTCAGCAGGAAACCTTGTCTAGCTACTCAGGATACAGCTGAAGTCAAAGGTGTAAGGCGTGTGTACATACATAGTAAGGAAATAGGTCAAATTCATCCCCAATAGATTCAAAGGCGTAAGGAAGAACAATGCCCAGTTTCGGATAATCAACCATAATTTCAGGAGAGAGGAGAAAAATAATACTGGATTTGGGCTAGTAGAACCGGTGATACTTTTGAGATAGTTTTTACTACGACTGAAATCCCTGAAGCGGCTTTTAATATTCTGACATACTAACATCAATTCAATTACTGTTTCAAGGTTTCATCTACAAAAAAGTTTTCCTCTAAAAAAAAGTACTGTTTCAAACTGATTATCATATCTGGTGAGTTGAGAGGCTAAGCTGCTATTATTGAAAGAATTAAGACTATTCTCTACAAAATTCTGCTGTAACATCGCTGCTTACACACATCTGAAGGCAGGTTGAGGCATACAGACGGTCTTTTTTTTCAATGTAAACAAATAATTGGATACTTGGATCTTGGTACAAGAGTGCAGCTTCTGTATATAAGCTGAAAAGGTAGCAGCTACGCCTGCGCTATGCTTTATGTATTTTTGTCTATGGCTTCTCTTCGTCTGACTGAGAAGGCCCATTGATGGCATCCGCGAAATACTCAACTGGACGTACATCAAAATATATTATCAGAGTTCAATAGTAACAATATAAATTTTTAAAATTCAAATCACTACTGAAGAAATCAAAGAGGTGGTCAAAATTACCAATGTCATCATGGTCCGGCGAGTCAAGCATGAGGTCCGAGTCTGAAGGCAGGAAAGGGTTGCCTGTGTAGTTCTCAAGGGCTGACAGGTCTGAATGTCAATAGTAGCATAAAAGGAGCAAAAGTGAGAACATCTCAAGGAGGGCAGCACGTTTATGAAATAAATTCTTTTCTCCTTTTTTACTCCAGTGAAAAGCAAGAAACTATTTATGCTCTTATGCAATTATTCCAGAGCAGATGTTTTGAAGAATAACTAGGATAACAAAAATCAGTTTAGTTTATTTGTGTGTTAAATGTCAATATCACCAAATTTAGTGAACTAATTCTAGTAATGTATCACCATTACTTTTCTAGATGGAAATGCTGGGCATAACACAATATCCAAGGATAGAACACTACCTCCCAAATTCGTCAAATCTGCTGTTAGATCAGACAGACTGAAATCCCAAATCTGCTGGCCCAAGGAAGAGCCATCAGTACCATCAGGACCTATTTGCAGAGGTCCTCCGTTTCCTACATCAGCACCAAAGGTGGCATTGGCTGCTGATTCATCCACACACATCCCTGATATCTCTGATGGCGTGAAAGATACATGATTGCTTGACATCGCAGATGATGGACTCACAGCCATCTCAGATGACATAGCACTGCAGGCTGTTGCAGCATGTGTAGTTTCATGTGTTTCATTCTCCATCATGCTTCAACAATAAAAAGCCAAAAAAAAAGTTATAAATGATATACAAATGTAATAGGGAAATCAATTTAAGTGGAACTTGTTTATAGGTTGTCTTTGGTTCCAATGAAAAATTAGAATGTAAAAGAAAAAATGGCTAAAAACTAAATAAATTTGGAAGTATGAGATATGTTGCGAATGTGCTTCTAGCGCAGTGGTAAAGCTCCCATTAGAGGGAACAGCCAATCTGGGCTCTAACCCAGGTTTCACAGATGCCCGGAGTATTGTGCTCCCATGTGAAATTTGTCTTGCCCACCGATTGATTTTTCCTTTTTGATCTTCTGTCTCACCATGTCATGGGCAACTGGCAAGGAGATATAGGGAGGGGTCACTGTAGCACGGTCATTAGTTTAGTGGCACAGTTACTATAGTACCAGTCCCTTTCTCCTACCCCTGCCCTTGTGGTGCGGCTGACGCCTTTTGCGAGGCTGTGCCGCTTGGGTTCAGGGCCATTTACATCGGTTCATGACACACCACAGTACTGGTATACTGAACTTCTCATGAACACACACGTGTGCGTCCATGCACATACTCCACGCCCCCAACCCACGCGCACACATGCATGCTCGTCTTGTTCACATTTTAATGGGCTAACCACTAGACAATAATATAACTGACAGAAAATACAGTACCTAAACGGTGTGGTTTGCAGCAAGTATCAATTTACATAGGATTCCTTGTCCATCCGAAAAATGAACAGGACAATGCTATTGGCAAGAAAATTCATTTTCTAGTTGTTGTGTTACCGTAATGTACTTTAATTGAACAAAATTACAAACAAATGAAGAAAAGAAAAGAGATCAAATAGATGTTTACCCATTTCCTGAGTTCATGCAAATGGGATGATAACCACCTGGTGCAGGAATTCCATTTACAATATGATTGCTTGGTGGACCGCAAGCCATTGAACTAACATGGCCCTGTCCTGGAGCAGCAATTCCAGGTTGTTGAAGAACTGGATATCCCATTGGCAAATTGTTGACTGCACTGATAACAGGTAGCGATGAATAAGAAAGATATAACTTTTCCAAAGAAGCAGCTCTACAGCTAAGCAGTAAAGAGAAACACAGCAAAGAAATGAAGAATCAGTTTTCAAACAGGAAATTTATTAGTAAAAAGGAATACCAAAATGGTTTGGTTTATGCAATGTAGAAGTGTAAACGATCTCAATGTGTATTGGAGAAAAAGTTTGGCAATTACGCAGGGTGCCATATCTTGTGCTGTATCTAAATTAAGATGAGAAACAGTGACAACTTAAAACAGACACTGTTGTAATTTATATTAGAATTATGGTTTGCTTCAACAGTCCTGACATACACCACCAGGAGATTAGAGATAAAATTAAAGGTATATTTTATGTATTTTAACTAAATGAAACAAAAGTATTCCATATCTATACATAGTTTATTCAATGACATCATTTTCTAATTACTATAAAACTTCAACAAACTTCCACAAAAGGAATGCAGATCTTCGACTGAAATATGGAGTTAATTGTAGTTTTGTGCAATTGTGTAGGAAGATTTAGCATATTTCACCTAACTTTTAGTAGCCATCATTTGTTGTGCTGGCAGTGTAATGATTTGCAGGTTCATTATGTACAAAACACGATTTGGTCCAGATTACACGATATTGCCACAAGCACTTCAGCTGGTGGAAGTACACCGACCCGGGAAGCCAAGTATTTTTTTTTAAAGGAACAGGGAAGCAAGGTATTGTCTATTTCACAAATTTCGTGGATCTTCACATGGGACAGGAACCAGATGGCTCATGTTCATAATCAGTTATATTTCTATTTTTTTCATGTTTCTTTAAAAAAATTCAACAACTCCCAACTGTGATGCGTCAACATATAATTAGCAAGCATTCTACAACAACAAAAAGAAAGCACAGAAGCATACTCATTGTGATTATAGTTCTTACTACCCTGGGGATTTCTATTTTCTGGTGCTACCTCTTGAACTCAAACCGTAATACACACTGCTGATTGTGATCCCAAGTGGAAATGATCAACCAAAGTGCACTAACGTCGTGGGCTAGTGCATGTTGGAATATGAAAGTTAAAAAAAGAGAACCTTTATGGTGCATAGTATTTAGAATCCGACGGTCCTGATTAGTTATGTATATCTTACTGGATAATGGTCACAGCCAGCACAAGATAGGAGCAAATAGTCAAGGGAGCCACTATTTTGTAGGTGACGGCCCAAAGGAAAATAGGGCAACTATTGTGCAATTCTAGCATCAGTCATTATTTAAAGAAAAAATTTGACCAACATAGGAACTAGGTGCTTTCAAATTAAGAAAAAAAGGCACTCAAATTTACGTCAAAGATTACTCAAACCTAGGTGGCCAGGGCATACATCCACACCATTAACAAAATGAGATAGGATCAGTTCCTATCATATTTAGATGGGTGCAAACAATGATGATAGAGATAATGATTGATGCTAAAATATGGCATCATGACTAGAAAATGAAGTTGGACTGATAACTACTATAGTTTTGAATCAATGCTGAAGTATAATAAGATACAAGAATCATATGGCAAACAAAAAGGTATGGCTGAAACCAATACAATATATTCCATGGTAAAAAAAACTGGAAACATGAAAAAAAAGGAATCATATATAACGCGACAGCAAATCTGAATACTTGTCTAAGAGTTGAAAGATTGCAATACAAAGTTAGCCTTTACCGGGCATTGGACGAATTCCATTCGGTGTTGGAGGAAACGGAACCTGCTGTGGTACTGGGTATTTCATCAGATGGTACTGATGCTCCAATAAATGATTAAAGAAGTTGATCTGTTTTTTCAATTTCAGCCTTATGTAGTAAGCCCGAAAAAAATCAGAGTTCTCTTCTTCAAGCTTTTGCCAGACTGTTAACAAGAAGATGGGCTGGTGTCAGCGCTATAATAGAAAGAACATCTGTTTTATTGTAAATCCACAGAACTGTCCATTAAAAATTTGTTTCAGACCAATTAGTTAGGATCTTCACTAAATGGGCAGAGCAATTTAAAAATGCAAAGGACATTATAAGGTTAACAAATACCAAAACAAGACAATTATAGAAATATCCAGAAACAATATAAAATGAAATGGATTATTAAATCATTCTAGCATCAATCATTATCTATAGGTTCATTGTTTGTGCGTAATATTTAGACAATAACAACAGGTTCTTTCACTGAAATAGGCATAATATTTAGAGTAAATGGCAACTAAGAAAAGCACATTTAGGCCATTACTCAATAATCTTCTTTTTGTAGCTCAGTATATGTGACACAAGCAGAGATGCAAGTTTGAGACACAACTTAGTGATCTAGATGGGCATTTCCAAGCTTGATGACATATGTAAACAACTGAACAAAGTTCAATAATCCGGAGTAACTCGGCTAGCAGATTGACTATAAAAAAACCTGACCTAGAGTAGTGAAACCAGGCTCTATTCGTGCACGATTAGAAAGGGTTCTCACAACTTCTCCTTTATTCATATATAGCTGTAGGCAGCGCTCGATAAGATTTTGGACCTGCAAAAAACAAAAACAAAGAAGTTTTGGTTTCTATGAAACAGTTGAGAAGGTACAAAGCAAACTCTATACATGACTCTTGACTTTCAATATTTATGATCAAATGAGTAGTCATCTTACTAGTTCAATGTCTTCACGAGAAACCTTTTTATTATCATTACTAGTAGTAGCTGGTAATAAACCAGAATCACCGAGAGGTGCATCTGTGATTCTTGCATTTATCTGTTCAGCTTGCTCCTCGTCATCACCTTGTACTGGCGACTGAAACTTTTCCTTGCTCTCAACATCCTGTGGCAAGTCCAATACTCCCATAAGGTGACAATTTAACTAAATTGCAGTAAACGATAGAATGAAATGTTATCAAATGATGAAAGCAAGGCAATTACTTTTTTTTCTCGAAAACAGCAAGGCAATTACTGATATATGGAAAGAGCAAATTCAATGAACTGGGCATATTTTAATACAACAACAACAAAGACTGTTAGTCCCAAGCAAGTTGGGATTGGCAACTTTTAACAATTCATACCAATATACCATCATAAAGGAACTCAATGATTACACTGTGTCGACTAACCCCTAGGCGCCAGGGCGATCTAGAAGTGATTAGGCATGCATAAGTAGAGATAGTTGCCAGGGTTGAGCATGCTAGGCGGTCGCCTAGGCACTGGGAACTCTAACTAGCAGCTGAGACCTCAAGGAAGGAGCTCTGCTGGCACCCAAATCAAGCGCCACCATGGAGGAGTGGTTGTCCTCCTGTTTCCACAGCGGGTTTTCACCACCAGAGAATCTGTGAGAGGATGAGGCAGGAAAAAAAAACTCGACCTGGGGATAAGACAGCCTCCGGTATTTTTTTTACGAGAGAAAACTTTCTCATGCGGGTCAACAAAACCCCAGAACCCTGCCCCATGCTTACACAACGGCACTGAGGCCCATGTGAGCCCGGCCTTAGACCTGTACTTTGGCGTGGGACAGACGAGATGTTTTTGACCCCAGCCTCAAATTCGCTCCTACCGGGAGTCGAACCTAGGACCTGAGGAATGCTACTAGGACCACCTAACCAACTCAGCTAGAGGCCGTTTCACAGGATGAGGCAGAGAAGCCACTGCAAGAACCTCAGCTCAATGATAGAGTGGTGGCAGGTTGAGGGGAAAACTCGCTAGCAGATGCTTTTATCCATATATTGAGCTTGGTTTGGCAGTATAGTATACATTTGCTCCAAGATATATTGAGTGCTCTAATCTCAAACAGAGAAAGGCCATAACATTCAGCAATAAATGTAGATGTCCCACTAGGTTCTTTTGGAATTACCATGTCGTTGAGCACAAATATTGCATGCAGTACCTTACTTGAACTAATAGATCAACCGCTAGAAAATTATGAGAAGGGATAGTGCAATATATATACTGTTTCTGTTTCTCTCTCCATGCATCGTTTAGTTACTCCATATATATTCTCCAAATGGAAAATTGCGAGCACCTTCCTCTTTTAACTGCTCCCAAGTGTTAATGGTATAAATTATGCAGGACATTCCACAATTTATTCAATGGAGTAAATATTACATTCTACATTAGATTCAGTTATTTATAGCAGCATCACTCCCAGTTAAATATATAGTTCACATACATCTTCAATAAGATAATGCAAGAGACAAGCTCACCTGTGAACCCTCCCCCATTGCAATTTACAACACTTACACACGTTCACTTGATACGAACACTTCTGTTGAACTGAAAGAAATATTAGCAATCTTAACGTGTGAAATAGCTTGATAAGTAGCTCAAGAGAACCATTATATATCAATTCTCAAGAATAAGAAAAAAATAGAAAATACTATCAAAATGCTTGTGACGCAGGCAGTAGTGAAATTCATAATATAATATAATATAATGAATATTTCATAACTATAAAGGTTCCATTGGAACAAAAGAAAACATAATTAAAGGTTTAAACACATGAAATTCATCATAAATTCCAATGCCGAATTACTCATCCTTCGAAATCCAGTTTCGCAATTTCAGTTTCCCATAATACCCAACACGTAATCTACTAAAACTTAAATAAAACATAACAAATATCTATCTAGTTACAGGGAAGGGGCGGACATAAAATGGGACCTTGAACCTAGAAGGAAGATATGTAAAATTAAGCGCCTATAGCCTTCCTCCGGGGAGGAAATAAATCTGCAACAAAATGGGTAGTGTGGTGTATCTTGCCAGTAAAAAAGGTTTGGATTTGAAGGCTCCCAGTCCCAGCATAGAGTAAACATCTTATGCAGGAGTGGAAGAATAACTCAACCAGGAAGCCTGGCCTTCCTTACCAGCAAAGGAGGAAGAAGCACAGCTGAGCACGGATGGATCCCCACGGCACGCGGCCGGTGACGACGGGGAGGGAAACGAGAGAGGTGTCGCCGGCGCCGCAGAGCCTCTACAGCGGCTAGTAGCTACAAGCGAGTGCGAGCAAAAAAACGAGTGGTCTGTCGAAATAGTCGGTTGGGTTGCACCGCGCACACGAGGGCAGTTTGGGAATACGGCTTCAAATGCGAAATACGAGCATCCTTGATAAAATTTGGGGGCTTTGCATGCTGTTGGGCTTCTCTAGACCTGGGTAATCAGGTGGCATACGTCAAAAATTGTCCTTGCCTTGTATTTTCCTTGGGTTGTCTTTTCATACACCAACGTATGGTTCCCAGTCCCTTTTACGGTTTTGTCGTTGGGTCTGTGTTTTCCATATATTTGACACAGCAATTCTACTTTGACTAAATTATTTTCTAAAACTAGAGTCTTTGTAACGACTAATGAGAATTAGTTAGCCTGCATATACCTGAAGTCACTTTCTGAATATTTTGATTCTTGTCTATGTGGAGGAGCTGTGAAATTTTAGTTTCTGTTTACTTATAATTGTTCTTATTCTTACTAGAGCCAACAACATTTCATTTTTTTAGTTTTGGTTCAATTTTGTTTAAATCCTCTACGGCGAGGGTTTAAGATTTCCTTGGATGGCCATGTGATGATTTATCTGGCCTTTTATCCCATATACTTGTCAGCAATTTTTTAGTTTTCTTACTTGGCTTTTGCGAGCCTTGATCTTGCTATAAAATTTAAAGTTCAATTATTCATTGATATTCATCCACTTGGTTAAATTATAGCATCGATGTGGAGTACTCCACAATAGCTTAGTACCACTCTTATTTTTGTTTTATAATGAAAACTGGAGATGTAGTCCCTGCAGGTTGTGGTACAGTATTAAACTATTGAATACAAGTTCTCAAAGGTAAAAAACAAACGAAGGAAAAACCTGAAACAAAATTGAAAACTAGGGTAAGACCACGTACTGAACTTTAAGAAAGAAGAAAATCTTCATAAAACATAAAAATACCGAAATCTAAGAACTTTATTGAACTGTGAAAAATTATGATAGTAGCTCCAGCGTCTAGGCTAGTATAACTGATTTTTCATTTTCCCTTTTGAAACCTGCAAGGAAGATGTTTCATTATAAAGTCCATTTTACCTGTTCAAGAAACAAAAATGTGAACAATTATTATTCGGTTTATTTTTGCCTCTTTCATTAAACTATAATCAGTATTCTAATTAATTTTAATTTGTTGACGTGGACCAAGATTAAACTGAGATCACTTGGTGTCTCACATGTGTGTTCTTCAATGTGACATGAATTAACAGGACACATAATCTCATCACTTACCCGACGCGATCTTGACCTATATGTGCCCTCTCACATTTTTTCCCTTACCATACATCTTTTGAGTCACTCTGTTCATACTCACCAATGTGCCCGCGCTCCTCTCGCCGCACCCTAACTACCGAAATGCCATCAACCTCTCCATCATTGACCCCAAGCTCTAAAGTTAAAATAAACCAAATAATAGTGAAGAGGGTTATCCGAACTTCGATCATACTTGAAATAACTAAACTATAGATTTTACCTTTTTTTGTTTTGAAGTATAGTATGGACACAAACACTATATCCTATCCAGGTTTGTCTACCACATCAAGAGTTGCATCCAAACTTCTGTTGAGGTATTTTAGAAACCTTCAGCAAGTACAGAAATTCAACTATTGATTTTGATTTTGGCTCACTTCACTTCTTTGGAGGACGAGTTTTTCCTCTTTTTAGTTCACAAACGTTCTAACCAGTCAAGAAGCTTCATCGTTGGCCAACCTGTCAGGATATGAAGCTCCATCTTTCACAATGCGTATATTCCAACCAGATGACCCATTTCATAGCAAATAATAATCAACCATGAAAATTCCCTAAATCCACAAGGGAAATCAGGGCAACCGGGGTAAGAAAGATATGAAGGTTGATGTCGAAACCTTGGGACCTTTTGCTGGCATGTCAAAATATTTAGGGGTACTTATCTGAAACACACCAATAAAGCATGATTTCGTCCTGAACATATTGGCAAATTTGCTTTTAGCTGAAACATACTACAATTTTAAAGGCTCTCGTCTATAATACATTATGACCGTCTAACAATTATTTTCATCTTTTTTTGTCTTAATACACAAAATATGTTAGAATTTAAAACTTGACATAAATATTTATTGTTGCGGTCTCTATCACTAGAAAATGGAGCTATATTTTATTTGATTGTTTGCTCAAAAAATCTAGCTCTATTTTTTAGATAGAAAATATAACAATGCATATTGATTCCAAGTTTTAATTTTTAATGTATTTTATAATCATAGTGTGTTCTAGCTGAATACAATTTTGTTGATCTGTTTAGGACGAAGCCACACTTTATTAATATGTTCGAGATAATTTATTATGTTTGGTAGATTCATTGGAAAAGAGAGGTAAAACATTTTAATTCTTTGCTTTTGAACTATAAGCATTTCGCAAGATGGCCAAGAGGCGTGTGGTTCGATTTCACTCTCAGCATGATACTAAACAAAGAAAATCTAAGTGAAACAAGATGAGAATTTTAATAGATCTAATTAATCTGTTATGATATCATTTTTATGATATAGAGCATAGCTCAACTGATTAGGTTAATAAGGCCATCCTTAGTCCATGATTTCATTTTGTTGTTTCCAAGAGTGTCATGTCATTGTGTAATTTTTGAAATGACAAATAAAATTAGATCTCTCAATGCAAAGTTTCATTTCACGGTTTCATATGTTAGTGTATCATTTAAATATTTCATCTAAATAACCAATGAGAGTTGATAAATATGTAGAGATGAAACTCAAACACTCTTAATGGAGTTTCATTTTAGTTTCAAGATTTTGGTAACCGTATACATGCAGTTTCATCCCTATGAAACTCATTTCTCCTCTTTCCTCATAAATCTCATGACACGTCATCAGCTTTACCTATGTGGCATATCATTCAATGAGAATGAAACCCAAATAAAACTACCACTGAGATTGGTCTAATAGTGAATCCTATTTACTTGGATTAGATTCAAATTTCAAACTTATCAGAAGTGTTGCAATTATGACTATTTATTTTTTCAAGTACAGGCGACTTTCCCTTTACTATAAGGCATTTGTAGTGGTTTTTTAAATCTTAATATCAGTTGTCTCATCTTTTCAAAGCACACTAATAGGATAGAGTGTGTGTGCATGTATTCAGGGGTTACGTGAGTGTTTGTGTTTATACCGTCTTTTCAAAATAAGATAAAAAGTCAAAAGGTTGTACTGATTATGATAAATTAATTCGTCATCTCATTTTAGAAAATTTTCCCAATGCACTTGGGAAGCTGGTCATGGAATTTTCTACCAACAATTATTAACATATATCCATATGCAGGTTTAGCACGTTTTTTCTATTAAATATCTAAAGCAAAATGTTTAGCTCCATTGATTATCGGCGTTCCTAGTCGGCAGCTCCGTAGTTTTGCTGGAGTTACGCGCTCCAATTTTTTTTTTTTTTTTTGAAATATTTGGATTTCTTTCACTGAGAAGAGCGCAGGCCGGCAGCAGATAGATAGCCAGAGGATAGAGCTAAAAAGTGGTCCAGGAGACATGGCGGATTGGTGCGCCGAGCGTCGTTGTACTTTTCTCGATGCCGCTGCTAACCGGTAAGGTTTGATGGACCACGGCAATTTTGGATTTTGCTGTCTAGAGTTGGACGCACCCAATACGTGAAGGCTACAACTTGCAAACGCTAGCCCATACAAATTGCGAAAAGAAGTCATGGATACTTGTAAGACAGGAAAATTACCAGTGCAGTCCGACCCACGTCAGTTGATGGGCTTCAGGCTTTAGCGAGCGTATCGTTCTACTATGTCTCAAGATTAGTTTAAATTTATTGTGAGATGTTGTGCAATATTTACAAGTAGTGGTGGATCCAACGAAGCAGCAAGTGGAGTCTCAAGCAAGGTTTCAATAGCCAGAAAATCGGTTAGTTATGAACCGTTGAAAAACCATCCAGTTAACCGGAAAACCGGTAGTTAACCAGTTTGTTATAATAATACGTACCTTCGGTTTTTTATAGCTAACCAGTCGATCGGTGCGATCGATCCGTACCGGTTTTTTGGTGAACTGACAAAAACCAGGTGGTTGACCCTGATTATTGAAATCCTGGTCTCAAGCCCTCCCATTGCTCGTCGGACAGTAGAGCACCCCCTAGAGTCCCATTGATTTTTTCTAGAGGTTAAAGACGATAAAGAAAAACTGATATGTCCATGGCATAGACTTGAACTGGGTCGTATCAACAAAATAGACTGCTATATGTTTCTGACCCACTAAAGCATCTCCAACCCACAGATTAAAATTGAGCCTGCAAATTTTATTTTGTGGGCCGGTCTATATAATTTACGTATCCAAATATATCTCTTGCTCCAATCCAACTGACTAAACTGAAACCAAAATTCATATGACAGTGGGTCCTGTATCGATTTGCATCTGAGCTCAGGTTTGGTGGGGGATATGGAGAGCAAATCTAGACGGTTTAGACCAGAATTTGGTGACCTACTTAAAAATAGAGAGCCAGACAATGGATCACCTGGGACAGTTTTTTAGCTTAGAGTGACTAAAAAGATAAATAAAGGCCCATTTAATCAATGGGGTGGAGATGCTCTTAGACTGCCCTTAATTGCGAATTCGTTTCGTTCCTGGGCAAGTGTCGACCGCATAAGTTGGGTGACTAGCGAGCGCCCCGACCAGTAGCCAACTATAGCACCTTTGAGTTAACCCCTTTACATGAAGTCATAATGAAAGCGTAAAACGAGTGCTATGTGTGAATGCACATGTTCATCTCACAGGTGGGCTAGGACAGTAATAAGCAGACTTTCAACATGAAGGCTCACAGTGATATCAGAGTATCTACTTTCACTACATGTGTGTGTATGCGCGTGGATAGGCTCGCGGCACAACCATGAATTGAGGGGAGGCCCTGGGTATCCAATTGTTGTGTTTGCGGGTGCTGCCGAGGACCTTAGGGGGTGGGGTTGACTGTAACACCTTAGTAGCCTGTAGTAGTAATAGATTCAATCTAAGTGGCACAAAAGTAAAGTGAAGTTGTAGGATTAGTTCTCAATTAAAAGTTTAGCTGGGTGAGGATCAACATGCAACTCTTGTTGTTCTAATTATAGCACCTTTGAGTTAACTCTTTTATACAAATTGAGAATGAAAGCATAAAAATGTGTTATGTATAAATACACGTGCACATCAAAGATGGGCTAGGCGATAAGCAGACTTTAGACGTGTGTTGTTACACCCTGAGAATGATAGTCCAAGTCACAAATTTTATTTCATTCTTGTAACTACAATCTATTTGAATCAATATGATTCCATCTATATCTTGGTTTTAAAGTTGTGAGCTATACCTTTGTCCGTCATGGTTATCATGGTTTGTTGTGTAGCCTTTTAATGGAGCGTCACACCTATTGAGAATAATAAATAATTCATGCGTATAGTTTCTCACTATTGATCTACTATGCACCTATCATACACATCACGCAATGGAACAGGAGTTAGATACAATTTAATTTAATAAATCATACTCACATTTCTCACACTAATATCATATTAAATTAATATACACCCACTATATATATAACCCTCTAGGACACGTTATATGAGATCGCACATAGGCACATAATTTTTAGGAAGGTTTAAGTTGAAATTTCAAATTCCACCTCTTCCTTTTTAACCTATTTCTATGCTATAAAGATTAAACATTATCCCATCTAAACATACTCTGCAATTCATATACCCATCACATCCTAACCTTTGATATCGAGGCCGGTTTGAATTACTCCCAACGATCAGAACAAACCCCATTGTCAGGTAGGACAATGACGTCCTTTCTAATACAAATTTGATGTAGTCTGCCATGAATTTCAACACTTTTTTTTACTGCAGCAAACTCTACCCGCCCACACGTACCATGACCTGATTTCCTGGCTACAAGATCATCCTCTGTGATCACAGGTTATCAACAATGTCATTTCCTTTCCATTGCTGCTTTGCCATATCGCTACTCCCCCCCCCCCACCCCCAACCTTCACTCCTATGTTTTGGGATCGACATCGCTGGCCATCGGTGACCGTTCATGTGCAGTGAAGCAATCATCATGTTAGAAGGGAAGACGACAACCAGCTTGGTTTGCCTCAACCTGGGTTGCGCCAATTTCCACTTCTCCTTATTCGAGACTGTTGGTATTTTTAACGATCACAGACTAATCCGTAAGCACACAAAATACCGCTGTAGCACTTCCCCATGGAGTATTCCAAGGGTTATCGAATCCAATGAATGGTATGGGTAAATCTTGAGTTCTAGTCAACCTAAGACACAAGCGCAATAATTTGGTGCAGGATAGAGAGGTTTATCTATGGATAGGCTTCTAATGAAGCAAGGGGTGGCTCTAATTACTGCTTTGTGCACGGATTCATGCCTGTCATACACAAGACAACTCCACCTAAAGGACACACGTCACAACCGAATATGAAGGAGTACAATGGATAGATAGGGCTATCAAGACCAACTACCTACCTGTGCAGACCATGAATTACGAGGTGATCAAAGATGATTTTTAACTTAAGCACCATGCCTAATGAGGACATCACTCCTATGGATACACACAACACTCCTCTAATTCTGGACTTGCAAGGTCCAATGACTAGAGCTCGTGCACGACGACTAAATTTAGAGGTGAGCTCGTTCCTACGTTCTTCGTTATATATTACTTTTGAGAATGGTTTGCTACCTAATAATTATTTTATAATTAGGAACCATGAAGAGGACTAGGAGATGATGGGAGAAGGAGTTGGGAACGTGGAGTACCAGCAAGGGCTTGAAAGCCAAAGTGGAGGCCCAATCAAAACCGACTTCGAGTCTGTTTCGGGGCCCAGGACCAAACTGCACTAAAACGGTCGCCCAGGACGCATACAGACTCGGATTTGGACGTTCTACATATGCACGGAAAGATAAGGAGAAGAACTTTCCAATGCCGCTGGTCTCATGTCAAAATTTATCCGGAGTCATTGGGAATCGTTAAAACAAGAGAGGATTCAGAATCTGTGTCGGTGCTGCATCGCCTATTTTTGGCCTTTGGGCTCTGTATCTAGTTGAGCCCAATTAGGAGCGCGTCCAGAGGGTATTACATGATCTTAGGGTCTTTATATACAGCTGCCGCCACACTATTAGGATTCAGGTTTTGCTTAGATCAATTCTGTTCATAAATAGTGTCGCCGTTCGTCGGTTTGATAACCAGAGGAGACGTCGTGCTGCGATTGCGGGGTTTAGAACGTGCTGTTCTGAAGCCGGATCGATTTGTATGTCGTCTCCGACCAAATCAACTTACCAAGAACCTTTTGGAAGATCGGGAACCCTTGTTCACATCAAGTGGTAATCAGAGCTTCAGGTGCACCATCAGGTTCGCACTACCCTTTAGTTTTGTTTTCGTGTTCTTCCTATCGTCTATAGAAAAGCCAAATTTTTTTCCCCCGCCCATAACCACGTGTTTAGCCTTTGCATATTTCAATTTCAGAGTCCGTAGTGTTGAGTTTGTGCCCTAGTTCTTATTTAGTCGCTGGTTTAGTTTGTGTTTTTGTCGTCAGTAGTGTTTCCCTTGCAACCCTAGCCGCCATCCCCTCCACCACCCTCGGTTTTATCGGCTTTGTGTGCTAGGGTTGATTGATCAACACGCCCACCCTAATCCCACCCTAAATCCACCCTCAACACCTCGGACCAATTCTCACAAATTCCACTTTCCGTTGCATCCACCCTGCCAAAAAAATCCCTATCCGACCCCAAACCCGACTCGGGTTTCCCTCAAACCCCGGGTTTCTTGAAAACCGGTTTCGACACACCTTCGGTAAAACGGACATAACTTTTCGCTCGGTTGTCCGTTTTGGCTGAAGTTTTTACAGAAGATTCTTGACAAAAAGATGAGGTGACCCACACTTGGCTATGCCCTGTGTGCCCTCGTCAAAAAATTCAAAAAAAAAAATCAGGAAGATAAAGAAAAAAAATCTTTCAAGTTGAAACCCGATGTTTTCTGAAACTTCAAGAATTCTGTAGGCCACGTCCTAGCTCTGTTTGGGCTGAAATGTTTTGTGATTTCTCTTCAATTGGTAGTGAGTTGGAGAAAAATATCAAAAAAATAAAATAAAAAAAAGAAATTTGGGATTTCTACTAGTGCTCCATCTAGCCCCCTGGAATTTCTGAGTTTGGCTGTTTTACACTTAGCCCCCTGTTCTCGACTGTGTGCCTTTGTCTCCATGTTTCTTCTTTGCTATCACTACTATTCTAGGACATAGTTAGACCAGCAACTAGGGACAAGTTACTTGGGCACTTATTTAGCTTTACTATCTGTTTTTGATTTGTGTGCCACTCACATATATCTATTTGGCCTTCCTAGCTCTACATATTTCTTCTGGACAGCACATAGGTTATTTTGTAACCCTTGCAATCGTGGAACACAACTCCCTGGTATCCTTTGCTTTGTTGTTTTCAGAACTTTGTAAGAGCTTTGCAAGAAGCTTCCTTTTGCTGTGTTGAGAGGCACCACTGCTTAGTTGTTTTGTAGGGATAATCTTTACTTTTTGTTTCCTGTTTGGGTGTTTCTGATGTCAGGAAGCGATGGAGAGGGTGCTTTGCCCTCCAAATTTGATGAGTGCGTGAGCCAAAGTCAGCTACAGAAGGCTTTGCAGGCGGTTCAGAGTGAATTGGCAGAGACGATCACCAGGGCCGTCACCGACGCTGTCACCAAGCTTCACCTGGGAGAAAGCATTGAGCGGTTGGATAAAAGAGTCTCTAAGTTAATTGATCAGGTTGTTGAATTGGAGACTGCTCACAAGACCATCAACACCAACACCAACACCAACACCAACACCAACAATGACGTTGAAGATGATCATGATGAAGAAACAGTGTATAAGGCTGATGGCACCGTCGATAGGTCAGCTACAAGGACCGCAAGGTTACAACATCATTTGCAACATAACCCTCAAGGTATGGGTGGTTTCCACAATCACAACCGTCGCACACAAGGTAACCATGCTCCAGATGACCCATATGCTAAAATTAAGTTTTCAATTTCTTCGTTTTCGGGTCAGTACGATGGTGATGCTTACCTTGATTGGGAAATGAATGTAGAACAAAAATTTAATGCCCACCTTGTTCCTGAACAACAGAGTTAGACAAGCCACTAGTGAGTTAAAGGACTTTGCTATTGTTTGGTGGAGTGGTCTAGCTGCTGAAACTAATTTGCCTACTACTTGGGAAGAACTTAAGGTAGCAATGCGTGATCGTTTTGTTCCTCCTTCTTTTTATAGAGTGATTCATAATAAACTGTAGCGTTTAGATCAAGGAGATAAAACTGTTCAGGAGTATTTTAGTGAGCTTCAGAAGGGTTTGATTCGTTGTGCTATGGTTGAAAAAGTAGAGGATCAGATTTGCCGCTTTTATTCTGGTTTGAGAAAAGAAATTCAGGACATCCTTAATTATAAAGAATTTTATACCCTCCACCTGTGTTTCCAGTATGCTATGCTTACAGAGAAAGAGTCACAGGGACTTTTCCAGGCTTTTGAGGAGTACAGCAAGTCCAGGACTTTGTACCCACCACGGTCGACAGGGACTTCGGGGCTGCCCAAGCCATCATTCCGGCCGCCCCCACCAGCTAGTGTTGTTTCTGCAGCACCAAGATCAGCCCCTGCCCCTTCTAGGCGCTCAGGTAAAAATTCTGTGCAGGTACCGGCTAGTAGTGCCTCCTCTATTGCTTCGACGGGACGCACTACAGGGATTCAGTGCCACCGCTGCCATGGTCTTGGTCATGTGCAGAAAGATTGCCCAAGTAGGCAGGCATATGTGGCGACAGATGATGGAGGTTAGATGAGCACCTCCGATGTGGAGGATGAGGAGGAGGATGTCGCTGTCACCAGCGGTGACCTCGTCCTTGGAGGCGGAGATACCACGGGCTACAAGAATATTATTGTGCAGCGTGTGCTTAGCACACAAATCCAGCAGTCCGAGACGATGCAACGACATAACTTGTTTCAGATTTTCTTCGTCATCAAGAACCGCCGAGCACGTGTCATCATTGATGGACGAAGCTGCAACAATTTGATGAGTTCTGATGTGGTTAAGAAGCTTGATTTGACCACACGCCCACATCCACATCCATACTATATTCAGTGGTTAAATGACTCTAGAAAAGCTAAGGTAATACAAACTTGCAGAGTTCCTTTTTTCATTGGTTCCTATGTGGATTCTGTTGATTGTGATGTTGTACCCATGCAAGCATGTTCACTTTTATTGGGTAGGCCTTGGGAATTTGATAATGATGCTGTACACCATGATAAAAGTAATAAGTACACATTTATGCATAAAGGAACTAAAATTACTTTGTTACTAATGACTCCTGCTGAAATTGTGCATGCTGATTTAGAACGAGCTGCTAGTTTGAAAAATAAAGGCCCTGAAATTCAGCAACCTGTTAATTCTGATTCTACACCAAGTAATGTTAATGATTCTTCAAGTTCTAAGGGTGCTGGAATTAAATTACAAGGTTGTTCATGTCTTGCCACAAAATCTGAGCTTGCTGAAATTTCTGCTGATGATATTTGCTATGCTTTGATATGCAAACAAGCCTTGTTTTCGCTTGGTGATATTGCTTCTAGTGCTTTGCCTCCTGCTATCACTAACCTTTTACAGGAGTATGAGGATGTTTTCCCAGCTGAGATACCCCCGGGATTGCCACCTTTGAGAGGGATTGAGCATCAAATTGATTTGATTCTTGGTGCTAGTTTGCCAAACCGTGCTGCTTATAGGACCAACCCTGAGGAGACTAAGGAGATACAACGACAAGTCCAAGACCTTTTGGATCGTGGGTATGTTCGTCAATCACTTAATCCTTGTGCTGTTCCTGTACTTTTGGTTCCTAAGAAAGATGGTTCTTGGCGTATGTGTGTAGATAATAGAGCCATTAATAACATTACTATTAGGTATCGTCATCCTATTCCTAGGCTAGACGACATGCTTGATGAGTTATGTGATGCTATAATTTTCAATAAAATTAATTTGCGTAGTGGCTACCATCAAATTAGAATGAAACTTGGAGATGAATGGAAAACAGCTTTCAAAACCAAATTCGGGTTGTATGAGTGGTTGGTAATGCCTTTTGGTTTAACTAATGCACCCAGTACTTTCATGCGTTTGATGAATGAGGTTTTAAGACCTTTTATTGGCAAATTTGTCGTTGTTTACTTTGATGATATCTTGATTTATAGCAAATCCATGGATGATCATATGATTCATTTGCGTGCTGTTTTTGATGCTTTGCGAGTTGCACGTTTATTTGGTAACCTTGAGAAGTGCACCTTTTGCATGGATCAAGTCTCTTTTCTTGGCTATGTTGTGACTTCACAGGGAATTGAGGTGGATGAGGCAAAGATTGAAGCCATAAAGAGCTGGCCTGTAGCAAAAACTATCTCACAGGTGAGGAGTTTTCTTGGTCTTGTAGGTTTCTACCGCCACTTTGTCAAAGATTTCAGCACCAATACTGCACCATTGCATGAGTTGACAAAGAAGGGCGTTGACTTCCATTGGGGTAAGGTACATCATGAGTCTTTTGATGCTTTGAAGGACAAACTTACACATGCACCATTACTGCAATTACCCAAGACTTTTGAGCTTGAATGTGATGCTAGTGGTTTAGGCATTGGTGGTGTTTTGATGCAAGATGGTAAACCTGTTGCATACTTTAGTGAGAAAATTACTGGGCCTGTTTTGAATTATTCCACGTATGATAAGGAACTATATGCACTTGTACGTTCTTTAAAGATGTGGCATCATTATTTGTTGCCCAAAGAATTTGTTATTCATTCTGATCATGAATCACTTAAGTATATTCATTCTCAATGCAATTTGAACCGTAGACATGCTAAATGGGTTGAGTTTATTGAGTCTTTCCTTATATTATTAAACATAAGAAAGGGAAGGATAATGTGATTGCTGATGCTTTATCTAGGCGATATACTTTGTTGTCTCAACTTGATTGTAGAATTTTTGGACTTGAGGCAATTAAAGAACAATATGTTGCTGATGTTGATTTTGAAGATGTATTGCTACACTGTCAAGAAGGTCGTGCTTGGAACAAATTTGTGTTGAATGATGGTTTCTTGTTTAGAGCTAACCGCCTATGCATTCCAGTTGGTTCCGTTCGTCTTTTGTTGTTGCAGGAGGCGCATGGAGGTGGATTGATGGGTCATTTTGGTGCTAAGAAGACGAAGGATATTTTGGCCACACACTTCTTTTGGCCAAGGATGAGGAAAGATGTTGAGTTTTTTGTTGCTCGCTGCACTACATGTGAAAAAGCTAAGTCTCGATTGAATCCACATGGTTTATACATGCCACTTCCTGTTCCTTCTATTACTTGGGCGGATATTTCTATGGACTTTGTTTTAGGACTGCCTAGGATTAAGAGGGGGAGTGATAGCATTTTTGTTGTTGTGGATCGTTTTTCTAAGATGGCACACTTTATACCATGTCATAAAACTGATGATGCTAGTTATATTGCTGACCTCTTTTTCAAAGAAATTGTACGTTTGCATGGTATGCCTTCTCCTATTGTTTCAGATCGTGATGCAAAATTCTTGAGTCATTTTTGGTGCACGCTTTGGAATAAGTTGGGTACAACGTTGCTATTTTCTATAACTTGTCATCCACAAACTGATGGACAAACTGAGGTTGTGAACCGCACTTTGGGCACTATGTTGAGAGCTATTTTGAAGAAAAATTTGAAGCAATGGGAAGAATGCTTGTCTCATATTGAGTTTCTTATAATCGGGCAACACATTCTACTACCAAGGTAAGTTCCTTCAAGGTAGTGTATTGTTTTGATCCACGTACTCCACTTGATATACTTCCTCTACCTATTAATGAGAGAGTTCATGTTGATGCTAAGGAGCGTGCTGAATTTATTTTGTAAATGCATGAGACCACTAGACTTAGCATTGAAAAGATGAATGAAAAGTATAAAATTGCTGGTAGTAAAGGTAGAAAGGAAGTAAAGCTTGATGTAGGAGATTTAGTGTGGTTACACTTGAGGAAGGATAGATTTCCAGAATTGAGAAAGTCTAAACTAATGCCTAGAGCTGATGGTCCATTAAAAATAATGGAGAAGATTAATGATAATGCATACAAACTTGAGTTGCCTCCCGAGTTCGGGGTTAGTCCTACTTTTAATATTTCAGATTTGAAACCATACTTGGGAGAAGAGGATGAGCTTGAGTCGAGGACGACTCCACTTCAAGAGGGTGAGGATGATGAGGACATCACTCCTATGGATACACACAACACTCCTCCAATTCTGGACTTGCAAGGTCCAATGACTAGAGCTCGTGCATGCCGACTAAATTTAGAGGTGAGCTCGTTCCTACGTTCTTCGCTATATATTACTTTTGAGAATGGTTTGCTACCTAATGATTATTTTATGATTAGGAACCATGGAGAGGACTAGGAGATGATGGGATAAGGAGTTGGGAATGTGGAGGACCAGTAAGGGCTTGGAAGCCAAAGTGGAGGCCCAATCAAAACCTACTTCGAGTCTGTTTCATGGCCCAGGATCAGTCTGCACTAAAATGGTCGTCCAGGTTGCATACAGACTCGGATTTGGACGTTCTACATATGAACGGAAATAGAAGGAGAAGACCTTTCCAATGCCACCAGTACCATGTCAAAATTCATCCGGAGTCATTGGGAATACTTGAAACAAGAGAGGGTGCAGAATCTGTGTCGGTGCTGCGTCGCCTATTTTTTGGCCTTTGGACTTTGTATCTAGTTGAGCCTAATTAGGGGCACGTACAGAGGGTCTTACACGGCTCTAGGGTCTTCATATACAGCCGCCGCCACACCATTAGGGTTCGGGTTTTGCTTAGATCAATTCTGTTCATAAACAGTGTCACCGTTCGTCGGTTTGTGAGACCCCAACTTCATGAGTTTAATCATACATCTGCAATTGTGTTGCACTCTTCATTGTTCTTGCTTGTGTTCTTGATTCGCAGGCAGGGATTAGCCTTATCGGCGAGGTCAATCGTTCTTGGACGGTTGATAACCAGAGGAGACGTCGTGCTGCGATTGCGGGGTTTAGAACGTGCTGTTCTGAAGCCGGATCGATTTGTGTATCGCCTCCGATCAAATCAACTTACCAAGAACCTTTCGGAAGATCGGGAACCCTTGTTCACATCACTATCTACTCATGAGGGAGGTAACCGTGTTAGTTCTTGGTAGTTGTAGTGCATAAACACAAAGACTTACTTGATAAAATAAGACTCCAATCTTGAAGACTTACTAAATAAGGCAAGGCTTCGTAGAAGTACAAGGTCGATCAACCTGGTCCTGGCCCTTTTGCCCCTGTGCTTTTGCTGAGTGGCTGATAGGTGGGTCCTCTATTGTTTTACGTCGGTGTTCTCCTGAGTTTTGCGAGGAATCCAATGTATCCACAGGATCAATCCTTGTCCTAGCCCCTGATTAGCGGATGGATATTTTCTTGGATTGATGACATGGATTTTCACTTAATTTATGGATAAATCACCTGCAGTCAAATATTTACCAACACTTGTGGAATTCATTAGAAATAAACTCCTATCACTATGCTGGTTATTTATTTTAGTGCTTTTATGCGTTATTTGATGACTAAATTTGGTATTTAACACTAAGCCTTTTACTCGTCTCGAGTGAAAGAATCAGAACTAAGGTGGAAACATAGACTTTAATTTTATAGAAATTACATACTAATCTCCACATCATACCTGCACTTGTGCCTTTGGAGTGGCTAACATGTGTACCTTGGATGGTTGAGTCTTGGAACAGTCTTGACTTTAAGAAATCCCTGCATCATGTTAGATACACACCTCTTGGATTTTTAAAATATTTTTTGAAATTGAAACCAAGTCTTTTACCCCTCATATGATTTCTCTCGATCGCTCAAGTGGTTGAAATTTCCTCACCAGGACATTGCCTCGTTTCGTACTTCTACAAATAGGCTTCATGTGTAGCTCACGGTTGGAGAATTTAAGGCATAATTGTGTTTCATATATCAATAAATCAAAAACCGGATCCAAAACAATAAACAAATCATGATATACGACCAAGCATGTGCACTTTGTGGAATGAATATTGCAGAGATTCTTTTCTTGCTTCTCTTTTATTTGAGAGGCATATGCCTATCATAAGTTTTTTTGTCAAGCTCTTTATGGAGCTTGATCTTCTCTGTCTCTCTTTGTCACACTCTTTATGGAACATGAATCTTTTATTTGTGATAGCCATAACTTTTGGACATCACAACTTACTTGGACCTCTTCTCTATCCACACGAACCCAAAATACTTTCAGCATAAACTGGTCACCAAGCATATTGGGGGCTAGGGTGGATACATCACCAAATACCGGAACAAGGGCCAAGTCACTCCTAGAGAACTCACAGTTTTCCTAAACCTCTAGCTAAAACACTTTGTCTTCTGCGGCACTTCGTGCAATCCTACCATCAACTTTCTAGGAATTGCAGAGCTGCTAGCCGATGGCAAGAAATTTCCCTTGGGTCGATTCCTCCTGGGGTTAGTGTACCAACTCCTCCATCGGATTGCCGTCAGTATCCAACTTGGGCAGAGCATTAACACAGGTGGCCCCTAGTGGTTCATTCAGTTATGGCTCAATGTGTCTTGCGCCAAAGCCATGAAGCTGAAACCCTTTACCAGCAATTAATTCCTATCAACAAATGCTGATGAAGATGAAGAAATCCCAATGGTCCAATGCACTTCATTGGGCCAAGCTGCGATGGTCTCCGAGGGCTGCAGAAGTCTTTGGAAAATTTCAACGCATACTTCAGGCTATTCTACAATGGGATTCATCGAACCCGGCATGTCAGGTTTCCATATGAAGACTTGCAGTTTGAGAACCCTATCAGCCTGCGCCCCGATGACCCACTGGCCGATGCTGAGTCTGTTAAAGTCTTTGCTGCCTGCATGATCCCCCAGATACTTCCGATTGATTTCCATGGAGGACAGAACATGCATCGGTCCTACAAATTTTACAACCCATCTGTCATCGCCCGCCAACTCGGTTTTGGCTAGCTACCCATCAACCCATTCTTCTTTGACCGTGTTTGTGCGAGGCAAGAGCCCCAGAGCCATCTGGAATACAAGAAAATCTATGAGATGGCCGATGAACTCCCAAAGGGCAACTTTGCCGATATTGTTCTATCCCCTTCCTCATCGGACATATTCAACAACTGGTGGGGAGAATGGAGCAAGCATCTATTCTGCAACAGCTTGTCCTATTACCTCATCGACACTGAATAAATGTATGGTCATCATCTTTCACCATCCTTCATCATTATTATTCCTTATATCTAAACTGATTGTCACATTAACTCGACCCTTTCTTGCTTCTAGGATGACAGCATCAACCCACCGATGATGAGTGATAGTGGGCAACCGATCGTCTACAGAGCTATAGCAAAGAAACCCAGCAAAGAAACCCAACATCGACTGTGACGCACCCACTCCGGGTCAACTCCTTAGCGACCGCATCCTAAAAAGGCAAAAAGGCTCTCAGCAAGCAGTAAGGAAGCAACCATCCAGGAAGAGATCAAGTGAACTGGCTGCCACATTGACTAAAGCTGCTGAAAAACGTGTACACCTTGACGTGGCCGATTCATCAATTCCCCCTGCATCAACTCAGCAAATTCAGCCGTCCCCTGTATACTGCAATGCACTTAACTCTTTTCTAAATGTATTGATGCTATCCATACTTATTATTTCTCTTTCAGGCTCCTGCATCCATCCCGACCACACTCGTGGAAGTGACCAAAGATGTCGTGACCAGCTTGGCTCAAGCTCACCAGGTAAACAAAATTTTCTTAAATGAATCACCTCTCGCACCTTTACCAAGCTTATCCTCTTACTCCGCGTAGACGATACCATCGGAGTCATCAGACGATGTCCAAGTGGAGGAACCAATGAACCCGTAGAGTTCAGCAATTACCAGATCGGCTTTGGTAGCAACGGTAAAATATAAATTTCCCAATCTTAAATCATTTACCTTTACTCATTATCCTTTTCAATTCCAGGAGATTATAAATAGTTCTAGCAGTCGATCCAGCAGCGCCACTATATCGGACCACCCTTTGGTGCATACGGCCCCAGTCGACTCCATCGAAGTCGATACTACTATCTCCGAGGAAACCATTGAAGAGGCAAGTACCGCCCCCACTTCATCATCTTTCGCTATTGTTCCTTGGGTCGATCCTCAAGTAACATTACTTTTTAAACCCTACTGCTTCATCACTTCAAATCCTAAGCTTCTTTACTTTTAGATAATTCGGTCATCGACCAACTGTGCAAATGAATCACGCATCACTGAGCTAGCCGAAGACCCAATACCTGCCTTGACTTTAGAAATAGTGGTACATACTCACTCTTCTTTTCCTTAGTAATTTACTTTCTTGCAATCCTTCTAATCTCTTCTTTTCTTTTCTTTTCTTTTTCAGGCTCAGGTCTCTATGCATATATCATCTCTGTATCTTTCTCCGAAAATCCGAGCCACTCTTCAAGAGATCCGAGAGCATCTGGACATGATCTCAATCAATCACCTTGTCTTGAATGCTAATTTAATCAGGGTGCGCTATCTAGAAATCAAAGACCACCTGCCTCTTAATCTGGTCTCAAAGCTTCACCTAGTACCGTATATAGAATTCTATCAACTCCAAGTCCTTGAAGCACAGACTAACATCGAGTGTCAATTCCAACAAAGGAGTCAAGCAGAAGCCGCTGACGCCAAAGGCGAAATAAGAAAAAAACAAGCACACTGCTCTGCTCTGCAAGTCGACCGACCTTGAATTAAAGCTTGAGGACTTGTGAAGAGAAAGAGACGAGCTTCAGGCGGCCTTTGAGGTGAAAGTCAAGGAGATAGCCGATGCAGAAATGGCTCTTGCCAGAGTTCCAAAAGAACTATTGAAGCAAGAGAACATTACCACCTCGGCTTATGAGTAGGCCAATAGCTTATGGAGAATTGCTTCCAGCGCACCGGGATCTATTGAAGAGGATGCCTACGCCATTGCCAAAGTTGATGAACTCCACACTCATGCCATCAACATCATCGACTTCTACTACCCCCAAGAGTAGATGTAGGCTGTCCTGCATTGTAACAAACAACATTTTGCTTTGTAACATTTTTTGAACTAAGGGCAATATCTCCAATATCGACCATCTAAACACGATGTTTGTACATCGACTGTAAACTCATTTTTTGAACTAAGGGTAACATTTTCCACCCTTCAATTTTTGTGCTAAGGACAATACTTAGCATATTTGTCGTGATCAAGCAATCGAGATCATGCACCAATCCAAATGCTTGGATGATATTTCTTTAAATATTTGCCATTGATTGCCCTACCAAACTCTTCTCCATCTAGCTTTTGCAAGAAATAAGCATTGTCTGGTGCACATCAGCTTACTTTAAACGGCCCTTCTCATGTTGGTGACCATTTTCTGAACCTATTATCTCTGGAGCCGATGGGCAAAATTAACTTCAGATCAAATCCCCTTCTAAAAAGTTGGGATACCACATTCTTATTGTAATATCTGGATACTCGAGCTTTATTCTCTTGTATTCTTTCTAGGGCCTTCATCCGATATTGCATTACAACTTCTAATTCATCAATCATAGCTTGTCTGTAGTCATCGGCTGATAACTGATCTTGTAATTCTATCCTCCTAGACCCCAGATTCATCTGCCAAGGCAAAACTACTTCATGCCCATACACTAACTGATAAGGTGGTACCTTTATTGATCCATGACATGGCATCCTATATGCCCACAATGACTTAGCCAATGTCGTGTGCCACTTCTTTGGTTGCTCATTTATCTTTCTCTTAATCAACTTGATAAAACTCTTGTTAGATGCTTCTACTTGACCATTGGCATGCCTTCCACAACAATTTTCCATTGTGATGACAAATTTGGTAATGCTTATAATCATGAATTGCATCCCAAGTTTCGGTATAGTTCGATATATGACTTTTCAGATTTATGGTCATACATGGGAGAAAGGGATGAGCTCGAGTCAAGGACAACTCTAATTCAAAAGGGGGAGAATGATGAGGACAACACCCCTATGGATACACCCAACGCTCCTCCAAGTAAAATGCAAGCTCATATGTAATTAAATTTACGGGTGAGCTTGTTCCTAATAATTTATTTATGTGATTTTAAGAACATATGACTACCTAATGAATTAATTATTATTAGGAACCATGGATATGATGATAATTTAGTTGGAGGGGTGATTGGAGCCGTCATGGACCAGCAAGAATGTCCAAATCAAGATGAAGGCCCAAATAATATCAATCTAGAGTCTGGCTCGAAGTCCAGGAGCAGGTCACACTAAAATGGACACCCAGAACACATATAGAATCAGCTTAGGACATTATATATATGCCTGGAAAGATAACAAAAATTCGTTTCCAACCCAATTGGTCCCATGTCAAAATTCGTTCCGAGCCATCGGCAATCATCGAAACAAGTTGATGTCCAGAATCTGTCCTGGTGCTGCGACACCGTAATCGCACTTTGGGCCATGTATCAAGTTGAGCCTACTTAGGTCTGCGTCCAGGGGGTGGTGCATGACCCTAGGGTCCTCATATACAGCCGCCACCTCTTCATTAGGGTTGACCTTTTGCTTAGATTATTTTGTTGAGAATAATTTCACCGTCATATCGGTTTGTGAGACCCCAACTTTGTGAGATTCATAATACATCTGCAATTGTGTACATTCTTCTTCATTAGTGCTTGTGTTCTTGATTCGCAGGCAGGGATTAGCCTTCTTGGTGAGGTCAACCGTGCAACATCGGTTGATAACCGGAGGAGATGTCGTGCTGCAATTGCAGGGTTTAGAACATGCTGTTCTGAAACCGGATCGATTTGTTTGTCGCCTCTGACCAAATCATCTTACCAAGAACCTTTTGGAAGACCAGGAACCCTTTTTCACATCAAGTGGTATCAGAGCTGGGCCCTTGTTTATGGAGGTGGGAATGATGAGAACATCCTCCACTATTACCTGTGGCAAAGATGCAACAAAGGGGCCATGTGGCCCATTGTAGTCGGGCGGTGACCGTGTGAGCCTCTGAATGATTCCACCTTGCTTAGCTTGGGAGGAGGAATCCACCTTAAAAAAGGAGAGCCACCTTTCCCCTATTGGACTAGTCTTTTAGGGCGGTTGGGCCTTTCCTCGAGTGGGTGTGTCAGAGTTGCGATGCTAAGATTGCGGGGGCCAGATCGCGCATATCAGAAACCGGATCGGTGTGTCATGCTATCGGAGATGTGGTGCTTAGACTGCGGGTTTGAGTCATGTATCTAGAATCGGGTCGGTGTGTCGTTCTTTTCCAACCCCACCTAGGCCGGATGTATCAAGGAGTATTAGCAAGTGATGGTGGATGTGTATGTGAATCTTGATCATAAAAGCATGAAATGGAACTCACAAAGGTTGCAAGCATTTTGATAAAGCTCAATGTGAAAACAAGTAGCATATGTAGAAGGTTCTGCATTGAAGTACAACATATGGTCGTGGTAGGAATTTTTATCATTGAGGAACTTTTCGATTTTATCATTTTGAAAAAACAAAATGTCTCGATGTTTAGCTTTACTTTGGGACAAAGATCATAGTAGACCTATTCTAACCATATCATGTCTCACAACAACCTAGACTTATATTAGGCTCTTTGTAACCCACAAGTATTTAAGTTCAAGGTAAGCATGTTTAGCCAACAAACTCAAAAATTGGGGGACTACTAAGTGTATACGGGGGACTATAGAAGGATATAAAACATAGCAACTATTCATCATCTTCAACATGAAGGTACAAACATCCCTAGCATGCATGACAACCTACTATTTTTGTTCTTTTTAGTTTTGCAAGTTTTTATGTGGTTTTATGGGTAATTTTGACAAAGAAAAAAAGAAAGAAAAGGAAAGATACAAGTCATCTTGGCGGGGTTGCGCCCTCAAGCTTGCTCTTGCTCATGGCTGTTGGTTAGGATCAAATCCTCTCCAATAGTAGTAAGCTGCCATATAGTCGTGGTGTGCGCGTAGCTGCTTCTGGATCTGGTGAAACTGATCACCGCTGTGCTGCTGCCACTCTCTAGTGGTCTAGGTGTGAGTTGCAAGGGTGTTTTGCATCTCACCCATTCTCACGTCTAGATCGTCCATCCTCCTTATAAGATCCCTCAATTCCGGACCATAGTCATGCTGACCAAAGCCCGAAAAAGAGTGACGTCCATCGTGATGTGGAGGTGTCCCGATCGACTTGGGACCATGTCCCCATTGTGCACTATTAGTTTGCTGCCAAGACGAGCCTCCAGTCTCATACTACTGTAGCGTGAACATCTAAGCGGAGTCATCGGAATGTTCTAAGCCCACAGTGTAATCATGGACTGGTGATGTAGTTCTGGCTGCACTAGTGGTGGCATGCTTCGTACTTTGTCGTGTGTGTTGATCGACGGACCTGTCAGGCATTCCTTCTCTCTGCAGCAGTATGGTTAGTTCCCAACAACTATATAAATGATACCCTGGGTTTGGAAGCGAGATTTCGTTTGTATAGCCAGGATAGTAAAATATAATAGAACCATCAGGACCCTTCTTTAAAGTGTGACCCTGCTCAAGAAATTTAAAGTCTATCCTGGGACGTGGCTCAGAAAGATAATCAATCCTGGCATTAGAGAAAGCCCGGACCCTTGCAGCAATACGGGTCACTAAAGAAGTGCATTCAATGGGCCCAAATCCCTTAATATATTGTAACCATTGCCTAATCATGGTTTCAACAGAAGAAATAGGAATTTTAGCAATAGCAGCATACTATTGATGGTTGTTGATGGTCGTCAAATACCAATTTTGACCGTCAATATACCTATAAAAGTAGGAAGACTTAGCATTTCAAACTTGCATGTTAGTTAGGAAAAATAAGATTCCACTTGTCCTTGGAGATTCATGTGCTTGCAAGGATTTGATACAATATAAGTCGAGAAATGGAGCATAATCCAGGGAAACACCGTTTCGGCCGATGAGACCGTGCCGACTGGACTTCCCTCAAATTGCATACGTCGCTACATGGTATTCCTTTGGAGAACATCGACTCAAAATAGAAGAGGACCCACCTACCATCCACCCAAAGAAAGCACAAAGCAAAAGGGCCCACTGGCTGGACGACAGACCTCCCCCCACGGTCGCCCGACCTTGTCTTAGCCCATTTCGGGCGGGCTTCCACTTCGACTTCTCAGCCCTTTGGCAACATTGGTGCATGGTGGTTTCGTGGCAGTTACTTCTCAGTACCGACCTATGGCCCCTATAAATAGAAGGGGAGAGATACGCTCCAACACACACACACACACACACACACACACACACACACTCAAGAGTTATTCATTTCCCTCTTTGAAAGGACCGAGTGACCAAGAGGGGGGGGGGGTGAATCGGGAACTTGCTATATGTACCAAATTCGCCAATTCCTAAAACCGAGCACTCAATCAAATCCTATAGCAATCCTAGTGGTGATCTCACTAGCAAGATAACATCCCTATAAAAGGAACAACAACCTAAGCATACTAGTAGATCACACAAGGCAATACAACTCCTATGTAAGCTAGTAATCAAAGACACGTGGAAGCACACAACAAGCTAGCAAAGGAGCCTACTGATGCAAAGCTTCAAGATAAGTAACTAGAGCACACAAGCATGAGTAGCATGATACAATCAAGGGCGATCAATCAAGTCAAAGCAACTCCTATACATGCTAGTAATCAAACAAGGAAGCTTAAACACTACTAGCAAGCAAGAAGCCTATTCATGCAAGTCTACAAGTCAACTAGAGCAAGGTAAGCATACAAGCATGAATTGCACGGTAAGTAAATGTGAAAGGTAATGCATCAAAGTAAGGAGTAGAGTAAGAGATGACTCATGATTTTTTCCCGAGGTCTTGGAAGGATGGCGCCTTCCCCTACTCTTCGTTGGACAACCCCCGCCGGAGTGCCGGTCCCTCCCGCTACCAAGTGGAGTTCTGACACATGAGCCTGCAATCACTCCCAAAGTGCAGATATGGTTGCGTGACCACTGCCACCAAGGCACAAGCTCACCGCCCTCGAGAACTTGCCGAACTCCTCGAGCCAACACGGGAGCCCACTAGTGATGACCCTTTCAATGGCGGGCTCAAACCGTGTACAAATGTGTGATGAACTTCACAACCAATCACAATAGGCTCAATCACCGACTCCTAATAGGTCTAGGTCTCACCATAGACTAGGAGTAACAACTTAGATCGCACCCTCAAAGACACCATAGCCTTAGATGTGTATAGATTCTCAAGTTACTATCTCTAGCACTCTCAAGATATCCATTATCCTCTCCTAGTGCTCCTCTCTTGGCCCTTTAGCTCCCAACTGATGCTCCCAGCTATCCCAATGGCCAAAGGCAGTCTCCAAGATCCCAACAACGAGTTTATATAGGCTTCCAACCTCAAACTCGCCATTGCTCCATGAAACAGCCTTCTGGACATACTGATCGGATGGTCCGGTCACTGTCCAGACTAGATAGTCCGATCTCCAACGGACAGCTCTGTCCACCGCTGTCGCCATACTGACCGTACTGTGCAGTCTACAAACCATACATTCCAATCCTCATCGCTGAAACTCCAAACAGAGCCGTTGCAACCACTTCCTTGTCTGTTCCAGAATTGTCTCTACAGGCCGTATAGTTTGGTGTACATACCATATAGTCCAGTCTCTACAATTCTGCGCCATAGATTTCCTTGCGGCCAACTTCTCCTCTATTCTAGATTTCCTCCTGATGACCATACCGTCTGATCTCTATAACCTCTCTGTCTGGTCTCTATATCCAGAAGCTAAAACTCCTCGTCCTCACTTGACTTCGTTTCCCGGCTTCTTCCAATATCTATTTGGCTTCTCCACCGTCACCTAGAGCCTGTGATTTCCCCGGGTATCTATGCACATCACCGATTAGCATGACCTAAGAGACATGACCTAGACCCCCTTGACAGTCCGGTTTTTCCTATGAACTCAAAGCCCTAACAACTAGACAAGTGTTTCAAACACTTACTCCATAGCTTGTCCTTAGCCTTCATCCATCTCCATCAACCCTTGGACTTCATCAAGCTCCATGCTTGTGGTCATTGTCATCAACCATGAAGGCAACCATCAACAATCATCATAGAATAGTAAAGGTTTCCTACACGCACAACACTCATGTAGACATTAGTCATATTTCATTTTTGTCATTCATCACCAAAACATTCATACCTTGGGGTGACCTCAATGATCATGATCCTTACAATATCCCCCTTTTTGGTAATGGATGACAACCACTACTTATGATGATCCAAAATGAATGAGTCATGAAAGAATAAGAAGTAAGGGACAAAAGAGTCGAACAAAAACAAGGAACCGAGAGAAAAGATTGGTTTGAAAGGATTACCTTGGTCCTTACCTTGGAAGTAGCCTCCTCCTTGGAATGTGCTAGGTGTTGAGGGAGAACTACCCAAATATGTAGCGCACTAGATGTTGAGCTTGAGTTGAATTTTGCGCCCGTCATGGTGTCGTGGTAGTTGATCTTGTTGAAGTAGACACGCACCATGGATGTAGATGTTCATGTCGGTGTAGATATCCATTGTTGTTGTAGACATGCACCATTATTGTTCTTCTCCATGTTGGTGTAGATGTTCATCTTGATATGATCTTCATGTGTACTCCAAGTGAACATGGACCATTGTCTTGATCATCTTCATTTGGTCATCTCTCCTTCATGTGATCTTCATGTTCTTCTTTGTCACCTCATAGCTTCTCTTGTATCTTCATGTTCTTCTTCCCCTTTGTTCTATCTTCAATCTTGACTTGGATTTTGGATCTTCATGTTCTTCTCCCCCTTTGTCACCTATCATCAAAAACCAAAACAAAACATGAAAACCAAGGAGCAAATAATAGGAGCAATAATAATTGACAAGAGTTAGAAAACTCCCCCTTTCATTGTGCTCCTCCTTGGCCATGATGGTTTTCCACTGTAGCTCCCCCTACACACATGACTCAACAAAATATTTTCTCAAGTATACAATGGTTAGTCATTAGTGTGTTGGGAATATATAAGTCACTTGTCTTAAAGCCACGCGAGTAGATTTAACCTCGGAGCTCGTTTGAACATGACTCGATAGGCATGAAGCACAAAGATCAATATGTGATCATCTAGAGGGTCATATACTCATATTGTAAATATCAACTCCCCCTAGAAACATGCTTGGAAGCATGCAAGGTAACACAATGCAAGAATGCATGAATGCAAAGAATGCAAATGCAATAAGTATACAAATGCATGATGCGATGCTAAGGGAAAGAGAGAGAAAGGCTATAAACCAAAGTGCCAACACCGAGTTGTTCCCTTCTCGAGCTTACTCACAATGGACCATTCCTCAAAGTCTTGGGCACACCATGAACCACCTTCACAAGCTTAACCCATGTCCATTGCTATCTTAGTGAGGTTCGAAGTCGACCTACAAGAAGAAGAAGAACAAGCACAAAACAAAGGCACAAACAACAAAAAAAAAAACAAAGGAAAGACAAGCTTGAAGGATACATCACATGAAGTTTGAAAGGTCGAGAATATAGAGTTCTCCCCTTAGCTTGTCGAAGGTCATCTCATCAAGTGGCTTGGTGAAGATATCCGCCAATTGTTCATGAGTTCGCACACTCACCAATTCAATGTCCTTCTTCTCAATTGTTGATCCATATATGATATCGTCCACATAGATTTGGCACACAAAGAGATCTTTCCCAACATGTCTTGTGAACAAGGTGCTGTCAATACTTCTAATTTTGAAGCCATTCTTAAGAGGAAAGTTCCTCAAGTGTTCATACCATGTCCTTGGTGCTTGCTTGAGGCCATAGAGAGCTTTCTTCAACTTGTACACATGTCTTGGATGTTTAGAGTCCTCAAACCCTAGAGGTTGTTCCACATAGACTTTCTCATTGGTCTTTCCATTCAAGAATGCACTCTTCACATCCATTTGATAGAGCTTGAAGCCATTATGTGATGCATAGGCAAGTAAGATTTGAATTGCTTCAAGACGGGCCACAGGAGCAAATGTTTCTTCAAAGTCAATACCTGCCACTTGAGAATAACCCTTGGCCACTAGGCGAGCCTTTTCCGTGATAATGGCCCCTTTCTCATCTTGTTTGTTCTTGAAGACCTACTTGGTGCCAACCACATTATAACTTTTGGGCCTTTCAACCAATTTCCACACTTTGCATCTCTTGAAGTTGTTCAACTCTTCTTACATAAGAATAACCCACTTGTGATCATCCATTGCTTCATCAATAGTTATGGGATCTATCATGGAGACGAAAGAGAAGTTCTCAATTGCAACATTTGCCTCATAATTATTCCCTTCACTCGTATAGTTGGGCTTGTATTGATTTATCCTTGTCCTCATTCCTTGAGATGGACTCCCAATGATCAAATCACGTGAGTGATCCTTGTTGATGGCTTTGGGTCTAGAAAGGTGTTCTTCTTGGGTGGGAGGAGGTCTAGGTGATGTATCTTGTGCATCATGGATTGCTTGCTCTCTTGAGATATGAGTGTCTTGGATTCTTAGTGAGATGGTGGAATCACTCATATGCTTTCTTGTCTTGGAACTAGAGCTTGGAGTGGGTGAGGAGGTGTTGTGTGAAAAGTTTGGAGAAGTGGATCGAGGTGAGGTATGTGGAGAGGGTTGTAGCTCACTTCTCTCTTAATTTTCCTCGTGGCTTGGGGGATGCACTCTCATAGAATCTTGGGAGGAGCTAGTGGGTGTATCATTAGCATCTTGGGTCAGTTCTTGCACCTTGGAGGATGAGGTTGGTTGAGGTGGTGGCGGAGAGGGCTCACCAATATCATCATTGGCCTCCTAGGGTAAAACCTCACCCACGGGCATGTTCCTCATAGCTTCTCTCATTGGTTCATCTCTAATGTTGACTTCAGGAAATTCATCTTCTTTTTTAGAACCTTTTGACTCATCAAATTGCACATTATAAGATTTCTCCACACATCCTGTGGCTGAGTTGTAGACCCGATATGCTTTAGAAGTCCCTGAATACTCGACAAGAATGCCTTCATCAGTTCTGCTTTGAAACTTCCTAGGCTTCCTCCTCTTCTTGAGAATGTAGCAAGTGCAGCCAAAAACCCAAAAATAGGAAACATTGGGTTTCCGTCCAACCAATAGCTCATAGGGTGTCTTCTTCAACAACCAATGGAGATAGACATGGTTGGAAGTGTAGCAGGCTCTTTTAATTGCCTCAGCCCAAAACCTCTCTTGAGTCCCATACTCATCTACCATTGCATGGGCTAGAGTGATGAGTGTCTTGTTCTTCCTCTCCGCTACTCCAATTTGCTCAGGAGTATATGTCGCGGAGAATTCATGCTTGATTCCCTTCTTGTCACAATATTCCTCCAATATTGTGTTCTTGAACTCAGTCCTATTATCACTCTTTATCTTCACAATGCTAGCCTTCAATTCATTCTTTGCCCTCCTTGCAAACTTCCTGAAGATATCACTTGCTTGAGACTTGTCCACAAGAGAGAAGGTCCAAGTGTATCTTGTGAAGTCATCCACCATCACGAAATAATATAGATTGCCTCCTAGACTCTTATAATGTGTTGGCCCCAACAAGTCCATGTGCAAGAGCTCTAATGGACGAAATGTTGACATGAATGATTTGGTGGGGTGTGAAGAAGCAACTTGCTTTCTAGCTGGAAAAGCACTGCACAATCTGTCCTTCTCAAAGGGGACATCCTTGATTCCTTCAACTAGATTCCTCTTGACCACTTTCCTGAGTTGAGTCATTCTAACATGTGCCAATCTTCTATGTCACAACCATCCCATTGTTGCCTTAGTGAATAGGCAAGTACTTGGTGGCATGTTACTTGATTTGAAGTCCATGACATACAAGTTCCCATGTCTCACTCCATGAAATAATAGTCCTTTCTTTGCATTCTCAATCATTGCATCATCTTCATCAAATGTGCACTTGAATCCCATGTCACGGAGTTGACCAGTAGACAGGAGATTGAAGTTGAGGGTTTCCACAAGAAAGACCTGAGAGAGATGGAGGTCCTTTGTAATGGCCAACTTGCCTGAGCCTCTAACTCTCCCTTTTGAATTATCCCCAAAATTCACCTTCTCATTGTCTTCGTCTTCATCAATGTTGGTGAACATGGTTGGATTCCCGGTCATACGTTGGGTGCACCCACTATGAAGTATCCAATGGGTGCCTCCACTCTTGTAGTTGACCCTGGTAGTAGCCATAAGACAAGCACTAGAGGAAGAAGGGTTAGTATCCAAAGCATTGTTCAATTGACTTCCACTAAGCTCATCATGACGAACCATGAGACCATCCTCATAATTAGGGACCTAGTCCTTGCAATCCCTTCTTGAAGTCTCCTCCGTATAGGATGGTATACCTCCATTGTCCATGACCATCCCCCATATGCATATTGTCAAGGTCGATGTAGTAGTGGGGAGGATCATAGAGACCAGTGACGTGCTCAACCACGTGTCCCACTTGTGAGTGGAGCACAAGTATCATCTCCATTTCTCTCTCAATTGAGAGCTCATGCCTTCGGTTGATCACCTGTTCAAGCAAGAAACCCCTCTCAGGAGTTGTGATTTGCAAGAGGAGCCTGTCAGTCACTTCATATGATGGGCTCCTTTGAAGACCACTAAAGGAGTTTATCCTACACACAAGATCATAAATGCATAAGAGAGTCTCACAAAGGTCATCATTCGGATTTCTCACAAATTCATGAAATTGGAAGAATAGATCCTGTTGGTGAGCTTGATGAAGATTCCAATGTCGATCTTGTGGTGGAGGAGGTGGAGGTGCCAGAGCCGCCATGGTGAGATCAATCATCCCATTTTATCTTGTGAGCGTTGTGGTCGGCGCTCCTCTCACACCAATGCGTGGTCCACCCGAAGTGCTTGGAGTAGAACTTGGAATGACACTTGAGGTAGAGCTTGACGAAGTGCTTGATGATGAGCTTGGTGTAGGTCTTGATCCAAAGGGGTGGCAGAAGCTGTTGCAAGGCAATCTTGTGGAGGGATCAAAGAAGTTTGATCTCGAAGCTACTTCTTTCCTTTTGCATGAAGATGCTCTGTTGTTTGTCTTGAATGTCTTCCTCCCCGTCAAGCTTGCGGTGATCTCCTCATCCTTGAAGAGTAGCCCGATCACATCATCAGCAGAAAGATTCTTGTCCATGATGAGATCAAGGGTGATGTAGAGGAGCTTGCTGCTAGGGAGCAAGGTGAGGATCTTCTTGACTATCAATATCTTTGGAAGCTTGGAAGGTTCTTCAGTTGCCTCAATTCGGTCCACAATACCTCACAAGCGAATAATAGAGTCAAGTAAGTCCTCATTATCATTAGCTTGAAAAAGCAAAGAACTCCTCAACAAGTGAAGTACTAGCATAATCAATAAAAGTCTCACAATCATCATCAATACTAGTCATGCTAGAAGAGCGAGCATGATTAAGAGACACATCACTATCAATCTTCACATTAGGCACACTAGTAGAGCAACCTAATAAATCATCACTAGAAGGATCTAGGCACTCACTAGAACTAGGCACATCTACACAATCATCATCATACACATGATCATTAATAAAGGTATTGGCAAAGTCCACAAGAGTATCCATCTACTTATCCGAAATCATGGCATTTATGTAGCTTTTCAAGTGATCCTTCCATGAGTCAGACCCGACCCCGAATGGGATGACATCCCAACTCAATACGGTCACTACTCAAAGCAGTTAAGCCCTATGATGAGCACTTGGCTCTGATACCACTTGAAAGGACCGAGTGACCGAAAGGGGGGGTGAATTGGGAACTCGCTATATGTACCAAATTCACCAATTCCTAAACCGAGCACTCAATCAAATCCTATAGCAATCCTAGTGGTGATCATAGTAGCAAGATAACAACCCTATGAAAGGAACAACAACCTAAGCATACTAGTGGATCACATAAGGCAATAGTGAAATGCTACAAGGGTATTATCTGTGCGCTTGCGGATTTTACTATTGTGACACTAAAGTTCATCTTTGTAATTATGTCTGGTACTATTGCCAGGGATGATTATATGGACGTAGCTTAGCAATTGTTAGCAAGTGTCAACAGACATTTCTGGCGCCGTGCCGGGGATAGTAATATTTCTGGTGTGATGTTAAGAAATATCGACAAGCATTTCTGGCGTCGTTGTCGGGGAAGGCATAGATAAATATATTGTTAATAATGACATAAGTATATTGATTATGTGGTCATTGTTTGTGCAGGCTAACCTTGTATGTTTTCTGCCTTTGGTGTGAAAACAGGGTAGTGCATGACCGGTTTCGATCTATCTGAGAAGTTCATCAAGAATCTGGAAAGAGTTTTAAGAAAAAGTTGACTTAATGTCTCTTCTCCTTGAATCTCTAAGCCAACAGATCAACCAGTCATCACCACATCATCGAGATCTAAGCCAATGACTGAGAAAGCTCTCAAGGACTATTCTGCTCCCTCTGCCAGTAACGTGCTCACTGGGCCCGAGATTGACATCGCGGATGGAAACTTTGAGATCAAGACCAGTCTGATCATGATGGTGCTGGCTAGCCCATTCTATGGGAAAGCCAATGAAGACGCCAGCGCTCACCTGCAGCAGTTCTTGGAGTTGTGCAACACATTTATCGTAAGGAACGTGACTCCAGATGCCATTAGGCTCCATCTGTAACTGTTCTCACTGCTCGGCGAAGCCAAGCAATGGTTCTACGCCAATAAGGAGGCTGTCAACACCTAGGAGAAATGCTCTACTGTGTTCCTCGTGAAGTTCTTCCCATTGGGTAAAACCAACTCCTTATGGGGAAGAATTTTGAGTTTCCTGCAGGTGGCTGGAGAAACAATACCAGAAGCATGGGAAAGGTTTCAGGAGTACATCCTAGCCTGTACCCATCATGAAATGGACAAGTGGCTTATTATCCAGAACTTCTACGGCGGACTGACGGCCTCAAGCCGTCAGCACATTGATGCCGCCGCTGGAGGAGCCTTCTTCTCACTCACCATCAAGCTGGCAATAGAGTCAATTGAGAAGATGGTCTCCAATCAAGGCTGGAATGGTGAGTGACTCTAGCCACGTGCGCAAGGCATGCACACCGTTAAGGAAACAGACACGCTCGCGGCGAAAGTGGACCTTATCTTGAAGCGGCTCAACATCCACGATGACCCCAACTTAAAGGGCACAGTACAAGCTCTAGACCATCGCATGACGTGTGAGGTAATAATGGTTATTTTAATAATTCTTTCAATGCTAACTAACCTTCCTTGAAAGATCTGGTCTCAGGCCAAATTAAAATTAATGAAAACTATAGTAAAAAGTTTGCCTGCATCGATAGGACTTCAAAAAGCATTAATGCTAAGATAGAAGGTCTTTCTTCTTCTTATAAGAGCCAGCTTAGCTTTAATAAAATATTTGGAACTCAGCTAGCTTAAATAGTCGTTGCTTTGCCTATTTTGGCCCGTGGAAAAATTTTGGGGCAACCCGAACCTACCACAGAAAATGTGAATGTGGTCATGCTTATGGGTAATCCTACTTGCAACCTTACAGGAAAGGATGAAAAGGATGAGTTGACCATCATTCTAGTAATCCAAGGTGATCTAGGGAGCCCAATGATCTCATGTTCAATTGGGACAAAATTCTTCGAGCAAGCATTGTGTGACCTTGGAGCATGTGTCAGCATCATACCAAGAGCTATCTTCAACAAGCTGAACCTCACAGGCCTAGTCCCAACTCAAATGAGGATTCAACTTGCTGACTCAACAATGCGGTACCCTGCATGAATTGTTGAGGAAGTTTTGGTTGAGATCCGCGGATGCCTTGTCCCTGTGAATTTTGTGGTGCTTGACATGGAGGTCGATAAGAGTATGCCGCTCATCCTTGGGCGTCTATTCTTAAGCACCACATTTGCGCAAATTGATGTCAGGGCTGAAATAATCTGTATCGACCTCAATGGCAAGGAAGAAGAGCTTGAGTTTCAGCCCTGCCTTATGGGTGGAGTCAAAAGCAGGCCGAACCTACAGGACATCAAGAAACTGGAGGTGGAGCCAAGAAGAAACAACCAAGAGGATGTCATGCTAATCTTCTGGACACAAGAGAACCCCACTCGTGTCACCGAAAAGAAGAAGGCAATAGGCATGTCTGAGCTCTAGACAAAGAAGTAGTCAGTGAAGAAGAATCCTTCATCCACACCGTCCAAGAAGGTGAAAAAGGTGTGGCGGCCAAAAAAGAAATCTACGTCCTCATCTCCAGACAAGGATGAGCCGACAACAAGCTGAACGACAAAGGAGAAAAAATCCTGTCCGCCGGACACAAAATTGGTGAACCCTCGCAGCATGTTAAACGGTATTTATCCATATTTCCCTTCTCAAAACTTTTTGATTTCAATTTGCATATTTGAATTTTTCACTACATGTTGGATTTTTTTCCAACCCAATTTTAAAAAAATGGAATTTTTTGGAGTTTATCTTTTTGAGATTTTGGATTTGTATAAAGTTTGAAAATGTTTTTCTTCGAAACACATTTTCATAATTGTGGGGCCCATCGACCAGAGCTATGGACTAGAGGAGCCAACCTCCGGTCGGGCGACCATGCCCCTTGATCGGCCAACCAGAGAGCAATGACTCTCTGGCCCCACTTGCCTCAACGGCTAGCAGGCAACAACCATGTTTCAAATTAACCATTGCCCTGCTCTGCTATTTAAGGCAATGGGCGGGAGGGAGTTCTTCAATCCATTAACATTTTTCACCTCTCCACTTTGCTCTAGCCATTTGCTTCCATTTTCTCCAAACTCTTGCACTGCTCAATACAATAAAATCCCACCAAAAATATTTGCTTTGATTTCATTTGCATTTACGAGTTGGTTTCACATTAGCAAGAATTTCAAATGGAGTTTTTGTTTGTTGTTTTCACTAACCATAACCCCCGTTCGAGTTGCTCTTGTGTTGGTTTGTTCAAGTGTGCAGCGCTGAACAATATGAAGCAAGCCTTAAGCAAAATGAAGAACAAGGTGACGGGGAGCCCAAGCAATGCTAGTCCTACACATTCAATGGTGTATAATGCTCGCTCCGGTCGCCAACGTCTTGAGGAAGAGCCAGACGCATAGGCCGAGGAACCGATGGAAATAGAGCCGGAAACACTGCCGGATTTCAGCAATGCTCAACTCTGACTCAACACCGACCGTGACCTCGACTTGGTTGGAAAGAGAGAACGTGACATCTACCAAATGATCACCGGCCGGTCTTACGTTCCTACAGAACGTATGATCCAGACTTTCTTTCCAAAATAGGTATGAATACTGAATTTGCTTCTATATTTCATTCTATATGATGGGATGGTTTTGTTTCAGTAGATGAGCCTTGCTCTCGCTTGCTTACCATTCAGTTCCTTTGCACCCTTTAGTGGGATAGTGAGAGGATTTTGTTCCGATTCAATAAGATGGAAATCTCTCTCACTTGGAGGCAATTCAGTGATTTGCTAGGTTTCTCTCCTATTGTTGTTTTGGATTTTCATTTCGAAAACTTTGATTTTGACAACAGCAGTTTTTGGGAAGAAATCATGGGGCATACCCTCACACTGTCACCTAGGAATATGGATATCCATAATCCTACCTTGCGTTTTATGCGTCAATGACTAGCAATGACTTTGGTTCCTAGAAAGGATGTTAGAACTATGCGGGGGGGGGGGGGGGGGGGGGGGGTGAGGGGGGGGGTGGTAGGGGGTGAAATGTTTCTTCTTTACTGCATGGTTAGTAAAATCAAAGTCTCACCTGTCATAGCCATGGTTAAGCAATGGGTCAAGGTAATTCACATCCGTGATCTATAGCCTTGTGCACAATCTTGGTTTACTTGGAAATGCCCATATCAATGACTTAATTTAAGAACGGGCTGTACTAGGCGAACACTTCTTAAGATCAGGTCATTCTCTGAAACAAGTACCCAATGGCTCTTTGGTTTATTTCTTTCCCGGTTATGCAAATGAAATCCAGTTACCTAACCCGGATTATATTTTGTATAACTGTGATGAACTAACCATTCCTCTAGAGACATGCTTTGCAGCTTGTAGGAACAGTGTTTCCGATCCCATGACCAAAAAAAAATTGCGGAGGAACACCGATGCATCCTTCCCGAGGGAGGAGCCAAGCACGGGTTCTTGGGATCACGCCATTCCTCACGGAAGCGGCAGTGCATCCTAGGACACCGGTGAATGGCCCGGGGGAGCCTACGGTAGCTCAAGTTTGAGTGGCTTACCACCACCGTTCAACAAATATCACTCTCACAGCGGATCAGGGAGGGGCACAGATGACCTCACCAGGCAAATCGACAACATGTCCATCCAGATCGACCAGTTGGACCACACCATCCATAGTCATATCCAGCAGGAAAATGAGTGGAGGGATGTTGTCCAACGATAGCTCTCGAGAATTGAGAATAAGGTCTCTTAGGGTAACACCCAAATGAGCTCTTATTTTTACTCTCAAGACTACTTCAGTCAGGGATCGTCGCCGTTCAAGTGAGCTCAAGCCAGCTTGGGTGGAGTTCCTCCCCCTAATGTGAAGGTAACTTGTATCATTTCCCTTTCCAATCACCACATGCTTGATAAACTAAAAACATGAAAAAGATTTGTTTCCCTTTCACACGCATGATAAATAGTTGCTCTGCCTTTTATTTCTTTCAAATGCCTAGTTTACAACCTAGCACTCTATCTAGTTTTGGTTGTTGGCATGATTAAATTTCACCTCGAACACACTAGTGGGTAGCATCAGCATTATCCTTCTAGGTTATTGGGAGATATGATATGGTTAGTTAGGGCTGCTATGTTCTTGCTCAATTTGTGAAACTTGACACCCAGAGAATTAATTTGATAAAAATGACAAGTTCCTCAATGATATAAATTCCTACCATAGCCATATGTTGTTCTACATTACAAAACCTTTTACATATGCTACTTGTATTTCATTGAGCCCTGTCAAAATTATGTGACCCTAGTGAGAAATATTTTCTGCCTTCATAATCAAGTCGGCGCACATCACCCTAAGTTTCCACACTAGAAATTAGCAATCAGCCATGTCACACCATCCATCCACAAAATAAAGACTCCATCTTTATGATTGATCTCTTCCCAAGGAAATCAAGGTTATGGTTATCGAAAAAAGGGAGAAAAAAGTCTTGCTCCATGAAGAGCTTGAAAGAAAAAGAAAGAAAGAAAAGATAGCCAATACTGCCAAATAAAGGGAGAGACAAACAAAAAGAATCTCCATTCCACTCCACCAAATTCACCACACATGCACATCTTGATCATGATTATAGGAAATGTTTTCTCCATGGATCCACTCTTTTGACTCGGCGACATATGAAATCTAGGTATGCCACATTTATCCTTACCCAGAGCTCCACATATCAGCTTTTAGAGGTAGGATTTTTGAGACATCATTAGCCTTGGTGAGGAATTTATACACTTTGAGCGTTCTGAGTGAATCATTTGAGAAACTTAGATTTATCACAAAAATTAACTGTTAAAGTCGATCAAAAAGAGTAAGTGAAGTGGTAGTCCTACAAAACTGTTCTGTCTTCCAACCACCCAAGATTTGGAGAAGCTACAATGCCCCACAGGTAATAAAAGGTGAAGTACTCATGCCAACTTATTCAATCCTTTATAGAGTGTCTTAGTTAAACTCTGAATTTTTTCTTTGAAAATAGGAAATGGTTGGAATATATTACAACATGCAGAAGTGGTGGAAGAATTCAAATATGCAAATGCAAATGGAAATCCAAAAATTTGAGGAAAGAAAAATATGAGATAACTACCAATTTATCTTTGGCATGGGCTGACCAATTTTAAGTCCAATGAGCGGGGCCCTTCTCCGTCGCGTCTTAGCTCGGTGACACGGTGCCTGATCCCGGAGATGAGGATGGAGACGATTTCTCGTGTTGGGGTTGTGGTTATCTTTTCATAGCACTTGCGCGAAGCCTCTTCCCCTTGTGTTATCCTTCGTTGGTGGTGTTGGACCATTTCTCTTCTTTCATGTATTTTCCTACATCATGGTTAGGATACGACTATTCACGAGTGGATTCACATCCTTTTGGATTCACTATATCAACAATTTTAATAGAGGAAACAACAACATCTTGCTAAGCTAACTTAGATTCTAATAATTCATTAAATTGTTGTTGGTGCTCAAAGAAAGAAGAGAAATCTTCCACCATAGTGTTGATATGTTCTAAAATTTTCTCATGAGCCTCTAGCTTTTTAAATAGGCTTTCATTTAGCTTAGGTTGGCCGTGAATAAGATCTCTTAAGGAGGGAAACTTATAACTGGAAGTATTAAGATTACTTTTATTACCTCCATGTTGATAAGGATGTTGTTTCCACCCTTGGCCTCATTGTGGATGACTCCTATTGGTGTTGTACAACATGTCCTTATGTGTTCTGAGGTGATCATCCTTCGATTGCACCAAAGGGACTCGGTTAGAGGGGGTTCACGGGGTTCTGTACGCGCAGGGGGGGGGGGGGGTAGGCGCGATCGGATGACCGGGAGCAGCGAGGCGCAGAGAATCATGGAGTGCAAAAAGGAGAGAACGGCGCCGTTTTCCGGTGCGTGACAGACAAAAGCGTGCGTGGACGGGGTGGAGGGTGAGACGGGTGCTGGGCAGGCGCGAAAGAGGGCCAAGGACAGCTAGGCACGGAGACTCATGGCAGACTTCTACCGATTACAATGACAGCACGCCGGGTGAGAGCAAATTGTCATTGTTTTGGGGCGTGCGACGGCCAAAGCGGCATGGGGATGTGACGGCGATGGCGACGGACGCGCTAGTGCGGGACTAAGTCCTAGGGTCGGCTAACAAACGCTGGAAAGGCGCCGGCTAGTGCGCTTGCGCCTGAGCCAAAGGAGGAAGAAGACATGGCATTTTCCTTTGAAGCCCTGAAGTTTCTCTGTATTTAGAAATAGGTCCCAAGTTTGAAGATAATTAAGTTTAAAATAGCTCCAGGAGTTCAAATGAATTAGGAATATGCACATAGGTCGTCCACGATATTTGTGGTGCTCTGGTGGGATCCATTTGGCTAGAAAAACTATAATTATTTTGGAATTAAAATCCAAAATTGAATGGTTTCTAAGCTTGAATTAAATATTTGGGCACTTTCAAATCATATAAAATTCTCATTTTTGCTCCAAAATTCTATTTTACCATTCCGAGAATAATTGTGTAATTTCTTGGTATAGGTTATATAGAAAAATTATATTCGCTTCACAACCTTGTTTGCAAGGTTTTTCATTAACTGTAATTAATTTAAATTGGTTTGAAACTTTAACATATTATGTTTTCTCTTAGCTATATTTTCTTGAGAATTATGCTTGCTAAGTAGAAACGAGACACCTGGGTGTCACAGGTTCCGCCAAAGGATCCCCGTGACATGGAAGGTAGCCTTTGGATGCTACCTCCAAACGATGATCTTCCACATGGCCGGAGGCGACATCATCCTCCAAGATCAGCATTGGGTGCCACCGGTCATCATGAATAAGGCCATGACACGTGGAAGGACCATTATGGGTCGCGAGAAGCAAGGCTACTGCATGTGTGGCACCAACATTCGTTTTCCATGTGCCAAGCTCGGGCTCTTCGCCCCTCACAAGCTCGACGGAGGAAATTGGGTCGAGGTCGACCTCCGCGAGTGCAACAAGGTCGTGAATACTAAGCGCGGCAGCAAAGGGGTGGGAGAGATGGGACTCCAAAGGAACCAACCCCAGCCAGACCACGTAATAGCAGTCGGTCTCGTTCAGCACCGGCCATGCACTAGTCGATGCAACCTTGGCACCGATCGGCACCGACCCAAGGTATCACGAGGTGCCATCCATCTACCCTCAGCACTACGAGGGGTGATCCTACTTTGCTCCTAGAAGTCCAGGGGTAAACTTCACCCCTATGCATTGATACATCGACGACAAAGTTCAATGATTTGAACGGATCGACAACTTTGCCAGCGAGATGCAGAACAACACCAATAGGATGATTGATGAGTTTGAGTGGTTGAAGGCACGGTACTATGGCTTTGAGTATCACTAGCAGCCACCGCCGTTTGAGTAGTGTGTTGCGTTTGGGCGGCACTTGTATCGGTTTCCTACTTTGCATTTTCTTTTGACGCTTCGCATCTTTTTCACTTATTTTCTTATGTGTGTGTGAGCGGATTGGTAAACTTTGTATCGGGTGTGTTAGTTTACTTCCATATTTTTTTATGCAAGTCTGCTAGTAATAATAATATTAGTAGTTGTTTTTATTTTGAAATTCATCACCATATAGTTCAAGCTTCATACCTTAATATGATGGTGATATTTATGCTTTAGGGAAAAATGATGCTCGTATGTATGTTTATTTTAAGGAGCATATATGATAATCAAGCAATCCTAAGAACAAATAAAATTCAAAATTACACTTCGAATTATTCAGCAAATATTTCTTATGTGGTGTAAAATATTCCAAAACCCCCCATGCGCTTGCAATGAAAAATTCAACTTGTGAGGAATAACTTAATACCAAATTTTTCATTAAAATTCATTGTTTTATATTGTGAGTACTGGAATTTCTCCCTATCATTTGATTGCACCTACCAATGCCATATGTTTCTCCAACTCAAATAGAGCCATTAATTTGCAGTGACTATGATTGATAATTGAGTTCAGTAAGGATTTAATTTTTTTTGTTTGAGACAGAGAAGCTGGCCATATCTTTTGCATATTATGTTGTTTTCCAGCCATATTCTACTCATGCTATGCAAATTACCGCATTGAAATTATGCATGATTCACTGAGTATCCAATACTTGAGCCATAAATTTCTTCAAACATCATATCAATCCTTGACCATAACCCATCGAATTATTGGCTAAAATTTGTAGTAAGTGCTTTATTGACAAAGTTTGAGGCAAAATTGATATGCAGATCCCCGTGCCAACCGACACAATTTGGTGTTGATCGGCACAATAGAGAAAAAAAAAAGAGGGCGAGAAAAAGAATGAAAACAAGGAAAGAAGAGAAAATAGGGTCTGCAAAATGAATTACAGAAGGTTTGCTCGGGACTAGCAAACTTTTAAGTGTGGGGGAGATAGAATGCCCTCGAATTCAAGAAAATTATCAAAACAATTAGCCAAGAATTCTCTTTTTCCAACCATGTACAATCTGATAGTGGGATATTTCTATTTTTTCCGAGATGAATTCTTGCTTTGTACAAGTCCAATTATCTAAAGGCGTGAGTTTATTTATTATAGTTTAATTTCTAAATGGCCTTTTTGACAAGTCACAATACATTGTTAGTCAATGCCTATATTCCTTAAATATCATTACCAAGCTACTCATGTTGCCTTACACATAAATATCAATGAAGTAGACTTTAGGGTGAGTGAATGAAAGTTGAGTTGTTTACTTGATCATTTGAGAAGGATAGTTCTTTTTGCTCACAATACTCTTTTTAGGTGATTTATATGAGTGGACAAGTTTGGATCATTGAGTTGAATACTTTTCACACTTGCTTTGGATAATGTTGTCAAGCTCAATACCAATACTTTGAAATTGTTTGCTGAATATTAAATATGATCTGATCTCATAATGATTAAGTCTCAACTCATGTAGATTTGAACTACTTCTATGATTGATATGATAATGTACAAGCTGATTATCATTCTTGACTTTACTCGAGACGAGCAAAGGTTTAAGTGCGGGGGAGCTATTGGCATAATTTCATGCACCTTTTTATTTGCCAATAGCGTCCTGTTTAGAGCATAAATGTTACCATTCTAGGTCACTATTCACTGATAATAGCAATAAATTGACATATATGTTGTTCTAGAAGTTTATTATAGAAACAGGTAAAAAGGACAACATTCTGGACATAACAGCACACTTGGACCCCAAAGAGACAAGTTACAACAGAAAAGGCCTAGGTGTCGATTGACACAAGTCTGTGCCGATTAGCACAGGGGTGATTTGGGCTGATCAAGACTAGTCCACCTTCTATTTCTTCTAGAAGGAAATTATTGGCACTAATCTTTAAAGATAATCATAATGAAGAGATAAAAGGAAACTTCAAGATTCAAAACGTGCAATGTAAGGCTATACTTCAAACCTGACAAGGAGGCATACATGGAACCTACAAAAGACTTTGGCCATTTAGAAAAGAAACCAGGCTAAACATGACTGGTGCTGATCGGCACATACTCTGTACGGATCATCACATAGCCCGTTTCCTTATATTTCGACTCCACTTTGTGTACAACCCTATAAATAATTATAAAACCCTAAGGGGCATGGGATCAACCACCAGAGGGACAACAACACTCATGAGTTTAGAGCCATCGGGGCTTTGCCTCGTTCCACCTGATCTCTAGTTGCTAGGGTTTAGCTTAGCTAACTTAGCCAAGTCAACAATCACAAGATTGTAGACTTGGAGTTTCAAGAACCACTGGTACTTGAGATGATCCATCAAGGTAGGCCAACTAGATGGTGATGTATCTTGTGCTACATATTTTGAAGTGTGATTGAATATGTTGATGAATGATTTTGGTTATTTGATTACTTGGATTTTATGGTCTTACATGTGCTTGTTCCAATGCTTAGTACATAGGCTAAGTGTTTGGATGCTATTTGTATCGTAGTGACTTAGGGTAGTACTCTGGATCTTGTATGCACCATATTTGCATGTGTCTCTACTTATGCATGATAGTCGATGTGTATAGAGTAGAAAGTAGTAGACTGATTAAGACAACTAGTCGTGACAGCGCTTGTCAAAAAGGCGTCATTAGAAAGCTAGATTACAACTTTTACTAACAATTCTGCTTATTTCCCACTAGTCTCTATGGATTTGATTAAAACTTTGAATACTCTTGGGGGAAAAGGCTACAATGTATACCGTCAACTTGCGGTATACAAATGGGTGCATATAAATGACCAACACTAGGTATATTGTGTGTTTCGACAAGGACGTCGGGTCCTTTGAGGGAGGAGAGGGTGTATGTAACATTCTAGCCTAACAGATTATGCACAAGGTGGCCCATGTGGACAGCAAGTGGGAAGTTTGGTCCCACATTGCTAATTTGGAGATAGGAAGACCAATGTATAAGGCTAAGGTATCCAACACATCCAACCTTGGGTTAACACTTTTGAGCGAAGCAAGGATCAAGGCGTAAATAGTTTGGTGGGGATCATGTGATCCACTCAAAATGTGAGACGAGCCTAGACAGGTATGGATTCTAAGGTGTTACAAGCTCAACGTTATATTGCCATGTCACACTAGCATGTACTGCATAACATGAACACATCATGTTAACTGCAATGTTTAACGAAGATGAATTCTATGATGACATGAAGAGACCGTCATAGATGTGGTCTCGCTTTGATAATGACCTTTGTTTTACTCATAAAAATGCTAACTTTTATGAAGATTTGGTCATATCATCATTGTACTACAAATGTGATGCGACTTCTATGATAAATGCATTTTTATCATAGATTTGTCATAGAAGTCTTATAGTGGTGACATGAAAATTTGCTGTAAATTGAACTTAGCTCAGATGGTTAGTTTTATTGTGGTGGAACGAACTCATCCGGGTGTTGTATTTATGGCTAATTATTTTTTTAGTGGGAGATGATAGATCTATCGACAACGAGGCATCTATGATGACTTTGTGTAGATTAAGCAAGTCCCATGTTTCGGATACACTCATAGGGGTAGCTAGGGTATGCGTGCATGTATTCATAGGGAAGACTACTCATGCATGTATGTGAGTGTCTACGATTATATATGTTATTAAATTTACAAAAAATAAAAATATCCCTACCTAGGTACCTAATCTGAAAATATAATCTCAAATATGGTTTTCAAATTGTATTTGATAGTAGGAATAATTTCATAGGAGCCATTGCAAATTTACCCAATCCCAATTATGCCATTGACAGTGACACATTTAGATCCCATTTGCCATTTAAACATCAGTCAGTGTGCTAGTTTTTAATTGAACTGTAGCCCCTGCAAATCCTTCTATTCTAAATATTGAACAGTACGGTACAGCGCATGATGAAACAATGTCCGTGCTTCTTGGTGACGTAGAGCCCATATGTACCAATATTTATTTGTTGTTGACAATTACTTCTTGTGGGGATGAAAATACTATGCTTGAGCTGTGAGGAACAATACCCTTTTTGCCACCGGTGCATGCCTAATGTGGAATATGCCGAGGCATCAGGCAGACAATGGACCCATCTCTTCTTAATAATAAGCAGAGTTGCTGTCCTAGAATCTGTTGTCCTACCACGAACGATTCTGATTGTAATTAATATAAATTTAAATCATGTCGGTCCCTGCCGTGGTGATGCCTATATAAACCTACCGTGATTAGTCTTTAATATCTTCATAGCGCTTGAAAACCTACCATGACTGAAAGTTAGTGTGGCTATCATTCTCATTCTACCAATTATAGTAGTTGATTACAGTAATTATTCGAGGGAGTATGTAATACTGTATTAGTCACCTTGGAAGGCTCTAGTTCCTTTTCTTTTCAAAGTTTCTCACAAACTGTAGAGAACATTGAACTATGCAAACGTCACAACCGCCGCTAAAAGTCACTGAAAGCTAATACTACCATTCACAATGATTATGTGCAAAGCTATCAATATTTAGCATGTTTGGTTAAACACCTAGCCTACTTTCTCCGTCTTCAAATACAAGTTTGTAGTAAAATAGTAGAAAAATGAACATGTTTGTACCCAGAATATTTTCTGTCGTTAAAGAAAGTTTTAGTAGAATGTGGCTCGCTCTGTCTTATTGAAAATAGTAGTCTATTTTGATGTGTGTATTATTGTTATATATTGTAATAATCCAACGTTTTCTCTTCAGCACCAGTTTTTGGGCAAAATCAAAAGGCAAGAGCAAGTGTGACTGTGAGCCATTTGAAGTATATACTAAAAACATAGCGTTAGCATGTCAACTTTTGACAAGAGGTGTGAACTTGCATGCTTGCATGAGTACTCCTCTATTTTTGTTTTCTTGTCATTCAGGCAAGAGATCTAGTTTATATTTGAACTGGGATCTCTGTCCTAACGACAATAAAACAAGAACGGAGGAAGTACAGTTCAAGAAGATATGTGGAACTTTTGTCACGCAGAGAAAATGGAGAATGAAAAAATGAAAACCAGACGTTGAAGCCATTTAAATCAAGTTTCTAATTCCATATGCCAAATCTAGTAGTGGCATGTTTGGTGATTGGTTGGGAGGAACTGAGATAAACTTGAAAAGAATAATTTGGAGTGTTGTTTGTATATTGTCTTGGGCAATATGGTTGTATAAGAATAACATGGTATTTGACAAAAACAGATTTACCATCCTTTATGCAGGTGATATTCAGAGGAACATATTGGGCTCGGCTATGGTCCTTGTTGCTACGGGAGATATACCGTCCTCTGATGAAGAAGGCATGTAGGATGATAGAAACAACTACTATAGAGATCTTCGCAAATAATGGTTGGCGGATCTCAAATCGTATTAGTAATTGATTTACGAGTTTGATCATTGTTAATTATGCTTGTAATGGCACTTTTATTTATCTTTATCATCCCTTGGTCTCTCAGTCTGAACAAGAGTTTGTAATAATGGACAGCCTCATCAATACAACACTTGGAATTTTAATAAATTCCCTTTTCTAAAAAATGTTCTAACTTTCGGGGAGAGCGCAAGTTGGAGGTTTGTTATTACATGAGTGCAGGTCAAGAAGTTCTGGTGAACTGTTTTTGTCGTGTGGAGCAAATCCACGAAAGATTAAGATCAAGTTTGAGCCACTGAAAGTCAATACCTAAAATGTTGTATTTCTATGTCAACTTTTTTTTGGTGAGAACTGGAAGTTGCACGTCTGTCAATCTGTGTGAACAAGAAGTGTGGGACTTTTACATATATGACACATGACTGAAAATACTATAGAGAATCTATATCTACATATCTTTAGAAGATACAACACACTAAAAATCATTAACTTCTAATTCTCTGCAACCATGTTAAGCCACATCACACCAATTATTTTTCACCGTTGGATCATTAGTCCTCAATTAGATCAAACCGTTCATATAAGCCACAATGCCTCTTCAGCCCATACATGTCATTTATTAGGGGCCTAAACCCACAAAGCATCTGTTGTGCGTCTAGGCTGAGTCGTCGTTACCACAGCCATGTCGAGGAAAACGAACGGGCAACGCTACTCTCTTCACACATTCTTCTGAAACCGCCGCACATGTCCGACCCTATCCCTTCGATTCAATTTCTGATTAATCACCTATGCAATCAATGTCCGACGTCTGTTCCTATGCTCCAATTGAAAATTGTCGCCTCTGATGCTCATATAAATAATCAACGCCGATGCGGTGATACAAGCAGGATCTATATCTTTGCTGCTGCTCGTCTCATATACAGCATTTGTACAAATTTGCCATGGCCAACGACCCCTGGCATCGGCAAGCCCAGTAGATATGTCCAACGAGAATCGAACATGGTCGTGGAACTAATCTACAGTAACATCCTCTGTGGACAGGGTTGCTCTGTCATTGAAATACTCCTGACCTGGTCCATTGTTTTGTCATCGAAATCCTCTCCTGGTGCTTTGTATTGATTTATGTTACCTCTTTTCGCTGTCATTTATTAGGGACTTTTTCTGATGGTTGTTTTAAGCGTAGCTAGATTCAATCAACATGATCAGAATTGTATCTAACAAACTATCAGAAGGGATTTGCTACCGCTTAACTTCCATGTGTGAATAGGTGCTCCCACGTTGGGATAAGCTTGCAAATCATTGCATATCTTATTTATAAATGAGTAATGCTGTGAATCAATATATTATTTGCATAACTTAATTTTCTTTTTGTTTCAGATTGTTTGTCTATGATTTATGAGCTTTCTTCTAGAGTTCCATCGTTAGCCAGAACATCATGGGACAATACCAAAGGCCAACAAAATTTTTGTCACATGATACAACTCCAGAGTGATCAAGAGGAAGTGCAGAGCTACCAGAGTTGCAGACGGACACTAGGTCCTTAATTGATCGGAATTGAATGTTCTCTCAATTTCACCTTTCCATGTGCTATTTCATCCGTCAATTGCCGATATTGTTTTCTAAAAATGGAGTAAACAAGGTAACTATATGCTTGATGCTGCCATTGATTCCTCATACATAGTACGTTGCAAGGGACAAAAGAGATTGGTTATTTATTCTTATGACGTTATAAACAATTATGCTAGATAGTATATTGATGCTTTTCCTTCAGATTGTCATGCCAATGCTAATATTACCCTGATTGTTCCTAAAATAGCCACCATCAAAACAAGCCGTGTCTGCTTACTTGGTTCCTATTTACTTGCAAAATATTCCAAAATCCTGCAGCAATGCTCGGGGAATGCACCTAGTCTACATATCTTTTAAAAGTGCAACCCACTAACAATCCTTAACTTCTATTTCTTTGCAACCATATTGAGCCACATCACCTCAATTGTTTTTCACCGTTAGATCATTACCATTCATTCACATCTCTCCGTCCAAGTATGTATTCAGTGTCCAATCAATTAGTTTCTCTTTCCTTCGTCATCAATTCAGTAGCTAAAATAGGCTCACTCAGCCAATCCTCCTGGCATTTGTTGCATGCTGCTTGGATTCCATCTTACCGTAATGGACAACAGTTACGTCACTCATAATGTTGTTGTATATTGCATAGCCGTTACCTCTCTCTCTCTCTCTCTCTCTCTCTCTCTCTCTCTCTCATTTTATATAAGTTCAGTGGACAAAGTAAGAAGCCTTCACAAAACCTTTCTAACCCACACCACCAATCTGATAATCCTTTGTATTTTGTATTTTTCAGGTGGTCCGACATTGTTCTTTCCAGAAGCCACATCAGAATTCAGCTTTTGTCAAGATCCATTGCAATGGTGCAAGTATCAAATTTCTAAGCAGGTAACATGCCTATGTTGTTATATTTCTTCTCATTTGACTGACTAAACATGTTTTCATTTTTTTGTAAGGGTTATAAGAGTACTGAGTTTATGATCGTTCACCTTTGACTTGCTGAAGAGAAACAAGTATTTCCTTTCATCCTTCTGCTTTTCCTTCTTTATTGAATCCAGATTATCTATTTTCTACACGTATGTTGTCTATTCCCAATAGCTTATATGCTACGCACGTTTACATAGTGCGCTCTTATCTAACAATGTTTAATCTATAGGTTATTTGATTGTCATGAACTGCTTGAACAAATCCATGCAATGATGTAGAAAGTTAATAGAAGGCCGTCATGGATCGGAGCACTACAGATCCTACAGACACATTCGATGTTTTATGTGTTTGATTTGTCACTGCTCTTACAATTAACATTAAAGCATTTTTTTGTCCAGCAGAATACTTTGTGAAATTGAACCAATACTTTTTCTCATTTACCGACTAAAATATATGCCATTGTTTCTAAAGTTTAATACACTTATATTATCTGCTTTACAATCCATAATGTTTCAAGAAACCTTTCTGTTCATTCTTTGCGGTGACTTCAACTACATGCATGTAACATATAAGTCTCATGCATCATTCAACCATGAATAAAGAGGCTCTTCCTCTCACCCCATGGCTGGTAACTATCTAAACAAAGTAGATGACTTTGCATTTATTTCCTAGAACATGTTGTTAAAAATCTGAAACTAAATCATTTATGCATCAAAGCCACTAACCAAATTATTTCTCCAGATATCACCAAAACCATATTCTAAATCAAATGCATAATGTTTTTATTTTCCATCTTCCAGCAAAGCTAATTCAAAAGTTGTTTTATATCCCGCTGCAACGCGCGGGGTATCATCTAGTATTTTATATAGACACAATCCACTAATAATAATTAATTGCTATAAACCTCAACTCTCACGAAGCCACGTCACTGCAAAATTAGCACCATTGGATTGCTGTTTCTCACCCATATCCTGCCGTCCTCAAACGTTGAATTGCCCCCATAAGCCTAGTGTGCACGGTACCAATCTGTTGGCCTAAAAGCAAATTCATTAGATTGAATTGATGAATTTCTATCGAATCACATGCTCTGAACATTCCCTTCTCCGGCGGGAGATCATCCCCTATGCTTGCATATAGTCATCTTCATCTCTTTTCCATTTGGATCTTTGAAGAAAACATTTGTGTAACTCTCACAAATATAACTAAGAAACTATCATCAGACTATTACATGATCAATATTATTGGCTAGATAAGTAGAAGCACCGTACCTCTTGGCAATTTTTGACCGTGTTCAAGACCAAAGTGAAAATCGGTTCATTTAATTGACATTCCAATTTTGAATCTCAATTAAATAATATTCTACTCTACCATTTTCTAGATCCATTGAGTGCTAATCTAAAATTGTATTGAAAATTCCACAACAATGTGTGGGAAATTCATCTAGTGTTCTTTATTTGGCCTCCTTAAAAACCCCTTCCTTTCATTATCCTATCTGAATCGACTTTCCCTATCAGTACCAAAACTAATTTTCAGTCCCTTCCATGAGTTTTACCACTTAACCACGTTAAGTGAAGGATAAAAAGACTATTTTACCCCTGATTTGAAATGAACTTGAATTGTTTTAAAACATTTTGAATAAAAACAGACTTAGATATATATAATTGAGTTCATTTCAAATTAGGGATAAAATAGTCCTTTTAGCCTCTACATAACACCATAAAGTTCTAAAACTAATTGAAGGGTCAAGGAGGGAACCAAAAATTTGCTTTAGTCCTGATAGGAAAATTCGATTCAGATAGGATCAAGAAAGGAAGGGGCATTTTTAAGGAGGCTAAATAAGAAATTTTCTCAATACTTTATCACACAGACGTTTACAACCTCGAGATAGTATTTCTTCTAACATGAAAAATTCTTAAAAATAAAACACTCTAACGTAAAAAAAAAGTTATTATATCCTAGCAATGATGAACTGCTATGGTTCACGTGCATAGACTAATCTGTTGTTTTAAATTTTTGTCATGACTTATTTCTTAATTAAGTTGAAAGAGTTGTCATTTCCAACACATATTGTATTTCCTCATTCTCATCAGGCTATTTCCAGTGGGGAGTTTCATTTCGCCGTTTCTAAGACTGCCATGTCATATAGAGCACAAATGAAACACTCATCTTCAATGCATAGTTTCATTTTTGTTGTTTCTAGTTTAATCATAGTATTTAATTGTTATAGTGATTGGTCAAATTGTAAATGAAATGAAAAAGTTGCTCTCAATGCCAGTTTCATAGCATTAGAAACAATGTAAAGTCTTGGAAAAAGTGTATACCTAGTTTCATCTTCAGTTTCATCTTGATGAAACTCATCTAGATGAAACTGGTTTCTTCTCACTTTTCATAAGTATCTTACCATGTCATAAAAATGTTGACATGACATGTCATTTATTAAAAATGAATCTTCCATTAGAAGTAGCCGAATAGTAATCTTAATTAACACTCAACACGGCGACCAGGGCGCCAGCAAGCAATCAAGGCAATCCATACACAACACCGGCGTCCTCCCTCCTTTTGCTGCTCGGGAATAGAGTCGCCCCTCACTGATATACACATACCATCTAACCATGAATCACGGTCCTATCGACTGCGCCTACCTTGCTTCTAGTACTGCACTAATTTTTAGTTGATCGGTGATGGCAACCCGGGGGGGGGGGGGGGGGGGGGGGGGGGGGCGAGATTGATCAATAGTTTCCTCACTTTTCTCAAATAATGTTCATTGATAAAACAGTGAAAATATCATACCAAAATACAACATCTTGGTTTTATTTTTTTTATATGTGTCGGTGTATCATATCACCAGCTAGTAATAAATTTCAGTGGATTGCATAATTAAGGTCGGAGAGTTCACAAGAGGACACAAGGATCTATACTCGTTGAGGGAGAACTTCCCGAGACTTTTATTTGACATAAAAAACAAAATGGACTCTATCAGCTTTATGGCCTCCTAGAGTCACAACTTTCTTTTTAAGTTTTTTTTTATTTTTTAAAGACGCACTACAGTTGAAAGGACCGAGTGACCGAGAAGAGGGGGGGGGTGAATCGGGAACTCGGTATATGTACCAAATTCGCCAAATCCTAAAACCAAACATTCAATCAACTCCTATAGCAATTATAGTGGTGATCATACTAACAAGATAATACCTATGAGAGGAACAACAACCTAAGGATACTAGTAGATCATAAAAGGCAATACAACTCCTATATAAGCTAGTAATTAAAGACATAGGGAAGCAACCAACAAGCTAGCAAAGGACCCTGGTCATGCAAAGCTACAAGATAATGAACTAGAGCACACAAGCATGAGTAGCACAATACATACAAGGGTGATCAATCAAGCTAAAGAAACTCCTATACAAGCTAGTGATCAATTGCGGAAGCCAAACACTACTAGCTTGCAAGGAGCCTATTCATGCAAGTGTGCAAGGTAATCAACAAGAGTAAGGTAAGCACATAAGCATGAATAGCACGGTATGTAAATGCGAAAGATAATGCATCAAAGTAAGGAGTGTGAGTAAGAAATGGGTCGAGTGTGAGTAAGAGATGGGTCATGATTTTTTTCCCAAGGTCTTGGAAGGATGGCGTCTTCCCCTACTCCTCGTTGGATAACTCCCGCCGGAGTACCGATCCCTCCCGCCACCAAGTGGAGTCCTCGCATATGAGCCCGCAATCACTCCAAGAGTGAAGATATGGTTGCGTGACCACTACCACTAAGGCACAAGCTCGCCTCCCTCGAGGACTTGCCGGACTTCCTTAGTTGGCACGGATGCTCAATAGCGATGCTCCTTTCAACGACGAGCCTAAACCATGTACAAACTTGTGACAGCCTTCACAACCAATAATGATAGGATCATCATCGATGCCTAACCAGTCTCGGTCTTACCATAGACCAAGAGTAACAACCAAGAACAAACTCTCAAGGACACCCTAACCTTAGATATGTACGGATGCTCAAGTGACTCTCTCTAGCATTCTCAAGATATCCAATATCTCCTCCTAGTGCTCTCCTCTTTTCCTCTTGACTCCCTACTGATGCTCCCAACAATCCAAATGGCAAAGAGGGGTCTCCAGACCCTAGCAATGACTTTAAACAGGCTTTCAACCTCAAATAATCGTTGCTCCATGAAACGAATTTATGGACATACAAACCATATAGTCTGGTCTCTCTCCAGACTGGACTGTCTGGTCTTCACCGAACATCTCCAGAGCCATTACTCTCTGTCCTCGGTTGAATCCTGTATAGACCATATGGATCGGTCTATACACCGGACTATCCAGTCTCTCCTATTCCTCCACGAAACAGAACTGTTACAATAACCTCACTTCCTCTTTGTCCAAAATCTCCACCACACAGACCGGACCATCCAGTCTACACACCAGATTGTCTGGTCTTTATGGGTCTTCTCTCCAACATATTCCTTACTGACTTGCACTATTTCTGGAAATCCTCTAGCATGACTGTACTGTCCGGTCTCCAAGACCAGGCCGTTTGGTCGTCATCTCCAAAATCTAAAACTCCTCATCTTCTCTTGACTTTGTTTCCCAGCTTCATCCAAGTGCTCCGTGGCCTCTCCACTGCCACCTAGTGCCTTGTGATTTCACTGAGCATCCATGCACATCACCGACTAGCATGATCTAAGAGATATGACCTAGACCCCCTTGATAGTATGGTTTTTCTTATGGACTCAAGCCCTAACAACTAGACAAGTGTTCCAAACACTTGCTCCTAGCTTGTCCTTAGCGTTGGTCCATCTCCATCAACCCTTGGAGTCCATCAAGCTCATCAAGCCTCTATGCTTTGGTCATTGTCATCAACCACCAAGGCAGCCGTCAACAATCATCATGAAGTAGATAAGATTTCCTACACGCACAATACTCGTGTAGATATTAGTGACATTTCATGCTTGTCATTCATGGCCAAAACATTCATACCTTTGGGGATCCTCAATGATCATGAACCTTACATCAAGATTGAATCAAAAAGGAAATAAACTAAAGCGCCTTTTTTTAGCAAGGCATGAATACAAGAACTAGCAACAACTCTAAACCAAAAGGTAATTTGGCATGAATGGAACTTACTTATGAGATAGTTACAAAGCTCCCCCACACTTTGATTTTGCATCATTTAGACACAACAAATAAAGTGTGTAGTGTTGGCCTTCTCGTAGTAGGTTCCATCACCAAAAGTACCAAGGTGTGAAGTTTATGCAGTTCCCATGTTTTCAGGCATAGTGTCACCGTCATTCTTTGGAATCTTCACCTGAAAGGGTTAATGACCAAAAATACCCCAATACAAACATATATATGAAACATGTGCTTTCTTTTATTTAATAAAGGAAAACATAAATGATAATTCGAGCCATCTCCTGGCAGTGCTTTGTTTATAGTCAGAAGCTTGACTGCGGGGACTTCATGTTGCAGCAGCTATTGACGATGAAGTTCCAAGTCCACCGCTAAATGAGATGTGTCATTAACTACAAGGTTAGTGCTAAAATGCAACCACGAGATTTGTAAAATTTATGATAAACAAAAGCATATGCAACCATCCTCCTAAATGTTTTGCTAACGAGGGCCTAAAGTTGGTTGTAGTCCTCGTGCGCATTTTTCACAGTAATCTTGATTGACTCTAGAGATTCCTTATATGAGCGTGTATCTTATGATTTTTCAAGGAAGAAGCTCTCATGCTGATCAATTGAATCCTTTCCTCCTATCTCTAGAGTCAATGGTTCAAGCAATTCAGTGGCCCAAAAGTTATCCTTCTCAAGAATTTCATTGATGAAGCTCATGATTAATTCTTGATCACCATAGAGAATGGAGTATTGAGGGTCAGAGGGAAAAAATTAGGCAAGAAGGAATATAGTTCTGTTTCAAAAGAATTAGGACTTCTTCTGAATCATCTCCTCCTTGGATGCAATGCTCAGTCCTCATAAAGAACAAGCCTCAGTGATGCGCGTTGGGAGACAAACATCAACTCCTCAAGCGGGGAGTGCTTGACTTGATGCCGCGCCATAGGATTTCCTAAGAAATGGGCATTGGCGGCAAGAGAAAATCTCCTAAGCATTTTATTTAGGCTCCCTTGAGATGCACCTTCTTGGTGAAGGATTTCTAGTGGGTGGCCTATGAGAAGTTCAAAGTTGGTGATAGGAAAGACATGGAGGTCTAGGTGAACTTCGACTTTGTCCATCCCAATTGGTACAACTACGATCCCTTAACATGGAAAGGTTACTCCCGAGGCATCCTTGAGGAGCGTGTCATTTGGCTCAAGAGGAATATCATTCATAAGTTACCAAGATATGTACTCAAGGATGATATTGGCTCCTATGGTGGGATCATGAAGGGCTTCTATGACGTTACCCTTTATATAGCAAGTAGAGGAAGGAGACAGAATTTGGATTTCTCTAAAGAACGTCTTTCTTCCTTCATCCACCCTTCTTTCATGGCCTCCTGCAGAATTGCTTCTTAGAAAGAATTGGGTGGCAAAAGGGATGTCGTAGGCTTCTCATGCCAGATGTAACTCGAGGTGTTTCCATGATCATCAGGTAGTCCTTCCTCCAACTCAAATGGCGGCCCTAAGGGTAGTGTTTCTCCTTCCTTCCGAGAGGTCTTAACAGCAAAATTAAGAGATGGGATAGCAATTGGATAGAATTTGGTTGTTGAGGGACCCGCGTGGGTTGGCTTTCCTTCCCCCTGGATAAATTGCTGGCCTCGTTCGTTCCTTCAGGATAGATCCAGGGGGGTCAAAAAGGAATGTTGCCATCACCTCAATGATTGGCTCACCCCTTGGGAGACATTTTGTCAAAAGATTTTCGGATCAAGTGATCAAAATAGAAAAAAAATGCTTCTCCCAAGTCTTATGTCAGGACTTCCTATTGTCAGGAAATCTGGAAACAATTCATCTATTGGATGCCCGATCAAAATTTGGAAGTCATAGACCACAACTATATGGAAGTCTAGGATAGCCTCGACATTTTTGTGCCTTAAAGAAACATTTTGCAAAGTCCCAAATTCTTCTAAATATTGGCCTAAGGCGCTCAGGAAGGATTTGCTAATTGGTGCAAGGGACTCGCGGCCTAAGAAGGCAGGTGCAATGGACATTATATTTGCGCCAAAAATGGGGCTAAAAAGAATATTCACCTTCATCTCTCTTATATGGCATTGAATGGTTGAATAAGGAGGTCTAATCCAAAGTGTGTCAGGAGAATATTCCCCTCACTCAACTATTCATTGCCTGGCATGGCAAAGCACTCCTGCACATTCTCTTGGAGAACATTGTCCTCTAAAGGATTGGGAGGAGAGACAACAAGTGGTGGGTTCCTTTTGCAAAAAAAAATAATTTGAGGTGTCTCCATGGTCTTTCAAAATACTTTACTTGAACTTAAGAGAACTTAATAGCATTTTCCGATTAAGATATTGGAACAGAAAAATGGCTTTCCCTGAGTTCAATGTCTAGTATCTCCTTGGTTGGTGCATCAGAGAAAAGTCTCTTCATAGGATGCCTGATTAAAATGTCAAAGTCATGGACTTCGAACACATGGAAGTCAAGGAGAGTTTCAACATATTTATGCCATAGAGGCACATTTTGAAAATCCTCATATCCCTCTAAAATGGGTCCAAAGGGACATTTGAGAAATTTGCAAGTCGGTTCAAAGGGTTCTTCATTGAAAATGGCAAAAGTGCAAACATCAAAAATAATGTTGGCACCGATGGTGGGGTTATAAAGAATATCCACCTTAATCCCTCTTATGAGACATTGAATTGAAGAGGAAGGGGGGCTAATCTGAATTAGATTTGGAGAAAGCTTAGCCTCTCTCAACCACTCATTGCTCATGCTTGAAGTCAACTCCTTCACCGTCTCTTGGAGCAAAGGCTCCTTAAGGGATTTGGGTGAAGATACAGGAGTTGGTGGTTTCTTTTCATAGCTATGATCCGAGGAGTTCCCACAATCTCTTTCAAGATTTTCCTCAAATTGGAAAGAGAGATTTGAAGGTTCAATTTATTCATCCTACATTTATGTTCAGCTGAGATCTCACTAGATTAATCATTGGATAGGCTAGGATTTGGCTTAGGTTCAACTATTTGGGTGGCCTCAATCCTCGATGGAGCTTCCCCTTGAGAGAGCTCTGTATAGTCGGCTAGGAAAGATGAGTTTTCTTGAATAAGATCTGGGATAGCTCTTCCTTTGGCAGGTGTCATGTGGATGAATGAACCTCTGGCAATTACGTCGAGATACAAGGCAGATTCGTTGCTTAAACCTAGACAGGAGTGTTGCAATAACACATGGTCAGATAAAGACAAGTCAGGAACTCCATATTTGGGGCATTTCATAGACCAAATGAGTTGTCAGCTAGAGAGTCCTCGTCGAGGAGTTTTGGGGAAGTGGTCCCCACCTGCAAGCTACCTGGAAATGTTTGCGAAAATGAACAACACACACCGTAGACCATCTCGGGATGGCTGGGGCCCCAAGAAGGCGTCTAGCTGATGCCAGAGCCGCTCGCTGCGGACGTCGAGTGGCCATGGGTCCTTGGCGATTCATGAGCTTGTGTCGCTCAACCGCATTCCCGCCACGGCTTCAATGATGGTGTCAGGGATGGCGGGAGGAGGTGGAGGTGCTAGTGCATCAGTGTCCCCTCTGTCGTGGTGATGAAGTCCATGGCCACGAAGCGCACTAGACTACCGGGAACCCAAGTCGTGTCATGGTTGGCCATCTGAGCCTATTGGGATTGCGGTTGGAATGTGCGAAATCCCCCTACCTAGCGCGCCAATTATCAGTGTTTTGTATCACCGACTAGTAAATTTCTGTGGATTACATGTTTAAGGTCGGATGGTTCGCAAGAGGACACACGGATCTATGCTAGTTCAGGGAGAACCCCTACGTCCAGCTATCGGCTGCTTGTGTTACTTGCATTGATTCCGCAGTGGGAGTTACAACCGAGCCAGAGGAAAGTGGGCTTCCAAGTCTCTAGATGAACGAGTGTGAGAGAGTTACAAATGCATACAAGTTCTTCATCATTTGTGCGAGAGAAGAGACCTGGAGTCTGAGGTCAAGTTGAAGGGCGCAGCTACACACACACGTAGAGAGAGAGAGAGAGAGGGAGGGAGGGAGAGAGGGATATAGAGAGAGAGATAGAGAGAGAGAGAGAGAGAGATTTTGTCCCAGGTCAAAGGGTGTGGTCCCATTTGTCACGGTCCCGACCAGCCATGGTCCCCCGCGGTGCACCCCATCAACTCCTGGCAGGGCATCGTTCCATCGTGAGGCTTGGCATGCACCTCGCCTTGTCTTTTCGTAAATCATGGGAGTGTCATCATCATGTTGTGTTTAGCTCCTCCCATATGAAGCTAATCATGATTGGGGCAGGTATACACTGTGGCCAGAGTTGGCAGCATTGTAGCAGCACATATGTACTTTGTGTCATGGTGTAAGCTTCATGACCATTGATGGGATCCCCAAGGTATGAATGTTTTGGTGATAGATGACAACTATGAAATTGTGGGCTAATATCTACACGAGTGTTGTCTATGTATAAATCATCTCTAAACTCTATTACAAATCATATGGATGATGGTTGCCTTGGCAATTCATGACAATGACCACAAGCATGGAGGCTTGTGAGCTTGATGTAGTCCAAGGGTTGATGGAGATGGATCAAAACTGAGGACAAGCTATGGAGCAAGTGTTGGGAACACTTGTCTAGTTGTTAGGGCTTTGAGTCCATAGGAAAAACTGGACTATCAAGGGGGTCTAGGTCAATCTCTTAGGTCATGTCTAGTCGGTGATGTGCAAGGTTGCTCGGTGAAATCACAGGCACTAGATGATAGTGGAGAAGCCAAGGAGCTATTCGGAGAAGCCGGGAAATAAAGTCAAGCAAAGACGACAAGTTTCAGCTTCTAGACATAGTGACCGGGCAGAGGGGTCAATGGTGACCGGACCGTACGGTCACTAGGTGAAGTTGTGTGGGACTTACAGCGAACAAGCGAGGAAACTATCAGAGTTGGAAGTTGTCAAGACCGGATGGTCCGGTCAACTAACCGAACGGTCCGGTCAGTACAGGATTTCAGCAGGGCAGAGCCGTTGGTGCTTAGGTTTGCAGTGACCGGATGGTCTGGTCAGGTAGTCACCGGACAGTCCGGTCAGTAGACCAAGAAAACTAATTTCATGGAGCAACGGCTAGTTTGAGGTTGGAAGCCTATATAACTTCGTTGTTGGGGTCTTGGAGATCTCTCTTGGCCAATGGAATACCTAAGAGCATTTGGTAAGGTCCAAGAGGAAAAGAGGAGAGCACTAGGAGGAGATATTGCATATCTTGAGAGTGCTAGTGAGAGTAACATGGAGTGATCTTGCACATCTAAGGATAGGTGTCCTTGATGGTGTGATCTAGATTGTTACTCTTGGTCTATGGTGAGACCCAGACCGGTTAGGTGTCGGTGATCAAGCCTACCGTGATTGGTTGTGAAGGCCATCACACGTTTGTACACAGTTTGAGCCCGCCGATGAAAGGGGCATCGCTAGTGAGCGCCCGTGCTGGCTCTGGGAGTCCGACAAGTTTTCAAGGGAGGTGAGCTTGTGCCTTGGTGGCAGCGGTGACACACACCGTGTCTTCACTCCGGGAGTGATTGCGGGCTCGTGTGCGAGAACTCCACTTAATGGCGGGAGGGACCGGGACTCCGGCGGGAGTGGTCCAACAAGGAGTAGGGGAAGGCGCCATCCTTCCGGGACCTCGGGAAAAAATCATGAGCATTCCTTGACCCCCTCTTTACTATTCCGCATTTGTGTGCTCTAGTTGATAGTGTGACTTGTGGCTTGCATACGCTAGTGTATTTAGCTTCCGCGTTTTGTTTTGCATCATGAACACTAGCATGCATAGGGTCTTGGCCTACTAGAACTTTTTAGATTGCAATGCTTGTCAGGTTCTAGTGGTGTGAAATTGAAATATTTGGATTCGTGGTCGGCTATCAATTCACCCCCCCCCCCTTCTCGGTAGGCCTTCGATCCTTTCAATTGGTATTTGAGCCAAGTACTCATCTTTGAGGCTTCACCGCCTTGAGTAAGGATGCCGGAAAAGGTGGGGAGTGTTCCCATTTTCAATGGGCAGGACTACGGGTATTGGAAGGCACGTATGCAAGCCTACCTGGAGTCCCTTGATCCAAAGATATGGATGGTGACCCATGAATCGGATGCGGATGTGAACCTTCTTGAACCTGATTTCATTAAGAACAACGCTAAGGACAAGAATGCTTTGTTCTCATGCATCTCTAAGGATGTGTTTGCTAGATTGGACTCAAGTTCGATAGCACACGGTATCTGGACTGAGATTCAAAGTATCCACGAGGGTACTAGTGATGTCAAAGATGAAAGATATTATATGCTGAAGAACAAGTATGATAACTTTGCTAGAATACCACATGAGAGAGCTAACACTGTGTATTCTCGTTTTCATGTGCTAGTGGAGGAGATCAATGAACTTGGGGATGATTTCAAGCTCAAGCCTGTGGAGGTCATCAGAAGATTCTTGAGGCTTTTCAAAGACCCCAAGTATGAGTCCATCATCACCTACACCTTGCAGGGTGACCTCAAGACCAAGACCATGAAGGATGTACTTGGCAAGATCATAGCATTTGAGAGCTACCAGTTGGGGATGGATGATCCTCAACCATCCAACTTTGCTCTACAGGCTGACAAGCAAGAATCAAGCAAGAGCAAGAAAAACAAGAAGAATGCAGTCTTGATGATGATGATGATGATGAAGATGATGAAGGTGACTTGACCGAGGACTTGGCTCTTCTCATGAAGAATATGAAGACTTTCAAGAACAAGTTTGCTTCCAAGTCCAGGGGCAAGTGCTTTAATTGTGGCTCAAAGAATCACTTTGTCCGAGAGTGCCCAAAACCCAAGAAAGAAGCATTCAAATCACAAGATTCAAGTGAAGAAGAAGAAGATGATGAAGATCCCAAAACCAAGCAAAAGAAGAAGAGGTTCTTCAACAAAGACAAGAGAAAGGGCAAAGCCAAAGCCAAAGACTCCAAGAGAAGATTCTCACGCAAGGCTCTTATTGGGGAGTGGACGAGTGACACATCCTCTTCCTCAAGCGATGATGAAGAAGTGGTCGGCCTAGCCATGATCAAGACCACACATCCACGAGCTCTTCCTCCACCTCCCACATGCCTCATGGCCTCGAGCCACCTTGGGGAGAGTGAGAACGAGAGTAGCAGTGACAGCAATGATGAGGAGCACACCTGTGCTGAGTTGTGGAGTATGCTTGAGCAAGCCTGCGACATCGCCATCAAGAAATCCAAAATGTTGGATGTGGTAACAAAAGAGTGTAAGCTGACTAAGAACCGTGTTGGTGACCTTGAGAGTGAGCTCAAGGACCTTGTCACATGTCATGAGGCCCTAAACAAGAGTTATGACAAAGTCAAGGGTGATCATGTAGAGTTTCATGAGAAGTACAAGGCCCTTGAGATTGCTTATGAGGCCATCAATGTTGAGAACCTTGCCTCTCCCTCCTCTTGTTCATTAATGAGCGATGTTTCTACTATGTGTGATGAACTAACCACCTCGAATGAGGTTTCTTCTCTTGAGCCTTTTCTTTTGAAGGAATATCACAAGCTCAAGGAAGAGAGGAAAATGGTGATGGACAGCTTTGAGAGACTCGCATGAGGTAGAGCCATCCACAAGGAGATTCTTGGGAAGAATCTTGTGAACAACGCCTCCCACCGTGGACTTGGCTCATATCCCGCCTCCATCAACATTATCGGGATGAGTGACACCATTCCCGAATGGGTCAAACCCCTACTCGCCGACGACTACAATTGCGAGAGGTGTTGCAAGGATGGCCACACCATCAAGGATTGCCCAATGGTGAGAAGTTCCATTGTTTTACCTAACGCTAACTTGTTGCATGAGAACACCTATTTCAAGATTTTTAGGAACAAGAATGGCAAGGTGAAAGCAATGGCTTTGGGAACACCAAATGATGAGGACATCACACCTATGGATACACACAACACTCCTCCAACTAAGATGAAAGTTCATGTGCGTCACCTGAATTTACAGGTGACCTCGTTTCAAATGTTTTGTTTATTTGGTTATGAGAATAGATTGCTACCTAATGAATTAATTATTGTTAGGAACCATGAAGATGATGATGAGATAGCTTGTGAGGTGATTGGAGGCGTGATAGGCCAGCAAGGATGTCCAAGCCAAGGTGGAGGCCCAATCAAAACTGACTTCAAGTCTGTTTCGGAGCCCATGACCAGTCTGCACTAAAATGGACACCCAGGATGCATACGGACTTGGATTTGGACGTTCTACATATGCCGGGAAATATAACGAAAAGACCTTTCCAACCCAATGGATCCTATATCAAAATGCATCCTGAGCCATCAGCAATCGCCAAAACAATTCGACTTCCAGAATCAGTCCTGGTGCTGCGACACCGTAATCAGTCTTTGGGCCATGTATCGAGTTGAGCCAACTTAGGGCTACATCCAGGGGGTCTTGAACCACCCTACGGTCCTCATATACAGCTGCCACCTCTTCATTAGGGTTTGGGTTTTGCTTAGATTATTCTGTTCATAACAGTTTGGCCGTCACATCGGTTTGTGAGACCCCAACTTCGTGAGTTTAATCATACATCTGCAATTGTGTTGTATTCTTTGTTGTTTTTGCTTGTGTTCTTGATTCGTAGGCTGGGATTAGTCTTCTCGGCGAGGTCAATCATCCTTGGACGGTTGATAACCAGAGGAGATGTTGTGCTATGATTGCGGGGTTCTGAACGTGTTGTTTAGAAGCCGGATCGATTTGTGTTTCGCCTCCGTCCAAATCAAGATTTACCAGAACCTTTTGGAAGATTGGGAACCAAATCAAGATTTACCAGAACCTTTCGAAAGATCGGGAACCCTTGTTCACATCACCAAACAAGAAGAGAAAGGTCAAAAGCATATGGGTGCCTAAGTGCATAGTTGATCTTGAGAGGTCAACCACGTACAAGTGGGTACCCAAGAACAAGACCTAGATAGTGGTGGTGGTGGACCGAGCGCTTTCATGAAGATCATGTGAACTCCACCACAAGTGACATGGACCTCAACAACCTATCTGATGAGTACATTACTCGTATGGATACACACAACACTCCTCCAATTCTGGACTTGCAAGGTCCAATAACTAGAGCTCGTGCACGACGACTAAATTTAGAGGTGAGCTGGTTCCAACGTTCTTCGCTATATGTTACTTTTGAGAATGGTTTGCTATCTAATGATTATTTTATGATTAGAAGCCATGGAGAGGACCAAGAGATGATGGGAGAAGGAGTTGGGAATATGGAGGTCCAGCAAGGGCTTGGAAGCCAAAGTGGAGGCCCAATCAAAACAGACTTCGAGTCTGTTTCGGGGCCCAGAACCAGTCTGCACTAAAACGGTCGCCCAAGACGCATACGGACTCGGATTAGGACGTTCTACATATGCACGGAATGATAAGAAGAAGACCTTTCCGATGCCACCGGCCTTATATCAAAATTCATCGGAGTCATCAGGAATCATCGAAACAAGAGAGAGTCCCGAATCTGTGTCGGTGCTGCGTCGCCTATTTTTGGCCTTTGGGCTTTGTATCTAGTTGAGCCCAATTAGGGGCGCGTCCAGAGGGTCTTGCACGATCCTAGGGTCTTCATATATAGCCTCCGCCACACCATTAGGGTTCGGGTTTTGCTTAGATCAATTCTGTTCATAAATAGTGTCGTCGTTCATCGGTTTGTGAGACCCCAACTTCGTGAGTTTAATCATACATCTGCAATTGTGTTGCATTCTTCGTTGTTCTTGCTTGTGTTCTTCATTCGCAGGGAGGGATTAGCCTTCTCAGCGAGGTCAATCGTCCTTGGACGGTTGATAACCAGATGAGAGGTCATGCTACGATTGCGTTGTTTAAAACGTGTTGTTCTGAAGCCGGATCGATTTATGTGTCGCCTCCGATCAAATCAACTTACCAAGAATCTTTAGGAAGATCGGGAACCCTTGTTCACATCCAGTGGTAATCAGAGTTTTAGGTGCACCATCAGGTTTGCACTACCCTTTAGTTTTGTTTTCGTGTTCTTCCTATCGTCCACAGAAAAGCCCAAAAAAAATTCCCCCGCCCATAACCACGTGTTTAGCCTTTTCATATTTCAATTTCAAAGTCCGTAGTGTTGACTTTGTGCCCTAGTTCTTGTTTAGTCGCTGGTTTAGTTTGTGTTTTTCTTGTCAGTAGTGTTTTCCTTGCAACCCTAGCCGCCATCCCTTCCACCACCCTCGGTTTTGTCGGCTTTGTGTGCTAGGGTTGATTGATCAACACGCCCACCCTAATCCCACCCTAAACCCACCCTCAACACCTCGGACCAATTCTCATAAATTCCACTTTCCGCTGCATCCACCCCGCCAAAAAAATCCCTACCCGACCCCAAGCCTAATTCGGGTTTCACTCAAACCCCGGGTTTCTTCATAACCGATTCTGACACCCCTTCGGTAAAACAGCCATAACTTTTCGCTCGGTTGTTCATTTTGGCTGAAATTTTTACAGGAGATTCTTGACAAAAAGTTGAGATGACCCACACTTAGTGTGCCCTCGTCAAAAAATTCAAAAAAAATCAGGAAGATAAATAAAAAATTCATTCAAGTTGAAACCCGACGTTTTCTGGAACTTCAAGATTTTATGTACACCACGTTCTAGCTCTGTATGAGCTGAAATTTTTTGTGATACTCCCCCTTTGCTAGTGAGTTGGACAAAATATCAAAAAAATAAAATAAAATAAAAAGAAATTTGGGATTCCTACTAATGCTCCATGTAGCCCCCTGAAATTTCTGAGTTTGGCTGTTTTACACTTAGCCCCTATTATCGACTGTGTGCCTTTGTTTCCTTGTTTCTTCTTTGCTATCACTACTGTTCTAGGACATAGTTAGACCAGCAACTAGGGACAAGTTACCTTGGCACTAATTCAGCTTTACTATTTGTTTTTGATTTGTGTGTCACTCACATATATATATTTGGCCTTCCTAGCTCTACATATTTCTTCTGGACAGCACACAGGTTATTTTGTAACCCTTGCAATCGTGGAACACACCTCCCTGGTATCCTTTTCTTTGTTTTTTTCAGAACCTTGTAAGAGCTTTGCAAGAAGCTTCCTTTTGCTATGTTGAGAGGCACCACTGCTTAGTAGTTTTGTAGGGATAACCTTCACTTTTTGTTTCCTATTTTGGTGTTTCTGATGTCAGGAAGCGATGGAGAGGGTGCTTCGCCCTCAAAATTTGATGAGTGCGTGAGCCAAAGTCAGCTACAGAAGGCTTTGCAGGCGGTTCAGAGTGATTTGGCAGAGACGATCACTAGGCCCGTCACCGACGCCGTCACCAAGCTTCACCTGGGACAAAGCATTGAGCGGTTGGATAAGAGAGTCTCTAAGTTAACCGATCAGGTTGTCAAATTGGAGACCGCTCACAAGACCACCAACACCAACACCAACAACGACGTTGAAGACGATCATGATGAAGAAACGATGTTTATGGTTGATGGCACCGTCGATAGGTTAGCTACAAGGACCGCAAGGTTACGACGTCGTTTGCAATGTAACCCTCAAGATATGGGTGGTTTCCACAATCACAACCATCGCACACAAGGTAACCATGCTCCAGATGACCCGTATGCTAAAATTAAGTTTTCAATTCCTTCGTTTTCGGGTCAGTACGATGGTGATGCTTACCTTGATTGGGAAATGACTGTAGAACAAAAATTTAATGCTCTCCTTGTTCCTGAACAACATAGAGTTAGACAAGCCACTAGTGAGTATAAGGACTTTGCTATTGTTTGGTGGAGTGGTCTAGCTGCTAAAACTGATTTGCCTACTACTTGGGAAGAACTTAAGGTAGCAATGCGTGATCGTTTTGTTCCTCCTTCTTTTTATAGAGAGATTCGTAATAAACTACAGCGTTTAGATCAAGGAGATAAAACTGTTCAGGAGTATTTTAGTGAGCTTCAGAAGGGTTTGATTCGTTGTGCTGTGGTTGAAAAAGTAGAGGATTAGATTTGCCGCTTTTATTCTGGTTTGAGAAAAGAAATTCAGGATATCCTTGATTATAAAGAATTTTATACCCTCACCCAGTGTTTTCAGTATGCTATGCTTGCAGAGAAAGAATCACAGGGACTTTTCCAGGCTTTTGACGAGTACAGCAAGTCCAGGACTTGCTATCCACCACGGCCGACGGGGACTTCGGGGCTGCCCAAGCCATCTTTCCGGCCGCCCCAACCAGCTAGTATTGTTTCTGCAGCACCAAGATCAGCCCCTGCCCCTTCTACGCGCTCAGGTAAAAATTATGTGTAGGTACCGGCTAGTAGTGCCTCCTCTGTTGCTTCGACGGGATGCACTACAGGGATTCAGTGCCACCGCTGCCATGGTCTTGGTCATGTGCAGAAAGATTGCCCAAGTAGGCGGGCATATGTGGCGACAGATGATGGCGGTTACATGAGCACCTCCGATGTGGAGGAGGAGGAGGAGGATGTCGCTGCCACCAGTGGTGACCTTGTCCTTGGAGGCGGAGATACCACGGGCTACATGAATATTATTGTGTAGCGTGTGCTTAGCACACAAATCCAGCAGCCCGAGATGATGCAGCGACATAACTTATTCCAGATTTTCTTCGTCATCAAGAACCGTCGAGCACGTGTCATCATTGATGGAGGAAGCTGCAACAATTTGGTGAGTTCTAATGTGGTTAAGAAGATTGATTTGACCACACGTCCACATCCACATCCATACTATATTCAATGGTTAAATGATTCTAGAAAAGCTAAGGTAATACAAACTTGCAGAGTTCCTTTTTGCATTGGTTCCTATGTGGATTCTGTTGATTGTGATGTTGTACCCGTGCAAGCTTGTTCACTTTTATTGGGTAGACTTTGGGAATTTGATAATGATGTTGTACACCATGGTAAAAGTAATAAGTACACTTTTATGCATAAAGGAACTAAAATTACTTTGTTACCAATGACCCCTACTGAAATTGTACAAGCTGATTTAGAACGAGCTGCTAGTTTGAAAAATAAAGGCCCTGAAATTTAGGAACCTGTTAATTCTGATTCTACACCAAGTAATGTTAATGATTCTTCAAGTTCTAAGGGTGCTGGAATTAAATTACAAGGTCGTTCATGTCTTGCCACAAAATCTGAGCTTGCTGAAATTTCTGCTGATGATATTTGCTATGCTTTGATATGCAAACAAGCCTTGTTTTCGCTTGGTGATATTACTTCTAGTGCTTTGCCTCCTGCTGTCACTAACCTTTTGCAGGAGTATGAGGATGTTTTTCGAGCTGAGATACCCCCGGGATTGGCACCTTTGAGAGGGATTGAGCATCAAATTGATTTGATTCCTCGTGCTACTTTGCCAAACCGTGCTACTTATCGGACCAACCCTGAGGAGACTAAGGAGATACAACAACAAGTCCAAGACCTTTTGGATCGTGGGTATGTTCGTCAATCACTTAGTCCTTGTGTTGTTCCTGTACTTTTGGTTCCTAAGAAAGATGGTTCTTGGCGTATATGTGTAGATTGTAGAGCCATTAATAATATTACTATTAGGTATCGTCATCCTATTCTTAGGCTAGATGACATGCTTGATGAGTTATGTGGTGCTATAATTTTCACTAAAATTGATTTATGTAGTGGCTACCATCAAATTAGAATGAAACTTGGAGATGAATGGAAAACAGCTTTCAAAACCAAATTCGGGTTGTATGAGTGGTTAGTAATGCCTTTTGGGTTAACTAATGCACCCAGTACTTTCATGCATTTGATGAATGAGGTTTTAAGACCTTTTATTGGCAAATTTGTGGTTGTTTACTTTGATGATATCTTGATTTATAGCAAATCCACGGATGATCATATGATTCATTTGCGTGTTGTTTTTGATGCTTTACGAGTTGCACGTTTATTTGGTAACCTTGAGAAGTGCACCTTTTGCACGAATCGAGTCTCGTTTCTTGGCTATGTTGTGACTCCACTAGGAATTGAGGTGGATGAGGCGAAGATTGAAGCCATAAAGAGCTGGCCTGTACCAAAAACTATCACACAGGTGAGGAGTTTTCTTGGTTTTGCAGGTTTCTACCGCCGCTTTGTCAAAGATTTCAGCACCATTGCTGCACCATTGCATGAGTTGACAAAGAAGGACGTTGACTTCCATTTTGGTAAGGTACATCATGAGTCTTTTGATGCTTTGAAGGACAAACTTACACATGCACTATTGCTGCAATTACCCAATTTTGATAAGACTTTTGAGCTTGAATGTGATGCTAGTGGTATAGGCATTGGTGGTGTTTTGATGTAAGATAGTAAACCTGTTGCATACTTTAGTGAGAAAGTTACTAGGCCTGTTTTGAATTATTCCACGTATGATAAGGAACTATATGCACTTGTACGTTCTTTAGAGACGTGGAGTTATTATTTGTTGCCCAAAGAATTTTTTATTCATTCTGATCATGAATCACTTAAGTATATTCGTTCTCAATGCAATTTGAACCGTAGACATGCTAAATGGGTTGAGTTTATTGAGTCTTTTCCTTATATTATTAAACATAAGAAAGGGAAGGATAATATGATTGTTGATGCTTTATCTAGGCGATATACTTTGTTGTCTCAACTTGATTGTAGAATTTTTGGACTTGAGGCAATTAAAGAACAATATGTTGCTGATGCTGATTTTAAAGATGTATTGCTACACTATCAAGAAGGTCGTGCTTGGAACAAATTTGTGTTGAATGATGGTTTTTTGTTTAGAGCTAACTGCCTATGCATTCCAGTTGGTTCCGTTCGTCTTTTGTTGTTGCAGGAGGCGCATGGAGATGGATTGATGGGTCATTTTGGTGCTAAGAAGACGGAGGATATTTTGGCCATACACTTCTTTTGGCCAAGGATGAGGAAAGATGTTGAGCGTTTTGTTGCTCGCTGCACTACATGTCAAAAAGCTAAGTCTCGATTGAATCCATATGGTTTATACATGCCACTTCCTGTTCCTTCAATTCCTTGGGTGGATATTTCTATGGTCATTATTTTAGGACTGCCTAGGACTAAGAGGGGGAGCGATAGCATTTTTTTTGTTGTGGATCATTTTTCTAAGATGGCACACTTTATACCATGTCATAAAACTGATGATGCTAGTTATATTCCTGACCTCTTTTTCAAAGAAATTGTACGTTTGCATGGTATGCCTTCTACTATTGTTTCAGATCGTGATGCAAAATTCTTGAGTCATTTTTGGCGCACACTTTGGAATAAGTTAGGTACAAAGTTGCTATTTTCTACAACTTTTCATCCACAAACTGATGGACAAACTGAGGTTGTGAACCGCACTTTGGGCACTATGTTGCGAGCTATTTTGAAGAAAAATTTGAAGCAATGGGAAGAATGCTTGCCTCATGTTGAGTTTGCTTATAATCGGGCAACACATTCTACTACCAAGGTAAGTCCGTTCAAGGTAATGTATGCTTTTAATCCCCGTACTCCACTTGATATACTTTCTCTACCTATTAATGAGAGAGTTCATGTTGATGCTAAGGAGCGTGCTGAATTTATTTTTGCAAATGCATGAGTACACTAGACTTAGCATTGAAAAGATGAATGAAAAGTATAAAATTGCTAGTAGTAAAGGTAGAAAGGAAGTAAAGCTTGATGTAGGAGATTTAGTGTTGTTACACTTGAGGAAGGATAGATTTCCAGAATTGAGAAAGTCTAAACTAATGCCTAGAGCTGATGGTCCATTCAAAATAATGGAGAAGATTAATGATAATGCATACAAACTTGAGTTGCCTCCCGAGTTCGGGGTTAGTCCTACTTTTAACATTTTAGATTTGAAACCATACTTGGGAGAAGAGGATGAGCTTGAGTCGAGGATGACTCCACTTTAAGAGGGGGAGGATGATGAGTACATCACTCCTATGGATACACACAACACTCCTCCAATTCTGGACTTGCAAGGTCCAATGACTAGAGCTTGTGCACGACGACTAAATTTAGAGGTGAGCTCGTTCCTACGTTCTTCGCTATATGTTACTTTTGAGAATGGTTTGCTACCTAATGATTATTTTATGATTAGAAACCATGGAGAGGACCAGGAGATGATGGGAGAAGGAGTTGGGAACATGGAGGACCAGCAAGGGCTTGGAAGCCAAAGTGGAGGCCCAATCAAAACCGACTTCGAGTCTGTTTCGGGGCCCAGGATCAGTCTGCACTAAAACGGTCGCCCAGGACGCATACGGACTCGGATTTGCACGTTCTACATATGCACGGAAAGATAAGAAGAAGACCTTTCCAATTCCGCCAGCCACATATCAAAATTCATGCGGAGTCATCGAGAATCGTCAAAATAAGAGAGAGTCCCGAATCTGTGTCGGTGCTGCGTCGCCTATTTTTGGCCTTTGGGCTTTGTATCTAGTTGAGCCCAATTAGGGGCGCGTCCAGAGGGTCTTGAACGACCCTAGGGTCTTTATATACAGCTGCTGCCGCATCATTAGGGTTCGGGTTTTGCTTAGATGAATTCTGTTCATAAACAGTGTCGCCGTTCATCGGTTTGTGAGACCCCAACTTCGTGAGTTTAATCATACATCTGCAATTATGTTGCATTCTTCATTGTTCTTGCTTGTGTTCTTGATTCACAGGCAGGAATTAGCCTTCTCAGCGAGGTCAATCGTCCTTGGACGGTTGATAATCAGAGGAGACGTCGTGCTACGATTGCGGGGTTTAGAACGTGCTGTTCTGAAGCCGGATCGATTTGTGTGTCGCCTCCGACCAAATCAACTTACCAAGAACCTTTCGGAAGATCAGGAACCCTTGTTCACATCACTATCTACTCATGAGGGAGGTAATCGTGTTAGTTCTTGGTTGTTGTAGTGTGTTTTTCTTCCTCTTGCATAGCATGATAATTAGGACTCCTTTGTGACTAGTATGTATTGCATCCATGCATATGTAAATAACTAAAAGAAAAAAACATAAAAATTAGTCAATGTCTAACCCATCCAAGATAGCTATAAGCAAGGGGGAGTGCTTGAGATGGTGGTTTGACTTCTCTCAAGGAAAGGGTATGGCTTATAGTGAGTAAGCTTGGGAGGGTTCAAACTTGACATTGTTAGGTTTCCTTTGTGTCTTGTTTAAAATTGCTTGCATTCACATGGCATGTTTACTTTTATTGCATATGAAAAATGATTGTTGCATGCATCATATAGGAAACACAAAGGAGGCTTGTCTCACTTGGAGAAATTTATGCCTCATGATCAATATGAGAGAACATCTCCATAAGTGTGACCAAAGGAAAGGATTGTGCTTCATGCCCATTGAGCAAGCTCTTATGAACTTCGAGGTTAAATCTACTCGTGTGGTTCATGGACTAAGGCTCATACATACCCATTTGGTTCTTTATTGCCTTGGTTCTTATTTGCTCGATTCTTCATTTGGTATTTGCGAAAATTATAAGGTCATAGAGTGCCACTATTTGAAAAGAAGTGTTTGAGAGTTCCCTTGATATTCCAAGTGCAGTGTTTATTTGAGTGTTTAGCAAGGGCACTTGGAAAATGGAGAAATTTCTTGATTCAGCGAATTCCTAGAAGTGACCGTACGGTCCGGTCATTAGACCGTAGAGTCCGGTCTGTTCCTTGTGCACAGTGGTTCAAGGAGACATGGAATGGAGACCGGACAAACCTGTATTTAAGGATCGGACAGTCCGATCTACATGAAGTTCTATTCATCCAGAACCTTGTTTTCCAGGGGACTCAAACTGACCGGACGGTACGATGCAAGGACCGGACGTTCTGGTCACTTAATTGAGAGTATGCTTTTCATCTGCGACCGTTGATCGCGTCCTCGTGTGATCTCGGCCATTCGTCGATCTATTGACCTAGGTCAAATCTGGAAGACCTTGTCTTCTTCCGTGTTCATCTCCCAACGCCGAGTCCTCACTCTGTACACGCTGCCGTCGCTCCCCGTCGACCTCGCCGATGTCACCGTGCCTCGCCGTCACCACCGACCGCTCCGCCGCGCATTGCCGCTCTCTCCCCCTCGCTGCTTTAGCCTCGCATGCCCGAAATCTTAGGCAAAGCCGCCGCTGCCGCCAGGAGCTCGCACTGCTGCAAGCAGCCGCCGCCTCCACCTCGCCCACAGCTGCTCGCCGCCCTGCGCCGCCATGTGCCCTTCATCCAGTGCCGCCGCCGTCGCCAGTTATTGCTGCCGCCTTCCCCCATGCACGATCGCCCTCAGATCAGCAGCCCACCAAGCTTCTCCGATAAGCGAGAAAGGTGCCCCCTTTTCTGTTCTTCAACGTTCCTCGGCGATCGCTCGCAAATTTGTTGCAGTACTCGACATCAAAACCCCAGGGTATTGAGCTTATCCTCCATTCATCGATTTATACCCTGATTAGTGAGAAATTTTCTTAATTGATGCAATTAGATTAATTGTCCATGTTTAGTTGCATTAATTAGTTAATTGGCTCAACCTAGATGCAATTAATTCCTTGGATATCTGTTAATTTCATATCTTGGGTTGTCTCCTGTCTAGTCTATAGTTAGATTTATTGCCCATTATTTGACTGCACACTAGATGAGTCGCACCAGCCACATATAGTCGATGATCACTGTTGATTACATTGTTTTATTTGTTCAGTGGTCATGTCCTTCATTAAGTGCTAGGATTTCTATTGCGCATTCTTATCTAGCGGTGCTTTGCTGGTAGATTTATATAGGTTTCATGCTCATCCTTTCTATACCTATGTGCATGCAGTGATAGCAGTCAGCAGTAGCAGAGATGGCAGGTTCAGAATAGGACAAGGGCAAGGGTAAGATGTCTGAGAAGCCCAAGAGCAGGAAGAGGACCAGGCTAGACCCTGAGTCAGAGAGAGCTAGGAGGGTTGCCAGGCACCTGGATGCCATGGAGGAGTCACGTAGGACACCAGGGACACGGCTGATCCTAGAGCCATCTGGTGACACACATGGTCTGCGGAGGAGTACCAGGCAGAGGACTACACCTTTAGCTACAGAAGTGCTACTGCCAGCGTGGTTGTAGAGTACTCCAACTTCCCGCCAAGGGAGGTCGTCGGGACCTGCGGAGCAGGGATCCTCCAGGCAGCAGGAGGAGTCAGAGGAGGAGGAGACCTCAGAGTCTGAGGAGTCTAAGGATTCAGAGGAGCTGGAGGAGGAGGAGGAGACTGAGCAGACACAGTCAGCAGGTCCCTAGAGGTCAGCTCACCGGGCAGGAGACCCGAGGTGCACCTGTGCAGTGTGCACGAGGAGGCTGCAGAGACTTGTTGAGGCAGCCAGAGAGTCGGACATACTTAAGGTTCCTGCAAAGGACCTTAAGGCACTATGTCTAGTCTCCTTTGAGAAGTGGTTCCAGTCCCTAGGGATCCCACTGCCAGAGAGAGGTACTGGACAGGCCTCCAGAGAAGGATTGGAGAGGGACTCAGACGCTACCTTGCCAGGAAGGGCAAGTCTGGGTTGTTTGTGCCGCACCAGTACACGACTTACCAGGCCATAAGGAGCGCCACTAGCACAGACATGGAGGAGTTCTTCACTTACCTCCCAGGGTTGGCAGAGTTGGTCATCAAGCCATATAGAAATAGAGAGAACGTGGTCCTAGAGTTCTATGCTACACTGTGGGTAGCCAGAGATCTTTCAGAGATCTGGTTCTTATTCCGAGGACAGCCACAGAGAGTGACCAGGGAGGACTTCATAGCTAACCTAGGACTCCTTGCTTCAGACTTCCAGCTTTATAGGAGTGCCTATGGGACGTTTGCTCCACCCCGTAGACCACAGGGAGGGATGCTACCCTCAGACGAGATGGTGACTATTGCCTTTCCACCCCCACACACCCCAGGCTTTGAGAGAGACCCTACGAGACTCACCGCAGAGGCCAAGGTGGTTAGAGCGATAGTCACTAGGACTATCATCCCTATGTCTGGATACAGAGAGGAGTTCACACTCTTGCACCAGTGGGCAGTGGCAGCTATCTTGAGGAGACAACAGTTTGACCTGGCAGACCTACTGATTGGACAGATGGAGGAGGTTATTTCTGAGAGAGTAGGAGGACGTCACTTGGTCTATGCTCCATACATTTGCTATCTTCTGCAAAGGATGGGCCTTGTGACAGAGGAGCAGTACAAGGCGTTCCCTAAGGTGACCACCAGCTATGCACCTCGAGTCCCCAGGGGATCGCAGTCAGCCTCGAGTCAGCAGACGGGAGAGGAGGAGCAGGAGTCACTGCCGGTCGTTCACGAGCAGGCAGCTCATCCAGATATTGTGATTCCTGAGTCAGCCAGCACTGGAGCACCTCCCTAGCCTACAGGATCACAGACAAAGGATGCTATCACTGTAGCAGCACTAGCAGGACGCCTGAGTGAGTTTATTTAGAACACAGCTGAGGATAGATGTCAGATGATGGAGGTCATCAAGGAACAGGCAGAGCTTGAGAGACAGCAGATGATGATGATGACCACCCTGATGGCTTAGATGGCAGAGATGACTCAGAGGCAGGCCAGTCAGCAGCAGACATAGATTTCACTTCCACAGTTTCAGCAACTGCCGACACACCCAGGACCCTTCACAGCTATGATGATAGCTCAGTCCACTGGGTTCTCACACTTAGGGATGTTACCGACAGGGGGAGCAGGACAAACGTTCTCTCCAGTGACTTAGCTCTCCCCCGTGTTCGCCTTCTCAGTGTCTGCGTTGTTCACCTCACCGACACACTCTTTGACCTCGCAGATGGCAGGACCTTCCACCTCCTAGCTACCAGTCAGGAGTCTGTTCTCAGACATAGTGCACACTACTCGTGCAGACTCTCAGCCAGCCACAGAGACAGCTACAGCTCCACCTTCCACTGCTACAGTCAGCACTCTTACACCTCAGGTAGCAGAGGATCTGGTCCGCCGAGGCTACACTTAGGAGGACGTGGATGACCTTGCTCTTCTCCAGGCGACTGTTGCCGAGGAGACATCCACGGTCCCACCAACAGGGCAGGACAGAGGGTCTGAGTCGCCTGTAGACCTTGACTTCTTCAAGTAGTTTGATGCTCAGGCGGCACAGGCTCAGGGAGCACAGCAGGATCTAACATAGGAGCAGCCAGGAGCAGAGTCTTCAGACGACATTGCTGCACCACTTCCTTCGACCACGAGCACGTAGATGTTCACTTTTCTGCTTTTTGGTGCTTGTTTCCAAAGGGAAAGAAGTATTCATAGGTCTAGGGGGATTTGGAGTGTGATCTTGTGCGATCGATAGTAGCTTGTATCTAGGGGGAACATACATGTACATTGGTTTTGGGAGTTAGATACATTTGGATCTTATTTTGATGGAGTTATTCGATGTTCGTGAATTATGATGAGTCATGGTTTTCATTTGCTTGTGTTTGACTCATCTTGAGTATTCCTTGACCCCCTCTTTACTATTCCGCATTTGTGTGCTCTAGTTGATAAGGTGACTTGTGGCTTGCATAGGCTAGTGTGTTTAGCTTCCACATTTTATTTTGCATCATGAACACTAGCATGCATATGGTCTTGGCCTACTACATTTGTTTAGGTTGCAACGCTTGTCGGGTTCTCGTGGTGTGAAATTGAAGTATTTGAATTCATGGTCGGCTACCGATTCACCCCCCCCCCCCCCCCCCCCCCGCTCGGTAGGCCTTCGGTCCTTTCACATGGTATTTAAGGCTTGCCAACGGGTAGTTTGCCCACCTGTGATGGGGGTCAGGCAAGGCTCAACCCTCGGTGTTGGAGTCGAGCGAAATGAGGGATTCCAACCCCCCTCATAGGAGTCGAGCGAAACGAGGTATTTTGACCTCAGGCCCAGCTAATGCGTCATAGCGCGATGTCACTATGGACGACGTCGGGGCACAGAGTTGTCCCATCTAGCTTTCCTGTCCATCACTCCCGGGGTGATAGAATTAAGCCACATGTTCCCTTGTTAAAATGGGATGGATTCCTAACATGGGCTAGTAGCGCATTGTCAGGCATAGACTGCACTACATGTACACATGTGCCCTCGTAATCATGATACAACCATTTATTACTTTTTCTCATTTGGTCCACCAGCCCACATTGAATTGTCAATGTGTTCGACCCCATGCACGGGGGTCGGGCGAAGCGGAGGCGCTCGTCCCCTTCCGTGGGGATCAAACAAAACAGAGGTACTCTACCCATTTGAGGGCATCGGGCGGAGCGGAGGCTGTTAACCCTCAGGGGCCATTGTTGTTAGCTATGTCTTATTGCTAGTACTATCTTCTGAGGCGCCTTTAATTCCCGATGTGTGATATCCCTGATATTTACTCCCAACAACATGCATCATAATCTCACCACTACACATTACCGCTTTAACATTAAGTAGTAACCATAATGCATGGCCCACCAAATCCGACTCATCTCCCTCTTATCTTGCCCATTGCTTTAATCCTTGACTGGGACGCTCTAATTAATATGTAAGATGTGCCACGTACACCTCATCTCCCTCTTGTCATGACACACCGCTTTAGGTCGTAATTCTGATTCTCGACCTTACCAAATCCACCTCGCCTCCCTCGCGTCCTGACTTGTAGACTTGTGTTTTGACCATTATGTAGTAACAACATGTGTTGCCGCATCTCCTTTCTTTTCATATCCATTGCCTCACATCATTACCATGATGACCTAACAACATGTAAGATCTGCCAAATCCGCCTCATCTCCCTCTTGTCATGCCACATTGTCTTAGGTCCGACCCGTGATGCAAGACCCATGAAATCCGCCTTGTTCTCCTCTTGTTCTGACGCATAACCTTGGACCTTGACTGTATTTCCCATGAAATCTGTACCATCTCCCTCTTGTCCTTCCCACGATCTGATGACCTGACAACATGCAGGGACTACTAAATCCGCCCCATGTCATGATCGTGATGACCTAACAACATGCAAGACTCACCAAAACCACCTAATCTTCTTCCTGCCATACATCTCACACCACATTAGGTCCTAACTATAATGAGACCCATCAAATCTTCCTTGTTCTCCTCTAATTCTAGCTCATTGTCTTAATCTTTTGACTGCATTACCCATCAAATCCACTATATCTCTTATGTCATGCCAACCATCTCACATCATGACTGTGATGACCTGATGACAACATGCAATGCCTACCAAATCTGCCTTACATTATGACTGTGATGATTTAACGACATGCGAGACTTACCAAATCCACCTCACATCATCACTCTTGTCATATCACACCGCTTTAGGTCCTAACTATGATGCAAGGCACACCAAATCTGCCTTATTTTCCTCTCATCCTACTCAGTCTCTTGTCTTGACTGCATTAGCCATGAAATCCTCTCCATCTCCCTCTTGCCCACCGTTTCACGCTATGACCATGATGACTTGATAACGCGAAGGGCCGACCAAGTCCTCCTAATCCATCTCTTGTCATCACACCTTAGGTCATAACAGTGATGATGCAAGATCCACCAAATCCGCCTTGTTATCCTCTCCTCTTGACATGCAGCCCTATGTCTTTATTGCAAAACCCATCAAATCCACCCCATCTCCCTCTTGTCATGCCCACCGCCTCACATCGTGATCATGATGCCCTGACACTGCAACATGTAGGACATGCCAAACCGCCTTAGGTCCTATGTGTGACACATGATACACCAAATTTTCTTTGTTTTACTTTTGTCCTCACTCATGGCCTCACGTTCCAATCATAATGTAGTGACATCCGCCTCACCTCCCTCCGTTCCTGACATGGTGCCCCCCTATCCAAGGACATACAAGGTTAAGTTTGCACTTAATCAATATAAAAGATTGTGGATGTGATCATAGTGTTCACTATCCTAGCACTTGCTTAGCATCCCCTCTAAACCAATCTTGGCTCCGCCCCTAGTGGTGCACAGAAGACCTCAGGTTACAATCAGAAAACCAATGGTAATGAATAGGAAGAGAATTAGGCATATGGGTATCGAAATGTAAAAATTGGATCTACACTTGTTGATATTATATATTTTCGTTGCATTCATAGCACATTATACTCTCTAGTTTTTTGTTTAAATATTGGGTGTATTTTTGGTTTAAGCAATATTGTACAATTTATATATGAACATGCAATAAACATTTTCTCTAATATGTGGCATGTTCAAAATGTTTTGTGGTCTGTAAGTAGTCATTGAGGACCACATTATGCATGCTTTTGTAGGATCACAAGGTTAGGCACACGTACTATACTACAAGACCCCAGTCCCCAGGTTACAATCACAAATCCAACTATAGAGTCCAAAACAGACCCAAAAATAGTACTTTGGCACGTTAATTTTGAAATGTTTTGGCTTTGGCCAGATCAATCAAGAGGCGCAACTTGACCACTTTCATGTCTACAATGCACCATTCAAGGAATCCTTTTCCGCCTTTCCTTTTCCTTTCCTTGCCGCATAACGCGAATCCAGAAAGAAACAAAGACGAAGCCAAAAACGCTCAATCGCTCGCGTTTGCCGCCTCTTGGTGTGCCTCGTTCCATCCAGTTGCTGGTATGACGTCAGCGTTATTAGGCCACTCTCTTGGTGCGACGAGGTGAAGCACCGGCCGGCGACTTGGTCCAGTACGCCGGATCGCTGTGGCTCAGCATCCGGGCACAACACCAGGACGGCAGGACCCACTTGCCAGTGACCGTGTACCGCAAGGTCCAATGATGTTTCTTCGCATTAGTTACGGTGGAGTCTACCAAACTGGTAAAGAGGCCAACACTATACTGTAGTCGCTGACTGGTGGATCCAACAGGGCGGCCCCATGTGTCAATGATCGCGACTGCCGGCACGGGAGGCAAGTCGTCGGCGCTGCTGCAACCGGCTTTGCCAGGCCCCCTGTAGGTGGATATTGTAAAGAAAATGGCCGCGGCCCCATGAGCACTGTGCACCAGGTCCGTGGACAACTTCATGTGGTGTTTGACTTGTATAGTGATTTAATATTAGTATGAAGTTGGGTGCGGTAAAACGATACCAAATGCTTTGTATATGAAAATTGATTTCTTTATTTTTCAAGGAACAAAATAGAAATTTATTGTATGTAGTTTTTAGTATAAAATAATGAAATTTAAGAATGTAATATTTTAAGTCAAAAGAAATGGAACGTGAACACGAAGTGTAAAAGTCGATTATAGTGCTTACGCTTGTACGAATGAATAAAGATAAGGATTTAGTAATTTTTAATTGACTGAAAGTTTGAATAATTTTCAATTATCATTTTGAACCAATTCGATTTGGATCCAACGATTTATAATTATTATAAAAATAATTCTATAAAAAATCAAAATAACAAATTATAATATGATAAAGAAAATCTGTAAAAGTTTGTAAAAATGACGATGTTTTTTTTTTTTCATTTTTCAGATGTATGATATGGGCTCTGCTGATTTCTATTTGTTTGTGAACGCAGAAACGCGTGCAACTTATTTGCATGTGTCGCTATGCTTGTGACAAAAGTTGAGTTTGCTTCAACAGAAGCAGACAGTAGTATACTTCGCGTGCTAGGATATTTTCCTGCGTGACCCACCGACTGACTCGAGAACGCGAAAATATCACCGCCGGCCGGGTCAGCCGCGTTATGTGTACCCTCCCGGCTAAGCTAGCAAACCGACCGACCGACCGGACCGACCAACCCACACCGAGAGAGGTGCTGTGGGTGGTCCATGGACCGGGCGCACGCACTCCCGCCCGGCCGCCCTCGGTCCCCGCGCATGGATAACTCGTGGGCGGGCCCCACCTTTCTCCTCGCACCCGCAGATTTTTGTACCCGCCCCCGTCCCGTCCGTGTGAGGAAGAACCCAGCCAAACCGATCACCACTCCCCTCTCTTCCTCTCTCTCGTCCAGGCAAGCAACGCGAGCGCAGGAGCTATAGAGAGAGAGAGAGAGAGAGAGGCGCGAGCAAGCGAGCGGTCGGATCGGAAGGGGGATTAAGAAAAGGAGGTCGGAAGGGATCCGATCAGTCCGCGATGGTGGGCCTGGTCGGCGGCGGCGCGGCGCGGGTGGTGAGGGTCGGTGCCGAGCCGGCGGCGGCGGTGGTGGTGTCCAACGGCGCCGGGCCGGGAGGGGAAGCGGAGCACGTGCGCCGGCTGCACCGCCACACGCCGGCGGACCACCAGTGCACCTCCACCCTCGTCAAGCACATCAAGGCGCCCGTCCACCTCGTACGATCGCGCCCTCCCTCTCTTCTCCTATGCTAGTATCCTTTGTTTCCTGCGGTTGTTGGCGCTTGCCTCGGCTGGTGATCCGCGGATCTGGAGCTCTCGTCGAGCCTTGCCTCGTCTCGGATTTGTATTTTATTCTCTGGGACTGGGAACGTGCCGCCGATTGATTTTGCGTGCGCTCTGTTCCCTCTGTTGCTTGCTCTGTCCTGCCTTTCGTTTCATGGTGATTTCGATCGCAGGTGTGGTCGCTGGTGCGGAGCTTCGACCAGCCGCAGAAGTACAAGCCGTTCGTCGCGCGCTGCGTCGTGCGGGGCGGGGAGCTCGAGATCGGCAGCTTGCGCGACGTCAACGTCAAGACCGGCCTCCCGGCCACCACCAGCACCGAGCGGCTCGAGCGCCTCGACGACGACGAGCACCTCCTCAGCGTCAAGTTCGTCGGCGGCGACCACCGCCTCCAGGTTCGCACTCCGGCTGCTGATTATTTTCGGCGCACGCTCTGTTTCCTCCTGAATCCTGATTGCTTGCTCTGCTTTACATTTCACTGCGAGGTGTAATTATCTGCATTGCAAATCGCATGCAAAAGTAATTGTTCGCATGCAGAAGTAATCGTTTGATTAATCCGATGAATGAATGCACTAGTTGTTGTTTCAGGATTAGAACTGCTCTTGTTGTGACTTGTGAGTGTCAAACATCTTCGTTTCTGCATGTAATGATCTGCTGTAAGAATACAATCGGCTTCTGAATAACGATGGTTCATTCTTCAGTCAGCTAGATTAGCCACTTAGTACCTATACAGGAGTAGTTTCCTTACTCTTAGTAACTTCTGTGCTTACAGTAGAAGGGATCTTGATCATAAGCTGTACAAATTAAGTTGACTCTTGGTCAGTACTGGCACGAAAGGGCATTGTTTTAGGAGGCTGTCATCATTAGTTCCTCTGTTTTTAATTTAATCTTCAGGCTGATAATTTTGTGATATAGAATTGTTGACGTGCTATGAAGCAATATGACATGGATATGCAATGACGGTCTTTACTACTGCTTAAAGCTTTTCCGTACTGATGAGCTGTGTTGCTGCTTCTTCAGAACTACTCATCCATCATCACTGTCCACCCGGAGAGCATTGACGGGAGGCCTGGAACACTTGTGATCGAGTCCTTTGTGGTGGATGTGCCCGAAGGCAACACAAAGGACGAGACCTGCTACTTCGTCGAGGCTGTGATCAAGTGCAACCTCACGTCTCTTGCAGAGGTATCTGAGCGGCTAGCAGTTCAGTCACCTACATCTCCGCTTGACTAATGATGTACTCATCGGTACAGAGGTGCGAATCGGCGTGAGAATAAGAAGCTTCAAAGGCCAACTGGACAGTTCCATCTTTTTGAGACTGGTAGTTTCCCCATTGTCTTTCAAACGTGCTTGTCTCTCGGAAGGATTACTAGTATGTAGAATGAAGGAGTACCTGTAGTAGCTTGCTAGTGATGATTTAGCCTCTAGGAACTGCACCTGCTAGTAGTTACCTCATGTTTGTGTATGCATGCATACTGTGCTAGTATGTGTAGAAAATAGGGTGGAGCGTTTTTTTTGCCTCTTTTGGTGCATGGAGAGTTTGTTTATGCATTTGAGATGGCTATTGTGTATTCCTGTTGCTGGATAGACTCTTCGCTGACATTTAGGGTTCAGACCGTTGATTTGGTTTGATGTCGGGATGTGCTGTATTATATAGACCACCATATAGAAGAGAGCTCAGAGTTCCTCCTTTCAATATTATCTATATGAAAACTGGGTACTTTATAGAACCATGATATATGCCTTATCTTTTCATTTCATACTGAATTAGAAGTCTGTTATTCAACTGTTGTTGGCCTGGATCATACCTGAATTCTATTAGAACAGAACAGAGATTACTGGTGTGGCAATGGATAGAGCTGGTGAGAAGAGAAGATTCCTTGTGTAAAGTTGGGATGTCAACCCCATGAATGACAGCTACTGAACTCCGATGAATATGAGAAAGTTCATCATGCCAATGCTTCCATGCCATTTCTGTGCATTTGGCCTTGCTCGATTTGACGTCGCTTCCAACAAGGGTTGCCTTCTCCGGTTGTCTGGTCTGTTTAGCAGATGGTCAAGTGGTAATCCTTCTGTTCGAAATGGGTTTATGTCGTTGTGGACATGTGTACACGGAACCGAGGCATCACTGTCGCTGCCAGAAATCTCATGAAACGGCTTCTAGAAAAGGGAGAAGGCAAATTGCCGGACCAAACAATGCGCGTTGCGGAAAGTGCTTTTGCATTAGCTGTACGACGAGGGAGGCGAGGATTGCGACTTGCTCCTACCTCCATATATATGTATGGCGATTATAGACTTTCTGTTTATCTTCGCATATTATTACAGCCTCCATAATTTTGTTGGAACTGGTCAATGGTTCTGGATAATATGATTTGGTTTTCGGTTCAGAACGCATGAATTTGAGTTCAAACGCTTCAGTTTCTGTTTCTTGTGCTGAAAGGGTCAAGCGCAGTTCTTGTTTACGTTTTAGATTGCCATGTGCTGCAATAGCTATGCGCCTTTCACAAGACACGAGGTGGGCCAGAGGCTAAGCTCCAAGCTTGGTTAGGAGCCACGTCAGCTCTGGCTCTGCTCTAATCATAAAGGAGTCAGCACGGTTTACTCATTCAGATCAGTCGTTCCTTGTCAAGCAGAACAGGCTCACAAGTAAATCCCCCATGTCCTGATAGCACTTGTTTTAGTTTATTTCTCTCGTGTGATACAGAGGTTCACAGCCCTTGCTTAGTGGCGGACTCGGTACCTGCTCTTGCAGAGGATCATGACCCGTCACACACACACAAAAAAAAAAAAACTGTATTTGTAATATTGATTTTAGGCTAAGGATAACTAACTAAGAAAACACTTCCAACTATTGACGTCGGAAGAGTGATCCTTGTGTTTGCTCAATTTTTCTTATTTTTTTATTTTTTTATTTGTGTTTGCTCAGTTGTCGTGAGGATCTCTACAAGTTGGTAAGGGTCGAGTCAAGGGAATTTGGCACACTTGAGTAAATGTCAGTTAAATAGTACGTGAGTTAGAGCCACTCAAAAATCTCTTCAAAAAATAGATCCCAAAACAGTGTTTTTGATAACATCTTAAAAATTGTTAGGAAAAATTTTGTTGTCTTCTCTAATAGTTCTCTCTAAAAATGGATCAAGAAAACTATTGATTAGGCCACACGTCAATATTTAGGGCCACAACCACATTAATTCACTTCGGAATATAAGGATTTGAGTCTAATTTTTTTCTTGTTTCTAGCTATAAATGAGATGAAATTAGAGAGATAATAAATCTTTGAGTTGTTTGGAAGCTATTGAAGATCATTTTTTGGATTAAATTTTTTTTAATTTAATTTAGAGAGAGTTTATGGGACTCTCTTGAAGATGCTCTTAAAAATAATTTGTAATGATATAGTTAGTACTCTAAAAACTATTGATTATCAAAATAATGTATGCACAATGTAAATGCAATCAAAAGGGCAAGCAAGATATTCAGAACGACATGAACCATGTTTATTGACCTCAACCTCGGTGACTTAGAGGACCAGTAAATAATCTCGGGAGGATAATGAGCCATATTGAGCTCAACATCTGCATGCTTAATAAGAGTGACATGCATGCCACCTTTGCCGAGCGGGCAGGTTCAGGGTAACATCTTTTTACGGTCCATCGGGCTAGATCAACCCCTCAGAATCTGGTTCTCGCAGCTCTCCATGCCAGGCTCCTCGTCGAGCATACAATTTCCATGCTTCACGATTGTCATCGTGTGTCGGACGGCCATTGGCGGTGCCATTCCGCGGCGCAATTGTTTAAACACCTTATCCGGTGTGTCGGATTGGCCCGGCGCTATCTGCATCAGGGAGTGAGGAGAGAGGACGGGGAGTGAGGAGACATCGGCGTATTGTCCTTCATTCCCGATTCGGTATGTGATTCGAGTGACCCAGTAGGCATGTTCCAACGGCGTTGGAACGGATAGGTCATCGTGTTTGTTCTCGGCGTGATAAGGTGCTGCATGTGCGCGCCGCTTGGAGTGAAACGGCGGGCGTGGAATGTGCGCGCCGCTTGGCTACCTGCACGCGTATTTCGATTACACTCGTCGCCTTCTATGTTCCAAATAAAGTAAAGTGTATCATAGGTCTCTAAACTATTTAAAAATATTTATCTAGGTTCATAAACTTTTAAAGTAACTATCTGGATGCTCAAACTATTTTTGGATGCTCATCCAGGTCCGCAAACTTTATAATGATTTTATAGGTTCATGATCTATTTATTTTATGTCAACTAGTTCCACAGCTGCTCTCCACGTGTGTCGGTGTTTAGATCACCGGCTAGAAAAATTTGTTCACGGGGGCGCGCGTTTCAGGCTCGGCGATGGCTAAGTAAGGGGACACGGGGGTTATACTGGTTCGGAGAAGTCCCCTATGCCCAGTTCTCAGGCCTACTCGTGTTACTTGCTTCGGTTGTGAAGTACAATGATGATGAGAGAGGAGAGAGCTTCAAGTCTCGGGTGTGAGTGGTGCGTGTGTGAATGTGGTGCCTTGGGCATCCGCTGTCCCACGAAAGAGGCGTGGGCCTCCCCTTTTATACTTCAAGGGGAAAGGACCCACGTTACAGAGAGAGAGAGAGAGAGAGAGAGAGAGAGATTTCTACACGTGATGAGTCGGTGGAGGCGTGCTAAAGAAGGCGAAGCCCTTGATCGGCGGCGTGGCTTTGTGTACTTGCAGGCCCCTCGGTCCTGGCCTTATGTCAGGGGGAGGGCAACGTGTTGGGCGTGCCCCCGTTTCGTGTCGTCAGGTCGAGCTTCCCTCGTTCCTGTAGATGGCGTGTTCCACTGCGCGCGGGATGGTTCATCATAGGTGCGGTCACGTTATCCAGGCGGAGATCAATCTTGCTGTCCATCGAGCCGTCCTGCATCACTATGGTTAGGGGTGTCACCGGGTGATGGCGTCACAGAGTGTCCTGCCATGCCTGCTCTTATCAGCAGTCGCTGATGATGATGAGGGGAGCAGGTATACTAGGGGATTTAACCTCCCGACACTATGCGCGCGTAATGGGCATGGCATTTAAGGCCGGGTGGTTGGCGGTTGTTGACCGTCGTCTCTCTCGACCCCCTCGGTCGGGGGTTGTCGCGTCGGGTTGCGCCTGTCTAGGCCTGTTTGGAGTTGGAATCCGTCCCGTCCTGACAAGGCAATCGGGTTTCTCTACTCCGCCACTTCCGGCTCGGTCAGGGGTTCGTCGTCCCGTCCCGTCGCGGTTCAGGCCCCACTGATGAGAGTCGACGGAGGCAGAGCTTATCCGGTGGTTACAGGGGGCCCGCACTGTCGTCATGGCTGTAGTGTCAGTGAAACGGCCATCCTTGCCCTGGAGTAGGTGAGCTTGGATGAGTGGTTGTGTCACTTGCTTGGGAGGGCGAGCCGTGCTCGGATCCTGTCAGGCGGAACGATTTGTCCTCGACTCCCTTTGTGGGGTCGAGCGAGGCGTAGCGAGCCCTCGACCACTCGGGGGTCGAGCGGAACGCGACCGGCCTTTGACCCCTGAGGGGGGGGGGGGGGTTGAGCGAGTCGAGGGAGCGGCGCGGCCTTTGCGGCCAATGTTTGACCGTCACGGAGACGCTTTTTGTGGGGGCCTACGCAGGTGACGCCTTGGGGGCGATCCAGCGGGTCCTTTGGACCGGACGTGTGTGGGTCCCTAGGTGGTGCCACATGGCACCCTGTTTTCTACCCTTGACAGTAGCCCCCGAGCGAGTCAGAGAGTCGTTCGGAGGCTTTGGTGCCGGTGCAGGCGGGTGGCACGAAGTCATTCGCGGGTCACCTGACTTCCATGTAAGGGGTGCGCGTGAGCGCACCTGACGGGTGTAGCCCCCGAGCCGGAGGGGGAGTCTGGTTGAAACTCGCACTTCGGCTTGATACGTCGTGAGATGGTGAGGTCGCTCGTCCGTTGGGGTGCGCGTGAGCGCACCGTTCGGGTGTAGCCCCTGATCCAAAGGAGGAGTCAGTGCGGACTCATTCTTTGGCTTTATGTATCTGAAACGGTCACGGGGGGTGCCATGGGACCCGTGTTTCTCGGGCTCCGTCCCCTGGCTCGAGCAGACGGTGCAGGGTGTCATAGAGGAGGCTTTGCCTAAAAAGGCGGGACATGGTGCTGTAGACATGATAGACCTCTTGTCTCTTTTCGGCATGCAGCGCGCGGGGGTATCTTTTGGTTGGGCCCAGATCTGGTGCGCTATGCATCAGGGGAAACCAAGGTCGGTGCGCTGCTCTAAGGCGAGTTCTTTACTCGTTTTTATGGGACGGTGCGTGCGATACCATCAGTGGCGTCGGGCTTTCATTCCCATGTGGCGTGGAAGAGCCCCTCGTGAACCCGCATCAGGTTTGGTGCTCGTGCAAGGAATCCAAGGCTTGGGCCTAGCTTGGCTATTTAAGGGCACAGCCGGGTAGTGATATGCTTCGTTCCCGCACCTAAGTTTACATATCGAGCTCTGGGACATCTGGGGCGTGACCGTCTCTTGCTTAGTGGTCCGCTGTCCTCGTGGCTGCCGGGTGCGATGATGCGCCTGGCGACGAAGACGGGGATGAAAAACCTGCCGACAGTAAGTCTCCGGCTGCCCCGGGGCGGCTGTCCTGTCGGTTGTGGGAAGGTTGGCTCAACTTCCATTGTGTCCTCTCCTTGTTGGGGTGAGGTGGAGATAAAGAGGCCCTCGCATGGAAGGTTACCATGGCTTATTAGGTCCCCTCGTGTTCGTCCTCAGCGGCATCGGTAGGAACGAGGTTAAGATGAGGCACCGGACCGGGCTCCCTTCTAACAGGGGGGTCCTTAGTCTCAAGAGGCAGCTCCAGCAGCAGCTGTACGGTGCAGCCGGGCTGCTCGCCTTCTTCGTTGGAGGAAAAGGCCGACCTCCAATTAGGGTGTCTTTCCCTAATGACGAAGCATTACAGGCGCTTTACATCGTATGTACCCGTTGAGGTGTGGGTACCGCTTTTTCCTTTGTAGTAGACCTCTCAGGTCGATCTTTTCCCCTATTTTTCTTTCTTCTTCTTTTTCCCTGAGTCCTTGATACTCGCTTTGTAAGAGAAGAGAGGGGTTTGGTAAGAGTCGGCCTTAAGTGGTCTTGTTACCGAGGAATAATGGATGTGACCCCGTCGTTGGGTCTTGTTTGGTGATCCCGGCCCTCGCGTCCCCGCTCGATGCGGACGGATCGGTCGAGCGGCCGTTTTGACTTTTTTGTTTTCTCCTTCCGCATCCCGTTCATGAGACGGAGGATAGAGGCGGGCCATGTTTTCGCCTCGATGGCTGAAACGTGGTTGCTCAATGAGCTACTATCGGGTTCGTTCGAGTGAGGTCTCCGATCCCCCGTCGACGGGGTCCCAGCAAACCAGCTGGTGGTCGACCTCATGAATCCGTCTTTCCGGCTCGACTAGTTGTCACAACCATTCGATAGGTTGTGATGGCTAGCTGCCTCTCTTCGGGGAGATATCAACGGACGAGTCAGACTGGGACTCAAACGCTATTCTGCGATGCCCTCGACCCCTCGGGGGTCGGGGTATTGGCTGCTAAGTGTGTCCATCGCTCATGCCCCTCGCTCTGTTCGCGCTCTAGGCGGCTGTCGAACCCACTTGTGGGGCCAGCCTTAGAACCCCGGCGCCGTCGGGCCGTCAAGGCAGTTTTCAGCCCCTTATCCTGTCTTACCTGCGCCGCTCGTCTCCCGTCAGGGTCGAGCGACTCGCCTCGCGCTACCGCCTAGGTCAACGCTGGTCGGGCCTCACAGGGTCGACCAAGTCACTGCTACAAAACACGGTTAGTCGAGTTTTGCCCCATTCGCCCCACTCCCCATCCATGAATATAGGGGCCTTTATGGGAAGATTTTGGATGCGGGAACTGAAAAGCCGCAGGCAGAGGGGCTTGCCTCCTTAAATTACGAAGAGATAAAAGAGAGGCACGGAGGTTTCGATTGGTTCTGAACCGTCTTCCCACTACCCGAGATAGAGGTGGCGTATTTACCTCGCGTGTGCGTCGTGGTAGGCCCGGGTGAACGGTCGCGCCGCCTTGTTTCCTGCAATGGTGGGGCCATGAAGTCAGGGAGTCGTTGTGGGAAGCGGAAGTTGTGGAGTCGTGGGGGTGCGAATAGAATCAGACGAGACGTGGTGGCATCTGAACCGCGAATCACATAGTTGAGGAGTCAAGGCCCCTTAACTCAGGCTGGTCGTGGCTGGGTCCCACGATCGAATCGGAGCGCGTCTCTTGAGGGCGCCCCGCCTATTTAAGTCTGCCTTCGCTCGTCTTCTGCCTTTCTTCTTCTTCTGGCTCTATGCCTGCTTCCCCTCCCGCTTCTAGCTCTCAAGTGCACCTAGGATCTTGGCGTCTGCTTGGTTACTCTTCGCTGCTCCACTCCCCTCGTACCCGTCGCCCTTTCTGATCGCCGCGATGGAGCTGTTGGACCAAACTGCCTGGGGCCGTTCATCCGTGAGGATGTCGCAGATAGAGAGCTTGGTGAAGGCTGGCCTCCTTCCCGCTCTCACCAACACGGTGGAGTGGATCGTGCTGGTGAACGAGACGGCGCCCGACCATCCGTCGGGCTATGTTGTCTCTCTCGTGCCGTTTCATGAGAGGGCCGTTGGCTCGCCGGGGAGTAAGTTCCTTCATGGGCTGCTGCATTACTACAAGATCGAGCTGCAGTATCTAAACCCAAATGGGGTCCTTCACATCACGCTGTTCGTCGCGCTATGTGAGGGCTTCTTGGGGATCCATCCTGACATCGAGGTATGGAAGTACTTCTTCTCCCCCTCACTATTCATGAAGTCCCCGGATGATGGGGTGCGTCCCATTGCCCTTGGTTGTTGCAGCCTGCGCCTGATCCAGAGGAGGGCGCCGGAGTATATCTTGGTTCCCTTCCCTTGAAATGTGCCTGGGTGGCATTCGAAGTGCTTCTACCTGCGCAACGACTCGACGGGCCCATTCTCGGCGTTCACTGGTCGTTCGATCTGGGAGGCGCCAGCATCCTGGAACTAGGGCATGATGAAGAAGGACATGAAGTCCGTTGGTTACGCCGTCCAGGTCATCCGATGCCTGAAAGATCGAAGGCTTTCTGTCGTTGGGGTCACGGGGTGGTGGTTTCAGCGGTGCTTCATCCCGCTCACGGCTGGGCCCCTCCCCATGTTCCAGGTAGGGCCCGAGGAGCGTGGCGTCACCGGTGCTGTTGCGGCCGTGGAGGAGCTGACCGACCGCTCGATTGTGGTCGAGCGGAGCAGGACGGTGCTGCTGTTAGTGGATGACATCTGGCGGATCCTCGGTAGTCCGTCCATGCTCCCGTCGGACAGGGCAGTTGATGTGCTAGGCTCGTTTTCCCTTGTTGTTCTCCTGGTTCAGTCGTTGGACTTGCTTCTCGTCTTTGAGATCCTGTTTTTGATTTTTTACCTTTTGGACACCCTTTCATCCCCACACCTTAAAGCTGCCTGAGGATGCACCCTTGAGGGTGGCACAGCGCTTTAAGGACATGGAGGCCCGAGAGGCGAAGAAGCAAAAGCAGAGCGCCAAGGACGCGAAGCGTCGACGGCAGTTGCATCGTGAGAAGAGGAGGGCATGTCGTCGAGACATGGGCGAGGCCACGGACATAGAGTCCCTGGCCTCTCCCGATGAATACGATGATGCTCACCCTTACGACGCCATTTTGGATGTTACGGTAGACGACGACGATGAAGTCAATGCGGGCCTAGCGGCGGCGCTGCGCGTCGCCCCTTTCACCGAGGGCGCGACCTCTGGTGCCCAGGATGTCATGCCAGAGGCCCGTCGGGAGGAGCTGGCGGCTGCTGCGGGAGAGCATGCCACACGGACCAGGGCTTTGGCGGCCGATGGAGGCAAAGAGGAACTGCCCCCGAGAATGAGCAAGCCGGTCAAAGGCGGTGGGGGTGGTGGCCGGTTAGTCGCTGAACAGGGGGTCAATGTCCCTCTCGTGCCGGAGGAACCGAATGCTGACCCGACCGTTGACGCCTCGCTGAAGCACGGGCACGACAGAGGCTCGGCTAGCGGCACGTCCGGGTTGAAGCGTCGGGCCGTCGCCAAGAGGCTTCACCCTGGGTGCTTTACGCCTGCGAAGTCTCTGAGGGCGGATGTGGCGGCGAGGATGCGCGAGAGGGACCAATGGGCATCGGGTTCTCCGGTTGTTGTTACTTCGTCCGGCACGGCAATTGATGCCGGGGCAGCGGTCCAGAAGCATGGTGCTGCAGAGTCTTTAGAGGAAGCTGCGGCGCCAGCGCCGACTCTGCCGGGAGAGCCTATCACGCCCCCACCCCACGGAGGTCGTGGCGGTGCCGGGGGCTGGCTCCTCGGCGGTCCCGGAGACTGTCGCGACGACGCCAGCTCTGGGCGTCCCTATGAGCGGTGCCGGTGGAGCGGCTCGTCGTCCGGCCGTCGATTTGACAAGGGGATGGCTACCTACGGGTGCTGCAAAAGTGGTGCAGCGGCCTCCGCCACGCCTCCTGACAGATCCCTCCGTCGTGTCTCTTGAGAAGAAGCGGTTCTTCAACAACTGCAATGCCATCAGCACCGACTTTGCCAGGTACTTCAGCATGGTGACCCAGAGGTACAGGGAGGAAGGGCTGGCTGTCCTCGTCGACCTCTACGATGCCCGTCTTGTGTTGGGGGTGACGAAAGGGTGCGTGGAGGAGCTTGAGACGGCGCTGAAGGACGCCGAGGAGTGAGGTTCCGAGGTTCAGATGGAGCTGTACCATCTGCGGGCTGAGGAGGAGAAGCACAGGGTCCGCCTGGGTCGACTGGAGTCGGCACTCGATACTGTGCAGAAGGAGCGCGACGATGCCCTGGCTCAAGCCGCTGCTCGGGCTGAGGTTGTGCAGAGGCTAGAGGAGTCGCTGCGCTCGGAGAGGCAGCTGTGCGATCTGGCCGTGGCCGCGGCCAAAGCTTTGGCGACAGGGCGGCCACGCATCTGGCAGAGTTGCAAGAGACCAGCAAGGCTGGAGCAGGTATGGCTGTTTTTCCTCTATACCATGCATGCTCTTGACTTTGAGTTACCCCTTATTGCCCGGATCGGTCGGTGCAGCGCTGGAGGAGAAGCTGGCCAACGTAGAGGAGTCCCTTCATCAAGAGGTCACAGAGAAGACGGAGTTGCGCGCCTTGCTGGGGAGGGCGGCTCAAGAATTCCAAGTCCCCGTCGAGCCTGGGGCCTCGATGGCGCTGCAGGTCAGGGATTTGATGTCCTTGGGCCAGGAGTGGATCCAACGCAGTTTGCACTTTGGCGTGCACACCGTGTTCACCGTGCTCGGGATTTACTTCGAGGAGATGGACTACGAGGCGCTGAGAATCGGCTACCTCGACCACACTCCTGAAGAGATGGTGCAGATCCATGCTGACTCGGAGCCCCATGCTGATGTCCTGGCTGCAAAGTATGAAGAACAGGCGCTCCCCAAGGTGGACTGGGAGAACTAGTTAGTGGTTGCATTTTCTAGCTTTTATTTCCAGAAAATGGGTCATCATGCCCGCTATCGTGTAATAGGTTTAGATTGTGAACTTGTGCTTGTTTGCTTTTGTTGGCCCGTGACGGCCTCAAACAGTTTTTAATTCCTGTTACTTAAACTACTTTGCGCTCTCGGCCCGTTGCCCCTCTCGTGCTGGCTCACAAAGCCTAAGCCCCCGAGTGACTTGGAAGTTTAGCCTCGCCGGTGATCACCGTTGTCGTGGCCGCTAGGGCAAGCACGACGTTGCGCCGTCCGACCGGCTTGACTGTCGAGAAAGAAACGAAAGTTTTTCGGGAAAAAAGAGGCGTGCAGCATGAGCCTATAGTGCCTTTCCAGCCCTCGAGTGACGCTTGACCCCTTGGGAGGGGTCGAGTGCCCCTTAAGAGCGATCGAGGCGTACCGAGAATGCGTCAAACGAAGAGCTAGGGGTAGAATTTATGTAGCTGTGAGATATTACATGCGTTCTTGAGCTCGTTGCCCTCCATGGTCTCAGCTTGTAGGTGCCGGGTCGGACGACCCGAGAGACGACGTACGTCCTTCCCAAGGCGGGGAGAGCTTGTGTCGGCCCCTATTGTCTTGAACCTTGCACAAAACAAGGTCGTCCATGAGGAGTCCTCTATCTCTTACATTTCGATCGTGGTAGCGGCGGAGTGCTTGTTGGTACTTGGCTTAGTGGAGGTGTGCGACGTCTCGCGCCTTGTCTATCTGATCCATCGCGTCCTGGAGCGCTGCTTCGTTGCCTTGCTTGTTGAATGCGCGTACTCGGGGCGCGCCATAGCCTAGATAAGGGGGGAGGATTGCCTCAGACCAGTAGACCATGAAGAAAGGCGTGAAGCCCGTTGCGCGACTCTAGGTCGTGCGTAGGCTCCAGAGTACGGCGTGGAGTTCAGCCACCCATCGACCGCTGAATTGCTTCAAGCGGTTGTAGACGATGATCGGGTCAAAGATCCGAGGCTTCACCCCTTGGAGTATCATGCCATTTGCTCGCTTGACATACCCGTTTGTCTTAGGGTGAGCGACGGCAGCCCCGTCGACGCGGATGTGGTACTCATCACAGAACTTTAGGAATTTCTTCCCTATGAATTGTGTGCTGTTGTCCGTGATTATGGAGTTTGGGACTCCGAATTGGTGGATGATGCCAAGGAAGAATTCGACCGCTTCTTGGTGAACTTATCAACTGCGACAAGCAAGTGGGTGTAACCCCCGGGAGCTTTTTTGAGCGGACCAACCAGCTCCAATTCCCAGACCGCGAAAGGCCATGTGAGGGGGATCGTTTGAAGGGCCTGAGCCGGCAGATGTGTCTGCCGAGCGTAATACTGGTAGCCTTTGCAGGTTTTGACTATGCAGGTCGCGTCGCCCACAGCAGTCGGCTAGTAGAAGCCTTGGTGAAAGGCATTTCCTACGAGGGTTCGAGGCGCGGCGTGATGACCACAGACCCTCCCCCTGGATATCGATGAGCAGCTTGGTGCCCTCGCTGGTGGGGATACAGCGCTGCATGACTTTGGCGACGCTGCGCTCGTAATGTTCCCCGTTGATCAAGACGAAAGACTTGGCGCGCCAATAGAGTCGTTTGGCTTCGGTCCCATCGGCGGGAACCGTCCCTCGAGCCAGGTACTCGATGTACGGGATTCTCTAGTCACGTGGGAGCTCGGCTCTCTCGACCTGGGGTCCATTCGCTCGACCCTGGGTCGTCCGTCTCGCTCGAGTCGCTGGGTCGATCGACCTCCATCACTCCCGTGGGTTGCTAGGTCTTTGAAGGCGATCCTTCCTTCGGCCCTGTGAGCTCTTTGAGTCGAACCAAAGGCTGATGCTGGTCGTTCGTGAAGACCTCCGAAGGAATCTGCTTTTGACTAGACACCATCTTAGCTAACGCATCGGCCGCCTCATTGAGGCGTCACGGGTCGTGTTTGAGCTCTAGTCCGTCAAACTTGTTCTAGAGCTTGCGAACCTCCCGGCAGTAGAGCGCCATGGTGTCGGTCCGACAACTGGACTCTTTCATGATTTGGTCGACCACGAGTTGGGAGTCGCCCCGGATCTCCAGCCGCCGGATACCAAGCTCGATGGCGATCTTGAGCCTGTTTATGAGTGCCTCGCATTCGGCAACATTATTTGATGCGGGGAAATGTAAACGAATTGCATATTTCATATGTACCCCGCATGGAGAGACGAAGACAAGGCTGACACCCGCACCCATCCACATGAGTGACCCGTCGAAGTACATGATCCAGTACTCCTGGTCGACCGGAGTAGGTGGGAGTTGTGCCTCGGTCCACTTCGCCATGAAGTCAATGAGGACCTTGGACTTAATGGCCGCTTGAGGCTGGTACACGACATCGTGCCCCACCAGCTCGAGCGCCCACTTGGCAACCTTGCCCACCGAGTCCCTGTTCTGTATAATTTCTCAGAGCGGAAAGGAACTCACGATATGTATCGGGTGGGAGTCGAAGTAGTGCCGGAGCTAGCACCTTGCCACCATCACCGCATAGAGGATCTTAAGGATCTGCGGGTACCTGGTCTTCGAATCGGATAGGACTTCGCTGATGTAGTAGATAGGGTACTGGACCTTGAGGGTGTGCACCTCTCTTTCTCGCTCGACCATGAGTGCCGAGCTCACGACTTTAGTCGTCGCGGCTATGTACAACAGCAGCACCTCTCCTGGGAACGGGGGCGTCAACACGGGTGCGCTGCTCATGATGCGCTTGACGTCATCAAGGGCGAACTGCGCCTCAGGGGTCCACTCAAACTGGTCGGACTTCTTCAGAAGCCTGTACAGCGGGAGCACTCTCTCGCCGAGGCGCGAGATGAAACGGCTCAACGCCGCCAGACCGCCCGTAAGCCATTGCATCCCCTTGAGGTTCTGAACCAGACCCATCCGTTTGATCGTGAAGATCTTCTCTGGATTGGTCTCGATGCCGCGTTGGGAAATGATAAGCCCAAGGAGCATGCCCCTTGGGACCCCAAAAACGCACTTCTCGAGGTTAAGTTTGACGTCGTTTGTGCGTAGTTTGGCAAAGACATGCTCAAGATCGGCCATGAGGGTGTATGCCTTTTTAGACTTGACGACAATGTCGTCCACATTGGCTTCAATCCTGCGGCCAATCAAATGGTCGAAGCACCGTTGCATGCAACGCTGAAACATCGCACCGACGTTCTTGAGCCTGAAAGGCATCGTTACGTAGCAGTAAGAGCTGAACAGCGTGATGAAAGATGTCGCGAGTTGGTCGGATTCTTTCATTGCGATTTGGTGGTACCCCGAGTAGGCATCTAGAAAGCAAAGGGTTTCACACCCCGCTGTCGAGTCAACTATCTGGTCGATGCGTGGCAAAGGAAAAGGATCCTTCAGACATGCCTTGTTCAGGCTCGTATAGTCACAACACATCCTCCATTTCCCGTTCTTCCATACAAGAACAGGATTATCTAACCATTCCGGGTGATACACCTCCTTGATGAACCCGGCGGCCTACAGCTTCACGATCTCCTCCCTGATTGCTCTGTGCTTCTCCTTGTCAAATCAGCGCAGACGTTGCCTCACCGGCTTGGAGCCTGGCCTGATGTTCAAGGAGTGCTCAGCGACTCCACTCGGTATGCCAGGCATGTCCGAGGGCCTTCCACGCTAAAACATCAGCGTTCGCGCGGAGAAAGTCGACGAGCTCGCTTTTCTATTTGGGAGTGAAGGACGTCCCCACTCTCACGTCTTCTCCTTGTTGCCCTCGGGTTTGATCTGCACTTCTCTGGTGTCCTTCGCTGGCTTGAATGAGGCGTCCTTGTGGTTGGCGTCGGGAGCCCCCTCCTCGAGGTGAGTGCGGATAGCCTCGAGCTCCCCGGCAGAGGCCACTGTTGCCGCAGCGAGGTCGCCCTTCTTCGTCTCGCACTGGAAGGCGCATTGAAGGGACGCGCTAACAGTGATGACCCCTTTAGGCCCCAGCATCTTGAGCTTCAAGTAGGTGTAATTGGGGACAGCCATGAACTTGGCGTAGCACGGACGCTCCAAGAGAGCGTGATCCACTCCTAGGAAGTTGACAACCTCAAAGACAAGGGTCTCAGTGCGAGCCCTTTGTGGGGTCGAGCGAGGCGTAGCGAGCCCTCGACCACTTGGGGGTCGAGCGGAACGCAATCGGCCTTCGACCCCTGAGGGGTGTCGACCAAATCGGGGGAGCGGCCCGGCCTTTGCGGCCAAGGTTTGACCGTCGCGAAGACGCTTTTTGTGGGGGCCTACACAGGTGACGCCTTGGGGGCGATCCAGCAGGTCCTTTGGACCGGACGCGTGTGGGTTCCTAGGTGGTGCCACGTGGCACCCTGTTTTCTACCCTCGACAACGTGTGCCCAACCGCTGCAAATCCGCTCTCTATGCGAGCGCCGCCGAGCCTACACGATGACACCATCTACCAGCTGGTGCACTCTGTCTGTAGCAGCCTTAGGCCCTCCACAGTGGGGCATCGACACCGATGCCCAAACACAGTTTTTTTGTTTTCGGCATCGCTCCTAACACTGTGCCATACGATGCCGATGCCCAAAAACTGGGATTCGGAGCACGTACTTGTGCCGATGCCCATAGAGTAAAAAAAACTCCTTCTTTACTGTTGCACATGTGATGAGGATTTTATCTCTGTGCGAAACTACTGGTCGTTGAGACTAAGAAATATTTTTCCCTGACATAGTAGGACCATATTTACAGAGGGGATCAGTGCTCATCATTGTGCAAGTTATGTTCCGCTCCTAGTTTTATCACCTACGGGACCAGTTTTGATGTGGGGAGCGCTCCCCATTGTGGAGGGTCTTACTCTCCCCATCGGAGCCCATCCCCGCCAATCGTGGGCATGCCCCTCTGCCCATCGGGCGGTGAAGACAACAACGTGTCACGTGTGAACAGTACAATGTATGGAAGGCAGACCGTTGATCTTGTCTTGGGTAAAGGGCAGGTTGTCATCGTGGATAATGATTAATGGGCACGGGAAACGAGGAGAGCGAGACCGGATGGGAAGGCGAGGCCACGACAGGCATAGCGCACCTGCTGCTATCTGGCATCATCGTGTGATCTTGATAGGGCCCGCATGGAGAGTGGTTGTGCGCGCGTGTGGAGGGCGGTTGTGCGGCGGCGTGGCGCGTGGAGAGTGGCGGGGCATTATGGATCTAATTGACATAATATAAATAAATTATGGATGTAGAGGGTCAATATAAAGTTTATGGAGCTAGATGACCATTCAAGGATAGTTTAGGGACCCATATGATCATTTTGAGTGTTCGTGTACCTATACGACTTTACTTAAATAGTTTATGGATCCATGGTGCATTTCACTCTTGAAAATAGTAAGACAATGAGAGAAAAAATCGATATGAATGATAGAATTAAGGTGGGAGCTATTGAATCTAATCTAGTATTTATAATTCTATATAAAAAATCAAAGTACAAAATAATTCAATGCTTTCAGTTGACAAAAACTTAGAAAATATGCAGACCCTGAAGAAATAGATTGCGTGTAGCCATAATCTCGTTACTTCCTCACAAAAAAATAATAATCTCGTTACTTTAATGGAACCTTGTTTTGCTTACATGCTTAGAAGTGGTCTAGCTACGATTTGTTTCTCAAGAATTGAGCACCACACATCGGTTGCTATACAGTGGTCCGACATATTGGTTTGTAATTATTATAGCATCTCGAGCAGAATTGTTAAAATAGATACTATATCTAGACACTACCTGAAAATCTACAAATTGGAAAAATAAAACAGCTCTAACAAAGTATCTGGATTGATATACACCTAAAATTTTTAACACATGACCTATTTTTCTATCTCTTGAACCCAAATATAGAGATTCACTTCCTTACAACCTAAAACTTATGTCCACGCGTGTCAAATCCGAACCGCCAACCACGGAGATTTCTGCCCCCACCTCCATTCTCCATCCTGCCAACCACAGGATCTAGCTGTCAAGACCTTACCATTGGCTAAATGCCCTACGCATCGTCCCCCTTAACGACGCCACCCTATCCTACCGCCAAATATGGTGCCACCCATAGGCCAAGTTCTGTCATCCCCCTCTGAAAGGATCGAGTGACCGAGAGAGGGGGGGGGGGGAGGGCTTGAATCGGTAACTCACACTATGTACCAAATTCGCCAATTCTAAAAACCTACCACTTAAAACAACTCCTACACAATTCTAGTGATGATCACACTAGCACGATAATGAACCTATGAAAGGAACAACAACCTAAGCATAGTAGTGGATCACACAAGGGAATATAACTCATATGCAAGTTATTATTGAAGACACGCGGAAGAACACAACAAGCTAGCAAAGGAGTCTACTCATGCAAAGCTACTAAATCAACAAGCACATGGAAGACACACAAGCATGAGTAGCACAATACATACTAGGGTGATCAAACAAGCCAAAACAACTCCTATACATGCTAGTGATCAAGTATGAAAGCTAACCACTACTAGCAAGTAAAGAAGCCTATTCATGCAAGTCTACTAGGTAGTCCACTAGAACAAGGTAAGCACACAAGCATGAATAGCACAGTATGTAAGAGCGAAAAGTAAAGCATCATAGTAAGGAGTAGAGTAAGAGATAGCTCATAATTTTTTCCCGAGGTCTCAAAAGGATGGCGCCTTCCCCTACTCCTTGTTGGACCACACCCGCCGGAGTCCCGGTCCCTCCCGCCACCAATGTGGAGTTCTCGCCCAGGAGCCCGCAATTACTCCCGGAGTGAAGATACAGTGCGGATCACCGCTGCCACCAAGGCACAAGCTCGCCTTCCTCGAGAACTTGCCAGACTCCCCGAGCCGACTCGGGTGCTCACTAGCGATGCCCCTTTCACCGGCGGGCTCAAACCGTGTATAAATGTGTGACGGCCTTCACAACCGATCACGATAGGCTCGATCACCGACACCTAACGGGTCTAGGTCTCACCATAAACAAAGAGTAACAACCTAGATCACACCGTCAAGGACACCTAGCCTTAGATGTGCAAGATCACTTCATGTTCCTCTCACTAGCACTCTCAAGATATGCAATATCTCCTCCTAGTGCTCTCCTCTTTTTCTCTTGACTCTTACCAAATGCTCCAAGCAATTCCACTGGCCAAGAGGGGTCTCCAAGACCCCAGCAACGAAGTTGTATAGGCTTCCAACCTCCAACTAGTCGTTGCTCCATGAAATCAGCTTTCTGGGCCTACTAACCGGATTGTCCGGTCACTGCAGACTTCAGTTCCAATGGTTCTGCCCCCTCTGCTGACTTCCACTGACCGGACCATCCAGTTAGTTGACCGGACCGTCCGGTCTATTTCTCTCTCCAGTCCAGAAACATTTTCAGCGCTGCTTCCTCGCTACCCAAGTCTCAGACCTACTGACCAGACCGTTCGGTCTCTAGGTCTTCCAGACTTGGCAGTTTCCTTGCTACTCGCTGTAGGCTCCGGACAAAACCTCTTAGTGATCGTACAGTCCGGTCATCACTGACCCCTCTGTCGGATCACTTCGTCCAGAAGCTGAAACTCCTCGTCCTCGCTTGACTTTATTTCCCGGCTTCTCCGAACAGCTCCTTGGCTTCTCACCTAGTGCCTGTGATTTCACCGAGCAAACTTGCACATCACCGACTAGACATGACCTAAGAGAAATGACCTAGGCCCCCTTGATAGTCCTGTTTTTCCTATGGACTCAAAGCCCTAACAACTAGACAAGTGTTCCCAACACTTGCTCCTTATCTTGTCCTTCACTTTGATCCATGTCCATCAACCCTTGGACTCCGTCAAGATCACAAGCCTCCATGCTTGCGGTCATTGCCATCAACCGCCAAGGCCGCCGTCAACAATCATCATAGAGTAGAAGAGGTTTCCTAGATGAACAACACTCTGTAGACATTAGTCACATTTCATGATTGTCATTCATCACCAAAACATTCATACCTTGAGGTGACCTCAATGGTCATGATCCTTAGAATCTCCCCCTTCCTCCTTTTTGCTGATGGATGACAACCACTACTTATGATGATCCAAAACGGACGAATAACAAGGAACCAAAGGAAAAGAAAGGAATGAAAGGATTACCTTGGTCCTTACCTTGAAAGTAGTCTCCCCCTTAGAATGTGCTAGGTGTTGAGGGAGAACTACCCAATCACGTAGGGCACTTGATATCTATCTTGAGTTGAATTTTGCGCCCGTCTTGGCGTTGTGGTTGATGATCTTATCGAAGTAGACATGCACCAAGGATGTAGATGTTCATGTCGATGTAGGTGTTTGTTGTTGTTGTAGATATGCACCATTGTTGTTCTTCTCCATGTTGGTGTAGATTTTCATCTTGTCATGATCTTCATATGTACTCCAAGTGAACATGCACCATTGTCTTGATCATCTTCATTTGATCTTCTTGTTCTTCTCTATCTTTCCTTCTCCTCTTGACTTGGCTTTCGAATCTTTATGTTCTTCTCCCCCTTTGTGTTATTGATCTAGACTTGGCTTTTAGATCTTCATGTCCTTCTCCCCCTTTGTCACCTATCACCAAAAACCAAAGACAAAAACACAAGACAACCAACGAGCAAATAATAAATTCCAAGAGTTGGGAAAACTCCCCCTTTCATGGTGCTCCTTCTTGGTCATGATAGTGTTTCACCATAGCCTCCCCTACACACAAGACTCAACAAAATATTTCCTCAAAGATGCGATGGTTAGTCATTAGTGTGTTGGGAATATATGAGTCATTTGTCTTTGAGCCGCACGAGTAGATTTAACCTCGGAGCTCGTTTCAACATGACTCAATGGGCATGAAGTACAAAGTTCACTATGTGATCATCTAGAGGGTCATATACTTATATTGTAAATAAGCAACTCCCCCTAGAAACATGCTTGAAAGCATGTAAGGTATCATAATGCAAAATGCATGAATGCAAAGAATGCAAATGTAAATGCAACAAGTATACAAATGCATGATGCGATGTAAAGGAAAGAGAGAGAAAGGCTACAAACCAAAATGCCAACGACGAGTTGTTCCCTTCTTGGGCTTACTCACAATGGACCATTCTTCAAAGCCTTGAGCACACCATGAACCACCATCCCAAGCTTAACCCACGTCCATTGCTATCTCAAGGAGGTCTGAAGTTGACCTACAAGCTAAGAGAAACAAACACAAACCAAAGGCACAAGCAACAAACAAAATAAACAAGGCTATACATATTAACAAGAGATAAGCTTTAGGGTTACACATGTGAAGTTTGAAAGGTCGAGAACATTGAGTTCTCCCCTTAGCTTGTTGAAGGTCTTCTCGTTGAGTGGCTTGGTGAAAATATCCGCCAATTGTTCATGAGTCCGCACACTCACTAGCTCAATATCCTTCTTCTCAACCTAGTCTCTTATGAAATAATGCTTGACTTGAATATGCTTTGCATAACCATGATCTCCGGTTTTGAGGGCCATTTTGATTGCCGCTTCACTATCACAATATAATGGCATTTGAGTGAAGTTGAGGCCATAATCTGAGAGAGTTTGCCTCATGTAGAGAAGTTGTGCTCAACAAGCTCCCATTACCATACACTCCGCTTTGGCTGTAGATAGAGCCATCGAGTTTTGCTTCTTTGAGCTCCAAGATACTAGAGATCTTCCAAGAAATTAGCAACCTCACTTTGCTTCCCGTGAAGTCTGAGTCCGAATACCCAAGTAACTCAAAGCTTATTCCTCTAGGATACCATAATACCATGGTAGGTGTGTACTTGAGGTATCTCAATATTCTCTTTACGGCCTTCAAATGGGACTCCTTTGAATTTGCTTGATAGCGTGCATACAAGCACACACTAAACATGATGTCCGGTCTTGAGGCGGTGAGATAGAGCAAGGACCCAATCATTGATCTATAGAGCTTGGGGTTCACCGGTTTACCCTTTGCATCATCATCCAAGGGTTTGCTAGTTGCCATAGGTGTATGCAAGGGCTTGCAATTTTCCATGTTGAATCTCCTGAGAAGATCCTTGGTATACTTCTCTTGATAGATGAAGTTCCCTTCTCTAAATTGTTTGACTTGAAAACCAAGGAACACATGCAACTCTCCAATCATTGACATTTGAAATTCCCTAGCCATTATCTCCCGGAACTCTTCATTGAACTTCTCATTGGTTGACCCATAGATGATATCATCCACATAGATTTGGCACACAAAGAGGTCCTTTCCAACATGCCTTGTGAACAAGGTGTTGTCAATGCTTTCAATGGTGAATCCATTCTTGAGTAGGATGTTCTTCAAATGTTCATATCATGCCCTTGGTGCTTGCTTGAGGCCATAGAGAGCTTTCTTCAATTTGTACACATGTCTTGGATGTTTAGGATCCTCAAACCCTGAAGGTTGTTCCACATAGAATTTTTTATTGATCTCTCTATTCAAGAAGGCACTTTTGACATCCATTTGAAAGAGCTTGAAGCCATTGTGTGATGCATAGGTAAGTAAGATCCGAATAGCTTTAAGACAAGCCACGAGAGCAAAGGTTTCTTTAAAGTCAATGCCCGCCACTTGAGAATGTCCCTTAGAAATTAGACGAGCCTTGTTCTTGACAATTGCCCCTTTCTCATCTTGCTTGTTCTTGAAGACCTACTTGATGCCAACCACATTATGATTCTTGGGCCTCTCAACAATTTCCATACTTTGCACCTCTTGAAGTTATTCAATTCTTCTTGCATAACCATCACCCACTTGTGATCATCCATAGCTTCATCAATGGTAGTGGGCTCAATCAAAGAGACGAAGGAGAAGTTCTCAATTGAAATATTTGCCTCATCATCATTTTCTTCACCATTTTCTTCATTCACATAGTTGGGCTTGTATTGATTTCTCCTTGTCCTCACTACTTGAGATGAGATCTGATGAGGACATCACTCCTATGGATACACACAACACTCCTCCAATTCTGGACTTGCAAGGTCCAATGACTAGAGCTCGTGCACGCCGACTAAATTTAGAGCTGAGCTTGTTCTTACGTTCTTCGCTATATGTTACTTTTGAGAATGGTTTGCTACCTAATGATTATTTTATGATTAGAAACCATGGAGAGGACCAGGAGATGATGGGAGAAGAAGTTGGGAATGTGGAGGACCAGCAAGGGCTTGGAAGCCAAAGTGGAGGTCCAATCAAAACCGACTTCGAGTCTGTTTCGGAGCGCAGGACCAGTCTGCACTACAAAGGTCGCCCAGGTCGCCCAGGACATTCTATATACACGCGGAAAGATAAGGAGAAGACCTTTCCAATGCCGCTGGCCTCATATCAAAATCTATCGGGAGTCATCAGGAATCGTCAAAATAAGAGAGAGTCCAGAATCTATGTCGGTGCTGCGTCGCCTATTTTTGATCTTTAAGCTTTGTATCTAGTTGAGCCCAATTAGGGGCACGTCCAGAGGGTCTTGCACGATCCTAGGGTCTTCATATACAGATGCCGCCGCACCATTAGGGTTCGGGTTTTTCTTAGATCAATTCTGTTCATAAACAGTGTCACCGTTCATCGGTTTGTGAGACCTCAACTTCATGAGATTAATCATACATCTGCAATTGTGTTGCATTCTTCATTGTTCTTGCTTGTGTTCTTGATTCGCAGGCAGGGATTAGCCTTCTCGGCGAGGTCAATCGTCCTTGGATGGTTGATACCCAGAGGAGACGTCGTGCTGCGATTGCGGGGTTTAGAACGTGATGTTCTGAAACCGGATCGATTTGTGTGTCGCCTCCGACCAAATCAACTTACCAAGAACCTTTTGGAAGATCGGGAACCCTTTTTCACATCAAGTGGTAATCAGAGCTTCAGGTGCACCGTCAGGTTCGCACTACCCTTTAGTTTTGTTTTCGTGTTCTTCCTATCGTCCACAGAAAAGCCAAAAAAAAAAATTCCCCCGCCCAAAACCACGTGTTTAGCCTTTGCATATTTCAATTTCAGAGTCCGTAGTGTTGAGTTTGTGCTCTAGTTCTTGTTTAGTCACTGGTTTAGTTTGTGTTTTTATTGTCAGTAGTGTTTGCCTTGCAACCCTAGCCGCCATCCCTTCCACCACCCTTCTGTTTTGTCGGCTTTGTGTGCTAGGGTTGATTGATCAACATGCCCACCCTAATCCCACCCTAAACACCTCGGATCAATTCTTATAAATTCCACTTTCCGCTGCATCCACCCCGCCAAAAAAATCCCTATCCGACCCCAAACCTGACTCGGATTTCGCTCAAACTCTGGGTTTCTTCAGAACCGATTCCGACACCCCTTCGATAAAACAGCCATAACTTTTCACTCAGTTGTCCATTTTGGCTAAAATTTTTACACAAGATTCTTGACAAAAAGTTGAGCATACCCACACTAAGCTACGCCCTGTGTGCCCTCATCAAAAAATTCAAAAAAATCGGGAAGATAAAGAAAAATTCATTCAAGTTGAAACCCGACGTTTTCTGAAACTTCAAGATTTTCTGTAGGCCACGTCCTAGCTCTGTTTGAGCTGAAATTTTTTGTGGTTTCTCCCCCTTTGCTAGTGAGTTGGGAAAAAATATCAAAACAATAAAATAAAAAAAAGAAATTTGGGATTCCAACTAGTGCTCCATCTAGCCCCCTGGAATTTCTGAGTTTGGCTGTTTTGCACTTAGCCCCTTATCGACTGTGTGACTTTGTTTCCTTGTTTCTTCTTTGCTATCACTACTATTCTAGGACATAGTTAGACCAGCAACTAGGGACAAGTTACTTGGACACTTATTCAGTTTTACTATCTGTTTTTGATTTATGTGCCACTCACATATATATATTTGGCCTTCCTAGCTCTACATATTTCTTGTGGACAGCACACAGGTTATTTTGTAACCCTTGCAATCATGGAACACACCTCCCTGGTATCCTTTGCTTTGTTTTTTTTCAGAACTTTGTAAGAGCTTTGCAAGAAGCTTCCTTTTGCTGTGTTGAGAGGCACCACTGCTTAGTAGTTTTGTAGGGATAACCTTCACTTTTTGTTTTCTATTTTGGTGATTCTGATGCCAGGAAGTGATGGAGAGGGTGCTTCGCCCTCAAAATTTGATGAGTGCGTGAGCCAAATTCAGCTACAGAAGGCTTTGCAGGCGGTTCAGAGTGATTTGGCAGAGACGCTCACTAGGGCCGTCACCGACACCGTCACCAAGCTTCACCTGGGAGAAAGCATTGAGCGGTTGGATAAGAGAGTCTCTAAGTTAACCGATCAGGTTGTCGAATTGGGGACCGCTCACAAGACCACCAACACCAACACCAACAACGACGTTGAAGATGATCATGATGAAGAAATGGTGTTTAAGACTGATGGCACCGTCGATAGGTCAGCTACAAGGACCGCAAGGTTACGACGTCGTTTGCAACGTAACCCTCAAGGTATGTGTGGTTTGAACAATCACAACCGTCGCACACAAGGTAACCATGCTCCAGATGACCCGTATGCTAAAATTAAGTTTTCAATTCCTTCGTTTTCGGGTCAGTACGATGGTGATGCTTACCTTGATTGGGAAATGACTGTAGAACAAAAATTTAATGCTCACCTTGTTCCTGAACAACATTGAGTTAGACAAGCCACTAGTGAGTTTAAGAACTTTGCTATTGTTTGGTGGAGTGGTCTAGCTGCTGAAACTGATTTTGCCTACTACTTGGGAAGAACTTAAGGTAGCAATGCGTGATCGTTTTGTTCCTCCTTCTTTTTATAGAGAGATTCGTAATAAACTACAGCGTTTAGATCAAGGAGATAAAACTGTTCAGGAGTATTTTAGTGAGCTTCAGAAGGGTTTGATTCGTTGTGCTGTGGTTGAAAAGTTGAGGATCAGATTTGCCGCTTTTATTCTGGTTTGAGAAAAGAAATTCAGGACATCCTTCATTATAAAGAATTTTATACCTTCAACTAGTGTATCCAGTATGCTATGCTTGCAGAGAAAGAATCACAGGGACTTTTCCAGGCTTTTGAGGAGTACAGCAAGTCCAGGATTTTCTATCCACCATGGCCGATGGGGACTTCGGGGCTGCCCAAGCCATCTTTCCGGCCGCCCCCACCAGCTAGTGTTGTTTCTGCAGCACCAAGATCAGCCCCTGGCCCTTCTACGCGCTCAGGTAAAAATTCTGTGCAGGTACCGGCTAGTAGTGCCTCCTCTGTTGCTTCAACGAGACGCACTACAGGGATTCAGTGCCACCGCTGCCATGGTCTTGGTCATGTGCAGAAAGATTGCCCAAGTAGGCGGGCATATATGGCGACAGATGATGGCGGTTACATGAGCACCTCCGATGTGGAGGATGAGGAGGAGGATGTCGCTGCTACCACCGGTGACCTTGTCCTTGGAGGCGGAGATACCACGGGCTACATGAATATTATTGTGCAGTGTGTGCTTAGCACACAAATCCAGCAGCCCGAGATAATGCAGCGACATAACTTGTTCCAGATTTTCTTCGTCATCAAGAACCGCCGAGCACGTGTCATCATTGATGGAGGAAGCTGCAACAATTTGATGAGTTCCGATGTGGTTAAGAAGCTTGATTTGACCACACACCCACATCCACATCCATACTACATTCAATGGTTAAATGACTCTGGAAAAGCTAAGGTAATACAAACTTGCAGAGTTCCTTTTTCCATTGGTTCCCATGTGGATTCTATTGATTGTGATGTTGTACCCATGCAAGCTTGTTCACTTTTATTGGATAGACCTTGGGAATTTGATAATGATGTTGTACACCATGGTAAAAGTAATAAGTACACATTTATGCATAAAGGAACTAAAATTACTTTGTTACCAATGATCCCTGCTGAAATTATACAAGCTGATTTAGAACGAGCTGCTAGTTTGAAAAATAAAGGCCCTGAAATTCAGCAACCTGTTAATTCTGATTCTACACCAAGTAATATTAATGATTCTTCAAGTTCTAAGGGTGCTGGAATTAAATTACAAGGTCGTTTATGTCTTGCCACAAAATCTGAGCTTGCTGAAATTTCTGCTGATGATATTTGCTATGCTTTGATATGCAAACAAGCCTTATTTTTGCTTGGTGATATTGCTTCTAGTGCTTTGCCTCCTGCTGTCACTAACCTTTTGCAGGAGTATAAGGATGTTTTCCCAGCTGAGATACCCCCGGGATTGCCACCTTTGAGAGGGATTGAGCATCAAATTGATTTGATTCCTGGTGCTACTTTGCCAAACCGTGCTGCTTATAGGACCAACTCTGAGGAGACTAAGGAGATACAACGACAAGTCCAAGACCTTTTGGATCGTGGGTATGTTCGTCAATCACTTAGTCCTTGTGCTGTTCCTGTACTTTTGGTTCCTAAGAAAGATGGTTCTTGGCGTATGTGTGTACATTGTAGAGCCATTAATAACATTACTATTAGGTATCGTCATCCTATTCCTAGGCTAGACGACATGCTTGATGAGTTATGTGATGCTATAATTTTTACTAAAATTGATTTGCGTAGTGGCTACCATCAAATTAGAATGAAACTTCGAGATGAATGGAAAACAGCTTTCAAAACCAAATTCGAGTTGTATGAGTGGTTAGTAATGCCTTTTGGTTTAACTAATGCACCCAGTACTTTCATGCGTTTAATGAATGAGGTTTTAAGACCTTTTATTGGCAAATTTGTGGTGGTTTATTTTGATGATATCTTGATTTATAGCAAATCCATGGATGATCATATGATTCATTTGCGTGCTGTTTTTGATGCTTTGCGAGTTGCACGTTTATTTGGTAATCTTGAGAAGCGCACCTTTTGCACGGCTCGAGTCTCTTTTCTTGGCTATGTCGTGACTCCACAAGGAATTGAGGTGGATGAGGCGAAGATTGAAGCCATAAAGAGCTGGCATGTACCAAAAACTATCACACAGGTGAGGAGTTTTCTTGGTCTTGCAGGTTTCTACCGCCTCTTTGTCAAAGATATCAGCACCATTGCTGCACCATTGCATGAGTTGACAAAGAAGTGCGTTGACTTCCATTTTGGTAAGGTACATCATGAGTCTTTTGATGCTTTGAAGGACAAACTTACACATGCACCATTGCTGTAATTACCCAATTTTGATAAGACTTTTGAGCTTGAATGTGATGCCAGTGGTATAGGCATTGGTGCTGTTTTGATGCAAGATGGTAAACCTGTTGCATACTTTAGTGAGAAAATTACTGGACCTGTTTTGAATTATTCCACGTATGATAAGGAACTATATGCACTTGTACGTTCTTTAGAGACGTGACGTCATTATTTGTTGCCCAAAGAATTTGTTATTCATTCTGATCATGAATCACTTAATTATATTCGTTCTCAATGCAATTTGAACTATAGACATGCTAAATGGGTTGAGTTTATTGAGTCTTTTCCTTATATTATTAAACATAAGAAAGGGAAGGATAATGTGATTGTTGATGCTTTATCTAGGCGATATACTTTGTTGTCTCAACTTGATTATAGAATTTTTGGACTTGAGGCAATTAAAGAACAATATGTTGCTGATGTTGATTTTAAAGATGTATTGCTGCACTGTAAAGAAGGTCGTGCTTGGAACAAATTTGTGTTGAATGATGATTTCTTGTTTCGAGCTAACCGCCTATGCATTCCAGTTGGTTCCGTTCGTCTTTTGTAGGGGATTTAGTGTGGTTATACTTGAGGAAGGATAGATTTCTAGAATTGAGAAAGTCTAAACTAATGCCTAGAGCTGATGGTCCATTCAAAATAATAGAGAAGATTAATGATAATGCATACAAACTTGAGTTGCCTCCTGAGTTTGGGGTTAGTCCGACTTTTAACATTTCAGATTTGAAACTATACTTGGGAGAAGAGGATGAGCTTGAGTCGAGGACGACTCTACTTCAAGAGGGGGAGGATGATGAGGACATCACTCCTATGGATACACACAATACTCCTCCAATTCTGGACTTGCAAGGTCCAATGACTAGAGCTCGTGCATGCCGACTAAATTTAGAGGTGAGCTCGTTCCTACGTTTTTCGCTATATGTTACTTTTGAGAATGGTTTGCTACCTAATGATTATTTTATGATTAGAAACCATGGAGACGACCAGGAGATGATGGGAGAAGGAGTTGGGAACGTGGAGGACCAGCAAGGGCTTGGAAGCCAAAGTGGAGGCCCAATCAAAACCGACTTCGAGTCTGTTTCGGGACCCAGGACCAGTCTGCACTAAAACGGTCGCCCAGTACGCATACGGACTCGGATTTGGATGTTCTACATATGCACGGAAAGATAAGGAGAAGAACTTTCCAATGCCGCCGGACTCATGTCAAAATTCATCGGAAGTCATCGGAAATCGTCAAAACAAGAGAGAGTCCAGAATCTATGTCGGTGCTGCGTCGCCTATTTTTGGCCTTTGGGCTTTGTATCTAGTTGAGCCCAATTAGGGGCGCGTCCAGAGGGTCTTGCATGACCCTAGGGTCTTTATATACAGCCGCCGCCGCACCATTAGGGTTTGGGTTTTGCTTAGATCAATTCTGTTCATAAACAGTGTCGTCGTTCATCGGTTTATGAGACCCCAACTTCGTGAGATTAATCATACATCTGCAATTGTGTTGCATTCTTCATTGTTCTTGCTTGTGTTCTTGATTCGCAGGCAGGGATTAGCCTTCTCGGTGAGGTCAATCATCCTTGGACGGTTGATAACTAGAGGAGACGTCATGCTGTGATTGCGGGGTTTAGAACGTGCTGTTCTGAAGCCAGATCAATTTGTGTGTCACCTCCGACCAAATCAACTTACCAAGAACCTTTTGGGAGATCAGGAACCCTTGTTCACATCAAGATCCCAATGATCAAGTCACAAGAATGATCCTTGTTTATGGCTTTGGGTCTAGGATGATGTTCTTGTTGAGTGGGAGGAGGTCTAGGTGATGTATCTTGTGCATCATGAGTTGCTTGCTCTCTTGATATATGAGTATCTTGGATTCTTAGAGAGGTGGAAGAGTCACTCTTATGCTTTCTTGTTTTGGAATTTGAGCTTGAAGTGGATGGGAGGGTATCTTGTGAAGAGCTTGGAGAAGTAGCTTGTGGTGAAGTGTGTGGGGAGGCTTGTGGCTCACTTCTCACTTGGGTTTCCTCATCACTTGGTGGGTGAACTCTCACTGAATTTTGGGAGGAGCTAGAAGGTGTGTTAATGACATCTTTGGCTGGTTCTTGCACCTCAGAGGAGGTGGTTGGTTGAGGTGGTGTAGTAGAGGGTTTACCAATATCATCATCATTGGCCTCGTGGGGTAAAACTTCGCCCACGGGCATGTTCCTCAAAGCTTCCATCATAGGCTCATCTCCAATGTTCACTTCATGAAATTCATCTCCCTTTTGAGAACCATTTGACTCATCAAATTGCACGTCATAGGATTCTTCCACACAACCTGTGGCTGAGTTGTAGACCCTATATGCCTTAGAAGTCCCTGAGTATCCAACAAGAATGCCTTCATCAGTTCTGCTTTCAAACTTCCCGGGCTTCCTCCTTTTCTTGAGAATGTAGCAAGTGTAGCCAAAGACCCGAAAATAGGAAACATTTGGTTTCCGTTCAACCAATAGCTCATAGGGTGTCTTCTTCAATAGCCAGTGGAGATAGACACAGTTCGAGGTGTAGCAAGTTGTGTTGATTGCTTCAGCCTAAAACCTCTCATGAGTTCTATACTCATCCAACATGGCACGAGCAAGAGTGATGAGTTTCTTGTTCTTCCTCTCCACTACTCCATTCTGCTCGGGAGTATATGTAGCAGAGAATTCATGCTTGATTCCCTACTTGTCACAATATTCCTCTAGTGTTGTGTTCTTGAACTCAGTCCCATTGTCACTCCTTATCTTCACAATATTGACCATGAATTTATTCTTTGCTCTTCTTGCAAACTTGTTGAAGATATCACTTGCTTGAGACTTGTCCACAAGAAAGAAGTTCCAAGTGTATCTTGTGAAGTCATCCACAATCACCAAGCAAGATAGGTTCCCTCCTAGACTCTTGTAATGTGTTGGCCTAAACAAGTCCATGTGCAAGAGCTCCAGAGGACGAGATGTAGACATGAAATACTTGGTGGGATGTGAAGATGCAACTTGCTTTCCAGCCTGACAAGCACTGCACAGTTTGTCCTTCTCAAAGGTCACATCCTTGATTCCTTCAAATAGATTCCTCTTGACCACTTTTCTGAGCTGATTCATTCCAACATGTGCCAGTCTTCTATGCCACAACCATCCCTTAGTTGCCTTAGTGAAGAGGCAATTACTTGGTGACATGTTACTTGATTTGAAGTCCGTGACATGCAAGTTCCCATGCCTCACTCCATGAAATACCAGCTGTTTCATTGAATTTTCAATCATTGCACTATCCTCATCAAATGTGCACTTGAAACCCATGTCATAGAGTTGACCAATAGACAGGAGGTTGAAGTTGAGGGTTTCCACAAGAAAGACCTTGGAGAGATGGAGGTCCTCAGTAATGGCCACCTTTCCTGATCCTCTAACTCTTCCTTTTGAGTTATCCGCAAAAGTCACCTTCTCACTGTCTTCGTCTTAATTAAATGGTGGTGAACATGGTTGGCTTCCCGGTCATGTATTGGGTGCACCCACTGTCAAGAATCCAATGAGTACCTCCACTCTTATAGTTGACCCTGGTGGTAGCCATAAGACAAGCACTAGAGGAAGAAGGGTTAGTATCCAAGGAATTACTTGATTGACTAGCACTAACCTCATCACGTCGAGTAATAAGTCTATCCTCATAGATAGGGATTCTTGCAATCCCTTGCCGAAGTCTCCTTCTGATGGGATAGTGAGGAGCACGATACCTCCAATGTCCATGACCATCCCCCATATGCACATTGTCGAGGTCGATATAATAATGGGGAGGATCATAGAGGCCAGTGACGTGCTCAAGCGCATGTCCCACTTGTGAGTGGAGCAGAAGTATCATCTCCATTGCCCTCCCGATTGAGAGCTCATACCTTCTGTTGACTACCTCCTCAAGTAAGAAACCCCTCTCAGAAGTTGTGATTTATAACAGGAGTCTATCAATCACTTCATATGATGGGATCCTTTGAAGACCTATGAATGAGTTTATCCTACACACAAGATCATAAATGCTTAAGAGAGTATCACAGAGGTCATCATTCAAATTTCTCACAAATTCACCAAGTTGAAAGATGAGATCCTGTTGGTGAGCTTGACGAAGATGCCAAAGTCAATCTTGTGGCGGAGGAGGTGGAGGCGCCAGAGCCGTAGTGGTGAGATTGATCATCTCTAATGATTGTGTGAGCATTGTTGTTGGCGCTCCCCCTACACCAATGCGTGGTCCACCCGAAGTGCCTGGAGTAGAACTTGGAATGACACTTGGGGTAGAGCTTGATGAAGCACCTGATGAAGAGCTTGGTGTAGGTCTTGATCCGACAGGGTTGTAAAAGCTGCTGCAAGGCAATCTTATGGAGGGTTCAAAGAAGTTTGAGCTCGAAGCTACTTCTTTCCCTTTTCTTGAGGATGCTCCATTGTCTACCTTGGAAGCCTTCTCCCCAGTCCAGCTTGCTGTGATCTTCTCATCATCAAAGAGCAACCCAATCACATCCTCGACGGAGAGGCCCTTCTCCATGATGAGATCAAGGGTGATGTAGAGAAACTTGCTGCTAGGAAGCAAGGTGAGGATCTTCTCGACTATCACAATCTTGGGAAGCTCGAAAGTAGTTGCTCTAATCCTATCCACAATACCTCACAAGCGAATAAGAGAGTCAAGTAAGTCCTCATTATCATTAGCATGAAAAGTAAAGAACTCCTCAACAAGTGAATCACTAGCATGATCAATAAAAGACTCACAAGCATCATCAGTACTAGTCACACTAGAAGAGCAAGTAAGATCAAGAGAGCCAACATCATCAATCATCATATTAGGCACACTAGTAGAGCAACCTATCAAATTATCACTAGTAGAATCTAGGCACTCACTAGAACTAGGCACATCCACACAATCATCATCATATACATGATCATCGGTAAAGGTATTGGCAAAGTCCACAAGTGTGTCCATCAACTCATCCAGAATCATGGTATTTAGGTAACTTTTCAAGCGATTCTTCCATGAACCATGAGCCGACCCCGAATGGGATAACATCCCAACTCAATACGGTCACTACTCAAGGATCGAGTGACCGAGAAGGGGGGGGGGGTGAATCGGTAACTCACACTATGTACTAAATTCGTCAATTCCTAAAACCTACCACTCAAAACAACTCCTACACAATTCTAGTGATGATCACACTAGCAAGATAATGAACCTATGAAAGGAACAACAACCTAAGCATACTAGTGGATCACACAAGACAATAGAACTCCTATGCAAGCTATTATTGAAGACACGCGGAAAAACATAACAAGCTAGCAAAGGAGCCTACTCATGCAAAGCTACTAAATCAACAAGCACATGGAAGGCACACAAGCATGAGTAGCACGATACATACTAGGGTGATCAAATAAGCTAAAGCAACTCCTATATATGCTAGTGATCAAGTATGAAAGCTAACCACTACTAGCAAGTAAAGAAGCCTATTCATGCAAATCTACTAGGTAGTCAACTAGAGAAAGGTAAGCACATAAAAATGAACAACACTATATGTAAGAGTCGAAAGTAAAGCATCATAATAAGGAGTAGAGTAAGAGATGACTCATGATTTTTTTCCGAGGTCTCAGAAGGATGGCGTCTTCCCCTACTCCTCATTGGACCACTCCCGACGGAGTCCCGGTCCCTCCCGCCACCAATGTGGAGTTCTCACCCACGAGCCCGTAATCACTCCCGGAGTGAAGACATGGTGCGCGTCACTGCTGCCACCAAGGCACAAGCTCGCCTCCCTCGAGAACTTGCCGGACTCCCCGAGCCGACACGGGCGCTCACTAGCGATGCCCCTTTCACCGGCGGGCTCAAATCGTGTACAAACGTGTGACGGCCTTCACAACCGATCACGATAGGCTCGATCACTGACACTTAACCGGTCTAGGTCTCACCATAGACCAAGAGTAACAACCTAGATCACACCCTCAAGGACACCTAGACTTAGATGTGCAAGATGACTTCATGTTACTCTCACTAGCACTCTTAAGATATGCAATATCTCCTCCTAGTGCTCTCCTCTTTTCCTCTTTGCTCTCACCAAATGCTCCAAGCAATTCCACTGGTCAAGAGGGGTCTCCAAGATCCCAGCAACGAAGTTATATAGGCTTCCAATCTCTAACTAGTCGTTGCTCCACGAAATCAGCTTTCTGGGCCTACTGCCCGGACTGTCCGGTCACTACCTGACCGGACCGTCCGGTCACTGTAGACTTCAGCTCCAATGACTTTGTCCTCTCGTTGACTTCCACTGACCGGACCGTCTGGTCTCTAGGTCTTCCAGACTTGGCAGTTTCCTCGCTGCTTGCTGTAGGCTCCAAATAAAACCTCTTAGTGACCGTACAATCTGGTTACCACTGACCCCTCTGTCTGGTCACTTCGTCCAGAAGCTGAAACTCCTCGTCCTCGCTTGACTTCGTTTCCCGGCTTCTCCGAACAGCTCCTTGGCTTCTCCATTGTCACCTAGTGTCTGTGATTTTATCGAGCAACCTTGCACATCACCGACTATACATGATCTAAGAGAAATGACCTAGACCCCCTTGATAGTCCGGTTTTTCGTATGGACTCAAAGCCCTAACAACTAGACAAGTGCCCCCAACACTTGCTCCATAGCTTGTCCTTTGCTTTGATCCATCTCCATCAACCCTTGGACTCCATCAAGCTCACAAGTCTCCATGCTTGCGGTCATTATCATCAATCGCTAAGGCAGTTATCAACAATCATCATAGAGTAGAAGAGGTTTCCTACATAAATAACACTCGTGTAGATATTAGTCACATTTCATATTTATCATTCATCACCAAAACATTCATACCTTGGGATGACCTCAATAGTCATGATCCTTGCACCCTCTTCTTGGCTCTGCTGCGAGGTCACACGACGCCAATGGCGAGCCTTTAGGAGGAGTGCAAGGCGATGTGAGGCGAGGCCGCACACGCAAGTTCAATGACCTGATTCCCGAGGCTTGGCGCTGGATGGTGCCCATCGATGATCCTTTGTAGTGAAGGTTGGTTATGTGTTTTGCAGAAAAGACCTCTTGAAATATTCTAATTATTCAATATTTTTCTATACCTTGCCATTTTATCAAAAAAATTCTTTGAAGTTACTAGAATTTCTAAGATTTTTATAGATAACCAGATTTAGGTATTCTGCTAGAGATGAATACAAAATTTCTCCTTAAATGATCTCTTTTCTAAATCTAGAATAAAATTTAGATCTTTAATTTATCAACTTTGTTGAAGATGCTCTTACAAATGTATACTACCTTGGTCACTAACTTGATGGTCGTCCATATGTAACTTGGTGCGGAAATGAACTGGTGTTGTAAGGGATAAAAAAATCAGGCCAACTTCCATGCTGCAATCAAATTAACCTAAAATGACCAGCTCGATTCCCTTTGCTATAGTTCCTCGCTTCTTGAATCTTTTTCTGCTCGGCTACTGGACAGGCAAAAGCAACGCACGCGACGAATCACGTGCCTCCACGACGACAGCGTGTGTCGGCACGGTGTTCGCTGTGGCCTGTGGGTGCGCAGCTGAGTTGCTGCATGCTGCGCCGTCCGATCGAGACCTTATCCGGTCAGTGGTTCCTTTTCTTTCCGTGGGCGTCCGCGTCGGACTCGGACGGCGCAGCGCTTTCGAAGGCTGTTTTGGCCCGATCAGGATCGTCGGCAGTCAGACCGAGCAGTCGGCTGTCCGTCGTCCGATCTGACCGACCCTCATTCTACGGCTCGCACAAAATGCTAGACTCTTATACTTCTGTTTCTTCCTTGTTCACGAACAGCTCGGACGAAATCCATGGCCAACCGTGAGTTCGAACTCGATAGATGATGATAATCAAAATGGATGCGCTAAAAGATGTAGAATACAAATATATAATCAATTTTGCTTCATATCATTGATAATGTGTCGAATTTCATGATTTTGTGGTTAGAGTTTGAGAAGAAAAAAATGAAATTAAGAACAAATCAGTTGTTCAAAACCAAATTTAACAGCTTATATGAATGGAGGAATTCACTGTGAATACCGCGAGTAATCGTTTTGGTATTCAAACAATCGGGAAGGGAGTCGATTTGGATGCTTCTAGCGCAGTTGAACGTGAGCTAAAGTGAGTTAATCGAACAGAGGACAACACCAGCCGTAGGATATGATTTTTCGGATCGGATGACCAAGGCACCGACTGCTCGATCGACTGCCGAGAGTCGACTGCCGAGGATCCTGATCCGTTTTGGCCACCTGCGCCGCTAGCGTCTGTTGCAAGTCGCAGGCGAGCGTCTCCTTCCTGATTTAGCATGTGCCATGTGACCGGGGGACCCATTGGCGTTGTGATTGATGCGACAGGGTGAGGTGGTCCCTGTAGCTGGGCCTTCTGCATTTGCGATAATGCGGTCCGCATGTCAGTAGCATCTCACGATTCTTTTTTCTTTTTTGACACGAGCATCTCACGGTTCGTGCGTGCTACTGCCGGACGGATTAAAGGCTCATGCCATTGTTCAGGTGGAAACTCATCTTATAAAATCTTGAGACCAGCACACCTCCTCGTCCTAGACATGCAGTCCTTTTTTTTTGTTTGACAGTGTCCAGACAATGTCATACATACAGGAGAGGATATCTAGTGCTCCCACGGATCTATACTCCCGTATTTCTATTTACTATAGGGAAAAATATATATACAAAAATTATAATAAAAATATAAATAGATAAATTATATTATTTTTGAGTAGTTTTACTATTCAAATTATTGGCCAGTAATTTGAGGTTAGTTTTCTAATTACATCATTAATAAATAATTTTACACTTATTTTCTTAATAGAAATCTAACACTATCAAATCAAGAAAATGTCAATTGATCTTTAAAAAATATAAAATATTACTTATTAATCATATTACTAATTTTATTTTATTTGTGATAATATAAAATAATTATTATAAATCTAACACTTTTATTTTTTTTTTCTAATATTACCTTCAAATTGATAGACTACTGGCAACTAGTTATAATTTTAGATTATCGAATTTAAACCATTAGATCAAACTACTAGCCACTATTTGGACAATAAAATTTTACCGTTATGCAAATTTAATATGCAATAGAAAATTAAATAAGATGCAATAAAAATAAATAAATTCAATGTATCAACAGTAATAGGTTACAGGTTTGATACAGATAGTACAATTCACAAGTATCTATTGCCTCCACCTCTATTGTGTCTCAAATTTTGCACGATGCTAGAGGATTATATTACCTAGCCATCTACTTAGGATTATATTACCTAGCCATCTATATATTCTTATTTGAATTTTTATGTACTATAATAAGTGTATTAAACGGTGGGAGCATGGGAGTAACATAAGGTGTGGAATCACATGATACTTCATCTGGCATTCACACATGCACTTTTTTTTATGCCAGTACATTCATAGCTGTGCGAAGACAAGGGTTGTTGTAATTGGAACTTCTGGCTGATTTGAATCATATATAAGCTGACATCACTTCATATTCTGGATGATTTAGCAATGCAAAAATTGATGAAAATCTTTTCTTTTTCAAGCTACCTTCTTCACATAGAGGCATCTTATGTTGCCATATGATGAGGTTTTCTTATCTCGCAGCTGAATATGTGGTTCTTGTGTGGCGATATCTGAGACCTCCATGCCAGGACCTTGATTCTCCCTCTACATTCCACAGTTCCAAACAGGACATCCTCGAATGTTATCTTGGGAACTTCCTCGTGATCTGAACTTATTTGGTACTGGTTACGGACCAAGCAATAATCAGCGCACGCCATTCTCCGAAAGACTGTTGGTTTGTTTTTCTGCATAAGACTATTAGGATGTTCACCGAACTTAGATATGCTCAGGGTTTAAAAAACCGTTTGAACCGAGCAAACTGGGCCACACCGGTTTTATGGTTTTCATGAAACCAGAAAAACCACTCGAAAAACCGTTCAAACATGAAAAACCAAATTTGAACGAAATTTTGGAGCTAACCGGTCCGTTTCTCCAGCTTACCGACTGGTTTCTTCGGTTTATCGCTCGGTTTTCTCAGTTTATCGCTTGGTTTATTGAGAAAATTTCTTCTTTTAAAAAACCGCTCGGTTTCTCGGGTTTATCGCTCAGTTTCTCCGGTTTATCGCTCGGTTTTACCGGTTTTTGAAATTATAAATTTTTTCAAATTTACAAAATTTGAAAAATAATTCGACCAAAAACCGGTCGTCCGCTGAAACCGGACCAGACCGATTTGGTCGAAAACCACGACAACCGACCGGTTTTTGTTAGTTTTTCAATCCATGGATATGTTCATTTGGACATACATCCTCGCAAATTTAAGTACTTTAGACCAAAATTCGATGTTGAGGTTTGATCGCAGCAAGCTACCAATCAAGTTTGCACCTATGAAGGATCCATTCATCCCTGTCCCAATCTCCATGGCCATTGATGCCAGTTTTGGTTGTTCCTCAGGATCTGCACTCCCAAATGTGACTACCTTGAAGAAGTACCAAAATGCTTCTCGTGTAAGATAATTCACCACGAGAGCTTGTGTAGTACCAAACTCACCGATTTTGCTTGATCGACTTGTGATTATGATTTTACTACCGCTTGCGATTCTACTAACGTAGGTGGAATATATGTTTTTCCACGTATCTTCTTCGATATCCTTTGGCAATTCAATAATAACAAGCACAGCTTCATTTCCATTGGCTGCATTGTTTCGGTACCTGACCACACGGCTATCGATGGGAATATTCTGGTCTTTCAGATCATCTTCAGTGACCAACAAAACTTGGGAAAAGAGATCACGTACTCTTTCATTGCTGCAAACATGGGATACTAGGGTGCTCTTTCCCACAGCTGGTGGTCCAATAATTGGTAGGACACCCACAGGTTTCGTACCATAAGGAGCTGGCCGGGCCAAAAAGTTCATTATTTTGTCCATCTCCATTTGACGTGCAAACATGCACTTGTCAAGAAACAGGTGCATGCTGTATGGTTGACGATATAGCGGAGAATGGTTTTTCAGAAATTCCTTAAATTCATCCATATCATTGATGATGCTATTTAAGTTTTCAAATACTTGTTGTAGTTCTTCTCTCTCATGTGTATTGTTGGACGAGGAACGAAAGAGACGCTTAGCAGGATTGAATTTAGACAGGGCAAAAGAATTACTCACTCCATGATCATTGGCCTTCGTTTCTTCACCTTCCTGATTTTTGAAGTTGTCCAGGGTGTAATAACCTCTATACATCTCCTTTCTCAATATGTTCAGTTGATGTACCATGGCTTGGTTTGTGATGTCCCGCCCCTCTGCTTCCTCGACGATGACATGGGCGCGGAGTAGTAGCCGTTGAACGCTGTGGGCACTCTTGTCCTCTGTGGTTGGTGCTTTCAGCATCGAACATTTGTCAATCAAGAAAGATATAGATCTGCCAGCAATGGTTTCCACAAATGTGTTGTAAACTGCCTCCATTTGACTTTGGAAAGGTTAATATCCTTGCAAGACGTTGCTTCGAACTTCTAGGATTGCTCAGTTTTTTGTAGCACTCACAAAGTACTACCAGCGTCCTGGGCCATGGGAACTGTACTACTAGTAGTTGCTAAGCACTATAAGCTGAATATGTTGCCTTAAAAATATGCTAAATGCATTGTATTTAAGTCATTTTACCTTTTATTAAATTAACTAACTTTCCTAGGATTTAACGCTATATTTCCTATAATAACGCGCTATGTACCAAGATTACTAAAGGGGCCAAACATGCATATACGTAGGCAAAGCATGGCTTGCTCCGGTCTGCGGTCTTAACGATGGTCCTACATTGTTTTTTTGTTGACAGTGTTTTGCTACATATGGTTTCTAATCCAAGGCATAATGACGTGTCTTTTACTAGTTTGTTTGGCCAGCTAATTGTCCTCGTAGAGTTCATCTGTCTTCGCTCTAGGTAACAATACAGACTACCGGCGGGGACAACTCGGCTGATCTTTTGACGCTATAGAAGCTCAAGAGAAACGTGCAGATACTTGCGAAAGGAAATGCATCTCCAAGACAACTTCAAGGAATATATACAGAGAAATTGACAAACATTTATGTTTGCACATCATCTTGAGTTGAGGATGCACACACAAAAGTGATGTGCATACATAAATGTATGCATTGTACATTAAGGGAAAAAAAGGATTATAAACGGGAAACAACACAAAAGAAGAATCTTGTGTAGTTATTTTAGCACAACACATATGCCAAACATACTCTTTCCATTATTCTTTTCTTGACATTAGGACCAGGCACTAATAAGTTTGTCCTAACAATAAGAAAAATAGAACAGAATAGTATATTGTGCAACCTCTCGTGACATCATGATGTGAATGCACCAATCTCCTCCCTCAACAAATAATTTTCTCGAGGGCAATGTTCTGCTCATTTAATAAAAGTTTTGTTTAGTTGTTTTTTTTCTTTGCTATCTTTGGAAAAACTGGCCGGGAACTACTTTGCTCGTTACATTGGAGCACAACATAATGTTTTCTCAGTTTGTTCCAAAATTAAATACTCTCCGTCATCTATATAATACACTACATATTAGGAAAAAGAATTTCTCTATATATTACTATGTATTTCAGTTGGAGACATCGTGGTGTGTCCATGCACGTTGGGACTTGCGGTATCTTGATTACCAATATTTTAGCTTTCAATCGATCGAAAGCTTTCAATTGATGGTTTATTACTTTGTGTTTTGATTTTGCTTTTGTAGGATTTTTTTATAATAATTATAAACCGTCGGATCTAGATTCGATGACTCAAAACGGTGATTGAAAGTTGTTGAAACTTTCTAAAAATTAGCAAGTCCCATTGATTACTCTATTAATTTTGCATATGACTTCGTTGGGACTTGCGGTATCTTAATTGCTCCAATTATCTCTTCTTTTACAGTCTTTAGGGTTGGCTGGTGGCGAACCATTATCATGCAGAGATTAATTATTAGGACGGTGGGATTACGTGAGATTTTTTATGTTTTAAGACTCGGTTCGAATTGCTTCGATGATTTAACATCGTTATCGTGCGTTTCATCGAATCTTGAGATAAAAATAATCTTTGGAAGTTTTAGTGGACTCTTTTGTGGTGACAATGTGGTCTTCAATCACTCTCACTGGTCTATGAAGGTTTCAGTGACTTAAGTCACCTTGGATCGGCATCAGCTTATTGCATTTTGTTGAAGAAACACCACACACTTTAGACTTTGGGGTCTGCAGTTTATTTGGTCTTCTGCTTACGTTGGTCATCCTGGAATAATTTGTTTTTGAAAGACCAGGAACATTGCAGGTATGTATTTATAAGGAGTTTTACATGTGCAAGGGGCACAGTACAGAAGAAGACCTAGAGAGAGTCGTCCAAAAAAAAAAAAACCTGGGTGCACATATCAATAGCCATGTTTTAGAGGTAAGGGACAGACTCTGCAGTTGCTGAAACACAAGTATCTGCAGCCCCAGAAAGACTTTGCCTCATCTGCTCATAAGTTTACTCAATCATGGTATGGATCCCTCCCAATCCGATTGACGCTCTTCTCCTCCTCCTTTTGATTTCTGTGGTATGTAGAACCTCATCTCATGACACTCTGCATCTGGAGTCTTCAATCTCAGTCGAAAATTACCAGAGTAATATTCTGCAATCACAAGATGGCACTTTTTCCTGCGGTTTCTACAACATCTGCACCAACGGCTTCATATTCTCCATTTGGTACTCCAACTCAGCAGAAAAGACTATTGTTTGGAGTGCCAACCGTGACCGCCCTGTTCATGGCAGGAGATCTGCGCTTACATTACAAAAGGATGGTAGTATGGTTCTCACAGACTACGATGGCACGGTGGTTTGGCGTGTTGATGGTGACTTCAGTGTTCGGTTTGCTCAGCTCTTGGATACTGGAAATCTTGTTATGAAAGACACAGGTGGTAAGATTTTGTGGCAAAGTTTTGATTCACCTACAGACACTCTGCTGCCCAGTCAACCCTTCACTGCAAATACAAAGTTGGTTGCTGCCACCCAGTTACATATTTCCAGCCACCATATCTTGAGCTTCAGTGATATGTCAATATTGTCTCTCATATATGATGACCCTGATGTTTCTGATATATACTGGCCTGATCCTGATACTCCATTTTTCAACAATGACAGAAAACGTTATAACAATACTAGGTTAGGGGTTCTTAATGATCATGGCCAATTTGTTTCTAGTGACTTCGCCACTCAGAAAGCACTTATAGCTTCTGATGCTGGTCCTGGAATTAAGAGAAGACTTACTCTCGATCCTGATGGTAATCTTCGAATCTACAGCTTGAATAGCTCCGATGGGACATGGTCAGTTTCAATGGTTACTATGCCTAAATCGTGCAAAATTCATGGTTTATGCGGCCCAAATGGTATTTGTCACTATTCACCTAGGCCTACATGCTCTTGTCCACCTGGCTATGAAATGATCAATCCTGGTAACTGGAGCCAAGGCTGTAGTGCTCTTGTAAATATTACCTGTGGTGCTGCACAGCGTATGAGGCTTCTACGCCTTCCAAACACTGATTTTTGGGGTAATGATCAGCAAGGACAGACTGAATCTATGTCATTTAAGGCTTGTAAGGATATTTGTATGAGTGATTGCTCCTGCAAAGGATTTCTGTACGTTCAAGGCACCGGGCTGTGCTTTCCAAAATCTCTCCTTTTCAGTGGCAGATCCTACCCACCACGGCATGATCCGCGAACAATGTATATCAAGATCCCAATGAGTGTTGATATTTCAAATTCCTCTATTCCACAATCTGATGTTATTCATTCTACTCAACATTATCTCAAATGTGATCATATGAGCACAAGAACAATACAGTTATATCCAGACGTGCGTAAGATTGGGTCAGGAGAATCCAAATGGATTTACTTCTATGGGTTTGTAGCTGCAATTTTTGTCATAGAAATTTTGTTTGTCGCGTCTGCATGGCTGTTTGTTTTGAGGAGAGAGTTGAGAACCGCCAAAACTATGGAAGGGTACAAAGTAGTTTCTACTCATTTCCGACAATACAGTTACAAAGAGCTCAAAATGGCTACTGCAAATTTCAAAAATGAGGTTGGTAAGGGAGGCTCTGGGGTTGTCTACAAGGGAATATTGGATGATAATAGAGAAATAGCCGTGAAATGTCTGGAAAATGTTCATCGAGGCAAGCAAGAGTTTCAATATGAGCTACGTATCATTGGGAGGATCAACCATATGAATCTTGCAAGGATATGGGGCTTTTGCTCAGAAGGCTCTCATAGGATGATTGTGTATGAGTATATTGAGAATGGATCACTCTCTAATAAACTGTTCAATAACATTTTTTTACTAGAATGGAAGCAAAGGTTTAATATCGCTGTAGGTGTTGCAAAGGGTTTGTCCTATCTTCACCATGAGTGTTTGGAGTGGGTGGTCCACTGTGATGTTAAGCCAGATAATATACTGCTTGACCAAGATTTTGAACCAAAGATTATTGACTTTGGTTTGGCCAAGTTACTAAAAAGACATGGATCCAGTCAGGTTACATCTCAAGTAAGGGGAACTGTTGGTTACATTGCTCCAGAGTGGATCTCCGGCCTGCCTATCACTGCAAAGGTTGATGTCTATAGTTACGGTGTTGTGCTGCTTGAACTAGTATCAGGAATTCGCGCCTCAGACATGTCTAAGGGCGTGGATGATGACTTGCACTTGGAAGTCAGGAAGCTTGTTAGTATTCTTGCCGACAAAGTGAACAGGGAGGATCAGTCATGGATAGCTGAATTTGCAGATTACAGATTGGATGGTCAATTGAACTGTTTGCAAGCAAGAACGCTGATCAAGTTAGCTGTTTCATGTTTGGAGGAAGACAAAAACAAAAGGCCCACCATGGAAACTATTCTTCAGACCCTGCTTTCAAGTGCTGAAGCTGATGGCGCAAATGAAACAATTTATTGAGTACCGATTTTGTAGTGAAATATATTGGTCTTTCTGATAAGTTTGACATGCTAGTTTATAGGTGAAAAGCACGTGTTATCGTCTTTACAGTTTTTTCTTCGAGGGTATAGTCTTTACAGTTGACACTAGCGCCAGTATGTCAACTTTTTTGTCCTTTAGGAGAAGTTGAGCCATTATTAAATAACATGTATGATGGTTTTGCACGGAGCATGTTTATTGTATCAAATCATGTCAGTACACGATGACAATAGTCGAGTTCTCGTTGCCACGAAACTTTCCTCTGTGAGCTATTGGAGCAATAATAGTGGAAGAAGTAATTTAGGTGTCATTTCTCAAAATAAGTTTTGTTTGTTATATATATCGGCAATTGCTGGATATCAACCACTAGCTTAACAGTGCCGCGCCTCTATTCTTCTAGTACTTAGAGTAAAGAAATTGTGAATATTTACTGCTCCGATGCTGTGAAATTGTACTCTGGCGCTGTGAAACCGGCTCCTGCTAGTGTACTAAGCGTCCGTGTATAAAAAATGCAGATATCCAACTATGTAAAACAACAGAACAATGAACGCATTTTTTTATGCGATAAATAACTGATTAACGGTACATCGCATCATCACACAGGACTTTTCTGGTTTGCAGCACGGCCACACATAACATACATGTTATTTTTGATTTACACACACAAAGATAAGCATATGCCATCTACTGATGCATACACTTGAAACTTCCTGATGATCTTTCCACAGGAAGCTCGAGGATCTCTCTGTAGCTCACACCTTCATTGCTACTTTAGCCATCTCGTCTCCGTGCCTGCCGCCAGGATGTCCCTTCCTCCCGGGAGCTGAATGCTTCTTCTTCCTTCCATGCTTTGAGTCATCATCATCGCCATCATCGGAGTCTGAGTCGGAATCATGATCAGAGTCCGAATCAGAATCATGGTCAGAATCGTGATCATGATCAGAATCGGAGTCATGGTCTGAGTCGTGATCATGATCGGAGTCGGAATCGTGATCTGAGTCATGATCATGATCATGATCGGAGTCTGAATCATGGTCTGAGTCATGATCATGATCGGAGTCTGAATCGTGGTCTGAGTCATGATCATGATCGGAGTCAGAATCGTGGTCTGAGTCATGATCATGATCGGAGTCACCATTGTCATCATCATCGTCGTCGTCGTCCATCTTCTTTACCTTCCCCCAATCAGTCCCGACCATCTTGCCATCCTCCTCCGTGGATACTAAGCTCGCTGCTGCATCGCCGGAGGCACCATCCCGGCGCCCAGCGGCCTCAGCCAGCTTGTCCACGGCCGTCTCCTCTCTGTCACCACTGTTGTGGTGCACCGGCAGCAGGTTGCCCGTTTTTTGGGTGCTGGCGCTGCCAGTTGCTGTCACTGTGTCTGAAGCTCCGAAGGCGAAGACGGCCGCGGTCAGCAGGAGGAGAACGATGGTCGAGCAGACGCCGGCGCTGGCCATGTCTTCGCGCTTACTGATGGTAACAAGTGGTATGAGAAGTGCACAGGCTCTATTCGTGATGGCAAAAACACACGGGCATGGGCCGTTATATGGTGAAGGGCGTTCCCAAGGCGTCAGATGCTATTGGTGGTGGCTGGTGCGTGGTTTTTACTGGAACGTGAGTCACCTTATCATCTTCTCCTTGTTAGGTCGAAGCACCACAAGTGGGAACGGCACCGGCGCTAACAAAATTTTGTTCGTTATTAGTCGCTTTTCACTCAGCCAATGCCTACTAGCTACTACCGAGCAGAGCACGGGTGGGATGCACCATAAGAAACGTTATCTCAATATATCTAAAAAAAAAAACGTTATCTGGGTAAAGGGACACCACCGGAGGCATGGATTGGTTCCGAAAAAATGGTTGGCTACAGTGAGTTACAGAGAAAATCGAATTCATGTTCAACTCTGCCAGTATATTTTTCTTTGTGCGGATCAAAGATTTGGATGAAATTTTGCCTTTCAAATTCCACCTTTACACGTGCTTTCGAGGTCGATACGATTAAGCTCAAAGCTAGAAATGACAATAGAAAAACACTTTTATTTTTGCTATATATATGATACTTCCAGAATACCACTACGTTGTCACGGGCTTTAAGATAAAATACGTTCGAATGCTTTAGGATTCTCAACTTTCCCGAAGTTCCTCGATATGATTTTAATAGTCAATTTTATAATAATAATGAATATCAAGGATAAGAATCATGTACTTCAAACATCTTGAATCCAGTATTTCTCATATTAATGTCTTTGCATATGCCATTGAATGAAATTATTATCATTCTTATGTAGGCTTTCTTTGAATTGTGAAACAAATGGATCATATATTATTTGTTTGGCTGCTTCGAACTCAGCTGTTATATCTTCTTTCTGTTGCTTGGGCGTCTTGCGTCTCTACTCATGGAAAGCTCTAGTTATCTTATTCCTTGATTTCTGATTGCTTATATAACTTATTATGATTTGATATGTTATTTTTTGTGAATTGAATATAGTATAGACACAAATAGATACTCACATGCATACATGAATACTCACCCATATTACAAACACATCCCACTTCTATAGGGCTCCGAAAGACTAAGTCGGCTTGATCTTAAGATTCACGAAGTCACTGTTAGTACTTTTAACGAATGCAGATAAATCCGCAGGCATACGGATACCACTGTAGCATTGCACCTATGGAGTGTTCGAAGGGTATCGAATTCACAAGGAACGTGTGTGACTAATCTCTTATTCTAGTCATCCTAGGACACCAAGATGAGTGTAGCGTTGTGTAGAAAGGATTTTGCTCTGGTAGAATGATCCTAATCATGGTAAGAATGACACTAAGTTGCTTGTATTGGGCATAGTTTACCGCCTACATCAACCGTCGACTCCCGCCAAGAGCCTACTATGCAGCTGAATATGGAGGATTACGAAGTACAAACAAGGTTGTCACCACCTACTGCCTATCTCTGTATTCCATGGACTACATGATAAACAAAGGCAAACTACGACCTATACACCACGTCTATGCTTTCGATTACTCTCTTAATCTCTACGTATAATAGGACAAGACTAATGTCTCTAATTAAATAGAGCATTGAATGAGCAAATCAATCAAGTACTAAAACTTACTTAAAAAGAAACTAATTACTAGAGAAGGATCATGAAGACTTGCGAAATAAGAGAAGCATCCATCGAGGTACAAGCATGGAGAAGGGATTGGACAGGCCCAAGACTCCTCTCCAGGACTCTCCTCACTCTCTCCCTATTTTCTAAACACTAGGGTAGAACAACACCTATAGAAATAAAGCACTAAAATCTATCTTGAAGTGTGTGTGAAGTGAAGTTTTGGCTTTCCTTTTATAGCACTTCAAAGGCGGTTCTAAGATCGGTAGCTCCTGTTAAAACTAGTACAAACAATGTAGGAAAGACGGTGGGAGACCCCTCGAATAGGCTGGGGCCCACTCTACCTTCGGCCAAAAATGCATGTTCAGCCGAAAAGGAGTGTGTCCCAATGGGCTTCTCCTTGCTCTAACACACTGAAATGTGGGCCCTCTTATCCCCTGACACCGTTAGGTGTTGATTTACGTTGGTTTCCTTCTGTATGTGGGCCACTTGATCCTTGTGCTTGGTTGTGATTGGCTGGAATTGTGCTTTCTCCCTTGAATGTGGATTTTCTACTAATTTTATGGAATAATAACTTGCAACAAATATTTATGACTATGTTGGTTGTTCTTTTTATTGCTTTTATGCAAGTAATTGATGATTGAATTTAGTCATTAGTGACCATCAACAGTCACTATGGACACCTCGCTGTGGACGGGGATGTTGCCTTCCACTGAAGAATAATTAGCCATAAATGCGACACCCAAGGATATTTAATAGTCAATTGCATTGTAACAATGAATATCGAAGGATAAGAATCATGTACTTTTAGAAATCTTGAATTCGGTATTTGTCATATTAATGTCTTTTCATATGCTCTTTGAACAAAATTATTGTTATTCTTATGTAGGCATTCTTTGAATTATAAAACAGATGGATCATATATTATTTGTTTTGCTGCTTCGAACTCAGCTGTTATATCCCTTTCTATTGCTTAGGTGTGTCAACTTGTGAAAAACTCTAGTTATGAGGTTCCAAAATATTGAGTCGGCTTGATCTTGAGATTTACAAAGTCACCATGGGCACCTCACTGTTGACAGGGACGTTGCTTTCTATTGAAGAATAATTAGTCGTATATGCAACACTAGTGTCAAATCTAGGATTTGAACCCGGTGGATTGGTTCTGCCATAAGGAACCTAACCATCTGAGCTAGGCTTAGTTTGCATTTGAAATATGAACATAACTATAATCGGGACGATGTTAATTATTTCTTGGACAATTTATGCACCATAATACATAAGGCACTAGTGATGAGATTGGAAATCTGTTTTTATATCAAGATGATCGAAATTTTTTAACTCAAAAAAGAAAAAGCAATCAGATGTCTGGTAGGCCAAGTCATTGTGACTTGAGAAAACTAGGCCTTAAACTCTTGTCAACTCACTTAAGTTAGTCCACGAAGAAAAGAAAGCCCCTGAAGGATAGCTGCCTGACACAGCCCACCAAGTAGCACAACACAGATCGTCTTTCACAAATATTTTCAATTCACGATCAGAACTCGGGCGACACGATTTTTTTGTTTTGAAGAGACGACCGTACATGATTCATATTAGTTAGATTAGATTCGAAATACAAGACATGTTTGGATCCCTCTAATTTATAAGAAATCAACTTTTCAAAACTAGAGCATCATCAAGATGGGTCCGTTCTTTTTCTAATTTCTAAAAATCAGTTCGTCAGTTTTTAATAAATCTAGAATCTGGCTACATTCAACTAATGCCAGTATGTAGCCCAATAAAGAAAGAAAAAAAAAGAATCTGGCTCAACTCAACTAATCCCAGTTTCTAGCCCAAAAAAGAGAGAAAAATAGATTCTAACTTTTAAAAAATAGTCCTCCAAATGCCCTTTTAGAAACTGAAGAAAAACTAGTTTCTTGCAAATTAGAAACTAATCAAAATAAGACTTCAGATTTTCTCACCTGTTTAGCTTGTGTTTTTCCTCTACTCTCTTGGTTCCAATTTTGTTCAACTTTACTTGAACCAAAGTCAACAAAAAGAAAAACAAATATCTACCTTCTATTTGTTTTCTCTATCAGTAGTAACAAATTAAAATAGTACGGTAGGGGCACTCTTTTTCTAGACAGAACAAGAATTATATTAATTTATAACTGCGTACAACCTAATGTAACAAACATACTAAAATACAAAAAGATTATAACTAAATTTAGCTGATCTGCTCTTCATCATCATGATACTCATGCATCATTCAGTATGCATAATCCTTACTTTTTTCTTGCAACTTCTTTTATTTCCTTCTGCATCAAAGAAGAAACCATAGGAATCATTTTGAGTGACAGATTTGTTATCACTAATCCTTTATCACTACCAGAATTAACAACGACAAAATGAAAAGATGGACTATTGAATTTATTCTATGAAAGTAATATCCTCCTCCTCCTCTCAATGATGCCATTCAAAAACTCAATTCTTCATGCATTGGAAGTTGTTGACGTCGTCGCCATAACCGTCATCTTCAATAGAGCCATTACAAAGAGGTGAACTTCACCTGATCTCTTTGTTGTCATGGGAGAGAAGATACTAGAGCTTTAATATTAAGTGCCTTGCTCAGAAAAAAAAAGCTTATTCTAATATAAATTCAATCTATAAGAAAATTTTATTAGAGAGACAGATCCCTACTCCTTCCTGCCACCGGTCGTCCAAGGCGGGTAGGGAGGGGGCAAACGGTACACGCACACAAGGGGCTTGTAAGCCTAGGTGAAGCGCTCCAAATTGCGCTTGTGCTGAGTGCGACGGTGGCAATGCCTCAACGCTTTGGACTCAGATTCAACTAATGCCAGTTTTGCAAGAACTCATCATGGAAGAGGAGGGCGAAGACTGCTCGTGAGCTAAATCTGAGAAAAGAAGTGAATGTTTGGAGGAGATACAGAAGATGAAGTAACTTGTGTTGGAAACTGAGAGCCTCATAAATTAGCCCCATTGATAAGCGGACAAGGACAGTTGATCCTAAAGCAACACCAGCTGAAGCTTTGCACCAGCAAAAGATTAACATGGAGCTTTAGAAGCAAAGAACTCATGATGTCTAGCAATATGTTCCAAGATGGATGTTTGCACATGGTAATTAACATTTTTACCCTATCATTTATACTTTTTTGTATGTTGTTCACTTGTTCTATGTAATGTCATATCTTGCTTACCATCGGCTAATAGAAAATATTTGTATTATATGGCAGCCATACCATTCAATGCTATAAACAATGATGAGTACTTGCAAATGTCTGAAGCAATTGGTCGCTTTGAGCCACCTTCTCAAGACCATCTAAGGGGAGTTATATTGACTAAGGAATATGAAAGAACCAAGAATTTGGTACAAGAATGTGATACTGAAAAAGTTGAAGAATAGATGGTCTATCATGACAGATGCATGGTCAAGTAGGAAGAGGAGAAGCATAATGAACTTGGTAACAAAACTTGTGCTGAAGGAACAAGTTCTATGGGCTCAAAGGAGATGTATGTTGTCTCTCACATAAGTGAAGTCATAATTGAACCATTGGACACAACCATTGAAGAAGTTGGTGAAAATGAAGTGGTCCAAGTAGTGATAAATAATGCTTACAACAACATGGGAGCAAAAAAACTACTATATGAGAAGAGGCCAAGGATATTTTGGATAGATTGTGGTTCTCACACAATCAACTTGATGCTGCAAGGATTGGCAGCCTGCCAAGATTCAAGAAAGTACTTGACCAAGCAAAGACATTCACAGTCTTTGTGTATGGGCACACAAGTACCTTGGAATGTATGAGCCACTTTACTGATGCGAAAGAAATCATAAGGCCGGTTGTGACTAGATTTGCTTGAGCCTTTTTGACTTTGAACAACATTTTAGAAAAGAAGAAAAAACTAAGAAAGATGGTGGTTGATAGCAAATGGGAGATATTGAAAGATGTGAAGTCAAAGAAAGGAAAGGATGCAACAGGAACAATGATGAATCCAAAACGTGAAGATATGCATAAGTGTTTTTGAGCCTGTAGTAAGGGTGCTTCGTTTGGTTGAGGGGGATGTAAAGGCATCCATGGGTTTCCTGTTTGGAGAACTAAGAAGGGCCGAGAGGGAGACAAAACAGTCCTACAACAACATGGTGGCTCGCTACAAAGATGTCATGGCTATTGTTGCTAAGAAAATGAACGGTGGACTTGATTCTCCACTGTACCTTGCTGCACATTTGCTGGATCCCTACTATAGTTCTATTGATACTTCAATCTTCAATGATGGCTCAATAATAGAAGGGTTTATCACTGTTGTTGAGACCTTCTATCGTGATGACGAGGAGATTTAGGTTGAAGTTGTGAACACTGGATTGAGAAAGTTTCAAACTAGAGAAGGTTCCTTTGCAAACAAGCTTGTTAGGACTTATCTAAATTTTGATTATAACCCAGGTAGCTTTATGCTCTAACTCAGCCAATAAATATTTCTCAAACTGCAATGCATTGTATATTCTGAACTAATTCACATATCTTAAGCATCATGGTGGAGATTGTATCGACCTGAGACACTGGGTTTACAAAGGATGACAGTGAGAATTCTCTCATTAACTTCAAGCTCTTCTGGCTGTGAGAGGAACTGGAGCACTTTTGAACAGGTTAGATAGTTTGCACTTAATCTGTAATTGAAAACTACAATGATTGTGCACGCTTATAAGATACATAACCAACCTGAAATGATTTCTCTGTTGTTTAGATACATACCAAGAGAAGAAATAGGCTAACTACAGAACGTCTTAATGCACTTGTCTTCATTCAATTCAATCTGAAATTGATGAGCAAAAGAGAAACGATCAAGTCAAAGAAGATCAATGATGTCCTTGTAAGATGAAGAAATGCTAGGTACAAATATCCCTTGTTCTAATATTGGTGAAGCAATAGAAGTGGATGAATAGCTTGAGAGGCGTCAAAGTGCAAGAGTATGACATCTTTATGCAGATTAGGAATTTGAGTCTGAAGAAGAATATTTTGAGGAAGATGAAGAGTTCAAGTAAGATTGAGGGTGTTGGATGCATATGCATTGTCATCATGTCGTGTTTTATCTTCTTTAATATATGCATTGTCATCGGATGTTGTCAATCGCGTCATCGCCATGTACCTCCAATGCCTCGTCGGGGACAAGTCGTGCTCCTGGTTGCAGTGGCTGCCCTTGGCGGAGTACTGCTACAACTCATCACCTACGACCATGACCCCCAACGCTGGTGTCTAACACGCCAGGTGCAGCTCGGGTCGCTGCAGTGGATCACTAGCTGCAGGAGCGAGATCAGTTCCTGGAAGACACTCGCGACCATCTCCACCAGGCACAGCAGGTCATGAAGCGCTATCAAGATCAGTCCAGGCGTGAGGTGGTGTTTGACATTGGTGATTGGATCTGGCTGCGTCTGCACCATCACTCTGCAGCTGGGATCACGGCGGTCATGCCATCCAAGCTAGGTCCCTGCTAATATGGACTATTTGTGGTGCTGTCCCATGTCAGTGAAGTTTCATACAAGCTGCAGTTGCCGCCGAAGGCCCGCATCCATGATGTGTTTCATGTGTCCCTGCTTAAGAAGTTCATCGGTGACCTGCCATCCAAAGTAGTTCAGCTGGCGGAGGTCCTAAATGGTCATGTGGTGCTGACTCCCGGCAAGGTGGTGCGTGCACATCTGAATCGTGGTGCCTAGGACCTCCTTGTTCAGTGAGTTGGGCGCGTATTATCCGACGTGTCATGGGAGCCGTTGGAAGATTTCGTGCGCACCTATCCAACAGTACAGCTTGCGGACGAGCTGTTTGTTGGGGAGGAGGAAAAGTGTTATGGATGCTTTCATCGGCAAGAAGTACAACCGACGTCCTTGTTAAGCTACTATGCATTGACCAGTTGCACCCAAAAGTCTAAGATGATGGGGAAGGATGGATAATTCACTTATGGTTCAACTCCCCCCCTCATGTGCAGCTCCCTCAGGACGCAAACGTGGAAATAAGAGTGACGTAGCATAATATGCGGTCGCCAGGACTTGAACTCAAGACCTATGACTCTGATACCATATTAAGCTACTATGTATCGACCAGTTAGATCCAAAAGCCTAAACTGATGGAGAAGAATGGACAATTCACTTATGATTCAACAGTCCTCGAAAACAAGGAAGCGCATCAGTTCAAAATGGCTAGATGAGGCATTGCATAGTTAGCGAATAAATAGCGGGAGATAAGTTGCAATTCAGTTCAGGTTATTAGGATCTTTGTTAGTCAGTTTGCAGGTGCCAGTTATAAGGCTGCTGATCCATTGTAATTTGGTTTTATCGAAGAAAGAACAGACCTTCCGTTTGGGCGTTCTGTTCTTCGGTCACCGTGGTTGAGGACTGTTAAACATAGAAGGCAATCTCTATTCATAGAATCACATGAACTATTCCTAGAAGGATATCTCCTGTAATTGGAGCTATGTCTCCTTACTATTTTGTGAGCTATATGCCGCATGTACCCTACCATGTATTCTTGATCTATAAATATGAGGCAACCTGCTCCATGGAGGGCAGTCAGTGCCACTTACGTTAACATGGTAACAGAGCGATAATTCTTCTACCCAATGTCCGACACAATCTCTTCTTTTTCCTCCGCCTCCTCCCCCTCCATCATCTCCACCGCCATGGCCAGCTCTACCTCTACTTTTGCCTTGATCCCCATCCACCATGCCGTTACCATTCGCCTCAACAAATCCAATTACGTGTTGCGGCGTGCGCAGCTTCTCCCATACCTGAGAAGTGCCAAGTTGATTGGCTACATAGATGGATTGATTCCCGCACCACCAAAGCTCGTTGCGGCCTCCAATGTTGAAGGCGCCAAGATGATCCCCAACCCAGCCTATGTCCGATGGTATGAGCAGGACCAACAACTTTTGAGCGGTCTTCTCTCCTCCATGACCGAGGATCTCCTCCTTGATGTGGTGTCTACCAAAACTGCCAAAGAAGCTAGGTCTACATTGCAGCACATGTTTTCCTCTGCCATGCACGCACGAGCCATTCAGGTTCGTATTGATCTCGCCACCATGAAGAAGCAGGACATGCCTGTCAATGACCACTTTCGCGAGATCAAAGGGCTCGCCTATGAGCTCGCTGCTACCGATGTTCCTCTCAGTGATGATGAGATCATCGCCTACCTCCTGGCGGGCCTCGGATCAGACTACGACTCCTTTGTCACCTTCATGACGACCAAGACCGAGGCACTTTCCCTCGACAATGTCTACGCCCATCTTCTGGCATATGAATCCCGTCAGGCGCTGAACCATGCCGAAACCTGACTCAACGTCGGTTGCTCGCCCAATTATGCTGGTTGCGATGATCCGTCACATGGTCGGGGTCGCGATGCTCCACCTGGACGTGGTTGTTGTCGTGTACTACCCCCATGCCAAGGCCGCGGGTGCCCTGCTTCGAACCATGACTGACCCAAACTCCCACCGTGCCAGATCTGCGGGAAAGACAATCACACGGTGGTATGATGCTGGTGTTGCATGGACGAGTCCTACCAGGAGGAGCAATCGTTCACCGCTGCTGCTACCACTTCTTCCTACAAGGTCGACCCCAACTGGTACACCGACATAGGGGATACCGATCATATCACCAGTGATCTTGATCGTCTCGCGCCTTCGTGATCAATACCATGGTGGAGAAACCGTTCAAGTAAGCAACAGGGCAGGTTTGAATATCATGGATATTGGTTCTTGTTCGATTAACACTGCTACTAGATCTCTTACATTAGATAATGTCCTTCATGTTCCTGACATTACCAAATACCTTATATCTATCCATAAATTAGCACGTGATAATCATGTTTTTTTTGTGTTTCATCCATATCATTTTTTCATTAAGGACATAACAATGAAGCAAGTACTTCTGGAAGGCAAAAGTGAAGCCAACCTCTATCCCATCAAGCCTTCTGAGATTGAGTCCTTCAAACAAGCCCTTCTCCATGTCAAGGTGTCTTCAAGTGAGTGGCATGCTCGGTTTGGCCACCCCTCCACCCAAGTCGTTAGGTCTATTTTGAGATTGAATAATCTTCCATGCTCCAAGGAGTCGAGTTGCACCATTTGTAATGTCTGTCAGCTAGGCAAGAGTCACAAACTTCCTTATAATAATGCTATTCATCGTTCTACATCACCTCTAGAACTTGTTTTTTCAGATGTTTGGGTCCTACCCCTAAATTTGTTTGTGGGTTCTCTTATTATACCAGTTTCATTGACAATTATAGCAAATTCACATGGATTTATTTGATGCATGATTGAACTGAAGTTCAACACATTTTCTTGCAATTTCAAGCCCATGTAGAACGTCTCCTTGATACTAAAATAAAATATGTTCAATCTGATTGGGGTGGGGAATATCAAAAACTTCAATCAATTTTTTCTCTCTCTTGGGATTGCTCACCATGTGTTTTGTCCTCACACGCACCAACATAATGGCTCGGCCGAACGCAAACATCACCATATTGTTGAAACCAGGGTTTCCCTCTTAGCTCATGCATTTATACCACTAAATTTTGGGGATGAAGCATTCGTGACTGCCATTTATCTCATCAATCGTTTACCCACACGTGGACAATCTCTGCCCACTAGAACGATTGTTCAAAGCCTCACTGAATTATACCATGCTTCACATTTTTGGATGTGCCCGTTGGTCGCACTGGCATCCATATAACCAACACAAACTCTATTTTCGATCCAAATCTTGTGTTTTTCTTGGATATAGTTCTAATCACAAAGGCTACAAGTGCCTTGACATGGACTTCGAGCGTGTGTACATCTCATGTGATGTCACTTTCGATGAGACGAAGTTTCCTTTTACCGCCATTCCTTCATCCAACATTGAACCATCACGAATCCTCTCAACCGATGGTAGCAATTTTTTTTAATTTGAACACTAATCATATGCTGTTATTTCCTGATAATTCTATGGATGTAGCTCAGGTTGATGCAGCAGATCCAGGGCGTCAGGCCCTTGAATCTCCATTGGGATCAGTGCCAACATTCCCTGACTCAGGCGCTGCGGGCACCTCGGCTCGTGCTGACGCGTCTCCGCCCTCGACACCCCGCACCAGAGACCAAGATTCGGTGCCGCATGCACCCGGGTCTCCTTCTCACCCGACCAGAGACACGAGTGCCCAGGACCATGTCGGCGTGTCTCATGAGCTGTCTGATGGCTCGCCCAACTCTAGCAATTTGGCGTCCCCAGCGTCATCACATGCTCAACCAGCTGCTCCACCGCCTGATGCTCCTGCTCATCGATATGGTACTCGCCTCAACAATCAAATCATAAAGCCTTAAGTCCGCACAGATGGGACAGTGACGTACCCTGCCGTTCGCACACATGATGAAGAACCCACATGCTATACCAATGCCAAGTCTCATCCCATGTAGCGTGCAGCTATGAATGAGGAATTTCAAGCCCTTCTCAAGAACAAGACTTGGCATCTTGTCCCACCTCATGCCGGCCTCAATGTCATTGATTGTAAATGGATTTTCAAATTGAAGCGCAAAGTAGATGGTTCGATCGATCACTATAAAGCTTGCTTGGTGGCAAAGGGATTCAAACAAAATATGGTGTGGATTATGATGATACCTTCAGTCCAATGGCAAAACCCACCACTATCTGCCTTGTTTTATCACTTGCTGCCTCCCATGGTTGGTCTCTTCGCTAAATTGACATTCAAAATGCCTTTCTCCATGGTCATCTTGATGAGGATGTTTATATCAAACAACCACCTAGCTTCGTTGACTCGGATTGTCCTAACTACTTGTGCAAATTGGACAGGTCGTTATATGGTCTCAAGCAGGCACCAAGGGCATGGTTCTCTCGTCTTAGTGGCAAGTTACTTCAGTTGGGATTCACTGCCTCCAAAGCTGATGTGTCCCTGTTTATATTCAATAAATGTGGTATTCAGATGTACATTCTCATCTATGTGGATGATCTTATCATTGTGAGCTCCTCATCCTCGGCCACAACTCGCCTTCTCACTCAACTTCAAGCTGAATTTGCGGTAAAAGATCTTGGCCCATTGAGTTATTTCCTTGGTATTGAGGTGCATCATACTTCCACGGGACTCCTATTGACACAACAAAAATACATTAATGATATCTTGCAACATACCAACATGGCCTCCTCCAATCATGTGTCCACACCAATGCTACCTACAGATAAGTTGATGTTGGCTAGTGGTACTCCCCTCTCGGCTGAAGATGCTACACGCTACAAGAGTGTTGTTGGTGCCCTTCAATACCTCTCATTGACACGCCCGGACATCTCCTTTTGTGTAAACCGTGTATGTCAATTTCTCTCAACACCAACCACTACTCATTGGGCGGCTGTCAAACGCATATTGCATTACTTACGTGCCACTTTGGATTTGGGCCTATGCATCACAAAATCGGAGTCCGCCTTCCTTAGTGCCTTCTTGGATGCAGATTGGGCGGGCAATCCCGATGACCGGCACAACATAGGTGGCTATGCCATCTTCTTCGGCGACAATCTCATTTCAGGGAGTTCCCGCAAGCATCCCACCGTCTCTTGTTCCAGTACGGAGGCCGAGTACAAGGAGGTTGCTAATGCTACCGCTGAGGTTATATGGATTCAGGTGCTGCTTCGAGAACTTGGAATCTCTCAACATCGCCCGCCAAGCTTATGGTGCGACTTATCTATTAGCCAATCCCATATTTCATCGATGCACTAAGCATGTGGAAGTGGACTACCACTTTGTACGGGAGCGTGTTGCATCTCGCCAATTGGAGGTTCAGTTTATCTCCTCCAAGGACCAAATTGCGGACATCATGACGAAGCCGCTGCCGGTCACTGCGTTCTCCAATCTTCGACGCAATCTGAACTTAGTTGCACACCGTCCAGATTGAGGGGGGGGGGGGGTGTTAAACATAGAAGGCAATATCTATTCATAGAATCACATGAACTATTCCTAGAAGAATATCTCCTGTAATTGGAGCTGTCTCCTTCCTATTTTGCAAGCTATATGCTGCATGAACCCTGCCATGTATTCTTGATCTATAAATATGAGGCAACCTGCTCCATGGAGGGCAGGCAGCACCACTTACGTTAACAAGGACCTCCCTCCCGCGGCGATGAGAACAGCACGCTGTCCATTGCCTCACGTTACCTACTTCGCTTTAACTCGCAAGTCCATCTGCTCCTGCACTCGCCTCTCCGATCTCCCCGCCGCCCACGCCACATCAGCTGTATATGAGGCAGGTGAATAGAGTCAGGATATATGGTACACATGAGAATTCTCCTACGCTAGCCTCCTTAATCACTCTTTTAAATGTCAATCTGAAAAAAAGAGTCACAGAAATTCAGTGGTTAGCAATATGCCATCCTTTATTTTCGATTGTGTTCAGGATTTGTTTGACCATTCAGATGTCGGGCAACATTGGAATTTCTTACCATTTTGTAGATGATGCTCTTGGATGGCTCTAACTAATGCACAAAATATAACCGAGTGTTTTTATTTATGTTCTAGTGTATTTGCATTATTCAGTTATTTGAGTCGGGATTGTCCTGCTTCACCCTTACCCACTGTAAAATTTGAAGCTCCTTGTAGAAGTAGCATGTAGTTCGAAACTATTCTGATGCTGTAGGTTACATCTACTCTAACAGGTTTTCTTAAGTAAATAAACCCCTAATGAAGTTATTTATAAAGTTGCCACCAGTTTTTTTGTTGAAAAAGAGGCATGAGTGCTGCCATCTGCCATTCATTAAGAGAGAAAGAGAAGATACAGCCTAAGGTATTACAATATGCTATGATAGCATCGGCACCGCCAAATAGAAACCAACTGGAGCTATGCAAAATAGATAAAAGTCATGAATCGGTCGAAACAAACCTGCATGCCGTCTCTTATCCTGTTTACCCCCAACAGAAGTTATATGTTGTAAGCATTGTCTGACTCCAGACATCGGCAACATGTTCAGAAATGTTTCTAAGTTCATGATCTGTGCCACTTTGTCCCAGCATGCCTACGTGAAGTTGCATTGAGTCAACAGATGATCAGTGGTTTCAGGTTCACAATAACAAAGAGGACAATTAGGTTCATGTGGCCAATTCCTTGTCGCTAAATTGTCTGTTGTTAGGACCTTCCCATGCAATGCGAGCCAAGCAAAGAATGGACACTTGGGTTCAGTATTTGCTTGCCAAAGTGATATTGCCGGTAAGTCCGAGATGGCTCCAATGAACTGGACCTCATAAGCAGAGGATGCACTGTATTCTCCAGATTTTGTCCACCGCCATGTTATTCTCTCTTTGTCATTTGACAAGGAAACATCACGCAGCACTGTAAATAGTAAAACAAATTTCTCCTTCAAGGATTCTGAAGCTAGTCTCTTTAGATTTTTGATCCAGTTGAAATTTTCTAACTCTTTCTTGACTGTTCGGTATTTGAATCTTGATCGCTAATATAAATGTGGCGCCAGGTCTTTTGGTGCTGCCCCATTAATCCATCGTGCCTCCCAGAATGGCATGTCCCTTCCATCACCGACATGAATGTATGTGGAAGCAAAAAATAGTTGTCTGTCTATTGGGTCTCTGTGCTTCAAGATCATTTTCCATGGCCGGGCACACTGATCCTAGTTAGGCCATAACCACCTTAAGCGAAGAGCACGACCAAATTTGTCCAGGTCTTTGATCCCCAGTCCACCCCATTTTTTTAGGTCTGATACAAATCTTCCATTTGACAGTGCCCCCCCCCCCCCCCCTCTTACTCACTTTTGATCACCACCTCTCCAGAGGAAACTTCTTTGATATTTATCAATTTGCTTGATTGCCCATTTTGGAAGTTTGAAAACAGTGAGGAAAAAAGTTGGCATGGCTGTGAGCACAGATTTGACAAGAGTTTCCCTGCCTAGGTAAGAGAGAAGGTTTCGCTTCCAACCCGGTAGACGGTTACCTATCTTTTGAACCACTAGTTGAATGTCCGCCTTGGGTAGCCTTTTAAAGTGTAGAGGCAATCCTAGGTAAGTGCACGGAAAGTTTGAGATTCTTTCCTGCTCAGATATAATCGAGGTCAATTCAAAGTCATGACATGCAATGGGGAAGATTTCAGTTTTCTGCATATTTGTGATAAGTCCAGTTGCATCAGCAAAGATTTGTAAAATTGTCTTAGTGACTTGCATGTCTTGCAATGTTGGCTTTATAAAGAGTGCAGCATCATCTGTGTAGAGCGATATTCTGATTGCTTACTATATGAATATGCTACAATTTTGTTTATTTGAGACTGAGTTAGTATTTTGTTCTTGGCAGACAACCATGCTACACATGTTCCAAAAAATAGAGGATTTTTACTATCCAAAATACTGCCAATAGTTTAAGGGTAATTTCATAATTATATTTTTAATTAATAAATTTATGTTTATTTTCATGGTAGATATTAACTCTATCAAATCATTAAAACATTAGCTCATCTTAAAAAAATATAAAATATTAGTTATTAATCAGATTGTTAATATAACTTTATTTATAGCAACAAAAACTAATTTCTATAAGTCGATAACTCTTATTTTTTCTGATATGATTTTTTCAATGTGAGGGTAATATCAGAATAAATAAGAGCTATCGACTTATAGTAATTAGTTTTTATTGTTATAAATAAAGTTACATTATTTATAACAATGCGTATTTGATATCTTTCTTACATTTGATATGCTGGCTTTTCGAATTGAGCATCCGAGCATGATAAAAATAGTATCAATTGTGGGAACTCTTTTGTTAATATTGCTTCCAACTCAGTGCGAGGATTCGTTGAATTTAGGCCATACATTAAAAAAAAGGGCCGGTTGGGTTTCTTAACACAACAACAAGAAAATTCGAAGTTTCCTTCTACTAAAGTCATCACTAAATTTGTATGGATATTATCTAACTTGTCTATAGATTAAGTCTGCCTAATATTACCATGTTAAGCTTTAATTTGTTTTGTATATTTTGATAGACACACTGGACAAAATAGTGAAAATGGTGGGCCCTTTTAGGAATGCTTTGTTAGAAAGTTCTTTGTTACACAGATGTTTTTTCGCATGTTATAGGACACGTTTTACTACACTTTAATTCTACAAGAAGAGCATACAAAAGATCGATAGGAACAATTGCAACATCTTGTGAGACGTAGTATTACTTAAGATACAGCGCATAATATGGTTTCATGCCTGCTAATCACTGCAAAAGTTGATGATTATGGTTAAAGAGTTGTGCTTCTTGATGGTATCAAGTATCGATCCTTTCGACATGACGGTAGCCTTGCACAACGGCTAACTGAACCATTTGCAAGCAAGAACGCTGATTAAGTTAGCGGCCCTGATCTTACATCCAGTTGCTCCAGCCTTAAAACAATGAAGCAAGGCCCGCCAAATGAAGTACCCATTTATATTCCTCCAGTATGGATCAATTTCTTAGGAATCATACTCAGTCACAGCCCGTTGAGAAAATAGGAATTACTGACCATTTCACTATATGCTTTTGTTTTGGTGTTGTAAAAACTTTAAATGGTTCTAACTAGCACGTTAATTAATCGCTGAGCAAATTCAGTTGTATCCAGTCTGCATTTCTTATTACAGATCTGTCCATACAACGTGACAATGGTCAAATTCTTATTGTCTTAAGATTCTCTATCCCAACTGAAGCAATGCTAACATTCACGAATAATTTTCATTGAATAACTATGTCTTTTATTTGGTCTATGATTACAGCAAATTGATGATTTCAGATATCATTCATTAGCTTAACAATGTCACAGTTAATTCCTCGAACTTCCTTCCCTCGTATGCTAGAACTAATTTTTGAAAACTTACTGAGTACACAGATGCTAGGAAATCTGAATTATTGGCATGCTGATATAGAGCATCCATTTCCAAGACATTCATGTCCATAATTGTGAAAGAAAAAGAATAGCAGCTGCATTACTGTTTCACAGTGTATAGCATCATCAGACATAAGTCTGGTTTGGAAAAGAACAGCAGCTGCATATACTGTTTGAGTTGTGCTTCTTGAGCTGATATGAGGAACAAGTGTCATGGGCAGTTGGACACGACTGTGGGCGGTATATAGTAAGTTGTATATATGGAGCTCAGGAAATTTATTGTTGCTGATAAATTGAACAGGAGGACTGAACAATCATGGATAGCTGAGTTTGCTGAATTTAAGATTCTATGGGTGATTGAAATGTGTTTACTACCAAGAATGTTGATTTTAGGTGTTTCAAGTTTGAACACAAGATTAAAAGTCAATTGTTTTAGCTGATAGTTCCATGATGGGGTCACGTCAAATCAAGTGCCTATTTACATATGAAAGCACTGTGTTCTCGACCTTGCAGTTTGATACTGCAATCAGTATTTTCCCATGTATTCCGGAAAAAAAAAACCTGTTACCTTAATAATTTCAGTATGTTCCTTTACTTTTAATGCCACACAGAAGTGGAGTGGTTGTTAATGTAAATACTCGGTGTGGCAACGGTGTTCAGTCGAAAGCATAAATGTGCTGCATTTCCTCTCACGGTGCTGTGAGTGCTCGAGAGAATGTGTAATTTTACATAAGTCTTTTCAACATAAGAAAGTTTACTGTGTATATATTCAATAGCATCATTGTAGATCCACACAGCAAATCTGGCTCGCAAGTCGCAACTATAAACGTATTATTAAGAGCAGAGTCAGACATAATTTCACCTATTTTATAGTTACAAAGCAAAAGATAATAAGACGGTCGTCTACTAATCATCCTTGTCGACTCAGGAAGTACGAAGCTCACACCTTTGTTACTGCATCATGAATAAGTCATCATGCTTACCACCTGCAGTTTTCTTCTTTCCATGGCTCGAGTTATCATCGTCATCAGAGTCGGAGTCGGAATCAGAATCTGAGTCTGAATCTGAATCGGAGCTCGAATCAGAATCCTGATCATGGTCAGAGTCGGAATCAGAGTAGGAATCATCCTCGTCCAGCTTCTTTGCCTTGGCCCAATCAGATCCTACCTTGTTACCCTCATCCTCAGTTGATGCCAAGCTCGGTACCTCACGGGTGCCATGCCCCTGATGCTTGCCGACCCTGATCTTCTCCTCGTCCCTGCTGGCGTCCTGGTCCACGGGTAGCAGATTGCTCTTTTCCTCATCGCTGGCGCGGTCAGTCGCCTGCACAACAGCAGTCAGTGGTTCCGAAGATGCACCGGAGGCGAAGATGGCCACCGCAAGGAGGAGCACGGTGGCTGAGCAGCAAGCAGCGGCGGCGGGGCGGACCATGTTGGTCACGGCGAGATCGAGGCGTGCTCACGAATTGTAACTAGTGGTAGGTGAAGCGTCCGGGCAGCGTGACAAGAGTCAGCGTGGTGATGGCAACGCAGCGAGTCCGGTGTTATGTGGTGCAGGGAGTTATGCAGATGCCACCGGTATTTGTGTGTGTGTGTGTGTTTGAGATAGTATGTGTGGTTTTTACTAGAAGAGGGTGACTCACGTTATCTTGTCCTTGTTTATTATGTTACTAACACTCCTGCTACTGGCGATTTATCCAATGCACCAGAAAAGTGATCATCGCTCAGGGCACATGATACCAATGTACCATTCTAGACGGCTTTTAGTAACTGCGTGCTACTTGAAACTTGATGTCGGCATGTAAAAGTTGAATATTACTGTTCATAGAAGAATAGCGTAATATATTGGAATTATATGGGCTTGGTCTTTTTATATTCATAATAATTTTTAATAAATCTTAAACATCCATTCATGAGTGGTGAAAGTGCAAAGATTTAGTCTCATATTACAGTGGAGTTGGAGGGAGACCAACTTATAAGGTTGGTTGCTCTAAGCATCTCATACAAGTATGTAGATGTGAGAAAGGAAGAAAACACGCGCTCGCTCGCCTCGCCTTGCTGGGTCAGGCCGGAGTGGGACATGGCATGGGCGTGCATCACCTGTGTGAACGGTCCATCGAATTCCGGCCCTTCGTCCTGCGGGGGCACGACTTCCTTTCACACTTTTTTTTTACTACGTGTCCAATACGTTTTGATATGGAAACCGACTTACCAACTCGGTTGCGGGACGTCCAACACTAGAGGTTTCTCCCTATATATACGTATGGGAGCCGCCGTCGATCACATCACGTAATTGCCTAGTGTTTTGCCTCTCTCTACTATTACCCCGCTAAGACTTCTCCATCCCGATCGTTGGCATGCACCAACGAATATGAGAGTAGATCTATAAAACCGTTGTCCACTACGATCTTGCCCCGGGAGAGGACGAATAGGGTTTTTTAGAAGCGCTCGGTGCGACTGCTTAATAGTTTTCTCATCTTCATCAAGATCGTCATCACGACTCGTCTTCCTCTACGTCGAGTCGGTCTCACCCGTCGTCGTCAAAAATATGATGTTGCTGAACGTCGTCGTCATCGCCTACTCTACCTGGCCATCATCCAGAAGGAAACATATTACTTTTATCTCATACCATGTCTTCCATACTAGCTATCATGATCTATTTATTTAAGATAGTTATGGATAGTATGATAAATGTTGTGATTTTATTTGATTTTATAGACCTATCTAGATCTTGCGTAGACTTATCTAATTTATTATGTAATTTATTAATTATATTTATAATTTATTTCTTGAGTAATATAAAATGAAAAATTTATCCAACATAATATTGTCCGCTGTCCAATGTTTGAGAATGATGGAAAATGAATAAACCACACGGGTTAGATGAGTAGCCGCAGCTGGCTCTCAGCCATGCATTATTCAGAGAGATGTCGCGGTTACAACATGCCTCGTAGCTTCAACATTTTTTATAATAAAAAACAGTTGTTAAAATAAAAAAACTATTGAAGGTCACAACCTGCATGATGGTCGTTTTTTAGATCAATCAGGCACATGGATCAGAATTGTATCACAAAATGTGAGAAAGCAAGGCTCACTATCGACGGGTTTTGTTCCAGCATTCTTGAAGATTCACTTGTAGTCCAGAGACATGAAGCCAATAACGCATTTCCTCCGTCTAGAATATAGCTAGTTCTAGATTTGTCCTAAGTCAATTTTTTTAATTTAAATCAGTTATAAGAAAAAAATTATAATAATTCAATAAACTGATTAACAAAAGAAACATGTTATATATGAATTATCAACTGTCCCAGGGTTAGCATCTCCAAGAGCTCCCCAATAACCATTTCTAAATCAAATTATTAGTATTTATTATAAAAATCATTCTCTAACAGCTCCCCTAAACACCTCTTTATTTTTATCTCCTCCCTAAACCATCCTTAATTGTAGGTAAAATAAGGGAGGAAATTGAGGTCCCCAATCCCACTGTTCCCGCGTTGGCAGCATCCTTTGCCGGGCAAAAACTCATCCCGCCACTTGCTGAACGGGGGTTGAATACAGCCAAGATCCAGTGATCTAGTAAAAATAATAATAACCGTGTTGCACAAACTAAACAATGATTGAGGATCATTATGCAAGACACGTGTATACCTATCAATAAACAATCAATTATTTATCTCCTTCTAGCATCGGAAGCCTTCGGCTGTGACGCTGGCTTGCGCCTGCTCCATCCAGCTTGGGACCGCCTGTGCCCGCCTGCACTTGCTCCGCCCTGCTCCGGAGTCCCGTGTTGAGAGAGGCTACGATGATCTGCGTCGACTGCGGCGACGAGCCGGAAGGACCATCACGTTTTTGTGTAGGTAATTTCATAACAGGCCTGGCTGACGTGGTCCAATTTAAATTCGGATTAAAACATTTTTAGAGGAATTGTTGGAGGAGGGAAGATCTTTTGATCCCAATAGTTTTTGGGCTGCTCCAAAAAAATGATTTTTGGGATCTATTTTTAGGGGAACTCTTGGAGATGCTCAAGGAATACAAATTAAGGCTGAAGACTAAGGGTAAATTTCACCTTTCAATAAACTGAATGCCAACAACTATCCTCAGCAACTATCAAGATTTTAGCGCCAACTATCACTAAAACAAATCACGTGATTCATGACAGATTTTTGTGACATATCTAAAAAATATCATGAATATAGTATGTCTAAGACAGTTAATTATTGTCCATCACATGTCAATAATTGTGGGCTATACCAGGCCGTAATTTATGATAGAATTCTCAAATCCATCAGTCTCAGTATGAAACCGTCACAGATTAATGATAATATATGGTGATATATTCAAATTCATCACGGTTTGGTGGATAAAAAAAATAGGCTCTTTAAAAAAGTAAAAATATATATATTTTTAATAGCATGTGAATCTGATGCCAACCTGTTCATTTAAACCCATTTCTCATTTGTTAGTGAATGGCTTTATATTGGTGAAGCACGTGGAAAATGAAGAGAGAAAACACATCTGGCAAAAGAAATCATTTGAAGTGGATGGTTAAGATTGACTAATGCTATAATTTTCTGGATTGGATTATTGAGATGATATGGCTCAACACGTAGTTATAGAAAAATAGCAATTATGACCTTCAATGAGTCAAATTAGAGGCAATCAAAGAGGTCATGAGAAGCAGGTTGGTCCAAAGCATAATTTTTCTTGGTCCGGCCCAAGCACGACACGGTCGTAGTCATGCCAAATCTGGGTGGAATGTGCAGCTCGTTGGAGGGACCGACATCGTCTGTTTAAATAACTATTAAAATATTATTATTTCTATTTGAACAAACCCAGTAATGTGGCCTAGAAATAAGGCAACTGCTTCCTTTCCTTGAGATCCTAGGTATGAACCCTCTTCCTTTCACCAGTTCTTCATCATTTATCATTTAACGAGTCATGTTTAATTGGTCTGTCCGACATGGTTAAGTGTTTTCATACCGTGTCATAGGCCGTTGTCTGAGCCCGTGAGCTGACATGGCACAACTCGTTAAGCACAAAGTGTCGTACCAGCCTGAAACTAAACGAATTGGGCTTTTTTATACTCAGACCGTGCTGGGTTGCCTATTTTGCCACCTCTAGGTCAAATAGTCAGCCTTGTTGTGGGCTTGTGAGAAACCATAACAATTGAGAGCTCCATTTGGCTGAAACCATATATGAGTACTACCGAGTAGTATCTTGTCGCAGAGTGCAACCCAGAGCGTGGGAAGCAAAGGAGTTTCCGGCGTCCAAGTGGATGTCGCTTCATTTCCATCTGATTTTTTTACATTTTGACCCTTTATGAACTAAGATTTTACATCTGACCTCTCAGAAAATATAATTTCCACCTGATTTCCAGCAGCTTGACGCCAACAAGAGCACCGGAGAGGGTCCAGATGGGTGCGGTGGCTGTTGCCCCCAGTCTGCTGCCCCTCCTCCCAGCGCGCCGATCCTCGGTTCTGCCCACGCACGCCCAGATTTGGAACCGATGACTTCCAGCCATTGAAGCATGTGGAGCAGGAGCAGGAGGAAAATCTTGCACACGCTCAAAACAGAACTGCTCATTGTCACGGCAGGAGAACAATCACAGCATGACCATTCGTGACCTATGTTCAAAAAAGAAAAAAACAGGAGGGTCCAACATGGTCATTCATGAACACATAACTGTTGACATAAACACATAATTATTGCCATTTGAAATAAACAACAAGCATAATTGTTGACATTTGAATTGAAACTCAAACTTTGACGTAGTTCAAACACAAGCATTCACTTAGTTCAAACACGGAACACAAATAGTCTCATCATCCATAGAGAAATAGTTTCTATAGCCACAACCATTCACTTAGTTGAAACACTCAAAACAAATAATCTCATCATCCAAATATAAATAGTTTCTACAGCCACAACACAAATTGAAGCATTCTTCTTCTTTCGAGTCAATTTTGGAACAACCCTCTTTTGTCGACTTGGTTCCTTGGTAGGTGTTGAAATGTTTGTGGTGGCCTGAGATGACCTTCTCCTATGAACTCAGCAAGTCTCCTACATAAACATGACATGTTTAGCATAATATTTATTGACTTGTTAAATAATACAGTTTATATGTCACATAAATTTAGCTTTTGTACCTCCTTATTACCATGCCTGGACTATCCTGTATAATTTCTTCAACTGTGTTGGTATTGGTGTCCCTATTTAGTGTTGAAACTTCAGTGGTCTCTTTGGGGAACCAATTTTTAGTGGTATTCTTCCGCGGTTATCTCTTTCTACAAGACAACAACATGACATAGTAAATATACAATAGATACAAGAGTAATATAAAGTAAATAGAATAACATTCACATGCCTTTTCTTTCTTCCATTTAGTGCACATTTGTAGCTACTTGGCCTATGTCCTAGTAGGCCATAATTTTTGCATTTTGTGGGGCATTTAATCCTTTTCTTTTCTTTCTCGGTCTTCATCCCCTCATCATTAGATTGTTTTTGTACCACCATCACCTTCAAGAACATCGTTGATTCTATTTTTTCTTTGACGGCCAACTCTTCTTGTAATATCCTAGTTATTTCGAAAAGTAATTAAGTTTGTATAAATAAAGATTAGAGGTGAAAAAAAATGACTTTTTCAACCGTTGCTCCGATGGCCGATCCAAAACCGTAGATGTGTAGATCTCCTCGAAATGCATCCATTTGATTACTCACATGTTTAATTTGGATGTTAGATCAGATCGTAGCGTTCAGAAAAATGTGAGCCGTTGAATGAAACCTAGTTCGTCTAAAACACTTCTATCCCTTCGAGTCCTACACCGCCACCGCCGCCTCCCTGCTCACGCTGCCTCCTTCCCCTATCCACGCCGCCACTCAGCCGATTTCGTTTTTCTTTTCCCAATCCAAGGCGAAATTCCTGCTCCGGTGTTGGTCTTCAAGTGGATCTTCCTACTGCTGCTTGCTCTTCCTTGATCTGGTGGCCTACGGTTTGGTGTGCATACCAGAGAGAGAAGAAGCAAGGGAAAGCGCAAGGAGGTAGGTGCCCTGCTGGTCTGCGTGAGTAGCTGCTGCGACCTGCCACCTTGCTTGCTTCTGAGTATGGTTCAATCCACGGTTTAATGATGATTAGGCGCAGTACTATGTAGTACAGTCAATTTGTTTCCAAATCTGGCATTAATTGGTGAGGAATTTGACCTAGAACCTAAATAAAAGTTATAGATAATGGTTTTATCTTTCTAATGGCGCTGGTTTCATCCAATTTGGATCAGCGGTTAAGGAGAAAACATGATTTTAGTGCTGCTGGTGCAGATTTCAGATTCTGTGCACTTATCTATTTATTTATTTTTGACTAGTTTTTAAGGCGAATCAGCAAAATTGGATATAAGAGAAGTTGTGGGAAATTTTCTGTAGATGCCTGTAGTATATTTGCATTGATTGTTAAGTAAATAATAAGTTATGAGTTAAACACTGAGCAAGATGGTTTATACCGAACTCTGAATTGTTGAAAAAACAGTATTTTCAGTCATTTTCTTAAATAATAGAGAAATAATATGCTTTATATTTTAGTAGAAATATTCTTAAATATAGATCATTATTCAGGTTCCAACCGTCCCGGTGTCGGGAGGGCATCTTCGGATTTTTCTTAATCTTAGTTAAGGCAAGTGCAATGACAATCTCCTTGTAATGTGAATATGACTTTGGTTCTGTTTTGCTCTTTTGATTATACTCATTTGATAATATTGATTTCCTATGATCGTTGTTTCATGTGTTTATATCAATTTTTGAGTTTCATGTGTTTTTTTTCAGACAGTTCAAGTCCTGGAGTTTTGTATAAATACCGATTACGCAATTTGGTTCTTATGTTCAGGTTTCCTGTGAATACGTGCTGGCCCTACTTTTTCAGCTTTACCGGTAAATATAAGGGAAGTTTTAGTGACGTCCATTTTAGCCAAAAACTACTGTTCATGGTTGTTTCATGAAAGAGGATGTTCTTAGGCTCTGGATTTGTGTTGTTTAAATTGTGCTCTTTCAGTTCTGAATTGTACTTGTTGAGTGTTTTTACTCACCCTTGTGTTCGTTTGACATTTTTAGGTACCCGATGATCAGGCATGCAGGAGAATGGAGTAGCCATATTATTCTGATCATTCACACATTCTTTTGATAGTCATTATTCTAGATCATTAGAGTTGAATAATTATTATGTCGTTGAGAACTGTCATGTGGTTGCTTTGGTGTTGCTTAGAGTTTATCTCGGTTATGAAGGTTGATAAGAAGTGCTATTTATGTAATATATTATTTGTGCTATTATTCTTGACTCGTGTACCTGCGGATGATAGAAATTACAGGGAAAACTCTATCAAAATTTTCTATAATTTATTTACTTAGTTGAATTTTAATGGTTAGTAGTATCCTCTAGGTAGGGTGATGCAACTTATTGCTATAAATATTTTATCAATCCTATTAAGCTCTAAGCTGGGATATGACAATCTTACCCCCTTAGAAGATCAACATTCTCGTATATCCACCCCAGGCCAGGAACTTCCTCTCTTGGCCACGTCTGCGTGCCCAGTGTCAGCGCATGTGTCAGGCTGTGTGACCACTCCGAGCCCACACTAATGAGGACATCAACGACATACGAATAATGACGACGGAAGATGGCGCGCCAAACCAAGTTGACACGCCTCCACCTCTCGTCGTCGCGCCCCCTCGAGTTACAGATCCATCTTCTAACGAGACGACGACGTACAAGGGCCCAATCACTAGAGCTCGAGCCTAGGAATTGAAGATAGTTTTAATGCTAAGGAACGACGGCCCAGGATGACGCCGCCCGAAGGCCCACGTGGCTCCAGTCGCGCGACTCCCTCTCCACCGCGCGCCTCTCCACTTCAGCCGGTCCTAGATGCCTCGTCCTCCCCCTATTTAGTCAAGGGCTGCGCCCCTTGCAATCTTTGAGTTTTGTTTTAAGTTTAGCTTAGCTATACATCCGTCTCTCGACGTGAATTCAGAACTCCACCTTCGTGCAATACATCAGATTGCTCGCCTCTAATTCTTGCTTGTTCTTCGATTGCGCGTAAGAATTGATCCTCGTGATCAGGTTGATCTTGTTTACCGCAAGGTTAATATCCTCCGGAAGTTGGTTCAGCGATTGCATTGGCGCTTTGGCTTGCTCGTCGTAGTCGGATCGTGAAGGTCGACATCCACCAAATCGAAGTTATCTTCACTCGTTGAAAGATCGGGCACTCTACACCTATCAAGTGGTATCAGATTCCAGTGTTTCTTGGTGAGTTTATCCAAGTCCACATAAACCAAAAACTACCAAAAAAAAGTTTACCCCAGTACGGTTTTGAGCCTCGCACTTTCGTTCAATAATTTACGTTGTTGAGTTTTTGTGCTTTCGCTTTTGATCGTTGCTGGTACACTGTGTTTTATCGTTTTCTCCCCATCATCATCATATCCTTCCGTCGTGCCGCGTGTTTTCACCACCACAGTTTGCTTTCCGCCGCATCTGTTTACCCCGTCTCGCTTGCCAAGTTGTGGTCAGCCGATCGCTTGCCAAGTTTTTCCGTTGCACCGTGAGTTCGGGTCAATCACTGCCTCGCCGACGCTTTTGGCCGATCGAGTCCTACTCGGTTACGTCGTAACCCGCTCGCCTCGCCCTGTGTTTGGTTCTGTTCGGTTCCGTGTGTCCCTCCTCTAGAGAGAGAGAGAGAGAGAGAGAGAGAGAGAGAGGCTAAAAAAAAGCGCTTGTGCTTAATTGCTTATTTGAGGTCTCATTGTTTATATTTCCAGAAAAAGGTATAAAAAAAGGAAAAAAAGAAAAAAAAAGAGCGGTCGAGCAACACAGGCGACGCATTCTTGCCGCACTTTGTTTTGATCCTTCTTCCTTCCTCTTGCACTTGTGCCGACAGCAATATTTTCGCATTTAGCACCATTATTCAGCTTTGCACTTATTGTTTGAATTGTGCTAACCCTTGGATTGAGTGCAGCCTCCCAGCCCCACAAATTTTCTACTACGAGTAGGTTTTTGTTTCACCACGCAATCGCTCCTCCAATCTTTCACCGGTTTTACCTGTGGTTACAGTTCATGCTTGCATGCTTGGTAAGGACGGGTAAGAATTTGATAACAGCTTTTTGATTGAGCTTTTCATCCACCACTCACCTCTCGTTGTAGGATCCAGCTTTTTGTATTGCTTGTGTTTCTATGGCAGAAAACAGCTCGAAGTCGGAGGAGCTCACCCTCCAGGATGTCTAGGCACAGGTTGATGGTCTACAAAACGACATGAATACGATGCACGAGAGACTTGACTCTACGGTCACTTCGTCGAATGAGCGTTTTGATCAACTGGACCTCGCTGATACGGCTGCCCGCACCACGCTCGCGATGATCATGACTCGTCTTGAGGCCATGTCGACGTAGCTTGGGACCATGACAACGCAGCTCACGGAGTTGCAAAATGCACGTGACTACGGCGCCGACACCGAGCAGGACGACGACAATCGCCGTGGTCGTGCTCATAGGGTACGTGTTCCTATTAATGATTCTTTTGCCAAAATAAAATTTCGTATTTCCACTTTTAATGGCAAATATGATTCGGGTGCTTATCTTGATTGGGAATTAGAGGTTGAACAAAAATTTGCATGCCATGATATTCCTGCTAATTTACAAGTTAAGGCTGCTATTAGTGAATTTACTGAATTTGCTTTACGTTGGTGGCGTGAGTATAGACAAAGATATCCTGATAATATTCCAGCCACTTGGACGGCATTAAAAGCTGCTACGCGTCATCGTTTTGTGCCGTCATATTATGCTAGAGATTTGCTTAATCAAATGCAGCATTTTCAACAAGGTTCACTTTTCGTAGAGGATTATTATCAAGCTTTGCAAAAGGGTATGATTCGCTGTGGTTTAGTTGAACTGGATGATGCTGCTATGACTCGCTTTAGGGGTGGGTTAAATCGTGAAATTCAGAACATTCTTGATTATAAGAATTATGATGATATGACCACCTTATTTGAATATGCTTGTAAAGCTGAACGTGAAGTGCAGGATCGACAATCTTTGTCAAGAGCTAACATTTTTGTAGGGTTCAAGACGCCTTCAGCTCCACGGTCGACACCTCCTTCCATGTCGCGCGACCATTCCTCGACCACGTCCAAGTCGAGTGCTCCATCCACGGCCAAATCTGCCTCGATCGTGCCGTCCTCCTCGTCGTCTGGACGAGCTCGTGATATTCAGTGTCACCATTGCCGAGGATTTGATCATGTGATATGCGATTGTCCAAATAAACAAACTATGTTGATTCGTGATGACGGTGGGTATTCTTCTGCTAGTGATTCTGATGATATTTAGCAGACTATGCTTGCCACTAATCATGCAGATAATACGGAGCTTCATGTCGACTCTAGTGCCGCCGACAGGTATGCAACTTTTGTTGTGCAGCGTGTTCTTAGTACACAGGTCGTTCAGGATGAAAAGCATCAGCGCCACAACATTTTTCATATCAAAGGCGTTGTGCAAGAACGAGCGGTCCGTATAATCATCGATGGTGGTAGTTGCAACAATTTGGCTAGTACAACCTTGGTGGAGCAGTTGTCATTGCCAACAAGGAAGCACCCACATCCTTATCACGTTCAATGACTTAATGATGGCGGCAAAATAAAGGTAACGCGCTTGGTACGTGTTCCTTTCTCTCTTGGCGCCTATTCTGATTTTGTAGATTGTGATGTTGTTCTGATGGAAGCATGCTTTTTGTTGCTTGGCCGTCCTTGGCAATATGATGTTGATAGTGTTCATCATGGTCGCTCCAATTATTATTCCTTCATGTTTAAGGGTCACAAAATTGTTATTCATCCTATGACACCTGAACAAGTTCTTAAAGATGATATTGCTCGAGTGACAAAAGCTGCAAAATTGGTTACATCGCCTCCTGTTGCACCTGTTCAACATGAGATCAAATTGAATAACCCTATCTTGCTTGCTACACGTGCTGATTTTGATGAATTACATGATGCTAATCTGCTTTGCTATGTGCTAATTTGCTCTCGTATGCTTGTTTCACTAGATGAGGCGCCTATGTTGCATATTCCTCCTGCTGTCGCTAACCTTTTGCAGGACTATAAAGATGTTTTTCCCGCTGAATTGCCACCGGGTCTTCCTCCTATTCGTGGCATAGAACATCAGATTGATTTAATTCCAGACGCACAGCTTCCTAATTGCGCCCCGTACCGCACAAATCCTGAGGAGACGAAAGAAATTTAGCGTCAAGTGCAGGCATTGCTTGATAAAGGTTACATTCATGAGTCTTTTAGCCCTTGTTCGGTTCCTGTTTTGCTTGTTCCTAAGAAAGACGGTTCTTGGCGTATGTGTGTTGATTGTCGTACAATTAACAATATTATAATTCGTTATCGATATCCTATACCACGCCTTGATGATATGCTTGATGAACTTAGTGGTGCCACAATTTTCTCTAAGGTTGATTTGCGTAGTGGTTACCATCAGATAAGAATAAAATTAGGAGATGAATGGAAAACGGCTTTTAAAACTAAATTTGGCTTGTATGAACGGTTGGTTATGCCGTTTGGATTGTCTAATGCTCCTAGCACTTTTATGCGCTTAATGAATAAAGTTCTTCGGCCTTTCATTAGAATATTTGTTGTTGTCTATTTTGATGATATCCTTATATACAGCAAATCCATGAATGAGCATTTAGATCATTTGCGTGCTGTTTTTGATGCTTTACGTGCTGCTCACTTATTTGGGAACATGGAAAAATGCACTTTTTGCACACAACGTGTTTCGTTTCTTGGATATGTTGTTACTCCACAGGGCATTGAGGTGGATAGCAGCAAGGTGGATGCCATTCAGAGTTGGCCCCAACCGACGACGGTCACACAGGTTCGCAGTTTTCTTGGTCTTGCAGGCTTCTATCGTCGTTTTGTGCGGGATTTCAGTTCTATTGCTGCACCATTACATGAGCTGATCAAGAAGGGTGCGCCATTTGAGTGGGGCGCACCACAAGCCAACGCATTCAACACTTTAAAGGAACGGTTAACTCATGCTCCTCTGTTACAATTGCCTAATTTTGATAAAGTGTTTGAATTGGAATGTGATGCTAGTGGAATTGGTTTGGGTGCTGTTTTGTTGCAAGATCATAAACCCATTGCTTATTTTAGTGAGAAGTTAAGTGGCGCTGCTCTTAAATATTCCACTTATGATAAAGAACTTTATGCTTTAGTAAGAACTTTGCAAACATGGCAGCATTATTTATGGCCTCGCAAATTTATTATTCATTCTGATCATGAGGCTTTGAAACATATTAGAACCCAAAGTAATCTGAACCGTCGTCATGCTAAATGGATTGAATTTATTGAATCTTTTTCGTACATCATTAAACATAAAAACGGAAAGGAAAATATGATTGCCGATGCTTTGTCTCGTCGTTATGTGATGTTGTCCCAATTAGACTTTAAAATCTTTGGTTTGCAAGCTTTGAAAGATCAATATGTGAATAATGCTAATTTTTGTGATATTATGATGCATTGTAAGGATGGAAAACCTTAGGGCAAATTTCATATGTAGGATGGGTTCCTGTTTCGTGCTAACAAGCTATGTATTCTAGCTAGCTCGGTTCGTCTTTTTTTGTTACAGGAGGCGCATGGAGGTGGTCTTATGGGTCACTTCGGCGTTTTCAAGACACATGAGGTGTTGGCCAACCATTTCTTTTGGCCACGGATGCGCCGTGATGTTGAGCATCTTGTTGCACGCTATACTACATGTCAAAAAGCTAAATCTCGTTTGGGTAATCATGGTTTGTATATGCCCTTGCCTGTTCCTTCTTCTCCTTGGCATGATATTTCGATGGATTTTGTTTTGGGATTGCCTCGCACTAAGAAGGGGAGGTACAGTATTTTTGTGGTTGTTGATCATTTCTCTAAAATGGCTCACTTTATACCTTGTCATAAAACTGATGATGCCTCAAATGTTGCTGAATTGTTCTTTAGAGAGATTGTTAGATTGCATGGAATTCCTAAAACAATTGTCTCTGATCGTGATGCTAAGTTTCTTAGTCATTTTTGGCGTTCTCTTTGAAATAAATTAGGAACTAAGCTGCTGTTTAGTACTACTTGTCATCCTCAAACTGATGGACAAACTGAGGTAGTAAATAGAACTTTGTCTGCTATGCTTAGAGCTGTTCTAGATAAAAACTAGGGACGTTGGGAAGATTGTTTACCTCATGTTGAATTTGCTTATAATCGTGCTACACATTCTGCCACTAAGATGTGTCCTTTTGAGGTTGTTTATGGCTATGTTCCTAGGATGCCTATTGATTTGTTTGCTATTGATGCTGAAGATGAACCACATCTTGATGCTCTTGCTCATATTGATCACATGAAACAATTGCATGAAGAAACACAATACAACATTGCCGTTGCTAATAAAAAGTATCAAGTTGCTGGTAGTAAAGGTAGAAAACATATTTCTTTTGAACCTGGTGATTTGGTTTGGTTGCACTTGCGTAAAGATAGATTTCCTACTTTACGTCGTTCTAAATTGATGCCTCGTGCTGCTAGTCCTTTTAAAGTGCTAATCAAGATTAACGATAATGCTTATGTTCTTGACTTGCCCATGGAGTTTGGTGTTTGCACTAGTTTTAATGTTGCAGATTTGAAACCATACTTGGGTGAGGATGATGAGTTGTCATCGAGGACGACTTCACTTCAAGAAGGGGGTGATGATGAGGACATCAACGACATACGAATAATGATGACGGAAGATGGCGCGCCAAACCAAGTTGTCATGCCTCCACCTCTCGTCGTCGCGCCCCCCGAGTTACGGATCCATCTTCTAACGAGACGACGACGTACAAGGGCCCAATCACTAGAGCTCGAGCCTAGGAATTGAAGACGGTTTTGATGCTAAGGAACGACAGCCCAGGATGACGCCGCCCGAAGGCCCACGTGGCCCAAGTCGCGCGACTCCCTCTCCACCGGGTGCCTCTCCACTTCAGCCGGCCCTGGATGCCTCGTCCTCCCCCTATTTAGTCTAGGGTTGCGCCCCTTGCAATCTTTGACTTTTGTTTTAAGTTTAGCTTAGCTATACATCCGTCTCTCGATGTGAATTCAGAACTCCACCTTCGTGCAATACATCAGATTGCTCGCCTCCAATTCTTGCTCATTCTTCGATTGCGTGTAAGAATTGATCCTCGTGATCAGGTTGATCTTGTTTACCGCAAGGTTAATATCCTCCGGAAGTTGGTTCAGCGATTGCATTGGCGCTTCGGCTTGCTCGTCGTAGTCAGATTGTGAGGGTCGACATCCACCAAATCGAAGTTATCTCCACTCGCCGAAAGATCGGGCACTCTACACCTATCACACACCAGCCATGTACACCATACTTGCATAACTGCGATCGCACGCGCCCATGAAACCGTGAGGGTCGTCTCTGATATCAACTGTAATGTCCCATCCCTCTGAGGTCAGGCCCGCTTACACTTGGCAGCTCTCTAGGACCTCAAGACTGCCCTCATAGGCCAACACGAGTCTTTTCTAGGCACTTTGTCCTCACTCGTGCACACCCGGGAATAACTTCTCAGTCGGTCACCCATCCCTAAATTGTTTCGGGTCAAACACGCTTAACCTCAAAATTCTTTAGAGATAAGATTCCAAAAAAGAAGTTTTTACTTGTTGTTATGAGTATTATGTCAATCCTATTAAGCCCTAAGCTAGGATATCACATAATAAGTGGCACTATCAATCTCTTGTATGTATTCTTGAATGTTTCAATGTAGTGGTACTCATTAACAAAGTCCTCCATGCTCACATCCCGCACTGGTTATTGTGTTATTAGAGTCAAATTATTTTGACATGGCTTACCAGTGTGTTACCACTCTTCACATGTACACTCATGCAAGTATGCTTTTACAACATGCCTTACATTAGCACCGGTCATGTCAACTACCTGTGCAACATAATGATCACCTTGTACAACATTCAAGTGAGCAAGTCCCCTAGTTTGTGCTTTCAAGACATGTAGGACAACAGGTAGTATCTTACCTTGTAGCCTCTGTCCAATCCTCCTCTTGTGCCATAAAACCATAAGCATCTCCCTCAACTTGTCAGCAAGTTCACAAACAGGCAAGTCCTTTATCTCTTTGATCCACTTGTTAAAAACCTTAGCTATATTATTCGTGACATAATCACACATGATGGCTGGATTGAACCCACTTCTCATCCACTTGAGTTTGTGATATTTTTCCAAGAAAATCTTCACATCTGGATCAGATTTGACTATATCTATATGATAGTCCTGCACCTCTTTCCTATATGTCCTTCCTGCATGATAAATATGTTCTTTACCACCAAAAGATCTTTTAGAATAGTTGTCAATAAGGTGTTTCAAGCACTCTCTTTGTTCAATCATGGAAAATACAAGCTTAGCAGCATTTTCTAACCCTTTGCAAGCATCACTACAAATAGCAAGTAGTGGAAGATAACCTATGGCCTTGTGCAATTGTGTCATGAATCAAAACCATTTTTTTTATTTTCATGAACTAAAGCCAATTGCTTTCATTTTCACCATCAATAAACCCATATGCAACACGATACATCAAATTATGATCATCAACACTACATGCTGCAGCAAATTGACCACTGCATCTACCACTTAGTGTAGTAGAGTGTATGCTTAGGTATGGTTTACAGCTATCCAAAAAACCCTCAATGAAAGAACCAAGTACACAAAAAATCTCAAAACTGAGGAATACCATCTTCGACTTGTACATAAATTTCTATCACACTATTAGGCATCTTACTCATTACCTCCGCCTTCCAACTATAAAGTAGGCCGAAACTCTCTTTCAACTGTCATATAATTGTTTCATAGCCTTAACCACTCAATCCCAAACTATGTCATAACTAATGACACACTTGTGATCATCCTGTAGCGTGGTTTGTATTTCTCTAATGTCGTTCTAGGTTTCTTCTTAAGGATAGAAACAACCTTTGGAGCAATCCACTTGGCACTAGGAGTAGTTGACTTCCTCCTCATGCTAGATGTGCAACTATGAACCTTCTGCCACTTAGTTATCTACAACAAGGAGAACAACAATGAGTCTCTAATATCATATAAAAGAATTCACCAAAAAGAAAAGCTTAAGATATAAATATATTACAATGATGGTGGATCCACCCTTGACCTCTGGACGACCATGCACATGCCAAATACAATTTTCGGCGCCTTTGCAATAACCATCATATCTATTTTTATCACTTTTAGCCATGTGCAACTCAAATTCCTCGTTTATAGCATATTGTCAAACGATAATCCAAAATTGTTCCATTGAGGGGTATAATGTACTAATACTGAATTTAGGATTATCTGAGTCATACACAATCACTCTCTCTAGTATGCGATCATCCATAGGAATAGCTGCACCATCATCATTAACATCTATATGTGGAATTCCATAATTACTACATTTTGAAGCAGCCTCCCTAGCCAATTTTGCCCTTTTATCCTCACCCTTCAAACGCAATATGTCATACAACTACTCATCGGTAGCAACTTCTAATCTCCCTTCATCATCAATCGTTTCCTCAATTTGTAAAGCATCCCAATCAACTATTGTACCTGCCTTATCAATGACATCATCAAGAGCTATTTGAATAGGATCAATAGGCAACATGATCCTATAACAAATGAATGGTAAACATATTTGATCTTGCTAATATATTTTATTGTTAACAACTAAAATAAGACAATACGTTATGCTTACAATGTGACATCAAGATTTCCATTAGTGACGAAGCCATCCAACCACTCCTCATGCTCAGTGCCACCTTCTGACCCACCAATGGCACCTTCATGACCACCCACGGTACCTATGGTTTGCACCAACACAACTAATTAAGGCCAAATCACTACAAACCTTCGAATATATTGCAAAATTGCTAAAACAATCAATCTAGAGCACACCTTTCTGTTTTGTTAGAGGAGAAATAGCAGAATACAGGGCAGGGGCATTTGGGCGGACTTGCTCGGCTGAATTGCGGACGGACGCTTGTTGGTCGTCATCCACTTATGTATCGTAAGAGGACGATGTACAATTGTAGCTTATTTTTCCTCAGAGTATTCCAAGGTTTAATCAAATCCACAGAGAGCAAATAGGACATTCACTACTATTTAATCTACTAACTTAAAGTACCAAAAATGTGTTTATAAATAGCTAGAAACAATTAGAAACAAAAGGACCAGAGAGAGTTTAACATGATTATAAAAGGATTCCCTCCTATGATTTAGGTAACTAGCATGCAACTCACACTATTGATTCATTTAATATATCTAGTATTCTATAAGGCATGATGGTTCCACTCACTGTGGCCCTATCATGGTAGGAGCTAATCGTTACGCGCTGGTTTCTTGCACCATGTGATCATCATAACATAGCTAAACCTCTAGCAATGCTAATAACTTCATATATAGGATCACACACAATCACATACGAAATAAGCACATCACATAGACTAGATACATTATATTAATACATAAGTGTTAAAAGTTTACATGACTAGGTTCCCTTCCCCACCGGGGAGAATACAAGGACTACTCACTCATCCTACTGAGGTCCACGGATATGGTTTAGTTGGATGAGAGAATACAATATGGAAAGCGCACGTGCCGATCGACATAGCATTGTGCCAATCGGCACACTCCTCCTTTTTGGCGGTGATGGCTGGTGTTCGCCTTATCGCCGCCTCAACCCTTGAAAACCCTAGGTCTGGAGTTTCTTGATCGATTCCATTCTTTTACAATTCTCGCCTTATATTCTCATGTTCTGGTCTAAGTTGCATGGACACGGACTCTAGATTTGGGCTTCGCCACCATCGAGTAAGCTCTAGATTTGGGCCTCATCTTCTCATGTCGATCGTCAGATGGGCTATGCCGATTAACATGGCCTTGTGATTCTTTCTTCTTGACCTGTTTTGTTACTCTGATCTATAAGTTCTCTGTTTTCACCTATTTCCTTCATATTTTACAGAGAAACAAGAAAACTATGGATACATACAATAGTTGGGGTTAATTGTTAGTGAAACCAGCAAAATAAGTCATAAAAATACCTATTTTACAACATAAAATGTGTTAGAATATGATCCAATTTGAGTCCTTACTAGAGACGTATAGGAGGTGTGTGAGAGGTGGAGTCCTCTCATGTTACGAGTCATATTGTTTAGGGAGTTTATCTCTAGTTTTCACCCTTATATATACACATTGTGTATTGCACAGGAGAGGAAGAGAGAGAGAGCGAGAGACTCATTGTATTTTCCCTGCTTTGTAACCCTCCATCATATAGTGAAGATCGCCGATTGGAGCCTGTGGTTTTTTTTCTACAATGGTTTTCCACGTTAAAGTTGTGTCTTATTTCGATCTTGTTTATGCATTACTTGGTAACAAGTAGTATCATGTGCCAAACATGAGATTTATTTTAAAAAAAGTATTAGGGTTTCATCCCTGTTTATCGTGCCGCCACAAGCCAATCTAGTTTTTCCACCACTGACGCGTGCAAGTTGGTTTTTTTGGGTGCTTCCAGACATCGTGGCGGTCATGTTTCAAGATGGGTCTAACTTCCGATTCCGCGTGGTCTTCACATGAGCAGCTTGATTTTATTTCATCCGCATCTGGTGTTTGTTTCCTCTGCCAAGCTGCAAGCGTCGACGACTTTGTTCTGGAGTTCTCTTTCTTTTTCGATCTTTGTGCCACTACAGAGATCGGAGCAGGAGAATCTCGGGCGTGCGCATGGAGTCGTTTTTTCGTGAGTTTTGCTACGCGGACCCATTATTCTCCTAGAAGATTTGTTTCTAATTCCTGTTGTCGGACGTACGTGAAAGTCTACACAGAATTCTACAGATTATTGCTTCGTCCACAAGAGGTTGTACCAGTGCTCGCTGAAGATTTATTTTGTTGTTGATTTCTTCAATGGCTTCTCTCAAATATGATATTCCGCTGCTAGACCATGATACACGGTTCACTCTTTGACAAGTCAAGATGAGCACAATATTGGTGCACAGTGATTTAGATGATGCGCTTGATGGCATCTCCAAGAAGAAGCTAGAGCTATGGATCGATGAAGAAAAGTGTCGTGATCATAAGACTCTATCACTACTTCATCTTTATTTATCCAATAATATTTTGCAAGAAGTATTAGAGGAGAAAACCGCTGCTTCTTTATGACTCAAGCTGGAATCGATTTGTATGTCAAAGGATCTAACCAGTAAGATGCATTTGAAGATGAAATTGTTTACTCACAAACTGCAAGAGGGTGATTCATTGACCTCTCATTTATCAGTCTTCAAAGAGATTGTTTTGGACCTCTCGTCTATGGAGGTAAAATATGATGGTGAGGATTTAGCTCTTATGCTCTTGTATTTGTTACCCCCGTCTTATTCTAATTTCAGGGACACCATATTATATAGTCATGAGACCCTTACTGTCAATAAGGTTTATGATGCTTTGCATGCTAAGGAAAATATGAAATTGATGGTGTCTACTGAGTTTGGTGCCAATTCTGATGGAAAGGCTAGTTTGTCCGTGGTGGAACGGAGAGGAAGAAATCAAATAATGACAAGAGTTCAGGTGGTCATTTAAGTCACTCTAAGTCTAGAGACAAAGAAAAGTTCTGCAGATATTGCAAGGGGGGTACTCATAACATTTCTGAATGTTTCAAGTTGCAGAATAAAGAGAAGAGAAAAGTTGCTCAAAAGTCCAAAGGTAAACTTGGTGATAAGAGTAATGCCTCTCTTGCTTTGTGAAAAGTCTTGGTCTATAACCTTGACTTAATGATGAGTTTTGGTGATAGATGACAATGATTGTTGGAACTAACCTTTTCTATGAGTTTGTGAGCTTTCATGTGTATGATTAGGTTCCAACATCAAGCTAAAAGGTGAAGCTATGAAATCAAGCTAAAACATTGATATCAAGTGTTGAGAGGTCACATGTTGAGAATCAACACATTATAATTGATAAAGATGCTTGACAAGAGATCATGATATGAATTAATGAAGATAATGGTGAAATGATTATCACTCTTGCTTGAATCACTCAAGTCACATTATGGAAGGTGACTGAATATTAAGAGTTGAAGGTCCCAATGTGGTGATGTGAAAATAATTGAAGTTGAGATTATTCATTGATAATTTGAAGATGAGTGACCATTAACACAAGAAAAGAATCAAGACTTGAGAAAGTGAAAATATCAATTTGATGATCAAAATGATAGTGAGCATATTGATGATGATGATGGATATAAAATAGCATTACATGGAAAGGTGGTGAAGGTTGAGCAGGACTTGGTTACGATGGACCATGCAAGGGTGAAGGGCAAGCAAGAGGCTTGGCGCCAAAGGACCAAAGGCAATGGTGAAGAACGAGTGAAGGCTTAACGCGATGAACCATGCAAGCCCATATGAAGCTATGAATTATTCGCATCACTCATTTTATGGAAAGAAAAATTATGGACACTTCATATGTTGATGGACATCATGCTAGACCCAAAGTGGATATTCGTACAAGGCAAAGGTATAAACGATAGGAATTTTCTTTTTCCGGTCTTGGTGATTAGTGGAGAAAGACCGGGTTGCTAGAATAGTTTGTCGTACTATTAAGAGGGGTCTAGATGATCACTTGATTTCTACCAAGTGTTGAGAAACTCAATCTTGCATATGCATAATCTTCTTGACATGGTGCTAATATTTGCAAATGTGTTTTGCAAATGACTGAGGCTCATGTGTATTCCTTGAAGGTTGATCTATGGACAATATTTTGTCTTTGCTCTATTGTGTTTGGGGTTAAGCAATCAGTAGGGATGTGTAGCCCTCTGAATTATCTTTCCGGAATGTCCAAGATCATGAAAATCGAAGTTAAGAGTAAAAAATCTGAAGGCTCATATATTCGCACAAGCCACCCAGGCAGTCCGACCGCCCGGACTACGCGGTCTGACCGCCCATGTCCAGAGAGTTTGGTCCCGAGAGATCTTGTGGTGGTCTGACCGCCAGGAGCTCGCGGACTGACCAGCCAGAGGTCGAAAAATAGCTGTAACGGCTAGTTTTCTAGCCATTGGTTTGAATGACGGTCTGACCATGGTTTGACGGCGGTCTGACCGTGAAAACAGAGCTTCTCGGGCTGTCCGAAGGTAACGGCTAGTTTTGTTTTTGTAGCCTATATATACCCCATTTCCTGTGGCTTGGGAGTATGCCGGACACCCCATTGAACATCCTTGAGCTAGATAAGAGTCCTCCCACATATTTGTGCATATGTTACACCAAATAGAGGGTGAGAGGAAAGATTCAAGTGCATTTGCATTATTGATTGAGCTTTGAGAAAATTGGTGGGAGTCAAGTGTGCCTTGGCTTGTTACTCTTGGAGGTTGCCGCCTTCTAGACGGCTTGGTGGTGTGAATACCGTGAGCCCTTCAAGAAGATTGTGAAGGTGGCCCGGTGTTCTTGTGAGAGGTCTTATGCTCACCTCGCCGGAGTGATGAATGGCAACTCTAGTAGAATCGAGGTTTGGAGAGGTTTAAGAGATTGATTTGGCTTAAGATCAAGTTGCTATTGTGTGAGCCCTTCTTGTTGGAGAAGTGCATACTTGATAGAGAAGCAAATCAAAGACTTAAATCCACCTCAACGTGGAGTAGGGGTGACCGGCAAGTCACCGAGACCACGGTAAAAAATTTAGTGTCTCCCTTGTGGTTTGTCTATTTGTTATCTTTTACTTTATGCTCTATATATTCTTGCAATCTCATATATATAGAGCCCAAGTTACTTGTTTAGTTGTGATATCTATTTAGTTTTTTACTTGTGCTTCTCTTATTCATGTAACTTACTTTACTAGAATTATTTTGCTCTCATCTTAACCTAGGATTGCAAACCTTGACTTAGGCATTAGAGTGATGTGCTTTTCTTATATCAATAAAAAGAATAGCTCTATTTATATTGCTCATGATCAATTATTTTAAATTCCGCAATTATTTGATCGGGCAGCAACTAGAATTGAAACCGCCTATTCATCCCCCTCTAGTCGGTATCCTAGATCCTACACTTTGGCTGATAGCAGTAGTTCTGATGGTGATATTCTCGTTACTTTTATTGAATGTGGTAAAATTGATGATGAATGGGTTCTTGATTCTGCCTGCTCGTTCCGTACTTGCATTAATAGAGATTGATTTTTCACATATCAGTCTGTCAATAGTGGAGGCTATGTTTTGATGGGTGATAACACACCTTGCAAGGTTGGATCTATTCAGATTAAGATGTCTGATGGTATTGTTAGAACATCGATAGATGTGAGGCACATTCCAATCATGATGAGAAATCTCGTTTTTTGAGTACTCTTGATCGTAAAGGATATAAGTACTCTGCCAGAGGAGGAGTTATGAAGGTATCAAAAGGCTCTTTTGTTTTTATGACAGGTGATTTGTCAATAGCCAATTTATATCTACTTCAAGATTCTATAGTTATTGATAATCCTATTGATATAATGATAAAGACAATTCTTCCTACTAAGGTTGAGCCATGCTCAAGCTTAGTTGGTATTACCGTTTGAGTCCTAGTGACTTGTTGGCGTCCGGTGTTATTTATTATTAAAGGGAGTTCATTGATGATTTTTTATTTGCTACAAGATGGAATTCGCTTAAGTTGAAATTTGTTAGAATATGATCCGAATTTGTGTCCTCACTAGAGACGTCTAGAAGGTGTGTGAGAGGTGGAGTCCTCTCATGTTAGCGGTCATATTGTTTAGGGAGTTTATCTTTAGTTTTCACCCTTATAGAGAGAGAAAGGGAAAGAGAGACTCATTGTATTTCTCTTTCTTTATAACTTTCCATCATATTGTAAAGATCGTCGGTTAACGCTTATGGTTTTTTCCCGTAAAGATTTTTTATATTAAATCTGTGTCTCGTTTCGATCTTGTTTATATATTATTTACTAACAAACTGGACAACGCGCAGGGAAGATGTGCGGCGGCCTGAGCGCAAGATCCGCCACAGCCTACAACGGGAGCCATGGTTGGGTGGGGTGGGGGGGGGGGCTCTCGTGAGTCATAGGCGAGCACAGGAGAGCACACGAATAAAGGAACACGAGACCGATTTGATCTGAGGAAAAAGAAAAAAACGCCGAGAGGTACTTTGGTCAGATCAAGTTGGAAAAAAGCCAAAAATAATTTAGAAAAAAAATATTTAGACATTATATCGGCTTGGACAACCGTTTTGTGTACATTCTAATCGAAATATGAGCATCAGGACAGATACAATGTTACACGTAAGTAGTCTCATAGATCGTCTTATGTATTGCCATATATGATTTTTGATGATGTGAAAGAGAAAGAGGGTGGTGAGAGAAAGAGTTGGTTATTTCGCGTAGTAACCATCTCATGCGCTAAAATTTAGGAATATAAGACGACTCTCACACCATTATACGAGTTCTAGTAGTCTTTTAATCTATAAATATTTTTTTTATATCCATAAATTAAGGAATCATATAATTAATAGAAAACAACTAGTAAGACCATCTATTATATAAGTTGTCTCATAACTCGTCTTAAAATTACGTGCCATATATAAGATGATCTATACGATAACGTCATTGTACTTGTCCTCATATCATTTAGGGCATTCTCCATTATAGGGAAGCCCACCCGTTTCCTTCAGCAAAATTGTAAAAATCTCGGTTTCCGCCACCTTTCCCCATGGCTAGCAAGCGCCGCCGCGCTGAGAATAGCACGGCGTTGCCGCCGTCGCGCCCACCGCCGCCGCTGAGGACGCCGAAGCGACAGCCGGTGGTCGTCTTCGCCCACGGAGCTGGCGCCCCCTCCTCATCCGACTGGATGATCCAGTAAGTTCTCTCCCTCGTTATGCTCCATTCCCGTGAAGTCCGCGTGATTCTTTGCTAAAACGGCGAATTGATTTTGCTAGCTGGAAGGAGATGGTGACAGACGCGCTGGGCGCGGTTGAAGTGGTGACCTTTGACTACCCGTGTGAGTTGATTCCCTTGAACTCCATCACCCTGTTCCTTCTTCTGCCAGATCGAATCCGTCAGCAAGAAGTGAACTGTTCCGTGCCAATGTGGTTGCAGATATGTCGGGTGGGAAGCGCAGGGCGCCGCCGAAGGCAGAGAAGCTTGTCGACTATCACCTGGGCGTGGTGAAGGATGCTGTCGCCAAGCACCAGGGGCACCCTCTTGTTCTGATGGGAAAATCCATGGGATCGAGGTAAGTTTGTATTGACAAGGATTCTGTTCATGTTTCATGAATTTAGTGCCTATCATGCCTCCGAGTTACATGTTCAGTTGATCTGAAAAATAGTGCCATTAACCTTTTTAGGATCAGTTGCATGGTGGCAACCTCCGAGGATGTTGATGTTTGTGCAGTTATATGCTTGGGTTACCCGCTGAAGGTTTCTTACGCTCCAGCTCCTATTTCGTTGGCACATTTGCTTCTTGGTTCTCTTGTGCCAGAATATTGTCTTATGTTGGTTTAAGCAAAAGCTTTGTCCAAATTAGGAATGGATTATCTTTAAGCTTGATAAGGTGTACAAAGATGGTTGCGTTCCCTAAGATAAAGTCATATTTTTGCCCAACCAATAATGTTTATCTTTCAGAGGAATCTGAGCCTTGATCAAATACATTTCAGTCCAACCCTTCTTAACCAGAAACCCTTAGCCATCCTGATAGAATTATAATAGGGGAACCTGTTGTCTGTTCATCTCATTTTGGTTTTCAACTTAGGGAGTGAATGGAGCGGTGCGGGATGAGACACTGTTACAGCTGAAGGTTCCAACAATATTTGTTCAGGTAGTGAAAGAAAATAATTGTTTTCTGATATGTCCAGCTAAAACATTGTAAAAAGACGTTTTTCTTTGATTTCTGGTAACAGGGCAGTAAAGATGGTTTGTGCCCCTTAGATAAACTTGAGTCCACTCGCAAAAAGATGACCTGCAAGAATAAACTGCATGTTGTTGATGGTGGTGATCACTCTCTAAAGATCGGCAAAAAACACCAAGAGTCTACCGGAGTAAATCAACATGATGCTGAAATGGAAGCTGTTAAAGCGATTGTGCATTTTTTCCAGAACTCCAGCAATTAGAGTTGAGCCTTGCCGTTCTGTATGTTTCCCTTGTAACCTAGTGGTTGCTAGATGTTGACCTTTTGGTTTTGTAAAAGATAAATGTCCATGTGTTCTTTGTAGTAAAAGACCGGAGTTCTAATTACGTTCTACGCCGTCAGTGCGTCACAAATCTCTGGAAATTGTGTTATTATTATTTAGAGTAAAGTGCATGGCCAGTTCCTGAACTTATTGAGGGTACCATATATGTCATTGAACTCTTAAGTTACAGAGTCAGATCCTTGAACTTGCTAACAGGTTCTGTATGGTATCCATGTGACCAAATTTTACCAACTTGTGATTTGCATTACTCAAGTTATTTGATACTCCCTCGGTATTGAAAATGCTCTTGTTCCGACAGCCCTTCGTAGCAGCTTTTTAGTTCAAATTGTTTGTCTGAAACATCAGGATTTTAAGAACGGAGGAGTATTTACTTCACCAAATCTACCTAGAGGCTCATTTATCTATGTACATACAAATGCACCCAGTTAGGTAACTGAACATAAAAAAAAGTCAAATCCAGATTCATGTTATATTAGTTGATGAACTACGTATTTTAGTATTCTTCTGTTGCTGATACAAACATGATTTGCTACTTGGATCTTTGTTACATCATGCATGTAAGTTCACCTTCACCTACCTTCGTTGAAATGTAAAATGTGTACATTTTGGTTCGCTCTTATGATCTAGTACTCTATCTGTACGAGCCCCTTTTAACTCATGTTTTCTCTCATTGGGTTGTGTTAAGCAAGGTGAGTGAACTCTTTGTGATTGTCATGCATGTTAAACCTAGATGTTATTTTTGAAGTACCAGCAACTAAACCAAATGGCAATACTGCTAGAGTGTTGAATCTATATGCAACTGTGGATATGCACCTGAAACACTCAACTACGACTATTCTTCAAAGAAAATTTGGGTATCTAATTCTTATTTGCAATGCCAACTAATTCCTTCTAGGATGGTCATTTTTTTTAACTAATGCAACATATGAAACACTAATAATCATAAGATAAAGAGACTCTTTTTTGCACTTTGCTGTCTTCTTTCTAACATGTTTCAAGAGTGGTCAATGCTTGCTGAATGTTATTGATAATCTCTTGCAGCTGCTATAATACTGATTTTACAGATTGCTCCATTCTTTTCTTTCAATCCAGCATTTAACTTGTACAGTGCATTTGCCTTTAGCTCACCTGTGACCAAAGAACATACATTTCTTCTGGATCTTCTTGGATCTGTTTCAAGATGAGGCTGCATAGTGATAATAGTTAACAGACAAATAGATAATTGGATAACCAAACTGCTTCATTGTGTCTGCATGCATGATAGATTGTAACAATTATGCTTCTGGAGAGAAGAGGTTATACTAGTTTGAGGTTACGGCTTATGCATACTAGCGTACATATGACTAGTTGCCACTTGTATATTCTTCGTTTGCTCGGTATCATCGAGTTTTGATGTTTCCTTGCATCTGCTGTAGATGCAGTACACAGCCAACTGGAGAATACCCGCTAAACACCCAACACAGTTTGGTGACTTCAGGAGAAAACAAGTAATCAGTATAACAATGTAGTGGTCTCAAGTGAAAGAATATGAACCACATGATAATACATCATCTTTTTTTTGCATACTGACCATGATGTAAGGATCCCTTCCTAGGATTCCATATACCAGCCAGATTAAACTGGCCAAGAAGGAAAACAATGACAAGTTAAAAGGCATGAACTCCACACTTTTTGTCCGCAGGACTTGTTTCTGCAATCATTTGAGTATAGAAAGGTTAAATTGTATCCGATGTGCCAAAATAATAAGCTTAAATTTTCCTATTATTATAACAGAAAGGTTCAATTGTTGGTGAGGACTATAACAGTATAATTATAAGTTTGGCCATCTTGTTTTGCGATGTCTGTCTGAATGCATTTTCTAGTAATAACTTGAGATATGCGATCAGTGCTGCATTTTACGTTAAGGAGCTTAAGCTAGTTTTCTATTTCCTACCAACACGAATTTTTAGGATTAATTTGCACTTGTTTCTTCATCTGTTACTAATAGTACTTACCACAGCTACAAGCGGAGAGCTGTACATTGACATGCCAGCCACCATACCAATGCTTCCGACAAATAGCTTGCGTATGTGGTGGGCGTGCATCACAATGCTTGACAACAGCACAGTTATGCCGAAGATTGCCAGAATAGAAGATACCATTACCACGACAAACTTCTGCAAGATGGTATTTTAAATAGTTCAATATTTATTTGAGCATAATTCAATCCTATTCAAAGAATATACAGGCTCCAATGCAAGAAGCATGTTTGAATTTTTCACTATTTCCACCCATTATGATGCCCTCCCACCCTCGTTGGACCCCTTAAACTGTGAGGCAGAGGAAACTAGTCATGTCAAGTGTCACATAAACTGGTCCTTAGATTACTGCATCATTGATCTGTGCGATTGCAGCTCCCGTGTTGTACTGTGAAATGAAAAGGGCGTAACATCATTGCTTTTATTCTTTTAATGAAAATCAGATCCATTGTTTGTTTTTTTATGTGTATGAGAAGAAAATAAGCAAAATCTTTTAATGAACTAATTATTGTGTTTCTTCCTTCTGATCCATTGATATATTGTCAAGCCTTTGCTGTTTATTTTCATCAAAAACACGCAGCTAATATAAAGCCATATAAAAGTTCTTACCTGAAAATGCTGCTATGTTAATTTCCTTTATTTTTGATACTTACACATTCACGTGAGATCTTGTTGTTGCACAGCTATATGAAAATACAGTTTGGCACCAACGTCTCAAATAATATTTGCATGCTCAAGCTTTATGGTCAAAGAACTAACTAACATTGAAATTTTAATTGAACATCTAACAGATCCATTTTAACTTCCACTCTACCAGTATGCTAATACATAATTTCTACAGTATTTTTCTGGTGAAAAGCCATAACATTGAGGTTTTTAGACATTACCAACCTTTTTTCCATTTGGTGCATACCATAAGTATATGCTGATGAATGCGATTTCAAAGTTAACTCCTATTATGTTGATGATGAAGAGAGTCAAGTTTTCCCAGCCAGAGCTCACAACTGGAAAGCTGTACCACATGTAAGTGAGGCTGGTGAACAGAGTCAAGATATATGGTATGCATGAGAATTCTCCCACACTTGCCTCCTTTATGACTTTTTTAAATGTCAATCTGGAAAACAAGGTCACAAAAATGTATCTGTAAGTAATATGGCATGCTATGTTTGTTATCATGTTAGTTGAACAACATAGCCATGTACATTGGTGCTGTATATAGAAGCATACTGACTGCACATCCTGCAAAACAAAGAAACAAGGCAGTGTTACCATGTTAGAATGTTGAATGTTGTAAAGGAAAATATGCTTTTACTATAAGAAGGTAAAATGTTCAGTCTGGTACAAAGATGAAATGCATGCAGTTATGCAGTTTTGGAGTGAAATTACCTATGATTCCAACTATCACGTGTAGGCTGGTAACCATGGATATAATCTGAAGGTTACTATTCTTGCAGGTCGCCCGGAACTAAATGTGACACTGATTCATTGTTGATATTATGGTCTACTTATAGTGTGCAATTGATGATTAGATCAGGAGACAAAGGTAGTGCTCAAGCCACTATGATACAATATATTAAATGTTGTACTGTCTACTATTTTTGCACATATAGGTATAAACCATTTTTTTTTCTGTAGACCGAAAGTAATGCAGACAAAGTCTTTCATTTTCTTATTTGATTTAGCACCTACCTAATCAATTCGACCTATGTGCTTTCGAGGATCACAAAAGCTTTAAGTTTAATTGCAATCCGCCGTTGTTTGATGACTTTGTATGTGGAGCATCTACTGTAATTTATAATCAACACCTATGTGAGATATGATGTGAAACTTTTTTATTTCGTTGATAACAATACACTATTTAATTTATAATTTTGCATTTACTGCTCTTTGATATTTCTTATTAGTGCACAAGGAAAGAACAAAAGAACTGATTCATTTTTAATCATGTTCCCAGGATTCATATCTGTATAGGTTATTTTGCATAGTAGCTAATAGTATTCTCATCCACTGTTATCAGATAGGACTAGAAGAAATTGTTCTGACAAAAGACTACTACTTCTGCTTACATTTGTTGTTAAGAAAATTGCAACTGTTTGATAGAAGTAACAAGTATTTTGATCTGGAACCATTCTGATGCTGCTGGCTGTCTCATGTGTACGTACTGTAATAAATTGTTTTTTTCCACTGTTGCCAATTTGAAGTTCCTTTGCTCCTTACAACATGCTGATGCTGCCATGCTGGTTCTTATGAGCATTTCTCAGTTGTGTCATTTGTGGCCAAGCACAGTTATTATCAATAACGATATAAGATCCTGAAGAATATCGTAATAATATGATCCTGGCATCAATCGTCATTGCCACACATTTGATTCCTTATAGCATCTCCAAGAGCTCCCCAATAACCATCCCTAAACCAAATTATTAGGATTTATTATAAAAATCATTCTTTGACAGCTCCCCTAAACACCTTCTTATTTTTATCCCCTCCCTAAACCATCCCTAAGTGTAGGTAAAACAAGGGAGGAAATTGGGGTCCCCAATCCCACTGTTCCCGCGTTGGCAACATCCTTTGCCAGGCAAAAACTCATCCCACCGCTTGATGAACGGAGGTTGTATACAGCCAAGGTCCAGTGATCTAGTAAAAATAATAATAATCGTGTTGTACAAACTAAACAATGGTTGAGGATCATTATGCAAGACACGTATATACCTATCAATAAACAATCAATTGTTTATCTCCTTCTAGCATCGGAAGCCTTTGGCTGTGACGCTGGCTTGCGCCTGCTCCGTCCAGCTTGGGACCGCCTGTGCCCGCCTGCACTTGCTCCGTCCTGCTCCGGAGTCCCGTGTTGAGAGAGGCTACGACGATCTGCGCCGACTGCGGCGGCGAGCCGGGAGGACCATCATGTTTTTGTATAGGTAATTTCATAACAGGCCTGACTAACGTGGCCCAATTTAAATTCAGATTAAAATACTTTTAGTGGAATTGTTGGAGGAGGGAAGATTTTTTTATCCCAATAGTTTTTGGGCTGCTTTCAAAAATTGATTTTTAGGGCCTATTTTTAGGAGAACTCTTGGAGATGCTGGTTCAATCTTGGAAGACTTGTCAAACTCAATAATGGCTCGTTGCTTTGATATCAGGTGTCTATCATATGCATATCAAAATATTCTAGAACCATTGATACTATAGTTCACAAAAATGTGCTATAACTTTTAAAAAATATTTTCGTTCCTGGCACTTTCAAAAGACGAGGGATGCTTATTTGCTGCTATAAGATGCCAATAAATTTAACTGGTCAATTGTGCGCTGGTGTGAATGGTCTTTAGTGGAGTTGCCATGATGGTGCGTTAGTCTTGATGCATCTCTGTTTAAAGAACAGTGTCAAATTACGCCACTGGAAGAACTCATTAGATATTGTATGTTGATTAACATCTGAATACAAATTTAATTAATGCTGATAACCCTTCTTATCCTTTGCCTGCTTATTTCATCGATGTAAACCAGAGGGAATTGGCTTAATTAACAGTCAATGGATGTTCTTGAACATCGCCATATATAGAGGTACACGATTTGGAGGCCTCCGAACTTTCTATAGAGTCCTGGTACACTCTACAATCTCTTCAGTTGCAGGCAATAAGGGCATAGCGGATGGCAACACTTTGAGAAGTAGGTAAAAAACCAACAGGCTCACATTCATCCATCTCTATGCTTAAAAATTGGATCCTGTTCATTTTGGAACGCAACCGATGGTTACCACTTGCCAGGAACTGAACTCATCTCGTCACTTATCTAAGACCACCCTAGTTAGCCAACCTATTGATGGGAAAATAGTATACTCACGTAAGAAGTTCTTCGTTGACATTATTTACACTCAAGTGCGTTGTACGTTGAATTTAAACCGTCAGCTCAAAGAGCTTGGCTCACGCATAGTGCTGGCTATACAATGCCAACAAAATTGTTGTTTCGAGTAGTTCTGTCATCATTAGCAGATATTCCCTCCATTGTCTAATATAATATCGTGCCTACTTTACCGAGCACTAACAATCCAATTCTTAGGCCCACTAAGGAGTCATCAAGATAATAGATAAGCTTCCTAATAGTAAAATTATGGAGCACTAATAGTCCAAGTCTCAGGTTATAGTCGTATGCCATTGTGGAGTAAATACGTCTCACATACTTACATGCACTCAACTCTATTAGCGCAACTCACACCCACATCCATCCTATACATGAACATCATGAGTGACTGCCCTATGGTTAGAAAATAATATATTGATTAGCTTACAATCGAAATATGGGATTAGCAACATGCGTCCACGGGTAGAGGCAATCGAAATCCTTGCCTGCAATATGAGATTAGCAAATCATGATATATCTTGAGATTAGCAAAAACACAGTTCTTGAGATTACCTAAATCTCCCAGGTCAACCACTAGACCTATATATCTTGAGACTAGAAACGGGTTTGTTGTTTATGGTCGAAAGAATAATGATCGAGCTGTAATGCAAGCATTAGCTGGTGACTCCAACCAGAATAAGCCGGCTATGTACATCAACTGGAATGATTTTAATACATTATCTAGACAAAATGTCTCGTGTGCGCTATATATTTGGGACTGAACTGGAATTATTATGCCCTTCACTGTTTATCACGATGGTCTAGGTTGCATACATTGTGAAATATAATAATAGATCGATATGCGAGGGGTTGTAATTAGGACCATCCGTTTCCCGCATCTAGTTTTTCATTGATTTTTAGTGATGTACAATCTTTGGTAAGCTTTGTCTACTGCGTACCCTATGATGCTTGATGGGCTGGCATCATGACAAAAATTGTATAGTCAAGCGTGAAGTCCTTGTTAGTATTATTGTTTCCACTCTGATATAAATATTCCTTGAACATAGACCGTTCATTGAAAAGGGCCGCTTGGCTTTCTCGGTGTGAAGACACTAGAAAGATATGCGCGCTAATGCCCAGATGACCCGTGCCTTGCTCTAACGGTGATGTGGGCGTTCCATTAATGGTATAGAAACACGCTGTTAACTTTTCCCATTATATATTGTTCAACAAAAAAAAATTCCCATTATACAGATTCTTGTGCATCCACTAACAAATATCTGGAAAAGAATGTAGGATATACAATTGTCTGAAAAACATTTTGAATGATGTAAAATGCTTTTCTTCTTATAAATAGTTGAGGAGACACCTCTTTATAATTTTGCAAGAAATACAAAAATAAAGAATTTCGTCTCCTCTATTCTTCTATTTTACTTTTTATTCTCTATCGTGATCAACATGCGTACGATCTGTCAATAACTCAATACCTTACCAGCACACTCTAATTGAGCCGACGACATCTACTCGTCGATCAACGGTATATTTTTCGATTGAATTTATATTTTGATTCGTTGCAGCCAAGATCTATCAAGAGAAGCTTGCCACAAAGATCTAGACTCGTCGTAGTCATGATCAAGAAAAAAAATCGTTGGATCTTCTAGCAAAAGCCCAAGAAACAAATTTCAGATCCGGCGGCACTAAAAGTACCAGTGTCTGATCTCCCAACCCTAATCCGGATCTTGAACTGGTAAAGAGAGGATCTGGGATATCCTATATCCAAAACATGAAAACATGCAGAGGAGTTAGAAAGAACAATAAAATCAGATCCGAGGGCACTATGTGCCGGGATCTCCCAACCCTAGTCCGCATCTAATCCGGCAAGGGTAGGATCGCCGATTTACTCCTAGATCCAAAACATGGGGATGCCTAGATCGGATCCGCCACAGAGAAGACACGTTTAGATAAAGAAAAATAAGAAGAAGGAAAAGGCCACACCATCCATGAAGATCCATTAGCAAAGACCGCACGAGCATGATTGCCGCGTGCTCGGACAAGAAAAGGAATCCAGATCCAATGACACCAAATCTACCCTAACCCTAACTGGGGAAGAGAGCTCCATCAAGCAGATGCATCAAAAAGAAGAAAGAGGAAGGTTGGCCACACCACGAAGGCGGTGACATGTCTATGAGACCCTTGAAATTGGCCTCACCCTCGAAATTGGCCTCTAAAAAATACACCAAATAAATCGTTTACTTTATTTTCAGGAAAATTAGTTTTACAAAAAGGAAAAAGCTAAAGCTTAACTAGATATAGAATAATCATTGCTTTTTCAAAAGTAGTAAAACTTGGAGCTGGTCAAGTGTTTGACTTCTTTTCCTTTTCTTGGCTTTTATTTGAATTAATTTGGATCTTGATTGGAATTGTTTATTGAGGAAACCAGGAAAAGAAAATAGAAAACCCTTTCCTTCCCCATTGGGCCACCCCCTCTCTTTTCTCTCCCTCTCGGCCCAACCGCTCGCCCACCTCCTCTTTTCCCCTTCCCCCGCTCGGGCCACCTCCCTTCCCTTCCTTTCTCCTTCGACCCGTTAGCCTTGTGACCCAGCCATCTCGCACCTTCCCCTTCTTCCTCTCCGCCACGCACCACAGCCCCGTCGCCGCACGACGCCATCGCCACCAGCCCTGTCGCACCGACGCGTGATGCCGCCGCCGCCATTACTCCCACTGGCCCATGAGCGCCCTACCCCCCCCCCCCCCACCGTCTTTACGCGTCCAGTGATGAGTCACGTCGCTCTAAACCACGTCGCGACGCCACCCCACAGGAGATTGACGTGACGCCCCCTGCTCCCGCATGATTCAACCTCTCCCTCGCCCCGTCACCTAGCCATAGGCCTCACATGGCAGAGAGCGGTCACTTCGCCCTGAACCATCACTGCCCACCTGCTCCATCAGCCAGCCAGACCTGTCGTTCACTGCTCGCAATCAATGGCGACCACGACAAGCCGGTGGCAGCCCGCTGCTGCCTTACGTGCTACCCCCTCTCCTGCCTATAAATAGCCTAGCCTCACCCCGCTATCTCCTCTCTCTCTCTCTCTCTCCCTCTGCCTCCGAAGAAGCCATAGAAAAGAACCAACGCGAGCCATCAAACCGCCTCACGATCACCCCCATTGAACGCGGCATCACTCCCGTACGCTCCTGAACCCACTGCCGGCCGAGCTTAGCTGTCGTAGGCCTCGCTCTACGCTCACCGGGCTTGGAGGCAATGGTGCCGCCATAGTTTTCCCCTCTGGCCGCCGCGTGCCACCACCACCCTCACTCCTAGCCGTTCGATCTTGATCAATGATCGAGATTAGAACATCTCGTACCCCTTGGGCTATTTAAATCCAAGCCGCCCATCCCCGGATCAACGACCCGTAGCCCTTCGGTCCATAGACCGTCCCCGTGCACCCAGCCCACCAGCCCGTGAACTTATTCCATAGGGTTTCCAGTACAAAAATAATTCCAGAAAGTAAAGATAATCCCAGAAACCTGTAGTCTTGCACTTAGCCCCCTGAGCTTTAGTTTTATTCTATTTTATCCCAATATTTTTTATAGAAAAGTACCCCAACTTTTCTGTAATTATATTTTAGCCCATGCCATCTTACAACCAAGCCCCTAATATTTTCCATATTTATAGATAAGTCCCTAGAATTTTCCATTAATTACAAATAGGTCCCTAAGCCTTCCAAAAGCCCTAGCTTTGAAACCGTAACTCCAATTCAGGCGATTCTTGCACTGTTGGAATCGTTGTCTCGAACCCTAGCCCCTGAAGCCCTTCACCTAGCCCCCATTCCATCTCATTTTATTATCATTTAGGTTCTTCTCTTTTGTATTCGTTTCTATGTCATTTTATGTCATGATAGCTTACGCGTAGTTCGCAATCTGCAGACGAAGAGAACCAGGAGCAGGAGCCCAAAGACCCGGACTATGAGCAAGACTTCGAGGACGCGTTAGGAGGCAAGCTCTATCTATTCGTTGATCATAATTGCTCCTATTATTCTAAAAATGCACCCAATTTAGAGCCTACTTCTTATATGCATTATTCCTTGTATTTTCATCATTGCTTAGTTAAAGCCCACTTGTGTGAAAACTAGCGTTCTTATCACCTATATAAGATATGAACGTTAGATCCTTGATTGGCCATAATTGTTATCCCACTACCTTCATAAACCTAGGAAGTTACCAATAGCTTTGCTAATGATGACGCCACCCTTGCTAGTACACGCTTAGGATTTGTGATGATTATCACCATACTCCTACACTACCAAGTTTTATAAAATGTGTAAAAAGGTGTTTGGTGGTGTGCATGCGAATGAGTGGGTGTTAAACCAACAGTGTTAAGGTGAAGCGGGTGGGATAGACTTGGCCGTGGGCGAGACTCCTCAAGTACAGGTGCAGAGTACTTGGTAATGGTGTCTTTTGTGCAGGTACACCTGTCGTGGATGAGTGCTCGCCCTGTCGCTTAGGAATGTTTCGTTAAGACCTCAACTTGGTGATATTTTTCAGTTCGACCACATAACCTGTATGGGCAGGACTAACGTGGAACCTGGGTTACGCAGCAAGGAAGTGTCACCCGGTGAAGTAGAAATGGACTCAGGGGTTGGTTTTGGTACAAGTGGTGATTAGTCCAGTACTTGGCAAGAATATATGGTGAATGGCAATATGACTGTGTGTCATAGTTGCGGTGAAATGAATGTGTGTCATACTTGTGGTGAAATGACTGTGTGTCATAGTTGCAGAACTCCTGAGATCTGTGGTGGGCTTGTGGGCGTGCCCAGGTGAAGTGACAGCGTTATGTGATCCGTAGCTAAGAGCACATAGCTTGTGGGTACAATGTACTAAGCTCTCCAGAGTTATTAATAAATCATTTGGATGTCCGTTGTCACTGATTATGACACAACAAATCATTGGGCTCTTAAAATTTCCTTGATGTGTGAGTGGGTGTAGTGAGACCCGTCTTTTTGTGAATGGTGATTGGCAAGGTGTGCCAGAGTCGTTATGAGTGTGTGTCGGAAGGCTCAGCTAAAATATGGGAACTTTGGGGATCGATTGTAATCTCCCCCAGGTCCAACCAACTAAAAGTTATGAAGTTGTTTTCATTCCTCAAAAGCCCCTTTGATTCTGTAGGGAGCCCCTGCATACGCACTTTTCGCAAAACTCTGAAAACTCAACCCCATTCCTTGACTACCATTCCAAATGCATGTATATACCCTTGCTAGAGGTAGGGCTTGCGGAGTACCTTATGTACTCATCCTTGCTTTAAATTAATTACTCAGAAGAAGGAGAAGAAGAAGCACCCATGGAGTTTGACGAATAGGTTGTGTCCTATGCTTGAGTTGCCTATGGACTTCAATAGAACTTGTGTGTTGCTTTGTTTATTTCGAGGATGGCATGACCACCTCCTAGCTTGTAATCTAAGACTTGTATGACCTTATCGTCCCTGCTTGGACTTAATAAAGATTGTTGTATCGCCTTTTGTACCATTCGTATGTGTGTACCAACTACTAATCCAAGGATTGGTACGTAAACACCATATATTCCGGGTAGGGGTATCACAGATGGTATCATTCCCGCATTTCATTTGTGCTTGTGCATTTCTCTATTATATTGTGCTCGATCTATTTGTACATTGTGTGGTTAGCTATCTATTGTAGGTTTTGAGATCCTCATTGTGTCAGCTTCACTCCACATCAAGTATTGTATCTCTTCCAAGTTAAATTCCACATTTCCTTTAGTACTTGATTTCATATTGGTGGAACTTCTGTCGTGGGACAGAACTTCCGTGATCACGGAAGTTCCATCGCTGCCTGTTTGACAAGTTTCAAGTGCTGATATTTAGGATTATGTTTAGATTGCCTATTCACCTCCCCCCCTCTAGGCAACTTTTAGATAGGATTTTTGAGGCATCACAAAAGCCTTGGTGAGGAACACACACTTTGAGCGATTTGAGAGAATCATTTGAGGAACTTAGATTTGTCATAAAAATTAACCTTCAGGCTAAGAGCTGAATAAAAAGAGCAAGTGGAATAAATGCCCTGCAGTCGTTCTATCTTCCAACAACCCAAGATTTGGATAAGCTATAACGCCCCACAGGTAATAAAAGGTGAATTACTCATGCCAACTTATTCAATTCTACATAGAGTGTCTTAGTTGTGTATTTGGGTATGCGTCAAGAATAATGACATTGTAGCAACTCCTGATTAACAACAAAAACCTAAGTCTTGCCTTTACTCAGGATGAGCAAAGGTTTAGCTTGGGGGGTCTTGTTGATGGTCGTTATATAATGATTTCGACCGTCAATATGATCACAAAAATAGGATGATGGTGCATTTCATACACTCATGTTAGTTAAGAATAACGCTATTCCAGTTGTCCTTGGAGAAACATCTGCATACAAGGAAAATACATAAAAGGAGTGAAGAAATGGGGATTGATCTGCAAGAATAACATTTCGACCAATAGAGGAGCGCCAACCGGATTCCCCACGGGTCAATGACATGGCTACACAGGATTGTGCGAGAGGAAACTGACTTAACAGAGGAATGGACCAACCTATAGATCACCTCGAGGAAGCACACCGTAAGGGGCCCACCTACAGGTCGGTCGACCTAGTCTCCTGGTCGGTGTTGACGGTCATTAACACCTTTTCCAATTATCAATATTACTCAAAATAAAGGAGGATTCAACATTCCCACCTTGCATGTTAGTTAGAAGTAATAAATATCTACTTGTGCTTGGAGAAATGCTCATATGCAGGAGAAATAATAAAATGGAGGAGGAAACACACCTATTTGGCGAAGAAACACAACTTTTACGAATCAGAGTTCGCCAACAGGCATTCCCACAGATCAAATGGTCCACCTTTAGTACCAAAACAACATAACAAGAGGCCTACCATGTGGAAGAGTTAATGGGCCCACCTACCAGTGCGCCATAGGAAGTGGGGCCATTAGGCCCGACCTCTGCTCTATTGAACAAGGAGTGGGCCCAATGGGAGCTTCCTGTGGCGGTCCTCTACTGACTCTCCAAAGGCGGTTCCCCACCGACTCTCCAAAGGCGGTTGTCCCCCTTAGGACGGGAGTTACCGACCTTAGAACCGCCTTTGGGCCCCTAAAAATAGAAGGGTGTGGCTTCACTCCTCAACACACACTTAGAAGGATCACTCTCTTTGTATTTCAAGTTACTCTCTAATTTTAGTGAAGTTAGGCTTAGAATAGAGTCTTCTTCAGTTCTCAAGTATTCTTTAGAGTTGTGATATGACTCTTGTATCTTTCTCCTTTTGAAAGACTTTGTTGTATTTAATATATCTAGTCTTTCTATATAGTTGTGTGTGGGTCACGTGTTTCTTGTTTGATTATGTGATCCATTCAAGTATGTGGTTAGTATGCTCACATGTTAGTAGTGTAGTTATACTATCATACCATGCCAGACAGAAGCCCCTACTATAGTCTTTATTTATATGATTATAGTGATGCATGACTAATGTCTGACTTAGATCATTTCCACGTGCTTAGTGTTCACTTCAAATATAATTACTCCTTTTTTGATCCATCACTAGGGGATTCAGGGTATTGTTCTAGAGATGTAAGCGTGGTGCTTAGATCAATAGAATGCATTATTTGTCGTGTAGCCCATGGATTGCTAGGGGTAGGCAGTAGGTGGTGACAACCCTATCTGTCCTTTGAAATCCCCCATGTTCGGCTATGCAATAGGCTCTTGGCCAAAATCGTACTATGGATGCAAGGGAAAACCGGATGCCCTGGGTGTGATGATCTGATTGTCTTGCATTGTTTATGTGTCTATATAATAGTGTATACTATAGACTATGCAATTGTATAAAAGCAACATAGGAACTTAGCTCTTTCTTTGTTCTTCTCCACTAGACTAGTCTTTATTTATTTTGAGTATGCTATCTGTGTGTCCACTACCTATGTTTATCTATACCCTTACCCATGTGAGGACATTGTCTCATGATCTATTATGCACGTCTAGAACATGGTAATTGTCTTGATCGACTCACGTCTTCCATTGAGATAAAATAAATATGATACCCTGAATACTTCCAGGTGAAATGGTACAATGATATTCTCCGTGCGCTTGCGGATTACCTGCATTCGTTAAAAATACCAACAAGCATTTCTGGTGTCATTACCAATGTTCTATTGTTGCATATGTGATTATGTGGTATTCGCCCAAACAGCCTAATCTTGTCTGTTTTCTCCTTTTATGTGAAAACAGGGTAGTGTATGATCGGTTTCACCTTGCCTCAAAATTACATTGAAGATCCCAACAACTCTTGAGAAGGGTACGTGCACGCCTCGTTCCTCCTCAGAAGTTCGTGTGTGCAAATGAAACCGTCATTTCCACACCATCAAGCTTCAAAGTCATGGTCCAGAAGAGTCTTCGTTATTTTTCCGCTCCCTCGACGTCCAACATTCCTGTTGCACCTAACGCCATGAGAGATGCGAACTTCGAGATCAAGACGGGTCTCACTACCATGGTGCAGGCCAGCCCATTCTGTGGGAAGGCCAATAAGGACGCCAGCATCCATTTGCAACAGTTTCTGGAGATTTGAAGCACCTTCAAGATGAAGGACGTCTCAAGATGCCATTTGCTTTTGTCTGTTTCCGTTCTCCCTTCTGGGGAGAGCAAAGTAGTGGTTCTACGTGAGCAAGGATGCTATTAGTACCTGGGACAAGTGTTCAACTACGTTCCTCGCCTTGTTCTTCTCATTGGGAAAAACCAACACCCTTAATGGTAGAATTTCAAGCTTCTAGCAGGAGTCCAATAAGTCAATCTCCGAGGCTTGGGAGAGGCTGCAAGAGTACATTGACGCCTGTCCTCATCATGGGATGGATGAATGGCTTATCACCCAGAATTTCTACAATGGGCTGACTCCGTCAGCTCGTGACCATATTGATGCTGCTGTGGGAGGAGCCTTCTTTTCACTGACCATTGAAAAAGCTAAAGATCTTATTGAGAAGATGGTCTCCAACCAAGGATGGAGTGAAGATCATCTTCACTCACGCTAGTGGGGCATGCACATCATTAACGAGGTGGACATGCTAGCCACCAAAATGGACGTCCTTATGAAGAAGATGGACAAGAAGGCCACCGTCAACGCTTTAGACGCTCGCATGATGTGTGAGGTCTGCGACAACACAGGTCACTCGGGCAATGACTTCCCTGAGACTCGTGAGGACGTGATGTACATGAACAACAACAACAACAACAATGGCTATCATCCACAAGGAGGCAACGGGTGGAATCAACCACGCCTGTACTATCAAGGAGGTAACAACTACAACTCTTCCAATGGTTTTAATCAGCCTTCCTTGAAAGATCTTGTCTTAGGCCAGGCTAAATTTAATGAAAACTTCTCTAAAAAGGTTTTGGCTAATGATAAGACTTTGGAAAGCGTTAACGCTAAGCTATATGGTTTTGCTTCTTCCTTTAAGGACTAGCTTAGCTTTACTAAAATGCTAGAAACCCATCTAGCCCAGCTAGCTAGCTGCCGCTGTTCTTCCCTTAGAGTTAGGGAAGATCCCAGGGCAACCCGAGTCTCCTGTTGAGGATGTTAATGCGGTGACCACGAGAGGGGGTAAGACCACTCGGGAAATGCCTTTTCCTAACACTACAGGGAAGGACAAGGAAGGAGAAAAGGAAGTACCTTCTGGCAAGGATGAAGTTGTATACGAAGGGAAGACGGCTCCAGATGAGTTCTTTGACACCACCACCATACCGTTTCCCCATCGAAGCAGGAAGCCGACTGTGGATGAGCAATTCGCCCGCTTTGTTGAAGTTATCCAGAAGATCCATATCAATGTGCCCCTGTTGTATGTGATGTAAGTTCCAACTTATGCTCACTTCAGTTGTCCGATTCGTCGGTCCGCTATCCTGTGGGAATTGCAGCAGACGTTCTGGTGAAGATCAGGGATTGCTTTATTCCCATAGATTTTGTGGTGTTCAACATGGATGTTGAGAAGGAAACACCACTCATTCTTGGGCGCCCTTTTCTAAGCACCGCAAATGCACGCATTGATGTTGAGACCAGAGAAATCCGTTTCCTCATCAATGGCAAGGAAGAGAGGTTTGATTTTTCGATCAAGGAGGGATTAATGTTCAATGATCAGGATCAAGTATGGGCTGAACCCAAAGAATATTTAAGGTCGAGGTGACACCCTCGAAGAAGGACTGCCTCATTCTCTACATGAAGAAGATCATGGCTAAGGAGATGTCATATCATTTTGATAAGAAGAATCCACCTATGGCGAGGCCAGAACTGTGGGCAAAGTCATAGCCTGTTAAGTCCAAGAAGCCACCGGCCGCACCAAAGATGAAGAAGGTGGGGTGAGTGAAGGAAGTCCAGACATCCGTGTCCACTTCTCCAGGACCGGACGTAGCGTCATCAAGCTAAACGCGATGGAGAAAAGTCCCGCTCATCGGACTTTAAAAATTGGTGAACCCTTGCCAAAGGAAAATTGGTACTTATCTCATATTTGATTTCTCAAATTTATGCATATTTAGATTTTCCAACTTTTGGGGGTTTCCAAGTTTGCACTTGCATTTGCATAATGACAGAAAGTGATATCAAGGCTGTTGTTTTTGCTGCTGTGAAAAAGAAGAAACCCAGTGAAGCCATTACCTCAAAGCCGAGGACAGTTTTGTTTCAAGGAGATGGGAGTGATTAGAGAATCAAACATCGTTCAACGGTTGCAGGTGTCACTGAATGTGCACCATTATACACTTCTAGTGTTTCTGAAAATTCTTGCATGGATATGGAAATTGCTGGTGTTAATTATACGAAGCATGATGATATTCAGTTTGGCTCTAATAATGCTGATAATGTAAGTAAGGATAAGGCCAATCATACCATAATATTATGCGTCAAAGAATCTGCAAGTGATCTATCCATGAATGAAACTCCTCCAATTATATCAAAGCCGGGGACGACTTTGTTTCAGGAGGAGGAGAATGATGTGGTTACTCGGAAAGCTAAAGCGTCATCTATGGATCCTCTAAGTGCTGCAAATATAAGTTGTGAAATAACAAGCAATGAAGATATGGACAAGGGAGATAATGATGTGGTTGTTACAGTTCCAGTGTGTACTACCGGTACGTCCAACGATGTGATTATTGGAAGTCCAGTACAAGCTGCTAATCCTCCTAAAGATATGGAAGTAATTGTCTCAGCTGACAGTGACATTACATGCAAAGAAAATATTGATTATTCTATGCATAGTGGCTCTCCTGATATTGTGTTCAAAGAATATGGTGATTCCTCTACTGCATGTATAGGGAATGAACTGCTTAAAATACCGTCAAAGCCGAGGACGGCTTTGGTTCAAGAGGGAGAGGATGATGAGCCCATGGCTCCACATATTCTTTCGGCTTTGCCGATTATTTCCTTAGGAAATTGTGGAAATATTTTTAAGGAGTCACAACAAAATTCTATCACGATTGGCTCTATTTTCATTGAACTCAAGAACAATGGATATGGAATTCTAGTAACTAATGCTACTATGCCAACGAAGCTAATATTTAAAGGTTCTACAATAAATGAGAAGAAAAAGCTAGCTGCTGGTGCATTTCCAATATGTTGCAATGCTACACTCCGTGGTGAAAGCCTGTGCAGGAATATAAAACTGAGAACAAGTATTCAGGTTGGTTCGGTGACATGTTGGTTTGATGAATTCCATTAGAGCTAATGATTTCAGGTTTCAATCTGTATTTGATCATGCAGGATCATTAGTCAAGGTGCCGGAATATTTTATTATTTCCTCTTGAGAGTTATATTAGCTCACGTGTTTAGTCAATTAGGCACATAGGTTTGTTTATTTGGCTGAGTCGATTTGGGTAGAGTCAGGTTGGTGTCCGACTCAGCCTGTTCATCGAGTCCAAGTCTGGTGCCGTGAGTCGGTTAGGCCTGCGTGCCTTTTATTTTGGGTGTTGCCTTGTGTTGAGAAAGAAATTAGGTTTTTGTTTATGTGAGTTTTCTATCAAAGGTGCTCCTGCATGAACCTGAGAGAGATGGCGGCAAACCCATCCTCATGATTACATCTACTTCCAATCCTTGTTGGGTTGAAAAGGAGAACGTGACCAAGGTTCGAATCTTGGGTGCGTTCTTGACTTCCATTGGATTTCTTCTTTCCTGATTGTGCTAGCTGCTGTGCACGGGTGGAAAAGATTTCCTCCACAGATAGTAACATATTTCTACGCTGCTGCAAGTTACTATAGTATCAATACTTATTACAATTATCTTGTTCTGAATTATTGTGGCCGTGAGTTCATTATTGTTTTGTCAAGACAAAACGATCCTGCTTGTTTTTTGAGAAATCTACTTGCAGAGCCATAGTTCATAATATATATGTCTTGAGAATTATAGTTTGTAAACTGCTGGCTAGCTTCTGTGCTACTGAATTCTGGAGTTAGGAAACTGGTGCCGACTTGAAAGCTGAACTGTTAGTATTGAAAACTATTTGGCCATCAACAGTAGAATATTATTTCAGTTCCAGAGAGAGTAACAGTTGCTGCTATTTGAGTTTGGGAATTAAAAGTCCGAACAATTTGTGCTCATGATCAGTACCGTGAAAGATTGGGACATAATTCTAGACACCGTTGTCGTGTCCTTATCAGCGCCTTTCAGAGAAACAACTTTGAATTTGACTGATCCACCACCTCAAAACCCTGGGTAGTAATCTTGACGTAGTCTTCATTGCAAACCTTGCCAGACAGACATTCCATATCATTGGCATGCCATGGCGCTAAATTGGCTGATGCGACATTAACGGTTTCATCGGTCGGGACCACCTCGACTTAATCACCAATCCACTGGACAAAAGACTGGTGCATAGTAGATGGGATACAACAATTCGCATGTATCCAGTCATGGCCCAGTAGCAAACTGTAGGTCCCCTTTCCATCATAACAAAGAAGGTAACCGATAAAGTTTTAATGCCGATCGTGAGCTCAACATTCAGAACTCCTTTAGCTGCTGCAGTGCGACCACCATAATCCCTCAAAATCATGTTAGTATCAATTAAGTCATCATCAGCCTTACCCAACTTTCTGGCAGTGGTGATCGGCATAATGTTGACTACAGCACCTCCATCGACCATCATCTTCCCCATTGGCATTCCATTGACGAAACCTTTCAAATGCAAAGCCTTCAAGTGTTGATGTTTGGATTCGTCTGGTTTATCAAACACTTTTTGTTGTATATCAAATACTAACTGGGGCACATCATCTTCATCAGCAAATAGTTCTTCTTCTGAAGCTATAAACTCTTGGGGAAGCAGCATCACCATGCCTACTGTGGCGCTAGGCACCTGTACTTACGACTTCACCTTGGGCCTCCAAACTTTCTTGGGTGGCTGAACATCATCTTCATCGTAATAGTACCGACCAGCCCTTATTTGCCTGTAGCGCATCCTCTGAATCCTATGCTTCTGACTTTTGGAGAAAATACCAGATGGACACCATTGATCACTCTGCTCCTGCTCTCCTTGTAGTCCCTCATCGACTACTTTATCAAATTTAGCTTCCTTTTCTATCTTCTTGGTACCTAAATGATCAAATGTTAAGACACGGTCACGACCATCGGCCATACCCACCATCGGCTCACTCTGCTTGTTCTACCGATGTTGGTGTCGATGATCTCCCGGTGCTTCTCGATACATCTGATCCGCGCCTCTGCTGGAACTAGGACAATTATCAATTGAAGGTAGCATCATGTCATGGTCCGAGCAATATTGAAAGAACGGGCAGCAATATTGAAAGATAGGGGAATGGTTGCCCATCAATCTTCATGGTCCCCTTAGTGAACTTGATCTTCCCTTGCTCAATCGTTGACTGGATCTATCTTCTGAACACTTTACACCCATTGGTGTGATGAGACGACGAATTATGCCACTTATAGTATTTTTTATTCTTCAACACTTCAACAGGAAGAATCACATGATTGGCGATAGCTGAATATGTTTCTCTTGTAACAGCATATCAAATATCTTGTCAGCGTTGGTGATGTCAAAATCATATTTCTCTTTAGGCTCACTCTGTCATTGTAGTTGACTTGAATTGGTCTTGACCATGCCCCTCGAGTAAGGTTCTCCTGGATTGGCACCTTCTATACTAACTGGGACAGGCTTTCAAACTCAGCCGACAGAAACTTTTCCCTTAGAGGCGCAACTAATCTGTTGAATGCAATCTTTGCCATCTGATTATCTGTCAACTACAGGCTGAAACAATTTCTGCGTACCTGCCTAAATCTCTGCACATAATCATGCACAGACTCTCCAGCTTTCTGCCTCATATCAATCAGATTCGATATCCTCATCTCCATCGTTTTAGCAATGAAGTATTTATGAAACTTCTATTCCAGATCGGCCCATGTCATAATGGAATTTGGGGGCAACGATGCAAACTAGGAAAAAGCCAAACTAGAGAGGGACAGAGGAAACAACATGATCCTCAAAGCTTTTGTAGAACCAGCTTCTCCATACTGTACTGAGAATTGGCTAATGTGCTCGATAGTGGTAGTATTGTCCTCTCCAGTAAACTTTGTAAACTCTGATGGTCTCTATCAGCTCGGCATAGGAATGAGATCATAATTGGGTGAATATGGGGGCCGATACATATAAATTTGCTGCTTTGACTTCAATCCAAACTGCTCTCTCATCACTTCAGCAATCTTAACCGCCCAGTCATCGGTCAAAACATTAGCATTGGCAGTAGCTGATGTAAGACCAGAAGCTGGCATCTCTGGAGGAGTCTGTGAACCATAATTAACAACTGTGTGTCATCTTCCCAATTATCCTGGAAGCGTAGCTTGTGAAGGGATCCCGAACATGCTTGGCTCCATGTTAAGTGTAGTGTCATAAGTCACGTTCAATGGAACTGATGTCTCTTGCCTATAGTGTTGTGGTTGCGTCTATGGTGACATCCTCTGCAGAATTATCCTATCAGCAGATCTAGGTGACCTTCCTGCAATGCCATCATTAGTGCGTGTTGGTGGCGGAGTAGTAGTAGCAGGTGTTGGTCCTGAACCGGTTGTTGGAGCTGAAGTACTTGTGCTAGGTTGTTGCTGGTCAGGTGATTCAATTGCAGGCCGAGGAATATTTCCATGAACACAGAAAAACATAGACCCACGCGCTGGGTCATCATAGACACAAACTTCCACCGTCTGTATGATCAAAGCCCGTAAAGTATTAACCAATACGGGTGATTGGTTAATCAATGCATGGTGTATGGCTGTATGAATCATGTTATCCAACATCTCCTCATCGCGAACTTGCATTGTAGGCTGGACTTGCTGCTTCTCAGTCACTTCTTCAATCAGGGACGGCACAGACAGCTTTCCCTTCTAAATGATTTTGCCATGTCTAGTCTTGCTGAAAGTTTCTAACAGAAGGCTCTCAAACTATGCAACCCTTTCATCAATTTATGCCTTCAAATCATCCTGGTCAACAGGCAACATGTTCTCTTCTCTCAGATCCGTGCTAATGTCATGATTTGGAGTGGGATGTGACACCCATTCCCAGAAGATCGAGGTTCCAAAGGTGTTGTTAACACAGACACTTGACAATACAAGAACGGTTTAAGTTTAAGTCGAATTATTACATCATTAAGATAGTTAAAGTGCAATGGAATATTACAAGTTCATAATAGTTCGAAAATAGCGGAAGCAAATAATGATAACTAAATTGAGATCTCGATGATACAACGGTAGTAAAGATTCATGCCAAAGAATCATGACTCTAGCAGCACACAATATTACTACGGCGGCAGCTCAGACTCCTAGTCAGCAGTCCAGCCTTCAGGGACTTGCATGTCCCAAGGTAGCACATCAACAGGCAATTCAATCTCTGCATTACCTGAAATAACGTCAGCATAAAGTCTAAGTGCTAATTACTCAGCAAGACTTACCCATCAAACCTAGACGTGCATTGGGTCTAATAGCATGGCCGTTTTAAAAAGACTTGCACTAAGCAACCTATTAGTTCTACCAATTGTATTTAGCTGAGTTTAAATGTGTAGGGAAAAAATATAAATTTAGTGGAGCCATATGGGAATATTAGAGCAAAACATGAAGAAAATACACTATAGGAACAATATCAATAATAATCAACATAAGCAATATAATCCATTTCATAGTATCATGTGATCTACGTGAAGGCGCAGTAAACAAGCATACTTATTTCTACGAGCAATAGCAATTACAATTGATTTCACACTAGCTGGAAAAATCCCAAAATACATGACATATAAGCACCACTTAAGGTCATAAATGGCAACCTTTTACAATTAAAACTTACACCTTCCATCGAATCAGTGACATCGAGTAGGCATGTCGTTCTACCAGTAGTACTTCGCGGTATGAACCGCCCACTCCAGTAGCAGAAGGGTCAAAGACCAATGCACCATAGCTGTTTTCCAATGCAAGACTTTAATGCTATGTTAGTTTACTAGTGACCACAGACTAGCATGTATTTGGTACTGTTCAATGATTGATCAAGGAGCCAATGACGAACAGGTCCAAGGTTCGACAAGGCAGGGTTACTGCAGCCAATACCCATGTGTTGCTGCAAACCTACACATGCATCATCCCTACCCGGTCATAACATCAAAAGTAAATTTATTTTCCTGAAGTTCAACTTTAGTGATCAAGTCATTCTCTTAGTACTCGTAACAAGACTACCGATATTACTCTATTACTAGGCATAGCAACATAGTACCGAATCCTACCATGACTTGTATAGCAGTAACATGGGTCCTTTGAGTGGTATGCAAGTGGATTTCAAACCCACTCCTATTAACCTGATGCATCAACCAATACAGACTCTAGCATTGATATATTGAAACTAGCAAAAACTTTAGAAAATGGCATATGCAAACCGAGGCTTGCCTTGTTCAACACTGGTGTTAGCAACTACAACTTCTTGCTCCTTAGTATTAGGGTCCTGCTGAAAATCCGGCTCTTGCTCCTAGTTGAACAAGGTGCAACAGTATCACAATAATACCGTAACATGCAATAATATGGCAAATGCAAAATGTAGTGGTGTTATGGTGACAACATCGTTATTAATATGTTCTTGAATCCATATGCTTAAAAAAAACAAGTTTAATCCTTATCATTTTATGTGTAATGTCATTTTAAATAGGGTTAATATATTCTCAAGAGCAATATTCATTTAATATAGTAAAAATGTGTTTCTGGACATGAGTGATTTATTATGAACAGGAGCTTGTATAAACTTTATTTTTACCAAGTGGTAACTCCTGAATATTAATATTCTATTTACTAGCATTTTTATAAGCAAAAGTGCTAATTAAATCCTAGGAAATGAAATAATGCATATTTGTCCTAACCAAAAATCAGGGTGGTAGATTAACATAAACTAAAAGAGGCATCGTTTTATCATTTTTCTTTAATAGAGCACATCAAGATGAAACTAACATAATTGGTTTTAGCTCCATTGGATTTTTAGTTTATTTACTATGAGTTTTCAAAGTTAATCAGCTTTTCCTGTAATTTTCTGGTTTTTCTGGTTTTATTCATTAATACGTCAGCGCCATGTGAGTAGACACATCAGCGCCACGTCGGAGTGCCAATAGGCGCCAGGTGGGCTGCTAGTCAGCGTGCCAACTGGCACTACCAGAGCCGCGGCGGGACTTGCCGGAGGGCTCGCCGCCGGGCGTTGCGCATGTCAGAAGCTCGCCGCGATTGTGCAAGAGTGCTGCTCACGTCGAGGCATGTCAGCCGGGGTGGTTCTCGAGGATGGGGGCTCACTCAAACTAGCCGTCAATGAGAGGCAGTAGGAGGCGAGGTTTCGGCGGCAGCGCGCGCACGGCTTGGGGCAGCAAACGGTGTGCGGTTTCTTCTTGAAGCTTCACGGCTGCATGGCGAACACCGGCATCATGCTCACCTGAGATGAGGAGAGCTGGAGATAGGGTCTCGTTGACGAGGCGGTCGGTAGTCTCCGTCGGGCGGCGACAGAGCATCAGCTTCGCTGACAAACGTTGGGCAAATGGAGGAGCAATTGAGTCAGCACAATGCGCAGAGTAATTGCGCAACCGTGAACGATGAAACGGAGCTCAAGGGATAACCAGAGACCACAAATTTCGGTCTGACGCCAGAGTCGATCAGAATCAGGGCCGTTGGAATTCCTTTGAAATTGAGCGGGCTCCGGACATGGTTGATCTCGGGTTTGTTCGAGGATGTATAGGGAAATGAGGCGTGATAAAATGTGGCTTTCATCGAGCCGAGGGTGCGCGGACTGTGCGTTGTATCGAGCTCGAGTTTGGAGCACCAATGGCTGGGGGGGGGGGGGGGGGGGGGAGCAGGGAAATGGGTGGGGGGAAGTTTTTTATGGGGCCAAGCAAGCTCGGTTCGGGGTGGGTGAGACCGGGGCGGGCGCCCGTCGATTTGCATGGTCATCAGGGAGGCAGAGGTGGTTCGGCGTGAGGCATCGCGTCGGTCATGGCGGTAGCAAACGGAGAGGCAAAAGCGGCGGCGATTTTTGCGGCACAAGGCGGTTCAACGAGCATCGATGCAGTGGCAGAGAGGCGACGCAAGCGTAGTGAAGCTGGGAAGCAAGGCAGCAGCGAGAAAAACGTGGCACGCGCATGGTCGGTTTGGCCGGGTGCGGCGGGAGGAAGAAGACAAGAAGATTTTGCAATATGGCCGTCCAGGTTTTTGAAAGGTTTCCAAAAGAGTCCTTGATCCTGTTTTAATTGGTTTAAAATAATTCTTTAGGTCCTAATGACTTGGGATTTTTACACATGGGTCCTGGAGATATTTGTGAGGCTCTGGTAGGGTCCAGTTGACCCAAATAAATATAATTAATTTAGAATAAAAGTTCAATTGTTAATGATTTCTATGCCTTAATTAATTAATTATGTCATTTTCAAATGTGATAAAATTCTCATTCTTGGCCTAAAATTCTATTTCACTATCCCATCATGTTGATGCAATTAGTTGACATGGTGTCATAGAAAAATTGAAAGTTGCTTCACAACTTGGTTTATAAGGTTTTTATTTGACCCTAAATGTTTTAATTTGGATTGAAGTTCTATTATTTCATGTGTTCCTTTAATTATACTTTTGTGCTTAATGCACTTGCAAATTAAAGATTAGTACTTATTAACCATGGGATGTCATTGTCCTCTCTCGTTAAAGAAATCTCGTCCCGAGATTAAGAACAAGGAAAACTAGAGGGAAGAGCCGTAATTAAACTATACCTAAGAATGATGACCAGAATTCCGGATAATGAGTACACAAAAATTCCTCAGATTCCCAAGTAGATTCATCCTCTAAATTGTTACTCCATAGCACTTTATAGAACTTGGTGTATGTTTACGGGTTATGTGTTCCTTTGTGTCGAGGATTTTTATGGGTCATTCGAAATATGTGAGGTCCGGTTGAAGATGGTCAAAAATTTTCATGACAATATCAATCGGTGGCTTGAGGCACCGCTTCAGTTGTGAGACATGAAAAATGCTGTGAACTCCAGATAATTTAGCAGGTAACTCAGTTTGTATGCTACGGGTCCGCATTGTTCAAAAATTTTGAATGGACCAATATAGCGGGGAGCTAATTTTCCTTTGACTCCAAATTGGTGTACACCTCTTATAGACGATTCTCGGAGATAGACATAGTCATTCTCACTGAAATGGAGTGGTCTGCATCATCGGTTTGCATATTTTTCTTGACGGCATTTTGCAACCTTAAGATTTTCCTGAATTGTGCAAACCTTTTCCTCGGCATCCTTTACAAGGTCAGGACTAAAAGTAACTCTTTCTACAGGTTCGGACTAGTTCAATGGTGTTCGGCAACTTCGTTCGTAGGGTGCTTCAAACGATGATATTTTTAAACTTTCTTGATAACTCTTGTTGAATGAAAATTCGGCATAAGGTAGGTATTCGTCCCAGTTACCACTATGTGCTAAAACACATGCTCTGAGCATATCCTCCAAGATTTGGTTGACACGCTCCATTTGTCCATCGGTAGCAGGATGATAAGCAAAACTACGAATTAAATATGTACCCAGAGATACATGTAGTTGTTCCCAGAAATGAGCAACCAACTACGAGCATCTATCAGAAATGATAGTATTAGGTACTCTATGTACACATAAGATTCTAGATATGTATAGCTCTACGTATTGTTTTATCTTATACCTATTGTTGACCAGTAAGAAATGAGTAGACTTTGTGAGTCTATCCACGATGACCCAAATCGAGTCATGCTTACATGAAGTGAAAGGAAGGCCAACAATAAAATCCATGCTGATATCTTCCCACTTCTAGGCAGGACTACTTAATGGTTGAAGTAGTTCGGCCTGTTTCAAATGATCTGCTTTAATCCTCTGACAAGTATCGCATTCTGCGACATACCAGGCAACTTCTCGCTTCATTCTTGTCCACCAAAAATTCTGTTTCAGATCTTTGTACATTTTATTACTATCCGGGTGAATGGAATATTTGGATTGATGTGCTTCATGCAAAATTTTCCGACGAAGTTCAAAGTCATTTGGTAGTACTAAATGGTTATTGAACCACAGAGTGCTGTCCGAGTCTTGTGTAAAACATTTGGCTTTACGATCCTTAATGTTTTGATGAATATATTCCATACCCATGCCATTTTTCTGTGCAGCAATGACTTCTTCGTGAATGGTGGAATGAATACTAAGGTTGTTGATCATTAGAGTGGGCATAATGTGAAGACTTGGTTCTGAATTAGTTAATGCGTTGCTGCTGTCCTGAAATTCCAGCACTAAATTATTGCAGTGAACTTTTCTACTTACGCGTCGGCGACTACATTGGCCTTGCCTGGAGGATAATGAATCTCCAGATTGCTATCCTTAATTAACTCCATCCATCGACGTTGTCTCAGGTTCAAATCAGCTTGGGTAAAAATGTAATTCAGGCTCTTATGATCCGTATAGATATGCACTAAATTTCCGAGTAAATAATGTCTCCAAAGTTTTAGTGCAAGGACAACTGCAGCTAGCTCTAAATCATAAGTGGGATAATGTTCTTTATGCTTTCACAGTTGCCGCGATGCGTAGGCAATGACATGACCATATTGTATAAGCACATATCCAAGTTCTATCCCAGATGCATCACAATATACGTTGAACGGCTTAGTGATGTCCGGTTGAGCCAATACTAGGGCAGTAGTTAATAATTCCTTCATCTTCTGGAATGCTTCTTCACACTTACTATCCCATTCAAACTTCACATCATTTTTCAGTAATCTTGTGATGGGCTTGGATAGCTGGGAAAAGTTAGGAATGAATCTGCGGTAATAACCAGCTACGAACCTGATGGACGGTTTTAGACGGTTTCCAATTTAGCACATCCTAAAAATTGCTAGGGTCTACATAGATGCCTTCGGCTGAAACTATGTGACCAAGAAACAGCACATGATCCAACCAGAATTCACACTTGCTAAATTTTGCAAACAATTTGTGATCTCATAGACGTTGAAGAACAATACGAAGATGTTCGGTGTGTTCTTCCTTGGACTTAGAATAGATGAGGATGTCATCAATAAATACTATCAGAAACTTGTCCAACTTTGGCATAAACACTGAGTTCATAGGGTACGTGAAATGGGCAGGAGCATTGGTTAATCCAAATGACATCACTAGATACTCGAATAACCCATACCTAGTAGAGAAAGCGGTCTTTGGGATATCTACTGCTCTAATCCTTATTTGGTGATAACCCGAGCGAAGGTCAATTTTTGAAAAGACCTTGGCACCAACCAATTGATCAAAAAGAATATCAATTCGGGACAGCGGGTATTTATTCATGATTGTGACTTCATTTAACGGCCGATAATCGACGACAAGGCGCATAGACTTGTTCTTCTTCTTCACAAAAATAGCAGGACAGACCCAAGGTGAAGTGCTTGGGCGAATGAATTCTTTCTCCAATAATTCATTCAACTGCTTTTTCAATTCAGCCAAATCGTTCGGGGCCATTTTATACGGGCAGTGTGATACATGAGAAGTTCCTAACTGAGCTCAATCTTAAATTCCACATCATGATCGGGTGGGAGGCCACAAATATCCTCAGGAAACATGTTTGTATACTCACAAATGACCAGAATATTCTCTAGTGATTATCCTTCCAGGTGATAGACAACCAGATTGTTCGAGGAATCAGAATTTAGGGAAGGTGTGTCTCGGCAATGCAAGGGAGAGTTTAGATGAACGACTCATGACTCGACATGTAGTACTGGGTGGTTTTGATCAAAGATAAAATCCACACACTGGTTCCATTCAAAAATCTACTAACTCAGTGATGGGCAGTAAGGCGACCGTTGTTCCAACAACTTCATGCTTGCGAACGTCGCAAAATCAAGTGAGCGACATGAAGGGAGCAACACTCCAAGCGGTGAGTAAATCCACTCCAGTAAACGCTAATAGTCCAAGATTCCCATTCTGGAGCGGCTGAGTAGTTGGCGAGGACAGCAAAATGGACCACACATGATGTATTCCCATGCTCCTGAAATTTCTTGCCAACATAAGTGGAAAAGATATGATATCCAAAGTTCTAGAGAACTCTCCAAAGTAGCTGAGTCATCCCAAATATTTTCAGACCATCAGTGATCTCCCAACCCGGTGGTGTTTAGTCATTGTTTTCAGCCATCTACAAGGAATGCAATTTGAGTGATTCAAATCTTCCTTACAGTAAAAATGCATTTCATATAAAGTGCTATGAAATACAGGAACAAATTTTTAGTGTATATTTTCTAGCTTCAAGGGGCAACAAAACAGGAATGGGTTTTTAGAACCAATTCTGTCCTATGTATATAGTAGTGGGAAAGTGCGTATTTTGACCTGTAAATGAAATCTCCAGCACTGGTGCTTGGCACCAAATTACAGAAGAATTCCATTGCTTTCCAAATTGTATTTATACTCCCAAAAATTCCATGTAAATCTAGACTTATGAATTTTACAAGTTCAGGTTGGTTTTAGCTCTACCGGACAGAGAAAAAATCATCAATTGATGAAACCTATTGGAGCTGAAAATAGACTTCTAAGGCTTTTCAGATTGGGCTTATAAACGTCTAAATTCAAAGTAGAACTCAAGTTATGAATTTTTCAAGTTCAGGGTCTTTGCTGGAAACAATGGCTGGAAGATTGTGTTTGGTTCTGGTTTTGGGGTTGTTTCTGTTATGATCACATTTTGATTTTTAACATTAGATGACAGAGCACATTCAGACCTTGTTTGGGTAAATTAATTACCATGAATTTTTGAAGTTGATAGTTAAAACAGGACAGATTATGCTAAGTTTACAATTGTGCTAAATTTTTGAAATTTGTATACCTAACATATCCAGAACTTTATCCAGAGGTGGGTCATCAAGATCAGAGCAAATTTTAGTTTAGTTATACAGGGATGCATGATGCAAAATTTTCATTTTGTTAACCTATCGTTCCTCACAACACACGCATTATTTTGCCGGTGCTTAGCGGCACGAAAATTTGGTGACGACCCGCACTCAACACGTAAGTCAATCTAAATTTTGTACTAACAACGTTAGTGTACCTGCAGAGAGTCCATTGCAAAAAAAATACATCAAATTCACAAGAAACTACAAAAACAAGCACAATTCTACAAGTAACGATCCATGGAAAAGGATCGCCTCATGATAAGTCACGAGCCAACAGTGTCCTGTATCCGCCTACGGGCACAGACACGGATATCATGCATGTCTGTTAACCATGCACATACATTCATTTGAAGAATTTGTAGATGTAATATTTAAACAAACATAACCCAGGGTTAGCATTGTCACCAACACTAATATCTATATGGGCAATATTAACATATCCTCACTCGCATATGTTGTAGTTTTTGAAACGATTTATTTGTTGCATTATCAAGAACCTCAGCTCTGGTACCAGTTGTGACAACCCTTCCCTGAAGATTGAGGTTCCAAAGGTGCTGTTAATGCAGACTCTTGATAATACAACAATGATTCAAGTTCAAGTCGAATTATTATATCATTAAGATAGTTAAAGTGTAGCAGAATATTACAAGTTAATAATAGTTCAAAAATAGCGAAAGCAAATAACGATAACTAAAATGAGCTCACGATGATATGGCGGTACTAATGATTCATGCCAAAGAATCATCACTCTAGCAGCACACAATATTACTGTGGCGGCAGCTCAGACTCCCAGTGGGCAGTCCAGCCTTCAGGAACTTGCATGTCCCAATGTAGGACATCAACAAGCAATTCAATCTTTGCATTACCTGAAAACAACATAGGCACAAAGCCTGAGTACTAATTGCTCAGCAAGACTTACCCGTCAAACCTAGACATGCATTGGCTCTAATAGGATGGCTATTTTAAAAAGACTTGCACTAAGCAACCTATTAGTTCTACCAATTTTATTTAGCTGAGTTTAAATGTGTAGGGCAAAAATATAAATTTAGTGGAGCCATATGGGACTAGTAAAGCAAAACATGAAGTAAATACAGTATAGGAACAATAGTAATGGCGGTTCATGACGATGACCACAAGAATGGAGGCTTGACGACCGTGATGGAGCCCAAGGGTTGATGGAGATGGATAAAGGCTATGGACAAGCTAGAAGTAAGTGTTTGGAACACTTGTCTAGTTGTTAGGGCTTGTGCTTATAGGAAAAAGCGGACTACCAAGGAGGTTTAGGTCATATCTCTTAGGTCACGCTAGTCGGTGACGTGCATGGATGCTCAGTGAAATCAAAAGGCACTAGACGGCAGTAGAGAGGCCAAGGAGTTGTTACATGAAGCCGGGAAACAAAGTCAAGAGGAGACGAAGAGTTTTAGCTTCTAGAGATAAAGACCGGATGGTCTGGTCTTGGAGACTGGACGGTATGGTCATCAGCGAGGAATTCCATAAACGGTGCCAGTCGGCAAGGAATCGTTGGCGAGAAGACCCATAGAGATCGGACAGTCCGATGTGTAGACCGGATGGTCCAGTCTGTGTGGTGGAGATTCTGGATAGAGAGGAAGTAGATTGCAATGGTTCTTTTTTATGGAGGAACAGAAGAGACCAAACAGTTCGGTCTGCACAGGATTCAGCCGAGGACAGTGAGCAACAGCTCTGGAGGAGCTGTTTAGTGAAGATCGAACAGTCCAGTCTAGATAGAGACTGAACTGTATGGTCTCTACATCAAGAAAGCTGTTTTCATGGAGCAACGACTAGTTTGAGGTTGGAGGCCTATTTTAAAGTTGCTGCTGGGGTCTTGGAGACCTCTCTTGGCCATTAGGATTGCTGGGAGCATTAATAGGGAGACAAGAGGAAAAGAGGAGAGCACTAGGACGATATATTGGATATCTTGAGAGTGCTAAAAAGAGTAACTTGAGCATCCATACACATGTAAGGCTAGATGTCCTTGAGAGTGTGTTCTAGGCCTGGTCGTGGCTCTCGTCGGCCGCCATAGCCGCACCGAGAGCAGTGGCGCCCTGGCCAGGCCTGCCCAAGCCGGCTGGGCCATGCCTTTGGTCATGGGCCTGATAGTAACTAGGCCAAATTCGGCCTATGTGGCCTTTGCCTCCTCCGCACCAGATCTGCTGGGTAGAGCCCTTTCGGCCCAATGACTAGGTAGTTCCTTTGTTTTTGTTTTTTAAAAAAAACAAAATTCAAGTGTTCCAACTTCAAAAATGGGTCTAGAAATAATTACTTGGAATAAAATTGCAACAAAATATATTCTAGACTCCTGAAACTATTCAATTTTAATAAAATGCTAGATCACAGCAACACCCTATAATTCATTGTGCATGCATTTAATGAGCAAAAGGAAATTGATGTAAATTTAAAGATCAACCCAAAAAAAACTACTTCATGAAAAGTTGAAAGTAAATGCTTTTTGGACTCCGCTACATATGTACGATTTTAATCAATTGCTAAAGCATACCAAAACTCCATATCTATTTATGAATGAGTTTAATAAGCAAAAATACAAATAAAATCATAACTCCACAATAATGCACATTGTTGACGGTCATTAAATACCCATTTAGACCGTCAATATAGCCACAAATAAGGGAAGACTTGGCATTTCATACATGCATGTTAGCTAGGATTTATAAGATTCCACTTGTCCTTAGAGATTTATGTGCATGCAAAGAATATATATATAAGGAATGGAGAAATGGAGCAAGATCCGTGAAATAACATTTCGACCAATGGGAGAGCGCCAACCGGACTCCCCACGGATCAATGACATGGCTACACAAAATTGCACGGGAGAACACCGACATAACAGAGGATGGGACCCACCAACCAGTCACCTCAAGAAAGCACACCTCGAGGGGGCACACCTTCAGGTCGTCCGACGTAGGGCTTGGTTGGTCGACCTGGTCTTGAGGCCTTTTCGGATGGGCCTCCACATGGTGCTTCCTCAGTGAATTTCTAAAGTCGGTGCATGGCGGTTCTGTGGCGGTTACTCCTCTGTACCAACTTATGGCCCCTATAAATAGAGGGGAGTGCACCCACTTCCACACACACCAAGAAGAATTCATTCTCTAGCATTACACTTAGTCCTTATCTTGTAGTGGAGTTTAGGATAGAGGAGAGTTGTCTAGAGGTCTTTGACCTAGTCTTGGAGTCTTGGGTATAGTTCCACACTATCCCTCTCTAGTAAGACTTGTTCCTTTTATTAATAGAATTATCTTCTTTACCCCTTGTGCTTTATTTATTTATACTAGTGTGATAGTCATGTTCCTTTTATATGATTGTTTCCTAGTGTTTGGTTGCTTTATGCTTCACATACTCATACTAGTCAGTCTATGCTTTTACACTCGTTCAATGCATAGTGTGGTTAGACATGCTTTAGTCTATAACTTGTTAATCCGTAGGGTTAATGTTATGTGTGCTATAGTGTTTCGCTTGATGATCTGTAGGGTCGAAGTTATGCATGTCTTAGCCCTTGACTTGTTGATCTATAGGGTCGGAGTTATGCATTCTCTAGTACTTGACTCGTTGATCCGTCGGGTTAGAGTTTGGTGTACTCTTATTCTAGACTTGTTGGTCCGAAGGGCCAAAGTCCCATTGGAATCAAGAGTATTATTTAGTAATCTAAGCATGGTGCTTAGATTGGTAAATATCTTTGAGTGCTTGGTTGCCCCATGAACAAGAATAGGTGTGACGGTAAGGACTTAATTGCCTTTTCTCACGTGTCCTAGTAAAGGATTGCCAGCAGGTGGTGACAGCCCTGTTGTGCTTATTAATCCTCCCTGTCTCGGCTTGGCATAGGACGTAGGCTTTTGTGTGTTGCATATATCTAACCTATAAGTAGGAGTATAGAAGTACATAGGGACCCATCTTAACTCTTCCTAACCCACTTATCCTAGACTTTGGAGTAATGTTAGATTGGATTGTTCTGTGTTACTACCCACTATTATTTATTATCCTTACCCCTATCTATAACTTTGGTATATTATTAGTTATATGATTATGAACATGTCATGTCTTAACTACCTCCTTCCCTTGGGAGAACTATAAACGATGGCCATTGGAGTAATCCAGTGGTGAAATGCTACAATGGGATGTCCGTGCGCTTGCGGATTTAACTTGCCCATACTAACCATCTGTTAAGTTCTACCGACAAGTAGTTCTGGTGCCTTGCCCATGTCTATTAATTTGGTGTGACTTAGCAGATGTCAACAAGCATTTCAAGCGCCATTATCAGGGAAGGCACTGGTTAAAAGAGAATCACTAGCATTGTTCCTGCTTATATTTCTATTAATTACCATTGTCTAGAATGGTTTATCTTTGCTTGTTTCCTCTTTATGTGAACACAGGGTAGTATACCGCTGGCCTTGACTTGTCGAAGAAATACACTGAGAATCTGGGAGTAATCCTGAGAAGAGCACAACCTCGAGTCATCCATTCTCAATATACTCTCGGCAATTAAGCCAGCTACATCCGCACCATCAATCTCAACACCAATGGCCAAAAAGGTGCTTTGTGCGTACTTCGCCCCCTCTGTTAACAACATGGCTATTGGGCCAAATGTCAAAACTAGGAATGGAAACTTTAGTCTCAAAGCCAGCCTAATCTACATGGTGCAGGCCACACCATTCAGTGGGACAACCAATGAGGACGCAAATACTCACCTTCAACAATTCCTAGAAATATACAACATTGTGTCCATCAAAGGAGTCACTCAAGATGCCATCCGACTCCGTCTGTTTCCCTTTTCCCTCTTAGGGAAAGAGAGACAGTGGTTCTATGCCAACTCAAGTGTTCTGGCTATCTGGAATGATTGTTTTACAGTGTTCCTCAAGATATTTTTCCCGATAGGCAAAACCCATATCCTTCATGGAAAAATTTTAAACTTCTGGCAAGCAGAAGAGGAATCCATTCCTAGAGCGTGTACCAGTGGTGCCTCCTGTGCCCGGTGCAGACTTTTTTGTGCCCATGCAGGGGTACCTCGACAACAACATGCACTACATCGAGCGCGTGGAGGACGCCACGTCCCAATGGAGGAACAACCATGATCCGATGGTGGAGGAGTTCGAGCGACTCAAGGCGCGGTGCTATGGCTTCGATCAGCCACCGACTCCACTTTTGGATGACTAGAGTGCCTAGGAGTTGGCACGTGTATCGGTTTCCCAGTTTGTGTTTTCTTTTATCTTTTGTAGTCTTTTTCTTTATTTACTAATGTGTGTGTGAGCGGGTTGGGAAATCATGTATCGGGTGTGTTTACTTTCATGCAAGTGTGTTAGTAGTAGTTTTATTTTCATGCAAGTGTGTTAGTAGTAGTTTTATTTTCATGCAAGTGTGTGCAAAAATCATCATCATGTATTCAAATTTCGATCTTAATATAATGGTGGCGGTTATGCTCTATTAGGACAAATGAATTATTTATTCTTTCTTGAAAAGTGTTGATGAAGATCAAATAGTGTTGAGCATTGAATAAAATTTCGAACTTACACTTAACGATTATTCAGCAAATATGTCTTATGTGGAGCAATTTTGAGTACCCATGTGCTTCATTTGTGTTGTCTATTTTGTAATGATAACTTAGTACCAATCTTTTCAAAAATAAATTTTTATGTTGTGAACTTTAGAATTTATTGTTTTTCAAGATCCTTACCTACCAATGCCATATTTTGAACAACACTCATGAACCTTTGATATATAGATAAACATTAAATTGATGGTTGAGTTCGGTTAGGATTTAATTTTTTTTGGTATAAACTTTACTAAGATGGCAATTCTTTGTGTATCTTTTTCTAGCCTTGAAATTACTCATGAAAAAATTGAATTCCGCTGAGTATCCCACCATAAACCCAAAATATCTTGTTGAGTATCATTCCTTGACCACATCCTATATTTCTGGCTATATTTAATTCTTGAATAAATATTGAAGCCAAATGAATCAAATACCAACAAATGTTGGTGAATTTGGGTTAAGAGCCAATCAGCACACCCTGAGCCGATCGGCGCAGCAGAGAGCAAAATAAAAAAAGGGAGAAATAAGAAGAAGAAAAAAAAACTCTCTGCTGTTTGCTAAGGGACTAGCAAAATTTTAAGTATGGGGGGATGGTATATGACATGCTTATTCTCGAAATTCAATATAGCCATAAATCATTCCAACCATGTGCAATCTTCCAAGATCAAAATTTTTGCTATGCACATGTCCACATATCCAAAGTCTGAGTCCTTTCTTAAATTTTTCTTTCTTAATTGCCATCTTGATAAGTTTCTATGATTCCAACGAAGAATAATCTCTTAGCTTTACAATATATTATTGATTTATGCTTGCAATCCTTGAATTACCTGACCTAGCTACTCATATAAGCATTACACTAATATTATTTGATCATTATGATGTACAATATAGGTTGAGTGATTTGAAAGATGAGTTGTTGCCTTGGATTATTTGGAAGATAGATTCTCTATGTTCACAACAATCTTTTAAGTGATTCTCATGTGTGGAAAAGTTATAATTTATGAATTGGACATGATCTTTTGCTTTGGGGAGAACTTTAAGCTTATGCCCATATTTGATCTATTTTGCTGAATACCAATATGAAATACACCACAATAGAACAATGCTCAATATTTGCTGATTTGAGATATCTTTTATGATAGAAAGAGCATGTTTTTCAATTTTTCTTTGTTTTACTTTACTCGGGACGAGCAAAGATTTAAGTGTGGGGGAACTGTTGGGACTTCCCAAGTGCCCCTTTTATATGTGAATATTACCCCAATTAGAGCATAATTGATACTAATTTAGGCCATTTACCTGTGATATTGCCTATATATTTGTATATGCGTTGTTTTGGAGCTTTATTGCAGAAACAGGTAAAATTGGTCATTAATGCGATGATGGAGAGGACAGGAGTCCAGAACCAACGAAAAGCACTGAAGAAGCCTAGTGCGCCGATCGGCACAGCCCATGAGCCGATTGGCGTAAGGGTGTTTTGACCCACAGAAGTGACCGAGGCCCATTCCACATGTTTATGGAAATTTATCTGCGCAAGACACTTGAAGATATTTGTCTAAGAAGAATTATGGAACTTCAAGAAGATTTATGGAACTCCAAGATCTTAACGTGCAGTACAAGACTTTATCTCGAAGGAAACGGCCCACATGGCAGCTGTGGAAGACAGAGGAACCGACTCGGGGAAGAAATCAGAAGAGACACGGCTTGCGCCGATCGGCGCAATCCTGCGCTGATCGGCGCAACCGCCTTATTTGCTAGAAACCGAGTCCTTTACGAGTAGAACCCCTATAAATACTTGTAAACCCTCGCCACAGAAGAAGAGTCGACAGAGGGACACCAGATCCGTGAGTTAGAGCCACCGGGTTTGCCCCGTTAAAATAGATCTCTAGTTGAGTTTCAAGAACCATTGGAGTCGAGAGTTGATCCGTCAAGGTAGGCCATCTCGACGGGGATGAATCTTACTCTATGTATCTCAAGGATGATTGAATATGTTGATGATGGTTTTGGTTATTTGTCTATCTTGATTCTATAATCATGCATGTGCTTATTTCAATTGCTTAGTTCTAGGCTAAGTAAGTAGATATTATCTTAATCGTGGTGATTAGGATAGTATTTGGACATTGTATTGATTATGGTTGCTTGATGATGCCAGTAGTGTGATTTAGCGGTGACAGCACTAAGCCTGCGCAGGACTATTGGATAGTTGGGTAGGGTAAGATACTCACGCGATTAAGAGTTTCCTCCCGGCAGCGATAAATCGGGAGCCGCTCGGAAAGCAGGGTGGTCTTACTCATTATAGGTTTTCATTGATCCATGTAATTACCCATTATGATGCTATTCAATTAGACTATCTGGTTACGATCTCACTAGTAGATATCTGGCTACTCACTTATCAGCATAGGTTTACAAGATCTGGTGTACTTTGGCTTAGACTCACTGTGTGCCGATCGGCTCAACCTCTGCACCGATCGGCGCAACAACTTCAACTTAGACTCACTGTGTGCCGATCGGCTCAACTCCTGCGCCGATCGGCGCCACCACAGATCCACCAGTGTGCCGATCAGCTCAATTCCTACGTCGATCGGCGCAACCCCATATTCACTAGATCTCGCACACCTTGACTTAGTTTTACTACTGTGCCGATCGGCTTGACTCCTGCGCCAATCGGCGCTACGAAAGATTTACTGTCTGGTGCACCTTTGCGCTGGTCAGTCTCCCCCTCATGCAACCTGACCTTGACAGTAGCCTTGACTAGATCTTTTACTGTTAACTTTGTTTAATAAATCCCTAAGGTCCCAGTGGATTCGATATACCTTGGAATACACAATTTAAGGAAAAAAGTGCTACAATCGTACACCATCCTCTTGCGGTATATAAGTGGGTGCATAGATACGACCAACACATGCCAACAAGGAGATGCAGACGCTCGTTGCTAAGCTAGACCTCATCATGAAGCATGTGGATGAATATTCCGAGAAGAAGATGGAGATGTACGACATGGTTCAAGTCGTAGAATATATGAGGTGTGAAGTCAATCGTAACATGGAGGGTAACCACCCTAGAGCATATGAGGACATGTCGTGCAACACCAACAGGAGTTATCCACAAAACAATGCCCTTATCAACATGGAGGTAACAAAAGCAATCATAATACTTTCAATTATAGTTTTTCCTCCTTAAGAGATATTATTCATGGCCAACCTAAGATAAATAAAAAACTATTTAAAAATCTAGGGGCTCATGAGAAAATTTTGGAACGTGTCAAAACTATGGTAGAAACCTTCTCTTCGTTCTTTGAGCACCAACAACAATTTGATGAATTATTAGAAACTAAGTTGGCTAAGCTAGCTGTTGTTGTTTCCTCTGTTAGAATTGTCAATACGATGAATCCGAGAGGATGTGAATCCACTCGCGAACAGTCGTATACTAACCATGATGCAGGAAACTATATCAAGGAAGAGAAGTTATCCAACACCACCAAGAAAGAAGGACACAAGAGGAAGAGACTTCACACAAGTACTATGAAAAGAAAGCCATAACCCCAACGTGAGAAGTTGTCTACATCCTCATCTCCAGGATCAGACATCGCGTCACCAAGCTAAAATGCAACAGAGAAGAGTCCCGCTCATTGGACTTAAAATTGGTGAGCCCTTGCCAAAGGTAAATTGGTTCTTATCTCATATTTGCTTTCGACCAATTTTTGGATTACCATTTGCATTTGCACATTTGAATTTTTTTTCACCACATCTGCATGTTGGAATTTATTCCAACCCATTTCCTTTTTTCAAAATTATATATAAAAAATAGAATTTCAGAGTTCATCTTTTGAGAAATTGAGAGTATAAAAGATTGGAAATTTGTTTCCTTGAAATATAATTTCTTTCTAGTGGGCCACCACAAGTAGGGTGCACTGACCAGAGCAGAGGACCAGAGGGGCCATTCCCTGGTCAGGTGACCAGACCTACTGATCGGCAGACCATAGAAAAATGGCTCTCTGGCCCCACTTATCCCAACTGCTAGCTTGCAACTGTCATGTCCCGATATGACTGTTGGTTCACTCTACATCTTGAGGCAAGGTCCACGACAGGAAGTTCTTCACCACATTCACATATTTAACCACTCCATTATGCTCTGGCCATTTGTTGTCATTTTCTCCACTCTCTGGCATCACTAAACACTCTGAAATTTTGCCAAAAATAGTTGCTTTGAGTTTCATTTGCATCTTCATGTTGCCTTCAAATCTTCATAAGAACAAACTCGATGGGGGCTTCATAACAATTGAGTAATTGACTTGTTGATCCATCGGGTCAGAGTTAAGTGCACTCTTATTCTCGACTTGTTGATCCGAAGGTCAAAGTCCCATGAGAAATAAGAGTAGTTGTTCTTATGTACCCTTGCTCTCTTGTTGCAGCCAAGACTTCAAATGCTCTATCAACATGTTGTGGAACCATGAGCAAGAGCCAGCTTTGGGGGGGGGGGGGGGGGGCTAATGTGAAGGTAACATGCATCATTTCCCTTTTCAATCACCACATGCATGATAAACTAAAAACAACAAAAAGATTTGTTTCCCTTTCACATGCATGATAAAAAGGAAATTAAAAAGAAATAAATTCATGTGCGGTATGAATGCATAAGGTTTCCTATGTTGAGATGATGAATAGTTGTTGTGTCTTTTATTCCTTTTATATACCCGGTTTACAACCTAGCAATCTATCTAGTTTTGGTTTGTTGGCATGATTAAATTTCACCTCAAATACACTAGTGGGTAGCATGAGCATTATCCTTCTAGGTCATTGGGAGATATGATATGGTTAGTTAGAGCTGCTATGATCTTGCTTAATTTGTGAAAACTTTCTACCACAGCCATATGTTGTTCTACATTGCAAAACTTTCTACATATGCTACTTGTATTTTAATTGAGCCTTGTCAAAATTGTGTGACCCAAGTGAGAAATATTTTCTGCATTCATGATCAAGTCCGCGCACATCACGCTACGTTTCCACACTGGAAATTAGTAATCATCCATGTCACACCATCCATCCACAAAATAAAGACTCTGTCTTCATGATTGATCTCTCCCCAAGGCAATCAAGGTTATGACTATCAAGGATTCTTGCTCCATAAAGAGCTTGAACAAAAAAACTCTTGCTCCATGAAGAGCTCGAGAGAAAAAAAAAAGAAAGAAAAAGATAGCCAATACTGCCAATTAAAGGGAGAGATAGATAAAAAGAGCCTCCATTCCACTCCACCATATCCACCACACATGCATATCTTGATCATGCTTGTAGGAAATGTTTTCTCCATGGATCTACTCTTTTGACTCGGCGACATATGAAATACAGGTATGCCACATCTATCCTTACCCTGAGCTCCATATATTATCCTTTAGAGGTAGGATTTTTTAGGCATCATAAGCCTTGGTAAGGAATACATACACATTGAGTGATTTGAGTGAATCATTTGAGGGACTTAGATTTATCATAAAAATTAACTTCTGGGCTAAAGTCGATCAAAGAGAGTAGGTGTAATGGTAGTCCTACGAATTGTTCTGTCTTCCAACCACCCAAGAATTGGAGAACCTACAATGCCCCACAGGTAATAGAAGGTGTAGTACTCATGCTAACTTATTCAATCGTTTATAGAGTGACTTAGTTGTGCATTTGGGTATATATTAAGAGTAAGACATTGTAGCAACTCCTGATCAATAGAACCTAAGTTTAGCTTTGCTCAGGACGAGCAAAGTTCAGCTTGGGGGTTCTTGTTGACGGTTGTTAAATACCCATTTAGATCGTCAATATAGCCACAAATAAGGGAAGACTTAGCATTTCATACACACATGTTAGCTAGGATTAATAAATTCCACTTGTCCTTGGAGATTTATGTGCATGCAGAGAATATATATAAAAGTAGTGGAGAAATGAAGCGAGGTCCATGAAATAACATTCCGAGCAATGGGAGAGCGCCAACCAGACTCCACACAGATCAATGACATGGCTACACAGGATTGCACGGGAGAACACCAACGTAACAGAGGATGGGACCCACCAACGAGTCACCTCAAAAAAGCACACCACGAGGGGGCCCACCTTCAATCGGCCGACATAGGGGCTTGGTCGGTCGACCTGGTCTTGAGGCCTTTTCGAATGGCCTCCACATGGTGCTTCCTCAGTGAATTCCTGAAGTCGATGCATGGCGGTTCTATGGCAGTTACTCCTCAGTACCGACTTATGGCCCCTATAAATAAAGGGGAGTGCCTCCCACTTCCACACACACACCAAGAAGAATCCATTCTTTAGCATTACACTTAGTCCTTAGGTCCAAGTGGAGATTAGGATAGAGGAGAGCTATCTTGAGGTCCTTGACCTAGTCTTGGAGTCTTGGGTATAGTTCCACACTATCCCTTTCTAGTAAGACTTGTTCCTTTCATTAATAGAATTATCTTCTTTACTCCTTGTGCTTTATTTATTTATACTAGTGTGATAGTCATGTGCCTTTTATATGATTGTTTCCTAGTTATGATTCGTTGCTTTATGTTTCACATACTCATACTAGTCAGTCTATACTTTTGCACTCGTTCAATGCATAGTATGGTTAGACATGCTTTAGTCCATAACTTGTTAATCCGTATGGTTAATGTTATATGTGCTATATTGGTTAGCTTGATGATCCATAGGGTCAAAGTTATGCATGTCTTAGCCCTTGACTTGTTGATTCATAGGGTCGAAGTTTTGCATTCTCTAGTACTTGACTCGTTGATTCGTCAGGTTAGAGTTAGGTGTACTCTTATTCTAGACTTTTTGGTCCAAAGGGCCAAAGTCCCATGGGAATCGAGAGTATTATTTAGCAATGTAAACATGGTACTTAGATTGGTAAATATCTTTGAGTGCTTGGTTACCCCACGAACAGGAATAGGTCTCGGCTTGGCATAGGACTTAGGCTTTTGTGTGTTGCATGTATCTAACCTATAGACAGGAGTATAGAAGTACATAGGGACCCAGCTTAACTCTTCCTAACCCACTTAACCTAGATTTTGGAGTAATGTTAGATTGGATTGTTCTGTGTGTCACTACCCACTATTATTTATTATCCTTCTATGACTTTGGTATATTATTAGTTATATGGTTATGAATATGCTATCTGTTAACCGCGGCCTTCCCTTGGGAGAACTATAAATGACAGCCATTGGAGTAGCCATCTTTTGAGTTCTACCATCAAGTAGTTCTAGCGTCTTGCCCAGGTCTATTTATTTGGTGTGACTTAGCAGATGTCAACACACGTTTAACTTCTCAATTCTTGCATGCATGCTCTTTGTGTTGCATGTAACTCATATGTGAATTAATTTGCTCATGACATGTTATAAAATTCAAAGTTGTGCATTTATCTTCTTTTAGGGCAGTTTAAATGCTAGGAAAATAATAGTCATGCTATGATGCTTATTCCGATTGTGTAAATTATTATTTTCTTTGTACTATGTCCCTATGCATTAAAATAAAACTCTTCTACTAGGCATTTGCATGAAATAAATGATTTTGCTCTAGGCATGCTTATATTGTGATTTTTAAAGTAAGTAATTGGTGCATGTTCATGCCATGAATTGATGAGTCCATGACTCATCAAGTTATTGCTTCTATGCAAGCTAAACATTCTGTCTTAATAATGAATTCTTCTATGAAGCTGGGTTTATTTTTAATTGACATGAAACCTTGCAAGAATATTAATGAGGAATTATTTGGTGCTGGTTACACGTAGCAATATTATTATTGGTTCTAGTCTACTATCTAAGAGCGGAAAGAAAGAAACAAAAGAAGGTCTCAGATTGGTCGAGATGCAAGGTAGTGTTAATGTGGATTGAGCCAAGATAATTAGCACAAGATCCGCATTATTTTATTGTCTCCATCCAATATATAATAATGCCTGGCAATTTTGTGTTGTGCACTTACGTCAGGAGTAGATTAAGGATTGCTACGTATCTGGTTGAGTTCGAGTCCTACGTAGGTGTTGGTTTGTTACCTAGTTGAGTCAGAGTCCATGTTAGACCTTGTTGCCTGTGCGCACATATTAGGGACCACGACCCTTGCACTGGACAGGCTGGGTTTTATCATATTGTGTGTTTATTAAGTGTTACCTTCTCTGAACCTAGGGGCGGTGCCGCCATGTGGTGACGGCATCTACTACTAATCCAAATTAGGATTGTGAAGATTGCGTGATCAGGAACGTGACTCCTGGGTGCGCCAGTTTGATCTCATTGTGAGTTCTCTTCTTATCCTGGCCTTTTGTGGGCTGTGGATGGAAGAGTTTATCCAGATTTTTGTCTGCTGCTATCAGGTTGTATAAGCTAAATTTGTTTCTAAACAATTTGGCTGTCACTTGTGTGAGTTAATCAAGAGGTGGCTGTATAAACCATTGGTAAAAGGGATCTGAGCTGTGTTACTTAATTCAGTTCCTATTACTGATACTACTGCCATGTCGTTACTATATTTTAATATTTGGAGAACTCACTGGTTTGCTACACTGAATTGTTGGCTGACGTTGATAAAATATATCTAAGGGTTGATATCAGTTCTTATTTCATTGTTGCTGCTATTAGTTGAGTAAAACTCAGAATATATTTATCTATCTTGATCAGTACCGTGAAAGATTGAGACATAATTACGGACACTGTCGTTGTGTCTTTATCGTTGGTATCAGTCTTGCTGGGTTGATCACGGTACTTTTGGATATTTTACTACTATTTTTTGTTTGTGATGGACAAGTTTTTTTTTTGGTTGATAAAGTTTAGTTTGTGCCGACATTGCATCCAAGAGTTTTTGTTGTCTACTAATATGAATGGGAGAATATTATCATGGATTTCTATCGAAGTGGTGAATAGCCATTAAACATGTTGGTACACTTGGCAACACGGTCTATTAAGATAATACTTAGCATGACAGGATAAAGTGAGTAAATCTACATATGTCTATTTTCTTCATTAACTTTCTAATTACAAGTGATGAGTTATTCTACACAATGGTGCATGGATTTGATTGACAAGTAACCTACATGGACATGCAATATGATCAGTGCGTACTTAATTTAGATCAAGTCTTAAAATTACAAAGGATGTTGCAAGAATGCTCTTGAAAATAAAATGCACATGCATAAAATAATTAGTTAAGTATTTAAGATATTAATTAAAGGGAATTTTTTTTGCAATTAGTTAACATGGTTCCGGAAGACATATGCTAGTGGGTAATTTATATGTTGCAGAGGGGGGGCATGACATGAGATTTATATACCAAAGTTCATGATGAGTCCATGACTCATCAAGTTGTTGCTTCTATGCAAGCTAAACATTCTGGCTTAATAATGAATTCTCCTATGAAGCTGGGTTTATTTTTAATTGACATGAAATCTTGCAAGAATATTAATGAGGAATTATTTGGTGTTGGTGTTACAACACGTAGCAATATTATTATTGGTTCTAGTCTACTATCTAAAAGAGGAAAGAAAGAAACCAAAGAAGGTCTCAGATTGGTCGACATGAAAGGGAGTGTTAATGTGGATTGAGCAAAGATAATTAGCACAAGAGCCGCACTATTAAGCCAGAATGTTTAGGTTGCATAGAAGCAATAACTTGATGAGTCATGGACTCATCACCTAGTCACCTTTCTTATTATTTAATCTCATACCCATGTTGTCATGCTACACCCTCACATAATTAGTTCAATCATGCATGTTAACTCAATGTTTATCAAGAAATTAGATTGCATCTTTTCTTTTCTCCTCAGTCCCATAACCAAGATAATGGCACTACCTTAGCACATTGCTAGTATTAATTATGTATCTTATCCTTGCCCCTACACTTCTCAAGTTGCTCACATCATTGTTAGTTGCAATGCATAGTTAATCTCGCATGTCGAGGAAGGAAATATATATAGTAAAATATTATAACACTTAATGGTAACATCGAATATCTACTTACATGCATTGTGTCATTGCATCCATTAATTAAGGAAGTTCTATGAGCCTCCTTATCATGTCATGTTATTGAGTTGCATCGTGTATCATTTTACTAGGAAACAAGCCGGTACCGAGGACAAGAAGATTGGTGCTGCAGAGATAGATGACGGATTGGCTATAGCTATGTGTATGCTAACATTTCTCAACCCCAAGGCAAACCCCAGTGCACTCCTATATTTTCAAAGTTTTATTTTTGTCACATGTATGTGTGTCATGTATTATACATTACGTGTAGGAAATGATTGAAACCGAGTCTACTTGTACAACCATTCGTTAGATTTTGTTATGCTTAATATCGAGTCATCGGTAGCAAAATCGAGCGGTATGGAGACTACTCGGTATAGGATGCTTTGGGAACTTATTATTGATTAAGATCTCACATAATGATGGATTAATTGGAGACCGAACGGGGAAGTGCAGGTGTAGGTCGAGGTGGCAAGGTCGGCCCTTGTCCGTCATAGCCCTGTTTGTGTCGGTTAAGAACCAATTTGAGTGTGGCCCCGTTGAGCAAGCTTAAACGGTACCAAGTTGAAAGGATCGAGTGACTGAGAGGGGGGGTGAATCGGGAACTCGCTATATGTAACAAAAATTGTCAATTTATAAAACTGAACCCTCAATCAACTCCTATAGCAATTCTAATGGTGATCACACTAGCAAGAAAGTAGTCCTATAAAAGGAAAGGCATCCTATACATACTAGTAGATCACACAAGGTGAACAACTCCTATGCAAGCTAGTAGTCAAAGACACGTGGAAGCACATAACAAGCTAGCAAAAGAGCTTACTCATGTAAAGATACAAGATAGAGAACTAGAGCACACAAGCATGAGTAGCACAATATATATAAGGGTGATCAATCAAGCCAAGACAACTCCTATACATGCTAGTGATCAAATGTGAAAGCTTAAACAGTACTGGTAAGTAAGAAGCCTATTCATGTAAGTCTACAAGTCAACTAGAGCAAGGTAAGCACACAAACATGAATAGCACGGTATGTAAATGCGGAAAGCAAAGCATCAAAGTAAGAAGTAGAGTAAGAGATGGCTCATGATTTTTTTTCTGAGGTCTTGAAAGGATGGTGTCTTTCTCTACTCCTTGTGTAATATCAAAATATTAACACAAAACAAAATAATAGTTAATCAAAAGACTCCCGAAGTTGACCGAAATTTGACTTTTTGAACTATCACTCGGATGGACGATCAGAGACCGTGGATGCGTAGATCTCGTCGAAACGCATCCGTTTGACTACTCATATGTCTAATTTAGACATTGGATTAGATCGTAGTATTTGGAGAAACATGGGCCGTTAAATATAACCGAGTTGACCTAAATAGAGGCAGTCACGATCTGTCCTGGCTGTTCCTTGACTCCATGCCGCCGCCATCGTACCCCTGGTGTCCCTCTTCCTGCCTTGTTCCAAATCGCTGGTTCCTTGTCCCGGCCATCGCCTTGCCTTGTCCTTTGCTCCGGCTGTTCCTGCTGGTGGTGCTGGCGCGGGTGCAGCGAACACGAGCAGCTTGCCTTGTTTTCAATTGCATCCTAGAAGCTGCTGGCGCTGGAACATAGGGGACAGAAAAAGATCACCAGAGAAAGAAGGAAGGGAAAGTAAAGGGGAAACAGAGATTATCTTGTGATGGACAGATTCAACACGAATGTCAAAGTTAGGGGATTCAATTTCTATCAATTTCTGCCCAGTGATATAATTTTCGGAACTGACAATTATTGGTCGGGAATATGACTTTTTGCTAATAACAAAAGTTGTAGAGAATGTTTTTATCTTTCTAATGGCACTGGTTTCGCCCAATTTGGACCAGCGGTTAAGGAGAAAGCGTGATTTTAGTGTTACTGATACAGATTACAGTTTCTGCGACTTAATCTGTTTATTTGTTTTTGACTAGTTTTTAAGACGAATCAGCAAAATCAGACATAAGAAAAGTTGTGGGGAATTTTTTGTAGATGTTCCTAATGTATTATTTGCGTCGATTGGTTAAGTAAATAATAAGTTATGAGTTAAAACCTCAGCAGGGTCGGTTTACACCGAACTCTGAATTGTTCGAAAAAATAGTATTTTCAGTCATTTTCTTAAATAATTGAGAAATAATATGCTTTATATTTTAGTAGAAATATTCTTAAGTGTAGATCATTATTCAGGTTCCGACGGTCCCGGTATCGGGAGGGCATCTTCGGGTTTTCCTCAATCTTAGTTAAGGCATCCTTGGGATGTGAATGTGACTTTGGTTCTGTTTTGCTCTTTTGATTATGCTCACTAGATAATATTGATTTCCTATTACCATTGTTTCATGTGTTCGTATACATTTTTGAGTTTCATGTATTTCTTTTTATACCGTTCAAGTGCCGGCATTTTGTATAAACACCGGTTGTGCAATTTGGTTCTTATGTTCAGGTTTCCTGTGAATAAGTGCTGGCCCCACTTATTCGGCTTTACCGGTAAATGCAAAGGAAGTTTCAGGTGACGTCTGTTTTAGACGGAAACTACTGTTCATGATTGTTTCATGAAAGAAGATAGTCTTATGTTCTGGATTTTATTTATTTAAATTGTGTTCTTTCGGTTCCGAATTGTACTTGTTGAGTGTTTTTACTCACCCTTGTGTTCGTTTGGTTTTTTAGGTACCCGATGATCAGGCATGCATGGAAAGGGAGTAGCCACATTATTTTGATCATTCGCACATTCTTTTGATAGTCGTTATTCTAGATCATTAGAGTTGAATAGTTATTATATCGTTGAGGACTCTCATGTGGTCGCTTTGGTGTCGCTTAGAGGTTATCTCAGTTATTGAGGTTGATGAGAAGTGCTAGTTATGCCATGTATTATTTGTGCTATTATTTTTACTCGTGTGCCCGCGGATGATAGAAATTACAGGAAAAACTCTACCGAAACTTTCTATAATTTATTTACTTAGTTCAATTCTAATGATTTAGTAGTATCCGCTAGATAGGGTGATGTCTGGGGCGTTACACCTTGTTGGACCACTCCTGTCAAAGTTCTGGTCCCTCCCACCACCAAGTGGAGTTCTCGCACATGAGCCCGCAATCACTCTTGGAGTGAAGACACGGTTGCGTCACCACGGTCACCAAGTCACAAGCTCGACTCCCTCGAGAATTTGTCGGACTCCCCGAGCCGACATGGGTGCTCACTAGTGATGCCCCTTTCAACGGCGGGCTCAAACCGTGTATAAACGTGTGATGGTCTTCACAACCAATCATGATAGGCTCGATCACCGACACCAAACCGGTCTAGGTATCACCATAGACCAAGAGTAACAGCCTAGATAACACCCTCAAGGACACCCTAGCCTTAGATGTGGATAGATGATCAAGTTACTCTCACTAGCACTCTCAACATATCCAATATCATCTCCTAGTGCTTCTCTCTTTTCCCCTTGGCATCCTATAGATGCTCCCAGCAATCCCAATGGCAGAGAGAGATCTCCAAGACCCCAGCAACGAGTTTATATAGACTTCCAACCTCAAGCTAGTCGTTGCTCCATGAAATCAGCTTTCTAGGGCACTGACCATACAGTCCGGTCACTCCTTGACCGGACCGTCCGGTCTCCAATTGGATGGCTCCTCCAGGGTTGTTGCCTTCCCTGCAGCTACTGATTTCCTATAGACTGGGCTGTCAGGCCTCTCTGCCTTCGTCGATTCCAGAGAGCGTCCAAAACTGCTCCTCTCTGTTCTGCTCCCCATCCACACAAGCCGTATAGATTCCTCGTAGTCCACCTCTCTGATCTTCTGATGATCGTATAGTCCGGTCTCTCCAGACCTTCTGTCTGGTCACTCTGTCTAGAAGCTGGAACTCATCGTCCTCGCTTGACTTCGTCTCCCGGCTTCTTCCAACCGCTTCTTGGCTTCTCCACTATCACCTGGTGTCTGTGATTTCACTGAGCATCCATGCACATCACCAACTAGTGTGACCTAAGAGACATTGACCTAGACCCCTTGATAGTCTGGTTTTTCCTATGGACTCAAAGCCCTAACATCTAGACAAGTGTTTCAAACACTTGCTCCTAGCTTGTCCTTAGCCTTGATCCATCTCCGTCAACCCTTGGACTTCATCAACCTCATCACGCTCCATGCTTGTGGTCATTATCATCCATCACCAAGGCAACCATCAACGGTCATCATTAAGTAGAAAAGGTTTACTACACGCACAATACTCATGTAGACATTAGTCATATTTCATGTTTGTCATTCATCACCAAAACATTCATACCTTGGGGTGACCTTAACGGTCATGAACCTTACACAAGTGCATGCTAGTGATATGGGCACTAGTAAACCGATGTAGTTTGAATATACAGTGGTTGGATGATACCCCATCCTTCTTCAGGTGATGAAGAGGGTTATGGTGGAATTTGGAAATGTGTTAGAAGGGAGAGTGCATAGGCCACCCATGGATGGCTCCGGCATGGGCATCGCATGGGATGACGTGTACTCAGGAAAGGTGAGACCTGGCTTGACCCTGTGGTAATCTCACGAAAGGTTGTCGGACGTGACTCTTTGAAGTGTGCATGTCCTGTGTATTTGGGTTTCTCCTGTAGGATGTAAATCGGTTCGAGTCATCGTCCCTCGCGGTTATTGAGCACCACTTGTGATCGCTGTCACATCGTAGTAAGAAAGTGAAATGATGATGATGATTATATTTGTTGTTTGTTATATAATGTATTTGTACCATATTTGATATATTATAGCTACACAACGTTTATCTTATGTAAAAATCCGGTTAACTTGGCTAAAATGTAAAGAAATTAAGGTTCTAGTATTAGCGCTATTCCGCAACTATTCCTAAAAATCTTTGGTCAGCCCCCTGAATGCTAGATATTGGCCTTAGCATGTCATTTTGACGGATAAGACTTGCTGAATATTAGTTGTTCGGGACTTTGCTCTATGTTATTTTATTGCAGGTGTCTTTTTAGCAATGAGGCATGTCTACGGGCTTGACGTGCTTCATGATAGGATTCTAACGAGAGATATATTGCTTCCTCTGTTTATGTAATCGAATTTCAAACTCATTTACACACTCAAATCTAAACTTTTGGACTTTTAGAAACTATTTTATTATGCTCATATATGTGTACTTTTAAACTCTTGCTTCGTTAAGATGTCACCCGATGATCTATCTTTTGACTATCCCCTTATTCTTGAAGTGGGGATGTCATAGGCTATATTTGGATTGGATCTTAGTAAATATAATTTGCCCCTTTTGCTACATATGACAGATGGGTGTCTTTGTGCCCGTCGGTAGAACCATATCTTTGTAGCAACTCACTTATGTGCAATTGTACTTCATACAAAGATGATATGTTGGACGAAATAGAAACTCATAATCATGTTCTTTTGTTGGTTCTTGTCGATTTGATAAACCATGAAGTGCTTTAAAAGAATAGTTATAATTGATCCGCGTGTTTGTGGTTACAAATTGGGGTGCTAATCCTCGTCAAACAAAACCCACCGCGAACTTAACATAGGGCTAGGCCGGATAGGAAAGTTGGGGCCTCGGTATCTCTATTTCCTATGAGAAACCTAAACACCATTGATCCCTACATTTACATATGATATTGGAAATCAGGTACTACTGCCAATATTACGAGATTTAGGGTAATATCAAAAAGCGAAGCATGGTAAATTAGTAATTACTATTTTTTCATAAAGTTAAATTGTTAATATTATTAATCTGAATCTGATGATTAATTTAATCACTATATGTTCGTAGGGTGGTATTCTTTTCTTCTCTTTCATCCCCATTTATTACTACACAATTTTTTATTTTTATTATAATTCCAAAGCTACCATAAAAATATAGCCCACATAGTTTTGAAAAAAAAAATAATTAAAAGAATACTGACACAAAAATAATAATATGGGAGGAGCCCTCAGAAAGATTTTTGGTTCAATATATTTTTCTAGCTTTCATTGGCAAATTTGGGAGTGAGTGGCAGCTGTGGGGAGGGGAGTTGGGGTGGCTGCTTAGGGTTTCTATTTTTATAGACTAAGTGGGCTTTGTTTGTAGCGATGGCCCACAATATGGTCCGCCTTTAGAAATAGATTTTTAGAGACGAACCATGTTGTGATCCGCCTCTAAAAATAATTTTCATTTATAGCGATGGTTCATAAAGTGATCCACCCCTAAAATTTGATTTTTAGGAGTGGATCACTTTATAAACCATTGCTATAAATTATTTTACCACTATAGCGGTGGTTCTTTTTTAAAATGTTGCTATGCCAATTTTTATTCTGCAACTAAAAGGTCTTTTTTTAGTAGTGTATATCCCAGCAAGCCATGTGTCATTTTTATATATAGAAAAGGAAATATAAATAGTTGATTTTTCTTGCTTAATCTTTTTAACTGGACTTTAGCACGAGCCTTGAGATAGTGACCAAAGAGGAGCGAAACTCCTAAATATGGGTCAAGCTCCGCCAGCCACCATTGATCCACTGCTATCAAGCTCCTCCTGACAACATGCTATATAGGACAAATCCTTATCCGCGTCTGATTCCGTTTTAGAGTATTAGGTATAGATGTCTGAGTGGGCGGTCCGACTCGACACAAGTCTTAAAAACTCTTAACACATTAAGTTTTAGGCTGGCATAACACGTGGGCTCTATCGGGCCATTTGGTGGTAGCCCATGGCACGGATTTGATTAAATGTGCCAAGCGAGCCTGATAGGTCTATTAACATAGCAACACATTAGCCACTTTATGACTTGTTACTACTGTAAGTGATGAAAAATGAAGAAACTAAGGGGTTGTTGGGTTTTGAACTCACAACTTGAGGAAAACAAAGCAGAGCCTGATAGGTCTATTAACATAGCAACACATTAGCCACTTTATGACTTGTTACTACTGTAAGTGATGAAAAATGAAGAAACTAAGGGGTTGTTGGGTTTTGAACTCACAACTTGAGGAAAACAAAGCAACAAACCTAACCACCAGCTTGACCACTTAGCCAGATACATAAAATCTATTTTAAAGAAGATAAATGAACTATCCCATACCACCCATCATGCGGACGGGTCGACCCAAACATGGCACGCTGCATCGGGCGTGCCTGTCCGAGCATAAATTACACCGGACCATGTCGTTCTAGGATCGGTACAAAAATTTCATGTTTTATGCTTGTCCGATAAGCCCGATCCATTTGGGCATCTGTAGTATCAGACATAAATTGGTCCACTTAGCCCAACATCTGGCCATTTCCGCAACATAAACAATAAAATTTGTACTCAATCGTGTCGTTGTTTTGTGACAAGTTAAAAATAAAAAAAAAATCTTAGGTTCGCTGGGAGTGGCTTTGGGTTCCCTTTTCCCATATCTATCCCAAGAAGACCTTAGCGACATCATGCAAGACATATTCCTTGAAAGTTTTATTTTTAAGATGCGATCGTGCATATGTTTTTACTCCTGCGTAGTTTCATTTTGAGATCTTATATTCCTCCTTATTGAATGGAGGCTAGAAGGGAATCAAGCAGTAATGTATGCGACAATATGATTTCCATCATATGGGGACCAAATGGTTTTGAGATGCTCCACAGGAAATGAACTTTGATTTTATAGAGTCTTAATTCGACACTTGTTTATTTGATACAACACAAAACACACAAACACATCGAAAATAGAAAAAGCAAATAAGTGATGCAAATAGCATCGGCAAATGAAAGGTGATTTTTCGCCCCCCTCCATCCCAATCCTTATATTTGCCAGCTACCAGATTTCCACAAATCTGAAAGTTGAGCAACTGCATGAACCGAAGAACCGGTCGAGCTCAGAGCATGCAAGGCCCTGTTCTGAAGCTTATGGATCTTCTTCCTAAGTGTTTCCCCATCCCCATTTAGCATTGCACATGTGATCACTCTGGCGACCTCCTCCTTGAGTACCAGCCCACCATCGGTAAGCTTGACACGAGTTGCCACCCCAAGCTGTCCCTCCAACATTGCAGCATTGATTCTCTGCTCTGCATAGAGCGGCCAAGCAATCAAAGGAATGCCATTCAAAAGGCCTTCTAAAACCGAGTTCCACCCGCAATGCGTTATGAAGCACCCAATCGAAGAGTGGCTGAGAATGGCGGTCTGCGGAGCCCAAGACGGGACTAGCAGACCGACTTCCCTAGTCCTCTCGACAAAACCCTCCGGCAGAAAATCAAAGACCTCCTCATCGACACCCATCCGAGCACCGAAGAATGAGCCACAGCCCAACGGATCGTCATCTGGTCTTTTGACGACCCAAATGAATCGACGCTGACTCATCTCCAGCCCAAGCGCCAGCTCAGCAGTTTGTTGCCATGTCAGCGTGCCACCGCTCCCTAATGACACATACACCACTGACCCTGAAGGCTGCCGGTCTAGCCACTTGATGCACTCGTGATCCTTGTCGTCCACGGCCGGCCTTGTCCATACCAACGGGCCGATGGCGTGGACTGACTGATGATGTAGACCACTTACGCTGTTGACCACCGCTGGCTCTAGCTCCGGGAACGAGTTCACGAGGAACCCGTCAACCTTGCTGTACTCTCTGGCTCCATGGAGGAATTTGGCGTACACCTCGCTGCTCCGGTCTGCAAGCATCGGGCTCGGCAGGTCAGAAGCCATGATCGGCATGCATCCAGGGAGGCGGATCGGCTCCGTCGCATCCCTGAATTCCCCTGTGATCGTCGCGTCAAGCTCGGGGAATTGCCGGATCAGGGACAGCGCCGTCAACGTCGACGGGAAGTACATGTACACGGGGACTCCCAGCTCCGCGGCAATGCCGCTCGCGGATTTGAACCCAACGTCGACAACCATCGCGGCGATGGGTGCCGATGCAGCGAGTGACTGAATGATCTGGTGAGCGCGTGGGATGTTGGAGACGATGGCGTGCGCGAGGCATTCGCGCACGGAGGCTGATGGCGGGAGCGCGTCAGCAGGCGGCCCTGGAAGCGTGACGAGGTCGATTCCGTCGGGCACCATGGCGGCGACCGCGAGGTACTCCTGGGACGGGGTCGGCGTGGCGGGGGTGAAGAGGAGCGTCGCGGCGAGGCCGTGGTCGGTGACGAGTCGGCGCGCGAGCTCAACGAGAGGGATGAGGTGGCCCATGCACGGGCTGCACAGGATGATCACCCGTGGCCGTGGAGCTTCTTGGCCGAGCTCCATGATGCCGGAGAACGGCCGGGGATGGTGACTTCCTCTTACTTTGTGTGGTTGGCCCAATGGATTGTGTGGTTTCTGGGGTAGTGTTCGCGTTCTTCCAGGGTTGATGGCTCTGTATTCTGGTGAGTTGCTCGGTCAACTCATTGGTACTAGCGAAGGCAAACAGCATCTTATACAGGACCCGGCAAAATGGTCAGAATGGAGATAATCCCTGATCTAGATCGGAATATATCTATCGTTGCATTGACCGCGAGAGCTACAATTGGATACCAAGACTACAATACTTACAACTATGGCCCATGAGAAGCATTTTTTACCGTAGTAAGAGAAATGGAAAATAAAGAAAATCTAGGAGCCTTGCAAACATGGAGAAAAGTACAAACAGCTCCTTGCCATGCTTACTCATTGAACTAACACAGCTACTGAACTACAGAATGCAACAAGGGTTTCAAAAAAAATCAGATTGCAATAATGAAAAAAAAAGCAGTTTTTTTTTTTTTTTTGCAACCCTTCTGAACACTGCAGATGCGGGCGGAACCAATTCCTCTGCAGTTGTGCATTAGCATTATCAGTGGCTGACATGTGGGCCATTAACTGTGCGGACCCACATGTCACACTGTTAATGCTAATGCACAACTGCAGAGGATCTGTACTCGATGCGGACACTATGCTGGCCAACATATTCACGTGAGCAATCCAGGTCTCTGGCTACCTTTGTTCTGATTATGCTAACAGATCCATGCGACGATTAATAATTTCTGGAACTTACGAAACCAGGCCACTCACGCTCACAATTATGTCATGTCACTATACTTCTAAAGAAAATATCAACGATGATAGGAATGCATTCTGAGATCACATCCAATGTTAGGTGAAACTGGGATGTTAACCTTGTGTTTAACGCTACACACTGCAGTAATTCATGTTTCAATCACGCTGCAAAACATATTCGACATGTTGAGTGTTATCGCGACATATTTGATACAACCTATTCAAAAATATAAAACATATCCGAAACAACACTGCCGTTTATTAATGTTTTAATTAATCACGTTTTTGAGATGCTCCACGGTGAAGTGTAGGAAAAGGATATAAGTGCTGAAAATAGCACTAACTGACGGAAGATAATCTTTCACCCCTCCACCCAATCGGATCCTCATTATTATTCACTCTACTAAGTGCCGGGTTTCCACAAGTTTGAAACTTCAGCTAGTGCATGACCCGAAGAACCCGCCGGAGTCAGAGCATGCACCGCTTTGTCTTTAAGCTTACGGATCTTCTTCCTCAATGTTTCTGCACCTCCATTTTTCATCGCGCATTTGATCGTTCCAGCAACCTCCTGCTTGAGTACCAGTCCACCATTGCTGAGCTTGACACGAGCTGCCACCCCCAATTGTCCCTCCAACATTGAGGCATTGATCCTTTGCTCTGCATAGAGTGGCCAAGCAACCAAAGGAACACCATTCAAAAGACCTTCTAAAACCGAGTTCCACCCGCAATGTGTTACGAAGCATCCGATTGAAGGGTGGCTCAGTATGGCAGTCTGCGGAGCCCAAGATGAGACAAAGAGACCAACACCTCTCGTCCTCTCAACAAAACCACCGGGCAAGAAATCCAAGTCCTCATCGGCACCAATATTCCTAGCACCAAAGAATGAGCCACAGCCCAAAGGATCATCATTTGGTCTTTTGATGACCCAAATGAACCGATGCTGACTCATCTCCAACCCAAGTGCCAGCTCGGCAGTTTGTTGCCATGTCAGCGTGCCACCACTCCCTAACGACACATACACCACTGACTCTGGAGGTTGCCGGTCCAGCCACCTCATGCACTCGTGATCCTTGTCTGCCGCCGCCGGCCTAGTCCAGACCAATGGGCCGAGGGCATGGACCGGCCGTTCCAGACCACTTATGCTGCTGTCTACCACCGCTGGCTCGAGCTCTAGGAACGTGTTGACAAGAAAACCATCAACCTTCCTGCACTCTTTGGCTCCGTGGAGGAATTTGGCGTACACCTCGCTGTTCCGGTCCGCGAGCATCGGGCTCGGCAGGTCCGAAGCCGCGATCAGCCTGCAGCCCGGAAGGCGGATCGGCTCCGTTGCATCTCTGTATTCCCCTGTGATCGTCGCGTCGAGCTCGGGGAGATGCAAGAGCAGGGACAGAACCGTATACGGTGACGTGAAGAACATGTACACGGGGACTCCAAGCTCCGTGGCGATGCCGCGCGCGGGCGTGAACGCCACGTCGATGACCAGCGCGGCGATGGGCGCTGACGCGGCGAGCGAGAGAGCGACGTGGCGGGCGCGTGGGACGCTGGAGACGACGGCGTGCGCGACGCGTTCGCGCACGGAGGCTGAAGGCGGGAGCGCGTCAGCAGCTGGACCCGGGAGGGTGACGAGGTCGACTCCGTCGGGCACCGCGGCGGCGACGGCCAGGTACTCGTCGGACGGGGTTGCCGTTGCGGTGGCGAAGAGGAGCGTCGCGGCGAGGCCGTGGTCGGCAACGAGCCGGCGCGCGAGCTCCACGAGGGGGATGAGGTGACCCATGCATGGGCTGCACAAAAGGATCACCCGCCGCCGTGGAGCTTCTTCGCCGTGCCCCATGACGTACGGCGACAGTCTCTTACTTGTGTGAATTGTCCAACTGGTTGTGTAATTTCTGTTCCTGGCTATAGTATCCGCGTTCTAGTTGTGTCTCGTATTTTGTAGGTCGCTAGGTCAACTCATCGGTGTTTTACCAAAGGAAAAAAAACGGCGTCTTACAGGATCTGACAAAATGGTCGGAAGTAAAATAGTCTCCTGATCTAGATCGCAACTTATTGTTAGCTGAAGGCACATGTTTAGACCGCAAAAGCCCCAATGAGAACAACAAGCAATCAATATGAAGAACGATTACAGTCGCACATTATTTGCATCTGGTCAACTCAGTGCCGTGGGTTGCTATTAAGAGAATTGGAAAATAAGGAACATTCTCCGAGCCCCGCAAATATGCAAAGGTGAAACATGAAGAAAGCATAGTCAGCTCCTTAAGAATTGCAATGCTAACACATATCTACAGTCTACTTGTAGAAAGAAAATGGTGCAACGAAAGCAGCACATCCACTGCTCCAATCAGATGCGAACACTGTGATCAACTGGTGGTTATGGGTCATTCTCGTGAGTGGCCACAATGTGTCCATGCTACAGTTATAATGGGGCGTAAACGCCAACTAGGTTACGTAGCAGCATCTGTAGTTGAAAACTCTTTAGACACTTTGTGGAAATCCATCAATAACTATAAAAATATTCATTTAGGCCCGCGCATTATTTTGTATGTAAATATGTACGGCGGAACACTGCGATTGTCCTAGTTGAATTAAGAGCGTCACAAGAAGATATTTATTGGTTTGGGCACTGGGATACTGATCGATCATCCGGTTGATCTGTCACCACGTTACCACTTACAAACGCATGTTTTATGGAACTACGAGGAATGACCTCTTCAGAAGAAATTCATGTGTTGATTTCACAACCATTTAACCAGAATGGACTTATCTCTCAAACAAAACCTTCGCAACTAATGAAACGGATAGTTTAACTGTTTATAAGAGACCCAAAGTACTTTGTTTTTTCTAATGTCAGTACTGTGTTAGAATACTATGTACGTACAAAACATCAAAGTGCTAGTTATGGATTAATATGTTGCTCCTTTATTCCCGCTATACAGGTGAACTAAACTCAATGTCACCCCATCTTCATTAGTAATAAAGAAGCGAAGTTTTGGAAAACAAATTGGTAGACTCGCTCTTTCGGTGGAAATGAATCATTTGCGAAAATGTAGTATAAAATATGGAAAAAAAAATTTTATGTAATGTCATATTTTTTCTTATCATATACTGAAGTTATATTTTTTAAGTTTGTTCATCACAATATCATTTAGAATTCAAGGAAAAGATGAAAATTATAGTTTTGTTGACTAGATAGCATGTTGTTCTTTGTTTATAATCGACCATTGTATGAAAACAACTTCATAAATTATTAGTTGTTTTATTTTATGATTCAACAGAAAAATAAGTTCTACTTGCCGACAAATTAATCTAGATAAGGTAATGTGAAGCATAGAAGATAGAACATCATATTGAAATCAATACCTCTTAATGTATGAACAAATTATAATAAGGAAAACTTAGAATTGCTCTCTCTACTTTTAAAAGTTGTTTATAATGTTGAATATTTCACAATATTATGAATTTAAAAGGACACAATTCAATAAATAGTTGTGACACATTCCCCAGTTCTCTCATTTCCCATTAGCAAAGCATTTCCATTTATTTGCAGTTTGCGCTAGAGCATGAGTTGAACTACCATCCTTGCTCAAGGCATGCACTGATCTCTCCCTAAGTTCACTTACCCGTTTCGTCATCCTCTCGGCTTCAGCCCCATTCATCACACGTTTGATTGCGGCCGCAACCTCCTCTTTGGTCACAAAATGGTCGTCTCCAAACTTAACCCGGACCGCCACCCTCACCTGGACCTCCAGCATTGCGGCGTTCATGTTCTGCTCCGCGTAAAGCGGCCAGGCAACCATAGGCACGCCGTTCATTACACTCTCCAATATAGAGTTCCAGCCACAATGCGTGACAAAGCATCCGACGGAAGCGTGGTCGAGTATGGCCGTTTGCGGGGCCCACGTCGAGGTCATCACGAGCCCCACATGTTTGGTCCTGTCGATGAACCCCTCGGGCAAAAAGTCCAATGCAGCTGTTTCCTCGTCACCTTGTCGACTTCCGAAGAACGCTCCCGTCGTTGAGCTTTGATGTGGCCTCTTGACAGCCCACACGAACCTGCACTGAGCGAGCTCCAGCCCGAGCGCCAGCTCAGCGGTCTGCTGCAACGTGAGCGTGCCGCCGCTGCCGAACGATACGTACACGACGGATCCACGAGGCTGCTGATCCAACCATCTCATCAGGCACTCGTGACGACCCCGGTCCTTGCCGCCGCCTAATACCGGTCGTGTCCAGACCAGTGGCCCGACCGGGTGGATCACCGGCAACGTCGTCGTCACGCCGTTGACGATCATGCCGTCGTCACCAACGGCAGGCTCGAGCTCGCGGAAGGTGTTCACGAGGATCCCGTCGACTCCCGTGACCTGCCTGGCCATGGCCAGGAACCCGGCGTACATGTCGCTGCCCCGGTCCGCGCGCATCGACGGCGGCAGGTCGTGCGCGTGGACCGGCACGCACCCGGGCAGCCGGATCGGGTCCCGGAACTCCACCCGTGACGACGACGTGGCGTCGAGATGAGGGAGGTGCATGAGCAAGGACAGCGTCATCCACGGGGAGGTGAAGAACATGTAGAACGGCACGCCCAGCTCCGCCGCGACGCCGCGCGCGGGAGCCGCGCCGACCATGTCCACCACGATCGCGGCGAGCGGACCGGCCTCTGTGGACAGGGCGCGCGCCACGTGGTGGACGTGCGGGATGCTGGCGCGGACGGCGTGCGTGACGCGGTCGCGCACGTGCGCGAAGTGGGGGAGAGCTTCGGGCGGTGGAGCAGGCAGGGCGACGAGGTCGACGCCGTCGGGGACGGAGGCGGCCAGGGCGAGGTACTGCTCCGGGGGCGGCCACGTGGCCGACGCGAAGAGGAGCGTCGCGGCGAGGCCGTGGTGGGCCACGAGGCGGCGCGCGAGCTCCGTGAAGGGGATCAGGTGGCCCATGCACGGGCTGCACAGGAGCAGCACGCGCGGCCTCCTCGCCGTGCGATCCGGCGCATACTCACAGAGTTCTGCCATGGCGCGATCGAAGCTGCGACGACGGGTCCTGCCTGGCTGACTGCTCGCAGAAGCGTGAATCAGTGAATGCGTGCTTGGCTACGTACTTGTGTTGTTACGTTCTTCTAGGATTAATACTGGAGATGGCTCTCGGCGATTCGTGGGCCACCTTTGTATCCTTCCCGCAGAAGACGACAAAGTTTGTTGAGCTCGCCTGGCGAGTCAAGTGACGTTCACGCTTTTACCAACAAAAAAAAAATGACGTTCTGCCACTGACACAGTGAGATGGGTGCAATTATTTTAGCTGCAAAAAACAAATGAACGATAATGTATCCGCACGCCAACCAAAGCATTCCAGCTAGACGGAAGAACACAGAATAGCCAAGTCAGGAACTCGGGATATATCAGTATGAAAAACCACGCGCAGCCTCCTCGCGCCGTGCCTGCCGAGCTCTCCCATGGCGCGACGAAACTGCGACGGCAGAATAGCCAATTGGCTGCTTCTCTCGTGATGGTGGAGTGCTTTCCTACGCAATTCTGTTATTCTACAAATATTGGAGATGGCTCCTCTCGGCTATCGGTCACTTTCTGTATCTTTTCACCAGAAGACGGCGAAATCTGTTGATCTCGCCTGGTAACTACAAGTGAGGTTCACGACACTGCATTGCGGCACTGACACAGTGAGGTGGGTGCAATTATTTTAGTTGCAAAAACAAATGAATGATGACATATCCGCACGCCAACCAAAGCACTCCAGAAAGATGGATGAACATAGCAGAGTCAATATCAGTATGGCTGTAAATTTCTGGTGGCATCGAGCCGACAAGGAAAGGACATGATCTGTAAACACGGTGAAGAAGGTGGGAGTAAAATGGTCCATACAAACTATAGTATATGAAAATTATAGAATGATGATTCCAAGATGTAGCATGGTTCAAAAACTGTAAAATTGTAATGGTATAATTTCAATAAGATAAATTATAATAATATATCTCAAAACCAAAAAAGTTATAATGATATAAATCCAATTATCACATGAAAGAACAGAAGGAAGACGAAAGAGGGAGGAGGGGGCAGCACGCATGGACCCCACCTGTCAGCGCACATGTTTTGGTGGAGAAAAGGGCAACCACTACCACAAAAAGAGGACTGTAGCGGCGGGGCAGGCAACCCGTCGTAGTGCTAACGTGGCTAAAAATAAATCTAATTTGCGGCGGATCTTCTTTGGACGATACTTCTCGCCGTTGAAAATTACATTGTAGGTCGTTTTTGTAGTAGTGAACGGACAACCATGACAACCGCATCACCAACCGGCGTTTTCAGTGCAGTAGAGATGATAACCTAAGAACGGTGGGAGGTCTGCATGGCGAGCAGGGATGGGGCTAGGAAAATAGAGGGGACAGGCGATGCCAAGAACACACATAGAACGTCGCACGAGTATCATGGCGTGGGCCCGACGTTCTTTACGCTGAAGAAGCCCACGGAGCGTGCGCGCGGCGCAATCACGAGCCAGCTCAATCGGAATCCGCTGGTGTCACGTTTGCACTGCCGGTAAACTTGTGTTTGTAGATCGTGTAGTATTCCTGCTAGAACACATGAGTCTGTTCCCTACTACAACTACTACTGGATTCACATCAGTCCCCGCACCAACATATACACACAATGCAATGGTGGCCTAACAATCTTCTGTTCTATCTAGTAGCTACCACGCCCGGCGGGTTCAAGAACACGAAGATCATCGATTATGTTGTCGTCGTGCTGGTCGTCGGCGCTGGCCGTCCTCCGCGGCGACGGCTCCGCCGCCGACGAGATGGACATGGACGAGGAAGGCCAGGTGGCGGCGCTGCACCGGCGGCTGCTGGCCGGGTGGGTGGCCGCGGCGTCGGAGAAGGAGGAGGAGCGGAACCTGGCGGAGGAGGTACGGGCGCTGGAGCGCGCGCTGGCCGAGGCGGCGGCCGCGCGGGACGCGGCGGAGGCGCGGCGGGGCGAGGCGGAGCGGCGCGCGGAGGAGGCCGAGGCGGAGCTGCGCGCCGCCGCGGAGGGGTGCGACGAGCGGGTGGAGGCGCTCCGGCGAGCGCTGGACGCGCAGGAGGACCGCGACGCCCGCGTGCGCGAGCTCGAGGACCGGATTCAGCCGCTCAACAATGCCACCAGCAAGTGGCGCTTCTTCTAGCTGTGACCGATGACGTGGATTTGACAACCCTGTTGCTTCTTTCTAACTATGCCCCAGCAGTCTAGTACTAATTCGTTTTTCTTGTCAACAATTGGTAAACTGAGAGAGTTAGTTCTTGGTTCTTGACTTGTGTTGCGTTAGGATTCGATAAAATGATCCAGTTGAGAGAGTACTTTGTAAAGCAATGCTTGCTTATATATATGGTCGCGGAGAGTAATTACGAAGAGCCCTCAAATACAAATGATTTGGGAGAGAAAAACTACCCTGATTCGTACGTCCGATATGATTAAGTCGCTCTGCTTAGTGTTGACGATTGTATGATGTCGTTTGTTCTCAAGCAGGTGCAGCCACAGTAAAGTTTTGCATAAACATGTTAGCATTAACTTTTTTAAAAAATATCGTCCCGGACCACCACACCCTGCTACCCTGATTCGTACGCCTGATATGATTAAGTCGCTCTGCTTAGTTTTGACGCATTTATACAATTAACATTAAACATGTTAGCATAAACTTAAAAAAAATTTGTCCCGGACCTCCACACCCTGCTCCTGCTCGTGGGGGAACGAAAGGAATGAGGATCGGAACCCCGATTTCCGTCAGTGAGATTGGAAAAAGCATCAGTGAGATTGGAAAGAGCGGCATTGGCGGCCGCGGGCAGGACACCGATTAACAAAATTTGCGGGCGGGTTTACGCGACGGGTAGAGCGCACTGGCCATCATCCTTCCTCCAATTTCAATCTCTTCAGTACTCAGTTACGCCTTTCTTCCTCCAATTTCAATCTCTTCAGTACTCAGTTACGCCATTGCCTAATCCTAATAAGCTTGATTACTGCGTACAGCCCATCCAGCTTCCCTTCGATCCAAAATAATCTGATGCATCCATCGTGAGTTACGAGTCGGTGCAAGCAAAAGTCCTCTCTGTATATGCCAATGGAGCCCGGCGACGGCCAAATCTAATTCATTACTTGCTACTGCTTGTGGTGCTGAGGCTACGCATAAGGTCAGCGTTATAAAACGACGTAGATCCAACACGGCCACACGGGTGCCTTCGAAGCTCTGCTACTGGCTACCGAATGTGCAGGATTTAGTTCATCGAATAATGCACTACCGCAGGACAACAGCAGCTACGTACTTCACTGGTTTCGTCCTTCACTTCCTGAATGTGCCTACTTGAGTTAGAGCATATCATCGATTCAGAACTAATATTAAATCCTGCTAATTTGTGAAGTGGAGCATGGCATTCTGCTCGATGAAGGAGTACACGGGAGACAAAAGAGCTCGAGATGAATTAGATGCGATAGAGTGGGCCGTCCTCTTGTGATGAGACTACAAAACTCGTGTGGAGTTCGTTGCTTCGTAAGAGCTTCGTAAGGCTTGTCTTCGTACGTGTAGCAACGTCCGTGCCAAAAGACGAGAATTCGATGACGGAACAAACTGTACTCAGCGTAGACAACGTTTCATCGCCTATTGAAATAGCCACTGCGTGGACCCGATGGTGATCGTGTGTTAACAGTTTAATTAGTGAATTTTGATTAATGTCTGAGATTGGAGGGATAGATAGTTGTTTGGTGTCTAGAAAATCATAGAAAATTTATTCATTATAGTATAGATATCTCTCTTAGAGCAACTCCATCCCAATGATCAAATTTGAGTCTTTACATTTCGTTTGTGGACTGGCTTATATAAATTTAGAGGGTCAAATTCTTGGTTTGCTCCAGCCCAACTGATTAAACAATCACTCTATCCCTCTGAATGAAAAAAAAAACGAGTGAGACCCATGTTTGAAGGAAAAATAGTGGGGGAGCAAATGTGAGGAATCTGAACTAAAATTTGGTGGCCTACTAAATTTAGAGACTCATATAAAAGACCGGTTGGAGCATTTTTTTTTTTTTGTTCTAAGTGACCAAAAAAGTAAATAGAGGCCTATTTAGTCATTGAACTGGAGTTACTCTTAACCATCACACTCAGATCTCTCGTTGTAGCATGATAGTATTTTTTTTTCCTTGAAAGGATAGCACCTACACTTGCTATCCATGACAATGATTTGAAGATCTCCTTTGGTAAAAAAATGGTGATAGAATGTTATCGTATAGGAAATACCGAATTTGCTCTAGGACACTATACAAAGATGGAATATGCTAAGACACAATACTCATTTGTGTCTTTGTTGACACTCTAGGTTTACGGTAATTTTCTATAAGAGCAGGGTTAGTGGTTTCGGCTGCTGCTGACGAAATGTGATGGCCACGTCAGTATGAGCCAACAATAATGCTTGCATGCATGTAAATATTGAAGGGACAATGAGAAAGAAAATACCGAAGGATGCACTAGCTTAGTCGTCTGCAGCGGGCTGGGAATTAGCGTTGTACCTCGGTTCTGTTGTTTTGCGCCAGTGACTTGTGAGTCGCTCATCTCATTCTCTCCAGATTTCTCACTCCATCTCAGATTTGAGTGACGTGGCAGTTCATTTCGCCAGCTGATTAGGTATCAGTATACTTGCTCTAAGACATTGCCTTCAATAAAAAATAAATAAATGGGCAAGAGGAGGAGGAGAGAGAAATTTAGTTGACAAAAATGTCCTTCTTTGTTTTTTGTGCAATTATATATTAAAAATGACCCTTTTTTAAAAATATATATTTTGCAAAAACATATATGTTACTTGTTTTTTTAGATATTTTAAATATAAGTCTAGGTTTATTTATATGCAATATATGAAGAAAAAAAATACTTTTATTACAAAATTATATATATTTGAAAAAAATACCTTTATTCTGAAAAAATAGATAGTTTGAAACAGATCTTTATTGTGAAAAATTATATCTTGCAAAAATTATATATTACTTATTTTATATATATTTGAAATATAAGTCTAGATTTATTTATACGCAATATATGAATTAAAAATACCTTTGTTAAAAAATTATATATATTTTTATAAAAAACTTTATTGTGAAAAATATATATATTGCAAAATATATATTTCGTATAAATAAAATCAGATCTTAATTTTCTACTATCAAAAAACAAAGAAGATTATTTTTGTCAACTAAAATTTTCTCTCTCTCTCCTCTTACCCATTTATTCATATTTTACTAGAGGCGGTGTCCTATAACAAATTACCACAAACCTAGAGTATCCATCAACAAAGACATAAAGGAGTTGTGTCTCCTAGCAAATTCCACCTTTGCGTAGAGCAAATTTCGTTAGAAAGAAAAGTCAACATTGTTTACTATTTAGAGAGCTTCGGACATTGTAAACAAATTAAAAAAACTAGGGTCATGAAACTGCAAATTAGTTGTTCTAAGATCCAAGCGACATGACATACTTAAAAAGTTTGGAGACTACTCGTACAAACAATTAACCTTTTGTGAACTGAAAAGGGAACAGCCAGGATGTACGTTAGTGTGGGGTACATACAAAAACAGTTTCAAAGGGGCATCTGGAATTGCAGGGATTGGGGTATACGATCAAGAGAAAACTTGATGCTTATATCATATAGTTTTACAACGATTGATCAAACGTCATGCCAGCATTTTATCGAAACCAAAATGTGCACATCTTTGCAAATTTCATTTGAGATATCAACTGCACTTTTGTTCCCGCTTCCTGCTAGAAACCAGCACCGGGGGGAGAAATTCATCCCGCATGCAAATTGGAAACTAGTGCCGTAACCCAACTCCATTCCCTATCAGTGAACAACACTATACATCCATGGGTTTCATCAATCCAGCACCATCTTCAAAATAAGATCATTCCAGGCATCGATGGGGCCAGGCACACACCAATGTAAGCAATCATTCTGGACGGATGCAGCGTTCTTGCTACCCTTTGGGAATGGATTGGGCGTTCTGTAAATGCCGACGTGGCCATCTGGTCTCAAGTACGAGAGGCGGTAAGTATCCAACAGCTTAAGTTTCTCCACATCATTTGAACTACTTAAAACAGATATAGCTTTGTTGAACTCTTCAAGTTCTATTCCCCTCATAACACGCTCCATAGATCCCTCTGTATACTCTCCTTTCTTGTATGGCAGTACCCGATTACAAGTTCCCCCGTTGAACCACTCACCTTTCTCAAAGTGATCAGGTGACCATGTCCTGAAGAAAACAACTGGCTTGTGTTTCGTTGAGATGATGAATCTGAAAACCTCTTGCAAACTCCTGTGATACAGGTGCTCAAAGCCAAGTTCAATCAGATTCTTGTTCTCGCAATAATGACAGCCAACCACTTTCCCTTTCTCCCAGTAGACTGCAGTCTTAAGAAACCATTGTCCACCAGAAATAATTACATAATCAAAGCTCTCATACTGATTTGTCCAGATAGTATCAAGTGTGTCGAGGTGGAGCTGGATTTCCGATGTTGATTCCCCATGCTCGTTTTCAAAAATCTCAGATTTGATGAGGAACGGAGTCCAGATAAGAGATATAGTGAAGTTGTAAGATTGGAAGTGCCATCTCCTGTTTTTGAATTCCTTATCGTGGTAAACCTCAACAGGCACTTCAACCTAAACAAAAAAGCAAGAATGTCTCCTCAGAATAATAAACAGGAACAAAATGATACATTTTATTTTCTATATATGACACTAGTCAGTTCGATTTTGAACTAATCAATATCACATATAAAAACTGAAGGTAGTACTAAAAAGATTGCATAAGGTTTTCTTAGGGAAGAGATGGTCAGAATAGAGCATGAAGAAATTTACTTCAACCACTAGTAGTAAATTTGGCCAAGAATATAATAGCAAAATCAATGCAAGGAAGCTGATACTTCCAATTTTGTGTCTATGGGAAAAGAGCATATAACTAGAGGTACATGGACGTCTTAGCATTTACCTTAGACAGAAGGCAGAGCAGTGACTGAACTTGGTTTCGAAGAATGGAGTCACCAATTAATCCCCAAGCTTTGTTCCTCATAGCATCTAGAAATCTAACTCCATCAAATGGTTGAAGGTCACATTGATATGGTTTCCACGTCCAGTGTAGATATCCCATGTCAGGCCTACCATTCATCATGCAGTTCTGGTGACCGTCAATGAACCGACAGCTTGCATTTGTATAGGCTGGGCCAGATGGATTTGGTAACCATTCCCCATTGAATAGGTCACATTTTCTTCCTATAAATTAATACCTCACATCAGACGCTAGAAACAAGAACATTAAAAGTATCCGTGATGTTCCTCCTTTCAAGGTTATAAGCTCAGTAACCCAGTACATGTGCCCTCAACATATATTCTTCCATGGGATGCATCTCATGGACTTGTGCCCTCAATTATATGGGTAAACTTGTCCCATACTTTCATACAGGCATAAATTAGATTTTGGAAAATCTAAGAAACAACATGTCCATCCGCAAAGTAACTCTGACTTGTGAATTAAAAAAAATGCTAGACCAAGGGGAGAGACGTCCCCTGGCATTTTTTTAAGCAGATGCCGCGCTCGAACCCAGGCCGACTGGGCAACTCATTTCCACTGCGACCTGCTAACCAGTTGGCCCGCGAGAGTTTGGCTCTCTGACTTGTGAATTGTTAAAGGTTTAAGGATACGCCCATAATGATGGCAGTTCAGACAGATGAATCTCGACTAGATTTTGACAGGCAAAAGTTTTGGTCATCTAGCCAAAGCTGTGGTCAGCCCCTCACAGTTGAGAGCTCAGTGCCAAGTAAATTGCATTTTGGCAGGCAAAAGATGATAATAATAATACATAGCATAATGAGCACTCAACTCAACCTAGCAAATTAACGGTCACCTAACCAAAACTGCAGTCAGCCCCTCACAGCACAGAGCTCAGTGCCAAGTAAATTGCATTTGGTGTATCAGTCAAAGGCTTGGGTGCCCTATGTGGCTGACCACATAAAAGTATGCAGTTCTCCTGTGTTTACGAGAACCAAATGTATAAATCACCAAATTGTGGACTTTTCAAACTCAAAATATTACTCGGAACATAGATGTGCCAGATTTGCAGACCATCTGAAGGAATTAATAGTAGTCTGGCACTGATGATGAGACCATATGGAACTTGATGGTCGATGGACAGTTTATTTGGCAAAGACACAAATTTATTGCGCCACAATATAAAATATCCGCTAAAGCTGATACTAATAAATTTGAAAGATTAACAAGGAATAGATAGCCATATGGGTCTGGACAAATGACCCAATTTGTCAAATCTGCTACTTTTTTTTTTTTTGAATGGAATACCCCAAGGGAGACCCCTGAGGTGCAAGTGCAGCACCCAGGGTTTGAATCCTGGGCGGGAGCACTCCAGCCAGTAGCCTTTGCCACTGCGCTGGGAGCCCCTTTGCCTGCTACTTAAACTTGTATACAGAATTAACTTTGCCTTTCTCCAAGAAAGTCCTGAATCTGGTAAAAAGTTGATGGGATCCAGGAATAAAACAAAAATATCAAAATATGTTTCATGGACTGGTTAGAAAAAGCAAACAGGGATTAAGAAGCCTTTGTTTTCTTCTTTTCCTATCATAAATTCTGTATTCCACAGAATGCATCGAGGAAAAGGAGCCTTCCCTTGAAGGGATGACCCCTAGTGGTTGTCTGTTATCAGCTGTCATTTGGAGATTGTGCTACAGTAGGAGCTGTATTCAAAACAGGGCAGCGAGCAAATATTTTGTATTTTAACTATTTTAGTCTTGTTAGTCATTGATTCATGAAGTTTTTTCTCTCTCTTAGTAAATGGTGGAGATCCTATCTCTTTTCCTTTTTCTGGTTAGAAACAAGGCAGGTGCTTTCAGTTAGCATTTCAAGAATGTTTACACATTTTTTTCGTGTTAACTCCATTGTGGTTAGTAAAACATCATCAGAGCGTAATTTTTCAGTAAAATCACGACAAAGATTAAAAAGTAAGGCTTCCTTCTACACTTCTTGGATCCACTGCAAAATGTGCCCCCAAACCCACATATATGTTCACCTACAACCTGTCAAGGAAGCAACTAAAATCGAGAAATGCCTAGGACGGTCATTGGACAAAACAAAACAATATAGTGCCTGCTCAAAGAGATGAAACAACAGTTGTTAACTTACCTGCAAACACAAAGGTGGGAGCTTTCACCACATGCTAGAGGATAAAGAACTGGTTGTTCTAAGTAGATGAGATTAGAATGCAGAACTACTCCACTTCCTTTTCAACGTAACCACTCCCATTTTGTACTTGCTCCACTAAGACAGCAATATACCACTTTTTTGAAGAATGACACAGGAAAAAAATTCTGCACTAAATATTTTTTTCATTATTTTTGCAACTAGGTCTTCCACATTGACATTCCCATGTTGTAGACGGAAATACTGAGACTCTGAGAGTGTAAGAGTCACGGAACTGAGGACAGGCCGATGTCTCCAATATTTTCACCTCCCCTAAATTATCATACTGCCTACACAAAACTAATATATGATTCCAGAAAATGAGATCAAGCTGCAATCATTGAGCACCCATTACCACCAAGATCAAAAGTATTTTTTCCCCCAAGATCAATAGTCTGGACCCCTAAACCCCACGAAAATCGCCAACATTGACACCAAGATTCTTCAGTAACAGCAGGATAGAATTAAAATGTCGCAACTACTTAACCCTCTAATTCGTTAAATACTTGAATCCTAAAGATTCCACATCAGAGAAACTACCCCTGAAACCGAAGAGAATTAAAGCCCGCACCTTCGGAGACCGCCGCCCACGGCGAGGGCGAGGAGAAGGAGCAGAGCATCCGGAACGTGATGCCGGCGAGGAGCAGGCACCCAACACCCTTCACCACTGCGGGACCTCCCAGCGCCCACCATTTCCCTGGAGCGCCGCCGCGGGCCCACGGCGACGGCGGCGATGCCGACCACCACCTCGGGCTCGAACCCATTCTACCAGCGTCGGACTCGGACCCCAGCTCGAGTCGCGGAGACAGTGCGGAGTGGCAACGGGAGGAGGTGTGGGTGGCGAGAGCGACCGACAGCGTCCGAGTTTTTAGCGGAGAGACGGCGACATGTCTGCTAATGATGGTGGAGTTGGTTTCGTGGTGCCGTTCGTCGGTGCTGAATATGTAAGCTCTGTAGTTGTATGAAAGGACTTGATTGAAATGTATCCTGATTTGGGTAAGCGTGTAGATTAACTTTAGATGCAGAATATGGTTGACACATATGTTTTGGATCTTTTTTTTTTCTTTTGAGGGCACATATGTTTTGGATCTTGAACTGATGTTTTGGATCTTTAACTGAAACTGTAAGTACGTGTACAGATTTTGGAGGGTGATCTGCAGAATCAACGTGAGGTGATGTACCAACTACCAAGCAGCCAGATGTGATCCAATTATAACAGTAAGATTCTGTGGACCGTTATAAACATAGATTTTAGGTTAGCTGGATATTTTATTTCTATATTCCGTACGTGATAGCGAGTTTGATGTGCTATCTCCATAAATAATTAAGCTTGTTCTACATCTTGTATTGGCATGGCATAATTTCCAGTTTAGATTCTATGTCAAAGACTAACTATGAGAAGGCTCGTAATCAGGAATATCAATTTATTCTAAAAAAATCATGAATATCAATTTATTCTAAAAAAATCATGAATATCAATTTTCTTAAGTAAATCCTCATCTAATATGCATAATACATTATGGGAGGTCACTCAAAACTAGTCTATATTGAGTGCCCCACTCACATTCACGCAAGGACTAAGAGTAATTTTTGTTTGCTAGACTATATTGATCCATGTTATACCATGCATAATCTTTGTTTGCATTTGACTACTTGCAGAAAAATAACATAAAAACTATGAACTTTAAGCTCAACTCTATGATTATTTGCACCCATACTGTGCAAAATTACTCTAGTGTCCCATGATAGGAGGATGAAAGCCGGGTAAAGAGCCGAGATTCACAAGATAGTATTTTTCTCAGTTACAATACATAGTAGTCATTTTCTGATTTAGTGATGATAAGAATTCAAGAGCTTGATGAAGATGGCATCTCATGACAAAATGTACTCTTGAAGAATATCCAATCCATATGTATCTGAAAAGAGAAGTCTATCCAAAACAATACAGAAGAGAAAAGATAAAAAAGAAAGGGACAATGAAAGACCTAGTGTCTGAATTATCAAAATAATATAAGCAAGGCTAATAGTTTTCAGAGCCTGAGTATTTTCTCAGTGACAATAGTGGCCATTTTTTAGATAATAATAAAAAATCATCTAGCCTTGGTCTTTGTAGATGTTATGACCACTTATTACAAAATACCATTTTGTTTTACAAAATGTCCTCTTAACGAAGAATATCGTATATTCGTATCCGGATATCTGAAAAGAAAAGTCTATCTTAAAAACGACAGGAGAGAACAAAAGGGGGGAAAGCGCCCTCAAAATGGGCCTCCTGGTCCAGCTCCCCTACCTCGCCGGCGTCCGGCTCCCGGTCACCGCCGCCGCCATTTCCCGGAGCTGCCGTAATGGGCGTCTAACTGTATCCGCTGCGGCGCCCGGCGGCCCCGTGAAGGAGGAGAAGGAGAAGAAAGAGGCGGGGAAGAAGGAGAAGATAGTGATTAGAGTCTCGGATCCGGTGCGGGCGAGGAGGCTCCCGCCGCCGCTGTTCTCTGCCCCCGAGACGCCATCCGAGCCTCCGCCGGCGCCAGCCGCCGAGAGGCCGCGGAACAACGAGGGCGATAACGAGGAAGCTAAGCGGCAGTACTATGTGAACATGGGGCACGCCATCCGGACGTTGCGGGAGGAGCTCCCCGTCGTGTTCTACAGGGAGCCTAGCTTCGACATCTACAGGTGAAAGCTCGATCCTTTTCTTAATCATTATTTGGTGAAGAACATTTGCGGTGGCTTAAAAATCGTTCTTAGTTAAAAAAAATGTGGTTTGGTTTCATCCAGGGTGAAGTAAGGAAGCCCACGTTCCCTCCTAAACATTCAATTTTTGTTTTGCTGCGAGCAATGTAGTCGATCACAGGCCATTAGAACTTTAGTTATCCATTGAGTGCAAAATGAGGTACATGTAGAATATTGGCCTGGTTTGATGCGTGCAATGCTGAAATTTATATTGCGGGCCATTTTAGTGCTGTAACAAGTTACCTTGCGTGTTTTACATTGTGTCTCATAGCATACAAACTGTACATGGTGAAAATGAACTTTTATTCCATTGAAAATCTTGATATATTCAACCATTTCTATTAAGAGAAGCTTCGACGTTCTAGTTTGTGTATTTTCAGCAAGCTACTTCTTCAGATGAATTGATGAAAATATATAAATTTCAACCCTTCATACAGCCAGCGTATTTGTAAAAGGGGAAGGGCAAAATTTCTTATTCTAAGAACGATCATCTCCAGGATCCAGAAATTTGACCCAATCCCATGTTGCCTGGAATCTGAACAAGCTGTAAATCCTCTGCAGCACACCACTTGTGTAAAGTTAGAAGTAACACATTAACTGTTGACTCCAATAAAAAGTAGCATGTAGTCCTGAGCCGTTGACTCTTATCTTGTATGCATGACTAGTGACCTTACTAATTTGGATGACATAAAAGCACAAACCACGTTAAACTTACTGAATGAGTACCATCTCAATTTCTCCAGTAATGATATTTATTTCTTTTTCTAAAAGTTCAGATGGTAGTTGAATTTAATATGGATGTATAAGATTGAAATAATTATTATTTACATAATTAAAGGAAAGGACATGCATTCAGATTGCAAGGATATATCATCTTGGGAGCATGGTTGCTCTGGAAGCAACAGAATGCGTGTGTGTTTGAGGGCACCAGCCCAAGCATCAACGGCCTGGTGCATGGCCGGTGCTCGGGGGCTGGTAGCTCTTGGCTGCGGGGTGTCCTAGACTTAGTCTAGCGGCGTGTGTGTGGGTCAGGTCTCCTTGTGGTCTTCTTTTAGAACTAAAGCCTTGTGTACCTCAGCCCCTCACAGCTCGGTCCGGAGTGAGGAGGCGCAGAATGTACGGGGCCGTTTTTCTTCTCTATTAATACAATGATACGCAGCTCTCCTGCGTATTCGAGAAAAAAAAAGATTGCAAGGATATGAAGAGTAGATGATGCCGAAGTTTTGGCATCCAACAATACTTCATGTTTCTGGTCTATAGAGAACTCCTTGTTCCTTGCGCCGGTTGACAAAAAGTAAGTTGCTTCATTTTATCTATTATGTTTCTAAAAAGGAATACATTACGAGTTGTAAATGTGTTTGCACTCAGTCTATAAGTTGGCTCAGTGACCTAGATTCCATTGACCTTGAAAAATATGAGGCAACTATAAATTTTCTTTGAGTTTCTTTGGGTATATCATATACTAAAATATAGAAGGGTTCTGTTCAACTTGAATAATATGAGTCATTTGTGAATTTTTTATATGGTTTTCGTAAGATTTTCTTAGACTTTAACCTGGTCATATGGTAGTAATATCCGATGTTTGTGGTAATCCAATTCAGACTTGTTCTGTAAGCTTGAGATCATCAGGTTTAGTGCAGAATTTTGTTCCAAACACTCTACTTTTACGTAGGATTTTTGTGTTGACAGCCTGTCCACTCTTTGTGAAAGGAAATTGTGTTTCATGATATCAGTAACCAATGCTTCTAATTGGATAACATAAACATGGTACAGTGGGCTCTAGATTGTTAAGACTGTCAGGCTGGTGTTATATCTCTGGCAGGTGCATATATGGCGCATGGCAGCAATGGTGTTACATAGGTTTTTGTTTAGCATTTCTGTTAGATTGAATATGAAGTATCTCTGTTACCATATAAATGGTGGGCAGTTCATCTTTGATGTTAAGCAATCAATGAAACCTCTCTCTGCCTTTGCCACAATCTTATACTTTCCTGTCCAACCTGTCTTCGGTACAGATATTATATCCCTTTGTTTTCTGCTTTACATTTTCCTTTTTCTTTCATCCTATCTTCACCCATTGCTACTCTCTCCGTCTTAAAATATTGCTACTCTTGTCCAACTCAAAACCTTTTTAGTTTTGAGCATCAATAAGAAAAAATCATAAATATTAACAATGTAAAAATGATATTAATAGGTCAATCATGAAATAAACTATCTAATATTTACATCATCAGTTATTATGAATCTTTTTGCTAGTGGCAGTCAATGTTAAAAGGTTTCGACTTCTGAAAAAAAACAAAATGTATCTATTTTGTGGGATGTAGGGAGTATGTGCCTATGGCGGCTGCCGTTGTTTAATGATTATTACAATCTTTGTGACAAAACTTTCTTTTGCCCTGGGCGAGTCACTCACCATGCAAGTAAAGGAAGAGGGCACCACAAGGGGACCTAGGATTTCTCATATAGGAATTCAAACATGCAACTTGGCATCAGAATTCAATGAAAATTGTATTTAAATCGAAATAGTTACAAAAGGTTTTCAAAAAGAGACAATGAATCAGTTATCCTGGTCTTCATTTTCCATGTTGATTGTCTTTGAGGTAAATATGCCAAGTATATATACTTGCACTTCATCACTTTGTAAAAAATCCACTTGAACCAAGGGAGGTCCACCCCTGGGAACCACTAGCACATGTTCTGTGATGCCTCCATCTTAGTATACATTCATGTATAATGTTCAGTCCTGGGAGCATGACGTTCGCGATGCTCTTATTTTGCTCTTTTTCCTAGATCTCATCATCAGCAGAAGCCATGGTTAGTTGTTATGGTTCCAAATTGTTGTTAATCTGATGTCATTGTTAACTACTATCAGTGGAAGCCATTCAAATACATCTTCCATACTGATGTCATCTTCCCATTTTACTGTGCGCCCTGTTTCTTCTCTATTTGAGATGTGTTTTTCTTTTTCCAGTTTCTGTTCTTCTCAAATGGGGATGAAAGAATTGTGCAGGGAAAGAAACATATAGGGTTGTAGTTTGTTTATTGCATTACTTAATCTTAGAGATGAAATGCCAACCTGTGATGTAGAGTCAACCGTAGCAATCCACTTGTAAAAAGCATGTCCTGAATCTAACTTAATGTCTTACACTCTTAAGGTACTCCCTATCCAAACTGATAAATCAAATTTGAATAATCTAATCTGGTGTTGTCATACCCCACTTATGCAGTTGGAACTTTTGTAGAGCTAATTTTCATTGTACTTGTTGCAAGCTTTGTAAGGTTTTTTAACTGTGATGTGTAAAGACTTATCTTCCTCTTTTTTGCTTCCTTTTTGTTAGCTTTGTGGGTCTCATCTCTAGCCTACCCCAACTTACTTGGAACTTAATGTCTTTGTTTGTTTATTGTGATCCTTAATATAGTGACTGAAAAGGTTACAGATCTTCCGAGTATTTTGTAGTTCCTAACCATATATTTTTTACTCTCTCCAGAGATGATATTGTCTTCAAAGATCCTCTCAACAATTTCTTAGGAATTGATAATTACAGAAGAATATTTTCGGTTCTACAGTTTATTGGACAAATTCTCTTCAAGGCAGTGTGGATTGACATTGTCAGTGTATGGCAGCCCGTTGACAATGTAATCATGATCCGCTGGATCGTCCATGGCAGCCCTAGGGTTTTGTGGGAGGGATATGGTCATTTCGAAGGCACATCAGAATATAAGTTGGATAAGAATGGGAAGATATATGAGCATAAAGTGGATAATCTTGCTAGGAATTCACCAAAAAAGTTCAGGGTCTTGTGGGTTGAAGAGCTCATCTCGTCACCACTTGGATGCCCATCAACTCCAAACCCAACATATATTGAATCATCATATTTATATATCATTTATAATATTTTCATACACATGCCACTTTTGGTTGAGATCAACATTGATATGGTTCTACCTGACCTTGCATCTTACTGGAGCGAATTTATTTAACAAAAGTCTCAGGTCTAATCTACTATTGTAAAATTTTGCTGGTAATATGTGCAGTTACAAATGATCAGTGCCTGATTGTAATAGCTGTGTATTTATATAAGTATAGGTTTTGATTTAGTGAATATATATATTGATCTTCCTCTTTGGATGAGTTTTGTAAGCTTTACTTCGGGTATTGAAATTGACAAACCATCAGGGATGAAATCATAGGCATCTGGAAGAAGGGATTCTTTTTCCCTGATTATAGCGGCACTTAAACCGATTCTTAAGATTTTCTTAAATTTCTACGACACTTCTTTCATCCCAAGGTACATGGTTCCATTTCATGCTGTAAGATGACAAGATGGTTTGCCTTTGCAGCAAAAAGTATTATTCAAGCAGAATGGTTTACTAGCTGTGAGTTGAAGAGACCCATACTTCCGTTTTTTGTCCTCCCTGAAGTTTTGAGTTGAGAGCTTCAAATTTTTATAGTTTGCTCCGTGGTGAAGTTTGTTGATTGAGTTGGAAACCTCCATTTATAATTTTGGAACTCTTAAATTTGGAATTAAAACTCATTTCTTCATATTGGATCAATGGGCCTGTGCTGAATGTGCGTAAGGGCCAAGTACGTTTGATAAGATTAAAATGTTATAGACTTTTATTATATAATTCAAAATAAGAACAAAAGCTCCAGAACCGTGCATTTCTAGAGCTGGTTTATGATCAATTTCAAGAACTCCGTGGATCTTAGGGTGTTGGAGCTCTACCAAATGGAACATATATTAGTTAAACTCTAAATAGCATGGCTCCCTATCACGCGAGTACTATTTGTGAGACACCATAATACTATAATGGCATACGTCAGCCATCTCATTGCTCATATTGCAATGTAAGATTTTTGGTGACGTAGAGAAGGCAGGTGGGTGAAAAGAGCTCGATCGCAAGGTAAAGAATGGTGTTTCATAAGTTAAAATCTAGGTCTACGGGACTAGTTCCACACCAAGTTAATCCTGCCTTGCTAATGATGGCAATGCAGGCCTCTTTCGTTGTGGCCTCCTCCGTGACGGACTGACGGGCGTGCGTGATGATCCTATCGGAGGGGGTGTTCTTGGCTAGCACCACTAGCCCTTTGCGGGTCGGTTCTTTTCTTTTTCTTTTTTGATAAGTGCCTTTGCGGGTCGGTTCACCTCGCTGACCCTTTATTAGACCTCGTTGTCGGTGAGATTGTATCCAGTGTTACCATTGGTTTAGGTGTTATCATGTTACAATTCTAATAACACCTAAACGGTTGTATCTAAAATTCTAACGAAAATATAAATAGATAAAAAATGTAATCATCTATCATCTTACAAAACTTCAGGTGCAACGAAGTTTTATACAAAGATAAACAAAAATGTGAAACTGGTCTGTGAACAGTGCGGTTGCAACTGTTCATATCAGACCCGCAACCCGCACTGTTTACAGACTGATTTCTCCTTTTTGTTTCTCCTTGCACAATTATCTGCTGCACTTGAAACTTTGTATGATGATAAATTATTACATGCTTCATCTATTCATATTTTTGTTTAAATTTTAGATGCATATTTAGAGGTGCTATTGCATTTGGTAACACGGGAACCCGGATATGTTCTCCGTTGTCGGTTAGTTTGAGTTTGGAGTGGAACTAGAAATGTTGCGCGGCCTTGCCGCGCTTCTCTAGGAGTATCTTGAAAGCTTGTTGTATGGCCCCTGTTATTGGACAGACCTTCAATATAGAAAGTAAAAAAGCTTTATTTTTTTATACAGAATACTTTACAATACTATAAGATTTGTTGAAATTGAACGATAAATGGTGATTAAATAAATCTTAAGAGTCTTTTGTAAATGTTTTCATGATCAGTTTTAGCCTCCAATATTTCTGCGTAGCACATTGAATAGAGAGAAAAATGATGGGGATATATTTTTATATGACATGAAAAATTCCGTTGCACATTATATTTTGCTGTCAATATTAAGCAGAATGACTTTTTTTAGATCCTTCTATAATTATTACATTGGATTGAATAAACCATTAGAAATATTAGAAAGCTCATTCCAATAAAAAATAATAATTAATAGCAGTCAGGAATTGATAAATAAAAAGTAATCCACAATTTCGGCTGCAAGCATATAACTTTCAGCAAGAAACAATATGAAAAGATAGATGTTTCAGACACATGTGCAGTTCAAAAATCTGTGGGCTACATACATTGTGTAGATTTTAGAAAGGGAGTGTCTAATTTTCAACTCGATTGAAAATAGGGGTTTCTTTCAATCAACGCTTTTAGCACTTAGATCTAGATCTAATGGATACAAAAAAATAAATTTTTTTCATAGTCTATACATAACACTAATTAATATAAATAATCCTAAAAATAGCAAATAATAAAAAGAACAAAAGAATATACACACATCCATCGATTGAAAGGAATGCTACTTTTCAATCGACTGAAAAGTAGCATTACCGTTTTAGAAATGTAATTAATAAGAGAAAGAAAAAAACAAACTATGTAACAAGGGATCTACCATAGTACAATATGACAGACAATATGAAGAATAGGCATATAAACCTAAGGTGATTTCATTAGTATCTAGTGAGTAAAAGAGACGTATTTTCATTTGGAAGTTTTTATTTATCTTAACCTATAAATCAGTCAAGAACAGAACAGAACACCTCTTGCAACAGGCCATGATTTATATACCAAATATTGTAGTGCATTTCAGTGTCCGTGCATAATCTGCATTCACCTAAAATAATCTGCTTTGACCCCAAATAATGAGCAACAAATGGAAACGAATGTTGAATCCTCTATTGATTTAAAAAACACAATGTAATGATAAAGTACGATTGATGACCTCTATAGCGACATTATGGGAAAGGTTGAACATGATGAGCTATTTGACAAAAAAAGAACAAAAGAATCCATAAATCATATGACAGAAAAACATGTTATAATTACTTTTTTTGTTATCTCATTATCTGTGCAATCAACCAATCTATAGAATATGTTTTATGGTCAACATGAAAAATTATGAAAGGAAATGCCAAATCATTTAAGATGAAATACTGACATATACAATAACAACATAATAGTTGATAGATAGATATTTATAGTATGCCTGCCTCACAATATAGAAACTAATTTTTCTTAATGCAAATGCTTATATTAAGAAATAATGTTAGGTGTCCCAAGTTTATCTTCACATCCAGTTAATAAATAAAAAGTTGCTTTCTATAAAACTGACTAAGGTGCCACATCATTTCTAATATCGGTGTTTAGATAAGCCTTGCAAAATCAATCTTTTTTTTGTAATTTTTTTATGATCTTTTATATGAATAGATACCTCAATATGATGGCAGGTATAAGAGTCCTGCAAAGCTGTTCTCAAGGTCAGCGACCACAAATTTGTAGCAAAACAATGGCCTATGTGCATAAGTCAATATTGAACCATGGGAGTACTTGTGAGTGAAGACCAGTTCTGTTGGCCGTGACATTTTGTTAAACATCTTGCACACGATGCCTACATCACAACAATGAAGACGATTCTAACTCGCAACGGCAAGCAGGGGGCAAGACGGATGATACTGGCCACAGACATAGACTTAGCATCTCGGGTTGGGCAGCTAGTTTCCTCATGTCCACCATGCCGTTGAGGCAATGAGGCATTGAGGTAGAGGCTGTGTTACCTGTTAGGACTGCACCTTGCCTCATGGAGGCGTATGAGCTAGAGCCTGTGCAGCTGTGCTCTGTTGTGGAATTGGTAATAGCTCTGCACTCCTTGTCATAGCTCCAATTACAACGCCATTCGTTGATCTTCCTCTGCACTGCACGCCATCTCTGTTGGCTTAACACTAAATCTGGTGAGATTGGAGAAGCGACAGTGCGGCCTGGCCACTATCACAACAACATCCTAGATCGATAGAGGGATTTGCACGAAGCCATGGCTGGAGGCAGAGGCGACCAGGAGAGGCGGAGTGGTCGTCAGCCATCATGGCCTCCATTGTGGACCCTGCCACCCACCAGTGCTGTGGGGATGTTCAATCAAGAGGATAAGATGGGGAGGAGCACTTTGGTAGCCCATAGCCGTAGAGCCATGTAAGACCAATGGGCTGAGGCCATGGGAGGCGAGAAGCGGAGCGGCGGAGACAACATCTCCCAAGCCCAAATTTCCCATATGGGCACGAACGTCAGTGATGACTGACGAGAGCGGCTAGGCGACGTGAATGAGGATGGAGTCAGAGGATCTCAGCGCAGCATCCGGTGACGACCTTGGCGTTGACATTCTCCATGCGGACGGGCTGCTTGACTCAATGCGTGTTCGATAGGATGAGGCAGCTAGGGGAGGCTGTGCTCGACGGGGCAGGAAACGGCCCCATGAGCAAGTAGCCTCATCGAGCTTGAGTACGTCGGGCCGGAGAAGACGGCAGCCAGCAGCGGAGTGCGGGATGGTGGTCTGGTGGATAGAGGTGGAGCTCGTGGGGAAGACAATGGAGTTGGATGCTTCGAGTAAAGATTCATCAAGAGAGAGAGAAAGAAGAGGCGGGAGGACTAGATTGCAAGAGTACGCGATTCGTCGTTTTCAGAAGGATCTATACGTAAAGGTTGGTTGAGTCAATCTGACGGTCGGCATCTGCTATTGTGAAGATTGAACGGCAGAGGAATAGGTTGTTGCCGTGAAGTGCCTATTTTACGAGAGAACGTATGCGTTTTAATATATTAAGATGAGAGGGATTGAACCCACATATGACTTGTAATGGAATCAAGCTCCCACTTCATCTTTAGTGATCCACGAGCTTGGCACACAACTCCATAATGGGATGCCGTCCTCCACCCCCGTCTGATTTCTGGGAGTCTACATCTATAAGCATGGCAGTTTGTTCCCGAAAAACATATAGCGATGGAGAATAACACTGAAGCAGCTCAGAAATAGATAAGTGAGTATATCCAAATTTGTACTATTTTTCTCCTAGCATTATTACAGGTAGTCAACAAAGTTTTTTCTGGAGAAAAAGTGGGTACATTAGTTTTGCGTCAGGGCTTATATTCATTTGAATCTTCACGAATGGTTATGAATTCCATGTTGTTTGCCTTCTCAACATCATTGAGCGTTTTGGGTGGCTCATCTTTCTTGCATCTGCTATAAATGCAATAGACAACCAGCTGAAGAGTGCCCGTGAAACACCCGATGCAGTTTGGCGACTTCAGAAGGAAGCAAATTGCTCAGCAAGTCAGTGCGATGATAGTGGCGCCAAAAAAAGAAACAAGAACATCACAGTTATTTATTTAATGTAAATTCAGATTTCATACTTACCGTGAGATAAGGATCCCTTCCCAGGATACCATATATCATCCAGATTAAACTGGTTAAGAAGGAAAAAAGGGACAAGTAGAAAGGCATGAACTCCACACTTTTCGTCCTTATAACTTGTTTCTGCAAGTGGTGGGAGTACAAAAAATTAAAAGCTAAATTTGTTGAGGATGTGCCGATAAAAGGTCATTGCTTCAAGGTTTTGATTTGAAGCATATTATTATCATTAACAAATGATTCTGGAGTTTTTTAACCGAGGGCACTTACCACAGCTACAAGCGGAGAGCTGTACATGGACATGGAAGTCACTATACCCATACTTCCAACAAATAACTTCCGCATATGGTGGCCGTGGATTGTAAAGCTTGAGAAAAATACAGTCACACCAACGATGGCCAGAACCAGAGTTACCATTAGCACGACAAACTTCTGCAAGATAGTATTAGGATTATTGATGAGCATATGAAAAATGCAAATACTGGCGTTCATATGACAACCTGTGTATCTCCTTTTTTTTTAGAAAAATCAGAGCAAATTCGGTACTATAACTTTGTACAAGATTAAGTAACTCATTTAATGAATTTGGCTGAGCTCCCCCCGATCGCTCAAGTAAATAAATAAAAATGAAAAGCAACAACATTTTTCTTAAAAAGATATTCTTCTAACCAATATTCCATAGGACATGACTATTTCGTAACAGTTTGCAGTAGTTTTTAGTTGGGATAATTGTGTTTTAACCACAAATTTAAAGTCTAATTGTGATCTAGATCCTGTTTTTAGTTTATTGTCTACCAACAAGGCTGTTTGTTTCTACTTTATGTGGAGTATAAATATTGTAATTTTTTGGTTGACATGTGTGAGTACCATATCACCTTGTTGACCAATTCTTTATTTAAATGCAACTATTCCAGAAATATAGTAAAAGTGAGCAGAGAAACTGAAAGGCCTGCTTCAGTTTCATTGAAAATCTTTTTTTGATGAAACTTTCATTGAAAATCTTTGCTACGATGCTAAAGTAATATCAAAAGTTCCTTAGAATTATATGTACCTTTTTGTCTCTTGGTGCAAACCATATGTATATGATGATGAATGAGAATTCAAAGAGTATTCCTATTGCGGAGATGCTTGCGACCGTCAGGTTCTCCCACCCAGCACTCACAACCGGCAAGCCGTACCAGGTCCAGATGAGTGCACTGAAGAAAGATAGAATGTAGGGTATGCAGGAGAATTCTCCTACACTGGCCTCCTTTATCACTCTTTTAAAGGTCAATCTGAAAGACAAAGAAGTATAGAAGTAAGGAATATGACATTCATGTTTCTGCTCATATTAGTTCGGGAATGCAATCATTTACATGGGCGCTGCATAGAGGAGTGCACAGACTGCGTTTCCTGCAACAAATTAAGAAATGAGGTGGTGTTACACAGAGTCAAAGAGAAAGAAAATAGTTATGGTAGTCGTGGAAAAGAACATACCTATGATTCCAACTATCACGCGTAGGCTCGTAACCATTATTGCACTGAAGTCTTTACAAGCTACTAGTTTTGCCTCCAGTGGCTTGTTGCAGGATGTGGAACTGATTATTGTTTGCAACGTTAGTGGCCTATTTGTAGTTGTGGTCAGGAGACAGCTAGGGCTCAAACCACATTGGTAGAAAGTGACATATTGAACACTGATATTAAAGATAAGGTTAAAAAATAATACAAACAAAATCTTTTATGTTTTCTCTAGCATCTATGTATCAAATTCCGTACTCGATCAATGTTCCTTCAAGAATCACGGAAGCGTACATGTTTAATTCTGGTCCATTGTTGGTGGACCTAGTATGACAGAGAATCTATTGGTGAACATTGATTCACTGATATGGTGTCAAACTTTTAGATTAGCAATAGCATTCAGTATATTTCCCGACCATTGTTTACAAAGTTACAAGGATAGATAAAGTGGCCAGTTGATCTGTTTCCCTTTCATGTTATCTTAGATTTCTTTGTCATAACATATTGAGTACGCACTATCATCTAACAAGAAAACAATAGCACCTTGCTGTTGTTGTTCAGTAAATTCAAATGCTCCAGTAGAACAAATATGCGTTTCAGCTAAGTAACAAGGTCGTATATAGTTGTTGTTGCTTTGACTGCTGCCCTACTTATCTTGTTTTCAGAACTTCTATTGTTGTTATGCATGAAATCCTATACTCATCAGCTAGTAACAGCTGTAACTTTTGTTGTTATTGCCAGCCATCCCTAGCTATCTCATTATATATATAACTGAACAACACACTTACTATATATATTAGCATCATGTTGCCATGGGACACATGAAGAGAAAAAAATGAAAATGCATCTTATAGCCGAATTTTAAGTTGTATGAATGTTATGCATTGAGATAAACAAACCGATAGTAGCTTCCCCCCTGCTACAGTATCCAGCACGGACAAATGTCACCATTTCCTATATATATTACCATCATGTTGCCATCACATGAAGAGAAAATTTGAAAATACATCTTATAGCCGAACTTTAAGTTGTACGAGTATTATGCATAGAGATAAACAAACCAATAGCAGCTTTTTCCCCTGCTACAGTGACCAACACGGACAAATATCACCATTTCCTAGTGTCTTACGACTAAAATCGGCTTTTTCAGTGTCCTGTGGCTAAAACAATAATCAAGAATGTCCCACAATTTTTTTTTCCCATCCAGTAATGGTATAACATACAAAAGAAATGAATCAAATGAATATAATCTTACATTGCTAGGCTACGACGAATAATGTGTCGAATTATCAAACTTGATGAATTTCTTCACAACATGCTAATCAGAATAAATTGGAGGAACCCAACATATACTATATCGTCCACAGTTCAAAACAACATGCAAACCCCTTTTTTGCAATGCAGTGCTGCCCTTTCTTAAGCTGAAAGATTATCTTTACAGATATTGAAGAAACTAAGGCCCCATGCTTTTTGCCCATTCTCGATTTGTTTTCGCCTATTCGTGTGTTAAGATGAGCACGTCAACTAAAGTATGCCTTGCGTTGTTTTAGACCTGAACTTCTGACACATCACCATCGAATTATAAAAAAAAAGGTTCAATTTTTGTGCCACAAGAACTGATGCGAGGCCGGCTACAGAGGAACAAACAAGTGTTATGATAACCATTCTTATTCTGTTAGCTAATTTCTCAACGTGTGTTTAAAGATAGCGTGTTTCACGTCACTATGCTACCGGTATTATATATGCAGCTGAAATCAGTGCAATTCATTGCACGTACTAAAAAATTCTACAAATTCATTTGTACAATAATGCAAACATGTATGAAAGCTGGCTGTCTTGTCCGCTGTTCTGCTTTAAACATCTGTTTTGCTGAGGGCATATTGCAAATAGAAAACTACAGATAATGTTTCCAGACATGCAGTTTTTCTGTGCTAGATGATCAGAATATCAATTAATAAAATAAATACATGTATACAGGGGATAATGTGTATGACGGAAAATAAAGCATCCTATTCCATGAGGCATGTTGTATCAGATTCTAAACACGGAAGAGGTGCTTAGTACACTATCCGATCCAAAGCTAAAGTCGTCTGGTACATCAGTTCATCATAGGGGAGGCAAGTGTGTGGTTCTCGTAATCTAAGCAACTTTTCACTACTGATGACAAGCCAGAGCGACTGGGCTCTTCTTCTACCGTTGCTGTCGTGACATACTCACATACAGTGGCCAGCAGCAGGCAGATCATTTGTAGGGCGGCAGACCCTTACTGGTGGAATTGTCCACAGTGTGATTCCCAGCAGACAAACTAACGTTGGTCTCGTCCGTGTCTCCACTTCTTTCTGCATATCGTTTATATGGGTAGTGTGATGAATATTAGTTGATATTAGTGAGAATAATAGCCATTACGTTCAATCGTTGCACTTGTGTAATCTGTAATAATCCTCCTCCGGTACTGAAGGTGCGATATCTGCATGGAAGTCAAGGATTCTTATGTTTCCATGCTGTGTGCGCAAGGTCCTCTCTCTGCCTTTGCTGCAAAAGTGCTCCTGAACTACTGCCGTTAATGTAGTTCCTAAGCCCGCGGGAGAGGATTATTATTCTCATTCTTCCTGTGGTGTCAGTGCTTCTGCTTTAGCCCTACCATTCGTTGGAGCGATGAGCATGTAGTGTAGATTAAATTCTTAATGCCATATCTCGTTCCAATTGCGGAAAAAAATATTTCATATTTGCTTAGCCGCCGTTTACTTTTAAAGCAAGAAGCCACAACCGTGCGTGACTGGACTCCTACAGATCAACCACATGAATGTATTTTATTTTGCGGGGTAGATTGGGTGTCCACATTGCTCTATCTGCTTTACCCCTACTATTCTCGTTCGATCGATGAAAATGTATTGTAGATTAATTCTTAATATCATCTCTCGTCCAATTATTGCTGAAAAAATATTGTTTTCTTTTGTTGTTTGTTTATTTACTTTTAAAGCAAGTTGCCATCGTGCGCGACTGGGCTCCTACAGAGCAAGCACACGAATGTATTTTATTTTTGCAGGGCAGATTGGGCGTCCACAATTGGTCTATCAGGTACCAACGCGTAGAACTTGCTCTTACCTGATTGGGAGGTTCGGTGATTATGTACTTAAACTGATGGACAGATTTTCAAGTAACTATATAATTATATAAATGGACCGTGCAGTGCATCCATCTTGACTAGATGATATCCACTTTCACGTGTTTTATTAATTTGGAACATGAATTTCCCTCGAAATTTTTTTTGAAAACGAATTGATTAGACTGGATTTTTCGCCTCTGATTAATTAACCGCATTGATTGGATCTACTCATACACAAGACACTCGGCCCGGCAGTTTCCCCGCTGGGGATGGAGCCCCGCGGGGACCCGACCCGATCGGGGTGGGGATAGGGCAGGATTTTCCCCCGCGGGGCTAGCGGGGCGGGGACCCGAAACATATCGGGGTGGGGACGTGGCTGAGATTTTTCCCGTGGAGCTCCATGGAGCCCCGATAACAGAAAAAAAATATAGTCCAACCATACCAGTCGGCCCAATAGCACATCTAGTGAAGATTTGGCCCAATAGCCTATATTTCTAACCCTAAACTTTCTCCACTCTCCGCGCGACCCTAAACTTCTCTGATTCTCTCCACTCTCTAGCCTCCAGGCGACCGTGCCGCCATCGCCAATCCCGGCCCCTGACCCTGAGCACCGACACTTTGCGCCTCTACCTCCTCTCGTACCGCCGCCTCGCGCCTCCCCTCCGTGAGCACCGCCGCCTCGCGCCTCTCCCTACCCTCGCGTCGCCGCCTCGCGCGTCCTTCTCTGTGAGCACAGCTGCTGACTCGCGCTTCTCCTTCCCCGAGGGCCACAGCCTCGCACCTCCCCCTCCTCCTCTTCCCCTTCACGCGCACGACGGGTGGAGCTGCAGCTGGCTAGCTGCGGCGGCGCGAGTTCCCTCCTCCCCTTCCCCATCACGTGCATGACGACACGAGCTGCAGCGGTGCGAGGTCCCTCCTCCCCTTCCTCATCATGTACATGGCGACTCTAACATCAAGCTCCTCCCAAGCGCTATCACCATGCTCCAACCGAGATCCTAGTGTAGAACATGATCCCCGCGGGGACCCGATGGAGAACGGGGATCCGGCGGGGACGGGGATGGGGAACGATTTTCTCCCGTTAGCTTAACGGGGCGGGAATGAGTCTTAACGGGGCGGGGATGAGGCTCTTTCCCCGCGGGGATCATCCCCGTTGCCGGGACGACAAGACACCGCGTTTCTGCCATTTCGGTTCCTCACATGACCACACACGATCAGTGCCATTTTGTTTCCTATATGCACATGACAGCATAACATCAACCATACTGTTGTGAGCCTGAAGTTCCCAGGTAGTGGCATCCTAGGCTCGTCTCGTGGGCACCATCCGTGGTTGCAGAACTTACAGCTTGGCGTGCCGCTTGGACGGCGACAAACCATATGCTTCCACACATCCGTGCTCCTCGTTCTTGATGTTGTATTTAATCTCACATTAGATATTAATGATGAAGAAACTTAATTTATAAAATAGAGAAAATCTGATCTATTAAATTAGCCTTTTAAATTATGAAGTTTTTGGTTTGAGGCTTTAGTTAAACCTATATTTTAACATATCTATTATGACCTAGCTGACGATAGAGGCTCGTGGGTGTGACGAGTCAGGACCGCACTCTAACACGGATCCTCACTGTCGTCCACCGTTTTCTTCCTCCATCATGGAGGCTTCCAGTCGGTGCTGGAACAATCTGTTAGCTGACAACATAGCCAGGCAGGCATAAGGATCTTAAAAAGGCGTGCGCTAGGGACCGCCACATCCGTACTGATCGGGGTATACGTAGCTGCCCCGCGCCATGATTTTGTGTCGATCGATGATCATCGAGGTCAGCTCCGTTCTTGGCTGACGCGCGTGCCACCGGTGCGCTCGCTCTCCCGTCGCTTTGCTACGAGCACGTACGCGGTCGTGCTTGCATTGCATTGCATTGCGCCTGTGGTTGTGAGCTCTCTAGCTTGCGAGGCCCTACGACCATGCATGTCGGCGCCAAGGGTTTGCTGCCGGCTGTCGACCGAACCCATTCCGCGATCGGCAAGGAGAGAGGGAACCGATTCTGTGTCACGCTCGACACGGAAAGGATCAGGGGGGGGGGGGGGGGGGTAACCGCCGCGAGAGCCGGCAAATCGATCTTTTATTCTCCTCTGCTAAAAAGCAATGGCTCACATTCAACTCTTATCTTACCTCTTATGAGGTCAGATCAAAGTTTTTTGTTCTTACCATTGCAAAAGATTCAATCCGACAAGTAGCTCTGAGAGGTTTTGCATGATTAGTACCAACATAAAACGTATTTTCAACACCATTGCCTTGGCTAAGATTGCAATCTTGGATTCAACTATTGTTAATTAATTTCTTGCAAGTATCACAATCATAATTGCAGCTTTATTTTTTCTTAAAAAAACAATCTGGGTGTAAACTCTAGACCCATGATGAACCATGAATAATCCGCCGCCCCTCTCAAGTTCTATTTGTTAGGCATAAGGAGAGAGTTGTGGCTGATATCTTACTACAGACTGTAGATCGTGCCCATGATAAAGCTGCCAATGCAGGCATTTGAATTGCACAAGATATGGAGCAGGCATGTTCTCGAACCTTTTTTTGTTCAGGGTGTTGGTGTACAGCTCAGACCACACCCATTTCGTCTTCTTTTTTGTGTAGGGTCTTGATGGATTCATATAGAAGGAACTGAGTTATTGGTGTACACCTCAGATCAGACCAACCCATTTCGAGTTCTTTTTTACAAGAATTTGATTATTTATTCTTCTGTCTACAATGCCATCTATTTCCTCCCACATATTTCTTCTTGGTTAGTGCCGTTACTTACACTACTCTTCAAAAGCTTTTGAGTAAGCATGTATATAGAATCCAGAGTGGCTCGCTTGAACTAGATCATGAACTGTGAGTCTCGCAGCTGGATGAGGATAGAAACGGTGATAAAGTGTTGACTTAAACTGAACATTGAGGATTCGAAGATTGCATTTGCTTGCATATATACATATATGGATCACCTAGAGACATGCGCTAGAGGATATCTGGCAGGAGTGGGTTGGCATCACAAGTGAAGGCTCTAATCTGGTGCTGATTCCGTTTCATGCACGAAATGGGAACAACTCCGGTGAAAGTGGTACAAGAAGTGCTCATCAAGTTTATGGCTCAATATATGGTACGCGCTATATTCTAGATATAAAAGGATTAAAAAAAAACTAGAGAAAACAGTATTTCATAGAGTCATAGGAAGGGCAGCAGATATAAGTAACATAATCACGAAGTTATCTTTGTAGTTTCGATGGGGCTCTTTGGTAACTCCCTCCAGTTTCATTCTGTTGACGTTAAGATAATGATTCCACACTGCAACCAGTAATTAAACAGGATGAAAGGGTTTGTTTTGAGAGTCATTTGCGTACCTTATCTTAACGTCAACAAAAAAGCACACGAATATGTCAATTGCGCCGTCCTGTCTTCTTACATGCATGCCGGCAGGGGGCATCGATATAGGAGACGTTAAGATAAAAATTCTTGATTACACCGTCTTCTTGCATGCAGGAATCAACAAGGTCGACAAAAGAAAGCACAGGAATATATCAATTACGTATGACGCTTTATCTGAACAAGATTCCCGCATGTAAGAAGACGACATATTCAAGCATTTGGCACCAGCAGTGTGCGGCCAGAATTATATGGCTATGTACCATGTATAACGGAATGAATATGTTCCATCGGAAAAGAAAAGAAAAAAAAACTGGTGGTTTCTACATGCTTTAGTTTCAATGTGGTTTTGTCTTAAAATACAGAAAAGAGGCGATCCAGTTGAACGACGAACCATTAAGAGAAATAGAATGTACCATCAGATAGTGGCGGACCCTGCACAAAATCTTAGATAAGGTGGACAAGATACCATTCGCTGCGCCACGACAGTCGTTTGATGTTTTTCTCATGCTATATATGTTGATATGTGAACATAAAAAAAGATGCTTTATGCAGTATGGAAATAATAGTGTGGAGCCAAACTTTGATTGCTATGTAAACTTAATATCCTATTACATACTGACAATAAATCTCAATTAGTTTTTTTGCTGAGAGAAGGATTATCAAATTCCTTGGCAGGATCTGTTGCACCTTGCTTACATATGGTTTGCCACTGGGCAATATTTCTGGTGGCCAATCCATTCAACTTCAACCAATTCACAACGTATCAAATTCCTTGACACAGTTTGTTGCACCTTTGCTTGCATATGGTTTGTCAGACGAGGGTCTATTTGTTATATATATATATTACAATGCCTATGGTGGCCGGTCCAATCAATCAATCCATGATGGAATTATCAATTTCCTTGACAAGATTTGTTGCACCTTGCTTGCATATATGGTTTGGCAACAGACAAGGGTACGGTCTATTTATTATATTTATATTACATTATTGAGAGCAATACCTCTGGTGGCCAACCCAATCAATTAATCCATAATGCCCTAGGCCAATACCCATCCATTTTCTTCCACAATGAGGCAAAAGCACTTTGTAGAAGAGGGGCAAGGAGTCTTGCCATTGATGGAAGCTACTAGGCCATATGAAGTATACGAGAAGAGGCCTATACATGGACTATTTGGCGCGCGAGCAGCAAGTGCGGGAGAAAGCCATGCCACAACTGAGGAGGAGGCCACGTCGTTCAGAATGGACGCGACAAGTCCACAACCCATCCACGTCATGCAAAATTCTGTGAGTGCTACATGAATTTAGGGGCTAGGCATTTGATCGACATATAATGAACCTTCTAGAGAGGAATGGTACTTATACTAGACATTTGGATTATACTATTTTTTAACTTAAATGTAGGAATAAATGTTTTCAAAAGTTGGGCATTACGCAAGATTGTGTCATGAGAGCATGATGCATGTTAATTATCATTGTACCTATTCAATGTTTCTAGATCATCATAACCATTTGTAGTTTCCCTAGAAGTGAATCATTTGATGGTGTGGATCATGAACTATAAAGTCATGCTGAAGATTGCTTAACATTAGCATGACAAATTTTGTAAGGTATATGAAAGGACTGAGTGACCGAGGAGGGGCGGGGGGGGGGGGGGGGGGGGGGGTAGGGGTTGAATCAGGAACTCGCTAGATGGAACTAATTCATCAATTCTTAAAACCGAGCACTCAATCAACTCCTATAGCAATTCTAGCAATAATCACACTAGCAAGATAATAGTCCTAGTAAAGGAACAACATCCTAAACATACTAGTGGATCATACAAGTCAATGCAACTCCTATGCAAGCTAGTGATTAAAGAAATGCAGAAGCTAAAACACTACTAGCAAGCAAGGGAGCCTACTCATGCAAGACTACAAGATAATCAACTAGAGCAATACAAACATGAGTAGCATGGTATGTAAATGCAAAAGATAATGCATCAAGTAATAAGTAAGAGTAAGAGATGACTCATGACTTTTTTCCCCGAGGTCTCGGAAGGATGGCGCCTTCCTCTACTCCTCGTTGGACCACTCCTATCTGAGTGTTGGTCCCTCCCGCCACACCAAATGGAGTTCTTGCACACGAGTCCGCAATCACTCCAAATGAAGGCACAATCGCGTAACCACTGCCACCAAGGCACAAGCTCGCCTCCCTCAAGGACTTGCTGCACTCCAAGTGCAACACGGACGTTCTATCTTGATGCTCCTTTCAATGGCGAGAACAAACTTTTACAAACTTTTGTTGGCTTTCACAACCAAACATGATAGGATCAACACTGATGCCTAACCGATCTAGGTCTCACCATAGACTAAGAGTAACAACCTAGAACACACTTTAAAGGACACCCAACCCTCATATGTGTATGGATGCTCAAGTTACTCTTCACTCTAGAACTCTTAAGACATGCAATCTCCTCCTAGTGCTCCCTCCTTCTCTCCTCTTGGTTCTCTACTGATTCCTCCAGCAATCCAAAATGGCTAAGAGAGGTCTTCAAGACCCGAGCAACAACTTTAAATAGGCTTCCAACCATCAACTAGTCGTTGCTCCATGAAACAGTCGTCTAAACGTACAAGCCATACAGTCCGGTCTCTCCCAGATCGGACAGTTCGGCCATCACCGGAATGCTCCTTTAGAACCGTTGTACAACAGTCACTTGTTGTTTCTGTTCAGACCGGATAATCCACTGTATATATCAGACAGTCCAGTCTTCATATTCTTAGGTCCTAACAGAAAACACTTCTCATTGTTCTATTGCCTCCACTGATGATTGTACAGTCTGGTCTCCATATTGGACTGTCCAGTCTCTTCATCATCGTACAGTTCCAGAAATATTTGGCTCTCCAAAACTTTCTAGACATTCCTCTCCCCATACTATCCGACCTGCACACCATATAGTCCGGTCTACCATGCCGATCCCTATAGACAACTTCCTTTACCTCGCTGATCACTGCAGACAAGAGTCTCCATGCAGACTATTCGATCTTCACCACCTAACTATCTGGTCTCTTCCTCAAACCTGAAAACTTCTTGTCCGCTCCTTGACTTCATCTTCCTAGCTTCCTCCAACAATACCTTGGCCTCTGCACTGTCATCTTGTAGGTGTTCTGTATCACCGGCTAGTAAATTTCTATGTGTTGTGCGTTTAAGGGCGGATGGTTTGTAAAAGGATACAAGAGCTTATACTATTTTGGGGAGAACCCCTACGTCTAGTTTCGGGTTGCTTATGTTACTTGTGTTGGGAGTACAGGGGATGTCCAACAATGGCGAGAGAGGAGACGGGGCTCCAAGTTTCTAGTTCCCCCGGATGTGTGTGAGAATGTAAGGGTGTGCTCCTCTACCTGAGCCTGTGGATGGGGAAGATCTGGATGTAGTAGAAGAGGCCTCCCCTTTTATACTTCAAGTGGTTGGGTCTCATTACACACACACAAAGAGAGAGAGAGAGAGAGAGAGAGAGAGAGAGAGCTATGTATGCAGTAGTAGGAGTGAGCATTGGTCGTCAGGGATCCCACTCCTCGGCTTTCGCGTCACTGTGAGGGGTTGCCATGTTAAATCAGCGTGCACCATCGGCTCCCGTTGATTGGTGATGTCCCATCGACATTGTAGCCATCAATTGAGGCATGGCTTGCCTCTCGGGTTGATCTATCCCACGAAGCACAGGATTAGCACTATTATGTTACCTGTTACCTCAGTTTACACGGCAATGATCAACATTGGGCCAGGTGCGAACAGGGACAGGGCTAATCGGCACTGTAGCCACACGCCCATTCGTGGCATTTAAGGATCCCTAGTGGGTGGTCATTGGTGGTTCTTGACTTTCCAATCCGTCCGACTCCCTCACCCTTGGTTGGGTGGATCGAGCTGGATTTGACTCCCCACTGTGGGTCAAGCATGGTGTCATTTTGTGTTTTGCCTACACTCATTGGAGTGGATTCTGGTCAGTTAGCACTGTCAAATCTTGCTTTTCCTTTCCATTACTCTCGGGGAAGGATACATCACATCATCCTGTTTTCATCAAGGCGAGTTGGACCACTGACTGGGGTTGACAGCACGTTGTTGTCGTCAGCGACATTGTGCGCGCACACACGCATGTCATCATGGCCAGTGCAGAGCGAGTGTTCCTATTTTATTGCAAGCTTGCTTGACCCCACTCGCGGGGTCCGACGAGGCAAGAAATCGCTCGACCCCGCTCGTAAGGGTTGAGCGACTTGACCCCGCTCATGAAGGTCGAGCAAGATGGGACGCACTTGACCCCGCTTGTGGGGCATGGGTGAGACAGGGCCCGCTTCACCCCGCTCGCGGGGTCGGACAAGACGGGATGCACTCGAGAGGGATTTGGCCTTTGGTATTTAAACATGCCACGTGACATCGCTAATACTTACCCCCGAAACATCTAGTGCCTTGTGATTTCACCAAGCATACATGCATATCACCGACTATTAGGACTTAAAAGATATGACCTATACTCCCTTAATAGTCTAGTATTTTCCTATGGACTCAAGCACTAACAACTCGCCAAGTGTTCCAAACACTTGAGCCTAGCTTGTCTTTACCCTTGATCCATCTCCTTCAACCCTTGGACTCCATCAAGCTCATCAAGCCTCCATACTTGTGATTATTGTCATCAATTGACAAGACAACCGTTAACAATCATCATGTTGTAGATAAGGTTTCCTATACATTCAATACTCGTGTAGATATTATTCATATTTCATGCTTGTCATTTATCACCAAAACATTCATACCTTTGGAGACTAATGGTCATGAAGCTTACAATATATTATCAATTAATGGGATTACTGATAATTATATCCTCTGACACCCAATTACACTCATGAAAATGATGCTATTTGTGACCTGCTATAAGGTTCATGACCATTGAGGTTCACCAAAGGCATGAATGTTATGGTAATGAATGACAAGCATGAGATGTGACTAATGTCTACACGAGTGTTGTGCATGTAGAAAACCTTATCTACTTCATAATGATTGTTAACGATTGCTTTGGCGGTTGATGGCAATGACCACAAGCATGGAGGCTTGATGAGTTCGATGGAGTCCAAGGGTTGATGGAGATGGATCAAGGCTAAGGACAAGCTAGGAACAAGTGTTTGGAACACTTGTCTAGTTGTCAGGGCTTGTATCCATAGGAAAAACCAGACTATCAAGGAGGTCTAGGTCATATCTCTTAGGTCACACAAGTCAATGATGTGCATGGATGCTCGGTGAAATCATACGGTATTAGGTGGCAGGTGAGAGGCCAAGGAGCTATTGGATGAAACCGTGAAACGAAGTCAAGCGGAGATGGGGTGTTTCAGCTTCTGGAGATGGAGACCGGACAGAGCGGTCGTAGAGACCGGACAGTCCGGTCATCAGCGAGAAGACCTAATCAGAGAGAAGTTGTTGCGAGGAATCTGTTTGCACGAAGACCCATAGAGATCGGACAGTTCAGTGTGTAGACCATAGAAGCAGAAGGGATAGAGTAGCAACAGCTCTGGAGGAGCCGTCCAGTGAAGACTGGACCGTCTGGTCTGGCAGAGACCGGAATGTACGGTTTGTACGTCCAAAAAGCTGTTTTGTGGAGCAATGGTTTGTTTGAGGTTGGAAGCCTATATGAAGTCATTGTGGGGGGTCTTAGAGACCTTTGTTGGCCATTGGGATTGTTGGGAGCATCAGTAGGGAGCCAAGAGGAAAAGAGAGGAGAACTAGGAGGAGATATTGGATATCTTGAGAGTGCTAGAGAGAGTAACTTGAGCATCCATACACATCTAAGCCTAGGGAGTCCTTGAGAGTGTGTCCTAGGCTGTTACTCTTGGTCTATGGTGAGACCTAGACCGGTTAGGCTTCGGTGATGAGCCTATCATGACCGGTTGTGAAGGCCGTCACACGTTTGTACACGGTTGGAGCTCGCCATTGAAAGGAGCATCGATAGTGAGCGCCTGTGTCAACTCAGGGAGTCTGGCAAGTTCTCGAGGGAGGAGAGCTTATGCCTTGGTGGCAGCGGTGATGCAATTGTGTCTTCACTCCGAGAGTGATTGCGGGCTTGTGTGCGAGAACTCTTGGTGATGAGAGGGACTGGTACTCCGACGGGAGTGGTCCAACAAGGAGTAGAGGAAGGTGCCATCCTTCTAAGACCTCAGGAAAAAAATCATGAGTCATCTTTTACTCATACTCCTTACTTTGATGATTTACCTTTCACATTTACATACCGTGCTATTTATTCTTGTGTGCTTACCTTGCTCTTATTGATTACCTTGTACACTTGCATGAATAGGCTCCGTGCTAGCTAGTAGTGTTTAGATTCCGCCTTTGATCACTAGCTTGTATAGGAGTTGCTCTGTCTTGATTGATCACCCTCATATGTATTGTGCTACTCATGCTCATGTGCTCTAGTTCATTATCTTGTAGCTTTACATGAGTAGGCTCCTTTGCTAGCATGTTGTTTGCTTCCGTGTGTCTTTGATTACTAGCTTGCATAGGAGTTGTATTGTCTTGTGTGATCCACTAGTATAGTTAGGTTGTTGTTCCTTTTATAGGACTATTATCTTATTAGTGTGATCAGCACTAGAATTGCTATAAGAGTTTTTTTAGTATTTGATTTTAGGAATTGGCAAACTTGGTACATATAGCGAGGTCCTGATTCACCCCCCCCCCCCCCCCCCCCCTTGCCCTCTCGATCACTCGGACCTTTCAAGTGGTATCAGAGCCAAGTGCTCATTATAAGATTTCACCGCCTTGGGGGGTGACCGTATTGAGTTGGGATGTCATCCTATTCGGGGTCGGGTCATGGCACATGGAAGGATCGCTTGAGTAGCACCTAAAAGCCTTGATACCAGATGAGTAGATGGATACTCTTGTGGACTTTGCCAATACCTTTCCCGATGATCATATGTATGATGATGATTGTGTGGATGTTTCTTGCTCTAGTGAGTGTTTATTTTCTTCTAGTGATAACTTGATAGGTTGCTCTACTAGTGTGCCTAATGTGATGATTGATGATGATATGTTTCTTGATCTTGCTTGCTCGTCTAGCATGACTAGTATTGATGATTATTGTGAGCCTTTAATTGATCATTCTAGTGCTTCACCTATTAAGGATTTTTTTTTCTTTTCATGCTAATGAGAATGAGGACTTACTTGCCTCTCTTGTTCGCTTGCGAGGTATTGTGGACAGAATTGAAGCAACTAAAAGGTCTATCAAGCTTCCAAAGATATTGATAGTCGAGAAGATTCTCACCTTGTTCCTTAGCAAGAAGCTCCTCTACATCATCCTTGATCTCATTATGGACAAGGATCTCTCTATTGATGATGTGATCGGGCTACTCTTCAAGGATAAGGAGGTCACTGCAAGCTTGACAGAGAAGAAGGCATTAAAGGCAAACAATTAAGCATCATAAGCAAAGGGAAAGGAGTTGCATCAAACTCCAACTTCTTTGATCCCTCGACAAGATTGCCTTGCAATAGCTTCTACAACCCCTACGGATCAAGACCTACACCAAGCTCTTCGTCAAGCGCTTAATCAAGTTCTACCTCAAGTGTCATTTCAAGTCCCACTCTAAACACTTCAGGTGGACCACACATGGTTGTAGGGGGAGTGCCGAGCACAATGCTTATGAGAGCAATGGAAATGATACTAGTGCTCCACTCAGAAGTGGGACACGTGCTTCAGCACATCACTGGTCTTCATGACTCTCCCCACTACTACATCGACCTCAACAATGTGCACATGGGAGATGGTCATGGGCAATGGAGGTATCGTTCTCCCCACCATCCTATAAGAAGAAGACTTCAATAAGGGATTGCAAAGATCCATAATTATGAGGATGGTCTCATCATTCGACATGACGAGGTTAGTACAAGTTCATTGAGCAATGCTTTAGTTACTAACCCTTCTTCCTCTAGTGCATGTCTTATGGCTACTACTAGAGTCAACTACAAGAGTGGAGCCACCCATTGGATTCTTGATAGTGGATGCACCCAACATATGACCGGGAAGCCAATCATGTTCACCAACATTGATGAAGATGAAGACAGTTAGAAGGTGACTTTTGGGGACAACTCAAAAGGGAGAGTTAGAGGCTCGGGCAAGGCGGCCATCACGGATGATCTCCATCTCTCCAAGGTCTTTCTTGTGAAAACCCTCAACTTCAACCTTAATGTAAACAAGGGTTCTTGATCTTCCAAAAGGTTCTTGGTAAGTTTATTTGGTCGGAGGTGACACACAAATTGATCCGGCTTCAGAACAGCACGTTCTAAACCCCGCAATCGCAGCACGACGTCTCCTCTAGTTATCAACCGTCCAAGGATGATTGACCTCGCTGAGAAGGCTAATCCCTGCCTACAAATCAAGAACACAAGCAAGAACAACAAAGGATGCAACACAATTGCAGATGAATGTTTAAGCTCACGAAGTTGGGGTCTCACAAACCGATGAACGGCGACACTGTTTATGAAAAGAATTGATCTAAGCAAAACCCGAACCCTAATGGTGCGGTGGCGGCTATATATGAAGACCCTAGGGTCATGCAAGACCCTCTGTACGCGCCCCTAATTGGGCTCAACTGGATACAAAGCCCAAAGGCCAAAAATAGGCGACGCAACACCGACATAGATTCTGGACCCTCTCTTGTTTTGACGATTACCGATGACTCCTGATGAATTTTGACATGAGACTGACGGCATTGGAAAGATCTTCTCATTATCTTTCCGTGCATATGTAGAACGTCGAAATCCGAGTCCGTATGCGTCCTGGGCGACAATTTTAGTGGAGGCTGGTCCTGGGCCTCGAAACCGACTCGAAGTCGGTTTTGATTGGGCCACCTTGGCTTCCAAGCCCTTGCTGGTCCTGCACGTTCCCAACTCCTTCTCCCATTATCTCCTGGTCCTCTAAATGGTTCCTAATCATAAAATAATTATTAGATAGCAAACCATTCTCAAAAGTAACATATAGCGAAGAACGTAGGAACGAGCTCACCTCTAAATTTAGTCGTCGTGCACGAGCTCTAGTCATTAGATCTTGCAAGTCCAGAATTGGAGGAGTGTTGTGTGTATCCATAGGAGTGATTTCCTCATCAAAACTTCTGTCTATTGGTTAGCTGTGTGACATGGTATTCAAGTGCACATTTGATGAGGATGGTGCAAAGATTGAGAATGAGATGAAAGGGCTAGTGTTTCATGGAGTAAGACATGGGAACTGGTATGTCACAAACTTCAAATCAAACAATATTCCATCTGGTACTTTTCTATTTACTAAGGCAATCAAGGGATGGTTGTGGCATAGAATATTTGCACATGCTGGGATGAGTCAGCTCCAGAAGGTAGTCAAGAAGAATCTGGTTGAAGGACTCAAGGATGTCAAGTTTGAGAAGGATAGATTGTGCAGCGCATGCCAAGTAGGAAAGCAAGTTGCATCTTCCCACCCACCAAATCATTCATGTCAACTTCACGCCCACTAGGGCTCTTGCATATGGATTTGTTTGGTCCAACTCACTACAAGAGTCTAGGAGACAATCTTTATTGTTTGGTGATTGTGGATGACATCACGAGGTGTACTTGGACCTTCTTTCTTGTGGACAAATCTCAAGTAAGTGATATCTTGAAGAAGTTTGCAACAAGGGCAAAGAATGAATTCAAGACAAGCATTATGAAGGTAAGGAGTGATCATGGGAGTGAATTCAAGAACACAACAGTTGAGCAATATTGTGACAATAAGGGGATCAAACATGAATTCTTCGCTACGTATACTCCCGAGCCGAATGAAGTAGTGGAGAGAAAGAACAAGACACTCATCACTCTAGCCCGTGCAATGCTAGATGAGTATGGGACTCATGAGAAGTTTTAGGCTGAAGCAATCAACATGGCTTGCTACACTTCCAACCACGTCTATCTCCACCGGTTATTAAAGAAGACACCCTATGAGCTATTGGTTGGACGGAAACCAAATGTTTCCTATTTTCAGGTCTTTGGTTGCACTTGCTATATTCTCAAAAAAAGAAAGAAGCCTAAGCAATTTGAGAGCAGAAAAGATAAAGGCATTCTTGTTGGCTATTCAGGGACTTCAAAGGCAGATAGAGTCTATAACTCAGCCATAGGATGTGTGGAAGAATCTTATGATGAGCAATTCCATGAGTTAAATGGTTCTCAAAGAGGAGATGAATTTCATGAAGTGAACATTGAGAATGAGCCAATGAGGGAAGATTTGAGGAACATGCCTGTGGGCGAGGTTTTACCCCACGAGGCAAATGATAATGATATTGGAGAGCCCTCTACTCCTCCACCTCAACCAACCTCATCCTTCGAGGTACAACAACCAACCCATGATGCTATCAACACATCTTCTAGCCCCTCCCAAGATTCATTGAGAGTACATTCACCTAGCTATGAGGGAACCCACATGAGAAGTGAGCCACAAGCCTCCCCACATACTTCACCTCGAGCCACTTCTCCAAACTCACCACATAATACCCCCTCATCCTCTCCAAGCTCTAGTTCCAACACAAGAAGACATATGAGTGATTCCCCCACTTCCCTACGAATCCAAGACACTCATATCTCAAGAGAGCAAGCATTCCATGATGCTCAAGATACTTCATGTAGACCTCCTCCCACTCAACAAGAACATCATCCTAAACCCAAAGCCATCAACAAGGATCATTCTCATGACTTGATCATTGGGAGTCCATCTCAAGGGGTGAGGACAAGGAGAAACCAATACAAGCCTAACTATGTGAATGAAAAAATGATGATGAGGCAAATGTTGCTATCAAAAACTTCTCTTTCGTCTCCATGATTCAGCCTACAACAATTGAAGAAGCAATGGATGGTCACAAGTGGGTTATTGCTATGCAAGAGGAATTGAACAACTTCAAGAGATGCAAAGTATGAAAATTGATGGAAAGGCCCAAGAACCATAATGTAGTTGGCACCAAGTGGGTCTTCAAGAACAAACAAGATGGAAAAGGGGTCATTGTCAAGAACAAGACTTGCCTAGTGACTAAGGGATATTCTTAAGTGGCGGGCACTGACTTTGACGAAACATTTGCATCCGTGGCATGTATTGAAGCAATTCAGATCTTACTTGCCTATGGATCACATTACGGATTCAAGCTCTATCAAATGGATGTGAAGAGTGCATTATTGAATGGAGAAATCAACAAAAAAGTCTATGTGGAACAACCTCTAGGATTTGAGGATCCTAATCATCCAAGACATGTGTACAAATTGAAGAAGGCTCTCTATGGTCTCAAGCAAGCACCAAGTACATGGTATGAGAATTTGAGGAACTTCCTACCCAAGAATGGTTTCAACATTGAAAGTATTAATAGGACCTTGTGTTGGCACCAAAATTTGACCGGTCCCAGTGATCAACCGCGTGGAGTCAGAATCGGATGGAGTCAACAGAATTCAACGGTCGAAGGAAATAAAGTGGGCCCGTTAGAGTTGTTTTATCTTTATCTATTTTTAGTTTAAATTTAGTTTAGAAATAGACTTAGTTGGTTTGGTTAAGAGTTCTGACCGAGTCGGGTCAGAATCCCTTGCATAGGGTTATAAATGTATAATAGGGTCTGAATAGAAAAAATAACACTTTCATTCAATACAACTCGGAGCACTACCAAACTTTTTCTCGATGACATCCTCGTCTTGCGTGGGCTGCATCGGCTCCGATCTCGGCGAGAGACTTGGATTAGTCACCATCGGTAATTTCATCGACTTCAGCCAGTACTTTCTTATTAAGTTAATATTCTAGTTGTTATCTTTGAAATTGCTAGTTATCCGGTAATTAGGTCCTTATTTGGTTTGTATTATCGACTTAAATTACATTACTGTCTCGGTTAGGTCTGATCCTATGCAATTTCTGTAGGTTTTATAAGCTGGGTTTTAGATCTATTATTCGAGTCACTCGATCGATCCTGTCTATAATTGAATTAAATCTAGCTTTATTTGTCGTGTTTAAACACTATCTCGATTAAGTTGGATCTGTTCGAATTAGCGAGGCTGCATCGACTTTGATCTCTTGCTGGGCTGATAAGGTTAGATCCGATCTGCTTATAGGCAGAGTCGATAGAGTTCTGTCGGGATATTTAGCCAACAGGTTATCACGGTTCGATCGACTTTCTGGTATTTTACCTATTTTATTACTATATATTAGAAGTTGATTGCCCCCTTTTGTTTAATAGAATTAGATCTATGGATTTAAGGCGTATTTGCAATACCAGCTATCAGATCTATCAACTTATAACCTATCGACGGGCAGAGTTCCGCACATGATTATTATACTTCTATCGACTATAGCCCATCGACTTACTTTCATCGACAGAGGGAGTTTATGCACTTTTACTGTAGATCTATCGACTCAGCTCTATCGACTTGAAGTCTATTGTATCAACCTGGTCAGTTATTGTATGAATACTGTGGATAGTATAGGCTGGTTTTATGAACAATGATTATCGGCTTTCTTCATCGGCTTGTCCTGGGCCAGTGACCCGTAGAATTTGACAGTTTGTCTCTTTCTTGATTTGCAGGGAAAATCGACTGGCATGCTCCGGTTTCCGTATTGAGCCTGCACTAGAGCTAAGCAGATCTTCCAGGTCATGTGAATGATTTTCGCGTCAACACGCTTTTTGGCACGCTTGATGGGACCAAAAACTTTAAGCTTCACAGCATGTCTGAACTTGGAATGCCAAAGGACCCTAAGCTCCATGAGAATCCTCCACCAAAACATGATGTTGGCGCAGATCTGAGGATAGAGAACATAATGCCTATTAACAAGGATAATCTGAGCGATGAAATAAAAGCATAAATTGATTAGAGGATTGCAGAGTATGAAAGCATTCTGTTGAGTACATTTAGCAAAACCAAGCATGACAAGATCATACCGAAAGTAAAGTTACCTGTTGCTGCCTTGATTGAAGACGAAACTGAGAAATCAACTGCCAATAAGCTAATAGAGGTGATTGATGAAGCTATATTAAACAACACGATACATTTAGCTATTCACCATGCATTGATTAATAAGTCGCCTGTGTTGATCAATACTCTAAGGGTTTTTATTATTCAGACTGTTGAAGGTTGTATATATAATGATCCAGTATGTGGGTTGATGTATTTTCGAACATCTGGGAATATTCCTCGGCCTACAATTGAAGCACCTAGTTCACAGCAGCCAAAGGCGAGCACAACACATCCTATTACGGGTTCAAGGCTGTCTACTTCTGAAGCTACTCTACCCTCGAAGAATGTTGATAGTAGTATAGTGGAGAGCACACCTCACAGGATAAAGTTACAAAGAACTACTCCATAGACACAGCCACAGTTCTACAGGCAGGAGACGACAGAGCCGAATATTACATATGATACAACTCCGAACGTAGAACCAAGTCCGTTCGGAATGCCGTCATCATTTGCATTGCCTGGGGAGTTGGGAGGCCAGCACACTGTTGTCAATTTTGGTTCACAAACAGTGCCGCAAGTGCCAACGTCTGGTCCTGCATTGGCTACTCCAAATACCAATGTTTCGATCGATGACTGGGTAGGGAAGATTGCTGAAGTAATGAGGGAACAATTTGGGTTAAAGCCAAAACAACAAACTTATATGTATCGACTCCCTTATCCTCCAAGCTACGACTTGATTCCTATGCCAAGTCGATACAGGCCACCAGAATTTACTAAGTTTACTGGACAAGACAATACTACCACTGTTGAGCATATTAGCCGATTTTTGGTGCAATGTGGAGATGCATGAGCTACCGAAGCATTGAAGATCAGGCTGTTTCTGTTATCATTGTCCTGTTTGGCTTTTTCGTGGTTCGCATCGTTGCCCCCTAATTCCATTATTACTTGGGCCGATCTCGAATAGAAATTTCATAAATACTTCTTTGCTGAAACAAGAGAAATGAGGTTGTCTGATTTGATTTCTGTGACGCAAAAAGCTGGGGAGTCTGTGCATGATTATGTCCAAAGGTTCAGAGATATGCGCAGTAAATATTTTAGCTTGCAATTGACTGATACTCAGATGGCAGAAATAGCATTCAATAGCCTAGTTGCACATTTGAGGGAGAAGTTTCCTTCAGCCCAGTTTGAGAGCTTGTCCTAGTTGGTACAGAAGGTATCTACTCAGGAGAACCTGACTCGGGGGGCACGGTCAATGCCGATTCAAGTCAATTATAATGATTATGTGTCTGAGTCCGATGAAGATGCCGGAGAAGTCGATATGGCTGAGTGGACCAGAAACAAGAATGTGTTATCGTGCCCATGGATGAAGCAGAAAAAGTCAGAAGAAAAGTATGATTTCGATACCACCAAGGCCGATAAGATATTTGATATGCTGTTGCAGGAGAGGCACATCCAGTTGCCACCTAATCACGTGATCCCACCTATAGAAGAATTGAAGAAAAGAAAGTATTGCAAGTGGCACAATTCACCGTCTCATTACACTAATGAATGCAAGGTATTCAGAAGAGAGATTCAGTCGGCGATTGAACAAGGAAAGATCAAGTTCACAAAGGGGACCATGAAGATTGATGGGCATCCATTTCCTACAAATGTCAATATGGCTGTTATCGACAATGTAGAAGCGTTTATAAATTGGTATCAGAAGAAAAGGGACAGGGAGATGAAAAAATCACAGTTTGATCCACATTCTTTCAGTATTGTTGGGACCATAATATGAAGCTTCCATCGACTGATAGCTATCGTGGATGTAGAAAACAAGCAGAGCAAATGTATAGAGGAGCTTCGAGCAGCTATCGACATCAGCCGGATAATGCTAGAAAGTTGATGGTGGTAAAGTCGATAAGAATGGAAGGGTATCAGCTTTTGATCGACTTGGTTCCAGAAAGACAGGAAAAGAAGTTTATTTTGATGAAGAAGTCGACAAAGAGATGCAAGAAGGACAGGAACAAGCCGATCAGTAGTGTCCATCTGGCATTTTCTCTAAGAGCCAGAAGCGCAGGGTTCAGAGTATGCGTTGCAGGCAAATAAGGGCTGGTAAATATTATTATGATGAAGATGATGATCAGCCACCAAAGAAGGTCTGGAGGCCAAAAGTGAAATCGCAAGTATAGGTACCAAGTGCTACAGTGGGCATGGTAACGATGTTGCCTCAAGAATTTATGGTATCAGGAGAAGAATTGATTGCTGATGAAGAGGATACACTACAGTTGGTATTTGATGTACAACAAGCAATGTTTCATAGGCCAGACGAATCTAAACATCGGCACTTGAAGGCGTTGTATCTCAAGGGCTTCATCAATGGGATGCCGATGGGAAAGATGATGGTCGATAGAGGTGCTACAGTGAATATTATGCCGATCACTATTGTCAGAAAATTGGGAAAAACTGAAGATGATTTAATTGATACTAATATGATTTTGAGGGGTTATGGTGGTCATACTGTAGCGGCCAAGGAAGTCTTAAATATGGAGCTCACAATCGCCAGTAAAACTTTGTCGGTTTCTTTCTTTGTCATTGATGAAAAGGGAACCTATAGCCTTCTGTTGGGTCATGATTGGATACATGCAAACTGCTGTGTTCCATCAACAATGCACCAGTCTCTGGCCCAGTGGATTGGCGATCAAGTAGAGGTAATCCCGACTGATAAAACCGTCAATGTTGCATCGGCCGATTTAGTATCATGGCATGCAGATGATATGGAGTGTTTTCTAGCAAGATTTGGGATGAGGATTACGTTAAGATTACTACACAGGGTCTTGAGGTAGTGGACCAGTCAAATTCTTCATTATTTCTCTGACAGGCACCCCAATGGAGTTTGCAGAAGATGGAAAGTTAGGAAAAGGATTCATGTCGGCCGATGAGCTACAGGAAGTCGATATAGGAGATGGCGATAAACCAAGTCCGACATTTATCAGTAAGAAATTAGATGAATAATTTAAAGTTGAATTAAGAAAATTATTAAAAGAGTATCGGGATTGTTTTGCTTGGGATTATTCTGAGATGCCCGACCTGAGTCGATCTATCTTTGAACATCAGTTGCCTATCAAACCTGGATATCGGCCTTATAAGCAACCTCCAAGGAAAATCGATCCAAAGATTTCTAATGATGTCAAGGTTGAGATTACTAGGTTATACATGCTAAGTTCATTAGGCCTTACCGATATTCAGAGTGGGTTTCAAATATTGTGCCTGTTTTCAAAAAGTGTGGCAAGTTGAGAGTCTGTATTGACTTTTGCTCGTTGAATAGGGCCACCCCGAAGGATGACTACCCAATGCTGATAGTAGATCTTCTGGTTGACGCAGCAGCAGGGCATAAGATTGTCAGTTTTATGGATGGTAATGCTGGTTATAATCAGATTTTCATGGCAGAAGAGGATATATCAAAGATTGTTAGCAGGTGTCCCGGGGCTCTTGGTTTGTATGAAAGGGTTGTCATGACATTTGATTTGAAGAATGCTGGAACCACATATCAGAGGGTCATGAATTATATATTCCATGATTTGATCGACAAGCTAGTAGATATTTATATTAATGATGTGGTAGTTAAATCTAAAAGAATAGAAGATCATATAGCCGATTTGCGGGCAGTACTCGAGAGAACCAGAAGGTATGGTTTGAAGATGAATTCAAAAAAGTGTGCTTTTGGTGTATCGGCTGGTCAGTTTCTAGGTTTTATCGTGCATGAAAGAGGAATTGAGATTGGGCCAAAGACCATGAAGGCTATCAATGACATCGAGCCGCTGATCAACAAGACAAAACTTCAATCATTGATCGGCAAAGTGAATTTCATTAGAAGATTTATTTCGAATTTATTGGGAAAGCTTGATATATTCACCCCGTTATTAAACTTAAAGGTGGATCAAAGGTTTGTATGGGAGCCAGAACATCAGGAAGCTCTGGAAGACACCAAGAAGTATTTGGTTTCACCTCCTATGTTGGTGCCACCAAGAGAAGGATTGCCTTTCAAGCTTTATCTTGCGGCTGACAAAAATTCGATCGGATCAACTTTAATTCAAGAACAAGATGGTAAAAAGAGGGTTGTGTTTTATTTAAGCTGAAGATTGATCAATGCTAAAACCAGATACATTGAGATTGAAAACTTATGCTTGTGTTTATATTTCTCATGTATGAAGTTGAGGCATTATCTGTTATTCAGTTGAGTGTGTGGTGGTATGCAAAGCCGATGTCATCAAATATATGTTATCGGCTACAATTTTAAAAGGCAGAATTGGTAAATGGATGCTAGCATTGGCTGAATATGACTTGACATATGAGTCTGCTAAAGCTGTTAAGGGTCAGGTTCTAGCTGATTTAGTTGTTGAGCATTGTGGACCAGAGGTCTCAATGGTGGAGCTGGGGCCATGGTTATTGTTTTTTGATGGTTCTGTTTGCAAGAGTGGATGTGGCAGCGGACTTCTGATTATATCGCCTCGAGGGGCAAGGTTTTAATTTGCGTTTGCTGTAGAGGCATCGACTAATAATCAGGTCGAATATAGGGTTGTTATCAAAGGATTGCAGATGTTGAAGGAAGCTAGAGTCGATTGTGTTGAAGTCATTAGGGATTCATTATTGGTACTCAGACAGCTGGCAGGAGAATTTAAATGCAAAGATGATATATTAAGACTATTTTATGCTGAGTATCAAGATTTGTTGCAATGCTTCAAGACAGTGAGGTTCAAGCATGTCCCGAGGGAATAGAATATGGAGGCAAATGATTTAGCACAGAAGGCATCGAGATATCGACTAAATAATGATGGTACGATTGTTGAAATTGCCGATGTCGATGAAGCCAAGTGAGTCAGTGTCGATAGGGTTGATATCGATGAAGCTAGGCAAGCTAATGTTGATGAGATCAGTGTTGATGAAGAAGATTGGAGGATCAAGATAGTGCAGTATCTCACGGATCCAACTCAACGTACGCCTCGAAAGATTCGATATATGGCATTTAGGTATGTTTTTTTAGAAGAAAAACTTTATTATCGGACAATTGATGGTGTGTTATTAAGATGTTTAAATCAAGAAGAAGCCAAAGTTGTTATATGCGAAGTTCAAGAAGACATCTATGGTACACATCAATCGGCCCATAAAATGAGATGGCTATTAAAGAGGATTGGGTACTATTAGCCTACTTTGTTGGAACATTATTTTAATTATTATAAAGAGTGTCAAGATTGTCAGAGGTTTGGAGCAATTTAGAGAGCACCAGCATCAGCTATGAATCCAATTATTAAGCCATGGCCGTTTAGAGGATGGCGTATGGATATGATTGGCCAAATTTATCCAGCGTCAAGCAAAGGTCACAAGTATATTCTGACGGCAATAGATTATTTCACAAAATGGGTTGAAGTAGTGCCGATGAAGAATGTGACGACTAACGATGTAATCAGCTTTGTGAAGGAACATATTATTTACAGGTTTGGTGTGCCGCAGACTATTACTACTGACCAGGGTTCTGTGTTCACTTCGGAAGAGTTTCAAAGCTTTGCTGATAGTATGGGATTAAATTGTTGAATTCATCACCTTATTATGCTCAAGCAAACGGTCAGGCAGAGGTGTCTAACAAGAGTTTGATCAAGCTTATCAAGAGGAAGATTGATGAGCAACCTAAGAAGTGGCTGAGTCACTATGGGCCTACAAAATGGCGTGTCATGGGTCTATAAAGGTATCACCATATCAGTTAGTTTATGGACATGAAGCAGTTTTGCCATGGGAAATGAATCTGGGGTCCGGAAGAATAGAGTTGCAAGATCAATTGTCAGCCGATGATTATAGGCAGGTTATGATTGATGAGTTAGAGGTTGTCATGCAGCATCAGATGAGGGCTCTGGAGAAAATTCAAGAGAATAAAGCTCGAGTGGCTAAATTTTACAACCAAAAGGTGGTACCCGAGAGTTTTATAGAAGGTGACCTTGTCTAGAAGTTAATTATACCCATCAGTTCTAGAGATAGTCGATTTGGAAAATGGTCTCCAACTTGGGAAGGTCCATTTAAAGTGAGTTGATGTGTGCCCGATAATGCATACTTCTTACAAGGATTGGATGGGGAAGAGTTTGGGAGAGCAATTAATGGTAAATATTTAAATATATATCATCCAAGTATTTGGGATGGCTCATGATCTCGAGTGCTTGATCACGGCCGATATGGAAATATCTTCCATAGCAGAGAAAATAAAAGATTGGAAAAGAAGAAAGTGAGTGTTTTATAGCTGATGGATATACATCGAATTCAGACGGCCGATATTACAGATATCGCCCTTCAGGAATGGCAGTGTCATCACACATCACCCATCGGGCAAGAGGGAGAGAGAGTTGCTTCGTCGATGCCATTCTCGAGACCTGTTCTATTATCCAAGGGCAGAAGAACCAGCGGGTTGGCTTCTGGGCAGGAGGAGCTGCAAGCTTTGGATTGAAAGGAGGACTCTGAGGGCAAGAGAAGCGAAAAGTATTAGCCACAAGATATTCAGTAGGTTTAGAGACAAATGGTACTTTTCTATCAAAGCTCTCAGTAAGAGACCCATGGTTGAAGGCAGTAAACAAGATGAGGAGAAAGGGCTGGCGGAAGGATCTATTTATAGTGCCTGGACTCAACCTATGGGGAATCCAAACGTCGCTCCAACTTGATTAGAGGGAACCCGAGGGAGAAAGATAAGCACGAGGACTTAAAAAGCAATACCATCAGTCGAGACGACGCAGGAAACGACAGGTCACAATTAAGGGTCATGAGTGGTTGGATGGAGTACTGCAGATACAACTTGACTGGTGAGTGGTTCTTCATTGATTGCATTTATTAGAATCTGAAGCAGCAGGGTGATAAATGAGACGTGCGGTGAACGAGGAGATCAAGTCCGGCGCATGAAAGATTTCATACCCCAGACTCGGGGGGCATGGGTTCGCACCGAAATTTGACCGGTCCCAGTGATCAGCCGCGTGGAGTCAGAATCGGCCGGAGTCAACATAATTCAACGGTCGAAGGAAATGAAGTGGGCCTGTTAGGATTGTTTTATCTTCGTCTATTTTTAGTTTAAATTCAACGATCGTTAGTTTGTTTAAGAGTTTTGACCGAGTCGGGTCAGAATCCCTTACATAGGATTATAAATGTGTAATAGGGTCTGTACAGAAAAAATAACACTTCCGTTCAATACAACTCGGCGCATCGCCAAAACTTTTCTCGACGACATCCTCGTCTTGCGCAGGCTGCATCGGCTCCGATCTCGGAGAGAGACTTGGATTAGTCACCCTCGGTAATTTTATCGACTTCAGCTAGTACTTTCTCATTAAGTTGATATTCTAGTTGTTATCTTTGAAATTGCTAGTTATCCGATAATTAGGTCTTTATTTTGGTTTGTATTATCGACTTAAATTACATTACTGTCTCGGTTAGGTCCGATCTTATGTGATTTCTATAGGTTTTATAAGCTGGGTTTTAGATCTATTATTTGAGTCACTCGATCGATCCAGTCTATAATTAAATTAAATCTAGCTTTATTTACCGTGTTTGAACACTGTCTCGATTAAGTTTGATCAGGTTCGAATCAGCGAGGCTGCATCGACTTTGATCTCTTGCTGAGCTGATAAGGTTAGATCTGATCTGCTTATAGGCAGAGTCGATAGAGTTCTATCGGGACGTTTAGCCGACAGGTTATCACGGTTCGATCGACTTTATGATATTTTACCTATTTTATTGTTGTATATTAGAAGTTGATTGTCCCCTTTTTTTTAACAGAATTAGATTTGTGGATTTAAGGCGTATTTGCAATACCAGCTATCAGATCTATCGACTTATCACCTATCGATGGGCAGAGTTCCGCACATGATTATTATACTTCTATCGACTCTAGCCCATCGACTTACTTTCATCGACAGAGCGAGTTTATGCACCTTTACTGTAGATCTATCGACTCAGCTCTATCGACTTTAAGTCTATAGTATCAACCTAGATAGTTATTGTACAAATACTGTGGATTTATCAACTCCGGCCTTCTGCTCTAATTTCATATCGGTATTACTGATTTATAATTGCATATTTAATTCAATTTGCCGATAAGCTGATATAATCAGCCGATTAGTTTACATTTTCTTATGTTTTATTTCCACAATAGTATCGGCTGGTTTCACGAACAGTGATTATCGGCTTTCTTCATCGGCCTATGCTGGGCCGGTGACCCTTGGAATTTGACCGTTTGTCTCTTTGTCGATTTGCAGGGAAAATCGACTGGCACGCTCCGGTTTTCGTATTGAGCCTGCACTGGAGCTAAGCAGATCTCCCTGGTCACGCGTGTGATTTTCGCGTCAACACCTTTTTCACACGGCATGTTGGAAAGGATCTCTTTGTGTGCCAAATCTATGTGGATGATATCATATATGGATCAACAAATGAGAAGTATAATAAAGAGTTTCAAGAGATGATGGCAAAGGAATTTCAAATGTCCATGATTGGAGAGTTGCAGGTATTCCTTGGTCTTCAAGTCAAGCAATTGATAGAAGGAAACTTCATCTATTAGGAGAAGTATACTAAGAACCTTCTCAAGAAATTTAACATGGAGAATTGCAAGACTTTGCATACACCCATGGCTACAAGCAAGCCTTTGGATGAGGATGTGAAAGGAAAATCGGTGAACCCTAAGCTTTACAGATCATTGATTGGTTCTTTGCTCTATCTCACCGCCTCTAGACCGGACATCATGTTTAGTGTGTGCTTGTATGCACGCTACCAAGCAAATCCAAATGAGTCACACTTGAAGGCCGTGAAGAGGATATTAAGATACCTCAAGTACACACCTATCATGGGATTATGGTATCCAAGAGGAACAAACTTTGAGTTACTTGGGTATTTAGACTCTGACTTCCCGGGTTGCAAAGTGAATAGGAAGAGAACATCAGGAGGTTGCCAATTTCTTGGATGATCACTTGTATCTTGGAGTTCGATGAAGCAAAACTCGATGGATCTATCAATGACCGAAGCGGAGTACATGGCGGTGGGAGAGTGTTGTTCCCAACTTCTCTATATGAGGCAAACACTCTCGGATTATGGCCTCAACTACACTTAAATGTCATTATATTGTGATAGTGAGTCAGGAATCAAGGGGAACATGGTCATGCAAAGCATATTCAAGTCAAGCATCATTTCATAAGGGACCATGTTGAGAAGAAGGACATTGAATTAGTGAGTGTGCGGATTCATGAACAATTAGAGGATATCTTCACCAAGCCCCTCGATGAGAAGACATTCAATAAGCTAAGGGGAGAACTCAATGTTCTTGACCTCTCAAACTTCACATGAGATATCCTTGAAGCTTGTTCTTTGTACATATGTAAATACTTTGTTTGTTTTGTCTTGTTGTTTGTGCCTTTGTTTTCTGTTTGTTTCTTTTGTTCCTGTAAGTCGACTTCGGACCTCCTTGAGATAGAAACGGACATGGGTTAAGCTTGGGAAGGTGGCTCATGGTGTGCCCAAGGCTTTAAAGAATGGTCCGTTGTGAGTAAGCTCGGGAAGGGAATAACTCATCATTGGAAATTTGGTTTGTAGCCTTTCTGTCTCTTTCATTTAGCATCAAATCATGCATTGTATACTTGTTGCATTTGCATTCTTTACATTCATCAATTCTTGCATCATGATACCTTACATGCTTCCAAGCGTGTTTCTAAGGGGAGTTGCTTCTTTACAATGTGAGTATATGACCCCCTAGATAATCAAATAGTGATAATTGTGCTTCATGCCCATTGAGTCATGTTCAAATGAGCTCTGAGGTTAAATCTACTTGCACGGCTCAAAGACAAGTGACTCATACATTCCCACCACCCAAATAACTAACCATTGCATACTTGAGAAAATATTTTGTTAAGGGGGAGCTATGGCGGAACGCCACCCACAATGAAAGGAGGAGCATAATAAAAGGGGGAGCTTTCTAACTCTTGTCAATTATTTGCCCCCATTATTTGCTCCCTGGTTTCCTTATGTTTTGTCTTGGTTTGCTCACTCAACGCTCTATTTAATTAGAGACTTTAGTCTTGGCCTATTGTACATAGAGATTAAGGGAGTAATCGAAAGCATAGACATGGTGTATAGGTTGTAGGTTGCCTTTGTTTATCGTGTAGTCCACAAATTGTATTGAGGTAGGCAGTAGGTGGTAATGGCCCTATCTGTCCTTTGAAATTCTCTACGCTCGGCTACACAATAGGCTCTTGGTCAGAATCGCACTATGGATGCAAGGGGCAATCAGATGCCCTGCAAGCAGTTTAGTGTTAGACTTACTCTGATTAGGAACTTTTTGCCAGTTAGTATCCTCTCTACCCAACACCATAGTTATCTTGGTGTTCTTGGACGACTAGAATAGAAGATTAGCACACACGTTCCCTGTCCATTTGATACTCTAGGAATACTCCATAGGTGAAGTGCTACTGGTATCCGTGCGCTTGCGGACTCATCTGCATTTGTTAAAAATACCAACAAATGACCAAATTGAAGATGATCAAGACAATGTTGCATGTTCACTTAGAGTACACAGGAAGATCATATCAAGATGAACAGCTACATCAACATGGAGAAGAACAACAATGGTGCATGTCTCCAACAACAATTTACATCTACACTGACATGAACATCTACGTCTATGATGCGTGTCTACTCCAACAAGAACAACTACCATGACACCATGACAGGCACAAAATTCAACTCAAGCTCAACATTTAGTGCGCTATATAATTGGGTAGTTCTCCCTCAACACCTAGCACATTCTGAGGGGGAGACTACTTCCAAGGTAAGGACCAAGGTAATCCTTTCAAACCTATCTTTTTTTTCTTGGTTCCTTGTTTTCGTTTGAGTTCTTTGTTCCTTCCTTCTTATCCTTTCAGGTTCGTTCGTTTTGGATCATCATAAGTAGTGGTTGTCATCCGTCACCAAAAAGGGGGAGATTGTAAGGTTCATGATGATTGAGGTTCCCGAAAGGTATGAATGTTTTGATGATAAATGACAAGCATGAAATGTGACTAATTTCTACACGAGTGTTGTGCGTATAGGAAATCTTATCTACTTCATGATGATGTTAAAAGTTGCCTTGGCGGTTGATGATGAGCACATCACCCTTATGGATACACCAAGCACTCCGCCAACTAACAAGCAAGTTCATGGGCGACAATTCAATTTATGGGTGAGCTCGTTCCTAATGATTTATTTACGTGATTTTAAGAACATATGGCTATCTAATAAATTAATTATTGTTAGGAACCATGGAGATGATGATGATACTGCTGGGGAGGTGATTCGAGGCGTGATGAGACAGAAAGGACATCCAAGCCAAGGTGGAGGCCCAATCAAAACCGACTTTGAATCTGTTTCGGGGTTCAAGATCAGTCTGCACTAAAATAGATACCCAGGACACATACAGACTCGGATTTGGATGTTCTACATATGTCTGCAAAGATAACAAAAAGACCCTTTCTAACCCAACTGGTCCCATATTAAAATTCGTCTCGAGCCATCGGCAATCGCCAAAACAAGTTGACATCTAGAATCTGTCCTGGTGCTGCGACACCGTAATCAGTCTTTGGTCCATGTATCGAGTTGAGCCCATTTAGGGCTCCATCCAGAGGGTGGTGCACGATCCTAGGATCCTTATATATAGCCGCTGCCTCTTCATTAGGGTTTGGGTTTTGCTTAGATTAATTATGTTTATAAACAGTGTCGTTGTTCATCGGTTTGTGAGACCCCAACTTCGTGAGTTTAATCATTCATCTGCAATTGTGTTGCATTCTTCGTTGTTCTTGCTTGTATTCTTGATTTGCAGGCAGAGATTAGCCTTCTCGGCGAGGTCAATCATTTTTGGACGATTGATAACTAGAGGAGACGTTGTGCTACGATTGCGGGGTTCTAAACGTGTTGTTTAGAAGCCAGATCAATTTGTGTTTCGCCTCCACCCAAATCAAGATTACCAGAACCTTTTGAAAGATTGGGAACTCTTATCCACATCAAGTGGTAATCAGAGCTTCAGGTATACCATTAGGTTCGCCCTTATCCCTGTTATTTTATTCAGTCCTAAACTCTAGAAAATTGCCCTACAAAAATATTTGTTCATCGTGTTTCTGCTGTCCTATATCCCCTTTATGCCATGCAATTTTCATTTTAGTTTGCTTCTCTAAAATTTAGTCCCTACAAGATCATTGTGTTGCTGGTCTAGTGCTTTTTCTTTGGTCTTGTTTGAGTCGTGCATGTCCTTGTTCGTACAGAATCAAGAGAAAAAAAATTAGTTTGTTGCACATGTTAAGAGAATAGTACTGCTGAAATTGTGTACACTAAATACTTATTTAACGTCTAGCCCTCTCCTTTTTATGTCAAAAGAAAGAGAGGAAAGTGCTTGTTCATGTGACATGTTGAGAGTTTTGGGACAATATATTATCTATCTTTGTGTCCATCATATTCAGATCATAATTTTCCCTTATGCTAGAACTTTTTTTCATTTAGCTTTCTAGCACTAATACCTTGCTGCAGTTCTAATTCACAAGAAAAGAAAAAGGCAAAAGTGCACAAGAGGAAAAGCCACGCAAAAAAAAAGGAAGTAGAAAAAAGAAAAGATAAAAATTCAGAATTGCTTGTAGCCTTTGTGTCCTTTGTTGAGTCATTTGCTTGCTTTCTTGAACTAGGTCTAAGACAAGTTTAGGCCGGTGACATAGAGTAGCTTGAGACAATTATTCAGTTTTGAAATTTCTGAATTGAAATTTTACTAATCCTTGCTACATTATAATTTGCCTTCCAAGCTTCACATACATATCCTTCTGAATGGCATAGTTTCTGACTCATGCAATCATCGAATCACACTCTCCAAGGTATCCTTCGTTTGCTGTAATTAAGAACTTTGTAAGATACTTCCATTTGCTTGTTGAGAGTTTACATTGTGATCACATAGTTGTGATAGAAAAATATACTCCTCTGTGCTTTCTTGTTTGCTACTAACAATGACAGATTACACCACTCATGATGATAAATCAACATCGTCTAATAAGAACAATATGAGTGATGTAGCACAATGAGTGTTCAGTTCTCAAATGGAGAAGATAGAGCAAAATCAAATGAACAACTTGTTTCAGACTCACTTTGTTGTGAAGGATCGACATTGTCGTGTCATTATTGATGGAAAGAGTAGCCAAAACATCGCAAGCTTGGAGTTGGTAGAGAAGCTCGGCTTAACCACACAACCACACCCATGTTCATACTACATCCAATGGGTAAATTCTTGTGGTAAGATAAACGTAGATAAAATTGGATGTATTGAAGTTTTTATTAGTTCTTATAAGGATAGTGCAGATTTTGATATAGTGTCTATGCAAGCGTGTCATTTGTTATTGAGTAAGCCTTAGATTTCTACAAATAATGTTTTGCTGCTGAAATTTTAGAAGAGGATCAACAAAGACTTGAGAGAAGAAAGAATGAACCATTTAAGGTAGAATGGGTTGTTTCAAATGTTACAACACTTTTATTAAAATCTGAATTACTAGAGGATGAACATATTTCTTTGCCTCCTGTACAACTAATATATTTCAGCTTCTACATAAAGAAGAGGATAGTGAGAAAGATAAAAAACAAATTATTGTTTGAAGTAAGAATTTTCCTAATGTACTGAATTGTTCCAATAATCTTATTGTATTGGAACCTTGTCTTGATTTGTCATTGCCACAAGTTGATTTATCTACTGATCCTTATGATAAAGAGAAGTTGTGTGCCACTGCTTCACTTATACCTTTGCCACAACAAATGAATGAGCTTAATTTTTTGCTTATGATTCACCTACTAGTGCTGAAATGAAATATTTGATTTTAATTACATGTGAAAAGGATGAGCAAAAATTATTGTCTTCTCTAAATAATTTGGGTTATATTGAATTTGATGTTCTTTATGATCTAAATACCGTGAAGAAGCAAATTTTTTGTCAAACTAAATTATCTTTGTTTACAATAAATATTTTTCATGCTGCTGACAACTATGATTTTTCATGCTGCTGTCCAACTAACATGCAAGTTCATGTGTGACAATTCAATTTATGGGTGAGCTCGTTCCTAATGATTTCTTTAGGTGATTTTAAGAACATATGGCTACCTAAAGAATTAGCTATTATTAGGAACCATGGAGATGATGATGAGATAGCTGGGAAGGTGATTGGAGGCGTGATAGGCCAGAAAGAACGTCCAAGACAAGGTGAAGGCCCAATCAAAACTGACTTTGAGTCTGTTTGAGGGCACAGGACCAGTCTGCACTAAAACAGATGCTCAGTACGCATACGGACTCGGATTTGGATGTTCTATATGTTTCTGGAAAGATAACGAAAAGACCTTTCTAACCCAACTGGTCCCATGTCAAAATTCATCCCAAGCCGTCGGCAATCACCAAAACAAATCGACGTCCAGAATTTGTTCTGGAGCTGCGACATCGTAATCGGTCTTTGGGCCATGTATCGAGTGTTGCCCACTTAGGGCTGCATCAAGGGGATGGTGCACGACCCTAGGGTTCTCATATACAGCCGCCGTATCTTCATTATGGTTTGGGTTTTACTTAGATTAATTCTATTCATAAACAGTGTTGTTGTTCATCGGTTTGTGAGACCCCAACTTCTTGAGCTTAATCATTTATCTGCAATTGTGTTGCATTCTTCGTTATTCTTGCTTGTGTTCTTGATTCACAGGCAGGGATTAGCCTTCTCGGCGAGGTCAATCATTTTTAGACGATTGATAACCAGAGGAGACGTAGTGTTGCGATTGCGGGGTTCTGAACGTGTTGTTTAGAAGCCGGATCGATTTGTGTTTCGCCTCCGCCTAAATCAAGATTACCAGAATCTTTCGGAAAATCGGGAACCCTTGTCCACATCAGTTGATGACAATGACCACAGGTATGGAGGCTTGATGGAGCCCAAGGGTTGATGGAGATAAGTCAAGGCTAAGAACAAGCTAGGAGCAAGTGTTTGGAACACATGTCTAGTTGTTAGGGCCTATGTCCATAAGAAAAACCGGACTATCAAGGGGGTCTATGTCATATCTCTTAGGTCACGCTAGTCGGTGATGTGCATGAATGTTTGGTGAAATCACAAGGCACTAGGTTGCAGTGGAGAGGCCAAAGAGTTGTTGGATGAAGCTAAAAAATAAAGCAAGCGAAGACGAGGCGTTTCAGCTTATGGAGATGGAGACCAGACAGAGGGGTCGTAGAGACTGGACAGTCCGGTCATCAGCGAGAAGACCTGGTCAGAGAGAAGTTGCTGCGAGGATTCTGTATACACGAACACCCATAGAGACCGGACAGTCCGGTGTGCGGACAGGACGGTCCGGTCTGTATGGTTGGAGCAAAGCACAGAGGAAGCAGTTTTGACGCCGCACTGGAATAAACAGGAACTGTAGAGATCAGACAATCCGGTCTGTACAGGAAGCAGCAGGGACAGACGAGCAACGGCTCTGGAGGAGCCATTCAGTGAAGACCAGACGGTTTGGTTTGGCAGAGACCGAACTGTACGGTCTGTACGTCCAGAAAGCTATTTCGTGGAGCAATGGCTAGTTTAAGGCTGGAAGCCTATATAAAGTCGTTGTTGGGGTAGAGACCTCTCTTGGCCATTGGGCTTGTTGGGAGCATCAGTAGGGAGCCAAGGGGAAAAGAGAGGAGTACTAGGAGGAGATATTGGATATCTTAAGAGTGCTAGAGGGAGTAACTTGAGCATTCATACATATCTTAGGCTAGGGTGTTCTTGAGAGTGTGTCCTAGGCTGTTACTCTTGGTCTATGGTAAGACCTAGACTGGTTAGGCGTCGGTGATGAGCCTATCGTGATCAGTTATAAAAACTGTCATACGTTTGTACATGGTTTGAGCTCGTCATTGAAAGAAGCATCGATAGTGAGCATCCGTGTCGGCTCGGGGAGTCCAGCAAGTTCTCGAGGGAGGCGAGCTTGTGCCTTGGTGACAGCGGTGATGCGACCATGTCTTCACTTCGGGTGTGATTGCGGGCTCATGTGCAAGAACTCCACTTGGTGGCAGGAGACACCGGTACTCCAGTGACAGTGGTCCAACGAGGAGTAGGGGAAGGCATCATCTTCCCGAGAGCACGAGAAAAAAATCATGAGTCATCTCTTACTCATACTTCTTACTTTGATGCTTTACCTTTCGTATTTATATACCGTGCTATTGATGTTTGTGTATATATCTTTCTCTTGTTGATTACCTTTTAGACTTGCATAATTAGGCTCCTTGCTAGCTAGTAGTGTTTAGCTTCCGCATTTGATCACTAGCTTGTATAGGAGTTGTCTTGGCTTGATTGACCACCTTTGTATGTATTATGCTACTCATGTTTGTGTGTTCTAGCTCTTTATCTTGTAGCTTTGTATGAGTAAGCTCCTTTGCTAGCTTGTTGTTTGCTTCCGCGTGTCTTTGATTACTAGCTTGCATAAGAGTTGTATTTGCTTGTGTGATCCACTAGTATGCTTAGGTTGTTGTTCTTTTCGTAGGACTATTATCTTATTAATGTGATCATCACTAGAATTACTATAGAAGTTGTTTGAGTGTTCAGTTTTAGTAATTAACAAATTTAGTACATATAGCGAGTTTCCGATTCATCCCCGTCTCGGTCACTCGGTCCTTTCACCTGCTAATGACTTTTTGTGTTGCGTTGGGATATGATGGGGTGTCATTTATAGTCTACACCAAGAAAACAAATTGGCCTCAACACTGTAAACAATAAGCACGAGAAGGACATCAACACATCATTATTATAGTTTATGTGTGTCTTTCTTTAATTAAGAGACTGATTAATTGAGAATGATAATATAAGTTTATTAGTCTAGTTTTAATAGTGAGTTTTAGTAAGGACTTGTTCGGTTTGGTAGGAATGGGCTAGAACGAGGTCCATTCCACACGAACTGAATCGACCTAGAACCAAATCATCTGGAAAACAACCTGTTTGGTTATGGCCGGTCCAGAATGAAATAAAGCTTGTTGTAGTTATTTCGTTTGAGTTTCCACCTCTTGAGATTTGCAATAAAAATAACCGGATAAGTTATTCCCGACCTATAATAGTTTTGAACCTAATTCAATCAGCTGAAAACGAACAAGGAGAATAAAACTCATGATTTTTTTAGAGCAATAAAATTCGTGTTGGGGATAGCCGTATGGTCACATTGAGCTGGCCAGGCATGCCAGCTAGAAGTTACATGAATCGTGGTGTTGTAGCTCCATGTAACAAATGATGGGCCAAATTACTTGAAATTGGTCCATTGGGCCAACCAATGTGGGATTTAGCTCGCAATAGGAAGAAGTCCTATTTTACTCTCTCAACTATTGAGGGAGGTACAGATTATGCCTTCAATTATAAAATCGGGTATTCTAACTTTCTCAACTCTTAGATAGGATACAAGTTTCCTCCCCGGACGGTATTTTGAGTGGTTTTGGCTGACTAAGCATGGTAGGGGCCCACATGTCAGTTGCCACATAGGCATGGTAGGGCCCACATGTCAGCTGCAACATTTTTTTCCTCTCCTTCTTTCTTCTCTCCTCTCCTCTTCGCTCATCTCCAGGCGTGCTCCGACGACTGCTGGTCTGGCGACGCGAGGCTGCTCCGACGACGGCCGGTTCGACTCGGACCTGGCACGGTCGCGGCGAGGCGGGGTCCCCAGATCGATGGAGACCAGGCGCTGGCAGCGGTGCGCAGACGAGCTCAGCGATGAAGCTCGAGCGCGGGATGGTGGAGGCGCGGAACCGACGGCAGGAGGTGGGGCCATAGAAGGGGCGGAGGAGTTCGCCCCCCCCCCCCTCCCCCCCCCCCCCCCCCGTCACAGCCGCCAGCTTCGCCACGCACGCGACGCTCTCCCCCGCCGCGTACGGCTACTACCTCGCCAACGCCGGGTTCACTGTCCCCTCGCCGGCGGGCCACGGCGTCGTCGGGTTCCCCATCGCCACCGGCGAACTCGCCCAGGGCGCCACCACTTGCCGCGCCGCCGTCAGGAGATGAGAGGAGTGGAGAGGGGAGGAGAGAAGAAAGAAAGAAAGGAGAAAAAATGTTGCAACTGATATGTGGGCCCCACCATGCCTACGTGACAACTGACATATGGGTCCCACCGTGCTTAGTCAGTCAAAACCACTCAAAATACCGTCTGGAGAGAAAACTTATACCCTATCTAAGAATTAAGAAAATTAGAGTACCCGATTTTATAATTAAAAATATAATCTACACCTCCCTCAATAGTTAACAGAGGAAAATAGAACTTCTTCCCTCGCAATATGCCATGTCCTAGTACATGATTGCCAGGAAGGCCGGACCGAAGAGGGGGCGGTGGAGCGGCCCGTCGCTGCTTCCAAGTCCAAGCTCACAGCTAATCAGGCTGAAATTGCCCAGGTGCCGCCCAAGTCGCGTGGACCCGTGCGTGGGCCCCAACGAACTCTCGTGGCGCTGCGTGAGCCGCAGAAAACTCATGGGCCCACATCCTAGGTTGTTTCCCCTCCTTTCCTCTTCCCCGTCCACCACTTCTGCCCGCCGCCTTCCCTAGTTGCAGTTGCAGCCCCGCCTCGTGCTCGCTTTAGCCGGCGAGAAGAAATCCGCGACCTGCTCTCCTCTCCCAAGGTCCATTGGCCTCGAGCCCAACGCTCCTGAAACTGTTCTTGCTTCTTCATCTTTCTTTCGATTTTGGGTACTGATTCCTGTGCGTTTTGTCTCCCTTGGTTGGAATCCGTGGGTGGTGGGCACAGTTCGTTAGCTAGCGGCGACGCGATGGCGTCGAAGCGGATCCTGAAGGAGCTCAAGGACCTGCAGAAGGATCCCCCTACTTCCTGCAGCGCAGGTCAGGATTTCTCTCTGTCCCCCGTCTATCGAGCGGGTTACGATCGACTTTTTGTTGTTGGTGCTGCCTGTATAGTCGATCGGTTGGTTGTACTACTTGTTTATTTTTATTTTTCCATGTGTGTACGGGAGATTTGATGACATCTAGGTTTAGGATTAGAGTTACTGATGCTTTGTTATGTTGCTCTGTTGGCGATTAGCTGCTTCTCAGATTTCGCAGCCGAGAATGGAATTCATGCTTCATGCATAGTTGTTCCTTGGCTTCAAACCTTATATGGCTCTTGTCAAGTCGTAACTGCTGCAGCAAAGTATGAACTCACACTTTTTGGCGTCTGCTTGATGATCCCTCCAATTTCACTCACCCCACAAGATTTATTATACTTTGCTATAAAGTTATTATATATACGTGAAAGTAGAAAACAGTAGCATCAAGGGATGTTAATTATTGCTAAATCGTTTCATTGCTAAATGTATCTGGTACCTGATGTTTTTTTTTTCTAATTTCCACCCTTATGTTTTATTAGGTACGTATAGCCAAAGTCTAATGTAAATTCTAATAATCATCTGCGTTCTTTTTTTTCTGAGAGTGATTAGTTAAGTACCTCTAAAGCCGCATAAGCAGGACTATGTCACATGAGCCCTGTTTGGAATTCAGAAAATAAGGAATTGAACTGTTTCCTGCAAGTTAGTGGTATTCCTGCGCTTCATGTGGTGCCACATATTGCCCTAGTGATGCCAATCAGAGGATAGTGTACTTCTGTGATTCTGTCTTATGCAAGTATATTCTATTATATAAATTGGATATACTTCTAAACTTTTACAACAAATCATATATAAAATAATTTAGATTGAAAAAGCGAATGTATTAATCATAGGCATGCACTGTGCAGTATTTCCAGAAAACTTGTTTTTCATGTAGTTTAGTTTAGACAAAAAACAGGCTTGACTTTGGATTTGTTTCTCGAACCTGTCTTATTGTTGGCTATCCTCAACGGAATATGAATTTACCACTGCATCTTAAATATTCAAACTCAATGCACATATATAAAGGCATCTTGAAGTCTTGGAATGAGAACCGATAGCCGACTCAGTCAGCTGAATTCAACACTAGCACTATTGGTCGAAGAACAGATGCTTTGTTTGTTGAGATGGGCACGGGGAAGCTTGAGGACTAGATATATATGTATTTTTTAGGAATGCCTAGATATATTATATTCACGTGTCCTGATTCACTCAAATAAAATTCTTGTTTTGAAGCTAGAATATATACTGTCTTTTCCAATTTTTCACTGTTATGTAAGAGTTGAGAGCTGTTGATGTAATATCATTTCACCTAGCTGTTAGTTTGTCTATGAATACATGCTCGTGATGTTTAATTGTGATGCTTTAATTGTTGCACTTTGCAGGTCCCGTGGGAGAAGATATGTTCCATTGGCAAGCAACTATTATGGGCCCTTCAGACAGTCCCTTTGCAGGTGGCGTGTTTCTGGTTTCCATCCACTTCCCTCCGGATTATCCGTTCAAGCCACCTAAGGTACTATAATGTTACAACAGTTTGCACAAGTGCAAATTTTATTGAATGTCCAAAGCATGCTATATACTTTTTAATACTTGTGCAAAGGAATGGAGTTAATATACCTTTTTTCCCTTCTTCACATTTGGCTTCTTTCTCTATTTTTTTCTAGTTGCCCCCATTTGCTGGAACAGGGGGTTGCCATCAATTTGTTTTTCAAAATGTGGATTCATTTATAACTGTGTTCATAAAAAACTTGGGCACCTCACACTGCTGTCAGATGGCTAATGTATCTTAATATTCATTTTACATATGAATGGAAATCGATACTTATGAAATTTATGCTGAGGAAAATTTCAAATGATTGCATGAATGGTAGCTAACTGGTTTAAACTCAATATCCAACTGAAAACAGTGATAATATTGGCATGATATAAGTTATGGGATTTCCTCTCATAATATGAAATATGGTGTGTTAAACTGGAAAACAGATACAGCAGTGCACTACCTACTGACCAGCATTTATAGAACCCACGAATCCCACAAAGCCAACCAATCCACCCCGATCCTGATGCCAGGGCAACGATATGCAGTTGTTCTCCACCCCTATCATGTTCTTTCTATCCCGGCCATCCCCATCCCACCACAATACCAGTGATTTTCAAATCTAGGTCTGCTGCTGTTCACCTCTTCTAAGTTGGACTCCTCTATGGACACCTCTTTCTTCTAAACTCAATTCTTTGTGGCAAATGGATGCCGGCATAATTATACAGTATGTTCTCCTGGTTGAGGGGTGTCCCAACCCAATTGACAAACCATGTGACACTAGCAACTAGGCCCTACCCGATGGTGATAATGAGGATAACATAAAAAAATCTGGATTGTGCTTAGGAGAAAATATAAAGAAATAGAGACTTAGAAAAGAATGATGTTAACTATTTAAGTCCCACTAGAAATAGAAACTTAGAGATCCTATTCATGTTGCAGTCTATTAGGATGCAGGAATGAGGCAATTAAGAATGAGCAGACTTCATTGAAACTCCATTGTAGTTTAAATGTTATGAATTTATTTATTTATTTTTGTCATGAGGCTATCGGCTTTTTAGAATTTTAGTACTTGGAGCCTTATTTCTATTACCTTTGTTAGCGCATAGCTTTTAGTAGCTAGGATTACTTAACTGCTTCTCTCTTTAGCCAGCTATACCTCCAGCTGTACAAAACTGTTGTACCTTGTATGTTGGTAATCAATCCTAAGAGGATCAATATATAAAATCCAGTGGCCCTGGCCTGCTATGCATGGTTTTTTCTCCTCTCAGAAGTCTTTTCACCGGGTCCCTCAGCATGGACTCCTAATCCAGATGAAGTGTGCTAATAATTTTTTTTGTTTCTGACAGTGATGCATGTGCTAATTCGAGTAGGTGTGAGTTCTAGTGCGTGTTTGTTCTTGGAAAGGGATCTTAGTGGCCGCCTTACTTGTACTTTGATTCTCCTCTTAATGGATTGGAAGACATATCTCTCGTGTTTTAGAGAGGATAAGTCCTTTCACTTGTGAACAGTACATAAATTACTTAAAAATTCTTGGAGTTGTGCTACCTTAGTAAGAAAATTGCATCTTTCTCATTGTATATGCTGCCAGTGGGCACCTGTGATGTGAAATGTGTATCCATTTCTTCTATGTTTCTCTTTGACTGATCTGCTCACTGGAGAGAATTATTCTTCACTTTTCACTTTGGAAGATATGAAATTTAAATTTAAATTGAATGACCAAGAAAACTGATGTTGCAATAGGCAACTTGATTTGAAATTCTCAATGGTGATTTTGAAGTCATCTTTGCTGGCTTTGTTTCCATTTGTTTCTTGGTCTGAGACACTATTGTATGATCAGTCTGCAATGACTTCTTTGAACTTTAACTGATGCATTATAGCCTAGTATAGGGTATATTTTTTATTTCTTAGTACTTTTTGGGTATAGGAAAGACATGCATCATGTTTTTTTTTTTTTGAATTTGCAGGTTGCTTTTAAGACAAAAGTTTTCCACCCAAATATCAATAACAATGGAAGCATCTGCCTTGATATCCTGAAGGAACAGTGGAGCCCGGCATTAACTGTTTCCAAGGTTGGTTGACCTCAATTTAATCATACTAGGTTCTGTAATATATATTTTAAATACACAAATGAAGGGTTCCATTGCCTTTTGAATTTATATCTAGAAAGTTATGTTTTTATTTTTCTTTTGTTTTGTTGTATCAAAGCAATATGATTAGAAGCTACTAAAAACAATAGTTTCTAAAGTCTACAATTTCTTAGTCCTTCCCAAGAATTGGTTTGTGCTGTCAATGAGCGAGCTTAGTTTGATGGAGCAAAGGTTGGCTCAACTCTATCCCAGTTTGGGGCCAAGCCAAGCTTTGGCCAGTCGTGCTCCTTCTTGGCTCGCTCAGAGGGTACAATCGAACGTCTTCCATAGACTGGATATGGCGTTATAAGCTTGAGCTAAGCTTTTCTAATAGTGTGTTCCCTGGAATCCCAAATAATAAGTTGAATTCTGATTATTATATTAGAAAAATGTTTCTGTGTGATGAAATAACGTGGATCTTGTGGGCATAGTTGATAATGTGCACCATAGCGATAGATATTATTCAAGACTGTCTAAGACCTTTAGTAAATTATTCTTTTTTGTAATAACTTGCATACAAAGTATTCCTGGTCTCGTGTTGAAATTAACATTTTGTTCTTTACCATTGCAAGTAAAATATGGGAGAGTAGTCTTTTCCCTGCCATTGTTAGCAATTGCATTAGTTAATATGTGTTTCTTGGATCTAGCAGCCCTGCACATGGTACGAAGATCCAAGGATTCTGAAACTTTGGAACAAACAGTATTATTATATTTATGGACATTATGGGAGGATAGTCTTTTCCTTTCCATTGGTTACAGATTCTAGAAGCAATTTTGTTCAACTATGTAGATTTTACTTGGATTATGGAATAGTTGTCAAATTAGTTGAGATGTGCTAAACTGGGATTCCATAACAGTATTCCTATGAAACTGGGTGAATGTATTGTAATTTCATGTTAATTACAGCACATACATGTGCAATTACATATTCCAGTGCTTCTAATTCTTATCATTTTATTTTGTTTTAGGTCCTCCTATCTATCTGCTCACTGTTGACTGATCCGAACCCAGATGATCCACTGGTTCCAGAGATAGCTCATATGTACAAGGTGGACCGTAGCAAGTATGAGACAACTGCGAGGAGCTGGACCCAGAAGTACGCAATGGGTTAGCTCGGATGCTTATAAAGTCTATAATCATACTTGTTCAACCTCTGTTACTCTACAGTGATGGAGTTTCTGGTATTGTAATAGCAGCTAAAGTTTAGGTGGATAGTATGTCCGTAATCATCGTGCATCTTATGAACATATGCATTAGTTTGGTGTGAAGAGAGAATAAATGGAGGTTGGCAAACTAAGCTTTCGAACTTCTTTTATTTTGGCGGCCTCTTGTTTTCCTCGGTATGTGCACGTGACGTGCTTCATTCTTACAGCAGTGTCGTTTACGTTCAGAGTGCCGCTGCTCTCGTGAGCAGGGATTAAAAAACTGCTATGATTTTTTTCTCGTTAAAACCTGTCAGTAAACCAGAAAAATCGACTGAAAACCGTTTGCTACAGTACACAAGGTTGGTTTTTGAACCTATGCTCGTGAGTCTGTTGCTGAATGGCTCCTGAGCAGTTGGGATGATTTCAAGCTCAATCCATGTTGCCGCCCAACAATTTTGAGCCAAATACCAGCAACTGAAAGCAATACACACAGCCCTCTGTTTGCACTCTCGTGTTTAATCACACTAATTTCAATTCCTCTTCATGTACTTGTGTTTGAAGACTATCGAATTCCTTCTCTGTGGTGAATTTCAGATTTTTAACTGTTTGATCGTTTTTTAGTTGGGTGTTTAACCGTTGGATGGTTAAATTAACTGTGGCGTTTGACTAGTATATTCAAACATCAACGAACAGCAGAAATCTGTTGTGGCAAGCAAACAAGCACAAGAAATCTCCACTGTAGTTTGTAAGAACTATTGTAATGCATCTGAATTCTGACAAGAGAACGAAACGGCATGTACATACATGAAGGTAACAATATTATACACATGCAAAACCCAATAGAATTCAAGCAACAAATGAATGCAGATTGAATCTCACACCTCCAACGCCTCAAATAATCGATGAATCCCCTAGCCTATCAAAAGGAACAAGAAGTACGAACAAGACGTCTGAAGAAGAGTTTTCTTCAGAAGAGCTTGTATGGGGAGGATGCGTCAAGCGGGTGGATGAGGTAGGTGAGCACGAGCGCCACGATCATCAGCAGGTACGCGATGCACTGGTCAACGGACGTTCCTGTGAATGCAATGCAAGCAACAAACAGATCAGAATTTGGGGAAAAAGAGTTCAGAAGAAAAGGCTTGCGTCGTGCAATGTAAGGATAGACGACTCACCGTCGCTGGTGGGCGCCGGCGCGGGGGCCTGCGCGGAGGCGACGGCCGGCATGACGATTGCGAAGACGAGCGCCGCCGCGACCATGAGACCAGACAGAGTCCTTGCCATGGCGGATGGAGAAGAGAAGATGCCCAACAATCTCTGTGGCCAAAGGATTCCTATCTCTCTGCTCTGCTTGTACGCATGTGCCGTTCTCCCCCCCTCTGACCCCGTTATAAAATGGAAACAGCTCTCATACAATAATTTCGCTGCAACGGTTCTCTCTGTTTTCTCTCTCTAAACCCGCTGGACCTCGCTGGGGCTGCGATGGCGCGATGCGCCGGAGGTGGGCCCCGCGCACATGCACGACCGTTGCCGGCTTGTTTTTTTCGATTCGGCCAGTCTGGAATCCCATTCCTGAGGCTGGCTGCGACCGGCAATTTGCGTTGTAACGCACTTGCAATCATCTGTGATCTGGAAGCTCAAATATATTCCAGAATCCATAACGTCCACAGGGCCTTAACAATTTTTTTTAATGAGTATTCTTAGACGTGCCGCCGAATCTGATACACTCCAGCCGTATATTAAGGGCGTATATTTGTCAAGGGGCTAGAATATTATAGCGGCTGTTAGAGAGTTTGCCCTCGATGTGCGTCCAGATGCATTTATCTGTTCATCACAATCCATCAGGCTGATACTTATATACATCGAATTTCTGATAAACAATCACCCCCACTTTGTGATAATAAATTGATGGAGAAAAAAACTTAAAACATAACACGCAAAAGAAAGAGCAGTAAAATCTCAGAGGCTACATGGTACGCTGGCAACCCCAGCGTAAAACTCTTTTTTCTCAAGCATTTTATCTAACAAAACACTTAAGAAGAAAGAGCAGTAAATTGGGAAGACCTCTTTTGTATAATTAAAACAGAAATGTCAGTTCTCGAGTAGCTGAAAATTAACAAAGAGTTCAGAAGATTTGCAGCAGCCACGTTAGGCGAGCTTGTCAAGGTCTGAGAGGGAGCGAGGTCAATGGCCAGGAAGCAGCAAGAACGACGTTGTCATCGGCCAGGGAGGTAACTGGGCATTGGCTACTTTACATGGTGGTGGTGCGATGCTGTCATGGATGGATCCAGCTGCATCAGAAGGTGTGGTTTAAGTTAATCAACTGGAGCACGTTAATCAACTTGAGGTTTCTTAATTTTCAACTACTTGAAGAAATAATCAGACCCAGTAAGAAAGTCACATTCAAATCTCTGCCAATCATGGATGTGGTGCCTAATTTTGGTATTCATTTGGACCAATGTTTTGTATGTTGTTGCGGCCCCACACCCGCCTAAATGCCAAATGAAGCCTAGCTCACTATCGTGTCTCTGTGAGGGCGGGTTTTGTCACTGGCAGATTTATTTGCTCGCCAAAACATATGCGTGCCAATGTGTTGACGGGTGACATGGGGCACAAAATCCAAACGAGCTATTACCATTAATCCTTTAGCATCTCGAATCTGTGCTATGTGCGCCCAATTCTTCATCAGCTCCCAGTGCAGTATCTTCAGGAGAACAAATATTACATTAGCTAGCCCATAGAATTATAAAGAATACTACTCTATTTCAAAATTGTTGTTGTCACTGACTTATTTATTTATGTTAGGTCATCTATCTTACTTAAAATATTTATTCAAATATAAAAAATTATAAGTTATAATAAATTTTGCCTAATGATAAAATAAATCATAAAAAAAATATATACTTATTTTTTAATTTTTTTAAATAAGATAAATAATCAAAAATAACTAAAAAAGGTCAACAATAACAATAATTTTGGAATGGAATGAGTACTTTTTTAAAGACTTATATGGTCTGAAATTCTGATACGTGAGACACCCAGTCGTATCCATATCTGATATGGTGGGATACATCTATATGTCGTTGGAGCCAAAGCCTCCACCTCACGCCCTCGTGGCATGCTCGGGCTAGTGCTTGTAGCCGCAGGAACTCGTACTAAAGCTATATCTTTATTGGCGCCAAAGAAGTTGATATTATACACTTTGACATTTTTTTCTTAATCTATTTGCCATAATTTAGTGCATTCCAAGTATATATTTACATATACTCAACGTATCGACATATATTCTTTTTTGCAACCGGCGTATCAATGCATCATCCGTATTGCCTTACCTGTGTACCTGTATCAGAAAATCGTAGCTTATATGTCCATAGAGTATACTTTCAGCTTCAGGACACTTCTATGCCCATATAGAGTATATATTTGGAGTGCACCTTTTATTCGGAGAAGCAAACCTCCCTTTTCTTCCTTGCCCAGTCCCTCTGTGGAATACGCCTCCTATTTAGAGAGGCATAAAGCCCTATTCATAGACAAGGAATTTTTATCAATCCTGGTGTTTATAAGTATCAAGACCTATTTGTTGGATTATGCTAATATTTATTAAGCAGAAAATTGTAGCAAATTTGTGTGGATGTAGGAAATTGTATTCAAGTAAAAACTGTTATTCTTAAAAACTATTGAACACCATTTTATTTTTAGTACTGACAAAAGGATATTTGCCAAGGATACTATTCAATATTATGTGTCATTTAGAGTTGAGGACACTTATAGCGTAGATAGTTTTTTTTTCCTTTTTGCTTTACTTGGTGATTCTACCGTAAATGATGGTCAATAATACTGCATTAACCTACTTTCTGCTATCAGACCAGTGAAATCTAGCACTTAGTGGAATCTCTCAACGTCCAACAGAACACAAGGTGGTTATTTTCAACACAAGATGGTAAAAAAAAGCCTAGAGATAAACATCCATTCTAGACTATACTAACAACACGATAAGATATGTTTATGTTCATTGTGATTTCATTAAGACAAGGTATGTTTTCCATTTATTTGATAGAGTCTTATAAGAGAAATTCTCCAGTATAAGTCCATAATGTTTCAACGTTAGTGATTTAGTAGTTAGAATGGGGTGAGGTGCATTTTTTATGTTGGGCTTTGTTATTTTAATTGTGTAAAACACTATCAAAGGCTATGTGATTTGAGAATGTCATTAATGACCATATTTATGCTAGTGGCTCTAGGTGATTCCCAAATCATACGCATCATTGAGGAAAAACATGTAACATATTGAAATCACAAAGTAAAACTCACATTCACGTGCACACCAAAATCCAAGAATTTCACGTCTAACAAAAGTACTTCACTACAAAGTATTGTTACAAAATCAATCATCAAATTATTTTACATGACTCCATCAACTTGTACTTCCACCATGGCACCATCCACTTGACTCATGTGCCACTCTTAGATCTGTCCATGTACCTGGTTTTTGTGGGGTAAAAAACCTAGCGGAATATTGGGAGTGGCCAATTAAATTAGGTACACACACATACATATATACAGAGAGAGAGAGTTCGAATAGATACAGAGGCCTTTTTGTTTTCTTCCTTCAATTGTGTTGTTTATGAAAAATTTATGTACTCCATATGTAATTGATGTAGGCTATCTTCATTAGTATTTAAAAGCCTGATTGAATATTTTTGAATCTTTCTTTTAATATATGGCATGGTAGTCTCAAATATTAGGACTTCAAAACTGGAATTTCAGTTCATGACACAAAGAATGTAAGTACATATGATGGTATTAATGGTACTATATACGGATTATATATTAATCATTAGCGATACGAAAAAACACACACACACACACACACACACACACACACACACACACACACACACACATATATATATATATATATACTCTAGCGTTCGACATAATAATTTTTGGAGGCACCATGACGTATATCTAGTGGTGAAACTTTGCTTTTGGAAAGAGTAGGACCACTAATTAATTTAATAATTAATTGCACTAAAGTTCGACACCAACATGGCACCATATACTCCATGTCAGAACAATAAGAAAAAAAAGAATGGAGGTAGAACAGGACTAGATCAAGAAATATATATTTATTCAATTCCATTCATATTTTTATGATCTAAAAACGATAAGAAATCAATACAAAACTAATTACATAAATAGCAAAAATTTGGTACAGGCACATCTAGCTTCCCATTATATTTTATCAATAAGAGCTTTGGTTTATTCATAATTCTCATTCAAAAGAATTTGGGGACTAATTGATCAATTTCATAGACTACGTGTCACAGGAGTAAGAGAACGGCAAGATAAAATGTCAACATTTTGCTCCCCTTTTCTATGCAACATGAAAATCAAAGACATTTTCTGCCGTGTTCAATCGAACTGGATTAAGAAGACTTGGATTGGTAAAGAAGAAACACTGGGAGAACAACAATCTGTTGTAGTGCCACAGCTTCTACCATACAGAGCTGCAAAGCACCCATGCGCTTCACGTGTTTAGGATTCCGCGCAACTGTGTTCAAGTGAAAAACTTCAGACTTTAAAACAAATATTGTGTTTCATATACGTTGACAGAGTCAGTGATGAAAATTTAAGCAGTGGACTGGGCTCTGTGTCGGGAAACTGTAAGCAAAGTAAAAATGCAACAAGTGATTTCAGAACAGGACTGGGGTTAGGGTCCTAGTGGCCCTACGAGACATTTTGCCGTATGATGATTTAACGAATGATTAAATATAATTTATAACTTAAAAATAATGGTAATAACAATTTAAAATGAGGAGTAGTTAAAATAGTAGTATATTTTATTGTTCTGCACACAGGACTGACCCTGAAGCGGTGCGGACGGTGCGACCGCACCGGGCCATACCATTCGTTCGCCATGGCCGTGGTTGCTCTGCGCTGCCTGTAGCTGATCAACGAAGAAGACGAGCAAATATTGGCTACAACTTAGCAGGCCTGATATTGGGCTAATATTTAAGCAGCAAGAGAAAATAGGCCCATAGCTATTAGACTTCGCTCCTTGTGCTTTGCCAAACCAATCCGAGTTTCTTGGGAAGAGAACATGGATCTTTTATGCTGCACTTAGGAAGAAAAAATACAAATAATTTCTAAAACCTTACTTAAATGATTATGAATCCTTGACTTTTACACTAACAAAGAATACGAACGACCGCATCATACTTGGGTTGGGTTAGATAATTTTATCATACTCTTCTTTTTTAGATCATAATTTTATCATACTCCAATCTGAGATTTTAACTAAACTTTGTTGTTTATACAACTTGCCCTGCCTTAATATTTTGTTAGTGGTAAGATGACTTAAAAATGACTTTTAAATAGTATGTATTGTGAGGCTAATTTTTATCTTCTTATGGTTGAAATATTAGGGGCAAAGGCAGTCCCACCATTATTCTAGGGTATTCAGTTGAATATCCATTATTTTAGACAATATTTATAATATATATAATATGTATTATGCATATGTATGTAAAAATATAAAAATACCATATATCACTCTATCTTTCAGCCCAAAAATCATGACAACCTACCTATAGTCAATTACACCACATCAAACTTGATACCTTTTTTGTTAGGAAAGAATAATTTAGGCTACACAAAATTTTTCCTTACGCTTAGAAATTTTGAATACCCATACATCAGATCTTAGACCCGCCACTGCTTAGGGATGTAATTAAAAATATTTTTAAATAAATAATATTATATTAAAGGAAGGGCCTCCGACATGATCTCGCACCAAGCCTCCAAAATGTTTAGGTCGGCCCAGTCTGCACATGAGCTCGCATAACTGGCAAATATGGCTATGCGGCTTGCCTCTTAACGAGCAATTGATTGCTCAAAAATATAATATAAGGTGATCAATAAAGTTCCTTCGTACTGGGAAAAAGACTTCGGCCAAATATGGCGACGTAAATCCTTTTTTGTTCTCTATTCCAGTTTCCTCTTCAATTTGGGTTCTTCAATCTCGATGGATGGGCCGTGGACGGGACGCCGCCGGGCCGCTTTCATTGACGGGTTTCTCTTTCTAGAAGTCGACGACTTCCTAACGGGCGCTTACTCTTTGCTTCTCTGGCGATCTCTTGCGGCCATCGAACCCACCTCCCATCCCGTTTCGTCTGTCTCCGTCCCCTTCTCTCCACGATCCGCGCCTCCTTTTACCAACTCCGGCGACCAGCTCTGTCCCGCGCTGTATCGCAGCCAAAACTGACAAGTTGCTGCACCTTGCTTCCTCCCCGACTTCGCTAAGCAGAGATCTGGACAGCTGTATCTTGGTAAGCCCCAATTTTCATGAACTTTCCTCCGCTGTCCGGACAAGGTTCACTGATTCATTGGGTTCACAGGACCTGGGGCGCGTCCGCCGCGATGGGTGGGAGCTTCTGGGTCCGCTTGGCTTTTCTCCTCTCGCTTGGGCTGGTGCTGGGTTCCGTCGATGCCAGTCTCGGGGATGTTGATCCGAAGTACAGGTGAGAAGCATCACTGTCTAGTTCTTGATTTGTCTCCTGCTGCAGTGAATCTCATGGAATGCTTAGGAAATTCAACAAATCAGGCTTGATCTAGGGCATCATTGTTGGATTGGGCTGTGGGATTCCAGTAGTTCTTGTGCAAAAGGAGAAAGCGCTCGTGGTTGGAATTGTTTTTCATTGGTCTTCTCCTGGAACTGTAACAGAAAGCAGGTCCTTTGTGACATCAATCAAACAGTATAACAATTCCTTATAAGCGAGAAGCTTGTGCAAAATGATTTTTTAGTTATTGGTGGTGTCATATTTAATCATGTTTACATACTTTCTGTTTCCCCCTCTTGCAATACAGTTAGTCATGTGATGTGGATATACAGTCTTTTAAAAAACCATATTTGCACTGGTTTCTTGCTGTATATGTGAACTCAACTTAGGTAAAGGTGATAGTATGCCTTTAGAAGGGGTTTAGATTATCGAACTTATATCATTATACAATTCCATGTTTTGAAGTTTCCTTCCATTTGAGGTATAAGCTCTTGATAATAATTATGTATTTCAACATGATAGTATCATAGGGTCTTTGAAATCTTTCTGAGAAAAGACAATAGACAAGCTCAGATAAACCCTGTAACTCACATTTTACATGATGACAATATTTGCATAACCCTCATTAGAAAGAAGAGTAATGTATAGCCCTGCCATTCTAGATTTACCTACCTGTATGGAATCTTGTACATGCCCCAATGCCCCCAGTAGTTGTGAAATTTCTAGAATATACTCAGCTAGTTGTTGCAGCAAAAGTTCATGATTTGTGTCACAATATGAAAATGCTTCAGGTTCTGAATTGATTTAACTGGACCATAGTTAAGAGTTGTATATTGCATTGCTGGTCTCGCTGGCCTTTCAAAATTCATGTCTCTTTGCTCATCAATGTCACGGTCAAATACATCTGTTTTTCATAAGGTTGCCGCTGCCATTTCCACTCTAGTACCGTTTTCTATACTAGATTTTCCTGATTATTTGCTGTTTCACTGTGGATTAGAAGTAAATAACATATTTAATGGTACTGTTTGGTTATATCCTTAGTGTCATGGCATAGACTAAATTTTTTGTAGATTCATCTGTCATGATGCGGACAATTTTCTATTGAAACGTTGAATCACAATTAATGCATACTATTGCTTTTATTAGGATAAATTTATGTTTGATCGTCTTGTAAATTGTAAAGAGTCAAATCGTCCTAGCTGCAGCTGATGTGGATGTGGATGCTTACCTCATTATGCTTTTCTTTTGCTTAGGTATTCTTTCTTTGTGCTATGTTGACATCTTGGTGTGATAATGGATTGATTTGTAGGAATTTAGAATATTGAAATCCTATGTCATCTGATACCGTTTGATGCATGATAGGTCTTTTTGTAAAATTAAGTAACCAATAATTATAGAAGCATAATGCATAATGTGGAATGTTGGTGGTACATCCTACCAGTAAATGTGGCTTAGAGTGTCAGGTTTTCTTTCTTTGGTACCCAGGTGCCAGCACTGGGAAGAGAAGAGAGTGAGACAGACTGCAGTAGATGAGGGTTTCAGTGTTTTTTCTTAATCTGTGATAATGCATCGAGCATCGTTTATCGTTATATCTTCTTCAGGAACTGTCTGTGAGTTTAGAATCTAATCCAAAACTAACTAAAGACAAATCACTAAACTAAATACTTAGGATTGATGTCCCTAATTGGCCTTCCATGGAACTGCTTCTCATGAATCACACCGCATTTTGTGGCTTGTGTTCATGTCATTACAACAGTAGGAACTATTCGAGGCTTGCTGCTAGTAGGAACATGCACTGATGAGAAGCTGTTGGCTGTATTCTTGTATTAAGGATGGTTTTACAATTTGTATATTTGAGAAATTTTGTTTCTGAGTAAATAAGTTGCCTTTTCTTTTTATTCTTTCTAGCATTAGATAATTCTTTATACATAGTATTCATTGTGTCTAATGTAGACCTATAACAGTTTTTTTCTTTCTTATTGTCAAGTTTATACTAGCATTGTTTAGATATAAGAAGCAACTTAAGTCCATATTCCTTTCTCTATTATTACTTTCCTATTTAGTATTTATTTCTTCTGAGCTCCTTTTAATCTGCAGATCTCAAAAAAAAAAAGCTCCTTTTAATCTGCATATGCTCTACCATTAACACTCAGAGATCTTGCCAGTGACTTTAGTTAGTTTTCGCAAGATTGGGTTTCATGAAACACTACCTGAGTATCCTGTATCTATTTGGTTTCATGTTTTTTTTTTATGAAACACCAACATTCTTTGTCCATCTCTATCATAGATTATGTCGTTGACATTATGACCCTTTACTGTGACAAATCTCCATTAGCAATCTTTAGGAGTTTCTAATTTCTAATTATCTTATTTCTTATCAAACGTCAGAACTTGTGTGGAGGAATGTCAAACTACTGGTGTTATTGGGGAGAATGTCATCAGTCACTGCCAGTCCATCGAGAATCAGAATGACACATCTGTTGGAGGTTCTTGGTACAATCAGGAGCAGTGGAAGCAACTGAACTGTAAGGCAGACTGCCGATACTTCTGCATGATGCACAGAGAAGGGGAGCGGCAATCACTTGGTCTGAGCCCTGTTAAATATCATGGAAAGTGGCCATTCCTACGTGTTTCCGTTTTCCAGGTTTGTCTTCTGCTGACATGGTCCAGACTGAAACTAATTATATTTTTCGTTATTCTTTTTGACAACATGTCAATTAAACTTTTGTCTCAGGAACCTCTTTCAGCGGCACTATCTGCTGTCAACCTATTGATGCACTTCACTGGTTGGTTTTCATTTTTCCTTCTAGTGAAACACAAATTGCCTCTGAGACCCCAGACCAGGAAAACATATTACGAGTATACTAGCTTATGGCATATCTATGCAATATTATCGATGAATGCATGGTTCTGGAGCACTGTATTCCATACTAGGTATGAAGTTGCTTAGGTTATTAGCATAAAATTTTTCATTTAACTGCATCAAATAAGTTGCCTTATGCATTTGGGGTACTGTAATCTCTGGTATCTAATTTTTCATTCTTATTCCGCAGAGATGTTGACTTGACTGAGAAATTGGATTACTCTTCAGCTGTGGCCTTACTTGGCTACTCCTTAATCCTTGCACTGTTAAGGACTTTCAATGTAAAGGATGAGGCTACCAGAGTGATGTTTGCGGCCCCTATTTTGGCTTTTGTTACAACACACATCTTGTATCTTAACTTCTATGAGCTTGACTATGGTAAAAATTACTTTCACTTGTTGCTCGTGCATTTGGCATCTTTAAGCAATGTCAATCTGGTTTATATATCAGCTGCATATACCAGGTTTAGGTGGTGCCGCTCATATTACTATTCTTTGTATTACAGCAACTATGCATGTCTCCGTTACTTAGATCTATATATGTTTCCAAAATCTCAAACATCATCAGTGAACATGCTTATTTGCACAAAATTTTCATATCTGTATAAACATATTTGCATATGCTGCTTCTAACCACTCTTTTATTAGGATGGAACATGAAAGTTTGTGTGGTGATGGCTGTGGTTCAACTTCTGACATGGGCGATTTGGGCTGGTTTATCTGGACATCCATCACGATGGAAGCTTTGGATTGTTGTTTTTGGAGGAGCACTAGCTATGCTTCTTGAACTTTATGACTTTCCTCCATACAAGGGCTATGCTGATGCCCATTCATTGTGGCATGCGAGCACCATTCCTCTCACATATCTCTGGTGGAGTTTTATCAAGGATGATGCTAAATTCCGCACATCCACTCTTATCAAAAAGGCAAAGTAAGCAGAGGGCCACATATTTGACACATAGGATCTCAGAGCATCATATTTCATGGCCTACTCAAGGAATATGGGATACTCATGTTATCTGACATCACAACATCAGTATATTCCGCCCCTTGATGCCCATGTCATCAATCAGAAAGATAATTCATATTTATTGTGAACTCACGATTTTGGTCCATAGGCACAGCATCTTCTTGAGAATATCTTTGTTCATGCCCTCATGTTTCTTTTGATTAACATGGACTATCCTGTAATGCAAACAGCATATCTTTTTGGTGCTGGTGATAAATGGTTCTCTCAGCTTGCACGTCTTTGCAAAACTGGTATGAACATGATGTATTTATTTCCTCTAGTGTACAACCTTTGTATGTCCTGAACACCCTTTTTGCAGACTTTGTAGTTCTTAAATTCCCACATTGTGTAGATTATATCTGCATGTACGTCTTTGAATCTAATGGCACTGTATTTTTTGCATAAAACAAAAACCTTTAATGCCATCCCATCCCAACATCATCTTCCAAAAGCACCCATGCTTTCAGTGGTGTTTATTTGGTCGCTATCAGTCGGATCTTGCAAAAAGGAATAGGGACATGGTGCCATGCCCATTACCTGTCTGCTCTCTCGTAGAAATGGGGATAGTGGACAAAGCTTTGCAACATGGGATGTAGTGATGGACGCACATGTATGCGCACTCGTAGTCTAATGTAAAATTTCTCTAAAACTCCAGCTTTCTACACAAATCAAACAAGAGTTGTGCTCATACAAGGTTATGTCTCAGCAAAACTGAAACGTGCACTGATATTCTTACAAACAGGTTTTGACAGATAATATTGGCGATGACCAAGATTTGTACCGGATGAACAAACGAAATCCCTGTAGTGATCAACACTCCATCTCTTGTAATATGATACCCTACGGATTGAACTTTGATCCTGCAGATTGGAGGCTTAATCCAGCGGCTACTCCCATATGCGCTACTCTGATATACACTATTATACTAGTGGAACAACACCGTATGCTTTCAACGAACTGGATTACGCTTCCACTAATGTAGTCAAACTCCTCCAAATTGCAATATTCTGGCTGGTGTGTTTGGCACTAATCACGATTGTGATCTACAAAACAGAAATGCAAGTGTCCCAATTAGCGCTCTGACGACAGCTAGCTCTGGCATTCACAAGAATAGTTTTTTTTTTTTTTGTAGTGGCTTTGTTTGTCCCTTTTGCTATCAATGAATAACCCTAGGATGCAAACCTGTAGGAATGTATAGTGCTAAAAGAGAGAAACACATCCATTCTCTTTACGAAAACATATGTACTTAACCGATATGACATTGGACTCGTTAGATGTTCCTATATAGTTCTCTTTAAATTCGTTAGATGTTCTCTTTACGAAAACCTTGAATTCAGGAGCTTGTTAAAATGCCAACAACTAGTCATATATATTAATTTTCTTAAAATTTCCGATGTTAAATATTTTTTAGATAATGGAATTAAAAGTAATATCTGCCTCTGCCTCACAGAGTCCAACGATAGTAAATATAGTATTTCCTTTACGAGATATTTGTAAGGAGAACAAGTGCCATGGAAGCTGACAGCTCGACTTAGTAGTGTGTCACTGAGTTCACAGGTCAAAATTCCGTTATTATTAGGGAAAGAAACCTCCATTGAAATATTAGCTCTCGTCCCTTTCGAGTGGTTCTAATATGTGCCAGCTTCATTGTGTTGCTGCTTAATTTATGTTGCTTACTTATCCAACAGCTGTTTACATCTTAAGTAGTATGACGTAGTTTTGTTTGAACTCGTAGATGATAGCTTTATATATGATGGATTGATCGTTGACGCGTCCACTTAGTTTTGTCACATGCATAACACTCTTATGTCTTTACCTCTTCAATCGTGAAGTTTGGAAAAAATAAATGAGAAATGCTCCGGTGGAGCTGTTTTTAAAACAGCACGAATCTTAAAGCTGGATTTGTTTAATTAATGCATTATTATTTTTCCAATCTATCTGGGTCCGGCCCTGTATTACTAAGCTACTCAAGCCCACACTTAACGTACGGATCTATTCCGTATTATACATTGGTGAGTGGCGGCCGGCGGCGGCGGTTCGTCGTGCCCCCAAGGAATCGATGGAGCGCTGCATCGTTCTCTTTCGTTCGAGTTTGAGTTCCGAACTTCCGATACGCCGGAGCCGGCGACATCGTCATGCTCCGTAACATATTAATCTGCGGCAAAGCACTATGAACTCACCACGATCGCCGCCGCCGTACATGTTACATATGCATGCGACCATCCATTCATTAATCGTTGATTTGTAATCATTAGACGAGTTACTCATTTAATCTGTATAAATGTTGAGTATCGTCATACATGTATACACAGTGGAAGGCCCGTATGCGTTGAGCAGGGTTGGCCTGGCCCAGATGGATTAATAAAAATAATCAAACTGTTTAATTAATCAACTATGCTTTAAGATTCATGCTACTTTTTAAAAACAGCTCCACCGGAGCATTTCTTAAAATAAATATATCGATGTTCACTAGAAATTAACCACGAAAGGAAAAAAAAACATAGGGCGAGAAAAAAAAACAACCAAACCTATCAACAGCATGTACCTTAAGATCTTTTATCATGTACTAATGTTGTCAGAATCACTTATATATTATGACCAAAATATCCCTGACGCAAAACAACACACATCTGATTTGAGTTACAACAGGAGTTTTAAAATTTAATACAAATATAGTCATAACTCATTTTCAGGGTTGTAAACTTGAAATTGCTCATACACACCTTCTCTAAAACTTTTAGTTGTATACGGTGTGTTAATTTCAATCTTCACTGAGGTCTTGAAACATACTACTACTAAAGAACCTCTCACTGGTTCAGTTTACTTTTCATTGAACAAGCCGTTCTAATATCAAACATTTCGATCCGTAGTTCAAGGTTAGTGATATTAGACCACGATTTACTATTCATGTAATGCAACTTTGAATCGAACCTTTGGATCCAACACTCTTCTTATTTTCTTACTTTCACCTGCCGTGTCGTATCTGACTATTGTTAATATCCAAGAATTGCTTACACTACAAGAAAAATGGCGGTAGAATAATATTATGTACTATCTTCAGTAAAATTGTAGTTTTCTCTTCCGGAACAAATTATTTTTGAGTGAATATGTTGCAGAAAATAAACTAGCATGCTAACCAAGTTTATATAACTGATAAATAATGTAATGTTTATATTAATGGGAAAAGAAAGACATTTTTTTACATTGCTAAATAAGCTGAACTGATGGATCTTGATGGGGAAAGCGATAAGCACATATTATATGCTCACTCTCTTCACCTGAGAGTATTATTCTACAAGCAAGTAGCCCCGCCCTGGGCTATATGTTTATGTTCGGATTCTGATATGCATGTATTTTATTCCGTAAGCATGCTTTCGCACTGATACGACACGCTTTGTCTAGCACCACTGGGCCGTACACACATGCTAACTCCATTTAATTTGACAGTCTAGCTAGATCTACCTCGTTGCTCCAGCACATCCCAGAGTACGACTTTGAAAGTACACAACCATGTGTTTCTTGCATTATTAGTCATTTTCCATTACATTGCATTGATCTTTGTAACATTAGTAACTGAGGTAGACGGATGAGCTGCCAATCATGTAATAATGCCCTGTAGCTCTGTTTGAAACAAAGGCGTGTATTTTTTTCATTATCTAAAATATACCATCCATCTCGTTGCATCACTATTTAGTAGTACTAGATAGATTTGATCGCCGTTGTGTTGGTCCCGGCCTAAGACCTTTGCTGGAAAAGAACAGAAGTTCCACATTTACTGGTTGCTGTATTAGGTGTGAGCAAGGTTTACATAACCGAACCGACCGGTAAAACCGGTCAGAATCGGTTCATCGATTAACCGGAAAACCAGAAAAACTGGCCGGTTAACAGGCAAAATTCGATTTGAAGAATGGACGATCGGTAACCGGTTAACCGGCCAGTTATATAGGTTAACCGACCGGTTTTAGTGGTTAACAGGTTGGTTTTATCAGTTTTAGTGATAGAATTTCAAAAACAGATTTTTAAATTCACATTTTTTCAATTTTCGTGCTTAACCATGGTTTCATCGGTTAACTGAACGGTTTTTCGGTTAACCGGTCGGTTTTACCGGTTTCGATGGACATAGATTTTTTAAAATTTTAAAAATATTTAAATCAAAACTAGCGGTTAACCAGTCGACCGAGGTAACCGGTCCGGACCTGGTGGTTAACTGGTCGGTTAACTACGGTTTTGTTAACTCTGGGTGAGAGACGATGATCAATCTAAATGATATATTTTTTTTAAACACAGTACATCCGTAAATACTTGCAAACAAGATACCCGCTACTATTAACATATACATATACCCTATCCCGATCAGCACCTCTAAAAAGACTGAACCGACTAATCTAGAGATTCATAAAGGCACCATGGGTGACTCGGCATCCAAAATAATTACTAGTCATAAGTGCAACATCCATGTCTGGTTCGATATTTGAACCATCCAAACTGTCCTAGGAGTATATGATAAGCTAAATAAGTAGTAGTAAACTAATATTCTTCATGTTAGGACATAGGATTATTGGTTCCCACTAACCATGTGTACGGTTAACAAAACCTGACCCACCTGGCAATGCAGAACCACATCATTCGAATACTCAATCATACAATTCAATCGAGCCGAAAGATCAGTCCACATGCTGCTTATTGGACGTCTGCATCATATAGTGCCCATGCCCCCCAAGAAGTATCTCACCGAAATACTCCCGGCCCTAAGATCCTAAATATAATCAAGTTCATTTGAAGTTGTGCTTTGTCATTTTAATTTTGATCATAAATAGTCGAAAGGTTATATAGCTTAATAATAGCACCATCATTGTTGGATTCATCATACAAGTACTTCAAAAATATATAAATAATTTAAAACTATGTTCATTTGAAAGAATATATTGCTGCAGATAGTGTGCGGTCAAAGTGTCATATGGAATGGAAGACATGTATTTTTTATCGGACTGTCAGAGGGAGTACTTGGCATACTAAGAGTATCTCCAAAAGCTTCTTAAAAAATTCATCCAAAAAGAGTGTTTTGGGAAGTAGTTCTAAAATTATTAAAAAGAAGTTGTCTTGTCTCCTCCAACAATTCTCTCTAAAAATAGATCAGGAAAACTTTTGATTTAGTGAAAAAATAAATCTGTGAGTTTTTTAAAAGAGCTGTTGGAGATGTTTTTTTAAGACTAAATTTCATTAATTTAATTTAGAAAGAACTTTTGAGGAGCTTTTGGAGATGTTCAATTTCAATCAACTTTCCACCAAAATACTCTCTACACACACAGATCTCTTTGCTGCCCACGCTATCCATTAGAAAGGGAAATTATGAAAAGTAAAGGGGAAGGTAATAATCGTCACACGGGGAAACACACCCTTACCTGTTTACTGGACTTGTTACCAGATAAACCATCAGCCTGCGTGACAGAGTTCGCAACATCTCGCATCTATAAATCCGAGGCTGGAAACGCCAGGAGAGGTAAGCGAACAAAAACGAGGCATTCTTGAGGCCTGCGTGTTTTTGTGCCTAGCCTGGAAACAGCTGTGGAGAAATAGAGAGAACCGAGGCAGAGAGAAGGAAGGCACCGGAAGCTGGGAAACCTTCCTTCCATGCATGTTGCCAAAAAACGCCTCCGAAAAATCCCTAGATATACGCGGCGAACACGTTTATCTCCTTTCCCACACCTCCATCTCTCTCTACTTCTTCATCAAGCCAGGCGCCCGGCATTCTTAAGCGGCTTGCTGGATTCAGGGATTTGTCCAGCACGTCGACAGGCTATATATCTAGGTGCGTCCATGGATCCTTCTTTTCCATGTTTTTCCAGTAGAATAATTCGAGATGATGCGTGTATTTACCTATATATATATGAATATATCTGATTTATTTTGTACTGCTTGACTTGTTTGCTTCTCACAACAAGCTCTTGCTCCATGCCTGACACTGATTGGGCTTCTATATTTCGACTATTATTTTCTGTTTATAAAGAATTTGGATCGGAATTTATTTTTCTGTTGTTGTGTCTATACCGTGCTCCGTAGTGACTGACGAAGTATCAGTGACTCGTCTGCTCTTTGAATGTGAGTCGGAGGTCATGCAGACTTGATATTTTTTGAAAACATGGTGATTGATGAAGTATTAGTGACTCGTCCACCTTACTACATGATCTTAGAGCATCTCTAAAATCTCTTTAAAAATTTTCTCTAAATCAAATTAATAGGATTTAGTCTAAAAATCATCTTTAACAGCTCTTCTAAATAACTTACAGATTTATTCTCTTACTAAATTCTCCTCATTTATAGCTAGAAATGAGGAGAAAATTGGAGATCCTAATATTTGTATTTAGAAGAAAATTAATATTGTTATGATCTCAGATGCTGACATGGCCCAATTAAAAGTTTTTTTGATCTATTTTTAGGGAGAACTGTTGGAGGAGACAAGAAAACTTCTCCCTAATAATTTTTAGACTGCTTCCAAAAACACTCTTTTAGGGTCAATTTTTTTGGGAGCTTTTGAAGATGCTCTTAAGGTATTTAAACTAGTTGATTGACAGATAATACCTCAATATAATATAGAAAGTACAGGTCTCGCACTGAAATCCCAATTCGTCTTTCTTCATCAATTCAGATCGATCAATTAGTTAGTGCATAGTAACTTAACAGTTTTAGTTTTTGACACTTTATAAGTTGAGAATACTATAAAAAAAAATAAGTACATGGTCCAATAACGTGACATGTACAAGATGGAGAAAACTTGTCTTAGTGTTGTACATCTTTAAATAATTAAAGTTCAACTGATGATTCATGACTGGTGCACACTGAGACAAACAAGGAACCATTGTACCGTTTTATCATAACATTATCGGTAGTCTCGTGCCAATTCCAGAATAGACACCTAGCAGAACCTCATTTTTATTTTCCCTGATGGCGGCCAAGAGTCAAACCAAAAGGAATACATCAGTTAAATAACTTGCTGACAAAACCTTGTCTTTCAAAAATTGCGAACCTCTACGGGTAAAAATTTGCAAAGACCTTTGATCCTTTCCTCATTTTGTTTTTAAAAGTACATATCGATAGAAGTCCTTTGATCCTTTCCTCATTTTGTTTTTAAAAGAACATATCGATAGGTGGCTGCCATGGGATGGTATTATTGAATCCACTGAAAAAGCTGTAAGTAAAGGAGCACTATTACAAAGTAGCTATAAATGGTGGATATAGCAAAGATACGGAGCACATCAGGAATGCATCTTTTTTCTGTATGATCCAGCACGGCGGCGAGAGTGATTCTGTTCCTGTGTGGACTGTGGTAGTCGCTGGCATAAAGGCGACTATTAAAAGGGAATCGATGGAATAGGATTCCTCCGATCCGACAATGCGCAGCGCTTGCTAGTGGATTGATAGGACCGTATAGCAAGTACAGATGACACATGAATATCGATGGAGGACAAGAAAGATGGACCATCCAACACCAGTGCCAAGAGAGTCCATACAGTAACATGATCAACTCAGATTTTATTTCCCTCCAATTCTTTTAACGTTTTTTTCGGTGGGCGATGGCGCCGTGTTCTCTTGTCGGAGAAAGCAAGAAAAAAAAAAACGTATGGCGTCCGTCCTCTGCATGGGATTCCAGGTCAGCCATGCAACCAACCAGATGTGGATGTGTCATGTGTGTAGTGGCGCGGCGTGCCAGTGGAGGAGGACGACATCCACGCCCAACAAAATCTCTCCCAGGACCCTGCTGCCTGCCCCAACCACGTGGCTCTGTAGCTTTGATTGGTTTGGCCAAATTTTTCCTTGAAGGTTCCTGACTTGCTAGTTGCTGCTGCTATCTCCCCCAAATCCATTATTGTCCTTCCGAGAAAGACCTCGCCTCACTCATCTCGAATCTATAGAATGCTTATCAAATTTAATACTTAAAATATAGATACAATAGAAACATCTAGAACAACGTGGGATTCGATGGATCTGCTGTACGGATGGACGCGTGAGTGGAACTCTGTGTTTTGCTAGCTCTCGTTTGACCACCAGCAGAAACCATCGCGGATATGTGGAACATGCTTATTTTACCCATGGTTTGTTCAGCGTGGGAACCGTTGTGTGTAAACATTACCGGACGCGGTCTGGCCGCCATGTTTAGGAACCCGGCCAGTCCAGTCCAGCGCAGCACGCCCCTAGCTACAAAAATAGTGGTAACCCGGCCGGTTGCTGCGTAGCTTGCTTCTCTCCCCGGCGACCGGCGCCGCGCCGCCACCTTGACCATCTCTCCCGCCGCCGGCCCTGCTAGCTCTACGTCCCTGGATCACTAGCTCCTTCCCTTCCACGCCGCATTGCGCGCCGCCGGCTCTCCCTTGCAGTGGACGCCTCCGTCTCCCCTCTGGCTGGCTGGTGAGGATGTATCCATCCATCTTGTTCGATGCCGTTCGATTGCTTGCTTTGGTTATTAGTCAATTGATTTGTTCCAGCTGCTGGTTAGCTGTAGCTCGATCGCCGCTGGCCGATCAGATTTGTTTATTGCCTGACCACACGGCGCCGTGTGCGCCGCCGAGAGCACTAACTTATTTTAACTATTACTGCTATAGAGATATGCATAGTACTAGTATCTTATCCCTGCACGCGTCGCACTGATTAGATGAGTCGGAACATGGCGCGGATTAAGGCGTCACGTCCCCGCGTTTGTCAATCGACGCCGGTCACTATATTCTAATTACGTGCAAAAGGCAACAGCCGGGTGTCCAGCTAATCATGGGTCGATCGGTGCCAAAGATAGACCTCACACACTACGTACTACTAGAGGCTTAAAATTCGTTTGACTTGTAATTTTAGCTGGCACGGGGGCATGTCATTGTGCTTCGACTGCGCGCCACACGACGTGGACCAGCCAGTTCCGTCCGTCACCAGTCGGAGCCTTCTGGCTCGAACCGGCCGGCAGCTGGCTCGTTAGATGTGGTACAGTATAATGGATGGATTCGGCGAGAGCGACGCTAGCTTCTCCGGCCGTGTGGACGGGAGAGGAAGCGTTATTTCCATGCCCGATCCGTCGCGTCCGGAGCCGTGACGGTGCCTGCCTCGCTCGCGCCGCCCTTTCCTTACACATCCTGGTCCTGCAGCGCACAGTCAGTGCATCATGGGACGACGACGTGTGCTCGTCATCGTCTCCGAGTTGAAGTTTGTTGCTGCCTGTACATGCTATTAATTCATACTTGGCACTCAACTGTGGGACCGTGACGGGGGAGGAGAGGATCTCCCGTCGCGCCACCTATATGGCTCTACTATAGCCGTGTCCTTATTGCCCGGATTTCGCACATTTTCGGGGGAGAGTTTCCGCCGTTGGGCAAACTCTAGTCTACATCTGGATTGCATGTGGCGAGTACTGAATGGGAGCAGTAAGCATCACCCTGAGACGTCGGCTGCAAATCCACGAATAAAAATAGGCGTAGCATCTTTACACTTGGCCACTAATACACAACGTAAGAGATATGCCTTGTTGTTCATTGAAAGTGACACGTACTTGTAGCTTCACCATCGAACCGCTAACGTAAGATCTCATCTGGTATTTATTTATTTTTGGTTTTCACCTGCCATTTTGCCTTATAAAGCATGAAAGTGTTGCTCTGACAACCCTTAAAAACGAAAGGTGCCATCGATAACAGCCTGACGAAACCGAGTAACGGACGCCGAATGGTTATTACCTGTTGTGCATAAGCATAACAACAACTGGTAGGATGTGAAACGCGCATATGTGTACTTGTCACACTAATCTCCCAGTTCTTTGATGTGTCTGTCGCGTGGCATGCCATGCCATGTCTGATTGGCTGGTGTACCGGTGCCAGCCAAGCCATCGCTTGCAGCCTGTCTATCTAGCTAACAACAACTCAGTCAGCAGAACCGTCCAGATATCTCCCGAGATTTGTCATAGCTTGCAGCCAACAATCCTGTTCATTCGGATCCTAGTAGTTAATTGGAGTTGGAAGCAGTTCTCCAGCTCGACATCGACACTTGGATCGATTGTTCTTCTGTTGATTTGCTCTGACTAGTTTGGCTGGTATACTAGTAATTTTAAACCTTTTCTTTTTTCTCTCTTTTGCCCTGTCGCTCTACATCTGTTCTCTGCTTTAAATAAATGGGCAGTCCTCAGGTCTCACTCTGTCTCGTGTCCGTCTTCGTGTGTCCGCCGTGCAGGTCGCAATGGAGCAATCTAACGGCGGCAAGCAGAACGGCTCCGTGCCGTTGCTTCTCGCCGAGGTTGAGGTCGCCAACCTGGCTGGCTTCGACGTCACCCCAACGCCGAGCCCCAAGGACGTCGTCTCGAGCCCGCTCCCGCCGCTGAGCCCGAAGCCCCCGGCGTCCCGGCCCGGCGTGCCGCCTCTTGACCGCGTGCCAATTCCGCCGCTGGAGTCGCCGTTCCAGGCGCCCGGGTACCGGTCCGTGCAGCCCCACTCCATCAGCCTCCCTGCCTCGCCCAGCGGCTTCGGCCCTGCCATGCCCATCATCCCCGTAGTACCCGGCCCGGGCGACCCGAACGACCTCCGGAGGCAAGCCATGATGGCCAACGCGACGCGCGAGCAGCAGCAGCACGGCTCGGGCGACAAGGGCGTGCGGTTCGAGTCGCAGCAGCAGCAGCAGCAGGGCACCAAGGTGGTGTTCCGGTCGCAGCCCATTCCCGGCGGGCAGCCCGCGCGGGTTGATAGCAGCAGGCCGGGCGGCGGCGGTGGTCGTGGCAACAGGGCCATGAGCCGTGACAGGCGCTACGACTCGTTCAAGACGTTCTCCGGGAAGCTCGAGCGGCAGCTGACGCATCTCGCCGGCGCGCCGGAGGTGCACGAGGAGGAGGAAGAATGCGGCGACGACGCCATCAACGGGCACCGGTCCACGTCCCTGCCCAAGGTCGATCGCTTCTTCGCCGCGCTGGAAGGCCCCGAGCTCGACAAACTCAAGGTACGGTGACGCGTGTTCATTCTCATTCTCTATTTTTCTTTGTCAATATCCAACAGTTATTACTATACTCTTATCGTTTTTAAATTGTTGTCGCCGTTAACTTTTTTAGTTAATTTTAACTATTCATCTTATTTAAATTATTTTTTAAAATATCATATATGTTATGTTGTTATAGTTTATTTTATTATAAAAAAATTTAAAATATAACTTAAAAATTTTCATATTTTAAATAAGATAATTGATTAAAATCAAATAAAAAAATCAACGGCGCAACAATTTAAGAACGAAAGGAGTACTCTGTTTTCAGGGAGGAGCTTATGAAATAGCAGTAACAAGAACTGTTTGCTTGTGTTCAGTCGTCCGAGGACCTGGTGCTGCCGTCGGACAAGACGTGGCCGTTCCTGCTCCGGTTCCCCGTCTCCGCGTTCGGTATCATCCTGGGCGTGAGCAGCCAAGCCATCCTCTGGAAGAACATCGCCACGTCAGCGCCCACCACCTTCCTCCACGTGAGCACCAAGGTGAACCTGGTCCTGTGGATCATCTCCGTGGCGCTGATGGCGCTCATCACCGCCACCTACGCGCTCAAGCTCGTCTTCTTCTTCGAGGCGGTGCGGCGCGAGTACTACCACCCGATCCGCGTCAACTTCTTCTTCGCGCCCTGGATCGCGTGCCTCTTCCTCGCCATCGGCGTGCCCTCCTCCGTGGCCACCTCCCTCCCGCGGTGGCTCTGGTACGCGCTCATGGCGCCCGTGCTGCTCCTGGAGCTCAAGATCTACGGCCAGTGGATGTCGGGCGGGCAGCGCCGGCTGTCCAAAGTGGCCAACCCGTCCAACCACCTGTCCGTGGTGGGCAACTTCGTGGGCGCGCTGCTGGGCGCGTCCATGGGCCTCAAAGAGGGCCCCGTCTTCTTCTTCTCCGTCGGCCTGGCCCACTACACCGTGCTCTTCGTCACGCTCTACCAGCGCCTCCCCACCAACGAGACGCTGCCCAAGGAGCTCCACCCGGTCTTCTTCCTCTTCGTGGCCGCGCCCAGCGTCGCATCCATGGCGTGGGCCAACATCACGGGCGAGTTCGGCCTCGGCTCACGGGTCGCCTACTTCATAGCCATGTTCCTCTACGCCTCGCTCGCCGTGAGGATCAACTTCTTCCGCGGCTTCAGGTTCTCCCTCGCCTGGTGGGCGTACACGTTCCCCATGACCGGAGCAGCCATCGCCTCCATCCGATACTCCACCGTCGTCGACAACACATTCACCAAGGCGCTCTGCGTCGCGCTGTCGCTCATCTCCACGCTCACCGTCACGGCGCTCTTCGCCACCACGCTCGTGCAGGCGTTCGTGCTCAGGAACCTCTTCCCCAACGACATCTCCATCGCCATCACCGAGCGAAAGATGAAGCCAATCATGGAGCTGCACGAGAGCAGCTGCGACGACGGTAGCAGCGGCCATAGCAATGACAATGACATCGAGGCCGGCGCTGCGCCAGAGAAGAAGTAGAAATTACTATACCACAACCACAACTGAAGAAGGATCAAGCAACAAGACTGCACACCAAGGTCGCTGCGTGGAACATGACGCCACCCTGTTCTTGCATTGCTTCCTCGTTGCTATGCCTGGGTGGAATAGATTGCTTGCATGTTTTGGCGGTGTAGAGAGGGGAGAGGATTTTCATCTGTCGCAACAAATACGCCCAGTAAACTACTACTTGTACAGAGTGGATTACGTCGCGTGTTATGATCACCATCAAAAAAGATTTTGCATGTTATTTCTCTTTCACGTTTGAGTCTGTCTCAAATTCTTACCTTTGCCAACAAGGGAAACTTGAGGAATGATTCTGCTGTGGGAGACTAAGGTAAATCCGATTGAAATCCATCAGTTTCAATGCAGCTTGACCATCAGTTTCAACAAGAAGAAATTACTACCACAACCACATCTTGGGCCAACTAATCAAGAGTGTCCTAGCTAGGTACTATAACAGTGATGGCACAGGTGCTTAACGTTGAATCTAGGAATTTTTTGTTGCAGGGTTAAGAATTGAGTTCAAAAGTCATATATCTTTCTGCAATCTGCATTTGTTCCTGCTTTTTTCTCTTTTTAGGTTGTTTACCCACACGACACTTTCATGCTACTTTTTGGCCCTAGTATTAGTCGAATCCTTGGTCCATCACGGGAATCAGAAATAATAGGATATTTTCATAAGCATATGTACTTTGCATTTCTTTCGGGTTTTTTTTTGTGAGATATTGAGGTTTTAGGCTAGGTGATATTTTTTTTTGTTGCACTAGTGTTTTGGGATTTAATAGGTTATTTAGAACATGTTGCATGTGTATGATCTTGCTAGTTCCTCCTTGGCTCTATCTCTAGGAGGCTTGGTACCCTTGTTGCAGAGATTTACTTTTTGTTTCGCATAAACTGTTGTGATGTGTTCTGACATATTCTTCACAAACATTGATGATTAGTGGTGCAAGACCAAATCTAAGATGATACAGCATACCTTGATTTCATCCTAACCATTTTATTATGGGAGTGTCTAATTTTCAATTGATTGAAAATAGAGGTTTCTTTCAATCACTGCTTTTAGCCCTTGGATCTAGATCCAATAGATACAAAAAGACAAAACTTTTTTATAGTCTATACATAACACTAATTAATAAAAATAATCCTATAAATAAAAAATAACAAATAAAACAATATTTCTGTGCTCTCTTTTCAATCGATTGAAAAGAAGCATTCCCATTTTATTATTCGTTATACATTTGACCATATCACTTGTTGAATCATCATATCACTTGATTTCGCTGCACTGGGTCACTTAAGTTCATACTCTCACGGTTGAAATCCCACTACTAATGTTCTTCAGCCATGTTGGAGCTATGAATCTATGGACGAAGAGGTGGTGGTTTGTGTGGCCTTAGTCAAAGTGGATTGAAACCTATGTGCGAGGCGGGCTAGGCCACGGGATGCATTGCGTACACCGAGCCCATCTCGATGCAGTTGGGATTCTAAAAACAAACAAAAACAAAATCTAGATGCAGTTGGGCTAGATCAAGATGGAGCCCATCTGTATATGTAAACTATATGGACTCACCTTTCCCAGCAACAGCGAGTCAGCGAGTCCAAGCAGTAGCGCCCAGCCGCGCGGGAAGCCAGAATACCTCTCCCGCCACCCGCCTCCTTGCCAAATGCCCGCCCCACCGCCGCCGCCGCCGCCGCGGCAGGACTTCCCGGCGTTCCCGTTCACCCCGTACCCGATCCAGAGGGATTTCATGTCCTTCCTCTACGGTGCCATCTCCTCCGGCCCCGGATCCCTCGCCCTCCTCGAGAGCCCCACCGGTGAGTGAGCAACCGCCACCTCCCCCTACTCCCTCATCGCCGCCGCTCTCGAAATCCTAAGTTGCTAACGAATTATCGACGCCGATTTCGCCTTTGGCAGGCACCGGCAAGACGCTCAGCATCATCTGCAGCGCGCTCCAGTGGCTAGTCGACCACCGCGCCGCCGCCGCCGACCCAGCACGGGCCCAGCCCAGGGGCGCCGATGGCCCCGGTGAAGACGACGAGCCCGATTGGATGCGGGATTTCACTCCGCTTTCGCAGCTGCCGGAGAAGGAGACCAGGAAGAAGAAGCCTCCTGCTGCGAGGAAAACGGCGGGTTCAGCGAAATCGGACGGGATTGGGGAGGAATGCGTCGACGGCGATGAGGGGGAGTTCTTGCTGGAGGAGTACGAGAGCGACAGCGAGGATGGCGCGACGAAGGGGGCGGGTAAGAGGACGCATTGTGGTGGTAGCAGTAGCAGCGAGGGCGAGGACGAGGATGCAGAGGAAGAAGAGGAGGTGACGCCCAAGGTTTACTTTACGAGCCGCACGCACTCGCAGCTCTCTCAGTTTGTCGGGGAGCTCAAGAGGACGGAATTTGGGGGCCGGCTCAGGACGGTGTGCTTGGGGTCCAGGAAGAACCTGTGCATCAACAAGGGTGAGCAATCTGTTAAACATCCTGCTTTACTTTTACTACTATCGCTATCAGTGTCAGCAACGGGTTGATGCGTGATTATGCCTTCAGATGTTCTGAAGCTGCGCAGTGTGAACCGGATTAACGACAGGTGCTTGGAAATGCAGAAGAACAAGAAGAACAGCAAACTTAAGGTATCCCTGATATGATCTCTTTGGATTGTAATTCGTTTGAAAGATTTAACGGTGGATGCTACCTACGACTTTCACTCTGCTGCCATATTTTGTTATTTCATTACATCTTGCTGCTTAGGTGGCTACTAGCCTACTAGGTCTAATTAGTATTGTTTCATGACCTCAACAAGTTTTGTAACTTGAACTTATAATAATAATAATGACAACAATTAACACTACAAATGGTACAAAGTGCATTGTTCAACATTTTTTGATGTTTGGCTGTCCTAATTATGCTTGCTTAGCATCTCCACTCAACCATATGATGTCATTTGGCATTTATTTCATTACTACTGGTTCATTCATTGGTCACGAAAATGCAGGTTGAAGGTGAAAAGAGAAAGACGTGCCAAGCTAAGACCTCTTGCGGCTGCCCAATGTTAAGGAATAGAAATTTACAGAAAGAGTTCAGAAGCGAAGTATTAGACGAAGGTGCATTGGACATCGAGGATTTGGCAAGGATAGGAAAGAGGATTGGAACCTGTCCATACTATGGCTCACGCAGCTTGGTCCGCTCAGCTGACCTTATAGTCCTTCCTTATCAATCTTTATTATTGAAGTCTGCTAGAGAATCACTTGGTATTAATCTGAGGAATAGTGTTGTCATCATAGATGAGGCTCACAACTTAGCAGATTCCCTGACTAGCATGTACAACTCGAAGGTCACATCTTCTCAGGTTATTCTCCCTCTTAATTTGCCACTGTGTAACAATCTGGCTAAGATATTTTTTGCTCTAAGCTTTCTGTATCAATATTTTATTATCAAGTGCCGACTGTATTGCCTCTCATTTCTCACAAGAAACATAATTGACAAATCTACTGTGCATCCTTCTTTTCATTTGTTGCTAATACGTAGTTCCATATTTTGTATCCTTAATGCACATTCAGCAATGTTCTCAAATAAAAAGGGCATTATGAGAAATTTGTGTATAAAGGGTCTTCATTGTAGGATCCTGCTGCTATCATGTTAACTTGGCTTGTATATTGGGTTATATGGCACAACATTTAGATCTTAAATATGATATTGTCCAGTTCAGATTCTGTGGTAACATTTGTTTGGAAAGGAAAGCTCAATAGTTAATCATTTGATCATTCCTTCTGAAACTGGCCACTTCAGATGATTACAAGTTTGGTAACCTTGAAGTTCAGAAAATAAGCTTCATTGTGGTATTCTTATTTTTGTACCATAACCTCAATATCTGATTTTGGTTTTCATTTCGTATGGTTAGTTGAAGGCAGTTCTTTCCCAACTTGAGGCATACCTTGATCGATTTCACAATGTTTTGGGAGCTGGAAATCGAAGATACATCCAGACCTTGACAGTGTTAACACGGTCTTTTCTGCGAGTTTTGATCAATGGCCAAGACAGTGCTTGTGCTACGACTTCTATGACGATAAACCAATTCTTGTTTTCCCTTGACATTGATAACATAAACATCGTAAAACTTTGTCAGTATGTGAAAGAAAGCAATATAATTCACAAGGTGATAATTTTCTTCCACTACACTTCCATTCAATGATCATATGCTACACCGTTTAACTGTTGTTTTTCAGGTTAGTGGATATGCCAACAAATTAACTGGTAGCAAGGATGGTGCATATCAGTCTGATCTCCAGCAGGAACATAAGGATGGTGCATATCAGTCTGATCTCCAGCAGGAACATGATGAAGGCAGCAGTGTAGCATGCTTTCAAGCATTGGCAGATTTTCTGCGCTCCCTAGTGAACTGCAATGATGATGGAAGAATCATAGTTGCAAAGCCAAAGCTCATTGAACAAACTGAAGCAGGATATCTTAAATTTGTGATGCTTTCTGCAGAAAAAATATTTTCAGAGGTACTGTTTTTTCTTTACTTCATTTGTTGTTGCTTGGTACAAATTAATTATTATTTTAGAGGGTCTTTGTTTGTTTCTTTCATGGTGCAGGTTACACGTGATGCATATGCTGTTATTTTGGCTGGTGGAACCCTCCAGCCTATCGAAGAAACTAGGCTGCGCTTGTGCCCAAGCTTGCCGAAAAGAGAGATCAAATTCTTCACATGCAACCATATTGTTAGTCCTGAGAGCATACTTCCGATATCAGTTACACGTGGACCCTCAGGCATGCCATTTGATTTCAGCTACAAGTCAAGGAGCTCACCTGCAATGGTTTGCACTTCGTACTTTAAACCTAGAGTCATCTCCCTGTTTGTTTCGGGCACATTAGCATATATGGTGAATTAGAGTTGTATGTATTTAACTTGCAGTAAGAAAAAATCTGTTTTCCATTAATATCAATGTAAAAGTATTTAAAACGGCAGTTTCAGGGCATGTGTCACCTTAGTTGACTTGTCTGCAGGAAGCAATCTAAGAATTGTATATAACATTGTGTCAAAAATTCAAAATGTATCGACAAGCTACTCTTGCATAATTGTGCTCCTTTTGTTCATCAGTATTGCATTGTTTGATCCCTTTTGAAAGCATGTCCATAAATTTGTTTCATTTTCTTTTTGAAAAAATGTGGTCTGTCCAGACCAGGGGTAAGCTCTGTTTATGTAGTTTAAGTCCGTGTTATCAGGTGCTTCTTTTATTATTTTGTTCACTTCACTTATCATGCAGCATATTTGTTGGCCTGGTGCCGGGGACCTCAGCCCACGGCACTAGAAGAGGACCTACTCTTCTTATTTCTTGCCTACCCTTCTATTGGTCTTACATGTTAGCCAGAGACAATGATCAGCTAACCTAAGCAACAAATTAATAATCGCCATGTCTAAACAGCCTGGGATAAACCTACTAATCGATATTTATCTAATCTATATGAAATGACTTTATTATCATTATCCCCTTGTATTATGGCTTACACACCACAAATCCACACACTACACCACTCCCCGAAGATTGCTCATCCTCGAGGTGTCCTATATTGGTTTCATTGCCCTGCTGTGCACCACATGCTGGTTGAGCCATATGCGCCTGCTGCTGCTGCCTTGCTGCCTTTTGCCTTGCCACATGACCATTGTGCTACCCAAGATGTGGAGTGTAAGGCCCGGGATTATATTATATTTAAAACATTTCTTGGTTTGTGCCTAATCTTATTTTTTTATGTGTACAGGTTGAAGAGCTTGGGCGTTTCATTTGCAATATAGTGACAATTGTGCCTCAGGGAGTTGTTGTGTTTTTCGCTTCGTATGAGTATGAAAAGCGTGTGTATGATGCATGGACGGCTGCAGGTACTATTTCCAAGATTTCTAGGAAGAAGCATGTTTTCAGAGAGCCAAAGAACAGTGCTGATGTAGAGGGTATCCTCAGCAGATACAAGATGGCAATTCAATCATGCAGTGCAAGGTCACAAGAAACAGGCATCAATGGGGCACTTCTATTAGCCGTTGTTGGTGGTAAGATTTCTGAAGGCATAAACTTCAGTGATGGGATGGGTCGATGTGTTGTTATGGTTGGATTGCCTTATCCGAGTCCATCTGATGTTGAGCTGATAGAGACGATAAAGCATATAGAAACTATTTCAAGCTCATTTTCAGTTGGGGATAACAACACATCAGGTAGCAATTACGATGATGAATGTGCACTTCAGCTTGGCTATGATGTGCTAAGAAAATGCAACAAAGGAGGAAGAGAATACTATGAGAACTTGTGCATGAAAGCTGTGAATCAATCCATTGGTAAGTGCTTAGATGTTTAACATCTTATGTCAACATTCTTGGTGTAATTTCATGCATGTAAATATTTGGTTGCAGGCAGAGCAATTAGGCATATAAATGATTATGCTGCAATGTTGTTGGTTGACTCCCGTTATGCACGCGCTTCATCAAGCAGGAGTTTTTCCTCTCCAACTGACAAGCTACCTCAATGGATAAAAACACAACTTGCTTGTGCTCAAAACTATGGAGAAGTACATAGACTGTTGCATCAGTTCTTTAAATTGAATAAACAAAAGTGTTGAAATATTGCAGAACACTTTGTGCAGGCATTGGAAGAGTTTAGCAACAAACATATGCAGGCTTCTGTTGTTTTCTTATGTCATAGAATTTCATTTCTGTTATATTAATTTTATGAATGATGACTGCTTATGAACAAGACTGCTGAAATTAACGTTACAGCATTTCTGCGAAGGACATAAAGTTGGATGATTGCATACGTCAGAGGGTGCTTTGGAATGAATAATTTGATTATATCCTGATCATTTTTAGAAAAATTCATGCCCAGATTTCTTGTTATCAAATTGTGTCAAAATAAGTAATAAAATTATTCAGCGAGTGTTATGAGAATAAAATTAGTCCTGGATCCTTATCATAGTTCAGACTTATTTGAGAGTAATAAAAAGACATCAGCAGAAAGAAAATCCTTGTATTATTTTGGTACAATTTTTATGATTATTAAAAAAAATTAAGTGTGATACATGATCCTTTCAACGTCTTTAAGGATCATACACTAATTTTTAGGATTAGTGTATGTTTCATATCCTTAAGATCTACTCACTCTGTTCCAAAATTGTTGTCGTCATTGACTTTTTTTTATCAACTTTGACTATTCGTCTTATTCAAAAAATATAATATATTGTTTCATAATTTGTTTTATCACTAGATAAAATTTAAATATAACTTATAACTTTTCATATTTGAATAAATATTTTGAATAAGACGAATGATCAAAAGTAATAAAAAAAGTCAATGTCGACAACAATTTTGGAACAGAGGGAGTATAATAGTAAAGTGATTTTCAACTATGCAATTTGATTTTTTTTTCTATCTGTTTGGCTTGTTAAAGAAAAAATATATAAAAATTTACCAAAATAACTCCAAATTTCAGTTATGTTAGATCAGCTAAGTTCCTATCAATATATAACCTGTCTTGTGATCCTAATGTGATGATTTTGAAGATAACTTTGATTCTCTACTTTCTAATTTGATTATTGCCTATTTAGTTGGTGACTAGAGATCCACAGCTATGCGACACTATACGTGTATACACCGAGCCGATACTAATGCGGTGAATGTCTTTTTTTTAAAAAAAAACAATATACACAAAATTAAAAATATACATATAATTCAAAACACTTAAAGATCTATTGCAAATGTATGACATGAGTCTCAATTAAGAGATGGAACGAGCACTAAAGGTCCAATGACTAAAGCTCATGCACAATGATTTCATTTAGAGGTGAGTTCGTTGCTATATTCTTGGTTATATGTCACTTCTGAAAATGGTTTGCTACCTCATAATTATATTATGATTAGGAACCATAGAGAGGACCATGAGATGATGAGAGAAGGGCTTGGGGACGTGGAGCGCCAACAAGGACGTGCAAGCTAAGGTGGAGCCCCAACTCAAACCGACTTCGAGTCTGCTTCAGAGTTCAGGACCAGTCAGCAATAAACGAACGCCCAGGTCGCATACAAGCTTGGATTTGGACGTTCTACATATGCACAAAAAGATAAGGAGAAGACCGTTCCAATGGTCCGGTCTCATATCAAAATTCACCCGGAAACAATAGAGGGTCTAGAATTTGTTCTGCATTGACTGTTTTTGGCCTTTGAGCTTTGTATGTAGTTAAGCCTAATTATGGGTGTGTCGACAAGGTCAGCTGTCGTCACTCCATTAGGTTTTGGGTTTTACTTAGATTAATTCTATCAAGAACAGTTTGTCATTTTTATCGGTTTGTGAGACTCCTACTTAGTGATATTTATAATACATTTTGTAACTGTGTTGCATTCTTCTTTGTTCTTGCTTGTGTTCTTGATTCACAGGCACGAATTAGCCTTCTTGGCGAGGTCAACCGTGCACCGCCAATTGATAACTAGAGGAGATGTCATGCTATGATTGCGGGGTTTAGAATGTAATGTTCTGAAGCCGGATCGATTTGTGTCACCTCCAACCAAATAAACTGAAAGTGCATCTATGTCCCTAGTGGGTTTTGGTGGTTGTATGATAACGTGATTAAAGGACTAATCCTATTTATGAGTATATGAGTAGGTTTTACATGAAGAATATACTCGGCATTAATACAAATGATCATCTTCGATAATGTATAATTATGTAAGGAAAATAGGCCTATGTGATGAGAAGGAGAAGTATGAAATAAATGGATCCATATAAGCAATATTACGACAAGCCAATGCTTGAAATGAATATGGGACATAAAAACCATTGATATGACAAATTGGTGTTGTCAAGAAAAAGAAATGATCAAGTGTTATTTCTCTATGATATTTAATCTTGGAAGCAACTTGATCAAGTCAATACTTGAAACAAGAATTCAAAATAAGGCATAACGATGATATAAAGTTATGTGTGACTTAAGATAGCAAGATGATGAAGGATTGACATGACTTGGATGGACCATGCACGGGACAAGGGAAAGATGGAGTCTTGGCGCCTAGGGGCCCAAGCCATGGTGAAGGGCAGGTGGAGCGCAATCGCGATGGACCGATCAAGCTACAAGTGATCATACATTTCCAAGTATTATTCACTATTGGAATATGAAGACATAATATGACTTGTGAACAAAAAGGTAAAAATGGATTTTATAAATGAAGAGTTTTCAAGTCATAAGCTCTAGGTGATGATGCTCAGCAAAAGCACATGTGGGAGTCCTCATGAAGCATAAAAGAGAAGAAATGGCAAAATTCATGATCATGCAAGCTCAAGTTGAGGAATTGTTTTTTATTTAATCTTAAGTTTAGGCATGCCGCTCTATCAAGAGGGATGCTACATAGTTTGCTCATAATGTCTCAATGCTCAAAGTAAAATCCAAGTGAGATGAGAGAAAGACAATGCCTACACTCACACTAACTCTCACTATGACAGGGAAAACCAGTGCAACCGGTTTGGGTTTAAAACTCTAACGGCTAGTTCAGAAAAACCGGAGGGACCGGTTTTGACTGGTTTAGTATAACGGCTAGTTTTTAGGGGACAAGTATAAATACTTCCTTTTCCCCTCCTTTGAATGTTGCTGATTGTGTGCATAAAAAAATTACATCCTAAGCTTTGTAGAGCTCTCCCCAACACCTCTTTCTGAGGTTTGAGTGATTTGTGATAAATCATAAGCATTGGGTTGAGAGTGATTGAGATTGAGAGCACCAAAGAGAAAATCCCACTCTTGAGCATTTGAGCATTGTGTTCTAATCCGTGAAGCATTTGTTACTTTTAGAGGTGAACCTAGTCGGCTAGGCATCGCCCTAGAGCTTCCAAACTTGTGGTGAGCCTTGGGAAAGTTTGTGAAGGCTCGCTTCGCCTCCACAAGGAAAGAAGCAAAGATAGTGGATCAAGGAAAATGGTTGAAAAATACCCGGCTTGGAGTGTTCCTTGTGAGCAACTCAAGCTTCCTCAACGGAGACGTAGGGTTCACGGTGGTGAATCTGAACTTCGGCAAACAAATCGCCGTGTGCTTCATTTGGTTTGCTCTCTTAAGTTCTTGCTTCTTTTGTTTGTGTAGTTATGGTAGTCTTCTCAGTGATTACTTGCTCTAGATCTTACATGCTCTATTAGGATCTTTAAGTTTGCTAGAACTTCATAGGACACTGTATTTTCTGATTTATTCTCTCTGTCCCATGAAAACCGGTGGGACCGGTTTACCAAACCGGTGGGTCTGGTTTGAAAGTTTTTTTTTCTGAGGTTGATTCTTTGTGAATCAAATAGAGGTGGTTTCTGTGTTTGGTTTTACAGCTTGCTTGTCTTGAGTGCTTGGTTCTTTGTCCTCATTAGTTGTCTTATTCCAAGCTCTCTAACAAAATCGGTGTAACCGGTTTGCTAAATCGGAGCAACCAGTTTTGGCAGTTTTAATTCCGATGTGAGTTCTGTACATTTTTAGGAACGCCTATTCACCTCCCCTCTAGGCGATATCTAGGGACTTTCATAAACTTATCAGAACTTTTCGGAAGAATGAGAACCCTTCTCCATATCAAGTGGTAATAAGAGTTTTAGGTGCACCGTCAGGTTCGCACTATCCTTAGTTTAGTTTTTGTTTTCGTGATCATCCTATCATCCATAGAAAATCACAAAAATTTTCCCTACCCACACGCCGGGTAGGAAAAATCTTAGAAAAATAAAAAAATCATTAAGACCACTTTCTAGAGGGATTAAGTTTGAAACCCGACGTCGCTAAAACTTGCAGAAATTCTATAGGCCACATTTCTACCTCTGCTTGAGCTAAAATTTTGTGTGGTTCCTATTTTGTTGTGTTTGAGTTGGAAAAAAATCAGAAAAATAAAGTGAATTTCCTTTTTGATTTCTACTAGTGCTACACGACAATTGAGGAATTTGGTTGTTTTACATCTAGGTCCCTACTATTTGCATATCTCCTCTCATACTTGTTTCTGCCTTGCTATCACTACTGTTCTAGAACATAGGTAGACTAGCAACTAAGGACAAGTTACTTGAGTCACTTATTTAACTTTATTTTCTGTTTTTTTATTTGTGCATCACTCACATATATATTTGACCTTCCAAGATCTACATATTACTTCTAGATAGCACAAGTTTTTTATGACCCTTGCAATCGTGGAACACACCTCCCTGGTATCCTTTGCTTTGATTTTTAGAACTTTGTAAGAGCTTTGTAAGAAGCTTCCTTTTGTTGTGTTGAGAGGCACCACTACCTCGTAGTTTTGTAGGGATAACCTTCACCGGTTGTTTCCTTTTTTGGTGTTTATGATGACAGGAAGCGATGGAGAAGGAGACTTTTCCTTCAAAGTTTGATGAGTGTGTGAGCCAAGAATAGCTACAGAAGCCTTTAAGACGACTCAGAGTGAGTTGACAGAGATGATCACCTAGGCAGTCACCAAAGCTATCAACAAGCTTAACCTTGGTGACAACATCGAGCGGTTGAACATGAGGATCTCTACATTGACTGACCAGGTTAGTGTGTTGGAGACCACCCCCAAGACCAATGACACCACCACCAAAAACAATGACAATGCCCTTGATGAAGACACAATGCATGTTGTTCATGGCACCGTGGATAGGCCTGCTGCAAGGGACACGAGATTATGATGTCATTTGCACCGTAACACTCAAGGTATCGGCGGTCACACCGATCGCCGTACCCAAGGTAATAACAATGCTTATGCTCCATATGATCCTAAAAGGACCCTGATGTCGCCTAGAGGGGGAGGGGTGCAGGTGAATAGGCAAAACCTAAAATTAATAAACTTTTTCACATAGATTAGTTCAACCCGGTCTGACCTCCTGGTCAACCCGGTCAGGCTGCCCTACACAAGCAGAAACAAATCAACTCTCTGACTTTGAATCCTAGCTCAGACCACAACTTGAAGTGATGCTCCAGAGGTTTTCCTTAGCATATACACGTAGTATTTGCACACAAATGAGCATACCAAAATAGATCGAAGCGAAAGCACAAGTATGAACTAGGAAACAACTAAGAAGGCAAACCAAGGTGGAGACACAATGATTTATTTACCAAAGTTCAGAACCATACCACTATGATCCCTACATCTTCATTGAGGAATATTGAGCTGCTCATAAGGCCAACTCCTAGCCGGGTCTCTTTCAACCGCTTTCTCCGATCCACTAGTTTGATCTTTTTCCTTGTGAAGGCGAGATTACAACCTTCACAAACTTTTCCAAGGCTCACCACAAGCTTGGGAGCTCTAGGATGATGCCTAGCCATCTAGGAGGCTTCACCTCCAAGAGTAAAAAATGCTTCACGAGTTGCTTGACGACAACCCAAAGTGCTCAAGGCTTAGGATTTTCTCACTAGTGCTCACACACTCAAATCTGTCAACCCAACTAAAGGACTTTGTGCAAATCACTTAGATCTCACAAAGAGAGGTTGGAGAGAGCTCAAATGGCGGTTGGAATGTTATAGAGTCAAGCAAGAACCAGCAACTTCCGAAGAGAGTGGTGGAGGGGTATTTAAACTAGTTTTAGGAAACTAGCCGTTGGGGATATCAGACTCAGGGCTGTCTGACTGGGTCGCTCACCCGGCCTGGCCGCCTTGCACCGACCGACAACCGAACATGCAAACACAGGAGCCCTCACCGACCAATAACTTGGTTGCTCAAGACACTTAAACTAGAACCCTTGACTCACTTAGGCCAAAAAATCACTAACCCAGAAACTGACCCTAGAAAAACTAGTTCAAGGCGGTCTGACCGCCCAGCTAAGGCAGCCTGACCACCCTGACATGACAAAACAAGAGGTTGGGGTTAGACGACACTCACAAAGATTTCTATCTAGGATTTTGAGCACTTTGACATTGTCATTCAACATATGTAGCATCCCTCTTGATAGAACAACATACCTATACCCAAGAAATAGATAACAACTAATTTTCTTTCACTTGAGCTTGAGATAGAACCATATGCCGATAAGCTTCATATTTTGCTTCTTGAGGGCTGACCACAATTCTTTACTTGAGCATATTCACCTTGAGCTGGTGACCTGGATATTCACTTCATACATTGAAAACTCCATCGTTTATCCATGTCACATTTTCTTCTTGATTCAACGATAATTGATACTTGGAAATATGTAATCCTGCATGGCTTTTTTGATTTATTGGATTCAAGCATCCACTTGCTCTTCTCTATCACAAATGTTCTTCGGTGCCAAGCCTCATGCTTGCCTTTCTCCGATGTATGGTCCATCATAGCCAAGTCCTTGCTAGCCCTTCATCAACTTACCATCATGGTTCACACATTCTTTGTATCATCCGTTAGTACATGCTTGATATTCACCTTTATGTTGTATTGATATTTGTTGTGATATGTGTTGATTGCTTTGATATGACCGTGAGAATTAAGTCACAATTATTTGCATATGGTGATGATTTCAATTATCAGTATGAGACATATCATCCAAGCTTCATTTTTCTTCATGTACTATATGGCACAAGATTTTCAATAGTGAGCACCCAAATAGCTTCACCTTCATCACGTCCATTTTCATATGGTATACAAAAATATACATGTAGAATGTCCATATAAATCCATGTTTTGATACATCAATGTTCATGCTAAACTTATAAATCACTTTCCTGTAACAACTCAACAAATTATATTATTAGCTCTTTAATTGCATTGTCATCAAAACATGAAAACCCACTAGGGGACCTAGATGCACTTTCAATCTCCCCCTTTTGGTGATTCATGATAAACCGATTACAGCTTCACAATAAAATCATGAAACATGTTTGGATGCAAAATAGTACTTCGAGCTCCCCCTATATATGTGCATAGGAGTGAAACTCTAGCTTTTTCCCTAAAATGCCAAAAACATATTCAATGAAAATATGGAGCTCCCCCTATATCACTGCATCCGTGGGGTGCAAAACAGTGTGAAGTGATAGTACGTGATGCATATGACAAAGCACAAAGCAAAAAAAAAAAAAACAAGGAGGAAAAAGGTGCAAAACTCATTTCAGGGCGGTCTGACTGCCCTGTACAGGCCTGACCGTCTTGAACTAATTTTGCAACAACCAACAATACATCATTCAACAAAAGCATTTCACACAAACAAAAAGATTCCTTAGATAATTAAGGTTATTAGCCACATAGAGCACACATTAAATTTTTTTCTCAAGTTTGCATAAAGAAAACAAGGATTATTACAGACCAAGGATTCTGGCAATCTTTTGAGTCCGGCCTCACCGCCCTTCGCAGGCGGCCTAACCGCCTTGCATAGACAACAAAGGAAAAGGGGTTTTGTTTTGTGACCCTGAGAGTTGTTTCTTCTGCTTTTATGCTCCTTGGACACTCTAAGATACTTCTCGAGGCTTTAATCCTTTTCTTCTCCTCCTTTTGGCAACAATCACCCAAAAAGTAGAGAAAGAATTCCATGGGAGTTAAATGCTGCCCTGCTAGCTGTCGCCATCACCGGGAGAGTACTGATGCATCCAATGAGATCCTGGTCCGGTGTACAAGGATGAGCTAAGTATAGATGTCATAGTCGATATCAAATAAGAGGTGAAAGCGCTACTGATCGTACCGTCTGTAGAGTCAACGAACAAGCTGGTAGTGAAGTCCTCGATAGTTTTATCTCTCTGCTGGTCTGGTGGAAGTGGAGGATCCTGAGCAAATTCTGGAGGTAATTCATACTGAGTAGACTGAGGAGGGCCACCATACAAGCCACTATGTGTAGGCACATTTCTACTAGCTGGCTGATTATTAGGACCTGAAGTTCCAAAAGACATTCGATAGTAGCGTTAAATCGAGATTTATGTGTGTGTGTGTGTGTGTGGGGGGGGGGGGGGGGGTGTAATGTGAACCGACAAGAGGATACACCTCTAGAGTTGGGCCTCACATAGGCATTTTGTGCATTGCGATTCTGATTTTCAACAATGTCATCATAGACCGACCTTGCAATGATTTCCCCCTCTACATTTTATATCCATAGGTTTTATTTAGTAAATATCACAAAGGGACCGAGGCAATGCTTGATGAGACACGAGATTTAGAACTGAGACTATGTTTGTCATATATGGACGAGCTATGTAACATCAGTTGTAACCAGTTGTTCTACTAGCTAGAGACTTCACGTGCCCCATATTAGTGGATGACACTTAAATCACGAGTTGATCGAAGTTGCTCAGCATGCACCGCAGCCTTTTCAACTTGGAGCCCGAGCATCCCTAACACTGCTCCTTGCTCTGCTCCTGGTCCTCTGGAAATGCAGGAACCAGGAAGTGTTTGACGCGCCATCGTCATGTACATGCCAGCCACTGTTGATAGTGCAGGATCATTTTCGCCTCTGGGTTGTGCGAGCCAAGCAGTCAACCCTACTCGTACACATCTTGGAAGATTGGTGCTCTGCGTTAGTTGATGTAATATATAGTGTACGTAGCCCTTTTTCAATGAGAAAATTCAGATGGCCCGTTGCTTTCTCAAAAAAAAAAAAAAGAAGTTTCTGCATCTGTTTTGATGCATAATTTTTCAGATCTTTCTCACTTTGTAATTTCTTGCTCAACTGAGGTTGATAGCTTATTTGTTTGTTCTTTGTAAGATTTATATGTCGATTAGTGATGATGGTGATGAAACAAATAACCTATTTAAAGTAAATTGAAGTCATTTCTACTCGATGAACATATATGTAACAATGAAAGGCACAATTCCCCAAGCTAGGGTAAACCACAAAAAAAATAAAAAAAACAAAGAGTCCAATTACAAAGAGTAAAAAAAAAACAGAAAATAAACTAACTTAAGAAATTGGTTGTAGCCGTGTCTCTTCTTGGCTCTATCGACAGAGAAGGTGAGTTCATGGATAAATTTATGCTTGCAATTCTCCACCGTAGGGTCAATCTTTTCTTGTTCTGAAAATACTCCATGGCATCAGAATATTAATAGCTCGATAAAGAAAGCCAGATCCTGAGCGAGACATATGGGTGTTGTTCATTTTACATGCCCCATTTTCATTATCTGAAAGGACCAGCATTGTTGCTACCCTTCTCGCAATGCTGCAGGTCCTTCTAGATCATGTCTTGAAGTTGTGCCTTCTCCTTCTTGTACTGTTCTGTCCGACGCTTGAAAAAATCTTGTCTACTCGAGCTAGCTGTGGTAGCCTTTTCCTTAAAATTTTTTATTCTGTTATTCAGCAAATCGATCTGCACAGGCAATGGAATAACCAAATGACATGATTTGCAATTGGATTATCTGTATCTAGAAATGATCATTTCAAATACGTACCCTAGAAGAGTGCTTGCTGTATGTTTTGTCTTTGCTGCGAAGGAGTTTGAATGATGCTGATGATAAATTTGGATCTTTGGTACAATCTATCTTCCTCTTTTTGGATATTTCCAATGTGCCATCTGTGGACAGCTTGGAATGCCGGGCTTGTTCCCTCTCCTCTAGCTTGTTGCTGGTGCCACTGGTGCAAGATGCTCCATCATATTGAGGAACTTGGGAAGATTCAAGAATAACAGGATGGAGTCCAGCCCAGTCGAAAGCTTCGGTTATGTCCACAGCCACATCCGGTTGTGAAGAATCAGAGGATGCTTCTTCAGCTAAACATGAAATAGCGATGTTGTCATTACCGTTTCATTGGTTTTAGGACATACACATATGCACGAATATAAACAATTATTCGAGTACATATCTTACTCACCATTTCTAGCAGGGGTAGATAGTGTTTTCTTCAGCGTAGCAACTTGAACCTCCTCTTGTGGATCGTCGTTCAGTTGTAGTGTGCTTATGTCGTCCGCATAGTTCGTCACACAAATGCCAGGCAACATATGCTTCAACCGCTCGTTGTTATCATTTCTCTTTCCCTCCACTCCGCTGGCCGTGAAGCTTTGCACCCACTCATGCATGCGCTTACTTAGACTGCAACAAGGATCCACCTATTAACTGCTGTCCTGAGATATGTATAAGTATAATTATTTAAGAAAATCATCTGGTAAAGTCACTTACTCATGATACAGCGAGTCGCCTCTCTGGGTGTGGCCGATGACACCAGTGTCCATGCTGTCCATGATCACGTGTTGGAATTGCCCTTGGCCCGAGCCATGCATAGTGAAATGTTGCTTGTCGTTGTTCTCTGACAAGTGTGCAAGAAATGTTGCAGGCAAATCGGCAAGCAGTACTTAGTAGTAATATATAGAGGAGAAATGAAATACTGACCTCTTCCGTGGAGAACACCCGAGACGGTGCGGGATTTGGTGCAGAACAATCCGGCCGCCGCAGCTTGCTCAGGGACCGGCATCTGCGGCGGCCCGACGTCTACGGTCGCCGGAGCCTGGTAGTGCGGGCCGCCTATGGTCAGCGCCAGGAAGTCGGGCGCCGCCGGTGCTACCTGGGGTTCAGAGGACGTGAAGAGCAGGTGAGACCCCAGATCAGACATCTGTAGGTAGCAGCTGAAATCGCCATCGGCGTCGATGTATTTGTTGCCAGCCATGGCGGCGGGGGAATGGGAGAGGCACAAAAGCTGATGATAGCTAGGGTAGCAGGAGAAAGGTATCTGCAGGTCTGGCGTTGGACGGCGGCGGCCAGGGGGTGCGTATATGTACGCGTGCTCGACCGTTGGGCGCTGCCGATGCGCGCGGCTAGGGTTGCAGTTTGCACGCGTTTCTTTCCTTTTAATTTGTTCTTTTTGAAACCCCTTTTAATTTGTTATTACGCGCTGGTGGTGTGAATTCGAGATAGTTTTTTGGAAACTAAATCAACACAAGTTCACACACGGTTAGCACCACGCAAATTCGGACAGACCTTTGACACGGCCCATTCGGCCCAAAGCAGCCTAGTAATGATCCTTGCCTATAGGTAACGGTCAAGGACGAGTCCGTCCTGTCGCAACGCCGCACCCCCAGCAGGGAGATGAGGTGGCGCGGCAAGTGGCGTGACCGCCGTCGTTGAGGTCGTTTCCTTCCTATAATTTCCTGATCACTTCACTGTTTCGATCCTATCTGTTCCGTCGTTTCATTTTTTGGAAAGACCTATCTGTTCCGTCGTTAATAACGCGACACTTGCTGCTCCGCGCTGCCTTGTGCTTGTAGATGCTCTGCCTCGCCCGATCTAAACTGGCCTATTCATTTTTCCTTCAAAAAAATAAGAAGAAAAAAAACTGGTTCGATTTAAACTGGCTCTCTATCGCTTGCCACCTCTCCCAACGCCAGCCAAGAGGTTGGGACGCGAGCAACACAAAATGATCAGTTGTCAAACCTAGACATTGCGTCAAAAGCTAGATATACTGTTATAGATATTGTATTATTTAATTTTACCACTATGCTATTTTAACATTTTCAAATCCTTAGTTGTCGAATCGTTTTTCTAGATAACAGAATAAAGGTTCTGACCTTTTATAACCTTAGTTGTCGAATCTAACCAGTAGATCCAGGTGATGCTATAGTAAGTACACATAATAGTCCTCTCGAATCCTCGATACCAAGCTTAGCCGTAGCCCAATCAGCCTTAGCTTGCGCTCTAGATGTGCTTAGACCGAAATGGCATACGACCTTTGAGCTTTGTTGATTTTCAATCAAAGTTTGGAACTGAGAGTGCAAATCACTTTTGAGCTTTTTTGATTTTCCAACTAGAATGGAGACAGTTCTTTTTTAAAATAACAACGTTGAACGTCCATATTTAAATTTCATTAAATTTTAGTTCAAAATGTTTCATAAAAATTATGGTAGTGAGTGGGATATTACCAATTGAGTTGTTTGAACAGGTTCGATACTTGCTATCCTGTTTGTAGGTTTGATTGATTCTACTAGTGTATGCTGATATAGGTTCATCACATATGCTATCCCTCTACAATCATATATATATATATATATCAAATGTTCCACATTTAAGACTGCAGTGGCTACCTCTGCAAATGTTGTACGTAGATGCGCAGTGCATAGAGTACCAGGAGTTCTTTGCCCACAGTTTGCTATTTAAGAACACATGCAATTCTGATTAAGAAGCAAGAACCCCGGAATCAAGGGTGTCCATATCATGGCGCGCTACTATTTAGAGTAGAGTCACATTACAGAACTCAGTCATGGAATTGATACTTTCATCATGCAAGAGGTAGAGGTGACAATAACTAGAATTAGATGGGGGCGAGAAGAGTAGCTTTGGGTTTCTGGCCAAGTATATCAGGAAAATAAGGGCATCTGGCGAAGAGGCAATGATGGCCAAGGAGAGTTGGAGAACGTAGGAGCTGGTCAGCTTAGACGACAAAACTAATGTTGTATAGCCGAGATGGACTAGTTCATTGCTCATAGTTTTTCTATACTAGAACACATCCTACTAGTAGTTTACTGAAGCGAGAATCGAAGAATCAAGGACGATGTCCGTGTTGTGGCGCTGCTGTTTGGAGTGCAAGAGCATTATAGAGCTCAGTCATTGCATTAGTTACATCATGAAAGCACTAGATTGGTGTCAATAACTAGAGTTAGATGGGCAACTAGAGTAGCTTAAGGTTTAGACATATAGCACTAATTGATCAATTTCATGTAATTAATCCATATATTAATATATGCATATATAGATTTGAATAACCTTGAATTACAGTATCCTGACCATATATATATGCATTATTACACGTAGTATTTGCACACAAATGAGCATACCAAAATAGATCGAAGCGAAAGCACAAGTATGAACTAGGAAACAACTAAGAAGGCAAACCAAGGTGGAGACACAATGATTTATTTACCAAAGTTCAGAACCATACCACTATGATCCCTACATCTTCATTGAGGAATATTGAGCTGCTCATAAGGCCAACTCCTAGCCGGGTCTCTTTCAACCGCTCAAGGTTCAAGGTGAGGGTACAATGGTAATTTTGGGGAAAAATCTGATGTTGAAAATAACATGGATGGCAAGAACAGGATTGATTTTTCCAACCCAATGACAAATAGCGACTAAGTAGTTTTGCGATGATGGATCTAAGATTGATGAAAATTGCAATGGCATATAAACAATTGGCCCTTCATATTATGATCATGTACTCATGTTTGTATTTGTTATGAGCCAATTATTACACAACCACATGATACCCCAAAGAATTAAATAAAGTAATAGAATATATAATCGGGCTAGTGACTTCCAGATGGGCCACCAATAGTATTGTCATCATTATCCTGCTCGATTTCCTTCAGTCCTATTTTGATTATGTCAAAAAGAGCTTCTTTCTCCTGCTTGTATGCTTTAAACATTTGCTTGATAGAGAGCAGTCTATTCCTGGTTACACTTTGAGGGTGCTTCTCCACGAGTTTCCACATATTTTCATTCAGATCATGGATCTGAAACAATAAACAAAATGATATCAATTACAAATCAGCGGTACATATATTTACAAATACAAATGTACATTTCAGATACTTACTCTACTTGCATATGTGCAGTAGGTGCTGTTTTTATGAATAAGTTGTATGAAAACCTTTGATGAAAAATCATGTTCTTGTCTAACAGCTTCCTCCTTGATCTCCTCGAACATCTCGGCGGCCAGCTCCATTGTCAGATCAAACTCCCTCGCTTCTTGCTTCTCACTTACCTTCTCCAGCATATTGACAGACTTAATCTTACTTTGCGCAATGTTGCTTTCTTCTGCCTGAGTGACTGGCAGGGAAGATTCTTCAAAGAAAGCTTCAGAGGCATCAGTGTTTTGCTTTTGGTCCATCACTGGCTTAAGAACAAATTTTGGGGCCGCACCACCACCTACACATGCAATATATAACAGATCCATCAGCATGACAGAATGATTTCTACATTTGCATGTATGTGAATAGTTACTCAATTTTGTTTAGCTTGTCACCATTTGCACGAATCGGGCTGGGCATCAGTATGTTTCCCGCCATATCTTGCACGCTCCCCTTGATAATTTGTCGGAGATCCTCGACACTGCTGTCAATGAAGTCTTGCACAGACCCAGGAGTGTGATTACGGAAGCTGATATAGGGAAATAACGGGGTGAAGTTAGTATATTGACGACTACAATTCCATCTGTTTATCTCAATGGTCACACCATTCGCTATGAAATGCATGTCTGATTCATTCATATCCAAGGCTGGGTGTTTGGGCATGGGCATTGCGCTGCATGGTGGACATCAGCAGACTCTGGCAACTGGTGATTTTTAGGCAAGATATTGGTCAGTCCAGCACCAATTTTATAAATGTCAATACGTCCTTTCTAGCACCAATTTTTAGGCAACTGGTGATTTTTAGGCAAGATATTCATATTTGAGCGATGCAGCATAGATTGAGACATTGAACCATGGATTCCGCCAACTGATGCCTCAAGATTAAATGGAGCTATTAAGCGCACGGTTCACTTGATAATGCCTCAATAACAAGTAAAAATGTTATAGTTTTAGAGTAAGAGGAGTCTCAAGAATAATAGGAGGAAGTTTCTTGAGCATTTGAAATTGCATGCATGAAATAGTACTTTCTTGAATGTGAAAAAATAATATATTGACAATATATTTATGGCAATTAGATGAAGTAGCCCCAACAAAATGAAGAAGTATGTTCTTAACTTCTTATATTATTGTAATCATGTAGGTTTGCATTAAACAATTATCATTGATTTACTATATTTGTAAAAAGACATTTGATTGAGCTGTTGAACTCCTATCAGAAATTGGCGCTTCAAATTAAATTTGTTGTGCTGGAAAAATATTTTTGCCAGTCCACCTAAAAATATATTGGCGCTACTCCAACACCGTTCACATACATTTTTTTTTTTACAAAATGCATAGCTGATTGATTCATTCAGTAGTAAGCAAATTATTGGTCAGGCGACTTACTCAACATAGACCAGTTGGTCTGTTTGGAGTTGTCCGTTGGCATCAGTCCTCATAGAATTGAAGATGGCGTGCTGGAAGGTGCCCCGATCCGTGCAGTGCACGATGAAATCTAGCTTGCGGTGATCTGCGGAAGTGCACAAGGACAGAAGCAAGAATTATCATGTAAGGAGAGACATTACATTCCCTTGCAAGATCATGAGGACAAATTTATATTATATGTAGTGCATAAGATCATGGATTACCAGTTTGATGTATATCATGACACACCGAGTGGCACCGAGTGCAGTCCAGTTGCCCTTGGACGAAAGGAACGTAGACAAAACCATCCTTAAGTGTGGGCAAGTGGATCTCGTGCTCCACCGGAGGCTCTTCCTCCCGAGCCGGACTTGGCGGTGGGAAAATTACACGATGTTCTTCAGCGAGCATTTCGTCGACCCAGGACGAGTTGTCGGGAATTGGCTCAAGGACGTAGTATGCCTGCGACGCCTGCTGGTAATCAACCTCTTCCATGACCGGCGCCTGGTGGTGCTCGATATCCAAGATCTGCGCCAGGATGCCAAAGCCAGAAAAAACAATTTTGATTAAAGCTATAAATATATGAGTTTGGATCAGTTAGTAAGTTGAAATAGTTTCTTTTGAATACCGGTGGAAGCTGCTGGTCGACGTCCATGGCCGGCGCCGGGAGTATGGCGTTTCGCTCGACCTCGAGGATCAGCGCCTGGTATCCAAACGCCATCGGAGGCGCCTGTTGTTGCCCCGCGTCAATGGTTGGGCCTTGCAAACTGATTGCCGGCATCTGCACATGGTTGATGTGTCCGGCACCGGGATGGCTGGTGGCCTCGGGTTCAGCAAGATTGAGCATGTACGACTCCCGGCCATGGCTGAGGTCGCCGTCGGAGTGGTGCCCCTTGTCAGCCATGGCTGCGGCGGCGAGGAGCCCGGTTAGGACGGTGGGGAATGCTAGGGTTTAATGGTCCGGGCAAGGGAAATGGGGAGGTTTAGCGAGTAGAGCGTCTGTTCCTGGATGGGGCGAAGAAGAGTTATATAGGCAGCGCGCGAGGGGACCCGACGATTGGAGCGGCGGCGGACGCGCGCGCGGGCGCTAGGTCTTTTTGAGGGTTTCGAGTTGCACGGGTTTCGTTTATGGCCGTCGGATGTGCATCGCGCTGCGCGGGCTGAGGCAACCGCATTCCATTTGCTTTGCTTCACGCGTGGAATTGGATGGCGACAGAATGTTTGTCCACGTGGCGTTGTGTCCGTGTCCGACCGCCTGGCGTTGGATGGTGACAGCAGGTTTGTCCACATGGCCTTGTGTCCGTCCCCGACCAGCTGGCGTTGAATGGGCGACAGCATCGCTCCATACACGGAGTGGTTTATTACGTGCTTCTGGCGTTGAATGGGCGTCCGTAGACCGTAGTGCTGGGTACTCGCTAGTTTCTAAATACGTACGTATACGAAGCACGTATACACCTACTGCTCCCTGACTGAGCCTCTTGTGAGAGTTGCTTGTATGGCTTTCAAGTAATGGCAATTTTACTATTCTCTATGCTTAAAGTAGACTGTCGTAACTAAGTTTGTAACATGTCACCATGTTCTTAACACAGATCACCTGGTTATAGATTGTTGGATAATTCTCTCTGAGTCACTGTAATTTCGTTTAAATCCTTATTTGTCATCAGGTTACAATTTATTATATATATGTCATCAATATTATCTTATTAATTTATTTTAATACAACACTCCCTCTGTTCTGATAATGATGTCGTTCCGACCGAATAAAGTGAATTGCGGCCAGTACAAAACTCCGGTTGGGAACGACATCGATTCCCGAACTGAGGAGTACAAAATACTCATGCCTTCTTCTTCCTAATTCTTTCCTGCCCTGTATGTCATACACATCGTTTTATTATTTTTTATAATGTCAAAGTATAACAATACTCCTTCCTTCTTACATGGTAAAATTTTACACTTATGGTGTAAAAAATTCATGTTTTGGGTGTAAAACAATTATGGTTTAGAAATGATTTTATGGTCACGAGATAAAAGTTTTACGGTTACAGAACAATATATATATATATATATATATATATAACTCCTATTTAGCAACACCGGTGCTAAATAGTTATTCAACACATCGCATAGTTTTATGGTCATGTAAAAACTTCATGTTTCGTGTGCAAAAAAATTATGGTTGAGAAATAACTTTATGGTCACGAAATAAAACTTTACGACTGTGAATGAATGTTTTATGGTTACAGAACCATAATTTTATGCTGCGCTAAATATTATTTAATGCGTTATGCGTTAAATAGCAGGACCCTATATATATATATATATATATATATATATATATATATATATATATATATATATATATATATATATATATATATATATATATATATAGGAGACCTTTTTACTACTCCCAGGAGTAGCTACTCCCACATGTATATCTCACAATCTAGAGAGTATCACTATATACTTGAGTTTTATAAATTAAGTATGTAGTCATACTAGAGGGTATGTGGAGATACTTACTTCTTTTTTATTGGAATATATGAAGTATGAGGACATACTCACTTTTATATAGTAGTAAATGCGATATATGTTCATATGCTTATTACTAGAAAACCATTCAAAAAAATTTATGGTTATCACTCTTGTTTTAAGTATGGGTTCATACTCAAAATGATAAATGGGTATGAACACATACCCAAGGTAGATTTTTTAATATGGAAGTAACTACATCTGGGAGTAGAATGGATTTTCTTATATATATATATATATATATATATATATATATATATATATATATATATATATATATATATATATATATTACTCCCAAGTGTAGTTACTCCCATGTTAAAAAATCCATCTTGGGTATGTGTTCATACCCATTTATTATTTTAAGTATGTACATATACTTAAAATAAGATTTTTGAGAGTGATAACAATAAAATTTTTGAAAAGGTTTTTAAGTTATAAGCATATGAACATATATCATATTTACTACTATATAAAAGTGAGTATGTCTCCATACTTCATGTATCCCAACAAAAAAAAAGTGAGTATGTCCACATACCCTCTATTATGACTACATACTTAATTTATAAACCTCAAGTATGTAATGATACTCTCTCTAGATTATGAGTATATATATATATAGCAGCAGTTTGTTTCAGCGACAGGCCACCCGCCGCTACAAACGTTTATTTGTAGCTGCGATTGCGTAGCGGCGCGGTGGCCTGCCCGCCGCTGCAAATCTTTCCTAACCGCCGCTATAGGTCTGTTTTGTTGTTGTGCCATCAGGATCAAAACATTCATCTTTTGGATAGATGACATGGTAAAAAGTGAATTTCACTAGTAGGTTTACCATGGAGGTACATAGCTCATCATCTGTAAGAGAAGAAGTTTTCCACGAGTCATGTTTTTTTCCTACAATAATAATATAGAAATATGAGATTGCAAAGTTAGAAATTGAATTTTATTAGTGTATTTGAGAGTTATTTAGAGAAGACCTTATGGCTGCACTTCACAACTTTGAAACTAGGGAACTAAATGTAAGTAGATTGAATTATGTTATGCTAACATTGATCCCTAAGGAAGAAGGAGCAAAGTCTCTAAAAAAATTCAGACCCATCAGTCTCCTGAATTGCAGGTTTAAGATACACTACCGGAAAGCGAGAATTTGTCGAGTGTCAAAAGGATTTGACAAAGCCAATAATACAGCCGACAAAACGCACTTGATAAAAAAAAACTCGACAAAGCGAGTTTTGCTGAGTGTCTTTCGTCGTGCACTCGATAAAGCTTTTGCCAAGTATCCATATGACTCTCGGCAAAAAAGGCAAGTGGACGGCTTAAGGGCAGCTTTGCTGAGTGTCGGTACGCAGCAGTCGACAAAGCTTCACTAATTTGTCCAGTGTCTTTTCAGGACACTCGGCAAACCATTTAACCTTTGCTGAGTGTCTTGGTCATGATACTCGACAAACCTTGAACTTTTGTCGAGTGTCTTAGTCATTACACTGGGCAATGTGTTGAAGCTTTGTCAAGTGTCATTTCCAAGATACTCGACAAACTAACCATCCAGGTCCCATTTTTATTTCTTGGTCGCGTAAACTGACAACCATTTACAAGCATTTCATAGACACGACAATAAGCATCACAGGCAGTTCATATACATGACAATAGTCATCATAGGTAGTTCATGTAGATAAATTCACAACCACAAATCCACAAATAAGCATCACAGGTAGTTTGACAACACATAAATCAACAAGTTCACAACTTTGTTCACAACCAGAAATAATACACAAATCACTAAGGGGGTAGGAATAGGTTGTGACAGGTCTTGGTCCTAAGGCTCATCATTCGACAACACCGACGGAGGAAGATTCAGTACATAAGAGAACAGATTACATGTATGATATAAGATTACAAACAGAAATAAGTTCTCTAAGTAACAAACTAACATGATGCCTAACTAGGTTATGCAAAGATCTGCATATTTCTAACCGTATCGCTTTCGAATGGGAGTCACCTAACTAGGTTACGTGACCTACTAACATGATCGGAAAGAGGGATTTTTTTTTTCCTCACCTTGCTGTCCTGCAAAGTGACGGGTCGAGGAAAGCGCAACAGCCTCTCCCTGCAAAAGAAAAGAAGAACATAATAGTGTCAATTTTAAATTTCGGCAGCTGCTACCCTCCACTGTGAAGTTTCCAAAACCTGCAACAAACCAATGACACGATGGCTGACAACCAAATCCATTTCAAACCAGCCTATCTCTAATGTATTTGAGCAATTGCATTTCATAGGAAGAAAAATATAAAGGCCGTTGCAAAACAAGGCAACAAAATAGCTATAGTGTGATGAGAAGTATAGCATACTGTGTAGACTTGTATCCAACTGTGTAGGCCACATCTGACAATTAATACATGTGGCATAACGTAACTGAAGAGCTTGGGTAGTATATACTTCATCAACATCTAAAGTTATGTAACACTAACATGATCAATGGAGTAGGCTGATGCAGCATTAGAACAAGAATCATCATTATGACCACCGAAGCATTTAAATAACAGATACTGATGTTAAGAAGCTTAGAATATGAGCTGAGCAATGCTAAGAGAGGTAACTTAACCATGGTAAGTTAGAGAAAAATAGCAGTCGTTATTAGACAAGTACGCCCAACAATGTTAAAGATGTTTAGATACATAACATGAGCAATTATAAGACAAGCAAACCCAATAACAGTAAGGAAAGAGCACCATGTGACGGCCGGGACAGCAAGAGCTTAATTACCTCGTTGGTATGGCCATACTTCTTCTTGCAGCAGCGAGGGGGGCCGGGGGCAGGGGGCTCAGAGCGTCGGGGGCCGGAGTCAGGCGTTGGGTGCCGGGGTCTCGGGCCGTTGGCTGGGGCATCGCCGGGGCTGCTGGCTAGGGCGGCACCTAGCGTCGGGGCTTTGGCGTGGCGCCGGGGGCCGGGAGTCAGGAGCCAGGGTCATGGTTGGGGGCCGGGGGCAGGGTGGTGGGCACGGTGGCGGCCGGCGGGGCAGTAGCGTCTGTGTCATGTCTGTGGTGTGTGGGCTGGTGTGTGTATGGCGTGTGTTTAATTGTCCAGGTGTAGATCCCTTTGCCAGAGTGTTGGGACAGCATACTCGGCAAAGATCCTTTTTTAGAAATCTTTTTTTTTTTCATATGCAGTTCTTTACTTGTCAGATTATTGTGCAACTTCTGATTTCTAAAGGAGTGGTGTATCTCCTGCTCCATTCTAACAATGATGGTTTTACACAAATTTTTTACAACATCAATGCTCCAAAGGTCATACTGATGGACCTACCTCCTGTGGGCTGTGCACCTCACTTCCTCTAGGAGTATGGCAGCCAAAATGGGGAATGCATCGAACCCAGAAGGAAATGTCATATGCGTACATAAATAGAAAAATATGCTAAAGCAGCAAGATCATAAATGCTATATGCTGTGTTTGATCATATTATACGAGCACTCGGCAAAGTACATTTAAATTCTGTTATTCCATGCTCATTTTCAATTTAAATCATGAAATACACTCTCAAAGTATCTTGTTAAATGCAGTCAACAACATATACGTAATACTTCACAAACATTATATTGTTATTTCACGTGGTCCTAGCTCAATTTCAATTTATGTTAACTAAAAATTCAATAATTGCAGTTAATACATAAAAATTATCAAACTGATCCAAAGAATTACTAAAATTTCAGATGAAACCATCTTTTTTTTTTCTATTGCCTATAGCAAAAGTCATGAAGTCAAATCCCGAGTCAACGTTCACTTTGACTCGAAATGTAGCTGTACCTTTCTTAACTCTATGAATCTTCTTCGGAGATGGTCTGATTGGTAAGGGTCGTACGTGAAATAGTATGCGAAATCTTCTAAACAATTTATCACAACCTTCAATGTCTGAGAGTTAAAACCATGACATCCTGACAAATCTAATGAATTTCTAACCTCGTATGCATTTTATAGAATTTTAAAACCATTCAATCACATGTTCGTGGTCATATATGGGGAACAAAATAGCCCAAATTTTCTTTCATCTCATGGGTAAGTCCTCACAATGGACTCAGAATCATGAATATCATTTTTTTTAACTCATTCCATATCATTATTTAACTCACTTGCAGTTCAAATTAGACTTATACAAGAAAATATCTTTTAATGAGATAAATTAATTTAAAATAACAAACAGACTGAGAAATAAACAAAATTTGAACATCAAGTTCCACTTAGTGTAAGTAGAGACGAGAAAAAGTTTTGAGGGCAAGGGAGAAAAAGATATTTTTGCCGAGTGCCTTGCAAAGACATTTGGCAACAAGAAATTAATGCCGAGTGAGACAAAAAAACTCTTGGCAAAGAAGGAGTTTTGCCGAATGTGGACGTAGGGCACTCGACAAAAAGTTATGTTGCCGAGTGCCTCTAACGAATACTCGACAAAGACCTAACAGATGACAGCGGTGCTGTTTTTTGCCCAGTGAATTAGTTTTGCCTTGTGCTGCCATGAGGTTTGCCGAGTGTTGTGCCCGCGGCACTCGGCAAAGACCTTAAGTTGCTGAGTGTATATGGTTTGCCAAGTGGCTCACCTTGGGCACTCGACAAAAGTCATCGTTGCCGTGTGCGTAATGGAAAGCACTCGGCAAAATCGATGACTCTCGACAAATGTTGGTTTTCTGTTGGTGATAATAACCAGAGTGCTAGCAATGAGATTAAAAATAAGGTTTCTGAGAGATTGATCTCTCAAAATCAGAGTGCTTTTAGTAAGACTTGCTCTGTTGAAAGTGTTGTTTGTGCACGTGAGATTATCCATTCTGTTCATAAACTTTTGCTTTAGCTTTATGTTGTATGAAAAGTATATTTCCTATGAAGTATTTAGTAGTTCCACTGCATTTTGGGAAACCTAGAAAACAATATTTATAGCCTATAGTTGATAAGCTAATGAAAAGAGTAGCTGCTTTGAAAGGACATAATATAGTACATAAGAGGGAAATTTAACATTACATAATCAAGGTTATGAATAGGACTACGTACTAAACTTAGGACATGTTTCCACCTGCCATAGGAACTTTCCTGAAGTTCCCAAGAATACACATGTGTAGTAGCCACAGTGGACAGTTCCTAGTGCTTGCTTCAAGCACTTCATATGAAAAAAACATCTATGAGTGAACGAACATGTATATATGATGAAATATTTATAAATTTTTTATATTAACTTGCTGTACTTCCATACCATGACTCTGACGAAAATACATCCACTAAGGCCTTGTCGGGTTGAAGATGGCACCTAGTTTGGCAGTGTAATGCTTGAAAGTACTGTTGCAAAAGAAAAGATAGAATGTATTATAGTTGATTAAGCATTCATGGATATAAATTGTGTAGGTGATAAATAATTCAAGAATATTGTAAGTGATTACCAATTAACTACATTAATGAAATCGTTGTAAAGTTTCTTGTCTTTGTCCAAGCTGTCAAGCACGACAATGTGGTTGTTGCTCGGTATTAAAATGACAAAGATACAGTGCTCACTAAAGTATATAAGTTCCTATCAGAGAGGTGAATTAATGATCATTATGTTGATAATATTGTTCCACTTACTCAAAGTTGATGCAAAAAATATTCATTCTTTGTCCTTCTTCCATAGTACCATGCAATTATATATGTACGTTGCAACATGAGACCTTGCTTCGCGGACATGCTACTCCTTCTCTTTTTGCAACTGTTTTGGTGTCATGTTCTCGTACTTCTTTTCCTTACTAAACGAGGAGTTTATAGCACTTGACATATTGTAACTGGGTTGATGTATCCATGCTTTTTCTTCGTATCGCTTACATAGTTCATCCTATAGTATAGCAATCATAGTAATTAGTTTAAGCTAGAGGTCTTCAGGTGCAACATAAAATGAAATTATGTGCATTAGTAATACGGAGGCACTTAGATGCACCATAGTTGAACCATAGTGATGTCTAGTCATTGTAGACGAAATATTCTTCAGAATTCCTGAAATAGCAAGGTCAACTTGAACAGTTCACTCTTAAATACGTCTCTACTAACCAATGCAGAGATTGAAGTTATTCCCTCTTTTGCAGCGTCCTTATACCACTCGTGGAACTTCATCTTTGGTATACACTCAAGTTCAGCACGCAGAAGGAATGGTTTCCCTGTTCGAAATCTATGCAGTCCTCATCTATTGGCTCCAAGTCCGCATATGACATAAGTGACCGATACAACACCTTCCTACCATTTTATGGTACTAAAGTGCAATTATTCGTCTTCAAATCAGCAATATATTCGTGCACTTCCATATTAGGACCGATGATCTGCAATGAGGCTTGTTGGCTTGGAGGAGATGATGGTAGCATTGCAGATGTAGGTGATGTCTGGCTAGTCGGAGGAGGTTATGCCTAGCTACTCAGGGGAGGTGATACTTGGCTAGTTGTAGGAGGTGATGATTGGCAAGTTTTAGGAGGTGATGCCTTGCGAATTGGAGGAGGTGATACCTGGCGAGTTGTAGGAGGTGATGATTGGCAAGTTTTAGGAGGTGATGGCTGACGAGAGACATGCGGTGATGTGGTGGTGGGGGGGGGGGGAGTGTCCTACATTTTCAAGGGCCAATATGATATCAGGTTTTTGCCAGAGAACAAATTGTCTATGGATCTTCAAGTGTCATTATCCCTTCATATGGGTTTGGAACTTTTAGGTCGTCCTTCAGGAATGCTCAAAGATCTCTATCATTTCCACCTTAGCACAAGGTTCAAGAATCTTGGTATTGTGGATTGTGTGACCTAAAATTGTCTAGGCTCTTCCAACTATAATGAGCTTCAACTATCTCCCGAACAGCATGTACAAGTCGCATGGGGCGGATTATGTGAAATCATCCACTGGGAACCTCTAAACTTGTTTGTCAGATTGTTTCGGAGCTGACACAACATTGCTGGTAGGAAAGTTTACAGAATGCATCACTGCATGTTGATTCTTTGAACATGTGTAGTCCATGAGTGGTTGCTGTGCATGTGTGTTTGGAGGGACATTACCCGCGATGAGGTGTGGGTTATTGTTGGCGCTTTCTAGATACATATTATTAGGCCACATTTAGAGTGTTTTACACTTTATTTTACTGGTTTACTAACAACTAACCCCTGAATATGCTAGTAGAACTATAAATGAAGCACAAATCAATTATACGACTATAGAAAAGGAAATGTTGGCAGTGATATTTGCTTGAGAAGTTTCGATCATATATCATCAACTCTAAGATCATTGTTTACATGGATCACACTGCTATCAGATATCTTTTTTCTAAAAAGGAGTCTAAGCCAAGGTTGCTTCGATGGGTCTTGATGTTGCAAGAATTTGATTTGGATATAAGAGACAAAAAGGGAATTGAGAACTCTGTAGCAGATCATCTACCACGTATTATGATTGAAGAAGAGGAAACACATATTGCTGATGAGATGAAGCAGGAATAGTTACATGATCTATATGATAATAGGGATAATTGGATGAACGAGATTGTATCAGGATTTCAAAGAAACATGGACCATCTCACATGAAATCCTAAATGCAGGGTATGATGTGAAATACAGAAATTCAACTAGGATGACCCTTATATCGTTATTGTGAAGATGGAGCTGTGAGAAGATGTGTTCCTCGTAATGAAAGATTTAGTATCCTTGAGAAGTGTCATTCTTTAGAATACGGCGGACATTATGGACATTTCCGAACTTGTTGCTAAAGTATGGGCTCGCGGATTTTATTAGCCTTCTATGCACAGAGATGCTAAACGGTATGTTGCAACTTGCTTTCAATGCCAAAGAGTTGGGAATATGAATAGTCGCAATGCTATGCCTCTTCAATATAATTTGCAAGTAGATATATTTGATGTCTGGAGAATGGATTTCATGGGACCATTTGTTAATTCATATGGTTTTGAAAATATACTGATTGCTATGGATTATGTATCAAAATGGGTGGAAGCATTGCCATGTAGAGTTAGCTCTACAAGAGAACATAAAGGAATGATCTTAGATTGCATTTTTTCATGGTACGGAGTACCTAGGATCATTATAACAGACAGAGGCAGTCGTTTTACTGTAAGTGAGTTTACCAAAGCTTTGGCAAAAATGGGAATTGAGCATTGAATTGGAACTGCTTACCATCCACAGGCCAATGGACAAGCAGAAACATCCAATAAACAATTAAAGAGTATGCTTCAGAAGGTAGTGACAAAGGAAGGGAAGGATTGGTCCAGTAAGCTGAATGGAGAACTTTGGGCTTACTGTATGACATTCAAAACCGCAATTGGTATGACACCTTACCAATTTATTTATGAAAAAACTTATCACCTTCTTGTGGAATTGGAATATAGAGCATATTGAGCGATAAAAGAAATGAATCTGAATTTGGATGCCGCTGCAATGAAACAAAAAATCTAGATTAGCGAGCTTGAGGATATGAGATGGAAGGCATATGACAATGCTGCAACTTACAAGGAAAATACCAAATGATGGTACCACAAGAAATTGTTGAAAAAGGAGTTCTATGAAGGAGATATGGTACTTCTCTTCAGTTCTAGTTTTTGATTATTTGGCAAAGGCAAGTTAAAGAGCAAATGGGATGGCCCATATGTTGTTTGACGAGTTTTACCATCAGGAGCTATTGTCATCATGGATGGGAAACAAAATGAATACACAGTGAATAGTCAACGATTAAAGGTATATCTGGAATTTGAGCTTAAATCTTTTAATATTTATTAGGTTGAGTGAACAATTGGGTGGTCGAGCCTAAAGACGTAAAACAAAGGCATTGTATCTGTTTATTTTCCTTGTTTTTGTGTCATTTTATTTATTTGAGTTGATTCAGGCATTTTTGCTTATGTGCCGTCCGGCACGTATCACATGCCAATCGACACGGCTGAGTCCGAGTGGGTTGCGAGTTAGCGAGTTGCCTGCCTTCGAGCTATGCCTCTGAAATTCCTATATGTATGAGTTGTTTGCCATACGACCAAGGATTCATGGGATATAAATATTTGAGGGCACCATGGGCTTGGACATCACAATTTTATACACTCGAGTTTCTAGTACAACCCTAAACACTAGAGCAATGCAAAGCGGCAGATCAGGTGGAATTTCCAACAGTGCCGGTTGGCACGACGCTTGTGCCGATCGACATGGCGGCAATGCCGGTCGGCAATCCTCTGGTGTCGATCGGCATGAAGGAGATCTTTCTCCTATCAACTCCACCACAAGGTTTTGAGTCTAATGCCTGCAATAGTGGTCAATTTTGGTTGCGCTAGGAGTACATGTTGCTACCAATTGTGTACTGTTGCGATATCAATAATGGTCAATGCAATAAGTATGACATATTGCAACACAATAATCTGTGTTGTATTTAGTTCATTTTTATTGCCACCTTTTCTTCTAATGGTTGCAATAGTTAGGATTATCGCAACAAATATTAAATGTTGTTATTAGTTATATCGTGTGTCGCAAAAGATTCTATTATATGGCAACAGAAACGTGCATTGTTGCAAATAGAGGTGTAGATATAGCAACATAAGCCTTATCATTGTAACAAGTCTTAGCTATAGTAACAAAAAACATAATTGTTGCTACTACCCTGGTACTATTGCCCCAATATTTGGTAGTTGCTATTTAGTAGTTACAATAGGTCACTATGTGGACTGGGGCATGATGAAGTCTCAAGCTCCCCCACAGTGAACCCCTGCCACCTACGGCTCTGGCGGTACTGGACGACACCACAGCATATCACCGCACGCGGCTCTGGCAGCAATGTCACCAGCCACTGCTGTCACCATCATTGGTCGTCATTGTCACCACTCATGTTAAATTGCCACCGAAGACGTCACAGCGCCCTCGTCGCCGCGTCGTGTCGCCCACCCTTGCCTATGCTTCATGGCTAGCCCTCATCGGTCATCATCACCACTGTCCGCGTTAAAACACCGCTGATGACATGGCAGCGCTCTCTCCACCATGTCGTTCTGCCCGCGCTCCGTCATGAGGCCTCGACCGGTGCCTTGTTTCTGGGCCAGCCCAAGGCGACGACAGGCTCTAGAAAATATAGCTCGTGTAGGCTTAGACATTTGCTAGGCCAACTTGTGCATTAATTTGCAAATGAGTTGTAGCTTTTTTTTGAGAGGAGCCAACAAGTTGTAGTTATATCTCCGTGGTTTCTTTCTGAAAAAATAGCCCAGCATGAAGGCTCACAGCTAGAGGCCCAGCCGTACGCACAACATACCCCTGTAAATTTGGTCCAACCTGACCGTATAGGTGTGCTGCTGGCTGACTGCCTGAGCCTGTCATATTGGCCTGGCTTACCTGGACTCCCGATACCTAGGTCCACGCCGCTGCCTACTGCAACGATCAATTGGTCGAAGTTGAAGAACTCGTTGACGCCGCTGGCTGCCAGAGTGAAGGATGATCTCATCTGCGGCCATAGCGCACCACCAGCCTTGAGGAATCAAGGTTCGCATGACTGGCAGAAGCCCTCAAACCTACACTACACGCTATCCTTGAGCGCTTGCACTATTACAATTATGCACTGTTGTACTGAGCTAAAAGGAGGCTTAGTGTCAGACAACGAAACCGCCATTGGGCCTTTGTGACTAGTTATTTACAAACTTAGTAGCTGTCTTAGGTTACATTTAAGTTAAAAAAGGCGTCAGTAGCGGACCGCTACTGACACCCTAATACACAACAAAATAAAAGGGCGGGTTCTAGCTATTATTGCTGGGACCCGCCCTATAGACGTGTCGCCACCGACGCCCACACGCCGATGCCCTAGCTACGCGTCCGTTCGCCTTCCGCTCGTCCGCTGCGCTGTGTCACGCCACGGCCACCGCCGGAGCCGGTGAAGGAGGAGGGAGAGCATGTTCGTGGAGGCGCGCTCCCGCTCTAGGGACTGCCGTCACCGCTGTTGCCACCGACGCGCCCCCGCCCAAGGCACCGCCATCACCAGATCCACCTATGGGCCAACGCGGCGGTGCGCGATGGCGATTGGGAGACAGAGTAGGAGGAGGCGGCGTGTTGGCGATGATGACGGCGTGTCGACACCAGGTGCGCTAGATGCACCTCACGTGGCCCCAACGGCTATGGCTCTTCGATGTCTTCGCCATGATCAGTGGAGGAGAGGAGGAGGTGGAGGAGACCAAGGACGGCCGGAGGCGGCGGAGGAAGAATCCTAACCCTAAAAGGGGGTGGTGCAACACGAGCGGAAGTGATACTGCCGCGCCGCACCCTCCCCTTTTTATAGTTGGATGTTGTTGCCAGTTACGGGCCTCATTGTTAGGCCCGCTACTAAATGGGCTTTAGGTTTTAGTTGTGGGCCTGACAGAAACTGCAACTACGTTCCTCTGATTAGTAGCGGTTCCATTGGCTCTTTGTTGTGGTTCCCTTATGCCGGCAACTATTTTTCTAACTTAATTGCGATCACACAATTGTGCTACACTTAGTTGCGCGCTCTTCGATGGCCTGTTATTGACGCAAAAAAATGCTTCCGCTACTATAGAGCGTGATTATAGTAGTGTTGATCCATCCATCAGGGCATGATTTGCTGGTATGTACATCTCGAGAAACCCATAAGTACACGTCCATTTCCATTTGACCATTAATGCAATGCTTCAATTTTGTACGTCATAGGCCAAACAAGAAAAATAACAATTAATCTCCCAATCTTTATTGAGTATTTATTTCAAAAATCTCCATTGAACTAGTATAAACTTCGTTTACGCAAAATTTGAGACTTAATCAGTTAGAACAACTTATATTAGAATTTATGCTCCAATTTATGCATAATTTCTTTCAACTTATATTTGAGACTTAGTCTTTTACGCATACTGATCGAGAATTGCGTACGTGTGATTGTGGATACGGACGGCAGCACAATGCAGCGACGCATCTGTGGATCGCCGTCATGGCACCAAGCTGATCGGTAACCCCCTTGATGTTCATTTATATAGTCGACATCACGATTGAACCAGACGCCAACTCAAAGTGATTTTTAAAGTCTAGTTACTTGAACGAAGATCGTCCTAGGGCTTGTCAGATCCCTTTTGATCAGTCTGTATAGGTAAGTAATCGTGGTCCTAATATTGCTACCCATAGTTGCTTCTAGTGCAATAGGAAAGTTAAAATAAATAAACAATGATTTCAATGTTATCTTAGCCATGATTGTAAATTAAAATTGTGATGTTCCCTAAGCCACTTGACGGGTCATGATGACCATAATACTAGTACAGATCACTTAATTGTTCATTTATTTCCATGCTCTATTGTTACATGTCACTTTCGATTTTGTTTAGTTTTTTAGTTGCTTTTGCACCCATTAGTAGTTTCTGATCTCATTACTTTAATGCATAATTACTTATCATTAACTTTTAGTTCTCATTACTTTCTTGTCAATCAATGTTAGTTTATTTTAATTTGATCTGAGCATGGTTTTTTTGTGGTTTAGGAATTGTAATTTTGGTCTTCAGTAGCCTGGTTTAACCGGGATTGTTTCAATGGCAAAGCATGACCGTAGCTGCATGCTTTTGCCTCAGTCAGATGATACATGGCAACTCGGATTTGACAAATTTGTTGAGAATACCTTTGGAGGCAGATACCTAGTGGAGACTATGTTGTGTCCATGTACTAGGTGCGTTGCGTGATATACAGAACAAAGGTTGACTTGCAAAAACACTTGCTGAATAAAGGCTTTGATAAGGAATTCATAAAATAGAAACAATGTGATGTTGCTGCTGAAACTATTGTGTTGGATGATGATGATGGAGATTCTGAAGAAGGCGAAGCAGATGAAACTGTGAATGTGAACAACATAATTTCATCGCTGATTGGTGATGCCATACATCGAGAAATTAAAGATAGTAATAATGATCAGCGAAATGGGGCAACAAAGAAATTCTTCAAATTGATGGAAGAAGCTGGGAAGGAATTATACCCGGGTTGCAAAGAGGCTACCACAGTTTCATTCATTGTGAGGATGTTTCAAATCAAGTGCATGTGCGGTATTAGCAACAATGGCATGGAGCAAATCCTTCTCTTGTTCAGTCGTGTGCTTCCTGAAGGACATTGCATTGTCTTCTAAATACCTTGGCTAAAATTCAAAAGGTAATTCATGACCTTGGCTTGGACTACCACAACATTCACGCATGTGTCAATGACTGCGTGCTGTTTCGTGGAGAGTACGATAAGATGGATACTTGTCCAACTTGTGGAGAGAGTAGGTGGAAAATACAGAGACTGAGGTGATTGATGAGTGCAACACAATTGGTGGAGTAAGGAAGAAGAAGTTATTTCCTCGTAAAATTCTAAGGTATTTTCCATTGATTCCTTGACTTCAAAGACTGTATTTTCCATTGATTCCTTGACTTCAAAGACTGTATATGAATGAGACCACATCGGGGTTCATGACATGGCACAAGACAGACTTGGTTGATGATGCAAAGAAAATATAGCACCCAGCAAACTCAAAGGCATGGAAGCACGTAGATGCCATATATAAAGGACCACTTTGCTTATGATCCATGTAATGTTAGGTTGGGGCTTTCATTAGATGGCTTCATTCCTTTCGGGATGTTGAATGTGACTTACATCACATGGCCGGTTATCTTAATTCCTTATAACCTGCCTCCTTGGTTGTGCTTTAAACAATCTTTTCAGATGATGTCCATGCTGGTACCTGGATCAAAATCTCCAGGAATGAACATTGATGTTTATCTGCAGCCTCTGATCAATGAGCTTAAAGAGCTATTGGTTAATGGAGTTGAAACTTGGGATGCTAAGGTCAAGAAGAACTTTACTCTCAAGGCAATTTTGCTTTGGACAATAAATGATTTTCCTGCATATCCAATGTTATCTAGTTGGAGCACAAAAGGCAAGTTTGCTTGTCCTTATTATAACAAGGATATTGATTATCTGTGGTTAAAACATGGCAAGAAGCATTGCTACATGGGACATTGTTGTTTTTTTGGCTTTAAATCATAGGTGGCGAAGGAACAAGGTCAGCTTCAACAATATGGTTGAGACGAGGGAGGCTCCAGTGCCGCTTAGTGGAGAACAAATACTAGAGAAGTATGAGAGTTTTGAGCAAGTGTATTGAGAACACTGACTTATGTATCAATACTTTGCTACTTGCTAGAATTTCTGTATTGTGCAGCGTCATTATTTATGCATTGTATAAGTAGTAGGTGTTTCAAGTTTCTATTGATATGCTTTCTTTTGGACCTAACTTTTATGAAGAAGAGGACTTTGTATTGTGTGACTCTAATAGTGTCTTTGTTCTGTCTTTTCTAAAAGCATGTAGTATGAAAATTTGGAACTCTTTTCAAATATATGACTCTGATATACCATGCATATTCTTAAGTAAATCATGGCCTACACAGGAAACCAACATTGCACCACAAGCTGAAGCTATGAGATCCGAGGAAACAATGTTGTGACACCACTACATGATCAAGAAACAATGAACCAGGTAATGAAATTGAACAAGCATTCTAGAAAGCATAGTTACATATGTTCATTAAATTATCATAAATTGCTTCATATAGATTGAACCAACTAGCATGATCACAACTGAAAGATGAAATGTCCATCCCAATTGCAATGCTAGAGCTTCAACAATTTCAAAGGCTCTATTCAACGACAGTCGTGGGAATGGGGCACCAGCCAATTTCATTAGCCCTCAACAACTTATATCTAGTGTTAAAACAAGAACTAGCAAAAAGAGACAACTGATAAGAACTAGAATTGTGCTTTCATAAAGCCTTAAAATGTTACATTGCCAATTCACAAGGCTGTTCTAGATTTCAAATTTTCATTTCACCTCAAACATGCATATTTCTCTTCAGTAGGACAGTCAAGTAGGACAATAGGACTCCAAGTTTTCATTTGTGGGAGTGATGGAATAATGGATTTTACTTTCGTATCTTCCAATCGTATTACTTAAATGAGACTCTAGTTTACATTTTTTTGTTATTGGTGTGATCCCTATTTTAATCAGTTGTAAGAGTGAATGATGGATGTAGTTCAGTTGATAACATATATTTGTTGCACCAATTTCTACTGTGGAAATGTTTTGTTCAATTAACGATTTACAATCGATTTTGTAGTCCACTATGATTTCACTATTGCCACGACAATTAACCATATCGCCACCACCATCAACTGATGCAACATGAGGATGTTAGAACGTTAAACAATCCATTGTGATAACCTTTCAATATATAGCGATGACTTATATCAATGCAATATCCTTTATGCATGTAGCAACGACTCATACATCGAAGCAATATCATCCAGGCATATAGCAATGAGTGAGACTTTGTTGTGACATCTTTGCACCTAACGCAACGGCTCATGTCATCGCGATATGCATTAGGGATATAGCGACGACCTATATGTCATTGCAATACACTTTAAATATTTAGCGATGACTCGTACTTCGATGTGATATACTTTCACACCTATAGAAATGAATCATAATTCTTTGCATTACCAATAAAAAGGATAGCAACCACATAGGTTGTTGCGATACATGTTAAGGATATAACAATGACTACTATTTTGTCGTGTTACCTTTTACACATATTGCAACACCATAGTCCTTATTGCCACAATCATATATTGTGGTAATATATGGTATTGCTACAAAACTCTGTTGTTGTGAAAGTACTTGTTTCCAACTACCATACAAGGTTCCAATAGTCACTATTGCAACAACATCAGTGGTTGTCAATACTATTCATGCAACACCAATGCTCGTTGCAAGTGCAACCCATTGCCTTGCCACACATCGTTGTGACGCACCAAAGTTATTGCAATTTTTCAAAATGGCGTTGTGATACCCTATTGCATCAATTTCACTTGCAACGCCTCCCAACACCCTTTTTTAGTTGCGATTGCTCAATATTGCAACGAAAATACCCATATTGTAACTTTTTTGAGCTGTGGCGCAAGGGTAATTTTCTTGTAGTGCTCCATGCTGCCCTGGATAGGAGAAAGATTGGTTTCCCCAACTGAAGATGACCCAATTGTGAGGTCATCTCTTCGGCAAGCATGGATGTGCAAGAGCGAGTCCGACAAGTGAAACCAAGTGAAGAAAGAGATGGGTGCGGCTCTTCAGAACAAGGTTAAGGAAGCATTGATCCACAAGGGTAAATCTACGGTGTTTGATGAACACCAACCCATCTTTGAGAGGTACACCATGGAAAATCTTCTCTCTAATGATCTCCCTTTGAATTATAAAGACTTTATTGCTTTCGAGGAGATGCTTTCTGCTGAAGAAAAAGAAGCCCTAGATCAAGATTATTTCCTGACCATTCATAGAGCAACGTTATACAGTGCATATCATATTGAGTTGCACAGCACTGCTGCAGAAGTTGAGGAAGGAATAGGTCAACAGGGTGACCATGCCGGTCGACATGTTCTGATGCCGATCAGCACGAAGCCCAACCACAGGTCTTATCTACTTGGGAGATTTTTCAGGAGAATCACATTCATAAAGAATCTTTAGTTCAGGGATGCAAGTGTTTCTATTGCAGGAAGGATGATCAGAGGCAGATCGAGAATTTTATGAATGATGATCCCAAATTTATCCCTGGAAATTTTGTGACCGATGATGGTTTTCCTATTGCAAAAGGGCATCGATTATCATGTGAGCTTAATGATGAGATCCTATGATGCATTCAAATAGCATGTGAAGCTGAGGAGTAGTGTAAGAAAAATATGGAAGAACTTCATTCCTACTTGGATGATACTGCACTAGATGCCGATCGGCATGATGGTGACGCTGATAGGCATGACCTAAAGGTAATTTGTCGTTATGTTCGCTTCTCCAATAAACCAAGGAGACAATATTCTGATTGGGGAAGTGATGTTTCCGAATCTTTGTATTGTTTGGAAACTCCTTTCGATATTGAAGCACCATCTGCAGTTGGCGATTTAGTTACTAAGGGGGAAGAGGAAAAAGTTGAAGAAGAAGAGCCAATGGTTGACATCGAGACTTTTTTTTCCGACAATATATTTATAGGGCTACGCACGAGACCAAGAACTTGATGGTTATACACACAAGACGCCGATTTAGATAGGTTCGGGACCTCTTGATGAGAGTAAAAACCCTACATCCTATATGTAGATTGTATTGAGTTGTGTTGTGCCCTCCCTTGAGGGGGGGGGGGAGGGGGGTCCTATGGCCTTATATATCTAGTCGGCAGGGGGTACATCAAGAGTTCTACTCGTAATCTACAAGACTTTACATAGCAATTTTATCTCTAACTTCCTTGTGCTCCAAGCCGACTCGGTCGGTTCCTCTATAGGTGGGCCATTCTATCGCCCTTCGTCTTTAGCATAGTTGTGGATACCAGTAAGGTAAGTATTCCACAGCAGCCCCCAAGTAATTTCTGATTTTGAGTTATGCCTTGTTGAGTTATTCTCTTCATGAATCATGTGAACAGGTCACAAATTAGGAAGACCTCTTGAATGAAGTTACTAATAAATCTGGTGCTCCGACTAGGTGCACCTGATCAGGTGTAGCCCCTGACTCTTGTATAATTTGAGGGCCGATGAATAATGCAGGAGTCTAATAATTATTGACTCTTTATAGTTTGTCTGATAAGAAATAGAACGTTACTTAAACCATCAAGTCTGAGGAATAAACTCCTTGATCATGAAACCAGGAGCTTGGCCTGCATAACATCAATTATGCTGACCGATTATTATATGTTAGATTAATAAACTCCCTTCTCCGAGTTATCTTTGATTTTTAAATTATGACATCAATCATAAATAAATCAAAGAAAAGTTTATGACTTCAATCATAACTCTAGTACTTGGCTAAAATGACTTCAATCATATTTCATAGCCTTTTCCTAGATGAACATCACTCAGATAGCATAAGCCTGATTTTTAATATCAACTACTGACTTCAATTAGAAAGATAGTTTTTAAACTTATGTTCCATACGACCATCAAGTCCTCTACTACATGATCATCGAATCATAAAGATATGGAGAATATTTTTAGTGGCATCAACCAGAACTTCTCATCGAAGAAGCTCCCAAGTTTAATACTTAGGTTTTCATTAACAGCAAGTGATCTTTGAAAAGATTGCTGCTTTACTTAAATTAATTGCAGGAACAAAAAACAGCCTGCACCATACGGCCCATAATAGCCCACTTGGTCCCCCACCGTTAGGTCAACCCTAACGTATAAAAGGGCATGGGCGGGATGATGAAACTTTCATGCCGTCATTTCATGCACAGGATATTCGTCTTCCTTGCGACTCCTCTGCTTCCCCTATTCTAGGGTTTGCTCACCACCAACCGCCACTACAAACCACATTCGCAATCCGAGCTCCCAAGCTTTTGTGACCGAAGGCTAGGGTTAGGGTTGAGGCGCCAGATCCGCCGCTCCATTTCTTTTGCCATGTCGTGCAAGCTCGTCAAGGGGACGGAGGATTTGTTCAACACCACTGACAGTTCATCCTCGGAGCTAGACATCCCGGAGCACCTACGTGAGTTCTCCAAAAGCTTCCTCAACACCGACGCGTTGAACTCCATGGTCGTCGACGGGACTCTACCAGAGCAGGTACTTATCAACTAGAAAGCTCTAGATTCCGAGTTGCATCCCCTCCCTATTCATAAGCAGATAGTAGTTTTCTGCCCCTTTTTTGAGCAAGGATTTGGAGTGCCCTGCTGCAGTTTCTACGTGGGCTTTTGTTCTTTTATGGGATCGAATTGGTGAATCTCAATCCCAATTCGATCCTCCACCTTGCAATCTTCAAACATTTGTGCAAAGCCTTTTTGGGCATTCTGTCCCATTCAATTTGTTCGGCCACCTATTCGTCCTCCGCCCACTTTCTTTGATCAGCAATCAAGAAGCCATCGGTGATGTTGGGATTCAGTTGCGCAAGAAGAAGGCGTACATCGATGTCCCGTTGTCATCAGTGAACAAGCACTAGCGAGAGGAGTGGTTCTACTGTGATAACCCTCCTCCTGCCCTTGCTGACTTCACTAGGAAGAAAACCAGCCCCCGAGCATCTTTGTTGGTGAAGCCGGATCCCAATGATGCTCAGCTAAAAGATTTGTTGCTGAAGATTGCTAAGCTGAAGAAGGCTGGAGTCGATGGCATAACCATCGCCAAGTGCTTCATTGTTCGCCAAGTGCAGCCGCTCTAGCAACAGAGCCACCCTGGACGGGAATATGCCTCTGATGATGAGACCAGGGAGGTGCCCGACCCACCAAACTCAGCTTTGCGTCGTGCTCGCTTGAACAAGATGTTCGAATCAGGTGGGCCTCAAGATCATGCCTTAATAAAAAGGCATATAACAAGGGCACTCATCGAGCCCAAGTAAGCTTTAGCTTTCCATATGTCTTCATTATTCATTCTAGTAGAATAATCTTTATGAATATTATCTTCATGTTTGAATGCATGTACTAAACATTTATGTGTCTTAGCCTCCACTCCCTCCAACTAACACAGAAGGGGTGGATTATGTTCCCAAAGCCCCACGTCATCAGACTGACCACGCGGGGTCAAGTTCTGCAATAGGAGGAGGCGTGCGGTAGACCGAACTGGTCGGCGTCGCAAGCGACTCTACTACCCCTGCTGCAAACTTTCCTACGGCCTCCTAGCGTGTGAAGGTCACCACCCACCAAAGAAAGAGATACTTCGGGGCAGATGATTATGACGATGACACTGAAGACTGTCCCGTGGTGATTGGTTGGCACTCTCCTTTGCACTCCGACCAACCATCAAGTCAACCAAAACCGCCAAGTCAGCTGACTAGCGATGCAGGGGTGGTGATGATGCCAGTAGAGGTCTCAACACAATCTTCTAGAAAGAGGAAGCATTTCAACTCTCTGATGGGCCTCATCAAAGAAGAAAGTCCGGTCGATAAAGATCAGCATGCCTCCGAGTAAGTTTCTTCATATTCTATCGATTTGACATATGATCTTGAGTAGATTTTCAAATCTGCATTGTGTATACAGTGAACATACTAGTCCGCCGACTAGGACGCCAGACATTTCTATGTCCAAAGATCCGCTTCCGATCCAGGCGCCTCGTCCGACTGACCAACCTCAATCCGTTGTCCTGCCATCAAGCGTACTGGCTGAGGTGGCAAAGTCTTCTAACAGTTCAATAGTGCTACCTGCTATTGTTCAGCCAACTACCCACACCCCATCTCCCATCAAGGGTAAGGCTACATCAGTGAGTAGGGAAACAGGGATCCTCTAGCAACATCAAGAGCTGACCCAGGTACATCAATACCCTGACCTTTCTCATATCTTGGATTATATAAAATATTCAATCGCTACTGCTCCTTTTAATTCACAGAAAGTTTGCTCTCTGCTAGAGGATAAGCAATTGAAGGTAGAGGCTCTCGATGCTAAAGGCATCAGTGAGTCTTCATAAAAGTCCTTGATAATATCTTGATATTTTTGACATCTTTAGGTTTATAATATCGTCCCGATTTTTGCAGTCTGGACCCAGCTGACCCAGCACATCCAGAAAGCTCTGGACAATCTGAAGATTGATTATGGGACCACCACCGGCAGGCTAGAGTAGAGCCGAGTGAACCATGAAGGTAAAGACTTTGCATCTTTCCCTCAATATTTATCAGTTGTTTAATCTCAATGCACCTTTCAGTTCAAGAGAAGAAAATAAAAGACTTGGAAAAGCTCACTTCTAATATGTTTAGATTTTTAGAATCTCTGACTAATGAAAAAGATGGGTTGACCAAGACACTTTCTGAGCGGGATGCTGAAGTCGCCTCCCTGAAGCAGAGCTTAGCTGAAACCGAGGAGAAGCTGAAGAATGCCAAAGGCAGTGCTACAACTTTCGAATGTAATCTTTCCAGTAAGCCTTCTGCTTGTATTCCCTATATTCTTTGTCTAGAATCTCTCTTCTAACATCTTGATATGATTTCAACCTTGTCTTATTGCGCTCGGAAGGCCTTGCATTATATCCATGCCAACAAAGTGGAGCGGAAAGGGAAATCGCTAGAGTATCGGCTAGAGCATGCTTCGGAGACCATCACCCACCACACCAAGAGAGTAGAAGTTGAGGCCGATAGCCAAGTACTGTCTATTTGCTAGTTTGGACTCTTGAACTCCCACTAGACAAGGTCAGACAAGGCATCAACCTGAAGCTGACAATCAACAAATGCCAGCTGCTGCTCGACACCATGGTGGAGACATCCTGAGCATTGGTGGAGAACGTCGACATCATTCCGATCGGCTCCTCCAGCTTCTCTGGCAACAGACTTAGAAGATGACGCTTCCTCTCCTTCACAGGAGTTGTAATTATTCCTATATAAGAATACATTAGTAGTATTTTGATGTGGAAACAATTCGTTCCTTATGTAAATACATATCTTTCGTTGCTTAGTTAATTGAGCAATCACTAAACAAGTAAAAGTTGACTAAAAAGTCAAAAAAAGTGATCTCCTGCCTCTTAAAAGAAGACTGGTTAACACTTAGCTGCGTATTCGCGCGTTTGTACTTAAACCTTTCTACTATAAGATTTTATAGATTAAAACAGAAGATGCTTCGGTCTGCCTTAGCATTTGGGGTCATAATTTATAACTACGTTACAATCAGAGTTGAGCCTTAGCATTTGGGGTCATAATTTATAACTATATTACAATCAGAGTTGACCAGTCGACACATGACCTCTCGCAACTTTGGCTCTAGGTTTAGTGTAGTGGTAGTCTATTGTGCAGAGAAATTTGTATGTCCTTATTGTTTCAGCGTTGGACCATAAAAATAAGACTGTGTCATAATATAAGAAACCGGTTAAAAAAGCCAATGAAAGTGTGTACATCATACTACCGCAAAAATAGACTATAGAGGCGGTTGAAAGAGCACTGTAGCAGCAGGTATGGCAATTCTAGCTAGCACTAAACAATTTGATTCCTCTTTCTTCTTTCACATGGTCGTGGTGATAATTGTATGGGTAAATAGGGAATAATTGTCAGTTGCCTAATGGTGACATTCATGTGATGCAAATTTTGCAAAATTGTTAGTTTTCTCAGTTCAACAATGATTGAAGAAAAAAAGGCTTGATGTATATGTATGAAAAATTTATTTACCATATATGATGGACTAATAGATTCAAAAAACAGATATTCCTGAGATTTCGATGGTAATTTGCTGTAGTGATTCTTTTTGTTGGATTAATTAGACATTTTGGTCTATTTTTTCAATTAATTATAATTCCAAGCCCACAACTAATGCTATGGTGCTATTTAAGAAGGAATTGGGCATGGTCTTGCAGTATCACAGGATGGTGTGTTTTGAGCTGATCAATTAGTGGTGCATGTCATTTACTGGCCTCTAATGGTGAGTAAGGACGGCAGTTCATGCATGCACCAGTTACTAATGTGCTTAATGAGAATATAAACAAAGCACTAGTGCATGGCGATGGCCTCCGTTATTTGTGCTTAATAAGAATAACAAAGCATTTGCGTGCATGACGTCAATTACTAGTTGATATGACCACGCCGACTAGACCGTCCAATATGACAACTACTTCAACCAAGATGACTACTTCTTCAAGTCAAACTACACCAACTCATATTTTTGATGGACCAATTACTCGTAGTCGAGCTATGAAGCTACAACAATAGGTGCACGCGCTACTTTGTGAATTTTATTGTAACATTGATGAGAATTATATACTACCTAAATCATGCATGTTGCTATTGCTCAAGTTAACCAAGGAGGAAGACAAGGATACACCAAGAATGAACCAGAGAGATGGACCACGTCGAGTCAGTTCAGCCTGAGAGAACCGTCAAGAAGAACTAGTCATATCTTTTGTTTCCCTTAAGCTATGAAGGCGCGTGAGTACATGTTGGAAAGCTCATGAAGTTAACTTTCTAATACCACCAGTCTTGACTAGTTTGGTAATTCCAGTATGGCAGTCGAGTACTTTTAGTATAGACTGGTCAGAAGGTCAACAGTCAACCTAATGTTCATGTTCCCGTGCAAAACTGTACCATTTCACAATATCTCGTGGTAGATTCTGCACATGGTGTGAATGAGCATCAAATCAACTTTCCAATGCAATAAACCTCATGTCATTTGGACTTCTCAATACGGAGTTATTGTCAAATTATTGAAGACAGCTCGGCAGACCAACAGCCTCGCGAGACCACTTCCAGAATTCTGTTTAAGGAGGCCTTTTCACATACTCTGCCTATTCATTTCCAATTCGTGTTTACACCCATCTAGGAGGGTTGTTCCTAGTACAAATATGTCATCGCTTCATAGCAAATGGAGACTTTTGATAATCAAGATATAGAACCCCCTTTGTTTAGTTGTGTGCTAACAAATATTGAGAGTGATCTCTCCCCCTTTGCTCTTGTGATTTCCTTCACGGGATTGCTGAAGCGCCGGCTTCATCTGCTCCCAATTGGTGGTCCTAATCCCTTCAAGGTTTGTCTTGATTGATTGTAGGCTGTGTTGGTTGGTTTTTTGAGAGTGTGGTTGGGCGAATCCTTGATTCAGGTTGCCGGTTAAAGACGGTGGTTGGCTTCGAGTTTTATTTGCCAGGTTGCACAAGTTAACACTGCTTGCAGCAAGTTATCCGGTTGTGCTACAGCTAGTTATCAAGAACAAGATCCTACGCCGTGAAGATTGGGACCCCATAACATATCATCTGGTATCAAGAGCCATCGTTGCCATGACAGGATTTTTTTACCTGTAGCAACATATATTTGTTATCATCCTATCCACAAAAGCCATAAAATATATCCATAGCCCCTTGTTTTGATCTGTTATTGTGGTGAGTTTTGTTAAGTTTCAGTCCATTAGAGTCTTTGTTTAGTTGCTGATCATATATACCTTTGTGTATCCTTTGTGCCTTTTCATTTATCTTACTATAATCTGAAAATCTAAAAAAAAGATAAAAAAAAACTAGTCATTCCTATGCGTAATCTTTGTTCCTATCTAGCTTCTGGTTGCATTTAGTTATATATTTAGTATTGTGGCAAAAAAAAAGAATAAAAAAGAAGTTGTAGAAAACAAAAAATAAAATTTGTTGTTGAGCAAGTTGCAAAACAAAGGAGAAGGATCAGATTGGTCATATGCACATGTGCTGAATTTTCATATCAAGTTGTGTAACCAGTTTGCTATCTTTCATTGGTGCAATTTTGCTAGGATATTCATTGTAAACCATCTATCCCTAGCATAATCCATGTTTGCATCAAGTCTGAAAATTCTTTTGTGCGTGTGTTGCATCGGTTACATCTTTCATATCTTATGATCAGCACTAGGCTTCGGACTTCTAGTTTGGATTGCTACTTAACTTTACAACAACTAGAATTCAGATTGCATTCTTTGGTAATACTCCCCACCATGCTCCACATAAAAGCCATCATGATCGGTACCTTGGTCTTGTATTCGCTTAACCATCACTTTCTTGTTACCACTACACATTGAATTTCTGTAATCTGCAGGGAATTCATAAGAGCTTCGGTTGGTAAGAGAAGTGAGGTTGTGAGATTTCATATATTTTTTTCCTATTCCACATATATTGTTGCTTTGTACTCACTAATTGTACAGGAAGATGTCTGCTCCACCTGAAATTGACGATTGTGTAACCATGGCACAATTCAATGAGTTGAGGCAAGGCATGGAAGAAAGGCAAGACAGGTTGACACAAGATCTTCAGGCTCTTATGGCTGAAATCAGAGGACGTCGCCTACCTCAAGATGGTGCAAGAAACCATGGTGAACATGAAGAAGAAAGTGCAAGATCTGCTGCTAGAAGAAGAAGAGAACAAGGAAGGAGGAACCGAGGCGCTGCACATGTTAGAAGAAGGGGACATGGTCGAAGAACTGATGACGATGATGATTCTGAAGATATGGATGATGATATTCAATTACAAAATCCTTTTGGATGCCGACCTCATAGATTAGGCAACCAAGAGGAGAGGTTTGGTAAACTGAAATTTACCATGCCAAAATTTGAAGGAGGATCTGATCCTAAAGCTTATTTCACTTGGGTGTTGCTATGATCTGGTGGGAACAACTTCTCTATGATCGTGAAGAAGATGGGGAACCTCCTATTACCACTTGGGAAGAAATGAAGCATGAGATGAGATTTCGATTTGTGCTGAAGCACTATCGGTGTGATCTCTTTGATAAATTGCAGAATTTGAAGCAAGGGAGTTTCTCTATTAAAGAGTATTATAAAGAGATGGAAAAGGCTCTGATTAGAGCCAATGTGTATGAAGATGAAGAGAAAACTATTGCACGTTTTATGGCTGGTTTGCATCGCAATATTCAGCGCATCATTGAATTTCAGCCATTAGAATCCTTATTGATTTGGTACATCAAGCCACCAAAGTTGAACACCAACTACAACAAGATACTAAGAGTAGCCAGTCCATGCCATTCGGTATGAGGACTACATCAGGAGGAAGCAAGCCAATTTCAAAGTTTGCTGCTGCATCCTCATTTGCAAAAAGCTCATTTGGAGGCTCACGTTCCAATGTTCAAGGTGATTTTAGCGGGAAGAACACTACTACCCCAAGCATGAATTCTAAACCTGCAACATCCACATCTACTTCAGTAGGTTCTACTACCAAGAGTCGTGAAATTCAGTGCTTCAAGTGTGGAGGTTGTGGACATGTTATTAAGGAATGCCCAAATAATTGGGTGATCATTGTGAATGACAGTGGAGAGTACGAATCAGCTAGTGAAGAGGAAGCAGAAGAGGAACATGCTAATGAGGTCCAAGAAGATGAGGAACATGCTAGATGTGAGTTTGAGCAAGGTACTGCTCTTGTAGTGACACAAATATTGAGTGTTCAGATGAGGGAAGCTGAAACTAGATAGCGACATAATTTTTTCAAACCAGAGCTAAAGTGCAAGATAAAGTAGTGAAGGTGATCATTGATGGTGGGAGCTGCCATAATCTTGTGAGTCGTGAGATGGTTGACAAACTTGGTTTGAAGTTGCAGCGACATCCTCATCCATACCATGTGCAATGTTTGAATGATTCGGGAGATATCAAGATTGGATATAAGGTAAAAGTTCCATTCAAAATTGGTGAATATGTTGACACAGTGGAGTGTGATGTGGCACCCATGATAGCGTGTCACATGCTGCTTGGAAGACCTTGGCAATACGATCGATATACTCAACATTGTCGGAGAACAAATCAATACACACTAGACTTGAAAGGGAAGAAGTTGGTACTCAAACCTATGACACCTCAACAAATCATGGCTGAGCACTTACAAAAAAAAACTGAAAATTCGTCCAACAAGTAAAGGAGGAGAAGAGCAAAAGAAAATGAGTGTCATCCACAATTCGGTGAGTGAGAGCCACAAGCCAAATTTGAGAGATAAAAAGAAAGGATAGGGAGAGCATCTAGTTATGCTAGCCACAAAATCTGAGATGAGATATGTGAGGAACAACCCAGATCAAGTGCTCTTTGTACTTGTGTGCAAAGACATTTTAGTTTCAGCTAACGATATCACCTCTCTTCCTAGTGCTATGTCTCATCTTTTGCAGGATTATGAAGATGTTTTTTCAAATGAAACACCAGCTGGACTACGTCCGTTTCATGGGATTGAGCACCAAATTGATTTCCTTCTAGGTGCTGCACTCCCCAACCATCCACCATACCAAACCAATCAAGAAGACGACCGCCTTCAAGAGAAGAAGAATAACAAGGAGAAGGGTAATTGTTTTGTTTGCGGGAAATCAGGTCATTGGTCCATCGAATGCAAGGATCACAAATGGTATCAGAATAAAAAGTCTACAAACATGGTTATTAGCAAGGAAGAAGGAACATCGAAGCATGGTAATCTTTTACCTACTGTTGTTTCAGTGTGTCATTCACTTGATTGGTGGGTTGACATTGTGGCTAATATTCATGTATGTTCTAACATCTCCTTATTCTCATCTTACTAGTTTGTTGGGGTTGGATCCTTGTTGATGGGAAATGGGTCTCTTGCAGTTGTACGTGGAACTGGTACGGTCAATCTGAAGCTTACTTCGGGAAAGACCGTACGACTGAGAAATGTGCAACATGTTCCATCTATCAAGAAGAATCTCATCAGCGGGTGTCTAATATGTAGAGACGGTTTTCAATTAGTCTTTCAATTGAATAAATGTGTATTGTCTAAGTATGGGACTTTTATGGGTAAAGGTTATGATAGCAGAGGCTTGTTCCGCTTGTCTTTGTATAACACGTGTAATAATATTGTGGACCATGTGAGTAATATTGATGAGTCCAATGTTTGGCATTCACGGCTTTGTCATATTAATTTTGGTTGTATGATGTGGTTGGCTAGCTTGAACTTAATTCCAAAATTTACTTTATTCAAAGGTTCTAATTGTTATGTGTGTATGAAATCTAAACCTCACAAGGTTGCAGAGGCGAGAAACTTGGCACCGTTAGAACTAATTCATTCCGATTTGTCGGAAATGAATGGCGTGTTAACTAAAGGTGGTAAAAGATATTTCATGACATCGGTAGATGATTGCACTAGATTTTGTTATGTGTATCTCCTATAAATAAAAGATGAAGTGTTGCATTTCTTTAAAATCTATAAAGTTGAAGTAGAAAACCAACTTGAGAGAAAGATCAAAAGGGTAAGATCGGATAGAAGTGAAGAATACTTTTCAAATATCTTTTCTTCATTCTGTGAGAAACATGGTATAATTCAAGAGAGGACACCTCCTTATTCACCTAAAACTAATGGGATTGCCGAAAGAAAGAACTGCACTCTAACTGATTTGATTAATGCCATGTTAGAAACCGCAGGACTTTCCAAGGAATGGTAGGGTGAGGTGATATTGACTGCATGTCATATCCTGAATAGAGTTCCTACAAAGAATAAAGAAATAACACCATTCGAGGAATGGGAAAAGAAAATCTTAAATATCTCATACTTGCGAACTTGGGGGTGTTTGGCCAAGGTGAATGTACCAATCACCAAGAAATGCAAGCTTGGTCAAAAAACCGTGGATTGTGTCTTTCTTGGATATGCATTTCAAAGTGTTGGATATAGATTCTTAATAGTAAAATTTGGAGTACATGACATGCATTTTGGTACAATTATGGAATCCAGAGATGCTACATTTTTTGACGATGTGTTTCCTATGAGAGAGGACATACCTAACAATCTAGTTGAGAATTAATGCAATTCCCTAAACCATTTACCCCGATAGAGCATGTTGAACCAACACTTGTAGAGAGTCATGAGGAGGATAACATTGAAGCTCCTAGAAAGAGCAAGAGACAAAGGACTGCAAAGTCCTTTAGTGATGATTTCATTGTATACCTCATAAATGACACTCCAAGAACCATTAAAGAGGCATATTCATCTGCTGACGCTGATTATTGGAAGGAAGCGGTACAGAGTGAGATGAATTCTATTATGTCTAATGGTACTTGGTAGGTTGTTGAATGTTCTTATGGGTGCAAACCCGTAGGATGCAAGTGGATGTTCAAGAAAAAACATACAATTGAAAAGTACAAGGCAAGGCTTTTGGCCAAGGGTTATACCCAAAAATAGGGAGAGCATTTCTTTGATACTTATTCACTGGTTGCTTGATTGACGACAATTCTGGTGATACTTTCTTTGGCCGTATCTAATGGTTTCTCGTCCATCAGATGGATGTTAAGACGACTTTCCTAAATGGAGCGTTAGATGAAGAGATCTACATGGATCAACCAAATGGGTTTGTAGCACAAGGTCAAAAAGGCATGGTTTGTAAGTTGTTGAAGTCCTTATATGGCTTAAAGCAAGCGCCTAAGTAATGGCATGAGAAGTTTGGCAGAACTTTGATCTCTGCTGGCTTTATTGTCAACAAAGCTGACAAATGCATGTACTACCGCCATGGTGAGGGTGAAGGAGTGATCTTGTGTTTGTATGTCGATGATATACTGATATTCAAACCTAGCCTTAATGTGATTAAGGAAGTCAAGGAATTTTTATCTCATAATTTTGAGATGAAATATTTGGAAGAAGCTGATGTTTTTATAAATATAAAACTAGTGAGAGAAGGTGATGGTGGGGTTACACTCTTGCAATCCAATTATGTGGAGAAGGTTGTAAGTCGCTTTGGATATAGTGATTGTAAACCAGCTCCAAAACCTTATGATGCTAACATAATTCTACAGAAATTATCTCATTTGCTATGAGCAAACTAAGCTGGTTTGTCTCAAATCCGAGAGATGATCATTGGCATGCTCTGGAAAGAGTATTGTGCTATCTAAACGATACAATGAGCTATAAAATTCACTACATTGGATACCCTAGGGTACTAGAGGGTTATAGTGATTCAAATTGGATTTCTGATGCCTATGAGATAAAAGCCACAACTCAATATGTGTTCACACTTGGAGGTGATGCTAGTTCGTGGAAGTCTTACAAGTAGACCGTCTTAACAAGGTCAACTATGGAAGCAAAACTCACAGCATTAGACACCACAACTGTTGTAGCTGAATGGCTTTGTGAACTCCTAATCGATTTGCCTGTAGTGGAAAAATCCATACCAGCCATCCTAATGAACTGTGGTGTTAAGGTCAATAGTTCTAAGGACAACATGAAGCCATCAAGGCATGTAAATAGGCGGTTAAAATCTATAAGAAACATGAGAAACTCCGGAGTGATAGCCCTGGATTATGTCCAGACTGCTAAAAATCTGGCAGATCAATTCACAAAGGGTCTTTCACGTAATGTGATAGATATTTTCTTAGTGGTAACCTGTTTTATGTGATCGGAGATCCCGTGAAGTAGAGTGGTGCAGCAAGCTATTGGCCGACTGAGAGAAAAGAACCTTTGTACAAGGCTCATTCCATTGATGATGCAATTCTCTTTTATTCTGTATGGCAGGATGGTTCATACCTTAATATGATCTGAGTAGCTTACTTAAGTTGAGATGTCCTATAGAATATCTTATAAGGATCATACCAATATGAGTTGGATGCTAGTCACATTCCATAATATAGGGTAATCTCTAGACACTCATGAAAAGGCCAGGAGTGCGACTTATATGCTCCAAATCGTGGGGATACTTTTGGCAGCCTAGTATCAGCTAAGAACTTTGGTGAAACTTTTTCGCACAAAACTGACAATTCAAGGAATAACCCATTGTTCAGTCGTGGATAAGTATAACCCTTGTTCAACTTAACAGTCTCCATTGAAACACTAGTATACCAAACAACATTGGAACTGAGAGCATATGATGTGTGTCTTGGAATTTTGTGGGGATTGTTGGATTAATTAGAGGTCTATTTTTTCAATTAATTATAATTCCAAGTCCACAATTAATGCTATGGTGGTATTTAAAAAGGAATTGTGCATGGTCTTGCACTATCACACGATGGTGTGTTTTGTGCTGATCAATTACTGGTGCATGTCATTTACTAGCCTCTAATGGTGAGTAAGGATGGCAGTTCATGCATGCACCAGTTAGTAATGTGCTTAACGAGAATAAACAAAGCACTAGTGCATGCCCATGGTGTCGGTTATTTTGTGCTTAATAAGAATAACAAAGCATTAGCATGTGGCGTAGTTACAAGTGCATGGCGTTTAATTGTCTTCCTTCCGTGAGACTATAAATATGGAAGTTCTCTCCATGAGAGAAACAAGTCCAGAACCATAGTCTCTTTCCTTTGTTGCTGCTGCTCTCGGCTTCTCCATCTTAGACACTTGCGCGCATAGGCTCCGAGAGAGCCGGCCTTCAGAACCACGCCCTGCTGCGATATCTGCACGGATAGGCGGGCAGTCAGGTTTTTGTGGAGCGCAAGGTGCAACTGGCTAATCGACTACTTTGTCTTCGTCTTCTTCCATTGAGCTCTCGACGTGAACGACTACTTCTTGGTGTTCGTTCGAGAGACTGCACTACGAACATTTTCCTGCATCGGCTTAGTTCAACTACTATGAGCAGCCCAATATGACTGTTGGGAATGGTGCCGCCGCTGCCTCCGGCACTGGTCCCGCCTCTGGGTACACCCTGACCCTTGTCTAGTTATTAATGTTGTTCTTGCTAAATTGTTAATTAGGCATGAACGCATACTCTCTCAGCCTTGTCACAAGATCACTCATGCTACACAATATCATGTTATATATAAAATATTTTGGAATAAAAATATGCCTTAATTTGCCTACATTTCTAACACTTTTTATTTGTTTGGTGCCTTTTTTCAGGTATGAAATGTTGACAACCGTACAACGAATTTTGGGTAATCTCAATTCGATGTGAAGACCTTAATGTTCGATAGAGTACCATGTTTTGTAAAAATTTATGTTAGGTAGCATTTTTTAGAATATGTTCATGTGCTTTATACTACGGTCTCTTGTAGATGGATATCATGTACGCATGTTTTTTTTAGATTGTCAAATTTTCACTTAAGTGTTCATCAATTCAGAGAATACTTAACCAAGTACTGTCGAATAATCATTTGTGTTGCAAGTAATCTATATATTATTTATACTTTGAATTAATCAATTTACTATTGATTTTAAATATTTATGGTGAGAGGATAGCATGTGTGTTGCACGTGCAGAATAATAGTATTTTAAATGTTCTAAGCTATATGTATGTTGCATGTATAAATAAAGTCCTTATGCATGAACTGCCTAAAGTTCATCAATTATTAACATACCAAAGCAACACTTCTAAAAGTCTGACCCAAAGAAGTCCTATTGCAGCACTATGAACATCATCATCATGCTTCCCATACAAGCCCAGTCACATGATAGGCATGAATAGCTTTACAACAGCGTGGATATCCTTGTCCATGTCAAAGACATCCTCCATTGTTGATGCATGCTTCAAAATAGCATGACCGACATCCTCCATGTCCTCATCAATATTTGTGGCCATGGCCATGCTGTCTTGTGACTCACCTGCATTTCGCCAGACATGGTGAGCTCAACATCATCTTTTGACTTCCCTGTTGGTTTATCTCCAAAAATGATCAGCTCCGCCATAGCCGGCCATGATGTCCTCAACATCTTCGTCAAAATCAGATGACAGATTTGTTACGCGAACAAGAGGCTCCACCATTGCCAAATCCTGTGTATCGTATGAGCGAGGTATATCATATTCAGTCCATAGATGAGTGGCTCCGCAATTGCCAGTGTAATAGTATTCTAAATGTTCTAAGCTATCTGTATGTTGCATGTATAAACAAAGTAGGCATGAAGTATAGATAAACAATGGATAGCAAATAAAGTCCTCAAGAAAGCATGAACTGCATAAAGTTCATCAATTATTAAAATACCAAAGAAGCACTTCTAAAAGTGTCCAAGTTTGATCCAAAGAAGTCTTTTGCCCAAACACATGATAGATATGAATAGCTTTACAGCTACGTGGATATCCTTGTCCATGTCGAAGACCTCCTTCATTGTCGATGCGCGTATCATAATAGCATGACTTACATCCTCCATGTCCTCATCGACATTTGTGGCCACCACCATGTTGTCTCTGTGATCTGCATATCGCCAGACACGGTGAGCTCAGCATCATCTTCTGAGTTCAGTGTTTGTTTATCTCCGCAAATGATAAGCTCCGCCATAGCCGGCCATGATGTCCCCACTATCTTTGTAAGAATCAGATGACAAATTTGTTGTGTGAACGAAAAGACTCTGCCATTGCCAAAACCTATGTATCGTATGAATGAGGTATATCATATTCAGTCCATGGATGAGTGGCTCCGCAATTGCCGGTGGTGAAGCTCTTGATGTGGCCTGGTGCGCGGTGGAGGAAGGCAGCGAGGCGGCAAACATCAGCGTGGTAAAAGTGGCGAGCCAGCGACTCAAGCTAGCATCAAACAGCGATTGAATGTCTGATGCCTTTTATCCTCAATGAAATAGGCAGTTGAGCGGTCATCTCATCAACAAAGACGTGTGACAAAATAGTGCCTAGTGTTATGCGAGGATATATATATATATATATATATATATATATATATATATATATATATATATATATATATATATATATATATATATATATATATAGATTATGCATTAAAGTGTGTGTGTGAGAGAGAGAGAGAGAGAGAGAGAGAGATTGCAACATAAGGGGTGCTATATAGTAGTAGAATCTAGTATCCCCATGATAACAATGTTACTGCATTCTGTGAACTAAGGAAGCAACACTTCGGCCTACAAAAAACACATAAATGTATTCATGTTTATGTTTGTGACCATCTAATTATTACACAACCACATAATACCAACAACAATAAAATAAAGTACAAAATACAACATAGTAATCAAGCTAGTGGCTTCTAGATGGGCCAGCAACAGTATTATCATCGTTATCCTGCTCAATCTTCTGCAAATATTTTTTGGTTATGCCAAGAAGAGCTTCTTTATCATGCTTGTATGATTTAAACATCTGTAGATAACGGTTTATTCTTGGTTACACATTGAGGGGGCTTCTACATGAGTTCACATCATTTTGTTAAGATCAGTAATCTTGAGATAATCTACAAAATTACACAGAGCAACAATGCATATATTGCAAATATAAATGCACATTTCAGATACTTACTAGTATTGTCTTTATAACAAAGTTGTTTGAAAGCTGTTGATAAAAAATTTGGTTCTCCTTGATCTCGTTGAACATGTCAGAGGCCTGCTCCATGGTCACACAAAACTCCCTTTCTTGTCGTCTCTCGCGCACTTTCATGGTCACACAATTGGTGTTAGAATTTGCATCATATGCTTCTACATGAGATGATTGAAGAACGTTAGGAGTGAGCCCAAGCATTTGGATAGGCGTAATCTTGCCTTTGGCATTGTTGCTATCTTCTTGTAGAATGACTGGGAGGATGGACTCTTCAAATAAAACTTTAGAGGAATTTTTGTTTTTCTTGTATGTTTGTCACCATTTGGACCAACAGAGTGGGTGGCATTATATTTCCCAACATATCTTGCATCTCCCTCTAAAGATTACTCCAAGATCCTCCACACTTCTTTCAATGAACTTTTGCATACACCAACACGTGTGATTATAAAAACTGATACAAGGAAATAATGAGATGAAGTTAGTATATTGCAAACCAAAATTCCCTTTCTCTATCTACATGGTTAGATTCATTTGCTACCGAATGCAGATTTGATTCATTCAAGAAAGTTTTGGTCAAGTCTCATTGCGTGCACCCAACACCCATAGCCTGCTAACCACTTCCATATATATCAGCCACATAATCTATGCAGTAGTAGAGTATTTGTGTGTGGGTGTGCGCACGTGCGTGTGTGTTTCTGCATATGTGTGTGTATATGCTCTTGTGTAGGCGTATATGTGTGTGTGTGTGTGTGTTGGCGCGCGCGCGTGCACTTGCGAGTGACCGTGTTTGTGTAGGAGGAAGAGAGAGAGAGAGAGAGAGAAACATCTCAGATAAATAAAGTTACAAATACAACATTAATGAGGTCGTTAGTGATTGAATGGACCAGTGTCGGGTAGTTCATATTCTGATCATGTATTCATGTTTGTGCTTTTGACCACCTAATTATTATACAACCACATGATACCCCAATAAAATAATAAATACAACATATAATCAGGATAGTGGCTTCTAGATGGATCAGCAGCAGTATCAACATACTTATCCATCATGATATCTTGTTGACTCATCTTGATTATGCCAAAAGAGCTTCTTTCTTCTGCTTGTATGCTGTGAACATCTGCTTGATTGAGAGCACTTTATTCCTGGTTACATTGTGAGAGGGTTTTGGATGAGTTTTCAAATCATTCAATTGAGATCATAAATCTCGAGAGAATCAACAAAATGACATCAGTTACACAACAACAGTACAAATATTTACAATATAAATGCAATTTTGAATAGATAATCTACTTCCATGCGTGCATAGTTGTTGTCTTTGTGACAAAGTCATTTAAAAAACTATGATGAAAAATCTTGTTCTTCTCGAACAGCTTCTTTCGTGATCTCCTCGAACTTCTCGAAGGCCTGCTCGAGGGTCATATAGAATTCTCTCTTGTTGCCTCTCACATATTTTCATGAGCATACTTGCGTACCACATTGTGAATAGTTACTCCATTTTGTATGTTTGACACCATTTACACCAAGATGGTCGAGTATCTGTATGTTTCCCAGCATCTCTTTCACCATCCAAGACTACTCTATGATCCTCCACACTGTGTTAATGAATGTTTGCACAGACCAAGGCATGCGATTATGGAAATTGATACAAGGAGGTAGAGACGAAGTTGGTATATTAATGATGGGAATTCCTTCTGTTTGTCATAATGATCAAATGCATTTTCTATGGAATGCATGTTTGATTCATTAAACAAAGTATCAGTCCAGTGTCATGTGCAAGTATACCACTTCATTAAACAAAGGGAATTCCTTCTGTTTGCTTACCACTTCTATACCAGAAAAATAATATAAGTAATAGTGGAGTATTTGTATGTGTCTTTGCTCACGTATATGTGTGTGTGTGTGTGTGTGTGTGAGAGAGAGAGAGAGAGAGATGGAGAGATAAGAGACAAACATAAGCAGAGCAAATGGGACAAATGAGTTCAGTTTGATCATATTTTCTTTTGTGAGAACCTGTTTGTTACAGAAACATATGACACCCCATATAAATAAAGTTAGAAATACAACATTAATGAGGTCATTAGGGATCGAATGGACCAGAATAAAGTAGTTCATATTATGATCATGTATTCATGTTTGTGATTCCGACCACACCTAATTCTTACACATCCACATGATACCAAAAAAAAAAAGAACGAAAATTAATAAATAAAAAATAGTTATCGGGGTAGTGGCTTCGAGATGGATTAGTAGCACTATCGTCATCCTTATCCGTTGTGATCTCTTGTTGACCCATTTTGATTATGCCAAAAGATCTTCTTCCTCCTGCTTGTACTGCTTGTATGCTATGAACGTCAGCTTGATAGAGAGCAGTTTATTCCTGGTTACGTTTTGAGAGGGATTTGGATGAGTTTTTCAAATCATTCTATGGAGATCATTGATCTTGAGAGAATCAACAAAATAACATCAATTACACAACAATAGTACATATATTTACAATATAAATGCAATTTCAACTAGATAATCTGCTTTCATGAGTGCATAGTTGTTGTCTTTGTGATGAAGTCATTTGAAAGAGCTTGATGAAAACTCTTATTCTTCTCGGACAACTTCTTCCTTGGTCTCCTCGAACATCTTGGAGCCTTACTTGAGACTCATATAGATTTCTCTCGCTTGTTGCCTCACATATTTTCACGAGCATACCTACGTACAACAACAAATAGGTGTTGGAATATGGATCGTAAGGTATTACATGAAATGATTAAAGAATATCTGGAGTGAAGCCAACCACATCGACAGGCTTAATCTTGCCTTCAACATTGTTGCTATCTTCTGCTACAATGACGGGTTGGGAAGAATCTTTAAAGGAAGCTTCAGGGGTATAGTTATTTTGTTCGTGCTCCAGAACCCGCTAAAGAACAAATTTGGAGGCTGCTTGGTCACCTATGCATGCAATATATAACTGATCCGTCAGCATGCTAGAATTGTTTTGTACATATGCATGAATGTGAATAGTCACTCCATTTTGTGTGTTTGTCCCCATTTACACCAAGATGGGCCAACATCAGTATGTTTTCCAGCATCTCTTTCACCCTCCAAGATTGCTCTTTGATCCCCCCTACTGCTTTAATGAATGTTTGGACAGACCAACGCATGTGATTATGAAAATTGATAGAAGGAAATAATGAGACGAAGTTGGTATATTGGTGATGGGAATTCCTTCTGTTTGTCTTAATGGTCACATGCATTTTCTACGGAATGCAAGTTTGATTTATTAAACAATCTATCAGTCTAGTCTCATGTGCAAGCACACATACTTTGCTTACCAGTTCAATACAAGCCAAATAATATATGCAATAGTGGAGTATGTGTATGTGCCTGTGCCTCTACCCGCGTATGTGTGTGTTATGCGCGCGTGTGCTTGTGTGTGTGTGTGTGAGAGAGAGGGGGGGGGGGGGGAGAGAGAGAGGAAGAGAGATGAAGATGGAGGAGACAAACATAAGTGGAGCAAAGGGACAAATGAATTCAGTTTGATCATTTTTTTTGTGACAACCTGTTTATTACAGAAATATTTGACACCCCATATAAATCAAGTAACAAATACAACATTAATGTTGTCGTTAGGGATCGAATGGACTTGTATCAAGTAGTTCATATTATGATCATGTATTCATGTTTGTGCTTCTGACCACACCTAATTATTACACATCCACATGATACCCCAAAAAAAGTATAAAAATTAATAAATAGAGAATAGTTATCGGGGTAGTGGCTTCGAGATTGATGAGAAGCACTACCGTCATCCTTATATGTTGTGATCTCTTGTTGACTCATTTTGATTATGCCAAAAGAGCTTCTTTCTCCTGCTTGTACGCTATGAACATCAGCTTGATAGAGAGCAGTTTATTCTTGGTTATGTTTTGATAAGGTTTTGGATGAGTTTTTCAAATCATTCTATTGAGATCATTGATCTTGAGAGAATTAACAAAACGGCACCAGTTACACAACAATAGTACATATATTTACAATATAAATTCAATTTCAAATAGATAATCTGCTTCCATGAGTTCATAGTTTTTGTCATTGTGACATAGTCATTTAAAAGAGATTGATGAAAAATCTTAGTTCTTCTCGGTCAGCTTCTTCCTTGGTCCCCTCGAACATCTCGGAGGCTTGCTTGAGACTCATATAGAATTCTCTCGCATGTTGCCTCACGTATTTTCACGAGCATACCTGTGTACAACAACAAATTGGTGTTGGAATATGGATCATAAGGTATTACATGAAATGATTAAAGAATATCTGGAGGGAAGCCAACCACATCGACGGGCTTAATCTCGCCTTCAACATTGTTGCTATCTTCTGCTACAATGACGTGTTGGGAAGAATCTTTAAAGGAAGCTTTAGGGGTATAGTTCTTTTGTTCGTGCTCTAGAACCCACTAAAGAACAAATTTGGAGGCTGCTTGGTCACCTACGCCTGCAATTTATAACTGATCCATCAGCATGCTAGAATTTTCTGTACATTTGCATGAATGTGAATAGTTACTCCATTTTCTGTGTTTGTCCCCCATTTACACCAAGATGGGCCAGCATCAGTATGTTTCCCAGCATCTCTTTCAGCCTCCAAGATTACTCTTTGATCTCCCACTCTGCTTTAATGAATGTTTGCATAGACCAAGGGATGTGATTATGAAAATTGATAGAAGGAAATAATGAGACGAAGTTGGTATATTGGTGATGGGAATTCCTTTTGTTTGTCTTAATGGTCACATGCATTTTCTACGGAATGCAAGTTCGATTTATGAAGCAAACTATCAGTCCAGTCTCATGTGCAAGCACACATACTTTGCTTACCAGTTCAAGACCAGCCAAATAATATATGCAATAGTGGAGTTTGTATTTGTGCCTGTGCCTGTGCCCGCGCATGTGTGTGTTATGCGCGTGTGCGCTTGTGTGTGTGTGTGTGAGAGAGAGAGAGAGAGGGAGGGAGGGAGGGAGGGAGAGAGAGAGAGAGAGGGAGAGATGGAGAGGGAGGAGACAAACATAAGCGGAGCAAAGGGACAAATGAATTCAGTTTGATCATTTTTTTTTGTGACAACCTATTTATTACAGAAACATTTGACACCCCATATAAAAAAAGTTACAAATACAACATTTATGTTATCATTAGGGATCCAATGGACTAGTATCAAGTAGTTCATATTATGATCACGTATTCATGTTTGTGCTTCTGACCACACCGAATTATTACACATCCACATGATACCCCAAAAAAAAGTACAAAAATTAATAAATAGAGAATAGTTATCGGGATAGTGGCTTCAACATGGATCAGCAGCACTACCGTCATCCTTATGCATTGTGATCTCTTGTTGACCCATTTTGATTATGCCAAAAGAGCTTCTTTCTCCTGCTTGTACGCTATGAACATCAGCTTGAGAGAGAGCAGTTTATTCTTGGTAACGTTTTGAGAAGGTTTTGGATGAGTTTTTTCAAATCATTCTATTGAGATCATTGATCTTGAGAGAATTAACAAAACAACACCAGTTACACAGCAATAGTACATATAGTTACAATATAAATTCAATTTCAAATAGATAATCTGCTTCCATGAGTTCATAGTTGTTGTCATTGTGACATAGTCATTTAAAAGAGATTGATGAAAAATCTTAGTTCTTCTCAGTCAGCTTCTTTCTTGGTCCCCTCGAACATTTCTTCCTTGGTCCCCTCGAACATCTCGGAGGCTTGCTTGAGACTCATATAGAATTGTCTCGCTTGTTGCCTCACGTATTTTCACGAGCATACCTGTGTACAACAACAAATTGGTGTTGGAATATGGATCATAAGGTATTACATGAAATGATTAAAGAATATCTGGAGTGAAGCCAACCACATCGACGGGCTTAATCTCGCCTTCAACATTGTTGCTATCTTCTGCTACAATGACGGGTTGGGAAGAATCTTTAAAGGAAGCTTTAGGAGTATAGTTATTTTGTTCGTGCTCTAGAACCCGCTAAAGAACAAATTTGGAGGCTGCTTGGTCACCTACGCATGCAATTTATAACTGATCCATCAGCATGCTAGAATTTTTTATACATTTGCACGAATGTGAATAGTTACTCCATTTTCTGTGTTTGTCCCCCATTTACACCAAGATGGGCCAGCATCAGTATGTTTCCCAGCATCTCTTTTAGCCTCCAAGATTACTCTTTGATCCCCCACTATGCTTTAATGAATGTTTGCATAGACCAAGGCATGTGATTATGGAAATTGATAGAAGGAAATAATGAGACAAAGTTAGTATATTGGTGATGGGAATTCCTTCTGTTTGTCTTAATGGTCACATGCATTGTCTACGGAATCCAAGTTCGATTTATTAAACAAACTATCTGTCCAGTCTCATGTGCAAGCACACATACTTTGCTTACCAGTTCAATACCAGACAAATAATATATGCAGTAGTGGAGTATGTGTTTGTGCCTGTGTCTGTGCCCGCGTATGTGTGTGTTATGCGCGTGTGCGCTTGTGTGTGTGTGTGAGAGAGAGAGAGAGAGAAAGGGAGGGAGGGAGGGAGGGAGGGAGAGAGAGAGGGAGAGATGGTGAGGGAGGAGACAAACATAAGCGGAGCAAAGGGACAAATGAATTCAGTTTGATCATTTTTTTTGTGACAACCTATTCATTACAGAGACATTTGACACCCCATATAAAAGAAGTTACAAATACAACATTTATGTTATCATTAGGGATCAAATGGACTAGTATCAAGTAGTTCATATTATGATCACGTATTCATGTTTGTGCTTCTGACCACACCTAATTATTACACATCCACATGATACCCCAAAAAAAAGTACAAAATTAATGAATAGAGAATAGTTATCGGGATGGTGGCTTCGACATGGATCAGCAGCACTACCGTCATCCTTGTCCATTGTGATCTCTTGTTGACCCATTTTGATTATGCCAAAAGAGCTTCTTTCTCCTGCTTGTACGCTATGAACATCAGCTTGATAGAGAGCAGTTTATTCTTGGTAACGTTTTGAGAAGGTTTTGGATGAGTTTTTCAAATCATTCTATTGAGATCATTGATCTTGAGAGAATTAACAAAACAACACCAGTTACACAGCAATAGTACATATATTTACAATATAAATTCAATTTCAAATAGATAATCTGCTTCCTTGAGTGCATAGTTGTTGTCATTGTGACATAGTCATTTAAAAGAGATTGACGAAAAATCTTGTTGTTCTCGGTCAGCTTCTTCCATTGTCTCCTCGAACATCTCGGAGGCTTGCTTGAGACTCATATAGAATTCTCTCGCTTGTTGCCTCACGTATTTTCAAGAGCATACCTGTGTACAACAACAAATTGGTGTTGGAATATGGAACTTAAGGTATTACATGAAATGATTAAAGAATATCTGGAGTGAAGCCAACCACATCGATAGGCTTAATCTCGCCTTCAACATTGTTGCTATCTTCTGCTACAATGACGGGTTGGGAAGAATCTTTAAAGGAAGCTTTAGGGGTATAGTTATTTTGTTCGTGCTCTAGAACCCGCTAAAGAACAAATTTGGAGGCTCCTTGGTCACCTACACATGCAATTTATAACTGATCCATCAGCATGCTAGAATTTTTTGTACATTTGCATGAATGTGAATAGTTACTCCATTTTGTGTGTTTGTCCCCCATTTACATCAAGATGGGCCAGCATCAGTATGTTTCCCAGCATCTCTTTCACCCTCCAAGATTACTCTTTGATCCCCCACTCTGCTTTAATGAATGTTTGCATAGACCAAGGCATGTGGTTATGGAAATTGATAGAAGGAAATAATGAGACGAAGTTGGTATATTGGTGATGGGAATTCCTTTTGTTTGTCTTAATGGTCAAATGCATTTTCTACGGAATGCAAGTTCAATTTATTAAACAAACTATCAGTGTAGTCTCATGTGCAAGCACACATACTTTACTTACCAGTTCAATACCAGCCAAATAATATATGCAATAGTGGAGTATGTGTATGTGCCTACGCCTGTGCCCACGTATGTGTGTGTTATGCGCGCATGCGCTTGTGTGTGTGTGTGAGAGAGGGAGAGAGAGAGAGAGGGAGGCAGGGAGGGAGAGACAGAGAGAGAGAGGGAGAGATGGAGAGGGAGGAGACAAACATAAGCGGAGCAAAGGGACAAATAAATTCAGTTTGATCATTTTTTTTGTGACAACCTACTTATGATAGAAACATTTGACACCCTATATAAATAAAGTTATAAATACAACATTTATGTTGTCGTTAGGGATCAAATGGACCAGTATCAAGTAGTTCATATTATGATCATGTATTCATGTTTGTGCTTCTGACCACACCTAATTATTACACATCCACATGATACCTCAAAATAAAGTACAAAAATTAATAAATAGAGAATAGTTATCGGGATAGTGGCTTCGACATGGATCAGCAGCACTACCGTCATCCTTATCCATTGTGATCTCTTGTTGACCCATTTTGATTATGCCAAAAGAGCTTCTTTCTCCTGCTTGTACGCTATGAACATCGGCTTGATAGAGAGCAGTTTTTTCTTAGTTACGTTTTGACAAGGTTTTCGATGAGTTTTTCAAATCATTCTTTTGAGATCATTGATCTTGAGAGAATTAACAAAACGGCACCAGTTACACAGCAATAGTACATATATTTACAATATAAATTCAGTTTCAAATAGATAATCTGCTTCCATGAGTTCATAGTTTTTGTCATTGTGACATAGTCATTTAAAAGAGATTGATGAAAAATCTTAGTTCTTCTCAGTCAGCTTCTTTCTTGGTCCCCTCGAACATTTCTTCCTTGGTCCCCTCGAACATCTCGGAGGCTTGCTTGAGACTCATATAGAATTGTCTCGCTTGTTGCCTCACGTATTTTCACGAGCATACCTGTGTACAACAAAAAATTGGTGTTGGAATATGGATCATAAGGTATTACATGAAATGATTAAAGAATATCTGGAGTGAAGCCAACCACATCGACGGGCTTAATCTCGCCTTCAACATTGTTGCTATCTTCTGCTACAATGACGGGTTGGGAAGAATCTTTAAAGGAAGCTTTAGGGGTATAGTTATTTTGTTCGTGCTCTAGAACCCGCTAAAGAACAAATTTGGAGGCTGCTTGGTCACCTACGCATGCAATTTATAACTGATCCATCAGCATGCTAGAATTTCTTGTACATTTGCACGAATGTGAATAGTTACTCCATTTTCTGTGTTTGTCCCCCATTTACACCAAGATGGGCCAGCATCAGTATGTTTCCCAGCATCTCTTTTAGCCTCCAAGATTACTCTTTGATCCCCCACTATGCTTTAATGAATGTTTGCATAGACCAAGGCATGTGATTATGGAAATTGATAGAAGGAAATAATGAGACAAAGTTAGTATATTGGTGATGGGAATTCCATCTGTTTGTCTTAATGGTCACATGCATTGTCTACGGAATCCAAGTTCGATTTATTAAACAAACTATCTGTCCAGTCTCATGTGCAAGCACACATACTTTGCTTACCAGTTCAATACCAGACAAATAATATATGCAGTAGTGGAGTATGTGTTTGTGCCCGCGTATGTGTGTGTTATGCGCGTGTGCGCTTGTGTGTGTGTGAGAGAGAGAGAGAGAAAGGGAGGGAGGGAGGGAGGGAGGGAGAGAGAGAGAGAGGGAGAGATGGTGAGGGAGGAGACAAACATAAGCGGAGCAAAGGGACAAATGAATTCAGTTTGATCATTTTTTTGTGACAACCTATTCATTACAGAGACATTTGAGACCCCATATAAAAGAAGTTACAAATACAACATTTATGTTATCATTAGGGATCAAATGGACTAGTATCAAGTAGTTCATATTATGATCACGTATTCATGTTTGTGCTTCTGACCACACCTAATTATTACACATCCACATGATACCCCAAAAAAAAGTACAAAATTAATGAATAGAGAATAGTTATCGGGATGGTGGCTTCGACATGGATCAGCAGCACTACCGTCATCCTTGTCCATTGTGATCTCTTGTTGACCCATTTTGATTATGCCAAAAGAGCTTCTTTCTCCTGCTTGTACGCTATGAACATCAGCTTGATAGAGAGCAGTTTATTCTTGGTAACGTTCTGAGAAGGTTTTGGATGAGTTTTTCAAATCATTCTATTGAGATCATTGATCTTGAGAGAATTAACAAAACAACACCAGTTACACAGCAATAGTACATATATTTACAATATAAATTCAATTTCAAATAGATAATCTGCTTCCATGAGTGCATAGTTGTTGTCATTGTGACATAGTCATTTAAAAGAGATTGACGAAAAATCTTGTTCTTCTCGGTCAGCTTCTTCCATTGTCTCCTCGAACATCTCGGAGGCTTGCTTGAGACTCATATAGAATTCTCTCGCTTGTTGCCTCACGTATTTTCAAGAGCATACCTATGTACAACAACAAATTGGTGTTGGAATATGGAACTTAAGGTATTACATGAAATGATTAAAGAATATCTGGAGTGAAGCCAACCACATCGATAGGCTTAATCTCGCCTTCAACATTGTTGCTATCTTCTGCTACAATGACGGGTTGGGAAGAATCTTTAAAGGAAGCTTTAGGGGTATAGTTATTTTGTTCGTGCTCTAGAACCCGCTAAAGAACAAATTTGGAGGCTCCTTGGTCACCTACACATGCAATTTATAACTGATCCATCAGCATGCTAGAATTTTTTGTACATTTGCATGAATGTGAATAGTTACTCCATTTTGTGTGTTTGTCCCCCATTTACATCAAGATGGGCCAGCATCAGTATGTTTCCCAGCATCTCTTTCACCCTCCAAGATTACTCTTTGATCCCCCACTCTGCTTTAATGAATGTTTGCATAGACCAAGGCATCTGGTTATGGAAATTGATAGAAGGAAATAATGAGACGAAGTTGGTATATTGGTGATGGGAATTCCTTTTGTTTGTCTTAATGGTCAAATGCATTTTCTACGGAATGCAAGTTCAATTTATTAAACAAACTATCAGTCTAGTCTCATGTGCAAGCACACATACTTTACTTACCAGTTCAATACCAGCCAAATAATATATGCAATAGTGGAGTATGTGTATGTGCCTACGCCTGTGCCCACGTATGTGTGTGTTATGCGCGCATGGGCTTGTGTGTGTGTGTGTGTGAGAGAGAGAGAGAGAGAGAGAGAGAGAGGGAGGCAGGAAGGGAGAGACAGAGAGAGAGAGAGAGAGGGAGAGATGGAGAGGGAGGAGACAAACATAAGCGGAGCAAAGGGACAAATGAATTCAGTTTGATCATTTTTTTTGTGACAACCTACTTATGATAGAAACATTTGACACCCCATATAAATAAAGTTATAAATACAACATTTATGTTATCGTTAGGGATCGAATGGACCAGTATCAAGTAGTTCATATTGTGATCATGTATTCATGTTTGTGCTTCTGACCACACCTAATTATTACACATCCACATGATACCCCAAAAAAAAAGTACAAAAATTAATAAATAGAGAATAGTTATCGGGATAGTGGCTTCGACATGGATCAGCAGCACTACCGTCATCCTTATCCATTGTGATCTCTTGTTGACCCATTTTGATTATGCCAAAAGAGCTTCTTTCTCCTGCTTGTACGCTATGAACATCAGCTTGATAGAGAGCAGTTTTTTCTTAGTTACGTTTTGAGAAGGTGTTGGATGAGTTTTTCAAATCATTCTTTTGAGATCATTGATCTTGAGAGAATTAACAAAACGGCACCAGTTACACAGCAGTAGTACATATATTTACAATATAAATTCAATTTCAAATAGATAATCTGCTTCCATGAGTTCATAGTTTTTGTCATTGTGACATAGTCATTTAAAAGAGATTGATGAAAAATCTTAGTTCTTCTCAGTCAGCTTCTTCCTTGGTCCCCTCGAACATTTCTTCCTTGGTCCCCTCGAACATCTCGGAGGCTTGCTTGAGACTCATATAGAACTGTCTCGCTTGTTGCCTCACGTATTTTCACGAGCATACGTGTGTACAACAACAAATTGGTGTTGGAATATGGATCATAAGGTATTACATGAAATGATTAAAGAATATCTGGAGTGAAGCCAACCACATCGACGGGCTTAATCTCGCCTTCAACATTGTTGCTATCTTCTGCTACAATGACGGGTTGGGAAGAATCTTTAAAGGAAGCTTTAGGGGTATAGTTATTTTGTTCGTGCTCTAGAACCCGCTAAAGAACAAATTTGGAGGCTGCTTGGTCACCTACGCATGCAATTTATAACTGATCCATCAGCATGCAAGAATTTTTTGTACATTTGCACGAATGTGAATAGTTACTCCATTTTCTGTGTTTGTCCCCCATTTACACCAAGATGGGCCAGCATCAGTATGTTTCCCAGCATCTCTTTCAGCCTCCAAGATTACTCTTTGATCTCCCACTCTGCTTTAATGAATGTTTGCATAGACCAAGGCATGTGATTATGGAAATTGATAGAACAAAATAATGAGACGAAGTTGGTATATTGGTGATGGGAATTCCTTTTGTTTGTCTTAATGGTCAAATGCATTTTCTACGGAATGCAAGTTCAATTTATTAAACAAACTATCAGTCTAGTCTCATGTGCAAGCACACATACTTTGCTTACCAGTTCAATACCAGCCAAATAATATATGCAATAGTGGAGTATGTGTATGTGCCTACGCCTATGCCCACGTATGTGTGGGTTATGCGCGCATGCGCTTGTGTGTGTGTGTGTGTGTGAGAGAGAGAGAGAGAGAGGGAGGCAGGGAGGGAGAGACAGAGAGAGAGAGGGAGAGATGGAGAGGGAGGAGACAAACATAAGCGGAGCAAAGGGACAAATGAATTCAGTTTGATCATTTTTTTTGTGACAACCTACTTATGATAGAAACATTTGACACCCCATATAAATAAAGTTATAAATACAACATTTATATTGTCGTTAGGGATCGAATGGACCAGTATCAAGTAGTTCATATTATGATCATGTATTCATGTTTGTGCTTCTGACCACACCTAATTATTACACATCCACAAGATACCCCAAAAAAAAGTACAAAAGTTAATAAATAGAGAATAGTTATCGGGATGGTGGCTTCGACATGGATCAGCAGCACTACCGTCATCCTTATCCATTGTGATCTCTTGTTGACCTATTTTGATTATGCCAAAAGAGCTTCTTTCTCCTGCTTGTACGCTATGAACATCAGCTTGATAGAGAGCAGTTTTTTCTTAGTTACGTTTTGAGAAGGTTTTGGATGAGTTTTTCAAATCATTCTTTTGAGATCATTGATCTTGAGAGAATTAACAAAACGGCACCAGTTACACAGCAATAGTACATATATTTACAATATAAATTCAATTTCAAATAGATAATCTGCTTCTATGAGTTCATAGTTTTTGTCATTGTGACATAGTCATTTAAAAGAGATTGATGAAAAATCTTAGTTCTTCTCAGTCTGCTTCTTTCTTGGTCCCCTCGAACATTTCTTCCTTGGTCCCCTCGAACATCTCGGAGGCTTTCTTGAGACTCATATAGAATTGTCTCGCTTGTTGGCTCACGTATTTTCACGAGCATACCTGTGTACAACAACAAATTGGTGTTGGAATATGGATCATAAGGTATTACATGAAATGATTAAAGAATATCTGGAGTGAAGCCAACCACATCGACGGGCTTAATCTCGCCTTCAACATTGTTGCTATCTTCTGCTACAATGACGGGTTGGGAAGAATCTTTAAAGGAAGCTTTAGGGGTATAGTTATTTTGTTCGTGCTCTAGAACCCGCTAAAGAACAAATTTGGAGGCTGCTTGGTCACCTACGCATGCAATTTATAACTGATCCATCAGCATGCTAGAATTTCTTGTACATTTGCACGAATGTGAATAGTTACTCCACTTTCTGTGTTTGTCCCCCATTTACACCAAGATGGGCCAGCATCAGTATGTTTCCCAGCATCTCTTTTAGCCTCCAAGATTACTCTTTGATCCCCCACTATGCTTTAATGAATGTTTGCATAGACCAAGGCATGTGATTATGGAAATTGATAGAAGGAAATAATGAGACAAAGTTAGTATATTGGTGATGGGAATTCCTTCTGTTTGTCTTAATGGTCACATGCATTGTCTACGGAATCCAAGTTCGATTTATTAAACAAACTATCTGTCCAGTCTCATGTGCAAGCACACATACTTTGCTTACCAGTTCAATACCAGACAAATAATATATGCAGTAGTGGAGTATGTGTTTGTGCCTGTGTCTGTGCCCGCGTATGTGTGTGTTATGCGCGTGTGCGCTTGTGTGTGTGTGAGAGAGAGAGAGAGAGAAAGGGAGGGAGGGAGGGAGGGAGAGAGAGAGGGAGAGATGGTGAGGGAGGAGACAAACATAAGCGGAGCAAAGGGACAAATGAATTCAGTTTGATCATTTTTTTTGTGACAACCTATTCATTACAGAGACATTTGACACCCCATATAAAAGAAGTTACAAATACAACATTTATGTTATCATTAGGGATCAAATGGACTAGTATCAAATAGTTCATATTATGATCACGTATTCATGTTTGTGCTTCTGACCACACCTAATTATTACACATCCACATGATACCCCAAAAAAAAGTACAAAATTAATGAATAGAGAATAGTTATCGGGATGGTGGCTTCGACATGGATCAGCAGCACTACCGTCATCCTTGTCCATTGTGATCTCTTGTTGACCCATTTTGATTATGCCAAAAGAGCTTCTTTCTCCTGCTTGTACGCTATGAACATCAGCTTGATAGAGAGCAGTTTATTCTTGGTAACGTTCTGAGAAGGTTTTGGATGAGTTTTTCAAATCATTCTTTTGAGATCATTGATCTTGAGAGAATTAACAAAACAACACCAGTTACACAGCAATAGTACATATATTTACAATATAAATTCAATTTCAAATAGATAATCTGCTTCCATGAGTGCATAGTTGTTGTCATTGTGACATAGTCATTTAAAAGAGATTGATGAAAAATCTTGTTCTTCTCGGTCAGCTTCTTCCATTGTCCCCTCGAACATCTCGGAGGCTTGCTTGAGACTCATATAGAATTGTCTCGCTTGTTGCCTCACGTATTTTCCACGAGCATACCTGTGTACAACAACAAATTGGTGTTGGAATATGGATCATAAGGTATTACATGAAATGATTAAAGAATATCTGGAGTGAAGCCAACCACATCGACGGGCTTAATCTCGCCTTCAACATTGTTGCTATCTTCTGCTACAATGACGGGTTGGGAAGAATCTTTAAAGGAAGCTTTAGGGGTATAGTTATTTTGTTCGTGCTCTAGAACCCGCTAAAGAACAAATTTGGAGGCTGCTTGGTCACCTACGCATGCAATTTATAACTGATCCATCAGCATGCTAGAATTTCTTGTACATTTGCACGAATGTGAATAGTAACTCCATTTTCTGTGTTTGTCCCCCATTTACACCAAGATGGGCCAGCATCAGTATGTTTCCCAGCATCTCTTTTAGCCTCCAAGATTACTCTTTGATCCCCCACTATGCTTTAATGAATGTTTGCATAGACCAAGGCATGTGATTATGGAAATTGATAGAAGGAAATAATGAGACAAAGTTAGTATATTGGTGATGGGAATTCCTTCTGTTTGTCTTAATGGTCACATGCATTGTCTACGGAATCCAAGTTCGATTTATTAAACAAACTATCTGTCCAGTCTCATGTGCAAGCACACATACTTTGCTTACCAGTTCAATACCAGACAAATAATATATGCAGTAGTGGAGTATGTGTTTGTGCCTGTGTCTGTGCCCGCGTATGTGTGTGTTATGCGCGTGTGCGCTTGTGTGTGTGTGTGAGAGAGAGAGAGAGAAAGGGAGGGAGGGAGGGAGGGAGGGAGAGAGAGAGAGGGAGAGATGGTGAGGGAGGAGACAAACATAAGCGGAGCAAAGGGACAAATGAATTCAGTTTGATCATTTTTTTTGTGACAACCTATTCATTACAGAGACATTTGACACCCCATATAAAAGAAGTTACAAATACAACATTTATGTTATCATTAGAGATCAAATGGACTTGTATCAAGTAGTTCATATTATGATCACGTATTCATGTTTGTGCTTCTGACCACACCTAATTATTACACATCCACATGATACCCCAAAAAAAAGTACAAAATTAATGAATAGAGAATAGTTATCGGGATGGTGGCTTCGACATGGATCAGCAGCACTACCGTCATCCTTGTCCATTGTGATCTCTTGTTGACCCATTTTGATTATGCCAAAAGAGCTTCTTTCTCCTGCTTGTACGCTATGAACATCAGCTTGATAGAGAGCAGTTTATTCTTGGTAACGTTTTGAGAAGGTTTTGGATGAGTTTTTCAAATCATTCTATTGAGATCATTGATCTTGAGAGAATTAACAAAACAACACCAGTTACACAGCAATAGTACATATATTTACAATATAAATTCAATTTCAAATAGATAATCTGCTTCCATGAGTGCATAGTTGTTGTCATTGTGACATAGTCATTTAAAAGAGATTGATGAAAAATCTTGTTCTTCTCGGTCAGCTTCTTCCATTGTCCCCTCGAACATCTCGGAGGCTTGCTTGAGACTCATATAGAATTGTCTCGCTTGTTGCCTCACGTATTTTCCACGAGCATACCTGTGTACAACAACAAATTGGTGTTGGAATATGGATCATAAGGTATTACATGAAATGATTAAAGAATATCTGGAGTGAAGCCAACCACATCGACGGGCTTAATCTCGCCTTCAACATTGTTGCTATCTTCTGCTACAATGACGGGTTGGGAAGAATCTTTAAAGGAAGCTTTAGGGGTATAGTTATTTTGTTCGTGCTCTAGAACCCGCTAAAGAACAAATTTGGAGGCTGCTTGGTCACCTACGCATGCAATTTATAACTGATCCATCAGCATGCTAGAATTTCTTGTACATTTGCACGAATGTGAATAGTAACTCCATTTTCTGTGTTTGTCCCCCATTTACACCAAGATGGGCCAGCATCAGTATGTTTCCCAGCATCTCTTTTAGCCTCCAAGATTACTCTTTGATCCCCCACTATGCTTTAATGAATGTTTTCATAGACCAAGGCATGTGATTATGGAAATTGATAGAAGGAAATAATGAGACAAAGTTAGTATATTGGTGATGGGAATTCCTTCTGTTTGTCTTAATGGTCACATGCATTGTCTACGGAATCCAAGTTCGATTTATTAAACAAACTATCTGTCCAGTCTCATGTGCAAGCACACATACTTTGCTTACCAGTTCAATACCAGACAAATAATATATGCAGTAGTGGAGTATGTGTTTGTGCCTGTGTCTATGCCCGCGTATGTGTGTGTTATGCGCGTGTGCGCTTGTGTGTGTGTGTGAGAGAGAGAGAGAGAAAGGGAGGGAGGGAGGGAGGGAGGGAGAGAGAGAGAGGGAGAGATGGTGAGGGAGGAGACAAACATAAGCGGAGCAAAGGGACAAATGAATTCAGTTTGATCATTTTTTTTGTGACAACCTATTCATTACAGAGACATTTGACACCCCATATAAAAGAAGTTACAAATACAACATTTATGTTATCATTAGAGATCAAATGGACTTGTATCAAGTAGTTCATATTATGATCACGTATTCATGTTTGTGCTTCTGACCACACCTAATTATTACACATCCACATGATACCCCAAAAAAAAGTACAAAATTAATGAATAGAGAATAGTTATCGGGATGGTGGCTTCGACATGGATCAGCAGCACTACCGTCATCCTTGTCCATTGTGATCTCTTGTTGACCCATTTTGATTATGCCAAAAGAGCTTCTTTCTCCTGCTTGTACGCTATGAACATCAGCTTGATAGAGAGCAGTTTATTCTTGGTAACGTTTTGAGAAGGTTTTGGATGAGTTTTTCAAATCATTCTATTGAGATCATTGATCTTGAGAGAATTAACAAAACAACACCAGTTACACAGCAATAGTACATATATTTACAATATAAATTCAATTTCAAATAGATAATCTGCTTCCATGAGTGCATAGTTGTTGTCATTGTGACATAGTCATTTAAAAGAGATTGACGAAAAATCTTGTTCTTCTCGGTCAGCTTCTTCCATTGTCTCCTCGAACATCTCGGAGGCTTGCTTGAGACTCATATAGAATTCTCTCGCTTGTTGCCTCACGTATTTTCAAGAGCATACCTGTGTACAACAACAAATTGGTGTTGGAATATGGAACTTAAGGTATTACATGAAATGATTAAAGAATATCTGGAGTGAAGCCAACCACATCGATAGGCTTAATCTCGCCTTCAACATTGTTGCTATCTTCTGCTACAATGACGGGTTGGGAAGAATCTTTAAAGGAAGCTTTAGGGGTATAGTTATTTTGTTCGTGCTCTAGAACCTGCTAAAGAACAAATTTGGAGGCTCCTTGGTCACCTACACATGCAATTTATAACTGATCCATCAGCATGCTAGAATTTTTTGTACATTTGCATGAATGTGAATAGTTACTCCATTTTGTGTGTTTGTCCCCCATTTACATCAAGATGGGCCAGCATCAGTATGTTTCCCAGCATCTCTTTCACCCTCCAAGATTACTCTTTGATCCCCCACTCTGCTTTAATGAATGTTTGCATAGACCAAGGCATGTGGTTATGGAAATTGATAGAAGGAAATAATGAGACGAAGTTGGTATATTGGTGATGGGAATTCCTTTTGTTTGTCTTAATGGTCAAATGCATTTTCTACGGAATGCAAGTTCAATTTATTAAACAAACTATCAGTCTAGTCTCATGTGCAAGCACACATATTTTGCTTACCAGTTCAATACCAGCCAAATAATATATGCAATAGTGGAGTATGTGTATGTGCCTACGCCTGTGCCCACGTATGTGTGTGTTATGCGCGCATGCGCTTGTGTGTGTGTGTGAGAGAGAGAGAGAGAGAGAGAGGGAGGCAGGGAGGGAGAGACAGAGAGAGAGAGGGAGAGATGGAGAGGGAGGAGACAAACATAAGCGGAGCAAAGGGACAAATGAATTCAGTTTGATCATTTTTTTTGTGACAACCTACTTATGATAGAAACATTTGACACCCCATATAAATAAAGTTATAAATACAACATTTATGTTGTCGTTAGGGATCGAATGGACCAGTATCATGTAGTTCATATTATGATCATGTATTCATGTTTGTGCTTCTGACCACACCTAATTATTACACATCCACATGATACCCCAAAAAAAAGTACAAAAATTAATAAATAGAGAATAGTTATCGGGATAGTGGCTTCGACATGGATCAGCAGCACTACCGTCATCCTTATCCATTGTGATCTCTTGTTGACCCATTTTGATTATGCCAAAAGAGCTTCTTTCTCCTGCTTGTACGCTATGAACATCAGCTTGATAGAGAGCAGTTTTTTCTTAGTTACGTTTTGAGAAGGTTTTGGATGAGTTTTTCAAATCATTCTATTGAGATCATTGATCTTGAGAGAATTAACAAAACGGCACCAGTTACATAGCAATAGTACATATATTTACAATATAAATTCAATTTCAAATAGATAATCTACTTCCATGAGTTCATAGTTTTTGTCATTGTGACATAGTCATTTAAAAGAGATTGATGAAAAATCTTAGTTCTTCTCGGTCAGCTTCTTCCTTGGTCCCCTCGAACATCTCGGAGGCTTGCTTGAGACTCATATAGAATTCTCTCGCTTGTTGCCTCACGTATTTTCAAGAGCATAACTGTGTACAACAACAAATTGGTGTTGGAATATGGATCATAAGGTATTACATGAAATGATTAAAGAATATCTGGAGGGAAGCCAACCACATCGACGGGCTTAATCTCGCCTTCAACATTGTTGCTATCTTCTGCTACAATGACGGGTTGGGAAGAATCTTTAAAGGAAGCTTTAGGGGTATAGTTCTTTTGTTCGTGCTCTAGAACTCACTAAAGAACAAATTTGGAGGCTGCTTGGTCACCTAGGCATGCAATTTATAACTTATCCATCAGCATGCTAGAATTTTTTGTACATTTGCATGAATGTGAATAGTTACTCCATTTTCTGTGTTTGTCCCCCATTTACACCAAGATGGGCCAGCATCAGTATGTTTCCCAGCATCTCTTTTAGCCTCCAAGATTACTCTTTGATCTCCCACTCTGCTTTAATGAATGTTTGCATAGACCAAGGCATGTGATTATGGAAATTGATAGAACGAAATAATGAGACGAAGTTGGTATATTGGTGATGGGAATTCCTTCTGTTTGTGTTAATGGTCACATGCATTTTCTACGGAATGCAAGTTCGATTTATGAAGCAAACTATCAGTCTAGTCTCATGTGCAAGCACACATACTTTGCTTACCAGTTCAAGACCAGCCAAATAATATATGCAATAGTGGAGTATGTGTTTGTGCCTGTGCCTGTGCCTGTGCCCGCGTATGTGTGTGTTATGCACGTGTGCGCTTGTGTGTGTGTGTCACAGAGAGAGAGAGAGAGAGGGAGGGAGGGAGAGAGAGAGAGAGAGAGATAGAGAGAGAGATGGAGAGGGAGGAGACAAACATAAACGGAGCAAAGGGACAAATGAATTCAGTTTGATCATTTTTTTTGTGACAACCTGTTTATTACAGAAACATTTGACACCCCATATAAATAAAGTTACAAATACAACATTAATGTGGTCATTAGGGATCGAATGGATCAGTATCAAGTAGTTCATATTATGATCATGTATTCATGTTTGTGCTTCTGACCACACCTAATTATTACACATCCACATGATACCCCCAAAAAAAAGTACAAAAATTAATAAGAATAGTTATCGGATTAGTGGCTTCGAGATGCATCGGCAGCACTACCGTCATCCTTATCCATTGTGATCTCTTGTTGACCCATTTTGAATATGCCAAAAGACCTTCTTTATCCTACTTGTACGCTATGAATGTCAGCTTGATAAAGTGCAGTTTATTCCTGGTTACGTTTTGAGAAGGTTTTGGAAGAGTTTTTTGAATCATTCTATTGAGATCATTGACCTTGAGAGAATCAACAAAACGCCATCAGTTACACAACAATAGGACATGTATTTACAATATAAATGCAATTTCAAATAGATAATCTGCTTCCATGCATGCATAGTTGTTGTCATTGTGACGTAGTCATTTAAAAGAGATTGATGAAAAATCTTGTTCTTCTCGGGGAGCTTCTTCCTAGGTCTCCTCTAACATCTCGGAGGCTTGATCGAGGGTCAGATAGAATTCTCTCACTTGTTGCCTCTCACATACTTTCTTGAGCATACCTGCATACAACAAATTGGTGTTGGAATATGGATCGTAAGATTTTACATGAAATGATTAAAGAATGTCTGGAGTGAACCCAGCCACATCAATGGGCTTAATCTCGCCTTCAACATTGTTGCTATCTTCCGCTAAAATGGCGGGTTAGGAAGAATCTTTAAAGAAAGCTTCAGGGGCATAGTTATTTTGTCAGTGCTCTAGAATCCAGTAAAGAACAAATTTGGAGATTTTTTGGTCACCTATGCATGCAATATATATCTGATCCATCAGCATGCCATAATTTTTTGTACATATGCATGAATATGAATAGTTACTGCATTTTGGATGTTTGTCGCCATTCACACCTAGATGGGCAAGGATCAATATGTTTCCCAACATCTCTTAATGAATGTTTGCACAGACTAAGGCATGTGATTATGGAAATTGACACAAGAAAATATTGAGATGAAGTTAGTATATTGAAAGATGGGAATTCCTTTTTTGTCTTAATGGTCATATGCATTTTCTATGAAATGCATGTTCGATTCATTAAAGAAACTAATGGCCCAGTCTCATATATAAGCACACATAGTTTGCTTACCACTTCCATACGAGCCAAATAATACATGCAATAGTGGAGTATGTGTATGTGTTTGTGCCCGCGTATGTGTGTTATGCATGTGTGTGTGTGTGTGTGTGTGTGTGTGTGTGTGTGTGTGTGTGTGTGTGTGTGTGTGTGTTTGTGTGTGTGTGTGTGTGTGTGTTTGTGTGTCTGTGTGTTAGAGAGAGAGAGAGAGAGAGAGAGAGAGAGAGATGAAGAGGGAGGAGACAAACATAAGAGAAGCAAAGGGACAAATGAATTCAGTTTGATCATTTTTTTTGTGACAACCTGTTTATTACAGAAACATTTGACACCCCATATGAATAAAGTTACAAATACAACATTAATGTGGTCATTAGGGATCAAATGGACCACTATCAAGTAGTTCATATTATGATCATGTATTCATGTTTGTGCTTCCGACCACACCTAATTATTACACAACCACATGATACCTTAAAAATAATATAAAATAATAAATAAAATATAGTTATCGGGGTAGTGGTTTCGAGATGAATCAGCAGCACTATGGTCATCCTTATCCATTGTGATCTCTTGTTGACCCATTTTGATTATGCCAAAAGAGCTTCTTTCTCCGGCTTGTATGCTGTGAACGTCAGCTTGATAGAGAGCAGTTTATTCGTGGTTACGTTTTGAGAGGGCTTTGGATGAGTTTTCAAATCATTCTATTGAGATCATTGATCTTAAGAGAATGAACAAAACAACATCTGTTACACAACAATAGTACATAAATTTACAATATAAATGAAATTTCAAATAGATAATCTGCTTCCATGCATGCATAGTTGTTGTCTTTGTGACAAAGTCGTTTGAAAGGCATTGATGAAAATCTTGTTCTTCTTGGACATCTTCTTCCATGGTCTCCTTGAACATCTCGAAGGCTTGCTCCAGGGTCATATAGAATTTGCTCGCTTGTTACCTCTCACGTATTTTCATAAGCACACCTACATAAAATGATTAAAGAATGTCTGGAGTGAACCCAACAATATCAACATGCTTAATACTGCCTTCAGCCTTGTTGCTATGTTCAGCTAGAATGATGGGTTGGGAAGAATCTTTAAAAGAAGCATGAGGGGCATTGTTTTTTTTCTCATGCTCCAGAACGGACCAAAGAACAAAATTTGGACGCTGCTTCGTCACCAATGCATGAAATGGATAACTGATCCATTAGCATGCCACAATTTTTTGTACATATGCATGAATATGAATAGTTACTCCATTTTGTATGTTTGTTGCCATTTACACCGAGATGGGCAAGCATCAATATGTTTTCTAGCATCTCTTTTACCCTCCAAGATTACTCTATGATCCTCGACACTGCTTTCAATGAATGTTTGCACAGACCAACGCATGTGATTATGGAAATTGACACAAGAAAATAATGGGACGAAGTAAGTATATTGAAGATGGGAATTCCTTTTGTTTGTCTTAATGGTCACATGCATTTTCTATGAAATGCATGTTCGATTCATTAAAGAAACTATTGGCCCATTCTCATGTGCAAGCACACATAGTTTGCTTACCACTTCCGACCACACCTAATGATTACACAACCAGATGATACCCTAAAAAATAACATAAATTAATAAATATAATATAGTTATCTGGGTAGTGGTTTCGAGATGAATCAGCAGCACTATCGTAATCCTTATCCACTGTGATCTCTTGTTGACCCATTTTGATTATGCCAAAAGAGCTTCTTTCTCCGGCTTGCATGATGTGAACGTTAGTTTGATAGAGAGCAATTTAAACCTGGTTACGTTTTGAGAGGGCTTTAGATGAGTTTTCAAATCATTCTATTGAGATCATTGATCTTAAGAGAATGAACAAAACAACATCTGTTACACAACATGTAACAGAACCGTCTTACCACGAAGACGGCTCCGTTCTAGGATCACCCTTGGGTGGCGACACACACTGTGACGCCCAACAGTACAACACATGACAGAAGAATATAGTTGCAACAAGAACATAGGTAGAGTACAGAGTTTTTACATAAATCCGAATTTATATTACAACCCATAGTTTTTAACAAATAAAATTGCGGAAGCAAAATTGTTCAATGGTGATTTAAATGGTTTGACGGGATAAATAAGATACAATCGCCCTCTCACGGCAACATACAGTGAACAATCCGTCCATGAAAGGTGTGTTGCCCGAACACCGTACCGGCAACCAATGGACTACTCCTCGTCGTCGTTGGTGCAAAGCTCTCATTCGATGTTCCAGCAGTCAGGACGTTGTCCTTCCCAATGGAACCTTCCACCGTAGTGGCAGTCCCCACTCTGATCATCTGAAAACCACATAGAGATACGCCCTGAGTAACTAATTTACTCAGCAAGACTGACCCGTCAAAATGGCCAACTACAGCCAACACCTAGACAATGCAAAGGCTAGGGATAGGGTTTATGTTGCCAGAAAGCCAGCCTAATAGTGGATCCTTATTTTCCAAGTTTTAACATCAAGTTAAGTTGTCATGTGAAACAATAAATTTAGTTTGCACTAAAGCTATAACAATCAAGGTTGCAATGCAATCTTAATAATTCTAGACAATAGTATTAAACCCACTCATCATCTTAATGGCTTCCGATACTGTTCCGGAGCAGCGATCAAGTGGTACTCGTTACTATGAGGGGCAGCGACTCGAATCGATTTACATCCTGCAAGAGAAACCTGCTTGCATGACCCATACGCGCTTCCTGGAAGCCGCATGGAGCAACCTTTCGCTTACGGTACCGCAGGGTCTTCCGGGTCCAGACTCCCCAGAGAAGGGTCCCCCAATGCGTTGCGCCCCGTGCCGCCATCCGTGGGTGGATTGCTTCCTCCTCTCAGCTCCAGTTCCACCAAAGAAGGGAGAAGGCTATCTTCCGACCAGGCAGTCATCATAGCTACGTCGGTTTACTGGGCCCATATCTCTAGCATGCAAATAGTATGTTCAAACTTGACCTCATAGGACCGGACACGAGGCGTAGCCTTAGGTGACTCGGATGGGGCTACCTCCTTGAAGACAAGCTGTCCTTCCCTTTCCACCTAGTTGCCCGTCCGGTCTTCATTGTGATCCCATCCACACTTTCCTTCATCCGACATCATTCCCCAGTGATAATATTTCCTATCTACGAGTGGTCTCCATACCACTCGATGAGTGGTCGTCCTAAATTAAGCAGAGCGACTACCGTCCTGAGGCTAATTATCGGGAAGAAGGGCCTACTGCAATGCTCGGTTTTCAATCAACTCGTACCAACTTAATGCACAGACAAGCCTACATCTCTAACTAGTGATGAAGTAAGAAGGTTAAAACGGGTGGGATGCACCGGGGCTTGCCTGGGTTCTACTCCTGGTCAGCTGAAACACCACCGAGTCCTTCTGGCTCCTGCTCTAGTCCAGCCTCCACATGGTTTACCTCGGTATCTACATGATGCAAATGTGTTGCTGTGCATGAGAGAAGATTCATGGTAGTCCATTTAAGTAAGACTGACAGGTATGATGAGCACGGGGTGTGTTGATTAGTTTAGTAAATATAACAAATATAGTAGAGGCATAAGGTGAGTGCGTTTAGTGTATTTCCTTCATGGACTCCAGTACCTTGTCGCAATGATGTTGTATAAAAGTGTGGTGTGGGTGTGATAACCGAACAAAAGGTGCAATGTGTACATTACTAAGGTGTACTGGTCAGGGCATCACCTTCAGCTTATATGATGTTTGACATGAAAGAAATAACAGCTAGCCCAAAATATCGGAATTAAACTATAGTGCCACGTGAAATAATAGAGCTAAAAGACAATTAATTATTTTGGCATTGTTCTGGAAATCCAACGAAGATGGATGATTTACTACAGTTAGAACATGCCAAGGGTAAATTTTGGACCAAGTTTCATAGACATGCAATGAGCCAATAATTTTAAATAATTAAAATAAGGAAAAAAGTATTAATTTAATTATGACTAAAATACAGAGACTCACCCTAGGACATTTTTCAGGGAGACTAGAAACTAAAATAAATAATTGGTGACCAAGTTTCAAGATTTTATCAGCTTCCTATAATTACTTATGAATTTATAAGTGTTTTTCTCATTTATTTTAATCCTGAAAATAATATTAACATGCAATGTTGTTTAGCATTTTTTTACAGTAGTATATGTCTAGACGAACTCAGAGAAATTGAGTTTGCTCGAACATTCTTAGTAGTGAATTAGTTATGCATTTTACAAGTTCGCTAGTAATTTCTGGAATAAATAAACCGAAGGAAAACGATTAATACGCTCAGGCCAATCAAAACTGGGCCATACGGGGGCAACGGCGCGAAAGGCCCAGATCCGGGTGCAGCCGCACTAGATCCAGGGCCATGTGGCCCGTGATGGGGCACCGCCAACCCGCACCAGAGCCGGGCGGCGCCGCCGCCGGAGCTGGGGCGCGCGGTGGCTGTTGGGCCGTAGAACACGTCGCCGGGGAAGGAAATACAGGCACGAGCACGGGGGTGCGTGTGAAAGGGGGCTAAGCTTACCGTAGTGGTCGCTGGCGGTCGATGGAGCTTCGGGGAGGAGTCGTCGGTTTTTGAATTAATACGGCACGCACGAGTAGCTTCAACGGACGGGACCGGGTGGAGACGAAAGAGGAGGAGCTCGCGCACGAAATGGGCTGTCGGATCCATGCAGGAGTGGCGCAAGTCGGCAGTGCGGTGAGCTCGGTCGAGCTCGCCAATGGCGCCGGCGGTGGGGAGAGAAAAGGAAGAAAAAGGGGCCGAATGAGGAAGTGGGGAGAATATCGGTTTGGGGAGGCGCGGCCTCGAGTTTGGGGTGGTCGGCCCGATCGGGTGAGGCCGACCGCCGGCGTACGGCGGCCATGTGGCGGTGAGGCGCCGGGCGCCTAGGCCCGCGCGGGAGGTGAAAGACACATCGGAGGCTGACAAGTGGGACCTGTGGGACTTTTTCTTTTTCGTTGGTTTTTGAAGTAGCATTGCGTTGTACTCTATTTTACAAAAATGATAGAATTCAATGGTTGTTATTTAAATTGGAATGAGAAATTTTCAAAGAGGGGTAGTTTTGGACCTTTTAGGCATTTATTTGGACCACTAAATTAAAGGATAAAATTCTAAGAAATTGCTCAAAAATCTAATCTGTTCCCCTCTATGACATATATTTTTGTTCGATGCAGGCCATGTGAAAAAATTTAGACTTGTAGTTCAAATGACATTCAAATTTGCTCAAATTTAATTTGAATTGGCTCAATTTAAGTTCAAATTTTTGTTCTATGTTCTCATGCTTGTGTGGAAAGATTCTAAGGTGTCGAGCTTATGAAGTTCGTGACACCAGGGTGTCACACAACAATAGTACATAAATTTACAATATAAATGCAATTTCAAATTGATAATCTGCTTCCATGCATGCAAAGTTATTGTCTTTGTGACAAAGTCATTTGAAAGACATTGATGAAATTCTTGTTCTTCTTGGACATATTCTTCCATGGTCTCCTCGAACATCTCGAAGGCTTGCTCCAGGGTCATATAGAATTCGGTCGCTTGTTACCTCTCACGTATTTTCACAAGCACACCAACGTACAACAATTTGGCATCAGAATTTGGATCATAAGGTTTTACATAAAATGATTAAAGAATGTCTGGAGTGAACCCAACCATATCGACATGCTTGATCTTGCCTTCAGCATTGTTGCTATCTTCTGTTAAAATGATGGGTTGGGAAGAATCTTTAAAGGAAGCATGAGGGGCATTGTTTTTTTGCTCATGCTCCAGAACGCGCCGAAGAAAAAAATATGGAGGCTGCTTCGTCACCAATGCATGCAATGGATAACTGATCCATTAGCATGCCATAATGTTTTGTACATATGCATGAATGTGAATAGTTACTCCATTTTGTGTGTTTGTCCCCATTTACTCCAAGATGGGCCAGCATCAGTATGTTTCGCAGCATCTCGTTCACCCTCCAAGATTACTCTTTGATCCCCCACACTGCTTTCAATGAATGTTTGCACAGACCATGGCGCGTGATTATGGAAATTGACACAAGGAAATAACCAGATGAAGTTAGTATATTGAAGATGGGAATTCCTTTTGTTTGTCTTAATGGTCACATGCATTTTCTACGAAATGCATATTCGATTCATTAAAGAAATTATTGGCCCAGTCTCAGATGCAAGCACTACTAGTATTCAACTACAGATGACTCCAAATTGTTTTAGATAGTTTATCTATTTGATCACTGTCATCACTAATCAACATATAAAACTTTACGAAGTTATGATTCTCTATTGAGCAAGAACTTACAATGTTAAAAATATCTAAAAAATTATTCATCAAGAAGACAGAGAAACTTTCTTCCGGTAAAATCTAAACTATTAAAGGATGAATAGAATGCCTAGTTTTCTCACCATAGATAACCACCCCCTCCATTTAACATGGTCATGCCCATCTGACCATAGGATCAGTATGGTCCCACTAAGTGTCAAACTTATGCTCATTCCTTCACAAAAATTCACTCATCCCTCCCCCAGTCCGGTTTTTTCTCACATTCATACCCACCTGTAACCAGGTACCCACATGTTTTGATTCCTTCCTTGATTTTTCCTTCACCATGTTCTCTTTCAAAATTACCTCCTACTTAATTTCCAGTAAACTTTCCTCCTTCCTACCTCCCGAGAGACCTTATTCCAAAATTCATGGTGCATCTCTCCACATCCAGCCACTCAACATTACAGCCGCCAGCCGTCGCACCACGTCTAGCCGCCTAGAGAGGAGATCAGTCAAGCCGCCAGGAGAGGAGCCTGCTCCACGTCCAGCAGCCACTCGACATCCTAGCCGCAATGAGAGGAGATCGGTGCTGCTATGCATGATGCCCGGTCGAAACCCAGCCGCCAGGAGAGGAACCCTGTATGTCAAGCCATTCGGGGAGCGCAAACCCTAGCCTTGCCCACGGTCATGGTGATTGGTGTCTATGGCGGTGGCTTCATCCACGAGGAGGACTAGGGGGGTCATCATGCCCGCTACTCCGCCTCCGCCCCCAACCCCAGCTCATGCCCACCGCTACTCAAGAAGCCCCGCATCGACCGCAACTACAAGCCCCCATGAAAGTGTGTTATTGGTGATGTGGATAAGAGTTCCCGATCTTTCGAAAGGTTCCAGTAATCTAGATTTGGCCAGAGGTGAAATATAAATTGATCCGGCATCTAAACAACACTTTTAGAATCCCGCAATCGTGGCACAACATCTCCTCTGGTTATCAACCATTAAAGAACAATTAACCTCACCGAGAAGGCTAATCCCTGCTTGCGAATCAAGAACACAAGAACAAAGAAGAATGCAACACAATTGCATATGTATTATGAATCTCACAAAGTTGGGGTCTCACAAACTGATGAACGGTGACACTGTTTATGAACAAAATTAATCTAAGTAAAATCCAGAACCTAATGGAGTGGCAGCGGCTGTTTATGAAGATTCTAGAGTCGTGCAAGACCCTCTGGATGCGCCCCTAATTGGACACAACTGGATACAAAGCCTGAAGGCCAAAAACAGGTGACGCAGCGTCAGGACAGATTCTGGACCCTTTCTTGTTTCGATGATTACCGTTGACTCCTGAAGAATTTTAACATGAGACTAAAAGTATTGGAAAGGTCTACTCCATATCTTTCCGTGCATATGTAGAACGTCCAAAACCGAGTCAATATGCGTCTTGAGCGTCCGTCTTAGTATGGACTGGTTCTGGGCCTAGAAACAGACTTGATGTGGGTTTTAATTGGGCCTCCACCTTGGCTTCCACGTCGCTAAGTCCTTCTCCCATCTTCTCCTGGTCCTCTCCATGCTTCCTAATCATAATATACCCATGAGTTCTTTCATAATATCAAAGATAAAAACAAAATCAAATGACATCATTTTTTAATACAACCACATGCCTTTGTTCTTCCAGATGGAGAAGTTCCTAGGCCTCTAGCAGTAGCAATATCTTTCAGCACTAGGTATGTAGGTTGTAAAACTTTAAAAGGCTATAAACTGAATCATAATGTGAGCTCCACCTAGTATCACTAGGACACTATAAGGTTCTAATTTGATTAGCACCCCTTCCAGTTTCAAGCTCATCAAGCTCAATTAAATGCTCTATTTCAGCAACTTGATAGTCATGCAAATCATCATTTCTCTTAGTAGAACACATCACAGTATTGACAACATCATCTAGATCTTCAAAAAAATTATGAACCTCTGTTACTTCTTTAGATGCACCAACAAGAACTAATTATAATGGGTGGGCAAAGCAATGAACATAATAAGCATATGGACACTCTTGATTAAACTTGGCTTGCAACCCATTCCATCCGCCACGCATATTACTAACACCATTATATCCTTGTTCATGAATACTCCGAATATCCAATTTATGGTGTATGAAAACAGTGTTTAGTTCTTCTTTAAGAGTAGCAGAGCACGTGTCATGAACATGAATAAAATCAAGAAAACGCTCTCTAACAAAGCCATCCTTGTTAACAAACCGAACAACAAATGCCATCTGCTCCTTTCTTGACTCATCTCGTGATTCATCAACAATTAAGCAAAACCTAGAATTATCAATTTCATTACGAATAGCTCTTTGAACATTGCAACCATAAGATCTAGGATTTCTTTTTGAATTTTTGACAAGGTTTATTTAGCATTATGTGGAGCATTGCCTAGTACAACTGCCTTGACCTCCTCAATATATGACGCTAGAAGATTTACCATTTCAAGAAAATTACCCTGGACCTTTAAATCCACTGATTCATCGTGTCCTCGAAAAGGGCAAGCCTGGAATGCTAGCCATAGGACTATATCAATTGATGCTCTAAGACATAATCTATTCTTCATGATGTCTTCATCTGTTGGCTTCCCCACAACATTATTAATATGATTTGGATGAATCTTTAAATTATCATGACACTGAATAGGATAGTTATGAGCTGAACCAACATTGCCCATGTGAGTCAAGCACAATGATCCTCATCATTGACCTTTTTCCAATTCCTAAATCCAGCCACTGTGAATGCATTTGATCCTTTCTTTCCTACTGGTTTATTAGAGAAAAAAAAACAATAAAAACAGAATGCTGCATCTTTTGTAGGTGAATATGTAACCAAGGAAAAGCTTTAAACCAATGAGCTTGAAACCTGCATTGATGCTTCTTTGAATCGGAAGGAGGGTATACATCCATGAGAAATTGGTATGGACCATGTTTCATATATGCCCTGACAACTTGATCTCATTCATTAGGAGGATAGTCACAAATTTGACAACATAATCCGGGATCCCGTTCCACATCCAAAACACTAGTATCCTCTGAATTGACTCTTGGAACTTTATTAGGTGATGGATGCCTTAGAGTTTCATCATCCTCTTCTCTTTGACTCTTTGAGAAGCTAGCCATTCAGCAATCTCGTCATCTAACTCATCTCTTGGTGCATCAGATAAATTGTCTCTATTGCAAAATGATTTCATCGTCTTCATCTTACATTTACTCATAATTCCCTAGGAAAAAAGAATAATTTAATTTTTAATTGGAGTTCACATGCTTCAAGAATTAATTTAGTTTGAAAAACACAATAATTTAGGAATATAATTGTGTCACCTTGCTTCGAAAGAGACGAGAACCGTGAGCCTACCACTCAAAATTTTCTGCCGTGTGTGGCCGTGGATGGTAGCGTGCGTCGCAGATCGTCAGCGACTCAGGGTGTCAAGGCGCAGGCGTTTGGGCTTGAAACTTCAGATGTGCGAGTGCGAGCGGCTGACTGTAGGCGATGTCGGCGTAGACTCGCGTGGAGGTGACCAGTCCTGGAGGAGGCGATGTAGATTAGGAGGCGGCGTGGAGGCATGCAGGCGGCATAGACAGACAATTCTCTTGTGATTAGATTAGGGAGGCCCTCACGTGGGCTCACAAAGTCACAAAGGCTAAAACAATTACTAATGAAAGCCCATAAATGTTAATCAGTTTTTTTGGCCCATTATACGTTGAACTTTGCACCGGCGTTAGGGAGGCAGCACGGCCCCTACACCCCCCCCCCCCCCCCCCCCCGCTCCGCCACTGTTTGTAAGTTACATTTAAAACCCCATGGTAGTGATGGATGGTGTTTGTTACTACTGTTGGTTCTGCCAATTAAAAAAAAAGCTAGGGTCTGCATCAAAAGGTATTAGGCCCCGCTAGAAACCCAAATCGTAGGTAGCTAGTGGCCACCACTGCCACTGCCTCCACCAGCCTGGCCATTTAGTAGGCTGCCGTTGCGGCCTCATAGGTCATGTCCATCGTCCTGGGCTCCTGGCCACTATATATGTGCTATAGGCTGTTTCCTAGGCCATCGCGCCTACCATTGGACACTCCACCACCACCTCCGCTACCACCTTTGCTGCATCATAGACCGCCTTAGCCACCGCGTCCAACGCCCTGCCCAACGCAACCAACCCCCTCCTCACGTCCGCCAGCTCAGCCGTGATGCTTTTTGGGGCCACCGCCATCTCCATGACTGCCACGGCCACCACCTCCACCGCCTGCAACAAATCTGCCAATGTATGTGGCGTGGAGGTAGAGAGGGAGGCAGCGCAGAGGGAGACGGTGTGGCCGTCATCATGGCACAATTTTGATACCAACAAGATATGATCGCCCTCACCGTCTTGTGGTTCTTAGCATGAGATGCGTCAGTCCGTGTGTTCTGCCTTGTGAAGGCCAAGTGGTGGTACTGCACGAGGAACTAGTGCATGGGCTCCACCATCAGTAGCCAGGTTGGTGAGACGAGGCCATGCTCTTTGATCGGGAGGGGGAGGAGAAAAGCCCAAGAGGTGGCAGTGGAAGACTGCAAGGGGATCGGTTGAGGACCAGATAGGGTTGCACTCCCTTCGCGCCGCTTCTATTATACATATTGGCATAACTTAGGGATGAGACGTAATTGTCCCCCGTTACTAAGTTGCATCCCCTCTTTTAGGAACGGATCCAGAGTTGATCTTCACTAATTTACGTTACTTAGTGGTTACTTTAATGACAGGCAGGCCTCCTGGTCCCATTTTTGTAGCGGACATTAAAATTCCCGCTGCTAAGCCCCTAGCCCTTTTGTCACTAGAAATATGTTTTCTAGTAATGTCAGCAATGTGTAAATTAAATATATATGATGTACGGAGTTACCTTAATACAACAATATGAAGTCTCGATCAGGAAGGAGGAAAGCCTACAGAGTTGTTAACTCTGGGACCCTTTCTGTAACGCCCGGTTTAAGAGAATTTAAGTAGCAGCGCTGTTTTGGGCCGAAGTTGGAGTAACTAAGACATAATTGGAGCCCAATTGATGAGAGAGAGGAAACCAAACAACCCTAATACCTGAACCCGCATCCCTCTACCTCTTCAACCAACGTTTCTGCTGCCCCTTAGAGCATTTTTGTCATACTCCAGGGGCCGGCGATTGCTGCCCAGTTTCTCTCCTTGCAAACCAGGGTAACTGAAAATGAGTTCCTGCTGGTATTCTCCATCCTATTCCCTTCCTCTTGGTCGATCATCCCTGCTTCTGGAAAAGGAAGAAGAGGGTCACCGCGATCTGCAGCAGTCACACAGCTTAGTGCAGAGCAGAGAAGGAAAAGAAGTGCCTGTTGGCTGGAGAATATCAATGACCATACCAAATAAAACAATTATAGAGGCAATAGTTTTTTTTTCAACACACTACGGGAAGCAGCACGTTTGCTGTGTGCCCATGACACACGGAAACGCACGAAATATTCACGGCAAAGTCTTTGCCGCTGGTAGGACACGGCATAGCCAGCACGGCGGAAAAGCTATTGGCAAAGCCGGCTTTGCCATGTGCCATTTGTCGGCAAAGGTGTCGTTTTCCGTAGGGACAAGACTATTTCTTTACAACAATTGTTGCATACAAAAGACAAGGTCGATCGACTTGCAAAATAGCATGGTAAATTTGACAACACTTCTCATCAAGATGATGTTTTTATTCCATTTATGAAGTCATCAATCGTTCCAATGCTTTTTACTTGGTGACGAAAGGGATGAGAGCTAGAGAGAGACTACCATAAGTGGTGCCAACAGACAAATGAGTTCTCATTACAATCAGATTTTTTTTTTGTGGCTACCTACTTATATTACAGAACCATATAAAAATCCAGACAAATCAAGTAACCAACATAATAATATTCAGGCTACTAGCTTCCGGACGGGCCAGCACCATCGTCCTCATTATCCTTCTCCATGTCCTGCAGACCCAACTCGATTATGCCAAAAAGATCTGCTTTCTCCTGCCTGTGCGTTTCTATCTTCTGCATTATAGAAAACAGTCCTCTTGTGCTTTTCTTCTGAGGAGCCTCCCCCATGAACTTCATGATCTTTTGGTTGAGATCATTGATCTGGGACAATCAAGAATAACATGACATGAATTACAGATGCCCACAGTACATATATATACAGATAGGTTCGTCTAAAAAATACACACATTTCCAAATACAAACGAACATTTCAGATACTTACCCTGCGTGCGTACCTACGGTATTCCTTGCCTTCACGACAAAGTTGTTTGAACATCGAAGTTTTTAAACTTGGTTCTCTGGCAATTTCTGCCTTGATCTCAACAAACTTCTTTGATGCAACCTCCATGGTCAGATTAACCATCCTCGCTTGTTCCCGCTCACGTATCTTCTCGATCATACTTGGGTACAATAATACGTTGGTATCAGACTCCGGATCATATGGCTTTACATGAGAAGATTCCAGTATGTCAGGAGTGAACCCAAGCCAATTGGCAGGTTTAACTATGCTCTCAGCATCATTGTTTTCTTCTGCCTGAGTGCTTGGCATAGAAGAATCGTGAGAGGAAGCTTCAGGAGCACTGCTGTTTTGCTCTACATTTATAGCCGGCTGCGAAGAAGATTGAGGGACTGTTCTTTCACCCGCTACACATGGAATAACGGATCTTTTATATTACAATGAAATAATTTTTTGTATACATATGCATGAATAATGTGAGCATTCAATTACTCCATTATATAAGTTGCTCACCATTTGCAACAGGGATGGGCATCAGTATGTTTCCCAGCGTATTGATTTCTACCTCCGCGTGTGAGTCACTGACCGGTGGAGCTGCGCTGATGTTTAAGCAGTTTTCTTGAAGACTACCTTCGATCTGTTTCAGAAACTCCACCTTGCTTTCAATGAAGTTTTGCACTGACCCATGTGATCGATTGCGGAAACTGATGATACAAGGAAATAATGAGCAGAAGCTAGAACCAACTCCATATCTTTGCTACCGAAGTAACAGGCGGGTCACGTAAAATTTCTATGAAATGAGTGTTCAATTCATTCATTCCTTCGGTTGGTTAACTAAGTCACTTACTCAACATAGCGCAGATCGTCAGTCCGGAACTGGCCCTCGGCATCAACGCTCATATGATGGAAGATCGCATGCTGGAGTGCGCCCTGATCCATCCCGTGCAGTTGGAGATGTAGCTTGCGGTGTCCTGCACAAAGTACACACAAGAAATATGACACGTCAGTTTCAAAAGCAAGAAAAACTACAGGCAGGTATGCACAAGGCATGAGTTTACATTCAGGGGTGCAACTGTGCAAGACGCCAAGACAACAATGTGTATTTGTACGAAGTACCGTATGCCTGGATTACCTGTTTCTGTTTCATGTAGAACCTCGCGTACCATGTGGCACCGCGCGCAGTCCAGTTCCCCTTGGGCGAAAGGAACGTAGACGAAGCGTTCCTCGACAGGGGGCGATTCAACCTCATCCTCGGAGGGTGGCAAGTCCTCCTCATCATCGACGGGAGGCTCTTCCTCTTCCTCTCGATGCGGATGTGGAGGTGAAAGAATCACACGAGGGCCTTCGGCGAGCATTTCAAGGACACAGGAATTGTTGCCTACACCCATCATCCCCTGCTCCTCCGGCGTTGGGTCAGGGACGCCTCCATTTGCCTCCTCCTCGGTCGCCGGCGACTGCATCGCGTGGAGGTGCTCGACTGCTTCCTCCATAACAGGCTCCTGGTCGTGCTCGATGTCTTCCTCCATGACCGGCTCCTGGTACTGTTCGACTTCTTCCCCCATGACCGGCTCCTCGTGGTGTCGTTCAACATCTTCCTCCATAGGCAGCGCCTGGTGGTTGTGCTCGACGTCATCCGTCGCTGGCGCCTGGTCGTAAGCAATATCCATGGCCGGCGCCTGATGATGGTGCTCGATATCGTTGATCGGAGCAGAGTCCATGGCTGGCGCTTGGAAGGGGAACGCCGATGCCTGTAGGCAGAGATAAATGCAAGTTAATTTTGTGACTCAATGGGTCGGCCAAAGACTAAAATATACATTGATCGAATTTTGCTAGTATATAGATAGATAAAATGAAAGAGAGTCTTGCATCCCTACCTGCAGTTGCTCGATGTGGTTGGTAGATGGGTGAAAGCCGAATGCTGACGCCTGGTGGCCCTCCGTGTCCATCGCTGGCGCCTGCGGGAAGCCGAAAACCGGTGCTTGATGATGCTCCAAATCCATAGTAGCGGAAGCCTGGTGAAAGCCGAACGGCGGTGCCGGTTGATGATGGTGGTCGATGATGTCGACGTTCGACGCCTGGAAGCCAAACACTTGTTCCTGGTGACGATGCTCCATATCGACGATCTGCGACTGCGAATGGAAGCCTAACGGCGGTTGCTGTTCGATGCCAAAGGCAAAGGCCAGCACGGGTTGGTACTCGACGCCGAGGATCTGCGCGTGGAAGCCGAATGCCGGCGGATGGTGGTGGTCGGCGTCCATGGCAGGCGCCTGAAATTGGGACGCCGATGCCTGCATGCAGGCATATGCATGTTAATTTTAAATTTTAGGGTCAATGGCTGGGCCCAAAATGAAGTAAACGTACACATCCATCCTGAACTTTTGATAGTAGAGAAGATGGACTAGAGTCTTGCTTCGTTACCTGCTGGTGCTCGACGTCGTTAGAAGATGAATGGAAGCCAAATGCCCATGCCGGGTTGGCCTCCATGTCCATGGCTGGAACGTGCGGGAAGCCAAACACCGGTGCATGATGCCCGACGACGTTGACATCCGGCCCCTGGAAACCGAGCATCGCCGGCGCCTGGTCCGGCGGCCTCTGCAACGCCGCCGTGGGGTGGTGGGTCTCGACGGCGGGTTCATGGTGGTGGATCTCCCCGCCGCCAAGGCGCGTGGTGGCCTCTGGTTGCGGCGCGTCGAGCATGTACGACTCCCGGGCAGGGCTATGCAGGAAACGACTGACGTCGCCATCGGAGTCGTACCCCTCATAGGACATGGCTGATCGCCGGGCGGGAACTGCAAAGAGAACGGAGGGGAATGGGGGTAGCGTTCGCTGGTCAGGACAAAGAAACAACGGTTTGGGAGTGGAAGAGTGTCTTTTGTCCCTGGGGTGGGCGTATTTATACGGCACGAAGGGGCGCGGTTCAGGCACAGCGCGAGGGGACGCGACGGTTGGCGTGGCGGCGCCGCGGGCGGGCTCAGTGTTTCAAGCGGTTTGAGTTGGGCGGGATATTTTCTGGGGTCGTCGGATCGGCATCGCACTGCGCAGATTGAGGCAGCCGCACCCATTTTCGCTTTGTGCACGTGTGAATCTGGATGTTGGCGGCAGGTGCCTCCACGTGGCATTGTATCCGTGTCCGACCAGGTGGCTTGGCGTCTTGCTGTCTGCCGGACACGCCGCCATACACGCACTACTTGTTCGTTGCTCGCTGCTCTCTAGTCTGTCTATATGTATACGTATATACAAACCACGTACTGGGTTGCTCTCTGCTCCCATAGATCGTACTGGGGTTGCTCTCTCCTCCCTAAGGAGTACTACAAAAAGTCTAACCTTCTGCGACGTTTTAATATTATTATAAAAGTAGATAAATATATCATTTTAATATATTTTACGAGGTTCACGCGATGATAATATGTTCGTCGCCTATTCCATGTAATACTACATCTTTAATGATATTTTTATTCTTTTTTGTTGTAATGTTTCTTTTCTTTTTCGTCACAATTTGACGTGGCTTGACGTGACATGGACTATCATGACTCATTGCCGACCCATTTTATATTCTGGACCAAAATTTGATATGACCCATTTTATAACAATTAGTAGACCCATTCCATGAGATAGCCATCACTACGGGAAACTCAAAGTTTGTCGTATGCAAGGACACACGGCAAAGCACGAAATACCCACGGCAAAATCTTTGTCGTGTGTTTTAATTTAGCATACGGTAAACACCATCTTTGCCGTGTGCCCGAAACAAAACACACGGCAAAGTTTCAAACACACGGCAAAGATTGATTTTCCCGTAGTGCATTCTCATTCCATACAGGCCAGGTCATTTCATGTTGCAGCCCAAAGTATATCATGACTCACTTTATATCAAAGACTAGGCCCATTCTTTGTTCGGGGCCAAGACCATGCTATACTGTTGGCCGGGCCTAGATTATTTCTAAATGCAATTTATATGTGTAATATTATTATGAGTCTAGTCTATATTTTTTTCAATCTAGTTAACATTCTAGCCCAAAGTTAATATTAGCTGAAACCAACTAGGCAAGCAATATCAGAATTACAGCAATTATATTATCCATTAATATTAGAATTACACATCCACAATTACAGAAGGATAATATAATTTCTGTAATTGTGGATGTGTAATTCTAATATTAATGGATAATATATTATCCGTTCATAGATGCATTATCCAAGTCATATATATCAAAATCCACACACAACCCAAAAGTCAGAATCGAACCACAACTACTTACTAGCATGTCAAAATTCAGCCAGCTAGCAAGTCAAAATGTGTAAATATACTGGTAAAAACACAACCATATGGCCTGCAAAAAGATCTCGATTTGCTTATAACAAATCCATGTAGTCGTCCGAAATAATTTGCAAAACAATGAACAATGCTATAAATTGGAAGTAACATCATCTTATGATTATTGTTTTCTATGATGGTAGAAAAAATCAGCTTCTACGGTCTAGTATTTACACATATATTGTAAAAATAAGAAAAAAAGGAAAATCAGCTTCTATGACCACTATGGAAGCCAACGAGCTTTCATTTTCACTTGAATGGAATGCACAAAACAAAAATGATCTGTAAAAAGTACCTCTAAGCATTCATGTCAAAGACAGGTAGTGGAACTCGAGGATTATTTATGCCAAAAAAATTCAAAAGGAGGGAGGCTTCACAACAGCAAAAAAGGCCTGTAGCAGCGGGCAGGCCATCCCGACGCTACGCAAACGCAGCTATAAATAAGCGTTTGTAGTGGCGGGTGCTCTGTCGCCCAAATAAACCGCCGCTACACACATATTATTAGTGGCGGTTGAAGATGTCAACCGTATTGTTAGCTACTAGTAACGGCAGTTGACATCATCAATCACCGTTATTATTAGCTATTAGTAGCAGCGTTTAACAACATCAACCGCCGCTACTTGTTATTTTTCAAAAAAAAATAAAATTTAGCAAATATACAGAAATCAGAAATCACAGATTCTGCATACACGGAAATTTACAAATCTCATCATAGATATTTACAACATCTCATCACAGATATTTACAATCTCATCACAGATATTTACATCTCATCACAGAATATATACAATATTGTCATCAAAATGTCCAATCGAGATTACAAAATATTTAATATGAACCCTAATGCATAGTCATAATCTTTTTTCGCCATACTGAACTTATATGGTGCTCTTGAACCAGCCCACTCATAAAGGGACCTATGTTTTGTTGCTAGTTCACTGTTTCAATCAAAGCACTTCCCTTCTGGACTAATTATCTCTCTCAACATAAAATAACAAAGAGAAGCTACAACTAGATATATGGCATTTGTACTCAAGTAAACGCGTGATTCAGAAATTATACCCTTTTTAATCTCGTCGTTCCTTTTCATCTTTGCATCCCATTCTCTCTTTGTCCTTGCGGCTTTCTGTGTCACATGAGAAGAGTCCTCAATGATATGGTCCAGGTAAAGTAAAATTGACATAAACAAAATCAACTTACCTCTTCTTGAGACTCCTCAATGATATGGTCCAGGTAAGTTGAAGTGCCAACCGAGAACACACAAGTGTAGTAACCACAATGCACACTTCCTCGTATTTGCTTATGGCACTATAAATTAGAGAACACAAGTTTGTTACACCTACGATAATTATATGAATGGATAGTATGATAAGAACGCGTATGAGATGCATATAAGTCTTACCCAAAACTTATGACGGAAGTACATCTTCTTTTTCCTTGTAGGATGACATGCCCTGCCGGCTATGACATATTTCTCGTGAGCACTATGCGATCGACAAAAGCTTATCATTAGATGATATTAACATCATCCAACCATACACACGTAAACCAATTTCTTACCAATCTATGACTTTCAGAATGTCATCGTATAAATTCTTGTCGTAGTCCAGGCTGTCAAGCGATAGAAGGTAGCCTTTTTCGGAAATATCATCAGATAGATCTAATGGTTGCTACAACAATGTTTGTTGTCAACAAGTTAATTACGATTGGATTTAATTTTAATATAGGATACGTGACGAAGGCAGTAGTTGTCCAACTTACTTGAAGTTGTAAAGGGTCAGAATGCACTCTCTATCTTGTCACCTCATGAAGCAGTCGTACAAGTAATTTGCAACATAAGTCCTTGCTTTTGTTGTCAAGACCGTCTTCACTTCAGCAAGCTCTGTCGGTGTCTTATCCGGATAATTTTTCGGATTTACCGTTGGGTTGATCGAGCTTTGGTTGATCCAGCTTGGGTTGACGTAGGCCACCCTCCAATCTTTTCTATTGGTCTTCTTTCTTTGGAAAAAGGAGTTCACACTACAAAAGAAAAGCATAAGATCATATATGAAATTATGCTTGAAATACGAAGTAGATCGAACACGACACTTACATGCACCACAAGGTGATGAAGGTGACGCCCATCTGGTCTAGACGAAAAATCAAGTGGACATCCTCCCAAAATAGGTATAAGATTTGTTCATCTTCTTTATTGAACACCTCTTTTGGAATCCTACAAGTGATTTCGGTGACCCTTCCTTCGACGCCATCATGTAACAGTCGTGCAACTTCCGCATCTCCCATGGCAGGTTCTTGTACATGTTCTTTGATATAAGGGGTTTACCAAGTATGAATTTTAGGTATTCCACATCGTCGGTAGGATTTTCCAAAATTTGATCATCGTACGATAATACATCCCGAGGATCTTCTTCTTGCCAAGTACTTATCAACATCACTTTTTGCTATTGGATCCTTTGGATTTTTGTCAAAACCGGTAATCGTCTTTGGGATTACCAGCGCCTTGACGACAACTGGCGTAGGCTGAACTTTGATTACTAGAGCCTTGTCGACAACAGGCGAAGGCTCAAGTTGAACAGACTCCGGAAGAGGCTCGTTGTCATGATAGATTATAGGACTGAGAGTCTAGCCGTCTTACGGATGAGGAAATTGGGGCCTGTTGCCCGAAGCTGCCATAGCCATAGGAGACTGTTGTCCAGCTGTCGCGACTGGCTGGCTCGCATGAAAGGACCCGTGACCAGACAACGGGGGTGGAGAAGCTCGTGTGGAGAGGACAACATCACGACGTTTCCAAATGATGAAAGAGCTGAGCGCGTCTTGGAGAGTTTCTATACCCGCCTCAGGTATCGGGTAGTCGATCTCGTTGTCCTCAAAGCCAGGTACTATTTTCGGCACGGAGACACGCACGTAACCGGGAGGGATATCCTAGTTATGGAGCATCCATCCTGGAAGTGTCATGCCGGATGCAACCTTCATCGTCTTCCCCTTGTAACCAAATGGCACATGCAACTCACACGGCGTTTCCTCAGTAAGGTCCTCCCAATCTGATGGTTGCATCGAGACTGATGGTTGACCCGAGACTGATGGTTGCGTGGAGAATGATGGCTACGTGGATGAGGACGAACCTCGTAAGAAGGCATCCATAGCAGCCTACAGGTTGGGATCCAAATGACCACTTTGTTTATCGATAGCGAACATAAGAAGTTGTTGCCTCCAATCCTCCTTGGCTTTCTCTTCTTGCTCTTTCTTGTGCAATGTATGCTTCTTGTATAGGTGTGAGGATGTTTTAGAGAAATCTTCTTTCCATGTTGCCGACGATGACACTCCCCGTACCCGACCACCATGTTCTTTGGTCCCAATAGCCTTCGCTAGCTCATCCTTGTGATACTCCGGTGCAAATAGACCAGCCTGCGTCATGATGGGACCTTTCAAGGCTTGCACAACTTCAACTGTCGCGAGATCCTTCACAATAATTTCTCCTTCATCGGTTAACTCGGAGCGACCATATACGAAATTCTTGGTATGCTCATTGGTGTTTGGCAACAAACAGTGAGCAAACAATGAGCATTTTTAGATCCTAGTATATATAAAGTGAGCATTTTCAGATCCTAGCAAACAGTGAGTAACAACTAATGGAAAATGATCCTAGCATGACAGTGAGCATTTTCGTGAAAACAAAATTTTAATTTGTTAATTTGATCTTCTGGGGTAAAACCAAATACCAAAGTAGCTGTAGATTCATCAAATGGTTCAAAAAAATTCTAGCAACAAAGAGCTATGAGACAGCAACGAGTGGTATAAAAAATGGAAGTAGTAAAAACTGGCTCTCATGTTTGGTCAATGTTGATGGAAGTATGAGACCTATATTCATCATGTGTTTCTGTAGTTAAATCCACTAGAACTAGCACAAAACCAGCTATATGTAAACTACAGCAGTTACTTGATGCACCATGAGCTAAATAGAAACATAGTGAATGAGTTTGTTAAGCAAAGACCAGTTAAGCAATTAATTTGAAACATATAGCAATAACGATTAAACAAAGCACCAGAGCAATCGTTAGCTAATGCAAGGTAGTATGATTGAGTGACGGTTCTGACCAAACAGTAATACAAGGCATTTGGTAGATAAATACACTTGCTTCAGGGTTGGGTTGGCAAGCATCAACATCAGAGACCAATAATACAAAGAAACCGTAGATGGGCAAAGTGTTATATAGAAATAGAAGAGGGGAGATTGAAGGAAGAGGAGGGTGCGGTGCTTACCAGAGAGAAGGCGGCAGTCGTCGAGGTGGCAGTGGCGCTTAACAAAGAGAAGGCGCGCGCGGCCGTCGGCGAGGGGGAGGAAGAGGAGTCCAGCGCGGTCGGAGGCAGCGCTCGAGGCGGCGGCGCGGCGGCCGTCGACGAGGAGAGGAGGAGGAGGCCCATGCGACGTCCCTCGAGGATGAGGAGGGGCCCCGTAGTGGCCGTCGACGAGGGGAGGAGGGAGACGGAGGGGGCCCGTGAGTGCATCATCGATGAGGGGGTGGAAGAGGAGTCCTGCGCGGTCGAAGGCGGCACTCGAGGCGGCGGCGCGGTGGCCATCGACGAGGAGAGGAGGAGGAGGCCCACGCGGCCTCCCTCGAGGATGAGGAGGGGGCCCGCAGCGGCCGTCGACGAGGGGGTGGAAGAGGAGTCCAGCACAGTCGGAGGTGGCGCTGGAGGCGGCAGCGCCGTGGCTGTCGAGGAGGAGAGGAGGAGGAGGCCCACGCGGCCTCCCTCAAGGACGAGGAGGGGGCCTATGGAGGCCATCGACGAGGGAAGGAGGGAGACATAGGGGACCTACGAGCGCGTCGTCGACGAGGGGGTGGAAGAGGAGTCCTACGCGATCGAAGGCAGCGCTCGAGGCGGCGACGCGGTGGCTGTCGATAAGGAGAGGGGGAGGAGGCGGCCGTCGACAAGCTTGAGGAGGCGGCGGTGCTCAGGGATGGATTTGGGCAGCCTTACGGCATGGAGAAAAGCTTCGGGGAGTTAGGGTTTGGGCCCCGCGCGCGCCCTTGGTTATATAGGGTTTCTCTCTTTAGCGGCAGCTCACAAAGCCAACCGCCGCTAAAGAGCAATAGCGGCGGTTGGCTTTGTAAGCCGTCGCTATTCTAACATATTTTTAAAAAATATATTCATTTTAAAAAGTTTAAAAAATATATTCATTTTAGGAAGATATTAAAATACCTTATTCATTTAGAAAGCATTAAAAATACATTTTAAAATATATTATTCATTTAGAAAGCTCTTAAAGAATATATTATTCATTTAGAAATATATTATTCATTTAGAAATATATTAATCATTTCTTCTTAAACGGCGTGAGACCTTTTGCCTTTTTGACTCCCTTCATCGGCTTTCCAAAAACAACACTGATATTTTTAACAAGGTCAAACACGACCCTGCCAGTCCAATGTCGAGGTTCTATGTCGTTCTCAACATTGCCATCAAAGTGTCTAGCCATCACGCGATACCTGTGTTTTGCTGGTAAGAATCGGCGGTTTCGCGTATACACTAGCTTCTGGGATGCTGGAAGGTACACATGGGATGTATCATCAACATATACGAAACATGCCGCCTTTCCTTTGACCTGTCCTGATAGCGCCCTTAGTGCCGGGGAATCACGTACCGTGCAAAAAATAATTGCTCTAAGCGTGAAGTACTCTCTTCGATACTCATCCCGAAGCTCGAGTACGGTCCGTGCGCCGTTTTTCTTCTCTACCATGACGAATTAATTGATTTTTTGTAGGCATCCCCCTCCAACCATAGTTTTTGCATGTCTTCGAACAATGGTACTAAGAACACGTCTATGTCATTACCAGGTTCTTTAGGCCTAGATATAAGAGTGGTCAACAGTAGATACTTACGCTTATGGAATAACTATGGTGGAATGTTGTACATTGCTAGTATCACTGGCCAAGTGCTATGCGGATTCCTCATTTGACTGAACGGGTTCATCCCGTCTGTACTTAATGCAAACCGTATGTTCTTTTTCTCATTAGAGAAGTCTTGATGATCCTCATCAAACTTTTTCCACTGTGTTCCATCTGCGGGATGCCTGAGCTTACCGTCCCCTTTGCGTGCATGGCATGTCATCATTGCCGCATCCCTAGGGTTGGCAAACAAACGTCTGATGCGATCGACCACGGGTAAGTACCACATGACTAAGGCAGGAACCTTACTATCATCACTGTCATCGACGATAGAACTTCTTTTCTTATTTCTCCCCTTAGTTGTATTCTTCACACCACCATCGGCGTCAAATCGTTGTTCCTCTTGTAACGACCGCGTTTGCATCTTGGGCATCTCACAACGTCCTGATGAACCTTTCGATATAATATGCAATGATTTGGACACACGTGAATTTTTTGCATGTCCAACGAAAGTGGGAAAATCAGCTTCTTAGCAAGGTATGTTGTCCTTGGCAACAACTTGGGCTTTAGCAGCGCATCGGAAATAAGTTTCAACAAATCCGTGAAACTAGCGTCCGACCAGCCATGAATGGCCTTCAGCTTCATCAGCCCAAGTACAGTACACAACACGGTGAACTCTTTACCACATCCCTTAGATTCATCATATAATGGATCCTTTGATGCCTTCTCTATTCTATGAAAATTATCAAGCCCTTTAGTTGTATCGGCACTGATCAACACCTGTGACTCAATATGACATAACAACTCCTCAACATCAAAATCAGCTTTACCAGACGACTCTGTCGCATCTGCACCAGGCGAATTGACAGCCTCGACTTCAACTTCAATATGCTCATCAAATTCCAAATCGACCACACTGTTCTCACCATGTTTTGTCCACCTCGTATACCCCTCAACAAAACCCCTCCGCACCAAGTATGACTTCATTACCTCTATATCATTCCACAGCTTCTGATTCTTGCAATCAAAACACGGATAATATATATCAGTTGTCCGTTCACGTCGAGCATGTTGTGCGACCCCTTGGACGAATTTGGAGACTTCGCGTAAAAATATTGTACCCGGTCTTAGCGCCTCGTATATCCAAGATCTATCCATCACGAACAACCTTGAACGGAAACCAAAAAAATATTAAAATTCATTAATTAATTATGTGTGACAAAAAATTTAAATATTCACTAAATATTACATGAAGTGAGAAATATTATGCAAGGTAAAATGAAACAAACATCAAATTATTTTATATTTTATTTAACTTTTATCACCATCTATCTAAAAAATATTAGATATTAATTAATTAATTATGTGTAACAAAAAAATTAAATATTCACTAAATATATAAACATTGAAAAATAAATTACTTGAAGTGAGAAATATTATGCAAGGTAAAATGAAACAAACATCAAATTATTTTATATATTAATTAATTTTTATCAAGAAATAATTAAAAAAAATAACATCCCTCTAACCCTAATACTACATTATCTCTCTTCTAAAAATCAAACTAGATCTAGATTCCTATTGACATAAAACAAGCTACATATAATATTTTTTTTGTGTAGTGATGAAAAGAGATGATGTATGCCTTCATAAACTTCAACTACAACCCAATAGAACCATCCAAATCAAAAGAATTTAGCTAAAAATTGATGAAAATCTAAAAAATTTAAAACCCAAAATTCAACTTGATTTCAACATAAGAGACAAAAAAAAAACTATGGGTTGAGTTCCCCTTACCTCAAAGATCAAATTTCTGTAAAAAAAAAAATGAACTCAAAACCTTCTCTCCTTGAATTTCGTGATTTGCCCAAATTTTTAGGCCGCCACTGTCCGAGTGAAACGGAGAGCATTCAGAACGCTCTATTTATAGCCTGGACACTTTGTAGCGGCGGTTGGAATTATCAACCGCCGCTACTATGCCCTAAATAGCGGCGGTTGACATTATCAACCACGGCTATAAACCTGGGCCATTTATAGCGGTGGTTGACAATATCAACCACCACTATAGGGGGTTCTGTAGCGGCGGCTCACAACGCGGCAGACCCTCTAGTCTCTGTAGCGGCGGCTCACTTTGGGCCGCGCCGTTGCGGCCTTTGGGCTGCCGCTGCTACAGGCCCGTTTTGTGGTAGTGCTTATTTATGTGTACTGAATATAAAGTGCATTATACAAATATGATTATTTCTACTACATGAAAAAAATGGACATACAGTATAACCACTTTTGACACATTATGCTAATACTCTAATAATTACTGCATTTCTTAAAAGATCAACAACTCAGAGAAATTGTAGCATGAACCCTGGTACATCAACAGGACATCATTCATACTTTATTCATCTGGTCTTATAAGCTATCACATTGTCCAAACATGTATATAACCGAAGGGTGAAAACAATTGTCAGACCTCTATTTTCATGTTACAATGGATATACTGATGAACTAAAAGGCAAGTGTAATACAACGGCATACACACTTTTTTGTGAATTGTGATAACAAAATGCAGATGTAGAGACAGGGATGAAGATTCATGGCCAGCGCCGTGCTTGCCATCGTAGCAGCTGGCCAGTGCCACCGGGAGCCCATGCCGCTGAGTAGGGATGCAAGTTTTGCATTTAGTGGGTTAGTGGGTCAGCCCAAAACTCTCAAAAATGAACTAGAATTTTCCTCCACCTCCTTAAGCTAGTACAACAAATGAATAACTACCAAATGGGTACCCCACTTGCATCCCTATCCTGAGCCTGAGCTAGCAAGCGGATAAACTCTCCTGTGTCAACAAGTGTTTGGCAGTCGCCTCGTCCCTGTGCGCGCCACGGAGGCGAATGCTTGGCCGCTCGTGCTAGAGCCCAGCTCATTGAAAGATCTTCGGTCAAAGCGAGCTCTCCCCTCCACGGTGAGCTCGCTCTGCCAAAGCACAGTCGCCTGCATCGGGGTCCAGCTCACCTCACCAGATCTGCGGCGGATCAAGCGAGCTTGGCCAGATCCATGGTGAAGAAGCCACACGCCGCTAGTGGACCATGGCTGCAGTAGAAAAAGGAGATGTGACATGAGGACCAAGGAGAAGGGGTGTGGGGCAACAACGAAGGCGATGGGAGAAAATGATGGGCTATGGTTTTGAGAAGCACTAGTATATAAAGATAGGAAGATTGACATCAACTGGCTTCAAAGACTTTATGCTAACGAAACTGGCATAAGAGCATCTCCAGTGGAACCTCCTAAACAGGGCCCTACTCTAAATTTTAAGAGCCAAAGTCAAAAAACTAATTCCAGTGGGACTCCCAAATGGGCTTTCATTTTTCATGCCCTCCCAAATTTTGATCCTAGGCTCCCAGCAATAGGAGTCTCCCATCCCCCTCCCAAACCTGGGTCCCACTTGATTTTTATTTTTTCCCCATTTTTTTGTTTTGCATTTCTTCTCTTATGCGCCTCGTTCCCAAGAACCTCTACCGCCACTGCCGCTGGTTGCCCCCGTGCCTGCCATCAGTAGGCTGACTATGATCATCAGCGCCGGATCTTTCGGTACGGAGCAAAAGGAGGCGGATTTTGGTCTATGGATGGCGCTGGATCAACTGTCAATGGTGCGGGGTCAAGACTCCCCTTCTCCACCTCTGCACCGGCAGCTCGTGGCATCTCCGATAGCCTATGCCATTCCCGACCAACGGCACCTCCCGCAACGAAGCTGCGGAGGCGCAGTTCGTGCCACTGGCTCCCCGGCCAACGACTCCTGCTCCTCCCCTATCAATGGTGCTAATTCATCCCTGATCGACGGCATCATGTCCTCCTCGGTCGATGGTGCCAGCTCCTCCCCGACCGACGGCGCATCCTCGTCCCTGACCGATGGCGCCACCTCCACCCCGGCTACCTCGTCACTTGTAGTTGCCGGCCTTCATCGAAAGCTCCTTCCCGACGTCCTGCCTCCTCCCCAACTCAGCTTGCATGGTAGCGTCCATGAGCTCCTTCTCGTCCTACCTCCTCGCCAAGAGCCGCCGCCATATGAGCCACCATTCGGCACTGCCGCTGCTTGGGACGCTGACGATGACTTCGAGCCAACTTTGACGCCGATCTTCGACTGGATGCCTGACTACTCTTCAAATGTAAGTATTTCTGTGACAAACTTTAGCTTATGTGTGCAATCCCATAACAATATTCCTGCAAGAGTGCATTTGAACTTAGCTTTATTAATTAAGAGGAAATGTATGTACTGCTGATAGCAACGCATCTTAGTATTTACTTTTCATGATAACCCTGGAGTGTGAAATTGGGAAGCAACTCATCAATTACATTTCTCAATTAATAAGTTAGTGCATGGGAACTGGATGAGTTCTTTCATTGAATAGTTTTTTTTAATGAACGGCATGAGATTGTGCTAATTTAATTGATATAGAAGATATTCTTTCCTCAAATAAATGAATGGTGACTCTAAAAGCTGCTCATTATGTGCAAACACTTTAGGTTCCCTGTTTCATTTATTTCTGAGCATGAAAATTCTTGGTGTTTCATTTCCGAGCAAGAGCTCAGAGGGATTGAAATCGTCGGCAGTTGTGAGCCTAGCAAATTGCTCCTCCGCCGTCTGATCCCAACTAGCAGATCATGCGGCTCTCCTGTCTCTTGGCCTAGTGTTGCGTGTGTCCATCTAACTGTCGGCCCATTCTAACCCAAAGCCAATAGATCGAGCGCGAAAGAAAATGGCATCTGGCACAGTAAATACGCAGTGGAGGGAAAAATGGCATCATTGGCTCAGTTTTACCGCCGAAACGCCGTATTGCGCCTTTCCCTTTCACCTGTAAGAGAAACGGATCCCAATCCGAGTTGAGTTGCAACAAAGAGTAGCATTTCGATTGATTGAACCAACAGGAAAGAACAAAGAGTAGCAATTTCAGTTGATTGAAGACTCTAGCTTATTCAATCACTTTTTGCCTTGTCGTAGCAGATGGAAGAAAAGGATGATGGAGAGCAGGATGCATTGAACAGGTATTGGTTGGTTCTTTTATTTATCAACATAATAGGTTCAATTTCAGAATAGATAGGTTGAAGTGTGTTTGGTGTTTCTGTCGTCCTCAAGAACTACATTATTAATGTGTTTCTCGTTGGTACAGGGAATTTAGTCATCAATTCTGGCGTCAATCAAGGGATCCTTCATCGAACGAAATTGACACCCTACTTAGAGAGGGTGCGGGAAATGGTATGCCCGATTTCATTTCTTGATTCAAATAGAAGGCACTGTCCAACTTATCTTGTACTTAGTTAGACATTACAAATTGTACATAATTAATGAATTATTCGATGGTAACTTGTAGAGTCATATCGATGCGTCCATGAGTCCAGAGTTGAGACAGGTTGCCGGTGGCTGTAAATATAAGGTCCAGGCACTGAACGGATACGACGTCAATGGATATCGTTTTTACACAACAGGTTACAATGGGAATCGTCCAAATAGAAAAAGCACAAATGGTGGAGTTTTCACACCAGACATTGATGGGGCTAATTATTATGGAAAAGTTGAAGAGATATACGAACTCGACTTTCCTGGTTCCAAACCACTAACTCCTGTCATTTTCAAATGTCATTGGTTTGATCCATAATAGGTGAGAAAGAAACCTAATGTTGGTTCAGTGGAAATTCGACGGTCATCCGTCTTACAAGGAGACTATGTATATATCGTGGCTTGACAGGCCACACAATGTTATTATCTTTTATACCCATGCCAAGACGATGACAATCTCATAGGTTGGGATGTTGTGTACAAGGTTTTACCACTCGGTAAACTACCTGTTTCAAACAATGCTGATTACATCATAGACCCAAACACATGTCAAGAAGATGAGTTCTTTCAACATAGTGGGTCAGGAGGGAGTTTTGTGATGGACTTAAACGAAATGTTCGGGATGGAAGTCGACAAAGCAACGCTTGTTGGTGAGGATGCTGGAGATGAGGTTGATAATGCGGAGGACATACAATTTCTTGAGCGATTACAATTGGGCACTGATGAGGACAGGGGAGATGAGGCTGATAATGGGATTGATGATGTCGATATGGCAGATAGTGATGATGAAAGTAATGATCAAGCTAACCCTGATGATAATTATTATTATTTTTGATAAATGTATGTTCAATATTAGTTAATTTATAATATATGTTATTTCTAATTCTATATTTTTACTCTCTTTTTAAAGTATGTTGATATTCTTACTTTTTTTAATTGCAGGTGATTTGGCAAAGATGGTGGGTGGATTGAAGAGGCTCTTGAGGAAGATCACCTCGTTGTACAGTGGTGAGGGAGGTGACAACGAGTAGGGTGGAGCTAGAGGTGGAGGTGGAGGCAGGGGTGGAGGTCGAGGTGGAGACAGGGGTGCAGGTAGAGGGAAAGGGAAGACGGTAGCAGCAGCTGCTGCTGCTGCGGAGTCGTCGTCTTCGTTTGACGATGGAGAGGACGGTCAGGAGGTGGTGAAGCTGCAGCAGGAGGAGGAGACTGAGGAGGAGGAGGCAGGGGAGTTCGCTTCCTCTGATATGTCCTCTGTCTGGTGGCGAGGTCCCTCCTCCCTTCCTAGGCGACTGATACTTGTGCACCTGCATCCGATGATTAAGCCTGCTGGGTCACGATAAGTAACTTTAGATGTTATTAATTCATTTTTCATTTCACATATTGTTAATATTAATGGAAACTAACAATTATTTGTAATCACTTCCACAGGAGCTGGGAAATTGTCGAACACCCAGGTGGTGATGCGCGTGTGCCCAACGGCATTCTAGGTCTCTTGTTGAAGGCACATTGGCCTGGTATGGTGCACACTGTTGATGGAGACAAGTCGTGTACCACATTTGACCGCTACTACCGCGCTCCAGATGTTGAGCTCCACAACAAGGCGGAGCGAGTTGTGGCCAAGTTCTCGGTAAGTCTTGCCACACTATATTGCGGAACATATCACATTCATATCATATTCTCAATACTGTTTGATACATCATGTGTATATGCACGATTTCTTCAAATGCCCGGTGGGGCAGGAGGCATGGGCTATTCAGCAAGCAAAGAGAGCATGTTCGAAGCTTGTGACCGACATGATTTATGAAGCACGCATCCAGGCATTTGTTGATTACAACACTAAAAACCACCGTAAGGTCAAAAAGAGAGAGGCAAGAGAGATGAACCTGGCCCAGGAACAATATGTTCAGGTAAATGTACAATACTAATTCTGTCATGTACTTCATTCTATGGTATTTCATGACGTCATATTTATCTTCTTACATGTCATGTATTTGATTACATGTAAGTGATTCCGTACTGGTCCGCCTCGTATCCCGAGGCCTGGGATTCGATGGCGAAATGGTGGTCGGAGCATGACTGGGTGGAGAAGCACGCCGCTGTCCGTGAGTGGCATTTGATGGTGCCAGGTCCTGCCCACCATCAGGGCAATCTTAACCTCTAGCAGTACAGTGCACGATACATACATGAAACTTTCAACGCTCAATTATGCATGGTTTCTTTATTCAAATGCCCAATTCTGCATAATTTGTAATCATATTGTTTTCGCTCAGTCGGCGGCTCATGGTGGCCAGCCACTAAACACTTTTCAGGCTTTCTGTTTGGCCCGCAAGAGCAAAGCGAAATCGGACATCCAGTTCAACCCGGATGATCCTCCAAAGCCTACAGCAACCCGAACGTGCAGAGCTGCCTCACTGCTTACTCAGAGGTAGCAAAGGAGGTCCACGGGCTAGACTTTGATCTGAGCACACATGACCTCGATGGAGAAGTCATGATGAGAGCAGGAGGAGGCAAGCGGCATGGGCGGTACTACCTTGGTGACAACATACTTGACACGGCTAGTACCCCCACGCTCCCCCAGATTTGAGCACGGACCACGAGCGGTGGCCCGTCCATACGGACACCACTGACCTCTTCGGCCAGTCTCCAGGTACATACATCTGCTTTATTCATCGTTCCGTCATTCTACACATTTAGATGCATGCACTCAAGCTTAACACTTGCTCCACCATTTGTAGGCCCAGCTAGCACAGGAGAGGAGGGCCCGACATGAGCTAGAGGCGAGTCAGGCACAGGAAAGGAGGACTCGGGAGGAGCTTGAGGCTACGGTCGTGAGATAGCAGGAGATGATATTGTAGTTCCTTTCCTACATACAAGGTCTTTCTCAGCAAGTGGGTCATGCTCTGTTGTTTGCTCCTGCCTTTCCATCGTTTCCTAGCCCGTCTCAGTCTCCTATGAGTATCTTGACAACCTTATGATTTCATTGCACTCTGCTCTTTGCCTTAGATTGTTACTTATACAGCACTAGACAACTTAGACAACCACAAACTGCTTAGAAAACTTAGAAGTCATTAATTTTTTTTACTTACAAATACTTACAGAATCTTTGTTCCTCGGCGGGGACATCAAATAAAAAGCCTGGAAATGAAGAAAAGTTGGGTGCAGGGATCGCTCACAGCCTGTTCGGACCGCACAGACCAGAGTCTTAGTCATTTGTCATATATTTGTACTTGTTATCTTATGAACTTATGTATTTGTGGACTTCTATGACATCCTGCCCTAAGGCTTAATAGGATTGATAGAATACTCATACCAACAAGCTACAACTTCTTTTCCGAAAACTCATCTCTAAAGAACTCTAAGGTTAAGCGTGCTTCGCCTAGAGTAATATAGGGATGGATGACCGACCGGGAAGTTCTTCCCGGGTGCGCATAAGTGAGGACAAAGTGCGCAGAAAAGACATGTGTTGATCTGTGAGGGCAATCTTGAGGTCCTAAAGAGCTGCCAGGTGTAAGCGGGCCCAGTCTCGGAGGGACGAGACGTTACAATTTGTATCAGAGCCGACCCTCGCGGTTTCAGGGGTGCGTGGGGTCGTAGTTGTGTAGGCATGGTGTGCATGGCTGGTGTGGGCCCAAAGAGTAGTCACACAGCATAGCACATGCACTAGCATTGGGCACAGGGACGTGGCCAAGAGGGGACGTTCCTGGCTTGAGGTTGATCGACGAGGACATCGATCTTGTAAGAGGGTGAGTGTGTGACATCCTAGCCCAATGCTTAATAGGATTGATAGAATACTCATACCAATAAGTTACAACTTCTTTTCCGGAAGCTCATCTTTAAAGGACTATAATGTTAAGCGTATTTGGCCTAGAGTAGGTGACCGACCGAGAAGTTCTTCCCGGATGCGCATAAGTGAGCACAAATTGCACTGGAAAAGACATGTGTTGGTGTATGAGGGTAATCTTGAGGTCCTAAAGAGCTGCCAGGTTTAAACGGGTCTGGTATTGGAGGGACGGGACGTTACAACTTGTTAGCTTGTGAACTTGTAAACTTACGGAGTTGACGACTTTGAACCTTTTCATGTTTATTTGAGGACTTGTGTTTGTGATTTCATATATATGATATGTCTGTGATGTTATTTGAGATATATGCCTATGATGGTATTGAGATTTATGTCTGTGATATATATTGTGTGATAATGTGATTTTTTGACTGTGGGAACAAGAAAAAACAAATAAAAATAATTCTAGAACAAGGGTTTGCCGAGTGCTATGACCAAGGCACTCGACAAACCCTGGGCACTTTTGTCCAGTGCCACTACCAAGACACTCGACAAAGAGCTACGGTCGGCACACATTTGCTGGGAGGGGTTTGTCGAGCTAGAATGTTTGCCAAGTGTCATTTGACCTAGCACTCGGCAAACACTGTTCTCTTTGCCGAGTGCCACGGCAATGGGCACTCGGTAAAACGGTCCGTCCGCCGTTTGTGCCGTCAAGCCACTTTTTTTGCCGAGTTACCATTTAAGCACTCGGCAAATACTTTGTCAAGTGCCCAATGTTTAGCACTCGGCAAAGATGCTACGCCGGCAATGTAGCTGCCGAGGTACCTTTGTCGTGTGCCGGCACTTGGCAAAGCCTTTGCCGAGGGGTTTTCCCCCTTCGCCGAGTGCCCGAGGCACTCGCAAACCGTCTGTTTCCCATAGTGAGAGTTTGGAGTCCCTGTGACCAAATAAAGAAAGAAAAAAAATGACTCTGTATAGGTATCTATAAGTTTGAAAGGTCAGTCGGTTGCCTGGCAAAATAAAAAAAAACAAAAGAGTCCTGGCGCAAGACATGTTTACCCAGCTAAGCCAGCCGCCTTGGTGGCATGAAGCTTCCCTGCTGCTGAAATGGACAGAGCTAGATCTTCTTTCTGGAGCGCAATGAACATGCAGAGGCTTGCCTGCTAGGCGGAACACGTGAGAGACAAGAAGCGATGGCAAACATGAATGAACTATAGAGGACACACTCAGTTCGCGGCGATGAATGTGGAGACAACGAAGGCCTTCTTTTCAATATTTCTTGATTCTTCAACTAGCAGTTATAAGATACAATTATGAAGCCTCGGTCAGTCAATGCATAACTGAGGAACCTCGTGGGCAAGTGAATCTGATGCACACGCACACGTAACCTGCTCCCACTTTCGCATGAGCCTCGTACTCAGCGAGAGAGAGTTGATGCAGCGATAGAATACTCTCTGATGTTAAACTCAATCAACATATTAGAGAAAGAGAGAGCCTTGATGCAGCAGTATTTGTTTTCGAGATACATATATTTATAATTGTTGTTACATTACATGCATCAAAATGACTTATCAAATAGAGTAAAGAAAAATTATCAAAACTCTTAATAAAAGGGACCCCATGATAGCCCATGTTTGTTATTGTACTCTGCAAGAAAGCAAAATACTCCTTGATACCCCATGTTTGTTATTCTGACCATTTGCGAAAGGGTCTTCAGCATAGTGGTTGGGGCTTCCGAGTAGCACTTTTCAGGTCCCAGGTTCGATCCCCAGAGGGGATGAATTATGGCCTGGGTTGAAAAAATCCCCTTACCACTCCGCAATCTCAAAGAACGAGTTAAGACCCGGTCCGGTTGCGGGTAACGATACTAAGCGCCGGCCCGGTTCTCACAGGGATCACGTGGCCCTCGTGTAAGGGACGGAGAGGGGTTTGGGGGTTTTCTCGGTCTACGTGAGAAGGTCTTCTTCTTGATGCAATACCTCGGGGGTGGTCTTACCCTCAGTGGATCGAGTTTTTTTATTTTGACCACTTAATTATTACAAAACCACAACATCCCAAATAATTAAATAAGGTAACTAATTCACAATATATAGTAAAATCGGACTAGTGGCTTCCGGATGGCCCAGGAGCAGCATTGTCATCATTATTGTGCTCGATGTCCTGCAGACCCATCCCAATTATGGCAAAAAGGTTTTCCTTCTCCTGCTTGTACGCTATAAACTTCCGCTTGACAGAGAGCAATTGTTTCGTGCTTACGCAGTTAAGGCGCAGCTCGTATAGTTTCCCTATCTTTCTGTTCAGATCATTGATCTAAGAGAATCAACAAAATCTGACATCAGTTACAAATCAGCAATACATATATTTGCATATACAAATGGACATTTCAGATACTTACTCTGCTTGTGTGCTTGCGGTAGATGTTGTTTTTGCCACATAGTTTTGTGAAAGACGCCATTTTTGAAAAATCTGGTTCTTCTCTAGCAATTTCTTCATTGATGTCCTCAAAGACCTGGGGTGCATCCTCCATGGTCAAATTGGACACCCTAGCTTGTTCCCTCTCACGCATCTTCTCGATCATACTTGGGTACAACAAGACATTGGTATCAGAATCTGGATCATATGGTTTTACATGAGAAGATTCCAGAATGTCAGGAGTGAACCCAAGCATATCGGTAGGCTTAAACTTGCTTTCAGCATTGTTGTTTTCTTCTGCCAGAGTGACTGGCAGGGAAAAATCTTTGAAAGATGCTTCAGGGGCATTGATAGTTTGCACTTCCTCCATGACCGGCTGAAGAGGAGATCTAGGGGCTGCTCCTGCAGCTGCACTTACACATGAAATATATAGCATATCCGTCATCATGACAGAATTATTTGTACATCTATATGAATGTAAATGGGTACACCATTATGTAAGTTCCTCACCATTTGCATCATCAACAGCGGTTGGAATCGGTATGTTTTCCATCATATTGATTTCAAGCTCCACATGCGAGTCGCCGTCAATCGGCGGAGCTGCACTGATGTTAGAGGATAAGTCTTGCACCCTATCGCTGAAGATTTCTCTGAGATCTTCAACACTGCTTTCAATGAAGTCTCGCACAGACCAAGGCGTGTGATTACGGAAACTGGTACACCAAAATAATTACGAGACAAAGTTAGTATATTGAAGACTGCAATGCATCCTTTATATCTCATGCATGGTCACATACATTTGCTGATAAAATGCATGTTTTTTCATTCATTCAGTAATAGGTCTATTGGTTAAGTGACATACTCCACATAGGCCAGTTCGTCTGTTATGAAGTGGCCGTTGGCATCAGGACTCATACGATGGATGATGGCGTGCAGAAATGAGCCCTGATCCGCTGTGTGCACGATGAAACTCAGCTTGCGGTGATCTGTACAGAGAAACATAACTAGTCAGTTCCAAAAGCATGAAAGGCTAGACATTACATTCGTGTGCAATATCATGTGCACATTATATTTTATGTAGGCAGCAGATCGAGATTACCAGTTTGATGTATAACCTCGCGCACCGTATGGCAGCGAGTGCAGTCCAGTTCCCCATGGACGAAAGGAACGTAATCGAAGTCATCATCTTCGAACGTGGGCAAGTCGACCTCATGCTCCACCGGAGACTCTTCCTCAAGAGGCGGACTTGGAGGTGGAAAAATGACACGATCTTCTTCGGCGAGCATTTCGTAGACCCAAGACGAGTTGTCGACGTGCTCGAGAGCGGGCACAAGGATGATGTACGGCTCTTGCGATGCCGTGCCCTGCGACAGCTGGACGTCTTCCATAGCCGGCGTCTGGTGGTGTTCGACCTCTTCTATGACCGGCGTCACGTGGTGCTCGACGTTGTCCGTGGCCGGCGTCTGGTGCTCGACATCATTCGTGGCCAGCGGCGCCTGCTGATGCTCGATGTCCAATATCTGCGCCGTTTGCTGCTCGACGCCGAGGATCAGCACCTGGAAGCCATATGCAGGAAAAAAGCAAACTTGATAAAGCAACATCTATGAGTTTGGAACGATTAGCTTAAAAAGACTAAAAATAATACCGCTTATTTTCAAAAACAAAGAGGCCTAAGATAGTTGTTTGAATACCTGCGCAGGTTGGTGCTCCGCGTCCGTGGCCGGCGTCTGGTGGTGCTCGATGTCGTCAATGGTTGCCGCCTGGTGGTTGGCGTCGGCAATAATCTGCGTCTGGAAGCTTAGCGCCCGTTGCTGCTCGACGCCGAGGATCAGCGCCTGGAAGCCTAGCTCCGGTTGCTGCTCGACGCCGAGGATCAATGCCTGGCAGCAAGAGGTGAGGAAAAAGCAAACTTGATGAAAGATGCATCGATGAATTTGTAACGATTAGAAAAGACTAAAAATGAAACCGCATATTTTGAAAAACTACGGAGCCCTACGAACGCTCAGAACAGTTGTTTGAATACCTGCGGAGGCTGGTGCTCGACGTTCATGACCGGCACCGGAAGTCTGGCATTTTGCTCGACGTCGTCGGCCGTCGCCTGGTGGAATCCAAACTCCACCGGCGGCGCCTGGTGCTGCCCGGCGTCGATGGTCGGGCCCTCCAAACCCATTTCCGGCGCCTGGTCTGGCATCTGAACATGCTGGTCGATGTGCCCGGCGCCGGGATGCGTGATGGCCTCGTGTTCATCAGGCAGGTCGAGCAGGTACATTTCCCGGCCAGGGCTCTGCAGGTAGCGACTGACGTCGCCATCGGAGTCGTACCCGTCGTAGGACATAGCAGCGAGAGGACGGTGGGGAATGTAGGGTTTTGTGATGAGGGCAAGGAAATGGAGCGTCTTTCCCTAGACACGGCGGCGTGGAGGAGTTATATAGGCGCCCGCCCGGTTGAGACATCGCGCGAGGGGACGCGACGATTCGCGTGCCGGCGGCGGCGGCGGGGGTTCACGCGCGCGGGCGCTAGGGCTTTTTTGAGGGTTTGAGTTGCGCGGGTTTCGTTGGTGGCCGTCGGATGCCCATCGCACCGTCCGGGCGGAGGCAACCGCATTCCATTTGCTCTGTTGAACGTCTGAAATTGGATGGCAGCAGCAGGTCAGTCCACGTGGCGTCATGCCCGTTCCCGAACACCCGGCATATGGATGGCGACAGCAGGTTTGTCTACGTGGCGTTGTGTCAGTTCCCCGACCGCCTGGCGACAATAGGGCCATACACGGAGAGAATAAATACGTACGTCTGGCGTTGAAAAAGCGGGGGATTTCTAGTAAACTGAGGCTTATTTGGTGTGTTTGGTAAATGCAAAAAAAGATGATAAACATAAGTTCGTAGTGATGGGTACTCGTTAATTTCTACGTACTAATGCTCCTCGAGTCAGTATTTTCTCGTGAGTAGCTTGTATGGCTTGCATTTTCTGACACTACTACAAAAGTGAGTTCTGGTGAGTTGTTCAGAGTAAAATGCAGTAGCGATTTTGCTATTCCATGCTTAAAGTAGACCAGTAACTAAGTTATTGTAACGTGTCAACATGTTCTTAACAAGATCACCCCGTTAAAGATCGTCTGCATATGCACCACGCAACTATATGCCTCACGATATGTGATCTCGCAAGCTAGCTCAACGCGATATTCATGGCTCCAGCCTGACAGTTTAGCCCAATACTTTACGTATTCGCCTATATATACGGATTCATAGTTGTGACAGTTTAATATGCACACTTATGGAACATGGCAGCAGACCGCACCGGAAAAGCATAGAGACTATCTGCGAACGTTACAAACTTTCCGGTGCCGTTCATATTGGATATTGCTCTGGCCTCTCTGATCATCATTTCGTTCATCCCTGCAGCTTTGCGTGCTGTGTGCACTTAGATTTGGACTCTGTTGTTCATCGCGCCTTTACCACCACACCATGGAATGTAGCCAGCCAGCGGACGTTTTGAAATTTGAACGGTCAGGCCGTCCACAACAGTTTGAGAAAGGGTAGCATTTGTCAGGCCACGTCATTTTTTCTGGCTACGTGGAGGGGAGAGAGTGTGTCAGACAAGATGATCAATGTTGCTACGGGTGGTAATCTATAGATAAGCCAAATGGGCTCGACCAGCCTCATTTTTCACATTTTTTCTCCTCTCTGCATGCAGGAAGAGATGGTACAAAAAGTGGGCTCCATGACTGGTGTTTGGAAGAGTGCAAAAGAAAAACTATAGTAAATAAACAGTGTGGAGGCCCTTACCCAATGATTGTTCATGTGAATTCTTTTCATGCTTATTACTACTATGTACTATGTTTCAAAATAATTATCATTCTGGCTACATACTCGGAGAAAGCACGCTTGCAAAGATTATCATCACATTCATATGTAAAGATATTTCCCTGTGATTTAATCTTGTACCAAATGCTAATACACAGGTAAATAGTTTGTCTAAGAGATTGAAATCCGTCGTAGAATCAACCATGATCACTTAATTAATGTATAAAATGTATATGGTTGATTGACTTATTCTCCGAGGCATATTATGTGAAATACATACAAATTTTAGAGTGACTTTGTTTTTTGCCAATAAAACTGCGACACCTGAACAAAGAGGAACACACTGAAATGACAAAAGTTCTGCTGCTACCAGACCGTGAGGTGCTATCATCCGTGCTCCCGCGAGACAACATAGCCGATGGATAAAAGTTGGACGGTCAGGTCCTTGAGGGACCGATTTGCTTCTATTGTATTCTACAGGAAACTCCTTATCGTCTTCAGGTCTATGTTAAAATTTACATTAACTTCCAAAATGAAATTTTTTGCTCACTTAGTATTTTAATCTCTCCAAGATATTCTTTCTTCTCTATTCTCACCCCTTCTCTTTGTATGCAGGATAGGGTTTACAACCGTGCTTGAATCCTCGCTGCAATTGTGCGACGAAATGAACAACAAAATACTGTAACAATAGGAAGCATACATTTGTAAAGAAAATAGTTCTTGAAAGCTTCAGACCACATTATCTTCTCTTTTTCTTACAATATCACATTCATCATACAAAAAGATATACAGCTGTGATATAATATCCCTCATGAAACTTATCAAATGTTTTCATCCTTGCAGTAACACTTTATACAGAGACCAAATGACTATGTAAAACGGAGATTTTATTGTAGAAGCTTGCAAGTACCTGATGTCTGAAATAATATGATTCCATGCAAACTTCATGAAATGCTTCCTTGTTACTACTATTCATCTATTATTACTTTTGGTATTTACATTTGGTTTATGATCATCACAAAAAACTAAAAGACCATAACTTAAAATAAAAAAATAGATGGATTTAAAGCATATATGTGATGGTCAAACTCTGTAAGAAGCCCATTATAAACATTGCAATAAAATATTCAAAGTAACTCGCGTTGTTGGCATGAGTTCTTGTCTTTGGTATTTACCTAATTTTGATGTAAAAGCTAGGTTCAATCGTATTTTGCTAACTAAAGTAACGATTCTTTGAAAGATCAAAATATTGATCTTGATGCAGCTCAGATTGACTTAGTTAACTTTATTGTGTTGGATGGAGAACCTTTTCCCATTGTTGAGTGCCCAAAATTTTGAAGTTTTGTTGCTAGCTTAAATCCTTGGTCCCACAAGTTTCTAGAATTGTCATAAGTTTTGACTGCATCTGTACATATGAGAAACGAAAGGCAACACTGTGAGAAAGTCTAACCAAAACAGAATGTGAAGTTTCCCCAAATGTTGATTTGTGGATTTAGAACCAAAACATGGGCTATCTAGCTATTTGTGTCCTGTAACTATATTGATGTTGAATGGAAGCTCTATAAGAGAGGATCATAAAAATATGTTTGGTTGAAACTCCATATGATGGTAATTAAGACAATGCTCAATGCAATACGGCGAACACTTTGTGGCTGGAACATCGAGGACAAGATTAGTTACAGTCACTATAAAAACCATGAATGATTCTTTTATAACTATGAGAAAATCTTGGTTCAAAGGGGCTACATGAAACTTTTTCATTGTCGATATGTTGCTCATGTATCTAATATTGCAAGAAGGTTTCAATACCATAAGATCTGTTAACAACAACATGAGAGACTTCGTAAATATATCAGGCAAAAAAATTTGTGCCGCGCTCTAAATGACGGTTTTAGGCACAAATATAATGCAAGAGTCAAAACTAAGTGAGGCGCACTATAATTTTGTGGATATTTAGCTGCAACAAACTAAAGCATGGTGAAATGATATTGTTAACAACCCTTTCATTTCCTTGCACCAAATACATTACAAGTTGAAACTTTACACAAAAAAATGTTGTTGCATTCTATATCGATGTACTTTTTTCTTTTTTTTGAATTGTTCACATAGTTTGGTTTATGAAATCAATACTCTTATCAATAAAATGTTATTTAAAATAGAATTAATTTTACAAAAAAACCACAGAGATAGAATATGCAACAATGTACGTGTGTAAACTTTCAACTTGTAATGTATTTCAAGCAAGAAGATAAAAAAAAAAGTTGAAAACTTCTTTTTCCTTGAGGCCTGGCCTAGTCATGGTCATCTAACACGAGCCATGATGCCGCTATATAAGGGTGGGGCAAGGGTTCGGGTGTTTTCTTGACCTACATGAGAAGGTCTTCTTCTCAGCAAAAAAATGCTCAGGGGTTGTCTTATCCCGTACAGGTCGAGTTTTTTTTTCTTTTTCCTTGCTTCAGTCGTCTACAACTAATATCGATGCATTCGGAGTGTGTGTGCCTAATTTTGATTCTTGTGGTATGTAGTACTTGAAACCACCTTTTTGAAGTGTGCCACAAGAATTCCCCTATATGAATCAGCTCAAAAGCTTGAAAGGCGAGTTTCAAGAAAATAACTTGGCATACCTCTCATGAAACGCACACCTTACACAACAGTATATCTGTGCTTGATGCAGCATGCTTTATATTAGAAGGCATTTGAATAATTGGCTACTCTGGATTCTCGGTATGTTTATGGGCCTTTATATGAGGAATGAAAACTGTCAAAGAATCTTTATGACATTCTAGAGACCTTTTGTATTGCAACAAAAATCGAGTTACTTCCATTAAATCCAGGGCTCTTAAAATTGAGTCCTTAATCCAGATTGTGATATTGCTTTGATGGTTTGTAAGATTACCGATGGGAACCACAAAGCCCAGGGTTGATGATTATGGCCCCATCATGAGTAAAATAGAGAGGAGGTTGACTGCAACTTAAAAAATGCTTAAACATGCTGGAAAACTTCAACTTGTAAACTCGGTCCTTTCATCAATGCCTACATTTGCCATGTGTATTGTACAGGTCCCAATTGCAGTTTTTGATTATATGGATAGAGCCCGAAAGCGTTGCATATAGAGAGGATCTGGTGTTAATGCCAAATCTAAGCCACTTGTTGCCTGGAAAAAAATGTACAAGACCAAAGAACAAAGGCGGTTTGGGTATTATAAACCTCAGAAATCAAAATGTAGCATTACAGCTGAAGCACCTAGTCAAATTCTACAATGGGAGAGATATCCCCTGGGTTAATCTCATCTGGTCAAAACACTATAGAAACAACAAGGTACCCCATGCAACAGTAGAGAAAGGATCCTTTTGGTGGAAGGATGTTCTCAGTTTGACAGACATCTTTAGTGGTATAGCCACATGCAAAGTTGGTGATGGATCAACAGTGTTGTTTTGGGAAAATGTCTCGAATGGTTGACATCTTGAAAGCTTGCTACCAAGACTGTACTCATTTGTAAAACACAAAAATATCTCTGTCAAAAAATTTCTCCAAAGCAACCAGATAGAATATCAATTCCACCTGCCATTATCTGAACAAGCATATTAAGAATGGCAGCAACTGCAAACCATAATTCAAGACCTACAACAAATTGATGAGGACAGTAAGGATCAATGGCATTATATATGGGGGATCAAAGGAGTATTCAGCCAAAAAATTTTATGACCTACCTTTTAAAAACATTGGTCCTCCAAAACTAATCACAGATATCTGGTCAGCCAGGATTAGCAACAAATTAAAAGTTTTCAGTTGGCTTCTCTTCCTTGATCGACTAAATACAAGAAATATCCTCAAAAGGAAGAATCATATCATTGAGAACAACGACTATAGTTGTGTTCTCTGAAGAGAGAAGGTGTGTGGAAGAGACCGCTATGCACCTTTTCTTCACATGCCCTTTTAGTAAAAACTGTTGGGAATGACTGGATTTTATTTGGAACACAAACATTCCTTTCTTTGAGATGATCATACACAATCAGCAGGATGTATCAAATAATTTCTATATGGAGATTCTCATAATATTCCTATGAGATACTTGGAAGCAAAGAAATGCCAAAATCTTTGAAAAGAAAACTCCCAGCTTCATGACATGGAAGAAAGGTTTCAAAGAGGACTGTATAATGCAAGCGAACCGATTTAAGGAACATGAAAAGCTCTCCTTTCTTGCTTGGCTAGATCTGCTTATATAGTTTCCTTTATTTTTTTTCTTTGTTGTTTTCTTTGATTGGGTCACTTCGTGTGACCCAGTTCTTGTTGTTCAGTTTGTTTGTTTTGTCCTTTTAATATAATTTCTAATAGTGGGGGTTTCCCATGTTGTTTTCCTGGTTCAAATTGTGTTTCATCCATTTTAGATTTTGTATCGTAAAAAATGGATTTATCATACATAAAAATCTGCATTCCCTACCTCTGGATCCGAGATTCAAATTGTGTTTCATCAAGTTTACCTTGCAACAAGATTTGTACGATACATAATTCTCATGTACTTCTCCAAGGTTGAGAATACATTTCAGAAAAAAAAAACTATTTGGTGAGTACTCATTGTGACTCGAGGATTTATATTTTGATGACCTTTAAAGCATCAAGGTGCACAGCAAATGAGAAGAGTAAACAACCTGGAGTAGCGTTTATAAGAAGAAATGATTACTATTGGACTTGCCATTGATATATTGTAATACTGAAAGACACTTACCCAAATAACCTATTCTTTCATGCTTTGCATGTGATGCGGTAGCTATTCTGGCACTATAGTTGCACTAGAATCTGCTTCGTGAACAGTTAAGAAAATTATAAGTGACTCTAGAAGCAAGTTGACTAGGAACATAGTCAAAACTCCAAGTTTCCTACAATACTAGATAAGAGGAAATGGCAAATTTACTTCCCTCACTACAAAATTTCGAGATGTTCTTATGCGAAATAATAATTTTATGCCTAAAAGCATGCTTAATATATTTCATAATCAATATTTCAAACATGACTGTTGATGAAATTAGAATGTCATTGAAGATGCTGCTGATGATGATAAAGATGTAAGGTTATAGTCCTTCAATGTTGATTCAATTAGCTTTGAATTTCTTACTCTTGTTCATCACTTTCTCCTAGCTAGGTTGTAACATAGCTTACACCTTCCCAGATTGATTGGAGCAATTCTAGATTTGTGTAATTCTTGTGCATAAAGTTAGGTAATATTCCTTTTAATGTTATTGGTCCATTTGAACAAGTAGTGGATCTACCAAAATTTTTTAATTTGTGATTGAATTAGCAGTTTCATTTGCCTTTGTTTGTATATGATCAATTCAGTAACCTTTTTCTTCTAAGTTAAGACGTTTCAAAGTGTTACTACCTATCTAATTGTCAATGTATCATTGATAGTGTTTATTTCTTGTAGGCTTTGATAGGGAATTTTGACCTTTCTCCAACATCTCACAAAAAGGCAATTAGACAAGAAAAGGCCATGGACCGTTGGGAGTTCCAAGTGAGTTTTCGGGTTCCCTCAAGATTGTAGCAATTTGTTTTGCCATGAAAAAGACAACTAGTGATCCTGCAATATAAAAACATGGGGTTGTGTCAGCCTGTGAACCGTGCATGTGCTTTATGATTGACATTTTAAACAAAAAGCGTAGTTGATGTTTGTTATTTGATAATTCTTGATGTAGTGCTAAATATTTGACATTATTTGATATTTCTGGAATCATTACTCAGAAATTTTCTTGTCATGGTACTAAGTCCTTTCTCAGAACTACAAAATTGGCCTACTATGATGCTAGCTTAGCCATTTTTATTCAGTGGTATAAATACCAATGGCGGTTTCTGCTTACATCAGCAATGACCGTCACTGAGAATCACTCCCACTGGCAGTGCATGATGATATCAGCACCCAAAAATCACAGTGGTGGCGCTTACGTCATTAACTTGCCACTAAAAATGAACTAGTCCATTTCGACCCGTTTCAGCCCGAATCTCTGAGTCTGTATATAGACCACTTGACCTAATTTCCTTTTCTCTTCTCTCTTTTCTCTCCTCCATGGTGTCGCCGCCCATCTCTAGCAGCCTATCCCCTTCCCCTCCCCACGCTATATATCTTCGCACGTGACATGAAGCTCGCAGCGCATGGCAGCTGCACACCCCCTTTGCTTTGTCCTCCTCCTCCCCAAGTGGTGCCGCCCCTCCTCCCCAAGCGCATGCCCCCTCAGATCCGTCCTTCTCCTAGTTGGTGGTGCTCCACACCCCGGGCGCGACGGATCTCTACCACAGTGGCAATGGCTCCTCAATGGATCCAGACACGAGGAGCTCGATAGCGACCGGATCTAGCCGCGGGATGCTCATTGGTTGTCGGCTAGGGTTTCAGACAGCGGTTTCACGGGCAATGGTAGGCAACACGGCAGTCAGCGATGATTGCCGTAGCAGCGATGGCGGGCGGCATACCAGTAACGGCGGCTATGGGCCCAACAGGGGCATGACAATGGCGGGCTATGATCTGGTGTTGTGGGTCTGACAGGTCCACCATACTTTTTCTCATTTTTCTATTGGCTCTCCAATGGCGATGGACACCACCACCACTGGGGATGCAGATTTTTTTTTTTTTCAGTGACGTCAACTTGGTGACTGTGGAAAAACCCATCATTATAGGATATTTTTCACCGCCACTGTGGGCATTTATTATTGTGGTGGTGAGCAGAGCCGTTCTAAAAACTTCTATTTTGTCTCTTTTTCTAGATATGTAGGTCAATAATGTATTTTAAACATCTAAAAAGAATTGAGTGCGAAAAGAAAGCCATTGGAACGTTCAGCAACAATTAAGCTCTGTTTGTTTGGAGTAGAGAATTACCATCTTGTAAATTTCAAATGGTAAGATTTGTTAAATTTTAACCTGATACAATTTGGAGTGCATATCAGGTGAAAATGGTGCAAAAGTTAGAAATATGAAAATTTTCACATTTTCAACTTTTCCACCATTTTCACCTGATATGCACTTGTACAATTTGCGGTCATTGTATCAGATAATATGGATTTTGAATCAGTATTACCTTTTTTTTGAATTTCTATCCTATGATAGAAACCACTCGCCTTTTCCGAGGATTGTCAACTTGTTGAAAGCATGTTCTAACGACAGACATTTAACCAAAATACTAAGCACAACCCAAGTGTGTCAGGGAGAGCAAAAACCTGTAACGTTGTCAGGGCTCAGGAGTGGACAAAACAGAGCTAGTTTGCATATGCTCGATGGCGATAACCGTGGAAAACGTAATACTCGACAGATGCCCAGGGAGTTAACAGCGGCTGATGACCAGACCTCACACATGGCGAATCACTGTTCATCCTGCGCACCGCCTCACCTATCACATCTTAATATATTAAAATACGTGTGTTCTCTCGTAAAATGTCAATCCACGTCATCCAAAAATCAGACACCATTTGATCTCCCAGCTAAGGAATAAAGCCCGTTCGATCTCCTTAGTGTAACATTAACGTCTAGTTCCTTCTAGAATAAAGAAAGCACATTTTGCAGCCGAGTCCTCCCACCGCCCCCCGTGTCTCTCTCTCTCTCTCTCTCTCTGCGTCCTCTTCCTCTGGATCGAACTGAGGGAAAAAAAAAGAAAATACAACCATGGGTTGTTCCCTCGCTTCGTTTGCTGCCGTCGCCGTCTCCGCTATCGGCCTACTTCCCGCACATCACTTGTGCCGCCACCTCTCAGGAGTTGGACCAGATGCTCACTTGCCAGTCATCGACCGGTGCTAATGCCGCCACTGCCATTGTCAAATGCGGCATTTTATCTAGGACAGGGATGCCATTCCCTTACCTCACCACTGGAGGGGCTGCTCTCGCCGTGCAGCATGTTGCCTTCTCCACCCTACTCCCCTAGGTCGCCGCCTTATATCCCTTCTCGCCAACAGGGAACTAGCCGGGGATATCAGATTTAGACACGGTCCCATGCCAGCGGCCGATTTCCCGACCTTGACGAGGTATTATTTCAACGCACGACTCCGTTGCCGCTGCACGACGTACAACCCCCGGCCTCAACTGAGTACTGCTACTGCTATTCCACGCCACTGAAAGATTGTTGCTGCCCCGCCACCACTTCTCTGCGATGTGATGATGAGCGGACGGAAGACACTGCACTTCACCCGCACTTGCCGACATCGTCAGAAGGTCGACGTTGATGCTGGTGCCGCCGGGGATGATACGACATTTTTTAGAACAAGGTAGGGAAGATTTTGATTGCTTTTGCTTGCAATCTTATTAATTAGTGCACCGCGTGCTGAATCTATATGGTCTTTTTGTTGTCCCCATTGACGTGAATGTGATCACCAGCTAGGAAAAAAATTTCGGCGAAATTTCACCGAAATATCTGATATATCGTATTTATCGGTGAGGTTCGATATATTTTTTTATCGCCGAAATTTTATCATTGACTATGTTTATTCAACGAAAACTACTTTTATTATATATATAACTATGATAGTTTATAGATTTAAGACTATTTGTTCTCAAATTATGCAAAAAAATTTTAAATAAAATTTATTTTGTTCATCGAAATTGCTGATATTTCTAAAATATCATGTTTATCAGTGATCACCAATATTTTTTTTTGTACCAAAATTTTTTTCCTAGATCACCAGTTTGAATCAATCCGGTATCATGTCTCTCTTCATCCTTTGGAGAGAAGAATAAAAAGCAAGAATTTTTGCAATCCACCTTGGGGGAAACTCGCAGGAATTGGCCAACTGACAATGGGCTGGTGCTCGCAGGAATTCGACGAAATGCACAAGCGGATGCTTGTCGCCTACACCGCTATGGTGTGAGCGCTGGTGGCGACTAGCACACAAACAAGGTGTTGACATTTTCACACAGACATGCTCATAGACGCCCAATTCAACTCATGGAAGCTGCAGTGGGGCAGTAAAGGTCTTGGCAATGCCCCTCCAATACTTGGGATAGCAGTGAGGAGGACAGATGCAGATGTTCTCCTTGTTGCTGCTTATTCTCCTCTATGCCCACACCATTACCCAGTAGCCTCGGTATCCACCACATTACACAATATTGTACTAGGTAACATGATGCTGGAAAGCATAAGGGTGTGATTGGTTTCCTGAGGAGCCGAGCCTGGCTCGCATCACTTAACCAGGCCCTCAGGAGCCAGGCTGAGGTGATGCAAGGGGTGTGTGATTGGTTTCTTGGTTTGAGTCAGCCAGGCCCAACATAGATGGTGATTGGTTGGTTGGTTGCATGCAACCATTCAAAAACTGGATACAAATAGTCTGTGTTTGGTTGACTGCATATAGATGGGTTAGTTCACCTCTTGCACATAATGGTGAGGTTACCACCCAAAAATGCCAGCCGACCAGATCTTAGATAGCAAATCAAGAAGAGAATAAAAACTGCAACAGTCCCAATATCATTGGCCATTGGCATATGCTCAGATCAAATTAAGTATACAGGAAATATAAGATAATACATCATTGGCCATTGGCATATGCTCAGATTAAAGTTACTATACAGAAAATAGAAAAGAAGACATCATTGGTCATTGGCATATGCTCAGATGCAAGTAAAGATAAAGGAAATAGAAGAGAACACATCATTGGCCATGCAGACATGCTCAGATAATAGTAATAGAAGTCTAATGACATCATTGGTCATGCACACAAACACAACCATAAAAGTTCCCAGTTGCATCATTGGCATAAGGACATCAATGACTACAACCTAATATTAGTGTTAGCTGCACAAAAGATTATCTGATCAACTGCACAAGAAGGCAGGATCAGATCAACTGCACAAAAGAATGCCACCCTGGAACCACCTCAATCATCCTCTTCACTGCCCAGTCCAGAAAAGAAAGCCACCATAAAATCACCAAAAGAATGCAGCTAACAGCAGGCTGATAGCATTACCAACTCACATGTAGTAGTGCTTGGCCAAGTAAGTCCTCAACCACAGCACACGGTGAGAATCAGACATGGCCACAAAAGCAGAACCATGAGCCTTGTTGTCAAGAAGGTGAGAGTAAGCTGCCATCAAAGCCTCCTCTGTGAACCCAGGCATGAACATGACAGCACCTGTCACGGACCCGCCTTACCACGGAGACGGCTCCGTTCCAGGATCTCCCTCGGGTGGCGACACGCGCTGTGGCGTCCAATAGTACAACACATTACAGAGAAAAATAATTGCAACAAGAACATAGGTGGGGAAGGAGAGTTTACATAAATCCAAAGTTATATTACAAACCGGAGTTTTGACAAAAATAAGTTGCGGAAGCGAGATGTTCAACATTGATTCACCCACTCAATGAAATAGCTAAGATACAATCGCCCTCTCACGGCGACACACAGGGACGATCCGGCCATAATAGGTACTTTGCCCAAGCACCGTACCGGCAAGCAAAGATCTAATCCTCATCTGCATTCGTACACAGTTCCCATTCGATGTTCCAGCAATCGGGACGCTGGCCCTCCAAATGGAATCTCCCACCGCAGTGGCAGTCTCCATCCTGGTCATCTGAAAACCACATAGAGCTACGCCCTAAGTAACTAATTTACTCGGCAAGACTGACCCATCAAAGTGGCCATCTACAGCCGACACCTAGACATGTAAAGGCAGGGGATAGGGTTTATGTTGCCAGAAAACCAGCCTAGGAGTGGATCCTTGTTTTTCAAGTTTTAGCACCAAGTTATGTTGTCATGTGAAATAGTAAATTTAGTTTGCACTAAAGCTATAGCAATCATAGTTGCAATACAATCTTAATAATTTCAAACAGCAGTATTAAACCCACTCATCATCTTAATGGCTTCCGACACTGTTTTGGAGCAGCGATCAAGTGGTACTCGTTACTGTGAGGGGCAGCGACTCGAATCAATTTACATCCTGCAGGAGAAACCTGCTTGCACGACCTATACGCGCTTCCTGGAAGCCGCATGGAGCAACCTTTCGCTCATGGTACCGCAGGGTCTTCCGGGTCCAGACTCCCCCGAGAAGGGTCCCCCATCGCGATGCGCCCCGTGCCGTCATCCGTGGGTGAACTGCTCCCTCCTCTCAGCCCCAGTTCCACCAAAGAAGGGAGAAGGCTATCTTCAGACCAAGCGGTAGTCGTAGCTACGTCGGTTTACTGGGCCCATATCTCCAGCATGCAAACAGTACGTTCAAACTTGATCCCATGGGCCGGACACGAGGCGTAGCCTTAGGTGACTCGGACGGGGCTACCTCCTTGAAGACATGTTGTCCTTCCCTTTCCACCTAGTTGCCCGTCCGGTCTTCATTGTGATTCCATCCACCCTTTCCTTCATCCGATATCATTCCCCAGTGACAATATTCTCTATCTACGAGTGGTCTCCATACCACTCGATGAGTAGTCGTCCTAATTTAGGCAGAGCGACTACCGTCCTGAGGCTAATAATCGGGAAGAGGGACCTACTGCACGCTAGGGTTTCAATCAACTCCTATCACTTAATGCACAGACAAGCTTACATCCCTAGCTAGTGATAGAATAAAACTTTAAAACGGGGTTATGCACCGGGGCTTGCCTTGGGTCTGCTCTTGCTCGGCAACGGCACCTCCGGCTCCTTCGGGTTCCCGCTCCGGTCCCGTCTCCACGTGGTTCACGGCGTGATCTACATGATGCAAAAGATGATGCTATGAGAGAAGATTCATGGCACTTCCTCAATAAATACGTTAATGTACACTGTTTCTCATGGAAGTGGGCGGGGTGTGTTGATTAGTGCAGCAATATAGCGTATTTAGCGGAAGCACAGGGTGAGGTCGTTTCGTGTATTTCCTTCATGGACTCCAGTACTTACTCGCGACGACGTCGCACCAAAGTATGGTGTGTTTGTGTGTGCCGGGGTGAAGTTACGTAAGTGATGTCCATGACCAGTAGGTGCTAATTAATTAGTATTTTATTGTGCTGAGCAAAACCCTCGCAAGGTACTAAGTACCCGTGAAACAGCCCTAAAGCGGAACCATTTATACTAACGGGTGTAATGGCACTCGGAGCATAATTTATTAAGTTGACATGGTTTTGATCTTCAAATGGGCAGGGGTGATTTATTATAGTTAGATTACATTAGGAGGGATTTATTTGCCAAGTTTCACCTTCATGCACCAAGCCCATAATTTCTATTAATTATTATAAGGAAAAAGGACATTAAATTAATTTCAGCTAATATACAGAGAATTTCCCTATGAAACTTTTCCAGGGAGACTAAAACTAACAATCCTACTTGGTGACCAATTTTTAATATTTTATCAGCTCTCTGTAATTAATTATGAATTTATAAGGATTTTCATCATATAATTAAATCCTAACAGTAACATTAACATGCACTATGATTTAGCATTTTCCCTTATTAGTACAAGTCCAGACAAGGCTAACAAAATTTACTTTACCTCAAAATCCCTATTAATTATTTTACTATGCATTTTACAAGTTTAACCCATTTCTGTAAATGAGTTAAATAAGAAATTCGATTTTTACTTCGCGGGCCGCAATCCCGGCAGCCCACGGCTGCATCGCCCGCGGGGGAGGTGCTCCTAGGCCAGATTCGGCCCAGGCGGGCACGACCTAGCACCCGACTGGCCCACTGGCCAGCTCGCCCGAGTCGCACGCGCGCGCGCGCTCGCCGGAGCACGGCGGCGCTGGCCGGGGGCTCGCCGTAGCCCGTTGCGGCCCTGGCTCGAGCTGGGTTTGGAGGGAAAAACGGCCTACTCTTCGTCGCGTACCGTCCTAGGCAGTCGGGGACCGCCGGCGATGGCCGGGTATGGCCCCGCGACGCTGGCGGAAGCAGGGCAGGGCTCAGCGCCGGCTAGCACGAAAAGGGGAGGGCGGAAAGGCTCGGGATCTAGCCTGAGAGCTTCACCGGAGCACGGAGAAGGATGTCACCGAGTTTCCCCTGCGAGAGGGAGGCCGGGGATGCTCGCTCACCGGCGGGGTGGTGGCTACGGTGGTCGGCGGCGGCCTCAAGCTATGAATCTAGGGGAAGCGGTGGAAGGATTCGTCCAATCAAAGTTCAAACGTGTGCACGATTAAGAGGGAGAGCTCCCCGTGCGAGGAATCAGAAGTTGGCTCACCTCGAGGTGAATGCGGCGCGGAAAAGCAGCTCGGGGTCGATTATCGGCGTCGGGGAAGAACCGGGCCGATCTCCCAATGCCGACCGAGCGAAGGAGAGGGAATGGGTGCAGGGTCGTCGGGTTGTCCCGGCGTTGCTCCCAAAGGCCTGGCTCAGGCTCCGGTGGACGGTGGCGGCCAGGCGATGCGTGGCAGAGGCGACAGCGGAGGCAGAGACGAGCGGAAGAGAGAGAGAGCGAGAACGGAGGGAGTGAATGGGGGGGTGTTCGGACAGGGCGACAGGCGACACAAGGGATGTCCGAACTCCCGCGTGGGGCCGTCGATCCGCGGCAACGGCCGTTGGCCGTACGCCGGCGACCACGCGGCGCGCGCCGAGTCGGGCAGAGCGACAACGGTCGGGTGTGTTTTCTCAGAGTCGCTGACAAGTGGGGTCCGCGGGGAGTTTTTCTTTTTCATTTCTTTTTCCAATCCTATCAGCCGACTGCATTTGTCATTTTTGTTAGAATTAATACAGGGCTGCTAAATTCAGACCAAAAATAAGGTATGCTCCCCATGATATTCTGAATTTAATAAAAATACTAACTACCATCAGTTCCCACTAAAATTTGATTAGGAATTTTATGAACAGAGCTGGTTTTTAACCATTCTAGCATTTATTTGAGACCTTTATTAATGGATTAAAAATCTGAGAAAATTCCCAAAATTCTACTTGACCATCATCATCAACATATAATTTTTGCAGTGGTGACTTTTACTGAAAATTTGGGACTTGCAGTGCAAAGGTCATTCAGTTTGGTTTGAATTTGATTTGAATTGAAAATTTTAAATTCAAATTCTTAGTGTTAGGATCTTATGCTGTCTAAGTGTTATCCTTGGGGACCTTATGACACTAGGAGTGTCACAGCACCATAGAGGTCAGGATGGAAGTCATCAACCTTAGTCTCTCTTATTGCTTCAGCCACATTATTCACTGTAGCAGTCATGCCACCCATGACAATGACATCATCATCACTTAGCATGGACCTCTTCCTCTTGCTCCCTACCCCACCTACATCCTGAGCTTTGGTGGATGGCTCAGTAGGCACTTTGGCATCCTCACTCTTAAGTGAGCTCTCAGCAAAATCAGAAGGGGACCCCAATGCCTCACTAGACCCCATGGCAAACTTTCCTGTGGCAAGGCCATTGGCAAATATGATCTCCATCTGCTTGTAGTTCTCTATGGGCTTGTTAAAGAATTCAGCATCCTTAGGGTGTGCCTAAGTGAAAGTGCGTAGGTATGAGTGAAATGGAACTGCTTGAATCAGATTAAATTTTTTTTTTGAAATGCAGACTAATGCTACCTTCACATGGCTATTGTAGTGCTCATCCTCTAAGGTTATCATGAAGTTGTCCTCATCCCACAAAGCCCCACTAAGTTCCCTGAGCTTGGTGACCTTAATCCACCTCTGCCTCCACTTGCGAAGGTGGTTGTACACTTGTGTTCCTGTGACCTCAGCCCCAGAGAACTCTTGTAGGTCCTTTGCAACTCGGTTAAGGTGCACTTCCTTGAAGCCCTTGTTAGTTCTAACCCCAGTTGAGATAAGGTGGCAAAAACGGCGAAGCACAAAAGAGGACATCACAGATGTCCACCTCATGGCCTGCCTAGCCTACTGACCAGCGGTAGCATCAGCTGGAGCACCATCAGGCGCTGCCTCAAGCTGAGCACCAGCTGGCAGCAAAGGGTCAGCAGCCATGTCCATGTCCTAATGCCAATGACCCAACTCAAGTAAATAAGATAGAAACTAAACATCATTGCATAATGTCAATGGCCTCAAGTAAATAAGATGGAAACTAAACATCATTGCATAATGTCAATGGCCTCAAGTAAATAAGATGGAAACTAAACATCATTGCATAATGCCAATAGCCTCAAGTAAATAAGATGGAAACTAAACATCATTGCATAATGCCAATGGCTTCAAGTAAATAAGATGAAAATTGATCATCATTGCATATTGCCAATGCCTCAAGTAAATAAGATGCAAACTAATCATCAAGTAAATAAATGAGATCTGATCATCACTGCATAATCCAATGCCTCAAGTAAATAAATAAGATCTAATCATCACTGCATAATGCCAATGCCTCAAGTAAATAAGATAGAACTGATCATCATTGCATATTGCCCAATGCCTCAAGAAAATAAAACAGAAACTGATCATCATTGCATATTGCCCAATGCCTCAAGAAAATAAACAGAAACTGATCATCATTGCAACATGCCCAATGCCTCAAGAAAATAAACAGAAACTGATCATCATTGCATATAGCACAGTGCATCAAAGGTACATGAATGGATCACAAATACATAACACAATTACAAGCAATCATCTAAATGTGAGAGTGTCCTCTATTTGCCCACATCTTATTAGCAATATCATCTCTAAATGATGCCCAAGCTGAGTTTTCTGCAATGTCAACCCCATGGCTAGAGCCCTCATTCGGGCTCCAGGTAGACTCAAGTGGAATGACCTCATCTACACCAAAACCAAGTATTCAATTGTGCAGAATGCAACATGCAAGCACTAATTTAGCCTAGGTCCTGAATGGATGAAATGGTTTGTTATCAATGATCTTGAATCTATTTTTCAGAGCTGCAAATGCTCTCTCAACAGTCACTCTTAAGCTTGAATGCCTTAAATTGAAGAGCTCCCTTGGATTGGTTGGATAGTTTCTACCACCATACTCATTTAAATGGTATCTAGTGCCCCTGAAGGGAGGAAGGAATCCAGGGCGACAAGCATACCCAGCATCTACTAGATAGAATTTCCTTAAAACAAATGTACATGAGTGTAAGTCCTAGTTGTACTCAAGTTGAATTGTTTATCTAAGCAAATTAGTTCATTACCTTGTGGAACTACTAATCCATCAGGCCTCTCTAGTGCATCAGCAAGGATGGTGACATCATGTGCTGATCCCTCCAAACCAGCAAGTACATAGGTAAATTTCAAGTCAAAATCCACACAAGCTAGGACATTTTGGGTTGGGACATGCTTCCTCCCTCTAAATGCAGCTTGCATCTTTGATGGCACTCTAGCATGGATATGTGTGCCATCTATTGCTCCTACACAGTCCTACATGTGCTCCAACAACTTAGTTTAGTCATACAAGCAAAGTTAAGTACCTACAGGTTTATTTTATTGCCAATTACCTTAAAATATGGATACCATCTGTGACTGTTCATGATCTTAAGTGTTGTCTTACTAGAAGGAGGCTTAATCATGTCATCTCTAAGTTCTCCAATGGCATACAAAACTTCTTTAAAATACCGGCTCACTGTCTCAACAGATCGCCTCCAATTGTTATGAATCACTCTAAAATGTTGGTTGTGACCAACTACATGGAGAAACATGGCAACCTGCTCCTCTACACTGCTATGTATGCTGTCCCTAAGCAGGTTTCTGTCCCTAAGCAAGTTACAAAGGTGGAAAAAGGGTGCTCTTCTCATTCTAAGCATGCTAATACACTCCACATCATCATAGTTATATATTTTATTCAAGTTCTTTTGCCTTTCTTCATCCATTGCACTCATTGGGGCATAGGTAATTCTAGGCTTAGCTTCCTCAGCAGAGGCACTCAACCTACTAAACAGGAAAGCATACATAGCAGTGACTAGAGCAGCTGCATGAATGATGAGCCTGTTTCTCTGTTCTTCAGGGGACATCTAAATAAAAGAGATAATAGATACAATCTTAGGGACATGCTTATATGCTCAGAGTGCAGCATCATGTTAACAAACCAGCAAAACAGGCAACATCATTGGCATATGGGCAAAATCGCTAGATACAGATCATAACAAAGCAAGGACATCATTGGCATATGGGCAACAATGCTACATACATTATAACAAAGCAAGACCATCATAGGTATTTGGGCAAATATGCTAGATACAGATCATAACAGAGTAGTAACATCATTGGCATTTAGGCAAACATGCTCAGCATAAGCTTAGATACATCATCGACATTGGCACATGCTCAGACCAACATATTCAGACAAGCAACAATGGAGGTACAGATAGGGAAAAAGATCCATTCGGGCTTACCTTGGACCAAGAAAAAGGAAAGGAAAGGCTAATGCTACTGGTACTGAATCCAAAGAGGGAAGAGATCCAGTCGGTGCCTGCACACATGAAAAAATCAAGAAAAAAGAGTTAGGTTAGATCCAGTCGGTCCCTAGAACCAAATCAAAATCAACAATAATGGCTACTTGTACTGAATCGAAAGAGGAAACAAAACTACTTGCCTAGAACCTCGGATTTGCTGAGATCCAAGCACTCTCAAACAAGAAAAAGAAGGTTAGGTTACATCCGGTCAAGAGGGGAAAAGAAGGAGAGAGCGAGAGCGGTGGCACGAGGTCGACCTCACCAGCAGCGAGGGAGGAAAAAGGCGAGCAAGCGAGGGATGAACGGCGATGGGGTCGATTTATAGCGGCAGGGTAGGCGCGAAATAGGGTTGAAACCCTAGCTCTTCCCGCCGCCTTCTCCCGCGCCCGCGCTGCTGAAGAATGGCACCAGATGGGGAGGAATGGCGCGAAAAGATGGGCGGTGAGGCAACTCTTCCCGCCAGCGCGCGCCAAGCTTCCCGCCTGCACCCGCCGCGCACCCGCGCAGCCGCCATGGCCCTCACTCTCGCACGCCACGAGCCTGGCTCTGGGGAAACGAAGAAAAATCCCGCACGTAGCGAGCCAGGCCGCGGAGGGCATCTTGCATCGCGCGGGCCTGGCCCAATACCCCGCCCAGCCATCCAAACATGATGCGCCTGCATCCACCGGGCCTGGTTGGCTGATAAGCACCCAACCAATCACACCCTAAGTCAACCAAGCGAAGAAGCTTTGATAATCGAATTTCAAAGGTACAATGATCTTCTCCGGTTTTAGTCTCATGCACCTTAACTGTTTAATGAAGAAATGTAAACATAACAGATATTACTTTCTATTTATTCATATTGTTGTCACACATCTACATATATTTAATGCAACGGTGGACATTGCACACTAAGGAAGGACATGCCCCTTTTCCCACTTGTGTTTACAGATCTCGGTAAAACAATCACCCTAAGATAAGCACATGTCACCTGCATCTTTGATAATGACGCTTGAGCAAGAAAGTTCCTTGCATTTTCGCATAAGGGAAATAAAAACATGTACTGAATAAACTAGATTGCACTGATAATGGTTCATACAACTATTCATTATTAGACCAAAGTTTGCACAACATAGGTTCATTTCATGTTTTCTTACTGCCATTTCTCAGACTCTTGACTATACTTCAATCTTCTCTAAGATCTTTCGTCCAAGTTCCTTGACTAACTTAAATAATAATCTATGTTTTGATATAGTTTAAAACCAGATGGTTGGCCTGCTCGGAAAGATGAAGCAGATTGACATGAATTGCAGAGAGCGTTACAAACCAGAATTTTGGATATTGACAATTGGTTGATCTGCCAAAGATAATTGCAATATATTTATTTACTTGCCTGCACCAGCAAGTCGAGAATGCAGCTGCAATATGGTCTGGCCAACTAATCATGTATGTGTATTTATCAACTGAACTTTAAAGACTGAAAACACTGATCCTGCACACAACATTTGGTTTCTTCTGTTCTGAATTTTCTTATATGTCCAAACCTAGATAGTTATATCTATTTACTTCACATATGTAAATTTCTTGAAAATCGATATATATCTCTGATAGAGAACTACCATCAAAAGTGCTAGTGCTGTTTTTATTTCATCACAGCTTTGTCAGTTGCCAACAATTATGTTGATAAAATTTGTAGTTCTCACAAGAGATTGACAATGAAGCAAATGCCATGGACTTTAGATGAGAAGGTTAACATGCCTGGGCAAATGTCATGCTACTTACAGTAGCTATATTTGTAGTAGTTGCTTCAAACCAAAAAATTCAGGTCTAAACTTGCGTATGTATAACAATAATTCTTACTATTGCATCATAATTCTGTCTTACTATTGTATCATAATTCTGCAAATGGAATTGTGTATGTATAACAATATAAGTATTATTTAGAGAGCTATGCACGTCTGAACTTATTTCACATCTATGGGCACGAACATTCAAATACCAGTTTTGGTTATATGCTTCAGTTTGGATTACCTCTGATGTACTTATTTAATACGAAACAGGGATCATGCTACAAAGAGTGAAAGAGGAGCGCGGCAATTGCCGCGCCTTATTTCTAGTTAACAGTCGAACTGGTGGTTACGGAGCGGACTGGCGGTGCGAAACGGGCCGTAAGTTCTAGGATTCATTACGGCGCAAGGCTTTTCATGGGTATACCTAGAACTGTCGAGCGAGAGGAGACGGCCTGCCATGCATGAAGCCATGAAAAGTTACTAGAGCGTGTCGTGTTGTGCCGTCCAGGTCCAGGAGCTGCGTGTCCAGCGAGCATGGCCCAAAACCTTGTCATATCATGTCGTGTTTGGACCATGATAAATTCTTGTGTCATGGGCCGCCTGATTTTGGCCCAGCTCAAGTCCCATGGTATAGTCATGATCTTACGGGACAACACGAATTTATGGTTTCGACACATTAGATGGATAAAAAAGAAAATATAGATAAATGTGTTAAATTATGAAACTACCTAGCCACGTTTAAAATCGCCGGCTAAGCCATTTAGCAGCAGCCTTAAAAAATAAGGCTATAGCGTCATATAGTGGGATTTAGCAAAATTTAACACTAAAAATGATTTAGCGGAGGCTTTTTCTAGCAGCTATAGCGAGCTATAGCAACAGCTATAGCCGGAGATTTAAATACAGGCTACCTAGTGAATATTATATGTAGCATACTTGTGTATTATATGACCATAAAGTTGTAAAGAAAAAATGACTCCGAAAAACCGTGGTGGAAGTGCTATTTCTCAATTGCAATAAAACTGTTTTCACTGAATAAACTATTTTCCATTTGAAGAACAAGCTAGCCACTGTCTTTGGGAAAGAAAAAAAACACGATGGCCCTGTCTTATACAGTAGTATACTAGTGGATAAAAATATGATCAGCAATACAGAGTGACCGAGTTATTTTCCATTATCCAAAAATAAATAAATACACTCTCGACCGCCATCGTGTACAGAGAGACGAACACTCTCGACGGACGACGGGGTTATAAAAGCCAACGCCAAGTACACAGCCTCGCAGTACACGATTCGCCACTTCGTTCCACTCCCCCCCACCACCAAATTCCGCTGCCAACCAATTAAGCTCCACAGTGAATCCATGGACAGCAGTAGAAGCGGCGGCCGGCGTCTCAAGGACCGGCTCGCACGGCTGCTCCGTCCGGCCAACTCTCTCCTCCGCTCCTCATGCAGCTCTTCCTCGGCCACATCCACGGCCTTCACAACTACCCCTGCCGCCACCACGATATCACCCACGTCATCCACCAGCACAACCGCGGCTAACTACACCACCGCCGTCTCCATGCTCCCTCGCGCCGAACCCTTCTCCACCGCGCTCGACCGCCTCCGCCACCCTCCCCCAGAGCGCGTGCGCATCAACAACAACAAGGCGCAGGTCGTCAAGGAGGCGAGCTCCTCCTCCCGGCACGGCAGCCGCCGGCATTCCAAGCAGAACGTCATCGACATTGGCGGCGTGAGGGCGCTTTCCTCTAACCCCTACGGCTTCACCACCTCCTCCGACGAGGAAAAGGAGGAGGACGATGACGACGACGAGACAGAGGCGTTCTTCTCCACAAGAACAAGAAGCCTCCTCTCCAGCGACGCCTCCGCCTTCTACAGGCGCAAACATCACCCGCCGCCCAACAGCAACAAGCGCCGGAGGAGGCCGCAGCGTCGGCGTCGACGCCGTGGTCCGGCGGCGAGCTGCGTGGACACGTGCGGCGGCGGCGCGAGCGAGCCGGGGTTCCGGCCGCTGGTGATGGCGGCGGCGGAGGAGGTGCGGAGGGGCCTGGCGGTGGTGAAGCGATCGCGGGACCCGTACGGCGACTTCAGGGAGTCCATGGTGCAGGTGATCGTGGAGCGCCAGGTCTTCGGCGCGGCGGAGCTGGAGGGACTGCTCGACTCGTACATGGCGCTCAACGCGCCATGCCTCCACCCCGTCATCCTCCAGGCGTTCTCCGACATATGGCTCGTCCTCTATGGCGGCGGCTAGCTAGCAAGGTCATCATGGCCTCATCAGCCGGCGTTGTTGCCGGTTCTCTTTGCAATTTTGCATGCAAGTGAAAGGAGAGTAATTGCCGAGTGGTTGCAAATGAGGGTGGTTAATTAGTTGAGACTATCTTAAGAGTGGTGTTTACTATGCGTGGTTAATTGTGTGCGTCAGATGATAGCTGGGCTTAATTGTGATTGTTGTAGCTAGCTGGGAATTAAGCAATCTTCTGGATGCATAAACCACTGCTCTATTATTTCGCTAATTGCAGTATCATAGTGTATTTCATTTCTATCTCTTGCTACAGCAGAGGATTCGTTGAAAATTTCTTGTATACTTTTTACTTTATAAGTATATTAACATGATAAATTTAAGCTTTTACTAACATGAAACCATGATTACATAAAAAAAGGAAAATCAAAATGGCATACTTTTAATTTGGATTTATTATTGTCATGGCGCAGTTTTGAACTTTTGATCTCGTTTGCTCTCGGGGGCCCATTTGTTGCAGCAATAGTGATAACTAAATACTCACCTAACCACTTGAGGTTTCGAATGGGTGCTGCCAACAGCTAGCACCGGAAACATGCCCTGCATGAGAAACAGAGACAGAGCAGGGGCGAAATGGAATTTAAACCTAAAAAAATAGATATGCGTCGTTTCCAGGTGCACAGAGTTCCAGCAGCTTGGAGCGCTTCCATTCCCTGGGATTTGAGCCAATCCGGCGCCACATTCCAAGCAGACCTACGTATCAGAGATCCCTATCAGGCTATCACATACTCAAGCTCGAGACAAGCATAGTAAATGAGGAGGCCTCCCAGTCTGGTTGCTGCTCCTTTCCAAGTGCCTAGTGCACGACGCCAAATAAAACAGGTGTTTGCATTGCTTTGTGATGCTGAATTTCGAATGTTATTGGAGGTTGGTCGCACGCTCTCTTTCGGGGCCCCATTCAGATGTCCGCTCAATTATGTTGTGGTTTCATCGTGTACTGTTGGACCATACTACTACATTTGATGTCTGTGAGGGCGCAGCTGTTCTTATACAAGCTGTTTTATTTAAGTATTGCTTGTTATTGCGGCAAAGATGATAATCAGTTAAGGCTAATCTATACTCCATTTTGATGTTTTCCAGAATTCCATGCTATTTTTAGTGGTTTAAAATCATGAATGAAAGCATCCTTTGCAAAGTTCCATTTTGGTGTTTTTATAGCACTTACTTTTATACAATTTCAATGGTAGTCTAAAGGATAAAATAAAATTACTCATCTCTAATGTTAGTTCATGGTGTTTTCATTTTAGCAAACTGATCCAGTTTCATCTAAATGAATTTATATTCATCTCTCTCTTCATAAATTATTGTCGTGTTACCAGATTTACTTAGGTGGCATCAAAAGTTAGCATGTTTTAATTGAAATTTACTCCAACAGTAATAAACTTGTAAACCATACCTAGGATGGGGGTTATCGAAAAATGCATAGAATTCGTCATGAAAATGCAGATTGGATATCATTTTGATGTATCATAAGCTGCATATTAGGTGTTAGTTTGGTTGGGACCATACCAGAGCTGTCTGGCGCAAGCAGTGCTCATAGTCATCCGATTTCGGGAGCCTGCGGCTGTGAGTGCTACCTGTGTGGCGCAGTCCAAGATGTTTGATTCAGTCACAAAATCTACATATACTTTTAAACTGCCTTCTTCACAACTCTGCAAATGAGCACGCTTTGTACTGACAAAAGGTTAGGATGAAAGTTATCAGGGAAAGACATTCAGTTCAAGTTTCTCAAAACCCATAGATTTATATTTGGGTGGTAGCTTTGTTATATGACAGTCATTGTACTTCTGAGCAACGCAATTTACTGTCAAATATAGACCCTCTGAAAGTTCCTTAAGTAGTCCACTTATAGAAGTACTCTAACAACTGTTTTATTCAGATATCAAATTGAATAAAGGCTATGGACTAGTTTGGTTCATGCCTTCCAAGACAGTTCTATCGTTAGAAACTATCGCAGCCCTCATGCAAACACGAGGCCGCACTTAGGCATGAATGCCAGGGTGTGAACGTTTTGAACAAGGATATACCAATGATACACGTGTTGAGGAAGCAATTTTTGCTATTTTAAAACGTTTTGAAATTTTCTTGTCTTGTCGTTCGTTTTGCTGAACTTAATGTTACCCTGAATATTTTTGTAAAGTCATTGATACAAAGTACACTCACAACTTATTCTTCAAACCAAAAAAAAAAAAGAAAAAAAAAAGAAACTGTACACGCATGCCAGTTTTGCTGGTTCAGAGGGCAGAAATGGGAACAATGCATTTAGTGAGAAAGGAATGTATAGGGCTCCGTGCGTAGAAGATGACAACATGCAGCCAGCTTGTCGTCTTCCTACAGGTTGAACGGTCATGTCTGTGTTGGCTATCGATAATTTTCACAATGATTCGTTATCATTGCGCAATGATCAAAAGATGTAGTATACACCTCATTATACGTTTTCATCATCCATATGGCGGAGGATGAAGCATGATGATGTGAAACTGATGTTGTACTTTTATGAAGCTATGTCAGGGTTAAAGATCAATTTTCAGAAAATGGAGTTATTGATGATCAAACATGATGATGTGAAAACACTTGAGTATGCTGACTTGTTCAACTGCTCGACTTGGGTGTGGCCTATCAAGTATCTAGGGGTGTCTGTGTCCCACTCAAAGCTGCATATAATTGATTGGGTGCCTGTGGAAGGGAAGTTGGGAAAATGATTTGATGGTTGGCAACAAGACTCTCTGACAATTGGAGGAAGAACCATCTTGATAAATACCAGCCTCACTAGCATTCCAATTTATCATATGTCCATGTATCTCCTTCCAAAAACGACTCTAGAAAGAATGGATAAAGTTAGAAAAAGATTTTTTTTGGTAAGGAGGTAGTTTGAAGAAAAAATATCACTTAGTGAAGTGGTCTAAAATTTGCCGACCCAAATGCAAAGGAGGGCTAGGAATTAAAGATTTGAGGAAAATGAACATAAGCCTTCTTGGAAAATGGTGGTGGAAACTAGAAAATGGGGAGGGAATATGGCAGGAAATTGTTAATAAAAAGTATGTGAAAGGACAGTATATTTCTCAAATCAAACATAAACCAAGTGATTCGCCAGTATGGGCTGACTTGATTAAGATTAAGGATACTTACCTTCAAGGTAAAACTGTGATAGTTGGTAATGAAAATGACACTGACTTTTGGCAGGATAAATGGTGTGGGAAGTTTTCCCTTCGCGAAAAATTCCCTAGCTTGTATGAGATCTGTCAAGACAAAAGCAACACAGTGGCTGAAATGCATAGAAGAGGTTGGAACATCTCCTTTAGGAGATGGCTCCCTGAAAACCTTCAGATAGAACTAAGGCGTCTCAGAGATTTATTGCTGGGAGTGAAGCTAAATAATGACAAGGATAAACCGAAATGGGTGGGGGAGTCTAATGGCAAATTCACAGTGAAGTCAATGTATGAGCTCATGTTCAATACGGAGGGTAACCAGCCCAACAAACTCATTTGGAGGGCAAGGGTTCCTCTGAAAATAAAAATCTTTCTTTGGCTCACTTTGCAGAATGCAATTCTAACCAAAGACAACCTCATTAAAAGAAATTGGAAAGGCAATAAAACTTGTGTTTTCTATGACAAGGATGAGAATGCATCTCACTTATTTTTTGAATGCACAGTGATCAAATATGTCTGGAGTATTATAGCTCTGTCTATTGGAGCTGGATGCAGACCTGAATCTGCTGAACAATACATGGTCTGGATCAATAAGTTTCTACCAGGGGGGAAAAAATTTCATGTTGTGGGTCTAGCCGCTGTACTTTGGGCGATCTGGAAGCTGAGAAACCGGATGTGTTTTGATAAAAAAAAAAACTTATCAGATCTCCTACAGAGATTGTCTGTTATGCATCAGTTTTCTTGAATTATTGGGCAGGGTTACAAAAGGATGCTGACAAAGAGATGCTTGAAGAAGGAGCGGCAGTGCTGCTGCGCAACGCAACGGCAATACACCAAAGGCAGGAAGGCGAGAACCGGAATTGCATGGAGCTCATGCTGATTTAAGATTCCAACTGTGCAGGCAGGGAAGAGTTGGTCGTAAGGATTTTGGATGGATCAGAGAGCTGGTCAGAATGGTAGCTGGCCATGTTGGTTTCAGCTGTAATAAGCTAGCGAGAGTCAAACGCTTTAACTTGTTTGTTTCTTAGTAGCTTGTTTTTGCTTTTTGGTGTTAGGCTCAAAACTCAAATGCTATAATTTCGTTGCACAAGTAATGAAATTCCAGGGCGTTGCCCTACCATGGAAAAAAAATATGGCGGTCCATCAGCGATGAAGGACGTATGAATACCACGGTGTCTGATGTTCACGTTTTAAATTCATAATCCACTGGAAAAGGTGTCACAGGTTGCGCTAGCTCTGTCTCTCTCTCTCTCTCTCACACACACACACAAGCAAGAAAATCTGGCATACTATGCTCCAGCAACGTGACACACATGCTGTAGTACCTCAAATTTGTTTTGTTCACCACAACTACAAAAATAATTTGTAGTGATATTAGGCAACAATATTATAGTGACAAATTTCATAGTACATGTTAAGATAGGATAGTTATAGTGACACACATTAGAAAACAATTATTATACACAACACATTACATTACGATTTCTAGTGCACGTTAAGACAGGAGGATCCAGCCCCAAACATCTAGAAAAAAACATCCAGACAGAGTAATATTCAAATATTTGTAACATAATCGTATCATTCGAAGTACACAATCCTCCAAGCAGTTGCATACAGTACTATCATGCGGTAAAAAGTGAGGGGAAAAAAACATACGGTGGGGTAAAATTGATCTGGACACCATTGCTTCATTTGAACCTGGAGCCCAACTACACGCATTAACTACCATCAATGCCAGCTGCAGGCACGCTACGCGGTGGCCGCCCAAAACTATATAGCTAAGCTAAGCACATGATTAGGTTTAGGTTAGGTCAAGGGGCAGGAGGCTTTCCCAGGAAATGGTCAAGGCCCGCAGGTGATTGGGCTCTCGAACTGGAACCACGAACCCACCCATCCACAGCCCGACCAGGGCCCGGCCGGCAGGGGGGGTCTGCTCCCAAGCATGCATGCGCTCGTCGCACGAAAGCCTGCCACCCCGCTGCGCCTGCCTCCTGCTGCCTCCTCGGCATCTATCAATGGCCGTTGGCGCAGCAGCACCTAGCTAGTAGCATCTGCACTGGTCTACGTAGCTCTGAAGCACTGGTCGGGTCGTCTTCTCGGACGTTGCAGCCGGAGGGCGTCGTCCGCAGGTGGTAGAAGGGTCCAAAGCCAAAATGCAGACTCGATATAGCATGCACAGTGTTCGTCACTAATGCACATTGATCTCTCTGATGGCCTGTGACACCGACCCAGACTCTGATGAGAGCGTGATCAGTCTGGCTGGCTCTGGCGGCACGGTGATGCACGGTGCATGACACATGGGTACAGGAAGCTGAAGGGGGAAACCTCTGTATGCGACATGCTTTCTTCCATGGTGGCTTGGATCATTGTGCATGGAGGCAAGCTTTGGGCTTGGCCGCGAGCGAGTACAAAAAGGAGGATGAAATGCGGTCGATGTTTAGACGTAAGTGTGTCAGGGTGTGGACCTGCGTGAACGAAAGATTAATGCCATGGTTCTGTCACTGGTTCAGGGCATCGACTTTTTTTTTTTGTAAAGGCATCGACAGTTAACAGTGGGCAGCCTTTCGTTTGATTTTAAAAGAAAATCTATAACTCATGGAAATTTCTTCGAAACTTTATTGCTGCATAAAGCTTCGTAACTGTGAAAACATGCATGCACTCGCGGTAATAAGCAGCGTTTCCTGACTTAGAGCATGGAAAAAAATATAGATCCTGGTTGGTAAAGCTCAAATATTAATAAGTACAAATCATAACTAGAACTTTGTAGGATAAATCAAAATTTTGAAAGTAAAAGTTTTTTTTTGCGAGGAATGTTGAAAGTAAAAGTTTATTAAGTGCAATAGTAAATATAAGATGAGGCAGAGCCTAAACCCTTTTAGGTCATGTTTAGATCCACTACAGATTATAAAAAACTGATTTATAAAGATATATTATAAAAATTAGTTTATAAAAAGAACTGAATGGGGTTTTTGGAGGCTGATTTATAAAAACTGTAATCCTACTTTTTAAACTATATAGTGTATTAAATTTTCTTATGGGTTTATATAATCTGGTAATCTAGATTTTAAAAACTAAGAAAAAACTGTTCTGTTTAGAGACCTTCTAGTATAAATCAGTTTGTTATAATCCAGATGGATCCAGACAGAGGCTTAGTTACAGAAGAAAATTTTGCTTGCCCGATAAATAAAATGGGCAGGAAAACGAAATGAAGAAGAAACAAAAAAAAAATAGGCCTATAAAGGGTAGCGGGTCCCTACTGGACCGTGACTATGAGAGGCCTCATCACTTGGTAAAGTGCAGCTAACAAAGCCCATAATAATATTTTTCAGAAAATAAAAGCCCACTGTAGCCCAACTAGGAGGAACAGACGGAAGACCGAGTATTATGGGCTTGGGCGCTTGGCAATTGGCATGCTCAATTACAGTACCATCAAAACCGAAAATGCTGGTGTATTGGCATTCTATCTTCTCAGTAGTGCGGGCCAAACAGCCGGCACGGTCCGACCTGACTTGGGCACAAAGAAGCACGATCTATTTATTTTCGGACCAACACGGCATACAATTTGTTTTATATAATGTCGTGTCAGTCCACGAACTCCACCACCGGCCTGAGACATCATAACAAGAAATACCTTAACCATACCGGGCCGGTCCGTTAGGCATATGGCGGCCCATATGAATAACAGCCTCTATTTAGATGTAAAAATGGTGCAACAACATACGGAAAAGAGGCAAACATGAGAATCTGGGATTCAAAGTCACACCTTGTAGGAATAATGTGAGTGCACTTACCACTGGCCTAAGCTATCTTACTTGTTCATAACAAAAAAAAATTAACTATTTCAAAAATTGGTCGTGTTCGTGTCTTTCACCATGCCGAGATCTCGACCCAAGCACGATACGAGGCTCCATGCCATGCCGGTCCGGGCATACAATACAATAAATTGTGTCATATTTGACCAGGCCAAAAATTCCATGTTTTAGGCCGGCCCGTTATACACGTTTTGATCAGCACTACTTCTAAATCACCATCCGTGAAGCAATCCGTTCTCAAATGGTCCTAGTTAATACAATTATGCGAATCCACGAGGCTTTTCCAAAACAATGTTTGTAAAACCAAAATACTACCGGTTCTTAAGCTGGACATAAACTAGTTGGTTAATCATTTTGCTATAAATAAATATGTTTCAGACTTACTATCAAAGACAAGGGAATGCCAATTGTAGCACAGGGGATTATTGATACCTGGGCTGAAGAATAATCAAACACCGATGAGTAGTAATGTGTGGAAAGCGCGTACCTGCAGGAGTAGACAACCAGCTACTGTGGAGATGGAATACAGATTATGCGAAACTCATCTGTTTCACGCTGTTCTCCAGCCACACATGCAGAGCCACAATGCAGAGTTGACCCTGCGAGGCCGGTCGGTGATTTTGATAGGATATATGTTCCTTTAATTCTCAGCACCGTGAGTGCAGCTAATTCGCATCACCGTCCATTTATAACTACTAGAGAAAATTTTTTAGCGGCCATAAAATTTTTTTGTGTTTCCTTATTGGCCATCAACTTAAATTTTTTTGCTTTATTGGCTATCATAGTGTTAAAGTTGAAGAACAAAAGCCAGTTTTGCCCTAGGTAGCATCTTTGTGACCAATGGTCTTTATTTACCATGAGATAATAAAAAATATTACTTAATAATTAATTTGAAATTCTAGACGTTATGAGTGTGTATTTTAGAATTTTTTTTGTAACAACAATGTGTACTTTTGACAATTATAAAAACATTATTTCAACTAAAAATATGAATAATGTTTTGTTCATATTACGAAATTATATTAAGTAAATTTTATGATTAATAAGGAACGTTGGCATAAAAATATTGTTAGGGGCAAAATTGACTTTTCTTCTCCAACTTTAAAACTAGAATGACCAATAGGAAAAAAAAAATTGAATCCAATGGCCACTAGGGAAGTTCAAAATTTTTTATGGCTAATAAGGAATTAAAAAAATTTCTGATGGGCACTAAGGAATTTCCCCTAACTACTTCTCTTAAGTGTTCATTTTCTTGTGAAAATTGTTAGCGCCAGTAGTGGGATTATTTTCATATATGCTGAATGAAGTTGATTATTAGAGAGAAGTTATAACCAAGTTTGAAGGAAGATCTTAATAATTGGCTAAGTAGTCTCTAGCTCACTATCTTTGGTTCGAATCCATTCAGTTTTTAAAAAACTGGTTTATAAAAATTGAAGGGTCTTCAAACAGATAAATTTTATGTCAGCTTTTATAAATCAAATTATGGGTTTTTGAGAAATACATAATTTGCTTTAATTCAGCTATATTAGTTTTTGCCTCATTTCAATGCAATAACTATCCAAAAACTAGTTTATATATTATAAAAAACTAGATCCAAACATCCTCACTCAATTTTTGTTTATAAATCAATTTCTATAAAGTGAAAATAAAAAATAGTTTTTAATAAACTATGATGGCTCCAAACAGGGCCTTAGTAGAGAGAGAGAGAGAGAGAGAGAGAGAGAGGTGCCTCCTTTTGGCACACTACAGCTTATTTAGTTTGTTTTATAAAACAAAAAACATGGCATAGTCAACACATGGTGCTTCCGAGAGGGAGGAGGGGGGATTTGTCAATAACTAAACTTGATATGTTGTGCATTGAAAAACTACTTCTTTAGTTAAAGCTAATTGTGGCGGTGGCTATCTATCTTGCATTGCTTGACACTATACAAATCAATAACGACATGATTCTTCTGTTTTCTGTGTGTCACAAGCAGATACAATCGGCCATATGTGCGAACAAAACATGGTCAAGTCCACAAATAATGTTTTTGTTGACATCATTTAGCACAAAAGATGCTTTATAGTATTATATTATGAATACTAACATAATAATTAACAAGGTACAAGGATAAAAACTCTGGATGAACCAATGTAAATCAAGTCGAGCTGGAGTCCATTCCCGATGGAGTATCTTGTATATGATTGCAATCACATGGCGTACGGTGACGCTGCGGTTAAGATGCCATCACAGACCGCATTCTCCGAGCAGGCAGAGAAGTTTATATGTCTCTGATTAAAGTCTAATGGTGTCCACACACTAATTAACTTTTGGTGTAGGACTAGAGAGATTTAATTTGGCAGGGGGTTTACAGAGATACCACAATCAGTAGGCGGTGTACAGTACCGCCGGTTGATTGATGGACATAACTGAAGTATCTTCATGTCGCAATCAATGTCAATTACTTGTGTAGTGTAGGTTCTAAATTGAGGACTTTTACAGTACATATTACTACCAGTAATTACTAATAGTAATTAAAATCCAACACTTCAGATTAGTTGTCCTACTACTTTTACCACTAGTAATTTTAAGTAGTAACAATTTTACAAGGTTATTATTAGAACAAATAAAAATGAATGAAAGAGTTATGATTTTTTTGTTAATTAGGGTGAAGTGTTTTAACCTTACGAAAGACACTAATATTCACTATTGAGATCATTTTGTTTCATATATAATATTAGGGTTCTTCCTGGCGGCGGCGATGAGGAGGTACCGAGAGGATGCGGCATCTATGCCATGTGTGCGTCGGGTATGGTGCTAGGCCACGAGGTCTTCCTCATCGGGTTCGGCATCACGATCTGGTGGACAACGAACTCACAGGCACGGCTCGTGCGGGCGGCCATGCTGTTCCTGCGCAAGAAATTTGTGTCCACAGCCGTTTGTGGAGTATTTGACGTTTCTTCGCTATCTGCTTCAAATACCTCTCGTCGCCGCCCACTATATGTGTTGTGAGCAGAATGTTGTCTCCATGTTCGTGACTAGATGTCTACAGCAGCTTCCCGTTCTCACTCAAGTTGAATGGGGAAGGTCAAGTGAAGAAGAAAGAATATGCTTTTCTAGTGGTTATTTGTGCAGAAGCCCATCACTAAATAGTTCATAATACGATGTGATAATTCTTTCATGTATTCTTTTTTTTTTGTGGGGAATTCTTTCATGTATTCGATCAGAGGAAGATCGAAAAAGGGGAACAAAAGAAAGGAGAAAGAAAGATATGTAGCTCTTATTTTTTGCTGGTAGCTTTCGTTTCATATAGTAGATAGGATGAAAGATTCGATTCTTTGTAAATGTAATTCTTCTTTCTTAAGGCTGTTGACTCCTCTGCGATGGAAATCACGGCGTTGCAGGCACAAGCAGCCAGCGCCAAGGCCACAAATCTATAAGAGACGTATATACTGATGTAAATAAATGAATATACTTTTTAATGACAAAATTACCCTTTTAATTACCACCAGTAATTTACTGGTGGTAATATGTACCATAAAAGTCCTCAGTAAATTTTAATGGCCAATTAGGAGACAATTATTATGATATTGGTTATATGACGACTGAACGAAGCAGCCAACAAGTTGTCCGCTATGATTGGAGATTGACTATGTTGTATTCTTCGGGCTCTCTAGCAAAGCAATGGTTTTGTAAGAAAAGGAGAAGGGGTTTTATTACTAGGAAAACATGATATCTCTTAGTAAGATGGCTAATTGGCCCAATCTTATTAGCAAATCATGTTTCAACCTATTGATCCTTGGTCCGTATGTCTCCAGCTCCGCTTTATCAAAAGCTGGTCCTGTTACAGAGAAAAATAGTGTAACATTTATTTTGAAAGGGTAAAAAGCTAATCTAATTTCTAAACGTCATTCTAATGATTTGCATATGAAAATTAATAATAACAGTATATATGTATTCTTTATTTTTAGTTCGTTGAAAAATGGTCGCACCCCCCGCGCCCCTCCCCCGGGTCACAGGCTATACACATAGTAAAACATAACCCAGTAGTATGATTACACATCTGGTGCAGATAAATAAATCAAAGCACTCAACTGCTGTAAATCATTTGGTTACATAAATATTCTCCGTCAGTCTGCGCTCGAATGATTAACTCGTCTACGCCGACAGCAGGATTCGCGTACACACCATGTGCGACATGGATTATTCTACACTATGACTAAGTAGTAATTATCTATTCGTCCCTAATCAGCTCTAACCCTCTACTGGTCCATTGCCCTCCAAACATAATTTATGTGGGAATTAACTTCGAGGCTCGAATCTGCTAGCGCCTTTTTAACTAGTGATGTTTGTATTCCTCCAGTTTTTAATAAATTAATTTCTAGAAATTTGAGTGCCTTCAAACAGATCACTTTTTATGTCACTTTCTATAAACTAGATTATGGGTTTCTAGCTAATGTAATATATTAACTACTCAAAAACTAATTTATAAATTATAAAAACCAGGATACAAATATCTCCACCCAATTTTTATTTAGAAATTAGTTTCTAGAAACTGAAAGTAAAAAACAGTTATAAAGAAACTACGTTGGATCCTAACAGGACCTTATTCGAAATCTGTTGTGCTTGTGCGTGGCACCTGGTAAGCGCCTTTGATGTCAGGTAGAATATCAGATGAAGTAATTTGTCTAAGGGAGTTTCTAAATTCCCAAATCGAATGAAGACTGAAAACAGGGCGTTGTTTCGTGACAATCCGATCGAGATGGGTGGTCGTTTGCTCAATCTCCAATCCTTCTCTCTTCCAAGTCCAACAACAAAAGGATTTGTCTATCTAACTCTGCTCAGCTCGGACAGCACCCTTGTTGGTCTTCATGTAACCCTTCTTTAGCTTGTTGTAATAAGCCTCTTCTCCACTTGAGTGTCATCCATGTCCTCATGTGTACACCTTAATAACAAGTACAAGAGTAGTCTTAGGTAGTAAACTATTCTCATTTGTGTTTATGGCTTGGTCTTGGTTTATATTGTTTGGTTTAGCTTGCTCATCCATTCGTGTAACTGATCCACAGTGATGGATCTAGACTTGTATCTTAGGGTATGTTATAAAAAAATTGTTCAAAAAAAAAAGCTATTGTGAGGAATTGAACTCAAAACCTTTTTATATTAGAGCTAATTGTGACTAATAACCAACTGAGCTATGTTTATCACTATGAATTTTGTTAACAAATTATTCTTTTTATATAACTCTACACTATATATATTAATATTTACCAAAATCTAGGATATGCCATGGCATATATGGCATACCCTCTAGATCCGCCCCTACCGGTCCAAGGTTTATGTTTGATGTTGAAGGATCGAAGGTGATGTTCTCATCACACGGCCTGGCGGTCACGTGAACAAGTACCGAGCAGGAACTAAGCTCCGCCGTCAGTGATGGTCATTTCTCTTCGCATCTCGTCGGCGGCCTGGCACCCCTCCGCATCTCATCGGCGTCCTGAGCCTCCTCCGCTCCGGCCTCCTCTCCTCTTCTCGCCCCTCCCCCTCTCCATTTGATCCGAGATGAGGTGCCATCCTACGATGGGCTCGCCTAGGGAGGACGAGGGCATCGGGGAGGTGGCGGTGGCGGGTGCACGCGGGCGAGGAGGAGGGCGTCAAGGGAGGCTGTGATAGCGTGTAGGATCTAGAAGGTTGACTAGAGGCGGGGGGGGGGGGTAATAGTCGGTTTCAATTCTAATTGTTACCCGATCAAAACTAATAGTAGAATTTAAAATAAATGATCATGAGCAATACCTTATGTTGATACAAGAGAAGAATCTCACTCTAATCCTAAGTCTAGGTTTGCAATCCTACAGTGAGATGAGAGCAAAACAATTCTACTAAAATAACATGAATAAGAGAGGCACAAGTAAAAAACTAAATAGATATCACAACTAAACAAGTAACTTGAGCTTTATGTAAATGCTGTTGTAAGAATGTATAGAGCATAAATTAAATGATCATAAATAGACAAACCACAAGAGAGACACTATTTTTTTTTTTTACCGTGGTCTCGGTGACTTGCTGGTCACCCCTAATCCACGTTGAGGTGGATTCAAGTTTTTGATTTGCTTCTCTATCAAGTATGCACTTCTCCAATAAGAAGGGCTCACACAAGACCAACTTGATCTTAAGCCAAATCAATCCCTTGAACCTCTCCAAACCTCGATTCCACTAGAGTTGCCCTTCACCACTTCGGTGAGATGAACACAAGATCTCTCACAAGAATACTGGACTATCTTCACAATCTTTTTGAAGGGCTCACGATTTTTAACACCTTCAAGCCATCTAGGAGACGACAATCTCCAAGAGTAACAAGTCAAGACACACTTGACTCCCACCAATTTGCTCAAAACTCAATCAACAATGCAAATGCACTTAAATCTTTCCTCACATCCTCTATTTGATGCAACATATGCATAAATATATAGGAGGACTCTTCTCTAACACAAAGATATTCAATGGGGTGTCTAGTATGATCCCAAACCAAGAAATGAGTTATATATAGGCTACACCAACAAAACTAGTTATTACCTTTGGACTGCCCAAAAACTCTGTTTTCGCAGTTAGACCGCAGTACAAGCCCGGTCAGACCGCCATTCAAACCAACGGCTAGAAAACTAGCCGTTACAACTATTTTTCGACCTCTGGCGGTCAAAGCGCCACAAGCATTTCGGGACAAAACTCGCTGGACGTGGGAGGTCAGAGCGTGTGGTCCGGGCGGTCAGACCGCCACCCCTTTTTCAGCACGACCAATCTTCAGAGAAACGACCGTAACTTTTGATTCTTAAGTCCGATTTTCATGATGTTAGACATTCCGGAAAGATAATTGAGAGGGCTACACATCCCTACTGATTGCTTGACCCCAAATACAGTGGAGCAAAAATAAAATATTATCCAAAGATCAATCTTCAAAGAATACACATAAGCCTCAATCATTTGTAAAACACATTTGCAAATATTAGCACCATATCAAGGATATTATGCATATGCAAGATTGAGCTTCTCAACCTATAGTAGAAATCAAGTGATCATATAGACCCCTCTTAATAGTACGACAAACTATTCTAACAACCCGATCTTTCTCCACTAATCACCAAGACCAGAAAAAGAAAATTCCTATCGTTTATACCTTTGACTTATGCAAATATACACTTTGGGTCTAGCGTGATGTCCATCAACATATGAAGTGTCCATGATTTTTCTTTCCATAAAATAAGTGATGCGAATAATTCATAGCTTATGGGCTTGCTTGGTTCATCGCGTTAAGCCTTTACTCGCTCTTCACCATTGCCTTTGGTCCTTCGACGCCAAGCCTCCTGCTTGCCCTTCACAGCCAAGTCTCGCTCAACCTTCACTACCTTTCCCTGTAATGCTATTTTATATCTACCATCATCAATATGCTCACTTATTGACACCATCAACTCTTGATATTTGATCATCTTCTATGATGTATCTTGAATGCTTTAAGCAAGAGTGATAATCATTTCACTGTTATCTTCATCAATTCATATATAGATAACCATGATCTCTTGTCAAGCATCTTTATCAATTAGAATATGTTGATTCTCAACATATGACCTCTCAACACTTGATATCAATATTTTAGCTTGATTTCATAGCTTGATGTCGGAACATGACCGTGCACATGAAAGCTCACAAACTCTAGAAAAGGTTAGTTCTAACAATCATTATCATCTATCACCAAAACTCATTATTATGTCATGACTATAAACCTAGACTTTTCATGGTGGGGGAGGAGGAGTGCGTCGGGGAAGGCGCCAGTGTCAGGCTCGCGTGTGGGAGGAGGAGGGTGACGGGGGAGGCTGCATCAGGAGAGAGAGAGAGAGAGAGAGAGAGAGAGAGAGAGAGAGAACCAGATCCATGTGAGAAAGAAGGAGCTGATGAGGTGGGTCCACTTGTTAGTGAGAGAAGGAAGATAGCTGAGTGGTGAGTAATATGGATGACATTTAAGGTCTATTTGACAGTCTTTCTCAATAGCTAGTCAACCAAATGGTTTTTAGTTTTTTTCATGGCTGATAGTTCACAATAGCTTTTTTCACCGCCACACCTCATAACAGTTTTTTCTCACAGCCACAGTCCGACCAAACACATCTTAATGAGATAATACCTTACTTCTACCAATGCAGACATGTCAAATAAATTTGTATTAATAAAAGAATTTATAGATGGTGAATCTTGCGGGCTGAACAAAATTTGATATCTCACTTCAACGATTTAAGTGGAGATGTCTTTGCTTTGGTTCCTACTTTTTGGCAGCATCAGTCAAACACGTAATGTTAGAAATAGTAAAATGTTTAGATGTTTTCTTTATGTTTTAATCATCTTTTAGAATTACGATACAAATGAGTTTTACTCCTTTATATTTTAATACAATCTTCTTGGTTCAAAAAAAGTAACGCTCAAATATTTTTACATCAGAGTGGATTAATCCTTTATGTTGTAAGAGCAACTCCAATAGTTTTCCTATCTTATCTACCATAGCGAAAAAACTATTATATTAGAGATGAGAGGGTGAAAAACTGCTCCAACAGTTCTCCAAATATCATCCCTAATAAACACCCCTCCATCCCCACTACAGTGGGGATGTCCCACCCATCTCTATTAGCTGGGACCCCATCATATTTGATCAGTTTTTTTTTCTGGCGCGTGACCTTTCCTCTACCTTCCTCCTTCCTTCTCGCACGCCACTGCCCATGTAGAAGGTGTCGCCGCTCCTCGGATCCGCCCGCCAAGTTCCACCCCAACCCTCAACATGATGCTCCTGGCTCATCCCGCCATCACCGGACCTGATTTAGGCGCTCCAATCCCGTCGACGGCCTTCCCCATCCTACCCGAGCCAGGCGCTGCTCCGACCACTACGCGAACTCCTCCTCTTCTTCTTGGACCTCCGCTCACGCATGCCACTCATTCCTTCGACCCCGTGACGTGCTGGAGCTCACCCAGCGCCACCAGCCCTCCTTAGGCACCGTCCGTCATCGAGCTCGATTGGAGCTCGCCCGGCGCTGCCACCCATGCTCATCAAAGTCGGCGGATGCGGCTGACAAGCGCGTCGAGGCTGCCCCGGTCAAGCGGAGCAGGCATGGGCATGCTTGTCGAGGCAGGTGTGGTCCAAGATGGTTCGAGGAGGAACAAATAGAGAAAGGTATCATCTATTCCTTTCGTGTTTTGACTTTGAAAACGTATTTTCAATATTATGTTTTTTTATTGGGGATGGGATATTTGGAAGCTGCTGAAGCCGAGATCCCAATATCCAGAAAAAGATTTTTGTCCATCTCCAATAGCTTTATGTTGGGGATAAATTATTAAAGAACAGGTAAAGTTGCTCTAAAGTACATAAAGCTTGACGCATATAAACCAGTGGTGAACTCACAGGGCAACCAGTGGTGAACTCACAGGGCAAGCTGCATATACTCGGTGGAGTATATGTCTATGGCATAGTCGGTCTAGCTCATTAATTAATTATTCCAAACTGACTGAGCGTTGATGCCTAGTAACATGGTTCCACTTCTATCACTATCACAAAAAGGTTTTTAGCGGCGGCATCAAAAATACCGTAGCGGCAGGTATAAAGAAATCCACCGTTACAGTTGTAAAATAATTTTTAGCGGCGGTTGACATTGTCCAATATCAACCGCCTTTAAAAATTAATTTTTAGCAGCGGTTGACATTGTCAACCGCCTTTAAAAATCAATTTTTAGCGACGGTTGATATTGTCAACCGTCTCTAAAAATTGTCCCTATTTTTAGAGGCGGTTGACAAAGTCAGCCGCCGCTAAAAATCGATTTTTAAAGCTGTTGACATTGTCAACCGACGCTAAAAAGGTAAGAAGACCAATTTATTAATTTTTGGTCCATTTACCCCCAAATCCTAACTCCCTATAATAAATATCCCTCCCCTCTCCACCTCCTCGTGCCACCTCTCCCCTCCCCTCGACCTCCTCACACCACCTCTCCCTTCCCCTCCCCTCGGCGAGCGCCGCCCGTCGATGACGCCGCCTCCCCTCTCCATCTCCTCGCGCTGCCTCCCCTCCCCTCCCCTCCCCTCCTATTGGCAAGCGCGGCCTGTCGGCGGTGCCGCCTCCCCTCTCCACCTCCTCGCGCCGCCCCCCTCCCATCCCCTCTCCACCTCCTCGCGCCACCTCCCCTCCCCTTGGCGAGTGCGGCCGACGACGCGTGGTGGGCAGCGACGAGTGGAGGCCTTGTGCCAGATCCCAACGGCAGGGCTCGAGGGCGGAGACAGCCTCGCGGCGGGGCTGGCGGTTCTAGCAGCGAGGCGGCAGATCCGGTGGTGAGGCATTCGGATCTGGCCCCTGGGCGGTCGGATCTAGCCTTGGGGCGGTCAGATCTGGGCCCGGGACGGCCTTATGGGCCCACTTGCGGATCGGATGGCGGGTGGCCTCGCCGGCAATGACCTGCTCTTCCCTCCCTTTCCTGCCCGCCGATGGATCCGGTGAGCCGAGCGACGTGGGGTGGCCCGACGCGTGAGGAGGCGGTAGATCCGACGACCTGCAACAAGATCTGGACCTCGGCAGTGGGTCTGATACGGGCTATGAAGCGGGCCAACAGGCTTTTTTTTTTATTTTTCGGATTCTTCGGTAGCGGCGGGTGAAGATGTCACCCGCCGCTACTAATGTTTTTGTAGCAGCAGATTGTTTGGACCACAGGTCATCCGCCGCTATAGAGTTCCATTTTTAGCTGTAGAATTGTAGCGGCAGTTGTGCATGCCCATCACTATAATAGATTTTGAACCGCCCGCTAAAGACGTGTTTTGTAGTAGTGTATGATATTTTGGCCGCTCATATAACTGCATTGACGACAAATTTCCCGTCGCCTCATGACTTAGGCGTGGCGCCACATACAGGCAAGACAACTCATGAGTCACGACGACTGGTAGCAGTGTATTGATGGCACAACTTCAATCCTCATCTGACGCAACTACAATGTGCTGTTCACTGCTGATCAAAGTTTCCAAGTATGCGAAGTTGTAATTTGATAAACCCTAGTAATTAGTATGAATTTAGTATATGAATATAATAAGCAAAAGGTTACTATGTAGTATGTAGGACTAATAAATGAGTTGATTGTTATTTTTTGTTATTGTTTACAACATTCCTTGGCAAATTTATTATTTTTACCTTATACCCTTCGATAAATCCTGAATCTGCAACTGTTAGAGCAACTCTAGTGGGCTGATCAAATTCGAACCTCTATACTTTATTTTAAGGGTCAACTTTTAATTTTTTTGAGAGCCAAAACAATTTTACCCTCCAGTCTAACAGACTAAAACTGAGTCCCTATCCACTTTGCCAGTGGGTCCCACCACTGTCCTCTCTCTCCCTCGACGCCCTCCCTCGCGCATGCCCGCGCCGCCGGCCCGACGCCCCTGCTCGCTCGTGTCACCGGCATCCTCCCTCGCTGGCCTGTGCCATCAGCCCTCGTCCCCTACACGCGCGCGCTGCCAGACGGACGCCCCCTTGCCGCGGGCCTCCTCCCCCACTGGCTCACGCCGTCGGCCCTCCTCTCCTGCGCGGCTGCACTGCCGCCTCTCCCCTCCTCCCTCGCTCACTCGTGCGTCGCCGCCTCTTCCTCCACCCCCCCCCCCCCCCCCCCCCGCTCATCGACGCCGTCTCTTCTCCTAGTCGACGTTTCTTGGTCGCGGGTAGCAGTGGGAGGGTCTGGCCGCTAGAGACGTTGCGTAGCGGCAGCGCCCTGACCATGCACGGCGGCAGCGCCCCGGTCCTACGTGGAAGGCCGATTCCTGTCCCGATTCCTCAATTTTGGCCTGGGCATGCCCATGTTTGGGGAGGGGATAGTGGAGGGGCAAATATGAGGGGTCTACACCAAAATTTGATGGCCTACTAAATTTGGTGGACAGATAAAGGGTGAGTTGGAGAAGTTTTTTACTCCAAGTGACTAAAAAGGCAGATAGAGACCAATTTACTCACTGGGGTGGAGTTGCTCTTAAAGAAAAAAAATACTGTAACAGTTTGGTTAGGCCGACTGCAAATTAGGTTGTTGTTCCACTTGGCTTACACCCAAGACTTTGCGCTACTAAAATAAAGCTCTATAGTAGCGGACGTCATTTTTACCTTAGTATTAGACTTTTAAAAAGGTCGCAACTAAGTGTAGAACAGCAGCTAAACCGCAACTACGGTTACAAAAATAGTTGCGAGCACAACAGACCCGCTACTACCATCGATACCGACTGCAACTACGATTTTCAAACAGTAGCAGACAAGTTTGGTCCGCAACTATGTTTGGCCCGCATACAAAAGGAAGACTCACCCTAACCATAAACACACTCCCTCTCTTTTCTCCTCTCTCCACACCAGCCGTCATGACCTCCTCTCTCTCTCTCTCTCTCTCTCTCTCTCTCTCTCGGCGGAACCCTCCCCGCCAGCGTCGGCCACCTCCCCGCCGGCCCCCTCCTCCTCGGAGCGGTGGTGCGGGGCGGTGCTCCCTCCTCCTCGGCGCGGCATACGGGGCGGCGCCTCCTCCCTCCCCACTGGCTAGATCCGGTGGCCCCGCCTCCTTCCCTCCGGATCCGGCGCCGCCTCCTCCGGCGCGCGAGCCTCTGGCGCGATGCCCACTCCTTCGGCGCGTAGGGCGGTGCGTGGGCCTCCAACGCGATGGGGTGGCGTCCATTCCTCCGGCGTGCGGGGCGTCTCCTTCAGTCGGATCCTCCTCCACCGGTGGCCCCTCCGATCGGATCCGGCGCCCCCTCTTCTGGTGCGGCCCGGCCGCCTCCTCCCTCCTCCGCGCCCCCTCCCTTCCCGACTGAGGCCGGATTCGGCGCCGCCTCCCTCCCCAGCCCCGGCCGGCGGCAGATCCGACGAGGTGGGGGAGCCGACGGATCTAAACTACTTTTTTTAATAACTTTTGATCCGGTAGTGGCGGTCTTTTGTTCGTTACTAACATTTTATTTGGCGACGGTTTTATTTCTGTCACTAAGTTTTTTTACTTGAAGTGACAATGACGTAGATTGATTCCGCGGAGCTTACAGTAGTAGTGTTGGTACGAGCAGGATTTCTTTTGGAACGAAGCCAGCCCATGTGGCTAATGCTGAAATCGTTGCGACCTAGTAGTCAAATTAGCGCACAGCTGGTCCTGAGTTGTTGTCTTCTGCTGCTACGCTACGCGCTCAACGAGCGGCTCCCTGATGACTTGCTCTAACATTAGGTGCCTCACAGATGCAGAGAAATGAAATGAACATATTGCTCAGTCTTTTCTCCTAGAACACCGACCCTTAATAAATATTTTTTCTTCTTAATAAATAAATATTTTTTTCGTGTCATGTTACAGTACAAGTCCAGGATTCAACGCTTGTTATCGCCAAGTGCGCGACATCCACATCACCGGATTACTACTGGTCGATGGAGCACAAAAAGAAATACTAGAAGAAAGGAGAAACCCAAAAGCATTGCAACGTGATCATGTATATCCGCGGCCCAAACGCAAAGCGCAGGATCTCAGGGGTAGACGACAACACGTTGCTTGTGATTGTGTCCATGGAGCAAGCGAAGCGTCAGCCAAAACGTCCAGCGGGGCGCAATCGCGCGCGGTCGAAGCGTGCATGCCACCGCTCCGAACTGGAATATGTCGTCTGGTACAGCGACCTCCTCTTTCTATCACGGGCGAGATGCAAGATAACGCGCCGCAACGAAGCGACAGCAACCTCGGTGCGACGGACGCGGCAGCCGTTGGCTACGCGTCAAGACCCAACGCCGCCAATCACGCATCCATCAGTGGTTCACCGTGCAATGGGGCCCGAGCCCTGGGCCGGTACGCGCGGGCCCACCACGTTTTTTTTTTTTTTGAACCAAGGCCCACCACGTTGCGCGCGATCAACCTGGGTTGGGGTGACTTGGGACACGACACCGCGGCGCGCAGAACACACGGACCCGCGGCGTTCAGTCCGTCGTCCATGTGCACCCGCGGCGTGTCACAGTCGAAAAGCGAAAAACCACCGCGCGGAATGTAGCGGGGCTTAGGAGACTGACACGCGGGACCCAACGCGGGAGGGCGTGATTTGATTGCTGAAAAGGCGGTGACGCGCGCTTTATCCGGTTACCACCACCACCGCCCGTTCCCACAACCACTCTTTTCCCGCTGTCAAAAAGCGATGGCGGGGCACCGCATGTGTCACGGCCGCGCAAGCCGACGAAACTTCTCACGTAATCCTCGATTAGACTCACCGACAAGTGGGTCCGAGGTTCCGACCCCAGGTTTCGAGGTAGACGTTCTCCGTCTCCGCCGTCCCTCCCAACCTCACTCGGGCGGGCGGGCTCCGCGTACCCCGAACACAATGCACGCTGTCGAGCCACCGGGGCCGGCGGGGCCCACCTTCGCCCCCCGCTGTCACCAGCCTTCCCCGCTTTCCCACCTCATTCCATTCCCCCCCCCCCCCCCCTCTCACTTTCCATTTAACTCGACCGCTCTACTGGGCTACTCCTCCTCCTCCTCCTACTGTGCGTAGCTAAGCTTGCTGCTTTCCGTTTCACTACTACTCCTAGCTCGCTTTGATTGATAGCTTCCCACCTCGAATTCCACTCGAAGCATCTCGCTCGCCGCCTGTCTAATAGTCTCCTCCACCGATCCACGCTTCCGCGCTAAGCAAACCCAAAACTAAACCAAATCAGCGGCAGCGGCGCCCCTAGCTCCAGCGGAACTCCACCCCCCAGCTCCGCAGTGGGCCGGGCGCGATGTCGTCGCCGACGGCCGCGCCGGCGCCCACCACGCCCTCGGCCCCGCCGGCCAACGCGACCTCCCCGCCGCCCGCCACGCCCGCGGCCCCGCCCCCTTCCACGCCCTCGCCTCCCGCCCCCGCTGCCCCGCCTCCGTCCACCACGCCGTCCGCGCCGTCCCCGCCGGCGCCCGCGCCGTCCACCACGCCCTCCGCGCCGTCCCCGTCCTCCTCCTCCCCGGGAACGCCCGCCACCCCGTCCCCGCCGGCCGATACGCCGTCTCCTCCGTCGGACACGCCGTCGCCGCCCTCGTCCGGTGGACGCTCGCCGTCCACGCCGTCCTCGTCCGGGGGCCGGTCGCCGTCGGGCCACTCGCCGCCCACCAAGTCGCACTCGCCCAGCGGCGGCGGCGGGTCCAGTGGCCCGTCCACGTCGCTCGTTGTTGGCGTGGCCGTCGGGGGGCTCGTGCTGCTCCTCCTCGTCAGCGCCGTCTGCATCTGCTGCTTCCGTAAGAAGCGCCGCCGCGCGCCCCCACCGCCGCACTACGCGTACCCCCCGCCACCGCCACCATACAAAGGTGAGACCAAGATCTCTGTTCACACTGCCCCCGTGCGTTCGCTCTCGCTGTCTAGATCCAGATCTAGCGTGTCGGTAACGTGCTGGGAGTTGGCTGGTCGCGCTACTGTCGGTCGCAATTCGGGTGCGGTGGATCTTGGGTGCTGCCATGAACATGGGTTAGGTGTGTTTGTATCTGATTCCGCGCGTAGGTGTCATGTGCACGGCGGTTTAATAAAACGGGTTAGTTTTAGTACGTACAGATGCGACTTTAGATTTCAACAGAACTTGACATGCATTTCTTAGTTATTAATTCTTAATTTGTGATGGTGAAAGCCTGAAAGGTTTAGGCACTTGTGAGTTGTGACAAGGTCTTGTGCTCTTTTCAAGTTCAGTAATAAATTACTTTACTCCCTCTGTTCGGGAATTGATGACGTTCCGGCAACAAATTTTGATGCGTGGGCAGCGTCGGGAGAAAGTAACTTGGTAGCAAGCTCACAGTATATTCAATTTTTGTCGACTTGCTATTTTAACCGGAGAAAGTTACTTTTATATTGGTTTTGAAAGATTCCTTTTAAACGTCGTGCCAAATTAGGATAATAAATTGGAGACAAATTTTCTCACATCATGTTTTATGCTACTGCAGAGGATCCTTATGGTGGAACATACCAGAGCTGGCAGCAAAATGCGCCTCCTCCTCCTCCTGAGCATGTGATCAAGATGCACCCTTCACCTCCTCCGGCTTATGCGAATCGTCCTCCACAGGCACCGCCACCGCCTCCACCTGCAATGATAAGTAGCAGTGGTGGGTCTGGTTCCAATTACTCAGGTGGAGAGATCCTACCTCCACCATCCCCTGGTGCCGCCCTTGGCTTCTCCAAGAGCACATTCACTTATGAAGAGCTGGTGAGGGCAACTGATGGATTCTCGGATGCTAATCTCCTTGGCCAAGGTGGCTTCGGGTATGTTCACAGAGGATTGCTGCCTAATGGCAAAGAGATTGCTGTAAAACAATTGAAACTTGGAAGTGGCCAGGGAGAACGAGAATTTCAGGCTGAGGTTGAGATTATCAGCAGAGTACATCACAAACATCTCGTGTCTTTGGTTGGCTATTGCATTTCTGGAGGCAAGAGGTTGCTTGTCTATGAGTTTGTCCCCAACAACACATTGGAGTTCCACTTACATGGTATGTTTTTCATTCATATTTGCTTCATTATTTGCCATCTCACGTGACCCATGTGCTTCATTATTCTACTTGGTTTGTATCTGCATCTGATGATACCACATTACAATAGTGTATTAGCACATTGAAATCTGTATTATGTCAGTAGTACATAGCTGTCAGTCCACAATATCTTGCTCAGGTAAATAATTTTAAACAGTAAAATAAATCCATCAACAGGACTTTCTTCCTTCTTTTCATGAAGTTAACTGTAATGTTTCAGTTTACCTTTGAATCATGGCAATAATATTGCATACCTGGTAAAAGTAAGACCAACATTGTATTTGGTCATCAAGGTAAATCAAATGCTGCTGATCCATTTGGCAGAATTTGATTCGCTTTTACTTGGTTGTAATTGCAACACAACATAGATTCTGGCTTGCTCAACGGAGAAAGATCTTACATGTTGATTTTTCTGTGTCCACAAAAGGAAATCAAATCCATTGATTGACGCTTGGTTGATATTTGTTGACTGCTATTTTCATTTCTCTCATGTTCTACTGTTTGTTGTTTTCACATATTTTATATCCTATAGGGAAAGATCGACCAACAATGGAGTGGCCCATTAGGTTGAAGATTGCTCTGGGTGCTGCAAAGGGTTTGGCATATCTCCATGAAGACTGTGAGTTTACATCCGAACTAATTTCTAAATATGCACAAGCAAACATAGATCAGTATTGGCAGTCAAACTTATACAACATCTTTGCTTGATAGGCCATCCAAAGATCATCCATCGTGATATAAAGGCATCAAATATTCTTCTTGATTTTAAGTTTGAAGCTAAGGTACGTTAAGGGTTTACTTGTCCTTATTGTGATGGTTTATAGTAGTATATACTGTCAAAATGGAAAATGTATTCCTTGAAACATTGCTTATATTACATTTGACATGTAATTAGGCAATTAGATCAATGCTTTCTGCTTCATATTCTCTCCTTTTAGCTCGCTGTGAAGTTATGTACTTTGAATATTTGGCAAATTAAATGCTGCCATAGAATTTGTTTCTATAATAACATTGGAGAAACTTATAAAGCTTTCTTCCTTGTATATCTAAATCATTCAATTTGTTGTAATGGCTCATGCAGGTTGCGGATTTTGGACTTGCAAAGTTCACTTCTGATAACAACACTCATGTTTCAACAAGAGTAATGGGTACATTTGGGTATGTATGAATCCTCGATACATTGTAAAAAGCAGGCATTCTAAAGCATCTAAATACACCATCACATTGCAATTTAAATTTAGTTGATAGTTTCCTAGTGATACGATACTCTAGATAATATTATAACCTTGGTAGTTGCATCATTTTCACAAATTGCACTTTGCTGACAAATGTTTCTTCTTTAGGTATTTAGCACCAGAATATGCTTCTTCTGGCAAGCTCACTGAAAAATCAGATGTATTTTCTTTTGGAGTCATGCTTCTTGAGCTAATAACTGGAAAGCGACCTGTTGACACCACCCAAACATTTATGGATGACAGCTTGGTTGACTGGGTAATTACATTAAACAGCTTTTCTCCCTTTGTAATGGTTCTTACCAGATTGGTTAAAATGAAAATTTCTTTTTTTTTTTTTTGGTTAAGATCACATGATCTTGCCATCTTGGTCTATTCCTCAAATAACATAGCCTGTTGTAAATTGGTCATGACTTATGCTTTGTCCATATATATATATATATTCATGTATATACTGTCATTTTTGTGCTTTATAATGCTATCTTACACGATGACTAGTTGGGTTTTCAACTTTGATTTGTCAAAAACGAAATTGTCCACCAGGTTTTATGGCATTGATGATGTATTTAACAAATTGTATGGATGTACTTGCCATTTAGTGTGTTTATCCTTGATAATATTTGTTTTTTGTTGTACTTAAAAATACTCTTTCTGAAATCAATATGACTTATTTATCTGCAGGCAAGGCCTTTACTGATGAGAGCACTTGAGGATGGTCAATATGATGAACTGGTGGATCATCGGCTGGGAAAGGACTTCAATCCTAATGAGATGGCAAGAATGATAGCCTGTGCAGCTGCTTGTGTACGCCATTCTGCACGTCGTCGTCCACGCATGAGTCAGGTAATGCATAAACAACCTTTTCACTGTCCTAGCAAAGATCTGCAAACTGCACTTCTCATTGCCAAAATCTGCTCAACTTTTGCTTTGGTGGTTGTTAAATGCTATTATTCTGAACTAATTGCATGAAACACATGTTTTCTACAATTTCTATCATTCTATATTCGGTAAGCAAAACGTGATGATGCAAACTGTCGCCCTGCATCATATGCTCATGTGTTTGAATAAATTTTCATGGTGGTCTAATATCTCTTTCCTGATTGATAATCAGGTTGTCCGGGCTTTGGAAGGTGATGTGTCTCTCGAGGATCTAAATGAAGGTGTGAGGCCTGGTCATAGCCGTTTCTTTGGATCATACAGTGAGTCTGATTATGATTCTAGTCAGTACAATGAGGACATGAAGAAGTTCAGGAAGATGGCGTTCAATAACAATAATTACACAAGCAGCCAATACAGTGCGCCTACCAGTGAGTATGGCCAGGTACAGTCCGCATCAAGCAGCGAGGGACAACAGACGCAGGAAATGTTGGAGTCGGTTGTCACGAAGAAAAGTAGCTACAGTGGCTACAGTTCAGGATACAGTGGAGCGTCGTGAGGGAATTCTTTTTCTTTTTTTCTTTTAATTGCAATTTGTAAAGTTTGGCCGAACTATATGACCGAAGTTGCTGACTTGCGTGTGGCGACCCCAAGTTTGACCGAGTATAGCTATTGGTAGCTGGAATTATTGATTCTTTCATAAGTATGTTCTTGATATGCCCACCACCGATTGTCGAGCAATTCAAAGAGAGCTAATTGACTGTTGATACATTGTTCACTGTAATGTGCCATTCTTCTTCATGGATAAGTCACCCAAAGAACATACCAGCTTTCATATGGCGATGTGCTCTGCCACTTGGTAATTTGTATCTATATGCAGCTGGTGTCATTGGTAATTTGTTGATTTTCACTGCAGCTGCAGGCGAAATTCTGTGAGTTGTTGGAACAAAGTTTGTTCATATGTCAGGTGGGCTGTCTCAGGAAGTCAGATTTGTGCCGTGCCGACCACTGTTCTTTGGAAGCACGGCACATGACATGCGACAGCTCACGGGATGGGGTATGTGGCCTGGTTGTCTAAAATGTCGCGTCTCCTTGTTGGTCTTTCAACAAAGGCCAGCGTAGGTGAGGGTGTTGGAGGTTGAGTAGTACAAGATTGGGCTTGTTGGTCTAGACTGTCGATACTTGTTGGCTGCAATCATATCTTTTCAGGTGGCGTATCATCTCATAATTTGACAGAGTGACGTTATGTTCAAAATGGAACGGGGAATCGTATGTCCTTAGGTTGCTGTCCATTTGACAGGGGCAGATGCTAATGATTCAGTTGTGTTGTCCATTTTGACCTGGCAGATGGTGCTATCTTAACCTAACTATTCGTTACCCCGTTGAAGATCATTAGACCGAATCTTAGTTGAAACTACCTATAGTAAGAAGAATGGACATGTTTGTCATTAAGAGATTCATTCGTTGTTGCTAACTCTCCTTGATTGTTACTCAATAAGGGCCAATTGCGTTCATACCACTTTGAGTTTCAATTATAAATTTTCCCTCGTATTTTCAGGTTTATGATTTTACTCTGCTAGAGGCAATTATAATAGTGTTCAATATGGTTAAAAAGACAGAAGTTCATGTGCGACCTCATCCTATTTTTTGTAATGAGCTTACCCTGTTCTGACATAATCATTTCAGCATAAGTAATTAGACAACATTGACATAGTTTGCATGAAATTCAAACATTACCCAAAATTACAAATTTTTGACATAATTTGGACACAATTTTAGCAACATTGTAATGATCAACTAGAAATATCGTCTTGTCTACGATGAACTTACTCTGATTTCAATATGAAAAACATGTTCGGCAATTGGCTGAATGGAATAGGGGGCAAACTAAAATGATAACTACTTGTGGAGCATCTGCTATACGTTGGACTATATGGCTAAGTAGAAATTATATTACTTTTAATAAAACTCTATCCAGATCTTTTATGTAGGTACTGTATTGGCTCCGCTTTTAGTAGGTTGGAAGAGCATGAACATAAGGAAAGAACAAAGACCACATGCTAATGATTGGAGATGGCAACAATGCAGATTTTCATTGTAGATGGAGATTTAGTAATAGAATTTGTGCTTAATATATTGTCAAAATAAACTTTCATAAAAGTAAGATGTTTTGCTATTGGAGTGCAAAAGATCGGGAAGGTGAATACTCAAGGATTTTTTGCTGTGAGACGGGTTCGTATCGTTTTAGATGTTTGGGCATCCCTATGCATCATCGCAAACTTTGCAATTCCGATTGGAAGGTCATTGAGGATTGGTTTGAGAAAAAACTGAGTGGGTGAAAAAGTAAAATGCTCTCAGTTGGAGGTCGGTTGGTATTAATGAATATCGTGCTTAGTAATCTAGCTATTTTTATGCTCTCGTTCTTTGAAGTTGCCCCGAGAGGTGCTTAAAAAACTAGACTATTTTAGATCTAGATTTTTTTGACAAAGCGATGAGCATAAGAAAAAATATAGACTTACTAAGTGGAGTATTCTATGTACACCTAAAGACCAGGGAGGGCTAGACATTCTTAACTTAGATTTATAAAATAGATGTCTTCTAAGTAAGTGGCTTTTTAAATTGATTGATGAGGAAGGGGTATGACAAAATCTTCTTAGAGATCAGTATTTGAGGTCCAAAACAATTACTCAAGTTGAATATATGTCTGGAGATTCTCATTTTCAGTCCAACCTTATGAAGGTAAAAGAGGACTTTATGAGAATGGGGTTTTTAGAATTGATGATGGGACTCAAGTTAGGTTCTAGAAAGATCCCTGGTTAGGCAATTTTGTTTTTAAAAACCTATACCCCAGTTTATATAATATTGTTAGGAAAAAGAGTGACAAGGTTAGTATGGTATTTTGATCGAATCCTTTAAATGTCTCTTTCAGAAGGTCTCTGGTTGGTGACAACCTACTAGCATGGCAACATCTAGTAAGTACAATTTAAGCAGTTCAACTATATGATGTAAGAGATTCTTTTCAACGGTCACTTACTCAGCACGGCTAATTCTTTGTGTGTTCTATGCACAGGGCGGTGGCTTCTGTGGGGTTAGTACCTCAAAAAAAAAAATCATCTAGAAGCTTGAGTTGCCTCTCAAAATTAAGATTTTTCTTTGATATCTCTTTAAAGGTGTTACTCTTACTAAAGATAACTTAGCTAGATTGAGGTGAAAAGGGAGTGTTAAATGTTATTATTGCAATTACGATGAGACAATATAACATCTCTTTTTTGACCGTCCTAGTGCGAAGTTGATTTGGAGTGTAGTACAAGTTTCTTTCAAAATGCCTCCTCTAATTAATATAGATCATATTTTTAATGGATGGTTACAAGGGGTAGAAAGAAAATTTATGCTACAATCTTTAGCCGGGGCTGCGGCTTTTGTTGGGCAATTTGGATAAATAGAAATGATATAATTTTTAACTGTACACGAGTTTTTTCTCCTATACAGGTGCTGTTCATAAGAACATATTGAATTCGCTTCTAGGGACTGTTACAGAAGGAGGAGGACAGTCCACATATCATGCATGGCTGCCATGTGCTTGAGACGGTTATAATGGATTTTTTTACTTCAAATGGCTAGTTTCAACAATAGAATCTCTTTGTAATAAGATGCACTCGTTTGTTGGCAACTTTTGCTGTTTGCTTTTCTCGGTGGTGTATAATAATGGATAACTACATGTATCAATCGATACAGAGGCTAGAATATTAATTAATATATATATATATATATATATATATATATACATTGCTTTTTCTAAAATAATATTGTCAATTGTTATGGTTAATGTTCTTTCCCAAATTATTTGGTCGATGAAAGTGATAGGATCCTTGTAATAATTGGCTCTAGCTTTGTTTAAAGCAAAGGCGAAACCTTTATCCATTAATTAAAAAATCTAACTCTGATTTTATCGTTGAACATGTTTAATCCCGATCCATTGGTGCAGGCGACCAATTGCTGAGGCCGTTACTGACCATAGGTTTTATAATTGGTGCTTTCTTAGAAACTACGGACATGAATATATATACAGAAAATTGAAGTAGTTAAGCACATTTTTCCTTTCCATTGCATATTTGGATTGGTAAATTGTTAATTGCTGACGAGGATGGCATGTGACTATGTGAGGCAACACTGGGTCGTGGGTCCTACATGCATAGCTGGTACAAGGGTTCAAATCTTTGCCAGCATCTCTTGAAATTGGCCTTTTCGGCCCTGAGTGAACGTTCACTCTTGTCAAATAGTTTCGGCCCAATTAGCTTTGCGTGGAAGGAGCTGTTCATTAAAGGTGGCCAAATGGGCTGTGCTTCGTGGGCCGCTCGAAAACCCGTAAAAAAAAGCCAGGCATGAATCCGACATGTCTCGAAATAATTTCGTGTCGGGCTAACCTGGCACGAGGCTACGTACGGGCCGTGCTTGGGCAGTTGCCTCAACCCGTGAGCTAACACGACACGGTCGATTATTGTATATCAAATATATTTTTAATATATCCAAAGCATTCACATATAAAATCATAGCTCAGTGGTAAGACACTATCAAAGCACAGGTTGTAGCAGCTATCCCATTTCGTGTTAGGCCGTGGACCATCGCTCGAACACGTGAGCCGGCACGGCATGACCCGTTAAGAATTTCGTGTCGTGTCGACCCGTAATTAAACAGGCTAGGCTTTTTCGTACCCGGGCTGGGCCGTGCCGGGTGGCCAGTTTGGCCGCCTTTAGTGTTCATTATCATCAACCCAATTTGTGTGAACATAGTATAAAGAAGGAAAGGCCAAGAAGTTTGTGACGCTTATTGGCCGATCCAAGTGTTACCAACAGAGCCTTGAGATTGATTTGACCATGCATGGCTGCTGCTGAGATCCTTCTGCTACTGGACTTTGCGCCGACGGCAGCTTCGTTCTTTGATACTCCCCGTTCTCGTGGGCTAATAGCAGTCTACACCTTAGTGCGGCTGGTTGTCTGGCCTGAGTTGACGACGACTCAAGGTGTCAAGCAACGCACCCTGTTTTGATAATACCGCTTTTTGTATATATATATATAGCTGTAGGTTGTTGATAGAGCGCGTTGGATGCTCCGTGACTGTGCAACTACCCACCCAATGCAACTTGCTGGACAAGTGGATACACTGCCGTCTTAATCCTGTAATCAACAGTCTGAACGTGACCAGCAGCGGCGTCCTTGCTGGATTCAGATCCTCTGCATTGAAGGTCTAAATTCAGAGGAGCTACTGTAGCCGGAATTAATTGTATTTTCTGCCGTTCGATTACAAATGCATGGTCCAGATGAATTGCTACAGAAACTGTGAACACATAAAGTGTTGAAACTGTGAATCGTACTCTGTTGCTACAGTATCCTTTACTGAGCTAATGCACCAAACTGTTCATCCTCTCACAGGTTACTGTAGCACGAGCTACAACTCTCCGAATTTTTTTCTCTGCTGCAGTGGACCCCGATCCGTCGTTGCTGTGTATACGTCAGCTCAACATGCAGTCCTTCAAGTTGCTGTGTTTGTTCAGCTTGACTTGACCTCGTTCTATATAGACGCAGTAGATCCTCTTCTTCCTCCTTCGGAAACCAGAGCAGAGCAGAACACACGTGCATCAATTTCTCCACCACCTGTCAACAATACCTTCCTCGCTTCTCCATGCCTGGCCTCCACATACTACTTGGGTTCTTCTTCTTTTCCTCCCTGCAATACACTCCTCCATGCTCCGCTGTGATAACAAATGGTTCCCTCGCGGCCGGCCAGGTGCTCACCATCAGCGACAAGCTCGTCTCGAGGAACGGCAAGTTTGCGCTTGGTTTCTTCCAGCCAACTGCACCAGCCACTCTCAGTAAGTCAACTAACACCACCACCTCTCCAAACTGGTACCTCGGCATCTGGTTCAACAAGATCCCAGTCTTCACCACCGTATGGGTTGCCAATAGGGAGACGCCAATCACTGGCCGAAACATCAACCAGACACAGCTGAAACTCTCCAGTGATGGCAACCTTGTAGTCGTAAACCATGCTGGTAACGAGTCTGTGATCTGGTCCACTAACATTGCCAACAATATGACGGGAGCCGGTATGAACACCACTAGTGCCGTTCTCCTGAACACTGGAAATCTTGCTATTGTACAAAGCCCATCGTCTAATGTATTATTGTGGCAGAGCTTTGACCACCCAACGGATATTGTGCTTCCTGGCGCCAAGTTTGGCAGGAACAAGATTACCGGCTTGAATCGTCTGGGCATCTCAAGGAAAAGTCTGATAGATCCGGGTCTGGGCTCATACAGCGTTGAGCTTGGCGCCACTGGAGTCATCCTCAAGCGACGTGACCCCTCGGTGGTGTATTGGTCTTGGTTATCAAAATCTTCACTGAAACTTATTCCAATTCTCCAGTCTATACTAGCATTGGATCCACGGACCAAAGGTTTAGTGAACCCAACGTATGTTGATAATGATGAGGAGGAGTACTACATGTACACTTCACCAGACGAATCATTGTCCTCATTCGTCTCACTAGACATCTCTGGCCAGATCAAGCTGAACGTTTGGTCACAAGCCAATCAGTCTTGGCAAAACATATATGCCCAACCGGTTGATCCCTGCACTCCAGCTGCTACCTGCGGACCTTTCACGGTCTGCAGCGGCAATGCACGTCCATTCTGTGAGTGTATGGATAGTTTTTCTCAGAAGTCGCCACAGGAATGGGAGCTTGAGGATCAAACAGGAGGCTGCATCAGAGGTACACCATTAGATTGCAGTAGTAAGGGAACAAGTTCGACAGATGTGTTCCACTCCATAGCTCGTGTCACATTGCCCTACAACACCCAAAGGGTACAAGACGCTGCCACAGAAAGCAAATGCGCACAAATTTGTCTCAAGGACTGCTCTTGCACCGCTTATTCCTACAATAGTACCAGATGCTCTGTTTGGCATGGGGAATTGCTAAGTGTAAATCTGAATGATGGTATTGATAATAATTCTGAAGAAGTTCTTTACCTTCGCCTTGCCGCCAAGGACTTGCAAAATTTTAGAAAGGACAAAAGAAAACCAAGCGTTGGAATTATTACTGCTGTAAGCATTATTTGTTCTGGGTTACTATTGCTCATTCTGCTGTTAGTGATTTGGAGGAACAAATTGAAGTTGTGCTGTGCACCATTATATGACAGTCAAGGTAGCGGTGGGATTATAGCCTTCAGATACATTGATCTAAGTCATGCTACTAAGAACTTCTCAGAACAGCTGGGGGCAGGTGGTTTTGGTTCTGTATTCAAGGGAGTGTTAAGTGACTCGACTCCTATAGCAGTGAAAAGGCTTCATGGGGCCTGTCAGGGAGAGAAACAATTCAGGGCTGAGGTGAGCTCCATTGGATTAATCCAACATATCAACCTAGTGAAATTGATTGGTTTCTGCTGTGAAGGTGATAATAGGTTACTTGTGTATGAGCACATGTCAAATGGGTCTCTTGATGGCCATCTATTCAAGAACACTACTGCTGTCATAAATTGGAATACCAGGTATCAAATAATTCTTGGAGTTGCTAGAGGATTGTCCTACTTGCATCAGAGTTGCCGCGAATGCATTATACATTGCGATATTAAGCCAGAAAACATACTTCTAGATGCATCATTTATTCCTAAAGTTGCAGATTTTGGGATGGCAGCGTTTGTAGGAAGGGATTTTAGCAGAGTTCTGACTACATTCAGAGGAACTGCAGGATATCTTGCCCCAGAGTGGCTTAGCGGAGTTGCAATTACACCAAAAGTCGACGTTTATGGCTTTGGTATGGTACTGTTGGAGATCACATCAGGAAGGAGGAATACACCTGAAACATACAGTATCAGCAATTACCATGTCGAATATTTCCCTGTGCAAGCCATGAGCAAGCTTCAAGAGGGAGATGTGCAGAGTTTGGTGGATCCACGGCTACATGGTGACTTCAGTTCAGAACAGGTGGAGCGTGTTTGCAAAGTTGCATATTGGTGCATCCAAGATAATGAGTTTGATAGGCCAACAATGGGTGAAGTGGTCCGGGTTCTTGACGGTCTACAGGAGATTGATATGCCCCCCATGCCAAGACTACTTGCTGCTATCACACAACAGTCTGATGGGTCATCAGTGTATTAATTCACGAATTCTTCATAGTATCTTTGTTTTAACAATCTTTGAAGTTCAAATGTGGTGCGGAAGGAATGAAGGAGCAACCTTGCAATTGCTAAATTGGCCCTTATTTATTCTTTTATAAATAATCTACTATGGAAACCAAACATTATAGAAGAACATGGCAGCAAGTTAGATTACCTGATGTACAACATAGTTTAATGTTTGGTTATATTCAACAGTATACCCACTTTATCAGGCTCCATATTTTCCGTTATTATTTTCCTCGAATATGCTGTAGAGCCGTGTATCTTTGTATTTAAGGAAAAGAAAGAGTGGTCCCTTACAAACTGCACAGCCTCACTCTGGACAGAGCTGTGAGGAGTTGAATTACAGTAGGTCAGCTACCAGACCACTCTACCAGCGCTCAGCTAAATATAGGTCATTCAGATTATATCAATCAGGGAAACTAGAAAGTAAAATCTAATACTAGCATTTAACGAGAAATAGAACAACTCCAGACTGTGTACAAGATGAAATACAATCGTTTGCGTACCTGGACTTATCTCCTAACATCAGAATCCAGATAAATACTGAAGACTGTAGTATAGGCATGGTCGACATGACAAACATACTGATGTTGAGGACTTCTTTGGACTGTAGCATTTGGCAAACAAATACTTATATATATGGTAATTGATAAGTACTGGTAATTGTGAATAGTGATATCATCGTAGCTAAGTAGTGACATTTGCGTAGTTGTGCAATCCTTATAGTTAACTAGATGAATTCCCCGCACATTATTGCGGAGTTTGACATTTTATATACAATTTTTAGGAAGATCAAATGAATATATATTAAAATTAACATGTTATTTACATTGGAGGTTATAGTGTGTCAAAAACATTAGGTGGTTGATACTCCCTTAGTCTTCTAATAGCTGTCAGTATGTAATGGTGACATGCCAGGAAAAAAAATGAACTATTAAAATGATCAATAGCCATATATATCATGTAAAAAAATCCAATCCAACCTGCTGGAGCATAGTATGCCAATTGAAGAAGAAATATTACGGGAGAAATAATGAGAAAGAAACCTTCCCTCTCATGAATGTCTCAAGAATTTAGAAACTTATTAAAAGGTAAGCAATAGCTAATTGGAATGCAAGAAACATAGGTAAATATATGGGTAGCAGCTGCCGAGCAGATTTTTTTCAATTGAGTGCTGAAAATGTATATTATACAAAAAGAGCAAATAGACTCGTAAGGCTATAAATAGGTTAAGTACTACTGCAATAAAAAGAGAGGAGTTATTAGATGCTTTGACCATGTCGTGTCATAGGGAAATCAGATGGGGAGAAATACTAGCATTTAACGAGAAATAAAACAACTCCGGACTGCGTACAAGATGAAATACAATCGTTTGCGTACCTGGACTTATCTCCTAACATCAGAATCCAGATAAATACTGAAGACTGTAGTATAGGCATGGTCGACATGACAAACGTACTGACGATGTTGAGGACTTCTTTGGACTGTAGCATTTGGCAAACAAATACTAATGTCTATAAGCTCCTTATATATATGGTAATGGATAAGTATAGCTAAGTAGTGACATTTGCATAGTTGTGCAATCCTTATAGTTAATAATTTTATAGATGAAAGAGGGCATAATTAGTAGTAATAACTGGCAAGTGGTAACTGTGAAGTCTTGTCAAGGTAAATTCGCAAAAGAAAGTCTTGTCAAGGTAAACAGAAAAGGGCATGTACGAGAAATATTCTGAATTTCATAGAGACATTGCATAGTAAAAGAAGAAAAAAATCAGCCTAAGTGACCGATTGTGAAGGACTAAATTATTTCAATTCGAAAACAAGGCTAGTATGACTTAGTAAATGAGACACTAGTCAGTAGTAATTTTCGAGTAGTTTTAGTCATACAGAAAATTACAGGACCTGCAAAGAACATCGTTTGAAAAATGTTATATTGTAGCCTCCACCATGCGACTTCCCTTCCCAGACTCAGCAGCCTTCCACGGTCTGTGCCTGAGCAGTCCCCTAGGCAAAAGTGTGACCTAAGTCGTCAGCGGCAGAGTTAATCTCGCCAGGGAACGGACTATACAAAGATGGAGAAGTGGACTGGAGCATGGGAATGTGGCGGAAGTTGGTGTGCATTGTCAAGCTAGGATGTGGAGGAGATGAAAAGAACAGAACGGGGAATGGATGCGAGAAGGGGATCTGGCAAAGTGGGCAGACGGCGAGAATGGGAACCGGATGATTTGACCAAAACACGTCATGGGCTGTTCGCTTCCGTTCAGATTGAATGCTCCTGTCTGGTGTCTTTTCTGATACTCGCTTATCTGATAAGGATGATTATATGATAAGTCGTGGTAAGTCGTGGTCTAGAGAATTTACTGTCTGAATAAGCTGAATGTTTAGCAATCCTGATTATTTTCATAGGATACCCTGAGTTGTGACTATCTCATTTTTTCTAGATTTGAGAAGTAAATACTTATAATATATAATACATTTGGTTAAATAGGAGTAAAATGTCTCAGTAATATTTATAGTGCATATTCGAGTCACAAGTTTACCAAAAGGACATTTGTCCAAAATTAGACACTAAGGAATTATTTTGCAATATGATTACATCACCTCTTGTAGGAATATAGGAAGTCTCATTTGTAACAATGACAGCTTCAAACATGATCCGTATTTGATCCTCATGCTCAAGTGGTGCATTTCTAAAACATATACATCCCAGCATAGCCTATCAGGAGAAAAAAAATTGTTAATTAGCAATTTTGTGAGACATTGCAGCTATCCAAAAAAATTGAGAACTTAGCTCACCGCATTTTGCTTCTCCCACCATTCATTATCAGCTACAATACAACCAGTAGAAGGATCTCTCCCCAATCCAGTGGATCTCAAATTCAAAGTCTTCCATTGAGTATATTTTTTCTTTAAAATATTCCATCGATTCTTCTTTGTCCTTCATTGTACGGCCTCTTCGTACGTTCATAAAATTTTCTAACAAGATTGACATATCCCACAGTATTCAAGCAATATTGCGGTTGGTTGTGAGCAAGGACTTCTTCAACACAAATGCCATTGAAAATTTTGACAGCAAAAGTGATGTGGACAAAGTTCCCGATCTTTCGAAAGGTTCTGGTAAACTTGATTAAGGTGGAGGCGATACACAAATCGATCCGGCTTCCGAACGACACGTTCTGAACCCCACAATCGCAGCACAACGTCTCCTCTGGTTATCAACCGTTCAAGAATGATTGACCTCGTCGAGAAGGCTTATTCTTGCCTGCAAATCAAGAACACAAGCAAGAACAAAGAAGAATGCAACCAAATTTGCAAGTATACAATGAATCTCACAAGTTGGAGTCTCACAAACCGATCAAACGGCAAAACTGTTATCAACAGAATAATCTAAGCAAAACCCAAACCCTAATGAAGAGACGGCGGCTGTATATGAGGACCCTAGGGTCGTGCAAGACCCCCTGGACGCAGCCCTAAGTGGGCTCAACTCGATACATGGCCCAATGACCGATTACGGTGTCGCAGCACCAGGACAGATTCTGTAAGTCTATTTGTTTTGGCGATTGCCGACGCCTCGGGACGAATTTTGATATGGGACCAGTTGGGTTGAAAATTTCTTTTCGTCATCATTCTTCATTCTCTGGGGGAATTTAGTTAAACGCAAGGGTGAGTACATAAGGTACTCCACAAGCTCTACCTCTAGCAAGGGGGTAAAACATGCATATGGGAAGTGGTCAAGGAATAAGGCTATGTCCCAGAGTTTTGCGGAAAAGTGAGGATGCAAGGGTTTACTTGTGGAACCAATGTGGCTTTTCAAGAGGGAAAGTTGTTTTATAACTTTTGGTTGGTTGGTCCTGAGGGAAATTCAATCAATCCCAGCAGTTCCCACTTTTAGCTGAGCCTTCCGACGCGTATTCATAACGACTCTGGCATATCATGCCACACCTTCATCAAAACACGGGTTTCACAATACTCACTCACACGTCAAGGAATTTCTAAGAGCCTAATGATTGGTGTGCCATGACCAGTGACAACGGACATCCGAATAATTTAGGGTTAACTCTGCAGAGCTTAGTACACTGTACCCACAGGCTATGTGCTATTAGCTACGAATCACATAGCGCTCCCACTTCACTTAGACATGCCCACAAGTCCACCACCAAGCTCAGGGATTCCACCATCATGACACTTAGTTATATCACATCAAGGTACACAGCCAACAATTTTTGCCAAGTACTGGACTTATCATCACATCACCGCTCTAATCCCTGAGTATGTTTCTACTTCGCCAGGTGATACTTCCTTGCTGTGTTACCCAGAATCCGCGTTAGTCCTGCCCATAGAGGATCTGTGGTCATACTGAAAAACCACCAAGTTGAGGTCGTAGCTAGTCGTTTCCTACTTGGCAGGGCAAGGACTCGTCCACGACAGGTGGACCTACACCAAAGACACCATCACCAAGTACTCTGCACCAGTACTAGGAGTCTCACCCATAGCCACACAATCCTATCCACTTCACCATAACACGTTCATTTATCACTCACCCGTTTCTACACACACACACACACACACACCACCAAACACCACTTTCACCCATTTTGTAAAACTTGACAGTGGAAAGTATGGTGACAAGCGTCACAGGTTCCTAAGCATATACTAGCAAGGTAGCGTTATTATTAGCGAGGCTAATAATAACTTCCTAGGGTTATCAAGGCAGGGGAAAATCAAATGTGACCAATCAAGGATCTAACATTCACACCTTATATATATAGGCGGTACGAACGCTAGTGTTCATACAAATGGGTTTTAACTAAGCAAGCATAAAGTGACAAGGATTAATGCATATAAGAAGTAGGCTCTAGTTGGGCGCATTTTTAAAATAATAGGAGCAATCATGATCAAGGAATAGATAGAGCTTGCCTCCTAACATGCTTTCGAAGTCTTCCTCGTAGTCTGGGTCCTCAGGCTCTTGCTCATTGTTCTCTTCGTCTGCGAAAACGTGAGCTATGCGTAAGCTGTCAAAACATAAAATGACACATAATCAAAGAAAAAAGCCAAATAGTGAGAAAACCAGAAGTTAAGGGGCAATGAGGTGGGCTTCATGGGTTAGGGTTCGAGACAACGATTCCAGCGGCGCAAGAATAGCTTAAATCGGAGCTACAGTTTGAAAACTAGGGCTTTCGAAAGTTTCATGGACCTATTTGCAAATTCTAGAAAGTTTTAGGGACCTATCTATAATTATAAAATCTTCTAGGGGCTTGGTTGTAAAACTTCTAGGACTAAAACATAATTATAGAAAAGTTGAGGTATTTTTTTGTAAAAATGTTGGACTAAAATAGAAATAAGCTAAAGCTCAGGTGGGCTAACCGTAAAATTTTAGGGTTCTGGGATTTTCTAAGTTTTTTGGAATTATACCTATTGGTAATCCTATAGAATAGGTTCACGGGCTCTGTGGACCGGGACTCAGATGGAGTCCACGAATCCACGGTGGACCGATTACACAAATCGGTCCACAGCCATAGATCCCGCGATGGGTGGCTTGGATTCAAACGAGTGAAGGGGTATGTATAATCTAATCGTGGCCGTTGATGGCATGATGGACGGTGGTTAGAAGGGTGACGGCAGTGCGCGGTGGCCGGAAGTCAAGACGACGGCGACGTCATTGCCCCCGACTCTGGTAAGCGCAGAGAGGGGTCTAGGAGGGCTAAGCTTGGGCGGGAGAAGATCTTTGTAGGTGAGGGTGCTAAGCCGCGTTCAATGGGAACGATCGCGGGGCGAGGGGAGGCCTAGGGCTCGCTATTGGCTCGGTAGGCCAAGGTTAGAGAGAGAGGAGAGAAAAGGGTGGCTAGTACTTGCCTTCAGTGATGGCGAGCGGCGGTGAGGTGTTAGGCGAGGGAGGAGGGTCTATTTATAGGTTGAGGGTGATGGGTGGCGACACGGGGGTGTGGATCACATTTCTACGGCGGTTAGTGCTAGCTCGGCCATGGCGGCCTTCAATGTTGAGCAGGTCGGCAGGGCAGGCTGGCCGGGAGGAGTAGTGCGATGTGATCGTTCGCTGCGCACGGCCACGAACTAGATGACGGTGAGGTCAGGGAGAGGTCAAGTCGCGGGGCGCAGTGATGGGTCGCGTCGCCGGCTCCGAGCCAGTGTAGTGGTGCGAGTTAAGAGAGGGTGTGGACATGACTTGGCTCTGCCTACGTGGCGACGGCGTGGAGTGGAGTCGCGGTGCTATTAGTGGCTCCGGGAAGGTGAAAGTGAAGGCGGGGCATCGGTGGGCTGTGCGAGGTGCTGTGTTCGTCTGCGGGTAGGTGGGGAGCGGGCGTCGGTGCGATGGCGTTTGGTCGGGACGACGTTGAGCGGCGTTGGGAAGGAAGGAGAGGGGCACGCGGGTAGAGCTAGGCCGAGCGAGGGCACGAGCTGAGGTGCTGGGCCGTGTGAGCGAGAGAGCGGGCGGCGGCCCGAGTGAGCGCGTGCGCGCGAAGGGGAAGGGAAGCGAGCTGGTGGTTGGGCCGAAGGAGAGTAAAGAGGGTGGTGGCCTGTTATGTGGATTTGAGGCTTTTCTTTTATCTATTCTGATTTTTCTCAAATCCCAATTCAAATCAAATTCCAACTCAAATTCAATTCAGGCAATTGCTTTGAATTAAACTCCGAGAAAATGAAAGGAGGAGCAAGCACTTATAAATTCTTATTTTTAGAACTTTAGAAAAGTATTTGGCTATATGTCTAATTATATATATATATTTTTCTACTTGAGAAAATGATTTCTCCTGAATAACCGAAATGATTTTTAGAGCGTATTTTTTGTATGGCCAAAATTCTGAGGGTCTCACAGACATACCCCACTTAAAAATGAGTCTTGTCCTTGAGACTCGCGCTGATCCTCGAATAGGTATGGGTATTTTCTCCTGAGATTGTCTTGTCTCTCCCAAGTGGCCTCACTCTCTATGTGATTGTTCCATTGCACTCGACAGAAGTTGATGGCCTTCGTCCGAGTTCGTCGAGTGACTGTATCCAGGATTTTTGTTGGGCACTCCTTGTAGCAGAGATCTGGCTGCAGGTCAATAGTCTCAAGCGGCAACTCGTGTTCTGGCACTTGCAAACACTTTCTTAGCTGCGATACATGAAATATCTGGTGTACCACTGACAAAGCTTCTGGCAACTCAAGTTGGTAGGCTACTTCGCATATCCTCTTAAGGATTTTGTACGGTCCTATGTACTGAGGGGCTAGTTTGCCTCGTACTTGGAATCTTCGCACTCCCCTCATGGGGGATACCTTCAGGTACACATCATTTCCAGGGCGGTACTGTAGTTCCCTGTGGTGTTTATCGGCATAGCTTTTCTATCGGCTCTGGATGGCTCTTAGTGTCTCTCTAACTGTAGCGACTTTTTCTTTTGCCTCTTTAATAACTGTAGGTCCGTAGAATGATCTCTCTCCTACTTCTGACCACATCAGTAGGGTTCTGCATTTCCTACCATAGAGCATCTCGAATGTTGCCATCTTGATTCGGCAAAGGATAAGCTATTTTCCCAGTTAGCTCCGTAAGTCAGTACACAGGCCCTTAGCATGTCTTCAAGGACTTGGTTTACTCTTTCGGTTTGTCCATCGGTTTGGTGTGGTACGCCGAGCTGTAATCCAGTCTGGTGCATAGGTGTGCATGCAAACTTTGCCTGAAATGTGAGGTGAACTGAGTCCCTTGATCGGATATGATTCTGGATGGTACTCCATGTAGTTTCAAGATGTTATCATTGTACAACTGGGCTAGCTTGCCTCCTCGATGCGTTTTCTTTACGGCTAGCTTTCTTGATCGGATATGATTCTGGATGGTACTCCACTTTTGTTAGCCGATTGACTATGACCCATATCGAGTCATTTCCTTTTGGGGGTCCTTGGGAGTCCTACAATGAAATCCATTGCGATTTTGTCCCATTTCCAAACTGGAATATGCAATGGTTGTAATAGTCCAGCTGGTCTCTGATGTTCGGCTTTTACTCTGTTACAGGTGTCACACCTGGCAACATACTCTGCTATGTCCCTTTTCATGCCATTCCACCAATATTTCTGTTTCAGATCCTAGTACATTTTAGCGGTTCTGGGGTGGATGGAGTAGGTTGAATCGTGAGCTTCTTCTAATACCGTCTTCTGGAGTTCCTCCGTATTGGGTACGCATATCCGGTCATCAAATGATAGTGTTCCCTTGTCGTCTACTCGGTACCCGTGGGTTTTCTCTTCGTCCACTCGTATTCTCTACTCTTGTGACTCAGGATCCTGCAGCTGAGCTTGTCGGATTTTCTCTTCCAGGGTAGGTTGGAGTTCTAGCATTCGAACCTCTCTTGGCGTGGTTATGTGTATGTTTAATTTGCCCATCTCTTGTATCAACTCCGAGCTGATGGGGATTGCTTTTATGGCATTGTTATAAGCCTTGCGACTGAGTGCATCCGCCACTACATTGGCTTTCCCAGGGTGGTACTGCATGTTTTCCAAGTCATAATCCTTTATCAATTCTAGCCATCTCCTTTGTCTCAGATTCAATTCTGGCTGGGTAAAAATGTACCTCAGGCTATTATGGTCCATGTAGATTTTGCATTTGTTACCAATCAGGTAATGTCTCCATATCTTTAATGCGTGCATTACGGCTGCTAATTCCAGGTCTTGCGTCGGGTAGTTCTGCTCGTGTCTTTAGCTATCTGGATGCATAGGCTACGACTCGGTTTTCTTGCATTAGCACACATCTGAGTCCGCTTCGAGATGCGTCGCAGTATACCACAAAATCTTTGTGTATGTCTGGTAAGGTGACTACTGCAGCCTCCGTGAGTCTTTTCTTTAGCTCTTGGAAACTATGCTCACATTTAGCGTCCTATTGGAATTTCTTATCCTTCCTTGTTAGCTCAGTCGTAGGTCTTGCAATCTTTGAAAATCCTTCTATGAATCTTCTGTATTAGCCTGCCATCCCTAAGAAGCTTCTGATTTCCGTGGCATTCCTAGGTTGCTTCCAATCCTTCACTACTCTGACCTTGGCGGGGTCCACTGCTATCCCATCTGCAGTGATAATGTGTCCTAAGAATCCCACTTGTTGCAGCCAGAATTCGTATTTGCTGAACTTGGCATATAGTTGATGCCTTCTTTGGCATTCTAGCACTATCCTCAGATGTTGTTCATGTTCTTCGACACTCCGAGAGTAGATGAGTATGTCGTATATGAATACTACCACAAACTTATCTAGTTCTTCCATGAATATCTTGTTCATCAAGTTCATGAAGTAAGCCAGGGCATTTATCAGTCCGAATGGCATCATGGTGAACTCGAACTGTCCGTACCGTGTTACGAAGGCTGTCTTCCTTATGTCATCTTCTTGGATTTTTAGCTGGTAATACCCTGATCTAAGGTCGATCTTGGAGAACTACTTAGCTCCCTTCAGTTGATCAAATAGATCATCGATCCTGGGCAACGGGTACTTATGTTTTTATAGTCACTTCATTTAGTGAGCGGTAATCTACGCAGATTCTGAAGCTTCCATCTTTCTTCTTCACAAATAGCACTGGTGCTCCCCACAGGGATGAGCTGGTACTATAGTTCGGTGAGTTGTGCTTTCAGTTCTTCTAGCTCATTGGCAGCCATTCTGTACGGGCACTTAGCGATGGGTCTCGCTCCAGGGACTGTCAATCACAAACTCAACCTCGTGGTCTGGTGGCATTCCTGGTAATTCCTCGGAAAATACATCTGGGTATTCTCTCACTATGGACACCGTCTCTAAAGTGGGGGTGTCTAGGTGGCAAATCATATTACTTTTTCTGGCCTTGCGGGGTTGAAATGTCACGGAGATTCCTTGATGGTTGACGGCTATCACTATATGGTCCTCACATGATATGTTTCCCTTATGCTTGGATAACCAGTTCATTCCCAATATAACATCTACCCCTTTAATGTTTAACACTACTAGGTCTGCTCGGAAGGATACCCCACTTAAAATAATTTCTATCCCTAAGTAGCCGTGTTGACATTTCATCATGGCACCCGGAGATTGTGTCATAAGAGGTATTTTAAGTGGTGTTGTGGGTATGTGATTTTTAATGGCAAAATCCGAGGAAATGAACGAATGTGAAGCTCCCGAATCAAACAAAACCGTTGCAATGGTAGAGTTGACTAGGTACTCATGGAGCACTACGTTGTTGGAGTCTCTGCTTCTTTAACAGAGATGTGGTTCACCTTTCTGCGGTTGTAGCTTTGGGTCCTGTGCTGCTGTCCCGAACCTTGGGGAACGTTGCGGGCGACTAATCCTACAGACCTGGTCCCTACATTGTTGGGGTTTTGATTTCCCTGATTCTTGTAGGGGCATAATGCTATCATGTGTTCAGCCTCTCCGTAGCTATAGCACGTCCTGGGGTTGGTGGAGGTCTGGTTGACAGTGGAGTTGCTCCTTGTTGGTGCGTTACTCTGGCTTGGGTTTCGACGTCCTTGAGATGGCAGGTTGGAGTTGGGGGCACGATACTGCATTGTGGGGCGATACTGGGGCTTTTGGGCGTACCCAGTGCGCTGCTTCTTCATCTTGTCTTGGTGCTCCTGGAACTTGCGCTTCAGGTCCCTGGTTTCCAAAGCTAGTGATTCTTCCAGTAGTATGCTCTTGTTTACCAGGGTGTTGAAGTCCTCATATGTGTTGGCGATGGTGTGGGTTCTTAGCTTCCCTTGCAGTCCCTTCTTGAAGTGGTCCTGCTTTGCCTTATCTGTCTTCACATCTTCAGGTGAGTAGCGAGCCAGTTTCATGAACTTCTTGATGTACTGGTTGATGGTCATGGAACCTTGCCTCAGGGTCCTAAACTCGTCCTTCTTCATATCCATGATCCCATCAGAGATGTGGTACTTCCTGAAGGCTTCGTTGAACTCTGTCTAGTTTATGGCAGCAGGGTCTGCTATGGCCTCGCACTAGTTGTCCCACCATTCTGCTGCTGGTCCAGACAACTGATGGGCGGCTAATGCCACTTTCTCCTGGTCACTGGCGGCAACTATCTTCAGCTTCTTGGTGATCTCACGTAACCAGTCGTCAGCTGTCAGCGGGTCTTCTAGGTTCCCCTCGAAAGTCGGTTGCCTGAGTCTCATGAATTCTGACATCTTGGAGGGTCCATGTTGTTGGCACTACCCAAGTGCCCCTTTTATATGTGAATATTACCCCAATTAGATCATAATTGATACTAATTTAGGCCATTTACCTATGATATTGTCTACATATTTGTATATGCGTTGTTTTGGAGCTTTATTGCAGAAACAGGTAAAATTGGTGATTAATGCGATGATGGAGAGGACAGGAGTCCAGAACCGGCGAAAAGCATTGAAGAAGCCTAGTGTGCCGATCGGCGCAGTCCATGAGCCGATCGGCGCAAGGGTGTTTTGGCCCACAAAAGTGACCGAGGCCCATTCCACATGTTTATGGAAGTTTATCTGCGCAAGACACTTGAAGATAGTTGTCTAGAAGATTTATGGAACTTCAAGAAGATTTATGGAACTTCAAGATCTCAACGTGCAGTACAAGACTTTATCTCGAAGGAAAAGGCCCACATGACAGCTGTGGAAGACAGAGGAACCGACTCGGAGAAGAAATCAGAGAAGACACGGCTTGCGCCGATCGGCGCAATCCTGCGCCGATCGGCGCAACCGCCTTATTTGCTAGAAACCGAGTCCTTTACGAGTAGAACCCTTATAAATACTTGTAAACCCTCGCCGTAGAGAGAGGAGGCGACAGAGGGACACCAGATCCGTGAGTTAGAGCCACCGAGGCTTGCCCCGTTAGAATAGATCTCTAGTTGAGTTTCAAGAACCATTAGAGTTAAGAGTTGATCCGTCAAGGTATGCCATCTCGACAGGGATGAATCTTACTCTATGTATCTCAAGGATGATTGAATATGTTGATGATAGTTTTGGTGATTTGTCTATCTTGATTCTATAATCATGCATGTGCTTATTCCAATTGCTTAGTTCTAGGCTAAGTAAGTTGATATTATCTTGATCGTGGTGATTAGGATAGTATTCGGACATTGTATTGATTATGGTTGCTTGATGATGCTAGTAGTGTGGTTTAGCGGTGACAGCACTAAGCCTGCGCAGCACTATCAGATGGTTGAGTAGGGTAAGATACTCGCGTGATTAAGGGTTTCCTCTCGGCAGCGACAAATCGAGAGCCGCTCGGAAAGCAGGGTGGTCTTATTCATTATAGGTTTTCATTGATCTATGTAATTACCCATTATGATGCTATTTAATTAGACTTTCTGGTTACGATCTCTCTAGTAGATATCTGGTTACTCACTTAATAGCATAGGCTTACAAGGCATCTGGCGCACTTTGGCTTTGATTCATTAGTGTGCCGATCGGCTCAACTCCTGCGCCGATCAGCGCAACGACAGATTTACTGTCTGGCGCACCTTTGCGCTGGCCAGTCTCCCCCTCATGCAACCTAAATTCGATAGTAGCTTTGACTAGATCTTCTACTGTTAACTTTTTTTAATTATCTCTAAGGTCCTAGTGGATTCGATAAACCTTGGAATACTCAATTCAAGGGAAAAAGTGCTACAATCATACATCGTCCTCTTGCCGTATATAAGCGGGTGCGTAGGTACGACCAACACATGTCCGCGACCTCCTCCTATGGCCTGGAGTAACTGTAGCTGAATGTTCACGATGTCCTCTACGGTGGCTGGTGGTGGCGGGGGTGGCTGCTCTTCATCTCCATTTCCGTGATTGGTTATTGTGGTGTTGTCCTCAGAGCCGTTCTCGCCATGCTGGTTGTGTCCGTCCATCTTGGATTGACTTCTTTTGATGAAGGGGAGGGAGAGTCAAGCCTATTAGCCTTTATTTCTTAGTTTTTCTGATGTTTATTTATGGCACACAAGTTCACTCAATCAAAGATCCAAATAGCACTCAACCACACAAGCATCATACATTTCTTATCTTACACAATGATTCTAGGCGTACATGATTCATTATTCGTGGTACATGGTTCATGTGCCTAGTACTAACGATCTAGGTCTGGAGTCTAGGGTCTACTCGTCGATGACTTCGATGGGGTCTTCCTGTGATCCTTCCTGAGCTTCCCTCGGTTCCTCTTCAGTTTCCGGGATGGTCTCTTCCTGGGAGTGGCTAGTCGAGCCTGCGGAATTGGTGCTAAAGTCCGTCTCTGAGTCCAAGTTGATGTCCGAGTAGCCTTCTGGGCTCCTCGGGGCGGTAAGGAATGCCATCTCATCCACCCTGCGCTTAATGGCAGTGCGTGTCTTGGGGCTCAACACTGGTGCCGAGTCTGGGAATACGTAGCGTCCACTTGGTAGTTGTATGAATGCCGTTTTCTTGGGGGTGAGTCTGGTCCTGCATTCGGGTGGTGGAGGCATTTCCTAAAGAGTCCATGTAGCCTAGGAGTCGGTGGCTCCTGAGGCACGCCATGTGAACATGGTACTATGTGCCAGCGGAGTGGTGCGTGAGCATGTACTCCTGGACGGTCCATCCTCCTTAGGCTTCGGGGTCTTGCCTTCTTCGAGAGCCTTCTTCAAGTTCTTTATCTCTTCTTGTGCTGCCTCCAATTCCATATGTATAGCGTCCCTCTGGTGGACGACTTCCTCAATGTCAGAATCCTTCTTCCTGATGGTTTCTCCTATCTCAGCTCGAACGACACTCAGTTGCTACTTGAGGGTCTTGATCTCAGCTTTGCTAAGAAGCATTTGTTGAGTCTTAGCTTCCGTTTCTATGTCCAGATGTTGTTTATCTATCCTGAGTGCTTGGGAGCGGTTCTTCTCATCTACCCAGTGATGTAGGAGGGTCTCCGTGAGGCGATCCAATGCTATCAGGTACTCTGTAGTGGCTGCCAGCGTTGGGTCTGTCACCATGCGAGTAGGCCCCCCGAGGCAGAGGGTACGGTGTTCCCATACTGGGTTGCTTGGATCGTCCACTAGGAAGTATCTGATGGCCGTATTGCCTGTTATTTCCAGTCCCTTGGTACAGAGGTATAGCAGGACGTCTCGGGTTAAGATCTGTATGGTGTCAGTGAAGGCAACTCCTTTCTGTCCCATTGTGATGAAGTATGGGTGGACTAGGGTCCCAAAGACCTGACAGGCACGAAGTTCCATCGTGCATCTGGGGACTCCATTCTCCTCATACTCCTGGTATTTATACTGAGGTATCATGAATCTGCCGAATGTCTAGATGACATGTCGCAGGAGCATCGAAAAGCCTTCCACGTCCAAGGCACGGGTGTAAATCCATGCGTTTTCGTCCATCTGTAATACAGGCATCACACTAGTGAGAAGGGGGAAGGGTTTATGGAAGATGTCAAATTTTTATCATAGAGAATGGGAAGAATAAGAGCTTATAGTTTTAGAGGATAGGTATAGTGTAGTGAGGTGTCCTATCATTTGTTAATCCTATAGGTTTCGTCCTACGGTCGAGTATCGGCTCTGATACCATCTGTCATACCCCTATCCGGGATATGTCGTGTATTCCGTACCAATCCCTAGATCAGTACTTGGTACACATATACAAATGATACAAAGTGATACAACAATCTTTATTTAGGTCCATGCAGGGATAATAGAGTCATACAAGTCTTAAATTATAAGCCAAAGGAGAGGCCATGCACGCCCTAAAAGAAAATTACAAGCAAGCTTCTAGGAACTTCCACAGGCAACTCGAGCATAGGACGCAACCTACTCGACAAACTCCTCGGGTGCTTCATCCTCGTCTTCGTTCTCTAGGGGAATTTAGTTAAAGGCAAGGGTGAGTACATAAGGTACTTCACAAGCTCTACCTCTTGCAAGGGGGTAATACATGCATATGTGAAGTGGTCAAGGATTAAGGCTATATCCCAGAGTTTTGCGGAAAAATGCAAATGCTAGGGTTTACTTGTGGAACCAATGGGGCTTTTCAAGAGGGAAAGTTGTTTTATAACTTTTGGTTGGTTGGACCTGAGGGAGATTCAATCAATCCTAGCAGTTCCCACTTTTAGCTAAGCCTTCCGATGCGTAGTCATAACGACTCTGGCACATCATGCCACACCTTCACTAAAACACGGGTTTCACAATACCCATTCACACGTCAAGGAATTTCTAAGAGCCCAATGATTGGTGTGCCATGACTAGTGACAACGGACATCCGAATGATTTAGGGTTAACTCTACAGAGCTTAGTACGTTGTACCCACAGGCTATGTGCTCTTAGCTACGGATCACATAGCGCTCCCACTTCACCCAGGCACGCCCACAAGTCCACCATGAAGCTCAGGGATTCCACCATCATGACACTTAGTCATATCACATCAAGGCACACAACCAACAATTTTTGCCAAGTACCAGACTTATCATCACATCACCGCTCCAATCCCTGAGTCCGTTTCTACTTCGCCGGGTGACACTTCCTTGCTGCGTTACTCAGGATCCGCGTTAGTCCTGCCCATACAAGTTCTGTGGTCATACTGAAAAACCACCAAGTTGAGGTCTTAGCTAGTCGTTTCCTAGTTGGCAGGGCAAGCACTCGTCCACGATAGGTGGACCTACACCGGAGACACCATCACCAAGTACTCTGCACCAATACTAGGAGTCTCACCTGCAGCCACACTATCCCATCCACTTTACCATAACACGTTCATTTATCACCCACCTGTTTCTACACACACACCACCAAACACCACTTTCACCCATTTTGTAAAACTTGACAGTGGAAAGTATGGTGACAAGCGTCATGGGTTCCTAAGCGTATACTAGCAACGTAGCGTTATTATTAGCGAGGCTAATAATAACTTCCTAGGTTTATCAAGGCAGGGAAAAATCAAATGCGGCCAATCAAAGATCTAAAATTCACACCTTATATATGTAGGCGGTACGAACGCTAGTGTTCACACAAATGGGTTTTAACTAAGCAAGCATAAAGTGATAAGGATTAATGCATATAAGAAATAGGCTCTAGTTGGGCGCATTTTTAAAATAATAGGAGCAATCATGATCAAGGAATAGATAGCGCTTGCCTCCTAACGCGTCCTCGAAGTCTTCCTCGTAGTCTGGGTCCTCGGGCTCTTGCTCCTCGTTCTCTTCATTTGCGAAAACGCGAGCTACGCATAAGCTATCCAAACATAAAATGACACATAATCAAAGAAAAAAGCCAAATAGTGAGAAAACCAGAAGTTAAGGGGCGATGAGGTCGGCTTCATGGGTTAGGGTTCGAGACAACGATTCCAGCAGCGCAAGAATCGCTTAAATCGGAGCTACGGTTTGAAAACTAGGGCTTTCGGAAGTTTCAGGGACGTATTTGCAAATTCTGGAATGTTCTAGGGACCTATCTATAATTATAAAATCTTCTAGGGGCTTGGTTGTAAAATGTCAGGGACAAAGATATAATTACAGAAAATTTGAGGTACTTTTCTGTAAAAATGTTGGACTAAAACAGAAATAAGCTAATTATTTATTTATTTTTCTACTTGAGAAAATGATTTCTCCTGAATAACCGAAATGATTTTTAGAGGGTATTTTTTGTTTGGCCAAAATTCTGAGGGTCTCACACCTGGCGACCCACCGCTCGACGCGTCTCCATTGTCGTGACTGGCGACGTTGACGCCCGCCTCATCGGCCCCTCCCCCACTCGCGGCCACCACCGGTGGCCACCGACGCCACGTTACCTCGCTGCGCCGCCCGCGACCGTCCACCATGCCGCCACCACGCTAACTGGTCAGGGCTCAACGCCCCCACCGTCGACCCCACCCACCGCCCTCTTGCTGCCTATGGCCACGACGGCGCCATCGCTGCCGCGCTGCGCCGCCCAGCCGGGCCACGGCCCTTCGTCGGGTCACGTCGGCCGCCCCCCGGGGACCTCTTCCATGGCCAGCGAGGAAAGATGCCCCACTCCCCTGGCAACCCGAACCCCATAAGGATTCATCGGGCGCTGGCGTCAGGGGTGGTGGCCGTGGATGAGGAAGAAGGAGGCGGGGGAGGGGGTGATGTGCGGCGCAAGGATAGGGTCTGGGTAACCAGACCCGATGAATCTCGCTGTCTTCCTACTAGGTGAAGGCCCAGTTCAGCCCAGCGCTACCATGACAGGTACTTGAAGTCGACGAGCAGGCGGAGCAGAGATCTACTGAGGTCTAAAGAGGATCAGTTGGAACATGTCCGAATCATATCAGGAGAAAAACAACTAAAGCGGGGAAGAGTGACCTAGTAAACTAGGGTTTCATGGCCTTGGCGGTGATTAACTCTTACGAGGGATCTTGACTGTCCTCGGCCACCACACATGATCTGTTGGGGTTCAATTTTGTTCAGGTTGATTAAGGGACTGGTTTACCTGGTTTCCCAGGTTTGACGGAGTTAGATCTCAGTGTGCGTGCAGGGGTATTGACCTAGGGCGGGATGGCAACGGAATCTTCAAACTCGAGGACAAGAAAAGTCGGGGGAGATGTTGATGATCTTCTGAAGAACCTAAAGCTGAGTAAAGCAGAGCGCGAGGGAGTGTTCCTGGCGAAGGCAGACAGAGAAGAGCTACCACAGGTCAAGTGGACGACGGTGGCTGCCCAAGCTGTTAACCGACAAGGATTTCAGCGAAGCTTCCCTGGCATCTACTATGAGATCTGCATGGAACACAACTCATGAGGTTACTTTTTGTCCGATAGGAAAGAACTTATTCATTGTCTAGACACTGTGCTTGGGCGATTGGAAGTGCATCATGGAGGGGGGGCCATGAATATTCCACGGATGCACGCTAATGCTCGAGGAATATAATGGCTCAACTATGTTGCCCAAGGTTTTGCCTCACAAGGTGCCTACATGGATTCAACTTCACAAGGTACCGCACCTATACCGCACTAAGGAGATTTTGAAGCAGTTGGCGGGTAGAGTTGGAGGATTGGTAGCAGTGGAGATGAGGGTTATTCCCTCGAGGAAGGGATACTTTTTTTTGAGCAAGAGTGGATTGGGAGGCAGGGAGATCGCAGGTGGGCTTTTTTACGCTATCTCCGGAGGGGTGTGACAACATAAGCATCCCTGTCAAGTATGAGAAGATCACGCGTTTCTGTGCGCACTATGGCCTAATGAACCATGGCCATATGGACTATGGCAATGGAGAGTATACAGATGAGGAGCTTCACCATGGGGATTGGATAATAGTAGAAGGTGAGTCTTGGAGCCTGGGGACGCCACGTGTGAGGAGTGCTCCTTCTACCCCTCGTGATGTGCCCACGGGCCGAGGCCAAGGGGACTGAGGTGGACGCTCAGCTTGGGGGCACCTGGGCTTCACAAACCCTCATGGGGGTCACCGTCCTATGTGGTGGGAGAAGGAGGTGCAAAATAATGCAAGTCAAGGGTCTCGCAAGAGGAACTTAGAGGAGGCTAGGGTTGGTGCCGAAATTGAGGATGAACTGAAAGACACAACCACTAGGCCACTTAAGATTTCCTTGGTGGAGAAGAATGGTGGCTCAGAGAAGTTTCTACGTACAAAAAAAAAACAAAACATGGAGGAAGTGAACCTGGAGAGCCAGTCCACAATGGAGGTGCCTCCACCGCCCCTAGCGTACGTGTCACCGCGTGATAATAAGAAAGTTCAAAAGGAAAACAAAGAAGCAACGACAAACAATGATGGAGCAGGCTCCCTCGAGGAGTACCATGAGCAAAAATGAGTTGCTTAAGTTGGACCTATCGTGGACTTGGCAATGCCGCCACAGTTAAGGAGCTTCATGATCTAGTGAAGAAATTTGCCCCGTCCGCGTTATGTGTTCTAGAAACTCAGGTTCACAAAACACGGATGGAAGGTTTGAGGAGAACTCTAGGTTTTGATAATTCCTTTGCTATTAGCAATTCTGGCCATAGTAGAGGGCTAGGAATTTATTGGAACAATGAAATAAAGGTTGAATTATTACCGTATTCACAATATCATATTGATTCCATCATCACGGAGGGGCCAATGATCCTTGGACAGTGGAGACTTACTTATGTATATGGGGAATCGCAAACAAATGAAAGACATAAGACATGGGATGTATTGAAATTTATTAAATCTTCGATGCACTTACCATGGGTTTGCATTGGAGATTTTAATGATGTGTTACATCGAGCGTAGCATGTTGGTATTCAAGAGCGAAGTACAACATAGATGGCAGGCTTCCGCGAGATGGTAGATGTATGCGGACTTCAAGACCTCAGTTACGAAGGCCGCAGTTGTACCTACAAGAAGAAGGTGGAGGGAGGGACCTACTGCCGTGTGCAGCTGGATAGAGCCATGGCATCACTAGAGTGGAACTCTCGTTTTCCATCTGCAAAGGTGGTCACCTCTCTACAGAGGCTTCTGATCATATTCCAATCTTGTTGTAGTGGCACTTAGCCACAATGTGACAACGACAGAGGGGGATATTTAAATATGAAGTAATATAGGAGCCCCATCAGGAATTTTTAGATACATTGGCGCAGTCATAGTAGAATGCTAGCACCACGACTTGTCTTCAGTTGCTTCAAAAAAAAATTGCAAAGCACATTGACCATGTTATCGACCTAGGATAGAAAAATATTTGGGCATGTATGTCATGAGCTACAGAAAAGGAGGACCTGGAGAGCCTGAGGAATGACCCACTTAGGGTTGGATCGACACAGGCAGAGCTGAAGATTGTTGAAGAGATAAACGAGCTGAATCATAGGGAAGAGATCATGAGGCGGCAGAGGGCGATGATGGAGTGGTTACGGGTTGGAGATAAGAACACCCACTTTTTCCATTTACTTGCCTCTAGGAGGAGGAAGAACCGTATAGTTTACCGATTGCAGAGGTGGACGTTAAAGAAGCTTTGTTCCAAATGTTCCATACAAAGGCTCCGGGCTTGGATGGTTATCCAACACATTTCTTTCAGCGTCATTAGGACTTTTGCAGGAGTGAAGTAATGATAGCAGTGATGAGAGTGATGTGTGGAGAGGATGATTCGGCTAGTATCAACAACACCTTCGTTGTTGTAATCCCAAAGGTGTCTAGCCCATGTTACTTATGCAATGTGATTTACAAGATTGCTTCAAAGGTCTTGACGAATAGACTTATAGTGCATCTGGTAGATATTCTCTCTAAGGAACAATCTGCCTTTGTCCTTGGGCGTTTAATCACAAACAACATCGTAGCCGCGTATGAATGTTTGCATTTGATGAAGAAGAAAAGGCTAGTAGATCAGCAAGTTGAGTGGTGTTATCTACGTGTGATCATCATGTTAAAACTGGGATTTCACCAAGTAAGGGTTGACATGGTCATGCGGCTAGTGTCCTCGGTTTCGTTCTCGGTGTTGTTCAATGGTGAAAGTCTTGAAAGATTGCACCCATCCAGAGGTATACATCAAGGTGACCCTATTTCCCCTTATCTCTTTGTTTTGGCAGCAGAGGGCCTCTTGTGCCTCTTTAAAGCTAGGATTCAGTCATCAGTTTTCAAAGTTGTTAAGGTGGTGTCGTCGGCTCCGATGGTGCGTCACTTGCTCTTCGTGGATGACAGACTGCTACTATTCAGAGCGGATATGGAGAATGCCAAGGAAATCAATGACGTGCTACAATGCTACCACAAAGCATCAGGCCAACAGATAAACCTAGAGAAGTCTTCCATTCACTTCTCTAAGGGTTGCAGCAATTCAGTTAGGGAGGAGATCAAGTCTACGCTTGATGTACACAATGTTTGTTTGAGTGAAAAATACTTAGGGATGCCTACGGATGTTGGTAGCTCATCTAATGGTGCATTCACGTATTTGAAGGACCGGATATGGAAGAGAGTTTGGGGATGGATGGAGAAATGCTTATTGGCGGGAGGCAAGGAAGTGCTTATTAAGTCAGTTGCTCAAGCAATACCAACCTATTTGATGAGTTGCATTAGATTACCGAGAGGTTTATGGCACCACATAAACAGTCTACTTCAGAATTTGGTGGGGCAGTAAGGAAAGAAAAAGGAAACCATGTTGTGTAGCATAGGATGAAATAGTGAAACCGAAGTTCATTGGAGGCTTGGGGTTTAGAGATATTGAGATCTTTAATCTTGTTCTACTCGCAAAGCAAGGATGGCACATCCTTCAGGATGGGAACACACTAAGTGCACGAATTCTAAAGGCAGACTACTACCCGAAGGGTGACTTTTTGGAGGCATAATTTAGGATTTGACCTTCACATATTTGGCGTGTTGTATTGGATGGCAGAGAGGTATGACCCACCGGATAGGGATATGGGAATCGACTGATATTTGGCATGATAATTTGTTGCCCAAGGAGGAGGGGTTAGACCAGTTCGACACATAGCTCGAGTGGCTCCTTTATGGATGTCCGGGCCAATTCATGCAACGACAACAACATGGGATCACCAAAGATTGGGAGAATTATTCATACCATCAGACATAGAGGTGATTCTACAAAACCATTTGAGCATGCGGCGACAAGAGGATTTCTAGGCATGCCCTTACGATAACAATGGTGTCTTCTCAGTGAGGTTGGCTTACCGGATGTTGGTAATTAATAAAGATCATGCAACAGCTTATTTGGAAAACATCCCTAGGAGATCTGATGCTGATTCAGAGAACAAGGAATGGTTGAGGTTATGGAAATTGAAGGTTCCCACAAATATCAAGGCATTCTTGTGGAGGTTGGCCCGTCTTTCTCTACCTTCAGCAAACGTACTTCACACATGAAACATGTGACTCATAGCTCTTGCAGTTTATGCGGTGTGCAAGATTCATGGAAACATGCTCTTCTTGAGTGCAATGTTGGCCGTTCCATATGGGCACTGGAGGCTAAGGAAGTGACTCACATCTAGCCTGCATTGAGGAGGCCAATGCAAAAGCATGGTGGTCAAGCATGGCGAACACGCTTTCAACCAATATTTTAACTAGAGTCACAATTACATTGTGAGCAATGTGATACGCACGACGTAAGACGATCCATGAGGAGTCCTTCCAAATCCTACTATCGACACATTGCTTCATTGATAAGTACATGGCTGATCTGGGCTTGGTTGAGCCGTAGAAAGGAAGTTTGATGCAGCCGAAGCAGAAAGCCCCAATGTGGATCCCCAACTGAAAGACAGTGGTTGTAGCTATTGCATGGGATGCAACTGGTTTATTCATGGGAGCATCAGTGCTGGTGCTCGATGGTATGTTGGACCCAAAGACAGTGGAGGTGATAGCCTGTAGAGAGGGCATGACATTGGCAAGTGATCTTGCTATTCGAAAGGCCCGCTTTGCATGTGATAATATCAATGTAATCCGAAACATCAGAGGAACAGGCATGGGTCATTACGGGCATGTCGTCTGGGAGATTCATGCGGGAGCTCAAAGATTTGAGTCTTTTGATTTTGTTCATGAGGGATGTGACTCAAATGGGGACGCCCACTCACTAGCTAGTGGTTCTATCTACCATGATGTAGGTAGACAAGTTTGGTTCCTTGCACCTTCTGCTGGCATTTGTACCTCTGCCTCGGTTGATTTTAAAGCAGGGGTTATCTAAAAAAAATCAGTTGGAACAAGAATAATGGCTGATGTGAGTATCCAGTCTTTACAAGGTATGAGGTGAGGATGTGAGAAGCCCACATCAGGGGGAACTCAAGCAGCAAGCGCGTCCGGATCTAATATGAATCCTACATAGGTAGCTCTAGTTACCTTCAACATTTTGTCTATTTCTATGCACTACATATTTTTCACTCTATTTAATTCTTATATCTGGAACTAAAACATCATATAAATTGAGATGACAGATGGGGGCAGCTGGTGTGCTTGTCGCAACCATAACCTGGTGTATTACTTTCTTCTTCAAGGGCACACTAAACAAGTTATGATGGATTTGACCATTCTGTTCTGGTTGACTTTTGTTTCACTGTCTCTGCTGGCTTGGTCGCAAGGCCCATGTTGCGTGCTGGCATCAGGTTGGAAGGATCGAAGGCATACCGAGAGGGGGGGGGGGTGAATTGGTAAGCCGACCATTATCAACAAATACTTCCATTTCCATGATCAATCCAAGCAATCATTGCCACCTAACAATTTTAGGAGACCAAGACCCTACACATGCTAGTGTTCATGATTAATGCGATCCGGAAGCTAGGCCACACTAGCCTATGCAAGCCTTAGTTCAACCTATCAACTATAGCACACAATTGTACAATACTAAAGAGAAGGGTCAAGCAATGCTCATGATTTTTTTCCCAAGGTCTCGAAAGGATGGCACCTTCCCCTACTCCTCGTTGGACCACTCCCGTCGAAGTGCTAGTCCCTCCCGCCACCAAGTGGAGTTCTCGCACACGAGTCCGCAATTACTCTCGGAGTGAAGACATGGTTGCATCACCGCTGCCACCAAGGCACAAGCTTGCCTCCCTCGAGAACTTGCTGGACTCCCTGAGCCGACATGGGTGCTCACTAGCGATGCTCCTTTCAACGGCGAGCTCAAACCATATTCAAACGTGTGAAGACCTTCACAACTGATCATAATAGGCTCATCACCGATGCCTAACTGGTCTAGGTCTCACTATAAACCAAGAGTAACAGCCTAGAACACACTAGCCTTAGATGTGTATGGATGCTCAAGTTACTCTCTCTAGCACTCTCAAGATATCCGATACCTCCTCCTAGTGCTCTCCTCTTTTTCTCTTGGCTCCCTACTAATGCTCCTAGCTATCCCAATGGCCAAGAGAGGTCTTCAAGACCCCAACAACGAGTTTAAATAGGCTTCCAACCTCAAGCTAGCCATTGCTCCATGAAATAACACTTCTAGACATACAGACCATAGAGTCCAGTCTCTCTGAAGACCGAACCGTCCGGTCTTCACTAGATGGCTCCTCCAGAGTCATTGCTCATCTGTCCCTACTACTTCCTGTATAGATTAGACTATTCGGTCTGTAGACCAGATCGTCCGGTCTCTCTTGTTCCTGTTCATTCTAGAGACGGTGTCAAACTACTTCCTCTCTATTCTCCTTCCCTCCATACAGACCAGACTGTCTGGTCTTGACACCGAACTGTCTGGTCTCTATGGGTCTCCGTGCCAACAGATTCCTCTCATCAACTCTTCTCTGAACTGGACTTCTCGCACATGATAGGACCGTCCAGTATCCACAACCCCTCTGTCCGGTCTCCATCTCCAGAAGCTGAAACTCCTCATCTTCGCTTAACTTCGTTTCCCGGATTCATCCAACAGCTCCTTGGCTTCTCCACTGCCACCTAGTGCGTTGTGATTTCACTGAGCATCCATGCACATTCCTGACTAGCATGACCTAAGAGATATGACCTAGACCCTCTTGATAGTCTGGTTTTTCCTATGAACATGGGCCCTAACAACTAGACAAGTCTTCCAAACACTTGCTTCTAGCTTGTTCTTAGCCTTGATCCATCTCCAACAACCCTTGGACTCCATCAAGCTCATCAAGCCTCCATGCTTATGGTCATTGTCATCCACCGCCAAAGGAACCATCAAGACGAGGACATCACTTATATGGATATACAATACACTCCTCCAATTCTGGACTTGCAAGGTCCAATGACTAGAGCTCGTGCACAACGACTTAATTTAGAGGTGAGCTCGTTTCTACGTTCATTGTTATATGTCACTTTTGAGAATGGTTTGCAACCTAATGATTATATTATAATTAGGAACCATGAAGAGGACCAGGAGATGATGGGAGAAGGACTTGGGAATGTGGAGGACCAGCAAAGACGTGGAAGCCAAGGTGGAGGCCCAATTTAAACCAACTTCAAGTCTGTTTCGGAGCCCATGACCAGTCTGCACTAAAACGGACGCCCAGGACACATACTGACTCAGTTTTGGACACTTTACATATGCACAGAAAGATAAGGAGAATACCTTTCCAGTTCCACTGATCTCATGTCAAAATTCATCCGGAGTCAATAGGAATCATCAAAACAATAGAGGGTCCAAAATCTGTCCCGACACTGCATCATCTTTTTTTGGCCTTTGGTCCTTGTATCCAGTTGAGCCCAATTAGGGACACATCTAGAAGGTCTTGCATGACCCTATGGTATTAATAAACAGACTCCACCACTCTATTAGCTTTTGGGTTTTGCTTAGATTAATTCTGTTCATATACAGTGTTGTCGTTCATCGGTTTGTGAGACCCCAACTTCGTGAGTTTAATCATACATCTGTAATTTGGTTGCATTTTTCTTTGTCCTTGCTTGTGTTCTTGATTCACAGGCAAGGATTAGCCTTCTCGGCGAGGTCAATCATTCTTAACGGTTGATAACTAGAGGAGACATTATGCTGCGATTGTGAGGTTCTGAACGTGTTGTTTAGAAGCCTAATTGATTTGTGTTTTGCCTCCGCCAAATCAAGATTACTAGAACCTTTCGGAAAATTGAGAATCCTTTTCCACGTCACATCATCAATAGGATTTGTAGTAGAGTAGACTATGACTCCTGCATACACAACACTCATGTAGATATTAGCTCATATTTTCATAGTTGTCATTAATTACCAAAACATTCATACCTTGGAGATCCAATCATCAATGGTCATGAAGCTTACAATCTCCTCTATTTGGTGATTGATGATAACCACTACTTATAATAAACATCAAGGCTAAAAGAGCTATATTATGATCAAGAGGAACCACAAAGGAACAAGAAAGAATGATCAAGGTCCAACTCAATTCAAGCAACATCAAGAGCTAAAGAGTAAAGAAGGAAAGCACACTCTAGATGATATGCATACATGTCAGGATAGATTGCAATTAAATAAAACATAAGAACATGTAATGCAAGACAAGATGATGATATGCAACAGGATAGCATGAATGCATAAGAATTAAGAATAAGCAATCATCATCATGGATACATACATAGGCATACAAGGATACAAGAAAGAAGGCAAAGCCAACGCGTATGTAAATAAACCAAGTGAGATTATGACAAGTCAAAAACACAAACAAATGAAAAATATGACTCATTAAAATCCATGAACATCGATGAATGTCTCAAAATAAGAACCAAAAGTATCTCCCATCAAAACCAATGTATACTCCCCCTGGATACAGGCTACTCTCTCTTGATCATGACACAAGTCAGACTCCCCCTAGCTCTATGACTTCTCCCTCTTTGGCAAGAAGCACCAAAAAGAGAGGGAAAGACTACTAAGAGCTCGAGGTCAAAGGAGGTGGTGGTGTAGCAACGTCTACCGAAGGCTCTACTCTGGGCTGCTCTGACGGCTACTCCTGTGCTGGATCTTGTTGCTTAGACTGAGTCTCCATCACCTGAGCACCAAGCTGCTCAAAGTAAGAAAGATCCTCTGGTGACTCTGACTCTCTCCCTTGAGCTCCCCCTAGAATAGTGGTTGTCCCTTGTGTAATAAAAACCTGAAGGAGACTGAGGTTGGCCATGTCCTGCTGTGAGAAGCCTCCATGAACCAGATCCTCTGCTATATGCAGTTTAACAAGAGAAGTGTCTATTATAGAAGAAGTTGGTGTTGAAGGTGTAGCTGTATCTGTCTATGGGGCTGCCTGAGTAGTGTGAACAATCTCTGAAAATACCATACTCCTGACTGGCTGCTTTGCTTTGGTGGTGGGCGGTCCTGGTGTCTGAGCTCCTGCAAACTATGTAGGAGAAGAGGTGAATAGTGCATACAAAAAAAGCCGGACAACGGGGAGAACTGTGAAGCTGAGTGAGAAGTTCCTCCTCCCTCTGTCTAAAACTCCCCTGGTAGTGAAGGCGCGATGCTGCTGGACTATGCCATCATCATGGACATGAAGGCGCCTCTCTGTGTCTGGAGTTGCTGTAGCTGCTGGAGTGAACCTGTTGCTGAGTGTGGCACTCCAAGCTACTGGCTGATGGACCACATGTAAGCTCTAACACCTGACTCACTAGACGAGCCATCATCCTCATCTGCAGTGCCTGCTGCTTTGCATGCATCCTCAAGATGTTCATCACCGCTCGTCAGTGGTGCTCTAAATGAAATCACCAAGACGTCTCATATCACTGCAATCTTCAAAGAGTGAGCCGCCTCAGAAGCTACTGGCGGAGGTGCTGCTCTGATACTGGTTGACTCAGGAACAACTACCTCTGGATGAGCCTCCTGCTTGTGAGTGGATGGCAGCGACTCATGCTCCTCCGTCTACTAGCTGGTAGCTGACTATGATCCCCTGGGTACGCGAGAACTGTAGCTAGTGGTAACCTCGGGAACGCCTCATACTGCTCCTCCGTGACTAGTCCAAGTCTCCTTAGAAGATAGCAAATATGTGGTGCATAGATTAGGTGACGTCCACCAACTCTCTCAGATATAACCTCCTCCATCTCTGCAATCAGTAAATCTGTCCAGTCAAAAGTCTGTCGTTGTAGCACAGCTGTAACTGGCCACTGGTGTAGCAACATGAAATCCTCACTGTAACCAGACCTAGGGATGATACTCCTGATGACTATCGCTCTCACAACCCTCCCCTCAGTAGTGAGTCTCGTAGGACGCCTGTCAAAGCCTGGGGTGTGTGGTGGCCGAAAGGCAATCGAGACCATGTCTATCACATTGGTGGATTTGGTGTCAATTAATTCTCTCATCTTTCACCCTCACCCTAAGTTAACAAACGGAACAATGAGGATGGTTTGATAGTTTTATAGAACGCTCTCTCATGTTGCAATTTATAGTAGAAAAATCTCTATTCAGTCTAGTACACATATGAACTATGTTTTATATTATGTATGAGATAAATTGGGCTCTAAAAGATGGAATTAGGAGCTACATATCACATTAAACAAACAATAAATTTGCTAGTAAAGCCAACAAATAGTAGGTTACTTCCACTGTTCTTATATTGTTGCTGTTATGACAGCAAATCAACTTAAAATTTGTATTAGTTTTGTTGTCAATTTGAGAAGGATTAGCTTAGAGCATCTCCAGCCCGACCTGCATAATTGAGACCGTAAATCTCATTTGCAGGTCGGGCAGCAAAAAATGCGGGGCACAAATTCAGTTCGAGCTCTAGCGGTAAAAGTATGCCAAGCCCCCAATTTCTGATGGACCCCATCTGTCAGTGGAACCCTCTTTCTTCCCCATCGAGCTGTGTCGATGCCTAGCCCGCAGCACAACCCCTCCGTGCTTGCCGCCTCGCGCCCCGCTCTACTCCGGCGCCGCCGTGACCGTGTCATTGCCCCCAGCCCCGTCGCGCTCGCCCCCGTCTCGTCCGTCTGCGGCGCCGTCGTAGAGTCCTGCCGCGCCACCGCCGGCGCATCGGGGTATGGTAGAAGGCCTCGCAAAGCCAGGGCCCACCCCGGAGCCATGGTCGTGCCACTGGTAGTTCCCAAAGCCACGCCCGCGGCCGACGCCATGGCCGCCCCCACGCTCGCTCTCGACCTCCCGGAGACGACCCGACGCTCGTGCCTGTGATTCGAAGCCCGCAGCCTCCATTCGGTGCCACATCGAACAAGCAGACCCTCTCGGTGGCAGATGGTGATGGCGCGGTGCCGGTGCCTGGCCTGGCGAAAGAAGTCGGCGGCGGCAAGAAAAGAGGCGCCCGTACATGCTTGCCGCAGCGGGAGGCAACGCGGATGGGAGGTGGCAGGGGGAGAGGTGGCGCGCCGGGTCGGCATCTTGGGGAGGGGAGGCGCATCTGCCAGAGATGGAGAAGGGGCGGCGCGCTGGCCGGAGGCGGGGGAGAGAGAGAGGAGAAAGAAAGGCAAATGGTAGAGAGAGGAGAGGGGAAAAGAAAAAAGAAATAAAGAAAATAGGTGAGACCCATATTAAAAAGAAAATAGAAGGCTCCAAAACTTGGGGCTGGGCAGGGGCAATTTGCATGCTCATGAATTTTGCATGCGCAAATAGGAGCCCTGCTGGAGTAAATTTTTTTGCTTGACATGCAAAATATGTGATGGGGGGCTAGATGGTGGCTTATGCTGGAGATGCTCTTATAGTGATCCTCCTAGTAAAGCAAACGTTGGGGCAGAGCTCCAAAGCAGCATGCTGGATCAACGACGGTTCTGGGAAGGATTGTATTAGGACCATTGAGAAGGATTAGCTTACAGTGATCTCCTAGTTCTAGTAAAGGAAACGTTGGGGCAGAGCGCCAGAGCAGCTTGCTGGATCAATGAAGGTTCTGGGAAGCACTCCTGACCACGAGAAATGGGAATGTCCCGCGTCGAGTCAGACACAGGGCAATTAAACCACGACAAGGACATTTCCAATCTCTCGCGCCACTAAACCGTTTCTCCCGACCATATAACGTGGAGACTCGTATCATCATTCATCAGAGCGCTATCGGAGGAGGGCCACGAACCATGGCCACTTGCAGAGAAGCGACGCCGCCGCCGAGCGTTCACAAGCCTGCTGGCTCATGGGGCGGCGGCGGCGGCGGCGACGACGACTCCGAGCTCGACGTCTTCGCCGCCGAGCGCTACTTCAACGGCGACGACGCGCTGTGGAGCGCGCGCTCGTCGTCGTCCTTGTCGTCCGCGTTCAGGACGGGGACGACGCACGACCAGGACCGGTCCGCGGTCACCGCGACGGCGGCCACCAGCTCGTCGGAGGCCAGCTGGAACAGCCGATCTGCGCTGCTGCCGGATGGGAAGTTGCTCGACGCCGCCGACATCGCTGTCCCGACGAGCATCACCGAAGCGGAAGGAAGTGGGCGGCCTCGAGGAAAGCCATTTCCATCGTCGTCTCATTGCCTGCGACGGTGGATTCTCGGCGTGGCTGGGTGCGGTTGCGTCGGTGGTGATGGCGACGAGTCAGCGAGCGGTGACGAGCTGTCCCCCGGCGAAGTGGAAGACGACAACTTTGCCGGCGTTGGTGGCGAGAAACTTATTAGCGAGGGAGCGGGCGAGCTGTTTGAAATCAAGGGGCTTGCCGTCGTGGACGCCGAAGAATCCGTGACGGTAAGGCCGGGCAACTCGGGTGAATTTTCCACGCCACCAATCTTGAGTCGTGCAACTGTTGCCGCTCCATTATTGCACGAGCAGAGGCGTAGATCCTTCGAAATGCTCCGACCCATTGGCGACATTGGGAGCGCACTCGTGCCAACCAAGGAAGGCCCTGCATTCACAATCGTCGCCGGAAACACAAGTGGGCTGGGCATTTGCCGGCGTGACTCGAGCGAGGACGACATGGCGCCCAGCGAGGTGGGGTGCGTGTACCCGCCGAGCGAGGCGAGCGTCGCGTGGAGCGTGGTCACGGCGGAGGGTGCTGCCTCCTGCAACTTCTCCAGCGCGGCGTCGGGGTACTACTACCACTTGAACGGCGCCTTGCGGCACGGCAATGTGAGGAGCGACCGGAGGAGGAGAGGCAGGGTCAGCAACGGTGGCGGCTTGCTGACCTGTATGGGGGACAAGGCCGTGGATGCAGTCAGGCCAGCTCATAGTGATGGCCGAAACAGGCCCGCTGCAGGGTACTCTGTTGTCACGCGCCGCCAGTAGCAAGGTACTAGCTCCGTATTTGTTTTTAGATGTATAGGACAACAATTCTAGTTCTTTTTTCAACTAAAATTCTTATCCTATCCTAAGAATTTCAGAGCTGAGAGAACATAGATTAGTATTACAAATTTTACATTGATCATATGATGTTCCAATGACATAAGAAAAGATATGAAGGAATTTGGTTGATTGCGGAAGCATGCAACGCTCAGTGAGTTGAGCTGTGATGTGTGGACAGGGCTGCCTGCAATAGTTGCGGTCGTGTGATTTTAACTGAAATTTCAAGGTTTATTTATGTCTTTGTGATAAAAAAAAGGGAGCAAGGCGCTTGTGTCAGCATACCATAGTTTATGAGCATTGTGTGCCTGTAAAACATCACAATATCTACCTTGTAGCCTCAAATAACCAAATTCACGAATATAGCTCGTTACGACAGGTACACGTAGGCTGTCTAATACACTGTCTCATGTATTATTATATAAATTTTTTGATGATATAGAAAAGAGAGAGCGATAATTAAAAGAGATGGTTGTTTTAAAAAAGCAATCATCTCATGTGCTAAAATTTAAGAGTATGAGACGGCTTTCAAACTATTATACAAGTTTCAATGCTCTTTATACCTATATATATTATTTTTATATTTAAAAATAAAAATATATATAATTAATAGAAGACAACTAATAAAAGTATTTATTATATAAGTCGTCTCATAATCCGTCTCAAGCGTATAAATAGTCTTGGATGTATGGCTTCAAACTGGCGAGCTAGCTCGGCTCGACTTGGCTCGGCTTGGTAGATTTTCAAGCTGAGGCAAGCTCATGTTTCAGCTCGGTATGTCATCAAACCAGCTCGAGCTGGCTTGCGAGCTGGCAAAAGATGTAATGTCTAAACAAAAACTCCAGCTCCAAAAATGCATGACCTAGCCTACTACCTCACGTATTGTTTTAGTACAATTTACTTTTTTCATATCCTCATTTAGATGATGATGGTGGTGGCAAACTGACAAGCTTCTGACCGTGAATCAAGTGTTGAAAACTTGAATCTTAGTATGATTTATAGTTATCTATTTAAGTTTTTGAATATATGTTTTTGGTCTAGTAATAAATATCTTGATGTAAGACATGGGTTAACTTAAATCTCAATTATTTTGAATATTTAAGCTATTTTTTATCAATATATATTTATTATAGACTGAGCTTTTGAGCTAAATGAGCTAGCTGAGCTCGTATCAAGCTGAGGTGAGCTAGTGTTCTAGCTCGTTTGAATTATAAGTCGAGTCGAGCCAGCTCGATTCACTTTCTAGCTAGTTCGAGCTGAGCCAAGCTGAGCTGAGCTGGCTCAACATCCAGACATACATGTAATGCTTGAGACGACATATCAGATGAAATTATTATACTTGCTCTTATAAATTGAAAAAGAGTAAGTGAGAAAGGTATCTCATATTTACATGCATGACACACATATATAGAAAATGTTTACTTGTATCAAATATTCCGTTCGAACGAACACGTCAACGAGAGGAATGGGACTCATAACATGTATTGCCCATTTTTCTTTTTTTAGAAAGAAATAGTGTAACGAAGATTTTCTATGCTACTCAGTTTTTTTATGAGGATTTAATGTTAGTGAAATTGACGTGTCACCTACCGAGCCATAGAATGGCCATTCTTGAGTACTGTCGGTTGTGCCGAAAGAGAACCACAAAATTTTGTGGTATGTACAGGTTATGAAGGAGAAAATGACTGTTGTAGCCTTTCACTCACTTACCTACGGAACCAACTTAGACTTACTTTTGACCAGTGTCGGCTCACTTGAGCTCAAATAATGTTGTAGCCTTTCACTCACTTACCTAATGTTGAGGCCCTTTAAAAAAAAATCTTTTTTGAGCTCTAAGGATATATTTTTTTGAGGTAAATAAGAGCTTTATTTCTTAACTTGAAAGAAACATTTACAACATTATTTGTAACATGTTCTTGATTTTTCAACAACTAATAAAAATATTATATTTGTATAAGAAAAAATAGCAAATATGAAACTTCAAAGAGAAACAAGAATTATGGTCTGTTCATCTATCGGCACTGCCGATTGACCATCCGTAGTGGCCATCGGCACTGTTGATAGTACTAATAAAATTTATTTAAATCTAATTTCGTAGGATTTTTAGGTTTGCCTATCCGCTTCCCCCTCTACGCAACTTTCAGAGTTAGAGCATCTCTAGCAGGAGCGTACAAAACAAGCCCCTACTTTTTTATTTAGAAGTCGGCATGCAAATCTAAGCATGTAAAATTTGCAAATCTGAACATGTAAAATTTTTTCTAAACTCCGGTGGTAATACCAAAAACCAGGCTCATATTCACCCTTACAAGCAGGACCCACAAGACAGAGACTCAAAACAACTCCCGTATGCAAGACCCACACATCAGTGAGAGGAGCGAAGGACGACTAGACGTGGCGGCGAGCTGATGGCAGAGTGGCGGTGAGCTAGCGGCGGAGCTGCGACAGGTGCGAAGCGAGGAGTGGTGGAGAGCCAAGGCGAGGAAGGGGGGGGGGGGGAGGGAGGTTGAGCGCCGCCCATGCTTGAGCCCCCGGCGGCGCCTGCTAGCGCTGGGCCTCCGGCGCTCGTGCTCGGCCTGCGGCTCCCGCTGACGCACTCGAGCCCGCCCACAGTGTGCCCTCCCTCGGCTCACCTGTAGTAGGAGGGGAGGGAGGCGAGCGAGGCTCGAGGCGCGACCAACCAGAGGGAGGATGGTGGCGCAGATAGGACAGAGGAAGGCGGCGGCGCGGCACAGCTGGAAGAAGGAGGCGGCGCGGCGAGCTTCAGTGTGGTGGGGGGAGGGAAGCGGTGCGCCTGGCCGGCGATGGTTGGAGGGAGGTGGCGTCGGTGTCGGGCACAAGTGAGGGGGGGGGGGGGGCTCCAGGTAGAGGCGGGGGAGGGACGGCGCATTGGTCGGCGGTGAGAGGGAGAGAAGAAAGAATGGGAAAAAGGGACAGAGAGAGGTGTGGAGAAAAAATAGAAATGAAAAAAAAATGGTGACCATATTTTGGACGGTGGATAGGAGGTTCCAAAACTTAGCGCTCGGAAGAAGAATTTGGGAGCCAATAAAAAATGCATGCCTAAATAGGTGTCATATAGAACAGACTTTTTTCGTTTAACATGCAAATTTTAAGATAAAGGCTTACATGCATGCATCATTGGAAATGCTCTTACCAGACGTCCTCCTCTCTTGGTCGTTGTAAACGATGATACAGGAGACTGTGTAGTTACTGTGTCCTTGAAAGCTAAGGATCGCATATAATATGTTTGACTAGCAATGTGCCCGTGCGTTCTCACGGGCTTGAACATTTTAAAACTTTGTTTTTCAGTTTTTTACTACTATCTGATTATATTTTTCTCCTCTACCGAACAGGACGCCCACCGAATATATGTGCTCGATCTTTTGTTCATGGTGACGTCGATTGATGACAAGGGCCTCGAATCATGTCGTTGTTGGCGACATGCTCGCCGACAGCGTCGAGGACCACGCCGAGCAGGTCCCGCGGTGGCCTTGTCCAGCAGCACCGCCATGCGGAGCTCCATGTCATCCCGTCATGTCTTCACGGAAGTGTGAACGTTGATGGCGGTGTGGAGGAGGTGGCGTAGGAACGCCGTCGGGAGCGGCGTGTAACCGGCCGAAGGGAGCCTCGAGAACTTCCATCACGGCCAAAGGGAGCACCGAGCACTTCCATCACGCAGAGTTCGGCGAGTGTGAGCTCTGCGATCACTTTCGGCCTGAATTAGATTCTTTTTATTTCTCGTTATAACAGACACTGACCAGATCGGTTACATATTGTTTTCCTTTTCTTTTTCATTTTCTTTTCCTTTTCATACGCTCATTTTTTCTTTTTCATTTACTTTCCTTACGTGCATCCATTTTTTTTTCTTTTCCTTACGCATATCCATCTAGCAGAATAGGAGGACGACTCCACCATAGTTGGAAGACTGGATTTGTGCTTGCATCTTTTTTAGCAACTACTATATATGTAGGTGGCTTATGGCTTATGAGTTTGACGATTTGTTTTCTGGCTCATGAGTCCGATTTATTTATTTTATGTAAACTGAGTCCGACATGTACTAATGTCCGTATCTAATGCAACAGTCGGTTTCTACGAAAGGCTTGACAGTTGCTATAAGTTTCAGTTTTTCTACAATTCATCTAGCAATGATATTGTTTTCCCTCAATAATCTACTGTATTGACTCTATCTTCTTATGTAGCATTGATATAGCCATAAATAAACTGATGTCAGGTTATCTCGATCACACAGAACTTCCGAAGCTCTTGTTAGTGTTCAGGCCAGCGTATTATTTGACAACATCAAAATCCTAATGCTGACTTCTGACAGAGAAAACATTACGGGCATACTGTACTACTGGCGCTTGTTTACCTAGCTGATCTCCCATCGACATAGCTAGGAGCCTCAGATAGCACTTCCAATTTGCCGATGACCATGTAAGGCGCCCCCTCCACTGCACCTAATGTGCTGAAGGACCGCACGATCCACAAACTTACACAACAACAAAAAATATCAACAATCACTCATACACAGGCACGATAATCAAAACGACGGAAGACGGCTCCCACTATTGGAATTGGCATGCATGGACCCCCTGTCGTGTGCATACATGATGCCTCATCTCAGTCTCAGCCTCGCTGCTGAACCAGGATATAGATGCAACCATGACATGGCATGTTATGGAGGAAGACACTTGGAGATTAGACATGGTGCACCAGCAATACTTTGAGCAGACGACCACCAACCAGGTTCCAAGGCCTTGCCCTATTTTTTTGATACGCAGACCTTGCCCTCGTGACCCTCAAATACAAAAAACAGAATAATGTTGTCATTCATGCGATACATCAAATTCTCGCAGATCATTGATATATATGGCTTGTATCACAAGTGAGCAGGCGCTGGGGACTATGTTGTTGTTAAAGCAATGATGGAGGATGAAGTAGACGACATATGCCGCTGTGATCAGCTGAATTCTATGCCACCTCCTCGTTGTCGCATACCTCTCCAAGACAGCATCGATCCCCTCTTTAATTTGTTGGCGAAGGCGTCGCCCAGGCAGCGAGCCTTGGTGAGGACGACGCTGTCCTTGAGCGCAGTGCAGCCATCCTACTCGAGATTGGGCGTCGTTGGGTGTCCGACCTCCACGCGCCGCACAAACGTCACGCATGTGGATGCTGCCACGGACTTGGGACAGTGGGGACCGGAACCACAATAGCAACAACACTACGTCACTCATCTCGGCGGCCCACAGCTTGTATCTTCAAGGCTCCAGCGATTTGGGCTGTTTCCTCTTCTCTTCGACACGCAGCCCAGCTTCCCTCTCTTCTTTGGATCAACCCAGTGCAGCGTCTGAACAGTTGGCCCAATTGGCCTGTTTATCCCAACCAAACAGTGTCTTCTTCTTCCTCTCGTTATTATTGTCGGCTCCTGCAGTCTGCCATGACAAAATACTCATGGTCCTATTTAGTAAATCTAAAGTGCACCAGGCTCATATACAAGCAAAATGAACTCCATTCAGCCTCCTCAATCGTTCTCCTTTATCAAAACCTCATCGGACTCCACAAACTCTAAATAATCCTAATCGGACTCCAACCATATGTAGAAGCCTAATCGGAGGACGACATAAGGACTCCATGTTACATACGATTGCGGACACGAAGTGGACGACCGCACCTCAATTAATAGGTTGTATATAAAGATTATAAAATCCATTTCAAACTTACCAAAAAAAAATCTATCTCAAACTCCTAAAATTTAGCACAGAAGGAGAGGTACGTGCAGGAGAGCATGGTAATCAGTAAAAAACGTCGATGCGCATGAGGACTACAACTCATGTGCTTGAGTTGTAGATACATATGGCTTATAAATTAAATCATGCAGATTTGCCCTAAATACTCTATGTACCAATCATGCCGATAATCTCTACAATCTATTAATTAAGGTGCGGTCGTCTATTTTATGTCCACAAAGTTAGAGATTGAATCCAAATCGGTTTCGTAACTTTCATATCAAGTACGAAATAAAAAAATCATAACTCCCTCATACGGAGCTCAAATGAGGCAAACTCGGACTCTATCATGTAGCCCGCGAAAAGTTCTACAACTTTGGTATTCAACGGAAGTCCAAATCTTGCCGTTTTGGTTTTTAAGTATGCGATGCAAAAATATTTGTTCTGATTCGGACTCCTCTATGCAGGTCTCTGTGTGGGACCTATATCTCTTAGCTCTGAAGTCTAAATAATATGATTCACATATGTTTCGAAAATGGCTCGACGAGATCTACAATTTTTGTGTTTTAACTTTTCTCACTAGAGCAAGTCTTCAAGTTCAAAATTATGTTGCAATGCAATGCTATTTCTGGATTACGTGAATTGATTTTTTCCTTCCGGATAAAGCTTCTAGAAATCTTTAGTCATTGGGCCATGATCTTGACCTTGCGTTGGGCTTCATGAAGATCCAGGGGTGTCTTGTAGGCGTCATAGTCTTATGGAGAATCCTCTTTGCATGGCGAGTTGGGCTTCATATCGATACTTCTTATATTTGAGTGTTTTTTAATATGATGTCACTTAATTTTATAATATAGCACTCAAATGACACTACATGTGGAAATCATTAACATTAGAGGTTAAAAAACATATTTATGATAAGAATATGATAAAAAATAGTGAAAATTGTTATTTTTGACATATAAAATGATATACTAAGAAGCACCAACGGTAATACAAATATGATCTTTTATATAAAATATCAATAATATTGTATATATCTAATAATTATATTATGTAAATAATTTATATTTAAATCATAGCGAGTGTTTTATTTTTTTAAGCCTATAGCAACGCACGGACACTTTGCTAGTAAAAAGCTTTATTTGTAGTAGTCCGGAGATAAGAAAACGCATTGTTCTTCGTGGAGGAGGCGGCCATGGACGGCGTAGCTTCGCAGCCGTTGACCAGCAGCGAGTTCGACGTGACCCTTCCTGAGTCTACTTCCGGCCTGGTCCTGAATGACCTCGTCAAGTTCAACTCCAAAATCCCTCATGGCGACCGCGGGGCGCGGGCTCGTGTTCTTCAACCTGTTCCGCAACAGGCCGGCAGGCAAGCTCCCCGTGATATGCGTAGACGGCCGGTGGTGTACGTGGACGAATCCGGCCTCACCGTGGTGGACAGGAGCTACCTACGTCCGGGCTATGCCGTTGTCTCCACGTCCGCCGATGCCGCGGGCCAGATCGGGGTCGTCACGGACGTCACCACGACTCTGGACCTCGATCGTCGACCAGCTCGGCGACAATAATAATGGCCATCAGCCGGCGGCGGTGGTGGCGACAGGCGTTTTGCCGGCGGAGGTGCGCCGCGTCAGGGAGCTCAGCATTGGCGACTACGTCGTGTCCCGGTGCGGGAAGTGGCTCGGCCGCGTTGTTGAGGCTCCCGTGGTTGTTGACGTGGCGTTCCATGACGGCGCCACGTGTAGGGTCTCCGGACCAAGAGACAAGTTGCAGGTCCTCGGCGGGTTGGCGCGGCCCGTCACCAACACCTTCTTCTACCCGGGCCAACGCGTCGCCGCCGACGCCGACCACCCGTCGGCCTTCAGGTCCGCCCTGTGGCTCACCGGAAGCTGGCAGCAGAACCATGTTGAGGGCACCGTTGCGAACGTGCAGATGGCTGAAGTGCTCGTGTACTGGGTCGCATCGGCGAGCTGGGCACCAAGTTGGACCTCGTCAGGGCCGGCGTCCGCGCCGCCGGCGGCGCGGCAACGTAATCCGCACGACCTTAAATTCTTCAGCTCCACCAACGAATGCAGCTGGGGCGCCGGCGATCACTGCTACTTTCGCAACCCGAGGAAGCAGCGGCGGAGTCACGTGGAGGAGATACTGGAGCGGCCCATGATTGTCGCGGACACCCACACCACCGCCGACGTGCTGTGGCAGGACGGCACCAAGCAGCGTGGCGTGCCGTCGGCGTCACTCGTCCCCTTCGATGTGTTGAATGATCATGAGTTTTTCCGTGGACAGCGAGTCGGCGTGGTTCAAGACCACAGCACAAGGCGGCGCCGAGGTGGAGTGCGACGACGAGATCGTGAGCGCATACGATCTGGCCCACGTGGATTACGACCAGGATGTCTTCTATGGAGACATTGTCGTGCGGCCGTTGCATAATAAATCAGCTACCGGCGATGGAGGCAGCGAGGAGACCGCCAGCGATCTATCATGTGTCGGACTTGTCATTGACCTGTGTGATGATGGAGACATCCATGTAAAGTGGGGCGACGGAACCACGTCAAAGGTATATATCCTCGATGCATCTATTCTTTTTTGAGATAGACAAAGGGCTGAATGTTTCCTTTTTTTTTTTGAAAAAACATGATGATAGTATAAAACAATACTCTCAGTTCCATCCATAATGTTCAGGGAAAAAAATAAAAAAGTTTTACAAAATTCGACAATAACATTTGCTAGATATATGAACTAAATGTGCTGTAAGATTTGTTTAGATATACTGTACATGACAAAGAAATCTTGTTTCATTTGTAACTCTGCAACTGTTAAAGATAATAACTATTCGATCGTATAATATAAATAACACCCTGTCTTTATGAAATGTATATATCATCTTTTTATTAGTGTTCTGTTAAAATTCTGCTTCCTACAATAATATATCTATGTTAATGAAATGTATATATCATCTTTTTATTAAGTGTTCTACTCCCTCCATCTCGGAATTTAGCTAGTTCTCCTAAGTCAATTTTTTTTTTAACTTTGACCAATCATAACAAAAAATTTATAATGATTGACAACACAAGGATTCTACTATTAATAGTTAAATTATCATAATATGTAACTCTTATGTAGTTAATATTTATAAATCTTTTGTTATGGATGATCAAAGTTATAAAAGTTGACTTAAGACAAACCCAGAGAGAGTATTAATGAATCAAATTGTTAGCTTACGGAAAGAAATTGCTTATCAGAAGCGGCGTATTTCTTTAAGAAGTGGAAAATGTAGCTGGTCTCAAGGCCTCCAGTGATGGCCGTGCTCCAAGCCGCCACCGGGCTCGACCATTCCCCAGTGGCGGGGCCTTCGCACTAAACGCTTTTTTTGTACTAGTCTATATGAGCTAGTTGCATCATCCGATAATTTTCGTGCGGGCGTTCGAGGATCGCATGGACCTGCTCCGTGTGGCAATGGTGGGCGCGGCGGGCACACCATACCAAGATGGCTTCTTCTTCTTCGACCTCCACCTGCTGCCCCCCACATACCCCGCCGTGCCGCCGCAAGTTCACTACCGCTCCTAGCTTCGGCCTCAACCTGAACCCCAACCTCGACGAGTCTGGCACAGTCTGCCTGAGCCTCCTGGACACCTTCGGCGGCGAGGGCGTCGAGCTCTGGTCACCCACAGTATCAAGCGTCCTCCAGGTGGTGGTCTCTATCCAGGGGCTGGTCCTTACGTCGCAGCCCTTCTACAACGAGCATTCCTACAAGGCACATTACGGCACGCCCAATGGTGCGCGCAACGAGGTCGTCTTCACCGAGGGCGCCTGCCTGCTAACGCTTCGGACCATGCTGCACCTCCTACGCCAGCCGCCGGCGGGATTCGAGGAGATCGTGCGAGGGCATTTTCGGCAACGTGGGGAATTTGTGCTCCGGGCATGCCACAAGGGCTGCCCTGTCGGTATGCTTGATGCTGAGGCGCACGCCGTTATTGAGGAAAGCACTGGGGGCGGACGAGCTCGGCGGGGTTCAGGCTCGCGCTGGCCAGGATCATGCCGCGGCTCGTTGAGGCGTTCATGGTGATAGGCGCCGATGGGTTCGAGCAGTTTGACCACGGACTGCCGCAGAGCACTCCCTCTTCTACGCACTAGTAGTTCCGCTCAAATTATTATCATTCGGTGTATATAGGAATATAATATTTTCTATCATTCGACCTTGAATGTTATTTCGTGCGGAGTGTACTGATCGATTAGTATACACCTGGAAAAAAGAAAAATGCATGTAGGAGTTTTGGAACTAGTCAACCTATCCTCACATTTACGTGTCTAATGTTAATTTATTTTTATTATTATAGAAATCAACAATAGTAAGGGTTTTTAATTTTATATTATACATTTGATTAGTAAAACTCATATATACTCTCAATCTCTATGAGAGAGAAATTTTTTCATATTTATGTTTAATGATATATATATACTTCTGAAAGCAAAACATAGTTTCTTGTTGTTTCTCAATCACTATGTCATATTATTGCATAATAGAAATTCTAAGATTAATTTTCATCTATTTGTCTCACTTCAACTAATATGTATATAAAAATAGTTAAAAATAATTTAGAATAGAAGATTAATTGACCAAGAACTTGCTTCTTCATATATATAGCACAACATAGATACATATGTGATTTTGTTTTCATACTTGCAGCTCATTATATCCATCGTACCTGATTTTACTGTCATATGTTTGCTCTTTTCTACCATATCAAAATTCAGAGTTGCACCCAACACTTATATAAAAGAACCTATATGAAATTATTAACTTTATAAAGGCTTACATGGAATTCAATCATCATAAAATAACTTTTCAAACTTGGAGCTAATGCTAGTGTTTGTTCGAGCCATTGATATTTGTGTGTTGCGTTGTTACCTACCGATAGAGTATTTTCATGCCGCTAGTTTGTCCAGACTCAACCAGTGATGAAAGACTGATACAAATCAATTTTTGTATTTTGTTAAGCAAGAAAGATGGGCAAATTAAAATCAGTTTGCCTATAATAATAATAATAATAATAATAATAATAATAATAAAATCAGTTTTCCTATATAACAATAATAATTAAAAACAGAAAAAATACCCATGAGGCTCATGGATAGTTTTTTTTAGAGAAAGGACCGCAATTCTTGTCTTATATGAAGGCGCATGCAGAATCCGGAGATTAAACCCCGGCCGGCCGGCTCCCAGTCTAGAGCCTAAGCCACTGAGCCATCATGGATAGTGGCAAGTGTAGTTATTTAATAAAGGAATTTTTAGTCAATGATTCTAACTATAGTAGTGGGTAATTTTAAAACATGTAAGGGGTATTTTAATCTAATCTATATACTCCTATTAATTTAGAGGAAATATTCACGCCATCAAAAAATCCATCATCCGCCCATAAAGTTAGAGATTGAATCCAAATCGGTTTCGTACCTTCCATATCAAGCACTAAATTCAAAAAATCATACATCCCTCGTCCAGAGTTCAAATAAGGCAAACTCGGACTCTATCTAGTATCCCTCGAAAGGTTCTACAACTTTGATATTTAATGGAAGTCAAGATTCCGCTGTTTTAGTTTCCAAATTTACGATGCAAAAATATTTATTCTGATTCGGACTCCTCTGCGCAAGTCTCTATGCGGGGCTCATATCTTCTACCTCCAAAGTCCAAATAATATGATCCATATATGTTCCGAAAAGGTATCGACAAGCTCTACAACTTTTGTATTTTAACTTTTCTTGTTAGAGTATGTTTTCAAGTTCAAAATCACGTCGCAATGTAGTGCTGTTTCTATTCTGCGTGAATTAATTTTTCCTATCGGATAAAGCTTTTAGAAATCCTTAGACATTGGGTCACGACCTTGGTCTTACATGTTGGGCTTCATAAAGGTCCAGTGGTGTCTTATAAGCGTTATGAGCTTATGAGAATCCCTCTTTGCATGGCGAATTGGACTTCATATCGGTACTTCTTATATTTGAGCATTTTTTAATGTCATTTCACTTAATTTTGCAACATGGTACTCGAACGATACTACAAGTGGAAATCGTTAACATTAGAGGTAAAAAAATATTTATGATAAGAATACGGTGAAAAATGAAAAAAAAATTATTACTTATGACATATAAAATGATACACTAAAAAGCACCAATAATAATATAAATATGATCTTTTATGTAAAAAATATCAATAATTATATTGTGTAAATAATTTATGTTTAAATCATATAGAGTACTTTTTTTAAAAACCCGTAGCAACGTACGGGCACTTTGCTAGTTGTTTTAGTATCTATAGTGGGTAATTTAAAAACATATAAAGGGATATTTTGGTTTAATTTTTTTATAATAACAGTGATGAATAATTTTTATTTTTTTTTCTCTAATTAATATAGGAATTTCTAGTTCTTAAGAGCAAATATGAAGACTCTTTTCTGATCAAATATATATATAATAGATTCGTACCACGTGTATTGCTAAGCTCCGCTGAGATTTGCATGCGATGCGAATTCGTACCGCGTGTAGTGCTAAGCTATCTAAGTCCCGGTGCGTTTTCCTTTTTCCAGTCCCGGTGCCCGAACGCCGCCCATGGCTCGCGATTCCAAGCCGGCGTACCACGGCCGGGAAGCCAACGTCGTGCATGTGCACAAGCGCTGTGCCGGTGCCCCGACGAGGCATACTAGCTGCTTCGTCATGTCCGGCGACAAGCTCATGCTCCACTTCAACGTCACGCACACGGCTGGCCCTGCTTCACCAAGACGTCCGTCGGGGAGGTCGTCAGCTTCATGGTGGACATTCGGGCCATTTAGCTGTGTTGGCCGTGTGCCACCCAGAAGGGCACACGGCAAACAGAGATCTTTGTCGTGTGACTCACTCTGGCACACGGCAACCACTAACGGTCATCACTTGGGCCGGAGCCAAGCCGTAACAACCGGAATTTGTCATGCGCCGTCATAGATGACACATGGTAAAAATGTGGTTTGTCGTGTGTCTCATGTTAGGCGCACAGCAAAGACGTACTTTGCCGTGCGTCTTATTTTTGCCGTGTGTCGAACGGAAAGCTCATGATGAAGGATCTGTTCACCGTGTGACCGACAGATGACACATGATGAAGATCCTATCACACGGCATACTGGTTGTTTTCGGTAGTGAGTGATTAGTTAGATTTGGTTGGGATGAAAGAAAATGCTCTCGGTCTACTTTCATTTGCCTTTCAATTTGTTGAAAAGGGTGTTTATAGCCTTTCATAAAGATGAAAGATATTTATTTTTTTTATAATAAATTTTTTATCATATCATTATTTTTGTTTATGTGTCATCTAATTAAATGTAAATGAAAATACCATTGAGACTAGGCTAAGTGCCGGTGCGTTTTCCTTTTTCCAGTCCTGGTACCCGAACGCCGCCAACGGCTCGCGATTCCAAGCCGGCATACCACACGCGCTGTGCCGGTGCCCCGACGAGGCGTGCTGCTTCGTCGGCTCCGTCGATGAGCTTATGCACCACTTCAATGTCACGCACGGCTGGCCCTGCATCTTTTGCATCGTAATTCATACATAGCAGACGCGTCTAATCAAAACTCTTTATTGCCAATTATAATCCGGCGATACGACAAGATACATGGATCATCTCGACAACAAAGATTCATGTCAGCACCGGCCAGTGACAGCGCGTATGATCAGTTGGCCGGCTTGAACGACATTAGCTGCCGCTTCTTGGTCAACTCCTGCTCGTGCACAACCGCGCCGTAAGTCGCATCATTTCCGTCGGCGTTCGTCACATCAAGGATGAGCTTGTAGTTCATCCCCGACACGACCTGGTCCTCGCCACTCACCACCTTGTTGAACCGCAGCCCGTCGTTCACCAGCCTGACATGCTCCGCCACCGCCCAGCTGCCGAGCTCCTGGATGTGGGCGTCGTTCACGTCAGTGATGGGACTCCACCCGCCGAGGAGCTGTGGTGCCACGCGCGCTGATACAGCAGGCGCGACGAAACAGAGTCCGGCAACTGCGACGGCCGCGATGAGTGCAGCAGAGAGAATGCTACGTCCCATGGTTAAGGATAAGCAGTCCAGTCTCTTGCTCTAATTTGAGAGAGGACAGAGGGTGGCGTGAATGGAGTGGTGGGTGGAGATGCGTCTTAAATACTAGAAAGCAATCCTGCATATTTTTACTAGTACTTATATTTCTTCACCAGCCAAAACAGTTGTATACCACTATAGTATAGCAGTTATTAATTACAGTCGGTTCTGCACATTATAGACTGCTAAAATCTCCAATAGCAGGACTTCAATATACTCTAGTTCTGTAAGGAACGATTTTACCTGACATAGGCGCAAGTATTGACTGTTAAAGAATATTACGAGGTTTGGGCTGGATACTTTTAGGTGGGAATTTTATAAAAATGCTATTTTCTCAGTCCATTCAATGTATGTTGCTTTAACTTACAATGATAATGTTTTTTTTTAAGGAACAGGAGGGGAAATCCTCTACTGATTATATATTAATTAAAAATAGAAAATAAAACCTTGTCTTAGTACAACACTAAAATTCAAGAAAAAACAAAAACAAAGAGGAGTTTTACTATCCAAAATACTGGCTAGTAGTTTTGAAAAACTACTAACCAGTAGTTTGACGGTAATTTTGTAATTACACTATTAATTAATAAATTTATGTTTGTTTTCATGATAGAATATTAAGTCTATCAAATCATTAAAAAATAAGTTTATCTAAAAAAATATAAAACATTAGTTATTAATTAGATTGTTAATATAACTTCATTTATAACAATAAAAACTAATTACTATAAATCTATAACTCTTATTTTTTCTGATATTACTCTCAAATTGAGAAACTACTGACCAGTAGTTACGATTTAAGATTATGAAATCTATAATGTTAGATCAAACTACTGGCCAATAGTTTCTTAAAACTACTGGTCAGTATTTTGAACAGTAAAACTTCTCAAAACAAAACATATGGAGTAGGAAAACTTTGTGTAAACTGCACGTACCATTAAAAAATAATTTTTTTATGTGCTATTTAAAAAAAGGAATGGTACTAAGAAAGGATATTCCAGCATGCAGGAATTAGGATGATTTTAAACTATGCATTTTTTGCCAAGAAGGAGCAACCACATGAACCGTGAAAAGCAACATGACTGAAACACGCACTCTACAGATAAACCAAAAGGTCGAGATATACCAATGTGTACTCAACAATAGAAGATAGAGCTAATAAGCCTAATGATAGAAATTTTCTCATTGGGCTATTGTGCAGCAGTAGGAGTACTGCACTGCTCGAACCCCTCAGCGCCGATCGCGGTGAATGCCTTGAAGAGCCGCGGTAGGAACCCAGCGACCGCACACTTGAATCCCGCCGAGCATGTCTGCTGATCACTGCTCATCTCCGTAGGGCATCCTCGGCGTCGAGCGTACCAACGGTACAAGCCTTGTGCAGGTAGGCCTGGCACGCCCGGATCACAAACTTTCCACGGCGACGGAAGTGGTCGCGCACGAGCTCCTCGAACCCTGCAGGCGGCCAACGCAGCACGTACAGCATCGACCGAAGCGTGAGCAGGCAAGCGTCTTCAGCGTAGATGATCTCATTCCTCGCGCCCTTGGCGTCCCGAGATGTTCCTCGTTGCTAGACTCGTTATAGAAGGGCTGCGCCATGAGCACGAACCCCTGGATGGAGACGACCACTTGGAGGATGGTCGATATTGCAGGTGACTAGAGCTCAACGCCCTCACCATCGAAGGTGTCCAGGAGGCTGAGACACACGCTGCCAGACGCCCCAATATTGAGGTTTAAGGACAGACCGAAGGAGTGGTACTCCACCAACGGCGGCACGGCAAGGTACGACGATGGCAGGTGCAGGTCGAAGAAGAAGAGGCCGTCTTGGTACGGTGTACCCGTCGCCCCGACCATCGCTACCCGGAGGAGGTCCATCCTATCCTCGAACGCCCGCACGTAAATGGTGTCTGAATGCAAGCAATTATTTAAGGATTTGAGTTACAACACACTGAGTGAGTGAGTGGTTCTTAAAAAGAAAAACATAACAAATTTCATGGCGACGTACCAGGTAAGCTGTTCTCCAGAATTTTCCATTCCTTTTGCACTCTCTTGATCCACTTGTTTCCGCCGACAACACCCTTTGATATGATAGATTAATTTGGATAGTCTGTTAGCACCGCTCCCAACCAACAACATGTAAATGGATTCAGATGCCAATCATATTAGTTACGTACCTGATTGGTTTCGTGAATGTAACTGTGATCCGCTGGGCTCTGCGGCACGACATCAAACTGCGGGAACAGAGGCGACTCATCACCACCAAAGGCGGCAGCATTATTTGCAGCTTTCTTCCCCTCAGCAGAGACATTGCCATTAGTCGGCAAAACAGCTTGTCTCAAAACCATCCGAGTCAGCAGGGTCACTTTCCTCCTCGGAAGAAACGGCGGTACTAATTTCTTCGTCGTCATCGCCTATAGCACGTATCTCACGACGCAGGACCTACAATTGAGGTTGTCCAGGGTCACCTCCATTACCCTGCCGAGCCACTGCCTCCCGAGGACGACGACGTAGTCGCCGACGTTGAACTCCCTGACGCGCCGCACCTCTGACGGCGACACGTTTTTATGGACCGCCGACTCGGCGCCGATCTGCTGGACGAGGTCGAGCGACGTTGTGGCCTCGATGACCACGCCCAACTGCCCACCTGGATCCGATGCCGACACGACCATCTGTCCCAGGTACTGGTAGCTCCTGTCCGCCACGGTGAGTTCCCCGGCATCGGCGTACACGAGGGCGCCGTCCACGCATAGAACGGCGACCTTGCCGTCCCCTGTGGCCGGCAGATTGCTTACCGTCCCACGCTCTCCGTTGGACTCGAACGTCACAAGGTCTCCCGGGCAAACACACGCCACGGCCTCGTGATTCCCCTGCCCTGCCTCGCCGTCCATAGTTAACTATAGCCTTCTCTATCTACTCGACGAATTCTCGGAGCTCTCGACAATAATCTCCCCCTCCCTGCTTCTTCGGTGATCATATATATATAAGAAGCTATACTAGTAAAGTTCATCTGTGTTTTTGTGTACAACTCGACCACACGAGTTGTAGTCCGCAAGCAATAAACCCGAGCTGTTCTGTTTTGCGGTCGAGTAGGCTTCTTTCCTTTTCCGACCTTTCTTTCCTTCTCTTATATTACAACTAAATTGTTTTGCCCGCGCAATTGCACGGGCTGGCAGGCAGAAATGTGCTAACTCTGATTAATATAATTTAATTTGACATAATTTTTGTGAATAATAGTTTCAATATACATTATATTAATACTAGCAAAGTGCCCACGCGTTACGACGGGCTTAAGAAAAATAAAACAGTTTGTTTGTTTTAAATAAAAAAAATTATTTACACAATATATTTGTTAAACATATATAGTATAATTAATATTTTTACATAAAAGATTATATTTATATTACTGTTGATGCTTCTTAGTATACCATTTTATATACAAAAGCAATCATTTTTTCACCATTTTGCACCATATTCTCATCATAAATATATTTTTTTATCTCTAATATTGACGATTTCGACATGTAGTGTTGTTTGAGATGTTACAGAATTAGGTGAAATAACACTGAAAAGGTTCAAAGATGAGAAGTAGCGATATGAAGCCCGACTCCGGGTTTCCCACAAGCCCATAGCACGTACAAAATACCTCTGCATATACATGAAATCTAACATACAAGCCCAAGGTTGTGATCCAATGACTAAGGATTTCTAGAAGGTTTATAAGCAAGGAAAAAAAATAATTTACACAGTCAAGAAACAATACTGTATTGCATCGCGGTTTTGGACTTCAAGACGTTCTCCAATGGGAAAAGTGTGACTATAAAAATTATATATCTCGTCGAGAGCTTTCCGGAACATATATGCATCATATTATTTAGACTCCGGAGCTATGAGATATAGACCCCGCAAGGAGACATGCGTAGAGGAGTTCGAATCAGAACAAATATTTTTGCATCGTATATTTGGACATAAAGACTTCTGAATCTATAAATCCACTGAATACCAAAGTTGTAGAACGTTTTGCGAGCTACGAGATGGAGTCCGGATTTGTTTCATTTGGACTCCAGACGCAGGATTTATGATTTTTAAAATTCAGTGCTTAATATAGAAGGTATAAAACCGACTTGGATTCAATCTCTAACTTTGTGGATATGAAGTGGACGTTCGCACCTCAATTAATAAGTTACTAGCAAATTGTCCGTGCATTGCTACGGACTTAAAAAGATAAAACACTCTTTATGATTTAGATATAAATTATTTACACAATATAATTATTAGATATATACAATATTATTAACATTTTTTACATAAAAGATCATATTTGTATTTTTGTTGGTGCTTCTTAGTATATCATTTTATATGTCAAAAGTAATACTTTTTTCATTATTTTTTACCATATTCTCATCATAAATATGTTTTTAACCTCTAATATTAATGATTTTCACATGTAGTGTCGTTTGAATGCTATGTTGTAAAATTAAATGACATGATATTAAAAAAATCTTAAATATGAGAAGAACCGATATGAAACCCAACTCGCCATACAAAGAGGGTTTTTTATAATACTATAACGTCTACAAGACACCCCTAGATCTCCATGAAGCCCAACACAAGGCCAAGGTCGTGGCCCAATGCCTAAAGATTTCTAGAAACTTTATCCGAAAGGAAAAAAAAATCAATTCACGCAGTCTAAAAATAACACTATATTGTAACGTGATTTTGAAGTTGAAGACTTGCTCTAATGAGAAAAGTTAAAACACGAAAATTATAGATCTCGTCGAGGCCTTTTTGAAATATATATGGATCATATTATTTGAATTACGGAGGTAGGAGATATGGGCCCCGTACAGAGACTTGCGCAGAGGAGTCTGAATCAGAACTAATATTTTTGCATCGCATATTTGGAAATGAAAACTGCGGAATCTGGACTTTCATTGAATACTAAAGTTGTAGAAAGTTTCGAGGACTACGCGATAAAGTGTGAGTTTGCCTCATTTGAGCTCCGGACGAGGGAGTTATGATTTTTTTTAATTTGATACTTGATATGAAAGTTATGAAACTGATTTGGTTTCAATCTTTAACTTTGTGGACACGAAGTGGACGACCGCACTTTAATTAATAGATTATAGAGATAAAAATATTATCTGTAAAAGAATACTAAGATACAAATAATTAAAAACTATCTATGTCAGGTGATGTGTACTATGAACCTATTTGTATGAAGAAGGATTTTTCATAACACGTTGAATCAAACAGTGTTAAATGCCCAATATAGTATCGGTAAGTCATTGTCCTTTTCCATTAAGCATAAACAAATTGCATTAATACAGCAAAATAAAATTGAAATGTGGGAGGGAGCCCCACCACCAGACGAGTGATTTGTAAATATAAAAAAAATCGCTGTGATTCAGTACTTTTTGTAGAAATTGCACACAGTAGTTTTTTGAAATCCAAAACTTGTGTTCAATAATTTCGTTCACATGTGTAGGAGTTTTTTTTTTCATTTTCAGTACTTTTTATGGGACGGCCTCCAACGGCCTGCCGTCGCAAGTTGTGGCATTTTTTTTGCGTGCTATGCAATAGGTGCGGTATTGGCCTGGCGATCACATTTTTGTCAATTGTGTCCAAAACTAGCACTTCAAACATATCACAATCAAGTTCTAATTTGTTAGAAATAATAGCATTTTAGTGATGATAAGTCTAATTTCAGTGGGATACTAGAGAAACAATACGTAATCTAGGCATGCAAATGATAATGAAAGCTCCTATCTCAATTACGTGTACTAGTATATCACTAGACATAAACAAGGAACAAATGCTAATCATAACGACTAGCAACAATCTAGGAACAAGACGTAGATCACTCGATCTAATCATCAGGAACATGTTAAAGGATAACATACAGGGATGCGCTCCGGCGATGGTTGTTGTAGAGTCCAATCTGTTGATGAAGTAGACATTGCAGATGTAGGCAATCGGTTGATGAAGAGGACGCAGATCGGATCACTAGTGAGCGGTCGTGACGGCGCTTTCCAAAAACCTAATGCATCCCCTACCCCGTGCAAGGACACGAGGAGACGTAGGCTTCGGAGACCTGCTCTCCCAGCACCGATGGCACGTTGGCGGCGTGATGGGGAAGACGATGTGGTAGCACAGTAGAGAATGGCGAGAGAGGTTCAAAACCGTGTAGCCTGTAGGTGACGTCTTGGCCATATATATACACTTGGCACTATACACTTATGGTAATTAATCAGCAATTAAGCAGACGCGTTAATCATTATTAAGAGAGAATAATTGCTTACCATATATGGTCAGCGTAATTATCTCTTGCATAAAAAAAATCTGAGTAGTAAAAAGAAGCTACGACCCTGCACACGCAAGGCTCGAATTTTGCCGGACCATTCACGCGCATGTCGTGCGCTCGCGCCCTTCGCCCCACCCCGCCCTACTCGGCCCGGCCCGGCCCGACGAGGCGAGGCAAGGCGTGGCGTGGCGAGGCGAGGCGAGTGAGCGCACGTGTGTTCTTCCTCGTCTCTCTTACTAGCTCAACTAGGTGGAAACAACTCAAGTATTTAAGTTGTTCTTCTCCTCCCTAAATTAGCAGTGTGGGACTAAAATCTCCCACCATGCCATGCATGTGCACATTGGTCTTTGGGATTTAATAGAATTATTAATTTGGGCCATAGGCCAAAACTTTCTAACGGTCCCCCACCAGATCCCAGAGGCTCATGTCAATTTGCCTATCATACCAATGTATTGTTGATATACCAGCTTTTCGTTGGAGACCGGTGAAGGTTGAACATCTACCTAGAGCTACAAGCTACACTCATCCACAACTATGTAATGGACTATGCCTTGAATTGATAGTTTAGTGTGAACAAGTTTCACTTGTAGCCTTGACTAGTACTTGGCTGCCAAGAGTCTACCCCGCGGGTGGAGCATATAAGTCGTACACCTATCTCACTTCATGAGCTTGTTAAAGAACTCCCAATTCTTGTAGATCATGACTAACAATCAAGCTCACATAAGTGTGTTCTTCCAAGGATACTCTATAGGATAGTATCTCGCTTTGTTAAATAGCCTCAGAACATATTAAGACAAAGTCATCCTACCTTTTAGATATGAAAGTACTACATTTTCAATGAAGTGGGTTAAGGGTATTGATTGTACTCTTCAGTTAACTAACAGCTTGTTCTTCCTTGGTCCTAATTCATGGGATCTCCGATCACATAGGTTAGGTTGCCACTGTAATGTAACTCATGTGGGTCTCAATCACATCTCCTTCGATGCATTAGCTATCATAATGCGTTATAATCCCTCAGTAAAGGGATCTGCCAGGTTTTAGCTGTTTCAATGTATTCCATAGTTATAACACTTGAGCTTCTTTGTTTCCTGACGGACTTTAATCTGCGCTTCACATGTTTGTCGGACTTCATATTATCCTAACTACTAGTCACCTTCTTGATAACTGTTTTATTATCATAGTTCATGAGAATAGCACGGATTGGTTTTTCAACCATCGACAAGTCCATCAAAAGTTTTCTCAACAGCTGTGCCTTAATGGCAGTTGTTTCTAGAGCTGTGAGCTCTACCTCCATGGTTGATTTAGTCAAAATTGTTTGCTTACACGATCTCCATGAGACTGCACCGCCACCAAGCATGAATAGGTATCTACTAGTGGGCTTCATCTCATCAGCATCTGTTATCTTGTTTGAATCACTATATTCTTCAAGTACACTAGGGTACCTTGAATAGTGAATTCCATATCTCATTGTGCCCTTTAGATAGCGCAAGACTCGATCAATGTCGTGCCAATGATCATCTCCTAGATTAGAGTTAAACCGACTCAATTTGCTGACGACAAATGAGATGTCAAGGCGGGTTGCACTAGCTAGGTACATCAGCGAGCCAACAATCTGAGAGTATCGTAGTTGATCCTTTCCTAGTCCTTTATTCTTCCAAAATATTAGACTAGGATCATACGTGGTTTGAGAAGGTTTGATTTCCATGTAGCCGAAGCGACTCAAAACCTTCTCAACATAATGCGATTGCATAAGAGTAATCCCATCCTCACCATTCTTAATTTTAATATTAAGGATCACATCTGCTTCTCCCAAGTCCTTCATGTCAAAGTTTTGGAATAAGAATGATTTTACATCATTTATCTCATCGATACTAGTCCCAAAGATTAGTATGCCATCGACATACAAACACAATATAAATTCTTTACCCCCACCACAGCGGTAGTACATGCAGGTGTGAGCCTCATTTACAGTGAACCCAGCAGATGTTAAAGTTTTATCACACACTTCTCATGTCATTGCTTGGGTGCTTACTTTAGGCCATACAAGTACTTAAGTAACCTACACACATTGCCCTCTAGTCCTGGTACTACAAATTCGTGTGGCCGATCCATGTAGGTTTCCTCATCCAACTCTTCATTAAGGAAAGCTGTCTTCACATCCATCTGATGGACTAGAAGACCATGTGAGGTAGCCAATGATAGTAATATCCGGATGATGGTTAATCTGGCAATGGGTGAGTAAGTATCAAAATAATTCTCGCATTCTTTCTATGTATATCCCTTAGCTACAAGCCTTGCCTTGTACTTTTCAATGGTACCATCAGTCCTAAGTTTTTTCTTGAATACCCATCTGCAACCAACTTGCTTACAACCGATTGGTCGATCAATTATTTCCCACGTTGCATTGGAGATGATGGATTCCATCTCACTATGGACTGCATCCTTCCAGTATTCTGCATCAGAAGATGCATACGCCTCCGAGATGGATATAGGAGTGTCATCAACAAGGTACATAGTGAAATCATCACCAAGGATTTTGCAACCCTTTGTCTCTTACTCCTTCGAAGAGCTACTTCCCTATCATCCTTGTTGCTCTCATGTGGATGTTCAAGTAGAGGTGTAGGTTTTAGAGTTAATCCAGTAGAAGAACTAGGTACAAAGTATGTACCTTTCATAGGAAAAATATTCTCAAATAAAGTTACATTGCGAGACTCTAAAAGTGAATCAACTAAGACATCAGGTGCTTCAGACCTTATCACCAAAAATTTATATGTTGTGTTGTGGTACGTGTCTTAGGTCCAAGTTTGTGTTTCTTGTTTATTGGTATGTTAACCATGGCCAAACAGCCCCATGTACGCAAATATGAGAGTGAGGGCTTTCTTCCTTTCCATCCTTCATACGGAGTGATTTCACTATTCTTAGTGGGAACTCTATTCAGAGCGTGACACACTATCAAAATAGCCTCCCCCTCACCATGCTTTAGGTAAACCGGAAGTTCCTAACATGGCATTCACCAAGTCCATCAATGTCTGGTTCTTCCTTTCAGCAACATGATCGGACTTAACACGTTTTATTCTCCTTTCTAGTTGATTTTCTACCTCGGTCTTGTAGGTCTTAAAACATTCAAATGTCTCATCCTTAGTTCTTAGTAGAAACACATAACAGTACCTAGTTGCATCATCAATTAAAGTCATAAAGTACCTTTTTCCTCCTTTTGTTAACACACTATTCATCTCACAAAGATCTTAATGTATGAGTTCTAATAGTGTTAAGTTTCTCTCATCTATAGCTTTGTGAGGCTTACGAGGTTGCTTTGCTTGCACACAAGCTTGACACTTAGAACCTTTGACAACGGAGAACTTACGAATTAAACTCATACTAGATAGCCAATTCAAACAACCAAAATTTATGTGACACAAACGGGAATGCCATACATTAGCCTCAGAATTGTTTGAATCACATGCATGGTTCAAAACCTTCTTATAGAAATCAGAAAAGGAAAAGTAGAATAATCCTCCGCTATCATAGCCTTTGTCCACGAATTGGCCGAACCTCGAAATGACTACTTCATTTGACTCAAAGACTAGCTTGAATCCATCTCGACAGAGAAGGGATCCACTGACGAGGTTCTTGTTTATTGAGGGGGCATGCTGCATGTTCTTCAGCCACACGACCTTTCCCAATGTGATTTTCAGATCGACCGAACCAACACTAGGAACAGTAGCATGCGAGTCATTCCCCATCATGACGGATGAACCTCGTGCGACTTGGTAAGAAGAAAACATAGAGATATCAGCACAAACATGAATATTGGCTCCTGTATCTATCCATCAATCATTAGATTGATATATAGAAAATACACTGAGTAGATTACCATACCCAGATGCTCCACTAGAGTTACCAATCGTCACGTTGGCAACCTTCTGCCCTTGCTGGATTTTCTTGCCTTTACGGTTGTGAAATTTCTTGGCAAAGTGTCCATTCTCGCCACACGCAAAGCAAACAATCTCGTCCATGTTCATCTTCTTATTCTCAAATTGAGTAGTATGAATAGCCTTTTCTTTTCCCTTCTGGTTCTTCTTGCCAGCATGTTGTATTACATTGGCGCTGGACTGACCTTTAGGTGCTCTCGGTGGTGCATCCTTTGCCCGAGCCTTCTACTCAACATCAAGACTAGCCAACAAATCCTTGACGGAGATGTTCTGTCTTTTATGCGTCAGAGATGTGGCATAGCTCCTCCAAGATGAAGGTAACTTGGCAATAATACCCCCAGCCACAAACTTGCCAGGCAATTTGCAATCAAGCTGATTGAGCTCCCTCACAATGAGTTGGAGTTCATGGGCCTGCTCGACTACAGAACGATTGTCAGCCATTCTAAAGTCATGGTACTGCTCCATGACATAAAGCTCGCATCCAACATTAGAGGCCGAGAACTTGTGTTCAAGTGCCTCCCAATGTTCAACACCACTCTTGATGTGCATATACACATCGCACAACTGATCAGAGAGAACGCTAAGGATGAATCCGATGAAAATCGTCATAGTTGCGAAGAACTCCTGCATCTCTTTTTCGGAGCCGAGAGGTATGCGGGAGGGTTCCCCATGACCCAAAACACACCCATAGCCGAGAGCCACAACTAGATTCTTGTCTGCCATCTCTTGAGGTTCACTCTATTGAACTTCTCAGGTTTCATCGCATCAGCAAAACCAGCCATCACTAAACGCCTATCAGATTTTTGGATTGTTGGAAATAATAGCAATTTAGTGATGATAGGTCTAATTCCAGTGGGTACAAATACTAGAGAAACATCACGTAATATAGGCATGCAAATCATCATGAAAGCTCCTATCTCAATTACGTGTACCAATAGATCATTAGACATAAACAAGGACCAAACATTAATCATAGCGAATAGGAACAATCTAAGAACAAGGCCTAGATCACTCGATCTAATCATCAGGAAGATGTTAAAGGATAACTTATAGGGAAGCCGCTTTGGCGATGGTCGTTGTAGAGTCCGATCTGTTGATGAAGGAGGCGATGCAGATGTAGGCCATCGATTGATGAAGAGGACGTGGATTGGATTACCAGCGAGCAGTAGCGACGGTGCTTCCCAAAAATCTGATATGTCCCCTACCCCGTGCAAGGACACAAGGTGACGTAGGCTTCGGAGACCTGCTCTCCCGGCACCGATGACACGTCGACGGCAGGATGGGGAAGACGATGTGACAACACAGTAGAGAATGGCAAGAGATGTTAAAAACCATGTAGTCTGTAGCCGATGTCTCACCCATATATATACATACGGCGCTACACACTTATGTTAATTAATCCATAATTAAGCTGACATATTAATCACCATTAAAAGAGAATAATTGCTTACCATATATGGTCAGCGCAATTATCTCTTGCATAACAAAAAAATTTGAGTAGCAAAAGGAAGCTGCAATCCCATATACGTAAGACTCGGATTTTGCCGGACCATTCACGCGCATGTCGTGCGCCCGCGCCCGTCGCCCTTCGCCCTGCCCTGCCCCGCCTGGCCCGACAAGGCGAGGCATGGCGTGACGAGAAGAGCGAGTGCGCGTGTGTTCTTTTTGTTCCCTCTTACTAGTTCAACTAGGTGGAAACAGCTCAAGTATTTAAGTTGTTCTTCTCCTCCCTAATGGGACTAATGTCTTCCACCATGTCATGCATGTGCACATGGGCTTTTGGGATTTATTGGAATTATTAATTTGGGCCATAGGCCAAAACATCTAACATAATTAACATGCTTTGATTGACACCGAATTTGGTATTATTCTGAACTTAGAGAGATTTGATTCAATTTGATCAATTGATTTAATCTTTGGTTCCATGGTGTGTGTTAGTGTTGGATTGGTTTTATCAGTTCCATTGCTGCAATTTCAGCACACAACAGTTTGATAGATGATTTAATTTGCTAGTCAAACGATGTCACCCTGAGATGAATTTTGGTCAGTCTTTGCTGGTGAACTAATTGGCAACAAAAATTCCTATACTACTTTTTTGTTTTAGGAGTTATGGATTATTTTGAAAAGGTGACAGAATCTGTGATGCCTCTGGTTAGCCTCTTCTAGTTGTTTTTGTTATGGCCAAACTTATTACTTGATAAAGTGTTGCTGATTTTGGGATCCACTAGAGGTTGTGTAGAGAATAGTCCTTCGTAATACAACAACAAAGAATCTCAGGAACTTTATGAGTGTAATTTAATTATATTTTGTCATATATTCATGGGTGAAGCCGGGATCCATGACTACTTCTCTTGCTGCGACATCCCAAATTTTTTTTACCATATATATGTGCATTACTCACATATTTTCGACGGCGAATAACATGGCCCATTGATGAAGAAAAGGTAGATAATTCACTTATGGTTCAACAGAGAGAGAATAAATTAAGCCTTTGATGATTGTGGTGCAAGAGGTTGGTGGGAATGGAAGGTTCATGAATCTTATTCAAGATGAGGAGGAATACCACCGATTTTAAATACAGGCATGTTTATAAGCTGGTTTCCTTCTCTCCTTGACTGTCTTCCTGTGGGTTTTTTTTTTTTGACCTTTTTCACAGGGGCAGATTTAGGGGGGTGCATGGGGGTACAGCTGTTCCTCCAAAATTTCTGCAAGTCCAGTGTATATATACTATATAATCTATTGTATACTAGAAAACCTTGTTAAATACAAATCTTTTAGGCGCAAATACCTAATAGAGAGCAAAACAAAGGCAGAAAATGGTGTTCAAATTTTTGTTTGTACAAGTATTTGAATTTTGGTGGACTGTATGTTTAAATTTGTATCCCTATAATTGAAATCCTACATCCGCCACTGCTTTTTCATGGTCTTATATGGAGGTGCTATCAGTGCTATCAAGCCGGGGTATGCAACATTCTTTAATGCAGCATGGACCCTAGGGCCTAGACAAGTAGTAATATGCATAGTAAGGTAAATATGTGTCCACAATGGCGCTGCGAAACACGCGCATAGTAAGGTTGAACGCACTCATTGCTCGTGTCCCGTACCGGCGTCAAGTATCCAAATTCTAACAACCAACTACCCGACCGCTTGCCTTCATCGATCATCTCTACTTTTAGACTATAAGGGACATCGAAATTGTACGCCTGAGATGCTATATATATCCAGGGTAGAAAGCAGAAGATGCCGCCAGAGGTGGTGATCGGAAGCACCGAAGCAATGAGTAGTTACCTGTTTAAGAGCAGAACTGCACCGCCTCAGCAGAATCCGCCGCCTCCAGAAGAACGACAGCGCAAGGTAACAATTACCAGTTAGGCATTTAACCCATCATCCTCTGTAGGATAGGCGTATGAAAGTATGATTTTCACAAGCAAATACTAACGATAGTTAGAAAACAAGTCGTGTACGTGGTTGTGTTTTCTTGTACAATAACCAAGCATCTCAGTTGCGTTGATCCGATTTACTACAGATAAATGAAGTCCGTCAGCTGCTCGGCAATCTCTCGACAGAGATGTCGGGCTTCCTGACGGCTGGCACCATCCGCCGGTTCCTCCGGACAAAGAATTGGAGCACGGCCCAAGCGACCAAAGCCCTCAAAGAAACTGTCAAGTGGAGGCGCCAGTACCAGCCCGAGAAAATTCGTTGGGTATTAGAACCAAAGTCTTCAGTTCTTAACCTGGCCCCTTTCTGCCATACGTAACTGTTATTGAACAAGCGTGTTTGCCACAATTGTTATTTTGTCAGGAGGACATTCAGAACGAGGCAAAGAGGTCGTACTTAGCCGACTACCGCGACAGGAATGGACGGATTGTGTGTATTGCAAAACCGGCAACAAAGGTCAGTTTAGGTTATATATTGGATAAGGATGCAGCGAGTCTCCACTATCAGTCTAGTTAAGCTAGTTCCAATGATGAGTTTTATTTTGTTATTTCTAAGATTTCCACATAAGTAACAAGACATTTAATTAACTTCCTACTTAAGCGTAAGAAGGGGACATTGTTTGCGTCATTAATAATCTTTTCAGACATTTGTTTTCATATGTTCAATCATTTAAATATGTAACAGAGAGCTTAACTTCTTTTTTTGCGAGGGAATAGAGATTAACTTCAGCAAAGGATGATATAAAACTTAGCGTGTACAACCTGGAAAATATGGCCTTGGATTCGGAAGACGCTGACGAAGACCATGTTGTTATGTTGTATGACTACCGAGGGTGGACACCCTCAGATACACCTGTACGGGAGAGCATTGAAACTATGAACATAATCCAAAAGCATTATCCAGGGTTGATAGCTGTTGCAATTTTTTGCAATCCACCAAAGATTTTTGAATCCTTCTGGAAGGTATTTATTAATGCTTCTATTATTTTCACACTATTTTTTGAAACTTAAATATTTTGGAATACAGGAGGTCAAGAATCTACGAATTTAAAACCTTCAGGGATCATTTTCGCAAGGGCTAATGCCTAACGTTTTACATATAAGTAAATTTCACATAAAGAAAACACGACTGTCCATGGCACTGAGTCATAAAAGTACAACTTCAAAGTATATTCCATAATACTACAACTTTTATACTCTTAATAATAGCAAGTGTTTAAACACGAGGCTAGTGAGTGGGACAAAGCCTTGTGACACAAAATGACCAAGGGATAAATAAAACAGCTACAACTACCTATCAACCCCAAATTCACCACAACTTTTATTACCTTTTATAATATAACATTAAGGCATTGACCTACCGGTAAGGTATACATGTGCTATATGATCCGGTCGTCCCATCATTAAGTCCAGTCTATCAGTCACACACGTGAGAAGAAGATCACAGTACAAAGTTTAAATGTGTAGGTTCAAGTTACATTGGTACAAATAACTGTAATTTTATTAATTTACTTAAAGATTATGAGAAAGTGGCCTTAGAAAGGAATTTGGTATTATTTCTTACTGAATATACTATACTATTGTTGTTGTAATATATATTTCAGATCGAAGGGTTATTAGATTTATAGTTGTTCAAGAATGTACCAAGTATGCCCTGCAAGAAGATCATAAAGCGATCGAGCACCAAAGAGGCAGTTCTGAGAGGCCCTAGGCCCTCCTTGTTTCAGCTTTTGAAGGCATCTTTTGTAACTAAAAAGTTGAAATGCCAAAAGATGAATCTTTTTAGAACCCTAAACAGCCGGCTTTTGAGGAAACAAAGTAAAAGCTGAAAAGCTCACCCAAAACTGTTTTATGGCTTTTGGTGTGCAGAGAAACAAGAAATAAATTGCATAAGCCAACAACCACTACTCCAACAATCAGCTTTTTAACTAGCCAATAGTCAGCTTTTCCAAAAATTCAGAATCATCGCCCAAACAAACAGGGCCTTATAAGGTCTAATTAGTGTGCCAATTAGCGAGAAGCTCTTCCTTAGAGACATTACCATGTAGGTTCTTCTATAGGTGCATGGGAGCATGGCATATGATGGAAGAAACTAAGAGCTAGAGGATACGCAAAACTTTGTTCAACCTAAAACATCACTACAATAAAACTGCACTGTAGCAGAGGGCCAAAACGCGCTATAGCGGCGGATTTGGCACTCGCCGCTACCTTAGCATAGCTAAAAATAAAGATTTGTAGCAGCAGTACAATATCACCCGCCGCTATTGTTTCAAAAAAAATGGGGCCCACCGAAGCCTGTGCGCCGCCAGACAATGCCCGTCGCCGGCCACCACACACCGGATCCATCCACGCATCGACCAGATCTGGTATCTCCCACCCGGATCTGGCCACATACGCGTCAGATCCACCCACGCCAGAGCATCCGTCATTGGGGGAAGCGCCGTTCAGCCTGTGCACCACCGGGGGAGGAGGGGAGGGCACAGTCGAGCCCGTGCGCCGCCGAGGGAGGAGGCTGAGCTCGTGCCGCCGTCAGGGATCTGCCAGAGCTTGTGCACCGCCAGGGATCTACACGTGCGCCGCCGGGGCATCCGCCAGAGCCTGTGCGAGGTCGGGGGATCTGCCCATGCGCCGTCCGCCCGGCGGTGGAGGGGAGATCACCGCCGGAGGGGCGGCGCCGTGAGGAGTGGGTGTGGGGCTAGGGTTGGAGAGAGAGAGAGACAGAGAGAGAGAGAGAGAGAGAGAGATGCGTGGGGAGGAACCGCGGCGGCGGCGGCTGCTGTGGAGAATGGGGTGGTTTAGGTTGAGGTAGGTTTTTATATGGACTGCGGACTATGGGCTTTTAGCAGCGGGTGTTATTTTAGGCCGCCGCTATTGATATTTTTAGCGGCAGATGGTATTGTGAGCCGTCATAAAAAAATGCATATCTATTTGTAGCAGCTGGTTAATTTTGGGCCGCCTTTATTGTGGATTGGGTTGCGCCGCTATAGTGCTGTTTTGGTATAGTGCATGATAGTAGTCAACACCCATTCTAAGAACAGGAAGCCTGTCTAGTGAGCTTTTGTAGTGGGCACAATTTTTGCCAGATCATGTAACAAGATTGACACGATGAACCTTGAGGACATTTGACATATAGTATCAAGGAAATAACTATTGGTGAGAGCTATTCGAATTGGAGACACTACAAATAACATGTGGAGTTGCAGCTGGAAAGTAGCTTCGGATAAATTTGGGGTCACTAGTGGAAGAAGATTCGATTCTGAAGATACCTAGTGATGAACCACGACATTCAAAGTATCTTAAGACGAAGAAGAAAGATTTTATTAGAGGTGTCTAAAACTCGATAGAATATAATATAGAAAGGTAAAAAAAAGTGGCACAAAAAAAAATCACATAGCTAATTGTGAGTGATGAATGGTTTCAAAAAATGTGAACATCTACTAATGAATGACTTCAAAGCAGAGGGTAAAAATATCTATAAGATGATCAAGTTGTAGGAGTGAAAGATATAAGGACATAACCATGTCATATGCAGAAAGGAAGGGCTAGATTGCATTCTCATAAACGATGAGGAGAAATCACAAATGAATGGCAAGAAAATTTTGACGAACTTTTCATTAGGAGACAGATATATCTAAACACTGATTTGGGTGGGTCATTTCAAGATACCAACAATCATTTTGTATGGCAAATTCAAGGATGTAATGTCAATATGCCTTAAAAAGGATGATAGGTGATAGGTGTGATTACATTCCTATTGGCATGTCGTATTGAATACAAAATGATAGCATGGCAAACTAAATTATTCAACCTGATTTTTTGGTCAATGAAACTGCTCAAACAAATTAAACTGAAGTATTTTAGTATCGATCTTCAAGGAAACAAGGGAAATGCTAAAAGTCTTAAGAAATAACATGGCCCATTGATGATAAGTATGACAAAGTTGTGAAAAGCTTTCAAAGGACTGATGGTGATGTCAATCGCATTGCGATTAAAACAGGGTTACACCAGGGATTAACTTTTAGCCCTTGTGTCCTTGCTTTGTTGATGGAGGAGGGGACAAGGGATATACAAGGTATCCTTATTCATTCTATTATGCTTGTTGACAAGAGTATGATGGTGATGGTAAATAGAAAGTTAGAGTTATGGAGATATGCTGTAGCACCGAAAGGTTTTTTGTTTATTAGGTTTAAAAGAACCAAAATGTATATAGCATACCTTGTAAGTGTCACCAAGCATAAGGAGGAAGGAGCTAGCATCGACAATCAGGTGGTAGACAAGAAAGAGTTGTGGATTGACTCAAAGGATGCATAAACAGGTTTATATAGTTTATACTCCTCGAATAGAGAGAATAATGATCCCATGCCCTTCTTTTATTGTATCATGTGAATACTTTATAAACCAAATATAATTGTGTGACAATGGCGTACAACTATAAACTCATTGACTTGGGTCTTTGAGCTCCTAACCTAGGTGTATGCGAGTTGTGGATTACTCAGAAGTTTTTTGGGTCTGGCAGCATCTGTTAACTAGCTCTCGTCTTTCTTGTCTGGTGCCGCTCCTATTTCATTTGTTATATAGGCAGTGATGCAGTGGCGACGGGCATTCAATGTGTGATAACGTACTCAACATTGTTTACTAACAAACCTTTATCGTTATTCTTGTAAAGTTGTTGTCAGAATATCATCAAGATGAGATGGAAACCGGTGGTACTACTAATAAACACTGTTTTTTGTCGGTTAGGTAGAAATAACGTTCAGGGATAGTTTGCAACATTTGAAGTGATTATATATTCTGTACAAACCAACATATATATTATTATGCTTTATATTGACTAAATTACTTTCTCTATTTTGTTTCTCTAGTTATTAAAGCCGTTCCTGGAGCCAAAATTGAGAGACCGAGTGAAATTTGTGCACTCCAACAATCCAGAGGGCCAGAGAATCATGACTGATCTGTTTGACCTTGACAAGCTAGAATCTGCATTTGGAGGAAGAAATACAGCTGACTTAGACATTACCATGTATGGTGAAACAATGAGGAGACGAGATCGTATTAGGGGAGCTTGCATGAGTGCGGATGACTAGAGCTTTTCGCTCTAATAAATGTGCATGTCATAGAGTCTGCAGCTATATGGATGTGCACCTTTTCAGTCATGGAAAGATCTTTTTCAAATAGAGTACTCATAAGAGCAAGATGATAAATAATGGTTTGAAAGGGTTAAAGAAAGTTGTGTTCTTGTATCATGTTGCCATTTAACCAATAGAGCAGAATAGAATAAACAAGCTTAATGCTGCTCCTGACTAACTAATAACTGCTGCCATTATATATTCACAAAATGTGCTATTAATTTCCCATTATGTTATATCATGTGCAATTGCCTCTTCTTCCATTCGAGGATGTTCTTACATTTACATCACTAAACTCATGATTTTCCATACTTAAAGAAAGGCGTATTTTTTAATATAACAATATAGAGTTATGTATGATTTTAGAACATGAAATCATTAATTCTAGGTCATCTGATTGTTGGTTGGTCATGAACTCATGACAAAGCACCTTTTGTACTCCAACAAAGGGACAAAGTATCTCAGATCGAAACGCTCTAGAGCAGCAAACCATATAGATCAAAATTGTGTTCTACGTGAAGGCTCAGTGAACAAGCGATACTCATTACTACGAGGGATAGTGATTGCAACCGTTTTACATCAGATAGGAAAACCCAAAATACACGACATATACGCACTCCTAGAGTCATATACAGCAACCTTTCACAAAAATAACCTACACCTTAGACCGGGTCTAGTAACATCAAGTGGGCAGGTCATTCTTTCAATAGTACTTTGTGGTAAGAACCGCCCACTCCAGCAGCATAAGGGTCACACAACTAATGTACCTTAACCGTTCTCTTTGAAAGTTATTAATGCTACATCGGTTTACTAGTACACATACACTAGCATGCATTTGATTTGTTCAATACTTGATCAAGAGGCGGTCCTTAACTGACAAGGCAGGACTACCGTAGTCAACACCCATATGTTGCTGCAAATCTACACATGTTTCATCCCTGCCCGGTCCCAACATCATAAGTAAACTCATTTCCATTAAGTTTAAATTTAGTGATTGCTGAGGTTTGCTAAGTTACATCAATGAAATTGTGACACCCCTAATTTCTTTTCCTTGGGTCCCAAGGGTGTCATCTAGGCAGTTAAACCAGAACACCAAGCTTTGGTTCAAATTCAAAATTCAAATCCAATTGAATTCAAACCCTTTTGAATGACCTTTGAACTGCAAGTCCCAATTTTTCAACAAGACTCACCTTTGCAAAAATTCTATGTTGATGGTCTTGGTCAATTAGAATTTTGGGAATTTTATCAGAATTTTAGTCCCTCATTAAAGGCCTCAAATAATTGTTAGAGTGGTCAAAAACCAGCTCTGTTTAAAAAATTCCTGAGGCAAATTCTGTAGGAACTGTCAGTAGTTAGTATTTTTGTAAAAACCAGCACATCATGGGGAGCCTACCATAATTTTGGTCTGATTTTATCGGCTCTGGATTAATTCCCACAATTTTTGCAAAGGCAGTCGGCTGAATGGAGTGGAAAAAGAAAAGAAAAAGAAAACTGCCCGCGGGACCCACCTGTCAGCGACCCAGAGAAAACACACTCGACCCAGCCACTCTGCCCGGGCCGACGCGCGCCGCGTGGTCGCCGGCGTACGGCCAGCGGCCGAAGCCGCGGATCGACGCCCCCACCGTTCCGACATCCCCCCCCTGTCTCCCCACCGCGGTCCGAACGCTTCATTTACTCCTTCCCCTCTCGCTCGCTCTCTCTCCTTTCCGCTCGCTCGCCCCCGCCATTGCCGCGCGGTGCTGGACTCGTCGCGCCGACGCCTCGCCGCCCGAGCTGCCCCGTCGAGCACCCCCGGACCACCTCCCCGACATCCTCGGTCTTCAGGCGGAGTCGCTTGATCCTTCCCGCGTCGAGCAGCCGCGAATCGACCTCGTCCTCCCCGTCTCCGACCGCCGCTTCACCGCGTCGCCCGACACCCACGGTGAGCCCCTGACCGATTCTTTGCTCGAGGAGCTTCACCTCTTATTCGCGCACACTTTTGAGCTCGGGATGGGCAACTCCGACCACTTTTCCCCTTAGTCCGTCGCTCGAGGCCGCCGCCGGCTACCGCAATCCCCACCTCGCCGGTGAGACCACACCCCCGGCCTCCCTCTTGCGGGAGAAGCTTGGTGACTTCCTTCTCCGTGCTCCAGTGGAGCTCTCGGACTAGATCCCGAGCCCTCCCAACCTTCCCTTGTCGTGCCCGCCGCCGCCGCACCCTGCCCTGTTTCCGCCGCCGTCGCTGGGCCACGTCCGGCCGCCACCGATGGATCCCAATGACTTAGACGAGTGCGCGGTGGGGCGTAGATCATTTCCCCTTTAAGGATCGGCACGAGCCACTGACCGCAGCGAGCTGCGACGACCCCCCCCTGCCGGCGCCGCCGTGCTCCGGCGAGAGCACGCGCGCGCGCGCGCGCGTACTCGGCCCCGCTGGCCGCTGGGCCGCGCAGGCCAGTGGGCCTGGCCTCGCGCTCGGCCGAGCGCCCTCGCGCTCGCGCTCGCGCTGGGCCGCGGGCGAGTCCCAGCCCAGTGGGCTGCCTGTTTACGGCCCGCGGTGTTTAAATCGGATTTTCGTAATTTAATCATTTCCAGAAATTGGTTAAACTGGTAAATTGCATAGTAAATTGAATAATGGGAATTTTGTAGCAAAATAAATTTTGCTAGACTGGTGTGAACTTGCACTGCTGTAGAAAAATACTAATGCCCCATGTTTGGTAATTTTTATATCAGGATTAAAATAAATAGGATAACACTAATAGAATTTTAATTAATTGTAGAAAGCAGATAAAATATGGAAAATTGGCCCCCAGGGAGGATTTTCAATTTTAGACTCCCTGGAAAAATTTCATATAGAAATTCTATGTTTATTAGCTGAAATTAATTTAAAGCCTTTTCCTTATAATAATTAATAATTAATCTTTAGCTTAGTATTTGCTAGGGAAACTTAACAATTAATTCTCTCCTGGTGTAAACTAGTTAATCACCCCTGCCCTTTTGTAGACCCGAACCCTGTCGACCTATTAATTGCCCGAGTGCAATTTTTACCCATTCGCTAAAAGGTTCCGTTTTCAGGCAGTTCACGGATAGTTGTACCTTGCGAAGGTTTTGCTCACACTAGTGCTATTTAGTGAGCACCCGCGAACCCTAGGCGGCACTTGCACCGTTCTGCCCCGGCACCCACCTACACACCGTACTTGGATGCGACGTCGTCGCGGTCAAGTACTGGAGTCCATGAAGGAAATACACGAAGTACCCTCGTCCTGTGCCCCACTCCTTGAGTGATGCCCTCGAACGTCTCGGCACACCGTTTAATTCCACTAACAACAGTGTGCATTAACGTATTTATTGAGGAAGTGCCATGAATCTTCCCTCACGGCTTTCCCTCTTGCATCATATAGATCACGCCGTGAACCACGTGGAGGCAGGACCGGAGCAGGATCCCGAAGGAGCGGAAGGTGCCGTAGCCGACCAAGAGCAGAACCAAGGCAAGCCCCGGTGCATAACCCAGTTTAAATTTTTATTCTATCACTAGCTAGGAATGTAAGTTTGTCTGTGCATTAAGTGATAGGAGTTGATTGAAACCCTAGCGTGCAGTAGGTCCCTCTTCCCGATTACTAGCCTCAGGACGATAGTCGCTCTGCTTAAAGTAAGACGACTGTTTATCGAGTGGTATGGAGACCACTCGTAGATAGGACTTATTATTATCACAAGGGAATGGGTTGGAATGAAGGAAAGGGTGGATGGAATCACAATGATGACCGGACGGGCAATTAGGTGGAAAGGGAAGGACAGCTTGTCTTCAAGGAGGTAGCCCCGTCCGAGTCCCCCCCCCCCTAAGGCTACGCCTCGTGTCCGGCCCATGGGATCAAGTTTGAACGTACTGTTTGCATGCTGGAGATATGGGCCCAGTAAACCGACGTAGCTACGACTACCGCTTGGTCTGAAGATAGCCTTCTCCCTTCTTTGGTGGAACTGGGGCTGAGAGGAGGGACCAATCCACCCACGGATGGCGGCATGAGGCGTATCGCGATGGGGGACCCTTCTCGGGGGAGTCTGGACCCGGAAGACCCTGCGGTACCGTGAGCGAAAGGTTGCTCCATGCGGCTTCCGGGAAGCGTGTATGGGTCGTGCAAGCAGGTTTCTCCTGCAGGATGTAAATCGATTCGAGTCGCTGCCCCTCACAGTAACGAGTACGACTTGATCACTGCTACGGAACAGTGCCGGAAGCCATTAAGCTGTTGTGTGGGATTATTACTGCTGTTTGAAATTATTAAGATTGTATTGCAACTATGATTGCTATAGCTCTAGTGCAAACTAAATTTATTATTCTGCATGACAACTCAACTTGATGCTAAAATTTGAAAAAGTAGGGATCCACTCCTAGGCGAGTTTTTCTGGCAATATCAACCCTATCCCTAGCCCTTGCATGTCTAGGTGTCGGCTGTAGTTGGCCAATTTGACGGGTCAGTCTTGCTGAGTAAACTAGTTACTCAGGGCGTAGCTCTATGTGGTTTTCAGATGACCAGGACGGAGAAGGCCACTGTGGAGGGAGGTTCCATTGGGAGGGCCAGCGTCCTGACTGTTGGAACATCGAGTGGGAGCTGTGCGCCACTGAAGATGAGGATTAGGTCCTTGCTTGCCGATACGGTGCCCGGGCAAGGCACCTTGTAAGGCCGGATGTTCCCTGTGTGTCGCCGTGAGAGGGCGACTTGTATCTTAGCTATATCGTCAAACTGGTAAACCAGTGTCGAACTTTTCGCTTCCGCAACTTATTTTCTGTTGAAACCCCGGTCTGTAATATAACTTCGGATTTATGTAAACTCTGCTTCTCCACCTATGTTCCTGTTGCAATTATTTTCTTTCTCTGTCATGTATTGTACTATTGGGCGCCACAGCGCGTGTCGCCACCCGAGGAAGATCCTGGAACGGAACCGTCTCCGTGGTAAGGCGGGTCCGTGACAGCGTGGTATCAGAGCTATCTCGGGAATAGTATAATATTCAAAGACATATTTTCGAAAACCCCGTAACGAACGTGTGAGGACGTGCCCAATAGGTTATTAATAAGTTATGATTCAGGTGGCAAGGCTAACTGTAGGAGGTTGTTTGTTTAAATACTGTATCTACGGCATCGTCCACGCAGGTATGTGTCCCGCCCAGTGGACTGTAACATGGGAAGCTAGCACAATGGTGTGAACGCGGGCTGATTGCGTAAAACATCAGTGTCCTGCCCTAGGACAATAATAAGGGATTATTTTCGGCTCGTTTCTTTTGATTTGATGTAATGTTTCTGGAATGAATCTTCTGCAGGTACGCTAACCACGATTCTCGTAAGAAACGGGTAGTATACGACTAACTTGAGAGATCGTCTGCCACCGACTATACGAATGGTCCTATTCGTGACCAATTTCTTATTTGGTGAGGATGGGTAGGCCAAAGGCATTTGCATATTTAAAAATGTTAAAATGCGCCGCAACGTTAACAAGGACCCAAAGTTGAGCAGTCTGTCTTCCGTACGAATCGACACCTCCTCGCTCGAGACTTTGAACTCTTAAACGAACTTTCTGACTCTAGCCGGAATGTTGGTTTAAGAATCCCCGGACACCACCAACGTGGTCTTCCGAGTCAGCGAGTCGAATTCAGGTTATTACAAATTTCGGGTGGTATGCCTGTCGCGCTAAAACCGTGAATCCTTATCCCGCTCACCCTAGGGCTGTGCGCCCGCCTCAGCTAGCACAGCAGCGAACCCCGGTACCGCGTCCGCAGCAGAGTCAAGGAGGATTTCGCCCACCCCAGCGGCCAAACCCTCAACCCGGGCCTTTCCCCTGCTACAACTGCGGCCGCCCAGGGCATTTCTCAAGGGAGTGCCCACACCCCAAGAAAAGCACTGGCCAGAACCCGCCAAGGAGTAACAACACCAACAACAACCGCAACAACCGAGGACCAGTTCGTGTGGGGCGAGTGAACAACACTACCCTGGAGGAGATTCCGGAAAACAGTCCCATCCTTGCTGGTATGTTCTCTGTTCGAGACCACCCTGCACTAGTACTGTTTGACTCAGGAGCATCTCATAGCTTTGTCAGTGGGTTCTTTGTTGACAAGTACCGGCTGCCTCGTACCCTTATGAGAGTACGACACACCATTAAATCAGCTGGTGGACAAACCCCTGCTCTTTATGAAGTAGACAAACTTCCAATAACCCTAGGGTCGAAAGTCTACCCTACTAAGTGCATAGTCTTAGATGGTTGCAACATTGACATTATCTTGGGCATGCCTTGGATGAGGCAACATAAAGCTATGCTGGACATAGACACCTACACGGTGCATTTAAACTCTCCCACCCATGGTAGCGTAAGCTTCCGAGTACGACCACCCCGACTGGTCGCACCAAGTGTTCACCACACCATAGCCGGGAAAATAAAAGATATTCCAGTGGTTAGGGAATTTCCGGACGTATTTCCTGACGACCTTCCCGGACTTCCACCGGATCGGGATGTTGAGTTCAAGATTGAGCTTCAGCCAGGGACGGCACCCATATCCAAAAGACCATATAAAATGGCGCCCAAAGAACTAGCAGAGTTGAAGGAGCAACTTAAGGAACTACTGGATAAGGGATTCATTCGACCCAGCTCCTCGCCTTGGGGTTGTCCGGCATTGTTCGTGAAGAAGAAAGATGAGACCCTGAGGCTGTGTGTAGACTACCGACCCCTCAATGCGGTGACTGTCAAGAACAAATATCCACTGCCCCGTATTGACATCCTCTTCGACCAGTTAATAGGAGCTAAGGTGTTCTCCAAGATTGATCTCCGGTCGGGTTATCATCAGATTAAAATTCGTGCCGAGGACGTCCCCAAGACCGCCTTTTCTACCCGGTACGGTCTATACGAGTATTTAGTCATGTCGTTTGGATTGACAAATGCACCAGCACACTTCATGTATCTCATGAACTCAGTGTTCATGCCCGAGTTGGACAAGTTTGTGGTGGTTTTCATTGACGACATTCTAGTCTACTCGAAGACGGAGGAGGAACATGCAGAGCATCTCCGTGTTGTCTTACAGAGGTTAAGGGAACACCAGCTGTATGCTAAGTTTAGCAAGTGCGAGTTTTGGTTGAAGCAAGTACCGTTTCTAGGCCACATTGTTTCGGAAGAAGGCATCGCGGTAGATCCCAGCAAGGTAAGAGATGTGCAGGACTGGAAGACACCGAAGACCGTATTCCATGTCCGCAGTTTTCTGGGATTAGCTGGCTACTACCGCCGTTTTATTCCCAATTTCTCCAAAATAGCGAAGCCCATTACAGAGCTGCTTAAAAAGGATAAGAAATTCATATGGGATGAGAGCTGCGAAAACGCCTTTCAAGCTTTGAAGAAGCACCTGACCACGGCCCCAGTTTTAGCTCAACCGGACCTGGGGAAACCGTTCGATGTCTACTGTGACGCTTCGGGTATTGGATTGGGATGTGTGCTTATGCAAGACGGAAGAGTTATTGCGTATGGATCGAGGCAATTGAAGAAGCACGAGCAGAATTACCCCGTGCATGACCTGGAGTTAGCAGCGGTGGTATTGGCCTTAAAAATGTGGAGACATTACCTCCTTGGAAATTTAGTTCGCATATACACTGACCACAAAAGCTTAAAGTATATTTTCACCCAAGACCACCTGAACATGAGACAGCGACGTTGGTTGGAATTAATTAAGGATTACGAGTTGGAAGTCCATTACCACCCGGGAAAGGCGAATGTAGTGGCTGATGCCCTAAGCCGCAAGGCTCACTGTCACCATATCTTAGTCGGGCCGCAAGTCCAAGATGGTCATTATGTCCAAGTAACACCCCACGGAACCCTGTACAACTTAGCATTAGTCCCGACCTTACGGGAAGAAATAGTGTCAGCTCAGAAAAAGGATGAAGGCATAGCACATCTAAAAAGAAGGCTAAAGGAGGGTGATGATAAAGTACAATGCTTTCGAGAAGATACCGAGGGAGTGTTATGGTTCAAGACTCGACTGGTAGTTCCTAAGGATCCGAAACTCCGCAAGGAAATTTTGGACGAGGCTCACATGGCAAAATACTCCATGCATCCGGGCAGCAACAAAATGTACCATGATTTGCGATCCAAATACTGGTGGACTCGTATGAGAAGGGAAATAGCACGTTATGTTGCAGAATGTGACACCTGCCGCAGAGTCAAGGCCGATCATCTAAGGAAGGCAGGCCTACTCCAACCCTTGAGTGTTCCAGCTTGGAAATGGGAAGATATCAGCATGGATTTTATCGTTGGTCTCCCACTGACGGCACATAAACTCGACTCCATTTGGGTCATTGTGGACCGATTAACCAAGGTCGCCCACTTTATCCCTGTGTCGACACGGTTTAATATGCAAAAGTATGCGCAACTCTACATTGAGCGAATCTTGTGTCTGCACGGAGTGCCCAAGACTATCGTGTCCGATCGAGGCTCCCAATTTGTGGGACGCTTTTGGGAGAAGCTACACGAGACACTGGGTACCCGGCTGATTAGAGGTTCCGCCTACCACCCCCAAACTGACGGTCAAACGGAAAGAGTTAACCAAATATTGGAAGACATGTTGAGGGCATATGTGCTGAATCACAACAAGAAGTGGGATGAGTACCTACCCTTGGCAGAATTCGCTTACAACAACAGTTACCAGGAAAGCATCAAGATGGCACCATTCGAGGCCCTCTATGGGCACCGCTGTCGCACCCCAGTGAATTGGTCAGAATCAGGGGAGAGGATAATCTTTGGTCCGGAGCTAGTGCAGCAAGCTGAACAGAAGGTACTTGAAATCCAATCCAACTTGCGTGCGGCAAAATCCAGGCAGAAGAGTTATGCAGACAAAAGGCGTCGCCCGTTGGAGTTCCGGGTTGGCGATATGGTCTACCTCCGAGTGTCACCCACCAAGGGTGTCCAACGGTTTGGAATTCGCGGGAAGTTAGCACCCCGTTATATTGGTCCCTACCCTATCATTGCTAGATGTGGGCCAGTGGCCTACCAGCTCCAACTGCCAGTGGAACTCGCTGGAGTGCATGACACGTTTCACGTGTCCCAACTCAAGAGGTGTTTGAAAACACCGGTGGACATACCACTGGAAGGCACCCAACCACTACAACCTGACCTGACATATGCCGAGCATCCGATAAAAGTTCTGGACGAGAAGGAGCGAGCGACACGTAAGAAGACACTGAAGTTCTATAAAGTCCAATGGAGCAACCATACCGCCAGAGAAGCTACTTGGGAAACTGAAGAGTTCCTGCGAAGCCACTACCCCGAGTTCCTACACCACCATTGAGGTAAACCTTCACACCTTCTTAATCTCGGGACGAGATTTTCTTAAGGGGGGTGGGCTGTGACACCCCTAATTTCTTTTCCTTGGGTCCCAAGGGTGTCATCTAGGCAGTTAAACCAGAACACCAAGCTTTGGTTCAAATTCAAAATTCAAATCCAATTGAATTCAAACCCTTTTGAATGACCTTTGAACTGCAAGTCCCAATTTTTCAACAAGACTCACCTTTGCAAAAATTCTATGTTGATGGTCTTGGTCAATTAGAATTTTGGGAATTTTATCAGAATTTTAGTCCCTCATTAAAGGCCTCAAATAATTGTTAGAGTGGTCAAAAACCAGCTCTGTTTAAAAAATTCCTGAGGCAAATTCTGTAGGAACTGTCAGTAGTTAGTATTTTTGTAAAAACCAGCACATCATGGGGAGCCTACCATAATTTTGGTCTGATTTTATCGGCTCTGGATTAATTCCCACAATTTTTGCAAAGGCAGTCGGCTGAATGGAGTGGAAAAAGAAAAGAAAAAGAAAACTGCCCACGGGACCCACCTGTCAGCGACCCAGAGAAAACACACTCGACCCAGCCACTCTGCCCGGGCCGACGCGCGCCGCGTGGTCGCCGGCGTACGGCCAGCGGCCGAAGCCGCGGATCGACGCCCCCACCGTTCCGACATCCCCCCCCTGTCTCCCCACCGCGGTCCGAACGCTTCATTTACTCCTTCCCCTCTCGCTCGCTCTCTCTCCTTTCCGCTCGCTCGCCCCCGCCATTGCCGCGCGGTGCTGGACTCGTCGCGCCGACGCCTCGCCACCCGAGCTGCCCCGTCGAGCACCCCCGGACCACCTCCCCGACATCCTCGATCTTCAGGCGGAGTCGCTTGATCCTTCCCGCGTCGAGCAGCCGCGAATCGACCTCGTCCTCCCCGTCTCCGACCGCCGCTTCACCGCGTCGCCCGACACCCACGGTGAGCCCCTGACCGATTCTTTGCTCGAGGAGCTTCACCTCTTATTCGCGCACACTTTTGAGCTCGGGATGGGCAACTCCGACCACTTTTCCCCTTAGTCCGTCGCTCGAGGCCGCCGCCGGCTACCGCAATCCCCACCTCGCCGGTGAGACCACACCCCCGGCCTCCCTCTTGCGGGAGAAGCTTGGTGACTTCCTTCTCCGTGCTCCAGTGGAGCTCTCGGACTAGATCCCGAGCCCTCCCAACCTTCCCTTGTCGCGCCCGCCGCCGCCGCACCCTGCCCTGTTTCCGCCGCCGTCGCTGGGCCACGTCCGGCCGCCACCGATGGATCCCAATGACTTAGACGAGTGCGCGGTGGGGCGTAGATCATTTCTCCTTTAAGGATCGGCACGAGCCACTGACCGCAGCGAGCTGCGACGACCCCCCCCCCCCTGCCGGCGCCGCCGTGCTCCGGCGAGAGCACGCGCGCGCGCGCGCGCGTACTCGGCCCCGCTGGCCGCTGGGCCGCGCAGGCCAGTGGGCCTGGCCTCGCGCTCGGCCGAGCGCCCTCGCGCTCGCGCTCGCGCTGGGCCGCGGGCGAGTCCCAGCCCAGTGGGCTGCCTGTTTACGGCCCGCGGTGTTTAAATCGGATTTTCGTAATTTAATCATTTCCAGAAATTGGTTAAACTGGTAAATTGCATAGTAAATTGAATAATGGGAATTTTGTAGCAAAATAAATTTTGCTAGACTGGTGTGAACTTGCACTGCTGTAGAAAAATACTAATGCCCCATGTTTGGTAATTTTTATATCAGGATTAAAATAAATAGGATAACACTAATAGAATTTTAATTAATTGTAGAAAGCAGATAAAATATGGAAAATTGGCCCCCAGGGAGGATTTTCAATTTTAGACTCCCTGGAAAAATTTCATATAGAAATTCTATGTTTATTAGCTGAAATTAATTTAAAGCCTTTTCCTTATAATAATTAATAATTAATCTTTAGCTTAGTATTTGCTAGGGAAACTTAACAATTAATTCTCTCCTGGTGTAAACTAGTTAATCACCCCTGCCCTTTTGTAGACCCGAACCCTGTCGACCTATTAATTGCCCGAGTGCAATTTTTACCCATTCGCTAAAAGGTTCCGTTTTCAGGCAGTTCACGGATAGTTGTACCTTGCGAAGGTTTTGCTCACACTAGTGCTATTTAGTGAGCACCCGCGAACCCTAGGCGGCACTTGCACCGTTCTGCCCCGGCACCCACCTACACACCGTACTTGGATGCGACGTCGTCGCGGTCAAGTACTGGAGTCCATGAAGGAAATACACGAAGTACCCTCGTCCTGTGCCCCACTCCTTGAGTGATGCCCTCGAACGTCTCGGCACACCGTTTAATTCCACTAACAACAGTGTGCATTAACGTATTTATTGAGGAAGTGCCATGAATCTTCCCTCACGGCTTTCCCTCTTGCATCATATAGATCACGCCGTGAACCACGTGGAGGCAGGACCGGAGCAGGATCCCGAAGGAGCGGAAGGTGCCGTAGCCGACCAAGAGCAGAACCAAGGCAAGCCCCGGTGCATAACCCAGTTTAAATTTTTATTCTATCACTAGCTAGGAATGTAAGTTTGTCTGTGCATTAAGTGATAGGAGTTGATTGAAACCCTAGCGTGCAGTAGGTCCCTCTTCCCGATTACTAGCCTCAGGACGATAGTCGCTCTGCTTAAAGTAAGACGACTGTTTATCGAGTGGTATGGAGACCACTCGTAGATAGGACTTATTATTATCACAAGGGAATGGGTTGGAATGAAGGAAAGGGTGGATGGAATCACAATGATGACCGGACGGGCAATTAGGTGGAAAGGGAAGGACAGCTTGTCTTCAAGGAGGTAGCCCCGTCCGAGTCCCCCCCCCCCTAAGGCTACGCCTCGTGTCCGGCCCATGGGATCAAGTTTGAACGTACTGTTTGCATGCTGGAGATATGGGCCCAGTAAACCGACGTAGCTACGACTACCGCTTGGTCTGAAGATAGCCTTCTCCCTTCTTTGGTGGAACTGGGGCTGAGAGGAGGGACCAATCCACCCACGGATGGCGGCATGAGGCGCATCGCGATGGGGGACCCTTCTCGGGGGAGTCTGGACCCGGAAGACCCTGCGGTACCGTGAGCGAAAGGTTGCTCCATGCGGCTTCCGGGAAGCGTGTATGGGTCGTGCAAGCAGGTTTCTCCTGCAGGATGTAAATCGATTCGAGTCGCTGCCCCTCACAGTAACGAGTACCACTTGATCACTGCTACGGAACAGTGCCGGAAGCCATTAAGCTGTTGTGTGGGATTATTACTGCTGTTTGAAATTATTAAGATTGTATTGCAACTATGATTGCTATAGCTCTAGTGCAAACTAAATTTATTATTCTGCATGACAACTCAACTTGATGCTAAAATTTGAAAAAGTAGGGATCCACTCCTAGGCGAGTTTTTCTGGCAATATCAACCCTATCCCTAGCCCTTGCATGTCTAGGTGTCGGCTGTAGTTGGCCAATTTGACGGGTCAGTCTCTCTGAGTAAACTAGTTACTCAGGGCGTAGCTCTATGTGGTTTTCAGATGACCAGGACGGAGAAGGCCACTGTGGAGGGAGGTTCCATTGGGAGGGCCAGCGTCCTGACTGTTGGAACATCGAGTGGGAGCTGTGCGCCACTGAAGATGAGGATTAGGTCCTTGCTTGCCGGTACGGTGCCCGGGCAAGGCACCTTGTAAGGCCGGATGTTCCCTGTGTGTCGCCGTGAGAGGGCGACTTGTATCTTAGCTATATCGTCAAACTGGTAAACCAGTGTCGAACTTTTCGCTTCCGCAACTTATTTTCTGTTGAAACCCCGGTCTGTAATATAACTTCGGATTTATGTAAACTCTGCTTCTCCACCTATGTTCCTGTTGCAATTATTTTCTTTCTCTGTCATGTATTGTACTATTGGGCGCCACAGCGCGTGTCGCCACCCGAGGAAGATCCTGGAACGGAACCGTCTCCGTGGTAAGGCGGGTCCGTGACAGCGTGGTATCAGAGCTATCTCGGGAATAGTATAATATTCAAAGACATATTTTCGAAAACCCCGTAACGAACGTGTGAGGACGTGCCCAATAGGTTATTAATAAGTTATGATTCAGGTGGCAAGGCTAACTGTAGGAGGTTGTTTGTTTAAATACTGTATCTACGGCATCGTCCACGCAGGTATGTGTCCCGCCCAGTGGACTGTAACATGGGAAGCTAGCACAATGGTGTGAACGCGGGCTGATTGCGTAAAACATCAGTGTCCTGCCCTAGGACAATAATAAGGGATTATTTTCGGCTCGTTTCTTTTGATTTGATGTAATGTTTCTGGAATGAATCTTCTGCAGGTACGCTAACCACGATTCTCGTAAGAAACGGGTAGTATACGACTAACTTGAGAGATCGTCTGCCACCGACTATACGAATGGTCCTATTCGTGACCAATTTCTTATTTGGTGAGGATGGGTAGGCCGAAGGCATTTGCATATTTAAAAATGTTAAAATGCGCCGCAACGTTAACAAGGACCCAAAGTTGAGCAGTCTGTCTTCCGTACGAATCGACACCTCCTCGCTCGAGACTTTGAACTCTTAAACGAACTTTCTGACTCTAGCCGGAATGTTGGTTTAAGAATCCCCGGACACCACCAACGTGGTCTTCCGAGTCAGCGAGTCGAATTCAGGTTATTACAAATTTCGGGTGGTATGCCTGTCGCGCTAAAACCGTGAATCCTTATCCCGCTCACCCTAGGGCTGTGCGCCCGCCTCAGCTAGCACAGCAGCGAACCCCGGTACCGCGTCCGCAGCAGAGTCAAGGAGGATTTCGCCCACCCCAGCGGCCAAACCCTCAACCCGGGCCTTTCCCCTGCTACAACTGCGGCCGCCCAGGGCATTTCTCAAGGGAGTGCCCACACCCCAAGAAAAGCACTGGCCAGAACCCGCCAAGGAGTAACAACACCAACAACAACCGCAACAACCGAGGACCAGTTCGTGTGGGGCGAGTGAACAACACTACCCTGGAGGAGATTCCGGAAAACAGTCCCATCCTTGCTGGTATGTTCTCTGTTCGAGACCACCCTGCACTAGTACTGTTTGACTCAGGAGCATCTCATAGCTTTGTCAGTGGGTTCTTTGTTGACAAGTACCGGCTGCCTCGTACCCTTATGAGAGTACGACACACCATTAAATCAGCTGGTGGACAAACCCCTGCTCTTTATGAAGTAGACAAACTTCCAATAACCCTAGGGTCGAAAGTCTACCCTACTAAGTGCATAGTCTTAGATGGTTGCAACATTGACATTATCTTGGGCATGCCTTGGATGAGGCAACATAAAGCTATGCTGGACATAGACACCTACACGGTGCATTTAAACTCTCCCACCCATGGTAGCGTAAGCTTCCGAGTACGACCACCCCGACTGGTCGCACCAAGTGTTCACCACACCATAGCCGGGAAAATAAAAGATATTCCAGTGGTTAGGGAATTTCCGGACGTATTTCCTGACGACCTTCCCGGACTTCCACCGGATCGGGATGTTGAGTTCAAGATTGAGCTTCAGCCAGGGACGGCACCCATATCCAAAAGACCATATAAAATGGCGCCCAAAGAACTAGCAGAGTTGAAGGAGCAACTTAAGGAACTACTGGATAAGGGATTCATTCGACCCAGCTCCTCGCCTTGGGGTTGTCCGGCATTGTTCGTGAAGAAGAAAGATGAGACCCTGAGGCTGTGTGTAGACTACCGACCCCTCAATGCGGTGACTGTCAAGAACAAATATCCACTGCCCCGTATTGACATCCTCTTCGACCAGTTAATAGGAGCTAAGGTGTTCTCCAAGATTGATCTCCGGTCGGGTTATCATCAGATTAAAATTCGTGCCGAGGACGTCCCCAAGACCGCCTTTTCTACCCGGTACGGTCTATACGAGTATTTAGTCATGTCGTTTGGATTGACAAATGCACCAGCACACTTCATGTATCTCATGAACTCAGTGTTCATGCCCGAGTTGGACAAGTTTGTGGTGGTTTTCATTGACGACATTCTAGTCTACTCGAAGACGGAGGAGGAACATGCAGAGCATCTCCGTGTTGTCTTACAGAGGTTAAGGGAACACCAGCTGTATGCTAAGTTTAGCAAGTGCGAGTTTTGGTTGAAGCAAGTACCGTTTCTAGGCCACATTGTTTCGGAAGAAGGCATCGCGGTAGATCCCAGCAAGGTAAGAGATGTGCAGGACTGGAAGACACCGAAGACCGTATTCCATGTCCGCAGTTTTCTGGGATTAGCTGGCTACTACCGCCGTTTTATTCCCAATTTCTCCAAAATAGCGAAGCCCATTACAGAGCTGCTTAAAAAGGATAAGAAATTCATATGGGATGAGAGCTGCGAAAACGCCTTTCAAGCCTTGAAGAAGCACCTGACCACGGCCCCAGTTTTAGCTCAACCGGACCTGGGGAAACCGTTCGATGTCTACTGTGACGCTTCGGGTATTGGATTGGGATGTGTGCTTATGCAAGACGGAAGAGTTATTGCGTATGGATCGAGGCAATTGAAGAAGCACGAGCAGAATTACCCCATGCATGACCTGGAGTTAGCAGCGGTGGTATTGGCCTTAAAAATGTGGAGACATTACCTCCTTGGAAATTTAGTTCGCATATACACTGACCACAAAAGCTTAAAGTATATTTTCACCCAAGACCACCTGAACATGAGACAGCGACGTTGGTTGGAATTAATTAAGGATTACGAGTTGGAAGTCCATTACCACCCGGGAAAGGCGAATGTAGTGGCTGATGCCCTAAGCCGCAAGGCTCACTGTCACCATATCTTAGTCGGGCCGCAAGTCCAAGATGGTCATTATGTCCAAGTAACACCCCACGGAACCCTGTACAACTTAGCATTAGTCCCGACCTTACGGGAAGAAATAGTGTCAGCTCAGAAAAAGGATGAAGGCATAGCACATCTAAAAAGAAGGCTAAAGGAGGGTGATGATAAAGTACAATGCTTTCGAGAAGATACCGAGGGAGTGTTATGGTTCAAGACTCGACTGGTAGTTCCTAAGGATCCGAAACTCCGCAAGGAAATTTTGGACGAGGCTCACATGGCAAAATACTCCATGCATCCGGGCAGCAACAAAATGTACCATGATTTGCGATCCAAATACTGGTGGACTCGTATGAGAAGGGAAATAGCACGTTATGTTGCAGAATGTGACACCTGCCGCAGAGTCAAGGCCGATCATCTAAGGAAGGCAGGCCTACTCCAACCCTTGAGTGTTCCAGCTTGGAAATGGGAAGATATCAGCATGGATTTTATCGTTGGTCTCCCACTGACGGCACATAAACTCGACTCCATTTGGGTCATTGTGGACCGATTAACCAAGGTCGCCCACTTTATCCCTGTGTCGACATGGTTTAATATGCAAAAGTATGCGCAACTCTACATTGAGCGAATCTTGTGTCTGCACGGAGTGCCCAAGACTATCGTGTCCGATCGAGGCTCCCAATTTGTGGGACGCTTTTGGGAGAAGCTACACGAGACACTGGGTACCCGGCTGATTAGAGGTTCCGCCTACCACCCCCAAACTGACGGTCAAACGGAAAGAGTTAACCAAATATTGGAAGACATGTTGAGGGCATATGTGCTGAATCACAACAAGAAGTGGGATGAGTACCTACCCTTGGCAGAATTCGCTTACAACAACAGTTACCAGGAAAGCATCAAGATGGCACCATTCGAGGCCCTCTATGGGCACCGCTGTCGCACCCCAGTGAATTGGTCAGAATCAGGGGAGAGGATAATCTTTGGTCCGGAGCTAGTGCAGCAAGCTGAACAGAAGGTACTTGAAATCCAATCCAACTTGCGTGCGGCAAAATCCAGGCAGAAGAGTTATGCAGACAAAAGGCGTCGCCCGTTGGAGTTCCGGGTTGGCGATATGGTCTACCTCCGAGTGTCACCCACCAAGGGTGTCCAACGGTTTGGAATTCGCGGGAAGTTAGCACCCCGTTATATTGGTCCCTACCCTATCATTGCTAGATGTGGGCCAGTGGCCTACCAGCTCCAACTGCCAGTGGAACTCGCTGGAGTGCATGACACGTTTCACGTGTCCCAACTCAAGAGGTGTTTGAAAACACCGGTGGACATACCACTGGAAGGCACCCAACCACTACAACCTGACCTGACATATGCCGAGCATCCGATAAAAGTTCTGGACGAGAAGGAGCGAGCGACACGTAAGAAGACACTGAAGTTCTATAAAGTCCAATGGAGCAACCATACCGCCAGAGAAGCTACTTGGGAAACTGAAGAGTTCCTGCGAAGCCACTACCCCGAGTTCCTACACCACCATTGAGGTAAACCTTCACACCTCCTTAATCTCGGGACGAGATTTTCTTAAGGGGGGTGGGCTGTGACACCCCTAATTTCTTTTCCTTGGGTCCCAAGGGTGTCATCTAGGCAGTTAAACCAGAACACCAAGCTTTGGTTCAAATTCAAAATTCAAATCCAATTGAATTCAAACCCTTTTGAATGACCTTTGAACTGCAAGTCCCAATTTTTCAACAAGACTCACCTTTGCAAAAATTCTATGTTGATGGTCTTGGTCAATTAGAATTTTGGGAATTTTATCAGAATTTTAGTCCCTCATTAAAGGCCTCAAATAATTGTTAGAGTGGTCAAAAACCAGCTCTGTTTAAAAAATTCCTGAGGCAAATTCTGTAGGAACTGTCAGTAGTTAGTATTTTTGTAAAAACCAGCACATCATGAGGAGCCTACCATAATTTTGGTCTGATTTTATCGGCTCTGGATTAATTCCCACAATTTTTGCAAAGGCAGTCGGCTGAATGGAGTGGAAAAAGAAAAGAAAAAGAAAACTGCCCACGGGACCCACCTGTCAGCGACCCAGAGAAAACACACTCGACCCAGCCACTCTGCCCGGGCCGACGCGCGCCGCGTGGTCGCCGGCGTACGGCCAGCGGCCGAAGCCGCGGATCGACGCCCCCACCGTTCCGACATCCCCCCCCTGTCTCCCCACCGCGGTCCGAACGCTTCATTTACTCCTTCCCCTCTCGCTCGCTCTCTCTCCTTTCCGCTCGCTCGCCCCCGCCATTGCCGCGCGGTGCTGGACTCGTCGCGCCGACGCCTCGCCGCCCGAGCTGCCCCGTCGAGCACCCCCGGACCACCTCCCCGACATCCTCGGTCTTCAGGCGGAGTCGCTTGATCCTTCCCGCGTCGAGCAGCCGCGAATCGACCTCGTCCTCCCCGTCTCCGACCGCCGCTTCACCGCGTCGCCCGACACCCACGGTGAGCCCCTGACCGATTCTTTGCTCGAGGAGCTTCACCTCTTATTCGCGCACACTTTTGAGCTCGGGATGGGCAACTCCGACCACTTTTCCCCTTAGTCCGTCGCTCGAGGCCGCCGCCGGCTACCGCAATCCCCACCTCGCCGGTGAGACCACACCCCCGGCCTCCCTCTTGCGGGAGAAGCTTGGTGACTTCCTTCTCCGTGCTCCAGTGGAGCTCTCGGACTAGATCCCGAGCCCTCCCAACCTTCCCTTGTCGCGCCCGCCGCCGCCGCACCCTGCCCTGTTTCCGCCGCCGTCGCTGGGCCACGTCCGGCCGCCACCGATGGATCCCAATGACTTAGACGAGTGCGCGGTGGGGCGTAGATCATTTCTCCTTTAAGGATCGGCACGAGCCACTGACCGCAGCGAGCTGCGACGACCCCCCCCCCCCCCCCTGCCGGCGCCGCCGTGCTCCGGCGAGAGCACGCGCGCGCGCGCGCGCGTACTCGGCCCCGCTGGCCGCTGGGCCGCGCAGGCCAGTGGGCCTGGCCTCGCGCTCGCGCTGGGCCGCGGGCGAGTCCCAGCCCAGTGGGCTGCCTGTTTACGGCCCGCGGTGTTTAAATCGGATTTTCGTAATTTAATCATTTCCAGAAATTGGTTAAACTGGTAAATTGCATAGTAAATTGAATAATGGGAATTTTGTAGCAAAATAAATTTTGCTAGACTGGTGTGAACTTGCACTGCTGTAGAAAAATACTAATGCCCCATGTTTGGTAATTTTTATATCAGGATTAAAATAAATAGGATAACACTAATAGAATTTTAATTAATTGTAGAAAGCAGATAAAATATGGAAAATTGGCCCCCAGGGAGGATTTTCAATTTTAGACTCCCTGGAAAAATTTCATATAGAAATTCTATGTTTATTAGCTGAAATTAATTTAAAGCCTTTTCCTTATAATAATTAATAATTAATCTTTAGCTTAGTATTTGCTAGGGAAACTTAACAATTAATTCTCTCCTGGTGTAAACTAGTTAGTCACCCCTGCCCTTTTGTAGACCCGAACCCTGTCGACCTATTAATTGCCCGAGTGCAATTTTTACCCATTCGCTAAAAGGTTCCGTTTTCAGGCAGTTCACGGATAGTTGTACCTTGCGAAGGTTTTGCTCACACTAGTGCTATTTAGTGAGCACCCGCGAACCCTAGGCGGCACTTGCACCGTTCTGCCCCGGCACCCACCTACACACCGTACTTGGATGCGACGTCGTCGCGGTCAAGTACTGGAGTCCATGAAGGAAATACACGAAGTACCCTCGTCCTGTGCCCCACTCCTTGAGTGATGCCCTCGAACGTCTCGGCACACCGTTTAATTCCACTAACAACAGTGTGCATTAACGTATTTATTGAGGAAGTGCCATGAATCTTCCCTCACGGCTTTCCCTCTTGCATCATATAGATCACGCCGTGAACCACGTGGAGGCAGGACCGGAGCAGGATCCCGAAGGAGCGGAAGGTGCCGTAGCCGACCAAGAGCAGAACCAAGGCAAGCCCCGGTGCATAACCCAGTTTAAATTTTTATTCTATCACTAGCTAGGAATGTAAGTTTGTCTGTGCATTAAGTGATAGGAGTTGATTGAAACCCTAGCGTGCAGTAGGTCCCTCTTCCCGATTACTAGCCTCAGGACGATAGTCGCTCTGCTTAAAGTAAGACGACTGTTTATCGAGTGGTATGGAGACCACTCGTAGATAGGACTTATTATTATCACAAGGGAATGGGTTGGAATGAAGGAAAGGGTGGATGGAATCACAATGATGACCGGACGGGCAATTAGGTGGAAAGGGAAGGACAGCTTGTCTTCAAGGAGGTAGCCCCGTCCGAGTCCCCCCCCCCCCTAAGGCTACGCCTCGTGTCCGGCCCATGGGATCAAGTTTGAACGTACTGTTTGCATGCTGGAGATATGGGCCCAGTAAACCGACGTAGCTACGACTACCGCTTGGTCTGAAGATAGCCTTCTCCCTTCTTTGGTGGAACTGGGGCTGAGAGGAGGGACCAATCCACCCACGGATGGCGGCATGAGGCGCATCGCGATGGGGGACCCTTCTCGGGGGAGTCTGGACCCGGAAGACCCTGCGGTACCGTGAGCGAAAGGTTGCTCCATGCGGCTTCCGGGAAGCGTGTATGGGTCGTGCAAGCAGGTTTCTCCTGCAGGATGTAAATCGATTCGAGTCGCTGCCCCTCACAGTAACGAGTACCACTTGATCACTGCTACGGAACAGTGCCGGAAGCCATTAAGCTGTTGTGTGGGATTATTACTGCTGTTTGAAATTATTAAGATTGTATTGCAACTATGATTGCTATAGCTCTAGTGCAAACTAAATTTATTATTCTGCATGACAACTCAACTTGATGCTAAAATTTGAAAAAGTAGGGATCCACTCCTAGGCGAGTTTTTCTGGCAATATCAACCCTATCCCTAGCCCTTGCATGTCTAGGTGTCGGCTGTAGTTGGCCAATTTGACGGGTCAGTCTTGCTGAGTAAACTAGTTACTCAGGGCGTAGCTCTATGTGGTTTTCAGATGACCAGGACGGAGAAGGCCACTGTGGAGGGAGGTTCCATTGGGAGGGCCAGCGTCCTGACTGTTGGAACATCGAGTGGGAGCTGTGCGCCACTGAAGATGAGGATTAGGTCCTTGCTTGCCGGTACGGTGCCCGGGCAAGGCACCTTGTAAGGCCGGATGTTCCCTGTGTGTCGCCGTGAGAGGGCGACTTGTATCTTAGCTATATCGTCAAACTGGTAAACCAGTGTCGAACTTTTCGCTTCCGCAACTTATTTTCTGTTGAAACCCCGGTCTGTAATATAACTTCGGATTTATGTAAACTCTGCTTCTCCACCTATGTTCCTGTTGCAATTATTTTCTTTCTCTGTCATGTATTGTACTATTGGGCGCCACAGCGCGTGTCGCCACCCGAGGAAGATCCTGGAACGGAACCGTCTCCGTGGTAAGGCGGGTCCGTGACAGCGTGGTATCAGAGCTATCTCGGGAATAGTATAATATTCAAAGACATATTTTCGAAAACCCCGTAACGAACGTGTGAGGACGTGCCCAATAGGTTATTAATAAGTTATGATTCAGGTGGCAAGGCTAACTGTAGGAGGTTGTTTGTTTAAATACTGTATCTACGGCATCGTCCACGCAGGTATGTGTCCCGCCCAGTGGACTGTAACATGGGAAGCTAGCACAATGGTGTGAACGCGGGCTGATTGCGTAAAACATCAGTGTCCTGCCCTAGGACAATAATAAGGGATTATTTTCGGCTCGTTTCTTTTGATTTGATGTAATGTTTCTGGAATGAATCTTCTGCAGGTACGCTAACCACGATTCTCGTAAGAAACGGGTAGTATACGACTAACTTGAGAGATCGTCTGCCACCGACTATACGAATGGTCCTATTCGTGACCAATTTCTTATTTGGTGAGGATGGGTAGGCCGAAGGCATTTGCATATTTAAAAATGTTAAAATGCGCCGCAACGTTAACAAGGACCCAAAGTTGAGCAGTCTGTCTTCCGTACGAATCGACACCTCCTCGCTCGAGACTTTGAACTCTTAAACGAACTTTCTGACTCTAGCCGGAATGTTGGTTTAAGAATCCCCGGACACCACCAACGTGGTCTTCCGAGTCAGCGAGTCGAATTCAGGTTATTACAAATTTCGGGTGGTATGCCTGTCGCGCTAAAACCGTGAATCCTTATCCCGCTCACCCTAGGGCTGTGCGCCCGCCTCAGCTAGCACAGCAGCGAACCCCGGTACCGCGTCCGCAGCAGAGTCAAGGAGGATTTCGCCCACCCCAGCGGCCAAACCCTCAACCCGGGCCTTTCCCCTGCTACAACTGCGGCCGCCCAGGGCATTTCTCAAGGGAGTGCCCACACCCCAAGAAAAGCACTGGCCAGAACCCGCCAAGGAGTAACAACACCAACAACAACCGCAACAACCGAGGACCAGTTCGTGTGGGGCGAGTGAACAACACTACCCTGGAGGAGATTCCGGAAAACAGTCCCATCCTTGCTGGTATGTTCTCTGTTCGAGACCACCCTGCACTAGTACTGTTTGACTCAGGAGCATCTCATAGCTTTGTCAGTGGGTTCTTTGTTGACAAGTACCGGCTGCCTCGTACCCTTATGAGAGTACGACACACCATTAAATCAGCTGGTGGACAAACCCCTGCTCTTTATGAAGTAGACAAACTTCCAATAACCCTAGGGTCGAAAGTCTACCCTACTAAGTGCATAGTCTTAGATGGTTGCAACATTGACATTATCTTGGGCATGCCTTGGATGAGGCAACATAAAGCTATGCTGGACATAGACACCTACACGGTGCATTTAAACTCTCCCACCCATGGTAGCGTAAGCTTCCGAGTACGACCACCCCGACTGGTCGCACCAAGTGTTCACCACACCATAGCCGGGAAAATAAAAGATATTCCAGTGGTTAGGGAATTTCCGGACGTATTTCCTGACGACCTTCCCGGACTTCCACCGGATCGGGATGTTGAGTTCAAGATTGAGCTTCAGCCAGGGACGGCACCCATATCCAAAAGACCATATAAAATGGCGCCCAAAGAACTAGCAGAGTTGAAGGAGCAACTTAAGGAACTACTGGATAAGGGATTCATTCGACCCAGCTCCTCGCCTTGGGGTTGTCCGGCATTGTTCGTGAAGAAGAAAGATGAGACCCTGAGGCTGTGTGTAGACTACCGACCCCTCAATGCGGTGACTGAGAGGAGGGACCAATCCACCCACGGATGGCGGCATGAGGCGCATCGCGATGGGGGACCCTTCTCGGGGGAGTCTGGACCCGGAAGACCCTGCGGTACCGTGAGCGAAAGGTTGCTCCATGCGGCTTCCGGGAAGCGTGTATGGGTCGTGCAAGCAGGTTTCTCCTGCAGGATGTAAATCGATTCGAGTCGCTGCCCCTCACAGTAACGAGTACCACTTGATCACTGCTACGGAACAGTGCCGGAAGCCATTAAGCTGTTGTGTGGGATTATTACTGCTGTTTGAAATTATTAAGATTGTATTGCAACTATGATTGCTATAGCTCTAGTGCAAACTAAATTTATTATTCTGCATGACAACTCAACTTGATGCTAAAATTTGAAAAAGTAGGGATCCACTCCTAGGCGAGTTTTTCTGGCAATATCAACCCTATCCCTAGCCCTTGCATGTCTAGGTGTCGGCTGTAGTTGGCCAATTTGACGGGTCAGTCTTGCTGAGTAAACTAGTTACTCAGGGCGTAGCTCTATGTGGTTTTCAGATGACCAGGACGGAGAAGGCCACTGTGGAGGGAGGTTCCATTGGGAGGGCCAGCGTCCTGACTGTTGGAACATCGAGTGGGAGCTGTGCGCCACTGAAGATGAGGATTAGGTCCTTGCTTGCCGGTACGGTGCCCGGGCAAGGCACCTTGTAAGGCCGGATGTTCCCTGTGTCTCGCCGTGAGAGGGCGACTTGTATCTTAGCTATATCGTCAAACTGGTAAACCAGTGTCGAACTTTTCGCTTCCGCAACTTATTTTCTGTTGAAACCCCGGTCTGTAATATAACTTCGGATTTATGTAAACTCTGCTTCTCCACCTATGTTCCTGTTGCAATTATTTTCTTTCTCTGTCATGTATTGTACTATTGGGCGCCACAGCGCGTGTCGCCACCCGAGGAAGATCCTGGAACGGAACCGTCTCCGTGGTAAGGCGGGTCCGTGACAGAAATCATCGCTAGCAATGGCGCTATAAATAATTCAATGACATACCTCAGTTTCAATTAAGTAAATTCTGCAAACACACGAAAAATACGTTGTAGCATTTTATCATCGGATCACTCCAATGGCTGTCATTTATAGTTCTATCCAAGGAAGGCTAGTAAGAATAAATTATTAATAAGGTCGGCATAAGCATATTGATTGGTATTGATAATAAAAGGCTATGCAGGAGTAAATATAATAATTATAGGAGTAGTGTGACACAGAACATCATTCCCTAAAATAAAAAAAGACCTAAGTATCTATTGGGTTTTATTTAGGAGAGCAAGTCATATATCTAATGTGTTCTATTTAGTTAGTTGCATAGTCAAAGAATTACAAGCAAAACAAGTCTATACTAGTCATAGTTAAATCCACTTGACACTTCGCGTAAGGATTCATGCTCAGTATACACAAGGTAACTCCATCTTGGATGCACGTCATAACCGAACGTGGAGCAGTACAAAGGACAGATAGACTATCACCACCTATTGCCTACCTCTGCAGACCGTGGACTATGAGGTGATTAATACTACCTAGTTGTCTAAGTGTCAATATTTTTAATGAATACAGATGAATTTGCAAGCGCACAGATACCGCTATAGCACTTCACCTATGGAGTATTTCAAGGGTATCGAATTCATAGGGAACGTATGTGCTAATCTTCTATTCTAGTTGTCCAAGGACACCAAGATAACTATGACGTTGGGTAGAGAGGATTGTGACTGGCAAAAGGTTCCTAATCAGAGTAAATCATACACTAAGCTACTTGCATTGGGCATTCGATTTTCCCCTGCATCTACAGTGCGATTCCGGCCAAGAGCCTATTATGTAGCCGAACAAGGAGGATTTCAAAGAACAGATAGGGTCATCATCACCTATTGTCTACCTCAATACAATCCGTAGACTACACGATAAACAAAGGCAACCTACGGCCTAGACACCACGTCTATGTTTTCGATTACTCTCTTAATCTCTACGAATGATGGGCCAAGACTAAGGTCTCTAATTAAATAGAGCGTTGAGCGAGCAAAGCAACTAAGTACTAAAATTTACTTAGAAGGTAAACTAATAGCAGAGAAGAATCACGAAGACTTACTAAATAAGGCAAGCATTCGTCGAGGCACAAGTGCGGAGAAGGGGTTGGATAGGCCCGAACCTCCTCTCCAGGACTCCTCCGCACTCTCTTCCTATTTTCTAAGAACTACGCCTATAGAAATGATGTGCTAAACTATATCTTGAAGTGTGTAGAGAGTGAAGCCTTGGCCTTCCTTTTATAGTACTCCAAAGGTGGTTCTAAGGTCAGTAACTCCCACCCTAAAAGGGATAACTGACATAGGAAAGGCGGTGGGGAACGGCCAGAGTTGGATGGGCCCCATTGGGCTCACCTCACCTTTAGCCGAATAAGGGTGTTTGGCCGAACATGGGTGAGGCCCAATGGCCCCTAGCTTGCTTTGGGTCACTAGTTGGTTGCCCTTCTTCCCCTTGACACCGTGAGGCGGTTTGTTATGTCGGTTTCCGACTATAGGTGGGCCATTTGATCCTTGTACTCGGCTGGGATTGGTCGGAGTTGTGCTTTCTCCCTGGATGATGTTGATTTTCCATTAATTTTATAGAATAATCATCTGCAACAAATATTTACAAACACTTGTGGAATTTGTTAGTAATCAACTTCTACCACTAGATTGGTTAATTTAGGCATTTAGTGACCGTCAACAATAAGCGCTTACACATTTAAGTAGAATTCTAGCATTGATCAAACACTAGAGCCATCCTAAATCTAATTGGATATCAAACCCATGTTGAGGCATAACAACTAGAGCAAAATACAAACTAGCATAATAATATTTAGACTCTAGTCAAGATATACGACATTCATAATAACAAGGTAGCAAGTCTATATCATCATGAAAGCATAATAAAGTTCTATAACATGAATTTGATATATAACCAAATAAGTAACACATATCATAAGCACAACTATATAAAAGAACTATATTAAATAAGAATATCAAAGTCATACATAAATAGAATAAGGAAAATGATACAAGAGCCACTACCAAACTCCTATGACTTCGAGACTTGACCAAGGCTCAACCTACGCTAAACTCCGCTAGAACTTGGAACTTCTAAATGAAAGAGAGAAATGAATAATCCTTGAGTGTCTGTGTTAGAGTGGAGCTCTCCCGTTCTATTTATAGTGCCCAAAGATTGGTTTCTGGGCGTAACCACCACGGAACTGCCATGCACCGACATAGGCAATCCCTGGAGGAGGTGACATGTTGAAGGGGAGGCTGAACTGCCTCAAGATCAGGTCGGCCGACTAGGAAGTGGGGCCTCTGGCCTGTGCTTTCTTAGGGTGACTGACAAGTGGGCCGTCTTTATTGTTAAGATGGTGTTCTATCGAGAAATCCTGTGGAGCACGTATTTGATCGGTGTGATATCCAGTTGTAGTCGTCCCATTAGCTGGAATGGTGTTTTGGGGGATCTTGCTTCATTTCTTCACTTTTTTTATGTCAAATCCCTGCATGTGCATATTTCTCCAAGGATAAGTGAAATCTTATTATTCTTAACTAACATGTGTGTATGAAATGTCAAGTCTTCCTATATTGACGGTCGAAATTGGTGTTTAACGACCGTCAACAATGATCAAGTTTATTCACTTAGCACGAATAATAAGACTATCAATATTATTCAAATTACTAAGCATAAAAACACAGTATCGAATCCTACTAAGACATATATACCAGTAACATAGGTCATTTGAGCATCATGCAAAGTGGGTTTTCAAACAACTCCTATTAACTTAATGCAACAATCAATATAGAGACACTCATAGTGATGTATTAAAACTAAAAAAACTTTATAAAGGGTGAATGAAAATGGATCTCCCTTGATCAACACTAGTGTTAGCAACTACAGTTTCTTATTTTTAGAAATCAATATCCTTCTAAAAATCCTACTCTTGCTCCTGGTTAACAACTACAGCTTTTGGTTATATAAAAAATATGTTAACGGTTTGAAATAAAACCGTAACATGCATTAATATGCACACAGCAAGAGTGCAACAATGTTAATATGATTAATAACTCTCTTATTATGTTTTGGAACACATATGCTTCAGAGAAGCAAGTCTGGTTATTAAAATTTCATGTGTTAACTTTTATACTGCATTTAAATAAAATTATTAAAGCCTAAAGTGCCAATAACTCATTTGGTAAAAAAAACATGTGCTTCTGATCATGAGTGATTTACTATGTACAGAGACATACATAAACATTATTTCTACTAAGCCTCGGGTTCTGAGAGTGAGTAATTTATTTACTACATTTATATAAGTAGAAGTGCTAAATAAATCCCCGAGCATCAAATAAGTCAAATTTTGTCATACCAAAAATCAGGGTGATAGATAAACATGTTTTAACTAAACATGCCAAAGATCAGATTTAAAATAATTGCCTAGAAGTTCTAGTGATTTATTTGGTGTTTTAACAAGAAAATGCATCATTAAATATACATGTACATAAGCATCACATTTTCATTTTTCTTAAATAGGCAGTTCATAATGAATCCAACAAAGTTTATTTGGACTCCATTGGATTTGTAGTTTATTTACTATAAGTGTTAGAATGTTTTATCATTTTTTATTAATTTCCTTAGATTTAAATAGCTCTTGCCAAATCAGCATTTAGGTGGATCAATAGTAAACTGGCCACGCGGTGGACCAGAGAATGGGATATGGACTGCACGTGGCCACACATGATCCTTAGCGTGTAACCCTTTGTGTGGCGACACCGGGGAGCTCGCCGGAGCTCGGTGCGAGCTTGCTGCCGTGGTCAAGCGACAGAGCTTGACCGCGAGCGCGACAAAATAGTGTGCGTATCGAGGCGTATTCGTGTGAGGGATTCTCGGGCTTCAGTTTTGAGGCCCTGGAGGCCGAACCGCGCTGGCGCCGAGGGGTGGCAGGTGGCGCGGCGCATGGCTGTCAGGTCTACCCGAGGAAGAAGAAAACAGGAACCTTTACACCAGCACCCCTTTTAGATTTCTGAAATTATGAATCGGTCCTTGGTTTGGTTTAAATTAGAATTAAAATAGTTTCTAACCTCAAATTAAAAAGGAATTTGCACATAGACCCTTAAAGATGTGTAGAATACTCTGGTGGGGTCCAATTGCTCAGAATGTTAATAATTATTAGAGAATTATTATTTCAAAATGAAAAGGTTTTTAAGCTTAAAATAATTATTTCCAAATAAGATAAATTGCTCATTTTTTTTTATTCTATCTTACCATTACCTTGCACAAGGTACAATTATTTGGTATATGTTCTATTGAAAAACATTGAGTTGTTGCACAGGCTAGGTTTTGCAGTGTTAATTTTAAATTTGATTTAAATCAAACTTAGTTCAAACTTGGCATTTGTATTCTCTTGACTACATATTGATGAACAAACATGCTAGCTAAGGAAAATGAGATACCTGGGTGTCAAAAATACTACCCATGTGTTTTTCGCATCAGCCGCAAAGTTCTACCCTACGCCCGCAGAGGTACATTTGCCTATAAACTTCCTTCTATCAATGCTTGCAAAGCATTGTAACTACTTTTTAGTAGATCACAGGCTCCTAAGGCTATTGCATATCCACGATAAATTTGTTCGCATGTTCTCTTTAATGGCATTGCAATTGCTCTAATTCCTAATATACCAACCCAAAATAAATTATCCTATTTGTGCCATCTGAATGCAAAATCATGTCTATGCCTTGTTGACAAGTCAAACCAAATTCATAACACGAATGGACTATTTTGCCCTTATCTTCGTCATCAAAGTGTGGAATTCCGTTCGCCCAACGTAGCTAAATAACATAGCATACGTGATCTCCTTTACATTTGTGCCTCTGTTTCTATTTTGTTACTTCTCTTTTTTTTTTTTGTGCAGAGGCCGATATTGAGCAAATTTCTAGCCAGAGTGGTGATGGCGTGACCAGCGAGCATGCGTGTGGGCGGTGGAGCGGCTTCCATCAGTTTTCAGTAAGATCTCTTTGGCAGAGTTTATCCTTATGTTAAAAATAACTTATATTTTGATTTATGTGAAAAATACTTATCTGATTTATTATAGCATAAGCTGTCAAGTCGTTTGGCAAAACAACTTATCCTGTTTTTCTGAGGCTTATTCATTTTCAGTGGTCCATAAGTCCAAAAAATCAGTATTTGTTGACTTTATTATTTTTAGTACAAAAAGACAAATGACTTATGAGGGCTTATTATAATAAGTGCTTATGCAAATAGCTATTTGACAGGACTTGTGACTTATTACAATATAAGTCACTACATAAGCCCTGCCAAACACACCCCAAGTGCAGATGAGAGCCTAATAGGGAGCATCATCTGAGGACAGTTAGCCGCTCTGATTTAGTTGCACGAAATTTATGTCATTGTGAATGAAAACTCTACCATGAAAATATTGAACGTTGGATTAGTCCCTACGGTCACCTACGTCAAAATCATACAACACCCACCTACTTCAGAACAGTCTTGAATTTCAAAAGGATGTAACACATGTGAAACCATCAGTTTTCCTAACTAAAATGGAATTGGCAATATAGTTTATTTCATGCACTTTTATTTAAAATGAAAAGGAAGGATTTTTTTTGTAAAATTTATCTCTTGCCTATGTCATGTCATGAAGACCTTTCAATTTGGAACAGGGAGAGATGGTTGAGTGGACTAAAGCGGTAGATTGCTATCTATTTGTAAAACAAATTGTATCCGTTTGAGAAATAATCTGCCCAACCCCACAAGCAAATAAAAGTGCTAAGGAAAAAAGTTTTGTGTAGAAGAATCAATGGATTCATGATTGCAATCTATTTTCAGTTCAACGAAGCAGATTCAAGGTTTGAATTGCCGTAAATTTTAGGAGGTCGTTCGCGTGAGCCCATAGATGAAATTTCTATACGTTGTAGATGTCTTCAAATTAAATAAAGATAAGTGATGCATGAAAGTTTTACTGAAACAAAGGGCACAGATTGCATAAATCACATCTGTTGTTGGGAGCTGCAAGTTGAAAGAGTATGGTGAGTGACGGTTATGCGCATGCCATGTCAGCAAAATACTTTGGCTTATGAAGGTAATGGTCGTATTGCAGAGCTAATGACAGTATTTTATAGTTTTATGAGTAGAATGGCCGAATTGAAATGACCATAAGTTGTTCCATTCCTGAGTGTGGTAACTAATTCTCATGCTTGTCATGAGTATCATCTTGTTTACAGTAGCAAGTATTTCCACTATTTAATAGGCATGTTCAAAACTAACATGTCAAGCTTGGTTTCACCCAAACAAAACTTCTTGTGCAGACACAGTACAGCTATTGCCTCACAAAATTAGTTTGGACGTAGAATTGTTGCAATGTAAACGGTGTTTTTAGGCCACACTTGTAGCACATAAAAATTAATAAAAGGTGCAAATCATCAGCTTCATGTATTGCATATTTATGTGGTTGTGTTTTCATGTCGAGTTGCCCTGAACAAACTATGTCCATAAGAACAAGAAATTCTAGTTAAATGATTTACAAGCATTTGTATATCCCTTCTTAAAATAATTACATTTGGTATCTAAAGTTTCATAAAATCAAGATAGTTTGCATGAAAAAACTATTAATTAAATACTCCCCAGGCCATGGGTAAAGATTGCCAAGCAGGTTCCATTAATGTTATTGCTCCTTTATAGGGGTCACCCCAGTAACAGACTGCTTCTTTCTCAGAAACGGACACACTCAAAATGGACATTCGAGCCAAATAAATGGTGAATAATGTAAACAACATCCATGAAAATGGGAGCTGCCAAAAAAATAAAATTGTCATTCACTATCATCCTTAGTAAGTAAATTTTGCTATTTTTTAAGGACTTCCTGATAAATCCCACCTAAAGTGTTTGGTCATTTTGAGAAGGATATACTATGCTATGCTTGCACCTACTTTTAGAAATTGACCATGTACAGTACAGTAATTGCCCCATTAGTATTTGCTAGTTGCAGTATTTTTATGATTTCATCTGCAAAACCTTAGACTCACGATCCTTCGATCTCTCAGTTCAAGATAAAGCATTTCAAGTGTCAGACAATGGAGATGTTTACATTGTCCGGGAATCAACTTGGCATCCAACACTGCATTCCAATATATAACATGATCTCTCATTTCAAACAGAAAACAAACTAAATTGATAAATGATAACACTCTGTTAGGATGAGACCATGCTGTTAATAAATCAAGTTTCTTTTCTGTTATATTTACTCTCCTTTGCTGCTTTGCGACTGTCACCATTAGATGAAAATGGAATTCTGCTGACCAGAAACACCAGGGCGGCACCTATTAGAGCGCCTGATACATGAGCAATATTGTTTACTTGAAATGACTGCCCCGTGATTGTTGTAGCACGTGCTGCTTCCATGACCTATTAAATAAATGAATACTGATCAGACAATATAAATTCTAAGGTAAAAAGGAAGCTCATGTTCAGCAGTTTGAAACTACTAAAAATAAATCATCACAGTAAATGGCCACACAAAAAAGAGTAATCACACAAAGCGAAGTAGTCTACTAACTAGACTGTAATTTACATGATTGGAGCAAGGTTATTATCCTACCAAAACAAATCACTGCCATTAAGAATTTCAGCATTGTGTAAAGGTTTTAATTCTCTGGTTATACTTGGGGCTTGGACTCCCATGGAAGCATCACAATCAATGTGTCTTCAATGAAGCCTCACCTAGTCTTGGGGTCGCCCTGTGACCAGCAAGCCAAGACATGACTCTCTGGTCATTGGTGGGGGCTAAAGGAATTTCTTTCCTACAGGCCAGGCATGAGAAAAACTGATTACTTTTGTTTTTTTTTCTATTTTAGGTCAGGCTGTTCTTGTGTAACCAGTACAAATGCAAATGTGCTTGGGTCTCTTTGTATCCCCAAAAATCATTCTTCTTAATGCAATGATATGCAGCTCTTCTGTGTGTTTGAGGGGGAGATAAAAGTGGACACTATATGGTAGTGCAACTATTCACAGAGGACATCTTCAAGTTTTGTCATTAGGATCCTATTATTAATTCTAGTACATCAGAGCAATTGTGCAGATAAGAAACTAACCAGGAGTAGCGGCCTAGCATGTAGGAACTTTATTTTCTTTTCTTTTTTCTTTTGTGAAGTAGGAGCTTTTTATATTCCCAAAATAAACATTAAAAGCCTCAACATTTATCTATCTTTTCCTACGCCATGTTGTAAGGTGTAAATTTTGCCTGGTCTGCGGTATTCGAACCTATGTCAAAGATACATGCTCTCACAAGTATGGAAACTCCTGTCATCTTTGTCTTTCATTGAAACCTTTTCATATTGTTAGGGTTCAGATTCAGTTAGCACTAGCAATGTTTACTTAAATAGGGAAAACACATGGGATATGGCACTTCCTGTTCTATCTATTCATTTTACGTATGAAAATGATGAAAAAAATTATACCGGTCATTTGGTTACATTTGTACACATGTTTGTTCTTTCACATGCCGTGAAAATCGACTTGTAGTCAGCAAAATATTTGTTGCTTCTCTATAATAAAAATATCCTCTTTTACTTGTAAAATTTACTAGTCAGAAATACAACAAATAGCTGCTGTGACATACCTTGTCTACAACAAACTGGCCTAGGATAAGCACCTCAATAATCTTTCTCCAGTCCCATGACATCTGCAATAGCAATAAAGGAGATAGATCAAAAGAGACAAACTGGATGTCTGGATATTAACAAAAGTATCTGGAAATAGACAGCATTGAACTAATCACCTTCACTAGAACACTAATGGTGAAAAGGCCAAAAACAGCACCAGAGGCACCAAGGGACACGGAAGATGTTGGAAGAACCAACCATGAAATCAAGTTTGCCCCAGCACCAGTCAAAATGTAAGACATCCACAAAGCAAAGTTCCCTTCTTCCTCCTCAACAAGCTTGCCTGTATATATAGATCAGCATTAGGCATCCCTTCACTGAACTATAAGCATCAAGCAGAGCATTCGTTTTGTATTTGAAGCAATCAAATCTCACCAAAGATATATACAAAGAACAGATTGCTTGAAAGATGATTCCTGTGGATAATCAAGAGTGACTTAATGACTTAAATCATTAAACAACCTCAAAAAAGAAGTAAAAAGGAAAAACTTATAACATACATGTACCACTGCATTGACCTTTATGGATGTACAGAACAGGACAAATGACATAAGAATATGTTATAAGGAAATGGAATCAACCTAGAGCAACCGAGCAAGTTCAACTAACCAGTTGGCATGGCAAAATGTTGATGTCACAAACTGGTACCATGTGGGGGAAGCATGATACAGGTACAGTGCTTTTATTTGCCAAATCTGAAAATGCGAGAAAATATAAATTGGTAACTCTACTGAATCCATGAAAAAGAGAAATGTATACCCGTTTATGATGCTAATGATACAAACTAGTTCTTTAAAACCATTTTTGTTTCTTTTAAAATGAGTTTGATTACATCAATTATTCCATTATAATTAATCCTTGCATTGATATAGTCACAACTCTTTTATTGGTATAATCCAGCAATACCAAGGCTGTTGAATCATATATGAACTACATATGAGATCCATAGAGAACAATCAAATGACGTTAAAGAGATTAAAATATGTTTTTATAACAACTGAAATTCATTTGATTCAGGATAAAACAGTTGAGCCAAATGTTGCATTCCTTTTCCTTGGGCAAGAAGGTTTGACTATGATCGGCTTGAACATTGCAAAACAATATAAAATGAAGAAATGACATTTGTAGCAGTAGATTGATTTTTTTGTGAAAATAAAACAAATATAGTCTGACCACTACGACATCTTCACATCTAGCAATTCCCATGTGTGTAAGGTATGATTAAGAATCTGAATTTCCTCACGTCATCAATGGGACCGCACAAATTTGCATAAGGCTATTCCCAATGGGAGGTTTCATTTTGGTGTTTTTAAGTGGCATGTCATATAAAATGATTTGAAACCACAAATGAAACAAGTTCTACAATGCATTGTTTCATTTTGAAGTTTCATGACACTTAATTCATGCTATGTTGTTGACATTTTAAATGTAGCCAGTTTCATCTAGATTCCATCAAATTTGCTTATGTGGCGCCACATTTAATGAAAATAAAACTCCCATTGATTCAGGATTTCATTTTATTGCTTCCAAGAGTGACATGTCATCAAAAATGATTTGAAACTACAAATGAAACAATCTCTCTAAGGCCAGTCTCAATGCAAGGTTTCATTAAACGGTTTCCAAAAATGCCATGTCATATAAAGGTATTTGAAATAGTAAATGAAACAATCTCTCTCAATGCAAAGTTTCATGTTGAGATTTCATAGGCTAAGACATCATTTAAATGTTGCATCTAATTGATCAATGGAAGTCCATGAAATATGTATAGATGAAACAAATTATTCTCAGTGGAGGTTTCATTCTAGTTTCATAGTTTAGGTAATCGTGTACATCAGGTTTCATCCCCATGAAACCCAACTCTTCTCTTTCATCATTAATTCTATGTCACGTCATTGTTTTTGCTTATGTGGCATGTCATTTAATGATTTTGAAACCCATATGAAACCTGGATTGAGACTGGCGTAATGCATGGTTTCATTTGGATGTTTCATTGTACTTAATTCAATATTCTTTCATTGGTTGTCTATAGGATAAAATGAAACTCCTCTCCTCCAATGCTAATATCATAGTGTTTCAAATCTAGGAAACTGTGTATATCGATGAAACTCCTTACTTCTCTCTCCTCATAACTACTTTATCATGTAACCAAAATTGCTTATGTGGCCTCTTATTTATTGAAAATGAAACTCTCATTGGAAGTAGGCTAAGAAAGATGAACCATGATAGATGCTCGGAATTCAGATCCCGTGTCTTGTTCTAACGGTACCTGAAACATATGGTCGGCCACGTAGAGTGCAAAATTGAGCAACAAGATCCAGAAGATGCCATTTGGCCGCCTCCCCTGCTGCCTGTCCTTAGCTATCTCCAGCTCTGCCACTAAGCCTGATAACATGAACATAGGCTTCGTCAGCCAACTATTTTCTCGAGTTACAAAACTTTCCCGCTCAAAAACGACGGGCAAAAAGTCAAGAAGGAGCCGCGCTCAGGCTTACCTGAACGCTTCATTCCGCATCGGAGCAGGTCGCGGCGTACGGAGGCACCGGCGGCGACCAACTTGCGAGCGGCGGAGACGGAGTGGAGGCGACGGCGGGGTAGGGAGAAGGGCGACAGGGAAGGGAGGGATTTCGAGAATGTTCGGGAAGGCGCGGGGAGGAGCAGCAGCTGCTGCTGCGCCATCGACGCTGGAGTCCCCATTGGATGCTTGTCGCGTGGGTTTTGGGGAAAGACAGGTGTGATTTATGAACAGCAGGGCCCGCTTTCAGAGAAAGGTATTGCTTCCAGCCGTGTGATGCAGGCTAAGAACTTCTCACTTTGCTTTAAGGCTAATAATTTCGTATGTAAATTTTTATTGTATAGAGCTATTAGTAAAAAAAAAGTCATACAATTTTAGAGCATCTCCATGTAGTCCCTACTTCTCTTTTCATGGACTGACATCAATAGCTGGACATACAAAAATTATTGTCTAACTCCATAAGTACCTAAATTGGGAACCTTATTTTTTTTCCTCTGACAGAACGGACCTAAGTGTCAGTGACTCTGAACATCCCTTTCAATGAGACCCATATGTAAGTGACCACTGACCAGCCCTATTTCCAGGCTCGCCGGGTGCTCAAAGGGGCCGAGACAATGACGAAGCTTTGTGATGGCCATGGTGGGCCGTCCCCCCTCCCCCGGTTAGGAAAAAAATTAAAAAAATCATCACATAAGGTGTGTAAATATACATATTCTTCATTGATGCCCCCTTTGTCGAGAAACAAGCCTCTAATGACTAGCCTCCCTGGGATTAAGTTCAATCTCCATCACTGGATGTGATGGAGAGCTCTCGTAGATCTTGACGTAGACGGGAAAGCCGACGCCACCTGTGCCCGCGCCCGCCACCCCCGACGCCACCCACTCGCGACGCCGCCCGTGCCCGCGGATAAGAGAAGCGAGAATGCGATGCTCGCGGTCGAGGGAGGCGCGACAGGGGCAGGGGACGACAACCTCAACCTCATGTGCGGAGGTCGCTGGGTGGCACTTGACACTAGGTGTGGAGGCCCGGCCATGGGAGCGATGATCCGGAGACCGTGATAGCAAAAAGACAGCAGGGCGGGGGGTTGAGTGGCCGTTGACATTTGGTAAGTCATATCAATTAAATCATTCCTAGCAATGGTGCTAGAAATAATTTATTGATGTACTCTAGTGTCAATTAGATAAAACTCGCAAGCGCATAAAGAATACCTAATTTTTTTATTCTTAAGAATTAATAATTCTGAAATTTTAAAAATAGTAACATATTAGAGGAATTTTAAAAATAGGAAGGACACTGTTCTTCTCAACATCAGGATGTGGACACCGTCTTTAACAGCGTCCAGCTGTGGACGCTATCCGCTTCAACGTCCTGGAGACAACCACATCGAATGACATCACTTAGGTTGCGATCAGTGCCGCTCCATCTCCTACCTCACCTCATATGCGGCGTGTGGTTATTGCGACGATCTCGAAGACATCAGGATGATGCATGGCCGCTCCCCTCTCCCACGGCTCGTATAGTTTTCGGCTTCCACAACTAAAGGACGGTGCACCATCCCATCCTCGGCTGATTTCCGCCCCAGCCCTACTGCTACTGGTGTGCGTATCCGTTGCCATCAAATCCACTTACTCGAGCAGGTCATCATTCGGCTGCTTCAGATCTCCACACGTGCTTGTGCTGGTGCCATTTACACGATATGCTCGAAAGTTTTTCTCGCTTGCTCGCTGACAAGAAGTATATACTTCCTTACGGCTATATATGTTCATGTGTCAATTTGAGGAACGGGGTAGTTATACCAAAGCCTTTCACCTGTGTAGTCGTTTGCCTCATGCTCACTTGCTTGACAATAAATCCTTTTGATCCTTCGAGAAAAGAGGTCCCTTCTTCTAAAATTCAGAGCATCCTCCAATACGGCATCTAAAAAATATTCAGACTATACAAAAGAGCGGTGCTTCTAAGTTCTGATGTTGTTCTTGAAAATAGATTATTACAATTACGACACTTATACAGAGAGTATCCAATCTTGTTGCTCACACAATGGTTGAGGTTGATCTATCCCAATCTGTAAAATTGGTGCGCGGAGTTATGTAAAACCTGAGCACCAAGCTATACCTGAAACATTCACAATACGAGGAGTGGGAGAAGTTGCAAGCTGTACCAGGCTACGACATGGATGGCGGGAGTGGAGCCTCTGCTACCGCCACGGGCAAGAGAACCAGCGGAGGCAAACTCGACTGTTGACATATGAGAGGGACATCGAGGTGGACGTCCTCCAGCCAGCAAAGAGCAGCGGCTACGGCCTCACGCTAGGTTTTGTGGAATGGGGAAAGACTCTGATCCTCCGGTCATGGTTGAACTAGAGTCTGGACGCTGTTCTCACGAGCGTCCAAGGAAGGACGTGATTGGCAACAGTGTCCCAATCTGGACGCTGACATGTTTGACGTCCTTCCTAGATTTGTAAATCAAATATTGAATTACCATTTTTAAAATTAAGGTATTATTAATTACCAGAAATAAAAAAATCAGAAAGAATATTATTATAGCATTTCACCAGAAAGTATTCAAGGTATCGTTATCTATTTTATCCCAAAGGAGGATGAGGTAAAAATAAACTATTAATAATGGCATAAGCATAAAGATTGGTATTAACCGCGAGGCCAAACCGCCTCAACTCCAGATCAGCCGACCAAGGGACCACATGTCAGTCGATCAGGGAGTGGGGCTCCTAGTCCTCTGCTTTCTCGGGGTGGCTGACAGGTGAGTCCTCTTGTTAGTTAAGGCAATTTTCTACCGAGAAATCTCATGCAACCACATATTTGATATGTGTGATATCCAGTGGCTAGAATGATGTTTTCGCGGATCATGCTTATTTTTCCACCTCTTTTGTGTTAAATCCCTACATGCACATGAATCTCCAACGACAAGTGAAATTTATTATTTCTAACTAACATGCGAGTATGAAATGTCAAGTCTTCTTATTTTTGTAGCTAAATCGATGATTAAAATTGGTATTTAAGGACCATTAACTATGACAACGAGGGAAGAGATAAGCAGCAGAACGGGCGCTCAGCCAGGGAAGCCGCTTGTTGTTGGAGAAGCCATGCGGTTACGACGTGTCCTGTCGCGCCGATGAGATTGGCGAGCAGAGCCGAGATAGCGCACGAGTAGTTGGGCATCAAGCGCGTTGGGTCGGGCCTGGAAGGCAGCAAACTTGGTGAGCTCCAGCAGTTGTGTTGGAGGCGTCGTTGTCGAGTGTTACCAGCGAGGGGGGGCACTGGCGGCTGGGGTGGAGCCGAGTGGCCGGCAACGCAAAGAGGAGAAGGAGAAAGAAAGGAAAGAAAAGGAAGGAGAAAGAAAGGGGGAAATGAATAAAAAACTTATAGGATGTTAGGATGAATAGGAAGCTTCAAAAGTAGGGCTTCGAGGAAAATTTGGGAGCCCTTCCAAAATAGGAGCCCAAGTACAGGCTCCACTAGAATTCGTTTTTTAGATTGGCATGCAAAAAAAGTAGAGTATGGCTCTTCACTGAAGTCTCTCTTAGAGCTTTTTTTAAGGGAAAGCAATGGTCCCTTATTTTTAGCTTGATTCTTGTATTAGTATAACTTTTTCTACGGAATTAAAATCTTTCAATATAAGTTTTTCCTTTTATAAAATTCCTGCTAAAAGCTAGTATAAGTAATTGTAGACATATTATTTTTAATTTTCATGTCCAACAGACAAGAAAATATCATCACAAAAAAATAAAAATAGACAAGCAAATAAAAATAGTAACTGAGGCCTATTTGAGGCGTTCCCGCGTGAAAATTACACAATTTCAACTTAAAATGTGTGGCATCATCAATAGAATGCAGAAAACCCCCACGCATTATTCAGGTGAAGTTTGGTCACGACAGTTTCAGAGATAATTTAACGTCTTTAATTTTGATACAAATTTTGAAACATGACGCCTCCTTTTGAATGCGGAAATCTCAAAACATAGGAATAGGAGAGAAAAAAAACATAGGATTGAAGTTACATATCTTCCTGAATCCTACGGAATGAAATAATACAGCAATTATTCACACAAATTGTTTAGATGCTTCATGTAACAAAAAAGAAATACATGAATTTTGATGTGTTATTCACACGAATTGTTTAGATGCTTCATATATATAAAAAAAAAGAAACACATAAAAAAAACACGGAATGAAAATTACACCCTCTCACACGTGTACGAAGCATAAACTGCAATTCGTTCTTATGTGCGACAACCCAGGTTCATGGAGAAGCAACCGATTTCTGCACCAGCTTAGTTAATGACTACTATGTCCCAAAGTGTCCTCCAAGTAACAATGGGAATATGGTAATGCTGTTCTGTAATTATCCACAGAAAACGCAGACGAAAAGCAAGTGTCATTGCCAATTAAAACTGACGGTTAACCAATCATTATAGCAACAACAGTTAGAGCACATATCATCGTTGTTTCACCACATCAAACAGGTACAGAGACCATAAAGGCAAGAATTGATCAAGAACCATCAGACCCATTTTTTCGCGAGCCAGCAACAACATTGACAGATGCCCTGTCTTTGACAGAAGCAATTCAGAGAGCTCTTCAGCATGGCATTGTCACCTTCTCGTCTTACATAAAGTCTTCTTCAAGTTCTTGCACGGTCTTGCTGCCAGACGCAATTTGCTTGTTGGAAGTCATCTTCTCTTGAACCATCAGGCCCTTGTAGCTCCTGATTTCAGCCTGCTTGTCCTTCTCAAGTCTTTCCATCTCTTCCTTACGTTTCTGAAACAAAATCAAAAGCTAAGTCAATATCTATATAAGTTTTACATATCAATATCCAGCCAGTGACCAGTCTGCAGCAACAAAACGCAGACCACGACAACCAGTTTACTTTTACATCATTTGATAGTATCTACTGTAAGAGAATATGGTTTAATAACGTCCGGCAAAAAGTAACCAGCAAAAAGTAACACAGAACTGAAGCTGGTGATATCAAAAGTGATCTCAAGCTTGAGTAGCTTACTTTGTCCCTAAGCTGTGCCTTTCTTTCTGCCTTTTCAGCAGCACTCACAGCCTCTCTTTCAGCTGCAGCAAAAGATGTCAAGATCAAAGGTTAATATGCATGTCTAACACAACACAATAATTCAAAAGACTTCATAGGCTTAACAAACAACAATCAGATCATAAACATTCCCATGGCTCTCCGATCTATGGAAGGGATTTCCAATATAAGTTCTAGTAGCTAAAATCATAAACTCTAGCCTAGACATGACATTACATTCTCATTTCCCTTGGACTGTTCACAATATAAGGTAGCATAGTGACATCAAAAGTGATCTCAAGCTTGTATACAGATATTTCATACCCTTCAAGTCAGGCTTCCGCTCAACCTTTGTCTTATTCAACCGGTTCACAATCTCATTAATCCGTTTTTCAACTTTGACAGTCCGAACCTGCAAAAAGAAATAACATCAATTAGGGATACATCAAGAATCATTCATCAGTTCTATAGTTCATGTATTCCAATGTGAAATACATTTACCTTGGCAAAGGATAAAACTTAACAAGCTTTCAAGAGGAGCCAATTTTAACAAATCAGTTTATGAAAATGAAAAACAAGGGCAGATGACGAAGAGCTAAAAAATGCCTAATGCTGTAATGCATATTTAATGGCATATATGGAAGCTAATATTATTCAGAGAGTGAATACACCAGCAGTCCTTAAACTTTTGCCTTGCTGTCATCTATGTCCCAAAACTATTAAAATACAAATGCAGGTCCACAAACTAAGAGTGCCACTTAAGGTCCGATTCACCCCAATTAGCATGTAAGTTTGATTAAGAATCTCTACCCTGCCAACGATTAGATCTGTACCCATTGACAATGGGATCACCATTTTTTGTGCTGTGCTGGTGCAACATCTATAGAATTCCATGCTAATTATTGTGATTTGGGACCTGGTTTCACACACTAAGGGATCTAGATCTGCATTTTAATAGTTTGGGACCTAGATGACACCAAGACAAAAGTTGAAAGACCACTGGTGTACTTTGTTCGTATTGAAACTTGGTTAGAAGAATAGAGCGTTTACAATTTGCAGCCCCTGAAACCCAACATAGGGTCCAAAACACTACCATCTAAACTTAAAGCTCATACTAACAAAATTTTCAGTAGGAATTTCCCAAATTATTTCATTTCCAAGAGGAACAAAGTACACCACTCACAAAAATACTGCAGTAACTGCACACAAACTCTAAATGAACAACTAGTAGCAAAAGGAGTGAAGGACCCACTAAAAGATGAGTGGAATACTCTCTGAATCTGGTAAGATAGTTAAAGCTATATTATATTGCTCCCTCCGGTTCCTATTATGATGTTGGGACAACATTTTTATAGCTTACAAATGAACTAAATTATTTTCCTAACCACATCAACTAAAAAATGGAGGAACAATGAATTAAAACAAAACTAAAGTACCAGAATTAATATTTGGCCACAGAAATTTTTGTTGATGTTGTTAGTGTTGTATCCAGGGTTCACAAATCGCTACAGTAGCAGGTTTCGTTACCGCCAAAAACCGATCGACAAACCATGGAAACCAATCGAAAACTTATTTTGCTACAGTATGTAGGCTCAGTTTATTGGAAAACCATCTGGTACTGCCAACCAAGCCAGACCAATAACCCCAAAAACCATAGAAACCGGCCAGTTTTTCGGTTTTGTTAACCATGGTTGTGTGGAGCACCCTTCTGTCCTCAGTGGCACATGGTGGCATTGCCTGGTATATTTTATATATGCGCTTAGATGCTTTGTCACTTGTTAGTTTACTGTGGTGGATCTCTCAAATGGTTTTTGTGGCGTTGTGGCATCCCGTTGTGACCCAAAATGGAGAGGGATGCAGTCTTTACCTATTGGCTTGTTGGCTGTTGTTTTATTGAGCTTTTTCACCTCGTGGATGCATGGTTTTGTTCTTGGGGGTGCATATATGGTGAAAATGAGAGGAGAATCACTTATAATCTTTGATTTTCCCTGGGAGCATCCACACCCCCAAGCTATATTTAGCTCTGCCGCCCCTGACTGACCCCCCTCACAGTGCCTAGGTAACATCTAGGTATTGTTGCGTAACTAAAACCCGTAGCGTCCTGTTGCAACCCAGCACCCTCACAACACCTGTGATCACTCGTATTTTTTATATTTTCATAATATTTTTATTTAATTATTTTTTTGATAAAGCATATGATCTCTCAGTAGAGATAGAATTATGGATACAATGTGGATCCATGCTAGACATAAATATTTCTGCTGTGAAAAACAGGACGCAGTTAAACATGGGTATGGAACAATCTCATAATATTTGATGGCCAACTACAGTTTCAAAGAAGGCTAAACGTTACAATGCACAATATTATGCCAGAGAAAGTAATTCCAAGAAATGCAATCATTACGAAAGAAATGGCAAACAATGCCTACAAACAGGGAATGAAGAACATCAACCTGGATATCCTCATTGCATTGTTATTCTAAACCAGCTGAGACTGATAAAGATCATTTTAAGCCTATAGCAGAGAAAAAATAGATTTCCAGTAGAGTCCTATCAGAAGTGTAGCTTGCATAGCCTCACATGATATGCCCTCTAATCATAAAAAAAGAGAGTCTCGGACTTTAACACAGCCTAAAAAATACATCATTGACTACTGCTTTTTTGTTCTCATTTATGAAATGTAGCAAAACAAACAATAATCCCATGTTTTCAAGTCATCACATTAATTGTCCTTATCGCTCAGCTTCTCTCCATCAGGATGAGCAGCAGCTCGATTAGGGTGATTAGTTCCCTGGTCGTGCACCTTATCAATGATTAGGCACGACTAGTCATCCAAACTATATGTGGACAACCAGACTTCAATTGGGCCAGGTGAACCAGCCCATCAGGGTATATGCCCCATTTTCCCCCTCTGCCTGTTTTGCCCTCCTCTCCCTATCCTTTAAAACTCAAAAAAAAACCTTTGCTTACTTGAAAACAAGGATATTTCACTAAAGACAACATTATCAGGAGAAAATGGAAAGGGACCCCTCCTGTTGCTTTTCTTCTCAACCAGAAACAACCGACCATTTGATGTTCAGTTATCCAGTAACGAATAGTTTGGGCCATGCTTTGTGGCGGGAGGGGGGGGGGGGGGGGGAGGGGGACACTCGTAACAGAGCTTATTTTGACAATAAAATCATTTAACCACTCTTGTGAGATTATTTGCCAATGCATGTTCCCTTACGAAATCTCGGCCACGACTCTATTCTGATGGGATGCAGCCTGATTCCATGCTGAGGCGCCCTCGCAGGCAATGAGCAGACAAGGAGGGTGTATCAACCCATCAGATGGAAGCTAACATGCCAGAGGACACAAATGAGCCGGATCAGGCTGAGCAACGACTTGGGCTCTCCCAGAAGAAGATTGGGAAACTGCCGGTGAAGGAGTATCATGGAAGCTGGGTTTGATAGTGGTAGCCTAGTTTTTTCTTTTACTATGCAGCCAATTGCACCCGGCCGTTTATTTCTGTTATGTTTCTTGACTTTGTTTCAGTATGACCCCTACAAGTATCTAGAGAACTGATTACTTGAAGGGGTTGGGGGAGGTGTGTCTCATACACATCTCCGTCCCTCTAGGCTGCTTTTTCTTTGTATCCCACACTCTGTTTAATAGACATCTGGAGAGGAATCCAATTCGGGAAAGAAAAACAAACAATAATGAAACTACTTTTTTTAGACAAAGCTACTTGTAATTTGTCAAATGTTCAATAGTTGGTGATCAGAACAAAAACATCACTTAGTTTGTAGTAGTTTAAATTATCTTGGGCACAATTTTGTGTTAATATAATGGCAAGCTTCTCAAGTATAAGATGTATGGAAAATCAAGCACATAAATCTGATGTAAAAGTGAACAAAAAAGAAGGTATGATGACTCACCAATTTAGGGTTATGAAAACCAACTTGACCCACTTCCATTGAAGGGGTCTTCTTCAAATTGTACCATGGAGTGTAAACTACATCAATGTTATTCACTTTATTGCCTACACAAAAAGAAGAAATCGTCACATCAGCCAGACTACAGCTTGTAAAACATTACAACATTCTTGGAAGCAACAGTAAAACACAAAAACTTGTGCCAGATATAATCCTATTTGATAATGTAGTCCATCCAACCTTGAATCGAGTTAGCTTTAACAAGCTGGGCACAGTCTTCCAGCAGACCTTCGCTTATATCATCCATTGTCTGACCTTTGTTCAGTCTCACATATACATGAGCAGAGGACATCTTATCTACATGAAACCTGTGTTCACAAAACCTGGTTTAGGTACTAATCATGAAGCAGTAACATAAACTACCCTTAGTTCTAGGATACAAGTGCACTACACAATCAAACATTATTTTTTTCTGAACAATGACACCACTTATGTTTATACACACAAATTTAGTAATGACAAAACAAAGCTATGACTTATTTAAGGTTATTAGCCTAGCAAAGGTTCTGGACTCCAGAAGTTTCAAAGCATTTATTTAATATTAAAAGTAATTCAAATAGCACACTAAAGTGGATGTCAAATTCCTACTACCAGCCTAACTGTGAGACATGCTAAACGTCAACAAGCCAAATACCAAATATAACAAAGAAAGGTACCTCAATATTGTGATAACCTTACCACTGAGTCTAAGTGTGAATGAACACAAGTGCACAATGCCTGGATCGCAACGACAAAAATCACAACATCCTACCACCAAAAAGATACAAATAGAAATCTAAGAATGTACTAGGCTTTTTCATGATTCCGAAACCCAGAAAGGAAGCATAATTAAAAATGCAGTTCAAAGCTAGTTCTCCTACATGCATATATAGAAATGTGCTACACCACAAAATCCATCTTATATGGACAGAAAATATATATAGGGTTATAGAACATAGAGCATCATTCCTCCAACATGTACACCTGAACAGTTAAGAAAACAAATGTACACCCAAAAAAGCAACTGGGCTAACTACCAGTGGCGGAGCCAGGGGGCGGGCGGGGGGGGGGGGGGGGGGGGGGGGGCACGCCTTATGGGCCTAAGTACATAATTGCCGGCTACATGGACTTAATTAGTGTCTAGTTTAGCAGCAACAAATTCATTTTCTATGCTGGAGTCTGGACTGTTGAGCCATATTGCAATCAGTTCTTTAAAGATCTATGACCATTATGAGATCGATCAATGCCAACGCCGCCCTTCTCTAGCTCGCTGCAAGGCGGCCGCACGCCTGTTCTGACCTCCCTGATTCCTCTCAACCTAACACACAGCCACAATTATACATTCATGGAGTTCTTCTACCAACTTGCTTGGGATAAAAAGGCATTGTTGTTGTTGTTGGAGTTCTTCTACCAAGTGCTAGGGATAAGACGATTTTCTGATGTTGTTTTTCGGCAAAAAGGCTCTAATCTGATTCTTCTTGCTAGCCACCGTTGATGCTGATTCCAGAGTTGGATTATTACTCTTGTAGTCACTCATGAATAAACAAAACAAAAAGCGATGCAATCTTTTTAGAAGTAGAAACATTGTATCTGATCCAGCAGAAGATAATGAGGAGACGACAGTTGGCTTGCTACACAAAAGGTGCAAGAATACTACAAAAATGAACAAGGTTGGTTCTTTCAAACATTTTTTGCCTACTGTTTTCTTTTATGCAATAGGATTGTAGAACTTTGTGTTGGAAATTCTTGATGTGTACATAACTAGTAAAAATTTGATGAAACATATTAAAAATCCTTATATTGCTCATGTCCCCCGCCCTCCGGATAAAAAATTCCTGGCTCTGCCACTACTGACTACTACGTTCTATCATGACTCCAAACTAAAGCAGAACTAAGCCTATGCATAGTAGACAAGACTTATCAAGAACAATGAACACCTCCTCCATAGCAAAATTAGGCTTATTCCTCCAACTCACAGTCGAAACATAGCCATTCCATTCTGATATGTATCAGATCTCAACGAGCACTACGACGATATCGGAACACTGCAAATCTGCTCTCCTAGGTGAGGAACTTTCGGCTGACCACGAAGCAGCACTCTAACAATTCATAATTCAGAAAAAGAAGGAGAAAAATGGTGGTTACCAGATGTCCTCAGGGAAGCCGTACTTGATGAGGTCCTCGTTCTCGTGTTTGTCCAGCCCCATGAAGATGGTGTAGTCACCGGCCTCCGGCCGCGCCTTGAAGTAGAACACCATCCCGGCTTACGGGGCCGGTCGCCGCCCGAACGGATCGAGGAGAGCAGGGAGACCCCCCGGGGTCCGGGGTCCGGGCGGCGGAGAGCGGCCGATCTCGGGGCGGCTCTCTGGAAGCGGCGACAAGGGATTGCGGCGAGGGTGAAGGGATTCGTGGGGAATTTCTTATCTATCTAGGGCTTCGTGCGCGTGAAAACGAAGCAGAGTAGTGGATTTCTTGGTTTTTTTTTCTTCTTTTTGCTTTTGACTTGCTGCGTTGTTCCGAAGTTGTATTTTTCGGACATGCTTTTCATTGTTCTTTTCTTTTGCTTTTGACTTGCTGTATTTTAGAATTTCACTGCGGTCTGAAGAGAGATTTTTCACTTTTTTATATCAACCCTTTGAAATTTAATTTTGAAAACAAGTCATAGCTAACTAATTGTACCATAGGGTCTATTTATAAAAAAGTTGAAATGTTTAAAAACCTTAAATGGTGTTCCTCCAAATATTGTCCAGAATTGAGGTTTCTCTAAAGTTGAACTAATTGAGTAATATGATTGCTTCATGTTTCTTTTAACAATAATACCCTTGGAGAAAAAGCTTGGGCATTATAACTTTCTCAATTATTTTTGAGGTTCCTTCCCAAGTTTTGCTTTGTTTCCAGCCGATGGGGTGTCGGACGAATCACTTTAAATGTATTGTTCCAGTTAAGGTGATAATTATTTTTCTTACTAGGTGATGCCCCCACATTTTGTTTTTGTGAATTGTAAATAATCCATAAATTTGAAAGACGTATAAAATAACATAATAAAAATTAGCATGTACGACCTATGAGAAAAACATAACATGTACCATCTATGAGAAAAACATGATGATATATTGTATAATGAAGACAATCACATATAAATAAATTTTTTTAAATACTACTTTGAAATGATACGGTTGCCTGATTTAAGATTCGCATAGGTACAGCTAGAGAACTTGCCTCAAATACCTTGAAAGAATACTTCTTTGAAATGATATGGTTGATTGTTTCTAAAAATTAATTCTAGTAAATTTAAGTGCAGTGCTATACATACGAGAAGACTTGTCTTTCCAACATCCATCCTCCTACTATACGGCTCAAGCAACAAGCAAATATGGTGAAGACATGTACGGTGACGAGGGCTCTAGCAACCATGGTTTACATAACCGGTAGAAACCGGTCGGTTACCCCGGTTAACCGGGAAACCTGTCCAGCCGGTCGTGCTAACCGGCCAGTTTCTCCTGACTAACCATAAGTAGCTACTGTAGCTAAACGGCTAATCAGCCAGTTTCTCAGTTAACTGATCGGTTTTCTGCCAAACCGAGCCGATCGGTTAATTTGGTTATTTCAACCTTGCTAGCAATATAGATGGTGAAAACAATAGTGGCAGTAAAGAAATGCAAGAATATATAACTATTCAATGCTAATATTTTGATACTGACTTAAATATGGCTTGTTTGTACTTATATTAAGCCATCAATTACTATGGATTGTTATTATAGATTATGTGCTATTTGAACACTATCTTACTTCGATGTCATGGTTCAGACTTTAACCGCATGTATGTTGTGTATGCGCTGATCCATTTTGTGTGTGCATGGAGAATTCATATGAATTATGGATGGATATTCTTTTGCAAAGTTATTTGTGGGTTTGCAACACCAATTTTGGTGAGGGTCAAGCATTTCCTGGTGGTCTATGAAATCCGGGAAAACAAATTTTGTGTGAGTCAACGTCATTTTCGTGACAGTTCAGTACTATAAGACCTCTATCGTTATTTCCGTGAGTATTTGGATCATTTTCCTGGAGGCTTTTGATCCTCATGAAAACATCTTTTTCGTGATGACCTCTAGCTCTCATGAAAATGACAATTCTCCGGTGGCCTCCAGCTCTCACGAATTATTTTCCCGACACGTTTTCATGATACAAGACCGCAACGATAAATCCTCCAATAATCTGGCAAGAGAGTATTTTTCATACGAGTCACTATCAAGAAATCCCGTTGAGAAATAAGCTCGTGAGAGCCTGCCGCCGGGAAAAAGCTATTTCCCTGGCGCCAACTTTGTGGGTGGTTTTGCATGATGGTTGGTCGACGGAAACTATTTTTATGGCGATTTTTCCTATTTTCGTGGTGGTTTAAGATCCACACGAAAATTACGTTATGTGGTAGTGACATGCACTTTCGTTGAGCAGAGGAGGCTTCTAATGGAGCTAGCATGCCTGGCTGAATATTGCTCTTGGGGATCGGAGGGGAGGATGTTCATGAAGGTGCCAGCTCAAGAGATTACTGTGGCCTTGGACATAAATTGTTACTAGTCAAGACCCCGCGCGTTGCCGCGGACGATACTGATTGATACTGGTATCATACATACACGCAAGAAAGTTAACAATGTGATTAAGCATTCAAAGAATTCTTCTTGGCAGCATGATCAGTGGCACACTTTTGATTGAAATTAGTACAACACTCATATATGGGCAATCATTTTATCATTGAAAACAATACATACATGTTTAATATGAAAACCACAGCTAAAATCGATGAACTAAAAACCAAAAGAGGCAACAATATTAAAAAAAACACCGATCAAATATGTATATGCAATAAAGAACTCTGAGTCCATAATATTTCAAATCCTTTTTCAATTTTGCATCCAACATCAGAATCTATGATGTGAAATTTCTAATTATGTGATGTCATAGTAGAAAACAAAGTTGTTGTATGATCTTGTATTGAATCCTTGTTCTGCACACACATTAAATTTCATTATAAAAATTAGCGGTATAGGACCGTCATGTGTGATGATGGCAACTGTAGCAAGATATCTAAAGGAAATGTGTTAAATATGACAACCACACATATTATTCTACCTTAGTGACTGTAACTGAAAACAAAAGATTTGAGAAAAATAATCCAAATGTGAAAACTTAAAGAGACACATCATTTGCAACAAAAGAGCCCTGTGCGCCTCTACATAGACTGCAAGGTTTTCAGGAAATTCTTTTCCAAAATAGTAATGGAGCAGATTTGCACGAAGCCTACTGCATGGACAAAGATAAAGTCCACTTCAGCAACTTGAAAAAAATTCAACAGAACAAAGTTAATGATCCCAGTATCCCACATTCAACTAACATTGCAACTGTATGATCAAGGACCGTTTAAGATATTGATGGAAAAGAAAAAAATGACATTTGTCCCACAAACACAGTCCGAATAATGTTGAGCATAATTATATATAGAAAACACTGTAAAGCAAAAGTAGGAACTTCACATCATTTTGGAATGACGGGAACATCTATTGTGGATTTAGTAATCCATGGCTAATCTAGCCATCTAGGATGTTGACATTGAACAATCAAATACATTCGAATAGGGAAAACGCACCCGCTGCAAAGGTAGAGCAGAGTACTGTAGGAAACGTCTCGGACTGAATATAGTAGAAACTGTGGGTGAAATCAAGAGGACTACAAAGCAAAACAGAAACTTAAATTACGCATTAGGAAAGGAATGGGGACGGGAAATAAAACTAAGGCTAAAAAAAATGGAATGCTACCGTGTCCAGATGGGAAATCTGAGATAGATGGTGAAGTAATCCCTAACCAAGTTGTCCTCCTTCCTTCCTCTTCCTTGCCAGGAAAGGACAAATAAAAGCTGAAAAGAAAATAAGAGTAAAGAATTAGCACACGAACGAAGGAAGCAACTAAGAAAAAAAAATTACCTCTGAAAATTGAGGTCGTCAATGGCATTCCTGCTCCCCTTCAATGGCATGAGCAGCCACAGTAGAAGCGCTGGTTGTCAAGGAATGTGGGTCACAGCCAGCGTGAGAGACAACGAAAATAGTTGTGCTAGCTGCTAGGACAACGACGGAGAAGTGTGGTTATCATTAGTATGCATATTTCCGTTTTATTTATGCTAACAGGCACCCTTAAGAATAAAAGTACAGCTCTATCTGTAACACTCTAACAGTGTGTATCACTATTCACATGGATATTCATTAAGACAAATACCAGAAACATGCCAAGCTGAATGATTCCTATACTATTTCAGCGCTGCAGTGGACCGATGACATGATGACATCAAACATATATCAGACAATATTTATTCTCCTCTGCCAAGGAACAGGTTAATCAAACAAATAGAGTAAGAGATCTACTGCTCAAACTTTGTTGAAACAAAAGGCCAACACCTCAAAACTGGTCTAAAAATAGCTAGCCATTTGTCAAAATTACTGAATCATATAAGGCAACGTATCCTATGAGAACTAGGTTCCTATAAAAACTATGAGAACTTTAATCTACATCATACAATTCTCATCTAATGGCTAGGGGTAGAGGTGGGTTATTTTAACATTTAAACCTTCTACTAATCCCACCTTAACTGTTGTTTTTTCGCTAAACCCCCTCTACTAATCACCTGTTTTCTCTACCGATCGTCCCTGGCATTCGCACGCATGCCACTCCTGATCAGCTGACACTCGCACACCCGCCCCTGTCGAGCGTGCCTTCTCTGAGCCGTGAAGATGATGCATTTTTTTACATCTCAATTACTGGAACGTTATGGCATGGATGGCCGCCATCGACACCAGGAACGAGACTAATGTTACAATGTCACTAAGCCATGCATAGAGTTTGTGACCAGCTAGAACAATACTAAAGCTAACCAATTCATGAGACATGCTACGTTACATTCTTCTTCTCATGCATAAGAAACAGGTAGGATCCATGGACCGTATACATGACGACACACTAGCGAGGGGCGTGCGCAGGCAAAGGGAAGGGGCGATCACTGCAGGGCGTGTGCAGCCAAAGGGCAGGGGTGATCGCTGTGATGGCGTGCGCAGGGCGGGGGCGCAGCGATGTGGCCAGGGCTGGGGCGGGCACAGCGATCGACCAAGGGCAGCGATCGGCTCCCGACTCGATCAAGAGGATTGGTTCGTATGTGGGGTTAGGGGGGGGGGGTAATGAAAAAAGATTGTTATGGTGGGATTAGTAGGGGGGTTAAGTGCTAAATTAATTCACCTCTATCTTTGGCCATTGATCTAGTATCCTGCGATGTGGATTAGAGTTCTCATAGTTCTCATAGGAACCTGGTTCTCATAGGATACATTGCCATCATATAAGGGGCACACTGTCTATACTAATGATGGAGCCTAAAGTATGATCCTGATCCCTAAACCTGCATATGAAGTAACTGCTAAAATCATACGGGGAAATATAGGAATCACAAAAAGAGGAATAGAAACATCATGTAACATCCGATGTTTGTATCAAAAGAATGGAGCAAGACAAATTTAAATTCAGATGGAACTTGGACCAAATTTAAGTTCAAATGGTGGATGAATCGGTTTCCCTTCCTTTCTCCTCCGTGGCCCACTCCCTCTTCCACTCTCTGGATCACGCCCCACGCGAGAATTGGCCAATCTGGCCCAACCGAACCGATGCATTCCTCTGTTTCCTCCCCCTCGCTCGATCGCAGCCAATGATGCCGGGGCACGGACGCCCAAACCCACATGGCATGATCTCGAGCCATCCGCGCCCCCGAACCCTAGGTCGACGCCTGCGTATAAGTAGCCCAAGCCGCCGCCTCAAACCCTAGCCGCCTCTCGCGTCACAGGCACCGGAAACCCTAGCCGCTGCCGCCTCTCTTCTTCACCGCCGACGCGAGGCCACCTGGAAGACCGCCGCCGGTAAGCGGCCTACCTCCTCGACTCACCTTCGTCGTGCGCTCATCGTAGTGTTGACCTCGCTGTGTTCCAGGGGAAGGAGGAGGGGAATTTTGGGGAAGATCCATCCACCGCCGTGAGCCATCGTTGCCGATTGCCTCCTCTCCGGTGAGCCCCATCTCGTGTTCATTCCTGTTCTTGCCCCTTGGACACGTGCCGTTGCTCCCTCCTTTGATCGCGACCTCTTCACGCTGCAGACCCCCGGGAACGGTGACACAGGTTGTCGCCACGGTCACCACTCGCCAGGACCGCGTGCTGGAGCCACAGTGGACACCGTCCCCTTTCGGCCGGACCACCACGATGCAGCTTTCCTCTTCAAACTGCCGCGATGAGTCCATGCGCGTCTCTCCCCTTTTCCCTTTCTCCTCGGATCATCGCTCCTTGCAAGTTTTGCTGTCGTCGCCGCCGCTCTAGTGTGGGCGTGCGCTCGCGCCATACGCAACGCGCCTATCTACCTGTGGCTTGCGCGTACGCCAGGCCGCACGCCCAGCTGGGCTGCCTTTGCAGCTGGGCTGCTGAGCTGGTTGGGCCAGGGAGAGGCCATGTGGCCTCGAAGCTGGTCGGGCCGATACTTGGTCTCGTGGCCTGGTGGCCTGTTTGCAGCCGGGCCGCTGTTGTGGTGGGCTGGAGCAAGGCCTCGCAGGCCACCTTGTTCTCGCTGGGCCGAGCTAGTGCCTTGTGGCCCGATTAGGTGGTAGGGCCTGTTCTGTTTGCTGGGCCAAGGAGAGGCCTCGCGGGCTGGTATGGTTGGGCCGCCTTTGTGGCTGGACCGCACGATGTTGAGTCGGCCCGTCGTCTAGTGGCGATGCGGCTGGGGCGAGATTTAGGTGGGCTGTGGTGTAGTTGATAGCCCACCAGATTAGTTTCTCTCTTTTATTCCTGGACTTGGTCCACTGTGGGCCTATCTCTTTTGGTCTATGGCAATGGGGTCCACGAGTCAGTCTGTGGCGGTTTGAGAGGGAATATTCTCTAGAATATTCTCTGGAATATTCCTTGGTTATATCTAGAAATTCATTTATCTCCTATTTATCTTCCAGAATTCCTAGTAATTCCGTCCTAGCTCCATTTTCCGTGATTCCAATTGCGTTAATTTCATAAATTTGTCCTCTATACGTTAGCACTGTCCATTATTTCGAACTAGCACCTTTGTAGGTTCGTAATTTAATTGTCTCGAATTCGTGGTATTCGCTGCGACTTACCTGTCTGATTCCGATTCGATGTACAGACCCACCAGAGCTACAGGAGTACAAGCAGGAGCGTTACGAGGACCAGGACCCCATTTGGAACCCCAACTCTCAAGGCAAGTCGCTTCCTTGATCACTATTGTTTATCTAGTTTTTAAAATTGCGTGATTTGATTGTAACCGTTTTGCATGCCAACTGTTTAAAATGTCGCTAGATCACACCCAAGTCATATCATGCTTACCTTTCCACAGTTAAGACATAGGAATGTTTTGCTACTATGACGATGCTTAGTATGCTTAGTTGCATAATTTCAAACTCTCACCTGGACACTATAAAATGAATTTGTGTAAATGATTTAAAATGTGCTTTGTGTGTGTGATTGCAAATAACTCCACCAAAACTGATTTAGCGGGGGCGGGCGTAGGTGATACTAGGTGCCGGGGGGTAGATTGGGCAACCCCCATTGGGAGAGTGTCTGTGGCGGACACAGTTGTGTGGAGACTTGGGCTTTAGGTCTCCGTTATGGTGCTGTTGTTGTGAGATTGGTTTGGAGGAGGAGGAGGAGGAGGAGATGCCTGCTCCGGTTGCCGACCGTACTTGTGCCGTATGTCTCCCTAGCATCTCTTACACACCACATCGACCCTGTCTGGGTAGTGGCTGGATCAGGATACTTGCGGAGGACTGGTGCTCTAGCCGTAGGCGTACGGGGGTAGTATTAGTGGTGTCCGTAGGTTGCGACCCGGCTCCACGAGAGGGATATCCCACCTAATCAGTGGTAGGCCCGTCACAGCTTCAGGACCCTTAGTCTTGCGGCGCTTTGGGAGCTCAGTTCTGGAGATGCGGAAGACACCAGTCGATGCTTGTGGATAGATTCTGTGTGTGCTATATTACTATACACCAGATATACTATATAGCCATATCATGTGGGTACGGGTGTATATACTCTACAGAGTTACTATTATCTATGTACATAGTCGCGTCCTCGGTAATGGAAAACTGCCATGTGAGCATCCACGAGATTTGTTTTACTACATCTTCCCCCTCTCTTGTTTTGCATGCGGCCTAGAGCTGTGGCCCAGATGGGAGGATATTAGCTGGGATTAAAATTTGAACCTTGTTGGGACGTGTTAATCCCAGTAGGGCAAGATAATAAAACTTGATGATTTCAATGATTTGAAAAGTTTTAAAAGAAAATGTTTGCCAACCTAGCTTTTCGCACTCAGCCTTAACTCCTCCTTGAAATACCTTGCATGCATAGCATAATTTGCTAGGATAGTGCGACTCGTCGAGTACGGCACATGCTCGGGGTTGATTGAATTGTTGAGTACTCCATGTACTCAGGGCTGTTCCCCTTCTCGCTTTTAGGGGATGGTGAAGCCAACGAACCGCACTACAACTTCGACGACATGGATGATGAGGAGTAGATCGGTCTCTCACCTACACTCAAGCTGCCTGTGGAGATGGATCACCCAAGAAGACTTCCGCTATAGATTTCGCTTCCGCTTGCATTGTTTTGCTTTCGTTAGATGTCATGTTCATCTTCCTTGGCCTGTGAGCCATGATCTTTGATGGTCGTATCTACGCACCCACTTATATACCGCAAGAGGACGGTGTACGATTGTAGCACTTTTTCCCTTGAATTGAGTATTCCAAGGTTTATCGAATCCACTGGGACCTTAGGGATTTATTAAACAAAGTTAACAGTAAAAGATCTAGTCAAGGCTACTGTCAAGGTCAGGTTGCATGAGGGGGAGACTGGCCAGCGCAAAGGTGCGCCAGACAGTAAATCTGTCGTTGCGTTGATTGGCGCGGGGATTGAGCCGATCAGTACACTAGTGAAACTAAGTCAAAGTGCGCGAGATCTATTAAATCTGAGGTTGTGCCGATCGGCGCAGGAGTCGAGCCGATCGGCACACTGATGAATCTATGCCAAAGTTGTTGCGCCGATCGGCGCAGGGTTGAGCCAATCGGCACACCAGTGAGTCTAAGCCAAAGTGTTCCAGATCTTGTAAACCTATGCTGGTAAGTGAGTAGCCAGATATCTACTAGTAAGATCGTAACCAGAAAGTCTAATTGAATAGCATCATAATGGGTAATTACATAGATCAATGAAAACCTATAATGAGTAAGACCACCCTGCTTTCCGAGCGGCTCCCTATTTATCGTAGTGGGGAGGAAACCCTTAATCGCACGAATATCTTACCCTACTCAACTATCCAAAAGTGCTGCGCAGATTTAGTGTTGTCACTGCTAAATCACACTACTGGCATCATCAAGCAACCATAATCAATATAATGTCCGAATACTATCCTAATCATCATGATTAAGATAATATCTACTTACTTAGCCTAGAACTAAGCCATTGGAATAAGCACATGCATGATTATAGAATCAAGATAGACAAATCACCAAAATCATCATCAACATATTCAATCATCCTTGAGATACATAGAGTAAGATTCATTCCTATCGAGTTGGCCTACCTTGACGGATCAACTCTTGACTCCAATAGTTCTTGAAACTCAACTAGAGATCTATTCTAATGGGGCAAGCCCCGATGGCTCTAACTCATCGATCTGGTGTCCCTCTGTCGCCTCTTCTTCTGCGGCGAGGGTTTACAAGTATTTATAGGGGTTCTACTCGTAAAGGACTCGGTTTCTAGCAAATAAGGCGGTTGCGCCAATCGGCGCAGGATTGCGCCGATCGGCGCAAGCCGTGTCTTCTCTGATTTCTTCCCCGAGTCGGTTCCTCTCTCTTCCACAGCTGACATGTGGGCCTTTTCCTTCGAGATAAAGTCTTGTACTGCACGTTAAGATCTTAGAGTTCCATAAATCTTCTTGAAGTTCCATAATTCTTCTTAGGCAAATATCTTTAAGTGTCTTGCGCAGATAAACTTCTATAAATATGTGGAATGGGCCTCGGTCACTTCTGTGGGTCAAAACACCCATGCGCCGATCGGCTCATGGGCTGCGCCGATCGGCGCACTAGGCTTCTTCAGTGCTTTTCGTCGGTTCTAGACTCCTGTCCTCTCCATCATCGTATTAATCACCAATTTTACCAGTTTCTGTAATAAAGCTCCAAAACAACGCATATACAAATATATAGGCAATATCACAGGTAAATGGCCTAAATTAGTATCAATTATGCTCTAATTGGGGTAATATTCACATATAAAAGGGGCACTTGGGAAGTGCCAACTGTTCCCCCACACTTAAACCTTTGCTCGTCCCGAGTAAAGTAAAAGAAAGAAAAATAAAAAAACATACTCTTTCTATCATAAAAGATATCTCAAATCAGAAAATATTGAGCATTGTTCTATTATGGTGTATTTCATATTGGTATTCAGCAAAATAGATCAAATATGGGCATAAGCTTAAAGTTCTCCCCAAAGCAAAAGATCATGTCCAATTCGTAAATTATAACTTTTTCACACATGAAAATCACTTAAAAGATTGTTGTGAACATAGAGAATCTATCTTCCAAATAATCCAAGGCAACAACTCATCTTTCAAATCACTCAACCTATATTCTATATCATAATGATCAAATGATATTAGTGTAAGGCTTATATGAGTAGCTAGGTGAGGTAATTCAAGGATTGCAAACATAAATCAATAATATATTATAAAGCTAGGAGATTATTCTTTGTTGGAATTATAAAAACTTATCAAGACGGCAATTAGGAAAGAAAAATTTAAAAAAGGACTCAGACTTTGGATATGTGGACATGTGCATAGCAAAAAATTTGATCTTGGAAGATTGCACATGGTTGGAATGATTCATGGCTATATTAAATTTCGAGAATAAGCATGTCATATACCATCCCCCCACACTTAAAATTTTGCTAGTCCCTTAGCAAACAGCAGAGTTTTTTTTTCACCTCTCTGCTGCGCCGATCGGCTCTTAACCCAAATTTACCAATATTTGTTGGTATTTGATTTGTCTGGCTTCAACTTTTATTCAAGAGTTAAATATAGCCAGAAATATAGGATGTGGTCAAGGAATGATACTCAACAAGATGTTTTGGGTTTATGGTAGTGTACTAAGAGGTACAATTGGGTCATCATAGGTGGTATCAGAGTCATACTTACCGGTAGGTACGAGACCCCTAGAAACAGACGTTAGTGTAAGGATCAATTCTAGTCATCCTTTCGGCTTATAACTCCTTCATCATACCTTGGAATCTTAAATCCTTTTTCATCTTAGAATCTTGCCTGCGAAGGAGCTGCTAAGATCAAGAAGATTGCTAGAGGAAAAGTTTTTGAGTTTATGCGTTAAGGTCTGCTAATATTAAAAGAGACGCATATAATTCATCCTGCAATAAAACTAATAGAATTGTGAGCGTAAAAAAACAACTTTGATGCCCTTTTGGATGAGTTAATTCTTGCAATTAATTTGAGCATTATGAAATTTCATACCTTGTTCATTAATGCAAGTATCATGATATTTTGGATCAAATAGTCTTTCTTATTGGAATTTTTGATGCAACAGATGCCACCAAGAAGGTCCAACCGCTTGAACGAGCGCTTCGAGGAAGCTGCTCGTGAGGAGGAGATCGCTCCGCCATCTCGTGGTCGGGGGCGTCGTGCTGCTCCGAGAGGCCGTGGCCGTGGCCATGACGCTCATGGCCATGGTCGTGGCGATGGAGGTTGCGGCCGAGCTGCTGGGGGCCGTGGCCGTGCTAGTGGTCGTGGCAGGGGCAGAGAGCCTACCCCTGATGGCGTCGAGTTCGAGGTTGAGGAGCCAGTTGAGGATGAGGTGCTACCTGCTGCTCCTAACTTCGCTGAGGTGATGGCTAGACAGACATAGCTGATACAACACCTTGTGACCGCCACGACTAGTTGGCAGAACCAGCGTGGACGGGCTGGAGGATACGGGCTCTATCACAAGGGGCCTAGGGACCGTATGAGTGCTTTCATGCGTCTAAAGCCGCCATAGTTCGACAATTCTGACGATCCGCTGATTGCTGACGGGTGGCTCAAGGAAATTGAGAAGAAGCTAGACTTACTGCAGTGTGACGATGCTGAGTGTGTGCGTCTCGCCATGCACCAACGGGTGGGCACAGCTGGCGCTTGGTGGGATAGCTTCGTTGCCACACACGGGGATCCTGACAGTATTACTTGGGATCAGTTTGTGGAGGAGTTTTGCAGCTTCCACATTCCCAGGGGTGCTATGGTCAGGAAGGCTGAGGAATTCCGATCCTTGAAGCTTGGACAGATGTCTGTGTCAGAGTACACCAACAGGTTCACTCAGCTGAGTCGCTACGTCCCCACTGAGGTAGCAACTGTAGAGCAAAAGATGTACTGGTTTTCTTGAGGTTTGCACGCAGGTGAGAACTTTAAATGCTCACAATTTTACCAGTCGAGTCTGCTTAGTTGTATAATCTTAGATTTCTCACAATTTTTTAGGTTTGCACGTAGGCATGGTTGTACACCTTATTGACTATACCAGCCTAAAACAGATGATCAATAAAGCAATGCTCTTGGAAACTGCTTACAGGAGAGTGGAAAAAGAAAGGGAAAGCAAAAGGAAGTCAGCAACTCAAGTGAACCGTCCTGGAGGTCCCCAGCTACCGCGGTTCAGTGGTCCTCTCGTCTCTCAACCTCAGTTCGGACGGTCTTCTCAGAGGCAGGGCTCCAGCTCCGCTCCCCGTTCGTACACACAGCAGCAGACCAGTAGGGGCTACACGTAGCAGTCACCCTCACAGCTGTCTGGGTGGAGGTCATAGAGTAGCACTGGGTAGTACTCAATTCGTTGCTACGCCTGTGGCAAAGATGGCCACAAGTCCTAACAGTGTCCTAACGGAGTCAAGGAGAACACCAACAGCCAGCTCAGCAACAGGAACAACAACACTTCTCAGAAGCCTCAGAACCAGAGTGGTCACCGCCCAGTGCAGTCAGCGGCAAAGCTACCGGTTCCACAGAGCGTGACTAGAAGCAGGGTGAACCATATCTCAGTTGAAGAAGCTCAGGGTGCACCAGACGTCGTTCTTCGTGAGTTCTTGGTGAATTCTTGCATGGCTACTGTCTTATTTGATTCTGGCGCTACTCAGTCGTTTATAGCCTCCAAGTTCGTGTCTAGGCTCGCTATACCAACCACCTGACTCAAAACTCCAAGCATCGCCTCATCTCCCTTAGGCACCCACAAATGCCTTATAGGTTGTCGTAAGGTCCGCATTCTCATTGCGGGTATCCAGTTCCTTGCAGATCTTATAGTGCTACCTTCTCGTGACATTGATGTCATCTTGGGCATGGATTGGTTAGCCAAGAACAAAGGAGTCATATCCTGTGCTGATAGGGTAGTCTCTCTTGAGAACCACCTAGGTGTCAAAGTCAAGTTCTCCCCCAAAGCTTCAAAGCTTCCTACCTAAATCTGCCACCTAGAAGAGTTGACCCTTGACCAGATTCCAGTGGTTTGTGAGTACCTTGAGGTCTTTCCTGAGGAATTTCCAGGACACCCGCCTAATCGTGATGTGGAGTTCATCATTGATCTTGTTCCTGGAACAGCCCCAATTGCTAAGAGACCGTATCGCATGTCCTCTGAAGAATTAGCAGAGTTGAAGGTGCAATTGGATGAATTGCTTGAGAAGGGATTCATTCGCCCTAGTGCATCTTCATGGGGATCTCCGGTACTCTTTGTGAGGAAGAAAGATGGCACCATGAGGATCTGTGTGGACTATCAATCTCTCAGTTAAGTGACTATCAAGAACAAGTACCCCTTGCCCAGAATTGATGACTTGTTTCATCAGTTGAAGGATGCTAGGTACTTCTCCTCGATTGATTTGAGATCAGGGTACTATGAGATGAAGATTCGTGAGTCTGATATACCTAAGACGTCCTTTGTGACGAGGTATGGCTCGTATGAGTTCTTGGTTGTCTCTTTTGGGCTCACCAAAGCCCCAGCTTATTTCATGAATATGATGAACAAGACCTTCATGGTTGAATTGGACAAGTTTGTAGTGGTATTCATTGATGATATTCTTATCTACTCCAAGACAGCTGAAGAGCATGAGCAACATGAGAGAGTTGTGCTTGAGAGACTCAAGGAACACCAATTGTATGCAAAATTTAGTAAGTGCAAGTTCTGGCTGGAAGAAGTGGCATTCTTGGGTCATATCATAACCGCTGATGGTGTAGCGGTAGATCCAGAAAAAGTCCGAGCAGTTGTTGAATGGACTACTCCAAGGAACGTAAAAGATGCGAGAAGCTTCCTTGGGTTGGCAGGCTATTACCGCCGTTTTATTGAGAACTTCTCCAAGATAGCCAAGCCAATGACAGAACTCCTACAAGATAAGGTGGATTTTGAGTGCACTACAGCACATGAGCACAGTTTTCAAGAATTGAACATGAGATTGACCACCGCTCCTATTCTCACCTTGCCTGACATTAATCAAGACTTCAAAGTGTATTGTGATGCCTCAACACAAGGTCTTGGCTGTGTTCTCATGCAGAATAAGAAGGTAGTGGCATATGCATCAAGGCAATTGAAGAAGCATGAACAGAATTATCCTACTCATGATCTCGAGCTGGCAGCGGTTGTACATGCATTAAAGATTTGGAGGCACTATCTCATTAGCAACCGTTGTGAAATCTACACTGATCACAAGAGCCTCAAGTACATATTCACTCAATCAGAATTGAACATGAGACAAAGGAGATGGTTGGAATTGATCAAGGACTATGACATTGGTGTGAACTATCATCCTGGCAAAGCAAATGTTGTGGCTGATGCATTGAGTCGCAAGTCCTATTGCACTAGTCTCATGGTGAGTCAACCCCCAATCTTTGAGGATATGATGGATGCAGCAATAGAGCTGATTCTTGAGGGCTATCTCAATGAATTCATAGTGAAGCCTCTCTTGAGTGACAGAATAAAGCATGCATAGAAGGAGGATGCAGAAATAAAGGAAAGCTTGGGGAAAATGAAGAGGAATGCTGCACCTGACTTTAGGGTGGATGAGCATGGAACCCTATGGTTCAAGAATCGCTTGTGTGTGCCAAGGGTCAGGGAAATTCATCAAACCATCTTGCGGGAAGCTCATGAGTCCAGATATTCTATTCACCCTGGCACTACCAAGATGTACAAAGATCTCAGAACGATATTCTAGTGGAAGGGTATGAAAAGAGATGTTGCTGGTTATGTGGCTTGTTGTGACATTTGTAGAAGAGTCAAGGTAGAGCATCAAAAGCCAGCTGGTTTGCTCAAGCCAATCACCATACCCGTGTGGAAGTGGGAAAACATCAGCATGGACTTTATCAACGGTCTGCCCCTCACACCTCACTCTCATAACTCCATTCTGGTGGTAGTTGATCGATTCACCAAGGGTGCTCGTTTCATCCCTGTCAGAACAGACTACCCTGTGAGCAAGTTGGCTAGGCTTTATATTGATCACATCTTGAGACTACATGGAGCTCCAGTGTCCATAATCTCTGACAGAGGCTCACAGTTTGTCTCACAGTTCTAGAAGAGCTTGCATGCCGCCATGGGCACCAAACTTGATTATAGAACAGCTTATCACCCTTAGACGGATGGCCAGACAGAGAGAGTGAATCAGATTCTGGAGGACATGTTGAGAGCATGTGCACTCACTTATGGGAAGAATTGGGAAGATAGCCTCTCTTATGCAGAATTCTCCTACAACAACAGCTATTAAGAAAGCATTGGAATGTCTCCTAATGAGTCACTCTATGGTAGAAAGTGTAGGACCCCTCTCATGTGATCAGAAGTAGGAGAGCGAGCATTCTTTGGTCCAGATATGATCAAGGCTGCGGAAGAGCATGTGGAGAAAGTGAGAGAACACCTCAAGACCGCTGGAATTCAAAGTGGGAGACTATGTGTACCTCAAGGTTTCTCCTCTTTGAGGTACTCATAGGTTCCATGTTTGTGGGAAGCTTGCACCTAGATATGTTGGGCCATTTCCCATTGTGCAGAGAATTGGACAGCTTGCCTACAAGCTGGATCTGCCATCTCACTTGGCGGGAGTGCATAATGTGTTCCATGTATCTCAACTCAAGAAATGCTTGGAAGTGCCGACTAAGGTTGTGGCACCGCGTGCTTTGGACATTCAGGAGAACTTAAAGTACCTGGAATACCCCGTCAAGATCATTAGGGAAGACTACAAGGAGACAAGGAACTCAAAGGTCAAGTATTGCAAGGTTCTTTAGAGCAACCACATCGAGCGGGAGGCAACCTGGGAAAAAGAGGAAAATCTTGAGAAGAAATTTCCCCATCTCTTTGTAGAGCAGGATTGAAATCTCGGGGACGAGATTCTTGTAAGGGGGGAGGTCTGTAACATCCGATGTTTGTATCAAAAGAATGGAGCAAGACAAATTTAAATTCGAATGGAACTTGGACCAAATTTAAGTTCAAATGGAACCGTTTTGCATGCCAACTGTTTAAAATGTCGCTAGATCACACCCAAGCCATATTATGCTTACTTTTCCACAGTTAAGCCATAGGAATGTTTTGACTATGATGATGCTTAGTATGCTTAGTCGCATAATTTCAAACTCACACCTGGACACTATAAAATGAATTTGTGTAAATGATTTAAAATGTGCTCTGTGTCTGTGATTGCAAATAACTCCACCAAAACCGATTTAGCGGGGGCGGTCGTAGGTGATACTAGGTGTCGGGGGGTAGATTGGGCAACCCCCATTGGGAGAGTGTCTGTGGCGGACACAGTTGTGTGGAGCCTTGGGCTTTAGGTCTCCGTTGTGGTGCTGTTGTTGTGAGACTGGTTTGGAGGAGGAGGAGATGCCTGCGCTGGTTGCCGATCGTACTTGTGTCGTATGTCTGCCTGGCATTTCTTACACACCACATCAACCCTATTTGGGCAGTGGCTGGATCATGATACTTACGGAGGACTGGTGCTCTAGCCGTAGGCGTACGGGGGTAGTGTTAGTGGTGTCCGTAGGTTGCGACCCGGCTCCACGAGAGGGATATCCCACCTGATCAGTAGTAGGCCCGTCACAGCTTCAGGACCCTTAGTCTTGCGAGGCTGTGGGAGCTCAGTTCTAGAGATGCGGAAGACACCAGTCGATGCTTGTGGATGGATTCTGTGTGTGCTATATTACTATACACCAGATATACTATATAGCCACATCATGTGGGTACGGGTGTATATACTCTGCAGAGTTACTATTATCTATGTACATAGCCGCGTCCTCGGTAATCGACAACTACCATGTGAGCATCCACGAGATTTGTTTTACTACATCTTCCCCCTCTCTTGTTTTGCATCTGGCCTAGAGCTGTGGCCCAGATGGGAGGATATTAGCTGGGATTAAAATTTGAACCTTGTTGGGACGTGTTAATCCCAATAGGGCAAGATAATATAACTTGATGATTTAAATGATTTGAAAAGCTTTAAAAAGAAAATGTTTGCCAACCTAGCTTTTCGCACTCAGCCTTAACTCCTCCTTGAAATACCTTGCATGCATAGCATAATTTGCTAGGATAGTGCAACTTGTCGAGTATGGCACGTACTCGGGGTTGATCGACTTGTTGAGTACTCCATGTACTCAGGGTTGTTCCCCTTCTCGCTTTCAGGGGATGGTGAAGCCAGCGAACCGCACTATAACTTCGACGACGTGGATAATGAGAAGTAGATCGGTCTCTCACCTAAACTCGAGCTGCCTGTGGAGATAGATCACCCATGAAGACTTCTGCTGTAGATTTCGCTTCCGCCTGCATTGTTTCGCTTCCGTTAGATGTCATGTTCATCTTCTTTGGCCTGTGAGCCATGATCTTGTACCCAGATGATGATGTTCATGTTATAGAGTTGATACTATTTGGATGTATCTTATCTCCTTGTCTTGATCTTTTATGGTTTTATGATATTTACTTAAGAATGGTTGTACAAGCTACCCTCTTGGAAGTGGCTAAGAGGTACAAACGGCTCGGTTTTGCCTTTGTTAAAATCGGGTCGTCACATATCACTCAAGCTGCACATAAAAAAGGCAACCTAAATAAAAGTTATTTTGCAAGAGTAAATGGTAGGATCTCAGATTTGCACTTCGAGGAAGGAGAAAAGATTTAGCAGAGAGAGGGACGAACCTTCTGATGGCAGAGGAATCGTAGGGGATGATGCCTAGCGACACCATCGCGGATGCACTTCGCCCAGCGGAGGCGTGGGCATCACCGCATCAGCAGGAGGTAGGCTCGCGGTATGGAGAGAGCGCTCTGACGCAGTGTGGCTCCTCCTTGCATCTCAACAAAACATTGGAGTAAAGAGGATGCGGGTGCTGCTGTACCTTCGAGAGCAAAGGCTTCACCGAGATTTGGAGGCTACGAAGAGGAAGTGGCAGATTGATCCAATCCTGTGGCCGGCGGGCCTAGGGAGCAAGGCTGCAGGACACCGGGCAGAGGCTGCGCTGCGGGTGCAAGGAGAAGACAGCAGGGAGGTCGTTCCGGAGGCCGGCAGCGCTACTAAGTGGGACGCCCGGCAGGAGCATGCGGCGGCATGGGGAGACCGGGAGGGACCGAAGGGGAAGGTCGGGGAGGAGAACAGATGCAGCGCACAGTGGAGAGGATAAGGCTCAGCGTGGATGGCTGTGATCGGGCCAGACGGTAGGTCGGACGGCCACGATTTCACGATGAACAGTAAATAGTAGATAAACAGTGCGCCTTGACTGGAGAAACTAAGGATTCTATATGATGATGATACCGACCTTTGGGCGTTAGTTATCCATATTACCATCAGTTTGCTGAAGAGTACACGATGGGATGAAGGCCAGGGAGTAATTAATTAAAGTGGAAGCAAGGCAAGGCATCCAATGATGAAACAAACGCGCAATGCTTACTTTGAAAAGAGTTACAACCAAACATATATAACTAAAGAGACAATAAGTCACAGGAAATTCAGAATCCCCAACACTCAAGGTTGAAACAAACCCGCTTGTTAAGTAAGATTTATTCTTCAAGCAAAAACGATATGAGAAGGTGCTTGAGCTTGTGACAATCCAAAGACGAAATTTGAAGACTCGATCAAAGTAAAGGCCATCCACTTTATTTGCATTGTCAAAAAAAAAAGATGCTCTCATGTGCCATGCATCATGGTGGAATGACTACGAGGAAGTATTAAGAGGGGTAAACTAGTCTTTCTTGCAGTTGCAGGGAATTATGGTGCTCAAGTAAACCCAAAAGCTTTAAGAGAAAACTTAGCCACAAAATGAACCAAAAAGAGCCAACTCACCAATGTCAAATAGAGAGAGATACAGAAGTTCCATCGCTCAATGTGACGGAAGTTTCGTTACTGGAAAACCTAGTGCCATGAGTCACGGAAGTGACTTGGTTTCACCCTCGCAAACCCAAGAGCGACGGAACTCAATGACAGAAGTTCCGTCATAGCTTTTCGCAGTGAAAACCTAGTCTGTTCTTTTCTCTTTTTGAATTCACGGAAGTTTCATGGGTCATCACGGACATTCCATCAGCATTGAGATTACACTCAAATGGCTAATTTTTTAGGCTTGTCTATATATACCACCTCCCATACCCGTTGGATAAGGCTAGACACCAGTAATCTCATTCATCCTCAAGCTTCAGCTCTCCTCTATCACTCTCCATTCACTCTTGAGATCCATAGTCTTTGTGAGAGAGACTCAACCAACCAAAGTTTGCATCAATCCATTTCAAAGCTTGAGCACACTCATTCCCTCACGAACAAGACTTAGATTGCTTCTTACTCTTGGAGATTCGTTCAAAGCTAGGAGTTGCCCTAGAGCTCCCAAAAATTATGGTGAGCCATGGGACATTTGTGAACGTGTGATTCACCACCGGAAGGAAAAGAATCAAGTGAAGAAAGAATCCAAGATTGATCTTTGTGGTCTCTTAATGGGGACAAGGGTTGAGGGAGACCCGACTACTTAGTGTGATTGCCAAACCTCAATAAAAATCATCATGTCTCTCTTATTGTTCTTGTTCTTATTGCTATTCTTGAGCTTGTTTCTATCATTTGCAAATATTATGCTCGATCTTCTCGTGTGTTGTGTTGCTTGCTATCTCTTGTAGGATTTTGGCTCTACATCGTCCAAGCAACACTTCGATGCAAGTAAATTCTCTCTAACTTGTTATATTCTGCAATTCATTAAGCTTTCACTAGCCCAACAAAGGAACTGCTGTCACCCTATAGAAGTTCCGTAGTCACGGAAGTTCCATGAATGATGACGGAAGTTCTGTCATTTCTATTAATTCCGCATTAAGTGTACTTTTTTAGGATTATTTTTAGATTACCAATTCACACCCCCCCTCTAGGCATCTTTCACAGAACAACAAGAACCATTGGCCCAACCTCGTGTCGTACAAGGCAAGGGCCTTGTACAAGGGTTCCCATTGCTCATCGTCGCGCTCCGCCACAAAGTACCGTAACTACGTGTAGGTACACTCCACCCTCGCCATCGCCATCATTGAGCCTTTTCAGGATCTCTATCTTAATAACATCTGGCATGGACATGAAATCAGTCATCAATAGGGCATTTCAATGGCAGAGCTTGGCGAAGAGGACCCAGATCCACGAAGCCAAGGGCTCCACATTGCCTTAGTGCTTCCACCATGCGTAGGTGTTCCCGGTACATGCCACAGAGGTGGCGTTTAGTCCTGAGGAACTTGAGGACCACAACGCCATCTTCTTGCTCGCACAACATCAACATGTATGGCGATGTCCATGCCCTCGCGGTGCATGAGCTGTGGTATGTTGTAATGCCGGGAGAGGCAACATGATCCTGCCTCTCCTGTTTGGAGGTGCCGTACGGATGGAAGCCGGCGATGTGCATGTCCTGATGAAAATGCCCACTCACCCAGTCGGCCGAATATGTCTTCTGCTTCCACTATCGGAAATCGGCTATGTGCCTAGTGTCCGATGTTTTGCCGAGTGCCTCTATTGGACACTCGGCAAACAGCGCTCTGCTAAGTACCATACCAAAAACACTCAACAAACACTTTGCCGAGTATTTTTCTTTTTGGAACTCGGCAAAATTGCACGTTTGTCGAGTGTTCTTTTCTTGACATTCGACAAACTTGATGTTTATCGTGTGTTTTTTTCTCAGCACTTAGTAAACAAGTATGTTTGTCGAGTGTTTTTTCTAGGCACTCCACAAACAATCTCTTTGCCAAATGTTCTAGAAAAAACACACAACAAAGAAAATTTTAAATCATATTTTAAAGTAGTAAATTAAATCAAATTAAAAAAAATTTAACATCAAAGTTGTATAACTTCTAAAGATGTACAACAATTTTATTTCCTTGTTCTAAGCACTACAGTTTATTATGAATTTCTTTATAGCAAGAAGAAGAAACAAAACAATCATGCATTGCTACCTTAAGTTCTTCCCAAGTAATAGGCAAATCAGTTTCAGAAGCTAGACCACTCCACCAAATAATAGCAAACACCTTAAACTCACTAGTGGCTTGTCTAACTCTATGTTGTTCAGGAACAAGGTGGGCATTAATTTTTTGCTCTATTGTCATCTCCTAATCAAGGTAAACATCACCATTATATTGCCCCAGAAATGAAGAAACTGAAAACTTAATCTTAGCATATGGATCATCTGGAGCATAAGTATGATTGTTATTGTGTGTACGATGATTGTTGTGACCACCCATACCATGAGTGTTGTGGTGAAAACGATATCGTAATCTCGCGTTTCTTGTAGCAGCCCTATCCACGGTGCCATCAATAGCATACATCATGTCTTCATCAGGGGCATCGTCATTGTTGTTGGTGGTGGTGTCGTTGGTCTTGTGAGCGGTGTCCAACTCTATAACCTGATCGGTTAACGTAGAGATCCTCTGGTCCAACTCTTCGATGTTGTCTCTAAGGTGAAGTTTGTTGACCGCTTCAATGACTGCCTTGGTGATCATCTCTGCCATCTCAATCTGAGTTGCCTCCAAAGCTTTCTATAGCTGCGCTTGACTCACGTACTCATCAAATTTGGAGGGAAAAACCCCCTCTTCATCGCTTCCATCAGAAACGCCAAAACAGGAAACAAACAGTGAAGGTTATCCCTACAAAAACTACTAATCAGTGGTGCCTCTCAACATATCAAAAGCAAGCTTCTTACAAAGCTCTTACAAAGTTCTAAAAAGCAAAACAAAGGATGCCAGAGATATGTGTTCCATGATTGCAAGGGTCACACACAAAACCTGTGTTGTCCAGAAGTAATATGTAGAGCTAGGAAGACCAAATATATATGTGAGTGGTACATAAATCAAAAGTAGAGAGTAAAGCTGAACGAGTGCTCCAAGTAGCTTGTCCTTAGTTGTTGATCTATTTGTGTCCTAAAATAGTAGTAATATCAAGGCAGAAATAAATAGGAAAAGGAACACAACCAACAAAAGTGGGCTAGATATAAAACAGCCAAATTTCAAGGGTCTAGATATAGCACTAGTAGAAATTCCAATTTATTTTTTCTTTTTTTTTTGATATTTTCCCCAACTCAGAGGTAACAAAATAGGAACCACATACAATTGCAGCTCAATCCGAAGTAGGATGTGGCCTATAGAATTTCTGCAAGTTGCAGCGACGATGATTTTCAAACTTAAATGATTTTTTTATTTTTCTTCCGGATTTTTTTTATTTTTTTGAGAAACTCGGGGCATGGTCAAAATGTTGTCATAAATCTGCTGTAAAAATTTCAGCTCAAACAGAGCATCGAGCGAAAAGTTATGTCTGTTTCAAAAAAGGTACCCCAAATTAGTGTTTTGATGAATCTCGAAGTGCATTCGGGTAAGAATTGTTTTTTTTTGGCGAGATGAAGGCAGAGGACAGTGGAATTTGTGGGTGTTGATTCATGGTGATGAGGATGGGTTTAGAGTGGGATTAGGGTGGTGTGTTGGTAAATCAACCCTAGCACAGAGAGCCGAACAAAACAGAGGGTGGTGGAGGAGTTATCGGCTAGGGTTGCAAGGGAGCACACGACTAACAACTAAACACAAACTAAACCAGCAACAAAGCAAAAACGAGGGCGCAAACTCAACACTACGGACTCTGAAATTAAAATATACAAAAGGCTAACACGTGGTTATGGGTGAGGTAAAATTTTTTGTGGCTTTTCTATGGACGATAGGATGAACATGAAAGCGAAAACTAAACTAAAGGATAGTGCGAACCTGACGTGCACCTGAATCTCTGATTACCACTTAATGTGTACAAGGGTTTCTGATCTTCCGAAAGGTTCTGTTAAGTTGATTTGGTCGGAGACGATGCACAAATTGATCCGGCTTCAGAACAACACGCTCTAAACTCCGTAATCACAGCATGACGTCTCCTCTATTTATCATCTGGTGGTGCATGATTTACCTCGCCAAGAGTGGTTAATCCCTTACTGCGAATCAATAACACAAACAAGAACAAAAAAGATTGCAACTAAATTACAGATATATGATTAAACTCATAAAGTTGGAGTCTTACAAACCAATGAACGACAATATTGTATATACACAAAATTAATCTGAGCACCCTCTGGACGCGCCTCTAATTGGGCTCAATTGGATACAAAGCCCAAAGGCCGAAAAACAGGCGACGCAGCGCCGGGACAGATTCTGGACCTTCTCTTGTTTCGATGATTTCTGATGACTCTAGATGAATTTTAACATGATACCGGTAGCATTGGAAAGGTCTTCTCCTTAACTTTCCATGCATATGTAGAATGTCCAAAACTGAGTCTGTATGCGTCCTGGGCATCTGTTTTAGTACGGACCTATCCTCGGTCCCGAAATAGACTCGAAGTCAGTTTTAGTTTAGTCTCCACCTTGACTTCCACGTCCTTGCTGGTCCTCCACGTCTCCAAGTACTTCTTCCATCATCTCCTGGTCCTCTAAATGGTTCCTAATCATAATATAATTATTAGGTAGCAAATCATTCTCAAAAGTGATATATAACGAAGAACGTAGGGACGAGCTCACATCTAAATTAATTCGTTGTGCACGAGCTCTAGTCATTGGACATTCCAAGTTCAGGATTGTAGGAGTGTTGTGTGCATCCATAGAAATGATGTCCTCATCACACATCAAGGGTGAGAATGACAACCATTAGAATGCTTCAAGCAAAGTGAATAGCAATGGAACATGTATCCTGTAGGTAGGGTATCTCCGAGCATAGCATGCCACCCATAGAATAAAAAGCAAATTCTTTATGCACCATTGAAAATTATACTGTTCCCTATGTGTTATTTTTGGTATTGACCTATTAGATTATTATTAAATAGTAATAAAAAAAGATCAATATACCCTTAAGATGAAATCTAGCAAATTATATGAAATTTTTGTTAGCTGTATCGTAATAAAAAATATGTGGTTATTTTGACTTTTGGTGTATTTTTAATACCAGCATTATAATAAAAAATCAAAATTTTATTATATCCATGTGGGAATTCATCCATAGTTTTACAAATAATATTTCTGAAATATTTTAAATTTTATGTTGAGGACAAATTGGTCTTTTGTATCATAATTTAATAACCATCTAATAGATAAAATAGCAAAAGTAGCATATAAGGATTGAAAATTTTAAATGATAATATGTAAGAAAAGTTAGAATTTTGGATGGTTCATAAGGGATTGGTGTAAGTTTTGATGACGTTAAAGGAATTTGCTCTAGAATAAATGAGACACTGGAGCGCACCGTCCATATACACAAACACTACAATTTATGCTAATGAAAACATTAATAATATAAATCAACTAATAATATTTTCTGATGATCACCCTTGGAGGCCAAAAAAAAAAAGCACCGATCATGAATTGTATGCATATACCACTTATCTTCAATCCCATGGATCACCGATGCTTCCATCGATAGCAACACCACGGTGAGTGGATCGCACCGCAGCCATGTCGCTTCTTCTTGAACCCGTTCCTCGCCACCTTCTGACAGGGAACGCTAGTACCCTTGCTCCATGCTGAAACCGTTGTCTCCTCCTCTTCCGACGGATCTTGCAAGACATCCAAGACGCGGTGGACACGCGAGTACTCAGTCAAAGGAAAATAGTCTGATAAAAGCATCTCCAACACGCCTCTCAAACAACCCTCCTATACTATATTTTAAGAGCCTAGCCTGGAAAACAAACTACAACAGACCTCTCAGTTAGTTTCTTATTTTCAGAGGACTCTCAAATCCTCCATCTGGGCTCTTAGATTTTGGAGCCCTCCAATCTCCTCCTCAAAGATGGGTCCTACCATTTTTTTTTAATTTATTTTTTTCTTTCTTTAACATCTCCTCCCGCATCAAGCGAAGACAAAGGAGGCGCGGGCGTCGGCGTGCACTTGCGCGGGCGGGGTAGCTGCACTCGGAGCCACGGTCAGCAGTCACGTGCGGGGCTGAGCCGGGCGCGAGTGGTGCGTGGCGGGCTCAGGCCCGGTGGCGAGCGAGCCACCCATGCAAGATCCACGAGGTGGAGCAGATGGTGGTGCCGGTGCCAGCCACCCCTCCAATTGTCGGTGCCAGGCGGGGGCGTGAGCAGACGACGATGCAGGTTGGCGAGGAGATGGCGACAGGGATGTGGGCAGACAGCGACAGGGGTGTGAGCAGACCGCGCACAGGCCTCCAATCACCGGCGCGCGTGGCTATGGGGGGCAACGACCGAAGGGCGGGCGCCGGGGGCCTCGCGGGCGATGGTGGACAACCGGGGGGGTGAGGGGGCGGCAAACAGCACCAGCGCCAGGCAGAGCTTCGAGCTCTATTTCTCGATTTGCTAAATGATAGGTTGATGCCGCATTAGAGAGTAAAATGAGAGCTCAAAAATGAACAGTACTACTGGGGTTGAAGAAAGAAAATAGAGAGGTGAAAAATGAGACCGAGCTCTCAAAAGTAAAAATATGAGGTTACATTTGAGAGGTACCGCTGGAGATGCTCTAACAAGTTGTTGCGGTCCCGATTTGAATCACTTAGTAGGAGGTAGGGGATCGAGATCGGAAGAACAATAGTGGAGATAGGAATAAGATTAGGGTTCAAGAGTGAATAGTAGTGTTTACATGTCAGATACCCAACTCCCCTTCGGTCTCTCCTTTTAACTCACACACGCAATGCACTCAGTCCCCTTACTGGGCCCAATCCTACGCTGGGTACAGGTGGTTTGACTTCCTGGGCCGTTCACTCCTCCTTGAGAATCGGCTTGACCCTAAGCCGGAGCCATTGGAAACTGATACCTCAGCTGAGCTTCATCTTCCCAGGTAGCCATGGCTTTTGTCATCCCTGACCATTGCACCAATACCTGTTCCATGAGAGCCCTTCTGATACAGTCGTCGACGTAGCAGCTTGAGTGGGAAGCTTGAAGAATTATTGGTGGAAACCTCCGGAAGACAATCCTGAACTAGCGTGGAAGGTGGCAATCCCGCCTTCAACTGCGACACATGCACCACAGGATGTATTGCACTGGACTCCGGCAGTTTCAATTTGTATGCCACAACACCGGCCTTGCTCTCCACCTGAAAAGGACCATAATAGCGAAATGACAGTTTGTGATTAGCACAGTTAGCAATAGAAGTTTGCACGTATGGTTGCAGCTTCAGAAACAGCCAGTTGCCCGCCTCAAAAGTATGCTCAGATCGTTTCTTGTCAGCTTGATGTTTCATGCGCTGCCTTGCTCGCTCCAACTGTTGCCGTAACACCACAGTTTGCAATTGTCGTTCTTTCAGCCTTTCCTTTAATTCTGGCGTGTGACACACCGTCTCATCTGTGATCCCAAAGTGGCGAGGAGGATGGCCATACAGGGCCTCAAAAGGAGAACAGTTGATCGGAGAATGTAGAGAGGTATTGTACCAGTATTCTGCCAAGGGCAACCATGCTGACCACTTAGTTGGGCAAGTGTGCACAAAACACCTCAAGTATGCTTCTAGACACTGGTTCACTCTCTCTGTTTGCCCATCAGTTTGAGGATGATAAGCTGAAGACATACAGAGTTGAGTCTCTGCCAACCGAAATAGTTCTTTCCACAAAGTACTGGTAAATATCCGATCACGATCTGAGATCAAGGATGGAGGCATACCATGAAGTTTGTATATGTGGTTGATATATATTTGAGCCACCTATAATGCTATGAAAGGGTGCTTTAAGGCAATAAAGTGTGCATATTTGGTTAATTTATCTACCACTACAAAGATGGCATTGCACAAGTTTTATCTGGGTAAGCCTTCAATGAAGTCAAGCGATACGACCTGCCATGCTTGAGCTGGAACTGGCAAAGGTTGCAATAACCCTGGATATCGCACATGCTCTGTTTTAGCTTGGGCACAGATAGAACAAGCCGCCACAAATTCCTTGATGTTGTGTTTCATGTCCGGCCATACGAACAGTTTCTGGATTCTTGAGTAAGTCACTTGGAACCCCGAATGCCCTCCTACCGACTCGAGTGCAAGGCTTGCATGATTGCATTCTGCACTTCCAAATTGTTTCCGATCCACACGCGTCCCTGGTAACGGAGTACCTCATCCTTCATTTGAAACTTGTTACTTGGGTCTTTGTTGAGACAAGCCTTTGTTATCAATTCTTTAGTGACTTGGTCTTTATCATACCCCTGCACTATCTGATCAAACCATGAGGGAATAACAGTGGAGATGGTCATGGTGGTCATGGGTGGCTCATGCTTATGACGAGATAGGGCATCTACCGCCTTGTTATCCAAATCTTTTTTGTAGATGATCTTGAATTGCAACCCCACTAGCTTCATCATAAGTTTCTGCTGCCATGGTGTGGCTAGACGTTGATCCTCGAGATGGACTAAACTCCTTTGATCTGTGCGAATCAAGAACTCAGCATGTTGAAGATATTGGTGCCAATGGTCAACCGCCATCATCACTGCTAATCCTTCCTTTTCATAAGTTGATAGAACCTGATTCATGGGACCCAATGCCTTGCTTAAGAAAGCCAAAGGACGACCCTCTTGCATGAGCACTGCCCCAATTCCTTTGTCTGATGCATCAGTTTCCACAACAAACACCTTTGTAAAATTAGGCAAGGCCAAGACTGGTGCTGAAAGTGCCTGCTTAAGTGCCTGAAATGATGACTCCTGCTCCACTGTCCATGCAAACAGCGAGTGTTTCTTTAACAATTCCAGCAAGGGTTGACTAATGATACCGAATCCTTTGATGAATTTACGGTAATAACCTGCCAGTCCGAGGAATCCTTTAACTTCCTTCACGGTGGTTGGTCTGGGCCAAGCCTTCACTGCTGCTATGTTCTTCTCATTCGTAGCTACCCCTTTTGAACTAATGACATGGCCCAAATAAGTGAGAGTGCTTCTTGTGAATTGGCATTTAGATCTCTTGATCTTTATCTCGTTATTAGCAAGAATCTGCAAGACTTCTCGTAGCAATGAAACATGCTCCTCTATAGTACGACTGTACACCAAAATATCATCAATGAATACCAGCACTCCCTTACGCAACAACGGTGCTAGAATCCTATTCATCACACTCTGAAAAGTGGTCGAACCTCCTGTCAGACCATATGCCATCACTCGGAATTCATAGTGACCGTTGTGAGTTTTGAAGGTTGTTTTGTACTCATCCTCAGGCTTCATCCATATTTGGTGATAACCGGCCCTCATGTCCAAGCTAGTGAACCAGCACATTCCAGCTAGCTCATCTAATAGTTCATCAATGATGGGTAGTGGGTAACGATTCTTAACTGTTGATGCATTCAGCCGACAGTACTCAACACAGAACATCCACGAACCATACTTTTTCTCTACTAACAGCACTGGAGAAGCAAATGGGTTGTTGCTTAGTTGGATCACCCCTTGTCTTAGCATTTCTTTAACTTGTTTTTCTATTTCATCCTTTTGAGTCGGGCTGTAGCAGTATGGTTTAAGATTAACCGGCTTGGCGCCAGGCATCAGAGGTATAGCATGGTGATAAGGGCGTTGTGGTGGTAACCCCTTTGTTTCTGCAAATAGCTGCTGAAACTCCAGAAGCAATTCAGTAACTGGCTTTGGAACTGATTCATTATCTAACACTTCTTCCACAGCACATAACTAAATCACTAGTGACTGTTGCCTGTTCACCAAGGTTTTCACTTCAGCTGTAGATATCATAGTGCAAGATATACTAGGTTGCTGGTGCCCATACAGAGTAATCTTCTCACCATCATTGCTAAAGGATAAAAACTTGTATTTCCAATGTACAGTCATCGGGTTGTGCTCTTCTAGCCAGTCCATTCCAAGCACCACATCAAATCCCTTGATATCCAGCACCTTGAGATCAGTTTGAAACTGATAACCTTGCACCAACTAAGCACACTCACGAATTTCCTGATCACACCTGAGAATTCTCCCATTAGCTATTTTTACCTGAATAGGTTGCATAGCTCATTGCACTCCTCTAAGTTGAGCTGCAAAGTGTGTGGTGACAAAGCTATGTGAGCTGCCCGAATCCACCAACATTAGAACCTCCTTCTTCTGAATAATACCTTTCAATTTAATTGTTCATGGTCCTTCCTTGCCACTGAAAGCTTCATTAGACAAGGAGCATAACTCCCCATTGTTCTCATTCAGTTCCTCACTCTTTTCTCCTTCTAGGGTTAACACCTCTTGAGTGTCCAAAAAATCCAGCACCTCTTCCAACACATGCATTTGGACTATGGCAGCACACTTGTGGCCATGAAACCACCTTTCCGCACACTTGGTGCACAAGTTGCGAGCTCGACGATAAGCCCGGAGCACTGCCAGCCGATCTCCGCCCGCTCCCCTGGTTCTAGCCCCTTCGCCTAGTTTCTTCTCTTCCACACGTGGTGCTGGGGTTGGTGCAGATCGAGTTGGTGGTGCTGGTAGGGGATAAGCTCCTCACCCGTTTGATCATCCCGTGGAAGATAGATCAAAACGGCATGAATCCCCCTTTCGCAATGCTTCCAACACTTCTTCCTGCAAACAAGCCAGAGAAACGGTATCCAACTCATGGTGGCGATGTAAAACAACAGGAACCCTAACATCTTCCCTAAGCCCATCGACAAATTGAGTAACAAAACATTGTGGCTCCCATGAAGTGTGATGAGCCAACAGATTATGCATAAGGTCATTAAACCTTTCTTCATATTGAATCACAGTTCCATCCTGTTTTAACCCACTAAACTGCCTAAGAACATGATGAAATTCTCCCTTGCCAAACTTAAAACACACGACCTCCATGAAACCTCCCCAATCCGCATGATGTAAGTGATGCTGGGACTGAAACCAAAGAGCTGCCCCTTGAACTAAATGCATTGACGCTAGGCTAACCTAGTGCTCCATCAGTACCCTATAAACTCAAAAATAAGCCTCACACTTGTTTGCCAGGTCTTAGGATTGACCCCATCAAACACAGGGAAATCCATGCATGGTAACATGGACGACACAATTCCCTCAAATCTAGTACTAGAATCCTGAATCATATTTGTGGAACGTGACCGAGCAAGAATGGAGTTCATACCCTTGCCCGGGGTTGGATCTAGAGGAGTCGAACCCTCAGAACCCAGACCCCGGAGTTTGTTGTCGATGCAGTGGCCACTTGGCCCGAGCGCGTTGTCCGATGCCGAAGCAAACGGGTCACACCCCTTCTTTGCCCCCACCAGCAAGGAAGATGGTGGTAGGGGTAGGGAGGCAGATCCCAGAGCTGAGGCCGATGGAGATGGCATCAACCCCGGCAGCTCGTGCTTGGTGACGGCGGCTAGCGACGCCTCCACCTCAGGCTTCCCGCCGGACAGCGAAGCTACTACCGGCTTGATCTCCTCCACTGTTGCTCTCAGTGCAGTGCTCGAAGCGGTGAGCTCCGCGACGGCCGTCACAAGATTGGCCAAGGACTTCTTCATTTCCTCCGTCTTCTTCTGCTGTTTGGTCTGATACACCGGTTTCTTTAGGTAATCCGGCACCTCCAGAGTGGCGACTAGCTCTGATACCAGATTGTTACGGTCCCGATTCCAATCACTCAGCGGGAGGTAGGGGATCGAGATCAGAGGAATAGCAGTGGAGCCTGTGGAGGTAGGGATAAGATTAGGATTCAAGAGTGAATAGTAGTGTTTACATGCCAGATACCCAACTCCCCTTCGGTCTCTCTTTTTAACAACTCACACCAGTGACGCAGTCAGTCCCCTTACTGGGCCCAATCCGACACCGGGTACATGTGGTTTGACTTCCTGGACCGTTCACTCCTCCTTGGCCCGTTTCGTGGCCCGTCACTCGGCGCCTCCTCCACCTGGGTCGTGACACAAGCGCTCCATTATCATGGATCAGCTGGGACGCGGCCTGGCTCCCACATACTTCCCCTTCCAGCTGATCTCCTCGTGGTCGTCGTCCTCAGAGTCAGAGCTCCCGGAGGCGCTCGCTCACCCTACGGGGCCTTGATTGCCTTGTACAAGGGCTCCCACAGCTCTCGGTCGTGCTCCGCCACCAGGCGCCTCATCTGCGTGCAGGTGCACTCCACCCTCGCCAGGTCAACGCCATCAGCGACCCACCTCAAGATCTCCACCTTGATGTCGTCCGGCACGGACATGAACCCGGTCAGCAGCATGCCGTTCCGGCGGCACAGCTCGGCGAAGAGGCCGCAGCACACGCCTTCGGCGAGCCGCCGGCAAATGCTCGTGCAGCGCGCGGGAGAGAACCGGCACAATGGTTGACACGTGGAGGTGCTCCCTGTACACGTGGCGCAGGCGGCGGTCCGAGGCGAGGAACATGACCAACGCCACGTCATCCCCCTGCGCGCACAGCATGAGCACGGCGGCGTCGGCGCCCTCGCGGTGCGCTAGCTGCGGGGCGGTGTACTGGCGGGAGAGGCAGCGCGAACCTGCCTCGCCTGCTCGCTTCAGGAGGTGATGGCCTGAAGCTGGTGGAAGCCGGCGGCGAGGAAGGCTGCGTGCACGACCATGCCCAGCCGTTCGACTGGATCTTCCTCGGCTTCCCACTGATCGCCGTCAACGAATCTCTTGAGAAGGGTTCCCATGATGGATGGATGTCACAGTGTGGATTTAAGGTAACGATGAGATGGAATAGACGGACCGCAGATACACGTGTTTATTGATCAAGACGCGAGGAATCTGGGCTGAATCAGCCGGCTATTGATCTGGAAATTTTCCCAGACTTTATGTGTAAGCGATTGACTGTGTCGGTCAGAACTAGGTTACTTTATTTTCTAACGATCTCTTCGGAATCAGAGATGAGGTTAGCGATAATGACAAACAACATACTTTATCTGTCAGGCAACGGGGCGGTTTTAGGGTGGGTGGAGCAAAAGCCCACCTGTGATGATCTAGCGGGTGGAAATCCTTATCCATATCCGCACCCGCGGGTGAAAGTACACAGTTGCATCCACACCCGTTGGATTTCGGACGGATGACGGGTCCTCGTGGGTTTTTTATATGCATGAAAAAAATATATTTTTAGTTCAATTTTCCACTATTTTATCATATTTCTCATAATAAAAAATACTAACTTATTCATAACTTGATATTAACATAATATGACAACACATACGCATGTAAGGACATAATTCTCACTTTAATAATGGAAAATTTAACTAAATTTTTTTGTGGATCTTTTTTTTTTAGGGCCCGCGGGTGGGAGAAAAAAACCCGCACCCGCCCCACGACTGTGCGGGACGGGTGCGGATAGCCCCGCGGGTGAGAAAGTGCACCCGCACCCAGCGAGTGCCAAACCGGCGGGTGTTGATGCTAATTAGTATGTCATTTTATACATCAAAAGCACTCTGTTTAAAGCTTAAACATCACTATTATAGGCTATTAACTCCTTAGACTGACTCCAACAATAAGGAGATAATTGCAAGAGGCAAATAACGATTTGCCTCCCATGTACAATGACTGCATAGCATGTCTTCGCTGGCCGTCTCCAACAGCGCTGGCACTTTGGAGAGGCAAATCGGGACCAATACCACGCTCCGCCGCTGCCGCTCGCCCCGCGCCCCGCCGTCATGTCGCCTGTCGCGCTCAAGCATCCCCGCGCCCGCTGCCGTGCTCGCGAGCTCGAGCAGCGCCGCGCCCGCCGCCGCCGCGAGCTCGACTGGCCCCTCGCCCCACCGCGAGCTCGAGCAGTGCCGCGACCGTCGCTGCCGCGAGCTCGGTCGGCCCCGCGTCCCGTGGCGAGCTCGAGCAGCGCCGCGTTCGCCGCCGCCGCGACATCGGCTGGCCCCGCGCCCCGCGACGAGCTCGAGCAGCGCCGCGCTCGCCGCCGCTGCGAGATCGGCCGGCCCCACGCCCCGCCTCGAGCTCGAGCAGCGCTGAGCCTGCCGTCGCCGCGAGCTCGGCCGGCCCCGCGCCCTGCCGCGAGCTCGAGCAGCTCCGAACCCGCCGCCGACATGAGCTTCGCTGGCCCCGTGCCCCGTCATGAGCTCGAGCTCCCTATCCGCCGCCACGAGCACGAGGAGCGCCGTGCTCGCGAGCTCGGGCAGCGCTGCGCCCGCCGCTGCCGCGAGCTCAAACAGTGCCGCACCCGCCGTCGCCACGAGCTCAGCCGACCCCGCGCCCTGCCACGAGCTCGAGCAGCCCTACACCCGCCTCCGCGTTCCACGGCCGTGCCGCTTGCCATGAGCTCGAGCAGCCCTGCGCCCGCCTCCGCGCTCGCAAGCTCGGCCGGCCCCGCGCTCCACGGTCGCGCCACCTGTCGCGAGCTCGAGCGGCCCTGCGCCCGCCTCGACGCTCGCGAGCTCGAACTCCCCTGTCGCTGTCGCCAGCTTGGATTGTGCTGCGCTACGCGGTGCCTGGAGTCCGCTTGCCGCTGCAGCTCGGCGTGCTCGAGCGTGGACGCGAGGATGCATTTGAGGAGAGAGGGAGTGCATATTTGCATCGCCTCTCTCCTCCAAGCCAGTTTGCCTTCGCGGATGATTCATTTGTTGGAGGTGGCGTTCGTCATGCACAGTACCGAGCGGAGATGCATTTTGCCTTTGCCTCGTGTGATGCCTTATCTGTTGGAGTCAGCCTTAAAATGGTAGAATATTTGTACAATTGTTGTTCTGGAGGTTTGATTGCAAAAACAAGTGAAAAGACGATAATTTGGGACAATTCCACTAGACTTGGACCTCGAAGAGGTGAATTATTGCAGAGAAGGCTAAGGTGCTGACCGACACGTCCACCGTGTCGATCGGCACATTGGAGTTTTAGGCTGGTCAAGGCTGGTGCACTCCTTAAGATCTTCTAGAAGGAAGTTATTCATACAAATCTTGGAGATATGCTTCGTGAAGAGATAAAATAAAACTTCAAGATCTTAAATGTGCAATACAAGACTTTACTTCGGAGAACTTGATGGGAGGACCCATATGCAAGCTACAGAAGACTTGAGAACTAACTTAGAAGAGATATCAGGCCAAACATGGAGTGTGTCAATCAGCATGTGGCCTTTTTTCCAAGAAACCGACTATTTTAAGTTATGCCCCTATAAATACTTGTAAACCCTAAAGGCCAGAGAGGACGCTGTGGAGGGACAACAGATTTCATGAGTTAGAGTCACCGAGGTTTTGCCTCGTTCTTCACATCTCTAGTCGCTATGTTTAACTTGGCTAGCCTAGCCAAGTCGATGATCGTAAGGTCATAGGCTTAGAATTTCAAGAATCACTGGTGCTTGACGTGATCCATCAAAGTAGATTTATTAGATGGTGATGAATCTTGCACTATGTATCATATTGAAGTAAATATCTATTATGTTGATAAATGGTTTTGGTTACACAACCATCTTGATTTGATGATTCATGCATGTGCTTAATACTTACTTGGTATATAGACTAAGTACTTTGATGTAATCATAATTGTGGTGATTAGGGTTGTACTCAGGATCTTATATGAATCAGATTTGCATGTATAACTACTATGCATGGTAGGATGTACGTGTAGAGGCGGAGTCGTAGACCGATTAATGGGACTACTCGTGATAGGAGGCCCTCGAAAAAGTCTCTTCATCACTCATTTAGGCTCTTTATACCCAAGTAATCCTATTTATGATACTACTAGATTATGCTTCGTGGTTACGATCTCAACTAGCAGATTATCTGGTTAAACTCACTAAACATGTTCCTTGTATGCTACTCTGTAAACCCTAAAAGTTTTCTCGGAAAAAGCCTCCGTGTCGATCGGCATAACAGTGCGCTGATCGGCACACCCTCAGTCCATCGATAAAACAACCTCACCTTTAGAAGCTTAATTAGATCTTTTATCAATTGCTTTGCTTAATTCTCATTGGTCTCTCTGTATTCGATTAAACCTTAGAATAGTTTAAAGGAAAATATGCTATAACTGTACACCGTTCTCTTGCGGTATATACGTGAGTACGTAACTATGACCAATAGCAGGGCCCGCACCCGGGACCTGAATTGCCATCCCTATAAGCAAAATGTTAGTCTAAGATGCTTTACTATAAAACATTAGCCTAAGATCATCATCCAAACAAGAAACTAATAGGATGACTAGTTATCAACTAACTAGTAGACTAATTGTTTTCTGTTGAAACCCAACGAACACAAAGTAATAGATTCAACAAATAGCAAAATAATGATAGTACCTCTTATCTATTGTTTTTTTCATCTTTCCTACTTTTAGGTCCTGTTTGGATACTTCATTTTTTAAGGAACTGATTTTTATAAAATGGATGCTCCAAATAGATCAGTTTTTATGTTAGTTTCTATAAATCGGATTATAAGTTTTTTAAAAAACCCATAATTTGCTTTAACACAGATAATTCTAGTTGTTGTCTCATTCTAATTCATTAATTATCCAAAAACTGATTTATAGATTATAAAACCAGCATCCAAATGTCCTCATTTAATTTTTATTTAAAACCGCTTTTTAGAAACCATAAAATCAGTTTCTAGAAAACTAAAACTGATCCAAACATAATTAGTTAGTAGGAATACAAGTTTTTTCTTTATAATTCAAATTAACATTTTGTCTGAGCTTCAAACAGGAAACGAACTAAGGTCATATTTGGATACCTCCAGTTTTTAAGAAACCTGTTTTTAAAAAGTAGAGGGTCTGCAATGAAACCAGTTTCTTGCTCAATTTCTAAAATCCGATTTTTGAATTTCTAAGAAACCCATAATCTAATCTAACCTAGCTAATTCTATTTTTTATATTATAAAAGACTTGTTGGCCTCTGAAAAATTAATGTAATTATTCTGTTTCTTTTTCCTACCCATCCCACGCTCGTGTCGAACACTCCCGCTCTCTATAAGAGCGCGCTGACTGTGGTGGCCACATTCTTATGGCTAAGTTAGGATAGGTACAATAATATACGTAAACAGTCTCATAGATCATCTTTATTGGATTTTTTATGTATGTACAGCTCGCAATTTCTTACCAGATGTGGCAAGAGAAACCGAACAGGTCCATGTTACACTGTATATCGCTGGTAGAATTTTGAATCATCACTGCATGAAGCATTTTCTTTCATCCCAGCAAAAGTAAAACAGAACGCAAGAGGCACAACACTATCTTGTATTTGTATTGTGTTCAAAGAGTTATTACAGTAAAAGCCAATGCTTTGAACATTATATTGTATCGGGTATCTTTGGGAATATGCTCCAACAGCTATACGAATAAACAAACGTATATGTAAGCACATCCACAAGTAATTGTTGATATTCAAACTGCTACCATTACCTACCGTGTCCTTCCTTGTCCTCTGCTCATCAGTACGGCATTGGGGAATTGAGCCCCTCCTGGATGGCCATGGGGTGCGGCGGGTTGTGCCGCTTGGACAACGACGTCATGGCAAGCGTCTTCCTGAAGGACGCTCGCCGCTCGAGTCGCTTGACGGTGAAGCGTGTATAGGCGACGCGGATGTATGGGGAGGCATACTCCTTGGCCTTGAGGACAAGGAAAAAGGTGAGGCGGTAGGAGAACAGGAGGACGAATATCATAGCTAAGTCCAGCCACTTAGAGTGGTTCAGGCTTAGCCCCATCATATCGGTGATGATGTACTCGCCCTTCAGCTTCGGCTGCCCTGGCATCATCGGCTCAAACTCCAGCCCGATCAAATCATTCTTGTAAGCACCCTGTGCGCAAATACCAACAATGGAAAAACGAAGAAATGGTATCAGAGTTTCTAGGTTGCATCCTTTGATTGTACCAATGTGAACCGATACTGAAATTGTCATATTCAGTTCCAAAGAAAATTATAAGTGTCATCATACCTTCAAACCCCATGAGCCATAGACAATGTAGGACACAGGGTACCGCCAGAAAATCTTTGGAAGTTCCGGTAGCAGCCGGAAGAATCCAGAAGTCAACATCATGATCCCCTGTGAATTAAATTCAAGTAGTTTCAGCATGAATACAGGAAGACTGACAACGTAATCACTCGGGAAGGAGAACAAGATGAATAATCAAAGAAGCTTACAATGACTCCAGCACCAAGGATGAGGCCCATGAGGAAGTTTGGCACGAGTGCAGAGATGATCATCATGAGGCTCTCGATGACAGAGACACCACCATAGAGGTTTAATGCGAAGAAGGCGAAGTAGCTGAACCCTGGCCGGAACTTGACCATCCAGTATGTGATGGAGGCACTGGCCCAAGATACCGTAAGCAGGAATGGCAACGAAGAAAGGAAATTTGAGATGACATATGCAGCAACACCATAGTGGCCGTTATGGCGTTCCAGGGTGAAGACCTTCATCTCCTCGATGAAGGATGGGAAGCCGCCGATGGACATGAAGGTCATGAAGCCCGAGACGAAGCCACCACATGAGGCACGCGCCTGGATGGCAGTGTAGCTCGTTCCCACATCGTAGTAGATGGTGCCCAGGCAGACGGCCATGATGATGTAGATGATGATGCGCAGCCAGTAGTAGCCGAAGTCACGGGACATATTGGTAAAGGACCGTTTTGTTAGTGTGCGCAGCTGCTTGAACCAGCTTGCCTGGCTGCCTCGGATCACCTCCTCCATCACACCCTCCTGCATTGATATAATTTGCCATTTTCACTCATTAAAAAGTTCGAACTCTGAATCCAAACATCCAAAAATTGGTGCTAATCTAAATATAAGGTAAATTGGAGTAAGTTTATTCAAATATTATAAGCTAGCTACTTAGCTAGGCACGGTCAAGAGATGCTTACAATTTTGGTTATCTCGTGGATTGTGCTCCTGACCATCATAGCATATTCCGAGATCCGATACTTTTCCACTAACCGCTCTCTTATCTCTGTCGTGGAGTACTTCAATAGCGGATCAAGGTCTGCCTCCTTCAAGTAAATTGACCAATGTTCCATCAGAAATTCATTTGAAAAATCGTAAACATGTGTCAGATAAAAAAAATAAAAGAAAACAAATCCTGTTAAACACAAGCGCACGTACTGCTCGGAGCTTCATGGACCCTTTCATGGTGGCGGCTACATCGTCAAAATCTGAGTTAACACATCGGAGGAAGTGGTCAGACGGGTTCCTCCGGCTGGGACAAGGGAAACCGGTTTCCGCAAAGAACTGCATAAAGGCACGAATGAAACAACACAACGACAGTGAGTATAATGAAACAAGAAGTATTATGAGGACTGAAAAAGCAATGGTATGCCTTTTACCCCAGTAAAAAAAGATGACTAAAGGGTGTACAGACCTGGTTTGCTAGCTTTGCATCTCCAAAGTAGACACACTCCCCGCTAGAGAGAAGGCAGAGGTCATCGAAGAGCGTAAAGACCTCGCTGCTGGGCTGGTGCACAGAGGAGATGATGGTTCGTCCACCATCAACAGCAAGCTGGCGGAGCGTCTGGATAACAGAGAAGGCGGCAGCACTGTCAAGGCCACTGGTGGGCTCATCTAGGAAGAGGAGGCGTGGGTGGGTGAGGATCTCCAGCGCGATACTCAGCCGCTTCTTCTCCCCACCACTGATGCCACGGAGATGCCAATTGCCTATTGTACGGTCCGCGCACTCTCGGAGGCCCATTTCATCCAATGTGTCATCCACAATGCTTCGCACCTCTGACTTGTGCATACTTGACGGCAGCCGCAGCAATGCTGAGTATGTCAATGTCTCGCGCACCGTCAATGTGCTCAGCAGCACGTTCTCTTGGGTCACATATGCCTGTCATGCATGTCACGGCCACACAGATGTTGTGGCATCAGATAGGATTCTAAATATTTTGAAGGTGAACTTGCTAGCAAAAGCATGAAGAAATCAAATGAGTTCCTAGTCAAAATTATGTGCTTCTATAGTCTCCACACTTGAAATGAAATGCAGAGCTCCTACCCTGTTCTACCGAAAAACAAGTTATTAGTTGGTTTTGATGAAGAGTTGAAGATTAGTATGTGATGTCCTTGATTGCTCTGACAATACACTGACAAAATATGTCATACTATTTTTCTTTTCTTTTGGGAACTTTGTACCTAGACATGGGAATACGTCTGTTCTTTCCAAAAGAAGGTTAAGTAGGTCCTGCCAGTTATAACCAGTGAAGAATTTATGCAGACCATCAGACACTCAGCAACTAGAGCAACTAAGTTTAGTAGTAGAATATTAACATAGTAGCAGCTATACATGTAATGAAAGTGTTCATAATTTTTCTTTATCCTGAAAAGGAAATATCTCTCAAAGTTCAACATGCACATATCAAAGTAGTTGGTCAGTTGCCTAAGAGTGGCATTCTAGTCTATTCAACAATTAATTTGTTCATAGTCTATGATTAAGTGCTGACCATTCATGAAGAATTGGTTGCCATAACGTTGTTGACAAACTAGTGTGATGCCATATCCATTCAAAGATCCGAAAGAGACATGCAACTACATCAGTAATGACTGCCATCCCCTGAATTGGTTGGCATTTAATTCTTAGCATCACCCCGGTGGTTCATTCTGAGGTGGCGCAGGTTGGGAAATCGTTTGCGACTACCTGGGGACTAGGGCTTGTTGAAAATTTAAAGAGAGCATGTTCAAATGTTTCTTAAGGGGAATTGTGTTGAATCCTGTATATCTCTCTCCTGCTAAATTCAGAAGCTCTGAACAGGGATATTTTTTAACAAACTGTGCATGTATACAGCTATACCCACAGATGGTTAGTTTGGAAATTAGACCTACTCAAAGCAAGTTTAGGTTAACAAGAAAAGAACACAAGAATTCTCTTTTCTTTGTTGCCCAGAAAGGACAAAAAGTGTTCTGTATGCTGCAACCACCGGCAGACTAATTAGCAACAGGCAGGTCTTGACACGCCCTAAATTGGTTGGTTTGGTACATGTCGTCCACCCAAATTACTTAAAAGGGGGTCACGTGGAATGTGTATGTTGCTGTCATGCAACCTCATCCGTCAGAGTCTAAACTCAATCGTCGGATACTATATATATGTTTGGCAGCTCAACCACCTGGAGCTATTGCACCCTGCATGCTCTTGAAATAAGATCTGAATCTTGTCATCAGATATTTTGTACCCTAACTGAGTCCACATCAACCCTTACAAAATGGCTGAGTTTCAGAACTAAGACGTCTATAAAAAAAATCGAACTAAGACGTCTACAAAAAAAACTACCACGTGTACAATTTGTGCTCAAGACATTGCAATTTTAATTTACAACTGAAACTGAAATTTATGCTTCAGTCAGCTAAGTTTTGGGGGAAATACCATCTGGGAGTGGTAAGCTAGGTAAGAAACCTATGACGAAACTGATTATTTTGCATGACAAGGGAAGACATAAAAACATGAATAATAGGCTAAAAGAGCTCACCACAACGCCATAGTCGAGGCGCCTCTTCTTGCCGTTGAGCAGCACCTTCCCGGTCAGCACCACGTTCCTCGCCAGCCTCCCTGCAGTAGCTCGCTCACACAAAATCAATCCATTTCACTTTGCCGAATCAAAATCAAATTCTATAATCATTCTTATAATTTTTTTTTCAAGAACAAAAAGTTAAAAAGAAACTGGGTGCTCGACGAAACAGTCTGGATTAATTTCCAAACCATAAAAAATATATAAAAAAATCGTTTAAGAAAAAAAAAATCAAAAGTGGCAGTCCTTCGATGAAATAACTAGCTAGCCGTAGTTGTACTACTAGGAGCCTACACTGCACTGCAGCACACGGCGGGCAGGCGTACCGCGTATACGGAGCTTTGCGTTTAATCGTTGCGCGTAGGCACGGGACTCGAGGAGGACGAAGCACTCACCGGAAAGGGAGTCGAGGAGCGTGGACTTGCCGGAGCCGGAGGGCCCCATGATGGCGACGACGCGACCGGGCACGGCGTAGCCGTACAGTCCCTGCACCAGCTTCTTGGTCGCCCGGCCGCCGCTTCCCGGCAGCACCGCCGTGAGATTCTCCCACGTCAGGCTCGCCCCGCCGGTCTCCGCGAACCGCGCCGCCGGCGACACGGCCCCGCGCCATGCCTCGAAGCCATCTCCGCCGCCACTGTCCATCCTCTCTCTCTCTCTCTCTCTCTCTCTCTCTCTCTCTCTCTTGCTCCAAGACTACCACTAGGCAGGTGCTGTGTGCTGTGGCTATCCTTGGAGTGACCAGCGCAGCACGGAAGCTCGCTTCGCTTGCTAAACTGCGACACGCGAGGACCCTATTAATGGAGGTATCGAGGGTGGTGGCTGGATTGGAATTCACGCATCTGCCGTTTTCCTTCCCCCTGTTGCTCTTCTCACTCTCTCTAGGCGTATGTGAGAGGAGAGAGAGAGACGACAGGGAGAGGAAGAGAGAGAGAGAGAAGGGGAGAGGGAGGGATGGGGTTGAGGCCTCGGCTTCCGCGTTTCAATTCACAGTTGGGGAGGTGGCGAACGAACGAGCGAGCAAGCGGCAGCCAGAGCTGGATGTAGATCACGGCATTGAAAGCGGTGGGGGTTGCGAAGCAGGTGGACGGAGTAACTGCGCCTAATTAAGTCCGGTTGGTTACACTTATGCCCTGCCATGAACTCGCTCCTGTCTCCAGCGGACCGAGTTTATACTCCACTTATGCTACTTTGACACACTGATGGTTTAGTCCACATTGACGTGTTTAACTGAAGATGATGGAGTCATGCAGAAGACCCAGCAAACCCTAAAAGGTCCGGTGCTTCTAGAAGCTTGGAACACTGTTGTTCGCATAGTAGAATAGGTGTGAGAGAGATCAAGTTGGGGGTTTGTAACTTCAAAAGGCCTTCGAAATTTCCTAGTAGTACTCAACAGTGAAGTTTCATGTTTAGCCCCTGTTTGGGTGTTCTAGTTTTTCAAAACCAAAGTATTAAGAAAGTTTTAGAAATCAGCGTCAAGCAAAACTATGGTTTAGAAAAAAGAGATGGAGAGTAGAGTTTTTAAAACTCCAAAATACCTGCACTTTTAGCAATACCATGGTTTCTAAAATTGCAAAACTTATCACATCCAAACACCTTCCTACCTTCTAAAACTAAAGTATTTTGCTAAACCGTAGTAATTTTGCAAAACTCCAAAAATACTTTATATCCAAACAGGGCCTTAACAGTGAAGTTCTGGGATACATTTTGCACTTATATGTTAGAAACTCTGAACTCATTCGGGTTTCTGAATGGATTCCAATAGCTCCTAAGATCTTCCTCCCATTTCGATATTATGGCATTCAACATTATTCAAAGTTGAATATGTTTTTAATTTTATTAACCATCATTTTCTAAATGTTACAGTTTAAAAATGTTCATCTTATACCTTTAAATTCATCATGAGAAATACTTTAATAATAATATAAAATTCATATACTAGTTGAATTTTTATAAAAGTAATAGTCAAAGATTGAAATGTTTCTACACAAATATTTTAAAGGAGAAGGGTGTATGTAAGCCTGAAAAAGGAACGGGTCGATCCGTTGAACAGTACAAATCGAACCTCGATTTCTCTTTCGATCCGGTTCGGCTTGACCCGAGGTTCAAAAGGTTGCAGCAGGGGCATGTCCGATTCAATCCCAAGGTCGAATCGATCCTCTAGCAGCTGCTCCCCTGCTCGTCGTCATCAGCAGCCTCCTCCCCATCTCGGCTCCTCATCAGCAAATAAATTCCAGCTCATCCACACCTCCCAAACTCTCCATCTCAATCCAAGAACAATCTCGCCGGCAAAAATAGCGCCATGGGTTGTCAACTTGTAACTCGAGGGCACGATCAATAATGGCGGCGGCGTTGCTGGGTCCTCACGGGCGAGGCCGGCGCAGTTGCCGTGAGGATGGCGAGTCAGACAATCACTGCTGGAGGCATCGTCTTAGCAGGAACCAACGAATGCACGATCCTCATGCATGGCGAGGTCGAGCGTCGGCCATGGTGAGCTCACCACTGCTGCTTCATAGGCGTGAGGTTACTAGCTTAGGGGCGGGTTAGAATCAAGGTCTAGCGGTTTGCACCAGGAATCAGGGGCGGATTGAACCTGATCCACCTGTTCCACGTGAGGGGTCGCAGGATCACGAAAGGGTTCGACCTGAACCGCTCCCTTTTCATTCTGAGGTGTATGTGATACACTAATATTGTAGCTAGCTAGTAACATTTTAGATGACTTATCATCTCTGTTCTTGGTATTTCAAATTTTATCTAATCTTCAAATTGTCGGTTAAACACTTAATTAAACTAGTGTGTGACAGGTATTGATGCCCATTTAAAAACAAGTATTATGGATCTTAAAGTCAGGAGGCTAAATAGATATCCATATCATAAAAATTCTAGCTGAAAAAAAGAAGAGAGGAGAGAGAAGAGAGCAAGCGATTATTTCGTCCCTCGCTCGTTGCAGGCGAAAGCAACCTGCCTGAGGAGTGTGCATACATTCTTTGGTGCTAAACCTTTTCACCGCTGACTACGTGGAGACTCTTTTTCACGAGCTGTCGGCGTTGCTATTAACCCTGCTCTAAAAACCTACCCAACTTAGAGCATCTCTAAAAGATTAGCTAAATAACACGTTATTCTAAATTTTAGCTAATCAACACCAAAATAGCTTTTCAACAAATTAGCCACCAACTCGCTAAGCCATCCGACTCTCCAAATCGATCCCCTCGCTAGCTAAATTGGCTTGCCACTCCAGCCAAACAGGTTTTCTAAATGTGGGATGATGTGAGGGACCCATGTGCTAGTGTCTGGAGTTAAGATTTGGAGAGTGGGAAATGGAGAGTCTGTTGATATGGAGTAAAATTTTTATGAAGAAGCAAATAAAAAGTCAAATGGAGAGTCGAAAATGAAGTCTCTTAGAGTTGCTCTTATGTGGGTGTTTCTCCGTTCCCCTCCATTAAAAAAAAAACTCGATCTGCGGGGGTATGACAGTCCCTGGCATTTTTGTAAAAAAAAGACCTTCTCACGTAGATCGAGAAAATTCCCGAACCCCCTCCCACCCTTACACGAGCTCGAGCACCAGGTGAGACTGGTCTGTCGCAAAGCACGCTAGTGCAGCCATTACGGCGCAAACAACGCAGCACCTGCGCTAGGCCAAGTTGGGCGAGTTACTACGTGCTTTGGACATGGAAGAGGCGAGAGAATTTTTTTGGTGCAAATCCCATGTCGAGCAGCGCTCGAACCTGAGACCGGTGGCTCCTCAACGGGAAGCACTACCGCTGAGTTGTTAGCTCAGATGCGTTTCCCTCCATTAATAACATTTTCTTTGTTCCATTAATGATTAGCAAAGAAAACGTTTTATATGCCTATTCAAACTAATTTGGAAAATTAAAGTTTGCACAGTTGCACTGCTAAACTGTACCGAAAGGGACGTGATCGAATAGGGTTGATGCATTATCAAACCGACTCATCAATAAAAGCCGTGTTCCAGTACATGGTCCTGGTACTGAATCATTTTCCTAATAAAGTTGTCAAGGCTACGGCCTCATGTCAAATATAGGTGTAGCATTCACACAAACGGAGGTATTTTCAATCTTCTAACAATGGTATCATAATTTTTATACGTTTTTTTGTACTCCAAATTTTGGGACACACAGGAGACATTGTCGCTCCGTACCAATGGCTTTTCTCTTCCATTAGTCCTAAGGATGACAATCAACATTCACAAAATCGGAAGCAAAGGACAAAAACCGACCGATTAATAAAAAAATCATGGATTAACCACTTTGCTACCGTACACAGATTCAATTTTCACAAAAAAACATGTTATCTGGTGAAATTTGACCGGGCAGGATTTCCGCTTATTCCTGATCACAATAGGCATGCATGGGCTGCCCTGTTAGCACTAAGCATCCTGTTTTATAAAACAAATTTGCTCGTTTATTAGTTGCCTGAAATTTTGCATCTCTCTCAATCAAGTTGCAGTAGTTATTTTTCTATATTATATCAGTTATTTTTTGAAGTTACAAAAAAAGTCCTATATTTTATACGACAGTCTGTATGTTTGCAACATATACTGCTACATGTTGCATCTATTATTTCTCATGTGTTGCACAAACATGGTTATAAGGTTATATAATTATTCTTGTATGTTGCAAAAAAAATCCTATTTAATTGTTGTAGATTGTTCACAAAAGATATATTTCCATGTTATGATAAACATTTAATTTGTTATGGAGTTATTTGGTGATGTTGCAACGGTAAAAAAAAATATGGCTAATACAAAGCAAAAAATCAGTCACCAGAAAGGAGACAATCCTTTTTGAAAAGCGATAAAAAAAGGAAGAAACAGTACCACAAAAACGGTTGTAGCGGCATTTTTAAAATGAGTCAAGCGGTGATTTATAATATGGACCGTCGCTATAAATGAAAATGATCCGCCGTAAACAAAAACAGTCCACCCCACCCCGGTCCAATACCTCTCAACTTAATATCTATACAAGACCAAACCCTACACAATTTCCCAAACCTCTCTCTCTCCTTCCCTCTCTCTCCATGCCGCTGCCTCTCCTATCCCTTCTCTCTCCACGACGCCATCTCTCTCTCTACATAGCGCCCTCCCCCGACGACGTCCTCCACCAGCGTGCTCTCTCTATCTACATGGTGCCCTCCCTCGACGCGGATCTGTCGCCCCCCCCCCCTGACGGCAGCGCCCTCCACTAAAGCGGTTTTGGGACCCTCTCTCGGCAGCGGCGCGTATCTGGCAGCCTCCTCGGCAGCGGCGCACACCATTGAAGCGGATCCGGGGCCCTCCTACGGCCACGGCGCCCCCCACTGACATGAATCTGGTGCCCTCCCCCGACGGCAGCGGCCTCCTTCATTGTGCCCTACACCAGCGGCAGCCGCTCCCTAGAGCGTGGCCAGATCTCCTGATGATGGTGACCGGGCGCGGTCGGATCCGGCAGGTGGTGTATTTCTTTTTCTATATCTTTTTGACAAATTCGTAACGGCGGATGACATTGCCGCCCACTGCTACAGTAGAAGTTCTAGCAATGGGTCTTCTTGTCTTAATATGATCTCCCGTAACAAAGTATTATTTTTAGCTACAGAAATAGAGCGACGGGTTGGTTGGCTTGCCACTACAGTGTATGTTTGACCGTCGCTATAGATCCTATTTGTTGTAGTGAGAAGTACATGTTAAGCTCCTGTCTAAGTTCCTCACGATCTCTGGGTGAAGATCACTTGCTCTTATTAGAATCAAGAAATCAATTTTGTGCATGGACGTAGGTTAGGTTCATTATGGTAGAATCAACTCACCAGGTTCAAATTTCAAATTTAATATGAGTGACATCCCTGTTGAGTTTTTCTTAGGGGTCGGATATGCGTGTGTGTTTATAGGGATGAGAACTTATACGTGTATATGTGAATGTTTATGTTTGTATCGTGTTTACTTACCAAAAAAAAAGAAGTCACTTCTAGAACTCTGATTTGCATGCCCCTGCATCAACGATAAAGGGACAACAAAAAAGAGACATCTTGCTGAACTTCCACAAAATTGGGCATTTTCACCACAGTGGATTGCCCAATTCTACTGCCACTACCAGTGTGATTGTGATGCTTTGTACATTATTAACGAGGGCATCCAGGTTAATTTTGGGAAATCACAAGGCTGGTGCTAACCACCTGTATGTCCACCTAGTCCTGTTGATGCATCGCTGTTGTCGGACAAACAACATGAATGAGTGTGAGTGTCCATCGCTTTTGTAAGATTGCCTTACACTTAGAGATCGGATCCCGGAGTCCTGCCATTAGTTTCGTTGGCTTCATAATGTTTGTGACATATGTTATTCTATATTTAGATTTCTTTTAAACAAGTTAAATTTTTTTGAAACACACTAATAAAACATGATTTTATGCTGAATATATCAATAAAATCAAATTTAGCTGATACACACTATGATTTAAAAAAAATCGTCTAATACACAATATGATTATTTAACTATTATTTTCAACTTTTCTATCTCCATATATAAAATACATTAGAAATTAAAACTTTACATAAATATAAGTTATTATATTCTCTATTATTATAAAATAGAGCTAGATTTGTTTCGATTGTTTGGAGAGCTTAATTGGTAAATTAAATATTAAAATGATGAGTAAATAATAAAAATAGTCAAAAAAACTTTAGCTTCAATTTTTATTGAGACAAAATGCTGCAGTATATATTTGTGTAAAGTTTTAAATTCTAACGTCTTTTATTTATTAAGACAGAAAAGTTAATAATAGTTAAATAATCATAGTGATTCAAAGATGAATATTTTTAGAATCGTAGTATATTTTAATTAAATTTGATTTTTGTTGATGTGTTTGGAACAAAACTACGGTGTTCTAGACAAATTTCTCATATTATAATGATAGCCAAGAAAGCAACCAAATTATAAGTCATCAAACACCATAAGGCAACCAAGAGTTAAAGCCAGAAATGGTATAGTATAGACCATCTTTCTCTTGCACTTTCATTAACAACAAGATCTAGTTCAAATAGTCATTCACAGTGATCATGTCATTTACCATCAGATCGAAATCATGTTAAGTGTACTATCTTATCCTGTCAATAAATGTATTAGTTATGCTATAGCCATTCATGTCAAAAACATGCATTTCACATAATACTTGGTGTTTGCTAATTTCGCCTTCTTGAAAAATGTTATGTTCACTCATGTACATATTAATAAAGCACTTCAAGTATTCATGTTATCAACAAGCATGCAAAGTTTCATAATTTAATCATGCCCTTTGAATTAATGGTGATTTATCTGAATGCACAATTGTAATACAAAGTCAATTTACTAAAATAGAGCACTTCAAGTGGAGTCTAACAAACTTTTATTTGAACTCCATGAGATTTTGAGTTCATTTACTATGATTTTCAAAATATTCTTCTATTTTCGCATTTTCCAGATAATATTAACAAGTATAAAACAAATGGGCCACAATCTGTGCGTGGAAACACAAAGGGCCACAAAGTTCCTGGAGTCGATCCCATGTAGCCACGCGGGATCCTAGGCATGTGGTCAGATCCGTGGCGTCAACTATGGCGTGGGCATGGTGACCTTGCGCTGGACATATTTCGGTGGCGTGGCGTTTAAGGTCACAAACAAGGTCGAAATATAAGGGCATGTACAACGGTGAGACAGCAGTGGGCTCTTGGGCACATCTATCCATACAAAGAGACGGTAAACACCATTGATCATACAAAGGAGAGACCACTTGTTGTCTCTTGACACTGTTTTGTAATAAATGTAGATTGCATGTGCTAGATAATCAAATGTGAAGCTGTAGTTTATATACTAACATATGACACCACATATATAGACTGTAGATAATATTTCATATTTAATTATAAAAGAGTAAATAATTACAAATATAATAACTAGATTTGGGATTTGGCCGGGGTGCGAGGGAGCGAGCTTTGGCGCGCGGGAACTGGCGAGCCAGCAGGATTTGGCGCGCGGGAAGGAGCGACCGAGCGGGAGGGCACGCGCGCGAGCGCGAGGGCGGGAGCGCGATGGAGCATCGGATCTCGTAGGAGTCGACGACGCCGTACAACGAAGAGACGCGCTCGTCTCGTGTGTCTCGAACTCAGAGCAAGAGCCGGTGCTCCACGAAGAGACGACGGCCTCGTCTCTCCCCGCGCGGGAGGGCTTGTTTGCAAAAAAACAACACTAAGAGACGGCAAATTAAATGGCGTCGTACATGCCCTAACGGAGCCAGTTGGGACAGATTCAGCATTGAGGTGCACACTAGCGGGACAAGAGTTTACTCCAAGGAGGCTTACCATTCGTAAACTGCAACAAGGAAACTTTATGGTGACGGACGACAGCGACGGTTTGGTCCGCGGCACGTGGCGCGGCGTTCCCCGTCGAAGTAAGCTGTGAATCGTGATGCAATTTTGTCAGGAGCTGAGCACTAAGAAGTGAAAGGCACCATTTCGGGGAATCATGGAAAGCCTCACCATAGAGGGAGAATTGATCGTCGGCGTCAATGGAGGTCGCTGGGAAGTTCTTCTCGGTTCTTGCTTCAATTCATTCGATTCAAAAGAGTAAGGCGTCGATTTAAGGTCATGCGAAGTAGGAGAGGAAGCTTGCGCAGCCGTGGGTGATCTCCGCTCGGCCAGGGACAGCGAGAGGCGGCGGGCCGACGAGATTCAGCAGTGGACTGCAATGGGGCCGGAGAAAGGCGAGAAAGGGAGAGCAGAGGGCGGAGAACGATGAAGAGACCAAGTAAGAGGAAAAGGGAGTCGAGGGAGAGGCCCGACGCCTGTTTTCATGCTCCTGCGACGGCTCTTTGTACGCGGACACGCGGGCCTGAGGCGTGGCGCCGTGCATGACTGCCATTGCCAGCGAAGAAAAGAGGAGAAGATTTCAGCAGGCCCCCCTCCCCCCCCCCTCCCCCTCCTCCAAATTTACTATAATTTGAATGAAATACTTATTCAACTCCAATACTGTTGAGATTTTTTAGAGATGAACATTGGAATGCGTAAAATGTTCTAGGATAGAACATAGGTTCAAGAGGTTCTCAAATATTTTAAATTCATAGTTCAAATAGATTTTCTTTTAAACTTGAATCAATTATTTGAGGCACTTCTATAATCGATGAATGACTCAAATTTCTTTTAAAATTCTATCTCATCAATATGTTGCTCTATTATTTTTTTTTTGGTATTAAATTTTTTAAGTTGTTTCATATTTGGTTATCTGAACTTATGTAATTCGATTTATTTTGATTTTCAACAAGAATTAGGCAAAATATGATAGTGGGGTGTCAACCCCCCACCTCCCCCCCCCCCCCCCCCCCGCCTATTTATGGCCTGTTTAGGGTTGACCAGGGGCTGGAGTCAAGATGGGCCACATGGGCCATAGAGTATATTTGCTTGTAAGTCAAATATTGGTATCTTTTAGCCGATTTTTAGTTAATCATAGTCCTGATATTTAACTCGGGGGCTTCTTCGAAGAGTACAAACTTTTATTCAATTTATGGTTGATGTCGTAAATATATAAAAATATCTCATATATGATTTGAAGATCATATATAGTGGTTTGATGGCCACTCGAGCAATATGAGCTTCTTTGAAGAGAAGTGCTTTATTAAAAACTGGTTGATGACATAATCATTAAAAACATGATCTGATGATCATGTTGCTATGAATTGATGGTCATATATATGAAATAACAAGCATCACTCGACTGATTTAAGTCAGTCTAGAATAATAAAAATAAATCTCAAAGATATGAGTGATTTCTATTATTAAAGAAAGGTTACTTAATCATGATTGAAGCCATGGTAACTTAGTACTTGGCTATGATTGATGTGATAAGGCCTGGTTCACTCGACTGTGACTAAAGTTACTCGTTTAGAACATAAATCATTCGTCCATGATTGAAGTCACTCAGTTGATTCATAAATCACTTGGCCAATAGCTTAGATCGTTCGACCAAAGCTTATGTAACTCAATAACGATTAAAGTTGTCCTTGTGGGTAATTATATCACTCTGATTAGATGATCAGAAGAATTTATTGTCCTTGCGGGTAATTATATCACTCTGATTAGATGATCAGAAGAATTTATTGTTGGGAAGTTATTAAAGTCACTCTAATTGATGCCTTGTTACTTAGATTTGATGATTTAAGTAATTCTCTCTTAAAATGACTAAATAATGAAAGAGCTAACATAATAATTTTTGTTTAAACTCTTGCATTATTTATAAGCCTCCAAATTATACAAGAGTCATCAACTATACTTGATCAGGTGCACCTGACCAGTGCACTATATCCATTCAAGAGCTTTATAAAGAGGTCTTTTTAATTTATGACCCGTTCAGATATTGTATGGGATAATTACTTTATCGATACCCATAACTCGTCTTGATGTCCACCGACACAAGGATGGTTGACAAGGAGGAGCCGACTGAGTCAGAGTAACATACAAGGAATTTTAGAGATATACTTATTGTAATTAGCCTTGTTGTATACTATTAGGACTCTTCATGTAATTCCTGCCACTCGGATATATAAGGCGGGCAGAGACCCCTCTATAGACAAGGAGACGACAATCAATACAACACCACATAGATAGGGCCCGAACATGTCTAAATTGTTTTATGTGCTAACTTTCGAGTTCTTGGTCTCGTGCGTAGCCCAATAAATATATTGCCGAGAATAAGTCTCGACAACAAGTGATGATCAAAATGTCGCCTTTGAGGAAAAAAATTTATACTTAATTTCTTACCCTGCTATTTTTTGTTCCATGTAGTATGAGGTGGTATCTGATGTTCTATGGTAGACGACCTGGTGTCTATGAGTCATGGCATGCATGCTCCACAATGGTGAACGGCTTCAAGAACAACTCCTACCAAAGCTTCTCCTTCAAAGAAGTTGTCCATGCCTTTAAATCATTTTGTAGAAGAAACAAATTGGAGTACTTGTCACATTGAGTAGAAGAAAAACATGCCCGGGTGCCTTATGTCCTTATTGGAAAGATGTTGTCATTGTCATCCAATTTATAATATTCAATTTACTCTTGAAAATTATATATTGACATTTCAATTAAAGAATAATGATCTTAATTGAAACTTATATTTATGTTGAAAATGACTTGGAATGCCATACATGGGACACGGGGGCAAAAGCTGCTAGGCGCCTGGCGGGAAAGTCTAAGAGGCGCCAAGAAGTAGAGGGAGAAGGAAAAAGGCAGGAGGGGTGGTGGAGGTGGAGAACTAATGGTAACCACACCACATCTGAAGACACGGTACACACACCACATGCGTATGCAGTCCACCAAACACAGGGCCTGTTCATTTCCTAGGACTAAAAGGCTAAAGCTAAAATTTGGACTAAACTTTAGCTCAAAGGGCACCGAACAAGTGGGCTAAAGTTTAGTCCTCCGGACTAAAAGGTGGACAAAACTTTAGTCCCCAAAAAGGTGCTAAAATGGACTAATGCATTGGAATTTGAGATTGGACACCCCCTACCCCCCCCCCCTCTCTCTCTCCTCATGCCCCGACCACTCGACTCGCCGCTCCGCCTGCTCCCTCAGCCGTCGTTGTTCTCACCACCTCCACCTCCTCCCACGTCCTTGTCTCAGTCTCCGCCGCTCAGCTTGTCGCTGCCCCTTCCACTTGATCCGCCGTCGCCCCTGTGCTCCACTCATCGCTCAGCCTGCTCCCTCAGCCATCGCCACTCTCGCCGCCTCCGCCTCCTCCCCACGTCCCTATCTCTGCCTCCGCCGCTCGGCCTGTCGTCGCCCCTTCCGCTCGGCCCACCATCGCACCCTCTGCCGCCGCACATTCTCCTGGCTGGGCGGCGACCTGCACCCCTCCAGCATCCTCCTGGCCCTCCTCCCGACGTTCTTCCCAAACCTACCGACCCACGTCCGCCTAAAAGGTTCGAACTCAAACTAGGAATGACACTTCGGGTAGAGCTTTCCCAATCTAATTTACCAATTACTAAAACCGACCACTCAAATAACTCCTACACTATTGTAGTGGTGAACACACTAGCAAGATAATCCTATGAAAGAAAGAATAACCTAAGCATACTAGTGGATCACACACAAGGGCCAATCAACTTCTATACAAGCTAGTAATCAAAGACAAGCAGAATCACACAACAAGCTAGCAAAGGAGCCTACTCATTTAAAGCTACTAGATCATCAAGTACAAGATAAGAACACAAGCATGAGTAGTACAATACATATTAGGATGATCAATCAAGCCAAAGCAACTCCTATACATGCTAATTATCAAGTAAAGACTAAGCACAACTAGCAAGCAGAGAAGCCTATTCATGCAAGTATACAAGGTAATCAACTAGAGCAAGGGAAACACACAAGCATGAATAGCACGGTATACGAAAATTAAGACATCAAAGTGAGGAGTAGAGTAAGAGATGGCGCATGATATTTTTTTCTCGAGGTCTCGGAAGGATGGCGCCTTTCCTTACTCTTTGTTGGACCACTCCCGCTGGAGTACCGGTCCCTTCCGACACCAATGTGGAGTTCTCGCCCACGATCCCGCAATCACTCCCGGAGTGAAGACACGGTCGTGTCACCACTACCACCAAGGCACAAACTCGCCTCTCTTGAGAACTTGCTAGACTCCCCAAGCGGACACGGGCGGTCACTAGCGATGCCCCTTTCACCGGCGGGCTCAAACCATGTACAAACATGCGACGACCTTCACAACCGATCATGATAGGCTCGATCACCAACACCTAACCGGTCTAAGTCTCACCATAGACCAAGAGTAACAAATAGATCACACCCTCAAGTACACCCTAGCCTTCGATGTGGAAGATGCTCTTGTTACTCTCACTAGCACTCTCAAGATATGCAATATCTCCTCCTAGTGCTCCTCTCTTTTCCTCTTGGCCCTCACCAAATGCTCCAAGCAATTCCATTGGTCAAGAGAGGTCTCTAAAAACCGAGCAACAAAGTTATATAGGCTTCCAACCTCCAACTAGTCGTTGCTCCATGAAATCAGCTTCCTGGGCCAACTGATCAGACTGTCCGATCACTGCCTGACCGGATAGTCCGGTCACTGCAGACACGGCTCAAACAGCTCTACCCACTACTAATCTTCCTGTGTTGACCGTACGGTCCGGTCATAAGACCGTACCGTCTGGTCTGTCCAACCGTCAGACAAGTCCGACGCATTGGACAACTCCGTCGGACTCCAGAGAGCTCCTTCCTCTTTGCCCTGTGTTGATCCACACAGATCGGACCATCCGGTCTATAGACTGGACCGTCTGGTCTCTATAGACTCTAGCGCAGATAGATTCCTCGCTAAGTCTTCTCTCTAATCCGTCTGTTCCTCTAGTTACCGTACAGTCCGGTCTCCTCTGACCCCTCTTTCCGGTCACTACGTCTAGAAGCTAAAACTTCTCGTCCTCGCTTGACTTCGTTTCTTAACTTCCTCAAATAGCTCCTTAGCTTCTCCACTGTCACCTAGTGCCTGTGATTTCACTAAGCATCCATGCACATCACCGACTAGTCGTGACCTAAGAGCCATGATCTAGACCCCCTTGATAGTCCGGTTTTTTCTATGGACTCAAAGCCCTAACAATTAGACAAGTGTTCCAAACACTCGCTCCGTAGCTTGTCCTCTCGCGGTCATTGTTATCCATCGCCAAGAAAACCGTCTACAATCATCATAGAGTAAAAAGGTTTCCTACACGCACAACACTCTGTAGGCATTAGTCATATTTCATGTTTGTCATTCATCACCAAAACATTCATACCTTGTGGTGACCTCAACGATCATGATCCTTACAATCTCCCCCTTTTTGATGATGGATGACAACCACTACTTATGATGATCCAAAACAGACGAGCAACAAGGAACTAAAGGAAAAAAAAAGGATTAAAAAATTACCTTTGTCCTCACCTTGGAAGTAGTCTCCCCCTTGGAATGTGCTAGGTGTTGAGGGGGAACTACTCAATCATGTAGAACACTTGATATCGATCTTGAGTTGAATTTTCTGCTCGTCTTGATGTCATGGTTGATGATTATGTTGAAGTAGACACGCACCAAAGGCGTAGATGTTTATGTCGGTGTAGATGTTCATTATTATTGTAGACATGCACCATTGTTGTATAGATGTTCATCTTGATATGATCTTCATGTGTACTTCAAGTGAACATGCACCATTGTCTTGGTCATCTTCATTTGTTCTCCATGTTATCCTCTTTTTCACCTCGTAGATTCCTTGTATCTTCAAGTCCTTCTCCCCCTTTTTGTATCTTCATGTTCTTCTCTCCCTTTGTGTTATCGATCTAGACTTGGCTTTTGGATCTTCATGTTCCTTCTCCCTCTTTGTCACCTATCACCAAAAACCACAAACCAAAGACAAAACACAAGAGAACCAAGGAGCAAATAATAAACGACAAGAGTTAGGAAACTCCCCCTTTTATGGTGCTCCTCCTTGGTCACGATGGTGTTCCAACATAGTTCCCCCTACACACATGACTCAACAAAATATTTTTTCAAGAATGCAGTGGTTAGTCATTAGTGTGTTGAGAATGTATGAGTCACTTGTCTTTAAGCCGTGCAAATAGATTTAACCTCGGAGCTCGTTTGAACATGACTCAATAGGCATGAAGCACAAAGATCACTATGTGATCATCTAGAGGGTCAAATGCTTACATTGTAAATAAGCAACTCCCACTAGAAACGTGCTTAGAAGCATCTAATGTATCACAATGCAAGAATACATGAATGCATGAATGCAAAGAGTGCAAATGCAAGTGCAACAAGTATACAAATGCATGATGCAATGCTAAAAGAAAGAGAGAGAGAAAGGCTACAAACCAAAGTGCAAACGACGAGTTGTTCCCTTCTTGAGCTTACTCACAATGGACCATTCTTCAAAGCCTTGGGCACACCATGAACCACCTTACCAAGCTTAACCAATATCCATTGCTATCTCAAGAAGGTCCGAAGTTGACCTACAAGCAAAGATAAACAAGCACAAAACAAAGGCACAAACAACAAACAAAACAAGCAAGGCTATACATATTTACAAGAGACAAGATTTAGGATTACTCATGTAAAGTTGGAAAGGTCGAGAACATTAAGTTCTCCCCTTAGCTTGTTGAAGGTCTTCTTGTTGAGTGGCTTGGTGAAGATATCCGTCAATTGTTCATGAGTCCGCACACTCACCAACTCAATGTCCTTCTTCTCAACATTGTCTCTTATGAAGTGATGCTTGACTTGAATATGCTTTGCATGACCATGATCTCCGGTTTTGAGAGCCATTTTGACTGCCACTTCACTATCACAATATAATGGCATTTGAGTGAAGTTGAGGTCATAATTCGAGAGAGTTTGCCTCATGTAGAGAAGTTAAGCACAACATGCTCCTGTCGCCATATACTCCGCTTCGGCTGTAGATAGAGCCACCAAGTTTTTCTTCTCTGAGCTCTAAGATACAAAAGATCTTCTAAGAAATTAGCAACCTCCCAATGTGCTCTTTCTATTCACTTTGCATCCCGTGAAGTCCGAATCCGAATACCCAAGTAACTCAAAGCTTGTTCCTGTAGGATACCATAATCTCATGGTAGGTGTGTACTTGAGGTATCTAAGTATCCTCGTCATGGCCTTCAAGTGAGACTCCTTTGGACTTGGTTGATAACGTGCATATAAGCACACACTAAACATGATGTCCGGTCTTGAGGCGGTGAGATAGACCAAAGACCCAATTAATGATCTATAGAGCTTGGGATTCACCGGTTTACCCTTTGCATCATCATCTAAGGGTTTGCTTGTCGCCATAGGTGTGTACAAAGGCTTTCAATTCTTCATGTTGAATCTCTTGAGAAGATCCTTGGTATACTTTTCTTGATACATGACATTCCCTTCTCTCAATTGTTTGACTTGAAAACCAAGGAACACATGCAACTCTCCAATCATTGACATTTGGAATTCCCTAGGCATCATCTCCTGGAATTCTTTATTGAACTTCTCATCTGTTCACCCATAGATGATATCATCCACATAGATTTGACACACAAAGAGATCCTTCCCAACATGTCTTATGAATAAGGTGCCGTCAATGCTTCTAATCTTGAAACTGTTCTTGAGAAGGAAGTTTCTCAAGTGTTCATACCATGTCCTTGGTGCTTGCTTGAGGCCATAGAGAGCTTTCTTCAATTTGTACACATGTCTTGGATGTTTAGGGTCCTTAAACCCCGTAGGTTGTTCCACATAGACTTTCTCATTGATCTCTCCATTTAAGAAGGAACTTTTGACATCCATTTGATAGAGCTTGAAGTCATTGTGTGATGCATAGGCAAGTAAGATTTGAATAGCTTCAAAACGGGTCACGGGAGCAAAGGTTTCTTCAAATTCAATACCCGTCACTTGAAAATACCCCTTGGCCACTAGGCGAGTCTTGTTCTTGACAATGGCCCCTTTCTCATCTTGTTTGTTCTTGAAGACGCACTTGGTGCCAACAACATTATGATTCTTAGGCCTCTCAACAAGTTTTCACTATTTACACCTCTTGAAGTTGTTCAACTCTTCTTACATAGCCATTACTCACTTGTGATCATCCATAGCTTCATCAATGGTAGTGGAATCAATCATAGAGACATAGGAGATGTTCTCAATTGCAACATTTGACTCATCAAGATTTTCTTCACTCATATAGTTGGGCTTGTATTGATTTCTCATTGTCCTAACTCCTTGAGATGGACTCCCAATGATCAAGTCACGTGAATGATCATTGTTGATAGCTTTGGGTCTAGGAAGAGGTTCTTCTTGAGTGGGAGGAGGTCTTGGTGAAGTATTTTGTGCATCATGGATTGCTTGCTTTCTTGAGATATGAGTGTCTTGGATTCTTAGTGGGGTGGTGGAATCACTCATATACTTTCTTGTCTTGGAACTTGAGCTTGGAGTGGATGAGGAAGTATCATGTGAAGAGCTTGGAGAACTGGCTCGAGGTGAAGTATGTGGGGAGGCTTGTGGCTCACTTCTCACTTACATTTCCTCTTGGGTAGGTGGATGCACTCTCAATGAATCTTGGGAGGAGCTAGTGGGTGTGTCAATGGTATCTTGGGTTGGTTTTTGCACCTCGGAGGAGGAGGTTGGTTGAGGTGGTGGAGTAGAGGGCTCACCAATATCATCATCATTGGCCTCGTGGGGGTAAAACCTTGCCCACAGGCATGTTTCTCAAAGCTTCCCTCATGGGTTCATCTCCAATGTTTACTTTATAAAATTCTTCTCCCTTCTGAGAACCATTTGACTCATCAAATTGCATATCATACGATTCTTACACACAACCTATGGCTAAATTGTAGACCCTATATGCCTTAGAAGTCTTTGAGTACCCAAAAAGAATGCCTTCATCAGTTCTACTCTCAGACTTCCTGGGCTTCCTCCTCTTCTTGAGAATGTAACAAGTGCAGCCAAAGACCCAAAAATAAGAAACATTGGGTTTTCATCCAACTAATAGCTCATATGGTGTCTTCTTCAACAATCAGTGGAGATAGACACGGTTTGAGGTGTAGCAAGCTGTGTTGATTGCTTCAGCCCAAAACCTCTCATGAGTTCCATACTCATCTAACATGGCACGAGCAAGGGTGATGAGTGTCTTGTTCCTCCTTTCCACAACTCCTTTCTGCTCGAGAGTATATGTAGCGGAGAATTCATGCTTGATCCCCTTCTTGTCACAATAGTCCTCCACTATTGTGTTCTTAAACTCAGTGCTATTGTCACTCCTTATCTTCACAATGTTGGCCTTGAATTCATTCTTTGCTCTCCTTGCAAACTTTCTAAAGATATCATTTGCTTGAGACTTGTCCACAAGAAAGAAAGTCTAAGTGTATCTTGTGAAGACATTCACAATCACCAAACAATATAGATTCCCTCCTAGACTCTTGTAATATGTTGGCCCAAACAAATCCATGTGCAAGAGCTCCAGAGGACGACATGTAGACATCAAAGACTTGGTGGGATGTGAAGATGCAACTTGCTTTCCAACTTGACAAGCACTGCACAGTCTATCCTTCTCAAATGTCACATCCTTGATTCCTTCAACTAGATTCCTCTTGACCACTTTCCTGAGTTCATTCATTCCAACATGTGCCAATCTCCTATGCCACAACCATCCCTTAGTTGCCTTTGTGAATAGGCAAGTACTTGGTGGCATGTTGCTTGATTTCAAGTCTATGACATACAAGTTCCCATGCCTCACTCCATGAAATACTAGCCCCTTCTTTGCATTTTCAACCATTGCTCCATCCTCATCAAATGTGCATTTAAATCCCATATCACAAAGCTGACCAATAGACAGGAGGTTGAAATTAAGTGTTTCCACAAGAAAGACCTTGGAGAGATAGAGGTCATCTGTGATGGCCACCTTGCCTGAGCCTCTAACTCTCCCTTTTGAGTTGTCCCCAAAAGTCACCTTCTCACTATCCTTGTCTTCATCAATATTTGTGAACATGGTTGGCTTCCCGGTCATATGTTGAGTGGATCCACTATCAAGTATCTAGTGGGTACCTCCACTCTTTAGTTGACTGTTGTAGTAGCCATAAGACAAGCACTAGAGGAAGAAGAGTTAGTATCCAAATCATTACTTGATTGACCTTCAGTAACGTTATCATATCGAATGAGACCATCCTCATAATTAGGGATTCTTGCAATCTCTTCCCAAAGTCTCCTCCATATAATAGTGAGGAGCACGATACCTCCATTCCCCATAATCATCCCCATGTGCACGTTGTCGAGGTCGATGTAGTAGTGGGGAGGGTCATAGAGGCCAGTGACGTGCTCAAGCACGTGTCCCACTTGTGAGTGAAGCACAATTATCATCTCCATTGCTCTTTCAATTGAGAGCTCATGCCTCATGTTGATCACCTCCTCAAGTAAAAAACCCCTCTTAGGAGTTGTGATTTGCAAGAGGAGTCTATCAATCACTTCATATGATGGGATCCTTCGTAGTCCTCGAAAGAAGTTTATCCTGCACACAAGATCATAAATGATCAAGAGAGTCTCACAAAGGTCATCATTTGGATCTCTCACAAATTCATCAAATTGAAAGAAGAGATCCTATTGTTGAGCTCGACGAAGATACCAAAGTCGATCTTATGGTGGAGGAGGTGGAGGCGCTGGAGCCGTAGTGGTGAGGTTGATCATCCCAAGTGATCGTGTGAGCATCGTGGTCGACGCTCCTCTCACACCAATGTGTGGTCCACTCGAAGTGCTTGGAGTAGAACTAGGAATGACACTTGGGATATAGCTTGATGAAGCACTTGACGAAGAGCTTGGTGTAGGTCTTAATCCGAAAGGGTTGTAGAAGCTGTTGCAAGGCAATCTTATGGAGGGATCAAAGAAGTTTGAGCTCGAAGCTACTTCTTTCCCTTTGCTTGAAGATGCTTTATTGTTTGCATCGAAGTTCTTCTTCCCTGTCAAGCTTACGATGATCTACTCATCCTTGAAGAGTAGCCTGATCACATCATCAACAGAAAGATTCTTGTCCATGATGAGATCAAAGGTGATGTAGAGGAGCATCCTGCTAGGGAGCAAGGTGAGGATCTTCTCGACAATCAATATCTAGGGAAGCTCAAAAGTAGTTGATGCAATTCTGTCCATGGTATCTCGCAAGCGAATAAGAGAGTCAAGTAAGTCCTCATTCTTATTAGCATGAAAAGTAAAAAACTCCTCAACAAGCAAGTCACTAGCATGACCAACAAAAGTCTCACAAACATCATCAGCACTAGTCACACTAAAAGAGCAAGCAAGATCAAGAGACACATCATTATCATTCAACACATTAGGCACACTAGCAGAGCAACCTATCAAATCATCACTAGTGGAATCTAGGCACTCACTATAACTAGGCACATCCACACAATCATCATCATACACATGATCATCGGTAAAGGTATTGACAAAGTACACAAGTGTGTCTATCAACTCATTCGGAATCATAGCATTTAGATAGCTTTTCAAGTGATCCTTTCATGAGCCATGAGCCGGCCCCGAATAGGATGACATCCCAACTCAATACGGTCACTACTCAAGACGGTTAAGCCAAAGCAACTCCTATACATGCTAGTTATCAAGTGAAGGCTAAGCACAACTAGCAAGTAGAGAAACCTATTCATGCAAGTCTACAAAGTAATCAACTAGAGCAAGAAAAATACACAAGCATGAATAGCACGGTATGTAAATATGGAAAGTAAGGCATCAAAGTAAGGAGTAGAGTAAGAGATGGCTCATGATATTTTTTTCCCGAGGTCTCGGAAGGATGGCGTCTTTCCCTACTCCTCGTTGGACCACTCCCGCCGGAGTACCGGTCCCTCCCGCCACTAATGTGGAGTTCTTGCCCACGAGCCTGCAATCACTCCCGAAGTGAAGACACGATCGCGTCACCGCTACCACCAATGCACAAGCTCTTCTTCCTCGAGAACTTGCGATGCCCTTTTTACCAGTGGGATCAAAACGTGTACAAATGTGTGACGACCTTCACAACCGATCACGATAGGCTCGATCACCGATACCTAACCGGTCTAGGTCTCATCATAGACCAAGAGTAACAACCTAGATCACACCCTCAAGAACACCCTAGCCTTAGATGTGCAATATGATCTTGTTACTCTCACTAGCACTCTCAAGATATATAATATCTCCTCCTATTGCTCCTCTCTTTTCCTCTTTGCTCTCATCAAATGCTCCAAGCAATTCTAGTGGCCAAGAAAGGTCTCCAAGACCCCAGCAACGAAGTTATATAGGCTTCCAACCTCCAACTAGCCATTGCTCCAAGAAATCAGCTTCGTGGGCCAACTGACCGGACTATCCGGTCACTGCCTGACCGGACCGTCCGATCACTGCAGACACGGCTCCAACAGCTCTACCCACTACTGATCTTCCTGTGTTGATCGTACAATCTGGTCATAAGACCGTACCGTCTGGTCTGTCCAACCGTCGGACAACTCTGTCGGACTCCATAGAGCTGCTTCCTCTCTGTTCTGTGCTAATCCACACAGACCGGACCGTCCGGTCTCTATAGACTCCAACACAGACAGATTGCTCGCTAAGTCTTCTCTCTGATCCTCCTGTTCCTCTAGTGACCGTACAGTCCGGTCTCCTCTGCCCTCTCTGTCCGGTCACTACGTTCAGAAGCTGAAACTTCTCGTCCTTGCTTCACTTCGCTTCCCGACTTTTTCGAACAGCTCATTGATTTATCCACTGTCACCTAGTGCCTCTGATTTCACTGAGCATCCATGCACATCACCGTTTAATCGTGATCTAAGAGACATACCAATCACGGGCTCCAATCATGCAGCCCAGCCAGTGCAAGTGAACCAAACATGATACACTGCATCTATTAGGCCTGGTTCTCTTCAGCCTGGTTCCTACCTTCATCCTGGCGGCCTGGCCCAACCCTATACAAGCAACCAAACACAAGAACAATCCTACACGTTCATACGCTCATTTTTTTCGCTCTGCAAGTTCCTTCTTGTTCGTTATTGTCCAGCACATCCTGCTTCGCGTTTCCCAGATTCCAAGCTGCACATGCAATCGCCGTCCTGTGATTCCAGCGCATGGATTCCTTACGTCCAGTTCAGATCTTAAAGAGAAAAGAAAGCTACGAAAACAAGTCTGAAACCACCTGTCTTGCCTCGTTGGCTGGAGCAAGGACAAATAAACTCATATGCAGAACTTGTTATGTAAGATACTCATTTGATTCTACCGTTCTGTTTAAATGACGCGTGAGAATTTTAGCAAATTAAAAGGATTTCATCACTTCATAAATATCTCGCAATCGTTCTGTTGTTTCATGGAAAGCAGAGCAAAGCTGTTTTCTATAAAAAAAAAATGGTTCTATTCAAAGGCAGGAAGAATTTCTGCTACACGTTCCCAAAACCAAAATTTCAGATTCGGAGAATATTTTTTCCTTCAACAGAACCCTTTGGACTGTGAGATGAAACTTTGGACTGCTGATCATGTGAATGATCAGGAAGCCTGATCCTGCCAAGAGTAATGACACCTAAGCTCCTACCTTTGGCGCTTATAAGTTGAACAAACTGAAATACTGAAACAAATATATATATCCTCCGTTTGACACCAGTCATTAGTCAATCACATACTGTATTCAATCAACTTTTGTCTTTACACGACGAACGTGGCTTCATATCATCAAAAAATCAGAGAGCCTGAGAGTCGTGCCTGCATAACTGATGAGGTAAACCGACCCTTAACCACAACTGAATTAAGTAGGGATGCTGAATTAAGTTCTTCCTGACACCCGTCAATTCACATATTATTAGCAGACTATTCAGTAGTCTCAGGCTACCTTCGGTTTTTACACGATTAACATCGCTTCAGCGGTAATTAAAGCATAGGCTAATTGCATATAAGCTACTAATGCAGATTAACTGTCCCGTTAAACCAAAATTAATTAGAGACGAAGCTTAATGATGATCTAATTGACCTTGGAGTTACGGAGTCAAGGGGCCAATTTCTCCTGGCTTGGCCTGCAACGCCTAGCGCTTTCCTCCTGCGCCCATCATCTTCTTGAACTCGTCGAAGTTGACGCTTCCGTCCCCATCGGCGTCGACGGACCGGATCATCCTGGCGCAGTCGGCGACGGAGCACTTTTCCCCGAGCTGGCGCAGCACGCGGTGAAGTTCCTTGGCGGAGATGAGCCCGTTGCTGTCGGCGTCGTACATGCGGAACGCCTCCCTCAGCTCCGCCTCCGACGCCGCCGCGTCGCCCGCCTCCTCGCCGTCCCGGCCGCCGCAGTGGAAGGCGACGAACTCGGCGAGGTCGATGAAGCCGTCGCGGTCGACGTCCATCTCCTCCATCATGCGACGCACCTCGCCGGGCCCCGGCGGCGCGCCCAGCAGCGCGTGCAGCACCGCCGCCAGCTCCTCTGCCGAGATCTTACCGTCGCCGTTCGCGTCGTACTTGCGGAACACCTGCTCCACCTCCGCAGCCGGCATCCCGATCCACCCGTCGGCCGCCGCCTTCTTCGCCTTCTCCCCGCTCGCCATGCCTGTTTGGCTGTCTTTCTTCTCTTCTCTCTCTTCGGTTCGTCAGTTGTTTCGTCTCGGGCCTGCAGCCATTTATGGCCAAGACCGCGTCGCGGCGAAGCGACGTCTACGTAGACTTTTCACCGCACTCTCAGAATACCCGCAAAAGGCAGATGGGCCCGTGCGCCGCAAGTACATCTCCGGCCCACCCTGGCAGTCAATGTGTACAACAGAAGTCGTCGTACGCGCGACACCTCGTCACGGAATCGTCTGGAGAAGGAAAGAAAGAAGCGGACAAAAGGCACCCGGAGCTGGAGGCGTGGGAATCGAGTGCTGTGACTGGCACGTCGGACCCACCACGTGCGGGAAGGGAGGGGCCCTGATGTTAGTGACATGAACAAGCGTGATCTGTCGTTGCTGGGGGATACCAAAGGTGTGCGCCGGCCGCATCGCCTTTGCGTGGCCGCGTGGGGCGTTGGCATGAGCTCGAGTGATCCTGCTGGGTTCACGCGGTCGTGCAACCGCGTGAAGATCTGCTGCACGCAATGGATCAGCGCACGCCGGCCTGGGGCCATCCATCCTTTCCATACATCATCGTTTTAAAAGTTTGTACAAGAAGCCTTTCAGATTTATATGGGCTCATTATCAAATCTGGACCAACGGTTCTTTATTAAATCTGAATTCAATTTGAGATAGAATTTCTATTTTATAAATAGTTGAGAAGATATCTCTTTGTAATTTCGCCAGCAATACAGAAATAAAAAATTTCATCTCTTTTTTTTTGCTTTTAGTTTTCACTCTCTATTATGATCTACGTGCTTGTGATCCACCAATAACTTAACAAACACAACGATTCCATATACCATTTGCAAAAACAAAACAAGCGAGTTTCATTCATCAATTAGGAGATGTCTTGTAACTTCACACGTATCCTTAGACCACCTGCGTGAGAGTCTACACCAATTCTATCATGAATTTGACCGGATTGACGAGCAATCTCTCCCTAAGGGGTCTCGTGAGTTGATCACAGTCATTGTGTTCTTCTCCCAATCCTATGCACAAGGTTGCATAGCGGGTCTTCAAGAAGAATCTTCGATGTCAATTGGAAGAGGAGATCGGATGGGATCTGCTATCCACATCTAGGATAAACTAAAGGGATTGAAGATAGTTGGGAAGGAGGAAGTTGATCCGGACTTCTCAAAGGAGATCGATGATATGATCAAAGAGGTTTCGTTAGTAAGCGCCATTGAAGATTCATAGTATCAAGTCATTTAGTTATGCGGGGTTCTTCATTGCCATACGCATAGCCTAGTCGGCGGTGAAGGAGGTGAATTTCAAGATCCTAGGTACAAATCTTCTCTTGGCCCTGTGTCAATGTTTAAGGTGACTGGATGCATGTGATACGGATAAGGACCGTGGCTCTTTCGATGTGCTCCGATTGCTTTGGATGAATATGATGGTTTTCTCAAATGTTCATGCACTACGTAAAAAAGATCAAATAAGACACCATAGTTACATAAACTAATTTAAAATGAGTCTCCAATTAATTATTAGAGACTCATTTTAACCAAACAAGTCTCAAATGTATTTGGCCTAAACAAAACACATCACCGGTACAATATAATTGAAGACTCGGCTCCATAAAAAGAGTTTCCCATCAAAGGACCGCCTTACTGGTGATGGGGCTCAACAAACCAAGTCTTCTATTATGTGGAGTCGGACCCAAAAATTATAAATGAAGGCAACCTCTTGTTCAAGTTCAATAGTGTGTTGATACCTGGATCAGAATTGAAAAAAAAGTGTCTAGCTAGAACAATGTAAGAACATATTTAAAATATGTAGTACAATAAAAAATTAAAATCAATTAGTTTAGGATGCATTCGTAAATCTGAATTACAAAACCACTACGTGTACAACTAATAAAGATAAGCTATTCAAAACGTGGGTATGGAATAAGTAGTGTCATTCAGATAAAAGTGCAAAATACTAAAGAAACAAATTAATTTTGCAAGGATACAAAAATTGCACAAGAGTATTATAGAACCTTTTTCTTCGCTATATCAATGTGATGTTTGCTTGAAATTTGTTTACTTATTTAAACCTTTTTAATTAATATTTTAATAATAGAACGTGTCAAATTATATTTTTAGAATCTAGCCCATTTGATCATTCCAAATTGGATGGTGTGACCTCGACACAAACACGTTGACATCTCGGTGACATCGGTTGACAAGTGAGTCACGTCAATGTGTTTGAAGTGACCGAGGCATGAGTCATGCTAATTAAATGAAAGTTTTAATTACAGACCTATCCAAAATGGTGTGACTCATGTTTCAGACACTCCAAATAGATTTGCATTACTCTCTGGTCAACAAAGGGCATCGAGTTGCTGACATGTTTACGTTGTCTGACGTAGCACTAGTCACGTCAATCCGTATGGCGTGATTGTAGCCTGAGTCACGACATCCAGTTTGATGTGACTAAATGGGTTAGATCCTAAAATTATAGTTTGACATGTGTTATTATTAAAATATTAATTTGAAAAGTTTAAATTAATAAAAAAAGTATGTTCATATGTGAAATATTTTCAATGGTTGATTCCTCATGTAACCGGATCAACCTTAGCGGCACTATTTGTGCACTTTTTGAGACATGATAAAATGTATGATCCGGTTTTAGAACAATGGAATAATAAAAACTAAAACAAAGGGGTGGGTCATGAAAAAAATATTTTTCCAAACTAAGAAATATTTGGTATAGAAATATTAGTCAATGCATGTTTTAATGATGCAACCTTTTAAATTTATTGGATTGTACCTTTATTGTATCCACAATTTTTGATATCCTATAGTACAATACTTGTCACATGCTAAATTAATGTAGATACAATTTGGATATGCCCAATTTTTATTTTTTAAATATTCTATTCACAAAAACTAAGAATATATCTAATTGTTATCTACATTCATTATAAAAATTGAGCATATATCAAATTTGTATCATCGTTAGTTTAGCATGTCTTTTTACATCATATTTACCACCGTTAACAATCCATAACACCATAACAGAGTAGGGGAAAATTTTACATTCCTTTCTAAATCAAAGGGGTAAAATCATAAAGTTGAATTTTAAAAGATATAACGGTCTTTCAACCTAGTGGTTGAGGTGTCTTAGTAGCCTCCCGAGGTACCGGGTTCGATTCTCAGTGGGAGCAAATTTACGGGTTAGGGTAAAAAATCCCCTTGCTTGTCACCACGTCAAAGTATATGTCTAAGGCCTAGTCCAGGTCGTGATCGTCTCACACGGGCCACGGTGCCGCTGTGTAAGAGTGGGGCAAGGACTCGGGGATTTTTTCGACCTACGTGAGAAGATATTTTTCTTAATAAAAAATTCTCGGGAGCTGTCTTATCCTTTGCAGGTCGAATTTTTAAAAGATACGATCATAGTTATAGTTGAAACTAAGGATAGAAACGTAATAGTCCCTTTAATAATTCAACTTCACTTTAAAATTTCATTTAATAAGACACATTTCTTAACAACCATATAAAAAACTTCAAATTTCTTATCAACCACTCAAAATTTTAAAGTTTCTTATTAGTCATCAATGTTATCTTTTGCTCCTTAGTCACCACTGACATCACTTAGCAATGTTAAACAGCAAGGGACAAGACTTTTGTGTCCTTATTATAAATTTATATGGTGTTAAATACGTTCCTTTATTTTAAAAATAACAATATTATTAATAAAAATGTTAGTATAAATTAACAATCGGGGAAAATTAATTTTCTCTTTCTATTTAACATCGTTAAGTGATGAAGGTGGTGATAAAGGAACAAAAGATAATGATGACTAGTAACGAACTTCAAAATTTGAGTGGTTGATAAGGAAATTAAAATTTTAATAGCTAATAAGAAATTTATCTCATTTAATGTCTGTTTGGGATAAGGAAAAAACATAGGAAAAAGTGAAGGAATCATTCTAGAGGAAAGGAAATGCATGCATGTGTTTGAAAGTTTGGAACACAGGAATGCGCGAAAAACTTTCTGGAGGAATGGCCGCATGTGGAATGAAAACATGAGTTCTGAGCTCAGGAAATGCTCTGACCCGGCTTGCATACTAATCAGACTTTTTATTACTAGTAAACGTTGAGCTGACTTGAAACGATACCCATTCGTTGGCTTACGGATAAAAAGGTAATGCATGTTGTAGTCTAATAATCTACATGCAACTATTCAATTAGTCAGCTAATGTATACTGATGTTTTGGGGTTAGCAAGTTTCATATCTATTTATGAAGTAAATGGGTAGTCTATAATTAGTTTGACTTGTGTCCATTAACTAATGATAATATAGGTCTTAAAGGTTTGTTTAATTGCAATAACATTGTTCTGTTGTGTTTTCATTCCTGCATTCTAAACATCTTAATTTTACCATTCCCGCGTCTTTAGATTCATGGGGTTTTCTCACTTTTCTAATTCCTATATTTTCTCCCTTCCTACATTTTTTTTTCTGTTCCTCAGTTTTTCATTTGTTCATTCCAAACAGGGCCTTAGTATGGTAGTATATTTAAGAAAGGGAAAAGTTCATTTTATTCTCCCAAACAATTCATTTTGTCCATTTCACTTCGAAACAAAATCGTGGCTCAATTTAATCCTCCAAATAATTTATATTGGTGCAATATACCCCGTAAAGTTTATCTTTTCTTTTTTTCCGTGTACAAGTTGAATGTGATTCTCAAATTTTACATGATGATAGTTGACACAACAAACTATGTTAAAAAAAATAATCATGATATTTTTTAATATTATTTTCATAGTTCAATAGAAATTAACAATATATTCATATAAATAATATAAATATGTTACCTTTTTTTAGTAGGTCGTTGTATCACCTATCATCATATAAAATTTAAACAAGAAAAAATAAACATGTATCTCAACAAACAATTGTTTTTTTTTGAAAATTTGACCTAAGATTTTGTTTAAAGGGTACATTACCCTACTTGGATTGTTTCGGAGAGTAAATTGAGCAAGATTTTATTTAGGGGGTGAAGCGGACAACAAATTGATATTTGGGGTGTAAACTGGACTATTCTCTTTAATAAAGCCAACTTTCTAAAATACCATATGTAAGGACATAGTTAATATTACAAAGGAAAAATCCTTTGTACTACTACATGTAGCTACTCCAATATTTGAGAAACCACCTTAGGTATATGTACATTTTCATTTATCATTTTGACTATGGTCACGTCCACAATATAAGATATTCCGAAGTGGTAACCATGACCATGTCTTGAAAGAACTCCAAAGTGATATCACATGTAAGCATATAAATGTCGACGCATATTTGATTTTCCACGGCATACATGCCATTTTTAATGGTCTAGTTATGATCATATACTGCATGTACATACTAACCTAATGATAAGATATTCACTAGTTCGTGAGATACACGTAGGAGTAGCTATACTCTTCTCATATAAATACGAAAACAATTTTTTGAATACGAGATAGCAAACCTACATACCATGCATATTTTAATAGGCAACGTATCCTATAAGAACTCCAATGGTATGAGAACTCTAATTCACATCACAGGATGCTAGATCAATGGTCACGGATATATATAAATTAATTTAACACTTAACCCTCCACTAATCCCACCTTAACAATCTCTTTTCATTAATCCCCCTCCTCCCTCCCCCCCCCCCCCACACACACATTCAGCCGAGCCGATCCTTGATCGCCGCGCCCTAGAGCCGATCGCTGCGCCCGACTTGGTGATCGTTGCGGCCGGCCCCGCCCTGTGATCGAGACTGGATTGAAATTCCTGGCGATCACTGCGCCCGCCCTGGCCATCGCTGCGCCCTGGCCCTCGCCCCCTACGCGTGCTAGCCCCAGCCCTGGTTCCTTGGCCTCCTGCGCGCACTTGCTCCTGACCGCCACTGCCGACGTCTTCAACCAACACCATAGCGGGGTCAAGCTCGTGTCCGGTGCATATGCCTTGTTCCTATAGCGTTATACATTAAAATAGAAATAACAAGTAGGAAGTTTACCATACTGTGTGTCGCCCTACATCCAAATTAGCATTCAAAGCGCCTTGCTGGTGTTGCTACTTCATTGTCCTTAACTCCTGATTATTTAGTATTGATGATTAATTGTTTTATTGATTGTTTAGTATTAATGGTTAATTGCTTCATTGATTGTTTAGTATTGATGGACATCGCCGCCAGTGAGATACTCGTTGGTTATGTCTCTATTGAGGCCATCGACGTCGGAGTTGGAGCCCACATCAAATATTCAAGCACACCACGACATGAATCTTCTCCTAGTAAAGATATAAGTTAAAAATAACATATGTGCGATACATTTTCTTGTTTGTTGGGCTGCTGCCTTGTTTGTTCATCATACAATTTTACACTTATAAAGGTTCTTTGGACAAGTGCCATAATCTCCACCCCTTAAAAGCACGAGTGGAAACTTTATTAAGTATACCCAGTTAATTACACCCAATTAACCTCTTAAGATAGAGTCTAATCTATGTGTACACCATTAATTGTACCCAAAATCTTCTGTGTTTACAAATCTAATGGTTAATAATATGTCTTACATCACTACTTCGTATCGGATGGCTAGGAACGACCGGATCTCCCGTCGCCCTTACCCCGCACGCACCGCCTCCACCACGCACGCCCGTCGTCCTCTGCCTCTCTCTACGACAGTTCATGAGTCATAGGAAAACAAACTTCTCCCCACTTCTCCCACAGTCATCGACCTTGCCAGCGTCCACGGACGAGCGTTACCGGGCCTCGTTCTTCGTTGTCTCCTCCGCGAATGAGGCAGCCGTGCAGAACGGAGTGCCTTCTCCACGCTGCAATTGGGAACGCTCGCCCTCGCCGCCACATCCTTTGCGCTAGGACAGGAGAGCTCACCCGCGCCAAGACAAGGATGCTCGCCTGCGTCAGGAGGAGCGTCTCCTCCAGCAGATCTAGCATCGCCCATGCGTAGGTGCGTGACTGGTGACCTCTCCCTTCTTGCTTTCCATTCTGGCCACAATTGCAATGGGGGCTCTCCATCTCGTATACACAAGCCATGAGTGAACCTCAGACTCCCCTAGATCCGGCATCTCACACTCACCGGTGTTGAAGGAGAAGCCTGGATTGATTCCTATTCCTGGTACATTTCTTGTATTATTTTTCTTGTGCATTATTCAAAATATCCTCACGCCATCCCCTTTAACCCACCATTGCTGGTGATTGATTGTGCCTCCTCGCTGCTTCATCCTGGTGTTGTTTTTTTGTGAGAAGAAACAACTAATTGGCTGGGCGCCAGGAGATAGGGAAGGAGAAAGGCCAGGCGTCCTGCTCATGATTGCCACAGTTGTTGTCTGCCTGTGTGGTTAGGTTGGTAGTATTGGAGCTGTGCGTGTGATGCAGGACAGGGAAGAGAAGGAACAGGGAAGAAGGGAGAAAGAAGAAAAGGGGAAGAGAGGAAATTCGTGGAGTTCTAAGATCGGTCCAATCCGAAGCAAATTCGTGTTCCTAACATGACATCTAACCACCAATTAGTCCCCACATGATTATAGATGAATTTGATTTGAGGCAGTCGCCACTGGAAGCAAAGATTTGTAGGCTGAAGTAACCCAAATTAGTAGTTAAATATTTTTTTCTGATATACAAGTGCTTCATGATTTTTACAGAGTGCTTCCCTTTGGTTTCCACACTGGAGATTAGTGGTTAAATATCTTTTTCTGTGATTCATGGCATAACTCTGAAATCTCATGCATTACCTTGTCTCTGAGATTCATGTCTCATACATTAGTACCTGCTTCATTAAGTTACCAATATATAAGGTTTCATTATATGATCTATTCTTTAATAATTCAATTTATCTAAAAACTATATGCTGTGAGGGCAGTTTCAACTGCACAATAGCTGCTATTTTGTTGATGCTTGCTAACTCAGCTAAACTAAAAGGGTAACTTGGTTACTATGTCTCTAAAATGATTAATCTCTATGGTTGGTTGTGTTGTGACTTGCTCAGTTACATAGGAAGCTATCTGAATCATCAGTTCATTTTATATATCTACTGGAATGAGTTACAATTTTCTTGTTATGTGTCTAGGTTGTTCTATGGTTATTAATAGGTGAAGTATATTCTGATTTGTGCACTTATAAACATATCTAAATTCTGAACCAGCTTCATGAGCCATATATCTTTCTTGACTTTCAGGTATTCATCCACCTATCACGATTGGGCTTGAAGTATGGAGGATGATTCAAGACAAACCTGCACTTAATTGAAGTACAATGAGAATGAATGTGAAGACAATATTTGTGATGTCATCCAGAAGTTTCCTAAGCGTCAAGATTTAGATAGTTTGAGAGATAAAAAAAAAGTCGTGATATATTTTGTGCATGGGATCATATATTCATCAGTATGATGACTATTTGGGTTTTGAATCTATATCTCATTGATGATGGATTACTGTAGTATGCATTGTTTTTGGTTTAATCACCGTAGCGTTAGCACGAGCATTATACTAGTCAACACAAATTGCAAAGAGCATTTAAAGCTTGCGGTTAGAATGATGTTTGATACACTCAAAGATGTGGAGAAATTGTACAAATCATATGCACACGAATGTGGTTTATCTGTTCGTGTTGGAGGGCATAAGAAGCAAAATGACAAAATATTATTCAAATGATATTATTGTTCAAGGGAAGGGTACATACAGGAGACTGATCTAAAAGACAGTCATGAATCTAAAAAGAAAAGAAAGACACCCAATCTGATGGAATTCAGATGTGGCTGTGATGCATATATTGTTGTCAAGCTTGACAGTGGCAAGAAGTATCGAATATCATCAATGGTTGTGGAGCATAACCATGATTTTGTGTCACCAGATAAGAGACATTTGTTAAGACTGGCTCACACTATTAGTGAGAGGGCAAAGAGTACATTGTTCAGTTGTCATAAGGCTAGCATTGGCACCTCTCAGGCATATCGACTTCTCCATGTCAGTGAGGGTGGGTTTGAGAATGTTGGGTGCACAAAAAGGGATATGCAAAACTATTTTCGTGACCTCAGAACAAAAATCAAGGATGCAGATGCACAAATGTTTGTGACACAACTTGAGCGAAAGAAGAAAGTAAATCCTGCCTTCTTTTATGACTTCATGGTGGATGAACAAGGACGACTTGTTCATGTGTTTTAGGTGGATGCTACATGTAGGAAAAACTATAGTGTTTTTGGTGATGTGATTTCAGTAGATGCAGCATATACCACCAACCAGTATAACATGAAATTTGTGTCATTTACATGAATCAATCATTATTTGTAAAGTATTTTTCTTAGGGCAACATTCTTAGTAGATGAAAAGATCAAGTCATATGTATGCTTGTTTGAGACCTTTGTTAAGGCTATGGGTGGAGTACCACCTCATCTAATCACAACAAATGAAGATGCAAGCATGATTGCTACTAATGCTCAGATTCTACCAGATACAACTTATAGATTTTGCATGTGACATATTATGAAAAAGGTTCCTGAGAAGGTTGGGCCCTTTATAAGAAAAGATGAAATTTTTTGGGAGAGACTAAACAAGTGTTTGGGGGATCGAGAATGCAGATGATTTTATATCATAATGGAATTATCTCATAACAGATTATGAACTTACCAAAAATGAGTGGTTTTCCACTAGGTTTGCCATTCGTGAATCATGAATTCCGGTATACTTTTTGGACATACCTCTAGCAGGAATGCTTATGACTATATCGCGATCGGAGAGTGTTCTTTTTTTAACCATTTCATTCATAGAAAGTTGACCTTTATTGAGTTTTTGCTAAGATTTGACACAGCTTTGGAGTGCCAACGTCAAGAGGAGTTGAAAGCTGACCATGCAAGTCTCCACACCACTCTGAGATTGGTGACACCATGGGCCATGGAGAAGAATTATAGTGTCATATATACAAATGATTTTTTTAGTAAAAATCTAGGAACAAATCGTGGCTGCAAGAGACCATTGAATTATTCAAGGTATTTCAGAGGATGAAGATATAAAAATTTTCACCATCAACAGCCTATCTGGAAAAGAGCGATTGGTTGAGATGAACAAGTCAAACATGTTTGGTATGTGTTCTTGTAAATTATATGAGTCTTATGGCATCCCGCGTCGTCATATCATACAAGTGCTTAGATCCAAGAAGCAAAACGAGATACCGTTGATATATATCATGAAGAGGTGGGAGAAAACATGTAAAAGGTAACCTACTATATTATGTTGTTTTGTTTCTGTCTTTGTTCACCAAAACTATATCAATTTTACTTTTGATTAATTTTACAGGGAACTATTCTTTGATGACGAAGGTAACATATTAGATGAAAAGCCTAAAGATCCTATGGAGGTGGATTTCAGATTCGCGCAACAAGTTTGAAGATCTTGTCCAAATGGCCAAGAACTCTGAACAAGGGATGGACTTTTTAAGTTCTTCTTTATCCAGCCTAGTAGAACCTCTCCAAAAGATCGTTCCTGCTGCTACGGTTAATAAACTAGACAAGTTTGAATCATTCCTTGATGATAAAATTCCAAATGAAATTGATATACATCCACCAAATGATATCAAGTCTAAAGAGAGATGCAAAAGAATTCAGAAGAGCAAGAGAAGAAGAAACCTAAACTAAGAAAGTGTAGAAAATGCAACGAAGTATCGGATCATGATGCACGCAATTGCCCAAACAATGTTTAGAAATTCGTTTGCAAGATTTTTACTCTACTGTAATCCTGTTATGTTTTACTATACTCGTGCTCGTCATTTACATGGACATGATTACCACGCATTTGTTTTGCTTCAGCTTTATGTGTTACTGTTACTCTCTAAACTCCACCAGAAACTTGATATACATGACCTGCAAGGGCTTCAAGAGGAGCGCAGGCGCCAGGGGCGATCGCTGCAGGGGTGGGTGCAAGGGCCAGGGCGATCGCTGCAAGGGCGGGCACAGCCAAAGGCCAGGTGCTTGCGCAAGGCGGCAGGAAGCCCAGGGCGATGAAGCAGGGGGCAACGATCGGCTCCAGGGCAGCGATCGCCTCCAGGGCGCGACGATTAGAGGATCGGCTCGGCTAAAGGTGTGTGTGTGGGTGGGTGTGTGTGTGTGTGGGTGTTAATGAAAAGAGATTGTTAAGGTGGGATTAGTGAGGGTTAAGTCTTAAATTAATTCATATGTATCCGTGACCATTGATCTAGCATCCTATGATATGGAATAGAGTTCTCATAGTTCTTATAAGATTGGAGTTCTGATAGGATATGTTGTCATTTTAATATAGTCTAATAAACAATCCCATCACTTTTATGTTTTGTCAGTAAGAAATGCCAAATAACATAACATGGATTATCTATATCTGTTTTCCACCCCCTACTCCAGTATCAAAATCATCTTGTTTATATGGAACCTTCCTGTGAAATCATGCATATTATGCTAACAGTGTATGTGAGTTGGCCTTCTTTTACTTAGGAATCACTTCAATTTGTTGTTAGCCATGAGCTGGTTTCCATTTATCGGGGAGCATTACTAGTTTCTTTTGGTGGAACGTACGAGTCATCTCGTTCGTTTCAGACCTTCCAAACTATTTTGTCGTTTCCAATACGTTTCTAAGTGCCAGTTTGGTGCTAGAAGTCACATCTCTTCGTAGGAAGTAATAGCGAAATAAACAATTATATAACACAAAAAAGGACAGCTAAAAAACATGTCACCATGCATGGCTACTCAAAGAAATGCAAAGCTTGTTAGCTCGAAGGAAAACGGAAATGCATTTAGTCGCTGCTGGCTGATGAGCCAAACACCTCCACCGGCCACGTAGCCAGCTGGTGCTGGTTTTCAAAACTCGCCGAAGCGGCAGGCGCACCGTCGCGTGGACGGCCCAGATCCACCGGTTCTTCGGGTAACAGACATCCTCACCGTTACCTGCGTGCTCCTCTCCTCCCCTACCCGTTGTCCTCCGAAATTTAAAACCTGCCAAGCAAAGCGGTGCTGAAGAGAAAGCCTCTGTTTTTTTCCTACTAAAAAAAAAAGAGGAGAAAAAAGGCTCCCCCTTTGGCCTGCGCGATTGGAGATTTGGAATTGGAGCGTCGCGGCGGCGGCCGGAGCGGGGTGGCGGCGCTGTTCGGTCGCCGCTGGAGCTGCCTGGGGTGCGCCGGAGAGGTGAGGCTTCTCGTGTTCCTCTGCCGCCTCGATCCGATTGTTCCGAGGATCACGCGCGGCGCGCCGTCGTGCCCAGCCTGACGGCGGAGGACCCGATTTCGTCAATGTTAGATCTGCGTCGTGGTTCCTACGAGCGTGTGATGGCTGTGGGGTGGGTTCCGCTGGCTGCCTGACATGGGGAAGATGGGGTTGGCAGGGATGGCGAGGATGGGTGTGACCACTGACCCGCTGGTTGTTCGTCGTGACGAACTAGAGGACGCGGCCTTGTGGTCATGGTGAAGTTAGGGGTCGTGGGTTGCGCGGTGGTGGGGCAGGCCGGCAGCACTGTGGCCTGACGCGCAGAGCCATGAACTGCTTGTGTGTGTGTCATGCGGAAGGGGAATTTTGACAGATTTTCCATTTGTTGCATGGTAGATTCCTAGGCACTCTAAGTTTCTTGACAATAGCACTAAGAAATTTTGTCGTTGCAGCAAAATTTCTTAATTTTTAATCGGTAATGTTCACCATTACATCAAAAGATCTTAATTTTAAGGCGAATTGTTGCTTCAATTGGCTCTCTTAGCAAAATCATGATATTTCAGCAGATGTCACTTAAATTATGTGTTTCATTACTTATTATCTCTGCTGTTACTGTTTTTCTTGTTTAAATTGTTGAAAGTTGCTTCCTTTTTCATTTAGCAGAACATGGCCATTTCTGCTTCCATTAACAAACTCCTCGAAGCCCTTGTTGGGGTTTGACATTGTAATGATTATTTGGACGCTTTCTTTCCTTCTGCCATAGATTGGGGGTTGAGCTCTCAGTTCTCACTCCTCACTCTATGACGAGTGAAAAGGGAAGTTCTTCGAAGGGCACTGAGGCTGCTGCTCCTCCTGATGTAGGAGTCAGCAGTGAGCCACAGAAGGGGCGGTTGACCAATGGGTAAGTGTTCAACTGTCCATCAACTTGGAGCTACTCATCAAGGTCTACAGTATGCATATGTTGCTTATACCTAGACATCTCTGTCTACATATTTGATACTTCAGGAGAACCACCGGCCCAACTCGTCGCTCGTCGAAGGGGAATTGGACCCAGGAAGAGGTAAAGTTGGCAGTCTGATTGTCAAATTTATTTGTTAACATTGAACATGTTGATTATCGAGTCAAACAACCTATTCGAGATAACTTTGAGGAACAATGAGCTCACTGTCCTTTATAAGCACTGTTTTTATCTGTACAATCTACATTGCTTCATATAGAGATCTAGCTACAAATAAATAACTTTCACCACTCACCAGTTGTTCTTTTACCTTACATTATGACTACTGACTTTCATGTCCAACAAACATTGTAGACAGTAGCTACGTCAATTCAGCATTTTATGGATTTGATTAGTTTAATAAAGAATTTTCTTTGGCTCGTGTCCATTTAAAGATTTATTTGATGTCAGCACCAATTAATTCACGTATCAGTACACCATGCTTTTGTATTGTCTGGTCTGATTTGTTCTTTTTAATAAGGTCACTATAGCACATGTTGTATAAGGGCATCTCTGTCACAGAGTGCCATTAAGTGGATGCTTAAAGGGAGAATATTATCAGATTGTGAAAGCTCCTATACAAGAGTGCTATCTTCATGAAAGCACTCTTTTGGATGCTTTAGTGGTTGCATATCAGTCATTTGGTGTTTTGAGATAGTTATGTGCAAAAGCATTTGTTTAGCACTGGTGTATCCTCAACTAGCAATGTGCACTTTATTCGTCACAGACAGAAATAATAAAAAAATTTGTTCCAAACATTGCTCCTTGTTATTCTGTGATAGCCTAATGTTAGTCGACCATTCTCTACCTGCTGTTGTAATATGATGCTCTGACGCCTGGCATGTATGCTTACTGGAATGCAGGATGATATGCTTCGCAAGGCTGTTGAGACTTATAATGGAAAAAACTGGAAAAAGATAGGTACCGTATTTTCAGGCATTCAAGAAAAAAAGTGTTCAGTTACTCCGTTTCCTACTAAGTGTAGTTTTCTTAGTTTCTGTATAATGGGCTGTAAATTTGTTGCCAAAGCATCAAATGTCCAGATTTTAACTACCTTTCCTCATCACATCTTTTGATAAGCACATCCTTCTAAAAAGAATAGTCTCTTATTCAAGGGGACACCTATGGTGGGACATGATAAGGCTTTTAGTTAGGACACTAAAGAAACTTGTAAGTTCTTAACAGACTGCAAAGCTATTACATATATATAACTCTTTGTGATAGAAAAAAATAGTTTGAGCCCATAATAGTTTTTCAACCTTTCTCTCTTAATCTATGACTTTAGATTTCTTCATATATTTCTTAGAACATAAACGAGTCTGAGCATGAATTGCTCTATATTGTGATAAATTTCAGATAATATTGTGTTATATTGTATCTGCTACCACATGACAGATCTTTGCATAAATGTTGCCATGTATATCCATTGATCCAGCCCCTTGGGAGTCTTTTGCATTAAAAACTTGTGGTTAACAATTATAAATAACGTTTCAGATCATCTTTTCTATTGTTGCTAATTTTCATCCTAGTTTGACGCGCCATCTAGCAGACCTACCTTTTTCATAACTAAATGAAGGAACAAAGCAGACATATCCATCTTGGTAATGTTTATAATGTACTAATTCACACCTATGATATATTGTCCTAGATGCTCATAGATTGTGTACATGCTACATCTTTTTTTTTGACTTTTTTGTTGTATATTGTTTCTGATGCTCATAGATTTGTGTTACTCCATTTTACAACTAATCTCCTTCAAGTGACTGGCATCAGCTACACAAAATATTCTTTGAATCTGGTGGTCATATCTTTTTGGCTCAAGCCAGCCACCATAGTGTATGCCTAAATGCTTAATATGATTTGACTAAAAGCCCTAATACTTCTGTCCATCCTTTCCATGCTGTTTGTCAGTGAGAATGCTAGTTTTTATCTGAAGCTGATGCTTCATTGACTACCTTCTTTTCAGCTGAATGTTTTCCTGGTAGGACCGATGTTCAATGCTTGCACAGGTGGCAGAAGGTTTTGAACCCTGAATTGGTCAAAGGACCATGGTCCAAAGAAGTAAGCTCTACACTTCTCATTTTTGGTTTGTTAACTTTTCTTAGAAAAAAATTGACCATGTAATCCTAGGGTGTCTTAATCTTTTGCTGTATGTATTGGTCAATACAAAGGCTGGACCGCTGGAATAATAATTAATTAATATATTCCATTTTCTAAAAAAAATTCTAGGGTTTTATTATTACTGAACTGCATTACATGCCGGATGGTTCTTTTCTGATTTTATATTCAGGAAGATGAAATTATCATTCAAATGGTCAATAAACTTGGGCCGAAGAAATGGTCGACCATTGCCCAAGCTTTGCCTGGACGTATTGGAAAACAATGTCGTGAAAGGTATGTCTGAAAATACCTTTAAATATCATAATATCAGCTCAAAAATTGTTATTGCCAACATATACAGGCAGGAAATTTTGTAAATTTTACAAATACATTAATAGATTTAGACTTATCTGCTTCTACCTTTTCTGAATCTACTTCTAACGACGATTTCTCTGTGGACCATTCTCTGGACTGTAGCGGAATGGATAGATTTGATGGGCTATATATTAGTCATACTCATGTACAAACAATGTCGATGATACTGAAAGTATTTTTGTGGTCAACTATAATTGAGAATTGCATGGTGTCTGTTCATGAAAAGTTAGTTAGGGTGGAAATAACTTTGATCCGGACATGAATATTGACATGAAACGTATTTTTAGGGCAATTGACACGAAAGGTTCTGATATGATGTATTTGTTCAGGTGGCACAATCATCTTAATCCTGGGATCAACAAGGAGGCGTGGACACAAGAAGAGGAAATAAGGCTCATTCATGCTCATCAAACTTATGGAAACAAATGGGCTGAACTGACAAAATTTTTACCAGGAAGGTAAAGACTTTTTTTTTCCTGAGCTTTGTGAAATCGAAAAAATAGGATGACTTGAAACAACAAATGGTACTTGATACTTATAATGTCAATAAGCAAAACAATTTTTTTATGAGTTGGTACGTTGTTGCAGTTTGTCTACATTTCACAATGTAGCAACCTGATATATTCATTTTTGGCCTGTTAGTATATATTTAGTAATGTCAGACTTCAAAGAAATTAAAATGACCAAGTTTGTATATTTGCCTATCAGGACAGACAATGCCATTAAAAATCATTGGCATAGCTCGGTGAAGAAGAAAATTTGTTCATACAGGGCATCGGGTTTACTGGCCCAATTTCAGGAGATAGCACATGTTGAATACCCTGCTAGCAGTTTAAATATTGATTCTTCACCTGCAATGACCCAGCAAAATAGCGAAGACAGTGCTTTCAATGTTGTTGGTGAGGTGGACGGTTCGATAGAGTTAAGTCAATCTTCATTGGCCAAGGCTTCATGCTCTCAGGAGGAGCAAATTGATGCGGCCTTGGGCTCTCTTTTTCATGCACATGAGTCTGTGTGTCAAGAAGAAGCATGTTACACTAATGCTAACATTGTGGCCTCTGCTTTACCTGAGATGCACCATCAGCTAACCGTATCTGATAATGATCAAGATACACACTTGCAGCAGGAGTTCTCTGAAACAATTGATTTGCACCTTGACATGAATGAAGTGCCAAACAATTCCATGTTAACAGATAATCAGGCATCCAGTGAGCTTGCAGGACAGCTCCAGTATACCCAGACTATGTGTAATTCTGAAAATCATGGAGGGTCTTTCATTCCGTATGCTGTAGCTCCAGATGTTCCTATCTCTATGTCACATAGTGTTTCTGAATATGAGCATAATGTAGATATGATGTGTGAGGTGGGTATCAATAGTGAGATCCAGTCTGAGCCATGGGAGGACATTTCCTTTCAACCAGTTTCAAGTGCATCAGAAGCTGCAAACAATTTTTCGGCACCACTTCATTCATTGCAAACTCGCAACTCATCAACTATGAACGGCATTGTGTATCAGAATCCTGTAACATCAGTACCACCAGCACTTATTTGTGCAGATGGTGTTTCTAGTGCATCTGATCTTAACTATGAGACAAGTCACTTTCCTGTTTTTCACCAAGATTTGGAGAGTAGCACTTGCCATATACCTACAGTTGATCCCGATCAGCATTCTTATGTTAGCAGTGAAGATGGCAGAAATAAGGCTTCTGAACCAGTGGACAACTTACCAAAATCTGAAAAGAAAAAGGATGTTAATGTTCAACAATCATCTGTGCAACCTACAGATACTTTTGGAAAAGAAACATTATCAGGTCATGTTGACACTGTTGAAGGTGAAAACAAGGATGTAGAAGCATTGTGCTATGAACCCCCTTGCTTTCCAAGTTTTGAAGTTCCATTTGTCAGATGTGATCTCGTAACCTCCAGTGATCTCCCAGAATTTAGTCCTCTTGGCATTCGAGAGTTGATGAGGTCATCATTAAATTTCCCCACTCCAGTAAGATTGTGGAGCTCCCCTCCTCGTGATGGTAGTCCTGATGCCGTGCTTAAGAATGCTGCCAAAAGTTTCAGCAGCACCCCATCAATAATGAAAAAACGGCAAAGAGAGCTCTCATCTCCTACTGCTGACATAAGAATTGAAAAGAATCTGATGACTGAACAGGACCCTGGCAGTTTAGGCATGTCCTCTAAAAGAATTAGGAGATCTTGCATAGGTACCATTGATGAATCAGTTGATTTGTTTTCACCTGTACAACAAACTTCATTGCAACAAAAAAAACTCAAGCTTTTTGAAGAAAACAAAGAAAATTGGGAAGAGGCCACCTATAAGGATGAAATTGAAGACAATATTAAAGGAAACCATCTGGTAAAAGGGAAGAGATGTTCCACTGTGGACAGTGATTTCACATGCAACATTGTATGTATTTTCATACCTCTAGTTCTTTATTTGTATCTGCAGTATTTTACTCAGAACAAAACCATAATAAGCTTATGCCCCTAAGGGTGGTGGATCACCTCTAGTGGAGGCTCACCTTGCCAATCAATCATAAGGCAGCACAGAGTGGTAAAACTTTTTGACGAAGTACTTCATAAAAGGGGAAATACATAACAAACATGTCATATAAAGCCTACGGGAGAAGCTGCTATCTTGAAATATAATTTGCAATTGCATCTTTACATATGTGCCTCATCTTGTTCTTCTTAAATATGGTTCAATGCAGCATTCTGCAGGGATTCTTACTCAGAGCAATGTTGATAACCTCAATACACCTAAGCATGGTCCTTGTGATGAGAGTCAGAGGCTGAATACCAGTGCAAAGGCTTTGTCTAACGCTAAAGATATAATATCTTCTAGAGCAAAGCCAGCAGAACTTCTTGTTGATAAATCACCACCGTGCATCAATGCTGAATATGAATATGTGAACATGTGAGTTGGATACTCTTGTATGTTTTCCATAGTAAGAAAATAAGGTTTCATTTATGTTTATACGAGTTGGTGGAAACAATTTAGTAGTTATATGGTACTCCCTCTGAACATCAACAATAGAAGTTCGGAGGGGGCACTTAATTATGATAACCCTCTTCACAAGTTTTGAGTTTTCACTGTTAGTAGTGGGCTTTTGCAAATTGAATAAATCAACATTCTTTCAAATTTATGATCAATTAATACATAGGCCGTACACTGCAAGCACTATACATACAACCATTTAAGTAGAGCCCAATTACAACATACGATCTGATCACTTAAATTGCTTGATGGTGCCGCACACATGAACAAATCCTAGTATTTTTTCACCATGTCATACATATTATATTGAGTTGTTAGAATATATCCCATCTTGGTCTGGAGAATAGTCCTGCAAACTTTTAAATGCCTTCCTGAACCCTGAAGATCCTCTCAGATGCCATTATGTTCATTTCAGAATTATTCGTTGATCTGTAGTTAATTTATAATACTGTAATCCATTCAGTCATGGTACTTGGTACTTCTATTGATTGTTATTTCACAACGTCATCAAGACAGCCAAAATAAATCATTTTATTCTTAATACTTTGTAATAATGTCTGTTATCGAAGAAAGTACAGAGTTTGCAATTTGCATAGATATAATCTTGTCTCTGAATTGCCTTTATTTTTGTCAGATTGGCTGATACTCCAAGTATTAAAAGAGGCTTAGAATCCCCTTCAGCATGGAAGTCCCCTTTGTTCACAGCATTTCAGGTAAATACCCCTCGTTTGCAGTTTTCGATGCTAGTATATTTCATTTGGAGTGTTGTATATTTCATTTGGAGGGTTTGGATGAGAGAGATTGCTCTAAGAAATTTAAATTTGATCTAGAAGTAGAGTTTCTTCCAAGATTCCTTGTGAAAATGAGCAATTAATTCCTTCTCATTGTTTGTAAGCTGCGTAGTTGTTCCAGGTTCTATGATGAGCAACAATGTTTCACCGATACTGATACGGGTATCAATATGAAGTCAATACAGATACGACAATACGTCATTTCTTGTAAAACCCCTATACGGATACATTTTATCAAATACGTTATATAATTGAAGTTCTACTTAAGAAATAAGAGTGCAAACCAAATTTAGGTTCGACCTTGAGCTCCACCAAGCACTCTAATGGTTATATTTGCATCAACACGTGAACCACTACTTGCCAATTGCCATTCAATCAACGAATTGTTGGGGCTCGATTCATCGCCGGCTTCATTGGTAATGGAGCCGGCAAGACAATGTCGAGGCAAGCGGCAAGACAGCGGTTGTGGTTTCTCTTTCTTGGCTGGCGGTGTGACAAAGCCCTGAATCCATAGGCGAATATGGCATTTGTGTATCAGCATCAAACGTCGCCTTCTGTCCTGGTCCTGGTGTGTGGTGGTGGCATTACTGGACCGAAATAACTATCTAGGCTGTATCGTAGTTCGTATATTGCATCAATACATATCTGTGCCGTGTCTCATTTTTTTCATTCTTTTTTCTAGATACTTGGAGTACGTATTTTAACATTTTATCCGTATCGCAGCCATATCCGTACCAGGTCATGTTTCAGACACGGATATGGCAGTTGCCTCATGTATCGGTGTTTTGCAGACAGGCAATGCTAGTACTCAGTCAAACTTGTTGGCCAGGCACAGTTTTACATTTTGGTGTTTTCATGTATTTCGAAGTAGCGTTCCTTTTCTCACATTAAGTTGACTGCCTCATTTCTTCTTGTTGTGTCAGGGTGCATACTTCATGAGCCCAGCAGCCAGAGCTTTTGATGCCTTAGGATTGGTGAAGCAGATTAATGAGCAGAGTGCTGATGCTCTAGAGGAAGCACATGAGGTTCTGGCAAGCGGGAGTGTAAAGAACCGACATAGCAAGGGAAACTCAGACAAGGCAAATACGAAAACTACTACTTGGAAAAACGAGCTTACAATAAGCAAGCTACCATCTGAAGTCATGGTATGTAGGCACCACCTCACTCTTTTCTCTAGCACCTTTTATTTAGCTTTCTCAAACTTATAGAATGTTGGATGACATAAGTATAGATAGGGAGAAGTCTTTTTTTTTTTGGACATCTAATTTTGTTTCTTTTCGTCCCTTGTAAGACTGTATATAAATACACTATTCAAATACTTGCACTTTATTCCATTCAAAGGCGCAGAGAAGTTGACCCGATGATATGAAATTGAAAAAACAAATTGCATGCCAATCTTACATGAATCTACATACCATTTGCACATTAAATATATGCAACATCAAATCGACCTGGACTTGGGGTACAACTCAAGCTACTGTTTAACTTCGTATGCTGTATTGGAAGGATAGATTGTATGATGGTACCTGGGGTTTGCATCGTACCTCCCCATAGTACAGAAGCACGGGGAGCAAGGCACCTCACCATTTCCCCAGTACATATGACAATCAACTACACACAATATCTAAAATATCAAATATACTACCATATTGGGTTGGTTGAATTTACATTGTGAAATAATTACTTATGGGATGGAGATAAATGAATTGAGATGTGTTGTAAGTGGAGAAGCAGGTAACGCCATTTTTCCATGGATTTCCAATGAGTTGAACAGGATAAACACTGATTGAAGCAAAATGCTTAATCGCGAAGGGGGCATCTTTTGATGTTTGGTCGTTTCATTTAATTCTGCAGGCAGAAGCACGTGTCCTTGATTTCAATGACTGCTCCACACCAGTGAGGAAGAAAGAAGATAAGAAAGTGGACTACAAGTTAGGGGGATCTGCAAGCTCCCCTGCTGGGTCATCTTATCTCCGGATGAATGTTCGTTAACCATTTGAGGGACGCCAATTTAGAACACTTCACCAATGCATGATCAGTATGTACATGTCTGTTGTTCCTGTTAATTATTATTGTTTCCTTTCTCCCAATTTTGATATACACATTCAGCTTAGACTGTTATTGGACTGTCACCCAAAATGTGAATTCATTAAAGGCAACATAAATGTGCAGTGTTGAAACTCATTGTTGTCATAGTCATTTTAATTTAGTACATATTTAAAGTTGAGTGTGTTATGAAATCTTCACATTGTTTTCATGGCAATCAAGCACGAGCTATGCTAGCCCTTCATCGACTTGCGTGTGGCATTAACGCCTTGTGTAATTGGAAATCGACAGGTGTTGGATAGCAGGGACTTGTAATATGTTAGTGCAAAATGAAATGACTAACAGTCAGTTGTCTCCAATGTTCGGCAGAACAAGATAACGCTTCATTTTATCATATATGACCTAAAACTGCAATATTTCAAGATGCAAAAGGTCTCCTTTGGAACTTCGGCTCTATATTTATTTGCAGTTCATATGTCATACTAATGTTGTGACAAGTGTCTGAACAAGTGACAGTGACACTATGTTTTCCCAATCCCAATGAATATAGGACTGCACCAAAGGTCGACTTCGAGCCCTTATTTTTTTTTTCTTTGGTGATGGATGAGGTCATAAGAGAGGGATATCCTTGCTGTATGCTCTTTATTGGTACTAGTGGATGACAACAAGATAGAGATGAACTAAAAGTTAGAATTATAGAGACAGACTCTAGAGTCCAAGGGTTTTAGGTTTACTAGATCTAAAACAGAGTACATGAAGTGTGATTTTAGTTCCACTCCATGTGATGAGAAAGAGGTTAGTCTTGATGACCAGATAGTGCCCATGAAAGACACTTTCCGCTACTTGGGATGGATGTTGTAGAAGAACATATATGTCGATGAAGATGTTAGTCACAAAATTAAATCTGATTGGTTTAAGTGGCGTTAAGATTTTGGTGTCCTATGTGAGAAAAGGTGCCAGAAAAGCTAAAGGAAAAATTCTATAGGACTGTGATTCAGCCTGTTATGTTATATGGAGCAAAATGTTGACCTACTAAAAGGCTACATGTCCAACAACTCAAGAAAAGATCATATCCGAAACGATGACATACAGGAGTGATTAGGGGTAGCACCAGTTGAAAAGAAACTCGTGTAACATTATTTGAGATAGTTTGGACATGTCCAACGGAGATCAGAAGAGATACCGATGTCAAGCGGGCTATTAAGATGACCAAATAATGTGAAGAGAGATAGAGAAAGACCAAACTGGACATGGGAGGAACTAGCAATTCACTTACCAAAATTTTGAGTTTCTTTTTTTTTCTCTTTTCTTTTGTTTAATTTTATATAGTCCTTTCGCTCCTCTTCTCTTTTTTTCCTTATGCAATTTTATTTATTTTTTTCTCTATTTTTGCTTTTTTTATTGCTCTTTTCTTATCTCCCTTCTCCTTTACCTTCTTTCTTGTATTTATTTGTTTTGCTCTTGTGCTTAGATTTTTCGGATTTTCATCACTAGCTTTATTAATATATGATACTAAAAGTTCAATAAGTTCAGTTCTCTCGCTCACACACCCAAACTCATCTCGAGATTAGTAGTAGCTTCCAAAGTTCTCACCCACAAAACTTAACTGTCCTTCATCGAACTCTTAAATGAACGAAGGGTCATAGGTTTTGCTTGCTTTATTGTACTCCTAGATTGCATTTAACAATGATCAAGTCTTTCAAACCCCTAGTTTGAGTCAGGTCTCTTTTCCCTGATCGCAAGAAGGTAAACAAAGTGGTTAAATGAACATTTCATAATTATTAGGGCAAGTATAATGATATCATCTCATAAATGGCACATTATAAATGGCACATTATCTTAAGACTATTTATCAGAGCATTTATTTATGGATGATCTTTTTAGTCGTCTCGTATTAATTATAAGACTTTTAAATTTATAGATGTAAAAAAAATAATTATGAGTTATATGATAGCTATAAAATCGTCCCATACTTCTAAATTTTATCATATCTCTCTTTCTTCCTTATCATAAAAAAAATCCTATGTGACACTATGAGATGGTCTATCTGACCGTCTACATTTAGTACTGTACCTGTCCTTAATATATAAGTAAGCTATTAATCTATGTCACAAAAAAAGGTAAGCTATTAATCGAGCATGTGAGAAGGAGAAGCTAGTGGACTCCCAAACTCAAAGATACTTTGATTTTGCTCACTTGGATGACAAAACAGAAAAAAAAAATGATAACTATGGTTGGCCAGATGCATGCCAACAATCAATCAAAATTGCAAACACGCACACATACCTCAGGATTTATGGGATGAAATCAACATGCTGAATTTGAATCAACATGCTGAATTTGCAAGATGTGCCTGGGTTCATTGGTTGTTTATGTTGCCTTATTTGAAATGGTTAGCTATCAGTGCTATCACAAATCCAACAACTTCTAGTCTTCTTGAAAGCACATGAATGAAGTGAAAAACTCTTACCTGAAGGCTAGAGGAACCTAACATGGGCTCCATGGTTTGGGGTGGAGATATTGGCATACAACATCTATCATCCAAGTTTGAGTCCTCTCCAACTTGAATTTTGGCATCCATTTCTTCTTCTTCTGAATAGTTCGTGTTAAGGTTGGGACTCTTCTTTCTTTCTTTTTTTTTTGAAAAAAAGTATCTTACCTAGCTCCCAATACAAACACCATTCGTCAATCTAGAGAAATTTTGCTTGGTTCAAATATAGTGTACAAACTCCGCCTATGTTGAGTCTCAACATAGCCAGTCCCAAGCCTGGATAAAGGAGGAGGGTTGTGATAGGTTTGGCGAACCAGCGTCAAAAACCCAGCCACTCAAATGGATATGAAACCCATAAGAAATTCGTTGGGGGCGTAACCCTCTTAGCGATGCGCTACATCAGAACCCGGGTGTGGTGTCAAATGGGCAAGGGCCAGGTCGTCATCCCCTTGGTGGCGCGTCGTATTGTGACCTGGGTACGATGAATAGTGAGCAAGGATCGGGTCGTCACAACCTTAGTGGTGCGCTACATCTACGCCCGGGTGTGGTGAAAAATGAGCAAGGGTCTTTGCACTTTCCTAGACGGGTGCGAAGGGTAAGGAAGTTAGCCGAGCCAACTAGGATTCATCTAGGGAGTTGGAACGTAGGGACCCTAACGGGTAAGTTATGAGAGCTAGTCGATGTGGCAACTAGGAGGTGTGTAAATATCCTATGCGTCCAAGAGACTAAATGGAAGGGCTAGAAGGTGAAGGAGGTGGAGGACATTGGCTTCAAGCTTTGGTACACGGGTACAACATCGGGTAGAAATGGTGTAAGCATCTTGATCGATAGGAGCCTTAAGGATAGAGTCGTAGATGTTAGGAGGCACAACGACCGAATTATCCTAGTCTGGCTGGTAGTTGGAGATTCGACTATGAAGTTGATCAGTGCCTATGCCCCTCAGGTAGGTCTTAGTGAGAGCACCAAGAGACAATTTTGGGAAGATCTAGATAGCATGGTTAGTTCCATACCTATCATCGAGAAGTTTTTCATAGGAGGAGACCTTAACGGCCATGTGGGGGCGTCTAATGTAGGGTTCGAGCGGGTCCATGGGAGGTTCGGGTATGGTAGTAGGAATCAGGAGGGGGAGGATATACTGAACTGGACGTTGGCTTATGACTTGTTGGTAGCGAATACCCTCTTTAGGAAGAGAGAATCCCATCTAGTAACCTTTCGAAGTGCACAACACTCGAGCCAAATTAACTTTATCCTTGCAAGGAGGGAGGACAAACGTGCTTGCTTAGATTGCAGAGTGATACCTGGGGAGTGTGTTGTCACTCAACATAAGCTTGTGGTGGCGGAATTTTGCTTTCGAGTACATGTATATAGGGACAAACGTACCAAGACCGCGAGAACGAAGTGGTGGAAGCTTAGAGGGGAGATGGTGCAAACTTTTAAGGAGAGGATACTAGGAGAGGGGCCCTGGGAGGAAGGGGAAGAACCAGACGACATGTGGCTAAAGATGGCAACATGTGTTCGGAAGGTGGCCTCAGAAGTGTTTGGCGTGAGTAGGGGAGGCAAAAAAAGAAGCAAAAGACACCTGGTGGTGGAATGATGAGATGCAAAGGGCTATCAAGGAGAAGAAGGAGTGTTTCAAGCGCCTACATCTTGACAAGAGTGCATCCAACATAGAAGGCTATAAAATAGCCAAAAGGGCTACAAAGCGAGCAGTGAGTGTAGCAAAGGGTCGGGCGTATGATGACTTTTATCAGCGACTAGGCATGAAGGAAGGGGAGAAGGACATCTATCGGATGGCTAGAATTCGTGAGCGGAAGACGAGGGACATCAACCAAATCAAATATATCAAGGACGGGGTAGACCGACATCTGGTGAAAGTGAGGAGATCAAGGACAGATGACGAGAGTACTTCAATAAGTTATTTAATGGGGAGGAGGAGGGTCATACCCTTGAGTTGGGTGACTCATTTGATGATACCAATAGACGCTTTGTGAGAAGAATTTAGGAGGCAGAGATAGTGGAAGCTTTGAAGAGGATGAAGAGTGGTAAAGCAATGGACCCTGATGGTATCCCCATCAAAGTGTGGAGATGCTTGGGTGCCAGAGCAATAGTATGGTTAACTAAGTTTTTTAAGCTCATTTTTTGGTCAAACAAGATGCCAGAAGAATGGAGAAGGAGTATAGTAGTACCAATCTTCAAGAACAAGGGAGACGTTCAAAGTTGTACTAACTATCGTGGGATTAAGCTGATGAGCCATACGATGAAGCTCTGGGAGAGGGTTATCGAGCATTGCTTAAGAAGAGTGACAAATATGACCCAAAACCAGTTTAGGTTCATGCCTGGAAGGTCGACCATGGAGGCGATTTTCTTAATACGACAATTGATGGAGAGATATCGGGAGCAGAAGAAGGACTTACACATAGTATTTATTGACCTCGAGAAGGCATATGACAAAGTGCCAAGGAATATCATGTGGTGGGCCTTGGAGAAGCAGAAAGTCCCAACTAAGTACATTACCCTCATCAAGGATATGTACAGGGACGCGAGGATGTATGTTCGGACATGTGATGGCGACACCAGTGACTTTCCGATTAAAATAGGACTACACCAATGGTCAGCATTGAGCCCTTATTTATTTGCTTTGGTGATGGATGAGGTCACATGAGAAATACAGTGTGATACCCCTTGGTGTATGCTCTTTGCTGATGATGTGGTGTTAGTTGATGAGAGTAGGACCGGGGTTAATAGGAAGTTGGAGCTGTGGAGGCACACATTAGAGTCGAAGGGGTTCACACTTAGTAGGATCAAGACCGATTATATGATGTGCGAGTTTAGCACGACTAGGCATGAGGATGGAGACGTTAGCCTTGATGGACAATTTATGGCCAAGAAGGATACGTTTTGTTATTTAGGATCGATGTTACAAAAGGACGGTGACATCGATAAAGATGTTAGGCATAGAATTTTAGACGGCTGGTTGAAATGGCGTCAAGCTTCTAGCGTCCTCTACGACAAGAGGGTGCTATAAAAGCTAAAAGGTAAATTCTATAGGACGACAATTTGTTCGGCGATGTTATACGGTGCTACGTGTTGGCCTATGAAAAGGTGACATGTTCAACAATTGAGTATAGCAGAGATGCGTATGCTGTGTTGGTTTTGGGGGCATACAAGAAGAGATCGAATATGGAATGAAGATATCCGGGATGTGATAGGAGTGGCACCTATCGAGGAGAAATTGGTTCAACATCGGAAATGGTTCAGACATGTTCAACGGAGGCCTCCAGAGGCGCCGGTGCGTAGTGGGGTTCTAAAGGGAGATGCTAATGTGAAGAGAGGTAGAGACTAACCTAACATGACTTGGGACAAGTTGGTTAAGAGAGACTTGAGGGAGTGGAATATCTCTAAGGAGCTAGCTATGGATAGGAGCGCTTGAAGACTAGCAATAGACATGCCGGAATCATGATCCTTTTTTTCTTCTTTCTTGCTTACTCGTTTTTCTTTCTTTTGGATTTTTTTCCTTTTCTCTCTTTCTTTTGGCTTTTGTTCCTTTGACTCTCCTTTTTTTTGGGTTCCTTTAGGTTTCATGTCTAGCCTATCTCAACTTGCTTGGGATAAAAAGGCTTTGTTATTATTGTTGTTGTTGTTGCAAATATAGTGTACAACATGAAAGAGATGACTATATATTGTTGCTCTCAAATACATTGGATCGTTGATTATCACCGACTAAAGCAAGGGAATAATATGATAAAGTGCTTAAGAGATATAACATGCACAAGTGTTCAACTTTGGTTACCCCTAATATTAAAGACGATAAAATTTAGAGATTATTCAACCTTGAAGAAATCAAATGAAAATTGATCAAATGAAGTCAATTCCTTATGCTTCAGTCACAAGTATTATGTATGCTCATGTATGCACATTTCCTGACTTAGTTTCCATTACCAGGATGGTAGGCAGATTTCAATCCAATCCAGAACTTGACCATTAAAAAGCCACTAAGAAAGTCTTGCGTGCGAGGAACTAAGCATTACATGCTCACATATAAGAAGTCTAGTAAATTTGAAACTTGAAGTTATTGGTCACTTAGACGTTGACTTTGCATGAGCGAAGATACTAATAAATCCACATTAGTGTATATCTTCATATTTATAAATGGAGTCATATCATGGAAAATCTCCGAAGAAACTCTAATAACATCCTAAGTGATGCAATCTGAATGTGGCATGATTTGAGGCCAGAGGGTAGGCGAGCCCTATCTGTCCTTTGAAATTCTCCATGTTCGGCTGCGTAGTAGGCTCTTGATCGGAATCGCACTGTGGATGCAGGGAAAACCGGATGTCGAATGCAAGCAACTTAGTAGTACTCTTCCCTTGATTAGGACCTTATACTCATTAGTAATCCTCTCTACCCAATGCCACATTTATCTTGATGTCCTTGGACGAACTAGAACTAAAGATTAGGCACACACGTTCCCTGTGGATTCGATATCTTGGAATACTCCTAGGTGAAAGCTATTTTGGTATTCGTACGCTTGCAAATTTATTCTGTTATCATTAAAATATTCAATAGCCAGCACTCCTACTCCTTCTTCTTTATCGTCATATCGCCCGCCATGGCTGGTTTGTATCCCACACCACCGTGACATCGAGCTTTCTTGTTGCTGCTCGGCCGCTCGGACGAGCAGCGCTGTTACATCTTACTGGGCTCACCATGCCTCGGGCGTGGCGGGCTCTGGTAGTGTCCGGAGCAGCACCGTCGCCACGACGAGGTTTTGGCTTGCTCGGGCGAACTACAGCGGGCCCATATCGTCATTAACAATGCGTTGGTTTATGTCACGGGCCATGGTGGGGCATGCCCTTTAGCGGCCCTCCACACAAGCTCACAATCGATCTTGGCCTCTTCTGTCACCAGTTGGCGTCGTGCCTCCTGGAGCTCGTCTCAACGAACCCGAAGCCATTCCTACGGGAGGACAGGCGGTGGACCCGCCTATGCGTTGGCCTCAAGTTTCCCCAAATCAACGAGTTCACGGGCTCGGTTCCCTCGAGGTTTGGCATATTCTCAAGGTGGACCATCATGCACTCTCGAGAAGGGTGCTGGCTAGCTTCGCAATGCCCCGAGTCGGTGTCCTTCTCGGACCCCCCCCCCATCAAGGAGATCAAAAAAGGACTCCAAGTCATGTTCGATCATGCCCACAAGCTCGTCGTCCATGGTGGTCGCACTCCCATGACGAACCATTAGGCCCTGCATCGTGAGCGCAGAGTTGTATAGACCACGAGGGTAGCTCATCTGGGGATCCTAGTCAAGGAGCATGTCCGGGAGTGGCCTTCCTCCGACAAGCTTCCTCTGAATGTTCGCTAAAGCGCACAAGATGCACTGGAGATTATCCCAGGACATAAAGGGTCCCAAGGACACGTCCAAGTAGTGCCATGTTGATATTTGCTAAGTTACATCAATAAAATCATCCCCGACAATGACTCTTGTTGACATTTGCTAAGTTATATCAATAAAATCATCCCTGGCAATGACGCCAGACATAATTATAAAGATGCACCTTAGTGTCAGTTGAGTAAAATCCTCAAGCACACAAAAATTACCATTGTAGCATTTCACTTCACCAATGGATTACTCCAATGGCTTGTCATTTATAGTTCTATCAAAGGAAGGCATAGCATGAATACGTTGTTGTTAATAATAACATAGACATAAAGATTGGTATTAGTATTCAGAGTTTATACACAGGGGTAAGTATAATGATAATAGGGGTAGTGTTACACATAGAGCATCATTCCCAAAGATAAATAAAGAACCTAAGTCTTTAGTGGGTTTTAGTTTGGAGAGCAAAGCCGTATCTCTAATGTTAGTCTACCTATATAGTCACATAGTCAAACAATTACAAGCAAGTCTATACTAGTCATAGTCTAATGCACTCAACACTTCGTGTACGGATCCATGCCCGGCATACACAAGACAACTCCGTCTTAGACACACGTCGTAACCGAACGTGGAGGAGTACAAACAACAGATAGGGCTGTCACCACCTACTGCCTACCTGTACAAACCGTGGATTATGAGGTGATCGATACTACCTAGTCGTCTAAGCACCACGCTTACACATTTAAGTAGAATTTTAGCATTGATCAAACACTAGAATTACCTATTGGATTAATAAAGACTAAAGCACACATAACTCTAACCCTATGGATTAACAAGTCATGAGCTAACCAATTGTAATCCTAATTGGATATCGAATCCATATTGAAGCATGAAAACTAGACTAAAGTATAACTAGCATTATAATATTTAGACTATAGTCAAGGTATATGCCAATCATGACAACAAGATAGCAAGTCTATATCATCATGAAAGCATAAAGTCCTATGACATAAATATGATATATAACCAAACAAGGAACATATATCATAAGCACAACTATAAGAAAGAACTATATTAATTGAATAGAGCAAAGTCATAATAAAATAGAATAAACGAAAAGGTACAAGAGCCATACCAATACTCCTATGACTTAGAGACTTGAGCAAGGCTCCTCCTACACTAAACTCCTTAGGACTAGGAAACTACTAAGTGAAAGAGGATAATGAAAACTCTTGAGTGTGTGTGTTGAAGTGAAGCTCTCTCTCTCTATTCACCGAGGTTGCCAAAGGGCTGAGGAGGCAACATGTCGATGGGGAGGCCGAACCGCCTTAGGACCAGGTCGGCCGACCTCCCCCTTGGTCGATCGACCAGGGAGTGGGGCCTCCTGCCCTATGCTTTCTTGAGGTGATAGGTGGTTCGTCTTTTATTTTAAGGGGGGGTTCTCCGGAGGAATCCTGTGTAGCCACATATGCAATTCGAGGGAAGTCCAGTTGGCATCGTAGTATTGGCTGGAATGGTGTTTCCTCGATTATGCTCTATTTCTCCACTTCTTTTGTATCAAATCCCTGCATGCACATAAATCTCTAGGGACAAGTGAAATTTTATTATTCCTAAACTAACATGCAGGTATGAAATTCTAAGTCTTCCTACTTTTATAGGTATATTAACAGTTGAAATTGGTACTTAACGATCGTCAACAAGTAATCACATTTAAGTGAACACTAAGCACGTGGAAATGATCTAAGTCAGACATTAATCATGCATCACTATAATGATATAAATAAAGAATATTATAAGGGCTTATGTCTAACATCATAATATAATATGACTACATTACTAACATGCAAGCATATAACCACATATATGAATGGATCACATAATCAAACAAGAAACATATGACCCAAACACAACTATATATAAAGGCTAAATATATTAAATAGAACAAAGTCTTAGAAAAGAAGAAAGATATAAGAACCATACCATAACTCCAAGGAAGACTTGAGAACTGAAGAAGACTCTATTCTAAGCCTAACTCCACTATAAATATAGAGTATCTTGAAATACAAAGAGAGTAATGCTTCTAAGTGTGTGTTGAGGAGTGAAGCCACACCCTTCTATTTATAGGGGTCCAAAGACGGTTCTGAGGTTAGTAATTCCTGTCCTAAGGGGGACAACCGCCTTTGGAGAGTCGGTGGGAACCGCCACAGGAAGTTGGGCCCCATTAGGCCCACTCCTTGTTTTGCCAAACACCCTTGTTCGACCGAACAAGGGTAGGGCCCACTACCCCCCTCCGACTCTTCTGGCACACTGGTGGGTGGCCCTCTTTGACTCCTCCATGTCTTAGCCCTTCTGTATGTCGTTTTAGTGCTGCGGGTGGACCATTTGATTCGTGTGAGTCTCTGTTGGCGAGCTCTGATTAGTAGAAGTTGTGTTCCTGCGCCAAATAGGTGTGTTTCCTCCTCCATTTCATTGTTTCTCCTGCATGTGAGCATTTCTCCAAGCACAAGTGGATATTTAATATTTCTAACTAAAATGCATGGTGGGAATGTTGAATCCTTCTTTATTTTGAGTAATATTGATGGTCAGAAATGGTAGTTAACGACCGTGAACAAACTCCCCCAAGCTGAACCTTTGCTCGTCCCGATGCAAAGATAAAACTTTAGATTGTTGATCAGGAGTTGCTACAATGTTTTCTATTCCATCCATAGTACCAAGTGCACAAAAAAAATACTCAATCTTTAATCGAATAAGTTGGCATTTGGTAAATCACCCTTTTTACCTTAGTCCATGTGGGGCTTTTGGATGCTCTTCATCTTGGGTGGTTGAAAGACAGAACAGGCTTTTGTAGACACCATTCTTTCATCCCTTTATTCCACTTTCCATCCGGATGTTTTCAAAAGATTTTTGCAAATAAATCTAAGTTCCTCCAATGATTCTCTCGATCGCTCAATGTGTATAAATCCTTACTAAGGCAGTTTGAAGTTGCCTCTTTTTGTTCCTACCTCTAAATAAGGCTTATGTGGAGCTCTGGGTAGGGAACAATTAAGACATACTTGTAACATATATGTTGCTAAACCAAAAGACTGAACCCACGGAGAAACAAGTCATACAATCTGATCAAGATGTGCATGTGTGTGAGACATACTTTCGAGACCTCGGGAAAAAATCATGAGTCATCTCTTACTCATACTCCTTACTTTAATGCTTTACCTTTCACATTTACATACCGTGTTGTTCCTGCTTGTGTGCTTACCTTACTCTTGTTGATTACCTTGTAGACTTGCATGAATAAGCTCCTTGCTAGTTAGTGGTGTTTAGCTTCCACATTTGATCACTAGCTTGTGTAGGAGTTACCTTGGCTTGATTGATCACCCGTGTATGTATTATGCTACTCGCACTTGTATGCTCTAGTTCTTTATCTTGCAGCTTTGCATGAGTAGCTCTATTGCTAGCTTGTTCTTTGCTTCCGCGTGTCTTTGATTACTAGCTTGCAAAGGAGTTGTATTGCCTTGTGTGATCTACTAGTATGCTTTGGTTGTTGTCCCTTTCATAGGACTATGATCTTGTTAGTGTGATCACCACAAGAATTGTTATAGGAGTTGTTTGAGTGCTTGGTTTAAGGAATTGGTGAATTTGGTACATATAGCGAGTTCCCGATTCACCCCCTCCCCTCTCGGTCACTCGGTCTTTTTAGTTCTATGGAGGAGTCCTGTGCAGCCACATATTTGATCCGTGAGAAGTCTAGTTGGCACCGTCTCATTGGCTGGAATGGTGTTTTCCCAGATTATGCTCTATTTCTCCAATTCTTTTATATCAAATCCTTGCATGAACATAAATCTCCAAGGATAAGTGGAATTCGATTATTCCTAATTAACCTGTGGGTATGAAATGCCAAGTCTTCATACTTTTATAGGTATATTGACAGTCAAAATTGGTACTTAACGACCGTAAACACCAACCAGCCCCATCGCATCCGAAGAGACCATCTAGTGAAGGTCAAGTATGAGATACCAAGCCCTCCTAAACAGAGAGGGTGGCAGACTCCTTCCCAAGCGACCACGCATTGCCCTCCTCATACCACATGCATACCCTTCCAAAGGATGGCCTTACGGAGTTTGTCGAAGGCCTAATTGGCCCACTCGAAGATGTTAAGGGCAATGGCAACATAGATGGGGATGGCCGAAAGGGTGACCTTGGTAAGGATCAAGCGGTCCCCGTGATTAAGCAGCTTGTCTTGCCATGCGGGAAGGCGATCCGCCACCCTGTCAATCAGAGGTTGGACCTCAGCCTTTGAGCCTCTAGATAGAGAGGGGCACACAAAGATAAGTACATGGGAACTCACCCGCTCGACATGGGAGAGTCTAGAGAACTTTCTCCACATCCTCCTCTGAACACATGATGGGGTAAAACTGACTCTTGATCAGGCTAGCAGTGAGCCCCGAGCTTAATGCAAAAACATGCAAGATGAGCTTAGCTAGCTCCAAATCCTGCTTGACCGAGGAAATGAACAAAACCACATCATCAGCATACGAATGTACCCTTGATTCCTCTAAAAATCGGTGTCATCATGCTAGTTGGCACCTACGGTTGATTGCATGCTGGAGCCCATCATGGCTAACCAGCGCCATCACTGGAGTTGGCCTCATCGACAAAGAATTAGTGAGGAAGGATGCTCTTTTGGGATCTCAACTTAGTTCCATCATTGTTGCCACCACCTTTCTAGGATGATCTAAACCTGGAAGCAAAGGAGGTTCCCAAGGATTGGTGTGCACATGAGAAAACTTTCTCGACAACCAAGTTAGTTATTTGTTTGGATGAAAAGGGTGGTTCTAAAGACAATGTCGGGTTACGTTGTTATAGCTTGCCTTGTGTCATTAGTTGAATCAGCGGATCTCCGTGGAGATGTTGGAGGCTAGCTATGTTGAAGGAATGTAGGTGTGTCTAGGGTTCAAAGTGTCATTTCCGAAATCAAGACATGGAAGTATTGATGAAGAGAACCAAATTCCTGTATCCACAAGTTCATTAAAAGAGAGAGTGTAGGCTTTTTCATCGTTGCTTCATATATAAAAAAAGTGTTGAAGTTTGGTTGTGTTAGACACACCATGCTCATATATTAGTTTTTCTCATACTAAACAGGGGTAGACTAAATCCTAACCCATTCCTTGTAAGATGTTAAATTGTTATTAATGCCGTGCTCTAGTATAGTGGATGCACATGTCCACATGCTGTGCCATATGGTCCTAATCTCACATGGGACAGGATGAGAAACAAATGCTGTTATCAGCACACCGTTTATCCGGTGACTAATTGACTGAGAGTATGACATTAATCGACACTAGTCTAAACGTGCAAGCGCCTTCGGTGGCTATTTGATTAGAATCGACCGGCCGTGCATCACCTACTAGGCCTGTTCACCGGCGGTCCAATTAAACTGGTAACGAAACCCGCATCGCTCCACAAGCCTGTACGTGAACACTAACCAAGTCAATGAACAGTAACTCGTGCATAAAAATATACCGCCGGTTTCTTAGCCGGTTCCACGGTTCCGCTTTTGAATAGCCCTGTCACCTACAAACATCTTCACGTTATGAGTGAAGTTAGGTGTGCTCTTCCGAATGCACCAACACCAAAGAAAATGAAAAATTAAGTAGAAATATTTATGTTTTCACCATGTGTGCACCACCGAAAACACACAAGAGACACTAAAAAACACTCGATAAGAGTCGATGACACTTAGATCTTCCTAGCGTGATATCCTCATAAATTTACATTTTTGATGATGAAAGTTGTAAACTCCTCAGAATGATATGTGTTCGTTGCATTAATCAGGAAAGATTCTGTCTCTCGCTAGGTGGCGCCTGCAGCTCTATGCCAATAATGGATGGAACAACAGAAGGCGGGAGTCATGAAACCAGCAACCGTTTGCTTCTCCTTTTGCTTGCATCAGCACGGGGTGATAAACTGAGGTCAGCATAGCTGATATCTGGCGACTGCCTGACTTGGCCGCATCGATTTACTACCTATTCTTTCTTCCAGGCGTTAATCAAAGGGTCAACCTCGTGTCCCCGTCAGATGGAAGAACCGCCGCCCGCGTCGGATCCGCTCTCGCCGTCCTCCCCGCCGGCGAACGGCGGCGCAGAGGGAGCCCCGGGAGGAGAAGGCGGCGGAGGCGGGGCGGTGGACGGCGAGGTCGGGGGATTCAGTGCGGCGTCGGAGTCCCTGTGGTCGACCCTGTTCGGGGAGCCGGAGCTAGAGCCCATGTGGTCGCCGCCGAGGGAGTTCGACGTCGGCGACGAGTACGCCGCCTCGGAGGCGGAGGCCGAGGTGGACGACGCCGAAGGGCCCTGGGACGGCGCGCCCTGGCGGTCCACGGGTGTCGTTGCCGGCGAGGGTGCGGCGATGACTCAGATTCCAACGCCTGCCTCGGCTGCCGATTTGCCGGAGTTGGAGCCCGCCGCGTCAGGGGCCGAGACGGCTTCAGCGGGAGCCGTTATGGAGGCAAGGCCGCTCGAAGGTGTCCCTAATTCTTACTCGCAGGAGCTGCCATTCTCGCCGGCTCCGGTAGATACGGTCGAGCCCATCGTAGGCTCAGAACCTACTCCGTCACCAGCTATGGTTTCCTCGGCAGAGAATTCAGCAGAAAGCTTCACCCTCAACTTGGTGCCATCTATGCTGCCTCCAGCCCCTGTGGAGGCTCCCAATGATGGGTGTCCTCCCGACAAAATTGCCAAGAGAGCCATGGTAACTAATGCTTTGGATGCAAAATCTGGTCTGGAGCACAATGCTGGTTCTGAGAGTGTGCCAGATGTCATAAATACAGTCAACACACCTTTGCGGAGATCCCCGAGGCTGGTTGTAATGAAGGCTAAAGCGAATCCTGTGTTTCCGGAAAGGAAAGTGAGCTCAAATAGAGCTTCGAAGCACCACCTAGCGAATACAAGGCGGGCAAGTGTTAGTGAAGGGAACCAACCTTCTGTGCCCACTAGTTCATTAAAAGAGAGTGTAATTAGTGCAGTGAAACCACTTGATTCGTCAAATGGCGTGGAGCAGCAAGGATCAGAAGAGATTACTACAATGCAGAGCTCCTGTACTAACAAAATTCAAGGAGGTGGGCTCTGTGATGATGTTGTCATGGCGTTACCAATGGTGAGTGAAAGCTCCATAAATGGCAAAGTAGTTTCCGTTTGTTCTGCTGACAAAACTAGATCTGCCTCAAAGGTATTAGTCAGTGAGATGTCCTTAGAGCTAGAAGCAACATCATCTCAACCTCCAAAGGCAAAGAGAGTTAGGGCATCCTTAGAGTTATCAAATTTGAAGATGGCACCGAACAATAGTGGCTCAGTCTGCCAGTTGCCTATGGTCACAATGATTTCTTCTCCAGATCATAAGCCTATACATATATCAGATAACCACTATGCCGATTCTGAAATGGTGGATAATGATGATTCTTGTTTCTTTATTGGCGAGGCAGTGCCTGACGAGGAGGCCAAACAAAGATGGCCTCACCGCTACGGAAGCAATTATCACCCGATGAAAAGGGTAGGCATGTGGCTTCTCTATTTCTGGTCCCCTCATGGTTGTGTTATTGCATACTTAGTTTTAGGGGATGAGAAGTACAGTAGATTGATAATGGAAATTCAACTCTTTACTTTTGTGTTGTTTAGCACATATGAGAGTAAGTCTAGGAACTGTTTACTAATTGCTATCTCTTAAGATGATATAAATGTAACAGGGTAAAAGAAATATGAACAAACTGGAATAAACTACTTTTTTCTTGTAATTATTTTTTCCGCACATATATGCAGAATCTAATTAGCACATACACAGGGGTTTTACATTTTGTCAACTTGGAACGCATATGAAACTTCAATATTTGAATTTACAAATAACGACCTTATATGGTTAGCATTAGGCTGAACTTGTAGCAATTGATCTATGAAAGTAACCTATTTTGCTGTTGTGACTTTTTGTTTGAAGGATAAGAGGAGCAATACCCAAAAGTTTTCCAAGTGAGCAAAATGTGCATCAACTTTTATGTTAAATAGGTACTTCTATTGAATAATTGTATATACTCATGGTAAGAGTAATGTGCTCGACCTTTTACAGAGCTGGTGAATGTATCTTGGATGTCAAATATCACTATTTGCAAGCCAGTGTATGTGGATCTACTTTGTGTATTGGAGACTGTGCATTTATTAAGGTGAGTTTAGATTTTGAGGCCCACATTCATTCTTTATACCATTGTGCACTACTTCATCCTTATTCATGGCTTCTCAACTAATTATGTGAACCACAAAAGTATTCTTTTTGTCCTTAAGTAAATGTATACACTGGCTATCAAGCTCATGTGTACGTATGTTACATGATTGTTGTCTCATGTTGTATGAAATAACTGTTAGTATGGTTATTAATTTTGCAGGGTCCAGAAGGAAAGCCACATTATATAGGAAGGTTATTAGAATTTTTTGAAACAACTGCTGGTGACTATTACTTTAGGGTGCAATGGTTTTTCCGAGCTGAAGACACGGTGAGTTTGGTTGTGCTAGTTTTCATTTACCAAAAAATTATGTGCACCTTAAGAGTTAAGAAATCCCATAAAGATATCTGGATTAATGCACATATGCCTTCACATTTCAGCTTGCACAAGTAAAATGTTTTTTTCCTCAAACACATAGGAGAGTTGAGTATCAATGCATTAATAGAAGAGGGTGTACAGCACACACACACAGGCATGCACGTGCACACACAGCCTAGATATTAAATTTATCGGTGCCTTTGATATAAAAACATGACCACATTAATTCAGTATTTCAGTTTATATTAGGATGCCTAATCATGTTTCCAACCTCTTGTATTATCTCAGGTCATGCTTGACCAAGCAGAATCTCATGACCAAAGGAGGCTCTTTTACTCAGAGCTCAAGGATGACAATTTACTAGACTGCATTATATCTAAAGTGACAGTCGTGCAAGTTTCTCCTAGTGTAGGAGTCCATTTTGTATCTTTCATATTTTTCTTGTTAACTGTTCTGCCGATACATGTTCATAGAAAACTTATGATATTCATTTTGTTCTACAGGACTATGAAAATTCTGAGTTACTTTCATCCTTCCAATATTACTACGACATGAAGTATTCTCAGAACTACAGTACATTTTCTACCATGGAATTGGAGGAGTCGTTTCAAAACACACAGTTTGGTATGTGGCTGAATCCTGCTGTAAGATATGTTAAATATATGGGCCAATTGCATCACAGGACCTGTTTTGGACTCTAATGTCGAGAATGGACCCCTTTTTTGAGACTTTGCAACAATGGACCTATTTTCTGAATATGAACAAGCTGACACTAGGGTTAGGGTGAGCCGTGACCGAGAAGAAAGTCATGAGCAGAGAAAAGTGAGTCAACTGGGTAGGATGAAGGTGACCAGGGGCAAGACTGGCCATTCCTTTTTCTTTTTCTTTTTCTTATTTCAGAAATTAGGCTGCAACTGATGGAAGTGAGAAACAGGGGCTGACGGCTAGTTCAGATTTAAAAAAGAGGTCCATTCTTGCAAAGTCTGAAAAAGAGGTCCATTTTTGTCATCAGATTCCCGGGTTTGACTCCCAGTGGGAGCGAATTTATGGGTTGGGGTAAAAAAATCTCCTCGCTTGTCACCATGCCAAAGCACAGGTCTAAGGCCCGGCCCAGGTCATGGTCATCTCACACGGGCCACGGTGCCACTGTGTAAGGATGGGGCAAAGGTTCGGGGGTTTTTTCGACCTACGTGAGAAGGTCTTCTTCTTAGCAAAATGCCCGGGGGCTGTCTTACCCCCCACAGGTCGAGTTTTTTTTTTTGACATCAGATTCTAAAACAGGTCCTGTAATGCAATTGCCCTTAAATGTATTGCAGTTTTGTTCTATGTTTCTTTTTTATGTACTCTATTATGCTGATTCTAAATGTGTATTATCTTGTAAATTTCAATTGTTGTAGCCTCTTTTCTACTATGTTATCTAGACTTCTGAGCTTATTAGTCTGATTTAGGTTTACAAAATGAAACAGATGCAAAGGGGGCGTTGAAATTACATTGCACAAGTAACAAGCAAAAGTCTCCTGTGGCAGAAACAAGAGAGCTCTCTTTGTTAGATCTTTATTGTGGCTGTGGTGGAATGTCAACTGGACTTTGTCTCGGCGCTCGTGCTGGTGGTGTGAATCTTGTAGCGGTACTTGTACAAAAATATCTTTATTTTTTGTAGCTTAGCAGTAATCTTTGTGTCATTTTTTTTATTGTTTCTTATTTGTTGACAGAGATGGGCTGTTGATGGTGATGAAGTTGCATGCAACGCCTTTCGGCTGAATCATCCAGAAACTCGGGTATTGACATTGGTGTTTTATATTCCTCCAAATCACTCTAAAATACAAATGCTATTTCTGGCTCCATTTATGCATGACAATATACTCCTTGCACAGGTCCGTAATGAAACTACGGAAGATTTCCTAGAGTTGCTAAAGGAATGGGAAAAGCTGTGCAACACCTATGCAAAGCTCCATAGTAAAGTAAATGCATGTTCTGATTTTTCAACACAATCCAGTATTGAAACTCCAGAATGTTCTACAGTCCCTCCTGATGAGTTCGAAGTATCAGAGCTAGTTGATATCTGCTTTGGTGATCCAAATAATGTCGGAAAGCGCAGTTTATACTTTAAGGTTTGTCTTGATTTGTTTGCTCTAGCCTTGTAGTTACATGTAGATAACTTAATTACTTGTACGAATTATCAGTTGCAAATAAAACTTTCCTATCTACTCTTCAGTTTAATAATTTTAACTCAATGTTTTATAAATAGGTTCCTTGATATTTGGATCATAGTGATCCAAGAAATAAGTTACACTTTACTGCCTCAAGTCAAGCTGTTTGTTGTGTGGTGTGCCTTGTGCCATAAATGGCATGTATACAACATTGAGTTTCATATTTTCAATTGATCATTGTATTTCTATAGATGATTCATGCTGAAACAAATGGGTCATCTTATCATATGTGTAGGTTCGTTGGAAAGGTTATGGACCTAATGATGACACATGGGAGCCAATTGAAGGCTTAAAGTAAGAACGAAACTAATCAAGTATTCTGAATTCTCCGATCACCATATTATAAACTGCTTGGTTTTAAATATTGCAGCAACTGCGAAGAGGCAATTGGAAATTTTGTTATTGGCGGGAAAAGCCAAAATATATTACCACTTCCTGTAAGTGTTTTCCTGGTTTAAGATGGGTATGAAATTCAACATCAACTACATGCAAAACAAAATGTTGTCAACTGCAGTCTACATCCTTTCTAAGCAAAAAAATAATACAAGATCTAGTCTAGATGTGAAGTTCTAATGTATTTTTAGTTTGTGGTATTCAAAGAGGTTAATAATTCCCTCGAAAAAGATAGAGATTAATAAGCACATTGTATCACTTATCTACACAATATGTAAATGATGCAAAAATATCCTTTGTGACTATACCCTCATTAAATATGTTAGGGTTCTCTTGATTGACCGTGGGATATATTTTAGCCATTGCATGTTGAGTTTCTGCATTTGACAGTCACTTATCTAGCTTATATTTTATTAACATGAAATAGCATTTACTAAAAAACTTGGCCGGTGGGGGAAGAACCATCCCCATGGTACAATTAAGAAGGAGACCGTACAATCTCCGGTCGAGAAAATGCCCCCAACCCTGGCCCATGCCTGGCAATAGCCAAGGCCAAACCACTATGGGCCGACATAGCCGGCACCAGCGGACTGGACAGGCCGTAACCCGGGCACACACGGCGCGTCCAAACCACACAGCAGCGAGCACAGCGAGGGGGATTTTGTTTGGGTGAGGTACCAAGGTCGGCTGGGTACAATCATGACCTCCCAACCACTGAGCCAAAGCTAATTTACTTAATAGAAAGTTAATTTTATTGTTGCCTTGTGTAGTGCACTCATACGGTTTGATGAAAATGATGACAAACGAGATATGTATGGCCGCAAACTTGTATTAGCAAATGAAAGTTCATCTCAATATACATTGAAAAGAGAGAAAATTAGACATAATAAACAATTTGTTACCTGTTTGGGCACTTTGGGACTTTGGGCTAACAACCCACCATTGGGCTAACTCCTAAATCCCAGCGCCTCTTTTGAGAACTTTATTGAGCAGGTATCATGCTGCCAGATGTTTGAGTAACATTCATAACCTCTGTAGCATAACATACCAGTCCAACACCTTGTAATATTCAGAGCCCTTGCAGCGAATGAAGCCAAACTTTTAGATTTAGTTTCTTGTTAATACTCGGGAGTTAATGTGACACGAGTGGTATTGTTGTGAATTATTAGAATCCCATTTTTCAAAATTTCCTTTCTTGTATATCTATGTTTTCAGGGTGACGTGGATGTCATATGTGGGGGGCCACCATGCCAAGGCATTAGTGGCTACAATCGCAAAAGAGAATCTGAGGCGCCATTCAACTGTGAAAGAAACAAGCAGATTATTATCTTCATGGATGTAATCCAATTTTTGAATCCTAAATACATTTATATGGAAAATGTCTCTGATATATTGAAGTTTGCTGATGCAACACTTGCAAGATATGCTTTAAGTCGGCTAATAGCTATGCATTATCAAGCAAAACTAGGGATCATTGCTGCTGGAAGTTATGGTGTGCCACAATTCCGGATGCGTGTTTTTCTTTTGGGATGTGATCCTAACAAGGTAAGATATAATTTCTCTGTATTCAGCAGCAATTGTCTTCTCTTTGACCTTATTATTATGTTGCCTATTATATTATACTTCTACCATGTAGAGATTACCCCCATTTCCTCTACCTACTCATGAAACAATTGTGAAGAATGGATGCCCATTGGCTTTTGAGGTAAATATGATCTGACCACCAAATTTGTATGATCTGATATTTGATATGCTTATTCATACTTCTCGTAATAGCTCTGTACAAAAATGTACAATTTATACATAGTGCATCATACCAACCTGACTAATGAGATTTTTGCTATTTTGCCCACGGCTTCGGTGGGCTTCGATGGAATGCCCATCTAACATTGGGCTTGTACTACAATGTATCAACCGTGTCGAGACTTATTCTTGGCATCAATCATAAGGTAGTTCACCTATGAGGATTTGTATGTAGAAAGGGGTATGCGCGAGATCGAGAGACGATGGTAACACAAGACGCCGATTTATACAGGTTCGGGCCCTCTCAATGAGAGTAATAACCCTACGTCCTGTGTTCTGTGGTATTTGTATTGATATGTCTAGATCATAGATCTAGACGAGGAGGATTACCTTAGACAATGATGTCTAGTTGTGGGATCTATCTAATTGTGGGTTTGTCCGCTTGTCCCTTGAGGAGGACCCCTGTCCCTCCTTATATATCCGGGGGGATAGGGTTACATGACAGAGTCCTAGTCGGTCTACTATACATATCATAGTAGGAGTCTATCTCCACTTTCCTTCTATGTGAGGTACCCCGGGTACAGGTCATCGATAAACCGGTAAAATGATCACGAGCTGTTATTTGGACGAAATTGCCCTTGTCTTTCTTCAACCTCCCATCTGTTGCCTCGCTGGTGCCCATCCTTGCCGCTGCGTCCACCTTTTTTTTTCTTGAATATGCAGGAGAGCTGCGTATCTTTGTATTTAAGGGGAAGAATGAGCGGCCCCGTATAAAACTTCACCCCCTCACTCCAAACCGAGCTGTGAGGGGCTTAATTACAAATAGGTTGTAAACCAAAAAACAACACACGATGCAAGGCCTGACCCGAACTCCTACACACCTAGACTGGGTTTGCACTACCGGCCAGCGCTGCGTCCACCCTGGCTGCCTCACCTGCACGCCTCTGTCGTCCTGACTACGGCGCCTTGTGTGCCGCGCCACCCTTGCTGCTTCACCTGGCCCACATGTCGCCGCGCCGCTCTTGTCGTCTCGCCTCGCCCGCACGTTGCCCGCGCGCAGCTCGATGCGCTCGGTGCAGAGGAGCTGGGCGAGCGGTGGAGCGAGGCGGCGGGTGAGGAGCAAGTTGAGTGCTCCTCCACCGCGACCCGCCTGAGCCAGGCCTCCGCCGCTGTCGCATCCTCACCCGATGCTGTCCGCTCGTCCGCCCGACGCGTGACAAGGGCGCCGGAGCACCGGAGCAAGCAGAGCGACGGACATGGCTGACCTGCATCTAAGGAGAGAAAGAAGAAGGATTGAGGGCAATTTCGTCCAAAAAATAGCTTGTGGGCATTTTACCCGTTGATACATTGCAGTCCTGGGCATTTTAAAGAAGCCCAATGTTAGATGAGTATTCCGTCGAAGCCCACCGAAGCCGTGGGCAAAATAGCAAAAATCTCCTAACTAACATACCATTCTGTTTACTGTAGCTTATACTCAAACATTTTGATGCATGGTGAAATAACAATAATTTTCTTTTCTTCTGCAGTGTAATTTGGTCGGATGGCCTGACAACTTGCCAATGCAACTAGAAAAGCCAATTGTCCTTGAAGATATTCTTTCCGATCTTCCAGAAGTAAGTAACATTTTTTTGCTAGAGAAAATGTAAGTAACAACATTAGAGATTCCAATCATAATTCTCTCCTACAGTCAGTTACAGGTAACAACTCGTATATAGTTGTGAATCAACCAGAGTACCTAAATGTTTGATATTGCGTTATGTTGGTCACAATACCTGTAATTTAGGAATTTTATTTGTCTGTTGACGGGGATTAGCAGAACATTTGATTTTGAATAGAATAGTCATGCTTCAGTCAAGTTGAATCCACTAGGGACACACCCTACTTGTCCATATTTAAGCTTGCTTCCGCTAATCCAAGTCCAAGCTAGTAAAACAGCTACTCGAGCCCAATATTAAACAATCTGGTACTTCTGTGGGTGCATTTGCTGATAGACCATATTGTCCATATTTGCAATATTTCTGTTACTTAAGAACACTCTGGTTCAGAAGTTGATGTGTACACCTTTGTTAGGTGACAAATGAAGAAAGTTATGATGAAATGTTATATGCAAAGGCTCCACAGACGGAATTCCAAAGATACATTCGAGCATTTTGTTCTGGTGTGTTATTGCTTACATTAATGTTTAAGAAACTTCAATGTCCTTATGTGCCATTGAGTTGCAGGTTCAGATACCTATAAACATCACTTCGTACACAATCAACTGTGAAATCAAAAAAAAAAAAAGAAAAGAAAAGGGGTCTGGTGTCCTCATATTGAAATCAAGTGCTATTGAAACAATAATTCCTTTTTTGTTTTCAATATTGTTTGCTTAAAGTTATTTTATAGTAATTTATTTAGTATATATATATATATATACTAAAGTTATTTTTGTTTTCAATATCTCATGGGCATAGGGCCATAATCCACTGGCCCATGACACCTAGCTGGTGGCCGTATGCCCATGAAAATATAGTGGAGAATTCTTGGACAATAAGTACTAATCCATCTGGAACTGAAACACTGAAAACATGTCCGGCATGTGCTGCATACCTCCCTCTGTTTTTATGTACTTGACACTTTTAACTACATACCAAGGAAATCACATATTTGCTTGATGTCACTAAAATATCCTTTGCTAAAATCTCGATCATGCACTCAAAGGTAAAAAGGTGGTAGTACATGGTATCAGTTCACACATTTCAGGAAATTATTCCTTGGGATTGAAATTTTTTTTTAGGGGAATATGGAAATAGAGTTATAAAAAATAGTAATACCTGCTTTCTAGTTAATAGTTATTTAAAAACGGCTATTTCTAGCTATAGGTAACCATGTTTGCTTACATTGCTTGTTGATATTTATCCCGGAAAACTCTCACATCAAATCCTCTCTTTCATCAATATCATTAAAGATTCTGAGTCAAAGTTGTATGACCATCGGCCAAAGGCACTGGATAATGATAACTACTTAAGAGTATCGAAGATTCCCAAGAAAAAGGTTGGTAGAGGTGTTTGTATGTAGCAATTTGAGATTGAAATATACCCTGCAATCTCATTAGTCCTGTTTCAGGGAGCAAATTTTAGAGACCTTCCGGGAGTTATTGTAGGTCCTGACAACGTAGCTAGATTAGATCCAACAAAAAAGAGAGAACTTCTGCCATCTGGTAATCCTCTGGTAAGATGGTTGAGACAAACACCTCTGTGATCAATATACTTATGTGCACATTCAATTTTTATTATAAATGTGCCAATATATGATCTCTTATTTTATTTCAGGTTCTTGGCTGTACATTAACCTATGAGAAGGGTAAATCCCTAAGGTTGGTTTCAATTCAGTACAGTTTGTAGTATGTGTACAATTTTGCATTCATGCTTAACAGTTCATTACTGTTACATGTAATAGGCCATATGGTCGACTATGGTGGGATGATATAATTGGAACTGTGCTGACAAGTCCAAATTTTCGCATGCAGGTTAGCTGTTTTTTCTTTGTTCCGCTTTTCATTTTTGTTAGATGTATATGTATCTTTTGTAGCTTCCGCATTGTATAAGGACTTTTGTGCATATTTGTTCACACCTGTATATGGGCTTAGTGCCTCCATATTGAATACGAGTGTGATTCATAATAATTTCAATGTATATCCTTACATATTACCTTTCAGGCCTTGATACATCCAGCACAAGACAGACTCCTCACTATTCGTGAGACTGCTCGTTTGCAAGGATTTCCTGACAATTTCAGGTTTTATGGAACAGTCGATGACAGGTATTTTTTTTCCTTTTTCTTTTAAATATAAAATCTCACCTGTGGAGAAACTGGTTCCCATGATATTTCAGAATTTTCATTTTCCTAATAAATTGGTGTATATAAGATTCTGAACTGTCCAATGCTGCAACTTAGCACTAGTTCCAAGAAGGTTTTGTAATATATGTAGTGTAAGAGTTATCCTTCATGTCTGCAGGTATCGGCAGATTGGAAATGCTGTGGCCATACCCGTTGGCCGTGCACTTGGGTATGCCTTGGCCATGGCCAATCTTAACAAGACTGGGGATGATCCTATCATGTTGCTACCACCCAAGTTTGCATTCTCTCATGACTTACAGGGTCCTTCTAGTCCAAAAGGCATTTAGACTGGCCAGACCTATCAAATGACTCCTTGTTAGTTCACTTCAAGTCCATCTCAATCATGATACAGTTGGAACTGAAGCAGCCTAAGTAGGAAAAAGATGCTGGCTCGATGCAGCGACTGATTCTCATGAATAGCAATAGAATATACCCAAGATAGAAGGAATCTGGGTTCTCCAATCAGATAATTTTGACTATTGTTCCGATAATCTTCACTAATTTTATTTTTCATGTTGTAATAGCATTCTCATTGATGTAATTGGTATCAAATGCTTAGGTTGGGAGATGAAGTGAGTAATAGAGAAGGTGAGTCTTTTTCTGTGTAAAAAAAATAATGTACATACAAGATTGGTATATCAGGGGAGAGCATAAATGTGTTTACATCAAAAGATAGATATATCAATAGAATAAAATGCAATTTTTTCCTATGGCTGGTGGCGCATCAAAAGTGTTGGACGGCGGACAGGCTGGCGCGTCGAGACCTGGACCATCCGGAAAGATGTGTCCTATGTGACCAACATCAGGAGACGATCAATCATCTGCTGGTAGCCTGCCCTTTTGCCCGGGAGCTTTGGTTCAGGATACTATCTTTCTTCGGCCTACAAGCAGTATCACCTCAATCAACAGACATGGTCTTTGACGCATGGTGGGAGGCGGCATGGCATGCAGTTCCGGATCAGCAGAAACATGGTTTCAACCCGTTGGTCGCGCACGGAGCTTGGGTCATTTGGACACATCGTAATGGATGTGTATTTGATGGACTAACCCCAAGCTTGTCTCGGGCACTCATGGTTGTTCATGATGAAAGGCGCATTTAGGAGATGGCTGGGGCACGCGGTCTGTTTTCCCTTTCATTGTCAGTCATCGGAGCAGACTAGTAGGTGTTGTGTGTGCGTGTGTGATCATCTTTTTCGTCTAGTAACAGGCGCGGATGTAAAAGGAAAAAAGGGTGGTGTGTGTGTCATGTAACTCGGGTTCCTATCTCACTTTTCTTAATATAATGAAGCGTAGCTCTCCTGTATTTTTTGAGAAAAAAAATACATCATCATACTGATTTGTTGTAAGCAGCAAGTGAACATGAATAAATCATCTTCGCTAAGTCTACTCCAAATTTTCAGTGCCAAAGTGTAATGAGTCCATCTGTTTGATTGCGAACAACAAACTGTGGAATATTTATCTTACTGATATCCATAGCTATGTTAAAGTCGAACTACGATAGAATGACCCACACATAAGGAAACCGACCGAGTCGGCTTGATGCGCAAGGAAGTTATAGATAGACTTGCTATGATATGTCTTATAAATTACAAGGACTCTTCATGTATACCCTTGCTGACCGGATATATAAGACGCCAGGGACCCTCCTCATTGAAGGGAGACGACATCGTGACATCAGATCAATACAACACCACATACATGACATAGGATTTTTACTCTCGCCGAGAGGGCCCGAACGTGTCTAAATCGTTTTGTGTGCTAACCATCAAGTTCTTGGTTCCGTGCGTAGCTTTATAAATATATTGTCGAGATTAAGTCTCGACACAAACTTTCAGTGGTAAATAATCTGACTGAGGATCAAACTATATTCCTCTTGATAGACTCTGGTTACATTGGTTACCACTGAGTGATATGTGGCAACTATTGGTCAAGAACTTACATTTAGAATCTGTCGATCTACTTCAAATCACATATTTCCCCATTTAGTTACACCAAGTAATCAACTTAAAAACAAGAGGTCTAGAACTTTGATAGAGAGAAGTTCTCGGGTCTAGCTGCACTTGATAAAAGAGATTGAAGACTCGGATGGCTTGCAGTCGTGGGTTCTCGGGTTTTGAATACCTATTAAGGTGACATTTGTTAGCTGAGCTATATCATCATACACTATCCATGACTGCAACTCAGATCTAGGGATGGCAGTGGGTCGGGTCCGGTCAGGTGGAGCAAAAACCCACCCACCATGAAAGACATTTCAGGTGAAAATTGACACCCACACCTGCATCCACGGGTGGAATTGAGATCCACACCCGCACCACTGGGTTTCGGGTGGGTGTCGGGTGCCCGTCGGATTTCATATGTCATATAGAAAAAATATCTTAAAATAAATATTTTAACGAGATGAACACAAATATATAATGTCTATATATGTCACAACAATCAATAAAAATAAGTCATGGATATGTACTTAGGTAATTGTACATAAATTTTTAATATCTTAGTCATCACTCTCATTACATGTTTATTTATCTAGTGTTAGTTTATTATGAGATGAGAATAAATTTTATATGCGAGTATGTTTTGGGGCCCAACAAGTCGCCCGTGCGTGAGAAATAAAACTCACACCATACCCGTGTTTGTAAAATCGGATGCGGGTGACACCCATGGTTGAAGAATTAGACCCATGTCCATACCCGTCGGGTGCAAAAACCCATCGGCCCCTGCACCCATGGATGAAATTACCATCCCTACTCAGATCATAGCTCCTGGTAATTTTTCAAGAATCGAAAACCATGATATGAGGTTAAGAAGAAAAAATGTGTGAGATTTTAGTGAAATCAAGCTGTTGATATCAACCCAACATGGTTATCTTATCTATTGTAACATCCTAGTCTATTAGCATCCTGTAAAGTAGTAGTTTCAGCTCAAGAGGCCCAGAAGTGAAGTAAAGTTATGGGCCTAGTCCCACATTGGAAGTTTAGGTGGGCGAAGATCAGCATATAATCCTTGTTGTCCCAATCATAACACCTCCGGATTAACCATTTTACATGAAGCGGGGACAAAAGCATAAGAGGGATATTATGTATGAATGTGCGTGCCCGCCCCAAAGGTGAGCTAGGATGGTAAGCGGACTTTGGACGCGGAACGTTACATATATGTCAATTACTTTAGATTGATGACCTCGAATTGTTGCCTCTATTTGGCGTATTAAAAAGGCCTAGGTACTAACCTATAAGGAGTCTTTAAACAGCTTATTGGTGCAGTATGCTCTAACCTGAGTAATCTTCCCATTTGTAATGTTGAATGTAAGCATAAATAGATCATAAGCTGTCAGGGATGGATATTAACGGTGACATGTGGCGTAACTAAACCCACAAAAACAGTAGTCTCTGGCCTGACACACGGACCCAGAGAAATCACACCAACGGTTGGGAGATCACCAACTGTTGAAACATCAAACAGCTATGTCATTTTCTATCCCTAAAACTTTGTCTATTTCGCATTATGTTCGATACTTTCATGAATGTTGGCTTCTCTCGGTGATTCCCGACCTCTCCTCAGGAGGACGACAATCACTCGGGGGCTAGAAAGCATATGATACTTCACCTTGTCGAAAACAAAAACTTTCGACCCATCCCAATTTTAACTATGATGAATCAAAAAGTAAGTTGAAAGAAACTCTACGTAACGCCTAGCGCCCTAGCGGTTACGACAACAACACTCATCGGAATGGCTAAGTTTCGAGAGGCTCGGGGACTAACACTTCGCGAATCAAAACAAAAGAAAGGGGAGCGGTCATCGACAGCCGAAACGAAAGACGCACGAGTCTTAAACATCTACATCACAATTTTTGGGCATGATGACCCAATGTCAAACGAGAACCACAACTAACTATTCTACTTCAATCAGGGGAGCACGTACTCCTAAAACTTTATAGGCAGGGCACGTCACCAGGACCCCACCGCAACGCAAGCGTGAGCATTGGCTCAAAGGACATGAGGTAAGTAACGAATCAAATGACCTCACGGTATTCAACCAGCATAGGTAGGATGGGATAAGAGGCTGAAACTGCCTCGACGGCCAACCTCAGCCGAGGTTCGAAGGCTGGCCCCTTGACGGGTTTGACAACTGCCTCGAGCAAACACCAAGTGAGGGGCAACGAGCGATGGACCCGCTAGCGGTTAGTTCCTTGGTGCCTCGGCACTAAGGGCATCATAAGTTGTGTTTGAGTCCTGCTCCAACTCGAGCGCTGGTATTTCACCGTAGAAAGGCATCAAGCCCTCGGGACCGATCAAACGGACCCGAGAACTAGTGGAGATGGATAAGAAGGATCTATGAAGTCGCCACCAGCTGGTCCATCGAAACCCCTTGGATGGAGAACCGGGGCTTCACTAACAAAACCATCAATAGCTCACCGAGCACCGCGTTTCAGCCCCTGAGGTAAAACATGGCCCGACTCTACCCTTCATCCCACAAAAAGGACATGGACTGGGGAAAACGAAAAAGATGAAACGACCGCTCGACCAATCCCATCGCAATGTGCAGGGGCTCAAGGGTCAGGATCGCACGGCCAATGACACAATTTTAGACAAAGCGCGATTCTACGATTCACCATTTGGCTCGGGGGCTACACCCGGCGGGTGCGCTTGCACGCACTAGGCGACCCGGAAACAACCCACAAAGGTGAAATGTCTTGCACGAGGACGGCCGATGGACCCCCCCCCCCTAAACGACTCAACGACTCGCGTGGCACTCGAGGGGCTACTTAATGCACCCAAGGCTTCTCTAGTTATTTGAGCTATTCTTGTTGGAAGAAGTTGTTGCAATGATTTAAAAGTTGAAGGTGATGACAGTTGGAACAACTCTTTTTTTTTTCTTGAATACGAAGAAGAGCTTTGTATCATTGTATTAAGATGGAAAGAGCCGACCCCTTACAAACGACGCTTCCTCACTCCGGGCCGAGCCATGAGGGGCTGAGTTACAAGTTCAATACGGTTGCACTTCTATAAAACACACTATAGGGTAAGACCTGACCTACTCAGCTAGTTAGAAGGCTAACCAGCTACACCCTCCTGTCCCTGACCCAATTCTTTCAAACCTCGGGCTCCAGCAAGGCCCCATAAGTGGCACTCTTCCCTGAAAACGCGAAGGAGTTCGTTCATACTAGGCCATGCACCGTCAAAGACACATGAGTTGCGATGCTTTCATATGACCTAAGCTCTCAAGATGATGGAGGAATTGAGACCTTTTCTTGTGTTCTTCGGCACTCTAGTGACAACTTTCTCCACCATTGAGGTAAGGATACCTCATGTTGACTCGGCAGTTTGTCCGGGACCCCAAGCGGTTCCAAGATGTGAAACCAAAATTCTCGGGAGAGCACACATGTGATGAGAAGGTGCTGCACATCTTCGTCTTCTTTGTCACACAACAGACATTTAGATGGGTGAGGGAGACCTCATTTTGCAAGCCTGTCCATTGTCCAACACCAGTTACGAATGGTGAGCCATAGAAAAATTTTGCATTTCTGTGGTGCCCATGATTTCCATAGTCGCCGCCAATGCTCAAATAGGATGGCGCTGTTGAAGAAGGCACAATAGACAGACTTGGAGGAAAATTGGCCTGAACTATCAAACCGCCATGTGTATATCTTCAACTTGTGAAAGGTGCATTTCCAGTAGTACATCCCACAATTGAAAATATTCAAATAGCCCGATCATGGACAGTCTGCCCTGTGTGTCTGTAGGCCACGATTGATCAAACATACCTTGTGCGACCGTGCTTCGTTTGTGAGTTTTTAGTGGAACCACCTAGAAAACCAAGGGGACCAAGTCCGCCACTGAGCACACCATGATCCATTTGTCCATCCAAAAGAACGTGTTTTGACCATCTCCTACATGTGATTCCATGACAATAGTAAATAGTGTTCATGAATTTGGATGCACATGTATGTCGAGCCCCTTCCAAGCGCGAATGGATTTGTTTTCTCAAACCAAAGCCATTGGATTTGAAGGGCCCAGCTCATGATCTCAAGGTTGAGAATGCCAAGCCCTCCCAGGTCCAAAGGCTGCTGCACTTTATCCAATGCAACTAGACACGATCCACCGTTGACCTCTTTGCGTCCTTTCCATGTAAATGCCCGACGTAGGTTATCAATTGCGCAGATGAACCATTTAGGGGCATTGATGGCAATGAGAACATAAATTGGTACAACTGAAAGAATGAAGCGCACCTATGTGACATGGCCTGCCATATTAATAAGGGACAATTTCCATCCAGGAAGCTTGTCTCCAATCTTTTCGACCCAAAGTAAAAGATCTGCCGTTTTTAATCTGTTGTTAGAGACCGGCAGCCCCAGATATGTGCAAGGAAAGCTCGACGTGCAAGGTAAGGTGTTGGTAACTGTGTCTAATTTAGCTTCCTCACATCTGATCGGAACCACACAACTCTTTTGCAAGTTGGTTTGTAAACCAGAAGCTTCCCCAAATTTAGCTAGAATTTCTATAGTCAAGTTCATCTCTTGTTCAGGACGGATGAATAGAGCCACGTCATCCGCATATAAAGAAATCCGCTGCAGCGGGTTGTGTCGAGTCAAAGGTGCAAACAAGCCAACTTCTCCGGCCTTGGTGAACGGACTATTTAGGACATCCATGACAAGAATAAAGAGCATACGAGAGAGCGGGTCACCTTGACGGAGGCCACATTGATGACGTATCTCGCTGCTTGGCTCACCATTAATCAACACTCTTATCGATGATGTTTCCAATATATTCCGGATCAGGTTGCACCATACAGGACCAAACCCCAAGTGTGTTAGAATGTCCAACAAGAAAGCCCATGAGACTGAGTCAAATGCTTTTGAAATATCCAACTTCAAGAAGAGACCGATGTTTTGGTTTAGTGAAGGAGCTTAATATTCTGCTGCACCAAAATGAAGGTGTTGTGGATGCATTTACCACGGATGAAAGCGCTATGGTTAGCTGCGACCAGCATGTTGAGAAAAGGGGCTAACCTGTTCGCCATCACCTTTGTCACCAATTTAGCGAAACTATGAATCAAACTTATTGGTCAAAAATCTTTGGCAAGAAGGCTCCCGCTTTCTTGGTATAAGGGTGAGGTAAGCTGAATTCAGCAACCATAATTTTCTTGCATCCCCCTGCCGCAATGTGATAATCACAGCCATGAACTCTGCTTTAATCAGTGGTCAACAAGATTTATAGAACCTCCTTGTGTAGCCGACGGGTCCGGGCGCTCTATCCGCAGGTAAGGTTTTTATAGTGGCCCAAACCTCGACTTTTGTGATTGGCGCCTCTAACACCGAGAGATCAATAGTTGTCGAAAGTTTTTGGAGGTGTGCTGCTTGAATTAGCTGTGCTGAAGACACGGACATGGCTAAGGGAGCCGAGAGCACCATTCAGGGAGAGAGACAGAGAGAGGATGACGAAGCTGTTTGGTTGTTCAGGCCACGAGGTAGACGGGAAAAATACGTAGGATTGGCTTCGGTAGAAGGGTGCACCGATGCCCTTTATGTGTGCAGGCACACGGATCGGCACACGCTGCAGGCACAGGGAAGCCGCAGCCGTTGGGACCTCTTTTTGTTAAAAAATGCAATATTTAAAGAAAGACAACAATTTGGCAAGAGATGCTCTAATAACTGAGCAAACTGAAACTAATATTCCCACTGATTATTCCATAGCTGTATGTTGCCCGTGCTTACATTATCTAAAAAAGAAAACAGAATGTTGCCCGTGCTTAGCCACACGTTGGCTTTGATAGGTAGTCCAACCAGACAGTCCCGGAACTTTCCAAAAAATTACCATCCAGATAGCTTTATGTTGGATTCGTAAATAACATCTAACAGAAAACCCAAATATTACCATCTTAATATTAACTCTTTCAAAATATTCAGCAGAAGAAAATACTCGGAAGGAAAGTGAAAGGATAAAAGAAAACTTCTGCCTCTCGGATTCAACTGTTCCTCTGTTTTGACCCCATATACTCCTCCATTCTGGATATACTGTCGTTCCCACAGCCAAATATGAACTGCAGCTAGTGCAATTCAGCTGTCTTAAACGACATCATCTAACAAATGGAGGAGTATCTAACATACCAACATGAGTAGCATTAGTACTACCTTTCTTCTGGACGCTATCAGAAAAGAATTCCGTAGCAGACGAGAAAAAAACGCTATGTGTCAGAAAAGAATTAGAGTCCCAGTTAGAACGGAATTATGGAATGCATCCACATAGAGTTCAGGTTCCTGCTGCATCTGATCAAGAGTCGGTTCTTTATACTTGTTTATTACTTCCAGGTCTATAAAACTAGGGGAGGAGCGCCACGCCAAGAGATAACAGAGGCCCACCGCCCCGCCTCAACCATCGATCTCGAGACAAAACAGATCGAGTTGAATTGAAAACCACGGGCCACCGCATCTAGCAACGATGGTTGGGCAAGAGGAATCGGTTGAGGATGAGTATCCTCATGAAGCGCAAGGAAACGACGATCCTGGAGAAGCAGGCCGGGAAGCGCAAGCCGGAGGAGCCCAGTACTGATCGCAGGAAGAAGCGGTGGAAGCGTTCGATCCAGGAGATGCTGCAGCTGGCGCAGGAGAAGATCGACAAGTGCGACGACGCGCAGGAGGTTGAGAGGAGGATGCAGGTGGTGCAGCACCTGAGGCGGCAGGAGGAGAAGCTCGACGAGGAGGACGATGATGCGTGGGCAGCGGCGCATCCTCCCAAACGGGTGCCGGAGCAAAAGATCGCCTACTACAGGTCGGTCATGGACAAGGATGACATGCCGCCACTCCTGCAGGAGAGCATCGCGCGGTTCTTCCCGGGAGGCCTCGACGCGATGAGGAAGATGAATGAACAACTTCTTGAGGGATACAAAACCCACAAGAAGCTCGCGGCAGCGATCGTCGACGAGCACGAAGCCAATGGCTACGTCGAGCACTTGGACCCCGAGGACTTCGAACTTACCCCGGAACTTCGGAGTCTGATATTCGGACCATATGGTGACCAGAATGCTTAGCTTGATATCAACTGGTTCTTTTTTAATATTCTGCCTATTTTCTTAATTTTAGTTTCCTGCAGGCGACTAGTTAATGTGCATATGGCACTTCTGCTATAGTTTATCATCCATATTTTGTCTATGTTGAATTCTCCCTTGAATGATACTAATTGTGTTAATCTTAGCTAGCTAATTGTTGAACAGTATTTTTAATCTGCAGTATGAACTTCTCAGCCACATTGAGCTCATCTACTCAAGCCTTATAGCGAGGTACTTTCTCAATCCACATTGACCTCATTTTCTCAAGCCTTATAGCGAGGTACTTCTTTTTATAGAGGAAACATACTTTCATCATGATGCTTGTGTATGCTATATATGATATTACGTGAAGCAGATTGATCATGCATATATATATCAAAAGTGGGGTTGTAGAAATTGTTTCTCTAACCTAACCTTCCTATGTTATTGATCTTACCCTAAAACTTTCAGAATCTTATATTGGGTGACGAGAGTGAGTGTTACCATGATGTACTCTCAAGGGCCTGAGGCACAGTAGCAAAGGCCACTTGCCAGAACACTCCCACTCAGGGTTCCACCCCTGAGGGTCGCACTGATTTTTAATATTACTAGCACTTTATCCGTGCGTTGCTATCCCAGAAACAATAACTGTAATTGCAATTTGATGTACATCTCCATGTTTAGGAATCTAAATTTGAGTACATGTTGATGGATAGTAGTTCAAGACTGTGGAATATGTAATCAAACTATTTTTAGTGGGCACAAAGTCCTTCCATGGTGTTGAATTTCAGATTGGATCTGGTGAGGGGTCAGACAAATGGTTAGATGGACTCGGTGCATTGGATGAAAAGGTCCTAATAGTTGATGACGTGGGGGAGAACACTTCATGATTCATATTATTGACCAGATCTCTGCATTGGGCCCCGTCTACCTGCATCAGATGTTTCCATTTGAGAGGTTCATATATGTATTGAAACGCTATGTATGTACTCGTTCACATCCAGAGGGTTCTATGATCGAGGGCTACACAACTGAGGAGATCATCAAATGTTGCTCAAATTACATTAATGATGGTAGCAGATCAATTGGTCTTCTCGTGTCTCGTCATGAGGGTAGATTATGTAGAAGAGGTACGAAAGGACATAGATCATTCATCGACCATGACTTCAAACGAGTGGACCAAGCACATTTCAGCGTATTGCAACAGACACAGATTATGGGACCGTACTTTGAGAAACATCTGTTAGAGCTCCGCCGGAACAACAAGGATGCGATGAATAAATGGATCATAGACGAGCACAAGCGCTCTTTCACATCATGATTTAGCTCCCTAGACCTTCCAAGTAGTGAGTCCATGGAAGAGAAAATGTTGAGAAAGTTAGCTAACCACCTGAGAAGAACCGTGGTTACCTTTCAGGCTTACGATATCAATGGTTTTACCTTCTACACCCAACAGAAGGATAAGAAGAGCAAGTGTCAAAACAGCGGTGTTTGAGTAGAAGCCATTGACGAAGAGGACCAGACGACCTCGTATTACGGGTACATTGAGGAAATATGAGAACTAGAGTACGGTGCAAATTTACAGGTTCTCATATTTAAATGCAAATGGGTGAAGCACCCCAATGGCATCGAGGAGGATGAATATGGTTTCACAATTGTTGATCTTAACAATATTGGTCACAAAGATGAGCCTTGGATACTTGCCAAGACCGTGGAACAGGTGTTTTATGTACTTGATCCAAAGGATGAAAAGAAATACATTGTTGTTCTAGGTAAACAAAGAATCGTTGGAGTGGAGAATGTGGAAGATCAAGATGACTACAATCAATATGACGAGGTGCCATGTTTCATAGATCCGAAAAATTTTAAAGTCTTAGAAGCAAGACTCTCCTTTGTTGGCAGAATACCCTACATGCGCACCGATCACTGCCAAGGAAAAGTCGTTCAAGGCTAACTCAAGCATCATGTAATTTTATTTTGTTAAGTATCTATTATTATTCAAACCTTCTATTATGTTCGATACATTTTATGTTTATTTGAAAATAATTATTGTGTAACTTATTTATATTTAAGATGCGATCAGACAATAGTACATGTCCATGACTGAAAATATAATGTTGAAAAAGTATAGGGGTGTTTCTACAAAAATCTAGGACCAAAACAAAATTTAATTTTTTAGAAAATGAATAATACTTTTTAAAAAAAAAGATAGAATATAAAGTTTTATACAATTTAATTCTTTTATTATTCGAACCTTGTGTTATATTTTATGTAATTTATAGGTATATGAATATAAAGTTTTTGTATGTTATCCAGGACCAAAGCAGAATATATATTACTGCTAGGGGCTTTTCTGTAAAAGAACAAGGATCTAGGAATATTGGAAAAAGAATCATACAATTAAAAAAAATAGCGGCGGTTCAAAATGCCAACCGCCGTTAATTGTTTGTAGCGGCGGTCGGCTTTGTGAGCCGCCACTACAAAGCACCCTCCCCCTTATAAAGCAAGGTCGTGGTGGGCCTTAACCCTAACCCCAGTGCTGAACACACAGACGGCGTCAGGCTGCCGAACTCTCTCTCCCCGAGCGCCGCCGCCTCCTCTCCTCGTCGACGGCCGCCACGGGCCCCCTCCTTGTCCCCGACCACCGCCGTGTTGGTCCTCCTCGACGACCGCCTCTGAGCGCGCATGCGTCCTCCTCATCCACGATGCGTGTACAGGCCTCCTCCCCTCCCCGCACGACGGCGCGCTCGTCGCGGCCTCCCCTTCCCAAGTGCGGGCCTCCTCCTCCTCCCGCTCGTCCGACGAGCTCCGGCCGCAGCGTGGAACGCCTCCCCGACCCCGGCCGCCGGGTGGGCCTCCTCCTCCTCTCCTCATTGACGGCCGCTATGCCCCCCCCCTCCTCATCCCCGAGTGCTGCCGCATGGGCCCCCTCCCCCTCACCGACGGTCGCGCGCGCCTTTACTCTGGTAAGCGCCACCGCCACCTCGACGACCGGTGCCTTCTCTCTGGTAAGCGCCGCCGCCACCTCGACGACTGCTACGTGGTCCTCCTACTCCTGTCTGACCACGACCGTCGCGTGGGCCTCCTCCTCCTCTGCTCGTATTGAGGTGCTCTCGGTATGCTCTTATTCTACTGCATTCATGTGCTCTGGTATGCTCTTTTTGTGAATTGCTTAATCTCTGTCATGCCATACTTGTCACTATGTGATCTTCATTTCCGTTGTGATGGTGCGGCCGACCTAGCAGTGCTCACTGTTGCTATACTTGTCACTGCTGCCTCATGAATATTGGAATCAACTAGAATTGCTTAATCTCTGTCATGCTATACTTGCCATATGGTTTTGCTGTATCATGAATATTGGAATCAAGTAGAGCAAATTGGAATAAGCATTTCTTGCTTTTGCTATCTTCAACATCTGAGAATTGGTGCTGCTTGGGTTATTTTTTATTTTTATTGTAGCATCAATTGTTGCTGCCCTGGTTTGTTCAAATTGAATGGTGTATGAAATGCTAGTTTGGTTTAAACTGATATTAGTTTTCCTCTTCTCTTTTCCAAGTGATACACTACTTCTCGCCACTAGTTGTGCTATCAGAGGGCCTTGAATATCAGAAAACACTAGTCAAGATGTGCTATCCCTCTACTATTTCTTTTTCAGCTTATATTGGTGCTATCCCTCGCCACTAGTTGTGTTATCCCTCTACTGTTTCTTTTTCAGCTTGTATTGGTGCTGCGACACTCCCTCTACCTTTAGTCATGTTTTTTCTTGTAATTTGTACTTAATATCATGCTGAAAATGCTCACTTTATATATACTAGGATCTGAGAATTTAAGATGTGGCCTATAAGTTCCCCATACATCCAACTGATACAACCAACATCGGCATTTGAAGGGTTTACTAGCAATAAAACATAGGTCCCTTTGTGAGTGGGCTAGTTCGAGAGCACCATATGAGTCCAATGTTCTAAAGAAAGATGATGACTATGCATTAGGGTTTACATAAGACATTTTATACTATCCATTGAACATTTTGATGAGATGTTGTATATATTCTGCGATGACATATTGAAAATATCTGTGATGAGATGTTGTAAATTTTTATGTGCAGAATCTATGATTTCTGTATATTTGCTTTATTTTAATTTTTTTTGGAAAATAACAAGTAGCGGCGATTGAAGATATCAACCGCCGCTACTAATAGCTAACAATAGCGGCGGTTGATGTTGTCAACCGCCGCTACTAATGCTTCTGTAGCGGCGGTTTGTTTTGACGATAGACCACCCGCCGCTACAAATGCTTATTTGTAGCTGCTTTTGCGTAGTGGCGGGGTGGCCTGCCCGTCGTTACAGGGCTGTATGAACCGCCGCTACAGGCCGTATGAAAGCACGGAAAAAAATTCCCTGGACACCATCCGCAGAACCATTCTTGTTTTGTCCTAATCTTGATGCATGCCGTGTGGACGCATCCTCCATCCGACGGCAGGGAGCCGATCGAAACCCCATTCGTCTATCACAAAGGCACGGCTCGTAGTTGGCAGCTCCGAGTTACTTGCATCCATCGACTCCTGTGCTGACTTTTGCTTTCTAGGCTCAGCCTCCCTGCGATGCATAGTGGAGACAGACCTTCTTGCCTGAAGGTCGGACAAGCCTCTCCTATGCAGTCTGCATCTAAGGTTCTTCAGTGGCGAGCTCGAGTCGAGGCCTTCAACTTGAGGTGCTCGAGGGTGTTAGATGTATATGTATTCTTGTAGTTTTCCCTTTGTAGAAGGGTTTTTGTGCATATTTATCCATACCTGTATATGTATGTGTTCGGACATAGAGCCCTCATTATGAATATAAGTGCTATGCATAACACAGTATTAGAGCTAAGGTTAGGTTTTCCTGTCTCCTAGTCGCCATCATCAATTTTTTCATACGAGCACTTGCGGATGGCCTGAGTTATTCATCATTGCCGTTCTTCTTCCTTGGGACGAGCCGCTAGAACCTCGCCACTAGGAGCCACTGCTGACGCTCTTCATCACGAGCGGAGCCTACCGGCGTTGCCTCTTCATCACGCGTGGAGCTCTTCTCGCTGCTGGGAGCCGTCGGGAGTCGTTGTCGTTGCTCGGATCCGCTGCTGATTGCGTTGATCTGGATTTAAGCCTGTCGGTGTGATCTAGTTTTGAGCTGGTAATTGGCTTGGTCGACGGCTTGGCTCAGCCATCGGCTCGTTCAGTCGTCGGCTTGGCTCATTCAAATTTGGCTCGGCTAATCCAAGTCGGCTCGACTCATCGGTTGTTGGCTCGCCTCTTCTGTCATCAGCTCGGCTTGTCTCGTAGGCTCAGCTCATTATAAAAAAAAAGAGGAATACTATTTTTTTCTGTTGGCTTTTATGCGACTTGTCTTGTCGTTTTTCTTACTGCCAGGAACTTTTTTAGTAGGGTACTCAATTAAATAAAAATAACTGCAGCTTGTGCCTGTTTCCTCTGCGCTCACGTCATCGCTTGCCGTCGCTCCTTTTGCGCTCTCGCCGTCGACATGGCTCCTCCATCGTCTTCATCCAGTGGGGTTGCTATTCTCCACTGTCCGGTGCTTTTCAATGGCATCAACTATCATGATTGGGTTCCTCGTCTTCGGATTCATATGTGTGGTCCACGTCTTTGGGATTTTCTTACTGGCGAGCTTTCCTATCCGCCTCGTCCAATGGCTCCTACATCGCATGTGCTTCCAGTTGCGCCTGTTCTTTCGACAATGGCCACTGATGCTGAGATGACGGTGTATAACAAGGCACTTGCTGATTTTGATGATATTATGAAGAAGCTACATGGTGATTATGAGGATCATATGACATATTATGAGTCTCAGTACGCTGCATACAAGACATGGGTTGATGAGGATGCTCGAGCTGATGCTATTCTTGTTGCTAGCATGGAGGATCAGTTCTCTACGGATATTATTGAGTTTGAGTATACACATCAGATACGGGCTTTTCTTCGTGAGCGTTATGGGCCCTCTAGACAGTCCACCTTTCTTGTTGCTATTCGTCAGGAGCAGCTTGTTCGATAGGGTGACTCCACAGTCTATGAGTTCTATGATCTGATATCTGGCTTGACACTCTTAACCCTCAGTTGTCTTCTAGCATGTGTGAGTCCTGCCTGAGTCAGAAGAAGGCAATGGAGCTTTGTCACACTTATGACTTCTTGACTCGCCTTCGTGATGAGTATGAGCCATGTCGTGCTCAGTTGCTTGCTCACCACCCTTGTGTCTCTCTGATGGATGCTCATGCTGATGTTCGGAATGAGGAGATTTGTCTTCATGAGGCTGGTCTGCTACTGGTTCCTTTAGTGTTGGATGCTCATTCTTCAGCTCCTCCTCATGTGGTGCCTTGTTCCACGACGCCTTCTTCTAGGAGTCAAGCTGGCTCCAGTACTCTTCAGTGTGACTATTGTGGTAAGGAGGGACATATGGAGTCTTATTGTTTTAGGAAGGAGAGGGTGATAGAGGCTCAGGCTCGTTGTTCTTCACAGGATACTGGTAGTGTTAGTGCCGGAGGCTCTAAGAGGGGTTCTGCTGGTTCGGACACACAGGAGATCCTCATGTTACTATGTCGCCTTGTGCCCTCTGCACCAGGGGCTGTTGGTTTTGTGACTCAGTCTTCTGTACTCTTAGGTTTTGTTGCGGCTTCTTAGTCTTCCACTGAGGGACCTCGTTCCTCTTCTACTCCAGGTACTTGTCCATGGATTCTTGACTCTGGTGCTTCTTTCCATATGACTCCATACCGCACTTGTCTCTCTTCCATGGTTTCTCCATCTCGTTCTTGTTTTGTTCATATAGCCGATGGATCTCCTCTTCCTGTTGTAGGATAGGGTACTCTATTATGCAATTCTCCTCTTCCTGTTCTTGTCTTGTTTTGTTCATATAGCCGATGTTTCTTGTGTTCCTTATCTGACCATGCAGCTTATGTCAGCTAGTCAACTTACTGATCATGATTGTCGTGTGATTCTTGATCCTGATTTTTGCTATGTTCAGGATCGTTGCACGTGTCAGGTGATTGGTTTTGGCCCCCGGCACCATGATTTACAGCGTCCTTGGGAGCTGGACTGGCCTCATCTTCCTTCCACTCCGTTTGCCAGTCTGGTTGGCTCCAGTTTGCTGCACCGTCGACCTTGTTCCACTATGATTCATCGTGGTCTTTTAGGGTCCGTTTCAAGTCATGAGTCTTTAGATCAATGTCAGGGATGTCGATTAGCCAAGCAGATACAACTTCCCTACCATTCAAGTGAGTCAGTGTCTCAGCGTCCTTTTGATCTTGTTCATTTAGATGTATGGAGTCTAGCTCCTTTTGTTTCTAAAGGGGCATCAATATCAGATACTTTTTAGAGATGATTTTTCTCACCACACATGGATTTAATTTATAAAACATCATATTGAGGCTTTATCCATCTATAAGACTTTTACTGCTATGATTCACACTCATTTTGACAACTCCATTCGTGTTTTTCGTGCTGACTCTATAGGAGAGTATCTTTCTCGAGCTCTTCGCCAAGTTCTTTCGGAGCATGGCACTCTTGCTCAGTTTTCATGTCCTGGTGCTCATGCCTAGAATGGTCTTGTGGAGCGCAAGCATCATAAAATTCTTGAGACTATTTGTGCTCTTATGCTCGCTTCTTGTGTGCCCCCTCATTTTTGGGTTGAGGTTGTTTCTACTGCCAACTATTTGGTTAATATTCAGCCTTCGCTGGCCCTTCCTAGAGGGATTCCTTATGAGCATCTTTGTCACCAGTTTCTACACTACTCGAGTCTTCATCATTTTGGTTGTGTGTGTTATATGCTTCTTGCCCCTCGTGACCGCACTAAGTTGACTTCTTAGTCTGTTGAGTGTGTTTTTCTAGGTTATAGTGTTGAGCATAAGGGATATCATTATTGGGATCCTGTTGGTCGTCGGATGTGGATTTCTCAGGATGCTGTTTTTTGACGAGTCATGTCCTTACTTTCCTCGTCCATCTTTGGACACCTCCCCTGCATCTTTAGTTGACCCACTTTCATTCTTGACTTTGCCTGATACCTCTATTATCAGTACATGCCCGATGTCTTCTTCACTAGTGCTGGTACCTTCTCCCATGGTAACTTCCACATTGGTGCCGACATCTTCTCGTGAGGTGTCTTCTTTACCGATGTCTTCTTCTAGAGAGTCTTCTTGTGGTCCTTCTATGGACCCAAACTATTTTGTGAAGCCACCATTGACACAGGTCTATACCCGATGAGTTCATCTATCCTCTGTTGAGCCCTCTTCTGTTGATGTGTCACTCTCACCTGATAAGCCATCTTTTATGTTGGACGCATCTTCTTTGGTGGATTCTTTGCCTGAGCAGTTTATCAGACGTGGTGATCATATTCGTCAACGTCCTAATTTTTATTCTTTTGGTGCCTATTCTACTACGGTTCTTTCTGAACCCACCACTTATCGTGATGTTGTTCTTCATCAGGAATGGTAGCATGCTATGGTTGAGGAGATTGCTATCCTTGAGCATACGTGTACATGGGATTTTGTTCTCCTTCTAGCACATGTTCGTCCTATTACCTGTAAGTGGGTCTATAAGGTGAAGACCCACTCTGATGGTTCTCTTGAGCGCTATAAGGCTCGTCTTGTAGCTCGTGGCTTTAAGCAAGAGTATGGTCGTGACTATGATGAGACCTTTGCGCCTATAGCTTGTTGTGGCCTCTGTTCATGAGTCGTCCATCTCTCAGCTCGATGTCAAGAAATTCCTTTCTTAACAGTGAGTTACCTGAGGAGGTGTATATGCATCCACCACCTAGGTGTTTTGTTCCTAAGGGTATGGTTTGTCGTTTTCGTCGCTCACTTTATGGCCTAAAGCAAGCTCCTCGTGCTTGGTTTTAGTGCTTTGCTTCTATGATCACTGCTGCTAGGTTTTTTTGACAGTAATCATGATCCAGCTCTTTTTGTTCACACATCTGCTCATGGTCGGAATCTTCTCTTTCTTTATGTTGGTGATATGATCATTATTGGTGATGATTCTGAGTATATAGCTTTTCTGAAGGCGTATCTCAGTGAGCAGTTTTTTATGTCTGATCTTGGTCCTCTTTGTTACTTTCTTGGGACTGAGATTTCCTCTACACCTAAGGGGTTCTATCTGTCTCAATAAAAGTACATTAATGACCTTCTTGATTGTCCTTCTCTCACTGATCATCGCACTGTTGAGACTCCTATGGAGCTCAATGTTCACCTTTGTGCCGCTGATGGTGAGCCTCTCCTTGATCCTACTCGCTATCGTCATATTGTGGGAAGTCTTGTTTATCTTGGTTATTCGTTCTGATATATCGCATGTTATGCGTATCCCGAGTCAGTTTGTTTCCGCTCCCACCCAGCTCCACTATATCAGTTGCTTCGAGTCCTACGTTATCTTTGTGGAACTATATCACATCGCTTGTTCTTTCCATGCTCCAGCGCTTTACAACTCCAGGCATATTATGATGCTACCTGGGCTAGTGATTCCTCTAATCGTTGCTCTTTTTCTGCTTTTTGTGTGTTTTTTGGTGGTTCTCTCATTGCTTGGAAAACTAAGAAGTAGATAGCAGTTTCTTATTCAAGTGCAAAGGCTGAGTAGCATGCTATGGCTCTTGTGACAGCAGAGGTTACTTGGTTATGGTGGTTGCTTGAGGATTTCAGTGTTTCTGTTTCTATGTCGACTTCTCTTTTTTCTGACAGTATAGGTGCTATCAGTATGGCTCTTGATCCTTGAAGGTGCATCTAGGCCCCTAATTTTATTTTGGTGATTGGCGTCAATACAATTAAGAATGGACTAATCTTTAATAAGCATGTGTGTAGATTATGGTACAAAGTTTGGTGATTAAATGCATAGAAACAAAAAGGAAGAAAAGAAGATGGCAAAGTGCTTCAAGATGAAAGTCAAAATATGCTCAAGAATGAAGTTCATAGAGTTTTATTTTAAATCTTGAGTATAGGACAAGCGGTACTATTAAGAGGGACATAAAAGTGTGAAGCGGGAAGTGTAAAATTCCCCTTTCCAGGCCAAACAAAATTTTCCAGGACAAAATCATCGGACTTGTCCAACCCATCGGACAAGTCCATCGGACTCTAGTAGCTCTGCCATTCTGGGTCGTCGGACATGTTTGACGGTCATTGGACTTGTTCGATGACCAGAGAAAAGTCCGACGCATCGAACATTTTCATCGGAGTACAGTTTTCCTGCCACCCTATTTTTATCGGACTTGTCCGAGCCATCGAACAAGTCCATCAGATTCCAGTTCCTCTGCCCCTCCTGTGCCATTGGACATGTCCGATGGCCATCGGACTTGTTCGATGACCATCTTATCTGAGGGATCGGACAAGCCTGTCGGACTCTAGTTTCTGCGCCACCTTGATTCATCGGACATGTCCGATGACCATCGGACTTGTGGACACAGATCTCAGAAATCTGGTCTCCAATGACTCTTTTCCCCATTGGGCTATAAATAGATCATCTCTTCGCCCTTTGGCCGGTTGGTCACTCATTCCACTCAAAAACTCTCTCAAGCTCACTTTGTTATCCCCAACTCTCCTCCCTTGCTTCCACTCTTGATTTGTGAAGGGATTGAGAGAAAATTGAAGTGCTCCATCGACTCTAAGCTTCCATCCTCTTGAGCACTTGGTTCATCCTCACCGCCGATGACTATTGTGTTTGTTACTCTTGGGGATTCATTCCATAGACGGTTAGAGGTACCCGTAGAGCTCCCAACTTGTGTGGTGACGCCTCGGGAAGTTTGTATTGACCCCTCCTTTGTGGAGTTTTTAGTGAAAAACCAAGTTTGATCTTTGTGTCACTTGGAGAGGTTAGGGTTGAAAGAGACCCGGTCCTTCGTGGATCCCTCAACGAAGACGTAGGCTTCTTTGTGGAGCTGAATTTCGGTGAACAAATCTTGTGCCTCACTTGTGCTTTAATTACGTGTCTTTCATTTACTTGTTCTTGCTCATAAACTTGCTAGTTAGGGTTTGCTTCGTATCTCTTAAATTAACTTGTGTAGGTTGCTTGCTAGTTGCTCTCCTTATTTTTACAGCTTCTCTTTGCTTGTATTCACTTGCTTCTAGCTTGCGTTGCACTAGTTTTAATATTTACCCGGCCAATCTACTTTTCTATCTCATGCCATCGGACAAGTAATCGGACTTTCCCCACAATCATCGGACAAGTCTGACACTACGCATTTAACTTTTATTATTAAGTGAATTTCAGGAATAATTGCCTATTCACCCCCCCCCCCCTCTAGGCACTTTCAATTGGTATCAGAGCCGGATCTTCTTGAAGGCTTAACCGCTTGAAGATAAAGATCGCATTGAGCAAGGGTCCGGTAGACTCCCCTACTTTGATGGACAATTTTATGATCGTTGGAAATGCAAGATTATGATGTATTTGGAATCCATGAGTCCTCATGTTGCAAATATAACCGAGAATGGTTTTTTGTGGGAAAATAGAGACAATCTAACCCGTAAGGATCAAATCAACATTCATCGCAATGCCATGGCTGCTAGTGCAATTGTTTCCGCACTTAGTGCCACCGAGTATGACAAGGTAGCCGGAATAAAGAATGCCAACCAACTATGGAGAAAACTTGAGGTTATCTATGAGGGCATTGATTCCGTCAAAGATGCAAGACTTGAAGAATTGCAAAATGAGTTCAACCTATTCATCATGGCTCCAGGAGACGGCCCAAAGGAAGTTCATGATAGGCTCATGAGAATTGTAAATCAAAGAAGAGCACCAGGAGCCAAAATGACCGACTTGGATATCAACAAGAGACTACTACAAGCATTGAGACCATGGGATAGCAACATTTTCTCAAACATTAGAGAGAAGGACAACTTTAAAACCTTCTCCACTGATGAAGTGCTTGGAAAGCTTCTTTCCCAAAAGCAACAAAATGATCAAGCCAACAAGATAAATGCCTTGATCAAGCAAATTGAGGGAGCAAATGGTGACAAAAATGATGTGGCACTCAAAGCCACACAAGAGAAGCAAGAGTAGAAGAAGAAAGTGGTTGATTCTAGTAGTGAAGATAGTGATGATGAGATGGCTTTGCTTGTGAGGAGATTCAAGTCATTTCTCAAGAAAGATGGCTACAAGAAGAAAAACTTTGACAAGGGCAAAGCAAGAAGGTCAAAAAGAACTTGCTATGAATGTGGTGATGAAGGACATTTCATTGCGAAATGTCCAAAGAAGAAGAACAAAGATGAAAGAAGGAAAGATAAGCACCACAAGAAAGACAAGAAGTACAAGAATCATAGAAGAGGTGAAGCTCACACTGGTCAAGAATGGAATTCTGATGATTCATCCTCGTCATCTTCTTCCTCCTATGAATCCGACTCGAATGAGGGAGGCATTGCTACACATGCCATTGGCGTCACTCCCACCAACACTTCTCTATTTGGGAGCTTGAGTGATGATGATGATGACAACACTCACAACACTCACAAGTGCCTTATGGCAAGAGGATCGAAGGTAACAAAATCCAAACACAAGTGTGCCTCTTATGCTAGTAGTAGTGATGATGATGTTAATGCTTCACTTCCCAATATGCTTGAATTTATGGAATTACTTGAAAAACAAAAGGAAGAAAACGATAGGCAATAGGAGCTACTTGAGATACAAGAAGACTTGCTTATTATTGAAAAGAAAAGAAACCTTGAACTAGAAAAGCTCTTAGAACAAGAGAGAAAGAAAAATAATGACTTAACTATGTCTCTCACTAAAATTGAGAATACCTGTGAGAATGTTAAGAGCATTAAAGATGAACTTCAAGAAAAGTATGAGGATTTGGAAAAGACTCATAAGTCTCTTAAAGAATAATATAGGATTCTTTCAACTTTCACATCCTCCTCAAATAATTCCTCTCATGCTTCCACTAGCAAATGATGTGATAGATGCTATAATATTGATGTTGATGCTTGTGCTACTAATATCAAATTGATTGATGGTTTGAACAAGCAAGTAAAAGCTCTTGAAAGCAAAATACAACATGAGAAAAATGTTGTTGATGATGAGAAGGCAAAGTATGCAAGAGGTGCATACTCATATACTAGAACGGCACATGTCATGGATGGCATTGGTCATGTTGAGGGTGCCAAGCATAATGCTAGGGAGAACAAGAATGGGAAGGAATTCCTTAAGTTCACCAAGGAAGGATCTTACCAAAAGAAGAAAGTCAAGAACAAGAATATTAATCATTCTTCTTGTGTTATTGATTCTCATGCTAATATGCCTAACGCTACTTGTGCACTCTTTCATGATTTTGATGCTTCATATGTGCTGATGAGAAACATGCATGGTCGTGTGTTTGCCAAATATGTTGGGCCACGCAACAAGAGCCCAAAGGCTTGTGTGTGGGTGTCCAAAGTGCTTGTGACTAACATAAAAGGACCCAAGCAAATTTGGGTACCTAAAAACAAAGCTTAATTTGTTTTGTAGGACTATGTCTCCAGAGGATCAAGTTGGGTGATTGATAGTGGATGCACCAATCATATGACCGGAGACAAAAAGATGTTCAAGTCATTCGAGCCAAGTCATAAGAAAAATGAGTACATCACTTTTGGTGACAATGGAACGGGACAAGTACTAGGTTATGGTAAAGTCCCTCTCACTCCTTCATATTCCCTCTCTAAGGTTATGCTTGTTAATCACGTTGATTTCAACCTTTTGTCCATTTTGCAATTTTGTAAAATGGGCTATGATTGTTTGTTCAACGAATGTGGCGTGACCGTCTATAAGAGGAGTGATGGTTCGGTTGCTTTTAAGGGTGTGCTTAAAGGAAAGCTTTATGTTGTGGACTTCTCCATGGATGAAGCTAGACTTGGTACATGCTTATTAGCGAAGTCCAACATGGGATGGTTGTGGCATAGAAGGCTAGCCCATGTTAGTATGAGAAATCTTCACAAACTCCAAAAGGGCGACCACATCATAGGACTAACTGACGTTTGCTTTGAGAAGGATAAAATTTGTAGTGCATGCCAAGCAGGAAAGCAAGTTGGAGCATCACACCCCGCCAAGAATGTGATGACCACCACAAGGCCATTAGAGATGTTGCACATGGACCTCTTCGGCCCTGTCTCCTACATAAGTATTGGTGGTAACAAATATGGTCTTGTAATTGTTGATGACTTTTCTCTCTTCACGTGGGTATTCTTTTTGCATGATAAAGGTGAAGTAAAAGATGTGCTCAAGACATTCATGAAAAGAGCACAAAATGAATATGAAGTCAAGATCAAGAAAATAAGGAGTGATAACGACACCGAATTCAAGAACACTCAAGTTGAACAGTATCTCGATAAAGAAGGCATCAAGTATGAATTTTCGGCACCCTACTCCCCTCAACAAAATGGGGTGGCCGAAAGAAAGAACCGCACACTCATTGAGATGGCAAGAACAATGCTTGATGAATACAAGACGTCTGACCGCTTTTGGGCTGAGGCCGTCAACACCGCATGCCATGCCTCCAACCGGTTGTATCTCCATCGACTATTGAAGAAAACACCATATAAGCTACTAACCGGTAACAAGCCTAATATTTCCTACTTTCGTGTTTTTGGGAGCAAATGCTTTATGCTAAACAAGAAACCCAAGACTTCTAAGTTTGCTCTAAAAGTTGATAAAGGTTTCTTGCTTGCTTATGGGTCGAATGTTCATGCCTATCATGTATTCAACAAAACCACCAATTGTGTTGAAATCTCATGTGACATGACATTTGATGAATCTAATGGCTCTCAAGGGGACCAAGTTGTTAATGATGGTGTAGATGATGAAGCTCCTAGAAGTGTAATAAAAAGGATGGCCATTGGTGATGTGAGACCACAAGAAACATCAAGTATTGAAAATCAACCCTCCCCCTCAAGACAAAACCAACATCATGAGAATGAACAAATAGATCACGCAAGTGGTCAAGATCAAGATATTGGGGATCATGAACAAGCATCAAGCAATGATTCTCAAAGACATGATGAAGAGGTTGATAAAGATGGTGGTCAAGAAAGCTCACACCCACCGCACCCAAGAGTGCATCAAAATGTACAACGTGATCACCCCGTCGAGCAAATTCTTGGAGATATCGACAAGGGAGTAATCACTAGATCTCGAGTTAGTAGTTTTTGTGAACATTACTCTTTTGTCTCTTCTATGGAGCCATTTAGGGTAGAACAAGCACTTGAGGATGCGGATTGGGTGATGGCCATGCATGAAGAATTGAACAACTTCACCAGAAATGAAGTGTGGACAGTAGAGGAAAGGCCAAAGAATAAGAATGTTGTGGGCACCAAATGGGGGTTTCGCAATAAACAAAATGAAGATGGTGTTGTGACAAGAAACAAGGCAAGGCTCGTGGCAAAGGGGTATTCACAAGTGGAAGGTTTGGATTTTGATGAAACTTATGCCCCCATAGCAAGGCTTGAGTCTATTAGAATATTATTTGCTTTTGCTACTCACCATGGTTTTAAGTTGTACCAAATGGACGTGAAAAGTGCTTTCCTAAATGGGCCAATCAAGGAAGAGGTGTATGTGGAGCAACCACCAGGCTTTGAAGACTCGAAGTATCCTAACCATGTTTATAAACTCCATAAGGCACTCTATGGGCTTAAGCAAGCCCCAAGAGCATGGTATGAATGCCTTAGGGATTTTCTTGTTAAAAAGGGTTTTGTCATTGGCAAGGCCGATCCAACCCTCTTCACTAAGCGTTTTGGTGATGATATCTTTATATGCCAAATATATGTCGATGACATTATATTTGGTTCTACTAACCAAACCTTTTGTGATGAATTTAGCAAGACAATAACCAAAAGGTTCAAGATGTCCATGATGAGAGAATTGACATTCTTTCTAGGCTTCCAAGTGAAGCAACTCAAGGAGGGCACCTTCATATGTCAAGCAAAGTACACACAAGACTTATTGAAGAAATTTGACATGGACAAGGCAAAGCCCATCAAAACTCCCATGTCGACAAATGGCCACCTCGATCTCAACAAAAAGGATGAACCCGTTGAACAAAAGGTATATCGCTCCATAATTGGCTCTTTACTTTATCATTGTGCATCTAGGCCCGACATCATGCTTAGTGTGTGTATGTGTGCATGTTTTCAAGCCACTCCTATGGAGTGTCACATGGTGGCCGTTAAGAGAATATTGAGATATTTGGTTCACACACCCAACCTAGGGCTTTGGTACCCCAAGGGCTCAAAGTTCAACCTATTAGGCTATTCCGATGCGGATTATGCCGGGGATAAGGTAGATAGAAAGAGCACGTCCGGGACATGCCAATTCTTGGGTAGATCCCTAGCGTCATGGTCATCCAAGAAACAAAACTTCGTTGCACTTTCCGCGCCCGAAGCGGAGTATGTTGCAGCTGGTAGTTGTTGTGCACAACTACTTTGGATGAGACAAACTCTAAGGGATTACGGTTACAAGTTGAACCGTGTTCCACTCCTATGTGACAGTGAGAGTGCCATAAAGCTTGCTTATAACCCCATTGAGCATTCGCGCACAAAGCATATAGATATCCACCACCACTTTTTGAGATATCATTCCATCAAGGGGGATATCAAAGTTAGCCATGTGAGAACCGAAGATCAACTAGCCGATATATTCACCAAGCCCCTAGATGAGAAGAGATTTTGCTACCTTAGGAGTGAACTAAATATTCTTGACTCTAGCAATGTAATGTAGAGAATGTGCACATCTGAATGGTGATTGTTTTGTTATTGCAAAAATTATTATATTATGTCAAAAACCTATTATTTGTGCTATTGAAGTTGATTTTTGATCACTAGATCAAATCTTGACAAAATATGGCCATTGTTATGTCTTGTTGATTATTGGCTGACCATAAGATGTTAAAACTTTCCATCAAACTATTTTAAAGAAAATAAAAATCCTCTATTCTTTCCTGGCTGGACTCTAATATCTCTAGTCATTCTGGTGTCGGGCAAGTCCGACAGTCGTCGGACATGTCCGACGGTGTCGGACAAGTCCGATGGTCTAGATTTCGACCCTTTTAACCCATCCCGACTTACCCCTTCGGTCAACCCCTCCTTATTCCCCTCAAGTTCTCTCTCCTCAAGAGCACCCCCATTGGCGGCACCAAGGTGATCTCCCTCTCCCACCATCCATTGGAGCAAGTTTGGAGGTCAAGAGGTCCTCCTCCATCGGAGAAGTCTGATCCCCCATCGTTTTTGCAAGGTTTAACCCTAATCCCCTCTCTCTCTCTTCGGGTTAGGGTTATTGATCAATGCTAGTGTCAAAACTTGTTCCCTTGCATATTTGATCCAAGGAAGTAGCCTCTAGTTAGTTGTTAGTGGAGTAGAAGAAGTTTGGATACTTGCGGTAGGTGGATTCGTGAAGGATCTAGGTTTTTGGAAAAACTGCGTGTCATCGGACAAGTCCGACGACCATCGGACTTGTCCGATGATTATCGGACATGTCCGACGACCTGCAGTTTCTTCAAAAATCTGAACTCTTCATTGATTCACCTCACCCCTATTTCTCTTTTTGACTCCCTCCTAACTTGTTGCTCGCCACATTTTCTCAGCATGTCTGACATGGAAGCATCCCCCTTGAGGGAGAAGAGTACCAAGACCAGCAAATACCAAGGTCAAAGCTAACCCCCAAAGAGGAGGAAGGCCACTACTAAGCGCATCCGCCGCACCACCCTGAAAGCTTCAGCTGAGAGAGAGGAGACGGAAGAGACAAATGAGCTCGTTAGGGTCATGCATCCTCTAGCAGAAATGAAGAACTCTGACCACGATATTGTGAATTACCTTCAAGCCTCCATTGAGACCTGCTCTGAGGCAAGGTTAACCAACTTCTATGCTGGTGAGAAAGAAACTTCTGATTTCCGCTTTCATGCACACTTCCATGCGGATTGGTATCGCTCCACCTATCTACACATGAAGAATGCAGTGGTTGAGATGAAGTGGCTTAATTGGGATCACATGAAGACAAGGAAGCATCCATTACTCGATCAAGTGCTAGCTGCCTATGAGCATCATGGTCTCAAGACCTTCCTGACTTTCCAGTACTCCTGGAATACAGAAATCATAGCTCAGTTTTACTCCACTGTCTATTTTGATGAAGATGCCAAAACCATGTCCTGGATGATGAATGGCACCAAGTACACCTGCTCCCTAAACCAGTTTGCTAGTATGATTGGACTTAAGCATACACGCAAGGAAAAGCACAAGGTTCACAAGGGGAATCATATGGATGCTGAGGACATGAGGTACATGTATGTGCACCCGGATAACTGCTCTCCTCCCAACTCAAATGGACGGAAGCCCATCTTCTCAGTCCTATTTCGGATCTGCCGGAGCACACTAGCGCCTCAGGGAGGCAACTCCGACCGTATCCCTGCTTTTCAGAGGGATATTCTACACTGGATTCACGGAGGTTAGAAGTTTGATGTGTTTGATTATGTCTATCAGGAGATGTGGGACATCTCCATCTCTCCCAAGCGTGGCTGTGGATACACTCCTCACATCATGTTCATGATTGAGAAGGTATCGGGTTCAACAAGAATATGAAGCATCTGAGCCTCAAACCTCAGATTCCTTCTAACTGGACTCCCGACACCACCTCCGGACAGTTCTTTGGAGCAGCTCAGCCTCCATCTTCAGCTGCACCCCCTCAGCCACCTCGGGCTGCCTCTCGAGGCACTGGATCCTCTCATGTGCCTCCGCCTCCTCGTGGCAAGAGAAGCGGGATTATGAAGATGTTCAAATCTCTTTTGAGCATGTGCAGGAGCATTAATCAGAGGCTCGACGTCATTGAGAGGAATCAAAAGGGTCTTTATGACCATTTTGGTATTGAGACCCCTCCTCCACCGTCCCTAGCAGAAGGCTCACCTCCTCCTACTCATGATGACCCCACATTCACCGTCGAGGAGATGAACTATTTTGGGTACTACCTGACTCCTCCTCCTTTCTCCTCCGGCGCGGGTTTGAGTGCTCAACACTTTCGCTTTGAGGATGAGGACGGCGGGGGTGGTGAAGATCAAGCTGCCTATGCTCTTCGCCAGCGCAAAGGGAAAGGACCGGCCATTGAGGAGGAAGAAGGCGATGATGATGAAGAAGACTATGAGTTCTCCGACGACTAGAGCTCTTATCATTTTCTACCCGCACTTTTCTCCTTTTTGGGTGTCTTGATGCCAAAGGGGGAGAAGTGTAGTTATCTTAGTTTTTTTTTCTCTATCTTAGTTTGTGAGTTGTGAGCGAGTTTGGAGTTGAACTATTTGTGGCACTATTTGGTTTCTAAAACTCTATTTTGCTACCTATGTGGTTGGTTTGTGCACTCTATTTGCTTATTGTATTGGTACTTCATTGATTATCTTTAGCTTGTTGCATTTGTGTGAAATAACATGTCATTTGCATTTCTTCTATCTTTTATGATCAATTGTTGCAAATTAACATGTATGCATAGTTTTAGGGGGAGCTCTCAATTTTTTTCTTTAAATATGTGCACTTGTTATTATCTCATATCTTCTTACTCATGCACACATTTAGCGGGAGCTCCTCATCACAAACTGAACCTTTATTGCATATTTTTATGAAATTTAGTTGTATTGTCATCAATCACCAAAAAGGGGGAGATTGAAGGTGCATCTAGACCCCTAATTTTATTTTGGTGATTGGCATCAATACAATTAAGAATGGACTAATCTTTTAATAAGCATGTGTGTAGATTATGGTACAAAGTTTGATGATTAAATGCATAGAAATAAGCATGTGTGTAGATTATGGCAAAGTGCTTCAGGATGAAATTCAAAATATTCTCAAGAATGAAGTTCATAGAGTTTTATTTTAAATCTTGAGTATAGGAAAAGCCGTACTATTAAGAGGGACACAAAAGTGTGAAGCGGAGGTGAACTAAGTGCAAAATTCTCCTTTCCAGGCCAAACAAAATTTTCTAGGGAAAAATCATCGGACTTGTCCGACCCATCGGACAAGTCCATCGGACTCCAGTAGCTGTGCCACTCTGGGTCGCCGGACATGTCCGACGGTCATCGGACTTGTAAGATGACCAGAGGAAAGTCTGACGCATCAGACATTTTCATCGGAGTACAGTTCCCCTGCCACCCTATTTTCATCGGACTTGTCCGATGGACAAGACTTGTCCGAGCCATCGGAGAAGTCCATTGGATTCCAGTTCCTCTGCCCCTCCTGTTCCGTCGGACATGTCCGATGACCATCTTATCCGAGGGATCGGACAAGCCTGTCGGACTCCAGTTTCTACGCCACCTTGATTCATCGAACATGTCCGATGACCATCGGACACAGATCTTAGAAATTGGGTCTCCAACGACTCTTCCTCATTGGGCTATAAATAGATCCTCTCTTCGCCCTTTGGCCGGTTGGTCACTCATTCCACTCAAAAACACTCTCAAGCTCACTTTGCTCTCCCCAACTCTCCTCCCTTACTTCCACTCTTGATTTGTGAAGGGATTGAGAGAAAATTGAAGTGCTCCATTGACTCCAAGCTTCCATCCTTTTGAGCACTTGGTCCATCCTCACCGCCGACGACTATTGTGTTTGTTACTCTTGGGGATTCATCCCCTAGACTGTTAGAGGTACCCGTAGAGCTCCCAACTTGTGTGGTGACGCCTCAGGAAGTTTGTATTGACCTCTTCTTTTTCTAGTAGAAAACCAAGTTTGATCTTTATGGTCACTTGGAGAGGTTAGGGTTGAAAGAGACCTGGTCCTTTATGGATCCCTCAACGGAGACGTAGGCTTCTTTGTGGAGCTGAACTTCGGTGAACAAATCTTGTGCCTCACTTGTGCTTTAATTACGTGTCTTTCATTTACTTGTTCTTGCTCATAAACTTGCTAGTTAGGGTTTGCTTTGTATCTCTTAAATTAACTTGTGTAGGTTGCTTGCTAGTTGCTCTTCTTATTTTTTATAGCTTCCCTTTGCTTGTATTCACTTGCTCCTAGCTTGCCTTGCACTAGTTTTAATATTTACCTGGCCGATCTACTTTTCTATCTCGTGCCATCGGACAAGTCATCGGACTTTCCCCACAATCGTCGAACAAGTCCGACACTGCGCATTTAACTTTTATTATCAAGTAAATTTCAGGGATAATTGCCTATCCCCCCCCCCCCCCTTCTAGGCACTTTCAATCCTGTGAAGCATGAACTCAGTAAGCATGTTGGTGTTGATGCTTTTTATACTCGAGCACAGGTACATGATGGTATTGTTGCACCTCAGTATGTGCCTTCAGAGATTCAGTTGGCTGATTTGTTCACCAAGGCATAGACTGGAGCTAGGCACAGGTTTTATCTCTCCAAACTCAGTGTTCTTGATCCATCGTGAGTTTGAGGGTGGAGGTTAGATGTATATGTATTCTTGTAGTTTTCCCATTGTATATGAGGTTTTGTGTATATTTACCAACACATGTACGTGTATATATTCGGGCCTAGTACCCTCATTATGAATACAAGTGCTATTCATATCAGAGGGATGCTCGCTCGATGTTGCCCGCGATAGATCTCCTGCACAGCAGCATGGGTCGAGCCATGATCTTCAGAGGCACCGGCAACCTCAGCAATCAGCGGTCTCTCCTTTGAATTTGATGCTCTTGTTCTGCAATTTTCATAACAATGTTCTCTGCTCTATAATGTCTCTCTAGCTTCAGTTTGATTTGGCTATGTTTCCACGGTTGATAGGTATACTACAAGTATCCTCCAATGAACAAGACTTCAATGTTGATGTGTTCTTGATTGGTTTCAAGTTTCTGCAGCATAAGTTTGCAGTTTTTTTTTTTTTGCAATCCTAAGCTATCCTAATTCATCAGTCCTCTACAGGTTCAATAAACTGAACTTACAATGACAGGAGATGGCTATTTTGTGGACTTGCCGAATGAGACTACAACAACAATGGTACGGATTGGGAGCCCAACAATAGTACAGTGTGACAGACTGATGATGGCTAATGCACATTTTCAGATAACAATGCAGTTGCAGCTGATGCTCGAGGTTGGTTATATGCCTGATCTTGTGGGAATATCAAGCCTTTTTATGGCTTGTCACTCTGATGTATAGTGTAGCTATGAAATTATACAATGCGTGATGTATTAAAAAGTAGTATTGTGAAATAATTATGGATATTCTGGAATCACACATGTCTTCTGCATTTGAATGTTCAGAAATACACGAATGTGTCAAAATTATGGGTTATTCTGTCATTTGTTTCAGAATGAAATCAAATATGGCATTGCTTGATAAGAATACATAGAGCTATTAGAAAGGGTGCTGAACACAGTACTAATAAGTCAAACTGATTTATAAACAGGAAAAAAAAACTCAGTTTTGACAATTTATTGGGCAACAATTGACATATGCCTAGAGAGTGATAAACTGAAATCTGAAATGTCTGATTCTTGTTGGAAATAATATCCACAAATACCATAGTTCATCCTTTAAAATTTATGGATACACCAAATAAACATGTAGTAAAAGAGTACAATCATATGTCTTCATTATTTGTCACTCTATCAAAGCATAATTTTCTTGCCGCCAATGTGGCAACTTGATCAACTCCAAGTAAGAGACTTGTAGATCCTCCTTGTACATATGAAGTGGCACCATGGCAGAAGAACTCGTGTGCATATTATAGTGTGGCATCGTGACATCAGTATCCCCGTCTTGGATCAGTGGAGTAGCCATGGTTGAAGATTGCGCATACACATCAGTTGCAAAGTGTGGCACTGTATACATCAATGGTAGCAGAACTCAGGTCCAATGTCACGTAATACAAAATTGTTTGTAAGTAAATAAAGTATAAGATGTGTTATAGTGAATTCAAGTCATATGACATACCATGAATTGTTCCATATCAGCACCTTCATCTATGTTTTCTATCACAATTTTTGGATCTTCTCCTACAATAGCAAAATATAAATTGAAGAAAAACAATATAGAACCATAGAATGGGAAAATGCTAGAATTGGTAAGAACCATACCTTTCTTATTACCTATTTTCTTTTTCTTCCCCTTTCTCTTTCTGAGGGCGATGGTTGATCACTTATTTTTTGGGCCTTTTATCGCCCGGGGTACTCTAAATGATATTTTACCCGTCAATGCATCTGTAACACAATTTATCTCAACTGGAGGAACCTCATTGGATTTTTCTTCAACCTTGCTTATAGAACTATCTGCTTCCAAGTCCAACTTGTCTATGGCTTTCTCCAATTCATCAAGAAGTTCTTTCGAAAGGAACACTTCAATGCAACAGAGGTCGCTTTTCGTGAGATACATGGAGCCTGGCTTTCACATTTTCCTTCTCAGTTCCTTGTTTCTCAATATAAAATCCTCTTTAGCATATTTTGTCCATCTATTCAGTATATATTGTGATGGCAAATGAAAACATCCCTTTATATTAAAGACTTTGAGGGCATGCTTGCATAATATTCCTAACATATATGGATTCTCGTTATTCATCAATTTGTAATATAAATGTAATAAATTCAGAATTTTTATACATGCCAATAGATTCATACTTTCTATAAGATATGTAATGGTCATGTCTTCAACGTTGAATGAAACTGTGGCACCATGATCAGATTGCATATGCCTAATAATATATATCAAGATTGACCCTTCTGTTTGTACCAAGGTTTTTTTTTTCTCGAACACGCAGGAGAGCTGTGTATCATTGCATTAAGAAGATAAAGAGGACAAATACCCCGGTACAAAACACACCCACACAACCCGCTCTGTTTTATACCACTTAATCACCAGTTACATGAAAGAGAGACGACTGGACACACTCTCTACTCCGCTGGACCAAGGGGCTGAAGGCTTGAGAGACCTTTGGCCCCAGCTAGACACCACCAAGTAGCCTCTTCTTTGGAAGCCAGCAGTACTGCAGGCAAGCTGGGTGAGGCACCATCAAAAACACATCGGTTTCAATGTTTCCATAAACTCCATGCTCCCAATATTACCAATGAGTTAAAACCTTTTCTATGCTGCTGTGCCACCTGTGAAGACCTCACTCTCCACCAATCCTCAAGGTCAAGATCCTCAGGTTGTGGTGCTAACTCCTGAAGGCCTACCCTGCTCAAAATCTGAAACCAGAATTGTCTAGAAAATACACACGAAATGAGCAAATGGTTGATCGTTTCATCGTACTGATCACATAGGGGGCACCGCATCGGATGTGAGAGACCTCTCTTGGCCAATCGGTCAGCAGTCCAACTCTTGTACCAAGGTCTCAGTGAATAAAATTGGCTTTTAAATTCTGCCTCAAACTCTGAGTACATTCGCATTGTATATGATTCAGCTACAGTCTTCAACATAGGTAAATTTTGGATGTATGTAACCCGATCCTTTCGACGTGATTGAAAATCTACATTCAACTCATTTTCATGGAGACTAGAAGAAACCTTCTCACATTCTACAAGGAGCTCTGAAAGACCATGTTTTCTATGAAATCTTTTCTTGAGAACATTATTCATTCCTTCGCTCCTTTGAGTTGAGGTCATATCAACTGTGAAAGAGTCATGGTACATAATAGCCCACTTGTTTCTCAAAGCATATAGATTTTTCATCCATTCATTTTTCCCCAAGGTCATAGTCCCATAACAAGTCATCCCACTTCTTGTTGAAATAAAACTCTGATCTATCTTCATGGACACGACTCTTAAAATCATCCATCAATTTCTTCTTAGGATCATTCTGAATTACATGCCCAAGATGTTTAGCAACATTAAGATAAATATGGCATAAACAAAGACGATGGCATGTGTTTGGAAATACATAAGCAATTGCACCTGCCATGGTCGCGTCTTGATCTATGAAGATTGTCCTTGGATGCTTTCCTAACATTGCCATTAGAAAGTAAAGATGCATCTAGGACCCCCTAGTGGGTTTGGTGAACGATGGCACAAGATTAAAAGATGTGCTAACATGTATATGAAGAAAATGTGCAGATTATTAAAAGAATATCTAAACCCACATTTTTGAGATAGTTCATCCCTCTTTGAAAAGAAGAAAAGAGAAAGGACTCAAAAGAGTTTCAAAGTTTAGCTTTTATAACTTTCTTGAGTCATAGGTATGCCGAACTATTAAGAGGGGTAAACTAATCTTGCTTGTAGGAAATTAATGTGCTCAAGTCAACCAAAAAGCTTTGAGAGCCAACTAGCCACTAAAAGCTCAAAAAGAACCAACTCATTCTGAGCCAAACAGACAGTTATGGAAGTTTAGTGAGTCTATCACGGAAATTCCATCACTGTCAAAATCCAGTGTTCTCACAACCAAATAGTTACGGAAGTTCCGTGATGCCTATCACGGAAGTTCAGTCATTCCTTGTCTTAGTTGGAACCTATCCCACGCAATGGCTCTTTTTGAATTCATAGAAGTTTCATGGGTAACTACGAAAGTTCATCAGACCCAGATTATACACCAACGGCTCGTTTTTGGAGTTGCTCTATATATACCCCTTCCCTTCTCCCATGGAAAGGGTTGGACACATTGCCATTTTCACTCCCATTCAGTTTAGGCTCCCCTCTCTCACTCATACACTTGTTCTTGACATTCGAAACATTTGTGAGACAGATCCAACTACCAAAAGCTTCAATCCATCCATTCAAAAGCTTGAGCATATCTTTCCCTCCTCTACAAGATTTGATTTTCTTGTTATTCTTGGAGACTTGGTCTCCTAGATGACTAGGCATTGCCCTTGAGCTCCCAACTTGTTATGGTGAGACGGGGACGTTTGTGAAGGTGTGATTCATCTCCGGAGGAAAAGAATCAAGTGAAGAAAGCATCCAAGCTCGATCTTTGTGATTGCTTGGCAGGGAAAAAGGTTGAGAGAGACCCGGCCACTTTGTGTGGCTCCTCAACGAGGATGTAGGAACTACTTAGTGTGGTTGCCGAACCTCGGGTTAATTCCTTGTGTCTCTCTCTTTACTTTTCCTGCACTTATTATTGAGCTTGTTTGTTTCCTTTATATATTATGCTCGATCTACTTGTTTGTCATGTTGCTTGGTTATCTATTGTAGGAATTGAGATTATCATTGCCTAAGCTTCCTCTCCATTCAAGTAAAGTATTTGTCTCTTGATTAATTCTGCATTTCAATTATCTATCACCTTGCATTGGGGGAACTTCTTTCATGGGACAGAACTTCCATGGCGATGGAAGTTTTGTCGAAAACTGACGAAAGTTCCATCAGTGTCTGTTGATCAGTTTCAAGTGTTCGTTTCAGGTTTATTTTTTAGATTGCCTAATCACCCCCTCCCCCTATAGGCAACTTTTAGAAAGATTTCAAAGAACCAAACAATTGATGGAATAGATTCATCAAATAACAATGCAACTCCAAAAATATTGTTTGCTTGTGATGGTTCATTCCAAGGATTAGGGCAATTGGCATTTCAAACTTATTGGTCTGAAACATAGTGTCAAACAACACAACATCACCAAAGCATGCATCATACATGGTAGATTGACCATCTGCCCAAAAACAAATTAACTATACGACCAGTTTGCTCATCTATATCAATTGCATAAAAGAATGTAGGATCCTCTAACTGTTTACTCTTAAAATAGTTGCATAGTGTTTGTGAATCGTTGGATTCTAAGTACTTCTTCCGCTCACGGCCAATCTCATTATTACAATCCATCCTTGAGTATGGAACTTTGTCTGCTCCTCCATAAAATTCCTTCATGAACTCATACACCTGAGCAGGTTTCATCCCAGTTTCTCGTATTTGCCCAATTAGTTGTTTGTCTGCTTGTGTGACACATTGTTGGGATCTCAAGTTTTTATTCTTATTTGGAGTAGCAAGATAATGATTGTGCTCATGTACAACTTTTTGCACTGTCCAAACCCCCTCTTTGCTGACACTAAACTGAACACGACCATTGCATCCTTTTCTTGTTGTGCCCTTTGATGACTCAGTTTCTCCAAATCCTTCATTATTATATATTATATATTTTTGATATACAGTACGATCAAAGGTTCAACGCTTTGTTGTGCTCCTTTGGGTACTAAACCCAATCTTACCAGCATAGATGTTGTACATCTCATAAGCATCATCCTCAGATTTAAAAGCTATTCCAACTTCAGGAACAATCAAAACTTGGTGTACAATGAATACAAACATGAATAAAATACATATGTAACCATGAATCACAATATGAAAATTTTTAAGTTGCATAATACAGGATCAACACAGCATACTGGACGAGGTAATTATGCCATGTCCTCCGGCAATTTAACTGGCGTAGTCGCGGGCATTGTGGGGGTCGACTCAATTAGGATGGATTGCACCATGGGCATGGTAATTGCATCGATGCGCTCCTAAAAATAGAAGTGAGCGATTAGCATTAGGGTACCTATGAAACATAGCACAAACCAAAGGTTACAGGGACTTAATTAATCCACATACATGCACATCAGTATGATCACCAATACATGAAGAATCAAGGGTGCTCCTACTGTGATAACTGCAACCAGCAAGAACGGAAGCAGTATGGAAGGATTGATCGACCTCCTTGCCAACATCAATGGGATAGTTGAAGGATGGATTGGCCTCCGTGCCGGGTGCTACGACAGATGGGTCAGGCTCCATGTTGACTGCTAGGGTTGACGATGAAGATAGTTGGCGGCAGCAGAACGATCACTATGCCTTCTAGGACTCATTCCTATGAGATGTCGACTGTCAATGGTTGTGAGCGGCTCGTATAGCCGAGGGCGTTGCCTGGTATCAGGAGCCGATGGATGCAAGCAACTCAAAGGCGTCAACTACGAGCCATGCCTTTGTAATAGATGAGTGGGGAGTTGATCGGCTACGTCACGTCGGATGGAGGATGCATCCACGTGGCACACATGGAGACCAGGGCTGCACGGGAACGGTTCTGCGGACGATGTCCAGGAAATTTTTTCTAAAAAGCACACTGCCTTATCAATGGAGACCATTACTCTACTTCACAAGTTCTTACATGACTTTCTGCAAACTTAACACTCACATGCAAAACAAAATTTAAAGCTAAAATACCAATCTTAATTAGGGGCAACCTATTCTTTGGACTCCGGGTATATTGATTTTTTTTTTTTTGCAACTTTGCTATGACTGAGCTTATCTTGAAGTTCATACCCAGGATGAAGAAGTGTCCTCACCCATCACTTGTCGTTCCTCTTATATCTGCATAGCGCGCACAAACACCATAGTGAAATGAACAATGTATGGCAAATCAACGATGTGGGATATGGAAGCAAACCCTTACATTGCCCACAAACCAAACCAATTCGCTATGTTTCAGTACTAATGCTCACACCGTTGGCACTCGCTCTCATGTGCCACGCTGTTGTGGTACATGGGTGCATTGCTTTGGCTTGGTGGGCATATCCGCTTGTGATTACGCAAATCATCAAAACTCCTGCTACACCATTGCCACCAATTCGTTACATGCTATCACATTGTCGCTAGTCGAATTGGTTTCAGTACTCCTATTGCACCGTCACCAATTTGTTAAGTCTCAAGTTTGGAAATTTGATCCCATGATCCTATGCAGCAACTGCCCATCAACAATATCGTCCTGCAGGGCTTTTTTGCAACAAGAATTATTCATCGCTTGCCTTCTTATTCTGGTGAGTTGGATCCTAAAGCATATATTGATTGGGATCTAGCGGTAGATGAAGAGTTTAGAAAGTATGATTTAACTAAAGAGCAAAAGGTGATAGATGCTTTCACCGTTTTCATTGATTATGCTTCAATTTTATGGAACTACTTGTTGTGACATGATAAAGTTCCCAATACATGAAGAGATATGAAAATAAATTTGAGAGAAGATAATGTTCCTAAATACTATGCTGATTATATGCTTGCTAAATTACATAACTTCGAACAAGATAAAAAGTCCATTGGTGTTTACTATGATGATCTAACACTCCGTATGTTACATTGTGCTATAACAGAATATGAAGAAGCTATTAAAAATAGATTTTTAAGAGGGTTTAATACTGAAATTCAGGATAGACTTATATATGAAACATATGATTCTATCTTTTGTTTCATTAAGCTTGCTTCAAAGATTAAGACTCAGCTTGATAGTGATTTGAGAGAAATGAAAAGTTCTATAGATATTGTTGTATATTCCTCTATGACTAACTTTGGACATAATGAAAGATTTTGTTGAACAACCAAAGAAGGAAGATAGTGAAAAAGGCACATTTATTTGTGCTGATTTAATTTAGCCATGCGAATGAAGAGATATATTCCCTAGTTGTAGCTGCTTATGAACACAGTGTTTTAGTACTGAATTTATCCACTACTCCTGCTACTGTAGAGCAATCATTAGTAGACCATGCTGCTGAATTTCGTTTGTTACAAGATGATCATAAGATTGTACCTTGTGACAGAGAAGAGTTGTGTGATCATGCTTCACTTATATCTAGAAGTCAACTAGTGCATGGACGTCAAAATACTATTCTTGACGAAACATATACTGAAGTTAAGCGTATCCATTGCACTAATAGTAGAAGAGCTGAAAATCACATCTTCTTTAAATTGTTTATGTTATATCGAATTTGACTTTCTTTGTGACCTGAATAGTTTGGTGGAGAATGAATTATTTGAGAAATCTAGTTTGCTTTGTCTTGATTATTCTACTTTTCATGCAATTGGCTTCTGTGACAATAACAAAAAGATACATTGTCCAGAGGGTTTATATTTGTACAAAATTGAAACTTGTTTGATGGTGTCCTCAAGTGATCAAATACTAACTTGTATTCGAGCTAACAACACCATAACTAGTTTTTGTACTATTGATTTTAAGTTGCAGGCTAGTATCAAGAAGAAGAGCCATGCTTGTTATCATGTGCTCTAGTGAAAGTTCTGTTATTATGTTTGAAAGAACTTGAGAAAATATTATTACAGAACGTCAACCATAATGCAAAATTGAGGACAATTTGTAGCCTAGAAGGAAAGAATGTTGAGGACATCATCAGCTTGGATACAACCACATTAGCTACTGTTAGTGATATGGTTGTAGTCCTTAGTGAGGCCGTGCATATTTGGCCCATAGAGGCCCATGTATAGGGTTATATTTACCCACCCTTCTAGGGTTTGGAGAAATACAATGAACACTTTCTCCAACATGGTATAGAGCTAGGGTTTCTTCCTCTCCTCCTCTCCCTCCCACCCAGCCGCTGCCGCCCTCGCCGGCCACCTCGCCATCGGCCGCCGCCGCCGGCCACCTCCTCCTCCTCCTCTTCCTTCCCTCCCCTCCCTCCCTCGTACACGGCTGCTCTCGACGCCCCCGGCGCCCCCGCTGCCACCGCCGGCACCGCTCTTGGCCAGGCGGGAGCACGTGCGGGCCCGGCCGTCGCCGCCGCCGTAGCCGCTGCAGCCGATCCGGTCGCTGGTGGCGTCGATCTGGCCGCCGGTGGCTCGGATCCAGCCGCCACGGTCATGGATCTGGCCACCACTGTCGTGGGCCCCGCCATGCCACCGTCAGCCACCGTCAGCCCCTCCGCGCCACCGCCGGTCACCGCTGAACTCGTCACCAGCCATCCTAGACTCACTGCCAGCCTCGCCGCGCCGCCACTGACCACCGCCGCGGGCCACGCCTCGCCGCTGCTGTCCGATGGGCCCGTCCTCGTCGCCGCAGGTGGGCTGGCCCCCGTGCCCTAAACTGTCCTGGGCATGCCACCGTTACTGCAGCCCGCGGCCGGCTCGGCTCCTATCATCGGCTGGCCGGTCCTCACCGACGGGGCCGCCTTGACCGACACTGACCTAACTGCCGCCCTCCTCGCTGCCCAGACCGAGGCCACCGTGGCCGTGGAGCGTACCCGTACGGCTGCACTTGCTTGGGAGCGCGAGCTCGCCACCGTGGACGCCCTCCATCGCCGGGCTACTGAGGTTCAGCGCTACATCGACACCGTCACTGCCCACCAGCTCGTCGCTCCTATCATCGACGTTGCGACATCCTCGTCTCACCCGCCTCCGGCCCACCGCCATGATGTGACCGATCAGATGGTCCTCCAGCTCCACCTCCAAGCCATCAACGTCCAGAACATCCGGACCCTGGTCTCTGTCGTCCTCGACCCCGGGTCCTCTTTCTACGGGCGCTGGCACGACCAGGTCCTCCTCGCCCTCCATCGCTACGCCCTCGACGACCACGTCCTCGCCGACATGCCACAGGCGGCACGTGACGCGGCCTGGCTACGTCTTGACAGCATCGCCATGTCTTGGATCTTAGGGTCCATCTCCCTCGATCTTTAGGACATTGTCCGGTCACACAGTGGCACCGCGCGCGAGGCATGGCTGGCTCTCGAGGCCTAGTTCCTTGGCAATGTCGAGGCCCGTGCGCTCCACCTCGACGTGTCATTCTGCATCTTCCAGCAGGGCGACCTCTCTATTGGTGAGTATTGCAGGAGGATGAAGGGTATGGCCGATGCACTTCAGGACCTCGACTGCCCGGTGAGTGACCAGATCCTGGTCCACAATGTCCTGCGGGGTCTCAGCAGCAACTTCGACCTCCTGCAGACATGGATCCCTCGACAGCGACATTTCTGCTCTTTCCTGCAGGTTCGGGACGACCTTGTCCTGGATGATATCACCCGCGGACTCACGCTAGAACCGCTCTCCTCTGGCTCCTCCACCGCACTCGTGGCTGCCCCACCGACCTCCACTGCCCCGCTAGCCACCTCCCTCCTCGGCGCTCCTCCACCTACGTCCGCCGGGGGAGGCGGCAGTCATGGTCGCCACCGCCGTCGGGGAGGGGGGCGTCAGGGGAGTATTACTGCTCTGGCTTCTACGACCTCGACTCCTGCCCCTGGTGGTACGCCCTGGCCATTCTTCAACAACCCATGGTCAGGACGCATCTCCATGTGGCCCTTCCAGGCTCGGGGGGGGGGGGGGGGGGGGGCTCGTCCTCTGCACCTGCCCCCGACCATGTTCACTGGCCCTGCTCCTCTGGGTTCGGGGACCTAGACTGCCCCTGCTCCGCTCGGTCAGTCGTCGACCTGGGCGAGGGGTGGACCCCGCCTGTGCACCCCAGCCAACCACCGACCTGGCCTGGGGGATGGGACCAGGCGGCTCTGGCTCAGTCCTTCAGCACCTTGGGCCTGAACCCGCCGGTCAGCACGGAGTGGATCGGCGACTCGGGTGCCTTGTACCACACCACGTCGGATGCTGGTATTTTATCCTCCGTCCACCCTCCTCCTCCCTCGTGCCCTTCCTCCATCATGGTTGGGGATGGCACCTGCCTTCCGGTCACCTCTGTGGGGTCTGCTCCTAGTTCTTTCCGCCTTCCGAATGTTCTTGTTGCCCCATAGATGGTTCATAACCTTCTTTCCATTCGCCAATTTACCGCTAATAATTCTTGCTCTGTTGAATTTGACTCTTCTGGTCTTACCGTGAAGGACTCGGCTGCTCGGCGTTCGCTCCTCCGATCTGATAGCACGGGGCCCCTTTACACCCTTCGTCTTCCTGCTTCTGCTTCCTCTTCGTCGCCTCCTTCATCGGCTTTTGTGACTACCCCGTCATCCACGACTTGGCACCGCCGGCTCGGGCACCCCGGCCACGACGTTTTGGCCCATCTCAGTCGTAGTGTAGATCTTCATTGTACTAGGACTCCTGATGAGCATCTTTATCATGCGTGTCAGTTAGGTCGTCATGTTAGACTTGCTTTTTCTTCTTCTTCTTCTTCGCATGTGAGTCATGCCTCTGATCTTATTCACTGTGATTTGTGGACTTCTCCTGTCATCAGTATGTCTGGCTATAAGTATTACTTGGTCATTGTGGATGATTTCTCTCATTACTCTTGGACTTTTCCATTGCGTGCCAAGTCTGACACCTTCCCTACCCTCCTCCACTTCTTTGCTTGGGTTTCCACTCAGTTCGGGCTCACTGTCAAGGTCGTCCAGTGTGACAACGGCCGTGAGTTCGACAATCACGCCTTCCGTGACTTCTTCCTTTCTCGTGGTGTTCACCTGTGCATGTTGTGCCCATATACCTCGCCTCAGAACGGCAGGGCTGAGCGGATGATTCGCACCACGAACAATGTCGTGCGCACCATTCTCCTCCAGGCCTCCCTTCCTGCCCGCTTCTGGGCCGAGGGCCTTCATACAGCCACCTACCTCCTCAACCGTCTTCCCACCACGGCCTCCCCTGCTCCCACTCCTCACCACGCTCTTTTCTGCAACCCACCTCGGTACGATCACCTTCGGGTCCTCGGGTGTGCCTGCTACCCTAACACCTCCGCCACTGCTCCACATAAGTTGGCGCCTCGATCGACTCGGTGTGTCTTCCTTGGCTACTCCCCTAATCACAAGGGGTATCATTGCTTCGATCTCACCTCCCGCCGTGTCCTCATCTCCCGCCACATTGTGTTTGATGAGTCGGACTTCCCGTACTCCACCTCCACTACGCCCTCACTTGATCCTGACCTCAAGTCCGTTTTTCCAACTGACCCGATGGTTCAGCCCCCTACTTCTGTTTACCCCTTTTCAGCAGTTTCCCCGGCGATCTCTATTGTGACACGCGCGGCCCCGGAGCCTTCTACTGCGCCACACGCGGCACCAGAGTCTTCTGCTGTGCCACGCGCGGCCCCGGAGCCTTCTACCGCGCCATGCGCGGCACTGGAGTCTTTTCCTGCGCCATGCGTGGCCCTGTCGCCACTTCCAGCGCCGCGGGAGCCTACGAGTTTTGCTGCCCGCTTCGCCGAGCCGGTGCAGGTCTACAGGCGTCATGCGGCGCTGGTACCGGAGCCGATGGTCTCTTCGCCACCACCGCCTCCACCTGAGCCGGCAGTACGCTCTCGGGCTCACTCTCGGCTCGACTCGGAGGTGTACCACCCGTCTATTGTCCATCGAGATCCTGGGCACACTCATCCCATGGTGACACGACGGGCGGTGGGTGTCCTCTCTGCCGTCGAGGCGGAGCCAGGAGTTTCACCCGTGCCCTCCTCCGTTCGCGATGCCCTGGCAGATCCTCACTGGCGTCGGGCCATGGAGGAGGAGTACGTGGCTCTTCTTGCTAACCAGACATGGGACCTCGTGCCACATCTGTCTGGTTGCAATGTGGTCACCGGCAAGTGGATCTGGACGCACAAGCGCCGGGCCAACGGCTCCTTGGAGCGCTACAAGGCTCGCTGGGTTCTTCGGGGCTTCACCCAGCGGCCTGGTGTGAACTACAACGAGACTTTCAGTCCGGTGGTGAAGCCAGCCACAGTGCACATGGTCCTCTCACTGGCTCTCTCCCGCTCCTGGCCCGTACACCAGCTCGATGTGAAGAATGCCTTCCTCCATGGCACTCTGACAAAGACAGTCTACTGTAGTCAGCCAGCGGGGTTTGTGGACTCCAATCGTTCGGATCTGGTCTGCCGCCTCAACAAGTCTCTCTATAGCCTGAAGCGGGCTCCTCGGGCATGGTACTCTCGGTTTGCCATGTTCTTGGTCATGTTGGGCTTCACTGAGTGCAAATCTGACACTTCTCTGTTTATCTAACGTCAGGGCTCTGATGCTGCCTACCTGCTGCTCTATGTTGACAACATCATCCTCACTGCTTTCAGTCAGGCCTTCCTCTAGAGTATCATTCCGTCCCTACAGCGTAAGTTTGCCATGAAGGATCTAGGTGTGCTCCATCACTTTCTGGGTGTCACTGTGGAGCCTCGTCCCTCTGGCCTCTTTCTTCACTAGCGGTAGTATGCTCTTGATATATTGGAGCGGGCAGGAATGACTGACTATAAACCCTGCTCCACTACGGTCGACACTCAGGGGAAGCTCTCTACGGACGTGGGTGCCCCGGTTGCTGACCCGACTGCTTACCGGAGCCTTGCTGGGGCTCTTCAGTACCTCACCTTCACCAGGCCGGACATCACTTATGCCATCCAGCAGATCTGTCTTCATATGCATGATCTCCGAGAGTCATATCTCACTGCTCTGAAGCGTCTGTTGCGCTATGTTCGAGGTACTATTGACTACGGCTTGGTTCTTCACCGGGCTCCCACCACCGAGCTCGTCATCTACACTGAGGCTGATTGGGCCGGGTGTCCTGACACTCGTCGGTTCACTTCTGGCTATGCCGTCTTCCTAGGCGGCAACCTGGTCTCCTGGTCGTCCAAGCGGCAGCCAGTGATCTCCCGCTCCAATGCCGAGACGGAGTACCGGACCGTTGCCAACGGCGTGGCTGAGGCGTCCTAGCTACGACAGCTCTTGGCAGAGCTTCACAGCCCGCTGGCCAGGAGCACGCTCGTCTACTGTGACAACGTTAGCGCCGTCTACCTCTCCACCAACCCGGTTCAACATCAGCGGACAAAGCATGTGGAGATCGACCTTCACTTTGTTTTTGATCGGGTCGCTATTGGCCATGTTCGGATGCTCCATGTCCCGACCACCTCCCAGTTCGCCGATATCTTCACCAAGGATCTCCCCTCCTCGACGTTCTCGGAGTTTCACTCCAGTCTCAACATCGTCAGTGGCTAGTTGTGACTACCAGGGGGGGTGTAGGTGATGAGGACATCACTCCTATGGATACACACAACACTCCTCCAAATCTGGACTTGCAAGGTCCAATGACTAGAGCTCGTGCACGACAACTAAATTTCGAGGTGAGCTCGTTCCTACGTTCTTCGCTATATGTTACTTTTGAGAATGGTTTGCTACCTAATGATTATTTTATGATTAGAAACCATGGAGAAGACCAGGAGATGATGGGAGAAGGAGTTGGGAACGTGGAGGACCAGCAAGGGCTTGGAAGCCAAAGTGGAGGCCTAATCGAAACCGACTTCGAGTCTGTTTCGGAGCCCAGGACCAGTCTGTAGTAAAACAGTCGCCCAGGACACATACGGACTCGGATTTGGACGTTCTACATATGCGCGGAAAGATAAGGAGAAGACCTTTCCAATGCCGCCGGCCTCATATCAAGATTCATCAAGAGTCATCGGGAATCGTCAAAACAAGACAGAGTCCAGAATCTGTGTCGGTGCTGCGTCGCCTATTTTTGGCCTTTGGGCTTTGTATCTAGTTGAGCCCAATTAGGGGTGCGTCCAGAGGGTCTTGCACGACCCTCGGGTCTTTATATACAGCCGCCGCTGCACCATTAGGGTTCGGATTTTGCTTAGATCAATTCTGTTCATAAACAGTTTCACCGTTCATCGGTTTGTGAGACCCTAACTTCGAGAGTTTAATCATACATCTGTAATTGTGTTGCATTCTTCGTTGTTCTTACTTGTGTTCTTGATTCGCAGGCAGGGATTAGCCTTCTCGGCGAGGTCAATCGTCTTTTGGACGGTTGATAACCAGAGGAGACGTCGTGCTGCGATTGCGGGGTTTAGAACGTGCTGTTCTGAAGCCGGATCGATTTGTGTGTCGCCTCCGACCAAATCAACTTACCAAGAACCTTTCGGAAGATCGGGAACCCTTGTTCACATCAAGTGGTAATCAGAGCTTCAGATGCACCGTCAGGTTCACACTACCCTTTAGTTTTGTTTTCGTGTTCTTCCTATCGTCCACTGAAAATACCAAAAAAAAATTGCCCCCGCCCATAACCACGTGTTTAGCCTTTGCATATTTCAATTTCAGAGTCCGTAGTGTTGAGTTTGTGCCCTAGTTCTTGTTTAGTCGCTGGTTTAGTTTGTGTTTTTATCGTCAGTAGTGTTTCCCTTGCAACCCTAGCCGCCATCCCCTTCACCATCCTCGGTTTTGTCGGCTTTGTGTGCTAGGGTTGATTGATCAATACGCCCACCCTAATCCCACCCTAAACCTACCCTCACCACCTCGGACCAATTTTTATAAATTCCACTTTCCGCTGCATCCACCTCGCTAAAAAACTCCCTACTCGACCCCAAGCCCGATTCGGATTTCACTCAAACCCCCGGGTTCTTCATAACCGATTCCGACACCCCTTCAGTAAAACAGCCATAACTTTTTCCTCGGTTGTCCGTTTTGGCTTAAATTTTTACAGGAGATTCTTGATGAAAAGTTGAGCATATGCCCTGTGTGCCCTCGTCAAAAAATTCAAAAAAAATCGGGAAGATAAAGAAAAAATTCATTCAAGTTGAAACCCGACATTTTCTGAAACTTCAAGATTTTCTGTAGGCCACGTCCTAGCTCGGTTTGAGCTGAAATTTTTTGCGGTTTCTTCCTGTTTGCTAGTGAGTTGGAAAAAAATATCAAAAAAATAAAATAAAATAAAAGAAATTTGGGATTCCTACTAGTGCTCCATCTAGCCCCCTGGAATTTCTGAGTTTGGCTATTTTACACTAAGCCCCCTGTGATCGACTGTGTCCCTTTGTCTCTTTGTTTCTTCTTTGCTATCACTACTGTTCTAGGACATAGTTAGACCAGCAACTAGGGACAAGTTATTTGGGCACTTATTCAGCTTTACTATCTGTTTTTGATTTGTGTGCCACTCATATATATATATTTGGCCTTCCTAGCTCTACATACTTCTTCTGGACAGCACATAGGTTATTTGGTAACCCTTGCAATCATGGAACACTTCTCCCTGGTATCCTTCGCTTTGTTGTTTTCAGAACTTTGTAAGAGCTTTGCAAGAAGCTTACTTTTGCTGTGTTGAGAGGCACCACTGCTTAGTAGTTTTGTAGGGATAACCTTCATTTTTTGTTTCCTGTTTTGGTGTTTCTGATGTCAGGAAGCGATGGGGAGGGTGCTTCACCCTCCAAATTGGATGAGTGCGTGAGCCAAAATCAGTTACAGAAGGCTTTGCAGGCGGTTCAGAGTGATTTGGCAGAGACGATCACTAGGGCCGTCACCGACGCCGTCACCAAGCTTCACCTGGGAGAAAGCATTGAGCGGTTGGATAAGAGAGTCTCTAAGCTAACCGATCAGGTTGTCGAATTGGAGACCGCTCACAAGACCAACAAAAACAACAACAACAACACCAACAACGACGTTGAAGACGATCATGATGAAGCAACGGTGTATAAGGCTGATGGCACCGTCGATAGGTCAGCTACAAGGACCGCAAGGTTACGACGCCGTTTGCAACGTAACCCTCAAGGTATGGGTGGTTTCCACAACCACAACCGTCGCACCCAAGGTAACCATGCTCCAGATGATCCGTATGCTAAAATTAAGTTTTCAATTCCTTCGTTTTCGGGTCAGTACGATGGTGATGCTTACCTTGATTGGGAAATGACGGTAGAACAAAAATTTAATGCCCACCTTGTTCCTGAACAACATAGAGTTAGACAAGCCACTAGTGAGTTTAAGGACTTTGCTATTGTTTGGTGGAGTGGTCTAGCTGCTGAAAACGATTTGCCTACTACTTGGGAAGAACTTAAGGTAGAAATGCGTGATCGTTTTGTTCCTCCTTCTTTTTATAGAGAAATTCGTAATAAACTGCAGCGTTTAGATCAAGGAGATAAAACTGTTCAGGAGTATTTTAGTGAGCTTCAGAAGGGTTTGATTCGTTGTGCTGTGGTTGAAAAAGTAGAGGATCAGATTTGCCGCTTTTATTCTGGTTTGAGAAAAGAAATTCAGGACATCCTTGATTATAAAGAATTTTATACCCTCAACCAGTGTTTCCAGTATGCTATGCTTGCAGAGAAAGAATCACAGGGACTTTTCCAGGCTTTTGAGGAGTACAGCAAGTCCAGGAATTTCTACCCACCACGGCCGACGGGGACTTCGGGGCTGCCCAAGCCATCTTTCCGGCCGCCCCCACCAGCTAGTCTTGTTTCTGCGACACCAAGATCAGCCCCTGCCCCTTCTACGCGCTCAGGTAAAAATTCTGTGCAGGTACCGGCTAGTAGTGCCTCCTCTGTTGCTTCGACGGGACGCACTACAAGGATTCAGTGCCACCGATGCCATGGTCTTGGCCATGTGCAGAAAGATTGCCCAAGTAGGCGAGCATATGTGGCGACAGATGATGGTGGTTACATGAGCACCTCCGATGTGGAGGATGAGGAGGAGGATGTCGCTGCCACCAGCGGTGACCTCGTCCTTGGAGGCGGAGATACCACGGGCTACATGAATATTATTGTGCAGTGTGTGCTTAGCACACAAATCCAGCAGCCCGAGATGATGCAGCGACATAACTTGTTCCAGATTTTCTTCATCATCAAGAACCGTCGGACATGTGTCATCATTGATGGAGGAAGCTGCAACAATTTGGTGAGTTCTGATGTGGTTAAGAAGCTTGATTTGACCACACGCCCACATCCACATCCATACTACATTCAGTGGTTAAATGACTCTAGAAAAGCTAAGGTAACACAAACTTGCAGAGTTCCTTTTTCCATTGGTTCCTATGTGGATTCTGTTGATTGTGATGTTGTACCCATGCAAGCTTGTTCACTTTTATTGGGTAGACCTTGGGAATTTGATAATGATGTTATACACCATGGTAAAAGTAATAAGTACACTTTTATGCATAAAGGAACTAAAATTACTTTGTTACCAATGACCCCTGCTGAAATTGTACAAGCTGATTTAGAACGAGCTGCTAGTTTGAAAAATAAAAGCCCTGAAATTCAGCAACCTGTTAATTCTGCTTCTACACCAAGTAATGTTAATGATTCTTCAAGTTCTAAGGGTGCTGCAATTAAATTACAAGGTCGTTCATGTCTTGCCACAAAATCTGAGCTTGCTGAAATTTCTACTAATGATATTTGCTATGCTTTGATATGCAAACAAACCTTGTTTTTGCTTGGTGATATTGCTTCTAGTGCTTTGCCTCCTGCTGTCACTAACCTTTTGCAGGAGTATGAGGATGTTTTCCCAGCTGAGATACCCCCGGGATTGCCACCTTTGAGAGGGATTGAGCATCAAATTGATTTGATTCCTGGTGCTACTTTACCAAACCGTGCTGCTTATAGGACCAACCCTGAGGAGACTAAGGAGATACAACGACAAGTCCAAGACCTTTTGGATCGTGGGTATGTTCGTCAATCACTTAGTCCTTGTGCTGTTCCTGTACTTTTGGTTCCTAAGAAAGATGGTTCTTGGCGTATGTGTGTAGATTATAGAGCCATTAATAACATTACTATTAGGTATCGTCATCCTATTCCTAGGCTAGACGACATGCTTGATGAGTTATGTGGTGCTATAATTTTCACTAAAATTGATTTGCGTAGTGGCTACCATCAAATTAGAATGAAACTTGGAGATGAATGGAAAACAGCTTTCAAAACCAAATTCGGGTTGTATGAGTGGTTAGTAATGCCTTTTGGGTTAACTAATGCACCCAGTACTTTCATGCGTTTGATGAATGAGGTTTTAAGACCTTTTATTGGCAAATTTGTGGTTGTTTACTTTGATGATATCTTGATTTATAGCAAATCCATGGATGATCATATGATTCATTTACGTGCTGTTTTTGATGCTTTGTGAGTTGCACGTTTATTTGGTAACCTTGAGAAGTGCACCTTTTGCACGGATCGAGTCTCTTTTCTTGGCTATGTTGTGACTCCACAGGGAATTGAGGTGGATGAGGCGAAGATTGAAGCCATAAAGAGCTGGCCTGTACCAAAAACTATCACACAGGTAAGAAGTTTTCTTGGTTTTGCAGGTTTCTACCGCCGCTTTGTCCAAGATTTCAGCACCATTGCTACACCATTGCATGAGTTGACAAAGAAGGACGTTGACTTCCATTTTGGTAAGGTACATCATGAGTCTTTTGATGCTTTGAAGGACAAACTTACACATGCACCATTGCTGCAATTACCCAATTTTGATACGACTTTTGAGCTTGAATGTGATACTAGTGGTATAGGCATTGGTGGTGTTTTGATGCAAGATGATAAACCTGTTGCATACTTTAGTGAGAAAATTACTGGGCCTGTTTTGAATTATTCCACGTATGATAAGGAACTATATGCACTTGTACGTTCTTTAGAGACGTGGCGTCATTATTTGTTGCCCAAAGAATTTGTTATTCATTCTGATCATGAATCACTTAAGTATATTCGTTCTCAATGCAATTTGAACCGAAGACATGCTAAATGGGTTGAGTTTATTGAGTCTTTTCCTTATATTATTAAACATAAGAAAAGAAGGATAATGTGATTGCTGATGCTTTATCTAGGCGATATACTTTGTTGTCTCAACTTGATTGTAGAATTTTTGGACTTGAGGCAATTAAAGAACAATATGTTGCTGATGTTGATTTTAAAGATGTATTGCTGCACTGTAAAGAAGGTCGTGCTTGACACAAATTTGTGTTGAATGATGGATTCTTGTTTAGAGCTAACCGCCTATGCATTCTAGTTGGTTCCGTCGTCTTTTGTTGTTGCAGGAGGCGCATGGAGGTGGATTGATGGGTCATTTTGGTGCTAAGAAGACAAAGGATATTTTGGCCACACACTTCTTTTGGCCAAGGATGAGGAAAGATGTTGAACGTTTTGTTGCTCGCTGCACTACATGTCAAAAAGCTAAGTCTCGATTGAATCCACATGGTTTATACATGCCACTTCCTGTTCCTTCTATTCCTTGAGCGGATATTTCTATGGACTTTATTTTAGGACTGCCTAGGACTAAGAGGGGGAGCGATAGCATTTTTGTTGTTGTGGATCGTTTTTTCAAGATGGCATACTTTATACCATGTCATAAAACTGATGATGCTAGTTACATTGCTGATCTTTTTTTTAAAGAAATTGTACGTTTGCATGGTATGCCTTCTACTATTGTTTCAGATCGTGATGCAAAATTCTTAAGTCATTTTTGGCGCACGCTTTGGAATAAGTTGGGTACAAAGTTGTTATTTTCTACAACTTGTCATCCACAAACTGATGGACAAACTGAGGTTGTGAACCGCACTTTGGGTACTATGTTGCGAGCTATTTTGAAGAAAAATTTGAAGCAATGGGAAGAATGCTTACCTCATTATGAGCTTGCTTATAATCAGGCAACACATTCTACTACCAAGGTAAGTCCATTCAAGGTAGTGTATGGTTTTGATCCCCGTACTCTACTTGATATACTTCCTCTACCTATTAATGAGAGAGTTCATGTTGATGCTAAGGAGCGTGCTGAATTTATTTTGCAAATGCATGAGACCACTAGACTTAGCATTAAAAAGATGAATGAAAAGTATAAAATTGCTGATGGTAAGGGTAGAAAGGAAGTAAAGCTTGATGTAGGAGATTTAGTGTGGTTACACTTAAGGAAGGATAGGTTTCCAGAATTGAGAAAGTCTAAACTAATGCCTAGAGCTGATGGTCCATTCAAAATAATAAAGAAGATTAATGATAATGCATACAAACTTGAGTTGCCTCCCGAGTTCGGGGTTAGTCCTACTTTTAACTTGGGAGAAGAGGATGCGCTCGAGTCGAGGACGACTCCACTTCAAGAGGGGGAGGATGATAAGGACATCACTCCTATGGATACACACAACACTCCTCCAAATCTGGACTTGCAAGGTCCAATGACTAGAGCTCGTGCACGACGACTAAATTTAGATGTGAGCTCGTTCCTACGTTCTTCGCTATATGTTACTTTTGAGAATGGTTTGCTACCTAATGATTATTTTATGATTAAAAACCATGGAGAAGACCAGGAGATGATGGGAGAAGGAGTTGGGAACGTGGAGGACCAGCAAGGGCTTGGAAGCCAAAGTGGAGGCCCAATCGAAACCGACTTCGAGTCTGTTTCGGGGCTCAGGACCAGTCTGTAGTAAAACAGTCGCTCAGTACGCATACAGACTCGGATTTGGACGTTCTACATATGCACGGAAAGATAAGGAGGAGACCTTTCCAATGCCGCCGGCCTCATGTCAAAATTCATCCGGAGTCATCGGGAATCATCAAAACAAGACAGAGTCCAGAATCTGTGTCGGTGCTGCGTCGCCTATTTTTGGCCTTTGGGCTTTGTATCTAGTTGAGCCCAATTAGGGGCGCGTCCAGAGGGTCTTGCACGATCCTAGGGTCTTTATATACAGCCGCCGCCGCACCGTTAGGTTCGGGTTTTGCTTAGATCAATTCTGTTCATAAACAGTTTCGCCGTTCATCGGTTTGTGAGACCCCAACTTCGAGAGTTTAATCATACATCTGTAATTGTGTTGCATTCTTCATTGTTCTTGCTTGTGTTCTTGATTCGCAGGCAGGGATTAGCCTTCTCGGCGAGGTCAATCGTCTTTTGGACGGTTGATAACCAGAGGAGACGTCGTGCTGCGATTGCGGGGTTTAGAACGTGCTGTTCTGAAGCCGGATCGATTTGTGTGTCGCCTCCGACCAAATCAACTTACCAAGAACCTTTCGGAAGATCGGGAACCCTTGTTCACATCAGTAGGCTTTTCTTGTCCAGTCTTAAACTTCGCTGCGCTGGTAGTTCCGACTGCGGGGGGTGTTAGTGATATGGTTGTAGTCCTTAGTGAGGGTGTGCATATTTGGCCCATAGAGGCCCATGTATAGAGTTATATTTACCCACCCTTCTAGAGTTTGGAGGAATACAACGAACACTTTCTCCAACAGCTCCATTTGATTTAAAGGTGAAATAATTCTATGTTGTGATTATATTTAATACATTTGATGAATTGATTTTGCACTATGATGTGTATTTAATTTCATTTTCAAAAGTGCAACGAAAGTGTCAACACACTTGGAAGATTTGAAGGACCAAAGAAATTGATTAAGACCAAGGCCAAGTATTGCCAATGTATGAGGCTCATAATGAGGCACAAATACCCTGGTTATCTGCACAAAATTTATTATGACTGGGAACATGTCATACCATGTAACCTTCCTTCATGCTCATGGTATGATTTTTATGTCCTCATTAGCTATGTGACATCATGTTTAAATCGATTGATTCACAATTATATCTTTCTTACTCGCTATTAGAAACCTATCAGGTTTCATGATGTTGCTACCTTTGGAAGCATGGAACGGTGATGGTGAGAAAAAACTGAAACTTCATGTTATTGTGAGTATCATTTCTTCTTCCTGTAATATATATACTTCTTCCGCTATTGTTGTTTGATATTTTTGAAAATAATATATCTTATACTATATTCTTCTAGCCGTTGGCAGAAAAGTGCCGTGAGGCCATATGGTTTGCACCAGATATCGACGGAGAAGAAAAACGAGAGCCGTGGCAACATACTAGACGACTTGTTGGCCATCTTGAGATACATACTAGTGGCGGAGCTAGGATTGAAAGTAAGGGTGGCCAATATAATTTTTTTTCTTCACACAACAATTTGAAGTATGCTTGATTGTAGACAGGTAGTAAATCAAAAATATCTCCACCATATCTCCACTTGAATCATGAGTCGTTGCATCAGTTGAGGGCAGCTGATTAGCTTGAGTCACGGGCCCAAGCTGCCAAGCAAGCAAGTAGCACCCTCTCAGCGCACAAGGGTGCATGAACGTAGCGTATGATCATGACAGACAGTGCAGCTCAGCACAGGGTTTGATAGTTTTCTTTTTTGAGACTCTCTTGTGATCGTTGAAACTGCGTGAAACCTTACTCGAACAGCCGTCCACTCCTATCCTGTGTTCGTCGCCCCTGGCTGCTGGCCTTAGCTCGCCACTCCTATCGTGGCTTCGGGCTGGCTTCGTCTCAGCTGTTGGGCATGGGCTGGTTAAATCTCAGGGTGTCCACCGGGGTGTGGCTCCGCCACTTATACATACCATAGCCATGAAGATTAGGATGTGTTTCACCGTACATAATTATGAAATTTTGTTCTTCGATCACCAATGTACTATTATTTAGCTGGTTTGTACGGCGCTGCTTTATGCTTCCAGTGTGTTAAAAACATTTTAAATGAATTATAGTACTTGTTACATTTGCGTTGCCTGCTAAATTGAATGCCTTCACATCTTCTTAAATGGTTGAGGATCACACACGTTATTAACCTTGATATATTTGTGTTGCTAGCAACATGGACTCGCCTTGGATCCTTTCTCATAGTTTCTGTTTTCCTTATGCCTTTCTAGTTTGCTTATATATAGTTTCTAGCACATTAAAGTTTGCCCACTGTTGTTCATTACCAGTTTTTACTTTGGAAAATAAAACATACTCCCTCTATACTCAAATTAGAGGACGTTTAGAATATTATTGACAATATCAAGGAGCTATTAAATATACCGTGGAGCCGCTTCCTAATAACTCTCTCTCCCTTCGGGATTGGTTAGTGCACCCAACTCCAAAACATAGGTTGCGGTTTCAAGTGCAGCACTCGCCCGGATTTGTGTTCTTCTCCAAAACGGCCAGCGTGAGGAGTTAACACGGAATGGCGCCAGGACTCCCTCTAATCTAAAAACGCTTTGTGCGTCAGGACGCCTTCTAATTTGAGTATGGAGGGAGTAATATTCATAAATAGTATTTATGGAAAAAAAATACTAGAATGACTGATAGTCGGATATTCACTCAGCTATGTTTGTATTGTGTAAATCAGTTGATGCTTGGTGCTACAAAAGAATTCGGCCACCTACTCAAAGTGATAAATCTTCGACGTGGGTGCCGCACGTGCTCAGGTTTAGAAAGAGATAAAGTTTCTTCCAAAAATGAGAATGATAATTATATTAAAAAAATTAAAATTGGCTTAAGTGTCAATTGTTTTGGGATCGATGGAGTATTTGTTTTATCAGTCTTTATATATATTTTCCGTTCAAATACCTTTTTTTGTTTTCTTTCCTTCTGTTTTCTGATTACTATTTCGTTTCTTTTTTTTTATTCTTCTATTTTTTTACTTCAAATAGACCCTTACCCTTTCTAGTATTCCTTTTCCTCACGTTACTGTCTTCTCCCATCCCGGCCTGTTCGTCGCGACTCGCGAGTCGTCCCTAACCGGAGGCCGACGGCACACGACTCCTGCTCGATTCCTCCCGTCTCCACTTCCGCGACTCCGCCTCAATCTACCCGCACCCACGCGCTTCCGCGCTTGCCCCCTCCTTCCGGTCTGTTCCCCGGCCAGATCGAAGCAAGGCACCGTCGGACCGCCGCCGCCGGCTACCTCGATCCGGTCAGGTTCGTTCCCTGACCCCCCGCCTTATTGTCGCTAGGGATTTGGGCCCCTGCTCCGCACAGGATTCCGGTAGGGGTTAGGGATCTGGGACCTGATTGCGGCCTGCGACTGTTCCTCTGTTGACATAGGTTTGGAAATACCTCCGGTGGATAACGTTTTTGGTTTCCTAATGTGTATATACCTTGCTGATTAGTTTAAGAATAGTGCCCTTAACCGCTCAGGAAATACAGCTATTTACGTCCTAGGATTAAGGGTTGCAAAAGTTATTTGGTCAAAAACCGCCGGATTCTCCCGGTTTGCCCATATACAATTATATTATACATACATTAACTCCCCAGTTTATTTTGGTAACAGCGGAGTATATGGCGACTTTGCCAAGTAGTTCGCTTCTGACGCAGTAGCACGGTTATTTGTTTGACTCTTTACTGGAAACTAGAATTCTCTCCTACAAATGGATTTACATGGCTGTGGGGAGTTGAAAATACAATAAATCATACATGTTAGGGAAAAAATGTGAATACGTGTTGCAAGCAATAGTGGTTGGTACAAGTGCAGTTAGCTAAGTTTTTCTGAAATACACAAGCTAGGAAACACCTGGTCTGAAAGATTACTTTTCAAATTTTGTTCTACATTTGCTAATTTATTCCTTTTGCCATCATCATCTTGTAGGATCGGCAAAACATTTTTTTTACTGTACCTTCTCCCTGCTGAAATATTAAACTTGCAACTCAGTTTGGTGCTTGTAATTTCTTCTAATTCATCTTCATTTTAACTACCCATCATCATCTTGTAGGATCGGCAAAACATTTTTTTAATGCATTTGATTAGAACCTATTGAGTTTTCTTTCAAGATTTTGTAGCCGCTTGGATTTTAACATAATGCTATGTTGTTTGTTCCAGTTTTCAGTAAGCATCTTCAGCATACCAACTTGATTGTCATTCTAGCAGAGAAAATATGCAGGTATGCTGCAATTGAACTTTAAGACTTTTAACAGCTTTTCTTTTCATTTTCCTCCATTTCATTTCCATAGCAGTATCAAAGCTGGTGAATGGAATCTTTGACTTGTCATTTAAAGATGAATATCGATAGATAATACTTCCTCCGTCCTAGAATAAGTGTCGTTTTAGATTTGGTCAAAGTCAAACTATTTTAATTTTGACTAAGTTTGTAGAAAGAAATACTAACTTTTAGAAGATGTCATTAGTATCATTAGATTCATCATAAAATCATCTTTTATAATATACTTATTTCATTATATAGATATTGATAATTTTATCTATAGAATGAGTCAAACTCAAATTGTATTGACTTTGAGAAATCCTAAAACGACACTTATTCTGGGATGGAGGAAGTAGTATTCTTTGTTGAGCACTGTACAAATAGGATATCTAGCTGCCAAGATATATTGGCACATCTGACCTGGTGCCCTTCTTGTTTGCTCTCCTGGTAATATTTTCTTGTTCAATTGACATTGAGCTTTTGAGTATTTTTTCCAAAGAACTTGCATTCTTTGTCATGTTATAATAAAAAATGCATCTGTTTCGGTCTTGATTCAAAATTTATAATGGGAGCTGAGAGTAGTGCCACTATAGTTGGATGGGTTTTATAGTGCCCATGGTTTCTGTGGCGTCGCCCAGTCATCACCTAGGCGTCGTGGCACTCTGCCATGGTTAGGCGTCCCGGTCGTGACAACAGATGTGGTATGGCATCTGCCACAAGAAAAATGGCTTCGCCTAGGCGTAGTTTGGCATTCGATGGATGCCGCAGAGCCTGAGGCAGACGCCACAGCAGCAGCAGCAGCGCGTCCATGGGGAAGGGCGGGTAAATCAGGGGCACGGCGCGTTGAATTGACGGGGAAGGAAGGAAGGGAGGGAGGGAGGGAGGGAGAGGGAGCCAGGGAGGGAGCTTCTTCTCTTTCCTGTAAACACTGATAATTATTTGATGCCGTTACATTCCACGTTTTCATTTAGTGATCTGAGAGGCTTTCCTTTGGTGATCTGAATGGCACCTGTAAGCAGGTGGGGAAGGGTAAAGTTGCATAGTATCCTTGTTCATGCATGGTTTTGCTGTTTCACAGTCCTCTTCTGCATTGTTTTGGTTCTTAGTAAATAGATTTCTTGTTTCTTGGAGCAGCAAACATGCACCATATTTAACAACTTTGGCTATGACTACTGTGTTAATAGGCATCTAGAGCTAGGCTTTTCAAGGAGTACAAGGAAGTGCAGAGAGAAAAATCAGCTGACCCTGATATCCAGTTGATATGTGATGATTCAAATATATTCAAGTGGACTGCTCTCATCAAGGTTGTTTTTTTTAAAAAAAATATGTATATATTTCTTAATGATATAATGATATCACAACTCCTAACTAGAACATGTCTAATATTTTTATTAATTGTCTCTTACAGGGACCCTCAGAGACTCCTTATGAAGGTGGCGTATTCCAGCTTGCCTTCGCTATCCCGGAGCAATATCCTCTGCTACCTCCCCAAGTTCGGTTCCTGACTAAAATTTTCCACCCAAACGTGCATTTCAAGGTTGTTTCTCTTACTCTAGAAACAAACATATTTAGTAGTGAAAATCATCTTTTACACCATTTTTTATTTACTCTTTGCTGCTCTCATCTCTGTCGTTGCACTTTCAGAACATAATAATCTTTTTGTATTTTGCTTATTTTTCATTATTTGTTACTTCAGACTGGTGAAATTTGCTTGGATATCTTGAAAAATGCATGGAGCCCTGCATGGACCCTCCAATCCGTTTGTAGAGCTATAATTGCATTGATGGCTCATCCAGAAGCAGACAGCCCACTTAACTGTGACTCAGGTAACTTTGGTTTCATCTTCTACTTTTCTTGTATCTCTTATATACTTTTGTTATAATTTCATACTGGTGATGTTGGTACCTTTATCAACATTTTTTCTAAAATTCAATATCCTTTGTACTGACATAGTCATTGAACGTATGATTTTCGTATTAGACTATGGTTATTATGTTTTATTTTCCAAAGTAAAACGACTTTGTTTATATGGAGTATATGGAGGATCACGGCACTGGAAAAGGTTTTCCAATTAGACTATATCAGAATCTTGACCAAAACAGAATCATAATCGTCTTACAGTAACTCCTAAAATAAATTAGCCAAGGATTGTATGTCATTTGAAAAACGATCCCAATTGAGAATCTCGTGCTGGCTGCTTACATTTTTAATTTACTCAAACCTTATAGGCAATCTTCTACGATCTGGTGATATCAGAGGGTACCAATCAATGGCAAGAATGTATACAAGGCTTGCTGCCATATCAAAGAAAAGCTAGCTTGCAGGATGTAAATGGAACATGCAAAATGCTTGGGTCTGCCTCCCCAAGTATTTTTAACTGTCTGGACTTGTGATGTATGTATTTATTGTCGACTTTAAACCGAGAATATTGCCTCTTTGGTGTGTGACCTGTATAACAAAATGTGTCTTATTGCTGAAATTATATGTTCTTTGGCTTTCTTCGTTTGTGGCTTATTGTAAACTAATATGTCGTGTGTTTGGATGCCGTGATGTTTTGCACTACGAGATCTTGCATCTGTTTTCTCTTGATGAGATTTTCCAATGTTTGCCGTCAAAGTGCACTTAAGGAAAGAGAAGGTTCATCCCATTTGTTTGATAAAAGAAGGATTCATCTCCACGATTGCCTGGGCTCACCAGCAGCGTTCGAGTGTTAAAGTGACCTTTACAACCTGTTTCGGTATTTGAGTTCGTCCTGATGCAATCCCGTTGTAGCCGCTGTTACCTCCGTGAAATAAACGGCAGGTCTTCCTTTGTTCTAAGAAAAAAGAAATACTTTTGTAACCATGAATATCTGAGCGCTGATGATCCACAGTCCAACATTCATTGCTAGAATTAAAAGTTACTTTTTTTTGTAAAATACCAGCAATTACAATTCCGCAAAAGTAAATTTCCAACTTTTTCTTGTTGCAAATTTAGCATGTCACGACCTGGAAAAGATCAACTGCGGTGAACAAATTGGACAAGTGCTGCAAGCAAACCTATCTTCCTGTCGCAAATCTATGGGGGTACTTATCATCATCATTATTATTGAAACACAAATTGCACCGGTGATTTAGTCATTCAGCCATTCCCTACTTCAAACACCCGGAAAGCACTTTGATCTGCCTCCAGGTATTTATTAATTTTTCAAATTTTCCTGGAGGGGCTACGATACACACTTCGCTGATCTTGTAAGGACAATTGTAATGATAGACGACCCGCAAAAAAAAAAAAAAAAAAATGAAGAAGAAGTAATGATAGACGATGAAGAGTGGAAGGCAGGCAGTTTACGTAATCCAGGTGGCTTCTGGTCCTGCCTAATAAGATACCAGTTTTCGTAATAAAGGTTAAAGCAAGTATAGAGGGGTTACTTCATACTCCATTGCTACTGCTACTATACAATCCATCATTCATTGTGGGCACAGCTCTCTGGTGAAGTAGAAACTATGAATTTCTTGGGCTTCCACATTTTGCTGTTGAAAAGGGAGGGCTTCCACATTTTGCTGCTGAAAAGAGAAGCTTCATATCCCCATGTTACAAGAGAACCAGAAGTTCCCCGTGACTATGACGGTAGTGTCCTTCCGTCGAGCTATTGCTGTCCAGTACAACCAACACAGAAGTACCTCCTGCATGGTCGTTTTAGATTGTTAGAACACTGGACTGCACATTAGAATTATAACATGATGCACGAATTGTATGACATGTAAAACAGTGAAACATAGTTTTTTTCTTGAGTTAAATTAAATATTTCAGTCGATTGTAAGATATAAAATGCTGGGAGGGCAGTGGAGATTTCAGGTACCCCTCAAGGTTATCATAGCATTTCACCATCTGAGGGATTTAGATGTCGTACTACCTCTAAAACAAAGACATCCACAGCTTGTATTTCAGTAGCAGAATACTGAAATTCCAGGAAGTGTTGTCTAACAAAGACAAGTCTAGCAATTCTGTTTTCTTTTTCTCATATCGCATAATTGTCATTTTCCTTAAGAGAAAAAACAATGCAAATAGTGCCATTTCAGTTATTTGTGTCGCTGCGAGTGAAACCTCTTTCTAGTGTCCTTGTCATTACTAAGCCTGATGTGTCTTTGAGATTTGTATTTGCAGTTAAGGACAACATGAGCAGTATAGTGATACAATCACTTCTTGGAAACTGAATAAATAATTGTCTAGTGGAATATTAGTGGCACAATGACGCCACCTTCAAACATGAATATGAGGTGTACTGTGCCACATTTTAAATTTTTGAAACCACATGGGTTGGGTTTAAACTAATATGTCCTCGACCAGCCAAGCAATAGAATATTTTCAATAGAGTAAATATATGCCGTACATTCTTATCACTTGAAAGAGGAACTACAAAAGGATAGTGCTTTGATAGAAGTGAATTGTTGATCAACAGTTACCTGACGGATTGATTAGAACTTGTCTTCATTTGCTTCCTTGTAACTTCTCTTCGCCTTGGTGGTTGGAGGACTACTTTGATCGCGGTGTCAAAAACAGCCTTTATGTTCTGTTCAAGATTATTGAAACCATATCCAGAGATGTTAACAATGTAATGTTACATAGGGTAACAGAAGAGTGAGAAATTGCCTGCCCTTCATACAGTAATTCACTGAGAAGGGACATACCCTCTGCGTCTTTGAGCTGCACTCTATGTAGGCCACAGCACCTATCTGCTTCCTGAGCTCCTCTCCCTAATATGAAGTGAATATTGTTATGAGTTCGAGTGTCTGATTCGCAGGTTTGTTTTAGCTCTGAAGACGTTGTAACTAACTAAAATGAATCTAGTATCGATGATTCCATTGTGTGGTCATATCACCTGTTCAGTAGTGATGATCGAACCAGAGGGATGGTCAGCAAGATAAGATCTGTCTTCGCGGAGATCTGCAGTGGCAGAAATTGAGATCATGAATGGGCACTAACGCTTGATCATACCGAGACAAGTACACAACTCATGCTTAGGATAAATAGATCATAGTGTTATGATTCTGAACCTCACCTAGTTTTGTTCCTACAAGAACTACAGGAACACTAGGAGAAAATCGGCGTAGCTCTGGCATCCACTGTTCCAAGAGAGTTAATCATCAGTATTTTGGTAGTGCTCTTCATCAATACACCAATAACAGATATGTGGAAGATGTTCTATGGGGCTGTGAACTGTCCATCTCTTGCTGAGATTATCGTTACTACTTATGAGGAATGCAGATAAATATGAAAAAAAAAGTGGCATTGGAGGGTGGCTGATTGTATATGAAATGATGTACGAGTACGATCTTGTATCCATTTGGAATCAAAATATATAAACTTTCTCGGCCGAATGACCAAACCCAAACTACTATTTTACTGTCGTTTCTTTTTTTTGTCCCAAGTAACCATTGCCTTTCTACAACATTCAACTTTTCCGTTTGATGTATTTAACACATAAATATTCCAGATCACACTTTACGTTTTATTAAAACTGCACAACAAATCATGCCAGATTAAAAAGCAACAAAACATATCACCCCTAAAGTGGAATTTTCTTTAGCCTATTTAATACTCCCTCCGTCCCAAGACTATTCCACTTTAGGGTTGATATGCCTTTTAATCTGAACCAAGGACCGCATAAAGTCAAGAATTCTCAACTAAGCCACCCAAAAGTGCCTAATAAGTTCAAAATAAAAGTTCCATCTGGAAGTTTTGCATGTACCTTCTTTAAGACATTCTCATAGCTTGCTCTGCTGACCAAAGAGAAGGACAGGATGAACACATCAGCCCCTCTGTAGCTCAGAGGTCTCAATCTGCTGTAATCCTCTTGACCTGCATCCAGTGTCAACGCAAATTAATCATTGACAGCAGAAGGAAAAGGAAACTTTTGATAAGCATTGTTTAATCCTCCTCAATCTGCTGCAATCTAATCTCATCTACCTGCTGTGTCCCAGAGACCCAGGTTCACGATTCTCCCATCCACAGAAACATTGGCACTGAAGTTGTCAAAGACAGTGGGGATGTAATCCTGAAAATAATAAGATGTTGAAACACCGCAGGAAAACAACTACATTCCTCAAATCAAGATTGATACTAACTCTAGATTTTTTTTCAGAAACAAGGAAAATAAAAGACGTAAAAGGGAAGAGGAGGAAATCAAGACCAAAGCATGTCCAGGAGGTGGGTGAGAATGCAGAAATCAAGATAAAGAAATTGGAGAGAATCGAACTCAGAGATGGAAATGGCTAGTGAATGGAGCACTCAACAGTGGGGAACTTGTTGCAGGTGTAGCAGATGAGCATGCAGGTCTTCCCCACAGCCCCATCTCCAACCGTGACGCACTTGATGAACTTGGTCACCGAGCTTGTCGCCGTCGCCGTGCTCATTTTCTCTCCCTCGCCGCCGTCCTCCAAACAGCAGCCAGCAACGCCTCGCCTCACTGCCTCCTCACCTCCCTCCGGCTCCGGAGTCCGGACTATACCAGCTTGGCTCTCTGCAGCAATGCCTGCGTAAATGCTGCTGATTTTCTTTATTGCGACACCTGGGGAGTGAGAGAGTTGTGGCGAATCTTTTATTTGTACCTTGTTCTCCTATTGCTCTAATTTTTTATTGTTTCTGGTTTGAACTCTGCCTGGCTGTAGATCCGGCCGTTAGTTTTTTATTTTTGAACTGAGCGATAGGGACTTCAAATCAATGCTTGGTCCTCTGGAGCATCGATTCAAAAACCGTCAAAAACCGCTCGGTTTTTATGGTTTTCGACCAAACCGGTCCGGTCCGGTTTGAATGGATGACCGGTTTTTGATATAATATAATTTTAAATTTTAAATATTTAAAAATTTAAAAATTTTTAAAATCACGAAAATCAGGAAAACCAAGTGGTAAACCGGAGACCGAGCGATAAACTGGAAAAACTGAGCGGTTTGTTTTTAAACTGAGAAAACCTATAAAAAACAGAGAAAACCGAGCGGTAAACTAAAAAACCGAACGATAAACCAAAAAAACCGAGCGATAAACCGAAAAAACCGAGCGATAAACCGAAAAATCAGTCCGGCTTCCTTTCAAATCATATTCAAATTCGTGCTTTATTATTTAAGTGGTTTATCGTCCGATTTTTCTGGTTTTCATGGATTTTATCAAACCGATTGACTCCGGTTTCTGTGATACGAATGGTTTTTTAATCCTTGCTCTGGAGCTCTACGATGTTCTAGAACGTTCATTCCCATTTGCTGCGTGGTCACACTTCCGGTGCTTAATCGTTGAGCATATTGGTATAACGCCCTAAATAGCAAGTGGTACATAAGACACTGTTGTTAGCGATAGATAGCCATGTTTCTACTGGGACTTTGGACACGAGAATCCGTTCTTGTTTGGCTTCTCCCTGGACGGATCCCTAGCTTTTGTATTCTTCCTGGGCCGGGGCCTCGTGAATGCACATGCGCGTGACTAGTCTGATCGTGCTCATTTGGCACTACATTGAACCGGCGCCACTCGCGTTGGTACGCGTCACACGTGTGATTATCAAAGAACTCGTCGTTTAGCCTAAGCCCCTAACAGGGGCACCGCCAACTCCAATGATGGATGCATCTGCCGGAAGATGCAAATAAACTAGGCTGAAAAGATAATCACATTATTCAGATGCAAACGGAAACTTCTGTATATCACTGAGGATTGATAAGGAAATTCTCTACGTTAAATATAAATCATCAGCTTGCCATTAATGTTTTCGACACTAACCATCAATAATTTACCAACAAGAGCTAGTGAACCGAAACAGTTTCTTCTACCAAAGGATTTTCATTGTACAAGCAATTAAGCAAAAGAAATTTCTTCTATCGTCTGACGTTAGTGCTAACAGTAACAGACAGCTAATACACCATGTATGAGTGAGAACACAGCCAGCATGTACAAAAATAAAAGGCACCAGAGCTGGTAATTAAAAAGGCACCAGAGTGAGAACTTAACTACTCGAATATTGTCAAGCACCAGAGTGACAACACGGCCAGCATGAAGATTAAATTAAAAGGGCAAAAAAAGCACCTGCTCCAATATTGTCCAGATGGTAAAAGGTCAAACTCTCTTTAGCTTATTTTTTGTCTGCTCAACTTAACAATGAAAGCTACTGTTTAGCACAAGAAAAAAAATCCCCCTATCCTGTTACAAGTCAAACTTTTTTTCATTTTGACCATCAGCAATAAAAAGATTCATTAAGTTTTGGCGCACAAGAGTTACATAGTAGGAAATTGCAGTTGATTCCTAATGAAGCACGTCACTATGACATTAAGAGTCCGTTTGGCACAACTTATTGCTGCTTATGTCTTAACAGTAAGAATATCTCCAAAAAGTTTTCCAAAAATAGATCCCAAAAGAGTGTTTTTAGTAGTAACCCTAAAAATTAATGAGAATAATTTTTCTTATCTTCTCCAACAGTTATCCTAAAAAAATAGATCAAGAAAACTTTTGATTGGACCACGTCAGCATATGGGATCACAACGATATTAATTCTTTTGGAAATACAAGGATTGGAGCTCTCAACTGTGTTCTTATTTCTAGCTACAAATGAGGTGAATTTATGAGAAAAATAAATCTATGAGTTATTTTGAGGAGATGTTAAAGATCATTTTTTAATTAAACCTCAATAATTTAATTTAGAAAGAGTTTATAGGACTCTTTTGGAGATGCACTAAAAACACTATTCTATGAAACCATAAACTGTGATAAGCGAGATTTCTACAGCTTTTCTCAGCTTATGATATTATAGCTATAGAAAAAACACGATAGCAATGTACATAAGCTGCATTACTATTAAATGTACCAAATAGACCTTAATATTGTCCTATAGAACTTTCACGCACCGATGCGGTCGTCTTATATAAGTCCCTTGGCACACTGCCTGATATATACTTTTGTTTTTGCAAGGAACTCCTGGAGATACACAAAACTACATCAGTACATGTTGTTAGGTTTGTGATGAATTGAGGCATGAGAAGGCGTCGTACAGGATTGCAAAGCAACATAGCTGGAGACAACCAGTGAATTAACTCATCAGCCTTACTGGACTTAGAATTAATCCAGGACTTTGAATGCTTATTAACCTCTGAGGGTAGGGACGTATGGAATGCATTCATAGTTCTACCTTTTAGTAGGAAGAAGAGCATGTCTATATATTTAGAAGTTCTCTGTGCTTCCATGGAGTTAGCTAATGTACCGTAGAAACTAGATCTCCCCCCACATTGCTATATATGTTGGACAATCTATATATATGTGCATTGTTTTATCCAACAGATCGGATGTTCATTTGGAGAGTACTAACAAAACATTTAGCTAACACACAACATGTACATCAAAGAATGAATAACATCCAAATTTACTTATTGTTTATATCTAGAGAACAATATATGATTATATATTTTTCCATTCCTCTATTTCTTCCAAAGGAGTAGTTTGCTTCTCCTTTTATGATCAAAACTGAATAAACATTTTGATTGATGCCCTAATATAATGAACAACATATTTTTTTATGTTCAAGAGCCCAAAGGTTCTGAATAAGCAATGCTTATTAATTATTTTTGAAAGAAGGAACAATACATTCTCAATATGATAATCATAGGTCTTGTATTCAGAATGTATTATTCCTTCTGATAAGCAAGAAAATCTTACGACTTTCCAAAAATGTATTATTTATTTCTTGTGTTCTTGATTTGCAGGCAAGGATTAGCCTTCTTAGCGAGGTCAACCGTGCAACGCTAGTTGATAACTAGAGAAGATGTTTAGGACATGTTGTTCTGAAGCCAGATCAATTTGTGTATCGTCTCCACCACAATCAAGTTTACCAGAACCTTTTAGAAGATCGGGAACCCTTATTCACATCATCTCATAAGAAGGAACTGTGCCTGGGTAGATCGCGAGAGTAAAGATCAACGCCAACATTCAGACCGAACAGGGCTGCTTATGAATGAAATCAAAGGGGGATTTTGTGCTCGAAATATATTGCAATAGAGAATCCCATGTTTGGCCCTGAGTTTGAGTATGGTTATATGGGTGTTATTTATTGAAATACGTGACCACCAAGCAGCCACGGATCATGGCTGCTGGACAAGTGTTTGTGGTTGTTAGACATTTTGATCTAGCTAATACTTTATTTCCATTGTGAAACTTTTACCTTTAGCTTGTACGTACAGATCCAAAACAAACTCTTCATATTATAAGCAGATGAAAATATTTTAAAGTACAACAATAATTGCCTCTGATGTATGAATATTCTTCCTATTATCGAATTTATAAAAAATGGTTGTGAGTTAATCATTTTCAAAACTATAATAGTGTTTAGAATAATTTTAGTAGCAATTTGCCCCTTTAAATAACTTTTTTTATATTAACGCGAAGACACTCACCAAATGACAAGGCAAACATTATCATATCATACAAAAGATATCTTCAGACCTCACACGTCATCACATCCCCACTCATCCTCATCCACACCACCCTGGTGGAGCGCTCGTGAGAGGCTCATGATTAATATAGTAAATCAATAAATTTATTATTTTTAAACTTGTGGTTCTTTCAATTTATTGGGTTTTAAGCCCGTATTAACACATGAACAAATTGTTATTTATTTTTAAATAAGGAACAATACATTCTCTCAATATGATTATCATAGGTTTTCTATTAATTAAGAATGTATTATTCCTTCTGATAAGCAATAAAATCTTACGACTTTATAAATGCTTATTTTTTTATGTCATATGGCTTCCCTTTTGCCATGTATACAGTACACAATAAAATGTTATTTGAGTCTTTTTTTATGAATATCATAAATTGTTTTACTTTTGTATTTTTTGAAGTGTCCTATAATTTTCTAGGAAATATAACATTTTCGTAAGGGTACAAATCAAACATGTTTGGCACGGCTCCAGCTCCAGAAAATTCCTTGAGTTCTTGGAGTTGCTCATACCCAGCTCTAAGAATTCTTGGAGGTGGAGCTGTAAATAAATAAAAAAATATTTTGTTTAGTCATTTTACTTTTGTTTTAGATTTAAAATAAGAAAATAAAATATTTTAATCGATTTTACAAACTCCAACTCCATTATGGATTTCAGAGTTGGAGGCATGCCAAACACCCCTTATTATTAACAAAAAGTTATAAAGTTAACAAATAATTGTGACCCTAACAAACACATTTTCTCTGCCACTTACTCCCTCCGTACCAAAATAATTGACGTTTTCCAAATACGGGAATTAAGGAGAAGTGTAAAAGTTATGTACACAGGACACGAGGAGGAGAGAGATAAAGATGTATTGAAAAAAGAGAAAGTTGCATCAGTAAGTGAGAATGATAGTTATCTCGGCCGTCCGTTTTGATCACGACGACTTTAGGATAAATCCATGGCCGACCTACCAAAGGTTGTGAAACATCGCTCAGGCTTGCATATGTGAGATGGACCAAACTATATATCCTTTCGTCTTCCTTCGGGAGACGTTCTATTTTTCTCTCCTCCTCTCCGGGAGGCGTCAGAAAAGGAGGATCTCTCCATCATCCATGCAAAACGGAGTCCTTCTGCTCCCTACGTGTCATTTGTAGTTTTTTTTGTTCGATTAATTGCCTCGTCCGAGATGTTAGGATAACGATAATGTCTCGCTGGATGATGCTACGTCAACAGCTTGGACGACTATCCTCCCGTTGCCTGGACGTCCAGCTGGAGCTGTCGTATAGCTGTATCCGGTACGTTTCCTACCCATCTACGAGTTGCTTTATTTTATTTTTTTCTACTGATGTACTATTGTTTCTTTTATATACGGACTCCACTAATAACTCTATGAATGGGCAGAGCAACCAAGGACTCGAAACCACGGATGATTGGATCGGAGGCGGCACCACAAAAATCTTGTGAAAGAGACGAAAGAAGCAATGATTTTTAGGCTGCTTTTTTTTTCCTTACAGGTCCTCACCTGTTTTATTAAGAAGTAGAGAAAATAATCACTTGAAAGCTAGATTTCTTTCAATCCACATCTTAGGTCATTAGATCTGGATCCAACAGCTTACAAAATAACATTTTTTTTTCTGTAGTTAATACATTGACTGAACTTTCAGATTGAAATATAGGACATATGACTATATATCTCCGATGTTTGGAGACCGCAGAAAATGGTGCGATGCCGATGAGGTAACTTAGCACAAATGTGTGGAGGGAGTCCAGAAAAAAACGCAACAGAACGGAGTTAGAGGTCGACGAAAATGTTGGACACATTTGCTGGGACAAGTGGTTTATTCGCTTTCACATATATAGATGCTTTATTGAATCAACATATAACAAACACGTCGTGTCATTTGGAAGTACAGTATATTGCAGCAATTTTAAACGTACAGAACAACCATTAAACGCAGAGGTTACATAAAAGTGGCTATAACAAGGACATGAACTCCACGACCACCAACACCGCGTTGTGGGCCGCCAGTGGCGCGAACACGCCAGCCTCGTTCGACTCCGCCGAGCCACCGCCGGCGAGGTCCGAGAGCGACCTTATGGCGATGAACGGGGTCCCCTGCTGCAGCGCAACCAGCGCGACGGCGGCGGTCTCCATGTCAATGGCTGTCACGCCGAACCTGGACCTCAGGAACTCCCGGTACGCCGCGTTGTCGACGAACACACTGGCGCTGCACCCGCGCTCAACCATCGCCACCACGGGCGTGCGTGCCAGGCACGACGATGAGTTCGTGCCGTTGACGCAGCCTTGGAGTTTAAGCCCTTCCAGCTTCATGGCGAGATCGTAGTAGTGACCGTCCACCGGAACCCACAGCGCGTGCTGGCGCTGCTCCGGCGTGCCGGTCACCGGGAACACCTCCTCGGGCTGGTACCAAACACTGTTCAGCAGGTTGCCCGATGACCGGCTGTTCTGGTCGACGCTGTAGTCTGTGAAGTTCAGGTTGCCGTACTTCCTCGTGTAGTCTCCGTTGGACTCCAAGGAGAGCTCGTCGTCCGGTCCATCGCCATTGCGCTGTCCAAAATTAAAAGGGCATGAGCGTTGGGGAGGAATTGAAAATTTATGGGGATTTTTTTAGCAACTACTAGTTATTACCTGCCAGTTCCAGAGGCCAGTGTGCGCCCAGTACCGTGGCACGGTGACATCACCGATGTGGCGGTTGGGGTCGGCGTTCCCCGCAATGCCGAAGTGCACGATGCCCTTGACGTCGATGAGTGTCAGGAGGAGCTGAGTGGTTGCCCCAGCGTTCAGCTGCAGCAAACAGTTCGGCACAGCAACATCAGAGAGGCTCGTCGACCAATAGCCATTATTCTGGCGATGAAAGATTGACAAGGTGTATGCATTGCAATTGATGTGTACCATGCCTAGGCCCGTCATGACGATGATAACCTTCTGCTCCCCGATCTTCCCAAAGCGAAATCTCCTTCCTTTAGAATAAAGACACGGCATTGATTGAGCTTATTGCTTAATTTCTATGTCACAGAATATAAATTGCAGCATCAGCTTCAAATCTACGTATGGCCGTATGGGGTATATTAACTTGACCCATGCTAAGGGCGCGTTTGTATCCAGTAGAGATTATAATAAACTGGTTTATGAAGATAGATTATTAAAAAATGGTTGATAAAAAAAAACTGAGTAGAAGTGTTTGGAGATCAGATTACAAAAACTATAATCCAACTATTTAGACTACCTAATCACATGTTGGCCCCTCATTTATTATTAGAAGCGGTGACATATAAGATAATTATCCGATAAAGTTAAAGGACAGACAATAATTTATGGGTCATAACCTGGTTTTAGCTGAGGTGGAGTAGATTATGGGTCTATAATAATCTGGTAATCTACATTATATAAACTAACATAAAAACTACTCCGTTTGAAAGCTCTCTAAATTATATAAACCAGTTTATTATAACCTAGGTGGATCCAAACAACCCCTAAATTGATGTCACAAGTCTTCAAGATTTTCCAAATTGTTTTTGCCAATGTTGTTTCTCAATAACTATTAGTCTTCTTTAAGCAGAAAATTCTCAAAATACCAAAGGGTATTTCTTGGTCATGTTTGAGATTTCCAAGTGTCGTAAATAAATTACCGACCAACATAGCCTTGCTACAAAATTTAAGATACTATTATAGTATGAAAGAAATAGCAAATGTATTACTGTCCTGTCGAACACTTTATAATATAATCCTAGATAACAATTTCATAAATTTTAACGAGGAAAAGTTGTTTCATAGAAAGTGATCAAGTCCCTTGCTCTTTTTCCATTTAAAATAGGAATGAATAGCTCTTACTCTGTGAGAATAATCTCAAGATCGACCTGCCTTGTCTTTTAGAGGAGAGAGTGGGCGTGCGTATATGTTTGAGATATGCCCAAGAGACAATACGGATTTGATCCGTATGTGAGGGTCATATGGATATTGATCCGTGAGGGATTAGTCCACTAATGGGCCAACTAGTCGAGGCCCATTAGAGGGATCTATATAAGTGGAGGCGGGGCAAGGGGTACGATATACCAACAGCCCATAACCCTAGCCGTCGTGCTCCTCTCTCTCTCTCTCCCACAAAACCCTAACCGTGTTGCCGGTGCTAGCGCGCCGCGCATGGTGCTCCAACCTCGTATGTGTGGATACCGCGAGGAGGCACTGCTGTTGCTGCGGTGCCGGATAGCTGGACTAGGAGGAGACAATTGACGTGATCGACTACTTCCTCTACACCGACGCGCGACTATATTGGATCGAGCTGCTCCAACATTCGCTTCCGCTCCGCCTGCGCATCTAGTGGTAACGATCCATGATCCCTCTATCAAGGTTTTCTGGTTGAACAGTAGAAATTGTTTCATGTTATCATAGCTCTCCGTTCCCCAACAGTGGTATCAGAGCCGATCTTGTTTAGTTTGCGATCTGGATCTTACGCATATAGTTGATATGCCGATGTAGTAGGGAGTGGGAAGTTCACAAGATGTTTGATGGATAGCGCGCATGAGTCGTTGATATAATCATGTCGCCTCTCGGTGTAAGCGATCTGTCCCTACCGGCTGGTATCACCGTCGGGACTAACAACGTAAACCAGGAGAGGAGATCGACGAGATCAGGACTATGTGTCACAGTCTATCATGAAACCCTAATGAAAATTGAGGTATTATGAATGACTCGGATTCGGCCAAATATGATTTGTCCGATGAGATTTTCATTGCGATTCCATAGATATGATCTGTGAAATCCTGTGAGGTTTGCTTGACGAAGCTATCACAAGCATAGTATTGGTTTGCTTGACAAAACTAGCAAAACGGTTTTGGGCTTTGGGGCATGGTGTTGGGCGCCATGGCATATGATGCCTCCTAACAAACAAGAGTCACATATGATGTGATTAGTAAATGTTGCTTACCTAGGATACCACATTTCTAGCAGTGATGCCAAAGCTCAAAGCTCACTAGGAACTAGTTGAATAAGGATCTTGAACCACTATATGTCATTTTGAGGGAAACGATTCCAAGCATATAGTGAAGATACTCTTTTAAAATGGTCTAATATGAGTTTTACATTTACATAGTGCTTATACACTTGCATGTGTTTCTGTTGTAGATCATGCCGCCCGCTAATAATGCTTCCAGTTTTAATTTGCGTTCGATCCTTGAGAAAGAAAAACTTAATGGAACAAACTTTATGGATTGGTATCGCAACTTGAGAATTGTACTCAAGCAAGAGAAAAAGGAATATGTTCTAGAGCTTCCTTATCCTGATGATCTGCCTGAAACTGCTAGTGCTGCCTAGAAGAGGGAGTATGATAAGCACACTAATGATGCGCTTGATGTTGGTTGTCTCATGCTTGCTACCATATTCTCTGAGCTTCAAAAGCAATATGAGAACACTGATGCCCACAATATGATTGTTTGGCTTCGTGGCATGTTTGAGAACCAAGCAAGGACTGAGAGGTATAACATCTCAAAGGCCTTGTTTGCGTGCAGGCTAGCTGGAGTTAGTCCCGTCAGTCCTCATGTGGCTACGAATGTTGTTCTCCAGTCGCTCCCAGCGAGCTATGAGCCATTCATAATAAATTTTCATATGAATAGCATGGAGAAGACTATGGCTGAATTGCATGGGATGCTAAAGATTGCCGAGGAAAGCATCAAGAAAACCAGAGCAAATCATGTGATGATGGTGCAGAAGGATAGGAAGAGAAAACACAAGCCCAAGGCTAAGAGTGCGGATGAGATCTCAAGCTCAAAGCCTAAGATTGCAGTAGCTCCTCCCAGACCAAGAGTGCCTCTAGGCGATCCTTGCCATTATTGCAAAAAGACTGGACACTGGAAGAGAAACTGTAAGCTTTACTCAGAAGAACTAAAGAAGAAGAAGAAGGCTCATGATCCTTCTACTTTAGGTATCAATGTTATTGAAATTAATCTTGCTACTGGTCTTGATGATTCATGAGTATTTGATACCGGATCGATGATTCATACTTACAAATTATTGTAGGGTCTCAAAGGGACAAAGAAGTATGCAAGAGGCGAGATGGATGCTTGTGTCGGCAATGGTGCAAAAGTTGCTGCGTTGGCTGTCGGGACTTATCCACTCTCATTATCGTCAGGATTAGTTTTAGAATTAAATAATTATTGTTACATTTCTGCCTTAGGCAAAAACATTATATCCTTCTCATGTTTAGAGGAAGTTGATGGTTATGAGGTCATAATAAGGAACAAATGTTGCTCCATTTATTTGAATGATATTCTCTATGCAAATTGTCCATTAGTGAATGGATTGTATTGTCTTGATATGGAGAATAGGCCGATTTATAACATTGATGCCAAGAGGCTCTGCCCAAATGATTTGAATCCCACTTACACTTGGCATTATCATTTAGGCCATATAAATGAGAGGCGCATGGAGAAGCTCCATAAAAATGGTCTTTTATACTTATTCGATTTTGAATCAATTAAGACATGCGAATCTTGTTTTCTTGGCAAGATGACTAAGTCACCTTTCATAGGACATAGTGAGAGGGCAAATGACCTATTGGCTCTTATACATATAGATGTATGTGGACCAATGAGTTGTGTGGCTAGAGGTGGTTTTCAGTACTTCATTACTTTCACTGATGACTTTAGTAGATATGGTTACATCTACTTAATGAAGCACAAGTCTGAATCATTTGAAAAGTTCAAAGAATTTCAGAATGAAGTACAAAATCAATTGGGCAAAATAATTAAAACCCTACGATCTGATCGTGGAGGTGAGTACTTGAGCCATGAGTTTGGAGATCATCTAAGACAATGTGGAATTGTTCCACAATGGACGCAACCCGGAACACCTCAATTAAATGGTGTGTCCGAGCGGAGGAACCGAACCTTGTTGGACATGGTTAGGTCAATGATGAGCCAAAGTGATCTTCTATTATCCTTTTGGGGATACGCTCTAGAAACTACTGCTTTCACTTTAAATAGGGTTCCATCTAAATCTGTAGAGAAGACGCCATATGAAATATGGACCGGAAAGCATCCCGTGCTGTCTTTTCTCAAGATTTCGGGTTGTGAGGCTTATGTAAAATGGATGACGTCTAATAAGCTTTCTCCCAAGTCAGATAAATATTTCTTTGTTGGATATCCTAGGGAAACCAAAGGGTATTATTTCTACAACCGGGAGGAGGGCAAAGTGTTTGTCGCTCGAAATGGTGTCTTTCTGGAGAAAGAGTTTCTCTCACGAAAGATAAGTGGGAAGACAATGCAACTTGAAGAAGTTCAAGAAACATTGGAAAATGTTTCTTCTCCCACTAAACCTCAATTGGAACAGGTTGCACAAGATATTAAAGAACCTATTGTTGAGACATCAGCCCCACGTAGATCTGAACGGGCACATCGCGCACCTGAAAAGTTCACGCTCCTAATGACGGGGCAGCACGACATATTATTGTTGGATAATGATGAGCCTAAAACATACACGAAAGTAATGATGGGACTAGACTATGAGAAATGGCTTGAAGCCATGAGATCCAAATTAGAATCCATGAGAGAAAATCAAGTTTGGAACTTGATTAATCCACCTGATGGTATTAAAACCATTGAGTGTAAATGGGTTTTTAAGAAAAAGATGGACAAGGATGAAAATGTTCACATCTATAAAGCATGATTGGTGGCGAAAGATTTTAAACAAATTCAAGGTGTTGATTATGATGAGACCTTCTCGCCCGTCGCTATGCTAAAGTCTATTCGGATCCTCCTAGCAACTGCCGCATCCTATGATTATGAGATATGGCAAATGGACGTCAAAACGGCTTTCCTTAATGGAAACCTAAGTGAGGATGTGTACATGACACAGCCAGAAGGTTTTGTTGATCCATAAAATGCTGGGAAAATATGCAAACTTTAGAAGTCCATTTATGGACTGAAGCAAGCATCTCGGAGTTGGAACCTTCGTTTTGATGAGGAAGTCAAAAGATTTGGCTTCATCAAGAATGAAGAAGAGCCTTGTGTTTACAAAAAGGCTAGTGAGAGCGCACTCGTATTTCTAGTCCTTTATGTGGATGACATATTGTTGATCGAAATAATATTCCAATGCTTGAAGATGTTAAGTCTTCATTAAGAAAGAGTTTCTCAATGAAGGACTTGGGAGAGGCATCATATATTTTAGGCATTAAGATCTATAGAGATAGATCAAAAAGCCAAGACACGTACATCGACAAGGTATTGAAATGGTTCAATATGCAAGATTCTAAGAAAGGTTTCTTGCCCATGTCGTATGACATTACTCTTAGCAAGACTCAGTGTCCTTCGACACCTGATGAGGTAGAGAAGATGAGAGCGATCCCTTATGCTTCGGCTATCGGATCCATCATGTATGCCATGATATGTACGCGCCCAGATGTAGCTTTTGCTCTAAGTGCTACAAGCAAATTCCAATCAAACCCAGGAGAAGCTCACTGGGTGGCTAGTAAGAATATCCTAAAGTACTTGAGAAGAACTATGGGTATGTTCCTAGTTTATGGAGGTGAGGACGAGCTCGTTGTAAATGGTTACACCGACGCTAGTTTCCAAACCAACAAAGACGATTCAAGATCACAATCTGGATATGTATTTTACCTCAATGGAGGCACGATGAGCTGAAAGAGTTTCAAGCAAGATACGGTTGCTGACTCAACAACGGAGGCCGAGTACCTTGCCGCTTCAGAAGCTGCGATGGAAGCTGTTTGGATCAGAAAATTTGTTTCTGAGTTGGGTGTGGTTCCTAGTGCGTCTAGTCCAATGGACCTCTATTATGATAATAGTGGTGCCATTGCGCAAGCCAAGGAGCCTAGAGCGCATCAAAAGAATAAACACATACTACGGCGTTTTCATCTCATCTGGGACATTGTTCATCGAGGTGACGTGAAGATATGCAAGGTGCACACGGATTCAAACAATACTGATCTGTTGATAAAACCTCTCTCTCAGCCCAAGCATGAGGCACATATGAGATCCATGGGTATTAGATATCTACATGATTAATGTATGAGAGATTGTGTAATGTCTATGTTTATGTATGATTGAATAAAGTGTTATTCTGTTCCTTGGATAATAATTATTTCATTGATTGGCAGGTACGTGACATGTTTGTGAAACTCATTGTTTTTTCATAATATTATCCTAAATAATCCCTAGTTCCTTATTATTATGTAGGACAATGATGATTCATGGACTAGCACATGTATTGGTTAATGATCATGTTTCACAGATCATAGAGATGGAGATATCAAATCAATAATATGGACACATGTTAGTGAACATGGTGTTGGATTGACCCACTAATAGACTCTGATGAGATGTTATTATTGTGCCATCAGTTATTGTCTTGTATGATGTACCTTCGGGATCCTTAGACCTAAGATCGTCATTGATTACCAGAATGTGTAATAGCACACTTAGGGGTTATCAAACGCTTTTCCGTAACTAGATAGTCATAAAGGTAATTTTCAGGTATGCTATGAAACATGTCGTGGGGTGTGAGCGATCAAGATGGAATTTTCCCCACCTGATAATAGGAGAGATATCTTTGGGCCCCTTGAGTTAGATGGATTTGGAAGTGCATGGCCATGCCAATGTGATTAAAAGTTAATCATGATGACTAAGAGTTAGTCATGATAAATCTACTAGACGTTTGAGTGAATGGTCGAGCTATTACAGGGATGGCATGTATCTCGCCTTGAGCTTGACTGATATCGTGACGCAAAGGTATCGGTGAATGCGTATGTCAAAGTTTCAGCCGATATGATCTTTATGTGTACACGAGAATCAATATATGCTGCTAGGTGCCGCTATTGATTTATGATTTAAAAAATAGTTTTCACATTATTGTCGTGTACATGTCTACCTAACGGGTCACACACTTAACGGGTTGGAACATTGCTTGCCAACGTGATTGTCTCTAGTGCAAGTGGGAGATTGTTGGAGATATACCCAAGAGACAATACGGATTTGATCCGTGTGTGAGGGTCATACGGATATTGATCCGTGAGGGATTAGTCCACTAATGGGTCAACTAATCGAGGCCCATTAGAGGGATCTATATAAGTAGAGGCGGGACAAGGGGTACAATATACCAGCAGCCCATAACCCTAGCCGCCGCGCTCCTCTCTCTCTCCCACAAAACCCTAACCGTGTTGCCGGTGCTAGCATGCCTCGCACGGTGCTCCAACCTGTACGTGTGGATACCGCAAGGAGGCGCTGCTGTTGTTGCGGCGCTGGACTAGGAGGAGACGATTGACGTGATCGACTACTTCCTCTATACCGACGCGCGACTACGTTGAATCAAGCTGCTCCAACATTCGCTTCCGCTCTGCCTGCGCGTCTAGTGGTAACGATCCATAATCCCCTCTTACAAGGTTTCCTGGTTGAATGATAGAAATTGTTTCATGCTATCGTAGCTCTCTGTTCCCCAACAGTATATTCTTTGGATGTTTACTCTCAAGTGTGCTTGTGAGTATCCATGCCTATACTTTGTCTCAACAAAAAAGAAATACATGCATATGCATGCATATTCTCAAGATGGACCTGCCTTGTCTTTCATAGGAGAGAGTGGGCGTGCGTATATTCTTTGGATGTTTACTCTCAAGTGTGCTTGTGAGTATCCATGCCTATACTTTGTCTCAAAAAAAAAAATGCATATGCATGCCGTGCATGTGGCGCTTGTGCCATCATCCTCCTCTCCAATTCAGCCCCATCCTCGTCTCCTACACCCCCGGATTCTGTTTCTATAGGCACTTCTTCCACCAGATCACACCGGCTGCGGCTTCTCTGTCTCCATCATGCTGTGTCCATCCGTGTCTCCGAGCAATAGACAACATCCATTGCTTCAAAAGGTAGGCCCTCTCATCTAGTTTCGTTATTGTCTAATAATACCACAAAATAAACTGATCCATTGAGGGGAATAATGTGCAATCAAATCTCCATGCAGCTCAAGTGTGGCAAACTAGGCATACCATATTAGGCCATGATAAGTAGAGTAGAAGTTCTGTATCTTTCGTATTCACGTCAGTCCTGCCTCTAAAACTCAACCATCATCAACCTGAAACAAGTGAGCCCACTCAAGAATTTGGCATCACCGGCTTCAGATTTGACGGACTCGAATAGATAATGTCTACGTAATCGGAATCGGTAACATCCAAAATAAACTCTGCATCACTGTAGTCGATATTTGAAATCCACTCAAATTGATGTTCTTGTCACCGGAATTGAGTCCATTGCCGTTGGGCTCAAACTTTGCTGCAACCCAAATCCAGTTTCTCGCCCGCCGAATAGATCTCCCCGCAGCTAGTCCCTATTGAGCTTCACGCAGCAACATTCCTGCCATCCAAATCAAGATTCCCGTAGCCTGAGTAAGTTCCTCACAGATGAAGCCATGGCTGACGACATGGCCCATCTTTTTTTTTCTTTTGTTTTTTGATATTATTAGATATAATGATGATGAGAAAAAAGATCAAGGGGCAATCTTTTGAAGCAACGGATGCCGTTTATTGCTCGAAGACATGGATTGACACAGCGTTAGAGAGACAGAGAAAGCCGCAGCGCATCAAACCATCCTCCTCTCCTAATCCCCCCTGTTCTGTTTCTACACGCGCTTTGTGCCACCAGATCACGCCATTCCCTCTCCTATTCTCCCGGGATACAGAATTGTGCATGGACAGCACGCATAGATATTTTAAACGCTTTTGAATAGAAGCTTTATTTGAAGACGAAATAATGTTTCCACCCTCTTATTAAAAGTCGCTTCATGATGTTGGATTGAGTAAGCCGTTCATCTATGACTTCATCGATTCTGATGATCAATGGACCTTCGAGTCAACGGGTCAAACGTGCATGTTCACAATATAGAGTGTACGGTCCATTCGTATCTTGCATACGCAGGTGCCAAGCAAGCCATGGCTTGCGAATTACGACCGTGCCAAGTGGTGTACGAGAGAGACGTGCAAACAAGAGGCCTGGAACTATTCTACGGTAGACACGTTGACAAAGACTAATCAATGATTTCTACGGCAAATCGTTACGTACTATCATTTATCATATAACCACGAGGAGTCAAGGACAGACCACGACTTTTCCAGATCATTATGTACGACGACCGAGACAATTCAGTAGATCTATGGCACACGGTATTCCTAACCTACCATGTACACATGCAAGTTTGGTGTGTATGATACTCAAGATCCGCAACGCGGGTCTCTGATCTAGGCGGAAGATCCTGTATTATATGGTCAAATAATGGAAATTTTTGCACCGTACTTAATACGACAATATAAAGATTGCATCAGGTACTAGCTCGTTCTTGAGAAGCCTAGTGCTGACTTAATAGTTCACAAAAATAAAAATACCATTCCTTGCATGAATATGACCCAACGACAACGAGCATTACTGACTTACTGTATGCCAAGTACGGACATATGAACGGAGAAAATAGAGCACAGAGAGCATACGGCAGGAGAGTCTAATTCGAACGTTGGTTCGTGTATACCATAAGGAAAATGTGGTGCAAGAAGATATGCCATGCTATCACAACCCGAGAAATGAGGTGGCTGGGCGGCTATCTATTAACACTCTATTTTTTTCGTAATAACCAAGTATTACGCTCGGAGCTCATCCCTTAGTATTATATACACATACACCAATACAAAACTATAATGCTGTATTGCTGTGTTTGTTGTGCTGTGATGCGTTGTATTGTACACAAATAGAGACAGCTATATCAACTTATTGCTGGGTGTAACTAATCAAATAGCAGTTCTGCACGACTCAGATCGAATTACCTAGTATAGCTGCTTCTCATGAAAAGTCCAACGACTCCCACTGATTATGAAAAACCGTTGATGGACGGATTAATTGTGTACACATAAGATGATAAGAAGATATAATTATTATGGAAATAACTAGATACACCCGTGGGTAGCTACACCCCCTCTAGTGGTCATCAGATTTTGATCCGATGGCAGGCGGAACAGGATGGGTAGCTAGCCACGGGTGTATGAAACCCGCGTTCATAATTATTATCCTATAGCAAATGGCATGCAGGATCTTATATACACTCCACTTCTAGTGAAAGGACGCTAACCTACAATTGTTTTGACACGGAGCTGCTTATACCTAGTCTTAGGGTCAAAAGCAGCCATATGTCCAGTCATTTTTGGACTATGCGTAATTTTACATTTCGGCTTCTACTAGAAATTCAACATATATATGATCCATTAGTCAAGAATATGATTGATAGAACGTGCTCCCTAAGAAACTTCCTCAAAACAAACATTTCAAGTCCTCTGCGATGACCTGAGATGTTTCGAAGTCCCTGCCTGTATATTAATTTACAGTGGACTTAAATGTCCACAAGCTCAATTCGAAACAAATATATACACAGATTTGAGATTTCAAATGGCTCCTAATAAACTTTCTCAAAACAAGAATTTTAAGAAATGTGAATACTTTGTATGTGTACATAGGAGTAGCTAGGGCACAATATATATATGGGGGTTGCTAATTTTTAGGCGACTGAAAGTTTTAGTAACTTTTAGTCACCGTTTTTGAGCCATAGATATCATATCCAATGATTTCTAATTATTATACAAAAAATTCTATAAAAATAAAATCAAAATATAAAGAAACAAATGATAGATTGAAAGCTTTCAGACAATTAAAAACTAGGAAATCTATATATATATATACCTGCGACGTCGAGGTACGGTGGTAGGCCTTTCACCGTCGAGAAGCTCGGCGAACGGAGGAGTGGATCCATCTCGAAGGCGTTGGGCACGACTACGCCAATGTACGGCCCATGCCGGTTCAGCTGCCGGACGGCACGCCCTGTGCTCTCCGGGACGGCAGCACGGACAGCACAGGGAATCAGGATCAGGAGGAAAAGAAGCGGCTGCTGCCAGAGGCGGCTGAGGAATGACTTGTTGGTTAGCATGGTTTTGGCTTTGGTTTGGTAAGCAAATTGTATGGGAAAGATAAAGCAGATGGAGGGGAGGCACGGGCTATATATATGACGCGAGTTGAGAGTTTGGGGGCGTAAAGAAATCTTGAAATTGATATCCGTGTGGACATTTCTTTCTGCCGGATAAGATACACCGTTCATGCATGGCTGTGTGAAAGTAAAGTCTTCTATTTTGACCGATTGCAGGAACGCAAGGGTCGGAAAATGTAGCCTATGAACGACGCAATTACATTTGGGAAACCTCGTCCTCTTTCTGGAAACTAGAATAAACTCTTACCAAATTCACTTGTTTGATCATGAGGTTCAGCGATGTATTTTGAAAAAGATAGTTTTGGGAGGAAATATCATAGGAAAATATGTTATTATCTGTTTATACGAATTATTCGATCTATTGTTGGATTAAAAGAAGCAATAATACGGGGCCTTCTAAGCACATGACAACACCATGTTCGAATGCGTCTAGGAAAACAACGTGCGCTGTGAATTGGACAAGGGCTTTCAGCTCACTTTGCCCTCGGATCTTGACATCTACGCCCTCGTACCAGCGTTGCCGCTGCAACTTGCCTCGTGTCCATGAGAGACCATTGACGGTACGGATCGAGCTGTGGAGTTACCAAGCACACAAGCAACCACGTGCCAACAGTTGGATGACCGGGAGTCAGAGTTATCGACAAAACCATGCCGTGGCGAGGCACGTTGTAACGTACCGGATTTTCAACAAAGTGAAAAACTCACCCTATGTATCTCTATACTAGTTTCAGAGGGGCTAGTAATATACAACCATAGTCATAGCTCATATCATTTCCAATAGTTTACAAAAAATTGAGTACAAGGTGAAGATAGATACAAGCACTTAGCACACAGGCCAAGTAAAACTGAGAAGAAACTATTAAATACAGCGGAAGGCTAACTCCAATGACAACGGAAGACGAAAACAACTCCAATCGACAAGCAGCTCGAGTGTGGTCAAAACCCTTCAATCCTCCAAGTCTTCACATTGTTGATAACATCCTTTGTCTTGAAACTGAAATCGGCAGGCTCGTGAGAACATTATGTACTCAGCAAGTACCCTACACTACTCAAAGAGGATGCAATGCATGCAATTGGTATAGTAGCAAAGTAAGAGGCCGAGCCTTGTTGCGGAAAGCAAGGTTCAAAATTAATTATGCACAAACGTTTATTCTAAATCAAAGTTGAGATCGAAGTCTAAAAAATAAGCAAGTTTTATTATCTTGCCCTATAGGATTAACACGTCCCAACAAGGTTTAATTTTAATTCTGATTCCTCCCATCGAACCAGGCCACAACTCTTGACCAGAGTCGAAAACGTTCAAAAGAAATGGAAAGGTAAGAAGAAAAACAACACTAATCCAGTGTGACTCTCGAAGGATCCTTCGCCCATCCCCGCTAAATAGTTTTATAGTAGTTATTTTCAATCTCACACACAAGCATCACATTTCAAATTAGTTTACACAAAACAATTATGGTGTGATAGTGTGATACGTTGAAAAGTTCTAAGAAATACTAAGCAGAGGTGATAATTGTATAAAAGCAGTCATAGGGTTCTCGTATGGTATACATGGGGCTTAGATCAATTCTAGCAATTTTAAATATTGTTGGCATGCAATGAGGTTGGTTGCCATCAAATCATGTAGTTTGCAATTCTAGGATAAATATGGTCAAAGGAATGAGAGGGTACTTGCCTTCTTTGACGGAGTTCAAAACCTAGTCCTGCTGTATCAGTCAACTTTTAAGTGATCACCGGCATTGAGACGTCTATAATTGAGTATAAACGAATATGAGAGAGATACGATATAATGAGATTCATAACGAAACTTGAATTTGAATGTAGTGAGATACTAGCATTGAATCGGCTTTTCGAGACATTTTCAACTTAACCTTGATGACAAGTAAAATTGGCGAGACTAGAATCCCACAAGTCGGATGCCGTATGAATTAGTTATGAAATTCCAAAGCTAAATAAGATTAACTTAATTTCCTGGAAAAGAATATGGATTATTCCTTTCGCTAATATGGCAAAACAGATGGACAAGAGCAACAGCCAAATAAGACAGATCGATGAAAGCTAATATTCAGAAAATAACCTGGACTCCCTGAACTGAAACGCAGAGACAAACAAACCAAAATGATCAAAACTCTTTTACCGCGAGCTACCATTCATAGCGGGTTACACTTTGTTCCTGGCAAGAACCAAGAGAACAAGATCTAATAAGCTACCAATCCAACATGCCATCAGGTGCAGGAGTTGTACTGAACTTAACCAAATAACAGACTTTTCACAACCTTTCTCTAAAAGTCCATCAGCAACCGCTATCCAGCACATGTTGTTCTGAGTTACGACTACCGCTCCTTACTGGTATTAATCCAACAACTACTCATGCCCAACTGAAATAGGGAGTCAAACTGATGCTACGCAACGTTTTGCTAGCGTGAAGTTCTACTATCAAGGCAACGACGGACAGGAATCAGAGCAGACCCAAACAATCATTTTGCCAAACAATTTATGGGCGCCAAGAAGAATCATTCTTTGACCGAGAGAGAGGAGGCACGGGATGAGGGCTGGAACTCACCCCGAGCTCAAGAGGATGCAGAAAGATGTGACCTTGCCGGAGAACAAGATGATTAGATACAACATGGCGAAGAACAGATGCACGCAGTTGACGTTGATCGGGCTAGCTCCTGACGTCTTTAGCTCATGAACACGGCAACACATAGAGAGGCAAGGACAACATTTCCAAGTTTCTGCTCAAGGAAGAGATCCAAATTTCAGCCACAAGAGGCAGCACATGACGGATACTGATGAATGAAGGGAGGCTCTGAGTGAAAATCCCCAGAAGCAGATGAACGAAATGATCCTTGTCCTTGCGACCAGAACGACTCTAAACCTCATACTCACAGCCGGCCTAATCTACATGGTGTAGGCCAATCCATTCAGTTAAAAGGCCAACGAGGATGCAAATGCTCACTTACAATGATTCCTAGAAAGGTGCAAAACTTTATCTATCGAAGGAGTCACTAAAAATGTCATCAAGCTCCGTCTTTTTCCCTTTTCCCTCTTTAGGAAGGTGAGATAGTGGTTCTATGACAGATGTTTTATGGCTGACTGGAAAAATTGCTACATAGCATTCCTCAAGAAATTCTCCCTGATATGCAATGCCTATGCCATTCGTGAGGAAATTTCAAACTTCTGGCAAGCATAAGAAGAATCCATTCCGAAAGCTTGGGAGAAGCTTCAAGAGCATATGGCAGCATTCCCTAATCATGGAATGGATGATTGGCTGATTTTGTTCACCTTCTACAATGGGCTGACCTCGGAAGCCCGTGATTGTCTTGATGCTGCTGTTAAAGGATCCATTTCTCATTTACCGCCACTGAAACAACAACATTAGTGGAGAAGATAACCTCTAAGAAATGGTGCAATGAAGATCATCCCCGGCCCAGCCAGAAGAATGAGCACATCAATGAAGAAATTGAGATGCTCAATGGTATGTTGGATCTCCTCATGAAGCCTATGGATAAAGACTCCAAGGAAATTAAAATACACGACACAGCTCACACCGAATACTCACACATGAAGTGTGGAGTCAACGGTAATATGGAACAGTCAGGGGATGGCCACCCCGGGACATAAGAAGATGTGTTGTACAACCCCGACCTGAGTCATCTACAAGGAGGCCAACGGTGGAGACAACGCCCTTATCATCATGGAGGAAATAAGCCATCCAACACCACAAAGAAAGGAGGCATAATGGGAGGAGGCTTCTCACAAGTGCAATGAAAAGACAGCCACAACCCCAACATGAGAAGTCGTCTGCATCCTCATCTCCAGGGTCAGGCACCACGTCGCCGAGCTAAAACACAATGGAGAAAAGTCCCGCTTGTCGGACTTCAAAAATTGGTGAGCCCTTGCCAAAGGTAAATTGGCACGTATCTCATATTTGATTTCTCAAATTTTTACACATTTGAATTTTCCAACTTTTGGGAGCACTTGCATTTGCATATTAGGATTTCACACACTTGCATGTTGGAATTAATTCCAACCTTTTTTCTTTCTTTCAACAATTCAAAAATTGGTTTTTGATTTCCAACTTTTGGAGAAATATTTTTCGAAGCAAATTTCTATAAAAACTTTGGACCTAACCCTTGTAGCTCAAGGCATATAGCCGTCGAGGGTGTGTGGGTCAAAGTGGGGGACTAGGGGGACCCACCTAGGTTCGGCCGAACCCCCATGTTTGGCCAAAGGGTTGTGGGCTCTACTGACCTTGGCCTTTTGCCAACAATTGGATTTGGCCTCCTACTAGCCGGTTTCGACCGTTAGGAATTTTTCTTGAAAATTGAGTGCCCGGGGAGAGTGTTCTACCATCTAAAGATGATTTCTCATTTCACTCCCCCCCTCCACTCATTTGCTCCTCTGCTCTCACATTGCTTCTCCAAAATTGCTATTCTGAAAACCACCAAAAATATTTCTCTTTTGTTTTGGATTGTTCGAGTCTCTTTGACAAGCTTCGCAAGATCAACATGATCGGTAGATTTTGTTTTGCTAACACATAACCCGCGTTTAAGTTGTTCTTGTGTCTTTGCTTAAGTGGTGCAGATGAAGAAAGCTAAGGTGTTGATGCAGCAAGTGACACGCTCAAGTTCCCGTCGTTCACATGATAGCTCAAGCAAAAACCTCTCCATCGAGCATGAACCGATGGGATACATGCCCGTGGGGGATCAGCTGTTGGATGAATGAGAGAAACGAGTCTACAACCATCTACGCAACTGCAGATTCATCCACACTCGAATGTATGATGACAATCTATGCTCTATTATAGGTATGGACCTCAAGTTCCTTTCTTTTTGAGAAGTTTTAGGTTGGACCGAATATGCACACATCACTGAGGAGGGTTCACACCTTTTCACCATCCAGTTTTTGTGCACTTTGCTAAAAGATAACGGCATGATACTTTTCCACTTGTTCGGGAAAGAATACCGTCTCACTGGGAAAAACCTTAGCATCATTCTTAAGTTTAGAATATTTTGCAACACTAACTTAGAGGGTGCTACCACGGGTTTTCGAAAGGGGTCTTTTTGACATAGAATTTCGGGGGAGTTTTCTTGTGAACGTCCTAGGACTAGTGACATTCACAACCCAACTCTACAGTTGTGGCATAGATGGCTTGCTATGACTTTGTCCCTAGACAAGACACTAGGCTAATTCATAATAATTGCGTGTCTTGTGTGCTGCTATTGCTAAAATTCCTATTGCACCTATTGAAGCCATGATTAAAATATATTAAGGGATCGGGACCCAATGAATGCATTTCTTTAGTGACCCGTATTGCTGCAGGGGTCAAGGATTTATCTAATGCTATAATTAATTATCTTTCTGAGCACTGTCCCCAGATAGATTTTAAATTTCTTGAGCAGGGTCACACATTAAAGAAGAGTCCTGATGTTTCTATTATCTTTTATTACCCTGGCTATACAAATAAAATCCCTCTTTCTAACCCGAGGTATCATTTATATAGTTGTTGAGAACTAACCATACAACTGCAGAGAAAAGAAATACCTTGCAAGTCCACCGATCGACACAACAAAGTACAATGCATGCCACCACTACTGCAACCACGACTCCACCACTAGTCTAGGACTATGCTGTAGGCTCAGAACACTCTGGCGACCCCGCCTGTATGTTAGCACTGCAGCAGTATGAGACTGGAGGTTCGTCGTGGTAGCAAGCTAGTAGTGCACAATGGGGACATGGCCCTGAGTCGATTGGGACGCCTCCACATCATGATGGACATTACTCTTTTTTGGGCTTTGGTCATCAAGGAGGGTTGGAGATTTCTTCTGTCAATGTTCCTCTCACTACTCCATGCTTGATCCTGCTCAATCTTCTTAATGAGACTTCAGCAACCGTCGGTGTTGAATCCATTATGACCCATTAGCTAAAGCGTCTAGATATTGATGGGACATTTGATTTAATCCGGTGTAGAATCTTTCGATTAGCTCCCAATTATCCAGACCGTGATGTGGGCATGTGTCTCTGTATTCTCTAAACCTTTCCCAAGCTTCTCTGATGCTCTCTTCAGGGTTTTGGGTGAATCCTAGGATCCTGTTCTTCAAAGCTTGAGTCTTGCCAGGAGGGAAGTATTTTGGCAGAAATTCTGCAGCTAGGGTATCCCATGTAGTCTTGGATGCAGCCGGTAAAGAATGGTACCACTGCTTAGGACGCCCGATGAGAGAGAGGAAACATTCGTAACTTGACTTCATTTGGTTGCATATGTTGTAACTGGAAGGTGCTGCAAATCTCACGAAAATTTTGAAGATGTGCGTTGGGATCATCAGAACCTGGCAAGGGCTGTTGCTACACTACTCCCATGTAATGCTCTAACTGAAAAGGATTATGTTGCACCTCATACTCCGTTTTTATGACTTTGTTGAGACTTGGTTCAGACGATTCGCAATGGATTGTTCCACCATTGCTTCTGCTTCCAGACTTCTAAACAAGGATTTGGGGTTGATCGATCTGCTGTTATCTCCCACTGACTTGCTCTTCTTCTCAATTCGCCTTTTTTGAATGAGATACTCCCTCTGTCCCAAAATATTTAACATTCTAGTCAACTCTATTTGTCCCAAAATAATTATCATTCTCACTTCCCAATGCAACTTTCTCTCTTTCCAATACATCCCTATCTTTATCTCTCTCCTCCTCGTTTCCTATGCACCTACCTTTTACACTTCTCTATAATTTCTGTGCCTAGAGCCAAAACGTCAATTATTTTGCGATAGAGGGAGTATTCTGGATTGTTGATGTAATTGTGAGGTTTATTCGACTTAGCACCGTTCATATCTGTTTCGTATTAACTCAACATGATATACGTACTAGAAGGAAATAGAAGGTGGAAGAAAACATAATGGAAGGAAACATAACTAGATACTTAAATCTTAAACAATGCTTAATTCTAACATCAATCCTAGGCAACAGTGCCAGAAAATACGCTTGTTGGTCGTAGTTACGCACCCACTTATATACCGCAAGAGGATGGTATACAGTTGTAGCATATTTTCCTTTAGAGTATTCCAAGGTTTTATCGAATCCATAGAGACCGATGGAAACTAAGCAAAGTAATAATAAAATATCTAATTAAGCTTCTAAAGATGAGGCTATTTAGTCGGTGGGCTGGAGGTGTGTTGATCGGTGCATAGAGCGTGCCGATCGGCACAAAGGCTTTTTAGTAAGAAAGCTTTAAGGTTTCAGAGTAGATCAGAGGAATATATTTCAGTGAGTAACCAGATAATCTACTAGTGGAGTTCGTAATAGTAAAGCATAAACTATTAGCATCATAAACGGAATTACTTGGTATAAGAAGCCATGAGTGATCGATGAAGAGACTTTTCCGAGGGTCTCCAGTCAGGAGCAGTCTCCGTAATCTTGTCTACGATTTTTTTCTACACGTATTTCTATGAGTAATGCTAATTCATTATAAGATCCTGAATAGTAACCTAATCACCTTGATTAAGATAGCAATCTAAGTACTTAGCCTATGTACTAAGTAAGGATTAAGCACATGCAGGAATCATCAAACCGTGGGTGCCCAAATATCCAAAACCATACATCAACATAATAGATATAACTTTAATACAATACATACTACAAGATTCATCACCATCTAGTAGGCCTATACCTTGATGGATCACCTCAAGAACGAGTGATTATTGAACTTCCAAGCCTACAATCTTGCGATTATCAACTTGGCTAGATTAGCCAAGCTAAACCTAGCAACTAAAGATATGATGAACGAGGCAAAGCCTCCATGGCTCTAACTCACGAGTTCTGTTGCCCCTCTTGCAGTGTCTATTTGCTGGTTAGGGTGTACAAGTATTTATAAGGGTCTAGCTCGAGATATAGTCGGTTCTTGGGAAATAGGTCAGGTGTCGATCGACACGGGGTCATGCTCCCAAGCCTCCTATAGCCTCCATGTGGGTCCCCTCATTAGATTCCTTTGAAGTAAAGTCTTGTATTGCAGTTCAAGATCTTGGAGTTCCCTTTTATCTCTTCACGAAGCATATCTCCAAGATTTATGCGAATATCTTCCTTCTAGAAGATCCTAAGGAGTGGACCAGCTTTGATCAGCCCAAATTACACATATGCTCATAGGCACGCCCTCGGCACTTGGGCCTTCTCTGCTACAATTCACCTCTTTAAGGTCCAAGTCCACTGAAAATGTCCTAAATTGTTGTCTTTTCACCTGTTCCTGCAATAATTCTCTAGAACAACAATTGTACGAATATTCTACCATTTTGAAGGGTTAATGGCCTATAATAATGATATTGAAGCTCTAAATAAGGTATTTTTGACGTATAAAATGAACCACTAACTAGCGTCAACAGTGCCTCAACTAGAATTGCATTGGAGTTTTTTGAGCGCTCGGTTTAGGAGTTAGCACAAAAATTTTATCTGTGAGTTCCTAATTCAACCCCCACTCCCGCTGCCTCCTCCACTCCTTCTAGTATGATTGTCGGTAACGGGTCACTGCCCCATGTCACCTCCACTGAATCTCAGACTTTTCCCTCTTCCCGGGCCCCTCTCTATTTACATCATGTTCTCCTTTCACCTCACATTATTAAGAACTTAATTTCTGTTCATCACAATTGTAGCCTAGTTCTCTTAATCGATCTCTTATCTTGACTGCTTGATTCAATTTCTTCTTTGTTTTCCTTTTTTGGTGATATAATTCTAGACGATTTATTTTTTGAAAATATTGATGATTTTATCTTGGGCCATGACATCGAACGGGATTTACAGCAACATCTAACCAATACAATCAATATTGCTGACTGAACTAAGTTAACTGATGCAAATTCAATGTTGTCATATACATGTGTTATATACTTATATGAACTTTCCTACACCAGCTCCGCACAAATCAAGAAAATGGTGCCACTGCACTTATGAGCATGCACAGTATGAAAGTTTACTAACTTTTTCTAAATTACATATACATGACGATTAAAGCCATAAATTTGCAATGGAACAGAGAAGAACTGGATCGATCTCATTCTTCCTGAAGCCCTCTTTTGTAAGATACAGGTGAAGCTTACCCCCCCCCCCCCAACACACACACACACACCTCCCAAAAAAAAATGCACAAAAGGCTATACTACTCGCATAGCATCAAGAGCAATCAGCCTTACGTGTAGCTTCTTGGTTACCAGAATGACTGCTCATGATGTTATGTTTGGCAGCCCCAATGTTCATTCCCTTTCGTTTCTTATCGATACCTATATCCTCATAAACATGCATATACTTTAATTTTCCATGAACTGATCGCCATGTACTAGCCGGGCCGGCCATTGTGCATCAAGCAGGGGGTCAACCCTCTACCGGAGGATCCCTCCAAGAGGCGCCGGGGCCCAGTAGTCAGCGGCGTTGTCCCCTCCGAAGTGTGACGTGCACGATACTGGAACAAGGCACAGCCCCCGGCTCCTCAGGTCCTTCTTGGTCTCATCGTTGACACCCTAGATATGTGTACCAAGTGTATGGGGACATAATAATTGTTAAAAAATCTATCAACTAATTGGTAAATGTTAAAGATGTAACTACTGATGAAGTTATAGCTTATTATATAATTGTATAGCACCACTATATACACACATATATGCACACATGGTTGTGACTTTGAAGCAAAGCAAAGTGATACCTGCTGCGCATCGGGCTGGCCTGCAGGCTCCGGCGCCTGTGCTCCCGCGTTGTTATTATGGTTTAGTAACTGCGTACACAAGGAACAACCAGAAGCAAAAAATATGTCAAAAGTGGCTTAAGTGGAGCTGTAAAGGGTTAAATTCTTGCACTGAGGAATCATGTGCAAACTTACATTTCTACTCACCTGCCCGGGGTATTCTGGGAAGAGCCCAGGATTCCTTTCTCCCATTGGTCCCTATAAACGAGAAACAAAGCACTATGTCACATGTCAACGTTACACGTACAGGCGTGCAGAAAAAAAGCTGGAGAGAATAATCTTGCAGATGGAAAAATATGATTGTATCCATGAGTTGTACTGGCCCATGGTTGTCTCGCAGCTAGGGTCAGCTAAAATAATATCGTTTTTGGCCTTGCTACTGTTATCCAAGGCTATTAGCTAAAGTATGAGTGTTAAATATAAGATCTAAAGAAAAACTTTAAAGTTGCTTCCACAGAAGATGTTACTCCTAAACGAAGCTCTCTCTTATAGTTCAGTTAAATAATAAGAAAATAAGTGCATCTTTTATTTATGTTATTTCTAATAATTTTATTTGATCTCTTTGTTACGTCTATACTGACGTGCCACATGGGTTTAATATATCTACATATATCATTAGTATTGGGGCATAGAATCAGTCTAACAGAAATGAAGTGCAATTGTACCACCCTTATGTATGCTTGTTTGAATTGCGGATTCAAATTCAGTCCACAAATTTATAGGTTATTTAAAACAACCACTTAAATAATAACTGTACAAAATTATCTCAAATTCTCAATTTATTCTTTCATGCAACTTAAACAATAATTAATATTGGATCAGAAGTCACTTTCAATTTGAACAGTTATACATAATATATGTATAGTTAGACAAATAATATTTAAACTATTACTAAAATGTGAAAGCATGACATCACAATTTTATTTGGTAATCAAATGAAAAACAACAGTATTGTAAGTCCATATAGATATCTCATTCATGCCACAAGTTTATGTTAGTTAAATATGATTGTTTTACTAAAAATATCAAAATAGAACGTTTAAATGAAAGATGGAATTTTTCTATAACAGTAATAATTTATATTGTAGAATTTTCCCTTGCATAACAAATTTATTATGTCTCCATTATAATCTACAATACAGAAGAATTTGCCCTCGTTTATTCAGGGTTAAATTGTTTTTTTAGAAAAGAGAATATATTAACTTAATATTTCGGCCTCTATATGGACCAATTCATGTAACAAGGAAACCGCCAAACCATGGTATTCAGGGTTGAATTGTATGTTTCCAAGTTTACAATCATTGATATTTAGATTGCGTAGTGATGTTGGTTCCCGATCATACACTTCAAAGCTAACTGTAGATGTGCTTCATGTCAGTTATTAATCTTTAAAACTAAAACAGTGCCTTCTTATAGAATTTTTTTTATCTCACTACATGTGTCATCGCAATTCGAGAAAGATCAAGGTTATAGCGGTTTATTATGTAGAAAAAATAAGGCTTGATATTCCATATCTGTCAGCTTCTAGTCCATTATTACCTGATAGGGCTCGTGCGAACATTGATTCATACACACCCAGTACGCTAAACTAGCGTAGCAACGTGTTTTTAATCGGAATTTTACACAGTACAAATACTTACGATTATGGCTCATAGCCAAACAAGAAATTATATGGTTCATTGCCCAAAAGATCACCTTTTATCCCCTTACCTTGTGCTGGTAAAGAGTCTGAAAGCTCTAAAAGTCGTTTCTCACAAAGGTTACAAAAAAGGGCGAGTGTCCTACTAACGTTAAGCTTTGGAAAAAAATATTTCTCTGGACAAAGTTTTTTTCAGGTAAGCTTTCAATAAAGTTTTGCCACAGGCTAGAAAGTCAAGATGGGCTAACGATTTCACAGCGCAATGCACGTGGATTGGCATATTATTTAACATGTCGTGTGTGTTGTCCCATTGATCCCTTTCACCTCGTGTTATATGAGAAAGAGAGAGAGAGATGCACAGCTTACATTTTGCATGGAGGTCCCATTGCCGTGGCCCATGTAAGGGTAGCTGAGAGCCTGGCACAGAAGTAAATCAATTGTTATATGTGTCTAAACAATAATATTACAATGGCAAGAGAGAGAAAGAGTCCTTGAAACACAAGACGCTACAAGACAGGCAGCACGATTCATGCTTCATCTAGCTGCAGCTACTGCATGCGCCCGCGCGCCCATGCAACAGCGCCCTCCAACTTTAGCAGCGTGCTCTTGCACCAGGCCCCACCCCCCATGCAATGCATATTCCTTCTCTTTTTTGTTTCCCGCGCGCAGCTTTGCTAATCCCTAGTGAGTACATACTAGACAGGGCTAGTACTGCTACTGTGGTGTGGGGACACCTTGTCATGGCCCCCGCGCTCAGAGGATCTGTACTCATCCATGGCTATAGCTACAGAAACTCATGCTGCTTGAACTGACGTGTGGGGCTACATTCTCTGCTCGCCCATAGTATTTCTTTCTGAAGGTCCTATGACCATGCATGACCCATATGAGCTTTTTTCTTCTTAACAGCCTCACAGTGCAAACGGTGAGAGAGAGAGAGAGAGAGAGAGAGAGACTGGACCTCAATTTGACCCAGGAGGAATCTGATATAGCCAATGGTCTCTTGCAGTACAGACGCCGTGTCAGTCTGTAAAAAGAGGCACGTGTGTCAGGGAAATGCTTTAGTTGGACACAACCCCTCGAGTGAAGGGACTAAAACAAAGCATGCAGATGCATGGCAACAACTATAGACAACAACTGCAACAGCATGCGCCCCGTAAATATATATTCTGATCTATCTGATATTCTAACCACCGTTTGCAATGCCACAAAGTTATTATTCCTGCAGTAGTAAATAATGATAAAATGTTGTGCACTACTTACGATCTGAAAGAATGCTTTGACCATCAGACAATAATGCTATATTATCCTCTATTATCTAGTAACAAAATAAATGTTGAAAGATGGAGGAGGCTAAGTAAAGAGTTCCAGTTCCATTAACCTTGCCGAAGGGGGAGACGATCTGGTGGAGTGCGGTTATTCTATCCCCTAGCCTCTCCTTCCTCACCTGCAATAAAAGGCAAATTAGTTAACATGATACATGTGCTTTATAACTAGAGGGTAAGAAATCCAGTCATGCGCCAATTCCTCTATGGTTGCACAAATTTCGAGGCAGCGTGCGGGGAGAGATTGAGTGCTTAGAGCGCGCGCGCGCACACACACATGCCGAGAGAGAGAGAGAGAGAGAGAGACCTCGATGAACAAAATTGCGAGACTTTTTGGCACACAAAAGACAGGGTTTGGGTAATGGAAAGCAGTGAGAGTTGAGGAAGAAACCTTTAGAGTAGATTGTGCTGAAGAGGAGGCCTGAACCCTAGGTTTCTTGGTAGCTGAACCTGTTGCAGTGCTGTTGCACTAGAGAAAGACAAAGGAGGGAAAGCATAAAATTTCAGCCAGTCCCAAGAAAATAACACTCTTGCAAAAGTGAATTTCAGATTGATTAAACCTCTAAACACTGCTGACAATTCGTGCGTGTACCATTGTATAAAACGATTGAAGCAGAAATGTGGTGAGCAAAAGACTTATCCCTTTCAATGAGTGCATATATACCCTACACACTTACCAAAAGAGATCATGAAACGGTATGCTGTGAAAACACTGCTGACACTTGTTGGTTGACTAATAGTGGATTTGAATTTACAAGAGAACATGTACTACTAGTAGCATGTCCCTTTTCATTAAAAAAACAGAAGAGTAGCAATTCTATCTTTTATGCAGCTAATGCACAATTACCAAGAGATTTTATTGACAGCGCACTGCATAGCCTCATCCTAGATGTTTATTAATGAGACATGATCATGGCATATCTTGCCATCAAACAAATAGGAGAATTGAGTGCCTTTTTGGAAATAAAAGCTTTTCCCGAGGGAGATCGGGATGAACATAGCCTAAGATGGCACTGAAAAATCAATGGAGATACAAAAGAATGCATTCCATAGTGCAGCTTATAACTATTTCGAAACTATATGTGAAAAAAGTAAAGAAAGTTGGATAGAACAAAGAAAAGCCTATATATAAGCTAGAAACAACCCAAAGTAAACATCGTATCAAGATGATCTCACCTCGGATGAGTTATCGGAATGGTGATGGTGGCTTCTCATCTCCGGCGGTGCACTGTTCGAGAAGTCAAGCATGTTGCTCCCAAGGCTGGTGGTGATACATGACCTAGGAGACGAGGCTAATAGCATGTGGCTCAGCTGAGGTTTGGCCCCTCCAGCCGGCATCTCATGGTCACCATGGAGATGGCTCCCATAGAAATTGTAACTAGCTTGAGGCAGGCTGGAGGTCTCCTCCTTCATGCCGGCCATGCAAGCACTTGCAGCCGCAGCCTGATTTCCCCAATTCTCTAGCCCCTTTGACAGGATTGCTGCGGTGGCGCTGAACCTCTCATGATCTCCAACTAATCCCCCTCTGCACATGCAGTTAATAAGGTTCATCCAGATGAACACAAACACACGAGTCCATGGAGATAAGAACAAGTGCAAGCTAGTAGTAATAAGATGAACATGCGTATGATGATTAAAAGAAGATTAACACTGAGAAAGGCTTGATCCACTATAGGACAAAGTGGCTTAACCACTTTATTCCTTCACCGAGAGTACAGTTAATAAGCCATATGAAACTAAAGCTTACTTGGATTATGGGGGCTTGTTGTTGTGACCGTCTTGCATGAATGAATATATAGTACAGATTTATAGACAAATAAAGAGGGTGAGAGAGGTGTTTACAGAAGCAGCTGGCTCCATGAATCCGACATGTGGTTCTCCTGACCGCTGCCGTCGTGTAAACTCGGAAGAGAAGCGGTGCCGTTAATGTGAACTAACCCTGAAGACGTGTGGGGAAACTGCTGGGAGAAGAGCACTGATGGAGAAGACAAGGAGGGCAGGTTAGGAGAAGCCTCCTGATCTTCATGGCAAGGCTTCAAGCTGCTCGTGATATTGGCGCTGCTTGTACTATTCGTGCCACCGCCAGTGCCACTCCAGATCATCTGTTGAACAAGGGAGCTCTGGAATTCTCCTGTATGCATCACTGCCAGTGGCGAGAGAAAGAGGGCACAGAGATGAACTCTTGCTACAACAAATGCTCCTCCTTGACAGCAGGCTAGGGTTCTCCCTGAAGTACTTTGTGTGTGCAAATCTCAGGTCAATCTTAAAGGGGTCAGTGTCTTATTTTCTTGAGGGATGGGGCATATCTTCTTAGGGGAGGAGAGAGAACAACATCAATAACAAACAGGAGAAGAGGAGAGAGTGGGAGAGGCGAGGAGAGAGAGAGAGAAGAGAAAAAGCATAGGGCCTGTTTGGAGAGGAATCTGGCCTTTGTTTTGTTTTCCCCTTCCTTTTGCTTCACTCCTTTATTTGTGAACTTTCCCCTGCTTTCCTCCGGCCCCTTTCTCTCCCTCTCACACTCATTCTTTTGTTATATATACACACATATATACATAATTATTTTCTTTATTTCCTTCTCTAGTCACTTTTGCTTTATCACTAAAGTGATGTAGAGAAAGGTATGTGAGACACACCATTTGGGACCAAAAGGAGCGGTGTAAAGAGGAGGCGGTGTGCTTGTTAATCAAATCTAACTGTATGTTACTACATTTCAAACCATCAATTGAGCAGAACCGATAATTGCAGGGATGAAGAGCAGCGTCAATTAGCTGCAATTCAATGTGCATGTATAGAAGTAACCTCTACAACACGCACCTACACAGGGGCAGTGCACTCATGCTGGCACGGAAAGTGAACGTTCATGCAGAAGTGGAAAGGGTATCCGCGTACTTCATATATTCGTCCTCGATTGAACGTGGCGTTTGTGCACGTTTCAGGGAAACCGAAATGATGTAGTTTGCTTTGCTTACTCATCTCGTCCAAAAAAAAAAAACGTGTACACTATAACCGGTATAAAGCTTCAGTAATTCTAACCTGGAATAATAATACAGCTACGCCCTTATGATGTTTTCTCATATCAGCTAAGAAAGGGATATGCCAAATAACTTTCCTAACTGACTAGCTTTACTTGTGCTTGTATATAGGCTAGAATTTTATTTTCTATGTCAAAGTTGTCCTTAGTGATTGTGCACAGCTATAAAGAGGAGAGAATATTAGTTTAAGCTTGCTTGGCCAAGGTTTTGTGCATGTAGAGGAAACGACAATCTGCATATATTCGTGGGTCAGCCGGCCAGACATAGTTTTGAGACAAACTTTCAGGAGCCTGTATGATAGAATATATAATTAATGATTCGCTGAAGCAAATCCATGAAAATAAATTACACTGGAAAAAGGTCATTGATTATGTGCACCAACTAATAAAAAAAATTTATAGCCAATTCCTACAAGAAGTCAATTGCATTCTTGATAGACAGAGTAGTGGCATAATATTTCTTTGCAAAGATAACTGTTAGAGATGAATATTTTTCTTTCTGAACTTAAAGAAAATATTGCAGGGGTCTCCCCTTTCTGAAAATTGTGCTTGGCATTGCGTACTCCATTATATTTGAGAAGTATTCATGGAGTTAGCTTTGGTTACTTTTTTTATTATCCACATATTACAGTAGGTCTACGCAGGGAAAGGTAGATGCATCAGTATTACATATATTTTTGAGTCTTCCGTTTATTTCTCTTTATATTATTTTTGCAAACTATTTTCACCGTGCCTTTTGTTTCAAACTATGAAGATTGGTATAATACTAAAAAAAAAAGGAAGAAGTCTATTTTACTTCCCTGAACAATTTACTTTGTTCAATTTACTCCCCGAACAAAATGTTGGCTCAATTTACTCAAATAATTAAAGTTGGTGCAATATACTCTCTTATAACATTTGACTTTTTTGTTATATCTTTGTGAAATTGGAATTTAAAGCTTAAATTTTGCTTCATGAAAGATTATAACAACCATAATGTTAAAAAATTATTTTTAAAAATTTTTTTGTATACAATGTTAGGACTCTATAGTTAAGATAGTATTAGATATTATTAAACTATAAAAAAATATGCTTAAAATATACTTTATATTTTTAGCGTAAGTTTCCATGAAAACTATCATTGTGCATAATTTCAGTAGTAAATTCAAATTGTACAAAGAGAAACAAAAAAAGACAAATTATAGCAGGGAGTAAATTAAGCCAAAATTTTGTTCGGAGAGTAAATTGGATAAAGTGAATTGTTCGGAGGAGTAAAATTAACTTTTCCAGTAAAAAAAAGAAATGTTAATGTATAGTACTGTCTCAGTGAGCATAATTTAGCATTTTAGAATGCCTTTTCTATCAGTTTCATTTCAGTTTGATGTATTATAACCAATAGGATGAGCGGTAGATGTGCAAACAAACACTGCTGATTTCCATCTCATGTGAACAGATTGAAAGGATAAGGTTTTATATATGTGTATAAATATACCACTTTTTTGTTACTACAAGTGCACAACTGAAAGGACTTGTTCGGCCCTCCTCCATAGTCCTTATATGCTTGGTGTACACGCCTTATAAAAATGGAATTACACCAAGAAAAAGTTTCCAATTTACATTATCACTTGCGGCCCCCATAAATCATCCTTTTGTCCGACCTGTAGAAAATTCATGTGTCCTCGACTGCATGGTCATCTACATATGACTTCTTGACATGCAAGGATTCACACAATCACACTGTATACAATTGTTGCATTTGGCATTCTAGCACTAAGAAAAGTATATTTCTCAATCTTAAATTATCAGTGTGATAAAAAGGTTTCTGGAAACAAAATGCGAGATGGCAAAGATTTCTGGAAGAAAATACTTCGCTGTGCCTCGACAAAAATAGACACATGTATAGCTTGACAATAAAGTGTCGGAGAAAAGCAAGCTTTAGCGTCATGCATGGCCATCCTACGTGTGGCGGCTCAAGAAGAAATATCCAACCTCCTGTCTAGGGCAAAAAGAAAAAGATCGTGCACTACACGCAAACAAGGAATAATAATAACATAATAGGAGCATGCATGATGTATTCGCACATGCCAGCTTTTGAAAAAAACATTTATATGGGAAAGTGTATCATTATACAGAGTTAGCGCCACTGATCACACAATAATCCTCACTATCTCCTTCAATAAGTCATGTCGATAAAGTACTTATGCACGTGTAGAGAAAACAAAATTTACACTAATTATGGACTAGAAAATGTATTTTTGTATTGTGTCTTTCTTTCATTTAGATATGCAACAAAATCTACTACTGAAAAGAAATAGCAAGCACAATATGATTATTGAATCTGCCGAATTCAGTTTAATCAGGCAACTGAAAGGGATCACTTACATTTGTAGCCACGAGTTTCACCAACAATCTAACAGAATTAACTTTCAAATCGGCCAAAACTCCTACCTAATTCTTACGTTCCAATCTAACAGGATTCCAGTGCACGTATACATGCTTTATCCGTTTATTCGTACAACTAAGGAACAGTCTAGAAGTAGATAATGCCTGATTAGCGGCCGCGTTGCAGGTGAGCATACGCGTAATGATTTTACTTTCTTATGAAGTCAGAGGAGACATGGATGTGAAAGGAACTGCAGGTACATGAATGAAGGAACATTTGGCGTCTTTTTCCCAGTGTGTGTGTGTGTGTAGAGTGTATCGATGGACGGACGGAGACATAGATTGTACTTTAGGTGAAAGCCGCTTTGGCTGAAAGAAAGCTCCTCGCTCCCTGCTTTTGCTCCTCGCTCCTTTTGAGATCTTGGCTTACATGAACACACACTAGTCGAGAACATGTAGAACTCAATCTATGTTAACCTCATTTGTGTTTCCCATACATTATTAGTCGCTGACGGCTACTACAGGAGAAGCTCAAAACCTTTAATATTATTTACATGTGTGGCCGCGTGTTATTTCATGCATATTATACTTTTTTAGGAAATGGAATTTTCTAGAATTGATATATAATTTTATCTAATGATACATTCATTTTCTGGAGCCAAATAAGATAATTTTCTCCTTTCATCTTAGGGTCTGTTTGGATCCACCCAGATTATAATAATCTGGAGAGCCTCTAAATGGAACAGTTTTATGTCAGTTTATATAATCTAGATTACTAGATTATTGTAAACCCATAATCTATTTCACCCTAGCTAAAACCAGATTATGACCCCTAAATTATTTTCTGCCCTTTAACTTTCTCGGATAATTACCTTATATGCCACCACTTCTAATAATAAATGAGGGGCAAACATGTCATTAGGTAGTTTAAATAGCTGGATTACGGTTTTTATAATCTGATCTCCTAACACTCTCACCCAGTTTTTTCATAAACTAGTTTTTATAATTTATCTTTATAAACCAGTTTATTATAATCTCTACTGCATCCAAACAAGGCCATTAGTAACCAAATTTATACTTATGTTGTGTTTCATTTTCATTAGAAACAATGATCTATTGCTATACATGCATGTTATCTTTGTTATATAAACTTTTATAGAAAAAATTATGTATTATTCATCCTCAATTCTATGTACTAATTGTATATACTCACTGGCATGTGCCACATGCTTGGAAGAGAAGAAACTTCCTCTGCTGATCATTGGACTCACCATAAGATGGGCACATAGCTCGCTAGATATGTAATGGTAATTATTTGCTGTGTCGGCGCTTCTAACTCATTTAATTGACTTAAACGAGATGTTATAGACGTAAAGACAACGCGGACCATAACTATATAATTAGCCTTGATTGGCACATCATAAAAAATCAAATAGAACCATAAGACGACAAATCACATACATACAAAATCTCATGTTCTAATTTAAAACATTACAACAACTTTCTTAGTCCTAATGACACAAACTAAAAATTAGAGGGAGTAACAAATAAGAATAGATTATACGATACCAAGCTGCATACCCGGCATACTCCAGAGCTGCTATGTGGCCGCTTTAGGTTTGGTCCAGCAAGCTTTTTTTTTCAAAAAAAATGGATTAACATCCGGCCTTTACAAAGTGTACACAGTCTTTGATTATTATAATACCGCAGCACATAGCTGCCTACATCAAGACAATGAAGGGGTAAAAACCAAGAGAAGGAAAGCATCTAGAGCAATTTATTATTGTGCTTCCACCCATAATTGTGTTGGCCCAGCTCTCTCTTTCTCTATCAATGGAACACACGCACACACACAAATAGCAAGCAATACTAGGAGGAAGAAGATGAACAGATCAGCACAAGAGAGTTTAGGCGCTGCACACCAGCGCACACAACACAGACATTTGTATTGCACTAATCACCACGGCACCGAACAAACTGAATGCATGGACTTATATGGCCCGGCACTCACCCACGCACAAACTCAGCAACGGTGGCCGCACGACCTGGCCAGCACTCCCGTGCCTCCACTAATCTCGTCCTACATGCAGGGCACTATCCTATAATGCATGTCATGTAATCTTAAGACGGGTTATAAGACGACTTATATAATAGATGGTCTTATTAGTTGTATTCTATTAATTATATGACTTCTTAATTTGTGGATATAAAAAAGAATATTTATAGATTAAAAAACTACTAGAACCCGTATAATGGTGTGAGAGCCGTCTCATACTCCTAAATTTAAGCGCATGAGGTGGTTGCTACGTGAAACAACCACCTCTTTCTCTTACCACCCTTTCTCTCTTTCACATTATTAAAAATCTTATGTGACAATGTATAAGACAACCTATAAGACTGCCTACGTGTAGCATTGTACCTGTCCTAAGACTTGGCCACACCCCTAAGTTCTCCAACAAACAACCGCATGCATCACTTGCATGCAGTCAAAACGAAACTCTGACATGACGCCGTGCTCCAGCACATGTACACACTAACTATCTAACTCAAGACACTGACACGACTAATCAACTATATGAAAACAAGATTAACTCTAACAGATTGGCTTGGTCCAGCAACTTATTTGAATTATTAAAACGTTAATTCGTCCAGCAAGCTAGTTGATCATCAGGAGCATTAATTCTTGATCCAAAGGTGGACATGGTTTCCCTCAAAGTAACAATGTCTGGCCTGATAAAGTGGAAACAAGCAGCAAGCAAGCTAGGGACAAGCAATTTTACGAGGCTCAACACACTCTAACCCTACATAGCTACTAATCAGTTCTTCCTGTGCTTCCGGACATTCCACAGCAGCAGCGTGGGGTTCACATCGCCTGAGCGAAAGAAGGAAATGACAAGCAACACAATGAGAGGTCGCCTAGAGTGTAGAGCCCTTGATGCGCTGCTGATTGGCCGGCGCCTGTTTTCGTGGTGCTTGCTGAGATATATCGATGCTGCTGCTGTGACAGTTTCGTCGATCATATGGGCTTAAACTATAAACAATTCAAAGCATTGGTGATTAATGTACTAATAGTTGCTAAAATGTATGGGAGTTTGGGGCGCCGTACGCTGCCGCGTAATCTTTGTCGGCAGGGGCCGTCTTTTCCAAAGGGAACCCGTCTTTTCCTGCTTCTGCTGCTTCTTTGAAACCATCCGTATGCATGTATCGACCAACTTGTTTTACTATAACTCTCTCTCTCTCTCTCTCTCTCTCTCTCTCTCTCTCTCTCTCCTGCAGCATCGAGGGAATCTCGAGCTGATCGAGCCGCTTTCCTTTGGTTTTGTCTTGTTTCTTCAAGATGATATTCTCCTCCCCAGACGGAGACGAGCTGTCGTCAGTCGTCAGTCACTCAGTCACTCACACGTCACAGTCATCCGGTCGCACGAACCTCGATCAGGACGACGGGACCGGGCGTTATACTCCCTCCATCCCAATAAGTAAGTATTTGAGGGATTCAAATTTATCCCAAATTATAAACATTTGAGGGATTGCAATGGACTCCACAGTCATTTACTTGCTGGTTTTGCTTCACTCCCCCCAAAAGCCGTACGTGCTAAAGGAGAAAAGAAAGAAGCAGCTGCATGCTCCACCATAGAAAGAATTGCTATGCATTTAATGTTTTTTTATCAATCATATGACTAAAAGGAATAATCAAGGCTAGCAGGATCATTTTACTCTTTCCTTAGTTTTCTCCTCGCATCTCTCAAATGCTTATATATTGAGATGGAGGAAGTAACCGATAAGTAGCGAGAGATAGGATTAATGACGAGGTTGTACGTGAGTATCATGTTAAGCGAGTAAAGTTATGCTAGCACTACTGCTAGCGGGGCTTTCCTTTTTATGATAGTACTAGCTAATCTTGCGCGCTACTACGCTACGCTCATTTAGCTCCAATAAATAGTTTGAAGGATTTTGAATTATAATGAAATATATATGTGAGTATTTTATAGGTGAATATTATGAATATGCTCTATAAATATTATAAGTTTGGAGGTCTAAACTATAATTTTCCAAATAAGGAACTAAATATACTAATAGGAAATACAGAAAGGCTCTATCTACAAAATGACCAAGAGCCTTATCTGATTTCATCGTCCTTCTCCAACCACAACCAGCATTCCTATCACCCCCTCCCCTCTCTCTCTTGCTTCAAAAAAAAATTCCATGCTACAGCTATAAGCAGCAACGATCTCACCCATCTCGCTCGGTCTCAAGTGCAGTCGTGGTCTCCTCCTTCGACTGTGAGGGCGGCCCCAGCTCCCTACCTGTGTTGCTCGGGCCAGCAAGAGGAGCACGTGGCTGGTCTTCACCGTCGAGATCCGGTGCCTGCATGCTGACGTCCATAGCAAGGCTGCCTTCCAGCTCCTCCCCCCCCCCCCCCCCCCCTGTGGCGCACGCCCTCAAACTGCAGCTACGTCATGGTGCTCCAACCTCCACGTAACGCTGGCGAAGGAGGAAGAGTGAATCGATGCCTGTCTAGTTGTGCTTCCGCAAGGTTGGGGTCATTCGCTATCCAGCCTCGCTGTTGCCTCCTGCCACTGCGGTTCTCCGTCTCGAGGAAGGAGGAAGAAGGAAAGCGGGACCCACACATGAGCCGTGTGCGCCAAAATGACGAGAGGCAAAAAAAAAAACAGGAAATTATGAAAGCAGGCCCACACACGGGCCGCCTGGCTCAGAAACAATAGGAGCGAACATAAAACAACGTGCAAAAGCGACTGTAAACAGTGGCGTCTGGCGGTAAAGCCATGCGGCAGCAGCCTAACTCATCTATGTCGGTCAAATTAACCAGGGAGCAGCAATTCCTTCTCCTATATGCTTACTAATATATATAGTGCTACTGCTCCACATATGGTACACCTGGCCTCGCTCTAGAGTGTCCAAACTAAAATATCTGCAGTCCATTTTGGACGTTTGCTCTTAAAGTTAGTTACTCCTCCATCCTTAAAATGATGTCGTTCCAACAGGCCAAAATAAACTACAGCCAGTACAAATTGACTGTCCTAAATGACACTATTTCATGTATGGAGGGGATACATTGCAAATATTTAGAGACTTTATATTTCGATCGGAGGAATCATCTTGAATCAAATGCATACATTTAGCTTCCATTCGAAACTTCAGATTAAAAAAAAAAGCTCCCATTCAAATTAACTAGAACAAAATGCATTATGGGTCTTCAAACTATTTGAGAATTCTTGTCCAGATCCATTAACATTCAAAACGTCTATCTAAGTACAAAAAATAACTATGTACCTATAGGCTACAGTGCGCACCTCTATAATTAAATGTTTTGACCTAACAGTGTCAATGTGACTGGAGTGTGGCGGCTTGGATTGCAAGTGGAGAATTTTGATACCGTCTCAACTGAGGTAGTGCCGACATAAATAGCATGCGAAGGTAAACTCATATAGGGCATTCCTAGTTAGATGTGGTAGCTTGAACCTCAGTGCTAGAGAGCACAGTGAGAGTAGAGGCTTTGGCAATGGCTTAGCGCGATAGAGATCACTAGTACAAAAGCACCGTTTAGTGGCGTGGGAAAGGGTCTACTGTAGCTGTTTTTCCAACCACCACTTAACTCCCGCCACTAGGCTTTCCCAGTTCCCAGTGAGGGGGTTCAGGCACCGCCACTTATACATAGAGTCCAGTGATGGTGGAATGACGCCATTTTCCACCGCCATTGGGGAGAATTTAAAAAACCAAAAAAAAGTTGGGCTTGGGCGGACCGAGCCCAATCCAACCCAACCCAGCCAATGAACCCTAACCCTAGCCTGAGCTGCCACCTCTGCATGTCGAGGAGCAGACACCATGTGTCGAGGATCCGACGCCGCGCACCACGAATCCGGTGCCACGAGCTTCAGATCCGCCATCCCCGTCGCCAATCCGAGCCTCACTGAGATGGGGGGGATGAGGCAGGCAAGGGCACAGGGGAGAAGAACGAAGGAGCAGGCCTGGCGATCGCACCCACGCACTTGAGGGAGGAGGAGACGATGACGATGGTCGCGCCGCACCTGCGCGCTCGGAGGAGAAGGAGGCGATGACGCCCGCACCCGCGTCTGCGCGCTTGGGGGAGTAGGCGGCAGCACCCGCGCGAATGCCCGCGTGCTCGGGGAAGGAGGATGCGAGTGCGGCTTGAGGGAGGGAGGAGCGGGAGGAGGGTGGCATGTTAGGGGAAGGGAGGGAGGAGCGGGAAGAGGGTGATGTGTGAGAAGGGAGGGAGGAGCGGGAGGAGGGCAGTGTGTGAGGAGAAGGGACAAGAGGGAGAGGGAGGTGGGCGGTGCATGGTGGTGGAGGGAATGGGAGAGAGGAAGTAGAGGAAAGAAACCCTAGCTTTCTTTTATACTCGAGTTAATTTGGGCGTCTGACAGGGCCAATGTGCCCAGAATTTTATAGTGACAGTGGGATGACGTCGTCAGCCAAACCGCCACTGGTGTTGGAGATCGCTGACATCAACGCAAGCCGCCACCGGTATTGATTTTGGATGGCGGCTCTTGCTGATATTGAATCTCAATGACAAGTATTTTCAATGATGTCAGCACATGGCTTCCTAGCGGCGGGTTTTGGGTCCACTGCCACAGGAAAACAATGTCTTGTGTCATTGTAGGCATGCTTTGTACTAGTCGATCTTGGGCTCAAGAATAAGTATCCACTAAGGGTGTGTTTGGTTGGAGGGAAGAAGAGGGATGGGATGGGATCATCGATGGATGTACCTCTTTGACACTTGTTTGGTTTGGCGTCAAGCAGGGACAAGAATATCCCTTTTAAGAATATTCTCTCAATATGCTGGATAGGCTCATCCCTCAAAAACGGTGGGACGAGACACCATTGATCTCCACGTTGTGTTTGTGTGTTTGTGGGTGCAAAGGAGGGCTAGAGGAGGGAGCTCGACTATGATGCATGTGATAGCGGAAAGAGACAACAATGGAAATGTAAAATCCAACAACGACAATGCTTGGTTTTATGGAGCTTAGTGATTGGCTATGGCAGAGAGCCGTCACTATATAGGAAAAGATAATTAAAGACACTTTTCAAGTGTCTTTGGTGACACTTTTATTAAGCATCTCAAAATTTGTGTCGCTAATGAGATGTCATTGGCAACACGGCGATTATGCGTCCCCAACGGCTCCATCATTGGCAACACATCTCAGCTGGATGTGTTGCCAATTGAGACGCCATTGGCAATACGTCAACTAAAAGCACGTCATTTATAATTGTGGCAATAGTGATGTGTGTTACTGAAAAGCGTCACCACTAGCATCTTAACTTGCGAAGCATCGCCTATAATGAAATAATTGGCGAGATGTTGAACTAACTATGTCATCAATGGTTGAGTGATTGGCGATACGGTGTAAATAATCGTGTCACCTATAACTACTTGAAATGCATCTACAATGGTCCTGTTTCTTTTTTTTTCTATAAAGCTTCACTGGCAGATTCACATTACACCAAGTTATTAGCGACACTTTTCAAGTGGATGCGTCAGCCTATCATCCCACATCAGCCATGCTTCTCATGGGTCAAACCTATTGGCGACACATCTTTTAAAAATATGTCGCCAATACATCATTAAATATGCATTTCAGAAACGCATCACTTATGAGCGTGTTTTTTTGACACTTTCTTACATAGAGATAGAGATAGATAGATAGAGAGAGAGAGAGAGAGAGTATCATTTTTGCATGTTGGCACTGCCATGTGAGAAAATGAATAAAGAGGTATGAACCTATGCCTAACTACATAATTAGTGTTTGGACCCTAGATGGACGTTTTATTGATGTTTATAGATAAGAAATCTCAAATAGTTAAGGACAGACGGTGCATTTTTTACTCTTGATTTTTTAATTATTCTCTGCTTTTAAATTAGTATTTATTAATAACCTCTCTGAATATTTATTATAAGGATCCAACCTCTTTTGATCATGCTAAGCAGTAGATGAATGTTATATAAAAGCTAATAGATCTAGATAGAAATTCTCAAATAGTTTAAGGATCCACAGTACATTTTATTCTTGAATTTTTATCATTTAATCCTTTTAAATTAAAATTTTAGTAATTAACCTCTCTGCATATTTATTTTTAGGATCTGATTCTTTTTTGTCACACCAAATTGCTTGGCGTGACACATGTATAGGATCGCGCCAAAGATTGAGATGATCAAATGCTATATTATACATCCCTCATGTGTCAAATCATTTTTTCTACATGTCATTTGTTGATGGCAAACTGTTTGGCTTATGTGTCACGGCAAACTATTTGACATGATCAAAATGAATGAGATCTTGAAATTATAGGTTTTGAGGGGTTATTTATAAAAGAATAATCTAAAACGGGTCAACTAGTAAAAAATAGCTCATCACTCTTTTCATTTGACTTCCCCAGTTGGAATGCTTGAGAGTTTCATTCACTTTTCAGTGGTTAATTATTCCAATGCTTGTGGGTTAAGCTGGGGTTTTTTTTTTTGAAGGAATTCTGGGTTAAGCTGTTGCAGACTTCCATATTGACATTTGTACCGAACTCTATCTAATGTTTAAAACCTTTTGCAACTCGGCAATCAAACTGATGTAACATGCTTAATTGGTAGGTGCACCGCCAGTAGTGCGGATGCATGCTCGCTTTTGCTTGAAAAGCTATATGCTAGGGTTGGTGCTGCTGCTGCTGCTACTACTCTGCTATATACATGATATTCTAGCTCATCCTAACAGATAAAGTTAAATTGTTACACACAGCGGTAGGTGGGTACTAACGACTAACGGCTGTTTATATTTCCCTTATCGCGCGCGCATGCCAACTCGAATAAAAGGACGTGCATATACATGAGTATGTCTACACATGGAATTGTAATTGATCCAGTCAATTATAATTGGACGTTCTGGGGCCCGGTAAATGGAGCACTAACCTTCGCAAGGTCCACAACAATCAAACATATTTGCACCACGTGGCACGACGACATTGTCGTAGAGAGCCGTACGAACGTACGCATACATGATAGAGTTCTCATGATTCCTCCGGCAAATACCAAAAGTTCATTATGCGTGAGGGGACGCGCGTCTCCTCCTCTTTTTAATAATCCTTTGTGCGACAGGTGCTACCGTGCTTCAACTGTCGGCCAATACGGTATACAGATCGAGACCAGCCGATGAGTGAGCCATACATGTGATTCATAAAGCTCATACAAGCAAATGTTATATACTTGCAAGTATAGAAAACCAAGACTGAATGAGCAGTTCACCTTCCTGTGGGGCATTTGTGCCTCCTCCTTGTTTCCTGGTAAGTAGGGCCAGCAGAACTGGCTCCTTGAGAAACCCTAGCTATTAATTGCCAGCGACGCGTTTCGACGTAGTACCACCATCAAGTGCTCGGCCGTTCCATATGCTGGGCCAGGGCCATTATGCATCGTGAAGAAGCAATGTCAGTTGGTTTATATACTTGCATCTATCTATATGTATATATACATATTTATCGCTGTGTCTGCGTGCTGCACATAATTACGATCGAACGTGTCACTAGCAAGACACATACGTGGCATGCCGTGGTCGTAGCTATCTTCATCAGATAGATTGTCTTGAACGTGAAGTGACTTGGCAGCAAAGCTCCGGCCGTCTGGTGATGTCATGAGAGCTATGTGTGTGTCTATCATCTCTAGCCCGCCCGTTTTAACTCTCAGCTCGTCAAAATGGGACGGCGACCCATCGAAGCGAGAAAGAGTTGGTGGTGGAGTGTGCTTGCTTGTTTTCATGGCCGACTGATTGTGACTGGTGAGGAAGAATCCAGTACTAGATTGGTGTTGGAAGATAAGGTTGTTTGTTTTCGGAGACTGGCTTAGTTTGCACTACTCAGGATCACAAAAGCTTTGCTGGATTTGGGATGGAGTAAATATCGGATGGACACTTGGATGCTGGGGATTAGAGAACATGGGAAAAGGTATATTTGAAAAGCTTAAAAGGGATTTTTATTCTTTTGGTGAACCAACCACAGGCATCCAGTTGTTGGTAACCGGAAGACCAGCAGCAATTACTTCTACCACCTGTGGCCATATTTCTGTTTTCAGTTTTAGATCTTTTTTAGTGTGTTAAGAACAATGAACTAAAGAAACATATATTTTTTCGCACACCGAATGCATCTCTTAGATCATTTTCCTTACACCATGGTCTTTAAGATGGCATTTCGACTATAATTGTAACGTCTCACCCCTTCGAGGCCAGACCTACTTACACCTGGCAGCCCTCTAGTATCTCAAAACCTTCCTCATAGACCAACATGGGTCTTTTCTACGCACTTTGTGCTTACTCGTGCGCATCAAAAAATAACATCCCAGTCGGTCACCCATCAATCCAGGCCAAGTACGCTTAACCTCAGAGTTTTTAAAAAATGAGCATCCGGAAAAGAAATTGCAACTTGGTAATATGGGTATTCTATCAATCCTATTAAGTCGTGGACTAGAATAGCATAATAATCATTATGAGTATATATCATTTCAAGTGAAAATGGTTGTATGTTCTCAAAGTATTCTTCATGATCTTTGTTTGATATTTTTACGTAACTCTAGCTAATATTTTAGAATCATAAGATTTGTGTATGACCATGTTGTTTCATTTAATGCTAATAAACATTGTACGTTTGTACTTCACTGTGTTCTGTGCTTTAAAAAAATCCACTACATTTTACAAAGTTGAACAGAGTTTATGGATTATATATTTTATTTGGTTTCCATTTTAGGGTCATGTAACTATTCTACCTAGGGTGTAGAATAATAGTTATTCTACACCAATATCCTGGAACAATGAGAATGTACTTGGCGCAAGGACTATTGATAAAAATAAATAAGAAAAGCATGATGTTCCTCACCTCACAAATCAACCTATTATTTTCAGTTACAAAATAAGCTACACCATTGTCAAAATTCTTCATGGCTATATGTAGGAAAAAAATTCTATACAACCGTGATGTAAATTGTCTCCTGTGCAGCACGAGTTTGATGCTTGCCACGTGTCCTATCAACAAATCTCAAAGCAACAAAAGCAGCTACCGCAGCAATGAGCCAACGAGCTCGGCTTGGCTTCCTCAGCGAAATCAGGCCCTCGCGCACAGCAAGCTCTCGTCGTCCATGGCCCCATTGCTAATTCGCTAGGCAACGAGCTTCGGTTTCTGAACACCAACCACCATCACAACATTCTCTCGTTGACCATGCGCATCGACGGCACGCACCCTTAGCCCGCGCCCTTGATGCCGTCGACGGTTGACATGGCACGCTTCCACAGCCCGCGCTCTTGTCGCCACTGATACTGAGATTCGGCCATTGCCATTGCCATGGGCGGCGAGTTGTAAGTATTTTTGGTCCCGCAGCCATGAATAGGAAGCTAAAGCCCTCTTTTTTCCTTCAGTCATTGTTGTTCTTAGTTACGCATCCACTTATATACCGTAAGAGGACGATGTACAATTATAGCATATTTTACCTTAGAATATTTTAAGATATAATCGAATCCACGGAGACTAATGAGAATTAAAATAAAGTTATAAATAAAAGATCTAATTAAGTTTCTAAAGATAAGGCTGTTTAGTCGGTGGGTTGGAGGTGTGCCGATCAGCGTACAGAGCGTGTCGATCGGCACAGAGGCTGTTGTGTAAAAAACATAACGATTGCAGAGCAGAAGAGAGGTAACATGTTTCAATGAGTAACCAGATAATCAACTAGTTAAATTTGCAACTAGTAAAGCATATCTAAAAATGTCATAAACGGAATTACTTGGTATGAAGGCCATGGGCGATCGACGAAGAGACTTTTTCGAGAGTCTCCTGTCATAAGCAGTCCCCTTAATATGATGTCGACATCTTTTTACTTGTATCTCTACGGGCAATACTGATTCCATACAAGATCCTAAATACTACCCTAATCACTATGATTAAGATAGCATCTAAGTACTTAGCTTATGTACTAAGTAAGGATTAAGCACATGCAAGAACATCATAAACTGTTTACCTCTATATCCAAAACCATTCTTCAACATGATAGATATAATTTAGATATAATACATAGTACATGATTCATCACTAGTAGGCCTACCTTGATGGATCACCTCAAACACCAGTGGTTCTTGAACTACCAAGCCTATAATCTTGATATCATTGACTTGGCTAGGTTAGTCAAGCTAAACCTAGCAACTAGAGATGTGAAGAACGAGGCAAAGCCTCAGTGACTCTAACCCACGAGTTCTGTTGTCCCTCTGACAGCGTCCTCCATCCTGGCTTAGGGTTTACAATTATTTATAAGGGTATAGCTCGAGATAGAATCGATTTCTTGGGAAAAGGGTCAGATGCTGATCGGCATGGGGACGTGCTGGTCGACACAGTCCATGTCTGGCCCGAGTTGTCTTCTAAGTCGGTTGCCAAGTCTTCTGTAGCTTTCATGTGGATGCTCTCATCAAATTCATTCGAAGCGAAGACTTGTATTACACGTTTAAGATCTTGGAATTTCCTTTTATCTCTTCGTGAAACATATTTCTAAGATTTATGTGAATATCTTCCTTCTAGAGGAATCTGAGAAATGGACCAGCCTTGATCAGCCCAAACTACCCATGTGTCGATCGGCACGCAGGCCTTGCCGGTCAGCACCTGGGCCTTCTCTACTGCAATTCATCTCTTCTGGATCCAAGTTCACTGAAAATGTCCCAAATTATTGACTTTTCATCTGTTTCTGCAATAATTCTCCAGAACAATAATTATACAAATATTTTACCATTTTCAGAGATTAATAGCTTATAATAATAATATTTAATCTCTAAACAAGACGCTTTTGACGTATAAAATAGTATGCTAACTAGGGCCAACAGCCATCAACAACAAGCTCCGGGGAATTCTGGATGGTCTTCGGTTTGTTCGCTCATGAGGATCTCAACCTGGCAGGCTTCGGTCGTTTGTGGCTGGATCGGTGGCCGCGGAACGAGTCGCTCGAGCCGATCATGGGAAAGGAGGGGCCGTATTTTTCTGACTTACGTTGCTTTGAGATTGGTTAAATGGTACACGTGGCATGCATCGGATAGGTGCTGTACGGGCATCTGTTTGCATCACGGCTGCATAGAATTTTCTTCTCTATATGTCAGATGCTAGTTCTTACAATAACTGTCATAGATGGGATACATCTTTTTGATGAGGGCATTTGGTAATATATCCCTAGAAAAATGGCTCAGTTTCCTAGATATGCCATTAAGGCGTGTCTATGATTGTTGGCCCACGTATCACAGGTACTGCCGGCAGCAGTTCATCTTTCTACACCACTGTACTACACCATACATACGCTAGTTTCATCTTCCTTAAAAGTTGACCGGAGACGCTCCAGCAAAGGCTAGATGATCAAATATTTTACGACATCTATGTGTGTGATATAACGTGTGTTTGATGCGCAGAGATATGATTCGATTACAAGATAACAAAAGCAAACAGATTCCCAGTTATCTCAACGAAAACATGCGGACCCCCTGCATTATCAAATTATATTATTGCTCATCATACTTTACTAATCACGATCTTATTTCAAATTGTAAGTTAATATATTCAGCGAGCGCATGAATGAAAGCCAAGGCAAACTTCTAATCCATTTCGCTTTCTTACAGCTACGTAGCCGACTAGCCGTACTCGCTACGGCAGGAGTTCAGACACAACTGGCTATAGGGTGGCATCATTATTCCATCTCGTAGGCGTTGCTAACGACGTGAGATTCTTGTCATCATTTCCAAAACAAGAGTGGAGCTGGATGTGAAAGTATCACAAGCATTCACTGCTAAATCACCTAACTCTCTTTCTTTTTAGATGTATAAATGAAAATGAAAATCTCACTCCACAATAACAAAACTATTTATGTATAACATCCATGTAAATGTTGTTTTCTTTGAAAACTCAATGTAGTTTAGTTACTAGGAAGATCAGAAAACTGCATCCCAGTAAGTGTCGAAATATCAGAGCGGTTCTAAAATTAACATCATATTATTAGTAATTTTCCACCACAGAATATTGTTTCTTAATTAAATGAAGACAAAAAAAATCATGTTCAACTAAATACATGCAACCACCAAGAAATATACAACTATTCTAATGGATGTGTATGACTCAGCCTATATAGCAAACTTATTACATTTTTTCCATAGAGCAAAGTATTAGTTTTTCCCACGGATGAAAGTAGTTTCTCTCTAGAGTAATCTTTTGCACGAGTTCAGTCCTTGTGAATGAGAACCATGCTTTCAATACTAACTTCAAATGGTAACCTGAGCGCTGGAAATCAAAGAATTCTAATAGAGAGCGAGACAATTTGAAAGTTTTATATGTACAATAGGATAAATTTATCAATGATGTACTGAACAGTTCAAACGTCCCCTCTAATTTGAAATATACGATGCTGGTTAGTTCAATATTGAAACTAGCCAACATGTTTGTAGAAAAGCAAAGTCTTAATTACTTCGTGTTATGTATATCTAGATAGGCCATGTCATAAATATCAAACATAGTAAAAAAAAAATAAACTGTATATACAGTTTGGTTGCCCATGCTTGTCTTCTTGTAGTGATTTCTGGCTGATGTCAATGTTACATCATCAGGGACGTATAATTAGCGCCTCGTAATCCCCCATATAATCAGACAATCAATTGAAAAGGTGACAGTGTTAAAGAAGACAGTAGTAGGGTAGCCGCCGCAAAAAGAAGGAAATAATTAGCACGACAATCCGAGTCAACTAACAAAAGAAAAAGAGGTGTTAGCAGTAGTTAATCATAGCTTGAAAGAATGTTGGGATGGGGCTACATCCACCAAAAGCAGGCGCGAATTCACGCCCCATGTCTTTGACTTCTGTCATATCCGGTTGGTTTACTTGGCAATTGGCCTGAAGGACTACCGTGAAAGCTATTTGGGCATATACAAATTCATATTTGAAGGTGGTTAGTAAGAAAAGCATTTCCAAATTTGAACCGATCCACATATGTGAACCTGAACGGTTGAATTCTTTTGTTGCTCAGAAAAAAAGGGGTGGTTGGTCGGACTTCTTGGGCCTGCCTGTCCACTGTGTTCTGTTAGTACTTTTCTGTTTTCCAAAAAAAAAAAGGGTATAGATATGTTTGGTGTGGATATCCATTTAAATGGCATTGACATGGAGATTGGATACAAGTATTATTGTGGCAAAGTGAATATGTTACAAGTTTATATCACACTTCACAACTATATGTGTCTGAAAAAACGAATGCTAGAATATCAGAGTGTTCTGCTTCTGAGTAACTCCCTACGTACAGCCATAAACAATGAACAAATAATTTTGCAGAAAATTCAAAATCCTGGTGTATTTAAATTAAAGAGATCCAATTTTGAAAACGATACAAGAGAGAATTAAAAAGTTCAGAAAGAAAGGTGAAGAAACGTGGTGTACTGGAGCCGGCAGTAGATCGGAGGTGGACCGGCGGGCGACGGCACGCGTGCTCCGCCAAACGGCTAAAAAGCCGGGCGCGTGATGGGATGGGAGCCTCGCGGGGCCCACACGAAAACACGGGAGGTGGCAGATCCCGTAGCCCATTGATTTTGTTTGCACCTGACCTGAGTGAGCGAGGCCTTTTGGGATTTGGACAGCCACTACTAAGCTTTTCTCTACGTACGTATGTTGCTAATCCATCTGAGGTTACGTACCGACTAGTACTATCTATCTTACCATGCGTAATTAAATTTGTACAACTATCTCAGGTTACGTTTGGATTGCCTTTCATATACAATCCCTTCCATCCCTGCGACAGACCAAAACTGATTCGAGAAATATAGCTTGATGGTTGATCAATTTTTACAATTTATTTTTAAGGCTTGGTGGCCATGTTTTCATATGAAAATACTCCCTCGGTTTTTAATTGATAATGTTGAGACAACACTTAGGTTTAACAGAGAAAATCTCCTAACAATACCAATGAAAAAACATACTCCTTTCATTCCAAAATTGTTGTCGCCATTGACTTTTTTTGCTACCTTTGATCATTCGTCTTATTCAAAAAAATTTAAAAATATCATGTATTTTCTTATAATTTTATTTATCACTAGCTAAAATTTAATATAACTTATAATATTTTATATTTAAACAAATATTTTGAATAAGACGAATGGTCAAAGATAATAAAAAAAGTCAATGACGATAATAATTTTGGAACGGATGGACTAACCTTTTAATACAGAGAATCTCCTAACACTATTAGAAATCCTTGATTTAATTCTGCACAAAAAAAGAAGAAATCCTTGATTTAACAACAGAAGTATCAGAGTCAATAGGTACCATTCGTCTCAACTGGATTGAACAGGCCTCCCAGAATGCAGCTTTTGCAAACTCTGAGTTAATCAAGTCTTTAAACGGTTCCAACGCCTTTCTTCATGGAGATTATATTCTTTTATATAGGTCAGAGTATAATGACAACAAGAAATGTGTTGATTTTAAATCAAGAAGGCCCAACTTTTGACAAAAGCAAGAGGATATTCACTCTGAATTCAGCCTAGTGCTCCATCGGGCAAAGGCTTCTTACTTGCACAAGATCAAAGAATATCCTGGAGTCAATTGTGTAACTTTGCTTTCATTTACTTTCCTTTTTTATAGTTTCTCTTCTGTACTTTAATATTTCATTAATAAAACTTATTAATCAAGAAGAGCCGAGCTCTCAAAAGCAAGAAAGAAAAAGCTACCTGTCATCTCCTCCACGTTGCTGCCCTTTGCCACCGGCGTCCGCCTCTCTACGGCGACAGCCCAGATGGGTACGTGTTTGCTGGCCGCAGGTACTAGGAGCAGCCCATGAGGTACATCGTCGTTATCAGGCTATAGCATCGAATATTCGTGCGTGTATCTCTAGAAGTGACAACCCCAATGTTATCTCTTCGACAATCGACACGTTACAATGCTCGCCCGGAGTCGGAGCCAAGGTGTGATAATTTCCTAGCTAGCTTTCGTTTTTTCCTTTTGTACGGGTTAACTAGTTTTGTAGACGTTCTAGTAGCTAAATAAACTGCAGATATACTTCCGTGTCGTGTGCTCCTTCTAACGTCATGCTTCCGTAAATCGCCAATCAGCCGGTGCTCTCTGTACCTATGTACTGTTTGCAATATACTATGCAATAGTCTATGCTGTGAGTTTGGGCTATATGTTACACTAATTATTGATTTCACTTCTGAACTTACTTTCGCCGGCAGTAAAATTTGTGGGTGTTGTTTTCCTCTCAAAGCCCAACATAGCCTTTTCAGCGTGCTTGCTTGGTCTGCTTGAGCAAAAGGCAGGGCACCGCGAGGGAAAGGCCCAACTGAAGTGAGGACTGCCTTTTTGGGCTAAATGTTAGATAGCCCAACAACACTTGACATCCGTGATTTTCCAATATGGGCAGTTGGGCACATGCATCTCAATTATAAACGTAAAAAATACAACGAATTCCCTTTGCTCAAACTATACACGAGAAAAAGAGAACGAGCCTTACCCTATAATACTATTAGGCAAGAATAGAACATAATTCCTAGTATGAATATCTAGTTTGGGATAAGGCAATATACTGATATTATATAGCAGTTGTAGTGACGATGAGGTACAATACACAAAAAGCGAGTAGCTCCTATATCACACCAAAAAAAAAAACATGAGCTGTGGTGACAAAGTCGGTGAAGGACTTGATGAGTCGAGAAAATGATTGAACATACGCATAGAACATTTCCAAAGAACTTCATTCCACATCTCTGACGTAGGATTTTCGAAAAAAGAGTTGCAAAGACCTACTCTCCTGCTATCAGGATAGAGTGAACTATGAGGTATGAGGAGTGACAAAACATAAGAAATGTGCAACCCTAGAAACATTTCTCTCTCTTTGTTTTAGCATCGTATCATGTATTTATATACTTGTTGTATTTACATTTGCACTCTTTGCATTCATGCATTTTGCATCGTGATACCTAACATGCTACATGCTTCCAAGCATGTTTCTAGGGGGAGTTGCTTATTTATAATGTAAGTATATGACCCTCTAGATGATCACATAGTGATCTTTGTGTTTCATGCCCATTAAATCATGATCAAACGAGTTCCGAGGTTAAATCTACTCGCGCGGCTTAAAGACAAGTGACTCATACATTCCCAACATACTAATGACTAACCATTGCATCCTTGAGAAAATATTTTGTTGAGTCATGTGTGTAGAGGGAGCTGTGGTGGAACACCATCATGACCAAGGAGGAGCACCATGAAAGGGGGAGTTTCTTAACTCTTGCCATTTATCATTTGCTCCTTGGTTCTCTTATGTTTTGTCTTTAGTTTTTGATGATAGGTGACAAAGGGAGAGAAGGAACATGAACATCCAAAAGCCAAGTCTAGATCGATAACACAAAGGGGAAAAGAAACATGAAGAGAAGATCCAAAAGCCAAGTCAAAGATCAAGAGGAGAAGATCGATGGAGAAGATACAAGGAAGCTATGAAGTGACAAAAAGGAGAACATGAAGATCAAATGAAGATGATCAAGACAATGGTGCATGTCTACAACAACAATGAACATCTACATCGACATGAACATCTACGTCCTTGGTGCGTGTCTACTTTGACAAGATCATCAACCACAACACCAAGACGGGCGCAAAATTCAACTCAAGATAGATATCAAGTGCGCTACGTGATTGGGTACTCAACGCCTAACACATTCTAAGGGGGAGACTACTTCCAAGGTAAGGACCAAGGTAATCTTTTTAATCTTTTCTTTTCCTTTGGTTCCTTGTTGCTTGTCCGTTTTGAATCATCATAAATAGTGGTTGTCATCCATCACCAAAAAGGGGGAGATTGTAAGGACCATGACCATTGAGGTCACCCCAAGGTATGAATGTTTTAGTGATGAATGACAAACATGAAATATGACTAATGTCTACACGAGTGTTGTTCGTGTAGGAAACCTTTTCTACTCTATGATGATTGTTGACGGCGGCCTTGGCGATGGATGACAATGACCACAAGCATGGAGGCTTGATGAGCTTGATGGAGTCCAATGGTTGATGAAGATGGATCAAAGCTAAGGACAAGCAATGGAGCAAGTGTTGGGAACACTTTTTTAGTTGTTAGGGCTTTGAGTCCATAGGAAAAACCGGACTAAAAATGGGGTCTAGGTCATTTCTCTTAGGTCATATCTAGTCGGTGATGTGCATGGATGCTCAGTGAAATCACAGGCACTAGGTGACAGGGGAGAAGCCAAGGAGCTGTTCAGAGAAGCCGAGAAACAAAGTCAAGCGATAACGAGAAGTTTTAGCTTTTGGACATAGTGACCAGACAAAGGGGTCACAAGCGATGATGAGAAGTTTTAGCTTTTGGACATAGTGACCAGACAAAGGGGTCAGTGGAGACCAGACTGTACGGTCACTAGGAGAACAGGAAATCCAGCGAGAAGACTCAACGAGGAAACTGCTTGAGTCAGAGTCTGTAGAGACCAGACGATCCAGTCTATAGACCGAACGGTCCGGTCTATACAACAAGACTCAGGGCAGCGAGGAAGCGAGCTCTGGAATGTTTCTGTAATGGAGAGAGAAATAGACCGGATGTTCTGGTCAATAGGACTCAGCAGAGGGGCGAGCCGTTGGAGCTGAAGACTACAGTGACCGGACGGTCCAGTCAGGCAGAGACCGGACTTTCCGGTCAGTATGCCAAGAATGTTGATTTCATAGAGCAACGACTAGTTTGAGGTTAGAAGCCTATATAACTTCATTGTTGGGGTCTTGATGACCCCTCTTGGCCAGTGGAATTGCTTGGAGCATTTAGTGAGAGCCAAGAGGAAAAGAAGAGAGCACTAGAAGGAGATATTGCATATCTTGAGAGTGCTAGTGAGAGTAACTTGAGCATTGATGCACATCTAAGGCTAGGGTGTTCTTGAGGGTATGATCTAGATTGTTACTCTTGGTCTATGGTGAGATCTAGACCGGTTAGGTGTCGGTGATCGAGCCTATCGTGATTGGTTGTGAAGACCGTCACATGTTTGTACACGGTTTGTGCCCGCCGGTGAAAGGGGCATCGCTAGTGAGCGCCCGTGTCGGCTCGGGGAGTCCGGCAAGTTCTCGAGGGAGGCGAGCTTATGCCTCGGTGGCAGTGATGACGCGCACTGTGTCTTCACTCCGGGAGTGATTGCGGGCTCGTGGGCGAGAACTCCACAATGGTGGCGGGAGGGATCGAGACTCCGGCGGGAGTGGTTCAACGAGTAGGGAAAGGCACCATCCTTCCGAGACCTCGGAAAAAAATATAATGAGTCATCTCTTACTCTACTCCTTACTTTGATGCCTTTAATTTCTGTTTTTACATACCGTGCTATTCATGCTTGTGTGCTTACCTTTATCTAGTTGATTACCATGTAGACTTGCATGAATAGGCTTCTCTGCTTGCTAATTGTGCTTAGCTTTCACTTGATCACTAGCATGTATAGGAATTGTTTTGGCTTGAGTGATCACCCTAGCATGTATAGTGCTACTCATGCTTATGTGTTTATCTTGTTCTTGATGATCTAGTAGCTTTGCATGAGTATGCTCCTTTGCTAGCTTGTTGTGTGCTTCCACGTGTCTTTGATTACTAGCTTGCATAGGAGTTGTGTGTCTCGTATGTGATTCACTAGTATGCTTAGGTTGTCTTTTCTTTCATATGATTATCTTATTAGTGTGATCACCACTAGATTTGTGTAGGAGTTGATTGAGTGGTCGGTTTTAGTATTTGGCAAAATAGATATATAGTTTGAGTTTCTAATTCACCCCCCTCCCCCTCTCGGTCACTCGATCCTTTCAAGTTATATCAGAGCCAAGTGCTCATCATAGGGCTTAACCGCCTTGAGTAGTGACCGTATTGAGTTAGGATGTCATTCCATTCGGGGCCGGGTCATGGCTCATGGAAAGATCGTGTTAAAAGCTACCTAAATGTCATGATTCCGGATGAGTTGATGGATACTATTGTGGACTTTGCCAATACCTTCACCGATAATCATGTTAATGATGATGATAATTGTGTGGATGTGCCTAGTTCTAGTGAGTGCCTAGATTCCACTAGTAATGATTTGATAGGTTGCTCTACTAGTGTGTGTAATGTCATAATTGATGATGTTGGCTCTCTTGATCTTGCTTGCTCTTCTAGTGTGACTAGTCCTGATGATGCTTGTGAGCTTTTTATTGATCATGCTAGTGATTCACTTGTCGAGGAGTTCTTTGCTTTTCATGCTAATGAGAATGAGGACTTACTTGACTCTCTTATTCGCTTGCGAGGTACTGTGGATAGAATTGCGGCAACAACTTTCGAGCTTCCCAAGATTGTGATAGTCGAGAAGATCATCTCCTTGCTCCCTAGTAGCAAACTTTTCTACATCACCCTTGATCTTCTCATGGAGAAGAATCTCTCCGTCAAGAACATAATTGGGGTGCTCTTTGAGGATAAGGAGATCACCAAAAGTTGGTCCGGGGAGAAGACTTTCAAGGCAAACAATGGAGCATCTTCAAGCAACGGGAAAGAAGTAGCTTCAAGCTCAAACTTCTTTGATCCCTCCACAAGATTGTCTTGCAACAGCTTCTACAACCCCTTCGGATCAAGACCTTCACCAAGCTCATCATCAAGCGCTTCGTAAAGCTCTACCTCAAGTGTCATTCCAAGTTCTACTCCAAACACTTCGGGTGGACCACGCATTGGTATGAGAGGAGCACCGACCACAATGCTCACATGATCATTGGCGATGATCAATCTCACCATTACGGCTCCAACGCCTCTTCCTCCTCCACCACAAGATCGACTTTGGCATCTTCATCGAGCTCACCAACAGGATCTCATCTTTCAATTTGGTGACTTTGTGAGAAATCTGAATGATGACCTTTGTGATACTCTCTTAAGCATTTATGATCTTGTGTGTAGGATAAACTCATTCAAAGGTCTTCGGAGGATCCCATTATATGAAGTGATTGATAGACTCCTCTTGCAAATCACAACTCCTGAGAGGGGTTTCTTACTTGAGGAGATAGTCAACAGCAGGCATGAGCTCTCAATTGATAGGGCAATGGAGATGATACTTATGCTTCACTCACAAGTGGGACACGTGCTTGAGCACGTCATTGGCCTTTATGATCCTCCTCACTACTACATCACCCTCGACAATATGCATATGGGGGATGGTCATTGGAGGTATCATGCTCCTCACTATCCCATCAGGAGGAGAGTTCAGGAAGGGATTGCAAGAATCCTTATCTATAAGGATGGGCTTATCATTCAACGTGATGAGGTTACTGCTAGTCCATCAAGTAATGCTTTGGACACTAACCTCTCTTCCTCTAATTCTTGTCTTATGGCTACTACCAGGGTCAACTACAAGAGTGGAGGTACCCACTGGATACTTGATAGTGGGTGCACCCAACACATGACCGGGAAACCAACCATGTTCACCAACATTGATGAAGACGATGACAGTGAGAAGGTGACATTTGAGGATAACTCAAAAGGGCGAGTTAGAGGATCAGGCAAGGGCCATTACTGAGGACCTCGATCTCTCCAAGGTATTTCTTGTGGAAACCCTCAACTTTAACCTCTTGTCTATTGGTCAACTCTGTGACATAAGTTTCAAGTGCACATTTGATGAGGATGGAGCAATGATTGAAAATGCAAAGAAAGGGCTAGTATTTCATGGAGTGAGGCATGAGAACTTGTATGTCACGGAATTCAAATCAAGCAACATGCCACCAAGTACTTGCTTATTCACCAAGGCAACTAAGGGATGGTTGTGGCATAGAAGGTTGGCACATGTTGGAATGAATCAGCTTAGGAAAGTGGTCAAGAGGAATCTAGTTGAAGGGATCAAGGATGTGACCTTTGAGAAGGATAAACTATGCAGTGCTTGTCAAGCTGGAAAGCAAATTGCATCTTCACATCCCACCAAGTCTTTTATGTCTATATCTCATCCTCTGAAGCTCTTGCACATGGATTTGTTTGGGCCAACACATTACAAGAGTCTGGAGGGAATCTATATTGCTTGATGATTATGGATGACTTCACGAGATATATTTGAACCTTCTTTCTTGTGGACAAGTCTCAAGCAAGTAATATCTTCAGAAAGTTTGCAAGGAGAGCAAAGAATGAATTCAAGGCCAATATTATGAAGATAAGGAGTGACAATGGGACGGAGTTCAAGAACACAACAGTGGAGGAATATTGTGACAAGAAGGGGATCAAGCATGAATTCTCCGCTACATATACTCTCGATCAGAATGGAGTAGTGGAGAGGAAGAACAAGACACTCATCACCCTTGCTCATGGTATGCTAGATGAGTATGGAACTCATGAGAGGTTTTGGGCTGAAGCAATCAACACAACATGCTACACCTCCAACCGTGTCTACCTTCACCGATTGTTGAAGAAGACACCCTACGAGCTATTAGTTGGACGAAAACCAAATGTTTTCTATTTTCGGGTCTTTGGGTGCACTTGCTACATTCTTAAGAAGAGGAAGAAGCCCGGGAAATTTGAGAACATAACTGATAAAGGCATTCTTGTTGTATACTCAGAAACTTCTAAGGCATATAGGGTCTACAACTCAGCCACAGGTTGTGTGGAAGAATCCTATGATGTGCAATTTAATGAGTCAAATGGTTCTCAGAAGGAATATGAATTCCATAAAGTGAACATTGGAGATGAACCTATGAGGGAAGCTTTGAGGAACATGCCCGTGGGCAAGGTTTTACCCCACGAGGCCAATGGTGATAATATTAGTGAACCCTCTACTCCACCACCTCAACCAACCTTCTCCTCCGAGGTGCAAGAACCAACCCAAGATGCCTCTGACACACCTCCTAGCTCCTCCCAAAAATTTATTGAGAGTGCATCCACCTACCCAAGAAGAAACCCAAGTGAGAAGTGAGCCACAAACCTCCCCACATACTTCATCTCGAGCCACTTCTCCAAGCTCTTCACATGATACTTTCTCATCCACTCCAAGCTCTAGTTCCAAGACAAGAAAACATATGAGTGATTCCCCCACCTCACTAAGAATCTAAGACACTCAAGAAGAACCTCTTCCTAGACCCAAAGCTATTAATAAGGATTATTCACGTGACTTGATCATTGGGAGTCCATCTCAAGGAGTTAGGACAAGGAGGAATCAATACAAACCCAACTATGTGAGTGAAGAAAATGATGATGAGGCAAATATTGTAATTGAGAACTTCTCCTTCGTCTCTATGATTGAGCCCACTACCATTGATGAAGCTATGGATGATCACAAGTAGGTAATGGCTATGCAAGAGGAGTTGAACAACTTCAAGAGGTGCAAAAGTATGGAAATTGATTGAGAGGCCCAAGAATCATAATATCGTTGGCACCAAGTGGGTCCAAGCTCGAGTCTGACGGCGATAAGACTGACCGCACTGGCTCCGGTAAAAAGCTACTCCAGTACCGCTACAGGGAAAAATGCGCTGCACCGGCTTCCGCTAAGCGCTACGCTACGCGAAAAGTTCCTGGCGTTTACGCCAAATCAAGCGTGATAGAGAAGGATGCTATCCACTGGTATGGTGTGGGTTCAGAGGAATATAGAGAAGAATAGAGGAAAGAATAGAGTAAAAAAATAGAAGAAAGTTGGTATAGATAAAAGTTTATATTATATAATATGTAGTAGTTGGGACAGAGGATGAGATATAGAATATAACGGATGCAGAAAAAATTAATATAAAGAAAAAAATCTTGTTGACCAGGATAGAATATTTCTTTTATAGGATGAATTTAGAGTACCATGAGTGCAGTCAGTCTAAGAGCCAAGTAGGTTCGATGCTCAACGTATGTTGCAGGTTAATGCAAAGAGTCACTGTTGCAGAGTGAAATGAGTCTATTAATGTTACAGCTCTGCACTATTTAGTCACCAATACTAGCAGGAACAGTTAACCAATGTACCGAACATGAAATCTAGTATCGTAGCTCGCTAGGTGTAGCAGCCAATCACAAACATCAGTCCCCGCTCAAATGTTGCCAACCATCCCTATTCCATATAGAACAGTCCTCTGCTTTGGTAGTGGTCAATGCAGAGGAACCCCTTTCCGCTTCTTTCTGATCCTGAGTCATAGGTGCGCCTTGTGTGCATGACGATGCATGAGAGGAATAACTACTCTCTCTGTTTAATAATATAAGACGTTTTGGTTTTAGGCATGAAAATTAAGAAGAGATAAAAAACTATGCTACACAGAAAATAAGAAGGAAAGAGATAGAGATAAAGATGTATTGTGAAGAGAAAAATATGCATTGAGAAACAAAATTATCTTATAATTTATAAAAACTTAAAAAGGTTAGAGTGTCTTATAATATTGAAGACAATAAAAGAATAACGGAAAACTGCAGATGGTTCCCTGCGAATCCAAGTGCGTCGTGACGAGACAAAACAAAATATTTAATCCAGTTATATCAATACGAGGTGAAAGCTTGATGCAAGAAGAAACGTCACAGCAAAGCCAACCAACATCTATAGCTGCAGCTGCAGGCCGAGGCTAGCAAACAGCTGTCTTAATCCTGCATTGATTAATTCGATTATGAGGAGATGCAAGCAAGTTATTCTACTTTATTGCACCCTAGGCTGGGCCGTGTCAGTAATAGGTCTGGATGACAGCAACGCCACCAGCAGCATATGTACAGCATCTGCAGACATCCATGCCAGCTCCGTGTGTAAACCTGAACGAAGTAAAACAGAACACATACTGCAGGAACTGATTCCATGTGTGCATATGTAGAGAAGACTCGATGGAAGCTCATTTCTAGAAGACAACTAATCTGGCTAAGGTATTAATGATAATGAAACGCTGATGGATAAAAGCCTTTTTCACATGTCGCATTGTAGCATAAACTATTGTTGTAACTATAATTGATTAATATAAAGAATTCACAGTCAAAAAAATAATTTTTTATTTACCCACCTCTTATCATTGCAAAGTTAGCTTGTAACACTTGCTAAGTACACCTCTAAGTTGGTGCCACATAAAATAGAGCAGAATTAGCAATGCCAGGTGCCCAGGTATCCACCAGAACCAGCTAAATACAGCGATAGGGAATTAACAATGACTCTATAAAATAAATATATTAATATCGAAAACTCTGATCATATAAAACATTTGGGTCATTATTTGAACTGGATTCATGACCTCCAGGGGAAGCTTCCCCTGCTAGATGTAAAAAAATGGAAACAAATTTCAAATTCCAAGTTGGAAGACCATAGTACTGCATATAATTAAGAAGGGAATGAATATAGTCAGTTGCATGTACATACTTCATCATTTTTTACAAAAAAAATCAATTTAAGAACGAAATTGTAAAGTATTCCAATTTTACGTAGGTCCTATATGCACAATATGTAAGTCAAAATTTTAACAAAGCCCCCACCAGATATGTTGATTCGCCCATCCACAGCCCATTTATATATGAGAGAATTTCCTCAATGCCACTGAAAATTTACCCAGTTCTTCTGCAGCATGAAAAAAGTCAAAACTTCCTTTGTACCATCCTTTAAAATTTTCATATCTTGTGTGCCACTGCTGCCAATCAGCATCAATTCTTACCATTTTCCTCTATTCACTGGCTTTAAAAAAAATATTTCCTCTTAAACCCCTGAATATTAACCTGAAACCTCAGATGGAATATATATTTATAAAAAAAAGAAAGAAAATATATTTGGCACCGGTGCCATGCAATACCGGCCGTCTTGGATCATCCCTGCCTTGATACTACATGTCATTGGTACAACATTATTTTTTTCTGAAACCTCACGCCAACATCATATTATGTTCGAAAGTTTTGTTGATCTACTATAATATAAGGAAACCCCATATATTTTAACCTCGCATCACGATAATCAAATACCATGCCGTGTCAGTTATTCTCAAGGAAATTAAGGATTGGACCTCTATGACTGGTATTGACTGCGATAGCCTGCCCCTATTCTATTGCACAAAGGATGCTTCTATGTGAAGTACCTCCGATCCATTGCCTGTTTCCACTGCAAGAGCTAGCACAAAGACAGCTAGGGCACAGCGCTGGATAGTGAAGCAGCTGCTAGGCACCAATAAGGCCGGCCGGCAGAGCTGATGCGTTCCAAAACAAGCTTGTCAAAACCGTGTACCAGCTTTTGTTAATTTACACAAACGGCTGACAATACCGATGCCAGAATCTTTGGCCATGTCTCCCGTTTTTATAATAATAACCCGGCGCCATATCGATCGACCCCATGGATGACGCAAACTTCACTATCTTCTAGCTCGTCAAACCTTTGTCTGCCGATCCCCAAAAACTTCGAAGACCATGGAGAGTGGTAGCAACAGGGAATCCAAAGTGGCATCAGACGACGAGGCCATGCTGATGATCCCGCCCGGGCAAGCGGAGGCGGCCGTGTCATCTCCACCGGCGCCAGCTGCTGCCAGTCCCAAGCCTTACTACGAGTGCGTCTTCTGCAAGCGCGGATTCACCACGGCGCAGGCGCTCGGTGGCCACATGAACATCCACCGCCGCGACCGCGCCAAGCCAACCCGTGAATCGCCTGCCGGCAGCATAACCACGGTGTCAAGGAACGTCGACTGCTATAGCAAGTACCGCCACTTGGTGACTCCGTCGATGCCAATAATCCCTACCATCGACTCCAGCAGTAGCAGCAACTTGGGCATGTATTATCCCAGTACGGGGATGGCAGCTGCGGTGGACACGGAGGGTGTGATAAGCCCTAGCTGTGTGAGCCCAGCAAGGGAGCTGAGCCTGTTTGGGGCAGCCACTCGTGATCACGACTTGCACCTTGGCCTCGCGTGCCACGGGGACGCCGGCGACGGATCCCGCATGCCGGAAGGGTCGTCAGAGCGGCAGGCGGGCGAGCCGGAGAGGGAGCTGGACTTAGAGCTCAGGCTTGGGTGCCGTCCAAGGCATTGATCGCATGGTATAGTGTGTGCAATACCTCGCTCATAAAAAACATTACTATACCGCCTGCGCATCCATGTATATGGTTTATGTGATACATGGTGCTCAAATTATTTTGTGCATTATATTTTGTTTTTATTGCTTTGTATCTTGTCACTTGTATGTATGCCAACTATAATGCTTTTGTGGTACATATGGCACGACGGCCTTTTGATAGTAACTTATCCCTCCATTTCGGGACCAATTTACTGCTGTTTTTCCTGCATCCTATAATGCTTTCCTGGTTTTTCATGCTAGTTTACTATTAGTCCGCTATTACTGGCTGTTTCAATGCATTGCTACTACTACTCCGTAATTTTAATGCAAGCTACTTTTGGTGCCTTTATTTCCTGTTTGAATTCATCGCTGCTACTCTCAGCTGGAATTTCATCATCAGTAACGGTACTGCTTCTTTCTTGCCACAATCGAGTCGTTAAGGTCTTGTTGGATGGATGCAATTCATGGTGAATGAATTTTATGACAAAGAAGTCTCAAGTAATAAGCCGCATACTACTCCAGCGTTGAGTTGTCACCGCTGCCAATTACTACCTCCGATCTTTTTTTGTTGACGTTGCCTAGCACAAATTTGAGCTAAGTAGCATCAACAATAAAGATACTGAGGGAGTATATGTATTATGCATGTGTCTTACTCTTCTTGTTTTTTTTTCTCTTTTATATACTGTTCTAGAAACCAGTTAATGTATAACTGCACTTCAGAAGCAACTCAATCATGCCATAATCTTCCATGTTGCATTTGAATCAAGGTTTATTTTCAAGAAATTGGGTAATGAATTTAGTAATTGCACTGTTTTGTCATCACTCATATCATTATGTGTGTATGGAAAACATGTATACAAAAATAAAAACACGATATATTGATTAATTCCTTAAACATAAGGCTACATTTAGATAAACTGTAGCAAATACTCCCTCCTTTCTTAAATTGTTCTTAGTACAACAATTCTAGAGTTTGAGTTAGAATTCTGATCATGGAATGGATATATACCTTTGATTTCATCATTTCAATTTGATTTATAGATACTTATTGAATCTCTATAATAGTTTTTCCAAATTCATAAAAAAATCAACAATTACTAACATCTGTTTTGTAAACATTATGTTACACCTCATATACAATTTGTCCAGTCCATTAATGTGCTAAATGAAAGTAAGTCATCGGCATCAATAATATGCAATCCTTTTATAAAGCTAGATGTAGCAACAAAATTACCATAAAGAAACAATAGTACTTTCCTACAACCACATATACTTTATGTACATATTCGACAAGTTTTGTTTCAACATTGCAGTCTCTGATAAAATTTTGTTTTGAAACATGAAAATGTCATGTCTGAAACTTAAGGTATTTTTATCAAGAGGTTGTACATATATCTTCTCCACCAGAAGGATATAGCAAAAAAAAATAACTTATCAGAAAACCATGGAAAGGGAAATAGAATAGAAAGTGTAACCCCTTGCTTTACTCAGGTGTAAACAATGATTGTTTATATTATGTCCTAAAAATTCTATTGTAAAATTTCAGAAATAACTAGATACACCCGTGGGTAGCTACACCCCCTCTAGTGGAGTAGCTACACCCCCTCTAATGGTCGTTAGATTTTTTATCCGATGGCAGGGGGAATAGGGTGGGTAGCTACACCCCCTCTAGTGGTCGTCAGATTTTGATCCAATGGCAGCAGAACAGGGTGAGTAGCTACACATGGGTGTACGAAATCCACATTTTTGTAAAATTATCTAGGTGCGGCTATCTGAACATCCTTGCCATCAAAGTCTAATCATTACACTCTTCATCACAGCCATTTTTCTTGATGAATTGAAGGTTAATAAAGGCAAACCAATAGTGCATAAAGCATACAATTATACAATATTTATTCTATTTTTATGATGAATGGGTTATTCAAGGATGTATTATGGATTTTGACCTGTATCAAAAGAAATTTATACTTATTCACGTATGAAAGAAGCTTCTCAAAGAAGAATTATCCAATAACTTAATATCCCCATTTGTTAACACACAGGAGAGATGTGTATCCTTGCCATAAGAAGAAGAAAGCAAGGGAAAGAAGTCTTGTTACAAACACACCTACTCACTTGTGTGTTACATTGACACCCATTATATATTAAAAAGAATGAGCATAAACCAGCATACCTAGTACACAAACCCCGTGGACTCTCAGGAAATAAATCAAACCCCAGTCATACTCTAGAATGAGCCCTATTTGAGCAAGGCCACGAATATGTCAGGAGAGTCTCTAATTAATGCAAATGCGCCATTTATGATGCTTGCAATGTCCATGCTGCAACAATCATCGAATTGAGACCCTTTCTGACATGAACAACAACCCATCCATGGTTTTCTCTCCACCATTCATCAAATCAGTCTTGCCCATACTACGAGACCAATTCATAGAGACTGAACTTTGTAGGAGGCTATGTCAAAACTATGTCAAGAAAACACATGGCACAAATGAATGTTTGATTGTATCCAAATTCTTCATCACAAAGTAGACAATGCTTTCGATGTGACAAAATACCCGTCTTGCTAGTTGATTCTAGCCAAAATGAAGAATTTGCATTTACTGGTAGTCCAAGTGTTACATACTTGACCGCTTTTCTTAGAATAGCATTTTTATAAGCCGACTCTATTGTGTCCAAACTCATCATCGCAAAGTGGACAATCTTTTGAATGTGACCACAAATTGTCTTGCTAGTTGATTCTAGGAGCAATTCCTTATCAGCCATTGAAAAAACTTTGTGTTTCTTATTAACCACTGAAAAAAATGAATTTCCTTTTTAGTCATTACTTCAAACTTTTGTGCCTTTCTTGCCATTGGGGTGTTAAAAGGTACAAAAAATAAAGTCACATTTGACCCTGATAGAAGCTGTGACAAACATCGTTTCCGGTGTAGATAGCTAAGATATCTGGAAGAATTTACATTGATAGTATTAGCATTGTGCACAAGTATCAAGCTCTAAGAATATAATCAATCACTAAGCTGAATTAGGCCAGGAGACCCAGCGTGGGCACGACTTGCTGCTCGAGTAGCCACACATGTGTGTGTGTGCATGTTTTGTGCGTGAAGGCCGAAGCAAGTTGTCCATAACTGCGCACTCCGGCAAAAGCATGTGTTGCACTCCGGCAACGACAATTGCTATGACAACATGTGCAGCGGGTGCACAATCCACTCAAAGTCTGATGTGTCGTGCCACCGCCTGCTCCATGCCCTCTATAGGGAGATGTGCCAGAATGGCTTGATTTTTGCTTGGGCTGCACCGTCAGTTGCAAAGGGGCAATTCAGTCAGATCAAAAATGTTTCTAGCCACAATTGTACAAAGTGGTTGATAAGTTACAAAATTTAGGAGTGGCTAATAAGGAAATTCAAGTTTTTTAGTGGCTAATAGAGAATCTCAACTTTTTTAATGGCTATTAAGGAATTTCCCCTTGATTCTATGCTAATAAGGAAATTCAAGTTTTTTAGTGGCTAATAGAGAATCTCAACTTTTTTTAATGGCTATTAAGGAATTTCCCCTTGATTCTATCCAAAATGAAGAATTTGCAAGGCCAAACTTGACCGCTTTTCTTATAATAGCGTTTTTATAAGCCGACATTGTTGTGTATTTTCCTTATGCTCACAACATCTGAAATGGGTATCCAAAGTGTAGGCCGGACAACAACTTTCTCCTCTCCATTTGTTAAATGATTATATAACGTTCCGAAATTGAAAGTAAAGTACAAAAATATAACCCTATTTTGTATAAAATTTTCATCTCTAATTTTTTTCATTTTTGTATAAAATACAGGTTTCATGATTTCAGAGGATGGACAAAATTTTACATGTGTGAGGTTATAAAATGATTTAAATGTAGGTACATAACAAACCCATGAGATTTTAGAAATTGATAAATAAAATGGAATTGAGTGCGCTCCCATTGTCTAAAGGTGTGAAACTAATTAATATGGGAAAATAAAAGTTAATATTTAAGCACAGTTGTAGGTAAATTCATCCTAGCTTGCTTTGAGTTGTTGATGTGCTCTTGTGCAAAGTAAGAGAAAAGATCTTACATTTGACAAAATAGAGTGTAGATAATTTTTAAAAGAATGAAATGCACTGCATCTCCCTAAACTATTTAGTAATGGTTATATAGGTCCGTGAACTCTCAAAGTGACAATCTGGATCCCTAAACTATTCTCGGATGGTCATCTAGGTCTAGAAACTTTATAATGACCCTCTAGATCCATGATCTATTTATATTATGTCAATTAGATCCACAATTCTCAGCCGCTCTCCACGCGCGCCACCACCACCGCACAACCACTCTCCATGTTGGCACTGTCGAGGCCACAAGACGATGCCATATGTGCAGCAGGTGCGCTATGTCCGTCGTGGCCTAGCCTTCCCATCTGGCCTCGCTCTCCCCATCGCAGCATCACCTTCCCGCGCCCGTTACTCAATACCCACGATGACGACCTGCCCTTTACCCGCGACAATGGCCTGCCTTCCGTGTGTGGTACTGTTTGCACATGACATGCTACTATCGTCACCGCCTGGCAAGTAGACGGGCATGCCCGTGATCGGCGGACACGGGCCCTGGGGGAGATTGAGTCTGCTACAGGCAGAGTGCACCAGCTGCTAGATGGTGTCATCGTGTAGGCTCGACGGTGCTCACATAGAGAGCGGCTTTGCAGCAGTTGGTTCACACGTGGAGAGCGGTCGGGCAGTAGCGGTGTGAATCTGATTGACAAATAGATCATGGACCTATAGCATCACTATAAAATTCTTGGACCTAGATGATCATCCGAAAATAGTTTAGAGACCCAGACAGTCACTTTGAAAGTTCATGGACCTAGATGAACATTCCTAAATAGTTTAGTTACCTACAATGCATTTTACTCTTTTTAAAAATGTAATGTTATATGTATTGATGTAGAAATTAATAAGTAGTACTACTCAATCATTGTACATTGGACTGCTATATGAATTTCTAACCACACCCCATACCAATGGATATAGTAACCGACAACAATTGATCATTAGACTTGATACAAATTGTTGTATTTATGTGTCAGTGTGTTGGATCACCGACAATTAAATTTCCATGTATTGTGCGTTTAGACCCGAATGGTATATGAAAACATAAGGAATTATACTAGGGATAACCCCGTCTAGTTCAAGATTGCTCGTGTTACTCGCGTCAGAGGTTGTACAGGGGTGGATACAACAAGGGCGAGAGAGGAGTCTGGGCTACAAGTCTTTGTGTATGAGCATGAGAGTTTGTGGACATGTGAGTTTTTCGTGACTATGGAATCAATGCTAAGGAAGAAGAGTGCCTCCCCTTTTTTTACTTTAAGGGGTTGGGCCCTTGTGCAGGAGAGAGAGAGAAAGAGAGAGAGAGAGAGAGAGAAAGAGAGAGAGAGAGAGAGAGAATGAAGTCGATAGAGGTAGGAGTCGATGGCGTCGAGGGCTTCGCGTGTCCGTGGATCCCGTTGTTGTGTGCTCCTAAGTCGATTAGTCCCGTTAGCCCGGCGTAATCACCGTTGTGTATTTTGTCACAGTCGTGGTGCTCATCCTGCTGATCGACCCCGTAAAGTATGGGGCGCAACACTTTAATGGCTATCGTGCCCTGTTGCGGGGTTATGATGGCGATTGGAGTAGGTTTACAGGACGAATTGACCCATCCGCACTATTGGTGCACGCCCAGTGTAGCATCTTTGCCCACAGTCGAGCGAGGCGGGCAGGGACCGATCCCCGGTTCGAGGTCTAGTTTTGGTGTCATTTAGTGTTTTGGCGGTTCTAGTGGAAGGAGGCGTTGATCGGTCTTGAGCTGTCAAATCAAGTTTATCCCCTCCGTTACACTCGCGCAACACTTTGCTTCCCCAGGACAAAAGGGGCGTATCACTGACAAAGGCGGTCAGCATATCATGTCTTGCCAATAGGGAACTGTGCGCACGTATGCGTGCATATTGTGGACGACATAGGGCTAGCGCCGTTATTTAATGCGAACACGCTCCACTCCACTCACGGGGGTCAGGCGAGCCAGGACGTATTCGACCCTGCTCGTGGGGGGTTGGGCGATGCGGAACGCGCACAACGCCACTCGTGGGGATCGGGCCAGTCGAAATGCGCTAGACCCTGCTCATGGAGGTTGGGTATGTCGGTACGTGTTTGACGTCGCTCGTGGGGCTCATGCGAGCCGATACGGGCTCGACCCCACTCGTGAGGGTCGGACGTGTCGGTATGGCCTTGATGACTGTTGGCGCTACTTAGTGTACTATTTTATACATCAATAGCACCTTAGAGCATAAATATCATTATTTTAGGCAATTAACCCTTGAAAATAATAGAATATTTGTACATTTATTGTTCTAGAGATTTATTGCAGAAACAGGTGAAAAGATGACATTTTGGATGAATTAGTGGACTTGGACCTTTAAGAGATGAAATATAGAAGAAAAGGCCCAAGTTTCGACCGGCACGGTGATGTGCCGATCGGCACCCTAGGTGAATTGGACTGATTAGGATTGGCCCACTCCTCAGGACCTTCTAGAAGGAAGATATTCATACAAATCTTAGAGATATGTTTCATGAAGAGATAAAAGAAAACTCCAAGATATTAAACATGCAGTACAAGACTTTTACTTCGAATGATCTGATGAGGGGACCTAAATGGAAGCTGCAAAAGATTTAGGAACCGATTTATAAGAGAAATCGGGCCAAACACGGAGTGTGCCAATCGGCACATCCATAGTGCCGATCAGCACGAGACCCTTTTTATAAGAAACCGACTCTATCTTGAGTTATGCTTATATAAATACTCATAAACCCTAGGGCCAGAAGGGACACCGTCGAAGGGACAACAATTCTCATGAGTTTAGAGCTACCAAGGCTTTGCCCCGTTCTTCACATCTCTAGTTGCTAGGACTAGCTTGACAAGCCTAGCCAAGTCGACGATTGTAGTATCATAGGCTTAGAGTTTCAAGAATCACTAGTGCTTGAGATGATTCATTAAGGTAGGCCTACTAAATGATGATATATCTTATACTATGTATATTGAAATAATGTTGAATATGTAGATGAACTGTTTTGATTGTTTGATCATCTAGATTTGATGGTATTACATGTGTTTATTCTCATGTTTAGTACATAGGCTAAGTATTTAGATGCTATCTTAATCATGATGATCAAGATAGTATTATGGATCTTGTATGAACCAGATTTACATGGATCTCTACTTATGCATGGTGGTAGATATGCATAGAGTAGAGGTGGTGTCCGATTAAGGCGATTGGTCGTGACAGAGCTCGTCAGAAAAGCGTCACACTCTACCCACCTTCGGTCTCTTGTACCAAGTAATCCCGTTTATGATGCTATTCGATTGCACTTTGTGGTTACGATCTCAGCTAGTAGATATCTGGTTAAACTCACTAAACAATTTTCTTTACGCTCCTTTGCAAATTAATACTGCTTTTTGATACAAATCTGTTGTGTTGATCGGTACCCATGTGTGTCGATCGACACAACCTCCACTCACCGACAAAAGCTTTCATCTTCAGAAGCTTAATTAGATCGACTTTGCGTGATTTTCCATTGATCTCTATGGATCGATATAAACCTTGGAATACTGTAAAGGAAAATATGATACCATTGTATTGTCCTTTTGTGGTATATAAGTGGTCGTAACTATGACCAACAATGATGACTTGGTCCCCGCGCATATGGCACCACGTGGCGTTGTTGGTATCCGCCCCCGACACTATTGAAAATTGACATTTGCTAGTGGACACTACTCAATGTTGTATTTGCTCTAGGACACTACTAAACTATGTCAATTGGCTAATGGACACTCTAATCATTAGACTATGATTTTTCTTGTATGGAGGAGAGAGAATATTTTACAAATAACTAAAATACCCTTGTAACAATTTTAACATATCTGATCATATAATTAATATTTTTTATTAATTATATTTATTAAATATTTTACGAAGAGTATTAATATTTTTCATAAAATCTATTAATCAGGTGTCTTAAAATTTGACCGCCTGTAGTCGTTTACAAAAAATCGATTAAGCATTATTTCAAAATATTCATATTTTTCATAAAAAAATCTATGAAGCATTATTATCTTTTACAAAGAGTATCAATATTTTACATAAAATCCATTAATTATATGTTTTAAAGTGTGACCACCTGTAGTCGTTCATAAAAATCTATTAAGCATTATAAATCATTTCAAAATATGATTTATAGACTTTTTGTAAAAAGTATTAATATTGTTTTTAAAAAAATTAATAAATATATAATTAATAAATATATTGATTATATGGCCAAATATGTTAAAACATTAGCCAATTGACATAATTTAGTAGTGTCCTAAAGCAAATACAACATTGAGTAGTGTCCACAGCAAATGCCAACTTTCAATAGTGTCTCATAGCAAATTTGCCCTTTAGTTAATGGTGTAGTTGTCTCTTGTCTGTAAATGGTGTAGATGTCCCTTATGTAACTAATGGATCTAAATTGAGCACGATTTTATTAGCAGCCAGGACTTTTTGTCACGAAATATGTTCCTGTGGGTGCACTGTCACCAAAAATGAATTTGGTGGCGCCTTGTTCATGGTTGCTACCGCATGATTGTTCGTCAACGGGGAAAAAAAATCATGATACTTTTTGTTATTTTTATGAGTGCTTTATTCTGTTCTGTGATTGTGCTAGTACAATATTTTCTAGCCTAAGAAAAACCTGTTATGGAACAATCTTGAATCATCCTGCGCTCTCACTTGACTAAGAGTAAGACCGTCTGGTACTCTTATTTTTCAAGAATCTTTTCAATCTTGACTTAATCTTGCAACTCGAGTGTATATTAGATGCAAATGTATTAGAAGTTAGAAATCTAAAAATTTTCAATGTGAATCTTTGCATCTTTTATCTATGGATTTAAAAGTCCAGGACTTTATAAAAATGAAGGGGAATCTATAAATTTGCTAAAAATCTTGGGACGGAAGAAGTACTCTTCAATTTTTTTATGCATTTACAGATTATACATATGCACTCGCGCAACTCACCCACAACTTAAAAAAGAAAAATAGTTGGTCTTTATGGGCCAGAATTTGTTTCTCAAGACAATTCCCGGGGAGAAAGAAACTCCGAGTCGCATGGATTTGCAACAGATCTCGGGCGGATTGTCATGTGGACCCGCTTCTCTGACGCCCTCTAAAACACCTTCGTAATCCCCGATGACTATTCTCAGCCCCGCCCCCGAGCAGTAAACGACATCGCCCTCCGCCGCCGTCAGATCGGAGGTCGACTCCCAATCCCTCTCCGCCACGATGGCGGCGCCGCCGCGCCGCCCCCTCCTCGCTCTCTTCGCCGGGCTTTTCGCCGTCGCCTGCTTCGCCACCCTCGCCTCCGCCATCTACGAAGACCAAGTCGGCCTCGCGGACTGGTACGGTACCTCGCGCGCGACCCCCCCCCCCCCCCCCCCCCCCCCGCTAGATCCGACCCCTGTGTAATTTAGATCTGGTTCGATCGGCGGAGCGTGGCGCTGCTTCGCGCTTCTAGCTCAGATCGCGATTCGGACTGCGGTGCGCGGACTTTTGCACGCCGTGCTAGAGCAGATTTGTGAGGTTTAGGCGGGACTAGGGAGTGAGCTTGCAAGTGAATTCTGCAGTTGTGGTGGCGGTTTTACGGCTCTGACCAGTGGATTTTGGGCTAGGAAGCAAGTTTGCTCAGTACTGTGCCTGTGCTATTTGAGACTTGTCCGTTTCACCTTTGGGAATTAATGTTGGGACAATTGCCGCAATTAATGTTTGGGCTATGTTGATGGACTGGATTTAGGTGTCAGGTGCCATCTATGTGAGCCTTTCAGTTATTCTCCGTGGATCACATCAGATTGTTCGCTATGTTAAACTTAGGTGGGGGGACTATGCCATTCTGTTGGTTTCGTGTCTCATGCTGAGTTACAGGTTTGGTCTGAAGAGCTTGAATGTGCTTGATTTGTCTGCATCACATTAAGGTTTATGTGTGCTCTTAGTTCTGTATAAATTGCTAGCACACATTGATAATCTATTGAGAACAGTGTGGTTATTTCATCATATTCCCTGCAAGGTCATGTCGGGTCTAATTCTAAAAATTATACTCTTTAATAAACACTGTTAGGCTTCACTATTTCGATGCAGTCAGTCACAACTTGACTTGGAGCTAGAAATATGTGTCGGGCCGGGTCTAATTCTAAGAATTTACGCTTTAGAAAATAACTGCGGACTTCAGTATATTTCAATATTATGCAATCAGTCACAAGTTGATTTGTAACTAGAAATATGTAAGTTTTTGAAGTAATCCTGAATTGTCGGTATTGCCATTTTAATACGATGTTCTTCACAGGCATCAGAAGTACATTGGCAAAGTAAAGCATGCCGTGTACCACAGTCAGAAGGGTGGAAGGAGACGCGTTGTGGCCCTAACAGAGGAAAATGTGATTGCTTCTCTTGATCTTCGCTCAGGGGATATATGTGAGTATTTCTGGTCCTAGATGAGCACATCCAAAGTGCAGTTCCTTAAGATGCTGCAATTTTCAAACTGTTTGCTCCCCTTATAGGCTTATACATTTCTCTTTCTTTTTATGCAGTCTGGCGACATGTCATTGACAAGAATGACCCCTTGGATCAGCTTGGTTTATCACTTGGAAAATGTGAGTTAACTTTTTATTTTTTTTAGTTAGAGACTTGCCCATGAGAAGAATACCGTATATTCTGCTAATTGCTTCAGTTTCATTTTATTGTGTATCTTCCACTCTTGATTGGATCCCATTTTTGCTTTTCATTTTCTGCTACAAGCCATATTCTGTACAAAAAACGTGTCCATGCGCTGCGCGGGGGGGGGGGGGGGGGGGGGGTATATTCAAACTTATGTTTCCCAGTACCCATCCCCTATCTGGGTTGCATCAGTGTTGATTGCTCATGGAGTTTATCATGTACTGGTAATCGTACTTACAGACTGAAGAGGGATATAACTAATATCACACAGCAGTACTTGTACTTACAGTTCTGTATGTGAAGGGATGCCCATAAGTTTGACCTGTACAGCATATCACTCTAGTATCCATGGTTGTTAATACCTACTACTACTAGTAGTATCATAGTAAGGGTTGAACAGCAGGAGTTTATGATTTATTCCCTCTGTCACTTTTATTTGACATCAAGGACTAGTTTTGGTTTGTTATCCTGACGTCAAATAAAAGTGAACTCAGCGGGAGTACATTTTAGTGGTTGTTGTGGATGGAAATAACCATTGATAAGTCAAATATCTGGGAGAGTTATGAATTCCATACTGTTGCACTTGGCTGATCATCAGTGTAACTATAAAGTCAATAGATGCTATCATAGAACATTAGGGTCTCAGGAATTTTTTTGTTCAATGTGAAAATTCTTCCTATCATTGTCAATGTGATTTTTTCTTTTTGCACCCCTGTCGATGCAAAGAATATCTATGCAACAAACATACATTTGTGATTGTGCTACTAACCAAAGACGATGATTATATATATATGGTTGTGGTTTATGATATTTGTATATAAGTAGTAATGGCACCTTTTTTTTTATCTTTTATGTATCTGCATGTGTTTTTCACTAATTCATCAACACAAGTGTTGATTGGAACCTGATTTTGAGCATGTCGTGTGTCAGATGTTCTAACTCTTTCGTCGGGAGGATCTATACTAAGGGCATGGAATCTTCCTGACGGACAGATGATTTGGGAAACAAACCTTCAAACTTCCACGTTATCAAAACCACAGCTACATGTTTTGGTCAGTTTAGGCAGCATATTTTCCATCATCTGAAAAATTATATGTGGATAGTACAATTAGTTCTCCTTAACACATCTTGAATGATGAGTTTTATTTTTGCAGCCAAACAGTAAAGTGGCAAAGGATAATTTGGTTTTAATTTCGGCTGGGCGGTGGATTTATGCTGTATCAAGCATTGATGGGGCGATTTCATGGGGAAAAGAGTTCTCTCTTGATGGGTATGCATATTCTCTGTTATTAAAGTTCACATTAGGGATACCATATGATCTTATACCTTAAATCTCCTTACAGATTAGAAATCAAGCAAGTTCTCCAATCACCTGAAAATGATATTGTATATGCTGTTGGAATTGTTGGTTCCTCAAAGCTAGCTTTCTATCACCTGAGTGCTAAAACTGGAGAAATAGTAAAGGATTTCCAGGAATCACTTCCTGGTGGATTATGTGGTGAAACAGTATTTGGTTCTGAGAATCTGTTGGTAGCATTGGATAAAACCAAGTCAGGTTTGTTTCTGATTAACTTCAAGGGTGAAGGAATTAGCTACAAGAAGATACATGTTTCAGATCTTGTTCAAGGCCTATCTGGAACATTCAGACTTCTATCTTTGTCCAATGGCGTCATAGCTATGGAAACATCTTCGTCTGTTTGCCTCCTAAAACTGAAAGGTACCGATGGTTTGGAAGTAGTTCAGACATTGGACCAGCCAGCTTCAGTGAGCGATGCCTTGACAATCACAGAAAAAGATGGAGCTTTTGCCATTGTGCAACATGTGGGTTCCCATATTGAATTTGTCGTAAAATTTACAAGTGATTTAAGCAGTGAAGTTCTTCGAGAAAAAGTTAATATAGATCAACATAGGGGCAATGTTAAGAAAGTCTTCTTGAATAATTATCTCCGAACTGACAAATCTCATGGTTTTCGAGCTTTGGTTGTAATGGAAGATCATTCGCTCTTGTTAATTCAACAAGGTGAGGTTGTTTGGAGTAGAGAGGATGGGCTGGCCTCAATTGTTGATGTGACAACATCAGAATTGCCTATTGAGAAGGATGGTGTCTCAGTTGCAGATGTTGAACACAATCTCTTCGAATGGCTTAAGGTAACCTTATGAAACTGTTATTTATTTCTTTATTTTTATTAAAAAAAGCTGCACATAAATGTTCTCAGAAAATCCAATAATGTATCTTTGGGGGTCCAACTTTACAGTAGATTAAGATCTTTTAAATTACTGATTTTCTTGCATGTTTAGTACTAAACAAATATCTTCATGTTAAGTAAAAAGGTGTGTTGATCCTTATTTTGTTGTGCTCGTTTGTTGTTTCAGTACCACTCATGCCTGTGGTATTGTGGCATTCAGATGTGTTCAAAGTAAGCTTATGACACTTCCACTCTTGATATTTACATAGGGACATTTGCTGAAACTCAAAGGTACTCTAATGCTTGCTAACACTGATGAAGTTGCTGCAATCCAAGCGTTGAGACTTAAAAGCTCTGAGAAGAATAAGATGACAAGAGACCACAATGGATTTCGTAAACTCCTTATTGTGTTGACAAAGGCCGGCAAGGTGACTGCTCTGCATACTGGAGATGGGCGCATTATCTGGTCAAATTTGCTGCCATCTCTTTGTACCTCCAGATCTGCTGGAGTGCCTTCTGCCTTAAGGATATACCAGTGGCAGGTCCCACATCACAGCGTGATGCGCGAGAACCCATCTGTACTTGTTGTTGGCAAATCTGGAGCAGAATCTTCTTCTCCTGGTGTCTTTTCTGTTCTTGATTCATATTCTGGAGAAGAACTAAATTCTATGAGGCTTGATCATTCTGTTGTTCAAATTATCCAGTTAACATTGAAGGATTCATCTGAGCAGCGACTCCATCTGATTGTTGATTCCAATTCCCATGCCCATTTGTATCCGAAATCTCCAGATGCCCTTAACGTATTTCATAATGAAATGACAAACCTGTATTTCTACTCTGTAGATGTTCATAGAAATGTTATCAGAGGATATTCATTAGAAAAGTCATGTGGTCTCAATTTGGGTGATGAGTACTGCTTCAGCACGAAGGAGTTATGGTCTATCATTTTTCCTTCTGATGCTGAAAGGATTGCTATCTCTGAAACACGAAAAATGAATGAGGTCAGTTCATTTCCTCTGTTTGCTTTGTCAAGGAATATTTGTGTAGTATTTATTTGTAAAATTGTAAATAATATTCTCATTGTTTCTTTTTCTGTTGAAGGTTGTTCATACACAAGCAAAGATAATAGGTGATCATGATGTGATGTATAAGTACTTATCAAAAAATTTAGTTTTTGTTGCTACTGTATCTCCTAAAGCAGCTGGTGAAATTGGATCTGCCCTACCTGAAGAGGCTTCTCTCATGGCGTATCTCATTGATGCAGTCAACGGACGTATACTACACCGTGTGACTCATCATGGTGCACAAGGCCCTGTACATGCAGTAAGTAGAGCTGTATCTTTCCATCTTTTGCTGCTCGTCCTTTCAGAAGCATGTTCAGTCGACATGCTTGAGTTTTCAAATTGATGCACTGGCTATATCTGCTAGTTCAAAATGAGTTATCAGAAAATCTAGGAATGATATTTGCATTTCTTCATGTTTATTTTTCTAATTTCTTTGTTGTTAGTCCTAACAGGCTGTATTTCTATTTTGCAAGGTTGTAAGTGAGAACTGGGTTGTCTATCATTATTTCAATCTTCGAGCTCACAGATTTGAAATGGCTGTGATTGAGATATATGATCAATCTAGGGCGGTATGACTTATGCAGATTCTTAATTATTTAAACTGATTCAATTTGTTGTGATGACAACGGTGGTATTAACTGAACTGAATCTTTTATTCAGGACAATAAAGATGTTATGAAACTCATACTTGGGAAGCATAATCTATCAGCTCCCATTACTTCATATTCCCGCCCTGAGGTGGTGGTAAAATCCCAGTCATACTTCTTCACCCATTCAGTAAAAGCAATGGCAGTTACACAAACAGCTAAGGGGATTACTTCTAAACAGCTTCTGATCGGCACAATTGGTGACCAGGTCCGTTGTAACTTTTTTGTTTCTTATCTTCCCACCTAAGAATGTGAAAACAGTCATGAGCATCTAAAAATCAATTCCTTCAAGATTGACTGGATTACTTCGACGACATTATTGTGGCAGAAGTGGATTGCAATTATTTTTTGTTTAATTAAGATGTGGTTGATTGCCATTTTATATATTAGAAACTAATGTTTGAGTGACGTTCATTCATATGATAGGTTTTGGCACTTGACAAGCGCTTTCTTGATCCTCGTCGTTCGGTGAATCCCACACAGCAAGAGAAAGAAGAGGGCATTATACCATTGACAGATTCTTTGCCTATTATTCCTCAGGTATGGTTTTGTTCTAAAAAAATCGACACATGCATCTCATGTAATCTGTAATAATTGCCTTGCTCTTTGGTTGCAAAACGATAATGCATAGTAGAAGTTACTATCTTAGCATGACCATGGACTGTTAACAGTGGTCACCAGTTGGTGTTGGGGGTTAATATGAATAATCAGTTACCACTTACCTCCTCCATTCGTAATGGGAAATTCTAAGAAGAATATGTGAATCATGTGTCTCTAAGACCATTAAAGTCAAAGTATCAAGTAAGAAAGATGAGATGCAATACATATGCTTGCATAGAGAACATTTACTATGCTTTAGTTTATGATTCGCGCATACACAATTTCAGTTTTTATTTGGTAAATATGATGTTAATTATGTTTAGGACTGGTAATTTTTATTTGTATTTATTGAGCGTTTGTTAAACATTATCAATGGCCACTAAGACCATAATAAAAAGTATTGAAGAAAGAAATAGTTGTGTTGGTTATTAGATGTAGAGGAGGGCAATGTTAGCGTGGTTTAAAAATTAGCATCTTATAATATATAGGTGTTAACCTTTTTGTTTCTTGTTTGATTAGTGTTTTCAACTGAAAGCTATAGGCTTGAATATAACATGGATTACTTCCATGAATTTATAGATCTTTCTTTTATCTTGTGATATGCATAATGGCACAATATCTTTTAGCCACATTAAAAATATGGACACAGGTCGCATATTTGACATGATGCTTTTCTCAAGAACATGATATAGACCAATTTTGCATATATAGCTCTGCAGCATTTGTTCTGTATTTTACTGGTTGCGATGCAACAGAACTAATTTATTAACCTGGGTGATGTGTCTATTTTAGTTGTTCATACGTTCATTTTGGTATATTGATCTTTTCCTGTAAACAGTACCCGAGTTATCTCCTTCCATATTTCCTCAGTACTCCCTGGGGCAGTGGATGTTTGTAAACAATGTTTTTGAAAACTGTAAATGCTAAACAGTGAGTGAGGCCCCTCTGTTTAAACACATTTGAACAGATTAAATGGCTTGGTACTGTAGCACCCTACAGCAGGGTAAAAGGAAAAGGAAAACAAGAAAAAGGAGTAGGTACCAAGTTATACCGGCCCATTAGCAGGCCCATTGTCCACGTATTCCTTCCCATTAGCACAGTTGCTTAGAATCATTAGGTGCTAGTGCTATACTGCTGTGCTAAGTGGATAAGGGAAGGGTAGTGCTAAAAAGGAAAAATATGTTGCCTGGCCTACCTAGTTATAAGTTTCACAAAAGTGTGTGCCATACTTTCTGTTTCTTTAACTTGTTTGAAATGTATAGTGGAATAAGAAACAACTTTTAGTTCCATTTGTGAAGTGGTTCTTTGATATATTCATTCAATTTTGAAGTTTATGTTTATTTAATTTACATTGTACTAATTGTTCTCATTCATTTCAATTTTCTCATGTTTGCTTCAGTCCTTTGTGACACACTCTCACCAAGTGGAAGCTCTACGAGGAATTGTTTCTATTCCTGCAAAGCTGGAGTCCACTACTCTTGTTTTCACATACGGAGTAGATCTTTTCTATACTCGGCTTGCTCCATCAAGAACCTATGATTCTCTTACAGATGAATTCAGCTACGCGCTTCTTCTAATCACAATTGCTGTATTGGTCGGTGCCATCATTGTTACTTGGATTTGGTCTGAGAAAAAGGATTTGAGAGACAAGTGGAGGTGAATGAGGTCTGAGCATTCTGATGCCGATGAAATTTTGGGCCCTAGTCAGCTTCCTTTTCCTCCCCCTTTTCATTTCTAGTGCTATTTCACTTTTGGCTAGGCCTTTATTTATTTATGTAACCATGTGATAACAAGCCTATCAGCTGAATTGACACAATGCTGAAGTCTTATAGGAAAGCCACACATGCAATGAAAGTTTATGTAGATGACATTAAAGAATGTGTGTAGCGTGGAGGCTGCAAATGAATTGCTTGTAATTTGTAACATGTACCGATGTGACCAAACTTTGTAGGAGATAGTTAATTATTTTGGTTGATAGAGGTTCTGCTGCTGTTTTTAACGATGTTCCAATCATTGTACCTTTCCTGTAGAAATGGTATTACTCTCGTTTTGTCATTGTTTCTGTGCGTGTTAGGCTGGGCTAGAAGATGCTCCATGTTGTGTTTCGTGCCCTGCTTCATTCTGCAAGGTGGACCTTGTTCCAGCCCTTTAGCAACTGCTGTATAAAACGATGATATGTTTGCTAATTCATGGGGCGTTCTTATTTGTGTAAGCTAAACACTCAACGAAAATTCATGTACTTTATGAAGTTTTGTAGTATTACAAGCCCTAAATTTTATGGTAAAGAGAAGCCGCAGAGTTGCATATTATTGGCTATCTTGTGCTTTATACAGTGTTGGTATAGCTGCCCCTCTATTAGGTCTGTCAGTTTCATTTAGCCTGTCTCGGTAGGCTATTAGATTGTCCGTTTTAAATGCTATGCTAAGGTTTTATGTTGTCTGTGGCCATTGTTGCCGTTACCTTGCATCATTCGATGATGGAGGGCCTCTCACTGTCACAAGAGCTCCGATGATGGAGTTGCTCTGAGGAGCCCCAGCACATGGTGACAGGGTTTGGATGTGAGATGTCTGCCATGACTGGGGAGAAGTCAAGAAAAAGGGATGGCTTTTGTGGGTGAAGGAATTGCCAGTCGATGGTGGAAGCCGAGTTCTCAGCTAATGCAGCAGGAGATGTCATGTCTATCTTTGGAGCTTGCTTTTCTCTGCCTTTTCCTTCTCGTGTTGGATCCTTTTGTTCCTGCAATGCTAACATGTGAAGAAATATTGCTATATGCCCTGGCTTGTGGGGAAGCCAATGGTGCTTATCGCAAAGGCGGAATCCAACTTTCGCTATCATCATGTTATTCTTCTCTTAACCAAGTTAAATAATTGGCCTCGTAACGTGCGGCTTTCTCAAGAGATATGTATGGCTGGCTTGTGCGCTTTGGGCCGGTAAATCTGTCAAACCAATGTCAAATCCTTTCATCTTTTGCTTTGGCTCAGCTCTAGACCCTAGCGCCTGGAGGATCCTGCATTCGCGATGGTGCCGCTTTACTGGGGTTTCCCTTTCAAAGCTTAAGGTACCTCAGGTGCTGGGAGCACTAGCCCCGAAGTGTTGTACGATGTGAATGAAGGCTGCTTTTCACCTGAAACTTTGGACCAGCACTGTGTGATGGCAGACGATCGAGACGAGTAGGCGGTAGACACGCACGCACATCGATCGGGTGCATGAAGTCACCTTGCCTGAAATGTGTCGACCACCGGTACAATGAACCGGTTGCGTTGCATGTGACCAGTGAGTGTACCCAGCCCAACGAAACATCCCTGACGCCTTTTGCTTTCCCATACGAGGCGAGCACGAATAAGAGTGCTCACGAAAATGCGCGATATGACACGGGGCAGGAGGTTGGCCGTTGCTGATGAGTGCAGAAATGGCGGTTTCCCTGATTGAGCAAGACCCAAGTGTTGCCGTGTTGCTGTGCCCAGGCACTGGCCTGAGATGGACCACGGACCGCGACGCGATGATGCGTACGTCGGGTCTCCGGATGACCTCTCACCGTCCCGGTGCTCCGAAACAGGAACAAAGTTTCGCCGGAGGGTCCACTGCCCCGTTGTCCGCTTGTGTCGGCGGATCAGTGTGGCGTCTGGTACAAAGGAAAGGTTCTTCTCAACCGAGTCAGTCCATGAGCGCATGCACTTGTTGTGACTAGCTAGTGCCACTGTTGTGGTCGGCTCGCGTCACTGTAAGGCACAAGGCAGATGGTGCTTCATCGTTGCTGCTGCTACGCCGTTCCTAGTACGCTAATTGGTCTCGAAACGGTTTCTCTGAAGCGACGTCAGATCGTATATAGTAGCCCGTTGCGCCGCCCATTGCTGGGCCTGCTTGTCATTGGCAAGTGCGGTCTGACTTTATGTACGTCAGCTGATCCTCCTCCCAGTGCATTGCATTGGTCTAGTGGGGGTGGTTAAATCCCATGCTTGATCTTTTTTCCGTTATCTACTGCACCTCTTGTATCATAGCTCAACTTCAGTCCACTTCAAATGACCGTAACTTGTGTGTGTGAGAGAAAGATGCAGACAATAGGTAGGCATTGACAGGGGCGGAGCAGGAAATATCTTAAGGGGGTGCTGACTACCTGTAGTTGAACTAGTTGGCTTCTGATTGAAATTTTTACATGGTATTTCTCTATTTTCAGTGAGAAAGATAGCTGTGTTTTGAGAGCGAAGGGGGTGTTGCAGCACGGGCAGCACTCCTGTGGCTCTGCCACTAGGCATTGATCTCTTTTTTTTTCATTATTTACTGCAACTTTTGTATCATAGTTCAATTTCAGTGAAGTTCAAAACCATAACGTGTGTGTGTATGTGTGGTGGTGGAGGGGGGGGGGGGGGGGGGGGGGAGAGGGAGGGATCCACTGCCATACAGGCCGTGCGCGCGCGCACGCGTGTGTGTGTGAGAGAGAGAGAGTGTGTGTGAGAGATGTAAGTGATAGGCGTGCGCGTGTGTGTGTGAGAGAGAGTGTGATAGGCAACATTAGGCGTGGAAGGGGGGGGGGGGAGAGAAATTGTAATTTCTTATGCATGCTATATTGAAGAAGGTGAGTAATAAGCAAGAGCCGTCCTTGATCCTATGGTTGTGAAACAACGACTGAGATGAACATTTTCCCTCGCTTGAAGAATAGCAGCCACCTGTTCGAAAAGACATGTTAATGGGATCAAGCCAGCAATGTCTTTTAAAGCGACTTTGGTCTTGAGGGTTAAAATTCAAAAGAACTTTTGGTGCACTATGTTAGTTTTCTTGAAGTTGTGCTATTTTAATTTAGACATATTTCCTTTTATGGGTAATAATTTACCTAGATATTTTAACTCACAAGGAGTATAGTTGGAGAAAAAGTGGTTGCGGGATAGCTTATGAACTTGTAATTCTCACAAAAGAACTATAAACCTGAAATATTGGTGGAGAAGTCATCTGAAAAAGACACTCATGCTTAACAACGAAGATTCCATTCGGGCCACGTCCTGTCTAACTAGTACTGTATCCGGAGTTGCTAGAATAATGTTATTATATATCTATCTCAATATATTATACGAACATAAATTATGATTGTAGCAAACACACAAAAAAATATGCTTATTCTTTGGATCTTGAATTTTCACATATTATGAGTTAAATTAAAGGTACCATTTGCTAACTATTTCGTGTAAGAAAACTGTTCACATACCACTTTGAAAATTTGTGTCATATACATTCGGTAATACCATGGTTATTGTTGATGTTGTGGTGATACCTAACACCATATTTGAGTCGTTTTATGTGATCATTTTTGTTGTAACTAATAAAGATTGCGACTGATGATGTCTTATGTTGTACGATGTAGAAGTCAAAACGAAGGAGTATCACATTCATTCTATATTTATTCATTCACATGTTTAATAGCTTTTCTCAACGTTTAGACATGAATGCGATGCACTCTTGAGAACAATGTGTTGGATCTACGATGATGTGGAATGTGGGTATGTGGCTCATTCCTAGTCTCTTACCATTGTTTTTACTATCAGCCATAAATATTATTTAGGAATTTACACTCCTTGACAAATTCTACATTGATCCTTGTTTCAAAATTCTGAGTGCACGAATCCTTCCGCGAGCTATATATATTAAGTGACAAGGAGCAAATTTAAAAGAGCACCAAGTACAATATATAAGATTTGACTTCTCACTGTTACTTCACGTTACGTTAAATCTTTTAACCACATATATATCTCAAATCTATATTCCACACCCGTCCCATCAAAGAATTCTCTACTCTATATTAGATGCCTCGACACTTGTTCATATATATTGAGTGATGACCGAGGCTTGTTGGAACCAAGAGTGGGGCAGGGCATTGTGGTGCAAATTGCGTTGCTTGTCAATCAAAGTACAGTACAATAAGATCTTTTCTCTCTTTTCCCCCCTTTTGTTACATTTATGCTCAGTTGTTCTCAGTTGCCTCTTTTTGTTCAGTGCGTTCCTGCAGATGAACTGCTCCACTACTTGTAAAACACTAGCTAGCTAATCTGATGGCGGTCTACTAATGTTCGAGTCCCATCGCAATAATTTTTCAGTTGCATCTACCCACTTTTGATTACATTCTCTCTTTTTCCCTTCCGAAATTTTAGAAGATCTTGATTTCATGAATGTTTATGTTGGCTTTGAAGTTTTTTAAGAAAAAATTGGATTTCAATCTTTTTTTAGTAACATATTTTAACTATTCCAAGCTAAGCTCAAACAATACATTCCGTTGTTAAAACATGTGTCCACTGTGAAAGAAAGAGATGATCAGGGCAGAAACGAACCTGGCAGCCAAGCACGAGAGGTCATGAGCAGCGCGTATTGGCACTGAGGCATATACCTCTAGTTTATAAAAAGAAAACGACTTGGAAAGCCCTAAAACAGCCTGCACTAGAGGTCATGAGCAAAATAAAAAGTGGCTTGGCTGGTTTCTCCTTCCTCCTTCAGAGCTTGTTTGTTTGCTCAGCTTACAGCATTTGAGATTTTGACTAAAAAGTTATTTAACTGTCTTTTGGCTATTTGCTTTATTTTTTACTATTAGCTTCTTTAACAAATTTTACCTTCTCGGCACACTAAAGCCAGAAAGGTAGCTCTTAGCCAACTTCTCTTCTCTGACTTTTCAGCTGAAAAGTTAGAACAAACATGACCAAGCATTAAGTTTGCTAAAAGACATTGTTTTGCCATATTTTTTTAAAAAGGGCTTAAGCTCCAGTAACACAGCAACAAATCGCTACTCTAACAGCGGATTAAAAATTAAAGTACTATAACGGCGGGGATGCCAGCCTGTTGTTACGTCACCTAAAAATAAGACATCTTTAGTGGCAGGAGAGGTAAACTGCGACTACAAAAAAAATTCTGTAATGACAGACGGTAATGTCATCCGCCGGTACTAATAGAATAGCAATAAATAGATGAAACTGACCGGGGGGAGGGGTTGCCATTGCTATTGTGAGTTTTAGCAGAGGGTGATGTTTTGAGTCATCGTTACAAATGCTTGTCTAATTATAACGATGACAGATTGTTTTTGAGCAGCCACTGTGTTAAATTGGACTACGCTGTTATATAGCCCTTTTGCTATAGTGTAAAAAATAATTCCTCTAAGGAAGCCTGAGATGAAGCCGTTTCAAAAGAAGCTCCTAAATAATATTCTCTCCTACTCCCTTTGTCTGAAAATATAAGGTCTAATAGCATTTTAAGAAAAAAAAATAGTAATAGAGGTAGAAGACTATTATGCTCCTCATTTATCTACCAAATAAATAGAACACCATATATTTTGGGATGAAGGAAGCAAGTATTTGATATGCATTCTCTACATGGAAGATAAAGAAATATATTCCATTTTTAATAGAAAGCATTTCAACAACAAAAAGTCATGGTAAAACAATTTCTCGTAGATGAAAGAAAATTACTACTCCCTCCCGTCCTAAAATATTTGATACTTTAGCCAACTCTATTTATCCTAAAATACTTGTCATTCTTACTTTTTGATATAACTTTCTCTCTTTACAGTATATCTCTATCTCTCTCTTTCTCGTTTTCTATGACCTACATTTTACCTTTCTCCTTAAGTCTCGTGCGCCCAGATGTAAAACGTAAGTATTTTAAGGTGGAGTAAGTATATGGATTCCCATTTGTTTTACAATACAGACAATCTTCTACGTGGGACTTATCGTGGGAAGACACAAGTGAGGCTGTACGGTGTCCCTCACGGATGCTACACGCTCTGCGTGTTCCTTGACCATGTTGTACGTAGCAGCACACACATATCGTCGGTACAGTACAAGCCATCCGTACCCGTGTATACCTCCGGAACGGCAAGGTGCAGCGTCAGGAGGGGGTGCGATTAATAAAGAAAGAAAGAGCAAGTAAAATTAGTCCGTACGGTTTTGGGTTGGGTTGGGACCTGTCGCCGTCCTGGCGGATCCCGTGGTCGGGGCCGTGTCGCCGGCAAGGCCTACAACCCACGCTTTCCACACTCCCCTGCTTTTCCACTCCACCACCACATTTATATGCTGCTCCATCTTCTTCTTCTTCTCTCCGGTACGTGTACGTGCGCAACACATCCATTCCATTTCATCACACACGCGTGCTCCTCCGTACGTCGCGCTCACCACTGGCCTCCATCAGGTTCTATGCGTAGACGCAGCTCATATGTTTTATTTGCCGCAAATTAAAAGACTACTAGTAGTAGCATGCAGCACGTACAATAGAACATACTTGTCGCCAAAAAAAAAAAAATGTAGAATAGAACCTACACCGCACCAGCAGGTCCAGCACCACATCTTCTCCTGTAAAAAGATCGGACGAAGGCTGTGAAGAAGGACCAAATTAAGCATGCAGTACACACGATGCAGCGTGCACGAATATTCTGCAGTTCCTCGATCTAGGCTTCTTTTGCTGCTCTCTTTTCGCACGCACAACTGCAGTTAAACATCTTCCTTCACTGGGCAAATACTCCTACCTGTGTGTGACTGTGAGAGGAATCCTGCCGCGCGCGCTTCCGGTCGTGCTCTGCGTAGACCAGCCGAAGCTGATATCGTGCAGGTGCAGGTCGATGGATGGTGGGTCACCGCCATGCACCCAGCAAAGCAGCGGACGTCGATACGCAATTGTAATTGAGAATTTTGTTCCAATTTTTCAAATAAAGAAATTCACCAAACACGGCTTATTTGCACTGGCGTTTGAAAATGCTTTTTTTTTTTACTGAATATGTGGCCTTCTTTGAAGTCCATGAATGTAATTTCTCTAATCATGTCAGAATCGAACTGATTCGAGTGAAAATTCCAGAGACGTCTTTCCAAATTTCCCATGTTCCAAAATCATCTAATAAAAAATATGATTTTGCAAAGGGAAAATTTAAGCACCAGCTATATCACACCTCAACCCACACGGTTATAGTAGTCGACAACCTTTTTCACTGGAGAAAAAAAACAATAAAGTGATTTTCTTTTTTCAATATCTTATTGTAGTACTAACTTATGACAAACTATCTGGACAATATTACAATGCGCGGTCACCTCTCTCTCTCTCTCACCAATCACCATGCGCATGGCAATTTGGCATGACTAAAAAGAGGAACTCGTAGCTGCCTAGGGTAATTTCTTGCCTTTCCATTGTTTAATAGGAAACAGGAAGACACGCACGCGTGGGGGGAAGGAACATAGGAGGGAGAGGGGTGGATGGAAGAGCAAGAAAGTACTGAAAAGTGCACGCTCTTGTGCTTCAAACTGTCAGCCGTGGCTTGCTGCTTCTCCTAGATGCATGCCGTACTATCTTGTTCCGCCTAGGCTCCAAAAAGCAGCAGCATTACCTTTTACCCCTGCCGTGGAGTGTATATGACTTAACAAAAAGTACTCGTGTTCATACAGCTAAAACGACTACTTTAGACCAGCGGCATTATCACCACCGGCTGGTTTTTATACGGTAAAGAATCAACGCCGACTCGATCATTGGCACACCCTTCATTACACACATCAACTTGCATTCATTCCGCCCCCCCCCCCCCCTCTTTTTTTTTACTGAAATGATTCCTCTTATTTTTGGTCTGATATAAAGGGTCCTACAATACTTTCCCTTCAAAAGAAATGCAGGTCCTGGAATGACTACATTCTCCTTAGAAGAGTTTTTCCCCCTTGTGATATACTCCCTTCGGATTTTAATTGTTGACACAGTTGACTTTTTTAGCTATGTTTGACCATTCGTCTTATTCAAAATATTTATTCAAATATATAACCTTATATGGTAGATTTCAAATTTGTTTAGTGATAAAATAAATTGTAATAAAATATTTAATAAATTTTTAAAATTTTTAAATAAGACGAATGATCAAACATAACTATAAAACTCAACTGTGTCAACAATTTAAATCCGGAGGAAGTAGATGGAGAAAACACTAGAGACCGACAAACTGCACGCCATCTGTTGGTAGAGTGCTGAACTGCTGATGAACAAGAATGGGTGTGTGGACCCTAGAAGCCAATTAGATCAATATATGGGAATTCACTGGGCCAGTGGGTTTAGGGTTACTGCAAGGTGCTTGCAATAGGAAAACAGACAAAATTAGAGATATTTAAAGTGAAGAAATTGATAAACTAAAAGGAAACATAGAAATGTCAAGGAATTGAAAACCACGGAAAAGATGCTTCATGCTTGCAATCCTATAGGATCATGGGACACATGATAAACACTCTGAGTGGTTAGAGCATATGAATTTTGGAGAGGAGGTCATGTCTATCTTCACATACTAGATGATATCCCGCGCGTTGCAGCGGGATTTCAGAATTGAAAAAATTATAACTTGAGCTTGAGTACATAAGTGTTACGAACTTTGAATCAGATAACATTTTGTCAAGACAATACATGACATTCCGTTCACCATTTGCGTCATCTAAAAATAGGAAAATACAGTGATCGGATGGTTCTCTCTTGTTAGATTTTAAGTATTCAATCTTTTGCTGGGCATTCACTATTGTGACGAAGTGTCTTTTTGAATTTCTTTAACAATTGGCAGATATTTATAGCACTCCATCGTAGGATTCTTGTAGAACTGTCATACTAAATGAAAACAAAAGGAACTACATTAAAAACAATTGCTAAAAGAATGGCGAAGATCGTGCCCTTCTTGTGGCAAATGGTAAGTTTTATAGTATCATAAGAAAACATGGAGATGGTACAAAAGAAAGGGGAACCGGGGCACCTATACATATAAACAACAAAGGTGTAGTCTTGAAGGATGATGTACAAAGTTGATTACAATTTATGAATAGGATGAGTGTATATGACTTGGCAAAAAGTACTCGTGTTCATACAGCTAAAACGACTACTTTAGACCAGTGGCATTATCACCACCGGCTGGTTTTTATACGGTAAAGAATCAACGCCGACTCGATCATTGGCACACCCTGTTTTCATACAGCTCAACCGTACTATTACTTAGCACTAGCATTGCATTACACACACCAACTTGCATTGATTCCTCCCCCTCCCCCCCCCCCCCCCCCCCCTTTTTTTCTACTGAAATGATTCCTCTTATTTTTGGTCTGATATACAGATACTGATCCTACAATACTTTTTGTAAGGATCATGACTATTAAGGTCACCTCGAGGTATGAATATTTTGATGATAAATGATAAACATGAAATATGACTAATGTCTACACGAATGTTGTTCGTGTAGAAAACCTTTTATACTCTATGATGATTGATGACGACTGCCTTAGCAATGGATGACAATGACCACAAGCATGGAGGCTTGTGAGCTTGATGGAGTCCAAGGGTTGAGGGTTGATGGAGATGGATCAAAGCTAAGGACAAGCTATGGAGCAAGTGTTGGGAACACTTGTCTAGTTGTTAGGACTTTGAGTCCATAGGAAAAACCGGACTATCAAGGGGATCTAGATCATTTCTCTTAGGTCATGTCTAGTCGGTGATGTGCAAGGTTGCTCGGTGAAATCACAGGCACTAGGTGATAGTGGAGAAGCCAAGGAGTTGTTCGGAGAAGCCGGGAAACGAAATCGAGCGAGGACGAGGAGTTTCAGCTTCTGGACGAAGTGACCGGACAGAGGGGTCAGTGGAGACCGGACTGTACGGTCACTAAGTGGACAAAGAGCAGTTTACAAGGAATTTGTCTACGCAAGGATCAAGTGATCGGACGGTCCGGTCAGCAAACCGGACAGTCCGGTCTGTATGAATACGCGCCGAGATAGAGAGGACACAAATTGGGAGCTCTTTGGAATGAAGAGAGAAAGTCTGACCCGACGGTCTAGTCAGTAGGAGTCAGCAGAGGGGCAGAGCCATTGGAGCTGAAGACTGTAGTGACCGTACCGTCCGGTCAGTATGCCCAGGAAGCTGATCTCGTGGAGCAACGATTAGTTTGAGGTTGGAAGCCTATATAACTTCATTGTTGGGGTCTTGGTGATCATTCTTGGCTAGTGGAGTTGCTTGGAGCATTTAGTGAGAGCCAAGAGGTAAAAAGGAGAGCACTAGGAGGAGATATTGCATATCTTGAGATGCTAGTGAGAGTAACAAGGAGTGATCGTGCACATCTAAGGCTAGATGTCCTTGAGAGTGTGATCTAGGTTGTTACTCTTAGTATATGGTGAGACCTAGACTTGTTAGGTGTCGGTGATCGAGCCTATCGTGATCGGTTGTGAAGACCGTCACACATTTCTACACGATTTGAGCCCGCCGGTGAAAGGGGCATCACTAGTGAGCGTCCATGTCGGCTCAGGGAGTCCGACAAGTTCTCGAGGGAGGCGAGCTTGTGCCTTGGTGGCAGCGGTTACGCGCACCGTGTCTTTATTCCGGGAGTGATTATGGGCTCGTGGGCGAGAACTCCACATTGATGGCGAGAAGGACCGGGACTCCGGCGGGAGTGGTCGAACGAGGAGTAGGTGAAGGCGCCATCCTTCCGAGATATCGAAAAAAAATCATGAGCCATCTCTTAATCTACTCCTTACTTTGATGTATTACTTTCCGTATTTATATATCGTGCTATTCATGCTTATATACTTATCATGTTCTAGTTGATTACTTGTAGACTTGCATGAATAGTCTTCTCTACTTGCTAGTTGTGCTTAGTTTTCACTTAATCACTAGCATGTATAGGAGTTGTTTTGGCTTGATTGATCACCCTAGTATGTATAGTGCTACTCATGCTTATGTGCTTATCTTGTTCTTGATGATCTAGTAGCTTTGCGTGAGTAGGCTTTTTTGCTAGCTTGTTGTGTGCTTCCGCGTGTCTTTATCACTAACTTGCATAGGAGTTGTATTATCTTGTGTGATCTACTAGTATATTTAGGTTATTGTGCCTTTCATAGGTTTATTATTTTGCTAGTGTGATTATCACTAAAATTGTATAGGAGTTATTTTGAGTGATAGGTTTTAGGAATTGACGAATTCGGTACATAATGTGAGTTCCCGATTCACCCTCCCCCCCCCTCCTCCCCCCTCTCGGTTACTCGGTCCTTTCACTTTTCCTTCAAAACAAAATGCAGGTCCTGGAGTGAGTACATTCTCCTTAGAAGAGTCCCCCCGCTTGTGATATAGATATAGATGGACAAAACACTAGAAACCGGTAAACTGCACGCCATCTGGAGGTAGAGTGCTGAACTGCTGATGGACAAGAATGGGTGTGTGGATCCTAGAAGCCAACTAGATCAATATATGGGAATTCACTCGGCCATGTGGGTTTAGGGTTAGTGCAAGGTGCTTGCAATAGGAAAATGGTCAAAAGTAGGGATAATTTAGAATGAAAAAAAATTGATAAACTGAAAGGAAACATAGAAATGTCAAGGAATTGAAAACCACGGCAAATTAAAGATGCTTCATGCTTGCAATATATCCTATAGGATCATGGGACACATGATAAACAATATGAGTGGTTAGAGCATATGAATTTTGGAGAGGAGGTCATGCCTATCTTCACATATAATTAGTTGCATAAAACATGTAGTTCTGTGGGAATTTGGCATCTTCAATATTTTGCTCCAAAACATGTGTCTGACAAGAAATATTCTTCAAAGTTGAAATCCATGAACAATCCTATTAAATTTCTAAGGAGAGACTAGAGAAATGATGTGCTACAATTATACAAAAAGGTTGTTCAAATAGTCTAGATGTTATTCATGTTAACAAATGTTTTTACCTCATCCGGCAACATTGCATCCATTAATTTTACTTTATAATATCAAATTTACTATTGTCAAATCTAATTTGTAAGCATAGGACATTGAAATATCTTGTTTGTGTGGATATATATTTGTTAAGATTTAGATATATTATAATATTACAAATCTAAATAACTTATCTAACTCATTTAAACATGCATATTGTTTGAAGCGAAACAGAAGAGTATAAACTCCATCTTGAGTATGTTAACATGCAGTATCATTTCTAGCAAAAAGAAAAAAACATATTGTTGGTTTTACTATATGAAGATGCTACGCAATAATTGTTTGTCGCATATAATGCAACTTTTATGCATTTGTTGTATGGTGCTAACCCACCTGATATGAGAAAATAACACTCAGAAAACAAGATTAAAGTTGAAGAATTAGTTGCCATTTGATAAAATGAAATATGCAGCCAAATTTTGATAAAATTTCCACTCGAATTTTGTGGATATGTTCTCGTCACATTGAAAGTTACATGGTTTCTAAATTGATTTAATCCACATTAATATTGTAGCTTTTTTGAGATCTTATGCTTAAAGATAAAAATTAATGTACCATTTATGGATCTTCGAACCCTCTCACTCTTCATGGATCTCCATCTCCATTCTAGCGAATTAGGCATTGCGCGCTCTTCTCCAGACCAATTAAATGAGATCAGCTAGTGCCCAAACTAAACCCGATCATCTGCCGACTATGTGTACAGGTCTTCGTGCTGCTCATCCTCCTTAAGCTAGCAATAAAAGTGTGCTGATCCCAATGTGCATTGCAAAACCATGGTAGAAATTGTTTTCTAAATAAAATGCATGGTCGGTGCTTCAACTTATTTGAATGTATCATCTAAGTTCCCAAACTCCTAATTTGCATATTTAGCTCTCTAAACTCATTAGGTGATTCACTCTTGATCCAAATCTCGGTACTTCAACTTCTTTGAATGTGTCATTTAAGTTCTCAAACTCTTAATTTACATATTTAGCTCTCTAAACTTATTAGGTGGTTCACTCTTGGTCCAAATCTTGATATGCTATCTACCTAGTGCCTCGATCGTCGTATCACTAGAATGTACAAATTCTTTTTTGTATTACCATGAAGTCTAGAGTCAAAATAGAAATCATTTTTGGAAAGCATAAAAGAGTGAATAACTGTCCTTTTGCATTTTAACATGGGCCAAAAAGTAATACACATCCTGATTGAAACGAGGAATCGAAACACTCATATGAAGAAACACCAAAAAAATTGTGTGAAGTTTATGTAGGCTGATGAACCTTGGAAGGTTCAGTTACGTAGCAACGGAATTTTGAGTTATGTTTGTAAGCTATATAATCCTTCATTTCTGATTAATACACATTCGTCAGAGGACCTAGAAATTACCATATTCATCAGACTAAAAAGAAGAAAAAAATGTCCCACTACAACGATTATAAAAATATTAGTCTGAATATATGCTTTTAAATTAGCTACCATTGTTATTATAATCAAATAGAGTAAAATATTCATATATAATTTATAAATTAAACTATTATCGACAGAATCATCCATATATAGTAGAAAAGAAAAAATAACGATGATAACACAATAAACGAAGCATCTTAAGATATTATAATATTAACTATAATTATATTAGTGATACTAGCTAAATGCATAGATCAACGTACTAGCTATATAATTTAACCACATGAAAATTATATATTATCAATATAGTTTCATGATGATTTTAAAAATATGAAATTTTACATTCTTAAATTAGGGAGTAGGGACATTTGGCTTCAGAGTAAAATATAAAATAAGAGAGTAAGATGTATATCTATGATATCTGCTCCTATGGGTGAGGACTAAGGTAGCCAAAGACTTGTCCAACCTAGGGGCAAATAAGACATTTCACTTTTAATGACTAAATAATCAATCAATATTGATAAAATTCGTAAGAGTCTTAGACAAAATGATAGATTTCTTAACCAAGCATGTATTAAGCTGGATTGAATGTAAATTTGTAAACCATATATCTCTCTATGCTATGGAACCAATTTTGCCACAAAATGTTTAAATGGGAATCAATGGCGAGAAACAACAATGGTTGATCTTGGAAAAACGGTGAAAGAAGAGATACTTATATTATCATAATAATACTACTAGTACCTACTACAGTACTCCCTAGAATGGACGCTGCATTGCAATGATTTGCATATAGTTTTGTTCCGTTCTATGTAACGGGAGAAGAGTAAATATTCTTTTTTAGTCTAAATAATATAAAGTAACTAAACTGAAACGCAGGGTCGAGACAAATATACGTTATCCTCAATTATTAAGAGAACAAATACAAAACTTTATCTGTAATTTTTCTATAAACACCTCACTTGGTCATTAGGAAATAGCTTCCAATACTGTTGACCACTGTACGACACTCACCGAACCGAAGTGGAGCAAGCTTGAGCTGAAACCACCCTCCCACTCACACTCTCTCTCCTCTCTCCACACACACACACACAACACACAAACAGCCACTCCTCCCCCTCCCTCCTCACCTCCCCCACCCTCTGGTTCATGTCCTGCTGCTCCCCATGTCGCCCCCACTCGAGCTCGACTACATAGGCCTCTCACCGCCGGCGGCCACAGCGGCCGCCGCCGCCACCGGTTCAGCCGACGACCTCAAGGGTACGGAGCTCCGCCTCGGCCTGCCGGGGTCAGAGTCGCCGGACCGCCGCGTCCCGGTCGCTGCCGCCGCGGCGACCACCCTAGACCTGCTTCCAGCCAAGGGCGCCAAGCGCGGGTTCTCCGACGAGGTGCCGCCGCCGTCTCCCTCTGCCGCCGCCGGGAAGGGCAAGAAGGTGGCTGACGAGGAAGAGGAGGATGAAAAGAAGGTGGCAGCGACCCCGCAGCCGGCAGCCAAGTAGGTGGATTGTGGAAATAGATCTTAGGGCTTTGCTTCCTCAGGAGGGAGAGAAAAAAGAGTAAATTTTGGGACTTTGTGATGAGGGCGTTCGTCTTGGTGTTTTTCCTTGTTTCTTGGTACTCTGGCAGTTTTAATGGTCTGCAAATTGTGTTCTTTTTTCTTTTGTTGCTGCCTGTGATGATTTTGTCTAAGGAGCAGGGGAATTCTTGTTTTTTTTGGAGTCTGGTTTTGTTTGTTAGAAAGCTGGTTTTTGTAATTCTATTTTCTTTTGATTTTTTTGCCGAAACAAAAGTGCATGAATTGTTGGAAGACGGGATTAACTGTATGTCACGTGGTGATGTGGATCTTTCTCGGTTTCATGGTTTTGATTTGTTTTGCGCCTTATTTTGGTGTGAATTTGGCTTGTGTTGGGTTCCAGAGGAGGGAAAATAAAGTTGTAGCTTCGGGATGTTCTTTTAAATTTCCGCTTTTCGTCAAAAAAAAAATCACTTTACAAAATGCTCCCTTCTGTGTTTTTTTACCTTCCTCGTTTGCTCAAGCTCTTGCCATCCTTTTATCTGCTTTTCCGGCTCTGTTTTTGTTGTAATTTCTTCACAATATTTTGATCTGGCGTTTCCTTGCTCAATTTTTTTTTTCTAGTTATGTTTCAGTTCTCACACAGTTAGAGCACTTCGTGATCTACTGGTCCTTGCGTGGTTCTAAACCTACTGAGGATCTGGTGTGTTGTACAGGGCTCAGGTGGTGGGATGGCCGCCAATCCGCAGCTACCGGAAGAACACAATGGCCACCAACCAGTTGAAGAGCAGCAAGGAGGATGCTGAGGCCAAGCCGGGTCAGGGGTTCCTCTATGTCAAAGTCAGCATGGATGGCGCACCATACCTCAGGAAGATTGATCTCAAGACTTACAAGAATTACAAGGATCTCTCAACTGCACTTGAGAAGATGTTCAGTGGCTTCAGTACTGGTGAGATGTCTCGGTTTACTCTCTGGTTTTAAAAAGTTGTTCAATACTATGTTATTCTGTGTCATTTTAATGATGGTATTACAAATACACCATTTAATTCAGCCTTTAGAAGGCAGCATACTTTACTAAAAGGAAAAAATGATTCAGATTATGTTTTTTGAGCTATTTTTTAGGATTGCAAACAAATGAATAGGTGTACCTTTGCTTGTTATTATTGTTCGATTATTGGTTCCATAATAAGTCTTTCATAGAAGATTGTCTCTTGTAATAAGGAAGAATAAAATTTGACACCCTTGGGTCATTCAAGGATATCTTCTAGTACCCAGCATTATTCCACAGAGCTACTAGCCACTAGGTGATATCTCTTCTTTTATTCGGAGATTGGGAGATTACATGATCTAGTATATATATTGCTCTTGTTAGTTCCAAGGATTTTCTTAAGATAATTCGTTCAGTGCTAGTATTTTGATATCTAGTTGCAGATTTATCCTCATTTTAACTTGGCATGTTTGCCCCTAATTCTTAAAAGCAATGATACATTTGCCCCGGAAAAAAGGGAAGACGTGCTACAGGGGCAAATATTTATTCCTTTTTCAAAAGACGGGCAATTGTGCCAAATCGTAAACATTAGGGCAATTGTGCTATTAGAGATCAAAACAAGGTCAACCATGCAAAGTGCCCTTTTTCTTTTAGATATTTTAGTACAAGAAGAGGTTCTCTTCTGGCCCATTTTTTTTATTTGGTCTTACAGGTTAGTGTGGGTGTAATGCGATATCAGGCAAGGACGGCTTATCTGAGAACCGCAAGGATGGTGAATATGTTCTGACTTATGAAGACAAGGATGGCGATTGGATGCTTGTCGGTGATGTGCCGTGGCAGTAAGTACTGATCTTACCTAGTTAGAATAAGCAGAATGCAAATGGAATCAAAATAAAAGCACTAATCAGACTCCATATGGTTCATGATTTTGGATTGAATGTAAATTTAGCTGTTACATTTCTCCCTGTATGTTTTCAGGATGTTTGCTGAATCTTGTCGTAGGCTCAGGATCATGAAAGGTTCAGATGCAATTGGACTTGGTAAGCTGTAACCTGGTCCTAGTATCACATTTTAAGTCATTTTGTTGATTCAAATAGGTTGTTTGGTTAATGGAACAGGATGTTCTTAGGGTAGAACCAGTTATCCATTTTTAATAATATAAAAGCATTGATGGTTAATTTACTTATAAAAGTGGTTCTTAAATGCACTTGTAGAATAAGACATACTAGTGCCAGTACTTGTGTTCATCATGATACATTGTTATGTTGTCATGAGTTGCTTCCAAAGGGAAAGCAATAAATTTGAACCATTATCCGCTCCTGTATCACCAGTGATAGTTTCTTATGGAATCGTTGTGCCATTTCTTGCACATAACTATATGTCCATGAAATCAGTACCATGAGATAAACCATACATAACTGTTGCATCTCACATGAAAGTTATGCTGTGGCAGTCAGCACCATGAGATAAACCAGACATGACTGTTGCATTTCACACATGCAAATACTATCGCAAAATAGTTAATTATACTTTAAAAAAGTCTGAAAGAAATTTTAATATGCTTCAGCAACAAATTAAAGATGTGTACCTTGAACCTTCCAGATTAGTCATGCATCAACACTGTAATAGTTTGTCATTTTAAATGTACAAGGCACATGATGGTTGGGAAAACACGTGAATACTGTAACCCAACTTTTAATTAGTGTTTGAATGTCGAAATGCATTTTTTTTTGTACTACTTACTCCCTCCGTTCTGTTTTTGTTGTTGTCGGTTAGCTCAAAGTTGAGCTAGCCGGCGACAACAATATCAGAACCTGAGTAATAGTAATTACAGTGTGTTGGTAGTTTTGGTTCCTTTGGATGTACTTTCATAATTTGTCTCTTGCTTTTTTTTCCTTCCTTTTTTCCAGCTCCAAGGGCAGCTGAAAAGTCCAAGAACCGCAACTAGTATGGTTTCGGCCTACAGTCCAAATCAAGAGGGATATCCAATGACTGTAGGGCTCTTTCTGAAAACCAAAAAGTCTAACAGTTTTAAGACAAATTCCACCTTACGGTCTGTACTATGTGGTTTGCTGTTTATGAAGTAAAGAACTCCGTGCCTCCTTATGTTAGTTTTGCAAATTGTCTACGGGCTAAACTCTATTCGATTGTGGCTAAGTCTTTGTATGTGTGTTATTCCTATTCGTGTAAATGGTTTGGTACACAGTGTGCTACTACTATGATTGAGCACCCCTACCTAGTGTGCAAAACGATGTCCATGGAACTGTCTATTCCTCTATATAATTGTTCAGTGAAGCTTGCAAATTTATTATTTGTCAGTTTTCATGATATGTGTTTTTCATCTTGATTCTCATGGAGTCTGATTTAGCATTTTTTTTTCCTGGAACATTAGTTCCTTGAGTCCCATCCATGTCCAACTGCGCTTCCTTACCAGCTTTTAGTGCCTAGTTGCTGGTGGGGGCACGCAGTGCATGCAGTTTATCAGCTGAATTGAAGGTCATGATGGCTGTTTACACTCTTACTCCGTAGTATCATATAAAAAGTCTTGCATCTGATCCATCATTCAGGTAGCATGTAATATTATCATTTCTGGAGAGATGGCAATGGCCTATGATCCCTTAGAATCAGGCTTTCTTTGCCTCGTATATATCTGCCTCCTTGAAATTATGCTCCACTCTGCTCCTTTTGCGCTACCTTTTTCTCTTTACCAGTGTCTGCTAGTTGGTGTGCATGTGGAGCACTGTCTATTTGTTCCAAGGAACACATTAAAATTCTGATTCGGTTCTCGCTTCAACTCGAAGGGCATCTTTCACTAACCCAAATGAGCCTTCATCTACATTTGTTTATCCTTTATAGCTTGCAGGTTGTCGCGTCTCAAGTGCTGAATTTATTCGACAATGCTGCGGCGCGCATCGGCTGAAAACGACGGATAGGGTTCACAATTCTTGCAGATTGGCAGCTTATGGAGCAATTCTGGATCATATGGTTTGGTTGTCTAACACTTGACACCTTTGTTATTATCTCCTGTTCTTTTCTAACCTGAACGTGTCCACATAAATAACACCGCAGCATCCAGTACCTTGTAGGCTCTGGATTCCTTTGTTCCCTCCCAGGTGGTCCTGCCGTGCCACCATGTCGGTACTGTTATTTTTAAACCTTACTTGATCCCTTTCTTAACCAATAAAGCCGTGCTTTAGGGTGTAGTTTAATTGCCTTGCCGTTGTTTTATGCTCCTGTACGCGGCGGTTTGCTCATTTCACATGTTTCATTGTCTCCGGCTGCCAATCTGCCGTGGTGCAGGTTGGAATATCTGCACTGCTGGAACATGGCTATGCATTATTCTTGTCGCATAAATTACCGCGATTACTGACCTTTTCTTGTGTTGGAGGGAGAGAACCCTCCTATGTGATATAAACTCAGGCAAATAGGTCTATCATTTCTAATGTGTGGCATTATTATCATGCACATTGCATCACTCGGGAAGTGAGGATCTTTTTACAGGTGCTTCGTAAAAGTTTCAAAGTAAGAATCGGTGATTTTTTTAGAAAACGACAGATGGTTGACCACTCCTCCTACTTGTAAAACATTTGAGACTGTCAGCTGCAAAGCTTTGAGCACAAGCTTGACCCACAAGCAGACTGCAGTTCGAAATGCCAGCAGTGTTCTGTGTCTCCTGTACCACATGTAAAAATCCTCTGGTTGTCACTTGTCAGCGTGGAGTAGAATTGTGACAGGTTTCACTTTAACCCCGTCGCAGAATTGATAACGTGCAGCTTTTCCAAAACAATAAAACAAACACTGCAGCAAGATGAATTCTATCTTGAAATTTCAGCCTGCAAAAGAACATTTCTTTTTATCTCATACTCTCTCCGTCTTAAAATAATTGGCATTCTAGCCCTCTCTAATTTTCCTAAAATAATTGATATTCTCACTTTCTGATGCACATTTCTCTCTTCCTAATATACCTCTATATCTATCTCTTTTCTCCTTATTTTCTGTGTAACTACCTTTTACACGTCTTTTTAATTTTCATGTCAGGCTCTAAAGTGTTAATTAAATTGGGACGGAGGGAGTACTATGTATTAGTATGGCTAACCCAAAAGTGGTCGAAATGTATTCGCTACCTCAAAAAAATCAAAGGCGAAAAGGAGGTTCCCCGGCAACCATGTACACTGAAAAAACATGAAAGCAAGCATGGAAAGGGAAAAAAAGAGCATTGATCCCATGCTTAAACCGCATGAACAGCGCTTATAAACTCACTAAGTTTTGAGCAACCTGATGATAATAATCCCATTTTCCTTTCCCGTTTGCAGTCAAAGCTAATGGGAAGGGAAATAAGTGAAGGAAAAAAGGGTGTGGAAATTATGAGCGTGGGCACCACGGATGGCTTAGGACATAATGATGGAGCATGGATGCAACGCACCCCCGCACAGTTCAGGCGGTCCCATCTGGTCCCCCACGCGAAAGAGACCCCACTGGGCTAGATGCACAACAAGCTTTCACGCTGACGGTGGGCCGCAAATGATACCAGGCCAGAATGTCAGGGTCAGTGTAGTATGAGACGCCGTCCGTCGAGGCGAAGCACAGCAGTGAAGTGGAGTGTGGCTGCGGGTGGGGAGACACCCCCCACTCCCGTCCCTAACACTGCGGGGCCCGCCTCCTCGAAATAATGCGCCGCGTGGGCCCTCGTAAACCCGTTGGTTCGCTTTCTTTGACTCGTGGGCCGTAGAAATGTATGGACCCACTTGTCATTGGTCAGAAATAAGTTTTCGGATAGGAAAGCCAGGGAGCGGTCAATTGCTGGCCCAACATTGCTGGCTGTGCGGATGGCGACGCGGTCGGTGATGGCAACCGGGGAACTCCCTCTCGCTGTCGCTGGGCCCCGCGCCTGTCCCCCCTCTGCGTGGACTGTGCAGCAGGTCTGCGACGCACCAGCGCCTGGGCATTGAATGGTGCTTTTATGAGGGCGCCCATTGGAACGTACGTGCGGTTTTCTGCTTCCACGATTTGGACGCTGGAGAAGATTTTGGTGGAAGTTTATGACAAACCTTCTTCATTTTTTTTTTGCGAAGGGGAAATCTACCCTCAAAGAGTTGCTTTTTTGTAACTTATATTATGATGATCATTTACTAATTTAGGTCAAATTAATTTAATCTATTTTTTAGTTGACTCTACCTGTAATATACAAATATAGTTGCTCAACATTAAAAATAACTATTTCAATATGAGAAATTGCAACAAAACACCTTTTGCATCAACAAAGATCGATTTGGAGATAGTAGTATGCAGTACACTGAAAATTTATCTCAATTCTCACCTATATTATTTTGGATATAGTTAGGTCACTAACGCTTTTTTTTTTACTCTACCCTACTTTTAAGGTTTATGTATCTGACCCTATCTGTTTTCGGATTTAACCGAAACTGCTAATATTTTGGTACAAAATAGGATCATTTCTGCAAATATCATTGAAAAGTAGGATAAATGGAGTAAGTGGCACGAAAGAAGGGTCATACACACAAACTCGAAAAAAGAAGGGTCAAATATGCAGTTACTCCATTAGGTAAAAAATAAAGTCAGTTGCATAATTAGTCCATACTACTTACAAATGTATATGCTATGATGTCAAATTTTATCTGACTTTCACTTGTAGCCTTATATCGAAACAAAATTGTAGGATTTGGACTCTGTACGATTTCTTTTTATGTGAGTTTCGAAACATCGAGGATGCTATTAACCTAGGGAATTTCAATTGAGTTTTCCAACCTGTTAGAATTTTGGAGGAAATTCGGAACGTTGTTGGATTCCATTAAAATTTAACTTTTACTTTATTAAATTTTTTATATATGCTTTTCTTGTGCCTGTGCCTACGTCAAACATCAATTTATTTGCAAGTTGGCCGGAGTCAAGTCATAACAATGAAAATTTCCCTAGTAGACACCACTTATGCCTTTCCCTTGTTTTGAAATGGAAAATAATATCCATTACTCGACTACTGCCAAATCTTTGGCGACCAAGTTTAGAATACAACTTGGAGGCGCAGCCACATATCTCTAGAAACACGCGAGAGACTTGAAAGCTAATAACGTTTAAGTTAACCAAAAAACGTACTTACTAGTTCATAGACCAAGCCACACACCACACACATATCTTACATCTAAAGGGGTGGTAACACCTGAAAGATCACCTTCTGTGTTACCGTGTTACTCATTAAAAATACATCTTCAAATAAATAAAAATAATTCAAATAAAAAATGGATAGTTCCCATCATCATCTATCAACATGCAAAATTTTGGTTTCTTTTGGAGCAATAGACATCCAAAAAGAAGGGTACGAAAAGAAAAGGAACATTAAAAAGTTCAGGTCGAGGCTATGCTCCAACTGGGCTTGCTGCTGGGCCATGTGGCAGAAATTTTGGTTTCCACTTTCCACCTTCACTAGTACTAAAACGGACGCCATGCAACGTGAGTTATTCTTGATTACTGGGGAGTCTAAAGCACGTCAAGGATAATCATGTCACAGCATAAGCGCCACAGCCTTTGTATTTGTAAAATAGGAACATTTGATGACAATATTTTTTACTTCTGTAGAAAATTGTACAAATGAAATTATATTACTGACCAAAAGGGGTTGCGCATCTACTCTGAAAGGTAAATCTAACACTCTACCAACTATCAATGGTGGCACGGAAGATTCAACGACCTATCTACAAACCTCAGTTTGAGGTGGTGGCTTTTACAAGGTTTTGAGGGCAACTAACGGGAGGGGGAAAACTCAAAAATTTGTACCAAGATGAGATCTTCAGCACAACTTATTCTTCCAACTCCTTCAGAAAATCTATATTATCAACGAACACCTGCAAGATCGGAATGAATTTAGGCACTATGTTGAATATTGCAGATTCTCAGTAAGACTAAGAGAAACAGAACAAAAGTTTCCAGTTCTTATGATACTTTTTTTTTTTTTTTGACTCGGAAGTTCTTATGATACTTGTGTCCTTCTTGTTCCAAAAGAGATGTAGGTTCTTTAAGTACTTCAGGGTACATCAAGCAGATAGCAGAATAAGAAACCACAAAATACTTGTAGTATTTGACGAACTCATATGAGGGCGGTTAATCAGATTTTCTTTTTCAAAAATATCACAGTACACTAATTTGCAAAACTTTACCGAATTCATTTAATAACATGGAAACACAAAAGCACAATCATAGTTGATAATGTAGTTAACTAAAATAAACTATATGCAAACAATATTCAAACAACATTAACTGTTTATCAGAGCCCCTGTGGACTTTTTATCAGAGCCCCTGCGAACCGGTTATTTGTTGGCATGAATCTTGGAGCTCAATTTAGAACCAACTGAAAGATAATTTGTTCAACAGTTATGCTAGTTCCATATGGACATAACAACTATGAATAATAGGTACTCATCAAGTTTTATGTATCTTGATTTTATAGAAACTTGAGGTGGGAGGAGGTGGGAGGTGGCAGGACCACAGGAGTCCAGTGCTTAGTTTGCAATGGATCATCATAAGCTGACCAGCAAAAAACATCGACACCACTCAGAAGTTAAAATAGCTAGGAACAAACAACCTTTAACAACAAATACATCACTCCCATCCAGTCCCTCAGAAGGAAAGAGAAAAAAACAAAGAAGTTAGCACTTACTGTTTTCCATCCATCTGGATCTGTGCAAGCAGTTATCTTGGTGTTAATTCCAGGTAATGGACCAGGCTCACGTGTGATATGTCCACCATTTAGTCTAACTACTTCCGCAGTCTTGTAGACATCATCAGTACTAATAGCAATCTAAAAGGAAAATAATTGAACCCAATAAGTGTAACAAGAGGCCCATGCTAATTAAAAACGGTTTGGTATTATTGCCTGAAAACAGCGCGGCTTAATTCTGATCAATGGACAAAAACATACCTGTGCATAAGCATTTCCCTTATCATATTCCGTGATGCCATAGTTGTAGGTCAACTCTAGCACAGCATTTTTGTCTTCTGGGCCATATCCCATCATTGCAATTGTATACTAAGGAAAGGGACAATGGTTATTTTTTACTGTATCATGAATTTCATAAACAAATAATATACATAAAATATGCAAAGATCCATGGTCTCATATGGATGAAATTGCAATCGAACAACCTGCTAAGGAATATGCAAAACTTTGTTTCAAAGCATTAAAAAATAGAAATGTAACTACGGAAGCTTCTACACAAACCATCAGGATACATATCATGAAGACCGAGAATGAATGAAACTTTCATGCTCCAAACAGAATGCAGTATCATAAGACTGTCAGTGTTACTAGGCAGTCTGAGGGTGGTACACAATGGGTCGATTGGGTCAGTTTCCAACAGGGCAACAATAAAGAACAGCTCAACAAACAATGAGTCAGCTCCGTTAAACTTGATGCTAATGTCCAAAGACTCTGAAACTACAAATCCCATGATGACAGCTTGTAGCCTCACAGTGGCCTCAATAGCTACATGTTCTAGGATCGTCATATGAGTGCCAGAGAAGCCTAAGCCTCACCACACATCACTGGAAGATCTGTTGCTTAAGACTTGAGTCTACCTCCAAGAGAGAACCAAATCACAAACAGCGCTACAAGTAAATGCAAAAGTGCAGCCAACAACAGAATAATAAATAGTTAGCTGCCCCTCAAGTCATCAGAGAAGCATGCAGCCATGGGTTTGTAGGATCATTCTCTCACAGATAACTGATGGCTTATAGATGGTAATCCAACACATTTAACGGATGATACAAGCAATTCTATGAACCTTAGAAACTAGGTTCTACTTCCTCTGTTCCAAATTATAAGCATTTATAGCATTCTAGCTTTTCCCACAATGTAAGCATTTTTACTGATTTGATAGGTCTCTACCCCTCACAGTCAAACAACTCACGCGAATCCCACCAGAATCCATCTTCCACTCTCTAGAACTTATTCTCACGCAGGCCCCACCAAAACCCATCCTTCTCCCCAGAACATATCCTCTCCCGCCCACCATTGACGGCAAAACAGCTCCTTGCATCAGCCTCCTCTTGCCTCTAGGTGAGCTCCATGCCAGCACCTCCTCAAAGATCAGGTTCCGGCGTAGTCGGGCAAGGCAACAGGACCAGCAACATCCTTTCTAATGCTAGAGCTCAAGGCGACTCGGACCTCAGGGAGGCAGCTCTCCCTCGGCCTCATGTGACGATAGGTGCAGCATCGCTTGGCGGTAGGATGCAGGGGCTGCGTCGCTGCTCGGTGGCAGGAGGCAGGAGCCTACTTCGTTGTGGCGTCCCCGTCATCCTCATATCTAGGCGCCTTCGTATCAAGGCAGTAGAGCTCTCAAGGACAGGCTGCTCAACCGCCGGCTTGGGCCGCTCTCCTCGTTCACCTTTAGAGCGCTGTGGAAGCCTGGCTCCGCCGGCAGCGGCATTTGGGTAAGTGGCAGTCGCTGGCTTGCGGGTTGCGGCATTCGATGGGTACCCGGGCGGGCAGGTGGGTGAAGATAGCGGTCATTAATGAGGGACAGTAGAGTATTTTTCTCCCACCTTTGTTTCACCAGGAAGGTAGAAATGCTTATAAATTGTAACTGAGGAAGTACTCGATATTGATTCCTTTTTTTTTTTGACAGGACTCAATATTGATTCTGAGATGAATAAAACAGGTAAGTTGCAAACTTGCGGTACATTATTGAAAGTACAACTTACAAGAAGAGATACTACTTTCATCATGGTAGATTGTTGGACTTTGACATTGTAGACAGACTACAGTTATAAAGATGATCACTCTAACCTCAAAAGAAAAAAAAAATCTGAAGCTTCCTGGAGCGTATTCAACTCTAACAAATCCAATTAGTATAGATTGTAGTGTTTTTCCTTCGATCTAAAATGGACTAGATATAACTTAGATACCAACTGTGCAAAAGACGTTTATTTGGCTTCCATACTAAAGAATTTTAAGTTGTGCAATAAATGAAAACAGTGATAAAAAACAGCAGCAGCATAAGACAACAATGATAGTTGCTATTATATTAAGCTTGAGATAGATATAACACATGTTTGAAAATAGCGAGATCTAAAACTACAAGGATTACTTACGTCAAAAGATGAAGTAGAGAAGAAAAAAAAAATGATATAAGAGCATTAAGCTCACAATACTTTATAGTATAAGTCAACAGCAAACATTCGTTGTACAATAATTATACAAAGCATATTTGTAGTTTTGCGGAAATAACAACTTAACTCAATATATACTACATCTGTGATCTGTTTCAAAATAAATGCAGTTCTGCCTATGTACCAGAACTATAAATATTTAAGATTTTTCTGTTAATATCAAAGAATAATTGTATTCCTCTCTAAAAGCATAGCAAACAAAGAAAAATGATGACTTGCCTTTATAGGACGGTTTTAAAAAGTACCAACCTTGTATTGAGGATTGTCTCGCTTGCGAAGAAGTTCCATGCCAAATGCCTAGTAAACAATATAGCACAAGTTAGTGACTCATTAAGAAAAAAAAGAAATGGAGCCAACTTCAATAGCAGTTCCAGTCCATAACTTACCTTCTCATAGAAATTGATAGCGCGATCAAGATCTCCAACTCGAAGCATTACCTGGCACAACGGCTCAGGTGTAGGACCTCTTTCTATAAGCTCAAACTTGTAACCATCAGGATCTTCAATAAAGGCGATTACTGATTTCCCTCCTTTTACAGGACCTGGCTCCCTTGTTACTGTTCCCCCCTTAGCTTTAATAAGATCCACTGTCTTTGCAACCTGCAATTTTGTAGCATTGAAACATGCCAAAATAGTTCACATTCACATACAAAACAGTAATAAACAATAATAAAATATAGAAGTGCTAATGTGATGTGAACATAATGGTTAGCTTTATCACGTAAAGGAAGTGAGCATTGTACTATGCCACAGTAGTTCCGTGCCGTACAAACCAAATAGAAGATTTTGCATTTCGCTACGAGGACTTTGTCCTATACATGAACATCTGTTACAGAAAAATAATGAAAAATTCTAATTCCTCTATATTTAGTCTAAATTAAAAAATGCTTAGTTTGATTTATGCATCAAACTGCAAGTGCACCAGAGGCACCTAAATCTTTTATGTGCCATTCAATCTTTATGAAGTCCTTTTATGCAGAAGGAATTGAAATCCATATTGTGGGTACTAAGATTGAGACTAGTAATGTCACAACACAATTGTCCCTAACATAACAAGGTTTACAAGGAAAGTGCATGAACCTCCAAGCATGGTTATATGTAATAACAAATAATAAAAGTGGAAAACACAGCTGGTTAAGTGCACCACATTGAGATAACTCTTCATTTATGTTCAGATGGGTTTGAGTCTATAATGAATGTGAACTAGCCACTCTTTAATCAAATAAGGGCCTTTATTTTCTTTAAGAGGCAACAAAACTATGTTTCACATTTGGCGGTTCAGTGTGTGGCAGCTACAAACCTGGGATCAACCTTGTCCAAGAATGTATTAAATAAACCATCCTTAATCCCATATGGAACATTTTTCAACTTTATAAATAATAAAATTATATTGCATGTGCATCCCAAAGTGCTGAACCTCAATAAAGAGCACCAAAAGATATACAAACTTACATCCTCAACTGCAATTCCAAAATGACCGAAACCTGTCCCAATGTCATAGCTTTCCACACCATAATCTGTCAGTAAAAGTAGCTTTGGCATGTTAGTAGCAATAGATGGAGGCATGTTACGCAAAGGATAGGGATACAGCAAAGGCATTTTTTTTTATATATAAGAAGCTTACTGTAAGTGAGCTCCACGACAAAATGCGAGTCCTCAGGCCCGTACCCCAGGAAAGCATTGGTATACCTCTCCTCCGGGATGTCCCGCTTCCGCAGCAGTTTCATCCCAAGGCACTCAGTGTAAAATCTTGAGATAGAGAGTTGTAAATCCCATCAAAAGATTGACAAAACAGTATTTCAGCCAGAACAATCCGTGACAGGCACCAGGATCCTACTTGATCGTCTTGTCGAGGTCACCAACGCGGTACACAACATGGAGCAGGCGCCTCCGGTCCTTCTTGACCCACTCCATGGCCTCCTCTGGGCCGACCACCTGCGCCGCCGAGCCGCCCCCAGCCTCAGCGCCAGCGCTCAGCCCACGCCTCGCCAGCCTCGCGGGCATGCTCACCCCGGCCATCCTTCCCCCGAAGAGGCCCTCGCGCCGCGCGACTGGAAGAGGAACCGATAAGAAAACATCACAACGGAGGAATCAATAAGATCAACTATTAACAGCCGGAGAGAGATGAGTGCGTACCAGAGACGGCGGGGACGCGGAGACGGGAGGCAGCGAGGTGGAGCGAGGAGGAGGCAGCTGCGGCAGCGGCGAAGGGGAGGGGGAGGAGGAGGCGGGCCATCGTCGTGGCGGCAGGGGCAGGAGGGATTTGGGGAGGACGAGGAGGAAGCACGGGAGGAGAGAGGCCGCTCCCCCTATCCTGCCGTCCGGCTCGCGGCTTCGATCTGTCGGACCACGCGGTGGGTGGGGCCACCGCGGCGAGGATGCTTGCCGTTTGCGTGGTTTCTGTTTTCTTTTTCGTCCGTTTTTTTTTTCAAAAAACAAAACTGAAAAAGATTATTTGCTCAAGAATGCATTTCATCAAGCAAATAAATATGTCCCAGCCTTTAAATCCCAAGATGTATTTGGCATTTGATTATTGTGTACCCTACCGCAAAAAGCAATATCAAGACCATATTAATAAATGCAAAATATGATATTAAAAAACAAAAATAAGCAACAAAGAATATAAAGTTTTATAATTATATGTTAATTTCAAAAAAAAAAACAAAACAAAAGAACTTGATGCAGACGTTATATGAGGATGTTTGGCAAGCTGAATAGATTCAATTTCTATTCAGGACGAGTTTATCAAACTGTAAAATCATGGAATATTTTAACCTTGAGTTGGATTAAATGGTTTCAATTTTTTGCGTTGCGAGGTTGGAACAGCCAGTTTCTCATCGATTTGCTCATCCGATTTCTTATTTACCTCTGCCCCAGTCGATCATGTATATTTGTAGTTGTCGTCGTTACAAGCTTGAGATAGATATTCCCTTTGTCTTAAATTACTTGTCATTTTGATTCTTTACCAGATTTATTGTTCTGAATCTGAACAACATATATGTTCAAGTTAAGAGAATGTTTAATAAATCTAGATAGTAAAAAATAGCTCCAGAATAACAAGTAAATTGAGACGAAGAAAGTAGTATATAATATGTAGCTTGAGCACCGCTAGGGAACCCTCCTGTCTTCTTTCTCTCTTTATCCATCAGTCATGAACTCATCAAATATTTTCTTTATGAATTATTTTTTTTGTTCAAAAATAATTGAAGTTTTATCTCTCGATATGAGGAGACCTGAAAAAGATGAGTTACAGAAAATAAGGAGAAAAGAGATAGAGATATAAATATATTTGAAAGAGATAAAGCTGTATCAGAAAGTGAGAATGACAATTATTTTGAAAAAAAATGAACAGTGCTAGATATAAAATATTTTAGGACGGAGGAAGTATGTGACAAGTTTAGTTGATATATTAAATTATAGTTATTAAAATATTTTTTATGTAAAAACATTGCAGAAAACCCAAGGGCAAAGTTGGTTAATACGTTACTTTATTCCTTTTTAAAGAATTAGAATCTATATAGAGTACGAAATGGTATCACAAATGTATCTGATTGAAACTGAGAAACGTTTCAACATAGAATCTGAAATTGTACCAGACCAATCCTAAGTAGCTATTTGGTGTCATATGTGTCAAAGAGGAAACTCCTAATACATTCACGAGTAAATTTATTAGCTTCGGTAATCTCATAAACTTATTGTTGTAAAATAAATATGAGATTAATGTTTTTAAAAAATCCATTGAGTGTTTGATCCTAACAAACCTCATAAACAATTAGAAAATAAAGAGTAATGATCAGTCTTGGCCTAAAATTTCTTTTTGTTTAAATACAGTGTCAACTTCCTTTTTAACAGAAGCATGTGTCCAGCATTTTAGATTGTACCTTAAGTTGCTCTTAGACCTTGACTCACTCAAAATTTAAGAGCGAATCACCCTTTGTTCATTTAAAAAGTTATATCCATCGGTTTAAAAAATATATCATTCTATTCTAGAAAAAAAACATTCTAACTATCAAGCATGTTGAGATTTATAGCAAAAATTATATAATTTTTGAAATGTAGAAGTAGAAATGTCATCTTCAAAATGTAATTACATGTTCTGCCTTTTTTCCCCATTTTATTTTGAAACAAACGCCTGAAGCATCTAGGCCTTGATTAATGGTTTTGGTAGTTAATAAAGACTCATATTTTTTTTATTATGATATATGAAGAATACTCAATTATTTATGATCAACCTATTGATATCAAATAAAGTGAAGGAGGTGGCTCAAGGCAGGTATAAAATAGGTTTTCTATTTTTACCGGTCATAAGGTGCTTAGAGAGGAAAATGACTGGATTGTTAGTATAGATGTCACACTATTAAGAGGGGGTGATGTTCAGTTGCTTAATGCATCTTTAGCTGCCACCTTGTGGAAAATATTGAAACTCCTCAAAATATTCCATATTGAGATAGCTCCAAATGCTCATTGAAAATTCTATGAAGAAATGGTCCAAATATTCCTTGATGAAAAAATTCATTGAAAATCTTTTGTTGGAGTCCCCCCCCCCCCCCCAAACTTTCTTGAAATATATGTTGTTCTGGGGTTGGCGGTTTGACTGCCAGCGTTCGGAAAGTTTGTGGTGGAGGTTCCTAGGGTGGTCTGACCGCGCAGTCTGACCGTGGTGCCCGGACGGTCTGACTGTCCTTGTCTAGAGAATTTTGCTCTCTATGACCTTGTGGCGGTCTGAACATCAGGAGCGGTCGATCTGATCGCATGGGGTTCACGATTTGACTGTGTACATAAAAAAAATTATTTCCTCTGTGACCTTGTGGTGGTCTGACCGCCATCGTCTGAAGAATTTCAAACCTCGGTCAAACTACCCGTTGGGCTGCTGACGGTCTGGCCGCCAGAGGGACGCGGTCTGACCGTCAACACAAAGTTCAATAAAGGCTACTTTTCAAAGCTATGGCTATATATGAAGCATCTATGCCTTAATTAAAGTTTTGGTAATTAATAAAGACTCATTTTATCATGGATCATCTTATATCAAGATTAATAATTCATACATGATCAACTCATAAATATAAAAGGAAGTGAATATGGCGACTCAAGGCAATGGTATAATATAGGTTTTCTATTTTGCCAGTTATAAGAAGCGTAGAGAGAAAAGTGTCCGAATTGCTAGAATAGGTGTCGCCTTATTAAGAGGGGCAAATGTTTTATCGCTTGACGTTTTGTTAGTTGTCACTTTGTGAGAAATCTAATTCCAAATCCTTGTTGAAATCACCTCTAAATATTCATTGAAAATCTTTATGAAAAATGGCCCAAAATATTTCTCAGAATATCCTATGATGAAGAATCTCCAACAATCCCTTGAAAAATCCTTTTTTGGAAAACCACAAAAAAATGTCGTGAAAAATTCCTATCGAGGAAGGGCTGGCAGTCTGACCGCTATCATGTGGCGGTCTGACTGCCCACGTCCAGAGAAGTCTAAAAGATGGGTCTCATTGGTGGTCTGACTTGGTGCCCCCCAGTCTCACCGCCAGGCCTTCGCGGTTGGACCGTTGGCATGTGGTGGTTTGACCGCCCACATCTAAAGAAGTCTGAGAAATGTATCATTGCGGCGGTGTGACCGTCTTGTGGCTGCGATATGACTATCGTGCCTGAGCGGTCTGACCATCCTCATCTAGGGACTTTGGTTTCCATATGTTTGTGGCGGTCTGACCATCAGCCAACCCTGTTCCAACCGCTAGCTTTCAAACATATTTGAATGCCAGTCAAAGTAGCCGCTGGCGGTCTGACCGCCAAAGGGTCGTGGTCTGACCACCAGCTGTGCAGTGTACTTCAACGGCTAATTTTTGGTGCCTTGACTATATATAGCATCTCTACTCGTGTAAGGAAACTTTCTTGACACCTTGAACTGAATACTTGAGCTATATGAGTGAAAGTTGCCTAAAGGAGGGTGAATATGCAAATACTCCTGCGAACCACTAATTAAAACAATTAGTTTAGACACAGACCAGACTAAGACGCAAGTGTCGGCGTCCTAGTCCGGGCTGGCGTCTTAGTCCGCTAGGGTTAGCGTCTAAGTCCGGGTCCTGCACACGACAGATAGTAGAACAAGCTCTAGATCGATATCTATGGAACAACAAATAAACTAGGAGCTAGAGACAAGTTATGGCAAGTACTAACAAGCTTAAAACAGTACAAGAGAGCTAGTGAACAAGCTACACAAGTAATTTAAGCGAGACATAATAATATGATATAAAAGTGAATATGAACAACAAGAGCAAGAACAAGCACACAAGACACAATGACTTGTGCACCAAAGTTCAGTCCCACAAAGGAATCTATGTCTCCATTGAGGAGTCCACAAAGGGCCGGGTTGCTCTCAACCCTAGAACCTTTTCTAAGCAACCATAAAGGTCAAGCTCGGTTTTCCACTATGAATCCTTTGCAAGGAGGGCAATACAAACTTCTTGGGTCTTTAACCACAAGCTTGGGAGCCCCGGGCGACGCCTGACCGTCTAGGGGATGAATCCCCAAGAGTAACAAACACAAGTAATACCAATAGTGAAGAGAATCCGAAGTGCTCCAATGCAATATGAGGTGGCTCACTCAAATCCTCACAAATCTCCTCTCAATCCCTCAAGAATCGGAGTAGCATGTTTGGGGGAGAGTTGGAGAAGCTCTTGAGTGCTCAGATGTGTTTTTTAGCTTTGGAGAGTGGCCAACCGAGCAATGGGAACGAAAGGGTGTATTTATAGGAGGGGAGAAGAAAAGAGCCGTTGGCAGTGTCAGACCCGGCCTAGTCCGGTATCAGGGCCCGGACTAGTCTGGCCCTGCTGTTCAAAAATAACACGGACGCTCAACCCAACCCCCAAAATGGCTAAGTGTTAGTGACCCGGACTAGTCCGGAAACATCCGGCTTAGTCCGGATCAAGCAACTCTCCGAAGGAAAACCTTTCTGGAATGACCCTGACCCGTCCTAGTCCGGCCAAAGGCAGCTTAGTCCGGATGGGTCATCAACCAGGCTTAGTCCGGGACTAGTCGGCCTAGTCCGGATCAACCCAAGTCCAGACCAAAACAATCCCGGGTTAGCTCTGAGCCAGCTTAGTCCGGCTGAAGCCGTCCTAGTCCAGATTCCTCTGTTTCCCGGCTTAGTCCGAATTTTGGCGGCATAGTCCGGCCAGTCCGATTCCAGAACCAAACATGTTCTGTTTTGGACCAAGCTGACTTAGTCCGCCCGATTCTGGACTAGTCCGCGTCCCAGAGAAATTCAAAGGAAGTTAAGGGTTTGGGAATGCAATATGGTGTTAGAAATTAGAGCACTTGGTCAATTTCACCACTTTCTTTGTTGTGTCCCTCTTGATAGTATGGTATATCTATGACTCAAAAAGTAAGAATAAGAGCTAGGAGTCTTCGATTCCCTTCTTCCTTTTTCCTTTTCATTTTGGAGGGTCGTCTTTAATTTATGATATATTCGCACTGCTCATATACTTAGCAAATATCATTAGTCCTTTAATTGTTCATCATTAATCAACTAAAACCCACACGGAGGCCTAGATGCACTTTTAATCTTCCCCTTTTTGGTGATTGATGGCAATCAATTAAAGCTTACATATGAGATAAAAAAAAATTTTATTCCAACAAATATATGTAGAGCTCCCCCTAAATTTATGCATCAATGAGTCATACAACAACAGTTCATATGCATACTCGAACATCAATTTTGAGAGCTCATTCATATATTTCTTGCAATCGTGGGGTGCCTAACAAGTGTGATCAAGTGATATACATGAGTGAATAAAAAACAAGTGCATACAAATAGTCAACCATCATCGATCGTCAATACATAACATTCATAGATCATAGTCATTACATAAAGGTCACAAATATGTCTTACAAGGTCTTACATAAGCAAATGATGACATAGAGGCACACCACACATAGTCTCAACAATACAAATTTTCAAAAATAAAATAAGTCCATGATCAACAACTAGAGATAACTTTCTTCTCCCCCTTTGGCATCAAGACACCAAAAAGGAAAAAGAATGGTGGAAGAACTCGATCACTCGCTCCCATTCTACTCACTACCACTAGGTTCACCCTCATCATCCTCATGGCCATTTCCATCCCCATCATTCTCACCTTCACTCGCACCAACAGCACCGGTAGCCTCCTCTATGTCCTTCTCGGTGATGCCAAAGTACTCGGAGTCTTCCCTAGTAAAAGAAAGAGCGGGATCCTTATAGTGGCGTGGGGGAGAGTCATCGTCATCGGAATCGGGTGGAAAACGAGCTGGACTGAAGTTGTACTTGGTAGAGAGTTGCTTGAGGGTCCTTGTGTTCTTCTTCCTTTCTCTCCTCTCATTATCTAGCTTCATGTTGGCATCACGTCCAAGACAAAACAAGTTGGAGAGGAACTTGAAGAGAGTTTTGCTACCTCTAGAAGAAGATGGAGCTACTGAACTAGAGCTCTCACCTCTAGTAGACCGGGAAGAAACCAAAGACACTGGCTTCTGAGGCCTCAAGGGCTTGTGAGGCACATCCTTGACAAAGGTGAGCTCGCTGACTTCCTCGATCATCTTCATAATGTAGGGTCCATAGCAACAAGACTGAGCGGGAGTAATGGATATGGTATAGATCTCCTCCCAAATGAAGTCAAAAGCATTGAACTTTGCTTTCCCACGGAGCCTAGCAAGCAAGTTCTTCAAGTTGGTGGCAACAAATGAGGTGTCTCCATCTCTTGGTCCAAGGGTCTTCCTCACACATCGGTTGAGAACCGTGAAGAACGGAAGAAAGCCATGAACATTTGGAGGAGCCGCTGCAACTCCTCTCTCATACATGGAAAACATGTCATCTGGGCTCATCACTGTCTCCTCATGAATGCGCTTGGATGACTTGAGGCTTTGTTGGAGACCAAGAATGTTAGCAAACCTCTTGTAGGTGACAGTGTATTTCTCACCGTTGGTCATCCATGTCATCTTTGGATTGTTACCTTGAGTGGTGAAGTAGACAATAGAGAAGAATTGAGTGATTACTTCCTTGTTCCATGGGTATGAAAGAGCCATCAAGTCATACACACCATGGTGCTTGCAAGCTTCAGCCACTTCTATAAACTCTGGGATGCCTCGGTTCTCCATACCCCCAATCAACCCACTGAGCCTCAATCACAGGAGTTACCTTATGGAGATAGGCGGAAGAGTAGAAATCCGCATGAAAATGACTCCAAAACCGAGGATCAATGGATTCCCTAGGCTTAGCATACAGATCATCATCTCTCATTATTGTTGCTGCAGAGATGTCCTTGGTATAGACCTTGATTCTTCTAGGATGGTTGGGGTCCTCAAGCGGTGGTGCCATGACAAGAGGACCTATCTCCCCCTGAGGGGGTGCCTGCTGCTGCTGCGGGACATCCTCAATCGACTGCTCTTCAATGATATCATAATCATGATGGTGCAAGAGAACATCTCCGGTTGCCGCACTGCTGCTGCTACCTCCACGGGCAAATTTGGGTTTAGGGTGGCGTTGATAGCCGGATATGTCCGCACGCTTCTTGCCCTTGCCCTTGTCTCCATTGTTGGCCATGGTTCTTGAGGGATATCAATTCAATAGATGAGAACAGATGAGAAGGCGAGATCGAAAGATACTCAACAAAAAAAATAATCAAGTGCATGTTGTCAAGAGGCGAACTAAGACACCACAGGGATGGCCTAGTCCGGGTACTGATAGGATAAACTACAAAACTTGTTGTCCTAAGTATCCAGAAAGGGCAGAGAGATGGTGCATTGAGCTAAAGCAAGAAATAGGGTTGTTGACTGGCAGTACCCGGACTTGTACGGGACAGAGCCGTCCTAGTCCGGGTCCTGTCAGTGCCGAACCCTAACAAGTGCTAACCACTCAACCAACCGACATTCCCTAATCATATGAGGTACTAGGTACACAAATGATGTCATTGGGCACATCTACACCATCTACATTGCAAAGAAATCCTAGGGCATATAAGGATTTGAGAAACGAGCAAGGAGGAGGACCCTAGGTACCTTGGGGAGGAGGAAGAGAGCTCCAAAACAATAGGGCCCCGGACTTGGCTGCGCCCCTAGGTGAGATCCCCCCCCCCCCCCCGAAATCTTGATCCACTTGATGGAGGGAGGAGGAGATCGCCGGTGGAGGTCCTTAGGTCGCCGAGTTCGCCTTGGAGGAGAGAGAGGACTAGTGGGAGAAGAAAAGAAAAAGTGTTGATCGAAGGGGTAAGTCCCCAACGGTTATAAGTGAAACCTTGATGCCGGACTAAGACACTAGGGTTGGCGTCCTAGTCCGGCTTCTGACTCAAGCCCGCAGAAAATGACAGGACCGGACTAAGACGCCGACAGGGCCATCTAAGTCCAGCAACTGTTGATGCAGAGAACATATATATGGGCAGAATTTATCCTTTAGGTTGTGAGATCTTATTGATCATATTAGACATAGTTTTTTTGTTTAAAATATTGTTTCATTAAATGAGACCAGTAATCAATCAAACAACTCAACAGTGGTCACATTCAAATCAACGATATATAAGCAATCAAAATTCAAAAGATTTTCAAAAATAGACAAATAATCAATGTTTTGCAATCCTTTTTCTTTTGCAAACATCTATCCTATGCCATATCAAATGTGCAACCTTTCAAGCCACATTCCTAGAATCAATGATATTTAGCTCATTCCTAAGCTCACAAAATCTTTTCTCATCTAGTGGCTTGGTGAAAATATCGGCCAATTGTTTATCGGTGCGCATATGACTAATCAAGATATCCCCTTTGATAGTATGATCTGTCAAGAAATGGTGTCTAATGTCTATGTGCTTTGTGCGGTTGTGATCAATGGGGTTATTGGCTATATTTATGGCACTCTCATTGTCACATAGGAGGGAAACTTTGTTCATAGTGTAATTAAAGTCCTTTAGAGTTTGTTGCATCCATAGAAGTTGTGCACAACAACTACCGACTACAACATACTCCGCTTCGACTGTGGATAGAGCAACAGAATTTTGTTTCTTGGATGACCATGATACAAGGGACTTACCCAAGAATTAGCATGTCCCGGACATGCTTTTTCTATCAACCTTACACCCCGCATAATCAGCATCGGAATAACCAATAAGCTTAAATGCGGTGCCCTTTGGATACCAAAGCCCTAGGTTGGGAGTATGAACCAAATATTGCATAATTCTTTTAACGGCCCTTAAATGGCACTCTTGAGGAGCAGCTTGAAACCTTGAACACATACACACACACTAAGCATGATATCTGGCCTAGATGCACAAAGGTACAGCAAAGAGCCAATCATGGAGCGATATACCTTTTGATCTACTGCATTGCCTCCCATGTCGAGGTCGAGGTGCCCATTTGTGGCCATGGGCGTCTTGATGGGCTTGGCGTTCTTCATGTCAAACTTTTTAAGAATATCTTGAGTATATTTTGTTTGACTTATGAACGTTCCTTCCTTGAGTTGCTTCACTTGAAAACGAGGAAGAATGATAGTTCACCCATCACAAACATCTCAAACCTCTTGGTCATGATAGAACTAAACTCATCACAAAAAGCTTTGTTAGTAGAACCAAATATTATGTCATCGACATAAATTTGGCACACAAATATGTCATCATCAACTCTTGTTGTGAAAAGTGTGGAATCGACTTTGCCAATCTTAAAACCATGATTAACGAGAAAATCTCTAAGGCATTCAAACCATGCTCTAGGTGCTTGCTTAAGCCCATAGAGCGCCTTTTTGAGTTTAAATACATGGTTAGGATATTTGTCATCTTCAAAGCCGGGTGGTTGCTCCACATACACTTCCTCTTTAATTGGCCCATTGAGAAATGCACTTTTCACATCCATTTGATATAGCTTGAAATTATGGTGAGTAGCATAGGCAAGTAATATTCAAATTGATTCAAGCCTAGCTACAGGAGCATAAGTTTCATCAAAATCCAAACCTCTGACTTGTGAATAATCTTTTGCCACTACTCGTGCTTTGTTTCTTGTCACCACACCATGCTCATCTTGTTTATTGCAGAACACCCATTTTGTGCCCACAACATTTTGCTTTGGTCTCTCCACCAAGATCCATACTTCATTTCTTTCAATGTTGTTCAACTCCTCTTGCATGGCCAGCACCCAATCCGGATCACGTAGTGCATCCTCTTCCTTAAATGGCTCAAAAGAAGACACAAAAGATTAATGTTCACAAAATGTAGTGACACCTGATCTAGTTGTTACCCCTTTTTCAATATCACCAAGAATGTTGTCCACGGGGTGATCTTGTTGCACACTTTGATGTACTCTTAGATGTGCAACTTGTGGTCTTGTATCATCTTCATCTTCTCCCCCTTGATCATTGCCATCATCTTGATCTTGATCATCATCTTGTGTGGATGGAGAAGCTTGATTTGATGATGGATCAACTTGATCATCACTTGCATCACGTGGTCGAACATCACCTATGGTCGTTCTTCTCAATGCATCACATGGAACCTCATCACATTTTTGGCGGGATGTGGTGCTCCAACTCGCTTTCCGTCTTGACATGCTCCACAAGGCCTATCTTTCTCAAACACAACATCGGTAAGTCCTAGGATGTGACCCCCTTTTTGGAGCTTATGAAGATTTCTCATACCAACATGGGCAAGCCTTCGGTGCCATAGCCAACCCATGTTAGCTTTCGCTATCAAGCATGTGTCAAGTTCTACTTCGTTCGAGGAAAAATCCACAACATAAAGCTTCCCTTTTAACACACCCTTAAAAGCGAGCGAGCCATCACTTCTCTTGTAGACGGTCACACCCTCATCATTGAACAAACAATTGTAACCCATCCCACAAAGTTGTGAGATGGATAACAAATTTAAGTCAACACTATCAACAAGAAAAACCTTAGAAAGAGAATGCTCGGGAGAAATAGAAATGTTACCACTTCCCAAGACTTTTCCTTTGCTATTTTCACCGAAAGTGATCCATGAGTTTGAGTCACTTTCTTGCAATGTGTTGAACATACTCTTATCTCCGCTTATATGATTTGTGCATCCACTATCAATCACCCAACTTGATCCGCCGGAGGAGTAGTCCTACACCACAAATTAAGCCTTGGTTTTAGGTACCCAATTTTTCTTGGGTCGTTTTACATTAGTAACAAGTACCTTGGGCACCCACACACAAGTCTTAGGACGCTTGTTGCGTGGCCCAACATATTTGGCAAAAACATTTCCATGCTTGTTTCTCATTAGCACATAAGAGGCATCAAAATCATGAAAAAGAACGGAATTCACTCTAGAAGCATTAGCATTGTAATCATAAGAGAAATCATTAGTGACTTTGGGATCTTCTTGCTTCTTTGAGTATGTGCCTCCTTTGGTGAATTTTAGGAACTCCTTTCCATTTTTCACCTCTCTAGCATTGTGCTTGGCACCATGCTTGAAACCAATGCCATCCATGATGTGAGGGTGTCTTGTGTTTGTCTATACACCTCTTGCATACTCAACTTTTTCCTCAACACTTGATTTCTTCTTCGGTTGTGCTTGACTTGTTAGACCTTCAACTTTCTTTTTCAAATCTTTAACCAATTTGACATTAGTAGCACAAGCATCAACATCAACATTGTAGCACCTAGCACATCCTTGACTTGTGGAGGCTTCGGAAGAATGAGGTGCACTTGAGGAAGAAGAGGGTCTAGTGGACCAAAGGACATCAAATTGCACTTTAAGTTCCTCATGTTCCTTTTTCAAGACAACATGTTCGCCTTGAAAAGCAACATTTGAGTCCTTAAGACTAGTAATAGTCTCCTTGCTTTTAGCAAGTTCTTGGTCCAACACCTCATTCTTATTTTGCTCAAGTTTTAAGAGATTCTCAAGCTCAAGGTTTCTCTCCTTTTCAAGGATGATCAAGTCTTCTTGTTTCTCAAGAATCTCATCTCTTTCTTCCAATTCCTCCACTAGCTTTTTAATCTTGTAGAGAGCACTTTTACTCAACCCTTTAAGTAAGGATTCAAATTCATTATCACTATCATCATCACTTGAGGTGTATTTGGGAGAAGGGGAAGGTTGTGATGATACGCTCTCCTTTGCGATGAAGCACTTGTGGTTGAATCCCTTCTCTTTGTTGAGATTGGAGAAGAGAGTCTTTCTTAATGAAGTCTTGTGGACGACCATGGTTGCTGCATGACCATTGTCATCATCGGAATCCTCATCGTTGGAGTCCCATGTTTTTCCAATGTTTGCTTCACCGGAATATTTCTTTTTGTTGTTTCTTCTATCTTTGTTGTCATCCCTTTCTCCTTTTCTCTCATTTGGACAATTTGTAATGAAATGTTTGGGCTTGCCACACTTGTAGCAATTCCTCTTGGTTCTTGATTTTGACTTTTCCTTCTTATCTCCATGACGTTCTTTTCTCATGAACTTCTTGAATCTTTTCATGAAGAGAGCTATGTCTTCATCATCACTTTTGGAACTTGAGCTTTTATTTTCTTCTTCACTTGAGCTTTCTTCAAGTTTCTTCTCTTTACTTGCTTTGAATGCTATCTCATTGTTTTTCAACATGGCCGCACTTCTAGCAAGATTCTTCACATATTCGGCTTCTCTCTCCATCATTTCTTGATTGATGAATCGTCCAAGAACTTCGTCGGGAGTCATCTTGTCAAACAATGGGTGCTCACGTATCAATGTGCAAGCTGTAGGATTCCTCACGGTAAAAGCTTTAAGCATCCTTTTGCACACTTCATGATCGGTCCAAGCTTTGCTTCCATAGGATCTAACTTTGTTCACCATGACCTTGAGGTGGTTGTACATAGCTTGAGGACTTTCATTGTCCTCAATTACAAACCGTCCCAACTCTCCTTCAATCAACTCAATCTTGGCCGCTTTTATTGTCTTGTTACCTTCATGGGCCATCTTGAGTGTATCCAAAATTTCCCTGTCAACCTCTAAACCATCAAACTTGTCAAATTGCTCTTGGTTCAAGGATGAGAGAATGATGGCGGTTGCTTGAGCATTGCGATGAATGTCATGTTGTTGCTCCGTTGAGAGTTCTTCATCATCATCGCTATCCGGCAGCTTAATACCTATGGTCACAATTTTCCAAAGACTTGGATGCACCGATATTAAATGCAACTTCATGTTTTGCCTCCACTTGATATAATGCGTCCCATCAAAATGAGGCGGCTTACCCATGTGGATGGTCATGAAGTTGGAGTTAGGATTTAAACGATTGTAATCTAAATGAATAGCATGGAATTTCTTATCTTCCTTTTTCTTCTTGTTGGTGTTGGTAAAGGAAGCACATCCATCACTTCAGTCGTTATCAACATTGGTGGTGCTTTCTCTTGGCTTTAAGCTCTTGCCACTCTTGTTGCTCTTGCTTTTGCTGCCATTCTTCTGAACCTTCGGGTTCTTGCCATTCTTGTCATCTCCGGACGTTTTTGGAATTGTTTTTGGATTATCCTCGGGGTTGGTCATCTTTGATCTCCAAGCGGTGAGGCCTTGTAGGAGATACCTGCTCTGATACCAATTGAAAGTTGCCTAGAGAGGGTGAATAGGCAAATACTCCTGCAAACCACTAATTAAAACAATTAGTTCAGACAGAGGCCGGACTAAGACACAAGTGTCGGCGTCCTAGTCTGGGCTGGCATCTTAGTCCGCTAGGGTTAGCGTCTATGTCCAGGTCCTACACACGACAGATAGTAGAACAAGCTCTAGATCGATATCTATGGAACAACAAATAAACCAGGAGCTAGAGATAAGTTACGGCAAGTACTAGCAAGCTTAAAACATACAAGAGAGCTAGTGAACAAGCTACGCAAGTAATTTAAGCGAGACACAATAATATGACATAAAAGTGAATATGAACAACAAGAGCAAGAACAAGCACACAAGACACAATGATTTGTTCACCGAAGTTCAGTCCCACAAAGGAACCTACGTCTTCGTTGAGGAGTCAACAAAGGACCGGGTTGCTCTCAACCCTAGAACCTCTTCGAAGCAACCACAAAGGTCAAGCTCGGTTTTCCACTACGAATCCTTTGCAAGGAGGACAATACAAACTTCCTGAGTCTTCAACCACAAGCTTGGGAGCCCCGGGCGACGCCTAACCGTCTAGGGGATGAATCCCCAAGAGTAAAAAACACAAGTAATACCAATGGTGAAGAGAAACTGAAGTGCTCCAATGCAATATGAGGTGGCTCACTCAAATCCTCACAAATCTCCTCTTAATCTTTCAAGAATCAGAGTAGCAAGTTTAGGGAAGAATTGGAGAAGCTCTTGAGTGCTCAGATGTGTTTTTCAGCTTTGGAGAGTGGCCAACCGAGCAATCGGGACAAAAGGGTGTATTTATAGGAGGGGAGAAGAAAAGAGCCATTGGCGGTGTCAGACCCGGCCTAGTCCCGAGCAATAGGGAGAGTGGCCAACCGAGCAATGGGGACTAGTCCGACCCTGCAGTTTAAAAATAACACAGACGCTCAACCCAACCCTAAAAATGGCTAAGTGTTAGTGACCCGGACTAGTTTGGAAACACTCGGCTTAGTCCGGATCAAGCAGCTCCCCGAAGGAAACCTTTCTGGAATGACCCTGACCCGTCCTAGTCCGGCCAAAGCCGGCTTAGTCTGGATGGGTCATCAACCCGGCTTAGTCTAGGACTAGCCGGCCTTGTCCGGATCAACCCAAGTCCAGACCAAAACAATCCCGGGTTTGCTCTGAGCCGGCTTAGTCCGGCTGAAGCCGCCCTTGTCCGGATTCCTGTAGTTCCCGGCTTAGTCCGGATTTTGGCGTCTTAGTCCGGCCAGTCCGATTCCAGAACTAAACATGTTCTCTTTTGGACCAAGCCGGCTTAGTCCGCCCGATTCCGGACTAGTTTGCGTCCCAGAGAAATTTAGAGGAAGTTAAGGGTTTGGGAATGCAATATCGTGTTAGAAATTAGAGCACTTGGTCAATTTCACCACTTTCTTTATTGTGTCCCTCTTGATAGTATGGTATACCTATGATTCAAAAAGTAAGAATAAGAGCTAGGAGTCATCGGTTCCCTTCTTCCTTTTTTCCTTTTCATTTTGGAGGGTCGTCTTTGATTTATGAAATATTCGCCCTGCTCATATACTTAGCAAATATTATTAGTCCTTTAATTGTTTGTTATCAATCAACCAAAACCCACACGGAGGCCTAGATGCACTTTCAATGAGCCCTCTCCTCACTCACACAAGCATCCATTGATTTCATAGCAAGTGTGTGAGATTCTAGTGCACATTCTTTAGAGATTTGAGCATTGTGCCACTAGTGATTCATCAAGTGGACGATATTGGTTTGTTACTCTTGGAAGTTGCCGCCTCGTACTTGGCTTGGTGGGGTGGAAACCGTGAGCCCTTCAAGAAGATTATGAAGGAGGCCCGATGTTCGTGTAAGAGGTCTTATACTCACCTTGCCGGAGCGATAAAGGATAACTCTAGTGAAATTAAGGTTTGGAGAGGTTCAAGGTATTGATTTGGCTTAAGATCAAGTTTCTCTTGTGTGAACCCTTTTTGTTGGAGAAATGGACACTTGATAGAGAAGCAAGTCGAAGGCTTGAATCCACCTCAACGTGGATTAGGGGTGATCCGCAAGTCACTGAGACCACGTGATAAATTTGTGTCTCTCTCTTTTTTTTCTTGTCCTTTACATTATTAGACATCATGATGATGCATGTCACCTAGGATTGCAAACCTTTAGCTCTCAATCTAGGTGTTATTTTTATTTCCTGCCTTTATTATCTTGTATTATTTTCATATTAATTTGTGCAGATTATTTAGTGTCAAAACTACTTATTCACACTCTCTAGTCGGTATCCTAGATCCTACAATATATACTCCATCCACTCGTACATTTGAGTTTTCTTGACCCTAGGTATTGCATATCTAAGATATTTATGTTCTCTCCTCTCACACATAAACCTTTATTGATTCATTATGCGTGTGTGAGAATCTAGTACTTGGGTGATTTGAGTATTATGACACTAGTGTTTCATCAAGCAAGCATTATCAACTTGTTACTTTTGGTAGAGTGGAAACTATGAGTCATTCAAAAAGATTGTGAAGAGGCCCAATATTCTTATAAGAGATTTTGTGCTCACCTCACCAGAGTGGTAAAAGGCATCACTAGTGGAATTGAGCTTTGAAGAGGTTTGAGGGATTGATTTGACTTAAGATCATGTTGCTCTTGTTTGATCCCTTCTCGTTGGAGAAGTGCATACTTGATAGAGAAGCAAATCAAAGGATTAAATCCACCTCAACATGGATTAGGGGTAATCGGCAAGTCACCGAGACCATGATATAAAATATCATCTCGCTCTCTCTCTTGTTTATTTACTTGCTCTTTACATTTTTAGAAATGATTATGATGTATGTCACATAAGATTGCAAATCCTCGTACTATCAACATAGGTTTAGTTTCAATTACTTGCTCTTATTTTTCTGTCTTTTAATTGTGCATTTACTTGAGTAGGTAGTTTAATTTTTAAAACCGTCTATTCATCCTCCTCTAGTCGGTATCCTAGATCCGATAACGTGATTTTTTCCGGAACATATTAATAAAAAAACAAAGCTAGATTTTTTTTACTATTTCGATTGTTTACTCATTATTTTAATATTTAATATATAAAGTAAACCATCTAAATAATGGAAAAAATTTAGCTTTATTTTATAATAATAAAGAATGCAATAACTTATATTTTCTAACATATTTCATATATTAAGATAGAAAATTCAAAAATAATAGTGAATTAATCATAGTGTGGGTTAGATGTTTTTTTTCTAGAATTGTAGTGTGTACTAGCTAAATTCAATTTTGTTAATATGCTCAATACAAAATCACGTTTTGTTGGAGTGTTGCTGATAAATTTCACTTTTATTTTACACCCCTTAGATAGATGGAAAGGCCATAGTAACCTTATTCCAGAGCAAAATCTTAGTTAGTTGTGCCTCTGCTCCTTTTTCTTTTCATTCTTTTCATTTTTTACTCGATTCTCTTTCCTTATGGATGCACAATATCACGAGCAATCAAAGTATAATTAGATTTCAATATTCATATTCATTGGCATCATGTGAACTCCTAATCTGATCTTATCAATAGTAAGATGATATTCTAAAGATTCAAACAAAGATATGTGACAAAAAAAAAAAAACATATTACACAGGCTTCATCTTTCATGGTTTAGGGCTCGACGCTAAAGTACACTTCTATTTTTTAGAACCATACAGAAGATTGAAAATAAAAGGAGTTTATGGAGGGATATTTTTGGTATTTTGATCACATTTAAAATGATCACAAAACTATAGACTTTGTTAAAATGATCACCAAACCATTACCTCTCCGATAAAATAACCACGAGCTATTTTTTGGACAAAAATACCCTTATCTTTTTTCTCTCTCCCTCTCTCTTTTCTCTCTCCTCTCATCTTTCTCTCGAACCGAAGCACCGCCACCACCCGCTGGCCCTCATTGCGTCGCGTCGTCACCGGAGCCCACACCGGAGCCCACGTCCTCGCCGCATTAACCAGAGGCGGATTCCTCGCCCTCGTCACGGTCGACCGGGGTAGCGTTTGAGCCTGCATCCTCCTGCGACGGAGGCTGGCAGACCCGACAAGGATCAGCGCGATCCGTGGGTGGCAGAGGACGACGCATCCGGTGGGTGGCAAAGGACGACGCTGCCAGTGGGTGGCGGGGGACGATGACGTGGCGCTGCTGGTGGGCGGTGGACTCTAGTTCGACGGGGATGGTAGCGCGGTGTGACTGAGCGAGAATAGGCGGGTGGCAGCACTCCTGTTCGGGAGAGAGAGGAGTGAAGATAAAGAGAAGAGAGAGGGAGAGAGAGAAGAAATGTGAAGGCATTTTTGTTCTCGTGATCATTTTCCGAAGAGATGATGATTTCGTGATCATTTTAACAAAGCCCATGGTTTCGTAGTCATTTTAACGAAACTTTCGTAGTTGAAATATCAAAAATCTCTTATAAAGGATAGTGTTATTCTTTAAAAAAATAAAATACATTCAGAACGCTGTAATAATATAATAAAAGAATACAATGATGAAGTAGCTAGCCAAATATCGAGGACGGTATACTCAATTTTCGATTCGAAAAAGCTGAAAGAACGGCTTAGAGTGGATCCCAACGGCGCGCGGGCAAAATAGCCCCTTCCTCCAGCATAAACCCAACCGCGCGCGGGCTTGCCAAATTTTTTCAATAAGAAAACGAAACAAGAGCTCGCCGCCTACTTCAATCTCTTTCCAAAACAGCAAAACCTCGCCTCGAAGAATCTTTTTAGGCGCCCTCGCACCACCCATCACCACCACCCCCTTCGCGCCGGCGCGGAAAACACGCCTAGACCTAGATCCACTCATCCAGCCATCCGCATTCACCTCGTTTCTCCCTTCTCGCGCCGCCGCCGCCTCCACAGGACCGCGTCGGCAGCGGGATCAGCCGGGCTCGGGAGCGTCCTCTTCCTCGGCTGGTAAGTAAACCCTAGCTTGGTCGGGTGGGTTGTGTCCGTTTACAATCTTTGTGTTTCTGGCAGTGGATCCTCCCATCCATTTGTTTGTCTCTGGTACGGGCGGTTGAACTTGTCGAATTTTTAGCTGATTCAATTCCTGCGCTGCGTTGGGTGTTCGCGGTGTTTAGTGCGAACTTTCTCCCTACATTTTCGGTGCGCATGGTAGTCTCTCGGAGATCGAGGGCATAGGGAGAAATCCCAGATGCGAACCCGACGTTCATCTGAGAAGCTTTAATTCATGTATCAGTAAGTTATCTGTGAGGATGTTAAGGCTTCGTTTTTCTTCCCTGTCAATAATTTTTCAGAGGATAGCTGCGTACGCCTTACCTTTACTGGTTGGCCAGTGTTGCCTAGTTTGCATGGTGCTCTCGAGTGCAGGGGTACCTGTGTAGCATGTTAGTTCTGTGGTACAGTACAGCTTATTTGCCTCTAGATTTCATGGATTTGAATATTTTATTTTTCTTTAAAAGTTCTAAACGTTCATTCTTAGCATGGGGTCTGAATCCATAGTGTACCTTAACTTTGTTCTGTCAATTTATTTGCAGGTTAGGCCGTGGTAATATTAAACATTGTGGGGATTGATTGACACAGTCAGCTTTAAACATCCTGCTGTATTTGCATCTGTTTCCGGAATAACATATATCATGGGGTCTGAATCCACACTACCCCTCAAGAAGCATGAAGAGGATAAGAATGATCCTGAGGCCTCACAAGTTGTGAATTGTGAGTCATCCATCACTGAAGAGGTGAAAAAGAGTCTGACTGAGGAACCTTTTCTGCTGGTTTGTGTGGAAAATAAGGGAGGCACAAAATCTATTGATACAGTTTGTGATCCTGAGTTCTACAAGGATGATGTTGCTGAGGCTGTCACTCCAAGGGCAGATATACTTGAACTGATAATAGCTACTGAGTCACCAGATGACAATCTTTCAGTTGGTTCTGAGACACCACGTGAAAGTATATTTGATCCTTTTGCTCCAGGAGCAGAGGAGGTTGCCTGTGCACCCAAGAAGAAAGTGTTCGGAGGTGCAGAAGTTCTGTCTCGCAGGCAGCTGAATTTTGAATCTGGTGACTACCCGGTTAAAAGGTTGAGTTTTGGTTCAGATGATGCTGAAGAGGAGGATCAATATCTTCTAGTGCTTGAGAATATGATCCTTGATCTAATTATGCCAAATGGTTTCCTTTACCAGGCGGAGAAAACTAAAACTACTCCGATAGATTTGAGCCCTAAGACACCTGATTCAAAGCCTCTGCTCACTGGCATTGCAACCACATGCCCAGATGCTCCTATGAGGTCATCTCTTAAAGCGCTTAAGCTCAGCCCAAGCATTTGTCGCAAGATTGACTTTGATTCTGTCAGTGATTCTGTTTATCATGGGTCTTCGGTTGCCAGAGATAATAATTGACTTGTTTCCCCCTCTAGTGTGACAAGTAATGACCTGTATATTTTGGGGGTGAATAATGCATCTTGATGATCAGCATTAGGCACAGTATTTAGGCTTCCTACATCTCTGTGTTGTACCATATGGCAGTGTGGTAGCTTAGCTTACTCTCTACCTGTAGGGATTGATGTTAAAGAAGTAGCAAGCAGTTTAAGTTATACATGTAATCTATGCCTGGTTTTTATTTTTAACTGGGCTAGTGTTACCTCCTAGTTTTTATATGTATGTATGTGGTGCCTGACCATGTGCTTTTGTAAATCGTAGATGATTGGTCTGATTGAACTGATGCAGCTGCATATTCTTCGTGGTCGAATCTTTTTCCTTGATTATTGTCCGAGTTTCAGTATGACTGCAGCGGCAAATATGCCCCTGTTACTAACCATTCTTATATGTGAGTTTAGTAAAAACTGCAGAGTCGATTTGCTCGTCCCATGTGTATGCTTTGCAGTCCTTCCTGAATATGTTGTGTTGGCGAATGATTGGCTGGATAAATATGTTGGTGTTTTTGCAATGTTTGTTTATATATTTCTTTGCTATCTTTTCTTGGCTTATAATAAGCATATTACCTACTTGTTCTGAACTCAGAATTGTAAAATGTGCCAGAAGAACAGGGCAAACACAAGCCATAGACTAACGTCATCAGAATGCTTATAAGTGAGGTCGCTTGCTCATGTTTTGTCTCTAATGCCGGTTTGGCTGGTAGTAAAATCTTTTTTTATATATAATGGGTAGTAAAATCTTTGAGACTGACATGCTATGTCTCAAGGCTAACAGGGCAGAAGTGACAATCAGAGCAATCATGTTGAGAGCTTTATGCTCTTTCTGAAGGTCGGGAAGAAAGGCTCAACAGCGTCGCGAATTCGCCATGCCACTTGTCAGTAATCACCAACAGCAGAGGGCAGTAGGATGGACCGCTGTAGGTCGCAATCTCACGATAGCTACCAGATTATCATTGCCATCCAAGAAAAATAATTGAGGATAATGTGATGATAACGTACACGGCTAGTTTGCCGATAACCAGTTGGCGTGTCACTGCATCGTGGGCCCGCGCTATCATACAACGGCTTCCCGCCGCGGGCGTTGTTCATCAGATGCAGATGCTGCTCTCCCCACGGTCCCCACCCGCCGCCACCCTCCTCGGCGCCACCGCGTCCGCAGCCTGGGCGCCGCCGCTTCCCACACGCCGGTCGGTTAGTCCTTCGGCAGCCTCGGCTTCGGCGTCCGCTGAGTTCCCAGGTAACTTTCTTCATTCCTCTGTCAAAGATTGCATCTTTTTTTTCCCGGGTAAAAGATTGTATCTTTGGATGGAGATGCTACCATGGGCATCCAGGGAACGAGATGTGGTGCTCTCGAAGCAATATTTGTTGAAAATCGATATCTCCTGCTCCATGAGGCCTGAGCTTTTGTTGATGCAAAGATTGAATTTTGCCTGAACAACTCCAGGTTGACAGTACTGAAACCCGGAACAAATGCAGGATCCGTTCCGGACGGTGCACGGATGCTGCCCCGGCGGCGGCGGCGCCGGAGCGTGGCCGGCATCGACCAGGACGAGCTCGTCGACCCGGATGCCCTTGCCGACCCAGACAGCAGCTTCTACGAGATCAACGGTGTGAGGCTCCACCACAAGGTTTGCAGCCATGAGATTGGGGAATCATCATCAGGTGGCCAGTCATCTGATGCCACCGTGACAGATGCCGGCCGGAGTCAGATTGGCATTCCCATAGTGCTTCTGCACGGTTTTGGCGCGTCGGTGTTTTCCTGGAGCCGTGTCATGCGGCCGCTCGCCCGCATAGCTTGCTCCAAGGTTCTTGCCTTCGACCGGCCAGCGTTTGGTCTCACGTTCCGGGCTAGCTGGCCCCATGACGACACCAAGCCTCTCAATCCCTACTCCATGGCATTCTCGGTCATGGCCACGTTGGCATTCATCGACTACATTGGAGCTGAGAAAGCCGTCCTTGTCGGGTACTAATATGTGCATTTCACATCCTATGTGGATTGCTTTGTATAACAGAAGTATGAAATTAATGTGTATAATGATCATGTAGGCACTCAGCAGGTTGCCTTGTTGCGGTGGAAGCATACTTCGAAGCACCAGAACGGGTGGCTGCACTTGTGCTAGTTGCACCAGCAATATTTGCACCGAGGAAGGGTGTGAAAGAGAGTGGTTCAGGGGAACAAGAAGGGAGAACGCAGGAGGGATCCACAGATGAAAATTCTTCTCAGAATATATTTACTAGAATTTGGGGAGGATTTCTTGAGCTGTGTAAGCATGTTGCAGGGCTTGTTTTGAAGATGATAACGGCAGTAAGAGATGTGGTTCGATCTTTGTATCTTAAAGCTCTTGTTGCTCTTCTTCGATCATCATTAGGCACGATGCTGGTAAGCTGGTGTTCTTGTCTAGACATAATTACTAATTTTGTCGTCAGTCTCTAATTCCTAAAAGGTCTTGCTGCTAACTTCGTATTTTATTAGATATACTGGTTTAACATTGACATTGTTTTACACTTGAGTTGGGTGATTAATTGGCTAGTTTTTGCTGTCTTGTATAAGCAAACAGAATGCCTATCCCAATTTGCTTGGGATTAAAGGCTTAGTTGATGTTGTTGTTGTTGTTGTATAAGCAAACAGGATAGCAGGTCGGTGCTCCCGTTTCATTTCATTTTTTACTTCAAAGTGGCTTTTTCTTTCTGTTCTACTAACTAAGTAACTAGCTTGATATTCTTTCTTGGACCCTGTTAGGATATCTACGATGGTAACTTTAATCTCAGTCCTTAAGTTCTGTAGGTGTCACAAATCCTAATGTACATACAAGGGAATTCATGCTCAAATTACAAAGTTTTTAGTGGACGTGCATTTATGCATTCTTTTCATGATTGAACTTCTGTGACCTAGATAAGATGGATCATGGATAAATTTGGTATATTGGGCGTCCGTAATGCATGGTATGACCCAAGCAAAGTAACTGATGATGTCATACAGGGCTACACAAAGGTGAGACTTCTATGCTGCAGTCAAGAAAACTTCCTTGTTATCAAATACTTGTTCATGTTTAACATGTGCAATCACTGTGTTTCTTGTTAGCCGCTGAGATCCAAGGGTTGGGAGAGGGCTCTTGTGGAGCACACCATATCCATGATCGTAGATTCTTCATCCATGTCAAGAACACCAGTTTCAAAGAGGCTTTCAGAGATATCATGCCCAGGTTCTGTTCTATCCCTGCAACATGCGTTTTTCAGTCTTCCATGGAGAGGGCTTCTTTTAGTTTTCATCAAAATATGTACAATTAACAAGACCAGTACAGTTGTCTTGATATATTTTAACTGGTTCTACAATTATACTAAACTTTTGCTTATTTTTGGAAAGTAAATGTGTCGATATATTTTATTTGGAAGTAGAGTTATGGAGTTTGTGACTGCTTCTACTATTATGAAGTTCTTTTTTTAGGCGGATGCTTTTATGAAGCTTTGACTTTGTGACTGGTAAACAATGTACTATCTGAATTCTGAATAGAGCTGTCTTAATATTGCAGTGCTAGTGGTGACTGGTGACACCGACCGCATTGTTCCTGCTTGGAATGCTGAGCGTCTTGCGCGCGTTATACCTGGAGCAAAGTTTGAGCTGATCAAAAGTTGCGGCCACTTGCCCCAGGAGGAAAGACCTGAAGAATTCCTGTCAGTTGTTGAGAGGTTCCTAAGGACAGTATTTGGAGCACCGGAACAAGTTCTCCAAGCAGCTGTATGAACTACGTATGATCTGTACTTTGAAGAAAGGATGTATATTGGTTCAATGAGTAGGGACAAGAAGATAAATGACACTAATAGAAGAGACCAGCTAAAGATTGGTCAACTCATATTGAGGGAAGCCTACATTACATTGAAATGGTAGTGTAAGACGGTTGTATCAATTCCATTCGCTCGTGTATATATCAGCTTTAATAAAAAAAAATCTTGCATCTACAATGTGAAGCCTACATTACATCTTCCTCCATTGACTCCTATTACTCAGTAATAGAAGTAGCAAATTAATTGATTCTTTCAATGCCGCAGTCTTATAGGTCCTGATCCACATCCTCGTAGGACTACTCCAAATGGGAGTTTCATTTTCAATAAATATGGTATCACATAAGTAAGTAAATCTGATGACATAACACTAAAATTATATATATAGAGAGAGGAAAAGGGTTTCATATAGATAAAACTAGGTATACATGATTTTCAAAACTTTAAACATAATAAAACTAGTATTAGAGGAGGAAGAGTTTCATTTTATCCTATAGCCAACCAATGAAAGACAATTCTAAATATTATGAAACACTCAAATAAAACTATGCATTAAAGAGGCAGTTTCATTTAAAATTAAAAAAATGATGCATCACTTTTAAAAATAATAAAATGGACCATTGGGACAAACCTAAGGCTGATCTATCTAAATACATAGTTTTCATCTGATAATTTCATAGACAAGACATAATAATAAATTATTACATCAAAATTAATTAAAACATATTTAGATAAAACTTTATGCTCTCAGTAGGAGTTTTTCAAATAGTGTCAAATGAATTCTATCCCTATAAAACCCCTTTTCTCTCTTTCGTCTTAATTATGATGTCATATCATAATTTTTAGTGACGTGACACCTAGTTAATGTTAGTGAAACTTTCATTAAGACTGGCCTAATAGGTAATAAAATGCAAATTTGAACCAGATCCCAAAGTTAAAAAGAAAACACACATATACCATTAAAGAAATTAGGTGTATATAAAATCTCAACCACTCATTATACATTATATTTGCAATTGTTAAAAAAAAACATATCTACAAAAAATTGTATAGAAAGGGTAGACACTGGGATTGCCAGAAACATTAGATTCATATATACTGATCTTGAACCATAGAGTTTTACAGACCTAAAATGATTGTATTTGAAAAAAAAAAAAATCTATCTCACAAATACAATAATATAGTTACAGTAGCTTCTCTAAATTCTTTGTGTGAGATTATTCCCTCCAATAAGTGGACAGATTGAGAATTTGAGATCACTGCCACGTCTTGTAATACTCCTTACTGGCTGTGGTACATAGAAATTTCTGCAGTAGACATCAATGGATAAGGTATCATGTCAACCATTGTACCATGTAATGGCTGATTAGTGATCCTCTGCAAGAGTTCTATTTGATAAGTTTTTTGGTATACAACATTGTTGTTGAACCCATCATATCATCACCGAAACCACAGGCTTCAAAAAAAGGCCTGAAAAGGTACCGAAAAATAAATAAATATAACCATACATTATCATAGATCAAGTGATACAGTTTTACATTTACTAAAACAATATGGCAAAAAGAAAAATATAAAACGCGTACAAGACCTCCCAAATTAGATAAAAAAAGGTCATACCTCTCCTTTTCTGTACACAATGCAGAAATGTCATATATACCTCTGCTATGTAGTATCCTGCAGACATTTTTCCAACAGCTGAATATTAGAAGAAGCTCTAACTTTCAACAAGAAATCAATATATTGCAGCTTACTGTACTGATTACGAAGTATTTTACAGTGCTTAAACTTTGTGTGATGTTTTAAGAATAGTTGGTTTACATATATCAACAATTGGAGTTGAACACATAATATGGCTTATCATCGAGCCACGAGACAAATAGGAGTTTATAATCGAGCCCCAACATGAGTTGCTGCCCATACTAATGTATTCAATAGCTAAGAGAAGCACCTCACTTTTGTTTCTTTTTTAAATTCTTTTTCATTTAGTAGTTAGTTTTTGAAACCGCACACAGTACCTCATGTTTCCGTGCGATCGTTTTGTTCCTTTTATCTAATAGGACATAGATGCTTTTATTTTGAGAATTTGTGTACTTAACAAATACGATCATATGCTATCATTCATGCAATAAGCATTTCTATGTTACCTTGTAATTTTGTCAACAATCTTTCGACCAATCCCTCTTCTCTGTAATGATGGATGTACCTGTAAGTTACTGAAGATAGTCATATGAACACAGGCCAGGCAGCTCCATATGAACAGCATTTTACTCGTTCATTTTATTTTGTTTTTTGGCAGGGAAGGATAAGGATTGCATTTGATTCAGTCATGCATCAATTAGACACTTTGATGACTGAGATTCTGTTCTAATCAAGTCAGACACGTTTGCTAGGTTACACCAATGCCATATAGGAGATTCAATCTAAAATCACTTAATGCTGTATATATCATTTTTCTTTTTTAAAAAAGAACAAACTTTAAATTGTTGGTTCACATCGAACAACATAACAGGATATTGACTTATCTGCACTAAAATACAAGAAATTAACAGGATATAATCAACTGCCCTATCCTAAACTTCATTTTGAATCGTTCTCTAATCACAAGATAAAATCAACCGCAAATTTATCTAGTATCCATATCCTAATTTAGTGGCCTCGTTCAAAATGACATGAAGAATTGCCCATTTTACAAGAAGAGAATAACATTACCACGACGTCATGGACGGACGCGGTGAGCCCCAAGTCAGAGACGGCGCGGCCGAAGCCGACGAGCCGCTGCTCCCCTCGCTGCCCAAGCCCAAGGTCCAAACCCAGACCCAAGAACCGCTGGGCGTCCCCGTCCCCGGCATCGTCCAAGAACCTTGCGCTGCAGAAGACGGACACCACGATGAAGCTGTGGGCGAGTGCCGTGCGGAGCTTGCGTATGTCGACCGGCTCAGCGTGCGCCGGAGCCGGCGCCGGCGAGAGGCGGAGGGCGCAGGAGTGGGAGCAGGCGAGCATGAGCGCCTGCAGGTGGGCCGGGTCCACGAGGGCGGGGTCCATGGATATGGTGATAGGCGGCGTGGCCCTTGCCTTGTGTTTGACGGGCCTCGGCCCCGAGGGGCTTGGGGTCGGGGAGAAGAGGGCGACGGTGGTGAGGCGCGCGACCTTTGCAGGCGCGGCCATGGCTGCTCGGTCGGTGGAATTTGGATTTTTGTTTCGGAAGCCACGGGGAAGAAAGGAAAAGAGGTGAACAAACCGGCACAATTGATGATTTCAAAGGGCATTAACGGATTAGTCAATTATCCTATTTTAAAATCCATTTTTATTAATTTTTTTAAATCATCCTATATCAAATAAGCATTTTTAACTTTTATATATGACACCTCTAAGTTAAATGATATTTTTGTCCTTCCTCCTTTGTTTTAATGGCACCCCTCGCCTCGCCTACGACCGTCTAGACTTTCGCTGCTTCATCGTCGTTCTCTCACCATTCTCAATGCGGTCATGATGGGTTCTTGCGAGCCTTTTTTTTTTCTCCAGGCACAGTCAGTCATCGACAGAGGACTCATAGTCCTACTTATGGTTTGAGACGTTGGACTCAATGTTTTGAATCTTCGGTTATAGCTCTTAATGACCGACCTCTCCAACATTTTTTTTTCATAATAGGGTTGCCCCTGGAATTTTATTACTTAGCAGCAATGAAACCACAATGTTCTGACACCAGCATGACTATTTACCAACTGCTGGTTGAGAGGTTCAAAGTAAAGTAAAAAAGCAACAGAACTGAACAACAAAAGAGAAAGAAGCTACTGGTACGAGGGCTAATCCCTGGGGTCTATTACAGAGCATTTTGCTCGCCACTTCATCCTAAACTTGCTTTAGCTTAGTTGCTTGATCCATGAAGACCGTCGGTGATTGCCAACGTTTTTCTGCTCGCTGCTGGTGCCTTGTCTTCCTCCTTGGGGTGGACAGCCACATCTTGTTCCTCAGCGTCTTTGCTCCTGTTGCAACCCTTCTTAATACATAAGGAAGACATAAGCATAGCACACGATCTCAGTAGGTGATCGAACTGGCTTGTTTTCAAAACATTTCCTATTTCGCAGTTTCCATATAGCCCAACATATGGCTGAGAGGCCAATGTAGTGAAATTTCTTTCCTTGCGGAAGAAAGTGTTCGATCCAAGTTATATACTGGTCAAAGGACTATGGCCTACAATTGGCCCCGATTGTCCATGCTACAATACTCTACATGTATTTACTTACAACACATTCAAAGAAAAGGTGTGCAATTGTTTCCTGCTCATTGCAGAAGGCACAAGAAGTGTCACCTTTCCTGTTTTTCCTGATCATCACATCTTTGGTTAGGATTGCTCCATTTGAGACTAGCCACATAAAAATTTTAATTTTCAAGGGCATCCTTGCTCTCCAAATATTTTCATTGGAGCAATTTACTTCATTTTCACATATTTGGTTATAAACTGATTTGACAGCAAAGACACTATTTTTCCCCTTCTTCCATCTGGGTGAATCTTCTTGAATAGAGAGACATACTGTTAAGAGCATATCTTTTAGCTTTCTCCACTCCAATTGTCTATCTTCTGATAGCCATCTTCTAAAAGAGAGCTGCCATCTCTTGCTTGCCATATTGTCCACCATTATCCTTTGTTCATTACAAATATCATGTAACTCTTGAATTTTCTCTATAAGGGAGAAATCTCCACACCACTTATCGTTCCAAAAGTCTGTTCTCTTTCCATTCACTATCACCATGGTCCTCTCTTTGAGATATAATTCCCTGACTTTGAGTAAGTCCGACCAAACTGGAGAATCATGTTGTTTGTGTTTGATTTGAGAAACACAAAGATTCTTCATGTATTTCTTGGTGACTATTTCTTGCCATAGTCCCTCTTCCTTCTCTAGTCTCCACCACCATTTACAAAGCAAACTTATATTCTGTTTTCTGGGGTCCTTGATTCCCAGGCCCCCTAAAGCCGTCGTTGACCTAGTGCCGCCAGGAGCCCAGGAGCACCCAGCCGCCGCCACAACTTGGTCCCCTTCCTTCTCCTCCGATGCCCACATCGACGGTAAGGAGGAGCGGGGATCCATCCTTCTTCTTAGTCTAGTTGTTCTTTTTCTTAGATCGAGTCTTAGGTTAGGGTTGAGGTCTTCTCCATGACGAGTTTCTCGACATTGAGAATTTGTTTCCTCTTTTTTCTCGCTGGTCTAGTCGAGGATAAAGGGTGGATTTGGTCTCTCCATGGCGGCATCATCTTGATGACATGGAGATTTAAGTTTTCGGACGGCGACATCAAGATGGAGATGGTGTTGTTGACATGGAATAAAATTCTCCGGTCCCTTCTCCGTTTTGTCGTGGTTAGTTTCAACTGCAATAAAGGGCTTGTGAGATCAGGTTCAATATTTTTTCTTCTTCTTCAATGGCAGAAGGAAGAAGAAGGAAGACACAAAAAAAGAAGAGGATTATGTTCAATTCTATCTACAGGAATGTTGGCCGCCATTTCTTGGGCACCTGTTCTCAGTCTGTTTGTTGAGTGTTTGCCTGTGTAGTCATCTATATGAATCTTCATACAGGTTTGAGATTGAGTTTTGGAGTTACATACTGAGTGCACTTAGTTGTAATATCTCTGTTTTTCAGAGTGCTTGTAATATGAAGATATACTCAGTCATTATTTAATACAATCCTTCTTTTATCTCCAAAAAAAAAAAAAGATTCCCAGGCCCCCTTTCTTTTTTGGTAGGCAGATTTTATTCCACTTTACCAAGTGATATTTTTTCTTTAAGGAACCACCTTGCCAAAAAAAATCTTTTTCTGATTTTGTCCATCCTATCAATGTTTGTTTTTGGTAGTAAATACATAGACATATGGTAAGTTGGTATACTTGAGAGGCTCATATTAATTAACATATTTCTACCCCCGAGAGTTAGAGGTCCCCCTTGCCAGCCATCCAACCTCTTCTCAAGTTTACCTTCCACCATCACCCAATCATTAACATGCAATTAGTGTGACATATACACACCTAGATAAATAATCGGCCAATTCCCAATTGCACAGTTGAAAAGATCAATGTAGGTCTTTCTGGTCTTCTTGCTGAATTGTCAAGATTTCACTTTTTTTGGAAATCTCTACTCCTTAATAAGATAGGTGAACACGTCAACTTCTGCCGCATGCCCGTGAAAAAATGCTCTACACTGCCGCCGTGTGCCATTGGGGCTTCGAGTCGGAGACCAGACACTAAAAAGTCTTCCCTCCGAGTCTGTTCCCCTTCTAAATTTGAACTCATATTTCCTATAGAATCGTTTTAACCTTGCCGCCGCCGTTGCATGCCTTCTCGTCGCGAGATGCACACGTCTTGCCGCACACTGCCACCGTGTCCACCTCCACGATCTTCATGTTCTCCTCCCGAGCCTCTGTCTCCTGCATGCATCGCAGCGTGTGGCTGGCTTGCCGACGCACCAGCGCCTGCACCTTCACCAGTGGAGTGCTCCAAGTGCAGCCGAGCTGCCCTGTGCGTGGCTGTGATGTGCGCACACAGTTCTCCAAGTCCTAGCTAGAGCACGGAACGCTGTTGGGTACGTTCGTGGCGGTCAGTCCTCCTGCCCTTGCATTAATTATTAGCTTTGAATGCCTACACAATGAAGCTTTTGCCAACTGAACACCTCTGATTTGCTAGCTCTCCTGGTAGTTGTTGTCTTCATTTTGTTGATAACAGATCTGACAAGTTGCATCTGGTGGCCCTTACATCTGAATATGTTCATATTGTGTTGTTGCTTTACCTTGTCAAAACTGAATTTGGCGCGCTGCACATTCTGAATATGCTAAAATCTCTTTGCTTTAGCATTGGACTGTAATTTCTCTTTAAATCTTCTGAAATCTGCCACAGCACAACTGCCCTGCTTGCACTGATAAGCTACTCTCTAACATTTGTATCTTCTTCTATTAGGTCTGCAAATTTCGATCATGACATTTCTTCACAAAGATGGCATCTGCAATCAGCTTGCAACTTATCACCATGGCAAGTCCCTGACCTCTGTCTCTACTTTGTGCTGTAACCAGCAAACTCTCTGCTCATTTTTTTCTTCTATTTTGAATGTCTGTCATTTGGAAGTAAAAAAAAATGGTTGTCTAAAATACAATTGTAGTAAGTAAAGAAAAGAATAATGTGGCTGTCATTTGGGATTATGTGGTATGCCCTGCCTTTGTTTGGTACCATCAAACAACTATACTGCTTATGTTAGAACTGAATATTTAATCAACAAGCACACATCAATAATGGTGAAGAAAGTACTAATTGACTACATGAACAAGGCATGAATGTACACTGTCCATTTTCTGAATTATACTATATGAATAATATGCATCATGAGTTTCTCCCGTAGCAACGCACAATTATTTTGCTAGTTTATTTTTAAGCCAGACATGGTCTCATAAAGATACAGGAGAAGTTTAAGATTGATAGCCATCTCTGCATTATCCTACAGGCATATAATGGTATCATCTGCATATTGCAGTGCTACTATCCCTTTTTCAATGTACGCAGGGACTAAACCAGTTAAAATATTATTTTGTTGGGCCATCTTAATCATTTTTGCTAAAGAGTCTGCAGCTAAATTAAATAAGAATGGAGAAAGAGGGTCCCCTTGTCTCACATCTTTCCAACTTTGTAAAAAAGGTCCCGTGATATTATTCAGCTTTACCAAAAGTGTACCTTTTTGCACCACACCTTTGATCCAGTTACACCATTTGTTACTGAATCATCTGCTACTCATGCAATCGAACATGAATTTCCAATCCATTTTGTCGTAAGCTTTTTCAAAGTCCAATTTGAGGATTATTCCATCTTTCTTCTTTATTTTTGTATCATGAAGAATTTCATGTAGGATCATGATTCTGTCCATAATGTTTCTTTCTTTAATAAAAGCATTTTGACATCTGTCAATCATTTTGTTCATCAGGCTCTCCATTCTGAGAGTCAAAACCTTAGTGAAAACTTTATTTTTCACATTCAGAAGGCAAATAGGCCTATACTGCTGTATTCTTTTAGCTTCTTTCAGATTGGGAAGAAGAGAAATCACTCCATAATCAATTCTGCTAATATCAAAATTTCCCTGAGGGCTTGTTTGGATCTCTATAATTGGGCTGAATTGAATCACTTTCCGTAGGCCGGTCTGTTTGGATGTGGTATAGAATTGAATCGTCATTTCCAGCCCTTTCCAATCGTTGAAATGGAAGCCTAGGCCGAATTCGGACCTCAACGCTTGGAAACTCCCTGAATCGTCGGCGTCGTCGTCTCCTGATCGATTGAACTCGACCCCAACTCGCCCTCACGGCGCCGCCACCGCCCCCGAGGCCTCACATCCTGCCGCCTCCGCCTCTATGCCTTGCGCCGCGGTCCTTGAGCCCTCACGCCGCCGTCCCCGAGTGACCGAGTGCCACTGGAGATTTACTACTTGCAAAGAGGGAATCGACATCGATGCTGGACGGCGCAGCATCGTCGCGCGACCACGGCTTCCAGATCGACCGCGGCTTCCAGGTCGGTCGGTGGGTGCGCGGTCGGATTTGGATTTTGGAGGCTTACCGGCACAATCCAGGTGGCGGTAGCCGATGTGGAGTGCAGAGTGGATGACGCTGCGGATGGCGGGCTTCTCCATCCGCCACACGCCCAGTCCCACCGCCGGCATCTGGTGTCCGCTGCTCAGTGTCAGCGCTGGCGCCACGCCCTTGTCGATTTGGTTTTCAGTACCTGTCAGGTATCTCATCATCCTTCCTTTCTCCGTTCTCTATATGCGATCTCGTGCTGTACGCATGGAAGACAGAAAGAGGACGGTGCATGAATTGTGTGTTGCATGATGTTGCCTGTTAATTTAGCCGCATTGCTACCACTACCTTTGCCGCTTGATCTATACGCATGGATTTGATTTTGGTAGGTTAGAAGGCACTTTGTTCTGATCATAACTTGCACCTGTGATTGTGACTTGGTAGTTTGGAAACTGGGCGTCTTTATTGATTTTGTAACTGCACTAGTAAACAAATATTAGTTTGTAATCTTTACAAAATAGTTGGTCTTTGTGTATTAGTTAAATAAGAGCTCCTTGTACAACTGCAGGCTGTCGCCCTGCCATATTTATTGAAATGAGACTGATTATTTGTTACAGTTCAGGGAATATAGTAGCTCTTTGTAAATCTTCAGTTGTTTCCTAAGCCTGTTCCTTTTTGTAGCAACTGTTGTGTGTGATGCTTATTCAGAATAGTACTGCAAAGATCAGTTTAAATGTTTCCTATGATTGGTAGTCTTCAGTGCTAGTGCTTGAATTTTTTGTGCATGTCCATTGTTGCTCTGAATTTTTTTTTCAGTACACAAGCTGTTCTTTCAGAATTTTGGAGTTGTTCATCAGATGTACAGATATAACGTGAAAGCTATTAAAATATGTGATTTTCAAATGTTCATGATGTTTGGTGAATTTTTTTGTATTGTATGTACAAACTAAGAATTCACTTGAACTCTACATGCAAATCAGATAGGCCAGAGCTTTTGCTGTTGCACTCAGTTTTCCTTTTCGTATAATATCAAGTTTTTGGCATCTGTACATTGTGTGTTCTTTGCATGTTCATGGTCTGGAAATCAAGGAACTAAGCTACAGAAGATAGCTAACTGTTCGTTGTTCATTGATTTTTTTTATTTGCAGAAAAATAAGGAAGCCAAAGGCTACATGAACAAAGTGAGCCAGCATTGGGACTCTATCTGTCTAGTTTACTGCAAAATAGCCTGCTGTGATCCTTCCATTTTAGCTTCAATAAGCATTCTTTTTTTTTGTGTGGGCAAGCTTCAATAAATATGTGGTGTTCTGTGATGTTGTGTCTTGTAATTTTTGTATAACTGTTTGATAGATTCTTGTATATGCAAAAATAATAGCTACTGATGTGATGTCTATGTCATTCTGTCTTCGAAATATATAGACCAAGCAGTTTATTAAATTTGTACCCAACTGATTTCTGACGCAAGTTACCCAAACAACATTTTCATTTCAATTCTAGGAGTTCATTCTGTGTGCAGCCAAACAAGATTATTTGAAAGGAATTAGTTTCTAGCTGATTCAATTCTACACAATTCATTTCTTAGAATCTGATTCATGGAAACCAATTTATTTCTAAGGAGCCAAACAGGCCCTCATAGAAATCTTCGAAAAGATCTAAGAGGTCCATTTTTATTATGTCCCAACATTCCTGAAAAAACTCTACTGGAATGTGGTCTGGTCCTGGTGCTATGTTTTTTTTTCCATCGAGAACACTACAGTTTTTACTTCATCTTCTGAAAACTCTCTCCAGCATCTCATTTTCTTCAATTGTTACTTTCTCATCTTCTAACCAGCACTGAGGGTCTAGTTGAAGATGATGTTTTTCAACTGGCCCAAAGAGATCCTTATAGTAATCAGTAGCATGATTCAACAAGATTTGATCTCCCACTGAGGGTCTAGTTGAAGATGATGTTTTTCAACTGGCCCAAAGAGATCCTTATAGTAATCAGTAGCATGATTCAACAAGTTTTGATCTCCCACAATAACTCTATCTTCACATTGTAGGGTATAGATTGTGTTCTTTCTCTTTCTCCCATTAGCTACTCTATGAAAAAACTCGGAGTTACCATCCCCTTTAAGTAGCCACGTGCTATTAGCCCTTTCATTCCAGAATAACTCCTCTTGCTCCATTAATTTCATTAGTTCCGTTTGGATTTCAATTTCCTTTCCAACTAAGCACTGTTTAGAATGCAACTTTCTTCAATTATTTCAAGAGCTAGCAGTTCTTCCTGCTACTCCAACTTCTTTTTCTTCTTGTCACCCTTTTTCTTATCTCCCCATCCCTTCAAATATTTCTTAAGCCTTTTTTCTTTGATTATCCATTTATCAATATTGGACTTAGCAACTATAGGTGGTTGCCAAATTTCCACGATCTTCTCTTTAAATCCTTCTTGTTTGAGCCAGGCATTTTCAAACCAAAAGGGTTTCCTTTTAGTTGGACTTTCTCCCCGGTTGAAAGAATCAAAGGGTTGTGGTCGGACATAAATATGGGTCTTTTTTTTAATAGAGCTCAAGGGAAACATTTTCTCCCACTCGCTATTGTAAGCTTCATGACCATTAATGATTGGATCCCCAAGGTATGAATGCTTTGGTGATAGATGACAACTATGAAATTGTGGGCTAATATCTACACGAGTGTTTTCTATGTAGGAATTATCTCTAATCTCTACTACAAATCATATGGATGATGGTTGCCTTGGCGATCAATGACAATGACCACAAGCATGGAGGCTTGATGAGCTTGATGGAGTCCAAGGGTTGATGGAGATGGATCAAAGCTAAGGACAATCTATGGAGCAAGTGTTGGGAATACTTGTCTAGTTGTTAGGGCTTTGAGTCCATAGGAAAAACCGGACTATCAAGAGGGTCTACGTCATTTCTCTTAGGTCATGTCTAGTCGGTGATGTGCATGGATGCTCAGGGAAATCACAGGCACTAGGTGACAGTGGAGGAGCCAAGGAGCTATTCGGAGAAGCCGGAAAACGAAGTCAAGCAAGGACGAGAAGTTTCAGCTTCTAGACATAGTGACCAGATAGAGGGGTCAGTGGAGACCGGACTGTACAGTCACTAGGAGAACAGAAATTCCAGAGAGAAGACTGAGCGAGGAAACTGCCAGAGTTGAAGTCTGTAGAGACTGGACGGTTCGGTGTACAGATCAGACGGTCCGGTCTATACAAGTGGACTCTGGGCAGCGAGGAAGCGGCTCTGGAAATATTTCTATAATGGAGAGAGAAATGGACCGGACGGTCCGGTCAGCTGACCATACGGTCCGGTCGTAGGAGTTAGCAGAGGGCCAGAGCCGTTGGAGCTGAAGACTTTAGTGACCGGATGGTCTAGTCAGGCAGTGACTGGACTATCCGTTTAGTATGCCCAGAATGTTGATTTCGTGGAGTAACGACTAGTTGGAGGTTGGAAGCCTATATAACTTCGTTGTTGGGGTCTTGGAGACCTATCTTGGCCTGTTGAATTGCTTGGAGCATTTGGTGAGAGCCAAGAGGAAAAGAGGAGAGCACTAGAAGGAGATATTGCATATCTTGAGAGTGCTAGTGAGAGTAACTTGAGCATTGATGCACATCTAAGGCTAGGGTGTCCTTGAGGGTGTGATCTAGGTTGTTACTCCTGGTCTATGGTGAGAACTAGACCGGTTAGGTGTCGGTGATCGAGCCTATCGTGATCGGTTGTGAAGGCCGTCACACGTTTGTACACGGTTTATGCCCGCCGGTGAAAGGGGCATCGCTAATGAGCGCCTGTGCCGGCTCGGGGAGTTCGGCAAGTTCTCTAGGGAGTCGAGGTTGTGCCTTGGTGGCAGTGGTGACACGTACCGTGTCTTCACTCCGGGAGTGATTGCGGGCTCATGGGCGAGAACTTCAAATTGGTGGCAGGAGGGACCAGGACTCCGGCGGGAGTGGTCCAACGAGGAGTAGGGGAAGGCACCATCCTTCCGAGACCTCAGAAAAAAAATCATGAGCATTTGTTTACCCCCTCTTTACCATTCCGCAATTGTGTGCTCTAGTAACTAAGTTGAATTGTGGCTTGCATAGGCTAGTGTGTTTGGCTTTCGCGTTTGCTATCATCATGAACACTAGCATGTGTAGGGTCTTGGCCTACTAGGAGTGATAGGTTGCAACGATTGCTAGGTTCTAGTAGTGTAAATTGAAGTATTCGGATTCATGGTTGGCTTACCGATTCACCCCCCTCTCGGTACGCCTTCGGTCCTTACAAGTGATATCAGAGCCAAGTGCTCATCTTTGAGGCTTCATCATCTTGAGTAAGGATATGGGACAGGTGGGGAGTGTTCCCATATTCGATGGGGAGGACTACAGGTATTGGAAGGCTCGTATGCAAGCCTACTTGGAGTCCCTTGATCTAGAGATATGGATGGCGACCTATGAGTCTGATGCGGATGTGAACCTGCTTGAACCTGATTTTATTAAGAACAACGCTAAGGCCAAGAATGCATTGTTTGCATGCATATCTAAGGATGTCTTTGCTCGGTTGGATGCAAGTTCTACAGCACATGGTATCTGGACTGAGATTCAAGGTCTCCATGAGGGTATCAGTGATGTCAATGAGGAAATATACTATGTGCTGAAGAACAAGTATGATAACTTCACTAGATTACCACATGAGAGAGCTAACACTGTTTATTCTCGCTTTCATGTACTAGTGGAGGAGATCAATGCTCTTGGGGATGACTTATAGCTTAAGCCTGTCGAGGTGATAAGAAGATTCTTGAGGCTATTCAAAGACCCCAAGTATTAGTCCATCATCACCTTCACCTTGCAAGGTGACCTCAAGACCAAGACCATGAAGGATGTACTTGGCAAGATCACCGCCTTTGAGAGCTACCAGCTGGGTTTGGATGATCCTCAACCATCCAACCTTGCTCTTTAAGTCGAGAAGCAAGAGCCCATCAAGAGCAAGAAGAGGAAGAAGAAGGCAGTAATTGAAGAAGATCATAATGATGATGAAGATGACTTGAGTGAGGACTTGGCTCTTCTCATGAAGAAGATGAGGACCTTCAAGAACAAGTTTTCTTCCAAGTCCAAGGGCAAGTGCTACAACTGTGGGTCAAAGAACCACTTTGTTCGAGATTGCCCTAAGCCCAAGAAAGAAGCTTTCAAGTCCCAAGAGTCAAGTGATGAAGAAGAAGAAGATGAAGACCCCAAAGCCAAGCAAAAGAAGAAGAGGTTCTTCAACAAAACAAGAGCAAAGGCAAAGGCAAAGCTCAAGACCACAAGAAGAAGTTCTCACGCAAGGCCCTTGTTGGAGAGTGGACAAGTGACAACTCAAGTGACACATCCTCTTCCTCAAGCGATGATGACGAAGTGGCTGGCCTAGCCATGATCAAGACCACACTTACACAAGCTCTTCCTCCACCCCCCATGTGCCGTCGTGATCCAACTTGAGGAGAGTAAGGATGAGAGCAGTGACGACAGCGATGATGAGGAGCTATCCTGCCCCGAGCTTTGGAGTATGCTTGAGAAAGCCTGCGACATCGCCGTCAAGAAATCCAAAATGTTGGATGTGGTAAGAAAAGAGTGTAATTTGGCTACGGACCATGTTGGTAAGCTTGAGAGTAAGCTCAAGGACCTTGTCACATCTCATAAGGCCCTAAACAAGAGTTATGACAAACTCAAGGGTGATCATGTAGAGCTACGCGAGAAGTACGAGGCCCTTGAACTCAATTTTGAGGCCATCAATGTTGATAACCTTGCCTCTCCCTCCTCTAGTTCATCCAAGAGTTATGCTTCTACTATGTGTGATGAACTATCCACCTCGGTCGAGGTTTCTTCTCTTGAGCCATTTGTTTTGGAGGAATATCACAAGCTCAAGGAAGAGAGGAAGATGGTGATGGACGGCTTCGAGAGGCTCACACATGGTAGAGCCATCCACAAGGAGATTCTTGGGAGAAACCTTGTGAACAATGTCTCCCACCAGGGACTTGGCTCATATCCCACCGCCATCGACATCATCGAGACGAGTGATTCCATCCCTGCATGGATCAAACCCCTACTCGCCGACGACTACTATTACGAGAGGTGTTGCAAGGATGGCCACACCATCAATGATTGTCCTATGGTGAGAAGTTCCAATGTTTTAACTAACGCTAACTTGTTTCATGAGAACACACATTTCAAGCTTTTTAGGACCAAGGTGAATGCTAAGGCTTTGGGGCCACCAAACAAGAAGAGAAAGGTCAAGAGCATTTGAGTGCCTAAGTGCATTGTTGATCTTGAGTGGTCAACGAAGTACAAGTGGGTGCCCAAGAACAAGACCTAGAAGATGGTGGTGGACTGAGAGCTTCATGAAGAACATGCGAAGTCCACCACAAGTGACATGGACCTCAACAATATATCTACTCATGGGGGAGGTAACCGTGTTAGTTCTTGGTAGTTGTAGTGTGTTTTTCTTTCTCTTGCATTGCATGGTAATTAGGACTCCTTTGTGACTAGTATGCTTTGCATCCATGCATGTGTAAATAACTAAAAGAAAAACACATAAAAATTAGTCAATGTCTAACCCATCCAAGATAGCTATAAGCAAGGGGGAGTGCTTGATATGGTTGTTTGGCTTCTCTCAAGGCAAGGGTATGGCTTGTAGTGAGTAAGCTTGGGAGGGGTTCAAACTTGACATTGTTAGGTTTCCTTTGTGTCTTGTTTAATATCGCTTGCATTCACATGGCATGTTTACTTTCATTGTATATGTAAAATGCTTGTTGCATGCATCATATAGGAAACACATAGGAGGCTTGTCACATTTGGAGATATATGTGTCTCATGATCTATATGAGATTATATCTCCGCAAGTGTGACCAAAGGAAAGGTTTGTGCTTCATGCTCATTGAGCAAGCTCTTATGAACTCCGAGGTTAAACCCACTCGCTCAGTTCATGGACTAAGGCTCATACATACCTAATTGGTTCTTATTCGCCTTGGTTCTTATTTGCTCGATTCTTCATTTGGCATTTGTGAAAATTATAAGGCCATAGTGAGCCACTATTTGAAAAGGAGTGTTTGAGAGTTCCCTTCATATTCCAAGTGTAGTGTTTATTTGTGTGTTATGTGAGGGCACTTAGAAAATGGAGAATTTCCTTGTCTCAGCAAATTTTTGGTAGTGACCGTAAAGTCTGGTCATATGACCGTACAGTCCGGTTTGTGCAGCAATGCATTGTGCTTCGGGAGACTGGAAATGGAGACCGGACGGAACTCTCAGTAGAGATCATACAGTCCAGTGTACCTGAGTTCTGTTCACCTAGAACATCGATTTCCAGTAACTTGAGCTGACCGGATGGTATGGTGACTTGAGCGGACGGTCCGGTCATTATGCTTGGAACGCGAGAACAGTTTTCTTTTGTGACCGTTGATCTAGCCTTGATGGATCTCGGCCATCGATGTGTAATTGAATTAGGTCAAATTACTTGTCTCCTTCCTCGTTCCCGTCCCCAAAGCCGAGACCACGCACAGGACGCCGCCTTCCTCGTCAAACTCGCCGATGCCGTCACTCCGATCGACGCCGTTGCCACCGCGTGCCTCCTCTCCGACCTCGCTGAGCAGTTGCACCGCCTCGCCCCGTGCACGCACTCATCGCGCACCCACAACCACCTGCTCTCACGCCCACGCGCAACCACTTGCCACCACCTCCAACAACGCCGCCGCCACATTAGCTTGTTGCCAGGCAGCTCACCGCTGTGAGCCGTCGCCCCTGCTCACCTCTGCTGTTCCCCCGCGCGCGCACCTCCAGCGCCGCCGCCGCCACATTAGCTTGCTGCCAGGCAGCTCGCCGCCGTGAGCCGTCGCCCCTGCTCACCTCTGCTCTTCCCCCGCGCGCGCACCTCCAGACCAGAGCAGCAGCTCCACTCACCCAACTCGTCGAGCTCCATCGATTGAGAGAAAGTTGCCCCCTTTACTGTTCATTAGCATTCCTCAGCAATCGGTCGTGTTGTTTGCATTGTTCGATGTCAATTCTCTAGGGTATTGAGGTTTTCTCTCCTATTCATCATTTGTACCCTGAAATTCTGAGTAATTGATTTTTAATTGATGCAATTAGAGTGACTGTCTATGATTAGTTGCATTAATTGACTCAACCTAGTTTGCAATTACTACCATGCTTGTCTATTAATTGCAATTCTAGGGTTTATCTCTCATTTAGTCTGCAGTTAGATTTATTGCATATTATTTAACTGCACACTAGATGACTCGCACCAGCCACATATAGTTGATGATCACTGTTGTTACTTTGCATATTTGTTCAGTGATCATGTCCTTCATTCAGTGCTAGGATTTCTATTGCGCATTCTTACCTAGTGGTGCTTTGCTTGTAGATTGATATAGGGTCTGTGCTTATCTCTTCTATACCTACGTGTGTGCAGTGACACTTGTCAGCAGCAGAGATGGTAGGTTCTGGACAGGATAAGGGCAAGGGCAAGATGCCCGAGAAGCCCAAGAGCAAGAAGAGGACTAGACTGGACCAAGAGTCAGAGAGAGCTAGGAGGTTAGCACAACACCTGGATGCCATGGAGGCTTCACGCAGGATACTTGGATCATTGTTGATCACAAGTACTCAGACAGACAACCAAGGTCGCAGGAAGAGCACCAGGCAGAGGACCATAGGGCTAGAGCTGTACACTGGGATCAGGTTGCCACGGTGGTCGCTGGGACTGCGACTTCTCGTCAGGAGAGGTCGTCGAGACCTATGGAGCAGGGATCCTCCAGGCAGCAGGAGGAGTTCGAGGAGGAGGAGAGCTCAGACTCAGAGTCTGAGGAGTCAGAGGAGCTTGAGAAGGAGGGGATTGAGCAGACAGCACAACCACAATAGCAGAGGACTGCTCACGGGGTAGGAGACCCGAGGTGCACCTGTGCAGTGTGCACGAGGAGGCTGCAGAGACTGGTACAGGCAGCTGGAGAGACAGAGATTCTTAAGGTTCCTACAAAGGACCTTAAGTTGCTATGTCTTGTCTCCTTCGAGCAGTGGGTTCCAGTCCCCAGGGACCCCGCTGTAGGAGAGAGGTACTGGACAGGCCTCCAGAGGAGAATTGGAGAGGGATTGCGATGCTATCTTGCCAGGAAGGGCAAGGATAGACTGTTTGTGCCACAGCAGTACACTCTGTACACGGCCATGAGGAGGGCCACAGGCACTGACATGGAGGAGTACTTCACGTACTTGCCAGGGCTAGCAGAGCTAGTTACTGCTCCATACAGGTACAGAGAGGATATCGTCCTAGAGTTCTATGCTACACTATGGGTAGCCAAAGACCGCTCAAAGATCTGGTTCCTATTCAGAGGACAGCCACAATGTGTGACCAGGGAGGATCTTATAGCTAACTTCGGATTCCTGGCTTTAGACTTGGAGTTGTACAGGAGTGCCTACCCGACCCTCGCTCCACCCCGCAGACCACAGGGAGGGAAGCTACCTCCAGACGACATGGTGTTGATTGCCTTTCCACCATCGCACAACCCAGGTTTTGAGAGAGGCCCTGCGAGACTCACTGCAGAGGATAAGGTGGTCAGAGCGATAGTCATCAGGACTATCATTTCTAGGTCTAGATACAGAGAGGAGTTCACACTTCTACACCAGTGGGCAGTAGCAGCTATATTGAGGAGACAACCGTTTAACTTGGCTGATTTGCTGATTAGTGAGATGAAGGAGGTTATCTCTGAGAGGGTAGGAGGACTCCATTTAGTCTATGCTCCTTACATATGCTATCTTTTGAGGAGGATGAGACTAGTGATTGAGGAGGAGTACGACGCGTTCCCTGAGGTGACCACCAGCTACTCACCTCGAGTCCTCAGGGGATCGCAGTCAGCCTCGAGTCAGCAGACGGGAGAGGAGGAGAAGGAGTCACTGCCAGTCACAAACGAGCAGGCAGCTCATCCCGAGACGGTGGTTCCTGAGTCAGCTAGTACAGGAGCACCTCCCCAGCCCACAGGTACACAGACAAAGGACGCCCTCACTGTAGCAGCACTGGCAGGACGTCTGGGTGACTTCATCCAGAGCGCAGCTGAAGAGAGACGTCAGATCATGGAGGTCATCAGAGGACAGACAGAGCTTCAAAGACATCAGATGGCACTGATGACTACTCTCATGACACAAATGGCTGAGATGACTCAGAGGCAGGCCGGTCAATAGCCAGGACTTTTAGCACTTCCATAGTTTCAGCAGCTGCAGACACAGCCAATCCCCTTCACTGCCATGATGACAGCCTAGTCCAGCGGGTTGTCACACTCAGGGGTGTTACCTACAGGGGGAGCAAGACACACTCAATCACCAGCTCAGTTCTCCCCTGTATCCGCCATCTTAGTGTCTGCGTTGTTCACTTCACCGACACACTCTTCTACTTCGCAGATGGCGGGACCTTCCACCACCTAGCAGTTATCGGTCAGGAGTCTGTTCTCAGAGATAGTACACACCACTCGTGCAGATTCCTAGACAGCCCCAGAGTCAGCTACAGCTCCACCTTTCACTGCTACAGTCAGCACGCTCACACCTCAGGAAGCAGAGGATCTTGTCCATCGAGGTTTTACTCAGGAGGATGTGGATGATCTTGCTCTTCTTTAGGCGATAGTTGTCGACGAGACATCCATAGTCCCACGAGCAGAGTAGGACAGAGGGTGAGAGTCGCCCGTATACCTTGACTTTTTCGAGCAGATGGATGCTTAGGCGGCACAGGCTCAGGGAGCACAGCAGGATCTAGCACAGGAGCAGCCAGGAGCAGAGCCTTTAGAGGACGATGCTGCACCACTTCCTTCGACCACAAGCACTTAGATGTTCACTTTTCCCACTTTTTGGTGCTTGTTGCCAAAGGGGCAGAAGTAGTCATAGGTCTAAGGGGAGTGGGAGTGTGATCCTGTGCGATCGAGAGTTAGTAGCATGTATGTAGGGGGAGCAAACGTGTACATTGGTTTTGAGAGATAGATACATTTGGATCTTATTTTGATGGAGTTATTTGATGTTCGTGGATTTTGATGGGTCATGTTTTTTCATTCGCTTGTGTTTGACTCATCGTAATCTCACTTGGTTTATTTTCATACGTAGTGCTTGTTCTTCTTTATTTATCCCGTTTGCCCGTGTATGATGCCATGATGATGATTGCTTATTCTTAATTCCTATGCATTGCCATGCTACCATGTTGCATATCATCATTCATGTCTTGCAGTGCATGTCTTTATGCCCTTCTTAATATCTTCACATGACATGCATGCATATCATCTAAAGTGTGCTCTTCTTTCTTATTCCTCTTAGCTCTTGATGATGCTTGATTGAGTAGGACCTCGTTTATTCATTGCTTATGCTTTTGAGGTTCCTCTCGATCGTTGTGTAGCTTTTTAGCCCTATTTTTTTATGATAAGATTATGATAAGTAGTGGTTGTCATCAATCACCAAAAAGGGGGAGATTGTAAGCTTTATGACCATTGATGATTGGATCCCCAAGGTATGAATGTTTTGGTGATAAATGACAACTATGAAATTGTGGGCTAATATCTACACGAGTATTTTCTATGTAGGAATCATCTCTAATCTCTACTACAAATCATATGGATGATGGTTGCCTTGGTGATTGATGACAATGACCACAAGCATGGAGGCTTGATGAGCTTGATGGAGTCCAAGGGCTGATGGAGATGGATCAAAGCTAAGGACAAGCTATGGAGCAATGTTGGGAATACTTGTCTAGTTGTTAGGGATTTAAGTCCATAGAAAAACCCGGACTATCAAGGGGGTCTAGGTCATTTCTCTTAGGTCATATCTAGTCGGTGATGTGCATGGATGCTCAAGGAAACACAGGCACTAGGTAACAGTGGAGGAGCCAAGGAGCTATTCGGAGAAGCCAGGAAACGAAGTCAAGCGAGGACGAGAAGTTTCAGCTTCTGGACATAGTGATCGGATAGAGGGATCAGTGGAGACCGGACTGTATGGTCATTAGGAGAACAGAAATTCCAGAGAGAAAACTCAGCGAGGAAACTGCCAGAGTTGAAGTCTGTAGAGACCGGACGGTCCGGTCTGTACAATTCGACTCTGGGCAGCGAGGAAGCGGCTCTAGAGTTTTTTCTGTAATGGATTGAGAAATGGACCGGACGGTCCAGTCAGCTGACCGTACGGTCCGGTCAGCAGGAGTCAGTATGCCCAGAATGTTGATTTCGTGTAGCAACGGCTAGCTGGAGATTGGAAGCCTATATAACTTTGTTGCTGGGCTCTTAGAGACCTCTCTTGGCCAGTGAAATTGCTTGGAGCATTTGGTGAGAGCCATGAGGAAAAGAGGAGAGCACTAGGAGGAGATATTGCATATCTTGAGAGTGCTAGTTAGAGTAACTTGAGCATTGATGCACATCTAAGGCTTGGGTGTCCTTGAGGGTATGATCTAGGTTGTTACTCTTGGTCTATGGTGAGACCTAGACCAGTTAGGTGTCGGTGATCGAGCCTATCGTGATTGGTTGTGAAGGCCACCACACGTTTGTACATGGTTTGAACCCGCCGGTGAAAGGGGCATCGCTAGTGAGCGCCCATGCCGGCTCGGGGAGTCCGGCAATTTCTCGAGGAAGGTGAGCTTGTGCCTTGATGGCAGCGGTGACGCGCACCGTGTCTTCACTCCGGGAGTGATTGCGGGCTCGTGGGTGAGAACTTCACATTGGTGGCAGGAGGGACCGGGACTCCGGCGGGAGTGGTCCAATGAGGAGTAGGGGAAGGCGCCATCCTTCCGAGACCTCGGGAAAAAATCATGAGCATTCCTTGACCCCCTCTTTACTATTCTGCAATTGTGTGCTCTAGTAACTAGGTTGAATTGTGGCTTGCATCGGCTAGTGTGTTAGGCTTCCGTGTTTGCTATCATTATAAACACTAGCATGTGTAGGGTATTGGCCTACTAGGAGTGTTAGGTTGCAATGATTGCTAGGTTCTAGTAGTGTAAATTGAAGTATTCGGATTCGTGGTCGGCTTACCAATTCACCCCCCTCTTGATACGCCTTCGGTCCGTACAGCTATTAACCAACACCCCATCTAATTTTTCCAGGGTGGGATTTGAGTGATTATTGCTCCAGGTGTATTTTCCCCCATTCATATATAGGTCTCTGAGCTCATGAGTGTTGATGATGTGATTGAAAGAATCACTCCACTTGTTGCTATTGAAGTTTTTGTTTGTGTCTGTACTGAAGCGAATTATATTGAAGTCACCACCTATTAGCATAGAGAGTGGATTCCTAGCACAAATTCTGGCTAGTCCAATGAGAAATTGTTCCCTACCTTCCTCATGTGCCGGTCCATAAACAAACAATAGGCTGAGGTCTAGGTTTGATTTTTTGACATGAACCTCTGCTGAGATATAGTACTCTCCAGTTTTGAAATTGATCACATCAAGTCTATCTAAACTAATTCCACATAACATTCCTCCAGATTTACCTTTAGAGGGCACCCATTGCCAGGCAAAAGATTTTTGGAAGTCAACTTTCCTAAAACAATTCTCTGAGAACTTTTTGTTCATAGTTTCCTGGACTCCCAGGAAGTCCAGATGATAATCTTGTATTAGGTCTTTGTGGAAAGGACTGAGGCCTTTCTTGTCTATTCCCCTGCAGTTCCAAATAAAACCATTCATCTTGATTTTTTTGTTTTTAACTCCTTTCTTTGGGCCAGCCTTAGAGCTAATCTTGGGTTCCTTTATTTTCCTCCCTTGTCCCTACTGAAGGTGAGGCCAGGTATTTTTCTCTAGAGCCATAGAATGACACTTTCTTTTTCTTCTTGGATTTTTTATTTGATACTTTGATAAATCCTTCATCCTCTAAGGAATCTAAATGCCATTGTAATAGCTGTTGCTCCACAGAGGGGCTAGCAACATTTGAGGATTCAGCTTCATCATTATTGTTCATATTCCTTTTATTGTCCAGAACATATCTTGTGACCTCTCCAGCAGCTAAGAGCAGCTATAGCCAGCTATAGCTGTAGCTAAGCTATTTAGCGATCTTATAAAACAAACATATGGTGGAGGAGTAGGTCCTTGGAACTCTCGAGTCAGAGGAGGGATGGAGTGGGAACTGGCAATGGAGACTTTGATTCGTCTCCTCGGCTCCTCTTTGCTAGTCCCTCGCACACCATCAATCGCAGCAGCCGCCGCTGATCCAAGGAGGTCACAAGGAGAGGGAAAGAAAATGAGAAATTAGGGTTATGAGTTACTAGAGTTGACTTTAGATCTACGCTAATTTTTTTACAGCCCTAGCCTAATTTGGCCCGATAACGACGTTAATTTAAACTGTATTTCGCGGCAATCATGTGCCAATGACCGCTAATAGGACCAAAGCTCTCTTAGCGCTAGAAATAAGATTTTCTAGCATTGGTCCTTCTCAGCAGCCGATAGCGGCAGATATTTCATCGGCAATTCGAAACATTGGCTGCACTACATTGATGACAAGGTCCAGGGCTGCGTCTGCACTGCTGCTGCTGTACATATGCCGTGATTGCGAGGCCACCGTGACATGCCTGACAAAGTTGCTATATTGTTGCTACTCCTAATTGTTTTTAGCTAATAACAATAATTCTCTCTCCTCAACCCAACTATGCCAATCTAACTCTTGGATTGCTATATTTCTTCTACTCATATGGGAACATCAACGACAACTATTCTGCTCATCTTATTCGGCCCTAGATCTTCGTTTCTGTCACGACCTCTTCTCACCATGTAGAATTAAAGATTATAGTTTTTGGTAATTTTTATGTGTCTTGTTGTTGACACGAAAAATGTCCTCGCGAGCTAACACACTGAGATTCCGAGTCCGAGGCATGCCAGTCAATTTGACCTGTAAATTGACAAGGAGAAAACAAAACGTCAAATTACCAGGTAGAATCGGCAACGAGCACCGATTGTTTGAAAGTAACAGGATACGGATATGAGACAAACGGCAAACATGAATCTACCGATTATCTGAGAGTGTAATCTCGATCAGATCTATCGAAAGATGAATCTAACTGGTATCACATGATGGCGTCTGAAACAGTATTTAATCGGTTGTGGATTGGAAAACCAGCCTAGCCGATAGCAACGGTTCCAAACCAGATAAAGGGTGATAAAAGCTTAGAAAACAACAAGAAAAACCTGCCGATCTAATCTAATATTGATAAATTATGAATAAATCTAGACGAAACGACAGCGATGCGCCCAAAGTTAAACCCTAGAAAGTATTCGAAAAAACGGATCTTTCTAGAAAGCAGCGGATCGATGCGATCGTGCAAGCTCGAAGAACTCGTGAAAAGAGAAAAGCAGCGAAGTCGCCGAGTATGAAAAAGTAGATGCAAAAAATGTAAAGGGTTTTTTGTATTTGGTGTGCAACATCCTTTTCTCGACCCCTCGGGTCGCTATTTATACCCTTATTACAGGTTCCCCAGTCGATTATGACAAAATCTCAGCTTTCTATCTCTAAAACAAAACTATTCCTAAAAATATACTCCCTACGAATAAAGACTCTTTTACAACTTAAGATATTCTTTCCAGATCCGATTTAATCTCGTAGACGACCGCTGGCATCGTACTTGTATCAAAACCAAACTCTTACGCAACCTTTCCTTAAATCGGCAGCCCGTCCTGTCTTTCCTAAAAGAATCGGCATCTTCCCAATCGGTAAACAGACAAAATCGGCAACTTCTCTCTTCTTAACCGATCAGGATTCTCCCAGTGAAACGGCTCTTCCTGCAATTCTTCCTCTCGAAGCCAAGCCTGACACGTGTTAAAAAACGGTGTCAACACATGCCCCCCAGTTTCAGAATGAAATAATCCTTTTTGTTCCGAAACTTTCTTCGTCATGATTACATCTTCTGAACGGAAACGATTTCAAAACTCGCGCCTAGTTCGAACGGCTGTTTTGAAGTTTCCATATTGCCCTCGCCAGACCAAGACTATAAGTATTCCGGCCGTCTTCAACCTCAGCTCCTATCTTCGCCCTCAACGCCCCCGCCTCTTCGACTTCGTTCTTACTTGCACTAGAGCTCGAAGCCCCTGCTTTCGACGTCGAGATGAGTTCGTCGACTCCTCCAACGGCGGCGGACGCCACCACTGATTTTATTCTGGAGGTACGTTTACCCAAATCCTCGACCGATCTCCTTCCCCAAATTGTCTTCTTGCTGATTTTTTCTCGTTTTCCCCTCTCTTCTTAGGCCTTGAGAGACAACCTCACAGTCCCAATCCCTGACAGACATGGTTTCGTATGCCTCGGTCCTATGGGTAATCCAGATCCCACAGATCTAATCAATGCCGAAACCCTACGGATCCCTTTCAAATCCAGGGAGATGAATCTTGACCAGTGGAACTTGACCTTTAGGTCTTGGCCAAACGTCACCCCTGGTTGGAAAAACTGGTATCTCAGGATGGCCAACTCCAAAAGGTATACCTGGGAGAAATCCAAAATCAGCCAATGTATAACCCTGTCAATTGCCAACATAGAAAGGAACGAGCCCTTGTTGATTGCAGCCTCTCACTTTTGGTCAGACACTCTGAATGCCTTCTTGTTCGGCCATGGTCCCATGACCCCAACATTGGCTGATGTTCTGATGCTCACTGGTCTAGATATTACTTCTTCAGATCCTACCTTGAACAAGACCACATTTAGACTCAGGTATAGGGGCATCGGTGGCTGGAAAGGTTACATCAGTGAGAATGCCAAAACCGGATCCATAGATCAGAGGGAACACGCCGCCTTCTTAAACATGTGGTTGGATAAGTATGTCTTCTGCGGGAAATCAGCAGGCCCCACTATAGCTTATCTTTCTTTGGCCGAAAGATTGGCTATGGGCGATTCTTTCCCCTTAGGCCGATACTTGCTAGGATCGGTATACAACCTTCTGCATCAGATTGCCTGCAAACTTTTATCAGGAGATCCAATCGGTAACTTAGGCGGTCCTTGGTGGTTCCTGAATTTGTGGCTCAATCGGTATCTGCAAACACCTCTAGGTTATGATCTCAGAACCTTAAAATTCCCAACTGATGACTCTGAGGAAGCAGCTCCGCAGACTCGCCGATGCACATCTTATGGGGAGGCCATGGTAATGGTTTCAGCTCCGGCAGCCAGTGTTACTGATTACTTTAGAATGCTCTACAACGGCCTTGTCTCTGAACATATCATCTGGTTTGCATATATGGATAGTGAGGATCTTTTTTGAGAACCCTTTCTTCTTCAACTTTGAATCCATCACTTCGGATGATACCAGCAGAGAAAATTTCTCAATCGTGATCTCGCCAGGCATACTTCCAGTTGGTTTCTTTGGTGGAAAGGGACAGCCTTCTTCTTATGAGTTCTACTATCCATCGGCTAGCGCATGTCAGCTGTGTATGGGCCAGCTGCCAATCAAGCCGTCGCTTGCCGATTTAGTCAAGACCAAATTGAAGAATTTGATACCAACGCCAATTAGTCCTGACCTGTCAACATGGAAACTAATAAGCTTTACCACCAAACCGTATAGACAGTGGTGGTCAGAGTGGAGCAAGCATCTCTTCAATATGCCGACGACTGTGTATTGCAAGAAATTCGATCCTTCATTTGAGTCTCCTGAACTGGTACATACTTCTCCTCAAGACATCTTTTCCACATTTTGCATTTTCCTTTTCAGTAACTAACTCCCTCGTGTTGATCTAACAGGAAAAAGACTACGATCGGCCACATAAAGTTTCTCGCATCGGTTTTAAAGCCCCTTCAATTCAAGACATCTTGAAGGGAAGAGCAGAAAAGCTCGTGAAAATCATCACCCAAAAACGGAAGCTTCTCTCTTCCAAGACTGGTCAGAACACGAAGGCGGCCAAGGCCACAACTTCTTCATCGGTAAGTTACCAGGCACCTTTGATCACCAAACATTCATATCATGTAAACTGCTGCTCCCTTACCGGGATTTTTGATCTGTAGGTACCATCGGTTCAAGTAGACACTGTCCAACCATCTACCGATGAGAATATACCGATGCCGATTGATGCGAGGCCAATTTGCAGAGAATTCCCGAAAGTACCTGGAGAAACTCCAATGGTAGAGGTGCTATCAGACTCATCGGCTTCTCTTGCCGATCCACAGGTATCTTTTCAAGCCTCATCGCATCTCCCAGAATTAATTATCACATCTTGACCTCCTTAATTACTTGCCAGATTCCGACTATAGCTGTAACTTCTCTTGAAGATCCTTCCGGCATATCGGTACATGATACCGATTTACCCCATACATCTTCGCCAGTTACTGAGGTACTGACTTCATCTTTTATCTTTTAGTATGTCTTTGCGTTTATCGTAACGAATCATCGGTATCCATTCATCAGGATCCACCAATTCTCGATCCTATCCCATCGGCACCAATGAGCCCGATAGCCGAGGAAACGGTTCAAGCTGATCAGCAGCCGGTTGCCGATCCAATTTCATCAGCAACAGTTGAAGAGACTAATCAACCGGAACTGAGCATGCCAGTTCCCATCCCATCGCATATCGATGAAATCAGGTTTAAAATGGTACGATCTGCGAACTTTACCTTGATGACGCACTTCTTAAAATATCAATCTCATACCGATTTTTAATTGTATAGGCTCAGGACACTTCGGACAACAGCCTCTTCTCTTTCCATGTTGAATATGAAGAGGAGGATGATGCATCAAGCTCTCAAACCATCCCTGCACTATCAGAAGAATCCAAGGAGAAGCTCCAAGCCATGTTGAATTTCCTTGATCAAAACATCGGACAGTTGGTCCAAAACGCAGAGCCTGTTCGGCAATTACTCCTCGCTCTTAAAGGACATTTGACTTTTGAGGCGGAAGAAGCGATTATTCCAGCTGCATATATCGAAGGCCGTGAATTCCAAGTGTTGAAGGCCGTCAATTCCAAGTGTTGAAGGCCAAGCAAAGAATTGCCGATCGCCTACAACAGGAGCAGTTGTCCAAGGAAAAAGCTTCTTATGAAGCTCAAGTGGCCGATATTCACAACAGGATCGACCTTCTGAACTCCTCTTGTTCCCTTATTGTTAATGAAATCGATCGGCTAAAGGCAAAGCAGGCAGCGTTGATGAAGGAGCTGGGCGAAATCGGCAACGCTATTGCCGAGGTAGAAGAAAAATTGCTCAACTTGCCGGAGACCATCGCCAACCTTGAGGCAGAGAAGAACACCCATGCATGTGAAGCGTATCGGCTACATAAGAGGATGAAGCCGATCCCAGGCACTGCCGATGCCGATGCCCAAGAAATTGCTGACGTAGATCAAATCCGCCTACGTGCGATGGATGCCATCCGCTCACTGTTAGGCGTGTAAAATCATTTACTCTGTTAAAACTTAATCTTCGAGTCCAAATGGTCAAAAACGTATCTTATTATTTACTCCTTCCTGCATGTTTTTCTGTGAAGCCTTTTGACCGTTGTCCCTCCATCGCCTTCTTTCACAACCAACGGTAGAATTCCTGGCCTATAAATCCTTCGAGCAAAAACTTAGAATCCACCATACCTCCTCTGATTACCTTAACTTTTTCGCAATGTCTTACTCATCTTCTTCGGTTAACCAGGTATGGCTTTGCTAGCAGTTGACTTATCTTACTCGAAAGACTATTCTTAAACCTTCTTGTTTTGTCGTTCAGCCTTCAAATGCCATCAAAGAATATCTCGTCATACTCCTGGATGAGATTCAAGCCGGCAAAGTGCTCTCAAAGCAAGACGAAGACTTCATCAAAGGAAATGAGGCTTTAGCTCGAGACTTTTATCCGGCTGGTATATTAGCAACCATGTTTGCAAAGGATCATCAAGTTGAAGACCCAAAAGCTCATCAGATGCCAGGGCCGAGCTCCTCTAAAGAAGATGGTGGATCAGGAAAGGATGATATTGATCCTGAAGCAATAAAGTCAATTATGAACTTTATAAACTCAGTGTAACCCCTTAATATAGATTCTTCTGGCCGAAACTGCAAATCGACATAATTGTAATAAATATTAGAATGGAGATCCTCAAAATCATCTGGTGGCTCATAACATCTATCTCCCTTCTGACCGATTCTCTGCACGATCGATCACCATCACTTAAAAAGACGAGTACTTTTCTTTTCAGTCATTTGTCGGTATGCCTGCCAACTCACAATCAGGATCTCTCCCTTCTTCACCATGCCTCAGCACTTAGAACAAGTAGTACTCTTCCTCAAAATCCTGAAGCCGGCTACCCAACTCCATTGCTGGCACTAGAAAAATTCTCGTGATAAAGGTAGAGGTTGCCCCTCTTTTCAACGTCGTGACCACCGAGCACAACGGTGTGGGCGCTAGAAAAAATTCTCATGAAGAGAATTAACTTGCCACGCCCCCCCCCCCCAAACGACGATGAGGGTACCCTACTTTCTGGAGATGGAGGCACTCATCCCTATCATCAGATCTGGAATTTGTTAATTCCCTTTCTGCAACATTCCCCTCAGCCTCTTTCTCCCCAGATTACCTTTTTTTTTCTGCAAATGAAGTTATCGGGACCTGAGAAATATCTTGGGACCGACAACTGATAGTCGATCTTTGTATTTGCATTTCGTTTGTAATCTTCAAACATACACCCAATTTGTATCAGATGATATAAGATATCCTGGGTCTTATGCAATCATAAACATTATTCTTTCATGATTTGCCCTAAGGGCGATGTATTTTACATCGGCCATGAGCCGAAATGTGACCGAAACCATAATCGGTACAATTACAAATCGGCTACTGTCCCTTTTTTCTACTGAAGATGGTAATGACATTTATCGGCTATGCTATCAATCGAAAACAATCGGCTATTTATGCTTCTAAATACAACTTTATGCATCTACCCATATGCTAGGGTAATATCTCTTCAAGTACTTTCCATTTAATGCTCTGCCAAAATCTTCCCCCTCTAGAGATTCCAAAACGTATGCATTGTCAGGAGCACACCGATTCACGCAAAACGGTCCTTCCCACGTAGGCGACCATTTGCCAAACTGCCGATCCTTTGTATCGATCGGTAAAATAACCTTCCATACCAGATCCCCTACCTGGAACTCCTTTGTTTTGACTTTCTGATCATACCACCAGGCCACTCGTGCCTTATTGGCTTCAATATTAGCCAATGCTCTCAATCGGTGTCCCGCCAAATCCTCCAGCTCGTCTTTTATCAACATTGAATACTCATCAGCAGATAGCTCATCTTGCAATGAAACACGTCTGGATCCAACTTTCAACTCCCATGGCAAAACTGCTTCATGTCCATAGACCAATTCATACGGAGACACCTTAGTTGATCCATGGCAAGCCATACGATATGCCCATAATGATTCAGCGAGGGTGGTGTGCCATCAGCGAGGCTGTTCTTCAATTTTTCTCTTTATCAACTTGATGATTCCCTTATTAGATGCTTCTGCCTGGCCATTGGCTTGAGCATAGTACGGTGAGGAATTTAGTATTTTGATTCCCATACTGGTAGCAAAATCATCAAACTCCCCTGAAGTGAACATAGTGCCCTCATTGGTAGTAATGGTTTGCAGAATCCCGAATCGGTGAATAATATGCTCTTTCACGAACTCAATCACATTTGCCAATGTTACTTTTTTCAGTGGAATTGCTTCCACCCATTTTGTAAAACAATCGGTAGCAACTAATATAAAAGTATGCCCCTTACTTGAGGATCGATATATCTGATCGATCAAATCAATTCCCATCCTCTGAACGGCCATGGCTTGATGATCGGGTTCATAGCTGATGCTGGAGCCCTTTGAACATTACCGAATTTCTGACAACTCTGACAACCCTTATAATATTTAAAACAATCCTCCAAAACAGTTGGCCAAAAACAACCATTCTTCCTCACAGCATGTTTCATTTTAAATGCCGATTGATGGGATCCGCATACCCCTTCATGAATCTCCCCCATTAAACTTTTGGCTTCTTCTTCCTCAAGACATTTGAGCAGTACTCCCTCCAAAGTCCGATAGTACAACATATCATCCAATAAAACATATTTGATGGCTTTAAAACGGACTCGTCTACTAACCTTTTTAGAAGGGTTGTTTAGGTAATCGGCAATCTCCTTCCGCCAGTCATCATTGATAGACTCCATCATATTTATGGAGTGAATCGGCATATACCCCGAAGCATGCTGAGCCAACCGATTTGCTTCCTCATTATAGGCCTTAGGCACGTGCTCTATTACCACACTTTCAAACTCTTGCAACATCTAGAGACATTCTTCATGATAAACCCTCAGAACATCATCTTTGCATTCATACAAGCCCAGCAGCTGATTCACCACTAGTAATGAATCTCCAAATATTTCAACAGCTCGAGCCTTAATCTCCCACAAAAGTGAGATTCCCTTCAAGATAGCACGATGTTCGGCCTGATTATTGGTAGACCCCGCCTCAATCGGTAGCGAGAACTCATAACTGGGCCCTTTCGACGATATAAGCAATATACTGATTCCAGTTCCATTGCTGCAAGATGATCCGTCAAAGAACATAGTCCACAGGGCCGGATCTAGTACCAATACTTCAGGACCACAGTGTTGGGTAACAAAATCGGCCATAACCTGTCCTTTGACCGCTTTTGCCGATTCGTACCTCAAATCGAATTCTGATAAAGCTAAAATCCATTTTCCAATCCTCCCATTCAGAATCGGCAAGGACAGCATATACTTAACAACATCATCTTTGCATACCACCATACATTCGGTCGATAATAAATAATGCCTAAGCTTTGTGCATGAAAAATACAAGCAAAGGCATAGTCTTTCGACTGGAGAATACCTGGTCTCAGCATCTAGGAGCCTACGACTTACATAGTATAGCACGCGTTCCTTCCCTTCAAACTCTTGTATTAGAGCCGATCCGATAGCTCGTTCATCAGCCGATAAATATAATTTAAACGGTTTATCATTTTGGGGTGGCACTAACACTGGCAGATTTATTAGATATCTCTTAATATTTTCTAGTGATTTCTGTTGCTGTGCCCCCCATGTGAATTCTTGATCGGCTTTTATCTTTAACAATGGACTGATCGGCTGAATCCTCCCCGATAGATTTGATATAAATCTCCGGATGAAGTTAATTTTGCCGATTAAAGATTGCAACTCCTTTTTATTCGTGGGTGCAGCTACCTTGTTGATAGCTCCGATAGTCTTCTGGCTAATTTCAATCCCCCTTTCATGTACCATAAAGCCGAGAAACTGCCCGGCTGATACTCCGAAGGCGCATTTGTTTGGATTCATCTTCAAACCGTGTTTCTTGGTACACTCCAAAGTCTTGCGCAAATCGGCAAGATGCTCTAGATGGCCTCTTGACTTTACAACCACGTCATCAATGTAGATCTCAACAGTCTCACCGATTAGCTTATGGAATATAAAATTCATTGCTCTTTGATATGTAGCCCCGGCATTCTTTAATCCAAAGGTCATAACAATCCACTCAAACAAACCAAGATGACCCGGGCACCGAAAAGCTGTCTTGGCAATATCCTCTGCGGCCATAAAAATCTGATTGTATCCAGCATTCCCATCCATGAAACTGATCACTTTATGTCCAGCCGTAGCATCTACCAATACATCAGCATTTGGCATCGGATACCCATCCATCGGTGTAGCCTTGTTGAGATCTCTGAAATCAATGCATACCCGAAGTTTTCCATTCTTCTTGTATACAGGAACTATAATTGAAATCCATTCGGGATATCGGCACTGCCTGATGAAATTAGCTTCAATTAGTCTAGTAATCTCAGCCTTGATGTCTGGAAGGATTTCAGGCTTGCACCGATGAGAATGTTGTTGATGGGGCTTGTACCCTGGCTTGATCGGTAACCGATGTTCGACAATTGATCGGTCCAATCCAGGCATTTCATGATATTCCCATGCGAAACACTCCTTGAATTCCCTCAGCAACTCAATTAACTATTTCTTGTATTTGGGATCTAACTTGGCACTAATATAAGTCGGCCTTGGTTTACTTCCATCCCCAAGATCAATTTGCTCCAACTCATCGGCCGATGTAAATCCGTGCCCAAGCTTCCCTTCATCTTCAATAAACTCATCCATTAAGACGAGGTGTCAGAGCCGACTGCTTGAACCGGCTGTAGCCCGAAATCAGATACCTTTAAGAAATCGATGTCCAAAACCTTCCCCGATATGCACGTCACCGTTTCACAGCTCCACTATTGAGAATCGGCAGCAGCCACATTGAAAGATGAATCAGCACCGACCACTTCAATAGTATCTTCAACCTACTGGATGAGGCATTGATGCATAGTTGACGGGATGCAGCAATTAGCATGGATCCAATCACGACCCAAGAGCATATTATATGACCCCTTACCATTGACCACAAAGAAAGTAGTCGGCAAAGTTTTGCTACCGATTGTAAGGTCAACACATAGTGCCCCCCGAGCTGCCGATACGTTCCCTTCAAAATCTTTAAGCATCATATTGGTCTTGATCAAGTCCTCTTCACCCTTGCCAAGTTTCCGAAACATAGCATAAGGCATGATATTAACGGCGGCTCCGCCATCAACCAATAGTCTAGTAACCGGCCTGCCGTTGACTTGCCCCTTTAAGAACAAAGCTTTTAAATGCTGCCGTTTCCCTTCCTCAGGCTTCTCAAAGGTAGCTAGCATGGGGTCTAAGGTTAGCCTGGCCATCTCTTCCTCCAAGGCGGGTTCACTCTCTGTGTTAAAAGAGGCTTTAAACTTGATCGACAAGATGAACACCATACTAACATCAGCTGCTGATTCGCCCTTATCTTTGGGTTTGACTCTCCAAACCTGAGACTTAACTTTCTTTTCTTCTGAGGCACACATTTCTTCCATTTCTTGTCTCTGTTCCCATTGCCTGAGACGTTGTACCCTTTTTTTTTTGAGACTTGGTGAGCCCTCCAGGACACCACCTGGGATTCTTGACACCCAAATGCCGAGGCTGATTAACATCGGCAGGATGGGGGTTACGACGCCTCTCGGGCTCTTGGCACATTATATCTTCATCGGGAACCAAACTGTTAGCTGCTTCCTCCACCTAATCCCTGGTGTTGATTCTTTTGCCTAACCGATCATGGACAGATCGGCTCCTCCCCTGTCGGTGGTAATCGGTAATTCTGCCCCCTAATCTTTCATGCACAGGCGTACGCCGATCGTACCCCCTATGATTCCTCTCCTGGGGTCTCTGAAATGGCCGATTTCCCTGACCGAAACCATTGCAGTTAGGACAAGTCCTCAAAGATGGCAGCTTCAGCCCTGCTTCCCAGCAGTAAACGAAAAAAGGACACCTCCAATGGTCTTCATGTCGGCGTGCCGCTTCTTCCCACTACCTAGCTTCATCTCTCTCCCTTTGAAACTTGTCCAAAAGCATCTGAGAGGTGACTGTCCTTCGAGGTTTAGAGCTGCCAGGCTCTTCCAGTAATCCTTTTCTTTTTACATCTTCTTTGGTAGCTTGTACTTTGGGATCAACAACTCCTCCCCCTTTAGCCGATTCTGATGTCAATAACTTCGGCTGCGAAGAGCTCCCCCCTATACTGGCCATGCTTACAGGAAATGGGTGCTGATCTATCTTCATCTGCTTTGAATCCTTTTTGGGAGCATCAAACTTTAGCCTTCCCTGCTTAATAGCTGTCTGAATCTGGGAAAGGAAAACTCTACACTCGTTAGTGTGGTGTGAAGTGGCATTGTGCCACTTGCAATAATTGATCTTCTTTAATTCCTCAGCCGATGGGATAGAGTGGTAAGGAGAAAGCTTGATCTGTCCTTCTCGCAACAGCAAATCGAATATTTTATCGGCCTTTGATATGTCAAAGCCATATTTCTGCGCTTCTTCTTTCCCGAAAGGAACGGACATGGGTTTCTTCCCCTTTAACCATTCGGCAAGACCAACTTTGGGCTCTTCATCTGAGTCAGAGCAATCGGCAAAGGCCACCTTCTTCTGAAAAGTTCTTCTTGCTTCAAAAGGCCTATATTCCTGCCCTTGTGTACTATGCACAATCTGACTCAGGCTATCAAACTCCTGTGCAGCATACTTCTCCTTGAGTGGCAGGAGTCCCTGGAACGCCAACTCAGCCAACTGAGTATCATTCAAGGTTAAGCTATAGCACTTATTCTTGATTTCCCTAAACCTTTGAATAAAACCAGCTACCGATTCATCGTTCCTCTGTCTCAAACGAGTCAAATCAGTCAACTTCATCTCGTGCAGGCCAGCAAAGAAGTATTTATGAAACTGCCGCTCCAAATCTGCCCATGTTATTATAGAGTTGGTCGGAAGAGAAGTGAACCATGCGAACGCCAATCCCGATAAAGAAGATGAGAACAGGCGGACACGCAAAGCATCAACAATAGCCGCTTCCCCACATTGAATCAAATACCGATTCACATGTTCAATAGTTGAGGTGTCATCTTGCCCCATGAACTTAGTGAAATCTGGCACCTTATACCGATGCGGAAGCGGGATAAGATCATAGGAAGGAGGGTACGGGGTCCTGTACATGTAAGTTTGCTACTTTGGCTTCAACCTAAACTGCTCCTGCATTACTTCTGCGATCTTGACAGCCCAGTGTACCTTTTGATCAGTAGTCTGAGTTTGAGGCTGGGTAGACGTGTAAGCCTGTTGATCCTGTCGCTGGACCATTGCTGATTGAGGCTGTGGAGAACTATCTGGCTGAACTGTGGATTGCGTCTGATCGGCCGATTGCATAACCATCCCCTTGTTGTGTTGGGCCATGTGCGGTACATGCTACCGATGATCATAATGCTGTGGTTGGTGCCCCATATCTTGCAATTGCTGAAATTGCTGGAATGTCATCAATGGATTGTACTGTGTTGCACCCTGATGAGCCACCTGAGTATTCGGCACTACAAATTGCCAATTTGGTTGTAGAGGTGGTAACTGACTTCCTGCCGGCTGTTGTGAATGGGGCGGTTGTGAACTCTGGGCAGTAGAATTTGCATCACCCATGTATGGCGGCTGCTGTCCAGCAGGATACCCCGTTGGAGATTTTAGGGCATGTTGAGCTTGTGACGTTTCTTCCTGAGGATCAGCACCAAAATTGGAGGTATTCCAATCTGGGTAATTGGATCCCATCCAAGCGGCAGACTGGTCGTTCCTTGAGTAGCTGATGGAGCAGAACCGATCGGCATACCAGCTGTGGTCATTGCAGGGGGTTGTCCTGCCATGGTTTGTGGTAGCACACACGGCGGGGTGGTACTGTAGTTAACAGCGCCCTGCGGAATCGGCTGTCGAGCCGATGTGAAGGTTACCGACCCGTAAGTAGGTCCCCTGATTCCTTGATACATATCTCCCGTCTTCATAGAATGTACAAGAGCATTGTGCACTGCATTGAGCAAGACTGGAGATTGAGCGATCAAAGCATGATGCACGGCAGTATTGACCATCTCGCTCATTGAAGTAGAGTCTTCATGGATCACGATATGACGTGGAAGCTCAAAACCAGACTTTCTGATGACCTCTCCGCTTTTATTTTTGCTGTAAGCCTTCAGAGCATGGGTGGTACATCTTTGCAAGAACTCATCTACCTCGTTCTTCTGTTCAGGCTTAAGCTCTTCCATAGTTACATTTATGACATTGTCGTTGCTGAACTCTGCGGGTTTGGGAATTCCTATCATGATGATTCTTTATCTTCGGGTCCCACCGGGCGTGCCAAAAGTGTGTTGACACGAAAAACGTCCTCGCGAGCTAACACACTGAGATTCCGAGTCCGAGGCGTGCCAGTCAATTTGACCTGTAAATTGACAAGGAGAAAACAAAACGTCAAATTACCAGGTAGAATCGGCAACGAGCACCAATTGTTTGAAAGTAACAGCCTTGAAGCCGATACGGATATGAGACAAACGGTAAACGTGAATCTGCCGATTATCTGAGAGTGTAATCTCGATCAGATCTATCAAAAGATGAATCTAACTGGTATCACACGATGGCATCTGAAACAGTATTTAAAGCCTAGAAAGTATTCGATAAAACGGATCTTACCAGCAAGCAGCTGATCGATGCGACCCGTAAGCAGCTGACTCTTTTACAACTTAAGATATTCTTTCCAGATCCGATTTAATCTCGTATATGACCGCTGGCATCGTACTAGTATCAAACCCAAACTCCTACGCAACCTTTCCTTAAATCGGCAGCCCGGCCTGTCTTTCCTAAAAGAATCGGCATCTTCCTAATCGGTAACCAGACAAAATCGGTAATTTCTCTCTTCTTAACCGATCGGGATTCTCCCAGTGAAACGGCTCTTCCTCCAATTCTTCCTCTCGAAGCCAAGCCTGACACGTGTCAAAAAACAGTGTCAACACTTGTCATTTTTATGAAAACCCACAAAAGTTAAGAGTATTTTCAAAAAGCTTTATAGGTATCCAGTTTTAGTTATTTTGATTGAGAGGAGTGCAAAAGTTTTTTGAAATTCTCCTCTCTTAAATCTAAATTGAACTTTAGGTCTCTAATTTTTACAATGACACTGGATATGGCCATAAATAGTTATTTTTAGGTTATTCTCGCATAATGCCTTGGATATGGTAGGGCTGACTTATAGAGAAAAATGCATCAGAGGTCGACCTAGTTGTTTGTCTGTGTCATTTAGACCCACAAACTTTTATTTTGCATTTCTAGGTCTACGAACTTGTCCGCGCGTGTCATTTTGATCGATGAACTTTTTCTCTACAGTTTTAGATTTATAGACTTTTTATTTAGGTTAATTTTATAAATCCACCAATACTTTGGTCTTATAGTTACAAACCCACCAAATATAATGTCTATTTCATAGACCCACCAATATTTTGGGGTGTAGTTTCACAAAACCGCTATCTTTTTTACTTATACATATCTAAGACACGCGATCCTATTTGGCAGCTGTAGCATTCAAAATTGTAGACCATATGGGATACCATCTACAATTTTGAGTGCTGCAACTACCATCGGTACCATATGTAAGTAAAAATATGGGTGGTTTTGTAAAAACTACACCCCAAAATATAGGTGGGTTTGTAAAATAGACATCGTACTTGGTGAGTTTGTGACTATAAGGCAGAAGTATTGATGGATTTATGAAATTTATTAACTCTTTAATTAAATGGTACATTGTAGATCCATAATCATTCAATTAACATTTTGATCGATGTGGCTATACTCTATCGTGATAAGAACTATAAAAACGCCTAGGCTCATGGAGTTTTGTCTGAGTGGGGTGGTGGCCTCGACAGGTGACGGCAATCGCTTTTATGTGTGCTCGCTGAGTATTTAGGTTCGCAAATAAGTGCTTGTAAGTGCATTTTTAGTGGAGGCTCCTAAATGGGTCTCTACTCTAAAATTTAGAAGCCTAGCAAAAAAACCTGCTCCAGTGAGGCTCCTAAACTTCCTCCCATTTTGCATGCCCTCCCTAACTTTGATCCCAGGCTCCCAGCAATAGGAGCCTCCTACCCCCCCCCCCTCCTATCCATGGACCCCATAGTTTTTTCTATTTTTCTTTTTCTTTCTCCTCTCATGCTTATTGGCTTCTCCCTCCCGCATCGAGCGCAAGCATGGGCATGGCAGCGGCTTTGGGGGCATAGTGGCGGCGGAAGCGCGGCGGCTCCGGGTGCGGTGACTAGCGGGGCGGCGGCGCAGGCGTGACACTCCGGGCACAGCAGCAGGTGAGGCAGCGGCGACAGGGGCGGCACCCAGAGGCGGGCTCTGGAGGCGGTGCATGCGTGGGAGTGGGCAGCGCTGGAGGCTCTGGGCACGGGCTGATCCACCAGCGCCTGCTCATGTCGGAGCAGCAGGTGCGCTCGCCTTCTTCCCCGGCAAGATCCGGATTGGCACCCCGCCGCCGAGCTGAGCTCCCTTCGAAGCACCTGGTCGAAGTCGTCGGCCACCTCTGCTTCGCCAGCCCACCCCGTTGCCATGGGGCCACTACGCCACTTCTTCCATGACCTGTCACCTCCCTCCCCTCCGTCCGCTAAAGAGGCCCGCTTGGGGCGCCGACGAACCAGCTCGAGGCGCGTGAGCACTGGTGGGCGGCAGAGCAGCTGCATCGTGGCACGAAAAGGCAGGGCGCAGGGTCGGGGCGACGACAAGAGAAGCACAGCCGGGGCCGGCTACGGGGAGCACAGCGCCGACACCTGAGTAGAGGAGGCCAAGTGGGCGGCGCCAGCGGCGAGCAAGCCAGTAGGGCGGCACGCACGGGGGTACTTGGAGCGTAGAAGAAAAGTTTTTTTTTACTAGTAGATGGGTCCCACATTGTTTAGGAGCCTATTTACAGGCCTCCACTGGAGTTGGAGCTAAAATTATACTCCCAAATTTTACAAGTGGACTTGTAAAATAGGATTTAGGAGCTCAATTTTACAAGTCCCACTGGAGATGCTCTTATCACAATCCCAACACCAGCGTGCGCCGGAGAGTCCTAATCCACCGTGCTTCCTAGATCAAGTTCCACGCATTGATTGTCTTGGTCATATAGTCAAATAAAAGGTGGGGAGAGAGAGAATATCAGATTCATTGTGGCATGAAAGGAAATGTTATAGACCTATAGTGTACCACTTAAAAGGTTTATGAAACTAGACTTACAAAAGAACAGTTATGGACCTAAACAACACAAGAGAACAAGTTTATGAACCTGAAAATACGTAATAGAAGTTCGTGACCTGCAGTTGGTGGACATGTACACGACCTTAGTGTACTTTACGCTTAAATGTATATTCGATACACCACTGTGGAATGCATTGGGTCGAGTTTATCTACTTACACATGCATCCACACATGCACACATGTCATGATGGCAAATTAGGTTGGGAGTTCGATAACCGTTATTGGCTAGTGCGACTTATCAAGAGAGATGAGAGTTTTGAAGATCCCGACAAGCACACTAGCGATTGAGATGAGTGTCACTATTTTCCTCCAGTGGTGATAGAGGAACTTATGGACGATGATCCACCGCCGCCTGTCCTGCTCGTAGTCCTCAATCTCCTTGGAGATGACAAAACAGCGGTGACCGAGGCGCAGGTTCCGGGCAATGGCCTTAAAGAAGTCGAGCGTCTCCTGATTGCTGAAGAAGCTGTGGACGATATGCTGCGCTCGTAGCTCGTGCACGTCTTCCTCCTTATCCATTAGCATAACCAAGATTGAGAGGTACGAGCTGATATGGAAGCCATCCGAGGGATACCCTTTGGACGTGGATGTCTCGAAGGCCGCCATGTTGACGAGCCAGCAGGTAGTTGAGTCGTTCAGAAACACTGGTGACACCGAGAGCTCAGCGAAGAACCAGCCTTTCTTGCTGATACTCATGTCTGCGAAGCATGCCACCTTGCTGGACTTCAATTTGACGCCCATCTCAGCTAGCCGGACGGCAGATAGAGGGCGTGTTGTGCGGTCGCCATCTGGATGGTGTGAGAGAACCGGGCGCATGTTGCTAGTGACATACAATCGAGCAAGGCCAAGGAAATGCGGTACTTCATGGTCTACATTCTTTTCAAATTCTCCAGCATGATTTTTCTTATCCAAATCTGCCTGAATGACATTGACTATGAACTCCGACACGCCTACATGCTTGAAGGTCATGAGGGCCTCCAGGACATGCCAAGGGAGCTGGTTCTCAAGCAGCATGATGTCCCTTAGCATGCAAGGACCCGTAGACAGGACCATGCTATTCACCAAGAAAGGACTCTTGTTGTTGATCCCACCAATGTACTCCAGCAGGAAGCAACCATCCAAGAACATCATTTCCGCAAAGTCCTCCTCGCTGAAGCCAGCGACTTCATTCTCATCATAGCAGCTACGGGCCTTCTTGGCTTCAGAGAGGATCTTGGCGTAGACCTCCTCGATCGTGTGGTGTGAGTCCTCACAGAAGCAGCGTGCAGCTGCATGCTTGACCTCCTCCATCTTCTGGAGGTGGGGCGCGCCATGGTGGTATGGCCCGAGGGCCACGACACTCGGGACAATGTAGCGGTCACCGATCCCTTGGAGACCTGGAGGGAACCTATGAATTTTGGTATCAATCTTTGAAAAATCAGCCTCAAGCCTCTCACTTATATTCGTCACCCGCTCTTGGATGGGCAGGAATTCTCCTACTAATATTACTTCACGGCTAGTGTCCATGGCGCCAATACTACTCTATGAGTTTAGAGTTTCAACAAGATAGTTCATTCAATTCAATTGACCTCCAATCTCTCTACATATATGCATGTGTGACCCTAATGCAGCGTCCAAATTCTTTCCTGACTTACACACTCAATGGATAAAGAGCGAGCTAATGGTTCTGAACATTTTCGGGTAACTGAACTTGCTTCAATGTGTACCGGCATTAGTTCTTTCCTTCAACTTCACCCACAATAGAAGTCTTTATCTAGTATTCTTTTCCCAAAGTATGTTCGCATGATTGATTCTTGGTAGCTTCATTAGAAGCTTTCATGTTTCTAATCTTTAAGTTTAGCGGCAGTTGCGGAGAAAGATTGTGTGAGACGTGTTATCATCACGGTTTAAATAAGAGCATCTTTACAATGGGTTAAAATCAATATGGACCATTCATTTCTTTTGATCGGATGGTTTAGATACATTTATACTATATTAACCCTTTAAATAGTATAAAGTAGTATTTTGATGTAGTATGTAATATTAGAGGTATTATGGGTAAAAATAAATAGTGACATATAGTAAATTTCATGCATTTAATAGGACATTGTAATAACAAATGATCCTATTTTTATTTTTTGATTGAAATCGTCAATCGTTTATGCTGTAAAAAAACTCCCTTAACGTTTTCAGTTCTTCGATCTGTTCTTGTTCATGGCGTTGGCGGCGACTACGCTCGATGACGACAGAACAACAATTCAGTCAGAGGCGCAGTGGCCATGATCAGCGTATGTATATATGGTTGCACAACACCTAACGCAATGGAGGCGCGACATCACAGCCAACGATTTAGGGGCATCAAAATCATTGTGCCTGCAATAGCATTCATATACCAGAAACACGATACTTTGTTTTTGCATTTAACATTCATATTCAGGCAAAAAGTTCGCTCTATAATTTATCCTTGATCTCAATGACTAAACAAACATAGAGGAATTACATTATTTCTAGGGCAAATTCCTTATCAACCACTGAAAAAAGTTGTATTTCCTTATTAGCCATAAAAAATGTTCAATTTCCTTAGTAGCCACTGATCTAAATTTTTGTTCCTTTTTAGCCACTACCGTTACTTCTGTCATGCTCCGTTAGTGTTTCTAGTTTCTTTTTCCAGATAATGACCATACTACCCTTAACTTCTTTGCATTAATCGGCCTGGACATAAACCAAACGAGAGCTCAAGTCTCTGTCTCATCCGGCTCTCCTCCAGCACCGTTAGTGTTAAATTGTGTGAGGAAAGACATATTTACAGAGGTGGTTGGACCTCTGTAAATATTTCACGCAGCACGATCAACTCAACGTTAGCCTCAATCCGGCGCCGCCTAGCCTGATTCGGCTTATCATGCGAACTTTGCTCTAGTCCACACAACGACCAGAGAAGGTCTCCACATGTTCCATGGCAGAGGTGCTCTCCTTTTTTCTGCTGTCGACCCTTGCTAAACATCCTTGCGTGTTTGATTTTCTTGGGTTAAAGGGCCAGGGAATGAGGACCAGGGCAGCTCTCTCCTCACTCTGGGAAGGAGGCAGCTACCAACTCAGTACTTACTGTTAGTGCTTTGGTTTGCAAATGGAGGAAAAAAAAAAACAGCCATAAGCTACCACCTCTGTAAATATGTCTTTCCTCACACAATTTAACACCGTGCAGCTATGAATTGGATGAAAGTGGCGAATAAGGAATAAAAGTTTAGGTCAATGGCTACTAAGGAAATTGAACTTTTTTAGTGGCTGATAAGGAAGCATAACTTTTTTTAGTGGGTGATAAGGAATTTTCCCTTATTTCTATCCTCTCGTAACACATCTACTTACAGGGCGCCTTCTCGGCTTCTATGCCGAACGGACTATTTGGTAGCACATGCAATCACCTGGTTAGGGATGACACTGGCATGGAGTGCCACCACCGTTGGAAGCAGGCTATGACGATGCGGATTTGGTGACTGCTAGGGTTCACAGCCGCTGGCGAACAAATCACGAACAAGATTGGCGAGTGGTCGTTGTGTGGGTTCTTCGACGAGTGCATTAGATCCGGAGAGTTATGGACTAGAACAAAAACTCGATCTCAACCTTCTGAGGACTATTCGATTGATCATAACGAATTGGCATTTGGTGGCGGAGTGCGTAATATTTTCAATGACACAACTAATGACAAAACTACCCTAGGAAATCAAGGGTCAGACTTTGCCCTTTCAAGTAGTATAGTCCACCGTAATCAAGGCCTTAAAGATAGTCGCAGCTTGTTCTACGGAAAATGCAATAGTCAACTATTGTAGGCCTGCAAACTAAAGCATACAGAAATTTCACATGAAACTTATCTAGATTTCTGATATCTAAATGGAGCATCAGATAGAAAGAAAACCTGCAGTGGCCGTAATGTCCAGGAAATTGGTGCGTGCGGCCTGGTGGCCGTGATCTCCCTCACCACACACGTACCATAAATGGTATTTTCGGCAAACATAAAAAGGAAAATTCTACAGTAACCATTGCAAAATCACACAATCTCATATATTCCACTGGTGTCTCAATGACATGGGATCCACTATTATCACTGACTGTTATATTTAGGATTGAGTGATTTTGCAATGGCTCAAGTGAAATTATTCCCATAACAGAACGTAAATGGGCTGGATCATTTTGGCCATTTTTGTTTACTACCGTTTAGTTTTTATCTTGGATATCCTATGATTAGAAGGTGGTGCTACCCTTTGGGTGAATTTGAATCAGAGGCGGATACACCAATATACCGTTTAAAAAGTAAATAAATACAAACAAGACGAGTAAAGCATAAAAATGATAAATTGATTTGGGAAAGAACTTAGATTTTAGGTAGAACCATGGATTTGGATTTTTTTTTTTTCATTTATAAGCCTATTATAATTTCTCAGTAAGTGCTGATTTGTCTTTAGTTTCTTCAAAATTTCCAGACTTGGAACCACAAGAAATGTTTCATGGCTATGTAGTCCATAATTGCAGTATGTTGCTTTGTCGAAGACAATAATTGTCTTCTTAGGGCTCTAGATTCTGTATTGATATCTCTAATAGTTCACCAAAAGATCAGGTACCTATCAGAGCACGTCACAGTTTGGCCCTAGTTACAAATACGTGCCTAGTGGCGGAGACAGAGAATCTTTAAGGTGTGGTGAAGTTGTTAGCACAATACAGGTATTAGCTTACAAACTAACACGGGAACTTGGTTGGGCCAACCCTGCCATTTGACTCATGGATCATGCCACAACTTTAAAAGGAAAATTGCTTGATGGTTAACTCAAGGCAAACGAATGTAAGAAGCTAAGAGAGAGTAGTGGATCCTGGCGGCTAAATCAAGCTCCATGTAAGGTTCATGACCATTGAGGTTCACCGATTGTACGAATGTTTTGAGGATAAATGACAAGCATGAGTTATGACTAATATCTACATGAGTGTTGTGCGTGTAGGAAATCTTATTTGTTTCATGATGATTCTGGACGGTTGCCTTGGCAGTTGATGACAATGACCATAAGCATGGAGGCTTGATGAGCTTGAAGGAGTCCAAGGGTTGATGGAGACGGATCAAGGCTAAGGACAAGCTAGGAACAAGTGTTTGGAACACTTGTCTAGTTATTAGGGCTTGAGTCCACATAAAAAAATGTACTATCAAAGGGGTCTAGGTCATATCTCTTGGGTCATGCTAGTCGGTGATATGCATGGATGCTCTATGAAATCACAAGGCACTAGGTGACAAGGGATAGGCCAAGAAGCTATTGGATCAAGCCGGGAAATGAATTCAAGAGAAGATAAAGAGTTTCAGCTTCTGGAGATGGAGACCGGACAGAGAGGTCAAAGAGACCGGACGGTCCGGTCATCAGAGAGGATTCCAGAATAGAGAACAGTTGGTCGCAAGGAAATCTGTTGGAGAAGAATTTGTGCAGACCGGACTGTACGGTCTGTAGGAGAAAATTCTGGACAGATGATGAAGTGGCTGCAATGGCTCTGTTTGGAGGAGGAGCGATAAAGACCGGACTATATGGTCTGTATGGAGACAACAGTGGCTAGAGAGCAACGACTCTAGAGGAGCCATCCGGTGAAGACCGGACTATCCGGTCTGAAGAGGGACCGGACTGTTCGGTCTATAAGTCCAGAAGGTTGTTTCGTGGCTAGTTTAAGGTTAGAACCCTATATAAAGTCGTTGTTGGGGTCTTGGAGACCTCTTTTGGCCCATGGGATTGCTAGGAGCATCAGTAGGGAGCCAAGAGAAAAAGAGGAGAGCACTTGTTGACGGTCACTAAATACCTAAATTAGACCGTCAAATACCTGCATAAAAGAAATTAAATGAACAACCAACATAGTGGTATCAGATTATTACTAACAAATTTCACAAGTGTTGGTAAATATTAGCTACAGGTGATTATTCCATGAAATTAATGGAAAATCCACATCATCAAGGGAGAAAGCACAACTTCAGCCAATCACAGCCCAACACAAGTATCCACTGGCCCACTTTCAGAAGGAAACCGACATAACCCACCGCCTTACGATATCAGGAGGAACGAGGGACCACCTAGCAGGGACCCAGAACAGGGGGGCCACCTGGGCCAACAACCCATGTTCGGCCGAACATGGTTGTTCGGCCGAACATGGTTGTTCGGCTGAAGGTGGGAGTCCCCCCTGGTGCATGGCTGGCACGTGTCATCTCCTGGTGCTTCCCCAATATCGGTTGTGCGCATTAGAAGCACTTTATCGCCTCTGGAACCGCCTTTGGACCCTATATAAGGAGGGGAGTGGCTCTACCCTTCACACACTTCAAGATTAGTTTAGTGCTTCATTTCCTAAAGAGTTTAGCACTACCAAAGTGCTTAGAAAATAGGGAGAGTGAGGGGAAGTCCGGAGGAGGAGTGGGCATGTCCACCTCTTCTCCACGCTTCTACCTCGACGGATGCTTGCCATCTTTAGTAAGTCTTTATGATTCCTTTCTTGGTATTTAAATTTCCTTTTTAAGTAAGTTTTATACTTAGTTGCTTTGCTCGCTCAACGCTCTATTTAATTAGAGACCTTAGTATTATACCATTGTAACTAGAGATTAAGGGAGTAATTGAAAGCATAGACGTGGTGTATAGGCTATAGATTACCTTTGTTTATCGCGTAGTCCATGAATTGCTTGAGGTAGGCAGTCGGTGGTGGCAGCCCTATCTATCCTTTGAAATCCTCTATGTTCGGCTACACAGTAGGCTCTTGGCCAGAATCGCACTATGGATGCAGGAAAAAATCGGATGCCCAATGCAAGCAACCTAGTAGTACTCTTACCTTGATTAGGACCTTACAACCGGTAGAAATCCTCTCTACCAAAAGCCATATTTATCTTGGTGTCCTTTGTCGAACTAGAACAGAAGATTCGGCACACATGTTCCCTGTGGATTCGATACCTTGGAATACTCCTAGGTGAAAGCTACTTCATTATCCGTACGCTTGCGGATTTATTTTGTTATCGTTAAAATAGCCAACAACACTAGGTGGAGATATGGATATCTTAAGAGTGCTAGAGAGAGTAACTTGAGCATCCATACACATCTAAGGCTAGGGTGTCCTTGAGAGTGTGTTCTAGGCTATTACTCTTGGTCTATGGCAAGACCTAGACCGATTAGGCATCGATGATGAGTCTATCTTGATCAGTTGTTAAGGTCGTCACATATTTGTACACGGTTTGAGCTCACCGTTGAAAAGAGCATAGATAGTGAGCGTCCGTGTCGGCTTGCAGAGTCCGGCAAGTTCTCGAGGAAGGCAAGCTTATGCCTTGGTGGCAGTGGTGACGTGACCGTGTCTTTACTCCGGGAGTGATTGAGGACTCGTGGGAGAGAACTCCACTTGGTGACGGGAGGGACAAGAACTCTGACGGGAGTAGTCCAACGAGGAGTAGGGAAAGGTGCTGAAAGGTCTAGGTCTCTATCCTTGGATTAATGATGAGTTTTGGTGATAGATGATAATGGTTGTTGGAACTAACCTTTTATATGAGTTTGTGAGTTTGCATGATAGGTTGTGTTCCGGCATCAAGCAAAAGGTCAAGCTATGACATCGAACAAGAATGTTTATGACAAGTGTTGAGAATCAACATGGATAAGCTTGTAGATTGATGACAATATGGTTCACTCAATAAGTTATTTGATGAAGATGCTTGATAAAGGATAATAGTGATCAATGTGTTGATGAAGGTGTCGGTAGACATAATCAACACTTATGGTTGAAGCTAGAAACACATCATAAAAGATGATTGAATATCAATAGTTGATGGTGTCAACATGGTGATGTGTCAATAATTGACGTAGAGATTATTGGCCAATAACTTGAAGCTAAGTGACCATTAAGACAAAAAGAAAATCAAGACACTTAAGAAAAATAATATATCAACTTGGTTATTGAAATAATAATGAGCATATTGATGATGACGAATACAAAGTAGCATTACATAAAAAGACGGTGAAGGTTGAGCAAGACTTGGCTGTGACGGACCATGTGCAAGGGTGAAGGGCAAGCAAGAGGCTTGGCGCCGAAGAACCAAAGGCAATGGTGAAGAGCAAGTATAGGCTTAGCGTGATGAACCGTGCAAGACTATGTGAAGTTATGGATTATCTACATCACTTATTTGAAAAATGGTTGAAATATGAAATGGAAGAGCATGGTACTCAAGTGTTTACCCACATCAAGTGAAATTGAAATTAAGAGCAATGGTTGAATTTCACATGTTGAAGAACTTTAAATGGGTTGAACATATAGAAGTGGTCACATACACTTCATGAGTTGATGAAAATCAATCTCAAAATATCATGCGGACATGCTCAAGGAAATGTAAAGATTGTGGTTGCACTTTATGAGTTGATGAACATCAAATCTAAAATCAAGTGGACAGGCTCAAGGCAAAGGTATAATAATGTTGGACATATATGCTTATCGATAGTTGATCAACAACTAAATGTTCAAAGGGTGAAATGCTCATGCATTGGAAACCCTCAAGATCTGGAAAGATTATGACATGAAGGTGTTCCTATTGGCATAGTTTTCTGTTTACTTTTGAGTATAGGAATGCCATACTATCAAGAGGGATGCAACGTTGATAGCTTTGCTTATGTCTTTGTGCTCAAAATGATCTAACAAACTTTTATGAGAGTTTAACATTCCATTGGGTGAAATTGGAGCTTTTTCTTAGTAAGGATGGATAGCCCTCTGAATTATCTTTCCATGGAGTCGAAGATCACCTAAATCGAACTTCGGAAGCAAAAATTATGCCATTTTTCTTCTGGGTACTCCCGGACTAGGACGGCTCGACCTGATCCAAAACCATTTTGGTTCTGTTTTCGCCTGACCTGGACTAGGACGGCCAATCCCGGACTAGGATGGGTTCTGGGGTCAGCCGGACTAAGACGGGATTACCCGGACTAAGGCGGTTGAGAGACTAACAACGTTAACTTTTGTTCTGTTCAGAGTTGGTCCGAACTAAGACGGCCCCCATGGCCGGATTAAGACGGCCACAGACAGAACATAATGGCTAGTTTTTGAAAACTTCTTATATATACCCCCCCTTCATCCCCAACGGTTGGCTACTGGTTCTATAGCAAAGAAACACTCTTTTAGGCCAAGAAAAAACCTCTCCACTCCCCATTGCTTAGTGCTTGACCTTGTGGGTGAGATTGGGTGAGAGATTGAGTGAAAGAGAGCTAATTCCATTGTTGTGCACTTGAGTTCATAGCAAGCAATCTTTGTGGTATTTATTTCTCTTGGGGATTCATCCCCTAGACGACAAGGCGTCGCCCGGTAAGCTCCTAAGCTTTATGGTGAGCCTCGGAAAGTTTGTGAAGGTTTTGATTCACCTCCGCAAGGGAAGGAATCAAAGGAAGGAAGAAAAATTCGAGCTTGAACTTTGTGATTGCTCGGTGAGGATTTGGGTTGAAAGAGACCTGGCTCTTTGGAGCTCCTCAACGGAGACGTAGGATTCTTGAAGAATCTGAACTTCGGGAAACAAATCATCGCGTCTCATATTTGGTTTGCAAGTTCTTTACCTTGTTCTTCATATTTGTGATTGAGTTGCTTATACTAAATTATTCTATTATTATACTTGTTGTTGGTTTAATTCATTAAGTGTATTTGCTCATATATATGTCTAGAACAACTTGGTAGAAGTCGTTTTGTACCTAGATTGTCAAACACGTGTTTTTGTTCATCTTTTCGTCGCGTAGTCCGGACTAGTCCGGGAACCCTAAGGACTAGTCCGGGTCCTGAATTTGTCTAGAAATCTTAAGTACTAGTTCAGCTCTAGCACTAGTTCGGTCCTGCTCGGACTTATCCGGGTTCATCCGCTGCAAATCTATTTTAATCGCCTATTCAGCCTCCCTCTATGCGACATTAAGGTCCTTTCAGGTGCCATCCTTTCGAGACCTTGGAAAAAAATCATGAGCCATCTCTTACTCATACTCCTTACTTTGATGCTTTACCTTTCGCATTTACATATCGTGCTATTCACGATTGTGTGCCTACCATGCTCTCGTTGATTATCTTGTAGACTTGCATGAATAGGCTCCTTGCTAGCTAGTTGTGTTTAGCTTCCGAAATTGATCACTAGCTTGTGTAGGAGTTACCTTGGCTTGATTGATAACCCGTGTATGTATTATACTAATCATGCTTGTATGCTCTAGTTCTTTTTCTTGTAGCTTTGCATGAGTAGGCTCCTTTGCTAGTTTGTTGTTTGCTTCAGTGTGTCTTTGATTACTAGCTTGCATAGGAGTTGTATTGTATTGGTTGATCCACTAGTATGTTTAAGTTGTTGTTCCCTTCATAGGACCAATATCTTGTTAGTGTGATCACCACTAGAATTGTTATAGGAGTTGATTGAGTGTTCGGTTTTAGGAATTGGCGAATTTGGTACATATAGTGAGTTTCTGATTCACGCCCCCATCTCGGTCACTCGGTCCTTTCAAGTGGTATCAGGGCCAAGTGCCCATTATAAACCTTCACCGCCTTGAGTAGTGACCGCATTGAGTTGGGATGTCATCCTATCCGGGTTCGGGTCATGGCACATGGAAGGATCACTTAAAAAGCTACCTTGAAGCCTTGATATCGGATGAGTTGATGGATACTCTTGTGAACTTTGCCAATACCTTTATCGATAATCATGTGTATGATGATGATTGTGTGGATGTAGCTTGTTCTAGTGAGTGCCTAGTTTCTTCTTGTGATAACTTGATAGGTTGCTCTACTAGTGTGCCTAATATGATGATTGATGATAATGTATCTCTTGATCTTGCTTGCACTTCTAGCATGACTAGCATTGATGATGATGATTGTGAGCCTTCTATTGATCATACTAGTGCTTCACCTATTGATGAATTATTTGTTTTTCATGTTAATGAGAATAAGGACTTACTTGACTCTCTTATTCACTTGTGATGTATTGTGGACAAAATTGCAGCAACTGAAAGGCCTTTCAAGCTTCAAAACATAATGATAGTCGAGAATATCCTCACCTTGCTCCCTAGTAGAAAGCCCCTCTATATCACCCTTGATCTCATCATGGACAAGGATCTCTCCATTGATGATGTGATCGGGCTTCTCTTCAAGGATGTGGCGGTCACCGCAAGCTCAGGATTAATGATACAATCCCATAGTTCAACTTGCTCAGGTTTAGTTGGCCATTATGAAACTTCTCAAACATTTCCAATACATGTTCACATACTTGTTCACAAAATTCTGTATAGAAACTAGTGGGGAAGCCATCTGGACCCGGGGTGGTATTTGTTTTCATTTTGTCCAATGTTGCTTTACTCACTTTTTCTGTGAATGCCTCTATTAGCATTTCTTCTTCAGCTTCAGATAGCTTGCCTTTGTCTTCCCAAATGTTATCCTCTAGACTAATGTTTCCTCTCTCTTCTCTACCAAACAACTACTTATAGAAACCTTCAATGTATTCTCTTGGATCATTGGGTTCATTGATTCCACCTTCTTCCCCCCTCAAAGTTAAAAATGGTACATTTTCTTTTTCTCCCATTGGACACACCATGAAAGAAACCAGTATTTGCATCACCTTTCAACAGCCATTTTTCTCCACATACATTTGCCAAATCATCTCTTCATAAGTATAGACCTCCTATAATTCTTCCTCAAGTTTGCATCGCTCTACCCACTCTTTGTTTGATATTCTGATGCTTTCTCCTCTATCATCTATTTCCTTGACTTTTTGAGCAACCATTTCTTCTTCTTATGGATTTGGCTGTCCAAATTAGCTTCCATTCCTTTACTATCCCCTCATTGTTGCCTTCATCCTTTTCCAGTAGTTCTGCACTTCCTCCTCTTCCCGATGTGGCCATTTCAAAATAATCTTTTCTTTGACCCCTTCATGAGATAGCCAAGCCATCTCAAATTTAAAGTTTCTTGTTCTTTGTTTGTTTTCTTCTTCCGAGTCTGTGATAATTGGGTTATGATCTGAGCCCACTCTAGTTAACCCCCTAATATTCACTCTTGGGTAATGTTCTTCCCAGCTTGTTGTTACAAAAATTATAAGTTACTCATGATTGGATGTTCTTTTTTATTGGTCCACGTAAATTTGTATCCCCCTCCAACCAGATCCCGTATCCTTGTGACATTTATGAAGCTTTTGAACATATCCATCCAAATGTTTCTGACTGTTGTCAGACGTTTTCTCATAGGAATATCGAATTAGGTTGAAATCCCCCTATTAGCAACGGTATTATGCTCCCCATCATTTTCCTGTACAACTCCTACAAAAATTCTGGTTTCTTCTCATATTGTATTGGCCCATGGTAGCTTAGTGTTTGCTGTAGCTCTAATCATCGAGTTGTTGCCCGCGCAGACCCGCTACTCATGTGAACTAAGCTATAATGTCCATCTATTATTGATGCAACAACTTCAACTTCGATTGATTGAAGATAAATTGTAAGATAAAATTGCGAGAAAACAATAGATGACCAAACGGCTTTCGGACGAAGCAGGGGAGAGCGGAGGGAACAATAGGACCAGAGGGGTGCCAGTGAGAGGGGCCTGACTCTCCTATCATCCTATCTTGCCTTCTGGTGTGACTGCGTCTGTTGCAGGCATGGCTTGCCGATTACGCTTGAATCTATTTCTCATCATGCTTTGGTATACTAGTACAAGAAGCTTGATTTGTGATGAAGCAAAATCGTTACTAGAAGTCTCATAGAAGGGTATTCTGTGATGAATTTGTGACAAAAAACAATTTCGCCATAAAAGTCACGTCACATTTGTGGAACCGTGACGAAACCACAATAACGTCATACTACTAGTGAGGGAGGAGGGAGCGCGGCCGGTGGGCGAGGCGCCAATGGGAAGCGGGTGCGCGCCCGATGGCGGCCAGAGTGGAGGCGGTCGGCGCGAGGAGGTGGGCTCTCCGTGGCTGGCATAGGTAGGTGCCAGACGGGAGGCGGGCTCATAGATGCAGGGAGGCGGGCATGCAGCTGCAGGGCGAGCTTGTGGCGGCGGGGAGGCGGGCTCGCATTGGTGGGGAGGCAGGCTCGCGGCGGCGGTGAGGCGGGCTCACGGCTGCAGGGAGACGGGCTGTCACGGGCACGCATCAAAGGGGCATCAGTGAGGCGGTCGGGCGGGAGGAGGTGGCCTGTGGCCGACGGCGTTGGTGAGATTGGAAGAAGATTTTTTTTTTGAAAGGAGATTGAAAGAAGATTGTAAAAGAAACACATGGAAGAAGAAAAGACCAGGAACATTGATGTCTTTTTATGATGAAAATAAATAATCTAAGTAGTAATAATCTGAGTAAACAAACAACCCTATTCAGATTATATAATCAACATTGTATAATCTAGATTATATAATATAACAGTATAATTCATATTATATAATCTGGCTGGGAAACAAACAGGCCTGAAGTTTGCTGGAGAAACATGACTCCAAGATATTTCACGGGAAAGACGCCAATTTGACAATTAAAAATTTCTGCATGTATTTTCTCAACTGACTCATCCCCACCAATTGTGAGGACTTCACTTTTTTCAAAGTTGATTTTAAGACCGGACATCAGCTCAAAAAGATGAAGTATGATTTTGACATTTGTAGCTTTACATCATGTTCTGGACACATAACAGTGTCGTCAGCATATTGTAAGCCAACGTTTTGCATTCAAGATATGGAAGCCGATTGGAATGTTTACTCTAATAATGCATATCCGAGGGCCTCTCGGTCCACTACCACCAAGTCGAAGGCAACGGCATCGCCGAATGAGGTCAGTCACAGAGCAAGCTAGAGCCAAGAGGAGCATGAGACTTCCAAGGAACCACCACGCTATCATGTTTCACCGTTCATGAGAAATAAAACTTCTTTTTAGATGGATAAATAAAACTTCTGGGACAGAGAAATAGTACTGCTGATGCATTACTACTTCGTACTTTGTGTTATGTTTGCAAGAATTTGTGGAATGCAATTTCAGTGTTAGTATGTTGTGAGAACAAGTTAGTTACAGCTTTGAGTTCTGTCTTCACTTTCTCAACAAATGCTTGGACACTGCATTTAACATATTTTTTTAGCAATACTTGTGTTTAGTGACGCTGCATGCTTTGCTGTTCTGGACCTAATTGACTTGCAAGGCCCATCGATGAAGAGAGCGTACCTTAGTGGAGCGTTGTTGACGGCCGGGAGTTAATTGACGGCCCATGACACAGCGGGTCTTATAACAAATGTTCTGATGATGCAACCTGACCTCTGTAATCTGTCGTGCCATCCTCTCGATCTGTAGTGGCAAGCCGACGCCTGTTAGTTTCAAAAAAAAAAAAAAAAAAAAAAACCGACGCCTGTTTTCGGCAACCCCTTCTGCCAGGACCACACGTAACACGTACGTGTGTGTGGAAGCTGCTCATCAGTTATATTGTAATAGAAGAGTACGTACAAAGCTGGAGTGGACCGCGCGCGGCGATCCCGTGTATACGTGGCAGGCGGAGAATTCAGCTACCTATCGACGTGGAGCGATGCCTGAATTTTATTGGCTTCAGCAACGCCAGGTGGATGGTGTGGTCAGTTCCTTCAAGTGTTCAAGCAAAGATATACTCCAAGTTTCCAACTTGGCAACTAGCAGTCAAAGACAGACAGCAACGGAGATATTTTGAAACAGAAAGATTAGATGTACTTGTACTTACTCGCTCACCAAGTGAATTGGGGCCAGTGTTTCCAGCTCCTACGCGGTCATAGGGTGGGTGCTCAGCTAGCTCCGCCGCCGGGGACCGTTGTGCAGCTGGTCTTTTCATTCCGGTCATATTCTGGGATTCCAAGGGATAAGAATTTTCTGGTTTTTGAAAAATTGTTGTACGTCGATGTGGATAAGAAGAACCAAGATATTTTAGTGCACTTTTTGTACGTTTGAAAATGACAAAACACATGTACAGGGCTACGAAATGTGCATCATAAAGCTTCGATGTCACGGGCCTGTTTGTTTCCAGCTGATTATTTAATCTGAATTATAATATTAGATTATTTAAGTTAAATTATTTAAACTAAACTAATTAATCTGAATGGAGGTGTTTGTTTACCTAGATTATTGGTGCTCAGATTATTTGTTATAGATGTGAGAAAACAATAGTACCCATGCCTATTTGTTATAACTTTTTTTTGTTGGAGATATTCAAATATTTTGAAGATTTGAAATAAACTTGTACAATACCAAATTAAATGACTTTAGTCCAAATATTCCATACAATCCGGGAAGAGTCATCATAAAGCTTCGATGTCACGGGTCTGTTTGTTTCCGGCTAGATTATTTAATCTAAATTATAATACTAGATTATTTAATTTAAATTATTTAAACTGAACTAATTAATCTGAATGAAGGTGTTTGTTTACCTAGATTATTGGTGCTCAGATTATTTGTTATAGATGTGAGAAAACAATAGTACCCATGCCTATTTGTTATAACTTTTTTTTGTTGGAGATATTCAAATATTTTGAAGATTTGAAATAAACTTGTACAATACCAAATTAAATGACTTTAGTCCAAATATTCCATACAATCCGAGAAGAGTCATCATAAAGCTTCGATGTCACGGGCCTGTTTGTTTCCGGCTAGATTATTTAATCTAAATTATAATACTAGATTATTTAATTTAAATTATAATACTAGATTATTTAATTTAAATTATTTAAACTGAACTAATTAATCTGAATGAAGGTGTTTGTTTACCTAGATTATTGGTGCTCAGATTATTTGTAGATGTGAGAAAACAATAGTACCCATGCCTATTTGTTATAACTTTTTTTTGTTGGAGATATTCAAATATTTTGAAGATTTGAAATAAACTTGTACAATACCAAATTAAATGACTTTAGTCCAAATATTCCATACAATCCGGGAAGAGTCATCATAAAGCTTCGATGTCACGGGTCTGTTTGTTTCCGGCTAGATTATTTAATCTAAATTATAATACTAGATTATTTAATTTAAATTATAATACTAGATTATTTAATTTAAATTATTTAAACTGAACTAATTAATCTGAATGAAGGTGTTTGTTTACCTAGATTATTAGTGCTCAGATTATTTGTAGATGTGAGAAAACAATAGTACCCATGCCTATTTGTTATAACTTTTTTTTGTTGGAGATATTCAAATATTTTGAAGATTTGAAATGAACTTGTACAATACCAAATTAAATGACTTTAGTCCAAATATTCCATACAATCCGGGAAGAGTCATCATAAAGCTTCGATGTCACGGGTCTGTTTGTTTCCGGCTAGATTATTTAATCTAAATTATAATACTAGATTATTTAATTTAAATTATAATACTAGATTATTTAATTTAAATTATTTAAACTGAACTAATTAATCTGAATGAAGGTGTTTGTTTACCTAGATTATTAGTGCTCAGATTATTTATAGATGTGAGAAAACAATAGTACCCATGCCTATTTGTTATAACTTTTTTTTGTTGGAGATATTCAAATATTTTGAAGATTTGAAATAAACTTGTACAATACCAAATTAAATGACTTTAGTCCAAATATTCCATACAATCCGGAAAGAGTCATCATAAATCTTCGGTGTCACGGGTCTGTTTGTTTTCGGCTAGATTATTTAATCTAAATTATAATACTAGATTATTTAATTTAAATTATAATACTAGATTATTTAATTTAAATTATTTAAACTGAACTAATTAATCTGAATGAAGGTGTTTGTTTACCTAGATTATTGGTGCTCAGATTATTTGTTATAGATGTGAGAAAACAATAGTACCCATGCCTATTTGTTATAACTTTTTTTTGTTAGAGATATTCAAATATTTTGAAGATTTGAAATAAACTTGTACAATACCAAATTAAATGACTTTAGTCCAAATATTCCATACAATCCGGGAAGAGTCATCATAAAGCTTCGATGTCACTGGTCTGTTTGTTTCCGGCTAGATTATTTAATCTAAATTATAATACTAGATTATTTAATTTAAATTATAATACTAGATTATTTAATTTAAATTATTTAAACTAAACTAATTAATCTGAATGAAGGTGTTTGTTTACCTAGATTATTGGTGCTCAGATTATTTGTTATAGATGTGAGAAAACAATAGTACCCATGCCTATTTGTTATAACTTTTTTTTGTTAGAGATATTCAAATATTTTGAAGATTTGAAATAAACTTGTACAATACCAAATTAAATGACTTTAGTCCAAATATTCCATACAATCCGGGAAGAGTCATCATAAAGCTTCGATGTCACTGGTCTGTTTGTTTCCGGCTAGATTATTTAATCTAAATTATAATACTAGATTATTTAATTTAAATTATAATACTAGATTATTTAATTTAAATTATTTAAACTGAACTAATTAATCTGAATGAAGGTGTTTGTTTACCTAGATTATTGGTGCTCAGATTATTTGTTATAGATGTGAGAAAACAATAGTACCCATGCCTATTTGTTATAACTTTTTTTTGTTGGAGATATTCAAATATTTTGAAGATTTGAAATAAACTTGTACAATACCAAATTAAATGACTTTAGTCCAAATATTCCATACAATCCGGGAAGAGTCATCATAAAGCTTCGATGTCACGGGCCTGTTTGTTTCCGGCTAGATTATTTAATCTAAATTATAATACTAGATTATTTAATTTAAATTATAATACTAGATTATTTAATTTAATATATTTAAACTGAACTAATTAATCTGAATGAAGATGTTTGTTTACCTAGATTATTGGTGCTCAGATTATTTGTTATAGATGTGAGAAAACAATAGTACCCATGCCTATTTGTTATAACTTTTTTTTGTTGGAGATATTCAAATATTTTGAAGATTTGAAATAAACTTGTATAATACCAAATTAAATGACTTTAGTCCAAATATTCCATACAATCCGGGAAGAGTCATCATAAAGCTTCGATGTCACGGGCCTGTTTGTTTCCGGCTAGATTATTTAATCTAAATTATAATACTAGATTATTTAATTTAAATTATAATACTAGATTATTTAATTTAATATATTTAAACTGAACTAATTAATCTGAATGAAGATGTTTGTTTACCTAGATTATTGGTGCTCAGATTATTTGTTATAGATGTGAGAAAACAATAGTACCCATGCCTATTTGTTATAACTTTTTTTTGTTGGAGATATTCAAATATTTTGAAGATTTAAAATAAACTTATACAATACCAAATCAAATGACTTTAGTCCAAATATTCCATACAATCCGGGAAGAGTCATCGTGGTCACACGTTGCGTGCCCGGGACAGCCATGTCGGCTTGGGTGCCCTCGCCTGCCATGTCGGGGTGGACCAGATTGCCAAACCCTTGCTCTACAACGCCCGCCGGTGATGTCTCCACAAATCCAGCTACTCCAAGCCCAGGACTACCCCCCTGCCGCACCCAATCCGGCACCACGATCGACGAGCCCAAGTGTCAGGATCCTATCGTGCCTAGACCCGCGCCCGGTGACGGGGCTTACGTTGACCCCAAGCACAGGGTTCCCACTATGCCAGACACACGCCCGGTTATGGGGCTCTCGTCGGGCAGGAGCTTTGGGATTCCCCGAGCCAGGTGCTGGGATTCATGTCGAGCCTGACCATGGGGCTCCCGCCGGGCCTGGTGCCAGAGGTTACGCCAAGCCTGACCCGAATCTCCCGCCGACGCCATTGCCACGCTCGAGCCCGTGTGCATCAAGGATGGGCTCCCCTCCTGCCCGCCATAGCCGAGCCTAGAGCTCATGCCGTGCCCTAGATCGGGGATTTACTTGGATTTGGGGTCAGGTTTTCAGAGAAGGAGAAGAGAAGAGAAGAGAAGAGAGGTGGAGGCGAAGGTGGAAGAAGACCAGAGGTCTCGTGCGCGTGCGTGGGGGTGCCTGATCGGGTCGGCTAGCAAATTATTAGGCAGTGGCAAAAGCGGATAATTTGGTCCAATTTATCAATGGTAAAGTGGGTTTTTTGACAAAATAATCTAAAATAAGCATATCTTAGGACATCATATTACCTCTATCAAGAAATATAAGTCTTTATTACTGACTTTTGGACATCATATTTGACTGCTCATCTTATTTAAAAAAATTATAAAATATAAAATAAATAAGTCATATTTATACTATACATAGATAATTATAAAGCAAATAATAACAAAATAAATAATATTTTATAAATATTTTATGGGAACATATATATCATATCATAAGCCCATATATCGATATGACTCTTGGAAAACTAGTGACCGAACTGACAAGGTGACATCCCCGATCTATATCCTGTCTGCTCTGAATTATGATAGTATGTTACGTCTGAGACGACCTAGCAACTGTGCGGAAGGGCTCCACTTTGTGGCCTTATGAGTGCAGGCAACGACTCCTGCATCTTGTTTAATTAGCTTGGTAGAAAAATATCTACTAATCAAACGCGAGCAGACCATTGCATGCTTCAGAATGCCTTTGGTGTATGAACATTTTTCGTCTATAATTTAATTGTTTATAGTATCATAAGCCCGTATCGATATATGATCCTTGGAAAACTAGTGACCGAACTGACAAGGTGACAAGCCAGATCTATATCCTGTCTGTTCTAAATTATGATAGTATATGTTACGTTTGAGACGACCTAGCAACTACGCGGAAGGGCTCCACTTTGTTCGTCTTATGAGTGCAGGCAACGACTCCTGCATCTTGTTTAATTAGCTTGGCAGAAAAATATCTACTAATCAAACGCGAGCAGACCATTGCATGCTTCAGAATGCCTTTGGTGCATGAACATTTTCTGTCTGTAATTTAATCGTTTACAGTTATCAGCTGATGCAGCAATATCCTCACACTGAAAGCTTGACTAAATACATGGCACTGTGTACGAAACGGCCCCAAGCTGGCCGGCAATAGCAAACAAATTAGAAACCGTATCATACTTCCCGCGAAAGCGATCATTAAGCATGTTTTTTTTTTCTCTTTTTCACTCGAGATATTGCTCAACGGTCATTGCTGCACTTATTTTTTCTGTGTCTAGAGAAGTCCGGGACAGTGAAGTGTACCCACCGCGAGAATCGACGTGTCCAAGTTCCAGGTGGGTCGGCCGTCTGGAATGATGTGCAGCTGAGAATTCTTTTTTTCGCAGCAACGCAGGAGGTGCCGGTAAGCAGGAAGGGTGTTTACGGAATTTGGAAAGGTTTAGGGACAAGTGGACACGCCAGGTATAAGGCACATGGTCTGTAATCTTGACTCAGCGTTCATTCTTTGCTCTTATTACCAGTCTGCTACGAAGAATGCCATTTGTATCGGGCATCTATTTGTTTTCCAGTCGGCACACAGCTTGCTTCTCCCAGTCGGCATAAATTTGACACGTACCACTTTAAAAATGCACTACATTTAGATTTAGGCCAATGCAACCTAGAGTTATATGTCACAAGGAATTGAAACCTTTAAGGCAAATTGTATGAAACAAAATGGAGGACACCTGTTAGTTGTTGATACATAATACTTCTGTAAAATTTACGCAGTTTGAACCTGCTCAAAACAGTGGCGACGCAGGATTTTTATTTTAAATGTACATATTTTAGAGCAGCTTAATTGTTATCTTATAATAGAAGTTTAAGGCCTAACATGTAGCTCATTAGATAAATCATAATCAATAATATTGTTAAAATTGATATGTTTGTCCAAAAGTTTGAGCTAAAACTTGATTTTAATTCAGTTTTTTATTATATAATGTATTATACATATAATATATTAGATTTTTTAAAAAAATATTGGGTGTACATTTACACACTCTTGACCACATACTGTGTCCGCCCCTGGCTCAAAATCAGTTTAGTCCATCACAGCAAAGATAAGAAACCGCTCCGCTGTCAAGCTCCACAGCAAACAATAATTCCTGGACCAGCGATTTCACTCTCATTCCAGCCACATTTTTCTCTGCTTAGATGGAGACTTGCACAGCCACAAACTGAACCACTTTGCCCACGCCTCCGCACACGCCAATTCTCGGGGTCTATAAATCCACAGTGAGAACCTGTGCCGATGCCCCCACCCTCCACAAAACAAAAATATCTTGTGCACTTTTTCGTGTGCTTTTACGTCGCACCAATAAGCGACCCCTGCGCTTTTATCTTCATCCCCATCCTTACCAAGAACAGGACCAAAAAGGCTTCTTGGAACCCATCCATCTATCATCCATGTCGAAGCTGGTGGCCAAGCTCGTGGATTCGTGTAACGATGATGGCGGCGACGCACAGGACGCCGGCTGCGTGCGCGCCGTGCTTGCCGAGCTCGTCCTCACCTTCCTCTTCGTCTTCACCGGAGTCTCCGCGGCCATGGCCGCCGGTATGTTGGCCATCTTCGTCGTCTCGGTTTCTGCTGTCCAATGAACAAACGAATTTTTTCCCCCCTGATTTTGATGTGTTGTTTAATTTGGGTGGCAGGATCTGGTGGCGGACCGCCCGGCGCGGCTATGCCGATGGCGACGCTGGCGGCGGTGGCGATCGCACACGCGCTGGCGGCGGGGGTGCTGGTGACAGCGGGATTCCACGTCTCCGGCGGCCACCTGAATCCGGCGGTGACGGTGGCGCTCATGGTGCGCGGCCACATCTCGGCGTTCAGGACGGTGCTGTACGTGGCGGCGCAGCTGCTGGCGTCCTCGCTCGCCTGCATCCTCCTCCGCTACCTCACCGGCGGCATGGTACGTGCCACCTCCTCCTCCTCCTTGCATCGCTCCTACCATCGATTAGTTTTCTTTTTTCCTTTTTAGCATACGAGGTCGCTGGGGATCCGAGAAATGGGGAGGAAAAGTTGAATTGTTCTTCGATGAGTCATCATAGGCATCGTGTCGAGCTGTCGGATGCTGATTGCTTTGGCGGATTTCGGTGGTCCCGGTTTGTCTTACATGGGCTGGGCCTGAATTTTTGTTCTAGTGCTCGTACGAGGATGTGTATTTACATGGTGGGCCTCGGCCTCTTATAGCCTTGAGCCCTTGCTCTTGAGTAGTATGTTTTTGGTTGCATAATCCATTTCTTCAGTTTTGTTGTTCTCAAAAAAAAAAAAAATCTTCAGTTTTGTTTTCTTTAACTTCGGTAAGCGGAAACTCTGAGCATCAGTCAAAAGGAGTAATAACAGTGCTAGAATATCAAAATTCTCTTAAAATGAAACCGTAATAATATGAAAGCCAAAGTTCTGGCGGGATGTCATAATGAATTGATTTGTTTCCTTCGAATCACAGCCGGGTAAATTTCAACTGAGTATGTCTGTAGATGTGGGAAGGTAACTTAAGGAGCAGATAAGGGATTGGTGGATGCCAATTGAGTTACATTCCTTTGATCTTGAATTCGTGTGTTACTGAACAGTGTTTGAGGTTCAGTTTTCATAGAAGCTTGTACCTTGAGCTTCAGTTCTCGTACAAACTGGTCACCAACTGGTCATCGTTGCAGTTCAAAAAAAAAAAAAAACTTGTCATCGTTGTGCTTGTGTAACGACATGCAGAGCTTCGCGAGAGTCTGTTTTGTTTCTGGGAACGCCTGAGGCTCCGTTCTAGCTATAGGACATGGATATTGGAACTCCGTACGGCTAGTCAGATGTGCTTTGCAGTCAACTACTAGTCGTAAACAAAGTAGAATTAGTTTGACTTCTTTTCCGTGATGTAAGGCTTAACTCCTTCCCCTGAAATTACCCTGCTGTAAATCAAATTTGGCCTTTCAGAAGTTCAAGGGCTAGTATTGCGTAAGTGTGCTGAGTCAGGAGACTAAATTATGCTTCACCATTATTGTAGTTACAGAGGTCAGTTATATCCTCCCCTCACTCTCCAACTCTCACAGCTAACTGAAGTCATCAAGCAACTGCTAATAAAACATAATTAACATTGAGCTACAACTTATTGCTAAAAATCGGAACTCGCCTACCTGACCTACCACAAAATGGTGGATCTATCAGTGAGCAACCAGAAAGCAGAACAGTGAAACTAAAAACGGACTGATATGTAGGATAAAAAAAAACCAATGAATCAGTATTATTGTTTCCTTCCTAAACACAATGCTCTGCAAATGTGTAATACAGGTCACCCCGGTACATGCTCTCGGCGCTGACATCAGCCCTATGCAGGGCCTGGTTATGGAGGTGATCCTCACCTTCTCTCTGCTATTCGTCACCTACGCGATGATCCTCGACCCACGGAGCTCGGTCCGTACCATTGGCCCGCTGCTTACCGGCCTCATCGTTGGCGCCAACACCCTTGCGGGAGGCAACTTCTCCGGCGCATCCATGAACCCGGCCAGGTCCTTCGGACCAGCCCTGGCTACCGGAGTTTGGACTCACCACTGGGTGTACTGGGTGGGTCCGCTCCTTGGTGGACCTCTTGCAGGGTTAGTATATGAGTCATTGTTCATGGTCAATAAGACGCATGATCCTCTTCTTAACGGGGCTTTTTGATAGTTTGCACTAGTGTATACATGTTGTTGTAAAATAGTTACTGTGCGTGATTGTTTGATGTAGAAAGTGTTGATTGGCCATCTAAGGGCCTTCCTTTGTATTCTTTTGAGGACTTGCTTTTAGGCTAGTAGTAGGCAACCATTGTAAAGATGAAATGTAAGTTGAATGTGATTTTTTTTTGTGTTGTTAAAATTGTAATAGGTTATACTTATTCAATGATGTATCATTCCCACCAGCAAACTTATTACGTCCATGAAATTTATGTTACCATCCAAAAGGGTAGAAATTATAGAGTCACAACTTTTAATGCCATTTATCATGATACAATTATACTCTATATATGTTCCGACTTCGATAGTATATATGAAAAAGTAACTATACATTTACATTTGCCTACATGTAAATTCCACCAGTGGATTTAGCCAGCCAACAGAGTGCTTCTAAACTTTTACTGGTGATTACAGTAAAGCTGATCTGCATGTAAAAACTTTGAAAGTGTAATGTCACAAAATACAACTAATATTTGAACTAATTTTATGTCACAAAATACAAAAAATGTAATACTAGATGATCCTGTTTTTCGATCAGTAGAAGAAAAAGGCACACAGATCAGAACATTTTGTAGAATTAATGGTTTGCCTGAACTCCATCAGCTGCCACATACAAGACGTTCCGCTGTTTCTATTCCCCAATGTTGGGCATTCAAATAGAAATAGATGCTCATGTTCTTGATCCCACACCGTGCTCCCTATTATAGTTTTCGACACTCTAGGAACTAGAATTGTTCTATCATGTTTCAATCCATAGTGCAATTGTGACTTCCCAGGGACAGAGTGCTGATAGATTTTGTTTTTTTTTTTAAAAAAGGATTGTATTACTACTATAAAAACTATTTTTTAGCAAAAAAGGCTAAAGTAGATTAGTAACAGACTTTTTTTCACCCGCCACTATTCTTCGTCAGATCAAAAAAGCAAATCATTGAAAATAAGGATCATATTTAGTGGTGGGCCTCTTCAGTAGCCCGTTACTAACAAATGCTATATTTTACACAGAGACTCACAACAGACTAGCTCAGTATATATTTTACTCTAACCCTCACCTAAAACTTGACTCCCACTCCTAGCTGCCACCTCTCTCTCTCTCTCTCTCTCTCTCTCTCTTCCATCCTCCCCGCTTCTCCTCCTCGGTGCAAGATGGCCCCCCTCTAGTACCATCGCATCCCTCCCTCCTCCGGTGCAAGGCGACGATAGCCGTCCCTCCCTTCTCCGGCGCAAGGCGGCGCCGATCATCCCTCCTCACTCCCCCAGCATCTCTCCCTCTTCTAGCACAAGGCAGTGGTGGTCCTCCCTCCTATGGTGGCCCTCCATCCTCGATGCCCCTCCCTCCTCTAATGCAAGGCTGCAGCAACTCTCCCTCCCTCCTCTAGCGCATGGCGGCGACGGCCCTAACTCCCACCTCTGGAGCAAGGCGACCACGAGGAGGACTTAGATGGATCCGGGCTCCTCTCCTTCCCCTCCGATGGATCCGACCTCTCCCCCATTCCACCTCACGCAAGCAAGGCGGCGGGGAGGCTGCTCGCTTCTAGTGGTGGGCGGCTACTCACCTTCGGGACAGACCGCGGGAGGCTGCCGGTGGCGGAGCATGGGCAGCGGATCTCCCTCGGGGACGTGCCGGCTTGGACAACCTCCTAGGTGGAGGCCCCCTACCCAGTGCGGCATCCTCCTCGATGACGTGAGCACAGACTGCGACTTGGGCTTCGTGGACGGCGGCGGGCAGGGCTGAAGCCTCGTCGCCATTTTCTATTTTTATTTTGCTAGTGGTAGATTAGTGACAAGTCGGTGGATTGGCAGTGGCGGACATTTGTCGGCTACTTTTGTTTTTTAGTTTTTTTAATGCATTTTTAGTAACGAGCATTTGGCCTGTTACTTATTTTAGTGAAAATCAGTAATGTTTATTTATGGTGGATTCATTGTTCGTCACAAGGTTTTTTATGGTCTGTTACTGAAAGTCAGTTTTGTAGTAGTGTATAAATGTCAGGTTTGATTTTGATTTTCGAAGGAAGAAGTTTTATAGTGAAAATTGAAAAAGCTTATTTGGTTACGACTGAACACTCAAAGTTGCGCGACGAGCATGCATCTTTCACATGCTCGGACGATTCAAGTTGGTTGGACTATTTATTGGGTAGAATCACTTTTGTTTTTTGGACAAGGGAAATGACTATTTTACTCTAGTGAACAATCTGACTTTGTCTGATTCACCTCTAAACAAAAAAATATTGCTTAATTACCTATCTTAAACAATTCATGTTGGTGCAATATACTCCTTAATGAACTTTTTTTTCTCCACATATAACTTGAATTTAATTATCAAAGTTTTCATGATGATAGTTAACATAACAAGTTATGTTTAAAAAATTAAAACATATTTTCTTGATACTATTTTCATAGTTTAATAGAACAATATATATAAATAATATTAAAAAATACTATGTTGTCATTTTTTTAATATAGGTTCTTGTATCACGTATGGTCCTGTAGAATTTAAGTTGTATGTTACGAAATACAAAATAAAAGACAAATCATAATAGGGGGTTATATTGCAGTAACTTGGATTGTTACAGATAATAAATTGATCAAGATTTTGTGTTTGCCGATGAAAAAGACAAAATGAATTGTTTTAAGGGTTAAATAATGGACTTCTCATTTGGAGAAGTCGTGGAAGGAAGTTAATGAGGACTTTAGGAACCTTTCGAAACTTTAAGATTTTATGTCAGTTGAAAGGACCGAGTGACCGAGAGGAGGAGGAGGGGGGGGGGGGGGAGGGGTTGAATCCGAAACTCGTTATATGTGCTAAATTCGCCAATTCCTAAAACCGAACACTTAATCAATTTCTATAACAATTCTAATGGTGATCACACTAGCAAGATAATAATCTTATGAAAGGACAGGCATCCTATGCATATGACATCCTCACCCCACCAATGAGGGGGTAGTCGAAGGATCGAACATTGGGTGACATCTTGACGAAGCAAGAGTCTAAAAGTTCTTACATATGAGCATTAAAGAATAGTATGAAATATTAAAATTTAATTATTACAACTCTGATTCAGATTTGGGTCCATAAATAAATTTAAAATTCGGTAACATAAATCACGAAAGCAATATATCTCACGTGAGAATCCTATCATGAAGCACATCAAATCTGTAGATGTGTCTCATTATTAAGAAGAACACCTGCATAAAGCAACATAGAGCAAAGCCCTGAGCAACTAATACTCAGCAAGACTTACCCGTCAAAATGACACGCTAAGGCCGACACTTAGTATGCAGAGAGCTAACCGAAGTTTATTAGAATAATTGCAAAAACAACACTAATAATTCATCCTATTTTAATCTTTTAACCAAATTAATAGGGTTCTTGCATAAAATAAATGTTGTGTAACTATACTATAGCAAACATGGTTGCAATATAAATAATAGAAATACAACAAGTATAACCATCATTATTTTACTTTTTCTTTGATGTGGCAGTGATCACAAGTGGTACTCAATAACCGCGCGGGACGTCGAATCGATTTACATCCTGCAGGAGAAACCCAAGTGGCACACTCTCGGAGTCTCGTACGATAACCTTTCGCGAGATCACCATAGAGTCGGGCCGGGTTGCATGCGCTCTTGGGTACATGTTCTCCACGCGATACCCGGTATCCGTGGTTAGACCATGCACCCATCCAGCACTCATAGCACCCAAATGCCACCATGCACTTATGATCGTTCCCAAAGAGCGATGAGGGGCCGTACAACTACTACGATAATCAAGCTATATCAGTTTACTAGTGCCCATATCACTAGCATGCACTTGGTACTGTTTAAAACTTGATCAACGGGGCCACACTCGAATTTGGTTCTTAATTGACACGAATAGGGCTATGGCAGACAAGGGTCAACCTTGTCACCTCAACCTATACATGCACTTCCTCATTTGGTCTCCAATTACTCCGTCTTTATGTGAGAGTTTAACTAGTAATAAATTCCCAAACCATCCTATATCGAGTAGTCTCCGTACCACTAGATTTCACTACCGATGACTCGATATTAAGCATAGCAAAATCTAACGAATGGCTGTATAAGTAGACTCATACCCATAGGATTTTGTTTTGCCAACACGCAACTAGGCTTCAATCATTTTCCTACACGTAATGCATAATACATGACACACATACAAGTGATACAAAATAAAAACTTTAAAACATAGGAGTGCACCGTGGCTTGCCTTGAGTCTGAGCAATGTTTGCATACACAAAGTTACAGCCAAACCATCCTCTATCTCCGTGGCACCAATCTCCTTGTCCTCATTACCGGCTCATTTCCTTGTAAAATGATGCATGATGCAAGTCAAGAATGCGATAAGGAAATTTATGGAACTTCCTTAATAAATTGATACAATGACATGATGCATGTGAGTAGATATTTAGTGTTACCATTAAGCATTAGATTATTTTACTAAACATATTTCTAATTTCTTGGTATGTGAGATTAGTTTTGCAATGCAACTAACAATGATGCAAGCACTTAAATAGTGTAGGGGCAAGGCATCACAACTAATTAAGTAATTAATAGTAGCAATGTGTTAAGGTAATGCCATTATCTTATTTATGAAAATCATGCACTCCCATTTCTTGATAAGTCTTTAGTTAACGTGCATGATCCAACTAAAAATGCTAGGGTGTAGCATGACAACATGAGTATGTGATTATTTAGTAAGAAGGGTGACTAGGCATTTAGTGAGATAATTGTTGACGGTTCTTAAAAGACAAATCCGACCGTCAAATCCCTGCATAAATGATAAAGAAGGAATAACCAACATAGTGGTAGGTGTTTATTACTAACAATTTCCACTAGTGCCATTTGATTATTTATATGCAGGTGATTTATCCACTGAGTAAAGGGGAAACCAAAGTCATTGGGGGAAGAAACACACTCCCGGCCAATCAAACCGCCTCAAGAACCAACCTAACCCATGTACATGACTTGGGGGCCCACCTAACAGTGTTCCAGAGAAGAATGGGGTCATTGGTCCCTACTTATGTTCGGCCGAACAAAAAATGGGCCCAATGAGGCCCATCTTTTTGTGGCAGTTTGCCACCGCCTTTCTAACGTCGGTTTCCCCCTTTAGGGCGGGAGTTACTGTCTCCAGGAACCGCCTTTGGGCCCTATAAAAGCATGGGAGTGCCTCCACTCCAAAACACACAAGAAGAGTTTAGAGCTCCACTTCAAAAGGCTTTAGCATTGCCAAAGTGCTTATAAAATAGGGAGAGAGTGAGGGGGAGTTCAGGGAAGTGTCAAGCTTGTCGGCGATCTACCCCACGCTTGTACCTCGACGGATGCTTTCCTTTTCAAGTAAGTGTTCATGATTTCTATTTGGTATTTGAGTTTCCTATTTAAGTAAGTTCTTTCCTTTATTGCGTATGGGATCATCGCTCTATTTAGTTAGAGTATCTTAGTCTTATGTAAGCGTGGTATCAAGACTAAGATAGTAATTGATAGCGTAGACGTGGTGTCTAGATTAGAGGTTACCTTTGTTTGCCACGTGCCCCACGGTTTGTAGAGGTAGTCGGTAGGTGGTGACAGCTCTATCCGGCCTTAGTAATCCTCCACGTTCGGGTACGTCATAGAGCTGTTGGCCGGAGTCGCCTGTGGATGCAGGGGTAAGCCACCATCCGAAGTAAGCAGTGGTAGACAGAACCTACCATATTATAGGATCCTTGACCATAGGAATCCTCTCTACCCTCTGCCTACCATATTTTTGTTGTCCTTGGACGGATTAGTTTAGAAGATTAGTACGCACACATTCCCTATAATTTGATAACCTGGAATACTCCTAGGTGAAGTGCTACATTAGTATCTGTGCGCTTACAGATTTATCTATGATCGTAAGAAATACCAACAATATTACTCAGCATGACATGATAAAGTAAGTAAATCTACATTCGTCTTTTTTATTTAACTTTCTGCTTACAAGGTATGAGTTATTGCCATGCAACGATGCAATGATTTAATTGAGAAGTAACCTAGCATGGACATGCAACATGATCAGTGATTTAGTAATCTATATCAAATCCTAAAATTCGGATAAGTGTTGCTAGTATGTTTGGATACAAAAGGCTTAAGCTTAAACTAATTAGTTAGGTGCTCAACTGGTATTCAAGCATATTTTTACTCTTAATTTGCTTAACATGGTTTTGAAATATACATGCCAGTGGGGAAGTTATATGTGACAAGGGGCATGACAAGACACTTATGTACCAAAGATGATGGCAAGAAAATGTACCATTATTTTCTAATTGTAAAAATGGTGGAAACACTAAAATATTCATTGCAGATAAAATGCTTGGAATTTAAATATGCCACTTGGTGCAATTCATGGGAATGATGCAATGAACATGCATGTAAAAATTTAGATATTAAACATGCATTATGGTAGAGCTATGATTTTATTTGTATTTTTGCTTACTAAATGCACTCGTAAATAAATATGAGTTTCGGTGTGCTTTATCAATTGACTAAAATATTACATAATCAGAGGAGTCCAAAAAGTATTTATTTGCAATTTTTCTATGAAGTATATTTTTCTGTTTTGATTTTTAAAGTTTCATCAATTTCTTTTTGCTCATTAGATGCATGCACAAATAATTATTTTGTGTTGATCTGATTTAGCATTTTATTAAAATAGATAATATTCACAGTATTCCAGAGCCTATTTTTTTGCATTTACCTCACAAGTACTTATCTGTATGTGCATTTTTCAATTCAAAATAATTTATTTTTGCTTATTTTAAATACTAGAAAGGTTACCTAGCCACTTGGGCCGTTTCCTGCTCAGCCCAGCAGGCTGATGGAGCGCAGGGGGCCTCCCTGGGCCTCAACCGTGGCCTAGGCAGGGGCCTGCTTGGTCTAGCCGAGCGCTGGCCAAGCCAGCACCATGGCTCCTGCGCGCGCTCACGAGGGACGTGCAGCGACAGCGCAACTGGTGGGCGAAGCAAGCTCGACGCGGCGCCGGAATCCACGAGGGACTCCGTCGCTCCCGAGCGGAGGTGCGGCTTGAGGAGAGTTGAGGGAAGCTCATCGATGCGAGGGAGGCGTGGGACGGCCCGCGGTGACGGACGACGAAGATGGCGGTAGGCGTTCCCGACGACTAGCTGCAAAACATGGAGCCGAAACGGGTCAGGTGGGCTCGCCTGGCGGAGCTTTCTACGGGGTTGGATGATGGTGGGAGGCGACAGGGTGGCTGGGCGATGCTGGAGCTTGCTCGGCTCCAATGGCGGCTTCGCTCGGGAAGAAGGAGAGGAAGTGAGCGAGAGGGAGAGAAATGAGCGAGAGGATAAGGCGTCCGGTGGCGCGTTCGGACAAGGACACGGCCAGGGTGGGTCTTCGGCCCGCGATCGGCAAGCACGTGGCGTGCGACGGCTCGGCAAGGCGAGCGGCAAACAGTGCTGGTGGGCACTATGTCGCTGCCAGGCGGGTCGCACCAAATTCAAAAGTCAGGAAAATCAGTTGGGTTTAGGTGTTTTCAATGACTGTTTTGGAGCATTAAAATAGGCCAACATTTAAATATTTTAACACATTCTTGTAGAGCATTGTTTGATGTCCCAAACTAATGACATGCACAAAAAGAGGTGAAAGTATTTGTGAGATATTACATTTTGAAAATGCTATCCTGATCAGAGAGACTTAGGAAAAATTTCTGGAGTCTGAATGCCTTAACATTTAAGCACTTTGCACAATCAATTTGGAGCATCAAACGAATTATTGGGAAGGGAACACATGCAACTCTCCAATCATTGATATTTGAAGTTCTCTTGTCATCATTTCCCGAAACTCTTCATTGAACTTCTTGTTTGTTGATCCATATATGATATTATCCATATAGATTTGGCAAATAAAGAGATCCTTCCCAACATGCCTTGTGAACAAGAAGCTATTAATACTTCTAATTTGAAGCCATTCTTGAGAAGGAAGTTCCTCAAATGTTCATACCAAGCCCTTAGTGCTTGCTTAAGACCATAGAGAGCTTTCTTGAACTTGAACACATGTCTTGGATGCTTAGGGTCCTCAAACCCTAGGGGTTGTTCCACATAGACCTTCTCATTGATCTCTCCATTCAAGAATGCACTCTTCACATTCATTTGATAGAGCTTGAAGTCATTATGTGATGCATAGGCAAGTAAGATCCGTATTGCTTCAAGACATGCCACGGGAGCAAATGTTTCTTCAAAGTCAATGCCCACCACTTGAGAATATCCCTTAGCCACTAGGTGCGCCTTATTTTTGACAATGGCCCCTTTCTCATCTTGTTTGTTCTTGAAGACCCACTTGGTGCCAAGTACATTATGACTCTTAGGTCTTTTCACCAATTTGTGATCATCCATTGCTTCATCAATTTTTGTGGGCTCAATCATGGAGATGAAAGAGAAGTTCTCAATTGCAACATTTGCCTCATCATCATTTTCTTCATTCACATAGTTGGGCTTGTATTGGTTTCTCCTTGTCCTCACTCCTTGAGATGGACTCCCAATGATCAAGTCACGAGAATGATCCTTGTTGATAGCTTTGGGTCTAGGATGATATTCTTCTTAAGTGGGAGGAGGTTTAGGTGAAGTATCTTGTGCATCATTGATTGCTTGCTCGCTCTTGAGATATGAGTGTCTTGGATTCTAAATGAAGTGGGGAAATCACTTATATGCTTTGTTCTTTTGGAACTAGAGCTTGAAGTGGAGGAGGGGGTGTTGTCTGAAGAGGTTAGAGAAGTAGCTTGAGGTGAAGTATGTTGGGAGGCTTGTGGCTCGCTTCTCACTTGGGTTTCCTCTTGGGTAGGTGGATGCACTCTCAATGAATCTTGGGAGGAGCTAGTGGATGTGTCAATGGCATCTTGGGTTGGTTCTTGCACCACGGAGGATGAGGTTGGTTGAGGTGGTGGAGCAGAAGGCTCACTAATATCATCATCATTGGCGTCATGGGGTAAAACCTCACCCACGGGCATATTCCTCAAGGCTTCCCTCATAGGCTCATCCCTAATGTTCAGTTCATGAAATTAATCTCCTTTTTGAGAACCATTTGACTCATTAAATTGCACATCATATGATTCTTCCACACAACCTGTGACTGAGTTGTAGACCCGATATGCCTTAGAAGTCCCTGAATACCCAACAAGAATGCCTTCATCAGTGTTGGTGAACATGGTTAGTTTCCCGGCCATATGTTGGGTGCACCCACTATCAAGTATCCTATGGGTGCCTCCACTCTTGTAGTTGACCCTAGTGGTAGCCATAAGACAAGCACTAGAGATCCTTGCAATCCCTTCCTGAAGTCTCCTCCATATAGGATGGTGGGGAGCATGATATCTCCATCCATGACCATCGCTCATATGCACATTGTCGAGGTCGATGTAGTAGTGGGGAAGATCATAGAGGCCAATGACGTGCTAAGCATGTGTCCCACTTGTGAGTGGAGCACAAGTATCTTCTCCATTGCTCTCTCAAGTGATAGCTCATGCCTTCGGTTGATCACCTCTTCAAGCAAGAAACCCCTCTCAGAAGTTGTGATTTACAAGAGGCACTTGTCAATCACCTCATATGATGGGATCCTCCATAAGCCTCAAAAGGAATTTATCTGACACACAAGATCATAAATGCTTAAGAGAGTTTCACAAAGTTCATCATTTGGATTTCTCACAAATTCATCAAATTGAAAGAAGAGATTATGTTGTTGAGATCGATAAAGATGCCAAAGTCGATCTTGTGGTGGAGGAGGTGGAGGTGCCAGAGTCGTAGTGGTGATATTGATCATCTCATTTGATCTTGTGAGCTTTGTGGTCAGTGCTCCCGCCACACCAATACGTGGTCCACCCGAAGTGCTTGAGTGGAACTTGGAATGACACTTGTGGTAGAGCTTGATGAAGCACTTGATGATGAGCTTGGTGTAGGTCTTGATCCGAAGGGGTTGTAGAGACTGCTGCAAGGCAATCTTGTGGAGGGATCAAAGAAGTTCGAGCTCGATGCTACTCCTTTTCCTTTGCTTGATGATGCTTCATTGTTTGCCTTGAATTCCTTCTTTCCCGTTGAACTTGCGGTGATCCCCTCATCCTTGAAGAGCAGCCCGATCACATCATCAACTCAGAGATTCTTGTCCATGATGATATCAAGGGTGATATAGAGGAGCTTGCTACTAGGGAGCAAGATGATAATCTTCTCGACTATCAATATCTTTGGAAGCTTGGAGGGTCCTTCAGTTGCTTCAACTCTATCCACAATACCTCACAAGCGAATAAGAGAGTCAAGTAAGTCCTCATTCTTATAAGCATGAAAAGCAAAGAACTCCTCAACAAGTGAATCACTAGCATGATCAACAAAAAGCTCACAATCATCATCAACACTAGTTAAGCAAGCAAGATCAAGAGACACATCATTATCAATCATCACATTAGGCACACTAGTATAACATCCTATCAAGTTATTACTAGAAGATTGTAGGCACTCACTAGAACTAGACACATCCACACAATAATCATCATCATACACATGATCATCGGTAAAGGTATTGGCAAAGTCCATAAGAGTATCCATCAACTCATCCGGTATCATGGCATTTAGGTAGCTTTTCAAGCGATCCTTCCATATGCCATGACCCGGCCCCGAATGGGATGACATCCCAACTCAATACGGTCACTACTCAAGGCAGTTAAGCCCTATTATGAGCACTTGGCTCTGATACCACTTGAAAGGACCGAGTGATCGAGAGGCTAGGGTGAATCAGGAACTCGCTATATGTGCTAAATTCACCAATTCCTAAAACCGAACACTCAATCAATTCCTATACCAATTTTAGTGGTGATCACACTAGCAAGAGAATAGTCATATGAAAGGAAACGCATCCTATGCATACTAGTAGATCACACAAGGCAAAACAACTCCTATGCAAGCTAGTAATCAAAGACACGCGGAGGCAAACAACAAGCTAGCAAAGGAGCCTACTCATGCAAAGCTACAAGATAAAGAACTAGAGCACATAAGCATGAGTAGCATAATACATATGAGGGTGATCAATCAAGCCAAAGCAACTCCTATACATTCTAGCGATCAAATGCAGAAGGTAAACACTACTAGCAAGTAAAGAAGTCTATTCATGCAATTCTACAAGGAAATCAACCAGAGCAAGGAAAACACACAAGCATGAATAACACGATATGTAAATATGAAAGATAAAAAATCATAGTAAGGAGAGGGTCAAGGAATGCTCATAATTTTTCCCGAGGTCTCGGAAGGATGGCTCCTTCCCCACTCCTCGTTGGACCACTCCCGCCAGAGTACCGGTCCCTCCCGCCACCAAGTGGAGTTCTCACATATGAGCTCGCAATCACTCCCAGTGGGAAGACACGGTTGCATCACTGCTGCCACCAAGGCACAAGCTCGCCTCCCTTGAGAACTTGCTGGACTCCTCGAGCTGACACAGGTGCTCACTATCGATGTCCCTTTCACCGGCGGGCTCAAACCGTGTACAAACATGTGACGGCCTTCACAATCGATCATGATATGCTCGATCACCAACACCTAACCAGTCTTGGTTTTACCATAGACCAAGAGTAATAACCTAGATCACACCCTCAAGAACACCCTTGCCTTAGATGTGGATAGATGCTCAAGTTATTCTCACTAGCACTCTCAAGATATCCAATATCCTCTCCTAGTGCTCCTATCTTTTTCTCTTGGCTCCCTATTGATGCTCCCAGCAATCCCAATGGCCAAGAGAGGTCTCCAAGACCCCAACAACGAGTTTATATAGGCTTCCAACCTCAAACTAGTCGTTACTCCACGAAATCAACTTTCTGGGCGTATAGACCGTACAATCCGGTCACTGCCTGACCGAACCGTTCGGTCACACCTGGGACAGCTCCTCCAAAGCCATTACTTCCTGTCCCCTACTGATCTCTGTACAGACCGGACCGCCCAGTCTATAGACCGGACCATCCGGTCTCTACTGTCCTTGCTCAATCCAGAGAGCGTCCATTTTGCTTCCTCTCTGTCTTGCTCCCATCCATAGATATCGTATAGTCCGGTCTCTATAGGTCTTCACGCTAACAGATTCCTCACAATAATTTCTCTTTGATCTGCTTTCTCCTCTGACGAACCATACAGTCCGGTCTCTCTAGCCGCTTCTCTTCGGTTACTCTATCTAGAAGCTGAAACTCCTCGCCCTCGCTTGACTTTATTTCCTGGCTTCTTCCAACAGCTCCTTGGCTTCTCCACTATCACCTAGTGCCTGTGATTTCACTGACCATCCATGCACATCACCAACTGGTGTGACCTAAGAGACATGACCTAGACCCCCTTGATAGTCCGGTTTTTCCTATGGACACAAGTCCTAACAACTAGACAAGTGTTCCAAACACTTGCTCCTAGCTTGTTCTTAGCCTTGTTCCATCTTCATCAACCCTTGGACTTCATCAAGCTCATCAAGCCTCCATGCTTGTGGTCATTGTTATCAATCGTCAAGGCAACCGTCAATGATCATCATTAAGTAGAAAAGTTCTCCTACACACACAACACTCGTGTAGACATTAGTCATATTTTATGTTTGCCATTCATCACCAAAACATTCATGCCTTGGGGTGACCTCAATGATCATGAACCTTACATCAGTAGATATGCATCTCAAAGATTGTCAAAGAATGAAAAAGGTCTTTATTGATGATAATATTTGTAACACCACAACCCGCTAGCAGTCTAGTAACAGTAGAAGTTTCAGCCTAAAAGATTTGGAATTGAAGTGAAATTATGGGCGTAGTTCTACACTAAAAGTTTAGGTTGGTGAGGCTCAACATATAACCCTCGTTGTTCCAATCATAACATTTTTGGGTTAACTCTTACATAAAGCGAGGACGAAAGCGTAAGAGAGGTGCTATGTATGAATGTGCAAGTTTGCTCTATAGGTGGACTAGGATGGTAAGCGGACATTGGACATAGCGCGTTATAGTGGTATCAAAGCATCAACTTTCGTTTCATCGAGGAGAGTTCTTGGGTATGCACTTGTCGTATTTGCACGTCCTTAAGGAGGGGGAGGCGGTGACTGTAACACCTCAGCCCATTAACAACCTTTAAATGTACTAATTTCAGATCAAGAGATCTAGAAGTGAATTGAAGTTGTGGGCTTAGTGCCATGTTAAAAGTTTAGGTGGGTGAAAGTCAGCATATAAACCTCGTTATTTCGACCATAGCACCTTCAGGTTAACCCTTTTATATGAAGCAAGGACGAAAGCATAAGGGAGATGTTAGGTATGAATTCGCATGCCCACCCCTCGTGGGCTACAACGGTAAGCGGACTTAGACCCAAGGCATTACAATATTGATATTGTGTTTTGTAGAAGATAAGTATGAATGCAGGTTTTGTGTTAGAACTGATCAATCGTTCAATAACTGAATTCGAGGGATGTAATTTTGACCCTATTACTAGCAATCATTCATACCTTTTAATTATGTTAATAGCAATCATTCATACCTTTTAATTACTTTTAAAAAGTTAAATTCTCGTGAAGCCACATTGGCCACGTTGGAACCGATTTCTAGCCACTTCTATTGGAATTAAGGGACAAACATCCCAAACGGACGATTCTGGTACAACCCCTCTGGAGCATGCTTTGTCTCATAGGAATTGGTGTTCCAGGCCGATTATATAGAACATGCAGTGAAACAACAAAATAGGCCCATCAAGTTATTATGAAATTAGCCACAAATGTCATCTAGTTACCCATTTAATTCACCCTCGCGTTTCTAGACTCATGAAACTGAACGGGCTAGAGCGGCGGTGGTGACGACTCTGGCATCCCCCAGATATGCAGCTCGGCGGTGCCTTCTTCCTTCCCAGCCAACGCCGATGAAGCCCAGGCTGCATCATGCCAATTCTTGCTCCCCTCCGTTGCTTGGTCAACGCCATTATGGTTTGTCTATTCCCAACGCAGAGAGAAGGAGCACAACGGCGGCCAATTTTTCTTGTGCTTTGGCATGGGATCTGAGGATTGTTTCGATCTCCTACCTCCAAATGTCCAATGCGTCTTGTTTTTGTTTGAAGTGGCTGAATCTTTTTTGGCTGAAGAAGATAGTTGCATTTTATTCTTTTTTTTTGACAGGATCTCCTCATTCTTTGTTTGCTTTGTTTGGTGGGTATCCTAGATTCTCCTCCCTCTTTGTCTTTTTGTTCACCATATTTTTACCATGAACAAATTTTTTTATAGCATACCCTAGCTTTCTCCTAATTCTGAGGCACCTGAAGCACATGAGGAGGTCATCCATACATGGGTGGTGGCACGGTAGGCCATGCAGACAACATCGTAGTCGCAGAGGAGGTTGACCATGGCAGTAGGTGGGTGGGCTATGTGTTTTAGCCTATAGGGCTGAGAGCAGATGGGCGATGGATGAGATGGAGAGGGAGAGGGAGAGGAGAAGTGATACCGAGGCTCCTCACGGTTTAAACTTCCTTTTGGTTTTCACCAGTACAAATCGCAACACCCATGATGTTTTATTTGTGTTACGGTAGACGCTCAATTTGTCATGTTAAAAATTATATAACAAATTTATAATGAAATCAAGTTCGTAAAAAATGGGTGTCATATTTAGTTTTCCATGATGAATTGTTATAATCGTCAGAAGAGACATTTTCCATGACATACGGATTCACGTCATAGAACTTATTTTTCTTTTATGATGGGACAAAAAAACGTCACAGTTGATGGCGCTGGCCACGCTGGCGAACGTGGCTGCCTACGTGTTGGCCCCCACGCTGTAGCTGACTATGCATGCCAATATGGCACAACACATGTCTCGCTCAAAATGCTGCATGTGTCGACGTACAGGTAGGGGTAGGGGCACATGCCATGATCCCGTGTGACCTCGTTGTGGCGTCATCATGAAACATCGACAAGTGTCTGGTCTACATTTGTCCACATGTTAGAAGGCAATTGAGCCATGTGTCGTTGTGCCATTATGCCACACGTCTCTGCGTCATTGGTCCACATGTCGTCTTCTCATTTGCCTATGTGTCATCACATTAATCCACCTGTCAACATACCATTAGGCCATGTGTCTTAATTTCATTGCTCCATGTGTCATCATCTGATTGGTCCATGTGCCAGATTACCATTAAGCCGCATTTCGTCATCACGTTGTGCCACGTAACGTAATGCTATTGGGCCATGTGTCAGTCCATTATTTGTCCACCTATCAACATGGCATCACGACAACGTGTCAACATGTCCTTAAGACATGTGTCGTCTCTTCATTTGCCCATGGTATAGAGTTCAACGGCGAATTTATGACAAAACTAAAAGGTCACAATTCTTGACATATCATTGGTCTACTTCATTTGACGAATTTCATTTAATCAACTAATTACAAAATAGAATCAAATCACAAAACCAACCACATAATCAGATAATAGAATTACAGAACATGATTTCATAGATACACAAAACATGAGTTCACAGATGTTTCACCAACAAAGTTGTTTCCACGGCCACAGACCAAATGTTTCACCAATAAAGATTCCAGGACCACATGTTTGACAGACACATTATTGAAACACCAGGATTGTCAAACATACCACATAATCAAGGATCCGGTGAGGGTTGGGAGGAGTTACAAATACCATTCAAGTAGAGGATTTGTCGAAGTAGCAAAATATTATGTTCTTGTTGCTTGTTGAATTCCTCAAAGTGCCTTTAGGCCTTCTCCAGCTTCTCATCATCAGCTTCCAACTTCTTCCTCAATGTGTCAACCTCGATGAGGAGGGCGGCTACACCTTCATTTTCAGTTGCTAGTTCTTCATGAAGCTATCATTTAGCCTCTGTCTCGGGCGACTTCAGTGTTATACCAGCATTCTTCAAGAAAGTGTTGGTGCAACTTCTCTAGGAGAGGACCTTCGAAACAACCTCAGCAGTAGGCAGTGGTGCCTTCCTATCGACAGAAGACTCTGCCTCCATAGAAGACTACAACTTCGAGTGGCAAATAGTTTACTGATAGTGTAAAAGACTGAAAATCAATGAACATATTTTAGAATGCACGTATAAAAGGATATATGGTTGCAATGAGACTTACCACTGCTTCTCTTGCAGTCTCACTAAGGCCCTTTTTGCTGTTGATATGGTAGATCTTGAAGGCTTCCACCACATCGAGCTCTTCATCATCTACTTCTTCATCTTGGTGCCATTCTTCACATTGTTCTGCACCCTTCTTCTAGATCTGATTGATCTGTTATACAGAAGTCCGCATTAGACAGATAGCAAATGGGATGTGGACTAACATGTAGCACTTGCAGCCTAGGACTCAGATAGCATAGACAATAGCACAAAAGCAGACTTACATATGTGTGCAATTGCGCAACATAATAGCGAGATCCCATAATCTAGTGATACTTGACTTTGGCTCAATTTTGCTTGTTCTGTTCAACAATATCCTCCAAGAGACATCACATTAGAAGCTGCAAAAAGAACACCATGTCGGTTAAACACTTCAGGTTGAATAATACCTTATTCTTCATACTATACCACTTCTCAACAAGCATGCACCACTGTTCATCAGTCATGAAAGTAATAAGAGAGGTGGTTCTGATCTAATTGGCAAGGAGGTTGTTGAAGTATTGCTGCTTCAACCTATAGTGTGTTTGATGTATCCTAGATCTGAATAGACTGCAACAGGCATCCATTGTTGCCTTGTCCTTGGTATTGAGCTCCAACCTACCCTTGTCATGTCAAACGAAATTGTTATTTGTGCAGAGTCGCAACAGAGTTTAATTCAAGGTACCGAGTGTAATATATGCACTTACAGAAAACCGGTTGACAAAACCATTGAAGTGGTCAGTTTCTTTCTTGTACTCTTTCTACTAGGTGAAGGTAGGAACTTGATCCCTGGCAATGACACGATCTTCTAAAGCAAACTTGGCAGCTTGTACAGGTTCATGGGGCCTTGCCTTGCCCCCAACAACAAAGATAGGTTGCCTTCTCTCCATAGCTATAGCCATGTTGTCGAGCAAGATTCCCCTGGTCGATTTCCTTAGCCTCCTAGACGTCATTTGTGTTACAAAGTTTGCGTTCAATTGTTCAATGTCAGCTTATAGAAAACAAATAGGAAGAAAATCTTTATTGATGCTAATATTTACCGACCTTCAGGTCTTGATATAGTTGATTCAGACAGATCTGCCCTCCACTCAAATAATCACGCTGCGCATCATATGACCAGTCCACCACAGGGCTACCGGGCTTGGTCTCATCATTATCTGCTAGAACTTGTTGTTTCTCTCCACCTTCACTGCTAGCATGCTCTGTTGGTTGAGGTAAGTCTTTCTGCAGGCCATCTGCTGCTTGATCTTCACCGTGCAGCCTTTTAGGTGACCTTGTTGAGACTCTAACAAAGCCATCGAATGGTGGCCTCACTCTTTTGGTTCGTGTTCCTCCTGGACCACCCATGTTGGCATTGTGCTTTGTCCGTCTTGCACCGACCTTGCGACGTCTAATTTGTTGATCATGTGGAGGAGAAGTCTATAATAGAGAAACTAATTTTGTCACCATGTCATAATAATATGTGAAACAACAGGCAATACATGACAATGACATGGAAAATATCCACTAGACAACTACCCCCAGTACCAATAACACAATCAAAAGCTAAGAAAAGGAAACACCTCTATTGCCAGTGGTTGGGGCTCCTCCACTTCTAAGTCGGTATCATCATGTCCCTGATTTTTATCTTCGACTATTGAGAGATAGTCCGATGAATCAGATCCTACAAGGGGTATATATGTGTTGCTATACTTTGAGGACAAATTGAGAGTTGCTGCTAGGTCATTAATTCCCAGTGCATCCATTGTTGTAAGGTTTCCATGATGTTTGCTTCTCACTGTCATTCATATTCAGTCATTGGTTTGCTACAATTTTTTTGTGTGTTAGTATATTATAGATATACACACTGGAATGGAAACCAATTTTATGTGCTATATATGCCCTACCCTATTTAACTAGCTGTTTCGCCAAAAAATACCCTAAGCATGTAACAAAAGCCATATTTTGCACTATCCCTATGTCGTGCCATACATACCCTAATAACCATGTAACAGAAGCATAAGTCATACCTTGCGCTACCCCGCAAGGTATATTTTGCACTATCCCTTGCACTACCCCGCATCCACGTCTTCCCATCGCCAATCGCTCTGGTCATCGATGAATGAGCACGGGGTCGTAGATTTCGTGTGGCCGGGGCAGCAGATAGGGTAGTAGTTGTGGTGCGGCTAGAGTCATGGACAGGGAAGGAGATCCAGTGTGAGGAGGCCGTCGATGGGGCAGCAGATCCGGTGCTATGGGGCCATCGACGGAGTAGCAGTTCCAATGAAGCGACGTTGTCAACGAGGACAGGGTGGTGGATCTAGGAGCACCATGAAGAGAGGATTGAGGGAGGATGATGAGGACGGGTGAAAGTTCATCTAGGCCTCCTAGTGAGTTTTGGTGAGTTGATGGACAAAATGATTAAAGGACTAACTTGTTTGTTAAGTAAATGAGCAGGAATCATGTCTTACAATATTATTCTTGGCCATCAATCAAGAAAAGCTTATGGGATTTATTTGTATGAAGATCAATATCCCATAAGACAAAGATTTGTGAACAATAGTGAACAAGTGAGAACGAATGGAAGAGAGACATGGTTGCATGATCTCTCATTTGAGATGTCTCTAGTGTGATGCATGAAATAGCAAGGTGTGGTATTGATCAAATGAGTTGAATATCCATTGTCATCAGCTCAAGGTGGATTTGCTCAAGTGAAGTATTTATTAGCAACCCTCATGAAGCAAGAAAGGACAAAGTGGCAAGACAAAAGATTTACAAGCTCAAGTGGTTGAATTGTTTTTTTATTTAATCTTGAGTATAAGAATGTCGCTCTATCAAGAGGGATGCAACATGGGTTCAATGACAATGTCATAAGTGCTCAAAACCTAGTGAGAAACCAAGAGAACCTAAAACCTCAAATGTTCTATCCCTGCCAAAACTGGTTTAACCGGAATTAATTCCGGTTTAAACGGTTTTCATTGCCTGAGAGTTTTTTGGTTGAAACCTATAAGAAAAGTCCACAAAATACGCCATAATTCCTATACCATGGTTTGCATGAATTGGAAAGGGCCTATTCATGCATGGTTTGTTTATTGTGTGCTGGCTGGTGAAAACCAACCTAACCGGAATTCATTTCGGTCTAACCGGTTTTCACTGACAACTCCAACGCTTATTTCTAGGGCGTGGGTTTAAATAGCGCTCCTCTCCCTCATTCGTGAGCTGCTGATTCCAGAATCATTTCATACCCTTCTAACAGCCATTTGAGCCCTCCCCAACGTCTCTTTGTGAGATAGGTGTGATCTTTGCTAGATCTAGGAGTTGGGTTGAGAGATTTGAGAAGTCTGAGCACAAGAGAGCAATCTTAAGCCTTGAGCACTTTGTGGCTGCGTCAAGCAACTCGTGAAGCATTTGTTACTCGTAGAGGTGAAACCTCCTAGACGGCTAGGCATCTCCCAATGAGCTCCCAAGTTGTGGTGAGCCACGGGAAAGTTTGTGAGGCTGTGATCTTGCCTCCGCAAGGAAAAAGGATCAAACTAGTGGATCGGGGAAAGTGGTTGAAAGAGACTCGGCTTGGAGTTAATCGGTGGAATGCTCAAGCTTTCTCAAAGCAGACGTAGGGTTCACGTTGTGAATCTGAACTTCAGAAAACAAATCATCGCGTCTTCACCTTTGATTTGCTTGCTCTTACTTATTACTAGGTCATTTAATTGCCTCCGCTTTAATGTACTTGGTGTGCTTGTTGAAAGTGTTTTGCTTCCTGCAAATATATCTCTAGAAGTGCAACCAAGTCTAACTACGAGCTAGAAATCTCTGGAGGGGCTGTTTTTTTGTATTACCCATTGTCTGATAGAATTCTGGTTTAACCTGAAATGAAACCGGTTTAACCGATTTTGCACTATTCTATGAAAAAGCCTTGTTAATTGCAGGTTTCGCCTATTCACCCCCCTCTATGCGACATCAAGGTCCTTTCAATTGGTATCAGAGCTTGGACTCACAACAAAGCTTTACCGTCGTGAGTAAAGATGTCGTTGGAATGTGAAAAATATCTAGAACCTCTTTTGCTTGATGGCTCAAATTATGTGTCTTGGTGTAATTGCATGCTAGAAGTTCTTAAGGCTATTTATCTTTTTTTATTAAGCATTATGGATGTATGCATTTGTTCCCCAAATTTTAATTGGGATAATTGCTCCAATGAGGAAGAAAAACGCTTGCAACAAAATGCTCAAGCTACTAATGCCTTGTTAAGTGCTTTAAGTGCAAATCTTGATATGATGATCTATAAGGAGCATGGTTTCCTAAAGGATGCTCATCTTCTTTGGATGGCACTTCAAAGTAAATTCTCCAAATGCAAGAACAATGAACCAGAGAAGGCAATGCCACGTGACAAGTGTATGGATGGCCATGAGTTAACAATTTCAGTTCCCACAGAATTTCCGATTAGAACGGTTTCAAAACCGGTTAGACCGATGGTCAGGAAATTAGAAACACAGAACGGAAGCAAGTGCCATCGACCAAATGATGAATCCAGATCACAATCCTTGCACAAGGGTCATAGTACTTCCTTATGGCCAAGCGAAAGAAGAAGCAAACCAAGAAAGATGAGAGTGAAAGTGAAGATGATGACTTTGAGTTTGACAAGATGAGCAAGAAAGACTTGTTCAAAATAATGAAGCTTGTAGGAGGGATTCAAGAGCAAGATATGCAGCTAGAGAAACAAGAAGATTTTCTCATTGGCAAAATGGAAGAGCTTAAAGCTCTAAATGAAGAGCATGAGAAACTCAATAACTCGCATGCTTTCTTGATCGGTAAATATGAAGAACTAGTGAAGGGATATGCTTGTGCTACTAATGTCTCTTCTTGTGCAGCAACTCTGAAGCAAAAGAATATTGATCTCAAGTATGAACTTGAGGTGCTCACAAGGAAGCATATGGCTATCCAAAGGGATCATGAAGAGCTCATGTTCTCTCATGAAAAGCTCCAAGACTCACATGCTATGCTACAAGTTGCTCATGAGGTTGTGTTAACATCGTTAAAGTTTTATCAACCTCCCACACCAAATGTTGAGAAAGTTTTTGTAAAAGTCCATTGCATTTATTTGTGCTAATCCTTGTTCTTAAATACAACATTCAAATGTTGAGCAAGTTTTTGTAGAATCTTGTGATGACTTTATAGCTCAATAATATGATCAACTCAAATTAGAAGTCAAGAGGCTTGAAAATGAAGCAGTGAAGTTGAAGGGCATGGTTCAAATGCAACCACCTCAAGATAACCGTGACAACATGATGAAGAAGCTTGATGCAGGAATAATAGCCACAGGGCCTGCCCCTCAACTAAATAGCAAGTCTATTCATCACAAGAAAATAAAAGAGAGAATAAAGAATTGTGATCATATCCAATACTTCAAGTGCTCCGATATGGGACGTTATGCATTCATGTGCTACAACAAAGATAAACAGAAGAAGAAGCCTTCAAGGAATCAGAGAAGGTCCTCAAGAAGTATAGTGTGCTTTAGATGCGAGAAGAAAGGTCACATGATTGCCTCCTGCTCTTATCCTCAAAAGGGGCAAATCTACACTAGCAATTTTTACCTGACCGGAATTAATTCCGACCTGACCGAAATTCAAGTCCCCATCAGAACCACTTCATTTCCTGCTATATCTAAAGATGCCAAGAAGAACAATGGTTCAGTAGCATCAAGAACAAGACAAGGTCTTAATAAAATTCAAGAAAAGAAAGAAAGACAAGCCTTGAGCAAAATAAAGAAGCACACGTGTTACACATGTCGAGCGAAAGGACATCTTAGCAAAGATTGTCCAAATGGTAACATTTCTAAGGCCAAGCTTGTCAAATCTGATTTTGATATATGTGAAAAGGCAAAAATTGGAACTTGCACTACTATGGTGATTAGTTCACCATGTACTAGTGCAAAAGCCATATGGGTGCCTAAACACTTGTTGACCAACCTCGAAGGACCCAAAACGGCTTGGGTACCAAAAGCACTTTTTTAAAGCTGTAGCTATCATAAGATGCATTGGAAGCTTGACAAAATTAAGAAAGAGCTATTCATCAAACAAGCTGTCAAGCATGAAGATCATTCACTCAGTAACCCAATGACACCTCAGAAACAGCTAATAAATCTAATTCTCTCATAAATAATTCTTTTTTCAATTCAAAGCGTGCCTTTTGAGAAGGCAAGTTGCATCATTTGCTATTTATTCCATATGGTGCTATTGATGGCTCTTTGGTAGAGCAATGTGCTCTATGAACTGCAGGAAACTTGAAGAAAAATGAAATTCTGAAGAAGACAACAATTTGATGCTAGCCAGAAAAACTGATTTAACCGGTTTTATTTCTGATATAACTGGTTTTGTGTCAGTAATTAAACATCTCAGGTCGAAGTGTGGAGAAAATCATAATATGGGATGGTATTGTCAATGGTTGACACTTATGTCTCAAATAAATGGTTGTGAGTATTAGCTGCACTTGGTTCATTCAATGTAATGAGTTTGCTTATTTAGGTCAAAGTATGAAATAAACTCCCTCAAATTTCCTAAGAGAATAAATGTGTACCTCACAAGAAATTCAATTATCTTGGTGCACATATTAAGGGGGAGCATATTTCATAATTTGGGCCACTGAAACTAATGCTTGTATCCAAGTGGTGATGTAGCCTTTGAAAATTAAGAGTTTACCTCTCCAAGGGACTTGTGCTACTTATTGGTCTTATTATCTTGATGAAAAGATGTTCAACACCACATATAGCATATGAAATGAGATGGCAGAACTTCGTTTGAACAATGACACAAGTAAAACAATCATTATTCTTTGGAATGAAGAAATAATGAATCAAGGCAAATGTATGGTTTAACTGGAATTAATTCCGGTATAACCGGTTTCAGTGCCTTTTCCGTTTTAACTGGCTTTAAAACTGATTTAACCTGTTTTTGGTTGGTGCATGGTTCTATTTTTAATTCCTTGAGTGTTTTGTTGTGCCTCTCTTTTTTTTGCACAAAATATTCATATGACACACTCACGCTTGTTTTTGCATTTGGCATATTAATCCAAAAGTCTTGAAATTCAGATCAAAGCACATATTTAGGGGGAGCTTGGAAGATATCTCAGTATTCAAAATCCTTTTATTAATATCATTTGTAAGCTTTAATCGTGTTGCCATCAATCATCAAAAAGGGTGAGATTGAAAGTGCATCTAGGCCTCCTAGTGGGTTTTGGTGAGTTGATTGACAAAATGATTAAAGGATTAACATGTTTGTTAAGTAAATGAGTAGGAATTGTGTCTTACAATATTATTCTTGGCTATCAATCAAGAAAAGCTTATGGGATTTATTTGTATGAAGATCAATATCCCAAAAGACAAAGATTTGTGAACAATAGTGAACAAGTGAGAACGAATGGAAGAGAGACATGGCTGCATGATCTCACATTTGAGATGTCTCTAGTGTGATGCATGAAATAGCAAGATGAAGAATACTTGTATGAAGATGACATATATTCCATAAAACAAAGAATTGTGAGTAATAGTAAACAAGTGAAAATGAATGGAAGAGAGACATGGCTGCATGACTTTACAATTGAGATATCTCTCCTATGATATATGGAATATAAAGATGAAGAACATTTATATGAAGATAACAATCAACTTCAACAAGTCGAGTAGAAGAAAATATAATGCGAGCATATTGAAGAATACAAGGTGATTTGTGGACAAGGATAGCAAGGTAATGAAGGTATTGCATGACTTGGCTGCGATGGACCATACATTGGAGAAGGGCAAACAAGAGGCTTGGCACCGAAGGACCTATGTGTTGGAGAAGAAGCAAGTGGAGCAAATTCTAATGGATTACTAAGTTATGGAAACTCACATATTGCTTAGTGTCAATCTTTTAATAATTCAAAGAGATGGGGTGACATGGATACAAGGTGTGGTATTGATCAAATGAGTTGAATATCCATTGTCATCAGCTCAAGGTGGATTTGCTCAAGTGAAGTATTTATTAGCAACCCTCATGAAGCAAGAATGGACAAAGTGGCAAGACAAAAGATTTACAAGCTCAAGTGGTTGAATTGTCTTTTATTTAATCTTGAGTATAAGAATGTCGCTCTATCAAGAGGGATGCAACATGGGTTCAATGACAATGTCATAAGTGCTCAAAACCTAGTGAGAAACCAAGAGAACCTAAAACCTCAAATGTTCTATCCCTGCCAAAACTGGTTTAACCGGAATTAATTCCAGTTTAAACGGTTTTCATTGCCTGAGAGTTTTTTGATTGAAACCTATAAGAAAAGTCCACAAAATACGCCATAATTCCTATAGCATGGTTTGCATGAATTGGAAAGGGCCTATTCATGCATGGTTTGTTTGTTGTGTGCTGGCTGGTGAAAACCGACCTAACCGGAATTCATTTCGGTCTAACCGGTTTTCACTGACAACTCCAACGCTTATTTCTAGGGCGTGGGTTTAAATAGCGCTCCTCTCCCTCATTCGTGAGCTGCTGATTCCAGAATCATTTCATACCCTTCTAACAGCCATTTGAGCCCTCCCCAACGTCTCTTTGTGAGATAGGTGTGATCTTTGCTAGATCTAGGAGTTGGGTTGAGAGATTTGAGAAGTCTGAGCACAAGAGAGCAATCTTAAGCCTTGAGCACTTTGTGGCTGCGTCAAGCAACTCGTGAAGCATTTGTTACTCTTGGAGGTGAAACCTCCTAGATGGCTAGGCATCGCCCAACGAGCTCCCAAGTTGTGGTGAGCCACGGGAAAGTTTGTGAGGCTGTGATCTTGCCTCCGCAAGGAAAGGAGCAAACTAGTGGATCGGGGAAAGTGGTTAAAAGAGACCCGGCTTGGAGTTAATCGGTGGACAGCTCAAGCTTCCTCAAAGCAGATGTAGGGTTCACGTTGTGAATCTGAACTTTGGAAAACAAATCATCGTGTCTTCACCTTTGATTTGCTTGCTATTACTTATTACTAGGTCATTTAATTGCCTCCGCTTTGATGTACTTGGTGTGCTTGTTTAAAGTGTTTTGCTTCCTTCAAATATATCTCTAAAAGTGCAACCAAGTCTAACTACGAGCTAGAAATCTCTAGAGGGGCTGTTTTCCTGTATTACTTGTTGTCTGATAGAATTTTGGTTTAACCTGAAATAAAACCGATTTAACCGATTTTGCACTATTCTACGAAAAAGTCTTGTTAATTGCAGGTTTTGCCTATTCACCCCCCCCCCCCTCCCCCCTCTAGGGGACATCAAGATCCTTTCAACGGGGCAGAGGAAGAGGAGGAGGAGGGCGCGGGGCGAGGAAGATGGAGTGGCCAACGGAGGAAGAGATGCAACGGCGACGACTAGGTTTGAGAGGTTGGGTGGTGCGGAGGGGAGATATTTGTGTTCAAGATGGAAACATGCCTAGAGTTCCCAAATATACCCTTCAATGCAGGCAGCCCGCTTGGTTTGGATGGAGGGCAATCGTGCCTTTTCGTCGTTTGTTTTGGAGCGTGAAATTTTTGGAGGCAAGTTTTGCATCCGACACAGTTGAGTCACTAACTCCCACACACATGCCACTGAGTATGTTCCCGAGTTCATCTCAGCTTTTAGTAGACAATACATTTTATTTCTTGATTCACAATTAAAACTTCAGTTATGTATAAATTACTCAGATATGGTCCAAATGAGTTGATTTTTTCTAAGTTTTAATAAAATCATTGTATATCAGTTACATGCTTTGTAATGATGCTAATGGAGTTCAACTCAATACACTATTTAATGTAAACATCAATTACTCACATCTCTTTTTTTTTGCATAGATCGTATCAAAACGAATTTGGGTATCAAAATTGGTGAACATGCACATCTGATACACCTAGACATGTGTGAATGAACTGGCGAAAGTTTATAATCATTTAAAGTTAATTGGGTTTACTTCATTATGAAGTTGCTTGCTAACTCCATCTCACGTGAAGGACACACACAAAGGTTTCAAAAGAGATTCAATGTCAAAAGTTTTCAAAAATTGATACAAAAATTATTGCACACTCCCTTTGTTCGGAGAACCCCTGTTAATTCTGAACTTTGTTCGCAAAGTAAGCGTCCCGGGTCAGCCCTTTTTAATACGTCGCTTGACCTGTGAAAAGAGCGTTTGAGTTCTCGTTCGCTCAAGTATTCATGTTGCTATTATTCTGAACCTGCTTCAGGCCCTTGGGATGGGGAGCGAATATAGGACCTGGCCAAAGCAAGGGAATCAATGGTCATTCCTAACAGGCTTCTTTCTTGCTTGACTCCATTAACTCAGTTTCCAGTTTCTAAAAAAGAGCAGTTCTGGCAGCACATCGAGATCAAGATGCAGCCGGGCCATTTGCTCAAGTCAATCTCATCCTCCATTCATAATTTGCTCAAGTCAATCTCATCTTCCATTCATAAAAAGTAAGAAAGGCTGAGCGAAAGTGCAATGGAAGCTAGCGAGCTATCTAACTGCTATTCTGAAGTGAAGGATTTGCTGGCTTATTTGATTGAAGGAAGGTTCCTTGACTCAACACACTGGATTGCCCACTCGGTTGGCCTGGACCCATAGCTGGTAGGTAAAGATAAGCTTTTACTCTTGCTTCAGTGCCTCTAGCAGTCGAATTTCTTACTACGTCAAAGGCTCGTTTCACTCGAATTTATTTAAAGGCAGGTTGTTTTGGTCATGGAAAAGACCCAAGCCATTTGTGCACCCATAATTCAACGTATTTTGGGAGATAAAAATATCTAAAATATTGGAAAATGGTCCATTTATTTTTTCACCTACCAAATAAAGATGAGTCTACAACTACCTTTCTATGGAGAGATTCAAAATATATACATGAACATACAATAATGATCTAGGAATTTTTATCCTTGTAAAGTAGTTCGTTTCCTAGGGCACGTTACGGGTTCAATCCGAGGCGGCGCAGCAGCAGCGCAATATTTTTGCCTTCCAACCACCTCAAACATGGACCAGGGGGACCCACCAAACATATAGACCCATGCTAAATGGTGGGACCAACCGTGCCATTACATGTCGGTCAAACTTAATTTTTGGCCCCATATAGCCCTTACATATGGACTCAAGGGACCTACAACTATGCCATGTTGGACCTGGTAACCCTTACATGTGGACCCAATGGACCCTGACATGTGACACAACGCGACCCACAACCCTTACATGTGGATCCAGAAGATGCATACCAGAGCCATACTGGTACATTGGACCCACACATGGTACACGTGTTGCAAAGTGTAGTTTAATGACAAATCTAAAAAACCATCACCTATGATCCATAATGAATCATTTTTTTCGCATCATAGATGGTCCCTATTCTATGATGCAGTTTAAGAATGTCACTACCAAAATGTCATAGATGTAGACATTTCTATTAGCGTTTGCCGCTGTGGTTTAGTGGGAAAAAGGGTGTTGACCTCCCAAGTGGCAATAACATTTGTTTGCGACATGTAAATGTCATGGTAAAGCTGCTAGACTAGACGACATTCAAACGAGTCTTAGACTATGTCACAATTCTAGCCTTAGCTTGTTCGTCTGGGTGGACAAACTAATAGCCCGTTTGAGCTAATGAGATTTGTTTTGTGTTCTTCGTTTGCTTTATTCAGTTTCATAAATAAGGTTAGGGATTTGAATGATTAAGGTTTCAAGACACGAAATATATTAAGATGTCCACATGACCACATGGTTTTATATGCACAAAGAATTCGTTACATGATTCCATTTGAAGACCCGCAATGACACTCTCGTGTGATCTAGGTCAGTCAAAGTGCTTAGCTGAAAGTTATAAGATGAATTGTTAAACAAAACTGGCTACCTAGAATGTTAGATATTTCATGTACTTGGATGCATAAGGTCTCCAGACAATACGCAGTACATGTATGTCGGACTATAGGTCATTTAATTTTGCTTGTATATATAATCCGTGTATGATGTAAACAACTGCCCAAGATTAGTCTTGTGAGGGTTGTGAGGTCACTGTATATAATTCTCTTCCTCCTGATGAAATAATGGGCTAAGGCACATTCTCAAGAAATGGGTATGTACCTTATGCCTCTGGCACACAAGAAAATGTACACAGAAAGGGCAAATTTCTTTTGGGATTCAAAAGAATAAATACCATATGGTTAAATGGGAAGTGCTGGCAACACCAAAAGAATGTTGTGGGCTGGGTTTCGCAAATACCAGATTGGTGAATGAGTGCCTGTTGTCAAAATAGATTTTTAAAATAGAGAGGAGAGATGATGATTTTTGTTGAATTGACTAAGGAGGAAATAGTTGCAATAGAAGAATTTCTTTAGTAGCACCTCGAAATCAGGCTCACAGTTTTGGAGGGGGGCTTCATGAAGTTAAAGATCTGTGTAACATGGGCATGATCTGGCTTGGTAATCGCCCATTGAAACTTAGGTGGCCAAAATATCTTCAACATATGCTACCGGCAAGATATAACTGTGGAAAATGTTCTATAGGGAGGAAATATCAACTTACCCTTAAGAAGCCAACATCAATAAAGAAGCTGTTTCTCATACATACTTGACTGTTCCAGGATGATTGAGGATCGGCCTGCATTGAGAGGTGCTCAGGGTGCTCTCACGAGCACATGGTTGTCAATTTCATGGACTAAAACTATTAATATTTGGGTGAGTACCCCTCCACCTCCTCAACATTGTAGAGAACAATCCTTGTGTTTATGAAGAGATTTGTTATGGTGCTTGTAAGGAACTACCGGTACCTCCCCGACTGATTATTAGGAGCCATTGATGCTAGTACAGGCAATTAGAAAAGTGATTTATCATAAACGAGGATACTTTTGACGGTTGCCACAACCACCGCCCACCTCCCTTCTCCGGTGTGAAGACGACCACCTTCCTGCCGAGTTTCATGAGCAGTGGTGAGCATGTGGGATAGCCTCCCTTTTTTTTGGTGGTGACAGATGCATGCTTCCGAAAGATTTCCATGGCGAACTACTGTGGCGAGCGGTGAGCATGTGGGATAGCTGCATGATCAGCGAGAAAACTGCACCGGCATGGAGCTCACGACAAGCCGTCCTGCCCCCACTGCTTCTGAGTTCCGATGATGCATGGTAATAATCTAGTATTCACGTGAGCAAGCTAGATGTGTGCATAGAAGTTAATTTGTCGAACATATGAGATTTATTTCTAAGAAAACAAGTGCATAGCCGGTTAATCGATCTATCGGAAGCCAATTGTTCTAGCCGCTATGCGCTAATGATGGTTGCGATGGGAGCGTTACGCCTCAATCAGTTTCCGCTCCGACATTAAGTACCTTTTAAAATATTTGGTACCAGTCCCACTATTTGAGGTACTAGCCCACAACTTAAGTACTTTTTTAAAGGTACCTCTCTATTACTCACCATTAGATCTGACTAAATGAACAGTTAATATTAATTTCAAGCACTGTAACAAATCTCGTTTCTAAAACTTCTCGCAAGGTACCATGAAAATCTCCATTATTACAGTTTTGTTGGTGTTTTATCGTAAGCAACATCACATTTTGTGAACTTAAGCAGAAATGCCAGGCAGAAGTGTTTCAAGATGGCTTTATTTCCAAGCCATTATTATAGTGATTTAGAGACATGGTATTTTTAGCCGTTACTAACCTCGTGTCTCTAAATCCCCCTTCTGTGGTAGTGAAGATAGGACGATGAAAATAACTGCAATGATTCAAATTTTTTAAGCTGTAATGTTATGACATATTATAAGAAGATGGAGAAAATATTCATTATTGACGGTAAATCGAACACAATTTCCAAAGGTGCAACATTGCCTGAGGATGAAAAAAGTAGAAGGCAGGAAATTATGTGTTTATCGACTCTGCTCATCTGCATTGCCATTCTTTGGAATCTTGGATACATGGATAGCATCAACTACTGTGGAGTTGATTGTTGGACTCTGCCACTTCGCTTGGGATCGTTTTCCCACATGTTGCACATTTTTTAATCTCCATCCTGAATCCATTTCTGGAAACATTTCAATCAGGAGCTATGGCCACAGGGTGTCTGCCAAAAACGGAAGTATATAGAGATCAGAATAGCACGAAACAAGTAGTGTTATATAGCTTATATTAGGATTGGGGATTCTGTGTTTTGCAATTCTGGAATATATAGAGAATACAAACTGATGAAAAGACCAAAAGAATCGCTATATAAGAACACCACAAGCAATGTAAAAACATGTTTGTCTGAAACAACAGATCAACCAATAGCCAATGTTACTTCATAACTTAACCTTCTGGTTACAAAATACAACAAGAACAAATATTGTACTTCATTGTTGCTTCATCAAATCGTCAACTAGCCAACATAAAAAACAAAAATGTCCTAGACAGAACACATATTATGGAGAGTACTTTGAAAGGATGCAGGAGTTCTATAAAGTTATATTAAGGGTAGCGGAAATAAAATGTAGCAAGATAAAAAAGGATGAACCAGAAGAGAAATTACAGATTGGACATGTTTAACACTAGATCGAGACGAGAAATAGGATAGATCAGGATCAGGATGGAGACTAGCGAAGCCTGAACTTACTGTAATTGGGTGGTCGAGTAGGTTCTTGCAAATTACACATTTCAATATTCCCTGAGGATTTCTCTTCCGGTCTCATCATCCTTTTCATTGGTGGGAGGGCTGCGGGATCCAGCAAGGAGCTCCATGTGGCGCTGCTTCTTCTTGCGCTCAGGGAGGCCTTGGTTGGCCTCTATAGTGTGGCTGCCAGCTACGAGGTCGCCCCCGGCGCTAGGAGCGGGCAGCACGGCAGTGTCGTCACCGTCGCCGGGGCAGTCTGGACACGTCCATCGCCGCTTTCCGGCGACGCAAGGTCGCCTAGAAAGGCAGGGAACATGCCACAATGTGAGGCATGTGAAGCACATGAGGAGCTCATCCATGGGCGGTGGCGTGGCATGGCAGGTCATGCAAGCATCATCACAATCGCATGGTAGGTCGACCATGGCGGTGAGTGGGAGGTCTGTGTTTGTAGGGTTCAAAGCAGATGGCGAAATGGATGAGCTGGAGCGAGCGAGGAGAAATGATACCGAGTCTCCTTGCGGTTCAAACTGTCTTTTGGTTTTGCCGCTGTGGTTTAGTGGGAAGAAAGGGATGTTGACCTCCCCGTCATCGTTAGCACTAACATGCAGAACTTCATCAGCATCAGAGCTATCACCATTCTGTAGATGGTGATATGGTGCTGCTGAGCCAGATGAGTTTGCATTATTCTTTGATATCCTTGCTCCACTGATTGCCTTAGCAATTGCTATGTTAATTTTTGGCTGCTTAGACATTTGACTCGAGATTTCCTGCCGACACATCGGGCACGTCTTATTTCCCATGTGAGTCCACTTTTGGAAGCATTTAAAGCAGAAGTTATGGCCACAAGGTGTCTGCAAAATACAAAATTGTATGGAGATTAGAAATGGCAGAGAAGTAAAATTATATGTATAGCAGTTAGTAAGAGAAGTTTTTGTGTTTTGCAATGCTAGATTATACTTGCACAAAAACATGGTAGAAAATCAAAATGATGCTTGCACGGAACCAGAAGAGAACAACCAATCCATGTACTCAACAACTAAACTGGCAGGGTACAAGAAATAACAAGCACGAACAGCTGCTTCAGAATTATCCATCATTTAGTATATCATTATTAAAACGTCTCAGGGGGGAATATCACCTAAGATCTATGAATATTATTAAATATTTAATGGTCGAGTTATATACAAGTATATTTCTAAAAATGACAAAATTTAAACTAACTTTAGGAAAAGGTTACTTATTACCACCTAAAGGGGTAGCTAAAAAATACCAGCAAATTGAACCCCTAAATCACAGATGATATTTCTAACTTACAGAATTTAAATGACTTTGCATGTCACATGCTATTTTGTAAAAGTTTTTATATTGGAGGAAGAAAAAAACATTTAACAATGAACATAAATACTAAATATATGGTGGACAAAAAATGGTGACTTTTTCACTGGGAGATATGTGTTGAACGACAAAACCACACTGCAAAACTAGGAGAAATCTACCCTGTTTTTCATGGAAGTTGGCACATAAAATTGCTTATCAGGTAACTGTCAGTAAGATGGAGAGCCACCAAATCAATATGGCCATTAGTATAGCTCTAACACAATTTTACAAACCAATTTTGCATGTCTTGTGGAGAGCCACACTTGGAATCAATTTTGCTTGTCTCATGTTTTTTTCTCTAAAAACAACTTATGTTGGAGGAAAGAATAAATATTTACCAAAGAATATGCATATATATAAATATATATATATATATGCAGACGTTGTACGTATCAAAAGATAAGGTTTTCATGGGAAATATATGGTGGAAAGAAAAGACAACACTGCAAAAGAAGGAGAAAGGTGCCCGGGTATCATGGAAGTTGGCACCTAAATTGCTGACCTGGTCACTGTCACTAAGATGGAGAACTACCGAATCAGTATTGGAATACCTAGATCTCTAACAAAATCATGAAAAACTCTAAAGCGAGGTAAAAGAAAAGTAACATCTTTGAATGCCTAGATCTCATTATAGACATCAGTAGCATTACGTTAGAGTTGCACAAAAAACCAAATTGTTCATTCATATTTGTATCCATCAAAAGTGACAAAGCATGATATATCATCAGTACCATGTCGTAAAAGTAATTTTCCTTTTCCAAAAGGGAATCTTCTAAGTATAGCATCATTGCATTAACATCAACTTCTTCTCACAGAGGGGCAAAATTTAGAAAAAAAAAGTCTTTAAAATTAAACACATTTAGTGGTGTTCCAAGAGAAATGGATGTGCTCTTTAAAATACCACGGGTGGCACAAAACTGTGATAAACAAGAACTAAAATAACTTGAAGTTCTTTTACCGAGATTATATTATAGTGAAAGAGAGATTATATTATAGTTATTAAAGAAGGGCAGAGACATTTTAACAATGGTTTTATAAACGTGGAGAAAACTATAATCTTTTAAGAATTGCATAGCGAGCCAATAGATAAAGAACGAGATCACAAGCATTATTAGTCTCCAGACGCATATACTATCCAGAAAAAGTAGGGAACCTAATACGACTAGTCCTAAAATATAATTAAGCTAGGGAAACAAAGAGGAATGAAAAGAACGATTTATTTATCCTGCAGTAATAAGTGTTTTTTTATAAAAAAAAAGATTGGAAGACTGACAGTATCTATGCTTGCAAGGCAGATCAGAAGGGCTACGAGGCAGAAGGGCTACGTCCGAGCAGAATCCATGGTGCGTGAAAAAGCACAAGAGGATTTTAAAATCAGAGTGAGAAGTCACATATCACAAACACCAAAAAAAAAAATGCATGTGAACGTAGGAGACGAGGCATAAACTCAGTCCTGGGTTTCCAATCGGTTACGCAGGAAGGCAAGAGATCGGCACAAAGGAGCACGAAATGCAGAAGAAGATTCAATAGAAGGATAATCACCACGCCGACAAGAACTTACAGAGACTGGGCGCTCCATCAGCTTCGTGCAGAAGGTACAGCTTAAGTTGCTGTCGTCGTCGTCGTCATCGATGGCAGGGAGCTTGGATCCAGCAAGGAGCTCCTGACGGCGTCGCGCCTTCTCCTCCTCGGAGAGGCTATTGTCGCCCTGGATGTCGCGGATGGCCGCGACGAGCTCGCCGCCGGCTCCGCCAGGAGCGGCCGGGGCAAGGATGCCGTCGCCGGAGCAGTCTGGGCAGCTCCATTCCGCGACTTGTGAGAGGGCAGGCTGATTGGACAGGCAAGCGGAGTGCCAACGCTTGTGGCACGTAAAGCAGCGGAGGACCTCGACCTCGGTCAGGCCGGCGGCGCGGCAAGCCGTACAGACGCCGTTGGCGTAGATGGGCTGGTCGGACATGGTGGCGGCGGCTGGGGGCGTTGGGGCCGAGGTCTAGGGTTTCGGGAGCTGAGGGCACGGAAGGGGAATGTGACACGCTAGCTGGGTGAGACGGGGAAGAGATAATCTGGAATAAGGCGGAGCAGTGGGGTAATAACTAATAAGACTGCGTCCCCAAATTTGACCGTTGGCACCTGGCCGCTGTCCAAAATTTGAGCACCACCAGGCATCATGCTGGCGTGGCAATAATAACATGGTCTTGCAGCTTGCCAATGGCATGGTGGCAAGGTATGCAAACGCTGTTGCATGTCGCCGGTGGTGGAAAAGTTCTGACTCACCTCTACATCCCTCGTTTTTTCTTTCTCTTGTGTTGGGTAGAGAATACAAACTGTAGAACAGACCAAAAGACTCATTATATAACACTACGGGAAAAACTAACTTAGCTGTGTGCCCACTGGTTTGTGGTGTGCATTCTCTCGGGCACACGACAAATAGAAGATTTCCCGTGTGTTAAAATAAAACACATAGCAAAATCTTTGTCGTGTGCAAAAAGAGAATTAACACACGGTAAAGAACTAAAATATAAAAATAGCGAACACGGTGGCTAGTTACATGTGAGTGTGTGGTATAGTGGTAGGGGACTCTACACGCGAAGGGGAGATTGCAGGTTTGAAACTCAACGGGCGCACTTTGCGCGTAGCGCGTGAAAAAATACCATAATTTGCGACTTGAGACGAGGACGGCCGTGCGAGGTTCTTGGGCGCCCAAAACATTTTTTTTGAGGTTTTTTCTAGATTTACATTTTGCTGAGTGTCGGCTTTGCTGAGTGTATTTTGACACACGGCAAAGCCTTGCCGTGTATCAGATAGAAGGCATACGGCTAAGCCGGCTAAGCCGACTTTGCCGATGGCTTTTTTGTTGTGGATATTTTGTCGTGTGTAACCCCTAGCAAAGACTTTACCGTGGGTTTTTTGGGTTTTTCCGTGTGCATTGGGCACACCGCAAACCGTTGCTTTCCCCTAGTGTAAGAACGAACACCACAAGCAATGTCAAAACATGTTTGTAGTAAACCAACCACTGAACCATTAATCAGTGTTATTACTGCATAACATAACCCGTCACTACAGAAAAACGGGTTAACGCCGAGTGCCCTAGTGTTTGCCGAGTGCAATATGTCAGGTGCCCACAGTAAAACACTCGGCACAATAACTCCACAATAATGCATGTTTAAATTCTCAATGCTGGCATACATGTTCTCTGTGTTGCATGCCACTCATATATAAATTTATTTTCTCATGTCATGTTATCATATTGAAGGTTATGCATTTATCTTTGTTTAGGGTTGATTAAATGCTAGGAAATTAAATAGTCATGCTATGTTATGATCCTTATTTCTGTTTTGTAAATCATGATTTGAACTGTACTATGTCTTTGTGCATTAACATATAACCCTTCTACTAGGCATTTGCATGAAATAATTTATCTTGCTCTAGGCATGCTTATATTGTGATTTTTATAGTAATTATTTGGTGCATGTCATACCATGAACATTGGTATATAAGTCTCATGTCATGCCCCCTGCAACATAGAAATCACCCACTAGCGTATGTTTCCAGAACCATAATAAATCTTAGTAGTTTGTTCACCTCTAACTAGTGGCATAATCGTGAATATGAGTAACTTGAGGTTATTTACTTTAATTACAATCACATGTACACTTTGCTTCCTAATATAATATCATCGACATATATATGACACACAAATATATCATTGCAAAAACGCTTTGCGAATAGAGTTGCATCGGCCTTGCCAATGACAAAATCTATCTTAACAAGAAAATCCCTAAGGCATTCATATCATGCTCTTGGAGCTTGCTTAAGCCCATAGAGCACCTTATGGAGTTTATAAACATGATTAGGATACTTAGGGTCTTCAAAGCCCGGTGGTTGCTCCACATACACTTCTTCCTTTATTGGCCCATTGAGGAATGCACTTTTCATGTCCATTTGATACAACTTAAAACCATGGTGAGTAGCAAAAGAAAGTAATATTCTAATTGATTCAAGTCTTGCTACGGGGGCATAGGTTTCATCAAAATCTAAACCTTCCACTTGTGAATACACCATCTTCATTTTGTTTGTTGCGTAAGATCCACTTGGTGCCCATAACATTCTTGTTCTTTGGTCTTTCCTCCAATGTTCATACTTCATTTCTTGTGAAGTTGTTCAATTCTTCTTGCATGGCCATCACCCAATCCGAATCCTCAAGTGCTTGTTCTACCCTAAATGGCTCCATAGAAGAGACAAAAGAATAATGTTCATAAAAATTACTAACTCGAGATCTAGTGATTACCCCCTCATCAATGTCTCCAAGAATTTGCTCGACAGGGTGATCACGTTGTACATTTTGATGCACTCTTGGGTGTGGTGGATGTGAGGTTCCTTGACCACCATCTTTATCAACCTCTTGATCATGTCTTTGAGAATCATCACTTGATGCTTGTTCATAATCCTCAACATCGTGGTCTTGACCACTTGCATGATCAATTTCTTCATTTTCATGATGTTGGTCTTGTCTAAGGGGAGAGGGTTGATCTTCAACACTTGATGTTTCTTGTGGTCTCACATCACCAATGGCCATCCTTTTTATTGCATTTCTAGGAGCTTCATCATCTATATCATCATTAACAACTTGCTCCTCTTAAGAGCCGTTAGATTCATCAAATGTCACGTCACGTGAGATTTCAACACCACCGGTGGTTTTGTTGAACACATGTTAAGCATGAACATTTGACCCATAAGCAAGCAAGAAACCTTCATCAACTTTTGGAGCAAACTTTGAAGTCTTGGGTTTCTTGTTTAGCATAAAACATTTGCTCCCAAAAACACGAAAGTAGAAAATATTAGGCTTGTTACCGGTTAGTAGCTCATATGGTGTTTTCTTTAGTAGTCGATGGAGATACAACCGGTTGGAGGCATGGCATGCGGTGTTGACGGCTTCGGTCCAAAAACGGTCGGACATCTTGTATTCATCAAGCATTGTTCTTACTATATCAATAAGTGTGCGGTTCTTTCTTTCGGCCACCCCATTTTGTTGAGGGGAGTAAGGTGCCAAAAATTCATGCTTGATGCCTTCTTCATCAAGATATTCCTCAACTTGGGTGTTCTTGAATTCGGTGCCGTTGTCACTTCTTATTTTCTTGATCTTGACTTCATACTCATTTTGTGCTCTTTTCATGAATGTTTTGAGCACTTCTTTAACTTCACCTTTGTCATGCAAAAAGAATACCCACGTGAAGCGAGAAAAATCATCAACAATTACAAGACCATATTTGTTACCACCAATGCTTATGTAGGAGATGGGGCCAAAAAGGTCCATGTGCAACATCTCCAATGGTCTTGTGGTTGTCATCACGTTCCTGGAGGGATGTGAGGCTCCAACTTGCTTTCCCGCTTGACATGCACTACAAATTCTATCTTTCTCAAAACACACATCGGTTAATCCTATGATGTGGCCGCCCTTTTAGAGTTTGTGAAGGTTTCTCATACCAATATGGGCTAGCCTTCTATGCCACAACCACCCCATGTTGGATTTTGCTAATAAGCATGTACCAAGTCTAGCTTCATCTGTGGAGAAATCCACAACATAAACCTTTCCTTTAAGCACACCCTTAAAAGCAACCAAGCCATCACTCCTCTTATAGACGGTCACACCACATTCGTTGAACAAGCAATCATAGCCCATTTTAAAAAATTATGAAATGGACAATAGATTGAAGTCAACGTGATCAACAAGCATAACCTTGGAAAGAGAATACGAAGTAGTGAGAGGGACTTTACCACAACCTAATACTTGTCCTGTTCTATTGTCACCAAACGTGATGTATTCATTTTTATTGTGACTTGGCTCAAATGACTTGCACATCTTTTTGTCTCTGGTCATATGATTGGTGCATCCACTATCAATCATCCAACTTGACCCTCCGGAGACATAGTCCTACAAAACAAATTAAGATTTGTTTTTAGATACCCAAATTTGCTTGGATCCTTTCACATTAGTCACAAGTACTTTGGACACCCACGCATAAGCCTTTGGCCTCTTGTTGCGTGGCCCAACATATTTGGCAAACACACGACCATGCATGTTTCTCATGAGCACATATGAAGCATCAAAATCATGAAAGAGTGCACAAGTAGCACTAGACATATTAGCATGAGAATCATTAACAAAAGAAGAATGGTTAGTGTTCATGTTCTTGACTTGCTTCTTTTGTTAAGATCCTTCCTTGGTGAACTTAAAGAATTCCTTCCCATTCTTGTTCTCCCTAGCATTGTGCTTGGCACCCTCAACATATCCAATGCCATCCATGACATTTGGGTGCCTAGAATATGAGTATGCACTACTTTGTCTTTTCATCATCAACAACATTTTTCCCATGTTGTATTTTGCTTTTAAGTGACTTCACTTGCTTGTTCAAATCATCAATCAATTTGACATTAGTAGCATAAGCATCAACATCAATATTATAACACCTATCACATCCTTTGCTAGTGGAAGCATGAGAGTTGTTGTTGAAAGATGTAAAGGTTGAAAGTATTTTATATTGTTCTTCAAGGGACTTATGAGTCTTTTCTAAGTTCTCATACTTCTCTAGAAGAGCATCTTTTGAGCTCTTAAGACTTTCACAAGAGTTTTCAATTTTAGTGAGAGACATAGTTAAATCATCATTTTTCTTTCTCTCATTTTCTAGGAGCTTCTCTAGTTCAAGATTTCTCTTCTTTTCAAGAATGAGCAAGTCTTCTTGTTTTTCAAGAAGCTCCTCTTGTCTATCATTTTCTTCCTTTTGTTTTTCAAGCAATTCCATGAATTCAAGCATTTTAGGAAGTGAAGTATTAACATTATCATCATCATCACTACTACTAGCATAAGACGAACGCTTATGTTTAGATTTAGATACCTTGGATCCTCTTGCTATGAAGCACTTGTGGGTGTTGTCATCATCATCATAACTCAAGCTCCCAAATAGAGAAACATCGGTGGGAGTGACACCAATGGCAATTGTAGCAATGCCTCCTTTATCCGAGTCGGATTCGGAGAAGAAAGATGATGAAGAGGATGATTCATCGGAATTCCATTCTTGACCTCTGTAAGCTTCACCTCTTCTATGCTTCTTATACTTCTTGTCTTTCTTGTGGTGCTTGTCTTTCTTTCTTTCATCCTTGTTCTTCTTCATTGGACATTCCTCAATGAAATGTACTTCATCACCACACTCATAGCAAGTCCTATTTGACCTTCTTGCTTTGTTCTTGTCAAAACTCTTCTTCTTGTAACCACCTTTCTAAAGAAATGACTTGAATCTTCTTACTAGCAAGGCCATTTCATCATCACTATCTTCTTCACTAGGATCAACCACTTTCTTCTTTTTCTCTTGTTTCTCTCGAGTAGCATTGAGTGCTGCATCATTTTTGTCACCACTTGCTCCCTCAATTTACTTGATCAAGGCATTTATCTTCTTAGCTTGATCATTTTGTTGCTTTTGGGATAGAAGCTTTCCAAGCACTTCATCAGTGGTGAAACTCTTGAAGTTATCCTTCTCTCTAATGTTTGAGCAAATGTTGCTATTCCATGGTCTCAATGCTTGTAGCAATTTTTTGTTGATATCCAAGTCGGTCATTTTGGCTACTAGTGCTCTTATTTGGTTTACAATCCTCATGAGCCAATCATGAACTTCTTTTGGGCGTTCTCCCGGACCCATGATGAACAAGTTGAACTCATTTTATAACTCTTCAAGCCTTGCATCCTTGACGGAATCAATGCCCTCATAGATAACCTCAAACTTTCTCCATAGTTGGTTGGCATTCTTTATTCCGGCAACCTTGTCATACTCGGTGGAGCTAAGTGCGGAGACAATTGCACTAGCCGCCACGGCATTGCGATGATGTTGATTTGATCTTTGTGGGTTGGATTAAATCTATTTTCCCATAGGAATCTATTCTCGGTTATACTTGCAACATGTGAACTCATGGATTCCAAATACATTATTATCTTGCATTTCTAATGATCATAGAATTGTCCATCAAAGTAAGGAAGTCTACCCGACCCTTGTCCGATGCGATCTTCCTTGAGGTCATTATAATCATACATGGCATTGTTGTAGAGTCTTAGTTGAGCACTACTATCATCATCTTTAGTCCTTGCATTATCTCCACCTCAAGAACCACTAGCAATATCTTTGGTTAGGAGAGTGGTGAATGATTGATCTTCCGATTTTGACATCTTTAATCTTCAAGCAGTTAAACTTTGTAGAAGATACCCGCTCTGATACCAATTGAAAGTGCCTAGAGAGGGGTGAATAGGCAATTATCTCTGAAAATCACTTAATAATAAAAGTTAAATGCACAGTGTCGGACTTGTCCGACGATTGTGAATAAAGTCCGATGACTTGTCCGATGGCACAAGATAGAAAAGTAGATCGGCCGGCCAAAACTTAAAACTAGTGTAAGGCAAGCCTAGAGTAAGTAAATACAAGCTAAGGAAAGTTGTAGAAATAGGGAAACAATCTAGCATGCAACCTACACACGAAATCTTAAGAAATAGCAAGCCAACCCTAACTAGCAAGTTTATGAGCAAGAACAAGTAAAAGAAGGACAAGTAATAAAGCACACAAGAGATACGGGATTTTTCTCCGAAGTTCAGCCCCACAAAGAAGCCTACGTCTCCGTTGAGGGATCCACAAAGGACCGGGGCTCTTTCAACCCTAAACCTCTCCAAGTGATCACAAAAATCAAACTCGGTGTTCCACTAGCAACTCCACAAAGGAGGGGTCAATACAAACTTCCGGAGGCATCACCACACGAGTTGGGAGCTCAACGGGCACCTCTAACCATCTAGGACATGAATCCCCAAGAGTAACAAACACATGAGTTGTCAACGGTGAGGACAAACCAAGTGCTCAAGAGGATGGAAGCTTGGAGGTGATGGAGCTCTTCAATCTTCTATCAATCCCTTCACAAATCAAGAGTGGAAGCAAGGGAGGAGAGTTGGGGAGAGGAAAGTGAGCTTGAGAGTGTTTTTGAGTGGAATGAGTGACCAACCGGCCAAGGGGCGAGATAGGGTCCTATTTATAGCCTATGGAGAAAAAGAGCTGTTTGAAGGGGTATTTCTCAGATCTGCATCGCACAAGTCTGATGAATCAAAGTGGCACGGTTACTGGAGTCCGATGGACATGCCCGATGCCTCGGACAAGTCTGGTTCATCGGACAAGTCTGATGGATCATCGGACATGTCTGATGACACGAGGTGGCAGAGGAACTAGAATCCGATGGAGATGTCCGATACGTCGGACTTTCCTCAGGTCGTCAGACAAGTCCGATGACCGTCGGACATGTCCGACGGCTCAGAGTGGCAATGCTACTGGAGTCTGATGGACTTGTCCGACGTGTCGAACAAGTCCGATGAAAAAGATCTAGAAAAAGGTTTTTAGGCACTTGGATCATTTTTGTTTTGAACTCTTGTGTCCCTCTTGATACTACGGTCTTCCTATACTCAAGATAAAATAAAAAATTAATGAACTTTATTCTTGAGCATATTTTGAATTTTATCTTTGAAGCACTTTGTCATCTTCTTTTCTCCTTTTTGCTTTTATGCATTTCTTTCACCAAACTTTGAAGTGTTATCTATACACATGCTCAATAAAATATTTGTCACGGACCCGCCTTACCACGGAGACGGCTCCGTTCCAGGATCTCCCTCGGGTGGCGACACGCGCTGTGGCGCCCCAATAGTGCAATACATGACAGCGAAAATAATATTGGTTACTTAGCCATTATCCACGCATCACGTAAACATACATCGATCGTGTTCGGTCCGCACCCGCACCATACTTTTATACAACGTCGTCGCGTGGCCGTCGGCGTACGGCCAACGGCCGTTGCCGCGGATCGACTGCCCCACCACCACTCCGACATTCCCTTTGTCCCCTCCCTTGCTATCCGAACGCGCCACTCCCTCTGTTTTCTCGCTGTCTCACCCGCCGCAACTCCCGCCATTGCAGCCTCGGCGGAGCTCCGCGCCGCCGCCACTGCACCGCCTCCCCGTCCCGGCTGTCAACGCTCGGAGCACCGCCTCACCGTCTGCAAACCTCTCGCGAAGCCTCTTCCCTTTTCCCTCCACCGAGCCGTCGTCGATTGTCGGTTCTTCCCTGCCTCCGACCGCCGCTCCACCTCGTCGCACGAGCTACTCGGTGAGTCCAGGTTCGATTCCTTCCGCGTGCTCGTCGCCCTCGGTCCCACGAACCCTCCAGTACTCACCTGGCCCCCCTTCCGTGCAGATCCGACGCCGGACCACCGTCGCCGGCCGCCGTCGCTCTACCTCACCGTCGTCGTACTAGCCCCGGTGAGCCGTCTCGCTCCCTCTTGCACGCCGCGTGTTCGCTCTCACCCACCAACCGCCGTCGCGCAAATGCTGCTCCCGCCATCAACCCGGCTGACCACCGTGCCCGCGCCACCGCCCGCGGCCGAGCGCCGCCGTCGCGCGCGCGCGCTCGACTCGGTCGAGCTGGCCGATGGGCCACGCTGGCCACTGGGCCGCGCTCGCCTAGGCCACATCTGGCAGGAGCGCCCCTTCGCGTGGGTTTCGGCCCGCTGGGCTGCTGGGATGCGGCCCATGAGCACAAAAATTAGTTTTCTCATTTTATTCATTTCCAGAAAAGTGTTAAAAATTGTAAAATGCATAATAAAGTAATTAATACGAATTTGAAGCAAAGTAATATTTGTTGGCCTTGTCTGGACTTGAACTATTGTAAAAAAATGCTAAACCACGTTGTATGTTAATATTATTCTCAGGATTAAAATAAATGAGAAAACACTTATAAATTCATAACTAATTATAGGGAGCTGATAAAATCTTGAAACTTGGCCACCAACTATGTTGTTCAGTTTCTAGTCTCTCTGGAAAATATCTTAGGGTGAGTCTCTGTATATTAGCTATAATTAAATTAACACCTTTTTCGTTATGTTAATTAATTAAAATTATTGGCTCAGTGCATGTGAGTGAAACTTGGCCAATAAATCACTCCTGGTGTTCCCTGACTATATTAAATCACCCCTGCTCATTTGATGATCAGAACCATGTCAACTTAATAATTTGTGTCTCAAGTGTAATATTACCATTTAATATATATAGTCCCACCCTAGGGCTGATTCATGGGTACTTAGTTCTTTTCGATGGTTGTGCTCGATATACTAAAATATTATTTAAAATGGTGCCCGCCGGTCATGAACACCACATATGTAGCTCAACCCCGGTCGATACACACATCGTACCTTGGTACGACGTCGTCGCGATTAAATACTGGAGTCCATGAAGGAAATACACTAAACGTCCTCACCCTGTGCCTCCACTACATACGTTACATTGCTGAACTAATCAACACCCCCCCCCCCCCCTCTCTTCCACGAGTAATACTGTTCATTAACGTATTTATTGAGGAAGTGCCATGAATTTTCTCTCATAAGCACCATCTTTTTGCATCATATAGATCACGCAGTGAACTAAGTGGAGACGGGACCGGAGCCGGAGCCGAAAGGAGATGGTGGTGTCGTAGCTGAGAAAGAACAGAACCCAGGCAAGCCCCGGTGCATCCCACCAAGTTTTACTCTTTTTATTCTATCACTAGCTAGGGATGTAAGCTTGTCTGTGCATTAAGTGATAGGAGTTGATTGAAACCTTAGCGTGCAGTAGGTCCCTCTTCCTGATTATTAGCCTCAGAACGGTAGTCGCTCTGCTTAAATTAGGACGACTACTCATCGAGTGGTATGGAGACCACTCGTAGATAGGAAATATTATCACTGGGGAATGATATCGGATGAAGGAAAGAGTGGATGGAATCACAATGAACACCGGACGGGCAACTAGGTGGAAAGGGAAGGACAGCTTGTCTTCAAGGAGGTAGCCCCGTCCGAGTCACCTAAGGCTATGCCTCGTGTCCGGCCCATGGGATCAAGTTTGAATGTACTGTTTGCATGCTGGAGATATAGGCCCAGTAAACCGATGTAGCTACGACTACCGCTTGGTCTGAAGATAGCCTTCTCCCTTCTTTGGTGGAACTGGGGCTAAGAGGAGGGAGCAATCCACCCACGGACGGCGACACGGGGCGCATCGCGATGGGGGACCCTTCTCGGGGGAGTCTGGATCCGGAAGACCCTGCGGTACCGTGAGCGAAAGGTTGCTCCATGCGGCTTCCCGGAAGCGCGTATGGGTCGTGCAAGCAGGTTTCTCCTGCATGATGTAAATCGATTCGAGTCCCTGCCCCTCACAGTAACGAGTACCACTTGATCGCTGCTCCGGAACAGTGTCGGAAGCCATTAAGATGATGAGTGGGTTTAATACTGTTGTTTGGAATTAGTAAGATTGTATTGCAACCATGATTATTATAGCTTTAGTGCAAACTAAATTTTATTATTCCGCACGACAACTTAACTTGATGCTAAAACTTGAAAAATAAGGATCCACTCTTAGGCGGGTTTCTGGCAATAAAAACCCTATCCCTAGCCTTTGCATGTCTAGGCGTCGGCAGTAGTTGGCCATTTTGAAGGGTCAGTCTTGCTGAGTAAATTAGTTACTCAGGGCGTAGCTCTATGTGGTTTTCAGATGACCAGGTCGGAGAATGCCACTGTGAAGGGAGATTCCATTGGGAGGGCCAGCGTCCCGTCTGTTGGAACATCGAGTGGGAGCTGTGCACAAATGAAGATGAGGATTAGGTCCTTGCTTGCCGGTACGGTGCTTGGGCAAGGCACCTGCTATGCCCGGGTAATCCTTGTGTGTCGCCGTGAGAGGGCGACTGTATCTTAGCTATTCCATCGAATTGGTGAACCAATTGTTGAACTTTTTGCTTCCGCAATTTATTTCTGTTAAATCTCCGGTTTGTAATATAACTTCGGATTTATGTAAACTCTGCTTCCCCACCTATGTTCCTGTTGCAATTATTTTCGCTGTCATGTATTGCACTATTGGGGCGCCACAGCGCGTGTCGCCACCCGAGGGAGATCCTGGAACGGAGCCGTCTCCGTGGTAAGGCGGGTCCGTGACAGCGTGGTATCAGAGCTATCTCGGGAATAGTGTAATATTCGAAGACATATTTTCAAAAACCCCCGTAACGAACGTGTGAGGACGTGCCCAATAGGTTATTAATAGTTATAATCCAGGTGGCAAAGCTAACTGTAGGAGGTTGTTTGTTTAAATACAGCATCTACGGCATCGTCAATGCAGGTATGTGTCCCGCCCAGTGGACTGTAACATGGGAAGCTAGCACAATGGTGTGAACGCGGGCTGATTGCGTAAAACATCAGTGTCCTGCCCTAGGACAATAATAAGGGATTATTTTCGGCTCGTTTCTTTTGATTTGATGTAATATTTCTGGAATGAATCTTCTGCAGGTACGCTAACCACGATTCTCATAAGAAACGGGTAGTATACGACTGACTTGAGAGATCGATTGCCACCGACTATATGTATGGTCCTATTCGTGACCGAATTTTATTTGGTGTGGACGGGTAGGTCGAAATCATATGCATAAATGAAAACTATTAAAAAGCATCAAGACATCAACAAGAAACTGAAATTTCGGCAGACGGGTCGTCCATATAAAAATCGATATCTTTCCACCTGAAAGTCAAAAGCATACAAACGAATACTTATTGAAATTGAGAATGAACTCTCTGTACATTCAGTAAGAAGAAATTGGTTTAAAAATTTCCGGACAACACCATTTTGGCTGTCCGAGTTAGCATGTCGAAATTGGGTTAATCTGAAATTCAGATTCTTAACCTATCTTATAAAATCCATAACTTTTTGCTCGAACCACCTCCAGGACTGTATGAGTACTTTTTGGAAAGATGGTGAAATGTTCTAAAACTTTGGTAGTCTGACCATTCCTTTTCTATGCCTGTAAGATACGTTTATGAGCCTATTTTCAGAGTAACATCAATCTGTGCCTAGAAACAGTTCAGCAGACAAGTAGCAACTTGCAAATTCTATATCTCGAGTTCTAAGAATTGGATGTAAGTGTGCTAGTATGAATTAGAAAGGTCCTAAAATTCTCCATAATGATGATACTTTACTTCTAGGGCTGAATGAAACGAAACCTGGCTTTTGGACCCTTTTTCAGATAAAACTTAATGCGGTTCAGAGCAGATTTTCAGATATCATTAGTCCACTTGAAAAATCCATAGCTCCTGAACCTTTTATCGTATTGAAGTGTATAAATACTCGTTGGAAAGCCAGGAAAACCCTCTATAACTTTAGTATGAACCCGAAAGACTAGTTTTTCACTTATAAGGAGCAGATTACATTTTTTTTGTGTTACCTATCGGTGAAGACAGATTCTGCTGGGAGTAGAATTTCAGAAACTGATTGTCAACTTAGGTAATTCATATCTGCTGAATCTTTTATCGTACGACGGTGTGTAAATACTTATTAAAAAGATATTAAAATTGTCTACAAGATTGGTATTTATTAGTTTCACTGATTCTGCATTGAAGACCGTCGTTTTTGCGTTTTAGTAGATGTTGTACAAAGAGGGCAGAACTTAACATGTTATGAAACTTTAGGACAAGTATAGTTTTCGATAGTGTAATAGCCTGGATAGTTACCCACCATTATTACATTTGTTTTTTCTTGCTGAGCTATACTTTTCTATTTGAGGAGCACGTTGAACCTATTTGCAACTTTCTTGTTTTGTCGAGTGTTCTCTTCAATATCACTATAACGTCGGTGTGCCCTGCACCTAGGCCAGAGACTTTGATGTAGTTTTTGTAACACTAGTGCATCTCAACCAAGATCCAAAGAACACTATATTTCCTAAGTAGGGGCAAAACCTCAAAGAAACAGAAGGTAAAGACTCGTAGTAGTGCAGGAAGCGAAAGAGCAGTCGAAGAACATACTATGACGTTTCCTTGATGAGCTTCTGGGTGCTGGCTGGATCATCACGATTGCAGTAGCAGCAGCTTGCCGTGATGAGTTTGTCAGGATCAGGTGCAGGGCACACCGAGAGCGCCAGCTGGACGCGGGGAGGAGGGACCGTAAGGGAGCAGCTCGCCAAGCGTGACGCCGGAGGCGAGGGCTGCGATCACGTCGCCGTCTGTGAGCGGACCTCGCACGGTCTGGATGGCGGCGTGCTCCTTGTCGCCGAACAGAACACCCATGTAGAAAGCCTCAGGGTCCTCGCCGTCGGGGACTTGGAGGGTTGTGCCTTTGTCTTCGACGTCTATCATCATCAGCTTCTGCAGGTCGTCAAAAGACATGGTGCCCGACACGTTCTGCGCCTCTCCGAACTCCGCCGCCGCCGCCGTGTGCTGCTCGACTGAGAGGAGGCTGTGTTCGAGGTCCCCGGCGAACACGGCGTCGTCCTCATTCTGATCTTCGTCGGTCATGCACGGCCGCATGTTGGGTACTTCGATGTCCTCCGCCGCCTTCCTCTTGCTGGATTGACCAGGGCCTCGTGGTGACTTTTAAATCTTGCAAAGAACCGTGTTCCAGTCATTGAAGCTGTACTCGGCCATGATCCAGCCAGGCTTCTCGGTGATCTTGGGCCCGATTCTGACATGGTAGGAGAACTTGGTCAGGTAGCCGCTGCCGGCGTTGCCTTCGATCGGCTTCGGGCTGCCCTCGACGTGCCAAGATTCATTGTCGCCGGTGCCAGCGATGGTCCGCGACTTCTTCTTGAGGGATATGCCGAGGAGGCACATCGGGCTGAAGAAGTACCATTGCTTGCAATTAGCTGCGTCTCTGCTTTTCACGCTTGCAGGCATGCCGTGACGGCAGACCAACTCTTCCGGGCGGGCGGAGCAGACGTCGGCGTCGACGAAATAGGCAGCCTTGGCGCCGAGGTCGCTGAGCCTGTCGTCAAGCTTGGCGCGGAGGTAGCGGTCGACGAGGCGGCCGTTGCTGGGGCAGAACGAGTCGTCCTCGTCGGGTATGGCCATCTCTGTCGAGATGAGGGTGGCGGCGGTTGTATTCCTAGCGGGAGAATAGGGCTCTTCATTTTTCTTCTTTCCTTTTCGGTAGTTTTCCTCTGCCTTACCACCATATGTAACATGAAACTACCGGCGGCTCTCCCCCGAGAAGCCGCAATGTAACCGGTCTCCAACCGATTTTTCTCCTTCTTAATACAAAGATGCGCTGCTCTCCTGTGTATTTGAGAAAAAAAAAAAAAAGAGGGTGGTGGCGAGTTGGAGCTCTCCGCGCTTGGGCAGAACGCAAAGTGGTGGCTAGGAGGCCTCGAGGGAGGATGGAGAATTCTGCGGCGATGGCTGTCTCCCGGTGTGCCCTTTTATAGAGGGATGGAGCAGAGAGATTTGGTTTTCGTTCGAGGAGCATCGCGCGTCAGATTTAACCGAGTCTTGACCAAAAGGTGAATCCGAGCTTGTCATGTTTCGTAAGACCACTAAGCGCGTGTGGTTTCCTCTCGCGTCGGATTGAAGCTGTGGATAGTTGCATCATGAAATCTTCTTTTTCAGAAATAAAGGAATGCTCAAGAAGGCTTATCCTGCTATTGTTATCCTTCACTTTGGTTTCTGAGTTCGCCACGCTGAGTTCCCTGACGAAATCAACTGCACCGTCCTCCAGATGTCAAGTTCCACCCACGACGATGCCTCAGAAATTACCCCACGGCGCGGTGCGACATGATGGCGAGGCTGCCCAAGCCCTGTTCGCCTGGCCGTCTAGTCCCGCCAAGCAGCCGCCATCCTCTCGTCATAGGCTCGACGCGCCCAGCGTCGCCGCGGGGGACATGCAGGTCGGATGGTGAACACAGCGTGCAGCACATGCGGCGTGATTTGTGCGAGCGATGTCTGATCCAAAGGAGGCGGCCATGAGTCCCGAGTATGAGCTCTCGTGCCTATTGTCGCTGTGCACGGTGAGCTCGCCGAGCAGTTACATGGATGGTCTCATTGCCGCAGGATAAGATATCGTGACCGGCGTAAGCCGAACTGCCAAAAAATAAAATTGATTTGCATGTGCAATGCAATGAGAGCCAAAAATTTTGTTATGAGCTATGAAGAAATTCTATCTTCTACTACCTCATATACACCTACAATAATAGAAGAAATATGTTTGAATCCCATAATTGTCTTGCCTGGAACGGCGCGACACCGGCTCGTCGAAGTTGGCGTCCGCTCAAAATGCCGGGCTTCTTGGAGCACCCAGATTAGGCGTATCCAGTGGCCATGAGCTCACTGCGGATGCATAGGTTGTCTCCGTTGTGGAGGAACATGATGTGAACGCCGGTGCCGGCAAGAGCGGCGTCGAAGTGGATCATGCAGTAGATACGGCCCTGCTGTGGTCATGCTAACACTACGAGAATGCCGTTGGCCAAACTAGCTAGCTTGTTTGAGCTGGCACGTCTCCTTCCGATTGTCCAACTTGAGAGTGTTACCCGCTCGATCATTGTGGGTTTCACCATTCACGTCATCATATTTATAGCATAGCAGTGGACTAAACAGAGTGACTCGATGATCATTCACAAAAAAAAAAAAAAGAGTGACTCGACGAACGATGCCTCTTGTTTCGTTACAACAAGACATCCACAAAAGGTTTCTTGATCACGGTTATGTTCTTCAAAAATCATCCTGAGGATCCTGGCTTCCATTTTCATCATGGACAAGTTAAATTGTGGAGGAAGTGGCAATTGCGTGCCTGACAGTGGCGAATCGGAGCATGTTATTGATGTGGCTCTCCACCAGAGCCTTGAATACCAGTAAGCAGATCGCCACCGCCATCATATCTGTGCCACTAGTTTACGAGGCAAAATTAATGAGGAAAGTACAGTTGGATGGACAGTAAGTAGGGGTGGATGTTGAGCTAACTGAGCTCGGTTCGGCTCGTGTTGGCTCGTTAGAAAATAGATTCGGCTTGGCTTAGCTTGCCAGACAAACGAGCTCAAAACCTGACTCGGCTCGACTGGGTGGTCAGCTCGAGTTAACTAGTGAGACTCGCGAGCCTAGGACACATAACACAACTCAAAGTTTCGGGAGATAACATGTCAAGAGATAAATACTTCAAAAACAGCAGGCAATAAGTTTCGAAATAGTTGACTATTTTTTTGAATGCTTGAAATAGTTGACTATTAGCACTATATTTCATATTTCAACTTGAAAATAGAAGCACTACACACGTCCACATTGTATGCATATATCTCTTTTAACATTTAAAATTTATCTGTCGCTGAAAGGCTGAAGAAAAACTCAGTGCTTTAATTTTTTTTGATTGTCCATTCATCATGCAGACGTAGAACTAAACAAGTGCAGCTACAAGGAGCGTACTTCTTTCCTTGCGCATACAGCTGAGACGACGGGATTGAAATATTCATTGAGGCCGGTAATGATATACTCGACCAATACTTTATCTTGAAGCTTTCTTCCTGCTGGCGCCATGTAGTAACCAAAATACTTGAGTTGCCACATCGGGTTGTAGCCAAGGTGACGCGCAGGTTCACAGTTCGAGCCTAAGTTTGGATCGATGATCTACCAATGAAAAGAGAGGTGGTCCTAACCAATGACATACAAAGATTTTCTAAAGAAAAAATGTAGAACATGCTCTTCTTTTTATCCATCACTTGGCTCTTAAGTACACCATATTGTCTGCCTTTTGTGATCACTCAATAGCAAATCAAGTATCAGCGTAAAAGTGGATGCATCTATTCAGTTACCAATCAATTATAACCTCGTAGTGAACCATGTTGATCACTCTTACTTGGCGCCTGCGGCACTTGATCGAGACCTCCGGCACTGTCGGGGACCAGAACGCGGCTTGCGTATCATCCTATAAAATTGAACCAACAGTCATGATGGGGACGCGGCTGCGCAGGCACGATGACCGCCTGAGCGCGCTCCCCGATGCCACGCTGGCCCACATCCTCTCCCACCTGAGCGCGCACCAGCGTGCTCTCTCGCTCGCCGCTGGCACCGCGTCCACGCGTCCGTCCCTGTGGTGGACCTCGTCGACGGCAAGAGAGACCACCAGCGCGCTGCTGGGCCGGGACCCGACCACGCCGATCCACGGTCTCCCTGCTCGATCAGTGGATCGCCATCGCCCTGGACTCCGGTGTGCACTCGCGTCGTCCTGGATAACGCCCAGCTTCTGCGCTCGCTGCAATACAAGCTAGGGCGGCCTCCCACCACCTGACAAAGTCGTTCATGTCCAGTGCCCGAATGCATCGACATCTGCCAATGCATCGGACGAGAAGAAACCGCATGAGAACGCCCTGCGCGGCCTGTCCCGGCTCAGGCACCTGGAGCTCTCAATGGGTGCTTGCCCAGCGACCATAGCGTCTGCTCCGTCGCGGTCCTGCTGCAGAACACACCAAACCAAACCTGGAGGTGCTCTCCCTGTTCCCTCTGCTTCCTGTCCCTCCACAGAAAAATGAAGGCACGGCGCTACCTCTCCAATGAGGAAGAGGATGATAAGGATGGCGATGGCTACAGCGGTAACGTTCTTGTTGTGCCCAACAGAGTGACGAGCATCGCGATATGTTGCTTCGAGCAGAGGCTTCAAAGGGTCAACATTAATTGTTGGGTACAGAGGACGCCCCATGGAACGGATGCTAATTGCCAAGTTTCTGCTATCCAAAGCGACAGCGTCCTCTACTACATAAGGACGGGATAGCAAGGGAGCTCACAGTAATCACCGTACCAAAGTTACATGTGCATAACCACGACGCAGTTGGATATCATTTCTAACAGTTGAAGTTTGTACTATATATGAATCTGAACCGACAAAGGCTACACAGTACAAACTTCAACTGTTATTAATTTCATGGCATGCTCAATTGCTGAGTTGTAAGCTGAGTACTGTCATTTTGTTTCATAGGCTTTATTTGCTCTTGTTCTTCAAGAGCGGCTACCTCACGCTACGAGTATTTTCAAAAGACCAAGCCGGTTTTATCTTTCTTGAGATTCACAAAATTCACTATAGGCTTCTTGCTATTGACGGAGACGGGACCCAATGCTCATAATTTTCTCTTAAATTAAATTGGTCCCAGTATACATATGTGTAAGCTAACTCTAAAATATCAATGGAGCTTTACCTTTTTTATTATTTTCCTGCACAGAACACAATTAATGCATCCATATCTTTCGTGAGAAATTCTAACTGAACCGCTCGATATAAATTAATCCTCCAGCCATCACCACACCTTCACTCTCCAGAAAAGCATAAATAGATAGACATCAACTTCCTTTTGATGAATTGCAAGCAAACAGTTCTAAATACGCACTTGCGTCAATGGGTTACTAAGAAACACAAAAACAATTAAGCATAAGCAGCACATGAAACAAAACAAAAGTTGGGATTACAGTTACAGAAGAAATCAGTGCATCATGTTCATATACCAACGCATTCAGTTAATTTTTTGAATAAAAAACATCCACCTTCATCTTAGTTCCAAGGGAACAGCCATGTTGCAAGAATCATCTCGTGCTTCAAGGCTATCGGCAGAGGGGACTGGACCTTGCCAGTCTTCATGTTGTAGAGGTTAACAGAGGTGCACTCTTTGTCATATATGTGTTCTCTGGCATTCTCCGAATGTAGCATCACCCAAGAAGAAGATGAGGTCTCCTGGCTTCCCATACTGAAACACAGACAAAGCTCTGGAGCACTGTCGCCCCAGGAAAAGCCGTTGGCCATCCCCCAATGTTGTCACATTTGTTGAGTTATCAAGAATCGTAGGCACGTAGATTGAAACAGAGAACAAAAACTAAAAGCAACATAGAATACAGGAGACAAAAAATTTTATTTAGTAACTGTGGCGAAATTATAATGGGGTGTCTCCTCAACTATTTATAAGGGAAAATCTCTATTTCGTGTTGGGCCCCAAATTAATAACGAGTCCACATGGGCCAGGAGTCCTTCTTCCAGAAGTTGAGTCTGGCCCAATAAGTGTTTTACAATACCGTTTATCATGATAAATATGCCTCATAAAAACTCCTTTAAAAACCAGTGGGAAAAATGGAGAAAAGAGCACATATTACTAATACTTGCATTGCACATATTGCCTCATCAAAACCTTATTGAGAAAACTTCATATGAAAAACTCATAAGGAAAAAAGAGTACAATGCTATAATCTTTGTAATTAATAATTATTAATCTTCGTGAATGATATGAATTATCTTCGAGATAATCCTTGTACTTTAGGAATATGATATACCTAGGAAAGTTCTCCCCCTGTTCCAAACACTTCTCTAAGTCTTTTTATGTCAATACCACATTGACACTTTTCAAAAGTGCAAGTTGGTAATGTCTTTGTAAATATATCTGCAAGATTATCACAAGATCGGACAAGAGTTACCAAAATCTCTTTCTTCTCTTGTAATTCATGCATATGAAAAAAATTTAGGTAACATATGCTTTTGTCCTATTTGACTTTATGTATCCCGATTGTATTTGTGTAATACAAGCTCTATTATCTTCATAGATAATTATATGGAAAGAAGTGTGCGTCACTCTATAAATATTCAATATATGTCTTGATATTATTTTAAGCCAGGTGCAATCCTTGGCAGCTTCAATTATTATGATGATCTCATAGTGATTTGTTAATATAGCAATGATCGACTACTTTGTCGACAGAGTTACTTCTGCATTCTTCTTGAAAAAATCCAAGATCTTCAATTTCCTTTAAATGTCATTCCAATGTCATATGGTTGGTGTCGAGTTGTATCTTGCAAGTAGATTAACAGCAGAAGCTATATCGGGGCTTGTACCATTTGTAAGGTATATCAATGTCTTGTTTCATATTAAATCTATCTAATACCTTCTTGGTATAGTTTGATTAATATAATAATATTTCTTCGTGGGTATGTTTAAGCTGCAAGCCTAAACAATATGTTGCTTGTGTCTTCATTGAACCTTGTCAAATTGTTTTGACCCTAGTGAGATGCTTGTTATGTATTATTGATCAAGTTCATGTGCACATTCTCTTGATATGTTAATCTTCTACATTGGAAGTCAGCATAACTATCATCATCATCATCCATCCATCCACCAAAAAGAAATACTCGATGGAATTATCTTGTTATGACTCTCAATTGATCCCATAGAAGACATGACAATCAAAAAAAAGGAGAGAGAAAAACTTGCTCTCATCCTTGGGCATGAAAAAAAAAGAGAGAGAAAAGAAATAGCCATGTCCAATATCATTTCAAGGAAAGAGAGAGTCTACACATAAAGGAGTATTTATCCACCTCCATCATCCATCACCTTCTAGATGCTACTCTTCCATTCCGAAAGATAGCATCACACCTATCCATCATCCGTCCACAAAATAAAGTGCTCCACCATGCGTTGAGAAACTACCTCTCCAATTATCCTTACTAAAAGAGACATGGGATGTTAAGTATTAAAAAAAAGAACTTGTCATGGGTTCAAGACTTGGTACCTGCAGTCTGATTTTTAACTTATAAAACTTGGATGAGCACGGTGGTAGTGCTTACATGTGGATCCCGTAGGCCAACCCACCACAACTTTTAAAACAAAGTGCTTACATGTGGACCCAGTGGTAACGCTTACGTATGGACTCCATAGGCCAACCCACCACAACTTTAAAAAGAGAGTGCTTACATGTGGACCCAGTGCAACGATGGACCTACAGTACTTACATGTGGGCCGGGTAGACCCAATGCCACGTTGGACCAAGAGTACTAAAATCCAGGCCCGGATGCATCAAGAGAACTTACAAGTGGACCAGGCAGATGCATCTCAGGCCACGTTGGAATATTGGACTCACATATAACACATGTGTCAGCTAGTGCAGTTCTATGACGAATCAAAACTGTCATAAATCTGGGGTGTGAATGAGCTGGTGTTCTATCACGTTTTGGGTTTTCTCTTCTATAATATTATTTTAGCCTTCGTCATAGAAAATTCATCACTTATTTACTATGACGATCCATTATTTTTTGTCATAGTAGAGTCATCTTCTATGACGCATTTTCATAACATCATTAGCAAAACGTCATTGTTGCGCACATTTCAACTAGTGATTTATTATGAACTCTTTGTTTAAATTTGCTCTGTTTAATTTTGTGTGCTCAACTATTATTCTCAAATTCTTTGCTTTTTATCAAGCACATTGCTTTATGGCCCGTTGTGCCTTCATGGCCCAAATCGGGTGTTTCCATAGCCCAGATGGCTTCAAGGCCTTCCTTGGCCCAGCTAGATAGGTGTCTATCCTCGAAAACCTATCCGCACCAGCCCGACCACCAATTCTAGTGCTGATCTTGAGAAGTGTGTGGTGGAGGGCACCAATGTTGACTCCATCTTTGATGAGGCCCGACCTCGACCCATGGAGCCAACACCCTTGACAAACTCGAGGCCCGCTACATCATCGACCAGAGGAGGTAGGGCTCGACGCCGGAGGCCCTTACGTCGGCCTGGACCACCTTCATCTCCGACAAGGGCCATTGCACCCTCAACGACATCAAGGCCCACCGTATATGCAATAGGTGTAGGGCCTCGATCTCCTTCCACACCGATGAGATCCAGCTTTCCTAGATCCCTCTTCCAGAACGATATGACCTACCAATCCCTCCTCCTCCTCCCTTTTCTGGATCTGTGATTTATGGCCTGTTTTTTCCTGCCCTTGTTTCCATTATTGTCCACCTGTTCATGATCCCATTCAACTTGTATGTGCCCTTGTTTTGCAAATGATGACTTGCATGGCAACAATTACATGTGGATTGGCTACATAGCTCGATGGGGACTGTTATTATCTATTGCTTTTTATAGGTAATCACCATCCCTATCTACTGTGTATCTAGAATATCTATTGTCTGATGCATATTTGTTGAGGCAAGCGTTTTATGGTCTGCAACTGATTTGTTGTGTATGCTCTGTCTTCTTTGTTTGAGGTCATAAACAAGCCAGGGAACACCTTCTTGTTTCTATGTTTGTGCTTGTGATGAAGAAAAAAAGGCTTAGTGGTATGTTGTGTTCGTAGGAACTGTGGAGTGTACCAATGTTGTCCAGAATGCCACAAGCAAGTGCATCGATACTCTGGTGCATGCTTCAGAAGATATACAACATGTGAGGAGGCCTTTCAGGACTTCAACACCAATTGCATCGATCAAATGGATCAACAGGTGCAGAAGAAGAAACATGGTGTCCATTGGCAACTACCGAGTTGGACGGATTTGCTTATTTGCATTGCATCATTTGATTTCGCTGATTCATTTGCTGCTTATGACAAAGACACTTTGATTAAGCTTGTTCAGTTTTATCCTAAGAATTTATATAAAACATTGAAATGATACAAGTTCCTTTTCAACTTGATCACTTCATAACTAATATGTGCACATACCAAAAGATTCAGAAAAGTGAACAATCTAGTTGAGCCCATCATCATGTTAGTTGAGACAATGAAACATATCAGACAGTCCAATGGTAGTGGAGGATTCAGACTCAGGACCCTCTACGGCGGCTAGTCATAAGAAGATGATGTGGTGTACAAGCTTCTAAAATTGGTATTAATTTTTAGTTTTCAAGTCTGCTAGTATTGAGAGGGTATTCTCCTCAATGAATTATTTGAAGAACAAGTTGAGAAAATAGGATGGGGGATCAATATTTTAACAATTGTATAGTAACATCTATCAAGTGTGATTGTTTTTTTTTAAGTTGTGTAACGATATTATCAAGCACTTCTAAGCCATGATAAAATGTAGAAAATTGTAATTTCTCTTAAGCAGTTTAAGGATATATGAACAATTTGTATATTAAATTATGGTTTGTGGATAAATAATTTTCCTTAAAAATTTCTCCATTTTTGGTTGCAGGAAATTTTCTTTCTTCAATGATCAGGAACACCTAGGTCTCAATGGTGGGGTCCATCACTGTATACACTATGCACAACTGTTAATATATCCGAGAAAATATGCGTGACCAAAATTACCCAAAAGTTGATTGTCACGTGTTCAATCTGAGATGACCCGTATTTGAGACCCATACTCATATTCATGTCTATATATATTTGTATCAGAGAAGAAAAAATATATACAGGTACTAGCAAGATGCTCGTGCGGCTACGGGCTTCAACAAAACATAATAAACTATAAACGCTTATAGAGTTGATAGATACAATATAATCGACAATTTGATTACACAGTAAAAGACAATATATTATTCCTAATACTACATTAGTCTAACGCCAATACTCAAGTGAACTTGATTATATGTCTATATTTTTTTGAGCTGTTTTACGGTAGTCCCAGCTCCCTTGTCTTGCACCCTAGGGTGCAAGAAAAGGAATAAATCTCAGACAATGATCTTTTATGAAATAAATTAATTTAAAATGAAATTATCAGATTTATCGGATTAGTTCCTCCTTTCTCGCAAGGATTGCACTTGATTCTGTTCCTGAAATACCGGTGTGATTTCCTTCGTTGGTTAGTAGTTTACGGAAGAAAAAAACAAAACAGATCGCTGGAATCGAACCAGACCTACCCGATTTCTTTCTTAATTGAACGTGAGTTTCCATCCATGTACCTGTGCCGCATGTGCCATAATTCCATTTTGGGTCACGTTGGTACAAAATCTGGTTATATTTTTTTTATCTCTCACAAAATACGGTCTGGTTTTAAGATAACAAATCCACATATGTAATTTTTTCTATATATCCATGTTATATTTTTGTGGGAATCTATCACGTTGCAATAATTGGGCTCTCAACAAGTAACATGCATTTTTTTTTCTTTTAGCATGAATTGCATTTAATAAGTTCAAGACGATCCAAATTCTTAACTAAAAACCTAAGATTACAAAATATTATCGGAATCCATGATTCCTACATTTGCGTACATGAAACCAATTATGTTATGCGCCGGGCAGAATATCTGTATCGGATTTTTTTTTATTTTCCTTTTCTTTTTCTTTTATTTTCCTTTTCCTTTTATTAGTTTCTTTTTTTCCTTTTTTTAGGATTTTTGACGACACCACACCTTTTGTTTACCGACTTGTTATAGAAAGAAAGGAGAAAAAACTATCAAGGCACAATAACAGATGCGGACGACGCTACCTATTTTATTAAAGGTGTGCCATAATTCCTTTTTCGGTCACGTTGGTACAAAATCTAGTTATATTTTTTTATCTCTCACAAAATACGGTCTGGTTTTAAGATAACAAATCCACATATGTAATTTTTTCTATATATCCATGTTACATTTTTATGTGAATCTATCACGTTGCAACAATTGGGTTCTTGACAGGTAACATGAATTTTTTTTCTTTCAGCATGAATTGCATTTAATAAGTTCAAGACGATGCAAATTCTTAACTAAAAACCCAAGATTACAAAAGATGATTGGACTCCACGATTCCTACATTTGCGGACATGAAACAGATTATGTTATGCACCGGGCAGAATATCCGGATCGGATTTATTTTATTTTCTTTTTCCTTTTCTTTCATTTTCCTTTTCCTTTTCTTAGTTTCTTTTTTTCCTTTTTTTAGGATTTTTGGCAACACCACACCTTTTGTTTATCGACTTGTTATACAAAAAAAGGAAAAAAAAAACTATCAAGGCACAAGGAGCGGACCACACTACCTATTTTATTAAAGGTGTGTCATAATTCTTTTTTGGGTCACGTTGGTACAAACTCTGGTCATATTTTTTTATCTCTCACAAAATACGGTCTGGTTTTAAGATAACAAATCCACATATGCAATTTTTCTATATATCCATGTTACATTTTTGTGCGAATCTATCATGTTGCAACAATTGGGTTCTCGACAAGTAACACGAAATTTTTTTTCTTTTAGCATGAATTGCATTTAATAAGTTTAATACGATCGAAATTCTTAACTAAAAAACCAAGATTACAAAAGATGATCGGACTCCACGATTCCTACATTTGCGGACATGAAACAGATTATGTTATGCGCCGGGCAGAATATCCAGATCGGATTTATTTTATTTTCCTTTTCTTTTTCTTTCATTTTCCTTTTCCTTTTCTTAGGTTCTTTTTTCCTTTTTTAGGATTTTTGGCGACACCACACCTTTTGTTTACCAACTTGTTATAGAAAGAAAAGAAAAAAAAAACTCTCAAGGCACAATAACTGGAGCGGACAACGCTACCTATTTTATTAAGGGTGTGCCATAATTCCTTTTTGGGTCACGTTGGTACAAAATCTGGTTATATTTTTTTATCTTTCACAAAATACGGTCCGGCATATGCAATTTTTTCCATATATCCATGTTACATTTTTACGCGAATCTATCATGTTGCAACAATTGGGTTCTCGACAAGTAGCATGAAATTTTTTTTTCTTTCAGCATGAATTGCATTTAATAAGTTCAAGACGATCCAAATTCTTAACTAAAAATCCAAGATTACAAAAGATGATCGGACTCCACGATTCCTACATTTGCGGACATGAAACAGATTATGTTATGCACCGGGCAGAATATTCGGATCGGATTTATTTTATTTTCCTTTTCTTTTTCTTTCATTTTCCTTTTCCTTTTCTTAGGTTCTTTTTTTCCTTTTTTTTAGGATTTTTGGCGACACCACACCTTTTATTTTCCGACTTGTTATAGAAAGGAAGGAAAAAAAAACTATCAAGGCACAAGAGCGGACGACGCTACCTATTTTACTGCAGGTGTGCCATAATTCCTTTTTGGGTCACGTTGGTAGAAAATCTGGTTATATTTTTTTATCTCTCACAAAATACGGTCTAGTTTTAAGATAACAAATCCACATATGCAATTTTTGCTATATATCCATGTTACATTTTTGTGTGAATCTATCATGTTGCAACAATTGGGTTCTCCACAAGTAACATGAAATTTTTTTTTCTTTCGGCATGAATTGCATTTAATAAGTTCAAGACGATCCAAATTCTTAACTAAAAACCCAAGATTACAAAAGATGATCGGACTCCACGATTCCTACATTTGCGGACATAAAACAAATTATGTTATGCGCCGAGCAGAATATTCGGATCGGATTTTTTATTTTTCTTTTCTTTTTCTTTCATTTTCCTTTTCCTTCTCTTAGGTTATTTTTTTCCTTTTTTTAAGATTTTTGGCGACACCGCACCTTTTGTTTACCGACTTGTTATAGAAAGAATGGAAAAAAAAACTATCAAGGCACAATAACAGGAGCGCTACCTATTTTATTAAAGGGTAAAAGATGTGATCTGTTTTCATCTCTAGCAAGTAGGTAGCTTGTGAGTCTTTAATGAAAAGATTTCTCCGCTCACCGAGTTGAGGCACACATCTTGGCATGACGCGCATGTTGTTTGCCTCTCCTTTATCTCGTTTTTAGCTAGTCTTATGCTAGAATCTGTGCTATCGCTTGCGTCCAACGCCAGCTGTGCGCACTGCACATCCATCAACAGTTTTGGACGAACACGATCACCATCGCTTTACAAGGGGAGGTGGACTGGCTTGCCAAAACCAGGAAGGAGAGGCTCCCGCGGTCCCCGCCGGCTTTCCACGCAACCACGTGTCGGCACCGCACATGGGTCACTGCTCCGCACGGCGCCAGAGATCAGACGGGGGCTGACCGGAAAGCGCAGCATGTTCTTCCACTGACATTCAGGGCCCACTTTGACTCGTATGCTATGGCTCGGATGTCCAAGTCATCGTCGTGGAAAAGAGAAAAAAAAAAGGCCAACATCCCCCGTGGGCCACCATCCTCGTACAGCCGACTTGCGGGACCGCAGGAAGGTTCCGTCATCGATAAGGAGCTCGGGTCCGGGTGGGCCCCGGTGGCAGTGACGGCGACGAACGGGCAGCGAGAGTCTCGGGTAGGGCGGAGAGTTAAATCGCTACGCGCACACGGGGAAGGTACCGTCGGATCTCTCTCTCGCCGAAACGCCGCATAAGCCGCCTGCCCCCCTCTGCCTCTGCCCCCGAGGTCTCCGGGCGCCGCCGCTCCCCGCCCGCCATTGGCTCCCGCCATGGACGCCGCCGGGTTCGTACCGCTTCCCGTCGAGCAACGCCGCGTCGAATTTCGCGGCACAGTTTTTGTTTTTCCTCGATTCTTGGTTGGAGATTTTTTTTTTCTTAATAAGACGGGGGTTTTGTTTTCTTGGTTCCTCCGCAGGCACCCGCATATGCAGGGGAGCGCGTCGTCCTCGTCGTCGTGCCGCGTCGCCGACTTTGGCGCCGCGTGGGACGCCGAGCAGCAGCAGAAGCGGCAGCGCTGCCAGGTTGGAATTTTCAGCCTTTTATTATTTTTTTTTATTTAAGCCCTAAAGTCTCGGTCCGTTCCGTTGGGTCATCTGTTCGATTCTACCGCAATTGGGAGACGCGATCGTCGCGTTCGTCTCAGTGGGGTTCCTGGGGCGGCGTATGGCGCCGGGGTTTTGGCGAAAGCTCTGTTCTTCGGGGTGGAAAAGTTCGCCCATGGTGAGAATTCGCTCGATTTTCAGCCAGGTTTGGTTGTATTTGTGTGCTAGATGATTGTGGGATTCGTCTGTTTGAGTCCTCTGATTTGGGATTTACAATGGAAGGTCGTCGTAGTTGGATTTACCATGGCAGCAGGGTTTTGGGGCTCTGGGCTTTGGGGACGATTTGGTTCTAGATCGGGGCTCGTCATTGTTGCTCGGGAGTGGAATTTTACTTCTCTCTGCACTACAGTGTGATTGGGGGTAGGATCAGGTCTTCCCGGTATGTTGATTGGACATTGTTCAGGTTTTTACAATATAATTTATATTCTATTTACTATTTCCGCAAATATATACTCTGCATTGTAAATTCCGTTCTTTGCTTGAGGCTACCTTTGACTCATTCCATCATTCATTCATTCCTCGAATTGCTTGTGTTGTACGAAAAAATTGTTTTATCAGGCCTCTGTATGATTGATTTTGTAAATATTGGGACGCTTCACTCTGACACAGCTTCATGTTAGGCCCTGCTAAAGTCATGGATGATTCCATTGGTCTGGGTCCTAAATTATGCTGCAGCTCCTAAACTTCATTCCCATAACAGTGCGTATTATCCCAGCCCACCATAATAATCCACTGCACTCAAATTATATGCCTTAAAATCTTGAAAATTTTATGTGCATATGGTATAAGCAATCTGTAGAGACTTACTGCAAGGTGCATTCATACACAGCTTAAATTAGCATCCGTGGAAGAACCTGTGTTTAGACTCTGTAATCAGCACAAACTCAATTGTGTTTATGTAATCTGTGACACCCAATAACAAGACTTGATGCACAAACTGCAGAGACATTTTTGGGCATGCTATTGTTCAGTGGTATATATTCTTCAGTTCATTAGTTTGGGATATCAATCTTAGAGAGGCTGGGATGCCCATTTTGGTATGGGCACCTGAGTGATTCCATATACTTGAGCTGGTAAAATATGAAAATTTAAATCATACTCCATCTGTTCCACATTACTTGTCATTCTAGCCTCAAGTTTTTTTCCAATACATCTCATTGATTTTTTTAGTTACAGTTGACAATTGTCTTATTCATTTTTTTAAAAATAAAATTACTATATATTTTTTATGATCTGTTTTATCACTAGAGAAAATTGAAACATAACTTGTAATTTTGCATATTTGATATAATATTTAAATAAGATGAATGGTCAAACGTAACTAAAAATGTCAATGGTGATAACGATTTTGGAACGAAGGGAGTAGTGATTTTCCATGTTCTCCTGTTCTTTAGTTTGGAACTCTGCAGTATTTCACTGTGAAAGATAGTATTCTGACTTAGCCTTGTTTATAAAAGACAAAACTAATCAGGCCTTGGTGCTGTGCACTTTATGATATGCTTGTAGACATTTAACAGGTTAAGCCTCTGAATTGTTATTTTCATATATTTGTTAATTTTTTCATCCAAGCTGCAGCTTTTGTGTTAGTCAATAAAATGTAACAAATGGCTGAAAATTAAATAGGAAACTATCGGAGCATATCCAGGTGGTGTGTGTGCAATCAATGCGTTGACGTGGACAGGAAAGTGGTGTAGATGTGGGAAAGATGATGTGTGCCCATGTGAGGGAGGTAATTTGGTAAATGGGCAGCAGAAGGAAAGTGGTATTGGGAAAGACGATGTGCCTGTGCGAGGGGATATTTTGGGAAATTGGCAGAAGAAGCATATTGTACGTTGTATTAAAACATCAGAACATTACCTTTACGTTTAGTCACTGAATCTTTAGTATATAAAAGTATGTGAGGAGAAAAGCTTCTTAGAGAAGATGCAATGCTGTCCTTTCTATAGCTCGTTATAAGTCGCTGACTGAACCTCTAAGAAGAAAAAACAAAACAGAGTGGAGACAAAGTAATTGATGGATTGCTCTCCAAAGTCCAAACTAATCAAACAAATCTAATCCTGTAAACACTGGAATGTGTTACAGTGAACACTACTCACGATGAGTAGTAACCATGGCATGAATATCCGTTAGAGAGACATTAGAATAGTTGCACGGCCTATGTCAATGTTTAATCTTGAAAGATTTTACACCGATTTGTTTTTGGTTTTTGAGAATGCTGGTATACTCCTTTTTTGCCAATCCCAGTTATGCAGCCCTGTGACGATGAAAGATTAATTATTCTTCTTCGTTGTTGTTGATAAGACAGATGTTGCAGTTGAACTTCTTTCTTGTTTGTTTGTGAGCTAATGTTCATCTTATTACAGACAATATTTAGCAATGTTGTTTACTGTTCTTTTACCACAAATATACTGAATAATAATATTTATGCTTTACAGGGTTTTTCTGATAATCAAGTTAGCTCTAGCTCAGAGAATAATTCCCTACAAGCATCTGAACCTGAATTTAAAGTTGACAGTGCTGACAATGAGGAAGAAGATTACTATTTTGATGATGAAGAAGATATCTGCTATGATGATGATGATGAGGGATCTGACTATGAGATTGACACGGCTGATTTTAATCAACAGCTGGCTGACAAATTTGATGGTCTAGATCTGCCTCCTGGTGTTGAGGCCACTGTGCCATGGTTGCTGAAAGATCCAACGGAGGACCCTGGCAAATTTAAAACAATGAAAGAAATAGATGATGAAATTGCTAAGAAATACAACTTTTTCAAGCAGTTTGATACTGTTGCAGATTTCTCAGAGCATCATTATGCTAAGAAATCTGTCGGAAAGGTGAGACCTTGCACACATGTTTGCTTTGAGTCCACACGCTTTTTTCTAATTGGAAAGTTTAAACTTTTTTTCAGCCTCGGAAAGAATGGGTGAAAAGAATCCAGCATGACTGGAGTCTGCTGGAGAAAGATTTACCAGGTCAGCAATCTGCAAGAGCAATTTTATCTTCTTGTTGCAGCACTGCATATCTTTTTTCATTATAACTTCTGAAGCTCAAATGTATCTTACAAATATTCATTACATGCACTATCTCTCTTTCTTTATATCTGAATATTGTTTTGTTGGTGCAGCATTAATATATGTCCGTGTCTCGGAAAACCGAATGGACCTTCTCAGGGCTGTCATGATTGGGCCTCAAGGAACACCCTACCATGATGGCCTTTTCTTCTTCGATGCTCATTTTCCTGCTTCTTATCCTGCAACTCCTCCGGTGGGCATTCAAAACTTAGTCAATTTTTGAGTAATATACTTCCACATATCGATAAAAAAGATTTTGCCCTGATTTTTTTGCAGGTTGTACACTACCATGCTGGAGGGCTACGACTTAATCCGAATCTATATGCTTGTGGAAAAGTTTGTCTTAGCCTCCTAGGCACCTGGCATGGCACTTCTTGTGAGAAGTGGAATGCAGCTCACTCAACCATGCTACAGGTTCTAATCTCCATTCAAGCTCTTGTTTTGAATGAGCAGCCATACTTCAATGAGCCAGGATACGAACGCACTGCCAATACTACTGATGGACAGAGACAAGCCCTAGCATATAATGATAAAACATTTGAGTACTCATGCAGGACAATGCTTTACTCTCTTCGTAGACCTCCACAGGTATTTGTTTTATTTTGATTTTGCTAGTAACGGTTCTTGTACAACGTTCAGTAGTTCCACAACCATTAGAGCTGTTGAGTCTTGACTGGCGATCAAGCGGCAATTTATTATATTGTGTTTTGTGCACAGCATGGTAGTAGTAAACTTAGATACCTGCATTCTGATTGGTAGTAGAAATTACTCAAACACCTTGATTGAAAATTACTTTGTCAGGCCAGACGCAGAGTCCAATTCAGACACCAACACCTTCCTGTTTCATTTCACAAGTTCACTTTGGCCAATCAGAAAGCTAAATCTCCGCATTTGGTTCTGACATTATGTCCAAGCAACATTATTTAGTATGCAAATAATTGTTTACTTTTGATTATATAATGTGCAATTTCATCTTTGAGCGGCTTGCTTTATCCCTGTTGCTGAAAAGAACATAGGCTCGGCAGATCTTACATTACATGGCTTTTTATGCTTTTTTCAGCACTTTGAAGACCTTGTTGCAGGCCACTTCCGTGAACGTGGCCGTGCAATTCTGTCTGCATGCAAATACTACATGGAGGGCTTTAAGGTTGGCTCCAGAGTCCCAGAGGAAGAGGAAGAATGCAAAAACGGGGAAGGATCCAGCAGTAGCAGTGTTGCAAAGCCGCAGCAAAATAAGTCAGCGTTGCAAAATTATCGCTGTACATCCTTTAAGGTCAACATGGGTGTTCTATTTGAAGAGCTCTTGATGGAATTCAACGTGAAGGGTGCTGACACTGCGAAGTTCCGTGCAGAGAAGTTGAAGAACCAGCAGGCTGCTGCTTCGAAAGGCACTAACTCCGGAATTCCTCTTAGCTCTTGAGGATCCGTAATGAAGTGAAAACCAAATAAGGATGTTGGTTTCGCTTTGGCTTAAGTATAGGAATGCTATGTAGATAGCTCCTTTTTTTTTTTCTTTCCACCGCTTTAGTAGGTCTGCTATGAACTTAAAACGTGGATGGTATTACATTCTGATTCATAGTCATTGATTATTTAAATGGTATCTACTCCTACCTCGTATGGTTTTCCATATCGTTTGAACTTCCTATAGGTTACAGCATCAACCGGACACGCTGGGATTTGGTTGTCCGTGGTCTGGTGGTATCAAACGGAAGTAGGTTTTCATGCCTGTTCTTAATATTCTGTTCATGTAGATATGGATTTGGTTTTCGCTCTCTTTTTCATGTAGATATGGATGATTTATTCTGTTCTTAATATTCGTGACATAATTAGGGCCTGTATGGTTGGCATACTGGAAATCCCGCCCGGTCTTTACAACCTAGTAATAGAAAGTGTAACACATCTGCTTAAATTTTCTCGGGTCTCACAATCTTCGGGTTGCTTGGTGTAATTTCTGTCTTTTCTGTCAAATTGCGTTTAAAGGTATTAACTACGTCTTTGCTAGTCGGAGTACAGGAATAAAATGATAACAACATCTTGAATCGGATGATAACAACATCAGCTATACGAATGAAATTGAATTATATTGTGCTCTCCAAGGTCTCCAATCAAAGGGCTAGCCGGCTAGGTTAGGCTTCCGTGACATGCGTTGTTTTTGCTTTTTCCTACGAATGGGAGAGCTTTTATTGGACACTACACTCATCACAAAAAAATTATTGGACACTACACACATACACACTTTTGAACATTAACAAACAGTGATGGCTCTGACTAGACCATTGTTAACCGTGTCAGCTCATGCGCAACATTATTTCACTCTCTCCTAACTTTGACAATACGGAGGCCTTGTAACTGATTACCCTCATTCAAAGCATGGCTGATTACGGTGCAATTACAGGGCACAAAAGAACTGCTCTGCTTATTTGGTTGCTTGGTTCATGATACACCATTTTTTTGGTATGTACCGTGACAAAGCACGAGCTCCTCCCCGCGCACTGGAGCTCCTCCCCGTGCCGACGCCTCACGCTCGAGCCGCTGCTCCCTGTGTCTTGCTCGTCGCCGCCGCTACCGTCCCTTATCTACCCTGCTGCAGCCCACAGTCGCATTATCGCAGCTGGTCCCGCCGCCTCGCCGTCAAGGTCGCGGCCGCGCCGCCGCAGCTGGTCCCGACACCTCACCATCGATTCGTCACACCAATCTCGTGGCTGCGTCGCCGCCACTAGTCCTGCCGCCGCTCCGCCACGTCAAGCTGCAGCTGCTCCCGCTCCCGCTACCCCGCCTCCATTTCCTGCCTCGTGCTCAAGTACCGATGGGCCTTAACGGGCTGACCGTGTTAACGGGCCTAACGGGCCAGCCCGACATGCCATGCCATTTTCGTGCCGTGCCACGGGCTGTCGCCCAGGCACGTGGACCGACACGACACGGTCCGTAATAAATTACGTGTCGTGCCGGCTCGAAATTAATTGGGCCGTGCCTTTTTGGATTCGGACCGAGCCGTGCCGAGCGGACTGTTTAGACAGCACTACTCCCACGCCACACTCTGAATTTCCTCCCATTTTCTTTTTTTTAATGCAAAATAATATGTGAACTGCCTATTTTGCCCCTGTGCCTTCTTTCCTCTCCCGACCCGTGCACCGAAGGGCGGAGCAGAGGCCCACCCCCGCCGATAGAGCAGCAGCTGCCGAGACCCACAGCCGACCGCCGATAGCAGCAGCCGCCGGCAGCGCCTGATCTCCGCCCGCCCGCCGAGAGGAGGTCTGCCCGCCCACCTGGAGTAGCAGCCCCACCCGCCGAGAGGAGGTCCGCCCGCCTCGCCGTCGCCGCCGGAGGTCCGCCCGCCCCGCCGCCGTCGGAGGTCCGCACGCCCCGCCGCCGCCGGAGGTCCACCCGTCCCGCCGCCGCCGGATTGATGGAATCGATCGTGTTCTTTTTTTCTTTTTTCAGCTACCGATCGATGGAATGGATCGTGGAGAGAGAGGAAAGAAGGCATAAGGGCAAAATAGGTAGTTACGTATTGTTTTGCATTAAAAAAAAAAAGAAAATTCAGAGTGTGGCGTGGGAGAGGAGCAAAACACACTAAGGTGGCATTTTTAAGTTTGCACCAGTTAAGAGTAGCGCTGCAAGCGAGGCGGGTAGTGGCTGCCCGCGCCGCATCCCGTAAGAGCCGCAGGATTTTGCGGGAGTTAGCGGTTGCCCGCAAAACGCCGCGAGCCGATTCAGGGCACTTTGCGGCTGCCCACAAACAGCCGCAAGGCGCTCCCGCCCGTCCGAGGCTCCGAGCCAAGGCAAGGCGCCGGACGAGAGCAATCGGCCTAGCTAGCTACTGGACGGAGCAGTCTCTTGAGTCGGCGGTGGCAGCGGTCAGGTTGCGGGGTACGGGCGATGATGGCCGTCGGCAGCTCTCGACGCTCGGTTGCTAGGGTAGCGGCACGCCAGCGCGGGTGTTGCGGCGCGGAACTTCGCGTTAGTGGGCTCGTTTGCGGCTGTTTTGCGGGTTGTGACGCGGGATGGCCCAGTGACGTCGCGGCCCGTCTTGTGCCGCTTGCAGGCCATAGTTAAGAGACTCATTTTTAAGATGTTACCTATTAAGGAGATTTTTGCTATTCTACTATTGCAAATATGAGGGCTTCTAAAGTTCAAAAAAAAAACATGAGGGCTTCTCTCTTATGCTATTCAAATAATGGGCTTTTCTATTTTACTATTAGACTATCAACTTTTTCTTTCCTTTACTACTGGTTAAAAACGACACATGAAAGGATCAAAATACCCTTCAGTTTTTCCTTTGTCTCCATCGGATCCGACCGGAACAGAATCGAAAGATTTTTCTCTCCTCCCATGCGCGTTCTCCCTGTCTTCCTCATGGTCGACCGCTGCCACCCTCAGTTCCCCACCCCGCGCGGCGAGCGCCCCTGCCCAACAAGGTCGAAACGGCGAGGGCGCCCGACGGGTTCTTCAAGGCGCGCGGCGGCGCCTTCACCACGGTGTGCAGCGGCAGCCAGGGCGCCATCTCCCTCAAACCCTAGCACCGGCAATGGGAGAGGCGGGAGAGGATCAAGCGGCAGGAGAGAACCCACCAGCGGTAGAGGAGCAAGCTGCGGGAGAGGATTCTACCGCCATTATTTTTCTGCCGCCAATCCTTGAAGGTTTTGGTGCGAATCTAAGCTCCTTCTTGCACACCTCTGTAGTGTAATTTTCAATTTGATTGATTTAGAGTTTCGTTAAAATGTAGATATCACAGATGTCAAGGAGGTCACATGCATGAACAACACCGATTTTGATTATGGATGTAGAAACCAAGTATGTTTTTTATAGCAATGTTTTCATATATTTGTTAGTTTAGAAAAGGCAAGTTTTAATTATTATGCTTTATGTCCTTAAAACTTAGTTACTAGAAATTTTCATTGCTTTGCATTCACCTTGCAGTAAAAGGAAATCAAGGAAAAATACCACCAAAGGTTGGTTCCCTAAGAAGTTTCTACACCAACTATGGCTGCCAATATAATTGAACCGGAGGCGCAAGTGTCAATTCAAGAGAGTCCAACTTTAATAGGAGAAGGCACTTCTTTACAGACACAAAACATGGTTACTTCAACTCCTACCAAACAAGCAAGACGAGCAGTTAGGAAGATTAGTCCAAGAAAGACGAAGAGAGATTGATTGATGTCTTCTATATAATGTTATAGTCTTGTATTTTGTAAACTTGTATGAGAAGACATGTAAACAACCATATCATATCTTCTATTATTGTTAAATTTCGGTGCTTGTAAGACATAATTAATGTATGTCCCTAAATATGGAATGTTATTTTAGTTATGAAGATATGTTGCTAAATATTGTGATCGGTTGCTCATATCCATTTTTTGAATTTTTTTAATTTACTTTTGGCTGACTATGTGCGTATGGGAGAAAATGTGCTCCTGATGTGTGTATGTGAGTTGAGGGGTATTTCTGTCTTTGCGTGTCTGTCGATAGAGGTTAAAATGCTAAAACACTAAGCAATGATAAAAGAAAAGAGAGGATAACTGTCTAATAGCAAAAGAAAAAAGCCCATTATTTGAATTGCATAAGAGAGAAGCCCTTATGTTTATAGTAGTAGAATAGCAAAAATCTGCCTATTAAGGGTGGCAAGAATCCTATTGGCCGCATCCTTTTCGCACCCGCGGCGTTGCCATACCTGCGACATGCTCCGCCGCGCGGCCACGTTGCTAAGCCGGCGCACGGCGGCGGCGCCGTTCTTGCGCCACGCGAAGACCGAGCTCGGAGGGGCGCCGCTGGTCCCGCGCCTGGGGACGGGCCCCGGCCCCGGCGGCGGCGCGCGGGGCTACGCGCGCATGGCGCGGCGGCTCCCGCCCGCGAGGCCTGACGGGTACTCCACCTCGGACGTCGAATCGGACTTGCGGGCGCTGGAGGACGAGGACCTGGAACCGCGCGCTGGCGGTGTGGGCGGCGAGGAGGAGGATGGCGAGGACTCGGAGGGCAGCGAGATGGAGGGCTTCATGTTCCAGCACGGCTCCGGATCTGACTCTGACGGCGAGGACGACGACGAAGAGAAGGGCGCGGCGGAGAGGGACAGGTAGAGAGGCCGAGGAAGAAGCTGTGGTTTGACTTCGACCACGTCGACAGTGCTCGCCAGGTGTTCGTGGAAATGCCTGTTAGGTGTGTCGTGTTCAGTGTTTAGCCGCTTGTTGCTGTTAGTCAGTTCATACTTCCGTAGAACTGTTCTATCGAAATGGTATTTCCAAAATTTTCCTGTTTGGAACCTGAATTCTCGTTACTGGTATTGAGAAGCGAAAACTGTCTGCAATGAAAAAAAAAATTCTGAAACTATCTTCAGGATCAAAGTGTACAGATGCATCCATTCGGATAACCTGCCGAAAGAACAATGTTACATTGGCTCGGTGATTAGCACAATCTCGACGCCAATGCCTTCTGCAACGATGGAGTTTCTTGTGCACCGGCATATTGGACTACACCCATATACCAGATTTATTTCAGAAGCAAATGCTTAACACTGGCGTTGCAGTGCGATAATACAGTGGGAGTGGGGAGCAGCAGGACTAGCTACCAGAAGGTGACAGGGCGATATACTATCCTGTTAAGCGATGCAATTGTTGTTGTAACAGTCACACTAGACATATCACTGAAACATCAAGCAGTTACACTCAAAAATAGACCACATAGAACATGGTACTACAAGAACATTGATAATACTAGTACTAGTACTAGGGTTGTGTTAGGGTACCTCTAGTTCCACCAATTATCTCTTGAGAGGTAAGAGAGAGAATCAAATCTGAGCCGTTGAATTATAAAAGTAGACAAGAAAAAACTTTGAGAAGGAAGTAACACATATCTAAGGAAGGAAATCGCTTCCCCTCGCTCCGATTCTTTCGTTGACATCCACCTCCTCCGATACTTCTATTGGGCGCCCTCATCCATTCCGTACTTTGTGCAACCAAATTCCGCAAAAGACAGACCATGTTGTTCATCTTCCACCATGAGTGAAGGTGCATCTAGGCCTCTAATTTTATTTTGGTGATTGGCGTCAATACAATTAAGAAAACGAACTAATCTTTTAGTGAGCATATGTGTAGATTATGGTACAAAGTTTGATGATCAAATGTATAGAAACAAAAAGGGAGAAAAGAAGATGGTAAAGTGCTTCAAGATGCAATTCAAAATATGCTCAAGAATGAAGTTGATAGAGTTTTATTTTAAATCTTGAGTATAGAAAAAGTCGTACTATTAAGAGGGACACAAAAGTGTGAAGCGGAGGTGAACTAAGTGCAAAATTCCTATTTCTAGGCCATATAAAATTTTCCAGGGCCAAATCATCGGACTTGTCCGACTCATCGGACAAGTCACTTGTCCGATGACTAGAGGAAAGTCCGACGCATCAGACACTTTCATCGGAGTACAGTTCCCCTGCCACCCTATTTTCATCGGACTTGTCCGATGAACAAGACTTGTCCGAGCCATCGGACAAGTCAATCGGATTCCAGTTCCTCTGCCCCTCCTGTGCCGTCGGACATGTCCGATGGTAATCGAACTTGTCCGATGGCCAACTTATCCGAGGCATCGGGCAAGCTTGTCGAACTCCAGTTTCTGTGCCACCTTGATTCATCGGACATGTCCGATGACCATCAAACTTGTCCGACACAGATCTCAGAAATTGGGTCTCCAACGACTCTTTTCCCCATTGGGCTATAAATAGAACTCCTCTTCACCCTTTGGCCAGTTGGTCACTCATTTCCACTCAAAAACACTCTCAAGCTCACATTGCTCTCCCTAACTCTCCTCCCTTGATTCCACTCTTGATTTGTGAAGGGATTGAGAGAAGATTGAAGTGCTCCATCGACTCCAAGCTTTCATCCTCTTGAGCACTTGGTTCATCCTCACCGCTGATGACTATTGTGTTTGTTACTCTTGGGGATTCATCCCCTAGACGGTTAGAGGTGCCCGTAGAGCTCCCAACTTGTGTGGTGACGCCTCGGGAAGTTTGTATTGACCCCTCCTTTATGGAGTTTCTAGTGGAAAACCAAGTTTGATCTTTGTGGTCACTTGGAGAGGTTAGGGTTGAAAGAGACATGGTCCTTTGTGGGTCCCTTAACGGAGACGTAGGCTTCTTTGTGGAGCTGAACTTCGGTGAACAAATCTTGTGCCTTGCTTGTGCTTTCAATTACTCGTGTCTCATTTACTTGTTCTTGCTCATAAACTTGCTAGTTAGGGTTTGCTTCGTATTTCTTAGATTAACTTGGGTAGGTTGCTCGCTAGTTGCTCTCCTTATTTTTACAGCTTCCCCTTGCTTATATTCACATGCTCCTAGCTTGCCTTACACTAGTTTTAATATTTACCCGGTCGATCTACTTTTCTATCTTGTGCCATCAGACAAGTCATCGGACTTTCCCTACAATCGTCGGACAAGTCCGACACCGCGCATTTAAACTTTTATTATTAAGTGAATTTCAAGGATAATTGCCTATTCACCCCCCCCCCCTCTAGGCACTTTTAATTGGTATCAGAGCGGGATCTTCTTGAAGGCTTAACCGCTTGAAGATAAAGATGACAAAGGGAAAAGAAATTCCGCCTAGTGGATCGTCCGAAGCAAGGTCCGAGGGTGATGCACCTGGAGAAAATTCGAGGATTGAAGATATTGATAAAGATGAGCTACCAAAATCCTACAACAATATCATGTTTGATTATGATGATCTCAAAGAAGATCGTATTGGACAAGGGTCCGGTAGACTCCCCTACTTTGATGGATAATTTTATGATCATTGGAAATGCAAGATGATGATGTATTTGGAAACCATGAGTCCTCATGTTGCAAATTTAACCGAGAATGGTTTCTTGTGGGAAAATAGAGACAATCCAACCCGTAAGGATCAAATCAACATTCATCGTAATGCCGTGGTTGCTAGTGCAATTATTTCCGCACTTAGTGCCACTGAGTATGACAAGGTAGCCGGAATAAAGAATGCCAACCAACTATGGAGAAAGCTTGAGGTTATCTATGAGGGCATTGATTCCGTCAAAGATACAAGACTTGAAGAACTGCAAAATGAGTTCAACCTATTCATCATGAGTCCGGGAGAAGGCCCAAAGGAAGTTCATGATAGACTCATGAGGATTGTGAATCAAAGAAGAGCTATAGGAGCTAAAATGACCGACTTGGATATCAACAAGAGACTACTACAAGCATTAAGACCATGGGACAACAACATTTGCTCAAACATTAGAGAGAAGGACAACTTCAAAACCTTCTCCACCAATGAAGTGCTTGGAAAGCTTCTTTTCCAAAAGCAACAAAATGATCAAGCCAACAAGATAAATGCCTTGATCAAGCAAATTGAGGGAGCAAATGGTGACAAAAAGGATGTGGCACTCAAAGCCACACAAGAGAAGAAAAAGAAAGTGGTTGACTCTAGTAGTGAGGATAGTGATGATGAGATGGCCTTGCTTGTGAGGAGATTCAAGTCATTTCTTAAGAAAGATGGCTACAAGAAGAAAAGCTTTGACAAGGGCAAAGCAAGAAGGTCAAAAAGAACTTGCTATGAATGTGGTGATGAAGGACATTTCATTGCGGAATGTCCAAAGAAGAAGAACAAAGACGAAAGAAGGAAAGACAAGCACCACAAGAAAGACAAGAAGTACAAGAAGCATAGAAGAGGTGAAGCTCACATTGGTCAAGAATGGATTTCCGATGATTCATCCTCTTCATCATCTTCCTCCTCCGATTCTGAGTCGGATGAGGGAGGCATTGCTACACTTGCCATTAGCATCACTCCCACCAACACTTCTCTATTTGAGAGCTTGAGTGATGATGATGACGATAACACTCACAAGTGCCTCATGGCAAGAGGATCAAAGGTAACAAAATCTAAACACAAACGTTCCTCTTATGCTAGTAGTAGTGATGATGATGATGATGATGATGATGATGTTAATACTTCACTTCCTAAAATGCTTAAATTTATGGAATTACTTGAAAAACAAAAGGAAGAAAATGATAGGCAAGAGGAGCTACTTGAGAAACAAGAAGACTTGCTTGTTCTTGAAAAGAAAAGAAACCTTGAACTAGAGAAGCTCCTAAAAGAAGAGAGAAAGAAAAATAATGACTTAACTATGTCTCTCACTAAAATTGAAAATACTTGTGAAAATGTTAAGAGCATTAAAGATGAACTTCAAGAGAAGTATGAGGATTTGGAAAAGACTCATAAGTCTCTTGAAGAACACTATAGGATTCTTTCAACTTTCACATCCTCCTCAAATAATTTCTCTCATGCTTCCACTAACAAAGGATGTGATAGATGCTATAATATTGATGTTGACGCTTGTGCTACTAATATCAAATTGATTGATAATTTGAACAAGCAAGTAAAGGCTCTTGAAAGCAAAATACAACATGAGAAAGATGTTGTCGATGATGAGAAGGCAAAGTATGCAAGAGGTGCATACACATATACTAGAATGCCACATGTCATGGATGGCATTGGTTATGTTGAGGGTGCCAAGCATAATGCTCGGGAGAACAAGAATGGAAAGGAATTCCTGTTCACCAAGGAAGGATCTTACCAAAAGAAGCAAGCCAAGAACAAGAATATTAATCATCTTTCTCTTGTTAATGATTCTCATGCTAATATGCCTAATGCTACTTGTGCACTGTTTTATGATTTTGATGCTTCATATGTGCTCATGAGAAACATGCATGGACGTGTGTTTGCCAAATATGTTGGGCCACACAACAAGAGGCCAAAAGCTTGTGTTTGGGTGTCCAAAGTGCTTGTGACTAACGTAAAAGGGCCCAAGCAAATTTGGGTACCTAAAAACAAAGCTTAATTTATTTTGTAGGACTATGTCTCCGGAGGATCAAGTTGGGTGATTGATAGTGGATGCACCAATCATATGACCGGAGACAAAAAGATGTTCAAGTCATTCGAGCCAAGTCATAACAAAGATGAGTACATCACATTTGGTGACAATGGAACGGGACAAGTACTAGGTTATGGTAAAGTCCCTCTCACTCCTTCATATTCCCTCTCTAAGGTTATGCTTGTTGATCATGTTGACTTTAATCTTTTGTCCATTTCGCAATTTTGTAAAATGGGCTACGATTGTTTGTTCAACGAATGTGGTGTGACCGTTTATAAGAGGAGTGATGGCTCGGTTGCTTTTATGGGTGTGCTTAAAGAAAACCTGTATGTTTTGGACTTCTCCACGGTTGAAGCTAGACTTGGTACATGCTTATTAGCAAAATCCAACATGGGATGGTTGTGGCATAGAAGGCTAGCCCATGTTGGTATGAGAAATCTTCACAAACTCTAAAAAGGCGGTCACATCATAGGACTAACCGACGTTTGCTTTGAGAAGGATAAAATTTGTAGTGCATGCCAAGCGGGAAAGCAAGTTGGAGCATCATATCCCGCCAAGAATGTGATGACCACCACAAGGCCATTGGAGATGTTGCACATGGACCTCTTCGAGCCTGTCTCCTACATAAGTATTGGTGGTAACAAATATGGTCTTGTAATTGTTGATGACTTTTCTCGCTTCATGTGGGTATTCTTTTTGCATGATAAAGGTGAAGTAAAAGATGTGCTCAAGACGTTCATGAAAAGAGCACAAAATGAATATGAAGTCAAGATCAACAAAATAAGTAGTGACAACAACACTGAATTCAAGAACACTCAAGTTGAAGAGTATCTCGATGAAGAAGGCATCAAGCATGAATTTTTGGCACCCTACTCCCCTCAACAAAATGGGGTAGCCGAAAGAAAGAACCGCACGCTCATTGAGATGGCAAGGACAATGCTGGATGAATACAAGATGTTCGACCGTTTTTGGGCCGAGGCCGTCAACACCGCATGTCATGCCTCCAACCGGTTGTATCTCCATCGACAATTAAAGAAAACACCATATGAGCTACTAACCGGTAACAAGCCTAATATTTTCTACTTTCATGTTTTTGGGAGCAAATACTTTATGCTAAACAGGAAACCCAAGACTTCTAAGTTTGCTCCAAAAGTTGATGAAGGTTTCTTGCTTGGTTATGGGTCGAATGTTCATGCCTGTTGTGTATTCAATAAAACCACCGGTTGTGTTAAAATCTCACGTGACATGACATTCGATGAATCTAATGGCTCTCAAGGGGAGCAAGTTGCTAATAATGGTGTAGATGATGAAGCTCCTAGAAGTGTAATAAAAAGGATGGCCATTGGTGATGTGAGACCACAAGAAACATCAAGTATTGAAAATCAACCCTCTCTCTCAAGACAAAACCAACATAATGAGAATAAAGAATTAGATCACGCAAGTGGTCAAGATCAAGATGTTGGGAATCATGAACAAGCATCAAACAATGATTCTCAAAGACATGATGAAGAGGTTGATAAAGATGGTGGTCAAGAAAGCTCACACCCACCGCACCCAAGAGTGCATCAAAATGTACAACGTGATCACCCCGTCGAGCAAATTCTTGGAGATATTGACAAGGGAGTAATCACTAGATCTCGAGTTAGTAATTTTTGTGAACATTACTCTTTTGTCTCTTCTATGGAGCCATTTAGGGTAGAGCAAGCACTTGAGGATGCGGATTGGGTGATGACCATGCAAGAAGAGTTGAACAACTTCACAAGAAATGAAGTGTGGACACTAGAGGAAAGGCCAAAGAACAAGAATGTTGTCGGCACCAAATGGGTGTTTCGCAACAAACAAAATGAAGATGGTGTTGTGACAAGAAACAAGGCAAGGCTCGTGGCAAAGGGGTATTCACAAGTGGAAGGTTTGGATTTTGATGAAACTTATGCCCCCATAGCAAGGCTTGAATCTATTAGAATATTACTAGCTTTTGCTACTCACCATGATTTTAAGTTGTACCAAATGGACGTGAAAAGTGCATTCCTAAACGGGCCAATCAAGGAAGAAGTGTATGTGGAGCAACCACCGGCCTTTGAAGACTCTAAGTATCCTAACCATGTTTATAAACTCCATAAGGCGCTCTATGGGCTTAAGCAAGCCCCGAGAGCATGGTATGAATGCCTTAGGGATTTTCTTGTTAAAAAGGGTTTTGTCATTGGCAAGGCCGATCCAACCCTCTTCACTAAGCGTTTTGGTGATGATATCTTTGTATGCCAAATATATGTCAATGACATTATATTTGGTTCTACTAACCAAATCTTTTGTGATGAATTTAGCAAGATAATGACCAAAAGGTTTGAGATGTCCATGATGGGAGAATTGACATTCTTTCTAGGCTTCCAAGTGAAGCAACTCAAGGAGAGCACCTTCATATGTCAAGCAAAGTACACACAAGACTTATTGAAGAAATTTGACATGGACAAGGCAAAGCCCATCAAAACTCCCATGCCGACAAATGGTCACCTCGACCTCAACAAAAAGGATGAACCGGTTGATCAAAAGGTATATCGCTCCATAATTGGCTCTTTGCTTTATCTTTGTGCATCTAGGCCCGATATCACGCTGAGTGTGTGTATATGTGCACGTTTTCAAGCCGCTCCTATGGAGTGTCACATGGTGGCTGTTAAGAAAATATTGAGATATTTGGTTCACACACCCAACCTAGGGCTTTGGTACCCTAAGGGCTCAAAGTTCAACCTATTAGGCTATTCCGATGCGGATTATGCCAGGGATAAGGTAGATAGAAAGAGCACCTCCGGGACATGCCAATTCCTGGATAGGTCCCTAGTGTCATGATCATCCAAGAAACAAAACTCCATTGCACTTTCCACGGCCGAAGCGAAGTATGTTGCAGCCGGTAGTTGTTGTGCACAACTACTTTGGATGAGACAAACTCTAAGGGATTACGATTACAAGCTGAACCGTGTTCCACTCCTATGTGACAACGAGAGTGCCATAAAGCTTGCTTATAACCCCATTGAGCATTCACGCACAAAGCATATAGATATCCGCCACCACTTGTTGAGAGATCATTCCATCAAAGGGGATATCGAAGTTAGCCATGTGAGAACCGAAGATCAACTAGCCGATATATTCACCAAGCCCCTAGATGAGAAGAGATTTTGCTATCTTAGGAGTGAACTAAATATTCTTGACTCTTGCAATGTGATGTAGAGAATGTGCACATCTGATTGGTGATTGTTTTATTATTACAAAAAAATTATTATTATTTTATGTCAAAAACCTATTATTTGTGCTATTGAAGCTGGTTTTTGATCACTAGATCAAATCTTGACAAAATATGGCCATTGTTATGTTTGATTGATTGTTGGCTGACCATAAGATGTCAAGACTTTCCATCAAACTAGTTTTAAAGGAAATAAAAATCCTCTACTCTTTCCTGGCTGGTCTATAATCTCTCTGGTCATTCTGTCATCGGGCAAGTCCGATAGCTATCGGACATGTCCGATGGTGTCGAACAAGTCCGACTGTCATCGGACAAGTCCGACGGTCTAGGGTTCGACCCTTTTTAACCCAGCCCGACTTACCCCTTCAGTCAACCCATCCTCATTCATCTCCCTCACGTTCTCTCTCCTCAAGAACACCCCTATTGGCGGCACCAAGGCGATCTCCCTCTCCCACCATCCATTGGAGCAAGTTTGGAGGTCAAGAGGTCCTCCTCCATCAAAGAAGTCTGATCCCCCATCGTTTTTACAAGGTTTAACCCTAATCCCCTCTCTCTTGGTCTCACCCTTAGGGTTACGGTTATTGATTAATGCTAGTGTCAAATCTTGTTCCCTTGCATATTTGATCCATGGAGGTAGCCTCTAGTTAGTTGTTAGTGGAGTAGAAGATGTTTGGGTACTTGTGGTAGGTGAATTCGTGAATGATCTAGGTTTTTGGAAAAATTGTGTGTCATCGGACGACAAGTCCAATGCATCGGACTTGCCCGATGATTATCGGACATGTCCGACGACCTGTAGTTTCTTCAAAAACCTGAACTCTTCATTGATTCTCCTCACCCCTATTCCTCTTTTTTGACTCCCTCCTAACTTGTTGCTCGCCATATTTTCTCAGCATGTCTGACGTGGAAGCATTCCCCTTGAGGGAGAAGATGACCAAGACCAGCGAAGACCAAGGTCAGAGCCAACCCCCAAAGAGGAGGAAGGCCATGGCTAGGCGGATCCGCCGCACCAAACTGAAAGCTCCAGCTGATAGAGAGGAGCCGGAAGAGACAAATGAGCTTGACAGTGTCATGCATCCTCCAGCAGAAATGGAGAACTCTGACCGTGATATTATGAACTACTTTCATGCCTCCATTGAGACCTGCTCAGCGGCAAGGTTAACCAACTTCTATGCTGATGAGAAAGAAGCTTTTGATTTCCGCTTTCATGCACATTTCCATGCGGATTGGTACCGCTCCACCTTTCTACGCATGAAGAATGCAGTGGTTGATATGAAGTGGCTTGATTGGGATCACATGAAGACAAGGAAGCATCCATTACTCGATCAAGTGCTGGCTGCATGTGAGCATCATGGTCTCAAGACCTTCCTGACTTTTCAGTACTCCTGGAATAGGGAAATCATAGCTCAGTTTTACTCAACTGTCTATTTTGATGAAGATGCCCAAACCATGTCCTGGATGACGAATGACACCAAGTATACCTGCTCCCAAAACCAGTTTGCTGGTATGATTGGACTTAAGCACACACGCAAGGAAAGACACAAGGTTCACAAGGGAAATCATATGGATGCTGAGGACATGAGGTACATGTATGTGGACCCGGATAACTGCTCTCCTCCCAACTCCAATGGACTCAAACCATTCTTCTCAGTCTTGTTTCGGATCTGCAGGAGTACCTTAGCTCCAAGGAGAGGCAACTCGGACCGTATTCCTGCCTTTCAGAGGGATATTCTGCATTGGGTTCATGGGAACAGAAAATTTGATGTATTTGACTATGTCTATCAGGAAATGTGGGACATCTCCGTCTCTCCCAAGCGTGGCTGTTGATACGCTCCTCACATCATGTTCATGATTGAGAAGGTGTCGGGTTTAACCTTCAACAAGGATATGAAGCATCTGAGCCTCAAACCTCAGATTCCTTCTAACTGGACTCTCGACACCACCTCTGGACAGTACTTTGGAGCAGCTCAGCCTCCATCTTCAGCTGCACCACCTCAGCCACCTCGTGCTGCCCCTCGGGGCACTGGATCCTCTCATGTGCCTCCGCCTCCTCGCGGCAAGAGAAGTGGGATTATGAAGATGTTCAAATCCCTTATGAGCATGTGCAAGAGCATTAATCAGAGGCTCGACGTCATTGAGAGGAATCAAAAGGGTCTCTATGACCATTTTGGTATTGAGACTCCTCCTCCACCGTCCCCAGCTGAAGGCTCACCTCCTCCCACTCATGATGACCCCACTCCTCATGATGACCCCACCTTCACCATCGAGGAGATGAACTACTTTGGGTACTACCCGACTCCTCCTCCTTTCTCCTCTGGCGCAGGTTTGAGTGCTCAACACATTCGCTTTAAGGATGATGATGGCGAAGGTGGTGAAGATCAAGCTGCCCATACTCTTCGCCAGTGCAAAGGGAAAGAACCGGCTATTGATGAGGAAGAAGAGGAAGAAGGCGATGATGATGATGAAGACTACAAGTTCTCCGACGACTAGAGCTCTCATCACCTTCTACCCGCACTTTTCTCCTTTTTGGATGTCTTGATGCCAAAGGGGGAGAAGTGTAGTTATCTTAGTTTTTTTTATCTTAGTTTGTGAGTTGTGAGTGAGTTTGGAGTTGAACTATTTATGACACTATTTGGTTTGTAAAACTCTATTTTTGCTACCTATGTGGTTGGTTTGTGCACTTTATTTGCTTATTGTATTGGAACTTTGTTGATTATCTTGTTATTTGCATTTCGTCTATCTTGTGTGATCTATTGGTACAAATTAACATGTATACATAGTTTTAGGGGGAGCTCTCACATATTTTTTAATATGTGCACTTGTTATTATCTCATATCCTCTCACTCATGCACACATTTAGGGGGAGCTCCTCATCACAAACTGAACCTTCATTGCATATTTTTATGAAATTTAGTTGTATTGTCATCAATCACCAAAACGGGGGAGATTGAAGGTGCATCTAGGCCCCTAATTTTATTTTGGTGATTGGCGTCAATACAATTAAGAACGGACTAATCTTTTAATGAGCATATGTGTAGATTATGGTACAAAGAGTGGTGATCAAATATATAGAAACAAAAAGGGAGAAAAAAAGATGGCAAAGTGCTTCAAGTTGAAATTCAAAATATGCTCAAGAATGAAGTTCATGGAGTTTTATTTTAAATCTTGAGTATAGGAAAAGCCGTACTATTAAGAGGGACACAAAAGTGTGAAGCGGAGGTGAACTAAGTGCAAAATTCCTATTTCAAGGCCATATAAAATTTTCCAGGGCCAAATCATCGGACTTGTCCGTCCCATCGGACAAGTCCATCGAACTCCAGTAGCTCTGCCACTCTGGGTCGTCGGACATGTCCGACGGTCATCGGACTTGTCCGATGACCAGAGGAAAGTCCGACGCATCGGACACTTTCATCGGAGTACAGTTCCCCTGCCACCCTATTTTCATCGGACTTGTCCGATGGCCATCGGACTTATCCGATGAACAAGACTTGTCCGAGCCATCGGACAAGTCCATCGGATTCCAGTTCCTCTGCCCCTCCAGTGTCGTCGGACATGTCCGATGGCCAACTTATCCGAGGCATCGGGCAAGCTTGTCGAACTCCAGTTTCTGCGTCACCTTGATTCATTGGACATGTCCGATGACCATCGGACTTGTCCGACACAGATCTCAGAAATTGGGTCTCCAACGACTCTTTTCCCCATTGGGCTATAAATAGAACTCCTCTTCGCCCTTTGGCCGGTTGGTCACTCATTTCCACTCAAAAACACTCTCAAGCTCACCTTGCTCTTCCTAACTCTCCTCCCTTGATTCCACTCTTGATTTCTGAAGGGATTGAGAGAAGATTGAAGTGCTCCATCGACTCCAAGCTTTCATCCTCTTGAGCACTTGGTTCATCCTCACCGCCGACGACTATTGTGTTTGTTACTCTTGGGGATTCATCCCCTAGACGGTTAGAGGTGCCCGTAGAGCTCCCATCTTGTGTGTTGATGCCTCGGGAAGTTTGTATTGACCCCTCCTTTACGGAGTTTCTAGTGGAAAACCAAGTTTGATCTTTGTGGTCACTTGGAGAGGTTAGGGTTGAAAGAGACATGGTCCTTTGTGGATCCCTCAACGGAGATGTAGGCTTCTTTGTGGAGCTGAACTTTGGTGAACAAATCTTGTGCCTTGGTTGTGCTTTCAATTACTCGTGTCTCATTTACTTGTTCTTGCTCATAAACTTGCTAGTTAGGGTTTGCTTCATATTTCTTAGATTAACCTGGGTAGGTTGCTTGCTAGTTGCTCTTCTTATTTTTACAGATTCCCCTTGCTTATATTCACCTGCTCCTAGCTTGCCTTACACTAGTTTTAATATTTATCCGGTCGATCTACTTTTCTATCTTGTGCCATCAGACAAGTCATCGGACTTTCCCTACAATCGTCTGACAAGTCCGACACTGCGCATTTAAACTTTTACTATTAAGTGAATTTCAGGGATAATTGCTTATTCACCCCCCCCCCCCCTCTAGGCACTTTCAATGAGCAGACGCCATTCCCCCTCTCTTCTCTCTTTCTCACTAACGGTTTCCATTTGAAGGAGCAGCTCGTGCTCTATACGTGTGGATCATCTCCAATTCATGGCCATAACCAAGTCATGGATGACATGCGCAAGATAGTCCAGCAATGGCCAAGAGCCATGGATGCCGACTCAAATAGGAAAAGACTTGGGAGCCCCAATCCTCCTCCTTTTAAGAAAGCAACATTATTTGTGGCCTCAAATGATGACACAACCTGATTAATATAGTGTTTAGATCCACATTTAGGTGAAATGTTGGAGGAGGGGAGAAAATTGATCCTAATATATTTTTAATTGACCTAAAAACCATGTTTTTACGAACAATCTTACATGGCTCTCTTAGAAATGCTCTAATCCTAGGCTATAAATCCTAATCAATAAAAACCTTTAATCCCGATGAACCGTCTCTCTAGATGTACTTTTTTATAGTATCCTCGCTATAGTGGACACGCTCCTCACACAATTCTTTTTCTAGGTCACTGATTTGTTCTCTCATCTGATTGATGTGTGCCGCCTTATTTATGGACCAAGCAACCATCACCCCACACCGACACTTCGGTAGGTTACGAGGCCATCCCTATCATACCCCGCCCTTCAATTATGATCCTCAATCCCTCTCCTTGTTCATTCCATCATTCCAGAGTCGGATCTGATCATGAGCGGAATCAACCCACTTCCCACTCCCATCGTCGACCCACCTCTCCCTGCCTTATCTATATCCACCATTGCCCTATCCCAACCACCAAAATATTCTTGGTGTTTGATACTAATATAAAATCGACAAGGCAAGCAGTGGCGTTGATCTGCTCTTGAGGAGAAGAGTTCATCCATGAAGTCTTTGATTGGATCTGCATAATCTGTACCATAAATCTTTATCACCATGAAGGTCAGGTCATAAGGGGTGAAGTGGAAGAGGCACAATTTTCATCATAATTAAGGAGGTGGAGGGTCAGCGATGGAGGGTTCTACATTTGGATCTTGCTTACACAAGGAAAATGCCAAGATATCTCTTCTGACCACTACGATTTTTAACAATAGGATTTTTTTTGTAATAGAATACTTGTCAATATCAGTGATCTATCTAATAGTCAGACCAAGTACTTTTAATGAACAGTGAAACTTAGCAAAACTTATTGCTCCCCCCCCCCCCCCCCCACGGCATTTGAGTTGAAGGTTCATCATCGGTTTTAATAGTACTCTAAAGGGCTCATGGTGCTTTTGTGGATGTACCGAGTTCTTTGTTCTTCTATGTCTAGACGTCATGGGCATGCTCATGGAGCTTCAGTCGGTATGGGTAAAGCAAAGTGGACAGCTGAAAAGTGGGAAAATCAGATCCTCTAGTCATGACACATCCATTTGAAGTAGAACTTTGGGTAGTTACTATGGGAAATGGTGGATGCTACGGAGAAGAACAATTGTACGCATGAAGCTTCGGTGCTAGCTCTTGGGACACAGGGATACGGCTTGGAGACCGCAGAAAAGAGGGAGCGCACACTAGATGAGGGCGATGGCGAGCGAGGCGATCTAGCCAAAGACGGTGGAGAGCGAAACAACCCTAATGTTGAGCGAGAATAAATAGCAATGGGGATGATAAGTTAATTGGATTGTGTTTTTTTCTCGAAAATTATGCAAATTTAGCGTTGGAATGGAATTTGGTTAGCTAGTTGGAGATGCTCTAAGGGTCTTCTGTTACACAGATTGTTTTGGAACGTACTCTTCACACTTGGGTTACACAGTATTTTTAAACTTTTCTCCATATGTAATATCAATGACACGGTTAGAACTTGGCATCTCATTGAATTCACACGATAAAGTAAAGTTGACAATAATTTTAAGCATAAAAACCTAGAAATAGAACATTCAATTCCCCATCTCCAAAACCTGTCACCGCCTTCCACATTTGTCCCATCCCCTTCTCCCCACTCCTCCCGTTGCCGTGTCCCCTCCCCTTCCCTCTCCTCCACTCCAGTTAGTTCAAATCTGTTGTCTGAACATCAACAATTTAAGACCGGAGGTAGTATCTCATATGCGAGTTATTGTCTTCATATTTTGGCAAAATATATCAGCATTTTGATATAGGAACAAGTTTTGGCACTGGCTCGCCTGTTGCAAGGCCATGTTGAAGTCAAGTGTGTTAATAAATGAAGTTGTTATCATCAGATTGGTGAGAAGATAGAGTTTGTGCGAGCCTTTTTTGTCTTCATATTACTCCCTCCATATTTCTAATGTTGACGTTCCGACAATGTGGTTAAGACAATTTTGAACTGAAGTTTCTATCTGGATATAACAAAAGAAACCTGAAGGTAGTAGAATATATATAATCACTAAAGGTTTTCCGTAAAATTGGAGTTCCCTCATTTCACAAGAATTACTACAAAGTTTACATTCATAATAAATCAAGAAAATGTGGTTAATTGATATGTTTTATTTTTCATAAAATATTGTGTTGACAATCTTTTCTCCATTCACGGTTTTAGTTCCAATTCTTGATTTGCCGTTATATATTACGTATATATAGTGAAAGTGTCCATTCTAACTCAATCCCCATTTGAGGAAAACATGATTGTAAGTGGTCCTATATATGTTACAGAGATTGCTATGTAATGCTACTCTTCACACCTGGATTAAAACGGTATTTTCAAAGTTTTCTCCATATGTTAAATCAATGGCACAGTTAGAACTTGCATCTCATTTGAATTGACACGAGAAAGTAGTTCAGAGTAATAATTAACCAGGCGCATATTGTCTTGATATCGAAAAAAGTAGATGTCCTAATAGCTGATGGTTTTAGGCTGATTTCCCTCCAGAACTGCCCAATGAAAATCATCAGCAAAGCTCTGACAACAAGGCTGCAAGCTGAGATTACTAACCTGGTTTCTACCTCACAAACTGGTTTCATCCAAGGTCGGAACATCACTGATAGCTTTATCCTAGCTGCTAAACTTATACAATCTTATCACAAATGAAAAATTCCAATAATTATGCTAAAGCTAGATTTCAAGAAGGCCTTTGACTCTATTAGCTGGGTTGTGCTCAATAAAATCATGTAGGTGAGAGGATTCGGGGAAAAATGAAGGGCATGGATGAGGCACATCCTGGAGTCAGGTCGAACAGCAGTCCTCCTAAATGGGGTCCCAGGTCGATGGATTTAGTGCAAGAAAGGATTGAGGCAAATTGACCCCCTCTCTCTGTACCTCTACCTCATTGTGGCAGACATCCTACAAGAGCTCATCCTTCATGATGGGGCCATCAATCATCCCTTGCACCCCCCATGAACCTTGCCCTGTACTGTAATATGCAGACGACACTCTAATCTTGCTCCATGCAGACAATGAACTGATTCAAAGATTGAAGTTGATCCTTAATAAGTTCTTACAAGCCACAGGCCTAGAAATTAACTACCACAGAAATACCTTTGTGACTATTCGATTGGATGATAGTGAAGTTCATGCTCTATCACTCCTTCTAGGTTGTCTGGTCACAACCTTTCCTCAAACATACCTTGATCTTCCACTTTCCACTTCTAAGTTATCGGTTGCTGCATTAGACCCTCTGGCCATCAAAGTCTCAAGGAGGATTCCGGGATGGAGGACCCAGTTCCTGCACAATGGAAGTTGGCTGACCTTGACCAATGCGGTGCTTAGCGCACTCCCAACTTTTGTCATGGGTGCGGTGGAATTGCATAAAACAACCATCAATAAGATTGACAAATCGAGACGATCAGTGTTCTTGAAGGGCAAGACTGAAACAAAAGGTAGCAATTGCCAGGTAGCCTGGGATCTTGCCTGCACAGACAAGGAGAATGGTGGGCTTGGGGTCCAGGACATCCACTCTCAAAATCTTTGCCTCTTGATGAAGCTCCTTCACAAAGTAGTCACCAGAACCAACACACCTTGGGTTCACTGGATCCATTAGCAGTACCGCCCTTTTGACAATGTCTTCAGGGCATCGTCGACTGCAACCAACTCATGAAACTTCATTGTTAAGCTCATGCCACTATACCAAGCGATCACCTCTATTGATGTTGGGGACGGGGCGTCCACCTTCTTCTGGTTTGACGATTGGTCTGTCTCTTGGCCCTCTACATGAGGCCCTACCTACGCTCTTCTCACACTGCACCGCTAAGGACATAACAGTGTAGACAGCCCTTGCCACCGATGTTTTGACCCCAGTTGTGACCCAGACTCTCACCAGCAGTTATCTCTGATTTACAGTTTCTAACCTCCAACCTTGGCGCCGACATGTTGGAGGACAGGCCAGACATCAAATACATGCGGGGTGCATCCTCCCCTGGATACAAGACGAGCAAAGCGTAAGCCATGATTTGCCCGCCAGGATCCCCCCGCCCGTTGGCAGGAATATGACTAGATGAACTTCGCACCAGAGCGGGTCCATGTCTTCTTCTCAATCCTACGCCATGGCAACACTAGAACAAGGGAGTTCCTTCACAAGATCGGCGTGGTTGATACCCCCAATTTTCCCTTATGCCCTGGTACTAAGGAGGATGCCGACCACTTGTTTGGGTCCTACCCTTCCATAAATAGCTTCTGGGCCACCACATTTGATGGTGGATCAAATGTTCACTCTGTGCAGTACATCTGTGGCGTTGTCCTATCCACGTTCCCTACATGGGAGCCAGAGCTCCTCAACACCACACTACTGGCTATGATGTGGACGGTTTGGAAGCGTCGGAATAGGAAGATTTTTGACGACATTGTCATGCCTCTACCGACCACTGCTGCACTGCTGTCTGAAAACACACAAACATGTGGCTAGTCCATGTCAAACCGACTATTAACATCCAACCTTTGAAGGATTGGTGTGCTTCTGTAGTTGATGTAATTAGATAGTAGATGGTCGCCTTCCTGTTGCTGTCCAATTAAACGTTTCTGTGCAACGTCTCAGTAAAACTTTGAAACTCTGTTTCATTGCTCAATGAAAAAATTCAGGTAGGGGCTTTCCCCACCGTTTCCTCAAAGAAAATAATTATTAAGCGCAAAAACCTAGAAACAGGCTTCGAAAACCCGCCGCCGCCTTCCGCCTTCGTCCCATCCTCTCCTCCCGTCGCCGCGTCCCCTCCCCTTCCCTCTCCTCCCATTGCCTCCCCTCTTCGGGATGCCATCCCCCCTCTCCACCCCACCCTGCCGTTCCGTAAAGCTTCGTGGCCGCAAGATTTGGCCCCACCATCACCACAATTGAGCTCTCCCCACCTCGCCCAAGAACTAGCCGCCGCCGCCTCCCCCCTGCGCCGCTGCAATCCAATCCTCGGAAGACGAATTTCGTTGACACCCTGCCCTTCCTTCCTCTCCCCATCCCGCAGGATTGCAAGAATTCGACCAAGATGACCATCGCCTCCCCGGGCACGGCCTCCTGCGGCGGCGGCGCTCGCTCCACGCTTCTGGTGTCTCCCAAGAAAAGGGAGCTGAAGACCTATCAGAGTCGGCGGCGTTCGCTGGGAGGCTGTCCCGGCCGGGCTGCGGCTTCGAGGAGCCAAGAAGGGGCCGCGAATCCCGAGCTCCTGGATGGTCCGCGCCAAGAACTGGAGGTGGTCGTTGTGGACGTTGCGCTTCCGTCGCCGATGGTTCAAGAACCGGCGAAGCCGAAGCGTGGCTGGCCTGACGCCAGCGGCGTGGAAATAAGCTGGGCGGCCAAGAAGAAGCGCTCCGCCGTCGCTGGAGCCTCTGAGCGCAGCAGCGCAATCGCTGAGGTGAATGGCGCAGCGGCCGCGTTCGTTTCGTCCTCGATTGTCGAAGAAATGGCTGGCATTTCGTTAAGTCCAGAAACCATCTGCAAGAAAGATCAGCGCTTGTCTGGAGGCGTAGGGGCGTTCATGGTTGTGAGGAAAGATGAAAAGCTTAGGCCTTGCACATTCGCCTCCCCCGCGCCTGCTCCTGCCCCTCGTGGCGTGCGCCAAGACTCGGAAGCGTCCTGGCTGATCAAGAAGAGGTGCCTCGACACAGTGGTGGTGTGCAAGGGCGATAGTGGCACTGTGGGTCAGGGGAGCATGGCAGGGCCCTCAACTCCTCCCCTACGAATCCAGGAATCCATAAGCACGATCCTCCAGGCTGCAGCTCGGCAACGTCACAAGACTACCAAGAATTGTGATTGCAAGACCTCGAAGCAGCCTTCCATGAGCTTGAGATCCAGGCTACAGTGCCTGGGTGTCACCAATGTGACTACTGTCCTTGCAAAGGTTCTGACTCGCACCGACTGCAGTCTGAGTCAGTCCCGCCTGCTATTGCCTTCATATGTTGTGGAGTCGCCACTGATGACCATGCTCACACCATTTGAGGATCGAGCTGTGCATAGAGTGGACAAGTGGGACGGGTTACCATTGGAAGCCCTTGACCAACATGGCCGTTCCTATTATATGACCTTTAAGTTTCTTGAGAGCAATGGTGCGTACCGCCTTATTGGTGAGTGGGGAAAGTTCTTGGCCCAGAATGGTGTGTGCTGCGGTGATTTGTTTGAGCTTGGGGCTTTTCGCTTTGAAGGGCAGCTTGCGCTAACATTGATGCATCGTGTAAAGGAGGATCAGACTCCTGAGTTGACAGAGGCAGCAAAAAATTCTGAGGAGGTACATATTGCTAAGGAGATGGAGGAAAATGAAGGTGCAGTGGAGGGAACTTCTGAGGAGATTGAAGCAGCAATGGGTGCAGAGAAGTGGACTCATGAGGAGATGGAGGCAGTGGCAATCATGATGGAGCTATCAGATTTCAAGAATGGAGAAAGTCATCGTGTGGAAGAATGCTTTGCAAAGACTGAAGCAGATTGATTCATTGTCAGCAGTTAGGGAATGGAAAGTTTACTAGTTCTCTTTTTAGTTTAGATTGCTTGGTTTCCTCTATACTGCCTTGTGTGCTAGACAGCTAGGATGTACATGTAGGAATTGCTACCATTTCTTAGTTCTGATTTTTGGTAGGATTTACAGTCAACATAACTGAAGGTTCTTACATATAGAATAAATAGGTAAATTCTACAACCTAAGACATAGAACGAATTTGCCTTAATCTTAGGGAAAGAATAAACAGAATTTGCTTGGTGTGATGAATACTAAATAGCTATCATGATTTTTCTTTCTCCCTATCATTTGTTCTACATGGCACCTCATATTTTTCTATGTGATGTGCACTGATTTGGGTTGTTTATCAGCTATCATTGTTGGGCCTGGGTCTCTTTTTGTGATTTTATCTAGAATGGGCATATACTTCTATGTTTTGCGTTATTTACTGTCATGCACACTAATCCTTATGATGCCACACATCAATGTTTTGAATGAAGGTGCTAATATCTTTGGAGGATGATGTGTTTCTTTTCTTGTAAGAATTGAGGTTACCTCGGCCATCACGTTGTTAATGGAAACAAGTCTTATTTGTTCTCTTGTTTTTGTGTAACTGCACCGAGTCAGTAGGTCAGCAACTTGAAGTCTCCCTTTTCCTTCACTAAAGCAGTATGCAGTATGCACTGGCACTGGGCTGAGTCACAATCCTACTGAAATAAAAGCACCAATGCCGTGATCTTTTGGGAATTTGGATCCTTCTATCAAATTGATATATGAGGATGTTGTATAATTTGGTTGAGATTGACACAACTGCACATAACTCTGTAACAGAGATCCTCTGGTAGACAGTATTTCTGTAGGATCCCATGATGGTAGGTAATGCCTTGTTTCCAAGAACCTTCAAGACTGCTTACTGTACATATCACTATCCCCAGATGAAGTAGATGTCTGAGAGTCGTTTGTTATAGTCGATAGGTGATCAATAAAAAACTAATTAGCTATGTATCACCGGGTCAAAACTTCAAAGTATCTCATAGGTCAGTAGCTCACGTTTGTGTTTTGTAAAATAAGAGGTGCTTCATTCTGTGCGCAAAATACATAGAATACATATGTTATCAGTTTACATGTTGTCCTGTTAAATCATTTTGGACAAGAGATGCCTTAACCTTTTTGTACATGAAAGCAGCTCAAGAATGTTCTTTTAATTTGTTTCTTGAATCTGCAATTGATTGATTGTGGTCGCTGCATATGAGAATTCAGTAGGAATGTCAGGTAAAGATGCAAAAGTCCTGCACAAAGTGATTGAAGCGAGATTCCAGTGTTGTCCAGGAATCCACAAAATAGCACCAGAGGACTGAGCTAGACATTCCTGGACAAGATACAAAAGTCCTGAACAATTGTAGTTACATTACATGTTATTGTCCTGGAATCCACAAAATAGCAATCATGGCTATTGGCTAATCTTCCACGAGGTAAATGCATCAGATGAAGGTAAACAATTTCACTGGTCACAAAGTAGTAGTCGAAACTATCCATTCACTTTTGGTGCTACAGTACAATTCACTGGACTGAAGTGCAACAAAGCTAATTAATTCTTACAGGCAAGTACTCCCTCCGTTTATATTTAGATGTCGTTTTGGAGTTGGATATGGGAAATAAGGAGAAGTAAAAAGATGGGTGCACTGAAAATGAGAAGAAGAGAGATAGAGATAGAGATATAGTGAAAAAAGAGAATATTGTATTAGGAAGAGAGAAATGTGTATTGGGAAGCGAGAATGACATGTAATTAGAGAAAAATTAGAAACCTTAAAATGACATATAAATATGAACGGAGGGAGTAAATGCCAGCATATGAACCAGTGCATATCACATCCAAATGTTGCCTTGTGTGAAACTCTGATCTAGACCAGCTCCAATCTGGTCTTATTAGGCCCATAAGGGCATCGAATCAAAATTAACAAAATAGCAGTTCACTCTGTAATCTGTATAGGTCAAACTGATATTTTTGAAGACATGCTGGTGCAGTAAACAAGATGAGGTTATTGAGGTATGCTCATGTGGTCAGCTTCTGAAGTTCAGAAACCAAAAGGGGTAATGAGACTGAAACAAAGTGATGGGCTGTGTGAGTTGTATTTCAGTTGTCAAATCAGAGTGAGCATTAAATTCTGAGAAATCTACAATGATAAATAATGTAATTGAAACATGAAATGAAGTTTCAAACAAAAACCAGAATTTATGTAAATGGATCCACAATAAATGAATTTGGCTTCTTGACTCATCAAGCCATAGTGCACCCTTCATTTCTCTGTTGCTCATGCACTTGTTCTTGGTCAGGACATGGAGGAACCTTTTAGTTGACAATATCTGTCTGAGCAGATCAGAATGTTGCGTAACGTCCTTCAAGTAGTTGGGCCAACTATTGTGTTGCACTGCCTAAAGACCTTCTAAGCCTACATAAAATAGAATTATTAAAGGAACAGAAACTACCATTCCAACAATTACCCTGCAAATCGACCAGCAACAAGATGCTTTAGTGTTTAAAATTAATATGTGCCTGAACAAATTGTAGTCAAAACAGTTCTTACGCTGTGCTGAGAACGTCGGGATGCAACCCATATTCCTTAGCAAAGATGAAGGAAGTAATTGATTGTGGTACTGCAGCCTACATAAACCAGTGGCACAGTTAGTTACTGGCACAAGTCTAAATTGTGATCCAACTAGGGATATACATTACCACGGAAGGGATCTCACACGTTCATAAGGATTCATCCATCACTGACAGAACTTACACACGGTCACAGGTCATCCGTAAAAGACAGCCAAAACGTTAACATACATAGGTTTCTAACCTCGTAGAAGATAGTTTCTAGAGATACCATTTATATAAAAAAACATTCCAAAGCTAAATGGTAAATTTTCTCATAAGAGAGTTGCCCCAGGTCCATCTACATCTCACTCGTACTCACTTACAATCCTGATAATTCTTAAATAAGAACAAGGTAGTCAAGTTGAACATTCCAAAGTGTGGATGATTATAACAAGTTAAGCAACTCTGCTCCAAATGCACAATATTGCACTGAAATTTGTGATCACAATTATGTGCTTCTTGGTTATAAGCCATACTAGTTTTTAAGCATACTTTTAACTGATAAGAGAGGGAGGTATTTATGTACCTGTATGATGGCGACGCGGACAACATCTCCACGGAGTCCAACAGCAATGGAACCGATGGTCATGGCTATCGGACCAAGGACAAATTTTAGTACCAGCCCAAGAAAAGTCAGTCCTGCCCCGCAAGGGATCAGGTTATCTTGCTGTGCCATGAACAGACCTGAACCAAAAAATTGTTAGCTACAAATGAAGCTGCATTTACATCTTAGTTAAGGATGCATGAATAAACATATGTTTAATTCACCCATGCTGAACATGGCGAGGCCGTTCCCGCATCGGGCCATTATTGCAATGGAGTTTTCGATGATGATGGGCAATGACATTTGCAGTCTGAGCAGTTGAGAAGCCAACACGTCAAATAAATACATATCAAGAATGTAACTATGTAAGCTCACAAAATTCATGCTTAATGAGCTAAAAATATATATGTTTTTTTTCTTGACTATGTATCTCATGTGATAAGGAATAACTAGTGGACGCGTTGAGTATTCAATTTAACTGGAGTATGTAAAATGATTTTACTGGCCTTGATTATTTTAGTGGGCTTCATCTCTGTAAGTACAACCTTGACCTTTGGTGGAGCCCTCCGAGCACCACAACTGTTTGTAATATAAGTATATCAAGTACTTGAAGAAATTATCATTTACTTACTTTTGCATCTCTAGTCATATTAGAAAGTAGAAAATAACCTCAAAATTTCAATTCAAGCTATATAAGAAAGTTACATAGAAACTAATCAATTTATCCTGTGGCACCCTAGTTCGGTTATATATGTAGAGTTGCATCAATCTTGCAGAGTATGGTACCAACATAAAACATGAATTCTTGAAAATAAAATTAAACTCATGTAACTCAGAGCGTAGAACAATGTTATCAAAGTTGACATATAAACATGTCGAATTCAAATACATATATAGAAAAGGAACTAAATTTAAGTGGCTCTATATATGCTAGAAACTGACCTCAACAACTCCAAGTCAACCTGTCAAAATACAACGAAACGTATTTATCCAGTTCTGTTCTACAATTGTAATAGACTTAATTTCATAATACCAACAATATTGGATCCTTTGTTTCAGCAAAATCACAGCTTGTCAAAGTAGTTTTAGAGAGCCACTAGTATATTTACGCGTTTGTGACAGGAAGCCATACCTCTAGCGGACATGCAGAATTGGTGAAAAACTTGTGGGTTTGTGTTACAAAGGGCACAATACTTTGGTTCTATGAAACTAGTCGCAAAGTTATGGTTTTCTAAAATAAAAGGACCATCATTTACTTGTTTGTGAAATTAAACCCAAATAAATCACTAGATTCAAAATTGAATTGAACTAAACAAAGGCACAATATAAACTGATGGCATTCTAGACATTAAATTTCCATTATTAAATATGTTGAGATCGAATTGTATGGATATACTTATGTTTTGATCAAATTCTATTAAGCTGACATCATGTGAAAGTAACTGAAGGCTATGTCTTATATGGCCTCCAATGCGTATAATTTTTAAAATCTTTATTTTTAATTACAAGGACTAAGATTATATGGTGTACTTTTAGATGCTAAATAAGTCCCTACAAGTAATTCAATATCTTATTATTTATGTGTCTTGTAAATTGTTGGCGCAGGGTACTATTATATCACAACGCTACACTACATACATCCTGATATGACAAAAATGAAAGATAAAAAAGGTAGATTCTAAGAAAAACATGACTATTTGCATCGAAGTAATACAAAACTGCAATTTTTTGGATCAATTTAAGAGAACTACAATTTTGCACGTTGCAACATAAAACTAAGACTTCTGGAACGCTTTATGTTACAAAAAAGGGTGTCTGTATAGTTGTAGTTTTATGAAATTGATAGCTTTATATCATTCGGCTGCTTTTTTTTCTTTTTTGAATTGTTATTCGGATACTTATTTGCAATACGTAGAAGGGTCGGTACCTATTGGCAATGCTGGCCACGATGATGCCACCGACGCTGGCGTATGCGTTGGGATTGCGGCCCAACTTGTGCAACACAACCTTCACGAGCGCCCAGATCGACGGCGGCCTGGCGGCTGTGACGACAGTAGTGGCATTCGCCTGTTCATCGTCATTGAACTGCGGCGGCAAGTGAACAAACGTGTTCGATGGCTCATCAACAACATCCACGGCGCTAGCCTCAACGTCGTCATTGATCTGATGATGATGACTGCCTTCTCGACCTCGAGCAGCAGCGGCGATCTGCTGCGTGCCGGTAATGGCGGCCTTCCGGGCCTCGAGCGCGAAGAGCAGCAGCGTGAGCCAGACGATGGCCTGGAAGACCGACAGCTGGACCACGAGCTGCTGCGCCCAGTCGCCGTACATGGCCTGCGCCATGGGCACGCCGACGACGAGCGAGCTGGTGAGCGTCGAGAGGGAGAAGGAGGTGATCGACCAGCTGACGGCGGCGTCGTGGCCGCGGCCGGTGAAGCACGCCCAGGCGCCGATGCCGGCGACGATGATGACCTTGGACACCACGTCGGCGGCGATGGCGCGGTAGTTGGCGTGGAACGGGTCCGTGTGGACCGTGAACCCGAACGTGAAGAAGGGCACCGCGAAGAAGGCCACCAGTCGGTTCACGGCCTCGCACTGCTCCGGCGTGAAGATGTGCCACCGCCGGACCGACCAGAAGCCCAGGAGGAGGGGGACGTACAGCGGCGCCATTGCGGCGCCCACCTTGTACACGTCGCCCCACGAGATCATCCTCTTCTCTTCTCTGATTTATTAATTCGATCGAGAGTTGATGAAATTTCAAGATCGTCGTCGAGCTTTTGATTTGTACAGATCGACGGAGATCAGGTAAATAATAAGAGAGGTAATATAGGAGATAGACGACGACTCTCGGTGTGAGTGATCGCTACAAGACGCATGGATTTGTTAATTTAAACTGATCGAGTTTGTTAACTGTATTCCCGGAAAGTTTGTTAGGATCCTGCGTTTCATTCGTGATGCACAAGCAATTTTCACTACTCAGGTTAATTAACCAACATTATAGCAGCCAAGGGATGCCAATTACATTATATCAGTGAAGCACACGTAAGAGACCCGACCCACCCGGCGAGGTGGGCTCACCATAGATCTTGAGCTCGCAACAGATCGTCCGGAGCCTGCCGCTCGCTGCCCTTCGTTCTCGTCCTCCTCTGCTGCGGCTGCCCGCCTCTCCTCCTCCACCGGTCGTGGCCGCCCACCTCTCCTCCGCGACGCTCGGCCATAGCAGGCGGGTAGGCCCGCCACCGCAGCCCCTCGTAGCTCTCACCGTTAGTCACCGCTCCCAGGTATAGATGAACATTCGGATCGCCCGACATGGACCAGACTAAGCACAACCCACCTACACACGAGCTGGCACGACATGACTTATTTACGGGTCGTGTCATGCCAGCCCACTGGTCTGACCAACAGCCCACGGTACAACACAATTTGAATTAATCATGTCGGGCCGACCCGTTAGCACGGTGGCTCGTGGGCGAATCATTCCCTTTAAACTGTAAAATGTGAGAAAATGATGAAAAAAATGAGAGGAATGAGTTTTATTTACGGGTTATGTCGTGCCAGCCCACGGGCCTGGCCGACAGCTCGCGACACGATACAATTGAAATTAATTGTGTCGGCCCGGTCCGTTAGCATGATGGGCCGTGGGTGAATCAGCCCATTAAACTGTAAAATAATGAAAAAAGTGAGAGGAATGAGTTTTGAACCTAATATCTGTGGCTGTCGGAATTGAAGAAGTTTTACTACTAGACCTCTATGAATTTATTATTTATATATGAAAATATATTTGTATTTAAAACATATCTTAACGGGGCGGGCCGTGCTGCCCATCATGCTGTGCTCTTAGCCCAAGCACGACCCAACAATTCGGGTCGTGCCGACCCGACATAAATTTTGTTGGGTTGTGTCGTGCTTGGGCCGGGCCAAAAGCTCCGTGCTTCAGGCCGACAAAAGAAGCACGACTCAAATATTCTTCTATACCCCTAGCGAAGCGGGTGGGCCCGACGCCACCGCCCCCGACGGGTCTTCGGGTTGGGGAGAGAGGAAAGAGAGAGAGGAAAGCATGGGCCCCATAGAGAAGTGTTATTTCACAAGAAAAAAATAAAAATGGTGGGACTCACAGTTGAGAGGGCTCTAAAACGTGAGAGCCTGGTAGAGGGAGTTGAGAGCCCTTCTAAAATGAGAGCTCAAATAGTAGCTGCTGAAGTTGGTTTTTTGAGCTAGACTCTTAAAAAATAGAGTAGAAGCCTCTTTCAAGAGTCCTGCTGGAAATGATCTACACAACTGGGGACTAGTTATTAGAAAGGTTATGGCCCGATTTGGATGGACCGGCTAACCTTTAAAAGCCAAGGTTTGGCAAAACCATTTTGTGCACTATGGCTTCAAATTCCACCGTTTACCATGATATTTTATAATTTTTTTTGAAACATTTCGACATATTTGACAATGTAATATCGATGGAGTCATCTGAGTTCATGATGAATATCATAATAATTTTTTTGACAAACATAAATATCATAATAACAAAAGTTTAGTATTAAAAAGTTGACTTCATGGAATCGAGTCTAGGATAGGAAGAAGTCCGATTTACCTCCCTTAACTCTTACGGTTGTTTGGTTTTTGTCCTCCAATTACAAAACCGGGTAGGTGAAAGTGCATCTAGGCCCCTAATTTTGTTTTGGTGATTGGCGTCAATACAATTAAGAATGAACTAATATTTTCATTGAGCATATATGTAGATGACTATCTTAAATTATTAAATAAAAATATATTGATACAAAAAGGGAAAAGGAGATGGTCATTCGTCTCAAGTTGAAGGTCCAAAAATCTACTCAAGTATGAAGATCATAGAGTTTTATTTTTATTTCTTGAGTATAGGTAAACCGTACTATCAAGAGGGGTATAATTCACAAATATGGTAAAGTTAAATGCTCAAATTTCTCATAAATACCACCTCTGTCGTCCTCTGTTTTTGTCTTCATCGGCAGTGCCGATGGCCTTCACCGGGAGTACCGATCTCTCTTCCCAGAGGCGCTGTGATGTCCAGACACCTCTCTGGCTTCTGTCTTGCCAGCATCAACAGTGTCGGTCTCTCCTTCCAGAGAAGGCTGTTCTCTCTGGCTTTCTGGCTGTTGCTCATCGGCAGTGCCGGTCACCCTGATCGACAGTGTCGGTCGGTCCTCCCAGAAAGTCACTCTCTTTGTCTGGCTCTGGTTGTAGCTTATCGGTAGTGCTGGTCTTCAGATCGGCAGTGCCTATCCCCTCCTCACAGAGACTGGTTTCCCTCGGGCTCTTTGGCTGACTGCGATCGGCAGAACCGATCTTCTCGATCGGCAGTGCCGGTCAAGGTCTCCAGAGACCACTTGTCTTCTCTGTGGCTGTCTCACCGGCAGTGCCGATGTCTTGATCGGTAGTGCCGGTGCGGGCCAATTCCTTGTCTGTAGATCTATGACAGTGTATCAGAAACCCTACCGACAGTGCCGATGGCTCTATCGGCAGTGTCGGTGCGGGACGTCCAGACAAGCCAACGGCTCTTTTTGAGCCCTTTGTATAAAAGGCTCACACTCCACTTCGTGCCAACTCTCTCCAACCCAAAAATCATTTGGCACCTTTGAGCTTCACTCTCCTCACTCTCCCTCTCCAAGTCAAAGCTTCATTCTTTAAGCTAGGGTTTGAGTGAGCCATTGTTTCCTAGTGAAAATAGCACCATTCCACTCTTGAGCATTCGATTTAGTCATCTTTGTGACTTGTGCTTGTTACTCTTGGAGCTTTGCTCCTAGACGGTTAGCGGTGCTCGTAGAGCTCTCAACTTGTGTGGTGACGTCTTAGGAAGTTTGTATTACCCTCCTGCAAGGGAATTGATAGTGGAGAACTTGAGCTTGATCTTTGTGGTCGCTTGGGTGAGAATAGGGTTGAAAGACACCAAGTCCTTTGTGGACTTCTCAACGGAGACGTAGGGTTCTTTGTGAGCCTGAACTTCGATAACAAATCTTGTGTCTCCGTGTGCTCCTTCTTTTACTTGTTGTCTATTTATTTATGCTCTAGGGTTTGTTCTTGTATTTGCTTAAATTACTAGATCTATTTGTGTAGTCTTTGTTTAGTTGTCTCTTATTATTGTAGAGCTTCCTTTCAACTATTGTTGTAGTCACTTATCCACTTAGTAACTGCAAAACCAGCTTAGTTTTAATTTGGGTGACTTATTGCTATCTCATCGGCACTGCCGATCCCAGCCACCAGCACTGCCGGTCCAACTGATAAATTTTTTTGAGTTTAACTTTGTAGGATTTTAAGATTTTCTTATTCAACCCCCCCCCCCCCTCCCCCTCCCCTCTAGGCAACTTTCAATTTGTATCAGAGCAGGATCTTCTTGAAGGCTTAATCGCTTGAAGATAAATGCTAAAGCATATAGAAAAATCAAAGGAAACTACACCGGAAACATCCAGTGCCGGGACCGAGGGTAACAAGGATGACTCAAAAGTTAGATACAACAACGTGCAATTCAACTATGGCGAACTCAAAATTGAATATATTGGTAGTGGATGCGGAAAACTACCACACTTTGATGGCACATTCTATGATCATTAGAAGTATAGAATGGAACTATACTTGGGGTCTATGGGAAGACCGATCTTGAAAATTGTGAAGCAAGGTTTTGAGTTGGAAGATGAAGAAAACCCAACTACTAATGACAAGATCAAGCTCAATCACAATGATCAAGCTGCATCCACCATTGTTTCCGCCCTTCACCAAAAGAGTATGAAAAGATGATAGGAATCAAGAAAACTCATGACATTTGGAAGAAGTTTGAAGTCATCTATAAAGGGACCGAGGGTGTTAGAGAGGCAAGAGAAGACATCCTAAGAGGGAAGTACAATTTGTTCATTAAGAAGGCCGGTGAAGGGCCACAAGAAGTTCATGATAGGCTTATGGAAATTGTGAACAAGAGAAGAGCTCTAGGAATCAAACTTGACACCATTGAGGTCAACAAGAGGTTGCTTCTTGCTTTGCAACCATGGAATCAAAATGTGTGTGACTTTGTTAGAGAGAAAGAAAACTTCAAGAACTTTAGTACGGATGAAGTACTAGGGAGATTGCTCACTTACAAGGAAAGAGATGAAGAAGCAAAAAGAGTGAACACCTTGTTGGGACAAGGTGAAGAAGAGAAGAAAGAAATAGGTCTCAAAGCCTCTCATGAGACTAATAAAAAGAAGGACAAGAAGAAGAAAAAGAAAATAGTTGATTCTAGTGATGAAGATAGTGATGATGAGATGGCTTTTCTTGTAAGAAGATTCAAGTCATTCCTTAAAAAAGATGGCTACAAGAAGAAAAGCTATGACAAAGGCAAAGTAAGAAAGTCAAAGAGAACTTGTTATGAATATGGTGAAGAAGGACATTTCATTGCGGAATGTCCAAAGAAGAAGAACAAGGAAGAAAGAAGGAAAGACAAACATAGCAAGAAAGACAAGAAGTACAAAAAGCATAGAAGAGGTGAAGCTCACATTGGCCAAGAATGGAATTCCGATGACTCATCTTCTTCATCATCTTCCTCCTCTGAATCTGACTCAGATGAGGGAGGCATTGCTACACTTGCCATTGGAGTCACTCCCACCAATACCTCTCTATTTGGAAGCTTGAGTGATGATGATGACGATAATGACAACAGTCATAAGTGTTTCATGGCAAGAGGATCCAATGTATCAAAATCTAAACATAAGCGTTTTTCTTATGCTAGTAGTAGTGATGATGATGATGATGTTGTTGTTGTTAATGCTTCACTTCCTAAAATGCTTGAATTTATGGAATTGCTTGAAAGACAAAAGGAAGAAAATGATAGGCAAAAGGAGCTTCTTGAAAAACAAGAAGAATTGCTTATTCTTGAAAAGAAAAGGAACCTTGAATTAGAGAAACTCCTAGAAGATGAGAGGAAGAAAAATGAAAATTTAATCAAGTCTCTCAATGAAACTAAAACCTTATGTGAAAGTATTAAAAGCACAAGAAATGTACTTCAAGAGAAATATGAGGATTTGGAAAAGACTCATAAGTCTCTTGAAGAACAATATAAGATACTTTCAATCTTCACATCCTCCACCAACAATTCTTCTCGTGCTTCCACTAGCAATGGATGTGATAGGTGCTATAATATTGATGTTGATGCTTTTGCTACTAATGTCAAATTGATTGATGATTTGAACAAGCAAGTGAAGGATCTTGAAAGAAAAATACAACATGAGAAAAATGTTGTTGATAATGAAAAGGCAAAGTATGCAAGAGGTGCATACTCATATTCTCGGCACCCCAATGTCATGAATGGCATTGGATATGTTGAGGGTGCATAGCACAATGCTAGGGAGAACAAGAACGGGAAGGAATTCCTTAAGTTCACCAAGGAAGGATCTTACCAAAAGAAGAAAGTCAAGAACATGAACACTAACCATTCTTCTTTTGCTAATGATTCTCATGCTAATATGCCTAATGCTACCTGTGCACTCTTTCATGATTTTGATGCTTCACATGTACTCATGAGAAACATGCATGGTCGTGTGTGTGCTAAATATGTTGGGCCACACAACAAGAGGCCAAAGACTTGTGTGTGGGTGTCCAAAGTGCTTGTGACTAATGTGAAAGGACCCAAACAAATTTGGGTACCCAAAAACAAAGCTTAACTTGTTTTGTAGGACTATGTCTCCGGAGGGTCAAGTTGGGTGATTGATAGTGGATGCACCAATCATATGACCGGAGACAGAAAGATGTTCAAGTCATTTGAGCCAAGTCAAAACAAAAATGAGTACATTACTTTTGATGACAATGGAACGGGACAAGTACTAGGTTATGGTAAAGTTCCTCTTACTCCTTCGTATTCACTTTCTAAGGTTATGCTTGTTGACCATGTTGACTTCAATCTATTGTCCATTTTGTAATTTTGTAAAATGGGCTATGATTGCTTGTTCAATGAATGTGCTGTGACCATCTATAAGAGGAGTGATGGCTCGGTTACTTTTAAGGGTGTGCTTAAAGGAAAGCTTTATGTTGTGGATTCCTCCACGGATGAAGCTAGACTTGGTACATGCTTATTTGCAAAGTCTAACATGGGGTGGTTGTGGCATAGAAGGCTAGCCCATGTTGGTATGAGAAATCTTCACAAACTCCAAAAGAGCGGCCACATCATAGGACTAACCGATGTGTGTTTTGAGAAAGATAGAACTTATAGTGCATGTCAAGCGAGAAAGCAAATTGGAGCTTCATATCCCTCCAAGAACGTGATGACAACCACAAGACCATTGGAGATGTTGCAAATGGACCTTTTCGGCCCCATCTCCTATATAAGCATTGGTGGTAACAAATATGATCTTGTAATTGTTGATGATTTTTCTCGTTTCACGTGGGTATTCTTTTTGCATGATAAAGGTGAAGTTAAAGACGTGCTCAAGATATTCATGAAAAGAGCACAAAATGAGTATGAAGTCAAGATCAAGAAAATAAGAAGTGACAACGGCACCGAATTCAAGAACACCCAAGTTGAGGAATACCTTGATGAAGAAGGCATCAAGCATGAATTTTCGGTACCCTACTCCCCTCAACAAAATGGGGTGGCCGAAAGAAAGAACCGCACACTCATTGAGATGGCAAGAACAATGCTTGATGAATACAAGACGTCCGATCGTTTTTAGGCCGCAGCCGTCAACACCGCATGCCATGCCTCCAACCGAATGTATCTCCACCGACTATTGAAGAAAACACCATATGAGCTACTAACCGGTAACAAGCCTAATATTTTCTACTTTCGTGTTTTTGGGAGCAAATGTTTTATGCTAAACAAGAAACCCAAGACCTCAACGTTTGCTCCAAAAGTTGATGAAGGTTTCTTGCTTGGTTATGGGTCAAATGTTCATGCCTATCGTGTGTTCAACAAAACCACCGATTGTGTTGAAATTTCACGTGACATGACATTTGATGAATGTAATGGCTCTCAAGGGGAGAAAGTTGTTAATGATGATGTAGATTATGAAGCTCCTAGAAATGCAATAAAAAGGATGGCCATTGGCAATGTGAGACCACAAGAAACATCAAGTATTGAAAAGACCAACATCATGAAAATAAAGAAATTGATCATGCAAGTGGTCAAGATCACGATGTTGGGGATCATGAACAAGCATCAAGTGATGATTCTCAAAGACATGATCAAGAGATTGACAAAGATGTTGGCCAAGGAAGCTCACATCCACCACACCCAAGAGTGCATCAAAATGTACAACGTGATCACCCCGTCGAGCAAATTCTTGGAGACATTGATAAGGGGGTAATCACTAGATCTCGAGTTAGTGATTTTTGTGAACATTACTCTTTTGTCTCTTCTATGGAGCCATTTAGGGTAGAACAAGCACTTGAGGATTCGGATTAGGTGATGGCCATGCAAGCGGAATTGAACAACTTCACAAGAAATGAAGTATGGACATTAGAGGAAAGACCAAAGAACATGAATGTTGTGGGCACCAAGTGGGTCTTCCGCAACAAACAAAATAAAGATGGTGTTGTGACAAGAAACAAGGCAAGGCTCGTGGCAAAGGGGTATTCACAAGTAGAAGGTTTGGATTTTGATGAAACCTATGCCCCCGTAGCAAGACTTGAATCAATTAGAATATATTACTTGCTTTTGCTACTCGTCATGATTTTAAGTTGTATCAAATAGACGTGAAAGGTCATTCCATAATGGGCCAATAAAGGAAGAGGTGTATGTGGAGCAACCAACGGGCTTTGAAGACCCTAAGTATCCTAATCATGTTTATAAACTCCATAAGGCGCTCTATGAGCTTAAGCAAGCTCCAAGAGCATGGTATGAATGCCTTAGGGATTTCCTTGTTAAGAAGGGTTTCGTCATTGGCAAGGCCGATGCAACTCTCTTCACAAAGAGTTTTGGCAATGATATATTTGTGTGCCAAATATATGTCGATGACATTATTTTTGGTTCTACTAACCAAACTTTTTGTTATAAGTTTAGCAAGATAATGACCAAGGGGTTCGAGATGTCCATGATGGGAGAATTGGCGTTCTCTTTAGGCTTCTAAGTGAAGCAACTCAAGGAGGACACCTTCATATGTCAAGCCAAGTACACACAAGATCTATTAAAGAAGTTTTACATGGACAAGGCAAAGCCCATCAAAACTCCCATGCCAACAAATATCCACCTCGACCTCAACAAAAAGGACAAGCCCGTTGGTTAAAAGGTATACCACTCCATGATAGGCTCTTTACTTTATCTTTGTGCATCTAGGCCCGGTATCATGCTTAGTGTGTGTATGTGTGCACATTTTCAAGCCGCTCCTATGGAGTGTCACATGGTGGCCGTAAAGAGAATATTGAGATATTTGGTTCACGCACCCAACCTAGGGCTTTGGTACCCCAAGGGTTCAAAGTTCAACCTATTAGGCTATTCCGATGTGGATTATGTCGGGGATAAGGTAGATAGAAAGAGCACCTCCGGGACATGCCAATTCTTGGGTAGGTCCCTAGTGTCATGGTTATCCAAGAAACAAAATTTTGTTGCACTTTCCACGACCAAAGTGGAGTATATTGCAGCCGGTAGTTGTTGTGCACAACTACTTTGGATGAGACAAACTCTAAGGGACTACGGTTACAAGTTGAATCGTGTTCCTCTCCTATGTGACAATGAGAGTGCCATAAAGCTTGCTTACAACCCCGTTGAGCATTCGCGCAGAAAGCATATAGATATCCGCTACCACTTTTTGAGAGATCATTCTATCAAGGGGGATATAGAAGTTAGTCATGTACGAACCGAAGATCAACTAGCCGATATATTCACCAAGCCCCTAGATGAGAAGAGATTTTGCTATCTTAGAAGTGAACTAAATAGTCTTGACTCTAGTAATGTGATGTAGAGGATATGCACATCTGAATGGTGATTGTCTTATTATCGCAAAAATCATTGCTTCATGTCAAAAATCTATTATTTTTTCTATTGAGGTTTTTTCTTGATAACTAGATCAAATCTTGTCAAAATATGGTCATTGTTATATATTGTTGATTGTTAGCTGACCATATGATGTCAAGATGTCTCCTTGTCCATCAAAAACCTATTTTAAAAATTTTTCCTATCTTTTTCTGTGCTCTGTTCTGTCTGATCTTTAGAGGATCGGCACTGTCGGTTTACCCATCGGCACTGCCGATAGTCGGTCCAACAGAGGAGGCTCTCTACCTGGGACTTTTGTCCCTCGGGTTGCCCTCACCAGCACTACCAATGCCCACCATCGGCATTGCCGATGCAGGATGTATCCCTGAGCATTGATCCGCACCGGCACTGCCGATGCGGGATTGGAGCTTTGAAATCGACTCAGCCCCCTCACGGGACCGAGCCCTCTCTCAGTTGAAGCAAACCTCGCCGCCTCTCTCTCTCTCTCTCTTCCCAAACCTAACCGAAGTCAATCCTCTCCAAAACCTTGCTAATCTTCGTGGAATCAAGCGGGAAGTGGATCAAATCAACTCCTACACCTTCCCTCCTCCATCTCCTCCCGGATTTGAAGGAGTCATTGAAGGTATTTTTGAAAATCTCCATCTTTTGAATCTCGCAATACCTCATGTTTTTACGTAATTTTCCTTGATAGAGATGTTCATCTAGGAGTAATTTAGTCACCCATGCAATTTGGTATAGTGGCTAAATTTCATTTTTAATGGCTTTATGGTTTCAATCCCCCTCGGTCGGCACTGCCGATGGCCCCCATCAGCACTGTGGATCGGGAGATTTCAAAACCCTAAGTGACCGTTGCATAGTCTGTTTGAACTGATCGGCACTGCCGATAGCAGTCATCAACACTGCCGGTTGGGCCAGCTAGAGAGCATTTTCCTTGAGTTGCTCTCTGTTTGACCCACCGGCACTGCCGGTGCCTCCCATCGGCACTGCCAGTCAGGACACACAGATAGCAGTTCAGTACTGTATTGATGCAATTTTCTCATACCACTTCTCCTCTCCTTGATAGATGCCAGGTGGCAAGAGGCAGAAGCATCCAGGAACTCCCAGTGACTCCGACGAGGATTTCGACCCCGCTGCCTCTCCCCTTGCTCGACGAGGTGGAGGTGGCAAACAAGGCAGAGGTGGAGACTCTGGCCCAGCCGCCTCACGTGGTCTTGGCCTTGGTCATGGGAAGGGCAAAGGCAAAGCCCTTCCACCTCGCTCTCCCTCTCCCAGTGCTGATGAGGAGAGTAAGGGAGGCTCAGAGGAAGAGGAAGAGGAGGGTCAGCGAGAGGATGAGGCTGGTGATGAGGAGGAGGATGAGTCTAAGGATGAGGTCATCCATGAGCCTGTCCATGGACCCATGCGCTCCTCAATCACATATCAGATGTTGGCACCTCAGGTGTCTGAGCAGTTCCAGATTTCAGTGGCTCTGTCTAGGGATAAGATGAGAGAGTACCGCAACACTAACCCCTGGGCCTAGCCCAAGCATCTAGGCATCTCAGATACAAGAACATCTTGAAGAAGACCACTCATAGAGTTTCTCCCATGAAGTGCATTGACTAGGACAGCATGGTAGTAGCTAATGATCCCACTTTTTAGCTGATCCGGGCAGAGTGTGATAGGAGAAACTTGACAGATATCATGGGTTTGCATAAGCACTGAAATGATGAGATCATTGCCTAGTTTTACTCCACTCTGTGGATTGAGATTGAGGAGGAGAATCACATGGACTCCAAGCTACACTGGACTATTGAGAGCAACCGCTTCACTGTCACCTACTTCAACTTTTCTCAGATTCTTGGTTTTGATGAGACTGACAGAACGAAGCTCAAGGCGACCATCTTTGATCCTCAGGAGGAGAGTGAGTGGGCCTTCATGTATGATGCCACTATGCAGACCCTAAGGATGGGGTTGAGTTCAGTTCATACCGTGGCATGACGCCTTACTTTCATGTTCTCAACAACATACTTAGAGTGACTTTAACTCCTAAGGTGGGGGATCACACACACATTCTGAGTTCCACCAAGACCTTGATGTTTGCTATGCGAGAGGGAGCAGAACCATTCAGTGTTTTTGATTTCATCTGGACAGAGATCCTCTACAACCCCTATACCAGTAAGGCCTCTTTGATCTAATGTCCTTACATCATGAAGATGATTCTGCGTGTTGTGGGATGTCAGTTCATTTGTGATCACAAACATCACTCAGTCATGCCGAAGAGGTTTCCTCTCATTGCCACACCTCCCAAAGATGGATCTCCTCCTCCAGCGGCCACAGATGCCCCTCAGACTTCAGCAGTAGCAGTAGCAGCAAGCCCTAGTACTGCCCCACGCCGTCGCTCGTCCAAGGTCATCCGTGCTATCAAGTTGATGTTTTGCATGTGCCGGGAACAACGGTTACAGTGCGAGAGCAGTGAGAGATGCTTACTCAGATGAGATCAGATATGGCTCTTCTTGCCACCTCTGCTAGTGTTCAGCTGCCACCCCCTATGGAGCTCACTCCCTTGCCAGATATTACCTCTTATGATGATCCATGGGGCTTCTACACTCAGGCGTCACAGTTGGTCCAGCCGACAGGCGATGATGAGGAGGAGGACGATGACGCTGACAGTGCGGATGAGTGACTTCATGTGCTTCCGTCTCTGCTTTTCCCTTTTTGGTGTTGTGATGCCAAAGGGGGAGAAGTACTTATCTTTTAGTCTTATTTTGTGGGGTGTGAGAGTGATGGACAAGTTTGTGCTCATGTGGTTTGTAAAACTATTTGCTAAGTTTGTTCTTATAAACCTCTATTTATGTTTTATGAGTTCTTGTGCCATTCATGTCCTTTGTGATGATGTGTTGTTGTTTTTTACTTTCTAGATGCATTTGTGTGGAAATTCTTGTCATTTGCATGATTTCTCGCTTTAATGCTTAATTGTTGCAAATTGAGTCCTATGCATGTCTTTAGGGGGAGCTCTCACACTTTTCTTTAAATATGTGAATTGTTATTTATTGATTATTATTTCTCACATGAACACACTTAGGGGAGCTCCACATGTCTTTTATATCACAAAATGAATCTTATTACAATTTTCTATAAAGTTTAGTTGTATTGTCATCAATCAAAAAGAGGGAGATTGAAAGTGCATCTAGGCCCCGAATTTTGTTTTGGTGATTGGCGTCAATACAATTTAGAATGGACTAATGTTTTCATTGAGCATGTGTATAGATGACTATCTTAAATTGTTGAATAAAAATGTATTGATATAAAAAGAGAAAAGGAGATGGTCATTCGTCTCAAGTTGAAGGTCCAAAAATCTACTCAAGAATGAAGATCATGGAGTTTTATTTTTATTTCTTGAGTATAGATAAACCGTACTATCAAGAGGGATATAATTCACAAATATGGCAAAGTCAAATGCTCAAATTTTCTACAAATACCACCTCTGTTACCCTCTATTTTTGCCTTCATCGACAGTGCCGGTGGCCTCCACCGGGAGTGCCGATCTCTTTTCCCAGAGGCGCTATAATGCCCAGACACCTCTCTGGCTTCTGTCTTGCCAGCATCGGCAGTGCCGATGGCCCCATCGGCAGTGCCAGTCTCTTCTTCCAGAGAAGGCTGTTCTCTTTGGCTTTCTGGTTGTTGCTCATCGGCAGTGCCGATCACCTTGATCGGCAGTGCCGGTCGGTCCTCCCGGAAAGTCACTCTCTCTGTCTGGCTCTGGCTGTAGCTCATCGGCAGTGCCGGTCTTCAGATCGGCAGTGCCGGTCCCCTCCCCACAGAGACTGGTTTCCCTCGGACTCTCTGGCTGACTACGATCGGCAGTGCCAGTCAACGTCTCCAGAGACCACTTGTCTTCTCTGTGGCTGCCTCACCGGCAGTGCTGATGTCGTGATCGACAGTGCCAGTGCGGGCCAATTCCTTGTCTGCAGATCTATGACAGTGTGTCAGAAACCCTACCGGCAGTGCCGGTGCGGGGCGTCCAGACAGGCCAACGGCTCTTTTGAACCCTTTGTATAAAAGGCTCACACTCCACTTCATGTCAACTCTCTCCAACCCAAAAATCATTTGGCACCTTTGAGCTTCGCTCTCCTCACTCTCCCTCTCCAAGTCAAAGCTTCATTCTTTGAGCTAGGGTTTAAGTGAGTCATTGTTTCCTAATGAAAAGAGCACCATTTCACTCTTGAGCATTCGATTTAGTCATCTTTGTGATTTGTGCTTGTTACTCTTGAGCCATTTTTTTAGATTTGGCTATTCACCCCCCCCCCTCCTCCCTTTAGGCAACTTCCCTTAACTTTTGATTCCGTTCGTTTTTCCAGTATTCATACGATGATGTGGCAAAGATTATGTGAAAATCGAAAATTGAGAAACGAATTGTGACAGCCCTAATTTTTCTGAAAGAAAAGAAAAAACAAAAAATGAAAAAAAAACTACTTTTACTGTATGATCCGGCCTATCTTGCGTGGGTGGGGCCGGGTGGGTCCCGTGGTAAAACAGTAAAAGTGAGTTTTTTTTCATTTTTCATTTTGTTCTTTTCCTTTGAAAAAAATCAGGACTGTCATAATTAGTTTCTCAATTTTTGATTTTCACACCGTCTTCGCCATGTCATCATACGAATACTTTCAATATACGCCACATCAGCAAAACCACCATCCGAAACAGCCAGGGGAGGAAAAACGAACGGAATCAAAAGTTAAGAGAGTCATACTATCCGATTTTATAATTAAAGGACGAAAACCGAACAACCGTAAGAGTGAAGGGAAGTAAATCAGACTTCTTTTACCGCTCTCAATCTCATAAGACTGTAGGTAAGTCGTTTTATGGCCTAGCCCAGTTCGTCATTTTATGGCCCAACCCATTTCATGGACTGCCTCTTCACAGCCCACGAACGTCACCTCTCTCCCACTCCCAGCCCTCCGACCCAGTGCGGTCCACGGATCCAGTGCGCGCCAGATGCACCCACCGCTTGGTGGTCTTTTTGGCGCGAACTTTTGGCGCCAAGCCGCCGCCTCCTTCCCGCCAAAAGCGCACCCTAACTATCGGCGGCCTCCCCTCCCATTGCCTGGAACCGCAAAGCCCTCGCGCGAGCACTCAGGCGCAGGCGCAGGCGCAGGCGCAAGAACAAATCCCCCCCAAACCCTCGGCCAGATCCACAAGCTCCCAGCAAGTGGCCGTTGGCGATGGAGGCGTTCGGTGGATTCTTCGTGGACGAGAAGGCAGCGCGGGTGGAGAACATCTTCCTCGAGTTCCTCAAGCGGTGAGTCCGTCTGCGCCGCCACCGCCGCCGAGACGCGGGGGCGATTTTTCGTAGCCTTTTTTTTTTCGAGTTCCGTTCGTCTGATGCGCGGTGGATGATTTTTTCCTTGGATGTATAGGTACAAGGAGGAGAATGCGGCGGAACCGTTCTACGAGGCGGAGATGGAGGCGATGCGGTCGCGGGAGTCCACCACCATGTACGTTGACTTCGCGCACGTCATGCGATTCAACGACGTCCTCCAGAAGGCCATCTCCGAGGAGTACCTCAGGTCAGATTGGAGAAACTTCCATTTTGGTGAAAAATAAGAGGGGTTTATCGCTGGATCTGGACACGGAAATGAGGCAGCCTTTGTTCGGTTACTAGAGTTTTGCAGTGAAATTAGGCTGAATCGATGAGGTTTTCGGAGGTATATTGTTTAGGGAGTGGTGGCACAGTATTGAGGGTTTCGTTGAATTTGTGGTGTACATTATTACATTAGGCGCTGGGTTTGTGTGGTTTCAAATGCTTTTCTTTAGGAATTCTCCAATGTTCATTTTAGGTTTTTTATTTCCATTTCAATAACTTTGGTTGCTCACCTGCTCTTCGCTGAAGCAACCATTAATTTGTTCCTCTGCAAGTCTGCTGTTGGACTGAAATAACTGCTCATTCACCCTTCTTGTCATGTCAGATTCGAGCCGTACTTAAGGAATGCGTGCAAGAGGTTTGTGCTGGAGCAGCGACCTGGTGAAAACCGTGCACCAATCATCTCAGATGATAGCCCCAACAAGGATATAAACATTGCCTTCTACAACATCCCAATGCTCAAAAGGTATGCACGTGCTACTTTAGCAGATGCTTAATTCATGGAGGAAGGGAAATGCGTATTATTTTTTTTTTGTGAAATAAAAAATTAAGTGGGTCAATTTTAAGAATGGTTTATTGGTTTAACAGTGCAGTTATTTGCTAAAACTTTATGAGTGCCTATAGGATTATTAAAGGGCGACATAGAGCCAGAAGATAAACTCCAGAACTATCTGCTTTTATTTATCATACTATAGTCAAATTTCATAATAATCTCATAGTGATAGTTTAGTAATAAACTGCAAGATACTTGCCAGAAACTCGTATTGACACTGCTATTATTGGTAGGTTGAGAGAGCTTGGGACTGCTGAGATTGGTAAGCTCACAGCTGTAATGGGTGTTGTGACACGGACAAGTGAGGTGCGGCCTGAGCTACTGCAAGGCACCTTCAAGTGCCTTGAGTGTGGGAATGTTGTAAAGAATGTCGAGCAGCAGTTCAAGTATACTGAGGTTCTACCTCTGCTCATAATATCTTTTTAATTTTCTCTAGTACTATATGCTTATGCTTAATGATGGGTCCCTTTACTTTGTTTTAGCCAATCATATGCATCAACGCAACATGTCAGAACCGATCAAATTGGGCCCTTCTACGGCAGGAGAGCAAATTCACAGATTGGCAGCGGGTGAGGATGCAGGAGACATCAAAAGAGATACCTGCCGGATCACTTCCTCGTTCCCTGGATGTCATTCTGCGACATGAGATTGTTGAGAAAGCTAGAGCGGGAGACACGTGAGGAAACTTCTTTCAGTTTTGGTTCCTTTGTTATTACGATTTCTTGAATAGGCGTTGTTTGACTGAATCTGCTGCTTTTGGTGTTTTCAGTGTCATCTTTACTGGAACTGTTGTTGCAGTCCCAGATGTTATGGCACTAACTTCACCTGGTGAGCGAGCAGAGTGTCGACGTGAAGCTCCTCAGCGAAAGAGTGGATCAGGTGTCCAAGAAGGTGTGAAGGGTTTGAAGTCCCTTGGTGTTAGGGACCTTTCTTATCGCCTTTCGTTCGTGGCAAACTCAGTGCAGGTCTAAACTATTCGTAGCAATAAATTTCAATATGACTAGAGATTAGTTTAGTTTTAATATTGTTATCATGACTATAATTTATCATCTATGTTATTAGGTGGCTGATGGCAGAAGAGAAGTGGACATCAGGGATCGGGACACTGATGGGGATGACAGCGAAGGACAGAAATTCACTGTAAGTTCAATTTACCTGCTAAAAACAATTTATCCTGCAAAAGAAAAAAGATTCTGCCCTCAGTGAAAAATAATGCTAAAAAGAAACCTGCACTTGATTTTCAAACTATTTGTTGTCATGTTTTAACTAGTTGTAGTGATTGTGTTGAATGATATCCGTGCCATCAGTATGTTCTTTATAGCATGCACACCAAGCACTCAAACTCCTTTGTAGCGTTGGTGCAATACTGTGGCAAACTTTTATGCAAGATTCTATTTTGTTACCTTGGGATATATGCTTAGTCATTTCCAATTAGCTTCTCACTATTATTTCTGAATGCACTGATATTTGAAATCATCTCTGACAGGAAGAAGAAGAAGATGAGGTTGTTAGGATGAGGAACACCCCTGATTTCTTTAATAAAATAGTTGATAGCATATGTCCTACCGTCTTTGGTCATCAAGAAATAAAGAGGGCAATCCTTCTTATGCTTTTGGGTGGTGTCCACAAGATAACACATGAAGGGATCAACCTTAGAGGTGACATCAATGTCTGTATTGTTGGAGATCCAAGCTGTGCAAAGTCACAGTTCTTAAAGTAAGCATTGTCTTCTTGTAGTTATCTTTCATATTCTTTTACTGGTCTTTTCTGAGGCTGTAATATAAAAAATTCTTATTGATCATTAAGTATCATTTTGCAATGTGTATAAAAACTTTTTATTTCTATTTGGAATATAAGGCTCTGTGATTGCATAAATGGTATAATGGCTCTATGGTAACAATGAATGTCATAGTACAATACATTTTGCTTGTTTAAGGTTTGCTAATTGATGTTCTATTTGTTTTGAAATTTCAACTGCCTGAACATGTTTCAATAATATCTATGCAGTATGCATATTAAAATATCATGTACCTCGTGGTATGATTTCGTGTTATTTTTCTGGTAGAGTTAGATTTTTTTTTCTATTCAGTTACTTAGTTGAGGTCATCTGGCCTTATTGACTGTAACGAAATTTGAACTGCTGTTTTCAATCCTATGCTCAGATATACTGCTGGTATTGTTCCACGATCTGTATACACGTCGGGGAAGTCCTCATCTGCTGCTGGTCTGACAGCAACTGTTGCTAAAGAACCTGAGACTGGTGAATTTTGTATTGAGGTACATCCACATCCTAGTAATACTATCCATTCATTTAGGAGTAAATATTGTTGATTGCCTAATTTCTAGTGTGAATGTTTGTAATCATGGAGTTTACAAGCAGTGGGAGCAACTAAACAGTTCATATGTATTATCATACAAGCAGTGGGAGCAACTAAACAGTTCATATGTATTATCATAAAGAAAATTATAATACCATGTATACTAAAAAAAGTAAAGTTCCATTTGAGCATGTATGCACTAAATGATAGATTTAGTGCATTTATTTGTTTCTATTTGCTTCTAATGTTTGATACTTCCATTGTTTATCTCTTGCAGGCAGGTGCACTGATGCTAGCTGATAACGGTATTTGTTGCATCGATGAATTTGATAAGATGGACATTAAGGATCAGGTCAGTTTACACATAACTATTGCTTATCTTTGTCCTTTTGGCTTCTGCATTGTCAAATACCAGCAGTTCTAAACATTGTCTTCCATTGTAGGTTGCTATACATGAAGCGATGGAGCAGCAAACCATTAGTATAACAAAAGCAGGAATACAGGCAACTTTGAATGCGCGGACTTCAATTTTAGCAGCAGCAAATCCAACAGGAGGACGTTATGACAAGTCAAAACCACTAAAGGTACATCAAATGACAACATGATATATATTATCCTGTACTCTTACAAAAAAGTTTATTTCATTTGAATATAATTCAGGTGAAAGTTGAAGAAATTGTTGAATCTAATTTCTTTTGTTTTCTGCATGCTCCTCCAGTACAATGTGGCATTGCCTCCAGCTATTCTTTCAAGATTTGATCTGGTGTACATCATGATTGATGAACCTGATGAAAACACTGACTACCACATTGCTCATCACATTGTAAGAGTTCATCAGAAACGTGAAGAAGCACTTGCCCCTGCATTTAGCACCGCAGAATTGAAGCGTTATATTGCTTTTGCAAAGTCCCTGAAACCTCAGGTTTGCCTCATTGTGCTCTTGAACATTGGATTTTAACTTGTCATGAGCTTATAATTCTATTTTATTTCCTTTCAGTTGAGTTCAGAAGCAAAGAAGGTTCTGGTTGAGTCATATGTTACCCTCCGTAGAGGTGACAGTGCTCCTGGTACCAGGGTTGCCTACAGGATGACAGTTAGGCAATTAGAGGCATTAATCAGACTTTCTGAAGCTATTGCCCGAAGTCATTTAGAACGAGTGGTAAGTGAAATTCTCAAGCATCATGTATCTTATGATAACATTTGGTATATCTGTTGCAGTACTGATCTATTCAATGCATATCGTGGATAGTATTATCAAAATACTCCATTGAAAAGGAAATAAAATAGAATTATATCTGTTGCAGTACTGATCACTAAGCTCCATTATATTTGGTTTATATCCCTTGCTGTAATTATGTTGCTAACTGGTGTTAGTGTGTGTGTGTGTGTGTGTGTGTGTGTTGTACTAATCTCCTCTTCTATTAATGCAATGATACGCAGCTCTCCTGCGTGTTCAAGAAAAAAATTATGTTGCTAACTTCATTTGGTGGTCAAATTTCTTAGGTTCTCCCAGCACATGTCCGCCTGGCTGTTAAATTGCTTAAGACGTCCATCATCAGGTGAATTTGTTTTCTATTTGACCTTTTCAATAATTAATTATTTGGATGCTAATATCGCTAACACTGAAACTTATTATTTTGTAGTGTGGAATCAAGTGAAGTTGATCTGTCGGACTTTCAAGATGCTGATGACGGAACAAATGTACCTTCTGATAATGATGCAGGTGGGTTACCAATGTTGTTGAAACACAATCACCCTCTTCTTTATTAGCATGCATCTAATCATTTTGTATTTTTATTTGTATGTTGAAACACTAGAAAATGACCAAGCAGCAGATCCTGGTAAGAAGAAATTGGTAGTAACTGAAGAACATTTTCAGAGAGTTACTCAAGCTTTAGTTATGAGACTGCGGCAGCATGAAGAATCAGTCATGCATGATGGTACCAATACTTCCATTCTTTTTATGAGTTTTCTTAAAGGGTATAGCTTTATTTTTCTTATTCAACCCTGCCCATGCATCCTGGCAACAATGGCTAGAGCAATACTTGCAACTGTGATGTTACATGCAGAATGCAAATACATCCAGCTAAGCCTACTTAGAATCAAGTTCCATATACTTGAAAGAGCATATCATCTTTTGATGGATCTTGGGAGCCATGCCTCTTCACTTGAGGTAGGACTAAGTGAATACGTGATTTTTGAAAGCAGTCTGGTGGACTCCAGGTCAAACAACAAGTGCTCCCTACATTTCAAAATATAAAGCCTGAATTGACCTGGGGGGCAGGCTGTCTCCAAGAATGCACTTTGACAACTAATATCTTTTTTGTCACATTGCTCATTATCAATAAGTACTTTCCAATACATATCAAGTGGTACTAAGGTTGGACTATGTAATTTATGAATACTAGGATAATTATTGGACAATATTAAGAAGTTTGAGCTGACACAGCTTACTTTTTTAAGTGGAGGGAGTATTTAACAATAATTCACAATATTTTTTTATTATTAGTTCCTGCTTACATACTGGCATACCGCAACGCTAGAATAAAATTGCAATATATCAGTTTAAGTTTCATTCGCTTGACCTTTTATTTCTTCTATTTCTTCAGTCTTCTATTAGCACCTTCATTTTTGCTGTGTCATTTAAGTCATCTGGCATGTTCGTTGCAGGAGATGGTTTGCCTGGCATGAAGCAAGGGGATCTTATCGTTTGGTATGTGGAGCAGCAGAATGCCAAGGGTGCATATAGTTCCACTGAGGAGGTGAAGGAAGAAGTGAGGTGCATCAGGGCCATTATAGAGGTAATCCTTTGGCAATGTTATCCAAATTCTGGGTCTGAGCCTTCTAAACGTTTACTTAATAGTCTTTTCGTCATTTACCTCAACAAAATGTACTTAATCAGTGTGCATCATGAATGTCATTGCATTGTGCTTTAATTTCTGATTAATCTGCGATGCAGAAACTTATTGAGAGGGAAGGTCATCTTATAGTCATCGATGAAGGCCTGGCAGCTGCAGCAGCAGATGGCAGTGGTGCACGAAGAACAGAGAGCAGAATCTTGGCAGTTAATCCCAACTATGTGATCGATTAATTGTCTAAAAACATACGGCTAACTCTAGTCAGTTGATGTGGTTAACCAGCAGAGCCTGCCAGTCAGCTCTCTGCGTTGTGATCTGGAAATCGTTGTACCATCTCCATCTCTGACATGTTCATTGCAATAGAGTCATCACCTCCCAAAGTGTACTGTATAATTTGCTCATTTTCTAGGTTTAGTGAGGCCTGATGATTAGATCTGTAGTCCCAACTCTGTAACTTTGAACCGTGACCATTTTTAACCATGAGAGGAGCCCCGTAACTTTTGCAAATTTTGCATATGGCCACATGTGCAACTTATTACAGCATTTGACAGCAAGCTTGCGACTCATGATTTACCTGTTAGAGTGGCGACGTTTGGTGATTCTTCTCTGTATTGAGATGGAATGGGATGAAATCCTGCTGCCTGTATAGCGCTACAGAGGTTGCTAGCTAGGGGAATTTTTCCGGCGAGATTGTTACTATATGCGTCGACCTGGAGGCCATGCCTCTTCAGGCTTCAGCCTAATTATTTACTGAAAGTGTTGCCTTTTTAGTTGAAATATTTGTTGTGACAGTTGACGCCTTGTTGATGAATTATATCTCAATTTCAATTAGTGGTTGTTTAGTATTATACAATAGAAATTAGCAGTGCAAAAAGAGACTTCGGGAAGGATGAGATCATTATATGGATTATTAGAAGTGATCAACAATAGGGTTAGTTGTTTATGATCTCATTGAAGATGAAAGTGTCATTTATATTTCCACCTGTCAGGTCCTGCCCTTGACAGGGGCCATATGCTGTGGTTAAGAACTAGTGTCATCGTTGAGCTTAAGTAAATTTGACTATTACAGCATACTTAATGTTTTGATTGACTTTTCTTTTTCTTGAAAACATAGGAAAGTTACACATCTTAATATTTAAGAGAAAAAAAACGACGGCGAGTCAATCTATGTTTTTTCTCACCGATCATCAAAACTATCGCAGGCTTGCGATCACACATGCTAATCTCCCAACCTTGTGCGTGCGATTGCATGGCAGGTACTCCGGGAGATTCACCAGGGATGGGGTTGGAACCAAGTATTGAAGAGAGACTCGAGGGTCTCAAGCTGTGGAGGAGGATGGGCTAGATTTCTCGGAGGAAATAGACGACCTGATCAAGGAAGTGCGCTGGCTGGCTATCTTTAGGGTTCATACCACCAAACCTTTTAGCCATGCAGCCCTCTTCTCTGCCATGCGGATCGCATGGTCAGCAGCGAAGGAGGTTACTTTCGAGGTACTGGAAGACAACTTATTCCTAGTACAGATGCAATGCTTGGACGATTGGACTAGGCTCATGGAAGGGGGCGGGGGGGGGGGGGGGGGGGGGGGTTGGCTCTTTTGTGGACCATTAGTGGTTCTTGAGGAATACGATGGTTTTTCAAATGTTAAAGAGTATAAGTGAACAAGATCCCGGTGTGGGCAAGAATCCAGGGCGTGCCAGATGGATTGATGAAGAAGAAGGAGCTTGCTGAAAAGGTGGTTGGTAAGGTGGGGGAACCGCCCATCACAGTTATTGTGCATGAAGGCCGTATAAATCCAGCTACCTATCTTAGACCTCGGGTTTTCCTGGACTTGGAGAAACCATTAGTATGTGTGGCGTCCATCACACTGAAGGAAAGAAGGCTGTACTTAGTGCAATATGAGAAACTCTGAGTGTTCTACCAAGTTTGTGGTCTGGTTGGCCATGATATGATAGAATGTGGGGATAGAGTACATGATGCCACAAAGTGTGAATGGGGGGACTGGCTCCTTGTCAAGTTTGCAACCCCTAGTACTGACAGAGGCAGGGGTAGTGGGGGTAGAGGAGGAATATGGGGTCGAGGTAGAGGGAGAGGCCGTGGGACTGACTACCAAAATGAAGATGATGACATGGATGTTCAGGAGGAAGGAGATGAGGATATGGAGAGAGCTCAGATTCATAGGAAGAGGGGTCCGGGTACTGGTACAGGTACTGAGGAGGATATAGGCGAAGATGGCTCGTTCGCCAACCTAGTTGGCCACATGGCACGGTCATGTTACTAGAACATAAGAAGGATGGTCAAGATGAAATCCCGCAGAAGATGCAAGAGACAAAATGATAGCGAAAAGATCCACAAACGTCAAAGGTAGCTAATAATATGAATAAATCGGCTTCCTGTGAGGAAGATCACCAGGAGCAATGAAAATACTAGCCTGGAACTGTCGAGGGCTCGCGAGTCCTTGTGCAGTTTGAGCGCTATATCCAGAAGCGGGAAAGACTGGATGTGTTTTTTCTGTCTGAAACACACCTGGATAAAGTTAAGGCAGAAAATCTACGACGAAGATTAAACTGTGACCATCAAATCATTCATGAGAGCGATGGACGTAGCGGTGGTTTGTTAATGATGTGGAGGAAGGATACCACAATTTCCAACTATGGTGTTACTGAGAATTACATTGATGTAATCATCAATGGCGAGAAGGAATGGAGATTGACGGGGTTCTACGGCGAGCCAAGGTGTGAGCACAAGGATCGCACATGGAATGCCTTGAGGACGCTTTCACGGGGTCATGTCAACACCGTGGGCAGTACTTGGTGATTTGAATGAGTGATGTACAATCATGAGAAGGAAGGAGGAAGACCTAGAACACAGAGGCAACTACAATTGTTCCATGACGTGTTGAGCGAATGTGAGCTTTCAGATATGGGATACAAGGGGGATATCTTCACTTGGAGAAGAGGGAAAATAAGAGAATGACTAGATAGAGGAGTGTGTAACGCGAGATGGAACAGGCTCTTCCCCTCGGCTAGAGTGCTTAACGGGGAGATGACCAAATCAGATCATAGACCGCTAATTTTAGACACTGACTACTTTGCCGAGGTACACCATCACGATGTGAGTAAACCAAAAAGATTTGAGGCAAGATGGCTTCGGGAGGACACAGTAGAGGAGATGGTACGAGCTGCGTGGGAGCGAGCTCGTGCATGCGGGGAGGGCGCTACCTTTATGCAGAAGACATAACAGGTTCATGAGGAACTACATGTTTGGGACAAGAAGGTGTCGAAGAGACCAATGCAAAGATTGAAAAAATTGGAAAAAAAAAAGATTTTGAGAAGATATGTAAAGGGCCAGTGACTAATGAGAATAGTGCAGAGGAAAAGGAATTATTAGTTCATATTGAGCTATTGTTGGAACATGAAGAACTAGTGTGGATACAATGGGCTAGGGCTAACTGGCTCAAACATGGAGATAGAAATACTAGGATTTTTTTTCCAGAATTTCGCCTCCAGCGAAAACGCTGGAACTTGATCAAGTTTTTGGCGGATGAGCAGGGAGTGAGACATGAAGATAAAGATAAAATGTGTACAATGGTGAAAGAATACTTCAACGAGCTGTTCACCTTGGAGGTCATGGAACCTGATTCCGCAGTGCTGTAAGATATGTGCATGATTGTTTTTGAAAGTATGAACCAACAGCTCAATGCCGTATACTCTACTCATGAGGAGGTTAAAAATGCGCTGTTCAGCATAGGGGATCTCAAAGCCCCCGGTCGGATGTCTTCCATGCAATTTTTCTACAAACGCTTCTGGGGGATGTTGGGTGATGATTTGATTGAGGAGGTTCTGAAGGTAGTTAATACGACAACTATTTCAGACGGGTGGAATGAAACCACAATTGAGGATAAGTGTAAACTGTATCTAAACACCACTTTGTAAATCACCAAATATAATGAACAAGGGTCAGGATCCAGCAAGTGTAACCCTATAAACTATACTCTCGACACGAGACACGACCCGGTTAAGTTCTTGAAGCTTCCTTGCGCCCGTGAGTGACTTTTTAGGATGACGATTTTCACCCTACGAGATGATTTTAGCACTGAATATTAGTTATCTTGACGTTGTGTCAAGAATGAAGGTTCCACCCCATGAGATGATTTTAGCACTAAATATTCAGATTATTCTAACTTTGTACACATTTGAACCTGGTAAGCTGAAATACCTTTATTGATGACTCGGACCCGTGTGTCTCATCAAAAAAAAAAAGCCCCCTCGTTGTATTTGCTGCTGTGTGGCCTAGACGTGTCTAGCTGTGCCCGGATTATGGCCTTTCCGGCCCATAGTGGTTTGGTCTTTGCTGTTGCCAGGCATAGACTAGGGTTTAGGAGTTTTTTTAATTGGAGATTGTACAGTCTCCTTCTTAATTGAATGTTATAAGGGCAGTTCTTCCTTTATGGGTCAGTTTTTTATGGGGGCAGTTCTTCCCTCATAGGCCCAGTTTTTTAAATACTGATAAATTCCTAAATTTTAAATATTACGTGTGTATATATTCAGGCACGAGTGCATTTCTGTGCTAAAAAAATCACCATGCGTTTTCCCGGCTGCAGCGGCCGCGGTTTATTTTCGAAGAAAGCTTCGGAGGTCGAGAAGCCCACCGCTGGCTCAGAGCTTCCGCACCGACTCAGCCTCCGCCCCGCCGCGATGTCGGGCGGGTCCACGGTGCGCCGTTCGTCGGCGTCAGTCACGGCGGAGAACGCCGCCGCGGGGGGCGCTAAGGCGTTCTCGTGGGCTGGGCAGCGCGTTGCCCTCGGGGACGTCACCAATCTCGTCGTCCGCGGCGGCGGGAGGCTTGGTGGCGCGGCGGATCCCGCGCCCGATGCGGTATGGCTTCTCACACCAATCGGTGCGGAATCGATTCTGCTACGATTGGGTTCTCGGTAGTTAGAGGGGATGACATGTAGAATACTCATCGATATTTTTGGTGCGCGCGGCAATTTTTGGGCTATCTGATTTCAAGCAATTCGTTGCGGCATTTCTAGGGTTTCTGCGTGTTGCCCTGTTCTTGATCAGTATGATGCGTGCTGTTCAGTCTCTGGGATGTCTAGCGGCACATGTTAATTGTCTAACTCGTTGATCGATCAAACATCATTTGCTGACTCCCACTAGTGAATTCTATTTTCTTTTTTGCTGCTTTCTTCGGCAATTTTCCTTGTTTTGTTTCCACTGGTCTTAATGCATAATTCCGACTGTTGTATAGTAGTTTTTTTGAGAGATATTAGTGAGCTTCTCGATTTTAACAACCTGTAAGGTTAGGACTTAATTTGAAAGGTTTTTTTTTTGGCTGGTTGGGTGCTGCAAATGTAGTACATTGCCCTGTAAAGGTCATGTGTTTCGTCGTTTGTTGCTTAGTTTCGAATCTTCCGTTGCTCATCTCATAGAATTATGTTTATGTGATAATTATTTACCATTTAACTGTTTCAATTGAGCAAAGTACATTCAAACCTGCCCATATTGCAGAAATTTGGTTCTACCAAATCACTTGCTGATGTGACGAAGGGAAAGGGAGGATCTTTGGCAAGCCTTCGCAATGTGAACACAGAGCGGGTTTCTACCAGAAAAGCAACCTCTGGCCAGTTTGATTGGCCAGTATCACACCACGACATTGTCCTCCAGGAGGAAAATGTTTTCCCCTCCTCTATGCCATGTATTGTGCCAGCAGGTGTCAACTCGCCTGGTCTGTCCAAAGACTCTGCCTCCATGGAGGACGCTATGTCAACATGTGCCTCAATGGGAAGCCCTGATTTTGAGTGCGTTGATGATGGGGACTCCTCAATGGCAGCTTCTTTGCATTGTTGGGCCAATGATAAACTTCATATCTCCGACTGTAAGGATGTTGTAGATTTGTTCACTTGTCATAATGGGGACAATTCTCATTATGCTTTGTGGTACTTTGTGTTAAACATGTGTAGATTTGTTTGTTTACTGTTGCAGCATTTACCTGGAAGATGCATAGCTCTACGAAAGCTGAGAATATCTTTGACATTGACAACAACCAGGAGGATCCACAATTGTGTGCATCCCTTGATGATGAAATTTACAAGAACTTGAGGATGGCTGAGGTGATTAATTCTTCCCGGGTGTACTCTTAGCATGAAAAAGTATCTGCAGTGTGCATGTCCAGTTATGCTTGAAAACTGAATACATGTTGTCTTGTGCACAAGTTGGTATATATACTGGTTCGTGTGCTAGTATGAAAATAATTTATGTAAAGCTTTGTATGTATGTTCCTTTGAACAATACATTGCAAAAAGACTGTTAAACTCTAGGGCGGTGCCTAGTGCCTATTATACATCTGATTTCCTTATATCTCTAGAAGACACTGCAGTGCCTCATGCCCTCATCACTAATTTGTTTATAGTTCCACATTCCAGTTAGTAGTTCTTGATCTGAAAGTGTGGTGCTGCTGCAATGCATAGCATTACAATGTTTGTACATAATATCGCTCTGGGATTAGGCTTGTATATGTCTGCTACTGGTAGCCTGTTTATTTCCTAATGTTTCCATCCTGAGAAATATGTCAATATGTACACGTTTTTAACGTGATGTTTGGTTTCTACCAGACTATGAGAAGGCCTTCACCAAATTTTATGGACACCACTCAGATAGATATGAGCACAAGCATGAGAGCGGTATTAATAGACTGGATTGTTGAAGTAAGTATTTCAAGTTAAAAGGAAAACAAGGTTCGGAGCTTGAATTACCAATAATGATCCTCATGATTGCTGTTACATTTTGCCTCTTCTCAATTCAGGTCATAGAAGAATATCGTCTTGTTCCTGAAACCTTATACCTTACAGTCAATTACATTGACCGTTACCTATCTGTCAAAGCAATCAGCCGTCACAGATTGCAATTAGTTGGTATTGCTTGCTTGCTTATAGCAGCGTAAGTTCCAGAGTGTTTTCAGCTTATTTCTGCCTCTTGCTTGCTTGTTTTTTTTTTCTGATACTATTTGTCAATACGTCAATTGTCAGGAAATATGAAGAAATATGTGCCCCTCAAGTAGAAGAGCTCTGCTACCTTACTGATGATTCATATACCAAGGATGAGGTCTATGATCCAGTAAACTCTCTTATTCCTTTCTCTATATATTTTCACTCTCGTCTTCTAAAACATAGTCAAACAGGTTTTGGAAATGGAAGCTTCCGTCCTGTATTACCTGGGTTTTCAGATGACTGCACCTACAGCAAAATGTTTTTTGAGGTAGTAGTCTTTCTTGTTTCTGTAATAATTATCTTGACTATATTAACTGATACTAAATCATTTATTCTTTTTACACTAGGAGATTTGTATGCGCCGCTCTATCATGTGATGAGGTATTTGCATTTCTTCAATGGTTCGCAGTTCTTTTGTTTTCTGTGTGATGTTACAACTGGTTTAATATTTTATTTCTATATATAGGGCACAACTTTGCATCTTGAGTTCATAGCTAACTACCTTTGCGAGCTGTCACTTCTGGAGTACAGCTTACTTCGCTATGTACCTTCACTGATAGCTGCCTCTTCTGTGTTCTTGGCAAAGTTCATCATTATGCCAACAAAAAATCCATGGGTATATGCTGCTGGACGTCTATATTTTTTATGAATAATCATGGTAAACTAAATCTTTGCATTATCTGACACTTAAAAATCTGCCTCCTGTTGAAAACAGACTTCAACACTTTCTTATTACACGCAATACACACCATCTGAGTTGCGTGGTTGTGTAAGGGTACTGCACCGGCTTTTCTGTGTTGGCCCTGGAAGCAATATTCCTGCAGTTAGGGAAAAGTACAGTCAGCACAAGGTGAGTGTTTTCATCTTGAGGTGATTGGTGACTGGAAACATTTATCTATTTTGTTCTTTGTTGTTGATGTTATTCCCATCCTCTGCTCTCAGTACAAGTTTGTAGCAAAGAAGTATTGCCCCCCATCAATCCCCGATGAGTTCTTTCAGGATGCAACCAGTTAGAAGCCTGCCCTTACCGTGAGACTAATTTGTACAGACTGGTGTGCATGCAAGGCATGTGCTGACCTTGTGTTTAGCTGATTGCTAGATGTGCATATGCTGTAGATAGGACCGGTGAAGCTGCGTTCATTTCCTTATGCTAATGTTTGTTAGTAGTGTTGTGCTTTCTTGCCACATCATCTAATGATAGATGTAGTCTTTTCCCTCTCTGTAGACTGCAGTATGTATCGATATTGTACGATCATCACACTTCACTCTTTCATTGCTCATTGATTGTATCAATGATTCTGACCTTTGCTCATTCGAATCAAAGATGTATATTTTTGTTAAAATTGCCGACTGGACTAATTTCTTTGGCGTTTATTTCTTTGCCTATTTGATTTCAGCAAGGACTATCATAGATATGTATCGGTGGTTATTCTGAACATTTTGTATGTTCGGAACCTGATAGATACGATACATCATTCAATTCAGTCCAGCACAGTACGGGTCCCGTGCTAGACCATGTTTAACAATATGGATCCAGAGGACGATGGGATACCACCTTCAACAAGACAGCTCAAAATAGAATAGCTATTTTGAGCAACAGCGAAACACATTTTTATGAAAACATTTCCGCTTACCTTTTCTCTATGTTAGGTAGCTTATCAAAAACGATTAAAAATACATTTGGCAAAAGCTTGTGAACCAAACTCTCAGTACCTTATTTAAGCAAAATTTTCAAGAAAACATTTTATATAAAATTTCTTATGAAGGATTTCAAAACTGTTTGAACAAACATTTTACACAAGCATTTTTTATAAATTTATCGTGAAGCTAATTTAGAAAATATTTCTAAAAAAATTCTAAAATATTGACAAAAGAAAGGGAAAAATATCGAGATCAGAGTTACAACACCTTGTTAAGGACAACACTGATGGTCCAAGAGGGTTCCCATCCTCTGAATTGGAAGTCAAAAACTCTGAGGAACAACTGTAGCTGACATTAGCCTATCGTTAACCGTTTGATCAGATTTTGATGGTTCAATCACAGAGCATGTAAAACAGTAATGGCAGCAATGGGGGCCGTGTCGCATCTCCGTCCCCATTGATCAGATTTTGAACCTCTAAATGATGTTTTGGCCATGGGCCGTGTTGGGCCAGCATTGTGCGCTGCGCCGTGTCGCGTCTCCGTGTACACATAAAGCACGCGAACCTGTATTGAACCGGTTGTCGAAGAATGAACTAGCTATCCTATCCTCTGGCTTCTTCCTCCTAATCTACCTCCTCTGCTCCTTCCCGATTCCTGCCTCCTCCTCTGATCCCTACCCTGTCGTCAGACCCTACACTCGTAGCGGCCATGACAGTTGGTATCAGAGACTCATAGATCCGTTCGGGCTCGTGGCACCAGATTCAAAACCCTTCGATCGAGCTATAAAATCCCCGTAAGCGGGCCGGTTGAGTTCTACGCGAGGCGGTCTAATCGCGGAGCTAGATCTCCTGTAAATCTTGTTTAGGTTAGCTTGATTTGAGGAGCGATCATCACGGCTCCAACGAAGAATTCCGTTGTTGTGCAGCAAATCATGGAGGACATGTAGTCATTCGAGGAGGACAAAGTGATGAAGAAGTTATCGGCCCTGACGGAGTTGCAGCAGCAGCTCGCTTCCATGGAGGTCAAGTTGGGCGAGCAGGGAGGGAAGCTCAATACTTTCCAAACCAAGGTCGACCTCTCTATGACTTCTCTAGGTTGCGTTCATCAAGAACAAGCTCAACTCACTCAATCGATCCAGACACTACCAATGAATCCAGCACCGGATTTGACTCCTACCACATCCATACAACCAGCCACCACCACCTACACCGTTTCGGCGGTATCCACTAACACAACAATCACCACCATACACCCACAACCCTACACAAACCCTCCCATGCTGCGAGTTCCACCTAGAGATGGGGACGGCTTGATGGGTCCTCGTTCCGGTGTGAGCCACTCAACCTCATCGGTTCTGACACTTGTGACATTTTCTGCATCAACGTCCAACATACAATCCGTTCCCGCATCACCAGGCGCCCACCCTACAACATTTGACCCAGGAGAACAAAGTAATCACAAACAGTGGATGCCTAAACTGAACTTTCCCAGATTTGATGGAACTGATGTTCGCGTGTGGATTGATAAGTGCCAGACATTCTTCAATTTGTATTATATTCCTGTCGGCTTCGGAGTGCAAGCAACAACTATTCACCTTGATGGTCCTGCAACTCACTGGTATCAGTCATTCAAACTCCTTAACCGATTGGGATATCTTTAGTGCTTCCGTGATTGAAGAATTTGAAGGGAATACATATAGAAACAAGATGATGGAACTGTTATCCCTGAAACAGTGGAGCATGGTTGAAGAGTATAAGAAACAATTTGTGCAGTTGATGTACCACATCAAACTCTGATAAAACTGTTAGTGAGATCATGCTAGTCACACAGTTTCTGTTGGGTCTGAAAGAGGAATTGCGTGCAGCAGCTGAAATGCAGTTATTAGAGTCAGTTAGCAAAGCAGCTGCGATGGTCCTTATCCAGGAAGTAGTCATAGACCGCCAAAAGAAATCTGTTGGCAAGTCAGTTCCTCCTAAAAAAGCCTTTTATACACCCAAAACTGACAGCAAACCAACATTCTGTACTAGGGAATTATGGAAAGCCAAGAAGTTACATGAATATCGCAAGGCCAACAAACTTTGTTACAAATGTGGAGATACGTAACGGACCATGTAAGGGAGAAGGGGAAGATGGAGTCTTGGCGCTGAGGGACCTAAGTCATGGTGAAGGGCAGATGAAGCTCAATCGTGATGGACCGATCAAGCTACAAATGGTCATACATTTCCAAGTATCAAATCATTATTGGAATATGAAGACATAAAGTGACTTGTGAATAAAGAGATGCAAATTGATCTCATGTATGAAGAAATTCCAAGTCACAAGCTATAGGTGATGACGCTCGATAAAAGCACATGTGGCAGTCCTTATGAAGCATAAAAGAGAAGTGGCAAAATTTATTATGATGCAATATCAAGAAGAAGAATTGTCATTTCATTTTGAGTTTAGGGATGCCGTTCTATCAAGAAGGATGTTGCATAGTTTGCTTATGATGTCTTAATGCTCAAAGAAAAACCTTAGTGAGATGAAAGAAACATAATGGCCACACAAATCACTAGTCTCACTAACTCTGAGAAAACCGGATTGGTCCGGTCCCTTCGGTTTGGGTTCAAATCTCTAACAGCTAGTTCAGTAAAACCGGAGGGACCGGTTTTGATTGATTCAGTGTAACGGCTAGTTTTTAGGTGAAAGATGTTGATCGTGTGCATAAAGAAAATACATCTAAAGTCTTGTAGAGCTCTCCCCAACTCCTCTTGGTGAGGTTTTAGTGATTTGTGAGAAATGCTAAGTATTGAGTTGAGTGAGATTGAGATTGAGAGCACAAAAGAGAAAATCCCATACTTGAGCCTTTGAGCATTGTGTTGCACATTCGTGAAACATTTGTTACTTTTGGAGGTGAAACCTGCTAGACGACTAGGCGTCGCTCTAGAGCTTTCAAGCTTGTGGTGAGTCTTAGAAAAGTTTGTGAAGGTCTGTTTCGGCTCCGCAAGTAAAGAAGCAAAGATAGTAGATCGGGAAAGTGGTTGAAATAGACCCGACTTAGAATGTGCTGTTGACCAGCTCAAGCTTTCTTAACGGAGACGTTGACAACTTGGAAGAAAGTTGTTGAACTTCGACAAACAAATTCTCGTGTGCTTCATTTAGTTTGCACTCTTGAGTTCTCGCTTTATGTATTGTGATTCACTAGGTTGCATGAGTAGTTGCGTTTGTCTCCTCTATGATTACGTGTGTTAGATCTTATGTGCTTCGTTAGTTTCTATCAAACTTGCTAGAACTCAATGGGACGCTACTATTTCTGTTCTATTCTATTTGTTTCGAGAAAACTTCCGGTTTACTAAACCGGTGGGTCCGGTTTTAATAGTTAATAACTTGTATAGATTCTTGGTGTTCCTACATTGTATGTGTCTTGTTATAGCTTTGGTTAAGTAATTGCTTGTTCAGCCTGCATAAATTGTGTGCAACTCTTTAATTGTTTTCTACGCCTAAAAACTGATGTGTCCGATTTTATTATTAATCTATATTTATTATTTCTAATTAGTATTCTAATATTCAATATGACATGACTAAAGTTAAGAGCATAGGAAACCAACACAAATCAAGTCATTGCCGCTTCTTTTTCTTCATGTTTCATCCACTGAAACCAGTCGACTGAACAGTAGAATTTACGTTTAAATAGTCTTACGCTGTCACGACTCACGATCTCACTCCCACGTTGACAGTCCCACTCGATCTTGTGATTTGCGGCCAAAACCCCAAACTCTACTTAACCAATGCCCGCCGGCCGCTCGCCGGTGCGCCGCCGCTGAATCAGGGTTCCGATGAAGCTCCCGCCACGGCCTCCGCCCCCGAGCACCCCGTCGCCCCCGGCGCCGACTCCCCTGCCCCCCGGCGCCGAGGTCGAGGTCCGCGTCGACGGCGATTTCTTCCACGGTTCCTGGTTCGAGGGCACCATCGTGGACTTCTTCCCCGGCCGCGGCAGCCGCTCCCCGGGCCGTTACACCGTCTCCTACTCACACGTCGAGGCGAACGACGGCGGCGCCCTCGTCGAGCTCTTCGCTCCCTCCCGCATCCGCCCGCGGCCCCCTCTTCCTTCCTCTCCTCCGCGCTTCCTCCCCCACGACATTGTCGAGGCCTTCCTCCGTGGCGGCTGGTGGTCCGGCGTTGTCGTGGCGGCCGCGGACCCCTCCCCCGCCGCCGCCCCGGTCGTCACCGTTGCGTTCCCCATCACCCGCGAGGTCGTCGCGTTCGCCCCTCGCCTCGTCCGCCCCCGCCGCGACTATGTCGATGGCGAATGGGTCCCCTCGCGGACCGCGATTGCCGTCCAGCCCAAATGCGCGGTCAAGGCTTACGAGGTGGGGGAGATGGTCGAGGTGCTGCGGGAACGGGAAGTGGGCGGCGACCACTCCTGGTTGCCCGCCACGGTTCTGAAGGTGGTAGATCCACAAAGCTACATTGTGGAGTACCTCGATCAGGCGGAGGGGGGTGTTGGGGAGAAGGCGATGGAGTACCTGCATTGCCGATTCATCAGGCCGGCGGTGGAGCATTGGGGGAATGAGTTACAGCTCGAGCCTGGTGCTAAGGTTGATGCATACTGCAATGGGGCATGGTGGCCGGGAGTGGTGTGCAGGGTTGTGGGGGAGGGTGAGTATGAGGTCCGTCTAAATGGCAAGGGAGCAAAGCAGCTGGTCACCATGGTGATGGAATTGCTCAGGCCGCAGTACAACTGGGATGGCAAGCAATGGAGGATTGTAAGTGCCAAGGTAATAAAAAAACCATTTTGTTGCTGTTGTAGTGTTGTAGGTTGCATTCCAATTCCATAGACCATAGGAAACAACGATATTAGTCCCTGAAACCCTTATTTCCCATCGTCAAATTTAGTAATCTGAAGTGAAATAATAAGTTCAGTCATGAATGGGGACTTTGATAATTGCTCTTTTCATAATAACTATATTGTTTGATGGCCTAGATTGTCTACTATTTTTGTTTTTGGAGGGTTGATGAAACAATCAATCTATGGTTTTACTTTGGTTATAATTGAATTTTGATTTTTTTTTTCTGGGCATTTTTGGCTTGCCCGATGCACAGCTAAACATAGTCGGATGGTAAGCTTTTGTCCCTGCTGTTGCACAGTAGGTATTGTTTTTAGAACACTTCTGTTATTGTGAAGGATCTGAGGTATCTTATTTTCTTAGGAATAGAGTTATTGCTTCATGTGAACTTAAGGCACACCGACTGGATGCTTGTAGCCTTGTACATTCACCTATAGGATTCATTAAGTAAGAAATGTGTGCTCAGTAGTGTGATGAGGAGGAGAGGATTAAGACCTAGAAGAAAAGGTGTGTTGCTTTGAAGGGAAACTTTTCAGTTAGAACAACGGTACTCAACGATCAATTTTGTTTCCCTATGTTACCAACACACTAATATAGATTGAAAATAAGGATTTTTTTAATGTAAGGAGGACTTTCGGATCCGAGTGATTCATGTGTTCATCACATTATACGAGCCACTAGAAGAATACTCTAAGTAGTAAGTATAATAAAACATGGTGGGTTTGTTTTCCCTGCGATGAACTTGCGAGATATGTTCATTTCTTCCTCACTAATTGATCCATGTACTTGGCAGTGGTTTTTCTTTTTCAAGGGTTACTTGCTTTTGGTTTATAATCTTTTTTTTTTCTCAAGCACACAAGAGAGCTGTGTATATCATTTCATTAAGAAGTAAAAAGTGGGGTTAGGTTACATTCGCGCCGATACCAAAGTGGGGTTAGGTTACATTTGCACCGGTACCAAATGTTGTTTGTTAAGTGACATTCGTGCCGATACCAAATAATCGGTGACCCATATCAACACCTAGACCAGTCTTCAGGAAGCAAGGCAGTCAGGTAGATTAACCCTTTTGCCCCTGCTATCTCCAAAAGGCGCTGCTCCTCGTCTGCTTGTATGAGGACAGTGCTCTGCAACTACCCAAAATGAATCGCGAAAGGAATACTCATAGTTATTTTGTCTTTGATGTGACTATGCCTTGTCTTTTGCTATGACACTTTGTTAATTGTAAACACATGTTGTATGCATGGGTCTTAAAAACAGTTATCATGGGATTCTAGTGTGTAACCCATTGATGTGTGATCTGGTTCCAGAAAATAAGTGATGTGAATCTCTCTAGTTATTTAATTAATGAGCGAATTTCTTTGATTGTTTTCTTCTTTCTCAATTCTTTTGGATTTTAGGATTATCTTGGTGCCTTGACAGAATTCGACAGAAATCTGATACCAGCTTTAGTTTTGAGCTGTCATCTTCTTGTTCCAACTGTGTATTGACCTTATAAAGGAATTTATCATGTACAGTTTCTTAGCATCTTCACTGTCTCAAAACAATTGGATTATTTCAAACTTTTCTGTAAGAAAGCGTCCCAACTATTTTTTTGAGTGAACTGGCTATAAATCATAATACTGTGTTACATTGAATGTTTTTTCCCTTTGGATATTAACCCTCGATTTGATTTTATATATGCTGCCACTAAGTTGAATTAAACAGCCCTTCATCTCTTTTCATCTCGTCGACTCATGTCTTTCCCAAGCCATTGGTACGATCACCAACAATCGCATTGATTAGCGTCCTGAAATTGAATATAGAGATGGAAGGAAGATCACATTCCTCCCTTGTGCTGTCGCTGGCAAGGGCGAGCTTGTCCCTGACATACTGACATATCATCCATGGCTTTGTGGACCCAAGGCAGCAATGCTACAAAAGAGTCTTTAAGAGCAAACCACTGAACGCCGGACATCATGGCTGGGGACACCCCTTAGTCCAGTGGCGAGAGCAGTTCACGTTCCCTCTGGTTCGCTATCCCCTCCATTCCAATTCTCAATTCATCTATTTCACACTCCCCCGTGCACTCCTACCCCACACATGAGATCAGTTTTTACATCTAATTACTAATGACTAGAATTAATGAACCATATCTTGCAGTTGGATGTCATTTGTCTTTCTGTTCATTTATTGTTACCCTTTTTTTTCCTATGCTTAAATATTCCATTGATTAAAACAGGTCAGCAAGACTTCAGACCGACCAATTCATGTTTGTGTTCTTTATGTCACTTCTACATTGGCATTCCAGTTTAGGTTTGCAGTGGAACTGTCCTACTATCTGATGTTTTTACTCAAGAATTGAAATCGGTTTAGCTAATATTTGTTATGGTAGGATTTTTTCTAGGATTTTGGTGCTGTTTGTTCTAGTAGGTATACTTATTGAGGTACTAATGTCTTGAGCAGCTGCTGTAATTTTGATTTGTATTGACTATTGATACTTTAAAACATTCAATACTACAGTTTAGGTTTGCTGTGGAACTGTCCTACTATCTGATGTTTTTACTCAAGAATTGAAATCAGTTTAGCTAATGTTTGTTATGGTAGGATTTTTTCTAGGATTTTGGTGTTGTTTGTTCTAGTAGGTATACTTATTGAGGTACTAATGTTTTGAGTGGCTGCTGCAATTTTGATTTGTATTGACTATTGATACTTTAAAACATTCAATACTACTTCAAGATTGCTGTTCTTCCAAACAAACACTTCAATATTGCATCCTATTTCATGCCTTGCATGATCCACACTGATACTTGGAACATTTACAGAGACAGGCTTACTTGAAACGGAAGTCTGCATCTGGAAAATCTCCAATCTCATATGTTGAGGAGGCCTTTGGTGATGGTGAATATAAAAGTTGTGATCCTGAATCTTCTGCCACCAAAAAGTCTAGGAAAGAACTAGAGCAGCCTGATGTCATATTATCTGAATGCTCTGAGCATGCTTCAGTCATTGAGGCGGACACTAATTTATCTGCATCACACAAATCACAAGAAGGCGATAATTCTCTGAATTATTGTTCTAAGCTCCCTAGAAGCAACAGTCTTCAAGTGCTTTCACACAGGATAGTGAGTGGTTGTTCAGTGGTTGTGAAGAGTCGTCCTTGTGCTTCCACAGTACACTCAACACCTCCATGCAAATCAATACCAAATGTTGGCGAGGCGCCTATTTATCATGACACCCTATCTAACCTGGTGCTTCCTGAGAACAAAGAGCACCATGTGCCCACACTTCATGAAAAGAGTGATGCCTCTGATAATGTGAGCCCCTTCATTATGTTTCGTTATTTATTGAAGTAATGTTGTATCTTGGGCACTCACAATGGTATGCTATGACAATATTTTTGCAGGTTCGAACTCAATTGAAGGGAAACAATGATTTCACTAGCAAGGAAATTAACTGTGCTATGAATGCCTCTACGAAATGCCTGAAAACTGCAGCTTTTACTAGACAGGTAGAGGCTTCTGACATAGCTATTGCTGTCTCTATTTTCTTTAAAACATCACGGTCTGATATTTGCATTTCATGTGGATTTTCTGCTTTCTTTGTCTACATATGTCAAGGTGTCAACAGGGACTAATAGCTGTTCAAATATGAAGGTTTACAAGTGTAAGAAATGTAAGTAGTTCATCTAACACTGATTTAAAAAGATGTTTTTTTTATGAAAATTGAATAATTGTTGTGCAATGTGTAGTGGCCAAAAGGAAAGCCCTTAAAGTACCACAAAGTCCACAGAGGTCAATGGATGCCACTAGTATTGTCCAGCAGAGGGGAGCAAACAAAGTAGCAGGGCAAAGAGAACTATCGTCCTTTGTAGTAAGAACATTCTGCCTTGACCTGACATTTATATTATCCCTTTATAGCTATCTGATTCTCATCTTGATAATTTGTTTGATGTGCAGCTGGAGGGTACAAAGTCACAAACTCAACAGCAGCATGAGAGTTCTTTGGAGAATACATTGAACATACATGAAGTATCTTGTCAGGAATTACTACCTCTGGAAATTGAACCAAAAGGTATGGAATGTGTAAACTTTACTAACGGTGGAAATGTGCATAGTGAATAGTTTAATGTGTACTTGTAAGTAGCAGGTTTTAATGAGACAACCATTTCATGGTTCTCTTTGGGCAGGTATTGACATACATGGTAGTGTATTGGAAGAAGAGCCAGATGCTATGATCAACAGCAGGATCAGTCAAGCGAACAGAAATGCCAATGTGCTTGCAGATAATGCTGCTACCCAAGTGGCTAAAAGCAACCATCTCATGGAGTCGCCTACTCTCTCTCTTGATAATCTTAATCAGCTGGACGGGGGCGTAGTGGATCAGAGATCAATTCTTTTGCAGAATGTTCAGAGCTCACAGTGCACCACAGGCATAATAAGGGATTGCTCAGTTGCTAGGTGCTCCACGGCTGTGCACTTGGCTACCTCTCAAAACACTGATCACGAAGTTCCTTTCATCAAGAGCTCACCTATGTGGGCTGTAATTGAGGCATTTGATGTGTTTAAGGATGCACCACAACGGCCACATTTTCTTCCGCTTCAACAATTTTCACCATCATTGCGTGAAGGAATGGCTTTAGGTCTGATGGTGACATTTGACAATATGGTGGAAGGTGTAAGGAAATCAAGCATAGACGACAGTGTGGCTGCATTCAAGGGGAAAATTAAAGTTCTTGGCCTTCTAAAGGAAAATGGTTTCGATGTTCAGTCTTTGCTGTGCTATCTGACTAAATTGTTTCAGATCAAATCGGATCATACCAAACATCTCGAAGAGAAGAACAAGTTGAAAGTAAAGATACTGGAGAAAACAACTACCACATCCCGAGTTGATTCAATGCTTGATAAAAGTGATAGAGCTATAGCTGAGCATGAGAAGACTCTTGAGAAACTTCGATGTGAAAGGCAGAAGATTGCAAAGAAAAAGGAACACGAAGACGCGGAACTGTCAAGGGTGGAAGCTGCTCACAGAAGCATAGAGCATGCATGCAGTGATGCTGAACAGGAGTTTCACAACATCTTGGCTGAGCTGCAGCGAAAGCTCTGACTTAAGTTGTAATGGCATCTCTATCCTGACATCCTGTTAACTCATGCTCAAGTGGTGTAGGTTTAGGTGGTGTATTGCTGACGTGGTGTCTGGATGAAGTTGCTAGGGCCATTTACTACTTTTTTTTGTATATATACTGGATGCACATGTGACTTGTGGAGCTTGCAGTTTAGAAAGCTTGGTGCCTTATCGTGACAACCTATCAGAATATGCTGTAAAATTGGTTCTTTATATTTTGCCTTTTTTTCCTTTAGAATCATTTCATGAAGCAGGACGATCTAAAGCATTATTGGCGAGGACCTGGTGTTTGGCGCGATGGCTGTTGTCCGAGCTCAACTCCGCTCGTTCTGGCTGCCGTTGGCCTAGTCTCGGTGGTGGTTGTGAAGACGAGCTAACGGTGACACGCTGTGGGTGGTGCTCTGGTCCGAGTACTGCGGCACGCGACGCTCTCCACTCTCCAGAGTGGAGTTGTCACGAAGCAGGCCAAGGAGGACGCCACCACCAGTCCCTAACTCCTAATTAAGCTGTTACCGGCCTTGCCGCCTATGGCCGCGTCGACTTCGTCATCCTCGCAGTTGTTCTTTCTGAGCACCCATAGACGAAATGGTCTGTTGGTCCGCGCCATGGCGCCTACGATCTCGGCCACCTGGTCCTTGATCATCGCCAACGCGCTGTCTAATGGCACGTTAAGCTTGCATTCTTACATTTTAAATTTGTTTTTGTCGTTAAATTTTTTTATCTTTAATTATTTATTTTATTAAAAATATTTGTTTAAATACAAAAAAATTATAAATTATATTTAAATTTATTTAATGATAAAGCAAGTTATAAGAAAATAAATAATAACTATTATTTTTTTAAATAAGATGAATGATAAAAATAACAAAAAAAAATCAATAACAATAACAATAACAATTTTAAAATAAAGAAAATAGCCATTGAAAAAGGCACGCGAGACGATGGACTTCGCTGCCTTTCCGCCGAGCGCTAGCTGCCGCAATGTCACGTCGCCAGACTTCTTTGTTTCTCTTCAAGAAAATTTGGTCACATGGGAACTATCATTTCTAGTGGTCCAAAGGCTCCACGCCATTGGGATGACCACCTCCACGAACAAGGGATCTTTAAGCTGCTTTTCTAGTCTTTGTATATATAGCCAGCGCCGCATTTGCACTTGTTGGAACGTTAAGCCGTGTTGATAACCCAGCAAGCTCTACCTAAATTTTTATAGGGTTCAGATAACCCTCGTCTGTTCGGGAGGGCTTTTTCAATAGGTCTGAATCAAATGTTTCCTTCTATTTTCTCTGTTATGTAATTTTCACACAGCTCTGTTATTTGAGCACAACAAATTGACAATATCTCAAGTCAATCGAATGATGCTTATGTCAAGCTTTTTGTCGATTTTTATAAATTGTTGCAGTTATTCTTTCTCCATCCTAATGCTAATTATTTTTGTCACTTTTTTTTGTAGAACGCAATACTGGGCGTCGTTGCAGCATTTTTTTTATAAGTTGTCGTAGCGTTAGCACGAACATTACACTAGTCACCAATAAGGTTACATGCTCATTGGGTGGTCTCAGTTCTCATGTGTTACACCAAGTTGGGTCTCAGTTTTTATACAATGTCCCTTGTGTTGTGTCCATCAACAAATTTTACCCAAAAAAACCATGTGTTACACAGTTGGGCCTCAGTATCTTAGAAGTTTGTTTGGTCTCCTAGGGCCGTGCTCTCCATATCCTACTGCACAACGGCCCAGTCCAGCAAAACCATTTGTTTATGGTAACATTACACTCTCAAAATTAAGAAAATTATCTAAACATGCACCAAAGCAGATTTCGAACTTCCATAGCATTGCACGGCATCAAATAGACACATGCACAACACAGCTATCATAACGTCTTGAGACAATTTATATAAAATAATACTTCTGTTTTCTCCTAGTCCTTCATAAATTATGTGAGGTTGTAATTAGAATAAAAACTCTTATCATCAATATATCAAGAAATTTGACGTTAAAAAGGTGGTTAGAATAAGAACCAACACTCAGCCACGGTGATTCAACAACCAATGACTCGGCGGCAATTTGTTGACTCCGTCACTCGGCTATCTAGGGAACATGCCTGGATTTTAAACCCAAGATGTGATGATGCAAGCATTACCTTCAATTCGTCTTACATTAAAGCTATTTGATCTTTAAATTTGTGAGTCTACAGTTTCATGTAATTTTGTTTTGAGTTTATATATACATTCTAATATATGTGCAACATAACCTGTCGTACGTTCCAGTTCACATCTCTGTCTTTGTCTCTAATTTTAGCAATGGTTTCTTCATCATCTTTTTCACCTCCGCCCACGGATTCCACTCACAACCCCACGAATACAATAGCCCAAGTTTGCAAAGCACTTTTCGCTCCTTACCTCCCGACAAAAGCATTCCACCCCTTTTCCGGAGAGTCAATTGCAAACTGCATTTTTGTGGATTATGCCAAGACGGTTGTAAGGCATTTTGTAGATTGCTTTGGTCATTCCCCGCGTTTCTCATGACGCATTATTCGATTCATTCCCCGCCTGAAGCCTTGATCAAGATTGGACTCCACAGGTTGGTGTTGCCTGTTTGATCATCCTCGACAGACGAGGTTTTATACTCATTTATGATCCTTTCTTATTTGCTTGATCCAAAGGTCCTTCAAAACATTGAAGGATCTACGGGTACTTGATCAATTAGCTAGTAGTGAATCTTTCATAGTTCTGGCCGGTTTTATTTCCATCTCTTATGCCATTCTGTTTATTTTCTGTTATGCATATGTTCAACTGTTAAGGACATTGTCTAAAAACAACAATACTCGTGACATCATCTTCAAAAATAGAACAATTACCCAGGAACCAGGACACGAGCACAAATTTAAATTCCATGATCATAAATTTCTGAATAGAAAATTAATAGTACATCACTGATGTCAACCTGTTGTAATGTTCATAATTAAAAATGAACTTTTTATAGATGGCATAAAATCCATTTATCAGTTTCAGATAGCTGCAGCTTCCCGTGATGGCAGACGGCATGGATTTCAGCCCGCAACGAAATAGCAATGAATATAATCGCAGCAGCTTCGGGGATGACGGGTATGAGTTCACCGCAGACTCCATCACCCCCAAACAACAGCAAGCTGCGAATTGTTCGCAGGACAAGAAATCCAAGCCCAAGAAGAAACCGGATGAATTCGACAAAGTGAGCCCGCAAGGCGCAACAAACAATCCAAGCCACAAGACCACGACGCCAGATCATGCCGGAGCCACGACAGCAAGCGCTGGCAATAATAATACTGAAGCCTCCAGTAACAACCAGGAAAGTGGCGGCGGCGCGCGGAGCAACAGCATGGAGAGCAGCAGCGGCGCGCCGTCGGCGCACGTGCGTCGCCACACCGGCGGCGACAGCCGGTGGGACGCGATCCAGCTGGCGACGTCCCGCGAGGCGGCCCTGAACCTGTGCCATTTCCGGCTGCTGAAGCGGCTGGGGTACGGCGACATCGGCAGCGTGTACCTGGTGGAGCTCCGCGGCACGTCCGCCTTCTTCGCCATGAAGGTGATGGACAAGGCCTCCATCATCAGCCGCAACAAGATGGCCCGCGCGCAGACGGAGCGCGAGATCCTCGGCCTCCTCGACCACCCCTTCCTCCCCACTCTCTTCACCCACTTGGAGACCGACAAGTTCTACTGCCTCGTCATGGAGTACTGCAGCGGAGGGAACCTCCATTCCCTGCGCCAGAAGCAGCCTGGGAAGCATTTCACAGAGGGCGCAGCCAGGTAGGTAATAGTAAGTCAGTACATGCATACTAGCTAGTACATGACAAATTAATGAAGAGCATCATGCATGATGGACAAATGTCAAGGTTCTACGCTGCTGAGATACTGCTTGCACTGGAGTACCTGCACATGCTGGGGATCGTGTACCGGGACCTGAAGCCGGAGAACGTGCTGGTCCGTGAAGACGGGCACATCATGCTGTCGGACTTCGACCTGTCGCTGCGGTGCAGCGTGTGCCCCACGCTGGTCAAGTCCTCGTCCGTGCACTCCAACAACAACGGCAGCAACAGCGTCGTCATCCGAGACGCCGGCGACGGCGACGTGGTGAGCTCCAACCAGGGCAGCTGCATCCAGCCCTCCTCCTTCTTCCCGCGCATCCTGCCGCGCCGCAGCCGCAAGCCGTCCAAGAGCGACGTGGCCGGCGGGCCGCCCGCGGTGGAGTTCAACGCCGAGCCCACGGACGCGCGGTCCATGTCGTTCGTGGGCACGCACGAGTACCTGGCCCCGGAGATCATCCGCGGCGAGGGCCACGGCAGCGCGGTCGACTGGTGGACGCTCGGCATCTTCATCTACGAGCTGCTGCACGGGTGCACGCCGTTCAAGGGCGCCGGCAACCGCGCCACGCTGTGCAACGTCATCGAGCAGCCGCTAAGGTTCCCGGCCGACGGAATCGGGCCCAGCAACGCCGCGCGGGACCTCATCCGCGGCCTGCTCGTGAAGGAGCCGCACAAGAGGATCGCCTTCACCAGGGGCGCCACGGAGATCAAGCAGCACCCCTTCTTTGAGGGCGTCAACTGGGCGCTGGTCAGGAGCATGACCCCGCCGTCGGTGCCGGAGCCGGTGGATTTCCGGCAATACATCGAGGCCAAGGAGAAGAAGCCGCCGCCGGCCGAGAATGCTGCAGCAGCGGCGAAGGCCAACTCCGAGTCCGGTACTGACTTTGACTATTTCTAGGACTACTCTCAGTAGTAACTACATACATCTTGTGTTTTAATTACACAAAAGATTAATTAGAGTGTCTTGGTCGAGGGTGCCGAACTTGTACCATGTGATCCACTGATGCATCACACTTCACGTTTTTGTAATATTGTAATGTCTCTGTATGTTATTTAATGACAAATTATAACACATTCTAATATAGTCACATCTACCATTTTCTCATATCCTTCTATATTAGCAAGAATATTAGTAGCATTTTCTCATATCCTCCTATATTTTGCAAGAATACTAGTACCAGTGAATCCAATGACTCTCCGATCAGACTGCTATCTAAGCAAAGCAGCCTGTAACATCTCATCTCCGATGCTATTTGAAAAAGAACAGTTACAGAGCTTGAAAAATACTGACAGTACAGGAAGGGAGCATAATAAAGTAGCTCAGTGAGCTTCAGCAATTACAAATTGTATCGAGACAAATTATTTTGTCTTTCTATAACGTTCTTGGCTGTCCAAACTACGCCACGCTTTCAAGTCCTAACGGCTAGACATAAGTTACACGTACCCATACAACAGCACTTTGATTCCATTTACCTCAAGCTCACCAAGTACCGTGCCACGTGGAACATATGGACGGCCAGCTTAAGATCACCATTAGAGACCTTGAAGTGGAAGGCACATATGTCACCAACCTTAATATTCTTAGCTTCAACTACACCTTGCCACTCCGATGAGAGACTGGCACGACCATCTCGTCCCAGGATTATTCTGACCGCACCGCAATCTTCACCATCAACCTCGAGCCGAGTACAGCTCTCCCTTCTATGAAAGAAAGAAAGCAGGTGCGCAGAGGTGTACTTTGCTGATAGTCGCTGCCACCAAAAGAAGAAAATAGTTTACAAATCATAATAATATCAGCAATAAAATGGTCAAGAAAATCCGATAAGAAAGATTTGAAGCTAACCATCCTTCCTTTTGGCTTCAAATTTGACCTGTTCATTTGATATATATAAAATGGGATCTCTGGTGGAACATAACAACAAATCTCTTTAAGGTGCTTCTTCATTCCAGAAGAAAGCATAAGTTTATTTCCCCGGAAGAACCATTCATAGGAATCCATTTGCTGGAAAGATTCACCCCCTGCCATAAACAAAGATGATCAAATATAGCATCTCTTCATTACATTAATGATGCTATCATTACAAGCATCAGCAGCCCAACATATATATCTCCAATATTACATTATGTTAAATCCACGCATGTTATACGAATTCATAACACTGTCACTGACTGTTGCTACTGTCATGTACAGTATATGTGACTTCAGCCATCTTTGGCAGAGCTCCAGATTCAGCAAATCTATGGATTTCTTGGAGCTGCTCACCCAGCTCCAGATATCCATGGACCGGGAGCCATGGGTAGATTAAGGGTATTTGAGTCATTTTGTTCTTGTTTTGGACAAAGTAAAATCTAAAGTTTGTTATTTCAGCTTATAAACTCAAAATGTAGCATGGATCTTGAAGCTAGAGTTGTGTCACGCAAGCCCTTAGGCCGGATAACAAATTCAAGGACTGATACTAGTTATGTACTGATGTTTGGCTTGTGATCATTTTTTCACAAAAAAGAATAAAATGAAGTATCGCTTGAGATTAGTATGGCATGTAGCTTAGCTTGCGTGATGCGTCTATCATTCACAACAGTGAGGCAATATTTGGATACAAAGTCCTTTTGAATATTAGAAGAATACTATGCTTTAACAAATTACTTTGGTTTTGGAAAAACATAAAGGCATTTGTATGAAACATTTCTTGCAGTTTTGAAAACCATAGACCCATTATATTGCTAAAAGTACAGTTGTTTTGGAGTTTCAAAACTTCACTCCTGACCCTTTTTTTTTTTCTAAACTGTGGTATTGCATTGTTGTGGTTTTCAAAACCAGGGTATGTTGATCCTATAAGTTTCTGAAACCATGTATCTGTGTAATGCAGTGAAGAGATATAGCTTGGTAATCAAATGTGAGTTATTTTCTCAATGTCTATATAATGTAGCAAAATATTTGTGACATTTCTGACTAATACTTGCCATAAGTAAAATTTTGCCATGCCAACACAAGGGCACCATGCTACAAAGACATAAATATCAATGACGAAACTATTCAGTACTTACCTTGTTCACCACTGATAGAGGGATCTGAAGGCTTCTTATCATCATCATACCAAATAGATGTTTCCTCATCATCACATATTTCAATAAGAACAGGCTGTTTCTTTACAGAACCTGGCACAGTGGCACCACACAGAAAATTAAGCATGAAAAGTTCCAAACTAGGTGTGTGGATCATGATAGGTGCAAGTAAAAACTACTTACCAAGTTGCCCTTTTAGTTCTTCAACTGCAGGTAGCCATTCAGCTATTTTCTTTACCTCAGTCTGTGCTTCACTGTCCACTACAGGAGTATTTACCATGCACAGCTCTTCTGTCTTGGAGACAGAGTGATCTCCATAACCTAACTGTCAAATGTGAAAAGAACTTTCAAGATACTAGAAGCAAGGAACACAAAAGATACTGCATGAGTAGTACTTATTATGGTTTATTTATTGATAATTGATTGCAGACTGAAGCAACTTATTGTCGAAGGAGCAATGGAATGTTTCATGTCTGATTATCTTATTGCTTTAGAGTAGATAACACAACTAGAATAAAGGATTGGCCTGGACATACGAACATAATTGACATCTTCAGATAAAAGTAATTCACAAGTGTTTTGAAGCTAAACATGTCATAGCTATCATGCCTCAGTATATAGGAAGCATGGTGAGAGCAGGCATATGAACATGCCTGTGCCTGAATAACCTACACTCAAGTTGATATTGATACTTCTACAACAAAGTAGTCACAAAGAAAATGTGCCCATGTGCATAGGCGGCAAATTAGTGTCACCTCACTATTAACTAGCTGGCCTCATCAGGATACCTACACCGTTTCCTCCTTTGATCCTTTCCAGCATAAACCTTACATTTAAATGCTGTATAAACATTTCAAACTGTCTACCCTTTTGAAATGAAAAAATGGTGACATAAAGGTATCTACACCTAGTAGCAATAATCCAATTAAGAGATTTCTAAGTCAGATTTTTCAACGGCACATGCAAGACACGTATTTTAAGGATTATGGTAAGCACAAATGAGGCTCCTTTTCTTTCCTCTGAAACTGCTCCAAATAACAGAGCTGGCACACCCATCATACCTCAGGTATCCCAACCTTTGACTTCAGGATTGCCACCTCTGAGCACAGTTGATCTCGTTCTTGCTCTAAAGATGTCACCTTTCTTTCTTCAATGATCAATCTCTCATTCATCATACTGAATTTATTTTGTTGTTGTGTAATTATTTCATTCAGTGTGTCAATAGTGCTCTCCAGTTCTGCCAATGTCATATCCATTCTTGATGACATATCCTATGGTATTTTCATCAGGAAGAAAGAATGTTAAGGCAAGAGATAGGGACACAAAGCTACCACTTTTATGAATATAAACAAAAAAATCAGCCGACCTTCAAAGATGTACCATCTCCATCTCTAGTTTCTTGTTCAGGCAACATAGCATGGTCCTCTCTTGGTCTATTTTCTCCTTTGCTGATTGCAGCAAACTGAACGGAAAAGAGACCATGTAGAACAAAGTCAAAGCATGTAGTTGTGGCAGCATTTATACAAATTTTTTCAAAGAATGAGCAGTATCACATATATATTTTCTCGATATCATAGGCAGGAGAAGTGCTAGGAGACCCAAGGAGACTTTTTGCACCATGTTTAATTGAGGATAAAGGTATAAAAACAGAAATAAAATGAAAATCATAACAATGGAAGGCAACACAACGAAACCATGTACAAGCTGGCTGACCTCTTCATTAGCACTTTCAGCTCTCTCCTTGACAAAGGTAGCTTCACCAGCTTTGTTCAGATTTGTCAATGTTTGCCTGTTAAGAGATGAGATGAGTGCAAAACTTTAGCATGAAAAAAAAAATCAAAACTTTGCTAGCGCAAATGAAGTAAAGGAACAATTAACAAAAGCAACATGTCTATGCAAAAGAAGCCAATAGTTTACAGAATATTTGGCTGCTATGCAGTCTGCTACATTTATCTTATGAGAACATATAAAAGGGAAGGAAAAAACGGACAATAAATAGTGACAATGCATACATACTTTTCTGAATCCACAAAGTGTTGAGGCGTGTTGGCATAAGAAGAGTCATCAGGCTTGTCACTGGGCAGCACTATGCATGATGCTAACTGTGCTATCGCCTGGATTTCCTTCAATTTGGACAGTTCCGCCTCTGCTCTTTCCCTGCGCTGTTGTTCCTCCAACAGCCTTCCTTTTAAAAACTCAATATCCACAAGGGAAGGTTTGAGGTTCCTAGATTCGTCGATTCCTTTTCCCTAAATACATAGTAAGCCATATGTCAACAAAAGTGTTTCTGATTTTGAGGGGAGGGGGGGGGGGGGGGTGAATCAGCACCGCAGTTCATGCCAAAAATAGATGTGATCAGGCTCTAGGAAGGAAGCAGAGTATGTAAGGCAATGACATCTCATTACTAAGCATCGACACAGCATAGCTCAAGGAAATGCGTTGAACGGTGGCCATAATTTCAAATCGCGCAAGGAGACATACCGCATCGACCGCGCCGAGCCTACCGACGGCAATGTTGGTGAGGTCCCCAAGCACGACGCGCTTCTCGCCCCGCGCCGGCCTGGAGCGTCCCGCTCCGGCGTTCTCCGCCGTTGGCGGCGCTGGCGAGCGGGCCCAGCCCGGCGTCGTCGGGCCACCAAGGTCCGGACCGCTCATCCTCTGCGTCCTCCACCGGCGACAGGGACAGGAGGAGGGGAACGGCTACAGTTTGCGGAGGCGGTGTCAGATGGAGGGAGAGAAGCAAAATGGAGCAGGCTGGCGGCGGCCGCCGGCAAGGGCTCAGGGGCTGGGGAGAGAAGAAACTGCACTCTCGCGAGGAGAGGATTTTTTTTTTTTTTTGATAGGATAGGACGAGGAGAGGATTTGGTTTGGACTTTACACTGAAATTTTGAATCCGCCAGCGGTTCGCAACTGGCCGCTGTGAATGCAACTGGACCGTGGACCGGCGATTACTCAACTCGTCCTACACGTGCAGCTCTTTGGTTGGTTACTTGCAGTGAATGGAAATGGACCGTGGACCGGCACGATACGATTAAAGGCTGACAAGTTATAGAATTTGTTTCTTCTGAGTATACGTGTTCAACTGGGTCGAGCTAAATGGGCCGGTATGAGGTTCGCCTATTTTGACCCGGTCTGAGCACGGTCCGACATGATGTTTAACAGGTCGTGCCGGCCCATGGCCCATCATGGGCCGTGCTTGGGCCTAGTCACAGGCGTGTCGGGCCGGCTCGAGCACGGTCCATTTAACATGACCCGTCTAGCCCGTGTAATAGCCCGTTTAGCCTGCAAGGCACGGCCAGATCCAACACGACCCATCATAGTCCGTCAAATAAAATAATTAATATTTTAATATTTATATTAAAAATCAAAATTTTTTAGTTCAAATTTATTGATAGAAAATATTTTTCTACATAAATATTTAAATTTTGAAGAAAAATCACGCATATAAAATTTAATTGGGCTTCGGGCTAGCCCGACCCGAATAGCCTGTCATGTCAGACCGACGAGCCGGCCCGGCCCGTGTAAGACGAGCCGTGTCGTGCTTGGGCATAGGCCCGTCGGGCCAGCACGGCACGGCCCGTCTGCTTACCGGGCCGTGCCAGTCCATTAAGCCTACAGCCTGGCCCGTGACGGGCTCGTGCCCGGCCGGCTCCGCACGGCCCGCTGGCCAGGTATACTTCTGAGGACATGTATAGAAAATGGAACACTTGAAACTGAATTTGGTTAGTTAGGCTATCTCCAACGGACCCATCAGCCAATGGACTACCCAAACCCAGAACCTATTTTGCGTTTCTCCTCCTCCGCGACCCAGAAATGGGGCAATCTCGCGCGTGACCCATCAGTCGGACAACGCCTCCTCCCGCTCCACGCTATCCTGCCACCCACCCGCGCCGCTGGAGCTCCTCCTCCTCCGCCGCCGTCGGCCGCGCGAGGTCCTCCTCCTCCGCCGTCGTTGGCCGCTCGTGAGCTCCTCCTCCTCCTCCGCCACCGGCCGCGCGCAAGCTCCTCCTCTGCCGCCGCCGTCGACCGCGCGCGAACTCTGCCTCCTCTGCCGCCACCGACCGCGCACGAGCTCCGCCTCCTCCGCCGCCGCCGGCCACGAGCGAGCTCCTCCTCCTCCGCCGTCGCCGGCCACGAGCGAGCTCCTTCTCCGCCCGCCGCACGCGCGCTCCTCCTCCTCCTCTGCCCACCCGCGCGCGAGCTCCTTCTCCTCCTCCGCCGCCCGCCGCTGGAGCTCCTCCACTGTCGCCCGCTCCTCGATTCCACCGCCTCCGTATCGACCGGCGCGGCGCCAAGATCCATTTTTGTGTCTCCGTTGGAGATCGATATTTTTGGGTACCTCCTCCTCGGCTGATTTTGCACTGTTGGATATCTATTTTGGGTTTTAGGTCTCCTCCACCGTTAGAGATAGCCTTACAAACGCTTGGCTTGCTTTGGATGCTAACTGCATAGCATAACCTTCTACAATAACACGAATTTGTAGAATATCTTAATTTATTACAAGACTTATTCTCAAATATTCTCTTGGTCGTTTCAGAAAATTGCAAAGAAATATACTAAGCCATGTCACCCACTAATTAATTTTGAAGGCGGATGTACATCAAAGTCTTTTATTGCTTGAGGATTAATGATTTTCCTCTAACTTTGAAATGAAGACCCAAATTTATCGTATGAATCTTTGTTTTACACAAGGTAGCGTTTGGTTAGATGTGCAGGATGGCGTAATATTTTGCTGGCTCTACTAGTAGATGAATCAATTTAGTTGCTCAGAACATCTATGTTATAGCATTTGGATCGAGTTTCAACCCACGAATACAAGAGAGACAAAAAACACATGCTAGTATCGTCAAGGTATCAGTTAAGTCAAAAGGCGATAGACCGTTTTTTGCGAAATGGCGGCGGCGGTGGCGATTAGGGTTTTTACCCTACGACTCTGGCCGAAGCCTGCGCCGGGAGGACTCTTTGATTCAGGAGTTTTGACTCAAGTTCGTCTACAAGGATCGTTTTCGTGTAGGACGTTGTTTGCTGCCGTGTCTTGCCGTTTTTCTCTGGAGTCTCTCGACTCGTGGAGTTGCATCTGTTACTTCTAGTTGGACCCCACTAATTCCCTACGTGGGCTTCCTTCTCTGCTAAGATCTGGTGTTGCAGTGGGGGTGATCAGGGGACTCCGGTGAGGAATCTTCCTATCCGAAGCTGTGACAAGATCCCGGCATGGGAGAGCCCTCGGAGCATGATGGCGGGTTGTTGAAGGACGGGGGTTCTGGTGGTGGGAGTGGAGGGAAGTACATCGCAGAATATGATGCGCAAGGTAACCTGCTTGGGTGGCGCCGGCGGGAGGATATCCCTTCGGAGGAGGAGAAGAAAACTGGTGAAGATGGTGGGAAGCAGATTGGACGTCAGCCAAAGCTGTTGCATGACGCGAGCAAAAAGCATGCAGACATGGAGATGCAGAAGGAGATCATCCCTTATACGGGTTCACCAACGTCTGGGGAGAGCAGGGGGTTGAGGATGACGATGAGGATGACATTATTGACATTGACCTTGGAGAGGCTATAAAGGAGATTGCTGCTAAGTGGCTGGCGGTGGCCCGGTTCTATACTAATCAGAATTATAGTGAGAGAGGGCTGTTTGAGGATATGGGACGTGCTTGGGGACTGGTTAACCCAGTCCCGGTCCGGAGATTGAGTAAGCATTATTTTGTACTGGAATTTGACTCTAAACGGACCTTTGATTATGTTGTTAATGGTGGTCCATGGAGGCATAAAGGGGAAGCGCTTATAGTTATCCCGTGCGATGGAATGACTAGGCCGTTTGATATTGTTATTGAGAGGGTGAACCTGTGGGTGCGCATTTACGATGTGCCGGAGGTTATGATGAACTCAGACTTTGCAGAGGTGTTTGGCAAACAGCTAGGGGGACGTGTGGTGGATAAAAGAGGAGCAGTTAGAGACTTTTTGCGTGTTCGGGTGGCGTACCCCCTGGATAAGCCATTGAAGACTCACCTTAAGGTCAGAGTTAGGGGTATGGGAGTTATGTCTTTCCCTGTGAAATATGAGAATGTGCCATTTTTCTGCTTTGACTGTGGGTATTTGTGGCATGCGGAGAGGAATTGCCCAGATGAGGGACTGATGGAACCTGGAGTACGTTTTGGAGAAGAGCTGAGAGCGTCACCTCTGAAGCGCTATGAGCAGAGGCCTGCAGCAGTGCCGGTTTTCGCAAGTACTGCCGCAAGAAATCTTAATTTCTGTCCTAAGTAGCGGGAGAGGGTGCTGTCGATAGGGAGTTCATCACATGGGAGAAGGGGGAAGGCAGACGGAAGCACTAGTCAAAGGGGTCATGCTGGGTATGAAGAAGCCAGGGACATGAATGACGAAAAACCTCCAGTGCAGGTGCCGCCGGAGGTCAGTGACGCACTTGAGAAGGGTGTACAAGATATGGAAGTAGACAAGGTCACCAATACGGGAAGGAAAGATCGAGTATCTTTTAGTGGTGAATACTATGAGAGTGACGCCTCATCGGTGGAGCAGCAGGTGGGGAAAGTGAAAAAGCAGGGCGATCTTCTTGTCAAGATGGGGAGGTTTCCAGGGGTGAGGAATACTATCACAGAGCTGGCGTATAATGGCATTGACATTGATCCAATGTTGGCTGTTAAACAAGAATGCACAGAGGACGTCTTACCACTGGAGTCGGCACCAAAAAGAAGCAAGAAGGAGATAAGGTCTGCGATTGGGACTGAACCCCTAGTGGGAGCTCACGACGAGCCCCACCAGGAGCAATGAGTATTTTAGCATGGAACTACCGGGGGGGTGGGAAATCTCCGGACAGTTCGTGATCTGAGTGCTCTGATTCGAGCACACAACCCCAAACCCGTCTTCCTTTCGGAGACGTGGCAGAGCGAAGAGCAAATGAAAAATCTTAGGTGGCAACTTGGTTTTAGAAACTGTTCCACCGTTCAGTCAATGCACAAGGGTGGTGGTTTGGTGTTATATTATGATGATTCTCTACGCATCTCGCTGGAGTCCTATTCACAGAGACATATTGATGTGCTTATCAATGACCCATCAAGACCAGGGCAGTGGAGAGCTACCTTTATCTATAGTGAACCAAGGGTAGAGAATAGGCATCGTATGTGGACCATAATGAGATAGATTAAAGCTCAGGTGAAGGAACCATGGCTGGCAATTGGGGACTTCAACGAGGCCGCTTGGCAATTTGAGCATCTATCGTGTACTAAAAGAGGAGAGGCCCAAATGCAATTGTTCAGAAGTGCTCTTGCTGATTGTGAGTTGATTGATTTTGGGTTTAGTGGACTGCCTTGGACTTACAATAATAAACAGGAGGGGAGACGGAATGTGAAGGTCAGGTTGTATCGCGCAACTGCTACAGCTTCACAGTTTAACGATGCAGAGGTCCGTCACTTGGTGTCTTCAAGGTCAAACCATTGTTTGGTCCTTCTAAAACTTCACAAAGGGGAGGAGAGACCAACAGGGAGGAAGATGTCTCGGTATGAGATTATGTGGGAACGTGAAGAATCGCTAGGAGAAACTATAGCAACGGCCTGGTGTGAGGGACCGTCGAAAAGGAATTTGGGGGAGGTCTCCAAAGCGCTTTCTCGTGTCATGGCTGAACTGAAAAGTTGGAGTGGGCATAAGTTTGGTTCAGTTACAAAGGAATTGGAGAAGCTGAGAGCGGAACTAGAGAGGCTGCGGGGAACTAATAGTGTGGATTCTACAGAAGAGATCAAACGCATGATGCAGAAGATGGATGAGATGCTGTACAGAGAGGAAACGATGTGGTTACAGAGGTCACGAATTATGTGGCTAAAGGAGGGTGATCGGAACACTAAATTTTTCCATCGTAAGGCAGTGTGGAGGGCACGCAAGAATCATATCAAGAAATTGAGGAAAGAGGACGGTACGTGGACGGAAGACAGGAGGGAGCTAGAAAGGATGGCCACGGATTATTTCAATACATTATACACCAAGGATGAAACGGTGGACCTCAGCTGTGTGATGGGAGTATTTGATCCGGTGGTGACGGGTGGAATGAACGAAAGCTTGTATAAGGAGTTCTCAGATGAGGGGATTGGTGATGCCTTGTTCTAGATTGGCCCGCTCAAAGCCCCGGGGCCAGACGGATTCCCAGCTTGGTTCTTTCAGCGAAACTGGGACATCCTAAAGACTGAGGTTTCTTCTGCTGTTAAGAAGTTCTTCCAGGAGGGGACAATGCCAGAGGAGGTAAATATGACAGCCATTGTGCTGATCCCCAAGACGGAGACACCTGAATGCCTTCAAGACTTTCGCTCCATAAGTCTTTGCATTGTTATTTACAAGGTGATATCAAAGTGCATGGTGAATAGGCTGAGACCTTTACTTGATGATTTAATCTCGCCTTATCAAAGTGCTTTCGTCCCAGGCTGTCTAATAACTGATAATGCTCTGATAGCGTTTGAATGTATTTATTCACTACAACAGAATCGAAGGATAAACAATGAAATCTGTGCATACAAATTGGATCTCTCGAAGGCGTATGACCGTGTGGATTGGGATTATCTAAAAGCATGTTTACTGAAGTTGGGCTTTCATAGTCAATGGGTGCAGTGGGTGATGTGTTGTGTGACCACTGTACGTTATGCGATAAACTTCAATGGAGTTCTCCTTAACTCCTTCTCGCCATCCCGCGGTCTTCGACAAGGTGATCCGTTATCTCCGTATTTATTCCTATTTGTTGCTGATTGTTTATTGGCCCTGTTAAAAAAGGAAGAAGCTAATGGCACCTTGATCCCGTTGAGGGTCACTCGGCGTGCCTATTTGTTGCTGATTGTTTATCGGCCCTGTTAAAAAAGGAAGAAGCTAATGGCACCCTGATCCCGTTGAGGGTCACTCGGCGTGTGCCTGGGATTTCGCACTTGCTGTTTGCCGATGATAGTCTTATGTTCTTTAAGGCGGATGGGCAACAAGCCGCTACGGTTAAGGCAACTCTACACCAGTTCTGCATGGGTACGGGCCAACTTGTAAACCCCTCCAAGTGTTCCCTGCTTGTAAGCGAACAATGTCCAGAAGGAAAGGTAGAAGAATTGAAGCATGTGCTGGGACTTCAGAATGCCTCGTTCAAAACTAAGTACTTGGGCCTGCCAACCCTAGAGGGGCGTATGAAGAAGGACCGGTTTTAGCCGATTAGAGAGAGATTAGGAAAAAGAATCGGGGTGTGGTCAGCGAGAGAGTTGTCGCAAGGAGGAAAGGAAGTGCTCATTAAATCCGTGGCATATGCAATCCCCACCTATATCATGGGTGTGTTCTGATTGCCAGACACTACTTGTGAGGAATTGGAACAAATGATCAGAAGCTACTAGTGGGGTTCAAAAAACGGTAAACGCAAAACCCACTGGATCGCCTGGGAGAAGCTCATTAAGTATAAGGGTCATGGTTGGCTTGGATTTCGTGATCTCAAGCTTTTCAACCAAGCACTGCTAGCTAGGCAGGCCTGGCGTCTAATTGAGAATTCGGAATCCCTGCGTGCCTAGATCATGAAGTCTAAATACTATCCAAATGGGGACCCCATTGATACTGCATTCCCACAGGTTGTCTCCCCATGTTGGAGGGCAGTGAGCTATGGCCTCGATCTTTTGAAGAAAGGGCTGATCTGGAGGGTTGGCAATGGGGATAGCATCAAGGTGTTGCGACATAATTGGCTGCCGAAGGAATGGGGTTTGGCTATACAAAGCTGCAGACGGCCGTGTAGGGTGAGGAGGGTGGCGCAGCTTATGAACGGGGACAGAACATCTTGGAATGAGAGGTTAATAAATAGATTATTCTGGGAGTTTGATGCAGCGTGCATCCTAAATATTCGGATACCGGAAGGAGGTTAGAGTGATGTGTTGGCCTGGAACTATGAGAAGAACGGGGTGTTCTGAGTTCGGAGCGCATACAGGCTAGCTGTACAAGCAAGAGATCAGGAAAATCAAGGTGCGTTGAGTGCGGCACCCCAAGGAGATCGATCAGTATGGAACTCGGTCTGGAAACTGCCTGTTCCACAGAAAGTTCAGATCTTTGTATGGCGGGTCATTAACCAGGGATTGGCTACAGTTTTTAACAAATGGAAACAGAAACTTGAAGTGGTAAACACCTGTAGAATCTGTGGAATGGAGCCGGAGACTGAGCACCATGCGCTGTTTGTTTGTCCACATGCCAGAGCCTTACGAGGGAAGCTAAGGAAGCACTGGAGGTTGCCTCTGGAGAACGATCTTATGAATGAGGGGCCAGAGTGGTTGCTTTTGCTATTAGCGAGATTGACCCGTGAGGAAGGAGCGGGTCTGGCACTGCTTTTCTGGAGAACATGGTATGTCCATAACGAATGAGTGCATAAATCAAAGGTTATTGAGATGTTAGCCTCGGTCACCTTCCTCCAGCACTATGCAACCACACTGACGCTCGTCCGACAACGGGGCGCAGAGGTTGACGGCAAAGGGAAAGGAGTGGTGGAAGTATTAGGAGGGAGCTGTCGACAGCCAACCATGAAGGAGAGATGGCGAGCTCCACCGACAGGGTGGATCAAAGTTAATGTAAACGGAGCATTTGACCATATTTCCAAACGGGCGGGAGTTGGCGTGGTGGCAAGGGATGAATGGGGTAAGGTGGTGCTGTCAGCTTGGAGGGTCGTCTTCGATGCAAAGTTGCCAGAGGAGATCAAGATGTTGGCATGCAGGGAGGGTGCAAACCTAGCGACAGAGTGGGTACGGGCAAAAGTGATCATCAAAACTGATTGCACCGTGGTAGCAAATATGCTGATTAAGCGTGAGAGCAAGAGATCTGAACTCTGCTTTCTAGCCAGGGAGGTTTTTCGATGCTGTGCCGAGTTGCCGGACGTTGTGTTCCAGGCTGTTAGGAGAGAATGTAATAGTGCTGCCCATGAGCTTGCGCAACTGGCGAAACGAACAGCCCACACCGCTGTGTGGCGTTGGGATGTTCCCCAGTGCATCAAGCAATTGGTCACTCAGGATTGTATTCTTATTGAGTGATCAATAAAGTTCTCTCTTTGACTCGCAAAAAAAAGAATACAAGAGAGACAGGGTGACAAGCGACTTCGAAACTAATGGAGTGAGACATGGTTGTCTTAGATAATAGTTTTCTTTTTTTATTCCTTAGTCCTTGTTATGATGAGAGTCCCCTTGCATAACTGTATTAAAATAAAACAAGATCCCATGAATGGATCACAACAAAATAGACACAACAAACAAATCAAACCAATTTTTTATAAAAAAACAGACACAACAAGCAAATCAAATCACATTCACACTTTCACAAATAGAGAGCTCACATACAGTCCTCCAAAACCCAAACCTCTCCTAATTCTAACCAACGCTTGGCTCCTTTCAATATTATTTCTGTATTTTACAACAAATTTTCAAATTTCATCCCTATAGGCTTTGTCCTCCAGCCATTCTTAGTGTTCAAGAAAAAGAAATTAGTTATAATCATATTTCAAGATTTTGAACCTTAAGATAATTGGATGCACTCACCAAACGTGTTTGGAGCTACAGACAACACGTCCTCTTAAGGATCAGAACCAACTTTCCCATTCCCTGTAACACGACAATAGAAACAACCCGCTAGTGTCAAAGATCCAAGCAATTTTCCGATCGCCTTCGAAGCCACGTTCACACACCCGGGTGCACTGGCACCAGGGTTCAAACCAATTTTCAAGGCTAATTAGTCTCTACTTTGAGCTGTGCAATAGGGTATTTTAAAGCTGTGGTTCTCATCCTAGCTTTGCCACTGTTTATGAAATTAGCTACCATTTTTTCTAATTATGTTTGGAGTCATCTTCATCATGGGGACAACATTGTAGCCCTTCTTCTTGTTGTTCCTTTTGTGTGCCTTGGAAAGAAAGGTCCATAGACTCCTCATATATGTTAGCCAACTATTGACGCTCACATGACACTCTCTTAGCACCAATCTATTTTAACATATTAAAGAAATTTTAACACATTATATTGATTATTACCACTAAGCATGATGTATTGTTCCATAGTATCTTTTTGTGTTTATGTGTGAAATCCACCAAAAAGAGATATATGTTAGTAATGGGCTAACTCTACATTAAAGAAGGGTCAAAACCTCTCAAACACTCTCTCAACATCCATCAAGCCCAACACAAAAGTCCCAAGCTCAATTGCTTGGCTTCCAACTCTACTAGAAACTCCATCCAAAATATTCCCAAAATCTCAAGATTTTTGTGGAGGTGCATAATAACAACACATTGCAACACAAATTTAGACTTCACGACGACCTCAAATGCAAAATGTTTGAATACCAAAGTTGTAGATCTAACAAAGATATAAGAAAGAGTCAAAGAATGCCTCATTTTGAGTTTGAGCCAGAAGATATGGGGCCCATAAGGAGCATTGTGTTGGTCATTTATATGCACCTACTTACATACCGCAAGTGGACGGTGTACACTATATTCCTTTTCTCTTAGAGTATTTCAAAGTTTAATTGAACCCACAAAGAACAAGCGGGACTTATACTATTATCTAGAACTACTAACTTTATGTAACAAATATGTTTATGAAAGGTAGTGAGCAACTAGAAACATATAAACTACAGGTTTTAACAAAGTTATAAAAGGATTCCCTCCTATGGTTCAGATTACTAGCATGCAACTCACACTATTGGTTCATTTGATATGTTTAATATTCTATAAGATATGGTGGTTTCGTTCACCCTGCCCCTGTCATGGCAGGGGCTAGTGGCTCACCACTGGTTTCTTGTACTATGCGATCATCAATAGCATAACTAAATGTTTAGCCACACTAATAGATTCATATATAAGATCATGCATAATCACATACGGAATAAGCACATCACATAGATTGAACGTATCAAACAAATTTCATAAGTGTTGAGAGTGTTCATAGCTAGATCCCCTTTGTCAAGGGAGAGAATATGAGAACTACTCACACATCCTACTATAATCCATTCACATGATTACAATTGGATGAGGGAATACAACATGAGATGCATAGGTGCCGATCGGCACGGTGATGTGTTGGTCGGCACACTCCTCCTTTTGGTGGTGATGACTGGTGTCTGTCGTCTTCGCCACCGCAACCTTAAACCCTAGCCTAGGAACTCTCTATCTCTTATTGTTTTTTCTTTTCTAGCAATGATATCTTCTTTTTATACTCTTTCAGAGTTCGGGGTTTCATTGCACCGACGTCGACTCTTTCAATGTCTTTCGGCTTCCTTTCCTTTGAGTGGGCTCCGAGTTGGGCCTTTAATCCGTAGTGCCAATCGACTCATAGGTTGTGCTGATCGTCGCGGCCTTGAATTCTTCCTTCTCGTGTCCTTAGTCATCCTCGGTCCTTAAATTCTCTGTTTTTATCCGTCTTCTGCATAATTCACAGAAACGAGACAACTATGAATATATATATATATATATATATATATATATATATATATATATATATATATATATATATATATATATATATATGATAATTAGGGCTAATTGTTAGCAATAATACCAAGATACGACATTAAAAACACCTCATTTACTATGTAAATTGAGCAGTGAAATGACATCAACACATTGCAAAAATGAAGTGTGGGTGAGGAAAAATGATTTTGCAACACATTTTTGTATATAAAAATCTAACATTTTTCAGAAATCCAAATAATACCAAAGTTGTATATCATTTCGAGAGCTACAAGATAGGTTCGGAGTTTACCTTATTTAGATTACATAAGAGGGAGATGTGATTTTTGGAAGATGGAACTGTGAAAAAGGAAATTGAATCCTGCTTGTAATTGAGCTAGATTTTTTTTCCTTTTGATACATCCCATGTATAGGTCGGTGGAAGACACATTCAGGCACCTCCCCACTATACATAAGTCTCAAAGGGACACCTCTCTTTTTAATTATTGCCATATTATAAAAGAATTTTGAGTTGAGAGTCCAACCAAGCGGGATCAGTGTAAGCACCGAGTGACCGAGAAGAGGTTGAATCAAGAACTACAACAAAAAACTTTTTGTTCTAACTACTAACCCAAGCACTAAAAAAATTACTATGCAATTCTAGTAGAGGCACACTAGCATGGTATATTATCCTAGATATGGAAATACAACACAAACATGCTAGTGATCCACACACCAATCAACTCCTATGCAAGCTAGTGTTTAGTCAATCAACCAATCAACACACCTAGCTAGTAACGGTCCTATGCAAGCAAGTCTAGTAGATAAGCAATAACAACAAGAGTATCAAGCTATCAATTGAGGAAGGGCAATACTACAAGCTTAAGATGCAAAATAAAAAATGCGAGTAGTAAAGGAGATAGGTTTCAAAGGAATCTCATGGATTTTTAGCTCGAGGCCTCGAAAGGATGGCGTCTTCCCCTACTCCTTGTTGGACCAACTCTCGCCGAAGTGTCGGTCCCTCCTGCCACTCAAAGGTAGAGTCCTTGCCAACAAGCCACATCACACCATGTGAAGACATGGTCGTGTCATTGCTGTCAGCAAGGCACAAGCTTGCCTCCCTCAAGGACTTGCTGCACTCTCTTAGTGCAAGCACAAGTGCTCTCTTCTGGATGATCCTTTCAAAGGCAAGCTCCAACCTTGTACAAACTTATGATGGACTTCATAGCCAATCATGATAGTCTTGATTACCCACACCTAATCGGTGTAGACCCAATTATAGACCAAGAGTAATAACATAAGCCCCATTCTACAACCACACTAGCCTAGAGGACTATCCGGTCTGGCAGAGACCGGACTGTACAATCTATACGTCCAGAAAGTTGTTTTTATGGAGCAACGACTAGTTTGAGGTTGGAAGCTTATATAAAGTCATTTTTGGGGTCTTGAAGACCTCTCTTGGCCCATAGGATAGCTGAGAGAATCATTAGGGAGCCAAGAGGAGCACTATGAGGAGATATTGGATATCTTGAGAGTGCTAGTGAGAGTAACTTGAGCATCTATACAAATCTAAGGCTAGGATGTCCTTGAGGGTGTGATCTAGGTTGTTACTCTTGGTCTATGGTGGGACCTAGACTGGTTAGGTGTCGTTGATCGAGCCTATCATGATTGGTTATGAAGGCCATCACACGTTTATACACGATTTGAGCCCGCTGGTGAAAGGGGCATCGATATTGAGCGTCCGTGTCGACTCGGGGAGTCCGGCAAGTTCTCAAGGAAGGCAAGATTGTGCCTTGATGGTAGCAGTGATGCAACTATGTCTTCACTCCGGGAGTGATTGCGGGCTCATGTGCGAGAGCTCCACTTGGTGGCGGGAGGGACTGGTACTCCGGCGGGAGTGGTCCAACGAGGAGTAGGGGAAAGCGCCATCCTTCAGAGACCTCAGAAAAAAATCATGAGCATTCCTTGATCCTATCTTTACTATTTTGTAGTTGTGTGCTATAGTCGATAGGTTGACTTGTGGCTTGCATAGGCTAGTTTGACCTAGATCCTGCATTGTACTCATCATGAACACTAGCAAGTGTAGGGTCTTGGCCTCCTAGAATTGTTAGGTTGCAACGATTTCTAGGACCTAGTGGAGAAATTAGTAGCATCTGTTGATTGTGGCCAGTTTACCGATTCACCCGCCCCCCCTCCTCGGTACGCCTTCGATCCTTACAACTCGGCAAACCTCCAACACTTTGTCGAGTGCCTTGGTCAAGACACTCGACAAATCTCCAACATTTTGCCAAGTGTCTTGATCAAGACACTCGACAAACATCCAACACTTTGCCAAGTGTCTTGGTCAATACACTCGGCAAATTGGCCATCTAGATTCCTAATTTATTTGTCTATCACTCTAACCGACAAAAATTACAATAAGCATCATAGGAAGTTCTTATACATTTCAATAAGCATCAGAGACAGACCATAAAGATAAGATCACAATCAAAAATGCACAAAACATCATAGGTACTTTGACAACACATACATCCACAGTATCAGAAGTTTGTTCACAAAAAGGAGGTCATTTACAATCCAAAAATCAAAATCACAATTAATACAAAAATCACACAGAGGGTGTGAACAGATTACGACGGACCGACAAGTCTTGGTCTTGAGGCTCATTTGACGCCACCGACGGAGGAAGATTCTGCACAAGATTAGAAACATATACAAGTTCTCTAAGTAACAAACTAAAATTGTCTATGTTATCTAAGGTTGTCTAAGTTTTCTAAAGAGTAAAATACATGTGCGGTCCTTAAACTTGTCTCGGGGTGTCATCTAAGTCCTTGAACTCGCAATATGCATATTTGGGTCCTTAAACTTACTAAAGTGTGTCATCTAGGTCCAAAGTACCAAAAATACTTATTGTATGCCTTCTTTTAGACATGGTTTCCCATCTTATTTTTCTATGATTATACATGTTGCAGTAAAAAACAAAAGTCTTTTAGAACGAACTGTGGTAGATGACTATGCTTTATATTTTGTATGTGACAATTTGCAATTATGTATATATTTGTGACTATGGTATGATGATATATGTGATTATGTGATGACATATTGGTCTCTGAATATGCTAAAACGGTATATCTAATTTAGAGAGCGAAAGTTTATGAAAAATTGTTTAAGGATCTATGGTGCATTTCACCCACATCTTTAGCCATAGGAGTATTTTTGATACTTTGGACCTATATGACACACTTTAACAAGTTCAGGTACTCAAATATGCATTTTGAAAGTTTGGAGACCTAGATGACACCCTGAAACAAGTTTAAGGACCGCTAGCACATTTTACTCTTTTCTAAATAACAAAAACACTAAGTAACAATCTAATGTTGTATCTAAGCTAATGAACTAAATGAAATGAAATTACAAGTTTGTCAAGGGACTTGCAGGAGAAATGGGAGGAGGTGGTGGAGCAAAGGACGACATCGGTGGCAGAGTATGACCCATGTGCGTAGTAAAATCTTGCATGTAGCTATAGATTTGTGTCATCTGCTTCTGACTCTGCCGCTGGGCCTCCTCAATCCGATCCTCCATCTGCCTCTCCAGATCCTCCCGTTTCTTTCTCTCTTCTTCAAGTTGGGCCTACAATATTCTGTCCAATGTTAACATGGAGTGTGTGCATCACAATGTTATGAATGAATAAGTAACGAATAAAACAAGAATAACCTGGAGGGCCTGTGTCTCCAATATGCAACGATCGGTCGTGGGCGCATGGTTGGGCCAGCGCTCGTGCTCCATGCTCGAATCTAGGGGAGCATGGGAGCACTCGCCGTGTCGAGTGTGCTGTCACCAAGATAGTACCGCCCATGCTTCTTGCCTCCTCCCACCCTCATGACGACTTCTCCATCAAGGCCATGTGCCCTTGGGTCAAAGTCTGGCCTATGGACCTCCTTTGCCACCTCTGAGTATGAAACGAGGCGGCTGTGGACAGTCGGATTGTTGTACACCTCGGGCGGGTCCTCTGAGTTGTACTGGACGTTCGAGGTCGCCTTGCCGTTGTGGGGCAAAGCAAATGCTTCGAACATGGTGATAGGCTCGCCACCATGAGATACTGACTGAGAAAGAAAAATAGAATGATTAGAATATATGCATAATTGAATGTTACAACAAAAAAATTATTTATCATACATATCTGTCCCTTTATTTGTCGAGGCTTAGATTGTCCTGATGGTGTGCGGGACCTGGCATCATCAAACACCGCTCCCGATAAGCATTGTGCGTCTCCTCCCAGCTAGAACCACACCACTTGTCCACCATCATTTCCTAGCACAGGGGATGCGAGATGCACCACCACAGAATTACATACACATCATCAAGTATGACATATAAGATCAAATTAGTCGTACTTAATCTCTGAAAAAATCATAAATTGAATTCTACATTTACCTGCATGTATTGTTCCCGTCTTAGCCGCATGCTTCTTGCCGGTGTTTTTCTATAGTCATATTTTGGGTGGCATTGCAATCAACGATAGCATGGATGTGTGCCTCGTAGTGCATGTCCTTCACAAGTTTGTGACATGCTTTACATGCCACCTAATTTGCCCTGGCCTCGTAACCCATCTCGCATCTGAAGACATCCTGCATATATACACGATGTATGCAATCGTTATTTCAAGAATGTTCAATACATGTGGTGTGTTGTTGAGCAATGTATTGTGAGGAAGACTTACCCATAGCTCAGACGTCACTCGCTCTACCTTGCTGAGGAATACGCTGGAATCCCCATCAGGGAGATCCTCCATAAGGGGTGTACTGCTCAAACGTGTAGGCTGGCTTCATTATTCTGTTAATCTAAACTAGGCCAGGGAAGTGTTGCCTGCACAGAAGACCCAGGATGTCGTTGACTTTGTGTTTGTAAGCACTCTAGGAGACCATAGTCCAAGACCCGCCAAAGATATTAAGATAAATTGTTAGTTTCTATTGTGATCTGCAACATATGAAATGAAAAGGTGTTGAAAACATCTAAAGGTACTTACCGATTACCACGGGGTCGAACTATTGGACGACTCTCAAGAGATATTGGTTGCTTTGGGAGGGTCGAGGGACATCGCAGCCAGACAGAATCGGAACCCCCTGGCTCCACCTCTCCCTCCTCCGCCTCCGCCTCCTACTGCTGCTGCTGTTGTTGCTGCTGCTCGTGCTCCTGCTCCTGCTCCTGCTTTGCCACCTCTCTGAACGAAGACGAAGATGAAGCCACAGACAATGATGACCTCGATATGCCTTTCCCTCGACCTCTGCCTCCACCTCTCCCTCACCCCCTACCTCTACCTCTTCATCGAACCCTTCTGGTCTCCTCATCTACAGAAGACCTTCCTCGATAAAACGAGGACAACAACTTCAAAGTACCCATCATCTTTGTCCAATCACCTACAATTAAAAAGATCAAACCGATCAACACACTTTAAAAGAGATGCAAAATAGACAGAACATAATTCAAAATAACATAATAATATAAATGATAAATTAATTAGTATGAATCATACATGTATTAGAAATAATAATCATCATCAGGATTAGCTAGATCATAAGTCTCATCATCACTATCACACATTTCGATAGAATCATTCCCAAGCTCCGAAGGAGGAACATCGTCATCGCTATCATGGCCTAAATGTAACCACTCAAGGAATTCTAAGTCCTTTACATTATGAACCTCATTGCCAACCTCCTCGTCAACAACCCTTTCATTGTCTACATCCATTCCGATTGTTTCGGTTAAGTCTATGTGAAAACTCCCTTCTAGCCCTTCTTCTTCAAAGAACTCTCCATCATATGTGTTTGGGTCTATGTTTGTTTGGGACAGGTAGTTTACCATGTGGCGATATCTTGTACACAACATCCCAACCTTTGAGACAGTCGTAGGTTTGGCACGGGTCAGGCCCGACCTTGGACTGGTGCGAGCGGTGCCATCGCACCGGGCCTCCGAACATCAGGGCCCCGTCCGGACTATGTAGTCTATATAGGCTGAGTATTAAGTCAAGGCCCAAAAACAAATACTAATCAATAGATTGAAGCCTTCAACCACTCAACAGGCCAGTTGACATCACGCGCAGGCCCAATGGACAAGCAAACACGAAACAACAGCAAAGGTATTGACGTATCCTTGCCTAACTTCAACATCGGCCGCTTGCCATATTAATTTGTTGCCTTCGTCTCGACGCCTCCTCACCTGCCTCCAGAGCTTTCACGCGAACATGTTTTCGTCTTTCAACACACCTTTCACCGCCGATCACCATCAGGCCTGATCACCATCGCCGGATGGCCAGAGGCGGATGCTCGACGCCCACATCATCCATCGACGAAACAACGATTTTAGTCGCCATGCTTCATTTTGAAGGTTAGAAATCAAGGCTATCCCCTAATTCCTAACGTAATGTTCTTGTATGACCAGACTAGTTGTACTGAAATTTGATTCTATTTCTTATATAATTTGTAGGACTGTATGAGTAGCAAGTAGCATCACACGTGACCCCGGTGACCATGTCATCCACTAGAAACATGCATCTGGCAGTGAGAAAAGGAGAAAAAAGAAACGTATAGAGGAGTTTAAAGAATCGCAGAGAGGTGCTATTCATAAATTTCTTCATACTACAGAGCTTGCAAGGAATATTGACGTTAAGGAGCTAGCTATAGTTGTTGTAGAGCAACAAGATGGAGGGGTACCAGAAGAAAATGTTGACATGAATAATGATGGAGTTGATCATGAGAATCCACCGGTTACGGAATCTGCTTGTGCTGAGGAACAACCATTTTTTCCTGTTGATATTTATGATCCTAGAAATTGGGATAATCTTGATAACAAAGCAAGGGATGTGTTAGTGGAAAAGGGTTAAAGGACCTTAATGTCACCTAGGGGGGGGGGGTGAATAGGCGAAACCTGCAGTTTTAAAACTTAAAATAGTGATTAGTGCAAAACCGGTTAGCCAAACCGGTCAGACCTGTTTTGACAGGGAATGCAAAAATGCAGATTTTTGACTCTAATCCAAACCGATACTTGAAGTGGTGCTCCAGTAGATGTTCCTCGCAGATGCACTTAGCCTCTACACAACACAAACAAGCACACCCAAGTAGATCGAAGCGGAAGCACAATATGAGTTAGAAAATAAACAAGAAATGCAAACCAAACAAGGAGACACAAGTGTTTGTTTGTCGAAGTTCAGATTCACCCCGTGAATGCTACATCTCTGTTGAGGAAGCTTGAGCCACTCAAAAGCCAACTCCAAGCTGGGTCTCTTTCAACCACTTTCCCCGGTCCACTAGCTTGATCTTTTTCCTTGCGGAGGCAAGATCGAGGCCCTCACAAACTGACCCGTGGCTCACCACAACTTGGGAGCTCGTGGGTAATGCCTAGCCGTCTAGGAGGCTTCACCTCCAAGAGTAACAAATGCTTCATGGAATGCTTTGACGTATCCACAAAGTGCTCAAGGCTTGGATTGCTCACTAATGCTCACTTAGCTCAAATCTCTCAACCCAACTCAAAGATTTTCACCAAATCACTCAAGTCTCACAAAGAGGTGTTGGGGACAACTCAATATGGCCGTTGGTATGCTTAGAGATGTTCTGGAACCAGCAGCATACAAAGGAGAGAGGGGAGGGGTATTTAAACCCATTCTCAAAAACTAGCCGTTGGTACTGTCAGACAAAACTGGTCTAACCGATTTCAGAAACCAGTCTGACTTGTTTTTCTGACCAGTACACAAACACATCTACTCAAAGCACTCATCTCCAACCCATTTGATCTCAGCTCACCAAAACTTAACAAAAGGGGTTTAATCAAAGTCTACAACACTACCACACTCAAGGTAGGGCCAAAACCCTAGATGCCCAAAACCGGTCTGACCTGTTTGCCAAACCGGTCAGACCTCTTTTGTGCAGACCAACACACTAAATTGGGTGGGTTTAAAGGTTTTTCTCTCATGGCTTCTACCATAGGAATTTGAGCACTTTAGACTTTGTCAAAACACCTATGTTGCATCCCCCTTGATAGTACGACAACCTATGCTCAAGAAACAAATAATTAACAATAGAACTATTACTTGAGCTTGAGATAATTCCATTTGCCGATATTCTTCATATTTCTCTTTATGGGGGCTACTAACATTTTTAGCACTTGAGCATATCTTCCTTGAGCTGATGACTATGGAGAATTACTTCATATGGTCAAAACTCCACTTCTCATCCATGTCACCTTTTCTTCTTGATTCATTAATGATTGACACTTAGAGATATATGGCTCTTCATGGCTAGTTTGATCCATCGGAATCAACTCAACTTGCTCTTCTCCATCACATAGGTCCTTCGGCGCCAAGCCTCTTGCTTGCCCTTCTCCAATGTATGGTCCATCATAGCCAAGTTATGTTATTCTTTCATCAACTTGCCATATTTATCCACACATATCCTTATGTCCTACAATATGTCCACTTTTGACTAGCTTCTTTTGTCTTGTTGAATTTTGATTAATATTTTCTTGGTAAGTGATGTCCATCTTCATTTCACAAGTATCACAAGAGAGACATCTCAAGATATGATTATACAACCATGTCTCTTTCTCATTCATGCTCACTTGTTTGTCGTACATCACAAATCTTTATCTTATGGAACATGCCATCTTACACAAATAATATCCATAAGATTGTCTTTGAATGATTCTCCATAATAGTATTACAATGTAATTTTTTCTCATCATCTCAAAAAATAGGTTAGACCTTTAATTGTTTTGTTAATCAACTCACCAAAACCCACTAGGAGCCTAGATGCACTTTCAAAGGGGCCTATAAGAGAACAGAACCTTGTACTCCCTTTAGATGATACGTCAAGGCATTTTTCATATGCTCATTATTCCAAAGTACAAGAATGGAGAGGTACATGACAGAAAATGGCTAGTTTATTCTAAGCATGTTGATAAAGTGTTTTGCTTCTGTTGCAAAATTTTTAAATCTAACAACATGAAGGGCTCATTAGCATTTGATGGATTGAGAGAATGGAGACATCTCAGTGTGAGGTTGAAAGAACATGAAGGCAGCATTGAGCACAAAATTAGCCTGAACTCTTGGAATGAGTTAAGGTCCAGATGGAGCAAACATGCGACAATTGATAAAGAATTGCAAGAACAAATCAAAAAGGAGAAAGAACACATGAAGCAGGTTTTATTCAGATTAGTAGCCATTGTGAAGTTTCTTGGCAAGCGGAGTTTGACTTTTAGAGGATCGAGTGAAAAGATCTTCACTGAATCAAATGGTAATTTCTTGGCTTGTGTTGAAATGATTGCAGAATTTGACCTAGTATTGCAAGAGCACCTTAGACGTATTAAGAACAAAGAAATTCATTATCATTATTTCAGTCATAAAATTCAGAATGAGTTGATTTCTCTTTTGGCTTCTAGCATTACAAGTTCTATCATAGAAGTTGTTAAAAGAGCCAAATATTTCTCTATTATCCTTGTTTGTACCCCGGATGTAAGTCATCAAGAACAAATGACTGTGATAGTTCGTTGTGTCAATATATCTGAGGAGAAAATAAAGATTGAGGAGTACTTTCTTGGGTTCTTGGGGGTAGATGATACATCTGGTTTGGGGCTTTTTAATGTAATGCTTGAGTCCATGAAATCATTAGGTCTTAATGTTGATGATATAAGGGGCCAAGGTTATGACAATGGATCCAATATAAAAGGAAAACACCAAGGGGTACAAAAACGGTTGTTGGATATCAACCCAAGAGCTTTGTTTATGCCATGTGCTTGCCACAGCCTTACTCTTACTCTTTGTGATATGGCATATTCTAGTCGTAAAGCTGTATCTTTTTTTGGAATTGTGCAACGAATATACGTGTTATTTGCTGGTTCTACTAAAAGATGGAAAATATTGCTTGACTATGTTCCAAATTTAACTGTGAAGTCATTGTGCAATACTCATTGGGAGAGTCGAATCAAAAGTGTTAGAGCAATTAGACATCAAGCCCCACAATTGAGGTCAGCTTTGTCTCAGTTATGTAATGCTAGTGATTTTGAGCCTAGTACAAAAGGTGATGCAAAAAGTTTATTAGACCTGATTGGTAATTTTGAGTTCATACTTGGCATGGTTATTTGGTATGATATCTTATTTTCTATAGACAATGTGAGCAAGAAGTTGCAGTCATCATCCATGTGCATTGACTCTGCCTTGCAGCAAATTGAAGATATAATGAAATACTTTAAAAGCTACAGAAATACAGGGTTCGAATCTAGCTTGCAAATTGCAAAAGGACTTGCAACTGAAATGGGTGTACAACCATGCTTTCCAGTGAAGCGGCAAGGTACAAGAAAGAAACAATTTGATGAATCTGATTGTAGTGAGGAAATATTACAGGCCGAGAAGAATTTTGAGGTCAACTATTTTTTTGGTAATTGTTGATATGGCGATAGCCTCAATCACAAACAGATTTGAAGAACTCCAAGTGTTAAAAGTATATTTGAGTTTTACTAAGCTCAAGAACCTTGACGTCGTTAGATGATATCAAGCTTACAGAATGTTGCACTAAATTTGATAAAACTTTCTCTTTTCATGATTCATCTGATATGGACTTAGATGATCTAAAATCTGAGTTGAAGGTTCTGCAATTGACTTTGCCTGATAGACAAATGTCTGCTATGGACATTTTTGAGTTTGTTAGAGAAGTGGACAGCTATCCTAATGTTTGCATTGCTTATCCACTCTTGTTCACTATGCCTGTAACTGTAGCATCAGCTGAAAGAAGCTTCTCAAAGTTGAAGTTATTGAAGAATTATTTGAGGTCAGTAATGGCTCAAGAAGGTTAAATGGGTTGGCAACATTGTGTATTGAGAAGGAGCTGCTGAAGGATATTGATGTTGACTCTATCATCACCGACTTTGCATCAAGGAGTGTTAGAAGAAATTGTTTCAAGTGATCCATATATTTGTATGTCATATTTTGCACTTATGAATGTGTCATAATGAATTGTATTGATGAAGTAAAGTAATGTACCTGCAGGTGACATATTTTCTTGTTATGCTTATCACCAACGGGGCCTCATTTTCTGCATGGCACCGGGCTACAAAAATGTCAGGGCTGGCCCTGGCACGGGTATGAGAGATAATAAACTTGCATGTCCTGTTGAGCCACGATATATACATCATCTCCTGGACAGACGGATGACTGTCGAATTTCAACTAGCCCAAGATTGGGGGTCTGTCTAACTGCTTTCAAATCAAACCAATTGTATTTGAAAATAACGGGATTAAGAGGTTTGCAACCATGAAACGGGAGTTCATATATTTCTTTAATTCTTCCATAATACTCGACCTCATCAAGGCCGGCCGTAAAAACTCTAGAATTGGTGGTTGTTTGATTTGGACGATTCTGCTCGTAGCTTGTTGTGTGATAGCGATATCCGTTGATGTCATAACTGGTAAATGACCTGACCCTATTGGCACAGCCATCGGCAACCTGTCTCAACTTGGCACTCATGGATGCATCGGTTTGGCTCTGCAAGTTCAAACAGGATAGGTCATTACAAGGAACTTTTAATATCAAAATATGTACGAGATAAATTACAAATTACCTTCTATTTGCACCAAGAAATGAAATCTGGCATTCCATTTCCCGCGCCTTGTCTACGTAAGGTTTCAACTTTGTTCGGTGAAGGTTCCCTTGAACCATGCCAGAATTGTTAAATAAATTCCCTGTACCAACGAGGAACAAGAGGTTGGATGCTGAAGAGTGACTACTCAAGAAGAAGTTTGATTGAGAACTTACCCCTTGCACGACTTCATTTCAGAAAGGTTGGTCTTGTAGGTCTCAAGGTCTTGTAGGTCGCATTGCTTGCACTTTTGAGTTGCCCTCAGAAAAGGTTGAGGTTCGATTCATTTTCACCGGCATTGTAACGAGGGGGTGGATTCATTTTCGGAAGGTTGTCAGGATAGTATCCCAATTCGTCGTTCGATTTGACTCGAATATCCTTTCTTAACTCTATGAACCATCTTCGGAGATGGTCCGGTTTGTAAGGGTCACACATGAAATATTGCGCAAAAACTTATCAACTATCTAACACAAACTTCATGTGCCATAGCATGACATCCTGCCAAGTCTCATGATTTTTAACACTCGTTTTCATTTTATAGAATTTTTGAACAACTAGATCACAAGTTGGTGGTCTCGTATCACGGAAAAAGTTTTTGAAAGTTTATTTAATTGCATATATAAGGTTCACCATGGATCCAATGTCATGAATGTATATAATATTTGATTTCATTGTATAACATTATTCGTCTCCATAGTTCAAATTGAAGTTATTCGAGAAAATATTATTAAATGAAATAAATCAATTAGAAGTAACAAACTGAATAAAAAAACTAAATTTCAACATGAGTAGCATTTATTGTAAGGAGAGAGGACAAAAACATTGGTGGTTGAGGAAGTAAAAAAAATTAAGTTTGCCGAGTGTCCATGATAAACACTCGGCAAATAGTTAAGTTTAACGAGTGTCCTTGATAAACACTCAACAAAAAGATAGTCTTACCGAGTGGTAGGAAAAACACTTGGTAAATATTGTTGTTTGTTGAGTGTCCTAACATCCGACACGCCAACGATGGATGCCGTTAGCATGTGATGGGCACGTGTTGTGATTGCCGAGTGTGTTTGTTTTGCCGAGTGTCCTCTCAAATGCACTCGGCAAACATTGAGTTATACCGAGTGCTTCTTGTTTGCCGGGTGCTGTTCGAGTGGCACTTGACAAACATTCTCTTTGTCGAGTGCCCGATGGAATTCTCTCAGCAAACTCACAGACACTCGTTGGTTTTTCCGGTTGTGATGCAAAAAGGAGCTGCTAAGAGCCCAAGTGTGGTGCGAACAGGGGCGAGCAACACGCGAGAACGCATGTCTTTGGTGCAGGGAATTTTTCAAAAGGTCTGGTCTCATATGGGAAAAAGTCCTTCATTTTCATATGAACAAAAGTCCTCTATATAGGAAAAAAATCCTTTCGAAGTAAATCCTCCAAAATTTCTATGTAAATCCACCATTCCAAAGAAAGCTTTCTTATTAGTCATATAACGGATGAACTTACACCTATGACTTTCTTTGCTGCCTTTGCTACTGATGCTGCTACAACCCAAAACTGATCGACAGAGAGCGAGTAACATCGATCCCTGTAGCACACCTGGACAAGCTGTCCACCGACCCTCGACGCACTCACCATCAGGGGCATGGCCGGGGTGCTCCAGGCGTTCCTCATGGGCCTGCTTCATTTCTTCGTGCCACGGAGGCGGACCGCGCGATGCTGCCTCGTCAGTGGGTGAAGCAATTGGCTGCTGCAAAGACGCCAACTCATGCTGTGCAGTCTTGAAGTTGGACGCGAAAGAAAGATTTCAACGAGTTCAAGTGAAAAATAGAGGCAAATATGTTGGTGTTATGTAGCCATGTCGCGACTACATGTGTGATGTGTCTCATGGGAGGAAGATGGACGTGGACGAACAGTTGTGGCGTGACCTCGCGCCAGGATTTCAGCCGTGTGTTTTGTTCGCGAATCGCGATGCACATCATCAGCGTGCCACGCCGACACGTACACGCAGATCAAGCGTGTTCTGTCCACGTACCAACGAGATTGCTTGACATAATATGCTGTCCAACACGACTACGAACTGAAAACTCTGGAAGACGCACGTTGTGTTAACTTTCCTATTCCAGTTGGCAATCCTTAGCAAACACGACGAGAGCAATAACAACCCCGATCGTTCCGTGTAGCCAGCACAACGTCAAGCTATTCTATATCTGTACAAAGTTATTATTTCATCCTCCCTTCGCGCAGCCGAGAGGTTCGAGAACTTGGCAGAACCGATGACCATGGAGGAGCCAGCGGCCACCCATCAGAGCAGAAGCAGCGGAGCCTTGGATGGTGACGACCCCGACGACTCATACCCAGCATCATCACTCAACGGTGGAAACACAACACCGAATGAACAAACTGGATTTTCATGCTGTTGTGACGTGGACGTCGACATGGCCGAGATTCATCGACCGCGCAAGAGGATTACATTCCCCGCCGGTGTCATCGGCAGTGAGAGACTCTGCAACACCCTCGCCACCCTCGAAGCCACACCGCTGGTGTGTGTCTACATGAAGACGATGGTGGCGTCCGACCGAGATTACAGCCAGAACCGTCTGCTCATCTCATGCAAGAAGGAGAAGAATGGCGAGGATAAGCAGAGCCTTTTTGCTAATATTTTCACCGAGGAAGAGAAACTTAAGGTGCACCGTCAGGGTAAAGAGCCAACAGAGAGCAAGGAGGAGAAGATTGGCGAAGAAGGATGTGACAAGGAACATGGCAATAATAGAAAGAAGCACGGCAAGAACAAGAGCAAGAAAAGGAAGCGCGACAGGAACAAGAACAAGAACAAGGGCGAGGACGAGACGCCAGAGGAGGAGACCAACGACGAGAAGCAGCAGCAAAAGGATAAAGAGGAGGAGAGGGGGCTGGCCGTGCGGGCATACGACCGCGACGGCCGAGAGTACGATCTCAGATGGAGGTTCCTGAACAGCAACAGTGCCTACCGGATCATAGGGCGACCCTGGAAACTCTTCCTCCAAAACAACAGCCTAATCGGAGGCATTGAGAGGCAGAAGCGACGGAAAATATCACCCGGGGAAGACGGCGGAGAGAGTCCGATCACGATCAGCAGCTCGCCGGAGGAGGAGGCAAACGGTGAGCACCAGGAGAGATACGACGCCGACGTCGTGCGCATCCAGCTCTGGGCGTTCCGGTCGCGGAAGCTGGAGATCGGGGAGGACGGCCACCCGGACGGCGCGCTTGGGCTTGTTCTGCTGCATCACCGAGAAGGCGAGGATGCGCAGCCGGTGTTCGCAGAAGAAGACATGGACTTGGACGCACACGGCAATACCACATCAATTGATGCCGATATTGTGCATGATAAGGGCATGACGGACGTGGCAGGCAAGCCGGACGAGCCGGCACCGTGGTCAGTGGCCCGTGAGGCAAGGCTCAGTCCGGTAGAGGTGTTCCGTGCACAGTCGCTGCTCCTGCTGAAAGTAAGAGATTGCAAGGAGGAGACCCAGCTGGATGCTGCCAACTGCGTGTGCAAGCAAGGGTCCGATGCAAATGCACCTGTTTTGATCCATTCCAGTTCAGTAGGCGCTCAAGTTCATTCGGCAAGTACAGATTCTTCTGTGCCCAACATGAATTGGTAGCTAGCCATGTTCATAAAAAAAAAAGAGTTGGTAGCTAGCCAGCGTAAAACTAGCATGCTAGTATACTAGTATTACGTTTTCGGAGGATTATTAATTCCTCTACGGTACTTGGGACATATTTCACATCCGCACAGAGCTCTGAGAAAGTTATAGAGGTGGATATATCTATAACTTTAATTGGGTACTTCGTCCCGGGTGTTATGTGAAACTCTCCTCTTTCAATTTTTGTCAAAAATAATGGTTTCATTGGCCCGCTTCATATTATATATTATTAAATTCAAAATTAAATGCATAAAGCAAGAACCTCGTTGATTTTAACCGGGTCAGTCGTATACCTGGTTTCCAAAACATCAGAAAAATCCAAATAAAGATTTAAAAGTTTATATAAAATTCAACCACTATATCACATGATTTTAATACAAAAGTTACACAAATTTCAAAGTCACTAGCTCCTTAATAAAACATAGAAATCAGACATATCGAAGGAATGACGGTGAGACATCTATGGGCGTGAGACATGATGACATCGGAATTTATTCAAGGCCACACCATCGCCATTCAAGGTCACTAGCTCCTTAATAAAACATACAAATTTCAAAGTCACTAGCTCTACAAAGAAGAGAGGAATGTGGAATCAAGGGGTTCACAATTTACGAGTTTAGGGCAGGGTTCAAAAAATCAGTGAAACCGGCCGGTTAACCGGAGAATCGGTCGGTTAACCGTTTAGTTACAGTAACTAATTACGGTTAGCCGGGCGAAACCGGCCGGTTAGCGTGACCGGCCAGGACCGGTTCTCCGATTAACCGGAATAACCGGCCGGTTTCAGCCGGTTCTTAAAACCTTGGTTTAGGGTTCAATTTGCATTGGCAAAACAAGTCATTTCATCTCAAGTCAACAGAGTCGACTATGAGAATTCCATTTTGAAGTTTGTGACTGGTACCAGCCTCCACCTGACACACCTGAAAATTCGGAAACTTACCGCTGAGATTTACTTCACAGTTTTGCCTGGCTTTCTCCGTAAAACAATAGGACCATATGTCTTGACACCACATTGGCAAAAAAAAATTATATATTAAGATTTAAAATGATTTGATTTGATGTGTTTGGAAAAAAAATCCGTACAAAAAACAATGTCAGAGGTCAGAGTAAACACAATATTTTGATAATTTCAGTAATACTGTTGAATAAGTTTAAATATTTTCCAAAATAAAAGGCATAAACTCATAAGAAATTTTCTTCTATCAATAAAAAAAAGATTGTTATCTAAAACAGTTCATATTGATAAATGTAGTCAACAGTAAAATTTTAGGCATTACACTACATACAGCCGATGCAGAAACCTTCGCCTGTTGTCGTGGCATCATCATCAGGAAGGCAGGAACCAAAAAGGACTTAATTAGGGGAGCAAACGCGAATAGGGAAAAGAGAGGTAAATAATTAAGGGGATTTAGCAGCGGCGGGCGAGAAATGCGCGTGGAGACCAGAGAACGGAAACGAGCCCGGACTGGAGTCAGATAATTATTACTGACATGAGAAGAAAGGAAAGTCCTGAACTTACGAGACTTGCGCCGCCTCCAACTGGAGTTCCGCATTAAAACCGCAACGCACCAGTCTCGAACTCCTTCCATACACTTTGTGTACATATATGTGACGCCTTACTTGCCTTGGTCGACACGAACACGACATCGGTCTCACGCCATGACGACGGGAGGAGCATCGACGTTCACGATCACGATCCCGCGCCGGCGGAGGAGCGCCGGGGCGGCCGCGCTGCCGCGCCAGGTGGAGGAACCATCCGCCGCTCACGGCTCCGACGCGTCGCCGTCCAGCAATCTTGTAGGTCCGGCGCCATCGCCGGCGAGCAGAAACAAGGAACCCATGCTTGCCGTGGAGGAGGAGGAGGAGCGGCGCCGTCTTCTGAAGGGTAAGATGCTGGCGGCCGTCGACGAGAGGCCCCCTCGCGCGAGCGCCGGCGCTGGTGGTCCTAATAAGCTCATGGGCGACGCCATCCGGTGCCACGTCGTCGCCGGTAACAACAACGCCTGCTCCAACAACAACAACAACAATAACAACAACAAGAAGCGCAAGGACCACCGCGGCAGCCGCAGCCGGCCGTTCTGGTTCGGCACGGGGCCCGACGGGCAGTCCACGTCATCGGCAGGGTCCGAGACGCCCGTCTCCCTGGCGACCCTCCACGTGGCCACCCCGCGGCTCCGCGCCACGCTCCGGGACCTCGGCGCCACCGACCCGACGCGCGTGTACGGCAAGATGATGTCCTGTAGCGACCGGATGATGCAGCAGTGCCGCCTGCTCATGTCGTGCAAGAGCTGGCGCGCCGACGCGGACGGGCCGTTCCCGCTCGACGCGCTGCTCACCGGCCGAGAGAAGGAGGCGGCGCGCGGCGCGGGGCTGGAGGTGCTCGCGCTCGACCGCGCGGGGGAGGTGTACGACGGGATGAAGTGCAAGTACCTCCACAGCAACAAGGGGTACCGGGTCATCGGCCAGTGGGGCGATTTCCTCAAGGGCACCGGCCTCGTCGCCAAAGGTAGTGGTGGTGGTGGTGGTGCCCGGGCCAACGACGTGATGATTGACCTGTGGCTGTTCCGGTGTCCCGGAGGGAGGCTCGGGATCGTGTTTCTGCATTACCGGAAAGGCGACGCGGCGCATGCCGACGCTGCGTTTGAGGAGGAGATGGGGAAGCCGCCGCGGAAGATCAGGCGCCGAGGGGGCGCTGCGACGGAAGACGACGACGTTGTTGTCATGGAGGACGATGGTTATGATGGAGTAAGAGAGGAAGAGGCTGCTGGTGATGCTCACGGAGAGGCCGCACCACCACTAGCTTCTTCACCAGGCACCATCGCTGCAACAACGGTGGAGGAAGAGGAGACTGGCTCAGAGGAACAGGCGGCAGTAACTTTGGCACCTGATCACGCCGATGATGCAAATGACGACGAGGAGGAGCCTGGTGCACGCGGCAAGGCGACCTCACCATCATACGCCGATGATGGTGCGGCAAAGGCGGCGGAGGGTGGTAGCGCCCCGTCGTCGTGGGAAGCTGATGCACGGGGCAAGGCGCTGGATGTGTTGTTGTCGAGCTGTAAGCAGGACGTGTTGCAGGCCGCGGAAACGCTCATGGAGATGTCTCGAGGCGTTTGGTAAATTTACTTGGTTATTATCGTGCATTTTTCAATATCTAGCTCAAACCGTACCAGCATTAACTACCAGACATGTACTACATGATACATTCTCGACGTCCTAAGGATTGAGTTACTCAGTCCATATATATCTATCATGGAGGTAAATTCTATGCTTATGAGCTGTAAAACGGTGGGTGTGCAGCACCTCTTTTGATTCGTGACACATGTCCACTCTTCCATCTCGAAGCACCTCTGGGCAATCAGCTCGGCTCCATCGATCTATGAAGCCGATGGGAAACTGAAACGTCGCAATCAGGCATTTAGCTCAATGGTAAGTGACTCAGTAGCATCTTCTATATCCCGGTTTCTATTTCTAGTGGAAGCAAAATTTTCAAACTAGGTTAAAAAAAAATTCTCTCGCCTCTCTCTAATTCTAAGCTTGTGTAAAACCCTGTCTAGAGCCAATTGGTACGGGTATTGCTCCTAATTTAAAAACCGGTGCACTATAAAGTTTTCACACAGGCTTAAAACCATGTCAGGAGAAGGATGCAGGTAGGGGGAGGGGGAGGAGGGATTGAGAATTTTCTATATCTACATAAAAATGTCTTTCTTCTCAATATAATACCGTTGGGGCGGTCTTTTCTCGATAGGTCTTTTTTTTTGAGAGGTGGAGGGAACTGAAACGTCTTCCCAAACCAGATCGAGCCGGCTTACCTCCTTCCAGCCAACGCCAGCAATGGCGCTCTCGTCCTCCGGAGGCTTTGTAACAGGCGCATTCGTAAATTATCTGCAAGCGGTCCTCAAGGGCTGCTGCAACTATGTCTAGCAATAGTGAGGGTGAAGCACATTAACTTCCATAACTACCTTCAATCAAGCATGCTGAAATTCCACTTAACCCCTTCATCTTTTTTGGGTTTTGTTAACCCCCTTTTTCCCGAAAACTGGTCCACTATTCACCTTTGGGCTGTGTGCAATTATCCTAGATTTGTGACATGGACTCAACATTTGGGTAATTTTGCTCTTTCGACAGCCCAAATACGCCGTCATCCATCATGGGTGGGAGGTAGGGCAAGGTCCGTCAAGTTGTTTCACATCAACACTGACGAGGTCCTCTTGCTTACCATGTTGTCATTTCTTCCACCATCTACATCGATACCGCTGAGCTGCTGTTTGAGTTTATCTTGCTAAGATGGTTTGGAGCATATCGCTTTTGATTCAATTATTTGTTTGGCTCTTGTTGATCTGTCCAATCACTTATGGTTTAGTTCTGCTTTCGTGCAGTTGTTTATAATATATCACTTTAGGTGTTCTTGAACGTGCTTTTTGCATAGCAACGTACTCCCTCCAGGGATTGACTCCTTGATATGTTAACTCATATCCTAAACGACCATAATTTCAAAACCAGAGCGAGTACTTAGGAATCCACCATAAATAGACACCCTAAAGGTGAATAATTATTAATAAATTGGTTGTTTAGTAAACCAAATAAAATATATATTCAGAGGTTAAGTGGACTCTTGATATACTTCAGGGGAGTAAAATAGACTGCTAAAATTTCGGTGGATCAATTAATCCATGTTCAACGAATTACTCAGTGCTGCAGTAAATCCATGTACTAGTTTCAGCTGACAATCAATTACACTTTTAATATCAGGAGCGTTAATACTATTTTACTCGCTTATTTTGTTCGAGTGAGTTCATTTTCCTCGTGTGTACTAGCATGCACGGTTATTCACATAAAAGACTTGGGAGTGTAGCGCCACTAGCTGCTAGTGGCAGCACTCCGCCCTTAAAATAATAGCGAATTGCTTCAGTATCATTGAAAATTTACCTAATTTCCTCTGTGTCATGGAAAACGTCGAAGTTCATCTATGCCGTCCTTTAAATATTCATGTCCTGAGCTCCAGGGGCCTTATTTGTTTGATGTTAAGCCAAGCCTCGCTATTTGGGAGCCATGCCTTCACTGACCAGGCTCTGCAAACGTAATAACAGTTTGTTTGGTTGTCTGTATTTATCCAGCTTGGCTACTGATATAAGTTTGTTTGGTTACCCACAAAAACATTTTGCATGACAAAAAATATTATGAATACATACCATTATGGTTTTTATTTTGTATAAGTATGTTTCTGTAGTTGTTAGTTTATCTTCTTAAACATAATTACTTTAAAAACACTTATATAATAATCATCTACTTAATCCGTCATGAAGCCATGAAAAGGATCTGACTCTAGCCTCTTGAGGTCAAGACCGGAATGTATTTTCTCCATTACCTAAAAAACGCCGTGAAAAGGATTTCATTTGTAGCTTTTGGGAGCCAAACTCAGCTGGTGGTTTTTGCATCTGCCCAGCTAGACTCTGCTCAGCCTCCAAGCAACCAAACAGCCATAGGCTGCATCTCGAGAGCCTATAGCCAAGGCTGCCAGTGCTAGTATACCCAACCAATCAGCCTCAGGATTCATATAACCGGAAAATCGGTTGGTTAACTAGATAAACAATCACCTTACCATTTTGCTATTCAGTTTTCTCGGTTAACCACCTAGTTGACGAAACCAACCCAAACCAATTTTCTAATTAACCGTCCGGTTTCTACCGATCATGTAAACCTTGATCAGCACCCAGTGATGGGTGACGCATGTATCGCACGGCTAGATTGTCTGGTTATTACTGGGATGGGATGACATGGTTGTAAGAGCATCTTCAAAAGATCCTCATAACATTGTCCCCAAAAACATGTTGTTGGGAGTAATCAAACCAATACGAGGGAAAAGTTTTCTCTCCTACTCTAACAATCTCCCCTAAAAAAGAATAAAAAATACTTTTGATTGGGCCATGTCAGCATTTGAGGCCACATGTGTATTAATTCTATTGAGAAAACAAGGATTTGGGTCCCCAATTGTTTCCCCATTTATAGCTTCAAATGAGGGGAATTTAGGTGCAACCAAAATATTGGGGGAGGTTCTAGGATCCTGTTGGAGGCGTGTTTTTGATCTAAACCCCAATATTTTAGTTTAGGTGAAATTTTTGGATGTATTTTGGAGATGCTCTAAAGTACGCCAACTAGAGGGAATGTGCGGACGTGGGAGGGAGGAGTATATATTGGAGCAACTGCAGTAGCAGCAGTGAACGTTGCTGTTGTGTGAACTTCTCACTTTTCTTTAAGGCCACTAATTTCGTATGCAACTTTTTTTTTGTTGTATGGAGCTATTAGTAAAAAAATTCTTACATTTGTAGAGCTTTTTTTTTTAAGGAAAAGCAATGATCCAATTGTTGAAAAAAACCCTAGGATTTCACATTCAGCATGACTAGAATAACTATTTTCAACAATGGGCTGTAAGCGGCCTTAGTGGTGGGCATAGAGTCTGTCACAAATATGCACTTCTCAAACAACAAGGGCTCACAAAGAGCAACTTGGTCTTAAGCAAAACAATCCCTTGAACCTCTCAAAACCTCGGTTTCACTAGAGTTGCCCTTACAACTCCAGCGAGGTGAGCACAAGACCTCTGTTGATGGTCCTTAAATGCCAAATCGGACCGTCAAATCCCTACATAAAGTATATCAAAAGAATAGGCAACATAGTGGTAGGAGTAGTTTATTATTAACAATTTCTACAAGTATTGGTGAATAATTATATGCATGTAATTTATCCATGTATCATAGGTAAAGCACAAGTAATTAAAGGAGGAAACACACTTTGGACCAATCAGAGGACAACACATGGATCAAATAGCCCACTCGTAGCACCAAACCAACATACAACATGCCTAACACATGAAGGGGTCAAGGGAGGCCACCGAACAGTGAGCCAGAAGAGCAAGGGGGCCTCGGGCCCCACCCATGTTTGGTCGAACAGACCTGTTCAGCCAAATAAGTAGTGGGCCAAATGGGGCCCAACTTCGTATGGCGGTTTCCCATTGCATTTCCTACGTCGGTTCCCCTTGTTAGTGCTGCAATTAACGCTTCAGTAATTGTCTTTAGGCCCTATATAAGGAGGGGAGTGACTCCACTCCAAAACACACAAGAAGAGAATTAGAGTTCTACTCCAAAGGTGTAGCACTACTTAGTTAGTGCTAAAAAAAATAGGTAGAGAATGAGTGAGAGTTTGGGGAAGCGACAGGCTTGTCGACGATCTTCCCCATGTTTGTACCTTGACGGATGCTTTTCTTTTCAAGTAAGTATTTCTGATTCCTCTTTGGTATTTAAATTTCCTATTTAAGTAAGTTCCTTTCTTTATTGCTGATGAGATTATCGCTCTATTTAGTTAGAGTGTCTTAGTCTTCTATAAGGATGGTACCAAGACTTTGATAGTAATTGATAGTGTAGATATAGTGTCTAGACTAGAGGATACCTTTATTTGCCGTGTGCCCCATGGCTTATAGAGGTGGTGAGAACCCTATCCAACCTTAGTAATCCTCCACGTTCGAGTATGTCATAGAGCTATTGGCCAAAGTTGCTTGTAGATGCAGGGGTAAGTCGGTGCCTGAAGTAAGCAATTAGAGACTTAACCTCTCTCATTATAGGATCCTTAATTTTAGGAATCCTCTCTACCCTTTGCTTACCATATTCTTGCAACCCTTGGATAGATTAGTTCAGAAGATTGGTGCACACATGTTCCCTGTGATTCGATAACCTGGAATACTCCTAGATGAAGTGCTACATCCATATCCATGCGCTCGTGGATTTATCTATAATCGTAAGAAATATCAACAACCTCTTACAAGAACAACCTCCCTTGTTATGGATATATTGTTCATGAATGATTGAAAGATCTTCATAGTTGATAATCCAAAATATGATTTTTGATTAATTACCAAAACACTTAATAAACACCTAGATAAGCTCCCCCTGAGCAAAAGCATACCACATAAGAAAACAATATGGGAACTTTAGGCAAACCAACATAGTTCATCACGTCTACAAACCAAATATTCAAGTGCAAACCAATATTACAAACCAAGATTAAAATAAAATGCAAATGACATAGTTTAACAAATGCATAAATAGATATATATGAGAAGAATGCATATGGGGTGCATGAATTTGAGATCAAGGTCCAATCCATCCCAACTTTGCCAATTTCTCAAAATCATCTCAGTCTTCATATTCTCATCACCCTTCCTTCATACTACTCCCCCATTTGGCATCAAATTGCCAAAAGGATCACTCATCCGTAGGCGGAGGCGGTAGAGGATGGTATGGATAAGGCATGTACCAAACAGAAGGAAGTGGACATAGGAACAAGTGGTACATGTGCTTAGTGAAGCCATGAAACTTCTGCTGCAAGCCCTAAAAGTTTTATTGAATCGTGTTGTAGTTTCTGCTTATAGTTTGAAACTGAGTTGGCAACGCATTCACATCAGTGCGCATAGTGCCAATGTTCTTATTCATAGTGCCAAAATACTGCACCAATGTCTCATGATATTGTCAGGCATAGGAAGAGTGAAAAGCTGCCATACCAGCTTGAATATATTGCTGGACTACATTCTGAATTTGAGGAAGAAAAGTATTCTGGACGTCTTATGGAGGAGGAGCCCATGGTTGCCAGGGATCAATAGGAGGAGCATCCTCATGCTCGTGCTCATCTCCTTGTGCAGCAATGTCATCTTGTTGATTTGATGCGTCTAGAACAACTTGAAGAAGCATTTGCTTGGTTGCAGAAAATGGCTTGTAACGTGAGTGAGCATTCCTACAGGTCCACACCATAAATTGTTTCTTCCTAAGAGTGACATGATGTAGGGAGCACAGTAAAGAGTGTACTGTGTGTTTGTTGAGATTTGCTCAATATACTTAAGCATGAAACAAATCACATCAATCTTGCGACCGCTCATGATGTGATGGATAAAGTTCCAAAAGAGATCACAAATTACCTCCTAATTTCCACTTTTAGGGTACATGGTCATTCCTAGAATCTTATTCACAAGAGCAGGCATAATCTTCAATCCTACGACATGACCAAGTCTTTCTTGATTTGGATGATAGTAAGCTATCCAATCACTTTCTGGAAGATTCTCCTCATTCACAGATCCCTTACAACATCTGAAAATGATGCAGCAATTTTGTTGGCCTCAGCAAATCCAGAATTCAGCAGTGTACTGGCAAGTGCTAGTAATCCAAGTAAGTTCTCGCTCTTCCCAGTCAAGTTCCATAGTGGCATAGAACTGCCTAATGATATTGTCATTCCAAACACACTTATGTTGCAGAAATTCATAAAGGTCAAGGGATTGAAATAGAGGAATCATCGACCTTATGGAATCAAATTGAGCAACGTACTTCCCATCAATCCATTTGTGTGAGAAGACATTTTGGTTCACTAGGTGCCCAGGGAATGCATCAAGATGTACCTTAGTGTGAAATTGACAAACTTGAGAACCAACACCATGATCATGGGCATTTGTATCAAGAGCCCTAACATATTCAACCAATCCATCATTTCTTTAGAATATTCCACTAGGTTGGATCAAATTCCTCATCAACATTACTGGCATCTTCCATTTCAATAGCATTATGTAAACTACTTGACCATTGGCATAAAAAAAACCCAAAGGTATGAATTTTTTGGTGATTGAGTACCAACATGCAATGTGTGCTAACATCTACATCTAGTGTTGTGAATGTAGAAACAAATTAATTATCTTCACGTGATCTCGGCGATCGGTCGCCTTGGTGATTGATGTGGACTCGGTGGATTGCCATGACGATCTTGATGAGGAGTCGCAGTGATGGAGACGAATCAAGGCTAACGACAGCTAGGTTCAACTGTGTTGTGATCACTTGACTAGATTGAAGGCTAGAGTCCATCGGGAAAAACAAACTATCAAGAGGGAACAAGTCATTCTCTTAGGTCTCACTAGTGTTAAGAGTGTTGGGATGCTTAGTGAGTCTCTTGGACACTAGAAGAGGCAATGGACAGACAGATTGACCAAGGTTAGGAAGCTAGGAATGAAGTTAAGAGGAAAATGAAGTTTCAGCTTCATGGATACATCGTCGTAAGGTATGGCAAGGTCACCGTAGGGTACAGTGAAGGCTAGGAGTTACTCAGAGAGGGAGTGAGGCAGCGGTGGTCGTCGTATGGTCAGAGATATGTCATCGTAAGGTACTGTTAGAAGAAGATGGCGTACAAGAGGGATGGACTCTTTGTACATCAAATATGTGGTAGTCACTGTAAGCTGTGGAGATTGAGTCACCGTATGTTACGGTGAGTGCCACAGTTATGTATAGAGCCTGCAAGTCTCTGGATTGAAGCGCAGAGGTCACCATATGGAACGGTGAGGTCGCCCTAGGCTTCAATAAGAAATAAGCATAAGAAGACTAGAAACAAAGAATGTTTCTTTGGAAGCTATGGCGCAACTCACCGTAAGTTATGGTGGACCATATGAAAGTTATACAGAGGGGAAGTGCCTTTATGTGGATTTTCAGGGATCACCGTATGTTGTAGGAGACAGTCACCATAAGGTACGATGACTCAGAGAGACAGAACGCAAATGGTTTCGTGAAGGCTACAGTGCGGTCGTCGTAGGATACGGTGGCCCTAAAGGAAAATTATACAGAGAGCGAGTGCCTCTATATAGATTTTCAGAGGTCATCGTAACTTGGAGAAAGAAGCCACCATAAGTTTCAGTGACCTAGCCATTCAACGAGTCGTGCTGAAGTTTGAATACTTCAAGGTCACCATATGTTATGGTGATAGGTCACCGTATTGTACGGTGGTTGATTCCACAGCAGTCAGCTTTTTGGCAATGACTAGTAGAAAGGTTGAAGCCTATAAATAGTTGTTGCCTAGATCATGGAGAGCTCTCTTGGACGTTTGGATTGCTGGAGGAATCAGTAGAGAGACAAGAGAAGAAGAGAGCACACTTTTGCAAACATTTGAGAACTATCTTTGAGTGTCAAGAAGAGTAACAAGAGCATCCCTTCGTCTCTAGCCTATGGAGCTTGTAGAGAGTGTCTAGTGTTGTTAGTCTTGGTCTATGGTAGGGCCTAGACCAGTTAGGTGGCGGTGATGAAGCCTATCGTGACTAGTTGTGACGGTCGTCATATGTTTATACAAGGTTGGAACTCACCTTTGAAAAGAGCATCAAGAAGGGAGCACTCATGCTTGCACTAGGAGAGTGCAACAAGTTCTTAAGGGAGGCAAGCTTGTGCCTTGGTGGCAGCGGTTATGTGACCACGTATTCACATGGTGTGATGCAGGCTTCTGGTCAAGGACTCCACCTTTGAGTGGTTGGAGGGAGAGACATTCTGGCCGGAGTTGGTCCATGTTGACGGTCACAAAGTACCAAATCCCATCATCAAATACACGCATAAATGAATAAAAGTAAACAACCAACATAGTGGTAGGAGTTTATTACGAATGAATTCCACAAGTGTTGGTGAATATTTGCTTGCAGATGATTTACCCATATAATTAAGATAAAATCCTTGTCATCATAGGAGAACGCACACTTCCGGCCAATCAGAGAACAACACAAGGATCCATGGGCCCATAAACAGAGCAAACCGATATACCAGAAGGCGTAACACGTGGAGTGTCAAATGGGGACAGTGAGTCAGGGACCGGGAGAAGGCTGTGACTGAGAGGAATCAGTTGATGTTCGGCCAAACACCCATCTTCGGCCGAACAACATTAGGGCCCACTCGGCCCAGGCCTGCTCGAGGAGTGTCCCACCGTCTTTCCAAGGTTGGTTCCCGCACTTAGGGCGGGAAGTTACCGTCTTAGTTACGGACTTTGGGCTCCTATATAAGGAGGGGAGTGCCTCCACTCTCCACACACTTCAAGATTAAATTAGTGCCTCATTTCCAAAAGGCTTTAGCATTGCCAAAGTGCTTAGAAAATAGGGAGAGAGTGAGGGGAAGTCCAGAGGAGGAGTGGGCCTGTCCACCTCTTCTCCACGCTTGTACCTTGACGGATGCTTGCCATATTTAGTAAGTCTTCATGATTCCTTTCTTGGTATTTAAGTTTCCTTTTTAAGTAAGTTTTATGCCTAGTTGCTTTGCTCGCTTGCGCTCTATTTAATTAAAGACCTTAGTCTTATATCATCGTAGCTAGAGATTAAGGAAGAAAGCATAGACATGGTGTCTAGGTCGTAGGTTACCTTTGTTTATCGCGTAGTCCACGGGTCGCTTGAGGTAGGCAGTAGGTGGTGACAGTCCTATCTGTCCTTTGAAATTCTCCACATTCGGCTACGCGGTAGGCTCTTGGCCGGAATCATACGGTGGATGTAGGGGAAAACCGGATGCCCAAAGCAAGCAACCTAGTAGTACTCTTACCTTGATTAGGACCTTATAACCATTAGGAATTCTCTCTACCCAACGCCACATTTATCTTGGTGTCCTTGGATGAACTAGAACAGAAGATTAGGCACACACGTTCCCTGTGGATTCGATACCTTGAAATACTCCTAAGTGAAAGCTACTTCAGTATCCGTACCCTTGTAGATTTATTCTGTTATCATTAAAATACCCAACAGTCCAACAAGGAGTAGGGAAGGTGCCATCCTTCCAAGACATCGGGCTTAAAATGAGTAACCATTCTCTAAGTCCTCTCTTTACTTACCGTCTTTAATTTCACACTTATATATAAGTAGAGATAGGACTGTCATGGGCTAGCACGCTTGTTGATTGGCTTGGCACCGCTTGCATTGCATCATTCTACTAGCATTTTAAGGATCTTGGCTTAGTAGAATTACATAGGACTTGTCGTTTGTAGGTGGTGCTGAAACGGTTAGAAAAATTTGAGTTGATGAACCATCTCGGCCCAATTGACCCCCCTCTTGATACTCGTTGATCCTTACAAGTGGTATCAGAGCACTATTGCTCTTAATTAGGCTTTACTGTCTAGAGTAGGGGAGTCGGGAGAGAGGGGGAACATGCATATCTTTGATGGCGAGGACTACTCTTATTGGAAGGCCTATATGTAAGACTTAGAGTCCACTGATCCATTGGAATGGCAAGCGACAATTGGTGAAGCTCAAGCTAACCAAGCTGATGATCCCATCTTTGTTATGAACAACGCTCAAGCCAATAATTCCATTCTCATGAATTTCCAAGAATGTGTTTGCTAGATTGGATGTTAGTGCTAATGCTTGGGGCATTTGGTCTCAAATCAAGAATATTCATGAGGGCTTTCATGACGCAAAAGAAGAGAAGTTCTATGTGCTTAGGAATTGATTTGATTCCTTCAAGAAGCTCCCTAATGAGGAAGCTAACAATGTATATTCTTGCTTCCATGTTCTTGTGGAGGAACATAATGGATTTGGCCCAGACTTCAAGCTCAAGAATGATGATGTCAAGTGGAAGTTTGTAACGCTATTTCCAAGAAAATATGAGACAGTAGCCACTATCCTCATCAATAATGCCTTGAAGAACAAGACAATGGACAAGACCTTTAGCAACCTCACCTCATTCGAGAACTACAAGGAAGGCATGGATGATATGCAACCTTCAAAGCTAACACTTCAAGATGAGGAAGATCAAGCCAACAAGTGAAACACGAAGGAAAATATGAAGCAACTCTTGGAGGATGAGGAGGTAGAACTTGATGAAGATTTACTTGCTCTTCACATGAGGAGAATGAATTTCAAAGGAAGAAGCTCATCAAGAAAGAGTGGTGATTGATAAAATTGTGGCAATAGTGGGCATTTTATCAATGATTGCCCAAAGTCCAAGAAAGTTATGAGGAGGCAACGACACTCCTCAAGTGAAGCTGAAGATGAGAAGCCAAAGCCCAAGTATGACAAGAAGTACCCCCGCAAGAGAGAAGGCAAGTACAAGGGTAAATGCAAGGAGAAGAAGAAGTACTCACCGAAGGATTTCATCAGAGAATGGATTAGTGAAACAAGCGACTCTTCTTCATGATCTTGAAGTGAGGAAGAAGAAGTGGTGGGACTTGCACTAGTGGAGGATACTTCACCTCTTCCTCCACCACCCCTGTACTTCATGGCCAAGAACCAATATAGTGAAGCAAGTGACTCTTCAAGTGAATATTTGCATGTAGGTGACTTACCCACGTAATTAAGAGAAAATCCATGTCATCAAGAGACAAAGCATACTTCCGGCCAATTAGAGCGTAACATATAGATCCACGGGCCCATAAACAGAGCAAACCAACATTCTATGGTGCTCATGTGGATAACTGACAAAGGGGCCCACCTATCAGTGCCCCAGAGAAAGTGGGTTACGAAAGGCGCCGACTTATGTTCGGCCGAACAGAAAGTGGGCCCTTTGAAAGGATCTAGGAGTTCCAAGAGGGGGGCGGGTGAATTGGACAGTTAATGTGGATCATCAACTCAAAGAATTTCTACCAAATATTCCACCTTGCTAAAAAAAAGTCCTATGTAATTCTACCGAGCCAAGACCCTAGCAATTCTAGTGGTATGATGCAATACAAGCGACACCGAGCGAGTCAATTAAGCAAGCAAGCCTATGGCAGCCATATCCCTACTTACACACAAGTGTGGAATTAAAGATGGTAAGTAAGAAGGGGGTTTAGAGAATGCTCATTGATTTTTAGCTTGAGGTATCAGGAGGATGGTGCCTCCCCCTAGTCCTTGTTGGATCAACTCCCACCAGAGTATTGATTCCTCCCGCCACCAACCATGGAGTCCTTGCACACAAGCCCGTATCACTTTCGGAGTGACGGCATGGTCGCGTGACCACTGCTCATCGAGCCCTCGGTTCCTTGGGCATAATCTTCCCTCCCTCAAGGATTTGCTGCACTTTAAAGGTGAGTTTAAATCTTGTACAGACTTGTGACGGCCTTCACAACACATCACAATAACGATAGGCTAGATCACGGGCACATAATCGGTCTAGGCCTTGCCATAGACCAAGAATGTAACAACCTTGAAATAAAAAGAATGTGCATTTCATACCATAAGCATCATGTCATCATTTGTTTGTGAAAGCAATGCATTGTGATTTAAAAAAATTCAAGTTTCAAATTTAAAATCTAGTAAAATTTTGAACTCTTTTTAGTTAAAAAATAATATATAATAAAGTTTAGAATTTGAACATTGGTCAATAATGAAAAAATTTTAAAATATTTTTATCTGAATGTTCCGATAATTTTTTCACATTTTAGAAAGGTTTTTTTCGTTAATTTCTTGGAAGAGGGGCTTTTCTGCAAACCCTTGCATGTGGGACCCACCTGTCACACACACACTCTCTCTTTGCACCGCCGGCGCCGATGCCAGCGTTGCCACGCGCTGCATGCTCCGGGCGCCACGAAGCTGCTTGGCTGCCACGCTGGCCTGGAGCTGCCACCGAAGCCTGGGATAAACCCTGACCCGCCCCTGATCTCTTCCTTCCACTCTGGTTCTCTGAAAAAAAAAACATTCGTTCAACGCACCATTAACGACGCCACGAGCTCGAAGCTTGGTCTCCATCGCCCGAGTGCCTCCCCGGCTGAACAGAGACCGTATATCGTCGCGCGATACACTCCTGCTGCTCCCTATGGCTACCAATCGGACTCTCCAGCCCTAGCCTGCGAGATCGAAGCCGATTTCCGTTGAAGGACGAAGAAAGCTCTCTTCTGCCCCCTTTCTGGTTTCTTCTCTCTCGGTGAGTTAGACAACAATTCAGCTTAGGGGAAACTCCATTGAGTCTCTACGCACCCGGTGGTAAGGTTCTTGATCCAGTTCGACAAATTTTCTTGTCGGATTTTGCAATTCCTCCTGCCGCCGTCACGTTTCAAAGCCGCCCCATCGACGAGCTTGTTGTTTTTCTTCTTCCCGTCGACTAAAAAATCGACGCCAGCCTTCCTCAAGTTCCTCCGAGCTATAGAATCAATCAGAGTTGGGTTTTGTCTCTCTGTGCTACCCGCTAGACACCGCCGAGGTTCAACAAGCGCCACCACCCGCCGCCGAGCAACTGCCACTGAGCCGCCGCCGTCACCGACCCCCTCTTTGTGCTCCCCGTTCAGCGTCGCCTCTTTTGATGCCCTAGGTGGCCGAGCCGTCCCGGAAACGAGCTCTGGCGGCAGCGCCTCCGCGGCCTAGCCGCCGCTGCCAGGGGCGCCGCGCGCGCGAGCTCCCTGGGCAGGTGCTCCAGATCTTCCGCGGCGGGCGACTGTGTGGCACGGTGTGGCTGCACAGTGATTGGTTGATTCTATTTTTTTGACAAATTCCAGTAACTTGATTCATTCATAACTAATATTTTTGACCTCCTAAAATAGTGAAACCAGTTTGGTTAAACTCTAAATGTTTTTTCTATCACTTTATAAAATAAAAATAAATATTTATTTTCCATAATATTGGCATTTATTTAAGCATAGAAAATACTCTTTAATTTAGTAATTATTTTATTATTTCAAAGTTTTATGTTTTCTATATTAGATTGCATTAATTTATAATAAGTTATTTAAGGGTAATCAATTTTTGTTTAAGTGCGTTTAATCCCTCTTTATTAATAGGTGTAATTACTTTTAATTAGAAGGAAATAGTTCAGACAAGATAGTTAATTCGTGTCTTTCATTTATGCGAACCATCATGCATATTTCATTCATATCATAATTTAACTATACATTGTTGATCGATCGCTTCAAGCATCGCATTTTGCATTCATACATTTCTAGCACTAACTCACAGTATATCCATCAACTTATCCGGCATCATGACATTTTGGTAGCTTTTCAAGTGATCCTTCCACATGTCATGACCCGGCCTCGAATAGGATGACATCCTAACTAAGTACGGCCACTACGCAAGGTGGTTAAGCGCTATAATGAGCACTTGACTCTGATACCAAGTGAGAGGGGGAGGGAGGGTTGAATCGAAAACTCGGTATATGTACCAAATTCGCCAATTCCTAAACCAAATACTCAAAAAACTTCTATAACAATTCTAGTGGTGACCATACAAACAAGATAATAATCCTATGAAAGGAGCAATAACTTAAGCAAACTAGTGAATCACACAAGACAATACAATTCCTATGCAAGGTAGTATTCAAAGACACGTGAAAGATAACAACAAGCTAGCAAAGGAGCATGCAAGTCTACAAGGTAATCAACAAGGGTAAGGTAAACACACAAGCATGAGTAGCACGGTATGTAAATGCGAAAGGTAAAGCATCCAAGTAAGAAGTAGAGTAAGAGATGACTCATGATTTTTTTTCCGATGTCTAGGAAGGATGGCACTTCCCCTTACTCCTCGTTGGACCACTCCCGCTAGAGTGTCGGTCCCACCCACGACCAAGTGGAGTTCTCGCATAAGAGCCCGCAATCACTCCTGGAGTGATGACACAGTTGTGTCATCGCTGCCAGCAAGGCACGAGCCCATCTCTCGTGAGAGCTTGCCGGACTCTCCGATCCGACATGGACGCTCACTATCAATACCCCATTCAACGGCGGGCTCAAACCGTGTACAAATATGTGATGGTCTTCACAACCAATCATGATAGGCTCGATCATCGACAACTAAATAGTCTAGATCTTACTATAGACCAAGAGTAACAACCTAGATCACACCCTCGAGGACAACCTAGCCTTAGATGTATATAGATACTCAAGTTAATCTCTCTAGCACTCTCAAGATATTCAATATCTCCTCCTAGTGCTTCTCTCTTTTCCTCTTTGCTCCGTACTGATGCTTCCAGCTATCCTATGGGCCAAGAGGGGTCTCCAAGACCCCAGCAACAAGTTTATATATAGGTTTCCAACCTCAAATTAGTCGTTGCTCCACAAAACAGCCTTCCGGACGCATAGATCGGACAGTCCGATCTCTATCCAGACCAGACAGTCCGGTCTCCCCCGGACAACTCCTATAGAGTTGTTGCTCTTTTGTCGGCTGCTTCCGGACTGTCCGGTCTCTATGGTTCATGTTCATTCCAGAGCCGTTGTAAAACTGCTTCCTCTCTGTCTTGTTCACATCCATACAGACCGGACGGTCCAGTCGCCATGGTCTTCGCGCTGACAGATTCCTCGCAGCAAGTCTTCTCTGATCTGAGTCTTCCTCTAGTGTCATACAATCTTGTCTCCATGACCCCTCTGTCCGGTCTCTATCTCCAGACGCTGAAACTCCTCGTCCTTGCTTGATTTCATTTTCTGGCTTCTTTCAATAGTTCCTTGGCCTCTCCACTGTCGCCTAGTGCCTTGTGATTTCACTGAGCATCTATGTACATCACCGACTAGTATGAGCTAAGAGATATGACCTAGACCCCCTTGATAGTTCGGTTTTTTCTATGGACACAAGCCCTAACATCTAGACACGTGTTCCAAACACTTGCTCCTAACTTGTCCTTAGCCTTGGTCCATCTCCATCAACCCTTGGACTCCATCAAGCTCATCATGCTTCCATGTTTGTGGTCATTGTCATCAATCACCAAGGCAACCGCCAATAATCATCATTAAGTAGAAAAAGTTTCTATGCGCACAACATACGTATAGACATTAGTCATATTTCATGCTTGTCATTCATCACCAAAACATTCATACCTTTAGGGTAACCTCAATGGTCATGAACCTTACCATCTCCCCCGTTTTGGTGATGGGTGACAATCCACTACTCATAATGATCCAAAAACAAACAAGTCCCGAAAGGATAAGAAGGAAGGGATAAAAGACTCGAACAAAAATAAGGAACCAAGAGAAAAGATAGGTTTGAAAGGATTACCTTGGCCCTTACCTTGGAAGTAGTCTCCCCCTTGGAATGTGCTAGGTGTTGAAGAAGAACTATCCAATTTTGTGGCGCATTAGTTGTTGAGATTGAGTTGAAGTTTGCGCCTGTCATGGTGTCATGGTAGTTGATCTTGTTGAAGTTGACACGCACCAAAGACGTAGATGTTCATGTCGGTGAAGATATCCATTGTTGTTGTAGACATGGACCATTGTTGTTGTTCTACATGTTAGTGTAGATGTTCATCTTCATATGATCTTCATGTGTACTACAAGTAAACATGCACCATTGTCTTGAGCATCTTCATTTGATCATCTCTCCTTTATGTGATCTTCATGTTCTCCACATCCATTTTATTTGATCTTCTTTGCTTTTCTCCCTTTTGTCACCTCGTAGCTTCCCTTATATCTTCATGCTTGATTTCCATTTTGACTTGGCTTTGAATCTTCATGTTGACTTGGCTTTTGGATCTTCATGTTCTTCTCCCCATTTGTCACCTATCACCAAAAGCCAAAAACCAAAAACCAAAACTGAATACAAGAAAACTAAGGAGCAAATAATGGGAGCAATTATAATTGACAGGAGTTAGAAAATTCCCCTTTCATTGTGCTCCTCCTTGTTCATCCATAGCTCCCCCTACACACATGACTCAACAAAATATTTTATCAAGTAAGCAATGGTTAGTCATTTGTGTGGTGGGAATGTGTGAGTCACTTGTCTTTGAGCCGCGCGAGTAGATTTAACCTCGGAACATGTTTGAACATGACTCAATGGTCATGAAGCACAATTATCACTATGTGATCGTCTAGAGGGTCATATACTCACATTGTGAATAAGCAGCTCCCTTACAGACATGCTTGGAAGTATGTAAGGTATCACTATGTGTGGGACTTGCCTTACAGGTATCTATAGATATGCCTAAGTCGGTAACCGACCGGGTATTTTATCAATAAGGAAACCGACCGAGTCGGCTTGGAGCACAAGACAATTAGAGATAGATTTTCTATATAAATCCTTGTAAAATACGAGTAGGACTCTTCATATACCCCCTGCCGACCGGATATATAAGGCGGCAGGGACTCCCCCCCCCCCCCCATCGGGGACACAAAATTACAAGAAATATGATCCACAGAATATAGAACATAGGGTTTTTACTCTCATCGAGAGGGTCTAAACCTGTATAACTCGACCTCTTTTGCAACCATCATAGTTCTTAGCCTTGACGTAGCCCTATAAATTTATTATCCAGATCAAGTCTCGACAGTTGGCGCGCCAGGAAGGGGACAAGGCTCGCCGAGATTCACCATCGACTTCGATGGCCGAGATTCCCACCATCCAGTACTCGTGGGATTTCAAGATTTCCTTCGGGTCGCTCCACTTCACCGCCGACTCCAACGGAGCGCTAGGCCTCGACGACCATCAATTCGACTCGGCCGCAGCCGATCTCATGGCGCGATCACCGAGCCTATCAGATCTGATCCCTACATTGGTTCCACTCGGATTCGGCGACACAGATCTACCCAATGGGTACGACTCTAAGTCGGTCTGTTCCTTTGATGAGGACTCACATGGATCTCCGTGTCGTTATCCTTTGGTTGTTAACATGGTCGAGGTTCATGAGGACCCGATCGATGATGGGGATGATGAGCACAACGATGATGGTGTAGCCAACAACAACGATGGACATGGTGAGGAAGGTCAAAGGGACGACGACCCCGAAGAGATACCACCTTCGAACGGTCACCACTGCCGACCGAGAGGATCTCATGGATCCCGATTGGCGCGACGGCTACACCTCGGAGATTTAGAAATTGAAGTGGATGGCATCAAAGTCTATGACACCCCTCAGTTCAACATCATTGGGGCTAAAACACTGCTTGACCGCTTGGGAGCAGACGCAGCATATCAGACCCCCACAATGCATAAGGCAGTAGCCATGCTCAAAGCAGCCGTTGTTCAAGACAAGGCTCGGGACGAATCACAGTCAGTGGCGAGTTCTAGCTACGCAACTTTCCATGGACAACAACATAGTGATCTGAGAAATTCCATGAGACCACGCGACGGACGAGATATTATCAACTCTCGTATTGAAGAGCGGGTCCGGGATGACCAGCGCCACGAGGAGGAGCGTCGTAACAGGAGGACGGGTGATCGACGGGACGACCGACGACGTCATTCACCTCCAAGAGAGAACCGCGACAACCGACGTCGACGAGACGATTGGGACCGACACAAAAACCATGATGAAGATGACCAGCGTCGACGTCATAGTGACGACATTGGCCCTCGCCATAATCGCCACGCGTCTTCACCTGCCCGGTCTTCCGACCGGCGGCGGAGGTCGGTCACCCCTAACAAGTTCGAGGGGATCAAGGCTTACAAACCGGAACTCTGAATTGCTCGGTGGCCTAAAGGATTCAAGTCGGTCCTAATCGAGAAGTATGATGGTCAGACACCTATGTGATGGCTTACTATCTGTCGGTCTGTCCCGAGGCAGCCGTTCGGGTTTGGCTCATATCGCAGCCGGAGAGGTCAATCACTTCATGGGGCGATCTCAACAAGAAGTTCATTGAAAGCTTCCAAGCTACCTACAACCGGCCGGGTAACCACTTCGACCTCACTCGGGTCAAGCAGAAGGCTGACGAATTCCTGAGCGACTACATCAAGCGGTTCTGCGCCAAGAAGACCAAGATCCCCAATATCCTGGACCAACAGATCATTGTAGCCTTCCAAGGAGGTGTTCAAAGCGATGAGCTAGTTCGGAAGATCGGTCGGAGGAATCACGACCTCAGGCTGACTGCTCGGGAGTGCTTTGAGATCGCTGATAAGTTCGCATCTGGAGAATCGGCCTTGTATGACATCCGAGGCAAAGGCAAGGAGAAGCGCTCGGACAAACCAGAGTCCTCCAAGAAGGACAAGAAGCGAAAGACTGAGGACATGGTCGTGGCAGTAGACCGAACGAGGAAAAATCCTCGGACGAACCAACAGACCATGGACGACTGGCTGAGTGGCCCATGCCTATGGCATCCAAAGGGAAACCACAAAGCAAAGGACTATTACCGCTTGAAGGGATTTGCAACCGCCACGCTGAAGGTGGCCAAAGATCCGCCAAGACACAACGGCAAGGACAAAGCCAATAATGGTGATGACAAGTACGAGGATGGAGAGTTCCAGGAACCCCGGAAGGAAGTCAACTTCATCTTCAGAGGCCCAGACGCCTACATGTCCAAGCGCAAACAAATACTGGAACTATGTGAGATCAATTTCGTAGAACCGGTTACGCCTGAGTACATGAAGGTGGTCTGAAGTCCTGATTACTTTCGATCGGTCGGATCACCCGAGGCACATGCCCAAGCCAGGTCGCTACCCGTTAGTACTCGCATTGATGATGAAGGGGGTCAAGTTCAACAAAGTGCTCATTGATGGAGGAAGCAGTTTGGATTTGATCTTCACTAAGACCCTCAAGGAGTTAGGCTTGTCGATCAGCGACTTGCAGCCGAGTTCCTCTCCCTTCTATGGGATTGTGCCAGGCAAGACTTCTGTTCTTATTGGACAGGTCACTCTGCCTGTCACTTTTGGAACCCGTGAGAACTTCAGGACTGAGCGCGTTATCTTCCAGGTAGCCGACTTCGAGTCTTCTTACCACCCTATCCTGAGCAGACCGGCAATGGCGAAATTTATGGCGGTTCCACACTACCCGTATCTCACTCTAAGGATGTTAGGCCCAAAAGGAATCATCTCCCTCCACTCTGACCTTCGGAATTCTTTCGATTGCGATGTGCAGAGTTGTGAGATGGCCGATCGACAGTTGATGCTGTCCGACCGGCTCGAGATCCAGAAGGTAGTTGGCAGTCAGGAGCAGACCGATGCAGAGGTCCCCATGAAGAAGCCCACCAAGGACAAGATCCAGACTGATGAAGTACCCACCAAAGAAGTTTCGCTCGACCTAGAGGACCCTTCTAAGATCACTTATGCAGGGGCCGACCTCGATGACAAATAGGAACTCGCGCTCACTCTTTTCCTTTAGGAAAATAGGGACATTTTTGCATGGAAACCCTCTGACATGTCGGGAGTTACTCGGGAAAAGATTGAGCTCGAGCTAAGGGTGTCTCCTAGGGTCACCCCCGTCAAGCAAAGGCTTAGAAGGTTTGCATAAGACCGCAAGGACGCCATGAAGAAGGAGATAGCTAGATTATTAGATGCTAAGTTCATAAGGGAAGTGTACCATCCTGATTGGCTGGCAAATCCAAGCCTTGTACCTAAAAAGAATAAAGAGTGACAGATGTGTGTTGATTATACCGATTTGAACAAGGTCTGTCCTAAAGACCCCTTTGCTCTGCCACGTATTGATCAGATCGTAGACTCAACAGCCGGGTGTGAGCTTTTAAGCTTTCTGGATGCCAATTCAGGTTATCACCAGATCCCACTAAAAATTGAAGATCAGATCAAGACTTCCTTTATAACTCCCTTCGGCGCCTACTGCTATACTACTATGCCATTCGGTCTGAAAAATGCCGGCGCGACTTACCAACGTGGTATTCAACGCTGCCTTGAAACTCAGATCGGTCGGAACGCAGATTCGTATCTTGATGACATCGTGGTAAAGACTCATTATGTTGATGAACTTCTCTTTGACCTGGCAGAGATGTTTGACAACTTGAGACGATACTCGATGAAGCTGAACCCTAAAAAGTGTGTTTTTGGGGTTCCTTCGGGAAAGCTATTTGGTTACATCGTTTCGAAATGAGGTATAGAGGCTAACCCGGACAAAATCAAGGCGATCCTTGATATGGGCCCACCTCATTCCCAAAGGGATGTTTAGAAGTTGACCGGATGCATGGCATCTTTAAGTCGCTTTATCTCTCGACTGGGAGTCAGGGGTCTGTCGTTCTTTAAGTTGCTCAAAAAGCAGGATGACTTCGTCTGGACAATAGAGGCGCGGTCGGCATTGGATGAGTTGAAGGATCACCTCAGCAATATCCCAGTGCTAGTGCCTCCCGAGCCACAAGAAAAGCATCAGCTCTACATATCGGCTACAACCAAACTTGTGAGTACCGTTTTAGCTGTCGACCGAGAAGAAGAGGGTCATGTACAAAAAGTACAACACCAATGTATTTTGTTAGTGAGGTTTTTAGTGCCTCCAAAACACGATACCACCAGATCTTGAAGCTGCTATATGCGCTCTTGATCACTTCGAGGAAGTTGAAACATTATTTTCAGGCTCATCCCGTTGAAGTTCAAAAAACTTTTGCACTCGGAGAAGTCCTGCACAACCGAGAAGCAGAAGGAAAGATTGTCAAATGGGCAGTCGAGCTCGGTCAATTCACCATTACGTTTGTACCCTGCTCGGCGATCAAAGGACAAGCGTTAGCTGACTCCGTTTCCGAGTGGACAGAGATTCAGATGCCGCATGCACCGCAAGATATTGAGTACTGGAAAATGTACTTTGACGGATCCCTCTAGTTACCTGGAGCGGGTGCAAGGATTGTGCTCATCTCACCACAAGGAGAAAAGCTCCGGTATATCCTCCAGATCATGTTTCGCGCGTCTAACAATGTTGCGGAATATAAGGCTCTTCTACACGGTCTACGCATTGTCGTGTCACTCGGCGTTCAGCGTCTCGACATCTTTGGTGATTCGGCTCTAGTAATCAACCAAGTCACTAAGGATTGGAACTGTGTGGATAGCAATATGGCTGCCTATTGCCAAAAAGTAAGGAAGCTCAAAGATAAATTTGATGGACTGAAGTTCACGCATATTCTTCGGGATAACAATAAAGCGGCTGATGAACTAGCCAAGATGGGATCGTCTTGAGCGATTGTCCCACCCGGTGTTTTCTTACACACCCTTGATTCTACCACTATTTCTCCTCGGTCTGACGTCTTAACGACCAATATTGCTGAGATGGCATATGATACCAACAAATAGACTGACTGGCGCGACCCGATTGTCCAATTTTTGACTGAGGGAACGCTGCCTCCGGATCATAATGAGCAACAAAGATTGAAGGCAAAGTGTCGAGGATATTTGATGGTGAATGACCAACTCTATCGATGAGGGGGTTCAAATATCTTGATGCGATGCATCTCGATTCCAGAAGGCAAAGAATTGATGGAAGAAATCCATTGAGACGTATGTGGCAACCATGCGGCTTCTAAGACTTTGGTCGGCAAAGCCTTCCGGCAAGGGTTTTATTGGCCCATGGCGGTCGAAGATGCACACCAGGTTATTCAGAAGTGTGAAGGCTATCAATTCTTTGCTCAACAGACTCATGTGCCTTCGTAACAACTTCAGATGATACCTATGACTTGGCCTTTTATAATCTGGGGGCTTGATATTGTCGGTCCTTTCAAGAAAGCGCCAGGCGGCTTTACTCATTTGATTGTTGCTATTGACAAATTCACCAAGCGGATTGAAGCGAAGCCAGTTGGCAAGATAACTTCAAACAAGGCGGTCGAGTTGGTCAGAGACATCTTCACTCGGTTTGGGGTTCCTCATGATATCATCACCGATAATGGTACTCAGTTTACATCTAAGAGTTCTGTGACTTTGCTGATGAGACAGGAATAAAAATCCACTTTCCATCAGTGGCTCATCCTCAAAGCAAAGGGCAGATCGAATGGGCCAATGGTATGATTCTTCAGGGACTGAAGCCTCGAATATTTGACAGACTCAAACCGTATGCCGGTCGGTGGGTTCAAGAGCTGCCTTCGGTTCTCTGGGGGTTGCGCACTAATGTCAGTCGGGCTACTAGCCAGTCACCTTTCTCGTTGGTCTACGGTTCGGAGGCTATGCTGCCAATCGAGGTACGCCTCGTGTCAGCGCGAGTCAAGGGATATGACGAGAAGCTTTCTGAAGACAACCGAGTAATTGAGTTGATTGCAGCAAAAGAGTTGCGTGATCGCGCTCTGTTTCAGTCGGCAGTATACCAGCAAGGCTTGCGATGTTATTATGACAAAAATGTTCGCAGCCGACAGTTTCATGTTAGAGATTTAGTGCTGCGACGAGTGCAATCAACCAAGAATCAGCACAAGCTATCCCCTAAATGGGAAGTACCTTACGTGGTCAAAGAGGTTACACGGCCAAGGGCTTATCGACTGATGTATGAAGATGACAACGACGTACCAAATTCATGGAACATCAATGAGCTACATCGTTTTTATACTTAGTCTTCTTATTGTACTTTTATACATTATTATTGAATGAAAATTCAAGTCTTTTTGATGAAACATGTTTTTGATTTCATTCTTATTTGTCTCGATTTCTTAATTTATAACATTAAACAATCGAGCCAGGGGGCTAGAAATAATGTCCCACTACTCCTTAACTTTGATAGATTCTGGTTTTGGATTTTTTTCGACCCATTTTTCATATTTTGACACGGTCTAAAGATTTTTGGTCTTATGCTAGAACATTATGGTTATACAATTTATGCTGCACAATAGACTGCCACTACACTAAACCCAGAGCCAAAGTGCGAGAGGTCATGTGTCGATTGGTCGATTCTACTTGTTACGTAGTTATAAATTACAACCTAATATGCTAAGGCAGACCAGTGTAGCTTCTGTTTTTGTCTCTAAAAGACTTAAGGTGAAAAGGTCTAAGTGCTATAACACGACTAACGTAGCTCGGTGCTGACTGATTTACTCTAAGTAACAGGAGATTGCCTTTATAATTATTTAGTTGCTTTTTCCAAACTTATTTAGTAACTAAGCAAGCACAATGATTAATATTTATATTTACATGGAGACAATATTGTTTTTCTGATTCAAATACTACTAATATTTGTTCACATTGCAGATATTACAGCTCCTGTGAAGGAGAGGAGGCGTCATCTTGTAATTCTACCTCTGGAGTTGCTGGAGGAGATGGCACGATGGGGTCGACCTCTACTTTATCGACTAAGGCACCGGAGGTTTCCAGCATGGAATCTATAAGCAACTGACATTGGTCGATCGTCAAGTCAGGATTGAAACCCTCCTTGACCTTGTCCAATGGCACAGCAGGAGACCAAGATTGGCAAATAGCCAGTACTTGACTTCCGGCCTCGGTCGCCACTGTTCTAGTGTTGTTGGCGATCACCGCTGGCGCGTGCTCCAGCAAGTACTCCAAGGAGTGCCCGGTCTTCTCCACTTGGTTAGCATGGATATAATCCAATGCTTTCCGAGCGCCGTAAGATATGGCTGCAAAAGTCATAAAGGGTATTAGATGATGAAGTCCAAAAGCGATGATAGAAGACTTAAAAAGATAGCTTATTGGCAAGATTACATTTGAAGGATTTGGAGATGCTCTTAGCCTACTCAACCTTTCCTTTGGTCTCCTCCAGTTCCTTTTTCAGCCGAGTGACATCGGCGCTCTGTTCTTCGACCAACTTGAAGAAGTCATTCTTCTCTGCAGTCAGAGCATCTAAGAATCTCTACTGGTTTGAAGTTAATTTCTCCAAGTCGGTGACTTTCTGATCACGAGCTAAAAATACAGATAAAAGCTATAGCAATAGAGTGAGAAAGAAGTAAATATAAGTTGGTCTGCAATCTTACAAACGATATCAGCACGACTTTGCTCTAGAGCTTGGGTCACCTCCTTGTGGTCGGTCTGCAGCTTCTCCATTTGCCTTCTAGCTTGGGAAAGCTGCTCGCCGGTAACTGATGACAACAAGTCAATACCTCTAAAAGAAGAAGTTTGAATGCACAAGATGTTAGGGACTTACCAAAAGTTTCGGCCTCGAGGTATTCAATCCTGGCCTGCTTCTTCTCCACAAGAGAATATATTATCTGAACATGAATAAGGGTTTGGTTAGCTGGAACAATGATTCAAGAAAGAAAATACTTGGTATTGATGTACCTTGTTGGCTTCTCGATGCTGATGCATGACGTCCATGTCCTCAACGTCTGGACGACTCAATGAGTCCTCGACCAACACGGTCTTACCCTTATAACAGGGAGAAGGCATGCCGGTTGAGGAAGGGTCGATGACTTGAGGAGCAGGCGTTGGCAGCGACATGGGCACTGGAGCATTGGGTGACTTCCTCGACACGGTCTGCGCACTTGATGGTGTGCGGACCAACTGAGGCTGGTCAGTCGGTCGAGAAACAGGAGTCGACCGAGTGTCTTGAGACCCTTGGGTGCTCTAATTATCACTTGACCGACCGCTATGAGTACCAAAGAGCATAGTGTTAAAATCTGACAATAGATAGAAATAGAGACGAAGAAGAATTGAAAACATGAAGAATTATACACGGAGGCTTGTTTAATTTTGATCTGATAGACTTTCTTCTTTAGAGAAGTGGTCTGCGGATCAGAATCCTTCCTCTTTAGGGAAGTCTTGGTGGCTTCATCGGTCTTCTTTGCCACCCTTGCACCACTCTCTGAATGGCTCGGGGGCTCCGGCTGGCTAGATGGTCGGTCGGAGTGTGCAGGGGCCGGCAGGCTGGTATCGTAGTGGCGCTCCCCCTCGTCATCATCGTCATCTCCCACATATTGCCGACGACGGTGAGTGGTCTGCTTCACTCGCCGGCCGGGAGAGGGCAAGTCAGGACGAGGAGGTGCTGTGGAGATGTTGGTGATGACCTCTTCGGTCGGTCGAGCAACCGCTGAAGAACTGGTGTTACCAGTGCCAGTCTACGGTGGTTTCTTGACATAATCCGGTCCCTCGGAATCGGTCGGAGGGAGCGGAGGGCGTGACACATAAGTGTCCAGAACCTGCAAAAACATCAAGACATCACACATTGTGATTATTCAAAAAGATGTCAGAATTATTCAAGACAATCAAGGCTTACTCGAGACCGTAGAGTGCCCACGTTGTATGCCTTCGTGATTAAGAAGTGATCTTGGATGATGTCTCCTTCAAACATCTTCGATAACCATGAGTGACGCAGAGTGGAGTTTGGCGGATCAGGTACCTCCCTCGTCTCATTGTCGGTGGCATAATCCCAGGCGGGGGTGGCTCTCTTTCTTCAACGGCTGGACTCGGCGCACTATAAAGGTTTTTGCTACAGTGATGCCGTCAACTCCTTCATTCTTTAGCTCTGCGATTTTCTCTAGCAGAGCGACCACTTGGGGGTCGGTCGGGTCAAGTTTTTCTGACCACCGTGCCTGGTGAATGACCTTGGCACCAGAGAAGTCGGCAAGAACAGGAGGAGGATTGTCACAGTAGAACCACTCATCCTTCCAGTTCTTGTTCCCGGTCTTCAATGGGACGTTGATGTAGGCCTCCTTCTTGAGCAACTAGAAACCAACTCCACCTATGGCGACTTGGTTTTCCTGAGTTGGCAGCGGTCGGAGGACGAACAAATGGTGGAACAAGGTAAAATGGTGCAGAATGCCCAGGAAAGCTTCGCACATATGCACGAAGATAGCAATGTGCAGGTTGGAGTTGGAATTGAGGTTGACGAGCTCAATCCCATAAAAGAAAGGGAGCCCGCGTAGAAAACTGCAGCAGGGAACTCCGAAGCCATGCTCGAAGAACAAGCGAAAAACTACGATTTGATTATGGATTGGAAGGGGGCGAGTTTCTTTCGGTACGTTCCAATCAATGCGAGCTTGTTCCAGAAGGAGGCCATCCTCCACCATCTTGTCCGGATCAGCGGTGGAGATGCTCCTCTTCGAGAACTCCTGGAGCTGCTCCGGGATCTCCAGCTCGGAGGAGGAGGACTCAGTGGCGACGGCTTTCTTGGATTATTTGTGAGGCATCTTCGAGGGATGTAGCAACGCGGTGAATCTAAACCCTAGCTAATGCTCGGGGGCTTGATGGCGATGAAGATTTGTGGCGGCGATGGGAGAAAGTGCTAACCCGAGCTCTGGAAGCAGAGGAGTCGCAAGAACAGGGGAGGTGCGAGGAAGACAAAGCGCTGTGTGCAAATGGCAGCGTGGACCTGGGGTCAACAGTCCGCTGCCCTTTTTATACCTTCGCCTTTTTGACCTAGTCTCTGGGTCCCATGGGCTGGTATGGACCGCATAGTGACGGGCTTTTCCGCTTAATAAAAATAATAAGTAAAAATCTTTATTCTATAAAAAGAATTAGAGCTTTCAACCTTGAGAAATAATCTCAGGGGCTTCTTTGATGAGAAGCGGTGGCAAGATCACTTAAAAATATTTTTCGTATCTATATGATTTGATGATCACATAACAGAGGACTAGAAGGTCATACGGGAGCAAGTTCTAAGGATAAGTTTCTGATTGATGTTAGTAAATAGTTCTCAAAATTGGACTTGTATTGAGTCGGGTGGCGGTTCTTTAAGGAAAAACTATATTATGATCGATGTCATTATAGTTTAGTACTTAGTTATGATTGATGTCATAGCTATTTTTTGATTTCACATATGATAGATATCATGAGAATCAAAAGGTCATTCAGCTAAGGGTGAATATCACTCTATCTTTGATATAATCGGTCGGCACAATTGATATTGGGTAGACCGAGTACCTGGTTTGATGACCAGGGTTTGGTTGCTCAAATTTGATGATTTGAGTGAAGTTATATAACAAAATGTTAAGAGCTAATATTATTAGACTCTTGCATTATTTGTTAGCCTCTAAATTATAAAAGAGTCGGGGGCTACACCTAATCAGGTGCACCTAGTCGGCGCACCAGATCCATCAGGAATTTGGGTCATGAGGTCTTCCTAATTTATGACTTGAAGATCACTCGACAAATCACAGCTCAAAATCAGAAAGCACTCGAGAGCTTCTGTGGGATACTTACCTTACAGGAATCTAAACCAAGTTTTGCTTCTTTGAACTCCAAGATACGTCCCAGAAATTGGCAACCTTCCGATGTGCTCTTCCTATTCACTTTGCATCCCACAAAGTCAGAGTCCGAATACCCAAGTAGCTCAAAGTTTGTTCCTCTTGAATACCATAATCTTATGGTAGGTGTGTACTTGAGGTATCTAAGTATCCTATTCACAACCTTTAAGTGTGACTCCTTTGGATTTGCTTGGTAGCATGCACACAAGCACACACTAAACATGTGTCTGGTCTTAAGGCAGTGACATAGAGCAAAGAACCAATCATTGGTCTATAGAGCTTATGGTTCACAAATTTCCTTTCACATCATCATCCAAAGTTTTGCTTGTTGCCATAGGTGTATGCAAGGGCTTGCAATTCTCCACGATGAATCTCTTGAGGAGGTCCTTGGTATACTTCTCTTGATAGATGAAGTTTCCTTCTCTCAATTGCTTGACTTGAAAACCATGGAACACATGCAACTCTACAATCATTGACATTTGCAATTTCTTTGCCACATCTCCCGAAACTCTTCATTTAACTTTTCGTTTGTTGATCCATAGATTTGGCACACAAAGAGATCCTTCCCAACATGTCTTGTGAACAAAGTACTATCAATACTTCCAATGGTGAAGCCACTCATGAGAAGAAAGTTTCTCAAATATTCATACTATGCCCTTGGTGCTTGCTTGAGACCATAGAGAACTTTCTTCAATTTGTATACATGCCTTGGATGCTTAGGGTCCTCAAATCCTAGAGGTTGTTCCACATAGATCTTTTCATTGATTTATCCATTCAAGAATGCACTCTTTACATCCATATAATAGAGCTTGAAGTCGTGATGTGATGCATAGGCAAGTAAGATCCGAATCGCTTCAAGACGGGCCACGGGTGCAAATGTTTTTTGAAGTCAATACTCGCCACTTGAGAATATCCCTAAGCCACTAGGCGAGCCTTGTTCTTGACAACGACCCCTTTCTCATCTTGTTTGTTCTAGAAGACCCACTTGGTGCCAACCACATTATGATTCTTGGGCCTTTCTACCATATTTGCACACTTTACATCTGTTGAAGTTGTTCAATTATCCTTGCATAGCAATAACCCACTTGTGATCATCCAGAGTTTCTTCAATTGTTGTAGGCTCAATCATGGAGACGAAAGAGAAGTTCTCAATTGCAACATTTGCCTCATCATCATTTTCTTCGATCACATAGTTAGGCTTGTATTGGTTTCTCCTTGTCCTAACTCATTGAGACGGACTCCTAATAATCAAGTCATGAGAATGATCCTTGTTGATAGCTTTGGGTCTAGGATGGTATTTGTCTTGAGTGGGAGAAGGTATAGGTGAAGTGTCTTTGCATCATTGATTGCTTTCTCTCTTAAAATATGAGTGTATTGGATTCTTAGGAAAGTAGGGAAATCACTCATATGCCTTCTTGTATTGGAACTTGGAGTGGATGAGGGGGTGTTGTGTGAAGAGCTTGGAGAAATGGCTTGAGGTTAAGTATGTGGGGAGGCTTGTGGCTCACTTCTCATGTGGGTTCCCTCATGGCTAGGTGAGTGTACCCTCAATGAATCTTGGTAGCAACTAGAAGGTGTGTTGTTATTATCATGGGTTGATTCTTGTACCTCAGAGGATGAGGTTGGTTGAGATAGTGGAGTAGAGGGCTCACCAATATCATCACCATTTGCCTCGTGGGGTAAAACCTCACCCACTGGCCTAGTCCTCAAAGCTTCCCTCATGGGCTCATCCCCAATGTTCACTTCATGAAATTCATCTCCTCTTTGAGAACCATTTGGCTCATCAAATTGCACATCAGAGGATTCTTTCATATAAGCTATGGCTGAGTTCTAGACTCTATATGCTTTAGAAGTCCCTGAATACCCAACAAGAATGCTTTCATTCGTTCTACTCTCAAACTTTTTGGTCTTCCTTCTTTTCTTGAGAATGTAGCAAGTGTAGCCAAAGACCCGAAAATAAAAAACATTCGGTTTCCGTTCAACCAATAGCTCATATGGTGTCTTCTTTAACAAGCGGTGGAGATATATACGGTTGGAAGTATAATAAGTTGTGTTGATTATTTCAGCCCAAAACCTCTCATGAGTCCTAAACTCATCTAGCATTGCACAAGTTAGAGTTATGAGTGTTTTGTTCTTCCTCTCCACTACTCCATTCTGCTCAGGAGTATATGTAGCGTAGAATTCATGCTTGATTCTTTTCTTATCACAATATTTCTCGTCCCATTATCATTTCTTATCTTCACAATACTGGTCTTGAATTCATTCTTTGCTCTCCTTGCAAACTTTCTGAAGATATCACTTGCTTGAGACATGTCCATAAGGTAGAAGATCCATGTATACCTTGTAAAGTCATCCACAATCACCAAACAGTAGAGATTACCTCCTAGACTCTTGTAATGTGTTAACCCAAACAATTCCATGTGTAAGAGCTCTAGAGGGCGATATGCCGACATAAATGATTTGGTGGAATGGGAAGATGCAACTTGTTTTCCAGCTTGACAAACACTACACAGTCTATCCTTCTCAAATGTGACATCCTTGATTCCTTCAACCAGATTCCTCTTGACCACTTTCCTAAGTTGACTCATCCCAACATGTGTCAATCTTCTATGCCACAACCATCCTTTGGTTGCCTTAGTGAATAGGCAAGTACTTGGTGGCAAGTTGTTTGACTTGAAGTCTGTAACATACAAGTTCTCATGTCTTACTCCATGAAACACTAGCCCTTTCTTCACATTCTCAATCGTTGCACCATCCTCATCAAATGTGCACTTTAATCACATGTCACAAAGCTGACCAATACATAGGAGGTTGAAAATGAGGGTTTCCACAAGAAAGACCTTGAAGAGATGGAGGTCATCCATGCTGGCCACCTTGCTCGATCCTCTAACTCTCCCTTTTAAGTTGACCCCAAAAGTCACCTTCTCACTGTCTTCGTCTTTATCAATGTTGGTGAACATGGTTGGCTTCCCGGTCATGTGTTGGGTGCACCTACTATCAAGTATCCAATGGGTGCCTCCACTCTCGTAGTTGACCCTAGTGGTAGCCATAAGACATGCACTAGAGTAAGAAATGTTAGTATCCAAAGCATTGCTCAATTGACTTGCACTATCCTCGCATGTCGAATGATGAGACCATCCTCATAATTAGTGATCCTTGCAATCCCTTCTTGAAGTCTCCTCCTTATAGGATGGTGGAAAGTATGATACCTCCATTGTCCATAACCATCCCTCATATGCACATTGTTGAGGTCGATGTAGTAATAGGGAGGATCATGAAGGCCAACGACATGTTCAAGCACGTGTCCCACTTGTGAGTGGAGCACAAGTATCATCTTCATTGCTCTCTCAATGGAGAGCACATGTCTTCTGTTGATCACCTCTTCAAGCAGAAACCCATCTCAAGACTATGATTTGCATGAGACACTTGTCAATCACTTCATAAGATGGAATCCTTTGTAAGCATCAAAAGGAGTTTATCCTACACACAAGATGATAGATGCACAAGAGAGTCTTATAGGGTGTGGTTGGTTCTCATTTGAGGTGAGCCTGGCTTGCATTCAGTAGCCAGGCTACGATCATCCAGGCTATGCGTATGCAAGACTCGAGTGTTTGGTTGATTGCTGCTACCGATGCTGGCTAACAGTTATGATGATTGGATGGTAGGAGGTACACACGGACAATGCTAAGAACTGAAGGCGAGGCGCGCGAGGAGCATCGCGCGAGCCAGGCTCACCAGAAACAAAACTCGATTTCGTTTCTGCGAAGCCAGGCTATGGCAGCCGTTTTGCATGACTCGAACCAGGCCCGGTTGGACAGCCAACCAATCACGCTGGCAGTTTCTGCATTCCACGAGCCAGGACAGGGCATATACGAGTAACCAATCACGCCCATAAAGGTCATCATTCGAATTTCTTACAAATTCATCAAATTAAAAAAAAAGATCATGTTGGTGAGCTCGATCAAGATGCTAAAGATGATCTTATGGTGGAGGAGGCGAAGGCACTGAAGCTGCAATGGTGAGATCAATCATCTCATTTTATCTTGTAAGCATTGTGGTTGGCGCTCCCCCCACACCAATGCGTGGTCCACCCGAAGTGCTTGGAGTGAAACTTGAAATGACACTTGAGGTAGAGCTTGACGAAGCACTTGATGATGAGTTTGATGCAGATCTTGATCTGAAGGGGTTGTAGAAGATGTTGCAAGGCAATCTTGTAAAGGGAACAAAGAAGTTTGAGTTTGCAACTTCTTTCTCTTTGTTTGATAATACTTCATTGTTTGCCTTGAATGACTTCTTTTCCGTCAAGCTTGCGATGATCTTCTCATCCTTGAAGAGTAGCCCGATCACATCATCAACCAAGAGATTCTTGTCCATGATAAGATCAAGGGTGATGTAGAGGAGCTTGCTGCTAGAGATCAAGGTGAGAATCTTCTCAATTATCAATATCTTTGGAACCGCGAAAGGCCTTTTAGCTGCTACAATTCCATCCACAATACCTCACAAGTGAATAAGAGAGTCAAGTAAGTCCTTATTCTCATTAGCATGAAAAGTAAAGAACTACTCAAGAAGTGAGTCACTAGAATGATCAACAAAAGGCTCATAATCATCATCAATACTAGTCATGCTAAAAGAGCAAGCAAGATCAAGAGACACATTATTATCAATCGTCATATTTGGCACACTAGAAGAGCAACCTATCAAGTTATCACGGGAAGAAACTAGGCACTCACTAGAACAAGCCACATCCATACAATCATTATACACATGATTATCAGTAAGGTATTAGAGTCCACAAGAGTATCCATCAACTCATCTGGTATCATGATATTTAGGTAGATTTTCAAGTGATCCTTCCATGTGCCATGACCCGGCCCCGAATAGGATGACATCCCAACTCAATATGGTCACTATCAAGACGGTTAAGCCCTATATTGAGCACTTGGCTCTGATACCACTTGAAAGGATCGAGCAATCGAGAGGGGGAAGGTCAATTAGGAACTCGCTATATGTACCAAATTCACCAATTCCTAAAACCGAACACTCGAACAACTCCTATAACAATTCTAGTGATAATCACACTAACAAGATAACAATCCCATGAAAGGAACAACAACCTAAACATAGTAGTGAATCACACAAGGCAATACAACTCCTATGCAAGCTAGTAATTAAAAACACGCGTAAGTAAATAACAAGCTAGCAAAGGAACCTACTCATGTAAGTCTACAAGGTAATCAACAAGAGTAAGGTAAACACACAGGCATGAGTAGCACGGTATGTAAATACGAAAGGTAAAGCATCCAAGTAAGAAGTAGAGTAAGAGATGACTCATGATTTTTTTTCCGAGGTCTCGAAAGGATGGCACCTTCCCTTACTCCTCGTTAGATCACTCTCATCGGAGTGTCGGTCCTTTCCGCCGCCAAGTGGAGTTCTCGCATATGAGCCCGCAATCACTCTCGGGGTGGGGACACGGTTGCGTCACCGCTGCTAGCAAGGCACAAGCTCGTCTCCCTCGAAAACTTATCGGACTCCCCAAGCCAACACGGACGCTCACTATCGATGCCCATTTCAACGGCAGGCTCAAACCGTGTACAAACATGTGATGGCCTTCACAACCAATCACGATAGGATCAATCACTGACACCTAACCGGTCTAGGTCCCACCATAGACCAAGAGTAACAATCTAGATCACACCCTCAAGTACAACCTAGTCTTAGATGTGTATAGATGCTCAAGTTACTCTCTCTAGCACTTTCAAGATATTCAATATCTCCTAGTGCTCCTCTCTTTTCCTCTTGGCTCCCTAGTGATGCTCCCAGCTATCCTATAGGTCAAGAGAGGTCTCCAAGACCCTAACAACGAGTTTATATAGGCTTCTAACCTCAAAATAGTCGTTGCTCCACAAAACACCCTTCTGGACGTACAGAACAGACAGTCCGGTCTCCACCTGACAGATCCTCTAGAGTTGTTGCTCTTTTGTCCGGTGTTTCTTCTATACAAACCGTACAGTCTGGTCTATAGACCGGACCATCCGGTCTCTATGGTTCCCGTTCATTCCAGAGCCATTGCAAAACTGCTTCCTCTCTGTCTTGTTCCCATCTATACAGACCGGACCGTCCAGTCTGTAGACCATACCATCCAATCTCTATGGGTCTTCACGCTAATAGATTCCTCACAGCAAGTCTTCTTTGATCTGAGTCTTTCTTTAGTGATCGTAGAGTCCGGTCTCCACGACCACTTTGTCCGGTCTTTATCTCCAGAAGATGAAACTCCTCGTTCTCGCTTAACTTCGTTTCCCGGCTTCTTCCAACACTATATTGGCCTCTCCACTGCCATCTAGTGCCTTGTGATTTCAAGGAGCATCTATGCACATCACCGATTAGTATGAGCTAAGAAAGAAAAGACATGCATGTTATAGGAAGACAAATGAGAAAAATGAACGGACATGATTGAGGTCTTGTTTAAGATAGGATGGATGAAACAATTTAGGTGATGTGCATGGCTGTGATTGAAGAGAAATAACAATTAAGGACTCTTAATGGATTGCATCTTCTAAAGATATATTGATATCCAGCCACGGTCCATGATTAAACAGCAAATGCATAGATGTGCTTGACGGTAAAAGCATCGAGGGTTTCACGGCAAAATGGCTGCTTACAGGAAGATCGATGAATCTACCAAAAAGAATACCCCAGCCACAGTCCATGATTTAAGTCTAAGATTGCAACTACAATGGTATTTGTCAAGCTGTTATCGATCTATGTTTTCTGATATTGCAATGTTTCTTGTACTTCAGTCATATCTCCATCTCTTTTAAATAGATGAACCTTGTACAGTGAGGAAATCAGCCTGCTGGTCATCAAGACACAGGACTTGGCTAATAGTGATTGTGATACCACAGATAAGAATCAAGGTCCACAACGTCTTCAAAGCCGGAGCCCCAGTTTCTAGTCGAATAATAACCCGCCAGAAGCAAAAATGCACACATATGCACTGACACGTTTGCTCAAAAAAATATGCACTGACACGGGTATCTGATCCTTCTCACCTGAACATATCCGATACTATTGGTCTATAAGAAAAAATAAATATGTTAGCGTAAAATTCTATCAACTTCCTTTCCAGCTGACGGAACTGCTTTTCCAGCTATTCACAGATAATGGTGACAATTGGACAACCATTGACATCACGAGTCCCGCCGACTGGCCGTCAATGTTACAATACTGAATACATGTATGTCATTGTCAAGTCCGTCTATGGCCTTGTTATGTACCTGTCACCAGGGGGAGATGCAGGAAGCCGTAGAAGTATGTATTATTATAGTATATATCGAAAAGTGTGTATTCCGCTACCATCAACATCCGCAAGGTACTATTCAAGTGTCTATGTAGCCGACGGCTGCAGTTTGTATTATGTTGGTGCACAGCTTGAAAGCGACATGGTGATCTTATCCTCAGTCTCCAAAGGCTGTGGCGCTGTGCTGCAAAACAAGGTCAATTCATTTGACTGACCATGTGTAGAGAAGTGCATCAACGTCTAGCCGTGCACGGACAAGTGACCTCACCAGGGCTGCTGGTTGTAAAAGTCTTGCATATTATTTTCATTGATCAGGCCTTGAGGTGTCACTCTCCATATGGACCTTTCCCGGCCTCCGACTAGTACCAAATTCTGACCCGGATTGGCTGTGAGCAATGTTTCACAATCAGTGTGCGAAACAAAAATTGTAATAGGTTGAATCCAGTAGCCCTCCGAATTTGACCAGGAAGGTAGGAACGATGTTTTGCATTCAGGATTGGGATACATATTAAGCACAGCCTTGGACTAACTGGCTCTGCAGTCATTGTTGAGACACCATCCCCTCTGCAACAATGGTTCCTCCTCTTTCAAGTCTCCTTGCTACGGCTTGTATCCTTTCTTTCTTTGCCCCAATTCCAAGAGTTACATCTACAGATATTTTCGCGTTGGATTCTTCTCTTCCAGTTGAAGCCTACCAAACAAGCATCCTGCAATCTCAGGACGGCACTTTCTCTTGCGGCTTCTATAATGTCTACACTGATGCTTTCACATTCTCGATATGGTACTCCAAGGCAGGGAAGATCGTCTGGAGCGCGAATCGTGACCGCCCTGTTCATGCCAGGAGGTCAGCTATAACTTTGCAGAAGAATGGCAACATGATCCTTACAGATTATGATGAAACAGTCGTGTGGCAAGCTGATGGCAACTTCACAAACGTTCAGCATGCTCAGCTGCTGAACACTGGGAATCTCATCATGAAAGACTCAAGCGGCAGCACTGTATGGCAGAGTTTTGATTCACCAACAGACACTTTCCTGCCAACTCAGCACATCACTGCTTCTGTAAAGTTGGTACCTACAAATGAATTACATGGTCCTGGTAACTACATCTTCCGTTTCAGCGATCTTTCAGCACTATCACTTATATATAATGTTCCTGAAGTTTCGGATATATACTGGCCAGACCCTGATCAAACTCTATACCAGGATGGCAGAAACCAGTATAACAGTACTAGGTTAGGATTCCTAGATAATAGTGGGAAGCTTGCATCGAGCGATTTTGCTGATGGTCAACCACTTGTGGCCGCTGATGCGGGGGGAAATATTAAGAGAAGGCTAACACTTGATCCTGATGGTAATCTCCGTCTGTATAGCTTGAATGAATCAGATTGGTCATGGTCAGTTTCAATGCAAGCAATGTCTCAACCTTGCAATATTCATGGTTTATGTGGTCCTAATGGAATCTGCCATTACTCGCCTAAGCCTACATGTTCATGCCCACCAGGATATGTGATGAGAAACAAAGGTAACTGGACTGAAGGTTGTGCAGCTATTGTCAACATAACATGTGCTCATTATGACCATAAATCTATGAAGTTTGTTAAACTTCCAAATACAGATTTTTGGGGTTCTGATCAGCAGCATCTTATATCACACTCATTTCAGCAGTGTAGGAACATTTGCATCAGTGACTGCACCTGTAAAGGATTTCAATATCAGGAAGGTACAGGATCATGCTACCCAAAAGCTCATCTTTTCAGTGGAAGAACATACCCAACATCTGATGTACGAACTATATATATCAAGCTTCCCACAAGTGTGAATGAGTCAAATTTCTCTATTCCTCATTCTAGTGTGTTTGATTCCTTGCCACGTCATCTAGAATGCGACCAGAAAAGCAAAAACATTATACGGCCATTTCCAGATGTCCATAAGACTGGTGACAGAGAATCGAAGTGGTTTTATTTCTATGGGTTTATAGCTGCATTTTTTGTTGTTGAAGTCTCCTTTATTTCATTTGCATGGTTCTTTGTTTTGCGACGAGAGCATTGGCCGTCAGAAATTTGGGCAGCTGAGGAAGGTTACAAAATAATGACTAGTAATTTTCGAAGATATAGTTACCGAGAACTTGTCAAGGCGACTAAAAAGTTCAAATTTGAGCTAGGTAGGGGAGGTTCAGGTGCCGTGTACAAAGGTCTCCTGGAAGATGATAGGTCAGTAGCTGTGAAGAAGCTAAAAAATATAAAGCAAGGCAAGGAAGAGTTTCAAGCTGAGCTAAGCATCATTGGGAGGATTAACCATATGAATCTTGTAAGGATATGGGGTTATTGTTCGGAAGGTTCTCATAGGTTGTTGGTTTCTGAATATGTTGAGAATGGATCCCTAGCTAACATTTTGTTAGATGACAAAAACAATACTCTATTGGACTGGAAGGGCAGGTTCAATATAGCACTAGGTGTTGCAAAAGGTTTGGCCTATCTTCACCATGAGTGTTTAGAGTGGGTTATACATTGTGATGTGAAACCCGAGAACATACTGTTAGACCAAAACTTCGAGCCTAAGATAACTGATTTTGGGTTGGCAAAGTTACTAAACAGAGGAGGGTCGAACCAAAATGTATCCCACGTAAGAGGAACAATAGGTTACATTGCTCCTGAGTGGGCTTCTGGTCTTCCAATAACAGCAAAAGTCGATGTGTACAGTTATGGAGTTGTGCTTCTTGAGCTTCTATCAGGCACTAGAGTTTCAGAGCTTGTTGAAGGTTCTGATGAGGTGCACATGGTAAGGAAGCTTGTCAGGGCGCTTTCTGACAAATTGGAATGGGAGGACCAATCATGGATTGATGGATTTGTAGATCCAAAACTGAGTCGGCCGTTGAACTACATGGAAGCAAGAACACTAATCAAAGTGTCAGTTTCCTGCTTGGACGAGGACAGAGGGAAAAGACCAACAATGGAATCCATAGTTCAGACCCTCCTATCAGTTGATTGAACGGCCAAATGAAACACTTGAAGGCTACTACTACGTACACTATCTCGGCATTTCCCAGCTTGGCGGAAGAAAGAAGCTTCACACCAAACTACGGCAATTTGTAGTCAAAAGGCCGCGGATCATTTAAATTGCAAAAGGATGCAAAATTATTTCTAGAGATATGTTTTGGTTTGTAAAATGTCGAATAGAACATGTATTTGAAGTTGGGTCTAATGTAATCAATTGGATACAATGGGGGTAACTGAACCTACAATGGTTCTACAGCTAGGTTTACTCATCAAGTTTTGAAGTGTAGAAAAAATCAAGTTCCTTGAGCAGGGCACGCTTCAATGATAGATTCTGAATTTGATAGCTGATATTTCAGTTCGACGATGATGCGGTAGCTATTAAATGTGTTTGAAGGGTTGATCCCAAACGCGATTCGGGATTTTGCTACTAGAAAAGTGGTCGCTGCCTTGAAAAAAAAAAAGTGGTGGCAAGCGTGTTGGAAGCTGAACACGCTGCCGGAAAATCAATTTATTCGTTAATGCTCTTCAAGATGAATTTTGTAAGCGGAGGTTACCATATCCGTAAGACGGACCTGATTTGGCGGAAGATGTGATGGTACGGCGTCGGAGTCCGCATAGCGCCCGTCAGCCCCAGGCAGTAAGGCCTCCGTCTGCAGACTTGCTCAGCTCGCCGGCGGCAATCACTACAGAAGCCATGGTTCTGGCCGTCCGCAGGGCAGGCCCTCCGCCAGCGGCCGCACCGCTCTTCCCCGACGAGCCGGAGTTGCTGCAGTTGCGGAGAGACGACGGCCGAGTAGGTGCGGCATTGGTGCGTCGAGCTGGGCCTGTAAAGGGTCGTGTCGGTATGGGCCGGGAGCCCGGGAAGAAATGACCGGACTAGGCTGTCCATATACGAGAATTCTTCCTTCTTCTGAGCGAACGGAAAAATCAAAATACTGTAGCAGCAACTCAATGCACTGTCGCACCATACCTAGTGAGGAAAAAAAGTTATGCTAAAAAAATAGTGGGAAAAATAACAAAAATATGGATGTATCTTGTGAGAGGACACAAAAAAATTAGAAATGGAACATGAATATCAGTTTGTTGTAACTAATCGTTACTAATTTACGAACCTGTGTTGTTTATTTTATATTTTATATTTTTCTCCAGTTTTTGTTGCAAGTTTTTGTTATCTTTCCATCATATTCTTTATAATGCTACTAGTTTTTTACATGTGCGACATGCACATGCTATTATTCATCTAAACAATATATAGTAACTACCATTTACTAAGAAATGCACATCTAATTATCTGTACTTTTGATCTTAAGCGCTATCTTCATAATAAGGCTTGAGATGTAATGATTTTACTATAAGAATAGCAAACCATAAAAAACAATGAACCCAACCTATGACACACACATGCGATTATTCATCCATACAACATATACTAATAATGATTTTACTATAAGAATAACACTTTCTAGAATATTTATCTATTTGTACACTTAGACATTGGGGAAAAAATTATTCGGCATCTCAAAAGAAATCCGTCTACATTAGGAGTAAATTACTCGGCTTTTGGTCTAAATCACATTTCATTGGGAAGAAATTACTCGGCGCACTCTAGTCATATATATTACTAATTAAAATAATTAATGAAAAATAAACAATCGATATATGTTCAGATAAACAATTCATTATTACACTGCAATTGTTCAATCTCGTGGAAGACATGCTTGGCCATGTGAGATTATTATTTGCGCTGGGTCTGAATGATCATATTTTAAGAAATCACTCAGCATATCAAAAGAAATCAGTCTACATAGGAGTAAGTCACTCAACTTTGGGCCTAAATCAAATGTCATTAAGAAAAAATCACTCAGCTTTCAAACAAAACACTCAGCGCAAGACATCAAGTCACCAGCATTGGATAGAAAATGCCAACATAGATCCAAATTGCAAATAGAATCAATTGTAATATATAGAAAGGAGTCTTAAAGGGAAACAATCACTCTGTATGAGATAACTAAATCATACATGAGTGGCAATATTCTGGAGGGGCAGTGTTACAAATCGCTATGGAATAAAAGTTACATTAATTCATGGGATTTCAACTCCATAATAAGGCAATCACTCAGATTATACTGCATGTCTCAGTTATACTATCTAAACATCTTAATAGTAAACTTACTAACAATATCGATGAAGCTACTCCATGCTGCCCACCAGCTCACTGCGATGGCATCCACCTCCAGATTGTAATTCAAACAAATAAAGGGTTCATTGCTTCCTTTTTATAAAGTCCAGTAGATTACCTTAGATCAAAATTTTCCTACATAATGAACACATAATATCGATGTCAATTAAGTTAATCATACATATAAAGAGTAACAAAAAAAACTGGTAGGAACAAAACAGAACTCAAGAGTATTCATTTACGGAACCTTAACCATATAGAGCCAAGTTTTATTCAATTAGAAGAGTCATGTATGATGTATCAAAGGCAGCAAATTTGCCAAAAAAAAAGGCAGGTACCATACCAATGTATAGGACATCAAGTCACCAGCATTGGGTAGATGTCAACGTAGATCCAAATTGCAAATAGAATCACTCGGGATTATATAGAAAAGAGTATTAAAGGGACACAATCACTCGATATTAGTAGATAACTAAATCATACATGAGTGGCATAAGTCAGAAAATGTGATGATATCAGGAATAAAAAGCGTGGCGTGAATCTGGTGACATATAAGTCAGAAAATGAGATGATACATGAGTGGCATAAGTTAGAAATAAAAAGGATAGCCACAAAAAACAATAGCCTTTTCCAATGAGATGATACATGCATGGCTAAAGGGTTTATATTAGATGCATAGTGAAGGACCTGTATTCAGATCAGGGTCACGCGACAATGATGAATTGGGTAGCTACCTAGGAACGTAGCAACATGCACAAGCGTAAAGTGTATATCCATATCGAACTGAATAGTTACATAGTCAAAGGAACACAATCACATTGAATTTTACCATGTTGAACAGATCACCAGGGATGGATGCCGACCGTAGACTTCCTCTAAGTAGCAGACATGCATGTCGTCCGATTGTTGAGGTCCAGCTCACTCTGTTCTGCAGGTAATTGCCTATCCTAGTGGTCAAGGAGCAACACTGCACTAGCACAAGCATCACACGTATCAAAAAATTGAAAGAGCAAAGGAACTTCTCTTGATTGATGAACAAACGCAATAGTCGATCTTGGACCAAGACGTGTGCCTCAGAAAAGGGGCACAAGAAACGGATTGGTGCCGATTCAATCATTAGCGGCCTGCGAACAAGAAAATCATGATGAGAACGAGTATGAAGGACATACCTGCTGGTCACATTGAGCGAGGAACATATGGCAATCCCCCACTGTATGTGGATTCCAATCTAGCGATAGCCAAGGGGATGGCTTCGAGCTGCGTCCATCAGTTTCATCTACATATGCATCCCACTACAAATGATTCCCACGGAAAATCCATCAGATTTGGACCCCAAGCCTAGCACTGGGAAGGATGATTGCTGGATCTGAAGGGGAGGAGGTGGATCCCACTGCTGTTCGGGAGGAGGAGGAGCTCATCCTCACCGCGGCACTGTTCCTCCCATGGCGTCGTGAATTGTCTTCGTCCTGAATGACGGCGACCTCGCCGCGTGGTGGATCTAAAGGGGAGGACGCGGAGAGGGAATGGATGCAGCGCCGCACCGACGACCAGAGGTGGGGGAGTGGGCGACTAGAAGCAAGCGATCGTCGCAGCGCCACCATCCATGGCAGAACCGCATCATGCACCAGTGGGTGGAGTCGCAGCTCGGTGGCCCAGATGCCGAGGTGGCATGTCTGTGAGCACGAGGAGACGGGCTCGACGTTGAGGCCCGTCGTGAGAACACGTTGACTGCGACCATTTACGCTGCCGTCATGGAGCGTGTGCCACCAAGGCGAGGTGGTGGTGTAGCCGTCACAGCTTCCCTTGGGGAAGGGATGCTTGCACCGTGAATCTGAATCGAGGAGGCGAGAAGCGGAGGAAGGGGAAGGTTGCGCGTGATTGACGGCGCCTGGATACCTATTTTTGGAGATGAGATTGAGGAGAGCGGAAGTGGTCGCCGGTCTCGGGAATGGAAAGGGCGTCCATCTCTGCTGCGCCATTTTCGCCTTCGATTGAGCGGGATGGAAAGAGGGACGTGTTTTACGGGCGGTACAGGTGGGGGCTGGGTGCCTCTCGGTGACAAAAAATTCAAGCGGACAACAAAAAAACAACTACAGCATAGACCAAACGTAAGAATAGCGTAACATTGTAAGGCCTCGGGAGTTGTTTTTGTGGGACCACTTTAATCCGATAATTCGAGTCGTTTTAACTAATTGGGATGGACGATTGATCTGATCGTGGGTATGTTGTCTCAGGGTAGTAATTTATAGGGAAATATTTAACTTTTATAGGGTAGATATGCGTAGAATGATAGCACTATAACTCCCATGAAGCCAGAAGCAAAGGTTTTTGTGCATATATTTTTTTATATAAACCAATAAGAAATGAGTTATAACAGTATGTTTTTTCATCAGACCAATAGGCTACTCTTGCATCTCGATCCTTAGATTAAAGTGGGACCAACCAATCCAACCACACAATGCTTAGATGAAGGAAAAAGTTACCACAGTGTAACCACTGATAACAACCCCTAGAGTCTTGTGTCTGACAAACTTTTCTCACCGGAAGTGGTACCTGCCCCGGACCACCGCTCCCCTTCATCCGCCCCCAATCACTGCCTCGCCCAAATCACGTGAGTCAGCACGGCTCCAACATGACGAGTGATTGCAGACACCGCCGATCCCCGCCCACTTTGATCCAAGATGGTCGTCTTGCCCCCCTCCAAGGAGCCTCTATCGATTGTGCTGGCGGTGGTTAAGGAGGCGGAGCAAGGAGGCGTGGTGCTTGTTCACTGCCCGGTGGAGCGACGAAGTGAGTTGCCAGGTTGGTGATAAGGAGGCGGAGCGAGGAGGCGAGGCGCTTGTTTGGCGCACGGTGGAGCAAAGAGTCGAGGTGCCAGGTTGCCATCCAACGAACCGAGCGGCGGCTGCACTGCTTTTCCTCCATCTGATTTCGCCTTTTCCTTCTCCCGTGCCGAATAGTTGTTTCTCCTCTCCCTCGGGTAAGTAGAAATGTTTCTTCTGATTTGTGCTTTTCTTCTTTCAATGGATCCTATTTAATTGGGACTTGCTAATTTTCAGCTGACTGAAAGTTTGGGCAACTTTCAATCATCGCTTTGAGCCATTGGATCTAGATCCAAGGGTTTATAATTATTATACAAATAATCCTACAAAAGAAAAATCAAAACACAAAATAATAAACCATTGACTGAAAGCTTTCAGTCGCTTGAAAGCTAGGAAACATGTATTTAATTACGTTCCCCGGATAAATCAGTAGCACGATTTGTGGAATTCGATCCGCCGAACTGGATTCTCAAGATTGCGTCCTCATCTTTGTTCTCTTGTTCCCAGATCCTGATTTGATAGGTTTTGGGTCGCTTTACTGCAATTAGTGAATTCTATAAGCTTTATCTGATGTGGATTACGTGATTAGCCGTCTCCAATTTGCTATGGATTGGAGATTTTTTTTACCCGTCTGGTTAGTGTCATGCTTGTCTGATGCATTGACATCCAATTTCACGAGGATGCAATTTCAGTTGCCATGAACATCGATTACAGCAGGATGCTTTTCTCTCTCTCTCTCTCTCTCTCTCTTCCTCTCTGTTAATTAACTTTATGTATTTTCCCTTGTATGCTGATCTGGAGGAGATATCGAAATCCATTATCATATGAACTTCTGCAGCCAACAAGCACCTTGTATCGCTGATCAGAAGAAGGTAACCTCTTGTTCCTTTTCCCAAATGTCTGATCCACGAAATCCAATGTTCTGAAGCATGAGAATGTGATCAATGCATCCACATGATTTATGTTAGTTGTTTCTCTGGCCATTGTTGCATTGTCAACCTGCTGTTTTCCCTTTCCTTTTTTTTTTGTAATACTGCATTAGTGTTTTGCCCTATTTCTATGCATTTTAGTTTTAGATTACCAAATCAGATGCACACGGATTTTGACGTCTTGTAATCACCTTTTTTTGTTTCTTGTGCAGATTGCAGACTGCAATCACGGTTGCTTCGACCTTAAGTTCCACATCAGGTGTCCATTCTTGGCTTCTCTAGGTTCACCGTGGCAGGGGTTGGGTGAGGTGAGCGCATGTTTTCCTGATGCATTCTGGAGATGTTATGGGAAAAAAGGGAACACTACTGCTCAGCTCAGATGACTATCATGTTATGCCCAATTTATTTCTTACTAGATTACCATGTCATATTACTATATTATAGTTATATGATGATAGAAAATGGTGCCATTGAATCATTAAGTTTTACCGTAAATTATATATGTCATAATTTATGATATTATAATCTTTGTTTTATAGTTATTTGGGATGCCCATGCCTTTTCTAGAAGAAAAGATAGCATAGGTGACAGCCTAGAAGAGAATTTTCTCTCCTGTATCCCTATATTATTTGTACTGTTTATTTCTAAGTAAGTTTGTCATCTACATTCCTCTGTGATGTATCATCTGTTTCATTGAAAGCTATATAAACTTTTTGCTAAAACCACATATCATAAAATGAAGAGAACAATATACTTTTTTACCTTGTTGGCTATGTGAGCTTATATTGTTCACTTATTGCACACATAAATTAAAATATATATGTGATAATCTGCATCAGTCTTGATGGTAGTTTCTTCTCTGATCTTAAGGTATATTTTTGGTGCAGGTTGTTAATTTAATAAGACACAATTTATTTTCTATAGCGTGGGCAGCTGCATTCTCTAGCTTGTCTGTGAGCTACATGATTTTGGTTTCTCTGCCGAGTTAAATCTCATTGAATCTCCACACTTGGGGCCATAGTGTTGCTTGGAAGAGCCATCTCTGGTGATCCCAATAAGAACATGGCTATGGGATGGTGAGTTATTTTTCTCCTCTTTCAAGATGTTATACCTATGACTGTCTGATTCTCTCTGTGGTTCAACTGGTCATCTCTGTTCCCAATTTTTCATAGGTGAACATGGCATCTCTGTTCATCCCCCTCTAATCGTCAGTTTGTTACCTCCTTCTGATCCAAGTGGTGTTGTGGTGCTCTTCAGCATACATGGTGACCAAAGATTGATGATATATAATGGGATTAATCACCAGCAGCAGCTGTTGGAGGATCTTTGGTGCCCTCCAGGAGCAGCCGACAGGGTTTCAGTTTCATGGATATACTGGCTGCAGATCAGTTGAGCCATGACATGATCAGTATGTTCTGCACCCTTCCTTTTAGTGGAGTATTCTGTTCGGAAAATTGCTTTTGTCATATCTTGCAATATATTTCTTGCTCGGAAAATTGCTTACATTTTTCTGCTAGATGAGTGAGAGCGATTCTTGGGATTGGAAGCAATGGCCTCTGGAAAGAAGAAAATTTGATGGTATATATGTGAAGGGCAATGAAAAATTTCCTGCTGCTTGGAATCATGTTCAGTTATAGCTACACACTTCTACTAAACAGATGTTAGATCCTTTCTTAATTGATATTAGATGATTTAAGAAAACGAGCAGCTTCTAAGCTTGGATGCTAGATGGTATGTCACTTACCAATATTCATACTTTTCTACTTACAGATGGATTAGAAGTCATTCTTTCCTTCTTCAAGTCATATCTTAGGAGAAAGCAGAAGTATGTTTTCACATATATTTCTTAACATTTAGTTAGAAACACCAACTGTTTTACTTCGTTTGACCTTGACAAAATATTCTTTCATTCTAGATTGTGATTTGCTCATTTGCTTAATCATCATGATTTTCGACTTTGTTTACATGTCCATTCTTTAAACTTATCTGAATCGTAATGACGGGCCATGGCCGAGCTCGCCGCGCCACAGCTCCTCGCCGTCCCGGCGTGGATCCGTCGACTCAAACGCTTCGTCGTGCTCTTCTCTTCCACCTCCACCCCTTCTCGTTCCTCGATTCGCACCATGTGATCCGCAAAAATTGAAACACCGAAGCTCTCGCCCCACCACTGCCGAGCTCGGCTCGCCGCCGCTGTCACTCTGCGTCACCTCGCCACAGATCAGCCGACTCAAATCGCGTGCCTTGGCCTCCTCTTGCACCTCCACCCCTTCCCGTCCCTCGAATCACACCGAGCAAGTCACAGTAATTCGATAAATGTAGCTCTCCCCGGGCTCGTCGCTGTCGACGCCATGGCCCAACTCCTCCTACTCCTGGACGTCGTCGCCGCGTCCCTCCTCGTTGCGGATTCGCGGCCGTGCCACACCTTCGTCTCCTTCCCAGCGGAACCCAACCCTATGGGCGACGGCGCTGTCCACCACCACCGCCTTGTCCCACGCGTCGCCACGGTCGTCGCCGTCTTCCGCCTCGGCCCGCACCACCTCCGTCACCATCAGGACCACCGACGCCTCCACCTCCACTCCATCCACGCTAATGTCCAAATCCGCGACGCCGTTGCTGTCGCCCGATTTGAGCTCTTCGCTCCACCACTCGAGCCCGCCTCGCCGCGGTTCTCCCGGCTCAATCAACGCGCCATAACGGCGGCACTTCTGTGTCCTGGGGTAGGCGGAGTTTTGGGTGGTGGCTGATGCGCGACGGTTTTCATCGACGGATCGTCCTCGCCCGGACTATCTCTGACGGCGGCTCGTTGTCTCTGTGGGTCGGTTTCGTCGGAGTAGCTAATCTACGATCATGCAGTGTCGTCGTCAAGCCGGCTGCATTCTCCACCCTAGGCAACACGGCGGCTGACCCAAGGCTTCCAGATATGGTCGCGATGATCGGCGCCCGATCTCCGTTGTGGTTGTTGCCGTCGCCCCTGCATGGTCGTCATCGGTTGTGGTCGCTCAACCTCTCTTGCCATGGTCGTAAGGTTGCATTTCACATCCAGCTGGTCGTTTGACCAACAGCCCCATGGTCGCTTCGCCATCAAACGCCTCTATGAAGTATTGAAGACTACTTGGACGTCAAGGTTGGCTTGGTGCTCTTTTGATGTAACTGCAGTGCCTACTTCAACAAAGATCATATTCTTACGAGGATGAACATGAGGCCGTCAGTGTTGAAGACTACATGGACGTCAAGGTTCTTCGTTTCAAGTGTGTTGGTGCTCTTTTGCTGTAATCGGATGAGGTCATCAGCAGTAGTTTTAATTTATCGGGGTTGTTGGTCATAAGATTCATGACTACCTTTGGTCATGTTATGTCAGTTCGGCTTTGGTCATGAATCCTTGATTGTAGGTCACTTTCTCTTCTATCTTAATACGAAACGTGCAACGCACGATCTTCAAAAAAAAACCGTAATGACATGTAACAGGTAGCATTCATCTGAATTCACTTACTACATTTGACATGTTTGAGATTGCTGCTTTTAGCTTAACGGAAACCATTCTGAATATCAGAATTGTGCATGTGTGTCCGGTAATTTTGTGGCGTCTTCTGCATCTGTTATCTTCTGACCTGTATGCGTAATTTTGTCAGCAAGATAGAGGTTTGTGCCAATGTCCTTCGGTCCTTCGTATTTTCTGACCTTTTTTTCTTCTTCTCTTTTTGGCTTTCCTTTCATGGTTTATGACAAATCGTCCAAGACTATGAGAAGCCTTGAGGTAAATTTATCTGCTTGTACATTAGTTGCCAAGATGTAGTGCAGTGATATAATGTAGTCAAATAAGACTAACAACTTCACATCATGTACTTGTTTCTACCTGTACTCTAGATAAAATAAAGTAGCTTGTTCATGACAAGGACTGAATTGAGCACAGTTGCCAACTATTGATTCGTACCTTCAGAACTGATAGTCCCACAGATCTTCACTCATAGTTATTGAATCATGTCATCTTCAATATACTGATATACAATTATCTTTCTTTCCTTTATATATAACTGTGTCATTGAATGTAACTGGTATACTTCTCTGTCATAAGGTCCAATGTAAGAAGTTAGATTGCAAATATACCTTTATAGTTTTTGTCCTTTCGTGCCTTTGGATATGTCAGGAATCAACACATTTTTTCATTTTTATATTTTAGTATTCCTAATCTGTAACTGGAACTTTGTTTTCATCTCTAGTTGTGTGGAATCATATGTTGCTTCACTTGGTGACATATGTGGACAAAAACTTTGTATTCTTAGATTTGTCATACTATTTTTAGATAGTGTTGCTTACGATGAAAAGTTCAATAAGTTTAAATTTTTTGAGTGTGAAGTTCAATTGTCAACTCAAACACATTGTTATCAACTTGGCTAGTATACATATATATGAAAGGTCAGTTTAGACATTATTAGATGCTGCTTTTCTATGAAGGATTGACTATGAATTAATTATGAAATATTGTCATTTTAGATTTCGCATGTCATTTTATTAATTAGTCTGTCACTCGTGTGACATGTCCTGGTAGAACATCATAGTTTTTAGTGATCGTGGATAGGTAACATAAAGATATTTCAGTTTTGACATATTATAGTTACGGCCAGTGATCAATTCTGATGTGAGTGATGGATATATGTTCAGGTCAAGGAGGTCATAATAGTAGACTACATTCTTATGGAATATAAAAAGGCTATCGATGATGTATACTTTCTTTCTACCAGGTGAGTGATGGATATATTATGTTCCTGCACTTGCATGTTTCATCAAAAAAAAAGACTTACACTAAAGTTTTTTGTTTCACCAGTGCGGTGTACGTTCCTAACTTGCAATGTCAAGAGTTAGCCCAGGACCAATTTGCCGGCAATGCACTATTCTGTTGAAGCTGTAGAGAGGATGAGATTGATTCAGAATTCCGACTATTTGGAGTTTCTAACTGGTTTCAAAGGATTTTGTGTTAGGCCCTGAAAATGTATATTGACTTTCATTTTCTTCTTTCTACTTTGTATAGAGAGCCTGTGTACAGTCCTAGATACTCTATATTTAAAATACATAACAATGGTTGATCAAAGCATTAGTGGGAGGCACTTTGTGGTAAAATATATGGAATACATAGTTATATACAAGTATATGTAGGTCACACACATTAAGCATATACATCTCTTTTATTCATGGTGGCCGATCAATGTATTGAAATTTTATGGTCACGTATATGAGATATTAATCCTAGGATGCCTGGAATAACAAAATATTGATCAACATAGTCTATTATAGGTAAAGCACTGATTTTGTTTTAAACTGTAAAAATTATGACCTTAGAATATGTAGTATGAATAAATCTTAGGATGTGCGTGTCGCACGTGCAGCACTACTAGTTTTTTTTTAGAAAAATGTGTTCTCGTAAACATAAACAGTCAACCAAATACAAAATCAGTCAACCAAACACAATGGGTTACATGCGCAATGACAGTGAACGACGGTGTGATAAATACGAAAAACATCCATTTAAACTCATAACTGTGATATTATGATACAATGATAAAATACTCATACTAACAAGTTATAATTTTTTTTTCAAAAACTCATTCTCCAAAGAACTGTGAGATTAAGCATGTTTGGTCTAGAGCAATTTAGGAATGAATAACTGACCGAAAAGTTCTTCTCTGATACACATGAGCGAGGATAAAGTGTGAAGAAAAGACTTATGTTGATCGAGCAAAGTCTTGAGGTCTTAAAGGGCTACCAGGTGTAAGCGGGTCCAAACTTGGGGGTCAGGTTTCATGGGCGCATGGGATCGCAGTTAAGTAGGCATGATATACATGACTGGTGTGGATTTAGAGTGGTCACATGTGCTAACTGGACACACATACATGGACAAAAGGGGATGTTCCAGGCTTAGGACTGACCAACGAGGATGTCAGTCTTCTAAGCGGATGAGTCAATCTTCTAAGAGGATGAGAGTGTGACATCCTGACCTAAAACTTAATAGGATTGATAGAATATTTATATCAATAAGTTAAGATGAGTGACTGACCGGGTGCGCATGAGTGAAGACAAAATACGTAAAAAAGACTTGTGTTGATATGTGAGAAAAGTCTTAAGATTCTAAAGAGCTACTAGATATAAGCGGGTCTGGACTCGAGAGTCAAGACGTTGCAATTGATAGAATACTTATACTAACAAATTAAGATGGGTGAGTGATCAGATGCACATGAGTAAGGATAAAATACGTAAAAAAGATATTTATATAACTGTGAGAAAAGTTTGAAGGACTATCAGATATAAACAGGCCTGGACTCGAGAGTCAGGATGTTACAATAACTAGCAGAACACAATTATAAAACCTTAGAGCAACAATAATAAGGATTTGTTTGAGCTAGAGGTTGATGGCTAGTTGAAAATTTAGCGGTTGTGAGCTCTTGTAATATATTTTTGATTTCTCTATATACCATTAGAAAAGTAGCTCTAGATGACTTTTTTATATTTTAGTTTATTTTCTCAAAAATCTATCTTTTTAGGATTTCAAAATCAAACTGTTTAGAACCCGTTTGTTTCACTGGAAAGTTGAAACAAACAAAATAAAAACTTCATCCATGTCCGTACCCTTTTTCAAGTTACCAAGGGGTCATTTGTACTTTCATTTGAGAGAATTTGTTGTATAACATCAAAAGTTCATTCCTTTCAAAATATACCATGAAAAGAATTGAGCTTGAGAAATTACATCACAACTATTATAAATATTCTATGAGGATATGTTGGTTTAAAGGATGTTTTCATCTCATTCTGATTGAGAGAACATAATCAATTGATAAATTTATTCTTACCAGACTTAAAATAAAGGCAAAATTCGTCGGATAGCTCAAATGTCATAGCCACTTGTTGATGCTATGTCTCACCTTCTGAAAGCCTCGATGGTAGCTACTCTAACTCTGTCTCAGGGTTGTCATCTGAAGCTCGTCATCTCATCATCTAGCAACTAACAATGTGAAGTAGATTAGGAAAAGGTGAATAGACATTGTCGTCTCATAGTTTTCTGGTGCCGCTAAGTATCTTGCCTCAAATTTGCCATCTCATCATCTAGCATCGGACAAACATGCAAGTTTATTTTTGTGCCGCTCAAAGATTTTAACATAAAAAACTAACAAAATGCTAAGATCTAAAGAGTTGTGAAGATTTTCGGTGATAATTTGTAGAGATAGATTCTTTCGACCGTTTTTTTTAGAATATATTAATCATATAGTGTCGCTTAATGTGTGAGTTGTGATGCTGACATAGAGTTTATCGAAACGAGAATTTGGTCAGGGCTTTTCGCATATGTATTATCTTTAAAATTTTGGAAAAAAAACATTTTATTACTGAAAATGAGTACCACGTGTTGCGTGAACAATGACGGTGAACTATGTCCTTGCGGCGCGGTGAATCCGGTGGCAGCAGTAACTAAAAAAAAAAATACCGGTGGCAGCGACAGCAATGGTAGTGAGTGTATTTCTACTCTCTGGCCTGGTGGTGTGGTGGAGCCACGGGAGGTCGTACAACGTCGCTTAGCTTCTTTTTTTCTCCGTGAAAATCTCACCAGCAAAGCAACCCTGGGGGAGACGCGGACCGCTGCCGTCGCTTTCGAGCGAAGCGAGAGCGCGCGCGTGTATAGCGACTATCCTCCCTCCCCACTCTCTGTTCCGCTCTCCTCCTCCATCCTCTGCTCAGCTCCCCCACCTAGATTTCGCCGGCCGCCATGGCCAGATCGGCTCCGGGCATGCCGCCTTACCCCAACTACTACGCGGCCGCCCGCCCCTCCTCCTCGTCCTCCTCCGCCGTCGCCTCCTGCCTCGTAGCCCTCCTCTTCCTCCTCCTCGCGGCGGGCGGCGCCGCGGCCGCGCTGTTCCTCCTCTACCGCCCGCAGGCCCCCGCCATCGTCGTCACCGCCGTGCAGCTCCCGGCCTTCACGACGGCCAACGGCACCGTCGCGTTCACGTTCCAGCAGCTGGCCTCCGTGCGCAACCCGAACCGGTCGCCGCTCGCGCACTACGACAGCTCGCTCCACGTGGCCTACGCCGGCGGCGAGGTCGGGAGGATGTTCATCCCCGCGGGCCAGATCGCCGGCGGCCGCACGCAGTACATGGCCACCAGCTTCGCCGTCCCCGCGTTCGCCGTCTCCGCCTCGGCCGAGCAGCCGGTCACCATCTCCGTCCCGGCGTCCGGGCCCTCCCCCGCCGTATCCGCGATGGTCCAGCACGAGCAGCAGCAGGCGATGGAGGTGGAGTCGCTGCTGCGGGTCAAGGGGAAGGTCACCGTGCTCAAGGTGTTCACGCACCACGTCGAGGCTGCCAAGGTCTGCCGCATCGGCGTCTCGCCGGCCGACGGACGCGTGCTCGGATTCCGATGCTGACCTCGGTCCGCTTCGCTGGCCCGAGATCTGAGGACAGTCTCGGTCCCGGGTTGGTTGGTAGTCTTCAGAATTACTACTAGTAAATTTCTTGGATTCGATTCGGTCACTGAGGAATTACATTGTAAGATAAGGTTGTTCCATTTGTAAATTAGATTCGTCAATATCCTTCTCAAGATTTGTTCTTGGTGTTTGCTAGATTCGTGTTCTGTTCCTCTTGCTGTTGTTGTAGATTATTACTGAGAAAAATAGAGGTTTAGGTGCTCAGTCACAGGGTCCAGACCAAACAAAGGTTTTGGTTCTTGGGATGGATGTTCCAATTGGAAATTTGTTGGTTTTTTTAAGTAACTGATATGTATTGTATCTTGGTTGAACTAGTTTCTGTTTCTATAGTATGTTGCATTGCAAAACCATCTTCTCGGAATGTGAGTGTTGCTGCACAGTCAGTTGGTCCAAAACTACAACTTTTTTTCCAATGCAAAGGCTAGCTGCAATGTTACTTAAAATGCAAGTTGAGATGTCCCTTAAAAGAAAAAAAAAAAGTTGAGAAGATGTCCTTGCAAAATGTGAGGATTACAGGTGATTGCATATTCGCCGTTCACCAGCTTCGAGTTTCTGCAGAGCGAGTAGGACCAGCGAAGTAGTCGTTGCATCTTGGTTTTGCTTTCACTGTTTGGTGAGCACGCGTGGTGGTTAGCGGAACAAGACGGCAGTGGTCACTGGTGTCAACTGTGGAGCATGTGCTGCCGACGTTTCTCGGTTTTCGCTGCTTGTAACCTGACACATTGCGGAGGGCAGAAGAATCAACCAGAGAGGACCCCAAGGTATAGCAGTCAGATATCTAGTACTCCTTCCGTTTAATAATATAAGTATTTTTGAATATTTGGATTTATTTAATAATATAATTTTTTATAAAATATGAACATAATAAATAAGATATAATTAGATGAGAAAAAAACTTTTTATATGATAAAAGTAGAAGTATGATAGTTTTTTCATTCTATACTTATTTTATATTGAGATTTTAGTAATGCTTATATTTTTGAACGGAGGGAGTAGAGTTTCATGTCTTTTGTTAAAAAAATAATAAAGAAAGAAAGGAGGGAATATTTCCAACTGGACTGTGCAACATTTAAAGGAATCAGTACAAACATGGCTTTAAATGTATAATTAACCTGCATTTTGAACGGCGTTTCCTACTGCAGAGAAAAATGACAGACGGCGATGTTCGGATCCGGGGTCCTTTGCATGAATCTTCAGTCACATCTGAATTCCCGGCGTCATAAATATGTTTCTAAGCAGTTACTTTATTTCTAAGCAATGATCTAGTGGACAAATTTGTTGCATCCTCACAAAAGAACAGCTGGAGAGAAATTGTAACAAGATCGAGCAAACAATGTACTGTGTTTTATTGCCTAGTCTTCAAAAAAGAAAAGATCGGTGTTTTTTTTTTTTTTTGCAAATTGATGTACTGTTCCGTTAATAGCCAACAGCAGATAGTGATGAATACATGCCATAAATAATTTCAACTAGGTCCCACATGTCATTGACAAATGCCAAGAATCTTTAAGCAAGGTTATCTTTAATGTAAGCTATGTTATCAATTTTCTGCCATTACTTCAATGATGAGATCTAACAAAACGGCAGCGGAACATAGGATTTTTTTTTTTTGTTTTTTGAACTGGAAGACATGGGTTCGATTACCCTCTTGGTGCAAAGCTTAAATCGCTGGTCACTGCATGAGTTCCATTGTCTAGGAAACAGTCATGCCAAAACCTCAGCATCCCGTTACTCCCTAAAGCCAGCAGCACAAAGAACATGTACTGTGTTACTACGGGCCAGTGGCGAAGCTACGTTGGTTTACCCTGGTGCACTGGAATCAGGGTTCTAACCAACTTTTAAAGCTAATTAGACCCTATTTACAGGCTATGCAACAGGGTACTTAATGATTGTGCACCAGGTATTTTCGTACTCTAGCTTCGTCACTGTTATGGGTCAATTGCCAAAAGACCACCTGTAAAGGACGTCAATTCCAAAATGACCTTAGTAAGAGAGGCCTCTTCAAAACGCCATTGTTTAGCACCATTATAGATTTTGAGTTTGAGGTACTAATAGCTTAAGCGTGTGGTTGTCGTGAGTAATAATGATCTAATCCCCGCCAGACCATACCACACGGAAGGGCGGTGCGGGGCATGGCGCAACGTGACGAGCGGGCAGGGCTTCGGCCTCGGCAACGTGCTGGCCATGCTGCTCCGTTGAGCCCGAGCTGCTCCGCCTCCAGCCGATCGTGGCCCCGCGCGTACTCCTCTTTTGTCCAGCTACTCTGCCCCTTCGTCCTAGTCCTGCCAGCCTGTGTCGCTCCGGCTCCGTCGAGCCGCGTCGCCGCCGTGAGATCAGGGTACACGTCTCGCGTCGGAACAAGGCACAGGTGCTTGGGTTGCTCGATTTAGAGGGAGGGTAAAACAGTCCACGACAATCTAGTTTAGAGGGGAAAAGAAAAAAGAAATTCAGGTAATGCTATCCTTTTCATGGGAACGGATTTAAGCCTACTTTTAGTGGGAGTTTTATTTTTATTAAATAGGGTGACATATCATCACTTTGATGATGTGACAACAAATTAATAAGGAGAGAGAGAGGGAAATAGTTTTATCTAGATGTCTACACTGTTTTGAAGATAATTCTCTCTTGTATGTGTTATTTAGAAAATATCAAGATGAAACTTTTTTTTTGGTGAAAGATATCAAGATAAAACTATGCATTGTGGACATGGTTTTAATTATTCTTTGTGCACATGTGGTACTTTAGAAACAACAAAATAAAATCCTTCATTGAGACTAGCCTAAAGGCTACGTTTTGGAGTTCCTTCACTTACTAATGCTATTGGCAGACCTTATGAGTGCTATTTTGACAATTTACCCTGTTACTCCTGGGGCAAAACATGTACGACATAAAAGACAGCAAAATGTTCTGATTTCCCTCAATTTAGAGTTGACAATCTGTGTCAAATATCATCTGGTCATTCTCATTTCCAACTTGTCCACTTCCCAATTGCATGAAGCAGAGTCATCTGTGTAGCTTGAAGAGCTTATACTGGATTTGAATCTGGTTGCAATGAAGCTTATCCTCCTCTTTTTTTTTTCTCTCTCTTGAGATTCTGAAAAGCCACCATTGCATTGAGATAAAACATTAGCAATTTTATTGTTACCAAAGCATCCCAGAATTCAGTTGTTCTTTTCAGCATAACTATTTCAAAAGCTTCGGTAGTATGCATATTATCCTTTGCAATGAAAGCATTGCAACCGCTCCACCATGTCCACAAAAGAACCATAACCATCAAGAACTTTTATACAACTGAGAAAGGTAAGACAATTTTATTGGCCAACTTGTGAGATTTCTTGGATTCGTTATACACAATTACTTTACAGGAACATTTTACACTCCTAAATTCTTTTAAGATACAACACTGCAACAGTGGTGAACTACAGTAAAAGCACAACAACATAGCAACGGAGAAACACAAGCCAGCCAAACAGCACCATCTTTCTTTTCTTTCCAAACCGTGTTTTCTTTGCTCAGCTGCAAAGGTTCGGTATGCAGGCTCCATCCGGATTGGTCTGCTCCTTCCAGATCCGGCCAGTTACCCTTAGCTTCAGCTCCTTCCTGTCACCACCAGAGAAGAACAGTGCCATGTTCCTCTGGATGATGAGGCCGTCATGGCTGTCCCGAACCTTTCGGTGGCTGTCACGTATGCTTCTTGGTGTTCCTTCCCATACCATTTTCCTCCCGTTACCACCAACCTCGAGACTATACGTATAGTTTCTGGCTTCATTCTCATCCCCCATGAAACGAAGGAAAGCCATGTAAACCGGTGCCATTCCGAGCTGGAAGGCCTCAAAGTGCAGGCAGAAGTACTGCCCAAAACAATGAAATACCTGACCAAAAATAAACACAAAAACCCCTATCAGATTATTTATAACAAATAATGAATATCTTGATCTTCTTAACCATGGGTTATCATAAGAAAAGGCAAGACAAACTGATATATGAGAAGGAATAATAGGGAGCTCGTACAAGACTTACTGTTAACATCCAGGTGGCATTTTCCACCTCTCGTGGGTTCGATTTAACATATCTATGGTTGAATGTGCAACCGCTGTGCATGTCAACTTTGTGATCATCCCTCAAATGTGCAACAAGGAAAGGAATATCACCAGCCACAGCACATTCAGAGCCAGCATAGGGGCAGTTATATGGCCTAAAGCTGCACTGTGCTTCATGCTTTATCTTGCTATAGTATGGGAAAATCTCAGGACAACCTAAAGAGCAATACTTGCAGGGAAGTTCAAGTGACTCCGCAACTTTTTCCAATGCCAAGCACCGGATATCACCAAGCTCTTGTCTGCATGTAGGGCACCGGTTGTGCACCCTGGCTTTGCATGTCGAACAAAGTGTATGTCCATTTTGGCACTGTACAAGTAAGTAAACAAGTAGATGTTAACAATCTAATCATGAAAACATTATACAGAAACAGTATAATTGATGAATGACCTTTCTAGCACCGCAAAATTGTTCACTGTATTATATTTTCTTCGAGCCTTACAAAATGAATTGAATGCTTCCTCCGTAATTGAGGTGGTTTCACAATTCAAAGGACAGCTGGCACAGTTCAAGAAGTATGGCTTGTTCTTAAGTTTCAGCACAGATCACAGATATAGAATCAATTTTCCAAAAGGTGGCTGCTAGGGAGCCCTTATCACCACCAAGCCTGTCCATACGGATATCAGGCGCTAGATGGTGCCTTCCGGCCCAGGGTGGATATCAGCCATAACTTTTTGCAGTGCCAAAAAAAGAGGCAAAAAATCAACAATGGCCTCTTTAAAGAATATGCTAGAGGAGGCGCGCAAGGAGAAATGACAAATATATGGGCCGTACAACATTTTTTTGATTTTTTTATCATGATTTTCTGATCATTTCACCAGACCGTTTGCACAGAAAGAAGCACCTAACAGAATACAAACTCCCAAACAGCAAGGAGAAGCAACAAATATATGAGTGGTACAACTTCCTTCTGATTTTTGGATCAATTCACCATATCATTTACGAAGAAAGAAGCATCTAACAGGATACAAACTCCCAAACAAAGGTGTGCAAGGAGAAGCAACAAATATATGGGTGGAGGATAGTACAACTTTCTTTTGATTTTCTGATCAATCCACCATATCTTTTACATAGAAAGAAACACCTAGCAGGACCTCCCAAATAAACTTTGTATCTGTAGGCAACTAGTTAACTAAATACTCATGTAAAAAATTAAGGAAAAAAGGTTGATTATATTACACTTCAGTTCCTAACCCTAATTTCAAAAACCAAGTAGTTGGCCCTGTTTCCCTATGGACACCATACCGTAGGCAAGCATCCAAATCAGCAAACAAATTTGACAATTCTGAACGGAGCAATAAATTGCACAGGAAAGGCCAAATCTCACTTTGCAATTGAGTCTGTAATTTTTCGCATGGTTCAGTGGTCCACATCAAAATTCAGATTCGTTGTTAAGAGTTGAGTTTGTGTTTTTGAGGATGCTGAGTATCCTTTTATTCCCCAATATAGTAATGCTATTCTTTTGGATAAAACAAAAGATCATCCTTTACCTGAATGTACATGCTACTTCCACACGTAAAACAATTCCAAATTAGATGCAATGAACATATTCCAAATGATATGCGAATGATATCTAGCTTCACCTGTTTGTTCTTTTACATATTGTTCAATTGTTGACCCTAAATAGTTAAGCATGTTATGCACTGACCAGTTGCACCCAAAAGCTTAAGCTGATGGGGGAGGGTGGACAATTCACTTATGGTTCAACAAAGCCAACCAGTACATATGGCATTTCAGGTCTCCATGTATTTCATTCATGTAGCCATGGAGCTTACAGATCAAACAGATAAAAGAGGAAACATTTTTGTGCCACACTTCCTTCAACTAATCTGGTTTGCAAGGCCCTAATTCTATAAAATGAGGGGAACACCCAAATTCAAACCCCCCCCCCCCCACCCAAAAAAAAAAAAAAATTCTGATTCATTTTTCCTGAATGCTGTTATTTGTAGGCACTAGGCAGTAGTATCTTGTCGCCTAATATTTTGTTTGCAGTACCAACATCCTACCGCCTGTCATTGTGTGGAGTAAAATTTAACCATGTTCAGAAAGACGCGGAATCATTACCTTGCATACCCACTGACAACGGGTACGAGACGTAATGGAAGAAAACCTGTCTCAGAAAATTTCGATTGGCACGCAACACGCAACTTCTCTACTTCATACTTCACTCAAATTTGCATAATTACTACGTCCATAGGGGTGAACTTGAAGCACTCAAATAAGGATGCCAAACATACAACTTGACTACATAATAGTAATTACCAATGTTTTGCACAACCAGCCCTGGTTTTCAAGGTGTCACTGTCACCTTTAGGCGACAAAGGCATCTGGCTGCCAAATTACGTAAGTAGCTCAATTGGCTGTTGGCTCCAAGTAAGCATCAAACGTTTACTAATAGCAAATAGGCAGCGGATGAGGACCAAGAAACTGATCAGTAGGCATGTCAAAAATTCTTTCACACTATTCCAAAGTACTCAAATCTTTGAACAGAAACAAACGCAGTGAAAACTGATCCTAAATAATTGAAATGAATCCCCTGAGACCCCAATGGTGACGGAATGCATACCCTATTGCATCCCAAATTTAGATCCACGCCAGAATACACCAGCATTTCGAATCTAACACAACAGGAACAAAATTGTAGATGAAACCAACAAACGGCCCCAATTCGCAGACGACTATTACTATGCTATCCCAGTTCTACCAAAGTCTGGAAATTCCCCAATTCAAACTACACGCAATCCTCCCTGGACGCGTTGATTTCACTTGATACCTCCAAATGCCGGCACAAAGATCCCGCCTTCACCAACGGAATCCCCAAATCTCCATCGCGGGAAGAAATCCGTATGCGAACCGAATTCACCCATCTCAAATCGAAGAGCGCACGAAAGGAAGAATCGGGAAGGAGGCGGGGGCGGGGGCACCGACCTGGTGGATGGGCGGGAACATGGAGTTGGTGCAGACGGGGCATTCGAGCAGCTCGTGCACGCTGGTGGCAGGCGGGCCCCCGCCGGCGGCGCCCGGCCCTGCACCCGCCGCGGCCCCGACCCCCGCCGCATTCGCCTTGGGGAACGCGCGGCCCGCGGCGGCGGCCACATGTGCGGGGTGGTGGAGGGGGAGGCCGATGTGGTGGTGGGGGTGGCCGTGGTGGTGGCTGTCGCCGTCGTCCACGTCCATGGAGGCGTCGGGGAGGGAGAGGCACTCCACGCTCTCCACGTCCATGGAGGGGAGCCGCCGCCGCGCCGTGCCGCCGGCCACGGTGAGAGTCGGGGCTCGTTCGGGACGGGTGGGTTGGGCTTGGGCTCGGAAGGCGGAGGACGGGAGAGACGACGACGACGACGCGGTGGCCGCAGGCGCTTCTGCTGCCGCTGACTCAATCTTATTAGCGTCACGCCGTTTGTTTGGTTGCCTCCGGGAAAACGCGGGGGCGGGGCGACAGCGACGACGCCGTCAACCAGGAGGATATGCGACGCTGTCAGTCGTTACTTTGTGTGGGAGCACAGGAATTTTTGTTTCAGGAAATTAATTAAGGTTTATGCGGTTCAATTGCAGTTGCAGCATATCCAGCTGCACCAGCTATTTTCTGGTGAATACGAGCGATTCCCTATTTGTTTACTTATTATTACGTGGTAATTTTATTTCTATCCTAATTCAATATCCATTTGTGATTTTATCTTTTGTTTTTAACTTCATGATTTTACTTTTTTCAAACTGAAGATAAAGTTTATCCTATTGAGGATAAAATCACAATACTTTTAATGTGATTTTACCCCGAGTATGGGTAAACTTTGTCTTTAGTTAGAAAACAGGGTTAAATTCACAAAGCTGAAAATGAGAATAAAATCAAAATTAAGGTTAGAATCAGGGGTAGCAATACCATTGTCCCTATTATTATTGGTAATTATCAAACAAACGAGTTCAATTTATAAGTTGGAGTCTTTCTCAACATCTTCTATATATGTAATTTATCATAAATTTGATCTAACAGTCTAAAATATTAAACTTTTAGGAACTCTCAACAATGATTTTCAGTAACCATGAATCATAGAATATCTCTCAAAGCATTTAACACATCAATGAAACTTCCCATCTATAATGTTGTAACATAAAATTTGAATATTTCTAAAAATATTTGCCTTGTCAGTGGAGATTCTCATTCATGATTTTAGACATGAAGATCAGATTCAAGAGTTCTCAGTAAGTTTTCATGCGTATATGCATATGATTTTTTTCCCTGGTGGATGAGTTGTTTTGCCATATTTTATGTATCATTAAAGATTTTGCATCACATTTCAGTAGTAGTTAGTAACATTTTCTCACAATCAATACTAATGTCCATCATTGGTTCAAACATGATACATGATAAGTCTATTTGATATGTTGTTGTCAATGTCAATATCTCGATTGGACATTCAATTTAAATTTAAATTTAGCCTATAAATCAAAATCAAGACACTTAGACGAGCTAGGGTATTGGTTGTTACACAATTTTTTTGTTTCAAGCTTCACCTTTTACTTCATATTTGAGATCAAATTCGAAGTCTTTTATCATGCTTAACTAAACTTATTTTTTTTAGAAAAAGAGGCATAGCCCTTTAGAGGCAAATGGCGGAGCCTATTTCTAAACCTTGAATAATGACTCTAACCGGCAACAACTTTCATTTTTCCCCCTCTTCCATGCGTATATATTTTACATATCTCTCACACTATAACAATTTATATACAATTTATTAATATCGGATTAAAAAATTTCAAAAACCATCATTCGAATTTGAACCTTGAGAAGGGAATGAGGGATGAGTGGATGACCAATGATAAAATGACACACTAGCACTTGAGATGAACCTCAAAGGCATAACGATATGGGACTTGCATATTCATTTAGATGCACTCGTCAATTTGATTCTTTGATGAGTAATGAAGATGTCGGTCCGTTTTCACAATATAAAATTAGATCCTTTGATGAGTAAATTGATTACAATGAATTCAATGAGAGAGAGAGAGAGAGTGAATCGATTGCAAAATTTTATTAGAAGGTCAAACGAATAGAATGGTTTTTTTAAGAAAGTATTTCAATAGACTGTTTCAAGACACAACGCCGCTTTCCTCCTGCCTTCTCCCTGCCCCGCCGCCACACAAACTCAGATCCCTGGCAGCACCATAGCGGCGCAGGCAAGGACGGCGGAGTCAGGCACTTAGCACCGGCTTGGTCTCGTGCGGCCAGCGCTCGGCGGCACGCGCGGAAGACGGGGCACAAGCTTGCCGCCTTAAGCTTGGCCGTTCATTTCTTCCAGCTTCGACGGTAACAACGGAAGGTGAGAGCTGACCTCCTCTCCCCCAATCCTCTAATCCTCCTCTTCCCTTTTTGTAGTAGACATTTAGGATGGATGTACCCTGCGCGGGGGCGGAAGAAAATTTCTCCTGTGGCTGGGACGGGGTCGGGAGCGGGGTGATTTCATAGCAATCGGGGATGGGGATGAATTGCCGGGCAGCTGTGTCTCGCGACCTGGGGGCTGGAGCTCTCGGAGGTGGACGCGGGGGGTGGGGGGGGGGGTCTCTCTGCTGGCGTTGCTGCCCTACCTCGCCCTATTGGTTGGTCCACGTGTGGCAACAGTGACATCCTTGTGCAGCTTTATATGATGCTTAGTCATCCATAGGTTTGTTTCACTTGTTTGTAGGCAGCAAACTTACAGCACTGTGATCTTGTTTCTAATTAGAATCATGACATGCAGATATACTTTGAAATTACATGTACTCAACTCCATGCACCTTTTTGTTATAAAAATTTCATGCATAGTTGTGTTGTCATGGGTCATGTGAATAGACCAGAGAAAGCTTGGCTGTCTCTGTGGGTTATTTCGATTTTCAGTTTGGAATAGGAGATACTCTATAATATTGTCTGGACAAAAGAGATAAACCTAGAATTCACAACTTGAATTTACAAGAATGATAGCCTGCATAAAAAAATATTAAGTCTTAAGGGAGCTATTTCCTTTTAAGTCGTACTGGTTTTAAGGCAGAGGTCATCAGTCAGTGGCATGCATGCATTCAGCTAGCATGGATACATGAAATCCATAATGTCAGGGAGACTATTATCTTACTAAGCCTGGATACATCGATTCTTTTATTGTGTGTATGTGTGTGTGTGTGTGTGGGGTGGGGGTTGCACTAGACTGCTAAGTATTATCTAGAGTACGACAATGTGAGTAGCAATTTCAGTGAAATTGAATGCTTGTTATGGAAGTATTTTTGATGTGGAGCCTACTAATAATCAACATTACATTGTCAATGTACACAATTATTTATATATTGATGGCCAAAGCTATAAATGCTTGACCGGTAGAAACAACTTACTTTTTTTATTGGAGTCAGTAGCCTGTTACTGCATGTATTTGCAGATTACCCAGAGTCAAAAGCATAGCAGATAGGGTTTGTATTGGGCACTTGTCCCTTTTTCTTCTTAATATATCTTAATATAATGATACACAGCTCTCCTGCGTGTTCAGTGCAGCTAATCATGACCAATAAATATGAGTTTATAACACTATAATTACAGCCTTTCCTCGTAGTTATACTTTTGTACAGGTAGGTTTTTGCTGTTCCCATTTATCAATAGCATATACTAGGTTTTTCCTTCTTATATTAATATATAACTACCACAGTAGGGCTTTCCCTACTTTATTCCGGCCCAGAAACAAATCTGAGGTGATTCACCTTCATGCAAAATAACCAATTATTTGAAATATCAAAAACCAGATTTAACTAATGCCACCTCCCGCATGACCAAGATGACCATTGCCTCTTCAGACTTCACTTGCAGACTTGAATACTTAACAGCTTACACGAAAGCTTCACAGTATAATTTTGTTATATGGTTCTTGCCATTCAGTTGTGGAATTGCTTTGGTGTTATTCAATCCTCATCCGATTTAATAGTTGTGTTGGACTTGTTGCTTTTCAATAATGCATGTATTTATGGAGACTGATCATGCATCATGCCATGAAACTGCTTATTAGGTGGATGGATTGAGAACCAGCGCTCTAAAACACCGTATGTAGATCGGTTGACAAGTCTCTCAGTTGCAAGTTCAGTTAGAGATCAAGACAGTTTGCTATTGGTATCTCTTCAATCAATAATACATTTTAGTGCCAGATGCCAAAAATAAGGAACCTCTCTGATGCTTGTAAAGTATCATTTTCTCCAAATGGGCCCATATCTGAAGAGGCGCTTGAGAGGGTCCGTGCACTATTAGGTGAGTCAATTTTTTTGTATCTTGTTTATCATAATTGGTAGTTAGTTTACATTGTCAACCATGATATTTCCCCATTCTGAACTATTGTATCTAGGTTCTTGATTCTTCATTTTTTTTGTTTTGTTTTATTGTCATTGGAGGATATCCATTTCCATTTGTGACAAAACTGATATTAGCATCCATACATCAGTTTAGAAATGAAGGAGAAAGAGAAGGTTCAGAAGGCAGATATAGACTGCACTTTTTTCCCCTTCTTGTGCACTTAATATTCTACACGACACGTTTTACGTGCACTTCATTTCTAAATTGGAAAAAAATTGAGTGAGATGCTTATAGTGTGGACTTAAGAGCTTGTAGGTTTTGTTAGGAAGCATGCTGAAGTCCTTGAACTGGAGGGCATCAATCAGCTACTGCAAATACAACACCTTCCGAAGTTGAGAATGATGTTTGAGTCTTCGTTGGGGGGGGGGGGCATTTTTTATGTTTGCAGGAGATTCTAGTCTCATCATAGGGTCATTTCTTCATGTCAAGTATTGTGGCACCTGTGTGATTGAATTGTTAACTAATGTAGACCACTCCAGTAGTCTTAACTTTTTTGATGCTCTAATTATTTTAACGAAACAAGCTATCCAAAACTTCTGTTGTGTTCATTGGTACTGCTATGAAGAGTTGCTACCAACAGGGAAATACTGACACCAAATAAATTTCATTTTGAAATTTGCTGGTTTGAAATAACGAGGGCATTGCTTGGTCTATAATAGTAGCTGATTGATTTTTTTTATTGGCCATGCTTGATAACACAGTGGAGCTTGATAGCGAGTAATATACAGACTTCACGGTGCACAGTGTTAATACATTCTTTTATAGACAAGTAAAAGAACTTCCTGTTGACCTAGAATTAACCAACTGAGTTTACATCCTCACTGATATTAATTCACTAGAAACTCAAGACCAAGTCATTTCTGGAATTTATGCAACATTTTGGTGCTGATTGTGTTGTGGCTCTTCTAATATATTTTATAATCTTGATAGTTTTGCTCATTCTTTCCTGTACTATTAGTAACAGTAGGCATCTTCCTGTTTAACTCTAGCAAAAAGTAATGCCTTGGTCTATTTCGTTCTCTGTTGGTTTCTTTCTTTCTTTTTCCAGTCATGGTTTGAGGAGCAAAATGTTATTTTCCCCATGCCCGATGAATTTGTAACATGATATTGTCGCTGGAAAGTATACTTACTCTACTGCAAAAACAGAGTAAAAGACACTATCTGATTTCTGTGAGATTAGACATCAGAGCATCGGCTTACCTACAGTATGGGTTGCATTTCAATTTCCCAGATGAGATAAGACCTTTGGATGTTGGTCTAGACAATGAAGCACAAATTGCACGTAATTGGAACAGTTCTACACGCCAACCTAATGGGAGACGAGGACGTAATGGGGCCAATCAGTTCACCTCTCCGATAAAATATCTGCACATCCATGAGTGTAAAAGTTTCTCAGTAAGATATTTGTTTCATCATTGAATGTTTAAGTTAATTATTATGTGTGTCTAAAGTAGGTATATCTTCTCTTTGTGTTTCCTTACATACACAAGTACTGAATTAATAATGTACACAGATGGGTATATTTTGTATGCCTCCATCTTCAGTTATTCCACTCCACAACCATCCTGGAATGACTGTACTGAGCAAGCTTCTTTATGGAAAACTGCATGTTGAATCTTACGATTGGATTGACATAGCTGATCCACCTGACCAGTTACGAGGTAATGATATTCAGCATGCCATTATCTACTTATGCTTCTCTTTAAAGTATACATTTAAGGGATGTTCAAACTGATAGTTGAGAAAATGGAAAATGGATAGCCCCTACCTACTAGTATGTAAGTGACTCATTTGTCCCTAAAACCAAGCAAATGATTATCATGAATGCTTTGTCCCTAGACTCTGCATACATTTTTTTCTATTTAGTACCCGGACCAAAAGGCAAGGGTCTCCCCTACTGTTCAGTTCCAAAAGAAGACAATAAGAGATATTTCTTGCACATCCCTAGGAGCAATGTATAAATTACTATGTGTCACGTCAAGCACAATGGTTGATCATGGTTACCACATCACTGAGCATAAGCCGGAATTTGAAACACAGTGGTATGAGAAATGTAGTGATGAAATTGCAGACATTATGGAATCTCGTAGGATTTCAAAACCTAAAAATGTAAAGGTTTTCCTTTTGGACGGTTAAGAGTGGATAAAGAGATTTTGTTTTTGAAATTGTGGGCATAGAGTTCAATAGAATTTGATCTCTTCATTCCCATGTTCCAAGTAACTATTTATTTGGAGCAACATTCCCATCCACTCACCCTGACCTCCTTAATGGCAGTTGAGATCCTTTTATGTTTACAACAACAACAACAACAACAACTAAGCATTTCATCCCAAGCAAGTCGGGGTAGGCTAGATCCTTTTATCTTTGTTGTGCAAAATTGAAATGGACAATTATGAGATGAATATTTATCACAACTTCCTCTTTTATATACCATGCAACTTGTCCATTAAAACACTTTTGTTACCTAGTTATGTTGTCAGTCTTAACCTGCTGCAACTTGTAGCAAGACCAGCAAAGCTTGTCAGAGATTGCGAAATGTCTGCACCAGAGACAACTATCCTCTACCCTGATAGAGGTGGTAACATCCACACTTTCAGAGCCATCACACCATGTGCTCTATTCGATGTCCTTTCTCCACCATATTCTGCTGAGGAGGGTAGGGACTGTTCGTACTTCCGGAAGTCTCTACTGAAGGAACCACCTGGTATGTGGGACCTTTGTAACTTCTTATACTTCATGCTACTTAGTTTTGAAAGTTCTTAAAAATTTCTACCTTCCAGTTGTTTTGCCCAGTGAAATAGATAGCTCAGAAGTAGTCTGGTTGGAGGAGTTGGAGGACCACCTACCCCCTGAGGGCTTTGTTGTTGCGAGAGGTCTGTATAAAGGCCCTGTAATAAGGAGATAATTTGGTTTGAAGAACATTGTCGTCAAGCCATGGATCTGCTGAAAGAGAATGCAAGTTTCTAGAATGTATTGCATGTGGTTTGTAGAGCAAGTGTCCCTGGCATCACTGTGCAGCCCGCGGTCTAATTTGTACAAGTCAAAGTGAGATGTGATCATTTGACATCAATTTACACAACAGAGGTGAATAGTTTGATTACTATCTGAGTTCTATGTCCTTAGGGCTGGAGCATCTCTGACATAGGTGCACGGTCTGTCCTCTGAAGACCCTGCAGTACATAATTTTGGACTAGTTGGTAGATCAAATGGGAAAAGCGTTTGATGACTTCAGAAAGAATTAGATGTAGGGAGATACTATTTTGTCTATTTCATGGTCAATTTTTTGGATTGTCTACCACACAAAACATCCTGTCACAAACAGTAATTTCATACGCCTGACAAGATTAACCCTTTTATATTATTGAAATGAGAACTTTTCGAAGACCAGTTTGTACTACTGACTAATGCTCTGCTCAGAGTTTAAAAGGCGAAGCTGAATTTTTTTATTTGGAAAAAAAACCATGTTTGCTCAAGACTTGAAGAGTTCAACAATGTATTTTTGAAAGAGTAAAACGCAATTCACAGATTTCTTTTTGTATTATAAACTTAGAGTTTCATTTATGTGATTTATAACTTCTTTAGCACCATTAAAAAGTTTTTAACAAAAAATATTATTTAAAAATTTGAGCAGGAGTAGATGTTTTTAGCAGTGACACTATGGACGCTAAAACTTTCACAATTTAGCTCGGCACCTAGCAAAATGTCTTCTTATCAGCCATAAGGAAAATGAGGTAGCCCAGGGGCAAAAAAAATTAAGGGACAAAACAACGTTGTGCTTTATGCATGTGCGGAGAAAACGGGAAAAGAGGCACATGAGAGTAATGTAGACCCGTCAGAGCATCTCCAATCATTATGTAAAAAATTACTTCCTAAACATAAGATTTAGGAGGTTTTTAAATTTGTTGGGAGTAAAAAAAAGTCACATCCTCTAACAACTCTCAATAATTCGTTTCATAAAAAATAAAATCATATCACATATGATGTAATAATTTGTTGGAAATAAAAAAATCGTAAGAATCTGTCTTTAGAGAGTTGCAATTGAGTTGCTAAATGTAGAGAGTCATAGAATTTGTTTTGAGAGTTGCTATATTTAAGAACCTCATTTAGAGAACGGTTGGAGGTTTATTTTTTTAATTACTTTCTAAATTTTGATTTAACAACCTCATTTAGATAATGGTTGGAGATGCTCTCAGAATAAGGTGAAAGAATCATAGAACATGCATTTTTCAACAGAATCAGCCAAGCGTAAATTAAAAAAATATATATGGTAATTTAGACATGTATTTTTCAGTTGTACCCACCTACCCCGCAGCTCGAGCAACTGCAAACAATCCCGTTTGGGACAGATTATAAGCCGCTTTCTTTGCAATTAATCAATGAAGGGAGCCAAACTGTTACGGCGTCCACTGAGAAGATGACGTCCACTGATGAGCTGAGACGCGACACTCGCAAGAGACGGTCCAACCCGAAGCACACTGGACCAAACTGGGTGTGAGGCCTTGGAGAGCATGTGTGCGGCGTGAGTTGTCTGACTATTTAGGCTGGTGAGATTGAGGGGGAGAGGTCAACTATTGTAACAACCATTACCTGCTCTTCCTTCCTTGTCCGGGAGCCTCGTCCACGCGCTTCGTCGCCCTCGAGTGTGCGACGACTGCGTTCGACGCCTGGTGGCCTCACATCGAGTCCATGATCGACGACATCGAAGCGACGGTCGCCAACGTCTAGTCCTCAGTCGAGCTCGCCCGAGGAGAGATCTCGCATCTCCACAAGTTCATGGAGCGTGGGGTACAGGATCTCAACGTTGCCAAGCCAAGCATATTCGACGAGTCTGGCTCGATCTCTGAACACCCACCTGTTGGATCCATGGCCAACGGCCCATTTGTGCACCGCGTCGAACACCTACCACGGGAGCCAGGGTTTGGGCATGTTTATGTCCAGACCCAACTCCTCGCCAATGGTAAGATCGAGCCCGATCCTTCAAAGTTTAATCATCTATTTGGATCTCCACATGATTCTACTACGGGTCACTCGTTCGGGCACAATTTTGGGGGATAGCTTCATTATAAGAAGCTTCAAGCATTCCTAAAAATAATATTACCTTCGAAAGTAAAGGTTACATAAAAAAAAGTACATAAGAGAACTAAATCGCTCCAACTTCAATAAAAGAAGTTCATTAAGATATAAAAAAAATCATATATACATTTGATTTGTTTCAAAACATAATCAAGAGATCTCAATTCAATTCATTGAGAACTTTATTTTTTTGATAAGGAATTCATAAATCTGCACAAGGAATAGGTGAAGTCAATCTAGAAGTGAAAAAAAGTGGTTCACAGAAAATAAGAAAGAGAGATACAATGTATTCTTATTGAAGAGAGAAAGTTATATTAGAAACCGAGAACAATAACTTTTTTTAGAAAAAGATTGAATGCTAGAACTACAAGCTCTGTGAATGGATGGAGTAACAAGGAAGAAAAATAGAGAATCTGTTAGAATTTTAGGTTTAGGTGATGCAGAACAAGAGCACATGCTCCTCGATTTCATCATCAGGTTCTCTGATTCGTCTATTGGGGGAGCCGGCCGGCAGCGAGTCATCGGTGCACTGAGATTCACTTCCGCCGGAGCTGTGTTCTTTGGCAGAAGCGACCTCTTGTAACAGCCACTCTTTAGTTTATTCTTGTCGCAATGCAACATGCCATAGAGGATGTATTCTTGTCTTCCCTATTGGCTCAATTATTTCTTGGCATTGTTTCTGCTGTAGCTTTTATTTTATTTGCATTGTAGGTGCTAGATCAACTTATTCCTCTGTTGTGTTGATCCGGTTGTTCATCACATGGTAGTTGTTAAGTTTATTTCAATTAATCCTTGCTTGTTCGATTATTTGTCTTGGTTATGCATATGCCACTCAACCAGACAAAATTCAGAAGAACATGTCAGCGCTGCCTCTCATCCAACCGATTTTCTTCCTCCGTTGCTAACAGAACACTTCTTGCGACTCGCGAGATATGACAACGTACCGCTCACTTGACAAGTCCACTTGCTCAGCCTGGACTGGGAGACGGGAGTATATGATCAGAGTTGTTGCAAGTTGCAACTGGGTCCCAACTGCGGAGGCCAAGCGTGGACTCCCCAGGATTCCTTGACCAAAAGCGTCGACCTTGAGTCAACTAGCCGACCTCACTGATGTAGAAATGATGGTGACGCCGCTAATCAACAGTGAGATGGTTTCGCAAAATAAATAAATAAATAAATAAATAAATCAACATTGAGATGGTCCATGGGCTGCTGCATCAGTAAAATGCCGGGGAAGATGCCGCCAGCCGCTGCTGCGACTTGCCGACGTTTAGACGTGTGAACAGTTGAAGCCGCCCACTGCATCCATGATATAGAAGAAGAAGAAGAAGAAGAAGAAGAAGAAGAAGAAGAAGAAGAAGAAGAAGAAGAAGAAGAAGAAAGGCCTACAGATTGTTGGCGGTGACCTGTAAGTTGTGACCATATTTCGGCAAAAGAGTGTTCGTGTTAAGTTACTATGCATCGATCAGTTGCATCTAAAAAACTAAATTAATAGAGAAGGATGAATAATTCACTTATGGTTCAACACTTTCCCTCACGTGCAGCTCTCTCGGGACGCAAACGTGAAAATAAAAGCGACGCAATGAAAATACAATCATCAAGACTTGAACTTAAGACCTCTAGTTTGATACCATATTAAACTATTATACACCAACTAGTTGCACCTAAAAACTTAAACTGATAAGGAAGAATAGACAATTCAGTTATGGTTCAACAGTTCGTAGTTCGCACTGCCTACCTTGCATATGATGTTATGTTTGCAAGATGTCGGCGATGGAACACACCCTGGTGGAACGTCCTTGCCTGTAGTTGCCTTGCCCCTCTTGCTGCTAACCCCAGCTCGCCTCCCGCTCCTTGCCACATGCCCACATGAGGGTGAGAGAAGGATAAGGATCGAGGACATTTTGATTATTCTTTCTTTTTTTTTTGAATGATATTTTCTTGCTTGACCTGTTTCGGGCACTCTAACCTACATTCAAACTAGGGATGAACAACACCATTTTTATTTAAGGAAAAAAGAGGGGATGAAATTAATAAGTTAAAAAAGATGGTGAAATAACAATTCAAGTTCAGAGTTGAAGTAAGAACGCAATTCAAGTTTAGAGTTGAAGTAAGAACGCAAGTCCTACCACATAAAGATAATATCTTTAGCCTGCCATTGAACTAGTCTGAGAAACCTATAATTTGCATGCACCCATATAATAGAAATCCGCACCTTTTGGGCCCATTTCAGAAACCAACAACCTTTGTGACATAAAACTCATATGTCAGTCATATATTTCATGAAAATGGAAGCGTGTGTCATTAAGGGTGGGCCTTGTGCAAATAGCCAAAGCTCTGAAATCGGACTCAAAAGTCATAGTTTTGTGTTACCACGGCACAATCACAGTTTTATGAAATTTACTTTATGAGTGATGCATTTGTTGACTGTGGTTACCCTCGTCACCCTTTAACGAAGATAGCTTTAATAGGATATTAATAAATTTTCCTTGTTTTGCTTCCGTATTGGCTTTGTTCAGAGGGTCAGTAGGTTCTTAATAAGTATTATGCGTGATCTTGATTAAGTTAGAAAAAAAGGTGCATCCTTTGAAAATATGAAAACAACATCTCATTTGTAAGCTTTTTGTCAAGACTCCTATTTGCTCCCCTCTAGCAACAAGATTCCAAAAAAACATCCATAATGAAGTATCATACAGTTATACTATGTTTTTAGAACAATATTAAATATGATAATTTCATCGTAAATTGTCTTCAGATAGGATGGACTGAGGCCATTATTGTAAAACGTGTTTTCAGCAGTGAAGAGGACAAGGTGTCTTGCCTAATACCTGAAGATATATTATAGAGTGCATCGTACATGAGAAACAAGAGAGGTACAGTGATAGTATCTTATAATCTATGCACCTGGAATGGGTAGTAGGAGAACCTTTGAACCTAGCTGGATTGAATAATGCCACGAGTATACAAAGAAATATTCGGAGTGTTATGATCTTTCATGTATCTCGTGTCGTACCATGTACAATTCACAATAACAAAAAAGGCCTGTAGTGGCGGTTGGAAAGGCACTGTAGCGGCGGGCAGGCCACTCTGCCGCTACGCAAACGCAACTACAAATATGCGTTTGTAGCGGCGGGTGGTCTGTCGTCTAAATAAACCGCCGCTACAGACACATTATTAGCGGCGGTTGAAGATGTTAACCACCGCTATTGTTAGGCATTAGTAGCGACGGTTGACATCATCAACCGTCGTTACTGTTGGCTATTAGTAGCGACGATTGACAACATCAACCGTCGCTACTTGTTATTTTCTAAAAAAAAATAATAAAATTTAGCAAATATACAGAAATCACAGATTCTGTATACACAAAAATTTACAAATCTCATCACAAATATTTACAACATCTCATCAAAGATATTTACAATCTCATCACGGATATTTACATCTCATCATAGAATATATACAACATTGTCATCAAAATGTTCAATCGAGCTTACAAAATATTTTATATGAACCCTAATGCATAGTCATCATCTTTTTTCGACACATTAGGCTCATATGGTGCTCTTGAACCAGCCCACTCACAAAGCGACCTATGTTTTATTGCTAGTTTACTGTTTGAGTCAAAGCACTTCCCTTCTGGACTAATTACCTCTCTCAACATAAAACGACAAAGAGAAGCTACAACTAGATACATGACATTTGTACTCAAGTGAACACGTGATTCAGGAATTATACCCTTTTTTATCGCGTCGTTCTTTTTTGATGTGAACAAGGATTCCCGATATTCCGAAAGGTTCTTGGTAAGTTGATTTGGTCGGAGGCGACACACAAATCGATTCGGTTTCAGAACAGCATGTTCTAAATCCCGCAATCGCAGCACGACGTCTCCTCTGGTTATCAACCGTCCAAGGATGATTGACCTCACTGAGAAGGCTAATCCCTACCTGCGAATCAACAACACAAGCAAAAAAGACAAACAATGTAACACAATTGCAGATGTATGATTAAACTCACGAAGTTGGGGTCTCACAAACCGATGAATGGCGACACTGTTTATGAACAGAATTGATCTAAGCAAAACCCGAACCCTAATGGTGCGGCGGCGGCTATATATGAAGATCCGGGTCGTGCAAGACCCTCTGGATGCGCCCCTAATTAGGCTCAAGTAGATATAAAGCCCAAAAGCCAAAAATAGGCGACACAGCACCGACACAGATTCTGCACCCTCTCTAGTTTCGACGATTCCTGATGACTCCGGATGAATTTTGACATGAGGTCGGCGGCATTAGAAAGGTCTTCTCCTTATCTTTCCGTGCATATGTAGAACGTCCAAATCCGAGTCCGTATGCGTCCTGGGCGACCGTTTTATTGCAGACTGGTACTGGGTCCCGAAACAGACTCGAAGTCGGTTTTGATTGGGCCTCCACTTTGGCTTCCAAGCCCTTGCTGGTCCTCCACGTTTCCAACTTATTCTCCCATCATCTCCTGATCCTCTCCATGGTTCCTAATCATAAAATAATTATTAGGTAGCAAACCATTCTCAAAATTAACATATAGCAAAGAACGTAGGAACGAGCTCACCTCTAAATTTAGTCGTCGTGCACGAGCTCTAGTCATTGGACCTTGCAAGTCCAGAATTGGAGAAGTGTTGTGTGTATCCATAGGAGTGATGTCCTCATCACTTTTCATCTTTGCAGCCCATTCTCTCTTTGACCTTGTGGCTTTCTGTGTCACATGAGCAGAGTCCTCAATGATATGGTCCAGGTAAAGTAAAATGGACATAAACAAAATCAACTTACCTCTTGTTGAGACTCCTCAATGATATGGTCCAGATAAGTTGAAGTGCCAGCCGAGAACACACAAGTGTAGTAACCATAATGCATACTTTCTCGTATTTGTTTATTGCATTATAAAGTAGATAACACAAGTTCATTACACCGACGATAATTATATGAATGGATAGTACGATAAGAACATGTATCGTCATACCCAAAACTTATGACAGAAGTACATCTTCTTTTGCCTTGTAGGATGACATGTCCCACCGGCTACGACATATTTTTCGTAAGCACTGCGCGATCGACAATAGCTTATCAGTAGATGATATTAACATCATCAAACCATACACACGTAGACCAATTTCTTACCGATCTATGACTTCCAGAATATCATTGTATAAGTTCTTGTCGTAGTCCAGGCTGTCGAGCGATAGAAGGTACCCTTCTTTCGGAAATATCATCAGACAGATCTAATAATCGCTACAACAATGTTTGTTATCAACAAGTTAATTACGATTGGATTTAATTTTAACATAAGATACATGACAAAGGCAGTAGTTGTCCAATTTATTTGAAGTTGTAAGAGGCCATAATGCACTCTCTATCTTGCCACCTCATCAAGCAGTCGTACAAGTAATTTGTAACATAAGTCCTTGCTTCTGTTGTCAAGACCGTTTTTATTTCAGCAAGCTCTGTAGGTGTCTTATCCGGATAATTTTTCAGATTTATCGTTGGGTTGATCGAGCTTTGGTTGATCCGGCTTGGGTTGACGTAGGCCACCCTCCAATCTTTTCTATTGGTCTCCTTTCTTTGGAAAAAAAAAGTTCATACTACAAAAAAAAAGCATTAGATCATATATGGAATTATGCTTGAAATACGAAGTAGATCAAACACGACACTTACATGCACCATAGGGTGATGAAGGTGGCGTCCATTTGGTCTAGATGAAACATCGAGTGGACATCCTCCCAAAAAAGGTATAAGATTTGTTTATCATCTTCGTTGAACACCTCTTTTGGAATCCTACAAGTGATTTCAGTGATCCCTTTCTTTGACGCCATCCTGTACCAGTCGTGCAACTTCTGCATCTCCCACAGCAGGTTCTTGTACATGTTATTTGATATAAGGGGTTTACCGAGTATAAATTTCGGGTAGTCCACATCGTCCGCAGGATTCTCTAAAATTTGATCATCGTACGATAATACATCCCGAGGATCTTCTTCTTGTAGGACGAGCTTGCCGGTGCTTGCTAAACATTTTTTCAATGCAGCCAAGTACTTATCAACATTACTTTTTGCTTTTGGGTCCTTTGGCTCTTTGTCAAATCCGGTAATCGTCTTTGGGATTACCAATGCCTTGACGACAACTGGTGCAGGCTGGACTTGGATTACCGGAGCCTGAACTTGAACACTCTGCGGAAGAGGCTCGTTGTCACTATAGAATATAGGACCTTGAGTTGAGTCGGCTTCCGCATGAGGAGATTGGAGCTTGTTTCGAGGCTGCCGCAGACATAGGAGACGGCTGTCCACCTGTATTGATTGGCTGGCTCGTGTGAAAGGACCCGTGCCTAGACAACGGGGGTGGAGAAACTCGTGGTGAGAGGACAACATCACAACATTTTCAAATAATGAAAGAGCCGAGGGCATCTTGGAGAGTTTCTATACCTGCCTCAGGTATCGGGCATTCGATCTCGTTGTCCTCATAGCCAGGTACTATTTCTGACACGGTGACACGCACATAACCTGGGGGGATATCCCTGTTATGGAGCATCTCTCCTAGAAATGCCATGCCAGATGCAACCTTCATCGTCTTCCCCTTGTAAGCAAATGGCACATGCAACTCGCAAGGAGTATCCTCAGTGATGTTCTCTGTTTCTGACTGCATAGGGACTGATGGTTGACTGAAGACGGATGGTTACGTGGAGACGGATGGTTGCATGGATGTGGACGAACCACGTAAGAAGGCATCCATCGCAGCCTGCAGGTTGGGGTCCAAACGACCGCTTTCTTTGTCGATAGCAAACATAAGAAGTTGCTGCCTCCAATCCTCCTTGGCTTTATCTTCTCGCTCTTTCGTGTTCAATGTATGCTTCTTGTAGAGGTGTGAGGATGTATCAGAGAAACCTTCTTTCCATGTTTCCGATGATGACACTCCTCATACCCGACAACCATGTTCTTTGGTCCCAATAGCCTTCGCTAGCTCATCCTTGTGATACTGTGGTGTAAACAGGCCAGCCTCTGTCTGTGTCGTGATGGGACCTTTCAAGGTTTGCACGACCTCAATTGTTGCGAGATCCTTCACAATAATCTCTCCTTCATCGGTTAACTCAGAGCGACCATATACCCAATTCCTGGTACGCTCATTGGTGTTTGGCAAAGGATCAGGTTTTCCTTCCGCGCAGAGCGTGGCTTCCTGCTCTCTCCAAATCGGAATGTTCTTTTTGTATCCGCCCGGACCTAACCGTGGCTTGTACTTGTTCCGCTTGTTGAGCTCAACCATCTTTTTACTGAGCTCATTTGAAGCACTGCTCGTCTTCTGCTCAACAAACTCATCCCATTTCTACTGACTAATATTTCCATGCTGGTCGAATGGGGTTCGATTTTTCTTGACGTATTGGCAGTTGAGCTTGGACTTGTAATTGAAAGATGTGATTGAGGGTGGACATCGTGGCCTTCTTGGCTCTCTCAAGATTTGCTGGCTGGAACCGGATGGTTGCCGTGACGTCAGCCCACAAATCGTCTTTTCTGCCATCCGGGACTTGGCGCCAATCTTGCCACGTGATTTTGCAATGGTCCCTCACCACTTTTGCCGTAACGGTTCCACCATTTGACGTTGACACCAGCGGGTTCAATTGGTTCTCCATCTTTTAGGTCTAGTGTAGTAACCTCGTAGATGCCCTCTGCCTTGTTCGCGGAGCGCTGACCACGCTTGCGTTTGTGTGTGGACCCTTGGGCAGGCACCTCTTCCACTTGCTGCTCGAGGGCCTCATCTGTCGTAGCCTCTGCTGCAAATAGTCGACGGACACTTCGTCGAGGTCCCTAGGATATAAGTAGTAGATTTTAGTTTACAAATTAGTTGAACAAATGAGAGAATTATCTTTGACAAGATACCTAATCTTGAGGCACGAAATCAGGATCCAGGCTCGCCAATCGACGTTCCTTTGGTAGTGGAGGATCCTGATCTTCTGGTTCTTCCCAGTGTTTGCTTGGTCCTTCATCTTCTGAAGATGACCTCGCTTGTGAGTGCGCCTTGAGGGCGTCTTCCTCTTGAGAGGGCATATTGTCCACTATGATGAGAAGACTTTGACAACTAATGTTAGATATGACGACTAGTTTAGAAAACAAGGAGTATACACCTTTCATCATTGAGCATAGAGACAAGGAAAACAAAAGAAAATAATAGAAAAAATCAAAATTTGCTCTCAGTGCGAGTTGCCGAATCAACGGCCTTCCAACGCTCTAAGATCCTTGACTCGTACAACAACATATATCCGATATCCTAGGATATGGTCTATGTCGCCACACTAGCCTCACTTAGCCCGCTTTCATCATTGAGCATGGGTGGATTGCCTACGTAGAATAGATAAGTAATACAGAGAGACAAGGAGAAGAATAGAAAAATCAAAATTTGCTCTCAGTGCGGGTTGCCGAATCAACGGCCTTCCAACGCTCTAAGATTCTTGACCTGTACAGCAGCATGTATCCAATATCCTAGGATATGGTCCATGTCGCTACACTAGCCTCACTTGGCCCCCTTTCATCATTGAGCATCGATCGCCTACGTAGAATAGATAAGTAGTACAGAGAGACAAGGAGAAGAATAGAATAGGAACATCGCATAGGTATGATAAGCAAATATATTATAGGCCGCAAGTAATATGGCATATATATGGCCGCAAGTAATATGGCATATATATATTATCATATATATCATAGGCAACAAGCATATGGCAATAAATTAAATATATGGCAGCAAAATGGTAGTGACAACAGCAGCAGTGCACATATATATAGCAGAAAAATGAACAACAACAGATATCACTAGCAGATATCAGCAACAACAGATATCAACAACAGTAGCAAAATGAACCATATATATCACTAGCAGATATCAATAACAGCAGCAAGCTAAAGATCGACAACAAGTATATGGCATATATATCATCATATATATCATAACAACAACAGCAGTGCACATATGTATAGTAGAAAAATGAACAACATCATTTGACAAGGATAAAACAGGAGCTGATGGATACACACCAAATTGCTAGAGCTACAATCAGGCAAAAGAAAAATTCTTTTTGTTTACTAAGAGCAACAGATCAGTTATACACTAAGTACGAGCATGCAAGAGAATACTCTTAAAATATCAGATAAGAGATGTAGCGTTAATCTTAAAATATCATACTAAGTATTACTTTTTATCTCTACTTGGTCACAGTTCCATGTCACAGGACAACGAAAAAGGCAGGCAGAAAGGAAAACAACGGAGCATCATGATCTGAAGCATCGGTTCAGCACAGCAAATAAACAAAATACCACAGGCAGCAAATAAGCAACTATAGTGAGCATGATAGTGAGCAAGCATATAGGGCAGCTAGCACATTCAGATATGGCAGCATGGAGCCGGAGCCCGACCATAGGGATTTTGTTATCGGTATATCAGGTAATTGTGATGACAACGGAAACATTCAATGATTCTAAGAGCAACCAAGTGAGTAATATATGGAAGTTTAGAGATATAATCCAGTAAACTAGACAAGTAGATAAGTTTCTGATATGTTTAATTAGGACCAAGCTGAAGTTATAGTGAGGTTTTTTTACACACATTGCTGGTTTTAACCAATCTAACAAGTACTCCCTCCATTCTCAATTGCTCTCATTAGGACAGTCGTTAGGATAGCACAGAGCACATGGTGATTTAGCACTGGAGGTGGTTCAGCACATAGCATAGAGCACATGAGCATAGAGCATAGAGCACATGAGCATAGAGCATAGAGCACAGAGCACAAAGCATGACTAAAGGGTGCGCCTGGTCGTCGACGGGTAGGAGTGCATCGGATAGGAGGGGAGAGGGGAGGAAGAAGAGGGTGCGGCGCTTACCAGAGAGAAGACGGAGGAGGGGGAGTCCCTCGCGGTATTGGTCATTGACGGGCAGGAGTGCGTCGGACAGGAGGGGAGAGGGGAGGAAGAAGAGGGTGCGGCGCTTACCAGAGAGAAGATGGAGGAGGGGGAGTCTGGTGAGTTCGAGGAGGGAGGACGTCGGCGCGCGCGTTGTTGATGAGGAGGGAGCCGACGGCGATGATGCTCAGAGAAGGATGAGGGGGCTCGCGCGGTGATCGTCGAGGCGGGGCTCGGGGACGAGGAGGGGGCCCGTGGCGGCGATGCTCGGGGAAGGTCGAGGGGGCCTGCGTGGCGACCGTCGAGGCGGGGCTCGGGGACGAGGAGGGTGCCCATGGCGGCGGTGCTCGGGGAAGGTCGAGGGGGCCCGCGTGGCGACCGTCGAGGTAGGGCTCGGGGACGAGGAGGGGGGCCGCGGCGGCGATGCTCAGAGAAGGACGAGGAGGCCCGCTGGGGACCGTCGAGGCACTCAGGGAGGGGGTGGCAGCGGCGGTGCTCGGGGACGAGGAGGGGGCCCGATGCAGCGGCGCTTGGGGACGAGGAGGGGGCCCGCGGCAGCAGTGCTCGGGGATAGATGAGGGGGGCCCACGGCGGTGGCGCTCGGGGAGGCGTGGGAGAGAGCACGAGGAGACGGAGGGCAGCGGCGCTCGGAGATGGCGGCGGAATTGGACAGCCTCACGGCGTGTGAAAGCAAACTCCAGGATTAGGGTTAGGAGCCCGCCGCGCGTTGCTTATATAGGGGGAGTCCTTATTAGCGGCGGTTCACAAAGCACACCGCCGCTACAAAGGAATAGTGGCGGGTGGCTATGCGAATCGCCGCTAAAAAGCCGTGGTGTTTTTTCTTTTATATAACAGGGGAGTCCTTATTAGCGGCAGTTCACAAAGCACACCACCGCTACAAAGGAATAGCGGCTGGTGGCTATGCGAACCGCCGCTACAACCCTATTATTGATTTTCTAAAAATTGTACTATTGATGTTCATTATAATTAATTATATTTTACTTTACAAAAGAACCTTGAGTTCATTATAATTAATTATATTTTACTTTTGTATTTTTACACTTAGGCCCTTGTACTTAATTAAAATTATGTTTAGGTTCTAAACTTTTTGCAGAAACAACCCTATACTTTTTATTAATTATATTTCAGTCCTAATATTTTTACACTTTAATTCTTATTGTTTTATAAAATTACAAATAGGTCCCTAAACTTTTTTATATTTACCTTTTAACCCCTATAACTTCAAACTACATGATGCTTATAAAAGTAAGTTACACAATCTTTATATTCAAATAAACATAAATTACATAGAACATAATACAAGTTTCGAATAATAAAAGATACTGAACAAAATAAAATTACATGATGCTTAAGTTATCCTTGAACGACTTTTCCTTGGCACCGCTATAGCGGCGGTTTACTTTGTTAGCCGCCGCTAAAAACATGTCGGTATTTTTTTAAACAAAATTGTGTTATTCATTTTCTAAAAATTGTATTATACATTTTAGCCCTTATTTTTTTTATAAAGAATATATAAGCCCTGTCTTTTTACACTTAGGTACCTATACTTCATAAAAATTAATGTTAGGTCCTAAAATTTTGCAGAAACAATCCTATTATTGATTTTCTAAAAATTATACTATTGATTTTCTAAAAATTGTAATATTGGTTTTTTTGTAAATAATATCTTAGCCCTGTAATTTTATAAAAGAACCCTTAAGTTCATCATAATTAATTATATTTTACTTTTGTATTTTTACACTTAGGCCCTTGTACTTAATTAAAATTATGTTTAGGTCCTAAACTTTTGTAGAAACAACCTTATACTTTCTATTAATTACATTTTAGTCCTAATATTTTTACACTTTAATTCTTGTCTTTTTATAAAATTACAAATAGGTCCCTAAACTCTTTCATATTTACCTTTTAGCCCCTATAACTTCAAACTACGTGATACTTATAAAAATAAGTTACACGATCTTTATATTCAACTAAACATAAATTATATAGAACATAATACAAGGTTCAAATTATAAAAGATACTTAACAAAATAAAATTACATGATGCTTGAATTATCCTTGAACGACTTTTCCTTGGCAGTGATCGGTGCGCATGTAGGGCATTCCGCCAACAAAGGAGAGTCTTGCTTTTAAAACTTTAAAATTTTTCGGATCTATGAAACATGACACCTCGTCATATTGATTGTAGTCATCTCGATCCTCCATATTCTCCACTCCAACGATTCTTTGTTTACCTGGAACAACAATGTATTTCTTTTCGTCCTTTGGATCAAGTACATAAAACACATGTTCCACAGTCTTGGCAAGTATCCAAGGCTCATCTTTGTGACCAACATTGTTAAGATCAACAATTGTGAAACCATATTCATCTATCTCGATGCCATTAGGGTGCTTCACCTATTTGCATTTAAATATGGGAACCTGTAAATTTGCACCGTAATCTAGCTCCCATATTTCCTCAATGTACCTCTAATACGAGGTCGTCTGGTCCTCTTCATCAATGGCTTCTACTCGTACACCGCTGTTTTGACACTTGCTCTTCTTATCCTTCTGTTGGGTGTAGAAGGTAAAACCATTAATGTCATATGCGTGAAAGGTAACCACGGTTCTTCTCGGGCGATTAGCTAACTTTCTCAATATTTTCTCTTCCACGGACTCACCACTTGAAAGATCTAGGGAGCTAAACCATGATGTGAAAGAGCGCTTGTGCTCGTCCATGATCCATTTATCCATTGCATCCTTGTTGTTCTGGCGGAGCTCTAACAGATGTTTCTCAAAGTACGGTTCCACAATTTGCGTCTGTTGCAATACGCTGAAATGTGCTTGGTTCACTTGTTTGAAGTCATGGTCGATGAACGATCTATGTCCTTTAATCTACCCTCATGACGAGACACGGGAAGACCAATTGATCTGCTACCATCATTAATGTAATCTGAGCAACATTCGATGATCTCCTCAGTTGTATAGTCCTCGATCATAGAACCCTCTGAGTGTGAACGAGTACGTACATAGCTTTTCAATACATACATGAACCTCTCAAACGAAAACATCTGATGCAGGTAGATGGGGCCCAATGTAGAAATCTGGTCAACAATATGAATCATAAAGTGTTCCATCATATCAAAAAAGGATGGAGGGAATACCATCTCAAGTATGCATATTGTTTCTTTCATCTGGGTCTGTAGGTCATTTAACTCGTCTTTAGTTATGACCTTCTTCGATACCGCGTTAAAGAAGTAGCAAAGGCGAGTTACAGCCAACTTCAGCCATGGTGATTTAACAGCTCTGATAGCAATAGGGAGAAACACCGAAAGCATTATGTGGCAATCATGAGTGTTGTACCCACTTATCTTTAACTCTTTCATGTTTACAAGATTCTTGATATTCGATGAGAAACCCGTCGGTACTTTAATCCCACTGAGGCACTTACAGAATGTTGTTTTCTCCTCAATCGTAAGTGTATAGGCTGCCGGGGGGAGAAAGTACTTTGCATTTGCTCTTTCTTGCGGATGGAGCTCTGATCTTATTCCCATCACTACAAGATCTCTACGTGCGTTGAGTCCATCCTTTGTCTTACTGGGTTGGTCGAGTATAAGTCCACTACTACTGTCAAATACACCCTTCCCAATATACATCCAGTCGAAGGCATGATTCACTTCCAATTCTTTCCAATAATTGAAATATACGAAGAAAATGGATTTCTTCTTAAACGGCGTGAGACCTTTTGCCTTTTTGGCTCCTTTCACCGGCTTTCCAAAAAAAATACCGATATTTTTAACAAGGTCAAACACGACCCTGCCAGTACAACATCGAGGTTCTATGTCGTTCTCAACTTTGCCATCAAAGTGTCTAGCCATCGCGCGATACCTGTGTTTTACTGGTAAGAATCAGCGATTTCGCGTATACACTAGCTTCTGGGATGCTGGAAAGTACACATGGGATGTATCATCAACGCATATGAAACATGCTGCCTTTCCTTTGACCTGTCCTGATAGAGCCCTTAGTGCCGGGGAATCACTTACCGTGCAAAAAATAATTGCTCTGAGCGTGAAGTACTCTCTTCGATACTCATCCCATATACGGACCCCCTCCAACCATAGTTTTTGCAGGTCTTCGAACAATGGTACTAAGAACACGTCTATTTTGTTACCAGGTTCTTTAGGCCCAGATATAAGAGTGGTCAGTAGTAGGTACTTACGCTTATGTCATAACCATGGTGGAATTTTGTACATTGCTAGTATCACTGGCCAAGTGCTATGCGGATTCCTCATTTGACCGAATGGGTTCATCCCGTCTGTACTCATTGTAAACTGTATGTTCCTTTCCTTATTAGAGAAGTCTCGATGATCCTCATCAAACTTTTTCCACTGTGTTCTATCTACGGGATGCCTAAGCTTACCGTCCCCCTTGCGTGCATGCCATGTCATCATTGCCGCATCCTTAGGGTTGGCGAACAAGCGTCTGATGTGATCGATCACGAGTAAGTACCACATGACTAAGGCAGGAACCTTACTGTCATCGCTGTCATCGACGATAGAACTTCTTTTCTTCTTCTCCCCTTAGTTGTATTCTTCGCGCCACCATCGACGTTATAATCGTTGTTCCTCTTGTAATGACTGAGTTTGCACCTTGGGCATCTCACAACATCCTGATGCTCCTTTCGATACAATATGCAATGATTTGGACACGCGTGAATTTTTTGCATGCCCAACAAAAGTGGGGAAATCAGCTTCTTAGCAAGGTATGTTGTCCTTGGCAACAAGTTGGACTTCGGCAGCGTATCAGAAATAAGTTCCAACAAATCCATGAAACTAGCATCCCTTAGATTCATCAGCTCAAGTACAGTATGCAACACGGTGAACTTGATGCTTTCTCTATTCTATGAAAATTATTAAGTCCTTTAGTTGTACCGGCATTGATCAACACCTACGGCTCAATGTGACATAACAACTCCTCAACATCAAAATCAGCTTCACCAGGTGAATCTATCGCATCTGCACCAGGCGAATTGACAACATCGACTTCAACTTCAATATGCTCATCAAATTTCATATCGACCAAACTATTCTCACCATATTTTGTCCATCTCGTGTACCCCTCAACAAAACCCCTCCGCACCAAGTGTGACTTTATTACTTCTATATCATTCCACGGCTTCTGATTTTTGCAATCAAAACACGGACAATATATATCAGTTGTCCGTTCGCGTCGAGCATGTTGTGCGGCTGCTTCGATGAATTTGGAAACTTCTCGTAAAAATATTGGACCCGGTCTTGGTGCCTCGTACATCCAAGATCTATCCATCGCGAACGGCCTTGAACGAAAACCCAAAAATTATTAATTAAATATGTGTGACAAAAAATTTAAACATTCACTATATATATATATATATATATATATATATATATATATATATATATATATATATATATATATTGAATATTACATGAAGTGAAAAATATTATGCAAGATAAAATGAAACAAATATCAAATTATTTTATATATTATTTAATTTTTATCAAGAGATAATAAAATAATTAACATCCCTCTTGCCCTAATACTACTTTCTCTCTCTTTTAAAAACCAAACTAGATCTAGATTCCTATTGACATAAAACAAGCTAAATATAATATTTTTTTTGTGTAGTGATGAAAAGAGATGATGTATGCCTTTATAAACTTCAACTATAACCAAGTAGAACCATCCAAATCAAACAAATTTAGCTAAAATTTGATGAAAACCTAACAAACTTAAAACCCAAAATTCTACTTGATTTCAAAATGAGAGCACAAAAAAACCAATGGGATGAGTTCCCCTTACCTCAGAGAGCAAATTTCTACAAAAAAATGAACTCAAAATGTTCCCCCCTTGATTTTCATGATTTGCCCAAATTTTCAGGCCGTCACTATTCGAGTGAGGGCCGGAGCTGTCCGAACGCGGCTTTTATAGCCTGGGCACTTTATAGCAGCGATTGGCATTGTCAACTGCCGCTAGTATTTCCTTCAATCGCCGCTATAAACCTAGACCATTTATAGCGGTGGTTGACATTGTCAACCACCGCTATAGGGGGGTCTGTAGCGGCGGCTCACACCGCAGCAGGCCGCCCTAGGCTCTGTAGCGACGGCTCACTTTGGGTCGCGCCGCTATGGCCTTTGGGCTGCCGCCGCTACAGAGCCTATTTGTGGTAGTGATTGTTGCCCTGCTTGCTGGTGTCACTTGACTTCCTCTCTTCTCGTTTGCTACTTCTTATATGGTGTGGTTGGTAGGGTGTATGGCCTTGGACCTGGTCCGGGGCGGGAGACAGGCTCGCATGAGCCAGCATCTGCGTATGCAGCCTGAAGTGATTGATTGACTGATTTAGTGCTAGCCAGGCTGAATTGAGATAATGTTTGGTTGGCTGTAGTTTCTAGTTCCAATTATCATGGCTCTAGCAGGTGAGGTTACCCAAAGTTCAACACCATATTCCCAGGAAACATTATTCTATATCAAAAATAAAAACCATTAACGAGGTCATCAATCCATTTTCCTATCATGTTTGAAAGCTGCAAACTGATTTGAATATTATATAGAGGGGACAATGCAAATTTCACGAGTGATGTTGAATCGAGTGCATGAATCAACCTCACGCCGTAAAGCTCTGCTGTCCCTCCAATGGCCTCTGCTAGAAGTGAGCTCACTCCACCATAAATCCATCTCCATCACTGTCCTAGTGAAGTTCGTCCCAGCCAAATCAATTTCTATATAGCCGATTCAATCAAGCTCATAGCCAAATCGAACCTTTCCACTGCTCCATGAGTTTGTGCCGCCCAAGATCTGCAGCCAAAATCGAACTAGTCTACGGCTAGCTCCAGCTTCATGTTGCGGCCGTTGGGGAGCATGCGATGTCGGAGTTGAAATTCACTGATTGAGGAGTAGAGAGGCCACTCGGAGAGAGAGAGAGAGAGAGAGAGAGAGAGAGAGAGCGTAGGTGTACCAATAAGAAAGAAATGTGGTGACGGCAAGGCTGAAATCGGTTCGGGTCGACATGCCGAACCGGATAAATCGCACCTCAAATTTTTCTTCGATCTGATTCGGTTCGATCTAGAATCCAAGAGGTTGCAATAGGGGCGCGACCCGTTTGACCTCAGGGTCGAATCGATCCTCTATCCCCAGCTCTTCAAGCCTGCCACCTCTCATCATTCTCCTCGCTTCCACAACTCCTCGAGTAGTCGCCTTCGAGCAACAACCATCAGAGCAGGCCTCGCCTGACACCTCCGAGCAGCAGCTTCTACTACGGACTACTCGCCTCCCGCCACCCCGGACCTCGCCCGCTCGTCCGCCAGGGACTGAACCCGTTGCTACTGCTTCGTGGATTTTATTTTTGCCCTTTCTAGAACCTATTGCAAATCCATGAAATTTGTGATAGAACTCATGAAATAGACCAAATTGATCATAAATTTGACTTCTATATGGCCTAACGCATCCATTTTAGCAGTCACCAACCCAATTGATCCTTACTACAAACAATAGATCTCATCGGATTCAAGGTTGTTTCACAAAGAAGCGGCAGGGGAAGCGAAGGTGCTGTTTTAGGAAGAACCAATGTATTTTTGGACTTAACGTTTTCTCCTAAGGTTCTCTGGTCAGTGGCGCTCCTGCATCTATCTCGCCACGCTCGAGAAGGGAATCGAAGGTCGGGCCAGGGTTTTGAGAGATATCGTCAAGCTCTATGAGGTAGCGAGCATGGAGATGCTTGTGTGTGACGCATGTGTTGGTGACCCGATGTCCTGATCTGTGGTTCGGCGGTTAGCAGCATAAAACAAGGGCGGGTCAACCCTTAGGCTCCGTTTGGAAGTAGACATTGGAGAACTTACTATTGAATTGAATTCAATTCCAATTCAGCCATAGTATTGAATCTAGCCTCAATTCAAAATCTGTTGTTTGGATGACTATTGCATTGCCTTTTGGAATCATAGGGAGCAATCTAATTCAATTCATGTTTGGATGTACAAAGAGTGGAATTGAAATTTGGTCACCTGCTATGCTGCACAACTCCATCTTCACCGGCATTGAGGAGCTCCTGCAGCACCCAGATCCTATTGCCGCCTCACCCTTCGTGGCTAAGGTGGGAGGGGGCATCGGGGATGGCACGCCGCCGGGGAGGGGCGCCGCCCGAGCTTGAAGCCATCGCTACCCGCCCCGAGCTTGAAGCCGTTGTCGCTGGTGGGGATGGGGGAGCTCGCCGGCGGAGGGAGGCATGGAGGAGGAAGAACTCCGTCTTCGCCGCCTCTAGTTCTTCCTCGATGTGTGCCGCTGTACACCCGCACCTCCAGTTCCTCCTCGACGCGGGCGCTCGAGCTCGACTCCAGGGGGCGGGCGCTTGAGCTCGATTGAGAGGAGGAAGAAGAAGGCTGCCGGAGGGGGGGGGGAGAGAAGAGCGCCACCAAACAGAAGGAAGAAGGCGCCGCCGGAGGGGAGAAAGAAGAGCACCGCCAGAGGGAGAGAAGGAGGAGGGGACGTCGGGGTTGGGGCACGGCGTCGGGGAGGGAGCGCCGCTAGGGAGGGGGCGCCGGTGACCAAGCCGGATGGAGGCATGGAGCTTCGAGGAGAGAGGAGGGCACCGGGGATAAGAGAGAGAGAGAGAGAGAGAGAGAGAGAGAGAGAGAGAGAGAGAGACGCAAATCACGATTCCGCCCAAAACCGAGGGTCTCCGCTCTGAATTGAGTGTCAGCGTGGGAGGGTGGGATGAATGTCGGTCGGTATTGGAGGGTCTTTTCTAATTCTAAATTCTGTGTCATCCAAACAACTGGTATTCAGAGATATCAATGTCAATTCCAAATTCTGGGCCTTAATGTCTACATCCAAACGTAGTGTTAACCCTTTCTATCAACAAAGGGGTCCATGAATGGTTCGGCCCGAACTGCTCATTTTCAGGCTGAGGTGACGGAAAGAGGCGCGTGGGCCTCTTGAGCCTGATTCCATAGGGAAGCTCGATCTGTGCCTATCGGTGGAACCTGGTCCTGAAAAGAATCTTGTAACAGTTGGGCCAGACTAGGAATATTTTGCAGGCAACCAAACAAGCGCAGGTTATATGAGCCTATCCTACCAATCACGCCCATATATACTCTATAAGACAGTAGATATGAGGGGCAATAGATATTCCACTTTGCTTCGTGACTTCTTTAATTTCTTCGCCCCGAGTTTGTTTTTTCATGTCAGGTTGAAGTATAGTAGGATCGAGATCCCCACGGTCACGGTCTTCGTCAACCTTTACCCTGACATTAAACTACGATGGATGTATGCAAAAAAAAAAAAAAAAATAGCCAATGCATAGAGACAAACTGTAAGAAAAAAAATACAGAAGCTCGTCCCAGTCACATATACGCAAGAATATATAATAACGAGATAATAAATAGAAACAAATAACTAACAAAAAAAATTCGGACGGGCATGTTCCACATGTAACTAACAGTGACCGTTGCCATGTAATCCGTGATCTTCTATATTTTGTTTAGATCCGGTTCTTTCGAACGGCGTCTGATCTTATCGTCGAACGTCAAATTTGGACTCGCACGCGGATTCGGACGGAAAGTTGGCCCGCAGGGGTACACAACCGTTGGACGACCGGAGTGACGAGAGGGATCCGTATTAAATTAAGTTCTTTCGTTGAAACTGCTTGGCAATGTGTGATTGGATTTCTTGATTTCGAATTATTGTACTACTAGTCTCGTGTGTTTCAATCTCCCCTTGGTTTCCTAACCTAACTGATTATAACTAATCCTGCATCCTCACCGTTCCGATTTTTGAGCAACAACTGTTGACACCTGTGATCATCTGTGGACTGGATGGGAGGTTAATTAAACTATACTGAACTAAAAAACGGGACTCTGCACGCCACCACTAGCGACAAGCGCAATACGGTTGTGAGATGCCTGGGAGTATAGGAGCACGACATTGCCGCCGGACGGTGATCAAATTAAAATCTGCATGTGCGTATGTAGTCCAACTAGCTGGCACACGAGGACGAACACGAAGAAGCATTAGATATGTAATTCTTCCGTTGAAGATTCGTTCGCACAGTACGGGAAAACCGGGTCCGATATTATGATGAACAACTTCCAGTTCCAGCGTGTGGTTCATTCGTCTCCTTTGCGAGAATCTCGGCTCGCACCGTCACCCCCATAAATACGCGCCGCACTCGAGCACCGGAAGTAGTGGTCCGTCGAGACGCGACCCGGCATCCCGGCCAAGGAGGAGGAGGAGGAGATGGGGTCTGCGGCGCCGGACGTGATGGAGGAATACGCGGAGGCGGTGAAGGAGAAGAAGCAGGACGAGAAGCTCAAGAACGTGAACCTCGACGACTGGCTGCCCATCACCTCGTCGCGGAACGCCAAGTGGTACTACTCCGCCTTCCACAACGTCACCGCCATGGTCGGCGCCGGCGTGCTCGGCCTCCCCTTCGCCATGTCCCAGCTCGGATGGTAATTCATTCCCCAACGTTATTAATTCGGTTATATCTGATGAATTGATGACGATGGTAAAATCCTGACCTCAATCACAGGGGCCTGGGCACGGTGGTGATCATCATGTCCTTCGTGGTGACGCTCTACACGCTGTGGCAGATGGTGGAGATGCACGAGATGGTCCCGGGTAAGCGGTTCGACCGGTACCACGAGCTGGGGCAGCACGCGTTCGGCGAGCGCCGGGGCCTGTGGATCATCGTGCCCCAGCAGCTCATCGTCGAGGTCGGCACCGACATCGTGTACATGGTCACCGGCGGGCAATCCCTCAAGAAGGTCCACGACCTGCTCTGCAACGGCGCGTGCACGGACATCCGTCTCACCTACTGGATCATGGTGTACGGGTCCATCCACTTCCCGCTCTCCCTCTTCCCCAACTTCAACTCCATCTCCGCCGTCTCCGCCGCCGCCGCCGTCATGTCGCTCACCTACTCCATGATCGCCTTCGTCACCTCCACCGTCAAGGGGGCCCACTCGATCGACTACGCGCTGCGCGGGACCACCACGGCGGGGAAGGTCTTCGGCGTGCTCAACGGCCTGGGCGCCGTCATGTTCGCCTACGCGGGCCACAACGTCGTGCTGGAGATCCAGGCCACCATCCCGTCCACGCCCGAGGAGCCTTCCAAAAAGCCCATGTGGAGAGGGGTCGTCGTGGCCTACGCCATCGTCGCGCTCTGCTACTTCTCCGTCGCCTTCTCGGGATACTACGCCTTCGGCAACGCCGTTGAGCCCAACGTGCTCATGTCGCTCGAGAAGCCGCGGTGGCTCATCGCCGCAGCCAACCTCATGGTGTTCCTACACGTCGTGGGGAGCTACCAGGTCTACGCCATGCCGGTGTTCGACATGATCGAGACCGTGCTCGTCAAGAAGCACAAGTTCCAGCCCAGCTTCTGGCTCCGCCTCGTCGCGCGCTCGTCATACGTGGCCGCCACCATGTTCGTCGGGATGACCTTCCCCTTCTTCGACGGTCTGCTCGGCTTCTTCGGAGGATTCGGCTTCGCGCCAACCACATACTTTGTAAGATTAATTATTGCTCCTCTACAATTTCCTTATAATTTGATACTATTTTTTTTTCACCCTCCTCTACTAACTGACTGTGCTTTTATTTTCAGATCCCTTGCATCATCTGGCTCATGCTGCGCAAGCCCAGGAAGTACAGCCTGTCGTGGATCATCAACATTGTAAGTTGACTGATTATTTTGGTGGATAATGGCCATTTACTGAAATTGATTGTCAATTAATAATCCTTGTGTTTTATGTGAGCAATAAACGTATATGTATGTGCTTTGTTTTCTCAGATCTGCATCGTGGTCGGAGTGTGTCTGACAGTGATCGCTCCCATTGGAGGCATGAGGCAGATCATTCTTGATGCCAAGACTTTCAAGTTCTACGCCTAGGGAATACTATATATATATATATATATAGCAAGAGATGATCAAGAAAAGAGCTTATATATTTTCTTTTGTTTTCCGGATAATGCAATCTGTTCCTTGTGTTTACTGAATGTTTAATTATCTACATTCAGTAAAGTATCTGGATGTAATATATATATCTAAACTACGTACGTAGGAATATGTGGATCTATCTTATGGATAAGGTTTGTACGCGAGTGAATCATTCTTTTTACTGGAAAAATGCAATCTGTTTCTTGTTTTTACTGAATGTAATATCTACATTCAGTAAACTAAGAATGCGTGGACCTGTGATTTGGATAAGACCTTCTACGGGTGAATCAAATTGTGTTTTGTTCACTGATGAGTCGACTGGGTTGGAAGTCGGCGCTTGCTTCTGCCAGTCGTTGGATTGGAAGTTGGTGCTTGGTTGCTTCTGCCGCTGTCCTCGTCGATTTGAACGGCGATACGCTTGGCCAGTACAGTGTTGACTTTACGGTCTTTATCAGTGAGAAGAAAATTTGTGCCTTTGGTCACATGCGGAACACTGTTCGTAGCTATATTAGTATACTACTAGTCAAAAGGTTCGTCGTACCAGTACTCTTTTCCTTTTCTTTCCTATTCCAATCAAACTTTTCGAGATAGAGATGGCAGAGAAACTAAATCTTGCCAAGCCGACAAATAGAACCGGGCGGCGTTAACCTTGAAGTACTATCAGACTTTCTTTGTTGCTGCACGCCCCGTCATTTATTTGGATTAGCACTATGGTTATGAACTTCAAAGCGGACAAAATGTGTGCGCAAATCTTCGCTAGCACCAGTTTTAATAAACCGGGAACATTTCTAACGATGTGTGGAAAGAAACAGCGTCGCTAGCTCTCGTTTGGATCACAGACTCTAAAGTGGGTGCTACGCTTGGACCGCTTCGGGCGTTGTACAGTAGTACAGTACAACTTGTACTGTGTTCGGTCGCGTTGTTTCGTCCAAGTGTGTACGCTCTCGCCTGGTTGGTCGTCGCCAGCGACCCAACAGCGCAATCCGCTGCCATCACGCGGGGCTTCTGCGATGCGTGGATGTGCGGTCATGAGCTCCTCCTCGAGGTCGCGCGCGTGGACTCCTCGGCAGCAAATGATCGTTCAGTCCGGCGAAGCCAAGGGGAAAGGCGCCAAAAAGAACCCAAATTTCTCTATGCGCTGCAGCCGATTTCTTTTCCTTTTTCTTTTTTCTTTTGGCGTAAACTGCATCGGATTTCAGCAGCGTCGATCATTAGACGGTGTGCTTATCTGCACGCGGTCGGGGATTGTGAAGATCACAGTTCTGCTGAAAACCAGAAGACGATGACGATTCTCATGAAACCTTGTTTTCTGGATTACAAGCACGATTTTTTTTTTTTGAAACTTACCTAAGCACGAATTTGATAAACCCCAGATTCGTTGGACTACCTAAACACGAACTTACTAATAACAAGGTTTTTGGGCCAAAGTTTGTTTTGAAGATACTCCCTTCTTTTTAAAATTATTATCATCATTGACTTTTTTGTTACCTTTAGTCATTCGTCTTATTCAAAAGATTTTAAAAATTATAATATATTTTTTCATGATTTGTTTTATTACTCAATAAACCTAAAATATAATCAATAATTTTATATATTTGAGATAACTTTTTAAATAAGACGAATAATCAAAGTTCACGAAAAAAGTCAATAGCGTTAACAATTTTGGAACGGAGGGAGTATATATTTAGGCATCACTAAAAATATGAGATTCATCAAAACAAACAAGCCATGTCAAGTTGACGCTAAAGCTTTGGCGTGATGTTTATATAAGGATATATCTTCTTCTTCTTCTTTTTTTTGTCGCGAATTGATGGAACAAGGAGGCGGGAGGTGGGGGTGGGGCTCCCGCAACAGCCAAAATGATTGTTCTAATAAATAATTAACTATGAATACTTTTAGCAAGTGGGTTCCATGGTCTAGCGGTTAGGACATTGGACTCTGAATCCAGTAACCCGAGTTCAAATCTCGGTGGAACCTATTTTTTTTTTTGTTGTAATTTTGCGTCCACTCGTATTGGATTCTATATTACCGACTGATCTGGAATATCCCACGAACATATTAAAAGGACTTGGTTTACTATAGTGAACAAAGATATAATTAATAATGGCTGTATTTTGGAACAGACACACATTACAATAGTAACCAAACCCTAAAAAATGGGTATTCAACTATTCATATTTCCCACTTCATGGAGCAAATGTCAGGTTAGTCGACAATGCAAAATGTCCCTCACGATCGCATTCTTTCCGTCACTTCGAAATTTTAAAAAATTAGCGCTGCAGTAAACATTATAATGGAGTTCAGGACTTCAGGTCAAAGCTGAAGGCATTAGAACAAATCTACAGAACACACACAAATGGCTCAACCGGACATAAGTACAGAAGAAAACACAAAGAGTTCTATGAACATGATTTCGCTATGTGAGACCCTACTGAGGTAAACGATCTACATCGATGAGCTAGCTGCTCACCAAATACTAAAAATCACAGCAGCACAAAATTTGCCGATCACGCGGTGCTGACATCTTGGTTTACCAGGTATAAAAGGAAAGAAGCCAACAGGACCAGAAGAGCCACAGTAATATATTTCCGGTTCATTAGTGTTGGCTCTATGGTCCGAACAGTCTCTAGACTGTCATCCGAAGTTGAGCCATTCTCTGTTGAAGTTGAGTCATCCTCTGCTGAAGCGTCCATTTTTACTCCATCTTTGTTGAGATGTTCTGTTGGTTTCTCCGCCTGGATACAAGAAGGGAAAAAGTGATATTTTTGAAATGCACCAAGAGTTACAACTACAAAAACCCTTAGCAATAGGGATCCAAGATGCACACATATCATGAATTTGATACACTAGTTTTCTATTTTTAAACATTTGGGTATAAAAATTCAGATAGATAGAACTATTATGCAGAGTGTGTAATAAATACTAGGAAGAAGTCTATTTTATTCCCCTCTAAACAATCCACTTGTCCATTTGAACCCCTCCTGAACAAAACCTTGGATTGATTCCCTTCAACTATTCAGATTGGTGCAATATACCCCATACTGAAACTTTTCTTTTTTCGTTATTTGATGTAAAAGCGAAGTTTTGATTTTAAGTTTTGCAGGACAATATATTACAACATTTCGTATGTAAAAAATAGATGATAGTTAATAACAGAATTTATTTATGTTTTCTATAGTTCTATTGTTAAGATACTACTAAATTATCACTCCGGACTTGAAATCTTGTCATTTCAGATAGTGGGAATGAAGGTAGTGGGAATGAACTGTGGGAATACTATTAACTATGAAAATAATCCTGAAACAATACATTATAATTTGTGTAACATAGAGTGCTATGTCAGCAACCACCATACAAAATTTCAGCTTTCAACTCAAATTGTACATGGAGAACAAAATATAATTTGAATAAGGGAATAGCTTACACCAACTTGAATAGTTTGAGAAAATTAAGATTTTATTCAGGAGGTTAAATGGACAAAGTGGATTGTTGGAGAGAGTAAACTAGACTTATCCCTGAATATTACAATGCAAGGGCATCGATGGTAAGTAAGATGCTTGAAGTAAAATTGGTTTCCTCTCAAGGACAAATTACAAGAAGATTGATCACTCTGACATCAATGGGAGAGATTTCAATTTTCGAAAAGATAAATCATCTTGAAATATATGAGCATTGTAAAAGAAACAAGACAAACAAAAATTTGAACACACCAATGTGTTTATTTTTCAAGAGAAATATTTGTAGAACTTCTGACAAACAGAATAAATATATTTAAACTAAACAGTCCAGCAGCTCAAAGAGAAGATAGAACTCCATTGCTATTTTCTATGAGACAATACTCCCTCAATCTTCAATATCTTGTCATTACGACAAGAAATTTAGTTAAAAAGTGAACTAGGGTTGTTCTAACAACGACAATTTGAAGACACAGGGAATAAAAATTCTAGCTTGAATGATAGATTATTGTATTAAATACTGTTATATGAGAGACATTGGTTTATGAACAGAAGCCCACAAAAATATATTGTGGCCAATTTTCCTCCCCTCCAACAGTTTCCCCCTTAAAGTGGATCTAAATCTGAAACCTCTTTTAATTGAGCCACATCAGCATTTGGAGCCACAAAAATGCTACTTCCCTTGAAAGGAGGATTGGGACCCCTAACTCTTCCCCTATTCGTACCTACAAATGAGGGGCGGGGGGGTGGCAAAATATGGGGGAAGCTTTTGGGGTCCTGTTGGAGGCTTGTTTTTGGCCTAAACCCCATATTCTGGTTTAGGTGAATTTTTATGTGTCCCTTGGAGATGCTCCAATAAGTTGCTGTGGAAGCCTGCTGTTTGACACAACTTCTGCTTTTTTCTGTGAATAAGCTGTGCCAAACAGGGATGGATTGGCATAGACCAGGAACTAACCAAAACATAAGCCTAGCCAAAGACGAACTTTTCTAGTTTTCTTGAGTTATCTTTGGATTCAATCCAAGAGCAGGCCAAACTGTTTACCTCGTTCAGTAACTGGTTAAATGATATAACAGTTTATCTCCTTTTGTATTCTACTCAAACGAAGTGATAAGTCATCTGACAAGAAGTTACCTTAGTTTGTGATGACAAAGAATCCGGAGATATTTCCTCAGAAATTTCAGTGGATTGAAGTTCAGTATGTTTTCCAATAGTGTTTGTGCTCAATTTTGTGCTATCCTTGACACTCAGTTTGCACTTTTGGGCCAATATTTTGTTCTTCTTTGTTAACATCACAATCTGCAACCAACAGGAAGTGCCAGATGTATCAAAATCATAGTATAAGATTTAAAGAATGAAGCAAAAAAAAATCATTGATGACACAGCCAGTTTCAAATTATGACAAAGCGTTGGCAGAGGGGCCAGAAATATCACAAATAAACTATTCCAGCACACTAAATCCAAAAAAGTGCAGTGAAAGAAGTGAGACCACAATAAGCAATATTACACGTTTCTGGGAAGATAAGTGTGCAAACCTGAAGATGAAGTCGCTCTCTTTCCAATGCTAGTTTTGAGACTAGATCAGTTATTATTTTAGTTCTAATTCCGATATCCTTGGCAGTGGACATCTTCACATGGTTGGCTTCACGTAATGAAGCCTCTAGACTTTCTACTCGTCCCCTCAGAAATGATAACTCTTCACTAAGTTCTAAATTCGTGTCAGTTAACAGTGTACACTTTGATTCAGCAGTAACGGCTCTAGTTTCAGCTTTTGAAACCTTGCCCTTCAGATCATCAATCATATGTTCCATGTCGGACATCGTAGATTTCAGCATACTCTGCTGTTCAGCAATGGCGTCAACTGCTGCCTTTGCATGCTCTAATTGGATATTTGACTCTTTAAGTTTGTTCTCCAAAAGGTCAGCCTTATCTGACTTCTCACTTTTAACAGCATTGAGTTCTTCATTAAGTTCTATATTGGCTTGAGTTAGCTGCATACACCTTATTTCAGCATTCTGTGCCCTACTTTCTGCTCTCGAGACATCATTTCTGAGATCCGTAACTATATTTTCTAATGAGCACAGCTCAGATTGCAATGAATTTTGCTCTTCCTGGCTTGCTTGTGCTGATGACAATGCCAACTGCAGTTGCAACTTAGATTCACTTAACTGTTTCTCTAACTCTTGGACCTTGTCCTGCAACAATGGTGATTCTTCTTCCACTTTATTACTCTCTACTGACATCTTCTCTGAGCTAACTTCTAGAGGAGACAACTTTGTCAAACTTTCTTCTAGTTCAAACTTAAGATCATCTTCCCTACACTTCAAAGAATCTAGATGGAACTGCATGGTGTTTAGTCTACTGACAAGTTCCTTTGAAGTTCCCAGAAGTAGTTCAGAAGTATTTTCTGCTTCAAACATTCTACCAGAAACTGTTTCAGTCATTTCCTCCAGGAAATATGTTTTCTGCTCACTGTGATGGAGCTTCAGTTTGAGGTCTTCTATGAAAGATATTGAATCAGAGAGCTTATTTCCAAGATCTAGCTCACTTGCTATGGATTGTTCCAACATATGCAAAACATTTCTCTGTTGATCTTCTGTCTGCATACCAGTTTGATATGACAGATGGCCATCTTCATGTCCAACACCATCGGTAGTTCCTGTATATGAGCAGTTAGAGAAGGATATAGTTATGACACATAGAGCAAATGGAGAAAAATGAGTATTTACCTTCCTTGTCATGGAAAAACTCTATGGGTTTCTCAAACTTTGCAGACTCATTTCTAATGTCAGCAATCAGCTCTTGCATCTGTTTCAAAGAAAGCTTAGCAGAATCCAACCTAGCATTAATCTTGTATCCAGAGTCTCCACAATAAACCTTGTCCTCAAAATTCTTAATGTCAGTTTGAAGAGAACCAATCAAGTTATCTAACTCATTGACTTCTGAATCACGAATACCATACAATATGTCCAATTCAAAAGCACTCTCAGCAACCTCAGATGAGACAGAGTCATCATCAAACGAAATTGGCTCAATGTCAGTAGCTCGACGAGCTATTTCCATAACCAGCATCTCCAAGTTTAGCAACTTTTCGGAGGCAAATGCAAGTTCAATCTCCACTCTTGATAAAATGTTTATATTGTTTCCCCCTGAATGTACACCATCTCCATATGGTAGGGAATTTTCTAGGAAATGATTGCCATCTTTACTGGTCTCAACATCCATAATGCTTATTGTGCCTCCTGGCTCCTGCACACTAGCAAGAGAAAAAAAAAAACGAAAGTGCATGATCTAAGACAGGCTGTTGAAATGGACAAAACAAATATAAAGGCATCAAATGAACAAAGAGAAAACAAAATACTCAAATTGAGATGTCCTTTAATTCTGAATCTTCTGATATTTCAGGACAGTAGGTGGTTAATTGTGTCCCAAGAGCAACCAAGACAGTGTATTAACCTCAACTAAAATAACTGCACCTAGAAACTTTATGCTGCAGAGGGCTCAACCGATATAGAAACAATATTCCACATTCACACATGTTCATCAGGCCAGAGGCATCAACCAAAAGGTCAGCAATGATGAACATCCACCAGGGTGCCACATAATGTGTTCCGAAGTGGAGTACGAGATCAACATGGAAAGAAAATACTGTATGCTACCTTAACCCACTAGATTATACATTTCTTCACCAAAGAAACGAAGCACAAACGTGTAATCCCCGAACCGGTGGTGGCCTGTTGGGTTTAACGTGGCCGTTGAACCTGAACCTGTATGCTATTATGCTACCTTAACCCCACTAGACTGAAGAGAAAGAACAAAGAAGTGCTTTGAATTCAGGCTCGCAGCAAAGAACTCTACTGAACTAGACGAGCAACCAGTCAAATTCGGCAAAGATAGCGCATTCCAATGAACAGAACAAGGAACCAGCGCCTCAAGTCCGATGGATCAGATCCCCGGCCAGTCATGCGTCCAGGGGTGATGAGGTCGCCGGCAGTGAGCAGGGGAGATACGCCGGTCCGATGCAGGGGATTACCTGGATCTGGATCGAGGCGTCTCCGGTGGCGCGCCACGGGTGGGTGGTCGGGGCGGAGTTCCGGAGGATGACAGGGGAGCGGAGTGGGGCTGCAGTTGCCTGTTCGTGTTCAGCGGCAGTTTCTGCAGTGGCAAGGATGGTAATTTTCTTGGAGTTTCGATGCCAAGGCCATATTCCAACTAGCGAAAGCTCTTCTCCACGTCTGTATCATGAAGCCGGACCGAGTTCCTGCTGCCCTGCTGTCCTTCCAATATCCGATTTTTTTTTAAAAAAACAATATCCAGTTTTCGTGCATGATCCGGTGACGTGGTGGATTGTCATCGGTTCTGGTATTTTTCCTTTCTTTCTGAGAAGAATTCTCTTTTTTTTCCCAGCTCTAGAAAAGAAGATTTTTTGTTTCATTAATTATTACAAGCCTCTCAACATGAAACTTATTGTAGTACTATACTCCTTCCATTCTAAAATTATTTTCATTAAGATGACAAGTCTAGTTTATTTTTGACAACAATTTCAAAACAGAAAAAGTATGAATTTAACATTTTTTAATTCAGATCAGATATTGTTTATCGTCTAATTCCATATGCTCATTGTTATCTTACCGTTGAGCTACTCCTCCCTCACTGTCAATTTTGCCCATTGCTGCTTTAGTGTTGTCATTGGTGCCTCACTACGACCCAACTTTGGTAACCTTCCTCCATCACTCCTTTAACCATATCATCACATAGGAAGAGGCGTAAAAAATTGTTCTCTAAAATCTTATTAGGTATACTCCGTGTCTCTATCTATTGTCTAGAATCTTATTGGGTATGTTCTCTCAACAACAATCTTTTTCACCTTTCAGCCCTATAATCATGTCATCAGGGGCTTACCATTTGTGTTAATGTGAATTGGAAGGGAAGCCAAAGGTCTATCCGGTTTAGTTTTTTTTTTCAGTCTGTCGAGGGCCAGGCCGCCAAGCTCAATACGCGTTCTCCGTTAATTAAGTTCAGTATCCTTGAGTTGGAAAACATACTGAAGCCAAGCTGAAATACTCCTTTTTTACAGTCTAGATGTCTGTCCGATGGGCTTACCGATGCAATGAAGCGTGTGAAGGCGTGAACTAGCACCAGCAACAGTTAGCCGTCAGGAAGCCAACGGAATCAGAGGTTCACACTAACAGCTCACGAGCTTTGTAAATAAGTCGGAAGATGCAGTTGGACGAATAACATTGTTTTGCCATTTTATAAAGTATAAACCATACAGCAATACTCAGTGCATCATACCATACAGCAATATGTCAGACGAAAAAAGTTTACAAGTGACAGACAATAAGCAAGAGCATCAAAAGCTGAGTGATTTCCCTCAACAAGACAATTCCAACAAAACATGCATCGAGTGAAAATACATCATTTAAAAAATAGTCTTATATAGAGGGGTAAGGGGGCTAGCAATCCAAACATTATATAACCATATGCCAAACTAGCTGGAATGGTATACCATTTGCGATCATACTGCAAATTGTTCTTTTAAAAAGAGATCATCCTTACCCTTTACCCTTTTCAGTCATGAGCTCATGGAATAACTGCTCCATATTTATCAATCAACAAAAAAGAATTCAAGAGTATCTCATTTCATTTATCTGGAGCAACACTCAACACTCAGTACACACAAGGGACATAATTGCATTGCTGTTCACCCTTGTAAATTCCAGTGAGGAACTATTAAAAGGTAGTGTGTTTTGAACTCACACATCAAAGTCGCCAACTCACACATCATCATCTATTAGTACATGCAAAACAGCTAAAAGGACTTTTTTTTTACTTTGGCAAAACAGTACTATGATCTGTCTCCCAAAATAATACATAAAAAATGGATCAATCACCAGAACTGACAGTTCTAATTTACGGTGAGTTGTACTTACAGAATCTGTTGCTAAGTTTAGATATGACTCCTATATCCATGTACATATATATAGGGATACCAATGGATGTCACTGTTGTTACCTGTTCACAGACTACAAAATGGTCTGCCTAAAACATATCAAGACGTGATCCAGTTCTACATAGAGCTAATTGCATTGGACAAAGAGGCGAGCAATTTCTTTCTTGTATGCTGCTCAGAGTCAGGGGACTTTATAACAAAGGAATGTGCAACTGTGCCATTGTTTGTTGTAAGCTTTGATTCACCAACTTTGACCTCTGCCTCTTCAAAAGCTTGGAGTACCTTCTTTATTGGATGGTTCTCCATTCGAGATACTACTCGAACGAGAATCTCGCCTTGCACCACCTGAATGTCTACTTCAGGCCTAGATGTTTGCTCTATGTTGTCTACCATACCATGACCCACAAACTTCTCTTTCTCCGCCTCCAACTCTGCCAGCTTCTTCTTGAGATCAGAAATATGTGCTATGGCATCTTCCAGAATGGATGCTTTGTCCACTTTCGAGATGTTGGGCACAACAGCTCTCAGAGCACAGAACCTCTTGTTCAGCTTTTCCCGTCTTTGGCGTTCAGCCTCAACATGGCTGAGAGGCTCCTCCCTTCCATTTGTCGGTCTTCTTCCCCTCTTCCTTAACTGTCGGTCCTCCCTTTCCTCCTTACACAAGCCATGGACATTGCCATTTTCCCCATCCCAAGTGGATTTTTGTGAAATCAACACACCAGGTTTGGAACTTGACCCTACACTAAAATCTATTTGCCTTGGCGCCCGAGGCTGAGGTGGTGGCGGCGTCAAGATCTGATGTGGCTTCTGAAGATGAAATGGGCTCATTTCAAGGCCTTGAGCAGCACAATTACTGTGATGTTTGTTCTCACTCGTCACAACTAAGATACCATTGCCAAACTTCTGTTGATGAGAATTCAGATCTCGAGCTTGACTCCATGTGAAATTCTGCAAACCTTTCCGTAAATTTGGAAGCAATGCACTCTCACCACTACCGCCACTCTTCTGTGGATCCCATGAGCTTCCATCCACCTTGGATACATCTACTTCTTTGCTGGACGAAGGTTGGCTGAAATTCAAATCCTTCCCAAAAATCTTTGCTAAACCTGTTGATGCTTGAACAGAACCATTCTCACCACGCTTCTCAATTGATGCCCTATTACTGCATGCTCCTAAGAATATTGACCTTATCATATCTAGAGCTTCAGCATTCTCTGGCACATTCTTCACTGAGCCTAGCTCAAGTACACCAGCTTCAAATGGCAATAACACAATGGTCCGAAATCCTGCCGCATTTGCAAGGAATCCCCTGTAACAATAATTTGCTGGCAGAACCTTGCTCTCATTGTTTGGAACCCAAAGGGGTGCTCCTGAAGCAAATACTTTCCCTGGGCCACCAACATGATGTGGAAATGCAAAATACATGGAAGTTAGAAAGAATAACTCAGTGTCAGTGACCCGATCAATTCCAGGAGCATAATCCTCCTCATCAGCCCCTCCAAATGCTGAATGTAGTCTCTGCAGCACTTGCTTCCGCGTCCTCTGTTTGGTCATTGGGGACACATCGTCAATAACAATAGGAGCAGCAGAGCCCATCTCACTATAGTGGGGTTCGCGGCAAGATCCATCACCCCAGCCAAGGACAATATCACCAGACTTAGTGCGGGAGAGCTGCCAGAAGATAGCATAGTTCCAACTAAATCTCTGACCATTGAGCTCAACAAGGTTCTGAAGTTTATTTTGCAAATCCATCACCGTAGATGTTGCTACTAGACCTTCAGATATGGCACCACCTCCTTTTGTTAGATATGTGAAGGCATCTGAGCCCAACACAGAGGCAGAAAGGGATTTTTCCTCCTCGGTCCAGGATCCTCCAGTGCCAATCTCTTCGACCTCTGTCTTCATCAGTACATTGCCTGTTCCATAGCACTATGACTCAGATCAAAGGAACAAGAAAATAATATAAAATTATGCAATGCTTAACTAACCCAACAATTTGAAAACAAATATAGCCTTCCTGCAATTATGCACTACCTTTTTTTTGTCCAAACAAAAGCACTGTATTAATGACCAATAAAAAGAATGAAAGGACTCTGGACCACAAACATTCCTAGCAGGTTGCCTTTACTTCAAGTTCCAACATTTATCTCAGTTCCTCCAGAAGTTGAAAATAGGGTACGGGTAACTTTTGTATCTTGGAATCAGACAAAAAATGCTGTTACATTACTTCCTAGTCTTGTATGCTCATTGTTAACATAATATGAATGTTAGGTACAAATAGTTTTGTGTGTTTCTGGCATTACAATATTAGCCATGGTTACTGAAGTGTGAATCGAGGCAGAATCCACCGTAATTAGGTTTCAGGTCACATTAAGATCTTTACAAATCACCAATGTTGTCCAGTTCATAAATAAAGACTAACAGTAGTAGTACATCTGAAAAGGGAAGCACAGCATCGCCAAACTACAAATTATCGAAACAGGTGGCCCATTCCCTGTTCTCGTCCACGAATATTGGCCCCGGTTGTCGAAGAACCCTTTGATAATGAGTTAAATCCGTACTACATTGAGGCGGACCGAGCAACACCTAACGCCAGTGGAGAGATCCCCTCTCCTCCGAGCTCCGACCTACGAGCAAAGTCGCTGCCTGCCGATTGAGTTGTTTCAAGGGGCTACCGTTCCAGGAAGAACCGGATGTCCATCCCCATCCCCTATTGGGATGAAGTCACCTTATCCCCCGTCCCTCGAGCAGGGATCGACCCATCCCCGCTACATGCAGCTAAATGTCAACTGCAAAATGGAGGAGCATTACAGGATCAGGGAGGAGAGGCCAGCATTCACCTGGAGGAGGAAGAGAAGGAGGCGGCAGGCTTGTGCTCCGTTCCCGCCGTGCGCTGGCTGGCTGCTACCTGCCTTGCTCCGCCGGTGGCGCCGATGTGGTGCTGCCTGGAGCTGGGGATCTGAGGGTCTGTTTGCTGTAGTTGCTGTAGTGTTAGGCCAGTTGACTCCGTGCGATCACGAGCAGAGAACAACAGTTCCAATCAGATCCCTAATATATATAAAAAAAAGTAGGGATGGACCGAAAGCTCCAGGCTTGTAACTCTCGTAACAAGGTCAGCTCAGCTCAGCTCGACTCGACTTGTTTTATGACTGAAGTCAAGCTTATAATTTAGTTTATCAAATTTACAAGTCGAGTTAAGTGATTTATAAGCGACGTAACTCAACAAGCTCTGATGGACATAAAAAAACAAAATTATTAGTGATAAAATATAAAATATTATACGAATATTTAATTATAGTATATATTTTTACAAAGAGTTATATTTATAACTCTTTTTTATTAACTACATATTTTATTTTAATTATTTTATATTAAAATATTCTATTTTACTAGAATCTAATGTTTGAATTATAATGTCTGCCTGTCTCACGAGCTAGCTCGAGGTAATTATCGAGCCAAACTGAGCCAACTTTTGAGCTATGGATCGAGCCAATTCTTTAACGAGCTAACATAAGTTGAGTCAAGCCAAACCGAGCCAACTTTTAAGCTCGGTTGTCTAACGATCGAGCCAATTCTTTAACAAAATAACATGAATTATGTCGAGCCGACCCAGCTCGACATCCATCCCTACATATTAGGGATAGGAGAGCGAAAAAAAAAAAACTGATCCAGCAATTTTCCAATCACAACCTCAATAATTTTCTATCAATAAACACCTCTTCATTTCTACTATAGTAGGATCTTCCATCCATCCCCATTAGTTGGACCTTATTAGTAACAGTCATTTTTTCAAGACGCGTGATTTTTTTCGATCCTTCTCCCCCTTCCGTTTGCGACCGCGCTCGTCGCCACCCGCCGGTCAGCACCATCGCCGCCCAAATCCGTCCGTTGGCGCGCCTCCCCAACCTCCAAAATCGCACCTTCGGTGAAGCCCGCCGCCGTTGACCCGATTTAGGTGGCGCTACGCCTCCTCATCGTCGTCCAAATCGAGGAGGTCGTAGATCTCGAGCTCACCTTTCGTTGAAGGTCGCATCATCGAAGCCTGATCGTCGACTTGTAGCCTCGCCCTGGACCTATGCATCGAGCTCCTCCGCCTCCCCGGTGCCTAGATCCATCCCAAGATGGAGCTCGCGACCATCAAGACCTAGCACTCGCTCGGACTTAGTCGCCATCCACCGGTCCAACCTCCGCCTCGAAACCTGGTCCCGCCCCGTCCACCGCGTGAGGTGCTGGTTGTACCAGATTAGCGGCTGTAGTTACCGTCGCCGTCGCCTGAGCTCCTTCCTGATGCCCGACGCGACGAGCGTCACTGCCCGACCCTGCCAGTGCGTTGTTGTGGAGAACACGTCTCACGAGTTATTCATTTTCGAGTTTTGAAAGCGTATTTTGGACTGTACGTTTTCATATTAGAGATGGATTATTGAAAAACTACTGGAACAGAAATCCTCAATATTCATAAAATAGTTTTGTCCATCCCTAGTAGCTTTATATTAAGGATGGTTTATTGGAGAACTGTTGAAGTTGCTCTTACAAGTGATGCTACCGTGTTACCAAACATATCTTCAAATGTATACCCAAAATCATAATACAAATATGTATTAATAGGACATGGAATCATCTGCTGTCGTGCAAACATTTAGGTGAAAATCATACGTAAGGAGAAAAAGATCAACCTATGAATAACACCGGCTTATGAGTTTATAATGAACTGTTACAATCCGCACCTTTACAAAAATTTCAATTGCATCTCAAGCTTTACATAATGATAAATGGTTACATGCTTTATCTATCTATTTTTAATGTTGTAATTTTAGTTGCAGATGATGTTATTGTATTGGTAACAGGCCTCGTAACACCACAACTTTTCCTCCTAGAAAACTTCCCATGAGGTGCTCCCGTAAGATGGTGGCCATTGGATGCAAGATTACGGTTTCTGATCTATTCGAGAACAGTTCTGATCTTGAAGTATTCAAATTCTCATTTTAGCTCCACCCGAGTCCTGATGTCCGGATCTGAGCTGGACTCGAGTTTGGTACACTTGAGAAGTTGGATGCTTGATCGGTATGCGACTTAAGATGGCAGCGCGCATGCCACCCGCGGATAGTGCCAACATATGCCCGTGGCCACAAGCGGAATTTCATATTTGCATCCATGCCCGTTATTCGTGATGGAGAAGCAAGGCCGCCGAGCCCGCTGCCCGCGGACAAAATGCAATTACCATACTAGCTGATTCCCTGCGCTTTGCTGCAGCCATCATCACTAATACTGTGGTAAAATAATTGCACCATTCAAGATAATGAAGAGATGGAACATACTTGAATGTCTCTTTGAACAAATTCAGCAGAATAGAACAGTCATACAATGTTCCATGAAACTAGATCAAGTGGCCCGCGCAATTGCACGTGCTAGACATTGATGCATCTTTTTTTCTTACATAGCAGAGTATCCGTGCGTTGCTACGGGTGTAATTTATAATAAAAATATAAATAAAATATTTACAATTCCAATGCAGTATAAGAAAACGGGATTAACAATCTTTTTAAGTAGCACATAATATTGTAATCAATGTTAAAAATATTAAATAATAGTGGAAAACTAATTCTCGCACAACATTGAAACTAATAAATGACTCGATCTACTGAGTCCATAGGAATGGATTGGCTGCTACATGCTAATAGAAAATGCATAGAATAGTCTCAATGCTGCGACCGTAGCTCAGGGCACATTATTTTTATAAGTTAAACAATAAATAGAAAAGTCTCAATGCAACATCCGAAATATGATATCGTTACAGTACAAGAAACACACTAACAGACACGGTTCTTCTCTTGTAACCATGAGATATGACATTACATCTAAATTAAAGGCATGGATTCAACCGTGGAACCACCATGATTGAATTCAACAGATGTTCCAATTTAAAATGAAGCATAGTGGAACGGTTCTTCAGCATTTTATGACTCTTCAGCCATGCTTTGTGACCTTCAATGATTTTTAGTTACTGGACACAATACAACATTTAAAAAATATTTTTAGGATGGTTGCTGGCTTAAACTCAGAATCTTTGTTAAAGTCTGCATATAAACAATATTCACCTAATTTATCCTACTTCTAGTATCTTAATACATTTAGTTGAAATGCACCATGTGTCTGCTTTCTACATCTCCTTGCACCATGCACTTCACCTCAGATCTGTAGGTCACTGCTTTAGTTTCAAATGCCCCTTGTAACTGCTTTCTACATCTCCCCTTCACCATGCACTTCACCAGCATACCCTTCTCAAAACAACTTCCTGTTTACCAAGGGAGCAAAAATCATAAGAGCAGAATATATGAAATTAGAGAGCAGAGGAATGAAAATAGTATCTAATTGAACAAAGCCCAAATTGAACAAAGTTAGCCAGAGGAATGAACGTAGGCTTGCCTTTATATCATTCATTTTAGCAGTGATATCAGTCTCAAATTCCCTCAGAACTTGCAAAGAAGTCTCAAAATCATCTATCAGATCCATCTTTGCCTAGAGATGGATAAGAGAAAAAAGTGGTTCAAAACTTCAGTTTGATCCAACAGTGATTGCTTCAAATGCAACTTGTGTATGTATGTACCAGCATCTTGGAGATTCTGGCATGAAAAATAGGCCAGGTATCAACACCATGCAGGGCAAGGCTCCTACAAAGATGGCATCAAACACATTAGCATAAGAATAAATAAAAAATGTTTACCTAGGTATATTGACTTTTTACTTTGCTTTTTTCTTTTAATTATCTTTGAACTTATCTTCCTCTATATTACTTTCATTGAGTTATGGACTTCTGGCGACTTTCACCTCTATCCTACCAAGGCTTGCTTGGGACTAAAAGACTGAGATATGGGAGGTCAAGTGTAAACTGACAGTACCAGCAAGAAAAATGCCATATATCAGTGATAAGCCCCATCACCTAATTACTGAAAGAAGCCTCCATGCGACAAACATGCCGAGCAAATAGGTCCACCAATAAGCCAAGCATAAATAATCCAAGTATTTCCCTGAAAAAATATGCATGTGAGAAAGCACACCTGTACCTGGTACAACATAATTTACGGATCAAGAGTTAATCTGGTAGCTATTCCAAGCATACAAGGTCATTCTATATGAACAAACTTCAGATTGGGGTCAATTCAATTTGTCTCCAAGGATTGAAATTATAGAGCAGACTGGCTGGATATAATTACAGAAACAAATATTCAGTATTCATTGGAACCGTTTTTAATATTCAGTTGTTGGGACATGTACTGTAATTTCCTCATTGCAAACCTCATCACTTTTAAATTAAGTTTCCAGCCACCCAAACCACTCCATTAGCATGTAACAATTATTTTTAATCAAATTTATGGGAAAAAAAATTCTTAATGACCGCTCATTACATAATAAAACTCTCCAGGCTTTGTATATATGTTCAGGAATCCAATAGGAGTACTGTTCAAACAAAAAAAAAAAAAAAAGCTGACGACAAATGAAAACCTGCCATTCCCAGCACTGGCTGCCATGGCTGCAGGCTGCACCCTTCTCCTCTCTAAGAGTCTGCCTTCCAGTGTATATAAACCATTGTGCGAGCTGAACTTTTGCTCACGTCATTGTGAGGCCCCACTTGATACCTGCACCATCAGAAAATGTAATGGCTTATTGAATTGATCACTAAATCAAGGTCAACATTAGCACATACGCATTGTATATTTCACTTCTACATGGTAGAGTCAGTGATGGTGCGTTTCTCAGATCAGCTAATTAAACACCACATACTGCACACTGAATATATTCTAATTGGATCAGTTAATAGCCATAACAGCTGACAACTGTTATATTAGGCATAGTGAAACAGACACCGCATAGGAAATTATTAGGGCAATTGGTAGCTTAATTATTGTATTAATGCTTAGCCATGTAAATGGATCAATATTAACAAAATACATTAGCCATGTAAATGGTTATATCAACGTGGTACTGCTAAACATACTCAAAGGATAGGCGTTAATGCTTACATTGATGAACCACATGCTAACAAATCCCTGGCTGTGGTCACATACGGCAATGAAGTCAAGACTGTTAGAACTTAGTAGAAGAATGGTGTTCAGGGGTTCAAAATCACAAAGTGGATTACTTTTGATTCTGCAGAATTACAAAAATTAGAAGCGCATATATTAGAGATCTCTCTTACAGGTTAAGACATCTGATTAGTGCTAGATTACTCCAGTTAATGCACTGAAAACCATTTTATATACATGCGTTGAAGAAAAAATACTGATGATGCATAAATAGTAGAGCATGAAACGGGCTATATAAACAACCACCTATGCTAAAGTTCCAATCACTGGTACCCGAAAATGACATTACTAAAGGATTTGTTATGAAAAATTGAAGAAAAAATATATAAAAGCAAGAGATAGGTACAGGATCAACATAGATGTCAATATCTATACTGAACACTGTCCTATCCTCTGTAAATATGAGAATAACTAATACAAACTTTTGCCAAAGGCCAAATTGTACTAATGACTCATGCATAATCAAATGGCTGTGCACTACAAATCAAATTGATTTCCAATCCCTAACACAGGTTAAACGCACAAAGCATTAAATCCCCACTCAATAACCTAATCCAAGTAGATAAGCTGAAGAATCGAATGGGCATGCATGTGTACCTTCGATTAGGGGGATGCTGGAACCGACGAATCCATTGAAATCCCACCCTGCTCTTGTAAATCGCGATTGGAGCATTGCTGGTAACCTTGTAAATACAAATATAATATCAGATCTGATAGCACGTAGCAAAAATTGAAGGGATTCAAAGGCACACGCAGCGTTAGTGGATGACTGGAAGGCAGGTTTTGATGTAAAATCATAGAAATAGCAAAGCCGGAGAGAATCGAAAAAAAAAAGATGAAACCAATAGAACGGGATGAAGCTTCCTTCAATTGACTACCTTGACCATCATCTGCATCCATGGTTGCTGGTCCATCTTGTGGAGCCTTGGGTGGCTTGATATTTTTACAGGTCTGTTTGATGGTCTTTTCTTCAATCATAAGACGATGGGTTACTGTAGCAGAAGTGAAAGATCTTACCATAAATAATAGATTGGTATATATATAGATTTCAACTCTTCTAGATACTCCTGATGACAAAATTATGGTTTGCCTTCTAATATAGCATATAGATGAAATTATTTTGATACATAATCTGATTTTAAGCTTTTTAAGCAAGTTTGCAACATCATTTTGGCTGGGATTATTTGTGAAAGCACAACATTATTAAGACAATATGAAACATTTTTTTTGTGACTACATGTTTACTGAAAAGAATGTGAATCTATGAACTGATAATATGCAATACTATAATTTTTATAATAGCAGAACCAATGGAAGCATCAGGCTTGATAGATAATTGTGGACGTAGCTGAGACAACATCTTAGAAACACGGTCATGGTGTTGTAATTTTTTCTTTCATTTATGGCTTCGATTCCCTTCTGAAAAATTAATTGACCAAAAAAAATGGGTTAAGTAATTTTTGATATTTTGAATGTAGAAGGTAAAGCAATATGAAAGATTTAAGTTGAGATGAAGGAGATAAGTGTGTTTTTAATATTTGTGGTATACGTACAAATATATTTTTCATAAAAGATAAAAAGGAATAAATACCTTATCATCAACTGTGTTTGATATTCTTTGAGGTCATCTGCCTTGGTAGGGATCTTTGCGGTTAAATTTTTGCTGATCTCTGAGGGCTCTTGGCATTTATTTCGTGTTCTAAACAGGTGACTTCAATCACATCCGAGTGAACTAGGCCTTTATTGATAGTCACTAAATGCCTAAATCCGGCCGTCAATTATCTGCATAAAAGCAACAAAATGAACAATCAACATAGTAATAGAAGTTTATTACTAACAAATTTTATAAGTGTTGGTAAATATTTCCCGTAGGTGATTATTCCATGAAATTAATGGAAAATTCACATCATCAAGGGAGAAATCACAACTCTGGCTAATCACAGCTAAGTATAAAGATCAAATGGCTCATCTACAGTAGGAAACCGACTTAACCCACCACCTCACGGTGTTAGAGGACAAGAGGGGCCACCAACCAATGACCCAGAGCAAGGAGAGCACCTTTGGGTCCCACTCTTGTTCGGTCAAAGGGCCTTGTTCGGCCAAAGGTGGAGTGGGCCCAATGGGGCCCATCCTGCTCTGGCGGTTACCCACCACCTTTTCCTACGTCGGTACCCCCTAAGGGCGAGAGTTACCGACCTATGAACTGCCTTTGGAGTGCTATAAAAGGAAGATCAAGGCTTTACTTCTACACATACTTTAAGATATAGTTTAGCACTTCATTTCTGTAGGCATAGTTCTTAGAAAATAGGGAGAGAGTGAGGAGGAGTCATGGAGAGAAGGTTCGGGCCTGTCCAACCCCTTCTCCATGCTTGTACCTCAACAGATGCTTGCCTATTTAAGTAAGTCTTCATGATTCTTCTCTGGTTATTAGTTTCCTTTTTAAGTAAGTTTTAGTACTTAGTTGCTTTGCTCACTCAATGCTCTATTTAATTAGATACCTTAGTCTTGGCCCATCGTACATAGAGATTAAGAGAGTAATCAAAAGCATAATTGTGGTGTCTAGGCCATAGATTGCTTTTGTTTATCACGTAGTTCACGAATTGCTTGAGGTAGGCAGTAGGTGGTGACAACCTTATCTGTCCTTTGAAATCCTCCATGTTCGGCTACGCAGTAGGCTCTTGGCCGAAATCGCACTATGGATGCAGAAAAAAACCAGATGACCAATGCAAACAACTTAGTGTCAGACATACCCTGATTAGGAACCTTTTTCCAGCTGTTGACGGTCGTTAAGTACCAATTCCGATCGTTAATATAGCCACAAATAAGGGAAGACTTAGCATTTCATGCACACATGTTAGCTAGGAATAATAAGATTTCACATGTCTTGGAGAAATAAGTGCATGCAGGGATTTGGTACTAAAGGAGTAGAGAAATGGAGCAAGATCCGTGAAAACACCCTTCCGGCCAATAGGGTGATGACAACTGCACATCACACAGATCAAATACATGGCTGCACGAGATTCCTCGGGAGAACACCGCCTCAACATTAAAGAGGACCCACCTGTCAGTCACCTTGAGAAAGCACAACCTGAGAGGGCCCAAAATCAGGTCGGGCGACCGACCTTCCCTTGGTCAGCCAACCTGGTCTGGAGCCCATCTCGGGTGGGTCTCCACGTGGTGCTTCCTCCGAGCTTCCTCTACATCGATGCGTGGCAGTTACTCCTTGTTACTGACCTATGGACCCTATAAATAGAAGGGGAACACTCCACTCTCAACACACACACACTCAAGAATAGTCATGTCCCTCTTTCATTTAGCAGTTCGAAGATCTAGTGGGAGTTTAGTCTAGGTTGAGCCTTGCTCAAGTCTGCAAGTCATAGAAGTTTGGTAATGGCTATTGTATCCTTTACTTTATTCTATTTATATTTGACTTTGCTCTATTCAATTATTATAGTTCTTTTATATAGTTGTGTCTATGATATGTGTTTCTTGTTTGGTTATATATCATATTCGTGTCATAGGATTTTAGTGTGCTTTCATGATGATATAGATTTGCTATCTTATTATTATGAATTGCATATTTCTTGACTATAGTCTAAATGTTATATTGCTAGTTTGTACTTTAGTCTAGTTGTTATGCGTCAACATGGGTTTGATATCCAAATAGGTTTAGGGAGATTGTAGTGTTTGATTAATACTAGAATTCTGCTTAAATGTGTAAGCATGGTGTTTAGACGGCTAGGTAGTATCAATCACCTCATAATCCATGGTCTGCAGAGGTAGGCATTAGGTGGTGACTGCCATATCTGTCAATTGTACTCTTCCACGTTCGGTTGCGTTGTGTGCCCATTAGGCGGAGTTGCCTTGTGTGTGCCGGACATGAATCCGTGGAGAAGTGTTGTATGCGTTAGACTATAACTAGTATAGGATTGCTTGAAATTGTTTGACTATGCAACTAATTAATTGAACAACATTAGAGATACAACTTAGCTCTCCTAACTAAAACCCACTAGTAACTTAGGTTCTTTTGATTTATTATAGGGAATGATATTCTGTGTGTCACACTACCCCTTTATCATATCTTACCCCTGCATAAGTCTTGATCTCTCTATAATCCTCTGCCCGTGTCGTGTCTATTAAATACTCAATTCTTATATTGCCTTCCTATGGTAGAACTATAAATGACAACCATTAGAGCAATCTAATGGTGAAATGCTACAACGGTATTTTCTATGCGCTTGCAAATTTTACTCTATTGACTCTGAGGTACATCATTGAATTATTTCTACCGCCTCTACAAGGGATGATTTAATCGATGTGACTTAGTAATGTCAACAAGCATTTCTGGCGCTATTGCTGGGGAAGTGTAAGGATCATGACCATTAAGGTCACCCCAAGGTATGAATGTTTTAGTGATGAATGATAAACATAAAATGTCATTAATGCCTACACGAGTGTTGTACGTGTATGAAATCCTTTCTATTAATGCCTACACGAGTGTTATACGTGTATGAAATCCTTTCTACTCGATGATGATTGTAGATGGTTGCCTTGATGATGGATGATAATCACCACAAGCATGGAGGCTAGATAACCTTGATGGAGTCCAATGGTTGATGGAGATGGATCAAGACTAAGGACAAGCTATAGAGTAAGTGTTTGGAACACTTGTCAAGTTGTTAGGGCTTTGAGTCCATAGGAAAAACTGGACTATCAAGGGGGTCTAGGCCATGCTAGTCGGTGATGTGTGTGGATGCTCAGTGAAATCACAGGCACTAGGTGATAGTGGAGAAGCCAAGGAGCTGTTGGAAGAAGCTAGGAAATGAAGTCAAGCGAGGACAAGGAGTTTCAGCTTCTGGATAGAGTAACCGGACAGAGGGGTCAGTGGAGACTGGACTGTACGGTCACTAGGAGATCAGAGAGTAGTGTGCGAAGAGTCTGTCAGCGAGAAGGTCCATACTGGCCGGACGGTACGGTCAGTAGACCGGACGGTCCGGTCTGTATGGATGGGCCCTGGGATAGAGAGGTGCAGAAATGGGTGCTCTATGGAATGGACAGAGATGAAGAGACCGGACGGTCCAGTCAGTGTGGAGATCACCCGAGGACAGGGAGTTGTCAGTTCTGGAGGAGCCGTTACAGAGTGACTAGACGGTTCGGTTTGGCAAAGATCAGACTATTCGGTCAGTACGCCCAGAAAGGTGATTTCGTGGAGCAACGACTAGTTTGAGGTTGGAAGCCTATATAACTTCGTTGTTGGGGTCTTGGAGACCTCTCTTGGCTAGTGGAATTGCTGGGAGCATTTGGTAAGAGCCAAGAGAAAAAGAGAGGAGCACTAGGAGAGGATATTGGATATCTTAAGAGTGCTAGAGAGAGTAACTTGAGCATCTATCCACATCAAAGGCTAGGGTGTCTTTCAGGGTGTGATCTAGATTGTTACTTTTGGTCTATGGTGACACCTAGACCGGTTAGGTGTCGGTGATCGAGCCGTGATTGGTTGTGAAGGCCGTCACACATTTGTACACGATTTGAGCCTGCCGTTAAAAGGGGCATCGCTAGTGAGCGCCCGTGCTGACTCGGGGAGTCCGACAAGTTCTCGAGGGAGGCGAGCTTGTGCCTTGGTGGTAGTGGTGACGCAACCGTGTCTTCACTCTGGGAGTGATTGCGGGCTCGTGTGCGAGAACTCCACTTGGTGGCAGGAGGGACCAGGACTCCGGTGGTAGTGGTCCAACAAGGAGTAGGAGAAGGCGCCATCCTTTCGAGACCTGGGGAAAAAAAATCATGAGCCATCTCTTACTCTACTCCTTATATGATATTTTACCTTTCGCATTTACATATCGTGATGCTTGTGTGCTTACCTTGCTCTAGTTGATTACCTTGTAGATTTGCTAGTAGTGTTTAGGTTCTGCATTTGATCACTAGCATGTATAGGAGTTGCTTTGGCTTGATTGATCACCCTCAAATGTATTGTGCTACTCATGCTTGTATGTTCTAGTCGTTTATCTTTTAGCATGGCATGAGTAGGCTCCTTTGCTAGCTTGTTATTTGCTTCCGTGTGTCTTTATCACTAGCTTGCATAGGAGTTGTATTGCCTTGTGTGATCCAATAGTTTGCTTAGGTTATTGTTCCTTTTATAGGACTATTATCTTGCTAGTGTGATTACCACTAGAATTGTTATAGGAGTTTATTGAGTGTTCGGTTTTAGGAATTGGCGAATTTGGTGCAAATAGCGAGTTCCTGATTCACCCCCTCCCCTCACGGTCACTTGGTCCTTTTAAGTGGTATCAGAGCCAAGTGCTCATCATTAGGCTTAACCGCCTTGTATAGTGACCGTATTGAGTTAGGATGTCATCCCAATCGGGGCCGGGTCATGGTACATAGAAGGATCGCTTGAAAAGTTACCTAAATGCCATGATTTCGGATGAGTTGATGGATACTCTTGTGGACTTTGCTAATACCTTTACTAATAATCATATGTATGATGATGATTGTGTGGATGTGCCTAGTTCTAGTGAGTGCCTAGATTCTTCTAATGATAACTTGATAGGTTGCTCTACTAGTATGCATAATGAGGTGATTGATAATGATGTGTCTCTTGATCTTGCTTGCTCTCTTAGCATGACTAGTATTGGTGATGATATTGAGACTTTTATTGATCATGCTAGTGATTCTCTTGTTAAGGAGTTCTTTGCTTTTCATGCTAATGATAATAAGGACTTACTTAATTGTCTTATTCGCTTGTGATGTATTGTGGACTGAATTGAAGCAACTGAAGAACCTTCTAAGCTTCCAAAGATATTGATAGTCGAGAAGATCCTCACCTTGCTCCCTAGGAGGAAGCTTTTCTACATCACTCTTGATCTCATCACGGACAAGAATCTTTCTGTTTATGATGTGATCGGGCTACTCTTCAAGGATGAGGAGATCACCGCAAGCTTGACGGGGAAGAAGACATTCAAGGCAAACAATGAAGCATCTTCAATCAAAGGGAAAGAAGTAGCTTTGAGCTTAAACTTGTTTGATCCCTCCACAAGATTGCCTTGTAGCAGCTTCTACCACCTCTTTGGATCAAGACCTACACCAAACTCATCATCAAGCATCTTCGTGGAGCTCACCAACAAGATCTCTTCTTTTAATTTGATGAATTTGTGAGAAATCTGAATGATGACCTTTGTGAAACTCTCTTGAGCATTTATGATCTTTTGTGCAGGATAAACTCCTTCAGAGGTCTTTGGAGCATCCCATCAAAGTGATTGATTGGCTACTCTTGCAAATCACAACTTCTGAGAGGGGTTTTTTGCTTGAAGAGGTGATCAACCGAAGGCATGAGCTCTCAATTGAGAGGGCAATGGAGATGATACTTGTGCTCCACTCACAAGTGGGACACGTGCTTGAGCACGTCACTGGCCTCCATGATCCTCCCTACTACTACATCAATCTCGACAATGTGCATATGGGGGATGGTATGACAATGGAGGTATTGGGCTCCACATCATCCTATACGGAGGAGACTTCAGGAAGGGATTGTAAGAATCCCTAGTTATGAGGATGGTCTCGGGTTCGTCATGATGAGGTTAGTAAAAGTCAATTGAGCAGTGCTTTGGATACTAACCATTCTTCCTCTAGTGCTTGTCTTATGGCTACTACTAGGGTCAAGTACAAGAGTGGAGGCACCCATTGGATACTTGATAGTGGTGCACCCAACATATGACCGGCAAGCCAACCATGTTCACCAAGATTGATGAAGACCAAGACAGTGAGAAGGTGACCTTTGGGGACAACTCAAAAGTGATGAGACTGTGGCCCAATCTTCACGATGTAGGATCACGAACAAGATAACTAGCTTCAAAGAAGCCAAGATAACTAGCTGCAAGCAACCGGAATAATAGTGCAACCTGACAAAATCAACCCGAAGCCAACCACCGTCTTTATACGGCAACCTGAATCGAGGATTTGCCCAACCACACTCTGAGTTACCAACCAACACAACCTGCAATCAAACGGAGCAGGAGCACCAATTGAGTGACGTCGAACATCACTTATGTAATCTCCGAGGAAATCACAAGAGCAAAGGGGTAGAGATCACTCTCTGAATTTGATAGCACTCGACTAACCAAAGGGGGTTCTTTTCTATTATCTAAGTTGTTCCAAATGACTGAGATACAAGGTTTATTTATACTAGAAACATCCCTCCTAGTTGGGTGTGAAACGTTTAGGAGTTTCAACTAAGAAAAGGGTAGGTGAAAGGTGTGAAAACAGTACTCCCTTGAAGTCTCGCGCGACTATCAGCCTCCCTGGCAGTCTCCACTAAAATGACCATTACTCCTTCATGGGAAGTCCAAATGACAAGCCGTTTGTTGGAGGTGAAACTAGACTTGATAACCTTTCCATCCATGTGTATTATGTGGGATGAATATGTAAGGTCTGGTGCGCGTGACTCTTAGAAGTTGCCTCCGATGTCAACTGTCAATGAGTTTGTTCAGCTTCTATGTAACTCATGTCCTCCTTGGTGCACTTCATATTGGTTGGTCCAGTGAGCCCCTCCTTGTTTATGAACCTTGTCAAAATAAGTGTAGAAGACTTAGGTAGATGAAAGTTCTTATTCAAAGTGGAATTAAATTTGTTAAGGATGGAGTTCACCTTTCTATGTAATTGTACTTGACTGTGTGTAGTCGATCCTTGAATTGTTGTATGGGGTTCAAGGCTTGCTATGGCTGGCCCTTTATCATGTGTAGCATGTGTGTTCATTGATGTAATTGAATATTGACTTGGACCATGGTTTACTTGACCATTTCTCATAGTCATTACACGACTCATCCAATGGTTTTCATAAACATGTTCTTTTACAATTGGTGGTTGTGTTGTTGGTGTGATCACCAACAACCCTTCGAGTACAGCATGATGCTTCATTCTGCAATCATATAAACCAAGTAGTAGTTTTGCTTTACGGAGATATTTACTTATGGAAATAATTGTACTGTTCACCTTTGTATGTGTTGATGACATGGTGTACTTTGCAAGATGCACTATGTTCTCTATATGGTTCACTTCATGACTTGCATTCTTTAAGTGAATCGCTAGGATGTCCTCATCATACTCCCCCACTTGAAGAAAAGCCATCCTCAGCTTTTGTATGCCTGGAAATATTGTATACGAACAAGAGGACTTATGAAAAATATTACATTCAGTTTTATTTGACATATCATGGTTCTCCTTGTAGTAGATACTACCATTTACATATGTCCAACGTGTTTTAGATGATGCAGGTTGATCAAATCGCACACTCATGTTTCGTGGACTTGCAAATATGTTAATGGATGGAAGAACACAAATTTGTTTCAAACCACACAACTGATTTGAGATATCAAATTTTGTCTTGGCAATAAATTTTTCACTACTGAGAGAAAAAAATTGAGTGCTCCAAAGGCATAATCAATGTGTTTATTTCCTAAGACACATGAACATCTAGTCAACAAATCTTTTGATGGACAGCAAGCATGAAGCAATTTATTCATGTCATATTGAGAAAAACATGGATCCAATATTTTGTTCAATTTCAAATCAACAATATTGTCACAAGTGATGCAAATAGCACAAACAAAGAACTTATTTGAAACATGATATCCAACCAGATTGAAAGTGATATTGTAGTGGGTTATACTAGATAAAGAAGTACTCATGGATGCTATCTTAGAAACCTTCGCAAGCATTTCATTAAGCACAGTATGTTCATCAAGTATGAGATAACATAAACATTTAGCAGGACAAATTCTTGTGAGCATTTCATCATGAGTAAGTAGTTCAACATTTTCAGGTTTGTGTCTAGTAAAAACATTACCTTCCAATTCTTGTGATTGTTCTTTGGTTGTGGTAATCATCTCTGAACCCTTACCTTTATTTTCACCATCATGATTCAATATTTGGCTGGAAACAACTCCATTCCGTGCAACGATTATCTTCTTGGATCCATGAGCAACCAGCTCCTCCTCATCTTTCTTGGAATCCTGCACATTAAGATGAACAACACAAGATGTAGGTGTGATTGTGTTAGTTTCTAAATCATCCTCACAATATGAACGATCAGTCCATTTTGTGATGTGCGACGTCTCTCTCTCAATCATATCGTTCATGGTCTCAATTACACTTTTCACTTCACATTCGAGACCATTATTGACTTGATTCAAATGATTCATGGCCTCCTCCAATAATATTGGAACAACCATATTGAATCCAGCATTACCAATAATTTGCTTGTCATCGATCTTCACAATTTGTGACATGTTTGGAACCATCAAAAGTTCCCCATTTGTCATGAGTTCCATTGGTGTAGCAGCTGGTGGCATTTCACAACACGAGGCCTTTCTCATGCATGATTCTCGAGTGATTTGCAATTGAGTAGAGAATTCTTTAAGTGGATGTGTAGCAGCTGGTGGCATGAAAACTTGTATGTCACGGACTTGAAATTAAGCAATATGCCACCAAGTACTTGCCTATTCACTAAGGCAATAACGACATGGTTGTGGCATAGAAGATTGGAAAATGTTGGAATGAATCAACTTTGGAAGGTGGTCAAGAGGAATCTAGTTGAAGGAATCAAGGATGTCACCTTTGAGAAGGACAGATTGTGCAGTGCTTGTTAGGCTGGAAAGCAAGTTGCATCTTCCCACCCCACCAAATCATTTATGTCAACATCTCGTCCTCTAGAGCTCTTGCAGATGGAATTGTTTGGGTCAACACATTACAAGAGTCTGGGAGGCAATCTTTATTGTTTGGTGATAGTGGATGACTTCACAAGATACACTTGGAACTTCTTTCTTGTGGACAAATCTCAAGCAAGTGATATCTTCAGAAAGTTTGCAAGGAGAGCAAACAATGAATTCAAGGCCAACATTGTGAAGATAAGGAGTGACAATGGGACTGAGTTCAAGAACACAACAGTGGAGGAATATTGTGACAAGAAGGGGATCAAGCATGAATTTTTCTACTACATACACTCCCGAGCAGAATGGAGTAGTGGAGAGGAAGAACAAGACACTCATCACCCTTGCTTGAGCTATGCTAGATGAGTATGGGACTCATAAGAGGTTTTGGGCTAAAGCAATCAACACAGCTTGCTACACTTTCCACCGGTTGTTGAAGAAGACACCCTATGATCTATTGGTTGGACGAAAACCCAGTATTTCCTATTTTCAGGTCTTTGGCTGCACTTGCTACATTCTCAAGAAGAGGTGGAAGCCCGGGAAGTTTGAGAGCAGAACTAATGAAGGCATTCTTGTTAGGTATTCAGGGACTTCTAAGGCATATCGAGTTTACAACTCAGTCACATGATGCGTGGAGGAATGTTATGATGTGCAATTTGATGAGTCAAAAGGTTCTCAAAGGGAGGATGAATTTCATGAAGTGAACATTGGAGATGAGTCAATGAGAGAGGCACTAAGGAACATGCCGTGGGCGAGGTGTTACCCCACATGGCCAATGATGATGCTATTGGTGAGCCCTCTACTCCACCACCTAAACCAACCTCATCCTCCGTGGTGCAAGAACCAACTCAAGATGCCATTGACACACCCACTAGCTCCTCCCAAGATTCATTGAGAGTGCATCCACCTACCCATGAGGAAACCCAGTGAGAAGTGAGCCACAAGCCTCCTCACATACCTCACCTCGAGCCACTTCTCCAAGCGCTTCACACAACACCCCCTCATCCACACCAAGCTCTAGTTCCAAAACAACAAAGCATATGAGTGATTCCCCCACCTCACTAAGAATCCAAGACACTCATATATCTAGAGAGCAAGAAATCCATGATGCACAAGGTACTTCACCTAGACCTCCTCCTACTCAAGAAAAACCACTCCCTAGGCCCAAAGCTATCAACAAAGATCACTCACGTGATTTGATCATTGGAAGTCCATCTCAAGGAGTGAGGACAAGGAGAAATCAATACAAGCCCAACTATATGAATGAAGAAAATGATGATGATGCAAATGTTGCAATTGAGAACTTCTCTTTTATCTCCATGATTGAGCCCACAACTATTGGTGAAGCTATGGATGATCACAAGTGGGTTATGGCTATGCAAGAAGAATTGAACAACTTCAAGAGATGCAAAGTGTGGAAACTTGTTGAGAGGCCCAAGAATCATAATGTGGTTGGCACCAAGTGGGCCTTCAAGAACAAGCAAGATGAGAAAGGGACCATTCTCAAGAACAAGGCTCGCCTAGTGGCAAAGGGTTATTTTCAAGTGGCGGGTATTGACTTTGAAGAAACATTTGTTCCCGTGGCCCATCTTGAAGCAATTCGGATCCTACTTGCCTATGCATCACATAATGGTTTCAAAGTCTATCAAATGGATGAGAAGAGTGCATTCTTGAATTGAGAGATCAATGAGAAAGTCTATGTGGAATAACCTCTGGGGTTTGAGGACCCTAAACATCCAAGACATGTGTACAAGTTGAAGAAAGCTCTTTATGGCCTCAAGCAAGCACCAAAGGCATGGTATGAACATTTGAGGAACTTCCTTCTCAAGAATGGTTTCAGGATTGGAAGTATTGATAATACCTTGTTCACAAGACATGTTGGGAAGGATCTCTTTGTGTGCCAAATCTATATAGATGATATCATCTATGGTTCGACCAATGAGAAGTTCAATGAAGAGTTTTGGGAAATGATGGCAAGGGAATTCCAAATGTCAATGATTGAAGAGTTGCATGTGTTTCTTGGTTTTCAAGTCAAGCAATTGAGAGAGGGAAATTCCATCTATCAAGAGAAGTATACCAAGGATCTTCTCAAGAGGTTCAACATGGAAAATTGCAAGCCTTTGCATACACCTATGGCAACAAGCAAACCCTTGGATGATGATTTGAAAGGAAAACCGGTGAACCCCAAGCTCTATAAATCAATGACTGGCTCTTTGCTCTACCTCACCGCCTCAAGATCAGACATCATGTTTAGTGTGTGCTTGTGTGTACGCTATTAAGCAAATCCAAAAGGAGTCTCACTTGAAGGCCGTGAAGAGGATACATAGATACCTCAAGTACACACCTACCATGGGATTATGGTATCCTAGAGGAACAAGTTTTGAGTTACTTGGGTATTCAGACTCGGAATTCACAGGTTGCAAAGTGAATAGGAAAAGCACATCGAGTGGTTGCCAATTTCTTGGAAGATCTCTAGTATCTTGGAGCTCAAAGAAGCAAAACTCGGTGGCTCTATCCACAGCTGAGGTAAAGTACATGGCGGCGGGAGCATGTTGTGCCCAACTTCTCTACATGAGGAAAACACTCTCGGATTATGGCCTCAACTACACTCAAATGCCACTATATTGTGATAGTGAGGCGACAATCAAGATGGCTCTCAAAACTGGAGATCATGGTTATGCAAAGCATATACAAGTGAAGCATCATTTCATAAGAGACCATGTTGAGAAGAAGGACATTGAATTGGTGAGTGTGCAAACTCATGCACAGTTGGCGGATATCTTCACCAAGCCACTCGACGAGAACACCTTCAACAAGCTAAGGGGAAAACTCAATGTTCTCGACCTTTGAAACTTCACTTGAGTAACCCTAAAGCTTATCTTTTGTAAATATGTATAGCTTTCCTTTGTTTGTTTTGTTGTTTATGCCTTTGTTTTGTGCTTGTTTCTCTTCTTCTTGTAGGTCAACTTCGAACCTCCTTGAGATAGCAATGGACACGGGTTAAGCTTGGGAAGGGGGTTCATGGTGTGCCCAAGGCTTTGAAGAATGGTCCATTGTGAGTAAGCTCGAGAAGGGAATAACTTGTCGTTGACACTTTGGTTTGTAGCCTCTCTCTCTCTCTCTTTCCTTTAGCATTGCATCATGCATTTGTATACTTGTTGAATTTGCATTAGCATTCTTTGCATTCATGCATTTTTGCATTGTGATATCATACATGCTTCAAAGCATGTTTCTAGGGGGAGTTGCTTATTTACAATGTAAGTATATGACCCTCTAGATGATCACATAGTGATCTTTGTGCTTCATGCCCATTGAGTCATGTTCAAATGAGCTCCGAGGTTAAATCTACTCGTGCGGCTTAAAGACAAGTGACTCATACATTCCCAACACACAAATGACTAACCATTGCATTCTTGAGAAAATATTTTGTTGAGTCATGTGTGTAGGGGGATCTATGGTGGAACACCATCATTACCAAGGAGGAGCGCCATGAAAGGGGGATTCTTCTAACTCTTGTCAATTATTACTTGCTCCTTGGTTTTCTTGTGTTTTGCCTTTGGTTTGTGGTTTTTGGTGATAAGTGACAAAGGGGGAGAAGGAAGATGAAGATCCAAAAGCCAAGTCTAGATCGATAACACAAAGGGGGGAGAAGAACATGAAGATCAAAAGAAGATGGATGTGGAGGACATGAAGATCACTTGAAGGAGAGATGACCAAATGAACATGATCAAGACAATGGTGCATGTTAGAAAACCAACATGAACATCTACACCAACATGAACATCTACGTCTATGGTGCATGTCTACGTCAACAAGATCAACCACCACGACACCAAGACAGACGCAAAATTCATTTCAAGATCAACATCAAGTGCACTACGTATTTGGGTAGTTCTCCCTCAACACCTAGCATATTCCAAGGGGCAGACTACTTCTAAGGTAAGTACCAAGGTAATCCTTTCAAAATTATCTTTTCCTTTGGTTCGTTATTGCTTGTTCATTTTGGATCATCATAACTAGTGTTTGTCATCCATCATCAAAGAGGGGGAGATTGTAAGGATCATGACTGTAATGTCCCGCCCCTCCGAGGCCGGGCCCGCTTACACCTGACAGCTCTCTAAAACTATCCTCACAAATCAACACATGTCTTTTCTGCGCACTTTGTCCTCATTCGTGCGCACCCGGGACAAACTTCCTGGTCGGTCACCCATCCCAAAATTGCTCTAGGCCAAGCACGCTTAACTTTGGAGTTCTTTAGGGGTGAGCTTTTAGAAAAGAAGTTACAACTTGTTGGTATGAGTATTTTGTCAATCCTATTAAGCCTTAGGCCGGGATATCACAATCTCACCCCCTTAGAAGATCGATGTCCTCGTCGATCAACCCCAAGACAGGAATGTCTCCTCTTGGCCACGTCCGTGTGCCTAGTGCTAGCACCCATGCCATGCTGTGTGACCCCTCTCTGGGCCCACACCAGCCATGCACACAATATCTGCACAACTGCAACCCCACGCCCCCATGAAACTGTGAGGTTCGGTTCTGATACCAATTGTAATGTTTTGCCCCTCCGAGGCCGGGCCTGCTTACACCTGACAGCTCTCTAGGATCTCAAGATTGTCCTCACAAACCAACACATGTCTTTTCTGTGCACTTTGTCCTCACTCGTGCGCACCCAGGACAAACTTCCTGGTCGGAGCTTCTGGAAAACAAGTTGCAACTTCTTTTTCGGGAGGTCATCTCTTAAAAACTCCAAGGTTAAGCGTGATTGGCCTAGAGCAATTTCAAGATGGGTGACCGACTGGGAAGGTCTTCCCGGGTGTGCACGAGTGAGGACAAAGTGCGCAGAAAAGACTCATGTTGGTTTGTGAGGGCAGTCTTGAGGTCCTAGAGAGCTGCTAGGTGTAAGCGGGCCCAGCCTTGGAGGGGCGGGATGTTACAATGACCATTGAGATCACCCTAAGGTATGAATGTTTTGGTCATGAATGACAAACATGAAATATGACTAATGCCTACATGAGTGTTGTATGTGTAGGACATCCTTTCTACTCTATGATGATTGTACATGGTTGCCTTGGCAATGGATGACAATGACCACAAGCATGGAGGCTTGATGGAGTCTAAGGGTTGATGGAGATGGATCAAGACTAAGGACAAGCTACACAGTGCAAGTGTTTGGAACACTTGTTTAGTTGTTAGGGCTTTGAGTCCATAGGAAAAACCGTACTATCAAGAGGGTCTAAGTCATGTCTCTTAGGTCATGCTAGTCGGTGCTATGTGTGGATGCTCAGTGAAATCACAGGCACTAGGTGATAGTGGAGAAGCCAATGAGCTGTTGGAAGAAGCCGGGAAACAAAGTCAAGCGAGGACGAGGAGTTTTAGCTTCTGGATAGAATGATCGGACAGAGGGGTCAGTGGAGATAGGTCTGTACGATCACTAGGAGATCAGAGAGCAGTCTGCGAAGAGTCTGTCAGCACGAAGGCCCATACTAACCGGACGGTACGGTCCGTAGACCGGACGGTCCGGTCTGTATGGATGGGAGTTGGGACAGACAGGTGTAGAAATGGGCACTCTCTGGAATGGACAGAGATGAAGAGACCGGACGGTACGATCTACTGACCGGACAGTCCGGTGTGTGGAGATCACCCGAAGATAGGGAGCTATTAGTTCTGGAGGAGCCGTTACAGAGTGACTAGATGGTCTGGTCTAGCAGAGACCGGACTGTGCGGTCAATACGTCCAGAAAGGTCATTTTGTGGAGCAACGGCTAGTTTGAGGTTGGAAGCCTATATAACTTCGTTGCTAGGGTCTTGGAGACCTCTCTTGGCCAGTGGAATTGCTGGAAGCATTTGGTAAGACCCAAGAGGAAAAGAGAGGAGCACTAGGAGAGGATATTGGATATTTTGAGAGTGCTAGAGAGAGTAAGTTGAGCATCCATCCACATCAAAGGCTAGGGTGTCTTTTAGGGTGTGATCTAGATTGTTACTCTCGGTCTATGGTGAGATCTAGACCGGTTAGGTGTCGGTGATCGAGCCTATCGTGATTGGTTGTGAAGGCCGTCACACGTTTGTATATGGTTTCAGCCCGCCGTTGAAAGGGGCATTGCTAGTTAGTGCTGTGCTGGCTCGGGGAGTCCGGCAAGTTCTCGAGGGAGGCAAGCTTGTGCCTTGGTGGCAGCGGTGATGCAACTGTGTCTTCACTCCGGGAGTGATTGCGGGCTCGTGTGTGAGAACTCCACTTGGTGGTGGGAGGGACCAAGACTCCGGCGGGAGTGGTCCAACGAGGAGTAGGGGAAGGCGCCATCCTTCCAAGACCTCGAGAAAAAAATCATGAGCCATATCTTACTCTACTCCTTACTATGATTCTTATCCTTTCGTAATCACATACTGTACTATTCATGCTTGTGTGCTTACCTTGCTCTAGTTGACTACCTTGTAGACTTGCATGAATAGGCTTCTCTACTTGCTAGTAGTGTTTAGCTTCTACATTTGATCACTAGCTTGTATAGGAGTTGTTTTGGCTTGATTGATCACCCTCATATGTATTGTGCTACTCATGCTTGTGTGTTCTAGTCATTTATCTTGTAGCATTGCATGAGTACGTTCCTTTGCTAGTTTGTTGTTTGCTTCCACGTGTCTTTATCACTAGCTTGCATAGGAGTTGTATTGCCTTGTGTGATCCACTAGTTTTCTTAGGTTGTTGTTCCTTTCATAGGGCTATTATCTTGCTAGTGTGATCACCACTAGAATTGTTATAGGAGTTGATTAAGTGTTCAATTTTAGGAATTGGTGAATTTGGTACATATAGCAAGTTCCCGATTCACCCCCCTCTCGGTCACTCAGTCCTTTCAGGAAGGCATTAAGAATATGGTTTTTAATAACCGATATAGGCATTTCGATTGTATTGAAATCATTGCTTATGTAGGCTAACTTTGCTATGTTTTCTCCTTTGTGTGAAAATAGGGTAGTGTATGACCGGTTTCAATTGGCCTGAAAATTACATTGAAAATCCAAAGAGAGTCTTTAAGGGAAGCAAACTGAGCAACTCTTCCTCCAAAACCTTAGGACAAGCAGTTGGACCAGTGATCACCGCACCACCAAGATCTGAGCTCATGGCTGAGAAGACACTCAAGGACTACTCGGCTCTCTCTGGCAAGAACGTGCCCACCAAGCCCGAAATTGACATTGGGGATGGAAACTTTAAAATCAAGACCAGTCTAAGCACGATGGTGCAGGCTAGCCCATTCTGTGGGAAACCCACAAGGATGCAAGTGCTCACTTGCAACACTTTTTGGAGTCATGCAACATCTTCACCTTCAGAAATGTGGCACTGGAAGCCATTCAACTTTGTTTGTTCCCGTTCTCACTGCTAGGCAAAGCCAAGCAGTGGTTCTACGCCTTCTACGCCAATAAGGAGGCTGTCAACACCTTGGAGAAATGTTTTGCTATGTTCCTCGCAAAATTCTTCACGTTGGGTAAAACTAACTCTCTTAGGGGAAGAATTTCAATCTTCTAGCAGGCGGCTGGAGAAACTATACCAGAAGCATGGGAAAGGCTTTAGGAGTACATCCTTGCCTGTCCGCATCATGGATTGGATAAGTGGCTCAATATCCAGAACTTCTACAACATACTAACGGGTCCAAACCGTCAACATATTGATGTCGCCGCTAGAGGAGCCTTCTTCTCACTCACAATCAACAGTACTACAAAATTAAATGAGAAGATGGTCTCTAATCATGGCTGGAACGATGAATGACTCCAGCCATGTCAGCATGGTATGCACGCTGTCAAGGAGACGGACTTGCTCGCTGCAAAGATGGACCTACTCTTGAAGCAGCTCGACGTCCACGTTGACGCCAACTTGAAGGGAACCATGCAAGCTATGGACCATCGCATGACTTGTGATGTATATGGAAACACGGAACACTCGGGTAATGATTGCCCTGAGACCCGTGTGGAGGTTGCGTTTGTGAACAACGGGTATCATCCTCAAGGAGTCCAGGGGTGGCAACCATGCCCCTATCAAGGAGGTAACAAATATTCGTTCAATCCTAACCAACCTTCCTTGAAAGATCTTGTCTTAGGCCAAGCTAAAATTAATGAAAACTTTAGTAAAAGGCTAGCCTCATATGACAAGAGCTTAGAGAGCATTCATGCTAAGTTAGAAGGCTTGTCTTCTTTCTTCAAAAGCTACAAAATGATAGAAACTCAATTAGCTCAGTTTGCAACCGCTTTGCCTGTTTTTTTAGTCTGGGAAGATTCCAGGGCAACCCAAATCGACCGTAGAAAATGTGAATATGGTGATGATGCATGTGGGTGTCCCCACTCATGATTTGCCATACACTAACCTTGTAGGAGCAAAGGAGCTGGAAGAAGACTACTCTAACAATATCATCCCAGTGATTCAGGGGGATCCTGGATGTCTCACAATATCTTGCTCAATTGGGACAGAGTTCTTCGACCATGTGCTATGTGACCTTGGAGTCAGTGTAAGTGTCATGCCAAAGGTCGTCTTCGACAAGCTGAACTTCACAGATTTAGCCCCCACTCCTATGCAGCCATAACTTGTAGACTCGTTAGTGCGATACCCCGCAGGCGTCACCGAAGAAATTTCAATAAAAATCTGTGGATGCTTCATCCCTATGGACTTGGTGGTGCTAGATATGGATGTTGACAAGAAAATGCCACTTATTCTTGGGAGGCCATTCTTAAGCACCACGTTCGCACAAATTGACATCGAGGCTGAAGTAATTCACCTCAACCTCAATCGCAAGAAGGAGGAATTTGATTTCCAACCTAGAGTGGAGCAATGCTCTATGTCCAGAGTAAAGTTTGGGCCAAATCCGAAAAACATCAAGGAAGTTGAAGTGAAGCCGTCAAAGAAAGACAACCTGGTAGACAAGACTGGACTCTTGGCAAAGAAGCCACCGGTATGGAAGAATCATTCATCCATACTGCCCAAGAAGGTGAAAAATGTGTGGCAACCAAAGAAGACATCCACGTCCTCACCTCTGGGAAAGGATGCGCCAACAACGAGATGAATGATGAAGGAGAGAAAGTCCCGTCCGCCGGACTTCAAATTTGTGAACCCTTGCCGACAAGTTAAACGGTATTTATCCATGTTTCCCTTTCCAAATTTTCTTTTGATTCTTCCAATTGCATATTTAGATTTTTCACTGCATATTGGAATTTATTTTGACTCTCTTTTCACTAAATTTAAAAAATGGAATTTCTGATATTCTTTGAGAAAAAAAGTTTGCAAAACGATGAAAAAAATTTTTGCTCGAAAAATAATTTGATTCTTGCAGGCCACCACTAGTGGAGCCCACTAGCGAGAGTAGTGGATTAGGGGGGACAAACCCTAGTTGGGCGACTAGGAGGCTCCTGGTCGGCCGACTAGAAAGTTGCTCCCCTCTAGCTCCACTTGCCCCGATGACTAGTAGGCAAGAGACATTATTCAATATGACCGTTGCTCTACTATGCTATATAAGGCAATGGCTGGGAGAGGAAGTTTTGCACCTCACTCTTATATTTTCACATCTCCCCCTTGCTCTAGCCATTTGCTTTCATCCTTCTCCAAGTTTGGAACTTAGAGATTCCACCAAAAATATTTGCTTTGCTTCTCTATTGCATTTACAAGTTGGTTGCACATTTGCAAGAGCTTCCGACAGAGTTTCTATTTGGTGTTTCACTAACCTTAAGCAATTGCATTCACAAGTTGGTTGCACATTTGCAAGAGCTTCCGATAGAGTTTCTGATTGGTGTTTCACTAACCTTAACCCCTGTTTGAGTTGCTTTTGTATTGGTTTGTTTAAGTGTACAGCGATAAAAAGAGTGGAGCAATCCTTGAGCAAATTGAAGAAGAGGACGCAGAGCCCAATCAATGCAAGCCCAACACCTTTGTCGGTGTACAACACTCGCTCCCACTGTCAACATCTAGAGGAAGAACCAGAGCAAGACGCATCGGTCGAGGAACCCACGGAGGGTGAGGAGGAACCTATGCCGAACTTCAGTAACACTATGTTCCAACTCAACTCCGACTCGGACCTCGACATGGTTGGGAAGAGAGAATATGACATCTATCGGATGATCACTGGCTGGCCCTATGTTCCTATGCGAGCATTTGATCCGGACTTTCTTTCCAAGATAGATATGGATTTTGAATTTGCTTTTGTCTTTCATGCTATAGGATGGGATGGATTTGCGCCGGTTGATAAGCTTTGCTCTCGCCTGCTCACTATTCAATCCCTATGCACCCTTTGATGGGACAGCGAGAGGATTTCATTCTGATTCAACGGAACTGAAGTCTCACTCACTTGGAGGCAGTTCAGTAATTTGGTAGGCTTTTCCCCTATTGCTATTTTGGATCTTCAAGCCATTCCTGGTTTTAACAAAAAGAGTTATTGGGAGGAAATTATGGGGCAAACACTTACCTCTCACCTAGAAATATGGATATACATCACCCTACCTTGCGTTTTATGCATAAATGGCTGGCCATGACTTTGTTTCCTACAAAGGATATTAGGACCATGTGCAATGATGAAATGCTAATTCTTTACTGCATGGTCAATAAAATAAAAATCTCCCTTGTCATGGCCATGGTTAAGAAATGGGCCGAGGTTCTAGAACAAGTTAGAAATTTTGAGTTTACGTCCCTGATTTATCGTCTTGCTCGAAACCTTGGTTCACTTAAGTAAGCGATACTTCAAATCGGGACATTCTCTAAAACAAGGACCCGATGGCTCTCTGGTTTATTTCTTCCCCGATTATGCAAATGAGATCCCGTTACCTAACCCAGATCTTCATTTGTATAGTTGTGATGAACTAACCATCCCTCTGTAGACGAACATTACAGCTCGCAGGCATAGTGTTACTGGTCCTATGAGCAGGAACAAATCATGGCGGAACATCCTGGGGTACCGGTGAATGACCTGGAGGCTCCGATAGCTCAAGTCTGAGTGGCTTACAAGCACCGTTCGACACACATCACTCTCGCAGCAGCTCTCGGAGGGGCACCGATCACATTTCGAGGCAAACCGAGAACATGTCCCTCCACATCGACCAGTTGGACCATACCATTCATTCTCACATTTAGCATGAGACTGAGTGGAGAGATGATTTCCAATGCCAGCTTTCGAGGATTGAGGATAGAGTCACTTGGGGTAATTCCCAAATGAGTTCTTATTTTCACTTTCAGGACTACTTCAATCTGCAGCAGTCGCCATTCGAGTGAGCATAGGCCAGCTTGGGAGGAGTTTCTCCTCCCTAATGTGAAGGTAACTTGTATCATTTCCCTTTTCATCACCACATGCATGATATACTAAAAACAAAAAAAAGATTTATTTTTCTTTCACATGCATGATAAACATAAAAAAATAAAAATAAATAAATTCATGCACGGTATGAATGCATAAAGTTTTCCTATGTTGAGATGATGAATAGTTGCTTTGCTTTTGATTCTTTTCATTTGCCTAGTTTACAACCTAGTGCTCTATCTAGTTTTGGGTTTGTTGGCTTGAATAGAATTTTCACCTCAAAAATATAAGTGGGTAGCATAAGTATCATCCTGTCTAGGTTGTTGGGAGATGTGATATAGTTAGCTAGAGCTTCTATGATCTTGCTTAATTTGTGAAACTTGACATTCGAAAAATTAATTTGACAAAACCTTATACATATGCTACTTGTATTTTCAGTGAGCCTTGTCAAAATTTTGTGACCCTAATGAGAAATACTTTTCTGCATTCATGATCAAGTCCGCACACGATGACACTAAATTTCCATACTAGAAATTAGCAAACCACTTTGTCACACATCCATCTACAAAATAAAGACTCCATCTTCATGATGGGTCTCTCCCCAAGGAATCAAAGTATGTGGCCATAAAAAAAATGAAAAATTCTTGCCCCATGAAGAGCTTGACAAAAAAAAAGAAGAAAAGAAAAAATGGCCTCCTAATTCCAATGAAGGGAGACACAAAATAAATGGAAGAGTCTTCATTCCACTCCACCATATCCACCACACATGCACATCTTGATTCGGAGTCCCTTCCTTAAAACGACCATATCTTTCACATACAAACTTGAAATCAGTCGATTTTTTTTTTGAAATTGGTGAGAAATTTTTTTTGGATCTGCCCAACCCCGTAACATATGAAAATATTGACGACCAAGAAGGAGGAGCTCTCCAAAACTTCTTTAAAGCGAGACTCACAAATCATCAAGTTAAAGCAAGAGTTGGTCGATAGCAAAGAGCGAGCAGAGATCACCAGGGGTAATGCTACAAGTTTCAAGAGTACCCTTGCCTGTAAGCCTGCTTTTAATCTGCTCGTCACAATAAGCTACATATTCATCTCTTATCTTGTAATTCTATCTTGGAGCCTTGCCTTATAGCGCTCAGAAGGCATTATATTACATCTATGCCAATCAAGTGGAGATGACTGGAATTCCGTTGGACTTCTTACTATCACGAGCTCCAGAGAAGATCGCCCAATCACCTAGCCTCACCACCGTGTTGAGATGGCGAGGAGGTAAGGATGTGGAGTATGGCGGGCGCCAGAAACCTTTCGCTGGTAGCGGGTCCTGTTGATGTGTTGTCGAATCGATGGGAATTACTTAGTGTGAGATTAAGCCTAGGTCTTTTGGTTGAGTCCTTTGGTTGATCCTTGATCAGGTGGTCAAGGAGTCTTAGGAGGTATGGTGGGTGTTGTGTGAGTGTGTTGGTGCTCTTTCTATATATACTTATTTTCTTCTATTAATGGAATGATACGTACTTCTCTTGCGCGTTTAAGAAAAAAAAAGAAGATTGCCCAACATACCAAGAAGGTGGTTGTTGGAGCTGGTAATCCAATTTTAGCTATATGCAGATCCTGAGGTGTACAAATCCCACTAGAATACATCAGGCCAGGCTTCAACCCCAAACTCACTAATGGTCAATGCCAGCTTCTGCTTGACACCATGGTGGAGCCTTGTCGAACCTTGGTAGAGAATGTGGACATCACTTCCACGATTCCATCGCCTCCACCTTCTCTTGTGGCCAAGCCTTGAAGACGATGCCCCCTCTCCTCATCCTGAGTAGCGGCATCTCATATATAGTAAAAAATTAGTACTTTTCCTTCTATGAAACAATGAATGCTTGTATATAATTATGTTTCATATGCTTGGTAACTTTATTTTATAAACCAAGAAAAATTCAATAACTTGAAGAAGTCAAGTCTTAAACCCATTTTCTCCTTTAAGTGAACCAAGTGGCGCAGAGCAGCATATTCGCGCATTAGCAACCAAACCGGTCAATCATAGGGTACTCGGGTGTTTAAGACATAAATAAATTAGTCTACCAGAACATGGTTGGCCATAACTTATTCCTTCGTTGCAATCAGAGTCAACCATTCGACACATGACCTCTGACATTTGGCTCTGGGTTTAGTATAGTGGTAGTCCGATGCATAACTGAGAAGTTATATGCCTTTACTGTTGTTGCCGACGTATGACCAGAATATGAAGACCATGTTGCAATGCAATAAATCGGATAAAATCAAAACCAGAATTTTTCAAGGTTAAGGTAAAGTAAGTAGGACATTATAGCTAGGCCTCTAGCTCAATTATTTAATTGACAAATTAAAGAAGCAAGGCAAAAACAAATGAAACCTAAGACCATCTTTCATCAAAAAGACTAAAATTTCATTCATAACTATGATAAATACATATTTGTAAATAAAGAGTAAGTGTAAAAGCTACGTAGCTGATTAATGTTCTCTAAATTGGGTATATCTTTACCATCTTCATACGCCAGTCGGTAAGCCCCCGACCGATTGACTTCTTTCACCACATAGGGGCCTTCCCACTTGGGAGAAAGCTTGTGCTGATTCTTTGTAGATTGCAAGAAGAATCCTTCATCCACACCTCCCAAGAAGGTGAAAAAGGTGTGGTGGCCAAAGAAGACATCCATGTCCTCATCTCCGGACAAGGATGTGCCGATAGCAAGCTAAACAACGAAGGAGAGAAAGTCCCATCCGCCAGACTTAAAATTGGTGAGCCCTTGCTGACAGGTTAAACAGGATCTATCCATATTTCCCTTTCCAAAAATTTTTTATTTCAATTTGCATATTTGAATTTTTCACTGCATGTTGGAATTTATTCCAACCTAATTTTGAAAAAATTGGAATTTTTAGAGTTTATCTTTTTGAGATTTTGGATTTGTAGAAACTTTGAAAATGTATTTCTTCGAAACAAATTTTCATTCTTGTGGGCCACCACTAGTAGGGCCCACTGGCTAGAGCTGTGGACCAGAGGAGCCAGCCTCTGGTCAGGCGACCATGCCCCTTGGTCAGCCGACTAGAGAGCAACGACTCTCTGGCCCCACTTGCCGAAACGGCTAGCAGGCAATGGCCATGTTTCAAATTGACCATTGCCCTGCTCTGCTATTTAAGGCAATGCCCGGGAGAGGGAGTTCTTCACTCCATTCACATTTTTCACCTCTCCACTTTGCTCTAGCCATTTGCTTCCATTTTCTCCAAGCTTTTGTATTGCTAAATACTCTGAAATTCCATCAAAAGTATTTTTTTTTCTTCTCATTTGCATTTATAAGTTGGTTTCACATTTGCAAGAATTTCCAACGGAGTTTTCGTTTGGTGTTTTCACTAACCTTAACCCCCGCTCGAGTTGCTCTTGTGTTGGTTTGTTCAACTGTGCAACGATGAACAAGATGAAGCGAGCCTTATGCAATATGAAGATCGAGGTGACAGGAAGTCCGAGCAGTCCTACACCTTTAATGGTGTATAATACTCGCTCCTGTTGCCAACGTCTTGAGGAAGAGCCAAAAGAAGATGCATCAATTGAGGAAGCGACGGAAGTAGAGCCAGAAACACTACCGGATTTCAGCAATGTTCAACTCCAACTCAACACCAATCGCGACCTTGACTTGGTTGGAAAGAGACAACATGACATCTATTGGATGATCACTGGTTGGTCTTACGTTCCTACGCGAATGTATGATCCAAACTTTCTTTCCATGATAGGTATGGATACTGAATTTGCTTCTATCTTTCATGCTATAAGATGGGATGGTTTTGTTCCGGTAGATGAGCCTTGCTCACGCTTGCTTACCATTCAGTTCCTTTGCACCCTTCAGTGGGTGAGAGGATTTTGTTCTGATTCAATGGAATAGAAATCTCTCTCACTTGGAGGCAAATCAGTGATTTGCTAGGTTTTTCTCTTATAGCTGTTTTGGATTTTCATTCCAAAAATTTTGGTTTTGACAAAAGCATTTTTGGGAAGAAATCACAGGGCATACCCTCGCCCTATCACCTAGAAATATGGATATCCATAATCCTACCTTGTGTTTTATGCATAAATGGTTGGCAATGACTTTGTTCCCTAGAAAGGATGTTAGAACTGTGCGTGAGGGGGTGAAATGTTTCTTCTTTACTGCATGGATAATAAAATCAAAGTCTCACCTATCATATCCATGGTTAAGCAATGGGTCAAAGTTATTAAACATGTAGGAGATTTTGAATTCACATCCCTGATCTATTGCCTTGTGCACAATCTTGGTTTATTTGGAAATGCCCATATCCATGATTTAATTTATGAACGAGCTATCCTAAGCGAACAATTCTTTAGATCGGGACATTCTTTGAAACAAGGACCCAATGGCTCTTTGGTTTATTTCTTTCTCGGTTATGCAAATGAAATCTAGTTACCTAACCCGGATTTTCATTTGTATAACTGTGATGAACTAGCCATTCCTCTAGAGACATGGTTTGCAGCTCACAGGAACAGTGTTTCCGGTCCCATGACCAGAAACAAATCGAGGAGAAACACCGAGGCATTCTTCCCGAGGGAGGATCCAAGCACGGGTTCTTGGGATCACGCCATTCCTCATGAAAGTGGCAGTGCATCTTGGGACACCGGTGAATGGCCTGGGGGAGCCTACGGTAGCTCAAGTTCGAGTGGCTTACCATCACCATTCAACACACACATCACTCTCGCAACGATTCAAGGAGGGGCACATACGACCTCACAAGGGAAATCGACAACATGTCCCTCCAAATCTACCAGTTGGGCCATACCATCCACACTCATGTCCTGCAGGAGGATGAGTGGAGAGATGATGTCTAACGACAGCTCTCGAGAATTGAGAATAAAGTCTCTTGGGGTAACACCCAAATGAGCTCTTATTTTCACTCTCAAGGCTACTTCGGTCAGGGGCCGCCGTCGCTTGAGTGAGCTCAAGTCAACTTGGGGGGAGTTCCTCCCCCTAATGTGAAGGTAACTTGTATCATTTCCCTTTCCAACCACCACATGCATGATGAACTAAAAACATGAAAAAGATTTGTTTCACTTTTCACATGCATGGTAAATAGAAAAACTAAAAACAATAATAATAATTATAATGAATAAATTCATGTGCGGTATGAATGCATAAGGTTTTCTATGTTGAGATGATGAATAGTTGCTCTATCTTTTATTCCTTTCATATGCCTAATTTACAGCCTAGCACTCTATCTAGTTTTGGTTTGTTGGCATGATTAAATTTCACCTCAAACACACTAGAGGGTAGCATAAGCATTATCCTTCTAGGTTGTTGGGAGATATGATATGGTTAGTTAGGGCTGCTATGATCTTGCTCAATTTGTGAAACTTAACATCTGAAGAATTAATTTGATAAAAATGATGAGTTCCTTAATGATATAAGTTCATACCATAGCCATATATTGTGCTACATTGCAAAACCTTCTACATATGCTACTTGTATTTTCATTGAGCCTTGTCAAAATTGTGTGACCCTCGTGAGAAATATTTTCTACATTCATGATCAAGTCCGCGCACATCACGCTAAGTTTCCACACTAGAAATTAGCAATCATCCATGTCACACCATCAATCCACAAAATAAAGACTCTGCCTTCATGATTGATCTCTTCCTAAGGCGATTAAGATTATGGCTATTGAAAGAAAAAGGAGAAAAGAAAAGAAAAGAGAAAAAAACTCTTGCTCCATGAAGTGCTTGAGAGAAAAAGAAAGAAACAAAAAGATAGCCAGAACAGCCAAATAAAGGGAGAGACAAATAAAAAGAGTCTCCATTCCACTCCATCAAATCCACCACATGCTCATCTTGATCATGTTTGTAGGAAATGTTTTCTATATGGATCCACTCTTTTGACTCGACAACATATGAAATACAGGTATGCCATATTTGTTCTTTTGTTTTGCCTCTGTCAATCCTAGATGTCCACAAACTAATTACAGAACATACATACACTCTAGAGATTCACTGTCGCAAGATGATTCATGTGACCACGACGATAATACTTTGTCCACCTGTGTCAATTGTCGCCATCCAATGTGGATAAAAGCATGTTTCTTGTGTCAATTAGGGTAGAAGATACATGAGCTCCATTGGATGGTCCAGGCTAGAATAGACTTATTTAATTGTTAGCTTTGGGATTCATGCTAGTTTTTACAAAAGGTATCGGATCTGTTCTCAGACCCTGTTTGGATCTAGTTCAGATTCTTAAAATCTGATTTTTATCTTAAGATTTAAGAATCTGGATTCTAAATAAAATTTGAATGGTGGTGTTTTGATACCGATTAGATTCTTAAAATTTGAAGGGCTATGAGTATTTTATCATATAAAATCTGGCTCTAGCTGGGTATAACCAGATTATGAGATTCTTAAAATCTAAACATTCGATTTTAGAATCCAGAAAAAAAAAATCTGTCCTATTTGGAGGTCTCGTGGATTCTAAAATCTGGATTCTTAAAATCTTAGTGAATCCAAATAGGCTCTCAATCTACTAATGCTAAAATATAGAGTGATTCTCCAAATTTATATTATAGTTAATAATAATAAGGCAGCTTGTTACTACGCAATTAATGTGTGTCAAATTTGAAGCGGAGGGATAGGAAACACGGAATTGCCACATAATAAGAAAGGAACACAACAATCTAGGTCTGAACAGGAATCAAAACATTGCATATTTCAGCTATATATGCCTTAGTCTATCATACCTTTTACTCACCATCCCATTGTTCTGTTGCGGCCACCAATCATGCCCAATCGAATTGTTGTCTGCGGTCTTCGAGCCCCTACTCCAGCAGCCCAAACCAAGCAAAAGAAAAATCATCATATTCAACATGTTGTTAATGATGTTGATGATCTTAATGATGTGCCTTTGTCAGACAAGCCGGAGGAAGTTGCGCCACGGTGGAACCTGCGGCGCCGCCGTACAAAGACTGGAGAGTGTTCTCGCAAGAATTTATCCTTAGAGCTGACAAAGCAGGAGATTGCTGAAGACATCTATTCCTTGACTGGTAAGATCCCACGCAGCTACCCTCAGCGGAGACCAGTCCCCATACAGAAGATACTGGATGTGAGTCTCTCTCTCTCTCTCTCTATATATATATATATATCTTTTGGTTTTCTCATTATAGTTTATTACTTTGTATATATATCTATCTTTAGTAGAATAAATATGTTTATTTATTCAACATTTTACATCTTCTTTGTATGTATTGAATAACATAGTGTGCATCTAGTAGGTGTCTGCTACTGCTAACCCGCATTTTGGACGGTGTTACATATAACTTAGGATGAAAGAAGGTAAATAAATATACCATTTAGATCTAGCATTTGCGGAGACCCAGTAGGAAAGTGGGGAATACCAGGGACACATGAGGGAAGCATGGATGTGATAGCTTGTTTCAGGGTTACATAGCGACATGCCTTTAAATGTGTCCATGTTTGCATATGGCTGCTTGATGCAGTGGCAACCAACAGATCATGGTGTGCTCAAAATCAATACAGATCCAAGTAGCGTGTAATTGCGGTGATGGTGTGATGGAAGTGGCTTGGGACATGGTGGGTTCAGATGTGGGCCAAAGGGATGCAATTTAGTTGTGCCATGCTAGCCGCTTTGTTGTATCCAACCGCACTCCACTAACATAGAAAGCATTATAATGTGTATCCTCTATTCTAGTTGCTAGTTAATAGGAGCCGGTCGATCTTTATACTGTTTTGAGATATCACTTACTGAATTGCATCTCATTCAAGCAACACATATTTTCAATCTACAGTATAGAAATAAGGGAAGTCGGGCATCACAAAAATATTGAATATTTTAATTATAATGATGAAATATGTAAACATCATGCACAAAATTAGATACTCCCACAACCGTTATTTCTTTTATGATATTAGGACAAGAAGTTTAGTTCAAGAGCTAATTGTCTTGCCCTAACTTCAAGGAAAACAAATCAGAGGACGTTACTAATGAAAAATATAAATATCATACTAAAGCATGTATATACCCTGGATTATTTATGGAAATTGAATATTAAGGCATCTTAATGCAAAGGCTTGTTCCTGGAGCAAAATCAGATGACGTTACTAATGAAAAATATCATACTACAGCATGTATATACCCTGGATTATTTATGGAAATTGAATATTAATGCATCTTAATGCAGAGGCTTGTTCCTGGAGCTCCACTGGATGGTCTAAGACCAGAAACGTATTCGTGGGTTCACAAGAAGCATTAGCTACCTGGTGGTGTGCAAATGACAACAGTGTCAATGGTTATTGTTCTACCGGGTGCTTTTACAACAGGCAAACCATGATTGCTTTATCATTGCAAGGATAGAATTGTGATTTCACAGTGAGGGATACAATTATGCAGTTGTTTTTACTCTTTCTTTGGAAAAGGTAGAGGACAAAAATGAAAACAAAATGTATCATCTGGTACTCCTTATGCTTGCCGTCAACCTTCTTTCAGTCAAAGAATGGTTTATTGATTATGTAGAATGGTTTTTCTATTCATTTGTGTTGTAATCTTTATTTAGTTGCTAAGTTTTTATATCTTGCATCTTTTTTTTTTTGTACTTTGAGTCCGACTGCTATAGCTTCTGATTGGCTTGTGATCGAAAAATGGTGCTATTCTACACCTAGAGTGTTGAACATTATTCTACACCTATTTCTTTTACACAACTTATGCAGTGATTTTGAAAGTCTAGTTATTTGTATAAGCCTTCCTCAGTGACAATTTCTTAATTTATATATTCATTCTCTACCTAATTTTGTTACTTCATATCAGTAAGGGATAGTAGTTTATTACATGTACATTAAATTCACATTCTAAACCTTTCAGTATTCGAAATGCTTCTAAGAGCCGGTTTCTGGATTCCATTTATTAGTGAGGTTGCCAAGGGAATGGCTTTACCCTTGCTTGTTACAGTACACGTTTTATTGTGATGATATTGATGAGACAAATCCTGTTGGTAGTTGGGATTGTATTTTTGAGAAATTTTTTCCCTTCAAATTCTTAAAACCTCGACAAAGTGTTATCTTAATGTGATTTTAGATAAAATATACACATTCCATCTTTTAAGACTATATAAATATGTATTTACCTAGAAATGGTTGAAACTTATCCTAGCCACAACCCTTTATCGCCTATGTCGGTCCAGTTGTGTGAACTTTCACTGCTTTAGATATATCATTATCTTGTATTTTTGGTCCCATCATCCATGAAACGTAGAGGAGCCATCCAAATAATGCATACTCTGTTTAACTAAATATGCATATTGTTCTAAGATAGAAAATGATCTAAGCAAGTATAGTTTCGGTATTTCTCAATACGCACCCTCAATGCTTAGAAATTGATGTGCACTTACCGATAGATGTGCATATCAATTGGCTGATAGAGCTCAGGAAGTGCTTTAAAAGACGGTGAGGAGGCCGAGGTGGTGGTCCCCAGTCGCAGGAGCAAAAAACCGGCAGACGTTGAAGAAGCTCCTCTGCTCCAACCAACTCACTCCGGCAAAAAGCTTGGTACACATGCGCCTTCGTTCTTGTTGCTCTATTGTGGCAAAGTGATAAGGCATAGCAAAAATTACTGTTGACCATTGAACTTCTTGTATAAAATATAAGAATGTGGGCATCAACCTTATTTCTTTGCAATATAATTTGATTTCACATAGATACATTCCGTGTGTCCAGTACATGAACCAAATTAAACACCACCAAATAGAAATGATGGCATACTTGAGCTTTTACATCAGAAAAATCAAGTCTGGTACATCTTAGTAACACTTACATGGAGCAGGAAATTAAAGAGCCAAGCCTTGGTCACTACTTTAGTCCCTGACATTCACATAACCGCGTTGGCCCGACGTATCTATAGAAACCTTTAGTCCTAGTGAAGTCCCACCCTCACCGTAGATTAACAGTAACTGCACGCCAAGACTAAGTTTTCTCGTAGATGAACAATCTTCTCGCACTGTGCCGTTTGATCTGGCCGATGCATTCCATGACCAGCCGCGTTCTAGACACATCCAACAACATCCCTATCTGCTCACTTCCTCTCTTTCGATGCGTTTCGATCCCATCCCCGTCATTTGCCAATTGCCAACATGGTCAACCATGGTTCCCAATCTCCCCCATCCAAATCTCTTGCCAACTGTGAAATACTTATCTTACTGATATCCTCGGCCTAATGACCACCGACCTAAGGGTGGCCCACAAAGAGGAACCGACTGAGTCAGAGTAATTTACAAGAAAAGTTAGAGATATACTTACTCTAACTAGCCCTGTAGCATACTACTAGAACTCTTCATGTAATTCCTATCGCTCGGATATATTAGGAGGGCAGGGACTCCCCTCATTGACATCAGATTACAATCAATACAACATCACATACACGACATATGGTTTTTACTCTCGCCGAGAGACCCTGACCAATCTAAATCGTTCAGTGTGCTAACCATCGAATTCTTGGTGACGTGCGTAGCCTTATAAATTTAGTACCAAGTATAAGACTCGATAGTTGGCGTGCAAGGAAAGGGGTTTCCCTTAGATCCTCTGTCGACCTCGATGGCCGAGATTCAAAACACTAGTACTCGTCGGATTTCAAGATCTCCTTTGGATCGCTCGACCTTGTCGCCGACACCACCAGAGTGCTGGGACTAGAGTGTAGAACCGATCTGATCGTTGTCGACTACACGACGCGATCATCAGAATTGACCGATCTGCCTCCTCAACTAATGCCTCTCGGTTTCGCTGAAACAAGCCAACTCACCAAGTTCGACATCAAGTCGTTTGCATTCTTTGATGAGGATTCAGATGGAAGTTAAAATCCATATCCCAGGGTCGAGTTCATGGTGAGCATAGAGGAAACACTTCCAGTACCTAGAGCTACGGTAGAACAACCCGAGGATCTCAATAATCGAGTAGGCGACCAAGAGGCCAACTTGCAAGATCCTCAACGATGCCATCACAGAGGCACTCAACGGTCCCGTAGCGAAGCAGCTGGTGATCTGCACCTCGAAGATCTGGAGATTGAGATGGATTGCGAGAAAATTTACACCACCCCTCATAACAACATCACTAGGGACAAGACATTCCTTGATGGCAGCATGTTCCGGTCGGTTTTCAGACGGACCAAGCCAGGGCTCCCTTGGAAGGAATCCCTGATGAGATCTAAGAGAATCCCTTAACAATCACTGTGATGGTCGCCACATCATCAATGCCCAGCATAAGGTGCGGCTATGGAACGAGTGGCTCTGATCTGAAGGTCACGACAACCGGGAAGGTCGGAAAGACAACCAGTCTCATGGCAGACGTCGGGATGACCAACGCCATGATGAACATGAGGACTGACATAGGGAAGATCGACGTGACAATCACGACAACAAACGATAGGAGAACCGGGACGATCGGAACCATGATGATCAAGAGCGGTTCGATGACCATGATAATCAGGGCGGATGATGCCGTCATAATGATGGCATCGGGTCATGATGTTGCCTTAAGACGCCCTCGCCCTCCACTTCGCCTCGCCGCCATTATCGGTCGGCGTCTTATGGAGATGATGAGTTTGATGGGATCAAATCCTTCGCTTTGGAGCTCCATATCTGCAAGTAGACAAAAAGCTTCAAGTTAGTCAGCATCGAGAAGTACAACGGCCAGACCAAGCCTCATGAATGGCTACAGATTTACAACACCGCAATACAGTCGGCCAAAGGAGATTCGCTCGTCATGGCCAACTATCTACCGGTCTGCCTCGAGCCGACTGTGCAGATCTGGCTCACAACTCTTTCAGAGAAGTCGCAAAACCGGGGGAGACCTCAACAAAAAATTCATTAAGAACTTCCAGGCAACCTACAACTGACCGAGCAGCCACTTCAACCTCACCCAGAACAAGCAGAGTTGGGTTGGTACGGGAGATCGGCTACATAGATCCTATGCAAAAAAGACAGAGATCCCCAATGTCCCAGATCAACAGATCACTGCACCCTACCAGGGAGGTCTTCAAGCGATGAGTTGGTACTGGAGATCAGTCGGCGCAATCATAATCTTGATCTGACCGCTCGGGAAAGCTTCGAGATTGCAAACAACTATGCTTGTGGCAAATCCATTCTGCACCACATCAGGGGCAAGGGGAAGGAGAAGTCATGCCTAGACAATCCAGAGTGCTCCAAGATGGAAAAAAAAAGCAAAAGACCGACAACACGGTAGCTTCTATTGACTGACCGAAGAAGAATTCCCGGATGAATCAGTAGACCATGGACGAGTTGCTAGAGGGACCCACAAACCAAAGGACTACTATAAGCTCAAATCCTTTGCTAATGTGGTACTCAAGGTGGCTATGTCATTGCCATGATGCAACGGTCCAGCTCAAAACAAGCATGACAATGGAGATAAAGATGCTGAAGATGGAAAATGCCAAGAACCACGCAAAGAAGTGAACTGCATCTTTGAAGGAGTTGAGGCGTACTTGTCCAAGCGAAAGCACAAGCTAGCGCTGTGAGAAATCAACACGGTGGAACCAGCGGCTCCGTTGTACATGAGGTGGCCTGACAAATCGATTACTTATGATTGGCCGAATCATCCCAAGCACCTGCCCAAGCCAGGTCGCTATCCTCTGGCACTCATCACAATAGTTCACATGGTCAAGTTCAATCGAGTGCTCATCGATGAAGGAAGCTACCTCAATTTGACTCTCAATGAGTTGGATTTGTCGGTCAACGACCTCAAACCTAGCTCGTCGCCTTTTCACGGGATTGTACTGAGTAAAATGTTAGTCCCACTCAGCCAGATTACTCTATCAGTAACCTTTGGTACTCGAGAAAACTTGAAAACCGAGCGTATCACCTTTCAAGTTGCCGACTTCAACACAGCCTACCATGTCATCGTCGATCGGATGGCGATTGCCAAATTCATGGCAATCCCTCATTATTCGTACCTCGCTTTGAAGATGCTAGGTCCTAAAGGAATTATCTCCCTCCACTCTGATCTTCAGAACTCTTTTGATTACGATGTGTAGAGTTCTGAGTTGGCTGAGCTGTAGTAGAAACTGTCGGATCAGACGGAGATCCTGCATGAGGTTGGAAAGATGATGAACATAGACAAAGAGGTGCTGACCAAGAAGGCGAATGAGGAAAAGCTCCAGCTGGATGAGGTGGCAACCAAGGAGATACTGCTCGATCCAGAAGGCCCTGCTAATGTGACTTATGCAGCGGCAGACCTCGAGGACAAATAGGAAAGTGCGTTCACTCTTCTCCTCTAGGAAAATAGGGACATTTTTGCATGGCCACCTTCTGACATGCTGGAATTCCTAGGGAAAAGATTAGTATACATTAAAGGTGCATCCTGGTGCACACCTGTCAAGCAACGCCTTTTCAGATTCGAGCAAGACCGGAAGGACGCTATGAAGAAGGAGATAGCTAGGCTTTTAGCTGCTAACTTCATAAAACAAGTGTATCATTCTTATTGGCTGGCTAATCTAGTTCTTGTACCTAAAAAGAATAAAGAGTGGTGTATGTGAGTTGATTATACCGACTTAAACAAAACCTACCCTAAAGGATTCCTTTGCTCTACGATGCAACAATCAGATCGTAAACTCCACAACGGGTTGTGAACTTCTAAGTTTCATAGATGCCTACTCGGGCTATCACTAGATCCCGCTGAAAGTCAAAGATCAAATTAAGAGTTCCTTCATAACTCCTTTTGGTGCTTATCGCTATGCCACCATGTCATTCGATCTGAAAAATGCTGATGCGACTTACAAACAGGGTATTCAATGCTGTCTCGAAACTCAAATTGATCGAAATGTTGAAGCTTACGTCAACGACATTGTTGTAAAGACATAGGGAATTGAAGATCTCATCTTTGACCTAGCAGAGACCTTTGGTAATTTGAGGAAATACTCTATGAATCTGTATCTCAAGAAGTGTAATTTTGGTGTTCAGTCGCATAATGTCACATCCCAAAATTTCAAATTTTGGTTTGTGACTCAATTTCACTATGTGGAATACTTACCTCACCGGTATCCATAGCTATGCTAAAGTTGGAGGGCAATAGGATGACCCACACATGAAGGAACCGACCGAGTCGGTTTGATGCACAAGAAAATTAAAGATAGGCTTGTTGTATTATGCCTTGTAGATTATTATTAGGACTCTTCATCTACACCCCTGTCAACCGGATATATAAGGCGGCAGGTCTCCCCCCCCCCCCCCTCGTTGGGGACAAGAGACATCAATAGAAAGATCAATACAATACCATATACATGACATAGGGTTATTACTCTTGCCATGAGGGCCCAAACCTTTCTAAGTCGTCTTGTGTGCTAACCATCTAGATCTTGGTTCTGTGCGTAGCCCCACACATATATTCTCGAGAATAAATCTCAACACTTGGCGTGCCAGGAAGGGCACAAGGCTCGCCGAAATCCTCCATTGATCTTGATGGCTGAGATTCCAAACATCCAGTACCCGCCGGATCTAAAGATTTCCTTCAGTTCACTTGACTTCATAGTCGACACCGCTGGAACCCTAGGCCTAGAGAAGAGATCTGATCCGACCGCTGCCTATTTTGTGGCATGATCATCGGATTTGATAGATCTGCCTCCACCGCTGATACGACTCGGACTCGGCAAGACAGGCCAACCCATCGGGTTTGACTCTAAGTCGCTCCAATCCTCTTAAGAGGATTCAGACGGTTCTTCGTGTCCATACGCTCGAGCCGTGTACATGGTAGAGCCATAACACACTCATCTAGTGGCAAATGATGGCGAAGCGGGTGACGATGAGGTTCTTTCAAGGCAACACCGACTGTGCTGACCAAGAGGATCACGAGGATCTCAAAGTATCACACGAGAACTAAACCTTGGTGACCTAGAAATCGATATGGAAGGCGAGAAGGTCTACACCACCCCGCAGAATAATATCACCGGGAATAGAACAATCCTTGATGGCTTGATGCCTGATGAGGCGTTTCAGACCCCTACGATGAAAAAGGCGATAGCTATGCTAAATGCTGCCGTGCTTCAGGATGAAGCTAGGGCTCAAAAGGCTGCATCGGTAATCAGCTCTAGGCGTTCAGAGCATCCTAGCCGCCAAGGGCGTCAAGATCTGAGGAACTCCCTGAACATCCATGATAGCTGCATAATCATCAACTCCAACATGAGGAGCGGGTTTGTGACAATCAACGTCACTCTAAAGAATGACATGATTGGAGGGACAACCAACACTATGACAGGCGCCAGGAAGACCGACGTAACGATCATCCTCAAAGGGAGAACAGAAATGACTGACGTCGTACAGACGATCAGGACTAGTGCGATGATCGCAATGAGGATAACCAACAACGCTGCCACGATGAAGACGTTGGACCCTGACATCGGCGTCGTACACCTTCCCCTTCACGCTTCCTGTTCATTGGCGTAGATCTATCTGGCCCGGTGATGAAGAGTTTGACGGTATAAAAGCCTTCGTGCCAGAGCTTCGCATCTGCAAGTGGCCGAGGAGCTTCAAGTCGGTCGGCATAAGAAAATACGATGGTCAGATCACCAAGAGTGGCTACAGGTCTATGGTACCGCTATTTGATCGAGAAAGAGAGATACTTTCATGATGGCCAATTATCTACCGGAAAAGTCAATCACATCTTGGGTAGATCACAACAAAAATTTCATAAAGAACTTCCAAGCTACCTACAACCGATCGGGCAGCCACTTCGACCTCACTCAGATCAAGCAGAAGTCAGACGAGACCCTGTGAGAATACATCAAGCGCTTTTGGGCCAAGAAGACCGAGATCCCCAATATCCCGGATCAAAAAATCATTGTTTCCTTCGAAAGAGGTTTATAGAGCAATGAGTTGGTTCATGAGATGGGTCGGCGGAACCATAGTTTGGACCAGACTGCTTTGAAGTGCTTTGTGATCGCTGGCAAGTATGCTTCGAGGAAGTCTACTCAGTACGACATCCCAAAGTACGCTTCGAGATCACTGAAAGGCTTTGTGACTGTCGAGCTCAAAGTGGCCAAGTCACCACCTAGACGGAACGTCCCCACGCATGAGAATCCCGATGATGACGAGAAGGACGCAGGAGGTGAATTCTAGCAGGCCCAAAAGGAGGAGAACTTCATCTTTGGAGACTAGACGCCTCCTCATCCAAGCGAAAGAAAAAGCTGGACAGGTGGTATAAAATACCAATTACTTCATGTTCGGGTGAACAGGGGTGTTCGGTTGAACATATGTTGGCGCCTTTCGTACACCAATTTCTCTAGGGAACTAATAGGTGGGTCCTATTGTCGGTTATCCCACAAGGCCTCGTGGATCCTCGGTTTGCTTTTTCTATTGGCCCATGGATCCTTGTGTTGTGGTCTGATTTTCCGGAAGTGTGCATTCTCCCTTCACGAAATGGATTGTCCCTTAATCACATGGGTAAATTACTTGCAAGCAAATATTCACCAACAATCGTGGAATTCACTAGTAATAAACTCTTACCACTATGTCGGTTGTTTACTTTCATAATTTTTTGCAGGTATTTGTCGGTCGAATTTGGTACTTAGTGACCATCAACAAACTCCCCCACACTTAGCCTTTGCTCGTCCTTGAGTAATGGAGAAGGCTAAGGTGGATCATAATCTCCAAATGGTATGATGCTAGCATTCAAGTTTCTACTTCTAAAGATGGCTTTTGTTGAGCTCAGGGTAGGGAATAAAAAGAAGGCATACTTATGCTTCATCTATTACCAAATCAAAAACCAGATCCAAGAAGAAAACAAGTCATGAATCATCAATCAAGTATGTGCACATAAATTGATGGAATGGAAGGAGTGGTGGATAATGGGTACTCCTCTTGATACACTCCCTCTCTTCTATTTGAATTTATTTTGAGAACATGTGCCATTTCTTTCTTCTTCTTCTTCTTCTTTTTTTGACTTTACAGTCGATGTATCTTTTGCAACGATCACTGGAGAGGAAGTTTCTCAAGGCATGGTGGAACACTATATTTTGTGGGTGGAGGATGAATATGTGTGATGCTATCTTCCGGTTTAAAAGAGTAGCTTATGGAAGGAGATGGATGGTGAAGGTGGATGAATACTCCTTTATGTGTAGACTCTTTCTTTCCTTGACATGATATTGGGAATGGCTATTTCATTTTTCTCTCTTTTTTTATCATCATGCTCAAGGATGAGAGAGTTTTTTTTTATAGCCATGCCTTCTAGGGGAATAATTGAGAGAGAGTCATAACAAGATAATCGTGGAGTATTACTTTTGGTGGATGGATGGATAAAGATGACGGTAATGCTATGTTCCAATATAGAAGATAATCATATAAGGTGAATGTGGACATAATAACATGACAAGCATCTCACTAGGGTCACAACAATCTAACAAGGTTCAATGAAGACACAAACAACATATGTATAAGGTTTTTCAAATGAATCTATCATATTGCTCTGGTGGGATATTCCTAATCATTGAGGAGTAAGCTTATAAATGTTAATTTTAAAAAGTAATTCCCAAGCACTTTATGCAAATAGAGAGCAAGAATCACTTCATTAAACCATATGACACTAGTCAACAACCTAGGTAGCATGGAGTCCCTATGAATATAGTCCACAAGCAAAGGCATATGAACAAGGAATAAAGAGCACGCATGCCAACCATAGATAGCTTCAAATAGTTGGGAGATCATCAAGGTTGATTTTAATTTTTGACTTTATCAATTTGTTCCAGGAAATTTAAATCAGTCCACGAAATAGGGAGATAGAGGGATAAGACGCGCAAACCATCGTACTAGTCAAAGATGGGGTCAAGCAGGATGTTATTCATCTTGGTGCCTAGCTTGGTCATCTTGGTGCCTAGCTTGGTCATCGTATGGCAAACCATCATACTAGTCAAAGATGGGGTCGAGCAGGATGTTATTCATCTTGGTGCCTAGCTTGGTCATCTTGGTGCCTAGCTTGGTCATCGTATGGCATGTTGCTCCATGCGGTGTTATTCATCATACGTTGGCCGATGAGGTCTTTTGTTGGGTGTAGAAAGCCTGAGGATCTCCCCCATACCTGAGGTCCGTGTTTTTTTCAAGGCGCACTATAAGATTGAATTGAAAGGAAATAAAAGGGAAACAAACTAAAACACCTTTTTTAGCAAGGCTTGAATGCAATAACTAGCAAAAGCTCTAAACCAAGAGGCAAGTTGGCATGAATAGAACTTAATATGTGATATACTTACAAAACTCCCCCACACATAGATTTTTGTATCACTTAGACACAATAAATCAAGTGTGTAGTGTTGTAGCCTTCTCGTAGTAGGTTCCATCGGGAAAAGTACCAAGGTGTCAAGTTTATGCAGCTCCCATGTTATCAGACATAGTGTGACCATAGTTCTTTTGAATCCTCACCTGAAAGGGTTAGTGACCAAAAATACCCGCAGACAAATATATCCGGAAAACATGTGCTTGTAATTATTTAATAAAGGAAAAAGGGAAATGACAATCCGGGCCATCACCCAGCAGTGCTTTGTTTATAGTAAGGAGCTCGGCTACGGGGACTTCATGTTGCAGCTATCATTGGCAATGTAGTTGCCAACTCACTGCCAATTGTTGATGTACCAATAGAGTCTTAGCTACAAGGTTAGTGCCAAAAAGCAACTATGAGATTTGCAATATTTATGATAAACAAAAGCTTCTACAACCATCCTTCTAAACGTTTTGCTAACTAAGGCCTTAAGGTGCTCGTAGTCCTTGTAGGTGCTTGTAGCAATAATGTTGATTGGCTCTACAGGTTCCTTATATGAGCATGAATCATGTTGTTGTTCAAAGAAGAAGCTTTCATGCTCATTAGTTGAATCCATTCCTCCTGTCTCTAGAGTCAAATGCTCAAACAATCCATGGAGAATAGAGTATTAAGGGCTAGAGGGAAAAGGCTTAGGCAAGAAGGACACAGTTGTGTTTGAAAAGGATTAGAAGTTTCTCCAGAATTGTTTCCTTCTTTTATGCAATGCTTCAAGTCTTCATAAAGAACATACCTTGATGTTGCGTGTTAGGAAACAACCATCACCTTCTCAAGCAAGGAGAGCTTTAGATGAGGCCTCACCATAGGATTTTCTAAGCAATGGGCATTGGTGGCGAAAGCGGTTGTCCTAACCTTTTCATTTAGGTTCCATTGAGGTGCACCTCCACAGTAAAGGCTTTCTAGCAGGAAGCCTATGAGAAGTTCAAAGTCGACGATAGGAAAGACATAAAGGTCTAGGCAAACATAGATTTTGTGCATCTCGATTGGTACATCCCTCACGATTCCCCGACATGGAAAAAAGTTCTGAAGGAATCCTTGAGGAGTGTGTCATTAGGCTCTAGAGGAGTATCATCCATAAGTTGCCAAGCTATGTACTCGGGGATGATATCGAATCCTATGGTGGGAGCGTGAAGGGATTCTACAACATTTCCCTTAATATAGCAAGAAGTGGTAGAGGAAGGAGACAAAATTTGGATTTCTCATGAAAAGAGTCTTTCTTCCTTCATCCACTCCTTCGTCATGGCCTCCTGTAGAGTTTCTTCTTGAAAAAGGCTTAGGAGGTGAAAGGGGTGCCACAATATTCTTTCACTAGAGGTAATTTGAGGTGTTTCCATGATCATCAAGTATTCCTTCTTTAAATTCAACTAGCAACCATAAAGGTAAGATTTCTCCTACCTTTCGAGCGGTCCCAATTGTAGAGTCTAAAGGTAACATAGCTAAAGGTTCGAATCTGGCTGTTGAGGGACCTCATGGGTTGGCTTTCCTTCCTCTGGATAAATTGGTGGCCTTGTTCCTTGGGGATAGCTCCAGGGGGCTCAAAAGGGAATGTTGTTGTCACCTCATTGATTGGGTCACCTCTTGGGTGAGATTCTATCAAAAGATTTTCTGATTGCCAGATTGGGACAAAAAAGGTGGCTCTCCCAAGTCTCGTTCGAGACTTCCTAGCTTCAGTCCATCCAGGAATAGCTTATCCAATGGATGCCTGATCCAAATTTGGAAGTCATAGACCTCAACTACATGGAAGTCTAGGATAGTCTCAACATTATTGTGCTTTATAGGCATGTTTTGCAAGGTCCCAAATCCTTTTAAATATTGGACTAAGGCATTGAGGATGGATTTGCTTATCAATCCAAGGTGCACACAACCATAGAAGGTGGGTGCAACGGATTTGGACATTACATTTCACCAATTATGGGATTGAAAAGAACATTAATCTTCATCTCCCTCACATGGAACTGAATGGTTGAGTAAGTAGGTCTAATCCAAATTATGTCAGGAGAATGTTCACCATCATTCAACCATTCACTTCTTGGCATGGCAGAGCACTCCCTCTCATTCTCTTGGAGGAAATTGTCCCTTAGAGGATCAGGAGGAGACAAGAGAACTAGTGGGTTATTCTTGCAAAAATAATTTGAGGTCTCCCCATGGTCTTTTGAAAGACCTTCCTCGAATTTAAAAGAGAACTTAGGAGAATTTTCTAATCAATATATTGGGTTAGAAAAATTCCTTCCCCTAAGTTCGATGTCTAGCGTCTCCTTGGTCGGTACACCAGAGAAACGTTTCTCCATAGGATGCCCGAATAAAACGTCAAAGTCAAGGACTTCAAACACATGAAAATCGAGGAGAGTTCCAACATCTTTATGCCTTAAAGACACATTTTGCAAAATTCCATATCCCTCTGAAATTGGTCCAGAGGGACATTGAAGAAATTTGCAAGTCGGTGCCAAGGGTTGTTCACCCAAAATGGTAAAAGCGCAAGCACAAGAAATGATGTTGTTACCGGTGGGATTATAATGAATATCCACCTGAACACCTTTTATGAAGCATTGAATAGAAGAGGAAGGTGTCACACCCGGTTTTGAGGCCAAAACTAAGTGCAAAACTATATGTGTGCCAGTATCAAGTTTCATACATATAGAGACAAAAGTGAAATAAATAGAAAAATCGATGTCATTATTATTAGTATTATTATCTCGTATCATTATTACATAGTCTGAATTACATGAAGATAATAAAAGACAACGGAAGGCTCCATAACACCACAAGCATTCAACCGGGGGTCGCACTCCTAGTCATAGTAGTCCTCATCGACGTAGTCCATCTCGCCATCATTTTCTAAGATGTAGAATCATAGCAGCAACAACATAGGAAAACTATAACGCATGAGTACATAAAGTACTCAGCAAGTGGGGGAAAGTAATGGCATGCAGACTAAAAACAAGAATAGGCTTAACACGGGTTTACTAGATATGACTCTAATTGTACAAGCATCCTATTTACTAGGTGAAAAGTAGCCCAACAGATTAACCACATGTCCAACACTATCGGTTGCCCACCGATAGCAAACCTATGAGTTACCCACCCATACCAGAACACTACATGTTACCCACCTGTAGCACCTATGGCTATACCACCCAAATTTGGTTACCCACTAGATCCACCCAACCATCCATCTAATCGCATGAGTATCCAAGCTGCTCTTGACCGTGAGCACGACTATTATAACAGTTTTACACTTTGCAGAGGTTGGATAACTTTACCCACAGGTTGGTGATTCCATCATTGTTCAGTGACTAAAGTCTCCCAATTGCCAACCACACTACTATAAGTGTGATGCCAAGAGATCTCCACATGGTCTTTCAAAGAATTTCCTAGCTCCCAAAACATCCACGCTAAGGTTTCACCGAAACGGGATTAGCCATCCCTATGGAAGCCCCCTTTGGCGATGTGGCTAGAAGCAATCCCTTCATCACTTGAGGCCGAAAGTGACCCTCTCATCCTCCTTCCTTGAACGCCCGTAAAACTAGGAAGACATCTAATACCGGACCACGCCTACCCATATCAGCCCTGTGCTTTGTGTTGTTTTCCTGTGTGGCTGCTCCACTAATCGATCCTTATGACCACAAGCAGGTACTACCACTATCCAAACAGTACATTACCCGTACCTGTGCATACCCGCACCATCATCAACATCCTCCTGGTTGGGTCAATAAGTTCCATGTTGGTCAAAAGATTACCAACCCAAGTGATGATTATGTTTAAGTGATCATTAATCAAAATTAACATTATTCATTTTATACCCCCAAAGTTTAGCAAGCTAAGCATGACGTACCCATACTAGCCTGCAAAACAAAACACAGGCGACAAGGACAAGATTATTCAAACACCAGTCAATCCTAATATATGATCCAAATTTACACAAGCATGCATGAAAAGTAAACTAATATTCTTAATTGGTGATATATGATCAAGGACACTTGCCAGGTCCTCTTGCTACCTGCTGCTCAAACACAACATCTTGGAAATTCTGGAACTGCTCCTCCTCTAATATCGATAAATACCAAAAGAACAATAATAAAAAAATAAGTAACAATACATCAAACATTTCCTAAAGACAATAACAATAGTTTCAATTGATAGTACTTGTTCCTACGGTCCCGTGAGCACAAAAATCACTTGAATTATGATTGAAAAGTTATGCTAGTTTGAAGTTCTAGAGACTAAAAAGTAAAAAAATAGAAGGTTTAGGGACCTATTTCTAATTTTAGAAAATTATAAGGACCAAAGTGTAAAAATATTAGGACTAGAATATAATTTTTCTTAAGTATAGGGGCCTAAGTGTAAAAAGATAGGACAAAACTATAATTAAAAATGAGCTCAGGGTTTTGTAAAATTCTAGGGAAAAATATTATTTATAAAAAGATCAGGGGCTAAAATATAAGTTAATAAAAGTTTCATAGAAAATAAGGTCTAAAGTGTGATTTAATTAAAGCGCAGGGACCTACATGTGAAATTATGACATTATCCTAATTTCATCAAAATAAAATAAAACCAAAAACTGGTGGACTAGGTCCATGAATCTCGTGGACCAGGAGTTGACCAGTGGTTGATGGTCTATGGTGGACCGGTTTCATAACTCTTCTATGGGATATAATATGGGCCACAAATCGCGAATCCGACGACTCTGGGCGCTCAGGCGAGGAGGGCAGTAGTCCACGACGTTTGAATGCGGCGGCACCATGGGCGGCTCATCGGAGTTGGCCGCGAGCGGCGCTCAGGTGGCCAGTACTTCACCACAAGTGAACGGAGAGAGAGAGGGGAGCGAGGGTGTCCTCACCGTGTAGTCGCGTGGGTGCAGGGGAGGCCAGGGGCAGGTCGGTGACGTCGTGGGGGCGGCGGTGGATTTCAAAGCTCGGTGGCAACGGCTTCAAGGGTCGGAGGATTGGGTTGAGCGAAGGGAGGAAGAAACGGGGGAGGGCAATGCAGGGGTCAGTTTTATAGGGACAGAGGGGGTGAGAGGCGATAGGGCGCGAGCTCGCCGGGGTTTAATGGCCAGTGGTTGCCATTGATGGCCAATAGCGCACTAGGGCGCCGAAAAACGGCCACTAGGGCCTAAGAGTGGGTGAGGGGAAGTGGGCATCGCGCAGTGAGCTATGGGGGGGGGGGGGGCAGTTCTGTAGCCGGGGAGGTGGGATCCAAAGCGACAGTGGCGGTTTGCGGTCGGCGGTGGGAGGTTGGGGATGATGGATGGGGTCCACCTATCGACGGGAGCAGGACGGGGCGCTGCTACCGGCTGGGCCGAGGTAGGTGCGGGTCATTTGCCAGCTAGGCCGAGTGGGAGGAGGAGAGGAGTGAGGTGGTGGTTGGGCCGCAGTGCGCTGAGTCGGGTGCTTGAGAGTTGGGCCAGGCGCAAGGAAAGGAGACTTGGGTTGCGATTGAGAATTGTGGCCCAAAGCCAAAACAGAGAGAAAGAAAAGGAAAGAGAAGGTGGGCCTCATTACCGGATTCGGCCCAGGAGGCCTTAGAAGGTTTCTTTCTCTTCTATATCTAATTTCTTTTCTATTTTCTATTTTTAATTTCTCACTAATTCTAAAATAGTTTCTACTCCAACTTTAAAACTATTTTGCACCTAATAAAAATCCTATTGCATACAATTCCAGCATGAATGCAACATTACATAAATATTTATTTGAAAAAATAAACATTGTGCTTAATGAAAATTTGGTAATATCCTAATTAAAATAACAAAAATAATAATTTGCAAAATTTTAAAATTTTGGGTGTTACAGAAGGGAAGCTAATCCGAACTAGGTTCGGAGAAAGCTCAGCCTCTCTCAATCATTCATTGCTCATGCTTGAAGCTGAATCCTTTACCATCTCTCGGAGCAAAGGCTCTTTAAGAGGATTGGGAGAGGATAAAGGACTTGGTGGTTTTTTCGACAACAACTAGAGGAGTTCCCACAATCCTTTACAAGATCATCCTCCAATTGGAAAGCGAGCTTTTGAGGTTGAATTTCTTCTACCTCCATTGCTCGAGGTTCGGTTGAGGTCTAGCTAGAAGAATCATTGGATAGGCAACAATTTCTTTTAGGTCCAACTAGTGGGGTAGCCTCAATGCTCCACATGGCTTCCTCCTGAGGGGGCTCTCTACAGTCGGTTAGAAAACAAGAGTTTTCTAGAATAAGATCTAGGATAGCTCTTCCTTCTACAAGCGTCTTGTGGATGAATGAACCTATAGCGGTGATGTCGAGGTACAAGGCAGATTCCTTGCTTAAACCCAGACAAAAATTTTGCAACAACACATGGTCCGGTAAAGACAACTCAGGGCCAAAAGTGGTTAACAAGGAAAACCTAGCCCAGGCTGCACCTATGGATTCTTTCTCGCTTTGCTGAAGGTCGAGGTTCTCCCTTCATAGAGAGACGATACGTGATGCAGGATAAAACGCATGACAAAATTTTATCTCAGAAGAATTTCCAATCACCATTCGTACTCCCAACGGAATGAGTGTACCATTGTTTTGCATTCTCCTTGTGGGAAAATGGAAACAATTTCCACTTGTGAGTGTCTTGAGTCATGCCTTTGATCAACAGGCATGAACACAAATGTTCAAACTCTCATAAATGATGGAATGGGTGTTTGCTATTTAAACCAGAGATGTATTGTTTCCGAACAATGGCTAAGAAGATCTTGAATTAATAGTCGCTCCATGGTAGAAAAGTGGAAGAAATAAACAAAGATAAAAAGATATGAGGATGAAGAACAAGGTTCAAAAACCAAACAACCGTTCCCTAGCAATAGCACCAGAAAGCTTGTTGGGTATTCTAACATCAACAGAATAAATCCGCAATCATACGGATATCGATGTAGCTTTCACCCCAGGAGTATTCCAAGGTATCGAATCCACAAGGAACGTGTGTGCCCAATCTTATGTGGCGTTGGGTAGAGATAATTCCTAATGGTTATAGGATCCTAATCAAGGTAAAGTATTACCAGGTGTTGATAGTCACAAATTCCCTTTTTCGACTACCAACTTACCATAAAAAGGTGGATCTTAACTAATAATATAATGAAAATAATCTTTGTACTCATGAGTTTCACAAGTTTTGGTGAAATATGTGGTTGCAGGTGCTACAGGGTCAAAATATGCATAAACATGTGAAAATACCCCGTCGGCTACTCACGATTGTCAAACGGTCGTTTCCTGACAGCCGACAGGGTCGTTAACAGCCAGAATCAGCACCCCGGTCAGGTCATCACCAAGTAAAATTGTAAACTGGCTGGATGATAAGCTATCATCACCCGGCGGGGTGAATCAAGTGATCAATTAATTCTCGGTCATACGACAACACGACCTAGAACCACCGGCCGATTTGTATCTTCACCCCCTCACCCGGCCGACATACAAACGTCGTCGCCATGAAGCCATTTCCTAATTTCGGTCCAAAAGATTTTCAAAGAAACAAAGGAAGGAGGTCGACACATGGCCCAACCGGAAGAGGGGAAGAACAACTAGGCCAATTGGCGAAAGGGCTACTGCATAAAAATAGGCCTTGCCGCCGGGCGAGTCATGTCGCCCGGCGGACCTTGCCGCCCGATAGACCTTGCCGACTCTCGGGCTTGCCACCCGGCCTACCGGGCCATTCGGCCCATAAAGCCTACCGCCCGGCCAGCCATGCCTACTGACAAAAAACCAATGGAAAATGGCCAACTAACCCTCAAAGCCGACCTCAGAACATCATTAAGGCCGTCCAAAATGAGTCGGTTGGAAAACCAACAAAATCATGTGGCCGCCCGGCCTTCCCTGCCGCCCGACCGTCCCTACCGCCCGGCCTCCACAGCCGCCCGGCGTACCCGGCTGCCCGGCCAATGGGTTTTCACCATTTTCAGCTACCGACTTCCCACCGGACTACAAGTACTGGCCCTTGATCATTTGGGTATAAATACGGCAGTTTGGCCACCGGTTTAGACAACAATTGAAGAGGAGAATAACAAGCACCACGCTACAGAAATGTATGAGAACAGGGAGTGAGAGTGAGAGGTAGAAGTCCGGGAGGGAGCCGGGAATGTCGGCCCCTTCTCCATCTTGTGCCTCGAGGATGAAGCTCCACCGAGAGTAGATTCCTCGTCCTTCTGCCGGATAACATGTAGTTAAACTCTTGTTCAAGTAATAAAGTGAGTATTTCTATCCTTTTTATCTGCGGGATCCTTGTGCATAACCTTTTAATGATTTATAGCATTAATTTGTTATGCTTACCAATTCTAGAGCTGGTATGAAAGTCTAAGTGTAAACACGGCGTTTAGACTTAGTTTTCCTGGGATTGCATTCGTCCTCACGGGTTGTGTGGTATGCGGCAGGTGGTGACAGCCCTGTCCGTCCAATATTACTTAGCGGGAGTTTACTACATTAGATGACCAGGACAGAGGACCTCTTCTCTCTATAGAACCTATTCTCCTCTCAACCATTGTTATTCCTCTCCTTTGTTCACTAGAGTTGGATTAGTATAGAGTTTCACTTCTCGTTCCTCGTGGATTCGATACCTTGGAATACTTCTGGTGAAAGCTACATTGGCATTCGTATGCTTGCGGATTTCTCTGTTAGGCTTCAGGATTGCCAACAAGCTTTTTGGCGCTGTGGCCGGGGAATGATAGCTGACATTTATCTGAACCCAATTCTTTTTACCTTTTCTTTTTATTTTCTTCTCTTATTTTATTTCCTTTCATGAATCCCCCATCTATTCGCGACTTCTCAGCCCCTAGGAGCAAATTGCTAGAACCCGTACCCTCATCACTCTCAATCGCAGCCCCGGGCTATGAGATTCATCCAAATCTCATACTTTTGATTCAGAAGACACCATTTATAGGGGCAGAAAATGAAAATCCATATACTCACCTATAACGGTTTGAGATTTGTTGCTCCACTCTTGCCATTAAAGGGTTTCCTCAAGAAACCATGAAATGGAAGTTGTTCCCTTTTTCATTAGGCGGGGCAGCGAAAACATGGTATTTTAACCATGTAGGTGAAGTAGATGGAGTTTGGTTCACCTTAATAGAGTACTTTTTGTGGAAATATTTTCCTCTCTATAAGATTGTTGCTCTAAGGAAAAAGGTTATCAATTTTGAGCAACAAGACCACGAATCACTAGGAGCATCATGGGAAAGGTTCCTATCCTACACCAAAACAGGGGTATGTTTAGGTATAGAGGACCCTATAAGGCTCCAACACTTTTTCTTTGGTCTAAGGCCCGATAGTGCAAATTATTTAAATGTTGCAGCCGAAGGTGCTTTCTTTTGTGCAACACCATTAGAGGGAATGGAGATCCTAAGCAAAATCATCCAAAATCTTGCAAATGAGTCATCCATCTCCCTAGAACCTACCAATGAAAGCACCAAAACTTCTAGGCAATCTAGAGAAATAGAAGACAAGTGTCTCCCACAAAAGGCTGAAGCTCCTATGATAGCCTCACTCCACTCACCACACCCTAATGTTGTAGAAGAAGACACACGCTTTCTCCCACCTCAATCCTTTGAACTCGATAACAAATCTTTTTCGGATTTCGAAAACACTCGTAACATGGAATGGGTGAAGAGAACCAGTGTTAATCAAGAAGAGTCTAGTGGAGAGGACTACAATGGGAAACAAGGTGATCCGTTGCTAAATCTTTCTATTGTAAAGAGGCAAGAACAGTTCAAGGAGTCATCGCGATTCCCCATAATGGCTGCCAAGGAACTTTCCCAGAACTCCCCTTCTATTAATGGTCCAATTATCCTTGATCTCCCTAATGCACCATGGACTAAAATCATAGAAAGGCGTCTTTCAAACAAAAATGGTGCTCTATTTTTGGATTTATACCCAAACCTCATAGCTAAGGTTCCAGCGGTCCTCTTCATTGGGAAAAGTCATGAAGACCCCTATGCCCATCTTCGTAATTTTGAGGAGACTTGATCCACCTTCCTAAACACTGGGTTGTTACGTGAAGGGCTCATGTGGAGACTCCTTTTCTACTCATTAGATGGCCATGCCAAGGAATAGTACCTAAGGTTCTTCAATGATAGGGAGTGGTATATCATTGAAACACTACGTCCCTTGAAAGGTATATGGGAACTACTAAAGTAGCATTTTTGTGAGAATCTTTTTCCTCATGAAAAGTATTGTCGTATAATGACAAATATCAAAAAAATTAAGCAAGAGGATGAAGAACCCATAGAAGCTTGTTGGGTTTGTTTATTCCCTTGTCATTAGTGGTCCTAGCATTGACGCTACAATAGAAAGGCTCTTGTCGTATTTTATTCATGGTCTACACAAAAGTAGTGCCAAGCTATTGAACGAATGCTCTCAAGGTCCCTTCCATAGGAAAAGCATAGAAGACGCGTGGGCTGTTATCAACCATATGACCCAACTCACCCATCGCAAAACACCTTCAATTGCTACTAAAGAGCCAGTTTTGAACCATGTGGCAAAAGTTGAGAGGAAAGACCATGAGCCATACTTTTCTTTATCAGCCAATACTACCCCAATCCTTGAACCACATAAGCCTTGCCATCCCGCACCAATCCTCCCAAATCCCCCAAGGATCCATGTTCTACCTAATGGAGTCACCACAAGGATATCATCTACTAATGGAAAAAAGGTACCAAAGTAACCAGAAGATGATCTAAAAAAGAAAAACTTTGAACAGGATCAATCCATGAAGTATGAAGGGCAATACAAAATTTGGTCCATAGAAATTCATGAGGCCTCAAAGTTAGAGTCAAAAGGGAATTCTCCCACCATGCCAAGGAATCATTCTATAGAAGATCCATATACTCCTCACTTACACAAAAGTTTTCCCACCACAACAAAGATTTATGATGATGGTACACAAGAGGCCTACAACCGCTCTACCCTTTTTGGACATAGTAATTTCAAAAGGGCGGTTGTAGATACATTTGTTTATCACAAATATTGCAAATTCCGTGGTCCTTGTCATATGCCTTAGTTGTGCAATCATTCACACGCGTTTGGTGATGGAGGGAGCCAAATTGCCAACCCAAGCTGTAAAATGAACTAGTGCTCCCATGGTCAAACTTATGACCTTAAACAAGTACTAACGGGAGGTAACCCGATTTGTTTCTCTTTACTAGGCTTTGTCAGTTTCTCATTTGAAACTTCAAAAAAAATTGTTTTGTTCCTTCTCAACAATAAAATATACTCGATAATAATAATGGCACAACTTTGGGCTTTTTCCTTCAGGTATTTTGTTAGCTAACCTCTATAGGTTAATATTGAAAGGAACAAGAGGACAAGATATGAATAAACAACAACCATTGCGGTATTCCTCGTATCACCTACCCCTTGCTGTTTCATGTCTTTGTGTGAACTAATTTTTTTTGTCAAGCATGATTTATGGCACCTAATATAAAACTTCCTTCTCATTCTTGCTTGATATATAAGGATTGTTCCTTGCATTCTTTCATCACCCATGGGAAATACACATTGCATCGGAAAACCTTGTCTAAATTGTTGGTAGATGTGATATGACCGTAGAGAGCATAACCTTTCTTGGAACCAAGTGAACTTCCTTGCTTTTTAATTTTCAAAAGATTATAAATGAGAAGTCCAGATCACAATCTTCTCGACGATGAGTTTATTCCTACCAAAGCCAGATGATTATCTTAATGAAAACCTATTACATTTGCTACTTGTATTTTCATTGAACTTTGTCAAATTGTTGTTACCATTGTGAGATGCTTGCTATGTGTTATTGATCAAGTTCTTGTGCACACCCCAACCACTCCATATATTGAAACTTCTACACTAGAAGTTCGCATCCATCATCCCCATTATCCATTCATTGAATAAAATGCTCCACCATATATGTCGATCTCTCTCCAAGAATCATTCCAAAAGATATATGGGCTACTCAAAAAAAAATAAAAAGAAAAAAAATAAGAATCATGAATAATAAAGTAGCCCATGTTCTCAAATATAAATCAAATAGAAGAGAGAGAGAGAGAGAGAGAGATCACTTCAAAAGGAGCATCCACCATCCTTCATCCATCCATACATATCATAATTGTGCACATGGTTTGATCATAATTCATGACTTGTTTTCTCCTTGGATCCAGTTTTTGACTTAGTGATATATGAAATATAATTATGCAGCCTTCATATTCCCTATCTTGAGCTCCACATCAGCCTTAGTATATAGGGAAATTTTGGCCACTGGCCTAAGTGAGGAATCAAAACCACATTGAGCAATGTTGTTCCATCTCTCAACTTTTCAGGACAAGGTATTTAGCCACCTAAAACCCTATGGCATGAGGAGTCATGTAGTAGTCTTTATATATGCAAAGCATGATGAGAATTACCTTAGATCTTGCTCATTCCTAATCTTCATTTCTTATTTTGCTCGGGATGAGCAAAGTCCTAAGCGTGGGGGGGGGGGGCGGGTTGGTAGTCGTAAATTCCCTTTCTCGACTACCAACTTACCACAAAAAGGTGGATCTTTACTAATAATGTAATGAAAATAATCTTTGTACTCATGAGTTCCACAAGTTATGGTGAAATATGTGGTTGCAGGTGCTACAGGGTCATAATTTTCAAAAACATGTGAAACTACCCCATCGGCTGCTCAAGGGTGTGAAACAGCTGTTTCTCGACACCCGACAGGGTCGTTAACAGCCAGAATCAGCACCCGGTCAGGTCATCACCAAGTAAAATTGTCAACCGGACGGATGATAAGCTATCATCACCCGACGGGGTGAATCAAGTGTTAAATCAATTCCCGGTCGTACGACAACACGACCTAGGACCACCGGCCGATTTGGATCTTCACCCCCTCACCCGGCCGACATGCAAACACCATCACCATGAAGTCGTTTCCTAATTCCGGTCCAAAAGATTTTCAAAGAAACAAAGGAAGGAGGTCGACACAAGGCCCAACCGGGAAGGGCAACTAGGCCACTTGTCGAAAGCGCTGCTGCACAAACATGGTCCTTGCCGCCTAACGACTCATGCCGCCTAGCGAACCTTGCCACTCGGTGGACCTTGCCGACCGTCGGGCTTGCCACCTGGCCTACCGGGCCATTTGGCCCATAAAGCCTACCGCCCGGTCTCCCATGCCTACTGATATAAAACCAAAGGAAAACGGCCAACCGACCCTGAAAACTGACCTCAGAACATCATTATGATCATCCAGAATGAGTCGGTAGGAAAATCGATCAAATCGAATGGTCGCCCGGCCTTCCCGACCGACCCTGTCGCCCGACCTCCACGGCCGCCCGGCATACCCGGCCGCCCGGCCAATGGGTTTTCACCATTTTCGGCCACTGACTTCCCACCAGCCTACAAGTACTACCCCTCCATCATTTGGGTACAAATACGACAGTTTGGCCACCGGTTTAGACAACAATTGAAGAGCAGAACAACAAGCACCACGCTGCAGAAATGTATGAGAATAAGGAGTGAGAGTGAGAGGTAGAAGTCCGGGAGGGAGCCGGGAATGTCGGCTCCTTCTCCATCTTGTGCCTCGGGGATGAAGCTCCACCGAGAGTAGATTCCTCGTCCTTCCGCCGCGTAACATGTAGTTAAACTTTTGTCCAAGTAATAAAGTGAGTATTTCTATCATTTTTATCTACGGAATCCTGTGCATAACTTTTTATTGCTTTATAGCATTAATTTGTTACGTTTACCAATTCTAGAGCTGGTATGAAAGTCTAAGTGTAAACACGGCGTTTAGACTTAGTTTTCCTAGGATTGCATTCGTCCCCACAGGCTGTGTGGTAGACGACATGTGGTGACAGTCCTGTCTGTCCAATATTGTAATCCACCACATTCAGAAAGTCTCAAGCAGGGTTGTCTAGCGATAGCGTACCCACTAGTACATGAGGTTAGTTATTGACCCTTATTAGTGGATTGTTTTCGTGCCCCAAAGCAGATAAATTGATATAGGATCTCATTAAATTACTTAGTGGGAGTTTACTACATTAGATTACCTGGCCTGAGGACATCTTCTCTCTATAGAACCTATTCTCCTCTCAACCATTGTTGTTCCTCTCCTTTGTTCACTAGAGTTAGATTAGGATAGAGTTTCACTTCTCGTTCCTCGTGGATTCGATACCTTAGAATACTCCCGGGTGAAAGCTACATCGGCATTCATATGCTTGCGGATTTCTCTGTTAGGCTTAAGGATCACCAACACCAGGTTGGTTGCATTAGGCATCCGGTTTTCCCCTGCATCCACAGTGCGATTACGGCCAAGAGCCTACTCCATAGCCGAATATGGAGGATTTCAAAGGACAGATAGGGCTATCACCACCTATTGCTAACCTCAAGGAATCCATGGACTACACGATAAACAAAGGCAACTTACAGCATAGACACCACGTCTATACTTTTGATTACTCTCTTAATCTCCAATTGTGATGGTACAAGACTATAGTGTCTAACTAAATAGAGCACTGAGTGAGCAAAGCAAGTAAGAATAAAACTTACTTAAAAAAGAAACTTAAATAAAGACCTAGAAAGGAATCAAGTAAACTGACTAAATATGGCAAGCATCCATCAAGGTACAAGCGTGGAGAAGAGATGGATAGGCCCACTCCTCCGCGGTACTCCCCCTCACTCTCTCCCTATTTTCTAAGCACTCGGGCAGCATTACTGCTAAAACTCCTCCTCTAGAACTCCCCTCACTCTCTCCCTATTTTTAAAGCACTCGAGCAGTGCTACGCCTAAAGGAAATGAAGCTCTATACTTAATCTTAAGGTGTGTGGAGAGTGGAGCCTCTCCCCTTCATTCATAGGGCCTTTTTGGCGCTTCTTAGCTACACATTTTATATGCCAAAAGCAGTCATTTTCCCATCTTGTTCTACCATATTCCCATCATAATTATGTATTATTACCTCTAATGTTGATGATTTCCATATGTACTATCGTTTGAGTGCTATGTTGCAGAATTAGGTGAAAAGACACTAAAAAGGCTCAACTATGAGAAGTACCAATGTGAAGTCTAACTCGCCATCCAAGAAGAGTTTCCCACAAGCCCATGGCATCTACAAGACACCTCTAGACGTTCATAGAGCCCAATATGCAAGCCTAAGGTCATGGCCCAAAGCCTAAATATTTCTAGCAGGTTTATCCGAAAGGAAAGTTCAATTCGCACAAACTAGAAACAGCACTGTATTGCGACGCAGTTTCAGAGTTCAAGACTTGCTCTAATGTGAAAGGTTATAACTAGAACGATGATCTCATCAAAAGATTTCCGGAACATATATGGATCATATTATTTGGATTTCAGAGCTAGGAGATATGGGTCCCGCAAGTAGACCTGCGCAGAGGAGTTTGAATCAGAATAGATATTTTTCCATCGCATTTTAGGGAGCTAAGACGGCCGAATCTGGACTACCATTGAATACCAAAGTTGTAGAACGTTTTGAGTGATACACGATGGAGTCCAAGTTTGCTTTATTTGCACTCTGTACGTGGGATTTATGATTTTTGCAAGTCGGTGCTTGATATAAAATGTACGAAACCGACTTGGATTCTATCTCTAAGAGGCTAACTTCATGGCCAAGCAAGGAGGACATTCCCAGACCTATAAAAATGGCTGAGGCTTCCCTGTGCCTACAATAGTGTGTCGATCGGTGTGCCCGCATACGTTGAGGGCGTGGATTGTTCCCACGTAAGGAGCCAACCCCACAATATTTCCTGGAACCACTTATGCCCGGAGAAAGTGGCTTCGTTATCAAATATTCTTCCATTCGCATTCCTTTATCTATTCATGGCTGAGCTTGTGCTTGTTTCTAGATGAACGGAAGGAGGAACTCCCGGTCATCAGAATTCATCTCCTCACTGGCTCGCTGTTGTGCCCAACTAGCTGCTCGGCCTTGTGTGCAGGCATACCGATCGGCACATGTTGCAGGCACAGGGAAGCCGCAGCCTATATAAACACCCCAAGGACATGGGAGGGGTTGTGTGGACTTGTATTTACCCCAAGCAAACCCTAGATGCCGCGGGACATCACCGGGAGGTCATCGGAGTTGAAGTGCCACCAAATTGAGAGATGTAGTCTAGTCGGATAGCCGCCTTGCGTGGTTGCGCTACACCAGAGCTAAGGAGAAGTAGAGCCATGTATCTTAGGAGCTGTAAACATTGCAACAAGGTCGTGCCGATCGGCACGGTCTTCGTGCCAATCGCCACACCTCCTGACGGTGATGAATAAAAGTATTGTTCTTATGTTTATCTTTGTGACTATCTTGATTCTACCTTTGGCCACAATTGTGTTTGTCTGGATTGCATGGTCTTACATATGCTTATTTCAATTGCTTAGCCCCCAGACTAAGTACTTAGATACTATCTTAATCATGGTGATTAGGGAGTATTCAAGACCTGGTAGTGAATCAGATTTGCATATACAATGTATGTGTAGAGAGGGAGTCGTAGGTAAGATTACAGGGAATGCTCGTGGCCTGAGACCCTCAAAAAAACCTCTTCTTCTATCACTCATGACTTCTTGTTCCAAGAAGAATGTTTTGGTTACTCAAGACCCCAGGGTTTGATGATTCTTGCATGTGCTTAGTATACATGCTAAGTGTTCAGATTGCTTTCTTAATCATTGATTAGGTTAGCTATTTGGATGTTGTATGAGCCATAATCACTTTAGCCTCTAGATATGCACGATTAGTTGTGACAAGGCTAGTAGATTGCATGTTTAAGCTTTACTAGAGTAAAGAGGTGGAGACCAAGGTGTGGTGTACGACTAGCTTCATGTCAAGGCCAAATGTTGGGGCCGGTTGCGAATGGAACCTATAAGCGCCAAACAAAGTGCCATTCTCTCTGCTTATCTTCGATGTTCATCAATTGTTTAAAGTGTCAAGTGATCTAGGATTATAGATGTCACACTGCTACTACTTCGGTGTCGATCGGCACATTAGTTGCATCGATCGGCACATCCTTTCTCCTACCGCTAGATGCATGCATGCTAATTCTAGGTGGTTCTCTTTAGTTTATGTGTATGCTTCTAGATCCAACAAAGCCTTCACGACAAACCCCTAGCTTTCATCCTTAATGCGCTCGTATGTGCAATATGTACTTCATGCTAGGATTGATTCTTTAGATGAAGTAGAAGACCCTAACTACAGTTCTCTTGCTGATCCTTGTGGATTCGATATAAACCTTGGAATATTCTGAGGGAAAAGCTACAATATACATCATACACTTGCGGTATATAAGTGGGTGCGTAACTAGGACCAACAAGCTTTTCTGGTGCCGTTGTCGGGGATCGACAACTTGAACCTTGGGCGATCTATCTAGTTTATCGAACTAATCCTATATCTTTTGTATTGCACATACCCTATTTTTCTTGTTTGCTGTCAATTAAAAACAGGTACAAAGCTAGGCACACAACCATCCAAGGCGACATTGCTGCTGGTGCCGACTGCCACGATGGTGGTGCCAATCGGTATTGCACCCCGTCGACTCTCTTTCTATTTAGCAGTAGGTGCTAACTCTATTAGTGGCCCATCATCTGCTATCGAGTCCCTCTTTGCTGACCTTAGGAGCATTCCACACTAGTGCCAATCGGTGCAACTCCCATGCCGATCGACACCACACCGCTCCATGAAAACGAGGTACGCTAATGTGTCAATATTTTTTTTACTAATGCTTTGCAAGGAATTTGTCTTGTTTATAGAAATAAATCTTTGGAGAGAAGATTGAGGGGTACTTGCCATGAAGAGTGAAGATTTCAAAAGAAAATATTGAAGACATGGTGGGTACGTACTCCGATGTGCTCGCCGACTTGAATCTTGAAGAAATCACAATAAAGACCAAACCGACAGCTCCATCGCAAGCCTTCGTCGCCTCGACGCCATACTCCTTGGCTCCTCTAGCCCAACCGCCTCAGTCCGGCAACAGCGGCGGCAGGAAGAACCGTCGTGACGGCAGGAAGAACGACGGTCCTCCCAACAACATGTCCTAGGGCCAAGGCGCTGCTTCAACCTGGCCCGGTCATCATGAGCCTACTGGACGGCCTCTCCCCGCTCCTCCAGGATGGCCGACAGCCTACAACCCCTTCACGGGGATGTTCTAGATGTGGGTTGGGCTCGGTCCATGCCAGAGTTTCAACCGTCCCCTAATGGGCCTTGCGCCAGCCCCAACCGCTCCTATTTTCATGTTTGTGTCCCGAGGGAGCTGCACGTGATGGGGAGTGTTGAACCATAAGTGAATTGTCCATCCTTCCCCATCAGCTAAGGATGGTGGGTGCAACTAGTTGGTGCATAGTAGCTTAACATGATATCAGGCCAGAGGTCTTGAGTTCAAGTCCTGACGACCGTATTTTCCGTTGTGCCGCTCCTATTTCTATGTTTGTTCCCCGAGGGAGCTGCACATGAGGGGAGTGTTGAACCATAAGTGAATTGCCCACCCTTCTCATCAGCTTAGGCTTTTGGGTGCAACTGGTTGGTGCATAGTAGCTTAACAGTTCTGTCCGCTGACTTCAAGAAGATGTGCGTGACCATACAGAGGATTGCAAGGCCTACAATGTTGATATTGTGAAATAGCATCAAGTCTAGTTTCCAATGGATCATATCTCACATTATTTGGAGTTTTCTACAAGGATTTATAGCCAAAACACGAGACACTGCACAGGCTGTTTCAGCTTCTCGTGAGGATTGCAACCAATTCGAAGTTTTAAGCAAATATGGAATTGGAGGACCATATACACGTGATATATGGGTTTCCAAACATTTATAAAACTTCCTATTGATGATATACATGGATTCAAGTCGTTCCAAACACAGAGTTTGAATATTTGGAAAGTTTGAATTCAATTTGGATTCCTCGTGGGACAGCCTGACATATCTTTTGTAAAAAGGTCATATCTCCCTCATACATTGTCCGATCAGATCGTGTGAGTACTCCTTGGAAAGATAATTTGATGCCTGACGCAGTGGAACAGGTCCCAGCATCTAATTCTCTCTTGTCATGGCGCAAAGGCATCAACAAAGCATCGGTACAGAGAAGACATGGCAGATTCGAAAGAATTTCCTACCATCGACTTGATGGATCATTAGGCAAGCATTGCGAAGTTATATCCATTCTACCTCTTCATACCTTGCAGGTGCAACATTAATCAAGATTCACAAGTCATAGGACAAGCCGGTATATGCTCCAATGCTTAAAAAGATGAAGTCATCAAGGTTCTCCGGAAGAGAGAGCAAGAAACAGAAGTCAATGAAAATTCTGCGTGTTCCTGGAGCTGATCAATGGACAAAATTTTTATATTTAGATAAAGATTCAAGTCTTCTTTCCAACGCATCAAACGGTGCTATTTTTGGATTTTTCTATAAGGATTTATGAGCAAATCATTGGACGTTATGCGAGCTATCAGATTTTCAAAACAGCACGCAGCCTTGGACTAAAAACCTCTTAAGTCTCACATACGGAAACCGTTTGAGGTGCATGAGTATTCATTGGAAAGATAATTTTGCAACCCATATAATGGTACAGGTTTTAGGCCCTATTTCTTGCTGTTGGTGAGGCGGAATTCAGAGAGAAGAGGAGCTGCAGATTATCAGTAATATCACTGAAGAAGGAGAAGAAGATGATGACAATAAAGATATTTTGAGTAATTCTCCCATGAAGCAAATGATCAGAGAATGAAAAAGATAGAATATTAAAGAGCATTAGATCATATACACACATAGAGCATTATGCAACACAATATGGGCAACGAGTGAACCACAATGAAGTTTGCATAGTAAAAGCTGCATGGACATCCAGGTGTGTAAGAAGTCTAGCTACATGACTATAATTGAAGCATTTTCCGGGAGGCAACCCTTGTTTGTGTGTCTTTTTGTTTGGGTCTTTTGTTTGGTTTAAATAGTGCTGCTAGGAGGGCAACCTAGAGTTTTTTTGTGAGAATTATTCAACTCAATTGATTCACTTGTGGCTAATTAGTTCTAGACTAACTTTTTGTTTCTAGACCTCCACCATCATCATTTGTTTTGTTTAGTTGTCAAAATCATCCACTGCATGCATTGTTTGTAAGCAATTTATTTTGGTATTTGCATGATTTTTCTCCATCAGCATGCATTTAACCATTTGATTTCAGCCCACCTAAACCTCCCACCCTTCAATTTTATGACATACTGAGCCAATCTTCCTGGTGCCGATCGGCACACCTGCATTTTCGATCGGCACAGTGCCCAAAATGGTTTCTAAGCATTTCCATCGTTGTTGCATAACATCTTTTTATTTTATTTCATGTGAGCCCCTGATTTTGCATTTCATAATCACCTTTCCACTCATAATGGCTTTGTTTGAACTTGTTAATGAGCACTTAATTGGCCTCTGGAGCTTTTCTCTAACAAACTTAAGTGTAAATGTGGTGTTTATACTTGTTTGTTGAACAACATTGATAGTTCATTTGCCTTGCTATGTTTCGCATCATTTGCATTGGTTGGTTGCTAATTCAATGCGCTATCTCTCTAGTCGAGCGGAATTTTGCAATAGCTAAGTCATGATAAACATGGTGTTTAGACTTTGGTTGTTTAAGACTTTTGTTTAGATTGCTAGCAATCTAGTTGTAAGCATGGTGCTTAGAGCTAGGTGTAAACATTGCTCTTGTATAGTTTCCACGCCTCTAATGTTCATTGCTAACATTATAAACCTTTTTATTAACAACATGCATCCACACTTATGCATACACATACACCCATTAGGCTATTTTTGTTTTCTTTTCCTACTAGAATTAGTCTGGCCACAAGTTGAATTTTGAGGTTGTTGTTAGATGGACGATATTGTTTCTACCCCCACCTGGGAGTAGCTTATACACTTAATTGTTTTGCAGAAAGGTAAGAATCGCTCTCACAAGAAGGAAATTGAAGGAATTATGGAGAAACAACTGATTGTACAAGTTAGGACAGCAGATGAACAAGTTGAAAATCCAAGAACAAAGCCGAAGATGGAGTGTGCTGATCAGCACCTGTTTGTGTCGATCGGTGCTCCTGTTATCAAGTCTCTCTTGTGCAAATTAGCAAAATTTTAAGCATAGGGGATGCACACGCTGGACTTTGATTCAAATAAAGGTGGTAACATCTCTTTGCTTCTTCTCTTTTCTAATCTTTTCCTCTTCTCGATCCTGCGAGTGCAATTTGCCAACAACTTGGGTTTTTGTTCTCTTTTCTTTTCCTTTTGTGATACCCTTCTCGTTTTGTTCATGCGAAAGGTTATTTGTAATTTGTCACTTAGAACATAGAATGGACAATGACAAATCCCTAATAGCTACCTTAGGGTGACCAAATGTCATTACTCTATCTAGGGTAGCATGTTTTGTGTGCATCACCATCATTTGCTTGAGCATTCACTCCAAATAATGCATGAATATGATGAGAATATTTGCTAGAGATACGATGAAAGTTGGTATTGTTGTTGGAACTTGCATGTATGATTCATTGTGTATAATTGTCCTTCGCTAAATTTTGAATTTAAACTAAAAATAAGCACCAATTCTATTATTATATTTGCTTAACTGGAGGGAGACAGATAATACAATGAGACCTCATATGATTGAATTGTTCTTCATGACAATATGCTTTGCTCTCTGACTAGAAAACTCCAACATAGCTAGTGTACTTAATAAGTTTTGGAAAACTATAATGTCTTAATGTCTCTAGTCCTCGCAAATATTGCTCTCTTGCATTGATCATACCTACCAAAGCCAAATATGCTACACTTATATGATAAACCTATAGTGTGCAACATGTAATTTGGTGAGTTGATTCAAGTTTGTGTTCTTTTGGTATGAGACTTAGAAGCTGGCCATTTCGTTTTTGTAACTTTCACTTGTTTGCTAGCCTTCATTCATATTCAGCATTGTCTATTCTATTCTGGAATGTGTGCATACTTCACTGGATATTCCCACCTGTAAACCCATACTTCTTTTTTGATATTGTCCACTCCTTGTCCACAACATATTATATGAGTTTCTCATCGAGCCATTGCACTATTCCTACGGTTCTATGCCCAAATTATCAAGAACTCTTGCTCAAAGACGAAGATTTTCATCAATAAACACCTCTGAAGACTCTCTGAAGTGCAAAATATCAATATGAGGAGAAGACACGGCTAAATCGGAAGTGTGCTGACCGACACACATTGCATGCCAATCGGCACGAGCACTCCAAGTTTCAAAAAGTGCTTTGTTGTCTTCAGTAATCAAGTATATGTGTTTCAGATGGTCGAGGAGAAGAAATAAAGGATTTAGCTAGTGCTGTTTATTTTTTCACTTCCTATGCTCGAGGACGAGCATTGTTTAAGCATGGGGGAGATGGATCATCATTCACATTCCAAAGCACTAGCTAATGGACTTCAAAGATTGTTGATGGAAGATCAAGAATGTTTCTAGTTATATCAAGTTGCAAAAGCGGAATTTACAAGATTGTGCATAAAACCATCAAGTAAGTGCATTCATTTGTCTGAACTCTATCCTTAGAACCATGTGCAATTCGATTTTGAGAACTTTATTTGTGTCTCAAGATCATCTTTTGCGATTAGCACATGTCCACCTTCCAAAGCGTGTGTTTTTCCTCTCCTCCATCCCTAACAGAGACGACGATGGCGCAATTTTCGGGCAAGAGGTAGACAACATGCGGGTGAGAGAAAACCTCAGAGAGGTGGAGGGATGATTGAATTTTGTGAAGGACTGAGTGAGACAAATGTTACACGTAGTGGGTCCATGCAAATCCTATGGTTAGATGGAGATGAATCATGCTAAACTGAGACCCCAGATTGTTGGGTATGGCAACGGGTACAATACCCAGGGTTTGTTCTGCCCAAACTCATACCTGACAGTAGAAACCTATACCCATACCAATATCCATACCCGCTCACGGGTAGGATTTCAGTCTCATAGCCATACCCGTGTGGGTAAGGGGTACCCATCGGTTTTTTTACCCGCAACACCTAAAACAAAATCTTTATATAATAGACAAAAATTAACCATTTGATATGAACTTTTATCTCATAAACATAAATAAGATCATATATCACTAGGAACCATGCATATGGAGCTAGAACTATAATAAAATTAGCACAAATCCATATTATTTAACTACAAACTATATATACATGTCGGGTTTGCGGGTATACGGAGTCAGGTTAAGAGTTCCCATACCCATACCCGTCACACCAGACGGGTACAAATTTTTACCCATTTACATACCCGTGGGTAAAAAATATGTTCCATACCTGCCCCTAATAAGGTTTTAACCCTTTGGGTTTCGGGTATCAAGTACCCATTGCCATGGCTGTATGTGGTAAGAAAATTGGTCGCATGATTCGTTCTTTAATAATTTAGATGAACATAATCAATTCATGATGGTACTTGAAAAAAATTAAAATGTAACGCCACTCCAATATGTAGCCATCGGCTCCCTCTACTCCACATCGCTACCCCTCCCATGAAAGAAAGAAAGAATGAAGCACTTGTTCCATTTTTCACAATGAAACCAGATGCATAGTTTGTGGAGGGAATGGGCTGGGCTTGAACAATAAAAACTATTGTTTGGCTTTATTGACTATCAGCTTTGGGACTCATGCTAGTTGATTATGATATGATGATGTAGTAGGACGGTACATATTTTATTTTAGAATATTATTTATGCTGCATGCGTGAATCATTACCATTGGAGTAGTAAGTATGCTCATCTTGGGGTGTAAGCTGAAAATTGAAAATTGTAACACATACACAACGTTAAAACTGTATCAATGTAAAAGGAAGATGAATCATATGAGCATAACTACAACAAAGCAGACATGACAATGGGATAGTAGAATTGAGATTCATGCCAGAGAAGCAAATAAAAGGACACTCATAGAGTGAGATGAAGCCACTATTGCTTGTTGTCATGCTTTTGTGATTAGTTTAGATCGATCGGAATTTTATTCTGTGGATGACTTAAATATATTTATCGTCTTTTTCTTCAGATTTTAGTAAGCTGAACAATCCTGTCAATGAAAAATAGCCAGAGACGGAGTTGTTTATCTGAAATCCGGCAGCAATGTCATTACGTCGCGAATGGGAGAAACTCGCCATGCTGGGCCCCCAAAAAAAAACGTGGGATGAGTAGAGACACGCGAGAACGCCATGGTCCATGGGAGCCGCAGGCAGGCAGCGGAAGCAGAGAAACCGCATCCGACAGGGTACGTGGACCGTGGTAGTTTGTTTTGACGTGGGCAGAGGGGAATCCGGTGCGTTGTCCATTGTAAGATCCAGCAGTTGCCCGGGCCGAATTCGGCAATGCGACGTCCTGCTTATTGGGCCCCCCAAGAGAATGCTGAGTGCGACACTCCTCCTCAATACCCGCGTGCTCGCGCATCTCTTGAACCCAAAACCCTCCACCTCCCCTTCGCCGTCCGCCGCCACTGCGCCGCATCCCCTTTCCTTCCCGACGAACCCAAATGGCGGCAGTGGGGGCGCTCCCTGGCGCCGCCGCCGCCTCTCGTTCTTATGCGCCCAACCGCCTCCGCCTCCGCGCGACCCCATCGCTCGCACTCGCAGCATCCATCCCCCACGGCGCCCGCCTCTTCTGCGGAAGCCAGCTCCATCCGGCGCCTGCGCTCGCAACCACCTCCGTCTCCCTGTCTCCTCCAGCGAGGCGGCAGCTCCTCCTCGTACCTCAAGCCGCCGCCGCGGACTCGGGATCTGCCGGGTGAGTGCCTCTCGCCTCCCCGGTCGTCTCCGCGCGCCGTACCCTGCATTCGTCGATGCAGCACGCCATTTTGCAGATTTGTTTTTCCTTACTGTTTTGTCGAAGCTTCTAGAGCCAGATCCAATGAGTACTTGCTTTCCCAAGATGAGAAGAGCTCTTCTACTCGTATGTACACAGAAAGGAGCAATTTCCGCTTTTGTTTCAAATGCTAAATTGTCGGCATGTGGCAGAGCACCGGTTTGATCCAGTTCAGAATGTTATACTTGAGCACGGCGTAACCCATGTTTAGCTACATTGGAGCTTAGGACGTGGTGTTACACCCCCAAAGTTCTTTGTACTTTGTAGCGAAACAGGAAGGCGATTGAATACTGGAAGCAAGTCTAAAAGTCTCAGTCTCTACCTAATGTTAGTTTACAAACTGTAACTTCCACAATTAAGATGGAACCGCCACTGCAATATATTGTGGAGTGCATGATGTGTATTGTGAGATGCATTGTCATTATTGACAACTCTAATATATGGTTCCCCTAGCAATGAGACCCAACAGTCAGTTCCACCCAGCAGCACTATGAACGCTTGCACGCTATTAGTGACATTTCACATTTGTATATTTATTTTGCTGTGCTGGGGTAGAGAAGGACTGTCTTTTGAGATGATATTAAATTCTCGCATTAAGGTTTTAAGAAAAGGATCTACACCATTTTTGAAACCTGCAACACTGTTTTTGCTCTAACACAAAAAGTAAGTAGTTGTAGTCAATGATGGGGATTTTCTATTACAGAGAAGTGAAGCCCAAGGGATTTGCAGAGAGATATCCGACTCTTGTAACTGGTTTCTTCTTCTTCCTGTGGTACGTTCACTCACCTGTATCTCCAGTTACAACATAAATGGACACCTGAAAGTTACTCTCTGCAGTAGTTTTAATTGCCACTTCGTGATTGAAATTTGCAGGTACTTTTTGAATGTCATATTTAACATCCTCAACAAGAAGATCTTCGACTACTTCCCCTATCCATAGTAAGTTTACTGCATTTTTGTTCTTTCTTTGTTTCATGCTGAGGGCAGATTCCTTATGATCCATAAAACATCTAACTACTATTATAGCTTTGTATCAGTGAACCATCTTTTGGTAGGAGTGATATACTGCCTTATTGGCTGGAGATTCGGTCTCCCGAAGCGTGCGGTATTATCTACAGCACCTTACTCTTTTGGTTTTGGTCTATGATCACTGCCTTTTCGATCTCACAGTCCACGATTTTCAATGGCATTAAGGAATTTGTGCTTGGTAGAAATGTTCCATTGGCTCATATCGCTTAGCTGTAATTAGATGCATATGTAACTTTTTTTTCTCGAACACGCAAATGCATATGTAACTATACAAATGATTTCGGTACTGAACGAAACGTTATCAATTGTTTCAGAGATACTGTAAAAATAATCAACTGTTTGAAGAGAAGTTTGTCTAGTGTCTTCACCTGTTTGTGTCAGTTCTGGATAAATGCACATGTTCTCTTCCATTAGGTTCTTCAGGATTGTGAGGTGTCAGGAACTTGATCATTTGTGCGTATCTAAGAATATTTGCCGATCAAGTTAAGTTATGAGAGAATATTAATCTGCCTCGATGTTATCAAAATGTGATCTCTCTCTCTCTCAATGTCTGGTTATTTGGCATCCAGTCATCCACAGCTATTTTCTATGTTAGTGGGATAGTTTCTGGAAAGAGCTAATAAACCCCGCATATCTTACATTTCTGCAGCCTATCAACTCAACAATTCTAAAACAGCTGATTCCAGTTGCGGTTTGCCATGCCATTGGTCATGTAACAAGCACTGTGTCTTTTGCTGCTGTAGCTGTCTCATTCGCCCACACTATTAAAGGTGCTTCTATCATATGTTGATTTTATTACAATTACTTCTGCCCTTCCTGTTCATTGTGGTAAGATTTTTCCAGTTTTACTAATTGAAATGCAGCTCTGGAGCCATTCTTCAATGCTGCTGCTTCTCAGTTTGTCCTTGGACAACCAGTTCCACTGCCGCTTTGGTTGTCCCTTCTTCCAGTTGTGATTGGTAATTTCATTTCAACTTTTGTTTCATTTCTGGTGTTAAACGTATCTTCTGCATCTTTTTAGCAATTTGCAACATCCATATTTTTTGAAGTCAAGATTCAGCTTGTCATTATTTTTAGCTTTTCGATTCAGTATGCATGTAGATGTTCTTGATATACAAGTTCTGTGAAGGTCTCTCTCTAGTCTATCCCAAGCAATCTATCCCAACTTGCTTGGGATTAAAGGCTTAGTTGTTGTGTGTTGTGTGAATGTTGCTAGGATTATAACTGGAGTCATGCTATAATAGATCATACCTTGAATATCGTGAATCCAGAAATTATATGATCTATATGAGAAGACCTATTATATTCTGACATAGGATGTCTCAGAACAGAACTTAGATGCATCTGTACTCATTTCTCTATATGTTATGTTTCAAATGATCAGGTGTCTCAGTGGCATCCCTCACTGAACTCTCATTCAATTGGACTGGTTTCATCAATGCCATGATCTCAAATATTTCCTTCACCTACCGGAGCATCTATTCAAAGAAGGCTATGGTTTGTATCTTGCTCTGATGATTTACAATCATTTGTTCCTCTTCATTGTCAACAGCTCATATTTCTTGACTTATTTTTTATTATTGTTGTCCTTTGTTACAGACTGACATGGATAGCACCAACTTGTATGCGTACATATCAATAATTGCTCTCATTGTTTGCATCCCTCCCGCAATCATTGTAAGTCAAGTCTTTGTTATTTCTATTACACACATCCAGCAACAAGCACAGCATGATCAAAATGGAAGTTGACAGTGCTGTAGTAGTCTCATTTAGTCAACAAGTAACAAGAACAGAAGAGGAAATACAGTAGGAGAAAAAGAAATTAAGAAACTGCTGAGTGATTGACTACTGCATCTTCCTAACTTGGACAACTTAGATCATTGCTGCCAAAATAATTTGATGTATTGTCATGTTTTTTTTTTTCTTATATGTGAATTAGTATGGTGTGCAACACCTGCTATTTGTGTCAGTTTATTAGTGTTTTTTTTTGTCTGCACCTGCCCTTTCAGCTGGCATGCATTGTACAAAATTCTTAAAAGCAATGCTTAAATCCTCAAACTACTTTTAAAGATACTTATGGAAGAGTACTGTGGAGATTACATGCCACCAACAACAACAACAGCAATGCCTTACTTGAAGATTGAAGAGTGTCATCATTGGAGATTAAATCTCATATTTGATTTTTCTTATTCACAACTTGCAGATTGAAGGGCCTCAGCTGGTGCAACATGGATTTAAAGATGCAATTGCCAAAGTTGGATTAACAAAATTTGTTTCCAACTTTTTGTTGGTGGGCTTGTTCTATCACCTTTATAACCAGGTAAATAACGTCATGGAATATCGCTTGCATGCAATTTCCTGCAATTATTAGCTAGTACTATGACTATCCTAAGAAATGTAATGTTTGTAAAATGAAATGCATTGGCTATCCTTAAAAATGTTCTGGGGTGTTAGAATCATTTGGACTCCGCATGATACATTAGGAAGTTTAAAATCATGAAACAAGATTTATCATAGAACAAGGGTAATAAATTAAAATTTGCCATTGGGACTGACTTGTAGTTGCTATGATGTTGGTTCAATTCTGGAATTTCAGATGGTGTATTCCTTGTTTATAATGCCTCCTGGGACAAAATGTAACAACTATAGATTAATCCTTGTGGAATGTGTGAGGCAAGAGTCCAAACTGAATATGTGCTCATGTATAGCCTAACACCCAGCGGTCGTTTTTCTGACAATATAGAGACCATAATAATATCAAATGGACAGCATCATTTGTGACAATTGTTTTGTCCCTCTTTCTTTCATCTAATCATCTAACTAGAAAACAATTGTTCTTCCAGGTTGCTACAAACACATTGGAGCGCGTGGCCCCTCTCTCACATGCCATTGGCAATGTGCTGAAACGTGTCTTTGTCATTGGCTTTTCTATCATTGTTTTTGGTAATGGAATGAATTCCATTGTTTCTTAATGAATAATTCAGTTGCCCTATCCATATTTTTGTTCTTGCTACTGTGCAAATACTACAATGTCCCCTCATGATGTGCTTAATATTTGAGCAGGCAACAGGATAACCACACAAACTGGGATTGGTACCTCCATTGCCATCGCTGGGGTTGCTCTCTACTCGTTTATAAAGGCTAAGATGGAAGAGGAGAAAAAGGTATGTTTTCTTCATTCCTCACTGTTTAAGGAATATGTTGTGCAGATTATACATTGTCATAGAACTAAAAGCAGGGTTATCGGAGTAATTTCTATTGTATGTTGGCTTGTGTCAGTTTTTCTCTTCCGGATTGTTTTGATCTAAACTTTTTTTAATTATTTTTTTCTTAAACTGATTGAGGGTGGGAAAACCATTTGAATATGAAGAATAAACCTGGATAACATATATTCATCTATACTAAAACTCAGAAAATTTATGGAAAAACCAATCCTATTGATCCCTTTTTAGCAAGACTTACCTATTGAAGAGACCTATCTGCTACTACTATGTATATCCACAATTACTGAATATGTTAGCACAGTTTTATCAAGGACTTTTATCTGATGATTGATCTCATTGTTGTGATTAAATGCAGCAATTGAAGACCGAATAACTGTTGGCTGATGAGAATATGGTTGGCTTGCTGTTTTGATGGCTTTTGTATTCTCATGGTGACGGAAATAAGCTGTCATGGACCAACTTGTTCATTCAAGCATTAAGAAAGCTCAATAACTGTTTCTTCTACTTGGAAGCCTTTTCTTTTAGTTTCTTTTGACTTCCTTGTTGGTCCTTCTGTGTTTCTTTTCTAGCCTATTCCAACTTGCATGGGATTATGCATGATGCTCTTAGAAGCTAAACAGTATGTTTTATATAAAAAAAAATTACAGCTTTGCTATGCCTTTGGTCCCATTAATAGCAAGATTCAATAGACATGAGAACTATTTTCCAATATATGTTCTTTGCTTCTGAGTGGTTTTGGAACATGGTGTCCGTGGTGACATTTTAGAATAGAAAATCGTTAAGCAATGGCAGAAAGGAGCTATGGCCTAAAGTGGCAGAAGCAAAATTTTGATCATGTTAGATCGTGTCAACATATGACACAGTACTGAGCTTGGCTGATAAGTGATAACCTCATAATGCTGAACTTTTCAATCATCAATTTAAAAAAAACATGAGAACTATGAACTCGACTAGAATAGGAACTTGAATGAATTGCTAGTGCAGTGTCCTGTGCTTCAGTTTTTTAGCTTATACTTGGGGTCGGGGATGTGATGAATTTTGGCCAGAAATATGATTCATAAAGGTCTTGTGACGTTCATCACTCGTGCTATGCTCACGTCTGTGGGACTCCCATGACGAGGGGTCGAACGCCCTCGCACCTGCACAATTACAGAAGACACTTGTGCGTTGCATATCAATGATGGCTGAGATTCATTTTTCATATTTCTGTATTTGGTTTGTCTTATCCTTTCACTGTGTGGATCCAGATTTAACCCAGCAATGGTTTACCTTGTCCGTTTACTGTTCTGTCTCAACTGGTTAACCCATTATCCTCTTTTATCCGTGTTCATTCACTCTTGTCTTGGGATACCGTAGCCGTGCTTCATTTTGTCTGTTAAGACTAATCTCTACAAAAGGAAGGATAATGCTTGTTGAAATTTCTCTTTACCATTGAAAATGAATTTAGCAAGCAAATGAGCTACTTGTATGTAGAACATCCTCGTGTATATAATATATTTGCTTTGTTTATTAGAATTTGCTGGTTTCAAAATCTGTACATGCCTGTTAGAAAAGAATGTGACGAATGCAATCGATTAATTGCTCGGGACTACAGGCAGGTCGTAGGTACAACGCAAGATGGAGATTTTTCATCGTCGTCGGCGGCCGCAATCTATGAAGACTGCAATGCAATATCTGCGCACAGCGGGACATGGCGCCGGGTTCGACGCCGCGCGGCATGCGGCCGCGATAGTGCGGGAGACCGGGATTTGGATGTAGCGCAGCTGAGCTCTTGTTCGGATAGCTTATTGTAATTCTTGGACTTCTAATAACAAGCTTCGTCAGAATGTTATTCTTAGAATTGAGATGCGTTTGGTTATTTTGCACTTCTTACGTGGGCGGCAGTTTGATCATTTAACGTGCCAAAAATCTGTAAAATAAAAGCCTAAAACGATCATAGTGACAACTGAAAATATCAGTGTATCAATGTTAAAATGACGAAGCCCATCTTAAGAGTAGCATTCTGACGAGGCCACTTGTTGGGAGTCCCAAAATAGCAATAAGTTGTCACTGGGATGGGAGGGGTGGGCTAGGAGCAACGCACGGGTAAAATACTAGTATACTAATATGTTACTATCATGCTAGATATTCTGGAGTTCAACCAACAGCCAGCTGGCAACTATTTGTGAAACAGTCAATAGTTCACTATCAAATTTGCATAGTTTTTTAGTTCGCCTTACTACTCAAGTATTGCCTCAGTCCAATAGGAGTTAGGACTCTACCTACTGCATCAAGTAAAATAAATATTTTGATTGTGTTATTGTTATAACAAAAAATCTAGCAAAAAAATGTAGTAGCTTTGATATTCTAGCGGCAACAAAATAGAAAAGGTTTAGTAGCTTTCTTATCCTAACAACAACAAAATTTTTAAAAAAAAAAAAACTGAAGAGTTAGTGCGAACTACAGAGAAGCAACACAGTTTTTGTAAAAACGAAAAACAAATAGTTTTATAAGTGGAACATTTTTGATAGACTGTATCCAAATTATTGATGCATGCATTCGCGAGTAGACAAAGTAGCAGTACTAAGATAAATATACGTTCGATCAAAGATGGGGCACGTCGAGTGGTAGCGCTGGAGTAGGCCTAGTGTATTTCCTGGGCGCTGGCTCTTTCTGGACCATCTGTTTGGCCAAAAATGGCTGCAGTATCATATATCCGTTGGAATATTAGCCTAACTGCTTATCATCGGAAAAACCCCGTCATACAACAAACAGAATTTAGTTGCATGAACAAAAACGGTAAATTTCTCACGGAAAGAAATGGAAAGAGATGCATCACTCACAAAAATGAACAACTGATAGAGAATACGAATCCAGAAAAGTTGCGTGGCAACGCATCACAAACACGTAATGCAACACCAAGCTTCATTGAAAAAAACGGTACGATAACGAGTTACATACTTTACAACCTCAAGAGTACTCGCTAGCTATACATCGTGTCTACCATGTCCCCGGTGGTGGTCAAACCGGCGGCTCCCACCGGCCGGTGTCCGTGGTCTCGACGACGGCGCGGCAGATGGGGCACGTCGTGTGGGAGCGCAGCCACATGTCGATGCACTCCACGTGGAAGAGATGCTTGCACGCCGGCAGCCGCCGTACCATCTCGCCGACCTGCACCATGCCCAGGCAGATCACGCACTGCGCCCACCCCGTCGCGCCATCGCCGTCCCTCTTGTACGCAAACGCCGGGACGGCAGAGACCACGATATCGTCGCCTGCTCGCCCTCCGCCGCCGCCGCTGCTCCGGACCACGCGCCTCAACGCGGCCGCGTGCCGGCGCCGGCGCCGGCGCAGCTTGAAGTAGACGACGGCGAGCGCGACGGCGCACGCTGTGACGACGGAGGCCCAGACCACGCCCGCGACGAGGTAGAGGATGATGAAGAAGAAGAAGACGCCGAAGGTGATGAGCACCACCACGCTGTGGTCCCTGTCGTCGAACGGGGCGGCGCCATGATGATCGGATGGCTGGTCGGGCTCGTACGAGAACCAAGAGAAGAACATTCCTACAACTATGTGCCGGTGGTGACTGGTCTACTCATTGGTAGGAAGACGACGATGATACTATGCTGATCTTCTAAAAGAAGCCGCGTTTTGTCTTTGGGTATGCGCCTACTATACGGTACCGTACTGAATGGTTGTGTGCTGCCAGAAGCAACACGCATATAGTTAACTCCCATGATAGAGATTGGGCCCTGAACAGGCAATCAGAGCCATACCTTAGTTTTGTCCAGACTCAAGAAGAGGACCTGACCAATAAGATAGACTTCGAGTTGGGTTGTTAGGTTTGACTTTGTTAGCTCTCGTTGCAGCGCCAATGAATTCAGACATTGTTGGAGTGGATTGATGCGATCTTGGGCTGGTATTTCATTGCAGAGATAAATTGCGGGTTTGAACTACGGCCAATTCGGCCACATCACGGTTCACGTCGCACACGGTGTTTTCTAGTAACTGTTTACTATTGTTCACTATTCATACTGACAGTGTTATACTTGTTATCAAACAACGTGTACACCAACAAATATCTGTGTCATTAGAGGGGGGCCGGGACTGATATTCTTCCAGCTATATATGTTCGTTGCTAGGTTCTGGAAATAAAAAAATTGTCCTGGTTTTGCCCCCAATGACCACGACGACGTGGTAACCTAAGCAATGGCCACGCCTACACAATGCGATGGGTCCAGGCCGCGTGGAAGGCGGCAGCATGGACCGTCCTTGTCAATGCAGAAGTACGGTTCTTTTTCCAGTGGTAGATAAGACATTTCTCACATGCCATAGGTCGAAGGGAACAAGTTCTCACTCTAACCCTTCAGGAACCGACTTCCTACCCTACCTGTTGCCTTTGTTAAGACTTCACATTATTGAAACATGATTACACAGCACACCATCCCCTACAACAAGACAAATATTCACTAACAAAAATAATAAAACAGAAAAGCAGTCTAAGGATATGTTTGGTTGAGCTTTTTCTGGTTTTAACTTTTCAGTATAGTCAAAAGCCCAACTAGGATTGTCTTTCAGAAAAAGTCACAATCAAAAGCAGCTTTTAGTAAGTTTATTTCTGAAAGCAGTTAGAGAGGTGCTTTTTTGGGAGTTTGGCTTTTACAAGTTTGGATTTTTTTTGTCAGAAATTTTCAAAAAAAATTAAAATTATTTAAAAACATTTTCAATTTAAAAGGTTTTACATTTTAATTTTTTTTTGAAAAACGTTTTCATTTTTTTTTGAATTTTTAACAAACTTTCTAAGAAACTTTTAAAATTGCATGTTAATTTAAGCAAATTAAGATGAAGCTTTTAAATTGTATGTAAATTTGAGTGAATAACATATTATTTTACAGTTATCAATTCACAGTTTGTTTTTCACAGTCGTTTTCACCAAACAGGTTTCAGCTTTTTTACAGCTCATATTTCACAATAGTTTTTTCTCACAGCCCACAACCCATGACAGCTTTTTTCACAACCACAGCCAAACCAAACACACCTTAACTGCAAGAGTCTGGCCGCAGAACTATCAAGTGGAGAAAAATGAAGGGTGCCCATTTTATCTAAAGAGCTAAACAGAACTCAATAAAATAAAAACAAAACATCACCTGTGTTACCGTGTGTCAGGATACCAATTAGCCAAAACAAAATCAATCCACCAGGTTTCCCAATAGGATTGTACAGGACCACCACAGCAGCGTTCAGTTCAGCCTGAGGTGCATTTTCAGACGCCACAAATAATCTATTACCTTCAGGTGGATCATAGCAAGGAAACAGCAAAATCAATAGGTAACCAACAGCGCGTTGCCACCGATGATTTATATATCATATAAGATCAGATTGATGGCAACACACACATATCCCCAATGCAAGTATTGATGCCAAAACCCGTAAATATATAGTTGAACATGGTTACTACAGAACTTAGGGCATTATTCAAAAATAGGGATAACAAACCGAGCCTAGCTCAGTTAGTTAGGTTCATTATGGTGGAATCAATCTGGAAGTTGCCTAGAGGGGAGGGGGTGAATAGGCAATCTAAAAATTAATTTTGAAAAACAACACTTGAACAAATCAAACAGATAACAACAGAACTTTCGTGACCACTAAAGTTCTGTCGCATAACAGAAGTTCCACTATTAAAGATCTCAAGTGCTAAAGGAAATGCGGAAACAAACTGAGGAGAGATACAATACTTGATAAGAGTGAAGCTAGCATGAAGTATATCACAAATCCTACAAAGATTGCTAACAACACAATGCCACTAATAGAGAGTACAATATAATAAAAGAAATACACAAGCACAATATGAAATACGGAAATATAAAGAGAGAGACACAAGAATTAACCCGAGGTTCGGTAACCACACTAAGTAGTTCCTACATCCTCGTTGAGAAGCCACACAAAGTGGTCAGGTCTCTCTCAACCCTTTTCCCCGTCAAGCAATCACCAAGATCATGCTCGGATTTCTTTCTCCACTTGATTTTTTTTCTCCAGAGGTGAATCACACCTTCACAAACGTCCCCGTCTCACCACAACAAGTTGGGAGCTCAAGAGCGACGCCTAGCCGTCTAGGAGACCAAGTTTCCAAGAGTAACAAGCAAATCGAATCTTGTTTGAGGAGGGAAAGATGTGCTCAAGTTTTTGAGTGGTTGTATTTAATCTTTTTTGTGGTTGGATCTCTCTCACTTTGCTTGGAATGTCAAGAACAAGTCTAGGAGTGAGAGGGGAGAGCTCTAGCTGAAATGGAAGTGAAATGCCAAAGTGTCCAACCCTTCCCACAAGGAAATGGGTAGGCTATCTATAGAGCATCTCCAAAAACTAGCCGTTGGAGAGTTTTCAGGGTCTGACGGAACTTCTGTGGTTACCCATGGAACTTCCGTGGATTCAAAAAGAGCCTTTGAGCGGAAGGTTTTCACTGAGTCAAAAGGATGATGGAACTTCCTTGAGGGACCACACGGAACTTCTGTAGCTCTTGGGTTGCAACTTTCTGGGATTTTGGCACTGATGGAACTTCTATGAAGTGACTTACGGAACTTCCATAGCTCTCGGATTACAAGACATTTGAGGTTTGCCAATGACGGAACTTCCGTGAGAGACCTCACGGAACTTCCGTGACTGTGTTTGGCTCAAAAAAAGGTTGGTTTTTTTTGGGCTTTTTGGCTAGCTTGCTCTCTTAGGTTTTTAAGGTTTGCTCAAGCACATCAAATTCCTGCAAGTATGGTATGTTTATCTCTCTTGATAGTTCGACCTATCTATGACTCAATAAAATTAAAGAAAACTAATCTTAAAAGCATCTTTGAGTCCTTTTCTTTTCTTCATCTTGGAGAGGGATGAACTTTTCTCACAAATGTGGACAATGAATTTTCTTTTGATAATCTGCATATTTTCTTTGTACTAATGTTAGTACATTTTAACCTTATGTCATTTAGTCATCAAAACCTACTAGGAGACCTAGATGCATCTTCACAATCCACCTAGCGTTCAAAAATCTCAGATTTGATGTGGTCACGGATGTTAAATTTACGGCTAATCATTATTTCAGTATGAGATGGCATACTCATCGATAACAAGATATACGTCTACGATGACTTTTTGAATCTAAAGATCAAGTCGGCCACATCTTTCCGAGAAGCTCATAGAGATGGCATGTGCGTGCATAGGTTCGTACGGTTTATTATTTCTGTGTGTATGTGAGTGTCTATATTTGTTCCTTGTTCAATTGAAATACAGAAAAGAAAAACAAAAATATAAAATGAAACAAAGGAATATGAAAAACACGTGGACACAAAGGGAATGCACGTAAAAGCAAAGAACTAAAAAAATATGGAACTTGCTAATTTTCAGCTGACTGAAAGTTTGTTAACTTTCAATCATCACTTTAAGCCATCGGATCCAACGGTTTATAATTATTATATGAAAAATCCTATAAAAGATAAATTAAAACACAAAGTAACAAGCCATGAATTGAAAGCTTTTATGAAGCCTAGGAAATATGAAAAAATATAGGGATTTTATTTATAGACCATTTGAAATACACTAACTTCTAAAAGAGATGTCCACAACATAGTCAGCTTTTTCTAGTAACTGAAGGCGTATTCCTACAAACGGAAGTCGAGAGCTTGGTTCTGCTCTTTTTTTTTTTTTTACGACGGTTCCGGGCATTACCGACACTAGTTCTCAAAATAATGGTGTTGTTCTTTTCACCGACAACAAACTCTACCAAATCACAGTCGCATCGTAGGTGATTGTTTGGAAATATGACTCATATCCATGATTTCATCTTGACAGCCAACAACCTAGAGACGTTTCGTTGTAGTAGTGTTTTCTATTTCTACTTTCAAATTTTGTTGTAGGTAATAAACTATGTGAGAGCAAAAAGTTGAATACATTAAAAAAAGTTTCTTGATTTCTTCTCCCCTAATAGAAAACAACTAATATATTTTTTATTTATTTCATGTTGTTTGCAATGTCTTGTTTTTTACTAGCAATTTTGATGTTTGTGCCTACATTGAGTTTGTGTATATGTATAACTGATATATGTTTCCTTTGTATTTCCTAATCACTCTTTGTACAAGTAAATGTTAATTTTCGGAGGGTTGAACTTGTATTGCCATTATCGGTATTGTGTCATTTGCTAGTTGTTTGTTTCAGAATTTGTCCATCCAGATTCTTTTTTTTTAACGTTGCATAGATTCAGGTTCAATCTTTCGGGGATGATTATAATATTAGGGCGTGGATGTCTATATTCATAAACATCAATACTTGGGTCTGTCTTTGAGTGTTTGCATTGTGTTTATTGAAAAGAAATTATGCGGTACTGGCTAGTCATATTATTTTATAACATATTTTCAACTCCCGTTTCAACCCACGGTCCATTTTTAGCTCCCGTTGTGATTTTTATGATGATTATAATATAATCTAGAAAATAGACTAAATAATATTTCTTGCTTTATTAATAACACTAGCAAAGTGCTCGTGCATTGCTACGGGATTCTTTAAAAAATGTGATAAACTATAGACACACATACATATTTGATAGATATAATTTTATTACACAACAAAAAGCAATCTATATGTTTTTCCTAATATGCTATCTTTTGTCATCTGAATCTAATCTAAATTAAAACAATTTTGTTGTAGTTATCGTAGGCATTGATCCATGTAGCCCCATTCGGTTCACCTACTCCCTTCCCACCTCCTCCATTCGGATCGAACATGGACATGTCATACCCTCTTGCCCGTGTCGTCATCCCTCGACCTGGTAGTTTCGTTGAGGGCAAAGCCCCATGAGGATCTGACCTGATCCGGGCGGGGACGGGGCTGGATTTCACCCCACAGGGCTAGCAGGGCAGGCCACCAATAACTACCAGGTCGAGGTTGGGGAGAGGATTTGCCCCATGGTGAGCCCAATACATCCAAGCTCCCTAAACATTAAGCCCTACAGCAACTCCAGCAGCATATATAAACTTAAACTTATCAATTCAAAGCCCTAAACGGCCACCGTTCTCTCTTCTCACCATGTGAGTACACAACGGCAGCTCTATGGTGGCGGCCGCCATTCATGGCCTCCGCGCACTTGCACTAGTACAAACATCCCCTTTATTGGCGGTGGAAATCAGCCTACGACCCAACCTGATCCGGGCAGAAAATGATAGTGGTAAATAAACAACAAAAGATAAGACGGATGGCTAATAACTTCGAAATTTTGAGTGGTTGATAAGAATTTGAAGTTTTTTGAGTGGTTGATAAGGAATTTGCCCAAAAATTTATGCATATCACATCCACCAACCAAGCATAAATAGTTGAGTATACGTCTAAAAGCCCTGCTTCCTTTTGACCAAAGGTGACAGTTAGAAGCGTAACTGCATAGCTACAGTATGTACACAACTATTAACATTTATTCAACATTAAACTTTAGCATGAGCTACAAACATTTATCAAGATTGGCAAAATATCATGTTAAAAACCCTGGTTAGGGGTAAGCATGTTTCAATTGCATAAATAAGCTTAAAAATATTGTCTGACTAATTATTATACAAAAAAATCAACAGCGATTTCTTTTCCACTTTCAGCTCTCACAAGTAGAATTATGATTCATTCGCAAAAAAAAAAAGTAGAATTATGATTAATTAGATATATACATAAGGTACCTTTGTTATCTATTACCATAAGATAAAGACGACAATATCTACAGTAAAAATAAGTCAAATGGAAAAATAAAATCTTCAGTGTACATGCTCCACTTGAATTTAGTTTGAATGCCTTGAAAAATAATGTACATTTGTTTATAACTTTACACTAGGAACATCAATATTAGAGCCAATATATTGGCAGATAGATTAGCATACCTACTAACCCCAAGAAAGTTCATATTAGCACTTACATCAGATCATCTCACTAGTCACTGCACTCTGGAACTGAAATCTGGGAAAAAATAGTAGGTCAGCATCACACATTAAAGCACACTCAATAGATGTTAGTGAGTTCTCCGGTTGAAGTGCCATGAAAACTGATCAACAGCAACCATTGCTTGTGACGCTGAACCAACAGAACCATCATACCTAAACATTAAGATACAATAAGACTTCACACATGATAATTGATATTGATTAAGAAAAGGTTGAACAAGCATGTACATACATTGATACTAACAAGTATGCTCCAATATGCATAACTATAACTCCTTTGCCACCAGGATTTGTGGTGTTGACGCAACGGGCACAAAACCAGTTTTCATGGATTGATGTGACCAAATCTACAAAATAAAAAGATTCAATCACAAATTGTCCATAACAAAGATATTCTTAGTTTCCAGAAAATTGTACAAAAAAAATTTAACATGTGATACACTCACATTGGTTCAGCCCCATAGGGAAGAACTCCATCTGCAGATTGCCCCGCTTAACAAAGTCCAAGAATGGTTGCATATCAACAGCTTTCAGTTCTGTTCCCTCTTGCTCTGCACTGGACAGGAAAAAAAAACCAAGCCTATAGTTTCAGTTACTTTTATTTCAGCATTCAACGGTCACCACAAATAATATGGTGCATTTATTTTGCAACAAAGACAAGCCCTTGAGTTCTTTTCTTGAACTATCTGATTTATTCAATCCCTTTATTTGTGTACACGAAATATAACCCAAATTTTGCAGTTTAATCCTCTGATAGTCCTGTCAATAAAAATATGAACAATAGACATCGACAAAAATTGAGATATAAAAATTTCATTGGTAATTAACTACTCCCTCCATTCTTTAATACTATATGACATTTAGGAGATGTAATCTCAGTTCCATAGCGATTTGGAAGATTGTATCCATCTGGATCTACCAATAAAATAGCCAGTACCATATATCCACATTTCTAGCAACTCACTACTGGCAACAGTATATAGGTGAGGATTGTACACGAAAATGGTAGTAAAATAAAAACAAAATGCAAAAAATCTGGTAATGGGAAGGGACTCACATGACCGGGAGGAGTCGGGACGGCCCGGAGGGATCGTAGTTGAGAAGTAGCGCCGCCCTAACTGGCTTGCCTGCGAAAGCACGACGATCCGTTAGAACGGGAGGCGAGCTCGAAGAGGCGCAGATGCGAAAGGGGAAAAGGGGAGACCGGAGGGGCCGACGTGCTTTGCAGCCCACTTCTCCCATGCCCGGCGCGCCCACGACCAGTCCGCAGCCATGGGGGACGATAGTGCCTGCTGCTGCCCCGGCGGTGGGGAACAGGCGGCGGAGGCGGCGGCGCGACGGGGGTAGTGCCGTAGTCAGCGTGGAGCGTAGTGGACTTGGGGGTGTTTTTATCTTGGGCCATATTGGGCTGGGTTCGAGTTATCTGCCATCTTACGTCACTGGGAAAATCGAAGCCACGATCTGCTGCGTGACGCGCGACCCTATCGGCCCGGCCCACTCGAGTTCCTCATTGCCTGGCCCGCTTGCGAAGATAGAACGAAGGAGGTCTGAGTGAGAAGCCGCGACCGCGAGGTGGCGGACAGGCGCTCGTAAGTAGAGCGGTGCGGTGCGGTGTGGCGATGAGGACGCCGACGGTGGAGATGAGCGGTGATGAAACAAGTTCGCTGGTCATTGTTAGTGTAAATATAATGTAAATATAATAATATTGAGAGCATTATAGTATTGGTAAAGCGTATTTTTAGTGTAAGATGAATTGTGAAAGATAACAAAAAAAAAATCAGTGGTGACAACAATTTTAGAACTGAGGGACACCTATACTCCTGCTATATAGGGAGCGGGGGTGTATCCACAAAAATAGTATCTTAGTTTTGCGAACAATTTTATCAGAAGATACTTATGCATCATTGAGTAATGAAATAAGTGATTACCATTTACTGGTATAAATAAAGTAAGACATGTTCCACTATTTTCTGATTCCTATGTTTTTTTTCTTAGGACTCGTCCAAACAACTTTCTCTATAGAATTTCTTTGTTTATCAATCCTCTATTTTACACTCGCCATCCTATCTTATTTCTGTGTTTATTGAGTTCGTATGTTTTTTTTTTATTCTTGCATTCCAAAGAAACTTTCAGTTGAATAGTAGTTTGTGAGCCTTAAGTTTCTAATTAATGCAGAAATGATTTCTATTAGACTGTTGAATAGTACCAACAACGGTTTGGGTACATAAAATTAGCATTGTTTGTAGTGAAAATCATGTTACAGGGTCATTTAACTTGAATCTATTCATCATCAAATAAGTTACGATATGGATCAGGCCCACTCCTAGCTTTTCAGTGAGATGTATCCATTGTTGATCATCCACTGCAGGTTCCAATGGTTGTTGATGTTCTTCACGGTCCAATACGACCATCCAAATGTGGCCTGTCCATATGCATCCATCTGCGCTTTTGCATATGTCTGGTACTGTTCCTTAGTTGCGTTGGGCACCTTCCACTCTGCTACCCACTCTCCTACGGAAAGGGAGATAATTCTTGTCAACAAATTTTAGGAATGTTATGTTGTATAAGGTCATATATAGAAAAGAAGAGAAGATGGAGTGATCAGGTACTCACCTACAAAAGAGAGCGGGCCATTCTGGGTGGTGATGGTGGTGAGCTCCACGGAGAAGTTGGTCTTGATGAAGTCGATGTTCTGCTCCACGGTGAAGTTGTCGAACATGCTATTGAACATGGTGTAGTAGTGCACGTCGATTACGGCCCCGGGATACTTGCTGGCGAACTGGAGAAGTTCAGTTGGGTTTCCCGATGATAGCCGGTTCGACATGACCACGTAGGCCGTCGATGAGTACTTCCTGACGGCGTTGTAGCCATCGCGGTAGTACTTGGTGAGGCTCTCTAGCGACGCGTGTGGCGCATGCGGCTCGTTCATCAGCTCCACCGCGAACAGGCTTGGGCTCTTGGCATATCTGTAAATCATAGTAAAAAGATAATAGCAATTCAAGTTTTTTTAACTGAAAATTTCCGCAACAATTAGGAAAAATTCTCTGTTTCCAATAGAAACTTCAATTCCCAGATGTGTCATATTCAGTGAGTGAACGTCGTATGATCTGACCTGGATGCGAGGAAATCGATGACTTGCACTGTTTGCGCGATGTTGTCGTCCGTCTTCCCCCACTCCTGGGTGCCATCCCTGGAGGAGCTGTGCTCCCATGGGTTCTGGGAACCAGGAGCTGCGTGCAAGTCGATGATGACGCCCAGCTTGTATTTCCTATGCATCCATATCCATAGATCAGGAACCATTCAAGCAAGACTGTGTGCAGATTCTCTTATGGTCTCATTCTTTCATCCTGATGGAATGAGGGGTATATGAACTAATAATCGCTTACTCAGCCCATTTGAAGGCGTTGTCCAAGACTTGGAGGGAACCCCCAACATATGGAGCTGGAGGATTGGGGTCACTGGCGATCCACCATCCAACTGGGATCCTCACTGCTGTGAGCCCGCTTGAGGAGAGGAACTTGAAATCATCTTCAACTACGTATGTGCTCCAGTGCTTCTGTAAAAAAACAAAATGGAAAAGTTAATAAAGTACTGTAACACATCCCCCTTATAATATTTTGTAGCCCAACTGAACTTTAGAAAACAATACATGCCATCCCGTGACATGCAGGCGCAGCACATGAACCGGAGTCAGTCTTTCACGAGACAGAGCTTGTGACTCTCGCCAAATCAACATGATCCTTGGAAGTATCTGATTTCTTTTTCCCCCTTGGCAATGGAAGTATCTGATTTATTTTTTCCTCTGTTCCAAAGGGAGCCTTAATTGTATGACACGATTAAGGTTATTACCTATCCTGTTTGTACTCTACCTCCACTACTGCCACTGCTGACACGGTACCGTCAGAGGCGAAACAGAGGGACATCGCGAGCACATGTGACTGCACGCCTCACACAGTCACATGTTGTGATGTTGCCTGCAATCCTACCCCAAGCCAATCTGACCAGTCTGTTCAGTAATAATCCCAATTGTTTTGTTCCCTTTCATCTCCCAATGAACGCAGCCATAAGAAGAGACAACGGAGACGTGAAGCTTAACCATGGAAACACCTACTCTGCATCGATGTTTCCGGAGCACTGGATCGAGGAAGTTTGATAGTAGACATGATCTTACCCTGAGCACCGGCGTGGCCTTGTCCGTGCCGTAGCCGTTGCAGAGCTGGTACTCGCCTTGCAGCTGCTTGCCGACTATGGTCATCAGGAACACCGACGCGTCGAAGTCCGACCACTTCGTGGGCTCACCGTAGTCAGCTATCACTTCACCGGTTGCTATCGCCTGCACTTAATGGCGAATGGTTAGGGACAGTTCCCCTGTGTGTGCATATAAATCCCAGTGGCTTTCATTTCATCCACATGCCACTATGAGCGAGAGTGCGGCCGGTCTCATCTGATTAGTTACCTGTACGAAGTATCCGTTGGCCGCCTTAATCCGCACCCTGTTCTTGTCGAAGGGGCTCCGTATGATCTGGAACGTCTCCGGCAGGCCCGGCGTGGTTGCCGTGGCGACGATGATGCCGTCGCTGGCGCCGATGCCCAGGAACTGGCTCCCGGCCGTCCTGAAGTTGAACGTCGTCTCGTTGATCCTCCACAGCTGCATTATTCGTTCAATTAATCCGATGGCCGTGAGGCAGTGAAAGAGATAATAAACAAAGAACAATTGTGCAGCGTCGTTCAACCTTGAAGGTCTCCAAGGTGGAGGCCTGCGTCTTGTTGGCCGTCACGGCGCCGCCCTGGTCGGCGGTGATGTACGTCTTCCGCAGCGCCGACTTGAACTGCAGCTGCGTGCCGTCCTGCAAAATGAAGTGAGGATCGGTCAACGAACAGAGCGTCTCACATACACGATGAAGAAGAGAAATTGTGAGCATTTGACAAGCGGATGATACAATGAGGTACCAGGAGATCGTTGTTTGGGATGCCGCCGAAGAGAGGGGGGAAGATCCAGCCCTCCGTGACGAGCCAGCCGCCGAGGCACGCCGCTCGAACGGGCAGGGTCGGGTACGCCGCCGCCGGGCTCTGGGACGCCTTCACCGCCGGCGTCAACGTCGTCCTCCCGCCGTGACATAAGGCGCAGAGCCACGAGGCGCAGAGGAGGACGAGCCCGATGCCTTCGCGGCGACCCATTGGCTACTAGCTTGTCGAAAGCTAGGCGGCCGGGCAGAGCACGCGACGGGACGCAATGCGATGCTTTTGGTGTGGTGCGGCTGTTCCAAAGTTCGATTTATATAAGGGCTGCAGCTGCAGCGAGTAGCGACGCCGCGTCTGAAGATTAGTGAGCTAGAGAAGATGTCAGATGTCCTTGTCGGACGGCGACTGGCGCGGTTCCTTCCATGAGCAAGCAATAACATGCTTGCACAGTTAACCAATTGGGATCTAACTGTTGTTGTTAGTTTGTTACCAAGCACAATGCACATGTCGAAGAGTACTACTACATTGTTATTCTTTTGTAAATAAACTGACAATTTTTGGAACAAGATAGAACAACTCTCCCCCGGATGATTCTGAACAGAAAAGGACGACATCCGGATGAGATGACCACCACAGTCCAACCTTTACAGATTAGCAGAGGAACCTCAACTAAAAGTAAAGTAAAACGCCGACCACTGTTTGCAGTAGCTCCAAGGTAGAGTACAACAGTACATGCCGGGTGCGGCGCCGCCAGTGGCAGTGGCAGGTAAGGCGTCCTGCACGGTGCATGTTTGGCAAGGACGCGGTTGGCCGTAGTGTCAAGGAAGCACCGTGCTCTTGGACGCTTCGATGGCCACCCGTGCTCCCGTGAGTAAAAAGAAGCGTCCAGCCTCCTTGTCTCTCACGGACCGTGGTCTGTGGCAACCGGCTCTCACGAGATCGGATTCTCTGCACTGCAGGGGCCGGTAAGCAGATTTGTCCGGACTCTGGACTGTGGTCTGTGTCGATGCATTCAGCGGATTTCCAGATTAATTAAGGGCTATGGACAACAGACTCATCTGCATGCATAACACATCTGGATCCTCTGCAGACGATCGGGTGAAGGCGGCGGCGCAACAACGCTGTTTTCAAAGTATGCAGGGGCAGAGCTTGAAATTAATCATAAAGTCTTTGTTTGGATAAAACAAATCCATATGCATTGGAGAGGAATGAAGTTGAAAATAAATTAATTTTCCACCTAATCCGTTCCAACCCAATATCCATATGTGGATTGTAGTTGATTCACGTTTATCCAAAAAAAGGCGAGGGCAAAACGTAGGGATAATCCCTTACATGTCATTAGGATAATATGTAGGATCTACTCCAATGTCATATTTAGTGGTATGCAACGGATTATGAATTATGGTCATTTTCTTATTATCCAGAGTGTCGCGAGGTAGCAGGAAGCATGAGAGCTTGGGGCGGAGAAGCCGAGAAAAAGATAAATGGGGTTGACTGAATCACGGTAGGGAAGTGGAGCAAGCCGATGCGGCAATACAAAAGGGAATGCCAATGATTTCGAGCAACGGAAATCAATCTGATTATTGCGATGGGGGAAGAGGTGTATCAATTGTATAGTATCGTATCTGATTACAATGGTATCTAACTACGGTTGGGTTGAAAGAAACATGATCTAACATATTCAGATACTCTCGTAATTGAATTGTGTTACAATTACGTAAACCAAACACCTCCCTATTTACTTGAGTTTCCACCTGGAGCTAAGACCATGAAGAACCGTAACCATCAAGAAGACGGTGCTTGCATCTTATGGTATGGCGGCGACAATATCATCCTTTGTTTAAAAGACCATAAAAAGAATCTAATTCTGTTAGATGGATTGCATAACTAAGAGATACAGGTTTTGTCCAAAAATTTTGGGGTCAATTCGTACATTCAATTGATTTGCATGTTCGGTGGGGCTAAGTCGGCCAAGCAGCTAATTCTGCCCTTTGTCTAGAATTTTTGCTGTCATTTTATTTTAAGTATTTTACCTCAAATATTATTTCTATCATGTTCTATTAAGATGAGGTTTACCATTGAGTCTGTAGATTCTTCTTAATATAACCAGAAGACAAGAAACATCTGTAGATCGGACAGGGTTGAAATAACCAGGGCAGCCGAAGAACCAACCGTAACCGAACTGCTATAGTCCTAAGTTTATTTTTTTAGGCTAACCAGTCGATTTCACTAACCGGTCTGGCCGGTTTTCCAATTAACCACGATAACCGTACAGTTAACCACGGTTACTAAAACCATGGGTTCGGACTCCTTGGTTAGTGTACAAACCGTAGCGTACAATGCATGTCTATCATTCACTAGTGATGCCTTTGATCCTCCTCTACCAAGTGCAAACGGATTGCAGCAATATACCAGTTAACCAATAAAAACCAGAGCTACATACCATAGCAAAACAGTTAATGTTGATTTTTCCGGTTAACCAACCGATTTTCTGTCGGTTCATGACCGGCCAGTTTTCTGGTTATCTAGACCCTGCCTCTACCACAAGAGGCATGGCTATATAATAGAGCTACCACAATTGCTGCAGATAACGAAACGGACAGCCACAATAGAGACGAGTTTTATCATCAACGATGCGCAGATAGATTTATATAAATTCGATTAGATCAAATATTCTAACAGAAGACCCTGCATTCTTGCCCAGATTCACAACCACCATAGCAAATGTACGACATATAAGAACTTCCTAATGTTTGGAATGCTTATGGCAGCAGGGCAAGCCGTGATATTCTCATCACTCAGGCACATTAACCAGCTCGTACTCCACAAGGGACATGTTGTTGTCTTCCTTCACCGTGAAAGTAGCAGGCTCAATGACTTCAATGCGCCCCCATTTGTCCACTGCAAGTCTCATCGACCCCTTGAACATATCAATCTTGGCATTCCGCAAGATCGCTGTAGCTCCTGGCTTCAGTAGGTCCACTGTAGAATGAGGAGCAAACAATCAGTTATGCATACCAATTAACTGTAAATGAAATTAAGGACTTAAACATACACCTAAGGACCTAGGTGGAAACTATCACCCGGCCACTCCTACCAACAAAATCCTTGCCTAAGTAAAACCTTAAGTGCTTAGGTAGGTGTCACTGCATATTGGGCTTACATTTTGTGAAGAACTAATGAAAGCATAGCATGGGTATAAATCCATCTTATGGAATACCAGTGAAATAGGAACCAGACTTTTGAACTTTTCATTCAACGTTCAACAATAATGTTCAACAGTTATAATTCTGTTCAGATAGCTTAGTTACAACCATTGTAAAGGAAAGTGCCTATGAAATACCACTGATCTGCAGTGTTGGCCTTTAGTTTTTCCAGAGGTCTCAGCTCACATCGGTTGTGCAGTAATAAGGATACCAAAATCGTAGATGTTACAAATACATATAAATATATACAAATGCTATTCTACACCTAACTTTTTTACTGAATAAAATTTCATCACAAAGATGATAATTACAGAGAGTATATTGGTTAAAAATAGTAATTATCAAGAAAAGTTCAGTAATTCGTGCCTATTTTTGTTCAGTAATTGGTGTTGGGTGTAGAATTAGACCCAGCACCCTGGGAGTAGAATGGAATTACCCTATATATGTTTTATAATAATACATAACAAGATGTTTAAGTGGTATTCATTGTGCCATTTAATACGTGCATTTTCCAATGCAAAATGCATACTATTTCATAGATTTTGGACCACATACACAAAAGAGTACAAACCACCATAACTGTTTGGCTATAATTTAAGAAAGCATCTGGATGTCGTAAATGGTTAGCTCAGTTGTAACTGTGGAAGCAAATAAAATTTTTGGTCAAATACAAGTCAGATTGCAAGCTCACAGGATCGCACAAGCAGAAATCAAACTACACAATTGAGCTTATTCTTGTAAATTTGGCATTTTGCAATCCAGTAGCTCCATCATTCTACTTGGTTAAACAGAAACAGGAGATAATCAGAACTTTTCATAGCAATTGCTGCAGGCTGTCATTGTGGGTATCAAAAGTACAAGGATGGTGTGTGTGGGGGGGTGGGGGGGGGGGGGGGGACAACAAATCTGCAACCACGACATTCCAGCAAGTAATTCTATCTACATTCCAGGACCCAGGTTTACTAAAATAAAACAATTTCCTTTGATTTGCTCCTACAGTTGTATGTTTTTCATGTTGTGGAACTGACTATCAATGCATTGGCAGCTCCAGCTGAAATTAACCAAAAACATTTGAGCACTAATCGGAACCACTTCTGTCATTGATCTGGCTAGCTCAGCTGCCAGCTGAACCTTGACCTTTATCGCACAATAAGGACCAAATTGCAGAAAAGGTTCAATGGTATAGGCAAAACAAACCAATGCTGAGGGTTTTATTTTTCATCTGATGGCTGGGTTAGTCCAGATCTGACAATCATGCCTGATAGCATAACATTAGAAGCTATATCTGGTAACAACTCATAGTAGCTTGCCATGTAAACTTTAATGTGCGACAAGATTGCTAGATTGTCATCACAAAAATGATCCTATAAAAATAGACTAAAGATTCAAATTGTCACCGATTCGATACAAATTCAATGCAACGTCATTGTGTTAAATATTTTAACATACAAATAGAACGGCACCTCAGATCTAGAAAAATACTGAAATAGAGTGAACTGAAGATCGCATTGTAAACAAATGCTCGCTTCCATACTACATGCCTTCATATATCTCTACTAAATTTGGTACACCGTAAAAATATTTTCTGATATAAAAGGTCACGATGCATGATGCCCCTAAACTGACTAATCAACCACGCGCACCTGAAAGGAAATAACAGGCAGAAAAAGGATATAAAAAGGAAGCCAAAGCGACCATCACCTTGCTCGTTGCGGGCGGTGAAGAGGATGGCGCCGGTCTCGTCGCCGACAAGGCACTCTGCGATGCGGTTGGGCCGGGAGCCGACCGCTATAGAGGGGCCACCACCGACGCGGCCACGGGCGACGACGGGCGCGGAGCTGACGACCTTGACGGTGAGGGTGTGGCGGTCGTTTCCGGGGATGAGCTTATCCACCTTGGTGAAGACCGGCTTCCTCAACGCTGGCTTCTCGCCGCCCTTCGACGCCGTCGCCATGGCCGCCGCAAAGATTGGATCGACGCGAGTCTAGTGCGGTAAACCCTAGTGCGGGAGGATTAGCGGCTAGCACGAGGAGATTGGGGGAACGGGGAAGAAGAGTTGGATCTCTTGTAATGGTTTGCAGATGTGGTGGGCCCCGCTGGAATAGGCCATTTGACCCAGTTGGGCCCCACTAAGGCTCAAGTCCGCATTGTTTTATATGTTTTTTTATGATTTTCAGGAGAACAAAAATACAAATGAGGATTTTGAAGACAATTATTGCTGTTTCGAAATACTTATCACTTTATATTTCTCATCATGTTCCAACTTTAACAAATAATTTCTAAATACATTTACATTTATTTAGAAATTCATCACACACATATATATATTGTATATTTGATGAGATTTTAATGTATATTTCATGACACGGATCTATAGTAGTATCCTTTGATGGAGCATTATTTCTATTTCATGTAATTAAACATATTCAAAATTGTAATCGGCCAAAAATTTGTACAAAAAGTTATTTATGTTGTATATTTTATTATAGATTTGCTAGTTTTTCAGTTAACTAAAATTACGCATTTAATTCAGTCATATTTTTGAAACAAAGAAAATATTCTATTGGAATAATTAAAATGTATTGCAGTGCTGGAATAATTAGTTCTTAGATAGAACATTTTTATTTACATAGAGCATTTGTTTTGGCTCAAGTGAAAAAAAAAATTCTGGACATTTGGATCAATATCCAGTGACTGAAAAAGGCGACAGGGAGATTTGCAAAAATTCAGCCACCGGATATGAAGATAGCTCCACTTTATTTTGCTTAATATTACCAGGTGAAAGCCTTTCCAATGCCCTCCCTTGCAAGAAACTATAATAACGAAAGTACAAATATCATGTGTAACGTCTCTGCTCTCTGCGCAAGCATCAAAGCTTGTCCAGTATATAGCTTACCGAAAACAAAATCGAGAAAGAAAAGGATTTCAGAGGCAACACAAACATCAATACAACAGTGTCATGTTCCTAGATGTTAAGTATAACACGGACACTGCTGAATTAGTTCTTTCCATGACCACTTCGTCATTTTTCAGATGTAAGGAACTGGAATCCTATCTGGACCAGAGTTGATGTCATGCCGGAGCGTATCATATATGGCAAGAGTTATTTTGCCAACTTGTCCTGCATCGTGAAAATATTGAATGAATTAGTGGATCTCTATCACAATGTTAAGATCAAAGTGCAAGTTCATTTAAGCAATACTGTAATTCTGGACTTCAACTACCATCACCAACAGGCTGACCGTCCCACTCAACAACAGGCATAACCGGGAGCCCACTAGCCAAGAACATCATCTCCTTGCACTGCTTGGCCTCATCGGCAGAAATTCTTGCAGCCTTGACACTCTTCAGAAGGCCAGATTCAACCAACTTTGGTGCCAAGGCGAGAAGCCGCTTCGCCGTGCATCCGCTGAGGATCTTGTCGAATGCCGGCAGGACCAGTTCGCCATACTTCGTGATGAAAGCCACGTTCATTGTTGGTCCTTCAGCAACATAACCCTCCTCATCGATCCAAACGGATGAGTACGCACCTCGCTCTTCTGCTTCCATCACGGCGAGCACATTTGGAAGGTAGTTCACGCTCTTCATGCCAGCGAAAAATGGATGTTTCATTGGCACAGAAGTTGTGATCGCTTTGACGCCCTCCCTGGGTTGAAGGCTGCTGGCAGAGGTGGTGGCGGCAGTGACGATGGCGTAGAAAGCAGGCCCTGAGCAGCCCTTTGGTGAGAGCAGGAAATCTCCAGGGCCAGTGGTCAGCCAGTACTTGATTGAGCCGGTCTTGCACCCTGAAGCTGCAGTGGTCTGGATCAGAATGCTGCGCAGCGTCTCACGGGGATATGGTGTATCGATCTTTGCTTTGGATGCAGATACTAGGAGCCTATCCAGGTGTGCATCCAGTTCATACAAGCATCTGCTCAAAGCACCAGCATCATGTTTAGAAAGTGTACTGTATCATAATATGATCAAACTGTCAGATCAAAAAACACAACCCATCCGAAATTGTAGCGGTGTCAAAGACGCCATGTCCTCTGTGAACCATGTGATCATCAATCCGGATGACCATCATACATGGATCAAGTATGATGCCACCTATGACACTAGAGTACATAGCTGGGTGATGTTGCTTGGTGGATTTCCATTTCTCTTGAAGCTTTTGGAGTACCTGGAAATATTCAGAGATGGATAATAAACCCATGAACCCACTTCATCTCACAGATCCAAGATGTCTTATATATTTTTATAGTTTACAGGAATCTGGTGACCGAGACAAGGGTGCCGATATCATAAATAGAAATTGACGTTTTCTGAAACTATTGCACTATGAGTGCCTCACGGTGACCGAATACTGCGACTTTAAATTCATGTAAAGTGGAAACCGGAAACACATCAGTAAAAAATTATGAATGAATCTTCAGTTCGTTTGCGACACATAATTATACGGCTACGATAACAAATCAGAGATAAACGTAGCAAAAAGTGAAGTTCAGACGATTGGGTTTACCTGGGAGCCTGACGCATACACGGGAACCGGGTGATCCTCCCCTGAAACAGGGGAAAAAAGGGCAGAAATGATTGTTATAGCAGACCATTTTTGTTTGGAAACCAGAATCTGGAAGATGCAAACCTTGCGTCTTGTCCATCACCGCGGTAAGAAGCCAAAGAACAACGGAGGGACCTCGGCTGATATCTGAAAGAGGACGCGTCCTGCTTTGGCTTTGTAATGGCTCGTCCGAGTCAAAAGCCGGGGGCTGCCGGGCCGCAGAGAGAGGGATGGAAGGCGGCGGAATTCAGCGGAGGGACAAGAGCACAAACAAGAAGCTGGCCGGATCCCGGTAGTTTCCCATGTGCTCGGCCGCGATGTAGTGGCCGAACTCGTGGGCGCGGCGCACAGCGAACAGAGGACCCCCCACGTGTCACATGGAAAATGCAAGGAGGTTTTCTACGGAAGGGCTCAACGTGGCGTACACGTGTCGCACACAAAAGCGACTTGGGTGTGAATATGACGTCGTGGCTCAGCCACATCGCAGCATTGGACTTTTCCACACGCAGCACCTTCTTCAGCTCCCCGCACACGCACTCCCTAATCGGCTCGCCGGCGCGCCATGGCTGAGGGCATCCAAGCACGGGAGTATCCGAGTATGTACGCTTGAAGAAGTTGACTGCTCCATGAAAGACTAAATATAGGATCACTGGATTCAGCCTTAAGGGGCTAGAAACAAAGCAATGGCGAACCTTGAGCGAATAGTCAATAGGGACAACCTCACTAATACATACACAAACAGCGGTGATTCATTATTTATATGGTGTAAATTTGTGCTAGTCAGGAAGCATGGCCTTCTCTGTTGTTAATAAAGCTTCACCAATAATTCAAAGATCGTCTCATTAGACCTTGATATTTTTTTTACTAAAAGAGAGCTCCATTCATTAGGAAATAGTGTTAATACAGGGCGCGCTAGCGCTATGGCGAATAGTGTTGCGGCTACTCGTACTGGAGGGATCATTCTGATTTGGTGCCTCACTTTCCACTCTCTTTATTTGATGCACTCAGGGTAATCAAACCTCACTACAAATTCTTCTCTGCGTCTTGCCAGCTGAGCAAGTTGGTGAGCCGTCTGGTTTGTCTCCCTCTTTAATGCTTTCAAATTCGCAGTCGGGCAGAAGTCCTCCTGTCACACGTATGTCCTGTATGATTCCCGATGGCAATAGTTTGGTAGGATGGATTCTTTTTATAGTGACCGATGATAGAAAAACATCATGTGATGCAACAATATTGATGATGTTTTTGTATTAGAATGTATTATATTTTACGTTATCTTGTGACAACTTTAAGCACTTGTGTGTTGCCTTTCAACCTAAATATATGGTTAACTAGATAATTTCCCGCGCGTTGTTGTAGGATCGTCTAGTAAAATTTTGAAATTTTATTACCAGATAAAGTCAGAAAATACTAAAATCTTGCATTTTTGTTTTTGACACGGATGTGTAATATTTATTTAGAGATACATGGACACTAACACATATGTTAATATGTAAGGAGTGAAAATTTGTTCTTCAGATAATAACAAAGAATTATAATATTAGAGCTACTTGACATTTTTATTCCTGGAGTCTTCTTCACTGAAAATAGCATGCAGGTGTGGTTGTCCCTTTCGTATATAGTGAACAATGATCGAGTTTGAATATTTGGCCAGCTGCTTGGATGGGAGATAACTGAAGTAATTGAGGGAGCTGTTGCTCCCTTCCCATTTGTAGCTGTAGTATTTATTAGATATTAGTGGTTTGTTGTAAAAGTAGATAGAAAACAAAGCTAATATATATATAGTTTTACCAAGAAAAAGCTTTCTCAGAATTTGGCAGCTTTCGAAATGTTTGAGGCAATGAATATTTGGTTTGCAGAATTTGATGATGCCTGTGTTACTTCTGGAATAAGCATATCGTTGCCACTTAGCTCAGAGAGGATAGAGACGATTTTTATTGACCTTTGAAGCTTCCTGCACTTTAGCTAGCGAATATTGCTACAACTAAGAGCATCTCCAACAGACTGTATAATGTTAGCTAAAATTAGAGATTTTACCTTCTTTGTAAAAATAGAAAAGCTCAAAAAAGAATAGAGTATCCAACAGACTCTCTAAAATCTTGAGAATACGTATTCAAACAAAGTCCACGTCGGATAGAATTGTTTTTTTTTTCTCTCACGATCGACGACCCTAGCCATCGTCCCTCGACACATCCGCCTGGACACTCCAGACTCCAGAGTCCGAACCTGCAATGTGATGCTCCAGAGCCGAAGCCTTGACGCCTTCATGCGACGAAGAGGATACTCAGAGCAAACACAACAGGTAGCATCCTCCTCCTCTGTTTGCAGGGCAAGGTCATGCGTTTGGAACCTTCGTATCTACACGGCGGCGCAACCAGTGAGACGGCCAAAATGAGCTCGGATGTGCTCCTCCAGCTAGCGCCCATGGTTGAGCTGATTCGAACTCACCCGTGTCTGAAACTCTGAATCAATGTCATCCCCATCTGAGTCGAGGTCGCCCAAATCCTAATCAAACTCATCCCTATTGGAGAAGGTCCTCAAATTGATGCCAATACACGACACAACTAGAGCTTACTTCGATTACAGCACTTGTGGGCGAGCTTGCAGCCAAATCGAATTGGATTTGTTGGTCAAGGTAGAAGGGAAAAGATATAAAGTGGCAAGGAAACAAAACGCCGTCGCAGGGCTTGCTGGCGTCCTACGCTGACGCGCGCCGTGTGCGACGGCGACGAAGATAGCTTCACCATCAACGACGCCATGCGTTCGGCGTCGCTGTACCCGTGCCCTCAGCCTTCCCCTCCTCTCCCCCGCCCGAGCCACACCCTTCTCTTATCTTTGGGGCTCGGTGAATTCCGGAGACGAGGCACCCTTGTCGTATCTATGGGGCTCGGAGGCTTGTCTGGAGACGAGATCACGAAGAGGTGGAAGGAAGGAGGAGTGCTGATTGGTTGAGCGCGGGAACAGGGTGGCGCGCGTGAGAGGGATAGCGAGTGTTGTGGCCTCGGTAAAGATAGCCAGCGGAGGAGGCTGGATACCGAGCGGCGAAATTTACAGAGTATGGTAGCGATTCTGTTGGATTGGATATTTTTTTTCTGTTGTTTTTCTATATTTAGCTAGTAGTTTTGATTTACAGAGGCTATTGGAGATGCTGTAAGAGCATCTCCAAGAGACTAGGTAAAAATGAATAGCTAAAATCCTGATTTAGCTACTATGTAAAACAAAAATAATGTAAAAAAATGATCAAACCCAACAGCTTCTCTAAATTGTAATCCTCTCTATATTCAAATGGTTGTAAAAGCTGCAAATTTTGGATTTTGGGCCTTTATCTGACCTGGGTGAGTGATCACTACGGTATTCATTGTGGATGTATACATCGTACCACCGGATTGAAGAGCACCCGCCGAGGATGGCCGGCACCATGGGTGTAGAACATCACCAGTTCACCACGTTTTGCTGGTGGCTAGTTGCAGCTCGTCCCTTTTCTCTCGTCACGTACAGGTGCATGCAGCCCTGATCGTGTTCTTCTCCATATCTGCAATATCAAAAGCATTCGCTTGACATGAATACAGAGTTTATCGGACATAATCGTTTTTTTTTTATTTGCTCGATCTACGATCCAGTCGATCGTCCCGCCGCCGCCTAAACACTCCATCGATGACGTAACCTTCGATTGCCTGCTCAAATGATGAGGCCGTTCCTCCATTCGATTGCCTGGATCGCGTCCGCGGGGAGCAGGGACGGTCAGTCAGCACCGTAGGGCAGACACGGCTTAGGCGCCGCAGAAGAGGGCCAGCCCGCCACAGATCGCCACGGGAGGGTCAGGACACAATCCAGGGTGCCACAGGGATGTCTTGGTCAAGCGCATGCGACCTGCGAGGATGGACCTGGCGGCGGCGACTTTGTCCTTCAGTGCAGCACGGTCTTTGCTATGGAAATGGTAGAGGAGCGTGCGGGGAAGAAGGAAGATGCGCGGGAGAAGAAATTTGAGAGAGGGAATGGGCGGTAGCGCGAGAGGCGGGGTGATGGCGAGCGTCGTGTCCTCGGCAAATATGACCAGCGGGAAAGCTGGGATAGCGAGCAGCAAAAATTGCAGAGCAGGTTACAGAGTCTGTTGGATAAAAAAATTTAATTTTTTTTTCTATATTTAGCTAGCACATCTAATTTACAGAGTCTGTTGGAGATGCTGTAAGCCCTCTTTTTTATTTTGCAAGGACAACAGCCTCCTCGAGTGCTTTGCCATGTTCAGAGCATTTTCAAGAGAGCTCTATGAACTCTTTCTAAATTAAATTAATGAGATTTAATCTAAAAAATCATCTTCAACAGCTCCTCAAAACAACTCACAAATTTATTATCTCTCTAAATTCTCTTTATTTGTAGCTAGAAATGTGGGATAAATTAGGAGCCCCAATCCTTATATTTACAAGAGAATTAATGTTGTTGTGGTCTCATATTCTGACGTGGATCAATCAAAATTTTTATGATCTATTTTTAGAGAGAACTATTAGATGAGACAAGAAAAATTCTTCCTAATAATTTTTAGGCTGTTACTAAAAATATTTTTTTGGGATTAATTATTTGGGAAGCTTTTAGAGATGCTCTCACCCTAGTTCCCTGGTAACATTGACTTGTTATCAATTATGTATAGGATAAATAATTGAATATGAAAAATAATGCAACTGTAATGAAAAGAAATATGCCTGAAGCAACCTGTGTTTCTGTTTCCATTGATTCATTCTGTCTTTGTGACGGTGGTCATTAGCGGTGTTGCAGTCAGTCTAAGCAACCAAAACATGTGATGGATGACATTGTGGCTGTCTGTGACCTAGTCGAGAACATGAAGAATTCTCCCCATGATACATTCTACTGAGACTTACAATTGCAAAAGTAGTAGACCAAGTTAATGTAAAATTGCAGCAGTTGATAGGATAGAGCAGACAATAATTGGTGATGCAAAGCAACCAAATAAGGAAGTCAACTGGGCACCGAAATATATTTTATAGTTAAAATACGAGGACAACAAAATGATTGCTAGAAGTAACAGATATTGATTAAAGCATAGACTTTTGAGTTTTTTTTCTACCTGAATGACCAAAGAATTCCAAAAGTGCTCTATATCCAGAGGGGAACTCAACTCAAACAAACCTGGAAATATGCATAGGAAACTGAAAATTAATTTAGGAACCACGTACACCTGCAGATAAGTTTGTAAGGGACAATTCATCGAGCAGTTTGGATGTCTGATTGACAATCAGTGAATAAAAGAATTGATATGGAAGAAAATGAAGAACATGTTTGATTAGAATGCTAAATACAAAGGAGCATAAGAACGGCAATGGCAAATCTGCAGGCGTAGGACAGTAGCAAGATAGGATTCGTAATGTGAGAGTGGAACTTCCGAATTTGTAGGAGCCGTAGTATGAGCGATTGATGACGATAAATGTCATTGGCGAAAATAAATCTGATGGTATCTTAATTGGATCTACATGGGACGTCCAATCCTCTATCCCTAGTACCATTTGCAGTGAAACATGAGTAAAGAACATGGACGGAGAAGAAGGAATATCTGGTTGTAAAGGCACCGTTGATGGGGACGGCTACATGCCGGGGGTGATCGTGGGCGTGGTTGGGGCTGATCCGTGGGCGTGGCTTGCCTGTTCCGGTGCACAATTGATGGAGCTGGGGGCTCATTTCACACGCCATTGATGCATGAGTAAAGAAGAGGGCGGAGAAGGAGGAATTCTTGTTGTTTCTGCAATAGTTGCAAGGCAAGAATTCCTCAGTGCAGGAAAACAAATTGAAAACTCTGAATGAATAGAAGGAGTTACCTAACAGAGCAGATGAGCAACAATGGCAACCTGCAAGAGTAGAAAAGTAGAAAATAAAATGGCTAAACAACAGGGTGCAAGGGAGTGGACAACGTCAAAATCTCAGGATGCGTAGCATGTGTGATTAGTGAGGATTAACGTCAAAATCTCAGGACGCGTAACATGTGTGATTAGTGAGGATTAATGTCATTAGGCTGGATGCCCAATCGTCCATCACCTGTAACGACATCTATAGTGAAGGCTGAGTAAAGAGGAGGAGGGAGGGGAGAGGAGGCGGAGGCGGAGGAACCACTGTTTGTGGCTTCGTTATGGTGTGTTTGGTTTCGGATCAAAGTGGGATAGGACGGGGTCATCCTGTTTTCTACTTTTCTGGCCTCTGCTGCTGTTTGATTGAAAGTATGGGACGAGCCATGTTTTCTGTTTGATACGAGAGATAAATAAGAGACGAGGCCGCTCCATTCATTATTTGGATGGATAAATTTGGATGAACGAGACGCACGAGCAGCGGTGGCGCGCAGGCCAGGCGAGAGAAAAAATTCATACAAATAAACCATATTTCAAATATATAATGAGCAACTTTATTCTTTTAGAGAAAAAAATACATACATCGTTGGGCACTTGGGCCTCAGCAATCAAAATCATTGTTGGGCCTCAACAACAATTGGAGTTAAATGGCCCATGGCCCACATCAGCATACCCCTCGGCTTTCTTCCTCCCCATTCCGTTCTTCCTCACGTGAGCAAGCAACAAGCAATGGCAGCCATGGCTAAAAATTATAGCATGCTACACAGGAGAACTGGGTGAGCGATAGAGAAAAGGAGGGTCACGAAGGTGAGCGCAGCGGCTCGTGCGTCTCACGTGTGGCGCGAGGCGAGTAGGGGCCGCGCCATCCCCTCATTTTCGAGGGATCGGGCGGCCACCGAATCTGGGCAAATATTCGCCTGGTGGCTTCCCCGTCCCTATCTGACCCCAGTCCAAACACCAGAAAAATAGTGGCCGCCCCCTCCCATCCCTTCTCATCCATCATACCAAAGGGTTGGTTGCAGTTTTTACATTGAGAGCCATTGATTTGGGGGGCGCCATTGATGGTGGCATGGGTTTGATTGAATCCTGCCATTGTTGTTCCGTGGTGGAGAAGAGAATGGTGGAGAAGATGCAAAACCATCGGTTGTGATTAGATTTTATCTGTGGATCCGACTGTGGAAAATAAAAGACGACGTTTGAGAGAAATAGTCATTAAGGATTGTTAGTGGGTTGTATTTTTAAAAGATATGTAGATATGAATGTGATATGTTAGCCAATGTAAGGAATTATTGCATTATGTTTTGTGTGCCTGAACATTGTGTCTTGTGTGGCTGGATAATAGTGAATTATGTTTTGATTATTTGAATTGTGGTCGGCTGATAGTTGGTCGGTAATTTTGATTTTTTTTTAATTTTTTGACAACTGATAGTTGGTCGGTAATTTTGATTACTTGAATTTGTTGGTGACTGATGGTTGGTCGGTAGTTTGACTTATACCGACTTACCGTATGTCGGCAAATATTTCGCTTTTCCAACCCACACTAGGTCGGTGAAATATAGGTTGGTCGGTAAACGTTTTTCAACACCATTAATACCGACCGACTATAGGTCAATAAAGCTCTTTACTATGGTCACTGAAACCGCGTTTACCGACTAACCATAGATCACCTATATCATGGTGGAGTGTTTTATTCTAGTTTAAAATTTTTTATAACCGTGTACATGAAGTTTCATTCTCATGAACTGTTTTCTCTTCTCTTTATTAATTTCATGTCACATCACCAATTATGCTTATGTGACATGTCACATCACCAGTTATGCTTATATGACATATTATTTAATGAGAATAAAACTCAAATGAAACTACCGCTAGAAGAGCAAGCAGACCTGTTGTGGTTAAGTTATACTATCTTTAAGTATGACCAGTTAAATATATGTGTAATTGTGTATTATGATTACTTTTTAATACACAATTGTAACTTGATTACTATTAACTTTTTATATGAAGGTAATCTCTACAATCAATTAATTTAGGTGTGATCATCCACTTCGTGTTCATAAAGTTATTAGAGATTGAATTCAAGCCGATTTCGTACCTTCTATATTAAGCACCAATTTTTAAAAACCATAACTCTCGTGTGACACGGTGTTCAAATAAGACAAACACGAACTCTATCTTATATCTCTCGAAATATTCTACAACTTTGATATTCAATGAATCTACAGATTCGGCCGTCTTTGTGTCCAAATATGCGATACAAAAATATTTATTCCGATTCAGACTACTTTGCGCAGGTCTTTTTCCGGGACCTATATCTCATAGCTCCAGAGTCCAAATAATATGATACATATATGTTCCAGAAAGCTCTCGACCAGATCTACAACTTTCATAGTCAAACTTTTCCTATTAGAACAAACTTTCACCGTGCCACAATGCAGCATTATTTTTGGACTGTGTAAATTGATCTTTCTTTCCAGATAAACATTCTAGAAATCCTTAAACATTAGACCATAATCTTAGACTTGCATGTTAGGCTTCATGAACATCCAGGGATGTTTTATAGGTATCATGCACTTGTAGGAAGTCCTCCTTGCATGACGAGTCGGGCTTTATATCACTACTTCTCATCTTTGAGTCTTTTTAGTGTTATTTCATCTAATTTTGCAATGTAGCACTCAAACAATACTACATGTGAAAATCGTTAATATTAGAGTTAAAAATATATTTATAATGAGAATATAATAAAAAAATAGTTACTTTTGACATATAAAATGATATACTAAAAAGCACCAACAATAATATAAATCTGATCTTTTATGTAAAAAATATCAATAATACTATATATATAATAATTATATTGTGTAAATAATTTTTTATTTAAATCATATACAGTGTTTTATTTTTCTTAAGCCTGTAACAAGGCACAAGCACTTTGCTAGTTACTATATAGTTTAAATATAGGATCCAAGTTAGAAGTCTTCCCTGGATAAATTTTAATGAGATGAAAATTAAGGAAGAATATAACGAGACTAGTCCACACAATTTTTTGGTCTAGTAGCACTACAACAAAAAAGACCTCTAGCGGCGGGCAGAAAGTCATTGTAGCGGCAGGTCGGCCGACCCATCACTACACAAATGCAGCTAAAAATAAAAGACTATAGCGACGGTTGTCCTGAGAACGGAACAAACCGCCACAACAGCCGAAATAGTAGCGACGGGTGACATCTTCACCCACCATTACCCTTGGATCCGAAAAACAAAAAAAAAAGCCCGCCTGGCCCATGCCAGGCCCATTGTGGATCTGCGGCAGGTGCTCGTGCCCGTCGCCCTCCGGCTGGATCTGCCGCCGCGCCACCCTAGATCACTCCAGGCCCACGCCGTGGAGGAGGAGGTCGCTAACTTGGATCTACGTGAGGGGATGTGCTCGCGGAAGACGCCCTGGGGCCAGATCTTGCCACCCCGATGCCAGATCCCGGCACCCCAAAATGAGATCTCCCGTCGCCAGCCGCCTGGCCGACAGAAGGAGGGGCCGCTCTCCTCGATGCCACCACTGCTCGTGGACGAGGACCCGGATCTGCTCCGAGCCATCGTTGTCACTTTTGGAGGTCGCGGAGAGGAGGCCCGGATTTGCTCAGAGAGAGGAGGGAGGAGGCGAGGGGCGTCGCCGCCTCTGGAGGCCGACGTCCCACCCACCGCCGCCTCTGGAGGCCGTCGCAAAGAGAGAGGAGGGAGGAGGCCAGGGCTGCCATGGAGGCCGTCGCTCCGCCCGCCCGCCGCCTCTGGAGGCCGTCGCCCTGCCCGCCCGCCGCCTCTCGCGTCGTCGCGGCCGCCTCCCGCCATCACGGCCGCCGTGGTCGGGGGAGATAGAGGCGGCGCTCTGGGGAGAGAGTTGCTCGGGAGAGAGAGGCGCTTGAGAGAGAGAGAGGAGAGAGAGAGAGAGAGACGATGGCTGAGTAAGGAGGGAGGGAGTGTGGGTGGCCTCTAACCGGTTAGGGTTAGAGGATTTATATGGGAGACGGGGAAAGATGGAGTGGGCCGCGGGTGGAAGTGGGCTTTAGTGGCGATCCGCGTTTTGGGCCGCCGGCGGGTGACATTTTGGCCCGCCGCTACAAATACTTCTTCAATTATAGCGGCGAGTTTCTTTTAGATTGCAGCTACGGGAGTTTGGATTGCGTCGCTACAGGCTTTTTTTGTTGTAGTGTAGTCTAGTTATATATAACAATACAAAAAAAGAATGCGTCTAGATATTCTTAGGTGAAAGCAGATCTAAATTAGCTCACCTAACTGCCTAAATCTCTCCACTGAAGCTGACAGATGCACAGAGTTAGTATTATCGTTAAGAAAAAAGGCGCTGTTGTACTTGTACCAAATCTTTGACACATAACACGCCGTATGCCATTGTCGGCAATCTTCAAACACGGAGTGAATGCTCCCAGCACTAATAAGATCAGAAAATTACAGTTTATAAGTGTATAACCAAGTGCACCGGCCGATTTGTGCCAACAGCATGCCAGCTTCACTGAATTGATGCAGGATCACAAGCCAATTGAACATAACGAAAAAAACAGGTCTCGCGCAGACAGTGTCCATCTCTATAAATAAAATCACAAGAATTTAATTATAGGCGAAAAAAATTAGCTGATTACGAGATACAACGATCGAGGTATCATCACGACGTTAACCATCTAATAGTGGCACGAGCACAGTGGTTCGGCCAGTTCGTGGAGGGAGTACATGATGATGAGGAAGTAGACGACCAGCGCAACGAAGCCAGCGATCAGCGCCCCCATCACGCGGTTGCAGTATTCATGTACCTGCACGCAAATCGGGAGCCACCCGGCGTGCGTGTTGCCGTTCTTTCCCACTTCCGATAGCGCGCCGGTGGCAGCCACGGCGCCCGTGAGCACCATCCCTATTATCTGCATTGCATTTGTTCATGGACATCAAATGAGCACCAAATGAGTGTCACAATGCAACTGTGTTTGCATATTTGCCGAACGAAGATGCCTCTCTCTTAATTAGTCTTACCACATCACTCATGAGCACCAATCTCGAGGCGGTGCTCCCCGGCCGCACGAAGACGACGAGCAGACTGTAGGCGCACGCGACGGCGAAAGCCACCACGAAGAATCTGCAAAAAAAAAAAGAAAAAAGAAAGATGTAAGATCGATCTCTATAACAGAAGATGTCAATATTGCATAGTGACATAAGTTAGCTAGCTTACATAAATGATGGGGTGTAGGAATATTTGGCTTCCATCTCCAGGCCGAAGAAGCTGGTGGTCTCATGACTGGTTACCATGATTATCGCTGCAGCCGCTGCCGCGGCGGCGGCGGTGAGCCTGAGCACGATCGAGATGAGCCTTTGCACTTTGGCCATTTTGCTTCCTCGGTGACTCTGGCACTCTGTTATTCAGCTAGCTGCTGCCTATAGCGTCATCTAATTAAGGGAGGGCAAATAATAGGAGAGCCCTAAGATGTTTTGGGGTGTGTTATTAAATACCTGCACCGGTTGTTTCTGGTAGTTTTGGTAGTTCAGCTGTGTGGAGAAAACAGGGAGAGAAGGAACCTAAGCCGTATTTTGGTGGGAGCAGGTTTTGCCGGTAAGCGACTTTCGCTTAAAATTGTGCCCATTCTGCATGCTTTCTAGTTCAACCATGTCACCGTTACAATTGGCAGTTGCTACCAAGTACCAAGACAGTTGGGCAACCTGAGAAAATTCTAGGACTTGATTCTTTGTTTTTTTTTATTGCCCGGAGAAAGCGAGAGATTCTGGGACTTGTTTTGTCGGCAGTGATGGTGCTACAAAGACCTCGTGTGGCGTTAAATACACCGAGCTTTGATTTGATGAATTCCAGTCTCTTCCGGGTCAAGCAATTTGGTCATTGTCTAGCACTTGTTTATATTAATGCAAAAACACGGCTTCTTTTTATACTATAAACAAGAAAAATGAAATATCATTTGCCCAGATAAGGATTACGGAGATCTGCAATGGCAGGGATTTCTTAAGCAAAAATAAATAACTTGTTTTGTCGGCACTGGTTGGTGCTACAAAAATCTTCTGCGTGGTGCTAAACACCAGGCTTTGTTTGTTTCTAACCATTTCATGAATTCATTATTTTCCCGGGCAAGCAATGATCATTGTTTTACCACTCTTTTCATTAAGATAAACAAAGGGGCCTTCATTTTATATTCCTAAGAAGTAATCTTCCATATTTTCATAGGAAACTGAAAAAAATGTTTCACCCGGAAAAGGTATTACAGAGGCCAAGTGTTTCACATCAAACATGGAGAATAACTTTGAACCTTAGTATCTAAAGATAGTGCGATGCAACAATTTCTATCGTCATGGAGAATTTCAAATAAACAATTTGTTAAACAGAAGTATTTTACATGCAACAATCTTTGAACATGGAGAATAACTTTGAATTTCTATGTCGAACATGATCTCAGAAATATGGATTAATCCATGGAAATGTCTGGAGATTTTCAAATAAGCAGTAATTATTTGCTTATTTGAAAATTCCAACAAGAAGTACAACAAGAATGTTTGAAAGTTTATTAATAATAAGTATACTAGACTTAACTTATTTGTATACATATTTCATGGACAGTATCCTCTAGTTCCTTACATAGCATGTAAAGTACTTACGGAGGAAATAAAAAGAAATAGCTGTTGCCTTTCAAACTCAAGCAGCTCACTAAGTATTAGCACCAGAATAAAAGAGCATCAGAAGAATTTATGCAAGTATTTCAACATTCAAGTATCAACCCGTGCTGCCACAAGAACTACCGATATTCACAGCAATATCAGTGACCAATAGCCTCAGAGCATTGCTACCAGATAGCAAGAAGATCTCCATGCATTCTGCCAAGTCTGCGTTGCAAGTCAGATTCACCCAATCATTATCATCGTCAAGATACTTTATATCAAAAACGCCAACATCCATGTGTATTCTTTTGGCAACCTCATCTTTCAAAGTGACAATGCTTCCAGACAGCCGGAAGCGAAATCTTAATATGTCTTCCTTATAACGTGCCTTTACTGTTACGATCTCTGAATTTTGTACCAACATCAGATTACCTGTACGGACTACAGTAGGTTGAGTAACTGTGGAAATTGTGTGATTTCTGAAATCTTGGGAGCATTCAGAATCCTTGATAAATAGCCTTTGAAGTGTGTTCTGTTCTTGAGATGGGTGTTCTTTGAACTCATCTGGTTTATTCCTGTTTTGTTGTGGTTTTGAAAGTGTTAGAACTACTGTGTCAAGGCCCTCATGGCAGCTTTCTTCTGATGTCTCTAGATGTGCACTAGGCTCTACAGATGAACTTCTCATGTAAGAAGCTTTGATTGCTTCCACCTGGCTGCTGATATCTACTAGAGGTTTTTGTCGTGGTTCAAGTGTGCCTAGGTGGAGATCATTTTCTAGTGGCTTATTATGTGAGGATGAACCATTATATTCTTGAGCAAAAGGAATGGATAGAGTAACCTTATTTTGCCTTTCGTTCTCTATATTGAGAGTGCTGAGTTGATGGTAAGAAACAGGAACATGACACTTGATAGATGTGAGATTAAATGCACTCTCAGGCCCTTCAACAGACTCGATCACCTTCTTTAGTTTGGAAATAGACCGGTTAACCTTCCTGATTTGGCGTGATGGCCACCGAGAAATCCCATGTTGCCTGCAAATGCGCTTCATTGTTGTAGGACACACTGCCAAAAGAAAGAAAGAGTTGTAGTAAGAGTTGACCTCACTGATGCTTATAATTTTGATGTGAGGAGGGACTCCCATCAAGTATGAGCATGAGTTGGTGGAAGATGAGTTGTGCAAAAAATAAAGTTAACCAGATCATAATCAAGAGAAACAAAACGAGCCATAAGTACCAAATAATTTATGAAATCTCTGTTGATCAGTTCCCTACTACTTTATAATTGCAAACACCTCTTTGTTAAAATGCAGCCCAACAGCGAAAGGGCCTTCAGCATAGTGGTTGGCGCTTCCGAGTAGCACTCAAGGTTAACATAACCAGCTGGGCCGGTACAACCGGCCGAGCCCGGTTCACCGGTTAACCGGTATAACTGGTCGGTTAACCGGACAAAACTCGTTTTGGTTGGCGCAGGGTCGGCGGCCGGTTAACCAGTCGGTTACATCGGTTAACCGGCCGGTTATTCCGGTTAACCGGTCGGTTTGATCGGTTTTAGTGATATATGTTGAATATATATTTTAAAATTAAAAAATATCGGTTTTTGAGCGGTTTCACCGGTTAACCGGTCGGTTATTCCGGTTAACCAGCTAGTTACATCGGTTTTGACTAATTCGAATTTTTTTGAATTTTGAAAATTTTTGAACTATAACCGGGGGTTAACCGGCCGACCGGGGTAACCGGCCCGGACCGGTTTTCCGGTTAACCGGCCGGTTAACCCCGGCTATTTCAACACTGGTAGCACCTCTCAGGTCCCAGGTTCGATCCCCAGAGGGGACGAATTATGACCTGGGTTAAAAAAATCCCCTCGCCTCTCCGCAATCTCAAAGCACGAGTTAAGGCCCGGTCCGGTCGCGGGTAACAGTGCTAAGCGCCGGCCCGGTTCTCACAGGGATCACGTGGCCCTCGTGTAAGGGACGGAGAGGGGTTCGGGGGTTTTCTCGGCCTGCGTGAGAAGGTCTTCATCTTAGTGCAATACCTCGGGGGTGGTCTTACCCTCAGTGGGTCGAGTTTTTTTAAATGCAGCCCAACTAACACATTATTGTTGAATGTATTACAAAAACATATGCAACTGCAGATACTGTACTATCTTGCCAGTAAATTAGACATGATATACTTACACCAAAACAATAGAAATTTAACCATATACTATGTCAGCCACCCAAAAGTACAAGAATAGCTGGAGAAAATCCAGATCCTATGTTTGTAAGTTTCACACACGTGATTAATAGGTCACAATCAACCTTAAAATCTTTAGGTTAAAAAAAACAATAGTAAAAATTGTAATCATCAGTACTTTCATTGATCACACAAGGGGACTATCATTCACCATAAGCCTCTATAAACAGATAGTGTTTCTCACAAGAGTGCTTTAAATCAAATGATGCTTACCTCCAAGACTTTTGGCTGCACTTTTCAAGCTTCCAGAAAAGTACTGTTGAATAACGTCTAAACTGATCTTTTTTTCTGCTTTTCCTCTTCTCCTACCCAAATGTTTGTTATTTAGATCAACCAATGAAGAATCTGAGGTACAATCACTCCTTCCAGAAAATAGTTTGCCAATGCCTTTGGACTTATTTTCTGGTAGCAGATGCTTTTTATATTCTATTGAAGATTTGACTTTCCTGCTGTCAGGCTCTTGGATTGTGTGTATGTCACTCTCATGTGACGGATGAATAGCACTTTTGAGGTTCATATATCGTGCATGTGTGTTGTCTTCATAATCAATTACAGTAATAGCATCAACTTGAAGATAAGCTTCACTTGAGCCATCATCACTGGCTACTTGTAAACTACGAAGATGCTGTCTCAACAGAGCTAAGATAGATTCCAAAAGAAGCTTTTGCTCATCATCATATCTGCAATCAGGTGGCAGGAAAAACTCTAATACGTAGTCATCATTTCCAATATAAGCGCTTTGCAGGCATACTGAAAAACACCCAGATAACCCGAACATACGAGCATAGTGCACAAGGGGATACTCCACTTTAGAAAATCTAGTGATATCCCTTGAAAAACATGGTCTACGCAAGATGATTGCCTTTCCAGACACACCTTGTCCCTTCTGAAGGTGGTGTTCCACACATGCATCTCGGAAGCCCCACATGCGAGCATCAACAACATTGAAGGCAACATCACTGGTTAACATGCAGGATTCCTGTACACAACTCCTGTGAATGTTTATGTGGCCGTTCCTTGCACGATGACAATGTGTCAGTAAATTTTGATACTTACAAGGAACCCATGTTTGAGCTAAGGGCAGTTTGAACTTCTCACAAGTTACTGTCAAAGTTTCTAGTATCTCCACGAGAGCAACTTGATGGCGTTCATTACATATCTTGAGAAAAGAAAAAGAGAAAGTAAGCACTCAGAATAGAGAGGAAATGATCTTGTCAAATTGGAATTGTTGATTTAGTACCAGGACATATGGATGTTCGACAACATCAGTGTTTGTAAGATTCACGGCCTGCAGATCACAGAAATTTAATTAAAAATATGTAGCAGAAAAAATATGTACTGTGTTCGCAGCATATTATCATTTTCTACCAGTAAAGGGAAAACTGATCTAACCTCAAGAGCTTTGTGGACTTTATCAACCTCACTTGTATAATTTACTTTCTTTGACGTCATTATAAGTTCAACCACAGCAATACATGATTTCAGAGAAGGATCAAAAACAGGAAAAGCGATGGTGCCATGAACATTATAATTTATCGCATGGTTAAGCCTTGCAAACTCCGTACTGCTATAGTACTGCACATTGGGAGTCCACTCAGGTACCCTCTGCTTGAATACCCGTCCAGGTAGGCCCAGATCTTGGACACTGTCCCCATCTGCAGAGAAGGTGTACATCATGGATACAGCCCTGTACTGAACGAGCCTGATACTCCGTTGGTCAAGCACAAACGGCTGTCCTGATGTACTTAGCATGTAACGATCTCCATTTCTGATGGGTGCCCAAACCTGAACGAGCAAGTCCTGATTGGTAGATTCCTTGAGGTACCTGAGAGCTACTGTGAGCCTTTGCTTCAAGAAAAAAGAGGTATCGGAACAATGCTCAACCAGGGAAAGATGGACCTGGCATTTACCATTAAAATACTTGCCTCCTTCATTTGTTTCCCAATTCCCTACACAAGACAAGATAATTCAGAGTTCATTCTCGATAATCTATAAATATCTAACTTCTGAAAAAGAGCATCACTGGTTCTGTGGAAAATGCATTTTGCATATGCAAATGGTTTTCAGCATCCATCGAGTTAATTAGTACCAATTCAAGGGGAAAAAACTACGCAAAGCGAATATCGTTGCGTATTTTCCTTATCCAGGACCAGTTGACCATATCACGAGCATATAAAATATAATGAAACGTGACACAGGGCCCTGCCGGAAAGGATAAGTTCATGCGCACAAGAAATGTGGTGTTAACAACTACGTTGGATGAACCTTCTAGATTGTCGTCACAACCCATCATCCAAAATCTACTAGCAAATGGCCAAGATCACAATGTAAAATAAGGGCTCTACGCCTCGCAGTGGAATCCAGTTCACAATCAACCAGTTTTTATTTTATTTTATTTTTATTTAAGGAATGGCACCAACCAATTTTGACCACAGGCGCATAGAAAACTCTTTTTTTTTTCTTTTTTTTTTTTGAGGGCAGGCGCATAGAAAACTCTGAAAGGCAGAAGCATCACACCGCACCACGCCAGGTCAACAACAAAAAAACTGCCCTCTTGACACCAACCAGCCAATCCAAACAAGGCAAAAAAATGATACGAATCGACATCGCAACAAGGCACAAGGGGCAGGTCACTGTCGCGAAATCTTGCGCTAATCGCCGCCATGTCGCAGGAACAATCGAACCTCAACAAAACATCAGATTGCCGTCGCAATCACAGGACCCTCGAGCGAATCGCAGAAACTGTAGAACGGCGAAACCAATGGTCGGATTGAGGGAACCCTCACCGATAGACGCTCCCAGGTCGTCGTCGTCGAGGTGGGTCGTGTCCGGCGGCGTGGACGGATGCTGCTTGTTGTCTCCGCACGGCCACGGCGACGGTAGAGGTGGGGACGCGGCCGAGAGGAGGAGCGACGTGGACATGGCGTCGAACATCCACGCGTCTCCAGTGTCGGAGGAGTCGAGCTCCATTTGCCGGGTCAGGTGCAGCGGCGGCGGGCTGTGGAGAGGAGAGAGGAGGGAATTTGGCGCGGGACGAGGAGCCTAGCAGGAGGTTATGGTTTAGGCAGACAAGTATTACATCTGAGGCATCGAGCTGAGGAGATTATGGTACTCAGTAGTGCTTCTGCCACTAAGCATGATCTTTATTTATACAGAAACTTGTTTGTTTTGGTTTTGATTTCTACAATGGTAACCTTTTAACTTTTATAATTGAAATATGTGACGGGTATCTCAATCCTAGGTTTGTCCGGATTTTCTATTTTTAGTAATGAATAATTTCCGATTTCTAAAATTAATAATTTATTGTCAAAATCTAATCTAATTAATTGAAGTGGAGTCCTCCGCCCACCCCTATTCTGCCTGTTTTATATTCGGACGTGTTTTGTATCAGTATCGTCTATGTCGTAACTCGTATCAACTTCTCTTTGCCAGTTCACGTTGTGTTTGTTGCCATACGAGAAAAGAGAGTCACCCAGCGCCGTGATTTCGATCGTTCATCAGGTCTGACAAAACATGGGCTTTAAACAAGTCGTTTCACTCACCGGCGTTTGACGCACAAAGAGAAAACAGACGGCGATGGTCATTCCTCGGTATCCTGGACACTAGCGTTTGGTGGTCAGGTCCAGTTACAACTGCATTTTCTTTGTACAGGGTACAGTAGCAGATTGATGCCGATTTGAGGATATTAGGCACCGAATCTGAGTAGGCCATTGAAATAAAGTCTCAATAACTTATTAATTAAGGTGCGTTCGTCTACTTCGTGTCCACAAAGTTAGAGATTGAATCCAAGTCAGTTTTATATCTTCCATATTAAGCACCGAATTTCAAAAATCATAACTTTCTTGTCCGAAGTTCAAATGAAACAAACTCGGACTCTATATCGTAACTCTTAAAATGTTCTACAACTTTGGTATTCAATGAATTCACAGATTCGAAAGTATTTGTGTTCAAATATATGATGCAAATATATCTGTTTCGATTTGGGCTCCTCTACGCACGGCTTCTTGCAGGGCCTATATTCATAGCTCCGGAGTCCAAATAATATAATACATATATGTTCCAAAAAGCTCTCGAGGAGATCTACAACTTTCATAGTAACACTTTTCCAATTGAAACACGTTTTGAAGTCAAAAATCACGATATAATACAATATTATTTCTGGATTGCATAAATTGTTTTTTCTTTTCGGATAAATCTTCTAGAAATTCTTAGTAATTGGGTCACGACCTTGGACTTGCATGTTGTGTTTCATGTATGTACAGAGGTATATTGTAGGTGCCATGGGCTTGTGGGAAATCCAAAGTCGGGCTTCATATCGCTACTTCTCATCTTTGAACCTTTTTAGTGTTATTTCATCTAATTCTACAACATCTCAAATAATATTACATGTCGAAATCATCAACATTAGAGATAAAAAAACATATTTATGATGAGAATATGGTAAAAAATGTAAGAAAATGATTGCTTCTGCATATAAAATGGTACACTAAGAAGCATCAACAGTAAGATAAATATGATCTTTCATGTAAAAATATCGATAATACTATATATATTTAATAAATATATTATGTAAATGATTTTTATTTAAATTATATAGAGTATTTTATTTTTTTAAGTCCGTCGCAACGCACGGACACTTTGCTAGTTTTAAAAATAATAAGTACGTTGTTGTTACTAGTGTCCAGGGTCTACGTCCCCGTCGGCTTCCTCGGTCTCAGCCCCTCAAAGACGAGATTTTTGCTATTTCGACCACGAAATCAACGGGCTTCGTTAAAATGACCTCCAAATCGTGGATTTCTCTAAAACGACCACAAAACCATTACCTTTACTGTAAAATAACCATGAGATATTTTTTTAACCAAAATACCCTCAAGTTTCTTCTTCCTCATCCTTCTCTCCTTTTCTCTCTCCTAATCCATCTGACCTCGTCGGCCGGTCGAGACGCGCGTCGTTGCTCGTCTCCAGGAGCGGCGTGGCGCGACGCTGCGCGCAGGTGAGGCGGAGGAGGGGGGGGGGGGGGGCGCAGGGAGCAGCGTACGGGGGCGACGCGCGGGGGAGGCATATGGGGGCGGCGGCGTCGGACGGGGATGGCGGCACGCAGAGCCAACTATCGTGGGACGCGGTCGGCGGCATTCGGGAAAGGCGGACGGGGGCAGCCATGTGCGAGGGAGGCGGATGAGGCGACGCACGTGGCCGGTGGCGTGCGGGGGAGGCGGATGGGGCGGCATGCGGGGGAGGCAAACGGGGGTGGCGCCGGCGGACAGGGACGGCGGCGTGCGGGGGAGACGAACGGGGCGGCGCGCGGGGCCGGCGGCATGTGGGGGAGGTGGAGGGGCTAACGTGCGTGGCCGGCGGCCGGCAGACTAGACGGAGTGTTCGGAATAGAGAGAGGAGAGGAGAGAGAGGGAGGGAGGAAGAAGAAAGCTAGGGCATTTTGGTCTAAAAAATACGTCACGTTCATTTTACAATAGAGACAATGGTTTTGTGGTTGTTTTAGAGAAGACCGTGGTTTGGAGGCCATTTTAACGAAGTCCGTTGGTTTCGTAGTTGAAATAGCAAAAATCTGGGGATAAGACGCTATGTTCTCTCAGCCGCATGATTGATTTAGGGGCTGTTCGTTTCTAATTGCTAAAAGACTAAAACTAAACTTTAGTTCAAATTTCAGCTATAGGAAAACAAACGAAAGAGTTAAAACTAGAGCTAAAATTTAACTCTAGAGATAAAAAAAGATTAAAAATAGAAGTAAACTTTAGCTCTTTAAGGAGCGCTAAATTTTAGCTCAAATTTTAGGAGCTAAATTAGCTCTTAACACCCCCTTAATCGAATCGGACGCTCGGCAGTGCGACTGCTCCGTCGACTGCCGACGATCCGAATCCCCTTTCTTCCACCTTGTTTGTTATCTTGGCTTCGTTTGTAGCGGAAGGATAAGGACCGAACCAAGAAACCCTCGGAGGAGGAGGAAGCCGTGCGTCATGGTGAGATCTGTCCCGTAATCCGACCAAAGCACTTTATTTTTCTGCTCTCAGCGAACCTCGTGATTCTCCGCTCAATCGAACTCGTATTCCTCGTGTGATTTTTCAGTCGGCGCTGTTCAACTTCAATTCCTTCCTGACCGTAGTGCTGCTGGTGATCTGCACCTGCACCTACATCAAGACGCAGTTCCCGGCTATCCTCAACGACCGCACTGGGTAATTTTGCTTTTCCATTCTCTTCGCTCCCTTATCGAGTTATAACTTTTTGGGGGGAATCAGTCATGCGCGGCCGATTTCCAGTTTTCTTTTGTAAAAGGCTAAAATTGGAGAGTCAAAATCATTGTGAAGAGTTAAGCAATGTAGTTGCTGTGAAATCTGGTCTATGGTACCTTTTTAGTTTCAAACAGCATAAGCAGTGGGACACCCGGCCATGCTGCAGTTTAGATCCAGAGTTTGTTCCAACCTCTTTATATGGATGATGAAGCCGATCATTGAAGAATCAAAAAACTAATTTACTTTGTCATAGGCATATACGTTCTTCAAATCAACATGTTTGTAGCAGTAATACATTGAATTTTGTTATGCCTGTAGTACTTGCAATTGTAATGTCCTGCTGCCCATGGACTAAATGTGCTTCTTCATTAGTTACTTTTTTTGTACAGAGTTGCTATTTAGGCCATGTTTGGATATCATGGTTTTTGAAAAAACCATAGTATTGAGAAACCATGGTTTTAAAAACTAGAGCTAGCTAATACCATAGTATTTAGAAACTAGAGTTTTTTTTAAAAGTTTTGATATAAACCATGACATGGCTATCGTAGTATTTTTGTAGTATTTCTTTTACTGAAATAACTAGTTGGTGGAATCTTTCATGGGTAAAGCAGCATATGGATGCAAATATAAATGTTTGACGTGGCCCTTGACATGTATATAGACTATTATCCATAATGTATATATGCTGGTTTATTAAAGGCAGAAGTGTCATTCAAATTTTTTCCTTGCTAATAATCAACTATTCTTCTTCTGATCCTGTGCTAGTCAAGTACAATAAATCGAAAAATAAAAATAATCGCTGCAAGCACATCGACGATACGCGCAAAATAAGAGCCTGTTGCATGGCATAAGAGCATCTCCAAAAGCTCTCCAAAAAATTGATCCCAAAAGAGTGTTTTTGGGAGCAGCACAAAAATTATTAGGGAGAAGTTTTCTTGTCTCCTCTAACAGTTCTCCCTAAAAATAGATCAGGAAAACTTTTGATTGGACCACGTCAGCATCTGAGACCACAACAACATTAATTTCCTTCTAAATAGAAGTATTGGGGTCCCCAATTTTCCCCTTGTTTCTAGCTACAAATGAGGAGAATTTAGGGAGAGAATAAATCTGTGAGTTGTTTAGGGGAGCTGTTGGAGATGTTTTTTTAGACTAAACCCCATTAATTTGATTTAGGGAGAGTTTTTGGAGATGCTCTAGCAACGCTATTGGAGTAAATAAATGTAACTGGAGCAACATTCTTGGACTAAAATAAATTCCATCAGACAAAATAGTTGCATGCACCCAGCAAACTCAGTTTATAAAAAAGAGCTCCAGACTGGAGTTTTAAAACTCCAAACAAATCTGCAGTTTTGGGAATATTTTGGTTTGGTAAACTGCAAAGTTGATTACTCCCAAACAGCTTCTCCTTTCTGAAAACCATAGTATTAACTGTAGTATTTATACAATACTGCAAAAACAAAACTGAGTATGCAAACATTATTGATCCCCAATTTGTTTCTCGCATCATCTACCATGTCCAGCAGGGATTGGGTCCAGAACTGATTTATATTTTTCTGGTTATGGCTTCTTTCTGGCAAATCTGACAATCTCTAACATCTGAATTTTACTTACCTTGATAAACAAAAAAATATGAAAGGTTGTTTTTTATGTGAAACCATTAGTTCTCATGTACTTATGCATAATTAGCTTGTAAGGTTTCTTAGGTTAAAACCATGAATCCTACTAAATATTGAGCAAACAAAGGAATGTGAAGGGATCACTATTATGTCTACTTTGTCGATTGCACAGTTTTATAATTTCTTCTGATATAGCCTTCGACATAATTTCTTATCACAGATTCCGTGGTTTCTTCTGGAAAGCAGCAAGGATTGGTATGCTTCTTGTCTTGCTAACCTAATGTTTACTAAACTTGCTTCTTGTCATTGTATCTAAGACTATCACTTGCCACATAAAGCCTATTTTTTCTCTATTTATAGCACTAGGCGTTATTTTTTCTTTAATGTTGTATCCTATTTATTTTACTGTCGATACTATTATCGGCAGTGGATCATAGGGCTACCCATGATCCTTGTTTATCGATAAAGGCATGCGCGAGATTGAGAGTCGATGGACACACAAGACGCAAGGTTTAGACAGGTTCGGGTCTCCTGAAGGATAACAACCCTACGTCCTGTGTTCTGTGGTGTATTGTGCGGAAGTCCTCCATGAGAGAGCCCCTGCCCCTCCTTATATATCTGGGGGGCAGGGTTACATGGCAAGTCTCCTAGTCGGTTACAACATGATTTCCGACTAGGATTGTATCTCTAAGTTTCTATCTCTAGTATTGACTTGTCGTCTACTCCAAGTAAGGATCCGAGTAGTTATCTTCATAGGCTTTATCTTCACTGGATCCCAGCCCACTCGGCAATATATCCGAGTGGTGAAGTATCCCGGGTATTGACTAGGCGTTGTTTTTTCTTTAATGTTGTATCCTATTTATTTTACTGAGGTTCATGATTTTATCATGCTTTTGGTGCATTACTGCTTGATTCTAGAACATAGTAGCTTTTCTCATTAGGAGTTAATTTTATCTCCATTATCTTGGAAGAATGTTCTTATATTTCTTGGATCTGTCTCGTTGGTTTGTTATTTTTGCTTGAAAAAATGGTTCTAAAATGATGTTTCTCACACCTGTGGTCCTATCACCTGCATGGTTAAAGTTTTCTTCGAGCCATGTGAATAATAACAGTTAATAACAAACTTTGGTGGGATGTAGATAACATATTGTTATGGGTGTGGATTAAGGACGCTTGGGCACAGCCAGTAGCAATGCAAAGCAGGCATAACCAAGGCCTACAGCAGGTCAACATGCTCTCATCAGGGTGAATGTTAGTTGGGGTTTAAATTGATTTTGAATTAGCTTGTGGTCATTAGGTTCAAATCTATATGTGACATTTATCTCATTTGAAATCATGGAAGAAACATTTAATATATCCCAACTACAGTCATCTCTCTCTCTCTCTCTCTGACCAAGCCATCCACCAGGCGGCCATCATGGACAACAGATATGAGACATATCATTAGTAAATAGTCAGATTTTTCTGAACAGAGCAAATAGTCTTACAGTTCTGTGTTGAGTTATCTATGAATTTCATAGTCATTGTTGAATACTTATGTACTCTCTGTTATATTGTGCAAGTTACTCAGACTTAATATGAAAACTAGTATAGTTAAGTCACCTAGGAAAATTCATTAAAGTTCTAGGACCAGATATATGGCAAGTCAGTTAAGCCATCTTTTTTTGTGCAAGTTTAGGAGAGCTGCATCTCATTATATTAAAAAGAAAAACGGGACGGAAACCCGATACAACACACACCACACACTCACTAATGCTAGATTAAATTTGCGCCTGTGTTAAGAGAGCAACGACCACAAAACACACTACACTATTCTAATCTCCAGAGAGGGGAGCAGTCAAGGGGGTTAACCCTCGAGCTCCTGCCAATGTTCAAAGTTTACATTCTTCTCCAGCATTGATCAAAAGCGCGGCCAGATTAGGTGCGGCACCATCAAAGACACACCTATTCCTGTGGTTCCAAAGCATCCACGACCCAAGAATAATAAGAGAATTAATCCCTGCCTGCTGCAAACCATTTGCTGCCTCATTCAAATATTCCCACCAAGAGTCAAAACATGGCTCACTTGTGTGGAGTCAGGCAGTGTAGGCCGACCTGTTGGAGCATGTAGAACCAAAATTGCCTTGCAAACACGCAAGACACTAGAAGATGGTCAACCGATTCATCCTCCTGATCACAAAGCGGAAAACGTTCTGGGTGAGGAAGTCCATGTCGTGCCAGTCGATCTGCAGTCCAGCAACGCTTGTGTGCTGCCAGCCACATGAGAAAACGACATTTAGGTGGCGCCCTTGACCGCCAGATTCTCTCCCAGGGACCAAACTGTTCAGTGCCCAAAAATAATCCCTCATAAGCTGATTTTGTCGAGTATGTGTGAGTCACCATATGTGAGAGTCATTCACATCAGGTTGTAAAACGATATCTTCCATGATGTCCCACATCTGTAGGTAGTAGGTACTCTATCAAGACGGCAACAGTGAGGGCTCCAAGGATGTCTAAAACCAATGTCCTATTGGTGAGGGCATCCCTGACCGTGCAACTCCTAGTTCTTCTCTTTGGTACCGCAGGAAACAGACAGGGAGCAAGCTTCTCAATACATTTACCGTGAAGCCATCGGTCGGTCCAGAATAATGTGCTTTTTTTCATTGCCAACTTCGGACGCCATAGCTACCGAGAAGAAGGCCCTGATCTGATCCAGGACTTGAATGGGGAGGCTCCACCATAGCCATTGTGGTTTAGTTTTTTGCAGCCATAACCATCGTACTCGCAAGGCCCAACTGAGTTTTGTGAGGTTTGAGATTCCGAGGCCGCCAAGCTCTAAAGGATGGCAGACTGTGTCCCAAGCAACGAGACAATGGCCACCCCTCGCATCCGTGCAACCTCTCAATCTTGTTAACTGCCTTGATGGCCCATTCCAGGAAATCGATGCCCATAGCTAGGTAGATCAGAACCGGAGTATGACAAATTGGACCTGCACTCTCTGGCCTGCACGATTCATCAAGTCTGCCTTCCAACTTGGGAGTAAATCAGCAGTACGATCGATGAAAGGCTGAATGTATTCCTTCTATAATTTCTTCAAAGAGAGTGGCAGAGCTAAGTATTTGCATGGGATCTCCGCATGCCTCCTCTTCCTCCAACCCCACGCCAGCGTCCACCCCAGGCCCAGTGCCCACCACCTCGGCTGTGTTGGCGGCCACTTCCTACCTCTCTCCTAAGGCGTTTGGTTCCACTCCATCCTTGCCCCGTCATGCGAAGCCGTTGGTGCAGCATGGCTGCTCGAAGCTACAGCGGTGGTGCGAACTGAGACCGTCCAGAGCTGGTTCCACCGGCTCTGGCGGCTCCCTGCCTTCCTTCTGCGATGCCCTACTCTCGACGGGTGGATCGGCTCCTATGGCCACATCGGTAGTTCTTGGGGCGGCAGCTAACGTCCAGGATGGAGTTGCCTCTGCGGCGGCGGTAGGCACCAAAATCATCCTTCAGCGTGCTTCTCGTGGACCGCTGGGTGATGCCGCGCAGCGCCGAGCGCCCCTTCCTGATCCTGACGACAATGGTTGGACGAAGTCAGTTAAGCCATAAGCGGCTGTTTTTTCTTATACCTGACTCAAGGGCTCCTGGTTATGTTACTGTCGTCTGGTAGCATGCATTGCTACTATGAATCAATGGTCCAGTGGAATTTAATAAATAATATGAAATATTTTGATTCTCATTGCATTTAGTAGGAAACATTTTCACTGCACCTGAAAAACGGAGAACTCCATAGTTCATAAGAAAAGGGTTAAGGACTTTGAGAATTGCTAAATATCTTGACATGAGCTCGGGCTTGCATGTAAGTTATTCAGCATAAATATTTGCATCCATTTGGTCTGTTGGTCTGTCCAAGGTTCATCCTCCTCCAGCATATTCCAATGTTATTCCCAGATCAAGAAGTACGTGAACTCCCTTTTCCCGTCTAATCCATTATGCCACAGATCCCATGCAACTACCATAAACTACATGTTCGCCTTATCAACTGCACCTCCACCTCTCACTGTACCATAAACTACCATAAACTACCTAGGTTGATTATGGTATTATAATACCATTTATCAGGTAAATGATGGTTGTGCCATGTTGGTTGAATGTTTCATGTGATTGATGTTCAATGTTGTGTGAATGATTTACAGTGCTCAATCACCGGAGCTGATATTATTAGTTATAATAACTCGTGGTGGTGCAAAATAGTTTGGTTGATGCGGTTACTAATGAGTCTTTGGTTTCATGGCATTTGTATTTTAATGTTTGTCTTGTTTTTATCAGGAGAGAGATTGAGCCCCTGGGTTTCATTTGGGTGCTTCGTTATGGGGGTATCTACTATCTTCTTCTAAGGCGGTATTTCTTATTTTGTCCTGTTTCATATTTGCTCGTGTATTTAGCAAAATATTTTTGTGTACTTCTGTTAGGATAGAGGGGCAGTGTCTCAGCAAGAGCTGTATTGTATCATTGGTGTTACTCAAATGATATCTTGATCGTGGCACCTATACTTTGTGTTTAAGCGACTGGTGTTTGCAAACTGTTGGCAAAGAATCAGAGTCGAATATGAAGTGTATGTTGTACCATATCCATATATTGTTTGATTTGTTGTTGTGATGGAAACAAATATTTATTGGGTCAGTGTCATATACAGAACTAAATTATACAAGATTTGATGTTCTGAACTAAAATACAAGGTTGGATGTTCTGAGCTATTTTTTTTTAGGCTCAGTTAAGTGGGTATCTTTGTAAAGTTCCATAGTTTTTTGTTCCATCACTTCTATTTTGGCTTCCTCAAGGGCGGTGTTTTGGAACATAGTAAAGTCCATTAATTTTGTTGAACTGTTGGGATAACGTCCTAGCTTTGAGTTGGATGACTCATTTGATGATACCAACAGGCGTTAGGCGTTTTGTGAGGAGAATTCAAGAGGCAGGGATAGGGAAAGCTTTAATAAAGAGGATGAAGAGTGGTAAAGCGATGGGCTTTGATGGTATCCCATCGAAGTGTGGAGATGCTTGGGTGTCAGAGCAATAGTATGGTTAACTAAGCTTTTTAACCTCATCTTTTGATCAAATAAGATGTCAGAAGAATGGAGGAATATAGTAGTACCGATCTTCAAGAACAAGGGAGATATTGAAAGCTGTACTAACTATCGTGGGATTAAGCTGATGGGTCATATGATGAAGCTCTAGGAGAGGATTATCGAGCATCGTCTAAGAAGAGTGACAACCAGTTTGGGTTCATGTCTAGGAGGCGATTTTCTTAATACGACAATTGATGGAGAGATATAGGGAACATAAGAGGATTTACACATGGTCTTTATTGACCTCGAGAAGGCGTATGACAAAGTGTCAAGAAATGTCATGTGTTGGGCCTTGAAGAAGCACAAAGTCCTAACTAAGTACATTACTCTCATCAAGGATATGTATAGTGATGTGAGGACGTGTGTTCGGACATGGGATGGCGACACCAGTGACTTTCCGATTAAAATAGGATTACACAAGGGTCAGCTTTGAGCTCTTATTTATTTGCTTTGGTGATGGAGGAGGTTACACGAGAAATACAGTGTGATGCCTTTTGATGTATGCTCTTTGTTGATGATGTTGTGTTAGTTGACGAGAGTAGAGTTGGGGTTAATAGGAAGTTGGAGTTGTGGAGGTACACACTAGAGTTGAAGGGGTTCAGACTTAGTAGGACCAAGACCGAGTATATGATGTGCGAGTTTAGCGCAGCTAGACATGAGAATGGAGACGCTAGCCTTGATGGGCAATTGGTGGCCAAGAAGGATACGTTTCGTTATTTAGGATCGATGTTACAAAAAGACGGCGATATCGATGAAGATGTTAGGCATAGAATTTCAATCGGCTGGTTGAAATGGCATCAAGCTTCTAGCGTCCTTTACGACAAGAGGGTGTCACAAAAGCTAAAAGATAAATTCTATAGGACGAAAATTCGTCCGGCAATGTTATACGGTGTTGAGTGTTGGCCTACGAAAAGGTGACACGTTCAACATATGAGTGTAGCAGAGATGCGTATGTTGCGTTGGTTTTGCGGGCATACAAGAAGAGATCGAGTACGGAATGAAAATATCCGGGACAAGATAGGAGTGACACATATTGAGGAGAAATTGGTTCAATATCGGTTGAGATGGTTTGGACATGTTCAACGGAGGCCTCCAGAGGCGCTGATGTGTAGTGGGGTTCTAAAGAGAGATGCTAATATTGAGAGAGGTAGAGGCCGACCTACCTTGACTTGGAACAAGTCGGTTAAGAGAGACTTGAAGGAGCTAGGTATGGATAGGAGCGCTTGAAGACTAGCAATAGACGTGCCGGAACCATGATCCTTTTTTCTTTCTTCTTGCTTACTCGTTTTTTCTTTCTTTTGGCTTTTGTTCCTTTTGTCTTATTTTTGGGTTCTATTTCTTTCTTTTGGTTTTTGTTCTTTTGTCTCTCCTTTTTTTTTCTAGGTTTCTTTACGTAAAGAATGAAAGGGACAAATAGAATAGTAGAATCATTGTCATCTTTATTACTGTTCACGGTTACACTTTTATAGGGGGGGGGGGACGAAGGGATGCGCCCCTTCCCACGTTCTGGTGTGAACGTGGTGACGATGGCAACCGCCAAATTCGGTGGTTGCTAAATGATCATTTTATTTGATTTGTAACACTCCTCCTTGATCATTTGACCATCGTCTTGATACCCCGTAAGTACCTTCTCCAGAAACCTTGTGGAAAAAATATGATAAGGTATATCCAGATATGCTGTAAAAATCTCCTTAAAACCCAGTGGTAAAATAGGAGATAAAACTGTAACATACAAAATAGCTTTGACACCTCCTTTGAAAAACCCTCACAGGGAAAAATCAAGAGATAGACATAGACCTTGCGTTGATATTGCCTCATTAAAAACCTGACATGAGAAACCTTTGCAGTAAAACTCATATAGGAAAAGAGTGCAATATGATGTTTGATAACATATTACTTTTTCAAGAAGACTCTCCCCCTGAACCTTGCATGTCCCTAAGTCTTTGCATACCAATCCCATAAACAAGTTTAGTGAAGATGGAATATGGTAGAGACTTAGTAAATAAATCCGCGAGATTATCACAGGATTTGATCTGTAGGATATTAACCTCTCCGTTTTCTTGAAGCTCATGAGGGTAAAATAACTTGGGAGCAATGTGCTTAGTGCGATTGCTCTTTATGTAACTTGTTTGCATCTGTGCAACACAAGCAGCATTATCTTCATAGATAATGGTTGGTGATCCAATAGAACCAACACCACATGACTGTTGTATGTGGTTAATCATTCTACAAAGACAAATACATTCACGTGATGCTTCATATAATGCGATAATTTCAGAATGATTCATGGATGTAGCTACCAGAGTCTGCTTCGAAGACTTTCATGAAATAGCTGTACCACCGTGTAGAAATACAAATCCCGTCTGTGACCTGGCATTATGGGGATCAGATAAATAGCCAGCATCAGTGTATCCAATCAAACTTGAATCCTATTTTTTCCTGAAGAAAAGACCTAGATCCCTGGTGCCTTGGAGACATCGAAAGATATTCTTGACTCCATTCCAATGACGTTTGGTAGGAGCTGCGCTATGTCTAGCTAGTAAATTCAATGCAAGTGCAATATCAGGTCTGGTGCAATTTGCAAGATACATTAGCGCTCCAATGACACTGAGATATGGAACCTCTAGGGCCAACACTTCTTCTCCATCCTCACTTGGTCTGAATTCATCCTGGTACACTTCAAGAACCCGAACGACCATAGGAGTTTTAACTGGATATGCTTTATCCATATTGAATTTTTTCAATATCTTCTAGATATAGGCAGACTAGTGGATAAGAATTCCTGTAGGAAGGTGTTCGAGTTGCAAACCCAAACAAAATTTGGTTTTACCCAAATCCTTCATCTCAAACTCTGTCTTCAGATGATTGCGTGCTTCTTCTATATCTTGTGTGTTGCCAATGATGTTAAGATCATCAACATACACTGATATAATATAAAATCCCGTAGGAGATTGCTTTATGAACACGCATGGGCAATCATCATTGTTTGAGTATCCTTTATTCAAAAGGAACTCCTTATGTCGGTTGTACCATATTCTTCCCGACTGTTTCAAGCCATACAAAGACTTGTTCAATTTTACACAATACATGTTGCGGTTTGCGATCGGATTCGATACAGAGATTCCATCAGGAACCTTCATGTATATCTCAGAATCCAGTGACCCATAAAGATATGCAGTCACTACATCCATCAACTGCAAAGATGGATGCTTTTGAACTGCCAGTGATATCAAATATCGGAATGTTATTCCACTCATTACTAGAGAATAGGTTTCATTGAAATCAATACCTGGCCTCTGCGTGAACCCTTGTGCGACTAACCTCGCCTTGTATCTCACCGCCTCATTATTTTCATTCCGCTTTCGGATGAAAACCCATTTGAATTCCATAGGAAAGATTCAGAGAGAAGTAGGTATTACTGATGAGAATACCTCTCTTTTCTTGAGGGAAGTTATCTCTGCTTGATTGCTTCCTTCCACTGATTCCAGTCCGAGCATCGTCGACACTCTGCCATGGTCTTAGGATCTGGATCCATCAGGAGGTTACTTGCAATCTTAGCTGAGAACTGCGTGTCGACGACCGTAGTCTTACGATCATATGATTCTTCAGAACTTGCATAGTGGACTGATATTTCATGTATCCCTTGTAACTCCTCATGATTTCGCAATGCGAGAGAAACAGGGTGTTCTGATGTCCTAGCCTCTAAAGAAGTGCGCACTTGAGTGCTGGGTTGTGGACATTGCACATCCACAGGGTGTATACCACCCTCTTGGTGTCCGTCAACAATTTGTTGACTTACATTTACTGACTTGGAAGCTCTCTTCCTCTGCCTCTTGCTGGATGTCGTATCCTGCTTGGTGGGCGCTTTCCTCTGACGCTTACTAGAAGCCTTATCCTGCTTGGTGGTCGTACTTCTCCCCCTTTTGTTCTGAGGCGGGAGTTGAATGGATTTCATTGGTACCTCCACTCTTTCCGGCGCTCAGGGATTTTGTGACACCTTTATAGTCAGTAAATGCATCTGGCAGATTATTTGCAGTGTATTGCAAATCAATGATTTTCTGAACTTGAAGTTCAGTTTCCTTTGTACGTGGATCCGAGGACATGATGGTATCATCATCCCAAATAATTTCCTGGCTTTCTTTTTGGTACTTAAAATCTCCCCCTAAAGCCGAGAAATGGTCATCATTAAATATGCAATCAGCATAACGACCCGTAAATAGATCCCCAGTGAGAGGTTCTAAATACTTAATGATCGACGGAGATGATATCCCACATAGATCCCCAACTTGCTGTGTGGGCCCATAGCTGTACGCTGCGGTGGTGAGATCGATGTGTACACTGCACAACCGAACTTACGCAGATGGGAAATACTTGGAGGATTTTCACGGACAAGTTGCAGCGGGGAGGCACTATGATATGCTGTTGGACGCAATTGAATCAAGTCAGCAGCGTGTAATACTGCATGACCCCAACACAAAGTTGGTAAGTTGCAATTATGTAGCATTGGTCTTTCTATAAGTTTGATTCTCTTAATCAGAGATTCTGCCAAACCATTTTGTGTATGGACATATGACATCGAATGCTGAACTTGAATTCCTTGGGCTATACAATAATTATTGAAAGCTCTCGAGGAAAATTCTACAGCATTGTCCATTCGGATGGATTGAATCTGATTTTCAGGGAAACTTGCTTTCAACTTAATGATTTGAGCAATGAGTTTCGCAAAAGCATGGTTACGTGTCGATAAAAGACACACATGAGACCATCTAGTAGATGCGTCTATTAAAACCATGAAATACCTAAACGGTCCAGATAATGGTTGTATTGGACCACATATGTCTCTTTGGATTCTTCTAAGAAACTTGAGTGGCTCCGCCTTAAGATGGCCTATAATTTTCCTCATATTGCAGGAATATTGCAGGTTGCACAACTTTCCCGTTGCACATGCGGTGCATAAAAAAATCCGAATATTGCAGGAATTTGGCATCATTTAAATCATGACCAATGCAATGGCCTATAATTTTCCTCATCATCCCAACTCTGGGATGGCCAAGGCTATCATGCCAAGTCTGGAATGTGTTAACATTCTGGAAAATTACCTTGTATGCTACATGTGGTACGGGTTTAATATATGTGTAGTACAATCCCGACGGTAAGGAAGGAATTCTTTTCAGAATGTCTTTGCCATATCCGTTATCCTTTGTAATAAGGAGTAATTCCTCATTGTTGCTCATGGGTTTCAACATGTAACCCATTTTTATGGATATCTCTATAACTCAGCAGGAAAAGAGTTGAATCAGGATACAATAATGCATCCTCAATTGTTACTTGTGTTCCCATAGGAAACGTGATAGTTGCTCGTCCAGAGCCTACTATCGTCGCATCGCGCCTAGCGATTGTCAAAACATTTCCTGGCCTCTTTGTCAGAGTCTAGAAATATTTGGTTTCCCTAAGTATAGAATTTGTCGTACAAGAATCCACAAGGCACAATTCTTGCTCCATCAGATTGACTCCCGTAAGATCTGTAAATAAGAATTTTCATAAATTCTCAATCATCATATAGAAATATATACAAACTTTATTCATTAATAAGTATCAAAGTACTGATATAATATAGGAAGACAACTACTTATTACAACAACATTTATCTTGGGACGTAGACATATTAATATCTATGGAGATTATGGATCCTAGTTGAGGTCTCCAAATAGATCATTCGAAGCAAATTCCATGATCATGTTCTCTGTGTCCGCGTAGTCATTGGTCGTGAAGGGAGGCTCGTTGCTTCTTGGTTCCATTGGAACCTGCTGCGAACATCCAGCCTCGTCATTCTTCTCGGATTGGGAGTTGAAGTGAGCTTCATATCCAGATCCTGCAGACTTGCCTTTACCTAGGAACTTCTGGTACAGATCAATCAAGTGACGGGGGGGGGGGGGGTTGCGGCATTGCTTAGCCAAGTGCTTGTAGCATCCACACTATATTATGTCATAACAGCAAAACAGATGACATAATATACTTCCAATCCTAACACATAGATTGGGGAACTAAATTACAACACAGCATAATACTAAACACAAATACAATAAATAACAATGGCTAAACTAAGTATTTACAACACTAAAACAATAAAAATACTAAAATAGTAAATCAGTCGTAATACACAAAAACTCGAGGACTTTTGTGCAAAACGGCCAAGGTACATGGCTGCTCAGTCGAATGGGCCAAGCAAACCTGGGCTCCAGCCCAGTCGGCCTTTTAGCCCATTTGCGCCGCGCACAAGGCGCATTGGTGGCCCAGCCCGGCACCGACAGAGGGGCGGTACGGCCTAGCCCATCAGCCTAGGGCGGTTGCCCTATAAAAGGGGTACGGTTAGGGTTTCCAACCCTAACCGGCTCACTAGCCCGCCGTTGCAGCTGCCAGGCGCCGCCGCCGACACCTCTCGCCGGCGCCACCAACCGCCGCCGCTGCCACTCGCCGCACGCGAGCAGCCTCCGATGAGCCTCGCGCGCTGGCGGGCTTTGTCCGGATCGGAAGGCACCTCTGATGCGTCGGCCTCCCTTCCCGCGAGCCCACGCGCTCCAGATCCGGCGCGCCGCACACGTCCGGCGAGCCGCCAGCCTCGTCTCCACCACCCGCTATCCAGCCGCCGTCGACCTCGGATCCGGCGCCAGCGCGCGATGAGCAGCGCCGTCAGCCTCAGATATGCCTTGGTGCGCAGCCGTCTCCACCCGCGAGTCCGAGCGTCGACGTGCCCGCGCGGTCCAGCGAGCCCGCCTCCCCTCGGTGAGCCCCTCAACGGCTCGGGGAGTCCTCGTGGAGTACGCCATTCGAGCGGGGCCCCACCCTTGCCGTCGCAGCCCACGCGCCGGCGTCCCTTCTGGGGCGACGTGGTGGGGTGCCGGTGAGGTGAGCATGGCGTTGGAGAAGCCGGCCTCCATTCGGCATGTGCGGCGATGTCGACGTCGATGGTCCGGTTCCCGAGGAGCCAGGTGCTAAGGTGCCCGCCGTCTCCGCCCCGGTAAGGACGGTGAACTCTGGCGAGCGTGGCGGCGTCGATAGCATCTGCTCCACAATGCGCGAGGCAAGCCTGCCACTCGGCCTTCCTCGACCTGCCACGCGCATCCATGCGCCACGGCGTGGGGATTAAGTGGGTGGCTGCGGTGGTGGTTCAATGGCATGGATCTCCCTCGGCTCATCATCAGCGACGGTGGCGCCCGGAGCCGGCACTGAAATGGTGATGGAGAACGGTTCCACACCGGTCTGTGTCGTAGATCTAGATCCTGTCTGTGCTGAGGAGGAAGAGGAGGGCATGGTGATGCCAAGGGCCGCCTGTGACGTGAACAACGTCATGGTAGGCCCACCATCTCGTCCAAAACTGCCCAACCTCAGACGAGTCAGGGAGTTCGGGGAGCGGAACATGCAGAGCAGTTCCGCCGACGGATGCGCTGTACTTGATCCTGCCCCTCCTGCCCCTGGGTCACCACCAGGATAGGACTCCTCGGCCAGCGTCGACGTCGGTAGGCGCGTCTCTCTCGGCGCATCCCTGGGAACTAGGGGACTTTAGCGCTGGGCTGGCCTCCTCGGAGCGGTTACGGCATTCTCCATTTGCCATGTCGCTTTGGTGCTTGGTCCAGCCCCTGGGTCTCCTCCAGGCCGGCGGTTGAGCACTGGACAACGACGGCGATGACCACGAAACAAGCGGCGGCCGCGGTGGTTCCTCCGGTGCGGTTGAAGGCCGCGCAGAAGGGCAAGAACTAGAGCAATGGTGGTGGTGAGTGCCTGGATGGAATATGGTGCTCGCCGTTGTTGTCTCCGGTGAGTCCTCCGGTGATGTCAAGTTCTTCTTCTTTCTTTTCTCCTGTTACTTAGCGGTTGTAGCGAGTGCGTGATAACGTGTAAAGAATGAAAGGGACAAATGGAATAGTAGAATCACTGTAATCTTTATTACTGTTCATGATTACATTTTTATTAGGGGGGGGGGGGGGGAACGAAGGGATGCGCCCCTTTCCATGTTCTGGTGTGAACGTGGTGACGATGGCAACTGCCAAATTCGGTGGTTGGCAAATGATCATTTCATTTGATTTGTAGCACTTTAGATTTCATGTCTAGCCTACCCAACTTGTTTAGGATAAAAGCAGGGGCGGAGCCACAGGGGGTGCTGGAACCCCTGTGGCACACAAAATACAACAAAAATATATTGATCTTGACTAATTGTTTGTCTAAATGCCTTGTATTTTCTGCCAAATCCATGATCGTCTATGTTCAGCTAGCAGGCAGCACCCCCTTCGCTATGTTTCTAGCTCCGCCCCTGGATAAAACGCTTTGTTGTTGTTGAAATAATGTAATCTTATCCGTGGACATCAACTATGCAAACTACTGTACGTGGTTGTCCTTACCTGCAGTGTGAGGGGCCCTGGCATCCAGTTCGATTCCTTGATTAGCTTCTGAATGAAACGTGTTCTTGACACCGGCATGGATTCAAGGTCAACTACATCAATTTGAGGAAGGACCAAACTACCGACGTTTGTATGTGGAGACTCTATCAAGATGGTCGGATTTGGGAAGGACCAAACTAAGGCCGGACGGTGATCTTGTAAGCTTCATAACCAAATCTACCTAGATCTTTATTTTCAAAGATGTACTGTACTTCCCGATTCCTCTCCGGTTGACACGTTGCATTGCTCACACTCCGGCGTTCCTGTAGGTACTACAATTACATTTTGATGGTTTAGCCGTTGGATGCAGGGATTACAAAACCGATAGAGCTGTGAAAACTGGACGCCAGCGGTTTGATGGTTTTTACGAAAACCGAAAAACATCAACTAAGAGGACAAAATAAAAAAACAAAATTTTGATGACCAATACCGATGATGGTTGCCGAAAAACCAACAACTTTATTACTCAAAAGTCAGAAAAATCAAACTTGAAGAAATTGGCAACTCAAACATCGAATTTTCTTCTTCTTCAACTAACAGAGTGTTCTTGATTAATCGAAGTAGAGAATTGAATTCTTCTTCAACTAACTCTCAGTAGGGAATTAAGTTCGAGAATTGAAAGAATCGATCAAATAGTGCAAGATGATTCCTAAAATGAGAAAGTCCACTTTACTACACTGTACTATCCCCTAATCCACATAACCTCCTGAACTATGAAACCGTTTATTTTACTCCCTTTAAGTTTGCTATATGGTTCATTTTACCCCCTAGAGCGGTTTTGAGGGTGGTTTTCGCACTTGGGTCCACTTGTCATGGCCAAATCGCATTTTACTGTACACACGCCGCCGCTGCCCCGCCACCATCGCCTAGTTGCCACTGGCTGTCCTCAAGTCCTCCCATGCCAACGGTGCTGTGATTTCTCTTGACATGTGGGTCTGAGTGCCAACCCCCCCCCCCCCCCTCCCCTCAAAACCACTCTAGGGGGTAAAATGAACCATATTGCAAATTTTGAGGGAGTAAAATAAACGGTTTCATAGTTCAAGAGGTTATGTGAACTTAGGAGATAGTACATGAGAGTAAAGTGGAGTTTCACCTTCCTACAAAAATGCGCAAGATGAAATAAATGAGGGATGCATATGAATACAACAAAACAAATGTAGAAGACTAATGAAGAAGATTGACTGAAATTAAAAAGAAGCAATCAAAGCAAGTAGGAGGAGATTGGGCACCGGCTTGCCGCCCGGATCTACCGTCTTGCTGACAAGAAACGGCGGCTAGCCTCCTTCTATTCGTGGCTAGCCGCCCAGAGCAACCTGCCTCGAGCCCTCCGCATGCAGCTCACTGGAGGCCATGATTTAGGGACGGATTTGGATGACGACGGCGATTTGGGAGCGGCTTGGCGTGCGACAGGGAAAGGTACTATAATGTATTATGAAACATTTTAACATAGTGACCATCTTGATCCATTTTTCTTCCTTTGGGATAAAATAAATATGATACCTGAATACTTCGGGGGTGAAATGCTACAACGTTATTATTCGTGTGCTTGCGGATTATCTGCATTTGTTAAAAGTACCAACTAGCATTTCTGGCACTGTTTCCGGGGAAGACAATAGATTAAGAAGATTACTTATGTTCACTTATTCCATATGTAATTATTTGACATTTGCCCAAACAGGCTAATCTTGTTTGTTTTCTCCTTTTGTGTGAAAACATGGTAGTGTATGACCGGTTTCATTCTGCCTAAAAACTATGTTGAAGATTCAAAAGAACTTTTGAGAATGGTACATGCACGTCTTGTCCGTCCCTAGAAGTTCTTGTCTGCAGGTGAATAATTCATCCCCGCATCACCAAGCTTTACGGTCATGGCCTAGAAGAGTCTTCAAGATTTCTCCACTCCCTTGGCAAACAACATTCCTGTTGGACCTAATGTCACAGGAGATGCAAACTTCAAGATCAAGTGTTGTCCCATTTCCATGGTGTAGGCCAGCCAATTCGTGAGAAGGCCAATGAGGATGCCAACGTTCATCTACAACAATTTCTAGAGGTTTGTAGCACCTTCAAGATTAAGGACCACAATGCCCTTCATGGGAGAATTTTAAGCTTCCAGCAGGAGCCAAATGGGTCAATCTCTAAGGCTTATCATCTAAAACTTCTACAGCAGCCTGACTTCATTAGCTCGTGACCACAACCACATTGATGTTGCTTTGGGAGGAGCCTTCTTCTCACTAACCATTTACAAGGGCAAATATTTGATTGAGAAGATGGTTTCCAACCAAGCATAGAGTGAAGAACATCTTCACTCAAGCTAGCGGGGCATGCACACCATCAAGGAGGTGGACATGCTAGCCACCAAACTGGAGTTCCTTATGAAGAAAATTGATGAGCAGGCCAAGGGAAATGAAGACGGCACTGTAAAAGACTTGGATGCTCGCATGATGTGCGAGGAATGTGGAAACACAGGATACTCAAGCAATGACTTCCCTAAGACTCGTGAGGACATGTTGTATATGAACAACAACAACAACAACGACTATCGTCCACAAGGAGGCAACGGGTGGAACCAACCACGCCCGTATTATCAAGGAGACCAACATCAACTCCTCTTTTGGTTTTAATCAAGCCTCCTTGAAAAATCTTGCCTTTGGGCAAGCTAATCTTAGTGACGATTCACTAAAAAGCTTCTCGTTGATGATAAATCATTAAAGAGCATTAATGCTAAGCTAGAAGGCCTTGGTTTTTTCTTTAAGAATCAGCTTAGGTTTAATAAGATGTTAGAAACCAAACTAGCTCAGATAGCTATCGCTGCCACCAAGGTGCAAGGCCGCCTCCCCCGAGGACTTGTCGGACTCCCCAAGCCGACAGGGGAGTTCACTAGCGATGCTCTTTTCAACGGCGAGCTCAAACCATGTACAAACATGTGACGACCTTCATAACCAATCACGATCATCTCATCACTGATGCCTAACCGGTCTAGGTCCCACCATAGACCAAGAGCAACAACTTAGAACACACTCATAAGGACACCATAGCCTTAGATGTGTATGGATGCTCAATTTACTCTGTCTAACATTCTCAAGATATCCAATATCTCCTAGTGCTCTCCTCTTTTGGTCTTGGCTCCCTACTGATGCTCCTAGCAATCCTAATGGCCAAGAGAGGTCTCCAAGACCCCAACAACGACTTTAAATAGGCTTCCAACCTGAAACTAGCTGTTGCTGTACGAAACAGCTCTCTGGACGTACGAACCGTACAATCTGGTTTCTCTCCAAAACGTATTGTCCTGTCTTCAACATACGGATCCTCCAGAGCCGTTGCTCTCTATACACAGCCGGTTCTTATACAGACAGTACAGTCTGGTCTACAGATCATACAGTCTGGTCTTCATTGTTCTTTTTCCATACAGAGCCATTGCAGCCACTTCCTTGTCTGTCCATAATTGTCTCCTATAGACCGTACAGTCTAGTCTATAGACTGTACGGTCCGGCCGTTACAACTCTGCTCCAACAGATTTTCTCGCGGCCAACTTCTCCTCTGTTCTGAATTTCTCTCTGATGACCGGACCGTTCGGTCTTCAAGACCACTGTGTCCGGTCTCCATCTCTAGAAGCTAAAACTCCTCATCTCCTCTTGACTTTGTTTCCCGGCTTCATCCAACAGCTTCTTGGCCTCTCCACTGCCACCTAGTGCCTTGTGATTGTACTCAGCATCCATGCACATATCCGACTATCATGACCTAAGAGATATGACCTAGACGCCCTCGGTAGTCCAGTTTTTTCTATGGACACAAGACCTAACTACTAGATAAGTGTTCCAAACACTTACTCCTAGCTTGTCCTTAGCCTTGATCCATCTCCATTAACATTTGGACTTCATCAAGCTCATCAAGTCTCCCTGCTTGTGATCATTATAATCAACCGCCAAGGCAACCATCAACAATCATCATGGAGTAGATAAGGTTTCCTACGCGCACAACACTCATGTAGACATTAGTCATATTTTATGCTTATCATTCATCACCAAAACATTCATACCTTTGGGAATCCTCAATGGTCATGAACCTTACCATCTCCCCCTTTTTGGTAATGGATGATAATCACTACTTATGAGGATCCAAAACAAATGAGTTCCGAAAAGATAAGAAGGAAGGAACAAAAGGATTCGAACGAAAGAAGGAACCAAGAGAAAAAGATAGGTTTGAAAGAATATTTCCATTAGGGGTCAAAGTGGGGGAGCAGAGTGGCTCACATATTAATTGCCAAAGCTCCTTGTACGACCGAAGAGGTGTGGACTCAGTGACCTTGGCCTTTTGCCAATGCCTAGTTTAATAGTGCTAGCAATTTTTGACCTTAGGACCTTCCCTATAAATTGGATACCCGGGGTGAAGTGTTCTTCCACTCAAGATCATTTAATTTTCCACCCCTTGCTCCTATCTTTTACTCTTGTGCTTACATTTGCTTCTCCAACTTTGTTGCTCCAAAAACCACCAAAAATATTTCCCTTTTTCTTTTGATTTGCTTTTCGTAAGTTGCTATGACAAGTTTAGCAAGAGCAACCCGACCAGCAGATTTTATTTTGTCATACACAACCCGTGTTCGAGTTGTTCTTATATTTTTTCTCAAGAGGTGCAGTGATGAACAGAGCCAAGGAGATCATGAGACGAGTGGCACTCTCAAGCTCATGCCGTTCACACGGTGGCTCGAGTACAAACTTATCCATCGAGAATGAACCAATTGGTGATGCACCTGTTGGTGATGAGATGGATGAGGATGATGCATCACCCGCTCTCCTCTCCGACATAGACCTTGAGCTGCTGGATATTCAGGAGAGACAAACCTTCAACGACCTACGCAACCGCGACTTTATCCACACTCGGACGTATGATGCTGACCCGCTCTCCAAGACAGTTATGGACACTAAGTTCTTTGCCATTTGGAAAGTTTTAGATTGGTGTTGACATGAAAATCACATGTGTGACCAGGGAGATCTGCTTAGCTCCAGTGCAGGCTCAACACAAGGAAACCGGGGCGTGCCAGTCGATTTTCCCTACAAACCGGGAAAGAAACAAATGATTAAATTCCACGGGTCACCGACCCAAGACAGGCCGATGAAGAAAGCCGATAATCACTGTTAGTGAAAAACCGGCCGATGGCTATAAACAGCAAATGATATTATTAAAATAAACTAATGGACTGATTTGTATCGGCTTATCGACAATTCAATAAATGAGTGTGAAATATTGCACAAATAGCGCCGACAAGAATTGAATCAATAGAGAAAAGTCGATAAATCTACGACGAACACACGAAAACTCGCTCTGTTGATAATGCAAAGTCGATGGACCAGAGTCGATAGAAATACAGTAATCACGCAAAGGACTCTCCCCATCGATAACGCCAAGTCGATAGATCTGATAGCTGGTATTGCAAATATGTCTCAAAATCACAGATCTGATCTTATTAAGTCAAAGGGGGCAATCGACTTCTATGAATACAACAATAAACAATTGAAACACTGAGAAGTTGATCGAACCATGATAACCTGTCGGCTAAACGCCTCGATAGAACCCTATCGACTCTTCCCACAATCAACTCGTACCTAGTCCTATCGACTCAGCAAGAGGTTAGAATCGATGCAGCTTCGCTAGCTTGAGCAGATCGAACTTAATCGAGACAGTGCCCAAACAAAGCATATAGAACAAAATGCGCTCCAATTATAGGTAAAACCAATAGAGTGACTCGAATAACAGATCTAAATTAAACTCTTGCAACCTCCTAAAAATCACAGTAGATCGGACCTAACCGAGACAGTACTGCATCTTGAAGTCGATAGTATAAACATAATTAAGATCTACTTACTAGATAACTAGCAATTCTAAAGGTAACAAATAGAATATCAAATCAAAGAGAAAGTACTAGTTGGAGCCAATAGAATTACCGAGGTTGTCTAATCCAAGTCTCTTGCCAAGACCGGAGCCGATGCAACCCATGCGAGATAAGGATGTCGTCGAGCAAAGGTTTGGTGATGCGTCGAATTGTATTGAATGAAAGTGTTATTTTTTCTCGTACAAACCCTATTACATATTTAGAGTCGCATGCAAGGGGTTCTGACCCGATTCGGTCAAGACTCTTCGGTTTCCAAACAAACAAATCGACACTATTTATTCCTAAACAAAATCTAAACTGAACGGAAAGAGATAAAATAACCCTACTGGGCCCACTTTATTCCTTTCGTCCGTTGGGCTTCGCTGACCTTAGCCGATTTCAACTCTTCGCCTGTGACCACTGTGACCGGTCTAAATTCCGATGCCAACACATGCCCCCCGAGTCCGGTGTAGGAAATCTTCGTGCGTCGGATTTTATCTCCTTGTTCACCACGCACCTTTATTGTAACCTAGCAGTGTCCCATCCTTATAAATGCATGTTCTTCCTTCTTCCATGTTCACCTGAGCTCGAGCCTTTTCACCTTCTTCTCTCTCCTCTGTTTTGCCGGCGTATTACTTCACCTCAGACGGCTCCAAACTCGAGCACCTACGAGCTCCGGCGGCTTCAACCTCTTTCTGGCAATGGCGACTCCGCGTCAGGTTCTCGAGGTATCCTTCTTCTCCGCTTTCCTCTACCTCTAGGTCTTATCCTCAAATTCATACTGCTCTATTCCTATTCACTGTAGATAGGTTCATACCTACTGTAGCTTCTTCATGAACTTGTAATAGCATCCATATTGTCTTTATATTTCACTGAATACCACTTAGTCCCTGTATTTGATACTAGTTTCCCCCCTTTAATAGGAACTCGAGCATCAGATCTGCATTCCTTCGTCCACATATCCTCACCATTTTTACTTGGGACCTTGCGGCAATTCAGACCCAATAGAAATTATTAATTCTGAAACCAATAGGATCCCACTCAAATGTACAACTGCCTCTTTGAATGAATGGAAGTCTGTCTTTTGCTCCTGGCTATCAAAGATCAAAGGGTAGAAAAAATGGTACCAAAGGGTAACCACCAGCCGTGCCTCAACCCTGCTTAGTGCTCCAGTCGATCACTCGATTACTCTTTCACTGGCAAATATGGAGAAAAATGAACCAATCTTGGCTGCCGCCTTATACTTCTGGTCTGACACCCTCAATGCTTTTCTCTTCAACGATGACCCCTTGACTCTTCCTTTAATGGATGTCTACATGCTAACCTCCATGAATATATCTAGCAATTATGACTCCTTCACTTTCCAGACAAATCCCAAATGCCTCCAGCATAAACTTTTCGCAAAAGATCTTGGCAGTTGGGGCAAATATATTACTGAACATCATCGCACAGGATCAGTCAACCACAAAGAACTTACCGCATTCTTGAATATGTGGCTAGACCACTTCGTCTTCTATGGATCATCTTTCAACCCCACTGCAATTTTCCAAGGCATCACTGAATCTTTGACCGATGGCACACCTATCCCCCTCGGCCGCTATTTACTCGGAGCATTTTACAAACTTCTTCACTGGGTTGTTGTAAATCTGCAGCTTAATCTAACCATCGGTGCAGGAGTCCCCTGGTGGTTCATTCAGTTTTGGCTAAATATTCACTTTGCTAAGATCATGAAATTCAAGGCCTTCACTGCATACTTTTTCCCATCCGCCGAGGCTTCTAAATCCGAAGAATCAAGCATCCGATGCACTTCTCTAGGTCAAGCTGCTATGGTAGCTCCTGGATGCAAAACTACCCCTGCCACCTTCAAAGGTTTCTTCCAGCTCTTCTTCAATGGGGTGGTTCGAAAGAACCAAATATGGTTTCCTTATGAAGAACTTCCCTTCGAGAATCCATCGGCTTTTCGTCCAGATGATCCAATAGCCGATGACGAATTAAAGACGATCTTCCTAGCCTGCATCACCCCCAGCCTTCTCCCTGTTGACTTCTACGGCGGATAGCGCAGAACTCGATTTACGAGGTTTACCATCCCTCAGTAATTGCCCGACAACTTGGCTTTGGTCAACTACATTCACCTCTTCTTTGCCGATCGTCTTCGAGCCTGTCAAGAATTAAAGACTCCTTTGGAATTGATCAAGATCAATAACTTGACAGACAACATCCAAGTAGGTGATCACATCGACATCATCTTATCACCTTCTGAATCAGACCTCTTCACTTCTTTGTGGAATGAATGGAAGCAACATCTTTTCTGTAATCTTATCGGCTTTGTGGACAAGGTAAACCTCTTCGATCTAGAATCTTTATAATATATTCTCATCGACTTGTCATAACTATCACATTATGCAGGACCCAGCCATAACTCCTCCAATCGTCAGCAACAGCGGGAAGCCGATCAAATATTGTCAAACAGCTAACAATCTAAACATCGGTTGTGATGCTCCAACTCCTGCTCAACTCCTCAGTGGCTGAGACTTGAAGAAAACAATTCGAAAGGCCATGGTCAAGAAACAAAAAGATGGCCCTTCCACTCAGGCAGCCGAGCAACAAAAACGGGCCAGAGTTGCAGCAACCTCATCGACTCCGGTGTCTCTGACTCCAACAACACATGTAACAATTTTAATTCCTCTCAACTTCCACATCCATACCACTAACCCTTAATCTTCTTCTGATCATCAGCCCACTCCATCAACCTCGGCCGTCCTTCAAGAATTGGCTCAAGAAGTCGTTACTAGGCTTGCTCATGCTGCACATGTAACATACTTGAACTTAAATCGCTTTTGCCTTTCTTTTCTAATGTAGTAAAATTCCTGTTTAGGTCCCACCATCGACTCCTGTAGTCTCATTGACTCCCGCAATCACAACACCATCAGTAGAAGAGTCGATGCTACCTGAACCGACAGAACAATCCTCTTCGGTGGCCAAAGTAATAAAGTTTTCCCCTTCATTTAAATCTTTTCTCCACAGCACACTTTTCACCTTAAATTTTCTCTTTTAGGAAATTGTACGCAGCCTTGGGAGTCGATCTAGTAGTGCAACTTTATCAGATCCACCTTCAGCGCGCACAATCTCCATCGACTCTCAGGATGTTGATACGAGACGTCCTGACGAGGCTAAAGTACAAAACACTGCCGAGCCGTCTTCACCGACACTGGCCATCATTCCATGGGTCGTTCCACAAGTATTACTCTTAAAAATTCCATCATTACATCTTGCATCTTCTAATCCTTTTATATCCTCAGACATTCATATCATCGGCTGCCAAGGTTTTATCCCTATTGACACTTCAAAAGCCGATGCTCAGAGACCTCCTACTCCTCCAGAGATGATAGTAAGCATGACTGCCCTTAAATCAACTCATTATTTTACTATCATTCATTCTGACATGCTTTTGTTCAGGCTCAAATCTCCAGGCGCACATCTTTGATATATTTGCGTCCAGAAATCCGAGCCACACTCCAGCAGATTCGTCAACGATTAGACGGGATCCCCATCAATCGACTCATGTTGGATGCGACTCCTATCAAGCAGCGCTATTTGGAAATCAAGGATATGCTGCCACCTGGTCTTGTGTCGGTACTGCAACCAGTGGCCTTTATCGAGTTTCATCAAATCCATGTGCTTGAAGCCCAAACTCGAGTCGAGCACCGATTGGAACACAGGAATCAAGCAGAGGCAGACGACAAGAAAGTAGAGGAAGAAAAGAACAAATATGTCACACTTCCTGCAAAGTCGGTCGATCTTGAAGCAGAACTCGAAGATTTGCGGAGGGAACGAGAAGTAATCCTGGCGGCTTTGGAGGCAAAGAACAAAGAAATAGCCGATGCAGAAATATCCCTTGCTAGAGTACCAGATGAAGTCTTGGCGCTAGAGAACATCGTGACATCAGCTTATGAAGAAGCAAGTGGCCTATGGGACACTGCCTCCAACATACCTAGGTCAATTGAAGAAGATGCCTACATCATTGCTCAAGTCGATGAGCTTCGTACGAAGGCAATCGACATCATCGACTTCTTTTGTCCACAGGAGTAGTTGTAGATTGTAGTGTTCTACAAAACACAATATTTTGTCTTGTAATATCTTTAAAACTAAGAGCGATATCCTTGATATCGGCCATCTGAAAATGATGTTGTGAACATCAGTTGTGAATCATCTCCTCTTTCTTTTTATTTTTTCTGCTAAAGACGATATTCTTCATATTGGTCGTGATCAAGCACTCAAGATCATGTGCCAACCCAAACGCTTGGATGATATTTCTTCAAATATTTCCTATTGATTGCTCTTCGAAATTCTTCTCCATCTAACTCTTGTAAGAAATATGCATTGTCTGGTGCACATCGGCTCACCTTAAATGGCCCCTCCCAAGTCGGAGACCACTTTCCAAATCGACTATCTTTGGAGCCGATGGGCATAATCAACTTCCAGACAAGATCTCCTTCTAAAAAACTTTTAGGCACCACCTTTTTATTGTAAAATCTGGACACACGAGCTTTGTTTTCTTGAATTCTTTCTAAGTCAGAGACCACTTTTCAAATCGACATCTTCTAATTCATCAAACATAACCTGTCTGTAACCATTGGTTGATAACTGATCTTACAACTCTATCTTCTGGACCCCAGATTTGTTTCCCAAGGTAAATCTGCTTCGTGCCCATACACTAGCTAATACGGTGGTACTTTTATCGACCCATGACAAGCCATCCTGTAAGCCCACAATGATTCAGCCAATGTTGTATGCTACTTTTTTGGTTGTTCATCTATCTTTCTTTTAATCATCTTGATCAAACTTTTGTTGGATGCTTCTGCTTGACCATTGGCTGGAGCATAATACGGAGATGAATTCAACAGCTTGATCCCCATACTATCGGCAAAGTTTTGAAACTCTTCCCAAATAAAAATAGAATCTTGATTAGTAGTAATAGTCAACAACACACAAAACCTGTATATCATATGCTCTTTTATAAAGTTGATCACGTCATTGGTTGTCACGTTCTTCATTGGTACTGCTTCAACCCACTTTGTGAAGTAATCGATAGCCGCCGGAATATATTTATGATCCTTGCTTGATGCTGGATAAATTTGGCCAATCATATCCATACCCCACCCTCTGAACGACCACGACTTAATAAATGGATTCATAGCCGATGCTGGTGCTCTCTGAATTGCTCCAAACTTTTGGCAATGCTGGCATCCTTTATAATACCTGAAGCAATCCTCTAACATACTTGGCCAATAAGACCCAGTCCTCTTCAACAACCATCTCATTTTATGGGCCGATTGATGTGTAGCACAAATGCCTTCATGGACTTCACACATAACAACTTTGGCTTCTTCTTGATTTAAACATCTTAATAATACACCATCAATCGTCTGATAATACAGCTTGTTTTCAAGTAAAACATATCTCGGTGCCATGTAACGGACCTTTCGAGGAGTACGTTGAGTCAGATCCTTAAGATATTGGATAATCCAATCTTCCTCATCGACATATATCGACAATAACCCTATCAGTATTTAGTTGATAGCCTAATGCCTTTTATGCCAAGTCATTAGCTTCCATATTCTGTTCCCTTGGGACATGCTTGAATCTTACAACTTTGAAGTGTTGCATCAAATTCTGACCTCGGCATAGAACAATCGCAATATATCATCTTTTCACTCAAATTCTCCTGCTAGCTGCCCGAGTATCAATAATGAATCACCAACAACCTCAACAAAATTGACTCTAGCTTCCTTCAAAATCTGCAACCCTTTGAGAACAGCTCTATATTCCACTTGGTTGTTAGTCGATGCTCCACCATAAAAGCAAATTCAAATCTTGCCCCCCGAGGTGATATGATCATGAGCCAGATGCCACACCCGTTCTTGCATACAGAACCATCAAAAAACAATAACCATGACACCGGTTCCACCATCGACATATCCGAACCACAATGTTCCACCAACAGATCAGCCAGAATCTGACCCTTGACAGCTTTAGGAGACTCATGAGTGAGGTCATATTCGGCCAACGCCAGCATCCATTTGCCAATCCTGCCTTTCAAAATTGGAGCCGATAACATATACTTGATGACATCGACTTTGCATACCACCACACACTTGGTCGATAGCAGACAATGCCTCAACTTCACACATGAGAAATATAGACATAAACATAATTTTTCAATCTCAGTGTACGTGGTTTCAGCATCAATCAATCTTTGACTTTAAAACACGACCCTCTCTTTACCATCTTGTTCTTGAATCAAATCCATCCGATCAACTTCTTATCAGCCGCAAGATAAAGCTTGAAGGACAATCCTTCTTTTGATGGCACCAATAGAGGAGGTGAAACCAAATACTTCTTGATATCAGCTAAGGCCTTTTGATGTTTAGATTCCCATACAAACTTTTGATCTACTTTCAACTTTAATAATGGAGTGAACACATCAAGGTTCCATGATAAATTTGAAATAAACCTTCTAATGAAATTAACTTTGCCGATCAAAGATTGAAGCTTTGTCTTATTGATCGGCGGCTCGATGTCGTTGATAGCCTTCATAATTTTTGGCCCAATTTCAATTCCTCGTTCATGCACAATAAATTCCAAGAATTGGCCAGCTGATACACCGATGGCACACTTCTTCAGATTCATCTTCAAACCATACTTTCTTGTCCTCTCGAGTACTTCCTACGAATCGGCTATATGATCTTCTACTTGCCTGGATTTAACCACTACATCATCAATATAAATTTCCACTAGCCTGCCAATCAGATCATGGAAAATGTAATTCATGGTTCTCTTATATGTGGCCGCAACATACTTCAGCCCAAACGTCATAACGACCCATTCATATAATCCGATGGCCCCTGGACATCTGAAAGCAGTCTTCGGCATATCTTCTTCTGCCATGAAAATCTGGTTATAACCAGCATTACCATCCATGAAACTAATAGTCTTATGCCCTTCCACTGCATCAACTAAAAGATCTGCTATCGGCATGGGGTAATCATCTTTGGGAGTATCTTTATTCAATGGTCGAAAGTCTATTCAAACTATCAACTTCCTACACTTCTTGAAAACAGGCACAATATTTGAAATCCACTCTGGATATCAGCAAGGCCTAATGAATTTGGCATCATATAATCTGGTAATCTCAGCCTTGACATCAATTTTAGGATCAATCCTTCGCAGTGGTTGCTTGTAAGGTCGATATCCAGGTTTGATAGGAAGCCGATGCTCAACAATGGATCGGCTAAGACCGGACATCTCAGAATAATCTCAAGCAAAACAATCCCGATACTCCTTCAACAACTTTATTAATTCAACTTTAATTTCTACATCTAATTTCGTACTGATAAATGTGGGCCTATGTTTACCACCATCTTCTATATCAACTTCATGCAATTCATCGGCCGACATAAACCCTTTCCCAACTTGCCAGACACACCCTCCATATCATCCGCTTGCCATGGCACTAAATCACCTGTTGCAACATTGACGGTTTCATCGACAGGGACCACATCTACTTGATCATCGATCCACTGGACCAGAGACTGGTGCATTGTAGATGGCACACAATAGTTTGCATGTATTGAATCATGACCCAGTAGAAGGCCGTAGGTTCCCTTTCCTTCAATAACAAAGAATGTAACCGACAAAGTCTTACTGCCGATTGTGAGTTCTACATTAAAGACTCCTTTGGCTGCTGCAGTATGACCACCATAATCCCGCAAAATCAAGTTAGTATCAATTAAATCATCATCAATCTTACCCAACTTTCTGGCGGTGGTGATTGGCATGATATTGACTGTAGCGCCTGCATCGACCATCATCTTCCCCATCGGCATCCCATTGACGAACCCTTTCCAATATAAAGCCTTTTAATGCTGATGTTTAATTTCATCTAGTTTATCAAATACTGCTTGCTAGATGTCAAATACCAACTGAGGTACTTTACATCATCAGCAAACAATTCTTCTTCTGAGGCCATGAACTCTTGTGGAAGCATCATAACCATGCGTACTATAGCACCAGGTACCTGTACCTGTGATTTCACCTTTGGCCTCCAAACTTTTTTAGGTGGCGGGTCATCATCTTCATCATAATAATATTTGTTAGCCCTTATCTGCCGGCATCGCATCCTCTAAACTCTACGTTTCTGGCTCCTAGAGAATATACCAGATAGACACCATGGATCAATCTGTTCTTGTTCCTCCTGCAACTCTTCATCGACTTCTTTATCGAACTTAGCTTCTTCTTCAACCCTTTTTCCCCAAGTCGATCAAAAGCTGACACTCTCTCTCACCCATTGGCCTTCCCTACCATCGACTCTTTAATATCATTTTGTCGATGCTGGTGCCGATAGTGCTTCAGAGCTTCCCTATACATCTGATCCGCACGCCGACTGCAACCAGGATAGTTGTTGATTGAGGGCAGTTTCATGTTGTGGTCCTAGCAATATTGGAAGAATGGACTCTCCCAATATGGATCAAACTACGACTCCTTTAGCTCCTTGTCTCTTTTCTTCTGATATCGGCTAATAAAAGCTTCAACATTATCGATACCAGCCATGTTAACTTTTGTAGGGAACGAATGTCCATCAATCTTCAAAGCTCCCTTGGTAAACTTGATCTTTCGCTGCTCAATTGCCATCTAAATTTGTCTCTTGAAAACCTTGCAATTATTAGTATTATGAGACGATGAATTATGCCACTTGCAGTATCTCTTCTTCTTCAATTCTTCAGCAGGCGAAATCACATGATTAGGTGGCAACTGAATGTGCTTCTCCTGTAAGAATATATCAAATATCTTATCAGCCTTGGTAATATTGAAGTCATATTTTTCTTCTGGTTCATTCTACTTTACCCAAGGACACGATACAACATTCTTGTTTCTAGTCCATTCGGCCATATTGACATCTTTTGTCTCTTCCTCAGACTCAGATTTACAATCATGATAGTTAATCTGAATTGGTCTTGACTGTGCCCCCGAGTCAGATTCTCTTGGATTGACATCTTCTGTACTAATTGAGACAGGCTCTCAAACTCGACCGAGGGAAACTTCTCCCTTAGAGGTGCAACTAAACCATTAAAAGCAATCTCCGCCATCTGATTATCTATCAATTGCAGACTAAAACACTTGCTGTGCACTTCTATGAACCTTTGCACGTAATCATGCACAGACTCACCAGCTTTCTGCCTCACAGCAATCAAATCTGACAATCTCATCTCTCTTGTTTTGGCGAAGAAGCACTTATGAAATTTTTGTACGAGATCGGCCCAAGTAATAATGGAATTCGGGAGCAACAATACAAACCATGAAAACGCCAATGCGGACAAGGACAGAGGAAACACCCTGATCTTCAATGCTTCAGTAGCTCCTGCTTCTCTACATTACACGGAAAATCGGCTGTATCGGCTATTGTTGATACATACAGTATTATCTTGCTCTGGTGATGATTGTATGTATCATGCTATTCAATGTAGCCTCATCAATTACTTCTATTGGCTTATTGGCAGGTGATTTCTTAGTTCTATCTTCATCAATCATGGCAGCAACAGGCAACTTCCCTTTTTGTACGATCTTGCCATGCCTAGTCTTGCTGAAGGTGCTCAATAGAAGGCTTTCGAACTCAGCAACTCTCTGATCAATCTGTGCCTTCGCCTCATCACTCAGATCATCTTTATCAACCGACAACATGTTCTCCATCTTTAGATCCGCACTGACATCATGTTTTGGTGGAGGATTCTCATGGAGTTTGGGGTCTTTTGGCATTCCATGTTCAACCATGTTGTTAGTCTTGAAGTTCTTGGTCCCACCAGGCGTGCCAAAAAGCGTGTTGACGCGAAAATCACACGCGTGACCTGGGAGATCCGCTTAGCTCCAGTGCAGGCTCAACAAAAAGAAACCGAGGCGTGTCAGTCGATTTTCCCTGCAAACCGACAATAAAACAAACGGTTAAATTCCATGGGTCACCGGCCCATTATAGACCGATGAAGAAAGCCGATAATCATTGTTAGTGAAAACTAGCCGATGGCTATAAACAACAAATGATATTATTAAAATAAACTAATCGGCTGATTTCTATTGGCTTATCGGCAATTCAATAAATGAGTATTAAATATTGCATAAATAGCGCCGACAAGAATTGAATCGATAGAGCAAACTCGATAAATCTACGACGAACACACGAAAACTCGCTCTGTTGATAATGCAAAATCGATGGACCAGAGTCGATAGAAATACAGTAATCATGCAAAGGACTCTCCCCGTCGATAGTGCCAAGTCGATAGATCTGATAGCTGGTATTACAAATATGTCTCAAAATCACAGATCTGATCTTATTAAATAAAAGGGGGCAATCGACTTCTATGAATACAGTAATAAACAATTGAAACACTGAGAAGTTGATCGAATCGTGATAATCTGCCGGTTAAATGCCCTGACAGAACCCTATCGACTCTTCCCACAATCAACTCGTACCTAGTCCTATCGACTCATCAAGAGGATGCAGCCTCGTTGGCTCGAGTAGATCGAACTTAATCGAGATAGTGCCTAAACAAAGCAGATAGAACAAAATGCGCTCCAATTCTAGGTAAAACCTATAGAGTGACTCGAATAACAGATCTAAATTAAACTCATGCAACCTCCTAAAAATCACAGTAGATCGGACCTAACCGAGACAGTACTGCAACTTGAAGTCGATAGTATAAACATAATTAAGATCTAATTACCGAATAACTAGCAATTCTAAAGATAACAACTAGAATATCAAATCAATGAGAAAGTACTAGTTAGAGCCGATAGAATTATCGAGGTTGACTAATCCAAGTCTCTCGCCGAGATCGGAGCTGATGCAGCCCACGCGAGACGAGGATGTCATCGAGAAAAGGTTTGGCGATGCACCGAATTGTATTGAACAAAAGTGTTGTTTTTTCTCGTACAAACCCTATTACATATTTATAGTCCCATGCAAGGGGTTCTGCCCCGATTCGGTCAAGACTCTTCAATTTCCAAACAAACAAACCGACTCTATTTATTCCTAAACAATATCTAAACTAAATGGAAAGAGATAAAATAACCCTACCAGGCCCACTTTATTCCTTTCGGCCGTTGGTCTTCGCTGTCCTTGGCTGATTTCAACTCTTCGCCTCTGACCACTGGGGCCGGTCCAAATTCCGGTGCCAACAGTTGAACTGAATTTGCACACATCATTGAGGTGAGTTTACGCCTTCTCACTATTCAGTTTTTGTACACTATGCTAAAATATAATGATCTTTGCTCAACTGATTTACAGTGTGCTAGTCCGGGTTTTGAAAAGTGTTCTTTTTGGCAAAGAATTTCGGAGAAGTTTTCTTGTGAACGTCCTATGACTAGTGACATTCACAACTAAACTCTACAGATGTGGCCTAGGTAGCTTGCTATTACTTGTTTTCCTAGAAAAATACTAGGCCTATCCATAGTGATGAGTGCGTCTTGTATGATTTGTATCCTGCTATTGCTAAGATTCCTGTTGCACCTGATGAGGCTACAATTAGGTGATAGTTAGATTATATCAATGCATCAGGATGCATTAAGAGCACTTATTTAGTGACCCGTATTGCTGCAGGAGTCGAAGATTTAACCAAATACTAGAGTTGCTTATTTATCTGAGCCCTGTCCTAGAATAGATTTTAAATTTCTTGAGCAGGATCACACATTAAAAAAGGGCCCCGATGATTCCATTGTGTTTTATTATCCTGGCTATACAAATGAAATTCCGCTTCCTAACTCGAGATATCATTTGTTGCTTCTTAGTGCAATGGTACCACTAGAGCAGTTGTCGGGAACTATCGAGGAGAGATGTTGTTCACAATTGTGTCACTGCATAAAAATGTTGAGGATGCCTCATATGCAAAAGCACTGGCACTTCGGGATGGTGTTTCGATAGCGCAAGAATTCGGGGCAAGGAAATTTATCATTGAATCAGACAATACCTATCTTGTGCAATGATGAAGTCAAATGAAGGTGCTTGATCTTCTATTGTGAACATGTGGCATGACGTACGGAAGCTTAGCAGGAGTTTTACTCATATTTCTTTTTTGCTTTGTAAATCGAGAGACAAATAAGGCAACACACTATTATGCAAAATTTGCCGATCTGATGAATGTGTCCTGCACTTGGCAGAACAGTGCCCCAACCTCTATTATGGGTGCGATTGCCGCTGATTGTATTCCTGCTCAAGTATCAATATAAGTCCCGATGACTTGCTCTATAAAAAAAGCAGCAGCATAAACAGAATACCATGTCACAGAGAAGAATGTCCACCATATATAGCTGGGATGACCCTGAATACTGCATGCATGCGTGCCTAGAATCAATATAGCTGGGACAATTAAATGGTGGAGACCCCTAAGCTGCCAAGTGATGGAGTGCAGCGGTTCTCGGAGTATGGAAGTTTAATTGGAATTAGGCATTGTGGAAGAGGAATAGACTGGGAAGCCGTGTGCATGCATGATGGCCGAGTTGGACTGTTTCAGGTCAGGATGAAATTTGAAATTTGAAATCTACGGACGGGTCCACGCATCGTCTCCTTGGGGCGACTCAAGGGTGACCAACCCAGCCCCCAACACAACCCTTCTCCTGCAGATCGACGGCCACCACCGTGGCGCCCGGCCTCCTCCGGCGGCAGCAGTGGCTAGCGGCAGCGCCCAATAGCTGTTGTCTGTAGGGCCTCCGTCCTCACTCCTCTATCTTCTTCCTCCTCGGTCTCCATGGCATCCATAGTTGTTGATCTCCTCCAAGCCTGCATCTGCGCTCTAGTGGACGGGTTCAGGCTCCCTTGGATGAGATCTGGTGCTTCCAAGTCATCCCGAGCTCCCACCACGTCCCGAGGCGCGATCTGCGTCGGCGGCAAGCTACCCCATCGATGAATGGCAGGGCACTCAGACCCCTTTCTGGGATCTTAGTGGCTGGATCTAGATTCTCGTGGGCCAGATCCGTGTGACATCCCTACTGCCATGGTAGAGTCATCCCCACATGAACAAGAACCTAAAACAAAAATTTAAACTGAAATTTGATCAAATTTGGAAGCCATTTAAGCCAATTTGAATGTTCATTGATCTACAAGTCAAATATTTCTAACATAACCTAGTGCCGCCAAAAATATATGTAGTATGTCCTGGTGAAATAGAATTTTGGTCAATTTATCATATTTTTATCTCACCCTTTAATGCCCCAAATAAATGGTCAAATGCCCAAAAACCACCCCACTTTATAAAATTTCTATTCAAATTTTATTAAGAACTAATGCCCATATTTTTGGTTTGTCGAGGTCGACTCCCAATTAATTCCAGTAAAAATAACAAGCATCAGTGGTTTAGAGGGGTTTGGAAATAAATGAAAAAGAAACTAACACACCCGGCGCCGCCCATTTTCCTTCGCCTGCCCGTACGCCGTGTGGGCGCCGGCGATGGGCGAGCGGCACCCTGCCGTGGATCGACGCCCCCACCCTCTCCGACATCCCTCCTGTCCGCCCCCCTCCCCTCGGGTCCGAACACCCCCCTGCCCATTTCTCTCTCGCGTGTTTTCCTTTCTCTGCTCTGGCTTCCGCCGAGCCGCTTACCATCGCCGCCCGCGCAAGCTTCCGCCCCGGGCCATCTCACCGCCCCGCACGAGCAGTGCCAACGCATGGAGCCTCACCTTGACGCGTGGAAGCTCCACGGGAAGCCACTCTCCTCCTCCCGTACCGAGCGGTTGTCGATTTGCTGGTCCATCCCCGCCTCTGACCGCCGTTCCACCTCATCGCACGAGCTCTCCGGTGAGCCCTGGTCCCAATCCTCCCGCATGCACGTCACCCTCGACCCCGCGAACCTTCCGATGCTCACCCGGTCTCCTTCCGTGCAGATCCGGCGTCGGAACGCCTTCGCCGACCACCGTCATCGCCGCCGCTCGTCGCCGACCTAGCTAGGTGAGCTGCATTGTGTTCCATCCACGCGTCGCTCAACCATCACCTCCCCCTGGCCCCATTCGCGCTCGCCTCGGGCACCGTCGTCGCCCTAGCCGCCGGCCTCGCCCTCGCCGTCGCGCATGGCCAGAGCGCCGCCGCGCGCGCGCTCGGCTCGGTCGAGCTGGCCACTGGGCCGCGCCCGCCTGGGCCAGATCTGGCCCAGGAGCACCCTTCCGCGTGGGTTTTGGCCCACTGGGCTGCTAAAATGCGGCCCACGAGTACTAAAAATAGATTTTCTCAGTTTATGAATTCCAGAAAATAACTTGACCTTGCAAAATGCATAGTAAATTAAATATTGCGAATTTTAGGATGGAATAAATTTCAGTCGGCTCCTCTGGACAGGTACTATTTAAGAAAAATACCAAAACACCCTGTAGGTCAGTATTTTTATCAGCATTGAATTAAATGGCAAAAACACTAATAAATTCATTTATAAAGATGGGTGTCTGATAAATTCTTGATACTTGGCATAAAAATCTGTTTTGGCATGTTGGGTGACCCTGCAAAGTGTCATGTGCTAGTTCTCTGTATTTTAGGCATTATTAATTTTTGTACCTTTTTCTTTGTTTTAATTATTTAAAATCACTGACAAATTGCACGTAAATGAAACTTGGCCAATAAATCACTCCTGGTATGTATTATTCACAGAAAAGCACCCAATTTATTTTGACCTCCAGAACCATGCTAAATTATTAATTGCTCACCTAAGCTCGATAATTTCGTCAAAACACTATAAAAGGCTGGGTAGCATTTTAACGAGCAAGACCCCGCTCATTTCTATATGAAATATTGTGCATTAATGTATTTGTTGAGGAAGTGCCATGAATTGAATATCGCTCTCATGCATTGCACCATTCGCATCATGTAGATTACGAGGTGAACCACGTGGAGACGGGACCGGAGCAGGAGCCAGAAGGACCCGGTGGTGTTTTAGCTGACCAGGAGCAGAACCCAGGCAAGCCTTAGTGCATCCCACCCATTTTAAATTTTTTACTTTATCACTAGTTAGGGATGTAGGTTTATCTGTGCATTAAGTTAGTAGGAGTTATTTGGAAACCTAGCATTGCAGTAGGTCCCTTCTTCCCGATAATTAGTCTCACGACGGTAGTCGCTCTGCTTAAGTTAGGACGACTATTCATCGAGTGGTATGGAGACTACTCGTAGACATGAAATCTTATCACTGGGGGACGATGTTGGATGAAGGAAAGTGGGGATGAGATCACAATGAGGACCGGACGGGCAACTAGGTGGAAAGGGAAGGATAGCTTGTCTTCAAGGAGGTAGCCCCGTCCGAGTTATCTAAGGCTACGCCTCGTGTCCGGCCCATGGGATCAAGTTTGAACTTACTGTTTGCATGCTGGAGTTATGGGCCCAGTAAACTGATGTAGCTACGACTACTGCTTGGTCGGAAGGTATCCTGATCCTTGAGGTGGAACTGGGGCTGAGAGGAGGGAGCAATCCACCCACGGATGGCGGCACAGGGCGCATCGCGTTGGGGGACCCTTCTCGGGGGAGCCAGGCGCGGAAGACCCTATGGTACTGTAAGCGAAAAGTTGCTCCATACGGCTTCCAGGAAGCGCATATGGGTCATGCAAGCAGGTTTCTCCTGCAGGATGTAAATCGATTCGAGTCACTGCCCCTCACAGTAGCAAGTACCACTTGATCACTGCTCCGGAACAATGTCGGAAACCATTAAAATGATGAGTGGGTTTAATTCTGCTATTTTAGAAGCCATTAAAATGATAAGTGGGTTTAATACTGCTATTTTGAATTATTAAGATTGTATTACAACCTTGATTGTTATAGCTTTAGTGCAAACTAAATTTATTATTCCGCATGACAACTTAACTTGATGCTAAAACTTGAAAAATAAGGATCCACTCATAGGCTGGCTTTCTGGCAACATAAACCCTATCCCAAGCCTTTGCATGTCTAGGTGTCGACTGTAGTTGGCCATTTTGATGGGTCAGTCTTGCTGAATAAATTAGTTACTCAGGACGTAGCTCTGTGGTTTTCAGATGACCAGGGTGGAGACTGCCACTGCGGTGGGAGGTTCCACTGGGAAGGCCAGCGTCCTGACTACTGGAATATTGAGTGGGAGTTGTGCACCAATGATGACGAGGAGTAGTCTGTTGATTGCTGACACGGTGTTTCGGGCAATACACCTACCATGGCCGGATTTTCGATGCGTGTCGCCGTGAGAGGGCGATTGTATCTTACTCATCCCGTCGAACCATTTAAGTACTGTCGAACAATTTCGCTTCCGTATTTTATTTGTTAAAAACTCTGGTTTGTGATATAAATTCAGATTTATGTAAAAACTCTGTACTCTACCTATGTTCTTGTTGCAACTATATTCTTCTATTATGAGTTGTACTATTGGGCATCACAGCGCGTGTCGTCACCCGAGAAAGATCCCAGAACGGAGCCGTCTCCGTGGTAAGATGGTTCTATTACAACGTGGTATTAGAGCTATCTCGGGAATAGTGCTATATTCAAAGACATATTTTTGAAAACCCCGTAAAGAATGTGTGAGGGCGTGCCCACTAGATTATTATTAGTTATGATTCAGGTGGCAAAGCTAACTGTAGGAGATTGTTTGTTTAAATCCTTGCATCTATGGCATCGTCAACGCAGGTATGTGTCCCGCCCTGTGGACAGTAACATGGCAAGCTAGCACAAAGGTGTGAACGCGGGCTGATTGCAGAAAACATCAGTGTCCTTCCCTAGGAAAATAATAAGGGATTATTTTCGGCTTGTTTCTTTTCTATTTGATGTATTGTTTCGGCAATCAATCTTCTATAGGTATGCTAACCGCGAATCGAGTAAGAAACGTGTAGCATACGACTAACTTGAGGGCTCGTCTGCCACTGACTATACGTATGGTCCTATTTGTGGCCAATTTTCATTGTTGTGAGGACGTATAGGCCAACAGCATATGCATTCATGAAAAATGTTGGAACATCAATTCATCATGAAACCCGAAATTTCAGCTAGCATGTCACTCGCATAAGAATCTATATTTCTCCATTCTAAAGTCGAAATCATGCTAATAAATCCTTATTGAAATCATGAACGAACTCTCTGTACATCCAGCCAAAATTTTGACTGAAAGATTACCGGACGATACCGTTTTGGGTCCGTCCGAGTCAGCATGTTAAAGTATAGTCAATCTGAAATTCAGATCATGATCCAACTTGTAAAAGTCGTAACCCTTTGCACAGACCACCTCTAGGGCTGTATGAGCACTTTCTGAAAAGGTTATAAAAAGTACTACAACTTTGGTAGTCAGACAATTTCAATTCGAAGCTTGTAAGGTACATTAATGAGCCCATTTTTAGAGCGATATCATTCTGTCCCTAAAACAGTTCAGCAGACATGTACCAATTTTTTAAAAAAAATTCTATATGTCGAGTTCGACAAATTTGTTGGTGGGGTGCGAGTATGCGTTGGAAAGATGCTAAAATCCTCCATGCTGCTGCCAGTTTGTCTTTAAGGTTAAATGAAGAGAAACCTAGATTTCAGGCCCTTTTTCAGATCATACACAGCGCTGCCCTAACAGATTTTTAGATATTGATGCCAACTTGAAAAATCCATATCTCCTGATTCTCTCACTAGATGAAGTTGAGTAAGTACTTGTTGGAAAGGTGTTGAAAAACTCTACCCCTTTGATATTCAATTGCTGTCCAAAATCTGTAAGTAAGATTTGCCTAAAACCTCGACTTAGTGACTGCCGTACCCTAGGACAGAACGTACCCTTTTAGCGAAATAATCGAATCCACCCTAGAATATGTAAACAATTACGGTGGTCAAATTCATTATATCACTCATCGTACCGTATTAATTTGTTGTTGACTTGCACTCTCTGCGTTTGGAACGATTACTCACCATTTGGTTTGTGTTCCAGATGGACGAGCATGGGTTCGAGGTGTTCCAGCACGACGGGTGGCGCTATACCACTGGTCTACACCACCGTGGCTTTCCCACCCTCCTGTGGGAGATGCTGTGTGCCTTGAGCTACGAGGAGCAGCCTTCCTACCGTGGGCGTGAGACCCGCCACCACGGTGTGACTTTTGTAGAGGTGCATATCAGCGTCTCTCCACACCTGCGCAACCCTAACTTGGCGGGAATGGAGAGCACAGTCATGTCTGGGAGCCTCAGGGAGGGCTTGGAGAGAGTCGCCCATAGGGCTCTCACTCACTTCTGTGGGCGCAACATAGCAGCGCTCTCGGGGACTCCGTTCGAGATGATCCCTATCTGGCACCAGACAGACCCGGTTTGGCAGAGGCGCGTGAGGCGCGCCTCCTGTGACAACTACCCGGAGTACCACGCAGGATACCACCGCGTATCTCACTACTCCAAGTACCGCCTCAACTTGGATGAGGAGTCTAGCAGCCGCAGCAGGATCCTACTAGCAGACGCTGAGCAGGTTTGGGTATAGAGGAACGACCTGCAGGCACAGGTCGATGCACAGCAGAGGGAGATTCAGCGGTTGACAGCTGCTCTTGAGGCGAGTGAGACTCGCGTGACAGAGGTCACTGGATAGCGTGACACTCTCACGCAGGAGGTTGACAGACGGGGCATGATCATGCAGCAGCGTGCCAACCACAACGAGCACCTGCAGCAGCAGCTGGCAAGTGCCCAGCAGGAGATGGAAGTTATGGCAGAGGACCTTGAGACCCTGGCTCACAAGAACCAGGACCTACAGGCTCACTTGGACGCGATTGCTGCGCCACCGGCAGCACCCGCAGAGGAGGACCCCGAGGGGGACATGGGTGAGGAGTCCGACGTGGACTACGAGCCACCCACTCCGGCAGGCACAGACCGTCCGGGACCCTCTGGCACAGCTGGAGGCAGGCTTAGTATTCATAGTAGACATGACTAGGCCGTGCTTGTAGGGCACGATAGATGGGTATCTTTTGACGAACCACGTGTGGTTGTTGTATTTTGGGGATCACCCGTGTGAATAGCTTTTAGGTAACTCGATGGCCACATATTCCGAGTTTATGTAGTATGGAACTCTTGACTTGTATTAAGACCTGTGTTAATCTAGGAATGCCAGCTTTTATTAGAATTATGTTGTCTACAATATTGCTGCCCTGTGTTGCTATGTCACTTGATTTGGTATCCTCTAATGATCTTGTTGGATAAGAGACTAATTAGAATCCTTATTCTTACATTTCAGAATGGTGCGCACTCGCAACACCAACGAGCTTCACGGTGAACAGCCCAAAGGTTCCAGGGCTAGAGGGAATGACTCTCCGCAGGGGACACCACTACCACCACCCAACCCCATGCGGATGATGGCGCAGTTCTTTGCCACCATGATGGAAAGCCAGCTGCAGCAGGTAGAATTTATGCGGGAGTTGGCACATGAAAACCTGGCAGGCCGGAATGCTAGGGGCAACAACAATGGCGCACCACAAAATAGTACCTACGCCGATTTCCTCGCCACCAGGCCACCTATGTTCAGCTCCACCACTGAGCCCATGGAAGCGGAGAATTTCCTTCACATGCTCGAGTCCAAATTTGGGCTCCTCAACTCCACGCCTGTGCAGAAGACATTATTTGCGGCACATTAGCTGCATGGCGCAGCTGAGGCATGGTGGGCTAACCATGTCACTTCGGTTGGTGCAGACCAGCAGATTGCTTGGGATGACTTCAAGACGGCATTCCGGGCCCACTATATTTCTGCGGGACTCATCCGCGGGGAGGCACGAGAGTTCGCGGCACTGAAGCAAGGCAACCGCAACGTTGAAGAGTACTGCGAGGAGTTCAATCGGTTGGCACTATACGCCCCAGAACAAGTTGACACCCCCGCCAAGCGTAAGGACCATTTCTTGGAGGGGCTGAGCACAGAGCTGCAGGACCGCCTCAACCTTAACATGGGCGGTACATTCGCTGAGTTCGTCAACAATGCTATCGTCGCAGAAGATGGGTATCGTAAGGTGATGGTAGAGCGGAAGAGGTCCGCTAGTGCTATGGGGTCACCCAGTGGACCCCCGCAGAAGTTTCGTATGGTATACACAGACCCTTCAGGACAGAGGTATTGTTCCACCCCCGTGACGGCACCATTTCCACGTCCACCCCAGCAAGCACAGCCGCGACCCCAGGCACCGCGTCAGCAGCAGGGCCAAGGTGGGTATCGCCCACCACACCAGCAAAAATACCTAGACCGGACCCTTTCCCTATTACAACTGCGGCCGTCTTGGACACTTCTCGAGTGCCAGCACCCCAAGAAAAGCACCGGTCAGAACCCGCTGAGGAACAACAACAACCGTAATAACAGGGGACCTGCCCGCACTGGCCGGGTGAATAATACTACTCTGGAGGAGATTCCGGAGAACAGCCCCATCCTTGCTGGTATGTTCTCTATTCATGACCACCCCGCTCTCGTTCTACTTGATTCAGGGGCTTCTGACAATTTTGTCAGTGCATCATATGCTAAAACTCGACGACTACCTTATCACCTTATGAAGACGCCATACCTTATTAGATCAGCTCATGGGTACACGCCCGCTAGATATGAAGTTAGGGGAATACCTATAACCCTAGCAACGAAAGTGTATCTTGCGGACTGCATTGTTCTTGAGGGGAGCAGCATCAATGTGATTTTGGGTATGCCATGGATGAAGTATCATAAGGCCCTTCTAGACACGGACACCTATACCGTACACCTAAACTCCCCCACCCAAGGCAAAGTGAGTTTTCGAGTGAATCATCCCCGACTGGCAACCCCTATAGTTCACCACGCCACAACCACACCATTAGGTGATATACCCGTGGTTAGCAAGTTTCCCGATATGTTCCCTGATGATCTCCCTAGGTTACCTTCGGATCGGGATGTCGAGTTCAAGATTGAGCTTCAGCCAGGGACGGCACCTATATCCAAAAGGCCGTATAAAATGGCACCCAAGGAACTAGCTGAGTTAAAGGAGCAGTTGGAAGAGCTGCTAGATAAGGGATTTATCCGACCAAGTTCTTCACCTTGGGGTTGTCCGGCGTTGTTCGTGAAAAAGAAGGATGAGACTTTGAGGCTATGTGTGGATTACCGACCCCTCAATGCCATGACTATCAAGAACAAGTATCCACTGCCTCACATCGACATTCTCTTTGATTAGTTAATAGGAGCTAAGGTTTTCTCCAAGATCGATCTCCGTTCTGGATACCATAAAATTAAGATCTGTGCCGAAGATATCCCCAAGACGACGTTCTCCACTCGATACGGACTTTATGAGTATTTAGTGATGTCGTTTGGTTTGACAAATGCAGCGGCACACTTCATGTATCTCATGAACTTGGTGTTCATGCCAGAGTTGGACAAGTTTGTAGTGGTGTTTATTGACGATATCCTAGTCTACTCTAAGTCAGAAGAAGAACATGCAGAGCATCTCCGTGTTGTATTACAGAGGTTAAGGGTGCACCAGCTATATGCTAAGTTTAGCAAATGTGAGTTTTGGTTGAAGCAAGTACGATTTCTAGGTCATATCATCTTGGAAGAAGGCATAGCGGTGGATCCTAGCAAAGTAAGAGATGTACTGAATTGGAAGACACCGAAGACCATATTTCATATACGTAGTTTTCTTGAATTAGCTGGTTACTACCGCTATTTCATCCCCCACTTCTCCAAGATTGCAAAGCCCATGACCGAGTTGCTTAAGAAGGAAAAGAAATTCATATGGAACGGAGCCGTCTCCGTGGTAAGCCGGTTCTGTTACAATCCGGTGGATTCATGCTGCCCTGTGCTGCCACCATGTGCCAATGCGTGATCTGCGGGGGGATAAGCTACGTCAATGTGAGGTTTAGGCAACCAACTATGGCTGGTTTCATCGTTATATGTTGTGTAGTTGCTCGGTTTATACTCGGTGACTGGCCCTGGTTGTGGCCGGTCAAATTACCTTCGTGTCTGGCTATGTGCTTCTTGAGTCCTGTGCTCGGCGTGCAGGGAGCTGCTCCACCTCCGCACATCTCGACGTTGGACCCTGCCTCCAAGCCACCATCACGGACATCAACATGAAGATGTTGTGCAGATAAAGCGTTGCGCTTGTGCGCGGGTAGGTGCTTCACCTCTGCATAGCTCATCAAGCCTCTGTGCCTCTACGATCTCCAAAAAGCACCTTGTTGTTGGCTCCATCGCGATTCGATAGGCATTGCTGCTAGCGTCTTTACTTCGTCGTCAGACTCCTTAATAGCATCATCAAAATCTTATGCCATGTGCTTCCATGCTCTTATGGAGCCCGGATGCACTAGAAAAAGGGGTGTTCCATCAGCTTCAAGGGAGGCCAATGTTGTCCGGCTCACATAGTTGTCTGCATGCTTCCACCACTCTTAGTCCCTGCTCTATTAGACGATCCTTTCGTCCTTCAAGGGTTCCTCCCCTTGCAGGAAGGTGGAGGGTGACAACAGAGTGGTGTAGGTATGAGAGGTGGTGTGGTGGTGTAATGACAATTGTGGTGAAGGCAAGCAAACTGTCTGGTGGTGCTGCTTTGTCAACAATCAATGGTTTGTCTTCAGCTTGTGCTCAAGGTTAAAGCCTGTTTTGTGTGAGATTGAGGATTGTATTTCTTTGTCCCTCTAAGTGTGTGTGCCACTATGCTTCTTTTCTTCAAAACAACTGTTGTAACCATTCTATTTAGGTCATTATGAGACCACTATCATTAATATAATATGGAATTAGGTGGGGAGTTCTCCCCGTTGGCTATCAAAAATAAAATTCCGCACAGATCATCTATCATTGGTTAGATGTGCAGGGCCGAAGGATGGCTGACGACTATGGCTGCTCGAAGGAAGCTAGGAAGGGGATTTCATGATGCCTCTGTCATATTGGGTTGTGAAAGAGAGAAAGCCATTAATATAGTGGGCTATTCCACTAGTTTGGCCACAGTGCGGGGGCAGAGGCAAAGGCCAAACACGGTTCCGATGCCCCGAAATCTGGAAAGATGAGTACAGTTTGGTGATTGGTTGGATGAACGGCCAGATATATTGTAGGAACATGGATTGGACGGCTGGTAATTGAAGCTGGTGAGGCTGCATAAGAGCAGGGCTAATAAGGTAGCCGGCTGCTGGCTAAGAAGCGGTACCATGTCATTCAAAGTTTGTATTGGTAAAAACTTGTATAATAAATAGGCTGTTCAGTTGGCTACTAGCTGCCTCAATTAAAAATATAAGTATTAATTGATCTCCATGTGCATGTCATCCATTGGGCAAAGCAAGGAAGAGCACGTTCTTGCGCTCGCCCCGGACTGCATGTAGGCGTTTATTGCTTGGGGCTTGTGCATCAGCCGGCGACGAACACATCACCTGCTTCACTCTCTCTCTTCTATTCTCACTCCTCCACCTCAGATTTTGATGACATGGAACATGTATTAGACGGCTGACTAGGACCCATTATACTTGCTCTAAAAGGTGAGCTCTAGAATAATTTATTAATTGCACGGTGGACCTGACTTATATAGATACTATAGATTTTAATTATAGATATAGATACGTCTCTGTTGTAAAAATTGATTTCCAATCCTAAAATTTGTTCATACATTTACATATACATGTACACATATTAAATAATTTCATGTACTACTATCCCTCAAATATAAATATCAGAAGTGGCTAAAAAATGATTAAGTTATGTATCTTTTGCAATGCTTCTTATTATGACAAATTAGCAACACGTTATAAAATTTACAATCCTGGAATACAAATCTTTCATAGCTTTGAGGATGTGCAAACTTATTCGCTTAAAACTTTTCTCAGGAATTTGCAGAAGCAAAACTACTTAAAAATGAGTCCACCTCCCCAAGTTCCTTTCCACTCGGAAGAAACTTCATGCAGATTGGTGGCCTCACCTTCTTCATTGTCAGTAATGCTGTTGGTAATGTAAATAGCCCTTCCCCGCAAGTGAGACCAGCTGCAACTGCAGACGACAGTACCTCTGCACTTTGACCATCAACTTTGTTCCACACATAAACCACGACAGAACCTATGCACATCGGTATGGCGACGTATGGTCCAGTAAAGAACGGCAGCGCCAGTGCCGTCATACTAGGAAGATAGTTCATTATAGTCCAACCCTTTTTCTGAGACACCAGTTTAAATGAGTTCATTGCCAATGTTATGAAAAAGGCAACCGTGCAAAAACTAACACAATGCTTAGGTAACTCCTTCACCCCTCCCATGCCAATTATCCCTATGGCACGATAGACTCCAGCATAGGGGCATGGGAACTCAGATTTCAGTGATCCAATGGGTTGTTTGCCCCTGACTGTTTCTTTAAATGCATAATAGATGCATGGGTTAATAATAGCACCAAGTATTATACCGTAGATCTGCCCTGTTAGCATAACTTGTGGTGAAGTCAGTGTCAGGTAGCCTGTCTTGAAATCTTGCATCACATTTGCTGAGATTTGAGACGCTGCATTCATTATTCCACAGGCTACAAGGCTAGCCACAACAGCACCAGGATGTCCAATGGATGCCGCGATGACAAAGATTGTGAACTTTGCGTAAGTTGGTGCAGCTGACCAATCCGTTAGTCCTATTCCATAGCTATTGCAGAAGGAAAAGACCGGAGCAAAAATATATAGTGCTGCCACATGGTAAAATTTAATCTGATGGAAGATGGAAGGGATAACAATTGCAGAAATGGTTACACATAAGGTATATCCGATAACCGGTACGAGATGAGGGATTTTATTCAACATAAATTTCTCAATCCTTTTACGGTCATCATATGTAAGACTTGGATGTTTACTGATGTAATGAACTGATCCTGAATCTTCTTCCATCCTTTTGTTATAGAAGTCAAACATTGAGGTAAAAATGATTGTGAAAAAGTTGAAAATACCATCTGTAATGATTACTGTTATGCCAAGGAACACCTAACACGTAATTAAAAAAACAAGTGAATATATCATGGTTCTGGAAGCTATAGCAAGAGAAATCATAATCCAATATTATTTGCACTGTAAAAATTAAATGAACTAGAAGAGGAAGTACTAATAATTAATGTCGATTCAATGTGTGGATGAGATGGATTTACATGTGTCGTACAAGCTATTTCAGCTATACTATATATAGTCACGTAGCAAAGAACAAGGGTGTTAATGGTGTCATTTTATTAGAAGTGATATTCCTTGTTCATCTAGCAGAATGTGTTCATTACTGCACTCGCCTTGATAGGAAGGTTCTAAAACATTTTCAAATAAATTAGAATGTTGGAGTTCTTAAAGTGGACGGATTTTGGATATGACAGTTATATATATCTTTTATCAAAAAAAATATTTTATGTACACAAAGCATTAAAATATTGTTGTAAACTTTCATAAGAAATAACAGACAAAATGCTACAAGACCCCAATTTTTATGGTCCTTTCCTTTCAAAACCACATGTATTTTTTATATTTTTGGATCATATTATTTCATGAAACCCAACACTAACTTCGATTCTCTTCAATCTCCCTCCCTATGTCCTTAGGGTTTCTCTCTCATGTTGCCATCTCTCTCCTCTCTCACCCTCCGACTTCCACTCTTCTATCTCCCTTGTCTGCTCCACCGCCTCCGGCATGGCGGCCCAATGTGGAACAACTGAGGCTCGTTTTCTTCGCCCACTTCAAGCCTGATACCGCGGCAGCATGGGCCTCCTTGTTGTCGCCAATCGCCTGCGAGCTCTCTACTTGTACAGACAATAAGCCACACCGGGACGCCCAGGAGGTTGCAAGGACAACAAGGCATGCGGATATATCAGTGGCTATGGAGGAGGTGGTAGATGCAACATCAGGAGAATACGTCCCTTTCACGATGGCAACGGCGAGAGCAGGAGCGGCAATGCCTCCACCACGGCAGGGCTGTGGCAGCCACCATTGTGGTGGCGCTTCAGTGTCAGGCTCACGTAAGTGAAAAAAAAAATCAATTTTTCATGATGCTTACTTAGTGCCTGGTTAGGAGTCCTCAACTGTACAGCCATATGGCTCACAACCAATAATTTCTCTTGTAACAAACTGAACCTAGCTCTGAGGTTAGGTTCATTGTGGTGGAACCAACCCATCCATGTTCAAATCGTAGATTTGACACCTGGTGTCATATTTATGACTAATTATTCTTTTAGTGGGCGGTGACATGCCTATCGATAGTGTGGCATCTGTGGTGACTTCATGAATACGAAAATAAAGTCGTCTTCCGAATGTGCTCGTAGGGGTAGAGTATGCGTGCACGTGTGCGTGTTCGTAGGTGTGCATATTTATGACTAATTATTCTTTCAGGGGGCGGTGACATGCCTATCGATAGTGAGATATCTGGGGTGACTTCGTGAAAATCAAAATAAAGTTGTCTTCCGAATGTGCTCATAGGAGTAGAGTGTGTGTGGGTGTTCATAGGTGTGAGTACTTGTGTGTCTATGTAAGTGTCTGCGTCTATACTGTATTTAATTCAAAAACAAAATAATCACTCCTGTAGTAGTGCTCTGGGCTGCAGTGGTGGGTATCAGTGGTGGTTGATGGAGACGTCATGCTGCTCTATGCTTTGAGAGAGAGAGAGAGAGAGAGAGAGAGAGAGCTCTTACGCCGTTTATTTATGTATGTGCTAGCAATAGAATGTAGAAGAACAGAGAATTGGCATGTTGTTTCAACAATTATTCTTTCATTCTCTTAACTTTTCAAAACTCAAAAGGTGACCTTATGGTGCTCCTCCAAGAGTGCGAATTTATGTGATTAGTTATAATTTTATTTCGTTACCTATTGAATTAATAAAAAATCATATGTACTTCCAAAAGAATGATCCCAATTTGGCTATTTGTGTAACTTGCTCTAATTTCTATGAATATAAAAGAATTATTTAAAATTAGGACAAAAGTAGCTACTATTAATTTATGTCAATGTATTAGTTCAAAATGATTTGCAGTTCTTTTTTAAATGAGGCAAACTATTGAATTGATAAAATTATATTATTGGGCCAGTATAGCAATGGAGCTCTTGATTATTTTTAATTTTCCAATTGCTGAATGCAGACTGTAGTGATATAGAGGGAGTATATAACACTTAAATGATCTAATTATTAACCTTGGCCTGTGATACTTTTGGCAGTTTGAAATGTTCTCCACTGCAATTTGTTTGGCTTACACTAATTAATTACTGACTGGGCCACGCAAAGGTTCATTTTACCCATGACAACGGACCGGCATTGAAGTAGTTTGAATTTAATAACATGTGGACCTCACATTGATATTATTGGGAGATTGCATGGTCATGTATGGATCCGAATATGACATGCTGTAACTATTTCTTGTTACAGTTAGGTGTTGAAATAACATGATCATAAAACCTGAGGTGAAATGACACATTTTAAAGTACTCATGTTTGAGAGACCAGGACCGTAATTAAAGTTTGAGGTTTCAGGAAATTTACACTAAAAGATAACATTGTCATTAGTAAGTGATTATTTGTTTCTTTCACATACCTTATATCCATTTGATCCACTTATACTTGTTGGACTTTTCTCGGTATACCAGTCCCCTTGTTTGCTATCAAAATAAGGAAATAAGAAAACCCAGGAGATGGTGGCACCAAAAAACATGGTAATGTTCACAATATGTGGGCAAATCATGCCAAGACCAATGTACATTGCAGAGAAATTAAAGAAGAACCTGCAGGCACAAGTTTTATGAGAACATTAGCTGGTGCATGGAAATAATGAATTTAGAAAGAAGGAATTGAGGTGAGGTGCAAACTGTGAAAGAAACATCTTGTACTGAAGTAACTTGCGATGTTTTGCTCACACATGCTTAACCAGTTCTAAATATAGGTTGAACCACTATTACCTCACTATTTGTCAATCCGGCAATAAGTAACATGATAGCATGCAATATTGTTTTCATAGTGAAAATTACCAAAGTACTAAAATAATGTAGCATTTAGATACAAAATATGAAATGTGAATTTACTAAATTAGTTTTGAACTAATCTTTGTTTTGATAGTATCATATTTTAGCTTCAAAGTTTAACAAATTCTGTAAATTGCAAAATCGAGTGTGATTTTTATGAGCATGTCGGTACTTGCCCATCCTACTTCAACTTTTGGTAATGATCATGTAACACCCTCACGTACAAAGTTCACTTACCGTCCTAGTCCACATGTGGGACGATCACACGCATTCACACATAGCACTGATCCCACTTATGCTTTTGTCCTCGCATCATGTAAAAGGGTTAACCCAGAGGTGCTATGGTTAGAACAACGAGGGTTATATGCTGATCCTCACCCACCTATAAATGTTGGACTAAGCCCACAACTTCAGTTCACTACTAGGCCTCTTTGTCCAAAAATACAACTACTTCAAATTGCTAACAAGCTGGGGTGTTACAGTCACCACCTTTAAGGGTTGACGCCCTCGACAACACATCGCAAACATGACAAGAAGATACCCAAGACCTCCGTTGATGAAATGAGAGTTAATGCTCTCATACTTGAAGAGGATCTGTTCTATAGGATCGTATTGCTTTTTCTTTTACCAAAAAGGAGGCAAGCACTCCAACTTGATTGATGACTAATGACCCGTGAGCCAGATCATGATTAACGGCTAAGAGTCAGCTTTTGATGCTCTCTCCAATGCTGTAGAGGATTGTTCCCTGTCAGGATTGGCTGTCCGGGGTGGTCATGGCTTGTCTAACAACCTTTACATTATTTTTATCTACCATCCTATGTCCAAAGTTTGCTTACCGCCCTAACCCACTTGTGGGGTGGGCACACGCATTCACACATAGCATCCCTTTTATGCTTTTGTCCCTGCATCATATAAAAGGGTTAACCCGAAGATGTCATTGTTGGAACAATGGGGATTATATGTTGACCCTCACCCACCTAAAGTTCCAACGTGGGACTAAGGACACAACTTCACTTCACACTGGTCCTCTTGGTCCGAAACTACAACTATTATAGGCTGATAACGGGTCGGGGTGTCACAGATCAAGTGCCATGGTCGCCTCAATCGCCAACAAAGTCCTCCGGGTCCAAGCCACCGCAACCGCTGCTGTGATAGCCTGGGCCACTGTTGCCACCACCACATGTGATGCCGCTGTAGCCTTCTTCATGGCCATCACATCCAATGCGATAGCGCCAATGCCATCGTCAGGGCCTTGGTCACGGTGGCGCTTAGAGGGGCGGCAGCCGGCAGATCCGGTCGCCCTATGCTTTTTTTGCAAGGGGCACTTCGATCGACATGGACCGCCGCATGAAGGCCTGACAGCTGCAACACGCCAAGATCTGGCACAGGAACCCAACGAAGAGACGATGGCAGCGCTGCGATGAGGCCATGGTAGAAAAGGGGATGCGGAGAAGGAGAGAAGTGGCGGTCTAAGGGGTATGAAAGACGAGCAGATAGGGTTGTGTTCCTCCTGCCCCCTCTTTTATACTAGGTGGCACATATTAGTGGCGAGCCACCACTATGGCCCATCACTAATCTGTACAACCAAACTTAGTGGCAGGCAAAAACGTGCCCGTTACTAAGTTTTGGGCATGTCTTCCAGGCCATATTTAGTAGCGGGCTATAAGATGCCCGACACTAATCGGCTACAGGTTTTTCTTGCTGAAAATGGTTTTTGTAGTTGTGAGAAGTTCTGTGACATTAGATACACTTTCACACATAGTGGTCTTATCTAATGACACAGCTGTCCACACTGTAGGGAATGCCATTGTTTTAGGCTTAGAGCAGTAAAAATGAATAAATGTATAGCAAGGAAAAAAACTTCCTACAAGGAGCGGCAACTCCAGTATCAAAATATTGTTTTGTACACCAAGTATTACTGGACACAGGTGGTACAAATTTATCTGTTAAATCAAATTTGTTAGCATGATATAAAGCATAGCTACACTTTCTTAGCACCTAGGGAAGCCTCTGGCTATTGGAAAGATATCTATTTACATACAAAGCACATCACACCACAAGAGTCAAATCACACTATAAATTTATGGTTGTTAGATGTAGGACACTAAAACAGGGAAAAGTAATACTTTTAGATTTTTTTTATCTCCATGCACTGCAACATAACGACCCAATGAGATTTGAGGTTAGGCACATGCTGGCCAATGAACACTTGTGTGAGGGGTGGAGTCGACCCACCTTACCCGTCTAATGGGTGAAAAGCCAACATATAAATCTAAGATTATCCAACACCACCAATCTTGAGCTAATCATCCTTTTACGTGAAGCGTGGATGAAAGGATATATAGATTGGTGGAGGATGCGTGGGATTCACTTAAAAATGTGATGGGGCCAAAACAGGTTTCGACCAGAAGGCATTGCATGCATGAAAGATTTGCACCTTGATACTTAGCCAAAAATACATTGATGCATTTCATATCTATATAAAGTTTTTTATATTTTTTATATATTGTTTAAAATAAATTTTCATTGAGGAAAATATTTGTTTTGTAACCCAATAGTGTGAACATTTAAAAAAATATTAAAAAACTCATGGATATAGAATGCAGTAATCTATGTTTGAACAAAATTTCATGGTGCAATGATTTTACGCAAGGAGAACAAATTGAAAATTTCATGCATAGAGAAGTGTGTTGTAGCTAACCATAAATTTGTACCTCACACTCCAAAATTCGAGTTTTGCGGTGTGCCGTCGCCAAAGCTATCTTTTAGGCGTGTGCCACAGAAAATCATCACGGTCATAGCTAGTTTTCCTAAGTTTGTCATTTTTTAAGTTTAAATTGAACTTAAAGCATGTTAATATAGCTTAGACCCAGGACCAGGCTTTCTCCAATTTATTTGGCCGCCAGAGTCCATTTTACCAATACTTACATAATCATAAATTGTATATTTTTCTCTAGTCCATGTATTATGTGAGATTCTGCGCATCACATGACATAATATATATTATAAAAAGCATCCAACAAGGACCAATGAGGGCAATATCATGAGCAAACTTGAAGCCCCATGAGTAAAGAAAGCTCAATGGAATCAAGTTTGAAATTATATTATTTCTCTTTATGCCTCTAATTAAACAGACAATTACTTATGTTTCTTTCATCTTTAACATATTGCTTGAGGCTTCTAAAGCGTTTTACAAGTAGTTTGGCTGAACGATAAAATTATGAAAAGGTTGAACACTAGACCCATTGGTGTTTTCTTTTAATGGAATGTGAAGACATTGCAATACGACATATATCATTTATTTGTGTACATCTATAGAAAAAGGTTACCCACCTGTCCTTATATAAACTAAATCCAAAAGTTGGAAAGGAATCAAATCCACAACCGTTGCCTGCCGTGTAGAACCATTGGAAAGCGGACCAACAAAAGCTACTAAAAAATGCTTTGAGGAGACTTGCAACCTGAAGCCTGGTTATATGAAGACTATATTTAGTACACTATTTTTAAACGTAAATGAAAAATTATCTTACATTATGTATCAGTTGAAAGAACGGACGCATGTATTTTCTTACTTTGCTACGTAAGCACCTTCAGGGGTGTGGAAACTGTTAACAAGTAGAGCGGCAACTGTACCCGTTGGGAAAAGCAATCTGTAGTCAATAAGCAAGATCTGCAGTCACATGAAAACAATCAGCATGAGAAAAACTATATATGTAAGCAGAGATATTATTTTCTGTACATTTATTGTCATTTCAAGTTTTTATTTTATTTTTAGAAAATATTTCATTTGTTTACCCCGTATTTCAGTGATATGAGAGCGGAAAAGTGAAGGATTAGATGCAAGTGAATAAGCAAAGTTACTGAAGACATACTTATTTTGTATTCAGAAAGAGAGCTATTGAACGGACATGACTAGAGGAAGGATTACCTGCAGAAATGGCACAATGCCCAATACTGCAGGAAGACCAATAAGCAATAGGAACATCATATATTTTCCTATGTCCACGTTGTCAACGATATCCCTTTGATCCGGATGATCAACCAATGTTTTGGCTACATTACTACTCATCCCAATTGTACAGGTTGCAAAGCCACCTGGAGGCACGAAACTGTCAATTTGTCATAACAAAAGGATGGGACAGTATTTGGATAAGTGCGAAGAGAAAATTCATGTAAATTTTATGAAACATAGATCAGTCGCACTAGAATCCAAAGAATGGTTAGAACATGTAGAACCAGGGGAAATTTTGCAACACATCACTCTTGAAACAGGTGCATTTTTTGAGTTTGCAGTGTCAGGGTGTAATAAAATAAATCTGACCTACGAGCGCGACATTGACGCTGGCATTGATGGCACTCATGACGAAGACGTTCTCTTGGCGTGTGAATGGCAGCGCAGATATGCCACAGCTCTTCGTCAGGGAGGCGAGGCACTTGAGGAAGAAGAAGCTTAGGACAGCAGATGGCATGTTGAACGTCGGGACGATGCCGGCGGTCATGTGGATGCGCAGCGTGATAAAGCAGAAGACGACCCCTAGAACCGCCGCGACGACCATGCCTCGCAGTGTCACCGGCCCCGTCTGCGGCGACTGCCCCTCGAATACCCGCTCCACAGATGGCGCGAGCCTTGGATCTCCGATGTTGGCGTCCATGGTGAGCAGTGTGTGACTCCTAGCTCATGCTACCATACATGGGTTCTGAAGTATTGCGGTGGAAAGAAGAAGCGGATGTAATTTCGCTGATAGGACAGCTGAGTGGTCGGGAGGGAGTCTAGCTTCATAAGTGCAGAAATAGCAAGCGGAAAACTTGTTGGCTGCGCCAGGTATGTTTTATTGCTGATCGTAGAAATCATATGTTTAAGTAGCGTCAGGTATAAAACAGGTGACGTCGTCCATGGGGCTCAAATCTTGAATCCTAAAGATTGATGATCATTCTACAAAAACAAGGAACGAACTATACACTATCTTGCTAGCTGACGGGGCGCCTCAACACACGCCACCGGGAAGGAACTTCGCTTGTATTCATATACAGCCGCCGAGTCGTTACTTAGTTAGACGTCGGCGTCGACCGTTTCAACGGCGACAACCTTGGCCGGACCAAACCATCCTAGCCCTGTCGCGGGCGGAACAAGCGCCTTCCTCGCCGCCGCCACTGGACGGACAACGTCGTCGCTGCCGTTCATCTTTACCTTGATGACCTCGATTTGAGCTGCATTATTATTGTTCTTGGCGGCGTCCTTGTTGCCGCTGTGGTCGACGACGGAGTCCTTGTTCGTCGTGGCAGGTTTGGATGAGTCGCCGCAGGGTATCATGTCACTCGGCGGCAGGAAGCACTCGTTGGACAGCCCAACGATGTTGAAGTCCACCTCCTCGATGCTCCACGTCTCCTCCATACACGTGCACGTCCTCTTCCCGCGGGCGTCGTCAGCATCCTCAACGCCGCCGCTGCCGCCGAACCGGGAAAGCGAAACTGTGGTGCGGCCGGCGTGAGCGACGTTGACGCCGTCGACGGCGCGGTAGTCGCCGATGGAGGACTCCATGGAGGTCTCCCAGTAGGCCGTGGTCTCCGCGACCTCGCCGTGCACGCGGATGCGCAGCAGGTGGCTGTCCTCGAGACGGGCCAGCAGCCCTGTTCTTTGGCTGAAGTAGCCCCACACGGCGTGCCGGACCACCTCGACGTCGGCGCCGCTCCGGGCGCGGAGGGCGGCCGGGTCGGCGTCCACGCGGAGCACGAAGCAGTCGTCGCCGTCGATGTGTTTCTCGCCCACCCAGGCGGCCGTCGCGAAAAGGTCCGCGGTTGATTTCGGGTCAAGGCCCTGCATCAAGCACATGCATCGAGTGAGTTTCATTTCGTTGTAAATAATAAACTTTTTTGTAATAAGAGATGGAGACAAGGCACATGGATGCACATGGGGAGTTGTATTCGTTCGATCTTTCTGAGTGGATACTAGTACGTACTATGCATGTGCACGGCCTCATTTTAGTCATCAAAATTTGTACCAGTATGGTTTTCATTAGGATTATTATTATTTCAATAATGATAATTAACCAAACAAAATAAACAAAGGTTGTGATTAATTATTTTTACCTGGACGCATCGGCGGAGTGGTCTCGGCGGACCTCGGGAGGCGTGGGCCTGCTGCCACGGCGACTGGCGCCAGGCGACCTTGCCGTCGCTGCCGGCGCTCATCTTGGTGCCGCCGGCGACCACCATCTCGACGCACCACTGCTCCGGCTGCCGCTTCTGCCACAGCACGAAACCGCCGGCCACCTCGCCGCCGCTGACCACGCCCATCCCGGTCTTCGCCTTCTGCCCCTTGGTCGTCCTCATACGCACGTTCCCCATCGCGTACATGCTCGTCGCGGCGTTCAATGCCGCCTCGCCGCCGGCCGCCGCGACGTACTGCTCCACGATGTACCTCGCCGTGGAAACCTCCTGAGTAATTTTTTTTTTTTACAAAAAAAATATCAGTGACTTGATCAAGCAAAATCGTTTAGTAAGCACGAGTGATTATCTTAACACGGTGCTTACCAGAGGCTCCTCCTTGATGTCTTGTCCGGCCATGGCCTTCCTCGCCTCAACGGGCTGCAGCACCAGCGGCGCGCCGATGACGCCGAGCATGAGCTGCACATCCGCCCGTGAAGGCATCGTTCCGTCCCGCCGGTGGCGCTGTTCCATGTGAGAACGCACCCACGCCTTGACCGTGCGGCGACGGCGCCTGACCCGGCCCGACGCGTCGTTGTTGAGCTCCGGGAGGGGCACCTCCAGCACGGTGTCCAGCCCGCCGTCCTCCCGGTCCAGGTTGGGGCACACCTTCCTCATGCTGATCAACAACTGTACTGATGATCAATCTTCCCGGAAATGGTGGTCGACGATGAATGACTTCACTGCCCAATTGAAGTTCTCAACTTTAATTTGGAAGAGCGCGAGTTGAGATGTGCACGACGATGACTTGGGCAGGTCATATATATGGGTGGGCATCATGTATCCGGGCTGCACGTTCCGGAACTCTTACTTTAGCCAACCAATCACATTGTTTCTCGCTTTTAATAATGGATACCCATCGCACATATATCTATATGTGCATGTCTCATCAGTCCAGAGGGACCACGTATATTTTCTTTTTACGATAAAACTAATACCCGACGCCAGTGATGAACAGACGAATTATTTGCTTTCCGGCTTCCATGAACGCCACTTCTTCGTTCACTTGCTGCTCCGTGGGGTCAAGTTGTTGGGCCAAGCGGTGGCACTGCAGGGACATTTCGACAAAGGCAGATGCATCAACGGACTGCAAAAGGACAAGTGGGCAGAGACAAACGAAAATATTGGAGAATCCGACCCGCATGTGCACGGGCACCAAACAACTGCACTCCTGAAATTAAGCATCCAACCGAATTTTGATTTGCCATGTCTGCTTGCCCGACCGTGAAATAATCGGGGATGGCGCGGGAGATCCGGCGCTGATCCCGGAATCCAGAAATAAGTTAGGCGTTGATCTGGTTGATGAGGAAAATCCGTATGGTTTTATCATAAATCGTCTCGTCCATGGTGGCCGAGATTTTTTTTTTTTTTTTTTTTGCAGATATGGGGCGCACGAATGTGTTATCGGCCGCTACGGCACAGCGCCCACTAATCCAGCTTAAATTAACATGATCCAATTCAGTATTTAACTGCAAACCACGTCAATGGCCGGTGGTGGGCACCTACCAATACAAGTCCATCTTGTGATGAACGTTTACGCACGTTAGGGACAGGCACCCGGCTTTTTGCATATGTTTTACATGATTTTTGAAAATTCTCATAACATATCTGGCGTTTGAAGATACTTCTGACAACTATCAAATCATAAGGTTGACCCTCTGTTCCTATAACCTATCAAAATATTTTCAAAATCGTGGTTATGGTGTACAACACTGTCCAGTACAACTTAAGAATGTGACATATGTTCAATTTTCATAGGACGTTTAGGAATCTTGAGTACAACGTATTTAAATGTTTCAAGTTAAAATTAGCACCACATACCACGTAGATTTACATACTTCTGGCAACTTTGAGTACAAAATTTGAATTGTACTTAAAAGGTCATATCAATGGTCCAAGTGAATCCAGTTTCGACAATGTATCCAAATAGTACTAAAGTTTCCTACAATCAATGTCATTACAAAATTTCAGTTTTACCTATTATTGTCCTTTCATAAAAGTTAATAATATTTATGATCAATAAAGAAAGAAACATGTAGTAAAATATTACTTAAATAAAAACCATGTCATCAAGGAGAAGGTGCAGGGATCTGCTATAGTTGTGGTACCTCATTGGCAGACACCGCCTACTCTCTGGATAAAATGTAACTCAGACGCTGCAATTGATGCTGATAAGAATTTTGGATCAGTAGGGGTGGTACTGAGAGGTGAGGCTGGAGTTTTCTTACCATGAAGCGGAAGCTGGTGTCCCTATCTAAACGGTGCTATGATGGCGGAACTGATAGCTTGCAAAGCATGCGTGTTTTTGGCAATCAACAAAGAGATGCAACGTCTACATCTGGAGAGTGCAAATTCCTGGTTGATCTGTGGAAAATGGAGGTTGATTAGCGATCAGAGTTAGCGGGTATTACGAATCACATGAAAGAAATTAGTCCATGTTTTATTTTTTTAAGCCTTTCTTCTGTGACCACAGAGGCAGAGCTAGGGAGGGCTGGGACGGGTCTAACCCCCCTATATGCTTGATCTACTCTTCATGTGTACACAAGAAATTGTTATGTAATTTAGACAAAAATTGTTCTTGGTCCCGCTTATAAACTCTGATCCACGTCTTGGCCTCCCTTATCATAAAATCTTAGCTTCGCCCCTGGTGAACCACTTCTGTAACAAAGTTGCGCATGAATTAATGCACCAAACTTGCTTTTAGCTCGAGACTCTTGGAGGAGTGTTAGGTAACTCCAGAGTCGATTATAAGAGCTACAGAGCTTGATTGTAATCCTCCGAGGTGAAATACAGGCTCTGATTTTTTTTAAAAAAAAATCTATATATGGTAACAAAAGCGCACACCCAGCATTCTAAAAGAGGGAAATGACAAGGAGATGAGATAAATAGAGACCCACCTATAACTCGGAAAGATGCCGCGGATCAACGTTACATGGATCGAACCACGTGTAGGGAGATACAAGAAATCCGCTCCTTTGTTGCGGATGAAACAAACACCAGTGTCTGACAGGAGGCACACCATTTGCTGGTGAGCAACCAGACAAAATAGGAAAGCACAAGTCAGGTCCACATGCGAGCTTGTTGAGGATGCAAATGATTGTCAAGCAAGATGACGCCCGACATGTTAGTTACACCAATGGCAGTGCAAAGATCATATTTTTGAGTGGAAAAAAAAATGGTACTGAGATGGATAGGTGTCAACCGTAGATGCAGTCTGTGGACACCATATGGTTCGACTAGTCGACACAGCCACGTTCTACCCAGAAACCTGACAGAAGACCTTACTGGTTTGCTCTGGTCAAAGGGGCCTTTTTAGCCTCACAACAAAAGAAAACGACTCTTTTATATAGTGATGAACCACAGTGCACCTTGAGATAAAAAGAAAATTCAGTGCGCCTTTCTGTGATCGATGTAGCATTACTACTGCATGTCTTATTAGTATCATGGGGTTAAGCTAAGTTTGACGGAAAAAAAAAAAACAAGACACATTTTGAAAAACTAAACGGCAAAAAAACGAGCATTATCTTCTAGATTGGGCGGGCTACTTAATTTTCACCCATTCTAGGATTATTATACGGCAGAATAAAACAAGGGAAAAGAGAGTAAAACCAAAAAGCAGGAGTCAAAGAAGATACAAAGAGTCAGCTCCTCTGTTCCGGTCGACCAAATCACTGCGTCTTATGTGGGACATGACATTTGCTACCTGGACTATTCAAGACAAAACAAAAAGAAGCATACCACATGATAGGCCGTCAAGCCCTGAGCGCTTACAGGATCTATCTATCATTTCTCAGCCTACAAAAAATGATTGGCAAGCAATACGACGCCCGACATGTTAGTAGTTCGTTACACATCGACGATTATGTCCAAAAAGCAGATTCTGCGGCTTCGATTCTGCATAAAATAGATACCAGAAAAACATACGTGTCAATGCTACAACCAACGTGCACACGAAGCGAGCCGAGACATTGGCTCGCCGCGTCGATGATTATGTCTTACAATAATCATGTTCTGGTTACGGATTGCGGTACCATGTATCTGGGCGTGGCTTCGTGGCGCGCGGCGGGGTTATCATGCATGATTGCGTGCATTTCGCCGGCGCCGGCCGTCCGGAGGTAGCGGCCGCCGCGAGCACATGAGCTCGCGCGCGTGCAGACGAAGCAGGCGATGTGAGCTCGCGACGTGTCCACCGGAGGCGCGCCATTGCCATGTGCTGTATGCGTGGCTGTCAAATCTTATCGCGTCGTCGCTTGTGCGTGCATGAACCGCCTCAGGTCGGCGCCGGCGGAGACAGACCCATGGCTGCGTCGGATGCGATGCTGGGGATTGAGATTCGCGTTTTTGTTATCTCGTTTCCGATGACAGCCGTGTATCTGAATCATCATGGTTATGTTATGAGAAAGGGGATATGTTATGAGAATGGGGAGAAAGAACAGATCAGCGGCCGTTTCGAGAGGACACACCTTTTCAGCATTTCGTCCCTGCCGTGGTGACTACTCTGTCCCCAGTAATGCACGAGAGAATCAGGTACGGTATCGGTCCCCTCTGTGAATACTCCACACAACCAAACTAGTGTGAACTGTTCTCGTCATGGCTATTTATGCCGGGCATTTAATTTTTGAAAAAAAGATTGTCAGATGAATTACTTGCTATTTTATACTCAAAGAACTAACCGGATAACATAGCCAAAATCTAATGTAATTAAACAGGACCAATCTGTAGAAATGTCAGAAATGGTTTTATCGTCGCACACTCGCCCATCCGCTGTTCCTCGGTCAGATCTTGCAGCCCGCCTCAATTCTTCTCCGTTGGGCCAAAATACACTTCTATGGGCTTTCATGGCATAATTGAAATAGGAATTTAGGCTTCAAATGATTCTGAAAAAACGAATACAATATCTTGTTACCGCCACCGAGCAACTGAAGATAACTTAGAATAAAGACTTGTCCAAATCCAAACAGGAGTCAGCCTTCTCCATGTATACTTTACAAGGAGGCTGATTCGAACTCGCAACAAACAGGAGAAAGTAGATTGTATTCTCTTTCAATGGGCACTACCGGTGTACTTGTGGAATGTGATTAAAGATAGTTTACAGTGGCCGTGGCTCAATTCACAAAAGAGTATGGATATTTATAATCAGAATACTTTAGGAGAGAGAAGCTGTAACACTCCAACCCGTTAGAAGCCTGTAGTAGTGGATGGGGACTTTGGGCGCGGGGCATTACAGTGGTATTAGAGCATCAACTCTTGTTTCATCGAGGGGAGGTCTTGGATATCCGCTTGCCGATTACATATATATGGTGTGCTGCCGAGGGCGTCCCCCCGTAAGGGGGGTAACTGTAACACCCCAGCCCGTTAGAAGCCTGTAGTAGTGGATGGAGCCCAAGTGGCCCATGAAGTGAAGTAAGCGGACTTTGAGCGCAGGACATTACAGTGGTATTAAAGCATCAACTCTTGTTTCATTGAGGGGAGGTCTTGGGTATCCGCTTGTCGATTATATATATAGTGTGCTGCCGAGGGCGTCCTCCCGTAAGGAGGGGGGGGGGTGACTGTAACACCCCAACCCGTTAGAAGCCTGTAGTAGTGGATGGGGACTTTGGGTGCGGGGCATTACAGTGGTATTAGAGCATCAACTCTTGTTTCATCGAGGGGAGGTCTTGTATATCCGCTTGCCGATTACATATATATGGTGTGCTGCCGAGGGCGTCCCCCCGTAAGGGGGGTGACTGTAACACCCCAGCCCGTTAGAAGCCTGTAGTAGTGGATGGAGCCCAAGTGGCCCATGAAGTGAAGTGGAGGTCGGATTAGTCCCACATTGGAAGTTTAGGTGTGTGAGGGTCAGCATATAACCTTCGTTGTTCCAACCATAGTGCCATCAGGTTGTGACATCCCCGCCCCACGAATAAGGGGGTAGTCGAAGGACCGAGCATCGTGTGACATCTTGACGAAGCAAGAGTCCAAAAGTACACACATATGATCATAAATGAATAGTGTGCAATATTACAATTTAATTGTTACAACTTTGGTTCAGATTTGAGTAGATAGAAAAGTTTGAAATTCGGTAACATAAATAGCGAAAGTAATATATCTCACGTTAGAGTCCTATCATGAAGCACCTAAAGCCCGTAGAAGTGCCTCATTATCAACAAGAACACCTGTACAAAACAACATAGAGCAAAGCCCTGAGCAACTAATACTCAGCAAGACTTACCCGTCGAAATAGCACGCTAAGGCCGACACCTAGTATGCAGGGGGCGACCTAAGGTTGTTGGAATAATTGCAAAAATCAACACTAATAATTGCTCCTTATTTTCCAATTTTAGCCAAATTAATAGAGTTTTGCATAAAATAACTATTGCGCAGCTATACTATAACAAACATGGTTGCAATATAATTTATAGAAATACATCATCATTATCATCATTTCACATTTACGTCGAGGTGGTAGCGATCTCACAAATGGTACTCAATAACCGCGAGGGACGGCGACTCGAATCGATTTACATCCTGCAGCAGAAACCCAAGTACACGGCGCATGCACACTCCGAGGAGTCACATACGACAACCTTTCACGAGATACAACAAGGTCGGTCCGGGTCCCACTTTTCTCGAGTACATCTCACCCCATGCAATGCTTCCGTCGAAGCCATCCATGGGTAGCCCATGCACTCTTCCTTCCAACACATACCCACATTCCACCATACCCGCTTCATCATCAGAAGAAGAGTAGGATATCGTCCAACCACTGCGGTAATCAAGCTACGTCGGTTTACTAGTGCCCATATCACTAGCATGCACTTGGTACTGTTCAAACTTGGTAACGGGTCCACACTCGAATTGGTTCTTAATCAGCACAAACGGGGCTATGGCGAATAAGGTCTAACCTTATCACCTCAACCTACACATGCACTTCCCCATTCGCTCTCCAATTAATCCATTGTTATGTGAAAGTTTAACTAGTAATAAATTCCCAAACCACCCTATATCGAGTAGTCTCCGTACAACTCAATGTTGCTACCGATGACTCGATATTAAGCATAGCAAATTCTAACGGATGGTTGAACAAGTAAACTCATACCCATAGGATTTATCTTTCCTACATGCATCTAGGGTTTCAATCATTTCCTACACGTGATGCACAATACATGACACGCATACAGGTGATACAAAATAAAAATTTTGAAACATAGGAGTGCAGCGGGGCTTGCCTTAGTTCAGATCAATGTTAGCACTCTCAAGAGGATTAGTCTCAGCTCCGGGCTCCTCCGGAACTATCTCCACCTCCATGCTCTCGTTGAGTCCTATTGGATGAAATGCAATGCAAGTAAGGATAAGGAGGATTCATGACACTTCCTTAAAAAATGCATGCAATGACATGATACATGTATAAAATACAGGGGTGCATTAGAGAAGGACATGGGTCATTCCTTATATTGCTTTTAGTGTTGTATAATGTAAACGAGCCTCTTAGTGATGAGGGTACGATAGATGAATAATAATTAAACCACTAGCTGAACATAACCAAGATGATCAGAGGAAAATTAAGGTTAATATAATCTAAAATAATAGAGAGTAAGGTGTTTTATGATTTGCAACACAAACACCTATGTGCTAGACAGTTATATTCACATTTATGCCATTACTAGAATTAAATCAAAGCTACTACAATTACATGGAGTTTTAGAAGATAAATGCCAGTGAGAAAATTATATGTTTCAGGGGACCTGAAATAATATTTATATACTAAATATGATGGTAAGATCATGAACTAATAATTTATATTAATTAAAATGGTGCATACACTAAAATATTCATTTTAGACAAAATACTTAGAATTTAAATATGACACTTAGTGAGATGGATTATAATGAGGAAATAAACATGCATGCAAAATCTGATAATTAATTCATACACTGAAAATTAATTATGATTTTTATTTTGACTTGTAACCATTAAATACATGCATAAATAAAGGAGTCCTTTCAGGGTGATTTATCATTTTGTTAAAATACTACACATTCATATAAATCCAAAACATATTTTTATGCATTTTTCCACCGAGTAATTCTGTTGGGATTGATTTTTGAAGCTTCTTTTATTTATTTGCCTATTTAGTTAAATCTTCTCTCAGACAACAGGCCATTGGGCCCAAAAAAAACCTTGGCCCATCTGGCCGTGGTGTAGCGGGATCCTTTCCCTGGGCCAGATCTGGCCCAGGTGGGGTGGTGGCCTGCAGCCACTAGGTCCAACCGGCTGTGGCTTGGCCAGCCGAAGCCCTGGAGCTCGCGCGCGCGGGCGCGCTTCGGCGCGAAGGCGGCGCCGCGACGACGTCGCGCCGGGGCTTGCGGCGACCGGCGGCAGATGGAGAGGTGCGGGGCCGGAACACGGCGCACGGAAGACGGCGGAGGGGCTCATCGAGAAGAGGGGGGCGCGAGCTGGCCCATGGCGGCGGACGGCGGCAACGGCGGCTGGCGTTCCGGCGAAGGGGCTGCAAGCAAAGGAGTCTCAGTTGGCCGAATCAATGCGCGGGAAATGGAAGGTGACGTAGGATCAAGGAATCGATGATCTACGCACTGTGGAGCAAATGTGTGGTCCGGCTCGTGGCGAACGGTGTCGGGGAAGAAGGCTCCGATTCGTCGTGCTCCGAGCGTGGGAGAGGGTGAGCACGCGCATACGAGGGGAGGGAACCGAGGTGTAGTTCCGGCGGGGCTGGATTGACGGCGGGAGGCGGCGGAGCAGCGAGGCGACGCGAGGAGCTCGCGCATCTCCAATTGGAGGCGTTGCTCGGGAAAATGGGTGAAATGAGCGAGAGGGAGAGAATGAGGCCGACCAGGGGGGGTTAGCGTCTCGGGTGTGGGGCAGTCGATCCGACCGGAGGGTGGCTCGGCCGTACGCCGGCGGCCATGCGGTGAACGACGAGAGGAGCAGGGCAGGTGTGTTTCTTTAGGGTGACTGACGAGTAGTGTCCACAGGTTCAATTGGCTCAGAAAAACAGGACAAGGAAGTAATTTGAAGTAGAATATTAAGATATTAAATGAATTTTCTAGAGAAAACCAATTGCACCATCATTTAGGGAACAATTTGTACAAGACTAAGGTGAATACATTCATAACATGCATGGTCAAATCTATGAGATATTTAATTTTGAAGTTGGCTAAATGATTTGGGACACTTGGAGGATTTTCTCAAGTCTCGATTTACTTAACTTTTAGGTTGTTTGCAAATTTGAATTGGGGCACCAAATGAGGTCAAATTCAAATGGTGTTTCACATATATGAAGAATAAGGTTTGTAGTAACTAACCATTGATGATGTAGTTTTTGAAACGAAATTGTGAGGGATTTATTGAATTTCCAATTTGCTTAACTGACAAGGTTGAAATCTGTTGAGAAACTTGGTATTTGCTAAAAATTCTAAAAGTAATTTCTCCTGACATTATCAATTCAAGCCAAAATTATATGTTCCTCCTAAAGATGGGGTATCAATTATGAGTATGATCTGCCTTGATGATTTCTTATAAATTTGAAATTTGAATTTATAAATTAACCCTATTTTTGAACATTGTGTGATTTTTTTGACTTACTTACCCATGAGATAAAATCATCCACAATTCTCCAAAATTCTTATTTGGTACATAGGTCAAGATTATAAAATTTATTTGGGTCACTTTTATGTGAGAATTTGCAGTTCCAGTTCAAGTCAGATTTGAACCGATTTCAAATAATTTCAAACTTGAGTTTTTAATTTGTTATTTTTCCCGTGTTTCTCTTCCTTGGCTGCTTAGGGTTGATAATATGACACCAGGGTTGTCACACGGGTGAATCCATTTACACAAAGCGAGGACGAAAGCATAAGTTTGGTGCTATGCATGAATACGCGTGCCCGCCCCTATGGGAGGGCTGGGCGGCAAGCGGACTTTGGGCGTAGAGCGTTACAGAAGCAAGACCTCGATGTTCATATTTCGGAACAAATTGGTTTACTCTTTGGCTGAACATAAATAATCATATTGCTATATGTTCAATGGGCTATCAACTAATTTCATTTATGGCCGGGCACTCTTCCAGGAGGCCCTCACATCGCTCGCGTCGGGCGACTCGAGACATTACGTGCATTATGGTCGATTCCGAGCTCGATGAGGTCGCTGTGGTCGATCGGCGGATAGCGGCAGTGAAAGCGGATTGAATCACACGATGAGATTGCATTACGATTAGGCAAAATACATACTCCCTCCGTTTCAAAATTGTTGTCATCATTAATTTTTTTCATTACCTTTGACTGTTCATCTTATTTAAAATATTTGCTCAAATATAAAAAGTTACAAGTTTTATTTAAATTTCGTCTAGTGATAAAATAAATCATGAAAAAATATATGATATTTTTAGAATTTTTTTGAATAAGACGAACGGTCAAAGACAGTGAAAAAGTCAATAATGATAATAATTTTGGAACGGATGGAGTATAGGGGAGCAGCTGTCATATAAGACGTGCGGCAAGCCCAAGTACGAGGGCATGCATGCATGCGTGGCATGTGGCCCAAGACTAAGACTAAGCACAAGCCTAATACAAGTATAATACAAGCCCAATAGGCTAGCTGTCTAACACATCCCCGCAGTCAGAGCATCGATACTAGCTAGTAGTACCGACATTCAGACTAGAACGAAACTTGGTGAAGACAGAAGACGGCAATCCTTTGGTGAAAATATCAGCATACTAAGAGGTGGTCGGCACGTGTAGAACTCGCACACCTCCGACAGCGACCTTGTCATGGACAAAATGCAAATCAATCTCGATGTGCTTCATGCGCTGATGTTGCACAGGATTTGTCAAGAGATAACTGCACTGATGTTATCACAATAGACCAAGGTAGAACGACGAACATGACAATGGAGCTCATGTGACAGCTGTCGTAACCAGCAAGTCGCCGTAACAACATTAGCAACAGCCTGATACTCGGCTTTAGCACTAAAGCGAGAAACGGTAGCCTGTCGCTTAGAAGACCAAGACATAAGATTATCGCCAAGGAAAACCGCATAGCTCGATGTAGGGCGTCGTGTCTCCGGACAGCCAGTCCAATCAACATCAGAATATGCCACAAGATCAGAAGACGGAGAACGATGGAGCTGAAGACCATAATCCAAAGTGCCCTTGAGATAATGCAGGACTCGCTTAACCAAAGCAAAGTGTGGCTCACAAGGATCATGCATAAACAGACAAATTTGTTAAAATATCAGGTCGGGTGAATGTAAGATACTGAAGAGCACCAACGAGTCCTCAAAAATGAGTGGCATCAGCAACAGGGGGACCATGAGGTGATAACTTAGCACTAGTATCCAAAGGAGTAGTGCAAGGTTTGCAATCGGTCATACCAACACGATCCAAAATCTCAAGCATGTAATGTCGCTAGGATAGAAACAAGCCACTAGCACTGCGAGAGACAGACATACCCAAAAAATAATAAAGAGCACCAAGATCCTTCATAGAAAACTTCGATGTGAGTGCAGCAATAACTCATTCAAGTGGCACTGTCGAGGAACCTGTCAAAATGATGTCATCCACATATAGCAATAGGTAGACTGTATCCAAACCGCGTTGATACATAAATAGTGAAGTATCTGATTTAGCACCAATAAATCCAAGAGACTAAATAAAAGTTGCAAAGTGGTTGTACCATGCGTGTGGCGCCTGCTTTAGACCATAAAGGAATTTGTTGAGGCGACAAACATGATTGGGACGAGAAGAATCCACAAATCTAAATGGTTGAGCACAATAGACTGTCTCGGAGAGGGTTCCGTGAAGAAAGGCATTCTTCATATCAAGCTGATGGATGGGCCAATCCTGAGAAAGAGCAACTGATAGAACAGTGCGAATAGTGGCGGGTTTGACAACGGGGATGAATGTCTCACCAAAATCAATACCTGGGCGCTGTGTAAATCCTCGAAAAACCCAACGAGCCTTGTAGCGATCCAGAGTACCATCAGGATGGAGCTTATGACGAAAAACCCATTTGCCAGTCACAATATTGGCGCCTGGAGGACGAGGAACAAGATCCCAAGTGCTATTGGCTTGTAGAGCTGAGAATTCTTCAATTATAGCCTCGCGCCAATTTGGGTCCGAAAGCGCACCATGATAAGTCCTTGGTAGAGGAGACAATACTGCAGCATGAAGATCAGACACTCGCTTTGGCTGTCGGTAGCCCTATTTTCCACGAGTGAGCATAGTATGGTCATTGTGGGTAGCAGGGGCTCCAATAACATTCGGAGGCAGCACTGGAGCCGCGTCGGGCTGTGCGTGGAGAGGACCGACTGGGACAGGAATCAGGCGAGCAGGCGAGTGACCAATAGATGCGCCACTGTCCTGCACAGGTGTGTGGCCCGCATGAGGCCTGATAGGACCCGGCGTTGCGAAGCCAGGCGGACATGGAGGCCGGGGCGTAATCGGTGCTCCGGGTTGCTGGAGAGCAAGCTGTGGGGACCGAGCTCCTGGTGTGGACGCGCTAGCCAAACCAGGCATAGAGTCCAACACGCCAGAAGGGGACCCGGGTGAGGGACCGTGCATGCCGTGACCTGAGGAGGTCTGTGCATGCGGCTGCGCTAGTCCATCGTGAGCACCACCAAGGGATGCCCCGCTGGCAACTGCCTGTGGAATAGGACCAACAGGGGCAGCAGGACTGAAACCTGGATGACCTGCAAGAGAACCAACAGGGCTCGGCACAAAATCAAACTTCGAAAGAAAGTCAAGGTTGGATGAAGGCAATGGTGCTGGAAGTTTCGCAAATGGAAAAGAAGATTCATAAAAAACGACATGCCTAGAGATGATAATTCTATTAGTGACAAGATCTAGACATCGGTAACCTTCATGTTTAGATGGATAACCCATGAAAACACAAAGAGTCGACCGAGGGGAGAGTTTATTGGGGGCAGTTGCGGAAGGATTAGGATAGCACTTACAGACAAAGACACGAAGATGATCATAGGTAGGGTGAGCACCAAAAAGAGCGAAGTGTGGGGTTAGTGAATTGAGTTTCTTCGTGGGGTGTCGGTTCAACAAATAAGTAGTTGTGTGGAGAGCTTCTACCCAATAAGTGGCAGAAAAACTCGCATGAACATCAAGGAGCGCATAATATTATTAGTGGTGTGAATGACACGCTCGGCTCTGCCGTTTTGAGGAGAGGTGTGGGGGCAAGACATGCGAATCATGACACCTTTGAGGAGGAGAAACAGCCGTGTAGATGCATTGTCGAACTCATGCCCGTTATCGCATTGGATAGACTTGATGGTAGTCCCAAATTGAGTGACAACATAAGAGAAAAAATTAGAGAGAGTTGAAAAAGTGTCAGACTTAAGACACAAAGGAAAGGTCCATGAATAATGGGAAAAATCATCAAGAATAACGAGATAATATTTGTAACCGGACACACTGACGACAGGAGATGTCCAAAGATCACAATGTATTAAATCAAAACTCTTAGTAGCACGAGTGGTTGACCTAGCGAAAGGGAGTCTAACATGACAACCCAACTGGCAAGCATGACACAAAGTTTCAAGCTCCCTCTTATTACAAGAACTACCAATGGAAGACGCTAAATGAGATAAAGACTCATGACCGATATGACCAAGTCGTCGGTGCCAAAGAACGGCGGAAGTGGTGGTGGTGGCCGTGAGAGCAAGCGACTAGACAGACTACGGGTGGATGGAGTAAAGCTCGCTAGAACTATTGTACCTGATGATCACGTTCTTCGTTACGAGGTCCTTCATAGAAAGGCCGAAAGGATCAAACTCAACAGAACAATGATTATCAGTGGTAAAACGACGAATAGAATTAAGATTCTTAATGATATGAGGGGAAATAAGACCATTATATAAATAAAGAGGGCCACGAGGGGAAGAAAAAAGAGACGGAGCCAGTGGAGGTAACAGGCAGGAACGACCCATTACCGACAATAATATTAGTAGGAGTAGAAATGGTGGGAGGCTGAGAATATGAAAGAGTACCGGAGTTTGATGTCATGTGAAAGGAAGCACCTGTGTCCATGAGCCAGTAGTGTGTCAGCGGAGGAGCAAGTGTCATCGTGTTGAAGTTGCTTGCCAGAGTATTCTGATCCCACACCGAGGGCTGCTGACTCGGTGGTGCATGGTACAGTTAAAGCTATCCAACTGGGCCGCCGGGCACGGCACGGCCTAGGCACGAATTAGCCCGGCCCAATTAATTTCGGGCCGGCACGACACGTAATTAATTTCGGGCCATGCCATGCCAGCTCACGTGCCCAGGCATCAGCCCACGGCCCGACATGAATTGGAGTAATCGTGTCAGGCCGGCTAGAATGACGACCCATTAATCCTTTAGCAGCCCATTTATAATTGGAGTGGGGAAAATGAGCAAAAATTAGAGAGGAATTGGGATTGGAACTCAAGACCTCCCCTATTCAAGACTGTTTACTTACCACTAGACCACTGTGTTGTTTTTGTTCAGTGTTAAAGTATTTTTCTATTTTTCATAACACTAAACGGGCCGTGCCGTGCTAGCCTATGGGCTCGAGTGATGGCCCAAACACGACACGCGGCCTGGTGCCAGGCTGGCCCGGCACGAAAATATTTCAGGCCGTGCCGGGCTTTTTTTGCGTGTTTTGGGCCGACTCACGGGCTTTTTGGACAGCACTAGGTACAGTGGTGCTGGCATGTACGGAGCAACATATGGGGCCGGGGCGCCAAAACGGCAGAGCGCCGAAGTGAGGCACAGGCGGCAACTGGGCCATGCCGTTGGGCGACACAGTAGGAGGCTGGGCCGAACCAAAGGGCGGTGCAGACTGGAGCTGGGCTGAAGCAGAGGGGCCCATAGTCATTGCGACCAGTGCGTGGGGTGGCCGAGCCTAACCATCTCGCCCAGATCACCAATGCATCAGCCATGTTCTTCAACTTGCTGCAGTACTCTGTGATGGAAAGGTCGCCTTGCACGAATGTCTGAAATTCCGCATGTAGCAGCAGGGCGCGGGTTTCTTTGTTGCCAATGAACTGCTCTTCGAGGCCCAGCCACAGGGAGCGAGAAGTGGCCGCTAGCGTCATGACGACTTCAATAAGATCCGGAGCGACGGTACTGTACAACCATGACATGACTGTGCAATCCATCCTATGCATTTACGAGTTCGTCGAAAAATCATCGTCCGAGAGCACGAGACAATCCAAGGCATATTTAGCAAGCGTGTTGAGGAAGAAGTTGCGCCAGCGATTGTAGCTGCAGGAGGTCTTCTCTAGGACGATCGGCACCATTGACTTGACGTTGGCCACGGCAACAGCCTGAGCATGGAGCTGTGAGCCCGTTCCAGGGCGTCGGCCTCGGCCGCGGCTTCCTCGCGACGGCGGTGATCGGCGTCCTCCCAGCATCGGCGATCGACGTCAGCAGCATCGTCCTTAGGCTTCTTAGCTTCAGCGCGGCGCTTGGCCTCGAGCTCTTCGGGCATCAGGTCGTCGACGGTCATTGGAGAAGGACTATACTATAATAAGAGCCTTTAGTATCACTTCGTTTTTTTACAGTAATAGCGGACATTATCAGAGACGTTATTAGACGCTGACATCAGCAGCTAAAAACGCTATTGCAGTGTAACTAATAATATCGGACTCTGATGACATCAGCAAAATCGACGCTATTGATGTCTGAGCTATACATCAATATCGATCAGACGCTGATGTCAACAATATCCGATATTGTAGTGTTCAACTACAATATCGGTCAGACGTTGATGTCAGCAACCGTCCGCTATTGTTAGCGTGTCGAGGCCCATAAACCCATCCAAAGGCCCGAATTGGTCTCTACTATAAAAGAAATTTTCGCAAACCCTAACTCAACCCTTAGTTTTTTTCCTCAGCCGCAACTCACCCACTCTCTCTCTCTCCTAGCTGACAGCGCTCTCCCTCCCTCTCCCTCACCTCCAGCGTGATGACCCTCCCCCTTTCCTCCAGTGTGGCGATCCACCTCCTCTCCTCCGGGCGGCAATCGATCCGGGTGGCATGCGGCGGCGGCAGATGTAGCCGCCTAGCCCTCCCCTCCCTCCGGCAGCGACGCGGGCAACAATCAAGGGAGCGGCGGCGGCGGATCTGGGCGTAGGGAAGGCGGCGGTGGTGATGGATCTAGCGGCAAAAAGGAGGTCGGCGGTGGTAGGTCCAGCTGCCCAGCCCACTCCTCCCTCCGACGACAGCACGGGCTGCAAGCGCGGGAGCAGCGTCGACAGTGGTACTCCTCTACTCCGCGTTGGTTCTTCCCTCCATCCTCCCCTTCGGCAACAAGCGGACCAGCCAGGATGAGGTCGACGGCGGCAGATCCGGTCGGGAGCTCGTCGGCAGCGGTGGATCCGAGCGGGTGGCGCATGGGCTGGCGGGGGGTTGGGTCGCACATGGCTGGCGGCGGGCTGGGCCTAGCCTAGTTCTGGCGCCATGTGTTTTTTTTTAATTTTTTTATCCACCATCAATATCGGACAGGATACCCGATATTGTTGTAGCAACACTGCAATATCGTTGGAGTAGTATCGGTTGGATTGTCCGATACTACAGTTCCATTTTGACCGATATTGTAGGCTATGTTTTTAGTAGTGGAGGCGATGGGGGAAGTCCAGCAACGATCGAGAGGATCAGTGGTGTAGGGCAGAGATCACGCTGTGGTGGAGGGAACACAACGGAAGATGGGCGCGTCACGGCGAAAGAAGGCAACGACGACATCGGGGCACTACGGCGTGGGGCCGGCGGCGGCTAGGGTTAGGTTAGGTGGAAGCTTGGGGTCGCAGGAGCGAACTGCTCAAAGATACCATGAAAGCGGATTGAATCACGCGATGAGATTGCACTACGATTAGGCAAAATACATATAGGGGACCAGCCATCATACAAGACGTGCGGCAATCCCCAGTACGAGTCGGGCATGCATGCTTGCATGACACGCGGCCCAAGACTAAGACTAAGCACAAGCCTAATACAAGTATAATACAAGCATAATAGGCTAGCTGTCTAACAGGCAGCACCCAATGGTGCTTGCTCGTGAGCCACAACCCTCCCCTTTCCGTCACCTTTCTCCCCTTCTTTCTCTGTTTCTCCACCATTTTTGTGAGTTTCAAGTACCGGTCTTCCCAGGCCTCCCATGACGACACTACCGGAAACCGACGATTTGCCGAGTGCAAAGTTATTTGTCGAGAGCATTACCACGGGCACTCGGCATCTCGCTCATTGCCGAGTGATACATGGGACGGCTCTCGGCATATAAGGCACACACGACATTAAGGATATTTGCCGAGTGTAAGGCGAACCGACACTCGGCAACAACCCCTCAGCCCTCGGCAACTAAAAACACCCGGCAATTCGTGTGGGGTCCAGTGGGGACACAGCGCTGGCCGATGATGGAATAGCCGCCGCTGTTAGGGTATGCCGAGTGCGAAAACCTAGCACTCAACAATTGACACAGATGCCGAGTGTCCAATCCTGGCTCTCGGCAACTAGGCCTATATGCCGAGTGATTATTTGTGGCTCTCGGCAACTAGGCCTATATGCTCAGTGTGTATCTATGGCACTCGGCAAATCTGAAAAAAAAAACCTAAAACAAATACCACTTGTCTATTTTCTCTTTTGCACTAGTATAATATATGACAATCAATGATAAAGTATTATATTTATATTTACTTGTTTCCAATATTCTGTCAATTTTTTTGTTCAAATGTAATTTCTTGTTAAAAATCAAATTTGAACTGCAAGTACTTAAAATAATAGAATATAGTGAAAGGAAAAATAATATTTAGTTTACTAAGTCCAATTTAAGTCAGTATGCATGAAAATGAAACAATATTTCATGCATCTTATTTACGAAACATGAGCACGAACATGTCATCTACATGTATTCAAATTATATAAAAAGCAAACAAAGTAGAAAAATCACAAAACTTATCATGGTATCATGATATCATATGGAAAGACTGTGTTAAAAAAAATAGAGAAGAATTTATAAAAGTTATTGGATACGTTCTTCACAAATCGAACAATATCAAACGAAGATGCATAGAGTTGGGATAGAACGAGTAAGATTTCCAATCAAATTGATGGTTCAATTGAAATTTACCTTTGAAACTTTTTGTATAGGTGGAAGATCATATTCATTTAGTCATGTCTAAATTTGGTCATTTTTTGGATCGATATGATAATTTTTATTTTTTTTTAAATATTGAGTATTGAATGAAATAAGTTGAATTTGAGCTAAAAGTATAAAAAATAGCGGATTTTTTTATTACAACATCAAATTGTAAGTATTTCTTGATTTTGCTAAGTATATTTTGAAAATTTGTGATACATTTACAGTTAAAATAATTCAATTTTTGAAGTAAAACAAAAAATATGTTGCCGAGCGCCGTGTCTGTGGGCACTCGGCATATTAGCTATTTGCCGAGTGTTCTAGATCACGGCACTCGGCATATTAACTAGTTGTCGAGTGCCGCAGATCTGGGCACTCGGCATCTTCCTTTTGACTTTGTCCGACGCACTCGCCCACACAACCTCACTTCTCCTGATCTCTCCTCTCCTTTCTCTCTCTCCTGCACCGCCTGCTGCCATCCCCCGCCACCGCGCCGCCTGTCGCCGTCGCCCGCCACCGCGCCGCCTGCCTCGCCAACGCCTATCGCGCCGACGCCGCCCACCGCGCCGCGTGCTCTTGTTGGCCGGATCCGATCAGCCAAGGGCTGGATCTACTGTCCCCCGGTTAGTTTGACTCCACGCTGTTGTGCTAGTGTGCGCCTCGCCGGTGGCTGGTGGCCTTTCGGTTCTGGAGTCCTGCGGCCTGATCTGGCGATTCCTTGGCTGGATCTGGCCTCCAAGTGCCTTAATCTTCACAAGAATGCTCGAGGAAGTTCTCTCCTCCTATTGGTGGTGGAGAGCTTGCTTTGCGGCTCCGTCTCAGAGCAGTGGCGGCGGGCAGTGGCACCTGCAAGGGCAGCCATGCTATGTGTGGCTGTTGACAACCGTTAATTACTATTTTCGACTGTTAATATTACTCAAAATATGAAAGGTTTCAACATTCCTATCATGCATATTAGTTAGAATTAATAAAGTTTCACTTATACTTGTAGAAATGCTCACATGCAGGGACAGCAAAGCACATATATTGAATGGCCCACTTATAGAAGCAAATCACCTCAACAACTGACCTAAGGATGTCACTGGACAAGAGGACCCACCTGTCAGAGGGCCAATGAAAGGAGAGCACATGGGTACTCCCCCCTTGTTCAACCAAACAGGGAGGTTCGGCCGAACAGGGAGTGGCCCCCTCGTGCATGGTTGCCTCGTGTTAGCTCCTGGTGATTCCCCAATGGCAATTGTGCGCGTTAGGCGGCGATTACCGACTCTAGGAACTGACTTTAGGTCCTATAAATAAAGATGAAAGACTTCACTCCAAAACACACACACTTAGAAGCAACACTCTCTTTGTATTTCAAGTTTCTCTATAGTTTTAGTAGAGTTAGGATTAGAATAGAGTCTTTTTCAGTTCTTAAGTCTTCCTTGGAGTTGTCGTATGACTCTTGTATCTTTTCGCTTTTGTAAGACTTTATGCTATTTAATATATTTATGTCTGGGTCATGTGTTTCTTGTTTGATTATATGATCCATTTATGTATGTGATTATTATGCTTGCATGTTAGTAGTGTAGTTATGCTATACTATCATATTAGACATAGACCCTTACTATAGTCTTTATTTATATTATTATACCAACGCATAACTAATGTTTGACATAGATCATTTTCACGTGCTTAGTGTTCACTTCAATGTGATTACTCCTTTTTTGATCCATCATAAGGAGATTAGGGGTATTCTTCTAGAGATGTAAGAGTGATGCTTAGATCAATTAAATGCATTATTTGTCATGTAGCCCATAAATTGCTTGGAGTAGGAAGTAGGTGGTGACAACCATATCTGTCCTTTAAAGTCCTCCATATTCGGCTATACAATAAGCTCTTGGCCGGAATCATACTGTGGATGCATGAGAAAACCGGATGCCCAGGATATGATGATCTGATTGTCTTGCATTGCTTATGTATCTGTATAATAGTAAATAATGTAAACTATATAATTATATAAAAGTAACATAGGAACTTAGCTCTTTCTTTGTTCTTTTCCACTAGACTAGTCTTTATTTATCCAGAGTATGCTATCTGTGTATCTACTACCCATGATTATATCTTTATCCTTATCGACTTTGTCTTCTAATCTATTACGCAACACTAGAACATGGTGATTGTTTTGATCCTCCAGCCTTCCTTTAGGATAAAATAAATATGATATCCTGAATACTTCCGGATGAAATACTATAACGGTATTTTTTGTACGCTTGTGGATTACTTGTATTCAAGAAAAATACCAACAATAGCCTTGGCGATGCACGGTCGAGATCCGTGAGTGCAATTTGGTCCCTGGCGTTGTCGGTGGCCGGATCCAGTTCTATGTGGAGCTGCTTCACTGTGCCCTTACGTCGGCGGCGTCAACAGTTGGGTGAACGTACTTGCTTCCCATGGTGCCCCTCAGCACGCACAAATTTAGTGTTGCGACTAAGGTTTGGTTTGGCTGCAACAGGTACATGCAAGGCACCGAGTGAAAGCTTATGTGCAACGATGACGTCTAGATGCACCCTCCATAGGGGCGTTGCTTAGGTGCCTTGTTTTGCATATCTCGGGTTCTTCAGGTGAAAACCTAAATTTAGCTTGGTGCTAGATTGGGCAATGGAGGCATCACCGACGTCACATTCTTCTTGAAGGCATTGCACGGGGTTATAGATCCTTGTTTTTCCTTTGTTGCCTGGCATGCTTGTATCATATGTTGCCCTTCCAGGTGTTGGGTGTTGTCTACTGTTGGGGATTCTGCTTCATTGTTGTCTTTATTCCTTAATATCGATGTCTCATCATATGTCACATTAGCGAGATCAATATCGATGTCTCATCATATGTCACATTAGCGAGACCGTGATCTCCTCTTTTGGATCTCCTCATTTGTCTTTTAACAATCTTCCCTCCTTTGTGGATTCCTCCCCTCCAATGACGTCGAAGCAAGTTAACTGGGCCCCGAATGGTTTCTAAGATGTTGAGCTTCACAACTGTCATATGTCGATTACGACTTAATGGTTCAACAATTGTGTTGGAAGGAAGATCATCGGAGTTGTTTCTATCTGATGGAGGCATGTTTTTCGCGCTTGGTGACTGCCCCTCGGGTAGAGTATGTGTAGGTGACGTGTTTGTGTGTGTTCACGCCCGTGTGTGTGTGTGTGTGTGTGTGTGTGTGTGTGTGTGTGTATGTGTGTATGTGTGTGTGTTTGTGATGTTCCCATGTTTGGGATTCAATGTTCCGTTCTCACCCCCTCCTTTGTAGCCATCACAAACAATATGTAACATCATGCTCATGTATGCATTTTGAAATAAAATGAAAAGTTAGGGATGCCCTCCTCCCGGATTTCAAAAAAAAAACTAATTTCATTTATGCAGCATCGAAAATATTCAGCGTTCGGCAGGATAGATCACAGGCCAGAGTACCTGACCTTGAGCAGCACATACAGAAGATCAAACAACATGTATCGATGGAGATATAGAAAATGGGAATTGGATGATTTTTTTTCTGTCATTTTACTCTAGTAGTTCAAGTCTGTAATACGATCTATTCAAGAAAGCTGGTTAAGTAGTATGATGGTTCCATGAGATGGAGGGAGGAAGAGAATAAAGTATTTGAATTTATCCCATTGAGGTGTATCTGAGGGTTTCCATCCCCAAATTAAAGCAACATGGTCCTCTCCTGCGTTTTCTTGGTCCATGGCAGAAATTTTCAGGCTGTACATTAGCAGCTTTATATGCTCCATTTACGAAGTGAAGCTCTGTTAAATGTTTAAAAGTTCAACTAGTAAGGTGGTCTACGCAAGTGCACGGAGCTTGATTGATCAAACTCTCTTTATCATCATCTCTTGATATGTACTATTAGTCCCTCCAAATTTCATTGCACTACCACCTTTTCAATAACTGTGTTGATGCTTCACAGTTTGTTAATTTCTTGATGTATTGGCAAAAATAATGTCAATAGCTTATAATTCTTATGGTAGTCGTGTAGTAACCGAATTCAATCCATGATACTTCACTAAAATTAGAACACAACACGATCTGTCACTCCTACCATGGATGCCTTGGCAGCCCAACATATGGTACTTCAACTAAAATTAGGACACATAACACAATCTGTCACTCCTACCATAACCATGACTTGGATTCTCTGTCCACAGTCCAGTGGTAGATCCGGAATAAAGTTGTACAAAAATAATGATAATAATTTTTAAATATTTTTATTTGAAAATAATAGATCATTTTTTGACTTAGCAGTGAGAATGATTTTTTTTCATTGCTCATCTTCTTACATTCTCTCTTCTGCTAAAAAATTATGAATCATGAATATTTGATCACAAGCAGATGCTGAAGAAGTAGACAAAATTGAAGCTATACACGACGTGAGGCAACAATTTAGCATTTTTCTAGTCAAAGGGAACAATTGCTTGCTGGCTTGCTAGCTTTGCAGGCTTCTGTTACAGGACAAAATATTGGGCCTATCACAAAATGGCTGGACCATGCTAGAACGATCTAACAAATAGAACATAAGGCTGTTGGGCTCTTTGCTTATGGGCTAGAGAAATCCCTAGAGGTGGCATAGTACATCAATTAAGGCCCAATTCGCGTGACCAGATGAAACAACTGTTCATCTTCAACCTCCTTAGTCTCTACTCTCTAGATCTATTCCATGGCTGCTAAATTGTAGAGGGGGCTGAAGGGAGAGGGGAGGGGGGGGGGGGGGGCTTGATACCCCCTGGTGCCGCATTAGATCCGTCACTGCCACTCAAACCTAAGACCTCATAATTTTTATTCCTGATATACATTATCTTACCTTTTAGTTTTTTCTCCTTACTTTACTATGAACCAGTAATTCTTGTATACTTTTTTCTCTTTGATGTACCTTGTGCTCCATATATCCCTTGTATCTTTCCTATAGGTCCTTCAATAGCCACAACGGCTATCAAAGTGGTTTCATCTGGTTGTTGACATTAACTTTTTTCAGAGAAAGCTCTTGTCCTCCTGCACAGAGTCCTCCCCTCCAAGGCTCTTTTGTGTGATTAGCAAACTCTAATTAATAACTAAGTCTAAACATTATAAACAAATTGTGTAATATTTGTACTCCCTCATCTAAATTACATATCATTCAAGCATTCAAATTTTCAATAATAGATGACATTCAGACTTTTCAATGTACCATTCTTTCTTCTTCATACAGTTTTATCTCCATTTTTCTATACCATATTTTTTTGCACACCTCACATTTTTATCTCTTCTTAATTCCGGTGCTATTTCTGAATGGAGGAAGTAATACGTTCCTAAATAAGCCAAGCACCGGTAATTTTCTTCACCGGTAATGGAGGAAGTAATACGTTCCCAAATGAGCCAAGCACCGGTAATCACAAATCCTTAGTGCACAACACATTTATATCCATCATTTACACCTAACGGTACCATGATAGACCTAGATTCTTGTCACATGATTTGTATCAAGACATCTTTAATTGTGGGTACAATTTGCTTATGAACATCCTTCAATGTTGACATTTGCTCTAGGACACTACTCATTGTTGTATTGCTAGAAGACACTATTGAATTGTGGTAATTAGCTAATAGACACTTTAAGCATTAGATATTGATTATCTTGATCATTTTACCCTTGCAATCAATTTTAACATATTTGACAACGCAAATATATTTCTTAACATAGAGTTAACCATAACGATGTAATAAGTGATATTTACATACTCCCTCTGGTCTATATTATAAGCATTTGAAGCATTCAAAAATTTATCCACAACGTAAGCATTTCTAGGGATAAGACAAAATGTAATGGGTTGTTGGGTGGGTGATGAATTGATGAGGTAGTGTAAAATGAGGGGTATATATGACTTTTATTATGTTGACTAAATTTACATTTGAGTTTTAGGAATGCTTACATTGTGAAACGGAGGAAGTATTTTGCAAAAAAATATTTATTTTTCGTAAGAAATGTTAACAATATTATTTATATTAACTACAATAGGTCTTCAAAAATAATATTAATAATGCTTATGAAAATATTTAATACTTCTGAAAAATAATAATTCTACAAAATTACTATCACATATTACATCATGATATTAATTATATGCTAAGAAGTATGATCACATTCTAAGATATGTTCAAATTGGATGCAAAGGCAAAAGGGTTGTTTAAAAAGTTCTCTTTCTTGTCCATACAAGATAATCAATATTGTAATGACTTAAGTGTCTATTAGCCACTTACCATACTTTAATAATGTCTTCTATCAAATACAACGTTCTAGAATAAATGTCAACATTGAGTAGAGCTCATCAGCAAATTTTGCCTTAATTGTGTGTTTTTGTTTAAAAACACATAGATATTTCAAACTTGCTCTGTATATCTGCATCAAGCTTGATGTTCCTTTTTTCCTCCAGCAAAAAAGGTATATATACCAACATTACTTTAATGAGTAAAATATAGAAAACTAAACATAAAGATGGTCACGATGATCTTTAGCAGTCAACTTGCTGGTTCAACATTATCAAGATTACGTTATTTGATTACATGTCTGGGCTTCGCTGGCTCTGTACCTGTGAAGTAAACACAAGACTGTCTTATTGGTCCAGCAATCCATGTACTTTTACTTGGAGCTCGATTCCGTGGTCAGGTAGAGGAGGTGTTGACATTTATGTTCTTGCAACATCCCCTGAACTGATCCTGCCTTCTCATTCTGTCAGCATACTTTACTATATCAAGGCCGGATGTGTTTCTCCCTCCAAATACAGACTCGAGCTTGTCCAGGTCAAACAGATCTTCCATTATCCTTTGGCTCTCCGAATTTTTGGTGTACACGAATTTCACTTTGTCATGCATTGCTGGCTCAATGAAGTGTTTCAGTATCTGAAAGGGGCAAAGGGTTTTGCATCATAATAAAAAAATTGCTACAACTTGTTGTATCAAAACAGAAAACGGTTTTTCGGTTTATTTAGTCACATATGGGCATACTAGAAGAATAATACAAGGTAGCAAGTAAATCTGTTTTTATTGTAAATTCCAATCCCAGTATGATCGTCATTAACATTATTTTTCAAGGTAACATGCTCGTAATGAAGCTCTTTTTTTTTTCTCCGATGCTTGACCACAGACCACCTATAACAATCTAATAAAATTACTGTATTTGGTGTAGGAGCAAGTTTCGCAAATACCTTCCAGAATGATTCAAAAATCTTCGGCGGATTGCTGACAATAGCAGCTGCAATCAATCCTGGATAATAGTTCTGAATTATGTACAATGATTCACGGGACTCCCATAATGGTGTGGATGATAGCGTCCAACCACGGAAGTCACAAATCCAAACGACATTGTCGTCTTCTCCATGCTCTGAGTTCAAGCTCATATTTTCCAGGTAATAAACCAAATGTTTTATTTGTTCCTTTCCTGAGGTTTTAGTCTGTTACACAAGTGAACATTAGTTAACTAGACGTCTGTACATGCCACTAAGTAAAACGCATTACGAAGTTACATATAACAGAATAAAATGCTTAGACTTGATGACCAATTTTTTGAGAGAGTGAATTACCCAGAGAAGTCATACACTTACAAAAAACAGAGTTGAATAATGGTTTAAAGGAAGAATGTATTATAATTGTCTTCTGCAGTCTACTGGGATAAAGTGTGCACAAATAGAATTCATAAATACTATTTTCACCTCAAAAAAGAAGTTACTTTATAAATTTCTGAAATTGTAATGGGTTTTTATTTGGAATGTACATTTTTGCTCCTACAACTTAGAATAAAATTTTATAACATCCGTATTGGGTGTGCTAGTTTGTTTTGAACAATTTTTTATTGCTATGTTAGTTAATAATTAATAATTACAAATATGGTGCACCATATCCACTAATACCCACCTTCATTGACACCATTGTCACGAATACTTTCCGTCCATTCTTGTCGAGATAATCGGGGAGATAAGCTTTCCGAGCACCATTCTCTCTGTCAGCAAGGTCATCCTAACATTCGTTGCAAGCAGAAAAACGATCTTTGTTATAACCGACGAAAGTCTAACATAAGTGCAAGGATTAATTTTAGATCAGTTTGAAGTATGGTCGGATTCAAGTATATACCCAACAAATTTCGTCTGGTTTGTATTGACGCCTCCACTTGATAGTTTCTTTCACAGCCTTTGTGGCTTGCTCCGTGTTCCAGTTCCTCGCTCGGAGGAACCGGCGGATGGTGCCGTTGGACAAGAAGCTCGGCATCTCTGTCTGGAGGTCGTCGCCGAGCAGCTCCCGGACTTCATGGATCTACAGGTTCACAGAACTGAGAATTAGACGGGATTCATTGAGGTCACCATCATGGATTCTTGATTGGTACTATGAATTCGCAATTAAATATTCCAATTGGGGAGAATTACAGAGTGTTACTGAAACCAACTTTCCTATGCTGGCATAAAACATCGTACCAAGCAATCACTACTAAATTATGTGTGAAGCTAAGCCATACGATACTTTGGCAAATAAACCTAAACACAAATCTGGTAATGCTTGTATTCGCCTGACTATCTTGCAGCATTGTGCTTCTGGAAACTACAATGACTTGTTTGGATACCTTCCGCTGTTGTTCTTCTGAAGACGCCGGTGTTCGCGGCGGCGTCGCTTCGCTCCTGGTCTTGAAGTGGTAACTCATGGCTTGTGAATACGAACTGCTGGGCATGGGGAGAGACTTGGGCTACTCCATGTCTGTTAGCTGTAGATGTCGAGGGAGAGAGACCTGGGCTACTAAGCATCATGGGGATTTATAGGAGGAGATCGTGATCAAGAAGAAAAGCTGGGTTACGTTGCGTGGGTAGGAGGCAGTTGGGGCAGCCATTAAGGATAGGTGCGACAGGACAGACCGAATGAATGCTCTTGGTACTACGCGGATGTAGCAAACGTTTTGGGACATGACACGTATTATTTTTTAGACTTTAGTCTGATATATGATTGGGAGACATGATTGGGAGGCAGTCATGATTAATGGTTGTAGTGCAGTTCACAACCTTCAAGTTAGAGGACATAATTCAGAGAGCTGTTTAGGGTGTGATTGGATGATTGCATCTGGCTGGACCAGGTTGCCGGGATGCAACTTAGTGTCGATTGGTTGTCTGTACGGGGTGCTGGGCCTGGCTCCTCGCATGCAAAACTGGCGCTGAGTCAGGCTCCGCGCATGCAGGAATTTTTTTCGTATCTGCCGGGTCTGGCTGGCACGAGGGCGCTGGCTGCATGCGGCGTGAGAGCAAACATGCGAGCTAAAGGCTAACCAATCAATTTCTTTACCGATCCTGGTTATATGAATACAAGTAACCAATCACCTTGAATTTGCATGCTTCAAGCCTGGCTGGCGAGAGCCTGGTTGCCGGATACGAGCCAGGCTCCGCTGGTACCAGAACTAATCACGCCCTTAGGTGACATTAACTCAATTTTGATGCTGTTATTATAATAAAAAGACACTATAGCGGCGTGGTAAAAAAATTTGTAGTGACGGTTTTACTGTAGACTGCCGTTACAAAGAGGATCTTATTTTTAGCGGTGGTCAAAAAAGTCAACCATCTCTAAATATTAATTTTTAAAGACGGTTCATAAAATAAACCGTTGCTAAAAATAGATTCAATTTTTAGCGGTGGACAACAAAGTAAGCCATCGCTAAAAAGGACGACAAAGTATAGCAACAGACAACAAAGTAAACCATTGCTAAAACTCCTTTGGCCATGTCACCTATCCATAGCTTCCTCCTTCCACCAATCAGAGAGGTACACACAAATTATGTGCTTTCTCCTTCTTTTATCTCTCTCCTCCAGTAGCTTCTAGCTGCCTCCCTTTACCATTCTCTTTCTCTCATAAAAAAAGCCTCCACGACTCCCTTGTGGGCGCAAGGGCGGGTGGCCTCGATCATGGCCGCCGGCGACTGGAGGCCCGCCGACGCGGGGGTTGTGCCGGCGAGGGCGTGGGCAGCCGTTGGCTCCTTCCCGACTCTCTCCTTGGCGTGGGCGGCCGTCGGCTCCTCCCCGACTCCCTCCTTGGTGGCAGCGCCGTCCCGCCCTCCCCATGGCGGCTGCACCTCTCCTCCCGGCCTCCCACGGGCCCCAGAGGCCCCTCCCCTCTCGGCCTCCCTCAGGCCCTGGCGGCGCCCCTCCCCTCTTGGCCTCTCCGATGACTCATGCGGCAGCAGCCCCTCCTTGGCGTCCCTCCCCCGACGATGGCCTCCCCCCCGGCACGGATCCGGCCTAGGCTAAACACATGAACTCACCTTCTTGAACCTCTGGTAAGTACAAAAGATATTGGCGGTTGGAGAAGATATTTGGCCCACATGCTAAACACAGAAGATATTGGCGGTTGGAGAAGATATATTGCCAAGAACTAACACACTGGAGTAGTCGATCATAGAGAACTCACAACCTTCTTGAACCTCTGGTTAGAGCACTTTATTTTCTACGGATCTTCATGCATCCCCACCACCAATTTCCAGGGCATAGCCGAGGTACTAGCTGATGGCACTCCTTTCTCTCTCGGCTGATTTCTGTTAGGAGCAGTATATCAACTCCTTCATTGTGTCACAGTGAGCCTCCAACTCAATCAACCTATCGGCATCGGCGACCCCTGGTGGTTTATCTAACTCTAGCTCAATGTTAACTGTGCCGAGGCAATGGGACTAGATCCTTTCCAAAATAATTCATTTCCATCGACCGATGCAACCGAAGATGAAAGAATCCATGTCGTCGATGCACGTTTCTAGATAAGGCGGCCAAAGTTAGTCCTTGATGCAAGCTGTTCTCAAACAATCTCAATCTTTTCTTCAATATTTTCTACAATAGAATCCACAAGACCAAATGTGTCTTGGTTCCTTATAAATACTTGGAATTTGAGAACCCAGTCCACTTTCGTCCCGTTAACCCCTTGGCCGACTGAGAATCATCAACTATCTTCGTGGCCTCCATCAAACCTGGGATTTTACCCATCGACTTCTATGGTGGTCAATGTAGAAGTCGAAGTCGCTCTTATGAGTATTACAAATTTTTGATCTATTAAATAGTCTATTGAATTCTTTATTTAGTTGACTTAGATCTATTTTATTGAGGTATATTTGTAATACCAGCTACCAGATCTGTTGACTTTATCCTATCAATGGAGCGTTTAGATCTGTTTCACCAAGGTGTAATTGTATTACTAGTTTTCGGATCTATCATATTTGCTTTATCGACTTAGTGTTTATTGACACTCATGTTTGCAATATGTATATTCATTTATCAAAGCTTGTTGATAAGCCGATACAATCAGCCGAGTGGATTTGCTTTATTTATATTATATTTAATGACCATTGATTGTTTTTCACTCATAGTGACTATCGCCTTTTCATCAGCCTATGTGGGGCCGATGACCCAGAAAATTTGACCGTTCTTTATTTATTTGCAGGAAAAATCGACTAGCGCGTTTCAATTTTGTATTGAGCCTGCTCTAGAGTAAAGCAGATCTTCCAGATTACGCGTGTGTGATTTTTTAGTCAACAACACTGCATGGACTCGTTGCCACTCTTGATAGTCGATCTAGTAGTGTCACTTTATCAGAAATCCGCTTTGGCAATACTGTCTGGGTATCGACCGATTCTACTATTACCGATACTGTGACTTTTGCAGCTGTCGTCGATGAGACTGCCATCATTGATCAAGAAGGTGTGGTCCAAAGCAGCGGAGCTCCAGAGGTAGTCTTTTCAGTTGTTATTTCTGAATACCAACTATTCCTTAACTTCTTCGGTTTTTCAATTCCAGATTCTCCCTTCATCGACCGTTGATGCAGACAGCGTAGTTCAACATGAAGACGTTAACGCTGCATCAGCCGATATCCTAGAATCCACTACAGGCATAACTCGGGACCTGGTAAACACCTTTCTTCAAGCTAACACCTTTTTGTCCTTTTCTGACCCAAGCCACAATAACTTTGGCTCGTTGCTTTTTCCCGCTAGACGTGCGGAACCAATGCATTGACATTCAGAAGCATCTATACATGATCTCCATTGAAAATCTTTTCATGAGTGCCGAGCCGAACCAACACTCAGTTGTTGGAAATCTGAAATTTTCTTCTTCATGATCTGGGTGCAACACTTAATCCCGTTGCCTTCATCGTATATCATCAGTTTGATGTAACCAGAGCAGCAGCAGCATGGATCGAACATCACATGGCTTAAACTTCCTTGAAGAATCAAGCGGAAGCAGCGGAACGCAAGGCAGATGAACAGAAGGACAAATATACTGCCTTGCTTACCAAATCCGAAGAGATTGAAGCCAAGCTTAAATTTCTAAGGAAAGACATAGAAGACCTCCTAGCAGCCCTCAAAGCCAAAAACAAAGAAATTGCCGATGTTGAAGCTGCTCTTGTTCATGTCCCATAGAGAGATCAATCAACAAGAGACCGTTGCTACTACAGCATACATGACGACCACTAACTTGTGGAGCGCCATCCCTATAGTCCCGAGCAGCACCGATGAAGATGCTTAGACCATCACCAATGTCGATCAACTCCGTAACCAAGCCACAAACTCGATTGACTTCTATTGTAATCCCGAGTAGGCTTCATTGTGCATCAAAGAAACAATCCGGCTCTATAATATTTTGGCACTAAGGGCGATATCCTCGATATCGGTCGTCTGAAGGCGACAATCTATTTCTTGCAAAATATAAGCATTGCCATACACACACTGGCTTACTTTACACGGTCCTTCCCAAGTCAGAGATGGTTGAAGGTCGTTTAGTACCAATTTCGGCCATCAATATGACTATAAAAATAGGAAGACTTGGCCTTTCATACCGACATATTAGTTAGCAATAATAGAATTCCACTTGTCCATAGAGATTTATGTGCATGCATGGATTTAATACAAAAGAGGTGGATAAACAAAGTATAATCCGTGAGAACACCATTTCAGCCAATGGCAGTGACAACTGGACATCACATCTAGCAGCCACAGGATTCCTCTACAGAACACTGACTTAAACTAGAAGAGGATCCATCTAGCAATCACCCCGTGAAAGCACAGAACCAGAGGACCCATCCTGAGGTTCGGCCAACCTAGAGGCCTGGTCGGCCAATCTGGTCTTGAGGTGGTTCAACCTCCCCTTCCACGTGTCTCTTCCTCAGCCCTTACCAAGGTCGGTGCGCCGAAGTTCCATGGCGGTTACTTCAAGAAACCAACATTTGGGCACTATAAAAGAAAGGGAGGAGCTCCAATCCAACACACACACATACACACACACACACACACACACACACACACACACACACACACACACACACACTCTCACACACACTCACTCAAGACCTATTCATTTCCCTCTTTCACTTAGTAGTTTCCTATCCTCGAGTGGACACCAAAACGTGAAGCCAGCTTCCAAGAACCAAAGAAGAGACTTACCACAACACCTGTATTAACCATGCTTGATATGGAAAAGCCTTTCCCAATCTATTGTGATGCTTCAGGGCAAGGATTAGGATGTATGCTTGTTGGTCGTAATTACGCATCCACTTATATACCGCAAGAGGATGGTATACAGTTGTAGCTCTTTTTCCCTCAGAGTATTCCAAGGTTATCGAATCCACAGGGAACGAGCGGAACTAATACTATTAAAGGGTTACTAACAAATTGCAATGGTTTGGTTGATGTGAATGATGACAGTGAGAAAGTGGAAGGTGAATGTTATTGAAGAGGTAACAGGATGATGAAGGATTCTCTCCTTAGGATTGGTTCACTAGCATGCAACCTTATTCTTATCAACTCGAGTGATGACTCTAATATTCTACAAGACATGGTGGTTTCGTTCACCCCGGCTGTCACTACAGAGGCTATTAGCTCCCCACTGGTTTCTTGCACTATGTAATGGGCAAAAGTGTATTGGCCGATACACTAATGAAAGGGATAGATAGATGTGCAATTAAGTTCATCATATAGATCAAATTCATCGAGAGAGTATCAACAAGTATGAGAGTTACATGACCAGATCCCCGCACCAGAGAAGAGAATATGAGACTACTCACTCATCCTTCCGCTAGACATAGCAGAGGGGTGAGAAATAGCGCTGGAACGCGCACGTGCCGATCGGCGCAAGCATCGCGCCGATCGGCGCAACCTCCCTTCTGGTGGATCTCGTCGGTGTTGACCAATCTTCGCCGCCAATATCCTAGAACCCTAGTTCTAATAATTGATTCTCGGGATTGTCGTCTCTCTGGTACCCCCTTGGCTCTTGATAATTATCTTCCTTTTATACTCGACGGGATTAGGTCAACTTCCACCGACCCTAACTCATACTGGGCTGGGCCTTCGTCTTTCTTGGACCGGATCGTGTTTTCGTCATCTTCTCCTGCTGCGCCGATCGGCACAGGCCCGTGCCGATCGGCGCGGCTCCGCATCTGGCCCATCTTCGTTACTCTTTAGTTCTTTATCCATAATTGCCCTGTTTTACACCTGTTTCCTGCGATTACATCCAAAACAGAACAACTACAAATATATGCAAATATGGGATTAATTGTTAGTCCAAACCACCAAATTAAGATGCAAAACATCCCTTTTTGGTAGATAAAATGGGCGTCTAGAAACCACCAACAATTCTCATGCAAGAAGGCCATGGGGTCGCCTATGCTTCAAGGCAATTGAGGAAGCATGAGGAGAAATATCCAACCCATGACTTGGAGTTAGCAGTAGTAGCTCATGCTCTCAAGATCTGGAGACACTATATCATTGGAAAGAGGCGTGAGATATATTCAGACCACAAGAGTTTGAAGTATATATTCACCCAGCCAAATTCGAACATCAGGCAACGAAGATGGTTGGATCTCATGAAAGATTATGATTTGGGAATCAACTACCATCCAAGCAAAGCAAATGTTGTAGCAGATGTTTTGAGGAGAAGGTCTTATCTCAACAGGTTATCAATTTTGTGAAGAGTTTCAGAAGCTTAACCTGGGATGGGTATCCAACACCGAAGTTGTTGCAATGGAAGTCGACTCAACTTTGAAGCATGACATTCATAAAGGACAGGTTGAAGATGCTGAAGTCCAAGAAATCAAGCAACTAATTGAGAAGGACAAAGCTCCAGGTTTCACCGTGGACAATCAAGGAACTTTGTGGTATAAGAAGAGGTTGTGTGTGTCTGATATTAAAGGGATAAAGGAGTTGATATTGAGAGAAGCCCATGATTCAGCTTATTCCATTCATCCAGGAAGTACCAAAACATATCATGACCTCAAGAGTCGGTACAGGTGGCACGAAATGAAGAGAGTTGTGGGCGAACATGTTGCACTATGTGACACTTGTCAACAAGTCAAGGCAGAACGTCAAAGATCAACAGGACTCTTGCAACCCTTGAAGATACCAGAATGGAAATGGGAAGAAATTAGCATGGATTTCATTGTGGGATTACCAAGGACACAAGACGGTTATGACTCTATATGGGTTATTATGGATCGCTTGACCAAGGTTGCTCATTTCATCCCAGTCAATACCACATACACTGGAGCAAAGCTTTCAGAGTTGTATATATCCATGATTGTATGTTTGCTTGGAGTACCAAAGAAGATAGAGGTACTCAATTCACCTCAAATTTTTTTTGAAAAGTTAAATGAGTCCATGAATACAAGGTTGAACTTTAGTTCAGCGTATCATCCCCAGACAGATGGACAGACCGAAAGGGTGAACCAAATTCTTGAGGATATGTTGAGGGCTTGTGCACTAAAAGATAGCAATAGTTGGGAAAAATGTCTACCATATGCAGAGCTCTCCTACAACAATAGCTATCAGGAAAGTTTAAAGATGTCTCCATTTGAGTTTTTGTATGGACGGAAGTGTAGGACACCGTTGTTCTGGAATGAGACAGGTCAAAATCAAGTCTTTGGACCAGAGATTCACTACAATGCTGAAAGGCAAGTTCATATTGTTCGGGAAAATTTGAAGCTTACACAGTCTGGTCATAAGAGCTATGCAGATCATAAAAGAAGAGACTTGAGGTTGGTGATTTTATCTATCTCAAAGTATCTGCAATGAGAGAACTTCGCCATTTCAAAGTTAGAGGAAAACTTGCACTAAGGGACATTGGTCCATTCAAGATCATAGAACGAAAAGGTGAAGTTGCTTATCAGTTGGAACTGCCACCACAACTATCAAGTGCACGATGTTTTCCACGTATCACAGCTGAGAAAGTGCCTATGAGTTCCAGAGGAGAAAATGCCTCTAGCATAGTTGGATATTGACGAAGATCTTACATATCAAGAATATCCTATCAAGATTCTAGAAATATTAGAGAGAGTCACGAGGAACAAGAAGTACCGTATGTGCAGAGTGCAATGGAGCAATCATAAGGAAGAAGAAGCCACTTGGGAGCAAGAAGATCAACTCAAGGCAGTTTTTCCAGACTTCTTTTCCAATTAGTCAAAATCTCGAGGGCGAGATTTATCCTAAGGGGGGGGGGGGTTAGGTTTGTAACACCCTAATTTTCATATTTGGCCAATTATTAATTTTCCTATTTTTATTAGGGTGTTAATATTTTTCTTTAGAAACAAAGGTTATTATCTTAATTTAAGTAATTAAATTATTCTTATGTATTGTGCATACATGTTGGAGTAGAATTTTTCTTAGGTGCAAAATAATATTTAAAGTGCGAGTAGAAACCGTTTAAGAAATAGTTAGATCTCAAAAATTGAAAATAGAAAAGAAACTAGAAAAGAAAAAGAGAAAAGAACTTACCTAGCTCATGGACCAACTCTCTCCCCGAGGCCCACTTTCTCCCCCCCACCCACCCCTCCTCCTCTTCGGATTGAGCCAGAACCCCCTCCGTCTTCCCAGCTCCCAAACCCCGCCCCCGAGTTCAGTGTGTGATGCTCTGTTTCCCCTCCCCACCTCCAGGCCCTAGTGGCCATTAATCGGCGCACTAGCGCACTAATGGCCATCAATGGCCACCGCCGGCAATTAAGCTCCGGTGAGCCGCGGCCGGTCGATTCCCCTCTCCCTTGGCCCTATAAAACCGACCCCCGACACGGCCCCTCCCCACCACTTCCTCCTCTCGCTCCTCCTCGTTCCCTCGACCCTCGGAGCACCCTCCCCATCGAGCGTCGACCTTTGCCGCCGCCTTCCTCCGTTGTTGACCCGCTTTCGGCCCTACCCGCGCCCGCGCGACCACACGATGAGCACCCCCTCTCTCCCCTCTCCTTCCCCGACCTCACATGGTGAGGAACCGACCACCGCCTGCCTCATCGAAGCCCCCTCAGTCGTCTGATTCTAATGCACGGCCCAGATTAGAACCACGAAGGGGTATGTCCCTTGGTCAAAAGCCCGGCCCATGACCCCTGTAGACCCGGTCCACCAATTTTAGAATTTAAATTAATTCAAGAAAATTCCAGGATAATGCTTGTTTTGCACTTAGGCCCCTAATCTTTATGCTAATTAGATTTTAAACCTGATTTTTCACATAACCTTTAGTAATTTATATTTTAGCCCCTGACCTTTTTATAAATAAAATTTTAGCCTTGGAATTTTACAGAAAACCCCTAAGATTATATTTAATAATACTTTTAACCCGGTCTTTTTACACTTAGGCCCGTGTACTTGAATAAAATTATGTTTAGGTCCTGAAATTTTGTAGAAACAACCCTAGACTTTTTAGTAATTATATTTCAATCCTAATATTTTTACACTTCATTCCCTGTAATTTTATAAAATTACAAATAGGTCCTTAAAAGCTTCTCTTTTTATCTTTTAGCCCCTATAACTTCAAAATAGTATAACTTTTCAACCGTGACTCCGATTTAGGTGATTTTTTTGCTCACAAAATCGTAGGAACGAGTACTTTATCTTGGTACTATTTGATAATTATTAGAAATTTTTGGTGTACTGTTCCTTATTTGTTTGTGTTTTACTTTTCTGGTATTTATCGATATTAGAGGAGGAGCAGCTCCAGAATTTCTAAGACCTTGAGTTTGAGTAGCAACCTGTTGGAGAACAAGGCAAGTGTCCTTGACCATATTGCACCTATTAAGGATATTAGTTTACTTTTCAAGCATGCTTGTCTAAATTTGTATCCTATGTTAGGGTTGACTAGATATTGAATAATCTTGTCCTTGTCGCCTGAGTTTGGTTTAGTAGATGAGTATGGGTACATCACGCTTAGCTTGCAGTACTTTGGGGGTTTAAAATTGAATAATGATAAACTTGACTAATATTCACTTGAACCTAATCATTCCTTGGGTTGGTAATCTTTTTGGCAACATGGATTCTAGGTGACCCAAGCAGGAGGATGTTAATGATGATGCGGGTATGCACAGGTATGGGTAATGTACTGGTTGGATTGTGGTAGTACCTGCTTGTGGTCATAAGGACCGGTTCGTAGAGCGGTCACCTAGGAAAACAGCACAAAGCACAGGGCTGATATGGGTAGGCGTGGTCCAGTATTAGATGTCTTCCCAGTTTTGTGGGCATTCGAGGAAGGAGGACGAGAGGGTCACTTTGGTCCAGTATTAGATGCTTCTAGCCACGGTGCCAGAGGGGGCTTCTGTAGGGATGGTTAATCCCGCGGCGGTGAAACCTTAGCAGGGACGTTTGCAAGCTGGGGAGCTCTTTGAAAGACCATGTGGTGATCTCTTGGCCTCACACCTACGGTAGTGTGTTGGCAACAGGGAGACTTTAGTCACCGACGGGTAATAGAATCACCAACCTGTGGGCAAAGTTGTGCAACCTCTGTAGAGTGTAAAACTGTTATAACAACCATGCTCACGGTCAAGAGTGGCACGGATCTTCACACGATTAGATGGATTGTTTGGTGGATCTAGTGGGTAACTAGATTTGGGTGGTATAGCCATAGGTGCTGTAGGTGGGAAACCTGTAGTGTTCTGGTATGGGTGGGTAACTCATAGTTTTGCTATTGGTGGGCAACCGATAGTGTTGGATAAGTGATTAACCTATTGGGATACTTTTCACCTAGTAAATAGGATGCTTGTACAATTAGAGTCATAGCCTAAGGATGCATAGTGCGGTAAACCTGTGTTAAGCCTATTCTTGTTTTTAGCCTGTATGTCATTACTTTTCCCCACTTGCTCAATACTTTATGTACTCATGTGTTTTAGTTTTCCCTGTGTTGTTGCTGCTATTATTCTACAACTTAGAAGACAATTGCGAGATGGACCATGTCGACGAGGACTACTACGACTAGAAGTGTGACCCTCGGTTGACTACCTATGGCGTTATGGAGTCTTCCGCTGTTTGTTTTATTTTCTTGATGTAATCCATACCATGTAATAATGGTACTTTGATATAATAATGACATTGGTTATTCTGTTTATTTCACTTGATCCTGACACACATATAGTATTGCATTCGGTTTTGGCCTTAAAATCGGGTGTGACAATTCTGGTACATGGTATCGACTTGGCATAGGAACCAAATCAAAACTAGAAGGATAAGGAGGCCAATACGAGTAAGTTTGTTTAGGCTTGAAACCGAATTGTTTCCTCATTATCTCCATGATCTTGATTGCCCAATCATCAATCCCAGTTGAAACAGTAGTAGTGTTTGGAACTGGATGAGATGACGAAGCATTGCCGCTTGCTGCAAACTATAATCAAACAATGTATGATCACCTGACAATTCTGTCGGTAATGCTATAAACTCTAGGAGCCGTTGATCGGTCATGTTCAAAGAGATGAGGATGTACCTTGGGTGATGTTCATTGATGCAACACCACTGTATTGTTATTACTAGGCATTCCCCCAACGATGCTCTTTGACTCATCGGTTGCTGAAGGATAGTTGATAGTTCTTTTGCCGGATGTGGAATATTGCCTTTAACAATGAAGTATTGCTTAGATGATACAACGCTCTCAAAGTATTAACCAACATTGGGAATGGTTAATTAATGTGTGATGAATAGTAGTATGGGTCATATTGTTCATCTTCTCCTCCTCAATACCTCTGGTGTGGGCCACCGATGGTTGCTCTTCAGTAGTTTCATCAGCCACAAATGGCTTCGGCAATGGCCCTTTTTGGAGAATCTTTTTGTGCCTTGTCTTGCTGAAAATATCCAATAACAAGCTCTAAAGCTGTGCCACCCTCTCCTCAAACAGCGTGTTCATTATCCTTCATCAAATCCACTCTGTATGTCGTCTTCAGTAGGGTGGAGGTGGTTGAGACATGGTTGCGGGTTAGCTTGACTCATTGTCCCACCGGGCATGTGTTGGTGGTTTCTAGACGCCCATTTTATCTACCAAAAAGGGATGTTTTGCGTCTTAATTTGGTGGTTTGGACTAACAATTAACCCTATATTTGCATATATTTGTAGTTGTTCTGTTTTGGATGTAATCGCAGGAAACAGGTGTAAAACAGGGCAATTATGGATAAAGAACTAAAGAGTAGCGAAGATGGGCCAGATGCGGAGCCGCGCCGATCGGCACGGGCCTGTGCCAATCGGCGCAGCAGGAGAAGATGACGAAAACACGATCCGGTCCAGGAAAGACGAAGGCCCAACCCAGTATGAGTTAGAGTCGGTGGAAGTTGACCTAATCCCATCGAGTATAAAAGGAAGATAATTATCAAAAGCCAAGGAGGAACCAGAGAGACGGCGATCGCGAGAATCAATTATTAGAACTAGGGTTCCAGGATATTGGCGGCGAAGGTTGGTCAGCACCGACGAGATCCACCAGAAGGGAGGTCACGCTGTTCGGCGCGACGCTTGCGTCGATCGGCACGTGCGCGTTCCAGCGCTATTTCTCATCCCTCTGCTATGTCTAGCGGAACGATGAGGGAGTAGTCTCATATTCTCTTCTCTGGTGCGGGAATCTGGTCATGTAACTCTCATACTTGTTGATACTCTCTCGATGAATTTAATCTATGTGATGAACTTTATTGCACATCTATCTATCCCTTTCATTAGTGTATCGGCCAATACACTTTTGCCCATTACATAGTGCAAGAAACCAGTGAGGAGCTAATAGCTTCTGTAGTGACAGCCGGGGTGAATGAAACCACCATGTCTTGTAGAATATTAGAGTCATCACTCGAGTTGATAAGAATAAGGTTGCATGCTAGTGAACCAATCCTAAGGAGAGAATCCTTCATCATCCTGTTACCTCTTCAATAACATTCACCTTCCACTTTCTCACTGTCATCATTCACATCAACCAAACCATTGCAATTTGTTAGTAACCCTTTAATAGTATTAGTTCCGCTCGTTCCCTGTGGATTCGATAACCTTGGAATACTCTGAGAGAAAAAGAGCTACAACTGTACACCGTCCTCTTGCGGTATATAAGTGGGTGCGTAATTACGACCAACAAGCTACTTTTTCTGGCGCTGTTGCCAGGGAACAAGCCAGTTCTTTTACTATTAATATTTTACTAACGTTTAATCCTCTCTTTTCAAGTTTTTTTTGTTTTTGTGTTTTGTGTGAATTTTCAGGATGAGTACGACAGGACCTTCTCTGACGCTCAGGGAACTTTCTCTACCATCTCTAGACGTGCTGGTGCCTCAATCCTTAAATGAGAAGGCCACGGCCTCCTTGTATGTGTTGAACCCCATTATCATTAGCATGGCTGAAGCAAACAAGTTCTTTGGGGCGAAAGAGGAGAACCCGTATACTCATTTACAAGATTTGGAGGCACTTTGCCAAACATTCCATCATGAAGGAGTGCCTCGGAATCTTTACAGGTGGCTGCTTTTCCCATTCTCTTTGGGAGGAAAAGCCAAAGAGTGGCACAAGGCAGCATCTCATGAAGCAATAGATAAGTGGAGTGAGTTAGTTGGAAATTTTTGTCTCCACTATTTTCCTTTGCCAAAGGTGCAAGAGTTGAGAAGGGAAGTGGTGAACTTCTTACAAGAAGATGAAGAATCTCTCGCAGAAGTCCGGACGCATTTTCAAACATTGTTGAAACAAGGACCTGACCTCGGCATTGATGAGAATATGTGCGCTCAAACCTTCTACGTGGCCATAAACAAGGCATCGAGGATGTATTTGGACGGATCAGCCGGAGGAAGTTTTCTGAGATTGACAGCCAAGGTAGGGATCAAATTGTTAGGCAAAATTACCGAGAATGAAGCTTTGCACAAGCATTGGGAAGAATTTCTAGAACCAAATCGGCAATGCCCAGAAGTTATACAGAAGGGAGAGTCACCAGCTGAACAGATCTTGATGTCCGAGAGTAGATCAATGATTACTTCGGAGCAATTCGAAGAAATAAAGCCTGTCGGACCCGCCTCTGTGGATCTGACATGTGCGCCGATCGGCGCAGTCTCTGAGCCCATCGGCGCAGTCGCGACGATAGGAGAACCAATCACCCTGACGACTCCGTCAAGTAGCAAGGAATATACCAAGATAGAAGCTGCGATTCTGGACAACCACCTGAAGGAATTTGAAGGGAACTTTGCTAAACCAAAGGGGGATAGAACATTGGCGAATGCTAAACCACTTGACGAATTTGAGCTGATGGACTAGATTCCCATTGATTTTTTGCACGAGTTTCTCAATATGAGAAGATCCTTCAGTCCACAAGACGCCTCTGAAGCCGGAATTGAGTATAATTTCCCAAGTAATCACCTCAAGTCGGAAGTTTTCGATCAAGAGATTATTGGGAGAGTTTTAGAGAAGCTTTACAAGGATGATATAGAGCTTGATGGAGCAGAGGTGAAACAAGCGAAGAGATTGCTAGACAGTTGCTTTGAGCCATCCCTCTATGAAGGATTATGTGGTGTGTATGTTGTAGGTCTCACTGAAGAGGAAAAAGAAAAACCGTACATACCATGTGAGATATTGGAGAAATTTCCGAAAGTCTTGTGTGACTTTGGTTCCCGTTTCAGCTTGATGACTTACGATGCATTCATGAGCATGCCTTATGGAACTCAATAGCAGCTGATGGGGACTGAACTTGAGCTGATCATGGCGGATGGTAGGAAGACCAAGCCAGTGGGAGTGATCAAGAATGTCGAAATTGAGATCAGCTCGAAAACAATGCCGGTAGATTTCTTTGGTCCAGACAATAAAGAAACTGGGGTTGAGATATCATTCTAGGAAGGCCATTCTTAAGATTAGTACAAGCTGTTCTGGATGCTAGAAAAGGTCAAATTACGCTACACCTAGGAGAGGAAGAAGTGCGATTTCAATTTAATGATCCGTCTCATCAAGACTCTTCTTACTATCAGGAATTCTGCCTAGAGGAAGACGAGAGGATAGGGATGGATATAGGAGACCCATTGGACCACATCATGCGTGGAACTGACGAGTATACTGCCAGCGCCGATCGACGCGACGCTTGCGCCGATCGGCTCAACCAGGAAAATCCTGATTTTGAACCCCTCGAGGAGCTGGATCCAGATGAAGCGCTAGAAGTGGAACAGAAGAAACTCCCGAAGGAGCTACGCTATGAATATCTAGAAAAGAATAGAACATATCCAGTTATTGTGAACAACGCCCTAACGAAAGAAGAAACAGAGAGGCTTCTCGCTATGCTCAAAAAGTATAAGAAAGCCATTAGTTACACATTGGATGACATCAAGGGAATCAGCCCCGCATTTTGTACCCACATGATTAACTTGAAAGAGAAAACAAAGAAGTGGTACGATAAGAAGCTTTTGAAGAAGGAATTCAAGGAAGGAGATCGGGTGCTCCTATTTAATTTGTGATTCAAATTATTTGGTAAAGGCAAACTACGAAGCAAATGGGAGGGACCTTATCTTGTGAATACGGTGTTACCTTCGGGAGCGGTAATCATAATGGATGGCAAGAGAAACAAGTACACGGTGAACGGACAACGTCTAAAGGTATACCTAGAACCCGACACATTTGAATTAAAATCTTTTGATGTGTATCTCACTGCTTAGTACCCCGTGTGGTCGAGCTTAACGACATAAAACCAAGGCTTCTATGTACTTTGATTTCTGCAGTTTTTCTTTTTCTGATTTGGTAATTTAGTTTACCGCGCCGATCGGCGTGGCAGAGTCCTTTTGGATTTTGAGTCGGTTTCGGACCTTGCCTTTTTAAGACTCGTTAAATTCCACGAATAAGAGGAAGAGTCCTAGTCCAATTGGAAATCAAAGGATATAAATATGAGGGGACAGCAAACCCACGGATCAACTCGTATTACATCGTCACCAAAACAAACCCTAAGAGTAGAAGCGATGGAAGGCGGCGCATCGGGCAGAAACCAAGGCGGCACCGATCGACGCGACTCTGGAGCCAATCGGCTCGGCGGCGGATTTCCTCAGCCCTATGCAAATTGGTCCTGGAATAAGTCGATGAAGTGTTGACACCAACACGAGATGATCCTCTCGTTTGGTCAGATCTGCGGAAGAAATTCATGAAGAAAAGCGAAGCTGACGCGTGGAACGCCGATAAGGTGAAGATGGACAATGAACTTCGGCAAATGATGAAGAGAGTATTGGTGCACAAAGGAAAATCTGTAGCGCCTATTAAAAGTAAAGCAGTTTCTCAAAGGTATACCATGGAAAGTCTTGTTGATCTTGCTAAGCCCTTGTCGTATGAGGATTTTCTATCTTTCGAAAGATTATTGACTGAGCAAGAGAAGGAAGAGCTAGATGAAGAGAGCACCCTCACAATCCATAGGTGTCAACTTTATAGTGAACATGACATTGCCGCCAAGTATGAACTCAAGCTGCGAGAGGAAGCCGAAGAAGCTATGTACCAACGGGATGCGGAGAAGGATCTTCAAGCTAGAAGGGATGAATCCTTTCCCAGGGTTCTTACCGGTTGGGAAAGTTTTTAAGAAAATAAGATTCATAGGAATAGTTGTATTGAGGGTTGCAAGTGTCTCTTTTGTGCTAAAGATCTTCAACGCAAGGTTGAACTCCAATTGGCACAAGATCCAGCGTTCATACCTAGAGATTTAATATATGATGATGGCTATCGCGCAGTTCCTGGAGGGAGGACGCCTAAGGAGATTAATGATGAGATTTTATGAAGGCAGCAGAATAAGGTGATTCGTGAGCGTAATCTAGGGCAGTTAGCTGAGTATATGAAGGAAGCTGCTAGCTGCGCCGATCGGCGCGACACTGGAGCCGATCGGCACGACCTGAAGATGGCTGAATTTATTGATCTGACGGCTCTGCCAAGTGAAGACGAAGAACCTGCTGCAAGTGTAAGACTACACCAGAGGTTCACAGATCTGCTAGACTATCGGGTAAGCCAATTCAAAAGTATTCCGAATGGGATAGCGACTTTGATATGTCATACTATTTGGAAACTTTGGAAAGCGGTGATCCTAGTGTGCCTGGAGCTTTTAGTGATGATTTTGATATGTGAAAAAGCTTTGGTAGTCCTAAGCTCAAAAATCAGGAAACACTTGCAGAATGCAGTAATGACAGGGCAGCAGGAACTTCAACAATAGTTAATGGTAATGCAGAGGGAAGTGGAGGAAGTCGCAATGGTGGAAGAACACCACTGCGCCGATCGGCTCAGCCTTTGCGTCGGTCGGCTCAGAGGAAATTGAATAGTGCCTCCCCTTACATCATTGAAAATCATAACCTGCAACCGCCTGCTTGCTGTTCTGTCTGCCGAAGAAACATTGAGCGCCTGTATCTAGACAGAGATCGTGCTTACAGGCATCAAAGAAATGTGGACCGCAGAATCCAGTATACAATTAAGATGAACGAAGCAGACTACACTTTTCTCATAAGGAGTATAAGACGAATTTTCCGAGTCTTGAACAGGCATGGTCTGCATGATTAGTGTGTTGAGTTTCTTCTCTTGCAATAAGGACATTGCAAATTTTGAGTGTGAGGGAAGGGCTTTGCCATTAGTCATAGTTTTTAAGTGTTTTTGAGTCTAGTTTTTCATTTGTTTTTCTTAATGAGTGTTTATTTAAGTTTGTGTGTGTGCTTAAGAGAGTCACGAGTCATGTTGAGAGTTGCTTAAAGGTCTTTTATGTAGTTTGAATTATTGCATTGTCTTTAATAAAGTTAGTGTCGATTGTCAAATTGAAAGTGCCCCATGCTATTTATCTTGTCTTTCTGATAATCGATTGGTTGATTACTTAAATTTGTTGGTTACCACTTAACTTTTGAGCTTTGTATTTGTGAAAATTTCTTTTGACTCATCATAAGCTTAAGCAAAAGCAAGGTCTAAATATGCCTACATAGCCGAGTGAATGAGAGCAAGCTACACATTTGAACTAAGTGGATTGTAAGTAACTTTGTCAACTTTTTGCTCATGATTTCGACCAAGTTAGGAAAGGATGATCTATTTTGTTTATCTCTGTATTTCTAGCCATTCTTATCCATTTAAATTCCTTGCTATCATGAAAACCATACATCTTTGTTTCTCCCTCCTTCTTGATACAACCTATATTCTCAATAAAAGGAAATTCAGAAAATTTCTGCTGCTGATACAAGACAGAAATTGCTGATCATATCGAGAAATTCCTCCTTAATAGGCATGATTGAGCACATTGTTGACATAGTTAATCTTTTGGTTTAATTTAGTTATATAGCCCTCCAAGATCCACATACAATCGTTGATTAGATAGGAGAGGGAAGGAAATACACTTGAGAGACATAGAGAAGACCAAATGCTTGATGTTTGATGCTAAAAGATGAGTTGAGGAGAACTAAAATTATTTTTGAAAAAGTTTTGTGGTAATTTGATTAAGTTCAAGTATGATATGCCGATTGGTTAAAAGGAGATGAGAGAAAATCTTTGTGGTGGGATAACGAGTAAAAATGATGATTGAGATTGATTGCATGAGAGATGGTGTGAAAATTCTTATTACATATTTGATTTTATATTGCATGAGGACTAGCAATGATTTGAGTGTGGGGGAACTGTTGGTGGTTTCTAGACGCCCATTTTATCTACCAAAAAGGGATGTTTTGCGTCTTAATTTGGTGGTTTGGACTACCAATTAACCCCATATTTGCATATATTTGTAGTTGTTCTATTTTGGATGTAATCGCAGGAAACAGGTGTAAAACGGGGCAATTATGGATAAAGAACTAAAGAGTAACGAAGATGGGCCAGATGTGGAGCCGCGCCGATCGGCACGGGCCTTTGCCGATCGGCGCAGCAGGAGAAGATGACGAAAACACGATCCGGTCCAGGAAAGACGAAGGCCCAGCCCAATACGAGTTAGAGTCGGTGAAAGTTGACCTAATCCCGTCGAGTATAAAAGGAAGATAATTATCAAGAGCCAAGGAGGAACCAGAGAGACGGTGATCGCGAGAATCAATTATTACAACTAGGGTTCCAGGATATTGGCGGCGAAGGTTGGTCAACACCGACGAGATCCACCAAAAGGGAGGTCGCGCCGATCGGTGTGACGCTTGCGCCGATCGGCACGTGCGTGTTCCAGCGCTATTTCTCACCCCTCTGCTATGTCTAGCGGAAGGATGAGTGAGTAGTCTCATATTCTCTTCTCCGGTGCGGGGATAATGGTCATATAACTCTCATACTTGTTGGTACTCTCTCGATGAATTTAATCTATGTGATGAACTTTATTGCACATCTATCTATCCCTTTCATTAGTGTATCGGCCAATACACTTTTGTCCATTACATAGTGAAAGAAATCAGTGGGGAGCTAATAGCCTCTGTAGTGACAGCCGGGGTGAACGAAACCACCATGTCTTGTAGAATATTAGAGTCATCACTCGAGTTGATAAGAATAAGGTTGCATGCTAGTGAATCAATTCTAAGGAGAGAATCCTTCATCATCCTGTTACCTCTTCAATAACATTCACCTTCCACTTTCTCACCGTCATCATTCACATTAACCAAACCATTACAATTTGTTAGTAACCCTTTAATAGTATTAGTTCTGCTCGTTCCCTGTAGATTCGATAACCTTGGAATACTCTGATGAAAAAAGAGCTACAACTGTATACCGTCCTATTGCGGTATATAAGTGGGTGCGTAATTACGACCAACAGCATGCCAAAAAGCATGTAGACGCAATATCTACCCATATGACCTTGGAGATCTACACAACTCCAGTGCAGGGCCAAAACAAACCGAGGCATAGTAGTTGACTTTCCCTCTAAATCGACAAGGATACAAACGGTCAAATTCTCTAAGTCACCGGCCCCAAACATGTCGATGCGAAGGGTTATTTATAGGACAGTCAAATCAAATCTCAGAGTGTAGGTTTGTATAGTTAGACTTAGCTAATTGCATGACCCCTAACAATTGCTCACTCCTAAATATATTTGTTTGTTTGTTATAATGGAGTCATTCAATTGTTAAAACTTATGATATACTCCCTCCGTTCAACAATATAAGACATTTTGGCTCTGGGCACGAGAATTAAGAAGGGATAAACATATATGCTACACAAAAAATGAGGATGTACTGGAAAGAGATAAAGGTGTATTGAAAAGCGAGGGTGTCTTATAATTTGAGAAAACTTGAGAAGGATAGAGTATCTTGTAATATTAAACAGAGGGAGTAGTTGCAAGTGATCAATGTACAGTCCACTAAATGAAGAATATGAACAGCTGGGGTCACATCACAAAAATACTGAACACAACAGTGGTCACCTGCCACTGATGCATTAGGGACGTGCCTGTGCATCATGACAGGTTTCCTTTTTTTAACCATCACACACATTAGTGACCGGCTTTTTGTTCCCATCACTCCCATAGACACTAGGAACGATTTTTTTTTTCTTTCCGTGTCAAACTCACTACTGATGGATTTTTCCTTCCCCGTCACACATTACTGACGAGGTTTTTCTTCCCCCATCAAATATAATAGTGACGACCTCTTAAGTCACCATCAGTAGAGCCTGAGACGTCTTTTACAGACCCATCGCAATAGCAATAGTGTCGGATAGAAAAAAAAAACGTCTGTAAGGGGTCATATTTACTAACACGTTTTCGGTGATGGTTTTCATTTCCATCACTGATAGTGTAAAAAAATACTGTCTCTAAAACCGTTTTGAGGTACTGACAACTGGGTCCTGTCAATTTTTGGTGCCAATAGGTTTCAATGTAATGTTTCACACAAAGTCTAAGTCAAAATTGTCGATTTCCTCATCTCTCATGGGCTCGTATGATCGTTTTGAGCCACCCCACTCATAAAGGGTCGTATGCTTCATTCCTAAGGTTCCCTCCTCATAGAAAAAAACTTACCTAGCAGCCTGGTGACCTCTCTTAGAATAAAATGACATAAGTGAGCCGTAATTTGGTATAATTTATACTCAAATGAGTTTTCTCTTGAGAGACGATTGCCTTTCTAATATCCTTCCATTTGTTTTTCATTGCAGGCCATTCTTTTGCTTTCCTAATTGCTTTCCCTATACAACATTGTGGAGGATTAATAATAGAATGATTGAATTGTTAACAAGAATGTAACTTGAACATAACTAAAATCAACGTACCTCTTCAGAAGACTCCTCCATGACGGTTTCCAAATAACTTGAAGTGCTACTCGCGAAGCAACATGCGTAGTAGCCACAATGTACACTACATGGTACTTGTTTATAGCACTATGAAATAGACAAAAAAAGGGTTACATTATGGTTAATTGTATCGAAAGTAGGGTAACAATGAATAGTTGAAACATAAATGGCTTACCAAACATTGATGGCGAAAGTACATCGCTTTTTTCATCTAGGGTTGTGTGCCCCTCCTACTTCACGTAATTCTCGTAAGCATTGCTTGATCAACATAGTGCATTGTTAGATGAAATCTAACTATATTAACGAGTTTTATTATATGTGACTAACTTCTTACTAGTTTATGGCGCTCACGATATCATTGTACCCCCTTTTTTCAAGAGTAATCTAGTGGTCACTACAATAATGATCAAATTACTTAGTATTCCATTTACCTATCCCATAGAGTAGAAGACGAAGGCAGTAATCGAACATACTTGAAGTTATAGAGGACTGTAATGCATTCTCTATCCTGCAACCTCATAAAACAACTATAAATATAGGGGCAATCGCATAACAACCAACGTTCGAGACTCCAGTTGTGTTTTCACCATCGTTTTTCAGATTTTGTGATTTCACCATCAGTTTCTGAATCTTAACAGAACTTGTACCACAAGTCTGTTAGGGAGCTCTAACGATGTTAACTTGCTTGGACAAAGGCGAAATTGCCCCTTTATGATTTTGATATGATTTTTATGTTTAAATTGTGATTCCACCATAATTTTAACATGAGACATTGCAATAGTTTCAAGTTTTCGAAATCAGGACAGATTTTGATAAGGGAAAAAAGAATTGTTATCAAACTTCATAAACATTCATATTCCGGATAGAAATTCAATTTTAAAATTATAAAAGTTTGAACATAATCCAACTAATCACCACATGCAAGTAGAAGGCTTATCCGCTGCCCAGCTTCACCACACACGCAACCTTCTCGCTCGCCTGCCTGCCGTCGTCGCCCCCTCCATCCTCTGAGCTCATGCGTGCTGCCCTACCTTCCTTCACCAGTGCACATGCAGGCCCACTCGCCCCCGCCTTTGACTACACCGGCACGCCGCCGCTCCGCCCTGGGGTTAGGGTTTGCCCCGCCTCCGATCGCCTGAGCAGTCAAATGAGTCGGGTGGGAAGAGAAGAAATGAGCAATCACACAATTCGCCTGATCCTTGTTTAGGCTGATGCCTTTTCGCTGTTTTTTCTCTCTTTTTTTAAATCCTTTAATCGGGTTCAACTGACAGCGCTCCAAATTGATGGCTAACGAAGCCTTCCCTTCTCCAAAATAATGGTAAAATTGCAAAATCTCAAAATCAATGGTGAAAACGTAATTATAGTCCAGAATCATGGTTGAAACGCTATTGTCCCATAAATAAAAGTTGCAACCCGAGACCTGACAGCTATTTTGAGGTCCTCCTGCATTCTAGATAGCTCTTCTGGTGTCATATCCTTGTACATAGGATCATCTATATTTACCTCGGGGTCGACATAACTTAGAATCTTAGCTAACTTCAATGATTTTGTTGTCAAATATAGGAATGATTGATATAAAAAGTTTAGAATTCCTATTGAGTTCGTAGACAGGTTGTGACAAATGACAACACACTTAGGGACAAGAGGTGGAGAACTAGAACCAATCTATCAGATCAATTTCCCTACAGTAATTAAACAACTCATACCAAAACATGAGGATTGGGATACATGAAGGTTGACAAACGGTTGCATAGTGCTGATTCGGACACACTAGCATAATGCCATAGAGGCATGGTAGAACTGAATTCTGAGAAATGAAGTTATAGGGGGTGGCAGATGAATGGGAAGCAATGTTTGAAATCATACCATATGTTGACATGGAATGCTATGTCCACAACTACTAAACTGTTGAGAGGTTTAAGTTTGCCTATAGTGGCACCATTTTACCCATGATTGACGAATCCAATAAATTCAAGTCCACACGGATTTCATTCTGGTACCACCATAATTAGAAAGAGCTCCTAGGAGATAAAGAATAATAGGTTTAAAGCTAACTATGAACCAGGTTCAAGGAACAACAAAGATCCATGCAATGTAGAGAATTTGGATATTGTGAGAATAGAAACTGCCTATTTGATTGAACCAAAAGTAGGACAAATGTAAATCCCTTCAATTTTTATTTCTATTCTCATACTTATGCATAAAAATAGTTCAAATGAGTTTTCTATTTTGATGCATGAAGAGGGTAACTTATGTTGAAAATATGCCTGTTATTCTAAATCCTGATTTTGGTTTGAAGCAAATTTTATATACATTCAAATTCAAGATGCAAACTAACTCTAGTAGAAGGTAATTCAATAGAACAACGAGCAGAGGAGACAGGACTCACGTTGGGTTTATCGGCGCTTAAACTACTAAAAATAGTAGACGAAGCAGATCATCGATATAGATGTCATAGTTTGACGATGAGGCAGCATAGATCATAACGGATCAGCCTCGAGCGGTCACGTACATACGCTACCCAGAAACCTTATTGCCATCCCTCGTGCAGGCTTCATGACGGTAACAGTTCAGAGATACCGCTCACCTGTTTTCTCAGTGCACGACAAGGAATAGCGCAATATTGAGGCAGCTTAAGGCCACAACACAGAAGTAGATTTTTCGTTGACAGGAAACCTGGACATCTCCAGGGCCTAATATAGGCACGGCTGCTCCCTCGGAGCCACTTCATTCTTGATTTCGCCCACTAATTAGAAGTGAATAGCATGACTGGCCTATTAACCCTATTTATGACATTAATCATGTATTAATCCTCTTGATTAGTAAAAAATGGTTTAAATTATGAAGGATATGAGTGAAAAAATATACTTAGACTTGCAGCCACCCACGCCACGGTGGCAAATCAAAAGTCATAATTCACGCGAGACAATACGTGAAAAGCACAAATACCCACGCGTGCATGCGTGTGTACTCATAGCAATATACTGTTTCTCTCTCAATTCTTTCTTTACTCAACCATGTGTAGGTGCAATACTATATTAGTTATTGTATACCACCATAGACTATCTAGGTGGAACTAAAACCAACAATCACTTATTGGTTTTGGGATTTCTACTGAGTGACCATAAAAATAGGCCAAATACCTAAGGCAATATTTACTGATACCATTTTGTTGGGATGCAGCACCTGAAAGCATGGTTTCACCGGTTAACTACCAGTTTTGGTGGCTAACTGGCTAATTTTACTGGTTTTTTATATATTTTTTGAATACAAATTTTACCGGTTTTGGCGGTTAACTAGCCATTTTTTGTGATTAACCGGCCGGTAAAAACCAGTTTTGTGGACATATTTTTTATGGAAAATTTTTCACATTTTGACTGGGGTTAACCGGCCAACTGGTGTAACCGGCCCGAACAGATTTGCCGGTTAACCCTGGTTTCGTCAATCATGCTTACATGACCATGGACTTTGCACGTGAGAGACATGGACTTTTTATTGTGGGTATGTCATGCTATCATAAGATCAATTGAAATTGATTTAAATTTTTGAAACATTCGAATTCTGTACGAATGCCATGAATCCGTGAAGAATAAGAAAAGAACCTCGCGCATATATGTGTTTTGAAACCCATATATGTGCTTCAAAATGTCTTGTAAGTGCCAGATTTTTTATTTTTAGCAGACCTCGGGCATCAGATTGATAGATTGGGCAACATGTATTAAAACTGAGATTATTGCTTGTAGAAATCTTCAAATAATACACTGTTTGACTCATTGGAAATAATATTTGATAAAATTTTCATATATTAACTTTATAGTATACAAACACCTACATATTCATTTAACCAAAAAATATTCATGAACTTGCAATTCATTTAACAAAATGTCTAGGCTAAGAGGAAGTGGTCCATATAGTTATTAGTAAAATAAAATAAGAGATACTGATGACTAATAATTTATTTAACCAACAAATATTCATGAACTTCCAATCTACGTGCTATTTAGAATGCTTTTATGTTTATGACTTTTGAAAAGTATAATTATTAGTTTATTTATTTAATAATTTATCTATTTATCTTCGATTATTGACATTTGTCATACTATATATTTATTATTTTTTCTGCTAAAATAGAAATATGTGCTATATATTTTTTTACCACTTTAGTTCTAATATATGCTATATATTTATATTTAGCTTATGTAGTATAAATACACCTATTATGTCTAATGCGTCTAGACATCATCTAGACCGCCTAGACTCTAGTCGGCAGCTCATCGTCTATCTACGTCTTACATCTAGAAAAACACTGGTTCTTAATATAAGAGACTTTTTGTGTAAATTGAATACGTGACATTGCTGGTTTATATTTAAGGCATCAGCGATAGTATATCAAAAATGACAGCTAAGCTGGAAAATGTTTAAATGATTTATTTCTCCAATCTCACACAATTTTCTAGTTCAATATTTTTTCATAAATATAGTTTAAAAACTAAGCATTTATATAACAACCACAAAATATGACATGGTTGTTCTTTAATGAAAGTTATTTTTGTGTTCTACTTATTATTGGCATTAGCATTTAAAAACTAAGCATTTATATAACAACCACAAATTCTGGCCTTATATTTTTCTTCGTCAAGCTGAACACTAATTGATTGCTGACGAGGTGGTGGCACTGTCATGTTGTCGAGATCCCGTGATCTGATCTAGTGTTTTCATTCTCTCAGCATACTTGACGATATCAAATTCTGTTGTATTTCTTCCTCCAAATTTTGACTCCAACTTGTCCAGGTCAAACATCTCAGCCAATACCTTCTGGCTATCTGAATTGTTTTTGTACACAAATTTCACTTTCTCTTTCATCTTTGGCTCCAGGAAGTGCTTTATTATCTACAGGATGTTAAAATATTCATATAATTCAAGCATTGTTTTTTCAAGTCATATGAATACAACATAAAACGGCGGTCTAATGTGTTCAACTCTATCATTCCTTATAATGTACACTACCTGAACAGTAGAGCGCATATAAGTGCTTAATACATTAACTAATGTACTGTCAAAATCTACCAAAAATGTATGTTTGAATATACCAGGGAAAAAAGTGTTGAAGGCCTCACAAGTCACAAGCTGACTCTTGCAGCGTGTTTGGTTTTTAGAGGATTGGTTGTTTGTTAAGACCAAGCCATTTTCTTGCAAAGCAAACAAAATAGCAGACTTTACACGATTGGACGATCACAAGACCATGCGGCATTCAATTCTCATTAGAAAGGATGAAAGAAAGGGCATGAATAGTACAATTTCTAAAGTGCTTCTAAATTTAGTAGTTTAGAAGAAATCAGCATTTTAACGACATATAATCTATAGAATCTTATGCATTACTGCAAGGTTTGATATTATTTTATTTTCCATGAATACCTTCCAAAATGACTCAAAAATCCTTGGTGGGTTGGTTACAATTGCGACCGCAATCATCCCTGGATAATATTTCTGTATTATGTGCAACGATTCTCGGGTCAATGAGACTGGAGTACTTGATATTGTCCAACCGTGGAAGTCACATATCCAAACAACATTGTCTTCTGGTACATCCTTCAAGTTTTGGACCAGTTTTTCCAGGATATAAACTAGATATTTTATTTGCTCTTTCTCTGAAACTGCGCCCTGTAAATGAGTGAATACTAAACTATACAAGATGCTGAAAACGAGCACCAAATTATTTCAAAACACACTCTGACTGCAATAAATTAATTTTTTTTAATTTTGGACAAGTTAGTCGAATTTTATATATTTTTAAAAAATATATAAATAGAACTGTGGCACGAGAGGTAGTAATTACAGAGTGATGATATTGACCGTCCACTTAAACAGAAGTTAACTTATATTATAATATAATTGTTTTTTTTATGTGGCTTCACTTACTGTAGGCATGCATTACGCATCTTTTTAACACAATCATCTTCGTTATACAAAACAATAAAATTAACCTTTTCTGCGGGCAGTGTAACAAAGACTGTTCTCCCCAGCTTATCCTGGTAGTCCGGTATATAGGCCCTCTTAGCCTCATTCTCACTATTGACGATATCCTCCTGACGTCGGCAGAAAAATGCACTGTGTTAGTGATGAATGTCCGATATAAAATTATATTCACGAAAAATGGAACACACACTAGGTAATGTAAACAAAGGTGCATACATCTATGCAATAACAAAACGTGAAAAGTTATAAGTTTCAGTCAAAAGTACCCAACGAATTTTCTCTGGCTGGTATTGACGTCTCCATTTGGCAGCTTCTTTCAGACATCTGCCTGCTTGCGCCGTGCTCCAATTTCTCGCCTTGAGGAACCTCCGGATGGTGGTGTCGGACACAAAACTTGGCATCTCCCTCGGCAGGTCGCCCAGTACCTCCCGCACCTGTATTATCTACAGAGATGAACGTAATGGAGATATGATTTGAGCTGCACCTTCGCCATTTCCATGTTTCCGGTTCGTCAGTAAGCACTGGAGAACCAACACGGATAGCTGAATTTTATTGATGTCACCTACTATGAGATTTTTTCTTCTCTCCGTCTACGCTATTGTATAAATACCAAAGGACCGACAGTTCTAATACTTTCATCTGAGGGCAGTAGCATGTACTTATTTTCTTTTCAGGATTATTAGTATACTTAGAATAATAAAGATTGACAAGTAAGTAATACTTATTAGGACGGGAAAGAGTCTGCTTAAGCATCAATTTAGTAATACCATGTTTTATAATTGAGTATTCTATTGAAGGTCAAAGAATGGACTGTCAATGTGAAGAAGGTTTGATTGGGATAAACCTCAACGTAGGATGGAGGGAGTATTAGTTAATAGAACGACTGCACGCAGTTACAAAATCGTGTAACTTTCTTACCTTTCGCTGCTGTTCTTCGAAAGTAGCCTGTTTCTGTTGCATCGGTTCACTCAGGCTCTTAAACAGATGATTCATGGTTTCCGATAACTAGTCCCGGTGACTTCTAGATCTAGCTACCTGCAAACTTTCACTAAATAACTAGTACTTTGCTCCTGCATTTATAGAATTTCCCATGAGCACTGTTATTTCCCAAGACTAGGATCGGCAGGCGCAACTCCTGGTAGTAGCTGGTTGTTGCAATGGCCATAAAGGATTAGATAGACCCTGTACTTGAACATAGGAATGAATGCGAACCCTGTACACATATTCCATCTGGACCGATGACAGCGCCCCCGTGTCGTTTGTGCGAAATTAAGGCCGCCGAACCGTCTTACTACGTGGCTGTTCCTGCCTTCGTTTTTCAAGAGATATGCTATCTCTGCATATACCATTATTATGCAGTTGGCTGCTGAACGTTTAAGACGACAGAGACTGTCTAGGAATAAAGCAATGGACTGCCATCGTCTACGTTGGACAATCGACTTATCGATAATTTTTCTAAAAAAAATCGACTTATCTAGACAAGTAATTAATAAAGGTCATTCTCAGTCAACATTGGCCCATCATTCTGTTTTTCAATTTTGACATTGCTTAGCTTAGAATCTATATATAGAAGGCGATGCACGTGGTTTTCGGGGAGGAAAGTTTTATCACCACTCACTAGATAGTGACGGCCGGTCATCCGAATAATTTAATAGAGCCTTATAGAGCGTTGGGTGTGGTGATAAAGGGCATGTGCAGAGCTCCTACCTAACTAGAGGAGTTTTACAATAAACCTAAATAGATGTATGTCATCTGTTTTCTTCAATAGATGGCTTAGATTGATAATATGATACTCCTTTGTTAATCTACATGTATCACAAGTATCATTTGTAAAATTGAAAAAAGAACAACGTAACCTTTAATATGATCAAAATCTTAGTGATTATTTTGTTTCAAATGATACGTTGTCGTCCTCATCAGTGACATCCGACGGCGGCCAATGATAGAATTGAGTGGTTATGCTAATTTGTTCTAATTCTCATCATCATGAGTCAAAAATTATAATCTAATCTATCTTTCACGTCCTTGCTCCAATGCAACTATGATACTAAGAACTAATAATGTTGATTTCACTATAGTTGCAAATGAATGAATATAACCATCCACCGGATTAGACCAGTTTCTCCCGAAGGGCCACTAACCGGTCTTGTAACATGGAGATCGAATCATGGATAACGGTGAGTTTCTGCTAAGAAATTAGCGGCAAGTACGGCGGTGGCGGAAGACCTTCCACGGGGTGCCACCATACACACACCGCATTTAGAATTATTATTTTATAAGCATGCATACTAACATATTTGTTGCAAATAGTTTGATAATTACAAGTGATGCCCTCAGACATGGACGGTTGGATTACGTCCGAGATTCCTCTCCCCAACCGGTATTCATGGTCTATCTTAAAAGTACTCATTAACTAAATATATATTGATTTTGTTTTCCAATAACTAGAGGATCTAGTGCATGAAAGCAAGTGAGATCTGAGCAGAAAATAGGGATTTGCTTGTTACCAACCATGATAGTATCGAATGTTAAGGGGAAGCCGAAACTGAAGCCGTACTGTGAAAGATCTTCAAGTGCTCTGCTCTCTTGAACTGAACTGTTCGTACTCTGTACTTGAAGTGGCGTCTTCAGCTTCAAGCATTGGATCCGACATCACTAGTGCAGGGTACACGTACGACAATTGGTCAACCAGACGGCAGTAAAGGGCTAGATGGTGTTGGTGATCTATCCACCAGCACATCAATATTCCATGGCTGCCTGCCTGCCTTCCACGCGCTCGTGGCAATTGGCAATGACATCACATACCGACAGGCCGAGCACGCCAACGGGACAGCAGTTTGCAAAGGTTCACTTCTCTTGCTCCTTGCTTTGGCTTTCAGTTCACAGGTCTGCGAATACAGTCGTGGTTTTAGTGTTAATACCTCTACACGGCACAAGACTTAAGCTGTCGAACTTGCAACTCTCTAACGGCCCGGCCTCTGGCTGACATTAAGAGAGTTTGAGGCCTTGCAGAGGGACCAGCGACATTATCATCAGTTGCACAGCGCTGGTTTCCGTCACTAACTCACGGAGCGTCATCAGCTGAAGAGGGCTATCCGCGTCGTGGTTCCCGGAATGACGATGATGGCGCTGGTCCTCGCATAGGAAAATTTAAAAATGATCACCGTTGCATGTCTGCCGCAGCGGCGCAGTTAGCCTACGTGATGTGGCTACTGATGTGAACTAAAGGAGCTTTACAGCTGACAGTAACCAACACACCGCGCGTTGCCGCGTATCGTAACAAACATTATCAATAATAAATCTCCGTATATATGCACTATATCACCACATCGCGATAATTGTTTGTGCAGCGTGGCGGGTTCAGACTAAAGATGTGGACGGAGGGGCTGAACCATAGACAACTTAAGATCAGTTCAGATTGTCATGTTCGAAAATTTGACATGTTCCATGCATAAATTCGTCTCATAAAGCATCATAAATTTGGGCAAGTCTTCGCTCACCTCAGTCATCATCAGTGTTACTAGAATTGGTTTGGCTGTCGATCTGCTGAGTTGATGTGTTTGCCGGCTGCTGCTTATTTGCTGCTCGCCACCACGCCCCCAAAGCCCAGGCCGGCCCCTACGCTCCCTGTCTAAAAGCTCGCGCTAGAACCTAGGACGCAGCCACGTTGTCTAGCCTAGGTGTTGCTGCCTCGCTCGCCAGCCGACGGCCACCCAAAAGCCTGATGCTGCGCCATGATGAGTCGCCGGACCGCTGCTATCGCCGCCAGCCCAGTGTGTGTGTGGTAGGCTGCCTGGTCGCGTCATGGGCTATTTTCAATTCGACTGATTGGACTGAGCTGCAGGGGAGCTGTGCAGATCTGGCCCAAATGGTAAGCTTCTAGGCCAACACGAAAGTTATCTGATCAACTAGTTAAATGTCTGTGGGTTGCAATTATACATGGCCAAACCGGCGGCCCGGCCCGGCATGGCTCGGGCCTTAAAAGATCTGACACGTCTCATTTCGGGCCGGCACGGCACACGGGCAATTTTGGGTCGTGCCGAGGCAGCCCATGGGCTCATGCACCAGCCCACGGCACGGCACGAAATGTGTAATCGTGTTGGGCCGGCTTGTTAGGCACAACAGCTCACCTAGCACGCATGCCCATCTAAACAAGTAACAATGGAATTCAGTATTAAATGGGCACCCGGGCCTTTGTGGGCCATACCGAGGCAGCCCATGGGCTCATGCACCGGCCCACGGCACGGTACGAAAATGTGTAATCATGTCGGGCCGGCCCGTTAGGCACGACAGCCCACCTAGCACGCATGCCCATCTAAATAAGTAACAATGGAATTCAGTGTTAAATGTTACAAAAACAAAGGGGAGAAGGAGATTCGAACATAAGACCTTAGAGAAATGAAGAAGGGACCATACAATCAGACCATAACACCTTATTTGATTTACAATAAAGTATAAATATATTTAATATAACAAAAACGGATCGTGCCGTGCCGCCCATTGGGCCGCTCCTCCTGCCCAAGCACGGCCCGGTGCATCGGGTTGGGCTACCACGGGCACGAAATGTTTTAGGCCGGGCCAAAAAATTCGGGCTTCATGCCCGTCCGATTAGCCCGGCCGGTTTGGCCACCTATAGTTGCAATAGAGTGAAGTATTTTTATGACCAACCATGTATTGGCGTATTGCAATCCACCTAATTAGCTCCACATCAAAACTATTGTAACCTACATTTTGCATACAAAGATGAATAGATAATTTCCATGGATAGGATAGAACGGCACAGGTTGCAAAATATTATAACTGTTAACTAGTCCTTCGTTTCAATTCTTTCACATTTTTATTTTTAGTTTTAAAATTTCCTAGGGAAATTTGTATATTTCATCAGAACAAACACTACATACATAATCATTGGGTCAAGAAGCATGAAGATGTTTTCAAACTTGCATTATACAGTTTTTGCTACATATCATTATCACACATAGCCAAATTAAAGGTCCCTAAAATCTCTGGTTCTTTCCACCATACGCTTCAATGCTAAATCAACAGCACATCTGCCCCTTGGATGCAGCAGAGGGTCGTCACACTACTAGTGTTGCTTGCTCTTTGCTGCATCTTCATGCACCCCCAACGATACTTCACTCTGTATTCAAAATAACTAATGGAGTCTAAGGACCAGCCAAGGTTCACTCTTATAGAGAACTAGGAAAGCTTGCACGCTGCGCTGCGCCTATAAAGAAAAAACATAAGTCAAAGCAAATATGTTCGTTTTTTTTATTTGTAAGATTGTTGAAAACTGTAGTCCAGCTTCTCATCCCATGAACGGCCAAGTCCACTAAAAGCCCAACCCGAAAAACATGCAGAATTTCAATCAGCCCAATTCGGTATTCACATTCGCCTGAAATCAAACAATGTGGACATCTTCCTCCTTCCTGCCTTGTTCAAGGTCTCTCTCTATGTAGCGTGTCCCACCTTCCTGTATCCCACACGTATGCCCCCCCACCTGGCATCCAGACCGCCACTAATCCGCCACCACAACACTATCTTTGGCCCATGTGCATCACCTTGTTTGTCCATGAGCTCGTCGTGGTCTCCTTCTGGTGTGCAACCAATGCAGTATGTCCCCCTCGTGCGTTGCCATCACATCGCTGCCCTTAGTCATGTCGTTTGCCCCCTCCCGTTGTGTCTCCATAATGGCAAAGTGGAAAGAAGAAAAACAATGCCCATGGGCTAAACTCAACCGTCGACAGTCCATGATGCGGGCCCACTTATGGCAGTGACGTGGTAATTTGTGTAGGTGACCATGGCGTGAGAGACTAAGTGCTCACAGTAAAAGTCATCCATGTCAGCCCGAATAAGGTGACGGATGCTAGCTAGTTCTAGGATATGTATATGTATGCCGATACTACCCTATGCAGGTTAGGTCCTATTTTGTTTCCTTTTTTCTTCACTATTAGTTGTTTGTTTAGTATCCAATGTCTTATATCAAGTAATCATGTTGATCGAATATTTAGCATTGAGTTACTTTACTGATACTATGTCTGGTGAAAGAGAGGCGTATGAACTTGCTCTCTGTGGAAGGAACATTTTTTCTCTCTAAAATATATATAATAAATTGAACAAATTTCCTTGAAAGTGTTATAGGGTACACTCAGCAAGCAAAATGAGGTTCCACGTCAGACAAAACCCAGGTGGAGGAGTGAAAAAAGGAGAGTGAGAACCGAACAGGCGACTCGCGAGTCGCTCGCCAAAACAGCATCACCGAGGTTGAAAGCGCAGATCCCAAAAGGAAAAAGCCTGCTTGCAGCCGAAAGCGGGTGCATGAACTACCGCTTTGTTTCTTTCTCCCAATCACAAATGTTTGTCGCACATGTAAATCATAATAACATGCATATATTAGTTTCTTTCATTTTAATTTCACTTCATCTCTTAGTCAGCGTATTGGTCAATCTATTATATTAGTCAGATATATTGTGAGCTAAAAATGACATGATAATTGTTTGCAGCCAGCAGCTGGCTAGATTATTAGCCATGCTATAAGGAAGTAGCATGCAGTAGCCATGCATATGCTCAATTGTTGGCCCCACTGTAAGCTTATAAATTACTTGCTACTTTTGTTCTCTTCTTTTTTGTTATTTTTGTCTACATCTCACTCAACCATAGCATCGGCCACAAAGATGTTCACATGCTCTCTCTTTCTCAAGCACGGCAGCAAACATTTATTTCTGTGTCTCACTGAAGCATAGCATCAGACATCATACTCCTCTCTCTGAAGCACGACAGCATACACAACCGCCTAGATGACCAGAGCACATGGAAAAGAGTACCAGACATTTTCTATTGGTCCGAATGACATCCACTTTTCTCTTCTTTATATCTTCTCCGGCTCCCACCTGGACAAGTATTCAGTCCATGCATTGATGCCTCTAGTGCCAAAGAACAACAATGCAGTAAAAGCCGGGACACACACGGGCTGGCCAGCAATGAGTGGTAGAGGAAGAGACACGCTTCACGCAGGCGAACAACCACGTCGGCGAAAATAAGCATGGCAGATTCAGAAGACATACATGTTAGTCCAAATCATCTAGAAGCTGCAATTCCTTGCTGTATCAGCTTACTACTAGAGCAGCATGTTCACAATTGACTCATGCAATGTCTTTACTTCAGTACAACCTTCTTTGGGCCCATTATATTACAAAAGCGAACATGATTGGCTATAGTTACTATAGGTCGAGGGTAGAGATTTGAGATTACAAACAACACCTTAGACAAGTCGAGTCAGATGTAGCATGGAAGGGGTTGTGGCAGGCTGAGGGGTGACATTGCCCCGTCGTCGGCTGCAAAAATCCTCACAAAGCTTGCAGTCGCCACAAGAGAGAGTGGCTGCATCATGAGGATGAAGTGTTCAATGACCAGGCATGTCCATCAGGCTGGATAAAGTAAAGTGGCGACAAGGAACTGGTTATCACTTGAATTGTAGTCAGTATAACGTACTAAACAGATAGCAAAAACATGTTTGTCCATCAAGTACAATAAGAATTTGGTGAGTCATGATACAAAGTCAATAAGAAACAACATAAAATTTGGTTGTATGCTTTGATCAATTTCTTATTGTGTCCCCTTAATCTTGTACTCACAACAACCACTACAAAATAAGTGATCATACCCTCAAGAATGACGTAAAGCACGATCTCAGTTTTAAAAATTTTCAAAGCTCCAACTCCAGTTATATTATTCAAACAACTCTTTAAACTTCATGTGGTCATGTTTTGTTCGTTTGACAACTTAAATAGAACCAAGAATGATAGTCAGCTTGTTTCCCTTGCTACAAAAACCAAAACTGAAGAACAAACATACCTTGTTCTTGAGACGTATAGAGTGCCATCCGATCTTCTTGTACAGGAACATGCGCAAGAGGGGCTCGTCACCTGCAACACAACACCAAAGCATATTGCCTCAGCCCACATTATACTTTCATCTTACAAATTACAAACAAAGTGCGTAGAAGCTAGGTTTCAGGTTCCTCACCGACGGTCACAATCTATTGCTCCAGGTCTCTTGAATCAATCGATTTTGGCATCCGTCTTCCTCCTTCTCTGGTAGTTTGCATAGGCTGTCCCATGCTCGATGTGGCAGAGGCAACATAGGGTAGAGGAGAAACTGGCGTGGAGGTTGTTGATGGTCATTAAGTACCAATTTCAATTGTTAATATACCTATAAAAGTAGGAAGACTTAGCATTTCATACCTACATATTAGTTAGAAATAATAAGATATCACTTATCTTTGGAGATTTACGTGCATGTAGGGATTTGATAAAAGAAGTGGAGAAATAGAGCATAATCCAGAGAAACACCATTCCAGCCAATGTGACGGTGCCTACTAGACCTCGCTCGGTTGCATACATGGCTGCATAGGATTCCTCCGGAGAACACCAACTTAAATCAGAAGAGGACCCACCTGTCTGTCACCTCAAGAAAGCATAGGACCAACGAGCCCAACTCCAGATCGGGCGACCAGACCTTTAGGTTGGCGGACCAGGTCTTGAGGCGGTTTGGCCTCCCCTTCCACGTGTCACTCCCTAAGCCCTTTGGCAACATCGGTGCATGGCGGTTCCATGGTAGTTACTCCTGAAAACCAATCTATGGGCCCTATAAATAGAAGGGGAGAGTTCCATTCCAACACACACACACTCAAGAGTTATTATTTCCCCCCTTTCACCTAGTAGTTTCCTAAACCTAGTGAAGTTTAGTGTAGATGGAGCCTTGCTCAAGTCTCCAAGTCATAGGAGTATTGGTATGGCTCTTGTATCCTTTCCTTTATTCTTTTGTATTATGATTATATTTTATTTAATTAATATAGTTCCTCCATATAGTTGTGCTTATGATATTTATTTCTTGTTTGGTTATATATCATATTCATGTCATAGGACTTGCTTTCATGATGATATAGACTTGCTACCTTATTATCATGATTGACATGTACCTTGACTATAGTCTAAATATTATAATGCTAGTTGTACTTTAGTCTAGTTGTTGTACTACGACCTTACACGAATTGCTGCACTTCTAAAATTCTTCATTTAGGCATACATTTATTGAGTATAATGTGGTTCCACTTTTGTAAGCAACATCTGTATATTACATGTTTGAAACTGAGTAAACAATGGCTCAGTGCCTATATATCCCAATTTTTAATTACTGATGAAAACGAAACAGTAATCTACAAGGGAGGCTTCTCACAGCGATGGCACAAATGAACCCCAGCAGCACAAATGCATACACCAATATCATGACGTGCTGTAACAGACACCGTGATAACGCATCATTGTCCATATTGTCCCTATATATGCAACACAAATATAAAATTTTGTAAAGCAACTCAGTAGTTTCGTACATTTTATCTAGAGAACCTTTCAATTACATAAGGTCGGTGTTAATGGTACATTTGCATTTAATTAGATGTCACGTAAGCAAACAAAATGATGACATGGCAAGAAATTTATTAGGATAAAGTTCACTTTACTTTCTTATAATATACTGAAAGTCCAAATACCTTACTGAAGTAATGTTTGGTTTGTTTTCTCCACATGGTACTCAAACCGAGTTTACTTTACACCTTTAGTCAGTTTGATAATCCCGCTTTTGATGAGGTGGCTCAGGATTAATTTTAGAATGACACGTATCATGTATAGCATTCAAAGAAATTTAGAGGCCTTCATAACACCCTCGTAGCCCGACGACATCTCTCTTTTATTTTGTCAAATGATTCGTAGCGGTGGACGACCTTTCCACCCACCACTACAGTTCTATTTTTTTTGCGGCGGGGGTTGTGGACCCGCCCCTGCGGTGGTTTATTTTTAGTTACCATGACGTAGCGGCGGGCTATCAGTCATTTTTGGTCCGTCTCTATAGTAACTATTTGTAGTAATGCACGCGAATTGGAGACAACAGAGTCAAACGGATAAATGAGGCCATGCAAATTAAGCAGTCACATGGCAAGTTGGGCCGGCTGTAGCACGCCGTCCAGGATCGCCACGAATAAGACTATGTGATTGAATAAACGTTAGTCAGCTGTAATTTTTTGTTCGTGGAAGTTATACCTAATCGGCTAATGTATACTTCCTCCGTTTTAAAATTATTATCGTTATTGATTTTTTCGTTATCTTTGATCATTCGTCTTATTTAAAATATTTGTTTAAATATAAAAAATTATAAGTTATATTTAAATTTTGTCTAGTGATAAAACAAATCATGAGAAAATACATGATATTTTTTAATTTTTTTTAAATAAGACGAATAGTCAAATATATCAAAAAAGTTAATGGCGATAACAATTTTAAAATGGAAGGGAGTATTTGGTATCAACTGACATCATATAAATTCTTTCAATGGAAGTTATCTGGTGTAGTCAACATATGGGGTGGGAGGAGCAAAAGTTGACTGACGCAAGTTTAAATCTCAGTGGTATTCTCCCACCATTTCTATGCACGAAAATGACAATTGACTGAATTACTTGTCAAATTTTACCTTTACCCCCAATGGGGGACATAATGGTTTGCAGCTTCTGTGATTGGTCGAAAATAATCGACTGAAGCTGAATAAAAAAAATAGTTGTTTATCAAATAGTCATTTCCCAAAAACTATGCTTGTAAAAGTTCATTCAATAGCAAACTGAGTCTAGGTCAGGTGGTTCGGTTCATTCTTGTGAAAACAATCAGATTTAAATCCAAAATTTAATATAGATATTATTTTTACGGCTAATTTTTTAGTGAGAGACGCATGTCGGGGCTTCGTAAACCTCAATATGGCCTGTTCAGTTTTTCAGAGACCGTCATAGAGGATAGGGTGTGTGTGACTATGTTCATAAGAGTGAGTAATTGTACGTATATGTAAGTAATTGTATTTATACTGTGTTCATTGTAAAAAAAACTTCATTTAATAATATCGGTATCAATCAACATGAAAGTTGACCAGCTTGTGGAGCCCTACCTATACCTACAAGCGTGGCCTTGTTTTTTACTATAAATAAACATAGAGCTATTCGCTTAGCATTCATCACACTTCTCACTCCTTTGTATCTTAGCTTGCCATGGCTTCAAGTAACCTCTTAGCTGTTTGCCTCGTCCTTCTACTAGCCATTGGGTTAACTGATGCTATTAGGGTAGTTAGCCACAGCAGCGCCGACAACGTGTATAGCGGAGGTGGAGGGGGTGGTGGGAGCGGAACCAGCTACGCCTCTGGTTACGGCATGGGCTCCGGTACAAGCGATGTCACTTACACCGCTCCCCCATCTCCGACCACCACTGCTGACTGGCATAGTAACGCGTTTGCCAGCTCAGTCGGCGAGGGCAGCGGCGGCTGGGAAGGCTTCGATAGGTCTGCATCGGGATACGGTGCCGGAGGCGGTTTCGGTGCCGGCATGAGTGATTCAGGAAACTCCGACACAAATGGGGCTGTAAGTGCGAGCGGAGGTGGGGGCGCTGGAGGCTCTGGAGGAAGCGTCGGGAATGGCATAGGAGCCGGTAGCGGCAATGGGCAGGGAGAAGGCATCGGCAAAAGCTCTGGACCCCTTGGGTGGAGCTCCCTGAACAGCGGTGGAGGTGGGTCTGGAAGCGGCGGCGGTCACGACGGCGGGTTTGGAAGCGGTTCTGGAGGCGGAAACGGGAACGGTGGGGGTACGCTTTCAGGTGGTGATATTTATTATGGTTTGAGCAATAACAATGACAACGGATCACGGCCTTAATTTATCTTTCCATCTTATTTTGAAGCGGATGTATTTTTTTTTTCTGAATAAGCCTAGTGGTATCAACCACTTGTTGTCTATGGTAATAATGATAATCCGATCATGATGCATGCAACCCATGTATTGGTTGTATATCTCATTTGGCCATGACGAATGTTTAGTTCAAAAAAAGAAGTAGTATTGAACACACTGCCTTGTATTACGATCCACTTCAGACATGCTCAGTTTGTTATTACCTGCCTCGGAAGCTCAGGCATTTCTCCCCAAACTGCACAAAGTGCCCGGAAAGTCAGATTGAGTGTGTATCAATCAAATCAATCATCAATCAAACCTGGAGTGTTTCTATTTATTGGTCCATTCTTTTTCTTTTTCCCCATTGTCATATGAACTGCAGTGTATCTTGCATGGCTCTGTAGCCCTGGTGGGTGGAATTGATAAAATTGTTTCGGACTAACCCTTCAAAGATAGAACAGTAGAAGCTCTACATCAACTGTCATCCTGCGTCGTCAGGTCCAACTTTGACAGATGTGCATGCAAAGGTCCATGGTAACAGTTATGCAGTAGAGGGTGGTGTGGTGTAGGTTTTGAATGCAAATATGATCTCATCAACACTATTATCATAGTGGTGGAGGGATGTGAGTGATATGAAAAAAGATTGTGGGAAGAAGAGAATGGAGCCTACCGGAGCATAGGGTAGGGTAGGTTATGGGAGCCTAACAATGGAGTACAACCAGTGGCAGCGCAGAACAACAGCAACAACAATAAAGCTTTTAATCCCAAACATGTTAGGGTAGCCTAGAGATGAAATCCAAAAGAACAACAAAGTATCAATATAAAAACAATAAATGAAAGATGGAAAAGAAGAAAACAGATAGGAAAGGACAAAACAGTAACCTAACGAAAAGAGAATAATAGAGGAGAATCTAAAACTCAAGATTCTAGCACATGAATTGCTAGCTTTCACGTAGCTCTATTTGTGACGGTTGTATTTCAGCTCTATTTTGATCCTTGAACCTCTTTTATTCCTTTATTTGACGGGAGGAAAATTAAACTGTACATAGGTCCTGAAAAAATAGATTTCATAATTATGTTTTGCATACTTTAACAGAATTTTAATCATGTCAAGTTAATAGAAAAAAATATAAACACTATATGGTATTTTTTCTGTTTCACAAATAATAAAATAATTATTTTCACCTATGATGTACAGTTTCTCATTTTTATTTATGATGTGATTTGACTCGGTCTTTGTGATTGCACATTGGCTACGAGTTTCTTTGTGTGCAGTAAACCTTTTTTTATGCTATTCATCGATCAATATGAGATTTAATTATCATGAATGAAATTTAATTAGCATGAACAATATACGTATGTATCTCCGAGCTTACTGTTGATCAGATTACAGACGTGGGTTAGGGGTTTAGGGTTCGGTTGGGTCCAAAATGGAGAAAGGGTCTTCTGTAGCAAGAAGGCTTGATGATGGTGATAGTCATGGAGTAGGTTTGGGGTTTGTGAGACAGTGAGTGACTACCAGAGTGTGGTGGAAGGATACAGTTCCAGAAGGACTGGACTGGACGACCCGATTCTAGTGGCATCCATATGTGTTGCTTGGGGTCACAGCCTCACAGGAGATTCACTGGTATTGATCATAGATAGAGAGAAAGAAGATGAGGCAGGAGTTTAATAAGATTTTGAAGAAGAAGATGACCTTTGGACCTGTGGATCATAACCGTATAGTTCATTGACCTAGCAGTTGTTTTCATATAGCTGAATTATTGCATGTCCCATATAATAGCACTGCATACCAGTTTGACAGTTTGGTGCCCCTTTCATAGAACTAGAAGGCAGTTCATGTTGACTTACGGTTATCGGTGGAATAACTTGAAACCTGTACCGCTCGGTGATACAGCAGTAACTTGATCTATATTTTCTTTATGTTGTCTTCCTGAGCTAAATGCAATCCCCGCCAACGTGAACAATATATATATATATTTGAATCCATGTATTTAGTGTTTGATCTGAATCCATGTATTTAGTGTGCAAATGAATTGGAGAATTTAGTATGTAAGAGTTTGGTCCTTTAGAATCCAAAATATTCTCCTTTGGTGATAGAAATCTACGGCAAACCCGAGAATTTAGTGTGCCAACCAGTTGGAGAATTTAGTGTGCCAACCAGTTCGAGAATTTAGTGTGTCAAACATTTATAGAATTTAGTGTGCCAAGCAGTTAGAAAATTTAGTGTGCCAAGCATTTGTAGAATTTAGTGTGTCAAGCATTTATAGAATTTAGTATGTCAAACAGTTGGAGAATTTAGTGTGCAGGGTGCACTAGGTTGGTGCGGGTGTAGAATAACTATTGTACACCTTGGGTGTAGAATAGCGCTTCCCTATATATATATAAGTCTTGAAAGATTTATTACATGTACGAAGCAACACAAGGTATTTGTCCTGGCATGCATGTCAATGCCTCGAATAATGTCGATCACTATTCATTTGATGTCTTGTGACCTTCTTTCTGTGATGCTTTGCGATATAATGTTATTTATGTTGCGACCATAGATTGGTCTAGCTAATTATAGGGTCACACCATACTTCCCATTTGAGAGTATCACTCTCAATATTTTTATGAGTAATATTTTATTAGTCTCACCACGCTTTCACATATAGAGACTATAATTCTCTATATTTTAAGTCTTTATTTATATTTGGTGGGTTAATTCTGTTCGGGTTCTAGAGGTTGTCCATGCCCTCCAATATCCATAATGTCTTCATCTAAGAATAAACTGGTAATTTTATCATCAAATGTCTTCTGTATTTCTTAAAACTTTTTATTTATTTCTTTTTTCAGTTCTTTCAAAATGTCTTCTTTTATCTCTTTCTTCCATTCAGGTGCTATTGATTCAAATTTTTCTTCCAACTTCCAGTCAATGTATTCTCCATCCAAAGGGTCAACCCCTTTTATTAAATATTCCTTGTATGTCATTTTCATAGAAGTATTACCTTCTTCTTTTACCTTGAACCCAACTGCTCTTTCAATTTTGTAATTATTGGTTCTTCAGAATTTTTCTTATTTTTTTGTACCAGCCTATAATTCTGAATATAATCTTTTGCAGCTGGTTCTATATAATAATTTGGTCCTATGGCCATTCTAGCTTTGGCCAATGCTTCATCTACATCCATATATTTTGCAAATGATGGGGATCCTTTTCTTCTTTCCATGTCTTTCTTTAGGATCACTATTTCTTCAAAGGATGTATATATTCCTGGCCTCTTTCCATTGAATATTACATATAAAGGCTTTGACTGTATATTTTCTGGGTATTCTGATGATGGTAGCATTCTATTGACCATATAAAAGTATTCAGAAAGGCTATTTAATATGGCCAAATAGTACCCTTTGTCTTTTTTCTTATTGTTATAATGGTACCAAAAATTATCTAGTAGACATTGTTGAACTTCGTCCACAAAAATATGATTTTTGGGCTTGAATTTAAAAGTATTCTCCGGAAAAACCTTCAGCTTATTATCTCAACCAAAGGTATAATATTCGACTTCGGGTGTATTCATTGATCTCTTCATTCCTACACAATGGAAGAGCGTGAAAACAAGTCAGGCAACTTGTTATCTGTACCCTTTATATGCTCAAAATAAACTTTATAACCATTTCTAGTAATGATATCTTCAAATAATATCCACCTTCTAGTCGAGCTTTTCTTACTATTAATTTGATTATAATATCTACAAATTGCTTCGCAATCTGTTCGTACGGTAAATTCTTTGAATCCAAGGTATAAATGAAATGCGTTTATTGCGGAAATTATAGCTAAAATCTCTCTATCCGTGTTATTCATAGTTTTTAATTTATAACTTCCCGAAGCATATCGACATATTTTTTTCTTCTGTCTTAGGGGAATATTTATTAGGTTTTTGTTTTAATATTGCACCCCAACCTTCCTTAGAGGCATCAGTTTCTATAATAAAATAATTATCATCTAGAGGTAACTCTAGTGGTTTTAAATTCTTCACTTTTTCTTTTATGGTTCTTACTAACTATAACTTCAGAGTTAAAATATTTTTGACCATTTTTCCTTAATTTTGAATATAATGGACCTGCAAGCTTTGCATAGTTGACAATTCCTAGAAATTGCTGTAAAATCTTAGTATCATTCATGGTATCAGGGAATTGTAATATTTTCTTTGTAATATGTTCTTGTAAATATATTTTCCCTTCTCCTATTTCATGACCAAGAAAATTAATTCTTTCTTTGCAAATTTCCATTTTCTTTTTAGATAATATTAAACCATTTTGTTCTACTTTTCTAAAGAATACTTCAAGATGAGCTATATGTTCCTTATAAGTTTTGGAAAAAATTAGTATATCATCTATATATACCAATATAAATTCTTGAGCTTCATTGAAAATATTTTGCATCTTTCTTTGAAATAAAGCAGACGCATTTTTTAGTCCTAATGGCATAACAAGCCATTCAGAATGACCTGAGGACATGTAAATGCAGTCCATTCGATTGATTCTTCTGCCATTTTAACTTGCCAAAATCCATTTTTTAAATCAAATTTTGAAAAATATTTACTACCTTGTATCCTATTAATTAATTCTTGTTTATTTGGAATATTGAAAGCATCTTCTACTGTATTGTCATTTAATCTTTTATAATTAATGACCATTCTAGACTTTCCTCTTACTTCTTCAGCATGATTTCTAACTATAAATGCCGCAGATCTATGTGGGCTTCTACTTTCTCTTATGGCTTTTAATTTTAATAGTTTTTCAATGTGCATTTTAAAGTCTTCTATATCTTTTGGAGTGGCCTCAATCGGAGCTGTTTTGATTATATAGTTTGGGTTTATTATATTAATCTTGCATACTATACCATTTTTCTTCCAATGCTTCATAGGTATTTCACCAATAATTTGAATATCTTCAAGCCTCTGTACTATCTTCTCTATATCTTTTTTAGACTTTATATCTCTGTACCAATTTGGTGCAAATGATTATAACCCAATGCATTCTAGGTTAGAATTTTCTATATAATATTCTTCTATATTTGAGCTCAGTTCAAGGTTTGTGTGTACTTTAGGTAATGCAGTATCTAGGACTGGACTAGAAGTATCTATATCAATATTGCAAATTTGTTTTATCCCATGGCGCTTTTTAACTTCAGAAATATATGGAACATTATCTTTTCATGGGAACCTTAGCCCAATTATCATTTCATCATTTATCATAGATAGATCTCTTATTGTAATTTCGTCTATTATGTATTTTGTATCATTTATGTATGCTTCTATATTATAAGCTAATTGATTATGGACTTTTCTTATTCCTGACATATCTGTGGAGACTTCTGCCTTATTATTATCTATAATATGTACTATTTTAGGGCATCTAATAAAATATTTGTCATGGATGATATTTTTAGTGCATCCTGTGTCTACTAAGGCTAGTATTTTATAAGTAATATTTGGTCTTAATTTTATTTTTACTGGGATCCTTATGCCTAATATTTCTTTGAATGGCAATCTTACTATGTATTTATTTTCAAAGCTTATCAAAGCCTCTCTTAATTGAATAATCTTATTATTCTTATTGTCTTTTATAGTTAAAGTTTGTTCCTGACATTCAATAATTTCATCTTCTGGTTCAAATTCTACTTCATATCTCCAAGCTTGTTTCTTTGTTTTTAGACATTCAAGGCATGCTTGTTTAAGACACACACTACATGTGGCTCTATTATCTTGACTTGGGTAATATATGCAAAAAGTGCACTTTATATTATAGTCTCCTTTTCCTCTTATCCAGTCATGTTCACACTCTATTTGATTCATCATTTCAATTTTTAATCCAGCTAAATCTTCTATTAAATCTGATTCCTCATCACTTGATTCATATTCTGTTTCAATATTTTCTATTTCATTTGTTTCTATGATGGAGTATATAGACTCATCGTCTTTTATTTCATCATCGCACATTAGGATATTCTCATTGACACTATCCACTATAAATACCTTCTCTTGTTCTTCATATTTACTAGAGTATCTTTTCTGATCTTTATTAGGACAGGTTTTACTTAGATGATCGGGTGAATTGCATATAAAACATCTACATGTCTTATCATAATTCTTCCTAGGATTATATCGTCTTATATTTCTCTTATGTAAGAATGGTGGCCTATTATTAGATCTTCTTCAGAAATATCTTCTCTTTGTTCTAGGATTATTGTACTTTCGCTGAGGTTTTCTGAACTTTTTACTTCTATGTCTTTCTTCTCTATATGTTAAAGGTATTTGAACTATATTATTACAAAAATTATAGTCTGAATGCTTCATGAATCTTTGAGCTTGTATGCTTGTACATATTTTCCTTAACTATTTGAACACAAATGTTATGGCTTGAGATATATTAATGACTTGTCCTTGTGTTTTTTTTTTATATTCTTCAAATATCATACTGCCTAAGGGATCTGGTAGCTTATTAAAATACCTTTCTACTACTCCTTGATTAAATCCTTGCTTAGCATTGGTTACATTATATAAATAATGTTGTGAAAATTCCTTTATACCTTTCCAATTTGTTAGTGTTAATTTTTCTATCTCTCTTAATCTTTCATTTTGCAAAGCAGTATTACCTAATTCTGGATCCTCTGCTATAATAAGATATGATATTATATTTGCAAAATTATATGGATTGCTTCTAGCTCTTTTCAACTCTTCATACTTATCTGGACATGATTCTACCCATTGTTCCCATAAAACCCTTGCTGCTTCACCTAAAAATGTTTTTAAATATGTTATCATATCTTCTACCCTATTTTCTATATTATGCTGATTTTGTATGTATTTTTGAACTATTAATCCTTTTCAAACACTTAGCACATTTGACGAGTGAGAAATAGCACAGTATTCTGTATAATAGAACCAAAATCGAATCACTCTTCTTGTTACCGCTGACCTAGTGTGAACGGTGGATCAATGGATTGAGTGCACATCACAAGTATTATTAGTAATTTATAGTCAACTAACCAATAGATGGAGAATCTTTCAGAGAGAGTAAAAAGTGGATCATGCTGTGGCTGACTTGGTCAAGCTGCTCAGTCCGGCGGGACATTGGCGATTAATTAAATAATATCAAATTATTTGAAACACACCATCAAACTACGTATTTTCTTGAATACACCAATAAAATCAAATTTAGTTGGAACATGTCCGATTTTGAAAATTTCGTCCCTACAAACTATGACTATTTTATAATTATTTTAAACTTTTCTATCTCAATATATAAAAACATTATAATTTAAAATGTTGCATAAATATACATTGTTGCATATTTGTTATTAAAAAATAGATCTAGAATTATTTTGACTGTTTTGGTTATTTGGTCATTGTTTTAATATTCAATTTGTTGAGCAAGCCATGTAAACAAACAGAAAAAATCACTATTTTGTAATGACAAAGAATGCAATAACATATATTTACGCTTATAATGCGATAGAAAAGTTGAAAATAATATTTAATCAGCTGTAGTGTCTTACACAGATGATTTTTTCTAGAATAGTAGTGTGTTCTAGCTAAATTCGATTCTATTGGTTTGTTCGGAATAAAATCAGGTTTTGTTGTTGTGTTCCATACAATTTTGCCTTTCTTCCAATAGGAAAATTCACACGTTGTTGTATATGGAAACTGTTGCTGTTTAAATGCTGTGCATATGCGTCGAAAGAAAAGGTGCGGTAGTGATTCCTTTTCCACGTTCGAGTGGAACACAAGGCTTATTATTTGCATTTGGGCGCAATAAAGCAAAAACAGATCCACTGCTATTACTGGCCGAACTAATTACACGGATAAGGGTGCTACTCAACTTGCATCAAAACCCAACTCAATAGTTTACTAGCATCAGATCTATAAGACTATAATGGCATAACTATGCTATGATTATTGTACTAACAGTAGTATTTACTATAGATAATTGTATAAACCACCCTATAAGTTACTTCGAGTTTGAGATTCTCACGCATAAATGTTTTTGTTGTAAATTCCCATCCACCCAATGAGTTTAGTTGTAAAAAACAGTCCAGTTGACACATGTTTAATTAATTTTATATATTTTTATTGATATAATTTTAAAATAAACTAAGTTAAATGAGTTTAACATTGTTAAATATTTTTAGTGTGTAATTCCTATTATTTTCACAAAAAATATATTCAAATTTCGAATTTTATAAAACGTACGAATTTTAATTGATATTTTTGCTACATATTCTCTATAAACATATGAAGAATATACTTTCAAAATTATATATATCTAATAAAAACATCATTGGCTACTCTAGATAAATAAAAATATGTTGAATAAATTAAACATATATGTATATATATGAGCTATTTTTATAACATAACTCACTGGGTGGATAGAGATTTATAATAAAATAATTTATAGGTGAGAATCTTAAACTTTAAATAAATTATAGGATAATTTTTATAATTAATCCTATTTACGGATCTCGTGGCTGCTGTTTGCCTGTTTCGCTTCGCCGGAGACCCGGCTCCTCATCCTCTGACTTCAACTGCACATGCACAGTTTATACTGACGTGTGGGCCAGGTTTTTACTAGGCCCACACGTCAGTGACAACTGAAGTCAGAGGATCCTCATCCAGACCCGGCACCCCTGCTGATCCATTTTCGTAACCAGTCCATGCCGCCATTAAATTGCCTCCCTCCAATGCGCACTGCACAACGATCAGTGCAGCTACTGACCCGGTCCTCAACTCCATGGAATCATCGATCAACGCGTCCCTCCCTGATAAATGCCATTACTGACAACAGATGATGCCCCACTCCGACACATACTGCATATTGACACGTGCAGCTGCTGACCCGGTCCTCAACTCGAGTGATCCAATTCAAAACAAAAAAAAAATTAAAAAAATCAAGTGATCCATGCCAAAATTAACGAAATTGGTCTATTAGATTTCAAGCACGAGTGAACAGCTCCAATAAATTAATTTTTAGTGACGGATGACTTTATGGGCCGCCGTTATAAATTTGTAGTGGCGGCTCATGTTTCTACCCGCCACTACTTTTGGCCCATTAGCCCACCAGCGGTCAGCAACTATAAGAACGGGAAAACCTAACCTAATGCGCTCTCCTTCCTTCTCTCCCTCCCCCAGCCGCCGCACTCCTTCCCCTTTCTCTCCCTCCCTTAGCCGCCTCCCCTCTCGCACCTCTCCTTGGCCACCGCCTCCTCTCCCCCACCTTTCCTGGCCGCCTCCTCCTCCCTCGACCTCCTCGCCGTCGACCTTCCGCGCCGTTGGTCCTCCTCGCCGTCGGCCTTCCACGCCGTCGGCCCTCCTTGCCGTCGGTCTTCCTCGCCGTCGGCCGCACGAGGGAGGCCCGCCTGGCCTTCAACGCTGTCGGCCTCCTCCCGCGCCTCGGCTCTCTTCCACGTCCCCTCCTCTCACCTGGAGCCGGCGGATCCGGCGAGGACCTCGTCGGCCACGAGGCAAGGCGGCAGATCCAGGGGAGCTTTAGTGCGGATGCGGGGGATCCGGTGAGAACCTCCTCTCCACCAAGCAGCGCGGGATCCGTCGGAGCGGCGCGGGATCCGACGGCGCTCCTCCTCCTCCACCAAGCGTGGTTCCGAGCTGCGGCCTCCATCTCGGGGAGGCGACCTCCATCTCGGGCACGACAACAAGATCCAGAGGAGGCGGGCTTGGTGACGGAGGTGGCGGCGAGATCCAGACAGCGGGCGCGGATCCGGGGCCCTTGGCGTGGCGACGCAGTCGAGGCCCTTGGGCGCGGCAGCGCGGACGGAGGCGGATGGACCTAGATGGGCTCTGGACGCGGCCTTTTTTTTTTTTGCTTTCTTTGGTTGGAGGTAGCGGTGGGTGATATTGTCATCCGCCGGTAATATTCGTGAGGTAGCGGTGGTGTGTTTCGTTCGAAGGTTGTCCGCCACTTCAAATATTTTTTTAGCGGCGGGGCGACCCACCCGCCGCTACAGTGGGTTTTGCCTCGCCGCTACAGATCACTTTTGTTGTAGTGATTGTTTCACGTAGAGGTCTTCCGAATCTCACACATGTTCACCGTGAAAAAGGTCCAAGAGTGGTTGAGACCACCGACATTGTTGTGCTTAGCCACTATTAATACCTTTGTAGACCTATTCCCTCAGCACTCGCCTCATCCTCCACATAACAGTTACAATGGCTAGCAATAAGGCCATTGCTATTAGCTTTGTCGTGCTCTTGAGCATTAGTTTATCCAGAGCAAGAAAATTTGACTGGGAGCAATCCAGTGTAAGAGGTCAAGGAGGGGGAGGAGGGGGAGGTGGAGGGACGGTGAATGGCTTTGGTTCAGGATCTGGAGGTGGCTTTGTAGCTGGTGCGGCTACTAATAATCACGATGAGACATATGGAGCTGGTAGTTCCACAATTTCAGGAAATGGTGGTGGTGAAGGTGCTGGGGACAATGGAGGCCATGGAGCAGGGTCAGGATCAACCTCCGGCTATAGCACCTCTATTGCCTACTTTGATGGTGGTTCTAATAGTGTAGGAGGTAGTGTTGGTGGGGTTGCCTATGGAGGAGGCCCCCAAAATGGCAATGGCACGGCTACAGGAGGAGGGAGACTCTACGCCGCTGCCGATGTTGTAGGTCCAAATGGTCGAAGCTCTATAACCAGTGACGGACGTGCCGGCGGTGAAGCTGGTGGGCACGATGGGGGCTATGCCAGCGGCTACGGAGGTGCGAACGGGGGCTCCAGTGGCCGTTTCGGAAATCCCTAGTGAATTGGTTCCTAACCAAACTCGGTACCCATTGAAACTTCACTCCAGCTTCAGATTAGCTGTTTGTTGTAATAAACTTGAATGAAGCTTTATGCTTCGTTCATTTGGGTTCTGCTTATTTCACATCGTTATGCTTGTAATCTCTCTAGTTTTCACCCTCATCAGATTAATAAGAAACACACTGTTTTCTTCCACGCATTGTACGTTTCACTTATTAGTGAATATTCCATGTGCGTGCTATTTTTTGCTTTTCTAAGCACGTCCCTTTGACATGAGAAAACAACTGTTTTCGTGTGTCTGTCATGATGATAGTCTCTGGTCTGTGGTCTCTGCCTTCCCATGAGTCTGCGAATCTGCTTTCGCTTGTAAGTCCTCAATCCCATGGGTTCCTTAACTGGTTCCTCCTAAAAGGACCTTTACAGTCAATAATACTACTAGTATATTATCCAGACAATAGAAGCTAATCCTACGATCCAACCAGTCCAGATTTTCCATTGAAGTGGCTGTCAAGGAAAGCACAAAGTGCTCTTCTCGCTTCTCTTGAGGGACAAACTTATTAACACTCGAAACTTGCCCTCAAGGAAAAGATTCCACACAACTACAGTGGACTGTGTCGAGTTCGAATCCTTGGAAGAAACTGTGATTCGTCTATTATTTGGATGCCAGCCCTCGTAGCTCATCAGTTCGACATCGCCGTTTCACATTATTTGGAACGTTTCACTGCTTTTGGTAGAAATGGTACAGGCACTTTAATTTTGGATTGCTATATGGAAGTGATTATGAACGCTACATGAAACTGTACTTTCTTTCTCTAGGTGAAAGAATTCAGAAATCACTTCACACTGATATTTCACAGATCTAACGCTTGTTTACAGCAGGAATTATTGTTGTTCTGGGCTCCTGGTTGCCTTGCCTGTAAATGCTTGTGGAGCTAACTGCCAAACTCTAACTCCTATACATGTTTTTATGAGACAATTCCTTACATTGTCTTAATCACACATGCGAGACCACCCCGCCGCTACGCAAACACTCGTATGTTTGGTTTGCTGCCCACGTAAGCCTTTTCAAAGTTTGGTAAGCCCACGAGATTTGGCTGTTGTTTGCTTTGCTACCAAATTTTGGTGTGCCCTTGAAAAATTGGTGTTGCCAATGTACAGTAAACAGGCAACGTTGGCGCAGCTGCAGGCGAGAAAACTGCTCGCCAATTTTTGGTTGAGCAGTGCCAAAGTCCTCTTGGTAAGAAAGATAAGGTGTCAAGAGTTTAGTGGCTGCACGGAATCCAAGTTTTTTACTCCAAATTTCTTCAAACGATAGTAGATTTCAAAGATGAATTTGGATTTTGAAACCAATTACACCATAATATTTCTTATAATTAACTCTACAAAACAAGATCACATTAGATTATATTCCGATGAAAAAAGTACTATATGACAAGTAGGTCCTATATGTCATATATACAAGTACAACATGTTTTGGTAAGGTAGCAATCCAAACACCATTTTTTCTCACCATTACCCATGAATTGGCATTGCCACCAACTTGGTAACACCAAATTTTGGTATGGCTCATGAAGGTTCTAAACCAAACAGCCCCTAATGACGAAACATGACCGCCAGCGAGAGCACACGATGAACAAAAAAAACGAGCCTTGATGAAAAAAAAAGAAAATCAACAAAAAGGAACAACGGATGCGTGATGAAAAAAAAAAAGCAGAACACGAAGCAAACTCAACGTCCGATATATACGCATGACACACAACAATAGAAAATGCCTGTAGCGGTGGCTCGTAAACGCCTGCAGCAGCGGGCAGATCACCCCGCCGCTACGCAAACGCAGCTACAAATAAGCGTTTGTAGCGGCGGGTGGTCTGTTGCCGAAACAAGCCGCTGCTATAGATCCATTAGTAGCGGCAGTTGGTGATGTCAACCAGCGGCGGTTGACATCACCAACCGCCGCTATTTTGCTCTAGTAGTAGCGACGGTTGACATCTTCAACCGCCGCTAATTGTTATTTTCGGAAAAAAGAAAAGTTAGCATATATACAGAAATCATAGATTCTACATACACAGAAATTTATAACATGTCATTACAGATATTTACAACATCTTATCATAGAAATTCATGAAAATATTCCATGGATATTACAAAATATCTTAATGAACCCTAATACATAGTCATCATCTTTCTCCGGAACATTGGGCTCATATGGTGCTCTCGTACCAGCACACTCACAAAGGAACCTATGTTTTATTGCTAGTAAACTCTTTGAATTAAAGCACTTTCCTTCTAGACTAATAACCTCTCTCAACATAAAATAACAGAGAGAAGCTACAACTAGATATATAGAATTTATACTCAAGTGAAAGCGGGATTCAAGAATCATATCCTTTTTGAACTTGTCGTTCCTTTTCAACGTTGCAGCTCATTCTTTCTTTGTTCTTGCGCCTTTGTATGTCACATGAGTAAAGTCTGTTAATATATAAGATATTAAAAATCAAATATAAAGTAAAATAGACATAATCTAAATCAACTTACCTCTTGTTGAGACCAATGATATGGTCCAGGTAAGTTAAACTGCCAGACGAAAACACACAAGTGTAATAACTATAATGCACACTTTTTCATACTTGCTTATGACACTATAAATTAGAGAACACAAGTTCGTTACACTTATGATAATTATTTGAATGGATAATACCATAAGAACATGTATGAGATGCATATAAGTCTTACCAAAAAGTTATGATGGAAGTACATCTTCTTTTTCCATCTTGGATGGCATTCCCCTCCCGTTTGGACATATTTCTCATAAACACTGAGCTATCGACAAAAGCATATCATTAGATGATATTAACATCATCAAACCATACATATGTGGACTAATTTATTACCTATCTATGAGTTCCACAATGTCGATGTACAACTTCTTGTCGTAGTGTAGACTATCAATCACTAGAAGGTACCTTTGTTTGAGAAATATCATTAGACAGATCCAATGATCACTACAACAATTGTCAACAAGTTAATTACGATTGGATTTAACTTCAACGTATGATAGATAACGAAAACAGTAGTTGTCCAACTTACTTGAAGTTGTATCGGGCCATAATGTATTCTCTATCCTGCCACTTCAAGTAGCAGTCGCACAAATAATTAATAACTTCAGTCCTTGCTTCATTTGACAAAACCGCTTTCACTGCAGTTAGCTCTACCGGTGTCTTATCCAGGTATTTTTTCGGATTTACCATTGGGTTTATCGTGCTTTGGTTGATGTGGTTCGGATTGACGTAGGCCACCTTCTAATCTTTTTTGTCGGTCCTCTTTCTTTGAAAAAATAAGTTCAGGGTACAAAGAAAAAAGACATAAGATAATATATCCAATTATGCTTGAAATGCAAAATACATTGAACGCGACACTTACATGCACCACAAGGTGATGAAGGTGACGTCCATCTTGCCTAGGCGAAACATTTCATGGACATCCTCCCAAAATAGGGGTAAGATTTGTTCATCGCCTCCTTCATTGAAGACCTCTTTTGGAATCCTACAAGTGATTGCGGTGACCCCTTCCTTCGACGTCATCATGTACCAGTCGTGCAACTTTCACATCTCCCACGAGAGGTTCTTGTACATGTTTTTTGATGTAAGGGGTTTACCGAATATGAATTTTGGGTAGTCCACTTTTTCCGCAGGATTGTCCAAACTTTGACCGTCTTACAACAATATATCCCGAGGATCTTGTTCTTGCAGGATGAGCTTACTGGTGGATGCTAGACATTTTTTCAATCCAGCCAAGTACTTATCAACATTATTTTTTTCTTTTAGGTTCTTTGGCTCTTTGTCAAAAGCGGTAATCGTCTTTGGGATTACCGAAGCCTTGACGACAAATGGTGCAGGCTGGACTTGAATTACTTGAGCCTGAACTTGAACCGTCGCAGCCACTATTGACAGCGGCTCGACGACAACAGGGGTAGCCTATACTATTCCTTCAGCGATGACCGGAAGAGGCTCATTTTCACTATAGATTATAGGACTGTGAGTCGAGTCGGTTTCGGTATGAGGAGATTGGGGCTTGTTTCCCGAGGCTACAGCAGACATAGGAGGCGGCTGTCCAGTTGTCATGACTAGCTGGCTCGTATGGAAGCACCCGTGACCAGTCAATAGGGGTGGAGAAGCTCGTGGTGAGAGAAAAACATCACGACATTTCCAAATGATGAAAGAACCGAGCGCATCTTGGAGAGTTTCTATACCCGTCTCAGGTATCGGACATTCGATCTCGTTGTCCTCATAGCCAGGTACTATTTTCGACACGGTGACACGCATGTAATCGGGGGGATATCCCTGTTGTGGAGCGTCTGTCCTTGAAATGCCATGCCGGACACAACCTTCATCGTCTTCCCCTTGTAACGAAATGGCTCATGCAACTCACAAGGAGTATCCTCAGTGATGTCCTCCATTTTAGATTGCATGAAGACTGATGGTTGACTAGAGAATGATGGTTGCATGGAGATTGATGACTGCGTGGATGCGGACAAACCACGTAAGAAGGCATCCATTGCAGCCTGCAGGTTAGGGTCCAAACGGCCGCTTTCTTTGTCGATAGCGAACATAAGAAGTTGCCGCCTCCAAACCTCCTTGGCTTTCTCTTCTTGCTCTTTCTTGTGCAATGTATGCTTCTTGTACAGGTGTGAGGATGTTCCAGAGAAACCTTCTTTCCATGTTGCCGATGATGACACTCCTCGTACCCGACCACCATGTTGCTTCGTCCCAATAGCCTTTGCTAGCTCATCCTTATGATACTCAGGTGTAAAAAGACCAGCCTCCGTCTGCGTCACGATGGGACCTTTCAAGGCTTGCACGACTTCAACTGTCGTAGGATCCTTCACAATAATCTCTCCTTCATCGATTAACTCGGAGCAACCATATATCCAAATCTTGGTACACTCATTTATGTTTGGTAAAGGATCAGGTTTTTCTTTCGCGCGGAGCTTGGCTTCCCTCTCTCTCCAAATCAGAATCTTCTTTTTGTATCCGCCTGGACCTAACCGCGGCTTGTATTTGTTACGCTTGTTCAGCTCAACCATCTTTTCACTGAGCTCCTTCGAAGCACTGCTCGTCTTCTACTCAACAAACTCATCCCATTCCTACTGACTGATATTTCCATACTTGTCGAATGGAGTTTGATTTTTCTTGAGGTATTGGCAGTTGAGCTTGGACTTGTAATCTCGAAAGATGTGATTAAGAGTGGACATCGTGGCCTTCTTGGCTCTCTCGAGATCTGATGGCTGGAATGGGATGGTTGCCATGACGTCAGCCCACATATCGTCTTTTCTGCCATCCGGGACTTGGCGCCAATCTTGCCATGTGATTTTGTAATGGTCCCTCACCACTTTGCCGTAACGGTACTACCATTTGGCGTTGACACCAGCGGGCTCAATCGGTTCTCCATCTTTGGGGTTTAGTGCAGTAACCTCATGGATGCCCTCTGCCTTGTTCGCGGAGCGCTGACCGCTCTTGCGTTTGTATGTGGACACTTGGGTACGCACCTCTTCCGTTTGCTGCTCAAGGACCTCATATGCCGCAGTCTCTGCTGCAAATAGCTGACAGGCACTTCGTCGAGGGTCCTAGGATATAAGTTGTAGATTTTAGTTGATATAATCTATGTACCAAATAAGAAAACTATCTTTGACAAGATACCTTCTCTTTAGGCACGTAATCAAGGTCCGGGTTCCCCAATCGACGTTCCTTAGGTGATGGAAGATGCGGATCCTCTGGTTCTTCCCAGTGTTCGCCTGATCCTTCATCGTCTGAAGACGAGCTCGCTTCTAAGGGCGTCTTGTTCTTGGGAGGGCATATTGTCCGCCATGACGAGAAGACTTTGACACCTTATATAGATATGACGACTAGTTTAGGAAACAAGGAGTATACACCTTTCATCATTGAGCATAGAGACAAGGAAAAGAAAAGAAAAGAATAGAAAAATCAAAATTTGCTCTCAGTGCGGGTTGCCGAATCAACGACCTTCTAACGCTCTAAGATCCTTGACCCTTACAACAACATATACCCGATATCCTAGGATATGGTCTATGTCGCCACACTAGGCTCACTGAGCCCACTTTCATCATTGAGCATGGATCGATTGCCTACGTAAAATAGATAAGTAGTACAGAGAGATAGGGAGAAGAATATAAAAGTTAAAATTTTCTCTCAGTGCGGGTTGCCGAATCAACGGCCTTCCAACGCTCTATGATCCTTAACCTGTATAGCAGCATGTATCCAATATCCTAGGATATGGTCCATGTCGCCACACTAGCCTCACTTAGCCCGCTTTCATCATTGATCATCGATCGCTATATAGAATAGATAAGTAGTACAGAGAGACTAGGAGACGAATAGAAAAGTCAAAATTTGCTCTTAGTGAGCATAGGGAATATAGGGCAGCAAGTAATATGGTCACAAGTAAATAATACTACACATTTCAGAAATGACATATAGGACAGTTAGCAGTGAGCATAGGACTATCATAAGAGCAATCACGACGACAACCATAAGACTGCAAGTACATGAATATCAACATGAAATGTAAGCAAGCAAATTAAAAGATCGACAACATGGATATCAACATAAAGTGTAAGCATCTATAGTACGACAACAAGTAACCATAGTGAGAATATTGAATATATGAAGCTTAATTGTCCATATCAATTAACAAATGCAAAATGAAATGATAGTAGCAAAATAAAGGAAGCATATAATAGTGAGCATTTCCACATAGGCATATAACAGTGAGCAACATAGTCATATAACAAGGCGGCATATGAGCATCAAAATACAACTAGCTAGTATACCATATGAGCATCAAAATACAACTAGCTAGTATACCATATGAGCATCAAATACAAGTATGGCAGCAAGGTATGATGGCAAAAATAAAGTACTACGCATCTATATAGTATGGTGGCAATTAGCACAACAGGGAGCACAATAGTGAAATATATCATAGGCAGCAAGCAAGAATAAATTTGAGGCCTGAACAAAAAACTAGCATCCACATAGGGCAGGAACGAGCGGCAACAACATAGGGATACAAGCATATAACGAGGCATATAACAGTTAGCATTTCCACATAAGCACCAACTTATAGTATAACATGACAGCAATTAAATACGGCAGCAACCTAGGACAGAAGAAAAAAAACTACTAGTATGGCAGCAAGGTATGATGGCAAAAAAAGCTACTAAGCATGTATATAGTATAGCAATCCACATTAGCTGATCTCAGAGGGATGTGTTAACAAGGTTTCATCATTTAAGAACAAGATAGTATTTAGCTATGATTCAGAGTTAGCAGAGGTGACATGATTTTCTTATGAAAATCCAAAGATTTACTAATTAACAATGCTAATGCATAACTACAGAGAATCTAGACTCCAAAATATGATGCCATCTGAGATTTCAGAAACCGAAAAACATTGATATGTAGAAATTGCAACCTGAGAGCTAACAACAAACAACAACATACATCTATTGATATAAAATAATAAAAAGAAGGTCAAGAAAGGGACCCTATTTCCTAGGTGTGAGTGTAATGTCTTTTTAAAGCAGCTAAACATTTTTTAAACATCTCTCCGACACAGTGACAGAAGTTGAACAATAATTGGTATCATAGAAGAATAACGGATACTAAAACCAGAGGAACATGCCGACAAAAGAAATTATGTGCCAAGTGTTTACAAATAGATTTCAAAACATGATACAAGATAATGTATTTCAAATTTAAATGCAACACTTATTTACAAAGTTCTAAACTCCATATCAAGAATGATAGATATTGTTTCTGAAATCTTAGATGGCATCATATTTTGTACGCTCATATATTAAAAGTTCAAAACAAAAAGACCACATAAAGGATAGAGTGATAGAAGCAACCAAGCCAGCAATTTCGAAGCAGCACACAAGTAGGCAGCTAGCAAGCAATAATGAACTCTATCACAGGAACACAAATGTATAATGCATACTGCAATTTCAAAGCAGCACACAAGCAACAACTAGCAAATATTTTGAACTCTATCATAGGAACACAAGTATGTTTACCATACAAGGGAACTCTGAACATGTTTTATTCTCCTACTCCATCAACAAGCAGCAAAGCAAGCACACATCCAGCAAAGCAAGGAATAATGAGATTAAGGGCGTGGGGCAGAGCGGGTGCACCTGGTCGTCGACGGGCTGGAGGGTGTCGGAGAGGAGGGCGTCAGAGAGGAGGGGAGAGGGGAGGAAGAGGAGGGTGCATCGCTTACCAAGGAGAAGGCGGAGGCCGTCGAGGAGGAGGAGGAGGCTGGCGTGCGCATTGTTGATGAGGGAGTAGGGAGCCCGCGGCAGCGGTGCTCGATGATGGAGGCGGGAGCCCGCGGCGGCGATGCTCAAGGACGATGGCGGGAGCCCACACTCGACATCGATGAGGGGGAGGGGGCGGAGGATGGTGGCTCGACGCGGCGGCGCTCGGGGAGGCGGACAGTGACGGAGAAGGCGGCGGAGTTGGGCAGCCTGACGGCGTCGCGAATAGCTCCGAGGAGTTAGGGTTTGGGACCCACCGCGCCCACTGTTATATAGGTGTGGCATCTTTAGCGGCGGCTCAAGACACCAACCGCCGCTCCAAAGGAGTAGCGGCGGTTGGCTTTTTAGGCCGCCGCTAAAAAGATGTCATTTTTTTTAAAAGATTGTATTATTCATTTTCAAAAAATGAACTAGAGCCTTGTTCTTTTGTAGAAAAAACCCTACCAACAAACAAAATTTTGTTTTGGTCTTGGACTTTTATAGAAACACCCCTACACTTTTTAAAAATTACATTCGCATACCTCTTTTTTTGTTTTTGGCCCCTATATACTATTCATAATTACAAAAAGGTCCCTAGAAACCTTGTACAATTACATCTAAGCCCCTACATCTTAAAGAAATCATATTTTCTCCACCGTAAGTCTGTTTCAAGCCATTCTTGCGCTCATATGTTTGTTAGGACATGTACTATTCATAATTACAAAAAGGTCCCTAGAAACCTTGTACAATTACATCTAAGCCCCTACATCTTAAAGAAATCATATTTTCTCAACCATAAGTCTATTTCAAGCCATTCTTACGCTCATGCATTTGTTAGGACGTGTACTATTCATAATTACAAAAAGGTCCTTAGTCTTCAAAAATGGCACAAGTTACATAGAACATAATACAAGATTCTCCTAATGTACATAATACAAGGTTATCCTACACTTTATATTCAAATAACCATAAGTTACATAGAACATAATACAAGGTTCTCCTAATGAACAATACTTCACAAATAAATTTACATGATGCTTGAATTAGCCTTGAACGACTTTGCCTTGGCAGTGATCGGTGTGCATGTAGGGCATTCCGCCGGCAAAGGAGAGTCTTGCTTCTAAGACTTTAAAATTTTTCAGATCTATGAAACATGGCACCTCGTCATATTGATTGTAGTCATCTCGATCCTCCACATTCTCCACTCCAACGATTCTTTTTTTTACCTGGAACAACAATGTATTTCTTTTCGTCCTTTGGATCAAGTACATAAAACACATCTTCCACGGTCTTGGCAAGTATCCAAGGCTCATCTTTGTGACCAACATTGTTAAGATCAACAATTGTGAAACCATATTCATCCACTTCGATGCCATTAGGGTGCTTCACCCATTTGCATTTAAATATGGGAACCTGTAAATTTGCACCGTCGTCTAGTTCCCATATTTCCTCAATGTACCCTTAATACAAGGTTGTCTGATCCTCTTCGTCAATGGCTTCTACTCGACCACCGTTGTTTTTACAGTTGCTCTTCTTATCGTTCTATTGGGTCTATAAGGTAAAACCATTGATGTCGTATGCCTGAAAGGTAACCATAGTTCTTCTTGGGCGGTTAGCTAACTTTCTCAACATTTTCTCTTCCACAGACTTGCCACTTGGAAGGTTTAGGGAGCTAAACCATGATGTGAAAAAGCGCTTGTGCTCGTCTATGATCCATTCATCCATCGCATCCTTGTTGTTCCAGCGAAGCTCGAACAGATGTTTCTCAAAGTACGATCCCACAATCTGCGTCTGTTGCAATACGCTGAAATGTGCTTGGTACACTCGTTCGAAGTCACGGTCGATGAACGATCTATGTCCTTTCATACCTTTTCCAGATAATGTACCCTCACGACGAGACACGGGGAGACCAATTGATCTGCTACCTTCATTAATGTAATCTGAGCAACATTCAATGATCTCCTCAGTTGTGTACCCCTTGATCATAGAACCCTCTGGATGTGAACGAGTATGTACATAGTGTTTTAATACATACATGAATCCCTCAAACGGAAACATCTGATGTAGGTAGACGGGGCCTAATGCAGAGACCTGGTCAACAATATGAATCATGAAGTGTTCCATCGTATCAAAAAAGGATAGAGGGAAGACCATCTCAAGTATGCACATTGTTTCCTTTATGTGGGTCCGTAGGTCATTTAACTTGTCTTCAGTTATCACCTTCTTCGATACCGCGTTAAAGAAGTAGCAAAGGCGAGTTACAGCCAACTTCAGCCATGACGATTTAACAGCTCTGATAGCAATAGGGAGAAACACCGAAAGCATTATGTGTCAATCGTGAGTGTTGTAACCATTTATCTTGAACTCTTTCATGTTTACAAGATTCTTGATATTCGATGAGAAACCCATCGGTACTTTAATCCCACTAAGGCACTTACAGAATGCTATTTTCTCCTCAATCGTAAGTGTGTAGGCTGCCGGGGGGGGGGGGGAGAAAGTACTTTCCATTTGCTCTTTCTTGCAGATGGAGCTCTGGTCTTATTCTCATCTCCACAAGATCTCTACGTGCGCTGAGTCCATCCTTTGTCTTACTAGGTTGGTCGAGTATAAGTCCGCTAGTACTGTCAAACACACCCTTCCCAATATGCATCCAGTCGAAGGTATGATTCACTTCCAATTCTTTCCAATAATTGAAATATATGAAGAAAATAGATTTCTTCTTAAACGGCGTTAGACCTTTTGCCTTTTTGACTCCCTTCATCGGCTTTCCAAAAACAACACTGATGTGTTTAACAAGGTCAAACACGACACTGCCAGTCCAACGTCGAGGTTCTGTGTCGTTCTCAACTTTGCCATCAAAGTGTCTAGCCATCGCATGATACATGTGTTCTGCTGGTAAGAATCGGCGGCTTCACGTGTACACTAGCTTCTGGGATGCTGGAAGGTACATTTGGGATGTATCATCAACGCATACAAAACGTGCCACCTTTTCTTTGACCTGCCCTGATAGCGCCCATAGTACCGGGGAATCACTTACCGTGCAAAAAATAATTGCTCTAAGCATGAAGTACCCTCTTCGATACTCATCCCATATACAGACCCTGATGAGATTGTGGCCTGATCTTCACGGCGTAGGATCACGAACAAGATAACTAGCTTCAAAGAAGCCAAGATAACTTGCTGCAAGCAGCCAGGATAAAGTGCAACCTGACGAAATCAACCCGAAGCCAACCACCGTCTTTATACGGCAACCTGAATCGAGGATTCGCCCAACCATACTCTAAGTTATCAACCAACACAACCTACAATCAAACGGAGCAGGAGCACCAATTGGGTGACGTCGAACGTCGCTTACGTAATCTTCGGGGAAATCACAAGAGCAAAGGGGCAGAGATCACTCTCTGAATTTGATAGCACTAGGCTAATCAAAGGGAGGGTTCTTTTCTATTATCAAAGTTATTGCAAATGACTGAGATACAAGGTTTATTTATACTAGGAACATCCCTCCTAGTTGGATGTGAAACATTGAGGAGTTTATACTAACTAAAGGATAGGTGAATGGTGTGAAAACAGCAGTCTCTTGAAGTCTCGCGCGTCTATCAGCCTCCCTGGCAGTCGCCACTAAAATGATCATTACTCCCTAGTGGGAAGTCCAAATGACAATCCGTTTGTTGGAGGTGAAACTAGACTTGATGACCTTTCCATCCATTTGTATTGTGCATACAGAATCTGTACAATCTGATGCGCATGATCCTTGAAACTTGGCCTTGATGTCAGGAGTCAATGAATGGGTTCAGCTTGTGTGTAACTTGTATCTTTCTTGGTGCACTCCATTTTGGTTGGTCTAGTGAGTCCCTCTTTGTGTCTAAACCTTATCAAAATATGTGTACAAAATTTAGGTAGTAAAAAGTTCTCATTAAAATTGGTCTTAAATTCCTTAAGGATGGAATTCACCTTGTGATATCGGTGTTATGACAACAGAACATGTCGTGATATAACCAAGCCTTCCAACACTGCAACATGCTTTAATCTGCAATCACATAAACCAAGTAGTAGTTTTGTTTTATGAAGATAATTACTTACATAGATAATTATTTCTTTCACCTGTGTATGTGTTGATGGCATGATGTACTTTGTAACATCACCTTGGTATAAGAGTGGTCAGAAGTAGGTACTTACGCTTATGGCATAACCATGGTGGAATGTTGTACATTGCTAGTATCACTGGCCAAGTACTATGCGGATTTCTTATTTAACCGAATGGGTTCATCCCGTCTGTACTCAATGCAAACCGTAGGTTCCTTTCTTCATCAGAGAAGTCTTGATGATTCTCATCAAACTTTTTCCACTGTGTTCCATCTACAGGATGCCTGAGCTTACCGTCCCCCTTGCATGCATGTCATGTCATCATTGCTGCATCCCTAGGGTTGGCGAACAAGCGTCTGATGCGATCGACCACGGGTAAGTACCACATGACTAAGGTAGGAACCTTACTATCATCACTGTCATCAATGATAGAACTTGTTTTCTTCTTTCTTGCCTTTTTGGTATTCTTCACGCCACCATCGGCATCACAATCATTGTTTCTCTTGTAACGACTGTGTTTATACCTTGGGCATCTCACAACGTCCTGATGCTCCTTTCTATACAATATGCAATAATTTGGACATGCGTGAATTTTTTGCATGCCCAACGAAAGTGGGGAAATCAGCTTCTTAGCAAGATATGTTGTCCTTAGCAACAAGTTGGACTTCGGCAGCGCATCGGAAATAAGTTCCAACAAATCCATGAAACTAGCGTCTGACCAGCCATGCATGGTCTTCAGCTTTATCAACTCAAGTACAGTACGCAACATGGTAAACTCTTTACCACATCCCTTGGATTTATCATATAATGGATCCTTTGATGCCTTCTCTATTCTATGAAAATTATCAACCCTTTAGTTGTACTGGCATTGATCAACATCTGCGGCTCAATGTGATAATACAACTCCTTAACATCAAAATCTGCTTCACCAGGCGACTCCGTCGCATCTGCACTAGGCGAATTGACAGCCTCGACTTCAACTTTAATATACTCATAAAATTCCATATCGGCCATATTATTCTTACCATGTTTTGTCCATCTCGTGTACCCCTCAACGAAACCCCTCCGCACCAAGTGTGAGTTGATTACTTCTATATCATTTCACAGCTTCTGATTCTTGCAATCAAAACATAGACAATATATATCAATCGTCCCTTCACGTCGAGCATGTCTTGGTGCCTCGTACATCGAAGATCTATTCATCGCAAACGACCTTCAACGAGAATCAAAAAATATTTTAAATTAATTAATTTATTATGTGTAACCAAAATATTAAACATTCATTAAATATATATATATATTGAATAATAAATACATAAAGTGAGAAATATTATGCAAGGTAAAATGAAACAAACATCAAATTATTCTATGTATTATTTAACTTTTATCGAGAAATAATTAAAAATGAATATCCCTCTTGCCCTAACACACTCTCTCTCTCTTCTAGTAACCAAACTAGATCTAGATTCTCATTGACATAAAAGAGACTAGATATAATAATGTTTTTATGTAGTGATAAAAATAGATGATGTATGTATTCATAGACTTCAACTAGAACCTAATAGAACCATACAAATCAAACAAATTTAGTTAAAATTTGATGAAAACCTAACAAACTTGAAATGCAAAATTCAACTTGATTTCAAAATAATAGCACAAAAAAATGTATGGGATGAGTTTCTCTTACCTTAGAGAGCAAATTTCTGCAAAAAAAAAAACGAACTCAAAACCTTCCCCCCTTGATTTTCGTGATTTGTCGAAATTTTTGCGCCGCCATTGTTCGAGTGAGGGCCGGAGCTGTCCGAACGTGGCTTTTATAGTCTGGACACTTTATAGCGACGGTTTACATTGTCAACCACCGCTATTATGCGCTTAATAGAGACGATTGGCATTGTCAACCGCCGCTATAGGGGGGGCTCTTCAACGGCGGTTTGAGTGCGAGCGGTGCCCATGGGCTCTGTAGCGGTGGCTGACGTAGCTCGCGCCACTACGGCATTTTGGGTGCTGCCGCTACATGCCCTATTTGTGGTAGTGACACCTTACAGAAATCACACACGAAAATGAAATAAAAGCAGCGGGCGCACCATGGAAAAAATATTTCAATGCAAATCAACATCTGATATGCACGTACGGCACCTTGTAAAAATCATATCCGCACTAAAAAAACTATCCTGATTAATCACTTCTTGGTACGTTAAATGTTGTCTTAACGACCTGAATTATAGAACCTAAAGGAATATATGATTTTTTTTAAAAAAATAATAAAACATATAGTCAAAAGTAAGTAAAAAAGTCAACAGTGACAATAGATTTGAAATGAAAAGAGTATCTGATAAAATTTGACAGTCGAATAAGATGGACACTTTAAGGAAACTGCCCAACGGAGAACCAGCCGACACACTCGATAATAGCAAATATGGGGCCAGATCTGAAAATAACCACCCACAAGCAAAACAAATCCAAGCTGATGCACTGTAATGTGACCTTTATGTATAAAATTTGACTGAGTCAAATACATAAAATCAATTGTGGATAGACTGAGTCAAACACATCAAACCAGCGCTTGCAAAATTAAGCAGCGGATAGTCACAGAGAAGTGCTATACACACGACTGGGTTATCCGACCCAGCCGTGCGACCAGTATAAGCTAGAGCAGATAGCCGGTGCATGTGAATAGTTTGCACTTGTTGTATGCTGGAGTTGGAAGATCCAGTTGTACGTGAAGCGATTCCGATAGTCACATGGCAACTTGAGTCGGCTATATCATGCTGTCAGGAAGGCCAATAAATAAAATTATTTCCGCAAAAGTTCATATAATAATAAATCGACATGAATGTGAAAAGATTCCGGTGCCGTGTCTAGGACCCCTGGTTAGCCTGCTGTAAATAACATATAACTCCTGTGTATATAACACATCTAATTTCATTAAAAAAGTCATAGGTACGGCATTCCGTTCCTGTTGTTTTTTTTTTGTTCCACACAAAAAATTACATCGTCTTTGTTCTTGTGTGCGAGTCACAGTTGTGATCCAAAATGACAATTTGACCTCCAGTTAACCCCTATAAGTTTGTTTTTCCTTTTATTATTACTGAGCTAGTGAGAGAAGAATTGAAAAAAAAATTCTAAGGGCAAATACAATTGAAAGGGACCACAATGTCACAGTAGCCTAGTAACCGGTAAAATGCGTTCGGAGTCCAATCTTAAGGAAAGTGCCCCATAAAGAACCAGCCGACACACTCGATAATAGCAATATGGCAGGGCCAGATCTGAAAAAAAAAAAAAAAGGATCAGAAGCACCCACAGGCAAATTAAAACAAATCCAAGCTGACGCACTGTAGTCTGACCTTTATAGAATTTGACTGAGTCAAATACGTAAAATCAATTGTGGACAGACTGCGTCAAACACATCAAACCCGGGCATGGAAAATTAAGCAGCAGATAGTCACATGGCAACTTTTGGGTCAGCTATATCATGCTGTCAGGAAGGCCAGTAAATAAAATTATTTTCGTAAAAATTCATTTAATAACAAATCGACACATGAAGGTGAAAAGATTCCGGAGCCGTGCCTACGTACATGCATGACTGTAACCGACATCAAGTTTTTACTATATGTATAAATAAGCATATGGAGCCATCCGCATAGCGTTTATCTCGCACATCATCACACCTCACTCCTCCATAGCATATAGCTCGACATGGCTTCAAGTAAGGCCTTATTAGCTGTTTGTCTCGTCGTCGTGTTAGGAATTGGGTTCACCGATGCTATTAGGGTGGTAAGGTACAACACCGCCGACGTTGAAACTAGCGCCGGTGGAGGGGGTGCCGGGAGCGGAACCAGCTCCGGCTCCGGTTTCGGCAACAGTTTCGGTAGAAGCGATGCCACTTCCAGCGCTCCCCCATCTCCGACCACTGGTGATGGGCATAGTACAGCATTTGCCAGCTCATTCAGCGACGGCAGCGGCGGCTGGGAAGGCTTCGACCGGGGCGCGTCGGGCTACGGAGCTGGAGGTGCTTCTGGTGCCGCGCATGGCGATTCAGGTAACTCCGACACCAATGGCATAGTAAATGCAAATGGAGGTGGAGGCGGTGGCGGCTCCGGAGGAAGTGTTGGTAACGGTAGAGGATCCGGATCTGGCAGTGGGCATGGAGATGGCCTCGGCAGTAACTCTGGACCCTTTGGGTCGAGCGACATAAACAGCGGTGGAGGCGGGTTTGGAAGCGGCGGTGGTCACGATGGCGGATTCGGCAGTGGTTCTGGTGGCGGATCCGGGAACGTCGTGGGTATGGTTTACGGTATCGGCGACAGCGGACCACAACCATGAAGTCCCTATAGTCCAATAGTCTCAGACTGCACGTTCGTTCCATCTTGTCTGAGTTGAATGTGTTTCTAAATAAGCCTAGAAGCCAGGCATGTAGCAACGACTTATTCTGTATGGCGGCCACAATAATAATCCGGCCATGATGCGTGCAATCGATGTGCTGTCGCACGTACTATTTGTATGCCACAATGATCAGTGTTTCTTTGATGAAGAAGTAATGAGAATATGGATTTCGTTTTTCAGGATAAGAGTTGGTTGCATTGATGTAAGAATTTTTATAGTTTCTTCTAAATTTCATGTTCTTTTTTTAACTTTGGCTAATAATATCTGTAAATAATTATTTAAAATACAAAAAAGGCATATTATGACAGCTTGTTTCATGATAAATCTAATTGCATCACATAAATGTAATCAATTTTATGAATTCGTTGTTTTTTTCTAGTAGATAGAATAGAGTTTCTGCCTTTTTGCATATGGTCCGAGTCACATCATTATTACAACCTCTGGACCAAGCATGTCTAAGATAAAATAGACAAAAGAACACTACAGGGAAAGCCTATATATGCTGCAGCAGCCATTCATTCTAGGTGAAGATGCTTATGGCCACCACCTCCAACGATTTGCATGCTCTAAATGACGTCTTCAATGTAAATGTCCTTGCACAATAGTCTCAAGAGGCATAGCCAATAGGTCGTCATCAATATAACCTGCATTATTGGAGTAATCATTGGTTTCTTATTATTAAAGAAAATATCATTTCAGTTAGCCAAATCGAGCAAAACATGGCAACCCCTCCAACAATGATTAATCTTCTTTTTTTTTCCTTTCCTCATCTTGAGCGTAGCCATCCCCCAGCTATATATGAGTGGGTATTAATAGGTTTGGAAATGCCTGTGGCTAAGTTTATTATGTTCTACCCAGTCTTAGCAAAATGGCAGTCAAAAGTGGTGCATAGTTTCATTTGGTTACGAAAGCTACACTTTGAACTACCTTTCAATTTTGTATTTAGAAGATTGTCCTTGCTTAGAAAGACCACTTTAGAAAGGTTCCAAAAGAAAAGTTTAATATTGAGTGGGAGCTTAATCTTCCATTGGTGCCTTTTAGGCACTTTGGATACAACAACATTGTCTAATACATTGAACGGACGTAGAACATACCATTGCATGTAAGTTCCATCTAATGGAGTTTGTCTCATTAGATAGTCTGGCAGGAGGCAATTTGGAGGCCATGCTGTTCACTCCATTACCTTATTCTTGCCTAATCTTCCCTAGGTGTTTTAGGCGGGAATTTGGTTACAACAACAATGTGTGATACATTGACCAGACTAAGAACGTACCATTGAATGTAAGTTCCATTTAAAGAAGTTTGCCTCATTTGATAGTGTAGCAGAAGACCGCTAGGAGGTCAGGCTCCACTCCAATACCCTATTCTCAATATTGAATGTATTTAGAACATTGAATGTTGTTCCACTCCAATACCCTATTCTCAATACATGGCCGTCTAAAGGTTAGGTTGAGTGGGACACTTAGGGGAAGACATCCTTCACTCTTATTGTTTCTATTTGACTGCATTGTACACTCTTAGCAATGTATTACCCAACCAAGTATCATTTCAAAGTCCAGTGTAACTTCCATTCTCCTTAACTTGGAACGAGCCTCATTTAAAGAATTCTTCTTTAACATTTACTTGGCTAGACAAGAAGCAAGAGTCAATATCCTTTATATTTGTGTCAGAGTTTTTTGCTGAATCATTTATTCGTGAGGGGTCTTTGCCATAAACCATCTTCATTAAGTAGCCTAAAGAGACACTTTTCTAAAAAGCATACTCCCTCCGTTCCAAAATTATCGTCGTCATTGACTTTTTTCGCTACCTTTGACCATTTGTCTTATTCAAAAAATATCATATATTTTTTTATAATTTGTTTTATTACTAAACAAAATTTAAATATAATTTATAACTTTTTATATTTAAACAAATATTTTGAATGAGACGAACGGTCAAAGATGATAAAAAAAGTCAATGATGACAATAATTTTAAAACGGAGGGAGTATGTTTCTTTTTTTCTTTTGGAGATTGGTTATTCTGAGACAACATTACTCTTTATGCTGACAGTATGTCCCATTTCGTAAGGTGCTACTTCAATTTTTTGATGACTACCTACTTCTCAAAAGAATATAGAACAAACAAGTGTGTATAGTCTCCAACTTATTTGCTTCCCCAAAGCCACTCTTGGGAACGATTATTTTCAAACAAGATAGTTGATCAAACATGTCTAATGACAAATTCATATTAACATCATGTTTTGTCTATCATGATCCAGAAAGATAATAATGCCAGCCGCATACTGTAAAATTGACAATTTATCATCTAAAATGCATGAAAGCACCCCATTTATCCAGCCATCCTTCTTGCCTCTTAAAATCATAATTGCCATCATGCCGGGCCCCATGTTGAATCCACCTTATCCGAGCCATTTGTGAGTTTGATTATATGAACCAATATTATTGCTGTCCTTAATACCCTGTGACTACTAGATACAAAGCTCTGTTTCCAGTCGCAACATTGTTTGGAGAGTGTTCTCATTCGCAAAGTTTGTTGCGGAAAGAACCATTTAACTTTGTCATATGCTTTTTTAAACTCAATTTTCAGAATCACTCTAAGTGTTGTTTGTGATAAGTGAACAATTATATCCATTATTGTACCAATCTTATTTGTAGCCACTATATATAGTTAGTGTCTTGATGTTGTCATTAAGTACATATATGGGACGATATTCCTTGACTTTTTTGCATCTCCCTTTTTTGGAAGTAATATGATGATCCAAAAATTCATACCATAAGTACGTAACTTCTCTTCATGAAAATTTTTAAGTGCCATTAGATCATCTTTTATGATTTCTCAAAACACCTGATAGAATTTACGCTATAACAAATATGTTGAACAATGATAGAAATTTAATGACACTTATCGGTTTTCTCATAATTTAGTGTCAGTTTTTTGTCATTACGCCTAGTTTCATCGTTTAGTGATGAAAATGCAGTGACACTTTTAGTTTGCTCACTAAACAAAGATATTGGTAAAGGTTTTCTGTCAGAAACCGGCTTTTGGTCATGTCTGTTGGGAGTTTCCGATCAATAGTGATGAAAATGAACAGTCCCTCTATAGCAACCAGATAGAAGTGGTTTAGGGTTTTGGGACTTTGAGTCTTTCTACATTGTTTTTTGTTTTTGCCAATTGAATACAGTACAAACACAAACACTCACATACTGGCACGAGTCCTCACCTCTATGAATACACACACCCTATCCTTATGAGCGCCTCCGAAAAACTAAACCAGCTTAATCTTGAGATTAACGAAGTCACCATAGGCGGCTCACTATTGACAGGCACGTCGTCTCTCTCAAAGAATAACTAATCATAAATGCAATACTCATATTAAATCTAGAATTTAAAATTAGGTGGGTTGATTTCACCGTAATGAACGTAATTACCTAAGGTAGTTTCGGTTTACATATTTCTACAGTCTTGAGTCTTGAGGAAAAAATCTACGATAGCCGAGAGGCTTGGCGGTGGTGAAGTGGTGCTGGGTCGGCAGGCAGCGGGTGACTACTTGATCGTGTGGTAGTCACAAGATTCTAGAAGCGTCCATAAGGTGGATCGATGTAGGCAAAACTCATTAGCTGTGATTTTGAGAAAAGAGATACTCCCTCCATTCTTAAGTTGTTGTCACCGTTAACTTTTTTTATCAACTTTGATCATTCGTTTTATTCAAAATATTATTTTAAATATATAAAATTTTAAGTTATGCTTTAATTCTATTTGATAATAAAATAAACTATTACAACATATATGACATTATTTAAATTTATTGAATAAGATGAATGGTTAAAGTTAACTAAAAAATCAATGACGATACTCCCTCTGTCCAGGAATATAAGTATTCCTGGATTCCCCATGCAAAATTAGCAGAGATGGTAAAAGACACTGCAGCCCCTCTTCAATAGTCCCACCACGTCAGCAACTCATAAAGAGCACAACACCCCAAGCCAACATTAATTGGTTCAACCACTGAAGTGAAAATTACAACCAGACAATAAAAAGCCATCATGTTCCCGCCATGCACCAAAAAGTCACAAGGAGGCAAAATAGCCGCCAGGACCACACAAATTTGAATCAAAAACACTTTATCACAGGTGAACTATGCTATTCCTATATAAACTGACCCTGTACAATCAACTCACACTTTCCACATTCTTCTGCTTCTCCATCCCTGCTCCTCCATCCCTGCTCTGCCATAGATTTTGATCTCAACTCTTTGCCACTTGAAGGAGGAGATGATGAAGAAGCTGCACGTCAGGAAGTTGCAGGCCAAGCTGAGGAAGCTGAAGCTCAAGATGGTGTTGGCGTCCAGGCTCAAGAAGGTCAAAATCTGCAACGCCTCTGGATCCATGCACTTCCCTTTGATCTGAACAAAGAACAACCAGATGAACAAGCTGCGCTAGATCAGCTAGCGTACTTTACAATACAGATTCAGGTACAAGAACTTGTCTTGTTGTTATTGTTCATTACTCAAAGTTTCAAAATTCTCATTGTTATTCCTTCATCTCAATCAGCTTGCAAGTGTTTCAGTTACTAATTTTTCACAAAATCTCATTTAACTCACCTTGCAGATGAAGATTTGGACGTATATGCTGACCATGTTGATGTTGTTTTTGACTGGGGAATGCAGGAAGCATCAAGTGAAGAAGATGAGCCAGGTATTTCATTATTTCCTATGATTAGTTCTAGTTGTAATCCAAATATTCATTATTTTCTATGACATAATGGCAGGTCATGATGATCACATCCAGTTTGCAAGCAACAACCATCAACAACTTAGTGGCAGAAGGAGGAATTTAACAAAAAATGAGCGTTGGGCAGTTTATGATGCTCTACTTACATTGAGTAACAATGGAGTTTTAAAGAAAGACAGTACCTCAATTGTTGCTGCTAACTTCAACATTAACAGGTCTTATGTCCAATCAATTTGGAGGTTAGCAAAAAAGTGCATAGCAGAAGGTAGACCAGTGGATGTTAGCTCAAAAAGAGCCAAGCATTCTGGGCGTAGGAAGGTTAATATACCTTATGCTCAAATTGCAACAGTTGCACTGAATGAAAGATCTACAATTAGATCTCTTGCTAATGCTATACATGTAAAGAAAAGCACATTGCATAATGCATTTAAAGATGGCAAACTTCGTCGTCATTCAAACATATTGAAGCCGTACCTGAAAGATTCAAATAAAAAGCATCGTCTACAATGGTGTGTGTCTATGCTAGATGTTCCAACTATGCAAAATGAACCCACTTTCATTGATATGCGCAATATTGTGCATATAGATGAGAAATGGTTCAACACAACAAAAAAGAATAAGAGGTTTTACATGCTACCTGATGAGAAAGATCCGTTGAGGACAGTTCAAAATACACATTCAATCAAGAAGGTGATGCTACTAGGAGGTGTTGCAAAGCCTAGATATGATACACAAAGGATGTGCTACTTTGATGGAAAGATAGGCATGTGGCCATTTGTTAGACAGGTCAAGTTCGTGAGAAACTATTTAATTGCTTACAATAAGCTTTTCTATTTCTAACACATCAATTTTTTCCATGTAATAGGAACCGGCACCTAGGAGCAGTGTTAACAGGCCACGAGGGACTTTAGTTACCAAATCAATCAATGTCACACGAGATGTAAGTAGAGCATATCTGATTACAAAGGTTATTCCAGCAATTGTTGCATGTTGTCCTGCGGAAGATGCAGATGAGACCATATGGATTCAACAAGACAATGCCAGAACACATGTAGCTCCAGATGATGAAGCTTTCTTACTAGCTATGCAACAATCTGGCCTAGACATACGTCTTACGAATCAATCCCCTAATTCACCCGACATGAATGTGCTGGATCTTGGATTTTTTGCTTCGCTTCAAGCTATGACATTCCTTAAAAATGCTAAGACCATGGATGAGCTTATTCATAATGTGAAGGAACAATTTAACCGATATGATCCTCGTTTGCTTAATAGGGTGTTCCTAACCCTCCATGGATGCTTCATGGAAGTCATGAAAGTTGGAGGAGGCAACGGGTACAAGATACCACATATGAATAAGGAGGGCCTAGAGTTGGTTGGGATGCTTCCTGATTCTCTAACATGTGACCCCGATCTTTATCATCAAATTATAGAATCACTAGCTAATTGATGTAATCAGTTAATGGTGTGTGTGCAGGAATTATGTATGCAGGAAGGTGATTGTTTTGGCAAATGTAAGCAACATAGTAGTTCAATTGTTCTTTTCAATAATGTAATCAGCATGAAAACATTTATGCAATACTAACCATCAGTAAGTAATGCCATCAGTAACCATGAAAACATCAAGCCATCAATCAAAATACATCCGTGCAATACTAACCATCACTAAGTATGTCAACATCAAAAGACTTAACTACCCATTGCTAAGCAGTTCATCAACAAAAGACAGCACTACTCCTACATCACTAACAAATCATCAGATGCCTACTTCCTTTTACGATACACATAGCTTGCATAGCTTGGAATGTAGAGGATGTGCAAGTCAGTTACCCATTGCTCCTGTGTCTCCAAATCCTCGTTGACGACATACTCCGAGCCTAGCACATCATCCATGCAGGCATTAGCGGCCACATCTGCGGCTTCATCCAACTTGGTGCCATTGAGATCCACGTAGGGGCCATCCACCTTGGGGCTGCGGACCTCAACGTGACCCACCTTGGACGCAGCATCGAGCTCGGCACCAGACGCATCAACCGCGTCGACCACATCATCCATGCCGCCCAAATCCTCCGCTACGGAGTCAGTCACGAGCTCGAAGTCGACCACCGGCAGCACCTGCAATTCGGAACTCACCTCCTCTCCCGAATCAGGGATGAAGTAGAACTCGGACCCGACCCCTTCGAGGGAATCAGGAGTGAAATCGATGCCTCAAACCACAGGGACATCGTCGCTGCTCCTCCTCCAAGTACCGGCACACCCACAAGGACACCAATCGCGGGATCCCAACTCACCGCCGCCCGCCAACTCGCCGTTGTTGCCCAACTTGCCGTCGCCCTGGAACCGGCCGTTAGGCCTCCGCATCTCGTCGTGGCACAATCGCTTCCCCCTCTGCATCTCGCCCTGGAACCGGTCATCGGGCCTCCGCATCTCGCCTGAGTCGCCTCGCGGTCGGATCTGGGAGGGCGTCGTCGATATGGTGAGGAGAGAGAGGCAGAGGACCGACTGTTTTGCGGTGGGGAACGAGCGAGAGGATGAGGACGGGTGGGGGTAGGTGGACATGTGGGCCCGGGCAATACTGTTTGTGGCGGGGCCTACTGACTAAATCCTTATATTGTTGGACAAATGATTTTGGATAGAAGTTCTTATATTTCTAGACGGAGAGAGTAACAATTTAAGAACGGAGGGAGTAAACAAGAAGACGAAGCAGCTCAGTAGATTTCAGTGGAAGAAGATGACTAAAATATTGCACATCTCATATAATATAATTAACTGTATCCCCTAGGCCCTTGTGCTGATGGCTGGAATAATTTGGGACCTGTACCTCAGGGCACAAAACCCAAGCTCGAATCCCGAACCTGAAAAAATCCGAGATGGAACAAAAAAAACCCGAGACCCGTAGAATCGGATGTCATGTCGTGTAGCATAACTGAAAATTCGAAATTAAATAGAGAAATATCGGGTTTCTTGCCTCAGTACCCGAATAGTAGCCCGAACTAGCAGCAGCAGTGCAGCACAGCTGTTCGTCCTCTACTTACAGTCCAGCCCAACATAAATCCTGACCCACACAACAGAAAACACGGCTCCCCGCTCCCCGCGCGGATATGCCTCGCTCGTCGCTTGAGCCTTCCTTGCCTCATGGCCAATGCGCTGTAGACCTGCCTCGTTGTGTCCTCACGCCAGCAACACCGAGCCTCCGCCGCCGGACTTCACGCGGTTGCATGCACGTCGGCCTGCCAAAGTTCCGCCGCCGCTCGCACACACGGATCTCATCGGCAATAAGGCCTCAAATCAATGTGGTGTCATGTGTAGCTGGCGGATCTGGCCCCCAAACGCTCAGAGTGACCTGTACCAAACATTGATGTTATCCTTGGATTAGTAACTTGATCTAGATTATATTTATGTTCTCTACGTCAGTTAATTAAACGCAGGCCAGTTGGAGTTCGATCCAGCGACCAGTGAGAAACGCTGAGCCAAGTGTGTGGAAAGGAATTATATATACAATAATAGGACCAAAACAGATCATTTGGCTTGTTAGTTGTTGCCGCTGACCTGCAGTGATCGGTGGATCAATGGGTCGACCGCACATCACAATAATTAGAAATTTATATTATAGGTAAACAACCAATGGATCGAGCATCTTCCTGGGAGAGAGAAAACCGGATCATGCTCTGGCTGACTTTGTCAAAGTGCACGCGCCGACAACTGAGCTGTAACTTCTCGAGTCTGCACAGTGCACGATCCTGCTTAACACGGGATTTTGGCAAATACATCATATGGAAAAACTCACACTGCTTTTCCATATGAAAACAGTGCTGAAATATTGTGCATGTCTACTCTTGAAGAAAAGCAGATTATAATGATTCGTTGTCCAGCTTGTGTATGTAGAACGCAAGGCTTATTTTTGCATTTGCACGTAACGAAAAAAGAATCACCACTATTTAGTGGTCAAGTAAGTACCACTAATGAAGTTAATTACCACTCAACTTGCGTCAAGATCCAACCTTATGAAGTTACTAGCACTATATCTATAGAACTTTAATTATGTACAATATTACTGTTATATTTTTATCTTTAGAAAGATACAATCTACCGAAGATATAGGCCATGCTAAGCTAAGCCGGTCTCTAGCAATGCCATAACCAAAAACAGCATCTTGGATGGTTGGGTGTATAAGAAACTTTTGGCTAGTGCAAGCTTGTAGGGAGAAACTTTTGACTGTCTAGTTTTAATGAGATCACCTTGCATTAGATATGACGAGTTTTAACTCTTTTCACCTCCAGTTCTTTCACTCTAAGAGATCCACCTTGTAACTTGCATAGTTCCACGCTCACATTCGGAAGATGCTGTTGCCGCATAGCTGTCCATTAGAAGCAGCTTCATCCACCACCCAGGGTTTTCATAACCGTTCGAAACCAGCCGGTAAACCCGGTTCATCGGATAACCGGTCTAGGCCAGTTGCTGGTACTGACCGGTTAACCATGAAAACCAGAATTATTACTATAATAAAATGGTTAACCGAACGGTTGTCCAGGTTTTCTGGTGATTCGTAGCCGTCCGGTTCATCGATTATATAAGAATATTGTGGAATGCAGATATTATATGGAATAAAAAGAATGAATTTGTCTCTGCGTAGTGCTGGCTCCGAGCTCCCCCCCCCCCCCCCCCCCCGCCGGAACGAATTGGGGCATGACCTCATCAATTGTTCTTTTTTTTCTTTGATAAAACGAGCTCTCATCAATTATCGACTTGGTGCTTCAATCAAAGAGGATGAGATGGAGATCTCCAATAAAGTCACGAGAGAAATCGAGGAATAATTCTTTTATCGTTATCAAAAGCAAAGGAAAGAGGAAGAGAGGAAAGAGATATCGATCAGATCCAGGCCATTTGCATCAAGTTCGGAATCGATTCAGGGCATGTGGCTAGACGTTACAAACCCAGCAACAGGGAGGATGTTTGGACTGGGAATCACGGACTAATGGACCGATTTTCTAATCTTTATAATATAGCTAGAACAAAGCACACGATAGTACAAACTGCCTTTTCATCAAATCCACTAAACATTTTGTTTAGAAGGGTTCTAGTAAGTCAAAACTTAGTGTCTTGGCATCGCTTAGTGCTTTCATTGATGATGTAAACCTGTCAGACCACAAAGATTGTTTTAGGTGGGCTTTACATCAAAATGGTTGTTTCTCAGTAAAATCTATGTACTTAGCTATAACCACGACCTAGGCCTTGCTAAGAACTATGAATTTATGGAAGAGCAATATCCCACTAAAGAATAAAATCTTCATGTTGTACTTGTTTAAAGTTGTTACCCTCACTAAAGATAACTTAGCAAGAAAAAACTGGAATGAAAGTACAAAATATTGTTTTTGCGATCTTAGTGAGACCATTCATCACCTTTTTTTTTATTGTGCCATAGCCCGTTTTATGTGGCGGGTTATTTACTGTACTTCAGGAATCTCACCACGTAATAACCTTCAACATAAGTTTTCTGATTGGTGTGTGTGTGGAGGAGAGGGGGGGGGGGATAAAAGATAAAGTGAAAAAACTCATCTGGTGTGGTGTAGTTGGCATGTGGTGGACTCTTTGGTTGAGTCGTAATGATGTAATTTTTAACAAGACCTTGATACCTTCTTTCTTACGGGTAATCTTTAGAGGGACTTATAGGAATCAATGTTGGTCCCTGTTTTTAAAGGAGGAGGAATGTTCATGGATAAAGATGGCTTGCATGTTACTTGAAACTGTGGCTATGAAGATCTTTATCAATAATGGGTGATATTTCTCAAATAGAATAAGGTTTTAATTTCTTTTAATGGATAAAACTTTTATGTTCTTAATTCTGTGGTGTTGTAGTATGGTTGATTCTTTACTTGTAAGAACTTTTTTGTTACATGTATCGGTCGACACAGACAAAAATAAATACTTTCCCTTTTCTGAAAAACCTCACCGAGCCTTGACCTCGCCATCTCAAAATCTTGCTTTCAGGCCCGACGACCACTCATCTATTGGATCACTACGGCAGACGATCGACGCCGTTCGCACCGCCATGCACAGACTGGAGCACCTCCTACCTCGTGGCCCATCGCAGTACCACAAGTGGCGTGTAGGGCCGGGCTCGTCTTCTTCCTAGCGCGAGTGATGACGGACAAGCTCCAATTCGCATACGACCAACACACGGATTGAGATCCTCGGCAGTCACCGAGCCAACAGTCGATGTGTGAGCAGTCGCCCCATCTACCGTCCAATCATATGGAACGAATCCAACGTCCTTTGCTCGCGTTTGGTTTGCGTGTCGCCGTGCCGGGCGTGTCCACCATGGTGGTGGGCCGAGGCTGGCGTGTGCGTGTCCTGCTCGCGTTGTTGCGTGTGCGCGTGTGGCCGCATGGCGTGTGTGTGTGTGTGTGTGTCGCCATGCAAAATTCTGTTGGTTCGAGTGCGCATGGGTCTGCGTAGCAAACTGCCGCTTGCTCGCCAGCGCGCGTGGCGAGTTGCGCACGACGCAGTGCCTTGTGGCCGTGGCGCCGTCGGGTGTTGGGGCGCTCGCGCGGCCGTGGCTTGGTTGGCCTCGACAGGGAGGCGGGAGGCCTCCCCTTGGGCCGTGGTGCTTCTGGGCCGAGTGGCCTCGCAGCCTGCCTGGCTGGGCCGCAGCGTGGAGTGGCTCAGATATGGTGATGTAATTTTGGCCCAGTTGCTAGTAGAGTAGTTTTGGGATCACGAGTCAGTCCTTTTGCATTTTGTCCGTGGACTTAATCCCTCATGGACCAACCCCTGTCAGTCTATGACAGATAGGCCCCATGAGTCAGAGTTGTATCAGAATTGTGAAAATATTTTCTGGAATATTTCTTGAATAATTTCAGAAACCCTTTTATCACCATTTTATCTTGCAAAATATGTCTCTAAGACATAAAGATGTACAAACTTTCAAATGTCCCTTCCGACCCATTCCATGCGTTCAAATTCGATGAAAATCCTCATAAGTTCTCTTTTAAATTCGAGGGAGCTCTTTTCAAAAACCATGGAAATACCTCAAATTATTTTTGCAAAAAGGACCTATCTATTCTCATATCTCCTTCCAATTCTTTAGAGAACAATTTCATTCAAGAGAATGTAAGGGAGTGCTCTGCTATTCCAAGCAACAGACGGTTGAATGAAGGTGGACATCCTCTAGATGTGATTTAGATTAGCCCTCTTTTTTTAACTGTTTAGTGACACATAAGAGAGATGAAGGTAAATGTTATTTATGGCCCCATTACCAATGCAAATATAATGTCCAAATCTTAGGCGGTGAGCCCCTTGTATCGATTAGCAAATCCTTCCTAAGCGTCTTAGGTCAACCTATAGAAGAATTCGAAAACCTACAAAATATGTTCATAATGCACAAAAATGTCGAGACTATCCTACACTTCCATTTGGTTGAGGTCAATGACTTCCAAATCTTGATCGGGGATCCTTTGAATAAGTTGTTCCTTGACGTTGTGACACTAGGAAGTCCTGACATAATAACTGAGAGAGGTTCTTTCTTTGTTCTGATCTTTATATCTCTCCCCGAGGATGAGCCAGTCAATTAAGTGATGGGAACGTTCCTTGTTGACGAGATTGCAGCAGACAGTTGGGACGACTGTTTGAAAGTCTGACTGCTTTGTAGGTTTCCAGTTGCCTTAGAGTCAGAATTGCTTAGAGTGTTCTACTCTAGTGCCTGCTAAAATAGCCAATACGTATCCAATACTAATTCACATAATTTAGTTTTTTATTTCACTCTTTTCTCGATCCATTTGCATGCATGTTGTCAATTCACCTTGCTGGTGGCGACAAAACTACAACTACATCATAGATCCATTCGTGGGCACACTTGGCATGGGTTTCCCATGCAAAAAGTGCTGAAAAAGAATTAGTGCGCGCCTTGGGCGGTGGAGCGGAACTTCGTGTCCTGCACCGCGGATTACAACAAGGGTCAGGCCCTGATATACATGGCTCCATCCACCAACCTGTTTAAGAGCTACCGTCACATGAAGAGCAACACATAAAGAACTATTGTCATCCGGTTGGATGATGTGCAGAAAGGAAATTATATTTCTTTTATCAATATATGTTTTGGGAAAAATCTAGTACAAATAACAAATCCAGTAAAATTATGAAATATTTCATACGAATATAATCATGAACTTCTCAAGGTCCACAAGGTTTATAGGGGAAAGGCATGTTGAATGAATGATGCTTACCTGCTTGTTATCATACCACGGGTACCAAGTAGTCGTAGTTGAAAGGTTCAGAGCATCGATGGAGTATCTTGTTCCTGTCAAGGGCACTACTGCATCCGTATCTCCGCTGGTAAATAAACAAATATCAAAATTTTAATTTTGTTTTAAAGCTACGATGATATTCAAATCAAGGTACTCAGTGGTACGTCCATGAAAAACGGAAGAAATTGCAAAGCCTTCAACTTCACGTTTTGCTTGCCTATGCAACAAACATGGATTGATGTAAAGAAAACGAAATTTTGGTATCTTGAAGGAATCTAACATGAAATTTTAGTACTTCCTGATACTTATGTAGCAATACAGCCCCCCTTGATGAAATCTGAATTCACAGTTTATTATCTCAAAGCAATACATGTCACTACTTAACAGATAACACAATTTTGGTATAATATGCATGCCCGCAAGTTGTCAAACGTCACTACCTTGGACAAGAAGTGGATAAACAAGGCAAGAGGCAGTTCCTTTGAGGGCCCTTGCTATTCTACCGGTAAAAAATAATAGGACCAAAGGGAAGTTGCAGGTCAATAGATCACTAAGTTGTGGAGCATAAGAGAATCTGCAATAATCATTCGGTCAAAGTATTGTGATCGGCACACAATGGCTGCTGGGTTCACGATCTCTTGCTGTGTGTTATGAAAGCTTGTGTGTTCATTCACGATGTCTTGAGGATCCCCAACAACATAGTTCGAGATTAATAAAAGGTAGTGATCTCTGATTATGTCATAACAGATTTTTTACATTTCGACCCGAATTGAACGTGGCATGCCTTATTTAGAGAGTGTGCAATGAGTAAGAAGCTTGCTTAAGTTGTTGACAGAGATTGAAATAGTGCAAATGCTTGTGCAAAGCAACGGACCTGAAAACCCATATCCTGAGGTGGGCTGCAATAAGCTCCTTGTAGATGGGAAGCATGGATCTTGGGGAATCTTCCCAGTGGTCATTTATGGTGTCACTGCCAGTCATTGCATTAGACAAATGAGCTTAACCACACGAAACAAATGTGGCACAATTTCACCAACGAGTAATGCAAAATCCATAAGATCCCATCGTCAGAATTAAAAATCGAATTAATTATGACCCCTCCAATACATTAGAACTTGCAGATTTTAATCAATAATAGTCAGTTTGCTACAATACATAAATGTTTAGGTTTCACTTTGTTATAAAAGTACCACCTCTTTAAGTCATGTGTTTTAATTTCATTGAAACTAGTTTTTTAATATAGTCTCTAGAAATAGTTTTGTAAATAATAGGTGGGGGGAAGTGTTTGGATCCTGATTTTTATAATCTACAAACTAGCTTTTAGATAGTTAACGAGTCTCTACAATCTATTCATTGAGGTGCGGTCGTCCACTTCGTGTCCACAAAGTTAGAGATTGAATTCAAATCGGTTTCGTAACTTCCATATCAAGTACCGAATTAAAAAAATCATAACTTCCTCGTCCGGAGCTCAAATAAGGCAAACTTGGACTCTATCGCGTAGCCCGCGAAAAGTTCTACAACTTTGGTATTCAAAGGAAGTCCAGATCCCGCCGTTTTGATTTCTAAATATGTGATGCAAAAATATTTGTTCTGATTTGAAGTCCTCTACGCAGGTCTCTGTGCGGGACCCATATCTCCTAGCTCTGAAGTTCAAATAATATGATCCACATAAGTTTCTTAAAGGCCTCGACGAGATCTACAATTTTTGTGTTTTAACTTTTCTCATTAGAGCAAGTCTTCAAGTTTAAAATTGCGTTGCAATACAGTGTTATTTCTGGACTGCGTGAATTGATTTTTTTTTTCCTTCTGGATAAAGCTTCTAGAAATCTTTATGCACTGGGCCACGACCTTGGCCTTGTGTTGAGCTTTATGGAGATCCAGAGGTGTCTTGTAGGCGTCATAGTTTTTTGGAAAATCCTCTTTACATGGCGAGTTGGGCTTTATATCGGTACTTCTTATATTTGAGCTTATTTTAATATCATGTCACTTAATTTTATAACATAGCATTTAAACGACACTATATGTGAAAATCATTAATATTAGAGGTTAGAAAATATATTTATAATGAGAATATGGTAAAAAATAGTGAAAAAATTGTTACTTTTGACATATAAAATAGTATACTAAGAAGCACCAACAGTAATACAAATATGATCTTTTATGTAAAAATATCAATAATATTGTATATATCTAATAATTATATTATGTAAATAATTTATATTTAAATCATAAAAAATGTTTTATTTTTTTAAACCCGTAGCAACGCACGGACACTTTGCTAGTTAGAATGAGGCAAAAACCCAGAGTCTAGTTTATAGAAACTCACATAAAAAATTGGATTGTTTGGAGTCTCTAATTTCTAGAAACCTATTTATTAAAAACTAGAGGGATCCAAACAAGACCTTAGTACATACAAAACCGTTGGAAACTAAATATATCCAAGATTGGAACTGCAGGAAAGGCATTGTTATAAATAGCAGACAAGTAAGAACGTAGCGTTTTAAATGGCTTTGGAGGATTGATGTGAGCGTCCACAAACCTGCAGGTGCTCCATGTATAGTTGATGCTGGTGACGTTGGCGTGGAGAGACCGCTGCACCTCCGGCCGGTTATAGTACACCGTGGAGTGCCTTTCGGTGCACGGGTCATACGATCCCCTCATCCACGGCTGCTTGTGTAGTGTGTACAAGAGAAAAAGGAAACAGAAAAAGGTGACGTACGTTAAGAATTTCATCAACAAACTCCTGAATATTCGGATGTCCTTACTACAGGAAGCTTAGAGACGACGTGATGAAGATGCCACTCACGTAGTGCCCCTTTGGCCTCCGGTTTATCGCCGACGACGACTGGTTGCATGTAGGCGTGTAGATGCTGTAGGGATCAATGGCGCCCATCTCTGCCGTGGACTTGTCAAGCGCGGCCTGGCATGGTGGTGACGAGTGCACGACGGAGTCATGAACACAGGTGGCCTTCAGCAGCCGGTAGGTGGCGTCAGAGATTAGCCCGTGGTTCCACCACGATTCGAACGTGCCCACTTGGTCGTGGTAATCGTCCGTCACTGCGTTCCCGACCTGAACAGTGTATCAGGTTAGCTTCGAAACCAATAATCAAAAGGGTAGAGAGGTTTCCTTCTTTATTGAAATGCACAAACTTGGGATTACATTAACACAACATAAAGGATGAGAGCATCGAGGGACTACCATGAAGCCTTTGAAGTTTATGTAAGGTTTCATGACTCCTTTGTTATTCCGGTAGACAAGCTGGGACAATTCTGGAACATAATGCCCTGCCGAATTTATTCAATTTCATGATGCCATTGCAGTGAGCGAGTAAAAGTGGCAACTTGGCACACGAAACACAGTAGAAGAAACAGAAGAGGAGAAAATCAAGAAGTATTGCCTGCGTAGCTCTCGCCAGCGATATAGAAATCCCGGTACTTGTAGTGGGGGAACTTGTCGAACCATTTCATCAAGAAGATGTAAGAGTCGTGAGCTGCATGCAAACCATTATTTTCGCAAATTCGTGAACAACCATAACACAAAAAACACATGTAAAACCGCTTCTGTATATGCAACTGGTGAATTACTGAACCTGTTCTGTTGTCGCCGGAGGTGTAGAGGTCGGAGGTTGTGTTGGTGTAGGAGAACCCCACGCCGGCCGGTGAGTCCAGAAACAGTATGTTGGCCTCTGCAGGGAACACAAAGAGGGTTGCTAATTTTCAGGCGTTTTTGAGCCATAGATATCATATCCAACGATTTTTAATTATTATACAAAAAATCCTATGAAAACAAAATCAAAACACAAAGGAACACAGGATAGATTGAAAGCTTTTAGATGACTGAAAGCTAGGAAATCCAGAATATAAAATGAAACAATCATGCTATTTAATAACACCAGAAACCATAATAACATCGTACACAGGAAGAGATTACCTTTGTTCCACCTGTACTTATTGAGGAACAGCGTCGCACCATCCGGCCGGATGCGAAACGCGCCTAGCTCCTCGGATGCGCCGTACGCCACCGACGAGCACCCAGGCCCGCCGTTCAGCCATAGTACAAGCGGTGCTGGTTGGGCCTTTGCAGGTGCCTCCTGTAGCCAATAGAATAGCGCCCGCCCTGAGCGCTCGTCCACCGTGACATACCCGGAGTACATGGGGAAGTCAACAGCAGGCTGTCCGGGCAGCCGGACTATGCGATCTGCGACATGGCCACTCGCTGCCGCCGCCGTCATCTGAATTAGTGCCAACAACACGGCTAGTAAGACAGAAGTTACAGGGAGACGACTGGGCATCCTTCCAGTTCTCAGGTTTCGATTCATGTCTTCAGCTTTGCACACCTTGATGTGAATTTACAAGATGTACTATATGAATCCTAGTATACTGGAGGTGTAAAGTATCGTGAGTTTAAGTAGAGGAGTTGATGTCATTGTTTGGTGTGGACCGCACGTTTTCTTGATGTTATCTTCTTTTTCCACATTTCAGTTTCTTCGACAGTTTAGACCACGGCAAGCAAAACAAAGACAAGATCGTGACGGCAACAGAGCAGTTACAGAATGGTCACACAATGGAACGCGGTGGACCCTTGCTAACAAGGCTTCTCGATCGGTAAGATGGTTTATCAAAACTCATGTGAATGATTTAGGTGCCGGTGCTTGCAACTTTGGTTTCCCCGTGATAGAAATTACTGAAGAAATTCATGTTCCGATGTCTTTGACTAATTACGCCGTGCACCATGGTGCTGCTTATTACAAAGTATAAACTTTGTAAAATCACTGGACCAATGTTCAAAACGAAGAGGTGTCCAAGACAACACCGAAACTCCAAAAATAAAAATCAGAAAAATGGAAAGCGGTGTACAAGGGTTTGGATAACTGTTCTGTAAGTCAAGCTCATCTATCCTTACTGCTGCTAGAAATAAGCTACAGGGGGGTGCTGCCGGCTTGAATAACTCATTTTTACCATGTATCAAAGTGATCTGAAGGTGATGACATGGAAAAATTTTATAAATTAGTGTAAGATTGGCTTAGTTTTACTTGGCTACGGAGGGTGCTGCAGCCCTTCAGCACGGGGTGCAGCTCCGCCCCCGTGTGCTGATATTTTTTGCTTCAACTTTTGTTGGCAAGAGGTGTCTTCATTAGAAACTCTGTAGTTACGGAATGTGATTAGGAAAGGTATTATATTTTTTGCTTGAATTTCTGTTGTTCCTTGGATCAGTTAAGTACTATTATCCTTCCAGCACTATTGAAGAGTACTACTCTGTCCCAGAATATCGCTTTAGAATTGATCATAAAGTCAAACTATTTTCATTTTGACTAAGTTTATAGAAAAAAGTTATTAACTTTTAGGAGATTACATTAGTGCCGTTAGATTTATCATAAAATCTTTTCTTTTCTTTTCTTTTTTTCTTTTTTTGCAAAATGGCCTATAGCCTAGTGGTTACAAGAGACTCAGTAGTGCCTCAGGTCCTGGGTTCGACTCCTCGTGAGAACGAATTTACTAAGATTTGATGATATTGTGCTTTCAATGATAGATGACGCTCCCATTGACAGTGAGGCCCTAATGATGACTTCGTCAATCTAGAGGATTTGTTGACTCAGTCTTCGAAGATGTTCATAGGGGTAAAAAAAAATCAGTTTTTTAGTATATTTATTTTGTTGTAGATATTGATAATTTTATTTATAAAGTCAGACAAATTTAACTTGTATTGACTTTGACAAATCCTAAATCGAAACTTTTGTGACAGACGACGTATTATTCTGGGTTCTTCCATCAAACCAAACTTCAGATAAGTCATTATTCTTTTTGTTGGTAGAATGAAAGACCGATACAAATTACGGCACCCTCATCGTGTTTTCATCGACAGGTACAAACGACTGATTATTTTTCTGAATGTCGCGTGTCTAAGACAATCAATGAATGCTTGGTTGAATCGATCAGCAATAACTTGATTCATGGATTTTAAACTGATACGGTATCTCTGAATGAGAATCAGCTATGACGTACAACCAGCCTCACCATTTGCTAGGTAACACTACTAGTTCGGTGAGAAGGATATCCTTAGTACCACTTTATCTTCTTATATATTAGCATACAATATCAAAGCATTCTTATCTTTCTTAACATAACAATGCGTTTTTTTTCTGTTGTATTAAGATCGAACAAATGCACATGCACAATAAAAGTGGTAGTTGCATGATTGTTATTACTAATGTATACATCCTGACATCACAAGAATTCGTTGTGTTACTATTTCACCTTATTATTACTGCCAAACAAATGAATAGTAACTAGACCATCGTTCTGTTGTTGGGCGGGCCAGGCATTGGTTTTTCCTTCAAGAAGTATTGTAACAATATGAGTGCTTGTCGTGGGCGATGGAGAGGAACCTCATGCCCGGCGCCATGGACAGTTACCAAGGTCAGGCCCTTGTACACTTGACTCCATCCGCCGACCTATGATAAGGTCATACAGATAAAATCATGCTGTGGTAGTCTGGGAAGGAAGGATATGTGGTGCATATGTGTTAAATTAATATAGTTCATTAAGATATCTTTTTTCTCTGCAACATGGCTAAATATCATTGAGAAATATCCATGATACTCATATGCCCGTGCAGATTCACTAGAATGAAGCTTACCTGTTTGCTGTCATACCATGGATACCAGTTGGTTGTAGTTGGAAGTCCTAGTGCATTAATGGAATACCTTGTTGCAGTGAGGGGGATTATTTGGTCCGTATCACCGCTGCAGAGAAAATTCGGCCATTCCGTAAGTTTTCTATAGAATTATTGAATAAAGTTAGTATAATTATTCCAACATTTTTCTCGTCCTATTTGCCTGTCGCTTTCTCGGTCAAGGTCCCCATATTGGGCAATGTAGACCCAACTAATTAGTCCATGTCATCAATATTGTGTAATGCAAAACCAAAAGAAATGTGCGTTTGAATTGTTGACTCAGATGGAGATATTTGTCTGTTTTTGTGATTAGTTTTCTTGATGACATGTCATAGTGACGCTTAATTCTGTCAAAGAAAATTGTGATTAGTTTGGCAAATTTTTGGCATATGTAAGAACAAGGCGGCAACAGACAACGGGTGGTTCAGTTGTGACTTTCTGCTATCGAAACGCAACAATCTGCAGATGATACAGTGCTTCTTTCAGTCAAAAAAAAAAATGATACAGTGCTTCTTATTGAGTTCTATATAGCCGCATATAGCAGGTAATATCTATATATGCTCTATAGTGATCACTGATCACAAAATCAAAACATTGGAGTTGACCCATAACTTTATGTATCTCCGATCTCGCTTGGTAATGTATGTAGCCGCACCACTTGCAGAAGTTTATTTTTTTACCATAGAATTGTGCGCATGGAAGTAGCTTAGTGAGCCTCTAATGTAGGAACTGCAGGAAACTGTTCACCACATTAAGGAATCGTGAAAATATTTTTTCGAATCGGTCCATAATCACAAAAGTTAGCTACACCTCAACTACCTCCGCATCATACTAGATGTAAATTCTCTTTGCGACCAAAATATTGACGATACACAGTACCTTCTCAGTTTGAAACGTGATAAAAAATTGCAGATCAGCGTGAAACAAACTGACCTGAACACCCATATCCTGAGGCCAGCAGAAATAAGCTCCTTGTAGATAGGAAGCATGGATCTTGGTGCATCTCTCCAGTTAAAATTTATGGTGTCACTGCATTCATACAGAAATATAAATCAGACTACACAAACAGGAACACCATTCTCCAGTTTGAAGGCCTCGATCGGAAACAGGGTTTAAGATATACAGGAAACTATTTTTGTCCGACATATGAAAATTATTTACTGTCTAATGTTTTTTTTCAGTCCCTCCCAAAGTAAGCATCCACATATATATTCACGAACAAACCTGCAGCTCGCCCATGTATAATTTATGCCCACGACGTTGGCGTGGAGAGCCCTCTGCACTTCAGGCCGGTTGTAGTATACCGTTGAGTACCTTTCGACGCAAGGGTCATACGATCCCGTCATCCATGGCTGCATGTGCACGTTCCAACACATGCATAGACGACCAAATGATCAGTGAATAGAAAGGAAAGGCAAAAGATTCGACACAAAGCGTGCGTTACAAACATTATTACGACTGACTCAACCATTGTTTCAAGTCCGAAACGACCAGCGCGTCGCTCGAAGAATAACCATTGCTTTCCACGAAAAGGAAGAAAAAGCTACTATGGCTTGAGAACAGTAAGATACTCTTTTTTTTGTTAGATCAGAACGGTAATATACTCACGTAATGTCCCTTGAGCATCCTGTTCTTTGCCGATGACGATGTCTGGTTGCACGGGGGCGTGTAGATGCTGTACATGTCAATGTTGCCCTGCTCCGTGCTGGCCATGTCAAGCGCGTCGAGACACGCCGAGGACGGGTGCACGAGGGAGTCGTGGATGCAGGATGCCCTCAGCTGCCGATACGTGGAATCGGAGATGATACCGTGGTTCCACCACGACTCGAACGTGCCAATGTAGTCGTTGTAATCGTCGGTCACGGCATTTCCGACCTGAAAACAGTTTGAGGTCACGGTACTGTCAGACGACGGCTCTATAGTAGAATGAATATTGCAGGTTTAGGACGAATATTATAGACAATGTCAAAGGCTAGCTGAAGGCGTTGATCCAAGAAAAAAACAATGGTGAATTTGCATTGAGAGTGTACCATGAAGCCTTTCAAATTTATGACTGGTTTCGACATGCCTTTGTTGTTCCGATAGATGAGCTGAGACAGTTGCGGAACGTAATGCCCTGCCGATGTGGTCTCGTTCATGTTATATCAGTGTTGACGTGATAAATAAATTAGCCAAATGTGTGGCAACAGGAAGGAAAATCCAGCACGAGAAGCTCAGTGGGCTAAAAATAGCAGATTTGGGAGTAGAAAGATTTGCCTGCGTAGCTCTCCCCGGCAATGTAGAAGTCGCGGTACTTGTAGTGTGGGAACTTCTCGAACCATTTCATGAGGAACGTGTGTGACTCGCGAGCTGCGACATTTGCGGAAAGCGTTAGAGGCACGGTAAGCTAGCCAAACAGAAACAGTTGCGTATGCGTAAAAGATTGTGACTGTACCAGTTCTGATATCACCGGAGGTGTACAGGTCGGAGGTACTGTTGGTGTACGAGAATCCGACGCCGGCCGGCGAGTCAAGGAACAGGATGTTCGCCGCTGCAGCGTTTCAGAATTCAAATCTCAGCAGAATTCATCAAACCAGCTGGGCAAATGAGCCTACCTCTGTTCCACCGATGTTTGTTGAGGGTGAGCGTCGCGCCGTCGGCCTGAATCCGGAACGCGCCGAGCTCCTCAGATGCGCCGTACGCCACTGACGAGCATCCAGGCCCACCGTTAAGCCACAGTAGAAGCGGCGCCGGCTGCACTTCCTTAGGCGCCTCCTGCAACCAATAGAACAGCGCCCTCCCGGCGCGCTCGTCTACCGTGACGTACCCCGAGTACATCGCAAAGTCCACGGCTGGCTGCCCTGGCAGCCGGCCTATGCGGTCTTCTGCGTAACCCTGGCCAGTAGTAGCCGACGTTGGCTGGAGGCAGCATGACAGCCCTACTAAGAACACGGCTATCAGTACAGGAGATACAAGCGAACGATCGGTCATCCTGCTCAGCTCTTGGGATACAACTCCCCTGTCCTTGCTCTCTACCTTTGCTGAAAATTGCAAAATTGTAGTGTATGAGTGATGTTTCGTAGTACTGGAAGTGTGAAAGTACAGTGAGTATAAATAGGGGGGTTGATATCTTTGCATGGTTTGGAACGCACGCTTTCCTGATGTTATCTTACTTTCTTCAATTTTCAGTTCATCGATTAATTCGACCAAGACTATCCAAGAAAAGAGGAAGGCTGTGACATCATCAGAGGACTTATGGGATGGTCATAATATTGGTCAAAGGAAGCCGCCGTAGAGATGAAAAAGAAGCTGTGTGCTAGTTTGCTTGCTAACACGGGGAGCCTTTCTAGCCAGTTGGTCTTCATACAATCCCAGTAGGCTTGGGTCAGCTCAACAGCGGTACTACTTAAAGCTAAAATGTTGAGATTACAATAGCTCAGTGTTTGAAGCCCGGGTCTCATGGCAAAAATTATCATAAAAGATTCAAAATACTGCGTGATTGTCAAGCTAGTGCAGATTATGGATGAACAACCTTGGCTACTTTGTGTAATTATTGTGGCATTGCATAAACTAATTACATACCACTGAAATCGTATACACAGCACTACACATTTTATTAACCAATATAAATCAAAGACCAAAATTTTCAATTCCACACCAAAAACTTCTCTATGAAACGTCACATCTATATAATCTGAAAAGGGGACCAAAATTAGCACTCACTGTTGTTTTCTGCATTTCCATATTTTAGTGATTGGGCTTCTTTCGAACCTACAAGCGAAACTAAACCAGTGAATTACAACAAAAAAATCCGGATGAATGAGTTATAACAAAACATATACTGGTATGAAACTACTGTTCAAGATTAATACGCCCATAAAATCCTAATACATATGAAGTAAATAACAGGTAATTTATTTTAGAAAATTATTGTTTAATTGGGTCTTTTATCGATGAAAATATTAAAGTGGCTTTGTATGGGCAAGGATAATTGGGCCTTATATATGCTTTGCCTAGAGCTTCGAAGACATTGGGGGATTAGAAGAACTATTTATTCATTGATCGATTGATTGCCTCGAAATGACTAATATACCTCTGTTTATATAGAGGTAAAGCTGGCCCTAAGTCTAACCAATTGATCCTATCCCTAAATAACTGTTGGGTATTTAACGACAACCGAATAAATCTATAAGCATACGGATACCGAAGTAGCTTTCACCTAGAAGTATTCTAAGGTATCGAATCCACAGGGAATGTGTGTGCCTAATCTTCCATTCTAGTTCGTTCAATGACGCTAAGATAAATGTGGCGTTGGGTAGAGAGGATTTCTAATTGGTATGAGGTCCTTATCAAGGTAAGAGTTCTACTAGGTTACTTGTATTAGATATCCGGTTTTCCCTTATATCCACAGTGCGATTTAGGCCAAGAGCCTACTGCGCAGTCGAATGTGGAGGATTACAAAGGGCAGATAGGGTTATCACCACCTACTGTCTACATCAAATAATTTGTGGACTACGTGATAAGCAAAGATAACCTCCAGCCTAGACACCACGTTTATTCTTTTGACTACTCCCTTAATCTTCACGTCTAATGATGTAAGACTAGGATGTCTAACTAAATAGAGCATTGAGCAAGCAAAACAACTAAGTATAAAACTTACTTAAAAAGAAAACTTAAATAGCAAGAGAGGAATCACGAGGACTTTCTAAATATGGAAAGCATCCGTCGAGGTACAACTATGGAGAAGAGGTGGACAGGCCCACTCCTCCTCCAGACATCCCCTCACTCTCTCTCTATTTTCTACGCACTTTGGTAGCGCTAAGCCTAAAGGAAATGAAGCTATAAACTATATCTTGAGCTGTGTGAAGAGTGGAGCCACTCCCCTCCTTCTATAGAGGCCCAAAGGCGATTTCTGAGGCGGTAACTCTCACCCTAACCGGTATAACAGACCTTAGAAAGACGATAACGAGCAACACGTGCAAGCGGGGGACGAAAGGGCCCACTTTCGTTTCGGCCAAACAGGGGTGTTTGGCCGAACATAAGTCGGTGCCTTTCATACCCCACTTTCTCTGGGCACTGATAGGTGGGTCCCTTTATCGGTTATCCACGTGAGGCCTCATCGAACATCGGTTTTCTCTGTTTGTGGGTCCGTGGATCCTTGTGTTGTGCTGAGATTGACTGGAAGTGTGCTTTCTCCCTTGATGACATGATTTTTCCTCAATTACGTGGGTAAATCACCTGCAAGCAAATATTGACCAATACTTGTGGAATTTATTAGTAATAAAATGCTACCACTATGTTGGTTGTTTACTTTTATAGTTTTATGCAGGTACTGATAGTCAAATTTGACACTTAGTGACCATCAATAATAACCTAATTTGAGGGCTAAGGGTGTGTTTGGTTAGGTTGTGGCTGTGAAAAACAATTGTTGTGAGTTGTGGGTTGTGGAAAAAGTTGTTGTGGGTTGCGAGCTGTGAGAAGGCTGAAAGTCGTTTGGTGAAATAGTTGTGGTTTTTTGGAAACTGACTAGCGGATCGTACATGTCATTCACAGTCCATCCCCACTCAATGTTTTCTCTCTCTCTCTCTCTCTCTCTCTCTCTCTCTCTCTCACACACACACACACACACACACACACACACACACATATATATATATATATATATATATATATATATATATATATATATATATATATATATATATATATATAAGTAGATCCCACTTGTCAGTATCATCTCCTTCCTCCCAAACGCATAGATCGATAGGATGAAGAGGAGCGTCGGTCAAGAGAGGTGGTGGATCAGAGGCACCAGCGGCCGGGGGTGGAAGAGGACCGGCACCACGCTGGTGGGAGAGGAGGAGGTGTGCTGGTAGTCGGGGGTGGATGAGGAGGGGCACCGCATCGGATAAAGGGGAGGAGGAGGGGCGTCATGTCACCGGCATCCGAGGGTGAAGGATGAGCGGCGCTGCACCACCGAGGGTGGAGGGGCGCCGACAGCTGGAGGAGGTGAAGAAGGGGTGCCACATCGTCAAGGGAGGAGGAGGAGGGGCCTGGGGACCAGAGGAGGTAGAGAAGGGGCATCGGTGGTAGGAAGAGGAGGAGGAGCAGGGCCATGGAAGCGTCGGAGAAGATAAAGGAAAGAGAAAGAACAAACCGATACAACATAACCAATGGCAGTGGTAATTTCTTCAAACTTGTGAAAGCCAAAGTCCCAAAAAGCACCTCCTCGGCTGCTTTCAAAAATAAACTAGACAAAAACAATTTTTGGTTGTGACTTTTGTTGAAAGCGCCCCTTTGGTTGGGTGAAAGGACAGAAGGCCTATTGAGAGGGGGGGGGGGGTTTGAATCGGTAGCCGACCACGAATCTAAATACTTTAATTTCACACCACTAGAACTCAACAAGCGTTGCAACCTAAACAGTTCTATTAGGCCAAGACCTTATGCATGTTAGTGTTCATGATGCAAAACAAAACGCGGAAGCTAAACATACTAGCCTATGCAACCCACAAGTCACCCTATCAACTAGAGCACACAAATGCGAAATAGTAAAGAGAGGGTCAAGGAATGCTCATGATTTTTTTCCAAGGTCTCGGAAGGATGGCGCCTTCCCCTACTCCTCGTTGGACCACTCCCGCCGGAGTCCCGGTCCCTCCCGCCACCAAGTGGAGTTCTCGCACACGAGCTTGCAATCACTCTCGGAGTGAAGACATGGTGTGCGTCACCGCTGCCACCAAGGCACAAGCTCGCCTTCCTCGAGAACTTGTCGGACTCCCGGAGCCGGCACGGGCGCTCACTAGCGATGCCCCTTTCACCGGCGGGTTCAAACCGTGTACAAACGTGTGACGGCCTTTAAAACCAATCATGATAGGTTCGATCACTGACACCTAACCGGTCTAGGTCTCACTACAGTCCAAGAGTAACAACCTAGATCACACCCTCAAGAACACCCTAGCCTTAGATGTGCAAGATCGCTCCTTGTTACTCTCACAAGCACTCTCAAGATATCCAATATCCTCTCCTAGTGCTCTCCTCTTTTCCTCTCTTGGATCTTACCAAATGCTCTCAGGTATTCCACTGGCCAAGAGAGGTCTCCAAGACCCCAGCAACAAAGTTATATAGGCTTTCAACCTCAAACTAGTCGTTGCTCCATGAAATCAGCTTTCTGGGCCTACTGACCGGACTGTCCGCTCACTGCCTGACCGGACCGTCTGGTCACTCTTTGGCTCCAACGGCTCTGCCCACTGCTGATCTCCTGCTGACCGGACCGTCTGGTCCATTTCTCTCTCCAGTATAGAAACATTTCAGACTCAGCTTCCTCTCTACCCTGCGCAACTCATACTGACCGGACCGTTCGGTCAGTAGACCGGACCGTCCGGTCACTATGGATCCTGGCACAGACAGACTCCTCTCTACTCGCTGTAAGTTCCAGACATCTTCACCTAGTGACCGTATAGTCCGATCATCATTGACCCCTCTATCCGGTCACTATGTCCAGAAGCTAAAACTTGTCATCTTCGCTTGACTTCGTTTCACGGCTTCTCTGAACAGCTCCTTGGCTTCTCCACTGTCATCTAGTGCCTGTGATTTTACCAAGCAACCTTGCACATCACTGACTAGACATGACCTAACAGAAATGACCTAGACCCCCTTGATAGTCCGGTTTTTCCTATGGACTCAAAGCCCAAACAACTAGACAAGTGTTCCCAACACTTGCTCCATAGCTTGTCCTCAGCTTTGATCCATCTCCATCAACCCTTGGACTCCATCAAGCTCACAAGCCTCCATACTTGTGGTCATTATCATCAATCGCCAAGGCAACCATCATCCATATGATTTATAGTAGAGTTTAGAGATGATTCCTACATAGACAACACTCGTATAGATATTAGCCCATAATTTCATAGTTGTCATCTATCACCAAAACATTCATACCTTAGGGATCCCATCAATGGTCATGAAGCTTACATTGGGCTTTTGCCTTTTTTGAAAAGCCAAAGCCAAAAAAAAAACCCAACCAAACACACTCTAAATAAAGGTGGCCCTACAGTATCTCCGCCACTACATTAGCATGGGCCACTACACTACCAAGACCCATTACATGTTCTTCCCTCCTTTCAAGACAGCTCGTCCTCGAGCTGTGGTGATGGCCACGGTGGAACCCTATACCATGCTCTTGTCATCCTAGCCCCTTTTCCTTCCTCTTTGAGATGCAGCTCACCCTCGAGCTATGAAGCCTTTGTATTGCAATAAATAAATTGATTTCTAAATAAAACCCAAATACCTAAAAATAAGTCTTTTACATCTCGACTTATTTTCTTATTTTGATGGCCATAGTGTAGCTCCCCAAGTAACCACATATTGCAGCAACAAGACAAGGAGAATAGTTCCTCCAGGCTCCCACAAAAAACTCTTAGAATTGTCAGCTCCAACACGTGCAGCAATCTAGCATACTTCTTGGCATCAATGTAAAGGCAGTGGGTGACTAGGAACGGTATTAGATGGTGAAGGAAGGGAGCTCTTCACATTGCTTGATGTCAATGAAGAAGTCATCAATTTCGTAAGGAACCAGCAGGATGCAGTAGATGCATCCTTCTTGACACTACATGCATATTAGTGATTGGCCAGAGAGGACACCAAGATACATTGCACTTTCAATGCATTTCGCAATACTTAAGGCAAGCCATTGGTTGAAGATGTGCATATGGCAATAACAATGCAACAGTAGCCTTCCTCTTCTGTTGTGTCCTCTTCCTCAACAATGGTATTGTTGGGACAGCCAGGAATAGCGAGGTCGAAGGAATAGGCGCCTCTAGCACCTACACAATAATTTGGACCAGCTCCGCTAAACATTCTGTCTTCTTATGTTTTGTTGCAAGCACAACCATAACAGGTTGGGTCAGCACTGTAGCATGGTTGGCAGCTTTCTTTGCTTCTAGTCATGCCGTAAGCTTATCGATCAGTTCTCTAAGGCTCATATCAGAGTAGGATTTTGATGGTAAATTTGCAACATAAGCCACTGGAAGGGATCATTGGCAATCTGATATCAGATGTAATGGGCAAGGATAATTGGGTCTTATATTTTACATACAGCTTGGAAGACATTGGGGAATTATTCTTTATTGATTGGTTGATTACCTACAAATAACTAATAGACCTTTGGTTATATAGAGGTAGAACTGGTCTTAAGCCTAACTAATTGATCATATCCTAAATAATCTAAGTTGATGGCTAAGTAAAGGTGATGCTACACTATCCGAACTGCTACATTACCGTGGCCCGCTATAGTACCAAGGCCCTAATGCCTGCCCATAAAAGGCTTGTACTACATTTAATTAACTTTGATGTGTAAAGTTTTATAAGTAGACCTAATATGTATTTTTGTGTATATCCCACTAGTAAAAAAAATTTGTAGCAACGCATCGTAACCGGTTGTAGTGACAGACTTTATGACTGCTACTACCAACATGTTACTAATTTCGATAAAAAATAGTGACAAGCCAAATGCCCGTCACTAATGACACCCTGATTACATTAAAAAAAATCACCCACATAGCTGACACAAAAAAAGGAAGCACACACCGAGAGGTGCTCGGCCCTGCTGTAAACCCAAGTTTTACATTTGGAAAAAAAAGGAGCACACACCGAGGTGTGATTCTTTGGAAAAAAAAATAAAAATTATAGTCTAATATATGGTGGAAATCTATTTTTGTTGTGTAGGTTTCATCACTTGCGGGTGCGGCCGCACCCGGAGTGATATATATAGCTCTGCCCCTACATGCAATGGCTGGTGCGACTGACAATAACCACGGAAAATTAAGGGCCGTCTGCCATGACAATTTTTTTCTGGTGGGTGGGGGGGGGGGGGATTTTAGGATCTAATATTTTGGTTTTGGGGATTTTTCTTATATAACTTGCAAGCAATGACAGATTCAGGATGGAATTTGGACTCTAAGTAGATAGAAATATAAAGTTGAGTCGATTTTGATTGATGGATTGTGGTATATTTGATTGGAACTTTAGGATTCTTTCCTTTACCGACTCGTACAAAATTTGAAAAGTCTTTGAAGGTAAAAACAGACTCGTACAAAATTTGGAAACTGAACAGACAAGAGTCTTTAAAGGCAGAATAACAGATTGGATTATTTTTGGACAGAACGAACAGAAAGGGGCATAATAAGCTAGAGGCCGCCGCCGCCTTAAATAATAGATACTCCATCCGTTTCAAAATTATTATTATTATTAACTTTTTTTGTTACCTTTGAACATTTGTCTTATTCAAAATATTTTAAAAATTATAATATATTTTTTAATGATTAATTTTATTATTAGATAAATTTAAAATATAATTAATAATTTTATATATTTGAGATAATTTTTTAAATAAGACGAACGGTCAAAGTTCATTAAAAAAAGTTAATAACGATAATAATTTTGAAACGAAGGGAGTAGTAGAGATGGCAAGCAAACTAGTAGTGATGCCAGACTGGTTTCAAGAGGTCGATCTTCTGCTACGTTCCGGCTACCAGTAGCATCTGAGATTCCTTTGAGGAAAAATGGTTGATAAAATCTGAAGGCACATTGAAGGGAAAAATTTTGAGCGCAGGCTTGCCCCGCCCGCATCCCTCATCGACTTCTTGCTTGTGCCGGTGATGCCCTCCTCTGTCTGGCGGCGTGGAGCCTTGTCGCGGCTGGCGGGCGGACGGTCTGGTGGCGACAGAGCGGCTTCCAAAGTGGCCTGGCGGCAGGGACGACGGCGTAGGATCAGAGGTGGACGTTTTGTTCGGAGGCTAAAATTACAAGGCTGCCCTTGTCTACGGGAAAACTACATCCAGTACTTAGTAGGGGCACTAGATACCTGTGATTTTGAGCCGTTAGATGCATCGAGATCAACGATTTAAAATGGTGATAAAATGGTGGTACCTTTAGTACCTCGTATCGTTTGGACATGAGAAAAAGGCTAAATAAATATACCTATTCTTGCAGCCTTTGATTGAGATTTCGATCTTAGGACATCCGGATCAGGCCCTTTTCTAGTTGCCTAGCACTACAACAGAACGATGTAATCCAACGAAAGGTTTATGGGCACTAGAATCCAAATCGCCACCAATTCCATCTCCCTGTTTGACTGAAAGTTATACAAGATTTTTCACGTTTTAATACTCACTACAATCATTTGGAGCTTTCTTATCGAAAAAGCATTATAGCAACCTCTTTCCAAGGAAAACAAAGAATTACAATATGTAGAAACAAAGAAGCCTCACCAAAAACCTCAATCCAATACCTGCAACCACTGCGGTATATTTTACTGCCTTCTATTTTGCAGCAATAGGTCAAAAGCCTCAAAGCCTCAAGCGAAACAAATATATATTATTATCTATGTCAAAAACGAATGGGCTTTAATGATATGAAGCTTTAATAGACCCCACCAGTCCCCTGACCAGCAATCGAAATCTGCATAAATTAGTCATCATATCAAATAGATGAGTAAAAGAAATAATATATAATGATGTGTACAGACTGCAAGGTGAATTAGCAAAATATTTAGCCTGAAGACCATATTAAACTTAGTCCAAAGTCTTTCTGCAGCGTTTTCAGTAGCTGTTGGTTGATGCTGAATATAAGGCCTAACGACTGCTGTGCATCTACATCATTCATAGCCACTGAGGCCGAATGAAGTACGCAACGTTATGTGTGAGCACGGCACGCCATGACTCTACTAGACGCGCTCTGAGCGAACGTGCCAGCCCTGTACAAAACTAGAACGTATGCCGAGCTATCCCGGACATGATGCGACGCAAAAACAGAGAAACAAAGAACGGCATAAGATTAAAAGCACTAAGAGAGAGATGAAATGGATCAACCTGTTCCTTTTTATTGCTAATAAGGGATCAGCATATACTGAACCCATCACATTGAAAACAAAAGAAACAATTACTAAACTCAGTTCAAACAGAGGTACTTATATTACTGTACTGGAACATGTATTGCCCAGCTAACTGTTTTATTGACTTGGTCAGGAGATGACACATTTATTAAAGCAAATGTAGATTTTTTACCACATGGAAAAAGAAATGTACCAGGCAGAGGGGACCAGACAAAGGATGGCTGATCAAAGAATGGACCAGCGCCTCGGCTCGCTTTAATCTTCTTTACATCCACTGAAGACATCAAGAACTCCACATAAATTCCACCATGGTGGTAGGGACCTCCTAATGAGAGGCAATCTGCGCGATCCTCCCTTTCAAATTTGTTTAAGACATGAGCCCGGGAAATTTCAGCACAAATGTTACTTAATCATCATAAAATACGCAAATTAAATAATGTTGTTTTTCACTCACCTCTGACGTACCACTATTTTCGTCCACATATTCAGTTCTTCCAATGACCGAACTCTCCCCTGAAGCCACCTGATGAATGTTGTCTTCAGTTGAAGGCACACCAACTTCTTCTCGTATTACCTGATTGTTTTCGGCGAAATCAAAAAATAATGACGTCGTGCGTGATGCTTCTTCCCGGTTACCCTCTGTAAGTTCTTTTTGATGGCCATCTTCCTCAGCAGAACTAGTTTGAAGCAAGGAAGCACTTGAAGTAGCCACAGTAGAATATTTATTTGCGCTTACAAAATCGACTGGCAACCCTGACATCCCTCTTTCATTGCTGAGATCATGAGTCTCGTCTGAAATACCGAAATTTTTCTTTCCCCTGTCTTCAATGAAGTGATTTTCCCGTTGCTTGTTGGTGCGATCAGTAACCATGTTTTGTGCATCTTGGTGTCCGTCGAAGATACCTTCAGGTAGCTTGTTTACAAAAATGGCATCAGACAAATCTGCTCCGCACTTTACATTGTTTTCTGCTGAATTATCAGAACAGACGACAACCACCGCTCTTGTTTCATACTTGTCAATTAACTCAACTGTTTCAGACGAAGAATAAGCTGGATCTTCTTTTCTATTCGCATTAAATTCTTGTCCAGATTGCAGAGGAACTAGATTTGCTCTGCTGTCAATCTCTTCCACAAACCAATCAACTGGCGTTTCCTGTAGCTGCTCTTTTTCTAAAGAAACGTCTAAATAAGAAACTTCATTGCATTCCTTGCAATTTCTCTCAAAAACCATCACCTCTTCCACGATTTTCTCACAGCTGAAATGCTCTTCATCCTTGGTACAGTTATATGGTGAAGCCATTCTTGACATGTCCAGAGATGCATCGGAGAATACATCAACAACAAACACCTCTTTTATCTCCTTCCCGTCAATACAAGCTTCTGCAATAGCAGAACATCCAGTTCCTTCAGCCACACAATCCGTAGTTGTCTCCTCTTCGTTTCTTGCTTGTTCTTCATTTCTCCGAAGTTCATTGGCATCACTATCTCTCTCTAAACACTCATGGCTGTCGCATTTTCTCAAAAGAGAAGACACAAAATAGACCAAGGTGAACCAGCCAAAACAAACGAGAAAGGCAACCACGGCGAAGAAAAGCACTGGAGGGATCAGCAGATAAGGCAACAGCGAGAAGAGAGGCGGCAATCGGAGAGACGGGAATGCGCGGACCTGGCGCGGGAAGTGGTAGTGGACGTGGAAATGACGGCAGCCCGCCGCTCCTTTCCCTCCTCTTCGTGCTGCCCGGCACAGCCATCTTCTTCTACCACTGCCGAGACTCAAAGCCATGGCAGCTAGACAAGCAAATGGAGAAAGATTCTATATGCGTGGCCTATCTTCAAACCGTTGCTTACTTTTTCCTGCAAAACGCTGAAAGCCGAGAACTCGAACTCAGTAAAAGGCAGACACGGCTTGCTTACTTTCGTGTTTGTTTGTGCAACGCTTTGAACTTTTGTCGTGCAAATGGAGGTGTAGGTGGGGCCCCCCAAGAAGTGCTCGACCTGTTTAGTAGTTGTATTGCCTGAAGGTGTTAAGGTGTCAAAAGCTAATAGGTCAATCCTTTGTTCGGAATAAGATAGATTAGGACAGCTTCAGGAAAAGTAGGCTCTTGGATATCTATCGGCAGCAAGAGTATTCAGAAAGAAAAGAAAGGTGAGCGAACCCATCAGTAGGATCAGATCCTATTGTCGCCACTAGCACCAATAATTCAGAGGTCACCTCTGAGAGGTGTTAATCTTAAGTTGTAGGTGTTAATTCCGTGATCCTACAAATTTTTTTTAGAATCTCGTATAAATGAGTACGTATCTCAATGTAGCCACGTAATTAGTTTTTTGTTTTGATGCAAGCCACGTAATTAGTTAAGCAATTATTAGATTTCTCTTGTTTTAACTTGAGCTCCGGCCAATTCCAATCCATCAAAGCCCCATCCCAATAATCGGAAACTGTTTTTCTTTTTTGAGAGGACAGTACTCGGAAACTCTATCGCACGATGATGGATCATGATCGCGTGACCCATCGCAGTGGTGGCCCATGGAGGTTGCGGTGCATACGATAGCCTCGGGAGAATTTTGGCCTATCCCGTGGGCTGAGGAGATTTCGGCCTGTTCTGAAGGGAATCATTGTATAGTTCTAGACCAATTTTACATATTACTAGCAAAATATCGGTGCGTTGTTATGAACTTTAAACATAAACCTAATAATAGTATCAGTAAGAGAAGCTCAGCATAATTAAAAAAATGCTTGCAATTCAAATTGCTTCTGATCTGATAGTTGACAAGTCTGATGATAATCGTGCAAGCAAGAGATTGTATATAATACATACTTTTCACGTATGAAGAGATCTTTATGTATCAATCTGTTTAATTAACTTTCAAGTGAGGATTGCAAGACAAACTAAACCTCAACGAACTATAAACCCATTATGCAACAAGTGGCAAAAGACATGCTAAAATCGGAGAACTCAACAAATTGATGTTGAATCAGCTCTGATCTGTATTAGTTCGGGAGACAGCGAGGAAGATACCATCCACTGCAAGACCTTTCTTTGCCAGACATCCAGGATCCATGGAGTGGTGGACAGTAGCAGCTGCTGGGGTTGCAGATTGTGTTAGGGATTGCACATAATGTGATTATACTACTGAAATTGTTTTCAGATTAAGCATGACTCACATATTTTTGCTTGCATGTTCTACTACTTAAGTGCGCGACTTGATGGGCCATAATCAATCAAAAGATATATCTAACCTAACTTTCAGTATTGTTATTGCCACCACAAAAGAAAGGCGGTCAATACCCTTCTACATGGATATCGTCATCCTCATTTGTTGGTTCATATGAAAATCAAGAAATGACTGGATCTTCAATAATGTTGCGCCACAACTAGGTGACTCAGGGGAAAAATTCTTTAAAGAACTCTCCCTAGTCATCCTTAGTGCCAAGTGGATCCAACTACATTTGTAACCTAGTTTTAGCTTTTATTTTGTCTTGTTGTTTCTTTGTATTACAACTCTTTTCTGTTTTCTTTATACAAAGAAAGAGTTGTAATACAAAAAAAGCCTAGCTCCTCCAATTTATTTAAAAAAAAAGAAAGGAAACTGGCCGCGTCGCAAGTCGCAACCCACCTGTGGCAGACGGTTTGTAATCCATGGGCGCTCGACACGCGGAAAATCCATCGGCGTTTAGCACCGCGTCGGCGACTCAAAACAAATCCACTTCACTGGTCCCAACTGTCCACGCGCCACCTTGCCCAAAAGCGACGCGGCGATCAAGTAGTCACGGTCTTCTAGATTCTAGAAGCCGTCCGTTTTTTCGCCGCTGATCTGATCTGAATCTTCTTCGCTCGCTTCTCCATTTCCTCCCTCCTCTCCTGAAAAATCCCCCGCCCCGCGTCGTCCTCGCGCGCTTCCCACCGACCACCACCACCGGCGCCATGATCCAGCTGCTGTTCTCGCTGCTGGCCGCGGAGGCGGCTCTGGCGCTGTCGCTGCTCTTCCGGACGCCCGCGCGCCGCCTGGCGCTGTTCGCCGTCGACCGCGCCAAGCGCGGCCGCGGGCCCGTCATGGCCAAGACCGTCGCCGGCACCATGTTCATCGTCCTCGCGTCCAGCGGCTACAGCATCGGCAAGATCCGGAGCCGCTCGGGCGAGCTCGCGCAGCTCACGCCCACCGACCAGGTGCTCGCCAGCCGCCACCTCCTCGAGGCCTCGCTCATGGGTATGCCTCCTTGCCTGCCCCCTCTTCTGCTTTCCTTGTTGGTTCTCGGAACGCGTCGGTCAGCCAAGGAATGTGGATTGTGCGTGCTTCCCATCTTTGGATTTCCCCTGTTTACCAAGAAACATTAAATGCTCGATTTATCTACCGTTGTTCGTGACAAAATGCTCCTCTTTTTTCTCATATACTATAAGAATTGCGCGTCGGAATCTGAATTTATATTTAAGTTATTGACGGCATAATGTCATGGCAAAGCACTTCTCTTCCTTCTGACCCACCTGTTGAGCAGAGAGAAAAGTTGGTCTTTGTGATTAAAAGAATCACCAAGAAAGTGTCAACTGTATGAGCATTACCTACAACATAATGATACTCACCCATATAAAAAATGTGCACCGAAGTTTGAATGTCTTAGTAAATTTCTTGACCGGATAGCGCAAGGTAATTGCCAGTTATTTTTCCAGACAAAAATAAAAGATCAACAGCAGAGCATTGCAGTAGAATTTTTCTAATGAAGTTGTCATCACAGTATTCTATATTTGTGTAATCAAGGCACCCATTTTACACTTTAATGTACCAAACAGCTTGACACAACTTGGACACATGCCTTACAAGTATGAATGAAATACTGGATTTCTTCCTGACATTGGCTGGACACTTCTTGAGGCCAGGATCCTAATAATTGGGAAATTGTGTCAACTGTTTCTAGCAGGCACCCGTTGGGTTCACAAAAATAGGTGGAAATGGGCAAGAGTAGTTTGCGGAGAAATGAATTGTTTTTGTTTCTCATGTTGGGATTTGTACTATATTTACAAATAATATTAGGTCTGAATTTATTGATTGTGCTATGCTAGGTTCTTTTTCCTACAGCTATGCTAGGTCTGAATAATACACGTCAGAAATTGGATTTATAATTGTTGACTGGATAACTTGATGACAATAAACTTTTTTTCTGAAGAAATAATCACCATCAAACCTTCAGCTGCAGGATATTGCAATGAAATTATTGATTTGATATCTTTTCGTTTGTTTATGCTTGATGGATGTCATTATCTATAGTTATTTTTGCTAAGGAAGATGTGGTCATGATGTTGTAAACTTATTAATGTAATCAAGTCAGAATTTATTGAAATCATTTTTTGTTAAAAGCTGAAACAACCATGTGACGTCTTGAAGCAACACTGTCAAATGTGCTGAGAACTTGGAACACATATGGAAAGTATCCAATGAAGTATACATGTCAGTTTGTTTCGAAGAGAGAGAGAGAGAACAATATTTTGATTTGGACACCTTTTGGATACGAGCTCTTCTAGATCCTTCGTACTTTTGTGAAGCGAAGTCGACTTCATTGCTTGATTGAGTAGCTCATCTATGGATGTTATAACTGATTTTATTTGAATAATGTGCTGTTATTATTTTAAGATACAAGTATTGTATGCCTGAGTTTATTTATTATATTAGTCTGTTGTACATCCTTGATCCTTTAAACAACTGACTGTTGTCCTGTAACCTACTGTTTGCCGCTGTTATGTCTAGCAACAAATATTTCAGTCCAAGAGATTCTTTTCTATGGTAAAATCTCTAACAGATTGCATGTGAGTTTTGTCATATCTAATAAGAAATATTTTTTTTTGTTGTGACACATCCTTGTCTGTGCTTCATGACTGCCTTCTAGCAGAGGAGATTTCTAAAATGAGTTTTATATTATTATTTTAATTATATATAATTTGTAGTACCTGTGTTCGCAAAATATGATCATGAATGATCTCTATCTATTGGTGGAATGCATATATCTTAGTCATTATTCCTCACTGTCATGTTCCCATCTCCCATTATGAAGTATTCCCTCTGTTCTTAAATTGATGTCGTTAGGACAACAAATCTAGTTTAAGCAACAATTTAGAAAGAGAGGGACTATATATTATATGTTTTGTCCAAGTCATAAGAAAACAATATTTCGACTAGGTGGAGGTTATGAACTGGGCTTTATATTAGTTTAGTAACCTATCCTTTAAGTTCTGGTGTTCTCAATACGTTATATATATCCTGGTCTGCAGTCGAGAGTTTCTAATCGTCCCTATCTCACTATCTGAACCAATGAGTATATGATGTGCAAATCTATTAGACTCATGGGGGTAAGAGAAAGTGTACTGAAATCCTCTGCATTTACAATGATACACTGAGTTTCTTCCTTCTATTGGCATGAACATCTATGATTGGACCCAGATTTGGTGCCCACTGGCTCGGGCATAGCATATATTGGAGCCGTTAGATTGAGATCTAGGAGCTCATGGCAACCATGTCATTTAACGGCGCTGCCTCCTCTTTTAGTGACCGTGAGCCACCCTCTTACCTTCCCAACGCAACCATGCACACAAGCTGCCCCCTCTCCCCATGCCACGACGGGGTAGGGTCTGGCCGGAGCGCCGCACCTGCGGTCCGCCCAGACCTTACCCTGCCTGCGGCAGCCATGCCAACCTCACGGACCCATACCTACCGTCTACCCCGCCCCCGCCCCCAAGCCTACCCACTGCCATCCTGCCACCCATGGCTCCGGCAGTGCCATTGCCTCCCTGCCACACCGCCTCCGACCGCCCAGTCTGTCCTTCCCAATTTCTAAAGCTGGGGAAAGAGAGGGAACACAAAATCAAAATCCCAGAACCCTAACCTGGTTGCAATCCATTCCACATTGCTGTCAAGCTCTCCCAGCAGTGACGACATTTAGTTGCGGCGAGGAATTTCAAGGTCATTGTCGAGCTGTCTGGCAGCACTTGAGGGGCAGACGGGCAGCGAGGATTGAGGGATTTGGGGGGTGCGAAATGGGCGAGGTAGTTTGAGGTGGAGGACGGGCATTATGTACTCTTGTCTGCAGTTACATTGCACATTGCAGAACAGTTTTTCTTTGAAAGTCATTATGTAATATTGTGCAATCATGCATATTTCTGGACACGTTACATGCATTTTTAGTTTGATTCAAAATCCTGTATGTTTGTTGTTTTACAGGGTATTGTCTATTTCTTGGATTAATTATTGACCGGCTACATCACTACATCAGAGAGATACGGACAATGAAGAAAAACATGGAGGCTATAACAAAGCAGAGCCGAACCTTAGAAGAAGCAAAACATGGAGGCGCTGAGGAGCTTCAAGGATATCAAAAAGAGATTGCCGGTTTGAAGGAACAAGTTGAAGTACTCAAGAGGCAGTCACAAGCAAAAGCAGAGGAACTGAAAACTGCAGAAGCGAATTCTGTGGCTTTAGAAAAACAATCTGAAGGTTTGCTTACTGAGTATGATCGTTTAATTACAGAGAACGAAGAGTTGAGGAAGCAACTGCAGTCAATGGACCGCCACACATCCCATTCTGATGGCAAGAAGAATTCATAAGTCAGCAATTTTGATGTGTGGAGAGTGTTGTGTAAATTTTCTGCTATACAGGTCTTACTGTGTTATAGAGCAGCTGGGTGAAGTATAGGTCGACTCTTGTATTCACTTAAGCAAATATACGTAACAGTGCAGTGGTTGAAAAATATATCGGTGTAAGGATGGAACATCAAATGTGGACGACCTTGTATATCCAAACATTACAAGGGTTGCATTGGTTACTATCTTGTAAGTACTTATTCCTGTAAGAATAACAACATATACTGTTCTTTGTTCCTCCATTTTGCTACTAGAATTGCTAATTCAGATTTCCCAAACCCGGTTTTGGATGGATGGTATAACTGTCAGGGATCCATTGGCAGCAGAGGAACAAGATATGTTCCTTAATTAAGAGCGTGTGCAACCTGGAAAAAAAAAACTGTAGTACATCAGAACAGGGACCTTTCACCTACACTGGTAGCCGCAACCACTGGCGGCGATTCCTTCCTCCCGTGACGACGACGTTTTGTGTCCGGCACGAGGATGTCGAACCCACTGAGCGTCCACTCCGCCTCGGCGTGCTCGCTGACGTAAATCTCCGTGCCAACATCGAGCGACGTCCACCTCCTCCTCGCCGGCGTCGTCCCCGGATCCTGATAGAAATACAGCGCCTGGGACATGGCTCCAACGTCGAGCTCCCACTCCCGGGGATCTCCAACCCACCCTTGCCCCTTCTCCGTCGGGTACCCGAACTCGCCCCACACCGGGTGGGGCACGAGCTGCATGATCTCCTGCGGCTGCGGGTTGCTGTACGCGTCGCAGTATGTGGTGGGCCGCTCGGCGTGCCGCGCGTTCCCGGGTGAGCAGTAGACGTGGTAGGCGGCGTAGGGGAACCGCGCGGCGTCGGAGCGGTGCACGCGCGTGCCGTTCCGGAACGTGTGCCAGGGCGGGCACTCCTCCACGCGCGACGGGGTGCACCAGGACGGCGTGTCCGGGTTGATGATCATCTCGCTGTACCGCGTCACGTCCGTGGCCACGTCGCCGTCGCAGGGCCGGCCGTCGTTCTTCCAGCAGCTGCCCATGTCCAGCAGGTAGAACTGGCTGTTGCCGCCGCCGCCTTTCTGCACCTCGAGTGTCAAACGCACCTTGAAGTCCGGTGACTCCGGTACCTGATGACACAACTTTATTTTTTCAGTAAAAAAAGAAGAAAAAGAAAAAAAGAAAGCCAAAGGGAGCACTTACAATCTTGGTCATGCCTCTGGTGTCGTAGTGATACCCGCCGGAGAATCCTCTAGTGGCGTCGGAGCGCAGGTACAGCATCAGCCACGGGTACTTCCTCGACGTGCGCAGCTTATGGTGGAACGCCCACCCGCCGCTCCCACCCACCTCCTTCTCCCACGTCACCTCGTAATACGACACGTCATCCCTGCTCCCGAGGTCCGTCTCCGCCGCCGCGGCGTCCAGCTCGTAGGTGCCCAACACACCGCCGCGCAGCCACCGGCCCGTGCCGTCCAGCGCCGTGCGGTTGTGGAACACGAGCGGCTGGTTCATGCACCCGGCGCCGCCGGGGCACGGGAACCGCGACGTCTGCGGGAACGGGCGCGCGGGTCGGCCGTTCTCCGGGCAGATGGCGGCCGTCGTGTCGAGGTTGCCGTTCTTGAGCATGACCATCCAGAACTGCCACGGGGACGACGACGGGTCGTCGGCCACCTGGCAAAGCTCGCCGAGGTACACCTCCTTCGCCGCCGCGTAGAGGTCCACGTCGGTGACCGTCGCGTTCGACGCCGCCGTCCCCGGGAACGGGTCGCCCGCGCGGAGGCGGTTGTCGGCGTCGGTCACCTTGTGCGCCACCTCGTACACCGGCTCGCCGTGCTCGTCCACGCTGGTCTCTGCAAAGATTTCACCTTTCCGCTAAATAATCGGATCTTGCAATAACAGATCGCGATGCAGGCGCTGGCCAATTGTTTAACCCAAAATAAAAAAGGTCAGAGGCTCAGAGCAGAGTGGATGAACCAAGATCGAAGCAGTCGGCGCCGCGGGGGCTGCCCATGCCGGGGGCCTCTTCCCCGACCTCGTTGCAGAAGTTCCAGGCCTCCCAGGCCACGCGGAGGCCGTCGCGCCGCATGCCGGGGTCGCCGATGGCGGAGATGTAAGAGCCGCCATGAGTCCTCCTCATGGCATCAGCAGCAGGGATGGAGCACGAGAGGACGGCGATGACGAAGCACGCCGCCATCGGAGGATTGGTTGGGCTGCACCAGCCCATGCGAAGGGTAAAGGTAAGGTTAATGGGGGCGACGGCCACGCCGGCGGGCTCCAGCGTCCGGCCAGTAGTGTGAGTGAAGACAGGACAAGGTGGGTTGTTGGGAAATCGACAAATTGTTGTCGAGCACGGGAAAGCTCAGTGATCAGGCTGTGATGCGTCACGTGTCCAGGGCAACACGCCTGTTTCTGACTCCAGCCGGCGCCGCTCACGGAACAGGTGGTTGTTTCTGTTGTCACTGCTTTTGTTTTGACTTGGCCGGGTGCCGAGCCGGTAAGGATGGGGAAGCAGAATCAATCTAAACTAATAAAGCACAAATGATAAGACCAATTTTATTACCATAGACAGCTATCTATCCAATAATCTGGAGTCTTCGTTTTGTCTAGGTCACCTCCATTCAACCACAAAATATATGTGAACCCAGTACAAACTTTTTACACTCAATCCTTCACAAAATTAACTCATCCTCCACCCCTATCTTGTTTTTTCTTACCTACCTCATAGCTAGCCTCCGCGTGTACCCGCCTGGATTTCACGTCTCTTCTTTGTCTACTTCCTTTCCAGATCTTCTTCCACGCAACCTGGCGCCGCCGCCATCGACTGCACGCATTGGAGCAATTTCCGTGACCGCAAGCGGATGGACTTTGAGATCGGCCACCCTGTCGTTCCCTTCGCCGTAGCTAACGGAGGCGCTGCTCGTGGCTCTGGGAAAGAGTTCTCCTTTTCCGCCACGGCCGTCTCCTCGGTCATGGATCGGCAAGGCCAATCTGGCGTCGAGACCAGTGCATCTGTCGAGGGCAGGCAGCACGTCGTCAAGCAGTTGCTGCTGCTGCTGCATTCTGCTGTTGTATGAGATCTCACCGCATGGATCACGGAGCTGCTGGCACTTACGCGATCCAATGCACTGCCATTCTATTGATGTGAGCATTCGTCATCGAATCGGGGGCAAACAGCATAGTGCTTCTTCGTCTGACACGCTGGACTTCACGGACCACCTTAACGCCCAGCTCGGGACCCAGATAGCTAGAGGTACTTGTATCTGATCCCACTGTTCGTACTTGATCCCTACACCTCGACCGTGAGGCCGTGCGAGTAAAATTATTGTGTGAGTAATTTACACGTGTCACAAAATTTTTGTCCAAAATTGTCCATTCATCCAGTTCTTTAGGGATTGCTTTTGCGATTTGAATGCATGACCCTACTTTGCCGCTGGTTTTCTAGGTCAGCCTTGCAAAACATGGATGTTTAGTAGTAGGTTCTCAGTTCGCAGAATATTTAATTTTAAGTATATGGGCTCACAACAGACTCTAACATCTGAACATCTGACATGGTTTGGATGTAGGTATGTAGTCTGTGACTGATGGCCTTGTGGTGATTCCAGATATGGTGGTGGTGGGGAAGAGACGGTCTCAGGATGACCCCAACATGTCTGATGAAATGCCAAGCAAAAACTACAGTAGGTTGAGTATAAGTCTCCCCATAGTTCATTGTGGCTTAGTTTTAAAATGCATGAACTGAAGTAATAAAGCTTGACTATAGTTCTAACCTTTATGTTCAGGATGCATATCACGTGTATGGTAAAATGCATGAACAAAATGATATGTATATGAACGTTCCTATGACTATGTTCAAGTCCAACCAATTCTCTGACTCTGAATGCAGGTAATGTGAATGTTCCTATGACTATGTTCAAGTCCAACCAATTCTCCGACTCTGAATGCAGATAATGTGAATGTTACTATGATTATGTTCAAGTCCAACCAATTCTCGGACTCTGCATGCAGGTACTTCCTATAAATTATAATTATTAGTAGGCACCAACAGCAAGGATTCAGGTTTGTTTCATTGCGTTAGCATGCATTAGTAAGAAGCTTCTCAGTTTTGAAGGCTTGTTTAGCAGTTTAGCATCTCAATCATTGCTGCAGTTTGATTTTCCCATTTTAGGATTCACTTGACAGTTCTGTAACTTCTTGTACTTGGTGCATCGATTAATAGTACCTCATCATCTCACCTTATTTCAGTTTCCTGTGCGTACTAGCACTTGACTGGATGTTCAGGGTATAACAACTTTTATTGAATGCCGTTCTTCTATTTTTCATATTGCAACCCTACAGATGCCAGAGAAGGGAAACCACTGTTTTTCTATTTTAGCATTACGACCCCACTGATCCTGTGTTTGAGGTTGCCTTGTCATGAGTGTTTTATGTGTAGGTCTGAAAAACCTGTGAGACTCCAGCAGAGAGAAGCTAACACCTCACTGGGCAGTGACAACGAGCACATGGTGAAGCAGCTGAAGCAGAGCGACGGGCAACAGCAACGACATGACGTCCGGATGGGCATCATCATTTTTTGGTGGGATGAGCATTTGATCCAGGTCAACAACTGCATGTGGAGTCCGATCTCTCTCAGGTTTGTAGCAACGTTCATCTCATAGGTAAATAGCAGTGGATTAATCAGTTGGTTGAAAATTCTTATGCCAATCGTAGCCTGGAGCTAATAGGTTGTAGCCCTATGCCAAGGCTTTGCTGCTTGCAAGCTATGTGACCATGCCACATCATCTCATCTCAAGAAATTCAGTTTACCTCTTTAGGATACGGCTGCATGAATCAGTATAGTTATGCAAGTTGTATAAATTTTATCCTTGATTTGTCTGTCTAATCAGTTGTAATGCTTACTTTTCAGGATGATATCATCTTTCATGATGTTATGGGTGCATTTAGAAATCAAACTGTTTGACGTGTTTCACTTTGATTTCAGTGGAAACAGGTAAGTACCCTAGGTTACTCGTCTTCCTAATGAGAATTGTTTGTGAATTGTGATGGTGTAACAAAAGTTTTATATATGCTATTCTATAATAATATATGACCTCAGAACCTGTGTTTATATTGTAGGTTTTTTAACTATGTCTATAATGAAGTTCAGTTAATATCACATATGGTTGAATATTTTAATGATATCTCTATAAGATTGTTTTCTTCCAAATAACATTTTGTGTACTTGTAGACTGAAAACGACAGTTTAACCATGTTTAATTGATTCTATTTCACGTTAATTTGAAATAGCATAATGTGTAAGTGGTATTCTGGTTCTTGAAGATACTTGTGTTTTATTTTGTTTGCTGTTCTGATTATGTTTTCTAAATATTCAAACTTGCTTGCAGTCTTTGCACATGATTTCCTATGAGCCAATGGTAGCATGCAGAGATTGACTTTACAAAATGTACTCAGTTTGCATTAATTTTCTTCTTTCTTAGCTTACAAATTGATTAGTTAAAAAATTACCTGGGCCTATATTTCTAAATGGTCTCATTTATCTAAACTAATAAAGGACGAATGACAGGACCAGTTTTATCATCACAGACAGCTACCTACCCAACGATCTGAAGCCTCCGTTCTGTCTAGGCCATCTCCATCTAACCTGAAAATGTATGTGGACCCAGTACATGTAAAACTTTTTACACTCAATCCTTCACAAAATTCACTCATCCTCCACCCACACTCTATTTTTTCTTACCCACCTCATAGCTAGCCTCCGCGTGTACCTGCTCGGATTTCACGTCTCTTCTCCGTCTACTTCCTTTCCAGATCGTGGTGTCACGCCCTCTGTTCTATCTGCCACCGAGCAACCCTAGCACCCTCCCCGTTGGACTCTACCACCGGGAACTCAGTTGTGCACCGCCCCTGTTGCCTCCTCGCCAGCTACCACCCGATACGCGAAGCACCCCGTCAATCCCAACCACCGCTACCTCATCCGCCCGAGCTTCTTTGATGGCACCTTCCGGACTGCGCTCAACGCAACCGATGACATGCTGGACTGGCCCTATGTCTCTTCCCTCATCTCCTATCTAACCCTCGGCAACCTGGCGCCGCCGCCATCGACTGCACGCGTTGGAGCAATTCCCGTGACCGCAAGCGGATGGACTTTGAGATCGGCCACCCTGTCATTCCCTTCATCGCAGCTAACGGAGGCGCTGCTCGTGGCTCTGGGAAAGAGTTTTCCTTTTCCACCACGGCCGTCTCCTCGGTCATCGATCGGCAAGGCCAATCCAGCGTTGAGACCAGTGCATCTGTCAGGGGAAGCTGGCAGCACGTCGTCAAGCAATTGCTGCTGCTATTGCATTCTGCTGTTGTATGAGATCTCACCGTGTGGATGACGGAGCTGCTGGCACTTACGTGATCCAATGCACCACCGTTCTGTTGATGTGAGCATTCGTCATCGAATCGGGGGCAGACAGCAGAGTACTTCGTCTGACTTGCTAGACTTCACGGACCACCTCAGCGCCCAGCTCGGGACCCAGATAGCTAGAGGTACTTGTATCTGATCCCATTGTTCATACTTGATCTGATGAGTACATCACACCCATGGATACACACAACACTCCAACTAAGATGAAAGTTCATGTGCATCACCTGAATTTATAAGTGAGATCGTTTCTAATGTTTTTATCATGTGGTTTTGAGAATAGATTGCTACCTAATGAATTAATTATTGTTACGAACCATAGAGATGATGATGAGATAGCTGGAGAGATGATTGGAGACGTGATGGGCCAGCAAGGATGTCCAAGCTAAGGTGGAGGCACAATCAAAACTGACTTCGAGTCTGTTTCAGAGCCCAAGACCAGTTTGCACTAAAACGGACGCCCAGTACGCATACGGACATGGATTTGGACGTTTTATATATGCCTGGAAAGATAACAAAAATAACTTTCCAACCCAACCAGTCCCATATCAAAATTCGTCCCGAGCCGTCGGCAATCGCTGAAACAAATCAACTTCCAGAATCTGTCCTGGTGCTGCGACACCGTAATCGGTCTTTGGGCCATATATCGAGTTGAGCCCACTTAGGGCTGCGTCCAGGGGGTCTTGCACGACCCTAGGGTCCTCATATACAGCCGCTGCCTCTTCATTAGGGTTTAGGTTTTGCTTAGATTATTCTGTTGATAACAGTTTTGCCATTTGATCGATTTGTGAGATCCCAACTTGTGAGATTCATCGTATACTAGAAAATTTGGTTGCATTCTTCTTTGTTCTTGATTGTGTTCTTGATTTGTAGGCAACGATAAGCCTTCTCGACGAGGTCAATCGTTCTTGAACGGTTGATAACCAGAGGAGACGTTGTGCTGTGATTTTGGGGTTCAGAATGTGTCATTCAGAAGCCGGATCGATTTATGTATCGCCTCCGCCTTAATCAAGATTATCAGAACCTATCAGAAGATCGGGAACCCTTGTTCACATCAAGTGGTAATCAGAGCTTTAGGTACATCGTTAGGTTCGCCCTTATCCTTGTTATTTTGTTCAATCCTACAGTCCAGAAAATTGCCCTATAAAAATATTTGTTCGTCGTGTTTCCGCTGTCCTACACCCGCCTTGTGCCTTGCAATTTTCAGTTTAGTTTGCTTCTCTGAATTTTAGTCCCTACAAGGTCATTTTGTTGTTGGTCTAGTGCTTGTTCTTTCGTCTTGTTTGAGTCATGTGTGTCCTTGTTCATAGACAATCAAGAAAAAAAATCAGATTGTTGCACACATTAAGAGAATAGTACTACTGAAATTGTGTGCACTAAATATTTATTTAACATCTAGCCTTCTACTTTTTATGTGCAAAGGAAACTTAGAGTGTTTTTCTGTTGCATGTTATTCCTTGAGTCAAGAGATTACTGCACGTTGTTGCATATGAGAATTGTCAGTTCAGTTCTACATGTACATCTATTCCTTACGTAAACAGTGCGAAAAAGAAAGTTCAGGTTTTTTTTCTTTGTGCTATAAAGTTAGCAACTCTTGCTGCAGTTCTATGTCAAAAAAATCACGAAAGAAGTAAAAGGCAAAGAGGTGCTAAAAAAATAAGAAGAAAAAGTCGCACCTATAACAAAAGAAAAAAACAAAAGAAGAAGAGAAAAAAATTCAGAATTGCTTGTAGCCTTTTGTGTCCTTTGTTGAGCCATTTGCTTGCTTGCTTGAACTAGGTCCAAGACAAGTTTAGGCCGGTGACATAGACTAGCTTGGGACTATTATTCAGTTTTACAATTTCTGAATTAAAATTTTGCTAATCCTTGCTACTATAAATTGCCTACCTAGCTCTATATATATCCTTCTAAATAGACACAGAACTTTGGACCCTCGCAATCGTCGGATCACACTCTCCAAAATATCCTCTGTTTTGCTATTAAGAATCTTGTAAGAACTCAGTTAGGTGCTGCCATTTGCTTGTTGAGAGTTTCCACCGTGATCAAACAATAGTGATAGGAAAATATACGCTTGTGTGTTTTCTTATTTTCTATTAACAATGATAGGTTACAACACCGATGGTGATGAGTCGATGGTGTCAAATGAGGTTGATACAGGTGTTATAGTACAATGAGTGCTTAGTTCTCAAATGGAGAAGGTAGAGCAAAATCAAATGATCAACTTGTTTCAGACTCACTTTGTTGTGAAGGATCGACGTTGTCGTGCCATCATTGATGGAGAGAGTAGCCACAATATCGCAAGCTTGGAATTGGTTGAGAAGCTCGGCTTGACCACACAGCCACACCCATGTCCATACTACATCCAATGGGTAAATTCTTGTGGTAAGATAAAGGTAGATAAAATTGCACACATTGAATTTTTTATTGGTTCTTATAAGGATTGTGCAGATTTTGATATAGTGCCTATGCAAGCGTGTCATTTGTTATTGAGTAAGCCTTGGATTTCTACAAATAATGCTTTGCACAATACCATTATTAATAGCTATTCATTTAAATACAATGATAGAAGAGTTACTCTTAAACCTATGTCTGCTGCTGAAATTTTAGAAGAGGATCAACAAAGACTTGAGAGAAGAAAGAACGAACCATTTAGGATAGAATAGGCTATTTCAAATGTTGCAACACTTTCATTAAAATCTGAATTACTAGAGGATGAACATGTTTCCTTGCCTCTTGTTGCTACTAATATATTTCAGCTTCTACACAAAGAAGAGGATAATGAGAAAGATAAAGAACAAATTGTTGTTTCAAGTAAGAACTTTCCTAATGTACTGAATTGTTCTAACAATCTTGTTGTATTGGAACCTTGTCTTGATTTGTCCTTGCCACAAGTTGATTTATCTACTGATCCTTTTGGTAAAGAGAAGTTTTGTGCCACTGCTTCACTTATACCTTTTCCACAACAAATGAATGAGCTTAATGTTTTTGCTTATGATTCACCTACTAGTGCTAAAATAAAACATTTGATTTTAATAACATGTGAAAAGGATGAGCAGAAATTATTGTCTTCTCTAAATACTTTGGGTTATATTGAATTTGATGTTTTTTGTGATCTAAATACCGTAGAGAAACAAATCTTTTCTCAAACTGAATTGCCTTTACTAACAAGAAATAATTTTTATGCTATAGAAAACTATGATCATAGAGGTGTATTTATGGTGCACAAAGTTTATATTTGCTCAAACATGAATCCTCCTTATGTTGTATAACCAAATGATGAACTAGAAAACTGCAATAACAATTACCATGTCGTGTCATGTTTTTCTAGTGTTTTTAAGATCACACATTTTCTATCTTGCCATAAGAGGGAGAATGATGTTCATATTGCTGAGCAAGTTTTCAAAGAGGTCATTAATTTGCATGACATGCCTTCTACTGTAGTTTCACACTGTGATGATAAATTTCATAATGCATATAAATATGAGTTGCATCCCAAGTTTGGGAATAGTTCTATATTTTATATTTCAGATTTGAGACCACTATTGGAAGAAAGGGATGAGATCGAGTCGAGGACGACTCTAATTCAAAAGGGGGAGAATGATGAGTACATCACACCCATGGATACACACAATACTCCAACTAAGATGAAAGTTCATGTGCATCACCTGAATTTACAGGTGAGATCGTTTCTAATGTTTTTATTATGTGGTTTTGAGAATAGATTGCTACCTAATGAATTAATTATTGTTAGAAACCATGGAGATGATGATAAGATAGCTGGGGAGGTGCTTGGAGGCGTGATGGGCCAGCAAGGACGTCCAAGCCAAGGTGGAGGCCCAATCAAAACCGACTTCGAGTCTGTTTCGGTACCCAGGACCAGTCTGTACTAAAATGGACGTCCAGGACGCATACGGACACGGATTTGAACGTTCTATATATTCCTGGATAGATAACGAAAAGACCTTTCCAACCTAACCAGTCCCATATCAAAATTCGTCCCGAGCCGTCGGCAATCACCGAAACAAATCGACTTCCAGAATCTGTCCTGGTGCTGCGACACCGTAATCGGCCTTTGGGCCATGTATCGAGTTGAGCCCACTTAGGGCTGCGTCCAGGAGGTCTTGCACGACCCTAGGATCCTCATATACAGCCGCTGCCTCTTCATTAGGGTTTGGGTTTTTCTTAGATTATTCTGTTGATAACAGTTTCGCTGTTTGATCGGTTTGTGAGACTCCAACTTGTGAGATTCATCGTATACTTGCAAATTTGGTTACATTTTTCTTTGTTTTTGCTTGTGTTCTTGATTTGCAGGAAAGGATAAGCCTTCTCGGTGAGTTCAATCGTTCTTGAATAGTTGATAACCAGAGGAGACGTTGTGCTGTGATTGCGAGGTTCAGAACGTGTCGTTTAGAAGCCGGATCAATTTGTGTATCACCTCCGCCTTAATCAAGATTATCAGAACCTATCAGAAGATCAGGAACCCTTGTTCACATCATGATCCCTGCACCTCGACCGTGAGGTCGTGCGAGTAAAATTATTGTGTGAGTAATTTACACGTGTCACAAAATTTTTGTCCAAAATTATCCATTCATCCAGTTCTTTAGGGATTGCTTTTGCGATTTCAATGCATGACCCTACTTTGCCGCTGGTTTTCTAGGTCAGCCTTGCAAAACATGGATGTTTAGTAGTCGGTTCTCACTTTGCACAATATTCAATTTCAAGTATATGGGCTCACAGCAGTGACTCTAACATCTGAACATCTGACATGGTTTGGATGTAGGTATGTAGTCTGTGACTGATGGCCTTGTGGTGATTCCAGATATGGTGGTGGTGGGGAAGAGACAGTCTCAGGATGACCCCAACATGTCTGATGAAATGCCAAGCAAAAACTACAGTAGGTTGAGTATAAGTCTCCCCATAGTTCATTGTGGCTCAGTTTTAAAATGCATGAACTGAAGTAATAAAGCTTGGCATATAGAAATGTATTAGAATAAGGAGTGAGAGTGAGTGGTAGAAGTTTGGGAGGGAGCCGGGGATGTCGGCTCCTTCTCCACCTTGTGCCTCGGGGATTATTCTGCACCAAGAGTAGAGTCCTCGTCCTTCGGCCAGATAACATGTAGACATTCTTTTGTTCATTTAATCATTGAAGCTTTCTTTATTTATATCTTGTTTTTGGGTTCTTAGTTCATGTTAGATAAAGTCTTTTGTTTTATTTGACTATGGTTACTCTGCCTTTAGTTAACAAGGTTAGAGTAGTAATTGTAAGTGTATACGTGGTGTATAGACTTATAATTATCTAAGTTTGCTCCCAACCCCACGGGCCGTGTGATCAGTAGTTAGGTGGTGACAGCACTGAGCTATCCTCTGTATTCCACGACGTTCGGGTTGGGCTCGTAGGCATTGATGGTAGTTTTAGCCGAGGTCCCTTCTCATCCCTTTCTGTACCTCGGATGACTATGCCCCGAAGTAAACAAAAGTAAATATTGGAGTCTGATGATTATTTGGATATAAGTTGTCACATGAAGCCAAGGCTGGAGGACCCTCTCAACCCGTTGTTATCCTTCTCTTTTGTTCACTAGAATTGGATTAGGATAGAATTTCACTTCTCGTTCCCCGTGGATTTGATACCTTGGAATACTCCCGGGTGAAGGCTACATCGACATCCGTACGCTTGCGGATTTCTCTATTAGGCATAAGGATCGCCAACAGCCAGCGAGCCACTGCTGCTAGATCCGCCCGCCAGCCAGCGAGCCACCGCTGCTGCCCATGGCTGAGCCCGCATCAGATCCATCATGGGTGGAGGGGAAGAGGGGCGCACCGGATCCCGTTGCCATGGCCACCCGCCATGACCGCCGCTCGCCATGGCCGCTAGCCCGTCACGGCATGCCATGGCCGCCTGCCCGCTGCACCACGCCATGGTCACCCGCCCGCTGCCGCTGGGTTGGAGGACGGGAGGTGACGGCGTGACCGGATCTGGCCGCCCGCCCGCCGTGGCCGTGTTGGTGGAGGAGGGGAGAGGGGCGGCTAGGGTGGAGGAGAGGAGGGGAGGCGGCGGCGTGGCCGGATCTGGCCGCCCGCCCACCATGGTCGCGTTGATGGAGGAGGGGAGAGAGGCGGTTGGGGTGGAGGGGGGAGGGGCGGCTGGGGTGGAGGAGAATGTGACATGGGCTAGGGTTTTAGGAGAGGTCGCGTTTTATGTGTACCTGTTGGGCCAAAAATAAAAATAAATAGGCTGGGCTGTTTTTTAGCTGCGGTTCACATTGTCAACCGCAGCTAAAAATCACGATGTGAACCACAACTAGAAATTGATTTTTAGCTGTGGTTCACGTTGTCAATCACTGCTAAAAATCATTTATCCACTGTAGTGGTGGATTTCTTTTAATCTGCCGCTACGAGATTTTTTATACCGTCGCTATAGGCTATTTTTGTGGTAGTGTATGCTATAATAATTACTATAAGCACTATGAGCAGTTTGGCAGAATAAACACTTTTATTAATATAAATATTTTAACCATGAGTCCTGTCAAATACGCCCTTAGTTTGGATGCTTACTGAATAACAACAGAAAGGTGTGGTACTGTATTAGCATCGGTTCTGTGTCGATATGACAAAGTACGGACTTGTTAAGAAATTAACTTTGAATATTTGTTTTTTGATAATGATCTTTTTCTAAAAATAATATCGAACTTGGACTCTGGTTCAATAATTTCGCACACCTATACTCACTCTATTTCAAAAAGAATGTCTTTTAGCTCTTTCTAGTTTTTTCTGAAAAAGTGTCTCGCTCATTCTAGCTTTATCTCTCACACCTACATCTCCCCGCTTTCAGTGCACCAACTTCTTCTACATCTTCTTGTTTCCGTGTCAAGGCCAAAGTGAGGGAATAGTTCAACAATTTTGAAACCCGTATCAAAGATTTACTAGAGAGCCATTAACAAATCTCATGTATGGAATAAAAGATAAATGCAAGGACTTCAACGTAGAAGGAATAATAATGTCATAGATTTCAATACTGTGATACTCGAGTGGTAATGTATAACCACTTCAAATAATCCATATGCAAGTTGCATACAAGTATTTATCATTGTTATCAAACAAGTATTTATCATTTACGACTTACTCTATGCATATATCTCAGATCATTTACTGCGCATAGTCGCAGAAACCGTAGCTGCACTTCTTGTTGCACTGGTTGAAGCACTTGCCGCAGTTGTCCTTGTCCGAGAGCAGGTCGACACAGCGGCCGCCGCAGCACACGCGGCCATGCTTGCACAGCTTGTTGCAGCCGCCGCAGTGGTCAACGCTGGCAACGACGTCCACGCACTGGCCGTCGCAGCAGCTTGGTCCAGGGCTTCCCGGCGCCAGGCAGACGGCGGCAGATTTTTTGGAGCACTCGTACGAAGGCAGGGGCAGTTTATAGACATTGGTGTTAGCGAGCAGGAAACGGCTCCTCCTTGCTTGGCGACCAGAGGAAGTTGCTTCGGCAGCTGAGAACATGACAACAGCTCCGACAGCCAGCGCCATGAACAGAACCAAGGAGAATTTTGCCATGATAATTGAGAGCTGCAATGGAAGTGAAAAGCTGTTCGACTTCAAGCGCGTGGTTCCCTCTGTTGAATGAGTGTGAGTTGTATGTGCTATCGTGGTGGGATTTCTGCGACGACGAATGACACTTATATAGAATATAGGAGATCGGAGAAGGTCAGCCGCTAATAATAAACTCATATTCGGTTGTTGACTTATGATGGAAATGAGACTTCAAAGCATGGTAATGAACCAGCTGATTGCCGGACACAGCTTGCAATGGTGTGCCATGCAATTTCGTGTCCGAATAATTGCCGCCCTCACATGGTTGTTACTGATATTATGGCTGCTAAACAATGGATCCTTCATACCAGGGAAACATAGGATAAAAAAAAAACATGACCATGAACCTTGCGCAGTGTACGTGGAATGCCATGGCACGATGGCTTCCATTTTACACCCGCAGAGAGGTGCACGCCTTGGTTGCATTTATAAGCAAGATGAGGCGCAGAAGCATATATGATTCATCGTACCTAGCGTGTATATTCCCGGAGATTCATGCGGGCATGCTTGAACAAACAAATGCAAAATAATAATAATAATGATGGGCTAGGAATGCACTGAACTTATACCCGGCTTACCATGTTATTATAACATTGGAAGGAATCGACATGTTGCTTTGTACAGCATAGATATAATTATGGAAAAAGATTTCTTAGTTCTCAGTTAATTGAGATTCTACACTTCTCTCAGTCATATTTTCTGAACAAAACAAATATATACCAATGACACTTCTTTCTATTGAAGATGAAACTTTTTATTATTGAAGTTGGAACATATAGTAATAATTTATTTCAAACTATTTTCTCTTTAGAGATGGAACTTTGTTCCAATAAGGCTGAAATAATTTCTTAATGAAGGTGGAACATATTGTATATATACGTGGAACTCTTTTTCCTTATTACTAAAATTTTTCCTTATTGAAAGATGAAACCTTTTACATTATAAATCTGAAACTTGCCTGATATGCATATGGATCCTTTTTATATGAAGATAGAACTGAGTTTTATTGAGTGAGACATAGACAAAAGCTCAGTTGCCTGAAGATGAGACACACGTATAAAAATCCATTATATTAGTTTTACGCCCATCTTTTTAGGCAGTGACTTATTTCGCCCTGTCATGATCATAGATAAATCTATAAGCATACGGATACTGATATAGCACTTTACCTAGGAGTATTCCAGGTTATCGAATTTTAGGGAATATGTGTGCACCAATCTTCTATACTAGTCCGTCCAAGGACAACAAGAATATGGTAGGTAGAGGGTAGAGAGTATTCCTACGGTCAAGGATCCTATAAACAAAAAGGTTTGCTCGGTCTATAATTGCTTACTTCAGGCACCGACTTAACCCTGCATCCACAGGCGACTCCAGCCAACAGCTCTACGACGTACCCGAACATGGAGGTTTACTAAGGCCGGATAGGGCTGTCACCACCTACCGACTACCTTTACAAAACGTGGGGCACGTGACAAACAAAAGTAACCTCTAGTCTAGACACCACGTCTACACTATCGATTACTATCAAAGTCTCAGTATCACGCTTATAGAAGACTAAGATACTCTAACTAAATAGAGTGATGATCCCGTAAGCAATAAAGGAAAAAACTTACTTAAATAGGAAACTTAAATACCCAAGAGGAATCATAAATACTTACTTGAAAACAAAAGCATCCGTCGAGATACAAGCGTGGGGAAGATCACTGACAAGCCCGACGCTTCCTCGATTACTATCAAAGCCTTTCGAGTGGTGCTCTAAATCTTCTTCTTGTGTGTGTTGGAGTGGAGGCACTCCCCTCCTTATATAGGGCCCAAAGGCGGTTCCTTGAGGCAGTAACTCCCGCCCTAAGGGGGATAACCGACATAGGAAAAGCAGCGGGGAACTGTCAGAGCAAGATGGGCCCCATTGGGCGCACTCCACCTTCAGTCTAATAAGGCCCTTCGGTCTAACAAGAGTGGGGCACAATGGCCCCCACCTTGCTCTGGGTCACTGGTTCGTGGGCCCTCTTGTCCCCTGACATCGTGAGGCGGTGAGTTGAGTCGGTTTCCTCCTGTAGGTGGGCCATTTGATCCTTGTGCTTGACTATGATTGGCCGGAAGTGTGTTTTCTCCTCTAATTTCTTGTGCTTTCTCTCTAATATATGGATAAATCACCTGCATACAAATATTCACCAACACTTGTGAAACTTGTTAGTAATAAACTCGTACCACTATGTTGGTTAATTCTTTTATATGTTTTATGCAGGAATTTTGACAGTTGGATTTGGCATTTAAGGACCGTTAACAAACATGATGAGGACATCACTCCTATGGATACACACAACACTCCTCCAAATCTGGACTTGCAAGGTCCAATGACTAGAGCTCGTGCACGACGACTAAATTTAGAGGTGAGCTCGTTCCTACGTTCTTCGCTATATGTTACTTTTGAGAATGGTTTGCTACCTAATGATTATTTTATGATTAGAAACCATGGAGAGGACCAGGAGATGATGGGAGAAGGAGTTGGGAACGTGGAGGACCAGCAAGGGCTTGGAAGCCAAAGTGGAGGCCCAATCAAAACCGACTTCGAGTCTGTTTCGGGGCCTAGGACCAATCTGTACTAAAACAGTCGCCCAGGACGCATACGGACTCGGATTTCGACGTTCTACATATGCACGGAAAGATAAGGAGAAGACCTTTCCAATGCCACCGGCCTCATGTCAAAATTCATCCGGAGTCATCGGGAATCATCAAAACAAGAGAGAGTCCGGAATCTGTGTCGGTGCTGCGTCGCCTATTTTTGGCCTTTGGGCTTTGTATCTAGTTGAGCCGGCGCGTCCAGAGGGTTTTGCACGACCCTAGGGTCTTTATATACAGCCGCCATCGCACCATTAGGGTTCGGGTTTTGCTTAGATCAATTCTGTTTATAAACAGTTTCGCCGTTCATCGGTTTGTGAGACCCCAACTTCGAGAGTTTAATCATACATCTGCAATTGTGTTGCATTCTTCGTTGTTCTTGCTTGTGTTCTTGATTCGCAGGCAGGGATTAGCCTTCTCGGCGAGGTCAATCGTCTTTTGGACGGTTGATAACCAGAGGAGACGTCGTGTTGCGATTGCGGGGTTTAGAACGTGCTGTTCTGAAGCCGGATCGATTTGTGTGTCGCCTCCGACCAAATCAACTTACCAAGAACCTTTCGGAAGATCGGGAACCCTTGTTCACATCAAGTGGTAATCAGAGCTTCAGGTGCACCGTCAGGTTCACACTACCCTTTAGTTTTGTTTTCGTGTTCTTCCTATCGTCCACAGAAAATACCAAAAAAAATTTCCCCGCCCATAACCACGTGTTTAGCCTTTGCATATTTCAATTTCAGAGTCCGTAGTGTTGAGTTTGTGCCCTAGTTCTTGTTTAGTCGCTGGTTTAGTTTGTGTTTTTGTCGTCAGTAGTGTTTCCCTTGCAACCCTAGCCGCCATCCCCTTCACCATCCGCGGTTTTGTCGGCTTTGTGTGCTAGGGTTGATTGATCAACACGCCCACCCTAATCCCACCCTAAACCCACCCTCACCACCTCGGACCAATTTTCATAAATTCCACTTTCCGCTGCATCCACCTCGCCAAAAAAAAAAATCCCTACCCGACCCCAAGCCCGACTCGGATTTCACTCAAACCACCGGGTTCTTCAAAACCGATTCCGACACCCCTTCGGTAAAACAGGCATAACTTTTCGCTCGGTTGTTCGTTTTGGCTGAAATTTTTACAGGAGATTCTTGACGAAAAGTTCAAAAAAAATCGGGAAGATAAAGAAAAAATTCATTCAAGTTGAAACCCGACGTTTTCTGAAACTTCAGGATTTTCTGTAGGCCACGTCCTAGCTCGGTTTGAGCTGAATTTTTTTGTGGTTTCTCCCTGTTTGCTAGTGAGTTGGAAAAAAATATCAAAAAAATAAAATCAAAAAAAAGAAATTTGGGATTCCTACTAGTGCTCCATCTAGCCCCCTGGAATTTCTGAGTTTGGCTGTTTTACACTAAGCCCCTGTTATCGACTGTGTCCCTTTGTCTCCTTGTTTCTTCTTTGCTACCACTACTGTTCTAGGACATAGTTAGACCAGCAACTAGGGACAAGTTACTTGGGCACTTATTCAGCTTTACTATCTGTTTTTGATTTGTGTGCCACTCATATATACATATTTGGCCTTCCTAGCTCTACATACTTCTTCTGGACAGCACATAGGTTATTTGGTAACCCTTGCAATCGTGAAACACTTCTCCCTGGTATCCTTCGCTTTGTTGTTTTCAGAACTTTGTAAGAGCTTTGCAAGAAGCTTACTTTTGCTGTGTTGAGAGGCACCACTGCTTAGTAGTTTTGTAGGGATAACCTTCACTTTTTGTTTCCTGTTTTGGTGTTTCTGATGTCAGGAAGCGATGGGGAGGGTGCTTCACCCTCAAAATTGGATGAGTGCGTGAGCCAAAATCAGTTACAGAAGGCTTTGCAGGCGGTTCAGAGTGATTTGGCAGAGACGATCACCAGGGCCGTCACCGACGCCGTCACCAAGCTTCACCTGGGAGAAAGCATTGAGCGGTTGGATAAGAGAGTCTCTAAGCTAACCGATCAGGTTGTCGAATTGGAGACCGCTCACAAGACCAACAACAATAACAACAACACCAACACCAACAACGACACCAACAACGACGTTGAAGACGATCATGATGAAGCAACGGTGTATAAGGCTGATGGCACCGTCGATAGGTCAGCTACAAGGACCGCAAGGTTACGACGCCGTTTGCAACGTAACCCTCAAGGTATGGGTGGTTTCCACAACCACAACCGTCGCACACAAGGTAACTATGCTCCAGATGATCCGTATGCTAAAATTAAGTTTTCAATTCCTTCGTTTTCGGGTCAATACGATGGTGATGCTTACCTTGATTGGGAAATGACGGTAGAACAAAAATTTAATGCCCACCTTGTTCCTGAACAACATAGAGTTAGACAAGCCACTAGTGAGTTTAAGGACTTTGCTATTGTTTGGTGGAGTGGTCTAGCTGCTGAAACCGATTTGCCTACTACTTGGGAAGAACTTAAGGTAGAAATGCATGATCGTTTTGTTCCTCCTTCTTTTTATAGAGAAATTCGTAATAAACTGCAGCGTTTAGATCAAGGAGATAAAACTGTTCAGCAGTATTTTAGTGAGCTTCAGAAGGGTTTGATTCGTTGTGCTGTGGTTGAAAAAGTAGAGGATCAGATTTGCCGCTTTTATTCTGGTTTGAGAAAAGAAATTCAGGACATCCTTGATTACAAAGAATTTTATACCCTCAACCAGTGTTTCTAGTATGCTATGCTTGCAGAGAAAGAATCACAGGGACTTTTCCAGGCTTTTGAGGAGTACAGCAAGTCCAGGAATTTCTACCCACCACGGCCGACGGGGACTTCGGGGCTGCCCAAGCCATCTTTCCGGCCGCCCCCACCAGCTACTGTTGTTTCTGCAGCACCAAGATCAGCCCCTGCCCCTTCTACGCGCTCAGGTAAAAATTCTGTGCAGGTACCGGCTAGTACTGCCTCCTCTGTTGCTTCGACGGGACGCACTACAGGGATTCAGTGCCACCGCTGCCATGGTCTTGGCCATGTGCAGAAAGATTGCCCAAGTCGGCGGGCATATGTGGCGACAGATGATGGCGGTTACATGAGCACCTCCGATGTGGAGGATGAGGAGGAGGATGTCGCTGCCACCAGCGGTGACCTCGTCCTTGGAGGCGGAGATACCACGGGCTATATGAATATTATTGTGTAGCGTGTGCTTAGCACACAAGTCCAGCAGCCCGAGATGATGCAGCGACATAACTTGTTCCAGATTTTCTTCGTCATCAAGAACCGTCGGGCACGTGTCATCATTGATGGAGGAAGCTGCACAATTTGGTGAGTTCTGATGTGGTTAAGAAGCTTGATTTGACCACACGCCCACATCGACATCCATACTACATTCAGTGGTTAAATGACTCTGGAAAAGCTAAGGTAACACAAACTTGCAGAGTTCCTTTTTCCATTGGTTCCTATGTCGATTCTGTTGATTGTGATGTTGTACCCATGCAAGCTTGTTCACTTTTATTGGGTAGACCTTGGGAATTTGATAATGATGCTGTACACCATGGTAAAAGTAATAAGTACACTTTTATGCATAAAGGAACTAAAATTACTTTGTTACCAATGACCCCTGCTGAAATTGTACAAGCTGATTTAGAACGAGCTGCTAGTTTGAAAAATAAAAGCCCTGAAATTCAGCAACCTGTTAATTCTGCTTCTACACCAAGTAATGTTAATGATTCTTCAAGTTCTAAGGGTGCTGCAATTAAATTACAAGGTCGTGCATGTCTTGCCACAAAATCTGAGCTTGCTGAAATTTCTACTGATGATATTTGCTATGCTTTGATATGCAAACAAGCCTTGTTTTCGCTTGGTGATATTGCTTCTAGTGCTTTGCCTCCTGCTGTCACTAACCTTTTGCAGGAGTATGAGGATGTTTTCCCAGCTGAGATACCCCCGGGATTGCCACCTTTGAGAGGGATTGAGCATCAAATTGATTTGATTCCTGGTGCTACTTTGCCAAACCGTGCTGCTTATAGGACCAACCCTGAGGAGACTAAGGAGATACAACGACAAGTCCAAGACCTTTTGGATCGTGGGTATGTTCGTCAATCACTTAGTCCTTGTGCTGTTCCTGTACTTTTGGTTCCTAAGAAAGATGGTTCTTTGCGTATGTGTGTAGATTATAGAGCCATTAATAACATTAGTATTAGGTATCGTCATCCTATTCCTAGGCTAGACGACATGCTTGATGAGTTATGTGGTGCTATAATTTTCACTAAAATTGATTTGCGTAGTGGCTACCATCAAATTAGAATGAAACTTGGAGATGAATGGAAAACAGCTTTCAAAACCAAATTCGGGTTGTATGAGTGGTTAGTAATGCCTTTTGGGTTAACTAATGCACCCAGTACTTTCATGCGTTTGATGAATGAGGTTTTAAGATCTTTTATTGGCAAATTTGTGGTTGTTTACTTTGATGATATCTTGATTTATAGCAAATCCATGGATGATCATATGATTCATTTGCGTGCTGTTTTTGATGCTTTGCGAGTTGCACGTTTATTTGGTAACCTTGAGAAGTGCACCTTTTGCATGGATCGAGTCTCTTTTCTTGGCTATGTTGTGACTCCACAGGGAATTGAGGTGGATGAGGCGAAGATTGAAGCCATAAAGAGCTGGCCTGTACCAAAAACTATCACACAGGTGTGGAGTTTTCTTGGTCTTGCAGGTTTCTACCGCCGCTTTGTCAAAGATTTCAGCACCATTGCTGCACCATTGCATGAGTTGACAAAGAAGGGCATTGACTTCCATTTTGCTAAGGTACATCATGAGTCTTTTGATGCTTTGAAGGACAAACTTACACATGCACCATTGCTGCAATTACCCAATTTTGATAAGACTTTTGAGCTTGAATGTGATGCTAGTGGTATAGGCATTGGTGGTGTTTTGATGCAAGATGGTAAACCTGTTGCATACTTTAGTGAGAAAATTACTGGGCCTGTTTTGAATTATTCCACGTATGATAAGGAACTATATGCACTTGTACGTTCTTTAGAGACGTGGCGTCATTATTTGTTGCCCAAAGAATTTGTTATTCATTCTGATCATGAATCACTTAAGTATATTCGTTCTCAATGCAATTTGAACCGTAGACATGCTAAATGGGTTGAGTTTATTGAGTCTTTTCCTTATATTATTAAACATAAGAAAGGAAAGGATAATGTGATTGCTGATGCTTTATCTTGGCGATATACTTTGTTGTCTCAACTTGATTGTAGAATTTTTGGACTTGAGGCAATTAAAGAACAATATGTTGCTGATGTTGATTTTAAAGATGTATTGCTGCACTGTAAACAAGGTCGTGCTTGGCACAAATTTGTGTTGAATGATGGATTCTTGTTTAGAGCTAACCGCCTATGCATTCCAGTTGGTTCCGTTCGTCTTTTGTTGTTGCAGGAGGCGCATGGAGGTGGATTGATGGGTCATTTTGGTGCTAAGAAGACAGAGGATATTTTGGCCACACACTTCTTTTGGCCAAGGATGAGGAAAGATGTTGAGCGTTTTGTTGCTCGCTGCACTACATGTCAAAAAGCTAAGTCTCGATTGAATCCACATGGTTTATACATGCCACTTCCTGTTCCTTCTATTTCTTGGGCGGATATTTCTATGGACTTTATTTTAGGACTGCCTAGGACTAAGAGGGGGAGCGATAGCATTTTTGTTGTCATGGATCGTTTTTCCAAGATGGCACACTTTATATCATGTCATAAAACTGATGATGCTAGTTATATTGCTGATCTTTTTTTCAAAGAAATTGTACGTTTGCATGGTATGCCTTCTACTATTGTTTCAGATTGTGATGCAAAATTCTTGAGTCATTTTTGGCGCACGCTTTGGAATAAGTTGGGTACAAAGTTGTTATTTTCTACAACTTGTCATCCACAAACTGATGGACAAACTGAGGTTGTGAACCGCACTTTGGGTACTATGTTGCGAGCTATTTTGAAGAAAAATTTGAAGCAATGGGAAGAATGCTTACCTCATGTTGAGTTTGCTTATAATCGGGCAACACATTCTACTACCAAGGTAAGTCCATTCAAGGTAGTGTATGGTTTTGATCCCCGTACTCCACTTGATATACTTCCTCTACCTATTAATGAGAGAGTTCATATTGATGCTAAGGAGCGTGCTGAATTTATTTTGCAAATGCATAAGACCACTAGACTTAGCATTGAAAAGATGAATGAAAAGTATAAAATTGCTGGTAGTAAGGGAAGAAAGGAAGTAAAGCTTGATGTAGGAGATTTAGTGTGGTTACACTTAAGGAAGGATAGATTTCCAGAATTGAGAAAGTCTAAACTAATGACTAGAGCTGATGGTCCATTCAAAATAATAGAGAAGATTAATGATAATGCATACAAACTTGAGTTGCCTCCCGAGTTCGGGGTTAGTCCTACTTTTAACATTTCAGATTTGAAACCATACTTGGGAGAAGAGAATGAGCTTGAGTCGAGGACGACTCCACTTCAAGAGGGGGAGGATGATGAGGACATCACTCCTATGGATACACACAACACTCCTCCAAATCTGGACTTGCAAGGTCCAATGACTAGAGCTCGTGCACGACGACTAAATTTAGAGGTGAGCTCGTTCCTACGTTCTTCGCTATATGTTACTTTTGAGAATGGTTTGCTACCTAATGATTATTTTATGATTAGAAACCATGGAGAGGACCAGGAGATGATGGGAGAAGGAGTTGGGAACGTGGAGGACCAGCAAGGGCTTGGAAGCCAAAGTGGAGGCCCAATCAAAACCGACTTCGAGTCTGTTTCGGGGCCCAGGACCAATCTGTACTAAAACAGTCGCCCAGGACGCATACGGACTCGGATTGGGACGTTCTACATATGCACGGAAAGATAAGGAGAAGACCTTTCCAATGCCACCGGCCTCATGTCAAAATTCATCCGGAGTCATCGGGAATCATCAAAACAAGAGAGAGTCCAGAATCTGTGTCGGTGCTGCGTCGCCTATTTTTGGCCTTTGGGCTTTGTATCTAGTTGAGCCCAATTAGGGGCGCGTCCAGAGGGTTTTGCACGACCCTAGGGTCTTTATATACAGCCGCCACCGCACCATTAGGGTTTGGGTTTTGCTTAGATCAATTCTGTTCATAAACAGTTTCGCCGTTCATCGGTTTGTGAGACCCCAACTTCGAGAGTTTAATCATACATCTGCAATTGTGTTGCATTCTTCGTTGTTCTTGCTTGTGTTCTTGATTCGCAGGCAGGGATTAGCCTTCTCGGCGAGGTCAATCGTCTTTTGGACGGTTGATAACCAGAGGAGACGTCGTGTTGCGATTGCGGGGTTTAGAACGTGCTGTTCTGAAGCCGGATCGATTTGTGTGTCGCCTCCGACCAAATCAACTTACCAAGAACCTTTCGGAAGATCGGGAACCCTTGTTCACATCAAAACACCCCCACACTTAGCCTTTGCTCGTCCTCGAGTAAAGGAATGGAGACTAAGATGGATCATAACTTCTTTTGATACAAGACTAGCATGCAAATTATTCCAAATCATACCTGCAGCCATGAACTTTAAAGTGTCTATCACATCCCCTTGGGTTGTTAAAGAATCGAATGGTGTTGACTCTAGTCATCTTCACTCCTTCTGTTGAGTAACTTGGGTTTTACAAGATTTTCAAAAAACAAATCATGACCATTCTCCTCAAATGATTCTCTTAGATCACTCAATATGTATGTGGTTCCTCACCAAGGCATTTGACTTGCCTCTTTTCATCCTACCTCTAAATATGGATTATGTGGAGCTCAGGGTAGGGGGATAAAGAAGGCATACTTATGTCTCATATATCACTAAGTGAAAAACCGGATCCACGAAGAAACACAAGTTACAAATTGTGATCAAGCATGTGCACATCTATGGATGGAGGATAGTGGGTACTCCTTTTTATATCCTCCTTCTCTTTTATTTGAGAACATGGGCTATCTCTCTTTCTCTTTTTTTTTTATTTTATACTTGACAACCCATGTCTCTTTTTGCAAATAAAATTGGAGAGGGAGTTCCTCATGGCGGAGCACTTTATTTTGTGGATGGATGATGAATATGGGTGATGCTATCTTCTGGTACAGAAGAGTAGCATATGGAAGGAGATGGATGGTGAAGATAGATGAATACTCCTTTATGTGTAAACTTTCTTTCTTTAAAATGATATTGGGCATGGCTATTTCTTTTCTTGATTCTTTTTTTATATCCTGCTCCAAGATGAGAGCACGTTTTTTTTTTCGATAGCCATGGCTTCTACAAAAACAATTGAGAGAAAGAGAGTCAAAACAGGATAATCATGGAGTATTTCTTTTGGTGGATGGGTGGATGATGATGATGGAAATGCTACCTTCCAATGTAGAAGATTAGCATGTGAAGGAAATGTGCACATGATCATGATCAATAAAACATAAACAAGCATCTCACTAGGATCACAAGAAGTTGATAAAGTTTAATGAAACAACAAGCAGGATTTGCATAAGGTTTTCAATAAAACTATCATATGGCTTTGGTAGGAATTTCACATCATTGAGGAGAGGGCGATTCATTTTTTTAAAAGAAAATTCCCAAGCACTATAAGCATAAGAACAAGATTTTTTTCATCACACCATATCTCATAAGTCAACTATTTAGGTGACATGCTTTTCTAAAGATATAGTTCACAAGTAGCAAGTAAAGAACTAGGAATAAGGAGCATACAAGTCAATCAAAGAGAAGCATGATGATGAGCGATCATAAGATTTGATTTTAGTTTTCAAGTTAAATTTATTGATATATTCATGAATAGTTTGATTTAACTTGGAGATTAGGAGGATAGGGTAGAGTGTGCGAACCGTTGCTATTGAATTGGTGGAGGCCGATAGGCACCATGGCTAAGTCTACTGCCCATGTAGGTTGGTTGACCTTGCTTGGAGCCCGATTGGCTCACCCTTTCTCATGTTGGTTCAAGTGATGATGTGCAATGTGTTTGTGGGAGGCCTTGTGTTGTTGGTGCATTGAAAGTCCTAAAGGCCTCCCCCACACTTGCTCTTGTACCTGGCTGCTTTATTTTAAAAAAAAGGGTGAAAAGGAAAAGGGAATCTACCGGCTTTATGGCCCGATAGAGTCAGAACTTTTTTTATTATTATTATTTTCATTTTTTTAGCAAGGCATAAATGCAATAATTAGCAACACTTCTAAACCAAGACAAAAAAATTGGTAAGAATAACACGCTCTATGATATTCTTACAAAACTCCCCCACGCTTGGATATTTATATCACGATATGCTGAAAATCAAGTGTGTAGTGTTGCAGCCTTCTTGTAGTGGGTTCTGTCACCAAAAGTAAAGTTGATGCAGCTCCCATGTTCTCAGGTACAGAATGACCATTATTTTTTTTTAAATCTCAACCTGAAATGGTTAGTGACTGTTGGTCGTAGTTACGCACCCACTTATATACTGCAAGAGGACGGTATACAATTGTAGCATATTTTCCCTTAGAGTATTCCAAGGTTTAATCAAATCCATAAAGACCAATGGGAATTAAGCAAAGTAATAAATAAAAGATCTAATTAAGCTTCTAAAGATGAGGCTGTTTAGTCGGTGGGTTGGAGGTGTGCCGATCGGCTCATAGAGCGTGCCGATCTACACAGAGGCTATTGTGTAGGAAATATGATGGTTGCAGAGCAGGACATAGGTGGCATGTTTTAGCGAGTAACCAGATAATCTACTAGTTGAGTTCACAAGAGTGAAGTATTACTATTAGCGTCATAAACGGAATTACTTGGTAGAATAGGCCATGAGCGATCGATGAAGAGATTTTTCCGGGGTCTCCTGTCATGAGCAGTCCCCGTAATCTAGTCTACGACTTCTTTCTACATGTATTTCTACAAGTAATGCTGATTCAATACAAGATCCTGAATATTATCCTAATCACCATGATTAAGATAACAATCTAAGTACTTAACCTTTGTACTAAGTAATGATAAAGCACATGAAAGAATCATCAAAACCTGTTTACCCAAATATCCAAAACCATTCATCAATATAATAGATATAACTTCAATACAATACATAGTACATGATTCATCACCATCTAGTAGGCCTACCTTGATGGATCACCTTAAGCACCAGTGGTTCTTGAACGTCCAAGCCTACAATCTTTCAATCATTGACTTGGGTAGGTTAGCCAAGCTAAACCTAGCAACTAGAGATGTGAAGAATGAGGCAATGCCTTGGTGGCTCTAACTCACGCGTTCTGTTCTCGCTCTGGCAGCGTCTGCCACCTAGTTTAGGGTTTACAAGTATTTATAAGGGTCTAGGTCGAATAGAGTCAGTTTGTTGGGAAAAGGCTCGGGTGCCGATTGGCGCGGGCGTGCTGGTCGACACACTCTGTGTCTGGCCTGAGTTGTCTTCTATGTCGGTTCCCAAGCCTCCTGTAGCTTCCATGTAGGTCCCCTCATTAGATTCCTTCGAAGTAAAGTCCTGTATTGCACATTCAAGATCTTGGAGTTTCCTGTTATCTCTTCATGAAGCATATCTCCAAGATTTATGCGAATATCTTCCTTCTAGAAGATCCCGAGGAGTGGACCAGCTTTCATCAGCCCAAAATACCCATGTGCCGATCGGAACGCAGGCCGTGCCGGTCGGCACCTGGTCCTTCTCTGCTATAATACATCTCTTCTGGATTCAAGTCTACTAAAAATGTCCCAAATTATTGTCTTTTCACCTGTTTCTGCAATAATTCTCCAGAACAACAATTGTACAAATATTTCACTTTTTTCAGGGGTTAGTGGCCTATAACAATGATATTTAAGCTCTAAACAAGGCACTTGTGATGCATAAAATGGTATGCTAACTAGCATCAACAACGACCAAAAATGCCCAAAAGCAAACATAACCTAAAAACATAATCTTGCTTTTATTGAAGAAAAAGGGAAATAAATGATATTCCGAGCCATCTTCTGGCAGTGCTTTGTTTATGGTCAGAAGCTTGACCACGAGGACTTCATATTGCAGTTATCATTGGCGATGTAGTTCTCAGTTCACCGCCAATTCTTGATTTGCCATTGAAGTTCTAGCTTCAAGGTTAGTTCCAAAGTGCAACTATGAGATTTGCAATGTTTACGATAAACAAAAGCATCTACAACCATCCTTCTAAACGTCTTGCTAATGAGGCTCTTGAGGTAGTCCTCGTAGGTGTGCTTAGCACAAAGGTAGGCTGACTCTAGAGATTCATTAAATGAACATGTAACCTGAGGGTTTTCAAGAGAGAAGCTCTGATGCTCCTCTATTGAGTCTGCTCCTTGTTGACGGCTGTTAAGTAACATTTTCAACCGTCAACTATACTCAAATAAAGGAGAATTTGGCATTTCATACACGCATGCTTTAGCACAATAATATAGTTCCACTTGTACTTGGAGAACTTTGTGCATGCAGGAGGAAATGTGAAGGAAACACCTCAAAAGGCAAGAAAACACATTTTCGACCAATCAGAGAGTGCCACATGGACGTCACACGGATTGAAGGGCCCATTTTCAGCACTTAACCGACGTAACTCCCTGCAATACCGCGCAAACCAACGTCAGGGCCCACAGGACAGCCACCTGGAGAAAGCACAGGCCAGGAGGGGCCACCCCCAGGTCGGCCGACCTGGTCAGGTCGGCCGACCCAGCCGGGCACCCTCTCCGCCTGGGCTTCCACGTGTTGGCTCCTCCGCGACTCCTGATGACGGTTTGACATGCCTTCCGTGGCGGTTACTCTCCCTTGCCGACCTATTGAGGCTATAAATAGGAGGGTGTGCCTTCACACTCAACACACACCACAAGAAGCATTTCTCTCTTGCTAGTAGTAGTTCTTGGAGTTTTAGTGGAGTTAGGCTGAGTCTAGAGCTCTCTAGTCCCAAGTCTTCACTTGGAATTGGTATGGCTCTTGTATCTTTTCCCTTTTGTAAGACTTTGCTCTTATCAATATATATATCTTTTCTATATAGTTGTGCTTGGGTCATGAGTTTCTTGTTTGATATTGTGATCCATATATGTGATAGTATAGTCTACTTGTGTGATAGTAGTTTATATTTATTATACTACTATTGTCATGCTAGTTATATACCGTCACTATAGTCTAGTTTATATGTTATAGTCTCTATGCTTAGTTTTAGCTGATAAAGTATAGCATGGGTTTGGTGATCGTATTCGTACGGTAGCTCTGCCTCGTTAATAGTAATCGCGGAGGGGCAGAGTGCTCTTTGGTCATGCAAGTATGGTACTTGGGTGACTGATTTGCATCAATTATTCGTTAGTCTACTGGTTCGTTGAGGTAGGCGGCAGGTGGTGACAGCCCTGTCCGTTCTTTGAAATCCTCCCCGCTAGGCTAGTGCGTAGGCTCTTGGCGGAAGTCGCCTGTGGATGCAGGGGTAAGTCCGTGCCTGAAGTGCTATACTATTGACTGCTGAACCTGAGTGTGGGTCTGTATGTATTCTACTTAGGCTATGCAACTGTATAGGAATGTATAGTAGGAGTAGCTTAGCCTAGTCTTTCCTCCACTAGACTTTATTTATTTAGTAGGAATCTTCTGTGTGTGTCACACTACCCAGTTATTATCATGTACCCGCCTGTCTTGGTTAGATATCCTTGCTAATTGTTAACATGATCTTATATGTTAGTAACGCTTCTTGATCATACCCTTCCTTTGGGATAAACAAATACGATACCCTGAATACTTCCGGGTGAAATGCTACAGCGGTATTCTCCGTGCGCTTGCGGATTTTACCTACTTGACTCTGGGACATATTAGTGAACCGTTTCTGGCCCCGTGCCGGGAATGATTTATTAATATGGCTTAGCAAAAGTCAACAAGCATTTCTGGCGCCGTTGCCGGGGAAGGCGTATGATTAAGAAAAATTACTAATGTATATAGTAGTGTTGCAATTATTAAGGCTATCTCCTAGGCAGGCTAACCTTGCTTTGTTTTCTGCATTTTGTATGAAAACAGGGTAGTGTATGACTGGTTTCGACTTGCCGACAAACTTCACTGAAGATCCTGAATCACTCCTGAGAAGGACACGAGCCAGGCTCACCCCTCCTCGTAAGGAGACTCGGCCAATCGAACCTGTCATTCCCGCACCATCAAGCTCTGAGCAAATGGCCGACAAGACCCTCCGCGAGTTCTCCGCTCCCTCCGCTGCCAACATCCCTACGGGACCAGCTGGCAATGTGGGAGATGCGAACTTCGAGATCAAGACCGGTCTCATCACCATGGTGCAGGCTAGCCCATTCTGTGGGAAAGCCAATGAGGACGCTAGTGCTCATCTCCAGCAATTCCTGGAGATTTGCAACACGTTCAAAATGAAGGACGTCACCCCCGACGCTGTTCGCCTTCGACTGTTCCCGTTCTCTCTCCTTGGGAGAGCGAGACAGTGGTTCTACGCAAACCCTGAAGCTGTGAACACTTGGGAGAAGTGTTCAGCTGCGTTCCTTGCAAAGTTCTTCCCGCTGGGCAAGACCAATGCCCTCCGCGGAAGAATCTCAAGCTTCCAGCAGGAGTCGAAGGAGTCGATTCCTGAGGCATGGGAGAGGCTCCAGGAGTACATCCTGGCATGTCCCCACCACGGGATGGATGATTGGCTGATCATCCAGAACTTCTACAACGGGCTTACTCCGTCGGCCCGCGACCACCTCGACGCTGCTGCTGGTGGAGCCTTCTTCTCGCTCACTGTAAGCAAGGCAAAAGCTTTGATCGAGAAGATGGTGTCCAACCAAGGTTGGAATGAAGAACGCCTCCAACCTCGCCAGCGAGGCATGCACTCCGTCAAGGAGGTTGACATGCTCGCCGCCAAGATTGACCTTCTCATGAAGAAGATGGACGACCAAGCCAATGGAGAAGTGAAAGCCCTAGATGCTCGGATGAATTGCGAGGTCTGTGGCAACACGGGACACTCGGGCAATGACTGCCCTGAGACCCGTGAGGACGTAACGTTCATGGGCAACAACAACAACAACGGCTACCGTCCACAAGGAGGTCAAAGTTGGGGTCCACCACGTCCCAACTACCAAGGAGGTAACTCTGGCAACTTCTCTGGTTTTAATTCCAGTTATAATCAGCCCTCCTTGAAAGATCTTGTGCTTGGTCAAGCTAAGGTTAATGATAACATCAGTAAAAAGCTTGCCACCACTGATAGGACTCTTGAGAGCATCCACACTAAGATAGAGGGTGTTTCCTCTGCTCTCAAGAATCAGCTGAGCTTTAATAAAATGATAGAAACCCAATTAGCTCAGTTAGCTGCTGCTGTTCCTACTGCTGAGTCGGGGAAAATCCCGGGGCAACCCGAGACCCCCTTAGAAAATGTTAATGCGGTTACCACGAGAGGAGGTAAGTCCACTCGAGATCCGCCATACCCTAACCATGCAGGAAAGGACACATCAGCTGAGAAGCCGGCAGAAGAAGAAGAACTGCCGCCCAGGAAAACGGCCCCACATGAGTTCTATGACACGAACCTCATGCCGTTTCCCGAAAGAAGAAGGAAGCCCACCGTGGACGAGCAGTTCACACGCTTCGTTGAGGTAATCCAGAAGCTGCACATCAACGTGCCCTTGCTGGATGCGATACAAGTACCCACGTACGCTCGCTACCTCAAGGATCTTATCAGCAACAAGCGCCCACTACCGACCACAGAAATTGTCAAGCTGACGGAAGAGTGTAGCGCTGCTATACTCAACCGACTTCCTGAGAAGAAGAAAGATCCAGGGTGTCCCACGATCACCTGCTCGATCGGGACACAGAACTTCGACCATGCCTTATGTGATCTTGGGGCAAGTGTGAGCGTCATGCCGAAGGATGTCTTCGACAAGCTCAACTACACCACACTATCCCCCACGCCGATGCAGCTGCAGCTGGCCGATTCAACGGTCCGCTATCCGGCGGGGATTGCCGAAGATATTCCGGTGAAAATCCGGGATTGCTTCATCCCCGTCGACTTCGTAGTGCTTGATATGGACGTCGGGAGGAGCACACCGCTCATCCTAGGACGCCCATTTCTCAGCACTGCGGATGCTCGCATCGATGTAGGAGCCGGAGAAATCCGCTTCCACATCAATGGCAAGGAGGAGAAGTTTGACTTTCGGCCAAGGAAAGAACAGTGCAACATGATCCGTATCAAGTACGGGCCGAACCCAAGCAACATCAAGGAAGTGGAGGTCACTCCGCCAAAGAAGGACAGCCTCATCACATTCATGAAGAACTTCCTTGAGAAGGAAAAGGCTGCACAGCAACAACTGATGAAGGCAAGGAGGCAAAGGTCACACATTAAGCAACAGCCTCCGAAGTCCCCAAGGCAGCAACCTTCGAGGTCTGCAAAGAAACAGGCTGTGAAGCCTGCAAAACCGCAGCCTCCGAAGCCCGAGAAGCCACCGACCGCAACAAAGACCAAGAAGGTGTGGCGAACGAAACAAGAAGCATCATCCGTGTCTTCATCTCCGGGACCGGACAACGCTTCATCGAGCTGAACGCCGGAGAAAAGTCCCGCTCGTCGGACTTTAAAAGGTGAGTCCTCGCCGGGAGGTTAAACCGGTAGTTATCCATATTTGCTCTTTCAATTGCATATTTGCTTTCCACCACATTTTGATTTTTTCCGACCACTGCATTTCTGCATTTTTGAATTTTTCCAGCCACCTTGGAATTTTTCAAAACTCATTTGCATTTTTGAAAATTTAGAAAATAGGTTTTTGGGCTTTCCATTTTGAAAAGAATTTTTGTCGAGCTTTTTGAGCAAAGAGGCAGCAGGGGACAAATCCCCTAGCCGTTGGGGAACACATAGGAAAAAGGGGGCTGCCAGGAGGCCCACCTGCCAGGTCGGCCGACCTGGTGAGGTCGGCCGACCCCCTGGCCCCACCTTTTCCTGTGCTTCTTTCTCCCAACGGCTATATGGCCGTTGGTCTGTCCCTTTCTAACGGCCATCTTGCTTCCTTGGCCATAAAAACCGCCCAGGAGGAGGAGCTTCACCATTCCAAGCTCATCTTTCACTCCCCTCCTTTGCTCACTTGTTGCTCTCCCAAAATTTCGTGTTCTTCAACTTTACTACAGCCCCAAAAACCCAAAAAAAAAAAAATATTTCCCCTCTGTTTTAGTGCATTTGCTAGTTGTTGTGAGAAGAAAACCAATTTCGGAAAAGCTCGAGTTTGTCGTTTTCACTAACGCTCACCCGAACACTTGTTCGATCTTGTTTTTGTTCTTGTCTTGTGTCTGTTCTTGTGTGCAGCCATGTTCAACCGAATGAAGCAAGTCGCCGGAATCAAGCGGAGGAAAAGCACTCGTGCAAGCACGAGTCAAGCATCCTCCGTCAATTTCAGCGACAACCAATTCCGCCAGCTGAACGCGATGATGGCTCAGAATCGGAGCAATTGGGATGCCTTCTTCCGCTCCCAAGGCTACGACCCGAACCAGCAGATATGAGCAAGAACAAGCTTGGGGGAGGACCTCCCTTCTCACGGTAACTTGTATCTTTCCCCTTCTCTTTATTTCTTGCATTTGCTAAATCTGAAAATCCATAAAAATTTGCAAAACATAAAAAGAACAAAAATATTTCCCTTTTTCATGCGCGGTATGAATGTGTATAATTTTCCTATGTTGAGATGATGAATAGTTGCTCTGTCCTTTATTCCTCTCTAAAGCTAGTTTACAACTTAGTACTCTCTCAAGAGTTAGGTTTGTTGGTAAATCTTGCCTTGAACTTGAATCTTGTGGGTAGCATATGCATTCTCTAGTTCTAAGTTGTTGAGAGGTATGATATGATAGATAGGGCTGCTATGATCTTGCTCAATGTAAAGCTTGAATTCCGGAGTTTTATTTTTCAAAATGACAAATTGATAAGTTCCTCAATGATGAAATTCCCACCACAGCCATATGTAGTGTTTACATTTGAAAACCTTTACACATATGCTGCTTGTTTCACATTGAGCTTAGTCAAAATTGTTGTGACCCTAGTAGAACTCTTTTCATGCTTTCTTGATCAAGATCATATACACACATCCACCGCCATGAGCTATCCTTCTAAGTCAAGAAGATAGCATCCACCATATCCACCATATCCACCGTGAGCTATTCTTCTACACCGGAAGAAAGCCACTATCCATCCATCCATCCAAAGAAACACTCCATATATCCATTGCAAAATTCCTCTCTCAAAGTATTCATTGGAAACTAGGACTATGGCTATGCAAAAAGAAAAGAAAAAAAAATGCTCAAAAAAGAGAGCAAGCAAAAGATAGCCATAGCCTAGAAACTCCAAAAGAGAGAAGGAAAATTCAAAAAGGAGTTATTTCTTCCCATCCACCATTCCTCCGTTCTCCCACACACTTGCACATCTTGATCAAGATTGTTTGAATTGATGTTTTTCTTGGATCCGGTCTTTTGACATAGCAATATTATGTGAACATGAGTGCCTCATATATCCCTACCTTGAGCTCCACATAAAGCCTTATTTAGAAGTAGGAGATTATAGGCAACACTTTGCCTTGGTGAGGAATCATACACATATTGAGTGATCCGAGAGAATCATTTGAGGAACTTGGTTTTTATTTTCAAAATCTTTTGAAAACCTCCGGAACAACATAGCGGAATCTAGAGCAAGTGATTGGTGCCCTGCAATTGTTCTATCTCTCAACCGCCCAAGACAATGAGGTGTAAAAGCTCCATGGATCAAGGTAAATGGGTAATTTATGCGCCAATATATTTAATTCTAGGAAGAGTACTTTGTTGTGCGCATAGTATTATTGAGGAGTAGGACATTGTAGCAACTCCTGATCAACAACTTAAGTTTATCTTTGCTTCGGGACGAGCAAAGGGTAAGCTTGGGGGAGTTTGTTGACGGCTGTTAAGTAACATTTTCAACCGTCAACTATACTCAAATAAAGGAGAATTTGGCATTTCATACACGCATGCTTTAGCACAATAATATAGTTCCACTTGTACTTGGAGAACTTTGTGCATGCAGGAGGAAATGTGAAGGAAACACCTCAAAAGGCAAGAAAACACATTTTCGACCAATCAGAGAGTGCCACATGGACGTCACACGGATTGAAGGGCCCATTTTCAGCACTTAACCGACGTAACTCCCTGCAATACCGCGCAAACCAACGTCAGGGCCCACAGGACAGCCACCTGGAGAAAGCACAGGCCAGGAGGGGCCACCCCCAGGTCGGCCGACCTGGTCAGGTCGGCCGACCCAGCCGGGCGCCCTCTCCGCCTGGGCTTCCACGTGTTGGCTCCTCCGCGACTCCTGATGACGATTTGACATGCCTTCCGTGGCGGTTACTCTCCCTTGCCGACCTATTGAGGCTATAAATAGGAGGGTGTGCCTTCACACTCAACACACACCACAAGAAGCATTTCTCTCTTGCTAGTAGTAGTTCTTGGAGTTTTAGTGGAGTTAGGCTGAGTCTAGAGCTCTCTAGTCCCAAGTCTTCACTTGGAATTGGTATGGCTCTTGTATCTTTTCCCTTTTGTAAGACTTTGCTCTTATCAATATATATATCTTTTCTATATAGTTGTGCTTGGGTCATGAGTTTCTTGTTTGATATTGTGATCCATATATGTGATAGTATAGTCTACTTGTGTGATAGTAGTTTATATTTATTATACTACTATTGTCATGCTAGTTATATACCGTCACTATAGTCTAGTTTATATGTTATAGTCTCTATGCTTAGTTTTAGCTGATAAAGTATAGCATGGGTTTGGTGATCGTATTCGTACGGTAGCTCTGCCTCGTTAATAGTAATCGCGGAGGGGCAGAGTGCTCTTTGGTCATGCAAGTATGGTACTTGGGTGACTGATTTGCATCAATTATTCGTTAGTCTACTGGTTCGTTGAGGTAGGCGGCAGGTGGTGACAGCCCTGTCCGTCCTTTGAAATCCTCCCCGCTAGGCTAGTGCGTAGGCTCTTGGCGGAAGTCGCCTGTGGATGCAGGGGTAAGTCCGTGCCTGAAGTGCTATACTATTGACTGCTGAACCTGAGTGTGGGTCTGTATGTATTCTACTTAGGCTATGCAACTGTATAGGAATGTATAGTAGGAGTAGCTTAGCCTAGTCTTTCCTCCACTAGACTTTATTTATTTAGTAGGAATCTTCTGTGTGTGTCACACTACCCAGTTATTATCATGTACCCGCCTGTCTTGGTTAGATATCCTTGCTAATTGTTAACATGATCTTATATGTTAGTAACGCTTCTTGATCATACCCTTCCTTTGGGATAAACAAATACGATACCCTGAATACTTCCGGGTGAAATGCTACAGCGGTATTCTCCGTGCGCTTGCGGATTTTACCTACTTGACTCTGGGACATATTAGTGAACCGTTTCTGGCCCCGTGCCGGGAATGATTTATTAATATGGCTTAGCAAAAGTCAACACTCCTCCTGTTTCTAGAGTCAATGGCTCAATACACTACAACATTACCTACTTTTGCCAACACCTACTATAGTCAGAAAAAACTTCCATAAGTGACCGAAAATCTGTCGGCAAAAGGCTATGCTGACACTTAGCAAACAGTCGGGTTAGAAGCCATCGGAAAAACCATTGCCGACACTTCTTAGAATTGCCGACACTTAACATGTTGTCGTCTACTCAACCTTCCCCGAGAGTTAATAGGATTTCCAACACTTGATATCTATACCAACAGTAGACAATTGCCGACTGGTTAATACCTTTCCTGACAGTTACGTTGTAGCCAAACCCAAGGAAGCCCAAGTTTTTTTATATATTATTTAAATCCATATTATCAATGAACCATCACTGAGCTAAAGATTTTACACATTACTAACATGACATGGTAAAAGATCAACATGCACATCGCACTTACTTTCATTGAAATATATGGTTCCAAATCTACATATTCATACATGCATCATAGGTCATAGCATCATAAGTGATAAATCTAATGCCCCAAAGTTTCTCCTTCTCAAGAAATTCATTGACAAAGGTCACAGTTGATGGTTTGGTTTCAAAGGGAATTGGAGTTCTTCTCAAATCATCTCCTTCTTGGGTGGAAAGCTTCGCGTCCTCAGAAGAAACAGGCTTCGGTGATTTGAGTTGGGATACAAACATCACTTTCTCGAGCGGTGAGTGCTTGAGATGAGGCCTCACCAAAGGATTTTCTGAGCAAAAGGTCTTGGTGGCGAAAGCAGTCTCCCCGAGCTTTTTAGTATGGGTCCCTTGAGATGCACCTAGTAGGTGAAGTTTTTCTAGAGGGTAGCCTAGGAGGAGCTCAAAATTGATGATAGGAAAGACATGAAAGTCAAAGTGAAGCTCAACTTTGCCTATCACGATTGGTATAGCCCTTGCAATCCCCTGACATGGAAAGGTTACTCCCAAGGAATCGTTAAAGAGAGAGTCGGTCGGCTCTAGAGATATATAATCCACAAGCTGGCTTGCTATGTATGTAGGAATGATATTAGCTCCTACGGTGAGATCGTGAAGGGCCTCTACGGTATTTCCCCGTATATAACAAGGAAAGTTTATGGAAGGTGAATGAATTTGGATAACTTTGAAACAACGCTTTTCTTCCTTCAACCACTGCTTCTTCATGGCCTTCTTTGGAGTTGCTTCTTGGAAAGATTAACCAGGAGGAAAAGCAGATACCGTAGGCTTCTTTTGCCAGATGTAATCGATATTTTTCCATGATCATAGAGTAAGCTTTCTTTGAATCCAATGGGCAACCCTGAAGGTAGAATTTCTTCTTCCTTCCGAGAGGTATCGACAGCCAAATCTAGAGATGAGAGAGATATGGGTTCAAATTTAGCTGTTGAGGGATCCTCGTGGGTTGGATTTTCATCCTCTAGAGAATAGGTAGGAGAAATGGGAACTGGTGGTTTCTTTATGGAACGATAATTCAAGGTGCTCCCAAAGTCATTAAAAAGACCTTCCTCAAATTCAAAAGAAAACTCTAGAGGTTGAATTTCTTCTTTCTCAAGGGTTCGAGGTTCGGTGGACGACTCAAAAGTCAAATCTAGGGATATGCAAGGTGTAGGCTTGGATTTTTCTATTGAGGGGTCCTCGCGGCTTGACGTAGCTTCTTCCTGGAGGGGCTCACCAAGGTCGACTAAGAAGGATGTGTTTTCTAAGATTCACTCTAGGATTTGTTTTCCTTCCATCGCAGTCCTATGAGCAAATGATCCTCCAGAGGCAATGTTGAGGTATTGGGTAGACTTCTTGTTTAGGCTCAAATAATAGTGTTGAAGTAACATAACATCGGGTATAGACAAGTCTAGGCTAGATAGCAGTAGCAAAGAGATCCTGGCCCAAGCTACGCCAATAGATTCCTTCTCACTCTGGTAGAAGTAGAGAATTTCCATATGAAAAAAGATAATACGGGATTGTGAGAAGAACGCAAGATAGAATTTATCCCGCAACTTCTCCCAATCACCATGTACACTCCCAATGTATGAGAGTACCATTGCATCGCCCTCTCCTTGAGGGAGAAGGGAAACAATTTCCACTTTAGAGTTTCATGTGTCATGCCATCGATGAACAAACATGCACACAAATACTCAAACTCTCGCAATGATGGTAGGGATTTTCAAAATCTAGGCCAGAGAACGATTGCTCCCGAACCATGGCTATAAAGCCAAGGCAGAGTTCATAGCCGGATATGCGAATTGGGTCTACAGATAGCGGTGGCTCAAAGAGCTCAGCCTTTGGAGTAGAAAAGGACAAGATAGTTGGTTGCTCCACGGTGGAAAAAGAAAAGAAAGAAAAAGCAATGAAAAAGGAAAAGATACAAGGACGAATAAGGTTCGAAGATGATACAACGACCGTTCCTGACAATGACATCAAAAATGCTTGTTGGTATTTTTTACAATCGTAGATTCTTCAATTTCCATGTGCCCGCACATAACAATCAAATAAACACCTCACTCGGAGCATGAAGGGAACTCTCAATCACTTCTTTTCAAACAGTGGCCCCCAATGGCCTAATAGTTTTTGCAAATGGTAAATAAGAACCGAGCAAATGAAAACCAAGACAATTAAGAACCAAATGGGTATGTATGAGCCATAGCCTATGAACCATGCTAGTAGATAGCCTCAAAGTTCATAAGAGCTTGCTCAATGGACATGAAGCACAATCCTTTCCTTTGGTCACGCTTTCAAGAGATGTGGTCTCATATTGATCATGAAGCACAAATTCTCAAGTGTGACAAGCTTCCTTTGTGTTTCCTATATGATGCATCCAACAAGCACATTACAAATGCAATGGAATTTAAACATGCCATGTGAATGCAAGCAATATTAAACAAGACACAAAGGAAACCTACCAATGTCAAGTTTGAACCCTCTCAAGCTTACTCACTATAAGACATACCTTGCCTTGAGAGAAGCCAAACCACCATCTCAAGCACTCCCCCTTGCTTATAGCTATCTTGAGCGGTTTAGACATTGACAAATTTTTATGTGTTTTTCTTTTTAGTTATTTACACATGCATGGATGCAAAACATACTAGTCACAACGGAGTCCTAGTTACCATGCAATGCAAGGAAGAAAGAACACACTACCACTACAAAATAAAAATACAGTTACCTCTCTCATGAGTAGATATAACATTGAGGTCCATGTGACTTGTGGTGGACTTCACTTGATCTTCAAGTAAGCTCCCACTCCACCACGAGCACCACCACCATATTTTAGGTCTCGTTCTTTGTAACCCACTTGTGCTTAGTTGACCTCTTACGATCAACAACGCACTTAGGCACCCATATGCTCTTGACGTTTCTCTACTTGTTTGGTGGTCTCAAAGCCTTTGCTTTCACCTTGCCATCCTTGTCCCTAAAAAGCTTGAAATGTTTGTTCTTATGAACAAGTTAGCATTAGGCAAGATAATGAAATCTCTTACCATAGGACATTCCTTGTTGGTGTGACCATCCTTACAACACCTCTCGTAATAGTAGTTGTCGACGAGTAGGGGCTTGACCCATGTAGGAATGAGGTAACTCTTCCCGATGGTGTAGATGATAGTGGGATATGAGCCAAGACCACGGTGGGAGACATTGTTCACAAGACTCCTCCCAAGAATCTCGTTGTGGATGGTTGTACCACATGCAAGCTTCTCAAAGCCATCCATCACCATCTTCCTCTCTTCCTTGAGCTGATGATATTCCTTCAAAGTATAATGCTCAATAGAAGAAACCTCGACCGAGGTGATTAGTTCATCACAAATAGTGGAAATGTTGCTCTTTGATGATCTAGAGGAGGGAGAGCCAAGGTTATCAATATTAATGGCCTCAAAAGTAAGTTCAAGGGCCTTGCACTTCTCACTTAGCTCTACATGATCACCCTTGTGTTTGTCAAAACTCTTGTTTAGGGCCTGTCATCACAAGAGAAAGTGCACTCCTGGCTAGTCAGAGCTTAGTATGAGGATCCATAGGCCCATAAATATGGGGGAACCGACATTTCTCTGAACCTAACATATGAACAAGGATAAAGGGCCCACAAATCAATGTATGGGTGAAAGGGTGGCGTGATAGGCCACCAAACTTGGTCGGACGAAGTGCCTTGTTCGGTCGAAGGTAGATGGGCCCCAATTGGCCCTGGCCTGCTCTGAGAGTCTACAACCCCTTTTACAAAGGCGACTGTACCACTTAGGGCGGGAGTTACAGCCTCCAGAACCGCCTTTGGGCCCCTATAGAAGGAGGGTGTCGAGAACCGCCCAAGTTAAATCCAATAGTTAAATTAGCTTGCTATTCATAAACAACACGCGAGCTGAAAACTCAACCAATAAGAATGTAGCCCCTATAGTCCCCCAATGTCCTTCCCAAACAATGCCTAGGAATGTAGCACATCGGTAACCAACATTGCATACTTCACAGGGGAGTCACACATACCATAATGCAAAATTTTATAAGTCATAATAATCATATTACAAGTGATATAACAAAGTGGGTAGGTTCTGAAATTGTACAAGTATGAGAGCATTAAATTTATTTATAGCTATCAAAGTTACAAGAACATGAGAGAAAAACTAAGCCAATTATTTGGTTCAGGTTCTAGCATATAAAAAATGATGAGTACGCAACGGATGTTTTTGAAAACAAAGTAAAACAATGTCGATAGTGATTAGCCTACAAACACCCCCAACTGGCACCAAAACGCGACAACAAACACATCACACCTGCAAAAACTTAAACAAACAAACATTAGTATGAAGGTACTCCGCAAGACTTACCCGTGGGCTAGTCCTGACTCCAAGGATAAGGCATTTGGTTAGGTAGCAAGAAATAAAGTTTTAGGATGATATTTTTGCATAAAGTGATAATAAGTATAAAGTTACATGTGAGCATAAGCATAAATAGAAAACCAAATAATGGGTACAAGATGCCTAGAACAGCCCCATGACTCTATGTATCACAAAGCCAAGTATCATCATATATCAGTTAGTATCAGAGTCGACCCTTGCGGTTTCACGGGCGCATGGGGTCGCAGTTGCGCATGCATGGAGTGCATGGCTGGTGTGGAACCAGAATGGTCACACAACATGACACATGCACTGGCACTGGCCACACGAACGTGGCCAAGAGGGGAAGTTCCTGGCCTGGGGTGACCGACGTGGACATCGGTGTTCTAAGGGGTTGAGAGTGTGACTTCCTGGCCTAGGGCTTACTAGGATTGATAGAATACTCATACCAACAAGTTGCAACTTCTTTTCTAAAAGCTCATCTCAAGAACTCCAAGGTTAAGCGTGCTTGGCCTGGAGCGATAGGTGACCGACCGGGAAGTTATTCTGGGTGCGCACGAGTGGCGACAAAGTGTGCAGAAAAGACTTGTGTTGGTATGTGAGGAAAGTCTTGAGGTCCTAGAGAGCTGCCAGGTGTAAGCAGGTCCTACCTTGAAGGGGCAGGACGTTACTGAGGGGAGTGGCTCCACTCTCCACACACCTCAAGATATAGTTTAAAGAATAATTTTCTTTAGGCTTAGAGCTTCGACAGATGCTTGCCATATTTAGTAAGTCTTCATGATTCCTTTCTTGGTATTTAAGTGTCCTTTTCAAGTAAGTTTTATACTTAGTTGCATTGCTCACCCAACGCTCTATTTAGTTAGAGACCTTAGTCTTATATCATCATAGCTAGAGATTAAGGGAGTAACTGAAAGCATAGACGTGGTGTCTAGGCTGTAGGTTACCATTGTTAATCGCATAGTCCATGGATTCCTTGAGGTAGGTAGTAGGTGGTGATAGCCCTATCTGTCCTTTGAAATGCTCCATGTTCGGCTGCACAGTAGGCTCTTGGCCGGAATCGCACTATGAATGTAGGGGAAACCGAATACCCAATGCAAGCAACTTAGTAGTACTCTTACCTTGATTAGGACCTTATACTCGTTAGGAATCCTCTCTACTCAATGCCACATTTATCTTGGTGTCCTTGGACGAACTAGAACTGAAGATTAGGCACACACATTCCCTGTGGATTTGATACCTCGGAATACTCCTGGCTGAAAGCTACTTTGGTATCCGAACGCTTGCGGATTTATTCTGTTATTATTAAAATACCCTACAAGCTTTCTAGCGCTATTGTCGTAGAACAGTTTGTCACACTCGGTTCCAAAGACCAAAACTGAATGCATCTATATGCGTGCCTAGGATCAGGTTTACACGCACATTGAACAATTATTGTGATAAAAGAACAATATTTTTACTAAATTGATAAAATTATTACAAAGGTGACCCGTAAGTAAAAAAGAATAAAGATTACATTGCAACGGTTAAACTAAGCGTTGGAGTCCTTCAGTTCCCACAGGAAGTCGACCGGAAGACCGCATGCCTAGTCTCCTCCATCGTCTTCATAGTTGTACCATCCTTCTCTTGTAGCTGAGCAGCAAGATGTTATAGTGCAAGGGTGAGTACATGTCGTACTCAACAAGTGGGGGAAAAGATGACATGGGGCTATAGACAAGAAAGGCTTAATGTAGTTTTTTTGGCATGAGCTTTTGATTCCCTAAGCATCCTAATTACAGGGTGAGGTCATCCCAACCTTCAATCCACAGGGTGCTATCCAAGCTGAGTCCAATCCCATCCACCAATCCCAACCAATCCATCCCATAACCAACTAATCTTGTGAGGATCCATGCCGCTCTTGACCATGAGCATGACTGTCATGACAATTTTCACTCTGTAGAGGTTGTAGACATTCCCCACGAGAAGTGATTTCATCCCTTGTTTTCAGGTGACTAAATCTCCATCCTGCCACGCCGGCCAAACACATGCACACTTCCATTGGTGTGTGGCCAGGAGATCACTTCAAGGCATTTCAACGGCTTCCTCCAGCTTGTACGTGCCCACTGAGGTTTTACCCATCGGGCAGTAAACCCATACCTGAGAGGCCCCCTCTTGAGCTAGATGGTTCTAGGACCTTATCCCTTAACCACACCTCCCCCTGCGACTACCGGTGAACCCCTGCATAGTCCCCTCCATCTTCACACGCATCAGCTGGTCTCCACCGCATACTACACCAAGCCGCGCCCATAACTTGGCTCGTGGTTGTACGGTTCACATGGGTTGTCGCTCCAAGAATCGGTCCTTAATAGTGATTCAGGTGATAAACAAACTAGGGGACTACTGGTGAACCCCTGCATAGTCCCCAGATTGCCGGTAAACCCCTGCACAGTCCCCATACCGATCACCCAAATCCTAAATCCTAAGCCATGTTGCTAATATAGATTACCGTTCCAACCCTGAAGTGACATAGTTTATTAATCAGGATTAATATTAACCCAACATCCCACAAGCAATCTAAGCATTATCTACCCACAACCAACCAACCAACTAGTTTAAGGCGTCAAGGAAAAGGTAAAGCAATACTAGGAAAACCCTACAATAGGTAACCAATCATTTGACACAAGCATGCAATTCTAAAATAATATTCATAATAGGTGCAAAATGCATCAAGGACACTTGTCTGAAATTAGATGTTGCTGCCTAGTGATAACAAATCTTGATCTTTGTCCTCGTACGATTCCTTTGCGTAAAAATCCTATTTGCGCAAGACATGTAAAGCATACACACAATAAATACACAATGCAGGATATGGAACAATTGGGTATGGTTCAACAAATGTCACAATTAGATAGTTTATTTGGATACAAGAATGTAGGTGAAAGAATCACCTAAATCGTGTTGTGGCTCAAATGATATGCAAGGTTAAAGCAACAAGGACTACGACTGCGGACAAATAGTACAAAACATATGTGCACGTTTCTATTGATTGGCTCTAGTTCTCAAGGAATAATTTAAACAAAAATATTTTTGGTGGTGTGGAACATGTGAAACGCTAGGTGAATTGGATCAGAAATCACCTGTCCTAGAGATGGGTTGGTTTGAGCAGGGCAAGCCTGCCTAGAGACAGTTTGAATGCCAACGGCGTTCCTGGAGGCATCAGAGTAGATCTTGGGATGTGCTTCTGGTAACGAGCAGATAACTTCCTAGAACACTATATGGTACAGGGCTATCATCAAGAACACAAACGGTTTGGGCAGAACATGGATCGAAATTACCAGGATCCGTGCAGGACGTGAACAGACGATGAACAGCAGCCATCTGCAGAGAACACATAGAAGACATGCGCGTTCGTGGTTATTCCTGATGGATATGAACAAATAGTTGAACACACGTATTGGTTGTGTCTTGGAACACATAAATGGCAGGGTTGATGTCATAGGAATTTAACTGATCTGGAGATTTTGGCGTTAGAACGAAACAAGGTCACGCAGCGCCGGGTTTCATGCCAACCACGTTCTCGGTCAAACCAAGATAGATCTTTGAGAATACTTTTGTGGAGATGATTATAACTCCCTGGAATGGATTTTGGATCATATTTTGTATCAATCAAGTGCTTCAATTAATAGTAAAAAGGATCGAATTACTGATGCGCGTGCTGGACTGATTAGGAACCAGGAGCAGCCAGCTTTGCGGTGCAGATCCGAATGGCATACGAACTCGAATGGATCTGATTTTTGGATATGTTGTAGGTAACATCTTGGCGCACCTCCAGACCAAATTTTGTGGAATTTGGTTGGGTTGATCGCCGGGAACGTCGACATCAATTGGCAGCAGCATTGCTGGACGCGAGAGCAGGATGGAGCGGCGGCAGCCTGGCGGCGTGGTGAGGGTTTGAGGGGGTTGGAATTTCATGGGAGAGGCTTGGTATATATAGGAGAGGTGAGGGCAGGTGGGGTAACAATATGGAAAGAAAATTAAGAGGAATAAATGCATTTATTAGAGGCAAACATGGAAGGCATAGGCAATATGGAAAAGAAATTATTCTCTTGTTCTTTCCTTATGAATATTTATGGAAGGTGGGGTTTATTTCCATAAAATGTTTATGGAAGTTGGGGTGAATATGGAAGACATCACGTCTAGGTACATCGATGCGGTAGGAAAAATGAATGAGGATGAAAATGAGTCTAGATACATCAACGACGTGTAGGGTGAAATATTTGATGAACAAAGGTATAATGTGATAAAATAAGTTTGGAAGACGGTGTTCGACGATGCATTCACGTGAGTCAAAGAAACATAGATAGTTGACGATGTGGACAAGGGTTCCCGATCTTCCGAAAGGTTCTTGGTAAGTTGATTTGGTCGGAGGCGACACACAAATTGATCCGGCTTCAGAACAGCACGTTCTAAACCCCGCAATCGCAGCACGACGTCTCCTCTGGTTATCAACCGTCCAAAGACGATTGACCTCACCGAGAAGGCTAATCCCTGCCTGCGAATCAAGAACACAAGCAAGAACAACGAAGAATGCAACACAATTGCAGATGTATGATTAAACTCTCGAAGTTGGGGTCTCACAAACCGATGAACGGCGACACTGTTTATGAACAGAATTGATCTAAGAAAAACGCAAACCCTAATGAAGAGGTGGAGGCTATATATGAGGACCGTAGGGTCGTGCAAGACTCCCTAGACGCAGCCCTAAGTGGGCTCAACTCGATACATGGCCCAAAGACCGATTACGGTGTCGCAGCACCAGGACAGATTCTGGAAGTCAATTTGTTTCGGCGATTGCCGATGGCTCGGGACGAATTTTGACATGGGACTGGTTGGGTGGGAAATCTCTTTTCGTTATCTTTCCAGACATATATGGAACGTACAAATCCGAGTCCGTATGCGTTCTGGGCGTCTGTTTTAGTGCAGACTGGTCCTGGGCTCCGAAACAGACTCGAAGTCGGTTTTGATTGGGCCTCCACCTTGGCTTGGATGTCCTTGCTGGCCCATCACGTCTCCAATCACCTCCCCAGCTATCTCATCATCATCTCCATGGTTCCTAACAACAATTAATTCATTAGATAGCAATCTATTCTCAAAACCATATAATAAAAACATTAGAAACGATCTCACCTATAAATTCAGGTGATGCACATGAACTTTCATCTTAGTTGGAGGAGTGTTGTGTGTATCAATAGGTGTGATGTACTCATTATTCTCCCCCTTTTGAATTAGAGTCGTCCTCGACTCCATCTCATCCCTTTCTCCCAATACTGGTCTCAAATCTGAAATATAAAATATAGAACTATTCTCAAACTTGGGATACAACTCATATTTATATGCATTATAAAATTTATCATCACAATGTGAAACTACAGCAGAACGCATGCCATGCAAATTAATAACCTGTTTGAAAACTTGCTCAGTAATATAAACATCATTCTCCCTCTTATGACAAGATAGAAAATGTGTGATCTTAAAAACACTAGAAAAATATGACATGACATGGTAATTGTTATTGCAGTTTTCTAGTTCATCATTTGGTTGTACAACACAAGGAGTATTCATGTTTGAGCAAATATAAACTTTATGCACCATAAATACACCTCTATGATCATAGTTTCCTATAGCATAAAATTTGTTTCTTGTTAGTAAAGGCAATTCAGTTTGAGAAAAGATTTGCTTCTCCACGGTATTTAGATCACAAAGAACATCAAATTCAATATAACCCAAAGTATTTAGAGAAGACAATAATTTCTGCTCATCCTTTTCACATGTTATTAAAATCAAATGTTTTATTTCAGCACTAGTAGGTGAATCATAAGCAAAAACATCAAGCTTATTCATTTGTTGTGGCAAAGGTATAAGTGAAGCAGTGGCACACAACTCCTCTTTATCATAAGGATCAATAGATAAATCAACTTGTGGCAAAGGCAAATCAAAACAAGGTTCCAATACAACAAGATTGTTGGAACAATTCATCACATCAAGAAAGCTCTTACCTGAAGCAACAACATGTTCTTCATCTTTCTCACTATCCTCTTCTTTGTGTAGAACCTGAAATGTATTAGTTGCAACAAGAGGCACAAAAATATGTTCATCATCTAATTCAGATTTTGATGTAAGTGTTGCAACATTTGAAACAGTCCATTCTTTCCTAAACGGTTCATTCTTTCTCCTTTCAAGCCTTTGTTGATCCTCTTCTAAAATTTCAGCAGCGGTCATAGGTTTAAGAGTAACTCTTCTATCATTGTATTTAAATGAGTAGCTATTTATAATGGCATTGTGCGAAGCATTATTTGTAATAATCCAAGGTTTACTCAATAACAAATGACATGCTTGCATAGGTACTATATCAAATTCTGCACTATCCTTATAAGAACCAATAAAAAATTCAATGCGTGCAATTTTATCTACCTTTATCTTACCAAAAGAATTTACACACTGGATGTAGTATGGACATGGGTGTGGCTGTGTTGTCAATCCAAGCTTCTCTACTAATTCTAAACTTGCGATGTTGCGGCTACTCTCTCCATCAATGATAACACGACAACGTCGATCCTTGACAACAAAGTGAGTCTGAAATAAATTGTTCAATTGATTTTGCTCTACCGTCTCCATTTGAGTACTGAGCACTCTTTGTACTACATCACTCATATTGTTCTCATTAGACGACGTTAAATCATCACCATGAGTGGCGTAACCTGTCATTGTTAGTAGCAAACAAGAAAACACACGGAAGTATATTTTCCTATCACTACTATGTGATCACAGTGTAAACTCTCAACAAGCAAAGGGAAGCATCTTATCAAGCTCTTACAAAGTTCTTAATTACAACAAGCAAAGGATACCTTGGAGAGTGTGAACTGATGATTGTGAGAGTCAAAAAAATTTGTGCCTGTTCAGAAGGAAATATATAGAGCTTGGATAGGCAATATTAGGTAGCAAGGATTAGCAAAATTTCAATTCAGAAGTTGCAAAACTGAATAATAGTCCCAAGCTAGTCTATGTCACCGGCCTAAACTTGTCTCAGACCTAGTTCAAGCAAGCAAGCAAATGACTCAACAAAGGACACAAAGGATGCAAGCAATTCTGAATTTGTATCTTTTCTTTTTTCTACTTTTTTTTTGTGCGCCTTTTTCTCTTGTGCACTTTTGCCTTTTTCTTTTCTTTTCTTGAGAATCAGAACTGCAGCAAGGTATTACAAGTTTTATAACCAATGGAACCCCAGAATATATTTTTTTTCTTACTACAAGTGCAGCAAAAGGATTCTTGTAATAGCACAATTAAAACAAACTTCTATAACAAGATGAAGCACTAATTGGTTGGCTTTTGATCACAATGAGACAGCAGCAGAGCACTCTAATTTTCTTTTACACACGAAAGTAGAAGGCTAGATGTTAAAGAAATATTTAGTGCACACAATTCCAGCAATACTATTATCTCAACATGTGCAACACTGATTTTTTCTCTTGTTTGTCTATGACAAGGATATGCACGACTCAAACAAGACCAAAGAACAAGCACTAGACCAGCAACACAATGACTTTATAGAGACTAAAATTCAGAGAAACAAACTAAACTGAAAATTGCAAGGCACAAGGGGGGTGTAGGACAGCGGAAACACGACGAACAAATATTTTTGTAGGGCAATTTTCTGGACTCTAGAATTGAACAAAATAACGAGGATAAGGGCGAACCTAACGGTGTACCTGAAGCTCTGATACCACTTGATGTGGACAAGGGTTCCCGATCTTCCGAAAGGTTCTTGGTAAGTTGATTTGGTCGGAGGCGACACACAAATCGATTCGGCTTCAAAACAACACGTTCTAAACCCCGCAATCGCAGCACCCATCACGTCTCCAATCACCTCCCCAGCTATCTCATCATCATCTCCATGGTTTCTAATAACAATTAATTCATTAGGTAGCAATCTATTCTCAAAACCATATAATAAAAACATTAGAAACGATCTCACCTGTAAATTCAGGTGATGCACATGAACTTTCATCTTAGTTGGAGGAGTGTTGTGTGTATCAATGGGTGTGATGTACTCATTATTCTCCCCCTTTTGAATTAGAGTCGTCCTCGACTCCATCTCATCCCTTTCTCCTAATAGTGGTCTCAAATCTAAAATATAAAATATAGAACTATTCCCAAACTTGGGATACAACTCATATTTATATGCATTATAAAATTTATCATCACAATGTGAAACTATAGTAGAACGCATGCCATGCAAATTAATGACCTATTTGAAAACTTGCTCAGCAATATGAACATCATTCTCCCTCTTATGACAAGATAGAAAATGTGTAATCTTAAAAACACTAGAAAAACATGACACGACATGGTAATTGTTATTGCAGTTTTCTAGTTCATCATTTGGTTGTACAACACAAGGAGGATTCATGTTTGAGCAAATATAAACTTTGTGCACCATAAATACACCTCTATGATCATAGTTTTCTATAGCATAATATTGTTTCTTGTTAGTAAAGGCAATTCAGTTTGAGAAAAGATTTGCTTCTCTACGGTATTTAGATCACAAAAAACATCAAATTCAATATAACACAAAGTATTTAGAGAAGACAATAACTTCTGCTCATCCTTTTCACATGTTATTAAAATCAAATGTTATATTTCAGCACTAGTAGGTGAATCATAAGGAAAAACATTAAGCTCATTCATTTGTTGTGGCAAAGGTATAAGTGAAGCAGTGGCACAAAACTTCTCTTTATTATAAGGATCAGTAGATAGATCAACTTGTGGCAATGACAAATCAAGACAAGGTTCTTAGTTGGAGTGTTGTGTGTATCAATGGGTGTGATGTACTCATCACCCATTTCGGAAAATAGAATGTACATTCAAAAAATTGATTGAAAGGATTTCAATTTTCTCAAATTAACATGGAATCCAAAAATGACAAAATATTGAAATAAAATAAAATAAAATGATTTTACTTATCTAAAAAGGTTTTGTTTCCAAACTAAAAACTTTTGTAACATAGAGAAATTTCTTCAACCCAATAAAAATTTTGTTTTGCAAAGTTTCTTATAAATAGTTTCAAAATTATAGAAATTCAAATATATTGTTTGAAAGTGATTCACATTCCAAAATGGGAAATTTTGAGATGTGACACGGTTGTTGTTTGATCTTAGAACCTTGTTCATCCTTGTATCTTTTTATCTTTCTTTATTTCTTTCCCCCTCTCTACCATAGAGCGATGAGCAATTCAAGACCTATCTGCTCCGAAGGGTGAGTTCTTTCAGCCAGCAATTTCTACGGAACCAATTCATTAATATAGCTTTGAACTCCGTCCAAGATTTATTGCCATGGTTTGGGAATAGACGTTCTCGGGTTTAAATAGAGAAAACGTATTCCATCATTTGCGAGAGTTTGAGCATTTGTGTTCATGCCTATTGATCAAAGGCATGACTCAAGATACTCTCAAGTGGATATTATTTCCCTTTCCCTTATGGAGAATGCGAAACAATGGTACACTCATTCCGTTGGGAGTTCAAATGGTGATTGGAAAGTGCTATGAGATAAGTTTTGTCTCGCGTTCTATCCTATATCATGTATTGTCTCTCTGCGAAAGGAGATCCTCGACTTTCAGCAAAGCAAAAAGGAATTCATAGGTGCAACCTGGGCCAGGTTTTACTTGTTAACCTCTTTCGGCCCTGACTTGTCTTTCATCGACCACATGTTGTTGCAACACTTCTGTCTGGGCTTAACAAGGAGTCTACCCTGTATCTTGACGTCACCGTTGGAGGTTCATTCATCCACAAGACGGTTGCAGAAGGAAGAACTATCCTAGACCTTATCCAAGAAAACTCTTCTTTCCTAGCCGACTATAGAGAGCCCTCTTAGGAGGAAGCTTCATCGAGCATTGAGGCCAACCTAAGCCAAAATCCTTGTATATCCGATGATTCATCTAGTGAGACCTCAACCGAATCACGAGCAATGGAGGAAGAAGAAATCGATCTTCAAAGCTCTCTTTTCAATTCAAGGAAAATCTTGTAAAAGATTGTGGGAACTCCTCGAATTGTTGCTATACAAAGAAACCACCAGTTCATGTATCTTCTCTCAATCTTTTTAAGGCGCCTTTGCTCCAAGAGATGGTGAAAGAGACAACTTCAAGCATGAGCAATGAGCAGTTTAGAGATGCTGAGTTTTCTTCAAACCTAATTTGCATTATCTCCCCTTCCTCTTCCATTCTAGGCCTCATAAGAGGAGTTAAGGTGGATATTATTTATAATCCCACCGTTGGTGCCAACATCATTTTTTATGCTTCCACTTTTCCCATTTTGGGTGAAGAACACTTGGCACCAACTCGCAAATTTCTTCAATGTCCCTTTGGACCCATTTCAGAGGGATATGAGATTTTGCAAAATGTGTCTTTAAGGCAGAAAGATATTGAAACTCTCCTTGATTTCCATGTGTTCGAAGTCCATGACTTTGACATTTTAATCGGACATTCAACAGAGAGACGTTTCTCTCATGCACCGACAAAGGAGATGCTGGACATCAAACTTAGAGGAAAACATTTTTCTATCCTAATATCTTAATCAACAAATTCTCCTCAGTTCTCTTTTAAATTTGAGGAAGGTATTTCGAAAGACCATGGGGACACCTCAAATTATTTTTGCAAGAAGAACTCACTGGTTCTCGTCCCTCCTCCTAATCCTCTAGAGGACATTTTTCTCCTAGAGAAGATGAGAGAGTGCTTTGTCATGCCAAGCAGCGAATGGTTGAAAGAGGGTAAACAACATTTCTCAGAACCTAATGTATGCACAAGGATAAAGGGCCCATAATTCAGTGTATGGATGAATGGGCAGCCGGAGAGGCCACCAAAGTTGTTCAACCGAAGGTAGATGGGCCCCAGTCCGCTTCGGGAGTCTCCAACCGCCTTTTCAAAGGCGGTTGTACCGGTTAGGGCGAGAGTTACCGCCTCAGGAACCGCCTTTGGGCCCCTATATAAGGAGGGGAGTGGCTCCATGTTGACGGTCGTTAAATACCAATTCCGACCGTCAATATACCTATAAAAGTAGGAAGACTTAGCATTTCATACTTGCATGTTAGTTAGGAATAATAAGATTCCACTTGTCCTTAGAGAAGTATGTGCATGCAGGGATTTGATACAATTTACGTGGAGAAATGGAGCACAATCTGGGGAAACACAATTCTAGCCAATAAGATGGTGCCAACTGGGCCTCCCTCGGATTACATACGTGGCTACATGGGATTCCTCTGGGAAACACCAAGTCAAAATAGAAGAGGACCCACTTACCAGCCATCCTAAGGGGGCTGAGTCCCAGGTCGGCCGACCTAGGGGCTTGGTTGGCTGACCAGGTCTTGGGCCCATTTCGGGCAGCTTCCACGTGTCGACTCCTGAGCTCCTTTGGAAGGTCGGTGATTCTAGTGTTTGGTCGATGTTAGAATTCTACTTAAATGTGTAAGCGCGATACTTAGATGGCTAGGTAGTATTGATCACCTCGTAATCCATGGTTTGTACGTTCAGTTACGATGTGTATCCAAGACGGAGTTGCCTTGTATATGCGGGGCATGAATCCGTATACGAAGTGTTGAATGCATTAGACTATGACTAGTATAACCATGCATATAACTGTTTGGCTATGTAACTATAAAGGTAGACTAACATTACAGATATAGCTTTCCTTTCCTAACTAAAACTCTCTAGTGGCTTAGGACTTTATTTATCTTTAGGAATAATTGCTCTGTGTGTCACACTACCCCTATTCATATTATTATACTTACCCTTGTATAAACTCTGAATGCTCATACCAGTCTTTATGACTATATTATCATTAGCAACCATATATTTATGCTATAGCCTTCCTTTGGTAGAACTATAAATGACAAGCTATTGGAGCAATCCAATAGTGAAATGCTACAACAGTATTATCCATGCGCTTACGGATCTTACTATATTGACACTGAAGTGCGTCTTTATAATTATGTCTGGTGTGACGTTAAGAAGTGCCACAAGCATTTCTGGCACCTAGCCGGGGATGATTATATTGATGTAACTTAGTAAATGTTAGCAAGTGTCAACAAGCATTTCTGGTGACGTTGCCGGGGAAGACATATACAAATATATATTGTTCATAATAAAGTAAGCATATTGATTGTATGGTAGTCATTGTTTATGCAAGCTAACCTTGTATGTTTTCTACCTTTTGGTGTGAAAACAAGGTAGTGCATGACCGGTTTCGATCTGCCTGAGAACTTCATCGAGAATCTGGAAAGAGTTCTAAGGAAAAGTAGACTTAACATTTCTTCTTCTCGACACTCTATGCCAGCAGATCCACCAGTCATCGTCGCACCACCAAGATCTAAGCCAATGCCTAAGCAGGCACTCAAGGACTACTCCGCTCCCTGTTGGTATTTCTTACGATCACAGATAAATCCGCAAGCACACGAATACTGATGTAGCACTTTACCAGGAGTATTCCATGTTATCGAATCGCAGGGAACGTGTGTGTACCGATCTTCTAACTAATCCGTCCAAGGACAACAAGAATATAGTTGGCAAAGGGTAGAGAGGATTCCTATGGTCAAGGATCCTATAATAAGATAGGCTCGATTTACTACTGCTTACTTCGGGCACCGGCTTACCCCTGTATCCATAGGCGACTTCGGCCAACAGCTTTACGACATACCCAAACATGGAGGATTACTAAGACCGGATAGGGCTGTCACCACCTACCGACTACCTCTAACAAACCGTGGGGCACTCGGCAAACAAAGGTAACCTCTAGAATAGACATCACGTCTATGCTATCAATTACTATCCTAGTCTCGGTACCACGCTTATAGAAGACTAAGATACTCTAATTAAATAGAGCGATGATCCTGTAAGCAATAAAGGAAAAAGCTTACTTAAATAGGAAACTTAAATACCAAAGAGAAATCACGAACACTGTTGACATCTGCTAAGTCACACCAGAACTACTTGTTGGTAGAACTCAGATGGTTAGTGTGGGCAAGTTAAATCTGCAAGCGCACGGATATCCCGTTGTAGCATTTCACCATTAGATTACTCTAATGGCTGTCTTTATAGTTCTCCCAAGGGAATGCAGCGTTCAAGAGATAGCATGTTCATAACCATATAACTAATAATATACCAAAGTCATAGATAGGGGTAAGGATAATAAAGATAGTGGGCAGTGACACATAGAACAATCCAACCTAACATTAACACAAAGGCTAGTTTAAGTGGGTTAAGGAAGAGTCAAGCTAGATCCTTATGTACTTCTATATTCCTGTCTAAATACATGAAACACATACAAGCCTACATCCTATGTTAAGCCAGAACAGGGAGGATTAATCACAACAGGGCTGTCACCACTTACAGGTTAATCCTATACTAGGACACATGACACTAGGGCTATCAAGTCCCTATGCCAGTCCTAAAGTCAATCCTGTTCATGGGGGCAAACAAATACTCATAGATATTTACCAATCTAAGCACCACGCTTACATTGCTATACAATACTCTCAATCCCCATAGGACTTTGACCCTTCGGATCACCAAGTCATGAATAAGAGTATACCTAACCTTAACCCGACAGATCAACAAGTCAAGTACTATAACATGCATAACTCTGACCCTACGGATCAACAAGTAATGGGCTAGGACATGCATAGCTTTAACCCTACGGATTAACAAGCTACAGACTATAACACACATAACTCTAACCCTACGGATTAACAAGTCATGGACTAAAGCATGTCTATCCACAATTTGCATTGCACGAGTATAAGGACATAAGTTGACTAGCATAGGTATGTGAAGCGTATAATAACCTAACATGACTAGGCAATAACCATGTACAAAGCACATGACTATCACACTAGTATATGGATAAGGCATAAGGAATAAAGAAGATAATAATATTAATAAAGTAATAAGTCTTACAAGAGAGGGCTAGAGTAGAACTAACCCGATGGCTCTCCAAGACTAGGTCGAGAACCTCAAGACAGCTCTCCTCTCTCCTAAACTGCACTAGGGCCTAGAGAATAAATGTAATGCTAGAGAATGGATTCTTCTTGGTGTGTGTGAAGAGTGGAGCCACACCCTTCTATTTATAGGGGTCTAAAGGCGGTTTTAAGGTCGGTAACTCCCACCCTAAGGGGAACAACCGCCTTTGGACAGTCGGTGGGAAACCGCCATAGGAAGATGGGCCTCATTGGGCCCACTCCTTGTTCGGCCGAACTAGGCTGTTCGGCATAACAGGGGTGGGGCCTAGTGGCCCCGCGGCTGTTCTGGCATGCTGATGGGTGGCCCCCCTTGACTCCTCCATGGCTTAGGCCTTCTGTATGTTGGTTTGGTACTGTAAGTGGGCCATTTGATCCATGGGAATCCCTGTTAGCGAGCTCTGGTTGGTCGGAGGTGTGCTTTCTCGGATCTTGCTCCTTTTCTCTACTCCTTTTATATATATTCTCGGCATGCACATAAATCTCCAAGGACAAGTGGAATTTTATTAATCCTAGCTAACATGCGTGTATGAAATGCTAAGTCTTCCCTTATTTGTGGCTATATAGACGGTCAAAATTGGTATTTAACTATCATCAACAAGACCCCCAAGCTGAACTTTGCTCGTCCCGAGCAAAGCTAAACTTAGGTTTTGTTGATTAGGAGTTGTTACATTGTCTTACTCTTAATATACCCAAGTGCACAACTAAGACACTCTACATAGGATTGAATAAGTCGGCACGAGTACTTCACCTTTGATTTACCTATGGGGCGTTGTAGCTTCTCCAAATCTTGAGTTGTTGGAAGACAGAACCGTCTGTAGGATTCTAATTTTACCTGCTCCCTCTGATCGACTTTAGCACGAAGGTTATTTAATTTTTGTGACAAATCTAGGTTATTTAATTTTTGTGATAAATCTAAGTTCCTCAAATGATTCACTCAGATCGCTCAGTGTGTATGTATTCCTCACCAAGGCTTTATGATGCCTAAAAAATCCTACCTCTAAAGGCTAATATGTAGAGCTCAAGGTGAGGATAAATGTGGCATACCTGTGTTTTATATGTCACCGAGTCAAAAGAGTGGATCCATGGAGAAAGCATTTCCTACAAGCATGATCAAGATGTGCATGCGTGGTGGATATGATGGAGTGGAATGTAGACTCTTTTTTATTTGTCTCTCCCTTTGTTTGGCAGTATTGGCTATCTTTTTCTTGCTTTTTTTTCTCTCTCCCAAGCTCTTTATGGAGCAAGAGTTTTTTTTTTGTCAAGCTCTTCATGGAGCAAGAATCTTCTTCTTCTTTTTTAGCCATAGCTTTGATTGCCTTGGGGAGAGATGAATCATGAAGACAGAGCCTTTATTTTGTGGATAGATCGTGTGACATGGGTGATTGCTAATTTCCAGTGTGGTAACTTAGCGTGATGTGCGTGGTCTTGATCATGAATGCAGAAAATATTTCTCACTATGGTCACACAATTTAAACAAGGTTCAATGATAATACAGGCATCATATGTATAAGGTTTTGCAATGTAGCACAACATATGGCTGTGGTAGGAATTCATATCATTTAGGAACTTGTCATTTTTATCAAATTAATTCTCCGAGTGTCAAGTTTCATAAATTGAGCAAGATCCTAGCAGCCCTAACTAACCATATCATAGCTCCCAACAACCTAGAAGGATAATGCTTATGCTACCCAGTAGTATGTTTCAGGTGAAATTAAAGGGAAATTTGCCTGAAACACACTAACAAAACATGGCTTTATCCAGAACACATCAAACAAATCGAATTTAGCTGATACACACTACGATTCTAGAAAAATTCGTCTGAGACACACTATGACCATTTAACTATTATTTTCAATTTTCTTATTTCAATATATATAATACGTCAGAATTTGAAACTTGGCACAAATATACATGGTTGTATTCTCTACCAATAAAAAATAGAATTAGAATTTTTTGAGTATTTCTATTATGTACTCAATGTTTTAATATTTAACTTATCGAGCAAGCCATCTGAACAATCGAGAAAAAATCTACCTCTATTTTATAATGATAGAGAATTCAACAACTTGTATTTGTGCAAAGTTTTAATTTATGAAATATTTTACATAATTAAGATAAAAAAGTTGAAAATAAAAGTTAAATGGTCATAGTGTGTCTTAGACAAATTTTCCTAGAATCGTATTGTGTATCAGCTAAATTCAATTTGTTTGATGTGTTCAGGACAAAACCACGTTTTGTTGGTGTGTTACAGACAAATTTCCCTGAAATTTAATCATGCCAACAAACTAATACTAGATAGGTTGCTAGGTTGTAAACTGGGCATATGAAAGGAATAAAAGACAGAGCAACTGATGTGAACAAGGGTTCCCGATCTTCCGAAAGGTTCTTGGTAAGTTGATTTGGTCGGATGCGACACACAATTCGATCCGGCTTCAGAACAGCACGTTCTAAACCCCGCAATCGCAGCACGACGTCTCCTCTGGTTATCAACCATCCAAAGATGATTGACCTCGCCGAGAAGGCTAATCCCTGCCTGCGAATCAAGAACACAAGCAAGAACAACGAAGAATGCAACACAATTGCAGATGTCTGATTAAACTCTCGAAGTTGGGGTCTCACAAACCGATGAACGGCGAAACTGTTTATGAACAGAATTGATCTAAGCAAAACCCCAAACCCTAATGAAGAGGTGGCGGCTGTATATGAGGACCCTAGGGTCGTGCAAGACCCCCTGGACGCAGCCCTAAGTGGGCTCAACTCGATACATGGCCCAAAGACCGATTACAGTGTCGCAGCACCATGACAGATTCTGGAAGTCGAATTGTTTCGGCGATTGCCGACGGCTCGGGACGAATTTTGACATGGGACCAGTTGGGTTGGAAAGGGCTTTTCATTATCTTTCCAGGCATATATAGAACATCCAAATCCGGGTCCGTATGCGTCCTGGGTGTCCATTTTAGTGCAGACTGGTCCTGGGCTCCGAAACAGACTCGAAGTCGGTTTTGATTGGGCCTCCACCTTGGCTTAGACGTCCTTGCTGGCCCATCACGTCTCCAATCACCTCCCCAGCTATCTCATCATCATCTCCATGGTTTCTAACAACAATTAATTCATTAGGTAGCAATCTATTCTCAAAATCACATAAAGGAATCATTAGGAACAAGCTCACCCGTAAATTCAGTTGTCGCGCATGAACTTGCATTTTGGTTGGTGGAGTGCTGGGTGTATCCATAAGGGTGATGTCCTCATCAGCAACTATTCATCATCTCAACATAGGAAACCTTATGCATTCATACCGCGCATGAATTTATTCATCATTATTATTATTATTATTATTAGTTTTTTTATTTATCATGCATGTGAAATGGAAACAAATCTTTTTCATGTTTTTAGATTATCATGCATGTGGTGATTGGAAAGGGAAATGATACATGTTACCTTCACATTAGGGGGAGGAAACCCCCCCCCCCCCAAGCTGGCTCTTGCTCACGGTTTGCCACAACGTGTGGATGGAGCATTTGAAGTCTTGGCTGCAACAAGAGAGCAGGAGTACAGAAGAACAACTACTCTTATTTCTCATGGGAATTTGAACCTTCGGATCAACAAGTCGAGAATAAGAGTGCACTTAACTCTGACCCGACGGATCAACAAGTCATGTACTGGATGGCTATGAAGCCCTTGTTGACGCGAAAATCACCACGCATGACCTGAGAGATTTGCTTAACTCTAGTGGAGGCTCAATAAAGAAACCAAGGTGTGCCAGTCGATTTTCCCTGTGAATCGACAAAGAAACAAACTGTCAAATTCCACGGGTCACCGCCCCAGGACGGACTGATGAAGAAACCGGATAGTCACAGTTCATGAAAACCAGCCAATGACTACAAACAACAATTAATATTGGAAATAGACTAATCAACTGATTTGTTTTGACTTATCGGCAAATCAATAAATAGATACTGAATACTGCATAAATACTACTGATAAGAATTAAGTCGATAGAACAAAGTCGATAAATCTGCGATAAACGTGCTAGACTTGCTCTGTTGATGCCAAAAAGTTGATAGGCTAGAGTCGATTGACGTACAGTAATCATACAAAAACTCTCCCTGTCAATAGTATTAAGTCGATAGATCTGATAGCTGGTATTGCAAATATGCCTCAAAATCACAGATCGAATCTTATCAGATAAAGGGGGCAATCGACTTCTATGAATGCAATGATAAACAAATAAGACACTGAGAAGTCGATCGAACCGTGATAACCTATCGGCTAAATGTCCTAACAGAACCCTATTGAATCTACTCACGATCGGTCCATACCTAGTTCTATTGACTCAGCGAGAGGTCAAAATCGATGCAGCCTCGCTAGCTCGAGTAGATCGAACTTAATCGAGACAGTGCCCAAACAAAGCAAATACAACTAAATATGCTCCAATTATAGGTAAAATCGACAGAGTGACTCGAATAATAGATCTATATTAAAGTTATAAAATCTTCTAATAATCATAATAGATTGGACCTAACCGAGACAGTATTGCAACTTGAAGTCAATGGCATAAACGTAATTAAGATCTAATTACCGGATAACTAGTAATTCTAAAGATAACAAGTAGAGTATCAAATCAATGAGAAAGTACTAGTTGAAGTTGATAGAATTACCTAGGTTGACTAATTCAAGTCTCTCACTGAGATCGGAGCCGATGCAGCCCATGCGAGACGAGGATGTCGTCGAGAAAAGGTTTGGCGATGCACCGAATTTTATTGAACAAAAGTGTTAATTCTAATCGTCCAGACCCTATTACGTATTTATAGCCCCGTGCAAGGGGTTCTGATCTGACTCGGTCAGGACTCTACGGTAAACAAACAAATCGACTAGATTTATTCCTAAACAAAATCTAAACTAAAATAGAAAGAGATAAAATAACCCCACCAGGCCTGTTTTATTCCCTTCAGCCATAGAACTCCTCTGACCCAGCCGATTTTGACTCCACGTCTCCAACTGCTGGACCGGTCCAAATTCCGGTGCCAACACATGCCCCCCGAGGTCGGGGTATGAATATCTTCGTGCGCCGGACTTTATCACCTTGTTTATCGCATGCCTTTACCGCGACCGACCGGCGTCCCATCCTTATAATGCATCTTCTTACTCACTTCATTTTCACCTATATCCAAGCCTTTTCATCTCCTTCGTCTTGCCTGCACCACCGGCACACGCATCCCTCATGCTCCTCCGCCTTCATCTATCAATGCCGACAAGCTCCCCTCTCTCAATGGCGACTCTGCAGAGTGTTCCTGAGGTAATCCTTTTCCTCCGCTTTCTCCCTCTTCTAGTTCTTACTTTCAGATTCAACCTGCCATGTTCTTATTTACTGTCCACAGATTCACATTCACTGTAGCATCCCCTTTTTACCCAGGAACTAGTAATCATATCCTGCCATATCACAATCATTTAGTTCCCTTTTAATAGTAGCTTACTTTCTGCTGTTACTTAGGAACTCAAGAATCAGGTATGCATCCCTTCTGCCGTCCATTAACATCATTTTTTTCTAGGCTCTTGCAATGATCCTAATCCTACAGACCTTATCAACTATGAAACCAACTGGATAACATTTAAGTCTACTCTGGCCTCCCCCGAACCATGAAAAACTGTCTTTAGATCATGGCCATCAACAATCCCGGGTTGGAGAAATTGGTTCCGTAGGGTTACTGTCTCGTGCGCCGACACTCCTAGATGCCTAAATTGATGAAGCACTACCACTATCCCTGGTTCATATGGCCAAGAATGAGCCAATACTGGCTGCAACTTCTTATTTCTAGTCTGACGCTCTGAATGCCTTTTTGTTCAACCAAGGACCCATGGCACCCTCTCTTATGGATGTGCTGATACTAACTGGTTTGAATATGACCAGTACTTTAACCCCTTCCTTATCCAAAATAACCATAAGGGATGCAAACTAGACACCAAAGGATCAAACTGTTGGCCAAAATACATCACTACTTATCTGAAAAACGGACCAGTCACCAACCGAGAATTATCAGCATTTTTGAACCTTTGGCTCGAACACTTCATTTTCTGCGGTTCCTCTTGCATGCCCACCACCATCTTTCAAGGCATAGCCAAAATCCTAGTTGATGGCAAGAAGTTTCCCTTAGGCAGATTTCTCCTGGGTTCTATATATTAACTTCTGCATCGGACCGCTGTTAGCCTCCAAACCTATCAAACCATCTCAGCAGGGGGCCCATGGTGGTTTATACAGCTTTAGCTTAACATATATTACTCTCATGCCATGGAATTGGCCCCCTTCTTAGAAAGCACATTCCCATCGATAGATGCAGTAGAGGACGAAGAAATCCCAGACACCGCTACCGCTGCACATCACTATGTGAAGCCTCCATGGTAGTTCCCGGGATCAAGATGACTAGGGAAAATTTCAATGCCTATTTCATCCTATTCTATAGCGGAATCCAAACACAGAAACAAATTTGGTTTCCTTATGATGAATTGGAATTTGAGAACCCCTCCAGACTCCGTCCCGAGAACCCACTCCAAGATAGAGGATCAGCACTTATCTTGGAGGCTTGTATCAGACCCGGCATTTTGCCCACTGACTTCCATGGCGGTCAGCGTAGAATTCGCTCGTATGAGTTTTACAACCTATCAGTGATCTCCTGTCAACTCAGTTTCGGACTGCTCCCTGCCGGCTCTTTCTTTATTGATCGACTCCGGGCAAGACAAGAGCTCAAAAGCCATCTGGAATACAAGAATATTTATGATATGGCCTCAGAAATCTCGATGGGCAACCCAGCCGGAATTCAGTTGCTTCTGTCTATGTCTGCTCTATCCAGGAACTGGTGGAGAGAGTGGAAAAAACATCTCTTCTGCAATCAGCTAACCAACCACCTCATCAGCGTTGTGGACACGGTAAGCCTTTTTAACCCAGCGTCAAGTCATATCATATTCTCATCAGCTTTGCTCAATTATCCATCTCATGATGTAGAACCCAGCCATAACTCCTCCAACCGTGAGCAACAGCGGGAAGCCCATTAGGTATTGTCGAATGGCCAACAACCCAAACATCGGTTGTAATGATCCAACTCTTGATCAAATCTTGAGTGGTAGAGGCCTTCACAAAACTATGAGGAAGGTATCACAGAAGAGGAAAGCTGGTTCTGTAGTCCAATCGACTCAAACAGCTGAGCAACAGAAGTGCACTAGAATTGCAGCCTCTTCACCGATTCTATTAGCTTCAACTGATCCCGCATCAATAACTCAGGTAACAATCCGTCAATCCTTAAGATTAATCCACAGCCTCATTTCAAACCCTCGACCTTTTCTATTCATCAGACGGCTACATCGACTTCGGCTGTTATTCAAGAAGTAGCCCAAGAAGTCGTCGCTGGTCTTGCCAAAGCTGCTCAGGTATCATATCAAACCTACATTCTTTACACCTTTTTCTTTCATCAACATTATAATCTTCTTTTAGGAACTACCATCAACTTCTGTCACTCCATCGACAACGGCTCCATCGGCTCTAGGTAATACACCATCATCAGAAGAACCAGCGAACCTACCTGAGCCGATAGAACAACCTTCATCTTTAGTGACTACGGTAAAAACACTTGCCCTGAATTTCCTTGGCAACATATCACTTACGTCTATTCTCTTTTCCAGGAGATTATAAATGACTCAGGAGAGCAATCCAGCAGTGCCACCATATCGGATCATCCTTCAGACCGTACTGCTCGTATTGACTCCCCTCTCATCGACACTACAGTCTCAGAAGAGGTCAATGAACCAATGCCTGCTCCTTCTTCATCACTCCTGGCCTTGATCCCTTGGGTTGATCTTTAGGTACTATTTTGTACTTCACATCTCAACTGGTTCTGTTCCTTTCAATTCTTAATCTTCTGTGTTTTTTAAGGAATTCCGATCATCGGCCACCATCAAACATATTTCTGAACCTTCTTATGTCCCAATGCATTCGCCGACTTCTGAAGAGGACACCCCAATACCTTCATCGACTCTGGAAACAGCGGTACAAACTAACCCTTTTGCTTTATTAATTTATCTGCGTGCAAGTTTCTCAATGACTCCTTTTTTCTTCTCAGGCCCAAATCTTCAGGCACAGTTCCTCAGTATACTTGTCTCCAGAAGTTCGAGCTGCTCTATAGGACATCCGCCGTTGAATCAACATCCCCATCGAGAGGCTAGTTCTAGATGCTAGCCCAATCTGAGAGAGGTACCTCCAGATATGGGATCACTTGCCCACAAATCTTGTTTCAGTGCTGCAACCGGTAGCATACATCGAGTTCTACCAGCTCGAGGCACTTGAAGCCCAAGCTCACATTGAACATCGGTCGATGCAAAGATGCCAAGCAAAAGCTGCTGACAAGAGAGCCGAAGAAGAAAAGAACAAGAACACAGCTGATGAGGACATCACCCTTATGGATACACCCAGCACTCCGCCAACCAAAATACAAGTTCATGCGCGACAGTTGAATTTACGGGTGAGCTTGTTCCTAATGATTCCTTTATGTGATTTTGAGAATAGATTGCTACCTAATGAATTAATTGTTATTAGAAACCATGGAGATGATGATGAGATAGCTGGGGAGGTGATTGGAGACGTGATGGGCCAGCAAGGACGTCCAAGCCAAGGTGGAGGCCCAATCAAAACCGACTTCGAGTCTGTTTCGGAGCCCAGGACCAGTCTGCACTAAAACGGATGCCCAGGACGCATACGGACTCGGATTTGGACGTTCTATATATGCCTGGAAAGATAACGAAAAGCCCTTTCCAACCCAACTGGTCCCATGTCAAAATTCGTCCCGAGCCGTCGGCAATCGCCGAAACAATTCGACTTCCAGAATCTGTCCTGGTGCTGCGACACCGTAACCGGTCTTTGGGCCATGTATGGAGTTGAGCCCACTTAGGGCTGCGTCCAGGGGGTTTTGCTTAGATTATTCTGTTGATAACAGTTTCGCCGTTTGATCGGTTTGTGAGACCCCAACTTGTGAGATTCATCGTATACTTGCAAATCTGGTTGCATTCTTCTTTGTTCTTGCTTGTGTTCTTGATTTGCAGGCAAGGATAAGCCTTCTCGGCGAGGTCAATCGTTCTTGAACGGTTGATAACCAGAGGAGACGTTGTGCTGCGATTGCGGGGTTCAGAACGTGTCGTTCGGAAGCCGGATCGATTTGTGTATCGCCTCCGCCTTAATCAAGATTATCAGAACCTATCGGAAGATCGGGAACCCTTGTCCACATCAAGTGGTAATCAGAGCTTCAGGTACACCGTTAGGTTCGTCGTTATCCTTGTTATTTTGTTCAATCCTAGTGTCCAGAAAATTGCCCTACAAAAATATTTGTTCGTCGTGTTTCCGCTGTCCTACACCCTCCTTGTGCCTTGCAATTTTCAGTTTAGTTTGCTTCTCTAAATTTTAGTCCCTACAAGGTCATTGTGTTGCTGGTCTAGTGCTTGTTCTTTGGTCTTGTTTGAGTCGTGCATATCCTTGTCATAGACAAACAATGGAAAAATCAGTGTTGCATATGTTTAGATAATAGTATTGCTGGAATTATGTGCACTAAATATTTCTTTAACATCTAGCCTTCTACTTTCGTGTGCAAAAGAAAATTAGAGTGCTCTGCTGCTGTCTCATTGTGATCAAAAGCCAACCAATTAGTGCTTGATCTTGTAGTAAGAAAAAAAAATATTCTGGGGTTCCATTGGTTGTAAAACTTGTAATACCTTGCTCCAGTCCTGATTCTCAAGAAAAGAAAAGAAAAAGGCAAAAGTGCACAAGAGAAAAAGCCGCACAAAAAAAGAAGTAGAAAAAAGAAAAGATACAAATTTAGAATTGCTTGCATCCTTTGTGTCCTTTGTTGAGTTATTTGCTTGCTTGCTTGAACTAGGTCCGAGACAAGTTTAGGCCGGTGACATAGACTAGCTTGGGACTATTATTTAGTTTTGCAACTTCTGAATTGAAATTTTGCTAATCCTTGCTACCTAATATTGCCTATCCAAGCTCCATATATTTCCTTCTGAACAGGCACAAATTTTTTTGACTCTCGCAATCATCAGTTCACACTCTCTAAGGTATCCTTTGCTTGTTGTAATTAAGAACTTTGTAAGAGCTTGATAAGATGCTTCCCTTTGCTTGTTGAGAGTTTACACTGTTATCACATAGTAGTGATAGGAAAATATACTTTCGTGTGTTTCCTTGTTTGCTACTAACAATGACAGGTTACGCCACTCATGGTGATGATTCAACGTCGTCTAATGAGAACAATATGAGTGATGTATTACAAAGAGTGCTCAGTCCTCAAATGGAGAAGGTAGAGCAAAATCAATTGAACAATTTATTTCAGACTCACTTTGTTGTCAAGGATCGACGTTGTCGTGTTATCATTGATAGAGAGAGTAGCCGCAACATCGCAAGTTTAGAATTAGTAGAGAAGCTTGGATTGACAACACAGCCACACCCATGTCCATACTACATCCAATGGGTAAATTCTTTTGGTAAGATAAAGGTAGATAAAATTGCACGCATTGAATTTTTTATTGGTTCTTATAAGGATAGTGCAGAATTTGATATAGTACCTATGCAAGCATGTCATTTGTTATTGAGTAAACCTTGGATTATTACAAATAATGCTTCGCACAATGCCATTATAAATAGCTACTCATTTAAATACAATGATAGAAGAGTTACTCTTAAACCTATGACCGCTGCTGAAATTTTAGAAGAGGATCAACAAAGGCTTGAAAGGAGAAAGAATGAACCGTTTAGGAAAGAATGGAATGTTTCAAATGTTGCAACACTTACATCAAAATCTGAATTAGATGATGAACATATTTTTGTGCCTCTTGTTGCAACTAATACATTTCAGGTTCTACACAAAGAAGAGGATAGTGAGAAAGATGAAGAACATGTTGTTGCTTCAGGTAAGAGCTTTCTTGATGTGATGAATTGTTCCAATAATCTTGTTGTATTGGAACCTTGTTTTGATTTGCCTTTGCCACAAGTTGATTTATCTATTGATCCTTATGATAAAGAGGAGTTGTGTGCCACTGCTTCACTTATACCTTTGCCACAACAAATGAATAAGCTTGATGTTTTTGCTTATGATTCACCTACTAGTGCTGAAATAAAACATTTGATTTTAATAACATGTGAAAAGGATGAGCAGAAATTATTGTCTTCTCTAAATACTTTGGGTTATATTGAATTTGATGTTCTTTGTGATCTAAATACCGTGGAGAAGCAAATCTTTTCTCAAACTGAATTGCCTTTACTAACAAGAAACAAATTTTATGCTATAGGAAACTATGATCATAGAGGTGTATTTATGGTGCATAAAGTTTATATTTGCTCAAACATGAATACTCCTTGTGTTGTACAACCAAATGATGAACTAGAAAACTGCAATAACAATTACCATGTCATGTCATGTTTTTCTAGTGTTTTTAAGATCACACATTTTCCATCTTGTCATAAGAGTGAGAATGACGTTCATATTGCTGAGCAAGTTTTCAAAGAGGTCATTAATTTGCATGGCATGCCTTCTATTATGGTTTCACATTGTGACGATAATTTTCATAACACATATAAACGTGATGTGCATTCCAAGTTTGGGAATAGTTCTATATTTTATATTTCAGATTTGAGACCACTATTGGGAGAAAGAGATGGGATCGAGTCGAGGACGACTCTAATTCAAAAGGGGGAGAATGATGAGGACATCACCCTTATGGATACACCCAGCACTCCGCCAACCAAAATACAAGTTCATGCGCGACAGTTGAATTTACGGGTGAGCTTGTTCCTAATGATTCCTTTATGTGATTTTGAGAATAGATTGCTACCTAATGAATTAATTGTTATTAGAAACCATGGAGATGATGATGAGATAGCTGGGGAGGTGATTGGAGACGTGATGGGCCAGCAAGGACGTCCAAGCCAAGGTGGAGGCCCAATCAAAACCGACTTCGAGTCTGTTTCGGAGCCCAGGACCAGTCTGCACTAAAACGGATGCCCAGGACGCATACGGACTCGGATTTGGACGTTCTATATATGCCTGGAAAGATAACGAAAAGCCCTTTCCAACCCAACTGGTCCCATGTCAAAATTCGTCCCGAGCCGTCGGCAATCGCCGAAACAATTCGACTTCCAGAATCTGTCCTGGTGCTGCGACACCGTAACCGGTCTTTGGGCCATGTATGGAGTTGAGCCCACTTAGGGCTGCGTCCAGGGGGTTTTGCTTAGATTATTCTGTTGATAACAGTTTCGCCGTTTGATCGGTTTGTGAGACCCCAACTTGTGAGATTCATCGTATACTTGCAAATCTGGTTGCATTCTTCTTTGTTCTTGCTTGTGTTCTTGATTTGCAGGCAAGGATAAGCCTTCTCGGCGAGGTCAATCGTTCTTGAACGGTTGATAACCAGAGGAGACGTTGTGCTGCGATTGCGGGGTTCAGAACGTGTCGTTCGGAAGCCGGATCGATTTGTGTATCGCCTCCGCCTTAATCAAGATTATCAGAATCTATCGGAAGATCGGGAACCCTTGTTCACATCAACAGCTCTAATCTCCAGATCAGCTGATCTTGAGGGAAAACTTGTCGATTTGCGGTGAGAACGAGATGAACTCCAGGCAGCCCTCGAGGCAAAGAACAAGGAAATAGCCGATGAAGAAGCCGCACTTGCTGGAATACAAAAAGAAATTATAGATCAAGAAGGCATTACCACATCGGCTTATGAGCAAGCTTGTAACTTGTGGAGCATCGTAACCAGCATACCCAGCACCATTGATGAAGATGCATATGTAGTAGCCCAAATCGACGCACTCCAAATGAAGGCAATTGACATAATCGACTTCTACTGTCCAAAGGAGTAGTCATAGACTATCTATGCTTGTACTGAACAATCGTTATCTTGTAAATATGCAAACAATATTTTTCTCTATAATATTTTTTGAACTAAGGGCAATATCCCTGATATCAGCCATCTAAAGTCGATGATCATTCATCGGCTGTAAATATTTCCTTAAGTCTCTTTATTTTTTTGGCCGTGATCAAACACCTGAGATCATGAGCCAACCCAAACACTTGGATGATATTTTTTTCAAATATTTACCATTAATTGCTCTCCCAAACTCTTCTCCATCCAATCCATGTAGAAAATATGCATTGCCTGGTGCATATCAGCTCACATTAAGTGGCCCCTCCTAAGTCGGGGACCACTTTCCAAATCGACTATCTTTGGAGCCGATGGGCATAATCAACTTCAGAACAAGATCTCCTTCTAAAAAACTTTTAGGCACCACCTTTTTATTGTAAAATCTGGACACACAAGCTTTATTCTCTTGAATCCTTTCTAAGGCCCTCATCCGATGTTGCATGACATCTTCTAAATCATCAAACATAACCTGCCTGTAATCATCGGCTGATAACTGATCTTGTAAGTCTGCTCTTCTAGATCCCAGATTCATTTCCCATGGCAAAACTGCTTCATGCCCAAAAAGGTGGCACCTTTATCAACCCATGACAAGCCATCTTGTATGCCCATAATAATTCAGCCAATGTTGTATGCCACTTCTTTGGTTGTTCATGTATCTTTCTTGTTGGATGCTTCTGCATGACCATTGGCTTGAGCATAATACGGAGACGAATTCAACAGCTTGATCCCCATACCATCGGCAAAGTTTTGAAACTCTTCCAAAGTAAAAACAGAGCCTTGGTCAGTAGTAATAGTCTGTGGCATACCAAACCTATATATAATATGTTCCTTAACAAAATTAATCACATTGCTGGTCATCACATTCTTCATCGGCACTTCTTCAACCCACTTTGTGAAATAATTGGTAGCCGCCAGAATATAGTTACGACCCTTGCTCGATGCTGGATAAATTTGGCCAATCATATCCATACCCCATCCTATAAACGGCCACGACTTTATAATTGGATTCATAGCCGATGCCGGTGCTCTCTGTATTGCTTCGAACTTTTGACAATCCTAACACCCCTTGTAATACTTGAAACAATCTTCCAGCATAGTAGGCTAATAGTACCCAGTTCTCTTTAACAACCATCTCATCTTATGGGCCGATTGATGCGTACCACAGATGCCTTCATGGACTTCACACATAACAACTTTCACTTATTCTTGATTTAAACATCTTAACAGTACACCATCAATCCTCTAATAATAAAGCTTCTCTTCTAATAAAATATACCTCAACGTCATGTATCAAATCTTCCGAGGAGTACATCGAGTTGGATCCTTGAGGTATTGGATGATTTTGGATCTCCAGTCTTCTGCATCGACATTGGCTATATCGACAATAATTCCACTAGTGTTCAACTGATAACCCGATGCCTTCTGTGCCAAATCATTTGCTTCCATATTCTGTTCCCTTGGGACATGCTTGAACCTAACTGTCCTAAAGTGTTGCAACACATCCTGACACTCAGCATAGAATAACCTTAATATATCATCTTTGCACTCAAATTCTCCCACTAACTGCCTGAGTGTCAATAATGAATCTCCAACAACCTCAACACAATTGACTCTAGCTTCTTTCAAAATCTGCAATCCCTTAAGAACAACTATATATTCAACTTGATTATTAGTCGATGCCTCTACAGCAAATGCAAATTCGAATCTTGCCCCCCAAGGCGATATAATCACGAGCCCGATGCCACACCTATTGTTGCACACAGAACCATCGAAAAACAGTAACCATGGCACCAGCTCCACCATTGAGACCTTTGAACCACAATGCTCGACAACTAGATTAGCCATAACTTGACCTTTAATAGCTTTAGTAGATTTGTATGTTAAGTCATATTTGGCCAATGTCAGCATCCACTTTCCAATCCTACCTTTCAAAATTGGAGTCGATAACATATACTTGATGACATCGACTTTGCATACCACCACACACTCGGTCGATAGCAGATAATGCCTTAACTTCACACATGAGAAATATAGACATAAACATAGCTTTTCAATCTCAGTGTACCTGGTTTCGATATCAATCAGTCTTCGACTTAAATAAAACACAACCCTCTCTTTGCTGTCTTGTTATTGAATCAAAGTCAATGCGATCGAATTCTTATCGACCACAAGATAAAGCTTAAAGGGCAACCTATCTCTGGGCGGTACCAATATTGGAGGCGAGATCAGATACCTCTTGATATCATCTAGGGCTTTTTGATGTTTCGGCTCCCACACAAACTTCTGATTGGCCTTTAGTTTCAACAGAGGAGTAAACACATCGAGTTTCCCTGACAGATTTGAGATGAACCTCCAAATGAAATTAACTTTGCCGATCAAGGAGTACAACTCGGTCTTGTTAACAGGAGGCTTGATATCATTTATAGCTTTAATACTCTTTGGACCAATCTCGAGTCCTCTTTCATGCATAATAAATCTCAGGAATTGGCCAGCCGATACACTGAAAGCACACTTCTTTGGATTCATTTTCAAACCATACTTTCTTGTTCTCTCAAGTACCTCCCGCAAATCGGCTATATGATCTTCTATTTGTCTAGATTTAACCACCACATATCAATATAAATTTCAACTAACCTGCCAATCAGATCATGGAAAATATAGTTCATGGCTCTCTGGTATGTGGCTCCAGCATTCTTCAGCCCAAACGTCATAACGACCCATTCATATAATCCAATAGCCCCTGGACACCAGCAGTCTTCGATATATCTTCTTCTGCCATAAAAATCTGATTATAACTAGCTTTACCATCGATAAAACTAACAATCTTATGCCTTGCTACTGCATGAACTAGAAGATCTGCTATTGGCATTGGGTAATCATCTTTGGGGGTAGCTTTGTTCAATGGTCGAAAGTCGATACAAACTCTCAATTTCCCACACTTCTTGAAAACAGGCAATATTTGGAACCCACTCTGGATGCTGGCAAGACCTAATGAATTTAGCATCATATAATCTGGTAATCTTAGCCTTGACATCATCAAAAATCTTAGGATCGATCCTTCGCGGCGGTTGCTTGTATGGTCGATATCCAGGTTTGATGGGCAGCCGATGTTCGACAATAGATCGACCGAGACCGAGCATTTCAGAATAATCCCAAGAAAAACAATCTCGATACTCTTTGAACAATTTTATTAATTCAACTTTAAAATCCTCATTCAATTTTTTGCTGATAAATGTCGGCCTAGGCTTATCACCATCTCCTATATCGACTTCCTGTAACTCATCAGCCGACATAAATCCTTTCCCTAACTTGCCATCTTCTACGAATTCCATTGGGGTGCCTGCTAGAGAAACAACTTAGAATTTGCTTGGTCCACCACCTTAAGACCCTGTGTGGTAATCTTGATGTAATTTCCATCCCAAACCGTGGTGCTAAATCGACCGATGCAACATTAAGGGTTTCATCGGCCGGGACTACCTCTACTTGATCACTGATCCACGGGACCAGAGACTAGTGCATTGTCAATGGTACACAACAATTTGCATGTATCCAATCACAGCCCAGCTGTTGACGGCTGTTAAGTACCATTTTCAACCGTCAACTATACTCAAATAAAGGAGAATTTGGCATTTCATACACGCATGCTTTAGCACAATAATATAGTTCCACTTGTACTTGGAGAACTTTGTGCATGCAGGAGGAAATGTGAAGGAAACACCTCAAAAGGCAAGAAAACACACTTTCGACCAATCAGAGAGTGCCACATGGACGTCACACGGATTGAAGGGCCTATTTTCAGCACTTAACCGACGTAACTCCCTGCAATACCGTGCAAACCAACGTCAGGGCCCACAGGACAGCCACCTGGAGAAAGCACAGGCCAGGAGGGGCCACCCCCAGGTCGGCCGACCTGGTCAGGTCGGCCGACCCAGCCGGGCGCCCTCTCCGCCTGGGCTTCCACGTGTTGGCTCCTCCGCGACTCCTGATGACGGTTTGAGATGCCTTCCGTGGCGGTTACTCTCCCTTGCCGACCTATTGAGGCTATAAATAGGAGGGTGTGCCTTCACACTCAACACACACCACAAGAAGCATTTCTCTCTTGCTAATAGTAGTTCTTGGAGTTTTAGTGGAGTTAGGCTGAGTCTAGAGCTCTCTAGTCCCAAGTCTTCACTTGGAATTGGTATGGCTCTTGTATCTTTTCCCTTTTGTAAGACTTTATTCTTATCAATATATATATCTTTTCTATATAGTTGTGCTTGGGTCATGAGTTTCTTGTTTGATTTTGTGATCCATATATGTGATAGTATAGTCTACTTGTGTGATAGTAGTTTATATTTATTATACTACTATTGTCATGCTAGTTATATACCGTCACTATAGTCTAGTTTATATGTTATAGTCCCTATGCTTAGTTTTAGCTGATAAAGTATAGCATGGGTTTGGTGATCGTATTCGTACGGTAACTCTGCCTCGTTAATAGTAATCGCGGAGGGGCAGAGTGCTCTTTGGTCATGCAAGTATGGTACTTGGGTGACTGATTTGCATCAATTATTCGTTAGTCTACTGGTTCGTTGAGGTAGGCGGCAGGTGGTGACAGCCCTGTCCGTCCTTTGAAATCCTCCCCGCTAGGCTAGTGCGTAGGCTCTTGGCGGAAGTCGCCTGTGGATGCAGGGGTAAGTCCGTGCCTGAAGTGCTATACTATTGACTGCTGAACCTGAGTGTGGGTCTGTATGTATTCTACTTAGGCTATGCAACTGTATAGGAATGTATAGTAGGAGTAGCTTAGCCTAGTCTTTCCTCCACTAGACTTTATTTATTTAGTAGGAATCTTCTGTGTGTGTCACACTACCCGGTTATTATCATGTACCCGCCTGTCTTGGTTAGATATCCTTGCTAATTGTTAACATGATCTTATATGTTAGTAACGCTTCTTGATCATACCCTTCCTTTGGGATAAACAAATACGATACCCTGAATACTTCCGGGTGAAATGCTACAGCGGTATTCTCCGTGCGCTTGCGGATTTTACCTACTTGACTCTGGGACATATTAGTGAACCGTTTCTGGCCCCGTGCCGGGAATGATTTATTAATATGGCTTAGCAAAAGTCAACAAGCATTTCTGGCGCCGTTGCCGGGGACGGCGTATGATTTAAGAAAAATTACTAATGTATATAGTAGTGTTGCAATTATTAAGGCTATCTCCTAAGCAGGCTAACCTTGCTTTGTTTTCTGCATTTTTGTATGAAAACAGGGTAGTGCTGCTCTCAAGAATCAGCTGAGCTTTAATAAAATGATAGAAACCCAATTAGCTCAGTTAGCTGCTACTGTTCCTACTGCTGAGTCGGGGAAAATCCCGGGGCAACCCGAGACCCCCTTAGAAAATGTTAATGCGGTTACCACGAGAGGAGGTAAGTCCACTCGGGATCCGCCATACCCTAACCATGCAGGAAAGGACACATCAGCTGCGAAGCCGGCAGAAGAAGAAGAACTGCCGCCCAGGAAAACGGCCCCACATGAGTTCTATGACACGAACCTCATGCCGTTTCCTGAAAGAAGAAGGAAGCCCACCGTGGACGAGCAGTTCACACGCTTCGTTGAGGTAATCCAGAAGCTGCACATCAACGTGCCCTTGCTGGATGCGATACAAGTACCCACGTACGCTCGCTACCTCAAGGATCTTATCAGCAACAAGCGCCCACTACCGACCACAGAAATTGTCAAGCTGACGGAAGAGTGTAGCGCTGCTATACTCAACCGGCTTCCTGAGAAGAAGAAGGATCCGAGGTGTCCCACGATCACCTGCTCGATCGGGACACAGAACTTCGACCATGCCTTATGTGATCTTGGGGCAAGTGTGAGCGTCATGCCGAAGGATGTCTTCGACAAGCTCAAGTACACCACACTATCCCCCACGCCGATGCAGCTGCAGCTGGCCGATTCAACGGTCCGCTATCCGGCGGGGATCGCCGAAGATATTCCGGTGAAAATCCGGGATTGCTTCATCCCCGCCGACTTCGTAGTGCTTGACATGGACGTCGGGAAGAGCACACCGCTCATCCTGGGACGCCCATTTCTCAGCACTGCGGATGCTCGCATCGATGTAGGAGCCGGAGAAATCCGCTTCCACATCAATGGCAAGGAGGAGAAGTTTGACTTTCGGCCAAGGAAAGAACAGTGCAACATGATCCGTATCAAGTACGGGCCGAACCCAAGCAACATCAAGGAAGTGGAGGTCACTCCGCCAAAGAAGGACAGCCTCATCACATTCATGAAGAACTTCCTTGAGAAGGAAAAGGCTGCACAGCAACAACTGATGAAGGCAAGGAGGCAAAGGTCACACATTAAGCAACAGCCTCCGAAGTCCCCAAGGCAGCAACCTCCGAGGTCTGCAAAGAAACAGGCTGTGAAGCCTGCAAAACCGCAGCCTCCGAAGCCCGAGAAGCCACCGACCGCAACAAAGACCAAGAAGGTGTGGCGAACGAAACAAGAAGCATCATCCGTGTCTTCATCTCCGGGACCGGACAACGCTTCATCGAGCTGAACGTCGGAGAAAAGTCCCGCTCGTCGGACTTTAAAAGGTGAGTCCTCGCCGGGAGGTTAAACCGGTAGTTATCCATATTTGCTCTTTTAATTGCATATTTGCTTTCCACCACATTTTGATTTTTCCCGACCACTGCATTTCTGCACTTTTGAATTTTTCCAGCCACCTTGGAATTTTTCAAAACTCATTTGCATTTTTGAAAATTTAGAAAATAGGTTTTTGGGCTTTCCATTTTGAAAAGATTTTTTGTCGAGCTTTTTGAGCAAAAAGGCAGCAGGGGACAAATCCCCTAGCCGTTGGGGAACACATAGGAAAAAGGGGGCTGCCAGGAGGCCCACCTGCCAGGTCGGCCGACCTGGTGGGGTCGGCCGACCCCCTGGCCCCACCTTTTCCTGTGCTCCTTTCTCCCAACGGCTATATGGCCGTTGCTCTGTCCCTTTCTAACGGCCATCTTGCTTCCTTGGCCATAAAAACCGCCCAGGAGGAGGAGCTTCACCATTCCAAGCTCATCTTTCACTCCCCTCCTTTGCTCACTTGTTGCTCTCCCAAAATTTTGTGTTCTTCAACTTTACTACAGCCCCAAAAACCCAAAAAAAAAATATTTCCCCTCTGTTTTAGTGCATTTGCTAGTTGTTGTGAGAAGAAAACCAATTTCGGAGAAGCTCGGGTTTGTCGTTTTCACTAACGCTCACCCGAACACTTGTTCGATCTTGTTTTTGTTCTTGTCTTGTGTTTGTTCTTGTGTGCAGCCATGTTCAACCGAATGAAGCAAGTCGCCGGAATCAAGCGGAGAAAAAGCACTCGTGCAAGCACGAGTCAAGCATCCTCCGTCGAGCTCACACCAAGTCCGGGGCATGGTGACCCCGAAGCTGAAATTCCGGAGGAAAGGCCGGCCTTGCTCATCACCGAGGAGCATCTCGACATCAAGGACGACCGCGAGGGCCAAGCCATCGCGCTCATGAGAGAATGGCCATTCGCCCACACCCGACGCTTCGATCCGGACTTCCTCGAGAAAATAGGTATGAGAGAAGAATTTGCCTCTATTTTTCGCACTATGGGTTGGCTAAATTTCGTAGAAGTAGATGAGCCGGGTTCTCGTTTGCTTACTATGCAGTTTTTATGCACCCTTAGAAAGTATGATGAAGGCATTTCTTTTCGCTTGTTTGGGCAAGAGCGCTTGGTCACATGGGGTGATCTTCATGCTATGCTAGGTCTAAATCCTAAATGTAGGCTAGACTTAGATAAAGCGCTAAAGGGGTTCCATAAAGAAAGTTTTTGGAAAAAGATTTCTGGAAATGAGTGGGGTCCCAAGCCTAGAACAAGTGCCATCCATAATCCTACACTTAGATTTATGCATGTGTGGTTGGCTATGACCTTGTTTCCTCGAGGTGACATTAGGGTTGTCCGGCAAGATGAATTGAAAATACTTTATGCCATGGTTAAGAAAATTAGGGTGTCACCCGCGGAATGCATGATTGATCAATGGTTAGACAATATAAAGTTGACAGGACCAATTGAGTGCACCTCTTTAGTTACTCGCATTGCGCAGAAGTGTGGTCTGCTTGAGAATGTTCATGTTGAATATTTGACGGTAGATAGAGAATTTCTAGGCGAGGACTATTTTGTGCAAGGACATACTTTGAAACATGGTCCAAATAATACCTTGATCTATCACTTTCCCGGGTATACAAACGAATTCCCGTTACCTAACCCGGGTCTTCGTTTGTATCACTGTCGGGCACTAACCCTCCCACTTGAGCCAGTGGGAGAAGTTCGCAGGCATAGTGTTTCAGGGCGACCGACACGTTCCCGTAGGCATATGGAGCCTACACCGGAGTTTCACACTCCGACCGGAGATCCGGTATGGGAGCAGCCCCCGCCACAGGACGAGGCGGGTGCATCAACATGGCAGGCCGGAGCATGGGAATCTCAGTACGATTACCCCATGCAGACGTCATCAAGTTCAAGTGGACCGCCATTCTTTGCCACTCGGTCATTCTCATCCCGTGGGTTCCGTGAACTCAACTATGGGATGGCCGAGTTGACAAGGAGGGTGAACGACATTGATTTGCGCACCGAGAGCATGCAACAAACTCTCACGCAACATGTCACCGACACCCAGCAATGGCAAAATTCCAGCGACAACCAATTCCGCCAGCTGAACGCGATGATGGCTCAGAATCAGAACAATTGGGATGCCTTCTTCCGCTCCCAAGGCTACGACCCGAACCAGCAGATATGAGCAAGAACAAGCTTGGGGGAGGACCCCCCTTCTCACGGTAACTTGTATCTTTCCCCTTCCCTTTATTTCTTGCATTTGCTAAATCTGAAAATCCATAAAAATTTGCAAAACATAAAAAGAACAAAAATATTTCCCTTTTTCATGCGCGGTATGAATGTGTATAATTTTCCTATGTTGAGATGATGAATAGTTGCTCTGTCCTTTATTCCTCTCTAATGCTAGTTTACAACTTAGTACTCTCTCAAGAGTTAGGTTTGTTGGTAAATCTTGCCTTGAACTTGAATCTTGTGGGTAGCATATGCATTCTCTAGTTCTAAGTTGTTGAGAGGTATGATATGATAGATAGGGCTGCTATGATCTTGCTCAACGTAAAGCTTGAATTCCGGAGTTTTATTTTTCAAAATGACAAATTGATAAGTTCCTCAATGATGAAATTCCCACCACAGCCATATGTAGTGTTTACATTTGAAAACCTTTACACATATGCTGCTTGTTTCACATTGAGCTTAGTCAAAATTGTTGTGACCCTAGTAGAACTCTTTTCATGTTTTCTTGATCAAGATCATGTACACACATCCACCGCCATGAGCTATCCTTCTAAATCAAGAAGATAGCATCCACCATATCCACCGTGAGCTATTCTTCTACACCGGAAGAAAGCCACTATCCATCCTTCCATCCAAAGAAACACTCCATATATCCATTGCAAAATTCCTCTCTCAAAGTATTCATTGCAAACTAGGACTATGGCTATGCAAAAAGAAAAGAAAAAAAATGCTCAAAAAAGAGAGCAAGCAAAAGATAGCCATAGCCTAGAAACTCCAAAAGAGAGAAGGAAAATTCAAAAAGGAGTTATTTCTTCCCATCCACCATTCCTCCGTTCTCCCACACACTTGCACATCTTGATCAAGATTGTTTGAATTGATGTTTTTCTTGGATCCGGTCTTTTGACATAGCAATATTATGTGAACATGAGTGCCTCATATATCCCTACCTTGAGCTCCACATAAAGCCTTATTTAGAAGTAGGAGATTATAGGCAACACTTTGCCTTGGTGAGGAATCATACACATATTGAGTGATCCGAGAGAATCATTTGAGGAACTTGGTTTTTATTTTCAAAATCTTTTGAAAACCTCCGGAACAACATAGCGGAATCTAGAGCAAGTGATTGGTGCCCTGCAATTGTTCTATCTCTCAACCGCCCAAGACAATGAGGTGTAAAAGCTCCATGGATCAAGGTAAATGGGTAAGTTATGCGCCAATATATTTAATTCTAGGAAGAGTACTTTGTTGTGCGCATAGTATTATTGAGGAGTAGGACATTGTAGCAACTCCTGATCAACAACTTAAGTTTATCTTTGCTTCGGGACGAGCAAAGGGTAAGCTTGGGGGAGTTTGTTGACGGCTGTTAAGTACCATTTTCAACCGTCAACTATACTCAAATAAAGGAGAATTTGGCATTTCATACACGCATGCTTTAGCACAATAATATAGTTCCACTTGTACTTGGAGAACTTTGTGCATGCAGGAGGAAATGTGAAGGAAACACCTCAAAAGGCAAGAAAACACACTTTCGACCAATCAGAGAGTGCCACATGGACGTCACACGGATTGAAGGGCCCATTTTCAGCACTTAACTGACGTAACTCCCTGCAATACCGTGCAAACCAACGTCAGGGCCCACAGGACAGCCACCTGGAGAAAGCACAGGCCAGGAGGGGCCACCCCCAGGTCGGCCGACCTGGTCAGGTCGGCCGACCCAGCCGGGCGCCCTCTCCGCCTGGGCTTCCACGTGTTGGCTCCTCCGCGACTCCTGATAACGGTTTGAGATGCCTTCCGTGGCGGTTACTCTCCCTTGTCGACCTATTGAGGCTATAAATAGGAGGGTGTGCCTTCACACTCAACACACACCACAAGAAGCATTTCTCTCTTGCTAATAGTAGTTCTTGGAGTTTTAGTGGAGTTAGGCTGAGTCTAGAGCTCTCTAGTCCCAAGTCTTCACTTGGAATTGGTATGGCTCTTGTATCTTTTCCCTTTTGTAAGACTTTATTCTTATCAATATATATATCTTTTCTATATAGTTGTGCTTGGGTCATGAGTTTCTTGTTTGATTTTGTGATCCATATATGTGATAGTATAGTCTACTTGTGTGATAGTAGTTTATATTTATTATACTACTATTGTCATGCTAGTTATATACCGTCACTATAGTCTAGTTTATATGTTATAGTCCCTATGCTTAGTTTTAGCTGATAAAGTATAGCATGGGTTTGGTGATCGTATTCGTACGGTAACTCTGCCTCGTTAATAGTAATCGCGGAGGGGCAGAGTGCTCTTTGGTCATGCAAGTATGGTACTTGGGTGACTGATTTGCATCAATTATTCGTTAGTCTACTGGTTCGTTGAGGTAGGCAGCAGGTGGTGACAGCCCTGTCCGTCCTTTGAAATCCTCCCCGCTAGGCTAGTGCGTAGGCTCTTGGTGGAAGTCGCCTGTGGATGCAGGGGTAAGTCCGTGCCTGAAGTGCTATACTATTGACTGCTGAACCTGAGTGTGGGTCTGTATGTATTCTACTTAGGCTATGCAACTGTATAGGAATGTATAGTAGGAGTAGCTTAGCCTAGTCTTTCCTCCACTAGACTTTATTTATTTAGTAGGAATCTTCTGTGTGTGTCACACTACCCGGTTATTATCATGTACCCGCCTGTCTTGGTTAGATATCCTTGCTAATTGTTAACATGATCTTATATGTTAGTAACGCTTCTTGATCATACCCTTCCTTTGGGATAAACAAATACGATACCCTGAATACTTCCGGGTGAAATGCTACAGCGGTATTCTCCGTGCGCTTGCGGATTTTACCTACTTGACTCTGGGACATATTAGTGAACCGTTTCTGGCCCCGTGCCGGGAATGATTTATTAATATGGCTTAGCAAAAGTCAACACCAGCATAAAGCTATAGGTTCCCATTCCATCAATAACAAAAAAATGTAACCGGCAAAGTTTTGCTGCCAATTGTGAGCTCTACATTCAAGACTCCTTTGGCTACTGCAGTACGACCACCATAATCCCACAAAATCATGTTAGTATTGATTAAACAATCGTTAGTCTTACCCAACTTTCTGGCAGTAGTGATCGGCATAATATTGACTGCAACACCTCTATCAACCATCATTTTCCCTATCGGCATCCCGTTCACAAATCCTTTCAAATATAAAGCCTTCAAGTGCTGATGTTTAGTTTCGTCTGGTTTATCAAACACCACTTGCTGGATGTTAAACACTAATTGAGGTACTTCATCGTCATCAGCAAACATTTCTTCTTCTGAGGCCATGAACTCTTGTGGAAGCATCATCAACGTGCCCACTGTAGCACCAAGTCCCTGTACCTGTGATTTCACCTTTGGCCTCGAAACCCTTTTAGGCGGCTGGTCATCATCTTCATCATAATAATATTTGCCAGCCCTTATCTGTCGGCATCGCATCCTCTGAACTCTTCGTTTCTGGCTCCTAGAAAATATACCAAATAGACACCATTGGTCACTCTGTTCATGTTCTTCCTGCAACTCTTCATCGAACTTAGCCTCTTCTTCAGTCTTTTTTGCCCCAAGTCGATCAAAAGCTGACACTCTGTCTTACCCATCGACTTTTCCTTTCATCGACTCTTTAATATTGCTTTGTCGATTCTGGTGCCGATGGTCCTTAGGAGCCGATGGTCCTTAGGAGCCGATGGTCCTTAGGAGTCTCTCGATACATCTGGTTCGCACGTTTGCTACAACCAGGACAATTGTTGATTGAAGGAAGTTTCATATTATGGTCCCAGCAATACTAAAAGAATGGACACTCCTAGTACGGATCAAACTATGACTCCTTCACTTCCCTATCTCTCTTTTTCTGGTACCGCTTAATGAATGCTTCCACATTGTCGATACCAGCCATGTTGACATTTGTTGAGAAAGGATGTCCATTGATCTTCATAGCACCTTTAGTGAACTTTATCTTGCCCTATTGTCACACTCGGTTCCAACGACCGAAACCAAATGCATCTGTATGCGTGCCTAGGATCAAGTTTTCACGCACATAGGACAATTAATGTGATAAAAAGAACAATATCTTTATTAAATCAATAACATTATTACAAAGGTGACCCATAGGTCAAAAGTAAAAGATTACATTGCAGCAGAAAAAATAAGCATTGGCGTCCTTCAGCTCCCACAGGAAGTCGACCGGAAGACCGCATGCCTAGTCCCCTTCATCATCTTCATGGTTATACCATCCTTCTCCTGTAGGTGAGCAGTAATGTGGGATATAGCAAGGGTGAGTACATGCCGTACTCAGCAAGTGGGGGAAAAGATGACATGGGGCTATAGACAAGAAAAGCTTAATGGGGTTTATTGCATGAGCTTTTAATTTCCTAAGCATCGTAATTACTAGGTGAGGTCATCCCAACCATCGAACCACGGGGTCCTATCCAAGTCAAGTCCAATCCCATCCACCAATACCAACCATTCCATCCCATAACCAACTAATCTTGTGAGGGATCCAGGCCGCTCGTGACCGTGAGCACGACTGTCATGACAATTTTACACTCTCCAGAGGTTGCGCCACTTTACCCACAAGTCGTGATTTCGTCCCCTGTTACCAGGTGGACTAGAATCACCATGTTGCCATGCCGGCCAAGCACTAGCACACTTCCTTAGGTGTGCGACCAGGAGATCACTATGAGGCTTTTACAAAGGGTCTCCTAATACATGCTAGCCACTAAGGTTTCACTCCCGTCCATAAGTGATAGCCCATCAACAAGCAGCTCATCACCCCAGGAGCCCCCTCTTGAGCCATTCAGATACAAGGACTTGACTTCCATTCCCCGCTCCACCAAATGCTGCACCGACACTGGGAGAACTCCTAATTAATCAACCAAGTTGTTCCATAGAAGCCTTGTGATGGCACTGTTGTCCTGGGTTATCACTCCAAGAACCGGTTCCTAGGATCTACAACAAGCCTACCACCACCAACCATGTGCCCACGGCACCACATCCATTCCATCCGGCTTGCATAGATCCCTTAGTCCATGTTGCTAAAAGAATTACCCATCCTTTCCCACGTGATATTGTTCATTAATCAACATTAAATTGGACCCAACAACCCAGTAAGACACTAAGCATGTCTACCCATTCATAGATAAAACTCTAGTTCAAGACGACAAGGACAAGATAGAACAATACTAGTAAACCCTAACAATAGGTTCCCAATCAATTGACACAAGCATGCAATCCTAAAGTAACATTCACAATAGGTACAAAATGCATCAAGGACACTTGCCTGAAATGAGATGTTGCTGCTCAGTGATAACAAATCTTGATCTTCGTCCTCGTACGATTCCCGTGCGTAAAAATCCTATTCGCGCAAGACATACAAAGCATACACACAATAAATACACAATGCAAGGTATGGGATAATTGGGTATGGTTGAAAAAAGGTTACAATTAGCTAGTTTATTTGGATACAACAATGTAGGTGGAAGAATCATCTAAATCGGGGTTGTGGATCAAAAGATATGCAAGGTTAAAGTTGTAAGGATTACGGTTGCGCACAGACAATGCAAAACATATGTGCGCGTTTCCAACGATTGGCTCTAGTTCTCAAGGAATAACTTGAATAGAAATATTCACAGTGATGTGGAACATGTGAAACGCAAGGTGAATTGGTTCAGAAGTCACCTATACTGGAGATCGATTGGCTGCATCATGGTGAGGTCGTCCAACGGCAGATCGAGCACGAATCGCGTTCCTCATTGCACCAGGGCAGTTCTAGGAGAACCCTATAGTGTAGATGATCACAAGACCCTGGAACACAATTAGGAGTGTCGTTTGTATCAAAAACATCTATGGATTTGGAGAAAATGAGATGGTTTTACCGTCATGCGTGCTAGATTCGCCCAGATCAGGGAGCAGCTGCCATTGCGATGCATATCTTGGAGGCATACGATGTCCAATGGTGCTGATTTCTGGATATGTTGTAGAGGACATCTGGGTGCACCTCCATGTAAAATTGTGCGGCATTTGGATGGGTGGGTCATCGGGAACGCCAAAGCCAACCGGCAGAACTGTTGCTGGACGCGAGGGCAGGGTAGCGTGGCGGCAGCCTGGCGGCATGGTGAGGGTTTGAGGGGGTGGGGAGGACGTGGGAGGGACCCTAGTATTTATAGGAGAGGTGGGGCAGGTGGGGGGAGGAATATGGAAAAAGAATTATAAAGAATAAATGTATTATTAAAGGCAATTTATTCTCTTGTTCCTTCCATAAAAGTGTTTATGGAAGGTGCAGTTTCTTTCTATAAAAATGTTTATGGAAGGTGAGGTTACTTTGGATAGTAGTGTTTATGGAAGGAGGGGTTTTATTTATGGAAGGTGGGGTAAACATGGAAGGCTTCACGTTTAAGTACATTGATGCGGTAGGAAAAATGAATGAGGATAAAAATGAATCTAGATACATCAACAGCGTGTAGGGTGAAATATGGGATGAAACAAGTTTGGAAGAAAGTGTTCGATGATGAATTCACGTGAGTCACGGAGACAATGATAGTTGAGGCCCATTTTAAAACAGAATGTACATTCATAAAATTTGATTGAAAGAATTTCAATTTTCTCAAATTAACTAGGAATCAAAAAATGACAAAATATTGAAATCAAATAAATAAAATAATTTTACTAATTTAAAAAGGTTTTCGTTCAAAACTGAAAACATTTGTGACATAGAGCAATTACTTCAACCCAACAAAATCTTTGTTAATTTGCAAAGTTTCTAATAAATAGTTTCAAAATTTGAAAATCTAAATATATTTTTTGAAAGCGTTCACATTCCAAAATGGGAAATTTTGGGATGTGACACCTGTTCAGTCACCATCTGAATCTGTCTCCTGAAAACCTTGGAATCGTTGGTATTATGAGACGGTGAATCATGCCACTTGCAGTATCTCTTCTTCTTCAATTCCTCAGCAGATGGAATCACATGATTAGGCGGCAATTGAATGTGCTTCTCCTGTAACAGCACATCAAATATCTTATCAACCTTGGTAATGTCGAAGTTGTATTTTTCTTCTAGCTCGTTTTGCTTTACCCAAGGACATGACAAAATATTCTTATTCCTAGTCCACGCAACAATATCGACATCTTCAGTTTTTTCCCTAGATTTAGAATCAAAATCATTATAGTTGACTTGAATTGGCCTAGATCGTGCCCCTCGAGTCAGGTTCTCCTAGATATACACCTTCTGCACTAGTTGGGATAGGCTCTCAAATTCGGTCGAGAGAAACTTTTCCCTTAGAGGTGCAACTAAACCATTAAAAGCAGTCTGTGCCATTTGATTATCTGTTAATTACATACTAAAATACTTGTTGCGCACTTCTCTAAACCTTTGCACGTAATTATGCACGGACTCACTTGCCTTTTGTCTCACAACAATCAAGTCCGACAACCTCATGTCTCTAGTTTCAGTGAAGAAATACTTATGAAACTTCTGTTCAAGATCGGCCCAAGTGATAATAGAGTTTGAGGGCAATGATGCGGACCAAGAAAATGCCAATCCGGACACGGATAGAGAAAACAACTTGATTTTCAACACTTCAGTAGCACCAGCTTCTCCGCACTGTACTAAAAATCGGCTGATATGTTCAACAGTGGTAGTATTATCTTCTCCAGTCAACTTGGTGAATTCTGGTGGCCTGTATCGACTCGACATAAGTATTATCTGCTGCTTTGGCTTTAAGCCAAATTGTTCTCTCATCACCTCAGTAATCTTCACTACCCAGTCATTGGTTGAGCCATTGACATTTGGAATAGTCGATGTAAGACCAGCTGCTGGTATTTGTAGAGCTGTCTGTGAACCATAGTTAGCAACTGGGTGCCAACCTCCTAATTCTACTGACAGCGCAGACGACGATGGCATCCTAAACATGCTTGGCTCTACATTCGGTGTTGTATCATATGTCATATTCGGCTCTGCCGTTTCTTGCCTGTAGTGTTGTGGCTACGTCTGTGGTGATGTTCTCTGTAGAATAATCCTGGGACCAGACCTAGGTGATCTCCCTATGGTGCCACCATTGGTATTCTTAGGTGGAGTGACACTTTCTGGCGCTGGCCCTGAGCTTGTTGTAGGATTGGCAGTACTGGTACTAGGCAGCTGTTGCTTGGGTCCCTTAATGGCTGGCCGAGGAATATTCCCATGAACACGGAAACACATCGGCCCATGTGCTGGACCATCATATACGCAACCCTCTACTGTCTGAATGATTAAATCCCTCAAAGTATTAACCAACACAGGCAATTGGTTAATTGATACGTGATGTATAGCTATATCGATCATGCCGTTCAGAGCTTCTTCACCGATAACCTGTGTTGGTTTATTGGCAGGTGATTTGTCAGTTTCATCTTCATCAATCAAGGTAGCAACAGGTAACTTCCCCTTTTGTATGATCTTGCCATGCCTAGTCTTGTTGAAGGTGCTCAACAGAAGGTTTTCAAACTCAACAACTCTCTGATCAATTTGTGCCTTCGTTTCATCACTTAGATCATCTTTATCAACAGACAACATGTTTTCCATCTTAAGATCCCCGCTAACATCATGCTTTGGAGGATGAGTTCTGTCTTTTGGCATTACAAGTTCAGACATGTTGTAAAGCTCGAAGTTCTTGGTCCCACCCAGCATGCCAAAAAACGTGTTGATGCGAAAATCACCATGCGTGACCTAACAGATTTGCTTAACTTTAGTGTAGGCTCAATACAGAAACCGAGGTTTGCCAGTCAATTTTCCCTGCAAATCGACAACGAAAAAATGGTCAAATTCCACAGGTCACCGGCCCAGGACAGGTCGATGAAGAAAGCTGATAGTCAGTGTTCGTGAAAAGCAGCCGATGACTACAAACAACAAATAATATTGGAAATAAACTAATCAGCTGATTTGTATTGGCTTATCGGCAGATCAATAAATAGATATTGAATACTGCATAAATATTGCTGATAAGAATTAAGCCGATAGAACAAAGTCGATAAATCTATGATAAACATGCTAGACTTGCTCTGTTGATGCCAAAAAGTTGATAGGCTAGAGTCGATAGATCTACAATAATCATGCAAAGACTCTCCCCATCGATAGTGTTAAGTTGCAAAAATGCCTCTAAATTATAGATCTAATCATATCAGATAAAGGGGGCAATCGACTTCTATGAATGCAATGATAAACAAATAAGACACTGAGAAGTCGATCAAACCGTGATAACCTGTCGGCTAAACATCATGACAGAACCCTATCAACTCTACCCACTATCGGTCCGTACCTAGTTCTATGGACTCAGCGAGAGGTCAAAATCGATGCAGCCTCACTAACTCGAGAAGATCGAACTTAATTGAGATAGTGCCCAAACAAAGCAAATAGAACTAAATACGCTCCAATTATAGGTAAAATCGATAGAGTTACTCAAACAATAGGTCTATATTAAACTTATAAAACCTCCTAAAAATCATAATAGATTAGACCTAACCGAGAAAGTATTGCAACTTGAAGTCGATGGTACAAACGTAATTAAGATCTAATTACCAAATAGCTAGCAATTCTAAAGATAACAACTAGAATATCAAACCAATGAGAAAGTACTAGTTGAAGTCGATAGAATTACTAAGGTTTACTAATCCAAGTCTCTTGCCGAGACCGGAGCCGATGCAGCCCACACGAGACGAGGATGTCGTTGAGAAAAGGTTTGGTGATGCACCGAATTGTATTGAACGAAAGTGTTAATTCTAATTGTATAGACCCTATTACGTATTTATAGCCCCGTGCAAGGGGTTCTGACCCGACTCGGTCAGAACTCTTCGGTTTCAAACAAATAAACCGACTTGATTTATTCCTAAACAAAATCTAAACTAAAATAGAAAGAGATAAAATAACCCCACCAGGCACGCTTTATTCCCTTCGGTCGTAGAACTCCTATGACCCAACTGATTTTGACTCCACGTCTCCGACTGCTGGAACTGGTCCAAATTCCGGTGCCAACAGCCCTCATCGAGTTTGTTCTTATGAAGATTTGTAGGCAATATGAAGATGCAAACAAAACTCAAAGCAATTATTTTCAGTAGAATTTTAGAGTGTTTAGTGATATAAGAGCCTAGAGAAAATGACGACAAATGTCTAGAGCAGAATGGAGTGGTGAAATATATGAGTGCGGTGAATAACTTCCTCTTAAAAACCTTGCCTCAAAATGCTGAGCGAAACAACAGTCATATTGGGACATGACAGTTGCAAGCTAGCAATTGGGACAAGTGGGGCCTGCGAGCCATTCTTCTCTGGTCGGTTGACCAATAGGCCTGGTCGCCTGACCAGGGAATGGCCCCTTTGATCCTCTGCTCTGGTTAGTGGGCCTTACTTGTGGTGGCCCACAAGAAAGAAAATATATTTCAAAGAAAAACATTTTTGATCTTTTGGTACTCTCATTTTCTGAAAAGATGAACTCTAAAATTCTATATTTTTTATATATAATTTTGAAAAAGGGAAATGGGTTGGAACAAATTCCAACCTGCAGATGTGGTGAAAAAAATTCAAATATGCAAATTCAAATGGAAATCCAAAAATTTGAGGAAAGCAAATATGAGATAAGTACCAATTTACCTTTTGCAAGGGCTCACCAATTTTAAGTCCAATGAGCGGGACACTACCTTGTTCTCACTTAAAGAGAAAACAATGAAAGGTAAACCTATCTAGGCAATGGTAAGTAATAGAAATATAACTAAGAACAATGCTAGTGATTCTCTTTTAACCAGTGCCTTCCCCGACAATGGCGCAAGAAATGCTTGTTAACATCTGCTAAGTCACACCAAATAAATAGACATGGGCAAGGCATCAGAACTACTTGTTGGTAGAACTCAACAGAGGGTTAGTGTGGGCAAGTTACATCCGCAAGCGCACGGACATCCCGTTGTAGCATTTCACCACTGGATTACTCCAATGATTGTCATTTATAGTTCTTCCAAGGGAAGGCGGCGTTCAAGAGATAACATGTTCATAACCATATAACTAATAAGATACGAAATTCATAGATAGGGGTAAGGATAATAAAGATAGTGGGTAGTGACACACAGATAAATCCAACCTAACATTAACACAAAGGCTAGGTTAAGTGGGCTAAGGAAGAGTCAAGCTAGATCCTTATGTACTGCTATATTCCTGTCTATAGGTTAAATACATGAAATACATACAAGCCTACATCCTATGTTAAGCCAGAACAGGGAGGATTAAGGACAGCAAGGCTGTCACCACCTACAGGTTAATCCTATACTAGGACACATGACACTAGGGCTATCAAGTCCCTATGCCAGTACAATAACCTAACATGACTAGGCAATAACCATGTACAAAGCACATGACTATCACACTAGGCCAAAAATAGGCGACGCAGCACCCACACAGATTCTGGACCCTCTCTTATTTCGACGATTCCTGATGACTCCAGATGAATTTTGACATAATGCCAAAAGCATTGGAAAGGTCTTCTCCTTATCTTTCCGTGCATATGTAGAACGTTCAAATCCGAGTCCGTATACGTCCTGGGCGACCGTTTTAGTGCAGACTGGTCCTGGGCCCCGAAACAGACTCGAAGTCGATTTGGATTGGGCCTCCAGTTTGGCTTCTAAGCCCTTGCTGGTCCTCCACGTTCCCAACTCCTTCTCCCATCATCTCCTGGTCCTCTCCTTGGTTTCTAATCATAAAATAATCATTAGGTAGCAAATCATTCTTAAAAGTAACATATAGCGAAGAACGTAGGAACGAGCTCACCTCTAAATTTAGTCGTCGTGCACGAGCTCTAGTCATTGGACCTTGCAAGTCCAGAATTGGAGGAGTGTTGTGTGTATCCATAGGAGTGATATCCTCATCAGAAAGACATTTAAGTCTAGGTGAAGCTCAACTTTGCCTATCTCAATTGGTACAGCCTTTGCGATCCCCCGACATGTGTAGGCCACTCCCAAGGAATCCTTGAAGAGATAATCTGTCGGCTCTAGAGGTATATCATCCACAAGTTGTAAAGCTATGTATTCCGGGATGATATTAACTCCTAGGGTGGGATTGTGAAGGGCCTCTACGGTATTTGCTTGTATAAGACAAGGAATGGTTGTGGAAGGAGAATGGATTTGGATAACATTGAAATAGCGCTTTTCTTCCTTCAACCATTGTTTCTTCTTGGCCTTCTTTGGAATTGCTTCTTGGAAAGGACCAGGAGGCAAAGTAGATACCGTAAGCTTGTTTTGCCAGATGTATTTTGAGGTTTTTCCATAATCATCAAGTAAGCTTTCCTCGAATTCTACTGACAACCTAGAAGGTAGAATTTCTTCTTCCTTCCAAGAGGTATCAACAGCAAAATCAAGAGAAGAGAGAGCTATGGGTTTGAATTTAGCTATTGAGGGACCCTCGTGGGTTGGTTTTCCATCCTCTTGAGAATGAGAAGGACAAACGGGAACTGGTGCGTTCTTTTTGGAACAATAATTTGAGGCATTCCCAAAGTTTTTAAAAAGACCTTTCTCGAATTTCTTCTTCCTCTAGTGTTCGAGGTTCAGGGGACGGCTCAAAAGTCAAATATGGGGATAGGCAAGGTATGGGCTCGGATTTGGCTATTGAGGGGTCTGTGCCGCTTGATGTAGCTTCCTCCAGGACGGGCTCCCTAAGGTCAGCTAAGAAGGATGAGTTTTCTAAGATACTATCTAGGATTGCTCTTCCTTCTATTGTAGTCTTGTGTATGAACGATCCTCAAGCGGCGATGTTGAGGTATTGGATAGATTCCTTGTTTAAACCTGAATAAAAGTGTTCAAGCAACATTTCATCGAGTATAGACAAGTCTGGGCCAGATTGTAGTAGCAAAGAGATCCTAGCCCAAGCTGCTCCAATAGATTCCTTCTTACTCTAGCAGAAGCAGAGAATTTCCATACAAAGGGAGACAATACGGGATTGTGAGAAGAACACAAGACAAAATTTATCCCGCAACTTCTCTCAATCACTATTGATGTGAACAAGGGTTCCTGATCTTCCGAAAGGTTCTGATAAACTTGATTAAGGCAGAGGTGAAACACAATTCGATCCGGCTTCTAAACAATACGTTCAGAACCCTGCAATCATGGCACAATGTCTCCTCTGGTTATCAACCGTCCTAAAACGATTGACCTCGCTGAGAAAGCTAATCTCTGCCTGCGAGTCAAGAACACAAGCAAGAACAAAGAAGAATGCAACACAATTGCAGATGTATTATGAATCTCATGAAGTTGGGGTCTCACAAACTGAAGTGACAGCAAAACTGTTATGAATAGAATAATCTAAGCAAAACCTGAACCCTAATAGTGCAGTGGCACCTGTATATGAAGACCCTAGGGTCGTGCAAGACCCTCTGGACGCGCCCCTAATTGGGCTCAACTGGATACAAAGCCCAAATGCCAAAAGCAGGTGATGCAGCACCGACACAGATTCTGGACCCTCTCTTGTTTTGATGATTCCCGATGACATGAAACTGGCGGCATTGGAAAGTTCTTCTTCTTATTGTTCCTTGCATATATAGAACATCCAAATCCAAGTCCGTATGCGTCTTGGGCGTCCGTTTTAGTGCAGACTGGTCCTGGACCCCGAAACAGACTCAAAGTCGGTTTTGATTGGGCCTCCACCTTGGCTTCCACGTCCTTGTTGGTCCTCCACGTCTCCAAGTACTTATCCCATCATCTCCTGATCCTCTCCATGGTTCCTAATTATAATATAATCATTAGTTAGCAAGCCATTCTCAAAAGTGACATATAATGAAGAACGTAGAAACGAGCTCACCTCTAAATTTAGTCGTCGTGCACGAGTTCTAGTCATTGGACCTTGCAAGTCCAGAATTAGAGGAGTGTTGCATGTATCCGTAGGAGTGATGTTCTCATAAATCATGTACATGCCCAATAGTATGAGTGGACCATTGTTTCGCCTTCCCTATGAGGGAGAAGGGAAACAATTTCCACTTTAGAGTTTCATGTCTCATACCGTCAATGAACAGACATCAACACAAATACTCAAATCATCACAAATGATGGTAAGAATTATCAAAATCCAGACCAGAGAAGGATTTCTCCCGAACCATGGCTATAAAGCTAGCGCGGAGTTGATAGCCGGATGTGCGAATTAGGTCCGTAGACGGTGGTGGCTCAAAGAACTCGCCCTTTGGAGCAAAAAAGGATAGGATGGTGGGTTGCTCCATGGTGGAAAAAGGAAGGAAAAAGGAAAAGATACGAGGAAGAATAAAGTTCAAAGATGATACAACAACCATTCCCCAGCAACAGCGCCAGAAATGCTTGTTGGTATTTCTTATGATCACAAATAAATTCGCAAGCGCACGGATACCGATGTAGCACTTCACGAGAAGTATTCCAGGTTATCGAATCACAGGGAACATGTGTGTACCGATCTTCTAACTAATCCATCCAAGGACAACAAGAATATTATAGGCATAGGGTAGAGAGGATTCCTATGGTCAAGGATCCTATAATAAGATAGGTTCGGTCTACTACTGCTTAGTTCGGGCACCGACTTACCCCTGCAACCACAGGCGACTCCGGCCAAGAGCTCTACGACGTACCTGAACATAGAGTATTACTAAGGCCGGATAGGGCTGTCACCACCTACCGACTACCTCTAACAAACCGTTGGGCACGCAGCAAATAAAGGTAACCTCTAGCCTAGACACCACGTCTACGCTATCAATTACTATCCTAGTCTCGGTACCACGCTTATAGAAGACTAAGATACTCTAACTAAATAGAGCAATGATCCCATAAGCAATAAAGGAAAGAACTTACTTAAATAGGAAACTTAAATACCAAAGAGAAATCACGAACACTTAGTTGAAAAGGAAAGCATCCACCGAGGTACAAGCGTGAGGAAGATCGCCGACACCCGGCGCTTCTCCGAACTCTCCCTCTGATGTGGACAAGGGTTCCCGATCTTCCGAAAGGTTCTTGGTAAGTTGATTTGGTCGGAGGCGACACACAATTCGATCCGGCTTCAGAACAGCACGTTCTAAACCCCGCAATCGCAGCACGATGTCTCCTCTGGTTATCAACCGTCCAAAGACGATTGACCTCGCCGAGAAGGCTAATCCCTGCCTGCGAATCAAGAACACAAGCAAGAACAACGAAGAATACAACACAATTGCAGATGTATGATTAAACTCTCGAAGTTGGGGTCTCACAAACCGATGAACGGCGAAACTGTTTATGAACAGAATTGATCTAAGCAAAACCCGAACCCTAATAGTGCGGCGGCGGCTGTATATAAAGACCCTAGGGTCGTGCAAGACCTTCTGGATGCGCCCCTAATTGGGCTCAACTAGATACAAAGCCCAAAGGCCAAAAATAGGCGACGCAGCACTGATAGAAAGCCCAAAGCCCAAAGGCCAAGACTCTCTCTTGTTTTGATGATTCCCGATGACTCCGGATGAATTTTGACATGAGACCAGCGGCATTGGAAAGGTCTTCTCCTTATCTTTCCGTGCATATGTAGAACGTCCAAATCCGAGTCCGTATGCGTCCTGGGCGACCGTTTTAGTACAGACTGGTCCTGGGCCCCGAAACAGACTTGAAGTCGGTTTTGATTGGGCCTCCACTTTGGCTTCCAAGCCCTTGCTGGTCCTCCACGTTCCCAACTCCTTCTCCCATCATCTCCTGGTCCTCTCCATGGTTTCTAATCATAAAATAATCATTAGGTAGCAAACCATTCTCAAAAGTAACATATAGCGAAGAACGTAGGAACGAGCTCACCTCTAAATTTAGTTGTCGTGCACGAGCTCTAGTCATTGGACCATGTAAGTCCAGATTTGGAGGAGTGTTGTGTGTATCCATAGGAGTGATGTCCTCATCATCCTCCCCCTCTTGAAGTGGAGTCGTCCTCGACTCAAGCTCATCCTCTTCTCCCAAGTATGGTTTCAAATCTGAAATGTTAAAAGTAGGACTAACCCCGAACTCGGGAGGCAACTCAAGTTTGTATGCATTATCATTAATCTTCTCTATTATTTTGAATGGACCATCAGCTCTAGGCATTAGTTTAGACTTTCTCAATTCTGGAAATCTATCCTTCCTTAAGTGTAACCACACTAAATCTCCTACATCAAGCTTTACTTCCTTTCTTCCCTTACTACCAGCAATTTTATACTTTTCATTCATCTTTTCAATGCTAAGTCTAGTGGTCTCATGCATTTGCAAAATAAATTCAGCACGCTCCTTAGCATCAATATGAACTCTCTCATTAATAGGTAGAGGAAGTATATCAAGTGGAGTACGGGGATCAAAACCATACACTACCTTGAATGGACTTACCTTGGTAGTAGAATGTGTTGCCCGATTATAAGCAAACTCAACATGAGGTAAGCATTCTTCCCATTGCTTCAAATTTTTCTTCAAAATAGCTCGCAACATAGTACCCAAAGTGCGGTTCACAACCTCAGTTTGTCCATCAGTTTGTGGATGACAAGTTGTAGAAAATAACAACTTTGTACCCAACTTATTCCAAAGCGTGCGCCAAAAATGACTCAAGAATTTTGTATCACGATCTGAAACAATAGTAGAAGGCATACCATGCAAACGTATAATTTCTTTGAAAAAAAGATCAGCAATATAACTAGCATCATCAGTTTTATGACATGATATAAAGTGTGCCATCTTGGAAAAACGATCCACGACAACAAAAATGCTATCGCTCCCCCTCTTAGTCCTAGGCAGTCCTAAAATAAAGTCCATAGAAATATCCGCCCAAGGAATAGAAGGAACAGGAAGTGGCATGTATAAACCATGTGGATTCAATCGAGACTTACCTTTTGACATGTAGTGCAGCGAGCAACAAAACGCTCAACATCTTTCCTCATCCTTGGCCAAAAGAAGTGTGTGGCCAAAATATCCTCTGTCTTCTTAGCACCAAAATGACCCATCAATCCACCTCCATGCGCCTCCTGCAACAACAAAAGACGAACGGAACCAACTGGAATGCATAGGCGGTTAGCTCTAAACAAGAATCCAACATTCAACACAAATTTGTGCCAAGCACGACCTTCTTTACAGTGCAGCAATACATCTTTAAAATCAACATCAGCAACATATTGTTCTTTAATTGCCTCAAGTCTAAAAATTCTACAATCAAGTTGAGACAACAAAGTATATCGCCTAGATAAAGCATCAGCAATCACATTATCCTTCCCTTTCTTATGTTTCATAATATAAGGAAAAGACTCAATAAACTCAACCCATTTAGCATGTCTACGGTTCAAATTGCCTTGAGAACGAATATACTTAAGTGATTCATGATCAGAATGAATAACAAATTCTTTGGGCAACAAATAATGACGCCACGTCTCTAAAGAACGTACAAGTGCATATAGTTCCTTATCATACGTGGAATAATTCAAAACAGGCCCAGTAATTTTCTCACTAAAGTATGCAACAGGTTTACCATCTTGCATCAAAACATCACCAATGCCTATACCACTAGCATCACATTCAAGCTCAAAAGTCTTATCAAAATTGGGTAATTGCAGCAATGGTGCATGTGTAAGTTTGTCCTTCAAAGCATCAAAAGACTCATGATGTACCTTACCAAAATGGAAGTCAACGCCCTTCTTTGTCAACTCATGCAATGGTGCAGCAATGGTGCTGAAATCTTTGACAAAGCGGCGGTAGAAACCTGCAAGACCAAGAAAACTCCTCACCTGTGTGATAGTTTTTGGTACAGGCCAGCTCTTTATGGCTTCAATCTTCGCCTCATCCACCTCAATTCCCTGTGGAGTCACAACATAGCCAAGAAAAGAGACTCGATCCGTGCAAAAGGTGCACTTCTCAAGGTTACCAAATAAACGTGCAACTCGCAAAGCATCAAAAACAGCACGCAAATGAATCATATGATCATCCATGGATTTGCTATAAATCAAGATATCATCAAAGTAAACAACCACAAATTTGCCAATAAAAGGTCTTAAAACCTCATTCATCAAACGCATGAAAGTACTGGGTGCATTAGTTAACCCAAAAGGCATTACTAACCACTCATACAACCCGAATTTGGTTTTGAAAGCTGTTTTCCATTCATCTCCAAGTTTCATTCTAATTTGATGGTAGCCACTACGCAAATCAATTTTAATGAAAATTATAGCACCACATAACTCATCAAGCATGTCGTCTAGCCTAGGAATAGGATGACGATACCTAATAGTAATGTTATTAATGGCTCTACAATCTACACACATACGCCAAGAACCATCTTTCTTAGGAACCAAAAGTACAGGAACAGTACAAGGACTAAGTGATTGACGAACATACCCACGATCCAAAAGGTCTTGGACTTGTCGTTGTATCTCCTTAGTCTCCTCAGGGTTGGTCCTATAAGCAGCACGGTTTGGTAAAGTAGCACCAGGAATCAAATCAATTTGATGCTCAATCCCTCTCAAAGGTGGCAATCCCGGGGGTATCTCAGCTGGGAAAACATCCTCATACTCCTGCAAAAGGTTAGTGACAGCAGGAGGCAAAGCACTAGAAGCAATATCACCAAGCAAAAACAAGGCTTGTTTGCATATCAAAGCATAGCAGATATCATCAGTAGAAATTTCAGCAAACTCAGATTTTGTAGCAAGACATGAACGACCTTGTAATTTAATTGCAGCACCCTTAGAACTTGAAGAATCATTAACATTACTTGGTGTAGAAGCAAAATTAACAGGTTGCTGAATTTCAGGGCTTTTATTTTTCAAACTAGCAGCTCGTTCTAAATCAGCTTGTACAATTTCAGTAGGGGTCATTGGTAACAAAGTAATTTTAGTTCCTTTATGCATAAAAGTGTACTTATTACTTTTACCATGGTGTACAGCATCATTATCAAATTCCCAAGGTCTATCCAATAAAAGTGAACAAGCTTGCATGGGTACAACATCACAATCAACAGAATCCACATAGGAACCAATGGAAAAAGGAACTCTGCAAGTTTGTGTTACCTTAGCTTTTCCAGAGTCATTTAACCACTGAATGTAGTATGGATGTGGATGTGGGCGTGTGGTCAAATCAAGCTTCTTAACCACATCAGAACTCACCAAATTGTTGCAGCTTCCACCATCAATGATGACACGTGCCCGACGGTTCTTGATGACGAAGAAAATCTGGAACAAGTTATGTCGCTGCATCATCTCGGGCTGCTGGACTTGTGTGCTAAGCACACGCCGCACAATAATATTCATATAGCCCGCGGTATCTCCGCCTCCAAGGACGAGGTCACCGCTGGTGGCAGCGACATCCTCCTCCTCATCCTCCACATCGGAGGTGCTCACGTAACCGCCATCATCTGTCGCCACATATGCCCGCCGACTTGGGCAATCTTTCTGCACATGGCCAAGACCATGGCAGCGGTGGCACTGAATCCCTGTAGTGTGTCCCGTCGAAGCAACAGAGGAGGCAGTACTAGCCGGTACCTGCACAGAATTTTTACCTGAGCGCGTAGAAGGGGCAGGGGCTGATCTTGGTGCTGCAGAAACAACACTAGCTGGTGGGGGCGGCCGGAAAGATGGCTTGGGCAGCCCCGAAGTCCCCGTCGGCCGTGGTGGGTAGAAATTCCTGGACTTGCTGTACTCCTCAAAAGCCTAGAAAAGTCCCTGTGATTCTTTCTCTGCAAGCATAGCATACTGGAAACACTTGTTGAGGGTATAAAATTCTTTGTAATCAAGGATGTCCTGAATTTCTTTTCTCAAACCAGAATAAAAGCGGCAAATCTGATCCTCTACTTTTTCAACGACAGCACAACGAATCAAACCCTTCTGAAGCTCACTAAAATACTCCTGAACAGTTTTATCTCCTTGATCTAAACGCTGCAGTTTATTACGAATTTCTCTATAAAAAGGAGGAACAAAACAATCACACATTTCTACCTTAAGTTCTTCCCAAGTAGTAGGCAAATCGGTTTCAGCAGCTAGACCACTCCACCAAACAATAGCAAAGTCCTTCAACTCACTAGTGGCTTGTCTAACTCTATGTTGTTCAGGAACAAGGTGGGCATTAAATTTTTGTTCTACCGTCATTTCCCAATCAAGGTAAGCATCACCATCGTATTGACCCGAAAACGAAGGAATTGAAAACTTAATTTTAGCATACGGATCATCTGGAGCATAGTTACCTTGTGTGCGACGGTTGTGGTTGTGGAAGCCACCCATACCTTGAGGGTTACGTTGCAAACGGCGTCGTAACCTTGCGGTCCTTGTAGCTGACCTATCGACGGTGCCATCAGCCTTATACACCGTTGCTTCATCATGATCGTCTTCAACGTCGTTGTTGGTGTCGTTGTTGGTGTTGGTGTTGGTGTTGGTGTTGTTGTTGATCTTGTGAGCGGTCTCCAATTCGACAACCTGATCGGTTAGCTTAGAGACTCTCTTATCCAACCGCTCAATGCTTTCTCCCAGGTGAAGCTTGGTGACGGCGTCGGTGACGGCCCTGGTGATTGTCTCTGCCAAATCACTCTGAACCGCCTGCAAAGCCTTTTGTAACTGATTTTGGCTCACGCACTCATCCAATTTGGAGGGTGAAGCACCCTCCCCATCGCTTCCTGACATCAGAAACACCAAAACAGGAAACAAAAAGTGAAGGTTATCCCTACAAAACTACTAAGCAGTGGTGCCTCTCAACACAACAAAAGTAAGCTTCTTGCAAAGCTCTTACAAAGTTCTGAAAACAACAAAGCGAAGGATACCAGGGAGAAGTGTTCCACGATTGCAAGGGTTACCAAATAACCTATGTGCTGTCCAGAAGAAGTATGTAGAGCTAGGAAGGCCAAATATATATATATGAGTGGCACACAAATCAAAAACAGATAGTAAAGCTGAATAAGTGCCCAAATAACTTGTCCCTAGTTGCTGGTCTAACTATGTTCTAGAACAGTAGTGATAGCAAAGAAGAAACAAAGAGACAAAGGGACACAGTCGATAACAGGGGGCTTAGTGTAAAATAGCCGAACTCAGAAATTTCAGGGGGCTAGATGGAGCGCTAGTAGGAATCCCAAAATTCTTTTTTTTTATTTTATTTTTTTGATATTTTTTTTCAACTCACTAGCAAACAGGAAGAAACCACAAAAAATTTCAGCTCAAACCGAGATAGGACGTGGCCTACAGAAAATCTTGAAGTTTTAGAAAACGTTGGGTTTCAACTTGAATGGATTTTTTCTTTATCTTCCCGATTTTTTTTGAATTTTTTGACGAGGGCACACAGTGTGGGTATGCTCAACTTTTTGTCAAGAATCTCCTGTAAAAATTTCAGCCAAAACGGACAACCGAGCGAAAAGTTATGGCTGTTTTACCGAAGGGGTGTCGGAATCGGTTATGAAGAACCCGGGGGTTTGAGTGAAATCCGAGTCGGGGTTGGGGTCGGGTAGGGAGTTTTTTTGGCGAGGTGGATGTAGTGGAAAGTAGAATTTATGAAAATTGGTCCGAGGTGGTGAGGGTAGGTTTAGGGTGGGATTAGGGTGGGCGTGTTGATCAATCAACCCTAGCACACAAAGCCGACAAAACCGAGGATGGTGAAGGGGATGGCGGCTAGGGTTGTAAGGGAAACACTACTGACGACAAAAACACAAACTAAACCAGCGACTAAACAAGAACTAGGGCACAAACTCAACACTACGGACTCTGAAATTGAAATATGCAAAGGCTAAAACACGTGGTTATGGGCGGGGGAAATTTTTTTTTTGGTATTTTCAGTGGACGATAGGAAGAACACGAAAACAAAATTAAAGGGTAGTGTGAACCTGACGGTGCACCTGAAGCTCTGATTACCACTTGATGTGGACAAGGGTTCCCGATCTTCCGAAAGGTTCTTGGTAAGTTGATTTGGTCGGAGGCGACACACAATTCGATCCGGCTTCAGAACAGCACGTTCTAAACCCCGCAATCGCAGCACGACGTCTCCTCTGGTTATCAACCGTCCAAAGACGATTGACCTCGCCAAGAAGGCTGATCCCTGCCTGCGAATCAAGAACACAAGCAAGAACAACGAAGAATACAACACAATTGCAGATGTATGATTAAACTCTCGAAGTTGGGGTCTCACAAACCGATGACCGGCGAAACTGTTTATGAACAGAATTGATCTAAGCAAAACCCGAACCCTAATAGTGCGGCGGCGGCTGTATATAAAGACCCTAGGATCGTGCAAGACCCTCTGGACGCACCCCTAATTGGGCTCAACTAGATACAAAGCCCAAAGGCCAAAAATAGGCGACACAGCACCGACACAGATTCTGGACTCTCTATTGTTTTGACGATTCCCGATGACTCCGGATGAATTTTGACATGCGGCTGACGGCATTGGAAAGGTCTTCTCCTTATCTTTCCGTGCATATGTAGAACGTCCAAATCCGAGTCCGTATGCGTCCTGGGCGACCGTTTTAGTACAGACTGGTCCTGGGCCCCGAAACAGACTCGAAGTCGGTTTTGATTGGGCCTCCACTTTGGCTTCCAAGCCCTTGCTGGTCCTCCATGTTCCCAACTCCTTCTCCCATCATCTCCTGGTCCTCTCCATGGTTTCTAATCATAAAATAATCATTAGGTAGCAAACCATTCTCAAAAGTAACATATAGCGAAGAACGTAGGAACGAGCTCACCTCTAAATTTAGTTGTCGTGCACGAGCTCTAGTCATTGGACCTTGCAAGTCCAGATTTGGAGGAGTGTTGTGTGTATCCATAGGAGTGATGTCCTCATCACCCTCACTCTCTCCCTATTTTCTAAGCACTTTGGCAGTGCTAAAGCCTTTTGAAGTGGAGCTCTAAACTCTTCTTGTGTGTGTTGAAGTGGAGGCACTCCCCTCCTTATATAGGGCCCAAAGGCGGTTCCTGAAGGTGGTAACTCCCGCCCTAAGAGGTAGAACCAACGTAGGAAAGGCCTCATTGGGCCCATTAGGCCCACCCCACCTTCGGCCAAACAGGCCTATTCGACCGAACATGGGTGGGGCCCAATGGCCCCTAGTCTTCTCTAGCACACTGATAGGTGGGCCCTCTTGTCACCTGACCTCTGATTGGCCGGGAGTTGTTGAGGCGGTATCCTACTGTAGGTGGGCCATTCAATCCGTGTGCTGACCTCTGATTGGCCGGGAGTGTGTTTCCTCCTCTAATTACTTGTGCTTGTGCTTTCCCTCTAATACGTGGATAAATCACCTACATACAAATATTCACCAACACTTGTAGAAATTGTTAGTAATAAACTCCTATCACTATGTTGGTTATTTATTTTATATGTTTTATGCAGGCAATTGACGGTCGGATTTAGCATATATGGTCTGTCAACACTCCCTCTGACAGTAACATGCTCACTGGGCCCGAGATTGACATCGGGGACGAGAACTTTGAGATCAAGACCAGTCTGATCATGTAACATCTCAAAATTTCAATTATTGGAGTGTTAATAAAATTTCAACAAATTTTACAATGTTATCATTTTCTATAGGCAAAAATCATATTTTCTAAATTAAAAACAATAGTTTTTTTTTATTATTGTTTTTGTAATGTTGCGTTCATGCTGGATTAGAATTTGCAGTAGGTATTTTTATTTGGGTGCAAAATAATTTTTAAAGTACGAGTAGAAACGGATTTAGAATTAGTTAAATTAAAAACAGAAAATAGAAAAAAGAAAGAAAGAAAGAAACCTTACCTGGCTCCTGGGACGAATCCCCTGTCAAAGCCCATCTCTTTTTCTTCCCCTCCCCTCCTCTTTTGGCCTCCCAGGCCCACGCACCACCAGCCCGCTTGGGCCACTCACACGCCCCGGCCCTACTCGCCCCCGCAGGCCACCCTCGCGCCCTACCCCAGCCGCCTGCCAGCCAGCCCACCCGCGCACAGCATCCCGGCCCACAAGCGCGCACGCGGCCCAGCTCGCATGGCCCATGCAGCAATACAACCCAGCCCCCCCCCCCTCCCTCACATTGGCTAACAGTCTGGCCCGCGTGTCATCCCCCACCTCCAGCCTCTCTCTCTTCCCCTGCCGCCGATCGAAACCGATCGTCACCGCCGCTCTATTTTCCCGCCTTCTTGGCTCCCAAAACCGGCGCACGAGCTCGAAGAGAAACCCCACTCTTTTCCCTTCTCCACTCTCGGCCATAATTGGGCCTAATCGAGCTTTAGGGCGCTCTAATTGGCATCAATGCCGCCGCCAGCCATTAAGCTCCGGTGAGCCGCGCCCGGTCGATTCCCCTCTCCCTTGGCCCTATAAAACTGACCCCCGACACCGCCTCTCCCCACCGCTTCCTCTTCTCACCCCTCCTCATTCCCACGACCCCTGGAGCACCCTCCCCGACGACCTCTGATAATCGTCATCGCCGGCCACCGTCGCCGACCCATCTCCGGCCATCCCCGGCCCCGCGCGATTGCACGGTGAGCACCACCTCGTTTCCCTCTCTCTCCCCGACCTCTCGCAGTGAGAAAATCACTCTCGAAGCGCCGCCCCGGCCCTTCTTCGGCGAAGTCGTCGCCGCCGCTACCGCATAGCTCACCGCCGGCCACCTGCTAGCATCCGACCCCCCCCCCCCCCGAACCGTTGGTTTTAAAATCAAAGGCCCAGATTAAAAACCCCGAAGGGGTATGCTCCTGGACCATGGTGGACCCGGTCCACCAGATTTACAAATTAATTTAATTCAAATAACTACAAGATAATGCTAATTTCGCACTTAGGCCCCTCAGCTTTACCCTAATTAGCTTTTAAATCTAATTTTTAGCAGAACCTTTATTAATTTATATTTTAGTCCCTGAACTTTTCATAAATATTTTTTTGGCCCTGGAATTTATAGAAACACCCCTGAGTTTATATTTAATTATATTTCTAGCCCTAGCTTTTTACATTTAGGCCCCTACACTTAATTAAAATTATATTTAGGTCCTAAAATTTTGCAGAAACAACCCTAGTCTTTTTAGTCCCAACATTTTACACTTTAGTCCCTATAATTTTATAAAATTAAAAATTGGTCCCTTAAAACTTCTATTTTTACTTTTTAGCCCCTAGAACTTCAAACTAGCATAACTTTTCAACCGTAACTCCGATTTAGGTGATTTTTACGCTCATAGAATCATAGGAACGCGTACTATCTTTTGATACTATTTTCATAGTCATTAGGAAATGTTTGTTGTACTGTTCCTTATCGATTTGTGTTTTACTTTTTTGGTATTTATTGATATTACAGGAGCAGCTCTAGAATTTCCAAGACCTTGAGTTTGAGCAGCAGCTAGCAGGAGAACAAGGCAAGTGTCCTTGATCATATTGCACCTATTAAGGATATAGTTTACTTTTCATCCATGTTTGTCTAAATTTGAATCCTATATTAGGGTTGATTAGTTATTGATTTATCTTATCCTTGTCGCCTGGTTTGGGACTTGGTGCTTGAGTTTGGGTAAGTCATGCTAGTACAATACTTTGGAGGATTAAAAATTGAATAATAATAAACATGACTAATTTTCATTTGAACCTAATTATCATTTGGGGAACTTAGATGAACTAAACAGGAGGATGTTGATGATGGTGCGGGTATGCACAGGTACGGGTAATGTACTGTTTCGTCTGTGGTAGTACCTACTTGTGGTCATAAAAACCAATTCGTGGAGCGGTCACCCAGGAAAACAACGCAAAGCACATGGCTGATGTGGGTAGGCGTGGTCCGGTAGTAGATTCTTCCCAGTTTTGTGGGCGTTCAAGGAAGGAGGACGAGAGGCTTACTTTCGGCCTCAGGTGATGAAGGGTATGCTTCTAGCCATGACGTCAGAGGGGGCTTCTGTAGGGATGGTTAATCCCGCAGCGGTGAAACCTTAGCGGGGACGTTTTGCAAGCTGGGGAGCTCTTTGAAAGACCATGTGGTGATCTCTTGGCCTCACACCTACGGTACTGTGTTGGCACCAGGGAGACTTTAGTCACCGACGGGTGATGGAATCACCAACCTATGGGTAAAGTTGTGCAACCTCTACAGAGTGTAAAACTGTTATAACAGCCGTGCTCACGGTCAAGAGCGGCCTGGATCCTCACACAATTAGATGGATGGTTGGGTGGATCTGGTGGGTAACCAGATTTGGGTGGTAGCTACAGGTGGGTAACTCATAATTTTGCTATCGGTGGGCAACCGATAGTGTTGGACTGGTGGTTAACCTGTTGGGCTACTTATCACCTAGTAAATAGAATGCTTGTATAATTAGAATCATAGGCTAAGTATGCGTAGTGCAGTAAACCCATGTCAAGCCTATTCTTGTTTTTAGCCTGCATGTCATTACTTTCTCCCACTTCCTGAGTACTTTATGTACTCACGTGTTTTAGTTTTCTTGTGTTGTTGTTGCTATATTACTACTGCTCAGACGACGCTGGCGAGATGGACGCCGACAAGGACTACTTCGACTAGGAGTGCGACCCGCGGTTGACTGCCTGTGGCGTTATGGAGTCTTCCGCTGTCTTTTATTTTTCTTCATGTATTCTAGACTATGTAATAATGATACCAGATATTAATAATAATAATGACATTGGTTTTACTGTTTACTTTACTTTTATCCTGTGTGCGTGAAAATTTGATCTTGGGCACGCATACAGATGCATTCAGTTTTGGCCTTAAAACCGGGTGTGACAGATCATGATGGTGCAAGCTAGCCCATTCTGTGGGAAAGCCAATGAGGACGCCAGCACTCAGTTGCAGCAATTCTTGGAGTTGTGCAGCACCTTTACCATAAGGAACGTGACTCCGGATGCCATTAGGCTCCGTCTGTTCTCGTTCTTGCTGCTAGGCAAGGCCAAGCAGTGGTTCTACGCCAACAAGGAGGTTGTCAACACTTGGGAGAAATGCTCTACTGTGTTCCTCGTGAAGTTCTTCCTGTTGGGTAAAACCAACTCTCCACGGGGAAGAATTTCAAGTTTCCAGCAGGTGGCTGGAGAGACAATACTAGAAGCATAGGAAAGGCTTCAGGAGTATATCCTGACCTGTCCCTATCATGGAATGGATAAATGGCTTATTATACAAAACTTCTACAATGGACTGACGGCCTCAAGCCGTCAGCACGTTGATGCCGCCGCTGGAGGATCCTTCTTCTCACTCACCGTTAAGCTAGCAACTGAGTTAATTGAAAAGATGGTCTCCAATCAAGGCTGGAATGATGAGCAACTCTAGCCACGTGCGCGAGGCATGCACACCATCAAGGAGACGGAGATTCTCGCTGTGAAAGTGGACCTTATCTTGAAGTGGCTCGACATCCACGACGACCCCAGCCTGAAAGGCACAGTACAAGCTCTGGACCATTGCATGACGTGCGAGGTATGTGGCAACACGGGACATTCGGGCAATGATTGCCCGAAGACTCGTGAGGAGGTTGCATTCATGAACAATAGGTATCGCCCTCAAGGAGGTCAAGGGTAGCAACCATGCCCCTATCAAGGAGCTAACTATGGTAATTCTTTCAATCATAAGCAACCTTCCGTGAAAGATCTTGTCTTAGGCCAAACTAAAATTAATGAAAACTATAGTAAGAAGTTTGCCTCTACTGACAAGAATATAGAGAGCATTAATGCTAAGTTAGAAGGCTTTTCTTCTTTGCTTAAGAGCCAGCTTAGTTTTAATAAAATGTTTGAAACTCAGCTAGCTCAAATAGCCATTGCTCTGCCTGCTTTGAACTGTGGGAAAATTCCGGGGCAACTCGAATCTACCACAGAAAATGTTAATGCGGTGATGACGCATGGGAGTAATTCCACTAGTGACCCGCCAAAACTTAACAATGCAGGAACAGCTAGTGAGAAGAAGGATGGACCCTCTGATGACATTGAAGATGAAGTGGTTCGTGACGGGAAGACGACTCCGCACGAGTTTATGACCCAAGCACTCTACCGTGTCCTCACAGAAACAGGAAGCCAACTGTGGATGAGCAATTTGCCCACTTTTTTGAAGTTATAAAGAAAATCCACATCAACGTGCCCATGGTGGACATGATGCAAGTTCCAACCTATGCTTGCTACCTCATGGACATGTTGAGCAACAAGCGTCCAATGCCAACCACAAAGGTTATCAAGATTACAGAAGAGTGTAGCGCCGCTATACTCAACTTGCTTCCTGAGAAGAAGAAGGATCCCAGTTTTCCCACAATCTCATGCTCAATTGGGACATAAATCTTCGATCAAGCACTCTGTGATCTTGAAGCCAGTGTCAGTGTTATGCCAAGGGTTGTCTTCGACAAGCTGAATTACACAAATTTAGCCCCCACGCCTATGCAGCTACAACTGGCAGACTCGTGAGTGCGATATCCCACAGGAATTGCAGAAGATATCCTGGTAAAGATCTGTGGGTCTTTTGTCCTTGTGGATTTTGTGGTACTAGATATGGACGTCGATAAGAAGACACCATTCATCCTTGGGCGGCCATTCTTGAGCACCGTAGACGCACAAACTGATGTCAGGGCTGGAGTAATCCGCCTTAACATTAATGACAAGGAGGAAAAATTTGACTTCCGACCAAGAGTGGAACAATGCTCCATGGTCAGAGTTAAGTTTGGGCCGAACCCGCAGAACATCAAGGAAGTAGAAGTGAGGCCAAGAAGAGATAACCTAGTGGACCTCATGCAAAACTTCTTGGCACAAGGGAAACCCACTCTTATCGCCTAGAAGAAGAAGGAAATAGGAACGCCTGAGCTCTGGACAAAGAAGCAGTCGGTGAAGAAGAATCCTTCATCCACACCACTCAAGAAGGTGAAAATGTGTGGCGGCCAAAGAAGACATCCACGTCCTCATTTTCGGACAAGGATGCGCCGATAGCAAGCTAAACGTAAAAGGATAAAAAGTCCGATCCGCCGGACTCAAAATTGGCGAACCCTCGATGACAGGTTAAATAGCATTTATCCATATTTCCCTTTTCAAAACTTTTTGATTTCAATTTGCATGTTTGAATTTTTCACTGCATGTTGGAATTTATTCCAACCCAATTTCAAAAAAAAAGGAATTTTTCAGAGTTTATCTTTTTGAGATTTTTTGGATTTGCAGAAAGTCTGAAAATGTTTTTCCTCGAAACATATTTTCATTCTTGTGGGCCACCACTAGTGGAAGCCACTGGCCAGAGCAGTGGACCAGAGGCGCCAACCTCTGGTCGGCCGACCTGACCCCTTGGTCGGCCGACTAGAGAGCAACGGCTCTGTAGCCCCACTTGCCCCAACAGCTAGCAGGCAACGACCATGTTTCAAATTGACCATTGCTTTGCTCTTCTATTTAAGGCAATTGTCGGGAGAGGGTGTTCTTCACTCCATTCTCATTTGCCACCTCTCCACTTTGCTCTATCTATTTGCTTCCATTTTTTCCAAGCCTTTGCATTGATCAAATACTCTGAAATTCCAACAAAAATATTTGCTTGATTCGCATTTGCATTTACAAGTCACAAGAGTTTCCAATGGAGTTTTCGTTCGGTGTTTTCACTAACCGTAGCCCCCATTCGAGTTGCTCTTGTGTTGGTTTGTTGAGGTGTGCAGCGATGAACAAAATGAAGCGAGCCTTAAGCAAGATGAAGAGCAAGGTGACAGGAAGCCCAAGCAATGCATGTCCTACACCTTCAATGGTGTATGGCACTCGCTCTCGTCGCCAACGTCCTGAGGAAGAGCCAGAAGAAGGTGCACCGATCGAGGAACCGATGGAAGTAGAGCCGGAACCATTGCCGGATTTCAGCAATGTTCAACCCCAACTCAACACCGACCATGACCTCAACTTTGTTGGAAAGAGAGAATGTGACATCCATCGAATGATCACCGGCCGGTCTTATGTCCCTAAGCGAATGTATGATCTGGACTTTCTTTCCTAGATAGTTATGGATACTGAATTTGCCTCTATCTTTCATGTTGTGGGATGGGATGGTTTTGTTCCGGTAGTTGAGCCTTGCTCTCGCCTGCTTACCATTCAGTTCTTATGCACCCTTCAGTGGGAAGGTGATAGGATTTCGTTCCAATTCAATGGAATAAAAATCTCACTCACCTGGAGGCAATTCAGTGATTTGCTAGGTTTTTCTCCTATTGCTGTTTTGGATTCTCATTCCGAAAACTTTGGTTTTAACAAGAACAGTTTTTGGGAAGAAATAATAGGGCATACCCTCTCCCTGTCACCTAGGAATATGGATATCCAAAATCCTACCTTGCGTTTTATGCATAAATGGTTGGCAATGACTTTGTTCCCTAGAAAGGATGTTAGAACTATGCGGGGGGATGAAATGTTTCTTCTTTACTGCATGGTTAATAAAATCGAAGTCTCGCTTGTTATATCCATGGTTAAGCAATGGGTCAAAGTTATCAAACAAGTAGGAGATTTTGAATTCACGTCTCTGATTTATCGCCTTGTGCACAATCTTGGTTTACTTAGGAACGCCCATATCAATGACTGAAACTTTGAACGGGTTGTCCTAGGCGAACAATTCTTTAGATCGGGACATTCTCTGAAACAAGGACCCAATGGCTCTTTGATTTATTTATTTCCTGGTTATGCAAATGAAATCCAGTTACCTAACTCGGATTTTCATTTGTATAACTGTGATAAACTAATCATTCCTCTAGAGACATGCTTTGTCGCTCGCAGGAACAGCGTTTCTGGTCCTATGACCAGAAACAAATCAAAGAGGAACACCGAGGCATCCTTCCTGAGGGAAGAGCCAAGCACGGGTTCTTGGGATCACGCCATTCCTCAAGGAAGTGGTAGTGCATCCTGGGACACCGGTGAATGGCCCGGAGGAGCCTACGGTAGTTCAAGTTCCAGTGGCTTACCACCAATGTTCAGCACACATCACCCTCGCAGCGGTTCAAGGAGGGGCACAGACGACCTCACTAGAAAAATTGACAGTATGTCACTCCACATCGACCAATTGGACCACACCATCCACACTCATATCCAGCAGGAGAATGAGTGGAGGGATGATGTTCAAAGGTAGCTCTCAAGAATTGAGAATAAGGTCTCTTGGGGTAACACCCAAATGAACTCTTATTTTCATTCTCAAGGCTACTTCGATCAGGGGCCGCCGCCATTCGAGTGAGCTCAAGCCATCTTGGGGGGAGTTCCTCCCCTTAATATGAAGATAACTTGTATCATTTCCCTTTGCAATCACCACATGCATGATAAACTAAAAACAACAAAAAGATTTGTTTCCCTTTCACATGCATGATAAATAGAAAAACTAAAAACAATAATAATAGTAATGAATAAATCCATGCGTAGTATGAATGCATAAGGTTTCCTATGTTGAGATGATGAATAGTTTCTCTATCTTTTAATCCATTCATATGCCCAAATTACAACTTAGCACTCTATCTAATTTTGGTTTGTTGGCATGATTCAAATTTCACCTCAAACACACTAGTGGGTAGCATAAGCATTATCCTTCTAAGTTGTTGGGAGATATGATATGGGTAGTTAGGGCTGCTATGATCTTGCTCAATTTGTGACACCTGGAGAATTAATTTGATAAAAATGACAAGTTCCTAAATGATATAAATTCCTACCACAGCCATATGTTGTGCTACATTGCAAAACCTTATACATATGCTGCTGTATTATCATTGAACCTTGTCAAAATTGTGTGACCCTAGTGAGAAATATTTTCTGCATTCACAATCAAGTCCGCGCACATCACGCTAAGTTTTCACACTGGAAATTAGCAATCATCCATGTCACACCATCCATCCACAAAATAAAGACTCTATCTTCATAATTGATCTCTCCCTAAGGCAATCAAGGTTATGGCTATCAAAAAAAAAAGAGAAAAAGGCTCTTGCTCCATGAAGAGCTTGAGAGAAAAGAAAAGAAAGAAAAGATAGCCAATATTGCCAAATAAAGGGAGAGACAAATAAAAAGAGTCTCCATTCCACTCACCCAAATCCACCACACATGCACATCTTGATCATGTTTGTAGGAAATATTTTCTCCATGGATCCACTCTTTTGACTCGGCGACATATGAAATACATGTATGACACATTTATCCTTTCCCTGAGCTACACATCTCAGCCTTTAGAGGTAGGATTTTTGAGGCATCATAAGCCTTGGTGAGGAATTTATATACTTTGAGCGATCTGAGTGAATCATTAAAGGAACTAATATTTATCACAAAAATTAACCTTCGGGCTAAAAGTCGATAAAAAAGAGTAGATGTAATGGTGAACTATTCTGTCTTCCAGCCGCTCAAGATTTGGAGAAGCTACAACGCCCCACAGGTAATAAAAGGTGAAATACTCATGCCAACTTATTCGATTCTTTATAGATTATCTTAGTTGTGCATTTGGGTATAAGTCAATAATAAGACATTGTAGCAACTCCTGATCAACATAAACCTGAGTTTTGCCTTTACTTGGGATGAGCAAAGGTTCATCTTGGGGGGTTTGTTGACAGTCATTAAATACCAATTCTGACCATCAATATACCTATAAAAGTAGGAAGACTTAGCATTTCATACTTGCATGTTAGTTAGGAATAATAAGATTCCACTTGTCCTTGGAGAAATATGTGCATGCAGGGATTTGATACAATATATGTGGAGAAATAGAGCACAATCTAGGGAAACACAGTTCCAGCCAATAAGACGGTGCCAACTGGACCTCCCTCGGATTGCATGCGTGGCTACATGGGATTCCTCCGGGAAACACCGAGTCAAAACAGAAGATGACCCACGTACCAGCCACCTCGAGGAAGCACATCCCAAGGGGGCCCAGTACCAGGTCGGCCGACTAGGTCTAGAGCCTATTTCGGGCAGGCTTCCACGTGTTGACTCCTAAGCTCCTTTGGAAGGTCGGTGCATGGCAGTTTTGTGGCGGTTACTCCTCAGTACCGACTTATCCCCCCTATAAATAGAAGGGGAGAGCTCCACTCCAACACACAAACTCAAGAGTTATTCATTTCCCTCTTCCACTTAGTAGTTTCCTAGTCCTAGTGGAGTTTAGTATAGGAGGAGCCTTGCTCAAGTCCCCAAGTCATAGGAGTATTGATATGGCTCTTGTATCTTTACCTTTATTATTTTATATTATTATTATGACTTTATTCTATTCAAGTAATATAGTTCTTCCATATAGTTATGCTTATGATATGTGTTCCTTATTTGGTTATATATCATATTCATGTCATAGGACTTTATGCTTTCATGATGATATAGACTTGCTACCTTATTGTCATGATTGTCATATACCTTTACTACAGTCTAAATGTTATAATGCTAGTTGTACTTTAGTCTAGTTGTAATGATTCAACATGGGTTTGATATTCAATTAGGATTGCAATTGTTTAGCTCATGACTTTTTAATCCGTAGGGTTAGAGTTATGAATGCTTTAGTACTTGTTAATCTGAATGGTGATTCTAGTGTTTGATCGATGCTAGAATTCTACTTAAATGTGTAAGCGCGTTACTTAGACGGCTAGGTAGTATTGATCAACTTGTAATCCATGGTTTGTACGTGGTTGGAGATTATCTTCTCAATTAATTCTTTTGTTTGAGCAGCAGTAAGTGAGAAGAAGGCTCCTTTGGCAGCAGCATCGAGATGATCACGGGCTATTGATGCCAACCCGTGGTAGAAGGTGGTCAAAATTAGCCAATCATCCATTTCATGATGTGGGCATGCTAACATGTACTCTTGAAGCCTCTCCCACGCTCTAGGAATGGATTCCTCTTCTGCTTGCCAGAAGTTTGAAATTTTTCCTTGAGGAACGTTGTGGAACAATGATTTCAGGTAGCCACAACACTGGAGTTCGCATAGAACCACTGTCTCGCTTTCTCTAAGAGGGAAAAGGGAAACAGATGGAGTCGGATGGCATCTTGAGTGACTCCTTCGATAGACACAGTGTTGCAAATTTCTAGGAATTGTTGAAGGTGAGCATTTGCATCCTCATTGGTTGTCCCACTGAATGGGTTGGCCTGCACCATGTAGATTAGGCTGGCTTTGGGGCTGAAGTTTCTGTTCCCAGTGTTGACATTTGGCCTAATAGCCACATTGTCAACAAAGGGAACGGAGTACTCATGAAGCACTTTTTCGGCCATTGGTGTTGAGCTTGATGGCGCGGATGTAGTTGACTTGACTGTCGAGAGTATCTTGAGGATGGATGACTCGATGTGCTCTTCTCAAGATTACTTCCGGATTCTCTATGTATTTCTTCGATGGGTCAGGGCCAGCAGTATAGTACCCTATTTTCACATAAAGAGAAAACAAGCAAAGGTAAACCTATCTAGACAATAGTAATTAATAGAAATATAATTAGGAACAATACTAGTGATTCTCTTTTAACCAGTGCCTTCCCTGGCAACGGCGCCAGAAATGCTTGTTGACATCTGCTAAGTCACACCAAATAAATAGACCTGGGCAAGGCGCCAGAACTACTTCTTGGTAGAACTCTACAGATGGTTAGTGTGGGCAAGTTAAATTCGCAAGCGCACGGACATCTCGTTGTAGCATTTCACCACTGGATTACTCCAATGGCTGTCATTTATAGTTCTCCCAAGGGAAGGCGGCGGTCAAGAGATAGCATGTTCATAACCATATAACTAATAATATACCAAAGCCATAGATAGGGGTAAGGATAAGAAATGATAGTGGGTAGTGACACATAGAACAATCCAATATAACATTAGTCCAAAGTCTAGGTTAAGTGGGTTAGGAAGAGTTAAGTTGGGTCCCTATGTATTTCTATACTCCTATCTATAGGTTAGATACATGCAATACATACAAGCCTAAGTCCTATGCCAAGCCGAGACAGAGAGGATTAATAAGCACAATAGGGTTGTCACCACCTGTTGGCAATCCTTTACTAGGACACGTGACAAAAGGCAATTAAGTCCTTACCGCCACACCTATTCTTGTTCGTGGGGCAACTAAGCACTCAAAGATATTTACCAACCTAAGCACCATGCTTACATTGCTAAATAATACTCTTGATTCCCATGGGACTTTGGCCCTTTAGACCAACAAGTATATAAGAGTACACTTAACTCTAACCCAACGGATCAACGAGTCAAATACTAGAGAATGCATAACTTCGACCCTACGGATCAACAAGTCAAGGGCTAAGAGATGCATAACTTTGATCCTAAGGATCATCAAGCTAAACATTATAGCACACATAACATTAACCCTATAGATTATCAAGTTATGGACTAAAGCATGTCCAACCACATTATGCATTGAACGAGTGCAAAAGCATAGACTGACTAGTATGAGTATGTGAAGCATAAAGCAACCAAACATAACTAGGAAACAATTATATAAAAGCCACATGACTATCACACTAGTATAAATAAATAAAGCACAAAGAGTAAAGAAGATAATTCTATTAATAAAAGGAACAAGTCTTACTAGAGAGGGATAGTGTGGAACTATACCCAAGACTCCAAGACTAGATCAAGGACCTCTAGTCAGCTCTCCTCTATCCTAAACTCCACTAGGACCTGAAGAATAAGTGTAATGCTAGAGAATGGATTCTTCTTTGTGCGTGTGGAAGTGGGAGGCACTCCCCTCCTTTTATAGTGCCCAAAGGTCGGTTTCTAGGAGTAACCGCCACGAAAACTCGGTGCACCGACATTGGCAAAGGGCTGAGGGAGCGACACATGGAAGGGGGAGGAGAACCGCCTCAAGACCCGGTCGGCTGACCAAGCCCCTAGGTCGTCCGACCTGACGGTGGGTCCCCTTAGGGTGTGCTTTCTTGAGGTGACTGGTTGGTGGGTCCCATCCTCTGTTAAGTCGGTGTTATTCCGTGCAATCCTGTGTAGCCATGTCATTGATCCATGGAGAGTCCGGTTGGCGCTCTCCCATTGGTCGGAATGTTATTTCACGGATCTTGCCTCATTTCTCCACTCCTTTTATATATATTCTGTAACATGCGTATATGAAATAACCCTAAGTCTTCCCTTATTTATGGCTATAATTGATGGTCGGAATTGGTATTTAACGACCGTCAACAGGCGACAAAGGATCTCCTTGTCTCAATCCTTTTTTGTTTGGAAATTCTTCCTAATTTGATGATTAATTTGAATTCCCACATGACCATTTTGAGTAAATGCCTTTACCCACTTGAACCATTGTTCAGAAAAACCTTTCATTCTATGTGTCTGTTGTACGAATGACCATTTTATTTTGTCATATGCTTTCTCAAAGTCAGTTTTGAATATCACACCATATTGTTTATTCCTATGCAACTCATGAATGGTTTCATGTAAAACTATGACTCCCTCCATAATATTTCTGCTAGGTAGAAATGGGGTTTGCGTAGGACTTATTACCTTTTGTGCTACCATTGATATTCTATTGGTGGTCACCTTTGTGAATATTTTAAAACTCACATTTAGCAAACAAATTGGTCTGTATTGCTGAATTGTAGTGGCCTCTTTGCACTTTGGTAGCAGGATTATCGTACCAAAGTTCAAACTATATAGAGGTAGGGTGCCTTTGTAAAAATCATGGAACATGGCCATCATATCACCTTTGATAGTATCCCAGAAAGCCTGATAGAATTTGATTGGGAAGCCATCAAGCCCTGGGGCTTTCTTATGTTCCATCTAAAATATTGCATCTCTAACCTCCTTCTCTGTAAATTTTGATGTTAAAATACTATTCTTAGCTACCGTTACTTGAGGGATATCCTCTATTCAAGTCTCGTCTAAGTGGAAATTTTTGTTCTCTGGTGGACCAAACAGACCCTTGTAGTGAGTAGTGATATAGGTTTTTAGTTCCTCATCACCACTAATTACTTGATCACTATTTTGTAGCTGAAAAATTCTTGTCTTCCTATGTTTTCCATTTGCTATTAGCTGAAAATACTTGGTGTTTAAGTCACCTTGTAACAGCTCTTTTGTTTTGGCCCTTTGGTACCATTTAATTTCTTCCTCTCTAAGCATCTCAGCTATTCTATTTTTTAAACAAAGTTTTAGGTCCAGCTCCTGTTGAGATAAAAGATATGTTTATGCCTTCTTATCTAACAAATCCAACCTATCAAGAATCCTCCTTTTTTTCTTTCTTTAGTTTACCACTCGTATCCTTTGCCCAACCTCTAAGATATTGACGCAATTTCCTAATCTTGGACTGCCACCTTTCCATAGGGGTATTACCATTATTTTCAGTTTTCCATATCTCCCTTACCATTTCAATGAAACCATCACGAAGCAACCAACCTAATTCAAATTTGAACAACGATGGATTATTGCTCAAAGTTGGTTCACCAAAATAATAGAAGTAACAGAGTGTGATCAGATATATCTCGCGTAAGCGCTACGACCATAGACAACGGGTATTTTTGTTCCTATTCCGTAGTCATTAGTATTCTGTCAAGTTTCTCATAAGTCGGTACTTGTAAAGAGTTAGCTCATGTATACCGTCTCCCTGACATCTCTAGCTCCCTAAGGTTTAAACCATCAATTATAGCATTGATTAAAAGAGGCCAACAATGGTCAAAATTATTATTATTCTTCTCATCAGGGCTTCTAAGGATGTTAAAATCCCCACCAATTAAACATGGCAATGTCTCCTGAGTACACATCTGGACTAGCTCTGTTAAAAAGTTTTCTTTAATTCATTTTATGTTGGACTGTAAACTACTACTAATGCCCACTTGAAGCTATCTTTTTTGTTGCACAAGTGGAATTTTACATAGTGATCTCCCTCATCAATTGCTCCTATGTCAAAGACCTCTAAATCTATTCCTAATAGCATACCTCCAGACCTTCCTTTTGGTTCTTTACAATGCCACAAAAATTGTTTTCCCCCATACAGATTTCTCAGGTTAGGATAAGGGAAACTCTTCCTACCTGTTTTTGATAAGGCTATGAAACTTAGATTTTGTTCCCCTGTAAGATCAGAAATAAATCTATGTTTCTTTGGGTCCTTAAACCCATCACAATTCCAGAAAATACCCTTCATTTTTAACTATTTTTACTTTTACGTGAGTCCCTTTTTTTGAGATTTGGACAGTGGCTTAATAACTTTTTTTGGATAACTTAGTAGTATGATCATCTAGATCACCACTTGAATCCATCACCTAAACGTATCCACCTCCTCTTTCTCTGCTACACATCTCTCCTCTATATCCAGAACCTCAGTCAATTTATCATAGTGTTGTGTTTCTGCTAACCTATTTTTCTCTACAGATTTTATATGCTAAACTGAATCATTTATCATGCCCGCATCAGAGCCTAGCATAATTCCTAGGTCACTAAAACTAGAAGCAATAGAATTATCAGAGAACTCTAAAAAAGATTTGGGCAATGCTTTGTTACCTTTTGTCGGCAGTGCTCTATACTGCCAGATTTGTGCTTCATGGCTTGGTCCGGCGAGTCTTCATTATTGGACCCGGCCCGACGTTTCCTGCGGAATAGCTGCCATCGCAGCCTGCTTCTCCATCTTCATGGGCTCCGGCCACTCAGCTTCCGCCAGCTTTTATTTATATAAATGTAATCTGTGTTTTCTCTAGGTGTATAACTTAAAGCTATAGCCTTGTGATGTCAGACCTCCGCCAGCTTTGATTTATATAAATGGATAGTATATAATTGGTTAAAATATACTACATCATGTAATGTGAGGCGCTGCATTAGTAGCGCCATTTTTCTAAACACTTCTCAGCCCTGACACGACAATCAGATAGTATAGCATACTACAATAGATAGTGAAAACATGTTTGTCCTTCAACTACAATCAGAAAGTGGCGAGTCATGATACAAAGTCGATCCGAAGCAGTATAAAATTTGTATGTATGCTTTAATCAATTTCTTATTACCCCTTAATCTTGTGCCCAATTATCTAGACATAATAGATAATACATCGAAATATCAATCTTTTGAATAAATCAAATGATATAAAAAATTTAAATCAAGTTGCCGTGCGCTCAACAGTAATCACTCCACATGACATGAGGTCAAGCTCCAATCATTACCTCAATCCAGTCCATAGGAAGGGGGGGGGGGGGGTGTCTCCTGGAGAAAGAAACCAGACTACTGCTGACCCAGCAACTACGTCTCGAAGATTAGAGGCTATCTCGGAGCAGCGCAGATACATTACGGCAATGGCGAGGTCGTCTAGTTCTAGAAGACGTAGGCAATGGAGCTGTTGCGAAGGTTACAGGTCAACTACAATCAGAAGTTGGCGAGTCGTCAAGTCATGATACAAAGCCAATAACAAGCAGTATAAAATTTGTCTCTATGCTTTGATCAATTTCTTATTGCCCCTTAATCTTATGCCTAGTCCTGGCCAATGGGCCGTGCCGGCCCGGCACAGCATGGGCCCGTCATGGGCCGGCCCAGTTACTAAACGGGCCGACACGACACGATTATTTCTGGGCCGTGCCAACATGCCGTGCCTGACTTTAAGTAGCATGCATCAGCAGATCATGAATTTCAGTTTGCATAAGGGTGTAATATTTCTCAGCGTCCCTAGTTGTTGTAAAATTTCTTATAACTAGGATAAAAAGCAGTTCTAATAAAATCATCAAAAGCAGGTTGTTCACCAGTGTTTAAAGGTAGATCAAGACGTGCAATTAAACATACTAGAGCCATCCTAGCAACTTCTTTATTGTATTGAAAATGTTTAACATGCCCATCAAAACTCAAATGGAAGTGAGACTGCGAAGAAGAACTAGCAGCTAGCATTTTATGCCTACATGACTTAAGGTGACAACGCAAATAATCAGTACCACCAGTCGATGAAGCAGAGAGCTGAGATTTGCAGTAGGTACAGATGGCTCCATACGCTACTGACAGGGTCCTTTCGCTTGAGCTCCTCCATCTTGTTTCACACCTCGAACGTCCTCTTTCTTGACCTCTTGGTGGCCGAGCTCGCCGCTAGGCTCGCATCCACGTCGATCGGAGCGGCAGCACTATCACCAGCGCCGCCAACCCCAGCCCCAACCCCAAACAAGGCATCAACACCATCATCAACATCTTCATCATCGTTGCGCAGTCCCTGCGCACGAAGATCGACGTTGATGGTGTGACTACCAGCCATGGGGCTCGAGGACGAGGACTACGAAGCCGAAAAGCCTCATAGCGAGCTCAGATCTGAAGATACATGAGCCAAATAAGTCCAAGTCGAGGACTAGTGGCCTTAGACTCAGATCTGGCGGCCATACGTAGTTAGCTCGAGCGCGAGACTACCGGCGGTGGCCATGGAATGGTGTGCCGAGGTGCAGAGGGAGAGGGTTCAGGGGACGAGTGTTAGGGGAGAGGAGGGAAAGGGAGAGCAGATAGGGAAACTGGGAGAGGGTCAAGCCGACGAGGTGACTACGTCGAGCTTGGCACTGGCAGCTCAACGGCGGTTCACGGTTGACGGACGGCGGACGGCTAGGCCGGCTAGGGTTTGGCGGAGAGGAAGAGGAGGAGCTGCGGGTGTGGCGCGGCGCGGTGGAGAGAAATGGGGTAAGGTTTGGGGGTGGCCGGGTGGGGTTCAGCTTTATATATTACCCCCTACCCTAGCTGGGCTGCCTGGGCTGTGCCTATGCTGGGCCATGGCCCACGTGCCTGTCGGGCCATAGTTATCTTGATATAATAGATAATACATTGAAATTTCAATCGTTTGAATAAATCAAATGGTATTAAAAATTGTTAAATCAGGTTGCCGTGTGCTCAATAGTAATCGCTCCATATGCCATGAGGCCAAGTTTCAATCCCTATCTCAATCCTGTTCGTAGCAGGGGGGGTCCTGGAGACAGAAACCGGGCTACTACAGATCGAGTATAGTCTCAGAGGTCAGAGGCTACCTTGACATAACGCAGATACAATATGACGATGGCAAGGTCATCTAGTTCTAGAAGACAGGTAATGGAGGGTGCGTTGGTAATCAAAATGAGGGGCATGAATGAAGGAGATTCGAGAAGAGTAACAAGAGAGGTGACCCACGATGATCTAAGCCTGCGTCTGCGTGGAGCCGAAGGTGGTTCTAAGACGCTTGGGTCTCCTGGAGAAAGAAACCAGACTACTGCTGACCCAACAACTACAAATCGAGTTTAGTCTCGAAGATTAGAGCCTATCTCGGAGCAGCGCAGATACATTACGGCAATGGCGAGGTCATTAGTTCTAGAAGACGTAGGCAATGGAGCTGTTGCGAAGGTTACAGGTCAACTACAATCAGAATTTGGCGAGTCGTCAAGTCATGATACAAAGCCAATACAAGCAGTATAAAATTTGTCTCTATGCTTTGATCAATTTCTTATTGCCCCTTAATCTTATGCCTATAGTTATCTTGATATAATTGATAATACAATGAAATTTCAATCTTTTGAATAAATCAAATGGTATTAAAAATTGTTAAATCAGGTTGTCTTGTGCTCAATAGTAATCGCTCCATATGCCATGAGGTCAAGCTTCAATCCCTATCTCAATCCTGTTCGTAGCACGGGGGCCCTAGAGAAAGAAACCAGATTGCTACAGATCAAGTATAGTCTCAGATTGCTACAGATCAAGTATAGTCTCAGAGGTCAGAGGCTACCTTGATATAACACAGATACAATATGACGATGTCATCTTGTTCTAGAAGACAGGTAATGGAGGGTGCGTTCATAATCAAAATGAGGGGCATGAATGAAGGAGATTCAAGAAGAGTAACAAGAGGAAAAAATTCCCTCTATGCACTCAAAAAAGATGACCCTTCTTTTTATGGCCCTTCCGAAATCGAATTTCTCTATGAGGCTCGAAACCATTTTTTTGCTTCCTTCTATGGCCTTTCCGTCAGATTTAAGACTTAAAAGACTGTTTTACCCCTGAAATGAAATAAACTTATTAAAAAAACAATATTTGGTTGGAAGTAATTATTTTCAGGTTCTATTATACATACGAAAAATGTATTTTGGCTTGTTTAAAAATTGAACTGAATTAAATTTGCGCATTATTTTAAATTTTGGCTTGTTTAAATTTTTAACTGAATTAAATTTGTGCATTATTTTTAATTCAGTTCAGTTTTTAAACAAACCAAAATTTAAAAACAAGCCAAAATATATTTGTGTATGTACAACACAGCCAAAAAATAATTACTTCCAGCCGAATATTTGTTTGAAAAAAGTAAGGTCATTTTATTTTAGGGGTAAAACAGTCTTTTTATACCGGACTTAACACTGTTAAGTCCTAAATCTGATGAAAAGACCATAGAAGGAAGAGAAAAATGGTTTTAAGCTTCATAGAGAAATTTGATTTTGTAAGTACCATGAAAGGGTCATCTTTTTTTAGACCATAGAAGAAATTTTCTCTAACAAGAGAGGTGACCTACAACGATCTAAGCCTGCGTCTGCGTGGAGCCGAAGGTGGTTCTAAGACGCTTGTGAAAAACAATAGAATTTACTGTTATTTTCTAAATAGTAAAGATAAAGAAATCGGCTCGAAAACGAATAGAGGGAAGTCCGTAATAGGGACAGGGACGAAGCCTTACAGGCGAGGGTCGGTCGAAGCAACATTTTCATGGTTGTCTTCTAAATTAAGCACGAGCGCTCGATTGGAATTTTCCTCAAAGCTAGTATAAAAGTTATGTATACCGTAAAACATCAAAGCTTGTATGATACACGTACTAGACCGTATGGGTACAACTTTGAAGCTGCTAAAAATGAACTAACACTATAATAGAAGCTGATATAGTCAAAACAACATTTAACAAGAACCTGCCAGTTACACAACTTGTTCACAGCAACTCAGAAACAAAGGTGGGAAACATAAATTTTTGTTTAGATAACTACTGAATAGCAGTCCCATCACTAATAACCCAAGATGTTCTTGAGTTCTCCGTTACATTTTCTCACAAGGAACAGACATAATAGTTTAAAAAATTCCACAAAACAGGCATGACTTAGTTCTCGGCGAAGGAGGCTGACAGCCCTTATCAAGCATGTCTTGAATTCCCTTATGAAAGTCAGACATTGTGTTACTAGGCGCGTCCATTTCCATGAATTCGCTTACTCCAATTTGCAAACTTACGTTCAGCATGTTCACCGGCAACTGGTATAGACTAAACAAGCAGTAGTAGCCGCAGTTAAAAAAAGAGCTAGAACAAGAGAAGAAACCAAATTCTGAAAAAAGGGAAACAAATACTTAAAAACAAATCCTTAAATGAAATAAATTTTATTTAAACCTCATGCTTCAACAATAAAGATTGATTTGGTTTACAAGATGTAGGTATAAATTACATCATGAAATTTAAATCCTAATCCACATGAATCCTACATAATTTTTCTACATGGATATTCACAGTTGATCAAAGTAGTTCTACTTTGATCAAGAGCAAGATCTTTCCACGCAAGAAGGATCAGTAATGCTGACATTCATCTTGATTTGGTAATTTTACTGGTAGGCTAGCCTCTACAGTTATTCAGGAGAAACATGAACAATAGAGAATCACAGATCTTCCATACTTAAAAGGAAAGCCAACCATTTTACAATGGAACACCATAAATTATCAATGCGACTTTTGAAACTTAAGGCAACATGAAATGGATTAAAACTGACGACTTAATCAGCACACTAACAATTTCGTCTTCATTGTATTTCCTAGGGCAACATGCCGGTCAGCTCACAGCAACCGACAAAACAAAATGGATGGAGTATTGTAAGCGAGTGACTTCAAATCACGCCTATCTTTGCCTCCAATCTCAACAACACATGCAACTTTTTCTTTGTAGAGGTGGCCAGTGCATACTACAGTAATTCTTCTTTGAATTACTAGTAAAAAGATAAATGGACACACTAGAAAATCCTATAAAATTGTCCACCACAGTATTCAGTTGGATGAGTGGTACTGTATTAGATCGGATGGCCAGGGGGCTCCCCGGCGAGGGTGGTGGCCGCCGGCGGCCTTTGAGGCCGCGGCGCCATTGGAGCCGCGCCGGAGCTTGCCGCGAGGGCGCTCCGGCGTGCGGGAGGCGACGGGGAACGGCGCTAGGGAGGCGGGCTCACCAGAGGCGTCGCGAAGGGAGTTGGGGAGGCCGAGGCGGCTTCGGCGACGACGGCGACTCCGGCAGCGCGGCGGCGGCAGACGAGGCGCGAGAGAGGCGACGGGATTGGGGGAAAAGCAGCGCCGGGTGTGGTGCCGGCTATTAACAGGCGCGCGGGTCAAGAAACGGCGGTGGCGCCTAGGGTTTCGGTGGGAGTGGGCCCGTGTGGGCTGGGGCGGGCTGCGCGCGCGAGCGACTGGGCAGAGGCCGAGGGGAGGAGTAGAATATGGACAGCGGGGAGTGGAATTCGGCCCAAGGCCGAAACAGAGAGAGAGGAGACGGGAGGGAAACTGGGCCGAAGGAGTGAGGTTTCGGCCCAAAAGCTTTAGGGGTTTTCTCTTCCTTTCCATTTTCCTCTGTTTTCTACTTCCACTAACTATTTTCTAAATATGTCTTAAAACAAACTATTTCCTAAATAAAATCATAAAACGAATTCTACAAGATTTTAAACATAATTTTTGCATACAATAAAATCCTACATGTAACTATTCAACATGAATGCAACATATAATTTTAAAATAACTTATGTTTGATTATTTTCTTTAGAAAATAATTCTTTTTCTTATTAAAATATTAACACTCTAATTAATTCTATAAAATTTTAAAATATTCAAAGTTTTGAAAAATCAGGGTGTCACAACAACAAAAAGCCTTCACTAAGTGAAAAGATACCTCGAGAAACTATCAAAACTAACCAACACCGAGCCCGGTGCCACGCTGTTGCTGTATGTCGCGGCATCGCATTCGGCGATCAGTATAGTCCTAGTACAAGAGAAGAAAATTGTGAAAATGATCAAGAGAAACCAAAGGAACTCGTGCAACTCCTTATGTGCTACGCCAGCGAAACATTGTCTGGCTCCAAGAAATTCTACAAGTCATGGCCTCCAGAAAGTTGCGACATTACTTCGAAGCTCACCACATAAAGGTGCCCACAAATCATCCTCTCAATGAATTATTTGGCAATAGGGATGCCTCAGCTAGAATTGGCAAATGGGCGATGGAACTCTTAGAACATATAATAGACTTCGAGAAACGAAGTGCCATCAAGTCCCAAGTTTTGCGGATTTCATCGCCGATTGGACAACACCAGGCTGCCCGAAGGATCACATAGCATCGAAGGCAGAATGGACAAAACACCATGACGGAGCATGGGGGTACGCCGGAGCAGGCATAGCAACAATAGTCACTTCGCCGACTGGCGTGATAATGAAATATGTCGCAAGGCTTGAATTCAGCAAAGAGACAGACAAATGCACCAACAACATAGCAGAGTATGAAGCAGTGCTGCTGGGGCTAAGGAAAATCAAGGCACTTGAGGTATAGAGATGCAGAATCAAAACAGATAAAAGAATTGTCGCCATACAACATGACAAAGAGTTTATAACCTGCTACACTCAACTCGAAAGGTACCACAACACCATTCAAAGCATGGAGAAGTACTTCAAGGGCTTTGACATAGAATGCATTGAAAGAAAATTGAATATGAGGTAGATGAGCTTGCAAAGCTAGCAGTTAGGGGGTTTACAATGCTGCAAGGAGTATCCTATGAAGTAATCACTGGCCCGTCGATCAAAACGGTTCTCCAGGAGCTAAAACTTATTCACGATATAACAAGCAAAGACTAGAGAGCACAACTCATTGCATATCTCAAAGGTTTTACGAGCCAAGCACCGAGTCTGAGGCAAAATGGATGCAGCAAAAGGCTAGAAACTATAGAATCATCAAAAGAAAACTTTACAAATCGGGAGTTTGTGCCCCGTTGCTCAATTGCATAAGCCCACCAGAAGGAACAAAGCTACTCAAAGAGATCCACGCGGCCTGTTGTGGGTCGCATATTGGGCCCCGAGCTCTAGCTTCGAAGGCAATCAGGCAAGGTTTCTTTTGGCCATCAATGGTTAAAGATGTGGCAATGATAGCAACCACATGTGAAGCGTGCCAAAAGGTCTCGAACACATAATCCACACCATCCCAATTAACGCAACTCATAGCACCTTCGTGGCCACTTCAACGCTAAGGGATTGACATCGTCGGACCCCTACCCGTCGCCCCGATAAACTACAAGTGGGAAGTCGTAGCCCTTGAGTATTTCATAAAGTGGATCGAAGCCAAGCCAATCACAAACATCTCTGCTACCATATTTAGAAAGTTCTTCTGGCAAAACATCATCTGTCGCTTCGGAGTTCCAAAGGATATAACAATTGATAACGACAAACAATTCGAGAATGATATGGTCAAAGAATTCTATCATTCTATCGGAACAAAAGTTGATTTTGCCTCAATATACAATCCTCAGTCGACCGATGCTACCGAGCATACGAACCACCTCATATTCAAGGCAGTAAAAAAGATACTCCTCGATGACAAGAAGGGAAAATGGGCAGAAGAGCTCCCAAGGGTCATATGGTCCCACAACACAACAAAACAAGGGCAACCAAGTATTCACCTTTCAGGCTGATGTATGGAGAAGAAGCAATTACCCCCGAACAAATTGCACATCAAAGTCCCAGAACCCATAACACAAACCCTCCACAGCCAACGGAAGAGGAAACTGACAGTGCCTAGAGGGGGGGGGGGTGAATAGGCTATTATCCCTGAAAATGACTTAAGGCAAGCTAGGAACAAGTGATTACAAGTGATGAGGACATCACTCCTATGGATACACACAACACTCCTCCAAATCTGGACTTGCAAGGTCCAATGACTAGAGCTCGTGCACGACGACTAAATTTAGAGGTGAGCTCGTTCCTACGTTCTTCGCTATATGTTACTTTTGAGAATGGTTTGCTACCTAATGATTATTTTATGATTAGAAACCATGGAGAAGACCAGGAGATGATGGGAGAAGGAGTTGGGAACGTGGAGGACCAGCAAGGGCTTGGAAGCCAAAGTGGAGGCCTAATCAAAACCGACTTCGAGTCTGTTTCGGGGCCCAGGACCAGTCTATACTAAAACAGTCGCCCAGGACGCATACGGACTCGGATTTGGACGTTCTACATATGCACGGAAAGATAAGGAGAAGACCTTTCCAATGCCGCCGGCCTCATGTCAAAATTCATCCGGAGTCATCGGGAATCGTCAAAACAAGACAGAGTCCAGAATCTGTGTCGGTGCTGCGTCGCCTATTTTTTGCCTTTGGGCTTTGTATCTAGTTGAGCCCAATTAGGGGCGCGTCCAGAGGGTCTTGCACGACCCTAGGGTCTTTATATACAGCCGCCGCCGCACCATTAGGGTTCGGGTTTTGCTTAGATCAATTCTGTTCATAAACAGTTTCGCCGTTCATCGGTTTGTGAGACCCCAACTTCGAGAGTTTAATCATACATCTGCAATTGTGTTGCAATCTTCGTTGTTCTTGCTTGTGTTCTTGATTCGCAGGCAGGGATCAGCCTTCTCGGCGAGGTCAATCGTCTTTTGGACGGTTGATAACCAGAGGAGACGTCGTGCTGCGATTGCGGGGTTTAGAACGTGCTGTTCTGAAGCCGGATCGATTTGTGTGTCGCCTCCGACCAAATCAACTTACCAAGAACCTTTCGGAAGATCGGGAACCCTTGTCCACATCAACAAGCTAGAGGAAGCTATAGAAAAGAGTAAATGAACTAGCATGCAACATACACAAGTTAATTTGAGAAATGCAAAGCAAACCCTAACTAGTAAGTTTGAGAGCAAGAACAAGTAAATAAAGGACAAGTAATAAAGCACACAAGAGATACGAGATTTTTCACCGAAGTTTAGCTCCACAAAGAAGCCTACGTATCTGTTGAGGGATCCATAAAGGACTAGGCCTCTTTTAACCCTAAACCTCTCCAAGTGATCACAAAGATCAAACTCAGTGTTTCACTAGCAGCTCCACAAAGGAGGGGTCAATACAAAGTTCCCGAGGCGTCACCACACGAGTTGGGAGCTCAACGGGGACCTCTAACCATCTAGGGGATGAATCCCCAAGAGTAATAAATACAAGAGTTGTCGGCGGTGAGGATGAACCAAGTGCTCAAGAGGATGGAAGCTTGGAGGCGATGGAGCTCTTCAATCTTCTCTCAATCCCTTCACAAATCAAGAGTGGAAGCAAGGGAGGAGAGTTGGGGAGAGCAAAGTGAGCTTGGGAGTGTTTTTGAGTGGAATGAGTGACCCAACCGGCCAAGAGGCGAGATAGGGTCCTATTTATAGCCCATGGAGAAAAAGAGCCGTTTGAGAGGATATTTCTCAGATCTGCATCGGACAAGTCCAATGAATCAAAGTGGCACGGTTACTGGAGTTCGATGGGCATGCCCGATGCCTCGGACAAGTCTGGTTCATCGGACAAGTCCGACATGTCCGATGACACAAGGTGGCAGAGGTACTGGAATCCGATGGAGATGTCCGACACGTCGGACTTTCCTCAGGTCATAGGACTTGTTGATGATCGTCAGACATGTTCGACGGCCCAGAGTGGCAATGCTACTGGAGTCCGATGGACTTGTCCGACACGTCGGACAAGTCTGATGAAAATACCCTAGACAAAGGTTTTTAGGCACTTGGATCATTTTTGCTTTGAACTCTTATGTCCCTCTTGATAGTACGGTCTTCCTATACTCAAGATAAAATTAAAAAAAAACTCCATGAACTTCATTCTTGAGTATATTTTGAATTTCATCTTTGAAGCACTTTATCATCTTCTTTTCTCCTTTTTGCTTTTATGCATTTCTTTCACCAAACTTTGAAGTGTTATCTATACAGATGCTCAATAAAATATTAGTCCATTCTTAATTGTATTGACGCCAATCACCAAAATAAAATTAGGGGCCTAGATGCACTTTCAATCTTCCCCTTTTTGGTGATTGATGACAATACAACTAGAATTCACAAAAGTTATCCAATGAGATTTAGTTTGATGTGGATCTCCCTCTAAATGTGTGCATGAGTGAGGTGATAAGCAACAATAACAAGTGCACATATTTTAGAGAAAAATGAGAGAGCTCCCCCTAACACCATGCATGAATGCCAATTTGCAACATAATAGCCAAAAGAGATAAAGACAATGCAAATGACATACGATTTCACACAAATGCATAACCAACAAAGTACCATTACAATAAGTAAGAAACTAAATAAGTTTACAAACCACAAAGACGACATAAAGTTTTACAACTCCAAATAGTTCAACTCTCTCAACTCACAAACTAAACGAATAAGTAAAAGATAGATTACTTCTCCCCCTTTGGCATCAAGACACCAAAAAGGAGAAAAGCAAAGACGCTAGTGAAGGACGATCCTCTACTCATCATCATCATAGTCTTCATCGTCTTCATCTTCTTCGTTGTCTTCATCCACGTCATCTTCTTCGAGTGTCGGTCCTTTGCCTATTAAAAGTGCATCTATGTCCCTAGTGGGTTTTGGTGGTTGTATGATAACGTGATTAAAGAACTAATCCTCTTTGTGAGTATATGAGCAGGTTGAACATAAAGAATATACTTTTCACGAATCCAAATGATCATCTTGGACAATGTACAATTGTGTAAGAAAAATGGGCCTATATGTTAAAAAGGAGAAGTGTCAAATAAATAGGTCCATATAAAGCAAATATTATGACAAGCCAAGGTTTGAAATGAATGTGGGACATGAAAACCATTGATATGAGATAGTCTCAACAAATTGGTGTTGTCAAGAAAAAGAAGTGATCAAGTGTTGTTCTTCTATGCGTTATTCTTGGAAGCAACTTGATCAAAACAATATTTCAAAGAAGAAATTCAAATAAAGGCATAACGATGATACAAAGTTGTGTGTGACTCAAGATAGCAAGATGGTGAAGGATTGGCATGACTTCACCACGACGGACCATGCACGGGAGAAGGGCAAGATGGAGTCTTGGCGCCGAGGGACCCAAGACATGGTGAAGGGTAGGTGGAGCGCAATCGCGATGGACTGATCAAGCTACAAGTGGTCACATATTTCCATGTATCAATCTTTATTAGAAAATGAAGATATAATGTGGCTTGTGAACAAAAAGATGGAAATGGATTTTATGGATGAAGAGTTTCCAAGTCACATACTCTAGGTGATGACGCTTAGCAAAAGCACATGTGACACTCCTCATGAAGCACTAAAAAGAAGAAGTGACAAAATTCGTTATCATGCAAGCTCAAAAAGAAAAATTATCTTTTTATTTAATCTTGAGTTTAGGCATGCTGCTCTATCAAGAGGGATGCTACATGGTTTGCATTTAATGTCTCAATGCTCAAAGAAAAACCCAAGTGAGGTGAGAGAAACCTAATGGCCACATAAAACACGAGTCTCTTTGTGATAGGGAAAACCGGTGTAACCGGTTTTGGTTTAAATCTCTAACGGCTAGTTTAGGAAAACCGGAGGGACCGGTTTTGACTGGTTCAGTATAACGGCTAGTTTTTTGGGGGACAAGTATAAATAGTTCCTCCACCCCTCCTTTGGAGGGGGCTGATAGAGTACACAAAGAAAATACATTCAAAGCCTTGTAGAGCTCTCCCCAACACCTCTTTGTGAGGTTTGAGTGATTTGTGATAAATCCTAAGCATTGGGTTGAGAGGGATTGAGATTGAGAGCACAAAAGAGAAAATCCTACACTTGAGCATTGTGTTGTAAATCCGTGAAGCATTTGTTACTCTTGGAGGTGAATCCTCCTAGTCGGCTAGGCGTCTCCCTAGAGCTCCCAAGCTTATGGTGAGCCTTGGGAAAGTTTGTGAAGGTCCGCTTCGCCTCCGCAAGGAAAGAAGCCAAGATAGTGGATCGGGGAAAGCGGTTGAAAGAGACCCGACTTGGAGTGTGCCTTGTGGGCAGCTCAAGCTTCCTCAATGGAGACGTAGGGTTCATGATGAGAACATCACTCCTATGGATACGCATAACACTCCTCCAATTCTGAACTTGCAAGGTCCAATGACTAGAGCTCGTGCACGACGACTAAATTTAGAGGTGAGCTCGTTCCTACGTTCTTTGCTATATGTTACTTTTGAGAATGGTTTGTTACCTAATGATTATTTTATGATTAGAAACCATGGAGAGGACTAGGAGATGATGGGAGAAGGAGTTGGGAACGTGGAGGACCGGCAAGGGCTTGGAAGCCAAAGTGGAGGCCCAATCAAAACCGACTTTGAGTCTGTTTCGGGGCCCAGGACCAGTCTACACTAAAACAGTCACCCAGGATGCATACAGACTCGGATTTGGACGTTCTACATATGCACAGAAAGATAAGGAGAAGATCTTTATAATGCCTCCGGCCTCATGTCAAAATTCATCCGGAGTCATCGGGAATCGTCGAAACAAGAGAGAGTCCAGAATCTGTGTCGGTGCTGCGTCGCCTATTTTTGGCCTTTGGGCTTTGTATCTAGTTGAGCCCAATTAGGAGCGCATCTAGAGGGTCTTGCACGACCCTGGGGTCTTTATATACAGCCGCCACCGCACCATTAGGGTTTGGGTTTTGCTTAGATCAATTCTGTTCATAAACAGTGTCGCCGTTCATCGGTTTGTGAGACCCCAACTTTGAGAGTTTAATCATACATCTGCAATTGTATTGCATTCTTCGTTGTTCTTGCTTGTGTTCTTGATTCGCAGGCAGGGATTAGCCTTCTCGGCGAGGTCAATCATCTTTGGATGGTTGATAACTAGAGGAGACGTCGTGCTGCGATTGCGGGGTTTAGAACGTGCTGTTCTGAAGTCGGATCGATTTGTGTGTCGCCTCTGACCAAATCAAGTTACCAAGAACCTTTCGGAAGATCGGGAACCCTTGTTTACATCAAGTGGTAATCAGAGCTTCAGGTGCACCGTTAGGTTCACACTACCCTTTAGTTTTGTTTTCATGTTCTTCCTATGGTCCACAGAAAATACCAAAAAAAAAATTTCCCCCGCCCATAACCACGTGTTTAGCCTTTGCATATTTCAATTTCAGAGTCCGTAGTGTTGAGTTTGTGCCCTAGTTCTTATTCAGTCGCTGGATTAGTTTGTGTTTTTGTCGTCAGTAGTGTTTCCCTTGCAACCCTAGCCGCCATCCTCTTCACCATACTCGGTTTTGTCGGCTTTGTGTGCTAGGGTTGATTGATCAACACGCCCACCCTAATCCCACCCTAAACCTACCCTCACCACCTCGGACCAATTTTCACATATTCCACTTTCCGCTGCATCCACCTCACCAAAAAAAAAATCCCTACCCGACCCTAAGCCGACTCGGGTTTTACTCAAACCCCCGGTTTCTTCATAACCGATTCCGACACCCCATCGGTAAAACGGCCATAACTTTTCGCTCGGTTGTCCGTTTTGGCTGAAATTTTTACAGGAGATTCTTGACAAAAAGTTGTGCATACCCACACTAGGCTATGCCCTATGTGCCCTCATCAAAAAATTCAAAAAAAAATCGGGAAGATAAAGAAATAATTCATTCAAGTTGAAACCTGACGTTTTCTGAAACTTCAAGATTTTCTGTAGGCCACGTCCTAGCTCGGTTTGAGCTGAAATTTTTTGTGGTTTCTCCCCGTTTGCTAGTGAGTTGGAAAAAATATCAAAAAAATAAAATAAAATAAAATAAATTTAGGATTCCTACTAGTGCTCCATCTAGCCCCCTGGAATTTCTGAGTTTGACTATTTTACACTAAGCCCCATGTTATCGACTGTGTCCCTTTGTCTCCTTGTTTCTTCTTTGCTATCACTACTGTTCTAGGACATAGTTAGACCAGCAACTAGGGACAAGTTACTTGGGCACTTATTCAGCTTTACTATCTGTTTTTGATTTGTGTGCCACTCACATATATATATATATTTGGCCTTCCTAGCTCTACATACTTCTTCTGGACAGCACATAGGTTATTTTGTAACCCTTGCAATCATGGAACACAGCTCCGTGGTATCCTTCGCTTTGTTGTTTTCAGAACTTTGTAAGAGCTTTGCAAGAAGCTTCCTTTTGCTGTGTTGAGAGGCACCACTGCTTAGTACTTTTGTAGGGATAACCTTCACTTTTTGTTTCCTGTTTTGGTGTTTCTGATGTCAGGAAGCGATGGAGAGGGTGCTTCACCCTCAAAATTTGATGAGTGCGTGAGCCAAAGTCAGCTACAGAAGGCTTTGCAGGCGGTTCAGAGTGATTTGGTAGAGACGATCACCAGGGCCGTCACAGACGCCGTCATCAAGCTTCACCTGGGAGAAAGCATTGAGCGGTTGGATAAGAGAGTCTCTAAGCTAACCGATCAGGTTGTCGAATTGGAGACCGCTCACAAGACCAACAACACCAACACCAACACCAACACCAACAACGACGTTGAAGACGATCATGATGAAGCAACGATGTATAAGGCTGATGGCACCGTCGATAGGTCAGCTACAAGGACTGCAAGGTTACGACGTCGTTTGCAACGTAACCCTCAAGGTATGGGTGGTTTCCACAACCACAACCGTCACACACAAGGTAACCATGCTCTAGATGACCCGTATGCTAAAATTAAGTTTTCAATTCCTTCGTTTTCGGGTCAGTACGATGGTGATGCTTACCTTGACTGGGAAATGACGGTAGAACAAAAATTTAATGCCCACCTTGTTCCTGAACAACATAGAGTTGGACAAGCCACTAGTGAGTTTAAGGACTTTGCTATTGTTTGGTGGAGTGGTCTAGCTGCTGAAACCGATTTGCCTACTACATGGGAAGAACTTAAGGTAGAAATGCGTGATCGTTTTGTTCCTCCTTCTTTTTATAGAGAAATTCGTAATAATTTGCAACGTTTAGATCAAGGAGATAAAACTGTTCAGGAGTATTTTAGTGAGCTTCAGAAGGGTTTGATTCGTTGTGCTGTGGTTGAAAAAGTAGAGGATCAGATTTGCCGCTTTTATTCTGGTTTGAGAAAAGAAATTCAGGACATCCTTGATTATAAAGAATTTTATACCCTCAACTAGTGTTTCCAGTATGCTATCCTTGCAGAGAAAGAATCACAGGGACTTTTCCAGGCTTTTGAGGAGTACAGCAAGTCCAGGAATTTCTACCCACCACGGCCGACGGGGACTTCGAGGCTGCCCAAGCCATCTTTCCGGCCGCCCCCACCAGCTAGTGTTGTTTCTGCAGCACCAAGATCAGCCCCTGCCCCTTCTACGCGCTCATGTAAAAATTCTGTACAGGTACCGGCTAGTAGTGCCTCCTCTGTTGCTTCGACGGGACGCACTACAGGGATTCAGTGCCACCGCTGCCATGGTCTTGGCCATGTGTAGAAAGATCGCCCAAGTAGGCGGGCATATGTGGCGATAGATGATGGCGCTTACATGAGCACCTCCGATATGGAGGATGAGGAGGAGGATGTCGCTGCCACCAGCGGTGACCTCGTCCTTGGAGGCGGAGATACCATGGGCTACATGAATATTATTATGCAGTGTGTGCTTAGCACACAAATCCAGCAGCCCGAGATGATGCAGCGACATAACTTGTTCCAGATTTTCTTCGTCATCAAGAACCGTCGAGCACGTGTCATCATTGATGGAGGAAGCTGCAACAATTTGGTGAGTTCTGATGTGGTTAAGAAGCTTGATTTGACCACACGCCCACATCCACATCCATACTACATTCAGTGGTTGAATGACTCTGGAAAAGCTAAGGTAATACAAACTTGCAGAGTTCCTTTTTCCATTGGTTCCTATGTGGATTCTGTTGATTGTGATGTTGTACCCATGCAAGCTTGTTCACTTTTATTGGGTAGACCTTGGGAATTTGATAATGATGCTGTACACCATGGTAAAAGTAATAAGTACACTTTTATGCATAAAGGAACTAAAATTACTTTGCTACCAATGACCCCTGCTGAAATTGTACAAGCTGATTTAGAACGAGCTGCTAGTTTGAAAAATAAAGGCCCTAAAATTCAGCAACCTGTTAATTCTGATTCTACACCATGTAATGTTAATGATTCTTCAAGTTCTAAGGGTGCTGGAATTAAATTACAAGGTCATTCATGTCTTGGCACAAAATCTGAGCTTGCTGAAATTTCTGCTGATGATATTTGCTATGCTTTGATATGCAAACAAGCCTTGTTTTCGCTTGGTGATATTGCTTCTAGTGCTTTGCCTCCTGCTGTCACTAACCTTTTGCAGGAGTGTGAGGATGTTTTTCCAGCTGAGATACCCCCGAGATTGCCACCTTTGAGAGGGATTGAGCATCAAATTGATTTGATTCCTGGTGCTACTTTGCCAAACCGTGCTGCTTATAGGACCAACCCTGAGGAGACTAAGGAGATACAACGACAAGTCCAAGACCTTTTGGATCGTGGGTATGTTCGTCAATCACTTAGTCCTTGTGTTGTTCCTGTACTTTTGGTTCCTAAGAAAGATGGTTCTTGGCGTATGTGTGTAGATTGTAGAGCCTTTAATAACATTACTATTAGGTATCGTCATCCTACTCCTAGGCTACACGACATGCTTGACGAGTTATGTGGTGCTATAATTTTCACTAAAATTGATTTGCGTAGTGTCAAATTAGAATGAAACTTGGAGATGAATGGAAAACAGCTTTCAAAACCAAATTCGGGTGGTATGAGTGGTTAGTAATGCCTTTTGGATTAACTAATGCACCCAGTACTTTCATGCGTTTGATGAATGAGGTTTTAAGACCTTTTATTGGTAAATTTGTGGTTGTTTACTTTGATGATATCTTGATTTATAGCAAATCCATGGATGATCATATGATTCATTTGCGTGCTGTTTTTGATGCTTTGCGAGTTGCACGTTTATTTGGTAACCTTGAGAAGTGCACCTTTTGCACGGATCGAGTCTCTTTTCTTGGCTATGTTGTGACTCCACAGGGAATTGAGGTGGATGAGGCAAAGATTGAAGCCATAAAGAGCTGGCCTGTACCAAAAACTATCACACAGGTGAGGAGTTTTCTTGGTCTTGCAGGTTTCTACCGCCGCTTTGTCAAAGATTTCAGCACCATTGCTGCACCATTGCATGAGTTGACAAAGAAGGGCGTTGACTTCCATTTTGGTAAGGTACATCATGAGTCTTTTGATGCTTTGAAGGACAAACTTACACATGCACCATTGCTGCAATTACCCAATTTTGATAAAACTTTTGAGCTTGAATGTGATGCTAGTGGTATAGGCATTGGTGGTGTTTTGATGCAAGATGGTAAACCTGTTGCATACTTTAGTGAGAAAATTACTGGGCCTGTTTTGAATTATTCCACGTATGATAAGGAACTATATGCACTTGTACGTTCTTTAGAGACATGGCGTCATTATTTGTTGCCCAAAGAATTTGTTATTCATTCTGATCATGAATCACTTAAGTATATTCGTTCTCAATGCAATTTGAACCGTAGACATGCTAAATGAGTTGAGTTTATTGAGTCTTTTTCTTATATTATTAAACATAAGAAAGGGAAGGATAATGTGATTGCTGATGCTTTATCTAGGCGATATACTTTGTTGTCTCAACTTGATTGTAGAATTTTTGGACTTGAGGCAATTAAAGAACAATATGTTGCTGATGTTGATTTTAAAGATGTATTGCTGCACTGTAAAGAAGGTCAATGTTGGAACAAATTTGTGTTGAATGATGGTTTCTTGTTTAGAGCTAACCGCCTATGCATTCCAGTTGGTTCCGTTCATCTTTTGTTGTTGCAGGAGGCGCATGGAGGTGGATTGATGGGTCATTTTGGTGCTAAGAAGACAGAGGATATTTTGACCACACACTTCTTTTGGCCAAGGATGAGGAAAGATGTTGAGCGTTTTGTTGCTCGCTGCACTACATGTCAAAAAGCTAAGTCTCGATTGAATCCACATGGTTTATACATGCCACTTCCTGTTCCTTCTATTCCTTGGGCGGATATTTCTATGGACTTTGTTTTAGGACTGCCTAGGACTAAGAGGGGAGCGATAGCATTTTTGTTATTGTCGATCATTTTTCCAAGATGGCACACTTTATACCATGTCATAAAACTGATGATGCTAGTTATATTGCTGACCTTTTTTTCAAAGAAATTGTACGTTTGCATGGTATGCCTTCTACTATTGTTTCAGATCGTGATGCAAAATTCTTGAGTCATTTTTGGCGCACGCTTTGGAATAAGTTGGGTACAAAGTTGCTATTTTCTATAACTTGTCATCCACAAACTGATGGACAAACTGAGGTTGTGAACCGCACTTTGGGTACTATGTTGCGAGCTATTTTGAAGAAAAATTTGAAGCAATGGGAAGAATGCTTGCCTCATGTTGAGTTTGCTTATAATCGGGCAACACATTCTACTACCAAGGTAAGTCCATTCAAGGTAGTGTATGGTTTGGATCCCCGTACTCCACTTGATATACTTCCTCTACCTATTAATGAGAGATTTCATGTTGATGCTAAGGAGCGTGCTGAATTTATTTTGCAAATGCATGAGACCACTAGACTTAGCATTGAAAAGATGAATGAAAAGTATAATATTGCTAGTAGTAAAGGTAGAAAGGAAGTAAAGCTGGATGTAGGAGATTTAGTGTGGTTACACTTAAGGAAGGATAAATTTCTAGAATTGAGAAAGTCTAAACTAATGCCTAGAGCTGATGGTCCATTCAAAATAATGGAGAAGATTAATGATAATGCATACAAACTTGAGTTGCCTCCCGAGTTCGGGGTTAGTCCTACTTTTAACATTTCAGATTTGAAACCATACTTGGGAGAAGAGGATGAGCTTGAGTCGAGGACGACTCCACTTCAAGAGGGGGCGGATGATGAGGACATCACTCCTATGGATACACACAACACTCCTCCAATTCTGGACTTGCAAGGTCCAATGACTAGAGCTCGTGCACGACGACTAAATTTAGAGGTGAGCTCGTTCCTACGTTCTTCGCTATATGTTACTTTTGAGAATGGTTTGCTACCTAATGATTATTTTATGATTAGAAACCATGGAGAGGACCAGGAGATGATGGGAGAAGGAGTTGGGAACGTGGAGGACCAGCAAGGGCTTGGAAGCCAAAGTGGAGGCCCAATCAAAACTGACTTCGAGTCTGTTTCGGGGCCCAGGACCAGTCTGCACTAAAACAGTCGTCCAGGATGCATACGGACTCGGATTTGGACGTTCTACATATGCACGGAAAGATAAGGAGAAGATCTTTCCAATGCCTCTGGCCTCATGTCAAAATTCATCCGGAGTCATCGGGAATCATTAAAACAAGAGAGAGTCCAGAATCTGTGTCGGTGCTGCGTCGCCTATTTTTGGCCTTTGGGCTTTGTATCTAGTTGAGCCCAATTTGGGGCGTGTCCAAAGGGTCTTGCATGACCCTAGGGTCTTGATATACAGCCGCCGCCGCACCATTAGGGTTTGGGTTTTGCTTAGATCAATTCTGTTCATAAACAGTGTCACCGTTCATCGGTTTGTGAGACCCCAACTTCGAGAGTTTAATCATACATCTGCAATTGTGTTGTATTCTTTGTTGTTCTTGCTTGTGTTCTTGATTCATAGGCAGGGATTAGCCTTGTCGGCGAGGTCAATCGTCTTTGGACGGTTGATAACCAGAGGAGACATCGTTCTGCGATTGCGGGGTTTAGAACGTGCTGTTCTGAAGCCGGATCGATTTGTGTGTCGCCTCCGACCAAATCAAGTTACCAAGAACCTTTCGGAAGATTGGGAACCCTTGTTTACATCAGTTCACGGGGTGAATCTGAATTTTGGCAAAAAAATCTCCGCGTGCTTCATTTGGTTTACTTTCTTTAGTTCTTGCTTCTTTTTTTTCATTCATAGGTTGCATGTGTAGTTGTGCTAGTACTCTTAGTGATTACTTGCTCTAGATCTTGTATGCTCTGTTAAGATCTTTAAGTTTGCTAGAACGAAGTGGGACGTGATTACTTCCTGTTTTATACTCTCTGCCCTGAGGAAACCGATGGGTTCGGTTTCCCAAACCGGTGGGACCGGTTTTGGTCAGTGCTCAATTGTATAGATTCTTGGTGAATCTAGTTTGTGTGTATCTTGGTTACTCTCTTGTGTAGTTCACACTAGTGTAGTCCCTCTAGTTAGTGTGTTACTTGTTTTATTTCTTTCTATTCTAGGAAAACCGGTGTAACCGATTTGCCAAACCGGTGGATCCGGTTTTGGAAGTTTGTTTTCTAAGGTTGATTCTTTGTGAATCTAATTGGGGTGGTTTCTGTGTTTGCTTTGATAGCTTGCTTATCTTGAGTGCTTGGTTCTTTTCTCTTCATTAGTTGTTTTATTCCAAGCTCTCTGACAAAACCGGTGTAACCGGTTTGCTAAACCAGAGCAACCGGTTTTGACAATTTTAATTCCGCTACAAGTTTTTGTTAATTTTTAGAAACACCTATTCACCCCCCCCCTCTAGGTGACATTAAGGGACTTTCAATTGGTATCAGAGCCTAATCTCCTCATTAGGCCTAAGCGCTTGGAGAATCGATCATGTCGCAAGGTAAAATGTGTCAAATTCCTTATGGTTGTTCTAGCGCCTCGTTTTCTATCATTTCACAACCTTCATACGAGGCACCATACTTTGATGGCACAAATTATGCTAATTGGAAAATTAATATGATCTCATATTTTCGGAAGATGAGTCCCAAAATTTGGTGGGTTGTGGATGTAGGTTTTTCTCATAACATTTAGGGAATCTACCACACAAGCACAAGAAAAATGCCTACATCTCCAAGCCCAAGCTACCAATGCCCTATTTGGTGCATTGAGTAGGGATGTTTTCGACAAGATATACAAGTTGAAAAATGTTCATGCTATGTGAACTCGTATTCAAGAAATATATGATGATTCTAACAATGAAGAAGAAAAGACTCAAACTGCCAATCTGGGAAAACCGGAGGCACCGGTTTCCCAAACCGGTTGCACCGGTTTTGGCAGAACAAAAATTATTTCTGTTAATGATCAAGTTGAAGATCCTAGTTGCAGATTTAAACCAAGTGAAGAGTCTATGTCACCAAGAAGCTCATGCTCAGATGATGGAAAATATTTTTGTTTCCTGGCCAAGAGACAAAGAAAGTCTCATGTATCCTTAGTTTTTTTACAACTCAAGGAATGATCATACTAGTGCTACTAACAAATCTTCTTATGTAGCACAACTAGAGGAAGCAAACAAAATGATCATGGTTGAGTTTCAAAAGCTTGCTAGCATGCATAAGAAATTGCAAGAGAGACATGGTGATCTTCTATGCTCACATGAGAAGCTCATTGACTCATATACCATGCTAGAAACAACTCATGAGGTTGCACTTACTGTGGTAAAATTTTCTCAACCTCACACATGCACATGCACAACACAATCAATTGTTTTACCTTGTGCTAACACTTGTTGTTCTCAAGAAAAGCCATCACATGATGAGCAAGTAATTGTAGAAACTTGTGATGAACTTATTGCAAGTGAAAATGATTACCTCAAAAGAGAAGTTCAGAGGCTCAACATGGACTTAAGTCAGTTGAAAGGTAAAGGCCATGTGCAACCATCTCAAGATAACCGTGATATCATGGTGAAGAAGCTTGAAAAGGGGTCAATGGCCACATGTGCCAAAAGCCCTCACACTGACTTAAAGAAGATTCATGATAAGAAGAACAAGCAAAAGACTAACAAGAAATTACACATCAAGTGCTTCGAGTATTCATCAATGGGACATTTTGCTTCAGAATGCCCATCAAGAAAAAATGGCCAATCTACACTCTCTAGAAGACAAAGAAGTCTATCTCAAAGAAGATGCTTTGGATGCAAGGAGAAAGGACACAAGATAGCTCATGTCCAAGAGATACAAGAATGGAGCAAGTCTGCCAAAACCGGAGGGACTGATTTGCCAAACCGGGGGGACTGGTTTCTACAGAAAAGCTCCATTCCATCAAGCAATTAAAGAAGAGAATTATGGACAAGTCCAAAAGAATTAAGCATCAAACATGCTACACGTGTCGGGACAAAGGACATCTTAGTAAGGATTGCCCTTTGACTCAAGCTCTTAGTTCCAAGTTGGTCAATTATGATTTTGTATCTATTAAGGCCAACAATGACACTTGTGCTATCAAAGTGATTAGTGCACCTATTGCTAGCACAAAGTCTACTTGGATGCCAAAATCTTGTTTAACTAACCCTCAAGGACCCAACAAGCGTTGGGTACCAAAAAGTGCTTGAAAGTGCTTATAAGCTGCAGGTGATGCATTGATGACTTGACATGCACAAGAATGGTGGAACAACACGCAAACTTGCGAAGCATGGAGGCATTAAAATACTATCTACATCAATGACATCAAGGAGAAGAATAAGTACCACTAAACACTCTTTGTCTTGTTCCTTATTCCTGCAGCAATGATCCCACAAGTTCATGATACTACTTGTGGAATGCTCAAGTATACGAGCATGAATAATTTTGTGACGAGATGCAATTAATGTCTCCCTTAGAGAAAATTTGTTATGTGAATATCTCTCAGAATTGGTGAATAGAAACAAGAAGCCAAGAAAGCAACACAAAGCGGGAAGGAAAGGAATTCTGATGAAATATCAGGAAATCAAGAAATCAGGAAAACCAGTAGGATTGGTTTTGATGAGGACATCACACCTATGGATACACACAACACTCCTCCAACTAAGATGAAAGTTCATGCACATCACCTAAATTTACAGGTGAGCTCGTTTCTAATGTTTTGTTTATTTGGTTTTGAGAATAGATTGCTACCTAATGAATTAATTATTGTTAGAAACCATGGAGATGATGATGAGATAGCTGGGGAGGTGATTGGAGACGTGATGTGCCAGCAAGGACGTCCAAGCCAAGGTGGAGGCCCAATCAAAACCGACTTCGAGTCTATTTCGGAGCCCAGGACCAGTCTGTACTAAAACGGACGCCCAGGACACATATGGACTCAGATTTGGACGTTCTATACATGCCTGGAAAGATAACGAAAAGACCTTTCCAAGCCAATTGGTCCCATGTCAAAATTCGTCTCGAGCCGTTAGCAATCGCCGAAACAAATCGACTTCCAGAATCTGTCGTGGTGCTGTGACACCGTAATCGGTCTTTGGGCCATGTATCGAGTTGAGCCCACTTAAGGCTGTGTCCAGGGGGTCTTGCACGACCCTAGGGTCCTCATATACAGCTTCCGCCTCCTCATTAGGGTTTGGGTTTTGCTTAGATTATTCTGTTCATAACAGTTTCATCGTCATATCGGTTTGTGAGACCCCAACTTGTGAGATTCATCATATACTTGCAAATTTGGTTGGATTCTTCTTTGTTCTTGCTTGTGTTCTTGATTTGCAGGCAAGGATAAGCCTTCTTGGTGAGGTTAATCATTCTTGGACAGTTGATAACCATAGGAGACGTTGTGCTGCGATTGCGGGGTTTAGAACGTGTCGTTCGGAAGCCGGATCGATTTGTGTATCGCCTCCGCCTTAATCAAGTTTACCAGAACCTATCGGAAGATTGAGAACCCTTGTTCACATCAGTTTTGTAAAACCGGAGGGACCGGTTTCTCAGACTTGTCCGATTTCCATCGGACTACAGTAAAGATGACACATATGACCGTCGGACTTGTCCGACAGTGATCGGACTTGTCCGATGCCGTGAGGAAAGTCCGACATCTCGGACAAGCTCATTGGACTACAGTGTCTCTGCCACTCTGTGTCATCGGACATGTCCGATGACCATCGGATATGTCCGATGAAGCAAAGAAATAGGGAATCAGGAAAAACCGGTGGCACCGGTTTGGCAAACCGGAGGGTCCGGTTTCTCTTGATGAACTTTTGTAGTTGTGAGTGTTCCTTGACTTGTTCTCCTTTCTTGGTTTTAATTATCTTTCAACCTTGACCAAGATATACTTTGAACCTCACTTTGTTCCTAATAGAACATGTGCACACGTCACAAATTATCTAAAAGATTTGGTGCACATATTTAGGGGGAGATTCATTTTATATCTTGAGTCAAAAGGAGACTAATGTTTTTGCTGAGTTGTTTTGTGTTTAGTCTCAATATGGAATAAGTTATGATAAATGATGCCTCATGCTGAGATGAAGCAAAAAGGAGTAACTCTAATCTCAGTTTATCTTTTAATTCAATATATGTTATCTGTGAAAACCGGAGGCACTAGTTTGCTAAACCGGTGAGACCGGTTTTAGACAGAAAACATATACTCTATTTCTTGAGGTGGTTCTTGCTTGGATATGAATGAATAATTACTATGTGTGAGAATCCATCTTGTGCTACTAATTCTAAGTGTCTATCATTGAAAGTGCATTAAAAGTGATTTTTGGAGAATTAAACACAAATGCTAAAGAATAAATAAGCACAAGGAAATTGGTAACCTTCATTTGTTGAAATAAAGAAGATAGCCACCAAAGGTATGTCCGCATGACCTCTTTTTGTTCTTTATTATGCATATAGAATTCATATGGTAGGATATGCATTGGCTTGTGTGTGACTCATGTCAGGATCATGCTCTTTGTGAGTTAAGATAGGACTTTTAAAAAAATTAATAACGAACATGTATATATATTATGTTGTCCTCTGTGGATTTCAAAATTTTTGACTCTTGATCTTTGTGATCATGTCTAGCTACTTGTGGTTATTGTTTTCCGTGATTGTTTGATTGGCTAACCACAATTAGTGAGATCCTCTCTCTCAAGTCCAAAATCTCTTCAAATTAAATCTTGATCATTATCATATTCCTCATCTTCAAAATCAAGAATTTGATCAACAAAGGAAAATGCAAAGAACTCAAGGCTTGGAAGCAATATTCATTGAAGATCTCCCCTCTATCTGGTTCTGTTCAGATCTTGGCAAAACCGGAGGCACCGGTAACCAGCCCGAGCCCAAAAGTTACCCCTTCATCCTCATTTGTTTCCCTCTTCCCAAAACTACCGTGGTACGGCTCCTCTCTCAATCCTTTGGCGATTTCAAGGTCCCTCCATGAAGATATTTGATTCTTGGGTGGATTTTTGTGCACCAAGATCGGAGGGACCGATTCTACCTCCAGATTTGATCTCCTTTGCTCCAAAGGTACCATAGGTCTCTTTTTCGTTCTCCTAGTACCTTTGGTAGATTCAAAATTCTCTGTGGTACATTGTCTCCTAGCATGCCCTAGTACCTAATCCTGCAATATCCCCGTAAAAACTTGGACAAATCAATCGGATTCGTGACCTAGGTTTTGTCTGTGAAAACTGGTGGGACCGGTTTGGCAAACCGGAGGCACCGGTTTTGGCAGAAAAACCCTAATTCAAGTTTATGATCGATTTTTTGATTCAACCTGTCCTAGCATCGTTGCTAAGTATTGCTCATGCCTAGATTTTGCCTAAAACAATTTTAGATAAAATTATGAGCATAGGTTTTCTCTATGAAAATCGGAGGCACCGGTTTGGCAAACCGGTGGCACCGGTTTTTCCAGAGAACACCTATTTTCATATTGTTACCTCTAATTATTATCCAAACCTCTTTTTATCATTCCTAGCTGTATCCTAAGACCTTGTTCATTCATATCTATCAGAGGGTCAGTATGTTAGACGAGGAAAGGAAGAGGAACGTGAAGGCAAGGCATGATGATGGGCAAGGGACACAATTTGACACCGTTTATCAGAGACGGAAGCAGACAGTCAGGAGGCTGTCTAGAGATACTGTCACTATCGATGACGCTCCTGCAAATCTAGTGCAGGAAGATGAGTCATCTGATGATGATGATGTGGAGGATGAGACCTATAATCCTCCTGGTAGTGCTCCTAGGGCTGCTCCTAGGGTAGTAGCTGGGGGCTTTGGGACAGCAGCAACCTCTGACAATGACAGTGATGAGGAGGAGGAAGAGCAGGAGGAATTTGATGTGGATGAGATCATCCCTCAGGCCTATGTCCATCTAGGACATCTCTCATTCCGACCACCTCAAAACCCAGGATGGAGAGAGAAGATAAGCTACAAGGGACACATAGAGGCTGTGAGAGAGATGAGGGCTAAGGACCCTAGACCACTCCAGAGAGAGGCCACTGACTACAGGTTTCACACATTCTTTCAGCAGGATTTCTATGAGTCAGTGATCTTGTCAAAGAAGCACACTCCAGTGGCGAATGCACAATGGGTTGATTGGGCATACATGGAAAGCAAGGATGATCCCATATTCAATGAAGACATTGTTGCATGCAAGGCAAAACATGTGAAGGACATTCTTGGCTTTCAGAAGAATTGGAACAATGAAGTAATTGCTCAGTTCTATGCCACCTTGTATGTGGAGGAGCATGGAGATACAAGAAAGATGCATTGGATGACAGAAGGTCAGTGGTATGAGGTGAGCTATGCACAGTTTGCTAGACTCTTTGGTCTTGGACGGCTTGATACAAATCATCCTAGGATTCACTATGCTACCCGCCTTAGTGATAGAGGATTGAGGCACATGTATCCTAGTGGAAAGCAAGAAAATTATGGCACTATCATAGACTTGCTTCCCTTCTATGCCTACATCAACAAGCTATTTAGGAAGACCCTCACTCCTAGGGAAGGTGATCCTACAAAGCTTCCCTTCTACAACAGAAACATCCTTGCTGCCATGACACCAAATGGGCATGACTTCTTAGTGTTTGACTTTATCTGGGAGGAGATAAAAGTCATTTCAAACAGTCCATTGAAGAGTTGTGGATATGCACCCTATATTATGCACATGATTGAGAGGGTGTCAGCTTGTACCTTTGTGTGTGACAAGGAGCACCTCCCTTTGAGAATCAAGAATGACTTGAGGAACCCAGCTGAGGACAGTAGCACAGTAGCACCAACTCATGGTGCATCCACCTTTACAGCACCTAGAGGGAGTGGGCAGCAAAGGGACAAGCCTCCCTCACCTATCAAGAAACTCTTTGGTATGCTCTTTGGGATGTGTAGGTCCCAACATGATGCTAATGTGAGGGCACATCATGAGAGGCAGGCAAGAAAGAAGGACACAAGGACAATGAAGCTACTCCACCAACAAAGCAATCTTCAGCCTCCTCACTCTCCAATTGCCTCTGAAGATGAACAAAGTCCAGAGATTGAGTCATTTGAGGCGAGGATGAGTCGCTATGAGCAGGAGAACCCCTACTCCTCTTGGTTTGGAGATAGAGACATCAGTGGGGCTGTTTTTAGACCTGGTGGAGCGGGGACCTCACAATTGCCACCATTTAACCCTCCACCTCCTCCGCCCAACAATGATGAAGATGATAAGGAAGACGACGAGGAGGAGTGATCATTGATGCAAAGTGGGACCCCTTTTTGGTGCTGGATGACAAAGGGAGAGAGAAAGATAAAAGCTTCAAGTCTTCACCAGCATTTGATTTCATTTCTGGTCTGTCTGGAAAAACCGGAGGCACCGGTTTGGCAAACCGGAGTAATCAGTTTTGCGAGACAGAACCAATGTATCTTTTCCTTTGTTTTAATCTCGTGGACTTGAGAACCATTTGTAATGAGTGATATTGTGTGATGAACCTTGTAATAATTCTCTAAGACCTTATATTGTGCTATGTTGTGATGCTTGATGATTTGGTAAATTGTTTATTGTGAATATGTGAAGTCAGAAAAAGCGGTGGCACCGGTTTGGGTTTGGCAAACCGGAGCAACCGGTTTTGTCAAACAGCACATATGGTTCTTTTGATTTATTTCTTTGTGGTTTTCTTGTCATATGCATCATGTACTAATTGTTCACACACACTTTTTGCACCCCACGAATGCACATATATATGGGGAGCTCTTGTGGACTTAATTCAAAAATATGCAAACTGGCATTTAAGGCCAAAATTAATGAATTTCGTTCATATGCACAGTTTTAGGGGGAGCTCATCCTATATGGATGCATTCAAAATTTCTTAATGAATATCATTTGTAAGCTTTAATCAAGGTTGTCATCAATCACCAAAAAGGGGGAGATTGAAAGTGCATCTATGTCCCTAGTGGATTTTGGTGGTTGTGTGACAACGTGATTACATAACTAGTCCTCTTTGTGAGTATATGAGCAGGTTGAACATGAAGAATATACTTTTCACGAATCCAAATGATCATCTTGGAAAATGTACAATTGTGTAAGGAAAATGGGCCTATATGTTGAAAAGGAGAAGTGTCAAATAAATAGGTCCATATAAAGTAAATATTATGACAAGCCAAGGTTTGAAATGAATGTGGGACATGAAAACCATTGATATGAGATGGTCTCAACAAATTGGTGTGGTCAAGAAAAAGAAGTGATCAAGTGTTGTTCTTCTATGCGTTATTCTTGGAAGCAACTTGATCAAAACAATATTTCAAAGAAGAAATTTAAATAAAGGCATAACGATGATACGAAGTTGTGTGTGACATAAGAGAGCAAGATGGTGAAGGATTGGCATGACTTGGCCGTGACGGACCATGCACGGGAGAAGGGCAAGATGGAGTCTTGGCGTCTAGGGACCCAAGACATGGTGAAGGGCAGGTGGAGTGCAATCGCGATGGACTAATCAAGCTACAAGTGGTCACACATTTGCAAGTATCAATCTTTATTGGAAAATGAAGTTATAATGTGGCTTGTGAACTAAAAGATGGAAATGGATTTTATGGATAAAGAGTTTCCAAGTCACATATTCTAGGTGATGACGCTCAATAAAAGCACATGTGACACTCCTCATGGCCACATCAAACACGAGTCTCTCTGTGACAGGGAAAATCGGTGTAACCGATTTATCAAACTGGTGTAACCGGTTTTGGTTTAAATCTCTAACGGCTAGTTCAGGAAAACCAGAGGGACCAGTTTTGACTGGTTCAGTATAACGGCTAGTTTTTTGGGGGACAAGTATAAATAGTTCCTCCACCCCTCCTTTGGAGAGGGTTGATAGAGTATACAAAGAAAATACATCCAAAGCCTTGTAGAGCTCTCACCAACACCTCTTTGTGAGGTTTGAGTGATTTGTGAGAAATCCTAAGCATTGGGTTGAGAGGGATTGAGATTGAGAGCACAAAAGAGAAAATCCTACACTTGAGCATTGTGTTGCAAATCCGTGAAGCATTTGTTACCATTGGTGGTGAATCCTCCTAGTCAGCTAGGCGTTGCCCTAAAGCTCCCAAGCTTGTGGTGAGCCTTGGGAAAGTTTGTGAAGGTCTGCTTCGCCTCCGCAAGGAAAGAAGCTAAGATAGTGGATCGGGGAAAGCGGTTGAAAGAGACCCGGCTTGGAGTGTGCCTTGTGGGCAGCTCAAGCTTCCTCAATGGAGACGTAAGGTTCACGGGGTGAATCTGAACTTCGACAAACAAATCTCCGCGTGCTTCATTTGGTTTACTTTCTTTAGTTCTTGCTTCTTTTATTTGTCATTCATAGGTTGCATGTGTAGTTGTGCTAGTACTGTTAGTGATTACTTGCTCTAGATCTTGCATGCTCTGTTAAGATCTTTAAGTTTGCTAGAACTAAGTGGGACGTGATTACTTCCTCTTTTATACTCTCTGCCCCAAGGAAATCGGTGGGTCCGGTTTCCCAAACCGGTGGGATCGGTTTTGGTCAGTGCTCAATTGTGTAGATTCTTGGTGAATCTAGTTTGTGTGTGTCTTGGTTACTCTCTTGTGTAGTTCACACTAGTGTAGTCCCTCTAGTTAGTGTGTTACTTGTTTTATTTCTATCTGTTCCAGGAAAACCGGTGTAACCGGTTTGCCAAACCGGTGGATCCAGTTTTGGAAGTTTGTTTTCTAAGGTTGATTCTTTGTGAATCTAATTGGGGTGATTTCTGTGTTTGCTTTGATAGCTTGCTTGTCTTGAGTGCTTGGTTCTTTTCTCTTCATTAGTTGTTTTATTCCAAGCTCTCTGACAAAATCGGTGTAACCGGTTTGCTAAACCGGAGCAACCGGTTTTGACAGTTTTAATTTTGCTATGAGTTTTTGTTAATTTTTAGAAACGCCTATTCACCCCCCTCTAGGTGAAATTAGGGGACTTTCACCTTTGCGTTGGAGAAGACCATACACAGCTTGATCTTCACCACCACTGCCTTCCTCATCCTCAAAGCGAATGTGTTGACTACTTGAACCTGCACCGGAGGTGAAGGGTGGAGGAGTAGGGTAATAGCCAAAGTAGTTCATCTCCTCGGTGGTGAATGTGTCCGTTAGGTCGGCATAAGTAGGAGGAGGAGAGCCTTCCATGGGAGAAGATGGAGGAGGAGTCTCAATACCAAAATGGTCCATAAGCACTTTCTGATTCCTCTCAATGACATCCATCCTTCGATTAATGCTCCGACACATTCCAAAGAGAGACTTGAATATTTTCATGATTCCACTTCTCTTCCCACGAGATGGCGGAGGCACATGAGATGATCTGGTGGCCCTAGAAGGAGCTCTAGGAGCCTGAGCAGGAGAAGGAGGCTGAGCTGCACCAAAGTACTGACCAGATGTGGTGTCGGGAGTCCAGTTAGAAGGAATCTGAGACTTGAGACTAAGGTGCTCCTACAGATCCGAAACAAGACTGAGAAGAAGGGTTTCAGTCCATTTGAGTTAGGAGTAGAGCAGTTATCCGGGTCCATATACATATACCTCATATTCTCAGCATCCATGTGATTTCCCTTGTGAACCTTGTGCTTTTCCTTGCGTGTGTGCTTAAGTCCAATCATACTTGCAAATTGGATCAAGGAGCAGGTGTACTTTGCGCCATTTGTCATCCAGGACATAGTCTTGGCATCATCACCAAAGTACACGGTGGAGTAGAACTGAGCTATGATTTTCTTGTTCCAAGAGTAGTTGAAGGTGAGGACTGTTTTGAGCCCGTGATGCTCACATGCAGCCATGACTTGATTCAATAGTGGGTGCTTTCTACTCTTCATGTGGTCCCAATCAAGCCACTTCATATCAACAACTAGATTCTTCATGCGAAGATAGATGGAGCGGTACCAGTCAGCATGGAAATGTGCCCAAAAACGAAAGTCAGATGCTTCCTTGTCATAAGAGTAGTAGTTGGTCAATCGAGCCTCAGTGCAAGTCTCAATTGAGGCATGAAGATAGTCTACTCTTTCGCGTCCAGAGTTCTCTATCTCAGCTAGAGGATGCATGACCCGAATGAGGTCCTCCGGTTTTTCTGGGTCTGCTCTTTCAACCGCCCGCAAGGTGGTTTTGCGAATGCGACGAGCAATGTCCTTCCTCCTCTTTGGTGCTTGGCTTTGACCTTGGTCTTCGCCGGTCTTAGTCCTCTTCTCCCTCAAGGGGGATGCTTCCACGTCATACATGCTGAGAAAAGGTTTTGAGCAATAAGTTAGGAGGGAGTCAAAGAGAGGAATAGGGGTGAGGTGAATCGATGAAGGACTTAGTTTTTTGAAAAATCTGCAGGTCATCGGACATGTCCGATGATCATGGGGAAAGTCTGACGCGTCAGACTTGCCCGATGGTCGTCGGACTTATCCGATGACTCACAGTTTTTCCAAAGAACTAGGTATTTCACAAATCCACCTACTAATCCAACTAAGAACTCATCCATCTCAACTACACCTAATCAGGAACTAACTCCATGGTCCAAATATGCAAGGAAAATAGGATTCTTGAAAAAACCTTGAGAAATAACCCTAACCCTAATGGAGAGAGAGGGGATTAGGGTTAAAACTTGCAAAAACGAAGGGGGATCGGACTTCTCCGATGGAGGAGGACCTCTTGGCCTCCAAACTTGCTCCAATGGATGGTGGAGGAGGGAGATCGCCTTGGATCACCAATGGGGGGTCATTTTTGGGGAGAGAGAAAAGCTGGGAGGTGAATAAGGGTGGTTTGACCGAAGAGGTAAGTCGGGCTTGGTTAAAGGGTCAAAACCTGGAGGCGTCGGACTTGTCCGATGCCATCGGACTTGTCCGATGTTGTCGAACTTATCCGACACAAAGCAGAACAGGGTTCAACTAAGAAGAGAGAGGAGTTATTCAAAATAATTTTTGATGGACAAGAGCAGGTCTTGACATCATATGGTCAGCCAACAATCAACAATTCATAACAATGACCATATTTTGACAAGATTCGATCTAGAGATCAAGAAGCAACATCAATAGCAAAAATAATAGATTTTTGACATAAAGCGATGATTTTTGCAATAATAAAACAATCACTATTCAGATGTGCACATTCTCTACATCACATTGCTAGAGTCAAGAATATTTAGTTCACTCCTAAGATAGCAAAATCTTTTCTCATCTAGTGGCTTGGTGAATATATCGGCTAGTTGTTCTTCGGTTTGCACATGACTCACTTCTATATCCCCCTTGATAGAATGATCTCTCAAAAAGTGGTGGCGGATATCTATATGCTTTGTGCACGAATGCTCAACGGGGTTGTAAGCAAGCTTTATGGCACTCTCATTGTCACATAGGAGAGGAACATGGTTCAACTTGTAACCGTAGTCCCTTAGAGTTTGTCTCATACAAAGTAGTTGTGCACAACAACTACCGGCTGCAACATACTCCGCTTCGGCCGTGGAAAGAGCAACAAAATTTTGTTTTTTGGAAGACCATGACACTAGGGACCTACCCAAGAATTGACATGTCCTAGAGGTGCTCTTTCTATCTACCTTATCCCAGGCATAATCCGCATCGGAATAGCCTAATAGGTTGAACTTTGAACCCTTAGGGTACCAAAGCCCTAGGTTGGGTGTGTGAACCAAATATCTCAAAATTCTCTTAACAGCCACCATGTGACACTCCATAGGAGCGTCTTCAAAACGTGCACACATACACACGCTAAGCTTGATATTGGGCCTAGATGCACAAAGATAAAGCAAAGAGCCTATCGTGGAGCGGTATACCTTTTGATCAATGAGCTTGTCCTTTTTGTTGAGATCGAGATGGCCATTTGTTGGCATGGGAGTTTTGATGGGCTTGGCCTTGTCCATGTCAAACTTCTTCAATAAGTCTTGTGTGTACTTGGCTTGACATATGAAGGTGCCCTCCTTGAGTTGCTTCACTTGAAAGCCTAGAAAGAATGTCAATTCTCCCATCATGGACATCTCGAACCTCTTGGTCATTATCTTGCTAAACTCATCATAAAAGGTTTGGTTAGTAGAACCAAATATAATGTCATCGACATATATTTGGCACACAAATATGTCATTGCCAAAACGCTTTGTGAAGAGAGTTGCATCGGCCTTGACAATGATAAAACCCTTCTTAACATGAAAATCCCTAAGGCATTCATACCATGCTCTTCGAGCTTGCATAAGCCCATAGAGCACCTTATGGAGTTTATAAACATGATTAGGATACTTAGGGTCTTTAAAGCCCGGTGGTTGCTCCACATACACTTCTTCCTTTATTGGCCCATTGAGGCATGCACTTTTCACGTCCATTTGATACAACTTAAAATCATAGTGAGTAGTGATGAGGACATCACTCCTATGGATACACACAACACTCCTCCAATTCTGGACTTGCAAGGTCCAATGACTAGAGCTCGTGCACGACGACTAAATTTAGAGGTGAGCTCGTTCCTACGTTCTTCGCTATATGTTACTTTTGAGAATGGTTTGCTACCTAATGATTATTTTATGATTAGAAACCATGGAGAAGACCAGGAGATGATGGGAGAAGGAGTTGGGAACGTGGAGGACCAACAAGGGCTTGGAAGGCAAAGTGGAGGACCAATCAAAACCGACTTCGAGTCTGTTTCGTGGCCCAGGACCAGTCTGTACTAAAACAGTCGCCCAGGACGCATACGGACTCGGATTTGGACGTTCTACATATGCACGGAAAGATAAGGAGAAGAACTTTCCAATGCCACCGGCCTCATATCAAAATTCATCAGGAGTCATCGGCAATCGTCAAAACAAGACAGAGTCCAGAATCTGTGTCGGTGCTGCGTCGCCTATTTTTGGCCTTTGGGCTTTGTATCTAGTTGAGCCCAATTAGGGGCGCGTCCAGAGGGTCTTGCACGACCCTAGGGTCTTTATATACAGCCGCCGCCGCACCATTAGGGTTCGGGTTTTGCTTAGATCAATTCTGTTCATAAACAGTTTCGCCGTTCATCGGTTTGTGAGACCCCAACTTCGAGAGTTTAATCATACATCTGCAATTGTGTTGCATTCTTCGTTGTTCTTGCTTGTGTTCTTGATTCACAGGCAGGGATTAGCCTTCTCGGCGAGGTCAATCATCTTTGGACGGTTGATAACCAGAGGAGACGTCGTGCTGCGATTGCGGGGTTTAGAATGTGTTGTTCTGAAGCCGGATCGATTTGTGTGTCGCCTCCGACCAAATCAACTTACCAAGAACCTTTCGGAAGATCGGGAACCCTTGTTCACATCAAGTAGCAAAAGCAAGTAATATTCTAATTGATTCAAGTCTTGCTACGGGGACATAGGTTTCATCAAAATCCTAACCTTCCACTTGTGAATACCCCTTTGCCATGAGCCTTGCCTTGTTTCTTGTCACAACACCATCTTTATTTTGTTTGTTATGGAAGACCCACTTGGTGCCCACAACATTCTTGTTCTTTGGTGTTTCCTCCAATGTCCATACTTTATTTCTTGTGAAGTTGTTCAATTCCTCTTGCATGGCCATCATCTAATCCGAATCCTCAAGTGCTTGTTCTACCCTGAATGGCTCCATAGAAGAGACAAAAGAGTAATATTCACAAAACTTACTAACTCGGGATCTAGTGATTACCCCCTTATCAATGTCTCCAAGAATTTTCTCGATGGGGTGATCACGTTGTACATTTTGATGCACTCTTGGGTGTGGTGGATGTGAGCTTCCTTGACCACCATCTTTATCAACCTCTTGATCATGTCTTTGAGAATCATCACTTGATGCTTGTTCATGATCCTCAACATCGTAATCTTGACCACTTGCATGATCAATTTCTTTATTTTCATGATGTTGGTCTTGTCTAGGGGGAGAGGGTTGATCTTCAACACTTGATGTTTCTTGTGGTCTCACATCACCAATGGCCATCTTTTTTATTGCTTTTCTAGGAGCATCACTATCTACATCATCATTAACAACTTGCTCCTTTTGAGAGCCGTTAGATTCATCAAACGTCACGTCACGTGAGATTTCAACACAACCGGTGGTTTTGTTGAATACACGATAAGAATAAACATTTGATCCATAGCCAAGCAAGAGACCTTCATCAACTTTTGGGGCAAACTTTGAAGTCTTGGGTTTCTTGTTTAGCATAAAATATTTGCTCCCAAAAACCCGAAAGTAGGAAATATTGGGCTTGTTACCGGCTAGTAGCTCATATGGTGTTTTCTTCAATAGTCGGTGGAGATACAACTGGTTGGAGGCATGGCATGCGGTGTTGACGGCTTCGGCCCAAAAACGGTCGGACGTCTTGTATTCATCAAGCATTGTTCTTGCCATCTCAATGAGTGTGCGGTTCTTTCTTTCGGCCACCCCATTTTGTTGAGGGGAGTAGGGTGCCGAAAATTCATGCTTGATGCCGTCTTCATTAAGGTACTCCTCAACTTGGGTGTTCTTGAACTCAGTGCCATTGTCGCTTCTTATTTTCTTGATCTTGACTTCATATTCATTTTGTGCTCTTTTCATGAATGTCTTGAGCACGTCTTTCACTTCACCTTTGTCATGCAAAAAGAATACCCACGTAAAGCGAGAAAAATCATCAACAATTACAAGACCATATTTGTTACCACCAATGCTTATGTAGGAGATGGGGCCGAAGAGATCCATGTGCAACATCTCTAATGGTCTTGTGGTTGTCATCACGTTCTTGGAGGGGTGTGAAGCTCCAACTTACTTTCCCGCTTGACATGCACTATAAATTCTATCTTTTTCAAAGCAAATATCGGTTAGTCCTATGATGTGGCCGCCCTTTTGGAGTTTTTGAAGATTTCTCATACCAACATGGGCAAGCCTCCTATGTCACAACCACCCCATGTTGGACTTTGCTAATAAGCATGTACCAAGTCTACCTTCATCCGTGGAGAAATCCACAACATAAAGCTTTCCTTTAAGCACACCCTTAAAAGCAACCGAGCCATCACTCCTCTTATAGACAGTCACACCACATTCGTTGAACAAGCAATCATAGCCCATTTTACAAAATTGTGAAATGGACAATAGATTGGAATCAGCGTGATCAACAAGCATAACCTTGGAAAGAGAATACAAAGGAGTGAGAGGGACTTTACCATAACCTAATACTTGTCCCATTCCATTATCACCAAATGTGATGTATTCATTTTTTTTGTGACTTGGCTCAAATGACTTGAACATCTTTTTGTCTCCGGTCATATGATTGGTGCATCCACTATCAATCACCCAACTTGACCCTTCGAAGACATAGTCCTACAAAACAAATTAAGCTTTGTTTTTAGGTACCCAAATTTGCTTGGGTCCTTTCACATTAGTCACAAGTACTTTGGACACCCACACACAAGCCTTTGTGATGAGGACATCACCCTTATGGATACACCCAGCACTCCGCCAACCAAAATACAAGTTCATGCGCGACAACTGAATTTACGGGTGAGCTTGTTCCTAATGATTTCTTTATGTGATTTTGAGAATAGATTGCTATCTAATGAATTAATTATTGTTAGAAACCATGGAGATGATCATGAGATAGCTGGAGAGGTGATTGGAGACGTGATGGGCCAGCAAGGACGTCCAAGCCAAGGTGGAGGCCCAATCAAAACCGACTTCGAGTCTGTTTCGGAGTCCAGGACCAGTCTGCACTAAAACGGATGCCCAGGACGCATACGGACTCGGATTTGGACGTTCTATATATGCCTGGAAAGATAACGAAAAGTCCTTTCCAACCCAACTGGTCCCATGTCAAAATTGGTCCCGAGCCGTCGGCAATCGCCGAAACAATTCGACTTCTAGAATCTGTCCTGGTGCTACGACACCGTAATCGGTCTTTGGGCCATGTATGGAGTTGAGCCCACTTAGGGCTGCGTCCAGGGGGTCTTGCACGACCTTAGGGTCCTCATATACAGCCGCCGCCTCTTCATTAGGGTTTGGGTTTTGCTTAGATTATTCTGTTGATAACAGTTTTGCCGTTTGATCGGTTTGTGAGACCCCAACTTGTGAGATTCATCGTATACTTGCAAATTTGGTTGCATTCTTCTTTGTTCTTGCTTGTGTTCTTGATTTGCAGGCAAGGATAAGCCTTCTCGGCGAGGTCAATCGTTCTTGAACGGTTGATAACCAGAGGAGACGTTGTGCTGCGATTGCGGGGTTCAGAACGTGTCGTTTGGAAGCCGGATCGATTTGTGTATCGCCTCCTCCTTAATCAAGATTATCAGAACCTATCGGAAGATCGGGAACCCTTGTCCACATCAAGTGGTAATCAGAGCTTCAGGTACACCGTTAGGTTCGCCCTTATCCTCGTTATTTTGTTCAATCCTAGAGTCTAGAAAATTGCCCTATAAAAATATTTGTTCATCGTGTTTCCGCTGTCCTACACCCCCCTTGTGCTTTGCAATTTTCAGTTTAGTTTGCTTCTCTGAATTTTAGTCCCTACAAGGTCATTGTGTTGTTGGTCTAGTACTTGTTCTTTGGTCTTGTTTGAGTCGTGTGTGTCCTTGTTTATAGACAATCAAGAAAAAAAAATCAGATTGTTGCACACGTTGAAAGAATAGTACTGCTAGAATTGTTTGCACTAACTATTTATTTAACATCTAGCCTTCTACTTTTTGTGTGCAAAAGAAACTTAGAGTGTTTTCTGTTGCACATTGTTCCTTGAGTCAAGAGATCGCTGCACGTTGTTGCATATGAGAACTGTCGGTTCAGTTCTACATGTACATCTATTCCTTACGTAAAGAGTGCAAAAAAGAAAGTTTAGGTTTTTCCTTTGTGCTATAAAGTTCGCAACTCTTGCTGCAGTTCTATGTCAAAAAATTCATGAAAGAAGAAAAAGGCAAAAGTGCACAAGAGAAAAAGCCGCACAAAAAAAAAGGAAGTAGAAAAAAGAAAAGATACAAATTCAGAATTGCTTGCATTCTTTGTGTCCTTTGTTGAGTCATTTGCTTGGTTGCTTGAACTAGGTCCGAGACAAGTTTAGGCCAGTGACATAGACTAGCTTGGGACTATTATTCAGTTTTACAATTTCTGAACTGAAATTTTGCTAATCCTTGCTACTATAAATTGCCTACCTAGCTCCATATATATCCTTCTGAATAGGCACAGAACTTTGGACCCTCGCAATCGTCGGATCACACTCTCCAAGGTATCCTCTGTTTTGCTACTAAGAATCTTGTAAGAACTCAGTTAGGTGTTGTCATTTGCTTGTTGAGAGTTTTCACCGTGATCAAACAGTGGTGATAGGAAAATATACTCTTGTGTGTTTTCTTGTTTTCTATTAACAATGACAGGTTACAACATCGATGGTGATGAGTCGATGGTGTCAAATGAGGTTGATACAAGTGTTGTAGCACAACGAGTGTTTAGTTCTCAAATGAAGAAGGTAGAGCAAAATCAAATGAACAACTTGTTTCAGACTCACTTTGTTGTGAAGGATCGACGTTGTCGTGTCATCATTGATGGAGAGAGTAGCAACAACATCGCAAGCTTGGAATTGATCGAGAAGCTTGGCTTGACCACACAGCCACACCCGTGTCCATACTACATCCAATGGGTAAATTCTTGTGGTAAGATAAAGGTAGATAAAATTGCACGTATTGAATTTTTTATTGGTTCTTATAAGGATTGTGCAGAGTTTGATATAGTGCCTATGCAAGCGTGTCATTTGTTATTGAGTAAGCCTTGGATTTCTACAAATAATGCTTTGCACAATACCATTGCTAATACCTATTCATTTAAATACAATGGTAGAAGAGTTACTCTTAAACCTATGTCTGCTGCTGAAATTTTAGAAGAGGATCAACAAAGACTTGAGAGAAGAAAGAATGAACCATTTAGGAAAGAATGGACTACTTCAAATGTTGCAACACTTACATCAAAATCTGAATTAGATGATGAACATATTTCCTTGCCTCTTGTTGCAACTAATACATTTCAGGTTCTACACAAAGAAGAGGATAGTGTGAAAGATGAAGAACATGTTGTTGTTTCAGGTAAGAGCTTTCTTGATGTGATGAATTGTTCCAACAATCTTGTTGTATTGGAACCTTGTCTTGATTTGCCTTTGCCACAAGTTGATTTATCTACTGATCCTTGTGATAAAGAGGAGTTGTGTGCCACTGCTTCACTTATACCTTTACCACAACAAATGAACAAGATTGATGTTTTTGCTTATGATTCACCTACTAGTGCTGAAATAAAACATTTGATTTTAATAACATGTGAAAAGAATGAGCAGAAATTATTGTCTTCTCTAAATACTGTGGGTTATATTGAATTTGATGTTCTTTGTGATCTAAATACCGTGGAGAAGCAAATCTTTTCTCAAACTGAATTGCCTTTACTAACAAGAAACAAATTTTATGCTATAGGAAACTATGATCATAGACGTGTATTTATGGTGCATAAAGTTTATATTTGCTCAAACATGAATACTCCTTGTGTTGTACAACCAAATGATGAACTAGAAAACTGCAATAACAATTACCATGTCATGTCATGTTTTTCTAGTGTTTTTAAGATCACACATTTTCCATCTTGTCATAAGAGTGAGAATGACGTTCATATTGCTGAGCAAGTTTTCAAAGAGGTAATTAATTTGCATGCCATGCCTTCTATTATGGTTTCATATTGTGATGATAATTTTCATAACACATATAAACGCGAGGTGCATTCCAAGTTTGGGAATAGTTCTATATTTTATATTTCAGATTTGAGACCACTATTGGGAGAAAGAGATGGGATCGAGTCGAGGACGACTCTAATTCAAAAGGGGGAGAATGATGAGGACATCACCCTTATGGATACACCCAGCACTCCGCCAACCAAAATACAAGTTCATGCGCGACAACTGAATTTACGGGTGAGCTTGTTCCTAATGATTTCTTTATGTGATTTTGAGAATAGATTGCTACCTAATGAATTAATTATTGTTAGAAACCATGGAGATGATCATGAGATAGCTGGGGAGGTGATTGGAGACGTGATGGGCCAGCAAGGACGTCCAAGCCAAGGTGGAGGCCCAATCAAAACCGACTTCGAGTCTGTTTCGGAGTCCAGGACCAGTCTGCACTAAAACGGATGCCCAGGACGCATACGGACTCGGATTTGGACGTTCTATATATGCCTGGAAAGATAACGAAAAGCCCTTTCCAACCCAACTGGTCCCATGTCAAAATTGGTCCCGAGCCGTCGGCAATCGCCGAAACAATTCGACTTCCAGAATCTGTCCTGGTGCTGCGACACCGTAATCGGTCTTTGGGCCATGTATGGAGTTGAGCCCACTTAGGGCTGCGTCCAGGGGGTCTTGCACGACCTTAGGGTCCTCATATACAGCCGCCGCCTCTTCATTAGGGTTTGGGTTTTGCTTAGATTATTCTGTTGATAACAGTTTCGCCGTTTGATCGGTTTGTGAGACTCCAACTTGTGAGATTCATCGTATACTTGCAAATTTGGTTGCATTCTTCTTTGTTCTTGCTTGTGTTCTTGATTTACAGGCAAGGATAAGCCTTCTCGGCGAGGTCAATCGTTCTTGAACGGTTGATAACCAGAGGAGACGTTGTGCTGCGATTGCGGGGTTCAGAACGTGTCGTTTGGAAGCCGGATCGATTTGTGTATCGCCTCCGCCTTAATCAAGATTATCAGAACCTATCGGAAGATCGGGAACCCTTGTTCACATCACTTTGGCCTCTTGTTATGTGGCCCAACATATTTGGCAAACACACGACCATGCATGTTTCTCATGAGCACATATGAAGCATTAAATTCATGAAAGAGTGCACAAGTAGCACTAGATATATTAGCATGAGAATCATTTACAAAAGAAGAATGGTTAGTGTTCATGTTCTTGACTTGCTTCTTTTGGTAAGATCCTTCCTTGATGAACTTAAGGAATTCCCTTCCATTCTTGTTCTCCCTAGCATTGTGCTTGGCACCCTCAACATATCCAATGCCATCCATGACATTTGGGTGCCTAGAATATGAGTATGCACCTCTTACATACTTTGTCTTTTCATCATCAATAACATTTTTTCCATGTTGTATTTTGCTTTTAAGTGACTTCACTTGCTTGTTCAAATCATCAATCAATTTGACATTAGTAGCACAAGCATCAACATTAATATTATAACACCTATCACATCCTTTGCTAGTGGAAGCATGAGACTTGTTATTGGAAGATGTGAAGGTTGAAAAGTATTTTATATTGTTCTTCAAGGGACTTATGAGTATTTTCCAAGCTCTAATACGTCTCTAGAAGAGCATATTTTGAGCTCTTAAGACTTTCACAAGAGTTTTCAAGTTTAGTGAGAGACATAGTTAAAATATCATTTTTCTTTCTCTCATCTTCTAGGAGCTTCTCTAGTTCAAGGTTTCTCTTCTTTTCAAGAATGAGCAAGTCTTCTTGTTTTTCAAGAAGCTCCTCTTGTCTATCATTTTGTTCCTTTTTTTTTCAAGCAATTCCATGAATTCAAGCATTTTAGGAATTGAAGTATTAACATTATCATCGTCATCATCATCATCACTACTACTAGCATATGAGAAACCCTTATGTTTAGATTTAGATACCTTGGATCCTCTTGCCATGAAGCACTTGTGGGTGTTGTCATCATTATCATCACTCAAGCTCCCAAATAGAGAAACGTTGGTGGGAGTGACGCTAATGGCAATTGTAGCAATGCCTCCCTCATCCGAGTCGAATTCGGAGGAGGAAGATGATGAAGAGGATGAGTCATCGGAATTCCATTCTTGACCTATGTGAGCTTCACCTCTTCTATGCTTCTTGTACTTCTTGTCTTTCTTGTGGTGCTTGTCTTTCTTTCTTTCATCCTTGTTCTTCTTCATTGGACATTTCACAATGAAATGTCCTTCATCACCACACTCATAGCAAGTCCTTTTTGACCTTCTTACTTTGCCCTTGTCAAAACTCTTCTTCTTGTAACCATCTTTCTTAAGAAATGATTTGAATCTTCTTACTAGCAAGGCTATTTCATCATCACTATCTTCATCACTAGGATCAACCACTTTCTTCTTTTTCTCTTGTTTCTCTCGAGTAGCATTGAGTGCTACATCATTTTTGTCACCACTTGCTCCCTCAATTTGCTTGATCAAGACATTTATCTTGTTAGCTTGATCATTTTGTTGCTTTTGGGATAGAAACTTTCCAAGCACTTCATCGGTGGTGAAGCTCTTGAAGTTATCCTTCTCTCTAATGTTTGACCAAATGTTGCTATCCCACGGTCTCAATACTTGTAGCAATCTTTTGTTGATATCCAAGTCGGTCATTTTGGCTCCTAGTGCTCTTCTTTGGTTTACAATCCTCATGAGCCTATCATGAACTTCTTTTGGGCCTTCTTCCGGACCCATAATGAACAAGTTGAATTCATTTTGTAACTCTTCAAGCCTTGCATCCTTGACGGAATAAATGCCCTCATAGATAACCTCAAGCTTTCTCCATAGTTTGTTGGCATTCTTTATTCTGGCAACCTTGTCATACTCAGTGGAGCTAAGTGCAGAGACAATTGCACTAGCTGCCACGGCATTGCGATGAATGTTGATTTGATCCTTGCGAGTTGGATTGTCTCTATTTTCTCACAAGAAACTATTTTCGGTTATACTTGCAACATATGGACTCATGGATTCCAAATACATCATCATCTTGCATTCCCAATGATCATAGAATTGTCCATCAAAGTAAGGGAGTCTACCCGACCCTTGTCCAATGCGATCTTCCTTGATGTCATCATAATCATACATGACATTGTTGTAGAGCTTTGGTTGAGCACCACTATCATTATCTCCAGTCCTTGCATTATCTCCACCTCGAGAACCACTAGCAACATCTTTGGTTGGGAGAGCGGTGGATGGTTGATCTTTTGGTTTTGACATCTTTAATCTTAAAGTGGTTAAGCTTTGTAGAAGATACCGACTCTGATACCAATTGAAAGTGCCTAGAGGGGGGGGGGGGGCTGAATAGGTAATTATCCCTAAAAATGACTTAATAATAAAAGTCAAATGCGCAGTGTCAGACTTGTCCGACCACTGTGAGTAAAGTCCAATGGCAAGAGATAGAAAAGTAGATCGAACAGCTAAAACTAGAAAATAGTTCAAGGCAAGCTAGGAACAAGTGATTACAAGCTAGAGGAAGCTATAGAAAAGAGTAACTGAACTAGCATGCAACCTACACAAGTTAGTTTGAGAAATGCAAAGCAAACCCTAAGTAGTAAGTTTCAGCGCAAGAACAAGTAAATGAAGGACAAGTAATAAAGCACACAAGAGATACGGGATTTTTCGCCGAAGTTCAGCTCCACAAAAAAACCTACGTCTCCGTTGAGGGATCCACAAAGGACCGGGTCTCTTTCAACCCTAAACCTCTCCAAGTGATCACAAAGATCAAACTCGGTGTTTTACTAGAAGCTCCATAAAGGAGCAGTCAATACAAACTTCCCGAGGCGTCACCACATGAGTTGGGAGGTCAACGGGCACCTCTAACCATCTAGGGGATGAATCCCCAAAAGTAACAAACACAAGAGTTGTCGGTGGTGAGGATGAACCAAGTGCTCAAGAGGATGGAAGCTTGGAGGCGATGGAGCTCTTTAATCTTCTCTCAATCCCTTCACAAATCAAGAGTGGAAGCAAGGGAGGAGGGTTGTAGAGAGCAAAGTGAGCTTGGGAGTGTTTTTGAGTGGAATGAGTGACCCAACCGGCCAAGGGGCGAGATGGGGTCCTATTTATAGCCCATGGAGAAAAAGAGCCATTCGAGGGGATATTTCTCAGATCTGCATCGGACAAGTCCGATGGTCATTGGACAAGTCCGATGGTCATTGGACAAGTCTGATGAATCAAAGTGGCACAGTTACTGGAGTTCGATGGACATGCCCAATGCCTCGGACAAGTCTGGTTCATCGGACAAGTCCGATGGATCATCGGACATGTCTGATGACACAAGGTGGCACAGGTACTGGAATCTGATGGAGATGTCCGACACATCGGACTTTCCTCAGGTCATCGGACTTGTCCGATGACCGTTGGACATGTCCGACGGCCCAGAGTGGCAATGCTACCGGAGTCCGATGGACTTGTCCGACACATCGGACAAGTCCGATGAAAAGGCCCTAGAAAAAGGTTTTTAGGCACTTGGATCACTTTTGCTTTGAACTCTTCTGTCCCTCTTGAGAGTACGACCTTCCTATACTCAAGATAAAATAAAAAAACTCCATGAACTTCATTCTTGAGCATATTTTGAATTTCATCTTTGAAGCACTTTTTCATCTTCTTTTCTCCTTTTTTCTTTCACCAAACTTTGAAGCGTTATCTATACACACGCTCAATAAAATATTAGTCCATTCTTAATTGTATTGACGCCAATCACCAAAATAAAATTAGGGGCCTAGATGCACTTTCAGAAACAAAAGACCTCATGGAGATAGACAGGCTCGACGCAGCCAATAACCTCAAAAGTTATCAGAAGGAAACGCGCCGATGGAGGGATCAAAAAGTAATCCCCCGTGCTTACATGGTAGGAGATTTAGTTCTACTATAAAGCCCAAAAATAGAAAGCAAAGGCAAGCTGGAACCCAAGTGGGAAGGCCCATATATCGTGGCAAAAGTGAACAGACTCGGAGCATACAAGCTCCAGACTTCACAAGGAGAAGAGTTGCAGCATTCCTTGAATGCAGACAACATTTGAAAATTCTATGCGTAGAAAACATTACCAAAACCATGTAAACAACCAAGCGTGGCAAAAAACTATAAGTGCTACATTGAGCTTAGTCAGTAGACTTTATCCTTTCTTCTCTTCTTTCTTTCCCGTTGCAAAAGGACCGTACTCTTTTTCTCACAAGGGGAACCCTTTGCAGGGGTGAGTTTTTTAATGAGGCGGTTCCTATGTAATCCCTAGCTGAATCTATAAAGCTATTTCCCCAACGTGGAAAGTCTCGCACAAGCGAACACGTCGAAACAACTCCCACCACGGAGCTTGCTATATTCGACTAGAGCTAATGCTCCAAGACATAGCTGTTGGAGTGGCACAACCCAACGCGCTAACGCCACGCAGTCAGCTAACTTAGCGAAAAAATGCTAAGGGGCTCGCTATAGTCTAAACCCATCAAAAGGTTCACACTAGAACACCTTATCCCTAGAACTTCGAGGGGGAGGGTGGTGTCTTTTCAAAAAACTTAGCGAAAAAATGATAAGGGGCTTGCTGCGGCCAAACCCGTCTGTAACACCCTACTTTTTGCAATTTCTAAAAATGCCAATTATTAGCATTAAGCAATTAATAAAATAGCTTGGTCAAATTATTTTCTAAAATAATTATAATTAACTTATTGCATTTGCATATCATGTCATTGCCATGTAGATTTTATTTGCTTTGTGCATTTAGTTAATTACTAAATAAAATACCAGGAAATTAGAATAGAAAATAGGAGGGAAAAGAATTAGAAAAGGAAAAAAAAGGGAGGAAAACCAGAATGGGCCGAAAACTCTCTTCTTCTAGCCAACCCCGTTCTCCCCCTCTTCCCACCCACTTCCCCCTCTCGGCCTAGCCAGCCCACAGGGGCATGCGGCCCAGCTAGCCTCCCGCACCAGCGCTGAAGGCGCCCCACCCAGAACCCGTCACCCCCTCCCCACTCTTTCCCTCGCTGACATGCGGGCCCATGGTTTCATCCCCTTCCTCCCGCCAATCCCGCCCCTTTCCATTTCTTTGCCTCCCACGGTTCAAATCCCTCCTACGCACTAACCCCGCGATGCCCCCATCCGCGCGCGTGTGATCACCGCGATCCCCTGCACCTCCTAGCCCCCTTTCCCCCAATTCTCACCCCCGCTGCCGATGCAATTTTGGAAGGCGACGAGATCGCCGGCCCTTGCTCCCTACCAGGAGCCGAGCCAACCCTAGCGCCTCCCTTCCCCTATAAAACCGAGCCCGAGGACCCCAGTTTCCTCGCCCTCGCGCTCACCCCCTCACTGCCGCTCTAGCGCCACCGCGTGCGAGCTCTTCGCTGTCACCGGTAAGCTCCGCCCGCCGCCGCGATTTCTCCACTCCGAGGTCCCTCGACTCCATTTGATCTGCCCTTGTGCCTCGCAGGTGATCGAGGAGCAGCCGGAGCCACTTTCCCGACGTCGTCAATGCCACTCGACCCTCCCCCACCGATCGCCGATGACCCGAGCCGCCGATCACCGATGAAGACCCCTCCCCGGCATCCTCCATCTCCGCGCGACCCCTCTGGTGAGCTCGCCACTCCTCCCTCTCTCTCTCAAGCCCCTCAGCCTCCTGTTCCAGCCACCGGAGCGTCGTCCCGGCCCACTCCAGTGAGCCTGCCGCCGCCTTGAGTGGTCACCGCCAGCAGCCCCTCCCTCGCCTTTGTTTCTGGCCGTTGGATCTCGATCCAGCGCGCCAGATTACATACCCCTTCGGGGTATGTAATCGGTGCATCATGGACCGGTGGACCAGGGGTCCACAGAACCCATGCACCAGGTCCACGGGATTTTAATTTTAAATTAATTCATTTAATTCTTGGATAATGTTAGCATTTTGCATTTAGGCCCCTGTGCTTAGTTTAAATTATATTTATGCCCCTGTTTTTGTGCATAAGTTTTAGAAAATTGTATTTAAGCCCCTGAACTTCATAAAAATTATTTTAGCACTACATTTTAATAGAAACACCCCTATACTTTACTAAAATTATTATTTTGGCCCTGTAGTTTTACAAAGACACCCCTGGACTTATTTTTAATTATAATTTAGTCATGTCTTTTTACACTTTAGTCCCTGAACTTGTTATAAATTACATTTTAGTTCCTAGATTTTATGATATATTATTTTCACCCTGTTATTTTACATGTTAGTCCCTATACTTTTCTAAAATTACTTTTAGGTCCCTAAACCTATCTATTTTTACTATTTTAGCCCCTAAAACTTCAAACCTTCATAACTTTTCAACCGTAACCCAGATTTAAGTAATTCTTGCGCCAATGCGATCGTAGTAACAAATACTACCTGTTAGGACTACTTCTTCTGTAGGTGATTCTTGCGCCAAAACGATCATAGGAGCATAACCTATGCATTCATGGCATCATCATATTGTTTTTCCATGATTGCATGATTGTGTATTGATTTTGTATGCAATTGCTTGTGCTGGTATTGCCACGCGTAAAGACGACTACACGCAAGGATCAGCGTACAAGGACCTCCAAGAGCAGGAGTTCGAAGTGGTTGAGCAACAACACGCGTTGGACGAAGGCAAGTGTCCTTGATGCATTTTGTACCTATTGTGAATGTTACTTTAGGATTGCATGTTTGTGTCAATTGATTAGGAACCTATTGTTAGGGTTTACTAGTATTGTTCTATCTTGTCCTTGTCGCCTTGAACTAGAATTTTATCGGTCAATGGGTAGACATGCTTAGTTGCTTACTGGGTTGTTGGGTTCCATTTATGTTTGAGTAATGAACAATATCACATGGGAAAGGATTGGTAATTTTTTTAGCAACATGGACTTAGGGATCTATGCAAGCCGGATGGAATGAATGTGGTGACGTGGGCACATGGTTGGTGGTGGTAGGCTTATTGTAGATCCTAGGAACCGGTTCTTGGAGCGATAAACCAGGAAAACAGTGCCATCACAAGACCGATATGGGTAAGGATTGGCCTAGTAATTAGGTGTTCTCCTAGTGTCGGTGCAGCATTTGGTGGAGCGAGGAATGGAAGTCAAGAGAGGACTATCCTTATATACGAATGGCTCAAGAGGGGGCTCCTGGGGTGATGAGCTGCTTGTTGATGGGCTATCACTTATAGATGGGGGTGGAACCTTAGTGGCTAGCATGTACTGGGATACCCTTTGGAAAAGCCTCGTAGTGAAACCCTGCCACACACCCAAGGAAGTGTTTAATATGGGTCGCATGCACGGGCACAAAGGGAATCACGACTTGTGGGTAAAGTGGTACAAACTTTGCAGAGTATCAAATTATCATGACAGTCGTGCTCACGATCACGAGCGGCCTGGAGTCCTCACAAGATTAGTTGGTGGGTTACGGATGGTCATGGTTGGTGGATGGGATCGGACTTGGCTTGGATAGGACCCCGTGGGTTGAGGGTTGGGATGACCCCACTTAGTAAATAGGGTGCTTAGGTTAATTAAAAGCTCATGCAATAGACCCCTATAAGCCTTTCTTGCCTCTAGCCCCATGTCATCTTTTCCCCCACTTGCCGAGTATGACACGTACTCACCCTTGCTATACCATATTGCTGCTCAGCCACAGGAGAAGGTTGAGACCACTATGAAGACGATGGAGGCGAGTACTAGGCGATGGTCCACCAGTCGGTGCCTGTGGAGTTTTGGGACATCTACGCTAGTTTATTTCCGCTGCTTTGATGTACTTTTCTTTTAGACCTACAGGTCCTTTTATAATAAAGATACAATGTAATAACTAAAGGATATGGATACTTACTCTGTTTACCATTAATGATGTACCGTATGTGTGCGTAACTTGATCCTGGGCACACGTACAGCTGATGGGTGTGACACCGTCAAAGGGTTCACACTAGAACACCTCGCCCATAACACTTCGACGGGGAGGGTGGTGTTTCTTCAAAAAGAAAACTTAGCAAAAAATGCTAAGGGGCTCGTTGCAGCCCAAACCCATCGAAGTATTCACACTACAACACCTCGCCCCTAGCACTTCGAGGGGGAGTGTGGCGTTTTTTTCAAAACAACTTAGTAAAAAATTCTGTGGGACTCGCTACAGCCCAAACCCGTCGAAGGGTTCACACTAGAACACCTTGCTCCTAGCACTTAGAGGGTGAGGGTTGTAAGGACCGAAGGCATACCGGGGGGGGGGGGGGGTTAATCGGTAAGCCGACCACAAATTCAAAAACTACAAGTTCACTCCACTAGAATCTAATAGTCGTTACAACCTAACAATTCTAGGAGGCCAAGACCCTACACATGCTAGTGTTCATGATGAGAGCAAGCGCGGAAGCTAAAAATACTAGCCTATGCAAGCCACAATTCAACCTACTCACTAGAGCACTCAATTGCGGAAAGTAAAGATTGGGTCAAGTAATGCTCATGATTTTTTTCCCAAAGTCTCGGAAGGATGGCGCCTTCCCCTACTCCTCGTTGGACCACTCCCGCTGGAGTTCCGGTCCCTCCTGCCGGAGTTCTCACCCACGAGCCCATGAAAGGATGAGTGACCGAGAGGGGGGGGGGGGGTCAATTGGGAACTCGCACTATGTACCAAATTCATCAATTCCTAAAACCAATTACTCAAAATAACTACACAATTCTAGTTGTGATCACACTAGCAAGATAATGAACCTATGAAAAGGAACAACAACCTAAACATACTAGTGGATCACACAAAGGCCATACAATCTCTATGCAAGCTAGTAATAAAAGATACATGAAAGCACACAACTAGCGAGCAAAAAGTCCTACACATGCAAGGCTACTAAATCAAGCCTAAGGTAAGCACACAAGCATAAGTAGCACAATATGTAAATGCGGAAAGTAATGCATCAAAGTAAGGAGTAGAGTAAGAGATGGCTCATGATTTTTTTTCCGAGGTCTCGGAAGGATGGCGCCTTCCCCTACTCCTTGTTGGACCACTCCCGCCGGAGTCTCGGTCCCTCCTGCCACCAATGTGGAGTTCTCGCCCACGAGCAAGCAATCACTCTCGGAGTGAAAAGACGGTGCGCGTCACCGCTGCCACCAAGGCACAATCTCGCCTCCCTCGAGAACTTGCCGCACTCCCCAAGCCTACACGGGCGCTCACTATTGATGCCCCTTTCACCAGCGGGCTCAAACCGTGTACAAACATTTGACGGCCTTCACAACCGATCACGATAGGCTCGATCACCGACACCTAACTGGTCTTGGTCTCACCATAGACTAAGAGTAACAACCTAGATCACACCTTCTAGGACACCCTAGCCTTAGATGTGTTCAATGCTCAAGTTACTCTCACTAGCACCCTCAAGATATGCAATATCTCCTCTTAGTGCTCTCCTCTTTTCCTCCTGGCTCTCACCAAATGCTCCAAGCAATTCCATTAACCAAGAGAGGTCTCCAAGACCCCAGCACCGAAGTTATGTAGGCTTCCAACCTCAAACTAGCCATTGCTCCACGAAATCTCCTTTCTGGACATATTGATCAGACTGTCCGGTCACTGCTTGACTGGAACATCTAGTCACTCCAGGAACAGCTCCGAGAGCCATTGGCTTCACTGTGCGCCGAAGATCTCCTACTGACCGGACCGTCCGGTCAGCTGACTGGACCATCTGGTCAGATTTTCTCTTTCCATTATAGAAACATTATAGAGCTCGCTTCCTCGCCGCCCAGAGTCGACATGTATAGACCGGACCGTCTGGTCTATAGACCAGACCATCCGGTCTCTACAGACTTCAACTCTGGCAGTTTCCTCGCTGAGTCTTCTCTCTGGAATTCCTGTTCTCCTAGTGACCGTACAGTCTGGTCTCCACTAACCTATATGTCTGGTCACTATGTCCAGAAGCTGAAACTCTTCGTCCTCGTTTGACTTCATTTCCCGGCTTCTTCCAACATCTCCTTGGCTTCTTCACTGTCACCTAGTGCCTGTGATTTCACTAAGCATCCATGCACATCTCCGACTAGACATGACCAAAGAGAAATTACCTAAACCCCCTTGATAGTTCAGTTTTTCCTATGGACTCAAAACCCTAACAACTAGACAAGTGTTCCCAACACTTGCTCCATAGCTTGTCCTTAGCCTTGATCCATCTTCATCAACCCTTGGACTCCATCAAGATCATCACACCTCCATGCTTGGGTTGGAAAGGCCTTTTCATTATCTTTCTAGGCATATGTAGAACGTCCAAATCTGAGTTCGTATACGTTCTGGGCGTCCGTTTTAGTGCAGACTGGTCCTGAGCCCCGAAACAAACTCGAAGTCGGTTTTGATTGGGCCTCCACCTTGGCTTGCACGTCCTTGGTTTCTAACAACAATTAATTCATTAGATAGCAATCTATTCTCAAAACCTCATAATAAAAACATTAGAAACGATCTCACCTGTAAATTCAGATGATGCACATGAACTTTCATCTTAGTTGGAGGAGTGTTGTGTGTATCCATGAGTGTGATGTACTCATCATTCTTCCCATTTTGAATTAGAGTCATCCTCAACTCGATCCCATCTTTTTCTCCCAATAGCGGTCTCAAATCTGAAATATAAAATATAGAACTATTCCCAAACTTGGGATGCACCTCATGTTTATATGTGTTATGAAAATTATCATCACAATGTGAAACCACAATAGAAGGCATGTCATGCAAATTAATGACTTCCTTGAAAACTATCTCAGCAATATGAACGTCATTCTCACTCTTATGATAAGATGGAAAATGTGTGATCTTAAAAACACTAGAAAAACATGACATGACATGGTAATTGTTATTACAGTTTTCTAGTTCATCATTTGGTTGTACAACATAAGGAGGACTCATGTTTGAGCAAATATAAACTTTGTGCACCATAAATACACCTCTATGATCATAGTTTCCTATAGCATAAAAATTGTTTCTTGTTAGTAAAGGCAATTCAGTTTGAGAAAATATTTGCTTCTCCAAAGTACTTAGATTACAAAGAACATCAAATTCAATATAATCCAAAGTATTTAGAGAAGACAATAATTTCTGCTCATCCTTTTGACATGTAACTAAAATCAAACATTTAATTTCAGCACTAGTGGGTAAATCATAAGCAAAAGCATCAAGCTCATTCATTTGTTGTGGCAAAGGTATAAATGAAGCATTGACACACAACTCCTCTTTCTCACACGGACCACTAGGTAAATCAACATGTGATAAAGGAACATGATCATAAGGTTCTGATATAGCAAGACTTTTGGAACAATCCATCACATCAAGAAAGCTCTTACCTGAAGCAACAACCTATTCTTTATCTTTCCCACTATCATCTTCTTTGTCTATATGCTGAAAAGTATTAGTTGTAACAAGAGGCAAAGAAATATGTTCATCCTCTAGCAATTCAGATTTTGATGAAAGTGTTGTGACATTTGAAACAACCCATTCTATCCTAAACGGTTCATTCTTTCTTCTCTCAAATTGTTGTTGATCCTCTTCTAAAATTTCAGCAGCGGTCATTGGTGTAAGAATAACCCTTCTACCATTGTATTTAAATGAATAGCTATTAGTAATGGTATTGTGCAAAATATTATTTGTACAAATCCAAGGTTTACCCAATAACAAATGACATGCTTGTATAGGTACTATATCAAATTCTACACTATCCTTATAAGAACTAATAAAAAATTTAATGCATGCAATTTTATCTACCTTTATCTTACCACAAGAATTTACCCATTAGATGTAGTATGGACATGGGTGTGGCTATGTGGTCAAGCCGAGCTTCTCGACCAATTCCAAGCTTGCGATGTTGTGGCTACTCCCTCCATCAATGATGACACGACAATGTCAATCCTTCACAATAAAGTGAGCCTGAAACAAGTTGTTCATTTGATTTTGCTCTACCTTCTCTATTTGAGAAGTAAGCACTCGTTGTGCTACAACACTTGTATCAATCACATTTGACACCATCGACTCATCACCATCGGTGTTGTAACCTGTTCTTGTTAATAGAAAACAAGAAAACACACAAGAGTATATTTTCCTATCACTACTGTTTGATCATGGTGGAAACTCTCAACAAGCAAATGGAAGCACCTAAGTGAGTTCCTACAAGATTCTTAATAGCAAAGCAGAGGATACCTTGGAGAGTGTGATCCGATGATTGCGATGGTCCAAAGTTCTGTGCCTATTCAGAAGGATATATATGGAGCTTGGAAGGCAAATTGTAGAAGCAAGGATTAGCAAAATTTCGATTCAGAAATTGCAAAACTAAATAACAGTCCCAAGCTAGTCTATGTCACCGGCTTAAACTTGTCTCGGACCTAGTTCAAGCAAGCAAGCAAATGACTCAACAAAGGACACAAAGGATGCAAGCAATTCTAAATTTGTATCTTTTCTTTTTTCTACTTCCTTTTTTTTGTGCGGCTTTTTCTCTTGTGCACTTTTGCCTTTTTCTTTTCTTTTCTTGAGAATCATAACTGCAGCAAGGTATTACAAGTTTTACAACCAATGGAACCCCAAAATATTTTTTTTTTCTTACTACAGGTGCTGTAAAAGGATTCTTGTAATAGCACAACTAAAACAAACTTCTATAACAAGATCAAGCACTAATTGGTTGGCTTTTCATCATAATGAGACAGAAGCAGAGCACTCTAATTTTCTTTTGCACACCAAAACAGAAGGCTAGATGTTAAAGAAATATTTAGTGCACATAATTCTAGCAGTACTATTATCTCAATGTGTGCAACACTGATTTTTTCCCTTGTTTGTCTATGACAAGGATATGCATGACTCAAATAAGACTAAAGAACAAGCACTAGACCAGCAACACAATGACCTTAAAGGGACTGAAATTCAGAGAAGCAAACTAAACTGAAAATTGTAGGGGAAACACGATGAACAAATATTTTTATAGGGCAATTTTCTGGACTCTAAGATTGAACAAAATAACAAGGATAAGGGCGAACCTAATGGTGTACCTGAAGCTCTGATACCACTTGATATGGACAAGGGTTCCTGATCTTCCGATAGGTTTTGATAATCTTGATTAAGGCGGAGGCGATACACAAATCGATCCGGCTTCTGAACGACATGTTCTGAACCCCGCAATCACAGCACAACGTCTCCTCTGGTTATCAACCGTTCAAGAACGATTGACCTCGCCAAGAAGGCTTATACTTGCCGGCAAATCAAGAGCACAAGCAAAAACAAAGAAGAATGTAACCAAATTTGCAAGTATACGATGAATCTCACAAGTTGGAGTCTCACAAACCGATCAAATGGCAAAACAGTTATCAACAGAATAATCTAAGCAAAACCCAAACCCTAATGAAGAGGTGGCGGCTGTATAAGAGGACCCTAGGGTCGTGCAAGACCCCCTGGACACAGCCCTAAGTGGGCTCAACTCGATACATGGCCCAAGGACTGATTACGGTGTCACAGCACCAGGATAGATTCTGGAAGTTGATTTGTTTTGGCGATTGCCGACGTCTCGTGATGAATTTTGACATGGGACTGGTTGGGTTGGAAATGTCTTTTCGTTATCTTTCCAGAAATATATAGAACATCCAAATTGGTGTCCATATGCGGTTTGGGTGTCCGTTTTAGTGCAAACTGGTCCTGAGCCCCGAAACAGACTCGAAGTCGGTTTTGATTGGACCTCCACCTTGGCTTGCACATCCTTGCTGGCCGATCACGCCTCCAATCACCTCCCCAGCTATCTCATCATCATCTCTCTGGTTCCTAACAACAATTAATTCATTAGAGCCACCGATTTTTGCTTCTTTGAGCTCCAAGATACCAGAGATCTTCCAAGAAATTGGCAACCTCCCGATGTACTCTTCCTATTCACCTTGCAACCCGCGAAGTCTGAATCTGAGTACCCAAGTAACTCAAAGCTTGTTCTTCTAGGATACCATAATCCCATGGTAGGTGTGTACTTGAGGTATCTCAATATTCTCTTCACTACCTTCAAGTAAGATTCCTTTGGATTTGCTTGATAGCATGCACACAAGCATACACTAAACAGGATATCCGGTCTTGAGGCGGTGAGGTAGAGCAAAGAACCTATCATAGATCTATAGAGTTTGGGGTGCACTGGTTTTCCCTTCACTTCATCATCCAAGGGTATGCTTGTAGCCATAGGTGTGCTCAAGGGTTTGCAATTTTCCATGTTGAACCTCTTGAGAAGATCCTTGGTGTATTTTTCTTGATAGATGAAGTTCCCTTCTCTCAATTGCTTGACTTGAAAACCAAGAAACACATGAAACTATCCAATCATTGACATTTGAAATTCTCTAGCCATCATCTCTCGAAACTCCTCATTGAACTTCTCATTGGTTGACCCATAGATGATATCATCCATATAGATTTGGCACACAAAGAGGTCCTTCCTAACATGCCTTGTAAACAAGGTTCTATCAATGCTTCCAATGGTAAATCCATTCTTGACTAGGAAGTTTCTCAAATGTTCATACCATGTCCTAGGAGCTTGCTTGAGGCCATAGAGAGCTTTCTTCAACTTGTACACATGTCTTGGACGCTTAGGATCCTCAAACCCTGGAGGTTGTTCCACATAGACTTTCTCATTGATCTCTCTATTCAAGAAGGCACTTTTCACATCCATTCGATAGAGTTTGAAACTATTGTGTGATGCAAAGGCAAGTAAGATTCGAATCGCTTCAAGACGAGCTACGAGAGCAAATGTTTCTTCAAAGTCAATGCCCGCCAATTGAGAATATCCCTTAGGCACTAGACGAGCCTTGTTCTTGACAATTGCCTCTTTCTCATCTTGTTTGTTCTTGAAGACCCACTTGGTGCCAACCATATTATGATTCTTAGGCCTTTCCACCAACTTCCATACTTTGCATCTCTGAAAGTTGTTCAATTTCTCTTGCATAGCAATAACCCACTTGTGATCATCCAATGCCTCTTTCATTGTTGTTGGCTCAATCATGGAGATAAAAGAGAAGTTCTCAATCGCAACATTTGCCTCCTCATCATTTCCTTCATTCACATAGTTTGGCTTGTATTAATTTCTCCTTGTCCTCACTCCTTGAGATGGACTCCCAATGATCAAGTCACATGAGTGATCTTTGTTGATGGCTTTGAGTCTAGGATGATGTTCTTCTTGAGTGGGAGGAGGTCTAGGTGATGTATTTTATGCATCATGAATTGCTTGCTCTCTTGAGATATGAGTATCTTGGATTCTAAGTGAAGTGGGGAAATCACTCATATGCTTTGTTGTTTTGGAGCTAGAGCTTGGTGATGATGTGGGGGTGTTGTGTGAAGAACTTGGAGAAGTGGCTCGAGGTATAGTATGTGGGGAGGCTTGTGGCTCACTTCTCACTTGGGTTCCCTCATGTGTAGTTGGTTGCACTCTCAATGAATCTTGGGAGGAGCTAGTAGGTGTGTCAGTGGCAGCTTGGGTTGGTTCTTGCATCTCGGAGGAAGAGGTTGGTTGAGGTGGTGGAGTTGAGGGCTCATCAATATCACCATCATTGGGCTCATGGGGTAAAACCTCGCCCACGGGCATGTTTCTCAAAGCTTGCCTCATGGGCTCATCCCCAATGTTCACTTCATGAAATTCATCTCCTTTCTGTGAACCATTTGACTCATCAAATTACACATCATAAGATTCGTCCACACATCCTGTGGCTGAGTTGTAGACCCGATATACTTTAGAAGTCCCTGAATACCCAACAAGAATGCCTTCATCAGTTCTGCTGATGTGGTAGTTCCTGCTGTAACAAGTGCACCTAGTATTTCTGAAATTCTTTCAGTTGTTGCTCCTGAACATTGTACCATTCATTGTGATTTGGTCAAAGATGAATTACATGAAGGGAAAAATAATAGTGATGCAAAGAATTGTCTAAACAGCGCTATTGGTGTTGACCTGAATAGGAAAGGAGCTCGTCAAATTATATCAAAGACGAGGACGGCTTTGATTCGAGGAAGGGAGGATGATGAGACCATGGCTCATCGAGTCATTAAAACTACGTATTCTAAAAACAAGCATGATTTTAAACATATTGTAGAACATGATGTGTCAAAATACTACAACATTCAGTTTGGATCTTTGACAAATATTATGAATAATGAAGAGCAAAGTGAGGATTTGCCAGCCAGTTATTCTATGACATGCAATATTTTCATTGGGACCAATCTGAAGGTTGAGGAAAAGAAAAGAGAAACGAAGGAATATGTTATGATTGGATCAATGGTTGTGCCACTTGTGAAAAGTAAGGAACATATATTAGTGTTACAGGCCTTTCCAAAGGTATGCAATACTTTACTTTCAAAGTCTACACGGTCTCAAGTCCACCCATTCATGAAATCAGAAGATATGGAAACTCAAAATCAGTTCGGACTTCGTTTAGGATCAGCCAGACAGGTGCGGAGTAAAAGTAGCATAACTGGGCCGTATGGAGTCGGATTGGGCTGAGTAAATACTCATTGGAAAGATAATTTGATAACCTTTCCAACGGATCTGGACCCATAGTCAAATACATTCCCTAGTGGTCGTAATAATTAAAACAGTTCTGGGTTTTGTTGAGTCCGAGTCTGTTTTTAGATGTGTTCGAGTCGAACAGGGTTTTTGGCTGGCTGGCATGCCATATAGCCTAGGGCCAGCGCCCCTGTAAGCGAGGACGTCATTGTATTGTGTTTTTGGTCATGGTGTCCTCCAAGAAACCCTAGAGGTGTTGCCCTCCTCTACCGGTTGTTGCCGTCGATCTCTACCGGTTGCTGAAGTGCGTGATCAAGTGATTCTTCCCTTGGGTGCGTGCTGGAACTTGTGGTTCCCCATCTCCAGATCGTGCTTGTCTAAGTAATGGGTTGGAGAGTTTATCTCTACTGGTTTGCATCTACATCAAGTTCTTGTAAGCCGGTATTTTACTATCGTGTTCTAGCTGGTTTATGATTGCTATTGGACAATAAATCTGCGGTGTCTATTTTATTGTGATTGCTGGATTATTAAGCTTGAGATTGTTGTTCTATCTATTCATAGCTGAGATAACAAGTTTTAATACCTATATATACTTGCTAGTACTTGCTGTACCGTGAAAGATTGGGACAAAATCCGGACACCGTCGCCGTGTCCTTATCATTTGGTATCAGTTTTGCCGGGTTGCTCACGGTACTTGCTGCTGATTTGTGGTGATGGATTCCTATGATTTTGACCTATACTTGAACTTTGTGCCGACACTATATACAACAAGTTCTCGATCTGAGTATTATGAGTGGGAGGATGATATAGAGGTTTTCTATAGGATTGGTGAATTGCCACTAAACCAATTAGTAAATTTGGCAAAGCAAACATTCTCCTTTGCTGTTTTGCTATGGTGGAGGCAATTGCAACAAGATCTTGGATACCAAGGTGATGACTATTGCACATCTTGGGCAGCGATGAAGTCAGAATTATGACACCAATTTGATCCCCCACTTGAGTTAAAGAAGAAGATTGTTGAACTTGAGTCCTTCGATGTTCCAAAGCTAGATTATGATACAATTCATCATTGTGTCATGGAGGCTGTTAGTGCTGTTTTGTCCAAACCCAAGCAAGTTGAGGTGTGTTCGAATGTGCACAAATCAAATGTAGAGTTGGAAGTTCTTGAGTCTTCTTATGCTGATCAGGTCGAACCATTAATTGAAGCTACAGATGATCATATGGGTTTATCTTTGATGTCTCAGGAAGTAAATTCAGATGGCGTCATTGCAGATGTCAAGGGGCAGCACTGTAATATTTTTCATTCAGAGTGCAAGATTAAAAAGAAGGTATGCAAATTAATTGTTGATGGTGGAAGTTTCAATAATGTGATTAGTTCAGATTTGGTACATGCATTATCTTTATCTACATGGAGGCTTCCTACACCTCGTTACATGCAATGGATGAATAAAAGTGGCCCACTGAAAATTACCCATAGGGCCAGAGTAAAATTTTCAGTAGGAGATTATGTTGACACTATGGATTGTGATGTGGCACCGGTGAGTGCGTGCAATTTTTTGTTAGGAAGACCATGGTAGTTTGATCTTGATGCAACACATGGTGGTCGTTCAAACAATTATTCTTTTATGCATAAAGGTGTTCGTCATATTCTAAAGCCAATGAAGGAATGTGATATTAAGGCTGAGGTTTCTGTTGCTGCAACAAAGAAGAAACATGATGCCGATATTACCTCAAAGCCGAGGACGGCTTTGTTTCAAGGGGGAGAGAATGATGTGGTAGTTCCTATTGTAACAAGTGCACCTAGTATTTCTGAAATTCTTTCAGTTGTTGCTCCTGAACATTGTACCATTCATTGTGATTTGGTCAAAGATGAATTACATGAAGGGAAAAATAATAGTGATGCAAAGAATTGTCTAAACAACGCTATTGGTGTTGATCTGAACAGGAAAGGAGCTTGCCAAATTATATCAAAGCCGAGGATAACTTTGATTCGAGGAAGGAAGGATGATGAGCCCATGGCTCATCGAGTCATTAAAACTAAGTATTCTGAAAACAAGCATGATTTTACACATATCGCAGAACATGATGTGTCAAAATACTCCAACATTCAGTTTGGATCTTTGACAAATATTATGAATAATGAAGAGCAAAGTGAGGATCTGCTAGCCAGTTATTCTATACCATGCAATGTTTTCATTGGGACCAATCTGAAGGTTGAGGAAAAGAAAGAAGATACGAAGGAATATGTTATGATTGGATCAATGGTTGTGCCACTTGTGAAAAGTAAGGAACATATATTAGTGTTACAGGCCTTCCCAAAGGTATGCAATACTTTACTTTCAAAGTCTACACGATCTCAAGTCCACCCAGTCACGAAATCAAAAGATATGGAAACTCAAAATCAGTTCGGACTCCGTTTAGGATCAGCCAGACACGTGCGGAGTAAAAGTAGCATAACAGGGTCATACGGAGTCGGATTGGGCTGAGTAAATACTCGTTGGAAAGATAATTTGATAACCTTTCCAACGCATCTGGCCCCATAGTCAAATAAAATCCCTAGCGGTCGTAATAATTAAAACAGTGCTGGGTTGTGCTGAGTCCGAGTCTGTTTTTAGATGTGTTCGAGTCAAACCGGGTTTTTGGCTAGCTTGCATGGCATATGGCCTAGGGCCAGCACCCCTGTAAGTGAGGATGTTATTGTATTGTGTTTTTGGTCGTGGTGTCCTCCAAAAAACCCTAGAGGAGTTGCCCTCCTCTACCGGTTGCTGCCGTCGATCTCTGTCGGTTGCTGAAGTACGTGATCAAGTGATTCTTCCCTTGGGTGCGTGTTGGAACTGGTGGTTCCTCATCTCCAGATCGTGCTTGTCTAAGTAACGGGTTGGAGAGTTTATCTCTACTGGTTTGCATCTACATCAAGTTCTTGCAAGCCGGTATTTTACTATCGTGTTCTAGCTGGTTTATGATTGCTATTGGACAACAAATCTGTGGTGTCTATTTTATTGTGATTGCTGGATCATTGAGCGCGAGATTGTTGTTCTATCTATTCATAGCTGAGATAACAAGTTTCAATACCTATATATACTTGCTAGTACTTGCTGTACTGTGAAAGATAGGCACAAAATCCGGACACCGTCGCCATGTCCTTATCATCTGCTCTCAAATATCTTGGGCTTCCTCCTCTTCTAGAGAATGTAACAAGTGTAGCCAAAGACCCAAAAATAGGAAATATTTGGTTTATGTACGACCAATAGCTCATATGGTGTCTTCTTCAACAACAGGTGAAAAATGACATGGTTGGAGGTGTAGCAAGCTGTGTTGATTGCTTCAGCCCAAAACCTCTCATGAGTTTCATACTCATCCAACATGGCACGAGCAAGGGTGATGAGTGTCTTGTTCTTCCTCTCCACTACTCCATTCTGCTCGAGAATATATGTAGCGGAGAATTCATGCTTGATCCCCTTCTTGTCACAATATTCTTCCACTGTTGTGTTCTTGAATTCTGTCCCATTGTCACTTCTTATCTTCACAATGCTAGCCTAGAATTCATCCTTTGCTCTCCTTGCAAACTTTCTGAAGATGTCACTTACTTGAGACTTGTCCACAAGAAAAAAAGTCCAAGTGTATCTTGTGAAGTCATCCATAATCACCAAGCAATATAGATTCCCTCCCAGACTCTTGTAATGTGTTAGCCCAAACAAGTCCATGTGCAAGAGCTCTAGAGGACGAGATGTAGACATGAATGACTTGGTGGGATGAGATGATGCAACTTGAAACCCATGTCACAAAGCTGACCGATAGACCGATAGATTGGAGTTGAGGGTTTCTATAAGAAAGACCTTGGAGAGATAGAGGTCCTTAGTAATGGCCACCTAACCTGATCCTCTAACTCGCCCCTTTGAGTTATCCCCAAAAGTCACCTTCTCACTGTCTTCGTCTTCATCAATGGTGGTGAACATGGTTGGCTTCCCGGTCATGTATTGAGTGCACCCACTGTCAAGTATCCAATGAGTACCTCCACTCTTATAGTTGACCCTGGTGGTAGCCACAAGACAAGCACTAGAGGAAGAAGGGTTAGTATCCAAAGCATTACTTGATAGACCAGCACTAACCTCATCGCGTCGAATGATAAGACCATCCTCATAGATAGGGATCCTTGCAATCCCTTACTGAAGTCTCCTCATGTGCACATTGTCGAGGTCGTTGTAGTAGTGGGGAAGATCATAGAGGCCAGTGACGTGCTCAAGCACATGTCCCACTTGTGAGTGGAGCATGAAGATCATCTCCATTGCCCTCTCAATTGAGAGCTCATGCCTTCTATTGACTACCTCCTCAAGCAAGAAACCCCTCTCAGGAGCTGTGATTTGTTGGAGGAGCTTGTCAATTACTTCAATTGGTGCGATCCTCTGAAGACCCTTGAAGGAGTTAATCCTGCACACAATATCATAAATCCTCAAGAAAGTCTCACAAAGGTCATCATTCAGATTTCTCACAACTTCATCAAATTGAAAGAACTCCTATTGTTGAGCTCGACGAATGTGCTAGAGGTGATCTTGTGTTGGAGGTGGGGGCGCTGGAGCCGTTTTGGTGAGATGGATCATCTCAAATGATTGAGTGAGCATTATTGTTGGCGCTCCCACTACACCAATACATGGTCCACCCGAAGTGCTTGGAGTAGAACTTGGAATGGCACTTGAGGTAGAGCTTGACGAAGCGCTTGATGATGAGCTTGGTGGAGGTCTTGATCCGAAGGGGTTGTAGAAGCTGTTGCAAGGCAATCTTGTAGAGTAATCAAAGAAGTTTGAGGTTGAAGCTACTTCTTTCTCTTTGCTTGAAGATGCTCCATTGTTTGTCTTGGATGTCTTCTCCCCGGTCCAACTTGCGGTGATCTCCTCATCCTCAAAGAGCAACCCAATCACATCCTCGACGGAGAGATCCTTCTCCATGAGAAGGTCAAGGGTGATGTAGAGGAGCTTGCTACTAGGGACCAAGGAGAGGATCTTCTCGATTATCACATTCTTGTGAAGCTTGAATGATCCTTCATTTTCTTCAATCGCATCCACAATACCTCGTAATCGAATAAGAGAATCAAGTAAGTTCTCATTGTCATTAGCATGAAAGGCAGAGAACTCGTCAACAAGTATGACACTGACATGATCAAGAGGCACATCATCATCAATCCTAGTCATACTAGGCACACTAGTAGAGCAACCTATCAAGTTATCACTAGAAGAATCTAGGCACTCACTAGAACTAGACACATCCACACAATCATCACTATCAACATACACATGATTATCGGTGAAGGTATTGGAAAAGTCTACAAGAGTATCCATCAACTCATCCGGGATCATGGCATTTAGGTAGCTTTTCAAGTGATCCTTCCATGAGCCATGACCCGGCCCCGAATGGGATGACATCCCAACTCAATACGGTCACTACTCAAGGCGGTTAAGCCCTATGATGAGCACATGGCTCTGATACCACTTGAAAGGACCGAGTGACCGAGAGGGGGGGGGGGGGGTTAATCGGAAACTCGCACTATGTACCAAATTCACCAATTCCTACACAATTCTAGTGGCGATCACACTAGCAAGATAATGAACCTATGAAAAGGAACAACAACCTAAGCATACTAGTGGATCACACAAAGGCCATACAACCCCTATGCAAGCTAGTAATCAAAGATACACGGAAGCACACAACTAGCTAGCAAAGAGTCCTACACATGCAAGGCTACTAAATCAAGCACAAGGTAAGCACATAAGCATAAGTAGCACAATATATAAATGCGGAAAGTAATGCATCAAAGTAAGGAGTAGAGTAAGAGATGTCTCATGATTTTTTTTCCCGAGGTCTCGAAAGGATGGCACCTTCCCCTACTCCTCGTTGGACCACTCCCGCTGGAGTCCCGGTCCTTCCTGCTACCAATATGGAGTTGATGCGGGGGCTTGCCCGATCTTCTCGTCGTAGGATCTAAAGATAACTTGACCCGTGAAACCTAACAAATCGATGGTACCAACAGCTGCTAGAACAACCACCTGTGACAAATGATTTTGCCCAACAACATGTTTTGGTCGATGCCTAACCTGAACCACGAAAAGGAAAGACGATGCTCTTGCAAAGCAGAAGTAAATACAAGAACAAGTGGTAGAGAAAAGTCTCAATCCTCGAGGGGGCAGCAATGGCACAACCCTAAGGATAAGAGCACTTGGCTTCTCTATTTTTCTGAGTTCAATTCATGGTTAGGGTTCGAGTAGGTGTACAAGTGCTATTTATACTAGGAACATCCCTCCTAGTTGGGCTGGGGGCCTTTCTCAAAAGCCCAACTTGAAATACACAGACTTGGGGCAGTCTACGGGTCTCTAGAATAGACTTCACCAAAATGGGCATAACTCTTTCTACAGAGCTCCAATGGATGCGCTATTTGTTTCATATGAAAGTAGACTTCAAGACCTTTCTATATATGTATAATACTTGGGGGTGGTACCTTTCAGAATGATACATAATTCATCATGAAGTTGAAGGACGGAATCTGAGCATCAGCACATCGACTTCAACTTGCTCTCTTTGGGCATCAAGTGGCCATCATGTCTTTGACCTGTGCTTCAAACTTGAGGACAAGTAATGCACCTCTATTAGGTAGTACAGGACTCTTATGAGATGCATGTTCATAATCATTAAGGAAAAGATTCATCTTATGTTGTAATTGCTTTACTTTGGCTCGAGTTATTGGTCTCTCATAGGTGTAGTCGTGATGGATGTCCTCATCATCCTCCCCTTCTTCAAAAAGAGTCGACCTCGACTCCGATTGATCATGACCATGGCATGGAGACAAGTCAGCAACGTTGAAATTTTTGCTAGCTGCATATTCATCTCCCGGAAGCTAAATCTTGTAGGCATTGTCATTTATTCTTGCAAGGACCTTGAATGGGCCATCACCTTGGGGCAGAAATTTGGACTTTCGTTTCTCTGGAAATCTGTCCTTCCTAAGGTCAACCCAAACTAAGTCACTAGGCTCAAAGATCAACTTCTTAATGTTCTTGTTTGCCTTTGTAGCATAGTACTCTGATTTCTTCTCAATCTCTTGCTTGAGCTTCATGTGGATTTTCTTCACATAGTCAGCCCTCTTGGAGGCCTCCATGTTTGCACGTTCTTGAAGTGGAAGTGGTAGCAAGTCGAGTGGCGTAATGGATTTGAAACCATACACAACTTCAAATGGACACAACTGTGTTGTCGAGTGGACTCCCCTTTTATATGCAAACTCAACATATGGCAAGCAATCCTCCCAATCCTTTAGGTTCTTCTTGATAATTGTTCGCAGCAGCATGGAGAGTGTACGGGAAGGACCGAGTGACCGAGGGGGGGGGGGTGGATTGGGAACTCGCACTATGTACCAAATTCGCTAATTCCTAAAACCGACCTCTCAAAACAATTCCTACACAATTCTAGTGGGTGATCACACTTGCAAGATAATGAACCTATGAAGGGAACAACAATCTAAGCATACTAGTGGATCACACAAGGCAATACAACTCCTATGCAAGCTAGTAATAAAGACACACAGAAGCACATAACAAGCTAGCAAAGGAACCTACTCATGAAGAGCTACTAGATCATCAAGTACAAAATAAGCACACAAGATGAGTAGCACAATACATACTAGGGTGATCAATCAAGCCAGAGCAACTCCTATACATGCTAGTGATCAAGTGGAAGCTAAGAACACCTAGCAAGTAGAGAAGCCTATTCATGCAAGTCTACAAGGTAGTCAACGAGAGCAAGATAAATACACAAGCATGAATAGCACGATATGTAAATACGGAAGGTAATGCATCAAACTAAGGAGTAGAGTATGCCTTCCCCTACTCCTCGTTGGACCACTTCCGCCGGAGTCCCGGTCCCTCCCGCCACCAATGTAGAGTTCTCGCTCACGAGCCCGCAATCACTCCCGGAGTGAAGACACAGTGCGTGTCACTACTACCACCAAGGCACAAGCTCGCCTCCGTCGAGAACTTGTCGACTCCTCGAGCTGACACGGGCGCTCACTAGCGATGCCCCTTTCACCGGCGCGCTCAAACCGTGTACAAACATGTGACGGCCTTCACAACCGATCACGATAGGCTCGATCACCAACACCTAACCGATCTAGGTCTCACCATAGACCAAGAGTAACAACCTAGATCACACCCTCAAGGACACCCTAGCCTTAGATGTGCATCAATGCTCAAGTTACTCTCACTAGCACTCTCAAGATATGCAATATCTCCTCTTAGTGCTCTCCTCTTTTCCTCTTGGACCTTACCAAATGTTGGACCTTATCAAATGATCTCTGGTATTCCACTGGCCAAGAGAGGTCTCCAAGACCCCAGCAACGAAGTTATATAGGCTTCTAACCTCTAACTAGTCATTGCTCCACGAAATTAGCTTTCTGGCCAAACTGACCGGACAGTCCGGTCACTGCAAACCTAAGCACCAACGGCTCTGCCTCTCTGCTGACTCCTGCTGATCGGACTATATGGTCAGTTGACCAGACCGTACGGTCCATTTCTCTCTCCAGTCTACAAACATTTCAGCGCGCTACTTCCTCTCTGCCCAAGTCTTAGGCCACTGACCGAACCGTTCGGTCACTAGACCCGACCGTTCGATCACTAGATCTTCCAGACTTGATAGTTTCCTCGCTGCTCACTGTAGGCTCCGGACTAAACCTCTTAGTGACCATACAGTCCGGTCACTTCGTCCAGAAGCTGAAACTCCTCGTCCTCGCTTGACTCCATTTCCTGGCTTCTCGGAACAGCTCCTTGGCTTCTCCACTGTCACCTAGTGCCTGTGATTTCACTGAGCATCCATGCACATCACCAACTAGATATGACCTAAGAGAAATGACCTAGACCCCCTTGATAGTCTGGTTTTTCCTATGGACTCAAAGCCTTAACAACTAGATGAGTGTTCCCAACACTTGCTCCATAGCTTGTCCTTAGCCTTGATCCATCTTCATCAACCCTTGGACTCCATCAAGATCATCACACCTCCATGCTTGTGGTCATTGTCATCCATTGCTAAAGGCCACAATTAACAATCATCATTGTCATCCATAGCTTGTCCGCAGCTTTGATTCGTTTCCATCAACCCTTGGACTCCATCAAGCTCACAAGCCTCCATGCTTGTGGTCATTGTCATCAATTGCCAAGGCCGCCGTCCACAATCATCATAGAGTAGAAAAGGTTTCCTACACGAACAACACTCATGTAGACATTAGTCACATATTTCATATTTGTCATTCATCACCAAAACATCATACCTCAGAGTGACCTTATTGGTCATGATTCTTACAATCTCCCTCTTTTTAGTGATGGATGACAACCACTACTTATGATGATCCAAAATGGACTAACAACAAGGAACCAAAGGAAAAGAAGGGAATAAAAGGATTACCTTGGTCCTTACCTTGGAAGTAGTCTCCCCCTTGGAATGTGCTAGGTGTTGGGGGAGAACTACCCAATCATGTAGCGCACTAGAAGTTGAGCTTGAGTTGAATTTTGCGCCCGTCTTGGTGTCATGGTTGATGATCTTGTCGAAGTAGACATGCACCAAAGACGTAGATGTTCATGTCGGTGTAGGTGTTCACTATTGTTGTAGACATACACCATCGTTGTTCTTCTCCATGTCGGTGTAGATGTTCATCTTGATATGATCTTCATGTGTACTTCAAGTAAATATTCACGATTGTCTTGATCATCTTCATTTGATCTTCATGTTTTCCTCTTTGTCACTCCATAACTTCCTTGTATCTTCTTGTTCTTCTCCCCTTCTTGATGGTTCATTTGATCTTCATGTTTTCCTCTTTGTCACTCCATAGCTTCCTTGTATCATCTTGTTCTTCTCCCCTTCTTGATGGCTGATCTTCATGTTCTTTTCCATCTTTCCTTCTCCTCTTGATCTTTGACTTGGCTTTAGGATCTTCATGTTCTTCTCCCCTTTTGTGTTATCGATCTAGACTTGGCTTTTGGACTTTAGGATCTTCATGTTCTTCTCCCCCTTTGTCACCTATCACAAAAAACCAAAGACAAAACACAAGAGAACCAAAGAGCAAATAATAAATGGTAAGAGTTAGGAAACTCCCCCTTTCATGGTGCTCCTCCTTGGTCATGATGGTGTTCCGCCATAGCTCCCCCTACACAGATGACTAAACAAAATATTTTCTAAAGTATGCAACGGTTAGTCATTTGTGTGATGGGAATGTATGAGCCACTTGTCTTTGAGCCGCGCGAGTAGATTTAACCTCGGAGCTCGTTTGAACGTGACTCAATGGTCATGAAGCACAATGATCACTATGTGATCATCTAGAGGGTCATATACTTACATTGTAAATAAGCAACTCCCCCTAGACACATGTTTGGGAGCATGTATGGTATCACAATGAAAGCATGCATGAATGCAAATGCAACAAGTATACAATGCATGATGCAATGCTAAAGAAAAGAGAGAGAACCACTACAAACAAAAGTGTCAACAACGAGTTGTTCCCTTCTAGAGCTTGATCACAATGGACCATTCTTCAAAGCCTTGGGCACACCATGAACCACCTTCCCAAGCTTAACCCATGTCCATTGCTATCTCAAGGAGATCTGAAGTCAGCCTACAAAAGAAGAGAAACAAGCACAAAACAAAGACATTAACAACAAAACAAAACAAACACTATACATATTTACAAAGAACAAGCTCAAGGGTTAGTTCTGTGAAGTTGGAGAGGTCAAGAACATTGATTTCTCCCCTTAGCTTGTTGCAGGTCTTCTCATCGAGTGGCTTGGCGAAGATATCCGCCAATTGTTCATGAGTCCGCACACTCACCAACTCAATATCCTTCTTCTCAACATGGTCTCTTATGAAATGATGCTTCACTTGAATGTGCTTTGCATGACCATGATCTCCAGTTTTGAGGGCCATTTTGATTGCCGCCTCATTATCACAATATAGTGGCATTGAGGCCATAATCTGAGAGTGTTTGCCTCATATAGAGAAGTTGGGCACAATACGCCCCCGCCGCCATGTACTCCGCTTTTGCTGTAGATAGAGCCACTGAGTTTTGCTTCTTTGAGCTCCAAGATACTAGAGATCTTCCAAGAAATTGACAACCTCTCAAAGCACTCTTTCTATTCACTTTGCATCCCGTGAAGTTAGAATCTGAATACCCAAGTAACTCAAAGCTTGTTCCACTAGGATACCATAATCCTATGATAGGTGTGTACTTGAGGTATCTCAATATCCTCTTCACTGCCTTCAAGTGTGACTCCTTTGGATTTGCTTGATAACATGCACATAAGCACACACTAAACATGATGTCCGGTCTTAAGATGGTGAGATAGAGCAAAGAACCAATCATAGATCTATAGAGCTTAGGGTTCACCGGTTTGCCTTTCACATCATCATCCAAGGGTTTGCTAGTTGCCAAAGGTGTGTGCAAGGGCTTGCAGTTTTCCATGTTGAATCTCTTGAGAAGGTCCTTGGTGTACTTCTCTTGATAGATGAAGTTTCCTTCTCTCAATTGTTTGACTTGAAAACCAAGGAATACATGCAACTCTCCAATCATTGACATTTGGAATTCCCTAGCCATCATCTCCTGAAATTCTTCATTAAACTTCTCATTGGTTTACCCATAGATGATATCATCCATATAGATTTGTCACACAAAGAAATCCTTCCCAACATGTCTTATGAACAAGGTGCTATCAATGCTTCCAATCTTGAAGCCATTCTTGAGAAGAAAGTTCCTTAAATGTTCATACCATGCCCTTGGTGCTTACTTGAGGCCATAGAGAGCTTTCTTCAATTTGTACACATGTCTTGGATGTTGGGATCCTCAAACCCCGAAGGTTGTTCCACATAGACTTTCTCATTGATCTCTCCATTCAAGAAGACACTTTTGACATCCATTTGAAAGAGCTTGAAGCCATTGTGTGATGCATAGGTAAGTAAGATTCGAATAGCTTCAAGACGGGCCACGGGAGCAAAGGTTTCTTCAAAGTCAATGCCTGTCACATGAGATTATCCCTTAGCCACTAGACGAGCCTTGTTGTTGACAATTGCTCCTTTCTCATCTTGCTTGTTCTTGAAGACCCACTTGGTGCCAACCACAATATTATTCTTGGGTCTCTCAACCAATTTCCATACTTTGCACCTCTTGAAGTTATTCAACTCTTCTTGCATAGCTATTATCCATTTGTGATCATCCATAGCTTCATTAATCGTTGTAGGATCAATCATGGAGACGAAAGAGAAGTTCTCAATTGCAACATTTTTCTCCTTATCATTTTCTTCACTCGCATAGTTGGGCTTGTATTAATTTCTCCTTGTCCTTACTCCTTGAGATGGACTCCCAATGATTAAGTCACGTGAGTGATCCTTGTTGATGGCCTTTGGTCTAGGATTGATGAGGACATCACTCCTATGGATACACACAACACTCCTCCAAATCTGGACTTGCAAGGTCCAATGACTAGAGCTCGTGCACGACGACTAAATTTAGAGGTGAGCTCGTTCCTACGTTCTTCGCTATATGTTACTTTTGAGAATGGTTTGCTACCTAATGATTATTTTATGATTAGAAACCATGGAGAAGACCAGGAGATAATGGGAGAAGGAGTTGGGAACATGGAGGACCAGCAAGGGCTTGGAAGCCAAAGTGGAGGCTTAATCAAAACCGACTTCGAGTCTGTTTCGGGGCCCAGGACCAGTCTGTACTAAAACAGTCGCCCAGGACGCATACGGACTCGGATTTGGACGTTCTACATATGCACGGAAAGATAAGGAGAAGACCTTTCCAATGCCGCCGGCCTCATGTCAAAATTCATCGGGAGTCATCGGGAATCGTCAAAAAAAGACAGAGTGCAGAATCTGTGTCGGTGCTGCGTCGCCTATTTTTGGCCTTTGGGCTTTGTATCTAGTTGAGCCCAATTAGGGGCGCGTCCAGAGGGTCTTACACGACCCTAGGGTCTTTATATACAGCCGCCGCCGCACCATTAGGGTTTGGTTTTTGCTTAGATCAATTCTGTTCATAAACAGTTTCGCCGTTCATCGGTTTGTGAGACCCCAACTTCGAGAGTTTAATCATACATCTGCAATTGTGTTGCATTCTTCGTTGTTCTTGCTTGTGTTCTTGATTCGCAGGCAGGGATTAACCTTCTCGGCGAGGTCAATCGTCTTTTGGATGGTTGATAACCAGAGGAGACGTCGTGCTGCGATTGCGGGGTTTAGAACGTGCTGTTCTGAAGCCGGATCGATTTGTGTGTCGCCTCCGACCAAATCAACTTACCAAGAACCTTTCGGAAGATCGGGAACCCTTGTTCACATCAAGGATGGTGTTCTTCTCGAGTGGGAGGAGCTCTAGGTGAAGTATCTTATGCATCATGGATTGCTCGCTCTCTTGAGATATGAGTGTCTTGGATCCTTAGTGAGGTGAGAGAATCACTCATATGCTTTGTTGTTTTGGAGCTAGAGTTTCGTGAGGATATGGGACTGTTGTGTGATGAACTTGTAGAAGTGGCTCGATGTGAAGTATGTGGTGAGGCTCGGGACTCAATTCTCTTTTGGGTTCCCTCATGAGTAGGTGGATGCACTCTGAATGAATCTTGGGAGGAGCTAGTGGGAGAGGCAATGGCATCTTGGTTTGGTTCTTGCACCTCGGAGGAAGAGGTTGGTTGAGGTGCTGGAGTTGAGGGCTCATCAATATTTCCATCATTGGCCTCGTGGGGTAAAACCTCGGCCACGGACATGTTTCTCAAAGCTTCCCTCATAGGCTCATCTCCAATGTTCACTTTATGAAACTCATCTTCTTTTTGAGATCCATTTGACTCATCAAATTGCACATCATAAGATTCTTCCACACATCCTATGGTTGAGTTGTAGACCCGATATGCTTTGAAAGTCCCCGAATATCCAACAAGAATGCCTTCATTAGTTCTGCTCTCAAACTTCCCGGGCTTCCTCCTCTTTTTGAGAATGTGACAAGTGCAGCCAAAGACCCAAAAATAGGAAATATTGGGTTTCCGTACAACCAATAGCTCGCATGGTGTCTTATTCAATAACCGGTGGAGATAGACACGGTTTAAGCTGTATCAAGCTGTGTTGATTGCTTCAGCCCAAAACCTCTCATGAGTTCCATACTCATCCAACATGGCACGGGCAAGGGTGATGAGTGTCTTGTTCTTCCTCTCCACTACTCCATTCTGCTCGGGAGTATATGTAGCAGAGAATTCATACTTGATGCCCTTCTTGTCACAATATTCCTCCACTATTGTATTCTTGAACTCTGTCCTATTGTCACTTCTTATCTTCACAATGTTAACCGTGAATTCATTCTTTGCTCTCCTTGCAATTTTCCTGAAGATGTCACTTGCTTGAGACTTGTCCACAAGAAAGAAGGTCCAAGTGTATCTCGTGAAGTCATCCACAATCACCAAGCAATATAGATTGCCTCCCAGACTCTTGTAATGTGTTGGCCCAAACAAGTCCATGTGCAAGAACTCCAGCGGACGAGATGTAGACATGAATGACTTGGTGGGATGTGAAGATGCAACTTGCTTTCCAGCCTGACAAGCACTGCACAGTTTGTCCTTCTCAAAGGTCACATCCTTGATTCCTTCAACTAGATTCCTCTTGACAATCTTCTTGAGCTGATTCATTCTAACATGTGACAGTCTTCTATGCCACAACCATCCCTTTGTTGCCTTAGTGAAGAGGCAAGTGCTTGGTGGCATATTGCTTGATTTGAAGTCCGTGACATACAGATTTCCATGCCTCACTCCATGAAATACTAGTCCCTTCTTTGCATTTTCAATCATTGCACCATCCTCATCAAATGTGCACTTGAAACCCATGTCACAAAGCTGACTGATAGACAGGAGTTTGAAGTTGAGGGTTTCCACAAGAAAGACCATGGAGAGATGGAGGTCCTCAGTAATGGTCACCTTGCCTAATCCTCTGACTCTCCCTTTTGAGTTATCCCTAAAAATCACCTTCTCATTGTCTTCGTCTTCATCAATGCTGGTGAACATGGTTGGTTTCCTGGTCAGATGTTGAGTGCACCCACTGTCAAGAATCTAATAAGTACCTCCACTCTTGTAGTTGACCCTAGTGGTAGCCATAAGACAAGCACTAGAGGAAGGAGGGTTAGTATCCAAAGCATTACTTGATTGACTAGCACTAACCTCATCACGTCGAGCGACAAGTCCATCCTCAAAGATAGGAATTCTTGCAATCCCTTCTTGAACTCTCCTCCTAATGGGATAGTGAGGAACATGATATCTCCAATGTCCATGACCATCCCCCATATGCACATTGTCGAGGGTGATGTAGTAGTGGGGAGGGCCATAGAGGCCAGTGACGTGTTCAATCACGTGTCCCACTTGTGACTGGAGCACAAGTATCATCTCCATTGCCCTCTCAATTGAGAGCTCATGCCTTCTGTTGATTACCTCCTCAAGCAAGAAACCCCTCTTCGGAGCTATGATTTATCGGAGGAGCTTGTCAATCACTTCAAGTGGAGCAATCCTCCAAAGACCTCTGAAGGAGTTTATCCTGTACACAAGATCATAAATCCTCAAGAAAGTATCACAAATGTCATCATTTGGATTTCTCTCAACTTCATCAAATTGAAAGAAGAACTCCTGTTGTTGAGCTCAACGAATGCGCCAGAGTCGATCTTGTAGAGGAGGTGGAGGCGCTGGACTGGTAGAATCGATCATCTGAAATGATCGTATGAGCAATATAGAACTTGGAATGGCACTTGGGGTAGAGCTTGATGAAGCACCTGATGAAGAGCTTGGTGTAGGTCTTGATCTGAAGGGGTTGTAGAAGCTGCTGCAAGGCAATCTTGTGGATGGATCAAGGAAGTTTGAGCTCGAAGCTACTTTCTTCCCTTTTCTTGAGGATGCTCCATTTGCCTTTGAGATCTTTCCCCAATCCAGCTTGCGGTGATCTTCTCATCATCAAAAAGGAGCCCAATCACGTCCTCGACGGAGAGACCCTTCTCCATGATGATTTCAAGGGTGATGTAGAGGAGCTTACTACTAGGGAGCAAGGTGAGGATCTTCTCGACTATCACAATCTTGGGAAGCTCGAAAGTAGTTGCTCCAATCCTGTCCACAATACCTCACAAGCGAATAAGAGAGTCAAGTAAGTCCTCATTCTCAATAGCACGAAAAGCAAAGAACTTCTCAACAAGTATATCACTAGCATGACTAATAAAATACTCATAAACATCATCAGCACTAGTCATACTAGAAGAGCAAGCAAGATCAAGAGAGCCAACATCATCAATCATCATATTAGGCACACTAGTAGAGCAACCTATCAAATCATCACTAGTAGAATCTAGGCACTCACTAGAACTAGGCATATCTACACAATCATCATCAACATATACATGATCATCGGTAAAGGTATTGGCAAAGTCCACAAGAGTATCCATCAACTCATCCGGGATCATGGCATTTAGGTAGCTTTTAAAGCGATCCTTCCATGAGCCATGACCCGGACCCGAATGGGATGACATCCCAACTCAATACGGTTACTACTAAAGGCGGTTAAGCCCTATGATGAGCACTTGCCTCTGGTACCACTTGGAAGGACTGAGTGACCAAGGGGGGGGGGGTGAATCAGGAACTCGCACTATGTACAAAATTCGCCAATTCCTAAAACCGACCTCTCAAAACAACTCCTAAACAATTCTCGTGGTGATCACACTAGCACAATAATGAACCTATGAAGGGAACTACAACTTAAGCATACTAGTGGATCACACAAGGCTAGTGATAAAGACATGCGGAAGTAAACAACAAGCTAGTAACAGAACCTACTCATGCAATGTTACAAGATAAGAAACTAGAGAACACAAGCATGAGTAGTACAATACATACAAGAGTGAGTAATCAAGCCAATGCAACTCCTATACATGCTAGTAGTCAAGTAAGAAAGCTAAGCACTACTAGCAAGTAAAGAAGCTTATTCATTCAAGACTACAAGGTAATCAACTAGAACAAGGTAAGCATATAAGCATGAATAGCACGGTATGTAAATGTGGAAAGTAATGCATCAATATAAGGAGTAGAGTAAGAGATAGCTCATGATTTTTTCCCGAGATCTCGGAAGGATGGCGCCTTCCCCTACTCCTCATTGGACCACTCCCGTCGAAGTCCCGGCCCCTCTCGCCACCAATGTGGAGTTCTCGCCCATGAGCCCGCAATCACTCTCGGAGTGAATACATGGTGCACGTCACCGCTACCACCAAGGCACAAGCTCGCCTCCCTCGAGAACTTGCCGGACTCCCCGAGCCGACACGGGCGCTCACTAGCAATGCCTCTTTCACCAGCGGGCTCAAACCGTGTATAAACATGTGACGGCCTTCACAACCGATCATGATAGGATCGATCACTGACACTTAACTGGTCTAGGTCTCACCATAGACCAAGAGTAACAACCTAGATCACACCCTCAAGGAGAACCTAGCCTTAGATGTGCATCAATGCTCAAGTTACTCTTACTAGCACTCTCAAGATATGCAATATCTTCTTCTAGTGCTCTCCACTTTTCCTCTTGGACCTTACCAAATGCTCTCAGTTATTCCACTGGCCAAGAGATGTCTCCAAGACCCCAGCAACAAAGTTATATAGGCTTCCAACCTCCAACAACCCGTTGCTCCACGAAATAAGCTTTATGGGCATACTGACCGGACTGTCTAGTCACTGCCAAACCGGACCGTCCGGTCACTACAGACCTAAGCACCAACGGTTCTGCCCCTCTGCTGACTCCTGCTGACCGTACCATCCGGTCCGTTTCTCTCTCTAGTCCAGAAACATTTTAGCACGCTGCTTCCTCGCTGCCCTAGTCTTAGGCCATTGACCAGACCGTCCGGTTACTAGACCGGACCCTCCGGTCTCTAGGTCTTCCGGACTTGATAGTTTCCTTGCTGCTCGCTGTAGGTTCCGGACTAAGCCTCTTAGTGACCATATAGTCTGGTCACCACTGACCCCTCTATCTGGTCACTTCGTCCAGAAGCTGAAACTCCTCGTCCTCGCTTGACTTCGTTTCCTGGCTTCTACGAACAGCTCCTTGGCTTCTCCAATATCACCTAGTGCCTGTGATTTTATTGAGGATCCATGCACATCACCGATTAGACATGACCTAAGAGAAATGACCTAGACCCCCTTGATAGTCCAGTTTTTTCTATGGACTCAAAGCCCTAACAACTAGACAAGTGCTCCCAACACTTGCTCCATTTCCATCAACCCTTGGACTCCATCAAGCTCACAAGCCTCCATGCTTGTGGTCATTGTCATCAATTGCCAAGGCCGCTGTCCACAATCATCATACAGTAGACAAGGCTTCCTACATGAATAACACTCATGTAGACATAAGTCACACATTTCATGTTTGTCATTCATCACCAAAACATCATACCTCGGGGTAACCTCATTGGTCATGATTCTTATAATGGTTAACCACCTCCATTTGTCCATCAGTTTGTGGATGACAAGTTGTTGAAAACAGAAACTTTGTGCCAAGCTTGGCCCACAATGTCTTCCAACGGTAGCTCATGAACTTCACGTCTCGGTCTAAAATAATAGTCCTCGGCACACCACGTAATCTCACAATTTCCCTGAAAAAACAAGTCAGCTACATGCAACACATCATCGCTCTTATGACAGAGAATAAAATGTGCCATTTTAGAGAACCTATCCACAACAACAAAAACTGAATCCCTCCACTTTTTAGTTCTTGGTAATCGTAAAACAAAGTCCATGCTTATGTCTTCCCAAAGAGCATTTGGGGTGGGGAGTGGAGTATACAAACCATGGGGGTTCAGTTTTGATTTAGCCTTGTGGCAAGTTGTACACTGCTACACAAACCTCTCCACATCATGTCTCATCTTTGGCCAATAGAAGTGATCACTCGGCAACAAGTAGGTCTTTTCTCTCCCAAAGTGGCCCATCAAACCACCCATGTGTGATTCCTGCAATAAAAAGCAAGCGAATAGATGAATCTGGAACACACAATTTGTTAGCTCGGAACAAGAATCCATCATGCAAATGGTACTTGTCCCACCCTTTTCCTTCTTGACATTTCAAGTATGGTTCTGCAAAAACAAGGTCAGCAGCATACAAGTCCTTTATGTTTTCTAATCCTTGAACCTTGACCTCCAATTGATTAAGCAAAACACTTTTCCATGATAAAGCATCAACAACAACATTTTCTTTCCCCTTCTTGTACTTAACAACATAGGGAAAAGACTCAATGAACTCAACCCACTTGGCATGCCTACGGTTCCGTTTTGCTTGGCCTTTCAAGTATTTTAAAGCCTCATAATCAGAATAAATGATAAATTCTTTAACTCAAAGATAATGTTTCCAAGTTTCAAGCACACGAACTAGAGCTTATAATTCTTTGTCATACATAGGATAATTTAGTTGAGCACCACCAAGTTTCTCACTAAAATATGCTATGGGTTTGCCTTCTTGCCTGTCCCACTTGCATCACATTCTATCTCAAAGAATTTATTAAAATCAAGTAAATAAAGCAATGGGGCTGAAGTTAAACAATTCTTTAACTCTTGAAAAGCGGCTTCTGGTGACTTACCCCACACAAATTCAACACCCTTCTTGGTTAGCTTGTTCAATGGGGCTGCAATGGTGCTGAAATTCTTCACAAAGCGCCGGTAGAAGCCGGCAAGACCATGAAAGCTTCTCACTTGGCTCACATTGACATGAGTTGGCCAATTCATGATAGCTTCGACCTTGGATTCATCCACCTCCACCCCCTGTCTTGAAACAACAAAGCCCAAAAATACAACCTTGTCGGTGCAAAAGGTGCACTTTTCTAGGTTAGCATACAATTTTTCAGTTCTAAGCACCTCCAACACCATTTTGATGTGTTCAACATGTTCTTCTAGGGTCTGGCTATATATCAATATGTCATCAAAATAAACCACCACAAATTTTCCAATGAAAGCGCTCTAAACATGTGATGAGGACATCACTCCTATGGATACACACAACACTCCTCCAATTCTGGACTTGCAAGGTCCAATGACTAGAGCTCGTGCACGACGACTAAATTTGGAGGTGAGCTCGTTCCTACGTTCTTCGCTATATGTTACTTTTGAGAATGGTTTGCTACCTAATGATTATTTTATGATTAGAAACCATGGAGAGGACCAGGAGATGATGGGAGAAGGAGTTGGGAACGTGGAGGACCAGCAAGGGCTTGGAAGCCAAAGTGGAGGCCCAATCAAAACCGACTTCGAGTCTGATTCGGGGCCCAGGACCAGTCTGCACTAAAACAGTCGCCCAGGACGCATACGGACTCGGATTTGGACGTTCTACATATGCACGGAAAGATAAGGAGAAGACCTTTCCAATGCCGCCGGCCTCATGTCAAAATTCATCTAGAGTCATCGGGAATCGTCAAAAAAAGACAGAGTCCAGAATCTGTGTCGGTGCTGCGTCGCCTATTTTTGGCCTTTGGGCTTTGTATCTAGTTGAGCCCAATTAGGGGCGCGTCCAGAGGGTCTTACACGACCCTAGGGTCTTTATATACAGCCGCCGCCGCACCATTAGGGTTTGGGTTTTGCTTAGATCAATTCTGTTCATAAACAGTTTCGCCGTTCATCGGTTTGTGAGACCCCAACTTCGAGAGTTTAATCATACATCTGCAATTGTGTTGCATTCTTCATTGTTCTTGCTTGTGTTCTTGATTCGCAGGCCGGGATTAGCCTTCTCGATGAGGTCAATCGTCTTTTGGACGGTTGATAACCAGAGGAGACGTCGTGCTGCGATTGCGGGGTTTAGAACGTGCTGTTCTGAAGCCGGATCGATTTGTGTGTCGCCTCCGACCAAATCAACTTACCAAGAACCTTTCGGAAGATCGGGAACCCTTGTTGACATCAAGTGGTAATCAGAGCTTCAGGTGTACCATCAGGTTCGCACTACCCTTTAGTTTTGTTTTCGTGTTCTTCCTATCGTCCACAGAAAATACCAAAAAATTTTTTCCCCCGCCCATAACCACGTGTTTAGCCTTTGCATATTTCAATTTCAGAGTCCGTAGTGTTGAGTTTGTGCCCTAGTTCTTGTTTAGTCGCTGGTTTAGTTTGTGGTTTTGTCGTCAGTAGTGTTTCCCTTGCAACCCTAGCCGCCATCCCCTTCACCATCCTCGGTTTTGTCGGCTTTATGTGCTAGGGTTGATTGATCAACACGCCCACCCTAATCCCACCCTAAACCCACCCTCACCACCTCGGACCAATTTTCACAAATTCCACTTTCCGCTGCATCCACCTCGCCAAAAAAAATCCCTACCCGACCTCAAGCCCGACTCGGGTTTCACTCAAACCCCCGGTTTCTTCATAACCGATTCCGACACCCCTTCGGGAAAACGGCCATAACTTTTCGCTCGGTTGTCCGTTTTGGCTGAAATTTTTATTGGAGATTCTTGACAAAAAGTTGAGCATACCCACACTGGCTACGCCCTATGTGCCCTCGTCAAAAAATTCAAAACAAATCGGGAAGATAAAGAAAAAATTCATTCAAGTTGAAACCCGACGTTTTCTGAAACTTCAAGATTTTCTGTAGGCCACGTCCTAGCTCGGTTTGAGCTGAAATTTTTTTTGGTTTCTCCCTGTTTGCTAGTGAGTTGGAAAAAAATATCAAAACAATAAAATAAAATAAAAAAAATTTAGGATTCCTACTAGTGCTCCATCTGCCCCCCTGGAATTTCTGAGTTTGGCTGTTTTACACTAAGCCCCCTGTTATCGACTGTGTCCCTTTGTCTCCTTGTTTCTTCTTTGCTATCACTACTATTCTAGGACATAGTTAGACCAGCAACTAGGGACAAGTTACTTGGGCACTTATTCAGCTTTACTATCTGTTTTTGATTTGTGTGCCACTCATATATATATATTTGGCCTTCCTAGCTTTACATACTTCTTCTGGACAGCACATAGGTTATTTTGTAACCCTTGCAATCATGGAACACTTCTCCCTGATATCCTTCGCTTTGTTGTTTTCAGAACTTTGTAAGAGCTTTGCAAGAAGCTTCCTTTTGCTGTGTTGAGAGACACCACTGTTTAGTAGTTTTGTAGGGATAACCTTCACTTTTTGTTTCCTATTTTGTTGTTTCTAATGTCAGGAAGCGATGGAGAGGGTGCTTCACCCTCAAAATTGGATGAGTGCGTGAGCCAAAATCAGTTACAGAAGGCTTTGCAGGCGGTTCAGAGTGATTTGGCAGAGACGATCACCAGGGCCGTCACCGACGCCGTCACCAAGCTTCACCTGGGAGAAAGCATTGAGCGGTTGGATAAGAGAGTCTCTAAGCTAACCGATCAGGTTGTCGAATTGGAGACCGCTCACAAGACCAACAACAACAACAACACCAACACCAACACCAACACCAACAACAACACCAACACCAACACCAACACCAACAACGACGTTGAAGACGATCATGATGAAGCAACGGTGTATAAGGCTGATGGCACCGTCGATAGGTCAGCTACAAGGACCGCAAGGTTACGACGTCGTTTGCAACGTAACCCTCAAGGTATGGGTGGTTTCCACAACCACAACCGTCGCACACAAGGTAACCATGCTCTAGATGATCCGTATGCTAAAATTAAGTTTTCAATTCCTTCGTTTTCGGGTCAGTACGATGGTGATGCTTACCTTGATTGGGAAATTACGGTAGAACAAAAATTTAATGCCCACCTTGTTCCTGAACAACATAGAGTTAGATAAGCCACTAGTGAGTTTAAGGACTTTGCTATTGTTTGGTGGAGTGGTCTAGCTGCTGAAACCGATTTGCCTACTACTTGGAAAGAACTTAAGGTAGAAATGCGTGATCGTTTTGTTCCTCCTTCTTTTTATAGAGAAATTCGTAATAAACTGCAGCGTTTAGATCAAGGAGATAAAACTGTTCAGGAGTATTTTAGTGAGCTTCAGAAGGGTTTAATTCGTTGTGCTGTGGTTGAAAAAGTAGAGGATCAGATTTGCCGCTTTTATTCTGATTTGAGAAAAGAAATTCAGGACATCCTTGATTATAAAGAATTTTATACCCTCAACCAGTGTTTCCAGTATGCTATGCTTACCGAGAAAGAATCACAGGGACTTTTCCAGGCTTTTGAGGAGTATAGCAAGTCCAGGAATTTCTACCCACCACGGCCGACGGGGACTTCGAGGTTGCCCAAGCCATCTTTCCGGCTGCCCCCACCAGCTAGTGTTGTTTTTGCAGCACCAAGATCAGCCCCTGCCCCTTCTACGCGCTCAGGTAAAAATTCTGTGCAGGTACCGGCTAGTAGTGCCTCCTCTGTTGCTTCGACAGGACGCACTACAGGGATTCAGTGCCACCACTGCCATGGTCTTAGCCATGTGCAGAAAGATTGCCCAAGTAGGCGGGCATATGTGGCGACAGATGATGGCGGTTACATGAGCACCTCCGATGTGGAGGATGAGGAGGAGGATGTTGCTGCCACCAGCGGTGACCTCGTTCTCGGAGGCGGAGATACCACGGGTGCTGAGGACATCACCCTTATAGATACACCCAGCATTCCGCCAACCAAAATGCAAGTTCATGCGCGACAACTGAATTTACGGGTGAGCTTGTTCTTAATGATTCCTTTATGTGATTTTGAGAATAGATTATAACCTAATGAATTAATTGTTGTTAGAAACCATGGAGATGATGATGAGATAGCTGGGGAGGTGATTGGAGACGTGATGGGCCAGCAAGGACGTTCAAGCCAAGGTGGAGGCCCAATCAAAACCGACTTCGAGTCTGTTTTGGAGCCCAGGACTAGTCTGCACTAAAACGGACGCCCAGGACGTATATGGACTCGAATTTGGACGTTCTATATATGCCTGGAAAGATAATGAAAAGACCTTTCCAACCCAACTGGTCCCATGTCAAAATTCGTCCCGAGCCGTCGGCAATCGCCGAAACAATTCGACTTCCAGAATCTGTCCTGGTGCTGCGACACCGTAATCGGTCTTTGGGCCATGTATCGAGTTGAGCCCACTTAGGGCTGCGTCCAGGGGGTCTTGCACGACCTTAGGGTCCTCATATACAGCTGCCGCCTCTTCATTAGGGTTTGGGTTTTGCTTAGATTATTCTGTTGATAACAGTTTCGCCGTTTGATCGGTTTGTGAGACTCCAACTTGTGAGATTCATCGTATACTTGCAAATTTGGTTGCATTCTTCTTTGTTCTTGCTTGTGTTCTTGATTTGCAGGCAAGGATAAGCCTTCTCGGCGAGGTCAATCATTCTTGAACGGTTGATAACTGGAGGAGACGTTGTGCTGCGATTGCGGGGTTCAGAACGTGTCGTTCGGAAGCCGGATCGATTTGTGTATCGACTCCGCCTTAATCAAGATTATCAGAACCTATCGGAAGATCCGGAACCCTTGTTTACATCAAGTGGTAATTAGAGCTTCAGGTACACCGTTAGGTTCGTCCTTATCCTCGTTATTTTGTTCAATCCTAGAGTCCAGAAAATTGCCCTACAAAAATATTTGTTCATCGTGTTTCCGCTGTCCTACACCCCCCTTGTGCTTTGCAATTTTCAGTTTAGTTTGCTTCTCTGAATTTTAGTCCCTACAAGGTCATTGTGTTGTTGGTCTAGTACTTGTTCTTTTGTCTTGTTTGAGTCGTGTGTGTCCTTGTTCATAGACAATCAAGAAAAAAAAATCAGATTGTCGCACACGTTGAAAGAATAGTACTGCTAGAATTGTTTGCACTAAATATTTATTTAACATCTAGCCTTCTACTTTTTGTGTGCAAAAGAAACTTAGAGTGTTTTCTGTTGCACATTGCTCCTTGAGTCAAGAGATCGCTGCACGTTGTTGCATATGAGAATTGTCGGTTCAGTTCTACATGTACATCTATTCCTTACGTAAAGAGTGCAAACAAGAAAGTTTAGGTTTTTCCTTTGTGCTATAAAGTTCGCAACTCTTGCTGCAGTTCTATGTTAAAAAATTCATGAAAGAAGTAAAAGGCAAAGAGGTGCTAAAAAAAAATAAGAAGGAAAAGCCGCACCTATAACAAAAGAAAAAAACGAAAGGAGAAGAGAAAAAAATTCAGAATTGCTTGCAGCCTTTGTGTCCTTTATTGAGCCATTTGCTTGCTTGCTTGAACTAGGTCCGAGACAAGTTTAGGCCAGTGACATAGACTACCTTGGGACTATTATTCAGTTTTGCAATTTCTGAATTGAAATTTTGCTAATCCTTGCTACTATAAATTGCCTACCTAGCTCCATATATATCCTTCTGAATAGGCACAGAACTTTGGACCCTCGCAATCGTCGGATCACACTCTCCAAGGTATCCTCTGTTTTGCTATTAAGAATCCTTTAAGAACTCAGTTAGGTGCTGCCATTTGCTTGTTGAGAGTTTCCACCGTAATCAAACAGTAGTGATAGAAAAATATACTCTTGTGTGTTTTCTTGTTTTCTATTAACAATGACAGGTTACAACACTGATGGTGATGAGTCGATGGTGTCAAATGAGGTTGATACAAATGTTGTAGCACAACGAGTGCTTAGTTCTCAAATGGAGAAGGTAGAGCAAAATCAAATTAACAACTTGTTTCAGACTCACTTTATTGTGAAGGATCGACGTTGTCGTGTCATCATTGATGGAGAGTAGCCACAACATCGCAAGCTTGGAATTGGTCGAGAAGCTCGGCTTGACCACACAGCCACACCCATGTCCATACTACATCCAATGGGTAATTTCTTGTGGTAAGATGAAGGTAGATAAAACTGCACGCATTGAATTTTTTATTGGTTCTTATAAGGATAGTGCAGAATTTGATATAGTACCTATGCAAGCATGTCATTTGTTATTGGGTAAACCTTGGATTTGTAAAAATAATGTTTTGCACAATACCATTACTAATAGCTACTCATTTAAATACAATGATAGAAGGGTTACTCTTACACCAATGACCACAGCTAAAATTTTAGAAGAGGATCAACAGCGATTTGAGAGAAGAAAGAATGAACCGTTTAGGATAGAATGGGCTGTTTCAAATGTCGCAACACTTTCATCAAAATCTGAATTGCTAGAGGATGAACATATTTCTTTGCCTCTTGTTACAACTAATATTTTTCAGCATATACATAAAGAAGATGATAGTGGGAACGATAAAGAACAGGTTGTTGCTTCAGGTAAGAGCTTTCTTGATATGATGGATTGTTCCAATAGTCTTGCTATATCGGAACCTTATGATCATGTTCCTTTGTCACAAGTTGATTTACCTAGTGGTCCGTGTGATAAAGAGGAGTTGTGTGTCAATGCTTCATTTATACCTTTGCCACAACAAATGAATGAGCTTGATGCTTTTGCTTATGATTCACCCACTAGTGCTGAAATTAAACGTTTGATTTTAGTTACATGTCAAAAGGATGAGCAGAAATTGTTTTCTTCTCTAAATACTTTAGGTTATATTGAATTTGATGTTCTTTGTAATCTAAGTACTTTAGAGAAGCAAATGTTTTCTCAAACTAAGTTGCCTTTATTGATAAGAAACATTTTTTATGCTATTGGCAACTATGATCATAGAGGTGTATTTATGGTACATAGAGTTTATGTTTGTTCAAATCTGAAACATCCTCTTGGTTTGCAACTAAATGACCAACTAGAAAACTTTAATATCAACTACCATGTCATGTCATCTTTTTCTAGTATTTCTAAGATCACACATTGTCTACCTTGTGATAAGAGTGAGAATGATGCTCATATTGCTGACCAAGTTTTCAAAGAGATTATTAATTTGCACGGAATGCCTTCTACTATAGATTCTCATTGTGATGACAAATTTCATAATGCATATAAATATGAGTTGCATCCCAAGTTTGGGAATAGTTGCACAATTAATATTTCAGATTTGAGACCATAAATGGGAGAAAGAGATGAGCTCGAGTCGAGGACGACTCTAATTCAAAAGGGGGAGAATGAAGAGGACATCACCCTTATGGATACACCCAGCATTCCACCAACCAAAATGCAAATTCATGCGCGACAACTGAATTTACGGGTGAGCTTGTTCTTAATGATTCCTTTATGTGATTTTGAGAATAGATTGCTACCTAATGAATTAATTGTTGTTAGAAACCATGGAGATGATGATGAGATAGCTGGGGAGGTGATTGGAGACGTGATGGGCCAGCAAGGACGTCCAAGCCAAGGTGGAGGCCCAATCAAAACCGACTTCGAGTCTGTTTTGGAGCCCAGGACCAGTCTGCACTAAAACGGACGCCCAGGACGCATACGAACTCGGATTTGGACGTTCTATATATGCCTGGAAAGATAACGAAAAGAACTTTCCAACCGAACTGGTCCCATGTCAAAATTCATACCGAGCCGTCGGCAATCCCCAAAACAATTCGACTTCCAGAAACTGTCCTGGTGCTGCGACACCGTAATCGGTCTTTGGGCCATGTATCGAGTTGAGCCCACTTAGGGCTGCGTACAGGGGGTCTTGCACGACCTTAGTGTCCTCATATACAGCCGCCGCCTCTTCATTAGGGTTTGAGTTTTGCTTAGATTATTCTGTTGATAACAGTTTTGCCGTTTGATCGGTTTGTGAGACCCCAACTTGTGAGATTCATCGTATACTTGCAAATTTGGTTGCATTCTTCTTTGTTCTTGCTTGTGTTCTTGATTTGCAGGCAAGGATAAGCCTTCTCGGTGAGTTCAATCATTCTTGAACGGTTGATAACCAGAGGAGACGTTGTGCTGCGATTGCGGGGTTCAGAACGTGTCGTTCGGAAGCCGGATCGATTTGTGTATCGACTCCGCCTTAATCAAGATTATCAGAACCTATCGGAAGATCGGGAACCCTTGTCCACATCAACGGGCTACATGAATATTATTGTGCAGCGTGTGCTTAGCACACAAATCCAGCAGCCCGAGATGATGCAGCGACATAACTTGTTCCAGATTTTCTTCGTCATCAAGAACCGTCGAGCACGTGTCATCATTGATGGAGGAAGCTGCAACAATTTGGTGAGTTCTGATGTGGTTAAGAAGCTTGATTTGACCACACGCCCACATCCACATCCATACTACATTCAGTGGTTAAATGACTCTGGAAAAGCTAAGGTAACACAAACTTGCAGAGTTCCTTTTTCCATTGGTTCCTATGTGGATTCTGTTGATTGTGATGTTGTACCCATGCAAGCTTGTTCACTTTTATTGGATAGACCTTGGGAATTTGATAATGATGCTGTACACCATGGTAAAAGTAATAAGACAGAGGATATTTTGGCCACACACTTCTTTTGGCCAAGGATGAGGAAAGATGTTGAGCGTTTTGTTGCTCGCTGCACTACATGTCAAAAAGCTAAGTCTCGATTGAATCCACATGGTTTATACATGTCACTTCCTGTTCCTTCTATTCCTTGGACGGATATTTCTATGGACTTTATTTTAGGACTGCCTAGGACTAAGAGGGGGAGCGATAGCATTTTTGTTGTTGTGGATCGTTTTTCCATGATGGCACACTTTATACCATGTCATAAAACTGATGATGCTAGTTATATTGCTGATCTTTTTTTCAAAGAAATTGTACGTTTGCATGGTATGCCTTCTACTATTGTTTCAGATCATGATGCAAAATTCTCGAGTCATTTTTGGCGCACACTTTGAAATAAGTTGGGTACAAAGTTGCTATTTTCTACAACTTGTCATCCACAAACTGATGGACAAACTGAGGTTGTGAACCGCACTTTGGATACTATGTTGCGAGCTATTTTGAAGAAAAATTTGAAGCAATGGGAAGAATGCTTACCTCATGTTGAGTTTGCTTATAATCGGGCAACACATTCTACTAGCAAGGTAAGTCCATTCAAGGTAGTGTATGGTTTTGATCCCCGTACTCCACTTGATATACTTCCTCTACCTATTAATGAGAGAGTTCATGTTGATGCTAAGGAGCGTGCTGAATTTATTTTGCAAATGCATGAGACCACTAGACTTAGCATTGAAAAGATGAATGAAAAGTATAAAATTGCTGGTAGTAAGGGTAGAAAGGAAGTAAAGCTTGATGTAGGAGATTTAGTGTGGTTACACTTAAGGAAGGATAGATTTCCAGAATTGAGAAAGTCTAAACTAATACCTAGAGCTGATGGTCCATTCAAAATAATGGAGAAGATTAATGATAACGCATACAAACTTGAGTTGCCTCCCGAGTTCGGGGTTAGTCCTACTTTTAACATTTCAGATTTGAAACCATACTTGGGAGAAGAGGATGAGCTCGAGTCGAGAACGACTCCGCTTCAAGAGGAGGAGGGTGATGAGGACATCACTCCTATGGATACACACAACACTCCTCCAATTCTGGACTTGCAAGGTCCAATGACTAGAGCTCGTGCACGACGACTAAATTTAGAGGTGAGCTCGTTCCTACGTTCTTCGCTATATGTTACTTTTGAGAATGGTTTGCTACCTAATGATTATTTTATGATTAGAAACCATAGAGAGGACCAGGAGGTGATGGGAGAAGGAGTTGGGAACATGGAGGACCAGCAAGGGCTTGGAAGCCAAAGTGGAGGCCCAATCAAAACCGACTTCGAGTCTGTTTCGGGGCCCAGGACCAGTCTGCACTAAAACAGTCGCCCAGGACGCATACAGACTCGGATTTGGACGTTCTACATATGCACGGAACGATAAGGAGAAGACCTTTCCAATGCCGTCAGCCTCATGTCAAAATTCGTCCGGAGTCATCGGGAATCGTCAAAACAAGAGAGTGTCCAGAATCTGTGTCGGTGCTGCGTCACCTATTTTTGGCCTTTGGGCTTTGTATCTAGTTGAGCCCAATTAGGGGCGCGTCCAGAGGGTCTTGCACGACCCTAGGGTCTTTATATACAGCCACTTCCGCACCATTAGGGTTTGGGTTTTGCTTAGATCAATTCTGTTCATAAACAGTTTCGCCGTTCATCGGTTTGTGAGACCCCTACTTCGAGAGTTTAATCATACATCTGCAATTGTGTTGCATTCTTCGTTGTTCTTGCTTGTGTTCTTGATTCGCAGGCAGGGATTAGCCTTCTCGGCGAGGTCAATCGTCTTTTGGACGGTTGATAACCAGAGGAGACGTCGTGCTGCGATTGCGGGGTTTAGAACGTGCTGTTCTGAAGCCGGATCGATTTGTGTGTCGCCTCCGACCAAATCAACTTACCAAGAATCTTTCGGAAGATCGGGAACCCTTGTTGACATCAACATGATTCATTAAGCGCATAAAAGTGGTAGGTGCATTAGTTAAGCCAAAAGGCATCACTAGCCACTCATACAACCCAAATTTTATTTTAAAGGCTGTCTTCCATTCATCTCCCTCCTTCATTCTAATCTGATGGTATCCACTATGTAGGTCAATTTTAGAGAAAATAACAGCACCACTAAGTTCATCAAGCATGTCATCAAGCCTAGGAATAGGATGATGATATCAGAATGTGATATTGTTAATAGCTCTACGATCAACACACATTCTCCAAGTACCATCTTTCTTTGGAACAAGAATAACAGGCACAACACAAGGACTAAGGCTCTCGCGTACATGCCCTTTATCAAGTAGTTCTTGCACTTGTCGCTGAATTTCCTTTGTTTCTTCCGGGTTGGTGTGGTATGGTGGCCGGTTTGGAAGAGAAGCTCTAGGAATGAGATCAATTTGATGCTCAGTCCCACGAAGTGGGGGTAGGCCAGTAGGTACCTCCTCCGGAAAAACATCATTGAATGCCTGCAACACATTAGAAACAACACTAGGAACAGAGGTCATGTCGTTAGTGGACAGAATTGCATCTTAGTACAAGAGTACAAAATGCGTTATGTTAGGGTTTTCTCTCATTTCTTTCATCTAAGATTTTGTGGCTATAACAACCATACTTTTTCTCTCATGCTCTCTTTTTCCACTCATGTTTGGCTTGTGATGCTCACTCATCATTTTGTAGACAACACTAGTGTTTTTCTTTTCTCTCTCACTCTCACTCATTTTCTTTTGCATGTTGGCTGCTATGATTTGAGTGAGAGTCATGGGCAGCAGCTTGACACCCTTTCGTTGCCATTTGAAAGCATATGTATTGTCACGGCCATCATGTAAAGCATGCCTATAAAATTGCCATGGCCTTCCCAATAGCAAGTGACAAACCGTCATGGGCACAACATCACACTCAACGGTGTTGGTGTAATCATGTATGCTGAAAGTGACCCTCACCATATAGTGCACTTTGACATCTCTTTGCTAGCAAGGTTGTGGCAGCTACCCCCATTAATGATCAATTTGACCAACTTGTTGTTTACCTTGGCTTGGGTCTGAAATAAATTAAACTTCTGTTCTTGTTCTTCATCTTTGAGTTGAACACTTAATGCTTTCGTGACCACGATAGTGTTACCTGCTTCAAAGATATAGTTTTTGTAGTCACTTTCTTCAGATTCTTGTGCATCATCAAACTTGTCATTTTCAACAGCAGTTTCACACTCTTAGAGCACGATTGTTTGGACGGTCCTTGATGACATGGCCTCGACCCAAGCACTTCAAATATTGAATTCCACTACTCTTAGAGCTGGAACCCACTAAAGTATTGGCCTTTAATGATGTTGGCCTAGCATATTTCTCCATATTTGGAGATGCATTAGATTTTTTCAGCAGCATTGGAACGAGAGTTGTTGTTGGAGTTTGATCCGGGTGAAAACATGCCCCACCCCAAATCAAACCTTGCTGTTTTTGGAGCATTTGATGATGACCTTGAGCTGAAATTTGAAGTCTTGCTTGGTTTAGCATCATCAAGCAATTGTCTTTCAGCCTTTTGGGCAATGTGTACTAGCTCCACCACATTGTTGTAGTCTGAAATTCCACAACATGTTTGATTGGCTTGTTCAAACTGGAAAGAAAACATGCTATGGACTGCTCTTCATCCTCATGCACACGAGCTCTAATCATGGCCTGCTCCATCTCCTTGTAGTATTCTTCCACAGATTTGCTTCCTTGCCTCAAATTCTGCAGCTTGTCAAAGAGATCACATTTATAATGTTTTGGAACAAAACGTGCTCTCATTTCTCTCTTCATTTTAGCCCATGTGGCCACTAGAAGTTCACCATTCTCCTCTCTTTGGTTCTGAATTTGTTCCCACCAAATGAGAGCATATCCATCAAAGTCAAGTGTAGCCATATGCACCTTCTTTTCCTCTGAATAATTATGCACACAAAATATTTTGTCTACCTTCAACTCCCATGTGAGATATGCATCAGGGTCAGATGTGCCTTCAAATTGTGGCATGATGAATTTGAGCTTTCCAAACTTCGCTTCATTGGTCTGATCATTGTTGACATTGCGGTGACGATGAAAGTTGTCATTGTAATGTAATCTGAATGTATCTTGATTTGTTTCATCTGCACCATCATCACCACGCCGACGACTTCTTCCTCGACTGAAAGCATCACCACCTCTTCCTCCACCATGCCCTCGCCCAGGGGCATTCTTTCTTGCTTGCCCTTCCCACTGCAACCGGGCTGCATATTTCTCATTGGTCTCATCTAGCTCTTCTTCATGAGGACCTGCATCACCTTGTGCCTTCAATGATTTCACAACTTCAGCAACCATGCTTGTTTGGACAGTAGTCATGTTCTTAATAAGTTGTGCATTGAAGTCTTGCACTACCTTTTGTAGTTGCTCTTGTGTGACATAGCTTGGTTGATCTCCTTCTCCACCTGCCATGGTTAGTTGGCAATACAAAAGGACAAATTCAAGTTATGTGGCTATTTGAAAATCACTCAACCTCACCTTCTCTTACCACTGAAGTTCTTATGAATCCTTGCTGAAATTGCGAGATGCAAACAAACCTTGGTGGTAGTCAGCACAACAAAGGTGATATATCAAGCGAAATCAAAGTGACAGTGCATTCTAAACAGAAGTTTATTTGTGAGGCTTGGAGGGTTATTTATGTGGTATGCAAACTCAAACTTCAAGCTATTGTTAAGTTAAGTAACAATCAAATCAAGATAGCAAAGTCGAGTTGCTGAACTGAAAATAAATGGAATGTCAAATGTGTTTAGCAACTCACGCATAAAGATGGTGGAACTTGTGGCAGCCAAGGAAATGAGCTAAACTGAATATTCAACTCAAGCAGAAAAGCTCAATGCTACACAAGTTATGGAGAGACGTTAGCTGATTGCTTTCATAAATGAGAGTGCTACAAGATTTGCACAAATGCTGAATATAAGATAAACTAAAATAATAACAAGCAAGTCAACCAATATGGTGATCTCAGCACTCAATCTCTTTTTTTATTCTTTTCTTGCACTCTTCTTTGTTCTCTTTTTTTTTCTCCTTTTTGCTACTAAAATCAGCACATCAGATTGTGTATAACAATGTTCAACTAATGTCCAGTTTTAGCAAAGTGCAAAGCCCTTAAGCAACAACCTACAGCTAGTCTCAATAGGTTCAAAGTTTCCACAAATGATGAGGCGATGCACAAGATTTCAGTTTCAGCACAATCTGAAATTTCAATAGCAGTAGTAATTGAAACATTTGGTGCTCAAATAAATATTCAACTTTATGATTTACAACTTCAGCACCTAATATTCAGATAGTACTTCAAGTAATCTTTCCAACGAGCTCAAGAACACCAAAAACAGACTTCGAATGCAAAAGTTATGTTTGTTTTAGTGTATGGTGGTCAAATTTCAGATCTCAGCAGAAAAACGTTTTGGGATGAAACTTAACCTGAACAAGATCACAAAAACGAAGGGAAAAACATAAATCTTGATGGGGAACTATTGGGGAAAATAAATCAGAGGTGGAATATGATGGGAAACACAAAGATTCAGCAACCAAACTCGATTTATTGGACTGAAACTTAACAAAACTCACTGAAATTTCAGATCGGGTTTTGGGTAGGAGAAATTTTCAGTATTTTCAGTTTAGGATGGTGAACAACAGGAGAAACAAAGGGGGATACAAAGGAATAAAGATCATACTGAGGAAACCATAGCTCTGAATACCAAGATGATGCGGGGGCTTGCCCGATCTTCTCGTCGTAGGATCTAGGGATAACTTGACCTGTGAAACCTGACGAATCGATGGCACCAACAGCTGCTAGATTAACCACCTGTGACAAATGATTTCACCCAACAACATGCTTTGGTTGATGCCTAACCGGAACCATGTAAAGGAGAGGCGATGCTCTTGCGAATCACAAGGAAACACAAGAACAAGTGGTAGAGAAAACTCCCAATCCTCAAGGGGCAGTAATGGAACAACCCTAAGGATAAAAGCACTTGGCTTCTCTATTTTTCTAAGTTCAATTCATGGTTAGGGTTTTCAGCAGGTGTACAAGTGCTATTTATACTAGGAACATCCCTCCTAGTTGGGTTGGGGGCCTTTCTAAAAAGACCAACTCGAAATACACAGACTTGGGGCAGTCTGCGGGTCTCTAGAATAGACATTACCAAAATAGGCATAACTCTTTTCACAAAGCTCCAATGGATGTGCCGTTTGTTTCATATGAAAGTAGACTTCAAGATATTTCCACATATGTATAATACTTGGGGTGGTACCTCTCGAAATGATACATAATTCATCATGAAGTTGAAGGATAGAATCTAGGCATCAGCACATCGACTTCAACTTGCTCTCTTTGGGCATCAAGTGGCCACCATGTCTTGGACCTGTGCTTTAAACCTGAGGACAAGTAATGCACCTCTATTAGGTAGTAAAGAACTCTTATGAGATGCATGTTCACAATCATTATGGAAAAGATTCATCTTATGTTGTAATTACTTTACTTTGGCTCGAGTTATTGGTCTCTCATAGGTGGAGTCGTGAGGGATGTCCTCATTAGGAGTTCTCGCCTATGAGCCCACAATCACTCCCAGAGTGAAGACACAGTGTGCATCACCGCTGCCACCAAGGCACAAGCTCACCACCCTCAAGAACTTGTCGGACTCCTCGAGCCGACACGGGTGCTCACTATTCATGCCCCTTTCACAGGCAGGCTCAAACCGTGTACAAACGTGTGACGGCCTTCACAACCGATCATGATAGGCTCGATCACTAACACCTAACTGGTCTCTGTCTTACCATAGACCAAGAGTAACAACCTACAGCACACCCTCAAGGACACCCTAGCCTTAAATTGCATCAATGCTCAAGTTACTCTCACTAGCACTCTCAGGATATGCAATATCTCCTACTAGTGCTCTCCTCTTTTTCTCTTGGCTCTCACCAAATGCTCCAAGAAATTCCACTGGCCAAGAGTGGTCTCCAAGACCACAGCAACGAAGTTATATAGGATTCCAACCTCAAACTAGTCGTTGCTCCATGAAATCTCCTTTCTGGGCGTACTGACCGGACTGTCCGGTCACTCCAGGAATGGCTCCTAGAGTCGTTGGCTTCACTGTGCACCGAAGATCTCGTACTGACCGGACCATTCGGTCATACTTTATCTGTCCATCATAAAAACATTCTAGAGCTTGCTTCCTCGCTGCCCAGAGTTGACATGTATAGACCGGACCGTCCGGTTTGTAGACTGGACCGCCGGTCTCTACAGACTTCAACTCTGGCAGTTTCCTCGCAGAGTCTTCCCTCTGGAATTCCTGTTCTCCTAGTGATCATACAGTCCGGTCTCCATTGACCCCTCTGTCCAATCACTATGTCCATAAGCTAAAACTCTTCGTCCTCGCTTGACTTCATTTCTCAGCTTCTCCGAACAGCTCCTTGGCTTCTCCACTATCACCTAGTGCCTGTGATTTCACTGAGCATCCATGCACATCACCAACTAGACATGACCTAAGAGAAATGACCTAGACCCCCTTGATAGTCCGGTTTTTCCTATGGACTCAAAGCCCTAACAACTAGATAAGTGTTCCCAACACTTGCTCCATAGCTTGTCCTTAGCCTTGATCCATCTTTATCAACCCTTGGACTCCATCAAGCTCATCACGCCTCCATGCTTATGGTTATTGTCATCCATTGCTAAGGACGCCATCAACAATCACCATAATGTAGAAGATATTTCCTACACGAACAACAATCATGTAGACATTAATCAAATTTCATGTTTGTCATTCATCACCAAAACATTCATACCTCGGGGTGACCTTAATGGTCACGATCCTTACAGCCCGCAATCACTCACGGAGTGAAGACACGGTGCGCATCACCGCTGCCACCAAGGCACAAGCTCGCCTCCCTCAAGAACATGCCCGACTCCCCGAGCTGACACGAGCGCTCACTAGCAATGCCCCTTTCACGACTAGACATGTGATGACCTTCTCAACCGATCATGATAGGCTCGATCACCGACACCTAACCAGTCTAGGTCTCACCATAGACCAAGAGTAACAACCTAGATCACACCCTCAAGGACACCCTAGCCTTAGATGTGCATCAATGCTCAATTTACTCTCACTAGAACTCTCAAGATATGCAATATCTCCTCCTAGTGCTCCTCTCTTCTCCTCTTGGCTCTCACCAAATGCTCCAAGTAATTCCACTGGCCAAGAGAGGTCTCCAAGACCCCAGCAACGAAGTTATATAGGCTTCAAACATCAAACTAGTCGTTGCTCCACGGAATCAGCTTTCTGGGCCAACTGACCGGGCTGTCTAGTCACTGCAGAAACAACTCCAATGGCTCTGCCGACTGCAGATCTTCATACTGACTGGATTGTACGGTCAGCTGATCGGACTGTCCGATCCATTTCTCTCTACACTACAGAAACATCCCAGAAGTTGCTTCCTTGCTATCCTGAGTTGAGCTGTACAGACCGGACCGTCCGGTCTCTATAGACTCCGATTCAGGCAGTTTCCTCGCAAAGTCTTCTCTCTGAATTTCCTATTCTCCTAGTGATCATACAGTCCGGTCTCCACTGACCCCTCCCTCTAGTCACTCTGTCCAGAAGCTAAAACTTCTCGTCCTCGCTTGACTTCGTTTCCCGGCTTCTCCGAATAGCTCCTTGGCTTCTCCATTGTCACATAGTGCCTGTGATTTCACTAAGCATCCATGCACATCACCGACTAGACATGAACTAAAAGAAATGACCTAGACCCCCTTGATAGTCCTATTTTTCCTATGGACTCAAAGTCCTAACAATTATACAAGTACTCCCAACACTTGCCCCTTAGCTTGTCCTCAGCCTTGATCTATCTCCATCAACCCTTGGACTGCATCAAGCTCATCGAGCCCCATGATTATGGTCATTGTCATCAATCGCCAAGCCAACCATCATCCATATGATTTGTAGTAGAGTTTAGAGATTATTTCTGCATAGACAATACTCGTGTAGATATTAGCCCACAACTTCATAGTTGTCATCTATCACCAAAACATTCATACCTTGGGGATCCAATCATCAATGGTCATGAAGCTTACAAGGGTGGCGTCTTTTCAAAAAACTTAACAAAAATATGCTAAGGGGCTCACTACAGCTCAAACCCATCAAAGGGTTCACACTAGAACACCTCGCCCTTAGCACTTCGAGGTGGAGAGTGGCGTCTTTTCAAAAAAAGAAAAAACATAGTGAAAAAATGCTAAGGGGCTCGCTATGGCCCAAACCCATCAAAGGGCTCACATTAGAACACCTTACCCCTAGCACTTTGAAGGGTAGGGTGGCATTTTTCCAAAAACCTTAGCAAAAAAATGCTAAGGGGCTCGTTGCAGCCCAAACCTATCGAAGGGTTCACACTAGAACACCTCGCCCCTAGCACTTAAAGGGGGAGGGTGGCATTTTTTTCAAAGAACTTAGCGAAAAAAAATGCTAAGAGGCTCGCCGCAACCCAAACCCATCGAAGGGTTCATACTAGGACACCTCGCCCCTAGCACTTTGAGGGGAAGGGTGGTGTATTTTCAAAATAACTTAGCAAAAAAAAAATGTTAAGGGGCTCGTTGCAGCCCAAACCCGTCAATGGGTTCACACTAGAACACCTTGCCCCTAGGACTTCGAAGGGGAGGATGGCGTGTTTGCAAAAAACTTAGCGAAAAAAATGCTAAGGGGCTCGCTGCAGCCCAAACCAGTCGAAGGGTTCACACTAGAACACCTCGCCCCTAGCACTTCTAGAAAGTTGGCACAATTCGCAAAAGTGAATAAACAAGCACACCGAAAACCGCCAAATGCAAGGAGACTACTCACAACTTCAAAAATCAACAGGCTCTTCCTTTACAACAACCCGAGATGCTAAGAGTTGGGGAAACAAAGCAGACCATTCATCTACACTATACCCAGGTGGAGGTGGTCCGGGATCAGACCTCGAACTCATGGGCCTAACAGCGCCCGAGTCATCCACAACCTTGGTAGAAGCAGACTGCACTTGTGTCGAGGCACCTGGACCCCTCGCGGACACGTCATAATTGAGCTAGTAGAAAGCTTAGCCACTGTAAGGCACGAGCATCATGATTTTCAAGCTAGAGCCTTCAGAGCGACTAATGTCCGGGGGTATCATGTTGGTAGCCTTTTGGCCACAGTCATCATGTGAAGATAAAGGAGCGGCAGTAGTCCGCCCGTCGTGTCGAGGGGTTGAGCCAGAAGCCCCAGCAAGACGACAAGTTTGCGGGAGTCATGTCTTTGTCAAGTCAACACGGCCACAACGACACCGCACAGCCGTACCAGAAATCCTCGACCGCTGCCCAAACAAATGAGAATAGTGAAGGACCGAGAAGGCGACTAGAGGGGGGAGGGGGTGAATCGGAGCTAATTAAATTTCTCCAAGATAACTTAGCCTATGTCCCGATTACAACCCGAGCAAACCTCTAAACCGATCACCAAGGCTACACACACCAACTTGTGATATGCCAACCCTAGGAATGATCAACTACAGCAGCAGAACACAGCGGAAACTAAAGGGAACTCAAAACACTCAAAACAATGCAAAACTGGACTACCATCAGCAGTGCTGATCACAGCCATCGGTAGTGCCGGTTGGCACCATCTACAGTGCTGGTAAAGCCCATCGGTAGTGCCGGTAAAGCCCATCGGCAGTGCCGATGAGGGATTCTCAGAAGCAGCAAATAGAGCGCATTAGCAGTGCTGGTCAGGCCATCGGCAGTGCTGGTGCAGGATTCGGATGACCTACCGGCAGTGCCGGTCCGGGTCGTCGGCAGTGCCGATCGACCCCGACAGAACAGGAAAAGGTTTCGGAATTAGGCAAAAACTTGGTCAAAACCTAATCAAACGAACACCAAATGATGCGATTTTTGGACCAGTGAATCCTCAATACGTCACGACCTTAATACTAGAAGATCAAATCGATTGGCTCAAGGAATCACCACAAATTTCAGATCTTGTGCCAAGAACACCAAAAAGAGAAAACTTGAGAAATCCTTCAAATCGAATGTGCTAGAGCTATTGATTCGGCTAAGGATTCATTTAGAATTGTTCTAGCTCACCATAACAATAAGTTTCTCAAGAAATCCGACCCAAAAACTCATCCAAAAAGGAGACCAAAAGTTCCCACGAAAATAGCTCCGAAAATAGAGAAAAAGAGAATTTCGGGATTTAGGGAGAGAGGAAGATCTTGACCACAAAAATGAACCTCATATCATTGATTCAAGAATTCAAGATACATGATTACATGACTAGGAAGCCACCCTCATCCTCCCACTATTTGAGAAGGGTAAGAGATGTCTGCCACACACCCACTACTCTCCTCTTTACAGATAAAGCACTCTCCTAGCACATGAGAAGAAAAACCTAGCAAGGCTAATGGCAAGAGAGGCACCTCTTCCACCAGCCCTACCTCTCCTTATATAGGCCTAGGGGTTGTCCACATGACCACTGTACCCTTGACCTACATAACACTGCCACCTACCATCCGGGGCAAACTTGTCCATCTCTCTCCTCGTCGCCCGAACACCCTCGGAACACTATTTGAAGGATTTCTCAAGTTTCCTCTTTTTGGTGTTCTTAGCACAAGATCTGAAATTCGTGATGATTCCTTGAGCCAATCGATTTGATCTTCTAGGATTAGGGTTGTGATGTGTTGAGGATTCACTTGTCCAAAAATCACATCATTTGGAGTTTGTATGATTAGTTTTTAAACAAGTTTTTGCCTAATCTCGAAACCTTTTCCTGTTCTGTCGGGGTCAATGGGCACTACCGACTACCGGGACCGGCACCACCGGTGGGTCATCCGAACCCCGCACCGGCACTGCTGATGGATTCTGTCTGCTGTTTTTGAGACTCCCTTGCCGACACTGCCGATGGGTCTTACCGGCACTGCCGATGGTGCCAATCGGCACTGCCGATGGTAGTCTAGTAAGGTGACTTGTGTGCACTTCTTTCACTGATTCAAGGCTTTGTTGTTCCCTTTTGTTTCTGCTGTGTTCTGTTGCTATAGTTGATCACTCCTAGGGTTAGCACATCACAAGTTGGTGTGTGTGGCCTTGGTGATCGGTTTAGAGATTGGCTTGGATTGTAATTAGGACATAGGCCAAGTTCTTGTGAAGAATTTTTTATTGGCTCCCATTCACCCCCCTTCTGGTCGCCTTCTCAGTCCTTCAATTGGTATCAGAGCTGGTTTGATCACTAGTTGACCTTCACCGGCTTTGTGATCCGATGGCGACAAGGAGAAGCGTGCGGTCAAGCTTTGGATGTTTCATGGAGAGGACTTTCCCTACTAGAAGTCATGGACCAAGGCTTATCTCTTAAGCCAAGGACGTGCAATTTGGGAGATTGTGGAGCAGGACTACGCCATACCGGACGACCTCAACACCACGCCAGTAGGTGAGTTAACCAGGTATGAAAACCACTCCAAAGCTGTCAATATCCTGCTTTCTACTCTGGGTAGGAATGAACATGACCGTGTTGCTCATCTTGATACTGCACATGCCATTTGGGCAAAGCTTTGCACATACCATGAGGGTACCAATCAAGTCAAGTCTATGTGTAAGGATTCTTACAATAGACAGTACCAAATTTCGTAGGTTTGAGGCCATTGTGTGCAACTTGCAGGCTTGTGGTAACCTTATGTACAATGATAATGATAGAGCTAAGCAATTGTTGTACTCACTTGATGAAAATGCTTGGAGGGTTAAGATTGCAGCACTAGAAGAAAGTGCTGATTTCAATACCCTGGACTATGAGCAGCTGTATAGCAAGCTAAAATCTCATGAACTGTCTAGGAAGTCTCGTCCTAATCTTGCTAATCCTGCTTCTAGCATGGCTTTGCTTTCTAGCTCTCAAAAGGGTAGTCATAGTGGTGCTTCTTATGAAACTAACCTCTCACTGGACAAGTCTTCTTTGGAGTTTGCTTTGTCTTCTCTTGTTGCAGCTTTCGATGAACAGATGGAGTGCATTCCTGACGAGGAGCTGTCCTTGCTCACAAGGAAGTTCAGGAAGTTATACAACAACCAGAAGGAGACAAGAGGAGGTGGTTCAAGAACCTGCTTAAAGTGTAGTGACCCTGGACACTTCATCGCTGACTGCCCCAAGAAGAAGAAGAAGAAGTCTGGGTACCATGACAACAACACTGAAGATTTCAAGCAAAAGAAGAACCGCTTCTACAAGAAAGGCAGGAACTCCAAGAAGTTCACCAAGGCCATTGCATGCGCCTGCGTTGCCACCTTGAGCGATGTCGACCTCACATCAAGTGAAGGCCTTACAAGCTCTGAGGAGGATGTTGAGAAGCCACGAGTCAAGAGGAAAGATGACTTCACCGGGCTTTGCTTCATGGCAAAGAACGACCACGACACTGACTCTGGCTCCGACTCCGACACAAGCGAGGTACCTCCCACTCTTGATGAGCTCTCTTCTGAACTTGATCATTTGCGTGATATTTTTCTCATGCAAGATGATAAGCTTCACAACGCTGTACGTGAGAGTAGAGAGCTTAAGTCTAAATTGGAGAGTGCTTAGTATGAGATCACTTCGCTTAGGTCTAAGCTTGCTAAAGATGACATTGTTGCTGAGTGTGAGTCTTGTCAAGTTCTGATGAATGATCATGCACAGAGGGAAAGTGTGCATGCTCAAGTTGCCAGACAGCTTGAGAGTGCCCTTAAAGAGCTTGATGAATTCAAGGCTAGACCAACTCTTTTGGGTGCATGCAGAAGTGCCCCAAGCTCACTAGTGAGTTGGAAGCTCAAACCCTCAAGGTCAAAGAGCTCGAGTCCAAGCTGTTAAATAAAACTCGCTCTAAAGTTCTCCCACCACCATGTGAAGTGTGTGTCTCCCTTAAGGACAAGCTTGTAATCACTAGGGAGGAAAACAAACTCATAGTCCCACAAAATGACTATCTTGTTTCTAGGCTCCAAAGAACCCTAGTGAGTAAGGAGAAGATTGAGACTGACTTGGCAAGAGTCAAAGAAAGTGCTAGTAGGTCAACCTACAACTTGGGCTTGGGATTTGAGAGGTGTGAAAAAGAGAGTGAAAATGTGTGTAAGTTTGTGCCTAGCTCTAGGTACAAGGATGAGGAACAATCCATCAAACCCACTGACACATACTATCCACCTAACCCCAATCCTTTCTTCAACCCAAAGCAAGCTGAGAAGCCAAAACCCAAACCCACTCTGCAAGCTAAGCCTAAACATTAGAGTGTCTACATTTGCATGTTCTGTGGTCGTAAGGGTCACTTGGATGAGTACTGTTATAGGCGTAAGAGGATTGAGAGGATGCAAGCTGAGTTAACTAGGAATGTGCATCATGGTGATTTTGATGGTTTTTAGCCTCGCTCTTTTTCTCGTGCTTATCGTGGACAGGGTCATTCCTCATATGGCTTTGATTCACAAAACAGAGGCTTTACGCAGCAGCGCTTTGGCGCCCCACATTTTCTCCATCATGGTGAGCGTTGCTTGCATGGATTTGGCTTTCACATATATGATTTTTAACCTCACAACCCCAGGTTTGAGTCGAGACGCTTTGACAGGCCACATTTTCCCCATCATGGTTCTCATCCGATGCGTTCGAATGATAATGTGCAAAGAATTGTGATGACTACTACTGGTCGTATGGTGAAGTGCTGGATTCCCAAATGCTTTTTGACTAACCCTAGCACTGAGCGATCGACTTTTCCTTCTTGTTCTTTGTAAGCAGTAGGTGGAGGCTTGGAGAACAAGTGGCTAATGACTGGAGATGCAAAGTGGTTCTCCAGCCTGACTCCCTTGAATCGTCGGGAGTATGTGACCTTTGGAGATGACAAGAGAGGGAGAGTGAAGGCAAGAGGAGCGGTAAAGGTAAATGAAAAATTCACTCTCAAGGATGTTGGTTTGGTTGAGCATCTCAAGTATAATCTCCTCTCTGTCTCTCAGTTGCTTGATGTTGGTTTGGAAGTACGCTTTAAGAAAAATGCTTCTTGTGTTCTTGATTCGAATGCCTCTTTCGGTTGTGAGATTTCTAGCATTGGGAAAGTTTTTCAGGCAGATTTTGCTGGTTCTCCTGGTTCTCACAAGTGCTTGTTTGCTCAATCTTCTTCTGAGCTCTGAAAATGGCACAGGAGACTAGGTCACATGAGCTTTGACTTGATTTGTCACTTGAGTGGCCTAGGCTTGATCCAAGGATTGCCTAAGCTCAAATTTAATAAGGATTTGGTTTGTGGTCCTTGTCGTCATGGGAAAATGATTGCCGTTTCTCATCCACCAATTAATTTGGTGATGACTGAACGCCTTGGAGAGTTGCTTCACATGGACATTATTGGTCCTTCTCGGATTCATTCGGCGGGTGGGAAGTGGTATGTTCTTGTGATTGTTGATGACTACTCTCGCTACTCTTGGGTTTACTTTCTTGAGAGCAAGGATGAAGTGTTTTATCACTTTTGGAGCTTAGCTTTGAGGTTATTCAAGGAACTTCCTGGTGCATTACGAGCAATTCACAGTGATAATGGCACCGAGTTCGAGAACTCCTCTTTTGATGCTTTCTGTTTTGAGCATGGTATTGAGCATCAATTTTTAGCACCTCGTGTCCCTCAGCAAAATGGTGTGGTCGGAAGAAAGAACAGAACTTTGGTGGAAATGGTCCGGACGATGCTCGATGAGCATAGGACTCCGAGGTGGTTCTGGGCTGAGGCCGTTAGCACTGCTTGCTATGTTTCCAATCGGGTTTTCTTGTGCTCAATTCTTAATGTGACTTCCTATGAGCTACGTTTTGGGAGGAAGCCATCTGTTTTTTATTTGCGCGCCTTTGGTTGCAAGTGCTACATTCTCAAGCGTGACAATTTTGATAAGTTTGAGTCGGGATCTTCTGATGGAATCTTACATGGCTACACCCTTCATGGACATTCTTACAGAGTTTTAAATTTGGAAACTAACACCATCGTAGAGTCTTGCGATGTAACCTTTGATGAATCAAACTCTTATGGAAGCAATATGGTTGAGACTACAGGTAACAGGGAGATGGAGGAGAGTATCTTTGTAGAATAGGACCTACGCTCTAAGAGAGAGGCTCCTCACCACATTCAGCGTTTGATGAGGACATCACTTCTATGGATACACACAACACTCCTTCAATTTTGGACTTGCAAGGTCCAATGACTAGAGCTCGTGCACGACGACTAAATTTAGAGGTGAGCTCATTCCTACGTTCTTCGCTATATGTTACTTTTGAGAATGGTTTGCTACCCAATGATTATTTTATGATTAGAAACCATGGAGAGGACCAGGAGATGATGGGAGAAGGATTTGGGAACGTGGAGGACCAGCAAGGGCTTGGAAGCCAAGGTGGAGGCCCAATCAAAACCGACTTCGAGTCTGTTTCGGGGCCCAGGACCAGTCTGCACTAAAATAGTCGCCCAGGATGGATACGGACTCGGATTTGGACGTTCTACATATGCACGGAAAGATAAGGAGAAGACCTTTCCAATGCGGCCAGCCTCATATCAAAATTCATCCAGAGTCATCGGAAATCATCAAAACAAGAGAGAGTTCAGAATCTGTGTCGGTGCTGTGTCGCCTATTTTTGGCCTTTGGGCTTTGTATCTAGTTGAGCCCAATTAGGGGCGCGTCCAGAGAGTCTTGCATGACCATAGGGTATTTATATACAGCCGCCGCCGCACCATTAGGGTTCGGGTTTTGCTTAGATCAATTCTGTTCATAAACAGTTTCGCCGTTCATCGGTTTGTGAGACCCCAACTTTGAGAGTTTAATCATACATCTGCAATTGTGTTGCATTCTTCGTTGTTCTTGTTTGTGTTCTTGATTCGCAGGCAGGGATTAGCCTTCTCGGCGAGATCAATCGTCTTTGGACGGTTGATAACCAGAGGAGACGTCGTGCTGCGATTGCGGGGTTTAGAACGTGTTGTTCTGAAGCCGGATCGATTTGTGTGTCGCCTCCGACCAAATCAACTTACCATGAAACTTTCGGAAGATCGGGAACCCTTGTCGACATCATGTGGTAATCAGAGCTACCATCAAATCAGAGTTATGTGGTGCTATAATTTTCACTAAAATTGATTTGCGTAGTGGCTATCATCAAATTAGAATGAAACTTGGAGATGAATGGAAAACAGCTTTCAAAACCAAATTCGGGTTGTATGAGTGGTTAGTAATGCCTTTTGGATTAACTAATGCACCCAGTACTTCCATGCGTTTGATGAATGAGGTTTTAAGACCTTTTATTGGCAAATTTGTGGTTGTTTACTTTGATGATATCTTGATTTATAGCAAATCCATGGATGATCATATGATTCATTTGCGTGCTGTTTTTGATGCTTTGCGAGTTGCACGTTAATTTGGTAACCTGGAGAAGTGCACCTTTTGCACGGATCAAGTCTCTTTTCTTGGCTAGGTTGTAACTCCACAGGGAATTGAGGTGGATGAGGCGAAGATTGAAGCCATAAAGAGCTGGCCTGTACCAAAAACTGTCACACAGGTGACGAGTTTTCTTGGTCTTGCAGGTTTCTACCGCCGCTTTATCAAAGATTTCAGCACCATTGCTGCACCATTGCATGAGTTGACAAAGAAGGGCGTTGACTTCCATTTTGGTAAGGTACATCATGAGTCTTTTGATGCTTTGAAGGACAAACTTACACATGCACCATTGCTGCAATTGCCCAATTTTGATAAGACTTTTGAGCTTGAATGTGATGCTAGTGGTATAGGCATTGGTGGTGTTTTGATGCAAGATGGTAAACCTCTTGCATACTTTAGTGAGAAAATTACTGGGCCTGTTTTAAATTATTCCACGTATGATAAGGAACTATATGCACTTGTACGTTCTTTAGAGACGTGGCGTCATTATTTGTTGCCCAAAGAATTTGTTATTCATTCTGATCATGAATCACTTAAGTATATTCGTTCTCAATGCAATTTGAACCGTAGACATGCTAAATGGGTTGAGTTTATTGAGTCTTTTCCTTATATTATTAAACATAAGAAAGGGAAGGATAATGTGATTGCTGATGCTTTATCTAGGCGATATACTTTGTTGTCTCAACTTGATTGTAGAATTTTTGGACTTGAGGCAATTAAAGAACAATATATTGCTGATGTTGATTTTAAAGATGTATTGCTGCACTGTAAAGAAGGTCGTGCTTGGAACAAATTTGTGTTGAATGATGGTTTCTTGTTTAGAGCTAACCGCCTTCTCGGCAATTGTGTTGCATTCTTCGTTGTTCTTGCTTGTGTTCTTGATTCACAGGCAGGGATCAGCCTTCTCGGCGAGGTCAATCGTCTTTGAACGATTGATAACCAGAGGAGACGTCGTGCTGCGATTGCGGGGTTTATAACGTGCTGTTCTGAAGCCGGATCGATTTGTGTGTCGCCTCCGACCAAATCAACTTACCAAGAACCTTTCGGAAGATCGGGAACCTTTGTTCACATCAAGTGGTATCAGAGCTTTAGGTGCACCGGCAGGTTCGCACTACCCTTTATTTTTGTTTTCGTGTTCTTCCTATCGTCCACAGAAAAGCCAAAAAAAAATTTCCCGTCCATAACCACGTGTTTAGCCTTTGCATATTTCAATTTCAGAGTCTGTAGTGTTGAGTTTGTGTCCTAGTTCTTGTTTACTCGCTGGTTTAGTTTGTGTTTTTGTTGTCAGTAGTGTTTTCTTTGCAATCCTAGCCGCCATCCCTTCGACCACCCTCGGTTTTGTCGGCTTTGTGTGCTAGGGTTGATTGATCAACACGTCCACTCTAATCCCACCCTAAACCCACCCTCACCACCTCAGACCAATTTTCACAAATTTCACTTTCCGCTGCATCCACCCCGCCAAAGAAATCTCTACCCGACCCTAAACCCGACTCGGGTTTTACTCAAACCCCGGGTTTCTTCATAACCGATTCCGACACCCCTTCGGTAAAACGGCCATAACTTTTCGCTCGTTTGTCCGTTTTGGCTGAAATTTTTATAGGAGATTCTTAACAAATAGTTAAGCATACCCACACTGGCTATGACCTGTGTGCCCTCGTCAAAAAATTAAAAAAAAATCGGGAAGATAAAGAAAAAATTCATTCAAGTTGAAACTCGATGTTTTCTGAAACTTCAAGATTTTCTGTAGGTCACGTCCTAGCTCGGTTTGAGCTGAAATGTTTTGTGGTTTCTCCCCGCTTGCTAGTGAGTTGGAAACAAAAATCAAAAAAATAAAATAAAATAAAGAAATTTGGAATTCCTACTAGTGCTCCATCTAGCCCCCTGGAATTTCTGAGTTTGGCTATTTTACACTTAGCCCCCTGTTATCGACTGTGTGCCTTTGTCTTCTTGTTTCTTCTTTGCTATCACAACTGTTCTAGGACATAGTTAGACCAGCAACTAGGGACAAGTTACTTGGGCACTTATTCAGCTTTACTATCTGTTTTTGATTTTTGTGCCACTCACATATATATATTTGGCCTTCCTAGCTTTACAAACTTCTTCTGGATAGCACATAGGTTATTTTGTAACCCTTTCAATCGTGGAACACACCTCCCTGGTATCCTTTGCTTTGTTGTTTTCAGAACTTTGTAAGAGCTTGCAAAAAGCTTCCTTTTGCCGTGTTGAGAGGCACCACTGCTTAGTAGTTTTGTAGGGATAACCTTCACTTTTTGTTTCCTGTTTTGGTGTTTCTGATGTCAGGAAGCGATGGAGAGGGTGCTTCACCCTCAAAATTTGATGAGTGCGTGAGCCAAAGTCAGCTACAGAAGGCTTTGCAGGCGGCTCAGAGTGATTTGGCAGAGACGATCACCAGGGCCGTCACCGACGCCGTCACCAAGCTTCACTTGGGAGAAAGCATTGAGCGGTTGGATAAGCGAGTCTCGAAGCTAACCGATCAGGTTGTCGAATTGGAGACCGCTCACAAGACCAACAACAACAACACCAACACCAACACCAACAACGACGTTGAAGACGATCATGATGAAACAACGATGTATAAGGCTGATGGCACCGTCGATAGGTCAGCTACAAGGACCGCAAGGTTACGAATTCATTTGCAACATAACCCTCAAGGTATGGGTGATTTCCACAACCACAACCGTCGCACACAAGGTAACCATGCTCCAGATGACCCGTATGCTAAAATTAAGTTTTCAATTCCTTCGTTTTCGGGTCAGTACGATGGTGATGCTTACCTTGATTCGGAAATGACGGTAGAACAAAAATTTAATGCCCACCTTGTTCCTAAACAACATATAGTTAGACAAGCCACTAGTGAGTTTAAGGACTTTGCTATTGTTTGGTGGAGTGGTCTAGCTGCTGAAACCGATTTGCCTACTACTTGGGAAGAACTTAAGGTAGAAATGTGTGATCGTTTTGTTCCTCCTTCTTTTTATAGAGAGATTCGTAATAAACTGCAGCGTTTAGACCAAGGAGATAAAACTGTTCAGGAGTATTTTAGTGAGCTTCAGAAGGTTTGATTCGTTGTACTGTGGTTGAAAAAGTAGAGGATCAGATTTGCCGCTTTTATTCTGGTTTGAGAAAAGAAATTCAGGACATCCTTGATTATAAAGAATTTTATACCCTCAACCAGTGTTTCCAGTATGCTATGCTTGCAGAGAAAGAATCACAGGGACTTTTCCAGGCTTTTGAGGAGTACAGCAAGTCCAGAAATTTCTACCCACCATGGCCGATGGGGACTTCAGGGCTGCCCAAGCCATCTTTCCGGCCGCCCCCACCAGCTAGTGTTGTTTCTGCAGCACCAAGATCAGCCCCTGCCCCTTCTACGCGCTTAGGTAAAAATTCTGTGCAGGTACCGGCTAGTAGTGCCTCCTCTATTGCTTCAACGGGACGCACTACAGGGATTCAGTGCCACCGCTGCCATGGTCTTGGCCATGTGCAGAAAGATTGCCCAAGTAGGCGGGCATATGTGGCGACAGATGATGGCGGTTACATGAGCACCTCCGATGTGGAGGATGAGGAGGAGGATGTCGCTGCCACCAGCGGTGACCTCGTCCTTGGAGGCGGAGATACCACGGGCTACATGAATATTATTGTGCAGCATGTGCTTAGCACACAAATCCAGCAGCCCGAGATGATGCAGCGACATAACTTGTTCCAGATTTTCTTTGTCATCAAGAACCATCCAGCACGAGTCATCATTGATGGAGGAAGCTGCAACAATTTGGTGAGTTCTGATGTGGTTAAGAAGCTTGATTTGACCACACGCCCACATCCACATCCATACTACATTCAGTGGTTAAATGACTCTAGAAAAGCTAAGGTAATACAAACTTGCAGAGTTCCTTTTTCCATTGGTTCCTATGTGGATTCTGTTGATTGTGATATTGTACCCATGCAAGCTCGTTCACCTTTATTGGGTAGACCTTGGGAATTTGATAATGATGCTGTACACCATGGTAAAAGTAATAAGTACACTTTTATGCATAAAGGAACTAAAATTACTTTGTTACCAATGATCCCTGCTGAAATTGTACAAGCTGATTTAGAACGAGCTGCTAGTTTGAAAAATAAAAGCCCTGAAATTCAGCAACCTATTAATTCTGATTCTGCACCAAGTAATGTTAATGATTCTTCAAGTTCTAAGGGTGCTGGAATTAAATTACAAGGTCGTTCATGTCTTGCCATAAAATCTGAGTTTGTTGAAATTTCTGCTTATGATATTTGCTATGCTTTGATATGCAAACAAGCCTTGTTTTCGCTTGGTGATATTGCTTCTAGTGCTTTGCCTCCTGCTGTCACTAACCTTTTGCAGCAGTATGAGGATGTTTTCCTAGCTGAGATACCCCCGGGATTGCCACCTTTGAGAGGGATTGAGCATCAAATTGATTTGATTCCTGATGCTACTTTACCAAACCGTGCTGCTTATAGGACCAACCCTGAGGAGACTAAGGAGATACAACAACAAGTCCAAGACCTTTTGGATCGTGGGTATGTTTGTCAATCACTTAGTCCTTGTGCTGTTCCTGTACTTTTGGTTCCTAAGAAAGATGGTTCTTGGCGTATGTGTGTAGATTGTAGAGCCATTAATAACATTACTATTAGGTATCGTCATCCTATTCCTAGGCTAGACGACATGCTTGATGAGTTATGTTGTGCTATAATTTTCACTAAAATTGATTTGCGTAGTGGCTACCATAATATTAGAATGAAACTTGGAGATGAATGGAAAACAGCTTTTAAAACCAAATTCGGGATGTATGAGTGGTTAGTAATGCCTTTGGGTTAACTAATGCACCCAGTACTTTCATGCGTTTGATGAATGAGGTTTTAAGACCTTTTATTGGCAAATTTGTGGTTGTTTACTTTGATGATATCTTGATTTATAGCAAATCCATGGATGATCATATGATTCATTTGCGTGCTGTTTTTGATGCTTTACGAGTTGCACGTTTATTTGGTAACCTTGAGAAGTGCACCTTTTGCACAGATCGAGTCTCTTTTCTTGGCTATGTTGTGACTCCACAGGGAATTGAGGTGGATGAGGCGAAGATTGAAGCCATAAAGAGCTGGCCTGTACCAAAAACTATCACATAGGTGAGGAGTTTTCTTGGTCTTGCAGGTTTCTACCGCCGCTTTGTCAAAGATTTCAGCACCATTGCTGCACCATTGCATGAGTTGACAAAGAAGGGCGTTGACTTCTATTTTGGTAAGGTACATCATGAGTCTTTTGATGCTTTGAAGGACAAACTTACACATGCATCATTGCTGCAATTACCCAATTTTGATAAGACTTTTGAGCTTGAATGTGATGCTAGTGGTATAGGCATTGGTGGTGTTTTGATGCAAGATGGTAAACCTGTTGCATACTTTAGTGAGAAAATTACTGGGCCTGTTTTGAATTATTCCACATATGATAAGGAACTATATGCACTTGTACGTTCTTTAGAGACGTGGCGTAATTATTTGTTGCCCAAAGAATTTGTTATTCATTCTGATCATGAATCACTTAAGTATATTCGTTCTCAATGCAATTTGAACTGTAGACATGCTAAATGGGTTGAGTTTATTGAGTCTTTTCCTTATATTATTAAACATAAGAAAGGGAAGGATAATGTGATTGCTGATGCTTTATCTAGGCGATATACTTTGTTGTCTCAACTTGATTGTAGAATTTTTGGACTTGAGGCAATTAAAGAACAATATGTTGCTGATGTTGATTTTAAAGATGTATTGCTGCACTGTAAAGAAGGTCGTGCTTGGAACAAATGTGTTGAATGATGGTTTCTTGTTTAGAGCTAACCGCCTACGCATTCCAGTTGGTTCTGTTCGTCTTTTGTTGTTGCAGGAAGCGCATGAAGGTGGATTGATGGGTCATTTTGGTGCTAAGAAGATGGAGGATATTTTGGCCACACACTTCTTTTGGCCAAGGATGAGGAAAGATATTGAACGTTTTGTTGCTCGCTGCACTACATGTCAAAAAGTTAAGTCTCGATTGAATTCACATGGTTTATACATGCCACTTCCTGTTCCTTCTATTCCTTGGGCGGATATTTCTATGGACTTTGTTTTAGGACTGCCTAGGACTAAGAGGGGGAGCGATAGCATTTTTGTTGTTGTGGATCGTTTTTCCAAGGTGGCACACTTTATACCATGTCATAAAACTGATGATGCTAGTTATATTGCTGATCTCTTTTTCAAAGAAATTATACGTTTGCATGGTATGCCTTCTACTATTGTTTCAGATCGTGATGCAAAATTCTTGAGTCATTTTTCGTGCATGCTTTGGAATAAGTTGGGTACAAAGTTGCTATTTTCTACAACTTGTCATCCACAAACTGATGGACAAACTGAGGTTGTGAACCGCACTTTGGGCACTATGTTACGAGTTATTTTGAAGAAAAATTTGAAGCAATGGGAAGAATGCTTGCCTCATGTTGAGTTTGCTTATAATCGGGCAACACATTCTACTACCAAGGTAAGTCCCTTCAAGGTAGTGTATGGTTTTGATCCCCGAACTCAACTTGATATACTTCCTCTACCTATTAATGAGAGAGTTCATGTTGATGATAAGGAGCATGCTGAATTTATTTTGCAAATGCATGAGACCACTAGACTTAGCATTGAAAAGATGAATGAAAAATATAAAATTGCTGGTAGTAAAGGTAGAAAGGAAGTAAAGCTTGATGTAGGAGATTTAGTGTGGTTACACTTAAGGAAGGATAGATTTCCAGAATTTAGAAAGTCTAAGCTAATGCCTAGAGCTGATGGTCCATTTAAAATAATGGAGAAAATTAATGATAATGCATACAAACTTGAATTGCCTCCCGAGTTCGAGGTTAGTCCTACTTTTAATATTTCAGATTTGAAACCATACTTGGGAGAAGAGGATGAGCTTGAGTCAAGAACGACTCCACTTCAAGAGGGGGAGGATGATGATAACATCACTCCTATGGATACACACAACACTCTTCCAATTCTGGACTTGCAAGGTCCAATGACTAGAGCTCGTGCACGACGACTAAATTTTGAGGTGAGCTCGTTCCTACGTTCTTCGCTATATGTTACTTTTTAGAATGGTTTGCTACCTAATGATTATTTTATGATTAGAAACCATGGAGACGACCAGGAGATGATGGGAGAAGGAGTCGGGAAGGTCGAGGACTATCAAGGGCTTGGAAGCCAAAGTGGAGGCCCAATCAAAACCGACTTCGAGTCTGTTTCGGGTCCCAGGACTAGTCTGCACTAAAACAGTCACCCAGGACGCATACAAACTCGGATTTGGACGTTCTACATATGCACGGAAAGATAAGGAGAAGACCTTTCCAATGCCATTGGCCTCATGTCAAAATTCATCCGGAATCATCGGGAATCGTCGAAACAAGAGAGAGTCCAGAATCTGTGTTGGTGCTACGTCGCCTATTTTTGGCCTTTGGGCTTTGTATTTAGATGAGCCCAATTAGGGGCACGTACAGAGGATCTTGCACGACCCTAGGGTCTTTATATACAGCTGCCGCCGCACCATTAGGGTTCGGATTTTGCTTATATTAATTCTGTTCATAAACAATATCGTCGTGCATCGGTTTGTCTAGCTCTTGGAGCTTATGCCTTGCTATCTGCTTTTGATCTCTGCATGATTATGAGCTATTGCTTTTACACTTCATAGCTATATGATTACGATTAGCAAAGTTAAATGCTTGTTTGCATAATAGTTGAAGCTCCTTAGGTTTGCATTTTCATTCATGGCATGTTTGTTCACTTGCCTTTTTGATGAGTTCATTGCCAAAGGGGGAGAAATAAGTGCCTAAGGGGAGGGATTGTTGGGTCATGCAAATAATGCTAAGTAATTTAAAATGGCCCATTTTGCATTCATGTCAACTACCATAAGTTGAGGGGGAGCATCCCATTGCTTTGAGCGTTTCTTGAGTTTTTTGTGATCGTTGCGCTTTGTTTGCCAACTCTTGGTCCTTGTGATCCTGCTTATGCTAGATGGATTTCTTTCACCTTTTCTTTGGGTTGGAGCCATTTGGATGTGCTTTTTTGAGTTCACATTTCAAACTCTTTTATCAATTCTATTCTTTATACATTTGGTGTTGTCAGTGTACTCATCAAGGGGGAGATTGAGAAACCATGTGAATATGAGCTATGGTTTGCAATATGTGATGAGTAATTGACTTCAGCTTGTTGGTGTTTGAGTTGAAATACGGGGATTTGAGGATTGCATGGGTTTGTGCATGTCGATGTTTTCACTAACTGGAGTTGGTGGAGGTGTTGGAGAAGTTGCAGGAGTTTGGAAGTGTATTTGCTTGTCTCATGATGTGTAGGTCACTAAAGTCGACTTGGCGGTCAACAGCGAGAGGATTAGGCACAAGTAGGACACTTGAGGCTAGACGATCAGGAGGCCGGGTGGAGTCAAGGGTGATCCATACCGTACACATGGAGAGGCAAGAAGCACGGACGGTTTCACGGTTGAGCCTCAAAACCGTGGTGATGATGAAGACGGCGTGTTGATCAAGTCAAGGCGAGCGGGATGCCGGTGCAAGTGACAAGGGGGCCCGATGGACAGGGACCGGGAGAGATTTGTCGGTGGTCAGGATCGCGGTACAAGGTGACACGCGTCAACATCGAGAAGTTGCGCTTTGAGAAGCGTGCAAGGCGGTTTCCCGGTTTGGGCCGCAAAACTGGTGGTAGTGGTTGGTGGTGCACGTGGCATCATCATGGAGCTTGCTTCAAGGCGAAGCAAAGTCGGGAAGGGCTCGAGGTCGTTCGGGCAACGAGAGAGATGACAAGTTTGCCCCTAGTGGTTGGTGGCAATGTTATGTAGGTCAAGGGTAGAGTGGTCATGTGGACAACAACTAGGCCTATATAAAGAGAGGTGTGGCTGGTACGAGTGATGTCTCTCTTGCCATTAGCCTTGCTAGTTTTTTCTTCTCATGTGCTAGGAGAGTGTTTTATCTATAAGGAGCAGAGTAGTGGGTGTGTGGCAGACATCTCTTACCCTTCTCAAATAGTGTGAGGATGAGGATGGCTTCCTAGCCATGTAATCATGTATCTCAAATTCTTGAATCAATGATATGAGATTCATTTTTATGGTCAAGATCTTCCTCTCTCCCTAAATCCTGAATTTCTCCTTTTCTCTATTTTTGGTGCTATTTTCGTGGGAATTTTTTGTCTCCTTTTTGGATGACTTTTTGGGTCGGATTTCTTGAGAAACTTGTTGCTATGATGAGCTAGAACAATCCTATATGGATCCTTGACCGAATCAATAGCTCTAGCACCTTCAATTTGAAGGATTTCTCAAGTTTCCTCTTTTTGGTGTTCTTGGCACAAGATTTGAAATTCGTCATGATTCCTTGAGCCAATCAATTTTATCTTCTAGGATTAGGGTCACGATGTGTTGAGGATTCACTGGTCCAAAAATCGCATCATTTGGAGTTCGTTTGATTAGTTTTTGACCAAGTTTTTGCCTAATCCTGAAACCTTTTCCTGTTCTGTTAGGGTCAATCGGCACTGCCGACAATCAGGACCGGCACTGCCGGTGGGTCATCCGAACCCCGCATCGGTACTGCCGATGGACAGACCGGCACTGCCGATGTATTATGTCTGCTGTTTTTGAGACTTCCTCACCGGCACTACCGATGGGTCTTACCGTAACTGCCGATGGTGCCAATCAGCACTGCCAATGGCTTTGATCGGCACTGCCGATGGTAGTCCAGTAAGGTGACTTATGTGCGCTTCTTTCACTGATTCAAGTCTTTGCTATTCTCTTTTGTTTCCGCTATGTTCCGTTGTTGTAGTTGATCACTCCTTGGGTTAGCACATCACAAGTCGGTGTGTGTGGCCTTGGTGATCGGTTTAGAGGTTGGCTTGGGTTGTAATTGGGACATAGTCCAAGTTCTTGTGAAGAATTTTTTATTGGCTCCCATTCACCCCCCCCCCCTCTGGTCGCCTTCTCGGTCCTTCACCTTCACGACTTTGCTTCGCCTCGAAGCAACCTCCGTGATGGTGCAACGTGCACCACCAACCACCGCCACCGTTTTTGAGGCCAAAACCAGGAAACCGCCTTGCACGCTTCTCAAAGTGTGACGTCTCAATCTTGACGCGTGTCACCTCGTCCTGTGATCCTCATCGTCGGCAAGTCTCTCCCGCCTCCTGTCCATTGGAAGCCTCTACTTGCACCAACGCCCGATCACCTTTAACTTGGTCAACCCCGCCGTCTTGATCACCACCCATGGTTTTGAGGTTCAACCACGAAACCATCCATGCTTCTTGCCTCTCCATGTGTACGGTGTGGATCACCCTTGACTTCACCAGACCTCCTGATCGTCTGGCGCCAAGTCTCCTACTTGTGCCCGATCCTCTTGCCGTTGACAGCCAAGTTGCCTTCAGTGACCTACACATCATGAGACAAGCAAACACATTTCCCATCTGCTGCAAACTCTCCAACATCCTCACCAACTCTGGTTAGTCAAAACCATGATATGCACAAACTCATGCAATCCCCAGATTCCCGCATTTCAACTCAAACACAAATTCCGCCAAAGTCAATTACTCATCACATATTGCAAACCATGGCACATATCCACATGATTTCTCAAATAGTCCCCCACGCAAACTACAACTACATCCAAAATCTATCACACCACCCCCAACGAACTGGTCCAGGTGCAACTCTGAACCCTATCAGCTTCATCAACAACATTCAGTGCCTCAAAGTTCCTTAAGCTAGCCTCAGAGCTAGTTGTAATGTCCTCAGCTCTGATTTCACTATGTACCAAAGGACGAGAAGCTCCGATTTCAGCATAGCGGGCACCTGCGCAGGTCGAAGAACTGCCATGCCTCAACTCATTGAATTGTGCCATGGTTACACAATCATCAATCTCAGGTGGAGCAAACATCTTCCTGTACATTTACTGAGTACAAAGCAACAATATATGTGGAATAGGGAAAATATATGTGGAATTTCACAATGTCACTTCTCTTACCAACCAAAGCTCTTGTGAATTCTCTTCAGATTACAGAGATACAAATGTGTGGTGGTAACAAAAAAAAGTGATGGTTAAGCAAATACAAGACCAAGGTACCGATCATGATGGCTTGTATGTGGAGCTTGGTGGGGAGTATTACCAAGGAAAGCAATCTGAATTCTAGTTGTTGTAAAGTTAAGTAGCAATCCAAACTAGAGATTCAATGCCTAGAGTTGATCACAAGATATGAAAGATGTAACAGATGCAACACTCGCACAAATGAATTTTTAGACTTGATGCAAACAAGGATTATGCTAGAGATGGATGATTCACAAGGAATCTCTTAGCAAAATTGCACCAAAGAAAAATAACAAACTGGTTACACAACTTGATATGAAAATTCAACACTTGTGGATACGAACAATCTGGTTAGTCATTTGTGTGGTGGGAATGTATGAGCCATTTGTCTTTAAGATGCACGAGTAGATTTTACATCGGAGCTTGTTTGAACATGATTCAATGGGCATGAGGCGCAATTATCACTATATGATCATCTAGAGGGTCATATACACACATTGTAAATAAGCAACTCACTCTAGAAACATGCTTGGAAGCATGTAAGGTATCACAATGCAAAGATGCATAAACACAAGGAATGTAAATGCAACAAGTATACAATGCATGATGTGATGCTAGAAGAACAAGAGAAAAAGGCTGCAAACCAAAGTACCAACAACGAGTTGTTCCCTTCTCGAGCTTACTCACAACGGACCATTCTTCAAAGCCTTGAGCACACCATGAACCACCTTCCCAAGCTTCACCCATGTACATTGCTGCAGAATACTTACCTTACTGGTATCCATAGCTATGCCTAAGTTGGAGGGTGACAGGATGACCCACCAATATGGGAACCGACCGAGTCGGCTTGGAGCGCAAGGCAATTAGAGATAGAATTACTATGTTTATCATTGTAGACTACGAGTAGGACTCTTTATGTACCCTAGGCCGACCGGATATATAAGGCAGCAGGAACCCCCCATCGAGGGACACAACATTATACAAAAATACAATCCACAAAACACAGGACATAGGGTTTTTACTCTTATCGAGGGGGCCTGTAACTCGACATCTTGTGTCTTTACCATCTACTTCTTGATCCCGACATAGCCCTATAAATATAATGCCGAGATTAAGTCTCGACAGTTGGAGCGCCTAGGGGACAAGGCACGTCGAGATCCTTCATCGACCTTGATGGCTGAGATTCCAAACATCCAGTATTCGCCGGACTTTAAGATCTCCTTCGATTCGCTCGACTTCTCAGTGGACGACACCGGAAACCTAGGCCGGGTGAACTAAAGATCCGATCCGACCGCATCCAACTCTATGGCATGATCATCGGATTCGACTGATCTGATCCCACCTCTAGTACCACTCGGATCCGGCGAGACTGAGCTACCTACCAAGTACGACTTCACGTCGATCCTGTCCTTTGATGAGGACTCAAATGGTTCTTCTTGCCCATATCCACACGTTGTATACATGGCGCGTGTGGAGGAACATGAGGAAAACCAGCCACCAGCAAACAATGGCGAATCTAATAAACATGGGAAAGCTCCATCGGTTGGGCATCTACCCCACCGACCGAGGGGGTCTCACGGATCTCACGCTATTGTAAGAGAGCTGGACCTCGGAGACTTGGAGATCGAGATGAATGTCGAGAAGGTTTACACCACCCTGTAAAATAACATCACTGGGGCAAGGATGCTACTCAATGGCTTGATGGCCAACGAGGTGTTCAAGACTCCCATGATAAAGAAGGCGGTGGTCATGCTTAATGCTGCCACAATTCAAGACCAGGCTAGGGTTCGACCATCCCAATCGGTGGCTGGCCCAGTTAGGTGGCTTCCTTGCCCCGGTGATGAAAATATCTCAGTGTTTGATATGGTCATCAAATCATCAACTCTCACCACGAAGAGCGAGCCCGTGACAATCTCCGTCACGAGGATGAATGACACGATTAGAAGGATGACCGTCGTCGTGATGACCGCTGAGGAGAGCGACGTTGAGATTCACCACAGAGGAATAACCATGATGACCGACGTCGAAATGATGATCCGGAGCGTCGCAAAGACCACAATGAGGACAACCGACGTCGCCGTCATGATGATGATGTGGGACCCTACCATTGGCGTCGTACACCTTCCACTTCCCGATCGCCCGACAGACAACGCAGATCTTTTTCGCCCAGTGACATCGGGTTCAATAGGATAAAGGCTTTTGCTCTTGAGCTTCGCATCTGCAAATTCCCAAGGAGTTTCAAGCCGATCGCCATCGAAAAATACGATGGTCAGACTAACCCCAAGGAGTGGCTTCAGATCTACAACACTGCTCTTTGGTCCGCAGAAGGAGATACCTTCGTGATGGCCAATTGTCTGTCAGTCTGCCGTGAGCCTGCCATTTGGATTTGGCTCACATCTCTCCTTGAAACGTTGATCAACTCTTGAGGGGAGCTCAACAAACAGTTCATTGAGAACTTCCACGCTACTTAGAACCGGCCGGCCAATCACTTCGACCTCACCCGAGTCAAGCAGAAGCCCGACGAGTCCATGCGCAACTACATCAAGCGTTTTTGTGCCAAGAATACTGAGATCCCTAATGTCCCAGATCAACAGATCATTACCGCCTTCCAAGGAGGGTTGCAGAGTGATGACTTGGTTCGGGAGATCGGTCGGTGATCTGACCGCTCGGGAGTGTTTCGAGATCACTAATAGGTATGCCTCAGGTGAGTCAGCTCTATACAACATCCACGGCAAGGGGAAGAAGAAGTGCCAGGACAAGCCGGAGTCCTCCAAGAAGGACAAGAAATGGAAGACTGACAACTTGGTCACTGCAGTAGACCGATCCAGGAAGAATCCTCGGATGAACCAGCCGACTATGGATGACTTGTTGATTGGCTCGTGCTTATGGCACCCAAAGGGAGACCACAAGGCACAGGATTGCTACAGGCTGAAGGGGTTCACGACTGCTGCGCTCAAGGTGGCTAAGTCAACACCAAGGCAGAACAGCCCAGGCAAGCCTGATGACGACGAGAAGGACGGAGCAGGAGAGTTCCAAGAGCCCCGCAAGGAGGTGAACTTCATCTTCGGAGGGCCTGATGCCTACTCGTCCAACTAAAAGCAAAAGCTAGAACTATGAGATATCAACTCTATAGAACCTGATGTGTACAAGGGTTCCCGATCTTTCGAAAGGTTCTTGGTAAGTTGATTTGGTCGGAGGTGACACACAAATCGATCCGGCTTCAGAACAGCACGTTCTAAACCCTGCAATCGCAGCACGACGTCTCCACTGGTTATCAACTGTCCAAAGATGATTGACCTCGCCGAGAAGGCTAATCCCTGCCTATGAATCAAGAACACAAGCAAGAACAACGAAGAATGCAACACAATTGCAGATGTATGATTAAACTCTCAAAGTTGGGGTCTCACAAACCGATGAACGACGAAACTGTTTATGAACAGAATTGATCTAAGAAAAACCCGAACCCTAATGGTACGGCGGTGGCTGTATATAAAGACCCTAGGGTCGTGCAAGACCCTCTAGACGCGCCCCTAATTGGGCTCAACTAGATACAAAGCCCAAAGGCCAAAAATAGGCGACGCAACACCGACACAGATTCTGGACTCTCTCTTGTTTCGATGATTCCTGATGACTCCGGATGAATTTTGATATGAGGCCAGCGGCATTGGAAAGGTATTCTCATTATCTTTCCGTGCATATGTAGAAAATCTAAATCTAAGTCTGTATACGTCCTGGGCGACTGTTTTAGTGCAGACTGGTCCTGCGCCCCGAAACAGACTTGAAGTCGGTTTTGATTGGGCCTCCACCTTGGCTTCCAAGCCCTTGCTGGTCCTCCATCTTCCCAAATCCTTCTCCCATCATCTCCTGGTCCTCTCCATGGTTTCTAATCATAAAATAATCATTAGGTAGCAAACCATTCTCAAAAGTAACATATAGCGAAGAACGTAGGAACGAGCTCACCTCTAAATTTAGTCGTCGTGCACGAGCTCTAGTCATTGGACCTTGCAAGTCCAGAATTGAAGGAGTGTTGTGTGTATCCATAAAAGTGATGTCCTCATCAGAACCGGCAGCTCCCGAGTACATGAGGTGGTTCGAAGTTCCGATTACTTTTGATCGGTCAGATCATCCCAGGCACCTGCCCAAGCCCGGTCGCTATCCACTTGTGCTCACTACAACTATCCAGGGGGTCAAGTTCAATTGAGTACTCATTGATGGAGGAAGAAGCCTTTACTTGATCATCACGGGAACCCTGATGTGAACAAGGGTTCCCGATCTTCTGAAAGGTTCTTGGTAAGTTGATTTGGTCGGAGGCGACACACAAATTGATCCGGCTTCAGAACAGCACGTTCTAAACCCCGCAATCGCAGCACGACGTCTCCTCTGGTTATCAACCGTCCAAAAGACGATTGACCTCGCCGAGAAGGCTAATCCATGCCTGCGAATCAAGAACACAAGCAAGAACAACGAAGAATGCAACACAATTGCAGATGTATGATTAAACTCTCAAAGTTGGGGTCTCACAAACCGATGAACGGCGAAACTGTTTATGAACAGAATTGATCTAAGCAAAACCCGAACCCTAATGGTGCGGTGGCGACTGTATATAAAGACCCTAGGGTCGTGCAAGACCCTCTGGATGCGCCCCTAATTGGGCTCAACTAGATACAAAGCCCAAAGGCCAAAAATAGGCGACGCAGCACCGACACAGATTCTGGACTCTCTCTTGTTTTGACGATTCCCGATGACTCCGAATGAATTTTGACATGAGGCTGGCGGCATTGGAAAGGCCTTCTCCTTATCTTTCCGTGCATATGTAGAACGTCCAAATCCGAGTCCGTATGCGTCCTGGGCGACTGTTTTAGTACAGACTGGTCCTGGGCCCCGAAACAGACTCGAAGTCGGTTTTGATTGGGCCTCCACTTTCGCTTCCAAGCCCTTGCTGGTCCTCCACGTTCCCAACTCCTTCTCCCATCATCTCCTCGTCCTCTCCATGGTTTCTAATCATAAAATAATCATTAGGTAGCAAACCATTCTCAAAGGTAACATATAGCGAAGCACGTAGTAACGAGCTCACCTCTAAATTTAGTCATCGTACACGAGCTCTAGTCATTGGACCTTGCAAGTCCAGATTTGGAGGAGTGTTGTGTTTATCCATAGGAGTGATGTCCTCATCATCCTCCCCCTCTTGAAGTGGAGTCGTCCTCGACTCGAGCTCATCCTCTTCTCCCAAGTATGGTTTCAAATCTGAAATGTTAAAAGTAGGACTAACCCCGAACTCGGGAGGCAACTCAAGTTTGTATGCATTATCATTAATCTTCTCTATTATTTTGAATGGACCATCAGCTCTAGGCATTAGTTTAGACTTTCTCAATTCTGGAAACCTATCCTTCCTTAAGTGTAACCACACTAAATCTCCTACATCAAGCTTTACTTCCTTTCTACCCTTACTACCAGCAAGTTTATACTTTTCATTCATCTTTTCAATGCTAAGTCTAGTGGTCTCATGCATTTGCAAAATAAATTCAGCACGCTCCTTAGCATCAACATGAACTCTCTCATTAATAGGTAGACGAAGTATATCAAGTGGAGTACGAGGATCAAAACCATACACTACCTTGAAGGGACTTACCTTGGTAGTAGAATGTGTTGCCCGATTATAAGCAAACTCAGCATAAGGCAGACATTCTTGCTATTGCTTCAAATTTTTCTTCAAAATAGCTCTCAACATAGTGCCCAAAGTGCGGTTCACAACCTCAGTTTGTCCATCATTTTGTGGATGACAATTTGTAAAAAATAGCAACTTTGTACCCAACTTATTCCAAAGCGTGCGCAAAAAATGACTCAACAATTTTGCATCACGATCTGAAATAATAGTAGAAGGCATACCATGCGAATATATAATTTTTTTGAAAAAGAGGTCAGCAATATAACTAGCATTATCAGTTTTATGACATGGTATAAAGTGTGCCATCTTAGAAAAATGATCCACAATAACAAAAATGCTATCGCTCCCCCTCTTAGTCCTAGGCAGTCCTAAAACAAAGTCCATAGAAATATCCGCCCAAGGAATAGAAGGAACAGGAAGTGACATGTATAAACCATGTGGATTCAATCGAGACTTAGCTTTTTGACATGTAGTGCAGCGAGCAACAAAACGCTCAACATCTTTCCTCATCCCTGGCCAAAAGAAGTGTGTGGCCAAAATATCCTCCGTCTTCTTAGCACCAAAATGACCCATCAATCCACCTCCACGCGCCTCCTACAACAACAAAAGACAAACGGAACCAACTGGAATGCATAGGCGGTTAGCTCTAAATAAGAAACCATCATTCAACACAAATTTGTTCCAAGCACGACCGTCTTTACAGTGCAACAATACATCTTTAAAATCAACATCAGCAACATATTGTTCTTTAATTGCCTCAAGTTCAAAAATTCTACAATCAAGTTGAGACAACAAAGTATATCACCTAGTGATGAGGACATCACCCTTATGGATACACCCAGTACTCCGCCAACCAAAATACAAGTTCATGCGCGACAACTGAATTTACGGGTGAGCTTGTTCCTAATGATTCCTTTATGTGATTTTGAGAATAGATTGCTACCTAATGAATTAATTGTTGTTAGAAACCATGGAGATGATCATGAGATAGCTGGGGAGGTGATTGGAGACGTGATGGGCCAGCAAGGACGTCCAAGCCAAGGTGGAGGCCCAATCAAAACCGACTTCGAGTCTGTTTCGGAGCCCAGAACCAGTCTGCACTAAAACGGATGCCCAGGACGCATACGGACTCGGATTTGGACGTTCTATATATGCCTGGAAAGATAACGAAAGGCCCTTTCCAACCCAACTGGTCCCATGTCAAAATTCGTCCTGAGCCGTCGGCAATCGCAAAAACAATTCGACTTCCAGAATCTGTCCTGGTGCTGCGACACCGTGATGTGGACAAGGGTTCCCGATCTTCCGATAGGTTCTGATAATCTTGATTAAGGCGGAGGCGATACACAAATCGATCCGGCTTCCGAACGACACGTTTTGAACCCCGCAATCGCAGCACAACGTCTCCTCTGGTTATCAACCGTTCAAGAACGATTGACCTCGCCGAGAAGGCTTATCCTTGCCTGCAAATCAAGAACACAAGCAAGAACAAAGAAGAATGCAACTAAATTTGCAAATATACGATGAATCTCACAAGTTGGGGTCTCACAAACCGATCAAACGGCAAAACTGTTATCAACAGAATAATCTAAGCAAAACCCCAAACCCTAATGAAGAGGCGGCGGCTGTATATGAGGACCCTAGGGTCGTGCAAGACCCCCTGGACGCAGCCCTAAGTGGGCTCAACTCCATACATGGCCCAAAGACCGATTACGGTGTCGCAGCACCAGGACAGATTCTGGAAGTCGAATTGTTTTTGCGATTGCCGACGGCTCAGGACGAATTTTGACATGGGACCAGTTGGGTTGGAAAGGGCCTTTCGTTATCTTTCCAGGCATATATAGAACGTCCAAATCCGAGTCCGTATGCGTCCTGGGCATCCGTTTTAGTGCAGACTGGTTCTGGGCTCGGAAACAGACTCGAAGTCGGTTTTGATTGGGCCTCCACCTTGGCTTGGACGTCCTTGCTGGCCCATCACGTCTCCAATCACCTCCCCAGCTATCTCATGATCATCTCCATGGTTTCTAACAACAATTAATTCATTAGGTAGCAATCTATTCTCAAAATCACATAAAGGAATCATTAGGAACAAGCTCACCCGTAAATTCAGTTGTCGCGCATGAACTTGTATTTTGGTTGGCGGAGTGCTGGGTGTATCCATAAGGGTGATGTCCTCATCACCTAGATAAAGCATCAGCAATCACATTATTCTTCCCTTTCTTATGTTTAATAATATAAGGAAAAGACTCAATAAACTCAACCCATTTGATGTGAACAAGGGTTCCCGATCTTTCGAAAGGTTCTTGGTAAGTTGATTTGGTCGGAGGCGACACACAAATCGATCCGGCTTCAGAACAGCACGTTCTAAACCCCGGAATCGCAGCACGACGTCTCCTCTGGTTATCAACCGTCCAAAGACGATTGACCTCACTGAGAAGACTAATCCCTGCTTGCGAATCAAGAACACAAGCAAGAACAACGAAGAATGCAACACAATTGCAGATGTATGATTAAACTCTCGATGTTGGGGTCTCACAAACCGATGAACGGCGAAACTGTTTATGAACAGAATTGATCTAAGCAAAACCCGAACCCTAATGGTGCGGCGGCGGCTGTATATAAAGACCCTAGGGTCGTGCAAGAACCTCTGGACGCGCCCCTAATTGGGCTCAACTAGATACAAAGCCCAAAGGCCTAAAATAGGCCACGTAGCACCGACACAGATTCTGGACTCTCTCTTGTTTTGACGATTCCCGATGACTCCGAATAAATTTTGACATGAGGCCGGCGGCATTAGAAAGGTCTTCTCCTTATCTTTCTGTGCATATGTAGAACGTCCAAATCCGAGTCCATATGCGTCCTGGGCGACTGTTTTAGTACAGACTGGTCCTGGGCCCCGAAACAGACTCGAAGTCGGTTTTGATTGGGCCTCCACTTTGGCTTCCAAGCCCTTGCTGGTCCTCCATGTTCCCAACTCCTTTTCCCATCATCTCCTGGTTCTCCCCATGGTTTCTAATCATAAAATAATCATTAGGTAGCAAACCATTCTCAAAAGTAACATATAGGGAAGAACGTAGGAACGAGCTCACCTCTAAATTTAGTCGTCGTGCACGAGCTCTAGTCATTGGACCCTGCAAGTCCAGATTTGGAGGAGTGTTGTGTTTATCCATAGGAGTGATGTCCTCATCATCCTCCCCCTCTTGAAGTGGAGTCGTCCTCGACTCGAGCTCATCCTCTTCTCCCAAGTATGGTTTCAAATCTGAAATGTTAAAAGTAGGACTAACCCCGAACTCGGGAGGCAACTCAAGTTTGTATGCATTATCATTAATCTTCTCTATTATTTTGAATGGACCATCAACTCTAGGCATTAGTTTAGACTTTCTCAATTCTGGAAACCTATCCTTCCTTAAGTGTAACCACACTAAATCTCCTACATCAAGCTTTACTTCCTTTCTACCCTTACTACCAGCAAGTTTATACTTTTCATTCATCTTTTCAATGCTAAGTCTAGTGGTTTCATGCATTTGCAAAATAAATTCAGCACGCTCCTTAGCATCAACATGAACTCTCTCATTAATAGGTAGAGGAAGTATATCAAGTGGAGTACGGGGATCAAAACCATACACTACCTTGAATGGACTTACCTTGGTAGTAGAATGTGTTGCCCGATTATAAGCAAACTCAAAATGAGGTAAGCATTCTTCCCATTGCTTCAAATTTTTCTTCAAAATAGCTCGCAACATAGTACCCAAAGTGCGGTTCACAACTTCAGTTTGTCCATCAGTTTGTGGATGACAAGCTGTAGAAAATAACAACTTTGTACCCAACTTATTCCAAAGCGTGCGCCAAAAATGACTCAAGAATTTTGCATCACGATCTGAAACAATAGTAGAAGGCATACCATGCAAACGTACAATTTCTTTGAAAAAAAGATCAGCAATGTAACTAGCATCATCAGTTTTATGACATGGTATAAAGTGTGCCATCTTGGAAAAACGATCCACAATAACAAAAATGCTATCGCTCCCCCTCTTAGTCCTAGGCAGTCCTAAAATCAAGTCCATAGAAATATCCGCCCAAGGAATAGAAGGAACAGGAAGTGGCATGTATAAACCATGTGGATTCAATCGAGACTTAGCTTTTTGACATGTAGTGCAGCGAGCAACAAAACGCTCAACATCTTTCCTCATCCCTGGCCAAAAGAAGTGTGTGGCCAAAATATCCTCTGTCTTCTTAGCACCAAAATGACCCATCAATCCACCTCCATGCGCCTCCTGCAACAACAAAAGACGAACGGAACCAACTGGAATGCATAGGCGGTTAGCTCTAAACAAGAATCCATCATTCAACACAAATTTGTGCCAAGCACGACCTTCTTTACAGTGCAGCAATACATCTTTAAAATTAACATCAGCAACATATTGTTCTTTAATTGCCTCAAGTCCAAAAATTCTATAATCAAGTTGAGACAACAAAGTATATCGCCTAGATAAAGCATCAGCAATCACATTATCCTTCCCTTTCTTATGTTTAATAATATAAGGAAAAGACTCAATAAACTCAACCCATTTAGCATGTCTACGGTTCAAATTGCATTGAGAACGAATATACTTAAGTGATTCATGATCAGAATGAATAACAAGTTCTTTGGGCAACAAATAATGACGCCACGTCTCTAAAGAACGTACAAGTGCATATAGTTCCTTATCATACGTGGAATAATTCAAAATAGGCCCAGTAATTTTCTCACTAAAGTATGCAACAGGTTTTCCATCTTGCATCAAAACACCACCAGTGCCTATACCACTAGCATCACATTCAAGCTCAAAAGTCTTATCAAAATTGGGTATTTTCAGCAATGGTGCATGTGTAAGTTTGTCCCTCAAAGCATCAAAAGACTCATGATGTGCCTTACCAAAATGGAAGTCAACACCCTTCTTTATCAACTCATGCAATGGTGCTGAAATCTTTCACAAAGCGGCGGTAGAAACCTGCAAGACCAAGAAAACTCCTCACCTGTGCGATAGTTTTTGGTACAGGCCAGCTATTTATGGCTTCAATCTTCGCCTCATCCACCTCAATTCCCTGTGGAGTCACAATATAGCCAAGAAAAGAGACTCGATCCGTGCAAAAGGTGCACTTCTCAAGGTTACCAAATAAACGTGCAACTCGCAAAGCATAGAAAACAGCACGCAAATGAATCATATGATCATCCATGGAGTTGCTATAAATCAAGATATCATCAAAGTAAACAATTACAAATTTGCCAATAAAAGGTTTTAAAACCTCATTCATCAAACGCATGAAAGTACTCGATGCATTAGTTAAACCAAAAGGCAATACTAACCACTCATACAACTCGAATTTGGTTTTGAAAGCTGTTTTCCATTCATCTCCAAGTTTCATTCTAATTTGATGGTAGCCACTACGCAAATCAATTTTAGTGAAAATTATAGCACCACATAACTCACCAAGCACGTCGTCCAGCCTAGGAATAGGATGACGATACCTAATAGTAATGTTATTAATGACTCTACAATCTACACATATACGCCAAGAACCATCTTTCTTAGAAACCAAAACTACAGGAACAACATAAGGACTAAGTGATTGACGAACATACCCACGATCTGATGAGGACATCACTCCTATGGATACACACAACACCCCTCCAAATCTGGACTTGCAAGGTCCAATGACTAGAGCTCGTGCACGACGACTAAATTTAGAGGTGAGCTCGTTCCTACGTTTTTCGCTATATGTTACTTTTGAGAATGGTTTGCTACCTAATGATTATTTTATGATTAGAAACCATGGAGAAGACCAGGAGATGATGGGAGAAGGAGTTGGGAACGTGGAGGACCAGCAAGGGCTTGGAAGCCAAAGTGGAGGCCCAATCAAAACCGACTTCGAGTCTGTTTCGGGGCCCAGGACCAGTCTGTACTAAAACAGTCGCCCAGGACGCATACGGACTCGGATTTGGACGTTCTACATATGCACGGAAAGATAAGGAGAAGACCTTTCCAATGCCACCAGCCTCATGTCAAAATTCATCCGGAGTCATCGGGAATCGTCAAAACAAGACAGAGTCCAGAATCTGTGTCGGTGCTGCGTCGCCTATTTTTGGCCTTTGGGCTTTGTATCTAGTTGAGCCTAATTAGGGGCGCGTCCAGAGGGTCTTGCACGACCCTAGGGTCTTTATATACAGCCACCGCCGCACCATTAGGGTTCGGGTTTTGCTTAGATCAATTCTGTTCATAAACAGTTTCGCCGTTCATCGGTTTGTGAGACCCCAACTTCGAGAGTTTAATCATACATCTGCAATTGTGTTGCATTCTTCGTTGTTCTTGCTTGTGTTCTTGATTCGCAGGCAGGGATTAGCCTTCTCGACGAGGTCAATCGTCTTTAGGACGGTTGATAACCAGAGGAGACGTCGTGCTGCGATTGCGGGGTTTAGAACGTGCTGTTCTGAAGCTGGATCGATTTGTGTGCCGCCTCCGACCAAATCAACTTACCAAGAACCTTTCGGAAGATCGGGAACCCTTGTTCACATCACGATCCAAAAGGTCTTGGACTTGTCGTTGTATCTCCTTAGTCTCCTCAGGGTTGGTCCTATAAGCAGCACGGTTTGGCAAAGTAGCACTAGGAATCAAATCAATTTGATGCTCAATCCCTCTCAAAGGTGGCAATCCCGGGGGTATCTCAGCTAGGAAAACATCCTCATACTCCTGCAAAAGGTTAGTGACAGCAGGAGGCAAAACACTAGAAGCAATATCACCAAGCGAAAACAAGACTTGTTTGCATATCAAAGCATAGCAAATATCATCAGCAGAAATTTCAGCAAGCTCAGATTTTGTGACAAGACATGAACGACCTTGTAATTTAATTTCAGCACCCTTAGAACATGAAGAATCATTAACATTACTTGGTGTAGAATCAGAATTAACAGGTTGCTGAATTTCAGGGACTTTATTTTTCAAACTAGCAGCTCGTTCTAAATCAGCTTGTACAATTTCAGCAGAGGTCATTAGTAACAAAGTAATTTTAGTTCCTTTATGCATAAAAGTGTACTTATTACTTTTACCATGGTGTACCCAATAAAAGTGAACAAGCTTGCATGGGTATAACATCACAATCAACAGAATCCACATAGGAACTAATAGAAAAAGAAACTCTGCAAGTTTGTATTATCTTAGCTTTTCTAGAGTCATTTAACCACTGAATGTAGTATGGATGTGGATGTGGGCGTGTGGTCAAATCAAGCTTCTTAACCACATCAGAACTCACCAAATTGTTGCAGCTTCCTCCATCAATGATGACACGTGCTCGGCGGTTCTTGATGACGAAGAAAATATAGAACAAGTTATGTCGCTGCATCGTCTCGGGCTGCTGGATTTGTGTGCTAAGCACACGCTGCACAATTATATTCATGTAGCCCGTGGTATCTCCGCCTCCAAGGACGAGGTCACCGCTGGTGGCAGCGACATCCTCCTCCTCATCCTCCACATTGGAGGTGCTCATGTAACCGCCATCATCTGTCGCCACATAAGCCCGCCTACTTATGCAATCTTTCTGCACATGACCAAGACCATGGCAGCGTTGGCATTGAATCCCTGTAGTGCGTCCCGTCGAAGCAACAAAGGAGGCACTACTAGCCGGTACCTGCATAGAATTTATACCTGAGCGCATAGAAGGGGCAGGGGCTGATCTTGGTGCTGCAGAAACAACACTAGCTGGTGGGGGCGGCCGGAAAGATGGCTTGGGCAGCCCCGAAGCCCCCGTCGGCCGTGGTGGGTAGAAAGTCCTGGACTTGCTGTACTCCTCAAAAGCCTAGAAAAGTCCATGTGATTCTTTCTCTGTAAGCATAGCATACTGGAAACACTGGTTGAGGGTATAAAATTCTTTATAATCAAGGATGTCCTGAATTTCTTTTCTCAAACCAGAATAAAAGCGGCAAATCTGATCCTCTACTTTTTCAACCACAGCACAACGAATCAAACCCTTCTGAAGCTCACTAAAATACTCCTGAATAGTTTTATCTCCTTGATCTAAATGCTGCAGTTTGTTATGAATCTCTCTATAAAAAGAAGGAGGAACAAAACGATCACGCATTGCTACCTTACGTTCTTCCTAAGTAGCAGGCAAATCAGTTTCAGCAGCTAGACCACTCCACCAAACAATAGCAAAGTCCTTAAACTCACTAGTGGCTTGTCTAACTCTATGTTGTTCAGGAACAAGGTGGGCATTAAATTTTTGTTCTACCGTCATTTCCCAATCAAGGTAAGCATCACCATTGTACTGACCCGAAAACGAAGGAATTGAAAACTTAATTTTAGCATACGGGTCATCTAGAGCATGGTTACCTTGTGTGCGATGGTTGTGATTGTGGAAACCACCCATACCTTGAGGGTTACGTTGAAAACAATGTCGTAACCTTGCGGTCCTTGTAGCTGACCTATCGACGGTGCCATCAGCCTTAAACACCGTTTCTTCATCATGATCATCTTCAACGTCGTTGTTGGTGTGGTGTTGGTGTTGGTGTTGGTGGTCTTGTGAGCAATCTCCAATTCGACAACCTGATCAGTTAACTTAAAGACTCTCTTATCCAACCGCTCAATGCTTTCTCCCAGGTGAAGCTTGATGATGGCGTCGGTGACGGCCCTAGTGATCGTCTCTGCCAAATCACTCCGAACCGCCTGCAAAGCCTTCTATAGCTGACTTTGGCTCACACACTCATCAAATTTTGAGGGCGAAGCACCCTCTCCATCCCTTCCTGACATCAGAAACACCAAAACAGGAAACAAAAAGTGAAGGTTATCCCTACAAAACTACTAAGCAGTGGTGCCTCTCAACACAGCAAAAGGAAGCTTCTTGCAAAGCTCTTACAAAGTTCTAAAAAAACAAAGCAAAGGATACCAGGGAGGTGTGTTCCATGATTGCAAGGGTTACAAAATAACCTGTGTGCTGTCCAGAAGAAATATGTAGAGCTAGGAAGGCCAAATATATATATATATATATATATATATATATATATATATATATATATATATATATATATATGTGAGTGGCACACAAATCAAAAACAGATAGTAAAGCTGAATAAGTGCCCAAGTAACTTGTCCCTAGTTGCTAGTCTAACTATATCCTAGAACAGTAGTGATAGCAAAGAAGAAACAAGGAGACAAAGGCACACAGTCGATAATAGGGGCTAAGTATAAAAAAGCTAAACTCAGAAATTCCAGGGGGCTAGATGGAGCATTAGTAGAAATCCTAAATTTCTTTTTTTGATATTTTTTTCCAACTCACTACCAAAGGGGGAGAAACCACAAAAAATTTCAGCTCAAACAGAGCTAGGAGGCCTACAGAAAATCTTGAAGTTTCAGAAAACGTTAGGTTTCAACTTGAATGAATTTTTTGTTTATCTTCCCGATTTTTTTTGTCGGAATCAGTTATGAAGAAACTCGGGGTTTGAGTGAAATTCAAATTGGGTTTCAGGTCGGGTAGGGATTTTTTTTGGCGGGGTGGATTCAGCGAAAAGTGGAATTTATGAGAATTGGTCCGAGGTGTTGAGGGTGGGTTTAGTTTGGGATTAGGGTGGGCGTGTTGATCAATCAACCCTAGCACACAAAGCCGACAAAACCGAGGGTGGTGGAAGGTATGGCGGCTAGGGTTGCAAGGGAAACACTACTGACAACAAAAACACAAACTAAACCAGCGACTAAACAAAAACTAGGGCACAAACTCAACACTACGGACTCTGAAATTGAAATATGGAAAGGCTAAACACGTGGTTATGGGCGGGGGAATTTTTTTTTTGGCTTTTCTATGGACAATAGGAAGAAAACGAAAACAAAACTAAAAGGTAGTGCGAACCTGATGGTGCACCTGAAGCTCTAATTACCACTTGATGTGAACAAGGGTTCCCGATGTTCCGAAAGGTTCTTGGTAAGTTGATTTGGTCGGAGGCGACACACAAATCGATCCGGCTTCAGAACAACATGTTCTAAACCCCGCAATCGCAGCACGACGTCTCCTCTGGTTATCAACCGTCCAAGGATGATTGACCTCGCCGAAGAGGCTAATCTCTGCTTGCGAATCAAGAACACAAGCAAGAACAACAAAGAATGCAACACAAGTGCAGATGTATGACTAAACTCACGAAGTTGGGATCTCAGAAACCGATGAACAACGACACTGTTTATGAACAGAATTGATCTAAGAAAAATCCGAACCCTAATATTGCGGTGGCAGCTGTATATGAAGACTCTAGGGTCGTGCAAGACCCTCTGGACGCGCCCCTAATTGGGCTCAACTAGATACAAAGCCCAAAGGCCAAAAATAGGCGACGCAGCACCGACACAGATTTTAGACGTGCCCCTAATTGGGCTCAACTAGATACAAAACCCAAAGACCAAAAATAGGCGATGCAGCACCGACACAGATTCTGGACTCTCTCTTGTTTCGATAATTACCGATGACTCAGGCTGAATTTTGACATGAGGCCAGGGACATTGGAAAGGTCTTCTCCTTATCTTTCCGTGCATATGTAGAACGTCCAAATCCGAGTCTGTATGCGTCCTGAGCGACCGTTTTAGTGCAGACTGGTACTAGGCCCCGAAACAGACTCGAAGTCGGTTTTGATTGGGCCTCCACTTTGGCTTCCAAGCTCTTGCTGGTCCTCCATGGTTCCCAACTCCTTCTCCCATCATCTCCTGGTCCTCTCCATGGTTTCTAATCATAAAATAATCATTAGGTAGCAAACCATTCTCAAAAGTAATATATAGCAAAGAACGTAGGAACGAGATCACCTCTAAATTTAGTCGTCGTGCATGAGCTCTAGTCATTGGACCTTGCAAGTCCAGAATTGGAGAAGTGTTATGTGTATCCATAGGAGTGATGTCCTCATCACACTTGGACTTTCTTTCTTATGGACAAGTCTCAAGCAAGTGACATCTTCAGAAAGTTTGCAAGAAGAGCAAAGAATGAATTCAAGGCTAGCATTGTGAAGATAAGGAGTGACAATGGGTCTGAATTCAAGAACATAATAGTGGAAGAATACTATGAGAAGAAAGGGATCACGTATGAATTCTCCGCTACATATACTCCTGAGCAAAATGGAGTAGTGGAGAGGAAGAATAAGACACTAATCACCCTTACTCGTGCCATGTTGGATGAGTATGGAACTCATAAGAGGTTTTGGGCTGAAGCAATCAACATAGCATGCTACACCTCAAACCGTGCCTATCTCCACTGGTTGTTGAAGAAAACACCCAATGTTTCCTATTTTAGGGTCTTAGGCTGCACTTGTTACATTCTCAAGAAGAGGAGGAAGTCCGGGAAGTTTGAAAGAAGAACTGATGAAGGCATTCTTGTTAGGTACTCAGGGACTTCTAAAGCATATCGGGTCTACAACTCAGCCATAGGATGTGTGGAAGAATCTTATGATGTGCAATTTGATGAGTCAAATGGTTCTCAGAAAGGAGATGAGTTTCATGAAGTGAACATTAGGGATGAGCTTATGAGGGAAGGCTTGAGAAACATGCTCGTGGGCGAGATATTACCCCACGAGGCCAATGATGGCAATATTGATGAGCCCACAACTCCACCACCTCAACTAACCTCTTCCTCCAAGGTGCAAGAACCAAACCAAGATGTCATTGCCTCTCCCACTAGCTCCTCCCAAAATTCATTGAGAGTGCATACACCTACCCATGAGGGAACCCAAGAGAGAAGTGAGCCCCAAGCCTCTCCACAAACCTCACATCGAGCCACTTCTCCAAGCTCTTCACACAACAGCCCCACATCCTCACCAAGCTCTAATTCTAAAACAACAAAGCATATGAGTGATTCTTCCACCTCACTAATAATTCAAGACACTCATATCTCAAGAGAGGGAGCAATCCATGATGCACAAGATACTTCATCTAGAGCTCCTCCCACTCAAGAAGAACACCCCCTAGACCCAAGGCCATCAACAAGGATCACTCACGTGACTTGATCGTTGGGAGTCCATCTCAAGGAGTAAGGACAAGGAGAAATCAATACAAGCCCAACTATGTCAGTGAAGAAAATGATGAGGAGGCAAATGTTGCAATTGAGAACTTCTCTTTCGTCTCCATGATTGAGCCTACAACAATTGATGAAGCTATGGATCATCACAAATGGGTTATTGCTATGCAAGAAGAATTGAACAACTTCAAGAGATGCAAAGTATGGAAATTGGTTGAGAGACCCAAGAATCATAATATGGTTGGCACCAAGTGGGTTGTTGGGATCTTAACCTCCGAACATGAGAGATGAGAGGAAGTGGGAAGGGAGAGAGGCAAATGAGTGAATGGCCAAAGGTGCTCTCCCTCAAGCCCTACCCCTCTATTTATAGAGGGAGAGGGGGAGGGTTCGATGTTTATTCCATTGGTGGGGTTGAATATTACAAGCAAGTCCTCAGACTTTACAACAAGGTCCCTAGACCTCTAGATGGGCCTCTTCTATACAACTAGGGGATCCTAGCCCATGCCACATGTGGCTATCCCTAATAGTAGCCCCTCGACTATTCGGTCTTGGCTGGCACAACAAGACCAAATAGTTGCTAATCCAAAAATAGGTCCCATTACAGCTCGAGCTATAGTTGCCATGACGAATGTCCTTCTTGACGTTCCTTCCTCACCAAAAAATCCATTGTAAGGCATCAAGAGTATATCTGATACTGTAGTTGAACCAATAGTAGGCATCAAAGGTCAGTCGACGTCGATGCTGAGTTATGTTGATCCCCTCAAGTCGTCACGAGGCCTTAAGAATGAGTCGATGATGGTGTCGTAGGTTAACAATGAATGCCTCGAGTCACAGCCCTTGCTAAATAACAAAAAATAAGCATGCCTCATTAACAATGATCATAATATTTTAGAGATTGCTGTTGGCTCGAAGGGTGTTGCTATCCTTCGAGTCTTCTCTTATGAGCGCCAGGCAAAAAAACTGCACTCATGGGAGGACCGGTCCTCCAGTATGACCCCCATAGCCCCTCTTGGCTGGTGTTTATAAGAGAAGCTTTACTAGTGGTCCTCCATTATGACCCCCCATAGCCTTTTCTGATGCTGACGATGAGCCCCTTGAGCCTTTGACTGTCCTCTAGGGCGAGTCAAAGATATTGTCGGTGAGCCCCTCGAGTCGTTACAAGGCTTCGAGGGTGAGCTGAAGATGTCGCCGAAGGTCGACGGTGAGCGCCTCGAGCCTTTGTAAGGCTTCAAGGGTTAGTCGAAAATGTCGGCGAAGGTCAATGGCGAGCCCCTTGAGCCGTAGCGAGGCTTCAAGGGTGGCTCAAAAAATGTCGCCGAGGGGTCGACGGTGAGCCCCTCGAGCCTTTGCAAGGTTTCGAGGGTTTCTCGGCATACCTCAAAGTGCTGCATTCACAGGGTGCCTCGTGCAGACGTGCCAAATTATTAGTATCTTGAGCCAGTGATGGGGTGATTACCTAGGTCATGCCATTGCGGCTCGTTACTAAGCATTATGCTTCGTCGAATATTCCAACTTCCTTCAAGAAGTTGTTTCGACCCATCTTGCGAGCAATCTGTCTATTCTTTTGAGAAGCATGAATCTATCTATTGGCCTTATCCATGCATGAATATGATATGCTCATGTAATGCTTTTAGCTTTTGAAATAACGACATGTAGCTTTTGAATTAATAAGCGGAATGATGAGCAGTTCATCGAGACGATGGATAACGTGGTTGTTGATGAACATTGAAGGCTCTTTTCTGTTAACGCTCTTGTTTATTTTCCTTCTAAGCTCAATGCTTTTGGTTTGACCCCTCGAGGTTCCTTTCTATGCTATCAGGTCCAACTGATGCAGGTACGAGGTCTCCCATCACTAGATTGTTTAACAGGTTTTGTGCAAATATACATCGATCACAAGTTACATGTTGTAGAACGAAGATGCGTCTTTGCATGACTTACTAGCGGAGGATTTTGCATTCCTTGATGGGTGTTGTGCAGACTTTCCTTTTGGAGACTTTTTGAGTTATTTATTGTTTTGGATTTAGCCATGCCTAGAACAAATTTTATGCAATGAGATGCAAGGGATTTCTGAGCTTTATGCTCAAGCATGCAGAGGTGTGATGAATCACACATAGCAATTGAGATGAACGTAAGCGTATAAGCTCGTATGACAATTGGTGGCTGGGTGAATATTAAATAAATGGGTTAAACCCTCGTAGAAAGCCAAAACACCATTTTGAGATAAAAGGGGTAAGCCAAGTATATCGTGGTGCTGAACTACTTGCTAACATTTTACAACAGCTTGCTTCCTGATGAAGAATAACTCTGGATGGAGCGGGTTTACCGTGTGGCGGTAGTGAGCAACATATTGCTTATCAGCCTCTTGATTCCTAGTGGAGGTTCTGCAGCCCCTCGAGGCTGCTTGATTTTTTGTTTAGTGGATCTCGAGGTTTCTTGACTCAAGAAGATGACTAACTGTGGCTTGCAGACATGAGCTATGAAGAAGACATAAACTCCAGCTCTCATAGGCAACGGGGTTTGAGGTTTGGCGGTTGGTTTGTAGCCCTTCATTAAGTGTTGTCTGCTGACTTCGAAGTGTGTTATCTCATGGTTGAGATGTCTAGTCTAGTTGTCAAATTGGCAGAGAAAGATAGTATCTGACTATGCCGGCAGCTTTAATCATGACCTTGTTTAGCTTGGCCCTTGGGTGCTATCTGCTACTCGAAGGCTGACTTCAAAGTGTGTTATCTCATGGTTGAGATGTCTAGTCTAGTTGTTAAACTGGCAGAGAAAGATAGTTTCTGACTGTGCTGGCAGCTTTAATCATGACCTTTTTTAGCTTGGCCCTTGGGTGCTATCTGCTACTCGAAGGCTGACTTCGAAGTGTGCTATCTTGCACGGAGGTTCTGCACTTGGCGCACAGGGTTCTCTGAGCTCAAGGTGTTGCACGAGGGCTCCGCGTACAAACATGAGCAAATGCTTTGTCCACTGGAGCAAAATGACTCGCGTGTATCCTTGATGGACATTTTTCAGGTTGATTCCCTTGGGACTTGGAATCGTTTACACAGAAAACGATTGGCACAACCCCTCGATGGGTTGTGTGAATAAAAGACTATCGACACAAACCCTCGACGAGTAATGGATTGTTTGAGCTGTTAAGGCACTCATGTTGGTTTTATCAAAGACTATTGCCATGAACCCTAGATGGACAACACAAATATTATTGTTTTTCTTTGTGACTTTTGCCCTTTCAGAGATTATTTGAACTCTTGGCTCTTTGTCGAGATTTTTCGACGTTGCTCTCTTGGAGACTTTTTGGGTAAGTTGATGTTCTTGATGAGGAGAAGGCGAGCCCTTAGAGCCATTGTAAGGCGTCAAGGGTGAGTTGATGATGATATCGAGGGTTGATGGTGATTCAGAGATGTCGTCGAAGATCAATGGCGAGCCCCTCAAGCCTTAGTAGCAAAGTTTTCATAAATGTCACAGCCTTTGAAGGGTGCTGTGCATTTTTATTTTTATTTTATTTTCTATTTTTTATTTACAATAGTCACAGACCTTGATGGAAGTTGTGCAAAGTTTTCTCCCTTGTCACAGATCTCGAAGGGTGTTGTGCAAAGTTTTTACAATTGTCATAGACCTCGATGGGTGTTGTGCAAAGTTTTCTCCCTTAGAGACTTTATAACATGTTGGTACGTTGTTGATTTTTTTGACATTTTCTCCTTTAGAAGACGTTTTATGAGCTCTTGGCTCTTTGCCGAAACTTTTCGAAATTTGCTCCCTTAGGAGACTTTTTATGAGCTCTTTGGCTCTTTATCGAAATCTTTTGACATTTGCTCCCTTGGGAGACTTTTGATGAGCTCTTTGGCTCTTTGTCGAAATTTTTTTGACCTTTGCTCCCTCAGGAGACTTTTGATGAGCTCTTTGGCTCTTTGTCAAGATTTTTCGACACTTGCTCCCTTGGGACACTTTTTGTGAGCTCTTGGCTCTTTGTCAAAAATTTTCGATACTTGCTACCTTAGGAGACTTTTTGTGAGCTCTTGACTCATCTAGCCTTAGCCATGCAATGATATGCTTCAGCAGATATGAAAAAAAGAGTAAATTTGATTGCGTAGATGGTTTTATCCATATAATGAGTAGTTTGCAAAACCCAACACTTTAAGGTCGTATATATATTTTAAACCATTGTCCTTTAACAAGCAAATGAATGTAAATAGTGCTTGCTGAGGAAAAATAGCATAGCTGAAGGCTATTGATTAGAGAGTACTGATACTATTGATTCTCTGATGTCTGGTGAAGAAACGTAGATCGATGACCGGAACTCGATAAACCTGTGCACAAAGAGGGATAGTCTTGTATGACAGGGTTAACTTAAGGGATGCGAAGCCTTGCATGACAATGATAGAAAATTTTTTTGTATAAAAATAAGGAGAGGTCTCCTTGGGAATTTGCTAGTTGGGCAAACATGTGTGAACAATCTTATTAGTTGAACAATAGTACTGTTGCTAAAATATTCACACTAGGGTGATGAATGCACGTGACAAGAAAAATTGATGGATATGTAAGCTTCTCATGTAAGACCATACGCGGGCAAGTTAGGGTTTCGAAGGTTGCCTTTGTGAAATTTGGGACAAAGGTTTGTTGGATATGCATGTATGCTCACAACTTACGAAAGAATAATCACTTGTGATGTATGCCAGATGAAATACTAAGATATATATATGAGGCCGAGGGTAACTACGGCGAGTGAGGGGTAGCGCTCAAAGGTTAGCATTTTCTATGCTCAAAGGTAACGAAAGGCAGATGCATTTGTTTCTCTCTTTCTTGATGTGTGTTGGTAGCTTGGTTGCATGCAGGCAACATGGTTTTGCTCGCCGTGTGAAATGGCTTACCTTCGAATGACCTTGGCATGTGATGTATCGATAGTTGGTGTGAGCATAACATGGCTTTCGCTGTGGATCACTGAGATTGAGGTATGGTGAGCAACAGGCCTTCGATGTGCATGCAGACTTCGCGATGATGTGCAGTTGAGGGTCCATGATGCTTCGTTCGGTTTGTTTCGAGGTATTATGCTCTTGTCATTATGTATGCATAGAATAATCATGAATGCTTGTGCTGTCATTTGCTAACGTTGATCAAAGGCTATAGTATGCTGCCGGTACAGCTTGGCTTTGCCTGCTGAGTGTTCTGGTGTGATTAGGTGCATGCAGTGTCTAGAAGTTTAGAACATAGTCTGGTATGCACGTCTTTTCATCCAAGGTGAACAGTGATGATGATGAATACTGAAATATTACCTTGCACCTTTACCTCGAAGCTTAGCGCTTGGAGGTTGTGAGCGTATCTTGGCACGGAAAGGTTTGAAACGATGCCTGACATAGCTTGCGAGGGTTCCACGCTTGCGCGGGTTCCTGCCATGCCGCACGGAGGATGCCGGGCTTGCTGCGTGGAGGGTGTGAATGCAACTTGATTTGCGAGGGCTCCAAAGCTTGCTCAGTGCTGTTGCCTGGTTGATGTTGTATGACTGCTGAGCGACATGCCCTCCGAAGAATCAGTGTTGCCTTCGTCGGTTTGTGAGCCTTTGCTTGAGGTTCTTTCTTTTTTCCTTTTTTTCTTTTTTTTGCCACTCGAGGGTGCTTGGAGTCTCTTTTTTTTTATTTACCTAGAGTGCTGCGGTTGCCCAGGTGCTGCACAAGACATCCGTGTCACTCGAGGTTTCCAAGGTGCTCCTTTTCCCTTGAGGTGTCGACACTTTTTGGTCTAGGTTTCTGCTTCTGCAATAAGTATCCGCATTTTCAGGTGTTATGCGAAGTGTCCCTTTCCTCTCGAGGTATCAACTTTTTTTTTACCTCGAGGGTGGCCGGTTGATTTGTTCTAAGATTGGGTGTTGCTCGAGGTGTTCCAAACACAGGCGCTTGAGGTGTTCCGAGGTTGCTTGCTCGAAGTGTTCCACGCTGAGGCGAGGCATTCCACGGTGCTTGCTTGAAGTGCTCCACAATCAGGCGAGGCATTTCGAGGTTGCCGAGGTGCTGTGATCCGTTCGATGCCGAGGTGTTGAGCGACCAGGCTCTTTTTTTGTGTGAGGATGTATGCTCGTGTTGATTCTTGGAGGCACGACATATCTTGTCGAGGTTGTCGCGGCGCGACCCTCGAGGTGACTCTTGTCTAAGTGACACTCATCGAGGTGAATGTCGAAGGTAATTGAGATCGGAGGTCCAAGAGTACCTCATAGCTGCTGGACCAGTCGTGAGAGGATACCTCGAGGTCTGCTAGCTTGTAGTTTGCTAACTTTGGTGGCCGGTACAACTTGTCGTGCGAGTGTGTGGTACACTCACGCACACGAAAATACCTCGAGGGCTGCTAGGATGCCTCAATGCTACAAATGATGCGGACTTCACTCGAAGTTGGTGACTTGATAGGATACCTCGATGCTACAGATGACAAAGAGGTTGCATGCTCTCTCTGATTGGCTGCTCGATGCATGCTGGTAGCTTGGTTGTACGTTGGTTGCCCTTCGCTGTGCAACCATGAAGTAGACAACATGATTAGAAAAATAATTTTCTACTCAAACTAGACGTGAAATTATCAAAGGTTACAGAATAAAAGTAAATTATCTCAAAAGTAGAAACATGACCTTTGTTTCGTTAATCATAACTTGTCTGCACTTTTTCCGGAACGAAGTATGATTTCTTAGAATGATAACATTGCTCAAACAAACTAAACTGTACTCCTTTCTTTTTATCTCATCTCTCTAGAAAAAGAAGAAACGTGCCGAGCACGGTGGGCGCCAATGTTGGGATCTTAACCTCCGAATATAAGAGATGAGAGGAAGTGGGAAGGGAGAGAGGCAAATGAGTGAATGGCCAAAGGTCCTCTCCCTCAAGCCCTACGCCTCTATTTATAGAGGGAGAGGGGGAGGGTTTGATGTTTATTCCATTGGTGGGGTTAAATATTACAAACAAGTCCTCAGACTTTACAACAAGGTCCCTAGACCTCTAGATGGGCCTCTTTTATACTACTAGGGGATTCTAGCCCATGGCACATGTGGCTATCCCCAACATGGGTCTTCAAGATTAAGCAAGATGAGAAAGGAGCAATTGTGAAGAACAAGGCTCATCTAGTGGCCAAGTGGTATTCACAAGTGGCAGGTATCGACTTTGAAGAAACCTTTGCTCCCGTGGCTCGTCTTGAAGCAATTCGGATCTTACTTGCCTTTGCATCACACAATGGCTTCAAGCTCTTTTAAATTAATGTCAAAAGTGACTTCTTGAATGGAGAGATTAATGAGAAAGTCTATGTGGAACAACCTCCGGGGTTTGAGGATCCCAAAAATCCAAGACATGTGTACAAACTGAAGAAAGCTCTCTATGGCCTTAAGCAAGCACCAAGGACATAGTATAAACATGTGAGGAACTTCCTACTCAAGAATGGATTCACCATTGGAAGCATTGATAGCACCTTGTTCACAAAAAATGTTGGGAAGGATCTCTTTATGTGCCAAATCTATGTGGATGATATCATCTATGGGTCAACCAATGAGAAGTTCAATGAGGAGTTCCGGGAGATTATGACAAGGGAATTTCAAATGACAATGATTGGAGAGGTGCATGTGTTCCTTGGTTTTCAAGTGAAGCAATTGAAGGAAGGGAACTTCATCTACCAAAAGAAGTACACCAAGGACCTACTCAAGAGATTCGACATGGAAAATTACAAGCCCTTGCATACACCTATGGCAATAAGCAAAGGGTAAACCGGTGAACCCCAAGCTCTATAGATCAATGATTAGGTCCTTGCTCTATCTCACCGCCTCAAGACTGAACATCATGTTTAGTGTGTGCTTGTGTGCACGCTATCAAGCAAATCCAAAGGAGTCTCACTTGAAGGCAGTGAAGAGGATTCTTAGATACCTCAAGTACACACCTACCATAGGATTATGGTATCCTAGAGGAACAAGCTTTAAGTTACTTGGGTATTCGGACTCGAACTTCATGGGATGCAAAGTGAATAGAAAGAGTACATTGGGAGGTTGCCAATTTCTTGGAAGATCTCTAGTATCTTGGAGCTCAAAGAAGCAAAATTCGGTGGCTCTATCTACAGCCGAAGCGGAGTATATGGCAACGGGAGATTGTTGTGCACAACTTCTCTACATGAGGCAAACTCTCTCAGATTATGGCCTCAACTTCACTCAAATGCTATTATATTATGATAGTGAAGCGACAATCAAAATGGCTCTCAAAACTAGAGATCATGGTCACCAAAAGCATATTCAAGTCAAGCATCATTTCATAAGAGACCATGTTGAGAAGTGCGGACTTATGAACAATTGGCGGATATCTTCACCAAGCCACTCGATGAGAAGACCTTCAACAAGCTAAGGGGAGAACTCAATGTTCTCGACTTTTCAAACTTCACATGAGTAACCCTAAAGCTTGTCTCTTGTAAATATGTATAGCTTTGTTTGTTGTTTGTGCTTTTGTTTTGTGCTTGTTTCTCTTTGCTTGTAGGTCAACTTCGGACCTTCTTGAGATAGCAATGGACATGGGTTAAGCTTGGGAAGGTGGTTCATGGTGTGCCCAAGGCTTTGAAGAATGGTCCACTGTGAGTAAGCTCGACAAGGGAACAACTTATCGTTGACACTTTGGTTTGTAGCGGTTCTCTCTCTTTCCTTTAGCATCACATCATGCATATGTATACTTGTTGCATTTGCACTTGCATTTATGCACTCTTGCATCGTGATACCATACATGCTCCCAAGCATGTTTCTAAGGGCAGTTGCTTATTTATAATATAAGTACATGACCCTCTAGATGATCACATTGTGATCTTTGTGCTTCATGCCCATTGAGTCACGTTCAAACGAGCTCCGAGGTTAAATCTACTCGCGCGGCTCAAAGACAAGTGGCTCATACATTCCCATCACACAAATGACTAACCATTGCATACTTGAGAAAATATTTTGTTGAGTCATGTGTGTAGGGGGAGCTATGGCGGAACACCATCATGACCAAGGAGGAGCACCATGAAATGGGGAGTTTCCTAACTCTTGCCATTTATTATTTGCTCTTTGGTTCTCTTGTGTTTTGTCTTTGGTTTTCGGTGATAGGTGACAAAGGGAGAGAAGAATATGAAGATCCAAATGCCAAGTCTAGATCGATAACACAAAGGGGGAGAAGAACATGAAGATCAACCATCAAGAAGGGGAGAAGAACAAGAAGATACAAGGAAGCTATGGAATGACAAAGAGGAAAACATGAAGATCAAATGAAGATGATCAAGACAATGGTGCATGTTCACTTGAAGTACACATGAAGATCATATCAAGATGAACATCTACACCGACATGGAGAGAACAATGATGGTGTATGTCTACAACAACAATGAACACCAATACCGACATGAACATCTACGTCTTTGGTGCGTGTCTACTTCGGCAAGATCATCAACCATGACACCAAGATGGGCGCAAAATTCAACTCAAGCTCAACTTCTAGTGCGCTACATGATTGGGTAGTTCTCCCTCAACACCTAGCACATCCCAAGGAGGAGACTACTTCCAAGTTAAGCACCAAGGTAATCCTTTCATTCATTTCTTTTCCTTTGGTTCCTTATTGTTCGTCCGTTTTGGATCATCATAAGTAGTGGTTGTCATCCATCACCAAAAAGGGGGAGATTGTAAGGATCATGACCATTAAGGTCATTCCGAGGTATGATGTTTTGGTGATGAATGACAAACGTGAAATGTGTGACTAATATCTACATGTGTGTTGTTCGTGTAGGAAATCTTTTCTACTCTATGATGATTGCAGACGGCGGCCTTGGCAATTGATGACAATGACCACAAGCATGGAGGCTTATGAGCTTGATGGAGTCCAAGGGTTGATGGAGATGGATCAAAGCTGAGGACAAGCTATGGAGCAAGTGCTGGGAACACTTGTCCAATTGTTTGGGCTTTGAGTCCATAGGAAAAACCGAACTATCAAGGGGGTCTAGGTCATATCTAGTCGGTGATGTGCATGGATGCTTAGGGAAATCACATGCACTAGGTGACAGTGGTGAAGCCAAGGAGCTGTTCAGAGAAGCTAAGAAACGAAGTCAATTGAGGACGAGGAGTTTCAGCTTCTGGACATAGTGACCGGATAGAGCGGTCAGTGGTGACCGGACTGTACGATCACTAAGAGGATTTGTCTAGCACTTACAGCAGGCAGCGAGGAATCTGTCTGTGTTGGGAGCTGTAGTGATCGGACGGTCCGGTCCGTGTGGCTCCACACAGGGCAGAGAGGAAGCAGCACCGAGAAAGTTTCCGGACTGGAGAGAGAAGCTGACCGAATGGTCCGGTCAGTTTAGAGGAGTTATCTGGATAGTGCAGCCAACGGTTTTGGGAACTGTTCTAGAGAGACCGGACTGTCCGGTCATTGGGTGCAGAAAGGCAACTTTGTGGAGCAACGGCTAGTGAGAGGGCGGAAGCGTATATAACTTCGTTGCTGCGGTCTTGGACACTTCTCTTGGCCAGTGGAATTGCTTGGAGCATTTGGTGAGAGCGAAGAGGAAAAGAGGAGAGCACTAGGAGGAGATATTGCATATCTTGAGAGTGCTCGTGAGAGTAACTTGAGCATTGATACACATCTAAGGCTAGGGTGTCCTTGAGGGTGTGATCTAGGTTGTTACTCTTGGTCTATGGTGAGACCTAGACCGGTTAGATGTCGGTGATTGAGTTATCATGATCGGTTGTGAAGGCCGTCACACGTTTGTACATGGTTTGAGCCCGTCGGTAAAAGGGGCATCAATAGTGAGTGCCCGTGTCGGCTCGGGGAGTCCAACAAGTTCTCGAGGGAGGCAAGCTTGTGCCTTGGTGGCAACGGTGACGCGCACCATGTCTTCACTCCGGGAGTGATTACGGGCTCATGGGCGAGAACTCCACATTGGTGGCGGGAGGGACCGGGACTCCGGCGTGAGTGGTCCAACGAGGAGTAGGGGAAGGCGCCATCCTTCCGAGACCTCAGGAAAAAATCATGAGCCATCTCTTACTCTACTCCTTACTCTGAGGCATTACTTTCCACATTTACAGATTGTGCTATTCATGCTTGTATGCTTACCTTGTTCTAGTTGATTACCTTGTAGTCTTGCATGAATAGGCTTGTTTACTTGCTAGTAGTGCTTATGATGTGGACAAGGGTTCCCGATCTTCCGAAAGGTTCTTGGTAAGTTGATTTGGTCGGAGGCGACACACAAATCGATCCGGCTTCAGAACAGCACGTTCTAAACCCCGCAATCGCAGCACGACGTCTCCTCTGGTTATCAACCGTCCAAAAGACGATTGACCTCGCCGAGAAGGCTGATCCCTGCCTGCGAATCAAGAACACAAGCAAGAACAACGAAGATTGCAACACAATTGCAGATGTATGATTAAACTCTCGAAGTTGGGGTCTCACAAACCGATGAACGGCGAAACTGTTTATGAACAGAATTGATCTAAGCAAAACCCGAACCCTAATGGTGCGGCGGCGGCTGTATATAAAGACCCTAGGGTCGTGCAAGACCCTCTGGACGCGCCCCTAATTGGGCTCAACTAGATACAAAGCCCAAAGGCAAAAAATAGGCGACGCAGCACCGACACAGATTCTGGACTCTGTCTTGTTTTGACGATTCCCGATGACTCCGGATGAATTTTGACATGAGGCCGGCGGCATTGGAAAGGTCTTCTCCTTATCTTTCCGTGCATATGTAGAACGTCCAAATCCGAGTCCGTATGCGTCCTGGGCGATTGTTTTAGTATAGACTGGTCCTGGGCCCCGAAACAGACTCGAAGTCGGTTTTGATTAGGCCTCCACTTTGGCTTCCAAGCCCTTGCTGGTCCTCCACGTTCCCAACTCCTTCTCCCATCATCTCCTGGTCTTCTCCATGGTTTCTAATCATAAAATAATCATTAGGTAGCAAACCATTCTCAAAAGTAACATATAGCGAAGAACGTAGGAACGAGCTCACCTCTAAATTTAGTCGTCGTGCACGAGCTCTAGTCATTGGACCTTGCAAGTCCAGATTTGGAGGAGTGTTGTGTGTATCCATAGGAGTGATGTCCTCATCATCCTCCCCCTCTTGAAGTGGAGTCGTCCTCGACTCGAACTCATCCTCTTCTCCCAAGTATGGTTTCAAATCTGAAATGTTAAAAGTAGGACTAACCCCGAACTCGGGAGGCAACTCAAGTTTGTATGCATTATCATTAATCTTCTCTATTATTTTGAATGGACCATCAGCTCTAGGCATTAGTTTAGACTTTCTCAATTCTGGAAATCTATCCTTCCTTAAGTGTAACCACACTAAATCTCCTACATCAAGCTTTACTTCCTTTCTACCCTTACTACCAGCAATTTTATACTTTTCATTCATCTTTTCAATGCTAAGTCTAGTGGTCTCATGCATTTGCAAAATAAATTCAGCACGCTCCTTAGCATCAACATGAACTCTCTCATTAATAGGTAGAGGAAGTATATCAAGTGGAGTACGGGGATCAAAACCATACACTACCTTGAATGGACTTACCTTGGTAGTAGAATGTGTTGCCCGATTATAAGCAAACTCAACATGAGGTAAGCATTCTTCCCATTGCTTCAAATTTTTCTTCAAAATAGCTCGCAACATAGTACCCAAAGTGCGGTTCACAACCTCAGTTTGTCCATCAGTTTGTGGATGACAAGTTGTAGAAAATAACAACTTTGTACCCAACTTATTCCAAAGCGTGCGCCAAAAATGACTCAAGAATTTTGCATCACGATCTGAAACAATAGTAGAAGGCATACCATGCAAACGTACAATTTCTTTGAAAAAAAGATCAGCAATGTAACTAGCATCATCAGTTTTATGACATGGTATAAAGTGTGCCATCTTGGAAAAACGATCCACAACAACAAAAATGCTATCGCTCCCCCTCTTAGTCCTAGGCAGTCCTAAAATAAAGTCCATAGAAATATCCGCCCAAGGAATAGAAGGAACAGGAAGTGGCATGTATAAACCATGTGGATTCAATCGAGACTTAGCTTTTTGACATGTAGTGCAGCGAGCAACAAAACGCTCAACATCTTTCCTCATCCTTGGCCAAAAGAAGTGTGTGGCCAAAATATCCTCCGTCTTCTTAGCACCAAAATGACCCATCAATCCACCTCCACGCGCCTCCTGCAACAACAAAAGACGAACGGAACCAACTTGAATGCATAGGCGGTTAGCTCTAAACAAGAAACCATCATTCAACACAAATTTGTGCCAAGCACGACCTTCTTTACAGTGCAGCAATACATCTTTAAAATCAATATCAGCAATATATTGTTCTTTAATTGCCTCAAGTCCAAAAATTCTACGATCAAGTTGAGACAACAAAGTATATCGCCTAGATAAAGCATCAGCAATCATATTATCCTTCCCTTTCTTATGTTTAATAATATAAGGAAAAGACTCAATAAACTCAACCCATTTAGCATGTCTACGGTTCAAATAGCATTGAGAACGAATATACTTAAGTGATTCATGATCAGAATGAATAACAAATTCTTTGGGCAACAAATAATGACGCCACGTCTCTAAAGAACGTACAAGTGCATATAGTTCCTTATCATACGTGGAATAATTCAAAACAGGCCCAGTAATTTTCTCACTAAAGTATGCAACAGGTTTGCCATCTTGCATCAAAACACCACCAATGCCTATACCACTAGCATCACATTCAAGCTCAAAAGTCTTATTAAAATTGGGTAATTGCAGCAATGGTGCATGTGTAAGTTTGTTCTTCAAACAATCAAAAGACTCATGATGTACCTTACCAAAATGGAAGTCAACGCCCTTCTTTGTCAACTCATGCAATGGTGCACCAATGGTGCTGAAATCTTTGACAAAGCGGCGGTAGAAACCTGCAAGACCAAGAAAACTCCTCACCTGTGTGATAGTTTTTGGTACAGGCCAGCTCTTTATGGCTTCAATCTTGGCCTCATCCACCTCAATTCCCTGTGGAGTCACAACATAGCCAAGAAAAGAGACTCGATCCGTGCAAAAGGTCCACTTCTCAAGGTTACCAAATAAACGTGCAACTCGCAAAGCATAAAAAACAGCACACAAATGAATCATATGATCATCCATGGATTTGCTATAAATCAAGATATCATCAAAGTAAACAACCACAAATTTTGCCAATAAAAGGTCTTAAAACCTCATTCATCAAACGTATGAAAGTACTGGGTGCATTAGTCAACCCAAAAGGCATTACTAACCACTCATACAACCCGAATTTGGTTTTGAAAGCTGTTTTCCATTCATCTTCAAGTTTCATTCTAATTTGATGGTAGCCACTACGCAAATCAATTTTAGTGAAAATTATAGCACCACATAACTCATCAAGCATGTCGTCTAGCCTAGGAATAGGATGACGATACCTAATAGTAATGTTATTAATGGCTCTACAATCTACACACATACGCCAAGAACCATCTTTCTTAGGAACCAAAAGTACAGGAACAGCACAAGGACTAAGTGATTGACGAACATACCCACGATCCAAAAGGTCTTGGACTTGTCGTTGTATCTCCTTAGTCTCCTCAGGGTTGGTCCTATAAGCAGCACGGTTTGGTAAAGTAGCACCAGGAATCAAATCAATTTGATGCTCAATCCCTCTCAAAGGTGGCAATCGCGGGGGTATCTCAGCTGGGAAAACATCCTCATACTCCTGCAAAAGGTTAGTGACAGCAGGAGGCAAAGCACTAGAAGCAATATCACCAAGCGAAAACAAGGCTTGTTTGCATATCAAAGCATAGCAAATATCATCAGTAGAAATTTCAGAAAGCTCGGATTTTATGGCAAGACATGAACGACATTGTAATTTAATTGCAGCACCCTTAGAACATGAAGAATCATTAACATTACTTGGTGTAGAAGCAGAATTAACAGGTTGTTGAATTTCAGGGCTTTTATTTTTCAAACTAGCAGCTCGTTCTAAATCAGCTTGTACAATTTCAGTAGGGGTCATTGGTGATGAGGACATCACTCCTATGGATACACACAACACTCCTCCAATTCTAGACTTGCAAGGTCCAATGACTAGAGCTCGTGCACGACGACTAAATTTAGAGGTGAGCTCGTTCCTACGTTCTTCGCTATATGTTACTTTTGAGAATGGTTTGCTACCTAATGATTATTTTATGATTAGAAACCATGGAGAGGACTAGGAGATGATGGGAGAAGGAGTTGGGAACGTGGAGGACCAGCAAGGGCTTGGAAGCCTAAGTGGAGGCCCAATCAAAACCGACTTTGAGTCTGTTTCAGGGCCTAGGACCAGTCTGCACTAAAACAGTCGCCTAGAACGCATACGGACTCGGATTTGGACGTTCTACAGATGCACGGAAAGATAAGGAGAATACCTTTCCAATGCCGCCGGCCTCATGTCAAAATTCATCCGGAGTCATCAGAAATCGTTGAAACAAGAGAGAGTCCAGAATCTGTATCGGTGCTGCGTCGCCTATTTTTGGCCTTTGGGCTTTGTATCTAGTTGAGCCCAATTAGGGGCGCGTCCAGAGGGTCTTGCACGACCCTAGGGTCTTTATATACAGCCGCCGCCGCACCATTAGAGTTTGGATTTTGCTTAGATCAATTCTGTTCATAAACAGTGTCGCCGTTCATCGGTTTGTGAGACCCCAACTTTGAGAGTTTAATCATACATCTGCAATTGTGTTGCATTCTTCGTTGTTCTTGCTTGTGTTCTTGATTCACAGGCAGGGATTAGCCTTCTCAGCGAGGTCAATCGTCTTTGGACGGTTGATAACCAGAGGAGACGTCGTGCTGCGATTGCGGGGTTTAGAACGTGTTGTTCTGAAGCCAGATCGATTTGTGTGTCGCCTCCGACCAAATCAACTTACCAAGAACCTTTCAGAAGATCGGGAACCCTTGTTTACATCAAGTGGCAATCAGAGCTTCAGGTGCACCGTCAGGTTCGCACTACCCTTTAGTTTCGTTTTCGTGTTCTTCCTATCGTCCACAGAAAATACCAAAAAAAATTTCCCCCGCCCATAACCACGTGTTTAGCCTTTGCATATTTCAATTTCAGAGTCCGTAGTGTTGAGTTTGTGCCCTAGTTCTTGTTTAGTCGCTGGTTTAGTTTGTGTTTTTGTCGTCAGTACTGTTTCCCCTTGCAACCCTAGCCGTCATTCCCTTCACCATCCTCGGTTTTGTTGGCTTTATGTGCTAGGGTTGATTGATCAACACGCCCACCCTAATCCCACCCTAAACCTACCCTCACCACCTCGGACCAATTTTCACATATTCCACTTTCCGCTACATCCACCTCGCTAAAAAAAAATCCCTACCCGACCCCAAGCCGACTCGGGTTTCACTCAAACCCCCGGGTTCTTCATAACCGATTCCGACACCCCTTCGGTAAAATTGCCATAACTTTTTGCTCGGTTGTCCGTTTTGGCTGAAATTTTTATAGGAGATTCTTGACAAAAAGTTGAGCATAAATTCATGCTGTGTGCCCTCATCAAAAAATTCAAAAAAAATGAGGAAGATAAAGAAAAAATTTATTCAAGTTGAAACCCAACGTTTTCTGAAACTTCAAGATTTTCTGTAGGCCACGTCCTAGCTCGGTTTGAGCTGAAATGTTTTGTGGGTTCTCCCCGTTTGCTAGTGAGTTGGAAAAAAATATCAAAAAAATAAAATAAAAAAAAAGAAATTTGGGATTCCTACTAGTGCTCCATCTAGCCCCCTAGAATTTCTGAGTTTGGCTGTTTTACACTAAAGGCCCTATTATCGACTGTGTCCGTTTGTCTCCTTGTTTCTTCTTTGCTATCACTACTGTTCTAGGACATAGTTAGACCAGCAACTAGGGACAAGTTACTTGGGCACTTATTCAGCTTTACTATCTATTTTTGATTTGTGTGCCACTCACATATATATATATTTGGCCTTCCTAGCTCTACATACTTCTTCTGGACAGCACATAGGTTATTTTGTAACCCTTGCAGTCATGGAACACAGCTCCCTGGTATCCTTCGCTTTGTTGTTTTCAGAACTTTGTAAGAGCTTTGCAAGAAGCTTCCTTTTGCTGTGTTGAGAGGCACCACTGCTTAGTACTTTTGTAGGGATAACCTTCACTTTTTGTTTCCTGTTTTGGTGTTTCTGATGTTAGGAAGCGATGGAGAGGGTGCTTCACCCTCAAAATTTGATGAGTGCGTGAGCCAAAGTCAGCTACAGAAGGCTTTGCAGGCGGTTCAGAGTGATTTGGTACAGACGATTACCAGGGCCGTCACAGACGCCATCACCAAGCTTTACCTTGGAGAAAGCATTGAGCGGTTGGATAAGAGAGTCTCTAAGCTAACCGATCAGGTTATCGAATTGGAGACCGCTCACAAGACCAACAACACCAACACCAACACCAACACCAACACCAACAACGACGTTGAAGACGATCATGATGAAGCAACGGTGTATAAGGCTGATGGCACCGTTGATAGGTCAGCTACAAGGACCGCAAGGTTACGACGTCGTTTGCAACGTAACCCTCAAGGTATGGGTGGTTTCCACAACCATAACCGTCGCACACAAGGTAACCATGCTCCAGATGACCCGTATGCTAAAATTAAGTTTTCAATTCCTTCGTTTTCGGGTCAGTACGATGGTGATGCTTACCTTGATTGGGAAATGACGGTAGAAGAAAAATTTAATGCCCACCTTGTTCCTGAACAACATAGAGTTAGACAAGCCACTAGTGAGTTTAAGGACTTTGCTATTGTTTGGTGGAGTGGTCTAGCTGCTGAAACCGATTTGCCTACTACTTGGGAAGAACTTAAGGTAGAAATGCGTGATTGTTTTGTTCCTCCTTCTTTTTATAGAGAAATTCGTAATAAACTGCAGCGTTTAGATCAAGGAGATAAAACTGTTCAGGAGTATTTTAGTGAGCTTCAGAAGGGTTTGATTCGTTGTGCTGTGGTTGAAAAAGTAGAGGACCAGATTTGCCGCTTTTATTCTGGTTTGAGAAAAGAAATTCAAGACATCCTTGATTATAAAAAATTTTATACCCTCAACCAGTGTTTCCAGTATGCTATGCTTGCAGAGAAAGAATCACAGGGACTTTTCCAGGCTTTTGAGGAGTACAGCAAGTCCAGGAATTTCTACCCACCACGACCGACGGGGACTTTGGGGCTGCCCAAGCCATCTTTCCGGCCGCCCGCACTAGCTAGTGTTGTTTCCGCAGCACCAAGATCAGCCCCTGCCCCTTCTACGCGCTCAGGTAAAAATTCTGTGCAGGTACCGGCTAGTAGTGCCTCCTCTGTTGCTTCGACGGGACGCACTACAGGGATTCAGTGCCACCGCTGCCATGGTCTTGGCCATGTGCAGAAAGATTGCCCAAGTAGGCGGGCATATGTGGCGACTAATGATGGCGGTTACATGAGCACCTCCGATGTGGAGGATGAGGAGGAGGATGTAGCTGCCACCAGCGGTGACCTCGTCCTTGGTGGCGTCGATACCACGGGCTACATGAGTATTATTGTGCAGCGTGTGCTTAGCACACAAATCCAGCAGCCCGAGATGATGCAGCGACATAACTTGTTCCAGATTTTCTTCGTCATCAAGAACCGTCGAGCATGTGTCATCATTGATGGAGGAATCTGCAACAATTTGGTGAGTTCTGATGTGGTTAAGAAGCTTGATTTGACCACACGCCCACATCCACATCCATACTACATTCAATGGTTAAATGACTCTGGAAAAGCTAAGGTAATACAAACTTGTAGAGTTCCTTTTTCCATTGGTTCCTATGTGGATTCTGTTGATTGTGATGTTGTACCCATGCAAGCTTGTTCACTTTTATTGGGTAGACCTTGGGAATTTGATAATGATGCTGTACACCATGGTAAAAGTAATAAGTACACTTTTATGCATAAAGGAACTAAAATTACTTTGTTACCAATGACCCCTGCTGAAATTGTACAAGCTGATTTAGAACGAGCTGCTAGTTTGAAAAATAAAAGCCCTGAAATTCAGCAACCTGTTAATTCTGATTCTACACCAAGTAATGTTAATGATTCTTCATGTTCTAAGGGTGCTGAAATTAAATTACAAGGTCGTTCATGTCTTGCCACAAAATCTGAGCTTGCTGAAATTTCTGCTGATGATATTTGCTATGCTTTGATATGCAAACAAGTCTTGTTTTCGCTTGGTGATATTGCTTCTAGTGCTTTGCCTCCTGCTGTCACTAACCTTTTACAGGAGTATGAGGATGTTTTCCTAGCTGAGATACCCCTGGGATTGCCACCTTTGAGAGGGATTGAGCATCAAATTGATTTGATTCCTGGTGCTACTTTACCAAACCGTGCTGCTTATAGGACCAACCCTGAGGAGACTAAGGAGATACAACGACAAGTCCAAGACCTTTTGGATCGTGGGTATGTTCGTCAATCACTTAGTCCTTGTGTTGTTCCTGTACTTTTGGTTCCTAAGAAAGATGGTTCTTGGCGTATGTGTGTAGATTGTAGAGCCATTAATAACATTACTATTAGGTATCGTCATCCTATTCCTAGGCTAGACGACATGCTTGATGAGTTATGTGGTGCTATAATTTTCACTAAAATTGATTTGCGTAGTGGCTACCATCAAATTAGAATGAAACTTGGAGATGAATGGAAAACAGCTTTCAAAACCAAATTCGGGTTGTATGAGTGGTTAGTAATGCCTTTTGGATTGACTAATGCACCCAGTACTTTCATGCGTTTGATGAATGAGGTTTTAAGACCTTTTATTGAAAAATTTGTGGTTGTTTACTTTGATGATATCTTGATTTATAGCAAAACCATGGATGATCATATGATTCATTTGCGTGCTGTTTTTTATGCTTTACGAGTTGCACGTTTATTTGGTAACCTTGAGAAGTGCACCTTTTGCACGGATCGAGTCTCTTTTCTTGGCTATGTTGTGACTCCACAGGGAATTGAGGTGGATGAGGCGAAGATTGAAGCCATAAAGAGCTGGCCTGTACCAAAAACTATCACACAGGTGAGGAGTTTTCTTGGTCTTGCAGGTTTCTCCCGCCGCTTTGTCAAAGATTTCAGCACCATTGCTGCACCATTGCATGAGTTGACAAAGAAGGGCATTGACTTCCATTTTGGTAAGGTACATCATGAGTCTTTTGATGCTTTGAAGGACAAACTTACACATGCACCATTGCTGCAATTACCCAATTTTGATAAGACTTTTGAGCTTGAATGTGATGCTAGTGGTATAGGCATTGGTGGTGTTTTGATGCAAGATGGTAAACCTGTTGCATACTTTAGTGAGAAAATTACTGGGCCTGTTTTGAATTATTCCACATATGATAAGAAACTATATGCACTTGTACGTTCTTTAGAGATGTGGCGTCATAATTTGTTGCCCAAAGAATTTGTTATTCATTCTGATCATGAATCCCTTAAGTATATTCATTCTCAATGCAATTTAAACCGTAGACATGCTAAATGGGTTGAGTTTATTGAGTCTTTTCCTTATATTATTAAACATAAGAAAGGGAAGGATAATGTGATTGCTGATGCTTTATCTAGGCGATATACTTTGTTGTCTCAACTTGATTGTAGAATTTTTGGACTTGAGGCAATTAAAGAACAATATGTTGCTGATGTTGATTTTAAAGATGTATTGCTGCACTGTAAAGAAGGTCGTGCTTGGAACAAATTTGTGTTGAATGATGGTTTCTTGTTTAGAGCTAACCGCCTATGCATTCCAGTTGGTTCCGTTCGTCTTTTGTTGTTGCAGGAGGCGCATGGAGGTGGATTGATGGGTCATTTTGGTACTAAGAAGACGGAGGATATTTTGGCCACACACTTCTTTTGGCCAAGGATGAGGAAAGATGTTGAGCGTTTTGTTGCTCGCTGCACTACATGTCAAAAAGCTAAGTCTCGTTCGAATGCACATGGTTTATACATTCCACTACATGGCTGCAAATTGTATGTTTGCATGGTATGCTTTCTACTATTGTTTCAGATCATGATGCAAAATTCTTGAGTCATTTTTGGCGCACGCTTTGGAATAAGTTGGGTACAAAGTTGCTATTTTCTACAACTTGTCATCCACAAACTGATGGACAAACTGAGGTTGTGAACCGCACTTTGGGCACTATGTTACGAGCTATTTTGAAGAAAAATTTGAAGCAATGGGAAGAATGCTTGCCTCATGTTGAGTTTGCTTATAATCGGGCAACACATTCTACTACCAAGGTAAGTCCCTTCAAGGTAGTGTATGGTTTTGATCCCCGTACTCCACTTGATATACTTCCTCTACCTATTAATGAGAGAGTTCATGTTGATGCTAAGGAGCGTGCTGAATTTATTTTGCAAATGCATGAGACCACTAGACTTAGCATTGAAAAGATGAATGAAAAATATAAAATTGCTGGTAGTAAAGGTAGAAAGGAAGTAAAGCTTGATGTAGGAGATTTCGTGTGGTTACACTTAAGGAAGGATAGATTTCCAGAATTGAGAAAGTCTAAGCTAATGCCTAGAGCTGATGGTCCATTCAAAATAATGGAGAAGATTAATGATAATGCATACAAACTTGAGTTGCCTCCCGAGTTCGGGGTTAGTCCTACTTTTAACATTTCAGATTTGAGACCATACTTGGGAGAAGAGGATGAGCTTGAGTCGAGGACGACTTCACTTCAAGAGGGGGAGGATGATGAGGACATCACTCCTATGGATACACACAACACTCCTCCAATTCTAGACTTGCAAGGTCCAATGACTAGAGCTCGTGCACGACGACTAAATTTAGAGGTGAGCTCGTTCCTACGTTCTTCGCTATATGTTACTTTTGAGAATGGTTTCCTACCTAATGATTATTTTATGATTAGAAACCATGGAGAGGACCAGGAGATGATGGGAGAAGGAGTTGGGAACGTGGAGGACCAGCAAGGGCTTGGAAGCCAAAGTGGAGGCCCAATCAAAACCGACTTCGAGTCTGTTTCGGGGCCTAGGACCAGTCTGCACTAAAACAGTCGCCCAGGACGCATACGGACTCAGATTTGGACGTTCTACATATGCACGGAACGATAAGGAGAAGACCTTTCCAATGCCATCGGCCGCATGTCAAAATTCATCCGGAGTCATCGGGAATCGTTAAAACAAGAGAGAGTCCAGAATCTGTATCGGTGCTGCGTCGCCTATTTTTGGCCTTTGGGCTTTGTATCTAGTTGAGCCCAATTAGGGGCGCGTCCAGAGGGTCTTGCACGACCCTAGGGTCTTTATATACAGCCGCCACCGCAACATTAGGGTTTGGGTTTTGCTTAGATCAATTCTGTTCATAAACAGTGTCGCCGTTCATCGGTTTGTGAGACCCCAACTTCGAGAGTTTAATCATACATCTGCAATTGTGTTGCATTCTTCGTTGTTCTTGCTTGTGTTCTTGATTCGCAGGTAGGGATTAGCCTTCTCGGCAAGGTCAATCGTCTTTGGACGGTTGATAACCAGAGGAGACGTCGTGCTGCGATTGCGGGGTTTAGAGCGTGCTGTTCTGAAGCCGGATCGATTTGTGTGTCGCCTCCGACCAAATCAACTTACCAAGAACCTTTCGGAAGATCGGGAACCCTTGTTTACATCAATTGGTGCAAAGTGTGAGAGGTCATGTCTCGACTGGTCGACTCTGATTGTTACACAGTTATGAATTACGACCCCAAATGTTAAGGTAGACCGATGTGTCTTTTGTTTTAATCTCTAAGTTCTTATGGTAGGAAGGCATAAGTACTAACCGGTCTACTAATGAGAGGCAGGAGATTGCTTTTATGACTTTTCAGCTGACTTTTCTTTGTTTGGTGATTATTTAATTTAATTAACTAAGCAAGACAAAAATATTTATATACATAGGAACAAACTATTTCTACAATTAAGATACTACTAAGTATTTCCATTACAAGTTTAATTACATCTCCTGTGAAGGAGAAGAAGCATCATCCTCTAATTCTACTTCTAGAGTGGTTGGAGGAGATTGAGCGGTTGGAGCAAGGTCTATGTTATCCACCAAGATGCGGGAGGTTTCTGCCATGGAGTCGAGCAGCAACTGGCATTGGTCAACTATATGCTTGGAGTTGAAGCCTTCCTTGATTTTATCAATAGGAAGCTCAGGACACCAGGATGTGCAGATTGCCAATACCTGACTCCTGGCTTCAATGGCCACCCGCTTGGTATGCTGCTCGATGACCTCGGATGCATGCTCTAGAAGATATTCCACTGAGTGCCCAGTCTGCTCAACTTTGTTGGCATGGATATAATCCAAGGCCTTCCGAGCACTATAACGCAAGGCTACAAGGATCAGAAGGAGGATTAGGAAACAGTATATACTGGATAAGATGAAGAAAATAATGAAGAGCTTACTGGCAATATTACTTTTGAAAGCTATGGTGCTACCCTTGGCATTCTTCAGCTTTTTCTTGGTCTCCTCCAAGTCCTTCTTCAAAAGGGCAATTTCAGCCTCGGTCAGATAATGTCTTGTTTAGCTCGGTCTTCTCATTATCCAGAGCATCCAAGAACCTCGGTCTTCTCATTATTCAGAGCATCCAAGAACCTCTGCTGGTTTGAAGTGAGCTGCTCCAATTCTTCTATTTTATTCTAATGGGCTGAGAACATATAATAGATTGTTGTCAAACAGTCCAACAAGAAGAGAAAGACTAAAGGGTCTTCACCTTCATCATTCTGTCGCCTCTGTTCTAACAGAGTGGTGGCCTTCTCCAGCTCTTTCTTAGCCTTTTGGGTTATCTGAGCTCGGACTAGAGAAATCAGAGAGACATTTTAGGTTAGAAGATATGCTAGAAAACAAGACAATTAAGAAGACTTCAAGAAATTACTTACCAATGCTTTCAGCCTCGAGAGCATCTATCCTTGATTGTTTATCCTCAATCAGAGAGTAAACTTTCTGAAAAGAAGGAGCAGAGTGGGTCAAACACTTTGAGTAATCTTAAGGAAAAGTAAAGCCTAGGTCTTGATGTACCTTGGATAGCTCTCGGTGTTGTTGAAGAAGCTTGAGGTCAGAGGCTTCAGGCCATCCAGACGGCTTATCGATCAGCACGGCCTTCTCCTTGTTCGAGGTCGGAGGTTTGGCAGTCGGCGTCGGAGAGATAACCTTGGGCACAGTGGGCGTACTTGAAGGCTTTGCCACCTAAGCCCGCACATTTGATGGTGTGCTCATAGACTGTGGTGGGTATGTCTGACTTGGCGTTGGAGTCAGGGCTGGGTCTTTGGACATGAAGACATTAGGCGTCTCGGCTGATAGAGTAGTATGTTCACTACATACAACATTCAGAGTTAATAATATGCTCCGGATTGGATTAACAAAGATATGAAGAGGCGAAGAGACTTACTCGGAGGCTTGTTTGATCTTTATTCGGCTGACCTTCTTCTTCGAAGAAGTAGTCACAGAATCAGAGTGCTTCCTCTTGGAAGAAGACTTCGCGGCAGGGGAGGGGCACGGGGTGCGCGGGACATGCCCTTTTATAGGGCGCGGTGCCTTAGGTGGCCAGATGCGCACGCCGAGGTGACGGCGGCGGCGGGGCTCGGCTGGCGGCACCCTAGGGCTAGGGTTTCGGAGGCTAGAGTGGGCTGGCGCGATGGCTGGGCCGAGCGGGCAGGCGTGGGCGCGGGGTGCTGGGCCAGGCTAAGAGGAGGGAAGGGGAGGAGTGAGCCGCGGGGAGAAATTAGCCCAGGCCAGAAAGAGAGAGGGAGAGGGGGAAGTGGGCCGTGGGGGAGGAATTTGGCCTAGGCCGGGGCGGGCTGAGTGGGGGAAGGGAAGAGGAGGCTAGACCTGGGTGGTTTTCGGCCCAAGCCAGCGCAAGCTGAGGGAGTTTCTTTTCTTTTCCCTTCTTCTTCTCTGTTTCTCTTCCCTAAATTCTAAACTAAAAGAAAATGACTCTAAATCAAAATTTGGAAACAATTATTCAGCCAATAAAACCTAATACAGCTGACCAGCATGAATGCAACAAACAAAATAATAATAATAATAATAACCTAAATTAATTTAATTACTTTTAGAAAATAATTCTTTTGTCTAAAATATATGTTAATGCTCTAATTAATTTAAATTAAATTTTAATATATTATAAATTTGTTTTAAAATTTAGTGAAATTTAGGTCGCATACTAAAATTTAAAATTTTGGGGTGTGACAAGACTACCCCCCTTAACACCTATGTCTTGATATCCTATATCTTTCAATTGTATTCTCCCATGTATAACACCTATGTCTTTGTATCCCATGTTGATAAGGTGGGTGGTGATCTCTACCCCCCTTAAGTTCACACTTAGAATTGCTCAAAAATTGCAATCCATATATGTCCTCCAATGGTAACTATCTTCTTATTTTCTGATCTTGTCCTCTGATTGGTAAACTTGCACCATGTGTGAAACATCATAAATTCCCTTGTTGGCCACACAATCCATGTGTTGAAGCGAACATATGTGGCCATGATGTTTGCAACAATAACAGACTTCTTGAACTCTACGTGCCTTCTGCTTCTTCTTGGATCACTCAATTGGTGCCTTGCTAGTTCCATCATTGACAAGCTTCTTCTTCTTTTGTGTCCTAGATTTACTTCTATGGGTGGCACATGCGGGGTTGTTGGTGTGATGCAAGAACTTGTGTGTTGCCTCTTCCGTAGAAAGATCCCACTCTCGCGATCGTTGTATGGAGCTGGCAGGGATAAGGGTGAACTATCTTGGATATTGGCTTCCTCTTGTTGGTGCTTCATTCAAAGAATCAAATGGTCGAGTTTCACATCTCCTCGAATTGGTTAGGTTATAAGTGACTAGAAAAGAATAGAATGATAGAGGTATGATAGCAAGGACTAAGAGAAACGATGACCCCAACTAACTAAAACTAGGTAAAACTAATGATGAGATAACATAGCTAAACACTTTGCAAGCACACCAACACTCAATCAAAGATTCAACTCATACATAGCACACCACAAGGAACACAAGGCATACGGTTAGCAACGTTCTATATCATGATTACTCTTCTAAAAAGGGAATGATCCTAAACCATTATCCTAGGGGGAAGTCTTTCTTCTTGTTGTCGTAGAGTGATGACCAATGCCTTTTGCTTAGGAAGAGTCTTCAACTTTCATCTTCCAATCTTCACATCAAGTAGAACTAGCTTGTCCAATCTTCAAGACTATCAATCTTGTTCACGAATGTCTGGTTTGGTGAGACTAATAGTTTGAAAAGAGGAAAATAAATAGTAGGAATAGCATATGTTTAACCTTTTCGAGAATAGACAAGAATAAGAGAAGATGAAGATAAGATAGAAGGATTTGTTAAGAAAATGCTTTCCAAATACTAGTTTTGAAAATAGGACCTATGGCATGACCATTCTATCCATGCTTGTGTCCTACGGTCGACATGGCTCTGATACCACTTCTGTCACACCTAGTTTTAAGGACAAAACCAAGTGCTTAGCATATGTGTGCTCAGGAACAAGTTTCACACATATCAATAGTAAAGTGAATAACTATATAACCAATGTCACTATTAAAGTGTACCATTATTACATAAATAATTGTCTTTAAAGACTAAGGACGACTCTCTCATAGAATAACAACGGAAGACACCATAACACCACAGGCAATCGACCGGGGGCACGCTCGCCTAGTAGTAGTCCTCGTCAATATAGTCCATCTCTTCATCTTCTGAGCAGCAGTTTATAATACAACAACAATTAATTATAAACTCAGGGACCAAAATATAATTTTGTAAACATTCTGTAGGAAAAATAGGGTTAAAACGTAATTAAGATAAAGGGCAGGGTCCTACGCGCAAAACTGGCCTTTACAGTAATTAACTAGAAATAAAAATTAAAAAAAACATCTAACATCCATGGACTAGGTCCACGAGGCTTGTGGACCGGGGGTAACCCCACGTCTACGGTCCACCACGGATCGGGTCTATACCCCTTGGAAGGGATCTAATCTGGGTCATCTAGATTAGATCGGACGGCATCAGGAGCTCCGGTGAGATGGGGGTGGCCGACGGCCAAGGAGAAGGCGGCGGCAGCCAATGGAGCCGTTCGAAGCTTGCCGGGAGGCTCTCCCGCGCGCGGGAGGCGGCGAGGAGGGAAGAGGGTAGGGCGGCGCATGGAGGGGAGCTCACCGCGTTGCATAGCGAAGGGCGGGGAGGGACGAGGCTTCGTGGTGACTGGCGGTGGTGCGGCTTCCGACGGCGGCGGCGTGTTGAACGAGGCGCGAGCAGCGGTGGGGTACGGAGCACGACGCGGTAGGGGAGGGGCACGAGGCGCGCGGGACCAGCCCTTTTATAGGGCGCGGTGCCCTTGGTGGCCAGACGCGCACGCCGAGGTGGCAGCGACGGCGGGGCTCGGCTGGCAGCGCCCTAGGGCTAGAGTTTCGGGGGCTAGGGTGGGCTGCGCGACGGCTGGGCCGAGCGGGCAGGCGTGGGCGCGGGGTGCTGGGCTAGGCTGGGAGGAGGGAAGGGGAGGAGTGGGCCGCGGAGAGAAATCAACCCAGGCTAGAAAGAGAGAGAGAGAGGGGTAAGTGGGCCGCGGTGGAGGAATTTGGCCTAGGCCGAGGTGGGCTGAGTGGGGGGAAGGGGAGAGGAGGCTGGTCCTGGGTGGCTTTCGGTCCAAGCTAGCGCAAGCTGAGGGAGTTTCTTTTCTTTTCCCTTCTTCTTCTCTGTTTCTCTTCCCTAAATTCTAAACTAAAACGAAACGACTCTAATTCAAAATTTGGAAACAATTTTTCAGCCAATAAAACCTAATGCACCTGACCAGCATGTATGCAATAAACAAAATAATAATAATAATAATAATAATAATAACCTAAATTAATTTAATTACTTTTATAAAATAATTCTTTTGCCTAAAATACATGATAATGGTCTAATTAATTTAAATTAAATTTTAATCTATTATAAATTTATTTTAAAATTTAGTGATATTTAGGTGAATTGCAATTCCTACAAAGATTGCTAACAACACAATATACCAAAGATAGAGAGCACAATATAAAGAAGTAAATGCACAAGCACAATAATGAATTACAGGAAAGTAAAGAGAGACACAAGTAATTAGCCCGAGGTTCGGCAACCACACTAAGTAGTTCCTACATCCTTGTTGAGGAGCCACACAAAGTGGTCGGGTCTCTCTCAACCCTTTTTCCCACCAAGCAATCACAAAGATCATGCTCGGATTTCTTTCTCCACTTTATTCTTTTCCTCCGGAGGCTAATCACACCTTCACAAACGTCCCCGAGTCACCACACTAAGTTGGGAGCTCAAGGGCGACACCTAGCCGTCTAGGAGACCAAGTCTCCAAGAGTAACAAGCAAATCAAATCTTGTTTGGGGAGGGAAAGATGTGCTCAAGCTTTTGAGTGGATGGATTCAATTGTCTTATGGTTGGATCACTCTCACTTTGCTTGGAATCTCAAGAACAAGTCTAAGAGTGAGAGGGGAAAGCTCTAGCTGAAGAATGAGTGGAATGCCAAAGTGTCCAACCCTTCCCACGGGGTAAGGGGTAGGTTATTTATAGAGCATCTCTAAAAACTAGCCGTTGGGGTGTTATCTGTGTCTGATGAAACTTCCGTGAAGGCTCACGGAACTTCTGTCAGTTCAAAAATAGCCATTGTGCGGGCCTGGTTTGAAGCTATGCTGTGACAGAACTTCCGTCAAAGGGTGACGGAACTTCCGTCAATCTCGGGTTGGCTCGGTTTGAAAGCAGACACAAGACAGAACTTCCGTCAAAGAATCACAGAAATTCCAGTGATAGAACTTCCGTCAAGGGCCCACAGAACTTGCATCACTCTCGGGTTGGTTAGGTTGCTAGAAGTGCATGTGACGGAACTTCCATCAAGGGGTGACGGAACCTTCGTTACTCTCTGTTTGGCTCAAAAGACATGGCTCTTTTTGGGCTTTTTGCTAGCTTTGCTCTCTTAGGTTTTTAGGGTTTGCTCAAGCACATCAAATCCCTGCAAGTAAGATATGTTTACCCCTCTTGATAGTTCGGCTTACCTATGACTCAAATAAATTAGCAAAACTAAACTTGAAGCCCGAAGAGTCTTTTTCCTTTTCTTCTTTTTGTAGAGGGATGAACTTTCTCACAAGTGTGGGCAAATAATTTTATTTTGATAATCTGCACATATTCTTCATACTTATGTTAGCACATTTTTAATCTTATGTCATTAATCACCAAAACCCACTAGGGGACCATGATGCATCTTCAATCTCCCCCTTTTTGGTGGTTGATGATAATAGATTAAAAAGGATATAGGAATTTAATCAAAAGAAACAACAACAAAATATAACGATGCTCCCACTAAAGATTTACATGAGTCACAAAAACATGTGAGAGAGCGCCCCCTATATTTTGCAAAAAGTGGGGTGCCTAAAAGTGTACAAGTATGCCATTATGATAAAACAATAAGAGCACTCACACACTTTACACAATCATCAAGATCATAAAGCAAGGAGCAAGCACCATACAAGATCATAAAGCAAAGTGAATATTACAACGAGGTTCACAAATAGTTTTCAAGCACATAAGCAAATAAACAACTTGTCCTTAAGTTCACCACTAGCCTATTACAAAAGATAGAGAGATAGATAGAAGCACACGCAAGCTCACATATCCCTTTTCATTGCATCTCTCCCCCTTTGGCATCAAAGCACCAAAAAGAATAAAAGGAAGAGAGACATGCTAAGAAAAAAAGGAATCACTCTTCGTCGTCATTCTCAGTGCTTTCTTCTTGTTCTTCACCTTCATGGGCCTGAGGAGGAGGAGCGGTGGAAGGTCCAGGAGCTCACACTTGAAGACCGGTGGCTCACCATCGGGCTCACCCTCGAAGCCATCCGGAGACACCTCACGGCCTTGAGCCCTTTTGTCTCTCTTGTAGCGTCGTACTTTCTTCTTGATTCTCCATTTGTTCTCCCAATTTTCCTTAGCATTCAAGCAACAAGCACTAAAGGTGCTTTTGAGGAAGGAAGCAATGGGACAAGATGGATAGTTATGAGCTTCTGGAGGAGGAGGGGCTGAAGATGATGCACGTTGTGCTGCTGCCGCCGCTGCCATTGCTGCCTTTTCTACGGCCACCTCTGTTCGAATGGTGGCATAGTGAGTACGATTCATCTTTGGCACTCAAGGTCTCAAAGGTTGATACTTGCACTCCTTCTCAAATAGCAACCCTGTCTCTGACTCAATCATCTTCATAAGGTTGGGTGCAAATGGAAGGACTTTTCTAGTATCCAGAGATGAGGAGTAAATCTCTTGGACAATGAAGTCCATGACACTAAAAGGAGCAGCTCCATCTCTGAATCTAGCAAGGATATTGAGAAACCATGTGGATATGTGCCATGGTTTGCAATATGTGATGAGTAATTGACATTGGTTGAGTTCGGTGTTTGAGTTGAAATGCCGGAATTTAGGGATTGCATGAGTTTGTGCATATAATGTTTTGCACTAACCGAAGTTGGTGAAGATATTGGTGAAGTTGCAGGAGATGAGAAATGTGTTTGCTTGTCTCATGATGTGTAGGTCACTGGAGCCAACTTGACGGTCAACGGCGAGAGGATAGGGCACAAGTAGGAGACTTGGGGCCAGACAATCGGGAGGCCGGGTGAAGTCAAGGGTGATCCACACCGTACATGTGGAGAGGCAAGAAGCACGGACGGTTTTGCGGTTGAGCCTGAAAACCGTGGTGGTGATGAAGACGTCGTGTTGACCAAGTCAAGATGATCGGGGTGCCAGTGCAAGTGAAAAGGGGGCCCGATGGACAGGGACCGGGAGAGACTTGCCGGTGCTCAGGATTGCGGGACAAGGTGACACGCGGCGACATCGAGAAGTCGTCCTTTAAGAAGCGTGCAAGGCGGTTTCTCGGTTTGGGCCTCAAAACCGGTGGTGGCGATTGGAGGTGCACGTGGCACCATCGCGAAGCTTGCGTTGAGGCGAAGCAAAGTTGTGAAGGGTTCGATAGCGTTCGGGCGAAGGAAAAAGAGTTGGATGGTTTTGCCCCTGGTGGTAGGTGGCAATGTATTATAGGTCAAGGGTAGAGTTGTCATAGATCCTAGGCCTATATAAGGAGAGGTGTGGCTGGTGGGAGAGGTGCCTCTTCCCATTAGCCTTGTGTTAGGGTTTCATTTTAAAAGTGCTAGGAGAGGTCTTCATGTTTTAGAGGAGAGGAGAGAGTGTGTGAGAGACATCTCTTTCTCTTCCAAATAGTGGGAGGAAGAGGGTGACTTCCTAGCCATGTATCCATGTATCTTGACTTGATAAATCAATGATATAAGATCCAATTTCATGCTCAAGATCTTCCTCTCTCCTTAAATCCCGAAGTTGTCTTCTTCTCTATTTTCGGAGCTATTTTCATGGGAATTTTTTATCTCACTTTTGGTTGAGTTTCTTGGGCGGATTTCATGGGGAACTTGATGCTATGATGAGCTAGAACAAATCTCTATAGGTCCTTGACCGAATCAAGAGCTCTAGCATCTTTGATTTGGAAGTTTTCTCAACTTTTCCCTTTTTGGTGTTCTTGGCACAAGATCTGAAATTCATGATGATTCCTTGTGCTACTTGAGTGGATCTTGTTGGAGTAGGGTCGTGATGTGCTGAGGATTATTTGGTCCAAAGATCGCACGTTTTGGAGCTCATTTGATTGAGTTTTGGAGAGATTTTGGAGGAAATCGAAACAGTTTTTTATTTTGTCAGGGGTCAATCGGCACTGCCGATCACCTAGACCAGCATTGCCGGTGGGTCAGAACCCGGAGCAGCACTACCGATGCCACAACCGGCACTGCCAGTGGCTAGGGTCCGAACCCCACATCGGCACTACAGATGGACCTGATCGGCACTGCCGATGGACCTGATCGGCACTGCCGATGGACCTGATCGTCCAGTGATCTGTTTTGACTCTGTTCTCTGACCGTTTCAAGTCTTTTCTGCTCTCCTTTGTTTCTGTTGTGTTCCACTGCTGTCGTTGATCACTCCTAGGGTTAGCACATCACAAGTTGGTGTGTGTAATCTTGGTGATCTGTCTTGAGGTTAGCTCGGGTTGAAATTAGGACATAGGCCAAGTTCTTGTGAAAGAATTTTTATTGGCTCCCATTCACCCCCCCCCCCCATCTCTGGTCACCTTCTCGGTCCTTCAGATATTCCTCGAATGCTCAACAAGAGAAGTAGCATACCCTGCCTTAGGAGCTACGGTGACCCTAAGCATCCTGTTGAGGATGAAGTAGAAGTTATGCATCCTATGAGTAGTTCCACGATACTTTGGATTTGGATCCCCATACATGAAGGCCAACTATGCATCCTTCAGGACTGGCTCATATGAGATCTTCTCTCTGTTGTCATCATCACCATCTTGATAGAAATAAGTTCCAAGACGAAAGGGATATATCACATACTGCACACCCTGAGTCATCCGATAGAAATATCCTCTTCCATCAATATAGAGTGTGGAGTAGAACTGACAAATGACCTCCTCATTCCAGTCATAGCTAAAGCCCATGAGGTCATAAACATTTCTGTCCTTGCAAGCTGCAATGATTTCCTTGAAGGTGGTGTCATCCTTTTCCTCCATATACTTTCAATCAATCCATTGATGAGTGGCCAACCGATTCTTCCTGTTCATCTCAATGAGCATGGACATATAATAGTCCTACTGAAACCATGTGAGAAACCGGTAGTCACTTGCCTCCTTGTCAGCCACAGCATAGTGATTCTGCTTCCTTGCCTCACTAAGTGCCTGTGCATGCCTCTTGTAGTCTTCGAAGTCATGGTGAGGTGGATACTTAGGAACACAGACTCGAAGGTCCCTCACAATGTTCAAAGACTCATTTCTCTTGCTCTTGCTCTTGTGAGGCTTAGTGCTCTTCTCCTTAGCTGGTCCCTTGCCCTTGTCCACTACTCTCCTAGGATGGAGAGATCCTCCTTGCTCCACTATTACGGTTTGAGAAGCTCCACTTGTGCCTTGCCCCTGTTTTCTAGAAATCACTGCCTTTCTGCGCTTGGCCATGGGCACTAGGTCTTGACTTGAGGAGGAGGATTGATGTTGCTCCACATTTTGTTCCTCATCACTTGATTCCTCTTGAGCAAGTGGTGCATTGGAGGCATACTTGGTGCGGACCATCTTCATGAGCCTATGGGATAGCAAGAAGGTCAAGAGAATTAGGTATGAGTCGCAAGCAAGAGTAGAGAAGCAAGCAAAAATCAGTGCACTGAACTGTAGGCGACGGAAGTTCTGTGACAGATCACGGAAGTTCTGTCATGACGGAAGTTCTGTCGAAACTTCTGTCACTTGTAGTTTGCACCAAACTCAACGTAACTTCTAAATTCTACCGCGAGAATCAAAATACCTCTACAACAGGGAATACTAGGTTCAAAGAAACCATTCTATCCAATTGAAACGAGGACATTGCGACATTTTGACCTAAAACAAAAGCTCTAGGTCAAAGTTCATACCTAGGGCAAAGAAGATGGAAAAAATTGACAGAGATTGTGGAACTTCCGTTGGGAAAGAGTTGAATCTCCACCAAATCTAGGTGAATCGCTGGTTGAAGCCCCAAATCACCACTTAGGTTTCGTGGACAGGAGAGAGGAGGGAAAAAAGAACAAGTATCGGTTGACTTAGGGAAGAAGAAGAACGGGTCGCGCCACTTAACCAGAGAGTGACGAAAGTTCTGTCAATGGGTGACGGAAGTTCCATCGCTCTGGGGTTTGAAACAGCCTGAGTGACGCTGGCGGAAGTTCGTGCGGAACTTCTATGAGCCTCGGGTTCCAGTTACAGGGGACGACAGAAGTTTCATCATTGGGTGACGGAAGTTCCGCCGTTCTTTATCTAAAACTGAAAAATAGACTCTCTCTCCTTTGCTCAAAGGGTGAACTTGAACAAGCAAGAAATATATATATATATATATATATATATATACTTGTTTTGAACTTGTGAATAGGAACAATCAATCAATTCAAAGCTATACTCACAAGCTCCAACAATATGATCTATTGATCAAAAACATTTTTTTTTTGAAATCAAAGGCATGAATAAGTTTTTGAAGAATTTTTTATGTCAAATCCTTTTGCATAAGAACCAACACAACAAGAAATGTACAAGGTCTTACTCCATATTGGATGAATCCAAGATATTCAGCTCACTCTTAAGCTCACAAAACTGCTTCTCATCTAGGGGTTTGGTAAAAATATCGGCTAATTGTTTATCGGTTCACACGTAGCTAATTTCAATGTCCCCTTTTTGATGTGAACAAGGGTTTCTGATCTTCCAAAAGGTTCTTGGTAAGTTGATTTGGTTGGAGGCGACACACAAATCGATTCATCTTCAGAACAACACGTTCTAAACCACGCAATCACAGCATGACGTCTCCTCTCGTTATCAACTGTCCTAAAATAATTGACCTCACCGAGAAGGCTAATCCCTGCCTGGAAATCAAGAACAAAGAAGAATGCAACACAATTGCTGATGTATTATGAATCTCACGAAGTTGAGGTCTCACAAACCGAAGTGACAACAAAACTATTATGAACAGAATAATCTAAGAAAAACCCGAACCCTAATGGTGCGGTGGCGTCTGTATATGAAGACCCTAGGACCATGCAAGACGCTCTGGATGCGTCCCTAATTGGGGTCAACTGGATACAAAGCCCAAAGGCCAAAAGCAGGCGACACAGCACCGACAAAGATTCTGGATCCTCTCTTGTTTTGATGATTCCTAATGACTTCGGATGGAGTTTGACATCATACAGGCGGCATTTGAAAGGTCTTCTTCTTATCTTTTTGTGCATATGTAGAACGTCCAAATTTGAGTCCGTATGCGTCCTGGGCGTCCGTTTTAGTGCAGACTGGTCCTGGGCCCCGAAACAGACTTGAAGTCGGTTTTGATTGGGCCTCCACCTTGGCTTCCACGTCTTTGCTGGTCCTCCATGTCTCCAAGTTCTTCTCCCATCATCTCCTGGTCCTCTCCATGGTTCCTAATTATAATATAATCATTAGATAGCAAACCATTGTCAAAAGTGACATATAATGAAGAACGTAGGAACGAGCTCACCTCTAAATTTAGTCGTCATGCACGAGCTCTAGTCATTAGACCTTGCAAGTTTAGAATAGAAGGAGTGTTGCATGTATCCATATAAGTGATGTCCTCATCATCCTCCCTCTCTTGAAGTGGAGTCGTCCTCAACTCAAGCTCATCCTCTTCTGCCAAATATGGTTTCAAATATGAAATGTTAAAAGTAGGACTAATCCCGAACTCGGGAGGCAACTCAAGTTTATATGCATTATCATTAATCTTCTCTCCTATTTTGAATCGACCATCAGCTCTAGGCATCAATTTAGACTTTCTTAATTCTAGAAATCTATCCTTTCTCAAGTGTAACCACATTAAATCACCTATATTAAGTTTTACTTCTTTTCTACCTTTACTACCAGCAATTTTATACTTTTCATTCATCTTTTTAGTGCTAAGTCTAGTGGTCTCATGCAATTGTAAAATAAATTCAGCATGCTCCTTGGCATCAACATGAACTCTCTCATTAACAGGTAGAGGAATTATATCAAGTAGAGTATGGGGATCAAAACCATACACTACCTTAAATGGACTTACCATGATAGTAGAATGTGTTGCCCGAGTATAAGCAAACTCAACATGAGGCAAACATTCTTCCCATTGCTTAAAATTTTTCTTCAAAATAGCTCTCAATATAGTTCCCAACGTGCAGTTCACCACTTCAGTTTGTCCATCAATTTGTGGGTGAGAAGTTGTAGAAAATAGCAACTTTGTACCCAACTTATTCCAAAGTGTACGCCAAAAGTGACTCAAGAATTTTGCATCATGGTCTGAAACAATAGTAGAAGGCATACCATGCAAACATACAATTTCTTTGAAAAATAGGTCAGCAATATAACTAGCTTCATCGGTGTTATGACATGGTATAAAGTGTGTCATCTTAGAAAAACAATCCATAACAAAAAAAATGCTATCACTCCCCCTCTTAGTCCTAGGCAGCCCTAAAATAAAGTCCATAGAAATATCCGCCCAAGGAATAGAAGGAACGAGAAGTGGCATGTATAAACCAAGTGGATTCAAGCGAGACTTAGTTTTTTGACATGTAGTGCAGCGAGCAACAAAACTCTCAACATCTTTCCTCATCTTTGGCCAAAAGAAGTGTGTGGCCAAAATATCCTTCGTTTTCTTAGCACCAAAATGACCCATCAATCCACCTCCATGCGCCTCCTGCAACAACAAAAGACGAACGGAACCCACTGAAATGCATAGGTGGTTAGCTCTAAACAAAAACCCATCATTCAACACAAATTTATTCCAAGCACGACCTTCTTTACAGTATAGCAATACATCCTTAAAATCAACATCATCATCATATTGTTGTTTAATTGCCTCAAGTCCAAAAATTTTAGAATCAAGTTGAGACAACAAAGTATAGCGCCTAGATAAAGCATCAGCAATCACATTATCCTTCCCTTTCTTATGTTTGATAATATAAGGGAAAGATTCAATAAATTAAACCTGTTTCAAATTGCATTGTGAACAAATATACTTAAGCGATTCATGATCAGAACGAATAACAAATTCTTTGGGTAACAAATAATGACGCCACGTCTCTAAAGAACGTACAAGTGCATATAATTCCTTATCATATGTGGAGTAATTCAAAACAGGCAGGCTAGTAATTTTTTCGCTAAAGTATGCAACAGGTTTACCATCTTGCATCAAAATACCACCAATGCCTATGCCACTAGCATCATATTCAAGCTCAAAAGTTTTATCAAAATTGGGTAGTTGCAGCAATGGTGCATGTGTAAGTTTGTCCTTCAAAGCAAAAAAGGACTCATGTTGTACCTTACCCAAATGGATCTCAATGCCCTTCTTTGTCAACTCATGTAATGGTGCAGCGATGGTGCTGAAATCTTTGAGAAAGCTACGGTAGAATCCTGCAAGACCAAGAAAACTCCTCACCTGAGTGATAGTTTTTGGTACAGGCCAGCTCTTTATGGCTTCAATCTTCGCCCCATCCACCTCAATTCCCTGTGGAGTCACAACATAGCCAAGAAAAGAGACTCGATCCGTGCAAAAGGTGCACTTCTCAAGGTTACCAAATAAACGTGCAGCTCGTAAAGCATAAAAAACAGCATGCAAATGATCCAAATGTTCATCCATGGATTTGCTATAAATCAAGATATCATCAAAGTAAACTACCACAAATTTACCAATAAAAGCTCTTAAAACCTCATTCATCAAACGCATGAAAGTATTAGGTGCATTAGTTAAACCAAAAGGCATTACTAAACACTCATACAAACCGAATTTGGTTTTGAAAGCTGTTTTCCATTCATCTCCAAGTTTCATTCTAATTTGATGGTAGCCACTTCGCAAGTCAATTTTAGTAGAAATTGTAGCTCCACACAACTTATCAAGCATGTTGTCTAGCCTAGGAATAGGATGACAATACCTAACAGTAATGTTATTAATGGCTCTACAATCTACACAAATATGTCAAGTACCATCTTTCTTAGGAACCAAAAGTACCGGAACAACATAAGGACTAAGTGATTGACGAACATACCCACTATCCAAAAGGTCTTGGACTTGTTGTTGTATTTCCTTAGTCTCCTCAGGGTTGGTCCTATAAGCAGCACAGTTTGGCAAAGTAGCTCCCAGAATCAAATCAATTTGATGCTCAATCCCTCACAAAGGTGGCAATCCCGGGGGTATCTCAGCTGGAAAAACATCCTCATACTCCTACAAAATGTTAGTGACAGCAGGTGGCAAAGCACTAGAAGCAATATCATCAATTGAAAACAAAGCTTGTTTGCATATCAAAGCATAGCAAATATCATCATCAGTAGAAATTTTAGCAAGCTTAGATTTTGTTGCAAGACATGAACAACCTTGCAATTTAATTCCAGCACCCTTAGAACTTGAAGAATCAATAGAATTACTAGGTGGAGAATTAGAATTAATAGGTTGCTGATTTTCTGGACTTTTATTTTTCAGACTAGCAGCTTTTTCTAAACCAGCTTGCACAATTTCAGCAGGGTCAACGGTAACAAAGTAATTTTAGTTCCTTTATGCATAAAAGTGTACTTATTACTTTTACCATGGTGTATAGCCTCATTTTCAAATTCCCAAGGTCTACTAAATAAAAGTGAACATGCTTGCATGGGTACAATATCACAATCAACAGAATCTACATAAGAACTTATAGAAAAAGGTACTTTGCAAGTTTGTGTTACCTTAGCTTTTTCAGAGTCATTTGACCACTGAATGTAGTATGGATGTGAATGTGGGCATGTGGTCAAGTCAAGCTTCTTGACCACATAAGAACTCACCAAATTGTTGCAGCTCCCTCCATCAATGATGACACGTGCTTTACATTCTTGATGATGAAGAAAATCTGGAACAAGTTGTGATGCTGCATCGCCTTGGGCTACTGAACTTGTGTGCTACAGACACGCTGAACAATAATGTTCATGTATCCTGCGGTGTCCCCGCCTCCAAGGACGAGGTCGCCGCTGTCAGGAGCGACATCCTCCTCCTTATCCTCCACATCAGAGGTGCTCATGTAACGTCCATCGTCGATCGCCACGTATGCCCACCTACTTGGGAAATCTTTCTGCACATGCCCAAGTCCATGGCAGCGGTGGGATTGAGTTCATGTAGTGCATCCCGTTGAAGTGACAGAGGAGGCACTACCAGCTGGCACCTGCAAAGAATTTTTACCTATGCTCGCAAAAGGTGCAGGGGCTGGTCTTGGTGTTGTAGAAGCACCACTAGGTCTCTTGGCAGTAGCAGCTGCTGGTGGTGGGGGCGGCCAAAAGCACGGCTTGGGCAGCCCCGAAGTCCCCGTCGGCCGTGACGGGTAGAACGCACGACTGTAGTTCCTGTACGCCTCTGCATGTCCCTGCAATTCTTTCTCTGCAAGCATGGCATACTGGAAACACTGGTTGAGAGTATAAAATTCTTTATAATCTAGAATGTCCTGAATATCTTTTCTCACACTAGAATAAAAGCGGCAAATCTGATCCTCTACTTTTTCCACTACAACACAACGAATCAAACCCTTTTGAAGCTCATTATAGTACTCCTGAACAGTTTTATTTCCTTGTTCTAAGTGCTACAGTTTGTTATGGATCTCTTTGTAGAAAGGAGGAACAAAACGTCTCGCATTGCTACCTTAAGTTCTTCTGAAATTGTAGGTAAATCAGTTTCAGAAGTTAGACCACTCCACCAAATAATAGCAAAGTCCTTAAACTCGCTATTGGCTTGCCTAACTCTATGTCGTTCAGGAAAAAGGTGGGAATTAAATTTTTGCTCTACAGTCATCTCCGAATCAAGGTAAACATCACCCTCATATTTCCCCAAAAATGAAGGAATTGAAACTTAATTTTAGCATAAGGATCATCTGGAGCATGGCCATGGTTGTTACCTTGTGGGCGACGGTTGTGGTAACCACCCATACCTTGAGTGATACGATTGAAACGATGTCGCAATCTCACATACCTTGTAGCAGCCCTATCCACTGTGCCATCCGCAGCATACACCGTGTATTCCTCAGGGGCGTCCTCATTGTTGTTGGTGGTGGCGGTGTTGTTGGTCTTTTGAGCGACGTCCAACTCGGTAACCTGGTCGGTCAAGTTAGAGATCCTCCTCCAACCGCTCAATGCTATCACCAAGGTGAAGCTTGTTGACTGCTTCAGTGACTGCCTTGTTGATCAGCTCTGCCATGTCACTCTTATTGGCCTGTAAAGCCTTCTGTAGTTGCTCATGGCTCACACACTCAACAAATTTTGAGGGTGAAGCCCCCTCTCCATCGCTTCCTCAATTCACAAACACCAAAATAGGAAACAAACAGTGAAGGTTACCCTACAAAACTACTAAGCAATGGTACCTCTCAACACAACAAAAGGAAGCTCCTTACAAAGTGTTGAAAAGCAAAGCAAAGGATACCTGGGAGGTGTGTTCCATGATTGCAAGGGTCACAAAATAACCTGTGCTGTCCAGAAGAAATATGTAGAGCTAGGAAGGCCAAATATATATATATATATATATATATATATATATATATATATATATATATATATATATATATATCTGTGTGTGTGTGTGTGTGTGTGTGTGTGTGTGTGTGTGTGTGTGTGTGTGTGTGTGTGTGAGTGGCACACAAATTCCGGGGGACTAGATGGAGCACTAGTAGAAATCCCAAATTTCTTTTTTTTATATATTTTTCTCCAACTCTCTGGTAATGAGAGAGAACCCGTAGAAATATTCAGCTCAAACAGAGGTAGGAAGTGTCCTACAGAAATTCTACAAATTTCAGAAAACGTCGGGTTTCAACTTGAATGAATTTTTCCTCTATCTTCCTGATTTTTTTTATTTCTTTTGAGATGGGAAAATGGCCTCTGACCATTTAGGATGACCCTAAATCGAGTCATGAAGCTCCTGTAAAAATTTCAGCTAAAACAAACAACCGAGCGAAATGTTATGGCCGTTTTACTGAAGGTGTGTTGAAACCGGTTTTGAAGAAACCCGAGGCCGGGTTTGAGGGAAACCCGAGTCGGGTTTGGGGTTGGGTTTGGAATCAGGTAGGGATTTTTTTGGTGGGGTGGATGCAGTAGAAAGTGAAATTTTTGGGGATTGGTCCGAGGTGTTGAGGGTGGGTTTAGGGCGGGATTGGGATGGGCGTGTTGATCAATCAACCCTAGCACACAAAGCCGACAAAACAGAGGGTGGTGGAGGGGATGACAGCTAGGGTTGCAAGGGAAACACTACTGATGAAAAAAATACAAACTAAACTAGTGACTAAACAAGAAATAGGGCGCAAACTCAACACTATGGACTCTGAAATTGAAATATGCAAAGGCTAAACACGTGGTTATGGGCAGGGAAAAAATATTTTTGGCTTTTCTGTGTGATGTGAACAAGGGTTCCCGATCTTCCGAAAGGTTCTTGGTAAGTTGATTTGGTCGGAGGCGACACACAAATCGATCCGGCTTCAGAACAACACGTTCTAAACCCCGCAATCGCAGCACGACGTCTCCTCTGGTTATCAACCGTCCAAAGACGATTGACCTCGCCGAGAAGGCTAATCCCTGCCTGTGAATCAAGAACACAAGCAAGAACAACGAAGAATGCAACACAATTGCCGAGAAGGCGGTTAGCTCTAAACAAGAAACCATCATTCATTTCAGTGTTAAAAGTAGGACTAACCCCGAACTCAGGAGGCAACTCAAGTTTGTATGCATTATCATTAATCTTCTCTATTATTTTGAATGGACCATCAGCTCTAGGCATTAGTTTAGACTTTCTCAATTCTGGAAATCTATCCTTCCTTAAGTGTAACCACACTAAATCTCCTACATCAAGCTTTACTTCCTTTCTACCCTTACTACCAGCAATTTTATACTTTTCATTCATCTTTTCAATGCTAAGTCTAGTGGTCTCATGCATTTGCAAAATAAATTCAGCACGCTCCTTAGCATCAACATGAACTCTCTCATTAATAGGTAGAGGAAGTATATCAAGTGGAGTACGGGGATCAAAACCATACACTACCTTGAATGGACTTACCTTGGTAGTAGAATGTGTTGCCTGATTATAAGCAAACTCAACATGAGGTAAGCATTCTTCCCATTGCTTCAAATTTTTCTTCAAAATAGCTCGCAACATAGTACCCAAAGTGCGGTTCACAACCTCAGTTTGTCCATCAGTTTGTGGATGACAAGTTGTAGAAAATAGCAACTTTGTACCCAACTTATTCCAAAGCGTGCGCCAAAAATGACTCAAGAATTTTACATCACGATCTGAAACAATAGTAGAAGGCATACCATGCAAACGTACAATTTCTTTGAAAAAAAGATCAGCAATGTAACTAGCATCATCGGTTTTATGACATGGTATAAAGTGTGCCATCTTGGAAAAACGATCCACAACAACAAAAATGCTATCGCTCCCCCTCTTAGTCCTAGGCAGTCCTAAAATAAAGTCCATAGAAATATCCGCCCAAGGAATAGAAGGAACAGGAAGTGGCATGTATAAACCATGTGGATTCAATCGAGACTTAGCTTTTTGACATGTAGTGCAGCGAGCAACAAAACGCTCAACATCTTTCCTCATCCTTGGCCAAAAGAAGTGTGTGGCCAAAATATCCTCTGTCTTCTTAGCACCAAAATGACCCATCAATCCACCTCCATGCGCCTCCTGCAACAACAAAAGATGAACGGAACCAACTGGAATGCATAGGCGGTTAGCTCTAAACAAGAATCCATCATTCAGCACAAATTTGTGCCAAGCACGACCTTCTTTACAGTGCAGCAATACATCTTTAAAATCAACATCAGCAACATATTGTTCTTTAATTGCCTCAAGTCCAAAAATTCTACAATCAAGTTGAGACAACAAAGTATATCGCCTAGATAAAGCATCAGCAATCACATTATCCTTCCCTTTCTTATGTTTAATAATATAAGGAAAAGACTCAATAAACTCAACCCATTTAGCATGTCTACGGTTCAAATTGCATTGAGAACGAATATACTTAAGTGATTCATGATCAGAATGAATAACAAATTCTTTGGGCAACAAATAATGACGCCACGTCTCTAAAGAACGTACAAGTGCATATAGTTCCTTATCATACGTGGAATAATTCAAAACAGGCCCAGTAATTTTCTCACTAAAGTATGCAACAGGTTTACCATCTTGCATCAAAACACCACCAATGCCTATACCACTAGCATCACATTCAAGCTCAAAAGTCTTATCAAAATTGGGTAATTGCAGGAATGGTGCATGTGTAAGTTTGTCCTTCAAAGCATCAAAAGACTCATGATGTACCTTACCAAAATGGAAGTCAACGCCCTTCGTTGTCAACTCATGCAATGGTGCAGCAATTATGCTGAAATCTTTGACAAAGCGGCGGTAGAAACCTGCAAGACCAAGAAAACTCCTCACCTGTGTGATAGTTTTTGGTACAGGCCAGCTCTTTATGGCTTCAATCTTCGCCTCATCCACCTCAATTCCCTGTGGAGTCACAACATAGCCAAGGAAAGAGACTCGATCCGTGCAAAAGGTGCACTTCTCAAGGTTACCAAATAAACGTGCAACTCGCAAAGCATCAAAAAGAGCACGCAAATGAATCATATGATCATCCATGGATTTGCTATAAATCAAGATATCATCAAAGTAAACAACCACAAATTTGCCAATAAAAGGTCTTAAAACCTCATTCATCAAACGCATGAAAGTACTGGGTGCATTAGTTAACCCAAAAGGCATTACTAACCACTCATACAACCCGAATTTGGTTTTGAAAGCTGTTTTCCATTCATCTCCAAGTTTCATTCTAATTTGATGGTAGCCACTACGCAAATCAATTTTAGTGAAAATTATAGCACCACATAACTCATCAAGCATGTCGTCTAGCCTAGGAATAGGATGACGATACCTAATAGTAATGTTATTAATGGCTCTATAATCTACACACATACGCCAAGAACCATCTTTCTTAGGAACCAAAAGTACAGGAACAGCACAAGGACTAAGTGATTGACGAACATACCCACGATCCAAAAGGTCTTGGACTTGTCGTTGTATCTCCTTAGTCTCCTCAGGGTTGGTCCTATAAGCAGCACGGTTTGGTAAAGTAGCACCAGGAATCAAATCAATTTGATGCTCAATCCCTCTCAAAGGTGGCAATCCCGGGGGTATCTCAGCTGGGAAAACATCCTCATACTCCTGCAAAAGGTTAGTGACAGCAGGAGGCAAAGCACTAGAAGCAATATCACCAAGCAAAAACAAGGCTTGTTTGCATATCAAAGCATAGCAAATATCATCAGTAGAAATTTCAGCAAGCTCAGATTTTGTGGCAAGACATGAACGACCTTGTAATTTAATTGCAGCACCCTTAGAACTTGAAGAATCATTAACATTACTTGGTGTAGAAGCAGAATTAACAGGTTGCTGAATTTCAGGGCTTTTATTTTTCAAACTAGCAACTCGTTCTAAATCAGCTTGTACAATTTCAGCAGGGGTCATTGGTAACAAAGTAAGTTTAGTTCCTTTATGCATAAAAGTGTACTTATTACTTTTACCATGGTGTACAGCATCATTATCAAATTCCCAAGGTCTATCCAATAAAAGTGAACAAGCTTGCATGGGTACAACATCACAATCAACAGAATCCACATAGGAACCAATGGAAAAAGGAACTCTGCAAGTTTGTGTTACCTTAGCTTTTCCAGAGTCATTTAACCACTGAATGTAGTATGGATGTGGATGTGGGCGTGTGGTCAAATCAAGCTTCTTAACCACATCAGAACTCACCAAATTGTTGCAGCTTCCTCCATCAATGATGACACGTGCCCGACGGTTCTTGATGACGAAGAAAATCTGGAACAAGTTATGTCGCTGCATCATCTCGGGCTGCTGGATTTGTGTGCTCAGCACACGCTGCACAATAATATTCATGTAGCCCGTGGTATCTCCGCCTCCAAGGACGAGGTCACCGCTGGTGGCAGCGACATCCTCCTCCTCATCCTCCACATCGGAGGTGCTCATGTAACCGCCATCATCTGTCACCACATATGCTCGCCTACTTGGGCAATCTTTCTGCACATGGCCAAGACCATGGCATCGGTGGCACTGAATCCCTATAGTGCGTCCCGTCGAAGCAACAGAGGAGGCACTACTAGCCGGTACCTGCACAGAATTTTGACCTGAGCGCGTAGAAGGGGCAGGGGCTGATCTTGGTGCTGCAGAAACAACACTAGCTGGTGGGGGCGGCCGAAAAGATGGCTTGGGCAGCCCCGAAGTCCCCGTCGGCCGTGGCGGGTAGAAATTCCTGGACTTGCTGTACTCCTCAAAAGCCTGGAAAAGTCCCTGTGATTCTTTCTCTGCAAGCATAGCATACTGGAAACACTGGTTGAGGGTATAAAATTCTTTATAATCAAGGATGTCCTGAATTTCTTTTCTCCAACCAGAATAAAAGCGGCAAATCTGATCCTCTACTTTTTCAACCACAGCACAACGAATCAAACCCTTCTGAAGCTCACTAAAATACTCCTGAACAGTTTTATCTCCTTGATCTAAACGCTGCAGTTTATTACGAATTTCTCTATAAAAAGAAGGAGGAACAAAACGATCACGCATTTCTACCTTAAGTTCTTCCCAAGTAGTAGGCAAATCGGTTTCAGCAGCTAGACCACTCCACCAAACAATAGCAAAGTCCTTAAACTCACTAGTGGCTTGTCTAACTCTATGTTGTTCAGGAACAAGGTGGGCATTAAATTTTTGTTCTACCGTCATTTCCCAATCAAGGTAAGCATCACCATCGTACTGACCCGAAAATGAAGGAATTGAAAACTTAATTTTAGCATACGGATCATCTGGAGCATAGTTACCTTGTGTGCGACGGTTGTGGTTGTGGAAACCACCCATACCTTGAGAGTTACGTTGCAAACGGCGTCGTAACCTTGCGGTCCTTGTAGCTGACCTATCGACGGTGCCATCAGCCTTATACACCGTTGCTTCATCATGATCGTCTTCAACGTCGTTGTTGGCGTCGTTGTTGGTGTTGGTGTTGGTGTTGTTGTTGTTGTTGTTGTTGTTGTTGGTCTTGTGAGCGGTCTCCAATTCGACAACCTGATCGGTTAGCTTAGAGACTCTCTTATCCAACCGCTCAATGCTTTCTCCCAGGTGAAGCTTGGTGACGGCGTCGGTGACGGCCCTGGTGATCGTCTCTGCCAAATCACTCTGAACCGCCTGCAAAGCCTTCTGTAACTGAGTTTGGCTCACGCACTCATCCAATTTGGAGGGTGAAGCACCCTCCCCATCGCTTCCTGATATCAGAAACACCAAAACAGGAAACAAAAAGTGAAGGTTATCCCTACAAAACTACTAAGCAGTGGTGCCTCTCAACACAGCAAAAGTAAGCTTCTTGCAAAGCTCTTACAAAGTTCTGAAAACAACAAAGCGAAGGATACCAGGGAGAAGTGTTCCACGATTACAAGGGTTACCAAATAACCTATGTGCTGTCTAGAAGAAGTATGTAGAGCTAGGAAGGCCAAATATATATATATGAGTGGCACACAAATCAAAAACAGATAGTAAAGCTGAATAAGTGCCCAAATAACTTGTCCCTAGTTGCTGGTCTAACTATGTCCTAGAACAGTAGTGATAGCAAAGAAGAAACAAAGAGACAAAGGGACACAGTCGATAACAGGGGGCTTAGTGTAAAATAGCCAAACTCAGAAATTTCACGGGGCTAGATGGAGCACTAGTAGGAATCCTAAATTTCTTTTATTTTATTTTATTTTATTGATATTTTTTTCCAACTCACTAGCAAACAGGAAGAAACCAAAAAAAATTTCAGCTCAAACCGAGCTAGGACGTGGCCTACAGAAAATCTTGAAGTTTCAGAAAATGTCGGGTTTCAACTTGAATGAATTTTTTCTTTATCTTCCCGATTTTTTTTGAATTTTTTGACAAGGGCACACAGGGCGTAGCCAAGTGTGGGTATGCTCAACTTTTCGTCAAGAATCTCCTGTAAAAATTTCAGCCAAAACGGACAACCGAGCGAAAAGTTATGGCTGTTTTACCGAAGGGGTGTCGGAATCGGTTATGAAGAACCCGGGGGTTTGAGTGAAATCCGAGTCGGGCTTGGGGTCGAGTAGGGAGTTTTTTGGCGAGGTGGATGCAGCGGAAAGTGGAATTTATGAAAATTGGTCCGAGGTGGTGAGGGTAGGTTTAGGGTGGGATTAGGGTGGGCGTGTTGATCAATCAACCCTAGCACACAAAGCCGACAAAACCGAGGATGCTGAAGGGGATGGCGGCTAGGGTTGCAAGGGAAACACTACTGACGACAAAAACACAAACTAAACCAGCGACTAAACAAGAACTAGGGCACAAACTCAACACTACGGACTCTGAAATTGAAATATGCAAAGGCTAAACACATGGTTATGGACGGGGGAAATTTTTTTTTTTGGTATTTTCAGTGGACGATAATAAGAACACGAAAACAAAACTAAAGGGTAGTATGAACCTGACGGTTCACCTGAAGCTCTGATTACCACTTGATGTGAACAAGGGTTCCCGATCTTCCGAAAGGTTCTTGGTAAGTTGATTTGGTCGGAGGCGACACACAAATCGATCCGGCTTCAGAACAACACGTTCTAAACCCCGCAATCGCAGCACGACGTCTCCTCTGGTTATCAACCGTCCAAAGACGATTGACCTCGCCGAGAAGGCTAATCACTGCCTGTGAATCAAGAACACAAGCAAGAACAACGAAGAATGCAACACAATTGCAGATGTATGATTAAACTCTCGAAGTTGGGGTCTCACAAACCGATGAACGGCAAAACTGTTTATGAACAGAATTGATCTAAGCAAAATCCGAACCCTAATGGTGTGGCGGCGGCTGTATATAAAGACCCTCTGGACGCGCCCCTAATTGGGCTCAACTAGATACAAAGCCCAAAGGCCAAAAATAGGCGACGCAACATCGACACAGATTCTGGACTCTGTCTTGTTTTGACGATTCCCGATGACTCCTGATGAATTTTGACATGAGGCCAGCGGCATTGGAAAGGTCTTCTCCTTATCTTTCCGTGCATATGTAGAACGTCCAAATCCGAGTCCGTATGCGTCCAAGGCGACTGTTTTAGTACAGACTGGTCCTGGGCCCCGAAACAGACTCGAAGTCGGTTTTGATTGGTCCTCCACTTTGGCTTCCAAGCCCTTGCTGGTCCTCCACGTTCCAACTCCTTCTCCCATCATCTCCTGGTATTCTCCATGGTTTCTAATCATAAAATAATCATTAGGTAGCAAACCATTCTCAAAAGTAACATATAGCGAAGAACGTAGGAACGAGCTCACCTCTAAATTTAGTCGTCGTGCACGAGCTCTAGTCATTGGACCTTGCAAGTCCAGATTTGGAGGAGTGTTGTGTGTATCCATAGGAGTGATGTCCTCATCACTGTGGACGATAGGAAGAGCACGAAAACAAAACTAAAGGGTAGTGCGAACCTGACGGTGCACCTAAAGCTCTAATTACCACATGATGTGAACAAGAATTTCCGATCTTCCGAAAGGTTCTTGATAAGTTGATTTGGTCGGAGGCGACACATAAATCGATCTGGCTTCAGAACAATATGTTCTAAACCCCGCAATCACAGCACGACGTCTCCTCTGGTTATCAACCATCCTAAAATGATTGACCTCACCGAGAAGGCTAATCCCTGCCTATGAATCAAGAACACAAGCAAGAACAAAGAAGAATGCAACACAATTGCAGATGTATTATGAATCTCATGAAGTTAGGGTCTCACAAACCGAACTGACGGTGAAACTGTTATAAACAGAAAAATCTAACCAAAACCTGAACCCTAATGATGTGGCAGCGGCTGTATATGAAGACCCTAGGGTCATGCAAGACCCTCTGGATGCGCCCCTAATTGGACTCAACTGGATACAAAGCCCAAAGGCCAAAAGCAGGTGACGTAGCACCGACAAAGATTCTAGACCTGCTCTTGTTTTGACTATTCCTGATGACTCCAAACGGATTCTGATATGAGACAGGCAGCATTGGAAAAGCCTTCTTATCTTTTCGTGCATATGTAGAACATTCAAATCTGTGTCCGTATGTGTCCAAGGCATCCGTTTTAGTGCAGACTGGTCCTGAGTCCTAAAACAGACTTGAAGTTGGTTTTGATTGGGTCTGCACCTTGGCTTCCACGTCCTTGCTGGTCCTCCACGTCTCCAAGTCCTTCTCCCATCATCTCCTGGTCCTCTCCATGGTTCCTAATTATAATATAATCATTAAGTAGCAAATCATTCTCAAAAGTGACATATAATGAAGAACGTAGGAACGAGCTCACCTCTAAATTTAGTCGTCGTGCACGAGCTCTAGTCATTGGACCTGGCAAGTGCAGAATTGGAGGAGTGTTGCATGTTTCAATATGAGTGATGTCCTCATCACTTTTATAGAGTGATCTCTCAAGAAGTGGTGTCGGATGTCTATATGCTTATTCCTATTATGATCAATGGGGTTATATGCAATCATGATGGCACTCTTATTGTCACATAGGAGGGAAACTTTGATCATAGTGTATCCAAAGTCCTTTAGAGTTTGTCGCATCCAAAGTACTTGAGCAAAACAACTTCCGGCTGCGACATACTCTGCTTTGGCTGTGGATAGGGCAACCAAATTTTGTTTCTTGGATGACCATGACACACGGGACCTACCCAATGGCAAGTCCCGATGGTACTCTTCCTATCCACCTTATATCCGGCGTAGTCGGCATCGGAATAACTGACTAACTTGAACTTGGAACACTTTGGATACCACAATCCTAGGTTGGGTGTGTGAACTAAATATCTTAAGATCCTTTTGACAGCCACCAAGTGACTTTGCTTCGGAGACGCTTGGAACCTTGCACACATGCATACACTAAGCATGATATCAGGCCTAGATGCACAAAGATAAAGCAAAGAGCCAATCATGGATCGATATACCTTTTGATCCACGGGATTACCATTTACATCTAGTCCGAGATGTCCATTTGTCTTCATGGGAGTCTTGTTTGGTTTTGCATTCTCCATGTCAAACTTCTTGAATGTACTTGGTTTGACTTATGAATGTTCATTCTTCAAGTTGCTTGACTTGAAAACCTAGAAAGAACTTCAACTCCCCTATCATAGACATCTCAAATTTCCTAGTCATAATCTTGGCAAACTCATCATAAAAAGATTGATTAGTAGAACCAAATATAATGTCATTGACATATATTTGACACACAAATAAATCATTATCAACTTTTCTTATGAAGAGAGTAGGATCGGCCTTGCCAATTGTGAAGCCTCTGTTGATCAAATATCCCTTGAGATGTTCATACCAAGCTCTAAGACCTTATTTGAGGCCATAGCAAGCTTTGTGAGGCTTGTAGACATGGTTTGGCTTCTTTGGTTTTTCAAACCTCGGAGGTTGTTGTACAGACACCTCTTCTTGAATAGGGCCATTAAGAAATGCACTTTTCACATTCATTTGAAAAAGCTTAAAACCATGGTGAGTAGTGTCGATGACATGTACCTAGGGTACCTCACATAGAAGAAAAGTGGAGATAGACTCCTACTATGATATCTATACTACACCGACTAGGACTCTGCCATATAACCCTATTCCCTCCGATATATAAGGCGGGGCAGGGTCCTCCTCAAGGGACAAGCTCAATTAGAGAGATCCCACAAGGGGACACAATTAGATAGAACTAGAAATCATCATTTAGGTCAACTCCCTTCGTCTAGATCTATGATCTAGACATAAAACACAGGACGTTGGGTTATTATCCTCCGGGAGACCCGAACCTATATAAATTGGCGTCTTATGTTACCATCGTCTCTCGATCTCGCGCACACCCCTATTCTACATATAAATCATCATAGGTGAACTACCCTATGTCTAGTGCTGAGAATAAGTCTCAACAGTTGGCGCGCCAGGCAGGGGCTAGCGTGATGGTCGGCATGTTGAGTTCGATGGCCTCAATCTACTTTAAGATCTGATCATGAGCAGACCGGCGTTGAAGCGCCGTGTCGTCAACAAGGCTCGTGTTGAGATCGGTTCATCGAAATTCGATGACCAATTTTCTTTGTCAACGTCAACAAGCAACTCCATAGGCATTGAAGCAGAGTGCCATGGCAAGAGTCATCTAGACGAGACATCTTCGTTGATTCTCTTGTGCAGGTGTGAAATCGTGCTCATGCATGGTTTTTGTCGATCCTATTAATTTGCTCGGCATGCAGAGATCGTCAGTGACAACAAAAAGCTACAGCCAATTTTCTAGCAAAAACAATCACTTGGACAAGATCAAGTCACCGACTCGTGAAAGAGCATCAAAGAGCCGACAATCTTCCGATTATACACGTACTTAAACCAACTCCGAATCGAATACTCGGAGGTGTTCTCGTACACATCAGGGAAGTTTCTTTCCTTGCCTACTATTCCGCGTTCTTTTATTACTAGCTTGCTAATCAATATGATTATGATTAATGTATAATATATTCAACATACGATGCTTTTTGCATGTACACGAGCTGTCCCAAGCTGGAACTCATGGTGACGAAGTTGAGTCCGACTCAGCTAATGAATTGGTAGCTCCACCACTCGACGGCTCAACGAGTCAGTTTACGACTCAGCATTCGACGATGAGTGCAGCACCGACCTCAAGAGCAAGTCGTCTACTTGATCGACATAACAGGAAGCTTGTAATTCATCCACACCTATGTAGACTGGCGTTCCACCAGAATACTACAAAAGCATTGACTACAAGCTTCAGAGGAGCAAACACCTCGATCAACAACGATTTGGCCCTTGGTAACAACACCACGACCTAGCGACTCGTTGTATCGGTGACTCCACGACTCGATGGCTTGACCGCTTGGCGACTACATGGACTTACCCGGGGGCTATCACCCAATGATTTGGCCATGCACATCGTCCATTACAATGACACCTCTGGTAACTTGATGCTTCGACGGCATTGGCAACATCGCCGTGACATGACGGCGACCAACGACTCGGTGACATCACCGTGACTCGACAGCTCGGCCGCTTAGCGGTCACATGGACATGTCTGGGGCTACTCCGCCATTTACCTGGCGACTCGGCCACTCGGCAACATTGCCTCGACTCGCCCACTTGGCAAAATCGCTTTGACTCGGCCACTTGGCAACATCGCTGCACTATGACGACTCGATGGCCACTCAGCTACTCGGTGTTTGGGTTTTCACCCACTCGATTAATCGGCGACAACTTCGATGACTTGACAGTGTGGCGTGTCGGTCAGCCACTTGGTGACTCGAGACTCGACTACTTGGCAACACAAGCCAATCACTCTGAGCTTTGATGTTCCGGCGACATGATGGCTCGACTTCGACGTTTGACCACTCGCCAACCACATCGGCACGCTTGGGGGCTCCTCTTCAACTCGTCGAATAACAAAGCTAAGTATCTTTATACTTCCTCGATTTACTTTCGAGGTTTTGGGCTCATGTCCTTCAGTCTTTTTCCCCACGACCGCTTATTTTTGTTTTTTTAAGCAGAAGGTCATAGGATTTATTATGAGTAAAGTTGGGCTTATTAATCGGTGCTCTTATTTATGGTTTTATTCGTCTTTATATTGCCTCAGTTCATTAATTCTATACATGTGTTCCTCCACTTTTTTATGAATCTAGCAGTACACATATTGGTCGGTGACCTTTCAGTAGTGCTTTAGCCCTGATACCGTATGACCCATGTCGTCTATTCTAGTTTCATCTTTTTTGGCTTCAGCCTCGGCCGATACATTGCAATTTATTTGTGATTTGATCTTATTTTTTGTTCTTGCACCGACAAACAACTAAGGCATAGAATTTCTTAGCTATGCGTCAGACTACCACTACATTAAATCCAGAGTCAAAGCTGCGAGAGGTCATGTGTCGACTGGTTGACTCTGATTGCAACGCAAGAATAATTATGACTGATATTGTTGTGGCAGACTGAGCTCCATGCTCTTTATATTTTGTCCTAAGTATCCTATGGCGGATCAGACTGGTTGCTAACGCGCGAATACGTTACTCTGTGCCAGTCGGCCTACTTACAAGAGAAAAATGGATATAGATTTGACTTTTCAGTCGATTGATTTGTTTGGCTTATAAAGATAAGTTTCCAAGCAAACAATGTTAATTATATCAAATTATTTTAATTTCAATTATTGTCAGAAACATTTATGACGGGTAGGCGGATACACCACTTGACAGACAGTGATTTCCTCGCCTTCATCGGTCGAATTACAGCTCCGACCGCTTTCATCAGTCGTCCTTGCCAGTTCCGACTACCTTCATCGGTCGGCTTACAGCTCCGACTGACATCATTGATCGATCAGACCGAGCTCCGACCGCTTTCATCGGTCGGCCATGCTAGCGTCGACTATCTTCATCGATCGGTTTACAGCTCCGACTGCTTTCATCGGCCGGCTACACCTACTCTGACTGCCACCATCGGTCTGCCACATCACATCTGACCGCTGCCATCGGTCGGCCACATATCAGACCTTCAGTGTCACTCGGCCGTGACATTTTTGAGTGATTTGTACTTCATCGGCGGTCGGTAGCTACAATAACCTGGGCTGCCTTGTTCACTCGATTTTATCGTCTTGAGTCGAGCACCGCTACCACTTGGACATGATATTCTGATTTGAGCGCAGTTGTCACCCATAATGGCGATTGTCTCAGGGGCTTCTTTGAAGAGAAACACTTTCTATCAAATTTATGGTTGATGCCATAATATATAAAAAATATATGATTTGATGATCATATGATAGTGGCTTGATGGTCACTCGATCAATATGTGCTTCTTTGAAGAGAAGTGCATAATCATTCAAAGCATGATTTGATGATCATGTCACTATGACTTGATGGTCATATACGTGAAATAACGAGCATCACTCGGCTGATTGAAGTCAGTCTATAATAGTGAAAATAAAGCTCATAAATATGAATGATTAATATTCTTAAGGAAAAGTTACTAATGATGATTGAAGTCATGTTAGCTTAGTACTTGGCTATGATTGATGTCATACAACCATGTTCACTTGGTTGTGATTGAAGTCACCCGTGAACTTAATATTAGTCGGTTTTGATTGATGTCACCCGAATATATTATATAGCACTCGACAATGATTGAAGTCATAGGTTTGAGTCATCAACCACTCAGCGGTGATTCAAGTCACTCGTCTGAATTATATATCACTCGGTAGTGATTGACGTCACTCTCCTGAGTTATTTATCACTCAGATTTGATGATTTGAGTGATTTTTCCTTAAAAAGAGCCAACACGACTATTCTTGATTTAGACTCTTGCATTATTTGCAACTTCCAAATGATACAAGAGTTGGGGGCTACACCTAATTAGGTGCACCTATTTGGCACACCAGTTGATTTCTCAAAGACATTTTTTGAGACCCTCACAAGCTCGCTGATATAAAGCTGAAGCATTCTACATGACACAAACCAGTCGGGAAGCTACTGAAGACTATCATCAAGCTTGCGAGACTCTCGGGGGCTACTGTTAATGACATGTACCCGGGATACCTCAGATAGAAGGAAAGTAAAGATAGACTCCTACTATGATGATATGTATAGTAGACCGACTAGGACTCTGCCATGTAACCCTGTCTCCCCGGATATATAAGGCGGGGAAGGGGTCCTCAAGGGACAAGCTCAATTAGATAGATCCGACAACTAGACATCATCGTTTAGGTCCGGACTTGTATAAATCGGCGTCTTGTGTTACCATTGTCTCTCAATCTCACGCACACCCCTATTCTACATATAAATCATCATAGGTGAACTATCCTATGTCTAGTGCCGAGAATAAGTCTCCACAAGTAGCATAGGCAAGGAAAATACGAATTGACTCAAGCCAAGCTACGGGTGCATAAGTTTCACCAAAGTCCAAACCTTTAACTTGTGAGTAGTCTTTTGCAACAAGTCTTGCCTTGTTCCTTACCACCACACCATACTCATCTTGCTTATTGCGGAACACCCATTTTGTACATATAATATTTTGCTTGGGTCTTTCCACCAATGACCACACCTTGTTTCTCTCAAAGTTATGTAACTCTTCTTGCATGGCCACCACCCAATCTGAGTCTTGCAGTGCTTGTTCCACCCTAAGGGGTTTCTTAGAGGAAACAAACAAGTAATGATGACAAAAAGTAGCCATTCGGGATCGAGTGGTTACCCCTCTTTGGATATCACCAAGGATATTATCAATAGGGTGATCCTTTTGAATGCTTTATCGGACTCATGGGTGAATTGGCCTAGATGCATCTTCTTCTCCTTGGTGGTTGATATCTTGAGTATCTCCTTCACCATCATCTTGAACTTGATCTTGGTCATCGCCTGGAACATGATCGTCACCATGAGCTTGGCCATTTCCTTGATCTTGTTCATCTTGTGGATCTTGCGAAGGGGACTCATGTTGATTTGAGGAAGAAGGTTCATCTTGACTTGAGTTTGGGTCTTGTGGTCTTATTTCATCGATAGCCAAGTTTCTTATTGCATCACAAGGAGCTTCATCACCTACATCACTAGGATTAACTTGCTCTACTTAAGAGCCATTAAATTCATCAAATTGCACATTCCGGGTTATTTCAGCAACTCTGGTGTCTTTGTTAAAGACACGATATGCATAGACATTAGTTCCATAACCAAGTAGAAAACCTTCATGAGTCTTGGGAGAAAATTTAGAAGATTTGGGTTTCTTGTTAAGAATAAAACACTTGCTCCTAAAAATCCGAAAATAGGAAACATTGGAAAGGTTACCGGTGAGGAGCTCATAAGGTGTTTTCTTCAAGATCTTGTGAAGATATAATCTATTACTTGCATGGCATGCGGTGTTGATGGCTTTGACGCAAAAGGTGTCCGGTGTCTTGTACTCATCAAGCATTGTTCTTGCCATCCCTATGAGTGTGTGGTTCTTTCTTTCGACTACACCCTTTTGTTGTGCATTGTATGGAGCAGAGAATTCATGCTTGATGCCCTCTTCATCAAGATATTCTTCAACTTGGGTGTTCTTGAATTCGGTTCCATTGTCACCCCTTATTTTCTTGATCTTCACTTCATATTCATTTTGTGCTATCCTCAAAAACCTCTTTAGGATACCTTGTGTTTTAAATTTGTACTTCAAAAAGAATACCCAAATAAAACGAGAATAATCATCAACAATTATAAGTCCGTATTTGTTACCGCCAATGCTTATGTAGGTGACCGGTCCGAATAGGTCCATGTGCAACATTTCCAATGGTCTTGTCATTGTCATCATGGTGTTGGATGGATGTGATGCTCCAACTTGCTTTCCGGCTTGGCATGCGCTACATATTTTGTCCTTCTCAAAAGCAACATCTTTTAGTCCGACAACGTGACCACATTTTAGAAGCTTGGAGAGATTCCTCATTCCAACATGAGCTAGCCGGCAATGCCAAAGCCAACCCAAGGTGGTTTTAGCGACCAAACAAGCATTTAGGTTACATCCGTCATTGTTGGTGAAATCAACAAGATAGATCTTATCCTCTACATACCCTTTAAGTGCTATTGAAGAATCCTTCTTTCTAAGAACGGTCACGGCATCATCGTCAAAGAGACAACTATAACCCATCTCACAAAGTTGTGAAATGGACATCAAGTTGTATCCAAGACCATTCACAAGATATGCATTACTAATTGAAAGGTCATGGGTGATGTCAATCCGTCCACGACCGATTACCTTTCTTTTGTTGTCATTCCTAAATGAGATGCCTCCACTTGGAAGATTGTCATGATCAATTGTGGAGAACATCGATCTCTCTCTGTTCATATGATTTGACCACCCACTATCAAGCACCCATATTGCACCACCGGAGGAGTATTCCTATAAAGGGAATCAAGCATGTGTTTTAGGCACCCAAGTTGGTTTGGGTCCCTTAACACTAGATACAAGAACTTTGGACACCCACACACAAGGCTTCCACCTTGCATCATGTGGCCTAACAAACTTAGCAACTATTGTACCATAAGCATTACAGGTTAGCACATAAGAAGCATCAAAATCATTAAAGGATATGTTAGAGGTCTTGTTGTTCTTGTTGACTTGAGGAGCATTGCTCTTGGGCTTTTTTACCATCTCTTGTGTCTCTTGCTTTCCTTTGCCTTCAGGCACAAAGTTGGGTCTCTTGTTGTAGCCCTTCTTAGGTGCAATCTTGTTGTACCCCAATCCTCTCTTGTCATGAGAGGCTCTTCGCTCACCAACAATTTTCCTTGTTGCTTCAACTTGAGCCTTCTTTATAAGCTCATTGACTTGGTTGGTAGCTTTTCAATGATTGCATCTTTCTTGGCAATCATCTCAACATCAATGTTGTGGCACCTTCCACAACCCTTGCTTGTTGAAGCTTGGGGGGATTCCAATCTCTTCAATAAAGAATGTTAGCTCAACTTGAGATCTTCAATTGACTTGACAAGAGCTTTGTTCTCTTCTATCAATGAGCTACACCTCTCTTGAAGCTTCTTGTTGATTGAGGTGCATGAGTTACTTGACTCATTGACTTTCACAATATCATTTGACAAACTCTTGTTCTTTTCCTTCTCCTGCTCAAGTTGCCTTGTGAGCTCAAGGTTCTTCTCTTTTTCCTCAATGAGCAACTCCTATTGCCTTAGGAGGATTCTTTCTTGGTCTTCAATCTCCTCATTGAGTTTGCCTAGCATTTTCATCATATCTTGCATAGAGGGGACCAAGTCCTCCTCTTCATCACTACAATAGGTAGAATTGAACTCGGATTTAGAAGGTACCTTGCTTTCCTTGGCCATAAAGCACTAGGGAGCATCATCCTCATCATCGGTGAGATTGTTGAAGAGTGACTTCTTGGCCGGTGGAAGACCAATAGCAAGGTTGGCAATGCCATCCTCATCATCTTGCTCATCATCATCGGATATGTATTCTTGGCCAATGTGAGCTTGCCCATTATTTGGCTTCTTGTTGTACTTGTTTTTCTTGTTGTACTTCTCATTCTTGTTGCCCTTTGTATTGAGTCTTGGACAATCGGCAATCATGTGTCCTTGTTCATGAAACTCATAGCATCTTCTATTTGTTCTTCTAGCTTTGGCTTTGTGAAAGCTCTTCTTGGTGAAGTCATTCTTGATCATGTGTTTGCCAAATTTCTTGACAAATAAAGCAAACTCTTCAGTGTCTGCTTCTTCTTCATCATCATCATCATCATCATTATTATCATCATCATTATTGTCTTCTTAAGTTTTCTTGGCTTTGTGTGCCAAGTCCTTTTTGCTTGTGCTCTCATCGCCAATGAGCACATTCACTCTTTTGCTCTCATCATCACGACTCTTATGGGCATTGATTCTTCCAATAACTTCATTCGTTGTGAAGCTTTCAAAGCCATCCTTCCCCTCAATGATGGTGCAAAGAGTAGAATTTCACATCCTAAGGGCCATGAGGAGCTTGTAGTTGACTTCTTCATCTTTGATATTGTCTCCATAGGATCTTCTCTCATTCACAATATCTATAAGCCTATGATGAGTTTGTTGAGGCTCTTCTCCCTTGTTCATCACAAAGAAGTTGAATTGATTCTTGAGCATTTAAAGTCTTGACTTCTTCACCACATCTACTCCTTCATGAGCACATATGAGCTTCTTCCAAATTTTGCGGGCATTCTAACTTCCGGAGTCTCTTGAGTATTCCTCGGGATTCAAGGAAGAGAGAATAACCGACACCGCTTGAGCATTATGATGTATGTTGAGTTGATCCATGGTTGTGGGATTTTCCTTATTCTCCAAAGTTTATCCTTTTTCTAGAATCTCCCAAATTGGGGGACCAATGGACATCAAGTACATCTTCATCCGATGCTTGTACCAACTAAAATCTTTGCCTTCAAAGTAAGGCAATCTTTCACTTCCACTTCCATTAATATTTGCCACATCACTATAGTTGAATGTCATTGTGTTGTGCAAGTCATGCCCTTTGCCACTAACGGAGGCAAGATCTTTGTTTGCATCACCTTCTCTAGGCTTAAACATCTTTTAATCTTTAAGCTTTTAAGCCTTATAGAAGATTCAGGCTCTGATACCAATTGAAAGTTGCGTAGAGGGGGGGGGGGTGAATAAGAAATATAAAATAACTCTTGAAATAAACCACTTAAGTCTAATCAAACAGATAATGACGGAACTTTTGTAAGCACCAACGGAACTTCCGTCACCACGGAAGTTCTGTCACTTGACAGAACTTCACCCAATCTCCTTTCAAAGCCAATAGAAATGCGGATAAATAAGGAGATAGAGATACAATATTTGATCAAGGTGAAGCTAACACAAAGTGAATTGCAATTCCACAAAGATTTCTAACAAAAGAATATACCAAAGATAGAGAGCACAATATAAAGAAGTAAATACACAAGCACAATAATGAATTACGGGAAAGTAAAGAGAGACACAAGTAATTAACCCGATTTTCAGCAACCACACTAAGTAGTTCCTATGTCCTCGTGGAGGAGCCACACAAAGTGGTCGGGTCTCTCTCAACCCTTTTTCCCGCCAAGCAATCACAAAGATCGTGCTCGGATTTCTTTCTCCACTTGATTTTTTTTCCTCCGGAGGCGAATCACACATTCACAAATGTCCCTGACTCACCACACTAAGTTGGGAGCTGAAGGGTGACGCCTTGCTGTCTAGGAGACCAAGTCTCGAAGAGTAACAAGCAAATCAAATCTTGTTTGGGGAGGGAAAGATGTGCTCAAGCTTTTGAGTGGATGGATTCAATCTTTTTGTGGTTGGATCTCTCTCACTTTGCTTGCAATCTCAAGAACAAGTCTAGGAGTGAGAGGGGAAACATCTAGCTGAAGAATGAGTGGAATGCCAAAGTGTCCAACCCTTCCCACAGGGGAAGGGGTAGTTTATTTTTAGAGCATCTCCAAAAACAAGCCGTTGGGGTGCTATTTGTGTCTGTCAGAACTTCCGTGAAGGCTCATGAAACTTACGTCAGTTTAAAAATAGTCGTTGCACGGGCCTAGTTTCAAGGCATATGCTATGACAGAATTTCCGTCAAAGGGTGACGGAATTTCCATCACTCTCGGGTTGGCTCGGTTTGAAAGTAGGCACAAGACCGAACTTTCGTCAAAGAACGACGGAAATTCAAGTGACGGAACTTCCGTCAAGGGCCCACAAAACTTCCGTCACTCTCGGGTTGTTAGGTTGCTAGAAGTGCATGTGACGGAACTTCTGTCACTCTTTGTTTAGCTCAAAAGTGTAATATCCCAATATTAACACAAAACAAAATAAATAGTTAATCAAAAGACTCGGAGATTACCAAAATTTGACTTTTTGAACTATCACTCGGATGGACGATCAGAGATCGTGGATCTGTAGATCTTGTCAAAACACATCCGTTTGACCACCCATATGTCTAATTTGGATATCAGATGACACCATAGTAATGCGGATTAGTCTGAGCCGTTGATGTTAACCTAGGTTTCCTGTTCTCTTCACATACATACAGCTCTATTGGACCGACTCCTCCCAGCCGCCAGCCTTGTTTCTGAAATTCCCAACTCCTATTCTCATCACGCCACCACTAGTGCTAATTAGAAAATCCTATTAGGATCTAGGGAAGAAGAGAGTAAGGTAAGGCATCCTGGTGTTGCTTGCTGGCTTGCCACAGCAGCGATCTGCTCCACCGGATTGATAGCTCTGGAGTTGTGCGTGTGGGGCAGAGATGTGAGAAGGACAGGAAGAAGGGAGGAGAAGCTAAGGGGAAAAGAGGGAATTCGTGGACTTTTTGAGAATTCTCTCCAATTGTCAGCGCTACTAGATTACTAGCATCACGGTAATTTCTAATTAGCTTGTAGATTATAGTAGATGAGGCTAAATCGATAGGATTGCCACGGGAAGTCATGTTCGGTAAGCTGCAGTGTTTTTATTTTCAAAACTGGTAATTTATGGTCGAGAATTCGACCTAGAGCCTAAAATACAAGTTATAGATTATATTTTTATCTTTCTAATGCCGCTGGTCTCACCTATTTTGGATCAGCGGTTGAAGAGAAAACGTGATTTTAGTGCTGCTGATACAGATTACAGTTTCTGCGACTTAATCTGTTTATTTGCTTTTGACTAGTTTTTAGGATGAATCAGCAAAATCAGACATAAGAAAAGTTGTGGGAAATTTTCTGTAGATGTTCTTCATGTATTTATTTGTGTCAATTGGTTAAGAAAATAATAAGTTATGAGTTAAAACCTGAGCAGGGTCGGTTTATACCGAACTCTAAATTGTTGGAAAAAATAGTATTTTCAGTCATTTTCTTAAATAATTAAGAAGAAATATGCTTTATATTTTAGTAGAATTATTCTTAAGTGTAGATCATTATTCAGGTTCCGACGGTCCCGGTGCCGGGAGGGCATCTTTGGGTTTTCCTCAATTTTAGTTAAGGCAAGTGCAATGACGAATCTCCTTGGGATGTGAATGTGACTTTGGTTCTGTTTTGCTCTTTTGATTCTGCTCACTCGATAATGTTGATTTCCTATGATCATTGTTTCATGTGTTCATATACATTTTTGAGTTTCATGTGTTTCTTTTCATACCGTTCAAGTGTCGGCATTTTGTATAAACACCGGTTGTGCAATTTGGTTCTTATGTTCAGGTTTCCTGTGAATAAGTGCCGACCCCACTTATTTGACTTTACCAGTAAATACAAAGGAAGTTTCAGGTGACGTCCGTTTTAGACGTCGTGTCGAACCATTGAGTCACGGCGATGTCGCAGAGTCATCGGTAGATGTCGTGTCGCAGCATTATTGCCTGAGTGACCGAATCCGCTGAAGCATCAAGTTGCCGAAAGCATCGTCGTATTGCGACGATGTCGCCGCGGTGACGTTATCGAACAACCGAGTCATAGTAATGTTGCTGAGTGGCGGTCGTGACGATCTGGTTGAGCGTGGCGCCATGCGTGTTGGCACCGTACACAGTGAGGATAGGAAGACGGCTGTTCTAGGCGCCGCCTTGCTCGTGCGAGTTGGCCAAATGCTGAAGAGCTTGCCGTACGTCCCATCCTCAAGTGGCAGATTCCGTGAAGCTCGCATAGGAGTACATGCCAAAACAAATCACGTGATGTGCATTGAACTAACTAACTTGATTAGAATATAAATAATAAAATAATGCGGAACGCATAAACAAAAGGAAAAAACTTCCCTGTTTTGTACGTGAACACCTTGACCTTGAGGTAGTCGATTCGGACTAGTTTCCGTGTACAATTAGATGTCCACAAGTTAGTAGATTCTGATCGACTCCCCAAGTTGATATACGATCGTTCTGCCGATGACCACGATGTCGCAGCACGATGTAACTCTCTGCTCGTCGTTTATTGAACTTGACTCGGCGGAGTTCTAAACTTCTCGAACAGCATGCATATGACCTCTATGACAATATTACGCCGGGTCTTTCAGTATGCATGCGGCCTTACGAAGATGATTGCCACCTATGTCAGATCGTGAAGACGTTGCTGTCAACTTTGGGCATCGTCTTGATGAAGATGCGACAACTTATGTGATGACTAGGCGCTTCAACACCAGTCAGCTCGCGATCAAATCTTGACGTAGATTGAGATCATCGAACTCGACATGTCGACCGTCGTGCTGATCCCCTACCTGCCGCGCCAAATGTCGAGAGTTAATCTCGGCACTAGACATAGGATAGTTTACCTATGATGATTTATATATAGAATAGGGTATATGCGAGATCGAGAGACGATGGTAATACAAGACACCGATTTATACAGGTTCGGACCTCCCGGAGGATAATAACCCTACGTCACGTGTTCTGTGGTATTTGTATTGATATGTCTATATCTATGATATAGATGAGAAGGCAGACCTAGACGATGATGTCTAGTTGTAGGATCTATCTAATTGAGCTTGTCCCTTGAGGAGGACCCCTGCTTTGCCTTATATATCCGAGGGGACAGGGTTACATGGCAGAGTACTAGTCGGTTTACTATATATATCATAGTAGAAGTCTATCTCCACTTTTCTTGTATATGAAGTATCCCAGGTACATGTCATCGATAGACTTATTGATGGAAGAGGATGAAGGTTGATGTGACAAAGTATGTGGCTTCATGTGGTATCTGCCAATGGGTAAAAGCTGAGCATAAGAGTCCAGCTGGGAAATTGCAATCCCTAGAGGTTCCTTTGTGGCCGTGGGATGATATTGCTATGGATTTTGTGGTTGGTTTACCACGTTCTCTGAGAGGACGAGACACTATATGGGTTATTGTTGATCGATTGAATAAGGTGGCTCATTTTATTCCTATTGGATCCACCAGTACAGCTGGTGATTTGGCACCTATCTACATGCGGGAGGTAGTTCGATTGCATGATGTACCTTGCACTATCGTTTCAGACAGGGATGCCAAATTTGTTTCTAAGTTATGAGATAGTTTGCAAGAAGCTTTGGGCACTACATTAAGGATGAGCACTGCTTTTCATCCTCAAACAGATGGGCAATCTGAGCGCACGATTCAGACCTTAGAGGATAAGCTTAGATCATGTGTACTCTCTTGGAAAGGGAGTTGGGAAGACCATCTACCACTTGTGGAGTTTTCCTATAATAATAGCTATTATTCTAGCATTTGTTGTGCTCCATATGAGGCTCTTTATGGGAGGAAGTGTAGATCACCACTTTGTTGGGATGCAGTGGGTGAGAAGGCTGTTTTGGGGCCAGATTGGGTTCAGCAAACGACTGAGCGAGTTACCGAAATTCAAAAACACATGCTTATGGCACAAAGTAGACAGAAGAGTTATGCTGATGTAAAAAGGCGACATGTGAAATTTCAAGAAGGTGATGAGGTACTTCTTAGGGTGTCACCTACCAAGGGTATTATGAGATTCGGTACTAAGGGTAAGCTCAGTCCAAGGTTTATTGGACCTTTCATGATCACGGACCGTATTGGAAAATTGGCCTATCGATTGGATTTGCCCGAGTCGATGAGAGGAGTTCACAATGTATTCCATGTCTCAATGTTGAGAAAGTATCTACGGGATCCAAAACGTCATATTACTCTAGAGCCAGTTACCGTTGAGCAAGATCTGTCATTTGAGTGTCGTCCAGTTAGGATTTTGGAACGGTCTGAGAGAGTTCTTAGGCACAAGACATTCAAGTATGTTAAGGTTCTGTGGATAAATCAAACTGAGAGTGAAGTGACCTGGGAGCTTGAGTCACAGATGCGTGAGAAGTATTCCGAGTTATTCCAATCCGGCCAATCTGATGAGTAACCCCATGTTTTATTCTATTCTCGTCGTTTTCTGTACTTCGATTAGAAAGAATTCGAGGACAAATTCTGTTGAAGGGGGGGGGGGGGGGAGAGAATGTAATATCCCAATATTAACACAAAACAAAATAAATAGTTAATCAAAAGAATCCCGGAGTTGACCAAAATTTGACTTTTTTGAACTATCACTCGGATGGACGATCAGAGACCGTGAATGCGTAGATCTCGTCGAAACACATCCGTTTGGCTACCCATTTGTCTAATTTGGATACAAGATGACACCATAGTAATGCGGATTAGTCTGAGCCGTTGATGTTAACCTAGGTTTCCTATTCTCTTCACATACGTACAGCTCTATTGAACCGACTCCTCCCAGCCACCAGCCTTGTTTCTAAAATTCCCAACTCCTATTCTCTTCACGCCACCACCAGTGCTAATTAGAAAATCCTAATAGGATCCAGGGAAGAAGAGAGTAAGATTGACTTCAACCGAGACAATGCAAAGCCAAAAATGGAATACAAAGGCTACTGTGCCTCTCCTACGCATCTCCAACGAGGCGAGGTGACCTCCGATGAAAAATGCATCCGAGGAGAGAGAGAAACCAAAATTGGTTTCCCTCTCTCCTCCGAGCCATTCGCTCAGCCGCCCGCGCGCGGGAAGCGAGCGTGTGGGAGGCGAAGAGCAGGAAGCGAGCTCGGCACGGAGCTCGCGGCGCGCGCGGAGCTTGCAACGCGCGGGGTGGCGGCCCCGCTCAACCTCGGCGGCGCGTGGAGGCGGCCCCGCTCGATCTCGCGGCGCCGATCTCCTCCTCCTCCTCCCTCGGCCGCCGCACCACCGGGCTCCTCCTCCGTCCTTGCCGTCGGGCTCCTCCTGCTCCTTCCCGGCCACCGCGTCGGGCTCCTCCTCCTTCCCCGGAGTCGGGCTCCTCCTCCTCCTCCACGGCCGCCACGGCTGGCTCCTCCTCCCCCGGTCGTCGTCACGCCGGGATCCTCCTCTCACGACATGCAGGGCCGACGCAAGAGAGGCGGCGGAGCGTGGGGGCTGCAGTGTGGAGGGCGGGTGCAGCGGAGCGCGGGGGCAGCGGTCGCCGCGCTGGTCTCTTCCTCCTCCTCCGGCCGCTGCGCCGGATGCCTCTTCCGTATGCAATACACGGTTGCAGACAATGAGGTATGCCTCCCCTTCGGATTACTGTAGATGGAATGCAAACTCAGATATGCCTCTTGGATATGCAATATATAGTTGAAGTCAGCCTAAGATAAGGCATCCTGGTGTTGCTTGCTGGCTTGCCGCAGCAGGGATCTGCTCCACCGGATTGATAGCTCTGGAGTTGTGCGTGTGGTGCAGAGACGTGAGAAGGACAGGAAGAAGGGAGGAGAAGCTAAGGGGAAAAAAGGGAATTCGTGGAGTTTTTGAGGATTCTCTCCAATTGTCAGTGCTACGAGATTACTAGCATCACGGTAATTTCTAATTAGCTTGTAGATTATAGTAGATGAGGCTAAATCGATAGGATTGCCACGAGAAGTCATGTTCGGTAGGCTGCAGTGTTTTTGTTTTTGAAACTGGTAATTCCTGGTCAAGAATTCAACCTGGAGCCTAAAATACAAATTATAGATTATGTTTTTATCTTTCTAATGGCGCTGGTCTCACTTATTTTGGATCAGAGATTGAGGAGGAAACGTGATTTTAGTGCTGCTGCTACAGATTACAGTTTCTGCGACTTAATCTGTTTATTTGTTTTTGACTAGCTTTAGGACGAATCAGCAAAATCAGACGTAAGAAATGTTGTGGAAAATTTTCTGTAGATTTTCTCAATGTATTTATTTGCATCGATTGGTTAACAAAATAATAAGTTATGAGTTAAAACCTGAGCAGGGTCGGTTTATACCGAACTCAGAATTGTTGGAAAAAAATAGTATTTTCAGTCATTTTCTTAAATAATTGAGAAACAATATGCTTTATATTTTAGTAGAAATATTCTTATGTGTAGATCATTATTCAGGTTCCGACGGTCCCGGTGTCGGGAGGGCATCCTCGGGTTTTCCTCAATCTTAGTTAAGGCAAGTACAATGACGAATATTCTTGGGATGTGAATGTGACTTTGGTTTTGTTTTGCTCTTTTGATTCTGCTCACTCAATAATGTTGATTTCCTATGATCAATGTTTCATTTGTTCATATATATTTTTGAATTTCATGTGTTTCTTTTCATGCCATTCAAGTGCCGGCATTTTGTATAAACACCGGTTGTGCAATTTGGTTCTTATGTTTAGGTTTCCTATGAATAAGTGCTGACCCCACTTATTTGGCTTTACCTGTAAATGCAAAGAAAGTTTCAGGTGACGTCTGTTTTAGACGGACACTATTGTTCATGGTTGTTTCATGAAAGAAGATGTTCTTATTTTCTGGATTTGAGTTGTTTAAATTGTGTTCTTTCGGTTCCGAATTGTACTTGCTGAGTGTTTTTAGTCACCCTTGTGTTCGTTTGGTTTTTTTAGGTACCTGATGATCAGCCATGCATGGGAAGGGAGTAGCCACATTATTTTGATCATTCATTCGCACATTCTTTTGATAGTCGTTATTCTAGATTGTTAGAGTTGAATAGTTATTATGTCATTGAGAACTCTCATGTGGTCGCTTTGGTGTCGCTTAGAGGTTATCTCGGTTATTAAGGTTGATGAGAAGTGCTAGTTATGTTATATATTATTTGTGCTATTATTTCTACTCGTGTGCCCGCGGATGATAGGAATTACAGGGAAAACTCTGTCGAAATTTTTTATAATTTATTTACTTAGTTCAATTTTAATGATTTAGTAGTATCCGCTAGGTAGGGTGATGTCTGGGGCATTATAAAAAGACATGGCTCTTCATTGAGCTTTTTGCTAGCTTTCCTCTCTTAGGTTTTTAGGGTTTGCTCAAGCACATCAAATCCGTGCAAGTAAGATATATTTACCCCTCTTGATAGTTCGGCATACTTATAACTCAAATAAATTATCCAAACTAAACTTGAAGCAACAAGAGTCTTTTTCCTTTTCTTCTGTTTGTAGAGGGATGAACTTTCTTACAAGTGTGGGCAACTAATTTTCTTTTAATAATCTGCACATATTCTTCATACTTATGTTAGCACATTTTTAATCTTATATCATTAATCACCAAAACCCACTAGGGACCTAGATGCATCTTCACATCTCATGATAAGGACAGGTAGCAATGTACTATTGCAGACTCTACCAAGCCTCGAAGATTGACTCCTTGGACTCCTGCTGAAAGCTTGAAATTCTCCCACGAAGGGCGTTCGTTTCACCCAACGGGAAGAACTTGGCGAGGAACGCGGCTGAACACTTTTCCCCGATACCCACAGCATCCTTTTTCGCGTAGAACCATTGTTTTCCCTTCCACATGAGGGAGAACGGAAACAGACAAAGGCGAATGGCGTCTTGAGAGACGTCCTTCATCTTAAAGGTGCCGCAAATCTCCAGAAATTATTGCAGATGGACGCTGGCGTCTTCATTGGCCTTCCCACAGAATGGGCTGGCCTGCACCATGGTAATGAGACCCATCTTGATCTCGAAATTCACATCTCCCGTGACGTTAGGTGCAACAGGAATGTTGGACGTCGAGAGAGTGGAGAAATCGCGAAGACTCTTCTGGGCCATGATCTTAAAGCTTGATGGTGCGGGGATGACTAGTTGACTTACAGACACAAACTTCTGAGGAGGGACGAGACATGCACATACCCTTCTCAAGAGTTGTTCGGGATATTCAATATAAATTTCAGGCAAGACGAAGCTGGTCATGCACTACCCTGTTTTCACACAAAAGGAGAAAACAGACAAGTTTAGTCTGTTTGGGTGAATGCCAAATAATCTCATATGCAAGAATAGAACATAGGTAATTCTTTTGATCAATTGCCTTCCCTAGCAACGGTGTCAGAAATGCTTGTTGGCATTTTCAAACGTCGATACTAAGTTGCCTTAGCGACAAAGCCTAGAAATGTATTTTGGTACTATTTAATGAATGCAGAGAGTCCGCAATCGCACAGAGAATGCCATTATAGCATTTCACCCGGAAGTATTCTGGGTATCGTATTTATTTTATCCGAAAGGATGGCAGGGGATTGATCAGAGTAATTACCATGTGAAAGTGCCTATAGGGGGGGGGGGGGTGAATAGGCAATTATCCCTGAAATTCACTTAATAATAAAAGTTAAATGCGCAGTGTCGGACTTGTCCGACGATTGTAGAGAAAGTCCGATGACTTGTCCGATGACACAAGATAGAAAAGTAGATCGATCGGGTAAATATTAAAACTAGTGTAAGGCAAGCTAGGAGTAGGTGAATATAAGCAAGGGGAAGCTGTAAAAATAGGGAGAGCAACTAACAAGCAACCTACACAAGTTAATCTAAGAAATACGAAGCAAACCCTAACTAGCAAGTTTATGAGCAAGAGCAAGTAAATGAGACACGAGTAATTGAAAGCACAAGCAAGGCACAAGATTTGTTCACCGAAGTTCAGCTCCACAAAGAAGCCTACGTCTCCGTTGAGGGATCCACAAAGGACCAGGTCTCTTTCAACCTAACCTCTCCAAGTGACCACAAAGATCAAACTTGGTTTTCCACTAGAAACTCCACAAAGGAGGGGTCAATACAAGCTTCCCGAGGCGTCACCACACAAGTTGGGAGCTTTACGGGCACCTCTGACCGTCTTGGGGATGAATCCCCAAGAGTAATAAACACAATAGTTATCGGCGGTGAGGATGAACCAAGTGCTCAAGAGGATGAAAGCTTGGAGTGGATGGAGCACTTCAATCTTCTCTCAATCCCTTCACAAATCAAGAGTGGAAGCAAGGGAGGAGAGTTGGGGAGAGCAAAGTGAGCTTGAGAGTGTTTTTGAGTGGAATGACTGACCAACCGGCCAAAGAGCGAAGAAGGGTTCTATTTATAGCCCAATGGGGAAAAGAGTCGTTGGAGACCCAAATTTCTGAGATCTGTGTCGGACAAGTTCGATAGTCATCGGACATGTCCGATGAATCAAGGTGGCGCAGAAACTAGAGTCCGACAAGCTTGCCCGATGCCTCGGATAAGTTGGCCATCGGACAAGTCCGATGCCCATCGGACATGTCCGACGGCACAGGAGGGGCAGAGGAACTGGAATCCGATGGACTTGTCCGATGGCTCGGACAAGTCTTGTCCATCGGACAAGTCCGATGAAAATAGGGTGGCAGGGGAACTGTACTCCAATGAAAGTGTCCGATGCATCAGACTTTCCTCTGATCATCGGATAAGTCCGATGACCGTCGGACATGTCCGACGACCCAGAGTGGCAGAGGTACTAGAGTCCGATGGACTTGTCCGATGGGTCGGACAAGTCCGTTGATTTTGCCCTAGAAATTTTTGTATGGCCTAGAAATGGGAATTTTGCACTTAGTTCACCTCCGCTTCACACTTTTGTGTCCCTCTTAATAGTACGACTTTTCCTATACTCAAGATTCAAAATAAAATACTATGAACTTCATTCTTGAGCATATTTTGAATTTCATCTTGAAGCACTTTGCCATCTTCTTTTCTCCCGTTTTGTTTCTATGCATTTAATCACCAAACTTTGTACCATAATCTACACACATTCTCACTAAAAGATTAGTCCGTTCTTAATTGTATTGATGCCAATCACCAAAATAAAATTACGGGTCTAGATGCACCTTCAATCTCCCCCTTTTTGGTGATTTATGACAATACAACTAATTTTCATGAAAATATGCAATAAAGGTTCAGTTTGTGATGAGGAGCTCCCCCTAAATGTGTGCATGAGTGAGAGGATATGAGATAATAACAAGTGCACATATTAAAAAAAATATGTGAGAGCTCCCCCTAAAACTATGCATACACGTTAATTTGCACCAATAGATCACACAAGATAGACGAAATGCAAATAACAAGATAATTAACAAAGTACCAATACAATAAGCAAATAAAGTGCACAAACCAACCACATAGGTAGCAAAAATAGAGTTTTACAAACCAAATAGTGCCATAAATAGTTCAACTCCAAGCTCGCTCACAACTCACAAACTAAGATAACTACACTTCTCCTCCTTTGGCATCAAGACACCCAAAAAGGAGATAAATGCGGGTGGAAGGTGATGAGAGCTCTAGTTGTCGGAGAACTCATAGTCTTCGTCATCATCATCGCCTTCTTCCTCTTCTTCCTCATCAATAGCCGGTTCTTTCCCTTTGCACTGGCGAAGAGCATGGGCAGCTTGATCTTCACCACCTTCGCCGTCGTCATCCTCAAAGCGAATGTGTTGGGCACTCGAACCTGCGCCAGAGGAGAAAGGAGGAGGAGTCGGGTAGTACCCAAAATAGTTCATCTCCTCGACGGTGAAGGTGGGATCATCATGAGGAGTGGGGTCATCATGAGTGGGAGGAGGTGAACCTTCAGCTGGGGACGGTGGAGGAGGAGTCTCAATACCAAAATGGTCATAGAGACCCTTTTGATTCCTCTTAATGACGTCGAGCCTCTGATTAATGCTCCTGCACATGCTCATAAGGGATTTGAACATCTTCATAATCCCGCTTCTCTTGCCGCGAGAAGGCGGAGGCACATGAGAGGATCCAGTGCCTCGAGGGGTAGCCCGAGGTGGCTGAGGTGGTGCAGCTGAAGATGGAGGTTGAGCTGCTCCAAAGAACTGGCCAGAGGTGGTGTCGGGAGTCTAGTTAGAAGGAATCTGAGGTTTGAGACTCAGATGCTTCATATCCTTGTTGAAGGTTAAGCCCGACACCTTCTCAATCATGAACATGATTTGAGGAGCGTATCCACTGCCACGCTTGGGAGAGACGGAGATGTCCCACATTTCCTGATAGACATAGTCAAAGACATCAAATTTTCTGTTCCCATGAACCCAGTGCAGAATATGCCTCTAAAAGGCAGGAATACGGTCAGAATTGCCTCCCTTTGGGGCTAAGGTACTCCTGCAGATCTGAAACAAGACTAAGAAGAACGGTTTCAGTCGACTGGAGTTGGGAGGAGAGCAGTTATCCGGGTCCACATACATGTACCTCATATCCTCAGCATCCTTATGATTCCCCTTGTGAACCTTGTGTCTTTCCTTGTGTGTATGCTTAAGTCCAATCATACTGGCAAACTGATTCTGGGAGCAGGTGTACTTGGCGTCATTCATCATCCAGGACATGGTTTTGGCATCCTCATCAAAATAGACAGTTGAATAAAACTGAGCTATGATTTCCCTATTCCAGGAGTACTGGAAAGTCAGGAAGGTCTTGAGACCATGATGCTCACAGGCAGCCAGCACTTGATCGAGTAATGGATGCTTCCTTGTCTTCATGTGATCCCAATCAAGCCACTTCATCTCAACCACTGCATTCTTCATGCGTAGATAGGTGGAGCGGTACCAATCCGCATGGAAATGTGCATGAAAGCGGAAATCAAAAGCTTCTTTCTCACCATCATAGAAGTTAGTTAGCCTTGCCGTAGAGCAGGTCTCAATGGAGGCATGAAAATAGTTCACCTTGTCACGGTCAGAGTTCTCCATTTTTGCTGGAGGATGCATGACACTGTCAAGCTCATTTGTCTCTTCCGGCTCCTCTCTATCAGTTGGAGCTTTCAGTTTGGTGCGGCAGATCCGCCCAGCAGTGGCCTTCGTCCTCTTTGGGAGTTGGCTCTAACCTTGGTCTTCGCTGGTCTTAGTCCTCTTCTCCCTCAAGGGGGATGCTTCCACGTCAGACATGTTGAGAAAATATGGTGAGCAACAAGTTAGGAGGGAGTCAAAAAGATGAATAGGGGTGAGGAGAATCAATGAAGAGTTTAGGGTTTTGAAGAGACTGCAGGTCATCGGACATGTCCGATAATCATCGGGCAAGTCCGATGCGTCGGACTTGTCCGATGACACGCAGTTTCTTCAAAAACCTAGATCCTTCACGAATCCACCTACCACAAGTACCCAAACTCCTTCTACTCCACTAACAACTAACTAGAGGCTACCTCCATGGATCAAATATGCAAGGGAACAAGATTTGACACTAGCATTAAATAATAACCCTAACCCTAAGGGTGAGACCTAGAGAGAGGGGATTAGGGTTAAACCTTGCAAAAACGATGGGGGATCGGACTTCTTCGATGGAGGAGGACCTCTTGACCTCCAAACTTGCTCCAATGGATGGTAGGTGAGGGAGATCGCCTTGGTGCCACCAATGGGGGTGTTCTTGAGGAGAGAGAACGTGAGGGAGATGAATGAGGATGGGTTGACTGAAGGGGTAAGTCGGGCTGGGTTAAAAAGGGTCGAACCCTAGACCGTCGGACTTGTCCGATGACAGTCGAACTTGTCTGACGACGTCGGGCATGTCCGTTGTCTGTCAGACTTGCCCGACTCCAGAAAGATCAGATGGAGTAGAGGATTTATATATTTTTTTAAAAAAGTTTGATGGAAAGTCTTGACATCTTATGGTCAGCCAACAATCAATAAATCATAACAATGGCCATATTTTGTCAAGATTCGATCTAGTGATAAAAAATCAGCTTCAATAGCACAAATAATAGGTTTTTGACATAAAACAATAATTTTTGTAATAACAAAACAATCACCATTCAGATGTGCACATTCTCTACATCATATTGCTAGAGTCAAGAATATTTAGTTCACTCCTAAGATAGCAAAATCTCTTCTCATCTAGGGGCTTGGTGAATATATCGGCTAGTTGATCTTCGGTTCTCACATGGCTAACTTCGATATCCCCTTTGATGGAATGATCTCTCAAAAAGTGGTGGCGGATATCTATATGCTTTGTGCATGAATGCTCAATGGGGTTATAAGAAAGCTTTATGGCACTCTCATTGTCACATAGGAGTGGAACACGGTTCAACTTGTAACCGTAATCCCTTAGAGTTTGTCTCATCCAAAGTAGTTGTGCACAACAACTACCGGCTGTAACATACTCTGCTTCGGCCGTGGAAAGTGCAACAAAGTTTTGTTTCTTGGATGACCATGACACTAGGGACCTACCCAAGAATTGGCATGACCTGGAGGTACTCTTTCTATCTACCTTATCCCCGGCATAGTCCGTATCGGAATAGCCTAATAGGTTGAACTTTGAGCCCTTGGGGTACCAAAGCCCTAGGTTGGGTGTGTGAACCAAATATCTCAAAATTCTCTTAACAGCCACCATGTGACACTCCATAGGAGCGGCTTGAAAATGTGCACACATACACACACTAAGCATGATATCGGGCTAGATGCACAAAGATAAAGCAAAGAGCCAATTATGGAGCGATATACCTTTTGATCAACGGGTTCATCCTTTTTGTTGAGGTCGAGGTGACCATTTGTCGGCATGGGAGTTTTGATGGGCTTTGCCTTGTCCATGTCAAATTTCTTCAATACGTCTTGTGTGTACTTTGCTTGACATATGAAGGTGCCCTCCTTGAGTTGCTTCACTTGGAAGCCTAGAAAGAATGTCAATTCTCCCATCATGGACATCTCGAAACTTTTGGTCATTATCTTGCTAAATTCATCACAAAAGGTTTGGTTAGTAGAACCAAATATAATGTCATCGACATATATTTGGCATACAAAGATATCATCACCAAAACGCTTAGTGAAGAGGGTTGGATCGGCCTTGCAATGACAAAACCCTTTTTAACAAGAAAATCCCTAAGGCATTCATATCATGCTCTCGGGGCTTGCTTAAGCCCATAGAGCGCCTTATGGAGTTTATAAACATGGTTAGGATACTTAGAGTCTTCAAAGCCCGGTGGTTGTTCCGCATACACTTCTTCCTTGATTGGCCCGATTAGGAATGCACTTTTCACGTCCATTTGGTACAACTTAAAATCATGGTGAGTAGCAAAAGCTAGTAATATTCTAATAGATTCAAGCCTTGCTACGGGGGCATAAGTTTCATCAAAATCCAAACCTTCCACTTGTGAATACCCCTTTGCCACGAGCCTTGCCTTGTTTCTTGTCACAACACCATCTTCATTTTGTTTGTTGCGGAACACCCATTTGGTGCCCACAACATTCTTGTTCTTTGGCCTTTCCTCCAGTGTCTACACTTCATTTCTTGTGAAGTTGTTCAACTCTTCTTACATGGCCATCACCCAATCCGCATCCTCAAGTGCTTGCTCTACCCTAAATGGCTCCATAGAAGAGACAAAAGAGTAATGTTCACAAAAATTACTAACTCGAGATCTAGTGATTACTCCCTTGTCAATATCTCCAAGAATTTGCTCGACGGGGTGATCACGTTGTACATTTTGATGCACTCTTGGGTGCGGTGGGTGTGAGCTTTCTTGACCACCATCTTTATCAACCTCCTCATCATGTTTTTGAGAATCATTGGTCGATGCTTGTTCAAGATTCCCAACATCTTGATCTTGACCACTTGCGTGATCTAATTCTTTATTCTCATTAAGTTGGTTTTGCCTTGAGGGAGAGGGTTGATTTTCAATACTTGATGTTTCTTGTGGTCTCACATCACCAATGGCCATCCTTTTTATTGAACTTCTAGGAGCTTCATCATCTACACCATCATTAATAACTTGCTCCCCTTGAGAGCCATTAGATTCATCGAATGTCATGTCACGTGAATTAAAACACAACCGGTGGTTTTATTGAATACACGATAGGCATGAATATTCGACCCATAACCAAGCAAGAAACCTTCATGAACTTTTGGAGGAAACTTAGAAGTCTTGGGTTTCTTGTTTAGCATAAAGCATTTGCTCCCAAAAACACGAAAGTAGGAAATATTAGGCTTGTTACCGGTTAGTAGCTCATATGGTGTTTTCTTCAATAGTCGATGGAGATACAACCGGTTGGAGGCATGGCATGCGGTGTTGACGGCCTCGGCCCAAAAACGGTCGGGCGTCTTATATTCATCAAGCATTGTCCTTGCCATCTCAATGAGCGTGCGGTTCTTTCTTTCGGCTACCCCATTTTGTTGAGGGGAGTAGGGTGCCAAAAATTCATGCTTGATGCCTTCTTTATCGAGATACTCTTCAACTTGAGTGTTCTTGAATTCGGTGCCGTTGTCACTCCTTATTTTCTTGATCTTGACTTCATATTCATTTTTTGCTCTTTTCATGAACGTTTTGAGCACATCTTTTACTTCACCTTTATCATGCAAAAAGAATACCCACGTGAAGCGAGAAAAGTCATCAACAATTACAAGACCATATTTGTTACCACCAATACTTATGTAGGAGACAGGGCCAAAGAGGTCCATGTGCTACATCTCTAATGGCCTTGTGGTGGTCATCACATTCTTGGCGGGGTGTGATGCTCCAACTTGCTTTCCCGCTTGGCATGCACTACAAATTTTATCCTTCTCAAAGCAAACGTCGGTTAGTCCTATGATGTGACCGCCCTTTTGGAGTTTGTGAAGATTTCTCATACCAACATGGGCTAGTCTTCTATGCCACAACCATCCCATGTTGGACTTCGCTAATAAGCATGTACCAAGTCTTGCTTCATCCGTGGAGAAGTCCACAACATAAAGCTTTCCTTTAAGCACACCCTTAAAAGCAACCGATCCATCACTCCTTTTATAGACGGTCACATCACATTCGTTGAACAAACAATCATAGCCCATTTTACAAAACCAGCTAGAACACGATAGGAAAATACCGGCTTACAAGAACTTAGTGTAGATGCAAACCAGTAGAGATAAACTCTCCAACCCATGACTTAGACAAGCATGATCTGGAGATGGGGAACCACAAGTTCCAGCACGCACCCAAGGGAAGAATCACTTGATCACGCACTTCAGCGACCGGCAGAGATCGGCGGCAGCAACCGATAGAGGAGGGAAACACCTCTAGGGTTTCTTGGATGACACCATGACCAAAAACACAATACAATCATGTCCTAGCTTACAGGGGCGTTGGCCCTAGGCTATATGGCCCGCAAGCCAGCCAAAAACCCGGTTCGACTCGAACACATCTAAAAACAGACTCGGACTCAACACAACCCAGCATTGTTTTGATTATTGCGACCGCTAGGGAATTTATTTGACTATGGGGCCAGATCGGATGGAACGATTATCAAATTATCTTTCCAACGAGTATTTACTCAGCCGAATCCGACTTCGTATGACCCAGTTATGCTACTTTTACTCCGCACCTGTCTGGCTGATCCTAAACCGAGTCCGAACTGATTTTGAGTTTTCATATCTTCTGATTTCGTGACTGGATGGACTTGAGACCGTGTAGACTTTGAAAGTAAAGTATTGCATACCTTTGGGAAGGCCTGTAACACCAATATATGTTCCTTACTTTTCACAAGTGGCACAACCATTGATCCAATCATAACATATTCATTCGTTTCTCCTTTCTTTTCCTCAATCTTCAGATTGGTCCCAATGAAAACATTGCATGGCATAGAATAATTGGCTAGCAAATCCTCACTTTGCTCTTCATTATTCATAATATTTGTCAAAGATCCAAACTGAATGTTGGAGTCTTTTGACACATCATATTCTGCAATATGTGTAAAATCATGCTTGTTTTCAGAATACGTAGTTTTAATGACTCGATGAGCCATGGGCTCATCAAGAGTAGAGACGGGGATTTGAATCCCTGTCACTACTGTTTTGATTATTAGGGATGGGGTTCTAGTGTAGGGACGGAGTTTTGAATCCCCGCCTCTCGTATATGAATATATAGCGACGGGGTTTAGTATGGTTTGAATGAGTGATGCGCTGGTAAAATATTTGCTTTGATTCCCAACAACCCCGGTTCGAATCCCACCGACGCACACACCCGTTTTTTTAGTTTTTTCTTTCACCCACTCCCGCTATATAACCCTAAACCCTAGGTCATTCGCCTCTCACCACACTCCCTCTCCCGCCACCACCCTCTCTAGATCTCTCTTCTCCCTTCTCCTCTTGCGGCGGCGAGGGGAGGCGGCAGGCGGTGAGTCAAACAAGGAAGGCGGCGGCACTCTCGTGCTCCATCTCCCTTGGCGGCGGCGCTCTCATGCTCCATCTCCCCTGCCGGCAACGGTGGGCTCTGGCTCGCTGGATCTAGTGCCAGAGGGCACGGACTCACTAGATCTGGTGGCGGCGGACTCGGTCTCGACGGATCCAGCGACGTTCTGTCTCCTGGCACCCTTCTTTCTCAGTGACAGCCTCTTCACCCCCGGCGCCCTGTTCTCCCTCAGCGCCTTCCTCTCCCTCGACGTCCTCCTCTCCCCCTCAGGCAGCGTTCTCTCCCCCGGTGGCGGCGGATCTAGCGAGTTCCTCCGGTCCGGGCTGGGCTGGTCCGCTTTATTTATTTATTTACTCAGAACCAGATTTAGGGACGGGGATTAGTTTTGTCCCTAGAAAAAATTAGGGACGGGATAAATTTGACGTCTGTATGGATCTAGATTTAGTGACGGGTAAATCCCCGTCTCTATAGGTCAAGATAGATTTAGAGACGCAAAAATTAATACGGACGTGTTTTACGTCTCTAAATTGCTTAGATCACCGTTACTAAATGTAGTTTCTGTGGTAGTGATAAGTGGCAGGGGTTCATTTTTAATAGTTCGGATACATCTGCAATAAATATGTTTTGGACAATTATTATGTGCTAACTCCCAAAAAAATTCTGGAAGGGGCATTACATTTTACACTACGAATACACAATTACAGTGCATAATGGAACAGCGAAGAAATACAGCATGGCTTTAATACAAAAAAAACTCTTTACTATACAAGACCAAACAAGAACACATTGCACGAAGATCTGCCAAAACCAAACAGATTGGAAAATATATTTCGCTGCCACAGTCACTGGAACCACCAACTTATTTGTCTTTATCCAAACATGTATTTTTCTATCCATTCAGATTTATTACGTCAAGTGGTGGTGGAAGCGAATCATGGAGAGTATGCCGCTGGTAACCGTGACAGAAAAGAGAATAATAGCAGCGAGAACAGATATTACTATCCAACCATTCGGGCAGAATTGAATCATCATGCCGCCGCACTTTTGGTACAAACATTTGTTATGGTGCGTGGCAACATCCTTCTTTAGTTTGATGAAATCCTCGGGCAAACACTTATTCTTGTAGTCTTCGCTCAATTTCCTGAACAAATCTACGATCTCCTGATCAGTCTTTGGTGAATGCGCCAGGATTCTCTTCCCTCTAAGTATCTTAGCATCATCTATGTTCTGCAGCAGGCGAGCCATGCAAATGGAATAAACTGTGACACTGAAGCTGGCTCTCATATAACTCTGCTCAAATGACATAAGATTGCGAAAGATGGTCTCGCTGTAACCGCAGATGTGGACAGCCGGGATGCTGATGTTAACCGCGCCAATCCTAAAAATACTGCGGTGAAATGAAACTTCAAGTGAGCTACCTGGAGGACTTTTCCAGCAAAGAGTTGCAGACTCCCTAAGCTCGGATGCGCTGGGGAGCTCCGCCTCTAGCTCATTGTCTACAAACGAGCTTGTTTGGACCTGATATTTACTGCTTGGAATGCGAGACCAGTGGAAGAGGTGTAAAAGATGATGTACTTGCTTTGGCAGGGCATTGCTTACTTTGGTACCGCTGCGACCCGGCATGATGTCATCGAAGCACGAGAGGGCCATCTCCCTGATATCGCCATCGATATCTTTGAACAGAGTGTTTTGGAGCAGCTTGTACAACTTATCAACCACGGAGAAGGGGATCTGATTGTCCAGCTTCAGCAAATCAATCTTGAGCTCCCTCATGTATAATGCTATGTCCGCCGTAACGGAAAGGTACTGTGTCTTGGATGAGTCATCTTTCGCAAGACGGGATGGCCGCTTGTCTATGTGCCTGCTCGATCTGAGGTGAAAGATGGCGAAGAGCACAAGGCAGCCGTCATCCAAAAGCATATTTCCAAACTCATCTGATTCTAATTTGATGCGGAACAAGTCATTTTCATAGCACGAACGAATGTCATCTTCGTTTTGAAGCGCCCAATCAAGGAACTGTTGTTTGTCGAGGCCTTGCCGCTCGACCAGGTACTCGACGATTTGGCCCTTCTTATGGTTTGTGATGTGTGGGGCAGCAGCTGAGCTGTGGTATGGCCCAACGGAGGCAGTTGTGATGATGTTGTCCTCTCCTTGCATCTTGAAAATACAGGTGTTGTTCTTGCCGTTCGTAACAGCTTTGAACTGCCGGTAGCGTAAATCATTTTTCTGTTCCACAATCTTGGCTTGCTGCTTAACTTCATTGGCATCATTAACAGGCACTATCTCGTCAGTGATAGCTGGCTCGACTGTCTGTACCTTAGTGGTCGATGGACCGACCTCCTGTGTCTTATCTCTCTCTCTAATCTGAATGCTCAATGGCTCGACCTTTTTTATCTCCATCTCTCTTGAATTCACGTTTATGGATGGCTTGATCTCCTCTGTATCCGGTATAGCTCTTGACTTCTTATTGATACATGGCTGGACCGCCTTGAACTCCTCTCTCTCCCTTGAATTCTCAATGATCGATGGTTTGAACCCCTCTATCTGCTCTCTCTCTCTAGAATTCTCATTGATCCATGGCTCGTCCTCCTGTCTCTCTCTTGAATTCTTCTTATTGATCGATGGCTCGAGCTCGTCATTTGCCTGAATCTCTCCGGAATTATCACCAATGGACGTCTCGACCTCCACTATCTCTTCCCCTTGTCTTGTCATCGTTATGCCTGTTGTTTCGCTTCCAGCATAGGAGAGTAGTTAATATAGGCTGTTGCAACAACCCTAACATTCCCATCAAAGACCATTCAAATATTGACTATTCAACATTATTTTTATCCTTTTCATGGCACAAAAGGCTGATAGATGTCTAGAAATGTGTACTCCTATTTTGGTCCAACAAATTGCGGCAAATTTTCAACGACGAAATATGTGTCTCTTCAGTCTGCCAAATGCATAACTCACGAACATATTCATCTAACTCCATGTTTTTCCATTTCAGCAGATTCTGACATTGATTAATAGCCAGAAGAAAAATTTTATTTGAGCTGACAAGATGACATCCATATCCACTTGTAGATTGGATGTACTCTTCTGTGCCTAATGATGAGTTTGTAAATCTGAGTGGAAGAGAAGACAGTGCTCCACCAAATGTATTTCCATTGGTAAGTTGTGGCACCAGATAGACCTAAATTCTGGAAGATTTGGCTGAGATCTTGTAACTGACCAGTGGAAATACATTTGGTGGAGAGGGTAGGTCAATACGATGATGAATATGGGTTTTGTAGTCATGGAAAGAGAAAACTGTGATTTTATACTCTTTACCAAAACTATTTTTCACTATCTTTAACATTGTACGTGTACTTAAATATTTGTGTTTTCTAATAGCAAGGTGACAACTGAAAAAAATATTAAAGAAATAATAATTGTGGTATGATAGCAGAGTAGCTGACGGATCTTATGAGAACAATAAATTGGTGGGTACTTCCTCCATTTTTATATTGTTGTCATTGTTGACTTTTTTAGTTAATTTTGATTATTCGACTTATTCAATTTTTTTAAAATATCAGAGTTATCATGATTTGTTTTACTATCAAATAAATTTAAGAAAAACTTATAATTTTTTATATTTAAAACAATATTTTAAATAAGACAAATGCTCAAAGTTAAACAATGATAATTTAAACAGATAAGGGTGGTCAACAAGTTGTTTCTAAGTTGCTATCAACGATTTTGTGCAAGGTTGGAACATCACAGACTTGGACAGAGTCCTCGCGAGTGATGTGCGCAAGGCTCCAAACACTGGGCACAGCATGGATTTTGTCCAGAAAATGGGCACAATATTGGTGAAGACTTTGTCCACCTGTGCCCATTTTCACATCATTGGTATGACGTAGTAGCTAATGGTTCAACTATGTCCAGAAAATAGGCACATCATTGGTGAAGACTTTCTCTAACTGTGCCCATTTTCACATCATTGGTATGACGTAGTACCTAATGGTTCAACAATTAGTTTCCACGTCAGTACGGAACCACATGCTTAATTTCTATGCCATATGTATGTCATTGATTTTGATCATTGGACTTATTCAATTTTTGAAAAATATCAGATATGTTATCATGATTTGTTTTCCTATCAAAAAAATTTAAGTAAAACTTATAATTTTATATATCTAAAATAAGATAAATGATCAATTTTAAGTAAAAAATGACTGATAATAACAATTTAGAAATCGAGGCAGTAGTAACTAAGGACGATCAACAAGTTGTTTCTAGTTGCTATCAATGATTTTGTGCAAGGCTGGAACATCACAGACTTGGACAGAGTCTTCACGAGTGATGTGCGCCAGGCTTCAGAAACTGGGCACATCATTGATTTTGTCCAGAAAATTGGGCACATCATTGGTGAAGACTTTGTCCAACTGTGCCCATTTTCACATCATTGGTATGACGTAGTACCTAATGGTTCAACAATTAGTTTCCACGTCAGTACGGAACCACATGCTTAATTTCTATGCCATATGTATGTCATTGATTTTGATCATTGGACTTATTCAATTTTTGAAAAATATCAGATATGTTATCATGATTTGTTTTCCTATCAAAAAAATTTAAGTAAAACTTATAATTTTATATATCTAAAATAAGATAAATGATCAATTTTAAGTAAAAAATGACTGATAATAACAATTTAGAAATCGAGGGAGTAGTAACTAAGGACGATCAACAAGTTGTTTCTAGTTGCTATCAATGATTTTGTGCAAGGCTGGAACATCAGAGACTTGGACAGAGTCTTCGCGAGTGATGTGCGCAAGGCTTCAGAAACTGGGCACATCATTGATTTTGTCCAGAAAAATGGGCACATCACTGGTGAAGACTTTGTCCAACTGTGCCCATTTTTCACATCATTGGTATGACGTAGTAGCTAATGGCTCAACAATTAGTCTCCACGTCAGTGCCGAACCACATGCTTAATTTCTGTGCCATATGTATGTCATTTTGTATACCAGATGTGACGTTTAAATGTTTTCTAAAGAAAATAAAAAATAGTACCAGACACGTTTCTGGAGCATTGTGCACATCATTGGCATACACCGCGTCCAATATTTCTAGAGCCTTGCGCACATCAATGGCCAGCACAAGTTATATATTATTGGCACTTGGAACAACATGCTGAGCCCTTAAATACCTACCATGTAGCAAGTTTTTGTTTTTACAACATTCATCAACTACTCAATTATTTGGTAGTGCCAATCACACTACAGCAATTGTTATTTTTTCATCGACTTTCAGTTCTCTTCTTGCCATTAATAAGAAACCCAACTACTACCTCCATCTCAAAATCTCCCTCGTCTTTTCCCGTAATCTCCTTGGTCTTACCCTTTTTCTCATAGTATACACCATGCGCCCTCTAACGGTCCGCTTGCATGCAGATTTTCCAAGCTGTTTGCATGAGGGAAAAGTCTTGGCGTACCAATTTTGATGTGAACAAGGGTTCCCGATCTTCCGAAAGGTTCTTGGTAAGTTGATTTGGTCGGAGGCGACACACAAATCGATCCGGCTTCAGAACAGCACGTTCTAAACCCCGCAATCGCAGCACGATGTCTCCTCTGGTTATCAACCGTCCTAAAGACGATTGACCTCACCGAGAAGGCTAATCCCTGCCTGCGAATCAAGAACACAAGCAAGAACAACGAAGAATGCAACACAATTGCAGATGTATGATTAAACTCTCGAAGTTGGGGTCTCACAAACCGATGAACGGCGAAACTGTTTATGAACAGAATTGATCTAAGTAAAACCCGAACCCTAATGGTGCGGCGGCGGATGTATATAAAGACTCTAGGGTCATGCAAGACCCTCTGGACGCGCCCCTAATTGGGCTCAACTAGATACAAAGCCCAAAGGCAAAAAATAGGCGACGCAGCACCGACACAGATTCTGGACTCTCTCTTGTTTTGACGATTCCCGATGACTCCGGATGAATTTTGACATGAGGCCGGCGGCATTGGAAAGGTCTTCTCCTTATCTTTCCGTGCATATGTAGAACGTCCAAATCCGAGTCCGTATGCGTCCTGGGCGACCGTTTTAGTACAGACTGGTCCTGGGCCCCGAAACAGACTCGACGTCGGTTTTGATTGGGCCTGCACTTTGGCTTCCAAGCCCTTGCTGGTCCTCCACGTTCCCAACTCCTTCTCCCATCATCTCCTGGTCCTCTCCATGGTTTCTAATCATAAAATAATCATTAGGTAGCAAACCATTCTCAAAAGTAACATATAGCGAAGAACGTAGGAACGAGCTCACCTCTAAATTTAGTTGTCGTGCACGAGCTCTAGTCATTGGACCTTGCAAGTCCAGATTTGGAGGAGTGTTGTGTGTATCCATAGGAGTGATGTCCTTATCATCCTCCCCCTCTTGAAGTGGAGTCGTCCTCGACTCAAGCTCATCCTCTTCTCCCAAGTATGGTTTCAAATCTGAAATGTTAAAAGTAGGACTAACCCCGAACTCGGGAGGCAACTCAAGTTTGTATGCATTATCATTAATCTTCTCTATTATTTTGAATGGACCATCAGCTCTAGGCATTAGTTTAGACTTTCTCAATTCTGGAAATCTATCCTTCCTTAAGTGTAACCACACTAAATCTCCTACATCAAGCTTTACTTCCTTTCTTCCCTTACTACCAGCAATTTTATACTTTTCATTCATCTTTTCAATGCTAAGTCTAGTGGTCTCATGCATTTGCAAAATAAATTCAGCACGCTCCTTAGCATCAATATGAACTCTCTCATTAATAGGTAGAGGAAGTATATCAAGTGGAGTACGGGGATCAAAACCATACACTACCTTGAATGGACTTACCTTGGTAGTAGAATGTGTTGCCCGATTATAAGCAAACTCAACATGAGGTAAGCATTCTTCCCATTGCTTCAAATTTTTCTTCAAAATAGCTCGCAACATAGTAACCAAAGTGCGGTTCACAACCTCAGTTTGTCCATCAGTTTGTGGATGACAAGTTGTAGAAAATAACAACTTTGTACCCAACTTTTTCCAAAGCGTGCGCCAAAAATGACTCAAGAATTTTGCATCACGATCTGAAACAATAGTAGAAGGCATACCATGCAAACGTACAATTTCTTTGAAAAAAAGATCAGCAATATAACTAGCATCATCAGTTTTATGACATGATATAAAGTGTGCCATCTTGGAAAAACGATCCACGACAACAAAAATGCTATCGCTCCCCCTCTTAGTCCTAGGCAGTCCTAAAATAAAGTCCATAGAAATATCCGCCCAAGGAATAGAAGGAACAGGAAGTGGCATGTATAAACCATGTGGATTCAATCGAGACTTAGCTTTTTGACATGTAGTGCAGCGAGCAACAAAACGCTCAACATCTTTCCTCATCCTTGGCCAAAAGAAGTGTGTGGCCAAAATATCCTCTGTCTTCTTAGCACCAAAATGACCCATCAATCCACCTCCATGCGCCTCCTGCAACAACAAAAGACGAACGGAACCAACTGGAATGCATAGGCGGTTAGCTCTAAACAAGAATCCATCATTCAACACAAATTTGTGCCAAGCACGACCTTCTTTACAGTGCAGCAATACATCTTTAAAATCAACATCAGCAACATATTGTTCTTTAATTGCCTCAAGTCCAAAAATTCTACAATCAAGTTGAGACAACAAAGTATATCGCCTAGATAAAGCATCAGCAATCACATTATCCTTCCCTTTCTTATGTTTAATAATATAAGGAAAAGACTCAATAAACTCAACCCATTTAGCATGTCTACGGTTCAAATTGCCTTGAGAACGAATATACTTAAGTGATTCATGATCAGAATGAATAACAAATTCTTTGGGCAACAAATAATGACGCCACGTCTCTAAAGAACGTACAAGTGCATATAGTTCCTTATCATACGTGGAATAATTCAAAACAGGCGCAGTAATTTTCTCACTAAAGTATGCAACAGGTTTACCATCTTGCATCAAAACACCACCAATGCCTATACCACTAGCATCGCATTCAAGCTCAAAAGTCTTATCAAAATTAGGTAATTGCAGCAATGGTGCATGTGTAAGTTTGTCCTTCAAAGCATCAAAAGACTCATGATGTACCTTACCAAAATGGAAGTCAACGCCCTTCTTTGTCAACTCATGCAATGGTGCAGCAATGGTGCTGAAATCTTTGACAAAGCGGCGGTAGAAACCTGCAAGACCAAGAAAACTCCTCACCTGTGTGATAGTTTTTGGTACAGGCCAGCTCTTTATGGCTTCAATCTTCGCCTCATCCACCTCAATTCCCTATGGAGTCACAACATAGCCAAGAAAAGTGACTCGATCCGTGCAAAAGGTGCACTTCTCAAGGTTACCAAATAAACGTGCAACTCGCAAAGCATCAAAAACAGCACGCAAATGAATCATATGATCATCCATGGATTTGCTATAAATCAAGATATCATCAAAGTAAACAACCACAAATTTGCCAATAAAAGGTCTTAAAACCTCATTCATCAAACGCATGAAAGTACTGGGTGCATTAGTTAACCCAAAAGGCATTACTAACCACTCATACAACCCGAATTTGGTTTTGAAAGCTGTTTTCCATTCATCTCCAAGTTTCATTCTAATTTGATGGTAGCCACTATGCAAATCAATTTTAGTGAAAATTATAGCACCACATAACTCATCAAGCATGTCGTCTAGCCTAGGAATGGGATGACGATACCTAATAGTAATGTTATTAATGGCTCTACAATCTACACACATACGCCAAGAACCATCTTTCTTAGGAACCAAATTAGTACAGGAACAGCACAAGGACTAAGTGATTGACGAACATACCCACGATCCAAAAGGTCTTGGACTTGTCGTTGTATCTCCTTAGTCTCCTCAGGGTTGGTCCTATAAGCAGCACGGTTTGGTAAAGTAGCACCAGGAATCAAATCAATTTGATGCTCAATCCCTCTCAAAGGTGGCAATCCCGGGGGTATCTCAGCTGGGAAAACATCCTCATACTCCTGCAAAAGGTTAGTGATAGCAGGAGGCAAAGCACTAGAAGCAATATCACCAAGCAAAAACAAGGCTTGTTTGCATATCAAAGCATAGCAAATATCATCAGTAGAAATTTTAGCAAGCTCAGATTTTGTGGCAAGACATGAACGACCTTGTATTTAATTGTAGCACCCTTAGAACTTGAAGAATCATTAACATTACTTGGTGTAGAAGCAGAATTAACAGGTTGCTGAATTTCAGGGCTTTTATTTTTCAAACTAGCAGCTCGTTCTAAATCAGCTTGTACAATTTCAGCAGGGGTCATTGGTAACAAAGTAAGTTTAGTTCCTTTATGCATAAAAGTGTACTATTACTTTTACCATGGTGTACAGCATCATTATCAAATTCCCAAGGTCTACCCAATAAAAGTGAACAAGCTTGCATGGGTACAACATCACAATCAACAGAATCCACATAGGAACCAATGGAAAAAGGAACTCTGCAAGTTTGTGTTACCTTAGCTTTTCCAGAGTCATTTAACCACTGAATGTAGTATGGATGTGGATGTGGGCGTGTGGTCAAATCAAGCTTCTTAACCACATCAGAACTCACCAAATTGTTGCAGCTTCCTCCATCAATGATGACACGTGCCCGACGGTTCTTGATGACGAAGAAAATCTGGAACAAGTTATGTCGCTGCATCATCTCGGGCTGCTGGACTTGTGTGCTAAGAACACGCTGCACAATAATATTCATATAGCCCGTGGTATCTCCGCCTCCAAGGACGAGGTCACCGCTGGTGGCAGCGACATCCTCCTCCTCATCCTCCACATCGGAGGTGCTCATGTAACCGCCATCATCTGTCGCCACATATGCCCGCCGACTTGGGCAATCTTTCTGCACATGGCCAAGACCATGGCAGCGGTGGCACTGAATCCCTGTAGTGCGTCCCGTCGAAGCAACAGAGGAGGCAGTACTAGCCGGTACCTGCACAGAATTTTTACCTGAGCGCGTAGAAGGGGTAGGGGCTGATCTTGGTGCTGCAGAAACAACACTAGCTGGTGGGGGCGGCCGGAAAGATGGCTTGGGCAGCCCCGAAGTCCCCGTCGGCCATGGTGGGTAGAAATTCCTGGACTTGCTGTACTCCTCAAAAGCCTGGAAAAGTCCCTGTGATTCTTTCTCTGCAAGCATAGCATACTGGAAACACTGGTTGAGGGTATAAAATTCTTTGTAATCAAGGATGTCCTGAATTTCTTTTCTCAAACTAGAATAAAAGCGGCAAATCTGATCCTCTACTTTTTCAACCACAGCACAACGAATCAAACCCTTCTGAAGCTCACTAAAATACTCCTGAACAGTTTTATCTCCTTGATCTAAACGCTGCAGTTTATTACGAATTTCTCTATAAAAAGAAGGAGGAACAAAACGATCACGCATTTCTACCTTAAGTTCTTCCCAAGTAGTAGGCAAATCGGTTTCAGCAGCTAGACCACTCCACCAAACAATAGCAAAGTCCTTAAACTCACTAGTGGCTTGTCTAACTCTATGTTGTTCAGGAACAAGGTGGGCATTAAATTTTTGTTCTACCGTCATTTTCCAATCAAGGTAAGCATCACCATCGTATTGACCCGAAAACGAAGGAATTGAAAACTTAATTTTAGCATATGGATCATCTGGAGCATAGTTACCTTGTGTGCGACGGTTGTGGTTGTGGAAACCACCCATACCTTGAGGGTTACGTTGCAAACGGCGTCGTAACCTTGCGGTCCTTGTAGCTGACCTATCGACGGTGCCATCAGCCTTATACACCGTTGCTTCATCATGATCGTCTTCAACGTCGTTGTTGGTGTCGTTGTTGGTGTTGGTGTTGGTGTTGTTGTTGTTGGTCTTGTGAGCGGTCTCCAATTCGACAACCTGATCGGTTAGCTTAGAGACTCTCTTATCCAACCGCTCAATGCTTTCTCCCAGGTGAAGCTTGGTGACGGCGTCGGTGACGGCCCTGGTGATCGTCTCTGCCAAATCACTCTGAACCGCCTGCAAAGCCTTCTGTAACTGATTTTGGCTCACGCACTCATCCAATTTTGAGGGTGAAGCACCTTCCCCGTCGCTTCCTGACATCAGAAACACCAAAACAGGAAACAAAAAGTGAAGGTTATCCCTACAAAACTACTAAGCAGTGGTGCCTCTCAACACAGCAAAAGTAAGCTTCTTGCAAAGCTCTTACAAAGTTCTGAAAACAACAAAGCGAAGGATACCAGGGAGAAGTGTTCCACGATTGCAAGGGTTACCAAATAACCTATGTGCTGTCCAGAAGAAGTATGTAGAGCTAGGAAGGCCAAATATGTATATATGAGTGGCACACAAATCAAAAACAGATAGTAAAGCTGAATAAGTGCCCAAGTAACTTGTCCCTAGTTGCTGGTCTAACTATGTCCTAGAACAGTAGTGATAGCAAAAAAGAAACAAGGAGACAAAGGGACACAGTCGATAACAGGGGGCTTAGTGTAAAACAGCCAAACTCAGAAATTTCAGGGGGCTAGATGGAGCACTAGTAGGAATCCCAAATTTCTTTTTTTTTTATTTTATTTTTTTGATATTTTTTTCCCAATCACTAGCAAACAGGAAGAAACCACAAAAAATTTCAGCTCAAACCGAGATAGGACGACAGAAAATCTTGAATTTTCAGAAAATGTCGGGTTTCAACTTGAATGAATTTTTTCTTTATCTTCCCGATTTTTTTTGAATTTTTTGACGAGGGCACATAGTGTGGGTATGCTCAACTTTTCGTCAAGAATCTCCTGTAAAAATTTCAACCAAAACGGACAACCGAGCGAAAAGTTATGCCTGTTTTACCGAAGGGGTGTCGGAATCGATTATGAAGAACCCGGGGGTTTGAGTGAAATCCGAGTCGGGCTTGGGGCCGGGTAGGGAGTTTTTTTGGCGAGGTGGATGCAGCGGAAAGTGGAATTTATGAAAATTGGTCCGAGGTGGTGAGGGTAGGTTTAGGGTGGGATTAGGGTGGGCGTGTTGATCAATCAACCCTAGCACACAAAACCGACAAAACCGAGGATGGTGAAGGGGATGGCGGCTAGGGTTGCAAGGGAAACACTACTGACGACAAAAACACAAACTAAATCAGCGACTAAACAAGAACTAGGGCACAAACTCAACACTACGGACTCTGAAATTGAAATATGCAAAGGCTAAACACGTGGTTATGGGCGGGGGAAATTTTTTTTTGGTATTTTCTGTGGACGATAGGAAGAACACGAAAACAAAACTAAAGGGTAGTGTGAACCTGACGGTGCACCTGAAGCTCTGATTACCACTTGATGTGAACAAGGGTTCCCGATCTTCCGAAAGGTTCTTGGTAAGTTGATTTGGTCGGAGGCGACACACAAATCGATCCGGCTTCAGAACAGCACGTTCTAAACCCCGCAATCGCAGCACGACGTCTCCTCTGGTTATCAACCGTCCTAAAGACGATTGACGTCGCCGAGAAGGCTAATCCCTGCCTGCGAATCAAGAACACAAGCAAGAACAACGAAGAATGCAACACAATTGCAGATGTATGATTAAACTCTCGAAGTTGGGGTCTCACAAACCGATGAACGGCGAAACTGTTTATGAATAGAATTGATCTAAGCAAAACCCGAACCCTAATGGTGCGGCGGCGGATGTATATAAAGACCCTAGGGTTCGTGCAAGACCCTCTGGACGTGCCCCTAATTGGGCTCAACTAGATACAAAGCCCAGAGGCAAAAAATAGGCGACGCAGCACCGACACAGATTCTGGACTCTCTCTTGTTTTGACGATTCCCGATGACTCCGGATGAATTTTGACATGAGGCCGGCGGCATTGGAAAGGTCTTCTCCTTATCTTTCCGTGCATATGTAGAACTCCAAATCCGAGTCCGTATGCGTCCTGGGCGACCGTTTTAGTACAGACTGGTCCTGGGCCCCGAAACAGACTCGAAGTCGGTTTTGATTGGGCCTCCACTTTGGCTTCCAAGCCCTTGCTGGTCCTCCACGTTCCCAACTCCTTCTCCCATCATCTCCTGGTCCTCTCCATGGTTTCTAATCATAAAATAATCATTAGGTAGCAAACCATTCTCAAAAGTAACATATAGCGAAGAACGTAGGAACGAGCTCACCTCTAAATTTAGTTGTCGTGCACGAGCTCTAGTCATTGGACCTTGCAAGTCCAGATTTGGAGGAGTGTTGTGTGTATCCATAGGAGTGATGTCCTCATCAAATTTTGCCCCTACCAAGACATCTATTCACACGTGATTTGGGGTTCCTCTCTATCCTAATAAGGGATATCGCCTTTAGTTTCAAAATATTACAAGGCAAAATAAGTGTTTGTTACAGATATCCGGCCAACATCTACTCAGGAATGCAATAAAAGTCTATGGCGTCTATGGCTTTGGTACGAAGTTGATCGACTTCGGTGATGGCATATGCATCTTCATCCATAGAGCCACGAACATTGAGGATGGCATTCCATAAACCAAAATCATGGAGGTAAGCGGATATGACGATGTTTTCTTGCTCTATCATCTCTTGAGGGATTCGGGTGAGGGCTGCTTCAGCATCGGCAGTCTGTTTATTTTTTGCTTCAAGTGCTGCTTGGATTTCTTCTCTTTCCTTTCTCAAGGACTAAAGCTTGGTCTTGATATCAAAAGATTTTGTCACTAAAGCAGTATATTTATCGTTCTCATCTTCTGTGGGTTCTGCTTGGGCTTTCAACTATGTTTGCTGCACCCGCTTTTTGATCTGAGCCGTTGTTGCGATTATCTTGAACTGATTGAATTTGATATAGGCGACTGGATGTAGTGCTGCAACAAGATTGCCAGGGAGATGGTCTTTGATTTCCAAACAACGGACATGGATTGGCTTGTCATCCAAGATCAGGTTGTCAATGGATAATGGTTAGAAAGGGATTGAAACTGACAAAGAAAAGTTACAAGGGCAACAGATTATTACCAGTCCTTCAGTTTATGGAATGGTATCAGAGGCATTGGTTGTTTCGGTGATGATTTGTTCAAGTGATGCGTCTGCAGCCGATGATGGAAGCCTCTGGAATAAGAGGATAAACAGGTTAGCAAGAGAGTGTTTTCGAGCAGCTTGTACAACTTATCAACCATGGAGAAGGAGATCTGATTATCCAGCTTCAGCAAATCAATCTTGACCTCCTTCATGTGTAATGCTATGTCCGCCGTGTTGGACACATAGTATAGAATTCTGTATGTATAGATAGAATTGGATGTAAATCATAGGAGTAGTACACAAGTCACAATCATGACTTGATTCTCATGTATACGATCAAAGATCGTTTCTTTTCTTGTAAGCCACGTTGGGGGCTCTTCCCAACTATATAAACACGCAGGCATGCCGAGGCCAAGGCATCGCTTCCATAAATCTCACATGGTAATCAGAGCCACTATTATCTCTAAACCTTCTACCTCAATGTCCTCCACATCATTGTCGCATCTGGCATCGGCACTCGGCCTATCGGTGACCGAGAAGCCCGGCAAGAACAACCATCTGCTATGGAAGGTGAAGGTTCTTCCTCCCATCCGAGCTGCTAACCTTCTTGGGTACCAGATGGATCCAAGCCGGAGCTTGAAGAGTTCATCATCACAAAGGATTCTGATGGCAAGGAGACCGCAAGGGAGGCTAACCCAGATTACTCGGTCTGGGTTGCCCAGGACCAATAGGTTCTGGGATATCTTTTGTCTTCCCTCTCCAGGGAAGCGCTCTAGGGCGTCGCCAAGATGACCACCTTGGCAGAGGTGTGGACTGCGATCGAGAGGACCTACACCTCACAGTCCAGGGTGCGTGCCATCAATACCTACCTTGCCCTTGCCACCACGCAGAAGGGCAACATGAGTGTGGCAGACTACACCAACAATATCAAGAGCCTGGCTAATGACATGGCATCGGGAGGCAAGCCCCTAGACGATGAAGAGATCATCTCCTACATCCTTTCCGGACTAGACATGGATTACAATCCTGTCGTCTCGGCCGTCGCCTCTCGCAATAGAACCCATGTATTACATCACAAATAAGGGTGTTGTGGCAAAAACCGTGGCATTAGGGTGATTTTTTAGTAGTGTCGAGTTGAACTGATCACGGTTGGAGAGGTCATGAACCAGATTGTGAGCTTTGAGAACCGCATGGAGATCCTTCAGCGAGTTCACTCCCACTCGTCCACCAATTCTGCATCTCACGGCAGGCAAGGCTATGGGCAACGCGGAGGACGTGGAGGTTGTGGTCCTGGACGCAACTTCAATAAAAGTGGCAACAGCTCCAACAACTGCTTCGGCAACAACAACGACAACTGCCCCAAGTGCCAACTCTGCGGGCGGCTTGGTCACTTTACGCTCAAGTGCTACAAGTGCTTCGACGCTTCATACAATGGTGAAGAGAAGTGGCTGGAGCTGCTACCATTTTGTATCATATAGATACAAACTAGTACACAGATAGCGGAGCAATGGACCACATCCCCAACGATCTTGAGAAGCTTACCATCCGCGACAAGTACCACGACTCCAATCAAATCCAAACCACAAGCGGTGCAGGTATGAGCATTAATCATATTATTCATTCTATTGTTTGTACCCCTACTTGCAATCTTCAATTAAATAATGTCTTGCATGTTCCAAAAGCCAGCAAAAATCTCGCCTCCGTTCATCGCTTAGCCACTGATAACAATGCCTTTGTTGAATTTCATCCTGATTTTTTCTCTATAAAGGATAGAGCCACGAGAAGGGTCCTTCTCCAAGGCAGGTGTAGAGGTGGGCTATATCCCTTGATATCGCTCCCAATTTGCTCAAATAAGCAAGTGTGTGGTGCCATCAAGCCTTCCATGTCAAGATGGCATAGTCATTTAGGACATCCTTCATCTTTTGTCTTTGATCAAGTTATTAGGAAGAATAAACTTTTGTGTAGTCAAGATTTGAATAAAGAATCAATTTGCGATGCATGTCAAACGGCCAAAAGTCATCAATTATCCTACTCTAGATATTCTAGTGTCTCTCAATCACCTCTTGAACTCATTTTCTCTGATGTGTTGGGTCCTGTCCCTAACTCAGTTGGGAGATACAAATATTATGTGAGTTTTATTTATGACTTTAGCAAGTTCATTTGGATTTATCTTCTCAAACATAAATCTGAAGTATCTCAAAAATTTCATGAGTTTCAAGCATATGTTGAAAGACAGTTTGACAAGAAAAATTTTCGTTGTTCAAACTGACTGCCGAGGTGAATATCAAAAGTTGAATTCCTTCTTTTAGCATATCGGTATTGCTCATCATGTGTCTTTCCCTTATGCTAATCAACAAAATGGAGTGGCCGAACGCAAAAATCATCATGTCTTTCCCTCCTGGCCTATGCTTAAATGCCTCTTAAATTTTAGGATGAAGCTTTTCCCACCGCCACATATTTGATCAATCGCCTTCCTAGTAAAGTAATTCAGAACACCACACCTTGGAATGTCTTTTTCATACACGACCAGACTACATCTCCCTAAGAATTTTTGGTTGTGCCTGTTGGCCTAACCTCCACTCCTATAACTCTCGGAAGTTAGAATTTCGTTCTAAACAATGTGTGTTTCTTGGCTCTAGCAACACTCATAAAGGGTTCAAATGTCTTGATAATCCTACTGGTCGTGTTTACATATCTAGGGATGTGGTTATTTATGAGACTTTGTTTCCTTTCTCTCATCTTCATTCTAATGCAGGGGCTCGGCTGCATGCTGAAATCCTTTTACTTCCTTCCTCCCTTCACAATCCTAGGGTCGACCATATGGATGATCAATCTATTACTAGCTCTCCTATAAATCCTGTTAACAATTCTTCTGTAGATGGTTCTAAACTCCCTGTGCAGATTGCTCCAATATTACATACAGGACAACAGCTTCCTACAATAACAAATGATGCTACAATCGATGTTGTTTTGCATGTACAACAACAACTGCTACAAACAGGTGCACCTGCATTACCCATCCACGTGTGCCGAGTACCAGTTTCTGCTCGGCCGTCACAGTCGAGCGCTGCACGACATGGTCCACCAGCAGGAGCAAGCTCGCCTGTGGCTACTCCCAACCTAGGGGGTGATGAACCCTCCTCACATCACAGAGTTGAGTCGGTTGCTCTTGGGTCCCCTGTGCTGCATGCTCATGCACCTCATGCCGCACCAGCGCCTGTGCCACTAGGGGCTCCGCGGACTTGTCTTCAATCAGGTATTCGCAGGCCTAAAATCTACATCGACGACACTACCATCTATGCTTATGTTGCCACTAATGTAGAACTTCTAAACATTAAGGATGCTCTTACAAATAAATATTGGAAGGGTGCTATGGACAGTGAAGTTCTAGCTCTAGCTAAAAACAAGACCTGGCATCTTGTACCACCAAAGAAGGGCAGCAACATCATAGACTGCAAGTGGGTATATAAGATCAAAAGGAAAGCTGATGGTACCATAGACAGGTATAAGGCTAGGCCGGTTGCAAAAGGATTTAAGCAACACTATGGGATTGGTTATGAGGATACGTTTAGCCCTGTGGTTAAGGCTGCCACTATCCGTCTAGTGTTGTCCATTGCAGTCTCTCGAGGATGGAGTCTTCGACAACTTCATGTGCAAAATGCCTTTCTTCATGGTGTCCCAGAAGAAGAAGTATATATGCGACAACCACCCGGGTATGGAGATCAAACCAAGCCTAATTATGTTTGTAAATTGGACAAGGCATTGTTATACGGGGGCTTGCCCGATCTTCTCGTCGTAGGATATAGGGATAACTTGACCCATGAAACCTAATGAATCGATGGCACCAACAGCTGCTAGAACAGCCACCTATGGCAAATGATATCGCCCAACAACACGCTTTGGTTGATGCCTAACCTGAACCACGTAAAGGAGCGGCAATGCTCTTGCAAATCATAAGGAAACACAAGAACAAGTGGTAGAGAAAACTCTCAATCCTCAAGGGGGCAGCAATGGCACAACCCTAAGGATAAGAGCACTTGGCTTCTCTATTTTTCTGAGTTCAATTTGTGGTTAGGGTTTCCAGCAGGTGTACAAGTGCTATTTATACTAGGAACATCCCTCCTAGTTGGGCTGGGGGTCTTTCTAAAAAGCCCAACTTGAAATACATAGACTTGGGGTAGTCTGCAGGTCTCTGGAATAGACTTCACCAAAATGGGCATGACTCTTTCCACAAAGCTCCAATGGATGCACCGTTTGTTTCATATGAAAGTAGACTTCAGGACCTTTCCATCCATGTATAATACTTGGGGTGGTACCTCTCATAATGATACAGAATTCATCATGAAGTTGAAGGACAGAATGCAGGCATCAACACATCGACTTCAACTTGCTCTCTTTGGGCATCAAGTGGCCACCATGTCTTGGAGCTGTGCTTCAAACCTGAGGACAAGTAATGCACCTCTATTAGGTAGTACATGACTCTTATGAGATGCATGTTCATAATCATTAAGGAAAAGATTCACCTTATGTTGTAATTGCTTTGCTTTGGCTCGAGTTATTGGTCTCTTATAGGTGTAGTCGCGAGGGATGTCCTCATCATCCTCCCCTTCTTCAAAACGAGTCGACCTCGACTCTGATTGATCATGACCATGGCATGGAGATAAATCAGCAACGTTGAAAGTGTTGCTAGCTGCATATTCATCTCCCGGAAGCTCAATCTTATAGGCATTGTCATTTATTCTTGCAAGGACCTTGAATAGGCCATCACCTCAGGGCAGCAACTTGGGCTTTCATTTCTCTGGAAATCTGTCTTTCCTAAGGTGAACCCAAACTAAGTCACCGGGCTCAAAGATCAACTTCTTACGTTCTTGTTTGCCTTTGCAGCATAGTACTCTGATTTCTTCTCAATCTCTTGCTTGGTCTCCATGTGGATTTTCTTCACATAGTCAGCCCTCTTGGAGGCCTCCATGTTTGCACGTTCTTGAAGTGGAAGTGGCAGCAAGTCGAGTGACGTAATGGGTTTGAAACCATACACAACTTCAAATGGACACAACTGCGTTGTTGAGTGGACTGCTCTGTTATATGCAAACTCAACATGTGGCAAGCAATCCTCCCACTCCTTTTGTCACCTCCGTTTGTCTATCAATTTGTGGGTGACAAGTCTATCAATTTTGGTTTGTCTATCACAAGATCATTGTTCGTAGCAGCATGGAGAGTGTATAGTTTATCACCTCCGTTTGTCTATCAATTTGTGGGTGACAAGTTGTTGAAAATAGCAACTTTCTGCCAAGCTTGGCCCACAACATCTTCCAAAAGTAGCTCATGAACTTCACGTCTCGGTCTGAAACAATGGTCCTGGGCACACCATGTAATCTCACAATTTCCCTGGAAAACAAGTCCGCTACATGCGATGCATCGTCGCTCTTATGATAGGGAAAAAATATGCCATTTTAGAGAACCTATCCACAACAACAAAAACTGAATCTCTCCCCTTCTTAGTTCTTGGTAATCCTAAAATAAAGTCCATGCTTATGTCTTCCCAAGGAGCATTTGGGGTGGGGAGTGGAGTAGACAAACCGTGGGGGTTCAGTTTTGATTTAGCCTTATGGCAAGTTGTACACCGCTGCACAAACCTCTCCACATCACGTCTCATCTTTGTCCAATAGAAGTGATCACTCAGCAGCAAGTAGGTCTTTTCTCTCCCAAAGTGGCCCATCAAACCACCCATGTGTGATTCTTGCAATAAAAGAAAACGAATAGACGAATCTAGAACACACAATTTGTTAGCTCGGAACAAGAATCCATCATGCAAATGGTACTTGTCCCACCCTTTTCTTTCTTGACATTTCAGGTATGGTTCTACAAAAACAAGGTCAGCAACATACAACTCCTTTATATTTTCTAATCCTGGGACCTTAACCTCCAATTGATTAAGCAATACACTTTTTCACGATAAAGCATCAACAACAATATTTTCTTTCCCCTTCTTGTACTTAACAATATAGGGAAAAGACTCAATGAACTCAACCCATTTGGCATGCCTACGGTTCAGTTTTTCTTGACCCTTCAAATATTTTAAAGCCTCATGATCAGAATGGATGATAAATTCTTTAGGACAAAGATAATGTTGCCAAGTTTCAAGCACACAAACTAGAGCATATAATTCTTTGTCATAAACAGGATAATTCAGTTGAGCACCACCAAGTTTCTCACTAAAATATGCTATGGGTTTGCCTTCTTGCATCAAGACACCTCCTATGCCTATCCCACTAGCATCACATTCTATCTCAAAGGATTTATTAAAATCAGGTAAGGAAAGCAATGGGGCTGAAGTTAAACAATTCTTTAGCTCTTGAAATGCAGTTTCTTGTGACTTACCCCACACAAATTCAACACCCTTCTTGGTTAGCTCGTTCAATGGGGTTGCAACGGTGCTGAAATTCTTCACAAAGCACCAGTAGAAGCCGGCAAGACCATGGAAGCTTCTCACTTGGCTCACATTGATAGGAGTTGGCCAATTCTTAATAGCTTTGACCTTAGATTCATCCACCTCCACCCCCTTTCCTGAAACAACAAAGCCCAAGAACACAACCTTGTCGGTGCAAAAGGTGCACTTTTCTAGGTTAGCATACAATTTTTCAGTTCTAAGCACCTCCAACACCATTTTGATGTGCTCAACATGTTCCTCCATGGTGCGACTATATATCAATATGTCATCAAAATAAACCACCACAAATTTTCGAAAGAAAGCCCTCAAAACATGATTCATTAAGCGCATAAAAGTGCTAGGTGCATTAGTTAAACCAAAAGGCATCACTAACCACTCATACAAACCAAATTTTGTTTTAAAGGCTGTTTTCCATTCATCTCCTTCATTCTAATCTGATGGTATCCACTATGTAGGTCAATGTTGGAGAAAATAACAACACCACTAAGTTCATCAAGCATGTCATCAAGCCTAGGAATAGGATGACGATATCGGATAGTGATATTGTTAATAGCTCTACAATCAACACACATTCTCCAAGTACCATCTTTCTTTGGAACAAGAATAACAGGTATATCACAAGCACTAAGGCTTTCACGTACATACCCTTTGTCAAGGAGTGCTTGCACTTGTTGCTGAATTTCCTTTGTTTCTTCGGGGTTGGTGTGGTACGGTGGCTGGTTTGGAAGAGAAGCTCCAGGGATGAGGTCAATTTGATATTCAATCCCATGAAGTGGGGGTAGGCCAGCAGGTACCACCTCTAGAAAGACATCATTGAATGCCTGCAACATATTGGAAACAACACTAGGAAGAGAGGTCATGTCATTAGTGGAAAGAATTGCATCTTTGTACAAGAGTATAAAATGAGTTATGTTAGGATTTTCTCTCATTTCTCTCATCTTAGATTTTGTGGCTATAGCAACCATACTTTTTCTGTCATGCTCTTTTATTCCACTTATTTTTGGCTTGTGGCGCTCACTCATCGATTTGTGGACAGCACTAGCATTCTTCTTTTCTCTCTCGCACTCACTCATTTTCTTTTGCATGTTGGCTGCTATGATTTGAGTGGGAGTCATGGGCAGCAGCTTGACACCTTTCCCTTGCCATTTGAATGCATATGTGTTGTCTCGGCCATCATGTAAAGCATGCCTATCAAATTGCCACGGCCTCCCTAACAGCAAGTGACATACCGTCATGGGCACAACATCGCACTCAACAGTGTCGGTATAATCATGTATGCTGAAAGTGACCCTCACCATATATTGCACCTTGACATCTCCGCAATCACTGAACCATTGCACATGATATGGATGGGGATGTTTTATCATGGTTAGCCCCAATTTATCACACATTTCTTTGCTAGCAAGGTTATGGCAGCTACCACCATCAATTATCAATTTGACAAACTTGTTGTTTACCTTGGCTTGGGTTTGAAATAAGTTGAACTTCTGTGCTTGTTCTTCATCTTTAAGCTGAACACTTAATGCTTTGGTGAACACAATGGTGTTACCGGCTTCAAACGTATAGTTTTTGTAGTCACCTTGTTTATATTCTTGTGCATCATCAAACTTGTCACTTTCACCAGTAGTGTCACACTCATCTTCACTAGCGGAATCATATTCTCCACCTTCTGTAACAATCACAACTCGATTGTTTGGACAGTCCTTAATGACATGGCCTCGACCCAAGCACTTGAAACATTGAATTCCACTACTCCTAGAGGTGGAACCAATTGGAGTATTGACCTTTAATGATGTTGGCTAAGCAGATTTGTCCACATTTGGAGATGCATTAGATTTTTCAGCAGCATTGGAACAAGAGTTGTTATTGGAGTTTGATCCGGATGAAAACATGCCTTGCCCCAAATCAAACCTTGCTGTTTTTGGAGCATTTGATGATGACCTTGAGATGAAATTTGAAGTCTTGCTTGGTTTAGCGTCATCAAGCAATTGCCTTTTAGCCTTTTAGGCAATGTGTACTAGCTCCACCACATTGTTGCTGTCTGAAATTTCACAACACATTTGATTGGCTTGTTCAAACCGGAAAGAAAACATGTCGTGAACTGCACTTCATCCTCATGCACACGAGCTCTAATCATGGCCTGCTCCATCTCCTTGTAGTATTCCTCCACAGACTTGCTTCCTTGCCTTAAATTCAGCAAATTGTTTAAGAGGTCACGTTTATAATGTTTTGGAACAAATCATGCCCTCATTTCTCTCTTCATTTCAGCCCATGTGGCCACTGGATGTTCATCATTCTCCTCTCTTTGATTCTGAATTTGTTCCCACCAAATGAGAGCATATCCATCAAAGTCAAGTGCAGCCAAATGCACCTTCTTTTTCTCTGAATAATTATGCACATGAAATATTTTTTCTACCTTCAACTCCCATGTGAGATATGCATCAGGGTCAAATATGCCTTCAAATTTTGGCATGCTGAATTTGAGCTTTCCAAACTTCTCTTCATTGGGCTGATCATTGTTGACATTGCGATGACGATGAAAGTTGTCATTGCGATGTAATCTGAATGTATCTTGATTTGTTTCAGCTGCACCATCATCACCACGCCCACTGCCTCTTCCTCGACCGAAAGCATCACCACCTCTTCCTTCACCATGCCCTCGCCCAGGGGCATGTTGGAGATATGCCCAAGAGACAATACGGATTTGATCCGTATGTGAGGGTCATACGGATATTGATCCGTGAGGAATTAGTCCACTAATGGGCCAACTAGTCGAGGCCCATTAGAAGGGTCTATTTAAGTGGAGGAGGGGCTTAAGGCACAGGTGATTCCACCAGTCCTTAACCCTAGCCGCCGTGCTCCTCTTTCTCGCCCACAAAACCCTAACCGTGTTGCCGATGCTAGCACGCCGCGCACGGTGCTCCAACCCCGTACGTGTGGATACCACGAATAGGCGCTGCTGCTGCTGCGGTGCCGACGGCTGGACTAGAAGGAGACGATTGACGTGATCGACTACTTCCTCTACACCGACGCGCGACTACGTTGGATCGAGCTGCTCCAACATTCGCTTCCGCTCCGCCTGCATGTCTAGTGGTAACGATCCATGATCCTCTCTTGCAAGGTTTCCTGGTTGAACGGTAGAAATTATTATATGCTATCGTAGCCTGCCCGTTCTCCAACAGTGGTATCAGAGCCGACCTTGTGAAGTTTGTGATCTAGATCTTGTGCATATAGTTGATATGTTGATGTACTAGATGAGATCTATTACATGTTTTTGTGTTCGGATTGATTAGATCAATGACGATAGGGAGGTTCACAAGGTAATGGGCGGATAGCGATACATGCATCATTGATTTATTTATGTTCCTTCTCCGTGCGCGCGTGACTTGTCCCTACCGGCTGGAATCACCATCGGGACTAACTACGTGCGCCAGTAGAGGAGCCAATAGTATCATAATTATGTACCGCAGTCTACTCATGAAAACCTAATGGAAAACTAAGCCATTGTGAATGACTCAAAATCGGGCAAATATGATTTTCCCGATAGGACTTCCATTGCGATTTTATAGATACGATCTGTGAAATCCTGTGAGGTTTCAGGGAGCTGCCCTGAGACCCGCGGGACCGCCGTACAGACACGCCTAGATTGTTACAATCCTTTTTGGCCACATGTTAGCATTCGCTTCTCGCCTAACTTGTTTTTGCAGAGAATGTTGTGAATGGTATGGCCCAAAAGATGCATGTGATGTATATGTGTGATTTGCATGGCCTGCGTGCCATGATTAATTACAATTGGGTTGAGGCTGTCATATTATTGTATAACGGCCTGCGTGTCGACCTGTGATGCTTGATATTCTCATGTAATTTATTACTAGCTATTAGTTGTAGTAGCTAAGTGTTAGTTCATGGAGGCCTCAAGCATGATGGTTGAAGGGACGGGAGACATGGCGATGACAATGGAGATGGAGATCACCAATTGAAAGGGGCCATACTATTTCACAGTTAATATGATTGCCTGTGATGATGTTCCTATCATCCTATTCTTTCATGTGTTATTTATATTAGATATGATTAACATGCTAGAATAGGTTCCCTCAAGAAAAATTAAATTATATGCCCTTCCAATAGCTGCACCTATTAAAATTATGATAGTTGTATGGTAGGTCTGCCAAAGTAGAGTACCTCAACTATCTTAATTATTAGGATAAATGTCGGACATTTATATGCATAGTATTGGTTTAATTAACAAAGCTATCAAAACGGTTTTGGGCTTTGGGGCATGGTGTTGGCGCCGGGGCATGTGATGCCACCCAACAAACAAGAGTCACATAGGGATGTGATTAGCAAAGTATTGCTTCCCTATGTCACTAGATTTCTAGCGGTGATGCCAAAGCTCACTAGGATCTAAGTTGAATATGGATCTTGAACCACTATATGTCGTTTTGAGGGAAAACAGTTCCAAGCATATAGTGGAATAATGAACTTTTGTTAAAATATTTATAAGAGTTTTATATTTACATAGTGCTTATATTTGCATATTTTCTGTTGTAGATCATGGCACCAACCACTAGTAACACTTTCAATTTGCGCTCAATTCTTGAAAAAGAAAAGCTTAGTGGAACAAACTTTATTGATTGGTATCGCAACTTGAGAATTGTTCTCAAGCAAGAGAAAAAGGAATATGTTCTAGAGCTTCCCTATCCTGATGATCTGCCAGAAAATGCTACTGCCACTCAGAAAAGGGAGTATGAGAAACATACCAATAATGCAGTTGATGTTAGCTGTCTCATGCTTGCCACTATGTCCTCTGAGCTTCAGAAGCAATATGAGAACGCGGATGCCCACAATATGATTGAGGGACTTCGTGGCATGTTTGAGAACCAAGCAAGGTCTGAGAGGTACAACATCTCAAAGTCCTTGTTTGCGTGCAGGCTAGCTGAAAACGGTTCTGTCAGTCCTCATGTGATCAAGATGATTGGTTACATTGAGAATCTGGAGAAACTTGGTGCTTCTCTACACCCTGATTTGGCCACAGATGTGATTCTCCAGTCGCTTCCTGCGAGCTATGAGCCTTTCATTTTGAACTTTCAAATGAATAGCTTAGAGAAGACATTGGCTGAGTTGCATGGGATGCTTAAGACAGCTGAGGCAAGCATCAAAAAATCTGGTCCAAGTCAGGTTAACTTGGTTCAAAAGGATAGCAAGAAACGAAAGCGCAAGACTAAGGCTAAGGCTACAGATCAGATCTCTAGCACTAAGCCTAAGCCTGTAGCAGCACCTAAGCCTAAACCGGCGGGTAGTGATCCTTGTTTTCACTGCAAGAAACCGGGTCATTGGAAGAGGAATTGCAAGCTTTATCTGGAAGAGCTGAAGATGAAGGGTGGAGACACTTCTAATTCAGGTATCAATGTTATTGAAATTAATAATGTTGCTACATGTCCTTATGATTCAAGGGTATTTGATACCGGATCGATGATTCATACTTGCAAATCTTTGCAGGGGCTTAAAGAAGCAAGGAAATGTGCAAAGGGCGAGGTGGATGCTCGCGTCGGCAATGGTGCAAAGGTTGCTGCGTTGGCCGTCGGAACTTATCCACTTTCATTACCATCAGGATTAGTTTTGGAGTTAAATAATTGTTATTATATTCCCGCCTTAGGCAAAAACATTATTTCTTCAAAGTGTTTGGAGGAAGATGATGGTTATGAGGTCATAATAAGGAACAAGTGTTGTTCCATTTATTTGAATAATATTCTCTATGGTAATTGCCCATTGGTGAATGGATTATATTACTTAGATCTTGAGAATAAGCCTATTTATAACATTGATGCGAAAAGGCTCAAGCCTAATGATTTGAATCCCACGTATACTTGGCATTGTCGTTTAGGTCATATAAATGAGAAGCGCATAAAGAAGCTCCATACAGATGGTCTTCTAAGTTCTTTTGATTTTGAATCAATTGATACGTGTGAGTCTTGTTTACTTGGCAAAATGACTAAGTCGCCTTTCACTGGAAATAGTGAGAGGGCGAGTGAACTATTGGGACTTGTACATACGGATGTATGTGGACCAATTAGTTGCACGGCCAGAGGAGGTCTTCAGTACTTCATAAATTTTACCGACGACTTTAGTAGATATGGTTACATCTACTTAATGAGGCATAAGTCTGAATCCTTTGAAAAGTTCAAAGAATTTCAAAATGAAGTACAAAATCAATTGGGCAAGACTATTAAACTCCTACGATCTGATCGTGGTGGTGAATATTTGAGCCATGAATTTGGTGAACATCTAAAGCAATGTGGAATTGTTCCACAATGGACTCCGCCAGGAACGCCCCAATGGAATGGAGTATCCGAACGGAGGAACCGAACCTTGTTAGACATGGTTAGGTCTATGATGAGCCAAAGTGATCTTCCATTGTCCTTCTAGGGATACGCTCTAGAAACTGCCGCTTTCACACTTAATAGGGTTCCATCTAAATCCGTGGAAAGGACACCATATGAGATATGGACTGGGAAGCGTCCCGGGTTATCTTTTCTTAAGATTTGGGGATGTGAGGCTTATGTAAAACGTATGACGTCTGATAAGCTTTCTTCCAAGTCTGATAAATGCTTCTTTGTAGGATACCCTAGGGAAACCAAAGGTTATTATTTCTACAACCGGGAAGAGGGCAAAGTGTTTGTCGCTCGTAATGGTGTTTTTCTAGAGAAAGAGTTTCTCTCCAAAAGGGTAAGTGGGAGAACGGTGCAACTTGAAGAAGTTCAAGAAGCTCCAGAAAATGTTTCTTCTTCCGCTATACCACAATTGGATGAACAAATTGTTGTTGAACCAATTGTTGAAACACCAGCCCCGCGTAGGTCAGAAAGGGCACGTCGCGCTCCTGAAAAGTTCACGCTCCTAACCACGGGGCAGCGAGACATATTATTGTTAGACAATGATGAGCCTAAGACTTACAGTGAAGCAATGATGGGACCGGACTCTGAGAAATGGCTTGGTGATGTGAACAAGGGTTCCCGATCTTCCGAAAGGTTCTTGGTAAGTTGATTTGGTCGGGGGCGACACACAAATCGATCCGGCCTCAGAACAGCACGTTCTAAACCCCGCAATCGCAGCACGACGTCTCCTCTGGTTATCAACCATCCAAAAGACGATTGACCTCGCCGAGAAGGCTAATCCCTGCCTGCGAATCAAGAACACAAGCAAGAACAACGAAGAATGCAACACAATTGCAGATGTATGATTAAACTCTCGAAGTTGGGGTCTCACAAACCGATGAACGGCGAAACTGTTTATGAACAGAATTGATCTAAGCAAAACCCGAACCCTAATGGTGCGGCGGCGGCTGTATATAAAGACCCTAGGGTCATGCAAGACCCTCTGGACGCGCCCCTAATTGGGCTCAACTAGATACAAAGCCCAAAGGCAAAAAATAGGCGACGCAGCACCGACACAGATTCTGGACTCTCTCTTGTTTTGACGATTCCCGATGACTCCGGATGAATTTTGACATGAGGCCGGCGGCATTGGAAAGGTCTTCTCCTTATCTTTCCGTGCATATGTAGAACGTCCAAATCCGAGTCCGTATGCGTCCTGGGCGACTGTTTTAGTATAGACTGGTCCTGGGCCCCGAAACAGACTCGAAGTCGGTTTTGATTGGGCCTCCACTTTGGCTTCCAAGCCCTTGCTGGTCCTCCATGTTCCCAACTCCTTCTCCCATCATCTCCTGGTCTTCTCCATGGTTTCTAATCATAAAATAATCATTAGGTAGCAAACCATTCTCAAAAGTAACATATAGCGAAGAACGTAGGAACGAGCTCACCTCTAAATTTAGTCGTCGTGCACGAGCTCTAGTCATTGGACCTTGCAAGTCCAGATTTGGAGGAGTGTTGTGTGTATCCATAGGAGTGATGTCCTCATCACTTGGAGCCATGAGATCCGAATTAGAATCCATGAGAGAAAATAAAGTTTGGAACTTGATAGATCCGCCTGATGGTGTAAAAACCATTGAGTGTAAATTGGTTTTTAAGAAAAAGATAGACATGGATGGAAATGTTCACATCTATAAGGCACGATTGGTGGCGAAAGGTTTTAAGCAAATTCAAGGGGTTGATTATGATGAGACCTTCTCGCCCGTCGCTATGCTAAAGTCTATACGGATCCTTCTAGCAATTGCTGCATTTTATGATTATGAGATATGGCAAATGGATGTCAAAACGGCTTTCCTTAATGGAAACCTAAGTGAGGATGTGTACATGACACAGCCTGAAGGTTTTGTCGATCCACAAAATGCTAGGAAGATATGCAAGCTTTAAAAGTCCATTTATGGACTAAAGCAAGCATCTCGGAGTTGGAATCTTCACTTTGATGAGGTAGTCAAAGGGTTTGGCTTCATTAAAAACAAAGAAGAGCCTTGTGTTTACAAAAGGGCTAGTGGGAGCGCGCTTGTCTTTCTGGTCCTTTATGTGGATGACATATTGCTGACCGGTAATGATATTCCAATGCTTGAAGCTGTTAAGACTTCTTTGAGAAAGAGTTTCTCAATGAAGGACTTAGGAGAGGCAGCTTACATTTTGGGCATTAAGATCTATAGAGATAGATCAAAGAGGCTAATTGGATTAAGACAGGACACGTACATTGACAAGGTATTGAAACGGTTCAATATGCAGGATTCCAAGAAAGGTTTCTTGCCCATGTCACATGGGGTTTCTCTTAGCAAGACTCAGTGTCCCTCGACACCAGATGAGCAAGAGAAAATGAGAGCGATTCCATATGCTTCGGCTGTTGGGTCCATCATGTATGCCATGATAAGTACTCGCCCAGATGTAGCCTACGCTCTTAGTGCTGTGAGCAGATACCAGTCAAATCTAGGAGAAGCTCATTGGGGAGCTAATAAGAATATCCTAAAGTACTTAAGAAGGACTATGGGTATGTTCCTAGTCTATGGAGGTGAGGAAGAGCTCGTTGTAAATGGTTACACTGATGCTAGCTTCCAAACCGACAAAGACGATTCGAGATCGCAATCTGGATATGTGTTTTGCCTCAATGGAGGCGCGGTGAGCTGGAAGAGTTCCAAGCAAGATACGGTTGCTGACTCAACAATGGAGGCTGAGTACCTTGCCGCTTCAGAAGCTGCAAAGGAAGCTGTTTGGATCAGAAAATTTGTTTCTGAGTTGGGTGTGGTTCCTAGTGCATCCAGTCCAATGGACCTCTATTGTGATAATAGTGGTGTCATTGCGCAAGCCAAGGAGCATAGAGCGCATCAAAAGAACAAACATGTACTACGGCGTTATCACCTTATTCGGGACATCGTCGCTCGAGGTGATATAAAGATATGCAAGGTGCACACGGACTCAAACATCGCTGATCCGTTGACAAAACCTCTCTCTCAGCCCAAGCATGAGGCACATATGAGATCCATGGGTATTAGATATCTGCATGATTAATGTATGAGAGATTATGTAATGTCTATGTTTATGTGTGATTGAATAAAGTGTTATTCTGTTCTATGGATAATAATTATTGCATTGATTGACAAGTGCGTGACTTATTTGTGAAACTCATTGTTCTTTCATAATATTATCCTAAATGATCCCTAGTTCCTTATCATTGTGTTGGACAATAATGATTTATGGACTAGCACATGTATTGGTTGATGATCATGTTTCACAGATCATTGATATGGAGATATCAAATTAATAATGTGGACACATGTTGGAGAACATAGTGTTGGACTGACCCACTAATAGACTTTGCTGAGATGTTATTATTGTGCCATCAGTTGTTGTCTTGTATGATGTACCTTTAGGATCCTTAGACCTGAGATTGTCATTGATTCCCAGAATGTGTAATAGCATATTTAGGGATTACCAAACGCTATTCCGTAACTGGGAAGTTATAAAGGTAATTTTCGGGTATGCTATGAAACATGTCGTGGGGTGTGAGCGGTCAAGATGGAATTTGCCCCTCCTAATAACAGGAGAGATATCACTGGGCCCCTCGAGTTAGATGGATTTGGAAGTGCATGGCCATGCCAATGTGATTAAAAGTTAATCATAATGACTAAAAGTTAGTCATGATAAATCCACTAGACGTTTGAGTGAATGGTCGAGCTATTATAGGGATGGCACGTATCTCGCCTTAAGCTTGACTGATATCGTGAGGCAAAGGGATCGCTGACTGCGTTTGTCAAAGGTTCAGCCGATATGATCTTTATGTGTACACGAGAATCAGTATGTGCTGCTAGGTGCCGCTATTGATTTATGATTTGAAAAATGGTTTTCACATCATTGTCGTGTACATGTGAACATAACGGGTCACACACTTAACGGGTTGGAACATCACTTGCCTATGTGATTGTCTCTAGTGCAAGTGGGAGATTGTTGGAGATATGCCCAAGAGACAATACGGATTTGATCCGTATGTGAGGGTCATACGGATATTGATCCGTGAGGAATTAGTCCACTAATGGGCCAACTAGTCGAGGCCCATTAGAAGGGTCTATTTAAGTGGAGGAGGGGCTTAAGGCGCAGGTGATTCCACCAGTCCTTAACCCTAGCCGCCGTGCTCCTCTTTCTCGCCCACAAAACCCTAACCGTGTTGCCAGTGCTAGCACGCCGCGCACGGTGCTCCAACCCCGTACGTGTGGATACCGCGAGGAGGCGCTGCTGCTGCTGCGGTGCCGACGGCTGGACTAGAAGGAGACGATTGACGTGATCGACTACTTCCTCTACACCGACACGCGACTACGTTGGATCGAGCTGCTCCAACATTCGCTTCTGCTCCGCCTGCGCGTCTAGTGGTAACGATCCATGATCCTCTCTTGCAAGGTTTCCTGGTTGAACGGTAGAAATTATTATATGCTATCGTAGCCTACCCGTTTCCCAATAGGGCATTCTTTCTTGCTTGCTCTTCCCGCTGCAACCGGGCTGCATATTACTCATCGGTCTCATCTAGCTCTTCTTCATAAGCACCTACATCACCTTGTGCCTTCAATGTTTTCACAACTTCAGCAACCATGCTTGTTTGGACAGTACTCATGTTCTCATTGAGTTGTGCATTAAAGTCTTGCACTAGCTTTTGTAGTTGCTCTTGTGTGACATAGCTCGGTTGATCTCCTTCTCCACCTGCCATGGTTAGTGGCAAAACAAAAAAGACTAATTCAAGCTATGTAGCTATTTAAAAATCACTCAACTTCACATTCTCTTACCACAGAAGTTCTTATGAATCCTTGCTGAAATTGCGAGCAGCAAACAAACCTTGGTGGTAGTCAGCACAACAAAGGTGATATATCAAGCAAAATTAAAGTCATAGTGCATCCTAAACATAGGCTTATTTGTGGTGCTTGGAAGGTTATTTATGTGGTATGCAAACTGAAACTTCTAGCTATTGTCAAGTTAAGTAACAATCCAATCAAGATAGCAAAGTCAAGTTGCTGAACTGAAAACAAATAAAATGTCAATTGTGTTTAGCAACTCACGCACAAAGATGGTGGAACTTGTTGCAGCCATGGAAATAAGCTAAACTGAATATTCAACTCAAGAACCGAAGCTCAATGCTACACAAGTCACATAAATAGAAGGGCTACAAGATTTGCACAAATAATGACCCTATATGAAACTGAAACAATAACAAGCAAGCCAATTAATGGGTGATCTCAGCACTTGTTCTTTTTCTTTTAATTCTTTTTTTTCACTCTTCTTTGCTCTCTTTTTTTTTTTGCTGCTAAAATAAGCACATCAGATTGTATACAACAATGAAGAATTAATGTTCAAACAAAACTTCAGTTTCAGCAAAGTGCAAAGCCCTTAAGCAACAACCTACAACTAGTCTCAATAGGTTCAAAGTTTTCACAAAGGATGACAAGGTGTACTACTGATATGTACTACACTTGGTCACAAAGGATGAGCCGATACACAAGATTTCAGTTTCAGCTTAATCTAAAATTTCAATAGTAATAGTAACTAAAACATTTTCGTGCTCAAATAAATATTCTACTTTATGATTCACAACTTGAGTACCTAATATTCTGATAGTAATTCAAGTAAGCTTTCCAGCAAGCTCAAAAACACCAAAAACAGATTTTGAATGCAAAAGTTATGCTTGTTTTAGTGTATGGTGGTCAAATTTCAGATCTGAGCGGAAAAACGTTTCAGGATGAAACTTGACCTCAACAAGAACACAAAAACGAAGGAGAAAACACAAATATTGATGCAAAACTATTGGGGAAAACAAATCAGAGGCAGAATACGATGGGAAACACAAAGATTCAACAACCAAACTCGATCTATTGGACTGAAACTTAACAAAACTCACTGAAATATCAGATCGGGTTATGTGTAGTGGAAATATTTGCTATTTTTAGATTTAGGACAGTAAACAAAGGGAAAACAAAGGGGGATAAAGATCCTACCAAGGAAACCGTAGCTCTGAATAACAAGATTATGCGGGGGCTTGCCCGATCTTCTCGTCGTAGGATCTAGGGATGACTTGACCCGTGAAACCTGGCGAATCGATGGCACCAACAGCTGCTAGAACAGCCACCTATGACAAATGATTTCACCCAACAACATGCTTTGGTTGATGCCTAACCTGAACCATGTAAAGGAGAGGCGATGCTCTTGTAAATCACAAGGAAACACAAGAACAAATGGTAGAGAAAACTCCCAATCCTCAAGAGGGCAGCAATGGCACAACCCTAAGGATAAGAGCACTTGACTTCTCTATTTTTCTGAGTTCAAGTTATGGTTAGGGTTTCTATCAGGTGTACAAGTGCTATTTATACTAGGAACATCCCTTCTAGTTGGGTTGGGGGCCTTTCTAAAAAGCCCAACTCGAAATACACTAACTTGGGGTAGTCTGCAGGTCTCTAGAACAGACTTCACCAAAATGAGCATGACTCTTTGCACAGAGCTCTAATGGATGTGCCGTTTGTTCCATATGAAAGTAGACTTCAAGACTTTTCCATCCATGTATAATACTTGGGGTGGTATCTCTCATAATGATATAGAATTCATCATGAAGTTGAAAAACAGAATCTGGGCATCAACACATCGACTTCAACTTGCTCTCTTTGGGCATCAAGTGGTCACCATGTCTTGGACCTGTGCTTCAAACCTGAGGACAAGTAATGCACCTCTATTAGGTAGTACATGACTCTTATGAGATGCATGTTCATAATCATTAAGGAAAAGATTCATCTTATGTTGTAATTGCTTTGCTTTGGCTCGAGTTATTGGTCTCTCATAGGTGTAGTCGCGAGGTATGTCCTCATCCCATTGTATGGATTAAAACAATCCCCAAGAGCTTGGTATTCTCGGCTAAGTACAAGGTTGCAAACACTCGTCTTCAAGCCTTCTAAAGCTGACATGTCTCTATTCTATTATAATAAGGGATCATTAGCAATGTTTATTTTGGTATATGTTGATGACATAATTGTTGCTAGCTCCTCCTCTGATGCTGTGACAGCTTTACTTTGTAATCTTGAGAAGGATTTTGCTTTAAAAGATCTTGGTGTGATGGATCAGAAATGGAGTAATCACATTGAAGTGAACACTAAGCACGTGGAAATGATCTAAGTCAAACATTAGTCATGCATCACTATAACGATATAAAGACAATAGTATGGAATTATGTCTAACATGATAGTATAGTATAACAACATTACTAACATGCAAGCATAACAACCACATACATGAATGGATCATATAATCAAACAAGAAACGCATGATCCATGCATAACTATATAGAAAGACTAATTATATTAAATAGAACAAAGTTGTACAAAAGGAGAAAAATACAAGAGCCATACCACAACTCCAAGGAAGACTTGGGAACTAATGAAGACTCTATTCTAAGCCTAACTCTAGTAAAACTAGAGAGTAACTCAAAATAACAAGAGAGTGATGCTTCTAAGTGTGTGTTTAGGTGTGTGGCCCCTCCCTTCTATTTATAGGGCCCAAAGGCCGTTCCTGGAGTCCCTAACTGTTGCAGATGGGTGCTAGCGTTCTCATTAGCATTCCCACAAAATGGGCTGGCCTGCACCATGGTAATGAGAGCCATCTTGATCTCAAAATTCATATCTCTTGTGACGTTAGGTGCCACAAGAAAGTTGGACGTCGAGGGAGCGGAGAAATCGTGAAGACTCTTCTGGGCCATGACCTTGAAGCTTGATGGTGTAGAGATGCCTGGTTCACTTGCAGACACGAACTTTTGAGGAGGGACGAGACATGCACGTACCCTTCTCAAGAGTTGTTCACGATCTTCAATATAATTTTCAAACAAGATGAAGTCGGTCATCCACTACCCTGTTTTCACACAAAAAAGGAAAACATACAAGTTTATCCTATTTGGGCGAATGCCAAATTATCTCATATGCAAGAATAGAACATAGGTAATTCTTTTGATCTATCGCCTTCCTCAGCAACAGCGCCAGAAATGCTTGTTGACATTTCTTAGCATCGTCACTAAGTTGCCTTAGCAACGAAGCCGGAAATGTGTGTTGGTAATCTTTAACGAATGCAGATGATCCGCAAGCGCACGGAGAATACCGTTATAGCATTTCACCCTAAAGTATTCAGGGTATCATATTTATTTTATCCCAAAGGAAGGCGAGGGATTGATCAAAGTAATTACCATGATCTAAATATTGCATAGTGGATTATAAGACAAAATCCTTATAGGGGTAAGGATAAAGATAAACATGGGTAGTGGACACACAGATAGCGTACTCAAGATATATAAACACTAGTCTCGCAGAAAAGGACAAAGAAAAAGCCAAGTTCCTATGTTGCTTTTATATAATTATATAGTCTACATTATATACTATTATACAGATACATAAACAATGCAAGACAATAAGATCATCACAACCTAGGTATCTGGTTTTCCCCTACATCCACAGTATGATTCCGGCCAAGAGCATATTACATAGCCAAACATGGGGGATTTCAAAGGACAGATAGGGTCGTCACCACCTACTGTCTACCCCTTACAATCCATGGGCTACACGACAAATAATGCATTCTATTGATCTAAGCACCACGCTTACATCTCTAGAACAATACCCCTAATCCCGTAGTGATGAACCAAAAAAGGACTAATCATATTAAAGTGAACACTAAGCACGTGGAAATGATCTAAGTTAGACATTAGCCATGCATCACTATAATGATATGAAGACTATAGTAAGGGCGTATGTCTAACATGATAATATAGTATAACTATGTTACTGACATGCAAGCATAATCACCACATACATGAATGGATCATATAATCAAACAAGAAACACATGACCCAAGCATAACTATATAGAAAAACTAAATATATTAAATAGAACAAAGTCTTACAAAAGTTGAAAGATACAAGAGCCATACCACAACTCTAAGGAAGACTTGGGAACTGAAGAAGACTCTATTGTAAGCCTAACTCCACAAAAACTAGAGAGTAACTCGAAATAACATAAGAGTGATGCTTCTAAGTGTCTGTTCAGCAGTGAGGCCATACCGTTCTATTTATAGGGATCCAAAGGAGGTTCTGAGGTAAGTAACTCCAGCTCTAAGGGGGACAATAGTTTCTAGAAAGTCGATGAGAAACCGCCATAGGAAGCTGGGCCACATTGGGCTCACCTCTTGTTCGACCGAACAGGCCTGTTCGGCTGACTAGGGGTGGGCCCCACTGGTGGGTGGCCCCCTTTGACTCCTCCATGACTTAGCCTTTATGTATATCTATTTGGTACTGTAGGTGGGCCATTTGATCCATGGGAATCCCCGTTGGCGCGCTCTGATTGGTTAAAGCTGTGTTTCTTCGTCAAATAGGTGTGTTTCCTCCTCCATTTCATTGTTTCTCCTGCATGTGAGCATTTCTCCAAGCACAAGTGGATATTTATTATTTCTAACAAACATGCATGGTAGGAATGTTGAATCCTTCTTTATTTTGAGTAATATTGATGGCCAGAAATAGTATTTAACTACCATCAAGAGGCTGCAACAGCTCCTCCCAAGCCAAGAGTACCTCCATGAGATCATTATCGTTATTGCAAGAAGACTAGGCCTTGGAATAGAAACTACAAGCTTTAACTGGAAGAACACATGAAGGAGAAGGTTGTTGGTCCTTCTACTTTAGGAATCGATATTACTGAAATTAATCTTGCTACTCGTCCTGATGATTCATGGGTATTTGATATCGGATTGATGATTCATACTTACAAATCATTGTAGGGTCTTAAAGGAACAAGGAATTGGGCAAGAGCTGAGGTAGATGCTCGTGTCGGCAATGGTGCAAAGGTTGTTGCGTTGGTTCATTACCATCGAGGTTAGTTTTGTAACTGAATAACTATTACTACATTCCTGCCATGGACAAAAACATTATCTTGTCCTCGTGTTTAAAGGAAGTTGATGGTTATGAGATTATAATAAGGAACAAGTGTTGCTCCATTTATTTGAATGATATTTACTATGCTAATTGTGAATTGGCAAATGGATTATATTGTACTGATTTGGAGAATAAGCCGATTTATAACATTGATGCAAAGAAGCTTCGTCCGAATGATTTGAATCCCACCTATACATGGCATTGTCATTTAGGCCATATATATATGAGAGACACATGAAGAATCTTCATAAAGATGGTCTTCTACATTCATCTGATTTTGAATCATTCGAGACATGGGAGTCTTGTTTTCTTGGCAAGATGCTAAGATACCTTCCATAGGAAATAGTGAGAGGGAAAATGACCTATTGGCCCTTGTACATACAGATGCATGTGGACCAATGAGTTGTGTAGCTACAGGTGGTTTCTAGTACTTCATTACTTCTACTGATGACTTCAGTAGATACAGTTATATCTACTTAATGAAGCACAAGTCTAAATCATTCGAGAAGTTCAAAGAATCTCATAATGAAGTACAAAATCAATTGAACAAAACAATTAAAACTCAATGATCAGATCGTGGAGATTAGTACTTGAGCCATGAGTTTGCTGATCATCTAAAACAATATGGAATTGTGCCACAATGGACACATCTCGGAGCACCTCAATTAAATGGGGTATCCAAACGGAGGAACTGGACCTTGTTTGACATGGTTAGGTCTATGATGAGCTAAAGTGATCTTGCAGTGTCCTTTTGGGGATATGCTCTAGAAACTACTGCATTCACTCTAAATAGGGTTCCATCTAAATCTGTAAAGAACACACCATATGAGATGTAGGCCGGGAGGCATCTCGCGCTAGCTTTTCTTAAGATTTGGGGTTGTGAGGCTTATGTAAAATGTATGACATCTAATAAGCTCTCTCCCAAGTCTGATAAATGCTTCTTTGTAGTATATCCTAGGGGAACCAAAGGATATTATTTTTACAAGCGGGAAGAGGGCAAAGTGTCTATTGCTCAGAATGGTGTCTATCTAGAGAAAGAGTTTCTCTCAAGAAAGGTAGGTGGAAGGACGGTGCAACTTGAAGAAATTCTAGAATCACTAGAAAATATTTCTTCTTTCACTGAACTCAATTGGCATAGGTTGAATGAAATGTTGTAGAACCTGTTGTTCAGGCACCAATCCCGCGTAGATCAGAACGGGCATGTCACGCACCTGAAAAGTTCACGCTCCTCACGATAGGGCAGCATGGCATAGTATAGTTAGACAATGATGAGCCTAAGAAGTACACGAAAGCATGATGGGACCGGACTCTAAGAAATGGTTTAGAGCCATGAGATCTGAATTAGAATCCATGAGAGAAAATCAACTTTGGAACTTGATCGATCCACCTGATGGTGTTAAAACCATAGAGAGTAAATGGATTTTTAAGAAAAAAATTGACAAAGATGTAAATGTTCACATCTATAAACCACGATTTGTGGCAAAAGGTTTTGAACAACTTCAAGGTGTTGATTGTGATGACACCTTTTCAGCCATCCCAATGCTAAAGTCTATTCGAATCATCTTAGCAATTGTCGCATACTATGATTATGAGATATGGCAAATGAATGTCAAAATGGCTTTCCTTAATGGAAACCTAAGTGAGAATATGTACATGACACAACCTGACGGTTTTTTCCATCCATAAAATGCAAGCTTTGGAAGTCCATTTATGGACTAAATCAAGCATCTCGGAGTTGGAACATTTGTTTTGATAAGGAAGTCAAAGGGTTTGGCTTCATCAAGAATGAAGAAGAACCTTATGTTTACAAGAAGGATAGTGGGAGTGCACTTGTATTTATGGATGACATAGTGTTGGTCAAAAATGATATTCCAATCGTTGAAAATGTCAACTCTTCATTAAGAAAGAGTTTCCCAATGAAGCACTCGGGAGAGGCAGCATATAATTTGGACATTAATATCTATAGAGATAGATCAAATAGGCTAATTAGATTAAGCCAGGACATGTATTCAATATGCAAGAGTCTATGAAGCTCACTAGGTGGCTAGTAAAAATATTCTAAAGTACTTGAGAAGAACTATGAATATGTTCTTGGTCTATGGAGGTGAGGAGGAGCTTGTTGTAAATGGTTACACCAACGATAGCTTCCAACATGATAAGGATGATTCAAGATCACAATCTGGATATGTATTTTTCCTCAATGGAGACGCGATGAGCTAGAAGAGTTCCAAGCAAGATACGGTTGTTGATTCCATGATGGAGGACGAGTACCTTGCCACTTTTGAAGCTGCAAAGGAAGTTGTTTGGATCAGAAAATTTGTTTCTATGTTGGGTGTGGTTCCTAGTGTGTCTAGTCCAATGGACCTCTATTGTGATAATAGTGGTGCCATTGTGCAAGCCACTGAGCCTAGAGCGTATCAGAAGAACAAACACATACTACGTCATTTCATCTCATCCGTAACATTGTTCATCAAGGTGATGTGAAGATATGCAAGGTGCACACAGATTCAAACATCGTTGATCCATTGACAAAACCTATCTCATAGCCCAAGCATGAAACGCACATGAGATCCATGGTATTAGATATCTACATGGTCAAGATTAGTGTATGAGAGATTGTGTAATGTCTATGTTTAAGTATAATTGAATAAAATGGTATTCTATTCCTTGGATAATAATCATTACATTGATTGGCAAGTACGTGACTTGTTTGTGAAATTCATTGTTTGTTTATGATTTTCCAAAATGATCCCTATTTCTTTATCATTATGTGGGACAATAATGATTCATAGATTATCACATGTATTGATTGATGGTCATATTATATAGGTCATAGATATGGAGATTGTTGGGTATTTTAACGACAACAGAATAAATTTGTAAGCGTACGGATACCGAAGTAGCTTTCACCCAGGAGTATTCCAAGGTATCGAATCCACAGGGAACGTGTGTGTCTAATCTTCTATTCTAGTTTGACCAAGGACAGCAAGATAAAAGTGGCGTTGGGTAAAGAGGATTCCTAATGGTTATAAGGTCCTAATCAAGGTAAGAGTACTACTAGGTTGCTTGCATTGGGCATCCGGTTTTCCCCTGCATCCACAGTGTAATTCTGGTCAAGAGCCTACTACATAGCCGAACATGGAGGATTTCAAAGGACAGATAGGACTATCACTACCTACTATGATGTGAACAAGGGTTCTCAATCTTTCGGAAGGTTCTGGTAAACTTGTTTATGGCAAAGGCGATACACAAATTGATTCGGCTTCCAAATGACACATTCTGAACCCGCAATCACAGCACAACGTCTCCTATGGTTATCAACTGTGTTGCATGGTTGACCTCATCGAGAAGGCTTATCCGTGCCTGCAAATACAGAACACAAGCAAAAAAACAAAGAAGAATGCAACCAAATTTGCAAGTATATGATGAATCTCATAAGTTGGGATCTCACAAACCGATCAAATGGCAAAACTATTCTTAACAGAATAATCTAACCAAAACCCAAACTCTAATGAAGAGGCGGCAGATGTATATGAAGACCCTAGGTTCATGCACCACCCCCTGTATGCAGCCCTAAGAGGGCTCAACTCGATACATGGCCCAAAGGCCGATTACGATGTCGCAACACCAGGACAGATTCTAGATGTCGACTTGTCTTTGTGATTGCCAATGTCTCGGGACGAATTTTGACATGTGACCGGTTTGATTGGAAAGGTCTTTTTGTTATCTTTCCAGGCATATATAGAACGTTCTAATCCATGTCCGTATGTGTTCTAGACGTCCGTTTTAGTACGACCTGCTCCTAGACTCCGAGTCAGGCTCCAGATTGATATTATTTGGGCCTCCATCTTGGCTTGGACATCCTTGCTGGCCCATCACGCCTTTAATCACCTCTCCAGCTATCTCATCATCATCTTCATGGTTCCTAACAATAATGTATTCATTAGGTAGCAATCTATTCTCAAAACCACATAAGCAAAATATTAGAAACGAGTTCACCTGTAAATTCAGGTGATGCGTATGAACTTTCATCTTATTTGGAGGAGTGTTGTGTGTAACCATAGGTGTGATGTCCTCATCATACTACCTACCTCAAGCAATTCGTGGACTCCGCGATAAACAAAGATAACCTACGGCCTAGACACCACGTCTATGCTTTCAATTACTCCCTTAATCTTTAGCTACGATGATATAAGACTAAGGTCTCTAACTAAACAAAGTGCTGATCGAGCAAAGCAACTAAGTATAAAACTTACTTAAAAAGGAATACGAAGACTTACTAAATATGGCAAGTATCCGTCAAGGTACAAGCGTGGAGAAGAGGTGGATAGGCCCACTCCTCCTCCGAACTTCCCCTCACTCTCTCCCTATTTTCTAAGCACTTTGGCAGTGCTAAAGCCTTTTTGAGTGAAGCACTAAATCTTCTTGAGGTGTGTGGAGAGTGGAGCCACTGCCCTCCTTATATAGGGTCCAAAGGCGGTTCCAAAGCCGCTAACTTCCACCTAATGCACACAACCGACATTGGGAAGGCACCAGGAGGCTCCGCGTGGAAGCCATGCACCAGAGGGGGACCCCCTTGTTCGGCCGAACACCCCTATTCGGCCAAACATGGGTGGTGGGCCATCATGCCCCCTCTCCTCTGGGTCCCTGATAGGTGGCCCCTCTTCCCTTTTGACACCGTAAGGCGGTGGGTTAAGTCGGTTTTCTTCTGAAAGTGGGCCAGTGGATCCTTGTGATTGCCTATGATTGGCCGGAAGTGTGCTTTCTCCCTTGTTGACATGGATTTTCTATTTATTTCATGGAATCATCACCCGTAGCAAATATTTACCAACACTTGTGAAATTTGTTAGTAATAAACACCTACCACTATGTCGGTTGTTCATTTTATTGCTTTTAAGCAGGTATTGACAGTCTAAATTAAGCATTTAGTGTCCGCCAATAAACTCTCCCACACTTAGCCTTTGCTCGTCCTCAAGTAAAGGAAAAGGACTAAGGTGGATCATAAATTCCAAATGGTATGATGCTAGTATGCAAATTATTCAAAACCATACATGTACCAACGGACTTTGAAGTGTCTACCATGTCACCTTGGGCAGTTGAATAGTGGAACAATAGATTATGGTCATCTCTGCTGCTTATGCTAAGTGACTTGGGTTTTTGAAGAATTGTTTTTCAAAAATAAGACAAAGTTGTACTCCTCAAATGATTCACTCATGTCAATCATATTTGTGTGTGGATCCTCACTGAGGCTTTTTTTTGTTGCTTGTTTTTGTTCCTACTTCTAAAGATAGGCTTATGTGGAGCTCAGGGTAGGGAATAAAAAGAAGACATACCGATGCTTCATATATTATTACCAAGTCAAAAACCAGATCCAAGGAAAAAAAACAAGTAATGAATCATTAATCAAGTATGTGCACATATATGGACGAAATGGATGTAGTGGTGGATAATGGGTACTCCTTTGGATATCCTCCCTCTCTTCTATTTGAGAACATGGCTATCTCTCTTTCTCTCTTTTTTCCTTTTTTTTTTTTGAATACTTGACAGCCCCTGTCTCTTAAAGCAAGGATAATTGGAGAGGGAGTTTCTCAAAGTATGGTGGAGCACTTTATTTTTTGGACGGGTGATGGATATGTGTGATGCTATTTTCCGAAGTGGAAGAGTAGCATATGGAAGGAGATGGATGATAGAGGTGAATGAATACTCCTTTATGTGTAGACTCTATCTTTCCTTGAAATGATATTGGGTATGGATATTTCTTTTCTTTCTCTTTTTTTCATGCTCAAGGATTGAGAGCATTTTTTATGACAGGCATACCTTCTATGGGAACAATTAAGAGAGAGTCATAACAAGATAATCATGGAGTAATTCTTTTGGTGGATGAATGGATGATGATGATGATGGTTATGCTAACTTCCAATGTAGAATATTAACATATCAGAGGAATGTGCACATGAACTTGATCAACAATACATAACATGCATCTCACTAGGGTCACAACAATTTGACAAGGTTCAATGAAGGCACAAGTAGCAAATGCATTAGGTTTATCAAATAAAACTATCATATGGCTCTGGTGGGATATTTCTAATCATTGAGGAGTAAGCTTATAGATTTTTAATTTTCAAAAAGAATTCTCAAGTACTTTATGCAATAGAGAGCAAGAATCACTTCATCAAACCATATCACACTAGTCAACAACCTAGGTAGCATGTGGTCCCTATGAATATAGTCCACAAGTATTGGCATAAGAGCAAGGAATAAAGAGCATGCAAGCCAACCATGGAAAGCTTTGAATAATTGGGAGGTCATCAAGGTTGATTTTAATTTTAAGTTTAGATTTTATCAATTTGTTATAGGAAAATTAAATCAATGCACAATATAGGGAGATAAAGGGATAAGACGCGCAAACCGTCGCACTAGTAGATGATGTCGAGCAGGGCCAAGGTGGGTTCATTTGACCTAGAGGGTTTGGCTAAATTATCCTAGCTTCTAGCTTGGTCACTGTATGACGTGATGCTTTGTGCAGCGTTGTTCATTATATTTTGGCTGATGAGGTCCTTCGTTGTGCGTCGAGAATCCTGAGGATCTCCCCCGCACTTGTTTGCTTGTCTGCAATTTTATTTGACACAAGAAAAACAAACAAATGGGTAGAAGCAAAATGGACTCTACCGACTTTATGGGCCCTGTAGAGTCACAACTATATTATTAAGTTATTTATTTTATTTATCTTTTTTTAAGGCGCGCTACATAATTGAATCAAAAGGAAATAAACTAAAGTGTCATTCATTTTTTTTCCTTTTTAAGCAAGGCATGAATGCAAGAACTAACAACAACTCTAAACTAAGAGGTAAGTTGACATGAAGAGACCTTAATACGTGATACTTACAGAACTCCCACACACTTAGATTTTTGTATCACCCAGACATAATAAATCAAGTGTGCAGTGTTGCAGCCTTCTCGTAATAGGTTCCATTGCCAAAAGTACTAAGGTGTCAAGTTGATGCAGGTCCCATGTTCTCAGGCATAGTGTGACCATCATTCTTTTCAATCCTCACCTGAAGGATTAGTGACCAAAAATACCCGAAGGCAAATATATCCTAAAAACATGCGCTTGCAATTAATTAATAAAGGAAAAAGGGAAATGATAATCTGGGCCATCTTCCAGCAGTGCTTTGTTTATAGTCAGAAGCTCGACTATGGGGATTTCATGTTGCAGCCATCATTGGCGATGTAGTTCACATAGCACTGCCAATTGTTGGTGTATAAACTTACTTAAAAAGGAAACTTAAATAACAAGAAAGGAATCATGAAGACTTACTACATATGGCAAGCATCCGTTGAGGTACAAGCATGGAGAAGAGGTGGATAGGCCCACTCCTCCTCCGGACTTCCCCTCACTCTCTCCCTATTTTCTAAGCACTTTGGCAGTGCTAAAGCGATTTTGAGTGAAGCAATAAATCTTCTTGTGGTGTGTGGAGAGTGCAGCCACTCCCCTCCTTATATAGGGTCCAAAGGCGGTTCCAGAGGTGGTAACTTCCACCTAATGCGCACAACCAATGTTGGGAAGGCACCAGGAGGCTCCATGTGGAAGCCATGCACCCAAGGGGGACCCTCCTATTCAGCCGAACATGGGTGGTGGGCCCTTATGGCCCCTCTCCTCTGGGTCCCTAATAGGTGGCCCCTCTTCCCTTTTGACACTGTAAGGCAGTGGGTTAAGTTGATTTTCTTCTAAAAGTGGGGCCAGTGGATCCTTGTGCTTGGCTATGATTGGCCGGTAGTTGGCATTTCCAAGCGTCGTCACTAACTTGTGTTAGCAAAGAAGCCTAGAAATGCATATTGTTAATCTTTAACGAATGCAGAGAGTCCACAAGAGCACGGAGAATATCGTTGTAGAATTTCACCCGAAAGTATTTGATGTGAACAAGGGTTCCCGATCTTCCGAAAGGTTCTTGGTAAGTTGATTTGGTCGGAGGCGACACACAAATCGATCCGGCTTCAGAACAGCACGTTCTAAACCCCGCAATCGCAGCACGACGTCTCCTCTGGTTATCAACCGTCCAAAGATGATTGACCTCGCCAAGAAGGCTAATCCGTGCCTGCGAATCAAGAACACAAGCAAGAACAAGGAAGAATGCAACACAATTGCAGATGTATGATTAAACTCTCGAAGTTGGGGTCTCACAAACCGATGAACGGCAAAACTGTTTATGAACAGAATTGATCTAAGCAAAACCCAAACCCTAATGGTGCAGCGGCGGCTGTATATAAAGACCCTAGGGTCATGCAAGACCCTCTGGACGCGCCCCTAATTGATGAGGACATCACCCTTATGGATACACCCAGCACTCCGCCAACCAAAATACAAGTTCATGCGCGACAACTGAATTTACGGGTGAGCTTGTTCCTAATGATTCCTTTATGTGATTTTGAGAATAGATTGCTACCTAATGAATTAATTGTTGTTAGAAACCATGGAGATGATAATGAGATAGCTGGGGAGGTGATTGGAGACGTGATGGGCCAGCAAGGACGTCCAAGCCAAGGTGGAGGCCCAATCAAAACCGACTTCGAGTCTGTTTCGGAGCCCAGAACCAGTCTGCACTAAAACGGATGCCCAGGACGCATACGGACTCGGATTTGGACGTTCTATATATGCCTGGAAAGATAACGAAAATCCCTTTCCAACCCAACTGGTCCCATATCAAAATTCGTCTCGAGCCGTCGGCAATCGCCGAAACAATTCGACTTCCAGAATCTGTCCTGGTGCTGCGACACCGTAATCGGTCTTTGGGCCATGTATGGAGTTGAGCCCACTTAGGGCTGCGTCCAGGGGGTCTTGCACGACCCTAGGGTCCTCATATACAGCCGCCGCCTCTTCATTAGGGTTTGGGTTTTGCTTAGATTATTCTGTTGATAACAGTTTCGCCGTTTGATCGGTTTGTGAGATCCCAACTTGTGAGATTCATCGTATACTTGCAAATTTGGTTGCATTCTTCTTTGTTCTTGCTTGTGTTCTTGATTTGCAGGCAAGGATAAGCCTTCTCGGCGAGGTCAATCGTTCTTGAACGGTTGATAACCAGAGGAGACGTTGTGCTGCGATTGCAGGGTTCAGAACGTGTCGTTCGGAAGCCGGATCGATTTGTGTATCGTCTCCGCCTTAATCAAGATTATCAGAATCTATCGGAAGATCGGGAACCCTTGTTCACATCAAGTGGTAATCAGAGCTTCAGGGACACCGTTAGGTTCGCCGTTATCCTTGTTATTTTGTTTAATCCTAGAGTCCAGAAAATTGCCCTACAAAGATATTTGTTCGTCGTGTTTCCGCTGTCCTACACCCCCCTTGTGCCTTGCAATTTTCAGTTTAGTTTGCTTCTCTGAATTTTAGTCCCTACAAGGTCATTGTGTTGTTGGTCTAGTACTTGTTCTTTGGTCTTGTTTGAGTCGTGTGTGTCCTTGTTCATAGACAATCAAGAAAAAAAATCAGATTGTTGCACACATTGAGAGAATAGTACTGCTGGAATTATTTGCACTAAATATTTATTTAACATCTAGCCTTCTATTTTTTGTGTGCAAAAGAAACTTAGAGTGTTTTCTGTTGCACGTTGTTCCTTGAGTTAAGAGATTGCTGCCCGTTGTTGCATATGAGAATTGTCGGTTCAGTTCTACATGTACATCTATTCCTTATGTAAAGAGTGAAAAAAAGAAAGTTTAGGTTTTTTTTTGTGCTATAAAGGTCGCAACTCTTGCTGCAGTTCTATGTCAAAAAAATCATGAAAGAAGTAAAAGGCAAAGAGGTGCTGAAAAAAAAATAAGAAGAAAAAGGCGCACCTATAACAAAAGAAAAAAAACGAAAGGAGAAGAGAAAAAAATTCAGAATTGCTTGCAGCCTTTGTGTCCTTTGTTGAGCCATTTGCTTGCTTGCTTGAACTAGGTCCGAGACAAGTTTAGGCCAGTGACATAGACTAGCTTGGGACTATTATTCAGTTTTGCAATTTCTGAATTGAAACTTTGCTAATCCTTGCTACTATAAATTGCCTACCTAGCTCCACAAATATCCTTCTGAATAGGCACAGAACTTTAGACCCTCGCAATCGTCGGATCACACTCTCCAAGGTATCCTCTGTTTTGCTACTAAGAATCTTGTAAGAACTCAGTTAGGTGCTATCATTTGCTTATTGAGAGTTTCCACCGTGATCAAACAGTGGTGATAGGAAAATATACTCTTATGTGTTTTCTTGTTTTCTATTAACAATGACAGGTTATAACACCGATGGTGATGAGTCGATGGTGTCAAATGAGGTTGATACAAGTGTTGTAGCACAACGAGTGTTTAGTTCTCAAATGGAGAAGGTAGAGCAAAATCAAATGAACAACTTGTTTCAGACTCACTTTATTGTGAAGGATCGACGTTGTCGTGTCATCATTGATGGAGAGAGTAGTAACAACATCGCAAGCTTGGAATTGGTCGAGAAGCTCGGCTTGACCACACAGCCACACCCGTGTCCATACTACATCCAATGGGTAAATTCTTGTGATAAGATAAAGGTAGATAAAATTGCACGCATTAAATTTTTTATTGGTTCTTATAAGGATTGTGCAGATTTTGATATAGTGCCTATGCAAGCGTGTCATTTCTTATTGAGTAAGCCTTGGATTTCTACAAATAATGCTTTGCACAATACCATTGCTAATACCTATTCATTTAAATACAATGGTAGAAGAGTTACTCTTAAACCTATGTCTGCTGCTGAAATTTTAGAAGAAGATCAACAAAGACTTGAGAGAAGAAAGAATGAACCATTTAGGAAAGAATGGACTACTTCAAATGTTGTAACACTTACATCAAAATCTGAATTAGATGATGAACATATTTCCTTGCCTCTTGTTGCAACTAATACATTTCAGGTTCTACACAAAGAAGAGGATAGTGTGAAATATGAAGAACATGTTGTTGTTTCAGGTAAGAGCTTTCTTGATGTGATGAATTGTTCCAACAATCTTGTTGTATTGGAACCTTGTCTTGATTTGCCTTTGCCACAAGTTGATTTATCTACTGATCCTTGTGATAAAGAGGAGTTGTGTGCCACTGCACTTATACCTTTGCCACAACAAATGAACAAGATTGATGTTTTTGCTTATGATTCACCTACTAGTGCTGAAATAAAACATTTGATTTTAATAACATGTGAAAAGAATAAGCAGAAATTATTATCTTCCCTAAATACTTTGGGTTATATTGAATTTGATGTTCTTTGTGATCTAAATACCGTGGAGAAGCAAATCTTTTCTCAAACTGAATTGCCTTTACTAACAAGAAACAAATTTTATGCTATAGGAAACTATGATCATAGAGGTGTATTTATGGTGCATAAAGTTTATATTTGCTCAAATATGAATACTCCTTGTGTTGTACAACCAAATGATGAACTAGAAAACTGCAATAACAATTACCATGTCATGTCATGTTTTTCTAGTGTTTTTAAGATCAAACATTGTCTACCTTGTGATAAGAGTGAGAATGATGCTCATATTGCTGACCAAGTTTTCAAAGAGATTATTAATTTGCATGGAATGCCTTCTACTGTAGATTCTCATTGTGATGACAAATTTCATAATGCATATAAATATGAGTTGCATCCCAAGTTTGGGAATAGTTCCACAATTAATATTTCAGATTTGAGACCATACATGGGAGAAAGAGATGAGCTCGAGTCGAGGACGACTCTAATTCAAAAGGGGGAGAATGATGAGGACATCACCCTTATGGATACACCCAGCACTCCGCCAACCAAAATACAAGTTCATGCGCGACAACTGAATTTACGGGTGAGCTTGTTCCTAATGATTCCTTTATGTGATTTTGAGAATAGATTGCTACCTAATGAATTAATTGTTGTTAGAAACCATGGAGATGATAATGAGATAGCTAGGGAGGTGATTGGAGACGTGATGGGCCAGCAAGGACGTCCAAGCCAAGGTGGAGGCCCAATCAAAACCGACTTCGAGTCTGTTTCGGAGCCCAGAACCAGTCTGCACTAAAACGGATGCCCAGGACGCATACGAACTCGGATTTGGACGTTCTATATATTCCTGGAAAGATAACAAAAATCCCTTTCCAACCCAACTGGTCCCATGTCAAAATTCGTCCCGAGCCGTCGGCAATCGCCGAAACAATTCGACTTCCAGAATCTGTCCTGGTGCTGCGACACCGTAATCGGTCTTTGGGCCATGTATGGAGTTGAGCCCACTTAGGGCTGCGTCCAGGGGGTCTTGCACGACCCTAAGGTCCTCATATACAGCCGCCGCCTCTTCATTAGGGTTTGGGTTTTGCTTAGATTATTCTGTTGATAACAGTTTCGTCGTTTGATCGGTTTGTGAGACCCCAACTTGTGAGATTCATCGTATACTTGCAAATTTGGTTGCATTCTTCTTTGTTCTTGCTTGTGTTCTTGATTTGCAGGCAAGGATAAGCCTTCTCGGCGAGGTCAATCGTTCTTGAACGGTTGATAACCAGAGGAGACGTTGTGCTGCGATTGCGGGGTTCAGAACGTGTCGTTCGGAAGCCGGATCGATTTGTGTATCGTCTCCGCCTTAATCAAGATTATCAGAACCTATCGGAAGATCGGGAACCCTTGTTCACATCACTAATTGGGCTCAACTAGATACAAAGCCCAAAGGCCAAAAATAGGCGACGCGGCACCGACACAGATTCTAGACTCTCTATTGTTTCAACGATTTCCGATGACTCCGGATGAATTTTGACATGAGTCCGGCGGCATTGGAAAGGTCTTCTCCTTATCTTTCCATGCATATGTAGAACGTCCAAATCCGAGTCCGTATGCGTCCTGGGTGACTGTTTTAGTGCAGACTGGTCCTGGGCCCTGAAACAGACTCGAAGTCGGTTTTGATTGGGCCTCCACTTTGGCTTCCAAGCCCTTGCTGGTCCTCCACGTTCCCAACTCCTTCTCCCATCATCTTCTGGTCCTCTCCATGGTTTCTAATCATAAAATAATCATTAGGTAGCAAACCATTCTCAAAAGTAACATATAGCGAAGAACGTAGGAATGAGCTCACCTCTAAATTTAGTCGTCGTGCACGAGCTCTAGTCATTGGACCTTACAAGTTCAGAATTGGAGGAGTGTTGTGTGTATCCATAGGAGTGATGTCCTCATCAGTATTCAGGGTATCGTATTTATTTTATCCCAAAGGAAGGCAGGGGATTTGATCAGAGTATTTACTATGTTGTAAACATTGCACATTGGATTATAAGACAAAGTCCTCACATGGGTAAGGATAATGATAAATATGGGTAGTGGACACAAAGATAGCATACTCAAGATAAATAAATACTAGTCTAGTAGTGAAGAAGGACAAAGAAAGAGCTAAGTTCCAATGTTGCTTTTCTATAGTTACATAGTCTACATTATATACTATTATACAGATGCAAAGACAATGCAAGATAATCAGATCATCACACCCTGGGCATCCAGTTCTCCCCTGCATCCACAGTATGATTCCGGCCAAGTGCCTATTGCATAGACAAACGTGGGGGATTTCAAAGGACAGATAAGGTTGTCACCACCTACTGTCTACCCATAGCAATCCATGGGCTACATGGCAAATAATGCATTCTACTGATCTAAGCACCACGCTTACATCTCTAGAACAGTACCCCTAATCTCCTAGTGATGGATCAAAAAAGAAGTAATCACATTTAAGTGAACACTCAGATAGGGTTGTCACCACCTACTGTCTACCCCTAGCAATCCATGGGCTACATGACAAATAATGCATTCTACTGATCTAAGCACCACGCTTACATCTCTAGAACAGTACCCCTAATCTCCTAGTGATGGATCAAAAAAGGAGTAATCACATTTAAGTGAACACTAAGCACGTGGAAATGATCTAAGTCAAACATTAGTCATGCCTCATTATAATGATATAAATAAAGACTATAGTAAGGGCTTATGTCTAACATGGTAGAATAGTATAACTACATTACTAACCTGCAAGCATAATAACCACATATATGAATGGATCATATAATCAAACAAGAAACACATGACCCAAGCATAACTATATAGAAAGACTAAATATATTAAATAGAACAAAGTCTTACAAAAGGATAAAGATACAAGAGTCATACCACAACTCCAAGGAAGACTTGGAAACTGAAGAAGACACTATTCTAAGCCTAACTCCACTAAAACTAGAGAGAAACTCGAAATGACAGAGAGAGTAATGCTTCTTAGTGTGTGTGTGTTGGAGTGAGGCCTGTCCCTTCTATTTATAGGACCCAAAGGCGGTTCTTGGTGTCGGTAACTGCTGCCTAACCCGCATAACCATCATTGGGGAGCCACTAGGAGGCAGCACATGGTAGCCATGCAGCAGGAGGGGGGGCACTCCCTGTTCGGCCAAATGGGGGGGGGGGTGGAGTCCCCTCGGGTCTTGCCGCCTCTAGTGACCTGCCAGGTGGGTCCTATTGCCCAGTGACACTGTAAGGTCGGTTGTTGAGGCGGTTTGCTTCTATAGGTGGGCTAGTCAATCCGTGAGAGTCCCTGTTGGCGCGCTCTGATTGGAAGAAGTTGTGTTTCTTCGCCACATAGGTGTGTTTCCTCCTCTATTTTGTTATTTCTCCTGCATGTGAGTATTTCTTGAAGCACTAGTGGATATTTATTATTTCTATATAATATGCATGGTGGGAATGTGGAATCCTCCTTTATTTTGAGTAATATTGGCATCTGCTAAGTCACACCAAATAAGTAGACCTGGGTAAGGCGCCAGAACTACTTGTTGGTAGAACTCAACTGATGGTTAGTGTGGGCAAGTTAAATCAGCAAGTGCACGGACATCCCGTTGTATCATTTCACCACTGGATTACTCCAATGGCTGTCATTTATAGTTCTCCCAAGGGAAGGCGGCAGTCAAGAGATAGCATGTTCATAACCATATAACTAATAATATACCAAAGTCATAGATAGTGGTAAGGATAATAAAGATAGTGGGTAGTGACACACAGAACAATCCAACCTAACATTATCACAAAGCCTAGGTTAAGTGGGTTAAAGAGGAGTCAAGCTAGATCCTTATGTACTTCTATATTCTTGTCTATAGGTTAAATACATGCAACACATACAAGCCTAGGTTCTATGCTAAACCAGAACAGGGAGGATTAAGCATAGTAGGGCTGTCACCACCTACTGATAGTCCTTTACTAGGACACGTGACATCAAAGCTATTAAGTCCTTAATGCCAGTCCTAGGGTCACGTGACAATAAGGCAATTATTTCCTTACCGTCACACCTATTCCTGTTCGTGGGGCAACCAAACACTCAAGGTTATTTACCAACCTAAGCACCATGCTTACATTGCTAAATAATACTCTCAATCCCCATGGAACTCTGGCCCTTCGAACCAACAAGTCTAGAATAGGAGTACACCTAACCTTGACCCGACGGATCAACAAGTCAAGTACTATAACATGCATAACTCTGACCCTACGAATCAACAAGTAAAGGGCTAGGACATGCATAGCTTTAACCCTACGGATTAACAAGCTACAGACTATAGAACACATAACTCTAACCCTACGGATTAACAAGTCATGGACTAAGGCATGTCTATGCACAATATGCATTGCACGAGTATAAGGACATAGGTTGACTAGCATAGCTATGTGAATCATATAATAACCTAACATGACTAGGCAATAACCATATACAAAGCACATGACTATCACACTAGTATAAGGATAAGACATAAGGAATAAAGAAGAAAATAATATTAATAAAGGAATAAGTCTTACAAGAGAGGACTAGAGTAGAACTAACCCGATGGCTCTCGAAGACTAGGTCGAGAACTTCAAGACAACTCTCCTCTCTCCTAAACTCCACTAGGACCTAAAGACTAAATGTAATGCTAGAGAATGGATCCTTCTTGGTGTGTGTTGAGAGTGAAGGCACTCCCCTCCTTATATAGGGTTCCAAAAGCGGTTCTGAGGTCAGTAACTCCCACCCTAAGGGGACAATCGCCTTTGGAGAGTCGGTGGGAAACCGCCATTGATGTGGACAAGGGTTCCCGATCTTCCGATAGGTTCTGATAATCTTGATTAAGGCGGAGGCGATACACAAATCGATCCGGCTTCAGAACAGCACGTTCTAAACCCCGTAATCGCAGCACGACGTCTCCTCTGGTTATCAACCGTCCAAAAGACGATTGACCTCGCCGAGAAGGCTAATCCCTGCCTGCGAATCAAGAACACAAGCAAGAACAACGAAGAATGCAACACAATTGCAGATGTATGATTAAACTCTCGAAGTTGGGGTCTCACAAACCGATGAACGGTGAAACTATTTATGAACAGAATTAATCTAAGCAAAACCCAAACCCTAATGAAGAGGCGGCGGCTGTATATGAGGACCCTAAGGTTGTGCAAGACCCCCTGGACGCAGCCCTAAGTGGGCTCAACTCGATACATGGCCCAAAGACCGATTACGGTGTCGCAGCACCAGGACAGATTCTGGAAGTCGCATTGTTTCAGCGATTTCCGTCGGCTCGGGATGAATTTTGACATGGGACCAGTTGGGTTGGAAAGGGCTTTTCGTTATCTTTCCAGGCATATATAGAACGTCTAAATCTGAGTCCGTATGCGTCCTGGGCGTCCGTTTTAGTGCAGACTGGTCCTGGGCTCCAAAACAGACTCGAAGTCGGTTTTGATTGGGCCTCCACCTTGGCTTGGACGTCCTTGCTGGCCCATCACGTCTCCAATCACCTCCCCAGCTATCTCATCATCATCTCCATGGTTTCTAACAACAATTAATTCATTAGATAGCAATCTATTCTCAAAATCACATAAAAGAATCATTAGGAACAAGCTCACCCGTAAGTTCAGTTGTCGCACATGAACTTGCATTTTGGTTGCCGGAATGCTGGGTGTATCCATAAGGGTGATGTCCTCATCATTCTCCCCCTTTTGAATTAGAGTCGTCCTCGACTCGAGCTCATCTCTTTCTCCCATGTATGGTCTCAAATCTGAAATATTAATTGTGCAACTATTCCCAAACTTGGGATGGAACTCATATTTATATGCATTATGAAATTTGTCATCACAATGAGAATCTACAGTAGAAGGCATTCCGTGCAAATTAATAATCTCTTTGAAAACTTGGTCAGCAATATGAGCATCATTCTCACTCTTATCACAAGGTAGACAATGTGTGATCTTAGAAATACTAGAAAAAGATGACATGACATGGTAGTTGATATTAAAGTTTTCTAGTTGGTCATTTAGTTACAAACCAAGAGGATGTTTCAGATTTGAACAAACATAAACTCTATGTACCATAAATACACCTCTATGATCATAGTTGCCAATAGCATTAAAAATGTTTCTTATCAATAAAGGCAACTTAGTTTGAGAAAACATTTGCTTCTCTAAAGTACTTAGATTACAAAGAACATCAAATTTAATATAACCTAAAGTATTTAGAGAAGAAAACAATTTCTGCTCATCCTTTTGACATGTAACTAAAATCAAACGTTTAATTTCAGCACTAGTGGGTGAATCATAAGCAAAAGCATCAAGCTCATTCATTTGTTGTGGCAAAGGTATAAATGAAGCATTGACACACAACTCCTCTTTATCACATGGACCACTAGGTAAATCAACTTGTGACAAAGGAACATGATCATAAGGTTCCGATATAGCAAGACTATTGGAACAATCCATCATGTCAAGAAAGCTCTTACCTGAAGCAACAACCTGTTCTGTATCGTTCCCACTATCATCTTCTTTGTGTATATGCTGAAAAATATTAGTTGTAACAAGAGGCAAAGAAATATGTTCATCCTCTAGCAATTCAGATTTTGATGGAAGTGTTGCGACATTTGAAACAGCCCATTCTATCCTAAACGGTTCATTCTTTCTTCTCTCAAATCGTTGTTGATCCTCTTCTAAAATTTCAGCTGTGGTCATTGGTGTAAGAGTAACCCTTCTACCATTGTATTTAAATGAGTAGCTATTAGTAATGGTATTGTGCAAAACATTATTTGTACAAATCCAAGGTTTACCCAATAACAAATGACATGCTTGCATAGGTACTATATCAAATTCTGCACTATCCTTATAAGAACCAATAAAAAATTCAATGCGTGCAGTTTTATCTACCTTCATCTTACCACAAGAATTTACCCATTGGATGTAGTATGGACATGGGTGTGGCTGTGTGGTCAAGCCGAGCTTCTCGACCAATTCCAAGCTTGCGATGTTGTGGCTACTCTCTCCATCAATGATGACACGACAACGTCGATCCTTCAAAATAAAGTGAGTCTGAAACAAGTTGTTCATTTGATTTTGCTCTACCTTCTCCATTTGAGAACTAAGCACTCGTTGTGCTACAACACTTGTATCAACCTCATTTGACACCATCGACTCATCACCATCAGTGTTGTAACCTGTCATTGTTAATAGAAAACAAGAAAACACACAAGAATATATTTTTCTATCACTACTATTTGATTACGGTGGAAACTCTCAACAAGCAAATGGCTGCACCTAACTGAGTTCTTACAAGATTCTTAATAGCAAAACAGAGGATACCTTCGAGAGTGTGATTCGACGATTGCGAGGGTCCAAAGTTCTGTGCCTATTCAGAAGGATATATATGGAGCTAGGTAGGCAATTTATAGTTGCAAGGATTAGCAAAATTTCAATTCAGAAATTGCAAAACTGAATAATAGTCCCAAGGTAGTCTATGTCACTGGCCTAAACTTATCTCGGACCTAGTTCAAGCAAGCAAGCAAATGGCTCAACAAAGGACACAAAGGCTGCAAGCAATTCTGAATTTTTTTCTCTTCTCCTTTCATTTTTTTCTTTTGTTATAGGTGCGGCTTTTTCTTCTTATTTTTTTTCAGCACCTCTTTGCCTTTTACTTCTTTCATGAATTTTTTGACATAGAACTGCAGCAAGAGTTGCGAACTTTATAGCACAAAGGAAAAACCTAAACTTTCTTTTTTGCGCTCTTTACGTAAGGAATAGATGTATATGTAGAACTGAACCGACAATTCTCATATGCAACAACGTGCAGCGATCTCTTGACTCAAGGAACAACGTGCAACAGAAAATACTCTGAGTTTCTTTTGCACACAAAAAGTAGAAGGCTAGATGTTAAATAAATATTTAGTACAAACAATTCTAGCAGTACTATTCTTTCAACGTGTGCAACAATCTGATTTTTTTTTTCTTGATTGTCTATGAACAAGGACACACACGACTCAAACAAGACCAAAGAACAAGTACTAGACCAACAACACAATGACCTTGTAGGGACTAAAATTCAGAGAAGCAAACTAAATTGAAAATTGCAAAGCACAAGGGGGGTGTAGGACAGCGGAAACACGATGAACAAATATTTTTGTAGGGTAATTTTCTAGACTCTAGGATTGAACAAAATAACGAGGATAAGGGCGAACCTAATGGTGTACCTGAAGCTCTGATACCACTTGATGTGGACAAGGGTTCCCGATCTTCCGATAGGTTCTGATAATCTTGATTAAGGCGGAGGCGATACACAAATCGATCCGGCTTCAGAACAACACGTTCTAAACCCCGCAATCGCAGCACGACGTCTCCTCTGGTTATCAACCGTCCAAAAGACGATTGACCTCGCCGAGAAGGTTAATCCCTGCCTGCGAATCAAGAACACAAGCAAGAACAACGAAGAATGCAACACAATTGCAGATGTATGATTAAACTCTCAAAGTTGGGGTCTCACAAACCGATGAACGGCAAAACTGTTTATGAACAGAATTGATCTAAGCAAAACCCAAACCCTAATGAAGAGGCGGCGGCTGTATATGAGGACCCTAAGGTCGTGCAAGACCCCCTGGACGCAGCCCTAAGTGGGCTCAACTCGATACATGGCCCAAAGACCAATTACGGTGTCGCAGCACCAGGACAGATTCTGGAAGTCGCATTGTTTCGGCGATTGCCGTCGGCTCGGGATGAATTTTGACATGGGACCAGTTGGGTTGGAAAGGGCTTTTCGTTATCTTTCCAGGCATATATAGAACGTCTAAATCTGAGTCCGTATGCGTCCTGGGCGTCCGTTTTAGTGCAGACTGGTCCTGGGCTCCGAAACAGACTCGAAGTCGGTTTTGATTGGGCCTCCACCTTGGCTTGGACGTCCTTGCTGGCCCATCACGTCTCCAATCACCTCCCCAGCTATCTCATCATCATCTCCATGGTTTCTAACAACAATTAATTGATTAGGTAGCAATCTATTCTCAAAATCACATAAAGGAATCATTAGGAACAAGCTCACCCGTAAATTCAGTTGTCGCGTATGAACTTGCGTTTTGGTTGCCGGAATGCTGGGTGTATCCATAAGGGTGATGTCCTCATCAGCCATAGGAATATGGGCCCCATTAGGCCCACTTCTTGTTTGGCCAAACTGGGTTGTTCGGCCAAACAAGGGTGGGACCCAGTGGCCCCCCAGCTGTTCTGGCACACTTATGGGTGGCCCCCCTTGACTCCTCTATCGCTTAGGCCTTCTGTATGTTGCTTTGGTACTATAGGTGGGCCATTTGATCCGTGGGAATTCCCGTTGATGAGCTCTGATTGGCCGGAGGTGTGCTTTCTTGAATCTTGCTCCATTTCTCCACTCCTTTTATATATATTCTCTGCATGCACATAAATCTCCAAGGACAAGTGAAATCTTATTAATCCTAGCTAACATGCGTGTACGAAATGCTAAGTCTTCCCTTATTTGTGGCTATATTGACGATCAAAATTGGTATTTAACGACCGTCAACAATCCCCCAAGCAGAACCTTTGGTCATCTCGATGCAAAGATAAAACCTTAGGTTGTTGATCAGGAGTTGCTACAATGTTTTATATTCCCTCCATAGTACCAAGTGCACAACAAAATACTCTACCTTTTATTGAATAAGTGGGCATTTGGTAACTCACCCTTTTTACCTTAGTCTCTGTGGGGCTGTTGGCTTCTCTTCATCTTGGGTGGTTGAAAGACAGAACGATCTTTTATAGGACACCATTCTCTCATCCCTGTGTTCCACTTTCCATCCGAAGTTTTTCAAAAGATTTTTAAAATAAAACTAACTTCCTCCAATGATTCACTCGGTCTCTCAATGTGTATAAATCCTTACCAAGGCATTGAGGTTGCCTCTTTTTGTTCCTACCTCTAAATAAGGCTTATGTGGAGTTCTGGGTAGGAATAATTGAGACATACTTGAAACACATATATTGCTAAACTAAAAGACTGAACCCGCGGAGAAACAATACATGTGTGTGGAATGATGATGGAATGGTGGATACTCTTTTTTATGTGGACTCTCTCTTTCTTTAATAAACACTTGGGCATGGCTATTTCTTTTCTTCTCTCTTTTTTTTCTTTTTTTCATCATGCTCAAGATTGAGAGCAAGTATTTATTCTATTTTTTTATAACCATGCCTTCCATGCAACCAATTGAGAGAGTCATGGCATGATATTCATGTAGTATTTATTTTGCTAACTTTCGGAATTGAAGTTGAGCATGTGGTGGTGGATGCAATGGAATGATATTGCTATCTCCCGGTATAGGAGTATTAGCAAGTGATGGTGGATGTATACGTGCATCTTGATCATAAAAGCATAAAATGGATCTCACAAAGGTTGCAATCATTTCGATAAAGCTCATTGTGAAACAAGCAGCATATGTGGAAGGTTTTGCATTGAAGTAGAACATATGACCATGGTAGGAATTTTTATCACTGAGGAACTTTTCAATTTTATCATTTTAAAAAATAAAATCTCTGGATGTTAAGCTTCACTTTGGGACAAAGATTATAGCAGCCCGACTCTAACCATATCATGCTTCACAACAACCTTGACTTAGATCATGCACTTTTGTAACCCACAAGTATTCAAGTTCAAGGCGAGCATGTTTAGCCAACAAACTCAAAAATTGAGAGAGTACTAAGTTGTATACGAAAGACAATAGAAAGATATAAAACAGAGCAACTATTCATCATCTCAACATGAAGGCATGAACACCCGTAGCATGCAAGAAAACCTACTATTTTTGTTCTTTTTAGTTTTGCAAATTTTTATTTTGTTTTGAGGGTAAGTCTGACAAAGAAAGACAAAAAAGAAAAAAAAAAGAAAGAAAGGAAAGATACAAGTCACCTTGGCGGGGTTGCTCCCCCAAGCTTGCTTTTTCTCATGGCTATTGGTATGGATCGAATCCTCTCTAACAGTAGTATGCCGTTGTGTAGTCATGGTGCTCTCGTAGCTATTCCTGGAGGTGACAAAACTAGTCATCACTGTATTGTTGCCACTCTCTGGTAGTCTGTACATGAGTAGCAAGGGTGTTTTACATTTCCCTTGTTCTCACGTTCAAATCGTCCATCCTCCTTGTAAGGTCCCTCAATTCTGAACCATAGTCACGATGACCAAAGCCGGAAAAGGAGCGACCCTTCTTTAATGTGTGACCCTGCTTAAGAAATTTATAATCTATCCTAGGACGGGGCTCAAAAAGATAATAAAATCTAACATTAGATAAGGCCCCGACCCTTGCAACAATACGAGTAACTAAAAAAGTGCATTCAATGGATCCGATCCCTTATGGCCTATTTGTATTCCCCAAAACGGGCTGAATTGAATCAATTTCTAGAGATCGATCTGTTTGGCGGCCTACGAAATCGAATCATACGATCCAGCCCGTTTCCAACCCATTGAATCGGCGGCCTGATAACATTCCGAACAAAACCCTCAGAAACACTTGGAATTTCATCGATCCTCTCCTCATCCCGACTCCATCCGGCAAAAAAATTCCTAACTCCAGCTCGCCTCCGCGCCGCCGCCGCCACGCGAGTGGAGCTCGCACCGCCGCCGCCACGGGAGGGGAACTCCAAGCCGTCGCCGCCGCTGGAGGGAATCTCGCGCCATCGCCGCCGCCACGGAAGTGGAGCTCACGTCGTCGCCGCCACGAGAGTGGAGCTCAGAGCCATCGCCGCCACAGGAAACCTCCTCGTCATCGCCGTCGTCGCCACAAGAGGAGAGATCCACGTTGTTGCCGCCGTGGGAGGGGAGATCCACGTTGTCGTCGATCTCGAGCGCAAGAGAGGGGAGATCCATCTTCTGCACATCCATGGCATCACAGGTACTTGCCTCCCTCCTCCAACCTCCCTTCTGGTGCACGCGTGGCCTAATCTGTGTGCTAGTAGGTTGTGTATTGTCTAGATGCTCTGATCTGTGTGCTCATACCTAAGTTAAATACGAATGATGCTTTGATCTTACAAGGACAGTTGTAGTTGTAGGCAAGAGTAGATCTGATTTCTTCTCCACGGACAGTGCTTGCTGACTTCCACACTCCACAGTTGTAAGTAAGCGTAGATCTCAGCTTCCTGGTCTAGTGCACGATGTGATTCATCCAAATGGATAATTTCCGGATACATAAGTGGCATGTGATCTGCTGTATTTGCTACTGAAACCTAAGGGGTGGCGTGCCAAGTTGATCTGACCGGAACCTGTCCCTAAATTAGCCAATCCTTATCTTCCAGGTTGGCGCGCCTGAGAATACCCAGAAGTTTCACTGCTACCATAGAGAATAAGCGATGGTCTCCAGAAGTTTTGTGACAGTAGAAACCATTAAGCGAAGGCCTAAACAAATTTTTGGTATGAGCACATGAAGGCCAAGCATAAATCCTTTTTGTTTAGTTGTGACAGCTTGTTTCAGCAAACGGGAACAGAATAAAAGTTGGATCGCTTGTCTGAAGTGATAGGATTCCCATGCACCTAGAACAAAATTTTTCAGCAGTAGCTATAAGAACTCATACATTGTTACTTTGGAATTACAAACCAAGATTGGTAGAAGACTAGGATCTCTTGTTGTATCCGTTAACCTTTGATGATGTCATGACCCGCTCCATTTGTTTAATGTGCTTTGTTCTTATAAAGATCAAACCAGATTGGATATAAAAGCATAATAACTATGTGTTACTGTTCTTGCATGTTTTCAGACTATATTTTTAGTGGCCAACAATCTACCTGTCCATGTATAGTAATTTTCTTTCTTGCTGTTATATCATAGCAACATGTATAGTGATTTTCTACACTAAGTCACCACACAATACTTTACACTGTTAAGTCACCACACACAATGATAGTTTGTTGCAAACTTGCTCTGATAATATGCACTTCTTTATGTATTCTTCTTTGTGTTTCTCAAAACAACTAAAGAACATGTGCTATTTGTGAATGAGAAATATTCTATACTTTTTGAATAATACCTTGTGCTCTGCTGAATGGGAAATTCATGTGTATGTTCAGTACTAGTGTGCATGATGTGAAATAGTGAAATTAGTCCAATCTGTTTCCCTAATTCTTGTAGATAAACTTGGTCATGTATAATGATTTTTTTATCTCTTGTAGAAAGTCATGAAGTGCGATCAGTGGACATCCTCACCTCCAACCCATGCAAGTTTGAGTCTTTGATTGCCCTGCCAGTTGAGAGAAGGTGGCTTATGAAGTAGCTTTGGAACTGATGCTCTTGGTTGTGGGTTCTTGCTGGTTTGGATAACTGTGATGTTAAGTGTGGAGTCAAGGTTAGATCTCTTGGTGTTCCACAAGAAATGGCCATGCTATTGTGATCAGATTTTATATGGAAATTGTTGTCAGATTCTATATGTAAATTGTTGTCAGATTTTATATGTAAATTGTTGTCGGGTTTTATATGTAAACTGTTGTCAGTTTCAGATTGTAGGAAACCTGAAATCAGCTGTTGTCATGGTTAATTTGTATCAACGTTAGCTCTATTAATTTGATTCCAGAGGCAACTATCCAAACAACATTTGGAATTTGATTCTGAGAAATAGATTCTATACACAGTCAAACACAAATTTTGGAAATGAAACGATTTCCAGCTGATTCAATTCCGAACAAATGAATTCTAACCATTTCATAGAAACTGATTCCATGAAACTGATTCAATTTGGACCATCCAAACAGGCCCTTAATATAATCTAACCATTGACTAAGCATAGCTTCAATAGGAGCAATAGGAATTTTAGCAATAGTAGCAAACAAGACACGCAATTCATCATTATGGACAGGTCTAGTGTCTTGTCTAGGGAAACAAGTCATAGCAAGCCACCTTTGTCACAGCTTTAGAGTTGGGTTGTGAATGTCACTAGTCCTAAGCCACAGCGGTAGAGTTAGGTTGTGAATGTCACTAGTCCTAAGACGTTCACAAGAAAACTCCCCCAAAATCCTTTGCCAAAAACAACCCTTTTCAAAATCTGTGGTAGCACCCTTTAAGTTAGTGTTGCAATAATATCTCAACTTAAGAATGATGCTAAGATCTTTCCAAGTGAGACGATATTCTTTCCCAAACAAGCGGAAAAGTACCCCGTTGTTATCTTTTAACAAAGTGCACAAAAACTAGATAGTGAGGAGGCATGAACCCACTTCAGTGATGTGTGCAAATTCGGTCCAACCTAAAGCTTTCCAAATAGAAAGGAACTCAAAGTCTATACCTATAGTGGAGAGTAGGTCATCGTCGTATGCCCTGGTGTGGACGAAACTGCGGTGTACCTCATTGGTTCATGCTTGATGGAGAGTTTCATGCTCGAGCTACCGTGTGAACGGCGTGAACTCAAACGCATCACTCGCTGCATCAACGCCTTAGCTTTCTTCATCTGCACCACTTAAGCAAAAACACAAGAACAACACGAACATGGGTTATGGGTTAGCAAATAAAATCTACCGCCCATGTTGATCTTGCCAAGCTTTGTAAAGGACTTGAACAATCTAAAAACAAAGTAAACTAAAAAGGGAAATCTTTTTGGTGGTTTCTAGAATAGTAACTTTGGAGAAACAAAGTGAGAGTGAGTGAAGGGGGGAGTGAAATGAGAATTGAACTTTAGATGGCCAAACACTCTCCCCCGGACACTCAATTTATAGGAAAAATTCCTAACGGTCGAAAATGGCTAGTGGGGAGCCAAATCCAATCGTTGGAAAAAGGCCAAGGTTGGTGGGGCCCACACCCATTCTGCCGAACATGGGTGTTAGGTCGACCATGGGTGGCTCGCACTAGTCCCCCACTTTGGCCCATAACTCCCTAAGAACTATATTTTCTGAACTGCAGGCATTAGGTCCAAAGTTTCGATAAAATTTTGCTCAGAAAATATTTTCTCAAAGTTGGAAACCAAAAACCGTTTTTTTATTTTATTTTATTAAAGAAAGGAAAAGGTTGGAATAAACTCCAACATGCATGTGTGAAATCCAAATATGCAAATGCAGAGACAAATTTGAAAAATCCAAAAGTTGGAAAATACAAATGTGCAAAAATTTGAAGAAATCAAATATGAGATAAATACCAATTTACCTTTGGCAAGGGCTCACCAATTTTGAAAGTCCGACGAGTGAGACTTTTCTCCATCATGTTTAGCTTGATGTCGCTGCGTCCGGTCCTGTAGAAGTGGACACTAATGGCTGCACTTCCTTCACTCACAACACCTTTTTCATCTTTGGTGTGATCGGTAGCTTCTTGGAATTAATAGGTTGTGGCTTTGCCCACAGTCCTGGCCTCGCCGTAGGTGGGTTCTTCTTCTCGAAACTGTATGGCATCTCCTTAGCCATGATCTTCTTCATTTACAGAATGAGGCTATCCTTCTTCGAGGGTGTTACTTCGACCTCTTGAATATTCTTTGGGTTTGGCCCATACTTGATCTTGATCATTGAACAATGCTCTCTCCTTGGCCAAAAATCAAACTTCCCCTCCGTCCCATTGATGAGTGTTGACTTTTGCTAAGCCATATTAATAAATCATTCCCGGCACGGGGCCAGAAACGGTTCACTAATATGTCCCAGAGTCAAGTAGGTAAAATCCGCAAGCGCACGGAGAATACCGCTGTAGCATTTCACCCGGAAGTATTCAGGGTATCGTATTTGTTTATCCCAAAGGAAGGGTATGATCAAGAAGCGTTACTAACATATAAGATCATGTTGACAATTAGCAAGGATATCTAACCAAGACAGGCGGGTATATGATAATAACCGGGTAGTGTGACACACAGAGAAGATTCCTACCAAATAAATAAAGTCTAGTGGAGGAAAGACTAGGCTAAGCTACTCCTACTATACATTCCTATACAGTTGCATAGCCTAAGTAGAATACATACAGACCCACACTCAGGTTCAGCAGTCAATAGTATAGCACTTCAGGCACGGACTTACCCCTGCATCCACAGGCGACTTCCGCCAAGAGCCTACGCACTAGCCTAGCGGGGAGGATTTCAAAGGACGGACAGGGCTGTCACCACCTGCCGCCTACCTCAACGAACCAGTAGACTAACGAATAATTGATGCAAATCAGTCACCCAAGTACCATACTTGCATGACCAAAGAGCACTCTGCCCCTCCGCGATTACTATTAACGAGGCAGAGTTACCGTACGAATACGATCACCAAACCCATGCTATACTTTATCAGCTAAAACTAAGCATAGAGACTATAACATATAAACTAGACTATAGTGACGGTATATAACTAGCATGACAATAGTAGTATAATAAATATAAACTACTATCACACAAGTAGACTATACTATCATATATATGGATCACAAAATCAAACAAGAAACTGATGACCCAAGCACAACTATATAGAAAAGATATATATATTGATAAGAGTAAAGTCTTACAAAAGGGAAAAGATACAAGAGCCATACCAATTCCAAGTGAAGACTTGGGACTAGAGAGCTCTAGACTCAGCCTAACTCCACTAAAACTCCAAGAACTACTACTAGCAAGAGAGAAATGCTTCTTGTGGCGTGGGGGATAGTGTGGTGTAGTTGAGCTTGTCGAAGACATCCTTCGGCATGACGCTCACACTTGCCCCAAGATCACATAAGGCATGGTCGAAGTTCTGTGTCCCGATCGAGCAGGTGATCGTGGGACACCCTGGATCTTTCTTCTTCTCAGGAAGTCGGTTGAGTATAGCAGCGCTACACTCTTCCGTCAGCTTGACAATTTCTGTGGTCGGTAGTGGGCGCTTGTTGCTGATAAGATCCTTGAGGTAGCGAGCGTACGTGGGTACTTGTATCGCATCCAGCAAGGGCACGTTGATGTGCAGCTTCTGGATTACCTCAACGAAGCGTGTGAACTGCTCGTCCACGGTGGGCTTCCTTCTTCTTTCGGGAAACGGCATGAGGTTCGTGTCATAGAACTCATGTGGGGCCGTTTTCCTGGGCGGCAGTTCTTCTTCTTCTGCCGGCTTCTCAGCTGATGTGTCCTTTCCTGCATGGTTAGGGTATGGCGGATCCCGAGTGGACTTACCTCCTCTCGTGGTAACCGCATTAACATTTTCTAAGGGGGTCTCGGGTTGCCCCGGGATTTTCCCCGACTCAGCAGTAGGAACAGCAGCAGCTAACTGAGCTAATTGGGTTTCTATCATTTTATTAAAGCTCAGCTGATTCTTGAGAGCAGAGGAAACACCCTCTATCTTAGTGTGGATGCTCTCAAGAGTCCTATCAGTGGTGGCAAGCTTTTTACTGATGTTATCATTAACCTTAGCTTGACCAAGCACAAGATCTTTCAAGGAGGGCTGATTATAACTGGAATTAAAACCAGAGAAGTTGCCAGAGTTACCTCCTTGGTAGTTGGGACGTGGTGGACCCCAACTTTGACCTCCTTGTGGACGGTAGCCGTTGTTGTTGTTGTTGCCCATGAACATTGCGTCCTCACGGGTCTCAGGGCAGTCATTGCCCGAGTGTCCCGTGTTGCCACAGACCTCGCAAGTCATACGAGCGTCTAGGGCTTTCACTTCTCCATTGGCTTGGTCGTCCATCTTCTTCATGAGAAGGTCAATCTTGGCGGCGAGCATGTCAACCTCCTTGACGGAGTGCATGCCTCGCTGGCGAGGTTGGAGGCGCTCTTCATTCCAACCTTGGTTGGACACCATCTTCTCGATCAAAGCTTTTGCCTTGCTTACAGTGAGCGAGAAGAAGGCTCCACCAGCAGCAGCGTCGAGGTGGTCGCGGGCCGACGGAGTAAGCCCGTTGTAGAAGTTCTGGATGATCAGCCAATCATCCATCCCGTGGTGGGGACATGCCAGGATGTACTCCTGGAGCCTCTCCCATGCCTCAGGAATCGACTCCTTCGACTCCTGCTGGAAGCTTGAGATTCTTCCGCGGAGGGCATTGGTCTTGCCCAGCGGGAAGAACTTTGCAAGGAACGCAGCTGAACACTTCTCCCAAGTGTTCACAGCTTCAGGGTTTGCGTAGAACCACTGTCTCGCTCTCCCAAGGAGAGAGAACGGGAACAGTCGAAGGCGAACAGCGTCGGGGGTGACGTCCTTCATTTTGAACGTGTTGCAAATCTCCAGGAATTGCTGGAGATGAGCACTAGCGTCCTCATTGGCTTTCCCACAGAATGGGCTAGCCTGCACCATGGTGATGAGACCGGTCTTGATCTCGAAGTTCGCATCTCCCACATTGCCAGCTGGTCCCGTAGGGATGTTGGCAGCGGGGGGAGCGGAGAACTCGCGGAGGGTCTTGTCGGCCATTTGCTCAGAGCTTGATGGTGCGGGAATGACAGGTTCGATTGGCCGAGTCTCCTTACGAGGAGGGGTGAGCCTGGCTCGTGTCCTTCTCAGGAGTGATTCAGGATCTTCAGTGAAGTTTGTCGGCAAGTCGAAACCAGTCATACACTACCCTGTTTTCATACAAAATGCAGAAAACAAAGCAAGGTTAGCCTGCCTAGGAGATAGCCTTAATAATTGCAACACTACTATATACATTAGTAATTTTTCTTAATCATACGCCTTCCCCGGCAACGGCGCCAGAAATGCTTGTTGACTTTTCCTAAGCCATATTAATAAATCATTCCCGGCACGGGGCCAGAAACGGTTCACTAATATGTCCCAGAGTCAAGTAGGTAAAATCCGCAAGCGCACGGAGAATACCGCTGTAGCATTTCACCCGGAAGTATTCAGGGTATCGTATTTGTTTATCCCAAAGGAAGGGTATGATCAAGAAGCGTTACTAACATATAAGATCATGTTGACAATTAGCAAGGATATCTAACCAAGACAGGCGGGTATATGATAATAACCGGGTAGTGTGACACACACAGAAGATTCCTACCAAATAAATAAAGTCTAGTGGAGGAAAGACTAGGCTAAGCTACTCCTACTATACATTCCTATACAGTTGCATAGCCTAAGTAGAATACATACAGACCCACACTCAGGTTCAGCAGTCAATAGTATAGCACTTTAGGCACGGACTTACCCCTGCATCCACAGGCGACTTCCGCCAAGAGCCTACGCACTAGCCTAGCGGGGAGGATTTCAAAGGACGGACAGGGCTGTCACCACCTGCCGCCTACCTCAACGAACCAGTAGACTAACGAATAATTGATGCAAATCAGTCACCCAAGTACCATACTTGCATGACCAAAGAGCACTCTGCCCCTCCGCGATTACTATTAACGAGGCAGAGTTACCGTACGAATACGATCACCAAACCCATGCTATACTTTATCAGCTAAAACTAAGCATAGAGACTATAACATATAAACTAGACTATAGTGACGGTATATAACTAGCATGACAATAGTAGTATAATAAATATAAACTACTATCACACAAGTAGACTATACTATCACATATATGGATCACAAAATCAAACAAGAAACTCATGACCCAAGCACAACTATATAGAAAAGATATATATATTGATAAGAGTAAAGTCTTACAAAAGGGAAAAGATACAAGAGCCATACCAATTCCAAGTGAAGACTTGGGACTAGAGAGCTCTAGACTCAGCCTAACTCCACTAAAACTCCAAGAACTACTACTAGCAAGAGAGAAATGCTTCTTGTGGTGTGTGTTGAGTGTGAAGGCACACCCTCCTATTTATAGCCTCAATAGGTCGGCAAGGGAGAGTAACCGCCACGGAAGGCATCTCAAACCGTCATCAGGAGTCGCGGAGGAGCCAACACGTGGAAGCCCAGGCGGAGAGGGCGCCCGGCTGGGTCGGCCGACCTGACCAGGTCGGCCGACCTGGGGGTGGCCCCTCCTGGCCTGTGCTTTCTCCAGGTGGCTGTCCTGTGGGCCCTGACGTTGGTTTGCGCGGTATTGCAGGGAGTTACGTCGGTTAAGTGCTGAAAATGGGCCCTTCAATCCGTGTGACGTCCATGTGGCACTCTCTGATTGGTCGAAAATGTGTTTTCTTGCCTTTTGAGGTGTTTCCTTCACATTTCCTCCTGCATGCACAAAGTTCTCCAAGTACAAGTGGAACTATATTATTGTGCTAAAGCATGCGTGTATGAAATGCCAAATTCTCCTTTATTTGAGTATAGTTGACGGTTGAAAATGGTACTTAACAGCCGTCAACAAACTCCCCCAAGCTTACCCTTTGCTCGTCCCGAAGCAAAGATAAACTTAAGTTGTTGATCAGGAGTTGCTACAATGTCCTACTCCTCAATAATACTATGCGCACAACAAAGTACTCTTCCTAGAATTAAATATATTGGCGCATAACTTACCCATTTACCTTGATCCATGGAGCTTTTACACCTCATTGTCTTGGGCGGTTGAGAGATAGAACAATTGCAGGGCACCAATCACTTGCTCTAGATTCCGCTATGTTGTTCCGGAGGTTTTCAAAAGATTTTGAAAATAAAAACCAAGTTCCTCAAATGATTCTCTCGGATCACTCAATATGTGTATGATTCCTCACCAAGGCAAAGTGTTGCCTATAATCTCCTACTTCTAAATAAGGCTTTATGTGGAGCTCAAGGTAGGGATATATGAGGCACTCATGTTCACATAATATTGCTATGTCAAAAGACCGGATCCAAGAAAAACATCAATTCAAACAATCTTGATCAAGATGTGCAAGTGTGTGGGAGAACGGAGGAATGGTGGATGGGAAGAAATAACTCCTTTTTGAATTTTCCTTCTCTCTTTTGGAGTTTCTAGGCTATGGCTATCTTTTGCTTGCTCTCTTTTTTGAGCATTTTTTTTTTCTTTTCTTTTTGCATAGCCATAGTCCTAGTTTGCAATGAATACTTTGAGAGAGGAATTTTGCAATGGATATATGGAGTGTTTCTTTGGATGGATGGATGGATAGTGGCTTTCTTCCGGTGTAGAAGAATAGCTCACGGTGGATATGGTGGATATGGTGGATGCTATCTTCTTGACTTAGAAGGATAGCTCATGGCGGTGGATGTGTGTATATGATCTTGATCAAGAAAGCATGAAAAGAGTTCTACTAGGGTCACAACAATTTTGACTAAGCTCAATGTGAAACAAGCAGCATATGTGTAAAGGTTTTCAAATGTAAACACTACATATGGCTGTGGTGGGAATTTCATCATTGAGGAACTTATCAATTTGTCATTTTGAAAAATAAAACTCCGGAATTCAAGCTTTACATTGAGCAAGATCATAGCAGCCCTATCTATCATATCATACCTCTCAACAACTTAGAACTAGAGAATGCATATGCTACCCACAAGATTCAAGTTCAAGGCAAGATTTACCAACAAACCTAACTCTTGAGAGAGTACTAAGTTGTAAACTAGCTTTAGAGAGGAATAAAGGACAGAGCAACTATTCATCATCTCAACATAGGAAAATTATACACATTCATACCGCGCATGAAAAAGGGAAATATTTTTGTTCTTTTTATGTTTTGCAAATTTTTATGGATTTTCAGATTTAGCAAATGCAAGAAATAAAGAGAAGGGGAAAGATACAAGTTACCGTGAGAAGGGAGGTCCTCCCCCAAGCTTGTTCTTGCTCATATCTGCTGGTTCGGGTCGTAGCCTTGGGAGCGGAAGAAGGCATCCCAATTGCTCCGATTCTGAGCCATCATCGCGTTCAGCTGGCGGAATTGGTTGTCGCTGAAATTCTGCCATTGCTGGGTGTCGGCGACATGTTGCGTGAGAGTTTGTTGCATGCTCTCGGTGCGCAAATCAATGTCGTTCACCCTCCTTGTCAACTCGGCCATCCCATAGTTGAGTTCACGGAACCCACGGGATGAGAATGACCGAGTGGCAAAGGATGGCGGTCCGCTTGAACATGATGACGTCTGCATGGGGTAATCGTACTGAGATTCCCATGCTCCGGCCTGCCATGTTGATGCACCCGCCTCGTCCTGTGGCGGGGGCTGCTCCCATACCGGATCTCCGGTCGGAGTGTGAAACTCCGGTGTAGGCTCCATATGCCTACGGGAACGTGTCGGTCGCCCTGAAACACTATGCCTGCGAACTTCTCCCACTGGCTCAAGTGGGAGGGTTAGTGCCCGACAGTGATACAAACGAAGACCCGGGTTAGGTAACGGGAATTCATTTGTATACCCGGGAAAGTGATAGATCAAGGTATTATTTGGACCATGTTTCAAAGTATGTCCTTGCACAAAATAGTCCTCGCCTAGAAATTCTCTATCTACCGTCAAATATTCAACATGAACATTCTCAAGCAGACCACACTTCTGCGCAATGCGAGTAACTAAAGAGGTGCACTCAATTGGTCCTGTCAACTTTATATTGTCTAACCATTGATCAATCATGCATTCCGCGGGTGACACCCTAATTTTCTTAACCATGGCATAAAGTATTTTCAATTCATCTTGCCGGACAACCCTAATGTCACCTCGAGGAAACAAGGTCATAGCCAACCACACATGCATAAATCTAAGTGTAGGATTATGGATGGCACTTGTTCTAGGCTTGGGACCCCACTCGTTTCCGGAAATCTTTTTCCAAAAACTTTCTTTATGGAACCCCTTTAGCGCTTTATCTAAGTCTAGCCTACATTTAGGATTTAGACCTAGCATAGCATGAAGATCACCCCATGTGACCAAGCGCTCTTGCCCAAACAAGCGAAAAGAAATGCCTTCATCATACTTTCTAAGGGTGCATAAAAACTGCATAGTAAGCAAACGAGAACCCGGCTCATCTACTTCTACGAAATTTAGCCAACCCATAGTGCGAAAAATAGAGGCAAATTCTTCTCTCATACCTATTTTCTCGAGGAAGTCCGGATCGAAGCGTCGGGTGTGGGCGAATGGCCGTTCTCTCATGAGCGCGATGGCTTGGCCCTCGCGGTCGTCCTTGATGTCGAGATGCTCCTCGGTGATGAGCAAGGCCGGCCTTTCCTCCGGAATTTCAGCTTCGGGGTCACCATGCCCCGGATCTGGTGTGAGCTCGACGGAGGATGCTTGACTCGTGCTTGCACGAGTGCTTTTTCTCCGCTTGATTCCGGCGACTTGCTTCATTCGGTTGAACATGGCTGCACACAAGAACAAACACAAGACAAGAACAAAAACAAGATCGAACAAGTGTTCGGGTGAGCGTTAGTGAAAACGACAAACCCGAGCTTCTCCGAAATTGGTTTTCTTCTCACAACAACTTGCAAATGCACTAAAACAGAGGGGAAATATTTTTTTGGGTTTTTGGGGCTGTAGTAAAGTTGAAGAACACGAAATTTTGGGAGAGCAACAAGTGAGCAAAGGAGGGGAGTGAAAGATAATCTTGGAATGGTGAAGCTCCCCCTCCTGGGCGGTTTTTATGGCCAAGGAAGCAAGATGGCCGTTAGAAAGGGACAGACCAACGGCCATATAGCCGTTGGGAGAAAGGAGCACAGGAAAAGGTGGGGCCAGGGGGTCGGCCGACCCCACCAGGTCGGCCGACCTGGCAGGTGGGCCTCCTGGCAGCCCCCTTTATCCTATGTGTTCCCCAACGGCTAGGGGATTTGTCCCCTGCTGCCTTTTTGCTCAAAAAGCTCGACAAAAAAAATCTTTTCAAAATGGAAAGCCCAAAAACCTATTTTCTAAATTTTCAAAAATGCAAATGAGTTTTGAAAAATTCCAAGGTGGCTGGAAAAATTCAAAAGTGCAGAAATGCAGTGGTCGGGAAAAATCAAAATGTGGTGGAAAGCAAATATGCAATTAAAAGAGCAAATATGGATAACTACCGGTTTAACCTCCCGGCGAGGACTCACCTTTTAAAGTCCGACGAGCGGGACTTTTCTCCGACGTTCAGCTCGATGAAGCGTTGTCCGGTCCCGGAGATGAAGACACGGATGATGCTTCTTGTTTCGTTCGCCACACCTTCTTGGTCTTTGTTGCGGTCGGTGGCTTCTCGGGCTTCGGAGGCTGCGGTTTTGCAGGCTTCACAGCCTGTTTCTTTGCAGACCTCGGAGGTTGCTGCCTTGGGAACTTCGGAGGCTGTTGCTTAATGTGTGACCTTTGCCTCCTTGCCTTCATCAGTTGTTGCTGTGCAGCCTTTTCCTTCTCAAGGAAGTTCTTCATGAATGTGATGAGGCTGTCCTTCTTTGGCGGAGTGACCTCCACTTCCTTGATGTTGCTTGGGTTCGGCCCGTACTTGATACGGATCATGTTGCACTGTTCTTTCCTTGGCCGAAAGTCAAACTTCTCCTCCTTGCCATTGATGTGGAAGCGGATTTCTCCGGCTCCTACATCGATGCGAGCATCCGCAGTGCTGAGAAATGGGCGTCCTAGGATGAGCGGTGTGCTCTTCCCGACGTCCATATCAAGCACTACGAAGTCGACGGGGATGAAGCAATCCCGGATTTTCACCGGAATATCTTCGGCAATCCCCGCCGGATAGCGGACCGTTGAATCGGCCAGCTGCAGCTGCATCGGCGTGGGGGATAGTGTGGTGTAGTTGAGCTTGTCGAAGACATCCTTCGGCATGACGCTCACACTTGCCCCAAGATCACATAAGGCATGGTCGAAGTTCTGTGTCCCGATCGAGCAGGTGATCGTGGGACACCCTGGATCTTTCTTCTTCTCAGGAAGTCGGTTGAGTATAGCAGCGCTACACTCTTCCGTCAGCTTGACAATTTCTGTGGTCGGTAGTGGGCGCTTGTTGCTGATAAGATCCTTGAGGTAGCGAGCGTACGTGGGTACTTGTATCGCATCCAGCAAGGGCACGTTGATGTGCAGCTTCTGGATTACCTCAACGAAGCGTGTGAACTGCTCGTCCACGGTGGGCTTCCTTCTTCTTTCGGGAAACGGCATGAGGTTCGTGTCATAGAACTCATGTGGGGCCGTTTTCCTGGGCGGCAGTTCTTCTTCTTCTGCCGGCTTCTCAGCTGATGTGTCCTTTCCTGCATGGTTAGGGTATGGCGGATCCCGAGTGGACTTACCTCCTCTCGTGGTAACCGCATTAACATTTTCTAAGGGGGTCTCGGGTTGCCCCGGGATTTTCCCCGACTCAGCAGTAGGAACAGCAGCAGCTAACTGAGCTAATTGGGTTTCTATCATTTTATTAAAGCTCAGCTGATTCTTGAGAGCAGAGGAAACACCCTCTATCTTAGTGTGGATGCTCTCAAGAGTCCTATCAGTGGTGGCAAGCTTTTTACTGATGTTATCATTAACCTTAGCTTGACCAAGCACAAGATCTTTCAAGGAGGGCTGATTATAACTGGAATTAAAACCAGAGAAGTTGCCAGAGTTACCTCCTTGGTAGTTGGGACGTGGTGGACCCCAACTTTGACCTCCTTGTGGACGGTAGCCGTTGTTGTTGTTGTTGCCCATGAACATTGCGTCCTCACGGGTCTCAGGGCAGTCATTGCCCGAGTGTCCCGTGTTGCCACAGACCTCGCAAGTCATACGAGCGTCTAGGGCTTTCACTTCTCCATTGGCTTGGTCGTCCATCTTCTTCATGAGAAGGTCAATCTTGGCGGCGAGCATGTCAACCTCCTTGACGGAGTGCATGCCTCGCTGGCGAGGTTGGAAGCGCTCTTCATTCCAACCTTGGTTGGACACCATCTTCTCGATCAAAGCTTTTGCCTTGCTTACAGTGAGCGAGAAGAAGGCTCCACCAGCAGCAGCGTCGAGGTGGTCGCGGGCCGACGGAGTAAGCCCGTTGTAGAAGTTCTGGATGATCAGCCAATCATCCATCCCGTGGTGGGGACATGCCAGGATGTACTCCTGGAGCCTCTCCCATGCCTCAGGAATCGACTCCTTCGACTCCTGCTGGAAGCTTGAGATTCTTCCGCGGAGGGCATTGGTCTTGCCCAGCGGGAAGAACTTTGCAAGGAACGCAGCTGAACACTTCTCCCAAGTGTTCACAGCTTCAGGGTTTGCGTAGAACCACTGTCTCGCTCTCCCAAGGAGAGAGAACGGGAACAGTCGAAGGCGAACAGCGTCGGGGGTGACGTCCTTCATTTTGAACGTGTTGCAAATCTCCAGGAATTGCTGGAGATGAGCACTAGCGTCCTCATTGGCTTTCCCACAGAATGGGCTAGCCTGCACCATGGTGATGAGACCGGTCTTGATCTCGAAGTTCGCATCTCCCACATTGCCAGCTGGTCCCGTAGGGATGTTGGCAGCGGGGGGAGCGGAGAACTCGCGGAGGGTCTTGTCGGCCATTTGCTCAGAGCTTGATGGTGCGGGAATGACAGGTTCGATTGGCCGAGTCTCCTTACGAGGAGGGGTGAGCCTGGCTCGTGTCCTTCTCAGGAGTGATTCAGGATCTTCAGTGAAGTTTGTCGGCAAGTCGAAACCAGTCATACACTACCCTGTTTTCATACAAAATGCAGAAAACAAAGCAAGGTTAGCCTGCCTAGGAGATAGCCTTAATAATTGCAACACTACTATATACATTAGTAATTTTTCTTAATCATACGCCTTCCCCGGCAACGGCGCCAGAAATGCTTGTTGACTTTTCCTAAGCCATATTAATAAATCATTCCCGGCACGGGGCCAGAAACGGTTCACTAATATGTCCCAGAGTCAAGTAGGTAAAATCCGCAAGCGCACGGAGAATACCGCTGTAGCATTTCACCCGAAAGTATTCAGGGTATCGTATTTGTTTATCCCAAAGGAAGGGTATGATCAAGAAGCGTTACTAACATATAAGATCATGTTGACAATTAGCAAGGATATCTAACCAAGACAGGCGGGTATATGATAATAACCGGGTAGTGTGACACACACAGAAGATTCCTACCAAATAAATAAAGTCTAGTGGAGGAAAGACTAGGCTAAGCTACTCCTACTATACATTCCTATACAGTTGCATAGCCTAAGTAGAATACATACAGACCCACACTCAGGTTCAGCAGTCAATAGTATAGCACTTTAGGCACGGACTTACCCCTGCATCCACAGGCGACTTCCGCCAAGAGCCTACGCACTAGCCTAGCGGGGAGGATTTCAAAGGACGGACAGGGCTGTCACCACCTGCCGCCTACCTCAACGAACCAGTAGACTAACGAATAATTGATGCAAATCAGTCACCCAAGTACCATACTTGCATGACCAAAGAGCACTCTGCCCCTCCGCGATTACTATTAACGAGGCAGAGTTACCGTACGAATACGATCACCAAACCCATGCTATACTTTATCAGCTAAAACTAAGCATAGAGACTATAACATATAAACTAGACTATAGTGACGGTATATAACTAGCATGACAATAGTAGTATAATAAATATAAACTACTATCACACAAGTAGACTATACTATCACATATATGGATCACAAAATCAAACAAGAAACTCATGACCCAAGCACAACTATATAGAAAAGATATATATATTGATAAGAGTAAAGTCTTACAAAAGGGAAAAGATACAAGAGCCATACCAATTCCAAGTGAAGACTTGGGACTAGAGAGCTCTAGACTCAGCCTAACTCCACTAAAACTCCAAGAACTACTACTAGCAAGAGAGAAATGCTTCTTGTGGTGTGTGTTGAGTGTGAAGGCACACCCTCCTATTTATAGCCTCAATAGGTCGGCAAGGGAGAGTAACCGCCACGGAAGGCATCTCAAACCGTCATCAGGAGTCGCGGAGGAGCCAACACGTGGAAGCCCAGGCGGAGAGGGCGCCCGGCTGGGTCGGCCGACCTGACCAGGTCGGCCGACCTGGGGGTGGCCCCTCCTGGCCTGTGCTTTCTCCAGGTGGCTGTCCTGTGGGCCCTGACGTTGGTTTGCGCGGTATTGCAGGGAGTTACGTCGGTTAAGTGCTGAAAATGGGCCCTTCAATCCGTGTGACGTCCATGTGGCACTCTCTGATTGGTCGAAAATGTGTTTTCTTGCCTTTTGAGGTGTTTCCTTCACATTTCCTCCTGCATGCACAAAGTTCTCCAAGTACAAGTGGAACTATATTATTGTGCTAAAGCATGCGTGTATGAAATGCCAAATTCTCCTTTATTTGAGTATAGTTGACGGTTGAAAATGGTACTTAACAGCCGTCAACAAACTCCCCCAAGCTTACCCTTTGCTCGTCCCGAAGCAAAGATAAACTTAAGTTGTTGATCAGGAGTTGCTACAATGTCCTACTCCTCAATAATACTATGCGCACAACAAAGTACTCTTCCTAGAATTAAATATATTGGCGCATAACTTACCCATTTACCTTGATCCATGGAGCTTTTACACCTCATTGTCTTGGGCGGTTGAGAGATAGAACAATTGCAGGGCACCAATCACTTGCTCTAGATTCCGCTATGTTGTTCCGGAGGTTTTCAAAAGATTTTGAAAATAAAAACCAAGTTCCTCAAATGATTCTCTCGGATCACTCAATATGTGTATGATTCCTCACCAAGGCAAAGTGTTGCCTATAATCTCCTACTTCTAAATAAGGCTTTATGTGGAGCTCAAGGTAGGGATATATGAGGCACTCATGTTCACATAATATTGCTATGTCAAAAGACCGGATCCAAGAAAAACATCAATTCAAACAATCTTGATCAAGATGTGCAAGTGTGTGGGAGAACGGAGGAATGGTGGATGGGAAGAAATAACTCCTTTTTGAATTTTCCTTCTCTCTTTTGGAGTTTCTAGGCTATGGCTATCTTTTGCTTGCTCTCTTTTTTGAGCATTTTTTTTTTCTTTTCTTTTTGCATAGCCATAGTCCTAGTTTGCAATGAATACTTTGAGAGAGGAATTTTGCAATGGATATATGGAGTGTTTCTTTGGATGGATGGATGGATAGTGGCTTTCTTCCGGTGTAGAAGAATAGCTCACGGTGGATATGGTGGATATGGTGGATGCTATCTTCTTGACTTAGAAGGATAGCTCATGGCGGTGGATGTGTGTATATGATCTTGATCAAGAAAGCATGAAAAGAGTTCTACTAGGGTCACAACAATTTTGACTAAGCTCAATGTGAAACAAGCAGCATATGTGTAAAGGTTTTCAAATGTAAACACTACATATGGCTGTGGTGGGAATTTCATCATTGAGGAACTTATCAATTTGTCATTTTGAAAAATAAAACTCCGGAATTCAAGCTTTACATTGAGCAAGATCATAGCAGCCCTATCTATCATATCATACCTCTCAACAACTTAGAACTAGAGAATGCATATGCTACCCACAAGATTCAAGTTCAAGGCAAGATTTACCAACAAACCTAACTCTTGAGAGAGTACTAAGTTGTAAACTAGCTTTAGAGAGGAATAAAGGACAGAGCAACTATTCATCATCTCAACATAGGAAAATTATACACATTCATACCGCGCATGAAAAAGGGAAATATTTTTGTTCTTTTTATGTTTTGCAAATTTTTATGGATTTTCAGATTTAGCAAATGCAAGAAATAAAGAGAAGGGGAAAGATACAAGTTACCGTGAGAAGGGAGGTCCTCCCCCAAGCTTGTTCTTGCTCATATCTGCTGGTTCGGGTCGTAGCCTTGGGAGCGGAAGAAGGCATCCCAATTGCTCCGATTCTGAGCCATCATCGCGTTCAGCTGGCGGAATTGGTTGTCGCTGAAATTCTGCCATTGCTGGGTGTCGGCGACATGTTGCGTGAGAGTTTGTTGCATGCTCTCGGTGCGCAAATCAATGTCGTTCACCCTCCTTGTCAACTCGGCCATCCCATAGTTGAGTTCACGGAACCCACGGGATGAGAATGACCGAGTGGCAAAGGATGGCGGTCCGCTTGAACATGATGACGTCTGCATGGGGTAATCGTACTGAGATTCCCATGCTCCGGCCTGCCATGTTGATGCACCCGCCTCGTCCTGTGGCGGGGGCTGCTCCCATACCGGATCTCCGGTCGGAGTGTGAAACTCCGGTGTAGGCTCCATATGCCTACGGGAACGTGTCGGTCGCCCTGAAACACTATGCCTGCGAACTTCTCCCACTGGCTCAAGTGGGAGGGTTAGTGCCCGACAGTGATACAAACGAAGACCCGGGTTAGGTAACGGGAATTCATTTGTATACCCGGGAAAGTGATAGATCAAGGTATTATTTGGACCATGTTTCAAAGTATGTCCTTGCACAAAATAGTCCTCGCCTAGAAATTCTCTATCTACCGTCAAATATTCAACATGAACATTCTCAAGCAGACCACACTTCTGCGCAATGCGAGTAACTAAAGAGGTGCACTCAATTGGTCCTGTCAACTTTATATTGTCTAACCATTGATCAATCATGCATTCCGCGGGTGACACCCTAATTTTCTTAACCATGGCATAAAGTATTTTCAATTCATCTTGCCGGACAACCCTAATGTCACCTCGAGGAAACAAGGTCATAGCCAACCACACATGCATAAATCTAAGTGTAGGATTATGGATGGCACTTGTTCTAGGCTTGGGACCCCACTCGTTTCCGGAAATCTTTTTCCAAAAACTTTCTTTATGGAACCCCTTTAGCGCTTTATCTAAGTCTAGCCTACATTTAGGATTTAGACCTAGCATAGCATGAAGATCACCCCATGTGACCAAGCGCTCTTGCCCAAACAAGCGAAAAGAAATGCCTTCATCATACTTTCTAAGGGTGCATAAAAACTGCATAGTAAGCAAACGAGAACCCGGCTCATCTACTTCTACGAAATTTAGCCAACCCATAGTGCGAAAAATAGAGGCAAATTCTTCTCTCATACCTATTTTCTCGAGGAAGTCCGGATCGAAGCGTCGGGTGTGGGCGAATGGCCGTTCTCTCATGAGCGCGATGGCTTGGCCCTCGCGGTCGTCCTTGATGTCGAGATGCTCCTCGGTGATGAGCAAGGCCGGCCTTTCCTCCGGAATTTCAGCTTCGGGGTCACCATGCCCCGGATCTGGTGTGAGCTCGACGGAGGATGCTTGACTCGTGCTTGCACGAGTGCTTTTTCTCCGCTTGATTCCGGCGACTTGCTTCATTCGGTTGAACATGGCTGCACACAAGAACAAACACAAGACAAGAACAAAAACAAGATCGAACAAGTGTTCGGGTGAGCGTTAGTGAAAACGACAAACCCGAGCTTCTCCGAAATTGGTTTTCTTCTCACAACAACTTGCAAATGCACTAAAACAGAGGGGAAATATTTTTTTGGGTTTTTGGGGCTGTAGTAAAGTTGAAGAACACGAAATTTTGGGAGAGCAACAAGTGAGCAAAGGAGGGGAGTGAAAGATAATCTTGGAATGGTGAAGCTCCCCCTCCTGGGCGGTTTTTATGGCCAAGGAAGCAAGATGGCCGTTAGAAAGGGACAGACCAACGGCCATATAGCCGTTGGGAGAAAGGAGCACAGGAAAAGGTGGGGCCAGGGGGTCGGCCGACCCCACCAGGTCGGCCGACCTGGCAGGTGGGCCTCCTGGCAGCCCCCTTTATCCTATGTGTTCCCCAACGGCTAGGGGATTTGTCCCCTGCTGCCTTTTTGCTCAAAAAGCTCGACAAAAAAAATCTTTTCAAAATGGAAAGCCCAAAAACCTATTTTCTAAATTTTCAAAAATGCAAATGAGTTTTGAAAAATTCCAAGGTGGCTGGAAAAATTCAAAAGTGCAGAAATGCAGTGGTCGGGAAAAATCAAAATGTGGTGGAAAGCAAATATGCAATTAAAAGAGCAAATATGGATAACTACCGGTTTAACCTCCCGGCGAGGACTCACCTTTTAAAGTCCGACGAGCGGGACTTTTCTCCGACGTTCAGCTCGATGAAGCGTTGTCCGGTCCCGGAGATGAAGACACGGATGATGCTTCTTGTTTCGTTCGCCACACCTTCTTGGTCTTTGTTGCGGTCGGTGGCTTCTCGGGCTTCGGAGGCTGCGGTTTTGCAGGCTTCACAGCCTGTTTCTTTGCAGACCTCGGAGGTTGCTGCCTTGGGAACTTCGGAGGCTGTTGCTTAATGTGTGACCTTTGCCTCCTTGCCTTCATCAGTTGTTGCTGTGCAGCCTTTTCCTTCTCAAGGAAGTTCTTCATGAATGTGATGAGGCTGTCCTTCTTTGGCGGAGTGACCTCCACTTCCTTGATGTTGCTTGGGTTCGGCCCGTACTTGATACGGATCATGTTGCACTGTTCTTTCCTTGGCCGAAAGTCAAACTTCTCCTCCTTGCCATTGATGTGGAAGCGGATTTCTCCGGCTCCTACATCGATGCGAGCATCCGCAGTGCTGAGAAATGGGCGTCCTAGGATGAGCGGTGTGCTCTTCCCGACGTCCATATCAAGCACTACGAAGTCGACGGGGATGAAGCAATCCCGGATTTTCACCGGAATATCTTCGGCAATCCCCGCCGGATAGCGGACCGTTGAATCGGCCAGCTGCAGCTGCATCGGCGTGGGGGATAGTGTGGTGTAGTTGAGCTTGTCGAAGACATCCTGCGGCATGACGCTCACACTTGGTGGCGGGAGGGACTAGTACTTCAGCGGGAGCGGTCCAACGAGGAGTAGGGGAAGGAGCCATCCTTATGAGATGTCAAGAAAAAATTATAAGCCATCTCTTACTCTACTCCTTACTATGATGCTTTACATTTCGCATTCACATGCTGTGCTACTCATGCTTGTGTGCTCTAGTCTTTATCTTGTAGCTTTGCATGAGTAGGCTCCTTTGCTACCTTGTTGTTTGCTTTCGCGTGTCTTTATTACTAGCTTGCATAGGAGTTGTATTGCCTTGTGTGATCCACTAGTATGCTTTGTTGTTGTTCCTTTCATAGGACCATTATCTTGCTAGTGTGATCTTCACTAGAGTTGTTATAGGAGTTGATTGAGTGTTCAGTTTTAGAAATTGGCGAATTTGGTGCATATAGCGAGTTCCCGATTCACTCCCCCCCCCCTGCCCCCCCCCCCTCGGTCACTCAGTCCTCTCAAATTTTCAGCCAAGGTGAAGCCGGTCATGCACTATCCTGTTTTCACATAGAAGGAGAAAACAAACAAGTTTAGCATGTTTGGGTGAATGCCAAATAATCTTCTATGCAAGAATAGAGCAAAGGTAATTCTTCTGATCAATTTCCTTCCCCGGCAACAGTGCCAGAAATGCTTGTTGGCATTTCTAAGCATCGTCACTAAGTTGCCTTAGCAACGAAGTCTAGAAATATATATTGGTAATCTTTAACAAATGCAGAGAGTCCGCAAGCGCACGGAGAATACTGTTATAGCATTTCACCTGAAAGTATTCAGGGTATCATATTTATTTTATCCTAAAGAAAGGTATGGGATTTGATCAGAGTAATTACTATGCTCTAAACATTGCACATTGGATTATAAGATAAAGTCCTCACATGGGTAAGAATAATAATAAATATGGCTAGTGGACACACAGATAGCATACTTAAGATAAATAAATACTAGTCTAGTGGAGAAGGACAAAGAAAGATCTATGTTCCTATGTTGCTTTTATATAGTTACATAGTCTACATTATATATTATTATATAGATGCAAAGACAATGCAAGACAATCAGATCATCACACCCTGGGCATCATGTTTTTCCCTGCATCCAAAGTATGATTCCGACCAAGAGCCTATTGCATAGCCGAACGTGGGGGATTTCAAAGGACAGATAGGGTTGTCACCACCTACTGCCTATCCCTAGCAATCCGTGGGCTACACGACAAATAATGCATTCTACTGATCTATGCACCACGCTTACATCTCTAGAACAGTACCTCTAAACCGCTAGCGATGGATCAGAAAAGGAATAATCACATTTAAGTGAACGCTAAGCACGTGGAAATGATATAAGTCAAACATTAGTCATGCATCATTATAATGATATAAATTAAGATTATAGTAGGGGCTTATGTCTAACATGGTAGTATAGTATAACTACATTACTAACATGCAAGCATAATAACCACATACATGAATGGATCATATAATCAAACAAGAAACACATGACCCAAGCATAACTATATAGAAAGATTAAATATATTTAATAGAACAAAGTCTTTTAAAAGGAGAAAGATACAAGAGCCATACCACAACTCCAAGAAAACTTGGGAACTGAAGAAGACTATTCTAAGCATAACTCAACTAAAACTAGAGAGAAACTCGAAATGACAAAGTGGGTAATGCTTCTTGGGGTGTGTGTGTGTGTGTGTGTGTGTGTGTGTGTGTGTGTGTGTGTTAGTGTGTGTTGGAGTGAGGCCTCTCCCTTCTATTTATAGGGCCCAAAGGTGGTCCCTGGAGTTGATAACTGCCATCTAACCCGCACAACCGTCATTGGGGAGCCACCAGGAGCCAGCACGTGGCAGCCATGCACCAAGGGGGCCACTCCCTGTTTGGCCGAACACCCCTGTTCAAGTGAACAGGAGAGGAGTCCCCTCGGGTGATGCCGCCTCTGGTACCCTGCCAGGTGGATCCCATTTCCCAGTGACATTATAAAGTCGGTTGTTGAGGCGGTATGCTTCTGTAGGTAGGCCAGTTAATCCGTGGGAGTCCCTGTTGGCACGTTGTGATTGGTAGGAGTTGTGTTTCTTTGCCACATAGGTGTATTTCCTCCTCCATTTCATTATTTCTCCTGCATATGAGTATTTCTCCAAGCACTAGTGGATATTTATGATTTCTAACTAATATGCATGGTGGGAATGCACAATCTTCCTTTATTTTGAGTAATATTGATGGTCAGAAATTGTATTTAATGACCGTCAACACATGCCAATGTGATTAAATAGTTAATAAGGCTGACAAAGAGACAATCATGATAAATATACTAGTTGTTCGAGTAATTGGCCGAGCTATCACAAGGATGACACGTATCACGCCTTGAGCTTAACTCATATTGTGAGGCAAAGGGGTCTGTGTATGTGTAAATGAAAGGTTCAGCAGATATGATCTTTATGCGTGCAAGGGAGTCAAATTGTGCTGCTAGGTACCGCTATTCATTTATTATTTGAAAAAATTGTTTTCATATAATCGCCTTGTGCATGTGAACCTAACGGGTCACACACTTAATGGGTTGGAAAGTCGTTTAAACTTGCCAATGTGATTGTCTCTAGTGCAAGTGGGAGATTGTTAAAGATATGCCTAAGAGACAATATAGTTTTGATCCTTATATGAGGGCAATACGGATATTAACCCATGAGGGATTAAACCATTAATAGGCCAAACTAAGGAGTTCCATTAGCGGGGTCTATATAAGTGGAGGACGGGCATAGGGCACAATACTCTAATTTAGTCTAAAACCCTAGTCGTTGCTTCCACCTCTCTCTCTCTCTCTCTCTCTCTCTCTCTCTCTCTCTCTCTCTCCATGAAATCCTAGGTCGTGCCACCGGTGCTAGCACACCACGCACGATCGTTCAACCCCGTATGTGTGGATACTGCGAGGAGGCACTGCTGTTGTGGGGCTGTTCAGCTGGACGAAGAGGTAACATTTGCTATAAATGACTACATCTCCTACACTGATGTGTGTCTAGTGGTAATGATCCATGATATCCTCTTGCAAGGTATTCTGGTTGAACAATAGAAATGATTTATACCTATCGTAGCCTACTCATTCCCCAATAGTCATACTGCATTCTTGTGATACCCATTTGAATCATTTCTATTTAGCAAACATGATGAGCACAAAATTTTAGCTAAAGTGAAACATGAAATTATAAAATTCCCACCTAATTTGAATTATTTGAAGTCAAATAAAATCCCTGCAAACAAGGCTACGAAGAAAATTAAAAGTTTTCTATACAACTTAGGCCAAGTAATTATATAATTATTATGAAAATGATAAAATAGAATTTTAGAGCATAAATGAGTATTTTATCTTATTTGGAAGTACCCCAAATAATTAACTTAAACCTAGAAACCTTTAGAATTTAAATTTTAATTCTAAAAAAATTATATCATTCCTGACCAAATGGACCCCATCAGAGCACCACAAATATCTCAAGGGACCTATGTGTAAAATCCCATCCCATTTGGAGGCTTGTAGGTATTTTAATTTAAATAAAACCGAACCAGGGACCAATTTGCAATGTTTTGAAAACTTGAAGGGCCCTAGTGCAAAATTCCCGTCGTCTTCCTTCTGCGCCAACGCCCGATCGAACCCGTGTGCGCCCATCGTCGCCTTTTTCGGGACTTGGAGCCGCACTCACCACGCCATCAACGTCCTGTACTGTTCGCCGTCCCGTCTGCTGCCTCCCCTGCCGCAGCACGCCGCTAGACGTCGCGCCGTCAGTTGCTTTCGCCCTGCCCAGCGCGCCTGCCATTGCCGTAGCAGGAGCTTGCTCTGATTCCTCATGCCCGACCGCTCCCCGTCACCCCGACGGCCTCAAAACCACGCGGGAAACCTTCTGGCAACCTGTTACACCCTGACCCGGCTCCTCTCGTTCCTTTAAACCCCGGCATTTCTCCGTCCTTCCTATTCCTGCCCACCGCTATTGCTGCCATTAACTGGGTTGAGTTCGAGCTCGAGCCACTGGCCTCCTCGTGCCTTCCCGTCCGAGATAACCCCACCAACAGCCGCGCCTCACTCTACATTCCCCTCCCGAGCAACCCCAAAACCGATCATGTCTTGAGCCTAGAGAATTTCGAAGAATTTCTGACGGCCATGTCCCTGATCCAATCAAGAGCCAGCTCGAAATTCTCGGTCTCTGGTTAGCCTCTGCGCTCCATTTCTTCTTCCCTGGTTGCGCAATCCCTCTACACATTGTGCTGACCCATTCTCTATTTCATTGCCAACCTTTTATCAAAGGAATTGACATTCTTGTCACCGCCGACGAAAACCGACGCCGCCTCGCCGACGAGCTCTAGGATCCAGCCCTCCTCAACGCAATACACTATGACGCCGGTCTTCACGATACTACCGTGAAGCTGTACAAAGAAACCGCACTCGATTTGCTGCCTTGTGGCAAGAACATGACGTAGCCGAACATCATCTTCCGCTGCCTATCGCCGCCGACCACCTTCCGGTGAGCCACTACCCTCGCGACCCCCGCCAACCGCTCCGTCTCGACGTGCTCGTCATCCTCCAGCACTCGCGGCGAAGTTCCGACGCACACAGTGCCCGGCGACGAGCCCTCCAGCGAGCTCTGCCCTCCTCCGGCGACGTCCTACTAGCACACTGACTGGCTGCTGATGCGCTGATGTGTCCGCTGATTTGGTGCCGATGCGGCACAAAACCTGTTATTAGATAAATAACAGAAAGTGCAGAAAATGATGAAACACTCTAAACATCAGAGTAAATAAAATACAAGTCCAATGGAGCCCAAATAAAATTTGTTAGTTTCATCTTGATCTTCTCTATTAAAGAAAAATGAAATTTAGATGTTCCTGTGCATGTAGATTTAATAATAATTTATCTTGTTAAAACACTAAGTAAATCACCAAAAAATCTAGATTCATCATTTAAATCTGATTTCTGACATGCATTGTTAAATCATGTTATTCTATCATCTTGATTTGTAGTTAGGTAAAATATGCATTATTTTATACTCTAGGATTTATTTAGCACTTTTGCTTATAAAACTTCTAGTAAATAAATCGCTAATGTCCAGGAGCTGAAACTTGGTGACAATAATGTTTATGCATGTGTCTGTTCATAATAAATCATTCATGTCCAGAACCACAAGTTTACTTTGTTAAATAAATTATTTGCTCTTATGACTACATTGACCCTACTTTTTAAATGTCTTAAGAAAATCTACACATAAAATCTTAACAACTAAACTAGCTTCTCTTATGCATATGGATTGAGAACATATTAATAAAGTTCTTATCACATGAACAGCACTGCATTTTGCATTTGTCATATCATTACATATTACGGTGTTATTTCGATACAGTTAACAAGTTGTTCATATATAGGTAACGATAGCAGGAACTAGATTTTTAGAAATATATTGACTCTGAGGAGCAAAAAACTGTAGTTACTAACACTAGTGTTGATCAAGGCAAGCCCCGGTTTGTATTCGCCTTTTACAAAGTTTTGCTAGTTTTAATATATCACTGCTAGTGTGTCTATATTTGATTGTTACATTAGGTTAATAGGAGTTGGTTGAAAATCCACTTTGCATGCTATCCAAATGACCTATGATACTGTTATATGAGTCTTGGTAGGATTCGGTACTGTGTTGCTATGCTTAGTAATTGAATAATATCGGTAGTTGATTATTCGTACTAAGAGAATGAACTTGATCACTAAATTTGAACTTAACAGAAATATGTTTACTTATGATATTGTGACCGGGCAGGGATGATGCATGGTAGGTTTGCAGCAACACATGGGTGTTGACTGTGGTAGCCCGGCCTTGTCAGTGAAGGATTGTCTCGTTGTTGGCCCCTTGATTAAGTGTTGAACAGTGCTGAATACATGCTAGTTTATGGGCACTAGTAAACCGATGTACCATTAAATTACTTGCAATGGGAACGGTTAAGGTGCATTGATCATTGACCCTTCTGCTGCTGGACGGGCGGTTCTTGCCACAAAGTACTGTTGGAAGAACGGCATGCCCATTCGATGTCACTGGACCTGATCTGAGGTGTAAGTTTTTATTGCGAAAGGTTGCCATATACGGCTCTCGGAGCGCATATGTGTCATGTATTTTGGGTTTTCCGAGCTAGTGTAAATCAATTGTAATTGTTGTCACTCGCAGTAATGAGTACCGCATGTTTATTGAGTCTTCACATAGCATACATGTTATATTATGAGATTGATTATATTGCTACTTGTTGATTATTATTGATACTGCTCTTATGTTATATTTATTACATGTTATGCTTTACTATTTATGATTTGTTACACTAAATTTATATTTCTGTTATATACAATAAAACTTGGCTAAATAATTTGATAGAACTATTAGGATGCTTAGTGCAAGTCTTTTAAAACAGCCATCCTATTAGAGCCAATGCATGTCTAGGTATTTTTGACGGGTAAGTCTTGCTGAGTAATCAGTACTCAGGCTTTATGCCACTGTTGTTTTTAGGTAATGTAGAGATAATTGCCTATTGATGTGATGTCTTGGGACATGCAAGTCCCTGACGGTTGGACTGCCCACTGGGAGTCTGACTTGCCGCCGTAGTGATGTTGGGTGTTGCTAGAGTAATGGTTCTCTGGGCATGAATCATTACTATCGTATCGTCGAGAGCTCATAGTACTTATCGTTATTTGCTTCCCTTGTTTTCAAACTATCTGAAATTGTATTATTCTGCTGCACTTTCACTACTCTAAATAATATAATAATTTGACTTTAAATTGGACCATTGTAGTATTATCAAGTGTCAGCGCTATCGGCACCTTTGGGATTCTGATCTTCTAGGAGGATTGCCTCAATTCTCGGGCGTGGCGTGCCACAAAGGTTGCCACCACACATTGCCATCTCTGTGTGAGCATATTAATTTTAGGTGGTTTGATTGATTTGGTAGAGCATCGTGTCCCCATCTTGCACATCAAAAAATACTGCTATGCAGTAGGTACATTCAAGAGCACCTATAGTGATAAATACAAGCTCAGCACTATGAAAGCACAACCCAAACAACAGGTTCATTGAACAAATCCCATAAGAGGCATACAAAACTGAATCAAAAGTAGAATTTAATCAGAGAATCTCTCAGCCAATTTAGTAAGACATTGGTGTAAATGGCGAAGGGAGTGATGATAGCTTAAAGGCGAACATTGTCGATGTTGTTGTAATGCAGCCTGACAGAGGTAATTGACTATTTTACCATACTGCCTACCCTTGATGGATGACACATATGTCCTATTGAATTAGTGAAACCACCTAAATCTTAAGTCTACATCATAAATCTAGGATAAATAAACTATTCAAGGGTTAATAGTAGATTGGTTTATGGAACCAAGAGGTTAAGTTAAAACCAAATAAAACAGTATTAGGGGTTAAGTGGACTCTCAACACACTTAGATAGTAAAATAAACTTCTTCCTCACCAAAAACTGATTTTAGGGGATTACTTACTGATTTTAGTGGAGAGATTCTTAGTAATTTACAAAAGATTCTTTAAAGCTATCAATAACTCCTTTTCTATTGAGAAATAAATCCTATTTTTGCAAGAAAATCTAGAAAGAAAATATAGTCAATGAAATAAAAATGGTCCAAAAATATTTTAAGCACGGTATGGGTGGGATCCTTTTTTGTAACTAGGGGCTTTTGCCCGCCCTAGTTTTGCTCTGAATTAGGTTCAAATTGGATCAATGTATAAAAAGCATGTTAAGAAAAAGTCAACCTTCAGGGTAAGACGATCCATGGGCATTCTGCTACGGAAAAATCTTCTCATGCAGGTCGAGAAAACCACCAAACCCCTGCCCCACCCATATGCAGCGGCACCATTGTCCATGTGAGATAACTATGACCTAGGTCGAGACTTAGAGCTGTGCTTTGACGTGATGATCATAATCCATAAATTCACTCTTGTTGGAGGTCGAATCCAGAATCTTGATGGTTTTACTAAGCCACCTCAACCACTAAGCTTACAAACCGTTGGCACAAAAAGCATGTTTAATATGAAGAGATGTTAGATTTGAGCATATTGTCTCAAATGGATGATCTGAAAACTGAGATATCACTTATGATAGGAGTAAGTTGAACCATCAGTTCAGTAAAATTCAACAAGTGCATTAAGTTCAAAAAAGCAGGATTTTAGACTTTTGCTCCTAGGCGCGCCTGATGCAGTCGGTGCGGGCACTACATATGGATGTCACGCAACCTCACTATGACCATCCATTTTCTTCACTGACCATTGAGTCCTCCAACATTGTTTCTATTTGAAAATACGTCTCTTAAGACAATTATTTTAGAAAAGGGATTATATTAAATTAATATTCCTGCCTCTGTATCGACCAATACATGTAGCATAAATTTATTACAACGAAGTAAAGGAGACTGCCATGACACCAAAGTATTTCAAACACAAAGTTTCTTTTCATTGATTTATATCACTAGAAAGTTATTTTATTTAAAATACGCCTCCCTTTATTTGGGAAGATCTCCATGGCCACTATTTCAAGCAACCTAGCAGCCTACTTCATCCATGGGCATTCCTCTTGCTTCAGAAGAAGGGTCCAAAGCCGAATCCTTTAGGTCCCTCTAAATAGCACATGTAAATAAGATGGAATTGGAGTCTTTTCAAAAACCACATCATTACGACTCAACCACATGGACCAACATAAGCTCGCAACCCCACTCCATATGAGTTTTTTCTTATTAAAAGCCATTCCTTCTAACCAACAGCAAACATATGTTGGAAGTCTTGTAGAAGTGGAAGATTAGATGCAAAAAAAGACCACACGCCAGATAATGCGAGCAAGAGAACAATCAAAGAATAAATGTTGGATACTCTCACTTAGATTATAGAAACAACATTTAACACTCTCGTTCTAGTTCCACCTAGCTAAATTATCTTTGGTTAATGCACCTTTATACAGATACCACAAAAAAACCTTGATCTTTAAGGGAACCTTAATTTTCCAAAGATTTATAGTATACTACAAAGCTTGTGTTGTGGATAGAGCTAAGTACATTGATTTCACTGGGAAGGAGACATATTGATGTAAAGCCCATCTAATTGAGTCACTATGGTCTGACAAAACTACATTCAATATAGATGACATTAATTGTTGCCAAGACACTATGTTTTGGCCCACAATTGCCTTTCTAAACCCAATATTAAGAGAGTTGGATGATAAAACTGCTCTAACTATCGCATTTTTTGATTTAACTATATTATAGAGGTTTGGGAACCTATCCATGAAACTAACCTGACCAGACCGCATATCTTCCATCACATCACAGAGATGGAAAGTCCTAAATCAGAAAATAATTCTTCTTAACCCCTAGAAAGTCGGTCCAAAAGTGTGAGTCTCCAGGAATGTGCTCGACCTAACTGTGACAGAGTCTTCGAGGATAGGTATTTATGAGTAAAAATTTGCTGCCAAATGACATCACTATTGATCAACTAGAAAAGCCATTTACTAGGTAAACATCTATTTTGAGTTTCTAAGTTTATTAAATTCCCATCCCCCCCTTGATCCTTGAGAGCATACAAAATACTCCACTTAGAATGATGATATATTTTTTCTTTATGAACCTCATTCTGCCAAAAGAAATGGGATCTATAATAGTCCAACTTATGCAGCACTCCTTTGGGAACCTCAACAAAGGAAGACATATACATTGGCAAGCTACTAAGCACCCAATTAATTAGAGTGAGACGACCTCCCACTGAAAGCATCTTACTTTTCCAGTAGCTAAGGTGCTTCGGGAATTGATCTAGAACGTGGTTCACATCTGAGTTTAGTAATCTCTGATGATGCATTGGAATCCCCAAATAACCAAATGGAAGGGCACCAAGATCATATCCAAAGATCTATGCATAATCCTATCGGAAATCAAGAGCTTGACCAAAACGGAATTATTCATTCTTATGGAAATTAATCTTGAGGCCAGACAGTTGTTCAAATGCGCTTAGAAAGAGTTTCACATTTCTGGCTTCCTCAAGACCATGTTCTAATAGGAGAATCGTATCATCCGCATATTGCAAAATGGAAATACCGTCATCGACAAGATGGGAAATCGTTCCTCTAAAAAGGTCATTTTCTTTCGCTCGATCAACTAAGATGGCAAGAAAGTGTACCGCTAATTAAACAGGATTGGAGATAGACGGTCTCCTTGCTTGACCCCTTTTTTTGTTTGGAAAAATGACCTATATCTTCATTATACTTTACCGTGACGCTCTCCTGTTCCATTATTTTGTGAATCCAATGACACCACTTAGGTGAGAACCCTTTTAGTTGAAGGACTTGTTGGAGGAAACACCATTTAACCTTATCATATGTTTTTCAAAGTCTAATTTGAGGACAACTGCACTATTCCTTTTCCTCTTGATTCCATACAAAGCCTCGTGCAAAACGAAGTGGCCCGGAATAAAAGTTTATTGCGAAGGAGAAATCACCATATCCACTATCTGAGCAATTTTGTTATTTAAAACCATAGTGAAGATTTAAAGCTGGCATTAAGAAGATAGATTGGTCAATATCATTGGATACACGTAGCATCTGTTTCACGTAACATGGTTATTAGTCCAAAGTTGAGGCTATGAAATGAGAAAGGTCTCCGAAGGGAAAGCATTAAACATGCCCACCAAGTCATCTTTAACCACTTCCCAAAAGAACTGGTAAAATTCAGCGGAGAAAGTCTTATTATGCTCATTTGAAACACGGCTTCTTTAATCTCCTTCTCTGAGAAGGGCACAATGAGAAATGCATTCTCCTGTTCTAAGAATTGAGGAACATCCTCCCCTAACACTCTCATCAACCTCAAATTCGTTAATTTCGAGAGGGCCAAACAACTTCTTATAATAATTAGTGATATAGCGTTTTAAATTATTATAGCCTACAATTGTTCCTTCTTCTTCCTCAAGTTGTAAAATCTGAGTTTTCCTATGTCGCCCATTGGCTAACGGCTGAAAATATTTTATATTATCATCTCCTTGCAACAACTTAGTTTCTTTGGAACGTTGTAACCAATACAGCTCTTCTTCCATAAGAAGTTTATTTAGCTCATGTCTCAAATGAATCTTAAGACGAGCTTCTGATGGCGATAACACAAAGCATTCAGCCTTCCTATTCCTATTTTTATTATGAGACACTATGTTTCTGGCCCAACCTCTCAAATAGCATCTAACCCTTCTAATTTTACATTTCCATCTAGATAAAGGAGAGGTGCCCCTATTTTCAGCATTCCATACATTAGCCACTTGGTCAAAAATGCCTTCTTCAAGGAACCATTCTAGCTCAAATCTGAAAAGTCTAGTGTTTCCTCTATGACTATGAGAGACAGAAGATAACAATACAGGAGTGTGTGGTCAGAAATTTCCTTAGTAAGAGCTTGCACAGAAACAAGAGGGAATTTTATCTCCCATTCCGTGCTCACTAAGATTCAGTCAAGTTTCTCATAAGTTGGAACATCTGCATAATTTTCCCAAGTAAACTTTCTCCCAGACAATTCCAACTCTCTAAGCAGGTTCAACGAATCAATGATAGTAGTGTTAAAAGTTTTGGCCAGTGACTATGGAACCTATCAGTGTTCTTCTCCGAGTCCTAATGTTGTTGAAGTCCCCTCCCACACATAGTGAAAGACATTGTAGACAGGTATCTTATTTTTTGTCATCGCTCGCGTCATCAAACATCTGCTGACGACTTCCAAGATAATGGATCGAGGGGCGAGATATGCTGTGGGGATCTGGGAGATCAATCTGCTTGTCAACTGTTTAATAGTATGAACCCTGTTGAATAGTATAGCATAGTATACTATAAATCTGAACACAGAGCTACTTGCATGTGGGCAATCCTCGGTCTCCTTGGTTTGGGGACTTAAAAACAAAGGCACGTCTCTGTGCATCCCACGCAGGGATCGAGGCCAGTTCAAGTTTGGGTGTTTCATTCTTCAAATTCAGTTTTCTTTTCGCTGGGTTCCTGATCTGAAATCACGGTAAATTTGCCACCCATGTGAAGGTGGTTTTATACAATATCTTAAGTTACTCTCTCAATTAAATTGTTGTTGCCGTTGACTTTTTTAAGTTATATTTAATTATATATTTTATTTAAAATTTTATAAAAATTATTATATATTTTTATAATTTATTTTATCACTAGAGAAATTAAAATATAACTTATAATTATATATATTTGAACTAATAGTTTGAATAAAATAAAGAGAAAATTGTCTGTGGGACACTAGAAAAATACGGATTTGGGCGCAGCACACCGCACGATCAGTATTTGGCTCCAGCACACTTCAAAATCATGGTATTTAGCTGTGGCGCACTATCTCAATTAAAATATTATTTTTGGCTACGAGAGAAGGTGAAAAGATCATTTTGCCCTTGGTTGGTTTAGATTTTCTTTTATTTTTCCTTTTTCCGTCTCCATTTCCTTCCTCCTCCTCGCCGGCGTCATCCGACCACGTCATCCGTGACAAGGCATCACGCCAGCCCATCCACCGCGGGGAGATCCATCCCATGACACACCGCATCCTCCTCCTCGATGCCGGCCCGTCCTTGTGCGACAGGTCGCGCACCCGGCGGCTCGGATCCCGGCCCCGACCCCCTGCTCCTTCCCGATCCGCGGCGCGCTCGACGGAGGCGGCCCGATTCGGAGGAGAAGGCGGCTGCAGCGGCACTCGATTCGCGAGCAGGCGGCTGATCCCGGCGGCAGGACCCCGATCCAGAGGCGGCGACGGCTCGGCAGCAAGACCCTGCGATGGCGCGCGTGACCCAGATCGACATAGCAGCGGCGACTCAGATCCCGGCGACACCGCGGGCGAGGAGCCGGCCGTGGAGCTAGAGCGGGAGCGGCGACCGCTACGGGAGAAGAAGGAGCGGACCTTGCCCATTTTATTTGGATCTCGGTGCTGTGGTGGAAGCTGTGATCCCCACCGATGCCAGCTCGTGGATCGGCGTCCTCTCCGGCTTGTGCACCGTCGTGGGCTACCTTCGTGGCAGCGAGGAAGGTTTGGCAGCGAGGACGACGGCGGTGACTGCGGGCGACGGCAGCGCCGGCGTGACCGAGGCGGTAGTCTGGCGGCGGCGGATGGGCACGAGCGAGGCTACACATGGGAGGAAGAAGAGCAGGGGCACTGGTGTCATTTTGAAAATTTTCTGTTCCCTCTCATACCTAAAAATAATCTCTACAACTTATTAATTGAGGCGCGGTCATCCACTTCGTGTTCACAAAGTTAGAGATTAAATCCAAGTCGATTTTATACCTTTCATATTAAGCACCGACTTTCAAAAACCATAACTCCCATGTCCGGAGTCCAAATGAAATAAACTCAGACTCTATCTCGTAGTTCTCAAAAAGTTATACAACTTTGGTATTCAATAGATTCACAGAAGTATTTATGTCTAAATATATAATATAAAAATATCTATTCTGATTCGGACTCCTCTACGCACGTCTTCTTGCGGTACCTATATCTATGGGCGGACCATGGGGTAGTCCTTATAGGCCTAGGACTACCCCAAATTCAAGGTAATTATGCACTGTAGCATACACTGTAGCAAACTATTTAGCACTGGTTTCCCACTGTATGACTACCTAAAGACTGTTTTAGACCATATGTCTATATCTCATAGCTCTGAAGTCCAAATAATATGATGCATATATGTTCCGGAAAGCTCTCGACGAGATCTACAACTTGCGTAGTCACATTTTTCTTATTGGAGCAAATGTTGAAGTCTAAAACCATGACTCAATACAGTGTTGTTTCTGAACTGTGTAAATTGTTTTTTCCTTTCGGATAAACCTTCTAGAAATCCTTAGTCATTGGTTCACGACCTTAGACTTATATGTTGGGTTTTATGTACGTATAGAGGTATCTTATAGGTGTCATGGGCTTGTAAGAAACCCGGAGTCGGGCTTCATATAGCTATTTCTCATCTTTGAACCTTTTTAGTGTTATTTCACCTAATTCTGCAACATCTCAAACAACACTACGTGTCGAAATCGTTAATATTAGAGATAAATAAACATATTTATGAAGAGAATATGGTAGAAAATGATGAGAAAATGATTGTTTTTGCATATAAAATGGTACACTAAAAAGCATCAACAGTAATACAAATATGATCTTTCATGTAAAAATATTAATAATACTATATATATTTAACAAATATATTGTGTAAATGATTTTTTATTTAAACCATAAACAGTGTTTTATTTTTCTTACGTCCGTCACAACGCACGGGCTCTTTGCTAGTATTTTAATAGAAACGGTGTGTTGCAGCTAAATTTCACGTTTTTGCAGTATGTCTAAGCTAAATACTGATCGTGCGATGTGCTACGTTCAAATCCGCATCTTTCTAGTGTGCCATAGACAATTTTCCCTAAAATAAATGGATAAACATAACTTAAACTGTCAAGATGACAATAGTTTTAAAATGAAAGGAGTAACAATTAATATTTTTATTCTTATTTTGCTATCTGTAATTTAACAATGTTGTAGGTACCTATGGGCAAGTAATCGACTCGGTAGTAAGCCAGAAATTGGAAGAGTTTGGATTCAAATCCCTTGAAGTTGTTTCAATATATAGGATGGAACTACATCATGAAAATTCTCTGGAGCAAGAAATCTCCGTTTCAAACAAATGTAATTGCAAACAAGTTTCGCCTCTTTGCTGCTGGTCTAATCAAAAGTCAGCTGTTAATGTTTGGAGGAAAAACAATACTGGCAAACGTGAGACGCATGTCAAAGAGCCACATAGACATCATCTGAAGACTGATTTCCGTGATGCGTAATGCAAGAAGGACGGTGACCATGCTACCATGTTAATCCAGCCACATACTCCATGCAACGCACACGCTTTATTCTCCACTCTTTTTTGCAATAATTTTCCCTTTGAGAATGGTCTCACGTGCTCTTTGCTTCGAGACTCAAGTACTCAACTGGCTGCATGCTACAGGCTGCTGACCTTGGGTACCGCTCGATAATCACTGCTATATAAAGATTCTCTCCCTTCAAAGAGGTACACATACACACTCAAAACTCATCAGCTGGGGGTTCCTCTACCTTTTATTCTTCTACTCAATAAAGCGGGGAGAGCGGCCCAAGCCAGAAGCATCATGAGAAGCTTCGTCGTGTATTTGATGGTGGCAGTTGCCATCGTCATAGCTCCGGCGGTCACCGCCGGCCAAGTTGGGCTTCCGGCCAGGAGAAGCCGGTTCCTCGCGAACTCCCTGCCCATCTACGAGTGCTCCAAGAAATCGGCCGATGTCTGCCTTACTCCGGGTAGCCCCGGGCCAACGTGTTGCGGTGGCCAGTGTGTGGATACCGTCTCCAGCTCCGATCACTGCGGCGGGTGCCACAAGGTGTGCAACCATGGACGGACGTGCTGCGGTGGGCGGTGCGTCGACCTGTCCTCAGACAAGAACAATTGCGGCAGATGCTCGAACCAGTGCAGCAAGAAGTGCTCCTATGGTTTCTGTGACTACGCTTAGAAATAAAGATTCATGTGTGTGAGATCTCTTTTAATGCTCGGTTTGCTGGGCGTATTTATATGAATATACAGATATTCTTGATCCATATCGCATCAAAAAGAATTCCGAAGTAATCTTTAGAACGTTGTGTTTGGAAGAGAGGCTGCGTCAGGAAATTTTGGATGTAGTTCACCATAAAGATATATTTGGATCCCATTACCCCTTTCAATCTTGTTGTAAGATGCCTTTGACAGTTGTAACGAACTTGTTGTGAGATTATTTCTAGTATGAGTGCTATTCACTTTATTATTCCTCTAAGCAATAATAAATTGATATGATGTGTTTGTTAGTGCTTATTTAATCCTACAGTGCTGCTGTTGGGTAAGATTATAGCATCCGCAAAGGGGACTCATATCGTTGAATTAAGATTAGTGCGGGCATTGGCACTTCAGAACAGAATCCACAGCACGCTATACATATATATCAATCCTATTGAACTGAATTTTTTTTTTACACTCATTTGATATCTGTATGCATGGACGAAGCGACAATGGTACAAGAATTGTCATATGTGCCTTGATTATGTAGCAAATGTAGCATTCCTTCAGGAACCTGCATTTCTTTGATAGTGGAAAAACTTTCCATCTTCATAAAAAATAAGTTATAAATATACATATAATTTCTTCCAAGATTAGTACAAAAGGTTCCATCTTCAAGAAAAATAATTCCAGAGTTTGATTAAAAGTTAATTCCAAGCATTACTAAAAAAAATTTCCACCTTCAAAAAAAACGTTGCTAAAAGGTGAAGATAGCTGAATGTTTCAGCTTCAGTTGAAAAAAAAATTCCATCTCTAAGAAAAATTAGCTTATATTTAATATGTTCCACATATATGACCGGGAGATGTTTAAGGCTAGTCGTAGTGTTAAGTTTTATTTTCGTATTTCCAAGAGTACATATAAAAAACAAGGCAATGGTGTGAATAATGAAGCACCTATACAATGCGCAATTTCATTATTGTTTTTTTTTCTAGAAATACATGCAAGACACGCAAACTATATATGTTGGAAACAATGTACACGCCGTTTTATCTAAATGAAATCCCACTCCTCTCTCTCCTTATTAATTTCTTACCTCATAATATAAAATGGTCACATGTCACCCTATATTTAATGAGAATGGAACAACCATTAGGAGTAGCCTATGATCTCAAGTAACCGGGAACTAGCATATCTGATAAATTAAAAGCTTGGCAGTGGAACAAATACCTTTGGATCAAGATCCAATGGCTCACATGTCTTGTTTGCATATTTGCACCAATTTAGTCATTTGTACTAAATATTTTACATTTTATATTTCACATAAAATGCTTGTCTAAAGACAGGTGGTCAGTTAAATGCACAAATCTAAACACTTATAAATGATTTATTTGGAAAATTTATCCCCAACTTATAAACAATAAAGATTCCTTTTTACGCTCCTACTACTCAAGGGTCATCTAAATATTTACTTGAGTGATAAAAAAATATTGCTATTAGAGTTCTGGGCTGTAATGCAAGTACCCGGCCGCAGGAAAGATGTGGGATGCCTACTTCCACGGGGTTTTTTTTTTTTTTTGAAATGATGAGTGTACTACCAAATTGCTCGTAGTGAGATGCGGGCAGAGTATCTTCCAGTACATTTATAATGTCATCATATTGACTATTCGGTAAAGTCAACTGTGGTTTAGGTTCTTTAACTTGCGCCAAGAATTGCCCAAGGGCGACCAATTAGTTCTGATGAAATAATGTTTTTAGTAGACAAATAGTCGGGAAATCAACTGTATCTAAGACATCACGTTCTACTACACTTGAGAAAAAACAAACCCCACAGAAGATGCAATCAACAATTTTTTTTTCATTGAATTGTTCCAGTACTAGTTTCAAGCATGAAGAAAATAAGTTTGATCGCTAATATATTTACATCACTCAATAATAGTTTGATAAAAAATCTTTGCAACAAATTCTTCTTATGAAACTCATTTTCAAAGTGTATAAATATACTTTAACACATAAATACTAAGTTGTAGTAGTGAAATGTGCACAACCAAGACCAAAAGTGTACAAGAGCAAAGATAAAATGCAAGTCAGAAAGAAAAGGAGGACAAAAGAAAATTGGATTTGTGCTATTTTTTCACTATTCATGAATTTTTTTTCTTGATTCCATCCTTTCAAACTTTCGCGAGGGATATTAGTTTCATTTTGACTTACATGTGCACGTGTAAGATCACCAACTCTACATATGCACTTTTTTTTTCACGAACTTCTAGTTTATCATTATTTCAACGAAGATGATTTCTTATGTTCAGACCAACTCAATTTAACCATGGTGAAATGTCACATCCATTTGATGATGGTACCAGCAGAAGGTCGAGTGAGGAGCATGAACAAGGGTATAATAATTTGCTTGATATATTGTAGTTAGTTTTGGATTAATATAGAAACATCCTGTTTGTAGAGGTGGGTTTTTTATTTCGTCCTTTAATTTTGATTCAAGATTCTCAAACAGGAAATGTGAATGTAATTTCCATCATCTTGAAATCTGACGCATTGTATTTCTATCTGTGTATATATATGTGCGAGCTCTGCACTTATACTTTACTAACAGAAATTAGTTCTTTCAAATGATTACTGGAAGTGTTTGGTTCGATGTTTTGTAACGAAATCAGATTACAGAAGGTATCCGATACCGTTAAACGTGTTTGTTTATTCGTCGATCGTAATCAGGTGCGGCTTCATCGGATACGGGCCTATTCAAACCTGAATCCCTCCCTCCCCTGCCGTAATCGGTTCCGGTATCGCCGCCGCTGAGGACTCAATAGCTTCGTCTCCGATTCGATGCCCTGTTCTCGAGCGAGTCAGCAACTCCACCCCCTCGCCTCTTTCACCCATGCGAACACTTCCGCTTCAGGTGCGAGGAGTTCGCCGGCGACAAGGAAGACGACGGCGCATACGCAACACCGGCGGCGGCCACGGCATACGCGACACCGGCGGTGGCCACAGCGACGAGGTCATCGAAGAAGAGGCACAGATGTCATGGCGGTGGCGGACACGAAGAGAAGGCAGTCATTGAGAAAAACGTCGGCGCAGATGCCACGGCGGCGGTGGCAGAACAAGTAGCAGAGTATGTCGAGGGCAGCGCCGCACATACTAGCAATAATGGCGGCCACGGCAGCAAGGAGGATAGCGCTGAAGAAGACGACTACTCCGAACAGCGCAGCTGCAGTTGGACGTGATTTTTTCTGCTATGCCAATCCGCGTCGTCCCTAGCTGCTCACATAAGCTGAGGGCCATGGCCGGCTCAAGCTCTTGCGGCTGCAATTTCATCCAAATGTCCAATACGTTACAGAAGAGATACCAAACAAAAACCGCAATCATCGATCCCATCTCTGACTCCCCCGTATTCTGATTTCGTTTCCGTTTGCGTTACAATTTTCAAACCAAACACTACCACTGTTCAATGCATACTATTCGTCTTCCTTCAAAGTGTTGTCAAGCATATACACTAATGGAACAATAAACTGGTTGTTCTGTGTATGTTCAATGAATTGGAGCGTGGTTTTTGCCGTTGTTGAATAACCGCATGAATTGCCGAGAACATCCAGTACCATGAACGACGCTCACAAGTTATTGTAAATGCCGACAATTTGGCCGTGCATCTCCTTGCATCATTTTGCGGGCGTGAAATGAAAGCCATCTCACTACGGCCGGGTTCCACGTATGTTGGAAGTTCTTTTTCCTGGCATCGAAGTCTCACGGCATGTTAGGGCGGCCGTAATTTCATCAGAAGATTGCGCCACAGCGCGGTGAGCCGGCAGTCAGTTATCTTGCTTTAAACTCCAGGTATCATCAAAAGTCAACTGGTGGAGATAGTTTTTATATTTTGATGAAAACCGGTGGAGATAGTTAAGCCGCTGACTTTTCCCGGCCCTTTTCATTTCTCCTCTATAAGTACAATTCGTCTCAGACATTCCCACCTCATCTACACACAACTGTCACGCTCACCCAGCATCAGAAGGCAAGAACCTCCGATCCCTGACAGAGACTCGAAGGCTTAGCATCATCTTCACTGTGTAAAACATATCGACATGGCAAAACTCGCCATCCTTGTACTTGTCATGGCCGTCGTAGCCGCAACCGCTGCTTTGACGTCTGCTGCCGCTGCGGGCGTCTTCATCCCAGCTGGGTTCCAAGCCAGGAGAAGCCGCTTTCTAACTGCCAACAGCGCAGTCTACAAGCCGCCATTGCCGTCGTACGAATGCTCCAAGAAGTCCGCCACAGTTTGCCTCGCGCCGGGGAGCCCTGGGCCGACGTGCTGCGGAGGCCAGTGCGTGGACACGGTGGCTAGCAACGATCACTGTGGCGGCTGCAACAAGGTCTGCAAGCAAGGTCGCACGTGCTGTGGCGGGCGCTGCATTGACCTTCTTTCTGACAAGGATAACTGTGGCCAATGCTTCAATCAGTGCAATAAGAAGTGTAGCTACGGCTTCTGCGATTACGCACAGTGATAAAGAATGCATTTATCATGTATGTATGATTAATCTTATTTTAAGACATGTAATTGTCACGACTTGAACTTTACTGGTACATTAAGTTTACCTCCGAACTGGAGGAAGGTGTTATGACCTCCGGAACTATTATACTTATGAACAAGAAAGTTGGTTCAAAATCCTCAGTAAGGTAAACAGTTACAGAGTCCGTCAGTAGTTTTATTTGTATTGTTGAGAACGCCCCATTTTCATGGATAGCATTGCAGTCTCTGATATTCTAAGGAGATTAATTAATACAGTATGTGACAAGAAGTATGATTATTTTCTTGTTTCATGACAGTATTCAACCTTACGTTAACTTCCGAACGAAATTGTATGCAGAATTCTATTTAAGAAATAAAGAAAGTAAGCTCCAATGGATCTTAATTAGTTGCTACAGATGGACTATAGCTGAAGATTTTATTGGTAACTCGTTGACTACCTGTGTTAACTGGAGTAAACCTTAATTGCGTGAACTATAATATACATCTGACAAATTACCTCTAATTGGAAAATAACCTCTTTATTTTGGCCTACAAAAGTAGAGGAATAGAAAAGCCAGCAAGGCGCTTTCTGAAAATCTGATTCAAGATAACTAACACAGAAGATGGCAAGATATGAAGCAGCCTTCAAAGATACTTTTGTTGCCACAATTGTTAGCGCATATTGATTGCCATGCTTTGTAAATGAAGCAAAAAGAAGTAGCAGCTTCACAAATATAGCTGAATGTAAAATCATAAAACATCCGTTGTGCATGCCGTGAGCGACTGTTGAGAGGAGGTACCTTGCTGCAGTTCTTCTTTACAAGCTTCAACTAGGCATCATGCAGTTTTATAATACAAGCTAAGCATGCCTTGCCCTACCTAGGTAAGCAGTGTACAGAAACTACTCCCTCCGTATTTAAATTATTAACGCAGTTGACTTTTTTAGTTATATTTGTCCATTCGTTTTATTCAAAAAATTTAAAAATTTATCAGATATTTTGTTATAATTTATTTTATCATTAAAGAAAGTTGAAATCTACCATATAATTTTGTATATTTGAACAAATATTTTGAATAAGACAAATGGTCAAACATAGCTAAAAAAAGTCAACTACGTCAACAATTAAAATCCGGAGGGAGTATCATTTATCATAAGTTTTATTGGGTTGGTTTTGGTTGTGGGTATATAAAAATTTCTTTTTGCACTTATGCCCAAAACTTGAATGAACATAAGTGAAAATTCGTGAAGGTGAAGTACTTTAATTGGTTACATTTAGATATACAATGGATCATTTGGGATCGGTGATCATTTGGTGTTTGCAAACGCCATTATGAACGTTGGGGAATAAACATAGTAATTATTATGAGTCATGAATACATAAATGCAGAAATACTTCTAAGTGCAGAGAATGCGGCAGTCTCCTTGCACGATTTGGGGTTACCAAATGGAAACCACCACACTATATGCATTAGACATACTAGTTACAATGCCCGCGCGGCACGCACGCGCGTATACATCGCAACACGATATCATGCTAAGGAAGATAACATTCGTGACGGATAATAAACATGGATCTAAATCAAAGAGGAATCCAAATGTATATATCTCAAAAAACAAAGACTTCGACAATTGCATCTGAAGGAAAACAAATACCTTGAAAAACAACTCATAATCATAAATCTAAACTAACCACACTTTGACAATTCCCAAAGGTCTATCTCCAATACTGTTGAACTCCATCAACGATGTTTTTGACATCTTCTGGTATGTTGCCTTCACACTCATTTCCTTGTAGCTTTAACATGTCAATAAAAAAGTGAGCCCTTGTAATGTGTGGCTTCTGAAATTAAAATATATAAATTATGATTGGTGAAACTCAGTTAAGAGCGAAACAAGACTCATAAAAATAACTTACCCTACAGAACTTGTCGTATATAATCATATCTACAATCCAGAGGTGCATGAATTGAAGAACAAAAAGTCTGGATGCTTTTCTGCAAATCACAACTATGTTATAATGAAGTAGGTTATTGCATGTCAAATAAAGTTGAAGTTCTTATATTGTACATACCTACTATGGCTTCGCGTATTACCATAAGGCAAACGAAGAGGCCATGATGAAATATCAATATTAGACCTCGGTACTGCGATTTTCATAGCTAGAGCAAAGTTCTCACTTGTCAAGTTTTGCTTGCACCTGTAGTTCAAATGCATGGATATGTATAGTATGATGGAACAGAAAGTGAGTCCAATACATGTATAGTTCTTTTTTATTTCATGTTGATACAGAACAACATATACTCAGGCCCACTTGTTATCTGAGGCAACAAGATCTATAAAAGATTGAAAAATACGAAACTTCAATTATGTACCAAAGCAACATAGAACGGTAGTAAGTTTTCAAGTTATCTGTGTGTACCTGTTCGACATCAGAGATATTGTACTCCATAATAGGCCAGTGGTTAACGGTCTTGGATAATTCTACAACATCAAGCTTCTTATGGAAATCAGGATATGTGTAGAACTGGGATAAGAGCTGCAAAGGTATAAATGAAGATTACAAAACAAAAATAAACAAACGAGCGTGCAAGTAGGTTTAAGATAATAGTGTGTGTACCGAAAATTGTAGATTCATAATGTGATCTGGATATTCCACAAAAAGCTGAGACACATGGCACACGAATACAGTGATTTGTTAGTAAAACAAATATAGTGCACTCCAAAAATTCATAGAGTAGTGACTCCCTAGTGATAAAAGAATAGTACCTGGTAATCCAACCACACTATTGGAGAGCAGCTTCTCTAACATCTTGCGTTTGTGATAATCTTGTTGGTATTTGTTCCGTTTAGCCCTTATTAATTCTTCTGGTGATAGTGTTTGTTCATCGTCAGTGTTTTGGCAGCCTTCTTCAGTTTATGTTTGTACTACATGTTAACCAAATAATCTATTAAATCTATTGAATCTGGTACTATGGCTATTGTTGCAGCATGACCAAGCCCACTAACCGGTAGACGTTGCGGCTTTGGTCCCAGTATCTTGTGTCAATTCTCCCTTCCGACGATTACGATACTCCTTCATATACAAGTTCCTCTTAAGCCTTTTAAGTTCGTCACCTGGAATGGACATATGTGCCTGACGGGGATCCGCTGGAATAATTCAATTTAAAAACACATTATGACTTCATGCCCTATTAAGATAAAATAAATACTCAATTGAAACATATATGTGGTTCTAAATTAATAATAATTTCATTTCATCAATAAAAATGTTAAAAAATATTTAGATATCATATCTCATATAGTTAATAATGTCGAATTTATCCCAACTAAATAATTTAACCCAGTAGTACATGAAATGAACAAAGTTCCAGCGACAAGCTGTATATTTAACATGTAACTAAGTACTTAAATGAATCAAGTACGTACCATCTTCCATATCACCTTCCAGTGTCAAATCCATTATTTCTGAAATAGTAAATAAATAAATAAATTATACTATTTACAAGGTCCAAAGCAATTTTGATAAAAGCATTATCATCGTCATTTTAGTAGACACCTGATCTTTCGTCAGTGCAAATATTGGAAAACTAGCAAAATACCCGTGCGTTGCTACGGACTTAAAAAATATAATAAATTAAAGCTACATATATATTTATAATACAAGTAAATACTGATTTTAGTCACGAGGACATGAAAGAATGTATGTAGTTGATAATCACAAGTATATTACTTCCCCTGTCCCAGAATATAGTTGGTTTTAAATTTTTTTCAGATAGATTAAGCCAACCCATAAAAAGTCTAAATTACCCTCATTAACCATCTATGTGATTGCCGCAAAACGTGGCAGCGTTTCAGCATGGACCCAAATCACCTGCTGGATTTAATTACGGTTGCCAAAACAATGTTGCATGTGTACTCATTATTGCCAAAAAAAAAAGTCTCTTGCACAGGGATATTCTTAGTAGTTCACGTCGAAAAGCATTGGTTGAAGTACAAAACCAGCTATATTTTAGGATAAATTTTAAACGCTAAAACCAGCTATATTTTGATACGGAGGAAGTAGTTCACGTCGAAAAGCCTTTAGTTATAGGATGTTGATCCGCCTTGCTTGTTTTTCTTTTTTGGATTGCACAAGTTAAACTCATGTAAATCATATATTTGATAAATATATGTCAATACCATATAGCAATATTTTTATGCGCACACCTTAACGGCTCAAAAACTCCTGCAAGGAAAAATCCTCTTCAATGTCGACAATTTATCAGGATAATTTTTTTATCTCCATACATAAATCCTTCAAAACCCACACCTTGTCTGTTGCAAATGGAGGAAAAAATAGCATGATTAATAAGAGCGCAGAGAAGCTCGTGAACACCCAAAGCATATAGCAATTACGAATCAACTATCTGTCTACTACGTTTATCTCTTCCCCCTCGGTGAGAGTGGCATATCATAGAGTTCCAACCTGCAACCAAAAATCAGAAACATATCAAGCCAATTAAGCAAGTAGCTCATGCGCTAGCTGGTTCACAAACCATGGTCCTGGGTCATTGCACTGAGTATGCAAAGCATGATTCGTTAAGCCATCCTTGTATACGGACTGAGTTCATGCAGGTTCACATAAGCAGATCCAAAACATAATCATGAGTTTGTTTGTACTGGTTAGCTGGATTCAGAGAAAACATCCATGATTGTGACTACAACGTGAAACTTAAACTTAGAAAAATGCCTGCTATGATGACAGGCACGGAAGGGCAATGAGAAACATAAGTTGTGTTTGTTTCCTGTTTGCCTCCTTCATCTTTTCTTGTCATACAGCAAAGGTTTAAGCACGGACTGTCAGAAAGCAGGACATAAATAAAACAGCACAAGCCTCCACCTAGGCGCTAGCAAAGAAAGCAAGCTCTGATTACCTAAACTATTGGATCACGATCCCTCCTGGTAGGAGCTCCTTATCCCTTATACCTTCGTTTTTACCTTCCTGATGGGAAGATGGATTGAACATGGAGCAAGAAGATCCAGGGCTGCTGACAGATAAGGGACGACAGGACCGCCGGCTCCTCTTGTTCTTTCGATGGTGGCAGTTCAACCACGCCGGGGCACCGCCCATGTTGGTGACTATTACGATGTTGAAGTACTTGCTCCCGTGATGTTGCCCTGCTTCATCCAAGTCAAATTGTCTGTAGACGGGCACACGATCCCCACCTTCTCCTGCGCGATCTGCAAGAACGTCATGTTGAGGTCGAAGTTCTCGCACCGCATGTTGCACTCGCATCACCTACCATTGTCACCGTAGCTGCACAACATCTAGGTCACTGCCACCACCTGCACGTTGTAGCCCTTTGTGCCATGTCCATTATCGCGTCCGCCGTCGTGCCGGAGCCATTGCCAATGTCGTAGAACGTTGTGCGTGCGCTGGCTTCCACAACCTAGACACAAACAATTTAGAGTCTGTCGCCGTAGCAGGTGACTGCGTTTTTGCAAACCGCTCAGTCACATTTTCTGTTCGTAGGATTGTAATCGAACTGTTATCCCTAAGAGGGCAACTTTGCGTCTGCGTGAAAGACAGCCCGACATATAGCTGGACCGGGTCTCCTACTACAGACCCGTTTGTGGTTGGGCCGGGTCCGCAAAACTGTTACCAGATTCGATAATTTGAGGCCTTTTTTTTTTGTTGGTCTTGTATTGTTTGGGGCCCGTTTGTTAGGCTTCTGTTATGTTTGAGACCTGTTTAATGGGCTTGTATTTTTAAGAATTGTGTGTTTGTGGGCTTAAAAAAAATTGGTTTGCCAGCTGGTGGGCTGCTGATTTGGGCCTTTTTGTATTTCGTTTTGCATGAAAAAAAAATCTGCATATATGTCCCACCAGTTACGCGATTTGTTGAGCAGAGGCGGGAGCTGGCGGCATTGCAGGAGCGCTTAGCCGCCAAAACACAGATCGGTGGCGACTTGAGATCGATCCCAAGGAGGGGGATCGAGAGAAGAAGAGAAAGAGGAAGCAAAAGGATTCAACTGGAGAAAAAGAGAAGTGCACCAACAAAAGATCAAGAGATATCAGAAGTGGGCGATGGAACGTGGATCTCCCAAGAGAAAGTGCATCAAAGAAAAAATTCGAGGAGATGACGATCCAAAATTCGGAGAACAAAGGGTTAAGGTACGGAGAACTAACCTTCCTGTCTTTGTTCCTCCATTCATTTCATTCCAAGGCACATTGAGATTCGTCTGTCCCACCCCTTGTTCCTCAAGCAACAACATGTTTGTTCGGTGGATATCAATTGTGTATGATGCCCTTGATAATTGGATTCCTTGACAATTGTGGTTTAGCACTAATAATCTTGTGAATTGGATTGCTGCAGTTTAACAGATGCAATAATTTAGCATAGCACTGATGTACTGTTGCAGAACTTCTTATACCAAAAGTTAGCATGTGAATCAGCAGATATAGTAAATGTAGACATATATGTTGTTTAAGTGTGTTACGGTGTGAAAAAAGTAGTAAAAGAGAAACAAATAGAAGTAATCAGTATTTCCATCTGGTCGTGTATGGTATGAATGAAAATTTCTTCGAAATCAATCAATGTAACAGATAATAGAGAAACTACAAGTAGATGAAGATGCAGAAATGAGTAGAGTGTGTGGTGAACTTATCATAATAATAACGAGGATGATATTTCACATGTGCACAGACATTTGACATTATTTGTTTTTTGCAGCATGAAACAAAAGTAAATACTTCAGCATGCTACAGTGATAAGAGGAAAGCACAACTTGAGCAGGTTAGGCTTCATGCATAGCTACTAACTCTGTCTCTCTCTCTCTCTCTCTCTATCTATCTATCTATCTCACCAATTGGCACTTGCTGATAAAGATTCATACTACACCTTCAGATTTGCATAGAATCTACAGTAGCTACAGTGGCATCAGATTATGTCAATGGCAAAACGAAAGTTGTGAATGAAGTTGAGGTGACATAATTTGTTACTATTTTGTCTGTGGAAAAGAGCATATTATGATAAATAAGTATTAGTAACATACTGTTTTGTAGCAGTTGAGAAATGTCAAACAGAAGCAAGAACTTAATATAACCAAAGGTTCAGCTCAGAATATTGAGGTATGAGAATACTAAAATTATGAAGATGTATTGCAAATAAATTTTAGTTATTCCTAACTATAATTTTGGCATGCTACATCTTTAGATTTGCATAGAAACTGCAGCAGATAAAGCGGCAACAAAAAAGGTATCAGAAGAGAAACAGATGCAAGTCCATAATAACAACCAAGAAAGAAGGCAAATTATTGATGTAAGAATGTTATATGGTTGAGCATCTGATTCACCTGGCCAAATAATTAGGTTATGTCACTATAAACGAACAAAAAAAATCTAACGAGATTTCTACACAACTGCAACTAACAGGTGGGAAGCAATTTGACAAGAAATGCAGATAACTATGAAGATGAAGCGTTTGTCACATGGAACAATATTCAGCATACACAGGTAAGTCTGGATTTTATTTTGTAAATGTGATCAATATTTTCATTTGATCATGTATGGTATGAATGAAAATTTCTTTGAAATCAATGTAACAGAGAATGGAGAAACTACAACATTCAGTAGAGCAAGATGCAGAAATGAGTAATGTATGTATTAAAATTATGAAAATTATATAGTTGATGATATTTGACTTGTGCACAGACAATTGACATCATTTGTTTTTGCAGCATTTTGACAAAGAAACCAATGCAAATACTTCAGCACACTGTAAAAACAACATAAGTTGATAAGAAGAAAGGACAACTTAAGCAGGTACAAAATTTCTCTATCAACAACGTGTTCAAAAAAAGTGACCAATTGCTTTTTCACTTGTATAAAGCAACAAGTGTACAAGCTAAACTCTGTAGATAGAGAGCTAGGTTTATGTTAGCTACATAGCATCTCCTAGTTCTACCTCTTTTTGTAGTGTTTGTGCTGTACAATTCTGTATATATATTTGGATATGCATATTACACATTTATACTACACATTCAGATTTGGTGATAAAGTTTCATATCACACATTCAGATTTGCATAGAAGATACAACAGAGAAAGTGTCATCAGATACTGTCAATGGCAAAAGGAAATATGGGAATGAAGTTGAGGTGAGATAGTTAGTTACTACATGCTTCCTCTGTTCTTGTTTTCTTGACATTTAGGACAAATAAAACAGTGGAAATTTGTACTAAGAAGTTTGTCCTAATGAGAAGAAAGGGAAGAGAGTAGTAGTTTGTTAACAAGAGCATGTTATGGTAAAATAACTAGTACTAACTTAATATTATAAAACAGTTGACAATTGTGAAAGAGAAGCAACAAATGAATATGAACAAAGATTTGGCTTAGAATGTTGAGGTATGACCATACTAAATTTACTAAGATGTTGTTTTACAAAATTTTAGTTGTTGCTTAATATAATTTTGCAGTGTGTATAATGTATGATGCTGATGATTTTTATTCAGTGGAATGATACACATGCTACCAAAAGGATAATGTATGATGTTGATGCTTTTGTTCACTGAAATGAGAAACAGCATTTTGAGGTTTGAAAAAAATTATTTGAAGTAAATAACTGCATAAAGTATAGTCATGTCTTTATTATAACATATTTAAATTGAATGACACAGAGGCTGGAGAAAATGCAACACTTGCAGTATGAAGATAAGAAGAAGGTAAGAAGTTTGAAACTAATAGCAGTACAAATTATAGTTTTCAGTCTTTTTCATACAGTTGTATCTGATATAACATTTTGTACAGGATACTGTTGAAGAAAGTAGTTCTACAACACTAGACAAAACATCGAATGAGATGTTAGGCACATCTAATTGGAACAATGACCAGGTAAGAGCACAAAAACCTGAAAAAGTAATAGGAATATCGCTCCATTAGATAACATGGGAACATGAAATATGTCTTTTTTTTTAGGCCCATATTGGAAGTTTCACTGATCTCCTAAATGCTCTATTAGATTATGGTCTGTTTGAGGTAATTATTTAATCATATATCTGAAGATTAGAAATTAAAGATTGAAACTCTAACTTGCATACACAAGTAATCATAATTTGCACTTTAATGCAGGATCACAGTTACTACCTAACTTCAAATAGGTTTCCTGATTATGAACCAGCGATCCAATCAATACAGGCTTTTGAAGCAGAATACAACGTGCAGCAGAGTGAAAATTTTGGTTACCTTGGGAGTGAGGAAGAACATATAAATGTTGGGTCATCAGAAGTAGATAGGGGAAATGTTGTGGCATCGGAAGTCCATCTAAGCAATGAAAACAGGGTTATAGGGCTATCAGATATAGATGATGGTGAAGCAAGAAAAGAACAACATGATGATCACAACATCAACAACAACAATGAGCATATAGTTGCAGAACCAGAAGAGAACAATGGGAACAACATAAGTGATATAACAGAAGAAGATATAGAGATTTTCAGACACAATGAAAGCATAGCACAAGCATTCTCATTGAGCCAGGAAGGAGAGAACACGCACACACCAAAGATAGACATGACCTTTGCGACAGCAGAAAAAGCATTTGAGTTCTACAATGAATATTCATTAAATGTTGGATTCTCAGCAAAAAGACAAGAAATTATCATTCCAAGAGCAAGAAAAAGCTTGGTCTCATAACTAGGAACATTTTCAAGTGCAATAAATGTGGCAAAACTGAGGAACAAAAAATGGAAGAACAGAAAATGAAGGTGGAAAAGAAAGGTGTTCAAAAAACCAAGAAGACCGTGAAGAAGGTGACAAAAAAACCTGCAGCAACCAAGAGAAAATCAAAGGTAATTGAACAAACAAACTGTCCAGCTGAAATGATAATCACTTTAAATAATGGAGTGTGGAGGATTACCAGGCTGAATTTGGAGCACAACCATCCACTAGTTAGCCCAGAACTGTCGAAGTTGTTGAGGTCTCATCGACACTTCACAGATGCAGAAAAAGCAATGATCAGGACTTTTATCAGTGTGAACATTGAAAACAGGAAAATAATGGCATGCTTATCATTCCTTAGAGGGGGCATTCAATTTGCCAATTACACAGAAAAGGATATCAGCAACTTCCGCAGCAGAATTAGGCGGGAAGGTGGAGAAAATGATATAATGCAGTTGAGACAGTATTTCATAAATACGCAGGCAGAAGATCCAATGTTCTTTTTCACATTTGATACCGATGAAGAGAACAGGGTAAGGAACATGTTCTGGTCCCATGCATCAAGCAGAACAGATTATGAGCAGTATGGAGATATACTAAGTTTTGACACAACTTATGAAACAAACAGGTATAATTTGAAGTTTGCTCCATTTTGTGGGGATTAATGGTCATGGGGACAATATTCTATTTGGTGGTGCTTTGATAGCAGATGAAACTACAGAGACATTTTGTTGGTTGTTCGAAGTATTCATTCAATGTATGGGAGGTAAAATGCCAATGACTATTATAACGGACCAAGATGCAGCAATGAAAGCAACAATTAAAGAAGTGCTTCCAGGTACAGTTCACAGGAACTGTTTGTTTCATGTAGTCAAAAAGGCAGAGTTGAAATGTGGCCAAACATTTGCAAAGAATGACAAAGATTAGCACAGAATTTCTATGACATCATATACAATTCACTGACAATAAGAGAATTTGAGGAACTGTGGAACTACATGATCAGAAAGTATAAAATAGGCCGTATAAAGTTCTTTCAGCATATGTATGACACAAGAGAGAGATTTATCCCAGTGTTCTACAAAACACAGTTCCTCCCATTTATTCTGACAACATCAAGGAGTGAAGGTACTAATGAAATATTCAAAGACAATGTTGGACCTACAAGCACAGCACTCACTTTTGTTGAAGAGTATGAAAGAATAAAGAAAATGCAAGAAGAAAAGTGCAGAGAGCAAGACAAGAACAAATCACAAGATGTTGTTGTCCTCTATTCCGAGTACTATTTTGAAAAACAAGCTAGAGACTTGTACAACATCAAGATATTCTACAAGTTTCAAGAAATTGTAAAAGAAGTTGGCAAGTATGAGGTGCTAGAGGTCCACAAGAACAAGCAGTATGAGGTTATGAAATCACAAGAACATGCAGAAAAAGAATTCAGAACAAGAAGATACCTTGTTCTGGTTGATCTGGAATCAGAGAACTACAGCTGCATTTGTGGTAAGTTTCAGAAAGATGGGATCCTTTGTGCTCATGTACTAGAAGTGGTGATTAGAATAAACAAGCATAGACTCCCAGAGAAGTACTTCATTGATCGTTGGAGACCTTCTGAAAAGAAACAAGCACATGAGCTTCCAAACGCAGAGGCATTGATACAAGGGAATAGCACATTGAGATTCAACATACTTTCCAGGAATCTTGTTAAGTTATCATCAGATGGTTCAAAAAGTATAGAAAGATACAAGTTCCTTAGCCAAGAAGCCAAAAAACTGAGCATACAAGTGAACATGATGCCGATTGATGAAGATGACAATGTACTTCATACAAATGGTTATCAATCAAACAACAAGGTGAAGACACGAAGCTCAAATGATGCAATATCTATTGACGAGAAAATCACCACGCGTGATCTGAGAGATCTGCTTAGCTCCAGTGCAGGCTCAATATGAAGAAACTGGGACGTGCCAGTCGATTTTCCTGCAAATCGACAAAGAGAGCAAACAGTCAAATTCCATGGGTCACCGCCCCAGGACAGGCCGATGAAGAAAGTCAATAATCATTATTCGTGAGCATCAGCCGATGCTAACACAAATTAATTTAAACGAATAAACTAATCGGCTAATTATATAGGCTCATCGGCAAATTAAATAGTTTAAGCGTTGAACGTAATTAATGTCGATAAGGGAATAAATCGATAGAACAGAATCGGTAAGTCAGAAGTAAATATGTCGAGATCTGCTCTGCTAATGATACTAAGTCGATAGAACAGAGTCGATGAATCTACAGTAAACATATAAAGACTTGTTCTGTCGATGGTGCTAAGTTGATAGATCTGATAGCTGGTATTGTATATATGCCTTAAATCACAGATCTCACTTATTTAAATAGGGGGGGGGACGACTAACAAAATATGTAAGAAATCAATCATAAACCGAAAGACGATCGAACCGTGATAATCTATCGGCCAAACGTTCCGATAGAACTCTATCGACTCTACCTATAAACGACTCGAACCTAGCCTTATCAACCCAACAAGAGATCGACACTGATGCTGCCTTGCTGATTCAAACAGATCGAACCTAATCGAGACAGTGTTCAAACACGGTAAACAGAGCTAGATTTAAGCTATTTATAGATAAAATCAACATAATGACTCGAGTAAAAGATCTAAACTATACTCACAAAACCTCCTAAAAATTGTAATAGATTGGGCTCAACCAAAACAGTATTGCAATTGAAAGTCTATAGAATAAGCACAATAAAGATCTAATTATCGGATAACTAGCAATCCTAACGATAACAACTAGAATATCAAACAAATAAGAAAGTTCTAGTTGAGATTGATAGAATTACCGAGGTTGACTAATCCAAGTTTCTCGCCGAGATCGAAGCCGATGCAACCCGCGCGAGACGAGGGTTTCGTCGAGTAGGAAAGGTTGGCGATGCGCCGAATTGTAGTGAACGAAGGTGTTGTTTTTTTTTTTTTTGTACAGATCCTATTACATATTTATAACCCCATGCAAGGGGTTCTGACCCGATTCAGTCACGACTCTCAAAACCGATTCGATAATCAAATTCTAAACTAAAAAATAGAAAAAAATATAATAAATCTATCGGGCCCACTTTATTCCTTTCGGCCAATGAGCTTCGCTAATCTCCAGCCGGTTCGTGCCTTCGCGCCGCTGACCAGTGGGACCGGTCAAAATTCGGTGTCAACACATGCCCCCCGAGTCCGGGGTACGAAATACTTCGTGCGCCAGATTTCATCTCCTCGTTTACCGCGAGCTTTTATCGCAACCTACCGGTGTCCCATCCTTATAAATGCATCTTCTTCCTCCTTTTACTTTCACCCGAGCTCAAGCTTTTTATCTTCCCTCTCTCTTGCTTCGCTGGCACATCGTTCGCACTGAACCGTCTTCAACCTCTAGTGCAGATGAACACCCACAAGTTCTTCTTCAGCAATGGCGACTTCGAAACACATTCCTGAGGTAATTCTTCTCCTCTTTCTTTTGCTTTTAGGTTAGATCCAATCTGTTATATCCTTTATCACTATAGCATTCTTGATAGCCACCACAGCGCTTTCACTTCTTCACCAATAGATTCAGCACCTTTTTAAGTTATTAGTTTCCCTTCTTAATAGTAATTTCATCTTTATGCTTGTACTAGGAACTCAAGAACTAGATCTGCATATCCTTCAGTGGGGATCAACACCATTTTTACCTCGGCCCTTGTACCGATTTTGACCCTACGAAACTCATCAACTGTGAAACCAACCGAATTCCCTTTAAATCGACTCTAGCTACCCCCGAACCTGGGAAAACTGTTTTTAGGTCATGGTCGTCATCGATTCTAGGTTGGAGAAATTGGTATCGCAGGATCACCACTGCTCGAGCTTCCGTCTTTCATGATGCCCAAATCGACAAAGCGCTGCCTCTCTCGTTAGTTGATATGATCAAGAACAAGCCACTGCTGGTGGCAGCTTCTTATTTCTGGTCTGACGCTCTGAATGCCTTCTTGTTTAATCAAGGACCCATGGCGCCTTCTCTTATGGATGTCATGATGCTGACCGGCCTAAATATCGATCAGTATTGTGATCCTTTCTGCATCCAAAATAATCACCAAAAATGCAAGTTCGATACCAAAGATTCGAACACCTAGCCCAAGTATATAATTGCCCATCATAAAACCGAACCCATTTCTAGCCGAGAACTATCCGCATTTTTAAATCTTTGGCTTGAACATTTTATCATCTGTGGTTCATCTTGCATGCCCACCACCAACTTCCTGGGCATAGTCGATATCTTAGCCGAGAGTAGCAAATTCCCTTTGGGCAGATTTCTATTGGGATCTGTGTACAAACTCCTGCATCGCACCGTTGTATGCCTGTAGATCAATCAAACCATTCCAGTAGGGGGCCCATGGTGGTTTATACAATTGTGGCTCACTATCTACTGCTCCCAGGCTATGGAACTAGCCCCTTTTTCAGAGAACTCATTCCCATTAGCAAATGCAGCAGAAGGCAAAGAAATCCCCACTCGCTGTTGTACATCGCTTGGCGAGGCTTCCATGGTGATCCTTGGACACCGGATGTCCATAGAAAATTTCAACATTTTCTTTACTCTTTTCTATAATGGCCTCCTGGCAGATAAGCGGATATGGTTTCCTTATCATGAACTGGAGTTCGAGAATCCTTCCATCTTCCGCCCAGCCAACCCTTTGCAGGACAAGGAATCGACTCTCATCTTTGAAGCCTGCATTAGACCTGGAATCTTGCCTGTCGACTTTCATGGCGGTCAGCGTAGGACTCATTCATACGAGTTCTACAACCCTGCATCGATCCCTTGTCAACTTGGCTTTGGTCGGTTGCCTGCTGGCTCCTTTTATATCGGTCGTCTCCGAGCTAGAGAAGAACTCAAGATCCCACTGGAATATAAGAAAATTTATGACATGGCCTCAGAAATCCCAATGGGCAACCCAGCTGATATTCAATTAAACCCCCTTAACTCCGCCCTATTTAAGTCTTGGTGGAAAGAGTGGAAAAAACATCTCTTCTGCAATCCACTGACCGACCATCTCACTGATGCTGAAGACACAATAAGTTTCCTTCATTTGATATCGATTTAAATCATGCTCTCATCAACTTTATAATTAACTCCTTTCTGATGTAGGGTCCGGCCAGACCTCCTCCAAATATCAGCAACAGCGGAACGCCAATTGCATATTATCGTACGGCAAAAATTGAATATTAGTTGTGACGCCCCAACCCCTGCACAGCTCCTTAGTGGCCGAGGTCGAACAAAGTCGATTCGTCAAGATGTGGCCAAGAAAAGAAAGGGTGCCTCTTCAGCTTCCTCAACCCAAGCCACCGAACAGCAGAAGAAAGCCAAACTCGCAGTGACCATATCGACTCCAGCAATCTCCATCCCAACTGCTCAAGTAATAATTTTTAACCTTTTTCAAATTGCATGCAAGTCCAGGAGATATTGTGCCTTTTGCTCAATTTCACTTAATATTCAGACCCCATCATCAACTCTCGCGGCTTCATCGACTTCGGCTATACTCCTAGAAGTAGCCCAAGAAGTCATCACTGGGCTTGCTCATGCTGTACAGGAACTGTTCATGCATTCATATTGCGTTAACTTCTCCTTTTGATCTCTTACACCCTTTTTCAGAACCCTTCATCGACCCTTATGGTTTTGTAGACTCCTGCATCAATAGCTATGACTATAAAAGAGTCGATGCCCCTCGAGTCATCAAAGCTATCTTCTTCGAAGACCATGGTAATAGAATCTTCCACCCTACCATTTGATTTCTCTCTTGAACTATGTCCTATCTCCAAATTTTCCTTCAGGAAATCATCCCCAGCCCCAAAAATCGGTTCAGTAGCGCAACATTGTCAACCTTTTCATCAGCGTGCACAATTTCTGTTGATTCTGACGATGATGACACCGCGCGCTCTGAAGAAGCAGAGACACCAACTATCGATCCATCTTCAGCCATGGTGCTTTGGGTCGATCCATAGGTATGGCCTTTAAAACTCCATTACTCAAACTCACAAATTCTAACATTTTAACTTTTCCAGGCACCCTCATCACCGGCCGTCCAGGACCCAACTCCTATCGACTCTTCGACAACCGATGACCAAGGATCTCCCCTCCCAGAAACAGCGGTAAAGTCGATTACCTTTCAAATCATCTTCTTTGTCTTGCCATTATTTTCTAACATTTCTTTTTCAGGCTCAAATATCAAGGCGTACATTTTCCATCCGTCTTCTTCCAGAGATCTGTGCCACCCTTCAGCAAATACACCAACGACTTGATGGGATTCCAATTGAACTCGTGTTAGATACAACTCCTATCAGGCAACGGTATCTGGAAATCAAAGACAAGCTATCACCTGGCCTTGCCTTGGCGCTGCATCCGACAGCCTTCATCGAGTTTCATCAACTCCGAGTGCTTGAAGCCTAAACCCGCATTGAACAAAGGTTGGAGCACAGAAGCCAAGCAGAAGCAGCTGATAAGAAGGCAGCCGAGGAACAAAGCAAATATACTCTTCTAATTTCGAAGTCGACTGATCTTGAGGCGAAGTTGGAGGGCTTGAGGAAAGAACGGGACGAGATCCAGGCAGCACTGGAAGCAAAGAACAAAGAAATAGCTGATGTGGAAACAGCTCTTGCCCAAGTACCGAATGAGATCATGGCGCAAGAAACCATCATTACATCAGCTTATGAACAAGCCATCCACTTGTGGGACATAGCCTCCAGTACTCCTAGGTCGATCAAAGAAGATACCCTTATTATCACAGAAGTTTATCAGCTTCGCTTTCAGGCCATTGACATCATCGACTTCTACTGTCCCCAAGAGTAGATGTATACTAGTGTTCTGTATGTAACACACAATATTTTGCCCTTGAACTAAGGGCGATATCTATGATATCGGCCATCTGAAGACGATGACCACTTCGTCGGCTGTGAAACACTTTATATATATATATATATATATATATATATATATATATATATATATATATATATATATATATATATATATATATATATATATATACTAAGGGCGATATTTTTCAAATCGGCCATGATCAAGCACTCGAGATCATGAGATAACTCAGACATTTGAACGATACTTCTTCAAATATTTGCCATTGAGTGTTCTCCCAATTACCCAATTACTGATAAATGTCGGACTTGGTTTGTACCCCACCTCCTATATTGACTTCTTGTAGTTCATCGACCGACATGAATCTCTTTCCCATCTTTCCGTCTTCTACAAATTCCATTGGGGTGCCTGTCAAAGAAAGAGTTTTGAATTTGACTGATCCACTACTTCAAGGCCCTGAGTAGTAATCTTGACGTAATCTCCATCCCAAATCTTGCCAGACAAACACTCCATATCATATGCATGCCATGGAACTAAATCGGCCGTGCGACATTGACGGTTTCATCGATCGGGATCACCTCTACTTGATCGTCAATCCATTGGGCCAGACACTGGTGCATTGTTGATGGAACACAGCAGTTGGCATGTATCCAATCACAACCCAACAGAAGGCTATAGGTTCCCTTACCATCAATAACAAAGAAAGTAACCGGCAAAGTTTTATTGCCGATCGTAAGCTCCATATTTAAGACTCCCTTGGTTGCTGCAGTACGACCACCATAATCCCTCAGAATCATATTCGTGTTGATCAAGTCATCTTCAGTTTCCTAACTTTCTGACAGTAGTGATTGGCATGATATTCACTGCAGCACCTCCATCGACCATCATCTTTCCCATCGGCATCCCATTGACGAATCCCCAAAGGTATAAAGCTTTTAAATGCTGATGCTTAGATTCATCTGGCTTATTAAACATTGCTTGTTGTGCATCAAATATCAGCTGTGTTGAACTCCCTTCATCCGCAAACACTTCTTCTTCTTCCAAGGCCATGAACTCTTGCAGCAATATCACCACCATACTCATTGTAGCACTTGACGCCTGTACATATGATTTCACCTTGGCCTCCACACTTTCTTTGGTGGCTGATCTTCTTCATCATAATAATATTTGTCTGCACCGCATCCTCTGCACCCTGTGCTTCTGGTGTTCTTGCTCCTGCATCTCTTCATCGATTTCTTTGTCAAACTTGGCCTCTTCACCCACCTTTTTTGTTCTAAGTCGATCAAACGCAGAGACCCTATGATGTCGATCGGCTAAACCCACTATCGACTCTTTAGAATCGTTTGCATGATATTGGTGTCGATGACCTGCTGTAGCTTTTCTATACATCTGTTCTGTGTGTCTATTACATCCGGAACAGTTGTCGATTGATGGCAGTTTCATGTTGTTATCCCAGCAGTATTGAAAGAAAGGGCACTCCCAATGTGGATCGAACTGTGATTCCTTTACTTCTCTGTCCCTCTTTTTCTGATATTGCTTAATAAAGGCTTCAACATTATTGATACTAGCCATACTGACATTTGCTGGGAAAGGATGTCTATCTATCTTCATTGCACCTTTGCTAAATTTTATTTTATCCTGCTTGATTGCCATCTGAATCTGCCTCCTGAAAACTTTGCAATCACTAGTATTATGAGACGGCGAGTTATGCCACTTGCAATACCTCTTCTTCTTCAAATCTTCGGCGCGCGGGATCACATGGTTTGGTGGCAATGGAATATGTTTCCCTTGCAGCAACATATCAAATATCTTATCGGCCTTGGCGATACCAAAATCGTATCTTTCTTCTGGCTCGTTCTGCTCCACCCATGGGCACGACAACACATTCTTGTTTCTAGTCCATTCAGCCATATCGACCTCTTCAGTTTCTTCATCAGACTCAGATTCATAATTATTATAGTTGACTTGAATCGGCCTTGATTGTGCCCTCCAAGTCAGATTCTCCTGGATCGACACCTTCTACACTAACTAGGATAGGCTCTCAAATTCAGCGAAAGGAAACTTCTCTCTTAGCGGTGCAACTAGACCATTCAATGTTATTTCTGCCATCTGATTATCAGTCAATTACAGGCTGAAACACTTGCTGCCACTACTAGAATCAACAAGTTCCCCTAGAAATGTTTTTATTTCCCTAGAGCGTTTTTAAGAAGGGGCTATTGCGTTTCTACCCCTGGGCCGGACTCCAATTGCGTTTTTACCCTTCATTTTTCAACTTTGCGATTTTACCCCTACGATTTGAAAATGAAGAAGGTTTTTACCCCTGTCCCGTTATGGCCTCTTAACGGTGTTAAATCTAGTATGAAAACACAAAACTACCCTTGTGATTTTACCCCTCATTTTGAACTTGGTTTGCGATTTTACCCCAGATTTGTTGAAACATTTTAACAACATTTCAGAAGCAATTTTGAGCAACATTTTTAACATTTCAACAGTACTTTGACAGCATTTCAATGACATTTTTAAGCTTCTAAATTAGTTTTTCTCTTCGGAACAAGCTCTTTCTATTTTCTCTCTATTTCTGTTATTACTTTCAACTTTCTCACCTTAACCGCTCAGATTGAGAAAAAAAATCAACCATCTCTACCCCAAGCCTCGCGCGCCGCTCACTTGCCGCTTCCGCCACACGCTCACGCGCTGAGCCACCTCGCTCAGCGCCCGGCCACCTCGTGCCGCCTGCACGCCCGACCGCACCACCGCCTCGCGCCGCGCCCGCCCGGCCGTGTGCCCGCCTCGCGCAGCCTGCATGCCCAGCCGTGCCGCGGCCGCATCGCGCCACGCTCGACCGCGTGCACGCCTCACGCCGCCCGCACGCCCGGCCGCGCCCCTGCCAAGTGCGTGGGTTGGAAGTTAGAGGAAAAAGGAAAGAAGGAAGAAGGGAAAGGGAAAGAGAGAGAGAGGAGGGTAGTCTAGTCTTTTCCCAATATCTTGAATATCGTTTTATTTTTTAAAAAAAACTTAAATTGGTTCAGGTTAACGACATCCAAAATCAGGAGCAAATGGCGCCTTCATTTTCAAATCGCAGGGGTAAAATCATAAGATTAAAAAATGGAGGGTAAAATCGCAATAGGAGGCCGGGCTAGGGGTAAAAACGCAATAGCCCCTTATAAGAATTCTAGGGAAAGAAAGTATCCCTACGACATATTTAGAAACCGTAGGGAAATCGATGCTTTCCCTACCATTGTTTCAGCTTCGTAGGGAAATCACCATTTCTGTGGGCGCACTATTTTTGTCGAGCTCACCTCAAGTCCTCACGAACGCATCTAGGTACATTTTTTTTCTAATTCATTTCTTGTTTGTCTTCTCTTGTTTTTTTCTAAGTCTCTTCAATGTGTCTGATTTCTTTCTGCGCCTTAACTATTTCTTGAAATTTTATTTCTTGCAAGAGCTAAGAGCTGCTGGAGGACTACTAGGCAGACGTGCTGAGCAGCATGGTGTGCGTACAAATGTATCCGAAAACCCATCCCCATCTAACGGCGGCGCCATCAGAAGCTACGCAGGAAGGCAGTGACATTCGGAAGCGATGGCGCAGCACACAGGCGTACAGCAACGGCAGCGGCTAGGCAGGCAAGTGGCCAGCGGCGCTCGGGACCAATGGCACAGCATGCAGGCATACGACGACGGCAACAACAATGTAGGGAGCCGGCGGCGGTGCTCCGGGCGGGGCAGGGTGGCCACATGCGGCAGTACTGGCGGGGCCTCATTTATGTTTTTATTTTTTATCACAGTTTCCCTACGGTTTTTGTTTCGGAGGGAACCCAACCTTTCCCTATGGTTTTTGGTGAAAGGCCATAGGGCACAGCCGATTCACCGTCGACCTTTTCCCTACCACTCTTTCCCTAGTAAATATGGTAGGAGAACCTTTTCCCTAGCATTTTTCTCTTCTTTCCCTACGATTCCGGTTCTAGGGTAAGTGGTCGATTCCAGTAGTGTGCGCACATCTCTAATTCTCTGCACATAATCATGTACAGACTCCCAAGCCTTCTGCCTTACAGCAATCAAGTCCGACAACCTCAACTCTCTAGTCTCAGCAAAAAAGTACTTATAGAATTTTTGTTCAAGATTGGCCCAAGTAATAACTGAATTTGGGGGCAATGATGCGAACTAAGAAAACACCAATCCAGACAATGATAATGGAAACAACCTGATTTAATGCTTCAGTATTACTAGCTTCTCCATATTATACTGAAAATCGGTTGATATGCTCAACAGTGGTAGTACTATCTTGTCCAGTAAACTTGGTGAATTCTGGTGGCCTGAATTGACTCGGCATAGGTATCAAATCATAACTCGGTGGATACGGGGATCGATACATGTACGTTTGTTGTTTTAGTTTCAGTCCAAACTGTAAAAAGTAAATCTGGGGATAGATGATGTAATGAACAGTAGTTCTTTATTGATGTACAGTGATTACAATTTATAGGGGAGAAAAGAGTAGGGGCCAAGGAAGCTCCACATCTGGGAGGCGCCTGTACGGACGGTTGCCTTTTGGGCAGTTCCGCATGTGGTGATGATCAAACTGATCACCACGTTCTTAACACTCCTCCTTGATCGATTGATCATCATCATCCATCAATTTAGAGCTCCTCAAAAACCCTGTGGGAAAATAAGAGGAGATATAGTCTGATATAATATGCTGCATAAAACTCCTAAAACCTCAGTGAGAAAAGGAGAAATTCGATACAACATATTCTATGTCTCAATTACCACTGTATAAAAACCCTTATGGGAAAAGTTTGGTGATTGACATATAGCTTATGTAACATTGCCACATTAAAGACCTAATATGAGAAAACTGCTTCTGAGTAAAACTCATATAGGAAAAGAGTACAATGTGATGCTTTGAGGTTACATTATTCAGAGTGATTCTTCCCCTGATCCTTGCAAATCTCTAAGTCGTCGCATACCAATGCCATACACACATTTTTGAAATGATGCGGCCAGTAGAGACTTAGTAAACAAATCTGCGAGGTTATCACAAGATTTGGTCTGTAAGATGTTTATTTCCCCGCTTTCTTGAAGCTCATGGGGATAAAACAGTTTTGGTGCAATATGTTTTGTCATATTGCTCTCTATGTAACCTGCTTGCATTTGAGCTACACAAGCCGCATTATCTTCATAGATTATGGTCAGTGATCCAATCGGACCAATCCCACATGACTGTTTTTGTATGTGGTTTATCACTCTACGAAGCCATACACATTCACGTGATGCTTCATATAATGCAATGATCTCAGAGTGATTGGTGGACGTTGCTATCAGAGTCTGTTTCGAAGACTTCCATGCAATAGCCGTCCCACCATATAAAAACATGTAGCCTGTCTGTGATCTGGCATTATTGGGATCTGAAAGATAGCCAGCATCAGTGTATCCAATTAGGTTGGAGTCTCGATTTTTTCCGAAGAAAAGACCAAGATCTTGTGTGCACTGGAGATATCTAAAGATATTCTTCACTCCTGCCCAATGTCGTTTGGTAGGAATGGCGCTATGCCTAGCTAGTAAGTTCACTGCAAATGCAATATCAGGGCTGGTCCAATTTGCAAGATACATAAGCGCTCCAATGGCACTGAGATACGGGGCCTCAGGTCCAAGTATCTCCTCTCCTTCCTCCCTTGGTCGGAACTGATCTTTATCAAGCTCTAAAGCTCTAACAACCATACGGGTTTTAGCAGGATATGCTTTGTCCATGTTGAATTTCTCCAATATTTTCTGGGTATAGGCAGACTGGTGTACTAGAATTCCCGTAGGGAGATGCTCGAGTTGTAAGCCCAAGCAGAATTTGGTTTTACCCAAATCCTTCATCTCAAATTCCGTCTTCAGATGATTGTGTGCTTCTTCAATATCTTCTGTATTTCCAATGATATTTAAATCATCAACATACACCGATACAATGCAAAACCCTGTAGAGGATTGTTTTATAAACACACATGGGCAATCATCGTTGTTGGAGTAACCTTTTTTATAAGATACTCCTTCAGTCGGTTGTACCATATTTGTCCCAACTGCTTTAAGCCATATAGTGACTTCTTCAGCTTCACACAATACGTGTTGCGATTTGCGTTCTCATTCGGTACAGGAATACTATCAGGAACTCTCATGTATATATCCGAATCTAGTAACCCATAGAGATATGCAGTCATGACATCCATCAACTGCATAGACTGACGATTTTGTACTGCTAGTGATATTAGGTATCGGAACGTTATTCCACTCATTACCAGAGAATATGTCTCATTGAAATTAATGCGGGGTCCCTGCGTAAACTCTTGTGCTACTAGCCTTACCTTGTATCTCACCACCTCGTTATTCTCGTTCCGTTTCCGGATGAAAACCCATTTGAATCCCACAGGAAAGATTCTCGGAGGTGTAGGCATTACAGAGGTAAATACCTCTCTTTTTCTGAGTGAGGCTAATTCTGTCTCGATTACTTCTTTCCACTGATTCCAGTCCGAGCCTTTTCGACACTCTGCCATGGTCTTAGGATATGGATCATTCAAAAAGTTTTCGGCAACCGTGGCTGAGAAGTAAGTGTCGTCAATCATAGTTCTATGGTCATATGATTCTCTAGTATCTGTATAGTGGATGGAAATCTCTTGTACCCCGTGCGACTCCTCATGATTTCCCAATACGAGTGTGTCAGGGCGTTCCGATGTACCAGCTTCAGAAATAGTGTGCACATTTGAGCTAGGTTGTGGAACCTCTGGGTCCACTGGGTGTATACTACCTTCAAGGTGTCTATCAACCTCAGGTTGATTTGCATTAACATCTTTAGAGGATTTTGTCTGACGACATCTACAAGACACATTGTCCTTCTTAGTAGCCCTCTCTTTCCTTAGACGTTTACTAGAAACATCAACCTGCTTGGTGGCCGTACTTCTCCCCCTCTGCTCTTGAGATGGGAGTAGAATGGTTTTATTTGGTACCTCCACTCTTTCCGACACATTCCTAGCTGGAATCAAGGATTTTGTAACATCTTTATAATCAGTAAATGCATCTAGCAGATTATTTGCAATGTATTGCAAATCAATTATCTTCTGAACGTGAAGTTCAGTTTCTTGAGTACGTGGATCTGCATTTGGGACACTTTCTGCATCCCAATTAATTTCCTGGCATTCATTATGGTACTTAAAATCTCCCCCTAATGCCGGAAAATGATCTTCATTGAAGATACAATCAGCGTGTCGGGCCGTAAATAGGTCCCCGATCAAGGGCTCCAGGTATTTAATAATTGACGGAGATTTATAACCCATGTAGATCCCTAATTTCCTGTGTAGGCCCATTGTGGTACGCTGAGGTGGTGAGATCGGTGTGTACACAGCGCAACCGAATTTTCACAGATGGGAAATACTTGGTGCATTTCCACGTACCAATTGTTGAGGAGAAGTGCTATGATATGCAGTTGGACGCAATTGTATCAAGTCAACAGCGTGAAGTACCGCATGACCCCAACATGATGTTGGTAAATTGCAATTATGCAACATTGTTCTCGCAATGAGTTTGATCCTCTTGATTAGGGATTCAGCCAAACCATTTTGCGTATGGACGTATGGAACTGAATGCTGAACTTCTATTCCTTGGCTATACAATAATCATTGAAGGCTCTCGAGGAGAATTCTGCAGCATTGTCCATTTGGATTGATCGAATCCGCTGCTCAGGAAAATTTGCTTTCAATCTAAATATTTGAGCAATAATTTTAGCAAATGCATGGTTTCGTGTGGATAATAAGCACACGTGAGACCATCGTGTAGATGCGTCAATCAAAACCATCAAATACCTGAATGGTCCAGACAATGGTTGTATAGGGCCACATATGTCTCCTTGAATTCTTTCAAGAAAGTCAAGTGGCTCCAAGTGGATTTTAAGGTGTGATGGCCTCAAAATCAGCTTTCCTATTGCACATGAAGTGCAAATAAAATCCTTAGATTGTGGGAATCTTGCCTCAGTTAAATCATGACCAATGGAATTGCTGATAATTTTCCTCATCATCCCGACTCCGGGATGGCCAAGGCATTCATGACAAGTTTTGAATACATCCACATTCTAGAAAATTACCTTATATGCAACATGTGGTACAGGTTTAATGTATGTGTAGTACAATCCAGACGGTAAGGAAGGAATTCTTTCCAGAATATCATGGCCATATCCGTTTTCTTTTGTAATGAGGAGAAATTCCTCATTATTGTCTTCGTGGGTTGTCACATGTAACCCATTCTTACGTATATCTCTATAACTCAATAGGGTACGGGTGAAATCGGGATACAATAATGCATTCTCGATTGTTATCTGTGTACCCATAGGGAGTATGATAGTGGCCTTTCCGGTACCAACTATCTCTGCATCGTGTCCAGAGATTGTCAAAACATTCCCTTGTCTCTTTGTAAGAGTTTGAAAATATTTTGTTTCCCTAAGTATAGAGTTTGTGGTGCAACTATCCACAAGACACATTTCCTCCTCCATCGAATTGACTCCCGTAAAATCTATATAGATGAATTATAAATAATTCTCTCAGTTACATAGAATACATACTTAATTTATTCAAGGTATCAAAGTGTTGATCCCTATTACAATGAAGACAATATTTAATTATTACAATGATTGTTTTTGACTAATACATACACATCTAAACTTCCAGGAGATAATGGACCCTAAGCAAGGTCTCCAAACACATCACTCGAAACTAATTCGATCATGGTGTTCTCCGTGTCCATGTAGTCTTCGACCGTCAGGGGAGGCACCAAGTTACTAGGTCCTTCGGGGAGAACAATTGAACTCTCCTTCGCCTTCTCGGATTCCTGGTTGAAGTGAGCTTCAAATCTTGATCCTTGAGCTTTCTTTCCCAGGGATTTATGGTATAGATCTATCAAGTGTTTTGGGGTTTGACATTTCTTAGTGCCATGTTTGAAACCCCCGCACTTCTGGCAAGGGTATCGATCACTCTTGGAAATGTCTTTCTTTTCTTTCTTCCCCTTAGCCCGATTATTCTGCCTATTCTTCCTCTTCCTGTTGCGACGGTGCTTGGATTTACCATCAAAGTTCTTTGAATTGCTCGTAGAAGCATTGAACTTATTCTTATTCTGAGCAGTATAATGAACTTCAGCGAGAGGAACACTTCCAACAGGACGTTGGTGATGATTTTTCATAGTGAGCTCATCGTGTTTCTCGGCTTGAAATAAATCATTGATCAACTCAGAGTAAGTTGCGTAATTCCTTGCATGGTACTGGTGTTGTAAGACCCTATTAGATGGAATCATAGTGCTGAGAGTCTTCTCAATCTTTTCCATCTTTGTGGGTTCCTTCTCACAAAACCGCAACTTGACACAGATCTTATGAACAACATGGTTGTATTCTCCAATGGATTTAAAATCTTGGAGACGGAGGTGAACCCATTCATGGTTTGCCTCAGGCAGGATGACTGCCTTCTGTTGTTCATACATGTTTTTCAGAGAAAGTCATAGTGTACTTGGTTCTTCCTCCAACACATATTCAGCTTTGAGATCTTGGTGGAGGTACAGCCTCATAATGTACAGGGCTTGATACTTGAGTCTATCATCCAGCGCATTCTCTCTCTCTGCAAGTGGAGTGAGTGCATGTAAAATCCCACGGGAAGCTAAGCTTATCTTGATGTCCATCGCCCCTGTGGGGTAGTTTCGGCCATCTTGAGCGAGCTCCTCAAACTCTTTGACCATCATTGTACCTACATGGGTAAACCAGAGATATTTTAATCAAAAAAAACCATCATGGTGTCATTGTAATAGTCATGCAAAATTTATCTCATGTGTTCATACCTCAACATAAATATTCGAGAAATACTTGTTTCTCAGAATAAAATGCAGGTAGTCACTCTTAATTTTGCATTTGAAATTTGCGAGAAAATAGAATCTCAATCGCAAATTCTCTTATTGCAAGAAAATAAATCTCGATTGCAAATCTTAAATATGCAAGAAAATATAGTTTCATTTTGCATATCACTACAAGAAACTCTAATTTTTAATTGCAAGTCATGTTGTAAAAATATATTATGTATCATTTAATTCTTTCTAAATTAAGTGTGACCGTACAAGAAAAATAAATCTCAATTGCAAGTCAAAATGTTGTAAAGGTTGCTAGTGTTTATTTTCATTTTACTATAATTAAGTATATCATACTTAATGAGATGAAATTATCATGCAAGAGAAAAATAATCCTCTAGTGCAACACAACACCATGTCATGGGAGGTCCCATTCAATATTTCTAAACACTTCATTAAGTTATGGGAGAACTCATTCAACTTAATTTACACATCAGTACATCACTGGAAAGTAAAAAAAATTACAACCTAAAACAACACTACACACAAATACAAGAAAGATTAGGGACTAATCTAAATTTTTACAACTCAAACAGTTAAAAACTAAAATAGCCATAATTCACATGAACCACAAGGGCCTCTGTGAAAAATGGTGAGGTAAATGTGCCTCAGCCGCATGGGCCAAGACAACTTGGGCTCCGGCCCATCCGGCCATTCGGCCTGACAGTGCACTGCGCCTCCCGCGCGCATGGTCAGATGCGGCCCAGCCCATAGGCCGCCAGGGGCGGTGCCGGCCTGGCCCGACCACTGGGAGCGGTTACCCCCTTATAAAAGGGCAGTCGATTAGGGTTAGGTTTAAACCCTAACCGCTCCCAGCTGCAGCCTCCAGCCATCGCCGCCGTTAGGGCCCGCTCTGACGTCGCCGCATCCAGCCACTCCGGCGCCGCCGTCACCTACCGCTCCAGCCACCACCGCCGGCCGATGCGCCGCCCGCGCACGGCGAGCCCGTGCCTGCGTTGAGTCGTGCCCGACCATCGCCGCCAGATGCCGCTCGCTCCTGCCGATCCGGCGTTGCCCGCACCCGAGAGCTCGCGCGTCCGGCGAGGCACGCCCGCGGCTGGCGAGCCCGCGCTGCCGGTGAGCCACGCCCGCTCTAGGGGCTCGTGAGCGCTGGCGAGGCCGCCTGCTCCTGTGCCCCCCCCCCCCCCCCCCCCCCCCGCCTCCGCCCCCACGAGCCCACGCGTCGTCGAGCCCGCGAGCCGAGGAGCCGCTTCAACGACTCAGCGAGTCCTCCTCGTGGGGGCCCGCCCTCGCCGTCGCAGCCCAGGCGCCGGCCTCCCGACCGGAGCGACGTGGTGGGGTGTCGGCGAGGTGATCGTGACGGTGGAGGAGGCGACCCCCATTCGGGGTATGCGGCGTCGGCGCCGGCGGTTCACCCGCCTCGTCGGATCTCGCGGGCTCTGTCGCGACAAGGACATCGAAGTCCGGCAAGCCCGGCGGGGTCGACGGCTCCGGATCTGCCGCCCTTGATGCCATCAAGGCACTAGGTCGCCCTCGGCCGCCGACGCGTATGCGCGCATTCCGGCGAGGTGGGGAGGGCGACGACAAGGAGGTTGTGGCCATCTCCACCTCCTCGGGTTCCTCCTCCTCGATCTCCACATCTACGTCGACATCCTCCTCTCCCTCGTCTCCGGCAGGTACCAGAAGGTGGAGGAAGAAGGGGGCTTCGGCTGTGCCGTCTGGGTCGAGTCCAGATCTTGCCGGCATGCTTGAATCAGCGGTTGCCGCGGCGGTGAAGGAAGAGACGGCAGTTCCTTCTGGTGCAACGGCCGGAGTCCCGAACATCAATCAGGGCTCCACGATCGGTGTTGGCGTCGACAGGGGCACCTCTCTCGGCGCGTCGATGGGGACCAGAGGGCTCCAGCGATGTGCTGGGTTACTCGGTCCAGCCCCTGGATCTCCTCCAGGGAGGTGAGTGAGGCCCAAGTCCCTCACGCCGGCGTCATGGTTCTGGTGTTGGACACCAAAACCGTGGTGGCGGTTAGGGGCTCGTCGGCCTCGCGAACGGCCGTAGATCCGGCGTCCACCCCTTCTGCCACGACGAGCACCACCATTCTGGTGGAAGTAGTTGTGGCGGAAGGGGCCATGGAAGTGAAGACCGTAGCGGCCGCGGAAGATGCGGCGACCATGGTGAGTCCTCCGACGGCGCGATTGCAGACCGTGCAGAAGGACGAGGAGAAGAAGCGCGGTGAGTGCCAGGTCTGGCATGGTACTCACCGATGAGGACTCCGACGAGATCTCCGACAAGGACTCCGGCGACCTTTCTCTCTCTCTCTCTCTCTCTCTCTCTCTCTACTCTCAACGGTTAGTGCGTGCGTGATAACATATAAAAAGTAAATATGAGAACAGATGATGTAATGAACAGTAATTCTTTATTGATGTACAGCGATTATAATTTATTAGAGAGAGAAGAGTAGGGGCTAAGGAAGCCCCTCATCTAGGAGGCGAGCCTGTACAGACGGTTGTCTTTTGGACAGTTCCGCATGTGGTGATGATCAAACTGATCACCATGTTCTTAATACAAACTGTTCACTTATTACATCAGCAATCTTTAAAGCCCAGTCATCAGTCGACATATTAACATTTGGAATAGTCGATGTAGAACTAGATGCTAGCGTTTATGAGCCAAACTTAACAATTGTGTGCCGGCCTTCTAATTCTCCTGACAGAGAAAATGATGATGACATCCCAAACATACTAGACTCAACATTGGGAGCAGTGCTGTATGTGACATTTGGCTCCATTACTTCTTGTCTGTAATGTTATGGCTGTATTTATGAAGTAGTCATTTATAATATTAAACTTTATAATATATACGGACAAAATGTGGACAGTAATACACACGGACATGAAGAAATAATTATAGTGTAAGTACACTTAAGTTATTCAATAATGAGTATGGTAATATCGTAATATGGTACTTGTAATTTTTTAAGAGGCAAACCAAGTATAAAAAAAATTCATTACATGTTACAGTAACTTAATGAAACAAAAAGGACAAAGTTACAAACTTTAGAAATCTAACATATAATTATTATAACATTACAACAAGCAGTACGAATTCATATACTGAAATATCAGGATGAAAATTAGAGCTTGTGCAAGTAACATATGACTAGATGCACACCAAACATGAAAATTAGGGCTGCAACAGGGAATACACCCATAGAAAACAAAAATTGCACCACAAACAATGATGAAAGAAGAAATAAATAAATCCTATGTTCAGTTAGTGGTGCAATTTATTAGCTGAGTGTCAAATATATTGCACCACAAACAATATGAAAAATTGAACATATATCTCTGAGAACAAAAAATGAAACAAGTAATTTAAGATACAAGAAAATTTGGACGAAATATTAATTCACGAAGCTTATGAATCACGTAGCTACAGCAAAAATAATCCACCTAGCTAAACACATAAGGTACAACAAAACTAATCCACCTAGATTATGAACTGTAACATCTGATTCAACAAGAAAAAAACAGATTGTAAACAAATTATTGAACTCTCTTAATAAACAAAAACTGAAACAGGTCAACTAAGGTACAACAAAATTTGGAGGATTAATTACAGCTAAACTAATCCATATGAGTTTAAAATTATATGTTTTCAGTATCCAGAAGAAAAGTACCAAACAACAACCTTAACTATTTTATAGTTTCTAGAACGCTACACATTGAAGCACAAGAAACATATAAAACTTAACATTAACCAAGGATGTTTAGTTATATGAAATTGCGCAAACAATGCATACGGCAACAAAAATAAAAATGGGCCATAGAGCCATATACTGAATCTGATAACAATAAGACAAGATTAAAAAAAACCACAAACTAGATAAACAATCCTATTTACATATGCCAGTCAAGTAACATTTTTTACTAGATGCACAACCATCATGAGAAATAGGGCTGAAACAAGGAATACACCCATAGAAAATAGAAATTGCACCACAATCAATAGTAACAGAAGAGAGAAACATATGCAAAAAAAATGGATGACTTTGGCCATTTCCAGAACTGCTAAGACTAATAGTTAGGAACACGAAGAAAAAAAATATAGTGTAATTACAATAAAATTATATAATAATAAGGATGGTAATATTCTAATATGGTGTTTGTAATTTTTTGATATGGATACCAAGTGTCAACTAAATATCATTTGATCTTACAATAATAACTTAATAAAACAAATTCAATGTAGGTAGATACTTTAGAAGACATGATTATAATAATTGCAATATTAGAAGAAGCAACACGAATTCACTTACTCAAATAGCAAAAACCAGAAAAACTGAAACATACAATTTATCATCATCAACACAAGTATGGCTAAACTAAAACTAGAAGGAAAAATCACAATATGTGTGAGGTAGGTATTTAAAAAAATTCATAAACTTCATTTGCTGACTTAGATCAGAGAATCCACTCTAAGTCAGACAACAACCTTCTTTGAATCTACTCTAAGTCAGACAACCGCCTTCTTGATTATATTTGTAATGTTTGATAAAAACCTGCACAAACAAACATATCTTTTATCATCAATAACAAAACTAGGATGAAGCCAAAGCAACATATAAATACCATGGAAAGTAGGAGCTAGAGAAGTAAAAAAAATATAAATGCCTGAACTAGATGCTCAAGCAATGAATTCATGAGTAAACATAAACCACGGAATTGATTAGTAGAACATGATGGATTGAACTAAAGATGAACCCTAAAAACCCATAATCATGGGGGACAGAAACACTCCACGAAAACAAAATAAAACCAAATACTCTTCTCATGACAAAGTTTAAAAATTACAGTATATTTCATATGTTCAGAAGAAAAAAAAAATTACAACTTCAAATTATTTTTGGTAATAATTATGTAGGATGCTGTAATTTCACCTATGCAACACAATCAACAAGTTTTGCAAGCATGAAACATAAGTCTAGCTGCAACAGATATGCAAATATGCTAAAGGTTCTTATTAGCTGCAGAGAAAGATAAGAACAATAGGCAATAAATCATATTTCAGGCAGACGCGAAGAATCATAGCTAAGAATAATAGGACAACAAAAATTTTGAAAAATTTCACAGAAAAACACATCTCAAATCACCTTAATAAATTTTAGCATGGCAGGGTACTAAAGCAAGATAAAAGTCAATATGTCATGAAATAAACAACACATAAGCTACAAGAAAACTAGTTCACCTAGATTACAAACCGTAATAACTAATTGGAATAAAAAAACAGAAAATTCTCATCAAAATCTTATATACAATAATACGAAACAAATGGTTTACGAACCCTAAAATTGTGTAACAATATTACATCATCGAAACAAAACCATAAATTTGAAGACGAGAACAAGGGAAAAATCTGAAGGACCGAACAAGGCGACTAGAGGGAGCGGGGAGGTGGTGGATAGACGCCTCGTAAAATTTGTTTCAAAATAGGTTACCTTACCCATTTTTCATCCAATGCACCTCTATTGCAACACACCATGATCACGTAGTGTTATTAACCAGACATACTAAGCATAGGAATGTGTTAGGAGTCCTCAAGAAATTAGCGGAAGCAAAAAGGAATAGACAAAAGAACACACACTGATCATAGTGTTATTAACCAGAATTGACAATTAGATAGTAGGAAAAAAAAAAGTACCTAATTCTACTGGACTGGACTAAAGAACTTAAGTAATAGAGCATGCTGTAATTAACCAGAAATGTAAAAGATCTTTGCAACAAATATAAATTTTAACTACAATTACGAGAACAAAAGCTACTGATAAAACAAGCTACTTGCTGAGCCTCCTAAGCAGTTGGGATTAATGAGATTAAAATACTACCAACTTACATGAGTTACAGACCCAAGCAAAAAGCAACTAGACAAGTAAGTATTAGATTAATTGAAAATAGAACAAAGCATGTCTTGCTGAGAGATTAAACTAAGTGTCTTGAGATAGCTGAATTTGCTACGGGGCAACCAAAGCAGGCAAGCAAGTAGATAAACAAGCTACAAGTGAAATACTGCAAAGATAATCAAGCATGCAGGCTGCTACCTAAAAGACCAATAAACTACACACTACCTGACAAAGCAGCTGGTAAAAAAGAATCCAGACAAAATAGATTCAGTCACATGAATGAGCAACAAATCCTGCTACAAGACACATGAATCAGAGGACCCAAACAATCGGCCGTGAGGACCTTGCTGCCAAAGGGCACAACGAACAACAGAGCAACACAGTATCACGAAACTAGGAAAAAACGGTAGGTTCACGGGCTATACAACCAGAGGAATCCGCCCTCCCTATCGCATTTTATCAAGAACACGAATTTTTGAAGATTATTCTCTCAATTTGGCTCAATCTTCTCTCCCTTCTAATCTAACCCCAATCCCCAATTCTAACCCTAATATTTTTGCACATAGCAGTTTGGAACAAAATTAGCAAACCAGGATACAAAATCCGTATCAGATTCAATCACAGGGGAAGGAAAACAATACGCATCGGATTTCAAAAAGGTCAGACACTAACCTTTCAATCGTCGCAGCAAGTGGGCGAGTTGCCAGTTGCGGCGATTTGGGGCGACAGCATCCGCCGGCACCTTTTCCACCGAAAAAGTGACTAGCAGTCGCAGTCGTCAAAGGAGCGTGGTCGGCGCGGAAGGCGGCGAAGGCGGCGTCAGCGCGGAAGGCGGCGTCGGTGCGAAAGGCGGCGAAGGCGGCGTCGCAGTCGTCAAGGACAAGCCCAGCAGGCCCTCAGAGAAGCTGTGGCCCTGCTGGTCAAGTGACGCGACGGCGAACCCGTTGGCGGCGAGGTGGACGGCAGTGAGCTGGAAGGTCGAAATGAAGTCGTCGGTGCTGCTGGAAGAGAAAGCGAAGAGAAAAGGAGGAGCGGCAGAGAAAGTGAAGAGAACGGGTCACTCGCGGAGAAGACGAAGAGGTCGACACGGAATCGGTAGCGTCAAACGGATCTACTTCCGCAGAAACCCAATAATAACAAAGCCCGTTATACAAATGCGGACCCGACAACAGCAAGAGAAAGATGTCGAAGTCTAAAATAAAAGAAGCCGCACGATCTCGATCCAACGGCGCCAAAACTTGACCGAGACGACAGCAAAATAACAGTTAACTGCCAACGAGCAATTCTCAACAGTTTAAGATCTACAGCAAGCCGACTCCGATGCCAATTGATGATGATGGTGGCGTTGAGCGCCGAAGGAACAGATCAGACACAAAATGCGATTGATATGAACGGCTGGATGCGACCAACACTAAAATTAACACCAAAATGCATTGTATTAGAGAGGGACAGACGGACTCATCTAAATTAATAAAGAGTAGAGATAGAGATTAGAATTTTAATTCTCGGACGTCATGAATTAGTTGTGACCCACTAATAGCATGATCCTGGGTTAAGGTTGATTCCTGGGTCCCTACTGTTGTGCACAACGCCATAATCTAGTCGTTTAAAACACGATCATGTAGCAAAAGATAAACCGCACCATGAAAGAAAAATTGCAGGCATGCACCTTGAACAGTGAGTGGGCTTCCTCCCTGTTTGCGTTTGCGATACTCCTTCATGTACAAATTCCTCTTAATCCTCTTCAGTTCTTCAGGTGTCATCGTATTCGTATCATCGGTCGTTGAATCCGAAGAATCTAGTTGCTTGCCTACAGACATTGCACTGAATGAGAAAAAACACCTACCACCTAAAAAGGGATTGATCATAAAGAGATGCTTACCATTAGATGATTCGGTTTGATCTGCAGTTGGCACTTGTTCTCTCCGACTCTTTCGGTACTCCCGCATGTATTGTGACCTGTTATTACTCCTATACGATTTCGATGTGACTCCGGGAGCTGGAACACACAGGACGTCGTCAAACCGTTCCTTTTCAAACTGGATCAAATTATGCCTCTAGTGTGGGGCCGTAAAATACCTGATGTAAAATCGTCAATAGCTGGTTCAAAGCGTACTGTGGGTTCAACGTTTTCTTTGCCAACACAATCATCAACGTGATCTCTGCATGGTGCAACAAGGACATGAGAGCCACCTGCAATTTCATAGGCCCATGCAATTGCCATGATACATTTAAATGTGTTTGGAGGTTACCATTGTTTTTCAAATTTTCAATGTCGCTCAACGGGCTGGTCAATCCAGTGAATGGCCTTCCGCTAAGATCACCCTCTTGTTTGCGATCTCCCATGGCACACTCCCTTTATAAAAATAGTGATGACAGATAAAAGATTGATAGTTGTGTAACACGGGTGGCGCCATGAGTAAAATTACCGAAGGAGTATATACTCACGCCCGGGCGGACGATGGAGACCGACGGATAACAGGGGCACGACGAGGTTAGGTCGCACTATGCGCTCATGCGCAAGAAACCTTGCACTCGACAATGGCGGGCTATACCACAAGGAAGCCCAACAACAAGGACAGGAAGAGTTCAATCAACGACGCTGAAGCGGTTGAAGGAAAGCGCCCTGTGCATGGAAGGTGCAATTTAAAACATGAGTTGTGATTGGAAATAATAGTAAAGATGGAAGATGCAATTTCAAATGGGCGAGTTTACTGAAAATTATAGGGGATAAATTTGAATTCTGGGATGGTATGGAAGGTTTATGTCTATATGGAATATAACATGCGTAGATTAAGGGATCAGGGGAATCAATGTGCCATTTACAAACGCGTGTGTGGGTCAAATCCTTGGTGCAAAAAATCTCAAAGTCGAGTATCCCTTGAGTGATTTCGTAGTACAAATTAGGTGTAACAAGTGTAACATGCATGTAAACATCTAGTGGGATCAGGTTTTAATCCAAGGGCTAGATGAGTTGGTCCCATTTAGATCCAAGGATCCAGATTAGTGGATATTAGCATTTTATTGGTGAGGCATAGATCGCAAGAACTCTTTTATTAGTTTAGATAAGATCTTTTACGATGTTTACAAAGTAACTAGAGGTATAAAGAGGTATTATGATGTAGACCGTTTATTAAGGAATAAGAAAGGGTCAAGATAAGAAATAAAAAATATCATAATTGATGGCAGGTGAATAATAATATAATAACTAAAAATCTCCTAATTCATTAGTAACACATCAGAATAAACCTATCGTAACCACACCTTCGAAGAATGGAAACATTCTTTGTTCTTCATCGTGGTCTCTCTCTCTCTCTCTGATTTTGCATCAGACTCTAGGCGTGTGATGGGTGAGAAGGGACGAGATCAGGTGCTAGGAGGACACAAGCAAGCCAGGGCAGTAGATTGAAGAACTTCCGTGTCCTAGGTCAAACAAATTTGATTCTTTACTAGATTTTCCACTTGCGTACTCGATTGCATAACTTGTTCATGTCTAATTTGATTAGGGATTGTAGCCTAGAACTTTGAGAGATCGAACTGTGGTAGGACCATAATGATTGGGAATAGATATGAGAAGTGTAGGAAAGCCGTTCACGGCGCGATCCAATCTAATAATTTGATCATTTCACTTCTACAATAACCACTTTTGGTAATGGGTCGTAAGTGGTTTCTGTGGCGGACGCGTTATCGACCACAAAAAATTGTTAGTGATCTTTACATTTTTTCGTGACAGGCTATATGCCTATCAGCCGACCAAAATAAAAGCAGAGCCCACACCAAAAAGGTGCTAGGCCCCACACCAAACCCCAACCCTAGGCCACGATGGCGTATGCCACCACCACTGTTCCCTCCATGGCCACCATCCTCACTGTCGCCTCTGCCGCCTACGTTGCCACCTTGAACACCTCGGCGATGGCGTGCCTGGTGAGGAGGAAGGCAGCTCCCACCTGCTCGGAGTCATCCAGGAGATCGTCGAGGGCTGCGCCGTGATGTGGACGGCATCCACAGCCCCCCTCCTATGTCGGTGGTGGCCTTGGCGACCACGGCCGTCGTGGTGGCCACCATCCCTCCCTCAGATCTGCCGCGAAGAGGGACGACAGGGAGGAAGAAACGTCGGTGCCGCCACGACTGTCATCGTCGTGGTGCCTGAACAGACGGCACCCGCCAGAAGGCGGAGGCCCGACCTTCCGCTTCTTCGCCCTAGGACGCTAACGACGGAGAGGGGAGGGGCCATGGGAGACGATGTAGTGAAAAGGAAGGGGCAAAAGGAGGGGTGGAAGGGGAGCGTATAGGGTTCCCCCCCCCCCCCCTATAGGAGGTGGCGGATATTAGTGGCAAGCTATGCTTTTGACCCACCACTAATCTGCCCCGCGCCACTAAGATGTGCATGCCACTAATTCGAGTACTTAGTGACGGGCGAGACCCCCCCTCCCCTCCCTCAGGGTGAATTTAGTAGCGGGTTTCAGTTTGCCCGCCACTAATGCCAATTGACCTTTTGTTGCTTAAAATCATTTCTATACATACTAGTGTTTATCAAGTTTATACGATATTGAATTACTCATTTATATCTTGATTATTGATAATATATATGGCATAGAATTATAGTATCATTATTCTTGGGATCAGGTTAATTTGAGAAGGATAGACAAGCCGTCTGCGTTTCAAAAACTGAGAATTCATGCACAATGTGATTAATTACCGACTTTATACAGATTGAGTAGGTGTCTTTATTACAAAATAAAATCTAAAATGAAGAAAATCATACAAGAATCCTATCGTGGTACAAAGAACTAATACCAATGCGGTACATATCAAAAATATAAATTATAATTATCAATCTCTTAGATAACATATTTAATGAAAATCATGCGGTTAGAAAAATAGAAAGACAAATTTGATCAAGGTAGCGGCTTGCCTTGAGAGTTGGGGTCTCATGTGAGGTCAGGGTCCTCGTGAAGCTCTTTCTCATGTTCTCATGTCTCCGGCGGGTATGTATTTTGAATCAGGAGTGAAATAGATAAATTATGATGAATACACATAAATTTGACTCAAATTTGAGTCACTAAACTAAAAATACGAGTTTCTATAAATGGACAGCACTAACACGAGGGTACGATTTTACGAGTCTAACGCAATTGGTTTCACTTGATTATGAGCTAAGATTGATTTTCTATGAATTTCTAGAGATAAAAAGTTTTCTGAAAATTACTAGGAAATATTCTGTAGAATATTCTGTCAGAATCTGCCACAAAATATTCCCTCAGATTTTATATACTGAACACTGACTCGTGGGCCATGCATGTCATTCACTGACAGGGGTTGATCCATGATGGACCAAGCCCATGGACAAAACAGAGCAGGGCTCTCATCATGGACCAAAACCACACCACGAGCCAGCCCTTGACCCAGCTGCACAAACAGGTCGCAAGGTCACGCCTTGGCCCAACTTGCTGTGGCCCAGCAGATCCAATCCTGCCGCAAGGCCTAGTCTTAGCCCGGCAAGCTAGCCAGGCCTTGGCCTTGTCTCAGCCCAGACGAGCGGCCACCTTGCCACGCGCGCTAGCCTAGCAGAAGGGGCACCACGGCATATAGGGGCTGTTTGGTTTCTGCCTGAAAAAAAGTGCCTGAGCCAGGCAGGTCCATCGGACCTCAGGCAGTTTTTCGAGGATTCCAATCAAAGAAGTCCATATAGTTTACGTTATGATGAATAGGGCAAGCGCACAGGCTATGATGAGAGCGCGCGCGGCGACGCCAAGCACATAACGCACAGGAGAGAAAAACGACAAGGAAGAGGGTTTGTCAAGGGGATGCGCGAGGGCTTACTACGATGGTTTGACGAGGTTGGCATGGTCACGGAAGCCGGGAGGGGCAAAGACGGTGACGACAGCGCTCGGTGTTGGTCCTATTTCGAGCCCGTGCTCTACCGGGCCGAGGCTTAAACGGATCATGCCCATGCTGCCCGTCGGGCCCGGGTGGCGGCCCAAGCACGGCACACAATTGTTAACCGGGCCAGCCGGGTACGAAATTAATCAGGCCGTGCCGTGCTTGTGCTGGGCCAAAAATTGCGTGCTTCGTGCCAGCCAGACAAGCCCGGCCCATTTGGGCAGCTCTACTTGTTGTCATCTTCCTCCTGCCATCCGAGTCGCAGCACCATGCACAAATGCAAAAAGGGCTACGCGGCAGCATCTCCAGTGCCCGCAACGCAAGCCCCGGAACCATAGCGCTTCGATGCCTATAAGAGCTCCCGCGTCTCCACAGCCCTAGCAGCCTAGCCAAGCCTCCCTCGCACCACCTGGGCATGCGAAACCCTAGCACCACCGATGCCTTGCCTTCTTCACCGTTGCCGGCACAGGGCCTCGTCGAGGTCCGCCACCGGTAAGCGACAGGTTGCTGCCCGTGCTTGCACACCTTCTCGCGCTAATCACGTCTTGACTTAGGCCAAGAGGGGGGCAAAGACGGTGACGGCACCTCGCCGCGGCGACCACATCCGGCCAGATCCCATCCATCTTCGGCCACGGCTGGTCCCTCTCCATTTGGATCCGGCCACATCCGGTCAGATCCCCTCCATCTCCGGTCAGTTGGCCCCGCCTCTGCTTGCCAGCTCGATGCCCGGCCTAGACCCGAGCCCGGAGGCCGTGCGCATGGCGCAGCACCTGCTCTTCGGCTCGACACATTCGCAGGAGCAGGAACCGCCGACAGCAAGTAGGCCTCCAACGCACAGATCCGCTGTCGTGAGCCTGAGGACGGGGAGGTGGACGACTCTTCGCTCCACTGGTGCGACCACTCGGAGGGCGGGCACGGCGGTGCCTTCTATGCTGAGCACGAGATCTCCGTCGTCAGCAAGCCCCGCCTTGGGTGTGATGAACCCGAGCTCGACCCCATCTACGGCAGCGATGAACCCGAGCTCGACCCCATCTACGGCGGCGAAGAACCCGACCTCGACGAGGAACCCATCTACGGCGGCAACGAACCTGACCTCGACACCAAGCAACATGACGTACTCGAGGCCGAGCATGCCGCCTCCAAGAACGCCGACACCACCTCCTTCAACGTCGGCCGGTCCTTCTTCGACGATGCCTCCTGGTTCCATGCCGCAAGCTCCTCCTTCGACCCTTTGTAGCTCTGTCGGGCTATCATGCCTAAATGGGTCTTACGTGCCTGCGTGCTTTTCAGGCCAGCCCGGCACGGCACGGCACGAAATTAATTGTGTGCCATGCCGGCACGAAATTAGTTGGGCCGTGCTCTAACGTGCCCGAGCCATGCCGTGCCGAGCGGCCCGTTTGGACTGGTTTAACAACCGGGCAGGTCGTGGTCTTGGGCCAAGTGGACCGATTCTGTTGCTAGGCTTAGCTATGCGCGTGGATTCTGCTTGGGTCCAGAAGGGGAAATGGAGAGCGCGAGGACGGTAAAGGGGATTCGACCCAAAGCCTTGTGCCAGAAACAATTGATAAATTCCAATTAAATTTGAATTCAAAGCTTGATTCTACGGTCATATTTTACATGTTATTGAATTCTGACCCTTGATTTTGATTTTCAACAACTCGGGTTGTCACAACACACTATGAACGTTTACCTTTTATTTTTCAACTTTTCTATCTCAATAATAAAATACGTTAGAATTTGAAACTTGACATAGATTTGCATTATCTGTCATTAAAAATAGAGTTAGGTTTGTTTTATTACTTGCATGGCTTGCTCGACAAATAAAATACTAAAACAATGAACAAACAATAGAAACAGTAAAAAAAATTCTAGCCATTTTTTAATAATAAAGAATGCAATGGTGTCTATTTGTGTCATTAAGATAGAAATGTTAAATATAATTATTAAATAGCTATAGTGTGTCATAGATGTATTTTTTCAGAATCGTAGTATGTTATAGCTAAATTCGACTTTATTGGTGTGTTCTAGATAATTTAGCCAAATAAAAATTATACAAGAAGAGCTAACTTTATACATGGTAAAAGAAATATATTAATCATATTTTGTGTAACTGCATAACTGGTTTGATTCTTGGTGGTGGAATCAACTCACCTTGGTTCGAGTCATGAATGTTATATTTAGACTAATTATTCTTTCAGGGGTCTTAAGGACCTCGGGTCAAGTGGCTAGCAGCGCTGGCTGGCTGCTAGCCGACCCGGGTTCAAGCGGCACGGCTCACAATACTGTAGCGTGGTACTGTAGCACATTTGTGGCCTCGTCTCCACCTCCCTATTACGGCAGGCTGTGTGGTTCCTGACCTCTGGTCGAATTTTTTTTATTATTCTTTAAGGGGTAGGTGATGTCTTCGTCAATGCTTGCAATGACTTCATGCATCTTAAGATCAGCCAACCTAGTCTTTCCGAGGCCCATATTAGGATAAGGTATGCGTGCGTGTTTATATAGGATTGAATACTCGTACATATATGAGTGTGTGTGCATCTGTACATACTATGTTTCTAAAACAATTTGATAATCAAATGCAGATAGGAAGAAACTAAATTCTTACTAGGCAGCTGTCGTTTCAATTAGTTCGCTTCCATCAACGTTTATGCTGAGGCTGAATGGCTCCTTGTTGTATAATACATACCATCCTCTCCTTTCCTCCGCTTTTGGAGCATAAGCTTTCACATTCTGGATGTGCTTGATTTTGTACCACTCTGGTCCTTCTTGCAGGCTTATTAGCTTAATGAGGTTTTTATTACAGAAGACTTCCAGCTTTGCTGCTCTAATTCCATGCAGGTATCGTGGAAGTGTTCCAGCACCATAGTCCTGCAATGTAACAATTTGCAGTTCTATCGAACCCTCCAATACACTCAACTTGGGGCATTGGACTACGACAAGCCTCCTTAATCTAGGGAGTTTGGCAAGCGTTTCAAGGTTTGGATTGGCATAGAGATGCAACTCGTTCAGAAAGAGGAAGTTTGTTATAGCTGTCAGGTTACAAGCTTCCGATATGATCAGATCTTTCAAGGCTCTTGCATGGTGTACAAGCCCAGGGGGTAAAGAATTTAACTTGCATTTCATAATCTTCAGAGACAAAATTTTTGGCATTGCCTGCTTTAACTCCTTGTCCCATATCCACTCTTCCCATCCGTCCAGTTGGTCAAATCCAAGTTTCTCCAGCCTCGGGAATAAGCTCATCTGATGATTCATTAGTGTACCATTGCTGGTGCATAGGAATTCATGTCCAATTCTCATGATAGATGGTGCATTCTTTATGAGAAGGAATTCTAAACTTGGCAGATGGCCAAATGCAGGGAGCTGCTCACAATATATAGAATCCTCTAGCTTTAACGCTCTTAGGTTCTTGAGAGCCATCTGGCCTGAACTCATCCAATTAGGAAGTTGCTTCCCAAAAAAGCCAACTAGCGAGAGGTTTTCAAGGCAAGGAGGTGGGCAAAGTGCTTCAAAGATATCCTCGATTTGAAAATTCTTCTCACTTGTGATTTTTCCAACCTGGCTGCCATCACCAGGTCCTGTTGTGCACTCCAAACTTAGGTATCTATGGTGGAGCTTGCTTTGGAGTTTGGCTTTCTTGGAAATAGAGCCAGAGCATGCTTTCTCTAGGTTGTTTAGATATAAGAGGCTTAGCTGGGACAGGTGGCCCAATTCTTCAAGACTGTTCCAACCTGCAGTATCATCGTTCTGTGTCAAAAAACCAGTCAACTCAACAAGATTTTGAAGTCTGCCTATCCCTATAGGGATTTCACTCACTTTGGTGCCCATGATATGTAGTGCCCTCAACTTTTGCAACTTCACTATGCTCCCAGGGAGAATAGACAAATTTATGCAGTTTATGAGACCAATATACTGTAAATATTTCAAGTTTCCAACGGAGTCCGGGATTGTATCTATCATGGTACCAGATAGCTCCAGGTATCTTAAATGCCTCAGATCGCACAAAGAAGGCGGCAAGTTTTTGAGATTTACACCCCCAAGATGTACTCGTAGCCTAGGCAGGTTATGCAAGAAGTTCTCCAGCTCAATTTTGGTGCTTCGGAATAGCATTAAGGCTCTTAGTTGTTTCTCATCCTTCAAGGCACTGGGATGCACATCTTCACTTGCTATAGATATCCGACGCAACTTAGTTTTTGCATTCTTGTAACAGAGACTTTGACCCTGAGCAAGAACTGCAGCTTCATCCTTTGCCAAATAATGGGCAAATGATCGGAGAATATCATGCATTGTGCATCCTGATTGATCATAATACTGATCGTTAGGGTCAAGTAGATTCCGCATGATTAACTCTTTGTAATATTGGCTTCCTGTATCTTCCAGAATGGTACAATTTCCATCATCTTGAATAAATCCCTCAGCAATCCACATTTGAACAACATCCACACGTTTAATAACTTCGTCCTTTGGAAAAAGGGAGCAATGTAGGAAACATTGTTTCAATTGCGACGGCAAATCTGCATAGCTCAAATAAATAGCGCTGTGAACTTCATCAGGAAGTCCTGCCATGGACCATGCAGCACTCTCAGAAACTTCGCCCCAATCTCTTGGTGTTCTATCTTTTGTGCATAGTAGTCCACCAACTGTCTTTATTGCAAGCGGCAGACAGTCACATCTTGTGACAATCTTCATACCAATATCTTGCAGAAATTCTATATCACTCGGATCATCGCCCAGCATAACCTGTGTTGAAGCGTACTTTTAAATTTTAGGGCTAATTCGAGGTAAATAGGCACATAAATATAACAATCGTTCCTCGATGAGCAAGAAATTGTTTGCTGTGCTAACTAAATCTACTTGTAGCAAACTGACAAATCTTCCCATAGAATTTATAGTTCGCTAATTGTCTGGTTTATATTTACATTGTTTACATGGTAACCACGTTTGTATGAAAAATAAACGGTGATTGTTTTCATTTTATTTATTAAGAAAGACACTCAAAAGAGTGCCTCATATTTCCTTTCTTTTCATCATGTTTTATTATGGTTGTAGTGAAGAAAATCATTAATATGCTTATTCAACGCAGCGGATGAAATATTGTTCAGTTGGTTTCCTTTTCTAAACATGAAGAGCAACTAAATGTCCTAAAGTCAAATATGTCACCATCTATTGATGAACTATATAAAAACTTTATTTTTGTTAACTGACATATTTCTTAGCTTTGCACATCAATTATAGAAGAATACTGCAAATGGGTCGAGAGTTATGCGTGTGGCAAGGGCACACTCGATCGGTAAATGACATCAAGAGTGAGGTCCCCCTGTCCTGTGTCGTTGGCTTGGAGGAAGATGTTTTAGTGCCGAGTTTGTAATTAGACTGTAGTAGTAGATGTGCTTTTAGTTGACTAGTCAATTCAAGGTTCATAGTTCATAGTCGTCTTCTTGGGATCTACATGGGCTCTCATGTTCGCATTAGCTCTCCCTGAAGAAGTGATTCAGCCACACCTTCCGTTACAGCTGCATTGCTGTGAGTTACTTCCTCCGTTCTAAAATTGTTGTCGTCATTAATTTTTTTCATTATCTTTGATCATTCGTCTTATTCAAAAACTTTTAAAAAGTATTATGTATTTTCACATAATTTATTTTATCACTAGATAAAATTTAAATATAATTTATAACTTTTCATATTTGGATAAATATTTTGAATAAGACGAACGGTCAAAGGTTACGAGAAAAATCAATACCGACAACAATTTTAGAACGAAGGGAGTAGTTTGAGGAATTGTTAGTATGACAGTGGATTGTTCTCGAGTCACTAGTCCAGTTCTCTAAATATATACTAAACCTTTGTTCTAAAATTATTATTATCATTGACTTTTTTCGTTATCTTTGACTATTCGTCTTATTTAAAATATTTATTTAAATATGAAAAATTATAAGTTATATTTAAATTGTGTCTAGTGATAAAACAAATCATGAGAAAATACATGATATTTATTGAAATTTTTTAATAAGATGAATAGTCAGTAGCGAAAAAATTCAATAGCGACAACAATTTTGAAACGGAGAGAGTAATCTGTTATGCACGACTAGACACTGCTCGTGATTAACTGGTTACAGTAAAAAAAAACAGAGCAGGATAGCAGAGCATTATTACAGATAGACAAGCACTGACCTGGTTCTTGAGCAATTTCCAGCCGTCTTGAGGCTGCAGCTTCTCCACGCGGTGGATGTACGTGGCCTTCATCTGCCGGGCGACCATCTCGTTCCTCGTCGTGACGAGGACTCGGCTGCCGCCACGGACGCCGGCCTTGAACGCGTCCCGGAGCATCACGTTCCAAGCCTCGTCGCTCCACACGTCGTCCATCACTAGCAGGGCCTTCTTTCCTGAGACAGCGCGCTGGAGCACGGGCTCGAGCGACGACTTGTCTGCGGCGTCGTCGTGCAGGTGCAGCTGGTGCGTGCCTCCTACGCCGCCGATGACCGACCACAGGAGGTCAGCCTCGTTCACCTCCTGCGACACGCACACCCATACCCGCAGATCGAACTCGTCTCGCACACGCTGGTCGTCGAAGACCCTCTTGGCAAGGGTGGTCTTCCCGATCCCACCGGCGCCTGTGATGGCCAGTACAAGCACGTTTTCACGGTGGTCGTCGCTGGTCAACGCGTCCACCAGCGTGACTGCGTCTTCTTCTATCTTGTCTCCGACGAGATCGGCGTGGACCAACACCGAGCTCGTCTTCCGCGCCGCCGCTGGTCGTGGTCGCTGCCAGTGCCAAGGGGAGGCGGATGAAGCCCTGACGAAATGAAACATGGAGCTCCGCTTGGAGACGCTCTCCAGCCTCCGATTCAGCTCCTTGATTTGCCTGGACATGTCGTGAGCAAAAACGGGGTCACGAAAGCACGTGAAGAGGGGCACGCAGCAGCCGCCTGCAGCAGAGGAGGACCGCTTCGCCGCATGGCTGCTACGGGCCTCCATCATCCACTGGTCGAGGACATCGTCAGCGTCGTACATGACATCTTTCAGCTCCCGGACCCAGCCATCAACGACCGTGTCAGTGATGCGCTTCCGCTCGGCGTCAACAAGGACGTTGCCGAGGTCCTCCAATATGGTCTCCAGCTTTTGCATATCGGCAGGAACACCGACGAGCATGTCAAACTTCGCCCTCACCGCATCTGCAACCATACGGCCGACAATGGGCACGAAGGCGTCAAGAATCATAGCCATGGATGAACGTAGAGACGAGCCTCGAGGGGGAATCAAGGAAGATTGCAGCCTGAGAGGAGATACTTAGTTGCAGGTCAACAGCGACTACATACAGGATGAGGCACTTGCTCTACTTGAGCTGCTATTGAAATTATCGAGTAACAGTTAGTTAGCATCCTAGAAAAATATCTATGATTTTTGTCACTTTCCTCCGGGCATAGCAGGAGTTCGTCCAATTTGATTAGTCAGAACATGACTATCCACCTTCCAATCTACTCCCTCCATCTCATAATAATACTTGTCATATTACAGTTATCCAGTTATTCTAATTTATTTGTCATTCTAGCATCTTAATATTATTTTTAATATATCTATATCTCTTTTCTCCTTGTTTCATGTCGATCCACCTTTTTCACCTCTACTTAATATGTACCTAAGACTAAAATGACAAGTAATATGGGATGAAGAAAGTATCTAATCTAAACAATAAGGGTCAGATAATTCCTACAGTTCAGAAAAAATACAATAACAACAACAACAAATTAGTCCAAACTAACAAAAATGAGAGCACGAGTATTTTTAACCCCAAAAAAGCTAGCTCTACCCACCCTTAGATTCATTTCATTCTATGCATCCAGCAATTCAAATCCAATCCATGTAGCATATTATTTACACATCTATAAGGGCTCACATGTCTTACAAACAATTTGTAAGCATCTGCCCACATATTTGCATGCACCAAATAATTGACCCTGATTCCTTGTTTTAATTTCCTCTTGGGCCGCAACACAGATCAAGATTATTAAGGAAATCCAAACCTAATATAAAGGAGATTACAAATCTTCGACATGTAATGAAGATATGTACATGAAAATGTCTCACAATTTCAATAAAATATCCAGCATCTTTTGTGCTGCAGAATTCTCGGCATCCTTTACCCTTGACATGGGAACGCCTATTGTTACAAAAATATTATTGTGGACTTCCTTTCTTGACATGCCATCTTTGATTTCCTTCATTGCGATGCCATTTTGAGTTTCTACCTGAACAGAGCACACAAATTTCCTTTCATGTGCAGAGCCCTCTTCTTTCTCTATCCTAAAAAAAATAGATTCAATTAGTTATTTGCAGGGGTAACGTATAGAAATCAATATATACATATGAATACAGATTAAAAAAAACAGATGTTTGTGTCATTCTGGTAATCACTAGGATCCACAAGTTCAAATTCGATGCGGGGTATGGAGATTTATGTTCAGGTAGGTTAGGTTCCAGAAACAAAGATTTTGTTTATTCTAGCTCCCAATGTAAACAAGCGAAGTTCCATCAAAATTGTCACTGGATGTTTCTGGCCAATTGTCTTCTTTCTCCAGTTTCTGGCCAAGAACTGAAACCCAACCAAACCAGACCATACCATACGAGGTCTTACACAAGGCAGTTTCATGTAGGTCCATTGCCAACAGTGTATAAAACCAAGAAACCTGATATTGGATTGCTCATGTTTCAATCGCTCTCTATGTATTCCTATCTACCACGTGCCCTCTTCACAAGCTTCTCTGTTGCACGCCATATTTCCGTCATGGCACAGGGAACAATTTTCGTCTTTGCCCTCCCCCTCCACCTGTGTTTTATCATGGCTGACTTTGTGCCTGATTTAAGTGTCGTAGGAAATATGAAAAATAAAACTACAGTTTGTTTAATAGGGTCGAAAGCCTTACTTAAAAAAGGGTTTTGGCCAATGCTTCCTCATGCACAGCTCACTAAGTTTCTGCTTGCACTCCCTGAGCGCTCCAACCTCATCCCCTGAACCATTGCCAGGGGTGGTTGTCATTGTCAACACTTGCTTCTTTGCACCACTTGTGAGCTTGCCTAATGCATCTCGTGCAGCATTGAGCTTAGCAATGACCTGCTGCTCAGAGGAACCAATCCCGACAAGCTCCCCACCAACAAATACATTTACCGCTGTTATCCCACCCTTCTGCCAAGTCTTGAATTGTGCAACCTTCCCATGCTTCTGGCATAACTCATGCAATGTCGTCACAGGTTGCTCATCTATCGTTTCTACTGTGATAATAGGCTCAAAGAGCCACCTGGTAACCTGAATCATGTAAGAAACATAATCATAGAGTAACATTGTTAATCAACACAACGAGCTAAGCAAATTACTCTCCCTATAGATAAACACATTGTTTTACTGAGGATATAGACAAATTTAGGAGTATAGTAGATATGGGTAAAAATATCTCATACTAGGGTCTAAGCATACAAAAAAATAAAGTTATTTCATAATATATTTTGGAAAATGCTTTGCATGACATAAGTGGTCTGCGGAAGCCCCACAGTTGAAATTTCCAACTCCTTGTGCTGGTTGGCATGATTACCTATATCGGTGTTACCATCTTTATGTTTACAAATGGCCTAAAATTTGAACAAACTACACCACTAAATAAGCTTTCACATAAATACACTCTCTTTGACATACCCAACTGCAAAACTACACTTCTAATGAATTTTCATTCCAGTCAATAAACTCTGACCAATCAGGCACACTTTTAAAGGACACATGGTAATATAACCTAGCTTAGGATGCCAGAGAGGCAAATTAACACTCCATCATCCTAATGTTGTTGCGCCAAGGATTAATATCCATGATATCCGGTTTATTATGTTAGTCAGTAATACACTGACGAACTACTAAATGTGGTAAAGAAATTACCATATGTCGCTTGCAAGTGGGAATGATTGGTCAGAATCTATTGACTGGAACAAAAATTGGTCACAAGTGGCTGCGCATTAGGAACATCACAGAAAATGTAGATTTGTCAAAACTGCACATGGCATAGATAACTTTGTGAAAACAAGGCATTTACTTTATGTCATGGTTCTCATGAATATAATAATATTGTAAATGGATATGAACTTAATATGTAATGGATAACCTTCCAGAGCTTCTCAAGGTCAAATTTGCAATCAACATAGACAGCAGCAGCGATGGCCTCAACAATATCTGCGAGCACCTTCGGAGCTTTAACAACACTACCACCATAAGGTACAGTGCCAAGGTCATCCTCTGGTTCTTGTTTCACTGACTCTATAAACTGGCCAACCTGCATGAACCAAGTAAAATGTTGAATCATCAAAATTCAAAACACATCATCCAATTTCTGCATCTCATGAAGAAAATATCAAGTGGATATAATGCACCCACATAAGAGCACTTAAAAATAGAGGGACTGTTACAAACTATAATCAGAGCTGAAGCTGCTTAACAATTCGTCACACTTTAATACAGTGTGCTAGACACACATGTTGACCATAAGCATCATACTGCTTCAGATATATTATGGAAACTTATAATATGAAACTAAACTTCAGTATGTTTGAAAGTTGTAAAACAAGGTTTCACATCCTGGCAGGAAACACCCGTGTTTTGTAATGAGAGAGCAGGACTGCAGGAAACATCCAGGTATGAATAAATCGATCAAAATTGAATCTGGATACAGTTGAAAAAAAAAACTGATTCGGCATCTGACAGGCACAACAGCTCTGTCTTTCCTATGATATATGATGAAACATGTAGCAAACATCTTTTCTGATGAAAAACAACAATATTTTTTTTTTCATATGACAAGAGGAGGTATGCTAAGGGCTCAATTGAGAGAAGACCAACAGGGCAAGGCTACTCAGGACAAAAATTACTTAAGTTTCAACCACTGATCTTGAGTCTACAGAAACAAATATCTGTTATGGTGGTTAGATTAAGACATGAGTGTCCCCTTTTGTGATAATGCCAACGGAATATGTTAACATGATCATTATTATAATTTAGATTTAGTTAAGAAAACATCTCCCTTTCTTGTCACTCATCTGACATGAGTGTCCCCTTTTGTGTTGCGAATCGAAATTAGAATCGGCCAATATTTGCTGTTTGGATGGGCCATAAAATCAGAACTAAGAATTCTACTACTGCCTGTTTTCTTGCATATTTTTATTCTGTTAGCTGCAGTATATCGATGTAAGGATTTTTGCCATTTCTTTTGGATCTTTCATTCCGTTAGCTGCTGTTGCTATTGATGTGATATTTCAATTAATCAAAGTTGTCAACCAAACATCAATTAGAATTGGCCTAATATCATTTCTGTTTCTACAAATTCCTTGTTATTTAAACAAAAATAAATTGAATTAGATCTTCACCTCTATTCCAATTCAAACCAAACTGAGCCTAAAGTACATTCTAGTTAATAGTTATTATATTGATTGACCAAAAGCGGCATAAAAGCAGAGTGTGTTCTAAGTACTTTATGTATTGATATCATTACTTTGTTTGCTTGATACTTCACCTATGTGGCAAGCATATTAACAACTTCTCCAAAAGGTATTTTATATATAGCCAGTGAATTGCTTAAGAGTCCTTTGGATGGACTTGTATCACTTGCCATTATATTTATACAACAGGTATAGCATGCTCAATATGCCTGGTTTAGAAATCAATGTAGAGGGCCTGGTCAGGAGACATAAAATTCCCAATAATGTAAGTGTGCACCAACATTTATTATGTTTTCTCACAGAAAAAGACAGCCCTCTATTGCAAGAATCTGAAAAGGAGAAAAAAAAATTGAAAAGCAAAGGCTGCAACCATGGCAACCTGATCAGTAAAGTCAATGCAATTTCTAGATAAGGCAGAGAAACTGTTTGGTACTATATAAAGGGAGGCCACTTTACTGCATTAATAAAAAATAGTCTACCCGAATATGATAACACACTCTGAAAGCTATTCTACAGGACTGCTAATCTAGATGCACAACATATGGCGCTGATAGTTAATGGATGTTTTACAACTACGAGTGAAATAGCTTCAGCCACAATAGCCCCTGAGCAATCAAACAGTAAATGGACATCACATTATTGTTCACCTTTGAAATAGCAAAATAAAATTATTTACAACGGTTTACTTGGATTTACCAGGAGGTCGAGGCGAGGACAGTTTCGCCGGAGCAGCGGGTAGAGGTCGTGCCGCACTGCGACGCGCGCCAGCTTTTCCGTGGAGATGTTGGCGGCGCGGAGAGTGGAGAGCGCGCCGGGTCCGAGGCCCGGATTGGTGAGGAAGAGGAAGTTGGAGAAGGCAAGGCCCAGCGCGGCATCCCCAACGAACTCGAGACGCTGGTACGAGGAGGTGGCGCCGCCGCCGCCATCGGCGGACTGGTGCGTGAGCGCCTCCTCCAGCAGGGTGCGGTCGCGGAACTGGTACTGCAGCAGGCGCTCGACGCGTCCCGCCGCCTCCTCCCGGTCCGCCACGAACCCCGGCGGCGGCAGCGCGACGGGGATGTCCGCCGCCTGCCGGCCGCGCTTCCGCTGGTTGATGTGCTGCGCGTTCATCGCACGATTGCCGGGGTTTGGGGTTTTACAGGGGTGGAATCAAGAACGCCAGGGTGGAGACTGGGAGAATTTGGGGGTGGATCGCGCAGCTTTTTGCTGGCGGCGCCGAAAAGGAAAGGCACCTGTGACGTGAAGTCAGATCCCGTAGCCGTCTGACATGTGGGCCAAGCAGCGGATACACCACATGTCAGTGGGCTGATTTTTCAACGGGAAGTACGATTTCGGACTGATTTTTTAATTATGTTCCATCATTCATCTAATTTAAGTTTTAAAAATTTCAGATTTAGAATTTAGATCAATGATAACAATAACATATTTCCTACCTTTCAATCAAACGTTTCAGTCGATGGTTTGTTATTTTGTATTTTGATTTTTCTTTTATAAAATTATTTGTATAATAATTATAAATCGTTAGATCTGGATCCGATGGCTCAAAGCAGTGATTGAAAGTTTGGTTATTCAAACATTCAGTAAACTGAAAATTATCAAGTTCCTAATAATAATTTAGAAATTAATGGTGATAATAATTTAAAAACAAATGGAGTTTTATCTAGGCTGGTCAAACTACATTTTCTTAACTTTTTACGGTTTATTACACTACTATAGCAAAATAACGTTGAGAGCGAGATAGAGTCAAAGTTAAATTTTGTTAAAAAAGAGAATAAAATGAGAAATATGTCATTATTTTCTCAAAGTTATGACTCATAATCTAAATATTGAAAAATCAGACATTAGATGTGTAACAACTAACAATGATCCTTTCTTTCAACAAATTTAGACAAATAGACAATCTATTGCGAGCTATATTTACATTATGTGAATATATGTCACTACATGCAGCTCTATATCTATATCTGACACTCCCCCTAAGTCGATGTCACTTCCAATCACCTCTATCTAGATAACCATGTGGTCATCAAGGATGGTTAAAGATGTTGGGTTGTGAGGATGAAATTTGTAGTTTCATTAGTCACTTAGTCCACAAAGCCACCACTTACGATCCATCGATTTTGACTGAAATTAATGATAAAGATTGTCTTACATTTGAACGTGGAAGAAGAAAAAACTAACTTCATTCCTAAGAGCAAAGCTAATGGCTTCGCCGGCTGCTGGCGAAATGAAGCTCCCACGTCATCTTCAGCCAGCAATAAAAAAGACCCGTATAGTGGACAACACAGAAAACAGGCGCTTGGCCGAATATTAAATTAATTAGCATTTGTTTGGCAACGCAATAAAGCAAGCATGCACCTCGGAAAGTATGCTTGCGCCTACGTCGAGCCGGCGATTAATCAATCGCCAGCACCCTTCTCTCTCTTCACTTCTCTCTTTTCCAGCTAGGATTTTTATGACATGGACAACTATTTAGCCAGCTGACTAGGACCCATAATACTTGCTCTAAGGATGTTATCGCCATATGGGTGTTCAGCACACACACAAGCACACAACAAGCAGAGAAGAGAGGAAAGAAGGAGAGGTCAATATGTCCATATTGGTTGCTACAACCCTACCGATACGAAGATGTTGATTGGAGGCTAACCAAATTTATGAGCTCGTTCTGCACTTTCTACAGCAAAAGCTTCGGGTGGGTCGGCCGAGTTTGTGCTATATTACGCTGGGCATATTGAACGTTGAAACAAGACTGAACAAGAAAGTTGGGTCTTTAAAAAAAGAGATTTCCTTATCATCAGTCGACTGAAAGTTTCAAGAGCATAAACAGGTTTGTAAACGGTTTAGATTTGATTTGTATGATTTTTGTATAACTGTAATTTAAAATTTGTAGAATTATTTGTTCCCTATGTTGTCTAAAATTTTATCTCATGTATTTCCTATAAAACAAATTTTATTTATTATTTGTTCTCACTTGAAATCCCTTAACAGGTCTGTTTGCCAGGCTTAATAAGGGTTGGTGAGAGAGAGAAAATAATATGACAGACTTTGATCGCCGATCCAATGGTCAATATCGTGAACTGAAAGTTTTATAAACTTTTAGCTGACTGAAAATTAGCAAGGGCCTTAAAAAAATAATCAAAAAAAGCTATCCATTCCTTCTCTCCAAATAAAGAAGACTCTCCTCTTATATTGTAATAAATCGATAGCCTAATTCGCACTCTTTTGTACCACTCTTGTTCCTCATTCTATGGGCTGCTGAATATTACAATATTATACACTTCCTCATTCCATTGATCAACAATCTTAGATAGATCTCAATAAAAATCTAAAGCATTCTCCTCCTGAAGCTCTTGCAATAGCCTTCCATTGCACAATCCATATCAGAGCAAGTAATGTCTCACTTTGCTTAGCACATGAAGCCAGCAAGAACACCTAAACAGAAGCTGCCGATGCTGCTCAGACTTGTAGAACATCTTTAGAAGCCTTTTCTTCAGACTACAAGTTGACGAATTCTCAGATTGATGAACCAACTTTCTATATGTCTCATTCAAGCAAGTGCAGTGAGTAAACAACATGATAAAAAATTTCTCTCAAATTTTTCCACTCGGTGTGTGTGACCAGTACTCTTTGACAAGCTCACGAAAGAGGGATCCTTCAGTTTCCATGAGCTTCATAGGTTGTTCATACTCGGCCACTTTTCCTGGAAGTAGGTTGAATTACTTAGTATAAAAACAATGGAAGTATATGCTAACATACTATCTTGCGACAAACTTTTCATAATAGATAAAATTCAAGAGGAATATAACAAAAAGGGTTTTGTTTAAAAGAATAAGAGTGAAGGACAAGATGATCTGATTCAGGTGTTTTGTTTAATATAGGTTAGAAATGAAGTTAGCACAGAAGTGGTGCCAAAAAAAAGGTTTGAAGTTGAAGGAGTGGAGAGACTGTCTTTATACTGCTAGCATGTTCGCGATATATGTTTGTTTCAAGTACAAATGTGCTAATTCATTAGGAAGCAACTAGAACACTGTCTTCGTATTGCTAGCATGTTTGCGAGAAAAAACATACCATCACTCATTGCAAGTACCATGGAGCAATCCATAACTGTTGGTACACGGTGTGCAACAGTGATAACAGTGCAATCATTAAATTCTGTCCTGATCGTTTTCTGAAGGATAACATCAGTCGCGTTGTCTACAGAAGCGGTGGCCTCATCAAGAACCAAAATACGGCATCTTCTTAAAAGTGCACGTCCTAAACAAAAAAGCTGCCTTTGGCCCATGCTCCAGTTCGAACCGTCTTCCACAACTATATAAAAAAGATCTCAGTCAGTACAGAGAAGACGATATTGTATAGCCTTGATATACAATGATATAACTCAGAATTGCATGTGCTTAAAAAACCCTACAGAGAAGACGTCTTTTTTTATGTCAAAGAAACGAGGAGCTGTGCCCATGCATTTTAAAGCAAGAGACAGGCAGTTAGAATCAGCAAGATTGTAGGACGTGTGCTGACACCCCTTGTCTGTAACTTTCTATTCTGGGTATAGCTTGACAAACTTGTTGTCAGGAAATGTATTTTTCAGCTGATAATGGAATGTCCCAGTGTGTTAAAACATTTCACAAAAAAAGAAAAAATGATTCAGGAAGGTCACCTACCAATTGAATCCAATCCGTTTTCCTTCTCCTGGACAGCTTCAAGAAGCTGACATTTGTCAAGAACCTGCACAGACTAGCAATGTGATTCCTCTGAAGTTTAAAGATGCCCAAATGACAAACATAATTTAGACAACTTTATTTAGCAGAAAAAATAGATACAACTTGATATATTTCAGTTGCCACGTAGTCATTCTATTCATCTGATCATCCATTTTTGATAATGTTCTGAAATTTCATTATTGGGTTATCTACCACAGTAACTGAGTCGAATTTTCAGTGGCTATGGAAGAGGAAGGGGGCATCATTCTATTCATCTGATCATCCATTTTCGATAATGTTCTGAAAATTCATTATTGGGTTATCTACCACAGTAACTGAGTCGAATTTTCAGTGGCTATGGAAGAGGAAGGGGGCACATTATTCCAGATTAATAGTTTTTAGGGTTATGAAGCTGCCCTAGTACTATTGCACCATTTCTTTTTATACTGATGTAATAAGCAGGTCTTGCCCATACAGTTCCAAAAATAAACAAAACACTAGCAAAACCAACACAAATAGCTGCAAAGATTACAAGATATCTTACCTCCCATATTGTTCTATCAGAAAACTGTCCTAGAGGGTCCAGATTATATCTTACGGTACCCTGAAAGAGTGTTGGATCTTGTGGAATGATACCCAAACGTGAACGCAGATCATGTAAGCCTATTGTGGTGATGTCTATGGAGTCTATAATTATTTTCCCTCCAGCTGGCTCCACTAGACGAAATAATGCACCAATTAAAGTTGTCTTTCCACTTCCTGTCCGACCAACTATACCAATCTTATCCCCACCTTCAAACGTACAAGTGATTCCATGTAGTACAAGGGGAGAATCTTTCCTATACCTGATCTGTTAAGCAAACCTCGTAAAGAGTTCATCCAAACAAGGAAAACATGTAAATATTTATCTTCAATTACCTTCAAGTCTCTAAGCTCCACTGTACCAACTTGAGGCCAGTCTGGTGCTGGTCGTTTTTCTTCAATAACTTCTGCTGCTTCACTTTGTATGTCCATGTACTGATTCACCCTTTCCACAGAGATAATTTGATTTGCAAGGGTGCATTGTTTTTGAATAGAGGAAACAAAGGACACATTTAGGGATAAGCCATAAGACAATGCCATTCCTACAAAACCTGCACAAGCATGAACGGAAATGTACTTTGCATCAGATGGGAGTGTTCACTTCCTAACATGAACAATATCAAGTGCCATGTCTTTCTTTTTACCAACATACTGTATTCCTCTCAGTTTTTATATTAATACCCTTTGGTTTCATATGTCAACGAGACAAGAGACCACAGAAAATACAAAAATCAGAAACAAGGTTTCATCACACTTAAAATTTGTTTTTTTTTTCCACTGGGGATTCTTAGATTCTGCTTCTACAATTCGAAACTAAAACAGAGGAGATTTTGGCCCAGATTCCACAATCCCAAACCCTCCAAAATCGAGAACCTCACAATCCACTCTCCCTCAGCTTTTGCCAGATTCTAGTTCAAGTTGTATTACATGCAGTCCACAATATCACAATCAAACTGTTTGTTATAGATTTTGGATCCGAACTTCTTACAATCCAGCTTTTCATAGCTTTTTCACAATCACTTTGATTCTTAGAATCTCAAATGGAAACAAACAGGCCCGTTGTAGCCAGAAAAAATTCCTATACTAAGATACCAGTAAAATTGCATTTCCATGAAAGATAAGAGTGTTTACAAAAAAATGTTGCAAACTGACAGCAGCTCAGTTGGTTAGTGCCTCCAGGTGTGATGCCTCCCACCAAGGTTCAAGCCTTGATGTGCGCAAAATGTGGAACCAAAAGAACAATCATTTCATCCCATTTAGACTGTCTCATTCGACATGTGGTGAGCAGGCCCTCATGTATGGATGGGTCCAAAGCACGAGTTAAGGACCGAACCACAAAGGCAAATTCTTGGAGATGGGGCCAGGGTTCGTTGATTTTTCTCGGCCCTGCATTGCAGGTGCTTCTCTTTAAAAAGAAAAATGGTCTTGCTCCTGGAGCCGAGTTTTTTTTAACATATAAAACTATTGTAACTAGTCGCTTGAAAATTGAATCATCACTAGATGCCTCCTGCCCAGGTGGGTAGTGACAAATGCAATTTTACCAATAATTCAGTAGGATCAAATACACATCCTTCAACTTCTTTCATGATTCAGTTCAAGAGTGTATGAAGGCCAAGCAAAAAAAAAATTTGCAGCACATCTAACAATCTATTCAAACTTAGGTGAAAGAATCAATGGTCATGTAATTCATAACCAATTTGTAACATTGCACGATATCAATAAACCAACATAGGTGTGAATGTGTTATGCTTGATACTAGTATAGACAACTCACCCGGGCTAAAAGTTCCTGCAGGGAGAAGAGCCATGATAAATGCAGAGAATGAAAGAACCACAGCGATCATTGTCTCCAAGCGTTGAATCAGCCATTCAGTTGCTGCAAAATTATAGAAGTATGGACCAGCGTTCTTGTCAACAAGCTCTAAACTTTTAGCAAAGAAACAATCTTCTCCATTGAAGGCCCTTATTGTCACAGCCCCCAGAATCGATTCACCTAAGTGGTTAGCCAAAGCAGATTTTGTAGTGCCATTAATCCGCATCAATTCTTTAGCTGAGGTTAAATAGTATCTCTGCAGAAAAAAAAAATAGATTTCACCCAATAGGTAAAAGTGAGTGGAAAACAGTACAATTTATCCCCAGAACACATAAATTTGTTAATGAAATAACCCACAAAATCTGAGTGTAATCAACAAGACTGTCTAATTACCTGCAACTTGATGGCCAGACATATCATTGGCACACAGACAAACAAAACTTGCCATGTAACAACAGACAATACCCCCAGATTGCTATATGCATTTAAGCTGGCACTAATGCTGAACACAAAAGCGAACGGAACATCAAGGTCAACAATACTTAAATCTGAAGAAACCTGCATAAGAATAATGAAACAAGTAAATACGTCAACAAAAAATCTTGAAACATAATTAAAATGCAACTTTGGTTTATCATACTTTCACTTTCCATTTTCTTTAAGAATGCTTACCCGGCTAAGTACCCTTCCGAGAGGAGTAGAATCAAAAAAGGACATTGGAGCATGGAACAACGAGTTCAGTAACTGGGAAAATAAGGATCTTGATGTCTGGAGCCCAAGAATAACGGTTGACAAAGATCTAAACAGTATGAAGAACACTGAGAAAGCTCCAATAGCGATATACACAGAAATCAACTTCAGCATGCTCACATTAGGATTCTGGACATTAGCAGCCATCCATGAATTCTGCGATATTTGTGCACCTGTGAAAATTATGTGGGAAATAACACAAAGAAAGGCGTACAAAAAGCCTTTTTTCTGACACAGGTAGAGCATATAAGGCTTGAGACCAGTATCCCCCATTTCTCTTTCCTCCTGCTTTATCAGTTGATCTGCTGGTGGTGGTTTCACATGTTTTCTAGATCTACTGCCACGAATTTCAGTTTTCTCCTCAGTTGTTATTTCCATCGCTCTGTGGGATCCGATGTCATTGGTATCAGAAATACCAATAATATCTTTATGGGCATTTACAAGGTTCTGAAATTCTTGACAATGAGCCAACAGATCTTGATAAGGTGCAGATCGAATAATTTCCCCATCTGACATTAACTGCCAAAAAACCAACACTGATGGCATAAAAAAACAGCATGTATAGAAGTTTAGATCATATGAAATCAATACGGTAACAACTAACCAAAATGCAGTCAAATACAGGTAGAAAATCCACTTGATGGGTCACCAAAAGAACAGTCTTGTCAGATAGAGCTCCCATGACATATTCCTGGCAAACAAAATCAAATGTTTTAATAAGTATGCTATTAATAATGTTGCGGTTCAGTACTGTTTTGCGGTCCTTACATTAAAAAGATTTGTAGCTGTGTGGGCATCAACAGCACTGAAAGGATCATCAAGAAGGTAGATATCAGCATTTTGGTACAATGCACGTGCAAGCTGAACACGTTGCTTCTGGCCACCGCTAAGATTTACCCCTCTTTCCCCGATTTGAGTACAATCTCCGTATGGCAAATTTTGAAGGTCCTTCACCAAAGAGCACTTCAGAAGTGTCTCTTGATATCTTTTCTCGTCCATTGAAGATCCGAAGAGAATATTATCTTGCACGGTTCCTGTTTGGATCCATGCATTCTGAGAAACATATGCTATTTTCCCACAAACTTGGATCTGAAATTAATATTTTATAAAATGGAACTAATTAGCATATTTCACGTCTGCAACAGAAATAGTAGCGATTTCGTCAGCGGGAGATGAGGTGGCAGCTTATGTTTGAGAAAGGAGGGATTTGCCTTAGATATGAACGACCTCGCACCACAAGACGTCGGGTTGGAGGCGAGTGCGCCGTCACTAGGGTAATGCTACTGGAATTCCAATGCCTATAGTCTAACATTGATGTCGTCTCAATTAATCTGTCGAGTAGTGGTGGCTTACCTCCTCAATAGTTTTGGTCTACGCTGGCATGTTCAGGTCGGATGTGGCATGTTCAGGTCGGATGTGGCATGCTCAATTAATCCGTCGAGTGGTGGTGGCTAATATGTCGCCACGCTGGCATGTGCAGGTTGGATGTTTTGGACTCCTGAAGGAGTATGGACATGATTGGCACAATACAAAATAGATTATGGACCCCAAGCTATCATTTTAAGAATTCATGGACCTAGATGACCATCTGACAATAGTTTACGGACCCAGATGGTCACTTTAAGAGATCATGGACCTAGATGATCATCCGTCAATAGTTTAAGGACCCCGGGTGCATTTTACTCTTATTGTAACACTAATCACTAGTGGATGACAATTTAAAATTTGACTTGTTGCCACTTCATGCTATTATAATTTGCATAATGACAAATTAATCATTTGGACTATATTTTTACAAAATTTCTACAGTAATTTAAAAACTTTATTAATGCATGGAGATTGCAGAGATATTAATTGTGTTGAATCAGATAAAACCATAGATTCTATATCATGCCAAAGAAGAACCTCTGATGTATTAAAGATTGTGATCCTGACAATTTTGATTATCAAGCAAAATAATCATAACTTTTATTTAGAAAATTAATTATGATGATGCAGTTGCCTGCACACCGGATTTTAGGAAAGAAATTAGCAACCAATGATCTCAACTGCGCATATCAACAATTAAGCAGTCAGATTCAAATATGGTCATTTGTATTGCAATTTGGTGTGAAGATTATTAAGTAAAAAAGGTTGCAATCTAATATGAAAAGAACACAAAATGCCACTTTTGTGGAAAGTGCATCATAAACTCACAAGTTGACAGTGCAAAGATTTTTTTTTCTTGTTTCGTATGGGGGTTTGCAAAAACATACCGTGCCTTCAGTTTTCGAGATCTCTCCAAGTGCTGCTGCCAAAAGTGTTGACTTCCCTGATCCTACCTCGCCACAGATCGCAACCTTCTCTCCAGTTCTGACCACCAAATTTATATTCTTTAGAGCTGGTTTGGATCGGTTCTCATCCCATGAGAAGCTGCAGGTATTTATCACTATTGGATACTCTGTTCCCACATGATATTTTTTCCTAACCTGTTCAGTAAGCTCGGGTGCATCTAGAAACTTTACTATCCTAGTAAAAGCAACTTTAGCTTGTATTACTGTCCCAACTATGTCTGGTATCTGCCTAATTGGTGTTTGAACAAGGCGTAGAGTTGCTACGAACGTGAAAACATTACTAGCATCAAGAGGAACTTTCATTATATAGCATGTAAGGAAGGTTGCAGCCGAAACCAAAACAGGGGACGACCAGAACAGAAAACTGTTGTAGGCTCTCCTAAGCTGGAATGCTAACAACCACTTGTATTCATCTTCCCTTAACACCTCAATGCGCTTCTTGAAATGAGTTTCCCAGGCATAAAGTTTCAAGACCTTCATATGAATCAAGGATTCAGACATCGCCTTCAGTCTCACATCTTGTGCTTCCATAAGTTTCCTCTGAAATTTGTGTTGTAGTTTCGCCAGTGGAGCATTGCCAAGTACAGTGATAATGATGACAAAGAGTGATGCAATCATAGCAAGTCCAACTGCATTATATAGAATTACCAAAGCCATGCAAAGTTGGACAATTGTCGTCCATGTTTGATGGAAGTTGTACGGGAATTCCCCAATTCGATAGGCATCCACAGTGACATAGTTCATGATCTGTCCAGAAGAATGCTTCATTTTTGCTGAGCTTGAAAGCTTCTGTTGTTTTTTATAGATAGCAGCTGATAGGCATGATCTCACCTGGAGTCCTATCCTCCGGGTGCGGAAATACCACTGCCTCTGTGACAATGATTCACAACATTTGCAAACAAACATTGCGGCAGCCAACGCATAGCCTTCATATTTGAAGGTCCCTTTCCCAAGTGAAACAGTGATAAATGCCTTCAAAATCAAGGGACCTGAAGATAACAAGAGCACTTTGAGCAATGCAAAGAAACCTGAGACAATTAACTCACTTTTGTGACAAGAAATGATACTCCAAAAGACTGATTGATTGCTATTTGGCGACTGCCTCTTGCTGTTCAGCTGCTCCAAGAATATCAAGTACTGATTATATGCTCGATCTGTGGCACCTAAAAGTGGCATGTCTTTCTCCTCAAGGGGCTTCTCATAACCCACCTTCATCAGAGGGTTCAGCCACCAAAATGACATCAAGCTGAAAACCCCAGCTTTAGCAAAAGGTGTTACATGAAACCCAGAATCATCTTTACCCGCAACAGTTTCGGTGTTCAGGGGTTTATACAAAGCATTTTCAAATCTTCCAGAAACATCATTCCTAATGTGCCAAATTCCATGAATAAGTAGTAGTAGCGAGCCTGGTAGGAATAGAACATCTAAACAAGTCTTTGTAGTGATTGTGTTATCTGAAAGCATGTAAACTGCTGAGGAGCAACATATGTATGCAGCATATATGGTCAGCAGGACTGACCAAAATTGAACAAACGTCGCTCCAAGAACCCGTGCTTGGATGCTGAAAGCAAAGCTGATAAGTATCAAACTGATTCCTTGAGAAAAGTTTACCAGCCACCAATGTGGCAGGTAAAGAGAAGCATCATGATCGAAGCTACTCCCCAGCATCCACAGTCCTAGACCAAGATAAGCCAGACCCAAGCAACCATGGAACAATATGGCAACTAAATGTAGTGGAGAATTAAGCGTAACAAGCTGCTGCAAAGATCCACTCTTTAGAACTCTGACCACCAGGTGGAGTGCTAGTATAATGACAAGCAGCGTGTTGATACCAATCACCAGCAGGTGATTCATGCAAGTGGAGGAGTCAAAAATTTCCTTCAATGCACATACAACCACAGCTTGCTTGACACAAACTGGGCTCCCGCACAAGCTCATAATCCAAGAGCCTGAAATATCATTACAAAACAAAAGATGAGTATGAAATTCCCAGCTTGGGAATTCTTAATAAAAAATTTGCCGTTGAAAGAAAAGAAAACAACCAAGGAACCATGTAATTAAGATGAGAAAGGAGGGAGGAGGACTAACTTGTGAGGGAACCCATGTATTCAATCTTTATGGCACCGTCGCCTGGTTCAAGTTCCCTTTAGGCTCTGCAGACACCATGAACAGAATTTCATATCACTATCAGGCAAGAACATTTACTATCAAATTAATGAAAAGATTCCATGTAATGGGAGAAACTCGGAAGCACACAAGTGAGACGAGGCATTTTATATTGCAGTAAGCATAGATCAGACAGGAGGAAAATCGTTCCCCAGCCATTGAAACGTGGGTGCATTGACCTGCTGGACTCTGGTTTACGATCCACCTGGCAAGGTGGCATCCAAATTGGTCCAAAGTGGCCGGTGGAACCTGCACGTCATAGAGCTGAGGCCACATCTGTTGCGACGGAGGCCAAAATAATCCGAGCTCTAAGCGTCTCCAGGGACGTTGGTCGAACACCTGGCGGGCAGCAGCTGTGGAGCCTAATCGCGTCGGTTACTTGTACGCAGAGACGGGCGGCAGCTGTTGAGGGCGCGGGGTCATGATTCCTGAAGCGTCACTTCCTCCAGGTCCAGGGCTTCGAACTCGCCGGTCGCTACGGCACCACGCACCGTCTCCATCCGCTCGTGAGGCCACAAAACGACGTCTCGGCGAACCTGGAACGCCCTCGGCATGCGGCGCCCCAGGAACAGTCCGAGAACACGTCCCATGACGTACGGCGAGCGAGAGCCACTCCGCAATGGCGCGGGGAGCGGCTGCTGGGGGCAGTCTCTCTCACTGCCTTGTGGTCGCCGGCGGCGGCAATTGCACATGACTGATGTTGCCTGTGTGGTGCTATACTGAGCGTGGGCGCCGTGGGAAGGGAATGGGGGATTCCTTTTCGGACACTTACATGTGGGCCATTGCCTATTCACCTCATTTCGACATGAATGCTATCCGGCATTGCGGTAAAAATTAATGATGAAGAGACAAATGTAGTAGCCGCAACAAAGAAAAGCTAACGAAACGACCTCATTTTCTCCAATATCAGGAAGAGATTATATGATATAGTAGCAGATCAAATGAGATTAATAAAAAAACAAGTGTCTGCATAAGTGATTACCAACTGGTAGCTCGTGAGGAGAAGCACTCTGCTCAACAGTCCTCCCTACAGTCGGACTGCGTGCTCTGCTTTATAGCAGAACAGAGGAAGGGGAGCGCCGGGCGAGTGGCTGCTTCCGTCACTGCTCGCGTCGTGCCGTGCGGACCTACAGACGCCCAACGCGCCGCCGCTCCTCCTCCTCCTCCTCCTCTTCTCCGCGCCGGGCCCGCGCGCCGTCCCCAAATTCGTTCGGATTCGGCACGACCTGGCTTCCACGGGTGGCGATCGATCAAGTGAGTGACGGACGGGAACCAGGCGAGAAGGAAAAATTATTGCCGTGAATTTTGGGTGGTTTTGTTTGCTCCGATCATCTCGTTCTGTCTACATCCTATCCTACATAGATGATTGATTAGATTATATATATTTCGCATGCTACACTCCAAAGACCAAACCGGACAGCATTGACGCGCGAGACAGGCCGCCGTATCGAGTTTCTCCTCTCCCTCTCCATTTTATTACTTTACCATACTAGTAGTAATAATACGAAACGGTGTCCACTAGTAGCACTCACTAGCTACAAACCAACCGGAACTGGGCGTCCCGTGGTGCGCAAAGGCCGTAGACATCTCGATCCGACGGCACGTCCTCGCCTTGTTCTTTTGCGGTCCGGCACATGCAGCCCTGCGCTTTTGGTGCTACGTGCGTGGCCTGTAACAGGGGATCAGAGATTCTCTGAAGAGTAGTGTTGCGCAGGAAAGTAGAGCTGGGCAATAATCGCACGATAATTCCATTACAATTTTCATGATCGCGTGCAGGCAAGCATGGAGACGAGGAAGATGGTGTTCGAGATCTGCTACATCGTCACGAAAAAGGTCTGCACGGCTGGGCCTTTAGTCGAAATCCTATTGTTCGTAAAGGGAGTTCAAATAAACCAGTCCTCAACTCTCCGTATGTTTTTATTGCTCGACCGCATGTTTTGGAAGAAGATAAATGTTTGGACTCAGCAAACAGATGTTCAAAAGAAACGAGTTTATCCAACGACAATAACAAAAGAATGGGTTTGGACTATAGGTGTCCAAATGGGCGGCATGGCCCGGCACATTTAGTTTCGGGCTGGCACGACATGCGGGCCTTATCGGGCCGTGCCAGAGCAGCCCGCCATCGGCCCATGGCACGGCACATAGTTACTATTTTGTGTCGGGCCAGCCCGTTAGACACGACGGTCCATCAAGGCACACAACCCCTCATTCGAGCTAGGAGTAGCGACGCCGTGACCTAGAGCTCAAATCTGCGATGCCGCGACCTGGAGCACGAACCGACGACCTGTTAGGCATGATGCGGCGGTGGGCTGGCGGCACACTTGCGGCGGCGTGGCGCCGCGACCTGGAGCTCGAACTGGTGGGGAGGAGGAGAGGAGCGACGCCCTTGAGCACGACGTGTAGGAGCGGTAGAGCTAGGGCGGAGGAGCTGAGGAGCCGGTGAAGGGGAGAAGCAGAGGAGCCGGTACGATGCACCGGAGTGGAGGATCTGGCGAGGGAGGAGAGCAGAGGAACCGACGGCGGGGAAGAGCGGAGGAGGTGTTAGCATGAAGGAGCGGCGGCGTTGCGTGAGGGTGGGGATGGGGAATGGACGCACGTGGGGATGGGGAAAGCTAGGGTTTGAAACGAGCTACGTTGGGCCGGTAACGGCCGTGCTCAAATGGACCAACATCGGGCCTTTTCATGCCAGGGCAATTTCGGTCCGTGCTCGTGCCGCCCACCGTGCCGAGGGGTCGACCCAAACACGACCCGAGCATGCATTTTTTCGGGTCGTGTCATGCTTGGGCCGGGTCTAAAAATTTAGGCTTCATGCCTGCCTGGCCCATTTGACCATCTATAGTTTGGACCTTGCTTTAGAGAGCAGTGAAGCCGACCGAAAAGGCCGAAACAAGTTGTTGTTCGGATCTGGAATATGGCCCATGACAATAAAAGTGAATGAAGAGTGCAAACCGTCTAATTTATATTGTGCATGTCTCAATCTTGTATCACTAATATTGGCTGGTAATGCTGCCTCGATCAAGTGGGCTTTCTTTTGAACTTCTCTTCGTAGAGTGACAAAAAACAAATTTTGGTAGATGCTTATTCGTTGGGTAACCATAAAGGGAAATTTTTTTGGAGCAATAGGGTTACAAGATGGAGAAAGACGTGGTATATAAATATAATCGTGTGTTGTCTTCGCTCTTGTCAACTCATTCATATGTCACCTTAACACGTTTAGCGATTCATCGTGCACTTCCACATAGATGATAATGCCGAAATGACGCATGGTTATGCTAAGGGGCCTAAGCCAAACGCCTTAGACTTTGATACAATATATAGCAATTAATCATTTTTTATATAGATCCAAATTCCATCATGTCGTGCTTGGGCCACATGTGCAGCCAGTGTGGGCTGGATCGGTATTGCCCGATTCCTAAATCGTTTGCTTCTATTGGGTCGAGCTTGGTCGGACCTAAGCCGTGTCGGGTGGCCGGCCATCTATAGTGTCAAATCGTTTGTATCTCACCTAGACCTGTCCAAATGAGTGGCACGGCCGTGGCCTTAAAAGACCCTAGCACGGTTAATTAAGAGTCGACAAGGCCCACAGCTAATTTTGTGATGTGCCGGACCAGTCTTGAGGCCTGGCTGCCATCCTTTAGCACAACACGCAGAGACTAAACCGTGACGGGTCAGTCTTTTCGATCCAGTCAGCCCATCAGGCACTATAAGACTCATCAGACCCGAAGGTCAACTTAGACACCAAAAATCTTTACACCCCAGTTTTCATAGAATTCAGCATGAGCCGTAGCCGTTCCCGTGGCCGGAGTCATAGTCCTTCCCCTCGCCGAAGTACCCGTCGACGGCGTGGTGGCCGGCCTCGCCGCGAACAGAATGCTTCGTGCAGTCCACAGCGCCTCCTCCGACGGCTCTAGTGGCGGCCGTGGTGGCATCGCGACCGAGAGTGGTAGGATCTGGCTCAGATCTAGCAAGATCGAGGAGGTAGGGTTAGCATGAGCTAGGTTTTGCGTGTTGCGCGGCGGCAGGAATGGAAGAGGAGGACAACAGGTAGCATACGCGGCCAGAGCTAGCTGCCGGTGACCGCAGCTCATCGTTTCCGGCGTGGATCTAGGCGGAGGCAGTGAGAGGTGGCGAGTTGTGAGCGGGCGTGCGACTACGGCGTCGTGGCGCGGAGGGCAAATTAGGAGCGGATAAGGGTTCGACCGGGGGCGCTGCCTCTTTTATTCTGCTCCAATCCTCCCGTTGGCGACTTAGGCCAGGCCGAACGTAACAGGCTATTTGTAGTGGGATGTGCCGCCGCCTAACTTTATAAGGCTTCGCAGGCCCGGCTACTATGTGTCATGTCGGGCTGGTTTCTTGGCCTAGGCATGGCACGGAGCACAGGGCCGTGCCGGCACGGGCCCTAATTCCAATGGGTCATGTTGGGCTTTTTTTAAGGCTTCATGTCGACCCACCAGACCCGGCCCGTTTGGACAACTTTAGTGTCACCTACTCACCTTAATGCGTTTAGCGAACCTTTCTATAGTTGTTTAATTCATCTAGCATTTGCACAGGAATGATAATGCTGAAATAGCGCATTGTTATCATGCTAAAAAGGAAGAAGTCGTTAAACTTTGGAATGTTACAATGACCATGCCAATCCTTGATGTGAGCACTCGGTCGATATTATTTTCCATCCAATGGAATGGGGTGAGAATTGATGATATAAATATTTCGTATTGAACTTTGTTGCTATACACGTTTTGGAAACCATGCTACGGCAGGACCTCGGTGTTGACCGTGGATGACGACGAGGTGGACTGCAGAGAAGCCGGATCGAGCGAATTACCAGCGGACGAAGAGGCGGCGAATGTGCCGTCGTCCTCGGAACTCCCCGGCGTCATCATCGTCGCCGGGAAACGATAACGACGATTCGTCGTCTCCGTGATGAGACGAAGACAAGTTGACGACACGTGCGTGGTAGTCAGCGAGCGCTGCCTTGAGCACGGCGAGCACCTCGTCGATCTCCGGGCGCTCGTGCTTTTAGTTGTAGGGTCGCACGCAGCGTCGCGCGAGCTGGGCCCGTCCCGTTCCTCCGGTGGGCCGAGCCTCGGGTCCGCCATGGCGAGCTCGAGCAGCACGACGCCGAAGCTGTACACGTCGGCGGCCTCTGACACGTGGCCCGCGCTGAAGCTCTCCGGGTCCACGTACCCGCACACCTCCGTCGACACGTGGGTCCCCTCGCCGTACGATGAGGCGCCGATGACGTGGGACACCCCGAAGTCGGAGAGCTTGGCGCGGTGCCGGTGGCCGAGAGCAGGACGTTGGTGGGTTTGACGTCGCGCGTGGAGGTAGGCGAGCCCACGGGCCACGTCGACGGCGACCTCCTCGAGGCAGCGGCGCCACGTGAGCATGGGCAGCGCCGGCGCGTGGTGCAGGCTGCCTCCGGGCATGTACTCGTAGACGAGCGCGTGGTGGTTGTCGTCGGCGCTGAGGCGGCAATAGCCGAGGAGCGCGGCGAGGTTGCGGTGGCGGAGCTTGGCGAGCGCGTTGACCTTGGACACCTTGTTGGAGCGGTAGATGCGCTTGATGGCCACGCGCTGGCCCGAGGGGAGCCGGTCCAGCAGCAGCTTCTTGTCCGTGCCCAGCAGCAGCTTCTTGTCGTACCCCTTGGTCGCCTGCGTAACCTCCGACTTGGTGAAGATGTACACGCCCTCGCGGGGGAGCGGCGGGACAGTAGGTACCGTAGAATCATCGTCCTCGTCCCCGCCGCTCATCTCGCTCTCCTCCGTTCATCCGCCTACGACGGATTATTCTTGACGTGATAGCCACGCCGGCGAATAAGGTTACACAGAAGACGGCCGAGCCAGCGAATCGTGTTGTCGTTTCTTCTGGAGCTTGACGATCTTGATGACGAGGCGGCAGGATTACGTGGGGGAGCATTATTTCTTCGTGGCGATGCCCTGGCATAGGGGAGGAGGTTAGTTTAGGGCCTCCACAATGGTGCTATAGTATAGTAGCTTTACGGTGTCATCTCAGACTGATTCGTTCTGCCGAACCGGTGTCAGTACAAGATATCGTCGGCTGTGACAATTACCTATAACCAATCCGTGAAACCCACATCGTACTTTCTCTCCTCCTCTCTCACCTTTTCCGCACCAGCGTTCGGTCCACCGATGCCGCTCCTTCCTCTCATGGCTGTCGCGTGCATCCAGTGAGGTCCCGTCGAGGCCGTCGTCGCTGCCGTGGTCACGAGGCGACGCTGCCCATGCCCGCACGCCATGGCTGCCGCGAGCACACGGCGTCCAGCGCAAGGCTGCAGTGGCTTGACAGGCGAGCGCACCAGCAGGCCCGCCGAAGCCGACCAAGCCACAAGTGTCCCACTGCGTCGTCATGGATAAGGTCCTGTCACGACCGGGCACCGGCAAAACCACAGGGCTGCAGCCCAGTGCGACATCTTCCGATCTTTGACGAGCGTGACCAGCGGAGCGCAGGGGGAGCCGGAGGCAACCTCGGCAAGCACGGGGAAGAAGCCTGGACCAGCCTTGGCAAGCCCGTGGAGATTTGCATAGTGAGGTGGGGAAGAAGATAAAAATTAATAAAAAAAAACTGACGTGTGGGACCATGTTTTTTGCTTGGACAGTGTGTTAAAGTTGGACAATTTTTGACTTATCGTTGGAGCTATCGCTGCGCAACTTTATCTAAAATCCATTGCGGACGCTAGTGAGGGTTACTGGCCATAAATTCGAACGGGTAGGTTGTCAGAGAGGCTTGATGAGAGCACAGGAACAGGTGTTTCGGCACTTTGACTCCAGGAGCTTCAGTGCTTATTACAGTTGACTCTGACTATTTTTCATGTTTGCCTTCAGACCATGACTCTATTTTTCTCATTCATAGTACTTCTTCCGTTTTAAAATATATCTGGTTTTAAATTTTTTTAGACAGATTAAGCCAAGTCATTAAAAGTCTAAATTAGCTTTATTAACCATCTTCATGATTGCCGCAAGACGTGGCAGCACATGCTGAACTTAATTGTTGGGAGATGAGATGAGAGGAGAGGAGAGAAGAAAGAAAGGAAGGAAAAAATTGGTGGCAACTGACATGTGGGCTTCACCATGCCTACGTGGCAACTGACATGTAGGTCCAATGATCTTGAGTCAGCAAAACCGCTCAGAAAACTACCGAGAGAGGAAAATTGCACCGCACCAGTGAGTTGAGGGAGTCGGGTTAACCGGTTTTGTAATTCGAGGTATAAGCTGCATCTCTCTCAATAGTTGAGGGAGACAAATAGAACTTTTTCCAAAAAAATAAATTAGTCAAGGTTTAGGGAAAAAGAAATGGAAATCCTGATTGTCATCAAGATCGTGCTGGATTATTCAACGCAGACAGGTTGGAGAGATGCATTTTCTAACATCAAATACGGAATCCATGCCAATGACGTGATATACTTCTTCTCTTTTTTTTAAAAAAAAATCTGCCATTGTTGCTGGTGTCAATATATAAGTTTACTCCAATGCATGGACTAACTAGAATAGGGTTCTTATACTAGTTTGGCTTCATACACGTTCCTTCCTTAACCAGGTCGATGGCGATGAGGAATCTCAAAATGAATGAAGTTTCTGAGATTTTTAAGCGCAAAAAAAAAAAAGAGAGAAGTTTGTGAGATTACAATTCAATTCTGTCAGAACATTTTTTTATTTGTTTTCCCCTCATCAAAGAGAGGTTGAATGATATTAATATATACTGATGAACTGCCGTAATAATACAGAACTGAAGACCGATGTCAGAATGTATATATTAGGATTTCAGCCACGTCTTAACGGGCGTCAAGTGCTAAACTTCATTCTTTTTTTGTTTGGATCTTACTGCATTTACTTTTCTCGTCATGGTATATGTACTAATCTCTAGTAACTTTCTCCTGACGGTATGCACCAGACAATCTGTTAGGGGCTAGGGCACGTTCAATGTCCAAAAAACGAAATGTATCACCCGCCGCAAACCAACGGAGGAAACAATGGAGTCATTGCTTCTTATGTCAAGGGACAGTTAATGGTTCAGAAAATAACCTCAACCGTCGCAATCATGCTACCTACTGTAGAGTGCCTGTGTCAGCGGCGAAAATTATGATGAGTCAATGAACTGCGCTTCAGCCACAATACGCTTTATTAGTAGTAACTGAGCTTTTCTTCATCTCTGCTGGGTTTTTAAGTAGACGGCCATTCTCTTTTGCATTGCTTTATGCAAAGTGTCCATTTGTGTTATTATGTCCTCGTCTTTGTTTTATATTTGTATTATTGAATTATTACTTTGCATAAAGGATCAAACTTTCTATCGTGCTATCATTGCCCTATTTGCTTCTTAATCGTATATATGGAAATGTGTGCATGTGCTTTGCATACGTGCCATCAGTGCAACTTGAATGGAAAACAAATATTTGTGTATGGTCCTATCGTGTAAAAGAAATGAAAGCAGTTTCCCAAATTTGAGGACCAAATTAATCCAAAAGTTAGATGTGAGAATGTGAAATACTTTTTGCTCCTACAAATTTCACCAAAAATTTGTTTTATTTATTGTTGTAAATTTATCGAACTTTTTATCAAAAGCAGATGAGAAAGTTGCACTTGTCCTCTAGGTATCCATGCCACCTCTGCTTCGGTGTACTAAAGTCCTATAAATAAAAAAACATATTTATGGTGCATGTTGTACATTCTTCTTCTTCTTTTCAATCCATGACCAGAAGCACTGCGTTTTCATGTAAGGAGGAAGCAAGTTAAAGAGCTACACTCAGTAATGGCTTTTCGTAGGCCCTACGCAAACTCAGATGCTGGGATCTAGAGACTATGCTTTCATATGCTTCATTCACTCATAAATCATATATGTGATGAAAAAACAAAAAAAATATTTTATTCTATCAACATGTTTTTAGTTCTCAACAAATAAAACATTGCAAATAAAGAACTTTTGTTTTAAAACGTACAACCAGTTATAATAGGAGGGCAACTTTGTCTGATCATGGCCCGAACCAATTAAGACACAATAGCAGAACAAGGAAAAAAATATATAAGGAGATCTACGGCAAGCCAGCAATTGTGATTAATAAAAGATGAGGAGGAGTCCAGAAAATGAAAGACTAAGGGTTTGTTTGAATCCATGGCAAAAGGCTAAAACTAATAGATTTTATCTTTGCTTTTGCCAAATGAATCCAAACATGAGGACAAATGAGAGCAAAACGAAATGGCAAATAAATCCAAACAAGTATAGGCTAAAGGTTTAAGGGCTAAAGTTTAGCCCTGCACTTTGCTCATGCATGTCCTAAAGTTTAACCATTTGTTATGGATCCAAACAGATAAAGACTAAAGTTTAAGGCTAAAGTTTAGCCCTGCATTTTTAGCCTCTAATCATTTACTCATGGCAAATGGACCCAAACAACCCCTAAACCTAGAATTTGGTGGCACATGAGCATCATGGCTTTCCTAATTCTTTTGGTCAAATAGTGAAAGTGCATCTATGTCCTTAGTGGGTTTTGGTGGTTGTATGACAACATGATTAAAGAACTAATCCTCTTTGTGAGTATATGAGCATGTTGTACATGAAGAATATATGTTGCATGAATACAAATGATCATCTTCGATAGTATACAATTGTGTAAGAAAAATGAGCCTATGTGATGAAAAGGAGAAGTGTCAAATAAATAGGTCCATATAAGCAATATTACGACAAGCCAAGATTTGAAATGAATATGGGACATAAAAACCATTGATATGAGATGGTCTCAACAAATTGATGTTATCAAGAAAAAGAAGTGATCAAGTGCTATTCTTCTATGATATTAGTCTTGGAAGCAACTTGATCAAGTCTATATTGCAAAGAAGAATTTCAAATGAAGGCATAACGATGATACAAAGTTATGTGTGGCTCAGGATAGCAAGATGATGAAGGATTGACATGACTTGGCCGCGATGGACCATGCACGGGAGAAGGGCAAGATGGATTCTTGACGCCAAGGGACCCAAGCCATGGTGAAGGGCAGGTGGAGCGCAATCGTGATGGACCGATCAAGCTATAAGTGGTTATACATTTTAAAAAATCAATTTTTGTTGGAACATGAAAACTTAATGTGACTTGTGAAACAAAAGGCGAAAATGAATCTTATGAATGAAGAAATTCCAAGTTGCAAGCTCTAGGTAATGATGCTCAGCAAAAGCACATGTGGCAGTCCTCATGAAGCATAAAAAGAAAGAAGTGGCAAAATTCATGATCATGCAAGCTCAAGAAGAAGAATTGTTTTTTTATTTAATCTTGAGTTTAGACATGCCGCTCTATCAAGAGGGATGCTACATGGTTTGCATATAATGTCTCAATGCTCAAAGAAAAACCCAAGTGAGATGAGAGAAAGACAATGCCTACACTCACACTAACTCTCACTGTGACCGGAAAAATCGGTGTAACCGGTTTGGGTTTAAATCTCTAACGGCTAGTTCAGAAAAAATAGAGGTACCGGTTTGGAAAACCGGAGGGACCTGTTTTGACTGGTTCAGTATAACGGCTAGTTTTTGGGGGACAAGTATAAATACTTCCTCCCCCCCCCCCTTCCTTTGGATGCTGTTGATTATGTGCATGAAGAAAATACATCCAAAGCCTTGTAGAGCTCTCTCCAACACCTCTTTGTGAGGTTTGAGTGATTTGTGATAAATCCAAAGCATTGGGTTGAGAGAGATTGAGAGCACCAAAGAGAAAATCCCACTCTCGAGCATTTAAGCACTATGTTGCTAATCCGTGAAGCATTTGTTACTCTTGACGGTGAAACCTCCTAGTCGGCTAGGCGTCGCCCTAGAGCTCCCAAGATTGTGGTGAGCCTTGGGAAAGTTTGTGAAGGTCTGCTTCGCCTCCGCAAGAGAAGAAGCAAAACTAGTGGATGGGGGAAAACGGTTGAAAGAGACCCGGCTTGGAGTGTGCCTTATGAGCAACTCAAGCTTCCTCAACAGAGACGTAGGGTTCACGTGGGCGAATCTGAACTTCGGCAAACAAATCTCCGTGTGCTTCATTTGGTTTTCTCTCTTTAGTTCTTGCTTATTTTGTTTGTAATTCATAGGTTGCATGTGTAGTTGTGCTAGTCTTCTCAGTGATTACATGCTCTAGATATTGCATGCTCTATTAGGTTCTGCAAATTTGCTAGAACTAAGTGGAACGCTATATTTTCTGTTATATTCTCTCTGCCCCAAGGAAACCGGCGGGTCCGGTTTGCCAAACCGGTGGGACCGGTTTTGATCAGTGCCAAATTATGTAGATTCTTGGTGAATCTAGTTTGTATGTGTTTTGGCTACTCTCTGGTGTAGTTCCTACTAGTGTAGCCCCTCTAGTTAGTGTGTTGCTCGTTTAATTGCTTTCTGCACCAGAAAAACCGGTGTAACTGGTTTGCCAAACCAGTGGGTTCGGTTTGGAAGTGTTGTTTTCTAAGGTTGATTCTTTGTGAATCAATTTGGGGTGGTTCCTGTGCTTGTTTTATTAGCTTGCTTATCTTTAGAGCTTGGCTATTTTCCCCATTAACTTGTTGTATCCCAAGCTCTCTGACAAAACCAGAGGTACCGGTTTACTAAACCGGAGCAACCGGTTTTGACAGTTTTAATTCTATTGCGTGTTCTGTTAATTTTTCAAGAACGCCTATTCACCCCCCCCTCTAGACGACATCCAGGGACTTTCCATTGGTATCAGAGCCTAATCTCCTCATTAGGCCTAACCACTTAGAGAATCGATCATGTCGCAAGGTAAAATGTGTCAAATTCCCTACGGTTGTTCTAGCGCCTCATTTTCCATCACTTCACAACCTTCATATGAGGCACCATATTTCGATGGTACAAATTATGCTAATTGAAAAGCTAAGATGATCTCATATTTTCGGGAGATGAGTCCCAAAATTTGATGGGTTATGGATGTAGGTTTTTCTCATAACATTGACAGAAAATCTATCACACAAGCATAAGAAAAATGCCTACATCTCCAAGCCCAAGCTACCAATGCCTTATTTGGTGCATTGAGTAGGGATGTCTTCGACAAGATATACAAGTTGGAGAATGTTCATGCTATGTGGATTAGGATTCAAGAAATATATGATGATTCTAACAATGAAGAAGAGAAAACTCAAACTGCCAATCTGGGAAGACCGGAGGCACCGGTTTCTCAAACCGGTTGCACCGGTTTTGGCAGAATAGAAACTACTTCTGTTGATAATCAAGTTGAAGATCCTAGTTGCAGATTTAGACCAAGTGAAGAGTCTATATCACCAAGAAGCTCATGCTCAGATGATGAAAAATCATTTTATTCCATGTCCAAGAGACAAAGAAAATCTCATGTATCCTTAGCTGAAAAGGTTGACAACTTAGGGAATGATTATACTAGTGCTACTAACAAATCCTCTTAAGTAGCACAGCTAGAGAAAGCAAACAAAATGATCATGGTTGAGTTTCAAAAACTTGCTAGTATGCATAAGAAATTGCAAGAGAGACATGGTGATCTTCTATGCTTACATGAGAAGCTCATTGACTCATATACCATGCTAGAAACAACTCATGAGGTTGCACTTACCATGGTAAAATCTTCTCAACCTCACACATGCAAATGCACAACACAATCAATTGTTTTATCTTGTGCAAACACTTGTTGCTCTCAAGAAAAGCCATCATATGATGAGCAAGTGATTGTAGAAACTTGTGATGAATTTGTTGCAAGTGAAAATGATTACCTCAGGAGAGAAGTTCAGAGGCTAAACATGGACTTATGTCAGTTGAAAGGCAAAGGCCATGTGCAACCATCTCAAGATAACCGTGATAGCATGGTGAAAAAGCTTGAGAAGGGATCAACAACCACATGTGTCAAAAGCCTTCCCACTCGCTTGAACAAAGTTCATGACAAGAGCAACAAGCAAAAGATCAAAAAGAAATTACACATCAAGTGCTTTGAGTGCTTATCAATGGGACATTTTGCTTCGGAATGCCCATCGAAGAAAAATGGTCAACCTACACTCTCTAGAAGACAAAGAAGTCTATCTCAGAGAAGATGCTTTGGATGCAAGGAGAAAGGACACAAGATAGCCTCATGTCCAAGACATACAAGAATGGGACAAGTCTGTCAAAACCGGAGGGACCGGTTTGCTAAACCAGAGGCACCAGTTTCGGCAGAAAAGCTCCATCCCATTACGCATTTGGAGAAAGGCTTTGTGTAAGCATTCCCAAGACATATGGACAAGAATGAAAACATCAAAAAGAAAATCAAGGACAAGGCCAAAAGAATTAAGCATCAAACATGCTACACATGTCGGGACAAAGGACATCTTAGTAAGGATTGCCCTTTGACTTAAGCTTTAAATTATAAGTTGGTCAATAATAAGTATTTTCCCTCTAAGGCCAACAATGACACTTGTGATATCAAGGTGATGAGTTCACCCATTGATAGTACAAAGTCAATTTGGATGCCTAAAACTTGTGCGACTAACTCTCAAGGACCTAATAAGCATTGGGTACCAAAATATACTTGAAAGTGCTCATAAGCTGCAGGTGTTGCATTGATGACTTGGCATGCACAAGAATGATGGAACAATATGCAAACTTGCCAAGCATGGAGACATTCAAATATTATCTACATCAATGACATCAAGGAAAAGAATAAGTACCACTGAACACACTTTGTCTTGTTCCTTATTCCTGGAGCAACGATCCCACAAGTTTATGCTACTCCTTGAGAAATGCTCCTAAGTATACAAGCATGAATGATCTTGTAAAGAAATGCAATTGATATCTCCTTCGGAGAAATTTGCTTTTTGAATACTTCTCAGGATGGATGAGCACAAACAAGAATCCAAAATGCAACATGAGTCAAGAAGAAAAGAAACTTTGATGAAAACAAGAAAATCAAGAACTCAGGAAAACCGGTTGGTTCGGTTTGCATAACCGGTAGGTCCGATTTCCTAGACTTATCCGATGCATTGAAGAAGTTTATCGGACTCCAGTACCCCAGCCACTTTGTATCATTGGACAAGTCCGATGAAGTGAAGAAACAGGGAATCAGGAAAAACCGGTGGCGCCGGTTTGGCAAACCGGAGGGTCCGGTTTCCCCTGAAGAGCTTAGGGAGAAGAACTGATCTAGAGAAAATAGCAAGGCAACATCTGGATTGATAATTGACCTATGTTAAGAAAAGAAATCAGCATGTAAGCCAAAAATGAAGATATGAAGTGAACACACACAACTTTATGGTTGTGAGTACTCCTTGACTTGTTTTCCATTTCTGTTTTTATTATCTCCCTCACTATAACCAAGATATAATCTGAACCTCTTCAAGTTTCTAATAGAACATGTGCACATTGTAAAAATTATTCAAAATATTTGCTGCACATATTTAGGGGGAGATTCTTTTATATCTTGTGTTAAAAGAGACTAATGTTTTGCTTAAGTTATCTTGTGATTAGTCTCAATATGGAAAAAGGAGTAACTCTCTATCTCAGTTTAGTACTTAATTCATTATATGTTGTCTGTGAAAACCGGAGGGACCGGTTTTGACAGGAAACATATATTCTATTTCTTGAGGTGTTTCTTGCTTAAATTTGAATGGATGATCACTATATGTGAGATTCTATCTTGTGCTACGAATCCAAATGTCTACCATTGAAAGTGCATCAAAAAGTGATTTTTTGGAAAGTAGGCATTAATGGTAAAAGATAAAGTAAGCGCAAAAAAATTTGGGTTTCTTTTTCATCAGTTGAAAAGGAATAATTGCTACCAAAGGTATGCCATCCTAAATTGTTTGTCCTTATTACTGTATGTAGAACTCATGTGGTAGGTTGTGCCTTGGTATGTATGTGACTAATATCATAAACATGCTCTTTGTGAGTTAAGGTAGATTTTTCAAATCTTAATAAATGACATATTTATATAATGTCTTGTCCTGAGTGGATTTCAAAATATTTGATTCTTGATCTTTGTGATCATGTCAAGCTACTTGTGGTTATTGTTCACCTTGATTGTTTATTGCCTAACCACACTTAGCAAGGCTCTCTCAAGTCCAATTTTCCATCGACTCTCAAATCTTGGTCAATTTCACACTCATCATCATAAATCTCAAAGATTTGATCTACAAAGGAAAATGCAAAGGATTTAAGGCTTGGAAGCAATGTCCATTAAAGATCTCCTCTCAATCTGGTTTTTTTAGATCCTGACAAAACCGGAGGCACCGGTTTTGTCGATTTAATCAGCCCGAGCCCAAAAGTTACCCGTTCACCCTTATTTGTTCCCTTCTTCCAAAAACAACTATGCTGCGGCCACCTCTCTTCTCCATTGGCGATTTCAAGGTCTCTCCGTGGAATTCTTCGATTCTTGGGTGGATCTTGGTGCCCCAAGATCGGAGGCTCTAATTTCTCCTCCGGATTTGAGTCTCTCCCCTCCAAAGGTACCTATGGTCTTAAGTTTCGATCTCTTAGCACCTTTTGTAGATTCAATTTTCTCTGTGGCACATTGCTTCCTAGGCTGTCCTAGAACCTAGTTTTGCATTCTGTGCTCTAATGCTTGGAAAAATCAATCGGATTTGTGACCTAGGGTATGTCTGGGAAAACCGGAGGCATCGGTTTGGCAAACCGGAGCATCCGTTTTTGATAGAAAAACACTAAGTCATGTTTTTGATTGATTTTGATTATCCTATCAGTTTCATCTATGCTTCCAAGTATTGTTTCATGCCTAACCCTAGCCTAGAACAATTTAAGATAAAATTATAGACTATGAAAACCGGAGGCACCGGTTTTTCCAGAGAACACCTATTTCCATTCTGTTACCTCAAATTGTTATCCATACCTCCTTTTATCATTCACTGTTGTATCCTAAGACCTTGTTCATTCATATCTATCACAGGGTCAGTATGTCGGATGAGGAAAGAGAGAGGAATCTGAAGGCAAGACATGATGTGGGACAAGGAACTCAGTTTGACACTGTCTATCAGAGACGGAAGCAAACAATCAAGAGGCTGCCCAGAGGCACTATGTCCATTGATGACGCTCCTGCAGATCCAGTACTAGAAGATGAGTCATCTGATGATGATGATGTGGAGGATGAGACCTATAATCCTCCTATAGGTACTTCTAGGGCTGCTCCTAGGACAACAGTTGGAGGGTCAGGGACAGCAGGAGCAGCAAGTAGCTCAGAGGAGAATGATGAAGAAGCGGAAGAGCAAGAGAAATTTGATGTGGATGAAATCACTCCTGCAGCCTATGTGCACCTTGGACATCTATCTTTTCGGGTTCTCAAAACCCGGGATGGAGGGAGAAAGTGAGCTAAAAAGGCCAAATAGACTCTGTGAGAGAAATGAGAGCCAAGGATCCTAGACCACTTCCTAGAGAGGCTTCTTCCAGCAGGATTTTTTTAAGTCAGTGATTTTGACAAAGAAGCATACCCTAGTTGCTAACTCTTAGTGGGTTGATTGGGCTCATATGGAAAACTAGAATGTTCCCATCTTTAATGAAGTCATTGTTGTGTGCAAGGCAAAGCATCTTAAGGATCTTCTTGGTTTTCAGAAAAATTGGAATAATGAGGTGATTGCACAATTCTATGCCACCCTATATGTTGAGGAGAATGCAAGCACAAGGAAAATGCATTGGATGACAGAAGGATAGTGGTATGAGGTGAGCCATGCATAGTTTTCTAGACTTTTTGGTTTTGGGAGGCATGATGCCAACCGCCCCAAGATTCACCTCGCCACACGTCTTGATGCTAGAGGGTTGAGGCATATGTATCTGGCAGGGAAGCAAGGTAATTATAGGACTATCACAGACTTGCTCCCTTTCTTTGCCTACATCAACAGGCTCTTCAGGAAGACTATCACTCCTAGAGAGAGAGATGGCACAAAAGTCCCCTCCTACAACAAGAACATCCTTGCTGCCATGGGTCCAAATGGGCATGATTTCTCTGTATTTGACTTTATCTGGGAGGAAATAAAAGTTATTTCAAACAGTCCGTTGAAGAGTTGTGGATATGCACCCTACATTATGCATATAATTGAGAGAGTGACAGGACACACTGTGGACTATGACAAGGAGCATCTTCCCCTAAGAATCAAGAATGACTTAGGAATGTAGCAGAGGACAGCAGTGCAGCAGCACCAACACATGGTGCATCCACCTCTGTAGCACTTAGAGGGAGTGGGCAGCAACGGGACAAGCCTCCCTCACCTATCAAGAAACTCTTTGGTATGCTCTTTGGGATGTGTAGGTCCTAATATGATGCTGATGTGAGGGCACATCATGAGAGGCAGGTGAGGAAGAAGGACACGAGGACTATGAAACTTCTTCAACAACAAAGCAACCTTCAGCCACCCCGCTCTCCTATTGCCTCCGAAGGTGAACAAAATCTAGAAATCGAGTCTTTTGAAGCTAGATTGAGTCGCTATGAGCAGGAGAACCCCTACACTTCATGGTTTGGTGACACTAGTTTCAGTGGGTCTGCTTTCGGCTATGGCGGAGGTGAGACTTCACAAGTACCACTGTTTAACCCTCCACGCCCTCCACCAAACAATGAAGAAGATGAGAAAGACGACGAGGAGGAGGAGTGATCATGGATGCTGAGGAAGACCCCTTTTGGTGCTGGATGACAAAGGGGGGAGAGTTGGATTAAACTACTTTAGTTCTATTCTGTCTGGAAAAACTGGAGGCTCCGGTTTGGTAAACTGGAGCAACTGGTTTGGTCAGACAGAACCCTTTTATCCATTTCCGCTGTTTTTATCTTGTGAACTTGAGACAATTTGTAATGTGTGATTTTTATGTGTTGAACCTTATAATAATTCTCTAAGACCTTTTTGTGCTTTGCTGTGATGCTTGATGAATTGATGTACTATTTTTCCAGTGAATATGTGAAGTCTAGAAAAACCGGAGCAACCGGTTTGGCAAACCGGAGCAAGCGGTTTTGTCAGACAGCACATATGGTTCTTTTGATTTATTCCTTTATGGTTTTCTTGTCATATGCATCACGTACTATATGTTCACACACACTTGTTGCACCCCACAAATGCACACATATGGGGAGAGCTCTCATGGATTGATTTCAAAATGTGCAATTGGCATTTGAGCCAAATGTGGTGAATTTCATTCATATGCACAGTTTTAGGGGGAGCTCAACCAAAATGTTTGCATTCAAAATTCTTTTATGAATATGATTTGTAAGCTTTAATCAAGGTTATCATTAATCACCAAAAATGGGGAGATTGAAAGTGCATCTATGTCCCTAGTGGGTTTTGATGGTTGTATGACAACGTGATTAAAGAACTAATCCTCTTTGTGAGTATATGAGCAGGTTGTACATGAAGAATATATGTTGCATGAATACAAGTGATCATCTTCAATAGTGTATAATTGTGTAGGGAAAATGGGCCTATGTGATGAAAAGGAGAAGTGTCAAATAAATAGGTCCATATAAGCAATATTATGACAAGCTAAGGTTTGAAATGAATATGGGATATAAAAACCATTGATATGAGATGGTCTCAACAAATTGATGTTGTCAAGAAAAAGAAGTAATCAAGTGCTATTCTTCTATGGTATTAGTCTTGGAAGCAACTTGATCAAGTCTATATTGCAAAGAAGAATTTCAAATGAAGGCATAACGATGATACAAAGTTATGTGTGGCTCAGGATAGCAAGATGATGAAGGATTGACATGACTTGGCCGCGATGGACCATGCACGGGAGAAGGGCAAGATGGATTCTTGACGCCGAGGGACCCAAGCCATGGTGAAGGGCAGGTGGAGCGCAATCGCGATGGACCGATCAAGCTATAAGTGGTTATACATTTTAAAAAATCAATCTTTGTTGGAACATGAAAACTTAATGTGACTTGTGAAACAAAAGGCGAAAATGAATCTTATGAATGAAGAAATTCCAAGTTGCAAGCTCTAGGTAATGATGCTCAGCAAAAGCACATGTGGCAGTCCTCATGAAGCATAAAAGGAAAGAAGTGGCAAAATTCATGATCATGCAAGCTCCAGAAGAAAAATTATTATTTTTATCTAATCTTGAGTTTAGGCATGCCGCTCTATCAAGAGGGATGCTACATGGTTTGCATATAATGTCTCAACGCTCAAAGAAAAACCCAAGTGAGATGAGAGAAAGACAATGCCTACACTCACACTAACTCTCATTGTGACCGAGAAAACCGGCGTAACCGGTTTACCAAACCGGAGGGACCGGTTTGGATTTAAATCTCTAACGGCTAGTTCAGGAAAACCGGAGGTACCGGTTTAGAAAACAAGAGGGACCGGTTTTGACTGGTTTAGTATAACGGCTAGTTTTTAGGGGACAAGTATAACTACTTCCTCCCTCCTCCTTTAGATAGTGCTGATTATGTGCACAAAGAAAATACATTCAAAGCCCTATAGAGCTCTCCCCAACACCTCTTTGTGAGGTTTAGTGATTTGTGATAAATCCTAAGCATTGGGTTGAGAGAGATTGAGAGCACCAAAGAGAAAATCTCACTCTTGAGCATTTGAGCATTGTGTTGCTAATCCGTGAAGCATTTACTCTTGGAGGTGAAACCTCCTAGTTGGCTAGGCGTTGCTCTAGAGTTCCCAAGCTTGTAGTGAACTTTGGGAAAGTTTGTGAAGGTCCGCTTCGCCTCCGTAAGAAAAGAAGCAAAGCTAGTGGATCGGAGAAAGCGGTTGAAAGAGACCTGACTTGAAGTGTGCCTTGTGAGAAACTCAAGCTTACTCAACGGAGACGTAGGGTTCACATGGGTGAATCTGAACTTCAGCAAACAAATCTCCATGTGCTTCATTTAGTTTGCTCTCTTTAGTTCTTGTTTATTTTGTTTGTAATTCATAGATTGCATGTGTAGTTGTGCTAGTCTTCTCAGTGATTACTTACTCTAGATATTGCATGTTCTATTAGGTTCTACAAGTTTGCTAGAACTAAGTGTGACACTATATTTCTTATTTTATTCTCTCTGTCCTGAGAAAACTGGTGGGTCCGGTTTCCCAAACCGGTGAGACTTGTTTTGGTCAGTGCCAAATTGTATAGATTCTTGATGAATCTAGTTTGTGTGTCTTGGCTACTCTCTGGTGTAGTTTCTACTAGTGTAGCCCCTCTGATTAGTATGTTACTCGTTTAATTGCTTTCTGTACCAGGAAAACCAGTGTAATCGGTTTGCCAAACCGGTGGGTCTGGTTTGGAAGTTTTGTTTTCTAAGGTTTATTCTTTGTGAGTCAATTTGGGGTGGTTCTTGTACTTGTTTTATTAGCTTGCTTGTGATTAGAGCTTGGCTGTTTTCCTTATTAACTTGTTGTATCCCAAGCTCTTTGACAAAATCGGTGGTACCGGTTTGCTAAACCGGAGCAACCGCTTTTTGACTGTTTTAATTTCGCTGCGAGTTCTGTTAATTTTTTTGAAACAACTATTCACCCCCCCTCTAAGCGACATCGAGTGACTTTCAAATAGACAAGTTGCGAGTTTGGAGCAGCATACGGTGATTTTCTTTTTAAGGCTCAGCAGAATATGATAAATAAGCAAAAAAGAAACAACAAGGTTGCCTTGATGTGAATATGATGGTGGACACATATGCTATTTTACGTTGTTTGGACTAAGTTACTTGGGCCAAAGTGCTTCAACGGAGCTATAGATGGTTAGATGGGCGGTCCGGCCCGGCATAGCACGGGTCTTAAAAGGTGCGACACATTTAGTTTCGAATCGGCTCGACACAACATACTTATCATTGTGCTTTCATCAGAAAAAAAAGTTACTAAAAAAAAATTTTTTAGAATTTTTTTCCAAAACATATGCAAGTGAGATCTAATTTTGTTCGTAACGTTACGTAGAACACAACGATAAAAGTGGAATAAAAAACGGATATTTCATATTTATAACATTTTTAAAAAAATTATGTCACTTTAGTCACTTACATCAGCATGAAAGTGACATGTCTACTATTTGATTTTAGTGATACACCCCAATTCATTTGGCGTGTCTCCTTTATTAATCACGTTAAATGAATTGACATGACTTAATTAACCTTAGTCCACACCTGGGTTAATTAAAGGAGATTAAATCCCAAACATACCAGTCGTTATAACGTGTTTCATGCATAAGACACGCCAAACAGATTGACGTGTTTGCGGTCATTCTCAATCTCGGTTCGGATCCAATGTGACAATCGATGCTGATATGGACCCAATCAAGGGCGGAGCCACAGGGGGTGCTGCCCGTGTTGCAGCACCCCCTTTGTCCATCAAATGCTTGCTTAACCAACTGAAGAATGGAAAAAAAAATCCTTAAAACCACAATAAAAATGGTCTTTTAGTTAAACATCTAGAACCCCAACACCCCTCCACCTGGCTCCGCCCCTGGATCCAATTATGTTAATCGATATGGCATGTTTCATAGATCAAACACGTCAAAATAATTGACGTGTTAAAAACGATTAGATGTTATAATTTTAATTTTATAAACTTTTTTCTAAAATTATAGATTAAAAATAATTATTTTAAATAAAAAATTCCAAGAGGCCGTCGTCCCCTTGGCTACAATGGGCCTCTTGCTTCTAATTTTAGTTGATAATATTGGGACAACTTTTTATGGTATATTAACCAGGAAGGCACTAAGGCTACGATAAAGGGCTTGTGATAGCACTAAAATAAGATTGCTTTCATAATATTAATGATTAATTATTCTTTTAAACTTTCCAGTTTTAAGTTAACAATGTTAGCATGCATCGGTTGTAGTCACGTACGAACAAAACATTCACCACATTGTTGTTCCGATGCACAAGGTAGGCTACAAAATGTAACCTCTACTTGCTACAAAATTAATTTTTTGCGACGCTTGCAATTTCTTTGCAGTGGCAGGCCTTTTAGCGCGACCGAGGGAGGAGTTTCAGCTTCCGTATTAGAAGTGTTGTGCCCAAGTATATGAATTAGTGAGTGTATATTTTACCTTATATATAGTTTATTTTTTTAATGCATCAGCCATCACCGGGCTGCGCACCTCCCGGCGCGGCAATCTTTTGTTTCCCGCGCCACCTCCCTCTTTTAGTCTTTTTCTCTTTTGCCGCGGGAAATCCCACCCCACGCGCGCGCCTGCCCCTCTTCTCCCCGCCAAAGTCCTATCCTAAACCCCTAACCCTTTCCCTCCGCCCGAGCGCGCATTTCATCGAGCACGTCGTCCCTACACGGCGTCACCGCCGTCACTACCACAACCTCGTCCGCACACGGTCGCGGCCACGCTTCTCTGCGCGGGGAAGGGGCCGGCATGGAGGGCGACGACTTCTTGCCGGAGGGCGGCAAGCTACCCGAGCTCAAGCTAGGTTCGTACGCGGGGTGTACTTCCGTTCTCGGTTCCTTTCGCTCCACGAATTACTCATTCTGCCTTTTTGTTTCTTTTCTTGGTTGGGTCCGTGGTTGAGCAGATCCGAGGCAAGCGCAGGGTTTCATCTCCTTCTTCAAAAGGCTGCCGCAGGTGCGCCGCCCTCGATTTCTCTCTATTTTTATTTGAGTTTTGCTTTTCGGCGACTATTTTTCTAGAGATCTGATTCCGTGCATTGTTGATACCTTATAGGATCCTCGGGCCATTCGTCTGTTCGACCGCAGGGTAAGTGCTTCCCTTGATTTTGGTAGTAGCATTTTTTGACTGTGGATTGTTTCGGAAGGGGGAAATAGTTCTGGCGATGTCCTAATTATGAAGGGAAAATTGCATTATTCTGACTATTTTGCTTCCAAGATGTGAATGCAAACTGCTGACGAGCCTTTAGATAATGCTGATGATGTTAGCTCAATTTTTCTGGTCAGTTATGCATCATACCAATTGGTCTTGGCAAAAACTTACCCATTTAACAATCAGCAGGAATACAGTTCCATGATACCTTTTAAAGTCTTGAATGAGTTACATTAGGGTTAGTAGTATTGACCTTCAAAAGGCCCAAGTTTCTAGGGAGTAAGTTGTTATTAGCTGATGTTGCAAAATAGGGATCTATTTAACATTTCGCCGTAAATTCTTGAAGATTATTCTGTATCAAGTATGATTTTATTTGTTGTTCTGTTGAGAAAACTAAAGAATAATCAAACATTCAGAAAGAATGTGAGAACATTTATTTGTGAAATGCACAGTCCACACAGAGCCTTAAGATTGAAGCCCCATTCCTCTCATTAGTCATTACCTCTTGATGTGCAGGAGATAGTTTATGCATATATATAGTTGCATTTCCTGTCAGATATATTCCTACAGTTGGTAGCATAACTTTGTATTACTTTCTGCATTATGGTTTCCTACCAATGCCATGTTCGTTTATAGCAGTGACAACTATTAAGGTATAAATGGTAGCACAAAGTTTTTTCAGCTGTTCTGTCTTGATGTTGTTGATTATTTATTCTTGTTATTCCTATTGCATCAACTATCCGAAAGGGCATGCTATAACTAGGGCTTAAATGTTGACCAGGATTATTACACTGCTCATGGCGAGAATGCAACATTTATTGCAAGGACATACTACCACACAATGTCTGCTTTACGCCAATTAGGCAGCAACTCTGATGGAATCTCAAGTGTCAGTGTGAGCAAGGCCATGTTTGAGACCATTGCCCGCAACATCTTGTTAGATAGGACTGATCGTACTTTGGAACTCTACGAGGGAAATGGGTCGAGGTGGAGGTTAACAAAATCTGGAACACCTGGAAACATTGGTAGTTTTGAAGACATTCTGTTTGCAAACAATGACATGCAAGATTCGCCGGTTATTGTTGCTCTGTCTCTTGTTGTCCGAGAGAGTCAGCTTCATGTAGGGCTTAGTTTTTTGGATATGACCAACAGGAAGCTTGGGTTGGCTGAATTCCCTGAAGATAGCCGGTTCACAAATGTTGAATCAGCACTTGTTGCATTAGGTTGCAAGGAGTGTCTTCTCCCAGCAGATTGTGAGAAATCCATTGATTTACAGCCTCTTCAAGATGCCATTAGTAACTGCAACATTCTGTTGACTGAAAGAAAGAAGTCTGATTTCAAATCAAGGGATCTTGTGCAAGATCTTGGAAGAATAATTAGGGGTTCTGTTGAGCCAGTTCGTGATCTGATATCTCAATTTGACTATGCTCTTGGTGCCCTGGGAGCTCTATTATCTTATGCTGAGTTGCTAGCAGATGATACTAATTATGGGAATTATACAATTGAAAAGTACAATTTGGACCGCTACATGAGACTTGATTCTGCTGCAGTGCGAGCATTGAACATTGCTGAAGGAAAAACTGATGTAAACAAGAACTTCAGTTTGTTTGGCTTGATGAACAGAACCTGTACTGTCGGGATGGGAAAGAGACTGCTTAATCGATGGCTGAAACAACCTCTTTTAGATGTTAATGAAATCAATAACAGATTAGATATGGTTCAGGCTTTTGTGGAAGACCCAGAGCTTCATCAGGGACTTAGGCAAAAACTTAAAAGGATATCAGATATCGACCGTCTAACACATTCTCTCCGAAGGAAATCAGCTAATCTGCAGCCTGTTGTTAAGCTTTACCAGGTGTTTGCTGCAATCTATTGTCGCTTTCTTTTAATGCTGCAACCAAAGATTGTTTGATTGCCTTAATGCATGTGAATATAAATTCAACAGTTGTATTGGTTTCATAGCTGCTAGAATAAAGCTAGAAGTAATAAGAGGGTTGGATCTTTATAGTACAGCAGTACCTGTATATTGCTGTATAATAGCAGAGGTTTTGAACATATCTCTGAAAGAAATTAGCAAATATGCAGCATGTTATTAAGATTTACCAGTCTTTTGGTGCAAAATTCTTTAAGTGACAGTTTTTTTTTTGAAATAAGTACAGCAAGGGAAACCCCTGCTGTGGTAGATATTAATAATAATATAAAGTTAATGTACAAAGCAGCCAAAGGGGCAAACACTCCCAAAAACTATAAACAAGTAAAAGAACTTTTAGCCAAAGTTAATGTACAAAGCAACTGTTATGTGCAAACTTGGAGAGAGGGAGGAGGGAGGAGGCCGGCGACCCGGCTGGTCGTCGGTGGTGGCATGTGGAGGTGGTGGCGGCGGCTAGGGCAGGGAGGGGGCGTGAGAGGAAGGGGAGGCGCAGGGCAGGAGGAGGGCAGGAGAGTAGATGGGAAAATCCCTTCTAATTTCTTGGAGAGATCAATTACAATTGCCCACATATATATGAGGGTCTTTTCTTGAGTCTCAAGCAAACCTAACATGGAATCCTAATCGAATTGGAATCTTATCTTTCCTAACAATTTAAACTTCCTAAATATTCTAATTAATCTCTCCTTTTTTATCAATCCCTAACTCTAGCCACTTTTGGAAAGGGGAGCAGGGCTGCTCCCCCCTGGCGCGCCGACCCTGCTGGCCACAGATTGGGCATGCCGGCCTGCTGCCTCTGGGCTGGCCTGGCCCATAACAGCAACATTCTTTAAGTGACAGTTGTTGGCCTAAAGAATTACATGGACATAATTTTACAAGATAGTTTTTAGCTGACAGGATAAGGGTTTTTAGCTGCTAGGATAAGGTTTATGTGATATTTAATGAAAATAGTAGAACCTTTTATAGTTCCTGTTGCTGTATATGAACACAGAATTTTAGCAAATAAAGTGAAACTGCATGCTGTCAGTTTAGTATGTAATGTTTAGTGTACTGCCACAATTTTCAAATTGCTTTACTCAGATCGACTCTGTTAACCATGGTTTTGCAGTCCTGCATGACAGTATCATTCATTAAGAGTGTTCTTCAACAATACGATGGCCAATTTTCTGAATTGATAAGGGCAAAATTTATTGTCCCATTAGAAGAATGGTTGACCGAGAACCGCTTTGGTAGGTTTGCTGCTCTCGTTGAGACAGCTATTGACCTTGACCAGCTAGACAACGGCGAATATAGGATATCCTCCTTGTATTCTTCTGAGTTGGCTGTGCTGAAGGATGAGCTTTCTGTGGTAGAAGATGAGATAAATAATTTGCATATGCATACAGCTACTGATCTGGATCTTTCTATTGACAAGCAACTGAAACTTGAAAAAGGGCCACTTGGTCATGTGTTCAGGATCTCAAAGAAAGAAGAGCAGAAAGTGAGAAAGAAGCTCAATAGCAATTACATAATCATAGAAACTCGTAAAGATGGTGTGAAGTTCACAACTTCCAAGCTGAAAAGGCTAGGTGATCAATACCAGACACTGCTTGGTGAATACATGAGTTGCCAGAAAAAGGTTGTTGAGGATGTAGTAAGGGTTTCAGGAACCTTCTCAGAGGTATATTTAAGATCACTCTCTGTTTCAGGTTTTATTTTTTGCATCATACATGATTTTAACAAATCTACAATTCATGACACAGGTATTTGAAAATTTTGCTGCACTCCTATCTGAGTTGGATGTTTTACAAAGTTTTGCGGATTTGGCAGCAAATTGCCCAGTTCCTTATGTAAGGCCAGACATCACTGCATCGGTAAGACATATTTGCTATAACTCTATGAAAGGAGAACTTTCAAATGCAGAATCTAACATTGAAAATATAATGAAGCATGAAGGAGACATTATTCTAAAAGGTAGCAGGCATCCTTGTCTTGAGGCCCAAGATGGTGTTAACTTTATACCTAATGACTGCACTCTAGTAAGTATATATTGATATGATATTTGCATTGGAAGCAAATAATCACAGATTTATGATGCTTCAAATGGTCATCAACAGATCAGAGGGAAAAGTTGGTTTCAGATCATCACTGGGCCAAACATGGGCGGAAAATCCACTTTCATAAGACAGGTTAGATTTTCACTTTCACAATATATTTGTTTCCAACTGTTCATTTGATATTGGCGAGGCCATTTGTTGGGATGGAGGGACGAGTAGAGCAGTAGGTGGGATTGAGGGTGAGGATAGGGATGGTAGTTGGCTTTAGGATGTGAGCTGATGCTTTCCTCAGGAAATGTGATGGCTTGCCCAGCCATAATGAAGAACACACAATAGAGGAGCTTACTTTTCCTTGATGCAGCCTAGGACTCGGCAGCCTTTAGGAGCTTATTTTGTTTTGTTCCATAAGAGGCCTGACCAAATATTGCCCATGACCAAAGTAAGGGCAATGCCAAAATTTGGTTTGATGTATGGTGCTTAGTATGTTACCAAGCCAAATTTATGGTCTACGAGTCTGGCATGTGGGACAAACATGTCAGTAACTTTTACGACAATTGTTTGGTGCCTAGGAGGGCATGCAGAGTGCGAGCCCTTCTCACTGCGTGAGGAGCCATCAGCAAGGGATAAGATCAGAGAGCTCTCCTCCCCACCCACGTGATGGGCCCAACACCACTCAAGACCGACTCTCTCTCGGTAGGCAACAGCGCAAATGCTCCTCTCTCACTCTGTCAGCAGCCATGGCGTCTGGTGGAGATCCCCTCTCTGTTGGTCGCTCCCTCTCTCGCCTCCTGTCTTCCATGTCTGGTGAAGTTCTTAGGTTAACTTCGAGGGTTTGGGGGTTCTTCTTCCCCTCTGGCTATAGAAGAGGCTGTGGGTGGTGGTGGGAGGACTGGTGGTGGGTGGTGGTGAGGCAGGGCGGCGCGTGCGACACCGCAGCCGCTGGCGGTTGGTGGGCGGGATTGGCAGGGGGTTGGGGTCGGGGGTGGCTCGATGGCAGGCGGAGGTTGGGGCCTGCCTCGGCGTGGCGCTCCGGCGAGACCCTACCTCGTTGAGGCAGGCCGGGAAGGGGGGGGGGGGAGGGGCTGACGGTGCTGGGGCAATGTTTGGCTCCTGTTAGGTACAAATCACAACTGGGGAGTCGCCAGCCCCCCTTGGCACCAAATCCGTTTTGTAACTTTTAAATCTTGAAATATTGTCAAGGTGGATCTTGATGCGTAGATTTAATTGCAAACAAAACAATTTAGACGGATTTACAATCAGATACATGGTTTTGCAGATAATGACATTTGAATGTTGATAATCTGAAAGGCAGAATATTTAATGTACCCAACCATCAGCTGGCACACAGCACGTCATTAGTTATAGACTTCATCCCACACAAAGGGATGAAGCAGATGGACTCAACTACTATTCTGTCATCTGTTCTAATAATGTAGTTGTACATAAAACTTTTCTGAAACACCAATTCTGGCGAGTATGCTTTTGTAATATGTGCAGTGAATGGGAATCCTTACGATGTTATTGGGTATATTTTTTTTATGTTTATTTCCTCATAATAGATAGGTTGCTCATGTCTGAAATTGTTAATAATTGCTAAATAAAGGATTGGTTTGTTCCGTACCTATTCAAAATGCTGCTGGTACAAAATCTATTCCGTGAGCATATATCTGTGACTCATACTTTTTAAAGAATTATCAGAAAAACTGCAGGGGCCTCCCCTGCTGTAGATTCCTAAACAAAATGAATCTTTTAACCAGATAATACAATAAAAGTAAAGCATAATTCTGTTACTTGTTGATTACTACAAACGCTCTCGAACGATTCATTCTTCATCTCCGTATAAATGGCTAGTTATAGTCGCTGGGTCCCCAAGCCTATCATGACCCCTCCTTGGCTTCTTCACTTGGGCTTGGGACCTGCTATGTTGAGACTATAGACGGTGTATGACTACTAAAATAGTAATTTTTTTTTCATTTTTAAAATATATAATTTGAAGCAACTAATTATTACCTTCAGCTAAATTTTCTCACTACAATGCTTCATCTGCTTGTCTCTGTTACTTTTCATATAACCAGGTTGGTGTCAACGTCTTGATGGCTCAAGTTGGTTCTTTTGTTCCATGCGATCAAGCAAGCATTAGTGTGAGGGACTGTATTTTTGCTCGTGTTGGCGCTGGTGATTGCCAAGTAAGTTGGTTCAATCATCAATAAATTGAAAATGCTTTCAGTTTGAATTCTGATTGAAAGCTTCTGTTGACGCATACTGAACGACATATATCCTGTTGTTTTAGCTTCTCATAGTCATACTGATAGAAATGCACAAATAGGAAACAACATAAACTAGATGAGTAATATTCCTGTTATGTCAATCAAGGCTTTAATTAGAGAGTTATTTTAATTCTTAATACTTTCCCCTAGAAAGCTCTTGAGATTCTAACAAATCCTGTATGACTGCTGACTAATAATGCAAAATGGGAATGAGAATCAAGAGTGAGTGAGTTGGTGTTCATACTCTTATCGGTTAACTGTTTTTTGACATATGAGTGGCTGATGGTGAGGCTTTCCTCAGAGGAAGGATGGAAACTGGATGTTACTTTCAAGCACATGTTAATTTATGTACTTTACAAACTATGATGTTGCAAATTGTTATAGTTATAATTTCCTTACAGCTTCGTGGTGTGTCAACCTTTATGCAAGAAATGCTTGAAACAGCATCCATCCTCAAAGGCGCCTCCGATAAGTCTCTAATAATTATTGATGAGCTGGGACGTGGAACTTCCACATATGATGGATTTGGTCAGTATTGTAAACCTTTTCTTGTTTCCCCTTTTCATGGTTATTAATCGTCCTTGGTTTATTACTTTTTACCATGTGCAAGTTCTCATCATTGTTTACTGTTAAATTAAGAAAACATTAAACTTTATAATCATATTTATCTGTAGCAAGAATTTTATAAGTCAGCCTATGAGAGCTTGTTTGAGGGAGCTACATGGTTTGGCCCATGGGAGCGAATTTGGAGATCTTGGGCACCACCTAAATGTCGCTTCTTCCTCTGGCTTGTGGCTCATAAGCGCTGTTGGACAGCGGACAGGTTGGCGAGGCATGGACTGCCTCACCAAGAGCAATGACCACTCTGTGATCAAGAAGGGGAATCCATAGACCATCTGCTAGTTTCTTGTGGATTTTCTCAGCAATTCTGGTTCCATTTGTTCCGGCAGGTTGGTCTGCAATCATTTTCTCCTCAGCCCGGGGAGAAGTCCTTTGATGATTGGTGGGAAAAGACGAGTATGGCAGCAAGTGGACTAGCTCGTGAGGGGATTAATTTTCTCATAGCGCTGGGCGCTTGGACTCTCTGGACACACCATAATCACTGTTTTTTTTTTATGGCCAACCACCCAACTTGACTGGCACGCTAATAGTGGCTGGTGAGGAGCGACAATGTTGGATGATGGCTGGGGCTCGAGGACTCTCCCTCTTAACTGCCCCTCTCTCGGGTGATTAGTTGGTATGCATTGTGGTTGTGTCGTTTTTTAGAAACAAGTGCGAATGTAATCTCCATATAGAGAAAAGTCCATATTACAACCTCAACCATAGGCACAGTTTGTACTACAACCTTCAACTGTCAAAATTCTTCAATTTTGAACCCTGGCAAAAATCTAGAGTGGTTTTGGGAGATATGATGCTGACATGGCAACTTGTCCCAATGATAAAATTGTGTTTAAATTTGAAATTCATAAATTGCTCCAAATATTCCTGGGAGAAAAATTAATGGAGTATATATAACATAAATTCATTTTATGAATTCAATACAATATAATTGGTCTGCAGAATTCCATTCTTCCGTGTGGGTTAGTTACATATATTTTCACTTATATAAAAATATGATTTGGTTGCAAATACTCCAAAATTATGATTAAGTGCTTTCTTCTAATTTTTTGAAGTCACTTAACTAATTTTTAGATATCATAAATATATTCATTCCTTGGACATGTTGTCGTGTCAGCCTAGTCACCCAAAAATTGGTTTATGACAAGGTTGAAAAGTAAACGCTTTTTATGGTTGGAGGTTGAAAAGTAAACCTTTTTGTGGTTAAAGGTTGAAAAGCATACCAAACATGTAGTTGAGGTTTTTGTAATTTTGACTTTTTCATTGCAAATTAAGCTTTGCACTTGTTCTTAATGTTCCATTACGGGAGGTGAATTGTCATTTATTGGACCCACCAGTCTGGTCTGGGAAACAAAACAGCTATATTTTTTTAAAACTGCCTTGAATTCAAATTTGGAATATATGCATGTTTGTATCGTCAGTGTTTCTTTTTGGTTAAAAATAATGCTTAAATATTAGAGTTTAATTGTTGGTAAATGGAAAATTATATGGAAGGACGTTTCTCTAATGGACAAAAGAGGGAAAAAGATTTTTGGTATTTTTCACGCCACATCTACAAGTCCTAGGATTGGCTACACACCTAAGACTGACTATTCATGACTCTACATCTTTTTTTCCTTTTTTTTTGGGGTAAGGGTTTTCCTATTGTAGACTTGAGACAGCTAAAGCTAATAACTCTTATGTGGTTATGTTTGATCAGGTCTTGCATGGGCTATCTGTGAGCATCTTGTGGAAGTGACTCGAGCACCTACTTTATTTGCAACTCATTTCCATGAATTAACTGCATTGGCACATAAAAATGTTGATGAGCACAGACATGTCCCGGATGTTGGAATTGCAAATTATCATGTGGGGGCACATATAGACCCATCAAGTCGGAAGCTTACTATGCTTTATAAGGTACTCCTCGATGTATAATTCTGAATCAGCACTAGCAGTGTGCCAAATGATGCTTCCATAGATGCTCACCTTACAACCTTCTATTCTTTTTGTAGGTTGAACCTGGTGCATGTGACCAAAGTTTTGGTATTCACGTTGCAGAATTTGCTAATTTTCCAGAAGCTGTTGTTGCTCTCGCAAAAAGCAAAGCAGAAGAGCTAGAAGATTTTTCTACTACACCCACCTTCCCTGTCGATTCGAAAGATGAGGTATCTACAACAGATGAGGTATCTACAACAGAAAGTAGAAGTTTATGCTGTAGAAATTTATAAACTTGATAGATTTTTCGGGGTTCCTATGGGTGTATCTGCAAATATGGGGAAATTTTGTTTTCATCAATTACACAATTCATTGGAACTCGGTGGTGGCTACTTGTATTGGGTTTCCTAATCTCTGCTGAAACTCGAGCCTCTTTCTGAGCAAGTGTTTGTCCTGTGCAGGTTGGATCAAAACGTAAGAGGGTATTTAGCCCAGATGACGTGAGCAGAGGAGCTGCCCGGGCTCGGCAATTCCTGGAGGAATTTGCCGCAGTGCCTCTGGATGAGATGGATGGGAGCAAGACCGTGGAGATACTTGCCAAACTGAAGTCCGATCTGCAAAAGGATGCAGCAGACAACCCTTGGCTTCAGCAGTTTTTCTGATTGAGGTTCTCCCCTGCGTGTATGGTGGTTTCGTTAATCTAGAATCGGTTGCGAGTTATGTTGATGCTAGGGGTCTTCGGATCCAATTTTGTTAATATGCATCAGCATATATGTATGCTCGCTACTTGCTACGGTGCTAGGCTTAGCAGAAGTGCAGAACAATTAGTAGGCTGCGTCCGATGACCCTGAGACGTTTCAGCTCGTCACAAGCAAAAACCATCTGTATATATGATATATCGTGGTAGCGCTGCTGGTCCTGCTGACTACTGATCGCTGCAGCTGCTATGTCTTGCGCCTTGTCTGTATGGCTACACGCCATTGAACAACCGTGTCCAAATATCCTCTACGAGTGATCTTTCTTAACGCCAACAGTAGAAACCCGTCTGAGTTTATTATCCGTGTTTCTTTTTAAAAAAATCGTCAGTGTGTGAGGCGTAAAGGATGAGTGATCCGATCATCCTATGCCACAAGAATTATTTCCACTGTTGCAGTAGCTTTTACCGAGCGGTTGACGTTTCCGTTTTAAAGCATCTCTAAAAGCTCTCTAAAAAATAGATTCTAAAAATATATTTTTAGGAGCAGCCTAAAATTATTAGCTAGAAGTTTTTTTTCTCTTTCAATAGTTCTTTTTCAAAATAGGTTAGGAAAATTTTTAATTGGGCCACGTTAGCATCTAAGACCATAATAACATTAATTTTCTTTTAAATACAAGTATTGGGGTTTCTAATTTTTCTCTCATTTCTAGCTATAAATGAGGAGAATTTACAGAGAATAAATTTATGACTTATTTAGGGGAGCTATTGGAGATGATTTTTTAGACTAAATCTTATTAATTTGATTTAGGAATAATTTTTAAGGAGTTTTTGGAGATGCTTAGTATTCATGTTTTGAAATGGTTATGCGGCTGGACCAATGATCACTTGGCGTTCCTGCCACGTGGCGTTCGGCGTCAGCACCGCGCTGCTGGCTGGCGACGCGTTCCTGGCGCGCGACGGGTACGCGGACCACGGCCGGGTCGACACCCGCCGCCGCGCCGCCTCGCGCAGTTTGTCGTGTTTTCAGTTTGCAAGCAAGACAGATCAATGCTAAACGGCGAGCACTCCGTCACCCTTTTACATTTCATTATGCATGCACTTCTTACCATCTTGGTCAAGGTGATTGCTGAGAGGGAGTATAAAAACCAGTCATACACTTTTGGCTACTTTTACAGAACAGGTTAAATACAAGGGGATGCCAAGAAGAAATATAGAGCTAGATTCGTACACTTGTAGAATGTGCATCTTACAGAAAAAAAAAAAAACTCTCAAGCATATGTTCATCAGGGGTAACTTTGTCAGGAACTGTTGGGAGTGCATAGGAATATATATTTTAAGAAGCAGGGTCAGATTTGGAGAGAGGCAACTGAAGCGGCGGCCCTGGACCCCCAGATCCTAAGGGCCCCTCTCTATGGCATGTACATATACATGTAATAGTCTCAGTCTAGAAGTCATCTAGCAGCCTGCAGGCCCATTGCTTGATACTAATTTATAGTGTCAGTCAAATCCATGCCTCCAAGGCAATAGCAAAAAACGAAGTCTACATGAGTTCTCATTGCACATTGTCACAATGTCGCCACCTCTACAACATGTGTAGGCACTGTAGGATTGTAGAAATCGTGCCACCATATCATAGTCGTAGACTCCAGTGCAGTACCTGCTGCTTGAATTGTTCGCATGATCATGCCAGTTGCCATGTCATCATCACGTCATCAATTTCTGAGTCTGCGTTTAGGTACGTATATTGTATATGAATGACATGTATCTAATTTCTATGTCTAATTCTAATATCCTGATGACATATTTGTTTGATTAAAGATCGGTTTACTAATTTTGTGCATATGGAGTAAGTAAAAAAATTATACTTATATATAAAGGGCCCCAATTTTTTGTTGGCCCTAGGCCCCTAATATCTCAGCTCCGGCGAAGGCTCAATATACAATGTAAATAGTTATTAATTAACTAAATAAAAGACTAGCAATAATACCTTTTTACGTGGACATAGTCATTCTGATGTGCTGGAGCATATTAAATGGTTGAATTTTCAATAAGGACTCAAGAATTACAGACTGGCGAGAGAAATTCTTTGAAGAGTTACCCATGATTATCCATCAGGCTAAGGAGAAACACATAGATAACTTGCAAGCTTGAATAGAATCACACTTGTAGATCGAGTTCCTTTTATATATAAAAAAAGAACTCCCGTAAAGCACATAACTCTTTTTTCTATTGTAATCAGAACAAATCAGAACTCACAACCAATACGGTGGAGTGTTTGCCACAAATATTTAACTATGAAAAACAATAGTAAAACCAACCCGTATTTTTGGGTCTATGCCAGTGTTCTAAATGACATGTGTTCATCCTTAGTTATGGGTCAGATGCCAAAAGTTATATGTCCTTTGAAATCTTTTTAATGTTATTATTAAGTGAATTATGATGATTTACTGAAAACTTAAATGAAATTAATAAGCTTGAACTAGTTTATATAACAAGGTCAACCCCACCTGGTCACAAGATGGAAGCAAGAACATGCCTTCCTCATCATACTTGCGTTGGAAGTGTCGAAACTTTCTTAGTCATGAAGCAACAATTGAAGGACAAGATCAGTTCAATTATATGTTAAAGTGTTTTTTTAGATGAACATACCTCGAAATTACTGCAATGAAGCAGAGGAAAAGTCTCTATCATCTTATATTTTTTTTTCTTTTTATGAAAAAACTGGCCCCACCTTTCTTGAACTGTGGCATGTGAACTCTTTTTTGAAATAAGTGGAAATGGCCTTTTGATAAGACACATATATAGCAGTGGCTTTAGTAAAACTAATTTTACAATTTAAATTAGCATCTATAAACAACTTTTTTTTGTACAAAAGACAATATCAACACAACATGGATCCAAATATCCACTTTGAAAGAAGGCATTGAAATACACGAAACAAAGCTCTAATGCAATCAAAACGATCTGAAGAATTGAAACTGCTACATTGAGCTTATTATGTGGAACCAGGATTGAAATAACTGGGATTAACCGGTTAACTGAAAAACCGGTCCGGACCGGTTACCCCGATCGGCCGGTTAACCCCTGGTTATAATTTAAAAATTTTCAAATTTAAAAAAATTCAAACCAGATGAAACCGATGTAACCGTCCGGTTAATCGGTGAAACCGCATAAAAATCAATTTTTAAATTTAAAAATATATATTCAAACTAGATCACTAAAATCGACCTAATTGACCGGTTAACCGGAATAACCGCCCAGTTAACTGGTAACCGATCGGTTAACCGGACGCCGACCTTTCGCCAACGAAAACGACTTTTGCCTAACTAATCGACCGGTTATACCGGTTAACCAGTGAACCGGGCTCGACCAGTTATACCGACCCAACGGTTATTATAACCTTGTGTGAAACTATTACAATTGGAGTTTGTTTGAAAAACTAGAACTTGTGACAAAAATATATTAAATTGAAATATGGATTGAACATTTAAAACGGTTTAACATCTTGTTAAACTGTAGGACCTCAAAAGATGCATATTCAAAGTGGAAAATTTTCAACGGATCCGGTGTGATATTTACTTTTCATTTGATACTATCAATCTACGTCATCATCAACAACAATACATTTGTTCCTTATATAAAATAATAACAACAATACATTTGTTCCCTGTCACCTCACTCTCCACCGCCCCCCTCTGTTTTCTTCTCCACCGCTCCCCAAGCTCGGACGAGGAAACCCCAGACTCGCGCCAAATCCGAGGCAAAATCCCATGGGTGGCGGCGGCGCCGTCACCCCTACTAGCACGCCGTCCTCGCCGTCGTGCTCTTCGGAGATCCTTCCTCCAGGTAATTGCTCTGCCACTGACAATTCCCAACTAGTACGGCGATCGCTTTATTGAACTTGACCTGCCTATGTGCGGTTGTAGAGTTCACAGAGTACGTGGCGGTCTCGCCGGTCTCTGACGGTGACGAATCCGATGAGTGCTGTGTCTGTGACGATGCCGAGGTGGAAGCCCTTCACTATGCGAGCCGCCGCCTGCAGGACCGGTCGTTGCGGGAGGCAAAAGACCTCATCAGAAGGTAACCTCATTATCGTTTTTTTTTGTCCTTTCCTTCTTTTGTCTCTAATATGCGATCGCGATATTCAACCATATTACTTTTACTGTAGTTTCACACAATACATACGTTCTAGAAAGCAATAAGTGGAACGGGTTTAATTTATCTTTTGTATATCTTGGGCACTAACGATTATTTTGGACCCTTCCTTTTATCTGTTGAAGATCCTGGTCGGATTTTGTGTACATATATTAATTTCCATCAGGAACAGGTTCTTTCCTGGTGTATTTGTTTTGTTTGGTAATTTATAATGCGATGAATTGAAGAAGCAATGTGATGACCCATAGACAGGTTATGCTGCTATTATATTTTTCCTCCCTGATTTTTACCAATGCTTTATACTTCAAAATAATATAAATACTTACCGAGCCTTTTTAACTAACTCACCAAATGTAAAATATTGAAGAGATTGGATGAGGAATCAGCAGCCAACACAGAATAGAGTAGTCTTGTCAAGCATGATAACTCCCTAAGTTCAGTTTATTAGTTTGTTGTTTAGGAAATGTGTTACTAAAAGTCAGTCTATGAGTAGGTATAAGCCTGGCGACTGGATTGAGGGAGCTGGTGGAACAAAAGCTGGGGATTATGTATTGCCTGAGATCACCACACTGCTGTTGGTTGGCCCTAGATGTTCTGGCAAGAGCACACTTGTGAACCGAATTACAAGGATCTTTGACAAGGATGATGATCCTTTTGCACCAGATCGAGTGCAGGTGTCACGTAAGTCATAAAATCTTTCGGGATGCTTTTTCATGGAGATGGGAACTAAAATTGATTTGACCTATTCCTGTTTGTTTTTTTAGGAAATTCCAAATCAAATGGCACAATCTTTCTTCGGGAGTACCCAATTCCAAGGAATTCGAATGCTATATGTATTTATGATACACAAAGCTTGTCAAGCAACCCAAAGAAAAATTTCGAGATGCTGCATCAATGGGTGACAAAGGGAGTCAGCCATGGGGAGATGACAACATGGTAAGTGCTGATTCTTTTCACTTCATCAGTATATATTCTTTGTATTTTGTGCACTGCTTAGCTTAACATTCGCGAATTGGATGACTTTCGTCACCAATGGTTGCATTTTGTCAAAATATTTTACACTATGAATGACTCGGTAAGGATTGCTATATATTCTTTTTGGGGCATTTGCCATACAAGACACATTATTTCAGGGACAATTAGGTTTTATTTTAAGTTTTGACATGGCAGTACTGCAACCATTGGTAATATCCTAGTTTTGAGTTGTATTTTTACATAATATGCTTGATTTAACATTTCAGAGAAAAATCACAAATTATTGTGTGGATAACATCTCACAACTATTATGCATTGGAATGTAATTTGTGTCACTGTATGGACATGGGAATATTGATATACTTTAACATTTTTTGGCATTGCATTTTCATTTTCATAATATTTCCTTAGTCATATAAGCAAAGCAGGTAACATATGAAGACCATCACTCGACATTACCTAGCTCAGTTAATTTGTTCTGCTTTTCTGAATAGGGATGCTGATGATGGCACTATGATCAAGGACATAAAACCATCAGTGAAGAAATACAGTTTTCTTCATTGTAAAACTAGGAAAGTCAACTTTGTGATATTTGTTGTCGATGGTACTTCTGTCCTTAAGTCAATTGATGGCGAAAACAAAGAATACACTGAAATACTCCGTGAAACATTTATGTATCCATTCTTGTCAATTGGAGGTGGGCATTGCTAAGGTTCTTATAGTTTTTTTTTGTTTGCATTCTCCCGCATCAATTTTCTTACATATATTTATTTTCACATGTACTTATGAAATAAATATGCATCTCATTACTATTATATTCCTGTCATCACTATGTAAAATATATGTTCTTGCCTTTAATCATCAACACATTTATTTTCCTTTCATAAACTTTTACTTGCTATTGTAGACATCAATATGATCACAATAAATGTTACTGCAGATGACAAGCCTATTGTTGTGGTCACACATGGTGACAGACTGTCAATGAAACAACGTGCTCATGTTCAAAATGAGTTAGCAGAGCTACTTGGCATTCCTGTCCAACAAATTTTTGATATACCAGGTATCAGTGTCACTGGGTTTATAGGTTTAAGAATGCAATATTATGAGTGTACTAGATCTGATATATGCTACACAGGATCTGATGATTATCAAACTGATTTGGCCATATTGGATATGTTACGTTACTGTATCCAACATGCAGAGCAGAACCTGCCGATTAAATTGAACTACCTTTTAGAGGTTTGATTTCTTCAGTCATATGATGGATTATCTTCTCCAGTTCACACAGTTCAAGAAGTTAGCATTGCTATCATTATTAATAAAATTGTTCAAACTTTTCACAAGGTGCATGTTTATGGTTCACCTGATTCGTCTTTACTGGGGTAATTAGAGCTCTGTTTTTAGTTTTTCCCAGAAATGAGTCTGTGCAGCAGCCTACGCTCATTTTCTATATTATCAGTGCCAATTGAATTTTATTTGAGACAAATGTTATGTGTTTGATTGGGAGTCAGCCGGCAAGGGACCAAGACTTCTTAGTGTGTCATGAGTTATCTTTTCATTATATATATTAGTTATTAGAAAAGACTCCCTTTGTTGTGAAATGATTGTACTATATAAAGCAATCTTCTAAAAGAAACTAATATCTATCCCATTTATGGCTTCTGGACTCTCAATTCCCAACCAGGGCAAGAAAACAACCTCACTTCCCTAGACCTTATGAGTGACCTTATTTTTTTTTCTTTTCAATTTTGTACATAAAAAGACTATACTATGTAAGTAACTTATGATAAAAAAGAAATGAACATGATCAGTCAGATGGTTTGGTGTTTCACTGCCAGGAGAAAGATGCCATTTCTTCAGTGGACGGCAGCAGTTGAAAACTTCAAATGGTGTAGTAATTCATGTTAAGAGATAGTTCAGTGGACAGCAGCAGTTGAAATATTATCAACTGACAGTAGTCAATACAAAGATAAAGGAGAACTGAACCTGCACCGCTTATATCTACCTTTGACATGTTATACATAACTGCATTTCCTATTATAGTTGGGTCCCTATATTTTGGAACAAATAATATAAACACTTAAGTCTTGCTTTGTTGTTATATTTTTGCATGCTCATTCTTTTGTTGGGATTTTATTCTGTGTCACATAGCTTAACAATTTGTCTGATGGGTACTTACTCCAAATTTAATGTTGAATAGGTGCATGGGCATGAAACTCTCAAGAACATAGCCGATCGGTTGATGGGCTTAGATACAGTAATTGAAGCCACCATTATTTTACTATGCATAGTAATCCTACTGCTTCGGTTTTCAGATAAATTGTTGCAGTCGTAGTTGTATTCTGCATGTCCATTGTAAATAAGAAAACTGGGGAAGAACTCTATCCTTTTTAAACTTCATGTGACGTAAAGTAGTGTTATGCTTTGTTAATCCTATCACTGTTATATGGGCTTGTATATAACTTTAACCAAGTGCTCACGGCACTTCATATTTGTATTATATACTCAAGGAGAAAAGTTGGCTACGAATGTTTGCGACTATTTTCTATCGCTGTGGATTGTGTTTTGAAACGATATGCTATTATATATGTGGTTAAGCTCATACTGGCATTTGTGGTAGAACTCACTAGATACTGGATCTATGTATTTCTCACACTTCGTTACCCCTATACTTCCTTTTTTTTTTTCCTTGAACGCACAGGAGAGCTGCTCGTCATAAGAAGAACATAGTACAGACTAGGGGTACAAGCCCCATTTAAAAACATATACTCCCTCTATTTTAAAACTGTTATTGACATTGACCTTTTTAGTTACCTTTAACTATTTCTTATTTAAAAATTTTAAAAATTATCATACTTTTTTTCATGATCTGTTTTATTATTAGAGAAAATTTAAATTAATTTTATAATTTTATATATTTAAATTAAATTTTTGAATAAGACAAGTGCTCTAAGATAATAAAAATCAACGACCATAACAATTTTGAAATAGAGTAGTATTTTTTTTAGTATCACGGTTGGAAAATGTTTCTGCTCTGCTGTAATTCTTAATTAAAGCTTTTTGTGATGTAAACACTGCATGTTCCTTCTCTGCTTTTATGCCGTTAAGATGAGTTTGCATTTTTGAAGGGGAAATGCCAAGTGTCAAATCAGAAGGTTATCTCGTATGCAAAGTTTGTTACATCGTCAACACACAAATGAATAGAAGCACTTTGCAGCATGATTTCTCACATCCATCACAACTCATTTTTGTAGTTACAGGCAAGCAATGGTGAGCAGGGTTGACCAAAGGAAGAGTTATTTCAAAAAGCTGCAGTTATTATTAGCAACTATCTATCCTACGACAACCTGAGCATGTGTGAACACATTTAGTTCAACAACCGCATAACAATAGTAGTGGAGTTTAAGGCAAAATGTTATTACTTGAACAGTAGTAGTAAACAGACTCAACAAATAAAAAAAAAACATGATTAATCAGTAATCAAGGCATGACTGGAACATGTAGAACATCAGAGAAATCTAAGCTTACATATTACTAAAATGAAATTTACAACTATTGGTTGTTTACCTGAGAATTGAATAACTGGGATGCACAAAGAAATTGTACAAGCACATTTACATGCCTTCAGTGCTTATGACAATTCAATGTACAAAGTTTATTTATAGACCGAAATCTCATCATCGCTATGATTATGATAAATATTAGAATATTGCTCCATAGGAATAGGAGATATAATTTACATGGATATAGAATTCTTTCTTGGGTAACATTCTTAGCAATATTTACTCAATTTCAATCAACAATAGGGAAGTGGATTTTTATATAGCCTGAGAGTAATATTAATAATGAATCCCATATATATCTAACTCAAATGTCACGCATATGTGACATGTCACCATAACATTTGGCATCAAAGATAGCAGCACCGTTAAAACATACTAGTAGGCTGTAAGGCATCACCATCCCATTGAGCACCATCCCTAACTGCCCGCTACAGGGCACGACAGTTTCCAAACAAAATAAGCATTTAATGTTTCAACATGTTGGACCGGTATGTTGTCCAAATGTCTGATTTTCCATAACCAGGAGTACCTGTCCCAGAACATACAAAAAAAGATGATAGAGTGAAGGGCAGGACAAAAAAAAACATTCTATGAAGTTTCCTCATCAGCAGTGCCGTCCTTGGCAAAGACATCATCCTCGTCTTGCGGTCAACTCATCCATGCCATCAGCCCAAGTTGACGTCTTCTACAGTGCAGAGTGCAGATGACATGTATAGGATCATGATCTCATCCTTCCTGCTCTGCGAGATGGCATGTAATCGCTGGAAGCAACCATCCAGTTTTGCACAAGCATTAGTCCCTGCTCCCCTTTTCACAAGCTCCCCCACCACAAAAACTCTTGCCATAAGCTGTCTGCTCCCAAACTACATGACACTACAAAGACAGAATCCAATCAACAAGGTTCAGCCATGGCTTAGAGCTCAAGTTTCAAGTACAAAGATGCTTGCAATGGTTTACCTACGCCGCGAAGTAGAATTGCTCATGGTTTTGTAGTACGATTGTGGGATACTGGGATATGAGGCCTAACCAGGGTCATGTCGACTCACCACGGCGCAAAAGATATTTTATCTGATATGTGCTAGCATCAGATTATTTTTAATGCACATCCTTTAGATCATTCTCTGGCATTGTGTCTCCATAGTACTGCTGGAAACACACGAGAACTACTTTAGTTCATTTCGATGTGATCAATTACAAAGAATATTCCAATGATTAAATAAGGATATACGCTATATGTTTCTAAAGATTTTTTTTTTTGGACTATTGTAACTTTCTCACATAACCCTTATCTCAAAAGTCAGAACATGTATTTGTATCATACGTAAGAGGAGGAAGCTCCTGGGGCCAGTTGGCTGGCAGCTCCGTGGTGAGCTAGCAAGCCCAAATATGAATCCTACATTCTACAAAAATGATGATGGGAATGGTATCGCCCTTCAAACCATGTTTTATGTCACACATAAGAACACATAGCATGATGTTAGAACTCTGGTGTAGAATGAAGCAAATGATCATCCAGACTAAGAAAAATGAAATTCATTGTTACCAATATGATGTATCATTTTCAAGAAGCTCAGGAGAGGTGCTTTAGTTTAGTATAGCCAGCCAGAACCAGTTTGCTAACACCATATAGAAATAGTGATCTACCAACAGTTGCTTGCAACATCTAAACCACATGTAATGTAAAAGACATTGGTGCATAACTGGCATATACAGAGGACAAAAATGTGCACCCTAAAAATCTTGTGGCCAAGGTCTTAAAATTTGAAAAAAGAAAAAAAATGTACGGAAGTCAATACAAATTACCTTTTGTGCTCATTCTTGTGGCAAAGTTAAATCCACATGGCATATGTATTACTTCGAACCTTGATCTTTCCATAGTTGTGCATATGTGGCACAATTAAGACACAAAATTACAGGTTTTTTCTTGCATCCATAATTGATCTGGAATATAATTCCACAAGTTCCTCACCATAATTGCATTGTACCCTGATTAAAATAAGAATTGCAACTGTGAAGTTCACATGCATGAGAACTGAAAGAAATGAAAATTGGCACAAACCTTTATAAGTTGAAAAACTAAACTTCTGCCGAAGTCTTCAAAATTAACTGATAGCCTTTACCCTAAACAAATGTCATATTTACCTGCACCTAAATCCTGGAAAATTGAAAATGCAATTTCAGTAAGTTCAGAATTGATCTAGAATGAACCGAGTAGGCTATAATTATCATAGCAAAGTGCGATACCTTTATCTTGATTAGATAAGTTGTCATGTTCGTCTCATAATTCTGGAATCTTGACCTAGTGCCCTAATAACATAAAGGACTGAATAAGATTCATCTTGATCAAGATGAATCATGTTCGAGAAAAAGAAGATTCATCTTGATCAAACTATATCTTAAAATTAGTCAAAAAGTAGAATATGATCCCTAAGAAAGCCATACTTAAAGCATTAAACCGTACAGAGAAAGGAAATGGCTGATAGATGGCAATCACGCTACTGAAAATTTTGAAAAAAGAAAAAATAAACCACAAAATGATGAGGGCTTTAATCTAACATAGGACCCATGTGATGGAGATAAAAAAACCATAAAGTGTAGTGTACCCTAAGTTTTAAGTTGATTCTTGAATTCAAAAGTTGGGAGGCCTTTCCAGATAGATGGTATAAAATCTAGTTTGTTGAACACATTCCTAACAGTATGCTACTATGTGCCATGAGAAAGAAAAAAAGAATCATGCTAAAATTATGAATGTGATATATAGATAAACTAGTTGAAACTGACTTACCAACTACTCTGAAGTGATCAGGTTATAAGTAGAATCTTCTGATTTCCTCACTCATACAAACAATGAGTCATCAACATCTCCCATAGGAAGGTATACATTCGTTACTAGCACTGGCTATACGTTTACACATGGCAAATCTTTCTATTCTGTATATGTACAACAGGACATGCTTGATTTATATCATTAGTCAAATTGGCAGGGAGAAGTCCACGGATACACATCTCGTCGTAAAGTTTCGAAATCCTTTTCATGTTTCCACATCTAATGTAACCTTGAATCAGTGTCCAATATGTGACATAATTTGGATCGACATTATTCTCAATCATTTGGTCAAGAAGCTTCATTGCTTCTTCCATATACCCATGAGTACAGAGACCATGAATCAGTATAGAATAGGTGAACACGGTAGGTTGAATACCTTCCTCTATCATCTTTTGTTTTAACTTAAAGGCTTCAGTTATATGACCATCCTTGCAATGCTTATCTATTAGTGTGTTATAGGTGATAGCATTAGGGGATATACCCTTTGACTGCAACTTATTGAATAGATTAACTGCCCTTGGTAGATCCCCGTATTTACAGAGGCCATATATGAGAGAATTGTAGGTGACAATACCTGGAGTGAGACCAATACTTAACATCTCATCTCTCAGACTAAAAGATACATCCACAAACCCTGCAGTAGAACAACCATGGATGAGGCTAGAATAAGTGAAATTATCAGCATCAAATCCCTTGCTTTTTAGATCTGCGAACAAATTTCTAGCATCTGCTATCCTTCCTAATTTGCACAAACCAAAAATAACAATGTTCCACATGATTTTTGCTGAACGATGATTTCCTTCAGCAACAGTATCAAGGAAATGAGTCACTTTCCCGATGTCAAGTCTAGTTGCATTGATATCTGGAATCATGTCAGTATCTACAAGTTTTTGCAGCACCAAATTTGCCTCATCAACCTTTCCCTTCCTATACAAACAGCTTATTAACGCACTGCAAATACAGATATTTGGACTCAGGCCTTTCTCAACCATTTCAAAATACAGGTTACAAGCTTTATGCAGATCTCCCTCTTTACACCATCCAGCTATGAGGGCACCATAGGTGACAATGTTCGGGGAAAGGCCCCTTGTACTCATTTTAGTTAGGATATCATTCACCTTTCCACATTGCTTAGCTACAAAGAATCCTGTTATCAAAGAATTGAACAATTCAATTGATGGAGCAAAACCTTGGTGCTCCATTTCACTCATAACACGAGTAGCGCTCCCCAGGTTACCTATCTTACAGTAGCCATGGACTAGTGTTCGGTAAGTTAAGCAATCAGGAAGGCATCTCCATACCTTCATCCTATCCAGAAGCTCTTCTGCTTCAGGCATCCTCCCGATCTTACACAATCCATTAATAACAGTGTTGAATGTGGCCACCCTTTGTGCTAATCCCCTCACTAAGGTTTCCTTCCAAAGGTTTAATGCCTGCTCGGTTTTACCTGCCTTGAAGAAACCATCAAGCAAAGTGCTACAGCTAATTTCATTAGGTGCAACACCCCTCTTCAACATAAGGAACCACAATCTAAGTGCATCCTCAATAGAGCCAAGCGAGCAAAAACCTTTCATGAGTGTGTTATACGTCAATGTCGTCACTGCCAATCCATTCTGTACCATCACCTCACAGATTTCAAAAGCGTTGCTCATCATACCCTTTCTACAATATCCATCTACTAGAATATTGTAACTGTATGTGTCTGGGCTCAAACCTACCTCCTCCATTTCATGCAAAACCTTATGTGCTTCCACCATTCTGCCCAACTTGCTATATCCGTTAATCATTGCATTATAAACAAACAAATTAACCTGGAATCCCGCACTCATCATCTCATCCCTTACTCTGGCAGCATCCTCCATTCCACCCTTTTGGCAGTAGCCATTGATAACTGCACCATAGGCAACCTCATCAGCCGTAACATGCTCATTTTCAGTAATCTCCCTCAATATCCTTTCAGCCTCCTCCATCCTTCCCTCCTTAGTGTACCCCTTAAGAAGCAAAGTATATGTCACCACATTTGGTGACAAACCCCTCCCGCGCAACAACTCGAACAGCTTTCTTGCATCCTCAGTCTGCCCCAGAGCACAATATGCATCCATCACCGCATGATAAGCCACCAGGTTGACTTCCACACCCATCTTCTCCATCTCCTCTAAGAACTTCATGGCATATGATACCCTTCCGTCCCTACAGTATGCCTTTGCCATGATCGCTGCCGTGAACTCATCAGGCACAATCCCAGCGTCCTTCATCTGCTTGAACACAGCCTCTGCGGCACCGAGGTCCTCAGCCTGCACCATCCTGTTGAGCACGACATTGCAGGACCGCATAGTGGGGCGACAACCGACCTTCGGCATTTCATCGAATACCTGGAGGGCGCTGGCAAGCTGGCCGGCATCAGCAAGAGCACGAAAGAGCATGTCGAAGGAAGCAGCAGAGAATGAGAAATCCTTGTAGACCTCAACGAGGTGGGGCAAGAGAGGCGGCGCACGGGGCTTTGCTGAAAGGAGGGAAGCCAGGAGGGCGCGGGCGTCAGCGGAGCGGCGCGCACGGGCGAGGATGTGGAGTAGCTGCGCGTGGGCGAGGAGGGAGGGGCGGGATGGGGCGAGGCGGAACACGTGTAGGGCGGCGTCCGGGTCGAGGCGGACCCGGCGGAGGGCGGCGTGGAGGAGGGTGGCGGTGAAGGGACTGAAGGACAACAGGCGGGCGGCGGCGGGGAATCGGTGGAGGAGGAGGAGGCGGGTGAGGCGGCCCAGGAGGGTGGTGTCGGTGGAGGCGTCGGCTCCGGCGGGCGGCGCAGAGGAATGAACGCCGCGGCGGAGGCAGGGGAGTGGTCGGAGCAGGCGGCATCTCCGGTGCATGTGCTGGCCGGAGATACGCTTGGTGACGGTTCTGCAGCAGCGTAGTAGTGGATTGGAAGGGGGAAGCGGCACGCGGCGGCGGCGCGGCGAGTGGTAAAGTCGTGTTGGCGAGAGGTAACGGCGAAACAGCAAGCGGCGGCGGCAACCGGCGAGGCGAGACGAATGAAAGGAGTTGAAGGTGGACGAAGCGGCGTCTCAACGGGCAGCAGGAATTTTAAGAGGTTTGTTTCAGATTTTGCTAATTCTTCAGTCATTCATAAAAATACTAGGATTATCGCGCGGCGTTGTCGCGCGTACCCTGTTACTTCTATTATTAATGAGGTCTGATTTCAATCAAAAGATTATATAATTATAGTCATATCATACAGTTATGACATTATATTTAAGTTGTATAGCAAAAAAGACATTTGTAATTTAACATTAATGTTTTTTCAAGAAAACTATAAACATCAATGATTGAGTGATATAAGTCTGTTCACTTAGAACTTTACTAATACAACATTTAACATATTTAAACTACTTTTTTTAATGCAAAATATTACATATTTATTGGCACACTATTCCTAAATCATATAAAATTTGTGCAAAAATAAGATGTGTTTCTACAATTATTTTTAAAAGTAACAGATGCAACAAATAAAAGTTACTTCCCAACGGTTGTATCTTTAGTAGACCAGTGTTTCAAAACAATACATTAAAATTTTATGCAAAAAGAAATATAAGTTATTAAAGTAAAATAACAAAAATTCCTACGTTTTTAATTGTGTTTACTTCAAAAGTTTGTCCTTCTTTGTCATCATACCATTGAGAAAGTCGAACTATAAATATTTTCTTTACCTATGCAAGCTCTCAGATATACTAATTTTTATTCACTTATGAAACCTAACTATTGAAGTTGATGATATGACAATTGTTTATAACAACATAAAATAGAACTGTTATATGTGCATATATGACATGGCGAATCATGATGGTCATCTGCTAGTGCTAGCGACTGTAGAACAACAAAAAGTCATAAAGAGTAATCCATTGTAAAAAAACATATAAATACTTTGACCTAGTATTTTATTGCAAAAGATTGCTTCCATTTCATCAAATCTACAATTGTAGCTAGTAATATGAATCAAATAGCATTGTATGTTTATTGTATATTTGTTACATGCCTACATCTATACACACACACACTCCTTATTTGTGTTTTTAAAACGCCATAAAAAATTGTTTTATAACTTAAATGGAGAATTTCAGTTTAGATGCAGAATTCACGATAAGGATCTAGATTATAAAAGATGGTGATTGTTGGAAGGAGCAGGAACAAAATACTCATTCACAAGGGACCTAAATGGAAGATTACAGTGGAATGCTGGTAGAAGGACCGGGAAATAAATTATAGTTTGAGAAGGATCTGGATGTAAGTTTACAAATGATCAGTGAGAAGAGAGAGAAAATGTTAGTTTATTTGTTGTTTCTAGAAGGGGCTAGCTGTAAGACGACCACGTCCAGATCCAACGTTCTGTATCTTTTACTGAGGTGATCCAACGGTAGAAAATGGTTAGATGACGTGGCATGGCTAATTTGCATGGAAACGCACACGTTTTCGATATATAGAGATTCGATTGAATAACAAAAATGTTCCACCTTCATTAAACACTTGTTCCAGCCATGTACTTTAATGTATTCCCTATGTTGTGATAAAGAAATATTCAAAATTTTAGTCACTTAAGAACTAAATGTTCTAGCTTCATGATCAAAATGTGGCTGAGAGATACACAATCTTAGTCTCAATCACTAAGAAAAGAATGTGAGATGATAAATGACCGTCATGTTGTTAAATAACTTATATTTTTTTACCTACAAATTAAAAAAAAAGATAATCTATAGATGATATCAATTAAGCTGTCTTAAAATTATAGACCATGTTAATAATCTAGAAAGCATCAAAATGCTACTTGTTTATGCGGATATCACATGGTTGGTTCAAGAAACGACACTATTGAATTGACATTGGATTTTGACCATTCTTATGTAATAAAATATGCACATCCTAATTGGATAAAAAAATTACGGGATGTGAAGAATTTATTAGTACTGAAAAGAGGAGTGCTTTGGTCAGCTTTACTGCTTGCTAGATGAACTCCTAACACATACTTGTGTTATTGCGGATTTGAAGACGAAAAAAAGTTGTTCCTCTATTAAAAAATGTATTTAAACTTTCTGACTCTTGTCACACTCTTTTTTAAAAACTCTCTATTGGCTACAAACAACGCAACATATGTATATGAATCGGATTGACGTGTTGGCTAGCTAGATGTAACGTACGTATACAAATTGAATTCGTGTGAGCTCGCATCAAACTAATCCAATACAAAACCAACAAAAAATTCAATATCAAATAAAGCAACACTAATGACAACCTCACTTAAATTATTAAAAAGTTGAGATACACATGATAGATGCCCGAATTATTGGCAACATTATTGGGAATTTATGTTATGTGGAGTCTCCAACATCTCTGTTGCCCTTAGTTATTATTGCTGCCAGCATGTAGTTTTATTTTTAGATCCACGTGTCATTTTATAATAAAATTATGACATAAAATATATAGATTAGTTTTATTCTAATTTATATTAGGGCTATTGCGTTTCTACCCCTGTGCCGCACTCTAATTGCGCTTTACCCCCCGTTTTCTAATCTTGTGATTTTACCCTTGCGTTTTAAAAATGAAGGCGTCGTTTGCCCCTAATATTCAATACCGTTAGTCTGAATCAAATTTTATATTAAAAAAATAAAAAGGAACTGTAAGTCTATCCAAAAAAGACTACATTGCCCCTCTTCTTATCTTTTCCCCTTTCAAGGATCTGGCCGTGCTCGCCCGCCTCCGAAAATAGTGGATTCGTCGCAGAGTGGCTCGCCGACATTGTGGCATCGGCCATGGCGCGGCTGGATCTGGCCGACGATGACTCCGAGGTGTTGGACGAGCTGGTGGCCGTCGACGAGGAGGCGGAGCGGGGTCGGGCAAGCAGGGTGGGCACGCAGACGATGGCCCCGACAGTTCTGTCGCCTTCACCAACCTCGACGGGAGTGCGACCGGCCGGGCGAGCAGGGTGGGCGCGCGAGGTCTGTGGCCAGGCAGGCGCGGGGTCGGGCCGGCGCGCGAGGCGGGCAAGCGCGCGACGGGAGTGCGACCGGCCGGGCGCGGGAGGCAGGCATGCACGGTGGCTGTGTGGCCAGGCGGGCGCGCCGCACCGTTCAGGGGTGGAGGGGAAGAGGAAGAGGAAGGCGGGGAAGAAGAAGACAGGGGTATTTTAGACTTTTCATCCCATTTTACCACCGTTAAGGGCACATAACGGGGCAGGGGTAAAACATGTCTTCGTTTTTAAAACGTGGGGGTAAAATCGCAAGATTGAAAAACAGAGGATTAAAGCGCAATTAGAGTGCGGCATAGGGGGTAGAAACGTAATAGCCCCTTTATATTAGTGGTGTCAACTTGATCTTGGACACACGTATATCACTAATAAAGTGAGTGATTGAAAGTCGACTCTCGCAGTACATTGCGGCAGTGGGCTCAAAGATAAAGATATGGTACATGGGCCAAGTCAAGTGTGAACTAAAAGTGATCACACGATATGGCATGTATTCTAACAATGGACACAAACATGTGCGAAGAGAGTTCGTCATCATTTGCCTAGTATATGAGTATGTTGGGTCAAGGTACCCAAAGGAATATTGAATTCTTTAAGAAGACTATACGTACGTGACATTTCGGCTTATTATTCATGTGCATTATGAGTGCATGAGGTGGTGAGTTCCGTTCTATTTTTCAGTCTAAGTGGAATAAGACTAAACGTATAAGCCAAATACGACCAATTCAGCACTAACAATCTTGAGTAAAACCTTTCACAAAGTATGTGGTCTGAACCAAACAATTCACCTCTATTATTAAAAAAAAACACTATAAACATATATTACTATTAAATAGACGAAATAAAATATACATACAACACTCCATAAAAAAAAACTCTTACACATCTACTCATAGCAGCAATGGACATTGCACAGAAGACACATGAAGCTTTTGTCCAATTGTTGAGAGAAATACAACACTAATTGCATGAACCTTGAGCATTATGTTCAGATCCACGACACAGTACACTGAAAATGGATTCCATTATCTATCACTTGGTTTGGATATATTAAGAAATTAGTATCAGTTGAATTTCTTTATGAAACTGATTATATGGTCACTAACTTCCTCTGGTTTCTCCTCATTGATAAAGTGCCCAACATCTTTCATGACGACCACATCATCAAGAAGTGGAACAAATTTCTTGAAGCCACCCTTGTGAATAAAATCTTGTATGCCTGGGGTATGATACGTCAAATCTATGTCTCCAATGATGAACTTAACTGGTACCTTGATCTCAGCTAAATTCCATGGAGATGTCAGCTCCCATGTCCTGAATAAGAACCAAATGCATGGGTTAAACAGTAACAACATTTTATTTGATATTTTCAGTGTCAGTCCATGAACTGAAGTATATCGAATTTGTAGGAATATTATCAAAACATACACATAAATATATTGATAAGATTTTTGGCTGAAGTTGAAAGTAATTCTGACAATAATATCTGTGTAAAAGAAAAGGTGACGTTCTCTGTGTAAAAGAAAAGGTGACGTTGCCCAGGTCAAACAACATGTTTTATGTTTGATCTATCATGTCTTCACATAATTTTTATCAAACAAAATACATTCTTGCATCATGATTTTATTTCGTTGGAGACTTATAGTTTAATATAGATATACTATGGTCAGAGTTGTTTTTAAGGATCACACACGCATCAACATTCTTTATAGTTGCAAAGTATTGTTTTGGCCAATTGTCTGTTGGAGAAGCCAACTAAGGCACACGGTGTGACAATTTAACAGCCAACACTTACCTATTCAAGGCACGGTAGTAGTTCAATGCCCCCGTGAAGCCAGTCTTGTCAAACTGGCTCGCGTAGTACTTGATGTCCTCCTCCGTTATCCAGCTCGGCAAGGGAATTTCGTCGTCTGGTGAACCCCAACCGCTCTTTGGGATGTGCAGCGGGCCGGGGGTGCGGTAACTGAAGAACTTCTGCAGCACCTGCTCTGTGCCGAGGCGTGCAAACTCTGCCTCAATCGCTCCAGGCTCCTGCATATATATCATATCCATGATGTTAGTACTTACTAAATGCTTCTTCGATCTGCAAGCAGACATGTATACTCGGCTGGAGAGAAGGCAAGGGTGGTAGTGACCATAAGGTCAGGCTACCACAGACTTGAGCAATCAGGTCCATGTGAAGAATAATGATGAGAAGGTTAGGATTTATAACATCCACATCTGAATAATCCATATCAACTAAAAGTTATTTATCATGTTGTACATTGACAGGGCCCCTAAAACATATCCTTAATAAACAATTAACTTGCAGAAAGTTTATCAAAAGTATGAATACAATACTATGATATTGTAAATTTAAGGACATATCTAGAGTTTTATTTTTAACTTAAAATATTGGAAAAAGATATTGATAATCGAAGGGTCTGAAGCTGAACTAGAAGCATGTGTTATGTGTGAAGTGATAAGTATTCAGGACAGGACGTAAGCTGTCACGAAGAGGAAATCATTAACTATATGATACGATAGTAATAAGATATGGAGAAATGAAATACAAAAATAATAGGGAGAGAAGATAATGGGACCACTTTAGCACGTGTTGTTTAATTAGCACATGTTATGTTATGTTAAAGATGTCCTAACTAAGGGTGTGTTTGATAGAGGTTATGCACCAGTTTATTAAGTAGCTTATGCTATCATAAGTCATAAGCTCTATCAAACGGGTTGGAGGCATAAGCATTTATTATAGTAAGCATCCATAAGCCAAAACCTCTTTTATACTATAAGTCATAAGCTTATGGCTTATGATAGCATAAGCTACTCAAGATAAGTTGTAGGATAAGCTATTTTGGCAAATGGATTGATTGCTTATACTACAATAAGCTAGATAAGTTTGATAAACACTTTTAACGAATAAGTCAAAGCATATGCAGTTTTTAACATAAGCAAAAGCTGGAACAAACACACCCTAAATCTATTCTTTCTGCAGGGAGGGGTTTTCCTATGAAATAATGGATAGTGGCTAATAAGATAGAAAATTTTAGTGTTTAGCTGTCGGTGCAGTAGTGATTAAGCAAAGTATATTGGATTTAAGGAGTCACATGTAGCACACTTCGAAGAATATGTAAAGCAGGGCAACTAAAGCGGAAGGAATCAAAGAACGGGCGAAGGAAAGTATAAATAGGCGCCCACAGCGCAGCTTATTATCTGGACAGATAATCATCGTCATCAGACACTTTTCTGAGTGCTAGACTGTGATGTAGAAAAGCATGCAACACCGCAGCGGTTTGAACCTCTTATTTTGATTGTGTGTTTTAGTTTGTGGAAATTCAGGCTTATTTTTTCTGGATATTTGATTTATAATCTGTAGTGCACCGTCCAATGGAGAAGCAGGACATGCTAGTAGGTTGTTCAGAAGAGAATATAGCAATAAAAGAAAGAGGCACACAAATGTTGCCTTTTGTGTGACGTTTTACAGTCATTGTGTATGAAACGGATAGCGACGGAGATGAAACTAACGAGGCGTATACCCGTGGCTACTCGGAATATTGTCATGCGCCCATTTGAATTATATAGTGACACTGAAGGCTTGCAACAATATGTGTATAAAAGCTACAAAGCGTGAAAGGAACAGAGAAGAAACAGATAAAGCAAAGTATATACCGCTAGCACATGACACGTACTAGTGGTGGTTGGCAAGAGAACACGACTTATGGTTTGCTCAAATTAATGAGAAAACGAGAGAGGGGTTGACGAAAGAGATAGGCACGCATCGCATGCAGCAAGGAGCAAGCAACAACAGAATGTTAGATGAACACGGCAAGTAGTTGTCCCCGCTACAAATGAAACAATTATGCAAGTTATAGGTAATATAACACCTGGATCCGGCAGATGTAGTAGTCGTCGCCGAAGAGCGCCCTGAGCGCGTCGACGGGCTTCCTGGCCGCGCTGCGCGGCGAGTAGGCGACGCTGAGCGCGACGAGCGCGCGCACCCGGTCGGGTCTGAACTGGCACAGGCTCCACGCGGTGAGCGCGCCCCAGTCGTGCGCGGCGACGAACACCCGCCGCTCACCGAGCGAGTCCAGCAGCGCCACCAGGTCGCCGACCACGTGCAGCGCGGTGTACTGCTCGGCGCCGCCCTCGGGAACGTCGGTGCCGCCGTACCCGCGAAGGTCAGGCGCCACGGCGCGGTAGCCCGCGGCGGCGAGGGCGGGCATCTGGTGGCGCCACGTGTACCACGTCTCCGGGAAGCCGTGGAGGAGCAGCACCGCGGGCGCGCCCACCGGGCCGGCCTCCGCCACGTGCATGCGCACGCCCGTGCTCAGCTCCACCGTGCGATGCGTGATGGTGCCGTCGGCCATGTCGTCTTGCTTGGGCTTGGAGTTTGGGGAGGAGGGCGTGAGGCAGCAGGAGCAGAGGTCGCGGAGGCAGTCGATGACCATACGCAACGGGCGTCGAGGCTACACTACAGCGCTATAGCTTACTCCTGTGTGAGTATGGGATTCAGGCAGGCAGAGCAGAGAGCGGGTGCGTGTCCCTTTTATCGTCAGAGATGCGCGCGGATGTTGGGGCTTGCAGCCCGTGCAGGGGGGTGGTGGGGTTTGGTTGGTGGGGGCGAGCCGTGTCTGCCAACAAGCGCGTTGCGCATGTGGTGCAAGTGGGTTGCTGCTAGTTTTGGCTGCTACTCGGATTTGATTATTTGATTCCATTATTGTGATTCAGAGACAATATAACGAATGCTAAGCGATCCAATATAAAACTTGAGCCTGAAGAGCAGGCATATGCAACACGTACGACTGGCTAGCCTAAGGCATCTTTGTCACATGAAAGCCCAACTCGGCTAAAATAAATCGTGATTTCTTTCAAACTACTATGAGCCACGGTGGGTGCAAAAAAAGCTCGGTAAGACCCTTTTGTGACATAGGCAGATAATTGTTCAGTGGGTTAAAAATTAAATCTACCATGTCGGCCACTTAATTTCTGGATGGCTACGAGAAAATACACGACCATGTTATTTGCTTTGACTGTGGGATTGTGAAATATATTTTATGCATCAATATGTCGACGAAGACATGTAAGTTCCATACGAAAAATGTAGAACAATAGAAAGGGATACATAGTGTAGAGATTTGTTCTTCGGTGATGTTGTGAAAACCGCCAATAATCAATATTAATAATCTCTTATCATGTGTTGAATAAAGAGGAGAGCATCAACTAACAGCCTTGCAGTGGAATCAACAAACACAATACAAAAGGAGCAACACAATCAAGTTATAGACTTGACGACAACAACAATACTCACAACAACGAGAAAAGGTATGACAACAGCTAACAGAGATGACATAGATTTTGTCCCCTTTGATAGTCGGTTTATAACTCTCAAACTACAGCTCAACAGTGCACAAATTTTGGTATGCAATTAAGTAGTTCCACAAGTCCTATGTATACTAACCAAAATTCAGCTTAATCTGACACCGTTTGACTACCCAAATAATTCTTCTAGCATAATTGCTCTGTTCTGAACTGCAGCAACTCAAACTGATAAAACATCTCATAGATCTGATGTTCCACTGAACCAATACCTAAACCAACTGACCAGATCAAAGTGCTCTAAGTGAAGAACAAACTCATCAAGTTTGGAGCCAATCCAACAACGTTTGAGCCTCCAATCAACAACTTGACGTTGGTAGATTCGAAGGTGCCAAATTTGGACAAATTCACCTCTTCCTCTCTTCTCTTTTGGTTGTGTGTGTGCACTATGGACAACCAAAATATTTAGGAGCTTCTCTTTCTCATGAAGCTAGGATTTCTTCTCACATATATATTAAATGTGAGACAATTTCCACCACTGGTTTAGTTGAAATCAATGGACCACAATTAGTGGACTTGTGGGCTGAAAGTTTCAGTTATTGGACCTCATATTTCATTCTCCAAGTGAAGGAACAAGTCAACAGGAGGTGCAAAAATAGAATGAAAATTTGATCCAAATAACTGATCTTTTCCAAAAAGTCTAATTGCAATCGCACCCAATGCCTTGTACATAAATCCACCCATGACCAGCTGGCAAGGTTATATGCCGCCACATCTACGACTTATACGGGTTTGGGCTCCTCGAGTAGAAGAAAATAACCTAACATTTGTTGGTCTCAATACATGATAGAAGGAATTCAAAAGTTTTTTTTGTTACAGGTGTTCTATTGAAATGCTTACAAATACATCTTATAATGTGGATAAATATCTTCTATTTTTTTATGTCACTGGAATTTGAGGTTGGCTAAAAGATTACATGTATTAGAATGTATTCCTAAAATCTCAACAAAAATGTTTTAGAAGATGCCTTCCAATTTGTTTGAACTAACATGAAAATGCATTGTAGACTTTTTATTATTCATCATCTTAATTTGAAAAGACGATCTCGATATATGTTGCGTGCATGTTTAGATGCACTTGTGATTTTTGGTTTTATATTTCAAAAAAATTAATCATCTTAATGTGTAACACTAAAAAAATATTCATGCGTGTACTTAGGTGCTAATATTTGTAAAAAAAATATCATCGAGGTAGATGTAGGCTGATGAACTAGATCAAAATGCATACCACAACTGTTCAATTGATAAAAATTGAGAAAAGAGGAAAATGCGGAAGAATATTGTCGTAGTGACTCCTATGCCAACCACAACACAATACTCTTCCACAACATATGACACCTCCACCACATTTACAACGCCTCCACTACAACACGTTTCTACTCCACGCCTGAGGCTGAGCTTGTACTCCACCACTAGTGCTCGGCTCCATGGCACAATTGTCAATCCCAACACCCACTACCCACTATACGCAAACTCTCATGACGCCTCCTCGCTCAATTATCAACTAATATTGTCTACTCAGTCATTCTGCCTTTAAATTTAGTGCATATATTTTTGGTGGTTCAATTCTATGCTCATTGTATAGATCTTTACCTAATATTTTAGTTGAGCTCGTGTAACCTTACAAAATTGGAGCTTCAATTTCACACATTCTTGTGACTCTAGGTTATGACATTCATGTATATAATATGTTTTTGCATCAAAACTAAAAATCAATGTAAATTTATGTTTTAAAAAACTATATATGAAGGACTTTGTTGACTGCCACCCTGATAATGAGAAGTGTGTTTTTCCTAAACTCATTTTATTATTAAAATTTTATATAATAATAATAGTTTCATTTTGTTTCTATGGGTGAAAATTATGAAATCTTAATATTATTATATGCATGTCAAAATTGAGATTTTTTACCCAACCTATTCTTAAACTAAGATTTATTTGACAGTTGTGGCTGAATTATCAATTGATTTTCCTATATTCGGTGAATCGATATCTTGTGTTCCGGTAAAGGTAGATGAACTTGATAACATATTTTGCAAAACCAATGATGTTGTTCATTCACAAGTAGAATAAGGTGACGTGTATTCACTTGTAGTTTAGTAGGTACTTCATGATTAATTAATAGTAAATATTAAAAGATGAATTTCGTACTTGACAATATGTATGATATAGGCACTATGGAGATATGGTAGAGTGACATTTGGCTATCAATTACACTGGATTTGTGGATAGCTTTATAAAAATAAGTCCATTATACTCCCAAAAATACTTTTGGATTCAACTTAACCCACAAACCTCCATCTGGCTCAGTTTAACTCTCTGGTTTTGATAAATCATATATCGAATTGCTTGATTAGGCTGCTGGAGTGCTGGATATATATTGTGTCACGAGGTTTCCACTTTAGCTCAACTCACAGCCCAACATCTGAGATGTAGCTCAAGCAATGAGTTTTTCTAAATCCAGATTCAGTGGATTGAAGTTTTCTATCAAAAGAAAAAAAAAACATTGATCGAAAGCTGGCGCCCACAAGGATGACTGCAAGGTTGGAACAACCGACTTAACCGGGCGGCTCGGTTTGGTGAAAAACCGGCCGGTTAATCGGGATAACCGGTCAGTTAATTGTATTGCTACAGTATCAAGTCCGGTTTTCTCCGGCTAACAGGTCAGTTAGCGCGACCGGCTGGGACCAGTTATCCGGTTAACGGGGATAACCGGCTGGTTTCTACCGGTTATTCTAACCCTGGATGACTGCGCCATCAGCTCTGCTCCCACACATCTTACACCTATTTTTCCCATTGATCTTCAGTGGATTGAAGTTTTCTATCAAAAGAATGAAAAATAATTGATCGAAAGCTGGCGCCCGCACGGATGACTGCCCCATGAGCTCTGCTCCCACACATCTTAAACCTATTTTTCCCAATGACCTGTCCTTCGAAGTTGCTGCCATTCATTTTGAAGGATGTAATTGCAAGATACATTTTTCTCTTATATTGCAAGATACATTTTTCTCTTATATGCATGCAGGGGCGAAGGTAGACTAAGATTTTATGGTGGTGGCAGCATGTAATTTATGCAAAATTTTCAATCAAATAGCAGGTTCAAATAAGCTCTGTAGTTCTGACTTTTTTTTTTTCTAGCCTGGTGCCAGTGCACCATGGCTTTGCCGCTCTAGGCAAAGAAACACACTACGTTTCTGGACTGTACTAAGAGAAAAGATCACAAATAAAAGTTAGGGGTGCCGTGCTCTTAAAATTGCAATGGATATTTTTTTTATGCCTCAAATGGCTGGTGTTTTAGCTATATTCACTTTGGAACAATTAATTTTCTTGTGATGGAGATTAATACACACTGAACCATCAGTTGGAAACTTGGAATCCTATGTAAACTTAAGACCACTAGAGCAAATTCCCACCCAAATAATTAGAGAAACGGACAAATATTAACAGTGCCACGCACACCACATAACGCAACAGACAGCCCCATCGGTCGAGAAGTGGAGACTGGTGGGAGGAAGCCACACACCCACAAATTAAACATGAAAAATGTCAATCTAATAATAAACTGGACTTGATTTGTCGCACAGCACGAAGAGTGCTGCGAAGCATAAGGCAAGAACAACATACATAGTAACGAACAACGACATACCACGACAAGGAATCTATAGGAGACATATACGACTGATGAAAAGTCTTGTGAGACGATAGATGTTGTCTCCAAACCAAAGAAAGCAGAGCGCGAATTAATACTGTCTCTCATGAGAGTTCGTTGATCAGAAGGACGGGCCGAGGATGGCGTGGCCGAACCCCTGCGGGTCGACGAACCCCGGAGGCAGCTGGTGGAACATGGCGTTGCCCAAGTCGATCTGCGTCGTCGTCCCGGGCCGGCCCCTGCGCCCGACGAGCAGCGCGTCGCGGAGCAGCTGGTCGGCGCTGAGCGCCACCGCGTCCCGCACGCCGTCCAGCGCGTTCAGGAACGCGGCCAGCTCGTCGCGGCCCATGGCGGACAGGTCGGCGTCGATCCACGCCATGGCGGGGCTCCTCGCCGCGCGCTCCCTCTGCGCCGCCTCCTCCGCGCGCTCCTGCCGCGCCTTCTCAGCGTCCAGCAGCGCGCGGAGCTCGCCGTACTGCCGGTTCAGCTCGGAGACGGCCCGGTCGCCGGCGGACGAGAGGCCGCCGCCGGAGCCGCCGGGCGACGACGCGAGGAAGCGCTCGAGGATGGACTCCACGGAGGGGTGGCCGAACGAGAAGGCCTTGCCGGCGGGGGAGAAGACGACGGCGGCCACGTCGGCGCCGCACAGCGTCGACAGCTCGCTCGCCTTCTTGAACAGCCCCGCGCGCCGCTTGGAGAAGCACACCTGGCGCGCCTCGTCGCTCTCGATGCGACGGATCTCGATCTTCTGACGGCCCATGCTCGGACGCCGCGGCGCCATTGCTGCTAGCTAGCTGACCTTTGGGGTTGATTTGAGGAAGGAATGCGAGTGCGATCGAGCTGCTTAGTTCCGTTCGAGGATCGCAGCTTCACCTTGTATATATAGCAGGTTATTAGGTACTCCTATAGGTGATGAGGTGGCTATGAGAGATAAGCAGATTAAGAGAGTTTATTACTCGTATGAGTTGTCAATTGTGAAGACCCATATATAGCATAATAACTTGGGTTGAAGTGGCATCAAGCTATATGTCTTGCATGTCAGATGTTAAATCGGGGATGGGGTTATGAAGTAAGCTATTACCCCAAATGCAAATGATGCTAAATGAGGTATGGGGTTACGAACTAGGACATTATTACCTGTTCTATTTAGGCCTATATTGATGGACTGTATTCAATGACTTCTGTTTCTATTGGCTTCCTATATGGATGTAAACAGTTGTATTTCGGGTAACTACCGTATGTTGGTTACTACTAGCTAGCTCGTCGAAAGGCTGGCGCGCGGATGAGTATTGTGCTCGTATCTCTCATTCCTTCATTATTCAGCTAATAAGTTTTTTATGAACTTTTTTTTTTCTACTTGCATCAAGATTATTTACTTTTTATTTGCTGTCCCAGAGATGTGCTTTCGATCTAATCTATTATCGTGCTAATATATATCTCATTGAACTGGCATTGATGTTTTGTGTAATGGAGTAAGAGTTAAAGTCCAGTAGAATATCTTTTATTTCTTGAGGACTTTTATGGTATATATTACAACCAGTAATTACTGGCTGTAATTTTAATCCGACGGTTGAGATTGCTTTTCTCACATCTAAATTACTACCAGTAAATTGAAATAGTAAATATTTTACTGGGGTATTTTCGAAATGAAATTAAATGGCATAGTTGTAATTGTTGTTATTGATACGGGTGGGATGTCTAGATCATCTTAAACAGAGTATTGTTCGTTCCTAGTTACCCGTTCATTTCTTTCTCTCATTTTCAATCGGAGGCAGCGGCAGCGATTTAGGGTTCTTCCCTGGCGACGATGCTGGCGTACGTGGTTCTCTGGCGAAGCTCGAGGCGGAGATCCAGCGTTGCATCGTCTCCTCAGGAGCTATGTTGTGCCGATGGGGAGCGTCGATTGGCTGCCGACTTGACAGGGAAGCTACGGGCCGCCGATGCGATGGGAAGGCGAGGGGATGGCGGCTCCGTGAGGCCACGATGGGGAAGGCGACGGGTCCACGGCTCCGCAATCCCGGCAGCAGCGCTTGCAGACATGGTTCTCCGGCGCTAGGACAGTCTGATGCGGAGATCCGTCGTCGCCTCGTCACCACCCCAAGCCGAGTTCCCTGGACGCAGTCTCAATGGTTAATCTGTTTAGTTATTATGATTTATTTGGCCATCATATCAGTGTGTTCCTGCTGCCATTTTTTGTTCTTTTGTAGTACAACATTTGCAAGAACAAGAAGGTCAAGGTTGTCGATCCGGAGCGCATGCAAGCTTGCGATCATCTCATTCCGTGATGTGATGTCACGTGAAGTTCGTTCCTTATACTGACAAGAAGCGCGAAAATGTCAACCTGCTTCGTCCGCATCGTTCAAGGATTGCAGCGTGCTGCCTGCAAAAATCTTTGTCCCTCAAGTCAAGCAGACTCGCCTCTATGTACTGAGCTAAAATTTCAAAGATTATTGGATTAAAAAATGGTATACTATAGTATAAACATTTACTTCCCTTTGCCTTATTTTTCATGTGTCATCTGTTCAATCAGTAGTACGAGTAGTATGTAGAGCACTAGTGAACTGATGGATCTTCAGGATTCCTAGAAGGCAGGCTGCCAATCTTCATGAGATGTACATCATACAGATTCCTCACCACTCATGCACTGAAGATATTCTCCAAACTATTTATTCAGTTACAACCACGATTTCTGTATTCCAGAACAAAACATGTTCGAGAAAAAACAGTCACAGTTTATATAATGGATCATCATGCCGACTCATATGTCATTCAGAGAAAAATTCTATTGGATAACAATTAATAATTTGAAATGAAATCAGGTAATCATTCAGTTTCAAATGGCAAAATGTGTTCACAACTTACAAGCAGCAAATACGATAGATATCCAATATATTACAGATTTAAAAACAAGTTACATACCACAAAACTACAAAGATCTGTCTTCCATGCAGTATAGTTTGGAGAAAAAAAAAACAAAGGTCCATCAGTGTGGAGGGCGACCTAAGTTACTTTTAGTTTAGAATTACCTCACAATGTAGACCATATGTTTAAAGGTTGATTAGATGCATATGAATCTAAACTAAAGAATCAGATTTTAGTGGATGCTTCTGCTATATGCTGGGCTATTTGGCTTAGTAGGAATGATGCTGTGTTTGACAAATCTCCTATGTTGACTTACATGCAGGTACTCTTCAGGGCCACTCACTGGTCTCGTCATTGGGCTCAGCTACAAAGGTGTGAAGATGACATCAACATGATGAAGGGAGCATGCCGCGCGTTGAAAACGACGGTCATGCAAGTATTCGCCAACTTCGGATGGAGATTTAGCAATAGAATTGCTAGTCAATAATGTATCCATTCAAACTTTTATTGTGGACGTTACTTTTTCTTTATCGCTGTCATTTTAGATGTGAGTCTTGGCACACTAAGTTGATGCTGCTATGATATAATAAGGGTGGGCTGTAACCCTGCGAGGGGCAAAAGCTGGGACATTTTACCCATTATCTAAAAATCAGATATGATTTCTAGCTACCGCGTACTGTTCTATGACTAGCCAAACCCTTATGCAGTCTCATATTCTGCTTCGCACACCAATCACTGGTGACGTTGAAGGAGAACTTGGACAGCAGGTTTGGAAATCCCAGATATGATTGGGCCATACACCTGCAGATGATGGTCAATTAAACGTTTAGAGGAACAGTGCACCCTGAACTCCTGAAAGTCGGGCCGACTGACGACATAGAAACTAATTGACGAACCTGAGCGTTGCCATGAATTAGGGAAAGAAGCACGGCTAACAGCTTCATGTTCCTCGGCACAACGAAACGCCGAGATATAGGCAGCCTAATCAGGAACAATTTGATGAATTCCTTCAAGCAGCAAGGGGATCGAACAATTAGCTTATCCAGTATGAGGCAAAGGACAGGAAAATAAGCACACTACTAGAAATGCTACCGAAAATTGGAGAAAGAAATGTTTATACCTTGGGCGCACGGAAGCTTGGAGGCATGTATGGAAACGGCACGGCCACGGTGTGGGAGGGCTGAGCGCTGGCCGCGGGATGAAGGAGAGCTGCACGGCGCCGCCGGGATGAGGATGTCTGCGTGGTGACGCAACTGCAGAGCGACGGCAGTGAGACGTGGCCATGGTGCGCGATGCCGGTATCTTGATGAGGAACTGCGATGGGCCGCCGGTGGCGACGGGCGATTCCGTGCGCAAGAGCAAGGAGGATTCGATAGGAAACGACGACTCAACATCGTTGGAAAAGAAAATTACCACTCTACCCCTGATGGCATATAATGTGAATACATGGACAAATGAACCAATTACATTACTACCCTCAAAATTACAACTAGTAATTTACTGGTTGTAATATGTACCATAAAAGTCATCTATTTCTTTGGTTGCCCAGCAAGGCAAGAAGAAAATGTTCTATTTTTCATGTAACTTTTTTAGAGGGGAGAACCACCAAAACAATGTCGTGGGTGCATGGAACATATACATAAAAATTTCAACCCAGGAAAAATGGTATAAATAAAGCGGAAAAAAACATGGCCATTTTACTTATGAAATTTCTCCATTTTCTTTCTATTTGGGTCCAAAACTCCAACCATACTTTAGATCCAAGACGTGTTCAAAAGGTGCTGGTTCTTCCACCGCGTCATATACTGGTATAACATGTGCAACCACCGCGTCATCGGTTAGATGTGTTCTCGCGGCCAAAAGGTGCTGGTTCTTCCATGTCGTTGGTGAATGGGTGCGGACTATCCGGATAACACGATTTGTCATAGATGAGCTACATGATGTTTTAGTTTAGTTGTAAAAGAAAAGAAATATGTTAGCATAGAATTTACGATGTTAATATGATGGAACTCTATTTATCGTGTATAATACGTTATAAAAGATATCTGATGACGTTTTTATTCCTTTTTTTTGTCACGCCATTTTCATCAGCAACTATTTGCGTCACTATTAAGCTTTAAACATCATCAAATATATGCATGACTAGTACTATCCAAACCGTCCGGCACACCCGGTCCGAGCACAAATTGGTCCGGCCCATTTAATTTTAGGCTGACACAATACATAATTCATTTCGGTTCGTGTCATGCTAGCCCAAATGGCCCATCACGCATAACCAAGCCTCTGCGAGGCGCACCTAGGCGACACAGGCGAGCGGTGATGGCGGCGGACGCCAGCGCTGACGGATGATCTGCTAGCGAGCTCCTATGACGGCGCATGTGAGTGATGGCAACGGATTTGTGGACGGGCGCCTGTGGCGATAGCGGATCTATGGGCGAGAGCTTGCGACTGCGGCGAGGACATGAGCGAGCGATGATGCTGCCGGAGACTCGGAGCGACGCCAGCGCCGGAGATGCGAACGAGGAACGGCGGCGCCGGGACGGATCTGCAATGATCGTGGTGGCGGCGGCTATTCTAGGAAGTGGGGACGAGGAGCAAATGACATCTTAGGGTTCGTCTGGTTTTGGGCAATTGGTTGGGCCGTGGTGTTGCTTTCGTGTCGGGTGACGTGGTTAACCGGGTCAGCTGATAAACAGTCATGTTGTGCTAGCCTGTGGGCTCGACCGATGGTCCAAGCACAACCTATTGCCTCGTGACAGGCCGGCCCAATCCGAAATTGTTATGGGTCATGCCAGATTCATGTTGGGTCGTTTTTACATGCTCTTGGACCAGTCCACGAGCCACGGGTTTTTTGGATAACACTATGCATGACAAGCTTATATGGGTTGGACCTATTTGAGTTAGGCCTATTTATGAGGTCGGTTAGGCCATTCGACATCATGGCTCACGCTCATTTTGTGTGTTCTCAGTCAAGCCAATTAGATTTTGTGGGTTTAATCCATTTTATTTTCTAGCCTAGACTAAAGTCCTGTTTAGATCCCTTCAGTTTTAAAAAAACTGGTTTCTATCAATTTTTATGTTAGTTTCTATAAATCAGATTATAAGTTTCTATGAAACCCATAATTTGGCTTAATCTAGCTAATTCCAATTTTTACCTTATTATAAAAACCAGGATTTAAGCATCCCCACCTAGTTTTTATTTAGAAATCAGTTTCTAAAACTAAAAGTAAAAGCCAGTTTCTAAGAAACTACGGTAGATGCAAACATGACCTAATTCATTTTGTGGGCCAGTCCTTGTTTAAATAATTTTTCATTAAACAAGTGTGTTGTAGCTAAATATTCATCAATGTGCAGTGCGTGTCACCTAATTTTGAATTTTACGGTGTGTTTGTATTCAAAATCGTTTTTTAAAGAATCCTTGTTTAAATAATTTTTTCATTAAACAAGTATGTTGTAGGTAAATATTCATCAATGTACAGTGCGTCTCATCTAATTTCCACTTTTACGGTGTGTGCTACAGTAAATTTAATTTTTAGAAAAGATGTAAAAGGCACATTTATATGTTTGAGAAAAAAACCTTAAAAGAGTATAGAATGAAAAAAAGAAAAAGCAGGTTCGTGGATTAAAAAAAAAACAGTTGAAAAGAGAGTACCCGTTCCGTCGACGGCTTGAGTGGCGCGGCATGGATTTTTTTTCTTTTTATTATTTATTTATAAAATTATATGTATTAATTAATATTATATATAGACTAAAAAATATCTTTTTATGTCCATTAGATCTAGATTTAAGGGTCAAAAAAATTAGTTGAAAGTAACCCAGACTCTTAATAAAAAGGGACTTGCTAATTTTTAGCTGACTGAAAGTTTGGGTAATTTTCCGTCACCTCCTTGAGCCATTAGATATAGATCCAATGGTTTATCATTATTATACAAATAATTCTACAAAAAAAAAATTAAAAAACAAAGTAGCAAACCATTGATCGAAAACTTTCAACTGATTGAAAGCTAGAAAATATGTAAAAAAAATCGTCACGTAAACTACTGAACTATAACACAACTAAACAGCAAGCGGACCGTATACCTAACCAATGGGCCGTGCCGGCCCGGCATGGGCCAGACCATTTTTTATCGGGCCGGCTCGGCCCATCTAGTTAACGGGCTGTGCCGTGCCAGTACGACGGGTCTGTGGCTAGGCCCAGGCACGACATGACTCGCCTTATACGGGCCGTGCTGGGCCCATCGGCCCAACGGGCTTTCAGGCAATGCCGGCTCGAAGCCCGATTAAATTTTATATGTTTTATTTGCTTTCCTAAATTTAATTATATATATAAATATGTATTTTTATAAATAAATTTGAACTAAAAATATAATTTTTAATAAAAATATTAAAATATTAATCATTTTATTTGACGAGCCGTGTTGGACTATGCCGTACTTTGCGGGTTAGGCGGGCGTATTACGGGCTAGACAGACCATGCTAAATGGGCCATGCTCGGGCGGCCCATCGTGTCTGAGGCTAGGCCCAAACACAGCCCATCCCATTTCGTGCCGGCACGGGCCATTTATTCTGAGCCGTGCGTGGCGGCCCATTTAGCCCGGCGCAGGCGGCCAGAATAGCGGACCGCACCACTTTCTTCCGCCTTCGCTCTCGCGCAATTGGACTGCCGCCGCCGGCTTCCCCAATGGCGGAGGACTCTGGCGCCATCCTCCGCCACATCTCCTCCCTCAAGGATATGCTCGACAAGGTACATTATCCAAGAACCCCCTCCGGTCCGCACACTTGTTTGTTTCCATTCTCGCTACTCGGTGGAGAAGTAACTGATGAGGGGCTAGTGATGTGGCGGCGTCGCTCGGCCGGTCCTCAGGTCTCCGCCCCCACCTGGGATCTGCGGGAGTCACCGGCGTCGAGTTACAACCAGGTTAAGGTTTGACTGGATGCAAGGTACAGAGAAACTTGTGGGGGTGGGGGAAATTGAAATTCTGGCGGCGGGCGTTTGGTGGAGGAATCCCTTGTACTACTGTTAGTATATAAGAGTTCAAACTTGAGGTTTACGTGATTCCGACCTCAGTGGAGTTCTTTTAATCATCGATTTTGGTGGACCAATGACTTTGTCGTTAAAAATACATGGTTTAAGTATTTTTATTATGCTGCTCCCGTTGCAGCTGAATGCCTCGCCAGCTCGCCTAGGCACGCTTAGTGTTGCTATCAAATTTTTAACGAGTTTTAAAAAATAAGAATGGGTTTCACTATCAGATTTCTAGTTAAGTGTTCTAAACTACATCTGTCTTATGTGAATGCGTGATTATATCTAAACTGCACATCTCAGAACTGTGGAAATGGGTGGTTAACATGTTGGCTGCAATTGAGTGGTTGAACACCAAAATATTGACTAGTTACAGTGCAATGTATTAAGGCTCAATTGTGTGATCAAATGTTTTCCTTTAAAAATAAAAATATGGAAGCTATTAAGTTTTCAAGGAACATGCTGTCCTGGTAGTTAAGTGAACACAATGCAAAATTTCTGTTTTTGGACAATTTGACCCTATTACTTGACAATAAATCAAACTGATGTGCGACACGAGTGACAACAATATTTGAATGGTATGATGTAAAGCTGTGATTGGTGTGGCACATGCTATATTGTTTCTTCAAAAGCATGTATAGAACCCTCAGCTGTTAACTGATATCATGACTTAATTTTGGAAATTTCCATGTACATGATTAATTATTATATTTGACTTTTTGTGACACTGAAGATGCTGTAATTTTCTGTGTTATCGTGTTAACTAGGTCAATGAAGAGATTGAACAGAATATACAAAAGACTAGGGAAATAGAATCAGAAATAGTGAAGCATTCTGAAACTGAAAAGCTCTATCTTGACAAAGAGTCCGAGTTGATGAAAGAAGTATCGATTGCTGAATTCGAACTCAATGGCCTTATCCAGGTGGCTGGTAATTGTCGCCTTTAACATTGCAGTTATTATACTATGTGCATGGCTGGTAGAAGACTTGCTAAGCTGTTATAATTGTCATCTGTACATGCTACTTCCACTTGTTTCACAACAAATCAGCAAATGTTGTTCTTTCTTACTGGTGGCTTCTTAATAGAGTTCTACCTTGCATCAGTTAGGAGACCAGAAATTACCTTAATTTGGTTCTCTTTTCAGTATTGCACTGTTTTGCAAAACAATTCCGTATCTCTGTTCATTTTATGTTACTGTTGGTTTTCAGTAGTTTGATTTAACAATCTTATGTCCATGCTTAAAAATCATTATGTTTTCTTTTGCCAATAATAAGGTATCATCCAAATTGTTTTTTTTTTTTGACGCAAAGAATTGTTTCTTCTTGATAAGTCATTTTGCTCTCTGTTGCATATATATTCCAATGATACTAATATTTGTATCTTATACTCATATCTTCTGTTTGCATTTAGTAATCTGTTTTTAACCTTTCAAACAGTGGCTGAAAGGGATATATTTAAAGTGACCGAGGGAAATTTGAAGTTGCGGAAAGTTTCTCTCAGTGGGGTTACAAAAAGATTTTCTGATAAGATGTATGATATACGTTTAAAAAATTACCAATTTCCAGTGCTACGGCGGGCTGAATTATCTTCAAAGTTTGTGCCATGATATTGGTGTATGCACACAATTTTGACACCTTTTAGCAATGTTTTGACACATTTTCTTGTTATGTTAAAACCCTTTCTAAAGCTTCATTGTGCAAAACAGAAATCAAATTGATCCATTGTCTGAACTACTCTGGGTATTTTAGTTGATCAACTCTCTGTATCCTGGCTGATTTTGAATTTACCTTTAATTGTAGCTCAATAAACTCAGTAAACTTTGTAAATATATATTTTTATCTAATTTCTTTCCTCTGTACGTAGCACAGAACAATGAATCAGTTAATGTATAACAGTACCTGTGTTTAAAAAGGCGGTCGCTTTGGCTGCTTAAGTGCCGCTTAGGCGGTAGGTGGAGCTCCACAGTTTTGCTTCCAGCTAAGCTTAAGTGTTTTTCCCTAGTGTCCTGATAATTATGTTGTCATATGCAACAGTTTCATTATTTTCTCTGTCTTCTTATGTTTATTTGCTAAAAGTACAATTATGCTGTCATATGAAATGATTTCACTATTTTTCTCTTCTTTTTATATTCATTTGCCAACAGTACAACCGCTTAGGTGCAGGTGGTGCCCAATAGCTCGCTTAGCTCCTCTGCTTTTTTAAACACTGAATGGTATACTGTTGTATATGACTGTTGAAGTGTTGATCTTGTATGCTATCAGGGAAAAGTTCATCAATGAGTCCAAGGGGTTTCAAGCAAACATGCTGGGAGGTTCCAGTGAGGATTTAGTTCTGTTACTGAAGGAAAAACATTCACTAGAAGATGAGAGCGAGAACTTGAAAATGAAGATCGATACAATACATAGTTCATCCAAGGAATACATTGCAGAAATTCTTGACGAAGTTAATACAGAGAACTCAAGTAAGTTCTTTGACCTGAAGATCCAAACTCCAGTTTTCATTGGAGCTTATTTTTTACTAATAAATCTTGTTTCTGTCCAATGTTCTCTTATATAATCATTAACTATACTTCTTGCATTTCATTCAATTACGGTGGCAAGCTGGTAATTTAAGTGTGCTATACAATAGTACTTTGTGACCATTTGGCTATAGGTTGTTCTCAACCTTTCTGGAATTTCCATCAGTTGTTTGTGCCTTTCAGTGAATATAACAAGGATTGGTATTGCCCTTAACATCTAAAGTCCTATAGTGGTAGTAACTATGTGCATTATAGTTGTTAGACTTTCTGTTTCATGTGACTTGTATTTCTTATCTATCTGTCTTCTAGTCTGTCAAGACAAAGATAAGCATTTATTATACTTCTTCCCCCATAATCTGTTCTTCTGTGCATTCTGGAAATTGATTTCATCCCATAAATCTTTTACATGTTCACTACTCTCTCTCTTAAAGCCAAAATTTTATGCTTATTTTTCTTTACTATTCATATGACAAGGTAGCCCTTAATTTTGCCATTATTTTTCGAGTATGATCAAACTTATTTGACTGAGTGGTTTGGTAAATATGCTTTCAAAGAACAAGAAAATTATACCTCTAGGCGAAATGAAACATATGGAAAGTTGGAAATTCCCATCTTTTTTAATTTTCCTGGATCACTATTAGATCATGACATATGCCAAAGAAAGGATTGATTTGTTGGGTCCAACGTCATAATCTTCAATTAGTTCAACTAAATTCTTGTCATGGGGGCTCACATCAGGATTTCATCTAACATCAGCACTTTGTTTGGATCCGTTTATCTATCACATCATTTACAAATATTGCAATTTATTTAGCTAGAATTATTATCTTTAAGTTGTTAAGCCAGGGGACTATTGTAAACCTGTTAGTGGCTGGCTATATTTATTCGAGCCAATCATCTCATTCGAAATAAGCAAAAAATTATCAGGAAAAATCCACACTTACCATGGCCTAGGGTTTGATCTCTGCCATCCCTGGCATACAATCTCAGGTTCCTGGTTCTGCATTTGTTTACCTATTATTCAGGTTCCTATAGGTTCCTCTCCTCACAGCTCCCTAATATGGCATGTGATAGGTGTATATGTGAGGATTCGGGACTGAGGAGATCTTAACTGGATTCTTTTCCCTGTAAATAGCATGGAGTCAGCGTAGCCTAATTTCCACATTTCAGTCTGTTAATAGTTGTGCGTCTGTAAGCCGACAGTGAGCTATCTTAGTGGCTGGCTGAGGCAGGTGACATATGTAGAATTATGCAGATCATGCAGGCAGCATTTCGATGAAGCTTATAGTCTTCTGGCCCTCATTTCAAGGACGTAGCTGCTTGCTAGATGGCTCATAGACTTCCTCAGTAGCAAGATGTCAGTAATTGGTACTGACGATGAATGACTAGGAGCTGGTACGAGAAGCTTTGACTGATTGAACTAAGCTAAAATAGCGAAAACAAAAAATGTACAAATGCAAACACAGATTTTTGGAGATATTTTCTCAAACATGTAATGTATTGCATGTTTAGTACTGGGGAGCCTGGCCGCCGCCGCCACTGCGGGTGCCACGCGCGCCACGCTGGGCGCCGCCACCGTCGCCGGCCATGGCCACCGGCCGGTCGCCGGACTTCCCTCCCCTCCCCTCCTCTTCCTCCCACGGGCTTGCGCTGACCCGCCGCGACTGGGCCGCGACTCCTACCGGCGCTGCCGCCGGGTCGGATCCGACCGTCCGCGGCCCAGATCTACGCGCCGATGGCCGCACCGCCGCCGGCTGCCGTCGCGCTGGCCGATCTGACCGCCGCTAGCGTGGGTCCGGCTGCGGGCGCTGTGGGCCCGGCCGTCGCCTCGGGCGCCGCCACTATGGGTCTGGCGGCCGCCGCGGGCGTCGCCACCGTGGGCCTGGCCGCCACCGCGGGTCCGGCCATCACCGCGGCTCGGCGTTCACTCACTGCCGCCGACAAGGGCAAGCATGTGGTTCCCGAGACTTCCCTCGTCGCTGCGGGTGGCTTGCCCCCTGTGCCTTACACTGGCCTGGGCATGCCGCCGTCGCTGCTGCCTGTGGGAGCCTCTCCCCCTGCCGATGGGGCTGCCTCGACCGACGCAGCCCTCGCCGCTGCCACCCTCCACGCCACCCAGATCAAGGCCGCCGCGGCCGTGGAGCGTGCCCGCGCGGCTGGACTAGCTTGGGAGCGCGAACTTGCCGCCGTGGACGTCCTCCATCGCCGGGCTGCTGAGGTTCAGCACTACCTCGACATCGCCGCCACCCACCAGCCCGTCGTCCACACCACCGACACCGTTGCGTCCTTGTCTCACTACCCTTCGGACCGCCACGATGCGGTCGATCAGATGGTCATGCAGCTGCACCTCCAGTCCGTTGGAGTCCAGAACATTCGGGCCCTGGTCTCCGTCGTCCTCGACCCGGGTCCTCCTCCTACGGGCGCTGGCACGACCAGGTCCTCCTCGCCCTCCGCCGCTATGCCCTCGATGACCACGTCCTTGCCGACTCGCCTGCTGCGGCGCGGGACGCGCTCTGGCTACGCCTTGACAGCGTCACCATGTCCTGGATCTTTGGGACCATCTCCCTAGATCTCCAGGACATCGTCCGGTCCCACGGCGGCACCGCGCTCGAGGCCTGGCTGGCTCTCGAGGCTCAGTTCCTTGGCAACGCCGAGGCCCGTGCGCTCCACCTCGACGCGACGTTCTGCACCTTCCAGCAGGGCGACCTCTCCGTGGGTGAGTACTGCAGGAGGATGAAGGGCATGGCGGCTGCCTAGTGAGCGACCGGATCCTGGTCCTTAATGTCCTGCGGGGTCTCAGCAGCAACTTCAACCTCCTACGGACATGGATCCCTCGTCAGTGACCCTTTCCCTTGTCCCTACAGGTTCGGGACGACCTCGTCCTGGATGAGATCACCCGCGGACTCGCGCCGGGACCGCCCTCCTCCGGCGTCTCCACCGTGCTCGTGGCTGCCCCGCCTACCTCCACTACCCCACCAGTACTACACCTGCGCCCATCGGGGAGGCGGTAGTCGTGGCGATCGCCGCCACCGGGGGGTCCGCGGTGGTTCTTAGGGGGGGGGGGTCCTGGTGGTCCTACTGCTCCGGCTCCTGTGACCTCGACACCTGCCGTTGGTGGTGCACCCTGGCCATCCTTCAACAACCCATGGTCAGGGCGCATCTTCATGTGGCCCTTCCAGGCTCGGGAGGGGGGGGGGGGGGGTGGTGAGCCTCGTCCTCAGCACCTGCCCGTGACCATGTTCACTAGCCCTGCCCTCCTGGGACCGGGGATCTAGACTGCCTCTGCTCCGCTCGTTCAGCCGCCGACCTGGCCGTCGAGGGGGTGGACTCTGCCTGTGCACCCTATGTAGCCTTCGACCTGGCCGCGGGGGGGGGGGGGGGGGGGGACCAGGCGGCTCTGGCTCAGTCCTTCAGCACCCTGGAACTGATACCGCCGGTCAGCACGGAGTGGATCGTCGACTCGGGCGCCTCGTACCACACCACGCCTGATGCTGGTATTCTTTCTTCCGTTCATCCTCCCCCCTCTTCGTGTCCTACCTTCGTCATGGTTGGCAATGACACTTGTCTCCCAGTCACCTCTGTGGGCTTTGCTCCTGGCTCTTTTCGGCTTCCGAATGTTCTTGTTGCCCCTCAGATGGTTCACAACCTTCTTTCCATTCGCCTGATAATTCCTGTTCTGTTGAATTTGACTCTTCTGATCTTACTGTGAAGGATTCAGCTTCCCGATGTCTGCTCCTCCGATGTGACAGCATGAGGCCCTTTTACACCCTTTGCCTTCCTACTTCTGCTCCTTCATCGTCGCCTCCTTCATCGGCTTTTGTGACCACACCGTCGCCTCCTTCATCGACAATCATGCCTCCCGTGACTTCTTCCTCTCCCGCGGTGTTCAGCTGCGCATGTCGTGCCCGTATACCTCACCTCAGAATGGCAAGGCCGAGCAGATGATTCGCACCACGAATGATGTCGTGCGCACCCTTCTCCTCCAGGCCTCTCTTCTTGCTCGAGGGCCTTCACACAACCACCTACCTTCTCAACCGCCTTCCTTCCATTGCCTCGCCTGCCACCACTCCTCACCACGCCCTTTTCCGTACACCGCATCGGTATGATCACCTTCGGGTCTTTGGGTGCGTCTGCTATCCTAACACTTCCGTCACTGCTCCTCATAAGCTCGCGCCTCGCTCGACTCGGTGTGTGTTCTTGGCTACTCCCCTGAGCACAAGGGGTACCGTTGCTTCGATCTTACCTCCCGTCGCGTCCTCATCTCCCGGCACGTCGTGTTTGACGAGTCGGACTTCCCGTACTCCACCTCCACTACTTCCTCACCTGATCCTGACCTCGAGTTCGTTTTTCCGACTGACCAGGTGGTTCAGCCCTCTGCTTCTGTTTACCCTTTTCCAGCAGGTTCCCCGACGATCTTAGCTGCGCCACGCACGGCACCGGAGCCTTCTACCACACCACGCGCGACACCGGAGTCTTCGCCTGCGTCACGCGCGGCACCGGAGCCTTCGCATGCGCCACACGCGGCACCAGAGTCTTCGCCTGTGCCACGTGCGGCCCCGTCGCCACTTCCTGCGCCGCAGGAGCCTCCAGGTTTCGCTGCCTGCTTCGTCGAGCCGGTGCAGGTCTACCGGCGTCGTGCGGCGCTGATCCCGGAGCCGGTGGTCTCTCCGCCATCACCGCCTCCGCCTGAACTGGCAGTGCGCTCTCGGGCTCGCTCTTGGCTCGACCCGGAGGTGTACCACCCATCTGTCGTCCATCGGGGTCTTAGGCACACTCATCCCATGGTGACACAACGAGCGATGGGTGTCCTCTCTACCGTTGAGGCGGAGCCGGGAGTCTCACCCGTGCCCTCCTTCGTCCGCGATGCCCTGGCAGACCCTCACCGGCGTCAGGCTATGGAGGAGGAGTACGCGGCTCTTCTCACCAACCAGACATGGGACCTCGTACCGCGCCCGTCTGGTTGCAATATGGTCACCGGCAAGTGGATCTGGACGTATAAGCATCGGGCTGACGGTTCTCTAGAGCGCTACAAGGCTCGCTGGGTTCTTCGGGGCTTCACCTAGCGGTCTGGTGTGGACTATGTTGAACTTTCAGTCCGGTGGTGAAGCCGACCACAGTGCGCACGGTTCTCTCACTGGCTCTCTCCCGCTCCTGGCCCGTGCACCAGCTCGATGTGAAAAATGCCTTCCTCCATGGCACTCTGACAGAGACAGTCTACTGTAGTCAGCCAGCTGGGTTTGTGGATTCCAGTCGTCCAGATCTGGTTTGCCACCTCAACAAGTCCCTCTATGGCCTGAAGCAGGCCTCTCGGGCGTGGTACTCTCGGTTTGCCACGTTCTTGGCTACGTTGGGCTTCACTGAGTGCAAGTCTGACACTTCTCTGTTTGTCTACCGTCGGGGCTCCGAGGCTACGTATCTGCTGCTCTATGTTGACGACATCATCCTCACTGCTTCCAGTTCGCCCTTACTTCAGAGTATCATTCAATCACTGCAGCGTGAGTTTGCCATGAAGGGTCTGGGTGTGCTCCATCACTTTCTGGGCGTCACTGTGGAGCCTCGTCCCTCTGGCCTCTTTCTTCACCAGCGGCAGTATGCTTTTGATATACTAGAGCGGCCAGGAATGATTGACTGCAAGCCCTGCTTCACTCCGGTCGACACTCAGAGGAAGTTCTCTGTGGACGTGGGTGTCCCGGTTGCTGACCCGACTGCTTACCGCAGCCTTGCTAGGGCTCTACAGTACCTCACCTTCACCCGGTCTAATATCACATATGCCATCCAGCAGATCTGCCTTCATATGCATGATCTTCGAGAGTCACATCTCACGGCTCTGAAGCATCTGCTGCGCTACGTTCGGGGCGCTGTTGACTACGGCTTGGTTCTTCACCGGGCTCCCTCCACCGAGCTCGTTGTCTACACTGACGCTGACTGGGCTGGGTGTCCTGACACTCGCCGATCGACTTCAGGCTACGCCGTCTTCCTCGGCGGCAACCTGGTCTCCTGGTCGTACAAGCGGCAGCCGATGGTCTCTCGTTCCAGTGCTGAGGCGGAGTACCGGGCGGTTGCCAACGGCGTGGCGGAGACGTCCTGGCTACGACAGCTCTTGGCAGAGCTTCACAGCCCGCTAACCAAGAGCACCCTCGTCTACTGCGACAACGTCAGCGCCGTCTACCTCTCCACCAACCCAGTTCAGCATCAGCGGACGAAGCATGTGGAGATCGACCTTCATTTTGTTCGTGATCGAGTTGCTATCGGCCATGTTCGGGTGCTCTATGTCCCGACCTCCTCCCAGTTTGCCGACATCTTCATCAAGGGTCTCCCCTCCTCTATATTCTCGGAGTTTCGCTCTAGTCTCAACATTGTCAGTGGCTAGTTGAGACTGCGGGGGGTTGTGTTGAGTAGCCTTTGTGTGTTTCTTTCTTGTCCAGTCTTGAACTCCGCTGCGCTGTTAGTTCCGACTGCGGGGGGTGTTAGTAGTATATTTGGCCCATGTACTAGGCCCATCTAGAGGTCCATTGTAACCTGTGTATATACCCACCCTTCTAGGATTTGAAGGAATAGAACACTCACTTCTCTCTCCAACAAGTACTTCCTCCTTCCTAATTTACTTGTCATTCTGGAGCTGTTTTTTGCTATCCAGGTTCATTGAACATTCTCTGAATCTGGACATACATGTTGTCCAGATTTAGAGAATGTTCAATGAATATGGTAAAGAGCCAGAATGATAAGTAATTTGGGACAGAGAGAGTAACTTATTATCATCATCGCTGTTTCTTCGCTCTATACAATTGATTGGTTAACAACTTGCATTATAAGTGCACACCTGGAAATTTTATTTTCATATACATTTGAGTCACACATTATAGCAAAAGCTAAACCTCTTGTTTTCTTTTACTGCTGCAGTTCTTGAGTCTGAGTTACAGAACAAGATTTCAGAATATAGGGAAGTTCTGAAGGATATAAACAACCTGAAGATTCTTTTTAGTTTGGGCAGTTCATAAGAGGGGTCTGTGCCATTTTAGGTATATTAATTTGGCTCAATAATTGGGCTTCCAGCAGGGTGCTGAGTGTTAACCAAGAATTGGAACTCGAAAGTGGAAGTGGGAACTGGTTTTTGTGCAGTGATGAACTGAGCTGCGTTTTGGACTCTGTATATGCATGGAAAACAAACACAGCTGAATTGGCCGGGGATACATGGCCGTGATGGCCTCCTACATCTAAGGCATGACCCAGAACGTGGCCACACTTACCTGGAGGCTAGCTGAGATTGTTCTGGATTATGATTGTTCATGTTTAGGTATCCTACTTACTGATGACGAAAATATATACAAGATTGCTACTACCATCTGGTAGAAGGGAAACAGATGCTATATTCTTCTGTAGCTTGCAAGAATAGCTTATACAGACTTCTTTTAATATGACAAGGAAGATGATCTATTGAAATCCCATAATCATGTTCCTATATATAGCTTCTTTCCAAATATTTTACCATTCTACAACACCAAACACGTTGAAAAAGAGTGAAAAGATCAGTACACGTGCAAAGTAGAAGCCCAAAATAGAAGCAGAGGGAAAACAAAACAATCGTGGTTATTTCCTGCCTTACCTGCATGTATTTATCCCCAGACTCTCCTTCCTTTTCCATGCATTCTGAACCTCCTCATTGTCCTTCCATCTCCCTCTGCAGCTCCATATCCAGTTGCTCTCTACCTTATCTTACCCTCGACAATGGCTGTTTACAACCCGACGGATGCGGAGCTTGATCACATCAGCCGGTGGCTGCCGCTTGAGATTTTGGAGGACATTGACATTACCAACGCTGATGAGTTGCGCACCATGGCTGTTATTGATGAGCTTGCCTCTCGCCTCAATGCCATCCTCGGTAGCACTATGGAAAGTGGTCAGCGCCATCCTCCCCCTCCAACCCCCCCGGCGAGGGCGTCTAGCTCCCTCCAACCGCAAATTTGTGGGCCGGCCAGCTGGGGTCAAGTACCCGGTGACAGCAATAGACAGAGGCTGGTGGCAGAAGCGCCGCCGTATTGGAGCAATGGAAGGACGCTTGACCTGACGATGTTTGCTCTGGCTTGGCCGCCACTACCTGGGTTGGTTCTGCCGCCGGCGAAGCAACGCGGCGCTGGTTTTCTTGCCACGCACCAGGACCGAGATGACACATTGCCATGCGCCGAGGAATGCTACGCCTTCATGGAGTGGTCCCCGTGCAGAGTCGCGTTAGAGCAAAGCAGCAATGCCGGCAAAAGCAAACGGCTGCGCAGCGAAGAGGAAGAACCGAGTTTCAGGCAGCGGCAGTTAATTAAGCAAGATGAAAACCACAGCTGCGCACACAGGAATGGATAGATTGATACGATTGAGTTGGGGTTTTTTTTTTGAAACAACTGGAGGGCAGAGCCCTACAGATTATATATTATAAATAGAACCCGAAGAAAGGTATTGAAGAGTTACAGATGTAAAAGGGAAAGACAATGAAAAGAAGATTACATAAGACAGCCTAGCCATTCTTGAATTCTAGGAAAGTATTTTCTATTGGCCCTATGTAACATAAGACCAAACTCCATGCAAAATTTTCTTTTACATTTGTCAACCGTGGGATCCTCATTGTTGAAAAGCCAATCATTTCTTGTTGTCCATATGCTCCAAGTCATTAGTATAATGATCTCCATTGAAAAATTTACAGTCAGTTTTCTTCTAAAGAGGCCGATTGCTGGTTTGGTTTGCAGAGTGTCAGGATATGTGATGCCCAGAATGACCCAACATCTCTTAGCAAAGCCACATTTAAAGAATAAGTGATCTAAAGTTTATTCTCTCTGGAAGATACAGAGTTCACAATCATAGGAATCTAGTTTCCATATTTCTGTGTTTCAATATTCCCCTTGTGTTTACTCTATATTGCAATAGAAGCCAAAAAAAAAAAAGATTTTGTGCTTTAATTGACAAGAAGAGGCCCATAACCAAGAGTAGGCAGGGTGTATCTGAATGTGCCTCTATAAGATGTTTGTAAGCTTTGTCAGAACTAAACTGAGGAGAACCCCAAATATAAGTCCAAAAATCATGCTCTTGGACAAGTGCAATGGATCCTATGAATCCCTCCAATTCCTGGATCTGCTGATATGCCAATTCTGAAAGAGAAAGATTAGACAGATCTTGAAATTGGACTGTGCTTATGGCTACATATGAAGAAATAAGTTTGTCTTTTGCAAATGAAAGCAATTCAGGATAGGTATTAGCCAGAACCCTGCCATTCCACGAGTCATTCCAGAACTAGATAGATTTACCATTCTGAAAGTGAGCTTTTGCTATGCAATTCAGGATAGGTATTAGCCAGAACCTTGTCATTCCACAAGTCATTCCAGAACTAGATAGATTTACCATTAAAGTGAGCTTGTGCTATGCCCTTGTACTTATCCAGCAACTTGATTATATCTCTCCATCAGAATGATCCAATTTTTTTTGAGATCAGGCAGACGATCATTTGAGTAATACTTCTCCCAAATTAGATGCACCCATGGTAAGTCTGTCTTATTAAAAAAATTATGCAGATTCTTCTAAAGAAGAGCCTCATTCTTTGTTCTTAGATTGGTAACCCCCAGACCACCCTCCTTCTTAGGTCTTCTCACCATTTCCCATGCTGCTTGTGATGGTTTGTTGGCATTCATATCTGCTCCTCGCCAAAGATAATGCCTTCTATACTTATCAATTTGTTTTAAAATTATGATAGGGATCTGAATAGTACACATGAAAAAAACAGGCATACGCTTGAATTGTATTTGAAGCAATGATAAGATATGTTGAAGTAACTGTTGTAGTTAGCACCATGAGCTTGTAATTGTATACGCTATATCAAAGAACGAGTACATGCATCAAAAAGAAAAAAGAAGCACGAAAGTCCGTGCCCACCTTTTGAAGTCAACTGCCTAATTCCAGGGGAATTATAATTTAGGTAATTTAATCCAAATCCATAAGTGCACCATGGCTGAAAATTTAAGAAAGTTCTAAGACTACTCCCAATGGACTTTCATTTTTAATAAATGATATTTCATGTCAGCATTTTTGATGATGTGGCAAGATAATTATGAAAAGTGAGAAAAAACCAGTTTCATCTAGATAAAATTGAGTATACACTATTTCCAAGACTCTATATTGTTTTCATTGCTATGAAACTAGCATTGAGAGCAACTATTCATTTTATTTACAATTTGACCAATCCAACAATTAAATACTATGATTAAACTAGAAAACAATAAAAATAAAACTATACATTAAAGATAAGTGTTTCAGTTGTGCTCTATATATGACATGACAGTCTTGAAAACGATGAATGAAACTCCCCGTTGTGAATAGCTTAAGGGATCAGTCCTCCTCACAACCCTATTGGTGGTTTTGAATCTTGCCATACGCACCAATTAAAGCTAAGACGAACCTAACTTTTGGTTTTCTATACCGATAGATAGTAACAGTAATTATTTTTTTATTTTTTCCAAAACGATAATAATAGTTTTATTTAGTTTGATTGTATGAGATGTTTATTATAGGTTATGTTTGGTAGGATGTAGTACCTCCTAACCAGGCTCTCAAAATGCAGGATCCATGTGTTTGGATGCCTAGACTACCCTCCGAGCCAGATCCATCTGATGCAAAAACTTCCTCCGAGCCAGGTGTTGAGTTTAGTCCCACAACGGATATTAATAATGGGAGAGCCCAATTATAATGTGGAGGGAACCTCATCTATGATGCTAGTCTTTTGGATTGAGGTGTTTCAGGATCTTGGTTGGGGCTCCAGTTAGGTCGACCTGGGCTGGCGGCAGGGGCTCGTGTGTAGGACGAGCTGGGCCGCACTCTAACAAGTGGTATCAGAGCTATGTCTGGAAACCTGGAATATCTCATGGGCCTCACGCGGATATCGGACTGTCGGATTGGGTCTTCTGGGCCACACAGTTGTCGGGCCATCGGAGGGGTGTCCACCCGGGTGTGAAGAGAAGATGGGACCACTTGATGTGTGATGTGGAAGATTGTTGGGTTTAGTCCCATATCGGATATTAATGATGAGGGAGCCTAACTTATAAGGTGAAGGGAATCTCATCTTTCAGGCTAGTCTTTTGGGTTGAGGTGTCTCAGGACCTTGGTTAGGGCTCCAATTGGGTCGACCTAGACTAGCGGCAGGGGCTCGTGTGCAAGACGAGTGTGAAGGGGAGATGATGGGGCCACCCGATGTGTGATGGGAGAGATTGTTGAGTTTAGTCCCACATCAGATATTAATGATGAGGGAGCCCAATTATAAGATGGATGAAACCTCACCTATGAGGCTAGTCTTTTGGGTTGAGTTGTCTCAGGACCTTGGTTGCGGCTCTAGTTGGGTCGACCTAGATTGACGGCAGGGGCTCATGTGCAGGACGAGTCAGGCCTCACTCTAACACCAGGCCCACTAGAAACGTGAAAATTGGGCGTAGCAACTCGTTTAGGCTCGTGCGATGGCATGCGAATGGGTGCAGTCATCGAATAATCTCACCTCTCATTTCTCGTTTGCACTTACACTCTATCGTTCCCAATGTCGTCGGCCAGTTCATCACCAAAGACTGCAAATAAATCTCATCCAGATTCGCTGACCAGGTACTCGAGCTATCCTAGTTCTCCTCCCTCGTTTTTAGCTCTCGAATTCTTCTATTATGTGTGTTCTCCATTTTGCAGATCTAGAAGAGGAGTGGCTTAAAGAGGCATTGCCATGGAACGTCGACGCGACGACAAGCAGTTAGTGCCTGGTTTGTGGATGGCACTAACTGCTTCTATGACCATTAAAAATTGTTGTGAAGTTTTATCAACAACTTCTATGACCATCAAATAAACTTCACAACATTTAAAGAACAAAAGAGACAGCCATGGGAGCACCACAAACGAGTAAATTGTTGTGAAGTTTTATCAACAATTTCTATCACCATTAAAACTTCTCAAAATTTATGCACCAAGGAACATGCGATGGTAGTTCTCTGGACAAACTCTCAACAAGCAACGAGCAGAAAATTGTATTTAAAAAAAAACTGAGCTTTCTCGGGAGTTTTTTCTAAACAATATCTGCTGTCTAGCATTGGCAGAGCACTTTCTAGTTACCGGAAAAAAAAATCTGCTGTCAAACAACAAATGTCCTAAAGTTTTGCACTAATCAGACATGAGTATTGCTTGCAACAATTTCCAGCAGAGAAATAAAGAAAATGTGTGCGAGGCACCTGGGAGGGCTGCTCTACTCCCGTTCAATTTCAGATTAACCTTTATCAGAAAACCTATTGGAACCAATCAATGAAGAGATTAATGACCAAAGCCTTGTAGCTCCATCACAAATCCTAAAAACAATAATTAGTTCTTTTGGGGGGAAAGAGGCATCGGGCTACTACTATGTCGATGTTTATTTGATTAGCAATTTTGCATGGTAGCATGCTGGTGCATGTCTCAATAGACAATGTCATGGAGCAGATCAGCAGAACCTCACCAGAGGTAATCATATAGTGATATAGATGGAGCAAGATGCCACCGAGATCGAGAGGAGTTGTTCGCTGTACTTGTGAGGCAAAGGTTTTCAGGAGGACCAGTTGGCCTCGTGGTTCAATAATCAATACCTTTCCAGCCATGCTAATGGAGCACAGAAGGCACCGTTGTGTTGTTCATCGTGGTGCAAGGAAGACACCAGATACAGGGGAGGCCGTTTGGAGATGTATAATAAGGCTAGGGTGTGTGCGTTTTGGAAATTTGGAAAATAAGAAAAGGAAGGATATGTGTGTTTTGGAAACAAATAAATCCTTCGAGGCAAGGTTTGGAAAACCGAATAAAATGGCAGGCAATAATAGTGATTGACATGATTAAGAAAGTAGTGGGTGCAATTCACGGTGCACTGCTTATCATCCATAGGAAGAGTTACTCTCAAAGCAATATGATCCCTCGGATGTATAAACATACTAACACAAACAAATCTGGTTTAATCTTGGGTGAGATTACTATAGAGATCTAAGGGTGGTGGGAGGGTGGGTTGAAGGAGGGGTATAAACTTGTTGGGTGAAAAAAAGACGTTGGAGCACTCAGGTCCTTTTTATATATAGTTTAGATATAAGATAGACAGGGAAACGACGCCATTGTTAGCCTCTTTTGTTGAATGTACAGAGAGAAAAGTGAATACATTACGGCTTGCTTCAATTGATCAGGACGAAGTGTGGAGACTGCAAAGGCAGGTTCCGATTTTTCTCTTGCATGCTTCGCTCAGTTTCAACATGCATGCTTGTTCAGATGAACAATATATGCTACTAGCATGATAGTTAATTTTTCATGTCTTTGTTTGTCTTGGATTACCTGTCTGTTTGAATAAGAAAGCATAAACACCTGCGTATTGTCGTTCCATGATCTTGTCGTTCTTTTTCAATAAGAAACCTTGTAGTAGTGTATACTGAAAGGTGAACTGGATCTTAATTATTCTTTCAATGTGTTGCTGCAATCAATCGATGCATGCTCTACGATTTGAAAACTTTAATACCTCAGCATTATTCTTATTTCCATGTGTTTCACAGTTTAGATCATAACTTTTTTGCTGCTTTAGATTTATCGAAGCAACGAAAAAACTACATCAGTGTGAGACAAGTTGATCTAGTTATCACCGCGCGCGGCCCATGGACATAATACGTACGGTCGATCGGTGAGCTGCGCCAGTTAGCGTAATGAGTACTGTATTTACAAATTAAAGCGCGGCATTATCCATCTTATCGTAGCTTTGTATACATAGAATTATTATACAGTCTGTATCAATCAATGATCCTTTATTAATTGTCTTCCTCTATTGCATGTATGGAAACCATCATTTTAGCGGAATAGAAAAGATACACTCTTTCTATACTTGCCGCTGCGTCGAATCACGAAGATTTGCAGTTCCCTTAATTACATCATACGTGTTTGTATATATATCATCACAAGCCGCAACCGTGCAAGATTATTTACTTTGTTTTCGTCCAAGGAAAAATTAAATTATTCTCTCTCGATCTCATCAGAGACGATCGAACGAGGAGTGATATGCCTCGCAAGAAGGTGGAGATGAAGCTGATCGAGGACCTGAGGAAGCGAAAGATGACGTTCAAGAACCGCAGCGACGGGCTCATCAAGAAGACCGAGGAGATCTCCATCCTCTGCGGCTGCGACGCCCTCTGCATCTGCTACGACCCCACGGCTGCGTCATCATCGTCAGGAGGAGCCAAGACGTGGCCGGCGGACCCCGAGAAGGTGCAGAAGCTGATCCGCAGGTACCGTGACGTGCCCGCGGACCGGTTCCGGCAGGTCCTGACCCCGCTCACGTTTAACGAGGAGGAGCTGAAGAAGGAGCAGACCAAGGTCATCAAGGTCCAGCAGTGCGGCGCCGGGAAGCTCGGTCTTTGGGACAGCAGCTTTGACGACGCCTCCACCGACTTGAACGCCGTGCTCCGCAAGCTGGACGAGACGATGCACAAGGTCCAGCAGCGCATGGCTGCGCTCGGCCTTGTTCTTCGCAACGACGACATGATCGTGCCGGCGTTGTCTGACGATGCTGCGGTGGTCGTCGCCGAGCCCGTGCCGTACGCCTTGTCGCTGCCGGACAACGCCTTCAACTTCAACTTCGGCGGCAGCAGCAGCTTCTCTGACACCACAGGCTCAATGGTAACAACAACGCCGCAGTATTACGACATTCCTCGTGATCATCAAATGCTACCACCGCAGCAGCCGTTTCATCCTCTCCAGACGGCGTGCCATGGCGGCTATCATCAGATGCCGCCACCGTACCTCAGCTGCTATCAGAGGATACCGCCACCGTACCTCAGCTGCTATCAGATGCCGCCGTCGACGACACTACTCGGGCCACCACTGGAGTTCGGTGCGACCCTGAACGGGGCTTCCGCAGCGCCCGAGTTCTACAATGATGTTATGGAGGATTTCGATGCTGGTGGAGCCTATGTCAGCGACGTTGTTCTTGGGCAAGCATTCTCTGCCGCCGGATCTCCCAGCGCCGGCTACCATCACGCCACCGCCGGCATTTGGCCCGGCAGCACACCGGACAACCAGACGGATGGCGGTGCGGCTTTCCAGTACCCGTTGAGGAATAATGACTTCGACGATGGGCCGCATGGGACTGGGAGTGCCAGCGGCAGTAGCTTTCAAGGTGGGTTTCAGAATTAGTGATGCCCATGCAGAGAGTCACTCCACTCGTCATGCATAGTTTTTTTTTTCATGAACTAATTCTGCTTAGCTCAGGTCCTAGTTATTCAATTTTCTTGCTGTTAAATCGTCGGGGTTCTAGCTACAGTTTGCTTACCAACTAAAGGCATATGCAAACTAGCTCTTTCGATATTATAGATGGGCACATTCATATGTTACACGACCAAAGTGTTACTGGCTAGGTGCATGGACTTATCTCAAATAACTAGCAAGTCGATCAAAACATTCCTTGCTGTTTTTTTTAAAAAAATCTCTTTAAATTTTTTTTATTTATTTACCAAGGTTTTGTGAGCGACTTGCCATTCAAATTTGTGTTCCAATCCGTCATAAGAAATCAAGAAAACAAATTATGAAGACTATGGTGTCAAGTCGTGGAAATGAAGGATTTCATTGTTGTGTGGAAATTATATGCTTTTCCTATTTTTCTTTTCTTTGTTACATGACATTTTAAACCACAAAAGATAATGCATCGGGAACTATTATATTGCTAGGAAATGGAAACACAACTCTCTACCGTTTAATTTGCTCCAGAGGCAAGTGAATTTGAGGATTGCGCTTCATGTCATCAAATCCCATGTTGTACCACGACCTTACCACATTTTTGTCCTCCTTTGCTCTTACATTTGTCTTTGTCCCATATACACATTTTTCTTTTTCTGAAATAATGTAGATTCTCATATACACGATTATTCATCTACCCCTATAAATGCCAACAAGAGAGTAGACCATCTGGCTTTTTTTTTTAGGGAAGCCATCTAGCCAGCTGATTTTGAAGTTCAAGTGTAATAAGTTTGAAATCCCATATCGATCCCAGATGGCTTCCCTCAAAAGGAGACTAGGACAGCTGATTTTGAAATTCACAAACTCTTCATAGAGGTCTCGTTGTTGAAGGGACTGTTATGAATCCATGTGGTGGATTATTGACCAATCGTGTCATACACCATGGATTATAGTGTGAACACATCTATAATGTGAACACGTCAATTACTTGGCCTCTACTCTTTCCGTGACTATAAATTATACCCCTCATCATCAATAAAGAACAACCATTCTATTATCTTTGAGTCTCAATTGTCTCCTTACAATTCTATATTCTTAGAGCAACTTCAACCCTTTCCCTTTCCTATCACCTAAACACAAAAATCTGTCATATAGGAAATGGGGATGGAAAAAACTTCTTTACCAGTTTCTCTTTCCCATCCCCTTGGTTAGGTGATAATCTAAATTCAGTCCACCATCCCTCTATAGAGGGGATCACCCTTCCCTCACCTAAATGGTGGACCCTATCCTTTTAGGTGATGGAATAGGTAAACTACTACAACATTCAAAAAGTGGGTTGAAGGGATCCCCTTTAACCTCTTTTAGGTGATGAGATTAAAGGGGAAGGGTTGGAGTTGCTCTTAATACGTTATCACGCACGTTGCTTCCGATTGCACTAATCGGCCAAGACACTGGAGTTTGTTTCATCTAGACAAATACGATACGATGGCATCAAGAACAGAACTCAAGATGAGTACGAAGAACTCATCGGAATTGCCAAAACCAGGAACAAGAAGAGGAATGAAGGATTCTGAACACCGATTAAGAAGAGAGGAAATTAATCTTTATTGGTGAAATAGAAGACGAAAACGAAGGCACACAAACTTTCTCACTTATCGGGTAACACTAACTTGCCTATTTGATTAGTGATTCTTCTTGTTCTACATCACCAGATGTCATCAACCGTCGGTTTGACCCGCCGCACAACCACGCCACGGGACTAAACGCTTTGATGTTGTCCTCAACTAGCCATGGCAACCCATCGACGAGGACGCGGACCAGCCCCAGCGAACGCTGACTCGGCCCTGTTAGAACTAATTAATCTTAGATTAACAATGCTTAGAACTCAGGATCTAACTAGTCAACTTAGATCACAACTAGCAAACTAAACTGATGCGGAAAATAGGTTCGATCTATTACCGGCGCTGGTGGAGGACTCCATTGGTGTCGGTGCAGAGGTGACGAGATCGATGACGAAGGCGCTGTCGGGGATGTAGCGTAGCCTCTCCTTCAGCGTCTTCTTGGGAAATCGAAAACCTTCGAGGCAGTAACGACACTGCCTAGGGTATGGACGACGGACTTCCGAGTCTTCCAGCGCCTAAACGATCGGTTGGGTGGACTTAGGTTGGATAGGGCGACCTTGGGGGGGGACCCTCCTTTTATATGCACTGTAGACTCGGGTCCGGGTCCGTTTCTATCTCTAATTTTGCCTCCCGATCAAGGCACAAAATAGAAACAAATCTGTTGGCCAGATCCAAAATCCACAGGGGATTAAGTTACCTATTTTTGGATCTGTTGTTGACCTGGCGGTCAACAGAATCTAAACCAACATTCTGCCCCTGACCAAAAGGTCAATAACTTAAACTTACTCTTAAGTTAAACTTAAACTTAAACTCTTTCTTAGAAAATCAGCAAGTACCAGACCAATGTGTCATCAGCAGCACCACGGTGTACTGGGACAATATTACCCATAGTCTTACTAACAAACCTTATCAGAACTATTACTCTTAGTTGGGGAAATAAATGGTCCTAAAATCAGGACTGATCAAAAGGTATTTACCAGGCCCATGCCTAGGACATGTTTCTGAAAGAGGGTTGGTGGCAAACCTTTTGTGAGCGGATCCGCTATATTATCCTTAATACTTATATGCTTAATCTTAAGTGTATTGTCCTGATTCCTTTCTTTTATGACACGATATTTAAGATCTATGTGCTTGGAAGCACCACTTAGTTTATCGTTGGCGCAAAAGAAAACCGCGGATTGATTATCGCAGTATATTGTGATAGGTCTCGAGATACTATAAACAATTCTTAATCCCGGAAAAAAACTTTTAAGCCACACTACATGTCCCGTAGCATGATAACATGACACAAATTCTGCTTGCATCGTAGATGCAGCAGTTACACTTTGCTTATAACTTCTCCATAAAATTGCTCCTCCTGCTAGCATGAAGACATATCCAGAAGTTGACTTCCTTTCATCTTCATCACCAGCAAAGTCAGCATCAGTGTAACACTTAATCTCAAGATTATCTGATATCTTATATGTGAGCATGTAATCTTTGGTGCCTTGGCAATATCTTAATGTCTTCTTGACACCTACCAAGTGAGCCCAGCCTGGATTAGACTGATATCTGCTAAGTATTCCGGTTACAAATGCCAAATCTGGACGCGTACAGACTTGTGCATATATCAAGCTTCCAATAGCTGATGCATAGGGAACGTTCTCCATTTTCTTTCTTTCTAAATCATTCTTAGGGCACTGACTTCCATTTAACTTATCGCTCTTTTGAATCGGAACAGATGACGTATTGCACTTATCTAACATATATTTTCTTAAGCATTTTCTCAATATAAGCCCTCTGAGATAATCCTAGTATTCCTTGGGCTCTATCTCGGTGTATCTCAATGCCAAGTACATACGAGGCTTCACCAAGATCCTTCATGTCAAAATGTGATGACAGAAAATTCTTAGTCTCATACAACATATTCTTATTCTTACACGCTAATAGTATGTCATCCATATATAGTACTAGGATTATTAATTTTCCACCCTTTTCCTTAATGTAGATGCATTTATCGGCATCATTCTCCTTGAATCCGAATCTCTTAATAACTTCATCAAATTTAAGGTTTCACTGTCTGTACGCTTGCTTAAGTCCATAAATGGATTTTCTTAATCTACATCCCATATGTTCCTTACCCTTAATAGCAAAACCTTCTGGTTGTGCCATGTAAATAGTCTCATCTAAATCTCCATTTAGGAATGTAGTTTTAATATCCATCTGATATAACTCCATATCAAAATGAGCTACAAGTGCCATGACTATTCTTAAGGAATCTTTTATAGACACAGGAGAAAAAGTCTCATTATAATCAACCCCCTCTTTCTGTGTAAACCCTTTAGCTACGAGTCTTGCTTTGAATCTTTCGACATTCCCTTTGGAATCATGTTTAGTTTTGTAGACCCATTTACAGCCTACTATTTTGATCCCATCAGGAATTTCTACTAAATCTCAAACCTGATTTGAACTCATAGACTTAAGTTCTTCCTCCATGGCCTTAATCCATTCAGTGGAATTCTTACTCTCAATCGCCTCTCTAAAATTGGCAGGATCATTTATTTTCCCAACATCATACTGATCCTCACTTAAATATGTCTCATAAATGTCAGAAAGCGCCCGTCTCCTTTCCCGATGTGACCGTCTTAATGGTTGGTTCACAGCCGGTTCTGGGTTGGGCTGAGGCTGTTCTTCTGGCGCAGGCTGCTCCTGAGCTGAAGCCTGTGCATCAGTGTCTGGTGCATAAGCCCCAGTAGGTGGCACCTCTGCCTGAGTGGCTGCCACGGTGCTGCTAAGTTGAGGATTAATTGGCGGTATAAACTGATATACCTCCGTAGGCTCTAGAAAATCTAGAGTTGGAAGATTAACCCGTAATTCTTCGAGACTAATATCCCTCTTAGCAGAACTTCCTGAGTCCTCTAAAAACACAGTCTGTCTTGTTTCAATGAACTTAGTAGAGTGATCAAGACAGTAGAATCGGTATCCCTTTGACTTATCTAGGTATCCGATAAAATGACAGCTCACTGTCTTAGAATCTAGTTTCTTATGTTGTGGATCGAATAACTTAGCCTCAGCAGGACAGACCCATATCTTCAAATAACTGAGTGACGGTTTCCTCCCATTCCACAGCTCAAATGTTGTCTTGGAAACTGACTTAGATGGAACCCGATTAAGAATGTGGGCAGCTGTCTTTAATGCTTCCATCCACAGATCCACGAGTAAATTAGAATGACTGAGCATGCTACGTACCATATCTAATAATGTACGATTACGCCGCTTAGCCACTCCATTTTGTTGTGGTTCTCCTGGCATAGAGTACTGCGCTCTTATGTCATTTTCTTCTAAATATTTAGCAAATGGTACTTTAATTTGACCATATATTGCATGTTTCCTGTAATATTCTCCCCCACGATCTGATCTTTATTTTAATGGAAGCGTTATGTTGTTTCTCAACTTCCAACTTATAAATCTTAAATATTTCTAGCGCATCTGAACGCTTCTTAATGGGGTAAATATGTCCATAACGGGAATAATCATCGATAAATGTTATAAAAAAATCATAGCCATCTACTAATGTTACTGAGAGCAGGCCACAGATATCTGTGTGTATTATTTCTAACATGTCCGTACTTCTAGTAGCTCCTTTCTTAATTGTCTTAGCGTACTTTTCCTTAATGCAGTCGATGCACTGCTCTGAATTGGAGAAGTCTAATTCATATAGTATTTCATCTTTAATGAGACGTTCTATTCTCCCCCTCGAAATGTGGCCGAGGCGACAATGCCACAATTTTGAAGAAGTCTCATCATCACGCTTACGCTTATGTGAAATACTAGCAACATTCATCAAAAAATCATCAAGAGAGAGCATATAAAGTTTGCCTTGCCTAACTGCAAGACCGATATTTATTGAATTAAACTTTATCACATACTTATTGTTGCCAAACTCACAAACATGTCCTGAATCATCTAAGGCTGATACAAAAATTAAATTTATCTTTAAACTAGGAACATAAAGAACATCCTCTAAATTAAGCTAGAAGCCACCCGACAACTCTAAGTGGAAGCTCCCAATGCCTTGAACTTGGACAACGTTCCCATCAGCCACTCCTAGGCTTCGCTCCCCCCTTCTTATAATTCGGATCGAACGGAATACCTGTAATGAATTAGAGATATGCACAGTGGCACCTGAGTCAATCTACCAAGTATTAGGGAAAAAATCCGCTAAGAATAACTCATCAATATAAGAAACACATCAAACTTATCATTACCTTGCTCCTTCAACCACTCCTTAAAGCCTGGACAAGCCTTCTGAAGGTGCTTGGGTGAGCCACAGAAAGAGCACGTCTTATTACCACCCTTAGACTGGTGGTTCTTAAAGTTGTTGTTGTTCTTGGGTACAACTTTGTTCCCATTCTTCTTCTTCTTCCTTTGGCCTTGTTTACTGCTGCCTGCCTCATACTGGTTCTTAGAAGGATTATTGAGACTGAGGTTGCCAACCATGTTCACAACATTCTCCTTCATCTTCTCAGTCTTAAGCCTCTCTTCTTCTTCAACACAATAGCTTATCAGCTCAGTGATAGACCAAGTGTTCTTGTTGGTGTTGTAGTTGATCTTGAATGGAGCATACTGAGACGGTAGTGAGGTCATGATGAAATGAACAAGAAAACCATCAGAGATATCCATCTTCATCTCCTTAAGCTTTTTGGCCATGTCACACATAGTAAGAATGTGCTCCCTTATGCCAGTCTGACCATTGTACTGAGAACCCACCAACTTCATGATGAGTGTACTAGCATAGGTCTTAGAGGAGCTCTTAAAGTTCTCCTCAATAGTGACCAGTAGCTCCTTAGCAGTCAGATCAACTCCAGCTGCATTCTTAGTAGGGATGGCACCCTTAATACCAGCACTTATGGTCTAAAGCATGACCATGGTAGCCATCCAGTCGGACCTCTCCCACTTCTCTAAAGTGGCAGAAGGTGCAGCTCCATCAACAAGAGGGGTAGGCTTATCGACCCTCAGCGCGACATCGAGATCATTCCATGCCAAACATGTGATGGCCTTACCCTTCCAGTCCGGAAAGTTCGCTCCATTGAGCGGCTCGATGTTGTTGAGGTAGGAGGCAACAACATTGACATTACTCGCTAAAAAGCAAAGCAAGAAAACCTAACTTAGTAATCATATACAATGAAATGCAAATAAGTGTATGAAAATAACCCTACGGTGGTCTGATTAAAATCATATAATTAAATTTCAATTTGCATCACCGGTGGGGAAAACAAACGAAATTCATCTTAATACTCATGATTAAACAACGGTGGTCAGAAATAATCACAAGTTTACTCTAAATAAACTTCTCGGTGGTTCCATTTATTTAGAGGCATCTCAAAGCATATTTGTGGATTAATACTTAAAATTAAATTGCAATAGTTTAAATAACACCAACACTTAAATAATTAAGCTTAAAATAAATTACTTAACTAAAAACAGAAAATATTAATTAAGCAATTGACTAAAAGAAATACTTAAAAGTTAATAAAATGAATTAAAAATCAGATGGCCTTGTGCTGAACTAATTCGGCCCAAAAACTTATTGCTTGTGAGTGCGGCCCGGACGCAGCCCAGCTAATCCGCGGAAGCAGCTCGGTGCAGCGGCTTATGCGGCCCAAGCCTGCGCGCGCAGCGACGAGGGCCAGCGGGCGCGGCGCGACTAGAAGCCGGCCCAGCCAGTGTGCGGCCCAGCTAATGCGCTCGGCTTAGGCACGCGTGGCTCAGCGCGGACGGCTCGGCGAGCGGCTTGGCGCAGGCGAGGTCGGCTTAGCAGGGCGGCTCGGGCTCGACATGGCTTGGCTTCGGCGATGCAGCTACTGATGCGGCCCAAAGCAAAAGAAGCCTAAAGGACGCACGAGCAGGCTGCTCATCTGGCCCAGCTTCACGCGTGCACACGGGGAACGCTCTGATCTGAGCCGTCCGGCCAGATGGACGGCTCAGGACGGCTGAGCTTTGCTTAAAAACTGAGAACGACCAGGGAGAAAACCCTAGGTCTCACTTTCTCCCCACTCGCTCCTGCCGCGCCTCACTTTCTCTCCCCCGCCGCTCTGCTCGTGACGAGCTTCGACTGCGGCCAGCGAGCCGCCCGCGTAGACCACGCGCCGTCGGCACCATGGTGGCCCCTCTCGCTGGCGCACGCGTGCGACTAGGTCACGCGCGGCACCGTCGAGGGGTGCCTCCGTGGTGCCATGTTGGTCGGCCGAGGCGCGCACGAGGGCAAGCTCCAGCGACCCGGCGGCGGCGGCATCTCGGCAATGACGCGAAGGGCGACGGCGGGTTGCGCGCGTGCGGTAGCTGACGCCGCACGACCGATCCGGTCCCGGTGAGGGAGGAGGCGTGCAGATCTGATGCACGGCTCCTCGTTGGCGGCTGGAGGTGAGTGCCTCGTCGTCCGCACATGGCAAAGGGCCACGACAGAGCGAGGATTGAGGTAAACCTCAACTTAGGCTTATTTTCGGGTTAGGGTTAGGGTTAGGGTATCTACGGGTGTGTGATCAAGATTTTGATTCGGTGTTATTTGCTATTCGCCTTCTTCTAATTCTTTGTGTGACAAGGCCTAACTGAAACCCTAACATCATTAATTCGAAACTAAAACATGAGCATTAGCTAATAAAACTCACCGATCAGATAGTTCTAGTCATGATTACGTTACTGATCTACCAAATTTTGTTTAAAACATGACTAGATTAAGCATAAACACCTCTAAGAGTAGTACTAGATCATCTAATTACACTTAAACATAATTAGATCTAGTACTAACCGAACCTGTCTAACTTAAACTAGTGGATCTAATCAACTAGATTAAGGCTAACTGATACCAAATATTAGAACTAATTAATCTTAGATTAACAATGCTTAGAACTCAGGATCTAACTAGTCAACTTAGATCACAACTAGCAAACTAAACTGATGCAGAAAATAGGTTCGATCTGTTACCGGCGCTGGTGGAGGACTCCATTGGATCGGTGCAGAGGTGACAAGATCGATGACGAAGACGCTATCGGGGATGTAGCGTAGCCTCTCCTTCAGCGTCTTCTTGGAAAATTGAAAACCTTCGGGATGGTAACGACACTGTCCAGGGCATGGACGACGGACTTCCGAGTCTTCCAGTGCCTAAACGATTGGTTGGGTGGACTTAGGTTGGATAGGACGACCTTGGAGGTGACCATCCTTTTATATGTACTGTAGACTCGGAGCCGAGTCCGTTTCTATCTTTAATTTTGCCTCCCGATCAAGGCACAAAACGAAAACAAATCTGTTGGCCGGATCCAAAATCCACAAAGGATTAAGTTTCCTATTTTCAGATCTATTGTTGATCTAGCGGTCAACAGAATGTAAACCAACAGGCGCATCCCGTCATCTAGTGTGGCAGTGTTTTATGCCACTGCGAGGTCACTGCAACGGCGGTGATTTCTGAGCACCCTGCAAAAGCGGCAAGTGGTTGTCCGCTCAACGACGGTTGTGCACGGTGACTCCCCGCCTCGACGAAGACCACGATAGTGCTCGTACGACCTCGTTTGAGGAGCCCATGGTGGTTGGTGTGGTCCCATGGCGGTGCCCGTCACACCCGTGTCGGCTTGATGGCCGAATGACGGGATAGTTGACCAGTGCCATTCATGACGCTCGTGGCACGCGTTCATGCCGGACCAGACAACGACTGGACGGTGGACCTCCAATCTTAGAGGCGTCGGCGGCCCCAATGGCTCGCGTCCACACGGATGATGCTACTACGACTTGTCTCGCTCGCCGGTAGTGGCGGTGGCTCGTCCCGACGAAGGTATGCCTGACCTCTATGACAGGACCGTGGCTCTGATTCCATACGGCCATAGCGCATGACGCGGCGGCCAATTCATTTCTGCTCAAAGACGCCCGTGTGGTGCTCTTGGCAGTTGTGCGCCCACATGGATGCTCGCTACGATGGTCTGTTCACGCGGACATCGTCGCTATGACACGACAAGCGTGACTAGAATTCCATTCCACGCCACAAAAGCGGACGCGGCGACCAACCCGTCCATCAAGGCGTTGGTAAATGGCGATGGGAACGCGTCTGCACGTTGATTCCAATAGGAGCCTGGCGGTTGCGCATCCACACGAGCCAGTGGTGGCTTGTGACAGCATCGGAGGTTGCACTCCAACTGCTCCTTTCCCCGGCCCAGTAGTGACGCCTGCATGGTATAGACGTGGTGGGTTCATCTCGGCCTCCGCAGCGTCCTCATGGAACGCCCGACAAGGCTGTGGAGGCGCCGGTTCCACGCAGCAGTCGTTGCGGCCGTCCCGGCAACGGCACGGCTGCGTGACTGCTACTTCCGGGTGGTGCCCACTGCCCACATGTACCAAGCGGCGGCAGCCCGTCCCAACGGACGCGGCGACACCCACACGACCTAGACGAGGCGATCGACTGCGTGCCCACACAAACGCAACACCCATGACGGTTGTGTGTCTTTGTGGCACTCTTTGGCTGCGGTGACGGTGACAGCCGCAACCCGCCTAAAATCGCCAACGTCCTCGGTAGAGAACTGCCGGAAGTGCCAAGGCAGGTGGCTGCTGTGGCAATGGCCTCCGTCCTTGCATCTTGGTGTACGACACCCACTCCATGTGGTCGTTGTGTGGCAGCAACTCATCCCGCACGTCGCAAGCTTGTGAGTACGCAAACGCGATGACCACATGATTGCTTAGATGATGGCCCTCTCTCGCTGAAGTCGCCCAAAATGATGAATGCGTAGGCGCTCGCCCCGTTCTTGCACGTCCCCATGGATGTGGCGACGGTCCCGTTGTTTCACCACGGTTCCCCTTCCGATTGCTACGACACGGTCCAGGTGGTGACTCGTCTACGACGCGACATGGCCCATGGCAATGCCAACATGAGCCACACGGTTGTGGGCTGGTTACTGCAGCTGTGACCCAACCTTGACATTGCCTTGCTTATGGCATCCCCATGCCACGACGTCGTCCCGGCCATCTCCGGGAACATGCCCATGATGAGGCGCTCGCCCATCGGCCAAGCGACGCCCTATGGCGGCGGCTCCAAGAAAACCTAACCGCCCGACGGATATGTGCCTTGGTGAATGGGCCTAAAGGCCAAAAATTCGCCATGGCCTTGGGTCAAGTCGAGCCCATGAGGGCTGGCCTGTAAGGCCAGCCTAACAAAGGCCTATTGTGTTTTTATAGAACAGTCTTTTCTGATTCTGTAATTGGTGGAGTTTCCTTTGTAAACTCTATTTTTTTATTTTTAACCTTTGATTTAAATGATAATTACACTATAAAATTTACTTATGTAAATTTACTATATTGATTGCTCTCAAGCATTACCAAAAGTGCAATTTTTTATGTTCAATGTGTTTGCATTTTGATGTATTTCCTATGACATAAGAGTTGTATTTAGTGATGTTAAATGCTGTAAATTATATTTTCACTCCTTATGGTGATGTGAAAATAAATTGTGTCCGAAGATGAGTTTGTTCTATGAGCATTCTCTAGAATATAATACAAATATTTCTTGCAATTGAGATATCAATAGTGTTTATATTTGTTTTGCAATTGAGATGTCAATCTCTTACAAACCCAACACTTAATTCACCGTAGTTCATCCTATTGTTCTTAATTCAAGGAGAATTAAAGTTTAAACACTTCAATACTTAATGCAAGCAGAATTAAATGACAAACATAATATTCATTATAACATTGGCTTTTATTTGTAGTTGAGCTTTTTGTTCCTTGCAAATTCACATGTAAAATTTTAGTGTGAATATCTTCATTACATTCTAGGAAACTAGTATTTCTCAAGTATCTATATATGTTGAGGTATGCATACATGAATCAGATTTTGCATCCTACTACTATGAGATCGACATCATTTTCATGGTTCTCTCCAAAGTGTTGGCTATATTATATGAGGTACATACTAAGTAATTCAAGTCTTAACTTGAGTTTACAAATTTTTGCATCTCTCTTATATGTTATCATGATGGTTTTTAAATAAATCTCTGGTTAACTCCATGTTGACAAAGATGATCTCTTGTGGGTTACTTTAACTCACACATGATGGTCACAACAACCCAACATGGGCCATGAATGTTGAACGACATAGTTCGGCACCTATGGATTTAGCATGGTGTTGCATCCTCTATACAGGGAATGCTATGGTCATCCAATCAAGTGCAAAGCCTTATATCACATAGGGCATCATATTCGTCAAGGTCTCTTATTTGAGTATCTAATAGAGAGAATCCGAGTGCTTTATGGGAACATCTCATGCATAGGATTAAGGCAAAGACATATTCTAGTTCGACAAATCTTGTCATACATATGGTTGCTATATGCATACCATCAACAAATGTCATTGCTCATGACACTTGGTTGATCTACTTACCCACCAGAAGTCCATGGGACATTGCCAACCTGGTCATGGATAAAGACATGAATCCTTCAATCTTAAACCTGACATCAACAGGGGGAGGTCAGTTCTTGCAAAGTTCCAGTGGAACTAAGTACCAACTATTCTCTTGTATAACAAGAGGACCTCTTAACCAAGGAGAACATAATTGTCAGAATTACTTCAGATAATTTTGGAGAGCTATACTACGCTCCCATCTCCTTACATACTATGTCATCTACATCCTATTGATATGGAACAAATCCGATGAAGGTGAAAATATGCCTATAGTGGACATATGCGCCACAAACTCTATACATTGAGAAGTGAAAATTTCTATGCTCTTACAAAGAGACAAGAAAATATCTCATCGCGCTCACTGCATGCAGTACGAAAGATAGAAGGCTAACTATGCCTCTATCATCCTTCTCTTCTAGTACTCAACTACAATCGTGGATACATTATTATATCCTGATTCAAGTAGTACCCCACTATGTATAGACATTCTGTTAAAGGAGTTTTATGTTGAAACTCATGATAGAACAAAGAGGAATTCTCCTCTTTGCACAACGGACATGGCAAATTTTCCAACATACCATTAGGATTATATCTCTCCTATGCACTATTGCATGTAGAATTTTTCTTTCTTGATCACATCAAGGCTTGGCTTGATTGCCTTGGTTGTCCCATTATAGGGATGATGACAAATATTGTCATTCTATTGGTTATAACATATTTTCAACATTTTGGATTTAGTGTGCACGGTATAAGTGCCACATGGAATTTGATGTGTGCCACTCAAGTTCTTGAAGAAATTCAAAATTATACATGTGGTCATATCCAACTATTGATGGATTATTTAGGTTTTACATGGTTCTTATAGATACATCGTTACGATGATCTCTTGTATGTCTCTTATCCACACAACAACCATGTATTGATAAGATTATTGCTCACATCATGGGCATAAATCTTGAATAATTGATTCAATCATTCCAATAATCCTAAAGGACGATGCTACCAAGTTTTCATGCCTGCAATGATGATTGTATGGTCCAAAATTTAGGATCAGCACCGCATATAAACGACCAAGTTTGAATTGATACATACTAACCTCTTGTTAGTAACATGTGGTTTTACACACCACTAATATCATTTGCAGCCAAACGGCTCCCCCCGTTGTAGTAACACGTGGATACTTGGTCCTCATGCCAAGAATTTCCCATTTATAGACTCGGTAATATTTTACACATACCGACGTCACCACCATAAGGCATACATCATGAGCATTAAGAGATATTATTATCCATCAATTCGAAATATCTCGGGTCTTTTATGGGGACTCTTTTGCTCGTATGCTTATATAGAGGATTATTCCAGGCATTAGGAGGAGATTTATACCATAAAGATAATGCCAGAAATCTGAAAGAACGCCATATACATTCACATTCAATCCTCATATCCACGTACTAAGGAACTGAACCTACTGTTCAGAACATCCTACATTTGCAACACTTTATAAATACTCTGCCAATAACATTTACTTGTCATGAAGGTGTCATTAAATCAAATTCTCGACCTGAAAGAGTGGAGGTACCAATCAAAAGCCACTCAACTCCTAATTCTAAAGAATATGAGGAGAAGTACGACATGAGTGCTTTTTGCAAGCATTCTCGAGAATAGGGGGAGATCATCCTCCAAGACAGTAAATGTAAATCAACCCTATATTGGTTGACACCTTTGCGGATATTTACTATCTAAGGCCTATGGATTTTAACATCCAAAAGATCAGCATCATGTATGCACACAAATTCAGGCGTTGGTCACTGGAACATCCTTACTTACTTTGGTGTTTGGAAAATATATGGAGTTACCGAGGATAATATTTTCACATAATTTATTGGTTCCACTTAATCAATATAAAGACTATAAAATGTTGACATATTTCTCCCCACGATTACTCTATACGGGATTGAGACCAAAATCCTAGGTAGAGTAAGTACTCAAATTGGAATATTTCATGTGGAAACATAATGGAATATTTTTAGGTAGAGTACTCTGTACTGAATTACTTTGCTGATAGAGTGAGAAGTAACATCTTTTCCCCTATCATATTTTATGTGGAAACATAATGGAATATTTATTGCAATAGGTGGTGCAATGACGAAGCATTGTAGCATATGGGTCCATGCTAAGATCCCGCATGTGTGAAAAGTATGTTTCTACATTTAAGATCATTAGCAGATCAAAGATTTGGATAGATTCAGACATCTGAATCCAAATTCAAACCGCAATGCATATTATGTATCATTAGTCACTCGATGATTTGATATAGTTAAGTTGTTGTGGTACAACTAACTAGAGAGTTCTTTCCACTGAAAGAAAGCTCGATAATTGCTTTGTGTGTTCACTGTGAAGTCTCGTTTGGATTTCGAATCATCTCCAAAGAACATACAACAAAGTAATGACAAAATTTGATATGAATAATTTGGGTAGATCTAAATTAGACTTAACTTTTCAAACTTGAGCACATTTCCTCTGGAATGTTATCAATCAGTCAACTAATATCCAATTGATATTTGTTTCAATATTGAATGATATTAGACTACTATATTCATCCAATATTTCTGGTCTCGTCCAATCCCGAATATCAATGTAATTGCATTCATCTATCAGATTGTTGATAAAAAGTATCATCAAAGCGCTCATTAGCTTACTAGCTTAAAGCGCTACTTTACGTGCCATTATGTAAGAGTCAAAGAGGATATTCATCCTTATGGCACATAAGGTCTTGGTGATTCTATCAAGACTTGACCATGGTAGAATATGCATGACACATATACATTTATTGATTTCATGATGAAGTGGTCTTTACGTGAGGATCTACTATATTCTCGTGACTACTTTCACAATATCATTCCAAACATCACTTATTATGCATGTTAGATTGAAGAATGATTAACCATATTATTTATGCAGTAATCATTCCATTGAACCATTTGCCACTATCCGTGAGATAGTGCATCTTGTATTGCTTAGATGCAACATGTTACAAGAGAGCGATACCATTAAGTACATTGCTCCTATTTGTTTTATCCTCATGTACTATAGTAGATTGAGTTGATAAAATATTTGAAAAATCTTGTGATTTACTCACAGATTGTCAATGTTTAGAGGGAGTATCCTTCTAAATAGTAACATGTACGAACATCATATTGCACTTTTTTCTCTTTGTGAGTTTTTCCTATACGGTTTTTCATGAAAGGTTTTTAATGAGGCAATATCAATACAAGTGTGTGTCATATCTCCTGATTTTCCCTACTAGGGTTTTTAAAGGGTGATATCATATGACATAATATTGTCTCTAAACTCGCTTGGGTCTTCCTCATATGAGTTTATAACGAGACAATATATAATATATGTTGTATCGATTTCTTCTGATTTTCTCATTGGGTTTAATGAGTTTTCACAACATATTACTCTGTAGCTCCTCATATTTTTCTCACAAGGTTTTTGAAGGAGCTGTAAGATGGTGTACGGTGACGATCGATTGATCAAGGGAAAGTGTTGTGAATCCATGTGGTGGATTATTAACCAATCGTGTCATACACCATGGATTATAGTGTGAACACATCAATTACTTGACCTCTACTCTTCCCGTGACTATAAATTATGTCTCTCATCATCAATAAAGAACAACCATTCTATATTCTATATTCTATATTCTATATTCTTAATGGGGACAACACCTACCACGGAAAGAACATTAGTCATAAATACAACGCCCTTAACTAACGAGACTTGCATTCGATGAATTGGTTCTACCCCAATTTTTTCTTTCCGTTGGATCGTACGCAGCAAAAAATTGCTCTTGCCACCAATAAGGTGAAGGCTGGTCATTTTCTACAGAACTGAAATCGAACCAGAGCAATTCTTTCATGCCTGATGATTTTTAGAGGATAAAAAATATATACGCATCAAGTTCGACTACAGGATATGGATATCACATCTGAGACCAGAGAAGAAAAACAGATTCAAAGTCAAGCTGTTTCCATCGCATTGGGGTAAATTTCATTCAGAGGGTACGGAGGGCTTCTTCAATCTTCCCTGACTAGATAGGCTAAAATCCCATCGTATCAAGTAACCTCGCTCACAACAAACAACTTATACATCGTAAAGTAAAAAATAGTCATGGTGGTTATTATGAATTCATGATGTCTATGGGGCGTAAACTTGATCAAAATCCGTAGCACTAGCATATACAACTACCCTGTTCTCATTGCCCGGATATAATCTGTTTTTTCCACAGGCTGAGAATTCCATCTTACCAACGGCTTCAGAGTTAAGACAGTTACTTCACAGGATACAATGTAAATTGTAAAAAGCCATATGTTTCAATATACCAGCACCAACTCAAGGAATCAAAATTGTCCATGCTTGGGGCCAAATTATATGTACATGTTTTAATTGTACATGGGAAGGAATTCTAGAATCCAACTAACATGTTCCTTGTCTCTGTATCGCAACCACCACCTCGTTGCACCGTATGCATCTGTAAGAACTTGTAGCCAAACAACGTGTACGAAGACAATAATAGCAATACCTAAAACAAGAAAGAACCGTGTCTAAGCAACCTTCAACATAAAAAGGCTAGGTACTAGAATAACAAGCATGCAAGTGCAATAACAGATACTGCACATTTATCTCGTGCACTTGAGTGATACCAGAACTACCTAAACAGACCTTTCACCCTTTAATGTTTTTTAAACCAGGTAAATATAACAATTCAACAAGTGTGCAATGTGATTTGTTTGGAATAAATGAGCAACAAATGTATGTAAACGGCATAAGTATTCCAGCATTTGATACCTCATTCATGAAATTAAGCTTATATTCTGCCGTTCAGGAACACCTCTATTGCTATTGTACTTTTGTATCCCTTTCCTTTTTTTCCTTTAGTAACAGAAACTATTTCCGAGGTTACATATTATACTTTGTTGTGTGAAAAAAATATGATTCAGTTGACAAGAAACATGGAACTTTTTACATCAATGTTAGCATACATGACATAATTTGCACAGAGTAGCAACTAGAGGGTTTTTTTTTCTAGTGAACCTATTAGCAGTCAGAGTTAGGAAGGTCTGACAACTTCACTGTAAAGAATCGTATATTTCTTTCTTTTTCACCCTCTTCAAGATGGAAAATCTTCTGAACCAAAAGGTAACTTGACTTACTATATATTTACTAGTCTACAAGCAGTACTAATAAAAAAAAACTGAGGGCATATACCACAAGTATACATACTAAACATGATAGCAATAAAAATCAGATTACCTGTGTTGACAGGGGAGACTAAACATGATAGCAATAAAAATCAGATTACCTGTGTTGACAGGGGAGAGCTATAAAAGGAATGCTAGGATTTGAGCGGCATATAGGACAATCTGCTTCATCACCAGAAGAACTTGCTGACTTATCTTTTGAGAAAGGAAGAAGGAGCTTCTTCACCGAGGATGAGTTTAAAAGAGGAAGTAGCAAAAGCAACATTTCCTGCAGGAATAAGCAATGTTAACCACCACTTGAAGTTCATCAGTCAGTGTTCAAGCATCAGCTGACACAGAGACGAGAGTAAATCTGTTATGGCTCAAATGCCCATGGACCTCCGGACCCAACCCAACCCAGCAGTCGAAGCCAGCTATGTGAGGAATGCCACTGACCTTGAGTTTCTGCCAGGAAGTCAGCAGGAATAGGCCGAGTGAGTTATCTGTAAGTTATAGGATCTGTCATCGAGTCTTCGAAAGGGTTTACGATTTATTCACTCTTGTTTAAGCAATCCTTGGTTTCTGTTACTATTCATAAGATCCCATTTACAGGGTTGTTTAAATGTCAATTCGATATGTCCTTCTCTCCATATAATGGGAGGCATTGTGCGGAGGTCATTTCTTGCATAATCCAATCAGACTCTAACGCTTACCATAATATAGAGGCACAACTTGACCCCTTAAGCAAACCTATAGATTTGATCTTATAAGCATGATCCATCTTATACCTAATAAACAAAGGGTCACCTGAACAGGGTCAAAGCAAATCCCAAATCATTAACAAGACTCTTGTTGACTTGGTGGCAAATGAAAAGCTGCCCTCCTTATGATAACACAAGGGCCGTGGCGGCCCTAACACGACTGTCTGCTGCTGCTAGGTTAAGGTTGGACTGTGAGATCTATGGGCATTTGGGATATAACAAGCACACTTTGTGCCAAACAAACAAATAAAAAAGAAAGAAAAAGAACCGGAAGATGCAAGATCCACATTCCCCTGACTCAGGGATTCATCATGTATATACCAATTCGTCCATATCTAGATTATCAACTTGCGGTGGCAAATTAACCACTTGCAAAAGCTAAACATATACATAGGCTTCTGTCAGATAATACTAGGACTACAAGAAAGAGATTTACCGAAAATTCATTCCAAACCAGCTGCCGATTCATGTATTCAAAGCTTACTGCTCTATTCATGTTGGGACTCCCATAAACAAGTCTTGTTTTCAGAAACCTTTCCACAATAGTTTTATACCTATATAAACACACAAGGGTCAAATCATACATCATACAAGATTGAAAATGATTGAAAAGCCAGGACTTGTTTTCAAGAAAGATGAATGCTTCCTTCTTTCTTTTCAATAAAAGGGACTCCCCCAATAGTTTCATGGATTACAAAACTAAGTTCATACTTGCTTCTTTCTATAGATCTACTCAAATGTAGCTCAACACTATGGCCCTGTTTGTTTCCGCTTATAAGCGGCTTATCGGTGAAAATAAGCGATAATCCCAGCAAACGCTCTGCTTATTCTCGCTTCTGCTGGCCGCCGCTTCACAGTTTTGTACTACGATAATCAAAAAGCGAGAAGCAAGAAAATCCTTGCTTTTCTGTGAATCTAAGCGTGATCCAGGAAATAGTAAACAAACAGGGTGTATATCGACACTGGTCTGCCATAGTGGAATGTGGATGTTGACAGTGTTCATCCTTCCAGTTTGATATGATGCCAAACTAGGCATGACACGTTAGAAGCTTACGAGATGACAATAATTATGTCCCTACTCCCTTCACAATGCCAGGATAAATAAACACATGTATACAGGTATAGAAAGATACCTTCCATCATAAAGAAATAACAACAGGTTACAGAATGAAACGGCTCTGTATAGTCCTTCTGCATTCTGCACCAACGTCCAAGCACGACGCGCAATTGGCCTCTATGTCATGGAATAGAATTTCATCAGAAAACCAAAATGGAATTGAAGCTTCCAGAAAAAAAGTTTAAAAGATCACCTGTTCTGAATCACCCCATCGTCGGAACGCAGAAAAGGAATGCAAGCGTGACCATATATATTGACCCCCGACAGTGCTAATACAGTACAAGATCTTTTGAGAAACTGAAAGCCCAGGTCCTTCCAAACCTGTTCTAACTGAAAAGAGCAAGGAATTCATCAGAAGGTACTGAGACTATATAACTGACAATATAAAACGATTCATTAATGGTCAACATGTTATTCATATTACCTCTTTTTTTTTTTTGGAGATATTACCTCATGGTTTAGAATGAGGCAAATTTGGGTAATCTAGCATGGTTAAAATGAGATAAACTTGGCTAAGCTAGCCAAGATGTAGCACAGTGGCTCAGTTTACATGCAGATGTGCACTTCAATGTGGGTACGAAAACAGGGAAATTACATCCAACCCAAAAGTCAATCCTAGCTGCAAATACTTCCTACAATCAGGCAGCAAGATTGTCTCGTGCCACAATACTACCCTAATGACCCACTGTTTGATGGGTGATTTCTTGAGCTTAGGTAAGGTATTTGGGGTTGTGGATGCTAGAGGGTAAGCTCCAAACTGAGCAAAATAATAAGAAAACATTATTTATGAGCACAAGTTTGGTTGTTTCAGGTTCAGTATGAATAGAATGTCCATCGTGTAGACTAACTTTCTTTTACTTCTGATTTGGATATTGCAGCCTACATATCATGCGAGGAGCATGGTGCGTAAAAAAATGAGTGTGATGCTAAATGCAACTACTTAACTCAAGTGGGTATTTGCAATCGAGTCTGACATATGAAGTTCTACCATAAGAACAAAGAGATTGACTTAAGCTTCTATTGTGAAACAAGCAAACTCTAACCTACCTGGAATTCAATGGGTCAATACAGTCAGGTCAATGATAAAATGCAGAAAAGGATCTTGGGAGAACTGATGTTGTAGATAATAGGGGCCTTGGGCCGTGGCTCAACAACGCAGCTACCGCACAGATCAAGCAAATGAAAGGACAATGTGCATTTAAGAAAAGGTAGGGTCTGTACACACCTACGAACAGTCAAGACCTTATGATGAATCACATTAATCAACTACAATTGACATGATGGGTAGGGAAAAGAAACTACAGACTGAATATCATACACAAATTTGTCAACAATTGATATAGAAAAGTAAAAGGTATTAGAAAAACTAAAAATACCTTCTTTCCCTGTGATAGGAGTCGCACGCTCATCTCTATACCTCAGATTCATCAATGCATTTCCTGGTGTTGGCTTGTCAACCCAAATCGAGAACCTCCAGATGAGGAACTCAAGAAAAGCATCGAGTTCAGGCTCATATTGGAATAAGAGTCCTGGCTGATATGAAGAAAGAACATCAAAACTGAATGCAATAACTGGCTATGCACTTAAAGTTTTCTATAAGCCATAAGGATTAAGAAGCACTCAAAGAATTAGTAAAAAAAAGTACCTTCATTAAAGAGAAAACCTTGACCAGCTGCTCTTTCAACATGGCAGACATCTCAACATCTAGTCTGGCAGCGTCAAACTGATTTACCCTAGATATTGAAATCGGGATAATGGCCTACATCATACAAAGAAGTCTATTCAGCATGAATCTTGCTACAAGCTTGCCACAGTTGATGCCCATTCTGACAGAAGGAACACAAAACTTGCCTCTTCTAAGAGCAGCTAAGTGTATCATTGGGAAGCAGAATAAATAAGAATAAACCGCTATACTGACAAACAAGAATCCCATATCTCACTAAACTATTTACGCGTTTGGGGGCACCAGGTTTTTATAAAATATGATGGCCATATTTCATAACAAAACCAACTGTCCTGTCCTAGCCCGTATATTAATACCCATTACCAAATTATTTTTTTTCAAAACGGATTTCTACACTTCCATTCCAACAGAACAGAGATCATTACAGCAGTTTTGGTTTTAAGAAAAGAGAACTTGTGGCGGGAAGGATTGACCCCTCCCGGTCACCCCTGCTTAACTACCAGAATTCTAGTAATAGCTAGGCAGGGGAAGTGCTATACCCATCCTCCGATAGTTACTGCACTACTTAGTTGTTTACTCATACGATTGGCTCGCAGGTTACCAAATTAATTGACTTTTACCTATGAAAATCCTTACAAGTTTTCTATATATATTAACAATTGAACAATATAGTTGAAAATGGAAAGCCTTACTACAATATAGCATTAAATTTAACATAAACTACGCGACATACCAAGCATCATCCAGCACACATCCGGGAAACAAGACTCTGTGTACCTTGGAGGAATCGCGCAGCGACTCCCACTGGGGGAGGAGGCGCCGGAACTCGGTGACCCATGCGTCCCGGGGTGGTGGCCCGTCAGACTCGACGTTGGGCATGGGGTACACAGCCGATCCCCCAAGATTCCTGGGAATTGAACCTGCGCGCGCACCCGAGCGGATCCCCTTTGTGCTCTGAGAAACTAGAACCTAACAGGGACATGGATGGGCGGACAGATTAGAGGTGAATCCGCGGCTAACTGTTCAAAAACAAAGAGGGATTTAGATTCGACTGGTCTCAATCGCAGCGAACCGAACCTAATCCGAGAAGAATAATCCGTCGAAGTAATCTAGGTACTTACATACCACGGAAGAAATCGATCCGCTCCGGCAGAAGTCAAACAGCCACTGGAGCGCAGGGGAGGCGGCGGCGCCGCCGCCCTTCGACGAGATAAGACTTCAGCGGAAGATGAGAGTGAAGGCGATCGAAGGATGGAGGCGGCGGAGAAAATCAGGCCTTGATAGTCGTGGCGGCGCTCGTCGCTGCCGGCGCAGCAGCGTTCGCGGCGGGACTGGGTAGGGGATAGGACAGACGGTGGACCAGAGTCCGTAACTGGCTCGGTCCAGCGGGTTTGGTTCGACCAGCCAACCTTATTCAAAAACGGATTAAACTTTCGCCAACGTGACATAAGAAAATGAAATTAAACTATTTTGCAATTTGGCAAGGAGTATTGAACGTTTTTATTCATAGAGTTGAGAGAGTGCCCGACTTTGATTAACGAAAAATATTATCACACTCTCTAATCTCTATGCTACTTACTATTTAGATATCATGTTTTTTAATCTCTATATTACTCCGTACTTACTATTTAGAAATCGTTTGATTAAGTAAAGTGTCCTAGACTATTAAGAGATGGTTATGTAGGTTCATGAATTCTCAAAGCTATCAGCTAGGTTCCTAAACTATTGTCGGATGATTCTTTAGGTTCACGAATTTTTAAAATAATAATTTAAATTATAATAATCTATTTATATTATGTCACTAGATTCATACTATTTCGGAAGACAAAAATATCTGATCTAACCACGTTAACATAAAGACATATTAGCATGTAGGCCAGTATGATTGAAGAGGCAAGACACCACCACCTAGCAAATTAGTGAAATCGACTATAGGCACTCTCCCTACGGCATTACCCTAATGATGGTACCTCCCCTAGTGCACTCGCCTCTAACTCAAAGTCTCATGGTGCAAGATCGCTCATAGCACTAAGACGGCTCCCCTCCTTTTCCTAACATCAGTTGTCGCGACATCTCTCGCCGATGTCAAATCATGATCATTCAATGTCCGACAACCTCTTTGTCCAGCATAGACGCCTGCACAGCTCGTTCTACCTCATCCACCACCACAAGCAATGGTGTCAGCGATGCTAAGGGTGACAAATTCTGAAGGGGTAGGGATCTAGTTGATATAACATAAATAGATTATGAACCAAAACTGTTACTTTAAAAGTTCATGAATTTAAATGACCATTCAATGATAGTTTATGGACCTATATAATCACTTTAAAAATTTATGAACCTAGATGATAATATATCAATAATTTATAGATCTGAACTATATTTTACTCTTGTTTGATTCGATCAATCATGCATGAATACAACCTACCATCAGGTAGTCATTCAACCTTTTATAGAAGCTCTAACACTCATAGTTCTTTTTCTTCAGTCAACACTTCACCTCTTTCATACATAATGAGTCAACATTGTTGTGCACGATGAGTATACATGTAGTTGCTTTGTGGCTCCAACATTGAAAGATGAATGCTGCTACAGTACTCGTAAAGATTTGAAGATAAAGGACAGTGAAGATGCATCTAGAATCTCCTAGTGGGTTTTGGTATATAATGATGAAAGATTAAAATTATGCTAACAAGTTCATGAAGTAAATGTGCAGATAATCAAAGTTATTATCTAAACCCACATTTGCAAGATGGCTATTACTCCAAAAAAGAAGAAAAGAAAAATGGACTCAAAGCACTTTAAAGAGTAGTTTTTACTTTAATTGAGTCATAGGCATGCCGAACTATAAAGGGGGGTAAACCAATCTTGCTAAGAAGGGAAATTTATGTGCTCAAGCCTACTAAAAAGTTTTATGAAAGTTTAGCCAACCAATACCAAAAAGAACCAATCCATTTTGAGCTAATCAAGGAGTCACAAAAGTTTCGTGGTTCAATCCACGAAAGTTCCGTCATTGCCAAGCTTCTAACCTCAGCCAACCCGAGAGTTACGGAAGTTCCGTGGGCTCCTTCACGGAAGTTCCGTCGTCCTCTGGTTTCTCTACGTTGCAAACCCGAGAGCGACGGAAGTTCCGTGATGACCGTCATGGAAGTTCCGTCGTCTTTGACTCAGTTGAAATCTAACCGCGCAACGGCTCTTTTTAAATTGACGAAAGTTCCGTGGGAAACCACGGAAGTTCCGTCATACATAGAAAAGCTATGTAACGGCTAGTTTTTGGAGAGCCTCTATAAATAGCTTCCCCCTTCTCCCGTGGGAAGGGTTGGACACTTTGGCATTTCACTCATTCTTCAGCTAGAGCTCTCCCCTCTCACTTCTAGACTTGTTCTTGAGATTTCAAATAAAGTGAGAGAGATCCAACCATAAAAAGATTGAATCCATCCACTCAAAAGCTTGAGCACCTCTTTTCCTCCCCATCAAGATTTGATTTGCTTGTTACTCTTGGAGACTTGGTCTCCTAGACAGCTAGGCGTCGCCCTTGAGCTCCCAACTTGTTGTGGTGAGACGAGGACGTTTGTGATGGTGTGATTTGCCTCCGGCGGAAAAGAATCAAGTGAAAAAAGAAATCCGAGCACGATCTTTATGATTGCTTGGCGGGGAAAAGGGTTGAGAGAGACCCGGCCACTTTGTGTGGCTCCTCAACGAGAACGTAGGAACTACTTAGTGTGGTTTCTAAACCTCGGGTTAATTCCTTGTGTCTCTCTTTACATTCCTGTTTTTATCTTTGTGCTTGTGTATTTCATTCCTATCATTGTGGTAGATTCACTTGCTAATTGTGTTGATAGCTATCCATCGAAGAAGCCTAGGTGTGCTTTGCTATAGTTTCACTACTACCAAGTATCATATTACTTTCTCTTAGTTATCCGCATTTAAATAAGTTTTAGAGAAAGGTTTGATGAAGTTCTGTCATTTGACAGAACTTCCGTGGTGACTGAAGTTCCGTCGTTCCTGGCATTTGATCAATACTTAGTGCTTTTTCAGGATTATTTTTAAATTGCCTATCCCCCCCCCCCCCCTCCTTCTAGGCAGCTTTCAATTGGTATCAGAGCCATAATCTTCTACAAGGCTTAAAAGCTTGAATGTTAAACAATGTCAAAGACGGAGGAAGGCGAAAAGCCTGAAGATCTTGCTTTGACAAGCAAAGGAAGTGATTTGCACATGGCCACGCCATTCAACTATGCCGATGTGGCAAATATTCATGGTAGTGAAAGTAGAAGATTGCCTTACTTCGAAGGTAAAGATTTCAGTTGGTACAAGCACCGGATGAAGATGCACCTCATGTCTATTGGTCCACCAATTTGGGAGATTGTGGAAAAAGGGTTCACTTTGGAGGACAAGGATAATCCTACAACCGTGGACCAACTCAACATACATCGCAATGCTCAAGTGGTATCGGCCATTCTCTCTTCCTTGAATCCCAAGGAATATTTAAGAGTAGCCGAAATTGAGAATACCCAGAGACTATGTAAGAAACTTGTATGTGCTCATGAAGGAATGGACGTTGTGAAGAAGTCAAGACTTCAAGTTCTCAAAAATCAATTCAACTTCTTCGTGATGAACAAGGGAGAAGAGCCTCAACAAACTCATGATAGGCTCATGGATATTGTCAATGAGAGAAGATCTTATGAAGACAATATCAAAGATGAAGAGGTCAACTACAAGCTTCTCATGGCTTTTAGGATGTGGAATCCTACTCTTTGCACCATCATTGAAGAGAAAGATGGTTTTGAAACCTTCACGACGGGTGAAGTCATCAGAAGAATCAATGCCCACAAGAGTCGTGATGATGAGGGCAAAAGAGTGAATATGCTCATTGGTGATGAGAGCACAAGCAAGAAAGATTTGGCACTCAAAGCCAAAAGGACTCTAAATGACAATGATGATGAAGAAGAAGATAATGAAGAGTTTGCCTTATTTGTCAAGAAATTTGGCAAATACATGATCAAGAATGGTTTCGCCAAAAGAAGCTTTGACAAGGTAAAAGCTAGAAGAGCAAGTAGAAGATGCTATCAGTGTCATGAACAAGGACACATGATTGCCGATTGTCCTAGGCTAAATGGCAAGGGCAAGAAAAATGAAAAGTACAACAACAAGACCAAGCCCAACAAGAAGCCATACAACAAGGGACAAGATCAAATTGGCCAAGAATACATCTCCGATGATGAGGGTGGCATTGTCAACATTGCCATTGGTCTACCTCCAGCCAAGAAGTCACTCTTCAACAACCTCACCGATGATGAGGATGATGCTCCCCGATGTTTCATGGCCAAGGAAAGCAAGGTAGCTCCTCACACCGATTTTAATCCTTCCTATTATAGTGATGAAGAGGAGGACTTGGTCCCCTTTATGCATGAAATGATTAAAATGATGATAAGCTGCAATGGGAGCTGGACAATCAAGAAAGAATCGTTGACAGATAAGAAGAGTTGCTTGATGAAGAAAGAAGCAAGAACCTTGAGCTCACCAAGCAACTTGAGCAAGAGAAGGAGAAGAACAAGACCTTGACTAAGGAACTTGCAAACGTCAATGAGTCAAGTGAATCAAGCACCTCAACAAGCAAGAAGTATCAAGAAAGGTGCAACTCCTTGCTAGAGGAGAACAAAGCCTTGGTAAAGGCCATTGAAGATCTCAAGATAAACTCTCGCTCATTGTTGACGAAGCTTGAATCCTCTAAAGCTTCAACAAGCAAGGGTTGTGGAAGGTGCCACAACATTGATGTTGATATGATTGCCAAGCAAGATGCAATTATTAAGAAGCTAATCAACCAAGTCAATGAGCTCATTAAGAAGGCTTAAGTGGAGACTACAACAAAAATAGTTGGTGAGCCAAGAGCCTCTCATGACAAGAGAGGATTAGGGTACAACAAGAATGCACCCAAGAAGGGATACAACAAGAGACCCAACTTTGTATCCGAAGGCAAGGGAAAGCAAGTAACACAAGAGAAAATAATTAAGTCAAAGAATGCTTCCCAAGTCAACAAGAACACCAAAACCTCTACCATATCCTTTTATGATTTTGATGCCTCTTATGTGCTAACCCGTAATGCTTATGGTAGAGTGGTTGCTAAGTTTGTTGGGCCATATGATGCAAGGTGAAAGCCTTGTGTATGGGTGTCCAAAGTTCTTGTATCTAGTGTTAAGGGACCCAAACCAACTTGGGTGCTTAAAACACATGTTTGATTTTCCTTGTAGGAATACTCCTCCGGGGGAGCAACATGGGTGCTTGATAGTGGGTGCTTAAATCATATGAATGGAGAGAGATCAATGTTCTCCATACTTGATCATGACAACCTACCAAGTGAAGGCATATTATTTGGAAATGACAACAAAGGAAAGGTAATTGGTCGTGGTCGAATTGTCATCACCCATGACCTTTCAATTGGTAATGCTTATCTTGTGAATGGTCTAGGATACAACTTGATGTCCGTTTCACAACTTTGTGAAATGGGCTATAGTTGTCTCTTTGACTATGATGGCGTGACCGTTTTCAGGAAGAAGGATTCTTCAATAGCTTTCAAAGGGTATTTAGAGTACAAGATCTACCTTGTTGATTTCACCAACAAGGAGGGATCTAACCTAAATGCTTGCTTGGTCGCTAAAACCACCTTGGGTTGGCTATGGCATCGCCGGCTAGCTCATGTTGGGAAGAGGAACCTTTCCAAACTCCTAATAGGAGGTCACATCGCTGGACTAAACGATGTTGCTTTTGAGAAGGACAAAATATGTAGCGTATGTCAAGCCGGAAAGCAAGTTGGTGCGACACATCCATCCAAGACAATGATGACAACGAGAAGACCATTGGAGATGCTACACATGGACCTATTTGGACCGGTTACCTATATAAGCATTGGAGGTAACAAATATGACCTTGTAATTATTGATAATTATTCACGTTTCACTTGGGTATTCTTTTTGAAGGACAAAAGTGAAACACAAGGTATCCTAAAGAGGTTTTTGAGGAGAGCACAAAATAAGTATGAAGTGAAGATCAAGAAGATAACGAGTGACAATGGAACCGAATTCAAGAACACTCAAGTTGAAGAATATCTTGATGAAGAAGGCATCAAACATGAATTCTCCGCCCCATACACTCCACAACAAAATGGTGTAGCCAAAAGAAAGAACCGCACACTCATAGAGATGGTAAGAACAATGCTTGATGAGCACAAGACTCCGGACACTTTTTGGGCCGAAGCCATCAACACTGCATGCCATGCAACAAATAGACTATATCTTCACAAGATTTTGAAGAAAACACCTTATGAGCTTCTCACCGGTAACCTTCCGAATGTTTCATATTTTTATGTTTTTGGGAGCAAATGCTTTATTCTTAACAAGATACCTAGATCCTCTAAGTTTGCTCCTAATACAAATGAAGGTTTTCTACTTGGATATGGAACTAACGTCTATGCATATTGATTCTTTAACAAAGACATCGAAGTTGTTGAAATCACTCGGGATGTATAATTTGATGAATCTAATGGCTCTCAAGTAGAGCAAGTTAATCCAAGTGATGTCGGTGATGAAGCTCCTTGTGAAGCAATAAGAAACATGGCAATAGGTGAGATAAGACCACAAAACCCAAACTCAAGTCAAGATGAACCATCCTCTTCAAAACAAGATGACTCATCTCCACAAGAGCCACATGATGAACAAGATCAAGGAAGTAACCAAGATCATGGTGACGATCATGGTCAAGGCAACAACCAAGATCAAGCTCAAAATAGTGGAGATAGAGACACTCAAGATGACAACATTCAAGAAGAAGAAGAAGAAGATGCATCTAGGCCAATTCATCCCCGAGTCCATCAAAGCATTCAAAAGGATCACCCCGTTGACAACATTCTTGGTGACATCCAAAAGGGGGTAACCACTAGATCCCGAATGGCTACATTTTGTCATCATTACTCGTTCGTTTCCTCTATGGAACCGCTTGGGGTGGAAGAATCACTTCAAGACTCGGATTGGGTGATGTTCATGCAAGAAGAGTTGAACAACTTTGAAAGAAACAAGGTGTGGTCATTGGTGGAAAGACCCAAGCAAAATGTTGTAGGTATAAAATGGGTGTTCCGTAACAAGCAAGATAAGTATGGTGTGGTGGTGAGAAACAAGGCAACACTTGTTGCAAAAGGCTACTCACAAGTAGAAGGTTTGGACTTTGGTGAAACTTATGCACTCGTAGCTAGGCTTGAGTCAATTCGTATTTTACTTGCCTATGCTACTCACCATGGCTTTAAACTTTTTCAAATGGACGTAAAAAGTGCATTTCTTAATGGCCCTATTCAAGAAGAGGTGTATGTGCAACAACCTCCGGGGTTTGAAGACCCAAAGAAACCAAACCACGTGTACAAGCTTCACAAAGCTCTCTACAGCCTCAAGCAAGCTCCATGAGCTTAGTATGAACACCTCAAGGGATATTTGATCAATAAGGGCTTCACAATTGACAAGGCCGATCCTACTCTCTTCACAAGAAAAGTTGATAATGATTTATTTGTGTGGCAAATATATGTCGATGACATTATATTTGGTTCTACTAACCAATCTTTTTGTGATGAGTTTGCCAAGATTATGAATAGGAAATTTGAGATGTCCATGATGGGGGAGTTGAAGTTCTTTCTAGGTTTTCAAGTCAAGCAACTTGAAGAAGGAACATTCATAAGTCAAACCAAGTACACTCAAGACATACTCAAGAAGTTTGACATGGAGAACGCAAAACCAAATAAGACTCCCATGAAGACAAATGGACACCTCGGGCTAGATGTAAGCGATAAGCCTGTGGATCAAAAGGTATATCAATCCATGATTGGCTCTTTTCTTTATCTTTGTGCATCAAGGCCCGATATCATGCTTAGTGTGTGCATGTGTGCAAGATTTCAAAGTGCTCCTAAGGAAAGTCACTTAGTGGCTGTAAAAAGAATTTTGAGATATTTGGTTCACACATCAAACCTAGGATTGTGGTATCCAAAGGGCTCCAAGTTCAAGCTAGTCGGTTATTCCGATGCCGACTACGCCGGATGTAAGGTGGATAGGAAGAGTACCTCCGGAACGTGCCAATTCTTGGGTAGGTCCCTTGTGTCATGGTCATCCAAGAAACAAAATTCCGTTGCCCTATTCACAGCCGAAGCGGAGTATGTCGCAGCCGGGAGTTGTTGTGCTCAACTACTTTGAATGCGGCAAACTTTAAAGGACTTTGGATACACTATAACCAAAGTTCCACTCCTATGTGACAATGAGAGTGCCATCATGATTGCATATAACCCTATTGATCATAATAGGACTAAGCATATAGATATCCGGCACCACTTCTTGAGAGATCATTCTATAAAGGGGGATATTGAGATTAGCTATGTTAGAACCGATAAACAACTGGCGGACATATTTACCAAACCCCTAGATGAGAAGCGGTTTTGTGAACTTAGGAGTGAACTAAATATTCTTGACTCATCCAACTTGGAGTAGAGTCTTGTACTTTGTTTGATGTTGTGCTCATGCAAAATGCCTTGAAAATAAAATTCTTTAAAAATTTCTTAATGTCTTTGCTTTTTCAAAACAAAAATGTTTTAATCAATAGATCATATTATTGAAACATGTGAATATAGTTTTACTTGGTTGATTGCTGCTATTCATAAGTTGAAACAAGTCCTATATTCCCTACCTATCTTGTGCAAAAGTTCAAACTAGTAGAGGATTTCTCTCTATCAAATAGAGAACGACGGAACTTCCGTCACCCGTTGATGTGGAAACTTCTGTGACTTCTCAATCGGGTTGTCTGCCTAAACCCGAGAGCGACAGAACTTCCGTCGCCCAATGACGGAACTTTTGTCACTCTTAGGTTAAAGGGCCTGACGCCCTTCTTCTTCCAAGTCAACCGGTCACTCCTCTATTTCTCTTTCTCTCTCCTCCACTCAAACCCTAGGCGGTGATACCTGGCGATTTAAAGGTTCCACCGACGAAGTTGATCAAAAAGGTGGAGATTTGGCTCCTCCCCCACGGAAGTTCCATAATCTCCATCATTTTTCTTCGTTTTTTGACCTAGGTATGAGTCTTTGAGCTAAATTTTGTTTTGAGGTCAATAGCTCAAATGCCTTCACTCTGCTTGGATAGATTGACTCCTCTAGGGCTAGTCTACCCTCTGTTAGAGGCATTTGCCATGTTGTGGTAGGATCTAGGAGTAGTATTGATTTCGATGCAAATTGCAAGTGACGAAAGTTCTTCCGCATGACGGAACTTCTGTGGGAAATCACGGAACTTCTGTCGTATGCAGTTTAGTGCACTGCTTTTGATCCTCTCTTAAATGTTTGCCTTAACATGTGACTCACCTTGGTAAATTCTTTTGCCAGTGCCAATTCAAGATGGTGAGAGTCAAGCAAGGGGCAATTGCTCAGTTTGAAGGAAGCGACGACGACTCTTCCTCCTCCTCTTCAAGTGAGGAACTTGTGCCCGTCTCTAAGAGGAGGAAGGCCGTTGCAGTTCGGGATCATGGGGCGAGTGGTAAAGGATCTAGCGGGGATGCCCAAACAGTGCATGTACAGCCGGGAGGATCTCTCCCTCCAAGAAGGTCTCTCGATAAAGGCAAGAAGCCAATGAAGGAGAAAAGGCCTGCAAAAACAAAGACACCCTCAAGAGTAGCAAGGACAGACCATGCAGCTGTGGTTACGGGACTCAAGGTCCATGCACCCGTTTATCCCGAAGACTACATCTACAAGGACTACAAGAAAGATCTGGATGCACTCATAGAAAAAAGAAAGCACAACCCTATGTTGCTTGATAAACAAGAGGCCACTGATCCTAGGTTCCACACTTGGTTTCAGCAGGACTACTACATGTCGATGTTCATTGACAAGAACCGGAAGAATAGACTAGCGTCTCACCAATGGATCGACTGGTCTTACATGGAGTCCAAGGAAAACTAGGTGTTTGCTGACATTATTTAGACCTGTAAGGACAGAGGTGTGTATGAGTTGATGGGATTCAACTATGGATGGAATAAGGAAGTGATTTGTCAGTTCTATGTGACTCTCCACCTTGATGGCAAAGGTGTTCTTCATTGGAGGACTCAAGATCAGGGATACTCAGTTTCTGCCTCGAGGTTTGCTTGCTACTTCTTCCAAGGCAGTGATGATCGTTCGAGGGAGCTCATCTCAAATGAGCCTGTGATGAAGGATTCAGACATGGCCTTCATGTACTATGAGCCAAGCAAGATATACTTTGGCTCAACAAATGGTCTTCACAACTACTACTTCACGCTCAACCAGATGCTTAGAGTGACCATCGCACCCAAGGGAGGATATGCTACTGCTATAGTGGAGAGTTCAAGGAATATTCTTGCTAGGTTCAATCCTCAAGCAAACCCCTTCTGTGTCATGGACTTCATCACAAATGAGATCCATCTAGCTTCCATTGACACTAGAAGGAGTCTTCCTTATGCTCCCTATCTTATGAGAATGATTGAGTCTGAGACCAGGATGATCTTTGAGAAGGAGTGTGAGCACCTTCCACTGAGGCCGAGAGTGCAGTCCGAGGTCCGACCCATGTTTGCTCCTCCCAAAGGTGTGTCATCTTCTGAGAGAGCCAGCATCAATCTGTTCTATGCTGAGCAAGCCATAGAGCAAGATGCAGCAACAGCAGCAACAACAGCGGCAGAGACCTCTTCCTTAGTCCAAGACCGGCAGCGCCGTCCATCTTCTCCAATTCTTGCCTTCCTCAAAGGCATCCTCAATGTCTGTTGCTTCAATGCTAAAGAGAACTGGGAAAACAAGAGGAGAATCAAGAAGCAAGTGAGGCGCTACAAGAGGGACCAGCGGGCTCAAGGACATGAGATGTCTCCCGATGGCTCCGAGTGTGAGCCCGATAATGAGCCACCGGTCTTTGCCGACCCTCTTTCAGGCTATGATTGGAATGATATATCTGACGGACCATCTGCAGATCCTCCGCCTCATGAAGTGCCAGAGGAAGATGAAGATGAGGACGAGGGGTCCAAAGAAGACGATGAGTGATTTCATTTCTTCTCTCCCTCTTTCCTTTTTTTTGGTGCGTTGATGCCAAAAGAGGAGAGAAGCGATGAAAAAGGATGAACCTTGTGTGCCTATCTCGCTTGTAATAGGATAGTGATGAACCTATGGACAAGCCTTTCTATTTGCTTTATGTGTGAAAACTATTTATGAACCTTTATTGTAATAACTCTATCGGTTTATGTCATGTGTGGTGCTTGCTTTATTGCTCTTTGTTGATTGTTTGTGTCTAGTGTGTTGATTGCTTATTGCTTTATCACCTTGTTACACACTTGTACACCTTTAGGCACCCCACTCATTGCAAAATATAGGGGGAGCTCCTTCACATGTTTGTGTGATTCATGCATATCTTTAGGGGGAGCTCCGCTATATGTTGCTCTTTGTCTAATTTGATTATCTACTTTATATTCTTTTTAATCTATTGTCATCAATCACCAAAAAGGGGGAGATTGAAGATGCATCTAGGATCCCCTAGTGGGTTTTTGGTGTACGATGACGAAAGATTAAAATTGTGCTAACAAGTTCATGAAGTAAATGTGCAGATAATCAAAGTTATTGTCTAAACCCACATTTGTAAGATGGTTATTACTCCCAAAAAGAAGAAAATGAAAATGAACTCAAAGCACTTCAAAGAGTAGTTTTTACTTTAATTGAGTCATAGGCATACCGAACTATAAAAGGGGGTAAACCAATCTTGCTAAGAAGAGAAATTTATGTGCTCAAGCCTACCAAAAAGTTTTATGAGAGTTTAGCCAACCAATACCAAAAAGAACCAATCCATTTTGAGCTAATCAAGGAGTCACAAAAGTTTCGTGGTTCAATCCACGAAAGTTCCGTCATTGCCAAGCTTCTAACCTCAGCCAACCCGAGAGTTACGGAAGTTCCGTGGGCTCCTTCACGGAAGTTCCGTCGTCCTCTGGTTTCTCTACGTTGCAAACCCGAGAGCGACGGAAGTTCCGTGATGACCGTCATGGAAGTTCCGTCGTCTCTGACTCAGTTAAAATCTAACCGCGCAACGGCTCTTTTTAAATTGACGAAAGTTCCGTGGGAAACCACGGAAGTTCTGTCATACATAGAAAAGCTGTGTAACGGCTAGTTTTTGGAGAGCCTCTATAAATAGCTTCCCCCTTCTCCCGTGGGAAGGGTTGGACACTTTGGCATTTCACTCATTCTTCAGCTAGAGCTCTCCCCTCTCACTTCTAGACTTGTTCTTGAGATTCCAAACAAAGTGAGAGAGATTCAACCACAAAAAGATTGAATCCATCCACTCAAAAGCTTGAACACATCTTTCCCTCCTCATCAAGATTTGATTTACTTGTTACTCTTGAAGACTTGGTCTCTTAGATGGCTAGGCGTCGCCCTTGAGCTCCCAACTTATTATGGTAAGACGGGGACGTTTGTGAAAGTGTGATTCGCCTCCGGAGGAAAAGAATCAAGTGGAGAAAGAAATCCGAGTACGATCTTTGTGATTGCTTGGCGGGAAAAAGGGTTGAGAGAGACCCGACCACTTTGTGTGACTCCTCAACAAGGACGTAGGAACTACTTAGTGTGGTTGCCAAACCTCGGGTTAATTCCTTGTGTCTCTCTTTACATTCCCACTTTTATCTTTGTGCTTGTGTATTTCATTCCTATCATTGTGATAGATTCCCTTCCTAATTATGTTAATAGCTATCCATCAAAGAACCCTAGGTGTGCTTTGCTATAGTTTCACTACTACCAAGTATCGCATTCCTTTTTCTTAGTTATCCGTATTTAAATAAGTTTTAGAGAAAGGTTTGACGAAGTTCTGTCATTTGACAGAACTTCCGTGGTGACGGAAGTTCCGTTGTTCCTAACAGAAGTTCCGTCGTTCCTGACATTTGATCAATACTTAGTGCTTTTTCAGGATTATTTTTAAATTGCCTATTGACCCCTCTCCCTCTAGGCAACTTTCAGACAGACGTTGATACACCAATTTAGAGGATAAGCTCTTTTGCAACTATCCTATGGTTTGGACTCCTTGTCGTACAAATCCTAGGGGTTTTGATATTGATGATTAATATGAAATGTCGTAGAGCTGTGGCTTGGAGTTGATGTGTTAATGCTGAGTTTTAAATACTCAATTTTATAGGAAATGTTTCTTAAATTTCATATTTCCTTGTCACACATAAGTACATAACGAAACGAGTCGGTGTTCTTTTACATCTACCATGATTACAATAATTTATTATCTATTATTTTATTGTATCATTCTGCAATTAAAGGATATCTTAGTGTGACATCTTCTAATTTGTTACATAGTCATCTTTTAGTGAGCAAAGCAAACCTTTTTCAAATCCACATTGATTTGTCGAATTTTAATCATAATATCTAACTACAAAAATAAGACGATAAGATATTGGAGTTGGTTCATTATAATAAAATCTAACTATGTATTTTTTTTAAAAAAGTTCATGTCTTCATCAATAACAAGAAAAATTGGCTGATTCCATAAATCTTATTTTTAGGTAATGGTCGAAATCTAGCCTTTGCTTCAACCGAAGCTATAGCAAAAAAATAAACATTATAATAACTGCAACACCTCCGTCGCCATGAATACTTGAAAGAAAAAACATTAACCATAACTGTTTGAATGATATGATATTAATCACAAATTATACTGCTAAATTTTCATCCATGATCGACAAATAACTGTTTCATCGCCATCCCAATCTTGTAGCATGTAACTCTTATTAGGTCTTTGTCCTTCTCAAGATTCTTTAGTTGCCTCAAGAAGCAAATCCAATGTATTTTTCTATAGAGTACCTGTATTAAATTTTTTATAGAAGATTTATCAAAAACAACTTCATTCCTACTTAGCCATGTAACCCAACATAAAGAGAATGCTCCCACAAGTAGTTGTCATTTTAATTTTCTTCTTATTTCATGAAACCAATTATCAAATATATGCTCCATAATATTAAATAACTGTAATCCAAAGTTATTTGAACTATTTTCAAAAGGAATCTTGCATTATTACAGGTGAAAGAGAAATGCTACAACAACTCAATCCTCCAACCAATGTCCAACCAATACACATGTAATATTTTCTATCTTACATGCTGACATGATTTTATATCGAGTGAACACTGATTAAACAAATTGGATTAGATATATAGCATTGCTCCAGTTGAAAAAAAGTACTGAATAGTTTCATTATATGTATATAAACTACACAATCTACTACCATTCTAATTTTATCTTAGTTAAAACCATCTCTTTATATAAGTATCATATGATTTTTTTAGGGGCATTTTTATTTTCTATAGGATCTGGTTTGATCTCATAAATTTTATGATTAATCGAGCCCAGTCAACATCACAACCTTCATAGAAATAGGACATACGCATGAGAGTACTTATATATTATATATACATGAGCCTATGTTTTCAGAAAAAAAAGTACAATCACACCGGTGATTCTAATTAAACTTTGATAAACAATATGTTGGCATCATAATTTGGCTAGTGATTTATTTCGTAAGCCAAATTATCTATATTTCGCGTGGCAACACAATATAATGAAATGTTGAGGGCAGCTATCAAGCAAGTAATGCCACCTTCGTTCATCTGGAACGAATCTTTTGCTTAGTGAGGTCCCGTCCCGTGTGACCGTGTCTACCACCCCTCTCCGTCGCTATGGCCGCCGCCGCCGCTCGCCGCCTACTGCGTCCGGTCTCCTCCGCCTCCGTATCGAGCACCAGCCGGTTATTCTCCTCCACCGCTTCCCCACCTCCCCACCGCAGCCGCAACACCAACTCACCCGTCGCCTTCGACTGGTCCGACGATGACGCCGACACCTCCTCCGCACCTCCACCCCCGTCGACGGCGAAGAAACCCGACCTGCCTCCCCCTTACGACCCCTTCAGCAAGAAGCCCGCCGTCGCCGAGCCTTCCGATCCGACCAACCTGCAGGAGATCTTCCACCGAATGCGCTCCGAGGGCCTCACCGATTACGCCATCAAGATGTTCGACGGATTGTCCAAGGACGGTCTCACCCACGAGGCGCTGGAGCTCTTCGCCATCATCAAGGACAAGGGCACCATACCCGACGTTGTAGCTCACACCGCCGTCCTCGAAGCCTACACCAGCGCCGGCCCGGCGCACTGGCGCGACGCCGTGCGCACTTACGACCGCATGCTTGCGTCCGGCGTTGCGCCCAACGCGTACACGCTGGCTGTGCTGGTCAAGGGGCTTGCGGCCAGCGACCGTTGCGAGGAGGCCGGCAAGTACCTGTTGGAGATGCTCGACCGCGGGCTGCGGCCGAATGTGGCCACATATCTGGCTGCGTTTGAGGCGTACGTGAGGTTGGAGAAGTTGGAGGAAGGGAAGGTGTTGCTAGAGGCGATGAAGGGAAAGGGCTTTGTGCCGGATGAAGAGTCTGTGCGCAGCGGCACAGTGAAGCGCGGACATGTGTTCCACGGCGTCATGAACCTGCTCTTTGGCAAGTGACGGTGGTACGCTTTACTTCTTCATGTAGCAATAGAGTTGTTTGTTTGGTGGTTGCCTGTGTTAATCGTCAAGACTATTTTGAAGTGAAATTATGTACTGTTGTCCCAAATAGGGTTAGTACGCTTATGATTAGTGTCTGGTTTCTTTATTTTTCTGTTTCTTTTTTGTTATGCGTTGTGGAACTCATTCAATAATTGTCTCACTGTCCTGAAATATGATTTAAGCTCTATAAGAAACATTCCACTTTAATTTTTGGGCATGGACTAGACTTTTCTCAAGAAACTATAAAGCGGCTGCCGGCTGGCAATGCAAGAGACGGATATATGAGTCCTAGAGGTGGTACACATCAAATCTTATTTCTCGAATTATTACACCCTGAAAATGGAAGATCCGAATGGGAAGCCTAACCTAAAGGTTTGAAAACAAATCAGAGTACTTACAGGCACAAGTGTTTTTATGATATCTTGTAGATTTACAGATCTGTACCAATTACATGTTATTTAATGTAGCACCTACATACCTTACTGTTCTATGAAGGCATTTTCTGAATAAGAAGTATCACATGTTTTTGTTGCTATTATCACTCAACCAATATAATCAGTTTTAGATCTGCTTTGTCATGGCATATTCATCTTCTTATTGTGCCCAGTCCATGTCTTACACATAAGTACCTTTTGCTCAGTGTGTTAGTTGGAAGTTTTGGCTTTGACTTGGCTCATTAGCGTTCTAGGATCAGAATCTCTACATCTAAATTTAGTTTATGATTTGGTACTGGCACAGGATCAAAATCTACAGTGTATCATATAATCAATGCTTTTAAAAAACAGAAAAACTAAGTGAGCGGTCAGGTATTGCCTAGCTCTTAAGCGGCGGTCCTAGGTGTTTGTACTTTCGGCCAATAAATATAAAAATATATCAAAATAATGAAAACATTGCATAAGACCACATAATTTTTGAGAAAATAGGGGAAATCACTTTTTTAACAGGTTAGAGTCATATAATAAAAGTTTTATGATCAAGCTTAATATAGCATATAGCAACGAGTCTGCTCTCTGAGAATCATTGAAAACAAACTAACTTTGTGTGTCAATTTCCGCCTTGACATGAAAGACTCTTTTCATAACCTGATGACTGTCGTACCTGGATAGTTCACTTGACATTTCGGCTCAAAGTGATTGACCTTGTTCAAACACGAGCCTAGCCTGGATCCCTGCTTTGCAAAAATTATTAGATTTCCTTGGTTGGAATACTGCGCTTTTCATGGCTTCCTGCATGAGAGAGAAACCTTTTTAGTATGCTATGTTACTAGCAGTGTTCCTAGTAGAGAATGGAGATCCTCAACTCCACTTGTAAGATCAGCACACATCGTTGACTTTTTTTTTTGTAGGATCCAGGTCATTATGTCGTTGTTTTTAAGGGGCTGTTTGGCGTGCCGATAGAAACCTTACCAATTTTTGGCATACCCACAAAATTTGGCTGTGGCTTGGTTCTACTCCAAAAATTGGCGTGCCCACAAAAATTTGGCAACATCAATGAACAGTCAACAGCAACAGCTGGGGCATCGGCAAGCAAAACACTCGCACGCGTTTTGCCATCATTGCCAACGGTGGGAGTGGTGAGGTGGCAGCAGCCCATAAGTTGCACGTATTTCAAGGCTATTAGGTTATCTAACTATAAACAAAAATATATAAAATCGGTCAATCCAATTTAAATTTCATTTGCGCCATGAAACTCCTTGCAATTAAATCTACGAAACAAGATCTCGTTTGCATATGTTTTATAAAAAATAAAAGTTAATGACATGGGAACCCCACATATCGTACACTTAATTGTGAAAGGTGTTGGTAAGGCTGCAATCCAAGCATTCATTTACCAACGAATTGGTGTCGCCCGCGTTTTGGTGTTACCAAGTTTTGGTAAGGCACTTGTTAGTTACAAACCAAACAGGCTCTAAGCTCACAAGTTGTACAACACATAAAAAATCTCTTGTAAATATATATAGTTACCAATTACTGCACATAACGTTTGATGGAAGCCTGTCAGAGTGAGAACGAAGTAATTGAGCAACAAAGTTTGGGAGGGGGTCTCAAATCTAGTTTACATAGGATGGTAGGAGGCGCTGCTGCGTTTAAGGTTCCAAACAATTGATGTGGAGAAACCAGGGTTGTAAGTGCCTCTTATCAGCTTGGTTTTGTTGGGTTTCTGGAATAGGCCAACTGAAATAAATCGAACAGAATTAATACATAAAATGATTTCGAGGTGGCAACCTGTGATGTTAAACTTCATACACTGAGAATTTTGTTTATGGTATATTATAAGTATTTCTGTAGCCTATTAGGTAAGGTAACTGAGTCAACCACGGTATTGTTGGGATGTCATGGATCTAGATGATATACATTCATACTGTAGGCGTTGCTACTCTATTTAGGAATGTGAAACAAAAAGATCATAAAAAGTGACATGGTGTTTGTTCCGAGAATTTAGGATCAGTCTTGGTTTTGAAACAAGGCGCATAAGAAATTTGATCAGAAGACAAAGTTTAGAAATTGATTTATTTGTGAGACCAAATGAGATAAGTTTCATTTATTTATTCTAAGACAAGCTGTTAAAGGCAATAGATAGTTTAATTTTTTTTCCAGGTGCACATTAAATTCCCAACAGGTCACTTGAGTGAAAATAGTAATTATATGATAAATTAATTGTTTTCTTGGCCAAGACTCAAGAATCTATAGTGTTGCATGGAATTTCGTATTGACTTCAAGTAGTCAAGAATATTTCTGTGTGCTTTACTTGATAGGGTAGCAATGATGTTTCTGCATTTTTAAGGTGCAAAAATTAGAGAGAATCACTCAAGCAAATTGAATAACTTGCATACGATATGATAGAACATCACTGTTGTTTTTATTTATGCTAAATACTGTTACTTCGAGTAGCTAAATTTAAATACTATAAAAAATAGCAATACTGGATGGATACATGTCTATGATAACATGTCTAAACACAAGCTACAAAATGTCAACTTTTTGTTAGTACTCTGATAATATTATGATATGTTCTGTATTGCCCGTAGACAGTAAATTTGGCCTTTATATATAATGAAGTTATATTTACATTAGTTTTTTTTTCTTTCAAATGTTTAATCTCTGTTGGTCTCAAATATGAAAATTTAGATGAAATGCATACTTTTAAATGTACACACTCTAGTATGAATTATAGAGTAATGATGTAATTTTGATATACTAGCAACACTGTTCTGAGCTGTCCGTGTAAGATTAGGGGTTCTTTGCTTTGTATTAAAAAAAGGGGCATCCCATAAACTACTCTGGTATGAATTATAGAGTAATGACGTAATTTTGATATACTAGCAAAGCAACACTGTTCTGAGCTGTCCGTGTAAGATTAGGGATTCTTTGCTTTGTATTAAAAAAGAGGGGCATCCCATAAACTACTCAAGCAAACTATTGCTCGAGAAAATAGACGCTGAGCAAATGATAATCTGCCCTCTTGGTATTCGTGGAACAATATGCATGGATTATTGTGTATTATTCCTACTTTATTAAAATAAACTTGGTACTCATTGTACTTGTGCTTGAAACACTTTCTAAATTTTGTTTCAAATACTTACAGGACAACTGGCATGATTTAGCACACTGGAAACAGAAGAAAATATTTAGGACAACAGGAGGCGCATTATATAACTATTTAAGTTGGATGATGGAAGAAATTGGAACACCTATAGAGGTTAGGTCATGCTCGATCATTGAAAGATACCCTGCAATTCTTGCAACAATTGTTGTTGTAGGAGTGCTTTCATAGTATAATGCGGATTTGCTTCCTTCATCCTGGAGGCAACATGCCGATGTCACAAAATTTAGTACACCTGCTGTTTACCATGATTTCTCCAGCCTGTTCCAGTGACAATCAAGCCTCGTCCTCCCACCTCGCACTCCTACCCGCTCCTAACCAACCCCGCGCTCCTAACAGAAACACAATGTGCCTGGATGAAGCTGAGGACAATGATCCTTTCTCCTTGCCCAAGGTGCGACTTCTGTGCTTCTTGGTACTTACTCACCTGTTGTGCTGTTATTATTATGTCTGACACATTGGGGCTATGTCTGTGTTAGCAATAGGATCCTGATCACGTGCTTTTTCTGATAATGAACAAAACATCGAAAGTTATTTGTTACTACACAGCTCAGTTTCACCCCTTTCCCGACTGTTTTTGTGGTCATAGCGGTTCTGCCACTATGCATCAGTGTATAAGTATTGTGCATTGCTTTATGACTATATTGTTGCTCATCCTCCATAAGAAACACAAGATACCAGTAAGAAATTGATTCGATCAATGCATATACACTGCACGGCCGATCTTCGATTGCTGCAGTGATATGCTGGGAAGGGAGCTGTACACTGCACATCAATGCGATTCAGCGATTGTGACTGCACGTGCGGCTCTTGACGTGTGAGAGGAGGTACGGGCTATCGCCACTAATGAACTTGGAATTAGGATCAACGTTCCTCATGTCATTTTCTTCTGACTCTACTAGTTTCTTGGAGCATCGCTCGTGCTGTCATGCAATTTTGAAGACAGATTGTAATATCTTTTTGTTTTATTTTAAAAAATAAAGAGACTGATTGTAACATCAAAATATCTATACAAGTTTGCAGAACACCTGTAAGAAACGAGACAGACATTAATTGTTCTAGTCAGATCATATCCTGAGATGTTTTTCCAAGTAAAGCTAGGCAAATCGTAGCTTGATCGTACAGAACAAGCATAGCGCTTTCAAAGTAAGCCCCGGTAGGGCCAGAATCCATGTATACCAGCATGTAGCCCTTGTTTTACGGCCGGTGAACGGTTGAGTCTTCGGCCGGAGTGAACGCTTGGGACGGCATCCACCATGTGGGATGTGTGACCTATTTGTTGTAAATTTTGAACGTGTGGTTGTTGCGTCTCAAATCAATCAACATGAGGAGCGATCCTCAATTAGCAATGGTTACCTAAATATAACTCCTCCATGCACACTAATGATTCTTGATCCAGAATGACTAAGAGATTCCAGCTTGATTCTAAATCATTCAATTTGTCTCTCTACTCTATACCTCTCCCATCCACTATGTGCTGTCCAAATGCACCACCATCTCCCATGAGAATGCCACATAGTATATCCTGTCTAAAAATACTTGCATGCAACAAATAGGTCAGTGCATGCAGCACACTAACATAACCCTGTCTGCCCTCCTCTCCATCGCTTTTTCCTTCCCCTGTTGCGGTGGTAGGCTAGAGAGGACGGCCAGGGAGGAAAGGAGGGATATACGATGGCCGAGGCGGCGGCCTTGAAGCCGATGAAGGCGACGTCGGACGGCATCTTCCAGGGGGAGAACCCATTGAATTCGGCGCTGCCGCTGGCGATCCTACAGATATGCGTCGTCATCGTGCTCACCCGTGTGCTGGCCTTCCTCCTCCGCCCGCTGCGGCAGCCGCGCGTCATCGCCGAGATCATCGTGAGTTCTCTAACAATCTCGTCTTCATTGATTGGTTGTTCGTTCCTGCTTGGCTCGATCGATTGATTTCGTTAAATCGCCCTGCTTCGATGATTATATAGGGTGGCATTCTTCTTGGCCCGTCGGCAATCGGCCGCAGCAGCGCGTTCCTCAACACGGTGTTCCCCAAGCAGAGCCTGACGGTGCTGGACACGCTGGCCAACATCGGCCTCATCTACTTCCTCTTCCTGGTCGGCCTGGAGCTGGACCTCCGTGCCATCCGCCGCACCGGCAGCACCGCCCTGGTCATCGCCGTCGCTGGGATCTCCCTGCCCTTCATCATGGGGATCGGCACCTCCGTCGTCCTCCAGCACACCGTCAACCGTGGCGTGGCCACGGGGCCGTTCCTCGTCTTCATGGGCGTCGCACTCTCCATCACGGCGTTCCCCGTCCTGGCGCGCATCCTGGCCGAGCTGAAGCTGCTCACTACCGACATGGGGCGCATGGCGATGTCGGCAGCCGCGGTCAACGACATTGCTGCGTGGATACTTCTGGCGCTCGCCATCGCGTTGTCGGGCACCGGCTCGCCTCTTGTCTCGCTATGGGTGCTGCTGACCGGAGCCGCCTTCGTCCTCGGGGCCTTCTTCTTGCTTCGTCCGGTGCTCGCGTGGATGGCACGCCGATCCCCTGAGGGCGAGCCCGTGAAGGAGCTGTACATCTGCGCGACTCTAACCATCGTGCTTGCCGCGGGTTTCGCCACGGACACCATCGGCATACACGCGCTCTTCGGCGCGTTCATCGTGGGCATCATCGTGCCCAAGGACGGGCCCTTCGCGGGCGTCCTCCTGGAGAAGGTGGAGGACCTCATCTCCGGCCTGTTCCTGCCGCTCTACTTCGTGTCCAGCGGCCTCAAGACGAACGTGATGAGCATCAGGGGCGGCGAGTCGTGGGCGCTCCTGGCGCTGGTGGTGGGCACCGCGTGCATCGGCAAGATCGGCGGCACGGTGATCGCGTCGCTCATCGTGCGCGTGCCGCTGCGCGAGGCGGTCACGCTGGGCTTTTTGATGAACACCAAGGGGCTCGTGGAGCTCATCGTGCTCAACATCGGCAAGGACCGGCACGTGCTCAACGACGAGACGTTCGCCATCCTTGTGCTGATGGCGCTCATCACCACCTTCCTGACGACGCCCGTGGTGATGGCCATCTACAAGCCCGCAAGGCGCGGGGCGCCGTACAAGAACCGCGCGGTGCAGCGCGGCAACCCGGAGGACGAGCTCCGCATGCTGGCGTGCTTCCACAGCACGCGCAACATCCCCACCATGATCAACCTCATGGAGTCGTCGCGGGGCACGCGGAAGCGGGGCATCGCCGTCTACGCCATGCACCTCGTGGAGCTCTCGGAGCGGTCCTCGGCCATCTCCATGGTCCATAAGGCGCGGCGCAACGGCATGCCGTTCTGGAACAAGCGGCGCAACGGGGACGGAGACGGCGACCAGCTCGTGGTGGCCTTCGAGACGTACCAGCAGCTGAGCCGCGTGTCCATCCGCGCCATGACGGCCATCTCCGACCTGCACACCATCCACGAGGACATCGTCACCAGCGCGCACCAGAAGCGGGCGGCACTCATCGTGCTCCCCTTCCACAAGCTGCACCAGATGGACGGCCACATGGAGTCTCTGGGTGATCAGTACCAGCACATCAACCAGCGCGTGCTCCACCACGCGCCCTGCTCCGTGGCCATCCTCGTCGACCGAGGCCTGGGCGGCGCGGCGCAGGTGGCTGCAAGCGACGTGTCCTACTCCATCGCCGTCGTCTTCTTCGGCGGACGCGATGACCGGGAGGCCCTGTCCTATGGCATGCGCATGGTGGAGCACCCTGGCATCGCCCTCCACGTTCTACGCTTCTGCTTGCAACCATCATCATCAGGCTCGTCCAGCAACAACAGTAGGAGCGACGACGACGACGCGTTATTCCTCGGCGAATTTCGTGCCAAGGTGGCCGACGGCAACGGGTCTGTCAAGTATGAGGAGAAGGCTGTCGTTGGTGGGAATAAGGCGGACATCGTCGAGGCGATGAAGGCAGCAGGGCGGTGCAACCTATTCCTGGTGGGCCAAGGGACGCCCTGCGTGCCACTGTCTGATGACCGGAGCACGGACTGCCCGGAGCTCGGCCCGGTCGGGAGCTACCTGGCGCTGCCGGAGTTCTCCACGGTGGCATCCGTCCTGGTCATGAAACAGTATGACCCGACGGCGAAGCACTATGATCTCGTCGAGGAGGTGGCTGAAGTTGCGGTGGAGGTCGACACGCCGGGTCCCACCACCACGAAGGGCGCGGGCACGATGAGCTTTCGTGACGACTGATGATGCGCGCCTCTACCCGTGCCGTGCGTGGTTAAACAGAGTGTAACGACCAAATATATATACAGCATGACTAATACATATGGTAAATCTGACAGAGGTGTAATTCGGAGTAGATAGTGGGTGTGCATTTAATTTCGTTGTTTGAGTATGGGTTCGGACAGCCGGTACGTTGCAAAGGATATATACACAGTAGAAGCAACCCAACTAGAAGACCTTCTCAAAGATGTCACTGACAATCGTATTTGTGGGTTATGTGGTATGTTCATCACCATGGTCTTTCCCATATAACTGTACGTATGAGATACTCCATTAAAATTGTTCATGAAAAGTTGCAGATAGTTTCGGACAAAATGTGACAACTGACAAATTAATGTTCCCAAGACTTTTATGCAAGTCTGAGTTTTTAGTGAATGCCTTTGTTTTTTCCTTTTAGACCTTGTAGCCAAAATTCATAATCATTTTAACTTGGACAACTATTTCAGGCATGATTGACCCTTTTAGAGCGTGTGAATCTGTGGACAGCATGGATGGATGCTGCAATGTTTCATGAAGCATAGCAATTACATAAATGGTTGATTTAATGTGGTAGTGAATCAAGTGGAATGTATGAAACAGGTGAATCAGCTATAGTCATCATGTTGGCCAAAATGCATCAACATAAATCAAAGTTAACATTTTTTCATACTTTTCTCTCTTAATGAAATGATACACACCTCTTCTGAAAATCATTTAATTAAGAAATAAAGGGGGAAACAAAGAAAGTTTTCAGTAGTGGAACACTCTAGGTGTGTGGCTTTATAGCCTTATTATCAAGTTGTGTCTAACTCTACAGCAACCCAGTACGGCTATAGAACATTCTTTAGACCCACAAATCCAACTTAATTAGACAAATATAAATTTTGGTACGGTACCTACACATCCGTCATTCTTCCTAGCTTTGCCCTGGTCTAATTTCCCTGTTGGATACAAAACTTTTCTCTGTGTATGAAGTTGGTCCTCCGTTTCTTTAAATATGGCAGTAGTTACTTCAATACTCCATTTTCTTATCAGATCAGATGAAAAAGAAGAACAAGATGCTATATATATATATATATATATATATATATATATATATATATATATATATATATATATATATATATATATATATATATATATATATGTACAGATATAGACACTCAAGAAAGGATCTGAAAATTATAATTGACGTGGCTACTAACAGCTTGTCAAATGAATATATGTGTCTTACAATATTTACTGCACTGATTACTTAGAGGGCTCCGTGCTCCCAAGCCGCTGACTAAGTAGTACAATATTGCAGTATTACAGGCAGGATCACACAGACCAACAAATTAGGACAAAAAAGAAAAAGAAGAATTCAAAAAGAGTGCATCGCCTATATCTACGTCGACGATGTACTGCAAAGCGGACACCGTTAATCACTCGCCGTAGGGCTCATAGCAGTAAGTCACAGTATATTATATACTATAGTTGCATATCTTGTTGCTCGCTGGTGGACTATATTCACCTAGTAGAAGTTCGCCCAAGTTGAGTAGGTGGCGCCAAAGTACCAGTTCCACGGGGCGACATTGTTGGCTGTGACGACCCGGCCATCGTCAGTCTTCACCATGAAGGACAGGCTCTGGCCATTGAGGTATGCGTTGCTCTGCCAGTTGGCGCCCCAGTTCCTGCTCATTGCCAGCCAGTTGGTCAATGACCCCTTGATCCACATCTGCGACACAACTCCGCTGCCGCCGACATTCATCACGGTCACAAGCTCGAAGTAGCTTCGACCATTTATGGTGAATCTGATGCCCCCATTCTTCTTGCACGATACCCTGCGGGCAGTCACAATTGTTATCACTTATCAGTAATCACACAGTGGTGTAACCAAGATCTATATGTCATAGAGCTACTACGTTTTGTTCATCGTATTTGTATGGATCTTGGGGGATTCTTAATTTACCTCTTGTAGTTCACCGGGACTATGCCGGCTTGGTAGACGGCGATGCTCGTCCACGCAGGCTGCGACATGTCGAAATGGAGGCGCGGCGGGTTGCACCAGCCACCATTGTTGCTGGGGAGCGCGTAGTTGGGTGGGCAGAAGTTGGTGGCCGAGATAGTGACCGATGTACCGGGCTTGCACCACTTTGTCTTGCTAGTGTCACAGACGATGGTGTAGCAGGCACCGCACATTGCGCCGTCGTTGAAAAGCGCCGAGCTCAGCGCAGCGTTGTTGATCCCGTACCCGGAGTTGTAGAGGTTGCCATACCCGCACGCGCCGCCTGAACAAACAGACCCGTCATTTTGGTTAGATTGAATCATGGATAAAACTCTGAACGACGGAACAACAAGATACTGAAGTGGAGGTGAAGGAACAAACCCATTGTGCCGGAACCATCGCTTCCACCGTAGAATGTCGCCGTCGCAGGCGTCCACCAGTACTGGGCGTCTACTGTGTGCGCCAATCTGCACAGCAATGTAAGGAGCACTACCAAAGCTACTGGTCTCGCCATTTGGATATATGAGCTGCTAGGTTGGGAGAAAAGGAACTCTTATGTGCTTCTGGCTGGTGTTCTTCTGGTGCAGTCCTTGAACCTGGAATTTATAGTAATGATGAGCCTGCGACTGTTACAGTGGCAGTTAGTATTTTAGTGTATGGTTCCTTAATTTCTGATGCTAATACTAGAACAGCGGTTTCAGTCTGATGCAGGGTTCGTTCTTTGACTTTGACACACGGCAAGTTTTCAAACTAATATAAAACAAATTTCTGACGTGTTGTCCATGTTCATGATGCTGTAAGAAATTTCTTTCGTCTGCAGAATTTCAAGCGTCCATGTGCCCTAACTTAGATTCCCACTGAGCCAGACTTCCGAGCATGTGAAGGAATCGTTTGGGCCCAAATTTTCAACCAGGAACCACGGAAATAAAATTATATCCACTTAAATTAACTCTACACATCCGATCTTAGTCGGTGGAAATTAAGTGAAATGCAGTGAGAGTGAGTATAAATTTTGCACATCAAATTCCAGACATGCATTGCCTCACGCATGACAACAAGCATACACACGGTATAGTGAATTCGGAACATATTAGATAGTTCCCGTCTGTATCAGTGATCAAAAGCATCAGACGACGTACCTCGAGAAAAGAGTATCATGCAGGTTTTTCTATCTATTTTTTGTCCTTTTCATTTCTCAAGTGCATTTCAAAAATGAAAAATTTTACAGCCATGTCTAATATGTCTGCCTACGCCGTCGCTGTTAGTCAAGTTCGACGCTGTGACCTCAGATTGTCTATGCTTGTAGGTTGCTAGTCTAGCACCTACGAGGGGTATGTTCCGCAAGAAAGCTTTACTCAATTCTTCCTCATCACCTCGACGTACATCAACCGTACCTTACGGCCGGACGGATAAATTCCATTGATTCCGAAGCCACATTCTTGACTCCAAATCTGCTCCAAGTCAACCAATTCATTCGTACCGCTCCATATATCTTCCAATGTGCTACGAAGTCGTGATTAGTTAAGTGCAACATGTGGAGCCCGCAAACTAAGGGTTTTGAACGTGATAACATGGAGAATTTACGGCCATTCTACTACTTTGGAATGCATTGCAATCATTATAAGACTTAAAAATGGCGCAACGCGTATTCGAGGAGTGCTGACAGATAGTTTGGATCTAGAGATCGGTAAGTACGGTAGTTAAGATTCCATCGCCATGTTGGGATTAATATTTGTTCTCTAATCTCTGTTGCTTCTCGATCTGCATTAGTTGGACTTACATGAGCAACGCACATGCTTCTGAGATAAGCTCTCAAGACCTCTAGTTTTTGTCCCGACCACGTGTGTCGACCTGAAAAGGAAGCTTAACATGTTTAGTTACGCATCCCATATGATACAAGTTGCAAAGGGCCATTTTTGTGCTAAACATACTATTTGACTCAATATTTTGTATAGTCTAGAGAAACTTACCTTTTTTGAAAAAGCTTAAGTGAGTGGATTCCTCAATTAGCCTACCAAAAAGAGTGATTTCGTGGTTTTATTTGTCCGAGAAGACACGATAATAGGTGCTTTGTTTTCACACTGAGAAAAAGAAATCAGCCAGTGCCCATATTAGACAATATTTTTGTAATTTGTTTGTTTATGAAACCTTTGTATCCTTCCGCCGTGTTTAGCAGATCATTGCCTAGATAGCGAGAGGGACAGATGGCTGGATCTAAACCTACATTAAAAACAAAGATCATTAATTCGTGCACTACTTAGTAAACAACCTTTTTTTGTTCTGCAATTATAGCAGCACCTGACGGGGTCCTAAATTGTGAGCTGTCACTGCACAGATCGCGTTCATACAGGCTGTGACATTCATGCGATACTGTGGTGTTTGAACAGGTATATAACGAGTTATCTCTTATCAGGTCAGAGGGTTTATCTACACCAGTTGGCCCAATGGCCAACTGGGCCCTTGAATTCGAGCCCTGATCAGGGCCATCTCAGCCCAGGAGGGTGGTGGGCCCCGCCATGCAGCTTATAAAGAGGAGGTGGGGTTCGGACCATGAGGTTGGCTAGCACAATGTTTTCCCATGTCTAAACCTAATCCGAGCCAGAGGAAGGCTGTCTTGTCGACTGGAGCTCATCGTCGTCCACAACACAACATCACCATCACCTCATCACCGGAGCCATGTCCGTCAACAACAAGGAACAAAAAGGTAGGCCCATCTATAACATCCCTCCACACTCGATCTACACCTAGAGATTCTAGAGCAGTCTAACAATGGTATCCAGAGCATTGGCCTGGTATGTAGATCAGAGATGGGGAGAAGAAACAAAAAATAAACCCTAACCCTAGATCTAAAGAGGAAGGACGGAGGGTGGGGAGGAACCCTACACGGGTATCACCTACCGCTGTCAAACTGCTAGCGTCGACGCTGGGGAAGCACCTCGCCGCCGCACGGGGGAAAGAGTCGAGCCGGGTCACCATGTGAGCTCAGGATGAGGGCACCATCGCGAAAACGATTGATGACGGCGCGCTCTCCCTCACGGGGAACGTGCTCACCGAAGAGGGAAACCGCAACGACACCACCACCCTCCTCTGGGCTGCCTTGGGCGTCCACCACTCTTTGGATCTCTTTGAGAGGAGGCTGAGGGGAAGGGGAAAGAAGAAAGAAAAGAGGGACGTCGGCGAGGCCCTGCTTTGCGCAGCCATCAGCCGTCGATTCCATCCGCCTCTGCACTGATGCGGTGCACAAGGCACGGAAAAGGCCTGCCACTGCCGCTGCGGTGCAAGAGAAGCGAGGAGGAAGGAAAATTAAGCTAGGGTTTTCATGGGAGCGCAGGCCAGCAGCGTTTTGTTCCGCTGAAAGCGCCAGCCAGCCGTCGAACCTCAATCTACGGCAATGGACGGCCGAGAGCAGTCGATGCCACGCTGGGCACTTCCACCCCAGGCGAGATAAGGCGCCAGACCAGTTTGGTGGCCCGACCATTGGCTGCTGGGCTGCAGGCCCATGTGTAGCATGGCCGCGTGAGAGCGGGCCTGAAAGTTGCGTAGAAGGGGGGGAGGGGTGAATAGGCAATCTAAAAAATTATTCTAAAGTCGGCTCTTAAAACAGAGTGAAACAAACAACGATGTAACTTCCGTCACCACGGAAGTTCTATCAATCGACAGAAGTTCCTTGTTCTTGAGTTGATAACTAATTGAAATACAGAAATAAGAAGGGGACAAGGAATCTACTTGAATGAAGGAGTTGCTAGCTCAGTGTAGTTCTCAAGTCCTACAAGAATTAGTAACTAATACAACGCACAAGTAAATCGAGCACAAATGATACCATGAAATAAGCAAGCTCAATAATAAAGACAAGTGCAAGAATAATAAGAGAGACACAAGGATTTTTACCGAGGTTTGGTAGCGACACTAAGTAGCTCCTACTTCCTTGTTGAGGGGCCAAACTAAGTAGCCGGGTCTCTCTCAACCCTTGTCCTCGCCAAGCAACCACTAAGATCGAGCTTGGGTTCTCTTCTTCACTTGATTTGTTTCCTCCCGAGGTGAATCAAACCTTTACAAACATCTCTGTCTCACCATAATACTCCCATAATACTTGGCAGCTCAAGGGCGATGCCTAGCCGTCTAGGAGACCACGTCTCCAAGAGTAACAAGTAATACAAATTTTGTTTGGGGAGTAAAAAAGTGTGCTCAATCTTTTGAGTGGATGGATAGAAGCTTTTCTTGGTTGGATCTCTCTCACAAGGGATGTAACTCTCAAAAACAAGTGCAAGAGTAAGAGAGGGGAGCTAAAGCTGAAAGTAGAGTGGAATACTTGAATGTCCAACCTTTTCCATAGGCAAATGGAAAGTTATATATAGAGAAGCTCCAAAAACTAGCCGTTGGAGTGTAATCTTGGCATTGACGGAACTTCCGTGATGAGCCATGGAAGTTCTTTCATTTCAAAAAGAGCCATTGTGCGGGCTAGGTTTCCACTATGACAAGGGATGACAGAACTTCCGTAACTCTCTAGTTGCAAGGTCACTAGGATTTGCAGTGATGGAACTTCCGTCAAAAGCTGACTAAACTTTCGTAACTCCCTAATTGGCTTAGAAGAGTTGGCTCTTTTGGTTGCTTTTTGTGTTTAATTTTTTCTTAAAGCTTTGGTTTTGCTTAAGCACAATAATTCCCTAGTAGCAAGATTGTTTACTACTCTTATTAGTTCGACATTCCTATGACTCAATAAAATAAATGAAAACTATTCTTCGAAGCTTCTTTTGAGTCCATTCTTTTTTTCTTTGTTTGAGGGGTGAACCATCTCACGATGTGAGTCAATAATAATCTTTTGATATTTTTCATAATTTCTTCATACACATGTCAGTACATTTTTAATCTTTAGGCATCACTCACCAAAACCTACTAAGGGATCCTAGATGCATCTTCAGGGCCGAAAGGTCACGTTCTGGGCCGTTCCGAGCCAACTGAACTATAGAATTTTGCATGTTTTTTTTTGTATTTTCAGGAGCACTTTTTGAATGTATTTTGTATAGTTTTGACCTCTATTCAATTTGAACCAATGAGATAATTGTTTAGAGAATAGAAAATTAAAGAAATGCTTCTGAACACTACTATTTTTCATGAATTTTATTCATGTTTCCACCATGGAAGATTAAATTGTTACTGCTCCATTCAAATTTGAACCAACAGGATCATTTGTTTTGAGAGTAGTAAAGTACACAGTGATGCTTCTGAATAGAATATTTTAAAATTTTCTACTGGAAAGTAATGTTTTCATCCTCTAATTAAAATAGAACCTATGGGAAAATTTAAATAGAGGAAAATAAAGATATTTGTTTAAGTTAAATTATGATATTGTTATTTTCTGACCAACATTGATGATAACAATTATAATTCCATGATTCTTATAGTTAAATATTTAAATATTGATAAATTTTGTATCAAAGTGACCAATTTTCAGAGATTTTGATAATAATAAAGAATTGGTCTAGAGAAATTGTTTTCATGTTTTCGCTGCAACAAAGTTGATGATTATTATTATTTTTTTAGTAAAGTTGTTTAACAGAAACATTGTCACATTATATATGAGTTATATGCATTGATTCTATTTCTGTCCAATGGTGATTTAGAATTGATGTAGAAGAATGATGTTTTATTCTATTTCTATTCAACGGTGATTCAGAATATAAAAGAAAGGTTTAAAAGTTTAATGTGTATGTCTTTATCCAGACCAACGTTGGGTTATTTTGATGCTCATCATTGTTGATTATTGGTTAATTTTCTAAAAAAAAAAGGATCTTCATGTTTTGATTCCTCCGTACTTGTGACTCAAAAGATGACAAGGAAAGAAGAACACTGCAAGAGGGACTATGTTCTCCTTAAAGAATGACTTCAAAAGAAAAGAATTCTCAAATATTTATCCAAGAAAAGAGATGGATCATTGAGATTCTTGAGAAATGTCTTTCATGTACTCTCTATGATGAAGGATTTATTTTCATTTTCAGTCATCATGATTTCATATGTGACAACCAACATGCATGTTTAATTTGACCAACGTCAGATTAGGCATGTGTCTCAAAGAGTATCCAGATTTATTTCTGAATTTGATGATTGAATATGTAGTGAAAAGAGCCAATTTTGGCATTCATATGTCATATCCATTCCAGGGAATTACTTGCATGGCAGGAAAATGTTATGATAATACCCACATGGCGGGGTAAAGTTAGCACAATATTTATGTCAGAATTATCCCATGTGATAGGAGAAAGATGTGATGACCAATGTGCTTTTAATGTATCTCACTCTAGGAGAAAAGTATGGAGTGACTCTTATGCTTTCCTTATATGGGCCATGCACTTTTATGTGTATAATCACTAAGCACTCATTGAGCCTAAAGAGAATAAAAGTTACAATGAACTATGCAAGTGTGACTTGCAAAAGGACTATTGATAAAGAACACAATTGAATTTTTGAAAAAGAATGAGGAAAAGATACTCCCATACGACTTAATAGATAACGTCATTTCACATGAAGTAATCAGGTGAATGAAGTAGAAAATCAAAGTTTCCTTAATTCATAATAGTTCTGAATGGTTTTTTAAATTATGGTAGAAAAGTTCTTGACACATTTTGAGGTGGAGAAAGAACTATGAGATAAATTGATAAAACTCCCCTATACTTCAAATAATGTAATGCATATTATACATCTAAAGTGATCTATAAATGATGAATATAATCATCGGAGGAGTACGACAATCATAATAATGATATCCATAAAGTAAAGGAATAGCTAAATTAAGGAATAACTAAATTCCTGGACTTTACAAGTCTGAATAGGAAGATAGAAATGTGCCCAAGATGTAACAGAACAAACCCAAATAAGAACGTTTGAAGATACACTCTCTATAAGAGATTGGATGATCTGAGGGAGCCATTTTGTTGGCTGACGAGATAAAGCAAAGTCTTTTGTTTGAAACGAGACACATTGTCTTCTTGGAATACGAGAGTAATCTGGGAAAGGTATATAGATACCAAATAAGGATCTTGTGATATAGGGCCCTGTAGAATCTATTGCCTCTTGGCAATGAAAGACTATAGAATTAATTGCCTCTTGGTAGTACAATGCAACAACATCCCATATGAAATCCAGATGTTTTGGATTTAGAAGATATTCCTAATAGAGTCAAAACAGTAGGTAGTTATGTGTATACAATATTAAATATGACTCCAAAAGGAATGCATATCCTCAATGAAGTCAAAACAGTAGGTCGTTATGGGTGTACAATATTAAATGTGACTTCAAAGGAATATAGATAGCCATTAAGCGCCACTTGTGACAAATGGAATATATGGTAAAAGGTTTTACATAAAAGAAGAGACACATTATAATGAGACATTTTCTCAAGTATTGTGTGAGAATTCCTTCATAATTATAATGGTATTAATGGCACACCATGATCTGAGTTACATCAGATGAAAGTAAAGGCAATATTCTCAAAAAGGATTTGTATGAAGACGATTACATGACACAACCTTAAGTTTTTGTCGTGAAAGTAAAAGAATATAAGAGATGCTGCCTGAAGAAATCATTTATAGACTAGAGCAAGTATCTAGATAGTAGTTTTTAAAGTTAAGAGAATCTATTGTTATTTTTAGTTAAAGAAAATGAGAGGACAATTGTATTTGTGCAAAGTTATAGAATGGGAGATTCATTCCTGGCCCTGTACATGTGGATGACATCCTACTTGCTAGAGGTGATATCAAGGAGAAGAGAAGTTATTGTCCTCAAAGTTTAAAAGAATGTTCTCAACAGAATGTCTCTCGTTATAAGGATCGACATTCACCGAGAAAGAAGAAAATGAGGTATTAGGAAAAATCACGTAGACATGCCAAGAAAGAAATCCAAAGAAATAGAGTATGGATGGAAAAAACCTACACCTGTCTTTATAGTCAAGGGTAATTAGTTTGGAAACTTTAATGTCCCAAGAACCAATATGACATAGATCAAAAGGATATCATGTCATATGCCTCAGCTATTGGAAGCTTAATAATTGCAAAAGTAAAACATTATCTTGACACAATTTACGTATCCGTGTTGTTGTGGTAATGTCCAATCCAAAAATAGATCACTGGAATAAAGTCAAAGATATCGACCTCATGATAAAAGATACAAGTACTCTCAAAAGATTGTGAGTACAAAGATAAAACTTGTGAAATTATAGCGAAATTCACATTTGTCGCTAACTTTCACACTTGGAGTTTTTCTGTGATAAAGCACCAAATAATAAAACAATTACCATCAAATATGATGTAAAGACATGATATAGCATAATATGAGGCTGAGGGACTGATAAAAATGGTAAAGGAAACCTACACTCAGAGTTGATAATGGTTGACAGCAGTGATAACCATTTAAGTATTTCACTCCTTTGACAACGAGTCAAGTGTGGTGCCAAAAACATTGACACAAAGTTATGCTTAACAAAGGAGAAAATCCGGAATCATGTTGAAATGCATTGAGGAAAAATATAACAGGCAAGTGCTTGTGGATTCACATATTAAAGTCTTACCACCCAATGTGTTTGGATAACACACAATCGACATGGGTTCATGGTATAGCCTATGACTTCCAGACAATAAAAGACCTGAAAGAAATAGAATTTGTTTCAAAAACAAAAGGTGCATAATAGCTGTTGATTCTATTGACGATTGACGATGACGATGACACCTCTCTACACATTAATTTGTGATGTAATGAGTACTTTGAAAAGTGTTATTTCAAAATATGAAGTTAAAAGTTTGAAAGATGAGATCAAGGGGAGAATGTTAGGTTGATTTCCACCAGTTAGTCAACTGGGCCCTTGAACTCAAGCCCTGATCGGGGGCATATCAGCCTAGGAGGCTAGTGGGCCCCGTCGCATAGCCTATGAAGAGGATGTGGGGTCGGACCATGAGGTTGACCTGAATAGTGTTTTCCCTGATCCTTCCAGCAGTACACAAAATGAAGGATAACCTTTATGTATTATCATGATTTATACTTAATGCAACCTAGAAAAAAAACTTTTTACATTCTTACTAACACTATAATAATCGCGTATTGTAGTGGCGTGTCCAAATGTACTATAGCGGCGGGACGCTTCTATAGCTAAAAATAGATCCTTTCCAACGGAGGGTATCATGCCCTATCGCTAATATAACTACAGTAGTGACGGGTAGTATTGTCATCCGCCGCTACGAACCAACTAAAAAATCGAGTGGTAGGCGTCCGAACGGTGGTCAGATCCACACCGCGCTACCCGTGAGGTGGCTAGAGCTGTCGCGCATTGCCGGATCCACTAGTGAGGCGGGCTGGATCCACCACCGCCTACCCACGAGACTGTTGGATCTGGCCGCCACCATGAGCTCACCCGTCGGTTCCACCCTGCCTCAGAGGAGAGGGCATCACGGAGGGGCGCCGGTGGAGGATGCGGCGTGGAGGAGCATCGGGGAGGGGGCGCTGAAGAAGGGAGCAGGATGGATGAGTGACAAGGAGAGAGTTGTCGAAAAAGAGGGGATCATCAAGGAGGACCGAAGGAGTTGGATCCGTGCTACAATAGGGGCAGCGGTCCCACCTACACCTCACATGCAGCCCTGCAGGTCGCTCCACCCCACTCAGCGCACGGCAGGCCCGCAGCAGCTACGCGCCCTCAGCAGCAGAGAAGAGGCCGCAGTTTCGGTGCGCGTATAAGAGTTTTCGACTTAAGAAAATGTTTTCTAGTTCTATTCCTAGCAAGCGATAATGGTATACTTTTTTTTGGATCATCCACGGAATAGGAAGAAAAAATCTTTTGAATTCATCTTTGTGCATCGCCCTTTTGCGCCGTAGTCTACTCCACCAACCTGCCTCCCTCGTCAACTTGCGTCTCCACCATCACACCCATTTGTTTTCCTTTCGTAATGCATCCTTGACTGAACAGTATTTTTTTTAATGGAACAGGAGGGGCAAAGCTCTCCTACTTTAAAATACTGCTAGTATTACTGGTAAGAAAAAATAGTAATAACATATCAATCTAGCCTGTTCGATGGCTAACATTAATGATTTTTTTTCCCTACAACTAGTATTCGCAGAACTCTTGTTATAATAGTTCGATTTTTCCATAGTCAAGTTATTGGCGCATATAAAGTGCACCACATAGTGTTACTGCTAGTATTACTGGTAAGAAAAAATAGTAATAACATATCAATCTAGCCTGTTCGATGGCTAACATTAATGATTTTTTTTTCCCTATAACTAGTATTCGCAGAACTCTTCTTATAATAGTTCGATTTTTCCATAGTCAAGTTATTGGCGCATATAAAGTGCACCACATAGTGTTTTTTTAGAGTAGTGTGCCACATAGTTGGCCAGATGAGAGCTCGGCTCGTCCGGTTGAACCGTTAGAAGCCGAAGGTGGGAAACTGTTCCGAATTGTATCATGGTGTGTCCTATCGAATATTGAGATAGTAATTAAAATAAATAAATAAATAAATATTAATGACAAAACCTAATTCATAATCTCTAGACTAAATGACAAAATAAATATTTTAAATTTAATTAGATTATAATTAGATAATATGATGTTACAGTAATTATTTTATATTGATAATTTAGTTAAACTTAATATAATAATTTTATAAATTAGTCTTTAACTGTGTAATTTGTTTTATATTTAATTATTTTATTTAACATTTAAAAGATTAATATCATAATATTAAAATTTAGACTCTAGAAAATGAACACACGCCACAAGTTCATTGGGCTGCACGTCGGGGATCGGTTGAATGTGAAGTCAGTTTAGAATAGTTTATTTAATTTGGATTGGGCTGATTGATTGTACTACAGTAGAACGATCCGGTGTGGGTTTCAGTCCTGTTCTCGGCCCATTTGCTTGGTGGTTGACAAATACATATCCGGACATGCAAAGTAGGGACAATGAATAGATACGGCAAGGTAGGCCCAAAGATGAAGAAGCGAGAGGAAATGGGGCTATCGACTTTTGATCAGACAGTTTGCAACGTACTTCGTTCAAATTTCTTCGACAAAAGTTCCTCCCTAGATTACAAGAGTATGCTTCTCTCACCTATAAAATCGGCTACTCAGCATCTAGAATTGTTGAACCTGGTGTAATTATCCTCTCTTGATGGTTTTGACAAACGGTTTTGTCTTATATGACACATCATTTTTTTTTCTCTTTTCTCTCTCTTTTCAATTTTCTTCTTCTTCCTCCTCGACATCTTTGACAACCCCTCTCTCTAGTCTCCTCACGCCATGGCCACCACCGTTGATCGACCGGCGAAGCCACCCGCACCACCTCGAGTCGTGGGGCGCGCATCAGCCATCCATGCCCGCCCACCGTTTCTCTGTTGTCGCCCCGTCCGTGAGCTCCGGATGCATGCCCCATGATCGTCGTCGTTCTACCGTCGGGTCGGCGACACGGTGGGCTTGGACGTCAGCGGCGGCGACGATGACGGGATCGAGGAGCCGTGGGCCAAGCTCACGGGCACCTGTGCGATGTGGCCGGTCGGCTCCGCGTGGCACAGCCGAGCCCCGTGCTGCCTCCTACTTTGCCGTCGCCGAAGAAGGCTGTTAGTGGTCCGTCGAGGTCAGACTCCGAGCGTAGCCCCTATCGCCGCTCGCACCACGAGGCCGTGGAACCTACGTCCCCCCCCCCCCCCCCCCCCCCCCCCCAATTCAATGTCATCATCCTCGTCCCAAGTGAAAAGAGAGAAAAAATAAAGTGAGAGTTTACACGTGGGATTCACATTGTCATGCGGACAAAACTGCTTGTCGAAACGTCGAGGAGGGGAATTGTACCGGATTCAAGACGTTGGCTACCCAGTTTTATAAATGAATGAGGCAAAATGCGCCACCACTTATAGTTGAGAGAGGTAAATAAGACTTTACTCAATTTCTTTTGATGTCATTATGCTAGTGTTTGAACTAAGCATCACGTTGTAAGAACGTTATAAAAAATCCGAAGGTAGTAAATCCTAAACAAAATTCAAACTCTAAATCAAAGTAATATCCTGAACCTTCGATGGTAATCTAGGTGCTTCATAGTTTATTCTCTGTTAGTACTCTAGCGACATAGAAAAATTCTGCAGCAACTAGAACTAAGGGCTATAAGATCACTTCCATAAAGTAACCAACGCTTAGGATTTTTTAGTTTTTACGGTTTATTAGTTCCCCTAGAGGGTTATACTATAACACTAAGCTAACAAATTTGGTCCTCGATCGAAATCACCGGAAGTGGAATAAAATAACGAGCCTATCACGTTGTTCCTTGTGTACTCCTGCAGCAATCTCATCGTCTATTTCCTCACGCGCACGGCCAGCACATTTCTTAGGGTGAAAGGGCATCTTGCCACACACATACCTTCACACTCACATCTCTGTCTCGTCCCCACCAATTATAAATACGATCCATATCTTCAGTCTATTCCGCATCCAACAAGGTCGCGTCATTCATAGCGACAAGCGAGAGTAAATAACGGGTGGCCCCCCTGGCCATAATACTCGCGCAGGCAAGCACGAGCAGAGGAGCAACCTCACAATGGCCTGGTCACCATCTCCCTTGCTGCCCATTGCCATCCTCGCCGCCGTGCTGTTCCTTCAAGCACCGCTCGCTCTTGCAGGCGACCCAGACTTGCTGCAGGACATCTGCGTCGCAGATCTTACCTCCGGTGAGTATCCAAGCATTTAATCTCTAGTCCTTTTTGCTAGTTTACTGCATTGGCTTACAGCTCTGAAAATTGTTTGCACGCAGCCGTGAAGGTGAACGGGTTTGCTTGCAAGGCCACCGTGACAGACGACGATTTCTACTTCAAAGGGCTTGCTGCCCCCGGCAACACTAACAACACCTATGGCTCCGTCGTCACTGGAGCGAACGTCGAGAAGGTGCCAGGCCTCAACACCCTCGGCGTGTCCATGTCGCGCATCGACTACGCGCCGGGCGGCCTGAATCCGCCACACACCCACCCTCGTGCCACCGAGATGGTCTTCGTCCTGCAGGGCACCCTGGATGTGGGCTTCATAACCACCGGAAACAAGCTCGTCGCCAAGACCATCACGGCCGGGGACGTCTTCGTCTTCCCTCGCGGCCTGGTTCATTTCCAGAAGAACAACGGCGACGCCCCTGCCGCCGTCATCTCGGCTTTCAACAGCCAGCTACCTGGCACGCAGTCACTCGCTATGACCCTCTTCGCGGCCACACCGGAGGTGCCCAACAACGTGCTCACCAAAGCGTTCCAGGTCGGCACCAAGGAGGTGGAGAAGATAAAGTCCAGGCTTGCACCGAAAAAGAGCTAAGTGAACAACATGTACATCTAACACTTGTTTTCTGGTGACTTATTGCTTGGTTCCCGTGTACCTCCACTAATCTGCCTCTCTGATCCTGCTCTATATCAATCTCTTCAAATGTTCTTATCTGTAATGCTGCTCTGCAGCAGATACAAAAGCTACTAGTTACTGTGTTTCTTGTAATAAGATGAATGGTCAGAGATTGTTTGTTCATTCCAAGTCAAACTATTACAGTGACAATGTTATGGCTCTTCTGCTCCGACCTGTTATCATCCGTCTCTGTTTCATGCTACCGGCATAAAGAATAGTACCACATGGTGCCAGATTTGTTTTCCTAGAATACACATAAGAGCTGCGTGTCTTTGTATTATAGGAAAACATTGTAGCAAATTTTGACACTGAACATTCTCTCTCTGTATAAAGGTGACTCAGATTTACCGTTTTCATCCCAACATGAACTACTCGAGTTTAAGGTTAAGAATGAAGAACAGACAGCACAATGGAAAAGAGTAAGAGCAAGTGGACAGGAGGAACCATGCTTTAGGAGAAAGCATGCCGTTGCGATAGGGACCATAGGCCAGGGTACACAGCAGAACGCGAATCAGCTTTTCTTTCTCCTTTTAAACTGTGTCAGGCACAAACAACACAACACCATCGCCTTTTCTGAGATGGCATTTTAATCGAATGACAAGCATCTTAATAGTTAATGCTAATTTTAAAGAGAGCCCATACTACGCAAGAACCCGGTTCCCCTTTATGCATTCAACGTAAACAATCCCCTTTTTGTCTAATCAGGGCATCATGGCATACTTTTTTAAAGATAAATATAGTTGTTGTTCTCAAATAGCAGATGTAATTTACAATATACTGGTTCTCAAGGTTAAATAGTTGTAGGCGGTAGAAAGGACACGTGATTACATCTCTCCTTTTCCTGGTTTTCAATCCATCATTTAGCTTTGGAAGGACATGGAGGAACTGGCATAGATTTTTTTTTTTGGCGAAAGAAACTGGCATAGATTTGATCACGTACTTAAAAAATTTAACAAAGCATAGACGAATCAAGTAATTTATTAAGTGGTTCTCTTTCTGTAGTTGCAGAAGAAGCTTCCTTTCATAATATCTTTCTGTAATTCCTATTTCCCAGAAAGAAGTAATGCTTAGCTTTTTATACTCACTAGTTCTTTGCACGTGCGACACGTAAGCGCTATCCTCGCATTATGAATATTTGATAAAAATATGTGTTATTATTAACACTGAAATCAAATTGAATAATTTAATTTTTAGATAACATAACAGTTACTAACATGAACAATTATTGCACAATATTTAATCTAATACATATGGAAATTAAGACAGTTGGGTCAGGGATCAACGATGTCAGGGGCTTAGTAGCGAATGCCTTCATCATGGGGTCGAAGTCATGCAGAACCATTGTGAAAAAACAATTCTGAAGTTGTTTCCTCTTCCCTAGTCTGCAACATTTTACAAACTATTTGTTAATCAATCTAATATGATATTGCTCCTATATATAGCTGAACAGACTAATGAATTTAGATGTCAACCAAATCAAAATTATAAACATCTAATTCTAACTAATATGATATTGCTCCTATATATAGCTGAACTGACTGAAGAATTTAGATGTCAACCAAATCAAAATTGTAAACATCTAATTCTACGAGACATGTAAATATAAGATTTAGACCAATTATAAACAAACTTTACCAGGTTCTAATTTTAATTTATCAAATTTTAGAACACATGATTCATGAGTGTTGTCCTAAATATTTTTGTTTTGCTGATAGCGCAACAATAAACAAAAATCAACAAAAAATCAAGACCTAATTTTGAATTCTTCACCCATGGAGGTCAACTACAGCTATGTGTAATCACCACTGGAGACCCATCACCTCTAACAAAGAAATCAGACGGCCATTTTCCAAAGCAATGAATGGCAGAAGCAGCACCTAAAAGTAATCCATTTACTTTATGGAATCTGCAAAAAGAGAAGGAAAGAAGTAACAGGAAACAACATCAGTTAAACTATAGTATGTCCTAAGATCATGTAAATTGGAGCTTTAAACAAGTTGAAACAACGAAAGAAAGCTACATCTCTAGTCCTGACTCTATCCAAGGCCATGCATGAACTTGGTATTAGATGGAGTTCATTCTCAAAAGTTTAGCAATCAAGATCTTAGTAACTGACTTCAGGATTGTTGTTGTAACCATTTTAAATATTTATATTTACTAAACTGACTTCAGTATACAATTGAGGATAACCTAGAGGTAAGCATGTATAATTGGCAGATTCACATATATTTCAGCTATCGAGCTAAGATCATGACAAGGTTCAATAATGGTAACCGGAATTTCTATTCATGTAAAGACCAAAGAGAAAGGGTGATAAGAAATGGATGCCAAAAGAGCACCTGTATAGACATCCAAACACATCAAATCACGTAGTTGTTTCCAAGAAAAATACATAACATGTACTTTGGGTTATTAAGTTCCCATTCAAGGGTCAATTTGGCTGAGGGAGAGTAAAGAAAAAGGACTTTTAGATTGGGGCCAAAATTTACCAGTTATAGAAAATAGGTTTCAGGTTCACAAAATAGAACACTGATAGCTTTTTATCTTTTACTTGGTAAATTTACAAAAACCATTTCCCTATACATTAACTGAAATGCTAAATTAAGAAATGGGCTCCTTCAGAATCAAGTCCAGCAGTGTTTAATTTGTTTGTACTTTTTTGCAAGGTTTGTATAGATGAAGGGATTGTTGGAGAATAGACAAGATGTAAGACAAAACAACAGGTTTGATTGTACAGAAAAATACGGGCCTCTATAACTGAACAATCAGACACCACTTTCCATGGGTTAGAGGAACATGCTGTTTGGCCCCAACAAGCAAATGCCTACCGATAATTTTTATCATTGTACCATTAAACTAGTGTAATAATCAAACTAACGACGTGGTATTATATCCGTCAGAAAACAAAACTGAAATGAAGTAACAGTGAATATTGATATATTTAACTAACTTTAGTAGAAAATTAAATTTAGTGTTTCTCCAACTCCAAGGGAAAATTCACGCCTTTAATTTTGTGTGATGATGTCATCTACGCTAACAAAATATTACCTGACATGACGCGTGGTGCAAAGAGAGGTCAATTTTGAAATATTAGAATATGGATGAGAACCAAATCAAGTGGAACTAAAACATATATGGTGGTGGGATGGGGCATCACTTCCATTTTCTAGGATCAAGATAGGCCAAGAAGACCACCGGCACAATATTTTGCAAAATTATTTCCCATGCTAGTTCACAGAAAGCAAAATTATTGGTGAGCAAAACAAGGGATAGGTGTAGCAAAAGATTGTACCTCAATGCATGATGGATAAGCCAAATGGAGGTGGTGCACCTGGAACATCCTGCATTTCTTAATAGAATATCCTGTTGTCGAGACTTATTCTCAACAATATATTTATAGGGCTATATCAAGACTAAGAACTATGATGGTAACATAAGACGCCGAATTTAGACAGGTTTGGGCCCTCTCAACGAGAGTAAAAACCCTACGTCCTGTGTTCTGTGGTTTGTATTGCAATGTAAAATTTTTTTGTTCCTCTTAATAGGGAGGTCCCTGCCGCCTTATATATCCGATCGGTAGGGGGTACAAGAAGAGTCCTACTCGTAGTCTACACGAATTTACATAGAAAGTCTATCTCCAATTGTCTTGTGCTCCAAGCTAACTCGGTCGGTTCCCTTATGATGGGCCACCCTGTTGTTTATCGACTTCAGCCTTGCTATGGATACCCGGAAGGTATATATTCCACAACAGCCCTCGAGTGCTTTCTGATTTTAAGCTGTGACTCGTCGAGTGATCTTCAATGTCTATGCGAAGAGGTCACAAATTAGGAAGACCTCTGAATTAAAGTCCCTGATAGATCTGGTGCGCCGACTAGGTGCACCTGATCAGGTGTAGCCTAGTTTGGAGACTAACAAATAATGCAAGAGTCTAATAATATTAGCTCTTAACATTTTGTTCGGTTTAGTTTACTCAAACCATCAAGTATTAGCCTTTCTAACCTCTAATCATCAAACTAGAGGATCGGTCTGCATATCGTCAAACATGCCGACCGATGGAATGTAAGGCCGAGTGATACACACTCTAATCCGAGTGATTCACAGACTTAATAACATGACTTCAATCATGTTACTATCCATACAAACTTTTTATGACGTCAATCATAATATAGTACTAAGCTAAAATGACATCAATCATAAAATAACGTTTCCTTAATAAATTATAACTTAAATTATAATAAGCTCAGTTTTTATATTTAATTACTAACATCAATCAACAACATAATCATGAACTCATATCCAAACAACCATCAAGTCCTCTGCTACATGATCATCAAATCACGTAGATACAGAGATTTTATTACTGGTTTTGCCACTGCTTCTTATCAAAGAAGCCCCCGAGATTAACTCTCAAGGTTCTTTAGCAATAATTCTGTTTAAAGAATATCATCTATTTTTATTTTAGCGAACGAAAACAAACGACCTGCTACTATGCAGCCCACGCAAGCCCATATGGACCCCCCCCCCCCCCCGCGACTAGGTCAAAAATCAAAGGTATAAGAGGGCGAGGGAAGGATGACGCCAAGTTCATGCCGTCGTTTCGCTCTAGTGCTTCGTCTTCCTCTGCCTTCCTCCTTTCTCGTGCCTCATCAGCTCCTCATTGCTAGGGTTAGCATTTTCTTACCCCCGCAGCAGATCCTCCAACGTTCCCTAGCCCTCGAGCTTGTGCTAGGGTTAGGTGCCATTTTCAGATCCACCGCAACACATCACCTCATCAAAATGAAGCACAAATCCGCCAAGGGGCAGAAAGCTGCCGCCACCGCCATTGAATCGGTGTCTTCGGAGCTGGGGATTCCCAAACAGCTGCGAGAATTCTCGAAGAGCAGCATCTCTACCAAGGACCTGAGCACCATGGTGGTTGATGGCATCCTTCCAGAACAGGCGCGCATCGATTGGAAGGTACCTGGCTCTGAAGCCCATCCTTTTCCAATCCATAAATAGATTGTTGTCTTCCGCTTGTTCTTTGAGCACGGTCTCAGAGTTCCCTGCTGCAGCTTCTTGCGCGGGCTCCTTTTCTTTTATGGGGTTGAGCTTGTTAATCTCAATCCCAATTCTATACTGCACATTGCGATTTTTGTGCACTTGTGTGAAGCCTTTCTAGGCGTGTTGCCCCACTTTTCTCTTTTTTTGCCATCTTTTCATCCTCTGACCGCTGGCAACAAAAGAGAACCAAGTCACCATTGGCGGAGTTGGCTTCCAGTTGCGCAAGAAGGAGGCATACATCAATGTGCCTTTGAATACTAGGAACAAGAATTGGAGGGAAGAGTGGTTCTATTGTGATAATCCTCCCCTTGTTCTTGCTGATTTTACTGGTGCAAAGGCCAACCCCCGATCATGTTGGTCAGAGAGGCCAGATCCTAATGACACCCAGGTAGTGGAGCTATTGAAGAAGATTGCCGATTTGAAGAAAGAGGGAGTCGATGGTGTCACAATATCTAAAAGCTTTATAGTGCGCCGAGTTCAACCCCTTAAACAACAAAGCCATCTTGCCTGGAAGTATTCCACCGATGATGAGACGAGGGAGGTGCCTGACCTACCAAACTCCACTCTACGTCGGTCTCGCTTAAAGAAAATGTTTGAAGGGAACACCCTTCAAGATCATGCCTTGATCACAAAGGCATACAGCTTGGGCACTCACCGAGCCCGAGTAAGCTTCTGGATGTCCAATGTTTATTTGATATCCACCTTGGTAAAGTGATAAGACAAATCTGATATCTTGATGCTTATTTTCAGGTTGTGGACACTTACGTGTCCTCATCAAAGGAACGGACCGACTTGGAGTCGTACCCTTTGGGTAGGTCTGAGTCACCGAATCCGAGTGGAAATAATGCAGGGATCAGATTTGACGAACTTGATGATCGCGCCGTAGAACCGGCTGCGACCGAGTCAGACCAGTAGTTTTCCAGACCTAATTCTCCATTGGTGTCGACGGTGAAGTCAAGCGATTCGAAGGAGATCTTGAAGTCCGGCGAGTACTGGATGTTGGGAATATCGGCCATCGTAGTCGACGGAGAATCCCAGTGAGCCTTCTCCCATTCCTGGCGCGCCAACTATTGAGACTTATTCTTGGTAATATATTTATAGGGCTACGTCAGGACTAAGAACTATGATGGTAACACAAGACGCCGAATTTAGACAGGTTCGGGCTCTCTCGACAAGAGTAAAAAACCTACGTTCTTTGTTCCGTGGTTTGTATTACAATGTAAAAAATTTTTGTTCCTCCCGATGGGGAGGTCCCTGCTGCCTTATATATCCGGTCGGCAAGGGGATAGAAGAAGAGTCATGCTCGTAGGCTACAAGGGTTTACATAGAAAGTCTATCTCTAATTATCTTATGCTCCAAGCTAACTCGGTCGATTCCCTTATGATGGGTCACCCGGTTGTTTACCGACTTCAGCCTAGCTATGGATACTGGTATATATTCCACACCTGTGATGAGAAAGAAGCATGTCAATTATTTGACTTTTTATATTTAGAAACAAAAAAAAGAAGTCTCATAAGATTTAAGAAACTATCAATGACCTAGCGATCAGCTATTTTAACCGAACATGCAAATGCAAAAGAAATTGAGAAAGTAGAAGGATAAAGACTGATAGTTGCATGGAGCACATGATTAAGGTAAAACTGGATATAATAGAAGGATAACGACTAAAAGTTAAATGGAGCACCTGCAATACGTAGAGGCCATGCTGTTCCATATGCTACAGTCACATGCAATCACGGATTTTAAAAACAATAAACTATAAAAATAAATTATCATTGATCTAATCTAACTCAAATAAAGTAACTGCTATCTGTGTTTTAATAAGATATCTAGAATATGGTGATTTTGTATGGCGGCAACATACTACAAATCAAGAACTAATTTTGTACCTTTGGGATGGCTTCACATTAAGAACTCATCTCTCTGAAATACATAAGCACTACAATCAAATGGCAGGACAACAACGTGTGCAAAACATAAGCACTAAAATCTGTCTCTGAAATTTCACATCATATCTTTTTTTTTTCTAAAATACATAAGCACTAAGATCAAATTGCACACCAGCAGCGTACAACAAAATAAGAAGTCATTTTGTACCTTTGAGATCCCGTCGACGCATAAATGGATCCTGCCTGGAGCTAGCGTAGAGCCACACGTCTTGCCGTGCCGGAGGGGAGGAGGAGGACCGCACACGCCTGAGGGGATGAAGGCCCCCTCGCCTCGACGGGAGAAAAAGGGTCACAACCCCGAGGTCGTCATCGTAGCTGCCGGTTGCCGCTCCGCCCTAAATCCGTCATCCCGTGGTCGCCGCCGCCGCGCCTGCACGGACGACTCATATCGCCCATGGTCGCCGCTGCTCGTCGACCCGGATCCGAGCGTCACGTTGATCGGAGCCTGCCTGGATCACGCCATCTAGGTCACCATCAAGGCACCATGGAGGATCCCCTCAACGGAGCCGCGTATGACCTCGTCGCACGAGCGTGCCGACAAGAGGGATCGCCATGGCTACCATTGCTTGGAGGAAGGGAGTAGAGATGGGGGTGGAGGGTGGTGGATCTCGACTGAAGAGAGAGAGAGATGGGGGGCGGTGGCAGTAGAGAGATGGGGACCGACGGGGTAGGCGCGCGCCTGTGGCGACGCCGCCGATCACCAGTAGCTCTAGCGGTGACGGGATCGAGTAGGATTGGAAGAGGGATGCAGAGCATTTTGGCCTAGGGTTGAGCGATTCACGGGCGGGGCTACAGGCGGCGGGTAGAATATTAGGTGATAAAAACACTGTGGAGAGTGATAAAAAACATAGCTAGCATAAGATGCGTAACAAATGTAATGATGGATTCTGTATGCTGTAGGACCGGGGCTAATCCGATGTTTCAAAGAATATTTTGTGATTCAGATCAATAGTGGATTTTATGATGGGTTGATTAGCTCAAGGTAAAAATATACAGGGAGATGTTTAGCCTTTATATGGTAGATAATGAAAGACCGTAATCAAATCCCCATGGTGACCTAGATCTAAGGTACGGTGGAGTTCGTGGGCATGGCTCTAGGCGCGATCGTGGTTCTAGGGGCGGTCATGACACAGACAGTCTCTAGGCACCGCTCCTAGAGCACGGCCATGGCAAATACACAAGCTCATTTCCGGGCACGACGGAGCGGTCCTGGGGTGGAGATACAACGGACGTGTTCCGTGAATGGCGGTTAAGCCCTACGAGGAGCATTTTCTTCTGATACCACTTGTAAGAACAGAGTGATTGAATCAGGAACTCCAACAATAAACTGTTTGTGCTAACTCCTTAACCGAGGACTCAAACAAATGGAACAATAAAGGAGATGGGTTTCCAATTGAGTTTTACCAAACTTTTTGGGATGTGATAAAAGGTGACTTAATGGCTTTGTTCAATGAATTCCATAAAGGAAATTTACCACTGTATAGTCTTAATTTTGGCACAATAATTCTCCTTCCCAAGTGTAGTGAGGCATGCAAAATTCAACAATATCATCCTATTTGCTTACTTAACGCTGGCTTTAAGATATTTACCAAAGTGGCAACAAATAGAGTAACTAGTGTTGCTCAAAAGGTGATCAGCCCAACACAGACAAAATTCCTACCTGGACGAAATATTATGGAAGGAGTAGTAATACTACATGAAACAATTCATGAGATGCATAGTGATGAGGACATCACTCCTATGGATACACACAACACTCCTCCAAATCTGGACTTGTAAGGTCCAATGACTAGAGCTCGTGCACGACGACTAAATTTAGAGGTGAGCTCGTTCCTACGTTCTTCGCTATATGTTACTTTTGAGAATGGTTTGCTACCTAATAATTATTTTATGATTAGAAACCATGGAGAAGACCAGGAGATGATGGGAGAAGGAGCTGGGAACGTGGAGGACCAGCAAGAGCTTGGAAGCCAAAGTGGAGGCCCAATCAAAACCGACTTCGAGTCTGTTTCGGGGCCCAGGACCAGTCTGTACTAAAACAGTTGCCCAGGACGCATACGGACTCGGATTTGGACGTTCTACATATGCACGGAAAGATAAGGAGAAGACCTTTCCAATGCCGCCGGCCTCATGTCAAAATTCATCCGGAGTCATCGGGAATCGTCAAAACAAGACAGAGTCCAGAATCTGTGTCGGTGCTGCGTCGCCTATTTTTGGCCTTTGGGCTTTGTATCTAGTTGAGCCCAATTAGGGGCGCGTCCAGAGGGTCTTGCACGACCCTAGGGTCTTTATATACAGCCGCCGCCGCACCATTAGGGTTCGGGTTTTGCTTAGATCAATTCTGTTCATAAACAGTTTCACCGTTCATCGGTTTGTGAGACCCCAACTTCGAGAGTTTAATCATACATCCGCAATTGTGTTGCAATCTTCGTTGTTCTTGCTTGTGTTCTTGATTCGCAGGCAGGGATCAGCCTTCTCGGCGAGGTCAATCGTCTTTTGGACGGTTGATAACCAGAGGAGACGTCGTGCTGCGATTGCGGGGTTTAGAACGTGCTGTTCTGAAACCGGATCGATTTGTGTGTCGCCTCCGACCAAATCAACTTACCAAGAACCTTTCGGAAGATCGGGAACCCTTGTCCACATCACATAGGAAAAAACAAAATGGCGTCATTCTGAAAATTGACTTTGAGAAAGCATATGACAAAATCAATTGGTCCTTTGTACAACAAACCCTTAGGATGAAAGGCTTCACGCCGACATGGTGTCAGTGGATAGCATCATTTACACAAGGGGGACATGTGGGGATTAAAGTTAATGATCAGATAGGGCCTAATTTAAAAATAAAGAAGGGAGTAAGACACGGCGACCCATTGTCTCCAATCTTATTTAACATAGTGGTGGACATGCTTGCAATACTGATCAAGAGAGCTAAGGAAGAGGGGCAGATCTCAGGGGTCATAACACACTTGGTGGGACATGGATTATCTATCTTGCATTATGCAGATGACACCGTATTTTTTATGGATCATGATTTAGACCAAGCTATAAACATGAAGCTGCTACTTTGTGCTTTTGAACAATTATCAGGTTTAAAGATAAATTTTCATAAAAGTGAGATCTTCTGTTTTGGGCAAGCAAAAGAAAACTATTTGGTTGCCAACATGGGTCGTATCCCTTCCGGTATTTGGGCATCCCTATGCATTACAGGAAGCTAAGTAATAGTGATTGGCATGTAATTGAAGAAAGGATTGAGAAGAAACTAGGTAGTTGGAAAGGGAAACATATGTCTGTGGGAGGCCGGTTGGTTCTGATTAATTCAGTTTTAACTAGCCTAACCATGTTTATGTTATCTTTTTTTGAGGTTCTGAAAGGAGTACTTGAGAAAATAGATTATTTCTGATCACGCTTGTTTTTGGCAAAGCGACAAAAGAAGAAATATAGATTGACAAAATGGAGCATTATATGTCAACCTAAGGACCAAGGGGGTGTAGGTATACAGAATATTGAGATTCAAAATCAATGTTTGCTTAGCAAATGGCTATTTAAACTCATCAAAGAGGAGGGGTTGTGGCGAACAATACTAAAAAAAATAAGTACCTCAAAAACAAAACTATAGGTAAGGTAGAGAGGAAACCTGGTGACTCTTGCTTTTAGTCTGGACTAATGAAAGTTAAAGATCAGTTCCTATCATTTGGGGAGTTTCAACTGAATGATGGAAAACAAATTAGATTTTGGGAGGATAAATGGCTAGGGAACTCTACCATACAACAACAATATCCATCATTATATAATATTGTTAGATGTAAAAGTGACACGATAGCTTCTGTTCTTAATCTTGTTTTACTAAATGTATCTTTTAGAAGATCATTGGTTGATGATAACTTAAGACTATGGAATGAATTAGTATTAAGAATAGTGCATATCCATCTAAATGATAACGCTGATGTTTTCAAGTGGAAACTATATCAAGATGGACAATTCACTGTTCACTCTATGTATCTAGCAATTATTAATAATAGGGTCATTAGGAGAAACCAGTTCCTATGGAAACTAAAAATGCCTCTTAAAACAAAAATTTTCATGTGGTACTTGTATAAAGGAGTGGTTTTAACAAAAGACAATCTTGTGAGACGAAATTGGAATGGTAGTAGGTTGTGTAGTATTTTCAGGACCGAAGGTGTACTAAGAGGGGGGGGGGGGGGTGAATCGATAAGCCGACCACGAATTCAAATACTTCAATTTCACACCACTAGGACCTGATAATCATTGTAACTAAGCAATTCTAGTAGGCCAAGACCCTACATGCTAATGTTCATGATGAGAGAAAATGCGGAAGCTAAACACACTAGCTTATGCAAGCCATAATTCAACCTACTCACTGGAGCACACAATTACAGAATAGTAAAGAGAGGGTCAAGAATTGCTCATGATTTTTTTTTCCTGAGGTCTCGGAAGGATGTCGCCTTCCCTTACTCCTCGTTGGACCACTCCCATCGGAGTCCCAGTCCCTCCCGTCACCAAGTGGAGTTTGAAAGTTGCCTAGAGGGGGGGGGGGTTGAATAGGCAATCTAAAAATAATCCTGAAAAAAGAACTAAGTATTGATCAAATGCCAGGAACGACGGAATTTCCATCAGGTTCGACAGAACTTCCGTGGGTTCGACGGAACTTCCGTCACCATGAAAGTTTTGTCAAATGATAGAACTTCGCCAAAGCTTTCTCCAAAACTTATTTAAATGCGGATAACATAGAGAAAGGAATGTGATACTTGGTAGTAGTGAAACTATAGCAAAGCACACCTAGGGTCCTTCGATGGATAGCTATGAACACAATTAGAAAGTGAATCTAGCACAATGATAGGAATGAAACACACAATCACAAAGATAAAAGCGGGAATGTAAAGAGAGACATAAGGAATTAACCCGAGGTTCAGCAACCACACTAAGTAGTTCCTACGTCCTCGTTGAGGAGCCACACAAAGTGGCCGGGTCTCTCTCAACCCTTTTCCCCAGCAAGCAATCATAAAGACCGTGCTCGGATTTCTTTCTCCACTTGATTCTTTTCCTCCGGAGGCGAATCACACCTTCACAAACGTCCCCGTCTCACCACAACAAGTTGGGAGCTCAAGGGCGACGCCTAGTCATCTAGGAAACCAAGTCTCCAAGAGTAACAAGCAAATAAAATCTTGATGGGGAGGGAAAGATGTGCTCAAGCTTTTGAGTGGATGGATTCTATCTTTTTGTGGTTAGATCTCTTTCACTTTGTTTGGAATCTCAAGAACAAGTCTAGAAGTAAGAGGGGAGAGCTCTAGCTGAAGAATGAGTGAAATGCCAAAGTGTCCAACCCTTCCCACGGGGGAAGGGGAAGCTATTTATAGAGGCTCTCCAACCGTTACACAACTTTTCTGTGCGGTTAGATTTCAACTAAGTCAGAGACAACGGAACTTCCATGATGATCATCATGGAACTTCCGTCGCTCTCGGGTTTGCAACATAGAGAAACCAGAGGACGACGGAACTTCCGTAGAAGAGCCCACGGAACTTCCATAACTCTCGGGTTGGCTGAGGTTAGAAGCTTGGCAATGATGAAACTTCCATGGATTGAACCACAGAACTTCCGTGACTCTCTGATTAGCTCAAAATGGATTGGTTCTTTTTGGTATTGGTTGGCTAAACTCTCACAAAACTTTTTGGTAGGCTTGAGCACATAAATTTTCCTTCTTAGCAAGATTGGTTTACCCCCCTTTATAGTTCGGCATGCCTATGACTCAATTAAAGTAAAAACTACCCTTTGAAGTGCTTTGAGTCCATTTTCCTTTTCTTCTTTTTGGGAGTAATAGCCATCTTGCAAATGTGGGTTTAGACAATAACTTTGATTATCTGCACATTTACTTTATGAACTTGTTAGGACAATTTTAATCTTTCGTCACCGTACACCAAAACCCACTAGGGGATCCTAGATGCATCTTCAATCTCCCCCATTTTGGTGATTGATAACAATAGATTAAAAAGGATATAAAGTCGATAATCAAACTAGACAAAGAGCAACATATAGCGGAGCTCTCCCTAAAGATATGCATGAATCACACAAACATGTGAAGGAGCTCCCCCTATATTTTGCAATGAGTGGGGTGCCTAAAGGTGTACAAGTGTGTAACAAGGTGACAAAGCAATAAGCAATCAACAAACTAGACACAAACAATCAACAAAGAGCAATAAAGAAAGCACTACACATGACATAAAATGATAGAGTTATTACAATAAAGGTTCACAAATAGTTTTCACACACAAAGCAAATAGAAAGGCTTGTCCATAGGTTCATCACTATCCTATTACAAGCGAGATAGGCACACAAGGTTCATCCTTTTTCATCGCTTCTCTCCCCCTTTGTCCATAGTGATGAGGACATCACTCCTATAGATACACACAACACTCCTCCAATTTTGGACTTGCAAGGTCCAATGACTAGAGCTCGTGCACGATGACTAAATTTAGAGGTGAGCTCGTTCCTACGTTCTTCGCTATATGTTACTTTTGAGAATGGTTTGCTATATAATGATTATTTTATGATTAGGAACGATGGAGAGGACCAGGAGATGATGGGAGAAGGAGTTGGGAACATAGAGGACCAGCAAGGGCTTGGAAGCCAAGGTGGAGGCCCAATCAAAACCGACTTCGAGTCTGTTTCGGGGCTCAGGACTAGTTTGCACTAAAATGGTCGCCCAGGACTCATACGAACTCGGATTTGGACGTTCTACATATGCACGGAAAGATAAGGAGAAGACCTTTCCAATGCCGCTGACCTCATGTCAAAATTCATCGGGAGTCATAAGGAATCATCAAATGTATCCAGTTGAGCCCAATAAGGGGCGTGTCCACAGGGTCTTCATGATCCTAGGGTCTTTATATACAGCCACCGCCGCACCTTTAGAGTTCAGGGTTTTCTTAGATCAATTCTGTTCATAAACAGTGTCACCGTTCGTCGGTTTGTGAGATCCCAACTTCGTGATTTTAATCATACATCTGCAATTGTGTTTTATTCTTCGTTGTTCTTGCTTGTGTTCTTGATTCGCAGGCATGGATTAGCCTTCTCGGCGAGGTCAATTGTCCTTGGACGGTTGATAACCAGAGGAGACATTGTGCTGCGATTGCGGGGTTCTGAATGTGTTATTTAGAAGCCGGATCGATTTGTGTTTTGCCTCTTCCCAAATCAAGATTTATCAGAACCTTTCGGAAGATCGGGAACCCTTGTTCACATCACATAGGTTCATCACTATCCAAGTTCTCTTTAGCATTGAAGCAACATACATTGAGGATGCCTTTGAGGAAGGCAAGAACTGGAGAAGATGGACGGCGCTGCCCGTCTTGGACTTAGGAAGAGGCCCCTACTGCTGCATCTCTCTCAACCGCTGTCTCAGCATGAGCACGGGCTAGACTCGCTCTCCTAGAGGAAGACACTCCTGGGGGAGTAGGATCAACTGGGCGAAGCTCATGTTGAACCCTAGGCCTCAAGGGGGTGTGCTTGCACTCGTTCTCAAATATAAGCCCTGTTTCAGCTTCTATCATAAATCGGAGTGGCATCCAAAGCAAACCTAGCAAGAATGTTTCTTGAGGATTCCACAATGGCAGTTGCATAGCCTCTCTTGGGTGCAATGGTGACTCTTAGCATCCGGTTGAGGGTGAAATAGAAGTTGTGAAGTCCATCAGTTGTTCCAAACACATTTGGACACGTCTCATAGTACATGAAAGCCATGTCCTTTTCTTTCATCACAACTTCATTAGAAATGATCTCCCTCTTATGGTCCTCACTTCCTTGGAAGAAGTAGCTAGCAAAACGACTGGCCGAGACCGAATACTCCACACCTTGTGTCCTCCAATGGAGAGTGCCCTTGGCATCAAGAAAGGGAGTAGAGTAGAAATGACAAATTTCTTCCTTATTCCAATCATAGTTGAATCCCATGAGGTCATATGCACCTCGATCCTTACATACTTGGATGATGTCATTGAACACTCAATTATCTTTTGATTCCATGTAGGACCAATCGATCCATTGATGTGTTGCCAATTATTCTTCCGGTTCTTGTCAATAAGCATAGACATGTAGTAATCTTGTTGGAACCATGTGTAGAACCGGGAGTCAGTGGCTTCTTGCTCTCCCACTAGTGTGGGATTTTGCTTCCTTGCTTCAATGAGAGCATCAAGATCCTTTTTGTAGTCTTTGTAGATGTAGTCATCCGGATAGATGGGTTCATGGACTTTAAATCCCTCAACCACATCTACAGGGTCTGTCCTTGCTACTCTTGAGGATACCTTTTCCTTTGCAGACTTCTTTTCCTTCATAGGCCGCTTCCTCTTATCTTGAGATCTCCTAGGAGGAAGAGATCCTCCCGGACGGACATACACGATCTGGGCATCCCTGCTGGAGCCTTGGCCCATTGACCCTTGTCCTCGAACTGCAACAACCTTTCTTCTCTTGGAGGCAGGCACAAGTTCTTCACTTGGAGAGGAGGAGGAAGAGTCTTCATCTCTTGGCTCGCTCGGAGCATTGGATGCGTACTTAATTCTCACCATCTTGAGCTGCCAGTAGGATGAAGATTGATCAAGGAATGAGTCAAACTGGTACGTCGAGAATTGAAGAGATGATAAAAAACAATGCACTGAACTGCAGATGACGGAAGTTCCGTGACAGATCATGGAAGTTCCGTCATGATGGAAGTTTTGACGGAAGTTCCATCACTTGTAGTTTGCACTAAAATTTGACATTACTCCTAGATCCTACCACAACATCACAAATGCTTCTAACAGATGATAGACTAGCTCTAGAGGAGTTAATCTATCCAAAGGAAATTTGACCTAAAAAATGAAATTTAGGTCAAGGACTCATACCTAGGTCAAAAACCGAAGAAAAACGATGGGGATTTCGGAACTTCCGTGGGGGAGGAGCCGAATCTCCACCTATTTGATCAACTTCGTCGGTGAGATCCTCAAATCACCAGGAATTGCCGCCTAGGGTTTGAGTGGAGGAGAGAGAAAGAGAAATAGAGGAGTGACCGGTTGACTTGGAAGAAGAAGGGCGTTAGGCCCTTTAACCTGAGAGTGACGGAAGTTCCGTCATTGGGCGACGGAAGTTCTGTCGCTCTCGAATTTAGGCAGACAACCTGTTTGAGAAGTCACGGAAGTTTCCACAGAACTTCCGTGGACGACGGAAGTTCTGTCAACGAGTGATGGAAGTTCCATCATTCTCTATTTGATAGAGACAAATCCTCTACTAGTTTGAACTTTTGGACAAGATAGGTAGGGAATATAGGACTTATTTCAACTTGTGAATAGCAGCAATCAACCAAGTAAAACTTTATTCACAGGTTTCAACAATACGATCTATTAATCAAAACATTTTTGTTTTGAAAAAACAAAGACATTAAGAAATTTTTGAAGAATTTTATTTTCATGGCATTTTGCATGAGAACAACATCAAACAAAGTACAAGACTCTACTCCAAGTTGGATGAGTCAAGAATATTTAGTTCACTCCTAAGTTCACAAAACCGCTTCTCATCTAGGGGTTTGGTAAATATGTCCGCTAGTTGTTTATCGGTTCTAACATAGCTAATCTCAATATCCCCCTTTATAGAATGATCTCTCAAGAAGTGGTGCCGCATATCTATATGCTTAGTCCTATTATGATCAATGGGGTTATATGCAATCATGATGGCACTCTCATTGTCACATAGGAGTGGAACTTTGGTCATAGTGTAGTCAAAGTCCTTTAGAGTTTGCCGGATCCAAAGTAGTTGAACACAACAACTCCCGGCTGCGACATACTCCGCTTTGGCTGTGGATAGGGCAACTGAATTTTGTTTCTTGGATGACCATGACACAAGGGACCTACCCAAGAATTGGCACGTCCTAGAGGTACTCTTCCTATCCACCTTACATCCGGCATAGTCGACATCGGACTAACCGACTAGCTTGAACTTGGAGCCCTTTGGATACCATAATCCTAGATTTGGTGTGTGAACCAAATATCTCAAGATTCTTATTACAGCCACTAAGTGAATTTCCTTAGGAGCACTTTGAAATCTTGCACACATACACAAACTAAGCATGATATCGGGCCTATATGCACAAAGATAAAGCAAAGAGCCAATCATGGATCGATATACCTTTTGATCCACAGGCTTACCGTTTACATCTAGTCCGAGGTGTCCATTTGTCTTCATGGGAGTCTTGTTTGGTTTTGCGTTCTCCATATCAAACTTCTCGAATATGTCTTGAGTGTACTTGGTTTGACTTATGAATGTTCCTTCTTCAAGTTGCTTGACTTGAAAACCTAGAAAGAACTTCAACTCCCCCATCGTGAACATCTCAAATTTCCTAGTCATAATCTTGGCAAACTCATCACAAAAAGATTGGTTAGTAGAACCAAATATAATGTCATCGACATATATTTGGCACACAAATAAATCATTACCAACTTTTCTTATGAAGAGAGTCGGATCAGCCTTGCCAATTGTGAAGCCCTTGTTGATCAAATATCCCTTGAGGCCGTAGAGAGCTTTGTGAAGCTTGTACACGTGGTTTGGTTTCTTTGGGTCTTCAAACCCCGGAAGTTGTTGCACATACACCTCTTCTTGAATAGAACCATTAAGAAATGCACTTTTCATGTCCATTTGAAAAATCTTAAAGCCATGGTGAGTAGCATAAGCAAGTAAAATACGAATTGACTCAAGCCTAGCTACGGGTGCATAAGTTTCATCAAAGTCCAAACCTTCTATTTGTGAGTAGCCTTTTGCAACAAGTCTTACTTTGTTTCTCACCACCACACCATACTCATCTTGCTTGTTGCGGAACACCCATTTTGTATCTACAACATTTTGCTTGGGTCTTTCCACCAATGACCACACCTTGTTTCTTTCAGAGTTGTTCAACTCTTCTTGCATGGCCATCACCCAATCCGAGTCTTGAAGTGCTTGTTCCACCCTAAGAGGTTCCATAGAGGAAACAAACAAGTAATGATGACAAAACGTAGCCATTCGGGATCTAATGGTTATCCCCTTTTGGATGTCACCAAGAATGTTGTCAACGGGTGATCCTTTTGAATGCTTTGACGGACTCGGGGATGAATTGGCCTAGATGCATCTTCTTCTTCTTCTTCTTCTTGAATGTTGTCATCTTGAGTGTCTCTATCTCCGCCATCTTGAGCTTGATCTTGGTTGTTTCCTTGACCATGATCGTCACCATGATCTTGGTTACTTCCTTGATCTTGTTCATCATGTGGCTCTTGTGGAGATGAGTCATCTTGTCTTGAAGAAGATGGTTCATCTTGACTTGAGTTTGGGTCTTGTGGTCTTATCTCACCTATTGCCATGTTCCTCATTGCATCACAAGGATCTTCATCACCTACATCACTTGGATTAACTTGCTCTACTTGAGAGCCATTAGATTCATCAAATTGCACATCCCGGGTGATTTCCTTCGGTGTCTTTGTTAAAGACTCGATATGCATAGACGTAAGTTCCATAACCAAGGAGGAAACCTTCATGAGTCTTGGGAGTAAATTTGGAGGATTTGGGTTTCTTATTAAGAATAAAGCATTTGCTGCAAAAAGGTGAGGAGCTCATAAAGTTACCGGTGAGGAGCTTATAAGGTGTCTTCTTCAAAATCTTGAGAAGATATAATCTATTTGTTGTATGGCACGCGGTGTTGATGGCTTCGGCCCAAAAGGTGTCCGGTGTCTTGTACTCATCAAACATTGTTCTTGCCATCTCTATGAGTGTGCGGTTCTTCCTTTCGGCTACTCCATTTTATTGTGGATTGTATGGAGCTGAGAATTCATGCTTGATGCCTTCTTCATCAAGATATTCTTCAACTTGTGTGTTCTTGAACTCGGTTCCATTGTCACTCCTTATCTTTTTGATCTTCACTTCATACTCATTTTGGGCTCTCCTCAAGAACTTCTTTAGGATTCCTTGTGTTTCACTTTTGTCCTTCAAAAAGAATGCCCAAGTGAAATGAGAATAATCATTAATAATTACATGGCCATATTTGTTACCGCCAATGCTTATGTAGGTGACCGGTCCACAAAGGTCCATGTGGAGCATCTCCAACGGTCTTGTCGTTGTCATCATTGTCTTGGATGGATGTGCCGTGCCAACTTGCTTTCCGGCTTGATATGCGCTATATATTTTGTCCTTCTCAAAAGCAACATCCTTTAGTCCAATGACGTGACCTCCTTTTAGGAGTTTGGAAAGGTTCCTCATCCCAACATGAGCTAGCCGGCGATGCCATAGCCAACCCAAGGTGGTTTTTGTGACCAAGCAAGCATTTATGTTAGATCCCTCCTTGTTGGTGAAATCAACAAGGTGGATCTTGTCCTCTAAATACCCTTTAAAAGCTATTGAAGAATCCTTCTTCCTAAAAACGGTCACGCCATCATCGTCAAAGAGACAACTATAGCCCATTTCACAAAGTTGTGAAACAGACATCAAGTTGTATCCTAGATCATTCACAAGATAAGCATTACCAATTGAAAGGTCATGGGTGATGGCAATCTGACCACGACCAATGACCTTTCCTTTGTTATCATTTCCAAATGATATGCGTCCACTTGATAGATTGTCATGATCAAGTGTGGAGAACATTGATCTCTCTCCGGTCATACGATTTGAGCACCCACTATCAAGTACCCATATTGCACCAATGGAGGAGTATTCCTATAAAGGAAATCAAGCACGTGTTTTAGGCACCCAAAGTTGGTTTGGGTCCCTTAACATAAGATACTAGAACTTTGGGCACCCACACACAAGGCTTCCACCTTGCATCATGTGGCCCAACAAACTTGGCAACTACTGTACCATAAAAATTACGGGTTAGCACATAAGAGGCATCAAAATCATCAAAGGATATGGTAGAGTTCTTGATGTTCTTGTTGACTTGGTAAGCATTCTTGGGCTTGATGGTGTTTTCTTGTTCCACTTGCTTTCCCTTGTTCTCGTGCACAAAGTTGATTCTTTTGTTGTGCCTTCTTTTTGGTATATTCTTGTTATACCCTAATCCTCTTTTGTCATGAGAAGCTCTTGGTTCACCAACTATTTTTGTTGTAGTCTGTTGGTTGTACCTACGCACCCACTTATATACCGCAAGAGGACGGTGTATGATTGTAGCACTTTTCCCTTGAAATGAGTATTCCAAGGTTTATCGAATCCACTGGGACCTAGGGGATAATTAAACAAAGTTAACAGTAAAAGATCTAGTCAAAGCTACTGTCGAATCTAGGTTGCGTGAGGGGGAGACTGGCCAGCGCCAAGGTGCGCCAGACAGTAAATCTGTCGTTGCGCCGATCGGCGCAGGAGTTGAGCCGATCGGCACACTAGTGAATCTAAGCCAAAGTGCACCAGATGCCTTGTAAGCCTATGCTATTTAAGTGAGTAACCAGATATCTACTATTGAGATCGTAACCAGAAAGTCTAATTAAATAGCATCATAATGGGTAATTACATAAATCAATGAAAATCTATAATGAATAAGACCACCCTGCTTTTCGAGCGGCTCCCGATTTATCGCTGCCGAGAGAAAACCCTTAATCGCGCGAGTATCTTATCCTACTCAACTATCCAATAGTGCTGCGCAGGCTTAGTGCTGTCACCGCTAAACCACACTACTAGCATGATCAAGCAACCATAATCAATATAATGTCCGAATACTATCCTAATCACCACGATCAAGATAATATCAACTTACTTAGCCTAGAACTAAGCAATTGGAATAAGCACATGCATGATTATAGAATCAAGATAGACAAATCACCAAAACGATCATCAACATATTCAATCATCCTTGAGATACATAGAGTAAGATTCATCCCCGTCGAGATGGCCTACCTTGATGGATCACATCTTAACCCCAATGGTTATTGAAACTCAACTAGAGATCTATTCTAACGGGGCAAGCCTCGGTGGCTCTAACTCATGGATCTGTTGTCCCTCTGTCGCCTCCTCCTCTCTGCGAATAGGGTTTACAAGTATTTATAGGGTTCTACTCATAAAGGACTCGGTTTCTAGCAAATAAGGCGGTTGCGCCGATCGGCGCAAGCCGTGTCTTCTCTGGTTTGTTCTCCAAGTCGGTTCCTTTGTCTTCCACAGCTGCCATGTGGGCCTTTTCCTTCAAGATAAAGTCTTGTACTGCACGTCGAGATCTTGAAGTTCCATAAATATTCTAGGCAAATATCTTCAAGTGTCTTGCGCAGATAAACTTCCATAAACATGTGGAATGGGCCTCGGTCACTTCTGCGGGCCAAAACACCTGTGCGCCGATCGGCTCATGGACTGCGCCGATTGGCGCACTGGGTTTCTTCAGTGCTTTTCATCGGTTCTGGACTCCTATCCTCTTCAGCATCACTTTAATCGCCAATTTTACTTGTTTTTGCAACAAAGCTCCAAAACAACGCATATACAAATATATAGACAATATCATAGGTAAATGGCCTAAATTAGTATCAATTATGCTCTAATTGGGGTAATATTCACATATAAACGGGGCACTTGGGAAGTGCCAACAATTTTCAACTAGCAACTTGATCACATTCTTAGCTTCGGTGGGGGTTTTTGACATGAATGATCCTGTAGCTGAGGCGTCCAAGTGTTGACGTGATAGAAGATTCAATCCTGTGTAGAACTTCTCAACAACTTCTCCAACCGTCAGACCATGATGAGGGCATGCATCCATATACTCATTGTATCTTTCCCATGCTTCTCCAATGCTCTCATCAATATTCTGTGTAAATCCAAGAATCTTATTTTTCAAAGCTTGAGTCTTACCAGGAGGGAAGTATTTGGCCAAGAATTCAGCTGCTAACGTGTTCCACACCGTTTTTACTGGGTTTTCCAATCCATTGTACCATTGCTTGGGGCGTCCAACTAGAGAGAAGGGGAACAGCCGAACACGTGCTTGGTCTCCTATGAATCCCGCTATCTTGAATGTACTGCAAACCTCAAGGAAGTGTTGCAAGTGATGATTGGGATCTTCCGAACCTGTGAACGGTTGTTGCGCCACTATTCTAACATATCTCTCCAATTGATACGGAAGTTGATCTCGAGCTTCTTGGAAATCTGTCTTGACAATACTAGTCAATTGTGGCTTGAGACGATTAACCATAGGTACCTCTGCCATCTCCTCTTCTTCTTGCTCTTGAACTGGGTCTTCTATTGTGAATAATACTCGAGGTGTTGCGCGGACTGCTTCTCCAGCTAAACCTCCAAGTGACTTGCTTCTCTTCTCCGCTGTTCTCTTCTTGTGAAAGAGTCTTTCTGGATCATTGGTGTAATTAGAGGGTTTGTTTGACTTAGGACCATCCATACCTGTTAGTTTCACTTAACAGAACATATGTACTAGAGAGACAAGTAAAGCACAATGACTAAACACAACTACATCAAACAATGTTTAAAAACCTGCTATGGTCCCCGGCAACGGCGCCAGAAAAGTTAACGCTTGTTGGTCGTACCTACGCACCCACTTATATACCGTAAGAGGACGGTGTACGATTGTAACACTTTTCCCTCAATCGAGTATTCCAAGGTTTATTGAATCCACTGGGACCTTAGGGATAATTAAACAAAGTTAACAGTAAAAGATCTAGTCAAAGCTACTGTCGAATCTAGGTTGCGTGAGGGGTGACTGGCCAGCGCAAAGGTGCGCCAGACAATAAATCTGTTGTTGCGTCGATCGGCGCAGGAGTTGAGTCGATCGACACACTAGTGAATCTGTTGTTGCGTCGATCGGCGCAGAAGTTGAGCCGATCGGCACACTAGTGAATCTAAGCCAAAATGCGCCAGATGCCTTGTAAGCCTATATCGTTTAAGTGAGTAACCAGATATCTACTATTGAGATCGTAACCAGAAAGTCTAATTAAATAGCATCATAATGGGTAATTACATAAATCAATGAAAATCTATAATGAATAAGACCACCCTGCTTTTCGAGCGGCTCCCGATTTATCACTGCCGAGAGAAAACCCTTAATCGCGCGAGTATCTTATCCTACTCAACTATCCAATAGTGCTGCGCAGGCTTAGTGCTGTCACCGCTAAACCACACTACTAGCATCATCAAGCAACCATAATCGATACAATGTCCGAATACTATCCTAATCACCACGATCAAGATAATATCAACTTACTTAGCCTAGAACTAAGCAATTGGAATAAGCACATGCATGATTATAGAATCAAGATAGACAAATCACCAAAACCATCATCAACATATTCAATCATCCTTGAGATACATAGAGTAAGTTTAATCCCCGTCGAGATGGCCTACCTTGACGGATCAACTCTTAACCTCAATGGTTCTTGAAACTCAACTTGAGATCTATTCTAACCGGGCAAGCCCTGGTGGCTCTAACTCACGGATCTGTTGTCCCTCTGTCGTCTCCTCTTCTCTACGAACAGGGTTTACAAGGATTTATAGGGTTCTATTCGTAAAGGACTCGATTTCTAGCAAGTAAGGAGGTTGCGCCAATCGGCGCAGGATTGCGCCGATCGGCGCAAGCCGTGTCTTCTCTGGTTTCTTCTCCGAGTCGGTTCCTCTGTCTTCCACAGCTGCCATGTGGGCCTTTTCCTTCGAGATAAAGTCATGTATTACACGTCGAGATCTTAAAGTTTCATAAATCTTCTAGGCAAATATCTTCAAGTGTCTTGCATAGATAAACTTCCATAAACATGTGGAATGGGCCTCGGTCACTTCTGTGGGCCAAAACACCCATGCACCGATCGGCTCATGGACTGCGCCGATCGGCGCACTCGGCTTCTTCAATGCTTTTTGTCGGTTCTGGACTACTGTCCTCTCCAGCATTACTTTAATCACCAATTTTACCTGTTTCTGCAATAAAGCTCCGAAACAACGCATATACAAATATATAGACAATATCACAGGTAAATGGCCTAAATTAGTATCAATTGTGCTCTAATTGGGGTAATATTCACATGTAAAAGGGGCACTTGGGAAGTGCCAACATAGTCTCCACTTGAGCTTTCTTCTTGAGCTCATTGACTTGGTTGGTTAGCTTCTCAATGATTGCATCTTGGTTGGCAATCATATCGACATCAATGTTGTGGCATCGTCCACAACCCTTGCTTGTTGAAGCTTGAGAAGATTCAAGCTTCTTCAACAGTGAGCGAGAGTTTATCTTGAGATCTTCAATGGCCTTCACCAAGGCCTTGTTCTCCTCTAGCAAGGAGTTTCACCTTTCTTGATACTTCTTCCTTGTTGAGATGCTTGATTCACTTGACTCATTGACCTTTGCAAGTTCCTTAGTCAAGGTCTTGTTCTTCTCCTTCTCTTGCTCAAGTTGCTTGGTGAGCTCAAGGTTCTTGCTTCTTTCTTCATCAGGCAACTCTTCTTGTCTATCAACGATTCTTTCTTGATTGTCCAGCTCCCCTTGTAGCTTATCTGGTGTTGGCACTTCCGAGGTGCCCCTTTTATATGTGAATATTACCCCAATTAGAGCATAATTGATAGTAATTTAGGCCATTTACCTGTGATATTGTCTATATATTTGTATATGTGTTGTTTTGGAGCTTTATTACAGAAACAGGTAAAATTGGTGATTAATGCAATGATGGAGAGGATAGGAGTCCAGAACCGACAAAAAGCACTGAAGAAGCCTAGTGTGTCGATCGACGCAGTCCATGAGCCGATCGGTGCAAGGGTGTTTTGGTCCACAGAAGTGACCGAGGCCCATTCCACATGTTTGTGGAAGTTTATCTACGCAAGACACTTGAAGATATTTGTCTAGAAGATTTATGGAACTTCAAGATCTCAACGTGTAGTACAAGACTTTATCTCGAAAGAAAAGGCCCACATGGCAGCTGTGGAAGACAAAAAAATCGATTCGGAGAAGAAACCAGAGAAGACACGGCTTGCGCTGATCGGCGCAATCCTGCCCCGATCAGTGCAACCGCCTTATTTTCAAGAAACCGAGTCCTTTACGAGTAGAACCCCTATAAATACTTGTAAACCCTGTTCACAGAGAGAGGGGGCGACAGAGGGACACCAGATCCATGAGTTAGAGCCACCGGGGCTTGCCTCGTTAGAATAGATCTCTAGTTGAGTTTCAAGAACCATTAGAGTTAAGAGTTGATCCATCAAGGTAGGCCATCTCGACGGGGATGAATCTTACTCTATGTATCTCAAGGATGATTAAATATGTTGATGATGGTTTTGGTGATTTGTCTATCTTGATTTATAATCATGCATGTGCTTATTCCAATTACTTAGATCGGTGCAACGACAAATTTACTGTCTGGCGCACCTTTGCGCTGGCTTGTCTTCCCTTCATGCAACCTGACTTTGACAGTAGCCTTGACTAGATTTTACTGTTAACTTTGTTTAATAAATCCCTAAGGCCCCAGTGGATTCGATAAACCTTGGAATACTCAATTCAAGGGAAAAAGTGCTACAATCGTACACCGTCCTCTTGCGGTATATAAGTGGGTGCGTAGATACGACCAACAAGCTACCCTTTTTCTGGCGCCGTTGCCGGGGACCATAGCAGGTTTTTAAACATTGTTTGATGTATTATTGTTTAGTCATTGTGCGTTACTTGTCTCTCTAGTACACATATTCTGTTAAGTGAAACTAACAGGTATGGACGGTTCTAAGTCAAACAAACCCTCTAGTTACGCCGATGATCCAGAAAGACTCTTTCACAAGAAGGGAACAGAAGTGAAGAGATACAAGACACCGTGGCATCATGGCGTCGAAAGTAATTGGTGGGGATGTATAGATAGGTCGTCCAAGCTATATGAACCATGGAGATAAGATAACCTTGTAGTGTCACGGTCTCACATCCCGCACCGCGACACTAAGGATTGATTGTTTGCGGGGAGGTCAAGCTCTTTGACCTCTAAATAACTAGAGCGCTCTTGGGAGGCAAACCAATGATCAGGGGATTTAGAAATTATTCAGTGCTTATGGGAGGGCAATCCATTTCATTTAGTTAATTAATACTGGCCGGGAGGGCAACCCGGTGCTTTTTAAATTTGCTTGCTTCTGATAAAAACAATCTCCCGAATAAAAAAAATAGAAAAGTGTGTGCTTAATTCTTGTGTGCTCTTGCGTTGTCTGTTTATTCATGCAAAACTGTGTATATACATACTGTAGACTAACAATGCAGGAATATAAAAAAAAGACTAAAAATAGGAAGGAAAAGAGCTTGCGCCGATCGGCGCGGTATTGCCCAAGTCAGGACAGAAGGCCGACGACGCCCAGAATTGAAGGAGTGCTAAAAATCAACCAACACAGTAATTTTCAAAGACGGAGCTATTTTCAAGGTAATCAAAAATCTTTTTGAATTAATTTTTTGTGTGCAAAATGGTTGCTAAATAACGCAGGAAAGGATGAAGAAGAACATCTAGAAAAGAAGCGAGGGGGTAGAAGTAAAAACGGACGTCACGCCGATCGGCACGAGTCAGTGCCAATCGGCGCGGTCACCAGATGAGCCCCGATACGTATGCCAGTACTATAGGAACATTGGAGAAGTGGAAACGAGGTGAAAGAGATGAACACGAGGCATCAGAGTCAGCGTCGGACCTAAAGACGAGGTGCAAGGGACTTGCGCCGTTCGGCGCCCTACTGCGCCGATCGGCGCAGGTACCCAAGCGGTTCCCAAATGGGCGACAAAGGTGGGAGGCATTGATTTTGAGGAATAGGTATGATTATTATGCAGGTGTGCAGTGCAAAAGCTGAAAAAGCTGAAAAGGAGACGGCGCGCTGATCGACGTGGTCCCACACCGATTGGCGCCGCCAACAAGACATCAGGATTCCGTGCTGTTCTCCTGCCAACCAACATGATGTGCCAGGAAGCGACATAAAGGATCGGAATCAAGCATCAGAGTGGTCAGAGCATTCAAAATTTGAATTGTGCCGATCGGCGCAGGGATCGGTGCCGAAAGGCGTGCTCTCAAATTTTGAAATTTTACGGTGGTTCCTTCTCCTGATAGTTTCCCACACTATAAAAGGGAGGCTAGGCGCCCCCATTTGGCACAACATCCCGGTAATCTCTCCACCTTCCCCACTACCCATGATCTCGCACACGTTCCGCAATTTTCGTAGATGTAGCGTCTCCGCTCCTCCGTCGGCAAGTTAGGCAAGAGGCTGCGCCGGGGAAGTAGTTCCGGCGGCAGCAGCGAGTCGAGCGGTGACTCCTCGGTGAGGGGTGGCTCTGACGCTCGTGATGACATGTCGGAGGGTGGTGCATCCACCGGCTCGGCGGCGGCGACATACGAGATCCGCGCTCGGCACTCCGTCTCCGGCGCGTCCCTTCCAACAGGGCGTGCTACGAGGAGCCAAACGACGGCAAGCCCTGGGGTTCCTACATCACCACCACCGCCGGCATTCATGCCGCGGACGGTGGAGGAGCGCTTCACCCTCCTGAGTGTGGAGGAACAGCGATAGTACCTCGCGGTGAGAGGAAGGTTCGTCCCCAACTTCGACTTGGACGAGACCTTCCTCACCTCGATCGGCATGTGGGAGGACTTAAGGAGGATGCTAGAAAACCTCGGCTGGGTGGATTTCCAGCTCCTCCCCATGGACTACAACCTCGACATTGTCACCGAGGTTGCCTCTACAATGAGGCTTGGCACCATCGAAGACGGTAGCGAGGCCGTCAACTTCCGCGTCCGTGACATCAGCCTCACAGTGACCATGGAGACGGCGGCTCTAGCCTTCGGCTTTGACGTCAACGCCGACGTCGCCGGCATCTTGGGACACGGGAAGTTGGCCTCCTTTTGGAGGTGGCTCTTGTTTGTAGAAGAATTGAAGCGCGACAACATCCGCAACCCGACCATTCAAGTCTTCCATCGGTGGTTGGCGGCGCGCATAGGCGACAAGGTCGACTCCAGCAACGTCACCGATGCGGACTTGCGGTGGCTCTACAACGCCATCGTGAGTCCGTCTCATTGCAACCCCATGTCGGTGATGGTGCGGGGTTGGCTCGACAAGAGGGCAAGACAAGCAAGAAGTTGGCCTTTGGGGCCTATCTTCAATGCCTAGCAGCCCTCGTCTGCGACGGCGACGGACCGGGAGGGCGCAATGACAAGTGAGAGTGCACGATGGAGATCGGCGAGAATATGACTCGTGACAATATTGTCACGGGAAGTGTTCACGCCGGCTTCCATGTCGGTGGCACCAACTTAAAGCTCCCATGTGCGGAGCTAGGAGTTTTCCTCCCTCGCAAGCTGGAGGGAGGAAGTTGGCTTGAGGAAGGTTTCCTGGAGGGGGGTCGAGTTCTCAAGGACCGCCGTGGGCGGGTTTGACAGCCAGACACATCTACAGCAGCCGGCGACGAGTGGGACTTCTGGGGGTCACGTCAGGAGCACCAGCAGTACCAGTTAGGGTGGAGCGACGCAGCGGGCGGTTCATAGCCCTCTGCGCCGATCGGCGCAGGCGACGCGCCGGTCATCCGCACCCTACTGCAGCGCGAGTATTGACTACAGGTACCAAGGGCGTGTACCAGTGGTGCCTCCTATGCCCGGTGTAGACTTTTTCGTGCCCATGCAGGGGTACCTCGACAACAACATGCACTACATCGAGCGCGTGGAGGACGCCACGTCCCAATGAAGGAACAACCACGATGCGATGGTGGAGGAGTTCGAGCCAATGAAGCATCGGGGAGCATCATCCTCATCATCGGTGAGGTTGTTGAGGAGTGACTTCTTGGCTGGAGGTAGACCAATGGCAATGTTGGCAATTCCACCCTCATCATCTTCATCATCATCATCGGAGATGTATTCTTGGCCAATGTGAGCTTGTCCCTTGTTGTATGGCTTGTTGTTGGGCTTGGTCTTGTTGTTGTACTTTTCATTTTTCTTGCCCTTGTCATTTAGCCTAGGACAATCGGCAATCATGTGTCCTTGTTCATGACACTCATAGCATCTTCTACTTGCTCTTCTAGCTTTTGCCTTGTCAAAGCTTCTTTTGGTGAAACCGTTCTTGATCATGTATTTGCCAAATTTCTTGACAAATAAGGCAAACTCTTCATTGTCTTCTTCTTCATCATCAATGTCATCATCTTCGTCATCATTGTCATTTAGAGTCCTTTTGGCTTTGAGTGCCAAATCTTTTTTGCTTGTGCTCTCATCACCAATGAGCAGATTCACTCTTTTGCCCTCATCATCACGACTCTTATAGGCATTAATTCTTCCGATGACTTCATCCATCGTGAAGGTTTCAAAACCATCTTTCTCTTCAATGATGGTGCAAAGAGTAAGACTCCACATCCTAAGAGCCATGAGAAGCTTGTAGTTGACCTCTTCATCTTTGATATTGTCTCCATAAGATCTTTTCTCATTGACAATATCCATGAGCCTATCATGAGTTTGTTGAGGCTCTTCTCCATTGTTCATCATGAAGAAGTTGAATTGATTTTTGAGAACTTGAAGTCTTGACTTCTTCACAACGTCCACTCCTTCATGAGCACATACAACTTTCTTCTATAGTCCTCGGGCATTCTCAATTTCGGCTACTCTTGAATATTCCTTAGGATTCAAGGAAGAGAGAATGGCCGACACCGCTTGAGCATTGAGATGTATGTTGAGTTGGTCCACGGTTGTAGGATTATCCTTGTCCTCCAAGGTGAACCCTTTTTCCACAATCTCCCAAATTGGTGGACCAATAGACATAAGGTACATCATCATCCGGTGCTTGTACCAACTGAAATCTTTGCCTTTGAAATAAGGTAATCTTCCACTTCCACTACCATGAATATTTGCCACATCGGCATAGTTGAAGGGCATGGCGGTGTGCAAATCACTTCCCTTGCTTGCCGAAGCAAGATCTTGACGCTTGTCACCTTCCCCGGCTTCAACATCCTTTAACCTTCAAGCTTTTAAGACTTGTAGAAGATTATGGCTTTGATACCAATTGAAAGTTGCCTAGAGGGGGGGGGGGGGGTTGAATAGGCAATCTAAAAAAATCCTGAGAAAGCACTAAGTATTGATCTAATGCCAGGAACGACGGAACTTCCGTCACCACGAAAGTTCTGTCAAGTGATAGAAATTCGCCAAACCTTTCTCTAAAACTTATTTAAATGCGGATAACTAAGAGAAAGGAATGCAATACTTGGTAGTAGTTAAACTATAGCAAAGCACACCTAGGGTTCTTCGATGGATAGCTATCAACACAATTAGCAAGTGAATCTAGCACAATGATAGGAATGAAATACACAAGCACAAAGATAAAAGCGGGAATGTAAAGAGAGACACAAGGAATTAACCCGAGGTTTAGCAACCACACTAAGTAGTTTCTACTTTCTCGTTGAGGAACCACACAAAGTGGCCGGGTCTCCCTCAACCCTTTTCCCCGCCAAGCAATCACAAAGATCGTGCTCAGTTTTCTTTCTTCACTTGATTCTTTTCCTCTGGAGGTGAATCACACCTTCACAAACGTCCCCGTCTCACCACAACAAGTTGGGAGCTCAAGGGCGATGCCTAGCCGTCTAGAAGACCAAGTATCCAAGAGTAACAAGCAAATCAAATCTTGATGGGGAGGGAAAGATATGCTCAAGCTTTTGAGTGGATGGATTCAATATTTTTGTGTTTGGATCTCTCTCACTTTGTTTGGAATCTCAAGAATAAGTCTAGAAGTGAGAGGGGAGAGCTCTAGCTGAAAAATGAGTGAAATGCCAAAGTGTCCAACCTTTCCCACGGGGGAAGGGGAAGCTATTTATAGAGGCTCTCCAAAAACTAGCTGTTACACAGCTTTTCTCTGTCTGACGGAACTTCCGTGGTTACCCATGGAACTTCCATCAGTTCAAAAAGAGTCGTTGCACAGTTAGATTTCAACTAAGTCAGAGACGACAGAACTTCCATGACGGTCATCACGGAACTTCCGTCGCTTTCGGGTTTGCAACATAGAGGAACCAGAGGACGACAGAACTTTCGTAGAAGAGCCCACGGAACTTCTGTAACTCTCGGGTTGGCTGAGGTTAGAAGCTTGGCAATGACGGAACTTCTATGACTCTTTGATTATCTCAAAACGGATCAGTTCTTTTTTATATTGGTTGGCTAAACTCTCACAAAACTTTTTGGTAGGCTTGAGCACATAAATTTCCCTTCTTAGCAAGATTGGTTTACCCCCCTTTATAGTTCGGCATGCCTAGGACTCAATTAAAGTAAAAACTACTCTTTGAAGTGCTTTGAGTCCATTTTCCTTTTCTTCTTTTTGGGAGTAATAGCCATCTTGCAAATGTGGGTTTAGACAATAACTTTGATTATCTGCACATTTACTTCATGAACTTGTTAGCACAATTTTAATCTTTTGTCATCATACACCAAAACCCACTAGGGGATCCTAGGTGCATCTTTAGAGTTCTCGCACACGAGCCCGCAATCACTCTAAGGGTGAAGACATGGTTGCGTAATTGCTGCCACAAGGCACAAGCTCGCCTCCCTCAAGAATTTGTCGGACTCCCCGAGCCGATACGGGCGCTCACTAGCGATGCCCCTTTCACCGGCGGGCTCAAACCGTGTACAAACGTGGGACGTCCTTCACAACCGATCATGATAGGCTCGATCACCGATACCTAACTGGTCTAGGTCTCACCATAGACCAAGAGTAACAACCTAGATCACACCCTCAAGGACACCCTAGCCTTAGATGTGCAAGATGCACTTGTTACTCTCACTAGCACTCTCAAGATATGCAATATCTCCTCATAGTGCTCTTCTCTTTTCCTCTTGGATCTTACAAAATGCTCTCAGGTATTCCACTGACCAAGAGAGATCTCCAAGACCCTAGCAACGAAGTTATATAGGCTTCCAACCTCCAACTAGCCATTGCTCCACAAAATCAGCTTTCTGGGCCTAGTGATCGTACAGTCCGGTCACTTATTGACCGGACCGTCTGGTCTCCTCAGAAACGGCTCCTCCAGAGCCATTGGCTCTCTGCCCACTGCTGAAGTCATATCCGACTGTACCGTCCGGTCAGCAGACTGGACAGCCCGGTCTGTCCAGCCATTGGAAAAGTTCGACGCGTCAGACAACTCCGTCGGACTCTAGAGGCTTGCTTCCTCTATGTCCTGTGCTTCACCTATACAAACCGGAACGTCCAATCTATAAACCGGACTTTTCGGTCTTTGTGGTCTCCAGCACAAACAGATTCCTCGCCAAGTCTTCTCTCTGGTCCGCCTGTTCCTCTAGTGACAGTATAGTCCGGTCTCCACGGACCCCTCTGTCCTATCACTATGACCAGAAGCAGAAACTCCTTGTCCTCGCTTGACTTCATTTCCCGGCTTCTCTGAACAGCTCTTTGGCTTCTCCAGTCTGACATAGTGCTGGTGATTTCACTGAGCATCCATGCACATCACCGACTAGCATGACCTAAAGAGACATGGCCTAGACCCTCTTGATAGTCCGGTTTTTCCTATGGACTCAAAGCCCTAACAATTAGACAAGTGTTCCAAACACTTGCTCCATAGCTTGTCCATAGCCTTGATCCATCTCCATTAACCCTTGGACTCCATCAAGCTCATCAAGCCTCCATGCTTCTGGTCCTTGTCATCCATCACTAAGGCAACTATCATCATCAATAGGATTGGTAATAGAGTTTGGAGATGATTCCTGCATTGATAACACTCGTATAGATATTAGCCCACAATTTCATAGTTGTCATTAATCACCAAAACATCCATACCTCGAGGATCCAATCATCAATGGTCATGAAGCTTATAATCTCTCCCTATTTGGTGATTGATGATAACCACTACTTACAATAAAACATCAAGGCTAACAGAGCTACACTATGATCGAGAGGAACCACAAAAGCATAAGCAAAGAACACACAAGGTCCTACTCAATCAAGCATCACCAAGAGCTAGGAGGATAAAGAGAGAAAAGCGCACTCTAGATGATAATGCATGCATGTCATGTTAGGATATTAAAGAAAGCATTAAGACATGCAAGCAGGTCATGAATGATGATATGCAACAGGATAGCATGAAACATGCAAGGAATGAAAAGCAAGCAATCATCATCATGGCATCATACATAGGACAACAGGATAAATAAAGAAGAGAAATTTGTCTGAGAGACATTGAGAAATGGTGGTTTCGTCTACAACACACTCACAATCGCGTTTTTATCAGAAACACACTACGATTTTGGGTACCCTCGTCTGTGGCACACTATTACCGTTTAACAATTGTTTTCAACTTTTTTATCTCAATGTATAAAATATATTGATATTTGAATTTTTGCACAAATATATATTAGTGTGTTCTCTATCATAAAAAATATAGACATATTTTTTGTTGTTATTGGCATGGTTTGCTCGACAAATTAAATATTAAAATGATGAGCAAATCATGTGAACATTCGGAAAAAATCTAGCTCTATTTTTTAATGATAGAGAATGCAACAATGTATGTTCGTGCAAAGATTTAAATTTTAATATGTTTTGTGCGTTGAGATAAAAAATTTAAAAATAATTATTAAATGATAATAGTGTGACACAGATGAGAGTATCCAAAATCGTAATGTGTCTCAGACAAAAACGCGATTGTGAGTGTGTTGTGGACAAAACCGCCATTTCTTAGTGTCTCTTAGACAAATTTCCCAATAAAGAAAGACAAGGCACTGTATATGAAAATAAACCAAGTGAGATCATGACGAGTCAAACACAAGCAAATGAAAACCATGACTCATCAAAATCCACGAACACCTTGATAAATCCATCAAAATAAGATCCAGATGTATCTAAGTCCCAAAACTAATGTACACGTATGCTGCCCCTAGATGCAAGCTACTGACTCTCGATCATCACAGGATCACACTCCCGTTCCCCCTATCTCTAAGTCTTCTCCCCCTTTGGCAACAAGCACCAAAAAGAGAGGGAAAACTAACAAAGCGCTCGTGGTCGAAGGAGGTGGTGCAGCAATGTTCTCTGAGGGCTCTGCTCTAGGTTGCTCCTGTGCTGGATCCTGCTACTCTGCCTGAGCTTGTGTCACCGGAGCATCGAGCTGCTCAAATTACTCAAGGTCCACCGATGCCTCAGTCCCTCTGTCCTATCATGCTAGTGTGACTATGGATGTCCCCTCAGCAACTGTCACCTGAAGAAGAGCAAGGTCATCCACATCCTCCTGAGTGAAACCTCTGTGGACAAGGTCCTCTGCTACCTCAGGTGTGATGAGTGTAGTGCATGTAGCAAAACAAGGTAGAGCTGTAGCTGACTCTGGGGCTGTTTGTGGGTTTGCTCGAGTAGTGTGCACTATATCTAAGAACAGACTCCTGACTGGTGGCTACTGCTAGGAGGTGGAGGGTACAGTCATCTGTGAAGCTGTAGACTGAGCTGGTGAAGTGAACAACACAAAGAACGAGAAAGCTGACACGGGGTAGAACTGCTTAATTGGCGAGAAAGTCTATCTGGCTCCCCCTGTACGTAATGCCCCTGAGTGGAATGACAAACCACTGGACTGGGCTGTCATCATGGCAGTGAAGAGGCCTGTTTGAGTCAGTAGCGACTGAAACTGTGGAAGTAAGGAAGGTCCTGGCTGTTGACTAGACTGTCCCCTGGTAAGCTCTGCCATCTGAGTCATCAGTGTTGTCATCAGCATCATCTGCTATTTCTGAAACTCTGCATGTCCCCTGATGACCTCTATAATTTGATGTCTCTCCTTAGCTGAGCTCTGGATGAAGTCACCCAGGCGTCCTACAAGCGCTGCTATGGTAGTGGCGTCCTCAGACTATGTACCTGCTGGCTGAGGTGGTGCTCCGGGACTGTCTGACTCAGGAACCACCGTCTCTGGATGAGCCTCCTGCTTGTGAGTGACTAGCGGCGACTCCTACTCATTTGTCTACTGGCTGGAGGCAGACTGTGATCCCCTGGGGACTCGAGGTGCATAGCTAGTGTACTGCTCCTCTGTCACTAGTCCGTAACATCCGGTCTATCCAGCCATCGGATAAGTTCGACACGCCGGACAACTCCGTCAGACTCTAGAGGCTTGCTTCCTCTCTGTCCTGTGCTTCACCTATATAGATCGGACTGCCCGGTCTCTATGGTCTCTAGCACAAACAGATTCCTAGCTAAGTCTTCTATCAAGTGCGCCTGTTCCTCTAGTGACCGTACAGTACGGTCTCCACTGACCCCTCTATCCGATCACTATGACCAGAAGCTGAAAGTCCTCCTTCTCACTTGACTTCGTTTTCCGACTTCTCCGAACAGCTCCTTGGCTTCTCCACTGTCACCTAGTACCTGTGATTTCACTGAATATCCACGCACATCACCGACTAGCATGACCTAAAGAGACATGACCTAGACCCCCTTGATAGTCCGGATTTTCCTATGGACTCAATGCCCTAACAATTCGACAAGTGTTCCAAACACTTGCTCCATAGCTTGTCCATAGCCTTGATCCATCTTCATTAACCATTGGACTCCATCAAGCGCATCAAGCGTCCATGCTTGTGGTCATTGTCATCTATCGCTAAGGCAACTATCATCATCAATAGGATTGGTAATAGAGTTAGAGATGATTCCTGCATTGATAACACTCGTATAGATATTTGCCCACAATTTCATAGTTGTCATTAATCACCAAAACATGCATACCTTGGGGATCCAATCATCAATGGTCATGAAGCTTACAAGTTTCTGTACACATGATGAGACTATCCAACATTTATTTCTCAATTGTAACAATGCAAGACTCCTTTGGGGACTAGTTCAGATAACTTTTGGATTACAACCACCTCATAGTGTGGAGCATATGTTTGATAAGTGGCTCCATGGAATAGGAGTAAAATTAAAACGGAGCATCCTCCTTATGCTGGGCTATATGGCTAAGTAGGAGTGAAGTTGCTTTTGATAAATCTCCTATGAAAACTTTTATGCAGGTACTATACAGAGGAACATATTGGCTCTGCTTATGGGGGCAAAAGGAGAAGCTTGAGGAGGACAAATACCTAATAAGAGCCGCATGCTGCAAGCTCGAGACGACGATGATACGGTTATTCGTCGACCATGGATGGAGATTTAGCAATAGAATTTGTGCTTAACATCTTGTCATTCAAAAAATTATGGACGATGTTTTTCCTTTCAAGTTCTCATGCAAACGGAGGTGCTGCGGTTATTGTAATAAGTGGCTTAATAGCTTTGTTTGAAGCAAAAGCCGGATTTTGACCATTGTCTAAAAAAAAAAGAGGACTCAAATAACTCCTATGCAATTATAGTTGAGACACACTAGCATGATATATGATCCTATATATTGAAAGGGATAACCTACACATGCTAGTGATTCACACACTAATCAACTCTTAAGCAAGCTAGTGTTTAGTCAACCAATCAATCAACACACCTAGAATATCAATGTCATATGCACACAAGTCTAGTAGATAAGCAACACAAGCAAGACTAGCAAGCAAAAAGAGCAATAATACAAGCTTAAGATGCAGAATTGTCACACCCTCAAAATTTCAAATTTTGATTTATGACTTAAATACCAATAAATTATAAAACTTTATATAATAGATTAAAAATTTATCTTAAATGAATTAGAGCTTTATCAATTATTTTAGTAAAAACAACTATTTTCTAAGTTCAGAAAATTAATTTAGGTTACTATTATTTTTATTTGTTGCATTCATACTAATTTGCATTAATTTTATCATGTGGAAAATTATTTCAAAATTCAATTAGAATTTGAGCTTGCTTTGTTTTGGAAATAGAAAGTAGACAAACAATAGAAAAAAGAAGAAAAAGAAAAGAAACTCTCCTCCTTTCATCCTATTGGGCCAAATCTCCCCTGCGGCCCAGAACCCCTCCTCTTCCCCTCCCCTTTTTCAGCCTGCTCGAAATGGGCCAATTTACCCGAGGGCTAGGTCCTCTCTGCCCTCGAGTGCATATCAAGTATTACCAGCGGGTTAGGTGTTACCGTGTTATCAACTACAATAACTAATTCAAATGTGCATCTAAAATTATAACAAAAATATAGGTAGATAGAGGATGCAACCATCTGACATCATGCAAGAGTGGAGGTACAACTAAACCTTGTGCAAAGAGAAACAAAAAAAAGAACTCAGGCTATATATAGTAGCAGGTTGCAGATCTGTGATGAACGGTTACAATCTGCACTATTCACAAGCTGATTTCTCCCGAATCTGCCCCATCACCACGAGCTTAACGGGGCAAAAATAGCCCCCGTCCCCGTCCCTAGCTGATCCTCGATCCGCATCAGGCCCGCGGGGCGGAGTGGAGAGGGCGACGCCGGTGGACGTAGCGCCATGGTGCGGCTGACACGACAAACGGAGTGGCATGCGGATGGTGCCAACAGGCGGAGCGGATGGCATGGCAGGCAGAGCAACGCGCAGACGGTGCTGATGGGCGGACCGGCTGGCGCGGTGTGCGCATGGCACTGACGGGCAAGGGGAGCAGCACGACAGGGCACACTAGTGGGTGGAGTAGCGGGTGGGAGGACGACAAAAACAATGGTGACGGCATGGCGGCGGCTCGGCGGTCGTAGCCGCGGAGGACAAGGCAGGCAGGCAGCAAAGTTGTCAGTTGTGGCTAAATGTTGAATAGTTAGGGTTTGAGAGGGAGTTTGTATTTATATGGAGGAAATTGTCTGGAACACACTAACAAACTGTGGCTTCGTCTTGAGCACACTAACAAAATCAAATTTAGTTGTAACATACTACGTTTGTGAAAAAATTGGTCTGTGGCACATTATAACCATTTAACAGTTATTTTCAACTTTTCTATCTCAAAATATAAAATATATCAGAATTAAAAACTTGACACAAATATACATTGATGCATTCTCTATCATAAAAAATATTATAATAGGTTATGTGAAATAAAAACAACGGAAAGTCAATTAGTAATATTTGTAAAATGATAGATGCAAGAATTATGTAAATGCGTGTCATATGATTCTTGCATGTATCGCGCATTTACATAATTCTTGCATGTATCATTTTACAAATATTACTAATTGACTTTCCATTGTTTTTATTTCACATGATGGAAATTGAACATTGGAAAAGGGCAAGTGGCTGCATCCTCGTTGGGCTGGAACTTATATTGCTTGTTGGCTGCCTCATTTAATAATTCTATGGGTAATTTGTTATGTTAGTACATACACTATAGTACTATGGATCTATATTGGCTGTAGTTTAGACCTGAATTGTTATATCATTGTATATTATGTGCTGCCAAGATTGTTGCAATTCTGGTACGGGTTATACTGTTTTGCATGCTCATGATTTAGGCCTCTAATGTAATTGGGCTTAGCACAATAATTTTTGGCCAATAGAACAATTGGGTTTCTCTGAAAACTCTAGACATGACCCATGAAATCGGCTTGGTTCATGACACAAACACGAAATTAGCGCAGCTTGTAACACAAAATCGTCCTGGCCTAGGGCATGAACAAGAAATCAGCCTGGCCCACAACAAGAAATCAGCCTGGCCCGTAACACGGAATAGTCCATCCCGCAACATGAAAATAGGTCCGATCTGAAGCATAAATGGACTAGTGCGTCATCTGGCCCATTAAACCAAGTTGTCTTGACCCATGAGGTTAAATGGATCTGGCCCATTATATGAAATTGGCATGTAACATTTTGTGATGTTTTGAGTAAGTAACGAAGTAAGTATCGTGATAATAAAATTATGACGAAAAAGAATAGGAACATTATTGAAAATATTTCATAACAGACATTCTGTGACGAATAGGTTTTTGTCATCTGAATGTTGTAAATTACATACTACGATGTATTTTTTTTTAGCTTTTGCAACAAAATTAAAATGTCACAGAATTTCAAATTTCTTGTAGTGATTTTAGTGTTTGTGATGGCAGGAAGCAAAGGAGAGGGGCTTCTCCCTCAAAATTTGATGAGTGGGTGAGCCAAGAGCAACTACAAAAGGCTTTGGAGGCGACTTAAATTGGGATGGCAGAGATAATCAACAAGGCAGCCACTGAAGCGGTCAAGAAGCTTCACCTTGGAGACAACATTGAGCGATTGGACAGGAGGATATCTATGTTAACCGAACAGGTTACCGAGTTGGAGACCGCTGCCAACACCAATGACACCACCAACCACAATATTGACGACGCCCCTGATGAAGACACTATGTATGCTGCTACAAGGGACATGAGATTACGACATCATTTGTGCAGTAACACTCACGGTATGGGTGGTCACAACGATCGCCGTACACAAGGTAACAATCATTCTTATGCATCAGATGATCCATATGCTAAAATTAAGTTTTCAATTTCATCATTTTTGAGGCAATATGATGGTGATATTTACCTTGATTCAGAGATGACAGTAAAGCAAAAATTTAATGCCCACCTTGTTCCTAAACAAAATAAAGTTAGACAAGCCACTGGTGGAGTGGTCTAGCTTCTAAAACCGATTTGCCTACTACTTGGGAAAAACTTAAGGTAGCAATGGATGATCGTTTTGTTCCTCCTTCCTTCTTCAAAGAGATTTATAACAAACTATAGTGTTTAGAACAAGGAAATAAAACTATTTAGGAGTACTTTATTGAGCTTCAGAAAGGCTTGATTTGTTGTGTTGTAGTGGAAAAAGTAGAGGATCATATTTGTCGCTTTTATTCTGGTTTGAGACAAGATATTCAGCACATTCATGATTACAAGGAATTCTATACTGTCAACCAGTGTTTTTAGTATGCTATGTTTGCAAAAAAAAAAAAAAAATTACAGGGATATGCAGTGGCGTATAGGAACCACAATCATACCTTCTACCTACCACGGCCAACGAGGACTTCGGGGCTACTCTGCCATCTTCCCGAACGCGCCCACCACTAGCAGCAACTACCAAGGGACCAACGACCAGTGGTGCTCCTGCAGCACCATGATTAGCCCCTGCACGTTCTTCGAGCTCAGGTTTCAGCTAGTAGTGCCTCCTATGTCGCTTCGACGACACATACTACAAAAGTTTAGTGCCACCGCTGCCATGGACTTGGTGATATGCAGAAAGATTGCCCAAGTAGGCGAGCATACGTGGTGACAAATGATGAAGGTTACATGACCACTTCCGATATGGTGGATGAGGAGGAGGATGTCGCTTCGACCAGTGATGACCTCATCCTTATAGGCGGAGACACCGCAGGCTACATAAACATTATTGTTCAGCGTGTGCTTAGCACAAAAACTCAGCTGTCCGAGATGATGCAACGCCACAACTTGTTCTTGATTTTCTTCATTGTCAAGAACCATCGATCATGTGTCATCATTGATGGAGGGAGCTACAATAACTTGGTGAGTTCTGATATGGTCAAGAAGCTTGCCTTAACCACACGCCCACATCCACATCCATACTATATTCAGTGGTTAATTGACTTTGAAAGGATAATGTGACTGCTGATACTTTGTCTAGACACTATAATTTGTTGTCTCAACTTCATTGTAAAAGTTTTGTACTTCAGACAATTAAAGAACAATATGTTGCTGATCTTGATTCTAAAGATGTATTGCTGCAATGTAAAGATGATTGTGCTTGGAAGAACTTTTTGTTCAATGATGGGTTCTTGTTTAGAGCTAACTGCCTGTGCATTCTAGTTGATTCCGTTCGTCTTTTGTTATTGCTAGATGCACATGAAGGCAGCTTGATGGGTCATTTTAGTGCTAAGAAAACAAATGATATTTTGTCCACACACTTCTTTTGGCAAAGGATGAGGAAAGATGTTGAGCCTTTTGTTTCTCGCTGCACTACATGTCAAAAAGCTAAGTCTCGCTTGAATCCACATGGTTTATACATGCTACTTCCTGTTCCTTCTATTCCTTGGGTGGATATTTCTATGGACTTTATTTTAGGATTGCCTAGGACTAAGAGTGGGAGTGATAGCATTTTTGTTGTTGTGGATCATTTTTTTTAAGATAGCACACTTTATACCCTGTCATAAGACCGATGATGCTATTCATATTGCCGACCTCTTTTTCAAAGAGATTGTACATTTGTATGGTATATCTTCTACTATTGTTTCGGATCGTGATGCGAAATTCTTGAGTCACTCTTGGTGCACATTTTAGAATAGGTTGGGTACAAAGTTGTTGTTTTCTACAACTTGTCACCCACAAACGGATGGACAAACTGAGGTTGTGAACAGCACATTGGGCACCTTGTTGAGAGCTATTTTGAAGAAAGATTTAAAGCACTAGGAAGAATGTTTGCCTCATATTGAGTTGGCTTATTATCGGGCAACACATTCTACTCCTAAGGTAAGTGCGTTTAAGGTAGTGTATGACTTTGATACCCATACTCCACTTGATATTCTTCCTTTGCCTACTAATAAGAGAGTTCATAATGATGCTAAAGAGCATGCTATTTTTATTTTGCAAATACATGAAAAGACTAGGCTTAGCATTGATAAGATGAATGAAAAGTATAGAAGTGGTGGTAGTAATGGTTGAAAGGAAGTAAAGCTTGATGTAGGAGATTTAGTGTGGTTGCACTTGAGAAAAGATGGATCTCCAGAGAGAAGATCTAAATTGATGCCTAGAGCTGACAGTCCATTAAAATTAGTTGAGAAGGTTAATGATAATGCATACAAATTAGAGTTGCCTCCTGAGTTCGGGTCAGTCCTACTTTTAACATTTCAGATTTGCAACCATACCTGGGAGAAGAGAATGAGCTTGAGTCAAGGATGACTCCACTTCAAGAAGGGGAGGATGATGAGGATCACTTATATGGATGCACACAACACTCCTCCAATTCTGGACCTGCAAGGTCCAATGACTAGATCTAGTGCGTAATGACTTAATTTAGAGGTGAGCTTGTTCCTACGTTCTTTGTTATATGTCACTTTTGAGAATGATTTGCTACTTAATGATTATATTATGATTAGGAACCATGGAGTGGACTAGGAGATGATGGGAGGAGGACTTGGGAACATGGAGGACCAGCAAGGATGTTAAAGCCAAGGTGGAGGCTCAATTAAAACCGACTTCAAGCCTGTTTTGGGGCACAAGAATAGTCCGCACTAAAACGGACTCCCAGGACACATACTAACTCGGTTTTGGATGTTCTATATATGCACCGAAAGCTAAGGAGAATACATTTCTAATTCCACCAGTCTCATGTCAAAATTTGTCCGTTGTCAATGGTAAATGTCAAAACAAGTGTGGGTCCAGAATCTGTCCCGGTGTTGTGTCGTCTATTTTTGGCCTTCGGGTTTTGTATCCAGTTGAGCCCAATTAGGGGCACATCCAGAGGGTCTTTATAAACAGCCGCCACCGCTCTATTAGGTTTTGAATTTTTCTTAGATTAAGTTTGTTCATAAACAATATCCCTGTTCATCGGTTTATTAAACCCCAACTTCGTAAAATTCATAATACATCTGTAATTTTATTGCATTCTTCTTTGTTCTTACTTATGTTCTTGATTCGCAGGCAGGAATTAGCCTTCTTGGCAAGGTCAACCATGTAACGCGGTTGATAACCAGAGGGGATATTATGCTGCGATTGCGGGGTTGTCAACGTGTTATTTAGAAGCCAGATCGATTTGTGTTTCGCCTCTGCCCTAATCAAGATTACTAGAACATTTCTAAAGATAGGGAACCCTTGTCCACATTAGGGGCCATCTTGACATATAAATTTGAGCGTCTTCCCAATGTTCATTTCCATGTCAATTTTTTGTGTGTTAAATTGTTCCACGTTTATCGCTGATTGATATGTTTTGAACTGATTTGTGTTGGCTGATTTTCTGGGCACAACGAATGCGTGGATTTCGAAATGGCCTAGATCCTTTTTGTTTTCTGCTTCAGTGCGAAGATGATCCCGTGCAAGCTGTGAACTGTACACCTGTTTATCCTGTGGACCAAGTGTCTTTGTGCTTTGGTGCGTAGTGCCTGGATCCATTTCAATGATCTTCAACTAAGGTAAGGGTTTTTAGTTGTATAGTTTGGCTCTGAAGTATTCTAGCGTGCATAACTATATGCATCTACTAACGTGGTATTGTTAAAAATATTTGGGGCTTTCTATTTATCTTTCACCAAATTTTTCACTCCAAAATCATGCAATTGTTGGCTCTTATATGGAAATCCAACTGCCCACCATTTTCTTCCATCGTCTTCAACATTGGATCTTGTCCATTCTTCTCTCTCCCAATGTGTTGCCTTCTCCCGCGGGCAGCCCGCTTCCGTGTCAGCGAGGTAGGGTATCACTGAAGCACCTAGATAATAGTACCTGATTAGCTAGTCCAATCTAGGTAAGAGTTAGGCAGAAGCTAGTATTAGCTAGAGGAGCAAAACGGCCTCAGCTAATACATATATTCTAGCTAATACTTTCCCAATTTAATATTAGTATGGTATGGGGGTAGAGAGGTCTAATAAGGTCTGGATTTCCATAACCGCAATAATGAACTAAATAACTGACCAACAATCTGTGTGGTGTGATTAAGCGTGGCAAAGGTAGTCACAAAATAAATTGGCTATCAGGACGGTCTGGCCTTTCACGAGACCCAGTTACCTCCCAACCAGTGTCCCGTTGAAACCGCCTGTTGCAGAGCGCGGGCCTTTAAATTTTCATTCATGAATCCACGTACTAGAAATATTTTTTATGTGTGATATAGGGACCTCTTCCATCACGGAAGTAAGGGTAATGTAGTAAATAAATATGTCAAGTGATTAAATATCCCCCTCCCCTGCACCGTGTTTGACTCCCTGTTATTTCTCCTCTGCACTGCCATTTGTTTCTTTTGACTGTGTCACTCCAGTACCAGTCATTCTCATAAGATGCAGATGGAACTAGTTGGGAGGGCAGCAATGAAGAGGAACCATGAAGGTACGTTATTCTGATCTTGTCAACCATGTTTCCCTGTTCGATTTTGCGGTACATATGTTTTACAATTTTGAATATGTTAGTATCTTGGGCCATGATTGGTAGAGATACAGATCCAGGAAATCATGGATCATGGAATGCTAATGTTAGTCGAAATATACAAGGATCCATAGGATGTATGCTTAAAGCCTACTTTAGTTGAGTCATATGTTTCTATTTTTATGACAAAATGAAGTCTTCTGTACTCGGTAACCTGTTTACTTGAATCTGGTCTGGCTCACATAGAATCCATGCAGTACTAATTGTCGGATTTGTACTATTGGCCAGCAGCCAAGCAGCACATTTGCTAGGTCCAGGGGTGGATCCACCAGTGATGGTGGATAATTCTATTATTTTTTCGTATGCATTATTACCTCTTGTAATCATTGGACATGTATTATTTGCATAATTCATGTTTGACTAGTGAATGTGCCATAAATCTTTAGTTCACTTAAGCAGGTCGGTTCATGACAAAAAAAAGAGTAGAAGTTGCATGCCTATTTTTGTATGCATGTTTAGCTAGCTCGTTCTCATGGCTAAAAGTTTGCCATAGGTGAACTGTAGTCCTGGATCCGCCACTGGACAGGGCCATCTGCATTTGTATTTATTGTCCAAAAACTGGCTCCCAATTTGTTTTTGATGTTGGCATTAATAAGTTTGATACCATGATCACCATTGCGTATTATTTGTTCCAATTGCCACAATTCCTACCAGTTGAAGCACTAACAAATACTTCGATGTGTCCATTTAGGTAACTTGTTTTTTTATGCAATTCAAAGGAACAACCACAATGAGCCTGCAAGAATCGGAAGGCATTGTGGAGCAGTGGTCTGAGCTTAGCATCCAATCTAGAGAAGGTATAATGCTAATCTTGTTTAGATTCCTCTTATGTTATGTAGGATATTCTATTAGCTCATGTCACCAGAATGTACTATCTTCAGTTCAAGCTAATGTTGGAAAGGCTTATAAGACCAATACAGCTTGTGGAACAGTGGGCCAGCTTGTCATATGGTCAGGTTTCTCTCATAGGTTATGAAGACTGTCCTATTAACTCATGCCATATAAATATGCTATTTATAGCTAAACCTTAGATTGGTGAGGCTTACCGCCTGCACATCCAGTCCACATAAGGTACTTTGCTAATCCTTTTGTGTTCTTATGTTATGAAGACTATCATATTAGTTTTAGCTCATCTCACAGAAATATGTCACTTGTAGTTAAAGTGTATGTTGCAGAGGCTTATAAGCCCCGAAGGCCTGTTGAGTGGTCTAACTCGACCTTCAGTTGGCAAAAGTACTATGCTGATATTGTTAGGTTTCCTCTTATGTTATAAAAATTGTCTTATTATCTCATGTCTAGGGCCGGATCCACCAGTATGGTGAGTCATGGCGCTCGCCATACTTGTCGTTGGAGAAGCTAACTCTTCCCTATTGCTCTAACCCCTAACCCCCGTGGCATCACACAAAAGCTGAGTCAAACTGATGTGAACAAGGGTTCCCGATCTTCCGAAAGGTTCTTGGTAAGTTGATTTGGTCGGAGGCGACACACAAATCGATCCGGCTTCAGAACAGCACGTTCTAAACCCCGCAATCGCAGCACGACATCTCCTCTGGTTATCAACCGTCCAAAAGACGATTGACCTCGCCGAGAAGGCTGATCCCTACCTGCGAATCAAGAACACAAGCAAGAACAATGAAGATTGCAACACAATTGCAGATGTATGATTAAACTCTCGAAGTTGGGGTCTCACAAACCGATGAACGGCGAAACTGTTTATGAACAGAATTGATCTAAGCAAAACCCGAACCCTAATGGTGTGGTGGCGGCTGTATATAAAGACCCTAGGGTCGTGCAAGACCCTCTGGACGCGCCCCTAATTGGGCTCAACTAGATACAAAGCCCAAAGGCCAAAAATAGGCGACGCAGCACCGACACAGATTCTGGACACTGTCTTGTTTTGACGATTCCCGATGACTCCGGATGAATTTTGACATGAGGCCGGCGGCATTGGAAAGGTCTTCTTCTTATCTTTCCGTGCATATGTAGAACGTCCAAATCCGAGTCCGTATGCGTCCTGGGCGACTGTTTTAGTACAGACTGGTCCTGGGCCCCGAAACAGACTCGAAGTCGGTTTTGATTGGGCCTCCACTTTGGCTTCCAAGCCCTTGCTGGTCCTCCATGTTCCCAGCTCCTTCTCCCATCATCTCCTGGTCTTCTCCATGGTTTCTAATCATAAAATAATCATTAGGTAGCAAACCATTCTCAAAAGTAACATATAGCGAAGAACGTAGGAACGAGCTCACCTCTAAATTTAGTCGTCGTGCACGAGCTCTAGTCATTGGACCTTGCAAGTCCAGATTTGGAGTGTTGTATGTATCCATAGGAGTGATGTCCTCATCATCCTCCTCCTCTTGAAGTGGAGTCGTCCTCGACTCGAGCTCATCCTCTTCTCCCAAGTATGGTTTCAAATCTGAAATGTTAAAAGTAGGACTAACCCCGAACTCGGGAGGCAACTCAAGTTTGTATGCATTATCATTAATCTTCTCTATTATTTTGAATGGACCATCAGCTCTAGGCATTAGTTTAGACTTTCTCAATTCTGGAAATCTATCCTTCCTTAAGTGTAACCACACTAAATCTCCTACATCAAGCTTTACTTCCTTTCTACCCTTACTGCCAGCAATTTTATACTTTTCATTCATCTTTTCAATGCTAAGTCTAGTGGTCTCATGCATTTGCAAAATAAATTCAGCACGCTCCTTAGCATCAACATGAACTCTCTCATTAATAGGTAGAGGAAGTATATCAAGTGGAGTACGGGGATCAAAACCATACACTACCTTGAATGGACTTACCTTGGTAGTAGAATGTGTTGCCTGATTATAAGCAAACTCAACATGAGGTAAGCATTCTTCCCATTGCTTCAAATTTTTCTTCAAAATAGCTCGCAACATAGTACCAAAAGTGCGGTTCACAACCTCAGTTTGTCCATCAGTTTGTGGATGACAAGTTGTAGAAAATAACAACTTTGTACCCAACTTATTCCAAAGCGTGCGCCAAAAATGACTCAAGAATTTTGCATCACGATCTGAAACAATAGTAGAAGGCATACCATGCAAACGTACAATTTCTTTGAAAAAAAGATCAGCAATGTAACTAGCATCATCAGTTTTATGACATGGTATAAAGTGTGCCATCTTGGAAAGACGATCCACAACAACAAAAATGCTATCACTCCCCCTCTTAGTCCGAGGCAGTCCTAAAATAAAGTCCATAGAAATATCCGCCCAAGGAATAGAAGGAACAGAAAGTGGCATGTATAAACCATGTGGATTCAATCGAGACTTAGCTTTTTGACATGTAGTGCAGCGAGCGACAAAACGCTCAACATCTTTCCTCATCCTTGGCCAAAAGAAGTATGTGGCCAAAATATCCTCCGTCTTCTTAGCACCAAAATGACCCATCAATCCACCTCCATGCGCCTCCTGCAACAATAAAAGACGAACGGAACCAACTGGAATGCATAGGCGGTTAGCTCTAAACAAGAAACCATCATTCAACACAAATTTGTGCCAAGCACGACCTTCTTTACAGTGCAGCAATACATCTTTAAAATCAACATCAGCAACATATTGTTCTTTAAGTGCCTCAAGTCCAAAAATTCTACAATCAAGTTGAGACAACAAAGTATATCGCCTAGATAAAGCATCAGCAATCACATTATCCTTCCCTTTCTTATGTTTAATAATATAAGGAAAAGACTCAATAAACTCAACCCATTTAGCATGTCTACGGTTCAAATTGCATTGAGAACGAATATACTTAAGTGATTCATGATCAGAATGAATAACAAATTCTTTGGGCAACAAATAATGACGCCACGTCTCTAAAGAACGTACAAGTGCATATAGTTCCTTATCATACGTGGAATAATTGAAAACAGGCCCAGTAATTTTCTCACTGAAGTATGCAACAGGTTTACCATCTTGCATCAAAACACCACCAATGCCTATACCACTAGCATCACATTCAAGCTCAAAAGTCTTATCAAAATTGGGTAATTGCAGCAATGGTGCATGTGTAAGTTTGTCCTTCAAAGCATCAAAAGACTCATGATGTACCTTACCAAAATGGAAGTCAACGCCCTTCTTTGTCAACTCATGCAATGGTGCAGCAATGGTGCTGAAATCTTTGACAAAGCGGCGGTAGAAACCTGCAAGACCAAGAAAACTCCTCACCTGTGTGATAGTTTTTGGTACAGGCCAGCTCTTTATGGCTTCAATTTTCGCCTCATCCACCTCAATTCACTGTGGAGTCACAACATAGCCAAGAAAAGAGACTCGATCCGTGCAAAAGGTGCACTTCTCAAGGTTACCAAATAAACGTGCAACTCGCAAAGCATCAAAAACAGCACGCAAATGAATCATATGATCATCCATGGATTTGCTATAAATCAAGATATCATCAAAGTAAACAACCACAAATTTGCCAATAAAAGGTATTAAAACCTCATTCATCAAACGCATGAAAGTACTGGGTGCATTAGTTAACCCAAAAGGCATTACTAACCACTCATACAACCCGAATTTGGTTTTGAAAGCTGTTTTCCATTCATCTCCAAGTTTCATTCTAATTTGATGGTAGCCACTACGCAAATCAATTTTAGTGAAAATTATAGCACCACATAACTCATCAAGCATGTCGTCTAGCCTAGGAATAGGATGACGATACCTAATAGTAATGTTATTAATGGCTCTACAATCTACACACATACGCCAAGAACCATCTTTCTTAGGAACCAAAAGTACAGGAACAGCACAAGGACTAAGTGATTGACGAACATACCCACGATCCAAAAGGTCTTGGACTTGTCGTTGTATCTCCTTAGTCTCCTCAGGGTTGGTCCTATAAGCAGCACGGTTTGGCAAAGTAGCACCAGGAATCAAATCAATTTGATGCTCAATCCCTCTCAAAGGTGGCAATCCCGAGGGTATCTCAGCTGGGAAAACATCCTCATACTCCTGCAAAAGGTTAGTGACAGCAGGAGGCAAAGCACTAGAAGCAATATCACCAAGCAAAAACAAGGCTTGTTTGCATATCAAAGCATAGCAAATATCATCAGTAGAAATTTCAGCAAGCTCAGATTTTGTGGCAAGACATGAACGACCTTGTAATTTAATTGCAGCACCCTTAGAACTTGAAGAATCATTAACATTACTTGGTGTAGAAGCAGAATTAACAGGTTGCTGAATTTCAGGGCTTTTATTTTTCAAACTAGCAGCTCGTTCTAAATCAGCTTGTACAATTTCAGCAGGGGTCATTAGTAACAAAGTAATTTTAGTTCCTTTATGCATAAAAGTGTACTTATTACTTTTACCATGGTGTACAGCATTATTATCAAATTCCCAAGGTCTACCCAATAAAAGTGAACAAGCTTGCATGGGTACAACATCACAATCAACAGAATCCACATAGGAACCAATGAAAAAAGGAACTCTGCAAGTTTGTGTTACCTTAGCTTTTCTAGAGTCATTTAACCACTGAATGTAGTATGGATGTGGATGTGGGCGTGTGGTCAAATCAAGCTTCTTAACCACATCAGAACTCACCAAATTGTTGCAGCTTCCTCCATCAATGATGACACGTGTCCGACGGTTCTTGATGACGAAGAAAATCTGGAACAAGTTATGTCGCTGCATCATCTCGGGCTGCTGGATTTGTGTGCTAAGCACACGCTGCACAATAATATTCATGTAGCCCGTGGTATCTCCGCCTCCAAGGACGAGGTCACCGCTGGTGGCAGCGACATCCTCCTCCTCATCCTCCACATCGGAGGTGCTCATGTAACCGCCATCATCTGTCGCCACATATGCTCGCCTACTTGGGCAATCTTTCTGCACATGGCCAAGACCATGGCATCGGTGGCACTGAATCCCTGTAGTGCGTCCCGTCGAAGCAACAGAGGAGGCACTACTAGCCGGTACCTGCACAAAATTTTTACCTGAGCGCATAGAAGGGGCAGGGGCTGATCTTGGTGCTGCAGAAACAACACTAGCTGGTGGGGGCGGCCGGAAAGATGGCTTGGGCAGCCCCGAAGTCCCCGTCTGCCGTGGTGGGTAGAAATTCCTGGACTTGCTGTACTCCTCAAAAGCCTGGAAAAGTCCCTGTGATTCTTTCTCTACAAGCATAGCATACTGGAAACACTGGTTGAGGGTATAAAATTCTTTATAATCAAGGATGTCCTGAATTTCTTTTCTCAAACCAGAATAAAAGCGGCAAATCTGATCCTCTACTTTTTCAACCACAGCACAACGAATCAAACCCTTCTGAAGCTCACTAAAATACTCCTAAACAGTTTTATCTCCTTGATCTAAACGCTGCAGTTTATTACGAATTTCTCTATAAAAAGAAGGAGGAACAAAACGATCACGCATTTCTACCTTAAGTTCTTCCCAAGTAGTAGGCAAATCGGTTTCAGCAGCTAGACCACTCCACCAAACAATAGCAAAGTCCTTAAACTCACTAGTGGCTTGTCTAACTCTATGTTGTTCAGGAACAAGATGGGTATTAAATTTTTGTTCTACCGTCATTTCCCAATCAAGGTAAGCATCACCATCGTACTGACCCGAAAACGAAGGAATTGAAAACTTAATTTTAGCATACGGATCATCTGGAGCATAGTTATCTTGTGTGCGACGGTTGTGGTTGTGGAAACCACCCATACCTTGAGGGTTACGTTGCAAACGGCGTCGTAACCTTGCGGTCCTTGTAGCTGACCTATCGATGGTGCCATCAGCCTTATACACCGTTGCTTCATCATGATCGTCTTCAACGTCGTTGTTGGTGTCGTTGTTGTTGTTGTTGTTGGTGTTGTTGTTGTTGTTGCTGTTGTTGTTGGTGTTGTTGTTGTTGTTGTTGTTGCTGTTGTTGTTGGTCTTGTGAGCGGTCTCCAATTCGACAACCTGATCGGTTAGCTTAGAGACTCTCTTATCCAACCGCTCAATGCTTTCTCCCAGGTGAAGCTTGGTGACGGCGTCGGTGACGGCCCTGGTGATCGTCTCTGCCAAATCACTCTGAACCGCCTGCAAAGCCTTCTGTAACTGATTTTGGCTCACGCACTCATCCCATTTGGAGGGTGAAGCACCCTCTCCGTCGCTTCCTGACATCAGAAACACCAAAACAGGAAACAAAAAGTGAAGGTTATCCCTACAAAACTACTAAGCAGTGGTGCCTCTCAACACAGCAAAAGTAAGCTTCTTGCAAAGCTCTTACAAAGTTCTGAAAACAGCAAAGCAAAGGATACCAGGGAGAAGTGTTCCACGATTGCAAGGGTTACCAAATAACCTATGTGCTGTCCAGAAGAAGTATATAGAGCTAGGAAGGCCAAATATATATATATGAGTGGCACACAAATCAAAAACAGATAGTAAAGCTGAATAAGTGCCCAAATAACTTATCCCTAGTTGCTGGTCTAACTATGTCCTAGAACAGTAGTGATAGCAAAGAAGAAACAAAGAGACAAAGGGACACAGTCGATAACAGGGGGCTTAGTGTAAAACAGCCGAACTCAGAAATTCCAAGGGGCTAGATGGAGCACTAGTAGGAATCCCAAATTTCTTTTTTTATTATTTTATTTTTTTGATATTTTTTTCCAACTCACTAGTAAACAGGAAGAAACCACAAAAAATTTCAGCTCAAACCGAGATAGGACGTGGCCTACAGAAAATCTTGAAGTTTCAGAAAACGTCGGGTTTCAACTTGAATGAATTTTTTCTTTATCTTCCCGATTTTTTTTGAATTTTTTGACGAGGGCACATAGAAAACGTGTGGTTATGCTCAACTTTTTGTCAAGAATCTCCTGTAAAAATTTCAGCCAAAACGGACAACCGAGCGAAAAGTTATGGCTGTTTTACCGAAGGGGTGTCGGAATTGGTTATGAAGAACCCGGGGTTTCGAGTGAAATCCGAGTCGGGCTTGGGGTCGGTTAGGGAGTTTTTTCGCAAGGTGGATGCAGCGGAAAGTGGAATTTATGAAAAGTGGTCCGAGGTGGTGAGGGTAGGTTTAGGGTGGGATTAGGGTGGGCGTGTTGATCAGTCAACCCTAGCACACAAAGCCGACAAAACCGAGGATGATGAAGGCGGCTAGGGTTGCAAGGGAAACACTACTGACGACAAAAACACAAACTAAACCAGCGACTAAATAAGAACTAGGGCACAAACTCAATACTACGGACTCTGAAATTGAAATATACAAAGGCTAAACACGTGGTTATGGGCGGGGGAAAAAATTTTTTTGGTATTTTCAGTGGACGATAGGAAGAACACGAAAACAAAACTAAAGGGTAGTGTGAACCTGACGGTGCACCTGAAGCTCTGATTACCACTTGATGTGAACAAGGGTTCCCGATCTTCCGAAAGGTTCTTGGTAAGTTGATTTGGTCGGAGGCGACACACAAATCGATCCGGCTTCAGAACAGCACGTTCTAAACCCCGCAATCGCAGCACGACGTCTCCTCTGGTTATCAACCGTCCAAAAGACGATTGACCTCGCCGAGAAGGCTGATCCCTGCCTGCGAATCAAGAACACAAGCAAGAACAACGAAGATTGCAACACAATTGCAGATGTATGATTAAACTCTCGAAGTTGGGGTCTCACAAACCGATGAACGACGAAACTGTTTATGAACAGAATTGATCTAAGCAAAACCCGAACCCTAATGGTGTGGTGGCGGCTGTATATAAAGACCCTAGGGTCGTGCAAGACCCTCTGGACGCGCCCCTAATTGGGCTCAACTAGATACAAAGCCCAAAGGCCAAAAATAGGCGACGCAGCACCGACACAGATTCTGGACACTGTCTTGTTTTGACGATTCCCGATGACTCCGGATGAATTTTGACATGAGGCCGGCGGCATTGGAAAGGTCTTCTTCTTATCTTTCTGTGCATATGTAGAACGTCCAAATCCGAGTCCGTATGCGTCCTGGGCGACTGTTTTAGTACAGACTGGTCCTGGGCGCCGAAACAGACTCGAAGTCGGTTTTGATTGGGCCTCCACTTTGGCTTCCAAGCCCTTGCTGGTCCTCCACGTTCCCAGCTCCTTCTCCCATCATCTCCTGGTCTTCTCCATGGTTTCTAATCATAAAATAATCATTAGGTAGCAAACCATTCTCAAAAGTAACATATAGCGAAGAACGTAGGAACGAGCTCATCTCTAAATTTAGTCGTCGTGCACGAGCTCTAGTCATTGGACCTTGCAAGTCCAGATTTGGAGTGTTGTATGTATCCATAGGAGTGATATCCTCATCACAAACTAACATGATAGAACTCATTTACGACATGAACACGACTCATATACAAAACTTAATGGACAAATATTTTCAGCCTGATAGGAGATGGGGCTGAAACAAGTCAAATATTGTTAGTAATGAAAACTAAAAGGGCTTCGTTCTTTCGACCTATTAAGCAGTGGGCCTGTCACAAGACAAATCTTATTAGTGACAAAAACTAAATGGGCTACACTCTTTCGGTTTGTAACAGGCCTGATCTTGTTAGTGACAAAAACTAAATGGGTTCTTTGGCATGTTAAGCGATAGACCTTTAACAAGCCTGATCTCGTTAGTGGCAAAATTAGGCGATGCCACATAGGCGCCACATCAGATGGATCTATGATGTTAATGACAAAATTTGCTGTCACTTAGTAATGACGAAAAAATCCATGAATGACAGAATCACTTTTTATCACCAATCATGACTAATGGCACATGATTGCCAACGAAAATTTTTCGTCACTAAGGGTTTTTTTTGTTGCTAACACGCGTTAACAACGAAATTTATGACTTATTTTTGTCACTGATAGTATGATTTCTTGTAGTGTATTGAAGTGATAGAACGATTACTAGGTTTGATTAATGTAGAAGGGATTCATAGGCTGCCTAGCCCTTGGGCTACCCTTTTCTCTCTCTCCCTCCTTCCCAATCCCAAATTCTCTACTCTACTTTGTGCACCTAACACCATGCTGCCAAGATGATTAGGGTGTTTAATCCCTTCATCTTCCTGTTTTCAACCTTCATTTATTTCTTTGCATTACCACCAAACTACCAACGATTTCTCACTTCGCTTTGGCACACATGCTGAAAAACCCAAAGGGTTTAGGATGTAGAAACCAGAACTTACTGGTGAAGATGCAGGCAGTGCGAATATGCTGGATATATCTTCGTCCCCTTGGAGGTAGCATTTATTTGGGGGTGGGGGCAGGGGGGGGGGATCTGGTGGTGGGGGAGGATTCTGCTCTAATTGAGCTCTTCGTAGCAGAACATTTGTAAGTTTCCAGGAGTTATCCATGGGCAATCGATATGGTTGGATGTGCGTGGAGGCAGAAGAAGCATAGTGGAACAAACTTGCATGGGGGAACATGAGTGGATGGTTGAAATCAGGGCAAAAAAGGAAGGGAATCAAGCGGTTTTGATGTAGTGTGGGGAAGAAATGGGGGTTGCGGAAAGGGAAGCAGCATTTCGCCTGTGCTTATGGTCCCTCTCTCTCCCTTTGAGATTTTTTGTGGACCAAGCACTTGCTATGAGGTTATTAATTTCTCAAACTGAATCGTACAGATTTTACTTTAAAACTAAAATGAATTTAACGTGACTATTTATGTCCTCTTATTAGGTCATATCATTTTGGGTTTTGAGTTATGATATCTACATCTAATAGATGGCCTTATGGATAAATGTCCCAGTCCACACATAATGACAGTATTGACCATTGTTAGATTGAATTAATTTTGTTCACACGTTCATTGCATATAAGTTATAATAACTAGGATATTGTGTCTTTTTTTCATTGTTATCCACTTATTGCATTGTTGGGAGGATACTTTTTCTCTCACATGCGGAGCGGATTGTACAATGAGAATATTTTTCTGTGATCTTCATAAAAAAAAGATGAAAACAGGTAATTATGGACTACTACAAGAAATTAACATAATAATATATGTTAAAAGAGAGACATGAAACAAATCCAAGTACAAGATGACAAAAAATCCTAATGCACCCAGTATCACAAGAACCAGCAACACAGAGAACTGTGAGCCTCATCAGGGTTCCCCATTGCTGTCGTCAAGTGACAATTTATATAACTCAAGAACACATCTTTCAGTCTCAATATTCAGATTGTTAGTCTGGAGTAGCTGGACGGCATCATAAGGCTTAGGCGCAACCTGCAGATTAACGGTATCGTCAAACCGCTTCGGGTTAGACTGTAAATCATCATGGACAGGCAATACCGCCCCTGATGCCTGCATGGCATAACGGGGCAGTGACACTGGTGCCTTTACATTTGCATCAATGATTCGTTTCGTCCTATGTTGTTCCTCAAAGTAGTGCTTACGCTTATGCCCGCCAAGTGATTGCCCAGTCGGAAACCTCTCGTTGCACTTGTTGCACAAGTACTTCCAAGTTTGCTGCTCGCGGCTACCTTCGGAGTTGCCAGCAGTGTCCACAGGCTGGCGGGTCTTTGGCTGTTTGTTATGATTAGATATGTGTCCTCCGAGGGCCTGGTATGAATCAAATACCTTATTGCAAGTTGTGCACATGAAAACCGCGGCTGAAGTTGGTGCCGGAGCCTTTACAACTTCGTCCTCCCTTATTGTTTGTGATAGGTTCATTAATACATCTGCCATTTCCATCATCTGTGCTGTAACCGCACTGATATCATTATTTGAGCAGGTCACATCAATTGCTTTAGTACTATGCACTGGGTACTGCCCAGATACCATAGATATCTTCATTAAACCTTGTGATGCCTGCCAAATACTCTTCAGCTCTTGGTTCTCGATCATTGTGCATGAGGTCTCTGTTACACACGGCTGTTCTAGCATAGTGCGTATGAGCTTGTATTCATCTCGCCGATGGCTACCCGTGTGTCCATAAAGTGAATCAATGCTCTGAAATCGCTTGCCACATTGATGACATATGTGCTCTTCACTTGGAGAACTGCAACTATTCTCAGAAGCACTGGCCTCATGATTCCCCGTGCTGTATACTTTAGCATTTGAAGATGAATTAGTTCCGTTTATACCAGCCGTACAAGTGTCCATTGCAATACTCTTCACTGTCATCATTTCTCCATCTTGCTTAGAACTATTATTCACCATCCTGGCCCTGCTGATTTCTTCATCTGGGTTGTTGACTCCAATAGTACTGTCCAGAGAGGGGATTGCATTATTCCTGGCTTCTGCATTTCTGACATCTGATTGTTTTGACAAACTAACAGTGTTAGTCTCAATATTTTCCAATTGACCCCTGGTAGATTTGTTTTTGCCAAATGTAGGATCATGCGATAAAACATTTGATGAAGGAAGTGTCCCGTACTTTCCAACCTTGAACTTGAGAACTACACCATTCCTTGCAACTCTCTTCACGAAAACCCCTCCATCAGAATCTTGCCCCGAACTATGATCTGCCTTGTCAGCCTCCTCAAGAACATACATGTTTTTGTCCATGATTTAGGGTACATAAGGACTATTATGATGAGAAAAATGTGGTTAAAAAATGGTATATTCTGCTGCTTTGAGCTGCAACAAACTCTGGCTTATTGACCTGTCTCCAACATGCCCGCTAAACCTCGTGGATGATCATTATGCCATAAGGGAAGACAAAATGATGTAAAATGAATTTCGAAGTGAAGTGTGGCTAAGGCCAATGAGATCCACAAATGGTTTCTCTGAGCAAGGAAACAAACATGAATCCTAATTGCCTCTTATGAAAGATTCCATCTATTTCCTGGATAATAAAGTAGCAAATATTTCATATTAGAGAAGTATGGAGAGAAGAATGATAAATATCTTTTAGAACATGAGAAAAATAGAAAGATAATAATAGACTATCATATACGCGCTCTAAACTACAAGAGGTAACAATATAGGCAGTCCTATGTTTTACACGATTTTGTCTTATTCTTCACGCATATAACATTTAGTGACCTATATGATAGAAAAACAAAGACTACAGGTTCTACATAATTTAAGAAAAAACATAACATATAGGACATAAGATGAAAGAATTTATATAAATATGTACACTACTACAGAACCCCTCATCAGCAGCTGTTCAAAACCCCTCGTCAACAGGTTTTATAAATGTTGATGAGAGGTTTTGAACCGCTGCTCATGAGGGATTCTGTAGAAGTATATTTTGTTTCTTGACGTTAGGATAGTGTACATAGTTCAAGAAATGAACTACAAACATAGTTCTAAGGTCAACGAAGTCTGGAGGTAATAGTATACCTAATTCTGGCGTACAAATAAAATAATAAAAAGATGAATGTAACTTACAAGGTTGTAAATATATTCATGATATATGAAGTCGCTAAAGTCCTACTATGTCCCAGATATGCATCAGGAACGTTGATACTGCAGCATGATCTGAAAATTGGAGCATAGCTGAAGGTTAATAAAAAATATTAAGAAAACTGTTATTATTGCTTATAAGAAAGATCATTTGAACATTCTCAGGTTACAGATCCGCTCTCCTTAAACCCAGCGGTATTCTACTATGCAAAATAAATGGACTTAAGAATTATGTATACAATTTTCTCTTATTCTTGATGCATAAAACGACATTCAGTGACATATGATAGCACATCAAGGAGTTCACATGGCTAAAGGCACAGTTCATATAAATGTATAGACACCCTCCTGCGTGAAGACCTTGAGAAAACAACTCCCTTTGTGTTATTTCTTGACTTTAAGATAGTGTACATAGTAGATCCTGAGGTCAACAAATACAGTCTGGAAGTTGTAGTTCACATAACTCTGGCGTAGAAATGAAAAATACCAAAAAGTTCAATGTAACTCACAAGTTTGTAATAAAATAGATTCATATACAATGTCGCTGAAGTCCTATTGCCAGCATATGCCTCAAGGAACATTGACACTGCAGCACGATCTGAAAATTGTAGCATAGCTGAAGGTTAACAAAACTATTAATTAAACTGTTACTATTATACGTAGAAGAAGGATCCTTTGAACAATGCCTGGTACAATGTGGAGGAACTTTATCGGCCCTACTTAAACCCACTGGTATCCTACTACTGGAAATAAATGGAAATGCAGTTCTAATCAGAGAGATGAAACCGTGACACGAGGAAATGTGTTAACTAAACCACCACCTAATGATGACGACCACAAACCCAATGAAAATTCAAGACATAAATGTAAGATGACTGCTTTAGAACTCGTTACATAAACAATAAAAACAAATACGACGCATCACATCAAGTCAACATTTTCCTTCGAAACTATAGCAGGTGGAAACAATAAAAAGTAAAAAAAGATCAGAAAATGGTTAAGAAAACAATAATTCGTATCAGAAGAAATTCCAAAGTAAGAAAAAACTTCGGACTATTATGTCAAGGAACAATATCCTGACCTAATTTTACACCCTATGGTATCTACTGTTGGAAGTAGAGAACACGAGTCTCCATCTGCTATACAGAGGAAACTATATGAAATCTGCGAAGATATCACACAAGATCCTAGCCAGGACAAAAGGAATAATCAGATTTTTGTAGATCAATTTTAAATAACCAGTAAGAACAAGTGAGGTATGAATCTTCTGCTACCAATCCTGAGGAACATGATATGCCCTCATGTCTAATACAATTGAATCACACAAAAACATGATAAACCTACTAGGTCAAAGAGAACTTCCTGACTGATGAATTCTCTAAGGTTCAGCTTATTTTACCATTAGAAAGCTCAATACTGAAGATAGATCTAGAAAAAAAAACTTACAAAAAATAAAATTTAATAACAGATTATTCTTGTTTTGGAGGATTTCTCAAAAGATCGTAAGAAGCGAAGTTGATATCTGTAGTGGAAGTACAAAGATCTGAGCTTTAACCTTATGATATCTATGGGAAATGAAAGGGGAAAATGTTGCTATTAGGAGACTGAGTAGTATATATGGATCTATGACATAGGAGAGAGAGAGAGAGAGAGAGAGAGAGGAGAGGGGGGAATAGGGTGGAGATGAGAAAGAGGGGTGGGGGCGAGAGAGAGAGGGGAGAAAGAGGGAAGAGAGAGGGGGGGGGGGGAATAGGGTGGAGATGAGAAAGAGGGGTGGGGGTGAGATATAGAGGGGATAAATAGAGGGGAGAGAGAGAGAGAGAGAGGAAGGCCAGATATTAACAAATAAGAAATAATTGGTAAGATCATGTCATTCGCGTGTTTAGAGAGATCTAGCCAAGTTCATTAAATTACTACTAAATATGTCCCTGGACATAAATTTCATATATCAGTTTTTAAAATAATTTAATATACACTAATAACGAGGACAATGTAGGGAGGTTTAATCAATTGATATCAATGCTGACACAAACATATCAACTCAGCTCCTGAATCTCTAATCATGTTAGACAAGCTTGTTCACTTCTGAACCGTTATCTAATTTTTTAACAACTGTATATAAATGTAAATCTAATTTTTGGAAAGATAGAAGTCTCGATATCACAAGATAATAACGCAGCCACTGCATGATATTTGCACGAAAATCCCAACAGAAGTTAGAAGAACAAATAGCTTGTTGCAATCATTTGATCTGGATTACCTTTGGCTGTGTACCTTCAGAATGACATATAGAAACAAATAAAATATATTAGGATACTCTCCCCACTTCTTGATCCTGGAGGTAGGCCTGGGCAATCGGTTAATAAAGTTTGGTTTTTCGGTTTTAGAAAACTAGCAACCCAAATAATTTTGAGAAAACTAAAATCTAACCTAAAAACTGAAATATTTTTATTTGGTTTTACCTAAATTTTAAAAACTATATTCTTTTATAAATTTTCTATGATATAAAATATAAAACCGATATAAAGATCATACTAATATACATCATCGTAGTTCCAAATCACACCCTAGCAATGCTTTGAATAAGAATAGATTATTTGTTACCCAAATCTGCCTCAACTACCAAATAATTATGTATATAGCAATATGATTAAGCACATACCAATATAACATATGAAAATTCGGTTACTTTGGATATTACAGTTTCTCAATATCAAAAACCTAAATAATTATAGTTAACCTAACAAGCCATTTTTAAAAATAAAAAAATTAATTAACCAAATAGTGCAAACATATCAGTTACAACGGTTTGAGTTCGATTTTACTGTTTGGTTTACAGAATTTGTTGTTGCTCACTCCTACCTGGAGGGAACATGCATGGATTGGACGAAGCAATTTTAGTTTTCTTTATTTGCATTTTAGGTAGTAGGTAACCATTTTTTTTTCTTGCATAGTACTAGTGAAGGGCCAAGCTAGTTTGTTGAGCCTAGATAATTTATATTGAGCTGAATTGTTGTGTAACCAATATGGCATAGTAAATAGTCAAGACAAATATATCAAACAAATATGGTAATGCATTCCTGGATTTCTTTGAATTTGAACTAAATCATGTTTGTATTCTTATGAAACTTGTTTGTTTTTGTTTAGTATAGCTAACCGCATTGTATTTTTTTGATAATTTTATGCCACTGGCATTTACTTGTTCAGTAATGGCGGTGTAAAACAGAGTTACTTAATAATTGTACTCAATAAATATAGTCCAATGCCAATGTATTGCACGCCAGCTGTACATGCATGCATACATTACATACGCAGTTTCGGAATAATCTTTTTTGGGAACAAATTGGTTGTCATCTTTGTTGGCACTTAATTTGGCCTTCATGCTAGCACCAGACACCACCAAAATTACAACCCAACATACACGTCGTGGCGGTTTCTTTTCACTTGGAAGGAATAATTAGTGCAAATGACAACTACTCTTTTTCTTCATCACAAAAAAGAAACACAATTACTCTGTCTCAGAATTATTATCGCTATTGATTTTTTATTTACATTTGACAACTCATTTTATTATTTTTTCAAAAAATATAATATTTTTCAATGATATATTTTATCACAAGAGAAAATTAAAACATAATATATATTTTTCTATATTAAAATTAATATTTTAAATAAAAAAATGGTTAAACATAATTAAAAAGTTAATGATGATAACAGTTTTGAAACAGATGAAGTATGTTGCTGCAAAGATGTGAATTGAACAAATAGGTCGTTTGATCTTCTTTCAAAGGGCACATAAGGCGAGTCCAGCGTCATTACTCGAGCTCTTAACTCAGCTATTAGGAGAGCCGAGTTGGTTTCTTTGTCTCCGACAACTCTTTGTTTAGCTCTGCATGCGAAAATAATATGAACTCATGGGTCATGTTTATCAAATGGTAGCACTAAAGGATATTCCTGTGAGCTTATTTTTCAATTCATCCATTTGGACTCCTCAGGTTTGCAACTCAGTTTCAGTTGCCCGACCTCTAGTCATTCACGGGCAAGCTGATTTTCGGCATTCACGCCCAAGCTGCATTTCTGACGTGTATATTGAAGGAGCTTGCTCAACTCCTTGGTATGCTTTTGCAAACGCTGGAATGGACAAGCTGCATCAGGACATATTGGAAAAATACAACAATTATTGACTTTGGAAGATATATATTTACCAGCCCCAAGTTATACGCCTCGCTCATCAAAGAATAGAACATGTCCATCTCCTTTTCTTCGGCTTCATCTATCCCAGCCTGGATGTATTTCCCAGTACAATATACGGCCCTGATCTTGATAGGATCAGGCTTTTGATTTACACGACGGTGGATTGCTTCTGGGAAAGGATTGATTTCTGGTCCAATGGGTTCTTCATAAATTGTTGATGGGACCATTTTCCTTATAAGCGTTGGCGCCTCTTCTACAAATTGAGGAGGATCGACAGGTTGGGTCGGAGCCTCGGAGGTTGTTGGCTTGAATGTGGATTTGGTGTTGGGATATCGCCATATGATCATGTATCGTGTTTCATAGAGTGCTCCAGTTCATTAATATCGGGCATATCAGTATCAGAATTACTAGGAGTTTTGGTGTTGGCATCACTCGGCTTTTGGGTGGCCTCCTCACTGGTATTCTTCCCAGCCGAGTTATGTGATTGATGAGGGCCTGCATATTCTCTTTGTGTCCTACAACAACACATAAAATTCATTTTTGGTATATTAGGAATAAAGTTTTACAGCATATTGGATTAGTTTTACCTTGAAGCTCACTAGAACTTTAGACCTGCGACCTTTGGGGCGTCTCCTGCACGTGCACCAGTTTTCTGGGGTTCTGTCCCCATTGTCAATGTTTCTTTCTGAATATTGCTTCCACTCGGCTGAATATTTTTCGTCTCTATTGCAATCTATTTTTTACTGGTTCCTCTGGGCCGAGTGGTTGTGCCCTTTACAGGAGTTTCGTTAGAACTTCCGGACAGGCGCCAAGCAGCTCTTTGCGCTAATGACTCGGCCTCTTCTTCTGAGTCATCATGTATCACGATTTTTCGTCGTTTGTACAAATGAGGCTCCTCTTGTGATCTTTCATGAGCTTTTGGAGGCATCAGTGGGTTGGATTGGAATCTATCCAAAGACTGCAGATATCCATGTGTTAGAACATTGATGAATAACTCATACCGAGGACTTTATGGGCTACATGTTTACCTGACAACACCTTATCTTTGAATGATAACCTTGATTCTTGTCTTTAATAATCCAATTTAGAGGATTCGAAAATATGGCCTTCAACTGAGATCCAACGATAAATGAAGCTTCCGGCTATATGCACCCCAGTGATGCTATTTTTCTTGAGTTTTTCAATATGTTTTAGCAATTAGGCTACTTCGCCTTGTTTTTGAGGAGCTGTCCTCTTGGACCAAGACGGTCGTTGAACAGGGACTTGTGGATTCAACTCAGGAAGTTGAGGCGAGTGGTTGCTGCAGTAAAACCACTCGACCCATCATCCTTTGTTGGTTTGAGGAAGAGGTACATTGATGTACTTGGATTTGTTTCAGAGTTGGCCGAAAACATTCTTATTGTTGTTCTTTAGAACAAAGAAGTCCTTGAAAAGATTGAAATGGGGATGTATACCCAAAAATGCCTCACATAGATGGATGGAAATAGAAATGTGCAGAATAGAGTTAGGATTCGGGTTGATAAGATTGATCCTGTAGAAATATAATAATCCATGGAAGAAATCAGATGCAGGAAGGCTAAATCTACGATAAAAGAAATTAGCAAAACCAATGGTATGGTCAATAGGAGCCTGATGAATGGTCTGACCTAGCATTTCGATCCAGTGCGCTTACTCTCAATCTTGAAGAACACCATCGAGCACCAACTTGTTTATTTTCTCCTCATCCATGGTTCATTCCAGAAACTCCTTTAGCCCTTGCAGGATATTGAGCTTGGGATCGTCTTCCTTCCGCATTGAAGATCTCTTTTTGAGGCGGTGTCTTTCTTGTCTTTTTGAGGAATTTCTCCTTCCGGTGATGGCTTTCTTGTCTTTTTGAGGAATTTTTCCTTGATGAGAAAGATCTCTTTGGCATCATGGATTTGGATGGGATGATGGGGTTGATGTTGCGGAGGTTGTGGAGATGGAGTGAGGATGCAATGGCACTAAGCTAGGGTTAGGAGGCCAAAGGTTCGAATGGCGGTAGCGGCATGAGGAGCATGTTTAGGTCAAAAGAGAGGAATGAAAGGATGAAGAAAGTGATGTTTCGGCTATTTGACCTAAGCCTGTATTTATAGACACTAGTTTGTTGACCTAAAACACAGAAGAGCGGATGGAGTGTGTGCCTTTTTTATTGTTAAGGGATATCCATCAAAATTTCAGAGAACTTCAGGCGACACATTTCAGAGAACTTCAGGCGACATCGGAGCTGTGGTATTCAGAGTGTTATTATAACAACACTACTCGATAAAGTATTGGTTCTGATATTTTAAATATGACATTGTGATTTTGTTATAGCAATCACTCAGATGAGTCATTTTAGCCTATATATTGGGGGCTAAAACTATCATATCCTTTTTGTCATTGGAAATTGTCATACAAAAATCACTCAGAAACATAACTACGGCTTATATACTGAAGCTTTTGTTCCATATATTTGAGGAGTCGAGTATATCCAATCCAAGGGGGGGGGGGGGCTGAGTATTAAATATTCTTATATACCTCTTATTTTGAACTCACAAGTCATTTATCATTTAAATAACTTCTGAGTCGGTGGCTACACCTAATTAGGTGCACCACTCGGTTGAATTTAGAATGCCGACTAAATTTTTCAAGCAATTTTTTGTGAGACTCATAAGATATTTTTTAATCACGATACCTTTTGAGTCGGAGGCTATACTCCTGGAGTATACCTAATTAGGTGTATATGGAGAAAAGATGATTTTCTTTGCTCAAGAATAAAGATGAAGTACTTTCCAATTTTTTATCACTCGGAAATACTTATGATATATGTTCCTTGTTTGATTGTTTATCACATTCATGTATTAGGTGTTTATTATGTTAGCCTGATGATATAGGCTTGCTACCTTATTGATATGATTGGCATATACCTAGGCTATAGTCTAGGATTTAAGCTTGTATGTGTTGCATGTATCTAACTGTTTGGGGATCACTTGCGAGCCATCCTTCGAGGCCCACCAAGCTTGGGCTACGTCGTGGGCCAAAACTAACAACTGAGCCTTTTTTTCATATGTCTCAGAAGTGCAGGTACTCAATGAAGGATCCAGGAGGCCGTCGACGGTCGATAACTATCATTTCCGACCATCAATATTACTCAAAATAAAGGAGTTACATTTTATAACATCCTGGCTCAAGGTTTATAGGATTGATAGAATACTCATACCAACAAGTTATAACTTCTTTTCTGGAAGCTCATCTATAAAGAATTCCAAGGTTAAGCATGCTTGGCCTGGAGCGATGGATGACCGACCGGGAAGTTCTTCCCGAGTGTACATGAGTGAGTACAAAGTACGTAGAAAAGACATGTGTTGGTCTGTGAGCGGAGTCTTGAAGTCCTAAAGAGCTGTCAGGAGTAAGCGGGCCCAACCTTGGAGGGGCAGGACATTACAGTTGGTATCAGAGCCGACCCTCACGGTTTCATGGGCACGTGGGGTCGTTGTTGCGCAGGCATGGTGTGGATGGCTGGTTTGGGCCCAGAGAGTGATCACACATCATGACACATGCGTTGACACTGGACACACGGACGTGGCCAAGAGGGAACGTTCCTAGCTTGGGGTTGATCGAAAAGGATGTCGATCTTCTAAGGAGGTGAGAGTGTAACATCCTGGCCCAAAGCTTATAGGATTGATAGAATACTCATACCAACAAGTTACAACTTCTTTTCGGGAAGCTCATCTCTAATGAACTCCAAGGTTAAGTGTGCTTGGCCTAGAGCAATGGGTGACCGATCGAGAAATTCTTCCCGAGCGCACATGAATCAGGACAAAGTGCACAGAAAAGACATGTGTTGGTCTGTGAGGGCAGTCTTGAAGTCCAAAAGAGCTGCTAGGTCGCGGGCCTGACCTCGGAGTGGCGGGGATGTTACACATTTCCACCATGCATGTTAGTTAGAAATAATAATATTCCACTTGGAATGCACTTCAAGCCAATCACAGCGAAGCACACGGATTGAATGGCCCACTTAAAGAAAAAAACCACCTCAACAACTGACCTTAGGGTGTCACTCGACAAGAGGACCCACCTATCAGAGGACCAGAGAAAGGAGGGCACATGGGGACTCCCCCCTTGTTCAGTCGAACAGGGAGTAGCCCCCCTGGTGCATAGTTGACATGTGCGCTCCTGGTGACTTTCCAATGGTGGTTGTGCGCGTTAGGTGGTGGTTATCAAATCTAGGAACTGACTTTGGGCCCTATAAATAAAGAGGAGAGGCTTCACTCCAAGACACACACACACACACTTAGAAGTTTGTATTTCGAGTTTCTCTCTAGTTTTAGTGGAGTTAGGCTTAGAATAGAGTCTTCTTCAGTTCCCAAGTCTTCTTCAGAGTTGTCGTATGACTCTCGTATATTTCTCCTTCTGTAAGACTTTGTTCTATTTAATACATTTTGTCTTTCTATATGGTTATGCTTGGGGCATATTTTTCTTGTTTATTTATATGATCCATTCATGTAGTGGTTATTATGCTTGCATGTTACTAGTGTAGTTATGCTCTACTAATGTCTGACTTAGATCATTTCCATGTGCTTAGTGTTCACTTCAATGTGATTACTCCTTTTCTAATCCATCGCTAGGGGATTAAATGTATTTTCTAGAGATGTAAGTGTGGTGCTTAGATCAATAGAATGCATTATTTGTCATGTAGCCCACAAATTGCTAGGGGTAGACAGTACGTGGTGACAACCCTATTTGTCCTTTGAAATCTCCCATGTTCGACTATGCAATAGGCTCTTTGCCGAAATCGTACTATGGATGCAGGGGAAAACCGGATGCCCAGAGTGTGATGATCTGATCATCTTGCATTACTTGTGTATCTGTATAATAGTATATAATATAAACTATGTAACTATATAAAAGCATCATAGAAACATAGCTCTTTCTTTGTCCTTCTCCACTAGACTAGTCTTTTATTTATCTGGAGTATGCTATCTGTATGTCCACTACCCTTGATTATATTTATCCTTACCCCTATGAGGAATTTGTCTTATTATCAATTATGCAACACTAAAACATGGTAACGATCTTGATCCACCCGCCTTTCTTTGGGATAAAATAAACACGATACCTTGAATACTCCTAGGCGAAATGCTACAACGATATTCCCTGTGCACTTGTAGATTACCTGCATTCATTAAAAATACCTACAAACATTTCTGACGTAGTTGCCGGGGAAGGCATTAGATCAAAAAAAATTACCAATGTTTAATGGTTGCATATGTGATTATTTGGCAATAGCCCCAAAACAGGCTATTCTTGTCTATTTTCTCCTTTTGTGTGAAAATAGGGTTGTGTATGACCAGTTTAACCTTGCCTGAGAACTACGTTTAAGATCTCGAACAACTCTTGAGAAGGGTATGTGCACATCTCGTTCCTCCTTAGAAGTTCATGTCTGTAGGAGAACCAGTAACCCCCGCACCATCAAGTTTTAAGATCATGGCCCATAAAAGTCTTCACGATCTCTCTGCTCCCTCGAGTCCATAATCTCTATTGCACCTAACGTCATGGGAGATGCAAATTTTGTGATTAAGATGGGTCTCATTACCATACCACCAGCCAGCCCATTCTGTGGGAAGGCCAATGAGGATGGCAGCGCCCATCTGCAACAGTTTCTGGAGATCTACAACACCTTTAAGATGAAGAATGTCTCTCAAGATGCCATTCGCCTTTGTTTGTTTCCGTTTTCCCTTCTAGGGAGAGCAAAATAGTGGTTCTACGTGAACAATGATGTTGTTGGTACCTAGGACAAGAATTCAATGGCATTCCTTGCCAAGTTCTTGCCGTTGGGCAAAACCAACACCCTTCACGGGCGAATTTCAAGCTTACAGCAAGAGTTCGAGGAGTCAATCTCCGAGGCTTGCGAGAGGATGCAAGAGTACATTGCCGCCTGTCCTCATCACAAGATGGATGAATTGCTTATTGTCTAGAATGTCTACAATGGGCTGACTTCGTTAGCTCGTGGCTGTTCAAAAGGCAAAGTAATTGATTGAGAAAATGGTATCCAACCAAGAATGGAGTGAAGATCATCTTCACTCATGTCAGTGGGGAATGCACACAGTTAAGGAGGTGGACATGATAACCACCAATATGGACCTTCTCAGAAAGAAGATGGACGAGCAGGCCAAGGGACATGAGTTCGGCATTGTCAACGCTCTAGACGCTCGCATGACGTGCGTGGTTTGTGGCAACACGGGTCGTTTAGGCAATGACTGCCCTGAGACTCGTGATGACATGTTGCATATCAATAGCAGCAACGGTTATCAACCCTAAGGAGGCAACAGGTGGAACCAACCATGCTCGTATTATCAAGGAGATAACAATTTTAACTCTTCCAATGGTTTTAATCAACTTTCCTTGAAAGATCTTGTCTTAGGCTAAGCTAAAATTAATGATAACTTTTCTAAAAAGATTTTGGCTAATGCCAAACCTTTAGAGAGTGTTAATGCTAAGCTAGAAGGTCTTTCTTCTTCCTTTAAGAATCAGCTTAGCTTCAATAAAATGCTAGAAACCCAACTAGCTCAGCTAGCTGCCGCTGTTTCTCTCTTAGAGTCAGGAAAGATTCTAGGGCAACCTGAGTCTCCCATTGAAAATGTTAATGTGGTGACCATGAGAGGGGGTAACACCACTCGGGACCTGCCTTATCCTAACACTGCAGGGAAGGACAAGGAAGTTGAAAAGGAAGTGCCTTCTAGCAAAGATGAAGCTATAGACAACAGGAAGACAACTCCACATGAGTTCTTTGACACAACCTTCATGTTGTTTCCCCGTGTTAGTATTTTTAACAATCACTGACTAATCCGCAAGCGCACGGAAATACCGCTATAGCACTTCCCCAACGGAGTATTCCAAGGGTTATCAATCCAAGGAATGGTATAGGTAAATCATAAATTCTAGTCAGTCCAAGGACACAAAAGATAAATGTTGGTGTAGGATAGAGAGGTTTATCTATGTGTAAGCTTCTAAATAAATAAGATTGAGGCTCTAATTACTGCTTTGTGTACGAATTCATGCCCGGCATACACCAGACAACTCCGTCTTGGACACACGTCGCAACCGAATGTGGAGGAGTACAATGGATAGATAGGACTATCACCACCTACTACCTACCTCTGTAGACTGTGGATTACAAGGTGATCAAAGATGATTTCTAACCTAAGGACCATGCCTAAGTTCTTAATCACTATTTAGCTAAGCCATCACTTAGACTAAACAACCTATACAGGATATAAGACTTTGAACTCACAAATAAGTGAGCACTCAACTTACTTAAATAAGAAAGCATAAGAACATAAATAAACTCAAAGACTTAATAAGGCAAGGCTCCGACGAGGTACAAGGTTGGAGTAGAGGCCCATAGACAACGCTCCACTCCTACACTTCTCCTCACTCTCCACCTATTCTAGGCACTAAACTAGATAGTACTTGCACCTTTGGACTGTGTCTCTCTTCTCTTGGATGTGTGAAGCCTCTCCTCTCTTTATATAGGGCCCAAAGGCCGGTTTCCAGGAGTAATCGCCATGGAACCGCCATGCACCGACTTGAAGAAATGAACAAGGAACGACACGTGGAAGCCCGGCCAAAAAGGCCTCAAGACCAGGTCGGGCGACCAAGGCGGGAGGTCGGCTGACCTGGCCCTGGGCCCGTTGGCCTTGTGCTATTGCTGGGTCATTGATAGGTGGGTCCACTCCTATTTTATGTCGGTGTTCTTCTGAGTTGCGCAAGGGAATCTCAGGTTTCCACATATGCAATCCTTGTGCTGGCTCCTCATTGGCTAGATCAGTATTTTCTTGGATTGATGACATGGATTTGCCCATAATTCATGGATAATTCACATGCACTCAAATATTCAGGAACATTTGTGGAATTCATTAGTAATAAATCCCTACCACTATGTTGGTTTACTATTTTAGCACTTTAATGCAGGTAATTGACGGTCAAATTTATTATTTAAGGACCGTCAAAAACTCCCCCACACTTACCTTTTAGTCGTCCCGAGTGAAAGCAAGGACTAAGGTGGAACATGGACTTTGATTGAACAGAGATAACATACTCATATTTCTATATCATACCTGTACTTGTGTCATGTGAAGTGGCTAGCATGCATACCTTGAATTATTGAGAGTTGGAACGGTCTTGACTTCAGGAGATTTCTACTCATGTTAGTGGCACACCCTTGGTTTTCAAAATATTTTGCAAAATGAAAACTTTGTCTTACTCCTCATATGATTACTATCGATCACTCAAGTGGTTGTAATCTCCTCACCAGGGCATTGCAACTTGCCTCTTTTCCTACTTCGGTAAATAGGCTTTTTGTGTAGCTCAGGGTAGGGAAAATTGAGCCATACTTGTGCTTCATGTATTACTAAGTCAAATACCGGATCCAAGGACAGAAAACAAATCATGAATTATGGCTAAGCATGTGCACATTGATGGAATGAATAGTGGGGACTTTTTCATGTTTCTCTTTTATTCAGGGGGCATATGGCTATCTCTTTGTTTCTCTTTTGTTTATCAAGCTCTTCATGGAGCATGAATCTTTTCTCTCTTTATTTTTTTTGTCACACTCTTGATGGAGCATGAATTTTTTTTCTTTGTATTTTGTGATAGCCATATCCCTTCTTGGATAGAGAGCAATTGAAATGATGAAGTCCTTTATTCTATGGATGATGACATGGGGTGTGCACATGACATAGGACATAAAGTATAATGAGCAACTGCCTAGGGTCATAAGAATTTGATAAATTTCAATGAAAGCATCAAACAACATATGCAATATGTTTATTCATTAAGGACATAATATGGCTCTCGTAGGTAATTTGAACCACATGAGGAGTAGACTTTATAAATTTTATATTTTCAAAAATTTCCAAGGGTGATTAGTAACATGAAGCAAATAATTCCTAAAGTCTACCATATCGCAACAATCAATTATTTAGAATGCATGGGTTCCTAATGAATAGTTGACACAAGCAACTGGCATGACATTAAAATAAAAGCATGCAGATCTTTTCAGGAGTTTCCACATTCCTACACAAGTTGATTTTAATTTTCATGCAAAGGTTCCATACAAATCAAATTAAAACATAGAAGGATAAGAGAGGAGAACGACGAAACCAGGTCGTGGTAGAAAGGTGGGCCAGAGATGGGCCAACTCTTGGTCAGGCGACCAAGAGGCCTGGTCGGCTGACCAGGGCTTGAGCCCACCTCGGCTCATCTTTTGCCAGTTGGCCGATGGTGCTCTCTAGATATTTGCATGTTTTTGTCGCGTTTGCTCGTCCAGTCGCGAGTCATCCCCCACACTAGTTTCGGTGCCTGGCATTGACACAAAAAAGAAAAACAAAGGGAAATCAAGTGCTCTGCTGGTCTTATGGACCGGGGAGCCTAACATTTATTGAAATAAAACTATAGGTGCTTACATGATTGAAAGGGAAATTAAGTGAAAATAAAAAGGGAAAATAAACTAAGCACCTATTCCTAAAAATAAATACTGAATGGGTTTAGTTGCTCTCATTAGCGTAATATTCATTATCCAAACTCATGAGCAAAAAGATCCGTTTGAGCTTAACGAAAAAGCCTATGCTATGCTCGAGGAGCTTTTGTTTAAGTTCATCGAAATCTGCCCGAGCATTTGCTAATTTCCTAGCCAAGCTGGCATTTTCTAGCTACGGACTAGAGATTTTCTTGGCTAGGCTAGAAATAGTTATGTCCTCCTTACTACCTTCATCTTCCTCTACTAGTCCAGGATTCTTGGTGAGTGAACATGAGCGCCCCATAGGTGGTGGTGAGCCTATGTTCCTCTTCGGATCAGGGGTGAGTAGCCCCATGAACCCCTTTCCTATCCCTGGGCCTATAGGAGTCTTCTTGGTGGAGGAGCCTTGATCTCCACGTAGTGATGGCTCACCACGGGGTCTTGCTTTCTGGTGGTCAAGGTTCTAACATATTGGCCGCCTGGCTTTGGTGACCTTGCCCCTAGCTAGCTTCCTTCAAGTAGGACCTCATCAATGGCATTCCTCACATGGGCAAGTGGTCCAACAAGGGGATGCTCACCTATCTTGCCAAGGCTTACACCCCTCTTCTGTGTGGACTTGGAGGTATTGGCTCTAGAAGAGGTGGCATGGGTGTTTGGCTTGGTCATGGCGGCAAGATGGAGAGGTTTAGTGGAAAGTTGTTTTGGTGCAGAGAAGATGAGAAAGGCCAGAATATATGGGTTTCGTTCTTCCATGCCGCCACAAAACCTAAACGCATAGTGTCGAGAGATAGTCTCAATAGTAATTCTAGGTATGCGTATGAGTATGAAAGCCGATGGACATAGGACACAGGGTTTATACAGGTTCGGGCCTCCCGAAGGAAAACAACCCTACGTCCTGTTTGGTCTTCTTATATTTCTAGGGTTCGCACTTGGTTGAGATTCCCAATACGAGTTCTGATGATCTTTAAGGACCCCCTGCCCTTCTTATATAGCCGAAGGGCAGTGGTTTACATGGTAATCTATCATTCGGTTACATTTGATTCTATCTATACACCATATCTCTTGACCAAACTTGTAGACTACTCTAAACAAATATCCGAGTAGTTATCCTCTGGGCCTTAATCTCCAATGCTTCATAACCGAGCCTCCAACCCACTCAGCCATATTGCCGAGTGGTTAAGTATCCCGTATATATATATATATATATATATATATATATATATATATATATATATACCACACATAGACCTTAGCAAAATTCGGGATGAGAAAGTTCTAGACTATGTGCACTAGAAAGTTGGGCGTGGCAGCATATTTCCTAGGTCGAGCGACCAGGGGGTTTGGTCGGTCGGCCTGGGCTTGGCCCAGTTGCCTCCCTTGTTTTTGGTGGTTGTAGTATGAGTCCTTAGGGGCCTATGTACAAGGTGGCTTTGGGAGAATTAAAATTGAGGGTTAGGTAGAATGTTAAAGTCAATTAAATCGATTGCATCCATCTCCTCCAATAAATCTTCAGGCTCTAGAAAAACTTTTTGGCGATGGCCGTTTGCCTTAAAGACATTACCTTCACCATCATGAAGTGTGATTGCCTCGTCTCATGAAGTGTCGATAACATCGTATGGTCCATCTCATTTGCTTCTATGTTTCTCATGCCCAAATAACTTGACCCTGGAATTAAACAGTAGTACCTTATCCCCTGGCTTGAACTCTTTTGACTTGATCCTCTTATCGTGCCATCTTTTGGTTCTTTCTTTATAAATCTTGGCACTATGATAAGCCTTCTCTCGCCATTCTTTAAGGTCGGATATCTGCATCCTTCTATATTCTCCTACTTTATCCAAGTCCATGTTCCACTTCTTTTTGGCCCAATGCGCTCGATGTTCCAATTCTACTAGTAGATGGCAAGTTTTTCCATAAACCAATTGAATTAGGCACGTTCCGATAGGTGTCTTGTATGCTGTCCTGTATGCCCATAGAGCATCGGGTAGTTTGTGGTTCCAACTCACACCCATTTCTTCCATAGTTTTCTACAGGATATTCTTGATTTGTTTATTTAAAGTTTCTGCCTCCGCACTTGTCTGTGGATGGTATAGAGTTGCAATATTATGCCTCACACCAAGTTCCTTCAGAAATGAGCGGAAGGCCTTATGGATTAAATGAGACCCCCCGTCACTTATGACCATCCTTGGGGTTCCAAACCGAGGAAAGATGATTCTTGAAACATCTTCCTTGCTTGCTTGTGATCAACATGTTTGCATGGTATTGCCTCTACCCATTTGGACAGATAATCCACTGCCACCAAGATGTACTCGCATCCATAGGACACTAGGAAAGGTCCCATAAAATCAATACCCCATACATCAAAAAATTTCACTTGAAGATTGTATGTTAGAGGCATTGCATTGCGAGCGATGATTCCTCCATGTTTCTGGCAACTTGCACACCTTTGGATATAATCCTTGGCACCTTCGTACATGGTTGGCCAATAGAATCCACTTCTAGATATTTCCTGTGTGCAGAGGGCTCCAAAGTGTCCTCCATACGGGCTGGAGTGACATTTCTCTATAATCTTAGCACCCTCAATTGGTAAGACACACCATCTTAGTAGTCCATCTGCACAAACTTGGTAGAGGTACGGATCTTCCTAATAGTGAATCGGACACTCTAGGATAAGCTTCATTTTGTTCTCTCCTGGCGGCACATATCCTGTAACAATAAAATTGACAATGTCTGCATACCAAAGGATTGGAGTCTGTCACCTTCAGTAGCATGTCGTCGCGGAGGTAATCATTGATGAGCAGGTCCTGCATGTTAGTATCTTGCATACGGGACAACTGATCTCTAAGAGAATTCTCTACTTCCTTCTTATCTCTAATTTCTAGATCAAACTCTTCGAGTAGTAGAATCCATCTAATCAGCCTAGGCTTAGCATCTTTCTTAGTGAGCAAATATTTTAATGCAGCATGGTCAATGTAGACAATGACCTTGGCTCCTACTAAGTAAGATCTAAACTTATCGATAGTAAAGACTACGACCAGGAGTTCTTTTTCAGTTGTTGCATAATTGAGTTACACCTCGGTCATGGTCTTGCTAGCGTAGGCTATGGCGTGATGCTTATTATCCTTGGGTTGGCCCAAAACTGCCCCAACAGCATAATCACTAGCATCACACATGATTTTGAAGGGCAACAACCAATCAGGGGGTTGGATAATTGGCACCGAGATGAGTGCTTTCTTCAGAATGTCAAAAGCTTTATGGTAGTCATCATCGAAATCAAATGTGGCTTCCTTAGCTAAATGGTTTGTGAGGGGTCTAGTAATTTGAAAAAAAATCCTAATGAATCATCGGTAGAACCCTGCATGACCTAAGAAGCTTCGGACGCCTTTTACATTTATTGGAGGTGGAAGCTTTTCTATAACTTCAAGCTTTCCTCTATCCACCTCAATCCCCCTCTCGGACACTAAGGGTGTGTTTGTTTTGAGGGCAAGGTTGGATTGGATAAGGTCATCCACATTATTCTGGATTGGGTGGTCCAAGTTATATGTTTGATTGGTTGGATGGGATGATCCAGTTTCGTGTTTTGTTGGATAGATAAGAATGGATAGGACAAGGTGAAAAAATGAAATTATATATCTTATTATTACATCATAATAATAATTATACACTAATTAATATAATCTCACATTTATTGGTCTTAATCATATTTTAATAATTTTTAATTAGTAATATAAAATTAATTATCATTAGTTCTAGTATGATTGAGCTCTCATCATGTACTAATCAATATCTTATTGCTTATCAATAATAATATCATAGTAAATCAAATTAATAATGTCTAATTATGTTAGTATATCATTGTTACATAAGTTGGATCGGCTCATCTGGCCATTTTTGCTCGACAGACTCATCCAGGATCTTAAAGGAATATTCTCGTTCCAGTCCATCCCTGTCCACCCTGACGGTGAATCAAACACTGGACTAGATGATCCTGTCCAAGCCTATCCAATCCAATCCAGAGAAACAAACACACCATAAGTGTGCAAGGACAATGTCCTCTCAGACCATAAAAAGGCACTCCTCTGAATTTAGCATCAGGTCCTTCTCACGACATCGTTGCGAGACTCCGTCTAAGTTCTCTAAACAATGATAAAAGGTTTTACCATAGACTGAGAAGTCATCCATGAAGACTTCCATTATTTTCTCGATCATGTCTAAAAAATGGACATCATGCACCACTGAAAAGAAGCGGGTGCATTACATAGCCAAATTACATCCTACGGTAAGCATAGGTGCCATACGGGCATGTAAATGTTGTCTTGCTTTGATCATCGGGATGGATGAGAATTTGGTGATAACCGGAATACTCGTCAAGAAAACAAAAGAAGGAGTGTTTCACCAATCACTCTAACATTTGATCAGTGAAGGGGAGTTTCCTATAGTCAATACACATTCTCCATCCCGTGATGGTTCGTTGAGGGATAAAGTCATAATTCTCATTTGTTACAACCATCATTCCTCCTTTCGTAGGCATTACTTGGACAGGGCTTACCCACTCACTCTACGGGTTGGGATAAATAATCCCAACATGCAATAATTTAAGCACCTCCTTTTTCACAACTTCCCGCATCGCATTGTTCAGTCTATGCTGGAGCTCCCTAGAAGTATACTATTGGAGTCAATGGGAATGCGGTGCGTGCAAAGCGTAGGGGTTATTCCTATATTGTCTTGGAGCGAGTAGTCTAACATGGATCAATACTTTTCTAGGATAGTGATTTAGCCTAAGGGTTTCTTCGTCCGAAAGCTTCTCACTGATGATGATAGGAGATTTTGTGTCACCATTAAGAAAAGAATATCGTAGACCTGGAGGTAAGGTTTTGAGCTCAATTGGAGGGCGAGGCTCTAGCTCTAATTTAGGCAACTCTATGGTTTCTTGTAGCTCATCGTCTTTCTGAATGAAGATCTCCATTTCTTTTTGGAGAAGAGAGTCAGGGGAGAGGTTCAACGATGCTGTTCTTCGATCGTATGATCGGCACGGAAATATTCTTGCCCCCGAGTTTAATGTCTAGGCGCCCTAATTTTAGGATATCTATGAGAAATTTCTCAATAGGATACCCGATTAGGATGTCAAAATCTTGGATCTCCAAAAGGTGGAAATCTAAAATGCCCTCGATGGTTTCATGTCTTACAGACACTCCGCGCAAAATTCCAATCCCTTCCAACAATTTTCCCTTGGGGCTTTTGAAGCTTTTACATGTTGATGCCAGTGGTACATCATTGCAAAAGAATCGGACATTATGTTGGCACCAATAGTGGGATTGTACCAGGCTATTACCGGTGTCCCTCTAATGTAGAGCTGGATGTATGAAGAAGGAGGGCTTATTTTGAGAATGTCAAAAGAAATCTCAATCTCCCTTGACCATGCATCACTCATGATAGAGGTTAGCTCCCTCACTGTCTCTTGAAGAAACACCTTGTCATGGGAACAAGTGGTAATGTCAGCAGCGGACGGTCTATCCATTATTTCATAATTCAAGGCATTCCCATAGTCTTCAAATAGACTATCCTCGAATATGAATGGCGAGTTAGAGGGTGAGGGATCCTCATCCCTTGAATTGGGTGGTTCGGGCGAGGTTTCTAAATTCAAGTCTAAAAATGTAGAGGTTATAGGTTCAGGCTCAGTAGGATTTTAGACCTCGTCATTGGATTTGACGTGCTCCATCGGTGGTTCTTCATCTTCGGCTAGGAAGGATGTATTTTCAAGAATAACTCATGGATCTCCCTTCCTTGGGCCGGTGTTTTATGCACAAATGGTCCCTAGCGGAAATGTCAAGATATAGTGCAGATTCCATGTCCAGACCCGTACTAAAATGTTGTAAAAGTACGTGGTCGGGAATGGACAAGTCTGGGCTAGAGTGGATTAACAACATAAATCTAGCCCGGGTGCACCTATAGACTCCTTCTCTGTCTGCTGGAAGTTAAGGGCTTCCAAACACAGAACGGTGATATGTGATAATAGGAAGAACACAAGATAGAATCTATCTCGCAGTGCCTCCCAAACACCATTCACTCTACCCATGGTATGTGTGTACCATTGTTTCGCTCCATCCTTGAGGGAAAAGGGAAACAATTTCCACTTAAGAGTTTCCTGTGAAACAACCCTGAGTTTCAGGCATGTGCATAGTAGCTCTAATTCACGCAGGTGTAAATACTGGCTTGCACTAATTAGCTTGGAGAAGAGTCATTTCTGAACCATGGCTATAGAGCTAGGGCTGAGCTCAAAATAATTTGCTAGGATTGCCTTTCCTGACAAAGGAGGTTTGTAGAACTCGCCCTTGGGGGTGGATAGACTGGATATAGAAGGTCCGTCTGTTGTACAAACGAAAGAAATAAAATACAAGAAAAACACATACGAGGATGACTACGATTCTAGGATAAATTGACAACCGTTCCTCAACAATGACACCAGAAATGCTTGTTGGAATTTTTATCGATCACAAACTAATCCGAAAGCACACAAAAATACCGTTGTAGCACTTCCCGAACGGAGTATTCCAAGGGTTATCAATCCATGGAACAATATAGCTAAATCCTAAATTCTAGTCAGTCCAAGGATACAAGAGATAAATATTGGTGTAGGATACAGAGGTTTATCTATGGGTTAGCTTCTAAATCAATAAGGTTGAAGCTCTAATTACTGCTTCGTGTACGGATTCGTACCCGACCTACACAAGGCAACTTTGTCTTAAACACATGTTGCAACCGAACGTCGAGGACTACAATGGATAGATAGGGCTGTTACCACCTACTACCTACCTTTGTAGACCATGGATTATGAGGTGATCGAAGATGATTTCTAACCTAAGGACCATGCTTAAGTTATTAATCATTATTCAGCTAAACTGTCACTTAGACTAGACAACCTATATAGGATATAAGACTTTGAACCCACAAATAAATGTGGACTCAACATACTTAAATAAGAAAGCGTAAGAACATAAATAAACTCGAAGACTTACTTAATGAGGCAAGGCTCCAACGAGGTACAATGTTGGAGTAGAGGGCCCATAGACAAGGCTCCACTCCTACACTTCTCCTCACTCTCCATCTATTCTAAGCACTAAACTAGGTAGTAGAACCTTTGGACTATGGCTCTCTTCTCTTGGATGTGTGTGTGAGTGTGAAGCCTCTCCTCTCTTTATATAGGGCCCAAAGGCCAGTTTCTAGGAGTCACTGCCATAGAATCACTATGCACCGACTTTAGGAAATGAACAAGGAGCGAGACGTGGAAGCCCGACCGAAAAGGCCTCAAGACCAGGTCAGGTGACCAAGGGGGGAGGTCGGCTGACCTGGCCTTGAGCCTATTGGCCTTATGCTTTTGCTGGGACACTGATAGGTGGGTCCACTCCCATTTTATGTCGGTGTTCTCCTGAGGTTCAAGAGGGAATCCCAGGTTTCCACGTATGCAATCCTTATGCTGGCTCCTGATTGGCCGGATCAGTATTTTCTTGGATTGATGACATGGATTTGTCCACAATTCATGGATAATTCACTTGCACTCAAATATTCACCAACACGTGTGGAATTCATTAGTAACAAATACCTGCCACCATGTTGCTTTTCTATTTTAGCCCTTTACTAGAGGTAATTGACGGTCAAATTTAGTATTTAAGGACCGTCAAAACCAAATAGGCAGTCAACTGTGGATGAGAAATTCTCCTATTTTGTTGAAGTCATCCATAAGATTCACATTAATGTGCCCCTGTTGGATACGATGCAAGTTCCAACCTATCTTCGCTACCTCAAGGACATTCTGAGCAACAAGCGTCCGATGTCCAACCATAGAACTTGTGAAGTTGACGGAAGAGTGTAGCGCAACTGTACTCAACCGGCTTCCTGAAAAGAAGAAAGATCTGAGGTGCCCCACAATCACTGGCTTGATCGGAGCACAAAAACTCGACCAAGCCTTGTGTGACCTTGGTGCAAGCATGAGAGCAAAACGACCAAGGTGGTCTTTTACAAGTTGAACTACATAGCTCTATGTCCCACACCAATGCAGCTTCAGATGGCTGACTCTTCGGTCCGCTATCCGACTGGAATTACAGAAGATGTTCTGGTGAAAATCTGGGATTGCTTCATCCCCATTGATTTTGTGATGCTAGACATGGATATTGAGAAGGAAACACCGCTCATCCTTGGGCACCCATTTCCGAGCACCGCAGATGCACACATTGATGTCAAGGCCGGAGAAATCTATTTGCTCATCAATGTCAAGGAAGAGAGTTTGACTTCTGGCCAAGGAGTGAGCAATGTTCGATGATCCGGTACGAGACTAACCCAAAGAACATTTAAGAGGTCGAAGTGACACCCTCGAAGAAGGATAGCCTCATTTTCTACATGAAGAAGATCATGGCTAAAGAGATGTCGTACCGTTTCAAAAAGAAGAACCCACCTACAGAGAGGCCGGGACTGTAGGCAAAGCTACGACCCGTAAAGTCTAAGAAGTCACTGACCGCACCAAAGATGAACAAGGTGTGGCAAGTGAAGGAAGTGTAGTCATGCGTATCCACTTCTCCAGAACCAGACGCCGCTGACAGCTAAACGTGATCGAGAAAAGTCTAGCTCGTCAGACTTTGGACGCGGGGCATTACAGTGGTATCAAAGCATCAACTCTCGTTTCATCAAGGGGAGGTCTTGGGTATCCACTTGCCGATTATATATATATGGTGTGTTGCCGAGGGCATCAACCCTTAAGGGGGGGTGACTGTAACACCCTAGCCCATTAGAAGCTTGTAGTAGTGGATGGGGCCAAAGTGGCCCATGAAGTGAAGTGGAGGTGGGATTAGTCCCACATTAGAAGTTTAGGGGGGTGAGGGTCAGCATATAACCTTCGTTGTTCCAACCATAACACCATCGGGTTAACCCTTCTACACGAAGCGAGGACGAAAGCGTAAGAGTGGTGCTATGCATGAATACACGTGCCCGCGCCTACGGTAGGGCTGGGCAGTAAGTGGACTTTGGACGTGGGGTGTTGCTGCTGTGGTATTTGCTCTTAAGTCTTGGAGGCATTACCTCTATGGTGAGGCTTGTGATATCTTTACTGATCATAAGAGTCTCAAATACATTTTCACTCGGAAGGAGTTGAATTTGAGGCAGCAAAGGTGGCTTGAGTTGATAAAGGATTATGATCTTACTATCCAGTATCATCTAGGAAAGGCAAATGTTGTGGCTGATGCCTTAAGCAGAACCGGTTTTCCTCAGGTGGCAATGTCTTTGATTGCAGATTTGGATCGTATGGGTGTCTCCTTGTGTTATGCAGGCACTACAAGAGAAGAGACTCAAATGCTCATTCAGTCACGCCTTGTTGAGAGGGTGCGTGAGGCACAACAACATGATCGTTTGTTACAAGAGATTCGCAAGAGGATAGCAGCTGGCCGACTTTGCGAGTTTAGTATTGATGAGAATGATGTGGTCCATTTTAAGGGACGTCTTTGTGTACCATAGAAATCAGAGGTGAAGTTGGTTATTTTGAGAGAGGCTCATAGAACTCCATATATAGTTCATCCCGGTGAGACCAAAATGTATAAAGATCTAAAACAAAGTTTTTGGTGGAAGAGGATGAGAGTGGATATTGATAAGTATGTGGGTGCTTACGGTGTGTGCTAGAAGGTGAAGGCCAAACATAAGAGGCCTGCAGGTTTATTAAAGCCTCTACAAATTCCAGAATGGAAGTGGGAGAATATTACTATGGATTTTGTGGTCGGTTTACCTCGCTCTCCTCGAGGTAAGGATGAAATTTCGGTGGTTCTGGATAGACTCACTACGGTGGCTCATTTTATTCCAATGAAGACCACTACTTCTGCTGCAGACTTGGTTCCATTGTATATGAAAGAAATTGTGAGACTACATGGTGTACCAAAGTCTATTATTTCAGATCGAGATCCCAAATTTGTTTCCAATTTTTGGATGAGTTTGCATAGTTCTTTAGGGACAAGTCTTGAGATGAGTGTTGCTTTTCACCCTCAAACGGATGGTCAATCTGAGCGCACTATACAAACTTTGGAGGATATGTTACGAGCTTGTGTACTATCTTGGAAAGGTAGTTGGGAGGATCATTTAGTCTTAGCTGAATTTGCATATAATAACAGTTATCAAGCAAGCATTGAGATGGCCCCATATGAAGCTTTGTATGGACGGAAGTGTATTTCTCTATTGTGTTGGAAAGTACCAAGTGAGCGTTTGTTGGTTGGTCCAGATTGGGTACAACAGACTCATGATAAGGTACTTGAGATCCGCCAAAATATCTTGACTGCTCAGAGTCGGCAGAAGAGCTATGCTAATGTTAGACGAAGAGATTTAGAGTTTGCAGTAGGTGATGAGGTTCTGCTCAAGGTGTCTCTGATAAAAGGTATTATTTGTTTTGGCATCAAAGGGAAACTTATCCCGAGATATATTGGACCATATCTGATTATAGCTCGAGTTGGGTCTTTGGCATATCGCCTTCAATTGCTTGAGTCTATGGTCAGAGTGCACCTAGTGTTTCATGTTTCTATGTTGAGGAAATATTTAAAGGATCCAGAGAAGAAGATAGAGCCTGAACGAGTGGTTATTCAGCAAGATCTATCAATCGACTCTCGACCAGTCCAAATATTGGATTTCTTAGAGCGTGTAATGCGCAATCATACTATCAAGTACGTAAAGATCTTACGGAGTAACCAATCTGAGCGTGACGCTACTTGGGAGCTTGAGGAGCAGATGCGTAAGAAGTACCCTGACCTTTTTGAGACCGGTGAGTCTTAAGGGTTCATTTTCTTTCGGTTACTTTGTCATTGAAATGATTGAATTCGAGGATGAATTCTCTTTTAGGGGTGTAGAATGTAACGCCTCAAATATTCTTCTTTTTTTAATAACCAAATCTGGTGCTCCTAATTGGTTGATTTAGTAAGGTTTTAAAACATGCCTAATTAGAGTCCAATTAAAGGAAAGAGAAAAAACTGCCCCACGCCAATCCTGCACCCACGCCTCTCCCCTTGCCTTTTCTAATTCTCCATCTAGCGTGAGTTCAAGGGAGAAACCAGAGGGGGCAGAACTCAAGGATTTTTTCTGGCATTTTTCTCCTGTTGGTCAATCCTTTGGGAGGAGACCTAGAGGCAACGTGCACCTTGCTGCCGGCGTCTAGATCACTGCTTGGATCGAAGAAGGGGGATTCTCTTAGGTAAGAAATATGTTGTTTTTGTCCTCTGTTAGAAGTTGTCAGCACTGATTAATTCTGGCCATTAGGGCCTTAATCCCTACCAAACAACCGTGTTGGATCTCGAGTCTTCTAGCAGTCTGTGCAGCGTTGGTTCTATCAAGTTTTCGAGGCCCTTAGGGTTCGAATATCAATTTTGCTAGAATATGAAAGTTGTAGAGAATTTGTTTATATTTCCAACGAGAATTTAAATGTAATTTCGATTGAGTATAACAGGAGTTATGCTTCTCTGAATGTTACTGTTGAAATTATAGTCTGTCATCAGTTTCAGTTTTGACAGTCAGTGTTGTATGGTTGATTAAGGTATCTTATAAGCCGAATCTGTACCTTGGGTTATGGAAGATGTTGTAGTAATTTTTTTTTCTCAAACACGTAGGAGAGCTGCGTATCATTATATTAAGAAGAAGAAATGGTGGGACTAGAGCCCGTACAACACACACACACACCCCTCTTTATATACTGTTTTACATTTGCACCTTAATAAACTGAAACAAGCAACCACTACCCGCTAATCTAATCCACTGTGAGGGGGGCCATTTGGAAAGTTATTCCTTTGGCCCCTGCCACCTCCCACAGCCTTCTTTCTTCCCCTGCTTGTACCAGAACAGCCGCAAGACTTGGAGCAATATTATCAAAGACACACCGATTCTTGTGATTCCAAAGGATCCAGGCGCCTAGAATGATGAGAGAATTAAGACCTTGCCTTGCCCAACCATCCACCGCCTCAGCAGCTAGTTTCCACCGGTCAATGAAGGATGTAGAGTCTATTTGTGGAGCAAGCTCCTGAAGCCCAAACTGTCGCAAGAAATGGAACCAGAATTGACGCGCAAATACACAAGAAACCAAAAGATGATCAATTGTTTCAGCTTCTTGATCACACAAAGGGCAGTATTCCGGGTGATCCATGCCATGACGGGCGAGTCGATCAGCCGTCCAACACCTTCTATGTGCTACCAACCACACAAAGAATCGGCACTTCGGTGGTGCCCAAGTTGTCCATATTCTCTCATATGGATCAAAGGCGATTGATACCAGGAAGAGTCCTTCATATGCCAACTTAGCTAAATAAGTGTCTGTAGTGGACATCTTCCAAAAATGAGTATCATTCACTCCTGGCTGCAGCTCTAGTTCAAGCAGAATATCCCACAACCACAAATAGTCCACGATGACACCCACAGTGATAGCCCCTTGAATATCAGAGATCCACGCTCTATCTATTAGTGCTTCATTGACCGTTCTCTTGCTTACCCTTCGTTTAGGAATGAGGGCAAACAACCGTGGAGCAATATCTTCAATCCTCTGTCCATGCAGCCAACGATCACTCTAGAAAAGAGTTTGTTCAACGTCACCCACTTCAGTCTGCAAGGCCACCAAGAAGAAAGCTCGTACCTTGTCAGAGACTTGCATTGGTAAAGCTGACCAAGGCCTATTAGACTCTGTTTTTTCCAACCAGAGCCACCTCACTCTAAGCGCCCAGCTCAGCTCCTTTAGGCTAGAAATGCCAAGCCCCCCCCCCCCCAGCACCAAGGGGCGGCACACCTTGTCCCATGCGATGAGACAATGGCCACCTTTGGCATCTCTGCGACCTCGCCAGAGAAAACCTCTTCGAAACTTGTCAACTGCCTTCAAAGCCCATAGGGGTAGGTCTATGGCCATAGCAAGATAGACGATCATGCTAGTAAGCACAAACTCAACATGGATTCGGTGACCAGCCCTCATCATTAAGTCAGCTTTCCAACCTGGGAGTTGATCGATGATTTTATCAATAAGTGGCTGCAGTTGATCCTTTCTGAGCTTCTTCAATGATAATGGCAACCCTAAGTATCGACATGGGAAATCAGCCAGCTCACAAGGTAACTGATCCTACAATGTAATAAGATTAGCTTCATTGCAGAGAATAGCGAATACGCTACTCTTTTGTGCATTGTTGCGTAGCCCTGAAGCCTCCCCAAACAGTTGCAGCATATCAAGGGCAATATTAATATCAACCTCGATCGGTCGGAGAAAAATAAAAAGCACTACATCGTCAGCATAAATGGAGATCCGGTGCTGAAGTGCCCTTCTCGAGAGCGGTTGTAGCAGCCCGTCAGATTCCGCTTTGACAAACATATAGCCCAAGACATCCATTACCAAAATAAATAGCATAGGGGACAGGGGTCGCCTTGCTATAATCCACGTCGATGAGAGATAGAATCATCGGGAATCCCGTTCAGCAAGACCCGAGTCGATGAAGTAGAGAGTAGACCACTAATGATATCTCTCAAGATTTGGCCAAAGCCTAGCTGCTGCATCACCTCAATGAGAAAAGATAAGCTACTATGCACCGATCAGTTGCACCCAAAAGGTTAAGCTGATGGGGAAGGATTGACAATTGACTTATGGTTCAACACTCCGCTTAGGCTTTTGGGTGAACTGGTTGGTGCATAGTAGCTTAACATGGTATGAGGCCAGAGGTCTTGAGTCTAAGTCCTAGCGGCCGCATATTCCGCTGCGCCGCTCCTAATTCCATGTTTGCACCCCGAGGGAGCTGCACGTGAGGGGGAGTGTTGAACCATAAGTGAATTGTCCATCCTTCCCCATTAGCTTAGGCTTTTAGATGCTACTGATTGGTGCATAGTAGCTTAATATGGTATCAGGCTAGAGGTCTTGAGTTCAACTCCTGGCGACCGCATATTCCACTGCGCCGCTCCTATTTCCACGTTTGTGCCCCGAGGGAGCTGCACATGAGGGGAAGTGTTGAACCATAAGTGAATTGTCCATCCTTCCCCATCAACAAAGGCTTTTAGGTGAACTGGTTGGTGCATAGTAGCTTAACAAAAAATGGCCAAGACATAGAGTCAAAGGCCTTAGATATATCCAATTTGAGGAGAATGTGTGGCTGATTTTGCTGATGTAAGAAGCGCACTTTGGTTTGGAGAGACCATCCCATGCAATCTTGTTGCTAGCCTATTTGTCATCAGCTTGGTAACAAGTTTAGCAAAACTGTGCACCAAGCTGATGGGCCAAAAGTCTTTGACATGGACAGCTCCATTCTCCTTCGGAATCAATGTAATGTAGGTTGTGTTGAGATCGCCAAAGTTCATGAACTTTCTGCTCCATATTGCCGAAATGGCTGCTATGATATCCACCTTTATTAGTGATCAACATGCCTAACCTTTCCATGGAGTATTTAATCACTATTTCTGAAGGATTATTCAGGGAGATATTAATTTTTGAAGTTGACTGTCCTGTAGTTCAAGGACAGATTACAGTGCTGTTTTATAAACTGTTTTACGACTAGTAGATGTTCAAATTAAATTTTGTTTTGAATACCAAACTTGTAGAATTTTCTGTGTAGATGATCATAATGTATTTACTTGCTAGCATACCCTTTATACTTTTAAAGTTATGAAAATGTTAAATGATAGTGCTGCTGAAAATTGGCTTTATGCTTGTTCTATTCTGTCTTTTGGGCGAGCGTGGTGACGTAGGAGCGTGTTATTAATGTTTGTTTGATATATATGTGTATGTATTGGTGCTGAGAATTATTTATGATCAGGTGGTGCCCCTTCGGAGCGTGCTTAGTGTTGGTCGTATCTATGCACCCACTTATATACCGCAAGAGGACGGTGTACGATTGTAGCACTTTTTCCTTGAATTGAATATTCCAAGGTTTATCAAATCCACTGGGACCATAGGGATTTATTAAACAAAGTTAACAGTAAAAGATCTAGTCAAGGCTACTGTCAAAGTCAGGTTGCATGAGGGGGAGACTGGCCAGCGAAAAGGTGCGCCAGACAGTAAATCTGTCGTTGCACCGATCGGCGTAGGAGTCGAGTCGATTGGCACACTGGTGAAACTAAGTCAAAGTGCGCAAGATCTAGTAATTCTGTGGTTGCACCAATCGGCGCAGGAATTGAGTCGATCGGCACACTGGTGAATCTAAGCCAAAGTTGTTGCGCCGATCGGCGCAGGAGTTGAGCCGATCGGCACACCAGTGAACCTGAGCCAAAGTGTGCCAGATCTTGTAAACCTATGCTGTTAAGTGAGTAGCCAGATATCTACTAGTGAGATCGTAACCAGAAAGTCTAATTGAATAGCATCATAATAGGTAATTACATAGATCAATGAAAACCTATAATGAGTAAGACCACCCTTCTTTTCGAGCGGCTCCCGATTTATCGCTGCCGAGAGGAAACCCTTAATTGCGCGAGTATCTTACCCTACTCAACTATCCAATAGTGCTGCGCAGGCTTAGTGTTGTCACCGCTAAACCACACTACTAGCATCATCAAGCAACCAAAATTAATACAATGTCCGAATACTATCTGAATCACCATGATTAAGATAGTATCTGCTTACTTAGCCTAGAACTAAGCAATTGGAATAAGCACATGCATGATTATAGAAATCAAGATAGACAAATCACAAAAACCATCATCAACATATTCAATCATCCTTGAGATACATAGAGTAAGATTCATCCCTGTCGAGATGGCCTACCTTGACGAATCAACTCTGAACTCCAATGGTTCTTGAAACTCAACTAGAGATCTATTCTAACAGGGCAAGTCCCGGGTGGCTCTAACTCACGGATCTGGTGTCCCTCTGTCGCCCCCTCTGCTGCGGCGACGGTTTACAAGTATTTATAGGGGTTCTACTCACAAAGGACTCGGTTTCTAGCAAATAAGGCGGTTGCGCCGATCGGCGCAGGATTGCGCCGACCGGCGCAAGCCGTGTCTTCTCTGATTTCTTCCCCGAGTCGGTTCCTCTGTCTTCCACAGCTGCCATGTGGGCCTTTTCTTTCAAGATAAAGTCTTGTACTGCACGTTGAGATCTTGAAGTTCCATAAATCTTCTTGAAGTTCCATCAATCTTCTAGACAAATATCTTTAAGTGTCTTGCGCAGATAAACTTCCATAAACATGTGGAATGGGCCTCGGTCACTTCTATGGGCCAAAACACCCTTGCGCCGATCGGCTCATGGACGGCGCCGATCGGCGCACTGGGCTTCTTCAGTGCGTTTCATCGGTTCTGGACTCCTGTCCTCTCCATCATAGCATTAATCACCAATTTTACATGTTTCTGCAATAAAGCTCCAAAACAACGCATATACAAATATATAGACAATATCACAGGTAAATGGACTAAATTAGTATCAATTATGCTCTAATTAGGATAATATTCACATATAAAAGGGGCACTTGGGAAGTGCCAACAGTTCCCCCACACTTAAACCTTTGCTCGTCCCGAGTAAAGTAAAAGAAAGAAAAATCAAAAAACATACTATTTCTATCATAAAAGATATCTCAAATCAGCAAATATTGAGCATTGTTCTATTGTGGTGTATTTCATATTGGTATTCAGCAAAATAGATTAAATATGGGCATAAAGCTTAAAGTTCTCCCCAAAGCAAAAGATCATGTCCAACTCATAAATTATAACTTTTCCACACATGAAAATCACTTAAAAGATTGTTGTGAACATAGAGAATCTATCTTCCAAATAATCCAAGGCAACAACTCATCTTTCAAATCACTCAACCTATATTCTATATCATAATGATCAAATAATATTAGTGTAAGGCTTATATGAGTAGCTAGGTGAGGTAATTCAAGGATTGCAAACATAAATCAATAATATATTGTAAAGCTAGGAGATTATTCTTCGTTGGAATTATAGAAACTTATCAAGATGGCCATTAAGAAAGAAAAATTTAAGAAAGGACTCACACTTTGGATATGTGGACATGTGCATAGCAAAAATTTGATCTTGGAAGATTGCATATGGTTGGAATGATTCATGGCTATATTAGAATGAATTTCAAGAATAAGCATGTCATATACCATCCCCCCCACACTTAAAATTTTGCTAGTCCCTTAGCAAATAGCAGAGTTTTTTTTTTCACCAATCTCTACTGCGTCGATCGGCTCAGGGTGCGCCGATCGGCTCTCAACCCAAATTTACCAACATTTGTTGGTATTTGATTTGTCTGGCTTCAACATTTATTCAAGAATTAAATATAGCCAGAAATATAGGATGTGGTCAAGGAATGATACTCAACAAGATGTTTTGGGATTATGATAGTGTACTCAGCGGAATTGAATTTTTGCATGAGTAATTTCAAGGCTAGGAAAAAATACACAAAGAACTGCCGTCTTAATAAAGTTCATACCAAAAAGAATTAAATCCTAACCGAACTCAACCATCAATTTAATGTTTATCTACATATCAAAGGTTCATGAGTATTGCTCAAAATAAGGCATTGGTAGGTAAGGATCTTAAAAACAATAAATTCTAAAGTTCACAACATGAAAATTTATTTTTGAAAAGATTGGTACTAAGTTATCATCACAAATTTGACAACACAAATGAAGCACATGGGTACTCAAAATTGCTCCACATAAGACATATTTGCCGAATAATCATTAAGTGTAAGTTCAAAATTTTATTCAATGCTCAACATTATTTTATCTTCATCAACACTTTTCAAGAAAGAATAAATAATTCAATTCTCCTAAAAGAGCATAACCGCCACCATTATATTAAGATCAAAACTTGAATACATGGTGATGATTTTTGCACACACTTGCATGAAAACAAAACTACTACTAACACACTTGCATGAAAGTAAAACTACTACTAACACACTTGCATGAAAATAAAACTACTACTAACACACTTGCATGAAAGTAAACAGACCCGATACATGGTTTCCCAACCCGCTCACACACATATAAGTAAATAAAGAAAAAGATTGCAAAAGATAAAAGAAAATGCAAACCGAGAAAGTGATACTCGTGCCTGCTCCTAGGCACTCTAGTCATCCGAAAGTGGAGTCGGTGGCTGATCGAAGCCATAGCACCGCGCCTTGAGTCGCTCGATGTAGTCCTCCACCATCGCATCATGGTTGTACCTCCATTGGGACGTGGTTTCCTCCACGCGCTCGATGTAGTGCATGTTGTTGTCGAGGTACCCCTGCATGGGCACGAAAAAGTCTGCTCCGGGCACAGGAGGCACCACTGGTACACGCCCTTGGTACCTATAGTCGATAATCGCACTGCAGTAGGGTGCGCCGACCGGCGCGTCGCCTGCACCGATCGGCACAGAGGGCTGTGAACCACCCACTGTGTTGCTCCACCCTGACTGGTACTGCTGAGGCTCCTGGCGTGACCCCCAGGAATCCCACTCGCCGCCAGCTGCTGTAGATGTGTCCGGCTGACGAACCCGCCCACGGCGGTCCTTGAGAACTCGGCCCCCCTCCAGGAGACCTTCCTCAAGCCAATTTCCTCCCTCCAGCTTGCGAGGGAGAAAAACTCCTAGCTCCGCACACGGGAGCTTTACGTTGGTGCCGTCAACATGGAAACCAGCGTGAACACTTCCCGTGACAATATTGCCACGAGTCATATTCTCGCCGATCTCCGTTGCGCATTCCCACTTGTCATTGCGCCCTCCCGGTCCGTCATCATCGTAGACGAGGGCTGCTAGGCGTTGAGGATAGGCCCCGAAGGCCAACTTCTTGCTTGCCTTGCCCCTCTTGTCAAGCCAACCCCGCACCATCACCGACATGGGGTTGCAATGAGACGGACTCATGATGGCATTGAAGAGCCACCGCAAGTCCGCACCAGTGACGTTGCTAGAGTCGACCTTGTCGCCTATGCGCACCGCCAACCACCGATGGAAGACTTGAATGGTCAGGTTGCGGATGTTGCCGCGCTTCATTCTTCTACGAACGAGAGCTGTGTTCATTGAATGATCAGAGGGAGGACGATTTGATCAAGTAGAATCATTGGTCTCGTCCTACTGGCTTCACGGCACCGTGTTGGTTGTAATTACGCACCCACTTATATACCGCAAGAGGACGGTGTACAGTTGTAGCTCTTTTTCCCTCAGAGTATTACAAGGTTATCGAATCCACAGGGAACGAGCGGAACTAATACTATTAAAGGGTTACTAACAAATTACAATGGTTTGGTTGATGTGAATGATGACGGTCAGAAAGTGGAAGGTGAATGTTATTGAAGAGGTAACAGGATGATGAAGGATTCTCTCCTTAGGATTGGTTCACTAGCATGCAACCATATTCTTATCAACTCGAGTGATGACTCTAATATTCTACAAGACATGGTGGTTTCGTTCACCCCGGCTATCACTGCAGAGGCTATTAGCTCCCCACTGGTTTCTTGCACTATGTAATGGGCAAAAGTGTATTGGTCGATACACTAATGAAAGGGATAGATAGATGTGCAATAAAGTTCATCACATAGATTAAATTCATCGAGAGAGTATCAACAAGTATGAGAGTTACATGACCAGATCCCCACACCAGAGAAGAGAATATGAGACTACTCACTCATCCTTCCGCTAGACATAGCAGAGGGGTGAGAAATAGCGCTGGAACACGCACGAGCCGATCGGCGCGACCTCCCTTCTGGTGTATCTCGTCGGTGTTAACCAACCTTCGCTGCCAATATCCTGGAACCCTAGTTCTAATAATTGATTCTCGCGATTGTTGTCTCTCCGGTTCGTCCCCTGGCTCTTGATAATTATCTTCCTTTTATACTCGACGGGATTTGGTCAACTTCCACCGACTCTAACTCATACCGGGCTGGGCCTTCGTCTTTCCTGGACCGGATCGTGTTTTTGTCATCTTCTCCTGCTGCGTCGATCGGCACAAGCCCGGCCGATCGGCGCGGCTCCGCATCTGGCCCATCTTCGTTACTCTTTAGTTCTTTATCCATAATTGCCCTGTTTTACACTTGTTTCCTGCGATTACATCCAAAATAGAACAACTACAAATATATGCAAATATGGGGTTAATTGTTAGTCCAAACCACCAAGATAAGACGCAAAACATCCCTTTTTGGTAGATAAAATGGGCGTCTAGAAACCAGGAAACATCCTCCATATGTAATTATTATCCTCGGTACTCCGTACCTAGGAAATATCTGCTCCTGAAGTATACTCCTTGATTCTCTTGTAGTATTAGCCTTGCATGCCATTGCTTCGACCCACTTGGAGACATAATCAACGGCGACCAATATATACTCGAAACCATGAGAATTCACAAAGGGTCCCATAAAATCCATACCCCAAACATCAAAGATATCGACTTGAAGATTGTACTTAAGAGGCATTGCATTCCTACTGTTAACATTCCCTATTCGTTGGCACTGAGCACATGTTGCAACATACATTTTTGCATCTTCATGCATAGTAGGCCAATAGAATTCACTCGCCCATACCTTTGCCTGTGTTCTGAAGTAGCCATAGTGTCCCCCATAATCCGAAGAATGACATTTTGCTAAAATGCTCGCTCGTTCTTCTCTGGGTACACATCTCCGTACTGCTCCATCCTCGCAATACCTATACAATTATGGGTCGGCCCATATAAATTTTCTTATTTTACTCTTAACTCTTTTCCTTGTGTTCTTGTTCATCAAATCATTTTGTCCCTTGAAACCTTTGATAATATCCATCATCCAATTCTCTCTACGATCAAATGCAGCAAACAACAACTCTTGTTGCATTTCATCTCTTATTGGCTCAGTTGATGATGATTCAAGACGAGATAAATGATCTGCTACAGAATTTTCTACTCCTTTCTTATCTCTTATCTCCAAATCAAATTCTTGTAGCATCAATACCCATCGCATTATCCGAGGCTTAGACTCCTTCTTTGAAACTAAGTATCTTATAGCAGCATGATCAGTGTATACAATCACCTTAGAATTTAGAAAGTAGGATCTAAACTTCTCAAAAGCAAATATAACAGCTAACATCTCTTTCTCAGTAGTTGTATAATTGATCTGCACCTCATTCAAAGTTTTGCTAGCATAATAAATAGCATGCACTTTACCTTCCTTCCGTTGTCCAAGAACAGCTCAAACTGCATAGTCACTTGCATCACACATAATTTTAAAAGGTAAACTCCAATCAGGTGGCTGCATAATGGCTGCAGAACATAGAGCTTCCTTTAATCTTCTGAAGGTCAAGAGTCTTTCCTCGTCCATGACAAATTCTGTATCTTGATTTAACAATTCTGTCAGGGGTTTAGCAATCTTTGAATAATCCTTAACAAATCTGCGATAGAAGTCGGCATGTTCAAGAAAACTCCTCAAAGTTGTAAGATCAGTAGGGGGAGGTAATTTCTCAATTGTAGATACCTTTGCCTTATCAACCTCTATCCCTCTTTTAGAAATGACATGACCAAGTACTATCCCTTCTATTACCATGAAGTGACACTTCTCCCAATTAAGAACTAAGTCGCATTCAACACACCTTTTCAAAACCTTCTCCAAATTCTCCAAACAACTATCAAAATCAGCACCATGCACGGAGAAGTCATCCATAAATACCTCCATAATATCTTCTATGAATTCAGTGAATATTGCATTCATGCATCTTTGAAATGTTGCGGGCGCGTTGCAAAGACCAAATGGCATCCTTCTATATGCATATGTCCCAAAAGGGCAAGTAAAAGTAGGTTTCTGCTGATCTTCTAGTCTTACCGGTATTTGAAAGAAACCACTATATCCATCCAAATAACAAAAGTATGAATTCTTTGCTAACCTTTCAAGCATCTCGTCAATGAACGGAAGAGGATAGTGATCTTTCTTTGTCACTTTGTTCAAACTTCTATAATCTATGCACATTCTCCATCCAGCTACAGTCCTTTGAGGGATCAACTCATTGTTCTCGTTAGGCACTACTATCAACCCTCCTTTTTTGGGTACACAATGCACTGGACTAACCCATTCACTATCAGCAATAGGGTAGATCATACCTGCATTAAGCAGCTTCAAAATCTCCTTTTTAACCACTGGCTTCATTGATTCATTCAACCTTCGCATCCCTTCAACCACTGGTTTAGTATTCTCCTCCAAGTTAATCTTGTGGGTGCAAAATGCGGGGCTGATTCCCTTGATGTCATCCAATGTGTAACCAATGGCTTTCTTATACTTTTTGAGCATAGCGAGAAGCCTCTCTGTTTCTTCATTCATTAGGGCGTTGTTCATAATAACTGGATATGTTCTATTCTTCCCTACATATTCATAGCGTAGCTCCTTCGGGAGTTCCTTCTGTTCCACTTCTGACGCTTCATCTGGATCCAGCTCCCCGAGAGGTTCAAAATCAGGATTTTCCTGGTTGAGCCGATCGGCGCAAGTGGTAGTATACTCGTCAGTTCCATGCATGATGTGGTCCAGTGGTTCTCCCATATCCATTCCTATCCCCTCATCTTCCTCTGGGCAGAATTCCTGAGAGTAAGAAGAGTCTTGATGAGACGGATCATTAAATTGATATCGCACTTCTTCCTCTCCCAGGTGTAGCGTAATTTGACCTTTTCCAGCATCCAGAACAACTTGTACTAATCTTAAGAATGGTCTTCCCAGAATGATATCTTCAACCCCAGTTTCTTTATTGTCTAGAACAAAGAAATCTACCGGCATTGTTTTCGAGTTGATCTCAATTTCGACATTCTTGATCACTCCTAGTGGCTTGGTCTTCCTACCATCTGCCATGATCAGCTCAAGTTCAGTCCCCATCAGCCGTTGTTGAGTTCCATAAGGCATGCTCATGAATACATCATAAGTCATCAAGCTAACACGGGAACCAAAGTCACACAAGGCTTTCGGAAATTTCTTCCCCGATATCTCACATGGTATGTACGGTTCTTCTCTTTCCTCTTCAGTGAGATCTACAACATACACACCACATAATCCTTCATAGGGGGATGGCTCAAAGCAACTGTCTAGCAATCTCTTCGCTTGTTTCACCTCTATTCCATCAAGCTCTATATCATCCTTGTAAAGCTTCCCTAAAACTCTCCCAATAATCTCTTGATCAAAAACTTCCGACTTGAGGCGATTACTTGGAAAATTATACTCAATTCCGGCTTCGGAGGCGTCTTGCGGACTGAAGGATCTTCTCATATTAAGCAACTCGTGTGAAAAATCAATGGGAATCTAGTCCATCGGCTCAAATTCGTCAAGTGGTTTAGCATTCGCCAATGTTCTATCCCCCTTTGGTTTAGCAAAGTTCCCTTCAAATTCCTTCAGGTGGTTGTCCAGAATCACAGCTTCTATCTTGGTATATTCCTTGCTACTTGACAGAGTCATCAGGGTCATCGGTTCTCCTGTCGTCACGACTGCGCCGATCGGCGCACGCGTCAGATCCACAGAGGCGGGTCTGACGGGCTTTATTTCTTCGAATTTATGCTCCAAAGTAATCATTGATCTACTCTCGGACATCAAGATCTGTTCAGCTGGCGACTCTCCCTTCTGCATAACTTCTGGGCATTGCCGATTTGGTTCTATATATTCTTCCCAATGCTTGTGCAAAGCTTCATTCTCGGCAATTTTGCCTAACAATTCGCTCCCTACCTTGGCTGTCAATTTCAGAAAACTTCCTCCGGCCGATCCGTCCAAATGCATCCTCAATGCCTTGTTTATGGCCATGTAGAAGGTTTGAGCGCACATATTCTCATCAATGCCGAGGTCAGGTCCTTGTTTCAACAATGTTTGAAAACGCGTCCAGGCTTCCGCGAGAGATTCTTCATCTTCTTGTAAGAAGTTCACCACTTCCCTTCTCAACTTCTGCACCTTTGGCAAAGGAAAATAGTGGAGACAAAAATTTCCAACTAACTCACTCCACTTACCTTTTGCTTCTCGAGATGCTGCCTTGTGCCACTCTTTGGCTTTTCCTCCCAAAAACAATGGGAAAAGCAGCCACCTGTAAAGATCCCGAGGCACTCCTTCATGATAGAATGTTTGGCAAAGTGCCTCCAAATCTTGTGAGTATACAGGTTCTCCTCTTTCGCTCCAAAGAACTTGTTTGCTTCCGCCATGCTAATGATAATGGGGTTCAACATATACGAGGAGGTCGTGGCCTTCTCATCTGAGGATTGAGGCACCAGCACGTCTGGAGATGGTAGAGAAAGTTCCCTGCGCGTCAAAGAAGGTCCTGTCGTACTCATCCTAAAAATTCACACAAAACACAAAAATGAAAACAACTAGAAATGAGAGGATAAGACGTTAGTAAAATATTAATAGTAAAAGAACTGGCTTGTTCCCCGGCAACGGCGCCAGAAAAAGGGCTTGTTGGTCGTAATTACACACCCACTTATATACCGCAAGAGGACGGTGTACAGTTGTAGCTCTTTTTCCCTTAGAGTATTCCAAGGTTATCGAATCCACAGGGAACGAGCGGAACTAATACTATTAAAGGGTTACTAACAAATTGCAATGCTTTGGTTGATGTGAATGATGACGGTGAGAAAGTGAAAGGTGAATGTTATTGAAGAGGTAACAGGATGATGAAGGATTCTCTCCTTAGGATTGGTCCACTAGCATGCAACCTTATTCTTATCAACTCGAGTGATGACTCTAATATTCTACAAGATATGGTGGTTTCGTTCACCCCGGCTATCACTGCAGAGGCTATTAGCTCCCCACTGGTTTCTTGCACTATGTGATGGGCAAAAGTGTATTGGCCGATACACTAATGAAAGGGATAGATAGATGTGCAATAAAGTTCATCATATAGATTAAATTTATCGAGAGAGTATCAACAAGTATGAGAGTTACATGACCAGATCCCCGCACCAGAGAAGAGAATATGAGACTACTCATTCATCCTTCCGCTAGACATAGCAGAGGGGTGAGAAATAGCGCTGGAAAGCGCACGAGCCGATCGGCGCGACCTCCCTTCTGGTGGATCTCGTCGGTGTTGACCAACCTTTGCCGCCAATATCCTGAAACCCTAGTTCTAATAATTGATTCTCATGATCGTTGTCTGTCCGGTTCGTCCCCTGGCTCTTGATAATTATCTTCCTTTTATACTCGACGGGATTAGGTCAACTTCCACTGACTCTTACTCATACTGGGCTGGGCCTTCGTCTTTCCTGGACTGGATCATGTTTTCGTCATCTTCTCCTGCTCCACCGATCGGCACAAGCCCGTGCCGATCGGCGCGGCTCCGCATCTGGCCCATCTTCGTTACTCTTTAGTTCTTTGTCCATAATTGCCCTGTTTTATACCTGTTTCCTGTGATTACGTCCAAAACAGAACAACTACAAATATATGCAAACATGGGGTTAATTGTTAGTCCAAACCACCAAATTAAGACGCAAAATATCCCTTTTTGATAGATAAAATGGGCATCTAGAAACCACCAACACACCGCAATAAGCGAATGCCGTATCATTCACGAAGAATGAAAACAAGGGTAAAGGAGTTCCAAAGGCACCAAAGAAGGCACCTCCAAAGGCACAAAATAACCCCAACATGTTCAAGAAGAACAAGAGAGGGAAGTCAAAGAAGACGCCTTCAGAGGGAGGATTTGGCAACAGGATCAGAAGTGTTGCTGATGTGGCATGAATGGACATTGCTCCAAAATTTGTCGTACACCTAAGAACATTGTTGATATGTACCAAGACCTCAAGAAGAAGCTTGCAGAGCATGTAGCCAACCATGTTGAAGAAAAGAAGCCAACAACAGAACAAGCTTCAAAGGCAAAAGAAGACATCACGAAGATGAATTCTGGCACACTAGACAACACTAAGGGTCTGGGAGAACCATACAAGACCTCTGATCTCAAATTTGATGAAGACCTCATGGAAGATGATGAGGAAGATGTGCATGGAGATTTCCCTAGTCTCATAGACTACCTAGAATCAAAATCTATCCATTTTTAATAGGGGTGCAATAAGTTTTGAAAGAAATTTGGTGGTTTTTCAATGTACTTCACAAAGAGAATACATTTTTCCATTAATATATCGTATTAGTTTGTTTAATTTTTTCATATTATTCTTTTGTCTACAAGCAAAATGTCCGCATATTGCTATGAACTTCATTAAAAACTAAATGAAAGGTGGCCGATAGAGGGGTGTTTGAAAGATTCAATGTAATGCTAAAGAAGTTATCAACATTATATATATATAGATAGATAGATAAACAAAGTCCAATCCAGATTGTAGTTTCGAATAAAGATTCAATAGGCGTCAGAAATGATTATCATATATAATTGTACCTACACTACATATATAGTGAAAAACAGTATTATTTCCACACGTAAAGTTCATACTTAAATTTTGTTCGCTTACGAGGCTCATGTTTTTCATATATGTTTCGGTATCACATACCTCGATTGTATTATCGTGAAACACCAATATTCCTACTAAAAGTTGCTCTGCAATACTTCCTGATCCTACACGCACATAATTTAGGGATGTAACAACGCTCTAAGCCTGCATGGTGCACGACTTTGGCACTGTCTACCATCTTTATCTGTTGCCGAGCTCGACTGACATACTCGCCTTTCTTTGAGGACGTGCCCTTTTTGTTACTATTGACTATTGTGGCGATCAGGGGAGCTGACAACCATGGAGTCGATGATGTTTCTGACACTCCGATGCCAGCTGCTTCGACGCCTATGGCGTGCACCTCCATTTGTGGAGTCGTAGTTGGACCTTCTGATGAGGGAGGATGGGTCAAAGTTTTGAACTAGAGCTGGCAATATTTTTTGGCGGCGCATGAGCTCCTAGACGTCAAGCAACCAGAGGTCAAACTCTTTCATGGTGAACTCATGATTGTGTTTGCCTCGTGGAGCTTGAATTCCACCATTGTGATGAACTCGGTGCCCGTCGTCAATGTTGCAGACATCAACAGGGCGGCATGGCCTCAAAGAAGCCCAACAATGCCTAGTATGAACGGTGGTGTGTGGCTATTGGACATCCGCCTCGTAAACTTAAGACTATCGTGGTTGCAGAGCCCAGCGAACTGGCCAACATTTGTAGCCCAGACCACAAGTCAAACCCAACAAAAGAAATATGAATGAAAACCTAGCCCACGAAATGACAAAAAGAAGAGAGCGGCCATCTTCTTCCTACGGATGCCACCACCGTCCGCCATGGCTGAATTTATTGAGCTCCAATCGACGACTCAAAGGGGGTCAAGATTGATTGAGAATTATCAAAATGAATCAGACTCCACAAACCAAATGATTGAAGCTTGATTAGACTCCAGAAAAATCACAAGAAACAAAAAATCTCAATCTCGGACTCCAACAAAATCACGGGAACCACAAACCAAAAATCCTATCCGAATCGGCAAGGACTTCACACGATGTCACGGAGATGAAAAATTGATGTGGACTACCGCACCTAAATTAGTATATTGTAAAGATATGTTATTATATGAATTCCAAAATCATGAAGTATAATGGCTATGGATGATGAGCTATGTCTCGTAGACAGTTCCACTACTTCCACCATTCTAAGGGACACTACTTATTTCCAATCACTACGAAAGTATGATGGAGATATAACTAGTGTCATTGACAATGACACAAGGATTGTTTGCACATGCAGGGCCACAATCGTCCTACCAATTGGAGCACGAGTAGTAATCCATAAAGCATTATTTTATCTTTGAGTTTACTCGGATATTGTTAAGCTTCAAGGACATTCGTGCAGATGGTTTTTATGTAGAAAACCAATTTTAATGATGGCGAAGAACATCTCATTATGACCAATATGATGGAATGAATCATGAACAATTCGAAAGATCAAAATTTTAAAAGACAAATTTCTTAAATCAAGAAGATTTGTTTGTGTTGCATCACTTGACCCCCGAAACTCAAGATTCAAGCAGAATCGAAGGTATCTACCTCTAAGGTATGAGCGTCAAATGTGGAATACTCTGCACCACACATGCATACACATTGTTGCATGAAGCAACACTATTTCATTTCCTGGCATTAGGGGAATAAAGTATCTCTCTAGGGATGAATGTCGCGAAATATAGGAATCCATGGAATGGATCCTCGCACTAAACAAACTAAACTTGAAGTTAATATGCTAGAAGCTTTCACCAATAGAAGAGACATTGTGAAGTCTTATATACCGACTACTAGAAATTGAACTCGAAGTTCAGAATATCCTATTTGAAGAGAATGGAAATATGGAATTCCAACCTCCCTCCTCAACTGCTAGGAAGAGGAGGAGTGAACCGGTTATACAGGCATCCAAGAAGCCTAGAGTACAAGCTCAAGCTAAAGCTCTTAAGAGACGTCCTACGGAGAAGAAGCCTAAGCAAACTACTCACAAGAATTATATAGAAGGTGAAAGCAAACCACATGAAGTGGTGAGACTTGAAGAAGAAATCCCAAGTGAGAAGGTGTGATGGGTTACCAGAAACTCCTGACCTAAACACACCTATGAGTGATGTGGATCAAGGAAATGAAAGAATTGAAGAAATCTCAACGATCTATGTTGAGACAGGAATCGTATATAAGACAATTAATGCCGACTTATACTTTGCTAACATGATTGCAACACATTGATTTGGAATTTGAACCAAAGTTAATAAAGGAATGCATGAAGCATTCTGTGTGGCCAAAATAGGAAGAAGCAATCTATGAAGAGTAAACTCGCTATAGAAATGAGAAGTATCTATCTATAAGGTCACAAATTTGTATTTTTCATGAAGAGAAATGTTGAAGATGAAGTGACTAGATACAAGGCGAGACTCATAGCTCAAGGTTTCACGTAGAAATCATGAATTGACTACAATGAATCCTACTCTCTCATAGTGAATGTAATCACTTTCCGTTTCAAAAGGAATCAAGGTCCCAAATGAAGAAGAATACAAATTATATAGTGTCAAACTTGAGAAGTCAATATATGTTTTGAAACATTCTCGAAGAATGATGATGTTGATGAGTTGAAAATCATCAGTACTACACATGACATCGAAGAAGTATGTGACACCCCGGTGTCTCATCTCTAATTAACGTGTATAATAAGAACAAAATTACGGTCTAAGTGAAACATGAAATAATAGGGGTTCCATCAATTAAATTAATTACTGTCAAATAAAAATCCCTACAAGCATAGGGTGTGAAACAACTTTAAAATTTTCTATGCAACCTATAACAAATAACTACATCAACATCAGGGGGATAGCAAAATAGAATTTTAGGCCAAAGTTGGGAATTTTACCATATTTGGAAATGCCTCAAATAATTAAATGAAGTCTAGAAACCTTTAACAATTGGAGTTTTATTCTAAAATAATTATAATTTTTATGACCGAGTGAACCCCACCAGAGCCTCACAAATATCTCATAGGACCTATGTGCAAAATCCTAAATCAATTGGACCTCAGGACGTAATTTAAATCAATTAAAAACAGAACCGAGGATTATTTTGTATTGTCAGGAAAACTTGGTGGGCCTCAGTGCAAATTGTCGTGTCTTCTTCCTGCCGACGCGCGCACCCGGTCAATTTCTCTGTTGTGCATGCTTGTTTTTCTTGCCGCTGCCCTGCTTCCCTGCTGCTATGCTTTGCGCTTGCTCCACCGCTGCCTGGCCTGCATCGCTTACTGCTGCCTCGCCTCGTACCGCGCTCAAAAGCCACAGCCCTATCCCCTCCGTCTCCTGCCGCCATGGCTGCAGCAATGGCACACTGCCTCCCCGCGCCCCACTTTCCCCTGGTCGTTGAGCATCTTCAAAACTGTCGCCTCGGCTCCCCACCTCGACCCCCTCGCCTCTCCCTTGGTTTCTCCATTTCTCCCACCCTCTGTTTTCTCTCAGTTCATTCTTTCCCCTCCGCCATGACTGAGCAGAGCTAGAGCTCGTCAAACAACCACTGTACTGTTAGAATCTTGCCGGAGTAACAACATGCACGTCGCCGGAGAGATTGACTCGCCAAATGCATGTGCACCTAGAAGAAAACTCACGCACACATAAGCACACGATTTTTAGGGTTGCTGAATTGGCAGCGTTACCGTGTGCTCTTCCTCTGCTTAAATAAGAGATTATATGGAAAGAAACTACAAGCATTCATTAGGCCGATACTATGACAACCATACATAGGTCATCATTCTATACTTAGCTAACTAAGGAAAGTAAACCGCTAATTAGGAAGGAAAAGATTTATTTCCCACAATCTCCTCCTAAGCCTTGCCTTTCTCAACATTGATCAGACCGATTTTTTATCTCAGCTCATGGAACTTAGTCTTTCCAACCGGCTTCGTGAGAATATCGCCTAGTTGTTCTTTGCTTCTGATGAACTTCACATCAATCAAGCCTTCTTCTACAGTCTCTTCAATGAAGTGATATTTCACTCGAATGCGCTTGCTCTGTCCTTCGAGAACTAGATTCTTGATCCAAGCAATGGCAGACTTGTTGTCCACCCTCAGCATCGGCGCTCTTGCCGCCCTTCCCTGTACCTCAGATAGCACATGGGCCAATCAAAATGTTTGACTAGCAGCGTTTGCCGCTGCTATATACTTAGCCTCAAAGCTTGACTGCGCCACCGCCTTCTGCTTCACGGACTGCCAAGTGATTGGGCTACTGCTATGGAGGAAGATCATGCCTATGCTGCTATTGCTAGCATCGACATCGCCGGTGTAATCGCTATCACTAAAGCCAGTGAGCTTGGCTTCACCCTCATCCTTTCGGCCGAACCAGAGTCCCCAATTCTGGGTCCCAGCCACATAGCGCAGGATGCGCTTCACCGCTACGTGGTGGTCCTCCCGCGGGTCCTCTAGAAACCGGCCAACAAACCTGACTGCAAATGCTAGATCAGGGCGAGTGTTAACCAGGTACCTCAGGCTCTCGAGAATGCTCCTATACATCGTCGCGTCGACCGGTGGCTGCTCACTGAGCTTGCTCAGCTTAAGCCACGTCTCCATGGGCGTTTGGCAGGTGTTGCACCCGGCCATGCCATATCTCTCTAGGATCTTGTCGGCTTAGGCGCCTTGGCTCAGCGAGATCCCCCTCGCGCTCTGCTTCACTTCAATGCTGAGGTAGTAGTGAAGCAGGAAAAGGTCACTCATCTTGAACGCAGCCTCCATCTCCTCCTTGAAGTTCCTAATGTCGCCGGCACTCGAGCCAGTGATCACGAGGTCATCAACATAGACCCGACCACTAGCCAAGCGTTGCGACCCTACCTAACGTAGATGGAGAGCTCTGGTGGGCTTCTCCTGAAACCGAGTGACAGCAAGGTGCTGTCGAGCTTCGCGTTTCAAGCGCGGGGCGCTTGATGCAGGCCATAAAGTGCCTTCCGCAACTTGAGCACCTTGTGCTCTTTGCCGGTAATGACAAAACCAGTCGGCTGCTCGACATAGACCTCCTTCTACAGGTCTGAGATGAGGAATGCCGATTTGAAATCCATGTGGTACACCTCCCACCCCTCGTGCACCGTGACAGCAATAAGCAGACGCACCGAGTCGAGTCAGGCCACTGGCGCGAACACCTCGTCGTAGTCGATGTTGTGTTGCTGTGCGTAGCCCTTCACCACGAGGCGCGCCTTATGCTTGGACACCACCCCGTGTTTGTCCCACTTCACGCCTATTGCCTTGCGACCAGGTGGGAGGTCAGCGAGGCACCACGTGTCGTTCTTCTCGATGAAGTCCATCTCCTCCATCATAGCCTTCCTCCAGCTGGGGCTGCCCTCCGCCTCGGCGAATGAGCCCGGCTCATCGGCACTCACCGCATGAAGCTTCTCCATCACCAGTGCGCGCGGTGCGAGCCCACGTGACAAAGAGGCGAATCATCGTCGTGGTCGGCGTCGAGGTTGTCATCGTTGACACCATCTGGTGAGCCAGGCTCTGACTCGTCAACCCCAACACCCGAAGGCGACGACTGCCCTCTGGTGCCTCTCCCGTAGGCACCTCGACCATCTCATCAACAAGTGCAGCATGTCCCCAAGTGGTGTACTCCATCGTGAACACGTCGGCGCCACCAGCCGGCTCGCCATCACCATTGTTGTTGCCCCAGTCCCACTAGGCTTGCTCATCGAACACCACGTCACGTGTCACATGGACACGCTTCGTGATGGGGTCATAGGCGTGGTATGCCTTGGAGCCGCGCTCGTAGCCGATGAAGATCATCTTTCAGCCACGATCCTCGAGCTTCTTCTGGTGCGGCATCGTGTTCTGGACATAGACGATGTAGCCGAACATCCGTAGAGGGTGCACCGCTGGGTTCTTCCTATACCACGCCTCGAACAGGGTCATTCCGTCGACACTCTTCGTTGGGCAACGGTTCAGCACATACACGGCAGTGTTAACCGCCTCGGCCCAGAACCAGCCAAGGAGCCCCTTCACCTTGAGCATGCTCCTCGCTGTGGCCACCACCATGCCATTCTGGCGCTGGATGACGTCGTTCTGCTGCAGGCTGTAGGGCACGGTGTGCTGGCGATGCACACCCTCGCCCGCAGTACTCCGCAAACTCCCTCACGGTGAACTCACCACCACGATCAGTTTAAGGCACCTTTAGCTTGACGCCGGACTCGCCCTTAGACCACGCCTGGATCTCCTTGATGGCAGTCGCTGCACGATCCTTGGAAGGAATCGCAGCTACCCACTTGTACCTGCTGAGGTCATCCACCAACAGCAAAAAGTACTTATTACCTACGGGAATCGCTAGTGAGATGGGCCCACAAAGGTCACCATGCACCAGCTCGAGTCGCTGCCGTACCCGGTACTCTACTTGTGCTAGAAATGAAGTGCGCCTCTACTTCCTGGCTTCGCACGCCTCGCATAGGTGTCCGACTTGCCCAGTCATAGGCGGGCCACATACTAGCTCTTCCCGAGCTAGCTTCCTCAACGCCGCCAAACGCTCGTGCTAGCGCCATGCCTCCTCGTCGCCATGCCTGCGCACCACCAGACATGATGGTTTCGCCACCTTTAGCTGGATCTTGTACAGGCGGTTGCCTGCCCGTGCCACCTTTGCCAGTAGTTTGCCACCAGGCTCGTGAACCCTCAATCACCCAATCATCGATCTCGGTCTTGTAGCCACCCTCATCGAGCTGGTCGATGCTAATGATGTTCGTCATAAGCCGTGGGATGAAGTAGACTCCGGGGACCGACTGGACCTCCCCGTTCTTGCACTCGAAGACGACGGTGCCCCGGCCTTTGATGCGTGCCACCGAGTCATTGCCGAATCACACAGTGCTGAGCACCACCTTGTCCAGGTTGGTGAAGGTGGACCTAGATTCGGTCATATGATTGGTGGCGCTGGTGTCCAAGACCCAGGTCTCCACCTCCTGATCCATCTCTTCTTCGAGATGGGCGAACACCTTCTCCTTTCGGATCTTGAATTGGGCGACGGATCTCGTCGACGCCGCCCCAAACCTGCTTACGCTATGCATAGGTGAGTCGACCATTCATGAGAGTGTTGGTGATGCCGTCACGAGTCAGAGTGAGGCCTCCTCTCCATCTTGCGCAATGTGAGCCTGCTCCATTTTGGGCTTCGACCTACACTCTCAGAGCCAATGGCCCATCTTGCCATAGCGCCAGCATTCATCGCTAGTGAGCCGGTCTGAATTTGATGGCCCGCTTGGTGGACCGCCACACCCGCGTCCACGCCCACGTCTGCCGCCACCACCGCCACAATGCGCTGAGCCCGCTGCTCGAGCCGCCGCCGTGTTCTTCCTCGCGCTTGTTCCTCTGCGCATCCCACTCCTTCGTGAGGTATAGCTTCCCCTCATGCTGCAGCGATGCTAGAGCTTCCTCGAAAGCCTCCTCAGCCTCCTTTAGCCGCCCCGTCAGATCAGCGACCATCATCATCGACAAATCAAGGAGTGTCTTGATGGCGATCGCCATCTGCTTGAACCGAGGCGGTAGACTCCATAAGATCTTCGCCATGATCTCAGGATCCTTCATCTCCTCACCCAGCATGTTGAGATGCGCCGCCATGCCCTCCAGGCAGAGCGCATAGTCCTCGACGGTCTCGCTATTGCCAAACGTGGCGAGGTTGAATTGCCGATGTAGCTGCTAGGTCGTCGACTTCTTCATGCCATCATCGCCAATACTCATGGTTGCGATCGCGTCCCAGGCCTCCTTGGCCGTCTCCTTCTTGGCGATCGTAGGCACCATCTCCGGTGGTACCGTGCCGCACAAAGCGTCGAGCGGCATCATCTCCTCCTGGTTGTCGGTGCCGCCATTTTTGATGATGTTCCAGAGGGTTCTGGCCTTCCACTTCACCTTCATGAGCAGTGCCCAATCGGAGTAATTGGTCTTGGTGAGAACGGGGTAGGTACTCCCACTACCCACATCACGAATTACTCATTGGATCACGATGCCGTCGCCGGAGGTCTCGCCGACCTTCTTGCCTAACATGTTCAAGCCTTGGACGAACCTAGCTCTGATACCAATTGTTAGAATCTCGCCGGAGTAACGACGTGCACGCCGCCGGAGAGATTGACTGGCCAAACGCATGCGCACCTGGACTAAAACTCACACGCGATGTTGTTTTGAGGCTGCTGAATTGGCAGCATTTTCGTGTGCTCTTCCTCTGCTTAAATAAGAGATTACATGGAAAGAAACTACAAGCCATTAATTAGGCCGATACTATGACAACCGTGCACAGGTCATCATTCTATACTTAGGTAACTAACTAAGGAAAGTAAACCACTAATTAGGAAGGCAAGGATTTATTTCCTACCCAATCCAATCTGAACTGCCAGTAGCTGCGTAGCTAACAACCGTATCATCCTATGTCCCCTAATTACTCAATCCCAATTTGAACCATGAGATCAAAGCATGTTTGCTTCAGAACCCCATCGTCGACAATTTCTCTTCTTTCTCTGAAATCCATCTTATACCATGAGTTTCAGTTCAATTAATCTCTCACGAATAATCCAAACTTGATTTCGCACCATCCAAGCATAATCTTGGTTAAGCTTGTCCACTAACATGTTGAGATTTCTCTGTTTCCTCATCGCTAAAGTCATTGCCGAGCCACCCTGTTGATGCGCGCATTGTTGCGCCTTGTCTCGATGTTGACTTCTTCAATGTAGGTGTTAAGAGCACTCTGGTGATGGTGTACAAAGTAGAATCTGAGGTTCCCGTCCATTAAGCCAAGCGCACGACATTGCCGGAGTTGACATTTGTTCGCCTTGCGCCGCTGGCCATCTCCCGGTGAGTCCCCCACCTCGGACGCCTCGACATTGGGTCCGCCCTCGCATGCACTTTATCCTGGCGAGCTTACCACCAAACTTTGCTGACCAATGGCCGCGACGCCAATCCACCAAACTTTGCTGACCAATGGCCGCGACGCCAATCCCGCAGCCCACTCCAGCGAGCCCCTGGGTGGCGCCACACCGGTGGCCACATGACACGGATCACGTGCCCTCCCGATCCTATCCCAGTGGCCTTGTGTGGTCAAAAATTTATTGGCCCACGTGGCGTGGATGTGTCCAGTGACACGGCGCCGATGTGTCACTGGGCTGGCAAGACTTAATAAAGGAACAGAAAAATCACAGAAAAGGCTGAAACATTCTAAAACTCATAGTAAATAAACTACAAATCCAATGGAGCCCAAATAAAGTTTGCTAGATTCATCTTGATCTGCTCTAATACATAAAAATGGAATTTTCATGTTTCTGTACATGCATATTTACAAATAATTTTTCTTGCTAAAACACTAAATAAATCACCATAAACTCTAGGAATACATTTTAAATCTGAATTTTTTCATGCAATGTCAAAAAATGTTTAAATATCTCTCTGATTTTTGGTTAGGCAAAATATGCATTAATTTATGCCCTAGGATTTATTTAGCACTTCTGCCTTTAAAACTGCTAGTAAAAAAATTACTAAGGTACAGAAGCTAAAACTTTGTGAAAATGAAGTTTATGTATGCCCCTGTTTATAATAAATCATCCATATCAATAACCATAAGTTTACTTTATCAAATGAATTATTTGCTCCCATGACTATAATAACACTATTTAAATGGTTTAGGGAAGATGACACATAAAATGTTAATAACTAAACTTGCTTCTTTGAAGCATATGTCTTCGAGAACATATTAATAAGGTTACTGTCACATTACCATCATTGCATTTTGCATTCATCATATCATTGCATGACACGGTACTATTTCGATACCGTTAACACAGTGTTCATATATAGGTAACAATAATCAGGAGCTAGAGACGGATTTTAAAAAGGACACTAATTTTCAAGAGCAAGAATCTTTAGTCACTAACACTTGGGTTGATCAAGGCAAACCCCGGTTTGCATATGCTATTTTATAAAGTTTTGCTAAGTTTTAATATATCCATGCTAGTGTCTATATTGATTGATGCATTAGGTTAATAGGAGTTGGTTCGAAATCCAATTGCATATCATCCAAATGACCCATGTTACTGCTATATAAGTCATGGTAGGATTCGGTACTATGTTTCTATGATTAGTAATAGAATAATATCGATAGCATTGTTACTCAAACTAAGAGAATGAATTGATCAATAAGTTGAACTTAATGGAAATAAATTTACTTTTGATGTTATGACCAAGTAGAGATGATGCATGTGTAGGTTCGCGGCAACACATGGGTGTTGGCTGTGTTAGTGATGCCTTGTCGAACCTAGGACCCATTCGTTGTTGGCCCCTTGATCAAGCATTGAACAGTACCGAATGCACGTTAGTTTATGGGCACTAGTAAACCGATGTAAGATTAGCACGACAATGAGGAAGATACCGACTACATTGGTATTTGACCCTTCTGCTGCTAGAGTGAGCGGTTCATACCGTGAAGTACTGCTGGTAGAACGGCATGCCCACTCGATAAGACTGGACTCAAACCAAGTTGTTTGTTGTTCTTGTGAAAGGTTGTCGTATACGACCTTAATTGGTGCATATATGTCGTGTATTTCGTGTTTTCCCAGTTGGTGTAAATCAATTGCAATTGCTGTTGTTGGTCGTATCTACGCACCCACTTATAGACCACAAGAGGACGGTGTACGATTGTAGCACTTTTTCCCTTAAATTGAGTATTCTAAAGTTTATCGAATCCACTGGGACCTTGGGGATTTATTAAACAAAGTTAACCGTAAAAGGTCTAGTCAAGGCTACTGTCAAGGTCAAGTTGCATGAGGGGGAGACTGGCCAGCGCAAAGGTGCGCTAGACAATAAATCTGTCGTTGCGCCGATCGGCGCAGGAGTCGAGCCGATTGGCACACTGGTGAAACTGAACCAAAGTGCGCAAGATCTAGTGAATCTGTGGTTACGCCGATCGGTGCAGGAATTGAGCCGATCGGCACACTGGTGAATCTAAGCCAAGTTATTGTGCCGATCGGCACAGGAGTTGAGCCGATCGGCACACCAGTGAATCTAAGCCAAAGTGTGCCAGATCTTGTAAACCTATGCTGATAAGTGAGTAGCCAAATATCTACTAGTGAGATCATAACCAGAAAGTCTAATTGAATAGTATCATAATGGGTAATTACATGGATCAATGAAAACCTATAATGAGTAAGACCACCCTGCTTTCCGAGCGGCTCCCGATTTATCGCTGCCGAGAGGAAACCTTTAATCACGCGAGTATCTTACCCTACTCAACTATCCAATAGTGCTGCACAGGCTTAGTGCTGTCACCGCTAAACCACACTACTAGCATCATCAGGCAACCATAATCAATACAATGTCCGAATACTATCCTAATCACCATGATTAAGATAATATCTACTTACTTAGTCTAGAACTAAGCAATTGGAATAAGATTATAGAATCAAGATAGACGAATCACTAAAACCATCATCAACATATTCAATCATCCTTGAGATACATAGAGTAAGATTCATCCCCGTCGAGATGGCATACCATGACGGATCAACTCTTGACTCCAATGGTTCTTGAAACTCAACTAGAGATCTATTCTAACGGGGCAAGCCCCGGTGGCTCTAACTCACGGATCTGGTGTCCCTCTGTCGCCTCTTCTTTCTGCGGCGAGGGTTTACAAGTATTTATAGGGGTTCTACTCGTAAAGGACTCGGTTTCTAGCCAATAAGGCGGTTGCGCCGATCGACGTAGGATTGCGCCGATCGGCGCAAGCTGTGTCTTCTCTGATTTCTTCCCCGAGTCGGTTCCTCTGTCTTGAACAGCTGCCATGTGGGCCTTTTCCTTCGAGAACAAGTCTTGTACCGCACATTGAGATCTTGAAGTTCCATAAATCTTCTAGACAAATATTGTCAAGTGTCTTGCGCAGATAAACTTCCATAAACATGTGGAATGGGCCTCGGTCACTTCTGTGGGCCAAAACACCCTTGCGCCGATCGGCTCATGGACTGCGCCGATCGGCGCACTGGGCTTCTTCAGTGCTTCTCGTCGGTTCTGGACTCCTGTCTTCTCCATCATCGTATTAATCACCAATTTTACCTGTTTCTGTAATAAAGCTCTAAAACAACACATATACAAATATATAGACAATATCACAGGTAAATGGCCTAAATTAGTATCAATTATGCTCTAATTGGGGTAATATTCACATATAAAAGGGGCACTTGAGAAGTGCCAACAGCTGTGACTCACAGAAATGAGTACGCTTGTTCACTGCGCCTTCACGTAGCTTACATGATATTATGAAATGGATTATGTTGCTTATGATAATTATTATTACTGTTGATCTTATATTATATTACTTCATGTTTTGCTTTACTATTTTTGTACTGCTCCACTAAATTTATATTTGCGCTCTAACCAATTAAACTTGACTAAATAAAATTTGGTAGAACTAATAGGTTGCTTAGTGCAAGTTTTTTTAAACAGTCATCCTATTAGAGCCAATGCATGTCTAAGTTTTGACGGGTAAGTCTTGCTGAGTAATTAGTACTCAGGCCTTGTGCCTATGTTGTTTTCAGGTAATACAGAGATAGAGTTACCTGTTGATGTGATGTCATGGGACGTGCAAGTCCCCGAGGGTTGGACTGCCCACTGGGAGTCCGACTTACCGCCGCAGTGATGTTGTGTGTTGCTAGAGTGATGATTCTATGGGCATGAATCATTACTACCATTGTATCATCGAGTGATCGTAGAACTTATCATTATTTGCTTCCGCTATTTTCGAACTATCATAAACTTGTAACATTTCTCTGCACTTTAACTACCTTAATGATGTACTAATTCGACTTAAATTGGACAATTATTGTATTATCAAGTGTCTACGTTATAAGCACCGTTGGAACCTCGATCCTCTGAAAAGGGGCGTTACAAAGTATGTTATTACCTAAAGACTGAATTTGAAATGAAGGATTTAGGTACGACTACATATTATTTAGGCTTGCAGCTTGAACATACCCATGAAGGGATATTATTATATTAATTAAACTATACCAATAAGGTATGAAAGAGATTTAATATGAAAGAAGGAATTGATGCACCTTGCATATGATACAAGCCGTGATATAGCCTTTATTGATAATCTACTTGCAAGATACTGCTTGGCACCAACCATGCGATATTAGAATAACATTAAGCATATTCTCAGATATTAAAAGAAACTGAAGATCTCAGATTATTTTTAAGAAGAATGCAGAAGTAACTATATCGACAAATAAAACAGTCAATCGTTGCTACATCAACAAATCACTATGAGATCATCATAACAATTAAAGTTGCCAAGGATTGCACCTGACTCAGGAGAATGTCAAGACATATATTAAATATTTTTGGAGTGACACACACTATATCCCCTATAATTATCTATGAGATAATAGAGCTTGTATTGTACAAATATAATCGGGATACATAAAGTCAAATAGGACAAAACAAATGTTACCTATTCTTCCATACGCATGAATTACAAGAGAAGAGAGAGATTTTGGTGACTCATGTTTGATCTTATGATAATCTTATATATATGTTCACAAATGCAGTACCAGCTTACACTTTTGAAAAGTGTCAATGTGATATTGACTTGAGGAGACTTAGAGAAGTGCTTGGAACAGGGAGAGAACTTTTCTAAGTACATTACATTCCCGAATTAAAAGGATTATCATAAAGATAATTCATATCGTTCACCAAGATCGATAATTATTAATCACGAAGATTATAGCATTGTACTCTTTTCTCTTATGAGTTTTTAATATGAAGTTTTCTTAATAACGTTTTTGATGAGGCAATGTGTGCAATGTAAGTAACGCTAATATGTGCTCTTTTCTCCATTTTTCCTACTGAGTTTTTAAAGAGTTTTTTCTGACATATTTATCGTGATAAATAGCCCTAGGGGGAATATTGTAAAATGCTTATTGGGTCAGTTTTACTTTCTAGAAGAAGGACTCCTGGTCCATGTGAGCTTGTTATTAAATTGGAGCCCAACACAATATACGATTTCCTCCGTTGAGGAGACATCCCATTGTAATTTTGCTAGAATTACTAAATAAAGAATTTTGTCTTCTCTATTTTATTATTTTTAGATTTTATTCTTTATTTTAATATACGTACCTAGATAACTCAAACACGAGAAACTACAGGCGACGTCGGAGCGGCCAAAAGTGTCGGTCTCTGTGGATGTGGATAGATTAGGCATACTGGCATCCGACATGTCTGTTCCGTAGCCAAGAGAAAGGACTCAAGTGTAGAAACGATTAAATCACAGAGCACAGAATAATATACAATTAACCGAAGACCTCAATTTTCGACTGTACTTACTTCACAAGACCAAATTTTTTACTGAATTCTTCACAAGATAATTAGGTCATGCAAGACCAATAAATGGCTACTTCTGACACAATCAAACATTTGAAAGTATGATATTTTTTTTAAAAAAAAGCACGATATTCTTCATTGACCGCTGCAGCTACTTGTCGACAGAAGTTTTATTCCAAGCCAGTAGACATACTGATAAGCAACATTGGCACATGACAATATAAGCCAGAGCTCTAAAAGAAGGCCTTCATCTCATCTTTGAAGTCCATGATATGTTTCTCCTCCACGCACTGAGTCATAATACGAGTCCCTTTCTTCGGTACAGGAAGAGCCCCGAGAACGGCCACAGCCATGTAATCTGCATAGGTGAATGGTATGATATGGATCGGTACGCCCCATCCAAAGTCGACCTCGAAGAATCCTAGCCTCGACCAATCAGATACGAACAATACATTATGCTCGAATGTCAATTCGTATGGGTCAGTCCTCACGTCTCCAGAGGCCCACTTTGCAAACTCCAAGGGAAGCCTAGCCTTCCCATCCCGAATCATCTTAATAACATCGAGCAACCCTGCACTAACAACATCCTTCACGGTCGCCGTAACAGTGACTGGATAAAAACAATTTCCATAGAAGCCCCCTTCCTTAGGTAGCACCTGTGCGAGAAGGTGGCGGGTGTTGGCGAAGAAGCAAACATGGACCTGGTCCTCAGGATTGTACTTGAGAGCCCGAGTCCTAGCCTGCCAGACCTTTGCAATCGCTACATCGAAGGTGGAACAGTACTGACCAGTAGACTGGAAGTACTCGGCCTTGACATGGGAGATGCGATCAGAAGTCACATCGGTGGTGAAATGCTGGAACCCGAAAGACTCGAAGGACGGGGGTGGCCCTGGAGGTAGCTTAGGTGGGCTCGGTATTAAGGCCCGAGCCCAAACAGGTTTGACCGTAGGCTTCTTTAGTCCCCGGGCAAACTCAGAAATGGCGTTGATGAATTGAGCTGCACCCAACCCATCAGCAAGGGTATGGACTGCCACCAGCCCCACAACAAATCCTCCACATGCAAATTCTGTCACCTGGTACAGAGTTAATATTTCAGTGTATTTTAGATAATGGGAAGGTTGTATGTGCCAAAGTTCATCATAAAGCGAAGATGTGAAGATGGAAAGGCATCATTGTTTCGATGTAGTGGTTGAGCGTATTTTTGACTATGGAGCCTGTGTGGAGCAGGATACCTGCTAGTGCCTCGGTTGTTGATGAAATACCACTAGAAGGCGCGCACTATGGAGCCTCGAGAATTGTCTCTTAGTTTCAGTTTTGTTTTAGCTGTTAGCTAGGTGTATGTAGTTCAGCACGTCGTCAGATTTTAGGTCAATATTGTACGTGTTATATATAGAATAAACGAAGGCAGCCTTCAGCCTTGGAGAAAAGGTGCACCTGAGTTAGTTCAACCAACTTTCGTCTTTTCTTGTGGCACTCTGCTCATGGTTCGGACGAAATAAAGGTAATTTTATTTCTGATAAACTGAAAGCCAGATCACTAGGACGATTTTGTGTTTCGCTCTGACCAATGGACTTCACTATACTTGCTAGTTCCCTTATTGTGAGAAAGATGCACATCAAAGACAAAGTTCTGTAACGAAGGTTGAACTAGTCACACAATTTGTGTGGTGCCAAACATTTGTTGGGACGGTTGGCCTCTTTACTTGATGTCTCCATGTGGACGCAGAAAACACGTCACAATCTAGTTTGTCTAATCATCCTGCCTTCGATTATAAAAGTTGCGTTAGACAGCTAGGCCATCCAGTTGTGAGTTTCCGCCTTGCACGCAATTAGTTTGACACAATTACCTGAGCAAAATGAGGCAAAATCAACACTACTGCAAAGCGCATCACTCTCATTCGTTTTGGATCAGGCTGATTATAGCCACCCACTCTATTACTGTCCATCATTGTCCGTCTAGAACTGTGTACTACCACTCAAGACATTCCGAAGTCTTTTAAACGAATGTCACCTACATTTTCCTAATGACTTCGGAGGAGACTCTGACGAAAATTGGCACAACATTTTCACGAATATTATTATTCCTACTGAGACTCACCTAGTCAACATCTCCGTGGCACTACAAAAGAACAAAAAAACGAGGATTTTTCTTTACCAACAACTGATTGCAACGTCTAGCCGAACCAATCCATGTATATGAGAGTATGCATGTACACTAGGAATGTACTACCTCCGGCTGGAAATTATTGACCTTAGGATAAGATTCTGGAGGGAGTAAGATTTTCGCCATGACAACAACGCGTAGCTATTGTAAGCCTTCTTCAACTAACGACATGTCATGTCATCTGCCTTAAAAAAGTACAATAGGCAGAGGTTAAATGCATAAACAAGTCAATGCATCAGCACGCCATTTAGTTGATGAATATATATGGTAATGATTTCATGTGATCTACAGAAAGTTTGGCTTCATACACCAATACTAAAGATGTTAGGTTACTTCGATGTCTTATTCAGACACCCAATGCCAAATAAAAAAATATAATGTATCCATTTCTCAAGGCTGCTCGTGACTGTAATAGATGATACGAGAGAAGGACCAAAATATTTCAGCTGTGATATTGAGCATGTTTGGGTTCCTTGTTGCGAGCATTATCTTGGACGATAAAAACTCTAATGAGGCCGAAGTTTCGATACAGAGTGAGGTGGTGGTGTTTGTAAGAGACCACTTTTTTCTCTCTATTAATACAAAGATACACAACTCTTCTAGGTATCTGAGAAAAAGAAAAGATTTATAAGATTTTAATTTTTGAATTTTTTTAAACATAATTTGGATCCATGTTTTTATACATTTTTGTGACGCAATTAACTGTAGATTCTCATTTTTTTGTTCTGTTTCAAACAATTTCAATTGTATTCAGGGTGTGTTCGTCTTTTGGGGCCCAAATTTTAGTATTGTCACATCAATCCTTTGAACGCTAAATAGGATGACTAAATATTAAACTAATTACATAGTTAGAGGCTAATTTGTATGATAATTCTATGAAGCTTAAATAGTCTTGATTATAAGATATTTATTGCAGCATCACACTGTCTAATCATGACCTAATTACGCTTAATAGTTTCATCTTGTTATTTAGCCTAGAGGTTAATGAATGAATTTTATCATTAGTCTATATTTATTACTTTTAATTAGTATTCTAATGTTTGATAGTACAAGACTGAAATTTAGTGCGCAAGAAACAAAGACACCCTCAGGGTAGCCCTTTATTGTGCCTTTCCTTTCCCTGCTATGGTCTTTATATTTTGTACGAACTGCAGTTATCTATCTGTCGGTGGTACTGAATCTACCATTAATCATGTATTTTATATGTTTTCTGACCGTCTCCTGATTACAAATTTTAAAACAAATCTTACTGACCCTGTTTGGCTACAGTATTCAAAACAAACCTTACGTCATAAACTAAGGTATTGTATCAAATGAATGGACCACATAAATGAGGGCAGCATTCAAAACCAATATCTTCACTTTTCAGTTTGGTGGAGTTGGTGTCTGAAACAATGATGTTTGACATGACAAATTTGCTAATGACCTTGGAAAGTTCAACACGTGCCAATCAGACGACAAGCGGAATCATTACACTTTTTGTATTTATATGTATAGTACAAATATGACCCCGTTAAGTCATTGTGACGTTTTGAACGTCTGCATGCTCCCCCCAATAGTAACTTTGACCACTAAAACACAATTATATATTAATTGTTCAACTTGGCTTGTAAAATTTATAAGCGTAAAATATATATATTGATATTCTAAGTTTTTAAAGTATGGTTGTATGCATCCGTGAGGCAATTGTATGATATTTTTTCTTTTTGATTTGAGCTATATGTTACAAATACTGTTAAAATATTTATTGATTCAGAGACATATGAGATTATAAGAAAATTATCACCATCAAGGGCAATCTCTCTGCAACACCTGAGCAGTTAATTATCAAAAAAAAAAACGGCTGAGCAGTTCAATACTCCTTTAATAGTTATCACTGCGTGCCACACAAAAATATGCAACAAGATAACACATTGTCTAGACGTATTATCACTGCGTGCCACACAAAAATATGCAACAAATCGCTTTTATGTTTCACGATTTAATAGTTCAATACTATACCTGTATATGTTATTGGTATCGACAATATAAAATCACACTGCCACGAACAGACGAATTGTTTGGTTACAGCGTGAATCTGATGTTGCATGAGATTCCTTTTTGTCAACCCACGAAAATTACCAAACAATTTAAGTTAGAAAATTTTAAAGTTTATGAAACGAATCTTCCATTAGCTTACCACTATCGATCGACTCTATAGAATTTTCATATTTAGTAAGTTAGTATGTACAGTAAAAGCTTGAAGAGAGTGAAAAACCATACCTGCATCATGACAGGGATACTGGTAGGGTCGACTCCTTCCTCAGGAGCGGGCAGCAGCTCTTCCTCCGAGAGCATCAGTGGGTAGTCCAGGCCGTTCACGTCGTCGAGGCTGCAGTCGGCGACGGCTTCGACGAACCAGGCACCTTCGTCGGTGCACGCAACGCAGGCCTCGCCGGCCACAAGGGAGCCAACGAAACGGCCGGCGAACGGGCGGTAGTCCACGAGCGCGCGGGACAACGCCGCGCGAATCACATCGGCTGGCCTTGCGGCGGCGGCGTCCTTGGGGCGGAACACGTGCAGGGACCGAACCATGTGGCGCAGGCCCGGCACGCGGTCGATGGTGGACAGCTCGAGCGTCTTGGTGGGTGCCGGTTCGGACGGCACGACGAAGGACTGAGACTTCCTTGTCACAGTGATGGTCACCATGGTGTGCACTCTAGCCTTTGTTAAGTGCGATTGCTGCGACACCAGTTTAATTTGGTGTGGGTGTGAGCTTCTGGTGGTGCCCGTGGTGGGGCTTGGAGGCGTTACAAGATCTGTATTTATAGACGGGAAAACGCAGACGTGTCTGTGACGCGCTGCTGCTTGAAATTTCAAAGGATTTTTTAATTGTATTTCGAGTATGTACTATTATAATTAGAATGAATAAAAATAACGGACAGTAAGTTGTCAGCATCACACCGCCGTCTTAGTTATTTTGTACTCAACGAAGGGCCTAGACGTTGTTTGTCTGCTGTTATTGTCAATAGTTTTCCAGTTTTATGCATTTGACCTAAAAAGAAAATGAGCATAATAGGTTTTAAATATGAGGAGCAGTACCAGTAGCTTAAACATTGATTCACAATTCACCGGATCAAAACACAAATCAAGATACATGAGAAAACATACTTCATCGGTTCCATGCATCGATGCGTAGAAATTAAGAACAAGTTAGCACTACCTCAGATCCGCCTTTTAGAGACACAACCTAGCGACGGGTAAATACAACCCATCTATAAGAAGACAGTAGAGACAGGTTTTGGTAGAACCGTTTGAGCTGTTTGACAGATGCCACCATTCTTATTGACGGGGTAAAGAAATACGTCTCAAGTACAACGATTTTTAGCGACGGGTTTTAGAACTAGTGATGGTTCCATAGTTACCCGTCCGAAATATGCCAAGTTATAGCGACAGTTTATAGAAAACCGTCTGTATTAGCTCGTGTTTTAGCGACGGGGCTCTTTCCTTGAGACGGGTTTCCAACCCCGTCCATACTTGTCTTGCATTAGTTAGCGACGGTTCTTGAGAACCGTCCGTTGTCACGCATGTAATAGCGACGGTTCTTGTGCACCCATCTTTAGTTGCGCAGGTAATAGCGACGGTTCTTGATCACCTATCTGTAGTCGTGCAGTTAGTAGTGACTGTTTTACAGTCCCCGTACGACGTTGTTGTGCGCCAATGTTTCATAGATGCTTTTTTTGCAGCCATCGCCATTGACGTTTGTCTCTCAATTCTCCTATCAGATCGACACACTCGATCTCCAGCACGTCGCGTCGCCCAGCACCGCCGGCCTGCCGCCAAGATCGATGCAATCCAGCTGCAGTGGTGCGGCCGGCTAGGCCGATGTCGATCTGCCACGCCCCGGAGAAGCGCACGCACGCGCTCCTTCTTCAACGCAGTGCGCGCGACAGGCCGATCCCCTTTGCTGCCAGCAACTCCTCCATCCACTAGCGAGCTAGGTGTCCTGCAACAAGGTAAATGTATAAACTGGTTGATGATGAGATGATTATCCATTTGTCCACATTTGAGGATTAGAGTTGTTGATGAAAGTGAGAAAAAGCATTACTGTTATGATTCAGTCTTTGGTTAGCCTCAACATTATAGCATTAATTTTATTGTAGGTGCTGACCTTGCCCTTTTTTGATCGCCGAGTGCCTTTACCTCAAGATTGGCATCAAAGATGGCTGACGACCGTGCGTGGATGTATATGGACAACCGCACTTGTGATGAATACCTTAATGGGTTGATGGGTTTCATTAGTTTTGCCATGGATGACATGAAGCAGAAGAAGAGCAAGGTTATATATTGTCCATGCTTGGACTGCAAAAATGACAAGAGGTATTCACATCAAATGCATCTCCATGATCACTTGATTGTTCGTGGTTTCAAAAGTATAAAATATCTATCATGACAGATTTTCACTCAAGCCTATAATTGCAAAATTGAAACCATGTTTACATTACCATATTTTGAAAATCAGCAACAAGAAGCATATGTATTTATCTTGGTACATTTCGTTATTTCAACTTGTATGAATGTAGGGCATTCAAATTATTTGTTGAAAGTGACCCCAAAACAAATAAAGGTAAAACTGGATTGATGCATGTGAAAAAAAACAAGGTAACTGAAATGTTCATAAAATTTTCGTATAACAAGTCTTTTGTGGTAATGTCTGATGTCCTAAATGTGTGACCTCAAAATGCATGTAGTGCCACAAGCAGCCATTTAGTAATCAATGCTTTTACGCTGCTCATCATTTGATGACCGCTGCATCAAAATTCTCTAAATGGAAGAAGCATGAGGTTTGTGTTTTAAACTTGGGCACTTTCTCTTGTTCATAATAAGTTTTTCTCTTGTAACATTTTTTATTTCCCTTTCCTGTATGTAGGACTTTGTTCTGCCTACTACAGCACATATTGATGATAGGGTGTTGGCTGGACTTTGAGACCGGATAGCAAAATTCTTGGTAGAAGAGGTCATCGATGCCAAAGAAGAGTTCCATCACAAAAGTGCTGACTTTACTGATATGGCCCCGGGATTGAGAGATGCTGATGTAATGCCACTATGTGTTTGTTGTGCTAGATAATCCTTTACTGCTGATGTAATGCTTGTGACAACAGTGTAATGCTTGTGCTGGATACAATGCTAATCTAAGATTGTTTCTGAGTTGGCATTTGCTGTCTATGTGATTGTGTCTTCTGAATTCCGGTTTATGCTACCTATGCTTTGATGACTACTGAAAACCGTCCCTATGTTCTGCTAAAACCGTCGCTATAGGTTAGGGACGGTTCAGCTAAAACCATCGCTATAGGTTAGGGACGGTTCAGCCAAAACCATTGCTATACGTCACAGACAGGTCAGTTAAATTTGTCGCTAGAGGTTAGACGTGGGTGCTATAAGTTAGAGACAGTTCACTAAACACCGTCATGATAGGTTACAGACGGGTCACTCAAAACCATCGCTATAGGTTACAGACAAGTGTGTTAAATCCATCACTATACGTCAATGACGGTTTATGCGACACCGTCCCTATGTAACAGTGACGGTTATTATAAAAACCGTCGCTACCTCACTGACGGATGGGTTTACTGTCGCTAAAAACATAAACACCCATCGCTATAGAATAGAGACGGGGAATCTATAACCGTCAGTGTAGGCTTATAGCGACGGATTTCGTTCCCGTCGCAACCGCATTCATGCTAGCGACAGTGAATACCCCGTAAGTATAGGGTGAAGTTTTACAGATGTGAATTCTTAGACGACAGCTGTTTACGTCTCTACTTGTTCTAAATAACCGTCGCTATAGGCCCAATCTGAGGTAGTGTAGCACACATCCTATAACTAATTAGAGGCTCCTTTCTAATGCATTCACGTTAGTCGCATGAAATCCTAGAAATTCTCATGCAAAACATTTAGCTGTAGAAATTGAATTAGGATAGAGAATAGCCTTTAGATCTAATGTAACATGATTTAGTCACCCATCTCTACCACTATAAAAGAACAGTCAATAATATCCTTAGAGCATCTCCAGTGGAGACATGCATCTAATCCTCTATTCCAAAATTTGCATGCCAAGCAAAACTTTCTCCTCCAGCAGGGCTTCTATATGAGCATGCATTTCACATGGGCTCCTAATTTCCTCCCTCCCAAGTCTCAAGTTTTGGAGCCTCCTATTCCCTCTCCAAAACATGGATCAAACATATTTTTTCTATTTACATTTTCTTTTCTCCTCTCCTCTCTCACCATTTTTCCCTTTCTCCCTCCTCTCACTCCCCAGCTGCCAACCGACACGCCACTGATCACCCCAGCTGCTGGCTCGACGTGTCGTCGAACTGCTGCCCGCCACCATTTGCGACCCACCCTGCTCCCCCCGCCCCCCTGTCTCCCCTGACCCTCCTCTCCGTTGTACCGCGCCTCATCTCTGTCGCACTGCGCTTTCTCTCCACCTCACCCCACCGCCTCTCCGCCACACTTTGCGCACTAACCGCTAGGAGCTCATCTATGATGCCTACCGCTAGGAGAAGGGCTGCCAACAATGGATCAACCCCCTGACGACCCTCCACTCCGTTGTCTTGCCCAACGCACTGGGTCTCCTCTTCCACCCACCACAGCGTTGACGCCAGCTTGGCGAGAGCCAACCGACCTTCTTGTTGACGATGTCCTCGGGCGTGCGTTGGTGGAGCAGAGCGTAAGGGGGTGGGCTGACGGGGTGGCGATGCAAGGCTCCTCAACACGCGCCGCCTTGGCTCACAGAGCCCTAAGCCACCAAGGCTCTGCCGCCCACTAGGAGCTGGGTCCATCGAGATCGCCGCCCCATCTCGCCAACACGGGCGTCAGCCGCCTGCTTCACATGTATGCCTCTGACCAATTACTCCTCTTCTCTCTCTTCTCGCAAGCGTAGGCTTCAGCGACATCTAGGGCGGGCTCAGGCGGGGAGAAGGGTGAGGGTGACCCTGAGCAGGGTGACAACGCTGGGGGGGGGGGGCAGGGCAAGTGCACGACACAGGTGCGGCGGGGCATCGGTGGAGATTGGGAATTTTTCTTTGCTGATAGATGGTCCTACAACAAATAGGGGCTTGGGCTCTTTTTTCCCACTAGAGTTGGGAGCTATTTTTGGCCTAACTTTTGCAGGCCAGACTGCAAAATAGTATTTGGGGGCTTCATTTTAAATGTCCCACTAGAGTTGCTCTTATAATACATGAGATTTCTCACCATAAGGATTTTTTCCTAACACATCATGTTATGATTGTGGTTTCTTCTTAGGTAAGCATATTTGGTCTTACTGTCCGCTTGGCCAACTTGATCGTCACTATTAGAAATGATTGTTATGAAAATCAGCATAGGCGAACTGTGGCAATAATTATAGTTCCAAATAAAAACCAGAGAAGCAACATCATTAGGATTATTCAGAAAGTGATAAATAGAATATATAGTAACTGCAAGGAATATATATGTACTCTTTACTTGTGACTCATCTAATTGCACGTCCAATTATTTATAATTTGCACTTTATTCCATTTTTTTACTTTTGGAAAACAGTTAGTGATATGGTCAAGTAATGTGTATGCATACTTCTAATACTCATGATGATTAATATATGGATTCCTAGCTAGTTATGAGTAAAGTATAATATTATTACCCAACATGTCTTCTTGAAGTATAAAACAACACTAAACATTTAACCTTCTTTTCAAAATATTGAACATGTCTCGGTGCCACGTAACCATGAAGTGCAATTTGCTTAATTTCTAAGATACAAGGTTGTGCAGATGCACGGGCCCGAGGGCTAGTTAAGCTATAATTGCTAACATGGCTTCACGTGAGGAATGGATTGTGGCCAAGCACTCAATTGCGTGAAGCTATAATTGGTAACATGGCTTCACGTGAGGAACGGGCTGGGTGTGGCCAAGCACCCAATTGCATCTCTGAAGTCAGAAGATGTGTACATATGGCGCAACTACCAAGAACACTCCATGCAGTGGAATCTTTGTGCATATGAATCACAAGGCATGCCAACCTAGCTAGGGAACGCAGCTGAACAATCTCCATGCAGTTCATAAAGTTACGCTGCCGAAAAAGAGAGAATGTCACGATGCACTCCTCCCCACCACCAGGCATTATTTGAATTGCACCCTGTAAGCCAGAAGACCATGGGCCGAGTATCAAACGCCTTTGAGTTTTATTGAGGGCTGGACAATCTCAAAGCAAGACCTATAAATCTCGACCTCCGACAACAACGCGCCTTCCAGCGAGCGATCATCGGTGTTTGATGAAGTTCCCACAAGATAGATCGGAGCAGTGAAACCCTTGCTACTAGCTCTTCCTTAATTAAGCGATAGTTCCATTAGGTGTGTTAGATTGGAGAGTTTTTGTGTATACCAACGGGATGATGGCATTTTGTGTATACCAGTTTTTTATATTGTTGTCTTACAACCTAATTAATTGACTTCTATGGTTCGCTGATAAAATAATTACTGATTCAGCACGATCCCCCAATGTTCATTGCGGACCGTTTGTGCCTGGAGTAGTCACACACTAGGGTGCGTTTGGTACAGCTCCAGATTTGCCGAGAATAAAAAACATTTCAGATTCAAGCCAGAAACATTTCACAACCTGAAACAGATGAATCACTGAAAACGTTTGGCCATTGATTCAGAATCAGTGAAGCGTTTCACAAAATGAACTAGAATCACTTGAAACACCAATTTAGGTGATTCTCATTCCTAGTTTAAAACGAGAAACGTTTCAGAGTGATTCAGGCAAGAAACATTTCAGATTTTAACCGTTTGGAACTGATTCAACTGATTCAGGTCAGAATCTAAAACACTTCTTCTATCCAAATGCACCCTCAGTCATGACTCGCTGTGCGTATGCTGAAGACAAACTTAGAGAAATAAAGAGTATTATCTTGTTTTGTTCCATTTTCCTCTCAGGCAGATGCACCATCCAAATGATATGGAAGACCCATCGTCCCTGGCTGAGCAAGCACGCAAGTTACCATTTTGTATTTAACAACCATGAGAATGGAATCAATAATCACCCAATGTCGCACTGAGATTGTTTATGGTCGTAGGGTACATATGTAGGGGAACCGTGGACTACGGCAAGCCCTAGAGCAACATATGTTGCATGACCAACCCTGCAATAATCTCGATCGGTGCAGATCGTTCGGAGGTTTGATCATCAAAAGCTGTTTTAGGTTTAAGATGATATTATGTTCCTCCGAGCTGTAAATTCTGATATAGCAGTCTGCCAGTCCCATTTTGTTAATCAATGGGACAGGGTATATGTCTTCATAAATTCTATAGAAGCTGGCTGTTAGAAAAATAATGGATCAAATTCACATACACCAGAAAGACAGCGATAACGAGGCGCGGTTTCAAGGTGTTAACAGAAACCGCAACAACGTTGATGCACCACATCAACATATCTATAACCCAATATAATGCAGCATTTGATGCTATCGATTGACACATGGCCTAATGTTGCTTATTTGAAACAAGCACATGGAATCGATTGACAAGACTGGAAGTCATCTTCATCTCATTTCTTGTTCACTCACTGTTCACATCACAGTTGCTTATTAGAAACATCCGTAGAATGCAACAAGCAAATTGTTTCCCTTTTTGACATGGAGCACTCCAATTTCATCATTGATGATAGGACCCATTGAACACGGAAAACATACATGATAACAGTAATAGGGGTTCATTTTGAAAGCAGAATGAACTCAATACGGTAGATTGTACAAAGGTATGGTACGAGTACATATAGTGGAGCCCGAGTGTGCAGGCCTAATGAACGTGACAGCCGCCAACCAGTAGCATGGAAACGTGCGCTTTACCCCACGTGAATGGCAATGTACATGAATACATGCATGAAAAATGGATCACATGTCTACTGATGTTTCGGTCAAGGTTGAGTAAACGAGAAAAATTATTTCACCAGATTTAGAAAGGGGAACGAGTTAGGCTTTTATAAGATTTAGAGGGGCTGTTAGAGCCTGAATTTTAATAGGCCTGACTTCTTTGGCGATGGAATATAATATCAGAAAAAACTAATTTGCTGGTCCACCTTTCGGATCAGTGTTCCAAATCACGATATGATGTGCAAAACAATACCGTATTAAAAAATTTCAAGATAAAACACCTCCTATTAGATCATACGATAAGACAGTTGCCATAGAGCCCACACCACTTATGGTGCTCTTATTAGTAGTTAGTAGTATGTTTCTAAGTTTGACTAAGTCCTTGTTGCAGTAATTTATTTAATTTGATGGTGATAAGCATCTTCCACAGAATCTATTCCCCGGAGGATCGTCTTTTCAACTAATCTACATATATTTAGAAGATGCAACCCACTAAAGATCTTTAATGACTATTTCTCTCTTCTCTCATTGAAAGTTGCCTAGAGGGAGGGGGGTGAGGAGTGAATAGACAAATGGGAGGGGGGTGAGGAGTGAATAGACAAATCTAAAATTCCGAAGTTCGGGCTCACAAAGAATCCTACGTCTCCGTTGAGAAATCCACAAAGGGCCGGGTTTCTTTCAACCCTATTCTCACTCAAGCAACCACAAAGATCGAGCTCAAGTTCTCCACTATCAATTCCCTTGCGGGAGGGTAATACAAACATCCCGAGACATCACCACACAAGTTGGGAGCTCTACGGGCACCGCTAACCGTCTAGAAGCAAGGCTCCAAGAGTAATAAGCACAAGTCACAAAGATGATTAGATCGAATGCTCAAGAGTGGAATAGTGATATTTCACTAAGAAACAATGGCTCACTCAAACCCTAGATCAAAGAATGAAGCTTTGACTTGGAGAGGGAGAGTGAGGAGAGTGAAGCTCAAAAGTGCCAAATGATTTTTGGGTTGGAGAGAGATAGCACGAAGTGGGGTGAAAGCCTTTTATACAAGGGGCTCAAAAAGAGCCATTGGCCTGACTAGACGCCCTGCATCGGCACTGCCGATCGATCCATCGGCACTGCAGGTAGGGTTTCTGACACACTGACATAGATCGCAGACAAGGAATGGGCCCGCACCAACACTGTCGATCAAGACATCAGCACTGCCAGTGAGGCAGCAACAGAGAAGACAAGTGGTCTCTGGAGACCTTGACCGGCACTGCTGATCGAGCAAACCGGCACTACCGATCGCAGTCAGCCAGAGAGCCAGAGGAAAACCAGTCTCTGTGGAGAGGGGACCGGCACTGCCGATCAGAAGACCGGCACTGCCGATCAGAAGACCGGCACTGCCGATGAGCTACAACCAGAGCCAGACAGAGAGTGACTTTCTGGGAGGACCGACCGACACTGCCGATCAGGGTGATCGGCACTGCCGATGAGCATTAGCCAGAAAGCCAGAGAGAACAACCTTCTCTGGAAGGAGAGACCGGCACTGTCGATGGAGCCATCGGCACTGCCGATGCTGGCAAGACAGAAGCGAGAGAAGTGACTGGGCCTAACAGTGCCTCTGGAAAGGGAGATCGGCACTGCTGGTGGAGGCCATTGGCACTACCGACGAAGGCAAAAAATAGAGGGCGACAGAGGTGGTTTTTATGGGAAATTTGAGCATTTGACTTTACCATATTTGTGAATTATACCTCTCTTGATAGTACGGTTTACCTATACTCAAGAAATAACAATAAAAACTCCATGATCTTCATTCTTGGTAGATTTTGGACTTTCAATTAGAGATAAATGACCATCTCCTTTTCCTTTTTTGTTTTAATACCTTTCATTCATCAATTTGAGATAGTCATCTACACACATGCTAAATAAAAACATTAGTCCATTCTTAATTGTGTTGACGCCAACCACGAAAATAAAATTAGGGGCCTAGATGCACTTTCAATCTCCCCCTTTTTGGTGATTGATGACAATACCACTAAACTTTAGAGAAAATTGCAATAAGATTCATTTTGTGATATAAAATACATGTGGAGCTCCCCCTAAGTGTGTGCATGTGAGAAGTAATAATCAAAGAATAACGATGCACATATTTAAAGAAAAGTGTAAGAGCTCCCCCTAAAGGCATGCATAAGAGTCAATTTGCAACAATTAAGCAATAAAGCGAGAAACAATGCAAATGACAAGAATTTCCACACAAATGCATCTAGAGATCAAAAACCAACAATACATCATCACAAAAGACATGAATGACACAAGAACTCATAAAGCATAAAATAGAGGTTTACAAGAACAAATGTAGCAAATTGTTTTACAAACCACACGAGCAAAAACTTAACTTGTCCATCACTCTCACACCTCACAGACGGAGGTACATGAAGTCACTCATCCGCACTGTCAGCGTCATCGTCCTCCTCCTCATCATCATCTGTCGGATGGACCATCTGTGACGCCTGAGTGTAGAAGCCCTATGGATCATCATAGGAGGTGATATCTGGCAGGGGAGTGAGCTCCATAGGGGCTGGCAGCTGAATACTAGCAAAGGTGGCGAGAGTAGTGATATCTGATCCCATCTTAGTAAGTATCTCTCGCTGCTCGCGCTCTGCAACTGCTGTGTCCTGGCACATGCAAAACATCGACTTGATTGCACGAGTGACCTTGGATGAGCGATGGCGTGGGGCAGTACTAGGGCCTGTTGCTGCTAAAGTCTGAGGGGCATCTGTGGCCGCTGGAGATGGAGATCCATCCCTGGGAGGTGAGGCAATAAGAGAAAACCTCTTCGGCGTGACTGAGGGATGCTTGTGATCACAAATGAACTGACAGCTCATAACACGCAGAATCATCTTCATGATGAAAGGAGCATAGATCAGAGAAGCCTTGCTAGTGTAGGAGTTGTAGAGGATCTTTGTCCATATGAAGTCAAACACCCTGAATGGCTCTGCTCCGTCTTTCATAGCAAACATCATGGTCTTGGTGGAGCTTAGAATATGAGTGTGATCCCCCACCTTAGGAGTCAAAGTCACTCTAAGCATGTTGTTGACAACTCGAAAGTAAGGCATCATGCCATGGTATGAACTGAACTCAACCCCATGCTTAGGGTCTGCATAGCGGCATCATACATGAAGACCCACTCACTCTCCTCCTGAGGATCGAAGATGGTTGCCTCGGGCTTCGTTCTGTCAGTCTCATCAAAGCCAAGAATCTAAGAAAAGTTGAAGTATGTGACAGTGAAGTGGTTACCATCAATAGTCCAGTGCAGCTTGGAGTCCATGTGATTCTCCTCCTCAAGCTCAATCCATAGAGTGGAGTAAAACTAGGCAATAATCTCATCATTCCAGTGCTGATGCAGGCCCATGATATCTGTCAAGTTCCTCCTGTCACACTCTGCCCGTATCAGCTGAACGGTGGGATCATCAGCTGCTGCCATCCTGTCCCAGTCAATGCACTTCATGGGAGCAACTCTGTGAGTGGTCTTCTTTAGGATGTTCTTGTACCAGGCAACCTAGATTATGTCCTAAAATCTGACATCTGTGATGCCTAGGTGCTTGGGCTGAGTCCAGGGGTTAGTGTGGCGGTACTCTCTCATCTCATCCCTAGATAGCGCCACTAGGATCCTAAACTGCTCAGACACCTGAGGTGCCAACATCTGATATGTGACTGAGGAGCGCATGGGTACATGGACGAGCTCATGGATGACCTCATCCCCAGACTCATCACCCTCCTCATCACCAGTCTCATCCTCCCGCTGAACCTCCTCTTCCTCATCCTCTGAACCTTCCTCACTCTCCTCATCAGCACTAGGAGAGGGAGAGCGAGGTGGAAGGGCTTTACCCTTGCCCTTCCCACGACCAAGGCCAAGACCACGTGAGGTGGCTGGGCCAGTCTCCACCTCTGCCCCGTTTGCCACCTTCGCCTCGTCAAGCAAGCGGAGAGGCAGCGGGGTCGAAATCCTTGTCGGACTCACTGGAAGTGCCCGGATGCTTCTACCTCTTGCCACCTGCCATCTATCAAGGAGAGGAGAAGTGGTATGAGAAAATTGCATCAACACAATACTAAACTGTTGTCTCTGTGCCCTGGCCGGCAGTGCAGATAGGAGGCATCAGCAGTGCCGGTGGGTCAAACAGAGCAGCTCAAGTGAAAATGCTTTGGTTGGCCCAACCGGCAGTGCCGATGGCTGCCATCGGCAGTGCCGATCAGTCCAAACAGACTATGCAATGGTCACTTAGGGTTTCGAAATCTCCCGATCAGCAGTGCCGATGGGGCCATCAACAGTGCCGACCGAGGGGGATTGAAACCCTAAAACCACTAAAAATTAAAATTTATCCACTAAAACTCTACCAAATTGCAGGGGTGACTAAATTACTCATAGATGAACATCTCTATCAAGTGAAATACGCAAAAACATGAGGCATTGCGAGATTCAAAAGATGGAGATTTTAAAAAATACCTTCAAAAACTCCTTCAAATCTGGGAGGAGATGGAGGAGGGAAGATATGGGAGTTGATTTGATTCACTTCTTGCTTGATTCCACGAAGAATTGCAAGGATTTGGAGTGGATTGGTTTCAGTTAGGGTTGGAAGAGAGAGAGATATGCGGCGAGAAAGGTTCAACTGATAGAGGGGGGGGGGGGGGGCTCGGTCCCGTGAGGGGCCCGAGCTGATTTCAAACCTCTGGTCCCGCATCGGCAGTGCCAGTGCAGGTCAGTGTGCAGGTATACATACCTCATCGGCAGTGCCGATGGTGGGCATCGGCAGTGCCGATGAGGGCAACTCGAGGGACAAAAGTCCCAAGCAGAGAGCCTTCTCTGATAGACTGATTATCGACAGTGCTGATGGGATAACCGGCAGTGCCGATCCTCTGAAGATCAGATAGAATAGAGCACAGAAAAGGATAGAAAAAATTTTCAAAATAGGTTTTTGATGGACAAGAAGACATCTTGACGTCATATGGTCAGCCAACAATCAACAATACATAACATTGACCATATTTTGACAAGATTTGATCTAGTGATCAAGAAACAACCTCAATAGCAAAAATAATAGATTTTTGACATAAAGCAATGATTTTTGCGATAATAAGACAATCACCATTTAGATGTGCACATCCTCTACATCACATTACTAGATTCAAGGATATTTAGTTCACTCCTAAGATAGCAAAATCTCTTCTCATCTAGGGGCTTGGTGAATATATCGGCTAGTTGATCTTCGGTTCACACATGATTAACTTCTATATCCCCCTTGATAGAATGATCTCTCAAAAAATGTTAGCGGATATCTATATGCTTTGTGCGCGAATGCTCAACGGGGTTGTAAGCAAGCTTTATAGCACTCTCATTGTCATATAGGAGAGGAACACAGTTCAACTTGTAACCGTAGTCCCTTAGAGTTTGTCTCATCCAAAGTAGTTGTGCACAACAACTACCGGCTGCAACATACTCCACTTCGGCCGTGGAAAGTGCAACAGAATTTTGTTTTCTTGGATGACCATGACACTGGGATCCTACCCAAGAATTAGCATGTCCCTAAGGTGCTCTTTATATCTACCTTATCCCCGGCATAATCCGCATCGGAATAGCCTAATAGGTTGAACTTTGAACCCTTGGGATACCAAAGCCCTAGGTTGGGTGTGTGAACCAAATATCTCAATATTTTTTTTATGACTACCATGTGACACTCCATGGGAGCGGCTTGAAAATGTGCACACATGCACACACTAAGCATGATATCGGACCTAGATGCACAAAGATAAAGCAAGGAGCCTATCATGGAGCGGTATACCTTTTGATCAAGGGGCTTGTCCTTTTTGTTGAGGTCGAGGTGGCCATTTGTTGGCATTGGAGTTTTGATGGGCTTTGCCTTGTCCATGTCAAACTTTTTCAATAAATCTTGTGTGTACTTGGCTTGACATATGAAGGTGCCCTCCTTGAGTTGCTTCACTTGGAAGCTTAGAAAGAACGTCAATTCTCCCTTCATGGACATCTCAAACCTCTTGGTCATTATCTTGCTAAACTCATCACAAAAAGTTTGATTAGTAGAACCAAATATAATGTCATTGACATATATTTGGCACACAAATATATCATTGCCAAAATGCTTTGTAAAGAGAGTAGCATCGGCCTTGCCAATGACGAAACCCTTCTTAATAAGAAAATCTCTAAGGCATTCATACCTTGCTCTTGGAGCTTGCTTAAGCCCATAGAGCACCTTATGGAGTTTATAAACATGGTTAGGATACTTCGGGTCTCCAAAGCCCGGTGGTTGCGCCACATACACCTCTTCCTTTATTGGCCCATTGAGGAATGCACTTTTCACATCCATTTGGTACAACTTAAAATTATGGTGAGTAGCAAAAGCAAGTAATATTGTAATTGATTCAAGTCTTGCTACGGGGGCAAAGGTTTCATCAAAATCCAAACCTTCCACTTGTGAATACCCCTTTGCCATGAGCCTTGCCTTGTTTCTTGTCACAACACCATCTTCATTTTGTTTATTGCGGAAGACCCACTTGGTTCCCACAATATTCTTGTTCTTTGGTCTTTCCTCCAATGTTCATACTTTATTTCTTGTGAAGTTGTTCAATTCCTCTTGCATTGCCATCACCCAATCCGAATCCTCAAGTGCTTGTTCTACCCTAAATGGCTCCATAGAAGAGACAAAAGAGTAATGTTCACAAAAATTACTAACTCGAGATCTAGTGATTACCCCCTTATCAATGTCTCCAAGAATTTGCTCGATGGGGTGATCATGTTGTACATTTTGATGCACTCTTGGATGTGGTGGATATGAGCTTCCTTGACCACCATCTTTATCAACCTCTTGATTATGTCTTTGAGAGTCATCACTTGATGCTTGTTCATGATCCCCAACATCGTCATCTTGACCACTTGCATGATCCATTTCTTCATTTTCATGATGTTGGTCTTGTCTAGGGGAAGAGGGTTGATCTTCAACACTCGATGTTTCTTGTGGTCTCACATCACCAATGGCCATCCTTTTTATTGCATTTCTAGGAGCTTCATCATCTACATCATCATTAACAACTTGCTCCCCTTGAGAGCCATTAGATTCATCAAATGTCACGTCACGTGAAATTTCAACACAACCGGTGGTTTTTTTGAACATATGATTGGCGTAAACATTTGATCCATAACCAAGCAAGAAACCTTCATCAACTTTTGGAGCAAACTTTAAAGTCTTGGGTTTCTTGTTTAGCATAAAACATTTGCTCCCAAAAACATGAAAGTAGGAAATATTGGGCTTGTTACCGGTTAATAGCTCATATGGTGTTTTCTTCAATAGTCGGTGGAGATACAACCGGTTGGAGGCATGGCATGCACTGTTGACGGCTTCGGTCCAAAAACGGTCGGACGTCTTGTATTCATCAAGCATTGTTCTTGCCATCTCAATGAGTGTGCGGTTCTTTCTTTCGGCCACCCCATTTTGTTGAGGGGAGTAGGCTGCCGAAAATTCATGCTTGATGCCTTCTTCATCAAGGTATTCCTGAACTTGGGGGTTCTTGAATTCGGTGCCGTTGTCACTTCTTATTTTCTTGATCTTAACTTTATACTCATTTTGTGCTCTTTTCATGAATGTTTTGAGCACGTCTTTAACTTCACCTTTGTCATGCAAAAAGAATACCCACGTGAAGCGAGAAAAGTCATCAATAATTACGAGACCATATTTGTTACCACCAATGCTTATATAGGAGATGGGGCCAAAAAGATCCATGTGCAACATCTCCAATGGTCTTGTGGTTGTCATCACATTCTTATAAGGATGTGAGGCTCCAACTTGCTTTCCTGCTTGACATGCACTACAAATTTTATCTTTTTCGAAACACACATCGGTTAGTCCTACGATGTGGCCGCCCTTTTGGAGTTTGTGAAGATTTCTCATACTAACATGGGCTAGCCTTCTATGCCACAACCACCCTATGTTGGATTTTGCTAATAAGCATGTACCATGTCTAGCTTCATCCGTGGAGAAATCCACAACATAAAGCTTCCCTTTAAGCACACCCTTAAAAGCAATCGAGCCATCACTCCTCTTATAGACGGTCACACCACATTCGTTGAATAAGCAATCATAGCCCATTTTACAAAATTGCGAAATGGACAATAGATTGAAGTCAACGTGATCAACAAGCATAACCTTAGAAAGTGAATACGAAGGAGTAAGAGGAACTTTACCATAACCTAGTACTTGTCTTGTTCCATTGTCACCAAACGTAATGTACTCATTTTTGTTTTGACTTGGCTTAAATGACTTGAACATCTTTTTGTCTCTGGTCATATGATTGGTGCATCCACTATCAATCACCCAACTTGACCCTTCGGAGACATAGTCCTTAGATCCTCTTGCCATGAAGCACTTGTGAGTGTTGTCATCATCATCATCACTCAAGCTTCCAAATAGAGAGGTGTTGGTGGGAGTGACTCCAACGGCAAGTGTAGCAATGCCTCCCTCATCCGAGTCGGATTTGGATGAGGAAGATGATTCATCGGAATTCCATTCTTGGCCAATGTGAGCTTCACTTTTTCTATACTTTTTGTACTTCTTGTCTTTCTTGCTATGTTTGTCTTTCGTTCTTTCTTCCTTGTTCTTCTTCTTTGGACATTCTGCAATAAAATATCCTTCTTCACCATATCCATAGCAAGTTCTCTTTGACTTTCTTGCTTTGCCTTTGTCATAGCTTTTCTTCTTGAAGACATCCTTTTTAAGAATGACTTGAATCTTCTCACGAGCAAAGTCATATCATCGTCACTATCTTCATCACTAGAATCAACCATTTTCTTTTTCTTCTTCTTGTCCTTCTTTTCATTAGTCTCATGAGAGGCCTTGAGAGCTATTTTTTTCTTCTCCTCTTCACCTTGTCCCAACAAGGTGTTCACTCTTTTTGCTTCTTCATCTCTTTCCTTGTAAGTGAGTAGTCTCCCTAGTACTTCATCCATACTAAAGTTCTTGAAGTTTTCTTTCTCTCTAACTAAGTCACAAGCACTTTGATTCCATGGTTCCAAAGCAAAAAGCAACCTCTTGTTGACCTCAATGGTGTCAAGTTTGATTCCTAGAGCTCTTTTCTTGTTCACAATTTCCATAAGCCTATCATGAACTTCTTGTGGCCCTTCACCGGCCTTCTTAATGAACAAGTTGTATTTCCCTCTTAGGATGTCTTCTCTTGCCTCTCTCACACCCTTGGTCCCTTCATAGATGACTTCAAGCTTCTTCCAAATGTCATGAGCTTTCTTGATCCCTATCACCTTTTCATACTCTTTTGGTCTTCCCATAGACCTAAGTATAGTTTCATTCTATGTTTCCAATGATCATAGAACGTGCCATCAAAGTGTGGTAGTTTTCCGGATCCACTACCAATATACTCATTTTTGAGTTCGCCATAGTTGAATTGGACATTGTTGTATCTAACTTCTGAGTCATCCTTGTTATCCTCGGTCCCGGAACCGGATGTTTCCGGTGTAGTTTCCTTTAGTTTTTTCATACGCTTCGGCATTTATCTTCAAGCGGTTAAGCCTTCAAGAAGATCCTGCTCTGGTACCAATTGAAAGTTACCTAGAGGGGGGGGGGCTAAATAGGCGAATCTAAAATTCGAAGTTCGGGCTCACAAAGAACCCTACGTCTCCGTTGAGAAATCCATAAAGGACCGGGTCTATTTCAACCCTATTCTCACTCAAGCGACCACAAAGATCAAGCTCAAGTTCTCCACTATCAATTCCCTTGCGGGAGGGTGATACAAACTTCCCGAGGCGTCACCATACAAGTTGGGAGCTCTACGGGCACCGCTAACCTTCTAGGAGCAAAGCTCCAAGAGTAATAAGAACAAGTCACAAAGATGATTAAATCGAATGCTCAAGAGTGGATTGGTGCTCTTTTCACTAAGAAACAATGGCTCACTGAAGCCCTAGCTCAAAAAATGAAGCTTTGACTTGGAGAGGGAGAGTGAGAAGAGTGAAGCTCAAAAGTGCCAAATGATTTTTGGGTTGGAGATAAATGGCACGAAGTGGGGTGAAAGCCTTTTATACAAGGGGCTAAAAAAGAGTTGTTGACCTGACTGGACGCCCTGCACCGGCACTGCCGATCGAGCCATCGGCACTGCCGGTAGGGTTTCTGACACACTGACATAGATCACAGACAAGGAATGGGCCTGCACCGGCACTGCCGATCAAGACATTGGCACTGCCGGTGAGGTAGCCATAGAGAAGACAAGTGGTCTCTGGAGACCTTGACCGGCACTGCTGATCGAGCCGACCGGCACTGCCGATCGCAGTTAGCCAGAGAGCCCGAGGAAAACTAGTCTCTGTGGGGAGGGGACCGGCACGGCCGATCAAAAGACCGGCACTGCCGATAAGCTACATCCACAGAGAACAGCCTTCTCTGGAAGGAGAGACCGGCACTGCCGATGCTGGCAAGTCAGAAGCCAGAGAAGTGACTGGGCCTAACAGCGCCTCTGGAAAGGGGGATGGGCACTGCCGGTGGAGGCCACCGGCACTGCCGATGAAGGCAAAAACAGAGGATGACAAAGGTGGTTTTTATGAGAAATTTGAGCATTTGACTTTACCACATTTGTGAATTATACCCTTGTTGATAGTACAGTTTAGTTATACTCAAGAAATAAAAATAAAAACTCCATGATCTTCATTCTTGGTAGATTTTGGACTTTCAATTAGAGATAAATGACCATCTCCTTTTCCCTTTTTGTTTCAATACCTTTCATTCATCAATTTGAGATAGTCATCTACACACATGCTAAATAAAAACATTAGTCCATTCTTAATTGTATTGACGCCAATCACCAAAATAAAATTAGAGGTCTAGATGCACTTTCACTCATTGCGCCACATCATCTTAAAACTTGAGACCATCCGATTATTCTGTTGGCCTAATCCTTACCGTTCATTGCAACATACATGGTCTGTTAGCACATATCCAAGTGACTGGTGTTGCAAATGACAGATATGAAAGGTTTCCATTCACTCCGTGACGTTTTAATTGACATTTTTCTCACATAATCTCAACCCACATACATGCAGTAAATATATCTAATAATAGGCCATTCAGCCAGCCAGCTCATTCCCGGTCTGGCTTCTCTGTTTGCAAACAGCAATTTACAGTGCAGTGCACACCAGTCTTAATAGCTTCACTCATCCATCCCAACACAATTTCTCACTCTTATAAAATTTATAAATGCCATAATCCTGCATGTTCAAGTTACCTTTTAGTATTTAGTGAAACACATTAGCTAATCCCCCTCTCCATCATCCTATTCAATATTCATTACATCTTGGTGCACTAGCAGCCAGACCTTCACTTTGTAACTGCCAGAATATAGAAAGACGCAATGGAGCAGCTCAAGGGGTGAAAAAAATAGTGGGCTATATATATTTTCCATCTAAAAGATTTTTGGATTGACCCGTCGACGACCAAGCCTTCCCCTATGTGTAGGTTCATCTCTCTCTCTCTCTCTCCAGCACTAACATACCATCAAATACCTCGAATTTGTATGCAGCATGATTGAGCTAGCTCCATCATTATTCTTTACCATCGCAAGTAATCAGCTCCACAATCAATCATTCTTCCCCTCGAAACTAATTAATCAGTGTTCAAGTTAGAGATATCGTGACATCTTTCAATTCTGTTCTTAGTATTTCAATTATTTTCTATCTTTCTGATGCACGAAAACTTCGATGATATTTGTCTCTCTTGCTTCAATTTAGTGTTTTCTTACCTCTTCTCTCTGCAAGCGCACGGTAATGTTGTCTCACTCACACATCATTATTTGTTTACAATCTTTGGTCTATCCCTTTCTTATTCTACCATCTACCCCGCAGATTTATTATTGTTAATAGATGGTGATGCTTGCGTTAGATGAAATCATAGTTTTATATAATTTATTTATTTATTGATAGAAATAATTGAATATTTTATTATGCTCAGTTAGTATTTTCTTGATATATTTTACTTGACTGCATTGATATACCCTACCTACTATATCCTACCCTATACAATTGTCCAATCTTTTCCATGTGAATTCTTAACAAGAAAAAACAACTTATTAGGTTCAGAATAGTGAATACAGTGTAATTTCTTATCTTAACAGCTATAATTTTTTGTCGTGCTATTTTTCTGTATCCAAAATATATTACATATAAATCTTCCACTAAATTATTTTTTAGGGAATCCAAATTAATATTTTCCATCAACCATCAGGAACTCAATTGATATCACTCTAAATTCTCGCAGCAACTCGCGGGGAATTTATCTAGTACACTAGAAAATAAGTGCGTCAATTGCCGCGCTTGCAGTTTTAGGACATAGAGGACCCCATCTGATGGTATTTAATTCAAATGAAACAAGGTGTATGCATGCAATCAGATCAATTTGAATACTATTGAGAATGTGTCTTGATGTTTATTTATCTCATAAAAAATAGTTTTTTTTGTCTTGATGTTTATTTATCTCATAAAAAATAGTTTTTTTTGTTTGTCTGATGCAATAAAGGATTTATATTACAGATATATATTGGAACCGATTGTAAGAAACTTCACTACAGCAAATATCTGTAGAGGCTAAAAAAGAAACATTCAATTGAAATATCAACGACAGTGCACAACAGACTCAAGTACTTCAAAATATATTGTTCTCATATATACTGATATGTTTGTCATGCCATCCTTAATGTCAAAATCGTACGAATTCTCAGTCCACGAGGCATGGGATGTTACATGTTTGCACCTTTATAGGCAGATGCAATTTCTGAAAAGGAAGCATAATTTATGTTGAAATAACTTTCTTCAGTCAGATGCATTCCTATGAACATCTACCTCTAAAAGAAAAGCACTCTGTACACTGTCTTTTTTTTTTTTTTTTTGCTTGTAACCTGAAGTACATTTAGCCCGCGTCAGATAAGGCAAAATAAGCAACAATGTTACAAATTAAAAGATACAGACTTATTATATCACTTATACGCATTTTATATCCATACTGGTGAGCATTGAATAGCTGAATTTTTCAGTAGAGTAAAAACTGTCACAGACCAGACACTTTTTTTATTTTAGAAAGGTTACCTCATAAACGTTTGTGAGAAATTTGTTCAGCTGAGTTAATGGGTTTATTTAATAGTTCTGGAAGAACAATTCCAATTGAAATTTTCTTAGTGATATACCACAAGCATAAGGATGCAACCAGATGTGGTGGACATTGCTGAAATACAAATTCCATTGCGGCAACTCGGCTACCAGCAGGCACAACTTCCATTGTGACAACTGTGTTTGAGAAAGAGCGAATTCCCTATATGCCATTTAAAATTTTGTCTGTTCCTTATGTGCCATGTAGAAACATGAAATTCCTTCGTTGCCATTCATTTAGTTTTTTATGCCTTCTATGTCATTGCCGTTCATTTTGCACACTAACAGAGTTAAAAGACATGCGGCATGACAACAATGCCCCATAACCATCATCGTGCGTGCTCAATTGCTCGCTCACAGCGTACATCGTTCTTCAATTCTGTAATGCACCGCCCGGTCGACAGTCTGCTCGCTCGCCTGCAAGAAGCCGCTTCCGCGCGCGAGGCCAGATAGGGTTGCTCGCCTGGTCGCGTGCTAGCGAGGCCCGCTTGTCCCTCGATAGGCAGGCAGCCGCACTGTTATGGAACCCTAGGCGGCGCACAGATGGCTGAATCTCGACGGGTGGCAGGGAGAGAAGAGGAGACGGGTGCCGGCGACAGGGAGAAGAGAGGAGGCGGGCGCAGCCCACACAAAGAGTACGCGGGCGCGCCGCACGTGAAGAGGAGAGGAAGCGGGCGCGCTCGAGCCGGAAGTGCTCAGGAGTCAGGAGGCTAGGACCTCGTGCAGCATATGGAGAGGAAGGGGAAGAGGAGCTAGGCCCGCGAACATGGGTATTTTAGTACTTTTGCATGTCACTTAACGTTGATAGATAGAAAATCTGATGGAAGTGGCATAGAAGCCATGAAAAATTTCACTGATGGCACATAGAGAACTTTAATATTTTACATGTTACAAAGGGAACATGATAAAATTTCAGTAGCACAAAGGAAATTCGCTCTTTGAGAAAAGACCGTACAGGTTAAAGCTCTCTTCCATCCCATAGCCATTGATGAGCCCACCAACAGTAAGTCATCGAGCTCAGCAAGGGAACGATTCATAGGGCAGGTAGCTTTGGTCATTTGACTCGCATATATAGAAGATAGACCTAAGTAGGTAGAATCCATCTGAAGTTGAGAAGAAGAAAATAAGTCTTTGATAAATTTACTTGAACAGGTTGTGTGCACGCTTTCGGTGCACTAGGCACACACCTCTAAGTGGTTCCAGATGAACGTTGGCAACCTGATGCATGATGTGCTCCATGCTCAATGACCGGCACAAGAAAGCCATAAGCCATGCCCGCAGAGACCCGCTAGGAGCTGGCAAAGCGGTCAGGCATGATTGATGGGTTGGAGCAGCTGGGGCAGATCGTGCTCGATAGGGCAGGTAAAACGACGCTAGGGGCAGAAGAACATTTACATCCAAGTATTCGCCACCATCACCAGATCACATCGTGGAAAAGCTTGAATGCAAACTCTCTCTTTCCTAGCTCTTCATTTTAAACTCAAGTGTAGCCACGACCTGTTAGAAGCATTGTGTAATGTCACGCCCCTCCGAGGCCGGAGCGAGCTCTTTCCCAGCTCTTCATTTCAAACTCAAGTGTAGCAACGACCTGTTAGAAGCATTGTGTAATGTCACGCCCCTCCGAGGCCGGACTCGCTCCGCTTACACCTAGCAGCTCTCTAGAACCTTAAGACTGTCCCCACAAACCAACACGAGTCTCTTCTACGCACTTTGTCCTCACTCGTGCACACCTGAGAATAACTTCCCGGTTGTTCACCCATCCTTAAATTGTTTTGGGTCAAGCACGCTTAACTTCAGAGTTCTTTAGAGATGAACTTTCAAAAAAGAAGATGCAACTTGTTGATATGAGTATTCTATCAATCCTATTAAGCATTGGACTAGGATGTTACACTTTGGATAAGAATAGCTTGGAGAGTTTTTTTTTCTATATATGTAAGGCAATGTGCTGGAATCCTACACGGTTCTTTACTTGATGAATCAAGTGAGCAAAAATTTTTTTTCACTACCCTATCTGTATAAGTAAAAAGGAATTCATCTTCTATAAAAACAACTTCTTGCAATAAACCTCAGTTGGTATGGTTCTTGCCATGACAAGATTTGAACATCCTGGTCTAGTAACCAAAGCTAAAGCATAAGCATGTATGATTCCTACAATCTCTTCAATGTTACAAACACTGTTGTACTGGCGTGATTTTGGTTTGCTACTACATATATGATAGTTAAGGAGCTATCCAATTTCTGCAAAATTGACTTAATTCAACAACTTAATGTAACATGAGAACACCATTAAATTTCCTCAGTACAAATTAGTATGACAGTTATTGTACAGCATACTCAAATCAGTCTCTACATTTGTTCAAAGTTGGCAAATATGGGTTATGGTCTGCTTCATTGGATAAAACTGCAGCAAGTCAATAAGATTGTTCAAATGGAGAAGTTATGATTAAATATCTTATATAGAAAAAAAAACCTAACCAACTATCCATGGTAAGGATTATATAGAAAAAAATCCAATTGCTCTCGCACTCCCTAATCGTATTTACCATCCTACAACGCAACAAGTAAGTGCATGGATAACCTATCCTAATGACTTGAGTGTAGATTATAATGCAAGAATAGTTACTCTTCCTTGGAAAAGTATTTATAGTGAAGTGGTGTTGATTGTATAGCGAATATTCAATCAAAGAAAATCAGTGCTAGCGAATATTCAATCAAAGAAAATCAGTGCTAGCCTGATATGGCAATTAAAGAAGAATCTAGAGGTTTGACATGGGCATGAAAATTTTTACCACCATTTGTTGTGACACTTTCGTTTGATTTTTTATTCACATGCTCAATGTCTCTGCTCTTCTTTGCATCTTTAACTCCATCGTGATTGTTGTGCCTTAGAAAGAGTCCAAGCATATGAGGTACACATGAAAAATTCTAGAGTTAACACTTAAAACAATTCCTTAAATTATCTTATTTCCAATGTAAGATTCACAACTGGGAGCATTTTCTTTTGAATTTTTTGTCTGTGGGACACTTAATAAACATGGTTTACCTCTCGGGCACTTAGAAATTGTAGCTTTTGTCTGTAGAACATTTTAGTAGAACAAATGAATATTTTCAATATTTTTATCTCAATCCACACAATACATTACATTTGCAACTTCAAATTTGGCACAAAGATATATTGGTGCATTTGTTATTCATGTGTTTTTTTTGACAAATTTATTGTTGATATTTGCATGACTTTTCAACAAAGAAAATATTAATTTTCAAAATAAATTTATGCAAATAATCAAAAAAAGTTAAGGAAAAATGACATGAATAGGAAATGTAACAATGTATCATTGTGTTAAATTTTAACTTGCAATGCCTTTTGTACATTAAAAAAATGTTGTAAATACTTACTTCTCCTGCTAAAGTGTTCTACAGACAAAAGACACAATTTCTTAGTGTATAGGATATAAAATATAAGATTGCAGTGTCCGACAGATAAAACCATGTTTATCAAATGTTCTACAGACAAAAGGTCCTTTTCTTTATTGTGCCTGGAGGAGTTAAGAGTAGTCTGATAAAGCAAGTTTGTTTTAGCCATTTTATCAAACATCTAGCGAGCAGAAGGATTTAGTATAAAAGGAGCAGAGGAGTGGCAATGGAACTTACACATTGGCAATTCCTGGCTTCATAACTCGATAGTCATGTCCACGCCAGTTGACGCGGATCGAGGTGGAATGAGAATAGATCAATGCAGCAGGACGATGATGATCTCGGCAGCGACGTCTTGTGCGACGTCCTTCATGAACACGGGTGTGGCCTGCCTGCTCAACTTCGCGGACGCGATACGCCAGGCTGCTGCTGAACTTCACGATCGTGGGCGGGGGCGACCTGGCATGCTCGATGGGTTGAGTGATTGAGGCGACTTGGGGATGCCGCGTCCAATGAGGATGGGGCAGCTGGGGTGTGCTCTATGGGGCAGGGGAAACAGCGTCGCGGGGCGGGTGGCCTCACCAAGGTTGAGCTCGTCAGGACGGAGAAGACGGGCAGGCGGGCAGCAGAGTGCGAGGTGGAGCGAGGCAGGCGAGTTGTCGTGGAAACGACCAAGCAACCATCGAGGAAGACAAAGGTGGGAGGACCTCATTTCAAGGACTATGAGATTCGATTCTTCCGCAAGGACCGATAAGTAAATATCAGATGGAGCAATCCAACAGAAGAAGTTATTGTGTGTTGGCATGATCGAACGGTTTAAAGTCTGATAGCTGTCATGAAATGGCTATTTTCTAAGAGAACGTATACATTTTAATATATTATAATACATATTGTTGCAAGATCTTTGTGTTTGTTGTCAAATAATCATAAGTTTACAAATAATGTAATTGTTATCATATCATCACCATAAAAATTGCACAACAAAAACACTATGATCTATGGCAACCAAAGCTCCCCTTGGTTTACGTATTTATACATTTGCACTTATGTCAAATATATATATATATATATATATATATATACATATATATATATATACATATATATATATATATATATATAGTTACGATATAACGCTGACTTTGGTCTTGAGTGTAGTTTTACCAATTAAATCCTGGCGCAGTATTTATTGTTCACAATATGTCTATGTGGAAGAACTATAAATCAAGAGTAAGCACAATTTTTTGTTTTGATGGAAAATAAATATTGTTTGATGTATAGTTGGCGAATACTGATTTAAAATAAATTAACACTAGTTATCTTATTTTTTGCTCTGGCGTGAACTACTTTAATCTGGTTTATATTACATCAAGTTGTGTGGACTATATTGTTTCTTTAGAGGTCATCGTGATTGTGTGGGCTATATAATTTAGAGAAGAGCTACCAAAAGGGTAATCATATATGCCGACACTATCTACCAAACCATATCTTAGCTTCATTATTACTAAAGGATTTGTTTTGACGAGATGGACTGTTGGATGGACAGCACGGGGTATGTAGGCTTTCTGAAAACATATAATAGTCTTCCAGTTCGAGGCGCTAGCTTGACACCAGCCGGCCATTCAAAACCACTGAAACAAATCTCTAGACTATAAGAAGAGTAAAGTGTATGACTGCTCCACGAACTTGTCTGGGATGTCATCTAGATCTCCAAACTCTTAATTTATATATTGAGATCCTTAAATTTACTAAATAGTTCACTTATGGTCCAAATTATTCTAATTAGCATTCATAACCTAACTTGGTACACATGTCATCTAAATCTATCAATTTATCACTATTTCTCTTGATCTACTTTAATTAAGTGCATTTGGCCAAAAATATTTTGCACAATTGTTGGACGTGTTTTAGTTGTTGTCTCAGCCATTGGGCTAAGTTAATACTGCACACCTCCATTTATTTGACCTACTTCAAAATAACCGGATACTGATGTAATTTTAGTTTTTTTTTATTTTGACCTAGTTTTTAACTTTAAAATAGCTAGATAGTAATGTCTATGATGAGTTCGTACTCTTGAGAGTGACATATGGCTGCAATCAAGACATTAAATAGGCATATTAACCTTAATTAAAGTAATCTGGATCATGAGTGAACCACTTAGCAAGTTTGAGGATCTAAATATCCAAATTTAGAGTTTAGGAACCTAGAAGACATACCCGGACAAGTTCGAGAACCAGCCATACACTTTACTCTTATAACAAATATGGTTTGCTAGCTCAATTGCTCACTGGTCGCATATACTTGTGTATATGCAGCAAAGAGAGGATTGAAATCAGGTCAATGACGACACTTAGGTGTGTGGAGGGTACGACTCCACTCAAAAACAATGATCTGGTGCAACTACCAAGTGTTGTTTTGATGCATCGCCGGCGTACGGACACACAGCACGTCACTCGATATTCTATGTATATGTGCACTAGAAGGCACATTTAATCCAAAATATATGTAAGCTGTTAAAGCTTGCATGTCAAACTCATTCAGCTTTGTAGAGCCAATATATGTATGTTATCTATATGGTCCGGCAGCATGAAGCCTTGTGACTATTTGCCTGATTCTAGTTTGTTTATGGGGAAAGCGAAATCACATCTAAAAGGGCTTGTTCCATTATTCCACATTGAGCTATCAGTCCCAAGCATCATCCATGCGACCACTTGGCTTGCACTTGAAAGGAGAAAAATGTGTTTGTAAGCATGCAAAGTAGTGAACAATTGTCAGTAATTTAACAAAATCAGCAATAATTTACTATGGCGTGTGTTCTTTACTTGGTTCATGTGGCAACCCTCCCCAGGAACCAAGTTCTCGAAGGTCTTGACAGCTCACACTAGATAATACAACACAGGTCCATTTATGTTACATTATTACAACATCAGAGTTTTGAAAGTGCATCAAAATTATACAAGTTCAAGACAGTTTCAAAACACGCGGAAGCAAAATAATGATAACAACTAAAGTCGCTCGATGATACAGCGGTATTATTGATTGAGTAAAGTACATGACCGGTCCTTAAACTTGTTCGGCTGTGTCACTTAGGTCCCTGTATTCTCAAATTGCATTTCTGACTACCTAAACTTAGGCTCGGTTGTTATTTAGGTCTCTAAACTCTTAAAATACAAATTTAACTATCTAAACTTAACTTCGAGTGTCATCTACGTCCTATACTCTTAAATACAATGTATCCCAATCAAATTGATTACATTCGCATAATGAATGCAAATCTGATTACACAAATACATGCTATATATCATTGATCAATAAAAACATACATTATCACAAAATAAAAGGTAATAAAGAGCATAAAAATTCTAGCAATATCTAGCTATTAGGTAATGAACAAAATATAATTTTGTGGTTCAGCATCATGCTGTGATCTTAATGACCACCACTTTATTTAGTATCTAGCTCTACCATTGATAAAGCATGACTTTCATCCACACCTATCAATATTCTAGATAGATATTTTGAGCTAATTCATGTTTATTTAACTACTCCCTAGTGCAATTTTTATAATATGTATTTATCAAAGTATGTTTTCCACAAATATGGTGCATTTTTCTGTTGTCTCTATAATTAATACAAATGCTAGCCAGTGGATGTTTTTGTGTCCCGTTTATTGTGGATCCACAAATTATTGAAAATATTGATATGATTTGGTCTCTGTGTCACTTCTAAATATACTTTATACGAATGAACATAGGGAGTATGATTAAGTTAGATCTATAAAAAATAAGTTTTAATCAATTCAATTAAGATAACACTATATTTTTAGAGTATGAGACCTACATGACGTCCAAAGTCAAGTTTAGGGACTTAGATGACACTCGAAGTTAAGTTTAGAGAGTTAAATTTGCATTTTGAGAATATAGGGACCTAACTGACACTCGAGCCTAAGTTTAGATAGTCAGAAATGTAATTTGAGAGTACAGAGATCTAAGTGACACATATGAATAAGTTTAAGGACCAGCCATGTACTTTACTCTTATTGATTCATGCCCAAGCATACAAAAACATCACTGCGGAGGCAGATCAGACTCTGACTGGGAAGTCCAACCATCAAAGACCTGTACGTCCCAAGGCAACACTTCACCAAGCAATTCTACATCATCATTACATGAAATAAAAACAATAATGGCATAAAGCCTGAGTACCAATTACTCAGCAAGGCTTACCAGCCAATAGACACCTAGACATGCAATTGGTCTAATAGGTTGGTTGTTTAAAAAGGCTCACACTAAGCATCCTACTGATACTATCATTTCATTTAGTCAACTTTTATAGTCAGAAATGAAATTTAGTGTAGCTACAACATGCAAATTGAATCATAGTATACAATAGTATTAACATAAATAATAGCAACAATAATGATCATTGCAAGTATCAACATAACAACTCGTAGTATAACATGTATGCTATGTGCAGGCCTAATGAACAAGTGGTACTTATTACTGCAAGGGACAACAGTTGCAATCGTTTTACACCAGCTAAGAAAACCTGAATTACATGACATATATATTAAACCGGGTCTGGTAACATCGAGTGGGCATGCCATTCTGCCAAGAGTACTTCGTGGTAAGAATTGCCCGCTCCAACAGCGAAGGGGTCTCATGATCAATGTATCTTATACCGTTCTAGTTGCATTATTAATGCTACATCAGTTTTCTAGTGCCCATACACTAGTATGCATTCGGTACTATTCAATACTTGATCAAGGGGCCAACATCGAATCGGTCCTTAATCGATAAGGCAGGACTACCGCAGTCAACACCCATGTGTTGCTGCAAACATACATATGCATAATCCCTGCCCGTCTCTACATCATAAGTAAATTCATTTCCATTAAGTTCATATTAATGATCAAGTTTCATTAATAAATTAAACAATCAGGCTATCGATATTATCCAAGTTAACTAAGCATAGCAATTACAATACCAAACCTACCATAGTGTTGTGAGATAATCTCGATAGTGATTCTAGGTATGCGTATGAGTATGAAAGCCGATAAACACAGGACACAAGGTTTATACAGGTTAAGGCCTCCCGAAGGATAATAACCCTACGTACTGTTTGGTGTTCTTGTATTTCTAGGGTTCGCACCGGGCTAGAGTTCCCAGTACGAGTTCTGATGATCTTCAAGGACCCCCTGCCCTCCTTATATAACCGAAGGGCAGTGGTTTACATGGTAATCTATCATTCGATTATATTTGATTCTATCTATATACCATATCTCTTAAGCTAACTTGTAGCCTACTCTAAACAAATATCTGAGTAGTTATCCTCTAGGCCTTAATCTCTAATGCTTCGTTCCAAGTCTTTGGCCCACTCGGCCATATTGCCGAGTGGTTAGATATCCCTGATATGTATGTACCACAATAGCCCCCAAGAACTTTCTAATTTTGAATACAAATCTTTAACTTATCTCGATGTTTCTCAAAATTGAAAAGTGCTTCTCTTGTTACATATAAGAATTCCTTTCCTTAATGGGTACTTTCAAAAGGCATATTCCACGAGCATAGCCTCCAACTCAAAAGGTATTGAGAATTTACTTGAAATGCCTTGTGAGTAAGAAGTTAACAATCTCCAACAATCATCAAATGTCCTTAACCAATTATAGCCCCCTGCGCAGAAGTTATTTAAAGAAAACAACTTCTGAGCTAACGCTAAAAGGAAAACACTACTCCTAGGCTTGAAGATTACCACCCTCTCCGAGTGATATGTCAAATATTTAAGAACCATAGCCTCCAAGAATGGTGCTACCACTCCCTCCGAGTGATTTGGAGAACACAATATTAAAACAAGTACACTGTAGCCCCCAGGCATAGGGCTATTAAACATCCGAGTGATTTCAATGATAAATCACAAAACAAAGGGATTATAGCCTCCAGTTATGGGACTACCTGCTATCCGAGTGATTTCAATATTAAATCACCGAGGGCCCGTTTGTTGGTACACAATAAATACTGTAAACAGAATTACAATTTCCGCTTATCGGATCAACAACCCACTAACCATTTCCGCCCGCTAGGTCAAACTTATTAGTATATATATACATGTTTCCACATACGTGCCACCCTTCACCCTCTTCACTCAGTGCTACAGCCACCGCCATCTCCCCAGCACAAACACTAGATCTCAAATCGCCATATTCTGTCATAGATCTCTGCTCATCTTTATTTTGCAAACTACTGATCCCAATGGCGCCCAAATGCATGTGCCAAAGCACCAAAACTTAGTCAAAGGAGCAATCTTCTCCTGCCAAAACAGAGGATGATACAGTCTTCGACATCCCTGTGGGAATCAAGGAATTCCCGGTCTCCGTCATGGATGCGGAGAAGATCAATGGGCTTGTGCTCGATGGAGTACTCCAAGATCAGCAAACAGGAGATTGGCTCGAAGCACTAGGTCAGAAGTTCTCTCAACCCCCTGTAGATCATATCACAATTTTCCTTTTTCTATCGGGGATTTGGGATTCCATGTAGTGATTTCTTTTGAGGGCTGCTGTTCTTCTATGGAATCAATCTTGTGAATCTGAATCCCAATTCGATTCTCCATATTGCTATCTTTATTCATCTGTGTGAGGTATTCATGGAAATCGCCCCCCATTTTGATACTTTCAAAGAACTGTTTGTTCTGAAATCAAACAGTAGCAATGTGATTGGAGGTGTAGGATTTCAATTAAGGAATAAGTGAAAATATATTGAAGTTCCCCTTCCTTCGACGAACAAGGGATGGCACCTAGATTGGTTTTACGATGGAAACCATGCGCCCCCTCTGTCCGAGTTCACTACTGAAGCTCCTGTGCCCCGACCCGAATGGTCAGCGAAGGCGTCGCTAGACAAAAAGGCTTAGGTCACTGCCATTTTAGACCAAATCACGCTGCAAAAATCTAGAGGACATAGTGGATTTGACGTTGTTGCAAGCTTCATATATCGCCGAGTCCAACCCATCAAGAAACGCCATGTCCCCGGTTGGGAATTCAATCTCAAATGAGATCCAATCATGGAGGTGCCTCAAGAATTATCAGAGCGTTAATTAACACTCCGACTTGAGAACATTTTACATCCTTGCTTGATTGGACCCCAGGGTCTGTGAGAGTCGGACATCATTCCAAGAACCTCAGGAACGATGTAAGTAACTTATACCAATCCTGTTAATCCTAGTATTTTTGGAAAGATTGAAAAATTAACATGTCATATAAAATGTAGAGACTGGACATATACTCATCAAGCCCACGATTGCCTCCTGCTGTGCGAGAATCACCAAGTCGGGGACCAGCCCACAAACATCGCAAAGCTCAAATTGAAGAATCTGATGAAGACGAGTCTTTGGCAGAGAGATCTGCTAGACTGCAAGAGGAGGCAAAGAAAAAAGCTACAGCCGAGTCATCAGCCACTCGGCAAAGATCTGGAAATGATGCAGAAGCCAAATCTTCAAAAGAACAAAAACAACCGAGTGAGAGAAATAGTAGGCAAGCATGAACTGCAGACACCCCTGATGCTGTGAAGGAAGCAAGACCATCTAGTCCTCCACTAAAAGTGTCAGGCTTGAAGTTTTAACACCAGCCAAGGTAAGTGAGATTGATGACCATAAATCTAATTAGTTATAAAACAACTCTACTAATGGCCATATGACATGTAGACCATCTGACGCTGCTTCTTCGGGCAACACGACGCCTCAGAGCACTGTTCCCGAAGAAAAGCAAGCGAAGATGAAGAACAGGACATCCAAGGATGATGCCCCTGATCACTCGACAAAGAGGCCGAGTGATGTTAATGCTGCTCCAACATCCCCCTGGCCAAGAAAAGAATCCAACAGGTCAGAGATCCCTTCTGTGCTGGATCTAAATGTTCTAAAAACGACCACAACCCATGGTATATCTTCTCCACCAGTCGTCACAGAAGAACCTACTCTGATATTTGAAAAGATGCCAAAACCAATATACGATTATCCGATCGGCCCTGATGAGGACGTCATGCCGACTTCGATTCACCGAGTGGTGAAGGAAGAAATCTCGGAAGAAACTAGCCCCACCCGGGCCGTGTATCATATTGGTGAATATGCCATTGCGGGCCTTGATGAATCTGGTGAGCAAGAAGAAATAAAGATATTCGAGGGCTGCACCGAAAAGGCTTACCACTCGTTTTAGGTAAAAAGTTGAATTTATACTTGTTTTCCATCAATCAATACTTAAGGAATGACACATATGTCTCTCCATACTATTATTTCAGCGCTTGAAATCACACATGACTAACAATAACAAACTATTGCAAAGTGTGCTAAAGCGATAGAGACTGAAGATCAGCTTGCCAAAGAGAGGCTTGAAGTCGGCCGTCTTTCTCTTGAGTTACAAACACGTTCATCTCAAATCGATGAACTTCAATTCAAAATAACAGGTATGTTACCCGTAATTTATATGACAAAAATGGGGTGACCTGTTAGTATGCCAAAATTTCAGATTTCCTTCCTGCAGATTTTTCACGAGAACTTGCTTCTAAATGCAAGAATGAGGATGACTCGGCGATCTTGATTGCCGAATTGAAAGACCGTGTGAAGGTTTTGGAATCCTCCTCCGGTGCCATTGATGAATTGAAGAAGCAAAACCAAGAATTGAAAAAGCAACTTCAAATTTCGGATGAACTTAAAAACAATATCGAAAAACTGAAGGACAACTTTAAAACGATGGATGAGTCTCGGACTCATTGGAAAAAGAAGCCTGAAGGTATAATTTTACATACCCTTGTATTAGTGAACCTGACTACCGACTCATTCGGTCTATATAACAGATGCTGAAGAAAAAATCAAGATACAAAGCAAGAGAAACACTCAGCTGGAAACAGGTCTGGGCTTCTGGGTCATTGTCTTTGAGCTTGGTCTCGTGCCCTTCCCGAAGAGTTGCATCCGCTACTGGTCCCCGCACGGTTCCTGCCGCAGATGTCTCCCTGAAAGCGCCTCCTCCTAGGACAGTCGGTGCTACCATGAAGACCTCGTAGTAATCCGACGAGCGACTTTCAGAATCACTCGGCTCTTCGATCAGGTCCAGGATTGATTCGTGATCGACGCCGATTGTGGCTACTAATCTTGATCTGAGAAAAAAATTGGGACATTCATCCGACTCCTCTGTGTAAGGAGTTGGGAGATCAACCATAGTTGGATTCGGGTCGGCCAGGCTTGCCGATCAGTCCATTGTGGGCAACGCTAAGAGGGAACCCAGGAGGGTTTCGGCCTGGAGAACCGCCGCTGCATTGTTGAGGCCGGGCGGGAGTCAGCAGACCGGGCCGATCTTGCGGTCGGTCGATGAAGCTTTGTTGACGCCTAGACCTGAAGGCGTGGCAGCTACCGAAAAGGCCGCCGAACATTGCTTGATGAGGCTCCTGCTCTAATCAGCAACGAAGCTGAAGGCACCAGATCTCATCTCCTAGGTGAAACTTGACGTCGAGGAAAGCCATCAATTTTAACGAAGTAAAACTCAACGCTGCCCCTTCCTGGCGCGCCAACTGTCAAGAGATAATCTCGATAGTGATTCTAGATATGCGTATGAGTATAAAAGCCGTTGGACATAGGACACAAGGTTTATACAGGTTCAGGCCTTCTGAAGGATAATAACCCTACGTTCTGTTTGGTGTTCTTGTATTTCTAGGGTTCGCACTGGGCTAGAGTTCCCAGTACAATTTCTGATGATCTTCAAGGACCCCCTGCCCTCCTTATATAACCGAAGGGCAGTGATTTACATGGTAATCTATCATTCAATTACATTTGATTCTATCTATACACCATATCTCTTAACCTAACTTGTAGCTTACTCTAAACAAATATTTGAGTAGTTATCCTTTAGGCCCTAATCTCCAATGCTTCGTTTCGAGCCTTCGGCCCACTAGGCCATATTGCCGAGTGGTTAGATATCCCGGATATATATGTACCACACATAGTCTATACAATAGTAGCATAGGTCATTTGGTTATCATACAAGGTGGACTTCATCACAACTCCTATTAACTTAAGGGAAATTTGTTTGAGACAATGAGAAACGGTGGTTTCATCCACAACACACTCACAATCGCGTTTTTATCTGAGACACACTACGATTTTGGGTACTTTGGTCTGTGACATACTATTACCGTTTAATAATTATCTTTAACTTTTTTATCCCAAGGCACAAAATACATTACTATTTGAATTTTTGCACAAACAGACATTGTATTCTCTATCATAAAAAAATATAGACATATTTTTTTATTATTGTTGGCATGACTTGGTCGACAAATTAAACATTAAAACAATGAGCAAATCATGTGAACAATCGGACAAAATTTAGCTTTATTTATTAGTCAGAGAGAATGCAACAATGTATGTCGGGCAAAGATGTAAATATTAATATGTTTTGTGCATTGAAATAAAAAAGTTAAAAACAATTGTTAAACGGTAATAGTGTGCCACAGACGAGAGTATCCAAAATCGTAGTGTGTCTTAGACAAAATGCAATTGTGAGTATGTTGTGGATGAAACCGCCATTTTTCAGTGTCTTTCAGACATAATAAAACTAGCAGTTGTGCATTAAAACTAGAAACTTTTGTAACCGAGTAAGATGAAACTAGGGCTTGTCTTAATTAACACTAGTGTTACAACTTCAACTTCTTGCTCCTGATAATCAAGATCCTTCTGCAAAGCCTCCTCTTGATCTTGATTTTTGTTTCCCAGACATGCGAAATGCATGAATGGATTAAAACATAAATGTAACATGAAACGATGTGCATATGCAAGTGTTCAATGAAGGTTAAAAAGTATTTTTAGTGATTTATTATGGACAGAGGCAAGCTTGAACAACATTCTCACCAAGTTTCAACTTTCAAACCTAAGCAGAATATTTACGAGCAATTTTATAAGAAGAAACACTAAATAAATCCTAGAGCATACTAGTACTCTGCACGTTCGATACACGCGTGCTATTTGGCACCAAGAATATATTTAATAAAATGATGCGTCATAATAGGTCAACAAACATTATGGTAGAATGATTAATACAAAGATCAAATATTACACACATGACAAGTGACTCACTTTTCATAGTCTCGTACAAACGAATTTTGACACCGTCTTGTCTCAAATCATTAAGTCATCTTTCAAAAATTAGTATTCTTGATTCACTCGAGACAACCTTTGACATCTTCAAATAAAAGGACCTTGCTTCACTACCGTGAAAAAATACATGTTGCTATCATCGTATTATGAACATTTAATAAAAATACATGTTATTATTAAAACCAATGGCAAATTAACTAATTTGAACTTCATAACATAAAGGTTACTCGCAATACAAGTGATTATTCTATAATACTTAGTTCTATGCACATGGAAACTAAAATAACTAGATGAATTCCCCGCATGTTGCTGCGGGATTTGGAGTATAATTTCAAAGAAAATATGGATTGATTTATAAATATTTTGGTGTGGTAGACATATTGCTTCTTGAATTTATGGACTGCAAGCCATAAACGATGTTACAAAGGAAAAATATCCTGTCATTTTTTAACATAAAGGGTTAAATTTAACATGATTATCTGTAATATTACTTGAGTAATCTGACAGAAGCAGTGGAAAAAAATTCACATAGGGAATGGGTCGCTATTTTTACTGGCTAGCCATTTGAACAGATAGGAAAAAGAGAAACATTGGCCATCAAACGTTAAGTTCAGTTGAGAGAATAAAGTTTGAACATATTTTTGGAGATATTTTTTCCATTAATTATTCACCTCAGATGTTAGATAATATATCTTAAATAGTGGTCGAAATTAAGTTTTAACAATATCTAATATAATTATATTTTGGGTACAGCCCGCTAAAGAAAGTTGGAAGAAAAGGTTTGTTCGCTGCAAGTAAACAAACATATTGAAGAACATGAAGAACCTCTCCACTACGGATCGAAAAGAAGAAGAAACTAAATCCATCTTACACTGATCCAACATACGATAAGGATGGCAACCCAAATAAAAGAACGCCATTTGAGAAACGTAGATGCAAGTTTGTCAGCCGCACCTATCACCAACTGTTAGAACAACTCACTACCATGGAAGTTCGGTCAATACAAATCATGTTTAGAAAGAAATTGTTCCATATTTTGAATCTAAAGAATAGGGAGCCAATTTCGAATGATATCATCTGTATGAAAACATAATAGGATGTCAGTGTTACAATATAATGCAATGTATATAGATGATCAAAGAAAAATAAACAAACAAATAAGAAGAAATAAGATAGGAGAGTGATTTGGAGGGTGAAAAGGAGCCATCTGCAAGCAGCAAAAGATGTCACGCTAGGCTATAGAAATTTCCATGATGATAGCACAACATCAACTTGTGAGGAATGGAAAACATGACTGAGTCTTTTTTTTGGAGGAGGGTGGTGCGAGTTTGAGGTGTCGTATATACAGCAGAAGGTAATTAAGGCTTATGAAACTGAAAGAGTAGGCAGGTTTGCAATCAGAATGGGACGTTACTGAATGGAATCGTCCGGGGTCTAAGTGGACGGCAAGGGCTTGCATGCATAACGCATAAAGTTTATTATACTATGTCAGTTGTTGATAATGTTATAAAAATATTAAATGCCATGAAACTGAACCATTTCCTCTCTACTAAAATTAGGGAGTTATGTCACCGAGAATGGGTGGTGTCAATCCTGCTTGAGGTGTTGATAGACTCAGGATGAATGAATGAATAGATGAGAGTCAAATATCATGATCTAACGGTGGAGAAATAAGAGATGATGTGGCTGCATGAGAGTTGAGAGAATTAGGAGTTAATGACTGCTAGTGGGTTGCATCTTTTATATATATGTAGATATAGTGCCACGTAGTTTGGTGAGAAATGCAAATCAAATCATTCAAACTTGTTGGCTATTTGGATCATAGTGAAGAAGCGAGATTGTCATTAAGTGCTCACATCATCGTTTAAACTCGTTTAAATAGCGGTGATATATACAAATTAAGGTCTTTCTTTTACTGTCTCAGTTGGAGAGTTTTCTAAATATCCACGTGTTTTGGGGTGCAACAATAAGTAAGCTTAAAGCGGAGCAACAAAATTTGGGTTACATAATTCTCAGTGCAGAATTGAAGGAACCGTGGAACATATTAAACATATGACACTGCTATATGGATTTTCTTGCTGATCTAGATCAGCAAGCATGGCTTGCACTATACAGCTAGCAAAGACATCTTGCTTTAACAAGATGTTTCAGTTAATTCTGAACACCAGTAATTAAGTCAAGAACAGCTGCTACTGTATGGCCTTCTACATCTTGAAACGGATCTAGAAACGAAGCATTGATCTAGAGCCTATAAAGCAGAAGAAATTGAGTGGACAGATGTTACTCATTAGCCTTTTAAGTGAAAACGGATAAAACGGCAAGAAAAACAAAATTGAATCAATGACAAGGACTCACTATCAACAGCTATTATGCAGGGAAGCCATATTTGTTTCAAAATACATAAGCTACAAAAACCATGAAAAAAATATATTGTTTTGATAAAAATCTTTTCAAATTTCTCATTTATTATATATCCTGTAAGGCCGAAACAAATAGGCAACAAAAAATATTAATTCCACACAGGGTAAACAGTAAAGGCATGCAAATGCACAGAAGACACACCCCCAGACTTTTCTCGGTTTTATTGCAATTCTGTGTTTGCTAGATCTCAAAAAACTTTATTCATGTTTGCTAGATCATGGTACAACATAGGTGCTCTTTGTTTGAACCGTTGATAAACGAATATAAAAAAAAAAGTAATACGTTGCATGGGAAGCTCGTAAGCAAAAACTTGGGAGCGAATTAAATATGACAGAGGTTGAGAAGAACATTTACTTGGTGGAGGGTCCATACATGAATCAGAAGATGGTGGTTGTGAACTCTTTTGAAACTGCGCATTATCAAACATAAAACGGGAATACACCAGTACTATTATGGCCGCCACCTTCATTTCCCGTCAATCATCCCATTAAGTTGAGAACTTCCTGCAAAAAAAAAAGATTTTTATTCATCATGATGATATATGAGCAAACTAAATATGAACACCGCATCCAGCTAACAAAATGCAATGGCATTCTGCGAGGAAACTGGGAGAACACAACTGCCCGCTGACTGCTCAAATCCAAGGCTAAATATTACCTCATATTAGCAAATCAGTAGTCTGAACAGCGAAATATTCTTCAGCCCAATAAATATTGAAGGTAAGATCAGCAATTAACTTCTACACATATGCCACCAATTACATGACAGAAACACTGCAAGATTTCCCATGTTTTCATCCCAGTGCGTATATTTATCACTGAAGAGCGAATGACTGGCGTGATGAAGCTGCAAGTACCCATGTGCAGAGAAAAAGGTGCAAGTGTAGAACTGAAATAATTTATCCATGTAACATGGATTAGCAAACGTTGCGAATGCATCTCTATACCTCCCTATTAGCTGTGACAACTAATTATCATCCGGATTCTTGCTAATGTTGGAAGAAAACCTAATACAATGTTTTGAGTTCAAAACCAAGTGCACCCCTCTAACTTTACCCTAAAAGAATAAACATTTTTATATGGCACATCTATTTATATCAAGAAAACAAATTTCGAAATGAAAGTTTATGAAATGCAAGATCCATGCACCAGTGCTAACACCTTCAAACAAACTCAAACTTTTTCTCCTTTCCTTCTTATATTCCCTTTTAATGTTCAATTCCTAAGAACTGTAAATCTAAAAAATACACCCATTGAAGAAGAGCTTGCACTTGCACACATTAACACATATTAAAACCAAGCAGGTGCAGTGGTTGGGTACAGATCAAACTTACTTCCAAAAAAGCCCCTGCCATCTTTTATCGAATTGCATCTGCCCACTCGACTATAAATACAAGAGCACCTTTACAGTAGACCATGATACATGTAAAATTATAGTATCATGGATTAAATCTAACCCTTCATTTAGAATGGCATCCATTGTAATTACTAAATAGTTTAAGGTTAATTAATCACTAGGTTAATTACAGGAAACTTTCTATCCTATCCTATTCTATCGTGAAGGCATCCCTGAGCCCGAGCACGCCCGCTTGAGGCCTAGTCCTGACCGCGAGCTGCAGTGTGCCGCCGCTGCCGCTGCCACCGCTGCCCTCGCCGGAGTCGCCCGCCACCGCCGCCACCACTTGTCCTCGCCGGAGTAGGCTGCCGCCACCGTCGCTACCACGGGTCCTGCCGGAGTCGGTCGCCGCCGCCGCTACCGTACGGGATCGTCGCAGGAGTCGGCTGCCCCCAACCTGATCGCCGGAGTCGGTCGTCGCCGCTGCTGCCGTTCCAGATCATCGCCGGAGTTGGCTGCCCCAACCAGATCCTCCCCTTGTCTGGGCACGAAGCGGATTGCTGCGTCTCCCGTCGGCTCCCCATTCCAAGTGAGGCAAAATCGTGGGTTGATTCAGGTATGTTTCTTGCTGTTCTCAAGTGTTAGGATGTATGTAGTTTGTGGGATTGACTGGATTTATGCAATTTGTTGTGGGGGACGTAACTGCTAATTTGATGCATGTAAACTGTTCGATGGAATGCCTAGTCAGTTGATCTCATTCAAGATTTATTTTGTTTTGCATTTATTTATTTTTCTCATGTTACCTTCTCTATGTCATTGCACCTAAATATAACTCCAACATCATATGTTTGATGTGGAAAATAATTCCTTTATGTATCTGTAGATGTTCCTTCTTCTATTTAGACAACATCTTATTTGAACAGTATTTTGTTTGCATCGTCTTACTCTTTATTTCATAGAACTAAACTGGCATGTGCCATGGTACCCCTAGTTAAAGCTATCTTAAAAGGGGTTTGTATCTGTTACTGTGTATGATTTTTATTGTTTTCTGTTATGTCATTGCAAAGAAACGATATATTGTTGTTGGACCAAGGAAAATTAGATATTGTCTTTGTATACTTTTTGCGAGTATGATCTTTGTATTTGTAGTTGAATTTTGAAGAACTATTCTAGTAATTAAGTGATGCTCTTTCTTGGCATCTGGATAAGTGAAATCAGATGTGTAAATATTTTTGACTAGATACAAGTAGAATTAAGTTATATTCAATTTGCTGTGAACAATTTAATTTGTTTCTTACACTCCATTTTGCAATGACAGCGGAGCGACATGGGTAGGTGTATTAGCCTAGAGGAGCAGGAGGAATACAACAACATAGTAAACCAGTCATTTCAAACAGAGGATGAATTTTATGAGTTTTACAATTCATATGCTGAGTGCAAAGGTTTCAGCGTGAGGAAAGGCAAGGTGAGGCGAAAACCAGGAAGTGATGAGATCATATGGAGGAGGTTCTAGTGCTCAAATGAAGGATACAGATCAATCAAAAGCTTTGGCAAGACCGATAAGAAGAGGGAACCGAAGGGACTTACACGGTGCGGATGCGAGGCGAAGCTTGATGTCCAGCTGAATGAAGCGAGTGGGATGTGGTTTGTTTCAGATTTCAATGACGTCCATAGTCATCCGTTCGAGGCACCACAACATGTCTTTGTACTACGTTCTCACCGTGGTCTAAGTGCAGTTCAAGAAATTGAAGCAATTGAACTAGGTCTTGGGGGGCTTCGTACATGTCAGATTATGGGTGTTATGGAGAAGAACTATGGTGGTCATGGGGAGACTGGATTCCTACTGAGAGACCTGTACAACTTTTTTGCAAGGAAGAAGAAGAAAAGCATTGAAGGTTGTGATGCTGAATACGTCCTGAACTACATGCATGAGAAGCAGAAAAATGATTTGGACTTCTTTTTCAAATATTGTATGGATGAAAAAGGGAAACTTAAGAATTTATTTTGGTCAGATGCTCAGTGGCAGGTGGACTACGAAGCATTTGGCGACGTGGTAGTGTTTGACAGCACTTACCGTGTGAACAAGTACAATCTACCATTTGTACCTTTTGTCGGAGTCAACCATCATCGCAGCATCGTAGTGTTTGGATATGGAATTATTTCAGATGAGAGTGTGTCATCATATGAATGGCTTCTGGAGGCTTTTCTGGAGGCGATGCAGCAGAAGCACCCATTGTCATTAATTACAGATGAGGACTTTGCAATGGCGAGAGCTATTCAGATAGTTTTTCCATTGGCAGACCACTGGTTATGCAGCTGGCATATAGAGAGGAACATGGTTACTAAGCTCCGTGGCGTGAAACTTCGGGACTTCAGGAAATTTATATACCATGCTACATCAGAAGAAGAGTTTGAGAGACATTGGTTGCAGTTCAAGGAAACACATAATGTCACAGAAAAGGATATATGGATAATGAGGATGTATGAACTAAGGAAGAAGTGGTCAGCTGCTTACACTAAAGGCAGATGCTTCTTGGGCATGCGGACCAATCAGAGGAGTGAGAGTTTAAATTCAAAGCTTCATAGTAATTTGGACAGACGGATGTCACTAGTTGATCTAGTCGAGCACTATGAGTCTTGTCTGTCCCGCATCCGAAGGAATGAGCTAGAGCTTCATGGAAAAGCAAAGGTCTCTATCAAGTACACCGACATATCGGCTGACACGTTGGAGAAGAAAGCAGCACGAATTTTCACACCGCCAATGTTCTACAAGGTTAGGGATCAAATTCGTGAAGGATCTAACTGGGAGGTTGCTGAGGTGGCAATGGTCAATGGTGTTGTGACGTATGAAGTTTTATTCAAAAGGAAGTCTAACAAACGACTTCATGTGTCATGTACATTTGATGGCTCTTCAATGCTAACCGCTGCATGTGAGTGTCAAATGATGGAATCTGAGGCCTTTTTGTGTGCACACATGTTTTGTGTGATGAAGTATCTCGATCTGGACAGTATTCCTCCTTGCTGCATTAACAAGAGATGGACGATGCAAGCGAAGATATCATTTCCGTTGGACATAGGTCCTAATGCACAGGTGTGGTCAGAGAGAATGGAACGATTTCGAGAACTCCGTAACAAGGCTAATCTTGCATTATTCAAGGCTTCCAAATCCGTGGATGAGACTGACAGAGTTATGACATCTTTGACCATATATTACAGCAAGACAGAGAAAACGAAGAGGCCGTAGATGATACATCGCTGCCAGCACTGTTTTCAGGTGCAAGCCGAGCCTATCGAAGAAATGTTTTTGATCCGGAGAAGATTATTCAGAAAGGTGCTCCTCGGACTAATGGAAGATGGAGGGCCCAACATGAATCATTTAGGGGAAATTAAATTTGAACATAACGGAACACCACTCAGGTACATAGAACATTTTATTAGTACATGTGTTGATCAAGCGTTTCATAATAACTTTTTCCTTCCAAATCAAGTATCAATTTGTGATGTGCCTTATTCTTATTCGGCTGTAGGGAGGAAATGGTGAATTTCATAGTAAAGGGAAGGCTGCAGATACAAATTTTCTTTTCATGAAACAAATATATATGTTATATTGTTCTATTCATTTTACACATTGAGGTTTGCCTCTATATTGATCATGGATTAGGAGGGATTTGAATGACTTTCTTATATAGTTTTTATTTAAGATTGAATATGATTATGACAAACTCTAAGAGATAGAATGAAGCAGTCAATCCCACAGTCTGAAGGGGAGATCTGATATTCTCTCTTTTAGTTGGCCACACTCGTGGGGTGCGCTCACAGGTGTTCTTTTTTCTGGCTCCGATTTTGCAAGCTCGCAGTATCATGTAGTTCCCCACCTATCTATTATGGCATTCTTGTTGTAAACATTGGGTCCTTCTTAAGCAGGGTGGATTCTTCAGCTAACCTGAGTGGTGGTTGCAGTGTTTTTTTGTATGTTTCTTGATGTCTGAATTTTGTTTGTATTTGATCCTGAATTTGTTATATTCACTTGAAGCACATAAGCTCATATGCTTTGCTCCTAAAATCGTGGCTGCTTGGCTCTGAATAATCTCCTTTATTCTAATCTACCTGTACTCACTGCTCTATGTGATTATGTTTCTAACTTTAACGATAGGCAATACATAGCACTTTATCAGAGCGCCAAGAATCAGATATGGACAAGCTAGTTCTCCAGATCTTGAACGATGAGTAAGTTTTCGAGTACCTTTTTTTTTATTTCAATACTGTAGATCATAATATATGTGGAATGAAAGGCTTGATGAACAAGAACATATCCAACCACATCCCAGTATAAGAAGTAACCCATAGATTGTTTGCTCGAAGTATTTAATGAACCTTATGTGAAAAAGGAAATGACGAGGCTCACACAGCTAACATAACACACTTGTCTATAACTAAAGTAGGAAGCCTATAGTGTTTTCAGAAAGTAATAGCTAAAATAAGTTGATGGAATTATGTCCATATTTCTGAATCACGGCCTCCAACTTGTTCTTGTGCATATTCAGCTTTGATTTCACCAAAAGTGCTGCCAATTTTTTCCTGAAATGGTCGATATGTTCCTGCATTTTGTAAACAACATTTAATTTAGCTTGGAATAAGGTACTCGGTACAATTGAGTTTTAATTTGAGGTCGTTCAAGTGTTTCAAATCAATTACCTGGCGGAAGAAAATGATGATTTGGTTACCGTCCCAAAATTTCATAAACTTCAGCATGTACAGACCACACGACATCCTACAAAGATTCATTAAACAGTCAAGATTCATTAGCACTATAGTTTTTTAAAACCAATGTTTCACAGTATAATTTACCTGTCATTTTGTTGAGGAACCGGGTAGATGGATTTGATAGGCCACTTGATAACCTCAAAATTGGTCCAGCGGGTCTGTACTACACTATTCTCTTTAACAGCATGATTTATGTGACGCTGCAGTCCTCTCACCTGTTATGATGCATTTATAAAATACAACAGTGATAGAAAATAGTAATTACAAACTGTACTTGATTCGTGAATCTAATTTACCACTTCTTCAACTTCTGTCTTTTCTTCCTTTGTTGTCCGTTGGGAATTCAGTACCTCCACCTAATTCTTAGGCATGTCTACCACTGTTAAGAACCAGTGATTCATGACACATTGGTATGAAAATCTGCATATGGGGTATACTCTATATTAGTAAGCCATAAAAGAAAATATGTTAATATATAAATCAATTTGACCATTTCATTATGCAGATATTTCAATCCGGCATCTGGGTGCAGCAAAGAATCGTCCTCCTGGTCCTGTCTGCCACAGTGCCTCAGCTTCAGAAACATCGCCGTGTCCTCAAAATACTTGCGTGGTCCATCAAAAGGTGGTACATATTGCACCCGGAGATCATGAATGAAGGCGTCTACATAAAGACGAATGGCTCAATGACAACGTAAGTGCATTCCCACTATTTGTACACATATATTAAAATTTGTCTGATATAAGGCTGATTCTCACATTGAATTATAGGATATTACGGCATATATTTACTGCTTAAGAGAAGAGAAATATACTAGGGAAGGCGGAGTTCCTTCCATCGAGGTTCCTGTTATTACATCATGTTTTCAAGAAGCGGCAAACAACTAGCAGATATTGGGAAACATATATTTTATCCGTGGGTCCTAGACCGGACACAAACCTATCTGGAGCATGATATGGTAACTATTTACTCCCATTCTCTGTGGTGTATTATTTTACCAATAACTAAACACTACATTTCATCAGATATTCTTGCCAATCAACATCACAAACAATCATTGGTACCTGGCTGTAGTCAATGCAAGGCTACGCAATATACCGGTTCTAGACTCACAAGGCCCTGCTTTGCAACATCCTGAGCTCCGCCACACTGAGTTCAAACATACTTGAAATATCCACATGTTTGCCCTCAGTTTCTAATACTACTCACTGAACAGTTGCTAGGTCTAGAAGATTACTTAAGAAGATTACCCCCAGCGGTCATACCTCGAGACAGCATATGGAAGGACACAAACGTTGCTTCTTGGCCAAATAAGGAAATAAGATGCCCACATCAGACAGATGGGTATGATAAAAAATGCCTCTAACTACAACACTAAATATCCCTATGTGTGTACACATTTGTTGTAAAAATTAAATATTTTCACATTTACACAGGTCATCATGTGGAGTATTCTTGCTAAAATTTATTGAGTACTTCACAGGAACTATAGTATCTCCCTATTTCACACAGGTGTTGTGCATGTCATTTAAATGTAAAACACTTAATATTCCTAACAAAGTAACAATTTTGTTCACTTGTCCTATTGTCACAGATGGATATAGACAATTTCAGGCATAAGTTACCGGTGCTATTGGTGGACTCCAAGTTTAACAAAATAAAAAAGGATGCTGATAACGGGGACAAAGAAAACCCTCTCATTATAAAGTGAAAATACATGGATCTTAGGGAAGCAATGGTCAGTTATCGAGTATTTATCATTTCTACATCATATGCCATTTTGGATTTCACATGTTTCAAACAATGATAATAAGGAGTTAAGGAAATATCTCATTGCTCTTAACTCTTATTTTCGCATCACGTAGCTCTATGTCTCCCATGGCTGCTATCTGTATAGCGTCTCTCCTCTTAATCTCACTAATCTCTAGCACAACCAGATCGAGCAATCAAATGACAAAACGGATTAATAACCAGACAACAAGCAAGGGCAAAAGCCTGCGGTTGTGGCACAACTACCATTATTCAAAAATGTTGAAGGCTTGAGGTGTTAGGTGCATGACCTCAGTAATGCTGATTACAAGCTATTATTAACGAAACTGGTCAGCAAGTAAGCATCGTTCTCAAGCATGAGATCGAGAGCGCCGCACAAACCGATGCTATCAACTAATGATGCAAAATAGATGCAAATACTATCAACTAATTACGGATGCAGGCCACTTAGGAGAGGGAAGAACAACTAATTACGGATGCAGGCCACTTAGGAGAGGGAAGAAGTCAGACGGAACCCACCGACGCAGAGCAGCTGGATCCTGGCAGGAGCGGGCACGGTGCCAGAGCACCTGAACACGACGCTGCACACCTGGAAGAGCCGCTGCATCCGCCTGCATGCGCGCAGGCTTCGGCCGTGTCTCCACACGCCGCTGCCTCTCCTGCCGCCCCTCCTCACGTCTGATGTCGGCGCCACCGTCACTCACCTCATCTTCGCGGCGCACTCCCTGACCGCCAAGGCGCCGATCAAAGAGCAGCTGCACCACCGCCTTGAGAACCTACACACGCTGCCGCCCGCCTCCTCCTCCCAATCCGCCGCCACCAGCCTCCTCCTCGCGGCGCTCTCCCCGTCCACCACGGCGCCGCCGACCTCCAACCCCACGCCCCTGCCCGCACAATGTCCGTTGCCGTCGGATCGCTGCACCACCGCCGCGTGAACCTGCACGCGCTGCCGCCCGCCTCCTCCTCCCTATCCGCCGCTCCTCACGCCCAATGGCGGCAGAGCCGCCGTCACCAGCCTCCTTCTTGTGGCACTCTCCCCGTCCACCACGGCGCCGCCAACCTCCAATCCCACGGCCCTGCCTGCGCCATGTCCGCCGCCATCGGATGAACCTAAGTGGAACAAGGCAAACTGAAAATGAAATGAACCCTAAGTGGAACGAGGCAAATTGAAAATGAAATGACGAGAATGTGACATATTTATCAGAAAACATGAAAATAACTAAAATTTCTATCACGTGAAATTACCATATTACCCATATGATACATATAATTTATCTACATGATACTTATGATACCAGTGGATTAAAAAAGTATCATGTTTTGGACGTTGATATATCTAAACCATTAAATCAAGAAAATAAACGGTGTGCATTTATTTGGGTCTACCGTAAAACTGCCCAAATACAATGGCATGGGAGATGAACGGCAGCATTTCCATTGGTTCAAAATCCACAAATTAAAAAAAAATCAAAGATAAGAAAAGTGGAATCAAAGATCTGCACATGAGCATCGCAGGCAGGCATTACACGCACCAGGAATCAGAGTAAAAGGTTACAAAGAAAAGTAAAAAAGAAAGAAAGGAAAAAGTCTTGTGCTGTTGTTGTACATATAGGTGCTAATGTATATCTAGGATGACAACAAAGTTACAGAATCAAGCCAAATATTTTTTTATCATAGATTTAAGGATTTAAACATCTACTCCAGCCCCTTCTATTGGGTTCAGAGAAAACCAGAACACAAATTTTCTTTTGTAAACAGAAAAATGGAAGTGTTAATTACAAAATGAAGAATGCAAGGAAACCAAGAAATACAAAACAGGAACAAGGTAAGGGAAAATACCGTGAAAATGTTTCCTGCAAGCATCTTACTACTGCATCCTTTGATTTACACATTAATGTTTCAAGCACTGCCACTGTTTGTAGGAAGAGGGGAATTGAATAAGACTTACCTGTCGTTGGCTTGAACCATTGCAAACCAGTTCATCACCTACTCATCCAGGATCATGTCAACAGCCACCAAACGGCAAAATCAGCCAAGCATGAAGCATCGGAACTCAAAAGTCTGAAAGTGAGAGCGGAAAAAAAAATAGCCTATAAAACCATAAGATTAGGCGATTTTACCGATCTGCCGTGTTGGTCCACCGTTGATGCCTTGTCATACTACAACAAAGGCTTGGCCTCACACGAATCCTTGTAGGGCAATAACGAGGTAAAGACCACCAAACCCTGTGGGATTGCTCTGTGATGGAGGCGCACCGGGCAGATCTGCCAAAATCCAAACCACCACTCGCCCTTAGATCAAAACACGTCTCCCACGTCCTCGTCTGGTGTAGTCAACCCCTTGGCAACAAATTCTTGGACACAGTCAATCCCTAGGCCACAAATTAACATGAGCAGAAGAGGGGAACAAATCAAGGAATTGAACGAAGCAAACATGATCCAGAGAAAGGGGAAGGCATCAACACCTGATTAAGCTACTATTTTTTTCCTGCTGGTGCATGCGATGGGTTGTCACGGTGAAGACCACTGGCATGGTTCAATCGATCCCAAATCTGAGTTAGAAATCCATATAAGATTGGGGATTGAAGTCATCGTTGAGAGGAACAGTCAAACACAATGTAGTTGTGGAACGCCTCCGACTGCCCGTCCATGTCGCGCTCCTCCACCTCTCTATCATTGCCCCCTCTTCTTGCACCATCACTGCTGGAGTGGAAGCCTTTCGGCAAGGCGGAAGACTGAGGGCACCACTGCACAGAAGCTAGAGCTCCCGCGCCAGCCATTCCCAAGAACAACTATCGTCATGCTCACTCCGGAGCTCCAGTCTTGACCTCGTGGGGGTCACCCTCGCGCAACCGCCACAGTGCCCACCTCCGGTTGCCCCATGCCGCCACTGCTGCGCCCGCGGCAGGGTCATCCTACATCGCCCCATGCAGCAGCCGTCGCGCTCCCAAGGCTGCCGTGCCTCACCCCTCTAGCCGCCACTGCCGCCTTGCCTCGCCCGCCCCGGGTCGCCCCACGTCGCCACTACAATCACTAGTAGAAATGTGCACAACAAAGATGTTTTGTTAATGATGTTTTGATAATGCGTCATAGAAGATGACCCTACTATGGCGAAAAATAGTGGACCGTCACGGTAGACAAGTGACAAATTTTCTGTGACAAAATTTATGACGAAGTTTGAAATGGCATCACAGAAGAGAAAACCCAGAACATCATAGAACACCGACTCATCTGCGCCATAGTTTTTTTATAGTTTCAATTCGTCATAGAACCACACTAGCTGACATGTGTGCCAGTGGTGGCACACTTCATGCTTTGTCGTGTGTGTCGATCGGCGGACCTACCAGGCATTCCTTCTCTCTGTAGCTATATGGTTAGTTCCCAACAACTATACAAATGATATCCCGGGTTAGTAAGCTAGATTTCGTTGGTATAGCCGGGGTAATAGAAGATAATAGAGCCATTGGGACCCTTCTTAAAGTGTGTCCCTGCTCAAGAAATTTATAATCTATCCTGAGACGAGGCTCAGAAAGATAATCAAATCTAGCATTAGATAATGCCCCGACCCCTGCAGTAATATGGGTCACTAAAGAAGTGCACTCAATTGGTCCCGATCCCCTAATATAATCTAAATATTGACCAATCATAGCTTCGACAGGAGCAATAGGAATTTTAGCAATTGCAGCAAACAAGACACGCAATTCATCATTACGGACAGGTCTAGCGTCTTGTCTAGGGAAATAAGTCATAGCAAGCCACCTATGCCATAGTTGTAGAGTTGGGTTGTGAATGTCACTAGTCCTAAGACGTTCACAAGAAAACTCTCCCGAAACCCTTTGCCAAAAAGAACCTTTTTCAAAACCCGAGGTTGCACCTTCTAAGTTAGTGTTGCAATAACACTTAAACTTAAGAATGATGCTAAGGTCTTTTCAAGTGAAACGGTATTCCTTCCCAAACAAGCGGAAAAATACCCCGTCGTTATCATTTAGCAAGGTGCACAAAAACTGGATAGTAAGGAGACGTGAACCCCCTTAGTGATGTGTGCAAATTCGGTCCAACCTAAAGCTTTCCAAATAGAAAGGAACTCAAGGTCCATACCTATAATAGAGAGTAGGTCGTCATCATACGTCTTGGTGTGGACGAAGCTGCGGTTGCGTAGGCGGTGGTAGACTCGTTTCTCCCATTCATCCAGCAGCTCGAGGTCGGTGTCGACGAGAAGAATGTGTGGCTTATCCTCCTCCATGTTGTCCTCAACAGATGTGTACCTCGTTGGTTCATCCTCGATGGAGAGGTTTGTGCTCGAGCTACCGTGTGAATGGCGTGAACTCGAACGCGTCACCGCTGCATCCATGCCTTAGCCTTCTTCATCTGCACCACTTAAGCAAAAACACAAGAACAACTCGAACACAGGTTATGGGTAAGCAAATAAAATCTTCTGGCCGTGTTGATCTTGCCAAGCTTTGCAAAGGACTTTGAACAATCCAAAAACAAAGGAAACTAAAAAGGGAAATATTTTTGATCGTTTTTGGAATGACAACTTTGGAGAAGCAAAGTGAGAGCTCAAGAGCAAATGAGTGAAGGAGAGAGTGAAATTAGAGATAAACTTTGAATGGCAACCCCCACGCACTCAATTTATAGGAAAAATCCCAAACGGTCAAAAACGGCTAGTGCGGAGCCAAAACCAACCGTTGGCAAAAGGCCAAGGTTGGTGGGGCCCACACCCCTCCGGCCGAACATGGGTATTCGGCCGACCGTGGGTTGGTCCCACTGGTCCCCCACTTTGGCCCATAACTCCCTAACAACTATATGTTCTGAGTTGTAGAGATTAGGTCCAAAGTTTCGACAAAATTTTGCGCAGATAAGTATTTTCTCAAAGTTGGGAAACCGAAAACCGAATTTTGTATTTTAATCAAAAGAAAGAAAAGAGTAGGAATAAATTCCAACATGCATGTGTGAAATCCAAATATGCAAATGCAGAGACAAATTTGAAAGAATCCAAAAGGTTTGGAAAAATTTAAATGTGCAAAAATTGAGGAAATTAAATATGAGATAAATACCAATTTACCTTTGGCAAGGGCTCACCAATTTTTAAAATCCGACGAGCGGGACTTTTCTCCGTTGCGTTTAGCTTAATGTTGCAGCGTCCGGTCCTGGAGAAGTGGACGCGGATGACTGCACTTCCTTCACTCGCCACACCTTCTTCATCTTTGGTGCGGTTGGTGGCTTCTTGGATTTAACAGGTTGTGGTTTTGCCCACAATACTGGCCTCGCCGTAGGTGGGTTCTTCTTCTCGAAACAATACGACATCTCCTTAGTCATGATCTTCTTCATGTAGAGAATGAGGTTATCCTTCTTCGAGGGTGTTATTTCGACCTCTTGAATATTCTTCGGATTTGGTCCGTGCTTGATCTTGATCATCGAACATTGCTCTATCCTTGGCCAAAAATCAAACCTCTCCTCCTTCCTATTGATAAGGAAACGGATTTCTCCTACCCCAACATCAATGTGTGCATCTGCGGTGCTTAGAAACGGGCGCCCAAGAATGAGCGGCATTTCCTTCTCAACTTCCATGTCGAGCACCACAAAATCCACATGGATAAAGCAATCCCAGATTTTCACCAGAATGTCTTCTGCAATCCCCTCTGGATAGCGGACCGATGAATCGGCTAGCTAAAGTTGCATCAGTGTAGGAGATAGAGTTGTGTAGTTCAGCTTGTCGAAGACCGCCTTGGGCATCACGCTCACGCTTGCACCAAGGTCACACAAGGCTTGGTCAAATTTCTGCATCCCGATCGAACAAGTGATCATGGGGCACCCCGGATCTTTCTTCTTTTTAGAAAGCCAGTTGAGTATAGCTACGCTACACTCTTTTGTCAACTTCACAACTTCTGTGGTGGGCATCAGACGCTTGTTACTGAGGATGTCCTTGAGGTAGTGGACATAAGTTAGAACTTGCATCGCATCCAACAAGGGCACATTCATGTGGATCTTCTGGATAACTTCAACAAAGCAAGCGAATTGCTCATCCATAGTCGACTTCCTGTTTCAACGGGGAAATGGCATAGCAATGGTGTCAAAAAACTCATGTGGAGCCATCTTCCCGTCGTGCCCTACTTCATCCTTGTCAAAGGGTCCTTCCTTTTCCTTTTCCTTTTCCTTGTCCTTCCCTGCAGTGTTAGGATATGATGGGTCCTGAGTGGTCTTACCCCCTCTTATGGTCACCGCATTAATATTTTCAATGGGAGACTCGGGTTGCCCCGAATCTTCCTCAACTCTAAGGGAGGAACAGCAACAGCTAGCTGGGCTAGTTGGGTTTCTAGCATCTTATTAAAGCTAAGCTGATTTTTAAAGGAAGAAGCAAGACCTTCTATCTTAGCATGAACACTTTATAAAGTCTTGTCATTGGCTGCAAGATTTTTAGTAAAGGTTTCGTTAATTTTAGCCTGGCCTAAGACAAGATTTTTAAAGGAGGGTTGATTGTCGGAAGAGTTAAAGTTGTTACCTCTATGATAATACGGGTGTGGTTGATTCCACCCGTTGCCTCCTTATGGATGATAGCTATTGTTGTTGTTGTTCATGTACAACACGTCCTCACGAGTCTTAGGGCAGTCATTGCCTGAGTGACGTTGCCGTAGATCTCGCACGTCATGCGAGCGTCCAAGGCGTTGACGGTGCTGACTTCATATCCTTTGGCCTGTTCGTCCATCTTCTTTATTAGGAGGTCCATCTTCTTTATTAGGAGGTCCATCTTAGCAGCTAGCATGTCCACCTCCTTAACGGTTTGCATGCCCCGTTGGCGCGAGTGAAGACAATCTTCACTCCATCCTTGGCTGGAAACCATCTTCTCAATAAGTTCCTTTGCCTTTTCAACGGCCAGTGAGAAGAAGGCTCCTCCCACAGCAGCATCAATATGATCACAAGATGACAGAGTCAGCCCGTTGTAGAAGTTTTGGATGATAAGTCATTCATCCATTCTGTGATGAGGACAGGCGGCAATGTATTCTTGCAGCCTCTCCCAAGCCTCGGAGATTGACTCCTTGGACTCCTGCTAGAAGCTTGAAATTCTCCTGTGAAGGGCGTTGGTTTTTCCCAATGGGAAGAACTTTGCAAGGAACGTCTTTCAACACTTTTCCTAGGTATTGACAACATCCTTGCTCGCGTAGAACCACTATTTTTCCCTCCCCAAGAGACAGAACGAAAACAGACGAAGGTGAATGGCGTCTTGAGAGACGTCCTTCATCTTGAAGGTATTGCAAATCTCTAGAAACTGTTGCAGATGGGCGCTGGCATCCTCATTGGCCTTCCCACAGAATGGGCTGGCCTGCACCATGGTAATGAGACCCATCTTGATCTTAAAATTTGCATCTCTTATAACATTGGGTGCAACAGAAATGTTGGACGCTGAGGGAGCGGAGAAATCATGAAGACTCTTCTAGGCCATGACCTTGAGGCTTGATGGTGTGGAGATGACTGGTTCACTTGCAGACACGAACTTCTGAAGAGGGACAAGACGTGCACGTACCCTTCTCAAGAGTTGTCCGGGATCTCCAATATAATTTTCAGGCAAGGTGAAACCGGTCATGCACTACCCTGTTTTCACACAAATGGAGAAAACAGACAAGTTTAGCCTGTTTGGGCAAATGCCAAATAATCTCATGTGCAAGAATAGAACATAGGTAATTCTTTTGATCAATTTGCCTTCCCCGGCAACGGCACCAAAAATGTTTGTTGACATTTCTAAGCATCGTCACTAAGTTGCCTTAGCAATGAAGCCCAGAAATATGTATTGATAATCTTTAATGATGCAGAGAGTCCGGAAGCGCACGAAGAATACCGTTGTAGCATTTCACCCAAAAGTATTCAGGGTATCGTATTTGTTTTATCCCAAAGAAAGGCGGGGGATTGATCAGAGTAATTATCATGCTCTAAACATTGCGCATTGAATTATAAGACAAAGTCCTCATAGGGGTAAAGATAATGATAAACAAGGTAGTGAACACACAGATAACATACTCAAGATAGATAAATGTTAGTCTAGTGGAGAAGGACAAAGAAAGAGCTAAGTTCCTATATTGTTTTTATATAGTTATATAGTCTACATTATATACTATTATACAGATACATAAATAATGCAAGACAATCAGATCATCAGACCCTGAGCATCCGGTTTTCCCTTGCCTCCACATTACGATTCTGGCCAAGACCCTATTGCGTAGCCAAAAGTAGATGATTTCAAAGGACAGATAGGACTATCACCAACTACTACCTACTCCTAGCAATCCGTGGGCTACACGACAAATAATGCATCCTATTGATCTAAGCACCACGCTTACATCTCTAGAACAATACCCCTAATCCCCTAGCGATAGATCAGAAAAGGAGTAATCACATTTAAGTGAACACTAAGCACGTGGAAATGATCTAAGTTAAACATTAATCATGTATCATTGTAACGATATCAATAAAGACTATAGTAAGGGCTTATGTCTAACATGGTAGTATAGTATAACTATATTACTAACATTCAAGCATAATAACCACATACATGAATGGATCATATAATCAAACAAGAAAACCATGACCCAAGCATAACTATATAGAAAGACTAAGTATATTAAATAGAATAAAGTGTTACAAAAAGAAAAAGATACAAGAGTCATACCACATCTCCAAGAAAGACTTGGTAACTGAAGAAAACTTTATTCTAAGCCTAACTCCACTAAAACTAAAGAAAATCATGACATGACAAAGAGAGTACTATTTCGTGGTATGTGCTTTGGAGTAAGGCCTCTCCGTTCTATTTATACTATCCAAAGTCGGTTCCTGGAGTAGATAACCGCCGCCAAACCCGTACAACCATCATTGGGGAGTCACCAGAAGCCAGCACATGGCAGCCAGGCACCAGGGGGCCACTCCCCGCTCAGCCAAACAGGGTGGGAGTCCCCTCGGGTGTTGCCGCCTCTGGTGGCCTGCCAGGGGGTACCATTGCCCAGTAACACTGTAAGTTTGGTTGTTGAGTTGGTTTGTTTATGTAGATGGGTCAGTCAATCCGTGGGAGTCCCAGTTGGCGAGTTCTGATTGATGGAAGTTGTGTTTCTTCGCCAACTAGGTGTATTTCTTCCATTTTGTTATTTCTCCTACATGTGAGTGTTTCTCCAATCAATAGTGGATATTTATTAATTCTAACTAAAATGCATGGTAGGAATATGCAATCCTTCTTTATTTTGAGTAATGTTGATGGTCGGAAATAGAAGTTAATGATCGTCAACAGTAATTTTTTAATCAATTTGCCTGTCCTGGCAATGGCGCCAGAAATGCTTGTTGGTATTTCTAAACATTGTCACTAAGTTGCCTTAGCAACAAAGCCTAGAAATGTGTATTGATAATCTTTAACGAATGCAGAGAGTCCGCAAGTGCACGAAGAATACCGTTGTAGCATTTCACCCGGAAATATTTAGGATATCATATTTATTCTATCCCAAAGGAAGGCGGGGGATTCATCAGAGTAATTACCATATTCTAAACATTGCGCCTTGGATTATAAGACAAAGTCCTCAAAAATGTAAAGATAATAATAAACATGATAGTGGAACACATAGATAGTAAACTCAAGATAAATAAATATTAGTCTAGTGGAGAAGGACAAAGAAAGAGCTAAGTTTTTATGTTGCTTTTATATAGTTATATAGTCTACATTATATACTATTATACAGACACATAGATAATACAAGACAATCAGATCATCACACCTTGGGCATCCAGTTTTTTCCTACATCCACAGTACGATTCCGGCCAAGAGCCTATTGCATAGCCGAACATGGGGGATTTCAAAGTACAGATATTGCTGTCACCACCTACTGCTTACCCCTAGCAATCCGTGGGCTACACGACAAATAATGCATTCTATTGATCTAAGCACCATGCTTATATCTCTAGAACAATACCCCTAATCTCCTAGCAATGGATCAAAAAAGGAGTAATCACATTTAAGCGAACACTAAGCTCGTGAAAATGATCTAAGTCAAACATTAGTCATGCATCATTGTAACAATATAAATAAAGACTATAGTAAGGGCTTATGTCTAACATAGTAATATAGTATAACTACATTACTGACATGCAAGTATAATAACCACATACATGAATGGATCATATAATCAAACAAGAAACACATGACCTAAGCATAACTATATAGAAAGACTAAATATATTAAATAGAATAAAGTCTTACAAAAGGAGAAAGATACAAGAGCCATACCACAACTCCAAGGAAGACTTGGGAACTGAAGAATACTTTATTCTAAGTCTAACTCCACTAAAACTAAAGAGAATCATAAAATGACAAAGAGAGTAATGCTTCTTGGTGTGTGCTTTGGAGTGAGGCCTCTCCCTTTCTTTTATAGTTGTCCAAAGACAGTTCTGATGTCGGTAACTCCTGCCCTAAGGCTAACAACTGCCTTTAGAAAGTTGGTGGGGAACCATCATTCAAAGATGGGCCCCAGTGGGCTGGCCTCCTGTTCGGTCGAACAGGGGGTGGGTCCACTGGGGTCCTACCTCCTCGGGAGCCCTGCTAGGTGGGTCCCATTGCTTTGTGATACTTTAAGGTCGGTTGTTAAGGCGGTTTGCTTCTGTATATGGGCCATCCAATCCGTGTACTTGGATCTGATTGGTCGGAAGTTCATTTCCATATATCATGAGGCACTTCTTCACTCCTTTTATGTACTTTCCATACATCTGAGACTTTCTCCAAGAATTAGTGGATATTTATTAATTCTAACTAAAATGCATGATAGGAATATACATTCTTCTTTATTTTTGAGTAATTGATGGCCAAAAATAGTAGTTAACAACCGTCAACAAAGCCAAACAAATCACTCGACTGAAAAGTCAAATTTGTATTAACTCTTCACCTTTAAGTAGACCGACTAGCGCATAGCAGCGTATTTACGCGTTAGCAACCAGATCGATCCACTGTAGGATACTTAGGATAATATATAAAGAGCTCAGAGCTCGGTCTACCGTAATAATATCGGTCATAATTATTTTGCATTACAATCAGAGTCAACTTGTCGACACATGATCTCTCGCAGCTTTAGCTCTGGGCTTAGTGTAGTGGTAGTCTGACACGAAGCTAAGAAATTCTATGCCTTAGTTGTTTGTCAACGTAAGACCAAAAATAAGATCAAATAGCAAACAAAATACAATAGATCAGTCGAGGCTAAAGCCAAAAAAGGTGGAACTAGAACGGACGACATGGATCATATGGTCTTAGGGTTGAGGCACTACTGAATGGTCAATAACCGACATGGGTCATATGGTGTCAGGACCAAAGCACTACTGAGAAGTCATCGACCGACATGTATACTACTACATTCACAAAAAAGTGGGAGAACGCATGTATAAATACACAACTAGCCTCTTGGCTCGATTGTTTAATGTGAAGGATTATAGAACCGAGACAATATCAAGACAAGTAAAGCCATAAAAAGAGCACTGATTAAAAAGGTCAACTTTACTCATCAAAAATCCTACGATCTTCTACTTAGAAAACAGAAATAAGCGGTCGTGGGAAAAAAGTATGAAGGACATGAGCCCAAAACCTCGAAAGTAGATCGAGAAAGTATAAAAATACTTAGCTTTGATATTTGGCGAGTGGAAGAGGAGCCCCCGAGCGTATCGATGTGATTGGCGAGTGGTCGAACCTCGAAATCGAGCCATCATGTCGCCAAAACATCAAAACTCGGAGTCATTAGCTTGGGTCGCCATGTTGCCTTGATGAGCGAGCTGAGTCGTCGAGTTGTCGTAGTGCAACGTTGCCGCGTGGTTGAGTGATCAAAGCATCGAGTTACCGAAGGTGTCATCCAGGTGCTAGATCATTGAGGCGCAGAATTGTAGTAGTGCCACCGAATCATCGGCAGGTGTAGCCTCCGAGCGTGCCATTGTGGTTGGCGAGTGCTCGAACATCGAAATCAAGTCATCATGTCGCCAAATCATCGAAGCTCGGAGTAGTAGGATTGTGTCGCCAAGTAGCCGGATCATCGAGTTGACGAGTAGTTGAACGAGACACCAAATCGCCAAGTCATCGAAGGCGTCACCGAGTAGCCCCCTGGCATGTCCATGTGGCTGCCGAGCCGTCGAGTCACGGCGATGTCGCCGAGTTGTCGTGTCGCGACGATGTTGCCGAATCATTAGAGACGAAACACCAAAGCGTCAAGTCGTCGAACACGTCGCCGAGTAATCCTGGGAATGTTCATATGGCTGCCGAGCGGTCAATACATTGAGTTGCGATAATGTCACCTAATTGTTGATAGGGTCATGTCACGGCGATGCTACCGAGTGGTTTACTGAGTGGATGGCTGGATCGTTATGGTGTCAACCATCGTTTTGATACTCGGCCACTTCCATGGATCGTGGAACACCACACAGCCATCCCGTAATTAGTATCCAAGCAATTGGATTGATTACCATAAATAGAATAAAATAATATAGAATGATTAAAGTTTGGAAGGAAAGTTCCCTGTTAGCGCACGTGGACGTCTTTTGCTTCCGTGTACGGTCACACGAAATCAACTCCGAGTTTGTTGTACAGGCTGGCCAAAACTCGAAAAAAATTTCGATTTCTTGTTCCTTGACTCGCCGACTTCTTGTGCATCAATTGCAGTAGGACAACACGAGGCGCCATCGCGCTGCACGTTTGCATGCTACCTCGTCGGATGGATTTCTTTCTTCGACTTATCTGGCGTGGTCTTCGATGCCATGATGGAGCCGTCAACTTGGATGATCGATTCATCCATCCGACCGGCCAGCAACATGTTCCACAACTTCTCGCATGCAAAAGTCAATCATAGATTAATCCTGACGAAAGCATCCTGGACGTTGGTGCACAAGGCATGTACGATGGCCACCATCGTCCAGATGCAAATCTGAGCAGCTTACTCATTCATTCATCTTGATGAAATAGGTTGGCCATCGAATTTCAACGAGCCGGTCTCTACACGAGACTTGTCGGTGATACGGCGCTTTAATGTCGGTCTATTCGCGATCAAATCTTAAAATAGACTAAGACCATTGAACTCAACAAGCTGACTGTCACGCTTTCCCACAGACGACATCAAATGTCGAGATTTATTCTCGCCACTAGTTATAGGGTAGTTCACCTATAAAGATTTATATGTAGGATAAGGGTATGCACGAGATCGAGAGACGATGGTAAGATAAGACGGCGATTTATACAGGTTCGGACCTCCTGGAGGATAATAACCCTATATCATGTGTTCTATGGTATTTGTATTGATATGTCTATATTAGAGATCTAGACGAGATGGTAAACCTAGACGATGATGTCTAGTTGTGTTTAATTATACGTGATGCTATCTGTTGCTATTGCTTCCCCTTGAAGGTGTCTCTGCCCCTCCTTACATATTCGGAGGACAAAGTTACATGACGGAGTCCTATTCGGTCTACTATACATATACAAGTATGAGTCTATCTCTATTTCCTTCTATGTGGTATCCTAGGTACATGTCATCGACAACATCAATCCTATGAAACGAGAAAAATATTAATTGACAATATAATATACGGATAAATAATTCATGTAGTTAACTTTAGTGTTGCACCTACTGTGAGCAGTCACTAGAATAAAGTTCCTGCATATACGCAATGGATCGAATAAATTTCATCTTGCGTGGAAATTTTCAGTCTCAAAAGTTATTTGTTTATTAAGAGTAATTGCAAAACAAAGATTAGGTTGTAAAGTCGCTAGCCTGCCACGGAAAAGCCATTGGTCTGTTCGTAAGTGTTTAGATCCTTATGCGAGCAAAATTGCCGTGCCGTTTGTAGCAGCTGTAGACATGTAGTTATACATGTACATAGCGCAGGAGACGAGTGACATGAAAGCATTTGGAATCAAGTTTCCTTGGAGATGGCAAGTGTAACACTGTAACAACCCATAAATTAGTGTAATCAAAATTCATAGTCAAATTCAAAATTTGGATCAAATTTGGATTTAATTGACGTGAGAATCTACACCAATTATTGGTTAAACGAATTTTTCTCTGCACATTTGTTTTGGGCCGCATTCCTTTTTCCCTGTCACGCTGGCCCACTTTCCCTTCCTCTCTCTGGATTAAAACCTGAAGCAGAATTGGCCCATTTGGCCCAGCCGGCGACCCCGCCTCCCTCTGTTTTTCCTCTCCATCGATCGCAGCCGCCAGGCGCCGGGGCACGGACGCCCAAACACACGTGGCAACATCCCAGCCGCCGCCGCTCCCAAAACCCTAGGTTGCCTCGCCTATAAGTAGCCCTAGCAGCCGCCACATCCCCATCCAAACCCTTCTCGCGCCACTAGGCTGGGGGAAAGCCCTAAGCCGCCACCTCTTCCTCGCCTCCCCGCCACCGGCGTGAAGCCACCGCAGGGATCGCCGCCGGTAAGCCGAGCTCCCCCTCTCTGCTTCGTTCTTCTTTGGCGCACCTCCCCATGTTGACCGCCTCGTGTTTTAGGCCAGGAAGGAGGAGGATTTGGAGAACCCCCAATCGTCACCGCATCGACCTCGCCGTCAAATTCTTCATCTCCGGTGAGCTTTTCTCCCTCTTTGGTTCTGTTCGGGTCTCTTCAACGTGTGTCGTTGCCTTCCACTTTGACCCTCTCCCCGTCGCTTCGCAGATCTTCTGGAACGGGGACTCAGATTGTCGCCGCGGTCACCACCAGCCAAAGCCAAGAGCCAAAGCCGTCGTCGCCGTTGTTTCCCGTTGAGCCGGCCACCTCGTCGTCGCTTTTCCCCTCAAACCGTCGCGGTAAGCCTCGCCGCACCTCCCCGAACCCTCTTCTCCCTTGGATTTCCGCTTTGCTGCAAGTTGTGCTGCCGCTGCTATACTGTGCGCGCGCGCCATGGACACCGGGTGTGAGCGCTTGTGCACTGGGCCACGCGAGCGTGCCGCTGGCCGCGCGAGCACGCTGGGCCGCGCGTGCGTGCTGGGCCGCGCAAGCGCGCTGTGCTGCTGGATGCTGCTTGGCCAAGGCCTTGCCTCGCGGGCCGAGTGATCAGGCCGTCTTCAAAGCTAGGCCAAGGCTGGCCTGGTGGCCTGTGTTGCACACGGGCTGAGCAGATCTGCGGGCCAGTAGTGCTTCTAGGGACAGGCTAAATTGTGGGAAGACCGAGCTTGGCCCGGGTTTTGGAGATTTGGCCCATAGGTAGTGGATCTGTTTATTTCCTAGTCTGTGGATTTGGTCTACGGTGGGTTGTTCCCTGTAAGCCAATGTCAAGTGAGCCCCACGAGTCAGTCTGTATCAGGATTGGAGGGAATATTCTCTGGAATATTTCCTAGGGATTTCCAGAAATTCATTTATCTCCTGTTTATCGTCCAAAATTCCTAGTAATTCCATTCTAGCTCCGTTTTCGATGATTCCAAATGCGTTAGTTTCGTAAACATGCCCTCATCACGTTAGCACTATCCATTAATTCGAATTCAGATAATTTCAACCCGAATTCGTTGTATTCGCTATGACTTACCCGTTTGATCCTGATTCGATGTACAGACCCACTGGAGCTACAGGAGTACGAGCAGGAGCGTTTCGAGGACCAGGACCCCACTTGGAACTCCGACTCTCAAGGCAAGTCGCTTCTTTGATCACTATTGTTTACCCAGTTTTTAAAACTGCATGATTTATTTGCAATCGTTTTGCATGCCAACTGTTTAAAATGTCGCTAGATTATACCCAAGCCATATCATGCTTACCTTTCCACAGTTAAGCCATAGGAATATTTTGCTACTATGATGATGCTTAGTATGCTTAGTCGCATAATTTCAAACTCTCACCTGGACACTATAAAGTGAATTGGTGTAAATGATTTAAAATATGCTTTGTGTGTGTGATTGCATATAACTCCACCCAAACCGATTTAGCGAGGGCGGGCGTAGGTGATACTAGGTGCCAGGGGGTAGATTGGGCAACCCCCATTGAGAGAGTGTCTGTGGCGGACACAGTTGTGTGGAGACTTGGGCTTTAGGTCTCCGTTGTGGTGCTGTTGTTGTGAGACTGGTTTGGAGGAGGAGGATTAGGAGAAGATGCCTGGCCCGGCTGCCGACCGTACTTGTGCTGTATGTCTCCCTGGCATTTCTTACACACCACATCGACCCTGTCTAGGCAGTGGCTGGATCCGGATACTTACGGAGGACTAGTGCTCTGGCCGTAGGCGTACGGGGGTAGTGTTAGTGGTGTCTGTAGGTTGCGACCCGGTTCTACGAGAGGGATATCCCACCTAATTAGTGGTAGGCCCGTCACTGCTTCAGGACCCTTAGTCTTGCGAAGCTCTAGGGGCTCAGTTCTGGAGAAGCGGAAGACACCAGTCCATGCTTGTGGATGGATTCTGTGTGTGCTATATTACTATACACCAGATATACTATATATCCACATCATGTGGGTACAGGTGTATATACTCTGCAAGGTTACTACTATCTATGTACATAGCCGCGTCCTCGGTAATGGACAACCGCCTTGTGAGCATCCATGAGATTTGTTTTACTACATCTTCCCCCTCTCTTGTTTTGCATCCGGCCCAGAGCTGTGGCCCAGTTGGGAGGATATTAGCTGGGATTAAAATTTGAACCTTGTTGGGACGTGTTAAATCCCAATGGGGCAAGACAATAAAACTTGATTTAAATGATTTGAAATTGTTTTAAAAGAAAAGGTTTGCCAACCTAGCTTTTCGCACTCAGCCTTAACCCCTCCTTGAAATACCTTGCATGCATAGCATAATTTGCTAGGATAGTACGACTCGTTGAGTACGGCACGTACTCGGGGTTGATCGACTTGTTGAGTACTCCATGTACTCAGGGCTGCTCCCCTTCACGCTTTCAGGGGATGGTGAAGCCAGCGAACCGGACTACAACTTCGACGACGTGGATGATGAGGAGTAGATCGGTCTCTCACCTACACTCGAGCTACTTGTGGAGATGGATCACCCATGAAGACTTTCGCTATAGATTTCGCTTCTGCCTACATTGTTTCGCTTTCGCTAGATGTCATGTTCATCTTCCTTGGCCTGTGAGCCATGATCTTGTACCCAGATGATGATGTTCATGTTATGGAGTTGTTACCATTTGGATCTATCTTATCTTTTTGTCTTGATCTTTTATGGTTTTATGATATTTGCTTGTGAATGGCTGTACAAGCTACCCTCCTGGGAGTGGCTAAGAGGTACAAACGGCTCGGTTTTGCCTTTTGGTAAAATCGGGTCGTCATAGGTGGTATCAGAGCCATACTTGACTCTAGTTACGAGACCCCTAGAAACAGACGTTAGTATAAGGATCAAATCTTGTCATCCTTTTAGTGTATAACTCCTTCATCATACCTTGGAATCTTCTGAACCTCTTTCATCTCAGAATCTTGCCTGCGAAGAAGCTGCTAAGATCAAGAAGAGCATTAGAGGGAAAGTTTTTGAGTTTATGCGTTAAGGTCTGCTAATATTAAAGGAGATGCATATAAGTCATTTGGCAACAAACTAACGGATTAGTGAGCGTAACAAAACAAATTTTGATGCCTTTTTTGGATGAGTTGATTCATGCAATTATTTTAGCTTCATGGAATTTCATACCTTGTTCAATAATGCAAGTATTATGATACTTTGGATCAACCAGTCTTTCTTATTAGAATTTCTGATGTAACAGATGCCACCAAGAAGGCCCAACCGCTCGAACGAGCGCTTCGAGGAAGCTGCTCGTGAGGAGGAGATCGCTCCGCCACCTCGTGGCCGGGGGCGTCGTGCCGCTCTGAGAGGCCGTGGCGGTGGCCGTGACACTCATGGCCGTGGTCGTGGCGAAGGAGGTTGCAGCTGAGCTGCTGGAGGCCGTGGCCGTGCTGGCGGTCGTGGCAGGGGCAGAGAGCATACTTCTGATGGCGATGAGTTCAAAGTTGAGGAGCCAGTAGAGGATGAGGTGCTACCTGCTGCTCCCAACTTCGCTGAGGTGATGGCTAGACAGACACAGCTGATACAGCACCTTGTGACCGCCACGACTGGTTGGCAGAACCAGCGTGGATGGGCTGGAGGATACGGGCTCCATCACTAGGGGCCTGGGGACCGCATGAGTGCTTTCATGCGTCTGAAGCCGCCAGAGTTCGATAGTTCTGATGATCCACTAATTGCAGACGGTTGGCTCAGAGAAATTGAGAAGAAGCTGGACTTACTGCAGTGTGATGACGCCGAGTGTGTGCGTCTCGCCACGCACCAGCTGGTGGGCACAGCTGGCGCTTGGTGGGATAGCTTCATTGCCGCACACGAGGATCCTGACAGTATTACTTGGGATCAGTTTGTGGAGGAGTTCTGCACCTTCCACATTCCCAAGGGTGCTATGGTCAGGAAGGCTGAGGAGTTCCGATCCTTGAAGCTTGGACAGATGTCTGTGTCAGAGTACACCAACAGGTTCACTCAGCTGAGTCGCTACGTCCCCATTGAGGTAGCAACTGAAGAGCAAAAGATGTACTGGTTTTCTCGAGGTTTGCACGTAGGTGAGAACTTTAAATTCTCACAATTTTACCAGTCGAGTCTGCTTAGTTGTATAATTTTAGATTCCTCATAATTTTTGAGGTTTGCACGTAGGCATGGGTGCACACCAGGTTGACTGTACCAGCCTGAAGCAGATGATCAATAAAGCAATGCTCCTGGAAACTGCTTACAAGAGAGTGCAAAAAGAAAGCGAAAGCAAAAAGAAGTCAGCAACTCAAGTGAACCATCCTGGAGGTCCCCAGCGACCACAGTTTAGTGGTCCTCCCGTCTCTCAGCCTCAGTTCGGACGGTCTTCTCAAAGACAGAGCTCCAGCTCCGCTCCCCGTTCATACACACAGTAGCCACCATCGCAGCAGTCTAGGTGGAGGTCACAGAGTAGCAGTGGGCAGTACTCCATTCGCTGCTACTCCTGTGGCAAAGATGGCCACAAGTCCTACCAGTGTCCTAACGCGGGCAAGGAGAACACCAACAGCCAGCTCAGCAACAGGAACAACAACACTTCTCAGAAGCCTCAACACCAGAGTGGTCACCGCCCAGTGCAGTCACTGACAAAGCCATCGGTTCCACATAGCGTGACCAGAAGCAGGGTGAACCATATCTCAGTTGAAGAAGCTCAGGGTGCACCGGACGTCATTCTTGTGAGTTCTTGGTGAATTCATGCATGGCTACTGTCTTATTTGATTCTGGCGCTACTCAGTCATTTATAGCCTCCAAGTTTGTGTCTAGGCTCGCTATACCAACCACCTTACTCAAAACTCCAAGAATTGCCTCATCTCCATTAGGCACCCACAAATGCCTTATAGGTTGTCGTAAGGTCCGCATTCTCATTACGGGTATCCAGTTTCTTGCTGATCTTATAGTGCTACCTTCTCGTGAGATTGATGTCATCTTGGGCATGGATTGGTTAGCCAAGAACAAAGGAGTCATATCCTGTGTTGATAGGGTAGTCTCTCTTGAGAACCACCTAGGTGTCAAAGTCAAGCTCTCCCCCAAAGCTTCAAAGCTTCCTCCCCAAATCTGCCACCTAGAAGAGTTGACCCTTGACCAGATTCCAGTGGTTTGTGAGTATCTAGAGGGTTTCCCTGAGGAATTGCCAGGACACCCGCCTAATCGTGATGTGGAGTTCATCATTGATCTTGTTTGTGGAACGACCCTAATTGCTAAGAGGCTGTATCGCATGTCCTCTGAAGAATTGGCAGAATTGAAGGTGCAATTGGATGAATTGCTTGAGAAGGGATTCATTCGCCCTAGTGCATCTCCATGGGGATCTCCGGTACTCTTTGTGAGGAAGAAAGATGGCACCATGAGGATGTGTCTGGACTATTGATCTCTCAATGAAGTGACTATCAAGAACAAGTACCCCTTGCCCAGAATTGATGACTTGTTTGATCAGTTGAAGGATGCTAAGTACTTCTCCTCAATTGATTTAAGATCGGGGTACTACCAGATGAAGATTCGTGAGTGTGATATACCTAATACGTCCTTTGTGATGAGGTATGGCTCGTATGAGTTCTTGGTTGTCTCTTTTAGGCTCACCAATGCCCCAGCTTATTTCATGAATATGATGAACAATGGCTGAATTGGACAAGTTTGTAGTGGTATTCATTGATGATATTCTTATCTACCCCAAGACAGCTGAAGAGCGTGAGCAATATTTAAGAGTTGTGCTTGAGAGACTCAAGGAACACCAATTTTATGCAAAATTCAGTAAGTGCAAGTTCTGGCTGGAAGAAGTGGCATTCTTAGGTCACATCATAACCGCTGATGGTGTTGCGGTAGATCTAGAAAAAGTCCGAGCAGTTGTTGAATGGACTACTCCAAGGAATGTAAAAGATGTGAGAACCTTCCTTCGGTTGGCAGGCTATTACCGCCGTTTCATTGAGAACTTCTCCAAGATAGCCAAGCCAATGACAGAACTCCTGCAAGATAATGTGGATTTCGAGTGGACTACAGCACGTGAGCGCAATTTTCAAGAATTGAAGATGAGATTGACCACCGCTCCTATTCTCACCTTGCCTGACATTAATCAAGACTTTGAAGTGTATTGTGATGCCTCAACACAAGGTCTTGGCTGTGTTCTCATGCAGAATAAGAAGGTAGGGGCATATGCATCAAGGCAATTGAAGAAGCATGAACAGAATTATCCTACTCATGATCTCGAGCTGGCAACGGTGGTACATGCATTGAAGATTTGGAGGCACTATTTCATTAGCAACCGTTGTGAAATCTAGGACTATGACAGAATTGAACATGAGACAACGGAGATGGTTGGAATTGATCAAGGACTATGATATTGGTGTGAACTATCATCCTGGCAAAGCAAATGCTGTGGCCGATGCATTGAGTCGCAAGTCCTATTGCACTAGTCTCATGGTGAGTCAACCCCCAATCTTTGAGGATATGATGGATGCAGGAATAGAGCTGATTCCTGAGGGCTATCATAATGAACTCATAGTGAAGCCTCTCTTGAGTGACAGAATAAAGCATGCACAGAAGGAGGATGTAGAAATAAAGGAAATCTTGGAAAAAATGAAGAGGAATGCCGCACCTGACTTTAGAGTGGATGAGCATGGAACCCTATGGTTCAAGAATCACTTGTGTGTGCCAAGGGTCAAGGAAATTCATCGAACCATCTTGCGGGAAGCTCATGAGTCCAGATATTCCATTCACCCTGGCAACACCAAGATGTACCAAGATCTCAGGATGATATTCTGGTGGAGGGGTATGAAAAGGGATGTTGCTGGATATGTGGCTCGTTGTGACATTTGTAGAAGAGTCAAGGCAGAACATCAAAAGCCAGCTGGTTTGCTCAAGCCAATCACCATACCCGTGTGGAAGTGGGAAAACATCAGCATGGACTTTATCAACGGTCTGCCCCTCACACCTCACTCTCATAACTCCATTCTGGTGGTAGTTGATTGATTCACCAAGGGTGCTCGCTTCATTCCTGTCAGAACAGACTACCCTATGAGCAAGTTGGCTAGGCTTTATATTGATCACATCTTGAGACTACATGGAGCTCCGGTGTCCATAATCTCTGACAGAGGCCCATAGTTTGTCTCATAGTTCTAGAAGAGCTTGCATGCCGCCATGGGCACCAAACTTGATTACAGCACAGCTTATCACCCTCAGACGGATGGTCAGATGGAGAGAGTGAATCAGATTCTGGAGGACATGTTGAGAGCATGTGCACTCACTTATAGGAAGAATTGGGAAGATAGCCTCTCTTATGCAGAATTCTGCTACAACAACAGCTATCAAGAAAGCATTGGAATGTCTCCTAATGAGTCACTCTATGGTAGAAAGTGTAGGACCCATCTCATGTGGTCAGAAGTAGGAGAGCGAGCATTCTTTGGTCCAGATATGATCAAGGCTACGAAAGAGCATGTGGAGAAAGTGAGAGAACACCTCAAGATTACCCAGAGTAGGCAGAAGAGCTATGCAGACAAAAGGAGACCGCTAGAATTCAAAGTGGGAGACTATGTGTACCTCAAGGTTTCTCCTCTTCGAGGTACTCGTAGGTTCCATGTTCATGGGAAGCTTGCACCTAGATATGTTGGGCCATTTCCCATTGTGCAGAGAATTGGAGAGCTTGCCTACAAGCTGGATCTGCCATCTCACTTGGCGGGAGTGCATAATGTGTTCCATGTATCTCAACTCAAGAAATGCTTGGAAGTGCTGACCAAGGTTGTGGCACCGCGTGCTTTGGACATTCAGGAGAACTTGGAAAACCTAGAATACCCCGTCAAGATCATCAGGGAAGACTACAAGGAGACAAGGAACTCAAAGGTCAAGTATTGCAAGGTTCTATGGAGCAACCACACTGAGCGAGAGGCAACTTGGGAAAAAGAAGAGAATCTCAAGAAGGAATTTCCTCATATGTTAGTAGCGCAGGATTGAAGTCTTGAGGACGAGATTCCTGTAAGGGGGGAGGTCTGTAACAACCCATAAATTAGTGCAATCAAAATCCATAGTCAAATTGTAAATTTGGATCATATTTGGATTTAATTGACATGAGAATCTACACCAATTATTGGTTAAACGAATTTTTCTCTACACATTTGTTTTGGGCCGCATTCCTTTTTCCCTGTCATGCTGACCCACTTTCCCTTCCTCTCTCTGGATTAAAATCTGAAGCAGAATCGGCCCATTTGGCCTAGCGGCGACCCCGCCTCCCTCTGTTTTTCCTCTCCATCGATCACAGCCGCCAGGTGCCAGGGAACGGACCCCCAAACACACGTGGCAACATCCCAGCCGCCACCGCTCCCAAAACCCTAGGTTGCCTCACTTATAAGTAGCCCTTGCAGCCACCGCATCCCCCTCCAAACCCTTCTCACGCCGCTAGGCTGGGGGAAAGCCCTAAGCCGCCACCTCTTCCTTGCCTCCCCGCCACCAGCGTGAAGCCACCGCAGGGATCACCACCGGTAAGCCGAGCTCCCCCTCTCTGCTTCGTTCTTCTTTGGCGCACCTCCCCATGTTGACCACCTCGTGTTTTAGGCCGGGAAGGAGGAGGATTTGGAGAACCTCCAATCACCGCCGCATCGACCTCGCCGTCAAATTCTTCTTCTCCGGTGAGCTTTTCTCCCTCTTTGGTTCCGTTCGGGTCTCTTCAACGTGTGTCGTTGCCTTCCACTTTGACCCTCTTCCCGTCGCTTCGTAGATCTTCTAGAACGGGGACTCGGATTGTCGCCGCGGTCACCACTAGCCGGAGCCAAGGGCCGAAGCCGTCGTCGCCGTTGTTTCCCGTTGAGCCGGCCACCTCGTCGTCGCTTTTCCCCTCAAACCGTCGCGGTAAGCCTCACCGCACCTCCCCGAACCCTCTTCTCCCTTGGATTTCCGCTTTGCTGCAAGTTGTGCTGCCGCTGCTATGCTGTGCGCGCGCGCCATGGACACTGGGTGTGAGCGCTTATGCGCTAGGCCACATGAGCGTGCCGCGCGAGCACGCTGGGCCGCGTGTGCGTGCTAGGCCGCGTAAGCACGCTGCGCTGCTGGATGCTGCTTGGCCAAGGCCTTGCCTCACGGGCCGAGTGGTCGGGCCGTCTTCGGAGCTAGGACAAGGCTGGCCTAGTGGCCTATGTTGCACACGGGCTGAACAGATCTGCGGGCCAGTAGTGCTTCTAGGGCCAGGCTGAATTGTGGGAAGACCGAGCTTGGCCTAGGTTTTAAAAATTTGGCCCATAGGTAGTGGATCTGTTTATTTCCTAGTATGTGGATTTGGTCTACGGTGGGTTGTTCCCTGTAAGCCAATGTCAAGTGGGCCCCACGAGTCAGTCTGTATCAGAATTGGAGGGAATATTCTCTGAAATATTCCCTGGGCATTTTCAGAAATTCATTTATCTCCTATTTATCGTCCAAAATTCCTAGTAATTCCATTCTAGCTCTGTTTTCGATGATTCCAAATGCGTTAGTTTCGTAAAAATGCCCTCGTCACGTTAGCACTGTCCATTAATTCGAATTAGGATATTTGTAGGTTCGTAATTTAATTTCGACACAAATTCGTTGTATTCGCTGTGACTTACCCGTTTGATCCCGATTCGATGTACAGACCCACCGGAGCTACAGGAGTACGAGTAGGAGCGTTTTGAGGATCAGGACCCCACTTGGAACCCCGACTCTCAAGGCAAGTCGCTTTTTTTATCACTATTGTTTACCTAGTTTTTAAAACTGCATGATTTGTTTGCAACCGTTTTGCATGCCAACTGTTTAAAATGTCGCTAGATCACATCTAAGCCATATCATGCTTACCTTTCCACAGTTAAGCCATAGGAATGTTTTGCTACTATGACGATGCTTAATCGCATAATTTCAAACTCTCATCTGGACACTATAAAATGAATTGGTGTAAATGATTTAAAATATGCTCTGTGTGTGTGATTGCAAATAACTCCACCAAAACCGATTTAGCGGGGGCCGACATAGGTGATACTAGGTGCCAGGGAGTAGATTGGGCAACCTCCATTGGGAGAGTGTCTATGGCGGACACAATTGTGTGGAGACTTGGGCTTTAGGTGTCCGTTGTGGTGCTGTTGTTGTGAGGCTGGTTTGGAGGAGGAGGATGAGGAGGAGATGCCTGCCCCGGCTGCCGACCGTACTTGTGCCGTATGTCTTCCTGGCATTTCTTACACACCATATCGACCCTGTCTGGGCTGTGTCTGGATCTGGATACTTGCGGAGGACTGGTGCTCTAGCCGTAGGCGTACGGGGTAGTGTTAGTGGTGTCGATCCATATTAGTGGTATTCAAGCTCCAATTTGATCTCTTCCCTGAAATTTCTTCTTTGACATTTCTCTCCATTTGATGTGATTTCTTCCATATGTTCCACATGCACTGTGAACAATAAATCACGAGTATGCGCACGACAGGGAAGGAGATGACCAGAGTTGAGGAAGAAGCCCGCTGTTTGCAACACATGTAGCGCCCTCATTGCTAACCTTTTTTTTTTTTTGTTGCTCGTGGCGTGCTCGTCGTGATGTTTTTCCTCAAAGGGGGAGGACGGGGCGCGTGGTACATGGCAGTTGACACAATGTGCTACGGGGAGTGTGGCGTGCCTCCAGAATGGCAGTGGCCAGTGAGGCATGTGGTGGCAGTACAACCATCGATGAGCAACGATATTGTTCGCGGCCACAGACCAGGAACTCAGGTCGAAAAATTGATAGGGATAGGGCAGGACCATCCTTTTATTCTTGAGTTTAGGCATAGTACTTTACAGCTATTAATGAAGAGCCATGAACAATATTATTGTAAGTTACATTCGCGACGTCATAGAGGACGGGACTTTAAACATCTAAATAGAGTAGAAGAGATTGAACATCTTTTAAGACAGAACTAGTGTTAGAATATGTCATTACGTAGTGTTTTGAACATTATATACATTGTATTATATTAAATTTAAAACTTACTATCAATATATGTCTAAAGTTACCCGTGATTAAAAAATCCAAATAGTATACTTCTCATGTATAAATAAAATGAACGTTTGTATTAGCCAGAATTATAAAAATACAAAAATTTGTTTATTAAACTCATATGGAACAATTATTTTCTTTTTTCTCTCACGCCGTATCAACACACGGACGTTTTGCTAATATATGCATAGAAAGAAAGTTTTACAATCAATACCTACCTTTGGTAGAAACTTTGTTGGAGCTTCTTCAGATTGACTCCAACAATGTGTTGCATTTTGGAGAGGCAAAATATGTTTTGCATCGTGTGCACAGTTCAGTGAAGCGAAGGCAAAAGATGCGGTCTCCAATAGATGAGAGGCAAAACGCGAGCGTCGCCGCCTCTGCCTTCCCTAACGCGTCGCTGCGCCAGCGCCGCCCTAAAAGGACCGAGTGACCGAGAGGGAGGAGGTTGAATATGTACCAAATTCACCAATTTCTAAAGTCGATCACTCAAATAACTCCTATAACAATTCTAGTGGTGATCACACTAACACGATAATGATCTTATGAAAGAAATAATGACCTAAGCATATTAGTGTATCACACACGGGGCAATATAACTCCTATGCAAACTAGTTAAGTAGATACGTGGAAGCAAACAACACGCTAGCAAAGGAACCTACTCATGCAATGCTATAAGATAATGAATTAGAGCACATAACATAAGTAGTACGATACATACAAGGATGATCAATCAAGCCAAACCAACTCCTATACATGTAAAAGGATCGAGTGACCGAGAGGGGGGATGAATTGGGAACTCAAACTATGTACCTAATTTGTCAATTACTTAAACTGACCACTCAAACAACTCCTACACGATTCTAGTGATGATCACACTAGCATGATAAAGAACCTATGAAAGGAACAACAACCTAAGCATACTAGTGAATCACACAAAGTAATACAACTCCTATGCAAGTTAGTAATAAAGACACACGGAAGCACACAACAAGCTAGCAAAGGAGCCTACTCATGCAAAGCTACCAGATCATCAAGTACAAGATAAGCACACAAGCATGAGTAGCACAATACATACTAGGGTGATCAATCAAGCCAAAACAACTCCTACACATGCTAATGATCAAGTGAAAGCTAAGCACAACTAGCAAGTAGAGAAACCTATTCATGTAAGTCTATAAAGTAATCAACTAGAGCAAGGTAAGTACACAAGCATGAATAGCACGGTATGTAAATACGGAAAGTAATAGATCAAAGTAAGGAGTAGAGTAAGAGATGATTTATGATTTTTTTCCCGATGTCTCAGAAGGATAGCGTTTTTCCGTACTCCTCATTGGATCACTCCCACCGGAGTACCGGTCTCTCCCGTCACCAATGTGGATTTCTCATCCACGAGCCCACAATCACTCCCGGAGTGAAGACACGATCGCTTCACCGCTGCCACCAAGGCACAAGCTCGCCTTTCTTGAGAACTTGCCGGACTCCCCGAGCCGATACGGGTGCTCACTAGTGATGCCTCTTTCACCGATGGACTCAAACCGTGTATAAACGTGTGACAGCCTTCAAAACCGATCATGATAGGCTCGATCACTGAGACCTAACCGGTCTAGGTCTCACCATAGATCAAGAGGAACAACCTAGATCACACCCTCAAGTACATCCCTAGCCCTAGATGTGTATAGATACTCTTGTTACTCTCACTAGCACTCTCAAGATATGCAATATCTCCTCCTAGTACTCTCCTTTTTTCCTCTTGGCTCTCACCAAATGCTCCAAGTAATTCCACTGGCCAAGAGAGATCTCCAAGACCCTAACAATGAAGTTATATAGGCTTCTAACCTCCAACTAGTCGTTGCTCCATGAAATCAGCTTTCTGGGCGTACTGACCAGACTGTTCGGTCACTGCCTGATCGGATCGTCCGGTCACTGCAGATCCAATTCCAACGGCTCTGCCCACTGCTGATCCTCGTACTGACCGGACCGTCTAGTTAGATTTTCTCTCACCATTCCAGAGAGCATCATTTTCTGCGCCCTTCTGTCCCGAGCTACCTCCATATAGACCGGACCATCCGGTCTCTACAGGTCTTCGCGCTGATAGATTTCCTCACAGACTTCTCTCTGGTCTCCTAGTGACAATACAGTCTGGTCTCCTCTGACCCCTCTGTCCGGACACTATATCCAGAAGCTGAAACTCCTTGTTCTCGCTTGGCTTTATTTTCTGGCTTCTTCGAACAGCTCCTTAGCTTCTCCACTTTCACCTAGTGCCTATGATTTCACTGAGCATCCATGCACATTAACGACTAGTCATGTTTTAAGAGACATGACCTAAACCACCTTGATAGTCTGGTTTTTCCTATAGACTCAAAGCCCTAAAAACTAGACAAGTATTCCAAACACTTGCTCCATAGCTTGTCCTTAGCCTTGATCCATCTTCATCAACCCTTGGACTCCATCAAGCTCATCAAGCCTCCATTCATATGGTCATTATCATCTATTTCCAAGGCAATCGTCTATAATTATCATAGAGTAGAAAAGGTTTTCTACACGCACAACACTCGCGTAGGCATTAGTCACATTTCATGTTTGTCATTTATCACCAAAATATTCCTACCTTGGGGTGACCTTAATGATCATGATCCTTATAGCATGCTAGTACTCAAATGCGGAAGCTAAATACTACTAGCAAGTAAACAAGTCTATTCGTGCAAGTCTATAAGGTAATCAACTAGAGTAAGGTAAACACACAAGCATGAATAGCACCGTATATAAATGCGAAATGTAATGCATCAAAGTAAGGAGTAGAGTAAGAGATGGCTCATGATTTTTTTTCGAAGTCTCGGAAGGATAGCACCTTCCCCTACTTCTTGTTGGACCACTCCCATCGGAGTACCGGTCCCTCTCGCCACCAAGTGGAGTTCTCGCACACGAGCCCGCAATCATTCCCGGAGTGAAGACCAGTTGCGTCACCGCTGCCACCAAGGCCCAAGCTCGCCTCCCTCGAGAACTTGCCGGACTCCCCGTGCTGAAACGGGCACCCACTAGCAATGCCCCTTTTAACGGCAGGCTCAAACCGTGTACAAATATGTGATGACCTTCACAACCAATCACGATAGGTTCGATCACCGACACCTAACCGGTCTAGGTCTCACCATAGACCAAGAGTGACAACCTAGATCACACCCTCAAGGACACTGTAAGGATCATGACTATTGAGGTCACCCCAAGGTATGAATATTTTGGTGATGAATGACAAACATGAAATGTGACTAATATCTACACGAGTGTTGTTCGTGTAGGAAATCTTTTCTACTCCATGATGATTGATGATGGCGGCCTTGGTGATGGATGACAATGACTACATGCATGGAGGCTTCTGAGCTTGATGGAGTCCAAGGGTTGATGGAGATGGATCAAAACTAAGGACAAGCTATGGAGCAAGTATTGGAAACACTTGTCTAGTTGTTAGGGTTTTTGAGTTCATAGGAAAAACCGGACTATCAAACAGGTCTAGGTCATTTCTCTTAGATCATGTCTAGTCGGTGATGTGCAAGGTTGCTCGGTGAAATCACAGGCACTTGGTGACAGTGGAGAAGCCAAGGAGCTGTTCGGAGAAGCTGGGAAACGAAGTCAAGCGAGGATGAGGAGTTTCAGCTTCTGGACGTAGTGACCGGACAGAGGGGTTAGTGAAGACCGGCATGTACGGTCACTAGGAGAACAGGGATTCCAGAGAGAGGACACAACAAGGAAACTGCCAGAGTTGAAGTCTGTAGAGATCGGACGGTCCGGTTTGTACAAGTCGACTCTGGGCAGCGAGGAAGCGACTCTGGAAATATTTCTTTAATGGAGAGAGAAACAGAGCGGACGGTCCGGTCAGCTGATCGTACGGCCTGGTCAGTAGGAGTCAGCAGAGGGGCAGAGCCGTTGGAGCTGAACATTGTAGTGACCGGATGGTTCGGTCACTGCCTGACTGGACCGTCCGGTCAGTATGCCCAGAAAGCTGATCTCGTGGAGCAACGACTAGTTTGAGGTTGAAAGCCTATATAATTTTGTTGCTGGGGTCTTGGTGACCACTCTTGGCCAGTGGAATTGCTTGTAGCATTTGGTGAGAGCCAAGAGGCAAAGTGAAGAGCACTAGAAGAAGATATTGCATATCTTGTGAGTGCTAGTGAGAGTAACAAGGAGTGATCTTACACATCTAAGGCTAGGTGTCCTTGATGGTGTGATCTAGGTTGTTACTCTTGGTCTATGGTGAGACCTAGACCGGTTAGGTGTCGATGATTGAGCCTATCATGATTGGTTGTGAAGACCGTCACACGTTTGTACATGGTTTGAGCCCGCCGATGAAAGGGGCATCGCTAGTGAGCGTCCGTGTCGGTTCGGGGAGTCCGGCAAGTTCTCGAGGGAAGCGAGCTTGTGCCTTGGTTGCAGTGATGACGCGCACCATGTCTTCACTCTGGGAGTGATTGCGGGCTCGTGGGCGAGAACTCCACGTGGTGGCGGGAGGGACCGGGACTCCGGCGGGAGTGGTCCAACGAGAAGTAGAGGAAGGCGTCATCCTTCCGAGACCTCGGAAAAAAAAAAATCATGAGCCATCTAAATAACCTTTGGACATCATCAAGCCTTCATGCTTGTGATCACTGTCATTCATCGCCAAGGCAATCATCTACAATCATCATATAGTAGAAAATATTTCTTACACGCACAACACTCGTGTAGACATTAGTCATATTTAATGTTTGTCATTCATCATCAAAACATTCATACCTTAGGTTGATCTCAATGGTCATGATCCTTACACGCCCCCGTGCTTTACCGCCTCCGCTGTACCTGGCCCCACCCGCCGCTGCGCCCTCCCGTCCACGCGTGGTCACCGAGCTTCGCCCGCGCCATCGCCTAGCAGGAGGACAGCTCCAGCTCCATCGTACCGTGCGCAACTCCAACGCCTCCACCTCCGCCTCTGTCTCCGTGAGCACCGCCCTCTCGTGCATCCGCCTCCGCGCTCGCTTCGTCTCCCGCGTGGCCGAGCAAATGCATCGGAGGAGAGAGGGATTTTAATTTTGACTTCTCTCTCTCCTCCGATGCAAAATAGCTCATCAGTTACCTTTAGTTGTTAGGATTGTTTTAACCATGTACAGTAGTATCTAGAGAGGCAAAAATGTATTTGGTTGTTGTTGTTGAAGTCAGTCTGCGAGTCGGAAGAGTCAAAGAAACATCGGCCGAATTTTTTTCTGTTTGCGAATAAACATTGCCCGATTGACCATCCCCTTCCCAAATTGCCGATATAAGCCAGCAAACCCCGAGACAACGGGGTCGGTGGCCCCCTCGTTCAGCCGTGCTCAAAGCCGCAAACCGCAAACGCGGCGAGTGAGGAAAAAGAAAAGGGATAAAACAGAAACCGTTCCGCTTCTTCGATCCGAACCTTCTCGCCTCCCTCCCTCCCTCCGTCTGCGCCCTAACCCTCCCCCTCCGTCCGCGCCCTAACCCTCCCTCACCGCCGCCGCCGATCCCCGCCGCTTGACGAAGATGGACGACAGCTGTGCGGTGTGCGCCGATACGCTGGAGTGGGTGGCCTACGGGCCGTGCGGGCACCGTGAGGTGTGTTCCACCTGCGTCGTCCGCCTCCGCTTCGTGATGAATGACAAGAACTGCTGCATCTGCAAGACCCTCTGCCCCGCCGTCTTCATCACCAAGGTTCGTCCACCCTGGGGTTTGCTCTCTCCAACCTTGACTTTACGGGTTCCTCATCTGTAGCGTGGGCGCGGCGGTGGATCTTGGGGGTCTAGGGTTTCGGTTGGGTTGGGTTTGCGAGATCGGTTCCTATTACAGGAATTATATGACAGATGAGGCTCTTGTGGTGCCATCAGAATTGTGAATTAGTTCGATGATATGCGGGTTTCGATGTCGTATTGATTCTTGTGAATTGTGGCCACCCTTGGAATTAGTACTAGTCTGGGCAGTTAGTGATTTGAACTTTTCTTTTTCACTGTGGAGAATAAAACTATACATCTTTATAGTTCAGTCTATCAGATAATTTGGTGTGGCAAGCAATGAAGTATTTTTGATATTGTTCGGATAGTACCAGTATTGAGTACAATGTCTTGATTAGGGCACATAATACTTTCATTGTGATGAATTTCACGCGTCACTGGACTCTTGTTACAACAGTTGTCGTTCCCTATCATATCTGTTCCTAGAAGTGAATAGGTAAAATATATACTGTATAATCTGGACTTATCATTTTATAAATATGTTGATTTGCTAGGATATTTTAAGTGATTTAGAGATGTTTTGTCAGAAGAAAACAATTTTTTAATTATCTTCCGGTTTAACAGGCCCTGGGTGATTATACGAGAGTGGTCACTGATTTCTCTGTGTTCCCTACTGGGGCAAATGAGGGAAGGGCAGGGGATTTCTGGTACCATGAGGATACACAGGCATATTTTGATGATGAAGATCACTACAGGATGATACGAGCAATGTGCCGGCTTTCTTGTAGTGTCTGTGACAATGCAGAGGATCAGGCTGCTCTTGCTGCTCAGCCAAGGCGCCGAAGCAGGTTCAAGAGCATCGAACAATTGAAGGGACATTTGTATCATCAGCATAGGTTGTATATGTGCAATCTTTGCTTGGAGGGGAGGAAGGTGAAATTCATGGCCACCGCATTTCTTTTTAGTTATTACAAATCATGTTAATTGTTATGTAATCATCCCTTGTTTAGTTTATTTCACCAGACTATAGCTTGAAACGTTAGACAATGTTTGGAAATTATCTAGCAGATTAACCTTTTATCCAATGGTTTGTGCATTATGTTCTATGTGGCCCCTTCAATGTGTATGTGCAATTCAGTGTACAAGTAAGAATTTTTGTGCTAGATAAATAGTCGTTTAACTGGGCTGCTAATATTTGTCATTAGTACCTATGCTGTATGTATCTAATCCACTGTCATGTCTAGGTGAAAGTTATGCCTTTAGTATTGTTTGGTGTAATGAGCTAGCACCGCTAAATTAAATTTGTTTTGAGGGGTTAGTACAGCATTACATGTAATTTAATTGTTGTTAGTACAGCATTACAGTGGATTGTTGTTAGTACAGGGGTTAGTACAGCATTACATCATTTATAGTTTTTGGTGTAATGAGCTACCACCACTAAATTAAAGTTGTTATGGAGGGGTCATGTCTAGCTTGTAATGAGCTAGCACCACTAGAAGTTAAAAACTAGGTATGTCCACCTCCATTTGTGTTATCAGGTCTTGGGTCAAGAAATGGTATAATGCTGTTATTAGCTATATTACCTGGTCTTAGTTTCTTAATCTTCGTATATATTCAGTTAAATATCTTTTGTCCTGTCTATGTGTGCACATGCTACCTGCATTTATGATGTGTTGCTTTGGTCACCCGCTCATATGAACATAAAATTCTGCCTTACAGCTGCCTTTGTTTAGGTGTATATTCTTAATAGTCGATTGCTTGAAATATTGTGTACTTGGTAGCATAAGTTCGAAACTTACATTTCGTGGTATTGTGTTTTAATGTTCTTGTTTTATTTTTCTTGGTTGGTGAATCCTTGATAATTTTAAAACGGTTGTTAGGTGTTGTCACACAGTATTCTTTTAATGTCGGAACTACATTCTGTCACTATTATTTCTGGTTTGTTTGAGATGTTTCTGGGTATCCTAATGTTTTTGCAATACAAGTTGCAACCATAAATGAAGGAACACTGTTGTAAGTCCTAATCCTGTTTGATTACCAGTTTGCTAACCTCTAATGAAATCTTTTTGTTATGTACATTTTAGCATAATTTCAGTAGATTTAATGAATTTACATTTTACCGATTGCAACTATAAATGATTGCCAGTTATCGTTCTCTATATTTCAATATTGCATGTATCTTGCAGCATCTTTTTGACTTATAATCATACTCTAAATTTTACCCTGACCATAGAGTCAAATATAATACTGGCAAAGATACTAAATATTTTTTGACATGATTATTTCTTGATATTGTGTTGGGCAGGTGTTCATTTGTGAACAGAAGCTTTATTTGAGGCTACAGTTAAATCAGCATATGAAAACGGGTGACTCTGAGGTGGATGGTTCTGAGGTAGAGCGTAGTGGTTTTTCCGGGCACCCTACGTGTCAGTTTTGCAAAACCCCATTTTATGGAGATAATGAGCTTTACACGCATATGTCCAGAGATCACTATTCTTGCCACATATGCCAAAGGTATTGTGCAACCTTCATCCTTGATAGCATAGCTAACAATATACAATGTGTTTGACACTCTATATGTACAGACAGCATCCTGGGCAGTATGACTATTTTCGGAACTATGATGACCTAGAGGTATGTTGCACCATATTGATCTGTTTAGGCCTCCCATCTCTCGTATTATGTTAGAAATTGGCTTCGCCGAATTGTGCCGCTGCTCACTGCTAGACTGCATAATACATTTTCTTTTTTATTCCACTCAGCTGCATTTCCGGGAAGATCATTTCCTCTGTGAGGATGAAGCTTGTTTGGCAAAGAAGTTTGTTGTCTTCCAGAGTGAAGCAGAAATCAAGGCAAGTTTTAGTTCTAAGTTGTTGATTTACTTACACTTGTAGTTCTAAGTTGTTGATTTACTTGCATTTCTGTTCTTGCTGACTGACCTATATGTTTCAACAGAGGCATAATGCTATGGAGCATGGTGGGAAAATGACTCGTGCTCAGAGGAATGCTGCACTACAGGTGTCTAGTTGGTTCCTTTTGGATTTTTATGTTGTTTTGTAGTTTACCTTGCCATAACTATCTTATTGGCAAAAGTCATTATAATATTATCAACATATTCAGTTTTAATATCTTCTAATTTGTCGTTTTCAGATACCTACCAGTTTCATATATCGCAGAAATGAGGAAGATCAACGGCGTGGCAGAGGTAGGGGACGTAATGCTCATCGTGATGGATCTGATGGCCATGTCTCATCATCTGGGCAGAATGGTAGTGCAACCATGAATGGCCCTGTTGGTCGAGTTGATAATGTCATAGGGTCCGTACTGGGTAGTTCTGGGCGAGCAGAAACTGGACAGAGTTCAAGGAATGGACAGATGTTTGAACAGTTGTCGTTTCCTCCACTTTCGGACCCAGATATTCCTGACGCTAGAGTTGACTCTGTTCCTGAGGAAACATCATTTCCTCCTCTTTCGGAGCAGCAATCAAGGTATGCTCTGGCCCTCAATCAGAGTGCAAGGGGTGCTGCTAGACTTGGGGATGATTCTCTGTTCCCTCCTTTACCTGGGTCTAGTAACAACAGGGTTGGAGCTTCAACACGACAGGGGCTACAAAGTCTAGCCAAGAGCACACTTGCAGCAAAGCTTCAACAGAAAGGCATGGTGAAAGTACTTCATACTGCTCGACCGCGTCCCTCTGAAAATCCTGAACTGCTCCCTTCTGTTTCAAGTTCCACCCAGACATGGCCGACACCTGATCAGGGACTGCTTCTGTCTGGTTCTTCTCAGCTTAGAATTGGAACTCAACCAGCAAGAGAGAATGGATTTATGCCAGCTGTCTCCAGTAATTCAGCATGGAATCCTGGAGGTCCAAACAAGATGAAGCACTCTGTTTCTACACCTAATCTTGTGTCTGGTAGCTCCTCTAGCCAAGCACCATCGAGTGCCACTCTCGGTGTCAAGAAAATCCCAGGACCAACCCAAACTAGCCAAACTTTGCCTGTTGCAGAAGATGTTCGTGCTGCAAATAGATCTCTGGTGGAAAGAATGCGTGCTGCTTTAGGAATGGATGAGGATAGGTACTCTGCCTTTAAAGAGATTGCTGGTGAATACCGTAAAGGACTCATAGGTACTTCAGAGTATCTTTCATATGTTGAGCAGTTTGGACTTGGGAACCTTGTTCCTGAGATGGCAATGCTGTTACCTGATCCTCAGAAGCAGAGGGAACTAACTGATGCTTATTATACTAACATACGGTTCAGAAGCATCCAAGAAAATGGTGGAGGTGGAAGTAGCTCGAAAGAAGGCAACCGTAAAAAGAAGGGGAAGGGGAAAGCTCCTGATATTACAGGAAGTAATGCTGAAGACGTGAAAGATGCAGTAGCAGATAACTTTCTAGACAGTGTAAGGAGGCTTCAATCAAACCAGAGGGCTCAGGAAGTAGAGGCTGAGGTGCTGTCAAAGGATGGGTATCGACCTTCCAAGGCAATCCAACTATCAGCAGGAAGTTCATCCAGTACAGAAGGGAGTCTAAACAGTGATACGGTTATTAGGACATCTGGTGCAAAGGATAATGCGAGCAATGGAGGAAATAGCAGTGGTAACAACAGTAAACAACCAAAGAAGACATCAAAGTTCCTCAGAGCTCGTTTAGGTGATAACTCACTAGCTACGCTTGACTTGAGTCGTCCTAGTGCAAGTCCTGAACGACCAGAAAGGGAATCACAAGGCCTGCAGCTGGGATTGCCTGTGCGTGGTGCTTGGAAGAATGGTGGGGGGCAGAAACTCTTCTCAAGCAATGGAAGGAAGTAGTCATTTTGCACCTTGCGGTTAGATGTGTCCATATAGCTGGTCAACAGCACAAGTTAATCATGCTGCCAGTTACGCACATTTTGTTGCCAGTGGTCGTTGAAGACCACTGTTTTATTATGGTTCATTTTCTTCTGAATTTCAGGGAAAACCTGAAGATAGGGTGAAACCGTAAATTGTCATGGTGGTAATATCAATGTTGGCCGTTAATATCTTGAGCCAACGATTTATATCATGAATCCTTTGCACCAGAAGTGGATTCTGTGTTTTGTGGCTAGTTTGATTTATTTTCATTTTGTCACTTAGATTTCAGGCTGAAGATTGACGTTTGACAGACATGCACTTATATTTACTTCATGTCATGTTAAGCAACAAATCCAAAGATGGTGTTTCTGTGCTGTGGCATGTGTGCCCGTCTGTTGAGATTTTTAAGCATTTCGTTCCCGCTACTCCAAGTTAACTTTTATTTTATTTTTATGATTCCGTATAGCTTCTCGCTGGATCTAGTCGGGCTAGAGACGTGCAGGCAACCGGAGCGAGGAGCAAGGACTCAGCACTCGGCCATTGAGACGGCATTCACCGTCTGGTCACCCCCTCCTCACTGACAGTGGGCCTTGTGCTTCATCCTCAACCTCAAGGTGCTCGAGCCCGCATCGTCGCGGGCGAGCCACCGGAGTCGAGGGAGGCGGTGAAGACTGGGCGTCACACGTCGACGGGTTAGTGTGGCAATGATGGTGGAGGTGTCGTCGGGTCGGGGGAGGCGGTGGAGCTGGGGGCAAAAGCGCGAGGAGAAAGACGAGAGGGTATGGGGACGTTGTCTTTTGTTCGGTCAACTTGCAGCGACGAACCCTTGGATGTGGTTGACCTGGAAATTGAAAGTCCAAACAGGCCCTACGTGTTGGGTGAGGTTATCTGGAAATTCAGGTCGACCCCGTCCGTTGTCAGTGTTATGAATTCTTGTGATGGATTATTGACTAATTATATTAGTGTACTAGAATTATAGTATAAACATATCATTAATGTGAAGAAAAAGATTACTTGGTCTATACTCTTTTCTCTATTATAAATTATACACATCATCGTGAATAAAGAAGACAGTTTATTATTTCTCTATAATTATACTCTTTACATGTTATCATGCACGCTCAACCACTGACCACCATAGAACCGGAGAGGATTTCGTTCTTCTCGGGAAGTATAGGAAGCACTGCCAATAGCTACGCAGAGAGAGAAAGAAGTCTCGGGAATCAAGAACAACTCTGATTAACTACCGCTAATCGGCAACATCAGAGAGCGGCCACCGTCCGCCCAGCCTCATCGACAAAGCACGAAGAGGATTAGAAATCCAATCCACCATCAACAAGGACCTTTTTGTTGTTGACCACATCGTTTCTTCTACAACGGCAAGTCCGAACAGAAGAAAGAAAAGGCAGAAGCATTAAGGCATCGGCCATCGAAGTCCTCGTCTTCAATCTGCCAAGGAAGTGGCCTCCATGTGCGCCGATTCCACCATGGCAGAGAAGCAGGAGAGAATCAACTGCTCCCCATCAACGGAAGAGAAAAAGAAGAAAGGCACACGGAAGCTTTTCAAAATCCATCGGGTAAATAGATCTTTTTATCGTTTACATTTCTCTGCAAGTGGCTTTGGCCACTAGCCCTCTGATTCTTCATCGCTGTGGTCTTCAATCCGCTCTGGATGTGCCAATTTGGCCATGGACTAGTCGACATGGCACTGCTTCCCTCCACGGTTGCGGTTGCCACAGAACGTTTTTGTTGCAAGAACGTCGCCCCATTGTTCGTACCGGCACAATCGTTGTCCTCGTGACGGCCTGAATGACGATGGAACAAACTTCGCATTGATCGCCTATCCGTTGTCGTACATGCACGCATGGCCCGCGCCAACGGTGCCCCAGTGGCGGCGGCGCAAGCCCGGTCCAACCGGATGCGATGACGGCCGGATGGCGCAACCTCGCTGTTGTGACAGCCATGGTGCACGACTGAGCGCCCAAGTGGATGCGGTCATTGCCCGTCCCGCAGAGCGCCCCTCCAAGGCCGGGGGCGGACTCCGGTTCTGCCACGGCGACAGTCCAACCCGACCAAAGCAGCGTGAATCGTCGGCTCGGCAGACGAACGACGCTTGTAGCGGCCCCGGCCACCACGACGGTGGCGCACCTCCATCCCTCAGGGCAGCCGCGACATGGCAGCGGCAGCCCTTCCAGGCCAAACTGGTGTCTGCCCGGCTCACAAACGGCAACCCATCTGCAAGGCCCGACAACGGCGGAATTGTCGGCCACCGAGCCCCTGCGACGGCCGTGGCACCCTGCCCATGGACGACGGTTCTGTTGTGGCGGGCTTTGGGTCATAGGCCCAACATCGGTCTGGCCCGCAAAGCCGGCCAGCACATAGCCCATTGGCCCTTTTACAGTTAAGCCCTTCTAGGTTTCTGTGATTTACAGAATTTTAATCTGAATTTTGTTTTATCTGTTTTGGCCTCATGCTCTAACGATAATTGCACTTTGTAAAATGTACAAATGTAAATTTTTCCACTAGTTTGCTCTTAGGCATTCAATATAGTGCAATTTTTCAATTCCAATATTATTTTCTGGATATTCTCATTTTGTCCAATGGTTTGTCCTATGTGCAGTCCCGATGACATAAGATAATGACATTGTGTTTAGTGATTTAATGTTGTAAATTATCATTCCACTATTCATATGATGTGGAGTAAATTTATGTCCTATGTGTTTGTCCTATGCGTATTCCCTATGACATATTATTGATATTTCTTACAATTGAGATATCAAATTATGTTCGATATATTTTGCAATTGAAATACCAATTTCTTGCATGAATGAACATTTAGCTCACTGCAATTAAGCCCAATACGCTTAATTTAAAGAGAATTAAAGTTTGAACACTATTATATTGCAATTGAGATTTATATCTCTTGCATATCACTGTTTAATTCACCGTCATTATGCATAATGAGCTTAATTCAGGGAATTAAATGTTAAACATAATAAATATTGTAATTTTGCAATTGAGATGTATTTCTTGCAAAATTTAGGTTCAATTCACCTACATTAGGTCCTATGTGTTGTATTCAAGCAGAATTGAACTATATGCGAAATTCAAGTGATTACCTCTATTTGGAAAATACAAGGTAGTGAAACCATGACATATACTGCATATTTGCAAACCATGTTTCACAACCATTAGCTCTGAATTTTGTCTTCTTGACATCATGACCTTTAAAGTGTATTCCCTAAAATATACTATAGCCTATGCATCCTACTATTAAAAGATTGACACCATTTTAATGGTTCTCTTGAAAGTGTTAGCTATATCATACGAGGTCAACACTATGTGAATCAAGTACCAACTTGAGTTTACAAAATTTTGCATCCCTCTTACATGTTACCATGATGATTTTTAAGTAAATTTTTGGTTAATTCTATGTTGGCAAAGATGATTCATTGTGGATTTTTATAATCTTACACTCGAGGATCACAACTACCCAACATAAATCATGGACGTCAAACATAGTTTGGCATCCCATGGAAAATATATGGTTATGGATTTAACCATTCCTGGTACAATCAAGTATTGGAGCCTTCTGCATCATAAGGCACCACATTCTTCATGATCTCATATATGACTATCAATGGAGAAAATCTGACTGCTTTATTGATTCCTCATGAACAGATACACAAAGCATAAGGCATTTATTTTGCCTACAACTAATCCTACATGGATAGATCTTTGTCTCTAGGACTTCACGTCCATCAAAGAGTACATTAAAATTGTCCATATACTCTGTTCTAAGTTGTGTTATGGCAAATAAGAACCCACATATGAGGATAGAATGGAGGTAACTCCATATGAAATATTCCTCACTAGTGGGACCTTTCAGCATGAATATCATGCAAGTAATAATCAATCTTTTGCTGAACTCATTATTTATGTACTAATTTAGGCCGATCATTTGATGAACTTCATCATAAGCATCATATTGGATCTGCTCAATTGCCTGGAGTGTATCATAATGTCCAGCGTAATAGTAAGTTCGATGGTTCTCATAACCATCCATAGAGCTTTAATGGTAAAATAAAATGCTTAGACACAACAAGTAAGAATCCTATGCATCAGGTAGAGGTCAATGCATATATTAATTCAACAAATTATTTTGTCGTGAATATGGTTACTCTAAGCAAACCATCAATACATGCCATACCTCAAGAGACTTGATTGATCTACACCAGAATTCTATGGGAGTAATAGCCATCAATGTCATGGACAAAGATATGAATCAAACTTCAATCTTCAACCAGACATGAACCAAGAGGTATGTTGTTTACAAAAAGTTCGGAGAGAGCTATAAAACGACAACCAATCTCCTAAATATCAATTAGGAGGACCTCAACAAGGAGAAAATAATTATCAGATTCATTCTGAATAATATAGAAAGCCCATAGTAGGCTCCCATCTCCTTACATACTATGTCTAGTCCTACTATATACTACCAGAAAAGTAGTATGTATTCTATATATCTGAAAAAGTGTTCCATTAGATGCTTCAATCTATATACAGATTCCTACAGAACAAATCCAATGAAGGTGAAACATGCCTCCTAGTGGACATATGCGCCACAAACTCTATACAATGAGGAGAAAATATTTCCATACTCTGTTAAAGGGAAGAAAATCAACAATCGCAAGACATGATATAAAGATAGAAGGCTACAACAATGCCACTACCATATCTCCTTTGAGGTACTCAAATCACAATTGTGGATCATTGTATCGTGATTCAATAAGTACCCTAACAAAGTATAGAGACATCCGTTAAAATTGTTTCTATTTTGAAACTTATGATGTCAACAAAGAGGAATTCTCCTCTCAACAACAACAATGGATATGGCATGGTTTCTTTTACCATCTGGATTATACCTGTAGCATGTATTGCGTACAATTTTTTCTTTCTTGTCTATAGCAAGACTTAGCATATCTGCTTTGGTCGTCCCATCATAGGGATGATGAGAAAATTGTTGTCAATTCCACTGATCAAAACATATTTCCTGAATCTTCAGATTTAGTAGACACCGCATGTGTCACATGGAAATTAATTTTAAGGCCCTCTTCCTTAAAATTCAATGTGAACCACTTCTTCATATGCATTCAAGAATATATATGTGGTCTTACCACTGCATGGATGCTTCAGGTATTCATGGTTTTTAGATGCATCTACATGATGGTCTCTTGTGTGTTTCTTATTCACACAACAACCATGTCTTTAATAAGATAAATGCTCACTTCATGAGTAGATATTCTTGAATGTTGGATTCAATTAATCCAATAGGACAATGCTGTCAAGTTCCAATGCTTATAATGACGATTGTATGGCCTAAGGAATTCAGGTCTAGCATTGGTCCCATATATCCATGCTCAAAATGGTTTCATATATTCTCTCCACATGAGAACTCGGATCTGAGGCGCATCTTGCAGCCTCTGAGCCTCCCATGTCAGCTGCAGTAGAGTTCTGTACGTTCCATACTCTACTTGGAAGGATAGAGAAAATATAATTGTGCCTCCTACCAAACTCGTTGCCCAACACTGCCAACACATGTGTAATCTGTTTAAATCTCTAGGAAAACACAAATGAACCTCATATCATAATGAAAGGCAAGTTTTGTGTTGAATATCCATGATGGCCACTGTGTGCAATCCTCCCAAATGCTGGCATAATAATATGTATATGTGTGTGTCGTCTATTGCACCTATACAATGTTGAAAGTGAAATGTGAAAAGTTGAAAGTGAAATATGAAAATAGATTCTTGATTAGCAATGTGTCATGTGTTGCTACTGATTTAAAAGAAACAAAGTTATTTTTTCTACAAAATTTGTAAGCTTTTCTAACTCTGTTATCTCACTCGCTCTCAAAAACTCCATATTGTTCATTCACTTTCTCCAAAGCTTTTTTGCTAGGAGCTCAGATTCGTCCTCTCACCTTTCACTATATTTTTTTAATCACAAACATTGCTAGCGGTGGATGAACAATGAGCTTCTGGAGATCTTCCAAGACTGGGTCTCAATGATGATGATGGCTTCACCAGATGTACGTGCCACCATGTTCTGATCGAGTGACGCTCGTAGCGAGAACATGATACACTCGAGGTTTAACCATGAAGTGTAGGCATGGTTCAGGTACAAACTTGATTAGTAGACTTTTGTTAGTTTAATTTCTAAGGTCGTCGCGGTCTGATATGTAAACAATTGAACATCATCGTTTCGGTTTGGTATCACGATACTCTGATATTTGATCATAAAATCTTCAATCTTCAATTTAATGTTGTAAATTTTATTAAAAAATGATTTGTTATAACAGTTCTGACCATCTGCATTAGTACACGGCCACAGGGCATTACTGTGCAGTACAAAGCACGCTGGCAAAGGGCACGGCCACAGGGTGGGCTAGCGGTGTCATGCGTATAGCAGGATCGCTAGCGTTGATGGGCACGACACCAAAGCCCGGAGCGGGGCAAGTGTCGGCAGTGGCGGACCGAGCTCAAAAATTTAGGTATGGCGGACCTCCAAATTAACTGTGCCGACATCTATGCTAAAATTGCAACACGCGAGGTTACTGAGGCGCCTATATACCTTTTCTTCTTGAATTTATGTAAATTGTGATGCCTCTCATCCAGCCTGATTTATCATTATCATGCTTTACTTATGTATTGTTTGTATTTGCTTGTATTTATATACTTTTTAAATAGCAAAATGAAAGAATCTAATATGGCTTGGGCTGGTCATACGGACATGGAGAGCTCTTTGCGTTCTGGACTTAAGGTGCACACTATTTGCTGGGCCATATAATGTATGACGGCCTGGTCCAAACAGCCTACTGTCATCGTCTTCTTCCTACGACTCAAATCGAAGACAGCTCGAACTGGCACCCTCTCCGGTGGCTGCTGCTGCTGCGCGCTCCTAGAGCTGAAGTTCTCGGAGGAGAGGGAAACTAAGGGTTCTCTACACCAGATTTTAGGTATGGCGGCTGCCCTACCTCGCCATATTGGTGGGTCCGCCTCTGAGTGTCGGGTTGTCGGCAATGTGTGCACAGACACGGAGTAGGCTAGCGGAGGCATTACACCTGACCAAGGTTCAGGTTTGTGTTTTTTTTCAGAGGACTCATGTGGCAGATTTGGAGATGGATGGTCTTGAATATAGGAATGTCATAAAGTAATATTGCTTCATAATGTTAGACGATCTGGACCCTTTATGAAAGTGTGCTATGCATTGCAAAGTGGTATAAAAGTATAGTTTCGTATTCCAAGCACAAATCTCTACTGCTAAAAAATTCGAAAAGAATGTGATCTTCGTCTGAGCAAAGATCTTCACCCCACCTGCCATCTATTATCTCACTTAGACTATCTCCAACATGTCATTTATTATCTCACTTAGACTCTGTCCAACAGGCCATTCAATGGGTGACCCATACCCATTTTGGGTTGCAGAACATGAAAAACATCCCTATAACAGAAAACCCATTTTGGACGACCTCTCATCCGTGACCCACAAATGCATCACTTTTGTCCGCAACCCATTGCCATCCGAGCGCGCCGACCTGCCTGAGCTCCCCCCACCCTCACGCGCCTACGTCGGTTGCCGTATCTGCGTCCGAGCTCCTCCCCAGCTTGCCCGCCTGAGCTCCATGCCGGCCACCACCGCATCCGCCCACTCGCCCGAGTGTTGGCGCGTGTAACACGCACCCACTGAGACTGCAAGCGTACAGGTTGACGTAGTAAAGCTTTTCCCCTAGAAGAGTATTCTAAAATTTATCGAATCCATGGACCGGCAAGCAAATCATAGTCAATCTACTATTAAGTATAGCAAACTAATCCTAGCATTAAGCACAGTTGCATATGAATGCGAACAAGATAAAATTAAGGGGTATTTGTTGTTGTGCCGATCGGCACGGGAGCCATGCCGATCAGTACAGAGAGCAAAACAAAAAAAAAATAGAGAGAGAAATTCCATAGCCAATAATCAAAGCAAATGAGTCTTAGCCCGATATGAATGAAGCACACACCAATAGCACATGTTGTAGTTCATAGCAAAAGCAAATCCAATCTATAGTCCAATGAAGCAAATCAATCTATTATCCTCTCTAATCTTGCACCTATGCACATAAGTTGTTTGCTGCGACCCGGCGGCGGCTAATAAGGCAAAGGAAGAGGAACTACGCTGAGCATTTATTAGCATTGCATCATTATTAAGTTTTTGCTGTGATCCTTTTATGACGGTGGCTAATAGCGCTAATAGCTAAACAACACCCCTACCTGCTAATTCGGATGTTGTGTCAAACGGCACGAGGGTCGTGTCGATCGACACAAAGATCTAAGTGGACTTTTAGAAAGTAGAAAGACACTAGAGGGAAACAAGATCGAAAACAAGCATGAACACGAGATAGATAAATTGATATAACACATAGAACATCACCTCCATCACTTACCGTGACGATAATAACATCCGGCTCTTGAACCTTGGTCTAATTGAATTCATAGACTAACTAGAGACTAAATAGAGAGCTTCACCACATGGATCAACTCATCTTAGAACCTTAGCTAGCTCCTCCAACTAGCCAACTAGAAGAAATCTAGATAACTAGGCTACATGGTAAAACCGGCGGTGTAACACCGCAAGATTTGGCTCTCAACTCAAAATACTTTAATTATATGACAATTGGTACAGAGGAGGGGCGTCCTTTGATATATATATATATATATATATAGTGGGGAGGTGTCTGAGGCATCTTCCATCGACCTAAATACGAGGACTAGCAAAAGGAAACAAATTTGGGTCGGTTACAACTCAGACTGGACTTCCCTTTTCGCAGTTCTGCCTTCTAAATATCATATCTCCACCGTCTAGACTTCAAATGAGGCAAACTCGGACTCTATCGTGTAGCTCTCGAAAATCTCTACATCTGTCATATTCAACCAAAGTTGAGAAAACGTCGGTTTCATATCCAAAAACGCGTTGCAAGATAATCTGTCTTGAGTAGGACTCCTCTGTACAGTACTCATTGCGGGCCCCATATCTCTTAGCTCCGAAAACCAAATAAGGTCATCCATATATGTTTCGGAAAGACATTGACGAGATATACAACTTGCATATTCAACTAAAGTTCATTTAAGGTGGTCTTCAACTCCAAACCCGCGTCGCAAGATGTTGCTGTTCTAGCCTCCGCGAAAATCTCAGATTTCGTGAATATTTTGGGTGAGCCTTCTAGAAGACTTAGAAACCAAGCAATTGAGTTTGAGTCTTGAATGATAGGCTTCATGGACGTCCAAGGAGTTTTTGAGGTGCCACGGGCTAAGGCTTTGGCCCTCCACATCGGCCACCGCTCGCCGCATCTAGCCCTCCACGCTGTTCATTGATGATGTCTTGATATATTGTCCCACATTGTAATCACATGTGTACCATCTTAAGCAAGTGTTAACTAAACTCAGGGAGAACCAATTTTTCATTAAGAGATCCAAGTGCAGTTTTGCCAAAACTGAGATGGTCTACTTGGGGCATATCATTTCAAGAGAGGGGGTGACTACTGATCCCACTAAGACTAAGGTAATGGTGAATTAGCCAAACCCTACTAATGTTACTAAGCTCAGAGCATTTTTTGGGTTTAACAGGCTACTATAGGAAGTTTGTAAGATCCTATGGTATCATTGCAAAACCACTAACCACCCTGTTAAAGAAGATGGGTTTTGTATGGGATGATAAGGCCAACCAAGCCTTTATGGCTCTGAAGCAAGCAATGGTGTCAACACCAGTGTTGGCTCTACCCAATTTTGATAAACCTTTCACCGCAGAGGCAGATGCTAGTGATATGGGGATGGGTGCTGTGTTAATGCAACAAGGCAAACCTATTGCTTTCCTGAGTAAAGCAATGAGTGAGAAAAATAAGCAGTTGTCCATTTATGAGAAGGAGCTTTTGGCACTGATTCTAGCAATTGACAAGTGGCGACCTTACTTGTAAAGAAATGAGTTTATTATTCAGACAGATCACAAGAGTTTGAGTTTACTTGAGGAACAACCCTTACAGTCTAACTTGCAGAAGAAGGCTATGGCAAGGCTCATGGGTCTGCAATTTAAGACAGTGTACAAAAAAAAGGAAAGGAGAATGGTGTTGCTGATGCTTTGTCTCGGGTGGGGAATCTGATTCCATTAGAGCAGTCACTGAAGTAAAACCTCTATGGGTGCAGGAGATCCTAAATTCTTATGCAACTGATTCATTGTGCACAAACACTGCTTCAACAGCTAGCTCTCAATAGTCCTAATGAGCAAGGACTGTCTCTTCACCAAGGATTGATAAGGAAAGGTAAACAAATCTGGGTTTGGGCAAATTTAACATTGAGGACCAACTGGTAGTTGTCATGCATGATAGTCCTATGGGGAGGGGGCATTCTTGTACTCTGCCTACCTATCATAGAGTGAAAAAGATGTTTTATTGAAGAGGGCTAAAGTAGGATGTGGATAACTTTGTGAAACAATGTGAGGTATGCCAACAAGCTAAATCAGTTCAAGCCCATCCAGGTGGTTTACTGCACCCTTTACCAATTCCTAGGGGTGCTTGGCAAGATATTGCTATGGATTTTATAGAAGGCCTGCTTAAATTTGAAGGTTATAATACAATTCTTGTAGTGGTGGTGGATCATTTCTCCAAATATGCTCATTTCTTTCCTTTGAAACATCCATTCACTACAACTCAAGTGGCCCAAGTTATTTTTGACAACATTGTGAAGTTGGACAGCATGCCCAAAACATTTGTGTCTGATAGGGATAAGATTTCTACAAGCACATTATGGCAGTAGCTGTTCTGTTTGATGAAGACAAAGCTATTGTTGAGCTTTGACTATCATCCACAGACTGATGGACAGAGTGAAAGAGTTAATCAGTGCTTGGAGATGTGTCTCTGATGTGTTGTGCATGTTGAGCCGAAGAAATGGAAGTCTTTGTTGTATCTAGCAAAATTTTGGTATAACACATCTTTTCATACTTCCTTGGGTTGTTCTCCGTTCAAAGCATTGTATGGGTATGATCCTGATATCACTCTGGCCCCTACAGTGGGCATTGATGTGATGCAATCAATAGCTGAGATTTTATCAGAGAGAACAAGGCATACAGAGATGCTAAGGAACATCTGGCGGCAGCTCAAAACAGGATGAAGCTTTAGTTAGATAAACAAAGACGTGATGTGGAGTTTCAGGTGGGGGGAATATTGTCGGTCGTTAAATACCAATTCTGACCGTCAATATACCTATAAAAGTAGAAAGACTTAGCATTTCACATATGCATGTTAGTTAGGAATAATAAAATTCCACTTGTCCTTGGAGAATTATGTGCATGCAGGGATCTGATACAATAGAAGTGGAGAAATGGAGCATAATACGGGGAAACACCATTCCAGTCATTGGGACGGTGTCAACTGGACTTCACTCGAATTGCATGCGTGGCTATACAGGATTCCTTCGGAGAACACCGACTTTAATCAGAAGAGGACCCACTTGTGTGCCACCCAGAGAAAGCACAATGCCAAAGGGCCCAATTGCCGGCCGACCTCCCTCCCCCCCCCCCCCCCCCAGTCGCTCGACCTGGAATTGTGGAGACTTGGCCCGGGCCTCCATGTGGTGCTTCCTTAGTGAATTCCTGATGTCGGTGCTTGGCGGTTCTGTGGCGGTTACTCCTCAATACTGACTTATGGCCCCTATAAATAGAAGGGAAGAACTCCACTCCAACACACACACTCAAGAGTTATTCATTTCCCTCTTTCATTTAGTAGTTTCCTAGTCCTAGTGGAGTTTAGTGTATGAGGAGTCTTGCTCAAGTCTCCAAGTCATAGGAGTATTGGTATGGCTCTTGTATTTTTAGCTTTATTCTATTATTATGACTTTGATCTATTTAATTAATATAGTTCTTCCATATAGTTATGCTTATAATATTTGTTCCTTGTTTGGTTATATATCATATTCATGTCATATGACTTTATTATGCTTTCATGATGACATAGACTTGCTATCTTGTTCTCATGATTGACATATACCTTGACTATAGTCTAAATGTTATAATGCTAGTTGTACTTTAGTCTAGTTGTTGTGCCTTAATGTGGGTTTGATATCCAATTAGGATTACAATTGCTTAGCCCATGACTTGTTAATCCGCAGGATTAGAGTTATGTGTGCTTTAGTACTCGTTAATCCAATCGGTAATTCTAGTGTTTGATCAATGCTAGAATTCTACTTAAATATGTAAGTGCAGTGCTTAGACGGCTAGGTAGTATCGATCACCTCGTAATCCATGATTTATAGAGGTAGGCAGTAGGTGGTGACAGTCCTATCTGTCCGTTGTACTCCTCCACGTTCGGTTACGATGTGTGTCCAAGACGGAGTTACCTTGTGTATGCCGGGCATGAATCCATACACGAAGCATTGAATGCATTAGACTATAACTAGAGGCTTGCATGTAATTGTTTGACTATGTAACTATATAGGTAGACTAACATTAGAGATATGGTTTTTCTCTCCTAACTAAAACTCCCTAGTGACTTAGGATCTTTTTATTTATCTTTAGTAATGATTGCTCTGTGTGTCACACTACCCATATCCTTATTATTATACTTACCCCTATATAAACTCTGAATACTAATACCAATTTTTATGTCTATATTACTATTAACAATTATATATTCATGTTATAGCCTCCTTTTGGTTGAACTATAAATGACAAGCTATTAGAGCAATCCAATAGTGAAATGCTACAACAGTATTATCCATGCGCTTGCGGATTCTACTATATTGACACTCAAGTGCATCTTTATAATTATGTCAGGTGCAACGTTAAGAAATATCACAAGCATTTCTGGTGCCATTACCAGAGATGATTATATCGATGACACTTAGCATGAGTTAACAAGTGTCAATAGGGAACTTGTCCTTCTGAAGCTGCAACCGTATGCTCAAAACTCTATGGTGAACATACCATTTCCAAAACCCGCTTTCAAGTATTTTGGACTATATAAAGTGCCAGAATGGATTAGAGGGGCGGCCGTAACGCCCCGGGCATCACCCTACCTAGAGGATACTGCTAAACCATTAAAATTCAATTAAGTAAATAAATTATAAAAACTTTCGCCAGAGTTTTTTCTGTAATTCCTATCATCCATGGACACACGAGTGAAGAATAATAGCACAAATAATATATTACATAAATAGCACTTTTCATCAACCTCAGTAAGCGAGATAAGCTCTAAGCGACACCAAAGCGACCACATGACCATTCTCAATGACATAATAATTATTCAACCCCAATGATCTAGAATAACAACTATCAAAAGAATGTGTGAATGATCAAAATAATATGGCTACCCCCTTCCCATGCATGCCTGATCATCGGGTATCTAAAAACCAAACAAACACAAGGATGAGTAAAAACACTCAGCTAGCATAATTCGGAATTGAAAGAACACAATTTAAACAACAACACTTATCCATAACATAAGAACATCTTCTTTCATGAAACAACCATGAACAGTAGTTTCCGTCTAAAACAGACGTCACCTAAGACTTCCTTTGCATTTACTGGTAAAGCTGAATAAGTGGGGCCAGCACTTATTCACAGGAAACAACACAAGAACCAAATTACACAACCAGTGTTTATTTAAACCCCCGGCACCTGAATAATATGAATTGAAATACTTGAAATCCAGAAAACTGACAACTTGAAATAATAACCATATGAAATCATCATAGTCGAATAAGCATACGGAAGAACACTTATCAATGCCACATCCCTATGAAAGAAAAGTTCTTGCACTTCCCTTAACTAAGGTTGAGGAAAACCCGAAGATGTCCTCCCGACACCAGACCGTCAGAACCTGAATAATGATCCACTTAAGAATAATTCTACTAAAATATAAAGCATATTGTTTCTCTCTTATTTAAGTAAATGACTGAAAATATTGTTTTTCCAACAATTCAGAGTTCGGTATAAATCGATCTTGCTCAGTGTTTAACTCATAACTTATTACTTACTTAACCAATCAATTCAAATAAATATACTACAGGCATCTACAGAAAATTTCCCACAACTTCTCTTCTATCCAATTTTGCTGATTCGCCTTAAAAACTAGTCAAAACTAAATAAACAGATAAGTGCACAGAATCTGAAATCTGCACCAGCAGCACTAAAATCATGTTTTCTCCTTAACCGCTGATCCAAATTGGATGAAACCAGCGCCATTAAGAAGATAAAACTATTATCTATAACTTTTATATTAGGTTCTAGGTCAAATTCCTCACCAATTAATACCAGATTTGGAATCAAATTGATTATATGAAAAAGTACTGTCTAATCTTCATCAAACTGTGGATTGAACCATACTTAGAAGCAAGCAAGCTGGCAAGTCACCAACAGCTACTCACACAGACCAGCAGGACACCTACTCCTTGTGCCTTCCCTTGCTGCTTCTCTCTCTGGTCTGCACACCAAACCGTAGGTCACCAGATCAAGGAAGAGCAAGCATCAGCAGGATGATCCACCTGAAGACCAACACCAGAGCAGCAATTTCGCCTTGGATTGGGAAAGGAAAAAGGAAATCAGCTGGGTGGCAGCGTGGACAGGGGAAGGATGCAGCGTGAGCAGGAAGGCGGCAGCAGCGGTGTAAGGAATAGAAGTGTTCGTGACCCTGTTCTATTTTAGATGAACTAGGTGTCATTCAACGGCTCACATTCTTCCAAACGCTACGATCTGATCCGACATCCAAATTAAACATGTGAGTAATCAAACGAATGCGTTTCGAGGAGATCTACACATCTATGATTTTGGATCGGCCATCGGAGCAACGGTTGAAAAACTCAATTTTTTTTGTCAACCTCTAACCTTTATCTATACAAACTTAATTACTTTTTAGAATAACTGGGATATTACATTCCCCCCCCCCCCCCCCCTTCAACAGAATTCGCCCTCGAATTCTTTATTGGTAACTTATAAGAAGAGATAGCTAAAATAAACTCCAACGGAATTTAGAGTTACTCACTCGTTGAAAACAGCTCAGGGTATTTCTGACACATCTCTGACTCAAGCTCCCATGTTGCTTCGCGTTCCGTTTGGTTCGACCACAGAATCTTCACATACTTGAATGTACCTATCCAAAATCTTAACTGGGTGACACTCAAATGACAAATCTTGCTCGATGGTAACTGGCTCTAGAGTAATATGGCGTTCTGGATCCCAAAGACACTTTCTCAACATTCTATAAATGTGACATGAAATACATCATGAACTCCTCTCATTGACTGAGGCAACTCTAGTCGATAAGCCAATTTGCCAACACGCTCTTTGATCATGAAAGGACCAATAAACCTCAAACTAAGCTTTCCCTTAGTACCGAACCTCACAATGCCCTTCGTAGGTGACACCCTAAGAAGTACCTCATCTCCTTATTGAAACTCCACATGTCGCCTCTTTAGATCAGTATAACTCTTCTATCTACTTTGTGCGGTTAACATGTGTTTACGAATTTCAACAACTCGCTTAGTCATTTGTTGAACCCAATCCTGCCCTAAAACAGCCTTCTCACCCACTGCATCCCAACAAAGTGGCGATCTGCATTTCCTCCTGTAAAGAACCTCATATGGAGCACAACAAATGCTAGAGTGATAGCTGTTATTATAGAAAACCTCCACAAGTGGTAGATGATTTTTCCAACTCCCTTTCCAAGAAAGTACACATGATCTAAGCATATCCTCCAAGGTCTGAATCATACGCTCAGACTGTCCATCTATTTGAGGGTGCAAAGCAGTGCTCATCCTCAAGGTGGTGCCCAATGCTTCTTGCAAGCTATCCCATAACTTAGAAACAAATTTGCCATCCCTGTCCGAAACAATAGTGCAAGGTACACCATGCAATCGAACTACCTCCCGCATATAGATAGGTGCCAAATCACCAATTGTACTAGTGGACCGGATAGGAATAAAATGAGCCATCTTACTCAGTCGATCAACGACAACCCATATAGTGTCTCGCCCTCTCGGAGAATGTGGTAGGCCAACCACAACATCCATGGCAATATCATCCCAAGGCCACAAAGGAACCTCTAAGGACTGTAATTTCCCAGCATGATTCTTATGCTCAGCCTTCACTCTTTGGCAAATTCCACATGAAGCAACATACTTTGCCACATCAATCTTCATTCGCTTCCACCAATAAATTTTCTTCAGATCTTGATTGAGGCCTTTGATGCACCGTCTTCCTCTGCCCCTCCTGTTGTTGATGAGGAAAGTGAAGAGGAGGAGAGCGATGAAGACGATGAGTGATCCATTTCCTAGCTTATCTCTCTCTCTATTATTCTATTTGGTGCGTTGATGCCAAAGGGGGAGAGAAAACAGATGAAAAAGGATGTGGCAAGAACAACGCACTTTATCTATCTATCTATCTATCTTGTAATAGGCTAGAAAGATTTGGACATGGACAAGTTTTTATTATTATGTGCTTGAAAAACTATTTATGAACCCTTACTGTAATATAACTATGCTTTGCTTTATGAGGTTGTGTGGTGCTTGCTTTTTTTTGTGTTTATTGGTGCTAAGTATTGATGTGTCAAGTGTGCTTGTCTCTGTGGTTTCTCTACCTTATCTCTCATTGCTCACACTTGTGCACCTTTTAGGCATCCAACTTGTTATAAAATATAGGGTGAGCTCTATCACATGTTTTTGTGAGACTCATGCATATCTTTAGGGGGAGTTCCGCTATATTTTTTTTATATCTCTTTTGATTATCTCTTTTACTCTTTTTAATCCATTGGCATCAATCACAAAAAAGGAAGAGATTGAAGGTGCATCTAGAATCCCCTAGTGAGTTTTAGAGAATGTTGACATAAGATTAAAAATGTACTAACTTATGTATGAAGAAGATGTGCAGATTATCAAAAGATTACTATTACCCACATTGTAAGATGGTTCACCCCTCTATCAAAGAAGAAAACAAAATGGACTCAAAAGAAGTTTTGAAGATTAGTTTTTACTAATTTATTGAGTCATAGGAATGCCGAACTATTAAGATGGGTAAATAATCTTGCTACAAGGGAATTATTATGCTCAAACAAAATCAAAGCTTTAAGGAAAAACTTAGCCACAAAAAACAACCAAAAGAGCCAACTCTTTTAAGCCATAAAGAGAGTGACGGAAGTTCTGTCAGCCTTTGATGGAAGTTTCGTCACTGCAAATCCTAGTGACCTCGCAACCCGAGAGTTATGGAAGTTTCGTCAGCCTGTGACGAAAGTTTTGTCATCTCCTTTCACAATGAAATCCTAGCCCGCGCAACGAATCTTTTTGAAATGATGGAAGTTCTATGGCTCCTCATGGAAGTTCCGTCAGTACCAGGATTATACTCCAACGGCTAGTTTTTGAAGCCTCTCCCTATATATATATCTTTCCATTTGCTTATTGGAAAGGTTGGACATTCTAGCATTTCACTCTAGTTTCAGCTTTAGCTCCCCTCTCTCACTCCTGCACTTGTTCTTGAGATTACTATCCTTTGCGAGAGAGATCCAACCAAGAAAAGCTTTAATCCATCCACTCAAAAGCTTGAGCACACTTTTCTCCTCGCCATACAAGATTTGTACTACTTGTTACTCTTGTAGACTTGGTCTCCTAGACGGCTAGGCATCGCCCTTGAGCTCCCAAGTATTGTAGTGAGACGGGGACGTTTGTAAAGGAGTGATTTATCTGGGGAGGAAACGAATCGAGTGACGAAAGAATCCAGCTCGGTCTTAGTGATTGCTTGGCGAGGACAAGGGTTGAGAGAGACCCGGCTACTTAGTGTGACCCCTCAACGAGAAAGTAGGAGCTACTTAGTATGGCTGCCGAACCTCGGTAAAAATCATTGTGGCTCTCTTATTATTCCAACACTTGTTTTTATTATTGAGCTTGTTTGCCTCATAATATCATTTGTGGTCTCCACTCGTGCATTGTATTGTTACTACCTCCTACAGGATTTGAGAGCTACACTGAGCTAGCAAACCTTTGACTCAAGTAGATTCCTTGTCCCCTTTTAATTTTTGCATTTCAATTTGTTTTCAACTTTAAAATGAGAAACTTCTATCGATTGACAAAACTTCCGTGGTGACGAAAGTTCCGTCATTGTTAGTTTAATTCTATTTTAAGTGTTGGTTTTATGTTAATCTTTTAGATTGCTTATTCACCCCCCTCTCCCTCCCCCCCCCCCCCCTCTAGGCAACTTTCAGCACTGGCCACCAAGGGATTTAGGGTGCTTTAGCAATGATGAGCAACATCACAATAATAGGAAGTATTTGCTGGAGGAGATGTATGATGGGTCTAAAGTTACATGCTATGATAATTTGTGTTTGACTAAAAGAAACTTCGATGATTTGTGTGCCATATTACGTGAAAGTTTTGGTTTGTGTGACAATATATATATAACTGTGGAAGAAAAGGTTGCTATGTTATTGTTAGTCGTTGGACATGGTCTAAAAATGAGGTTGCTTCGTGGCGACTACAAGCGTTCTTTAGTTGGTGCAGAATTGGGATGCAATCAGTATCATTTATTCAAAAAATCATGCCAATGGTGAAGGTGCGCAGACGGGTGCTAAGAGTGCTCAAGTTCCAGCTGAACAAGTTGATGTGCATCACCGGATTTGTTCCTAAAGAGGGAGCAAACTGGTGAGGCCATTCCATCCATGCTTGGAGATATGAAGAACTCATTCTATGATTCTTTGAAGTCCACTGAACCACTACCAATGCCTAGTGTTACTCCTCCTGCTGAAATACTTGCAATACTTCAAATGATATCTGATTTGGATTTGGTTAGATGTGACATGCTGAAATCTTATGGAAAGTTGATCCTTAATAAACACTTATTCCAAACGCTCATGGAACTCCCCATGAATATGAGGAAGGAATGGCTCTTGATGTTGAACAACTAGATTGAGGATGGTTCTATATGCTGGAAGGTGGTTGTGTATGTTTGGAATGTAGGATCGTTTTGTATGCTTGTTATGTAGGGCTTAAGAACTTGTTATCCTAAGTAGGTGTTTCATGTTATCACAAACTTGAATTATTGTCGTCATGTTATTGCCTATATAATGGCTACTTTTATATTATTGTTGTTATTATTTTTCTCACATTTTTTCATAAAATTCATAATATTTTTAATTTTTAAGAATATTAATGTTATTCCAATATTTTTTATAATTTGATTTTAAAAACATTTTATTATATGTAAAAGTTATGAAAGTTACATTTTCATACATGTACAACATAGTATCTTGTTTAAACAATTCAAGGAATACAATTCCATAGGTTTGTGCATCCAAACAACAAATAGAATTAGTTGTTACCGTTGATTCCAACTTTCAATTACATATGCGTACAATCAACAGCATTGGCCATTTCATTTCTACTCAGCTTTGATATTCATACCCCAATACAATTCCTCCAGCTGAAAGCCAACCTCCAAACGCAACCTTAAGCCAAACGGGCTCTTACTCTTCCGCTCCAAAGGTCCACCACCCTCTTACTCTTCCGTCCCAAATCTTCACCAACTAGTTTCAAAAAAAAAAAAAAAAAAAAAAAAAAAAATCTTCACCAACCCCGCCAGATCGCCGGCGATCTCCACGCAGGCCGCGTCAGATTAGAACCGGCGCTAGCCATCGCTCCCTACTTCTGGCAGGGGAGTCCAGAAAACAACGCCGGCCGCTGGAGCTCTGTCCTATTCTAGCGGCGGCGAGACCAAGCAAGAGAAGAGGGGATGACGAGCCTGTCGATCACGGTGATGACGCTGAACCTGCACGAAGGCGAACAGCCGAGCGAGAGCCCCAACAGCTGGGAGAAGCGCCGGGACATCTGCATCAGCGTCATCACCAGCTACTCCCCTACCATCCTCTGCACCCAGCAAGGTGAGAGATAATCACACGATGCAGCTAGCAAAGCGTGGGAGCTTTGGGTGTCGCGTCTATCTTCAATTCATTTGGTTTAGATGCGCTTCTGAATGTTGATTTGGTGTATACTATTGTTGGATGTGAGCAGCACAGCTACATACCTGGCATGAACAGAGCGGTGTGCTCGAATTGGAGAATGCTATTCCATAAAAAATGTTTGGTTCACTTTACTTGGTTAAGTCCGTTCAAATTTAATTTCTGGTGCGAATTGGATGCATCATTTGGTTCGATGAGCTCTCAGATTTGAGCTACCAATGCTGCACCGTTGCAAAATATATCTGTATAGTTCATCACCATTTGTGTTTGTAATTCACCTTTCTTGGCTGAAATAACGACTTTGGTATGCAGGGTTGAGGTGGCAACTGGACTACCTACAGCAGTGCTTGCCAGGTAATTCGTCTGCTTTGCATACAACTCTGCTCTTTATAAATAACAATGTGCTTTTATGCATCACTACTCGCTTTAGTTTCCTTCTCAGAAGAGGTGATGCTAACCTTTTGAAACTAGGAGTGGTTAATCCTAGCAAAAAAATATAATTCATAAGGACTAATCCTCAGTTTCATTTGTAAAAGCAACGTTCTTAATATATATACTTTAGCGCTATTTCAAACTGTTGGAAATGTATTTTTATGGGATAAAATTCCTTGTTTGCCATTGGAAGCTATACATTTTCCTGATTTGCCACCCAAAATACGCACTTCCCTTATTTACCTTCCGTTACATGGTTAGGATAAGATCACTGTTAGATGCTCCAATTTTGTTCATTATTCATCATAGTGGTCTCTGTTTTCTGAGCGTCCGATTAGGCACGCTTAGGCGAGAAAATGCTCGGCGGAGCCTGTTCAGGCACACCGAAGCGCTCTGCCCGCCCAGGATTTTGGGCGTTCGTTTAGCGGACGATTGAGCGCGCCTAATCGTGTGATCTGAACGTGGACGAGTTGTTTCAAATTGAGAAGTGGGGTTGGGATTTGATTAGGTTTTAGGGAGGTCCGGTTATAAATTGGCAAAGCGAATCGATTCGTTTGCCAGCACTTCAAACACTTCAAACAGGTAAGGAAACTGCACTTCTATGTGTTTTTTCAACTGAAATTTACTTAAGAAATACTACTATATAAGTGTGTGTGTATCGCCTAGGGGCTGGGAGGTCTGGACGACTAGGACGACTAGAGTCCACCTTTCAGCCGCCTAATCGCCCCTAGTCGTCCGCTCAGATCGACTAGGCGGCTGAACGGTGGACTGGCGATCGTTCAGCGCTTAGCGCTTTAAAAACATTAGTGGTTATTTTACCTCTCGGTGGTGGTCGTGATGTCGGGAGTGGGTAGTACCTTTTTCTGGACTGACTATTGGATACAAGGGCAGTGCATTGCCGATCTTGCTCCTTGCCTCTACTCTGCGATTCCAAAGAGAAGGGTACAACGGTGCACGGTGCAAGAAGCGCTCAATAACTGAGCTTGGGTGTCGTAAAACATGGGTGCAACATCCTGAGGAGTGCCGCAGTGCGATGAAGAAGACGAGTCCATCAGCCATCTACTGATCTTGTGTTTTTGCGAGGCAATTCTGGTTCCATGTACTTGGACGGGTAGATCTCCAATCCTTATCTCCGCAGCCTACTGAAGTCTCTCTTGATCTATGGTGGGAAATAATACATGAAGCAACCAGCAGCCTCATCCAAAATTGGGTCAACTCCCTAATATTATTTGGAGCTTGGACTTTGTGGAACTAACGTAATTGCTATGTATTTGATGGAGTGTGCCCCAACCTGGCTGGGGCTTTGATCATGGCTGGCGAGGAGCACCACTTATGGACAATAGCAGCGGCTTGAGGCTTATCAACTGACCGCTACCAGATGATTACAGTTGTTCTAGTGGTAGGTCATCTTTGTTTTTCCACAAAGGCATGAATGTAATTTAAGAAACTTGTAGTGTGTGTTGTAACAGGCTCTTGCATTTTCGGGAAAAATAAATAATGTAGGCTCACATACCACAATATAATCTCAAACCCTCAAATTAAATTGATTATCACAATATTCAAGTTGTGCAATCAGATCCAGAATGGAGGTCATAACAGTTGGATTAGAAGCCAGGTCTAAAATGTTAGTCAAGAGAGGAGTATAAATCACATTAACATGGACTAAGAGAGGATGGAAGGGTTTAATCATAATGTTTTGTCATAGATGTAACAAAAATGGCATAGAAGGGATGAATGGCAGAAAACGGAAGTTCATATTTTGGATGGTAAATTTAAAAGCCATGCCACAAGGTATAAGCTCCAGTGGCAAATAAGGAATTCTTGCATTCTACAAGATATTAGTCAAGCCACTACAATACATATTCTATGCTATCAAGGTGCTATTTAACTGGCAAATGGTCTGAAGTGCTTGTAACCATTAATGTAGTAGCTCCGCAGGTATCTAAGAAAGCCAACCTGAATAAAAGGGCTGGAAAACTCTATTTTCTCAGAAAAAGAAGTATTGTCACATGTTTCAAAAGGCGTATAGTGCTCTCTTCTATTAAGTTGTATCTGGTCCCATAATTCTTCCAGAGTCTCCAAGTTGATTTCTAACCCTGAGGGCCGGGGCGTCCTTTTTTTTTTCTCGAACACGCAGGAGAGCTGCGTATCATTGCATTAATAGAAGAAGAGATCAGTACAACACACACACACACACCCTAACACCCCCTTATAAATGTTGGGGCATCCTGTCGCCATCTGTCTAAAGCAGTACTGCCCCTCGAGATGGATTAATAACAACTCATTTTCTAAATTGCTTCCTGGTTCCTGGTATGGGGTGGCTTATAAATGCAATTCTCCATAAATGCAGCAGTGGTGCCGGCCAGGCATTTCACGAAGATTAGTCAATAAATGTACAGCAACGCTAGGTTAACAAAGACTTACTGTACAATTTGATAAAAGTGGTAAAGATAATAAATGTATAATTGGGTCACAACAAACAGAATATAAGTAATAGTGGAGACTAGATATCAGAAAATTGAAATACCAGTACTAAAACCTCATTTGTATTCGTACTCATTCTCATTCTTTAATTCATCTCTTTTCATTTGGAAAATGAAAGAATTTATTGATTGTGTGACAACTCGACATACCAAATTCACAGTTAGAACATTGTGATTAATGTCAAACTCGTAACATGAGCGAGCAGACTAAAGAATCAAAATACTTAGTCTAGACATTTGAGATAAACAAGGAAGAATATTCAAACACTAGTCACAGCTCGGTTCAGAGTGAGGTGGCGGTGTTTGTAAGGGACCGTTTTCTCTCTTCTTAAACAAAGATATGCAGCTCTCCTGCGTATTAGAGAAAAAAAAAAGTGAATTGCGATGTTCAGACTGCTGGAAAGACCGAAAAACCGTGGAGACTCAATCTCTTAATCGCCAATTGATCCGGCTAGCACTGGTTTCAGTGGATTGTTATCCAATCGATTGCGTACAACTGCGGCATGTCGATGCGTGCAAGATAATAAACTATAATCCTTATGCGCTCCTAAGTTTCTGGGATCCAATAGTTGACGGGATGGCTGCTGACTTATTTTTGCTCCTGCATATTAGCTAGCTAAGATACCAGATGAGTCGGGGGGAAAGGGGGGGGGGCGCATGACCCAGGCTGGCCGACACTAAGCTCTGCCAGTGCTTGACAATATGATAGTAGATGTAATGTGGAGGATAATTTAGGCCTTATGCTTTGCCTAGAGCTTGAGACAAATTGGAGGATTGGGAGAATTGTTTATTCATTGATTGATTGCTTGATTCCAAATGACTGTCGTGTCTCTCTTTATATAGAGATAGGATCAGACCTAATCCTAACTAACCTAACGGGAGGGCCAAGGAAGGCGGTGCTACAGTACCCGCGCTGATACAGTGCATTGGGCTGCAACAGTAACACAGCCCATTGGCCTGCCCATAACACGTGTATTGTGAAGCTGAATGACCAAGTTGTTGCACTCATCCAGGTTATGAACAGTTTGGAATTTCAAGAAAAGGTTCTCAGGACACTACTGATGAATACTGCACAATATTCTACGAAAAGGAGAAGGTTTGACATTTCTGGCTATTTCTGTACACTGTGTACTTATCTTGTTTCTATTTCAAATCATCACCATCTTTCTTTTGTAACGCAATATCGAATAAATAATACTGTATATTCCTAGATGAGCTGAACTCCCATGCATTTGATGAAGGTGGAACTTACCGAAGGTGGTACCTTTTGGTTATCAGAATCACCATCAGTGCCAGGAAGCATTTCGTGGGGAGCAATCGCACCCTGCATTGCTACGTGGGCAATATCCTTTAGTTGTAATGTTATTCTCATATTTGAATGTTCGATCACTATCATTGTGTCGTAGTTGCAATGAAGATCGTTTGTTACCTTAACATGATGTACACACGTTTCAACTCAAAAGAGTAGAACCACCTGGATTCAGTTTTCAGATTGTCAATACAAATCTTGATGAAGTTAGCCCTCGTGCTCGTCGAAGAAGTGCTTTGCTTACATGGCAACATATAGCATCTTTGCCGCCAAATTTACCTGTTATCTATTGTGGAGGTTTCAACACACAGAAGGAGTCTATGACTGGGCGTTTTTTGCTTGGCAGATCCAGGTATATTCTGGAAACTTTCTCTATGCATTCATTTCTTCAGGACTTAGTGGAAAATAGACTTTAATTATTTCACGTTTTTTTTTGTGTGTGGTTTTCAATACAATTCAAACTAGACATCATTTTGTGTTGAATAGTTATTGTTGTTTGGTTTAGGTTTTAGAAAGCCAGTTTGAAGTACTTAATTGCACCCATAGCTAAGTGGATCCAAGCCCAATTAGGAACACTACTTTTTTTTGCGAGGAACAATTAGGAACACTACTTGATATTGATATTTGTAAAGATGTGCTGTAACTATCATTTACTGACGTTGTATTATATTAGTTATGTGTTTCTGTGTTTTAGTGAACTATCTGAGCAGTTTGTTCTTAAGTTGTTTGCTGACAGTTCCTTACGGTGTCGTTACAGAGAACATGGTGTTGTGGGTGATATGAGAGATGCTTGGCCAAATGCTCGCGTGCGAAAAAATGTTTCACTAATACACACATATCATGGATTTAAAGGTTCTTTCGATACTTCATCTATAACCTTTTGAAATTTTCAAATTTCAGTTGTGCAGAGAAAATTGATTATGGCTGTTCTAGTTTACATGGTTTTATTCTCGAAAAAAAGATAATGTGGTTTGTATGGTGGAGAAAATTTGCTATAAATAACTATTATTCTGCATGATGTTTTTCCAACAGTATTTCATAACTCAGCATCATGTACTTCTTCATACAATGATGACTTATGTTTCATGAGTTGCTATGGTAACTAAAAATGTTATTTATACCTGCCAATGTTTCATTTTTCAAGTTGTTCATCCTAATATTTGTTTTGAAATAAATGTTTTGCTGCAGGGGAGAAACAAGGTGCAGTAGAATTTCTTAAACTAATATTTAGAGCTCTTTGCCTCTGTTGGGATCGACAGACTCAGGACTTGCATATTGACTGGATTCTATTCAGAGGGCGCCCACTCGTTCCTGCACTTTGTGAAGTAATAAATGACAATATAGACGGTGTTTATCCATCCTCACACTTTCCCATCTTTGCAGAGTTTTTACTTCCACGCTCGGTCCGTCTAGTTGAGACAACTTCATAGTCATAAGACGTTCTTTTCGGTTATGCTTTTGTTTATCAACCTTTTTTTATTTTGGCAATTTGTTTCATTCTACATATCTATCTTACTTTTCCAGTTTCATTTTTTCATCCTTGCATGGAACATCGTAAACCATGAGTCCTGTGCTCTGTAGGTTTGCTACTAGTAGTTAGTAGTTCTTCAATTGTGTTACCTTCGGCCTTGTTCACTATTCACATGTTCTTTATGCTACTCATGATGTTTTCATGTAATACTGAACTGTATCTCATTTGTTCCATGGCAACTACATGAGATTTTGAAGTTAAGTTGTGGCATGATGTAAATATTCAGGCAGGCCATTTTGGAAGAGTATGTACGTCTGTCACACCCTGTGTTATTGTGTTTTTCAAGTTAGAGGTGCATTTGTGTTAAGATTGTACTCTCTCTCTCTCTTCAAGAATATAAAATTTGGTCAAAGTCAAACTTTTCAAATTTTGGCAAATAATATCTTTAAAAATATAATCCATTTTAGATGTTAAGAGTTACTTACAATGACAGTTGATTTTACTGTGAATCTAATAATATCATTTTATATTTGGTCAAATGTCGTCAATTTAAGTTGAAATGGTTTCACTTTGATTAAACCTAGAAATATTTATATTCTTGGACAAAGGGAGTAATAGTAAGTCACACCTTTCTTTTCTTTTCCTTTTCATAATAGTCCACAATTGAGAAATTATTTTTTTTGCAATTTTGAATTTTGTTTATAATTTTTTAATATGTTCAAATTCAAGTGTCATTTTTGACGTTGTAGTAACACACTGGTGTCTAAAATAATGTTCCATTCCCTTGGGCTCGTTTGCCTATGAAAATCATGTAATCTAACATCCTAAATTTCTGTCAGTAATTCAGTATGTTTTTGTTTCTCTTGCAAAAAAAAAAAAGAGAGTATGTTTTTGTTTGAGGAATATCTATTTGCAACTTGAATGCCATCCATATTTGTGCCTGGAGTAAGGTACTCTCTTTATTTTAAAATTGTTGTTGTTAAGACAACAATTTTAATAAACTAAAATTCTTATGTTAAGAGCATCTTCAAGAGTGCCCTAAAACCTCTCCCTAAATTGAATAATAGGAGATTTTATAAAACCATCTCTAATAGTGTTTCTAAATCATCCCTAAATTTATTTTCTCCCTAAACTCTCCTCACTTGTAGCTAGAAATAGGGGAAGAATTGGGAGCCCTAATCTACCTTTTTTGAAGGGAAAGTTAAAATCTGTAGATCCAAGTGCTGATATGGACCAATAAAAAAACGTTTTTATAGCATTTTAAGGAAGAACTGTTGGAGGAGGAAAGAATTTTTTTTTCTAATACTTTTTAGGCTGCTCCTAAAAGAAGGTTTTTGGGACCTAATTATTGGAGAGCTCTTGGAGATGCTCTAACAACAACATGAACTCCTCCCATTATTTCACAACTGAAGGAGTAAATGCAGGAGGCCGTTGGCGGTACGAGCGCCGGAGCGCAGACCATGGCAGACATGAACCCTTCATAATTTCAGTCTAATCACTCTTGAGAGTTGAGACAACAATTGTAGGAAGCAATTTCACAAAAGAACAGAAGTTGTAAGCAGATACTAGTCGTACGTGGCACGTGGCCTCGCAGCAACTTGCAAGGAGGACTGTTACGTACGCCATTGTACTCGTACTATCTGCTGAGACTGCACGGTTGCATCTGCGGCGCATCGGTCGGTGGCAGGTCTAGGTGTCGTGTGCAGGCACCGGCAGCGGTACAATGAGGCGCAAGACAAGAGCAGCAGCAGTGGCGGTGGGAACTGGGAACTCCCATCTGCCCGTGACACCGCCAGGCAGCCTTTTTCTTCCCATTTCTCCCTTGTCCGCCTCTGCCGGTCGTCGGAGTCAAAAATCCAAGGCTCTCAGAGGAAGCACGGGCAGCCACTACCTTTGCTCCTCTCCCCCACTCATAGCAGTAGTCCTCGTGCGCGCGCGGGCAGCCGCACATCTGGCGCGCTACGCAACAAAACCGCGCTCACGGGCCGCGCCTCCTCCCCCACCGCCCTCCCTCACGGCCACCACACCAGCTCTCCGTGCTCCTGCTTTCCGCTTTCCAACGACTAACCGACTGCCCCACTCGCCGAGGATGAGCGGCAACCGCCTTTTCTCAGTAGCCGATCATTGTGCACACAACAAGGGAAGGGAATGGGCACACAAGTTCACGTTCCTCTCTCTACTCTGTTTGCCATGTCCGGCCGCCTTCAGCTTTCGTGCTGCCATGCGTTTCCCCATCCTGCCTGTTCGCTCGCGTAGCTAGAGCCCGTGGTCCACGAGCCAACCTGATTTTATGGGAGGTCTTGCTGCTGCTGCTCAACGTCGTTAATTGTTCTCTGATTTTATGGGACGGACATGAGAACATCTCCAATGCTCTCATCGGGTTAGGTACTTCTGTGCTTCTATCGTTTAATTTACACTAAAAATAATGTATAAAAAATTTTAATAAAAATATGTTTAGATAGTTCATGTTAGCAGCTATTATCATACAAAAGCACATATGTAATAAATATTTGTGCAATACGTAAGAAAAAAGAGAAATCAGTATTTAACAGTAACGGATTATGGGTCTGAAATGAATAGTTGCAACCTGCAACTGTTGTAGTTGATTTTCTCTTTTTTACTGTGTATTACATAAATATTTGTTACACATGTGCTTTTACATGATGATAGATGTTAATATGAACTATCCAAACATATTTTTATTAAAATTTTTCATATATATTTTTAATACAAATTAATAGTGGAAGCAGCTAAAGTTGTGGGAGAGATGTTCTCGGACGGACATGTGTGTTCTGTCATTCTCCGTTCAACAATTCTTCGGTATAGGTTGAGGTTGGTCACCCTCGTCAACCAACTTTTCTCCTTTTTGGGTATTCTAACATTAGCTTGTCAGCCATCCAAGCTACATTACTAGAACAGTTGGGGCCATCCAACTAACCCTCGCTCGCTCAATTCACCAACCTAAACATTCTAACGCGTGTTCATGCACATTGAATTTGGAATTTTCTCGCTGGTAAAAAAAAACACACAGGAAGCTTCTAGAGCCGCTCACCTCAGTCACGAGAGTGCACTGATGATGCGACAAAGTGGTCCCGACACTCTGCGCCTTTTTGTAACCATGAAAACGATTCGCGGTCGAGATCTAACAAGATACGCTTTGGAGTATGGACCTATCGATCGATGTACTACAAAGTCTGGTACTTACTACAAAATAGTGAAATGTACTACTGCGTAAACTAGGACCAATCGATGAGTGAAAATTTTGTCCCTAGCCATTTTTTTTTTTGCATATATTCTAAAACCATTGTGCAGTTGTTTTTGCGAGGATAGGTACACACTGCAACAAATATTTTTATTATACTATTATTACGCTGTGGTTGCAGATAATTCTAGTGAGTACATAGAATCTGTTTAGCCAGAACTGCTCTTCCTCCAATGAAAGACTAAAGATCAAACAGATGCTTATAATTGGCAACTTTTGATGTCCCTGGACATCAACTTGAGTATCCACGGGGATCCTCAGGGAGGAAGAAAAGGACAACATCCTGTGAGAGTCATTGGAACATTCCCATTAAAATGACCACCTCCAATGCAACCGCCGTGCGCTCATCTCTGGTTGCGACCCTGTTCGTCCTAGCTTAGTTCAAAACCAAGAGTTGTATTGGAAGCTGAAACAATCATCATGGCTCTGTTGCCATTTGAATTACAGGCTTCGGATTATTGCTGCTTGTGTCCATTAAAAAACTCAACTCCAGTCCCCTTTGTTTTCTTCAGCATTATCATGGCACAGGAGGCGCAGAGGAAGCCAAAAGCCTTGATGCAGTTCGATTTGAATCATATATCATCCTTTTCCTCTGTTCCTCTTCTGATATATATATTATACTACTAGTGCATACATGCTGCCTGAAGAGATTGATGCGTGATGAAAACGATAGGCAGCGAGATGAGTCCGTACCGTAGTCGACTCCACACCACCCCAAGCGGCGCCGATCTCACTGCCTGCGGTCTTGACAAGTGTCTCCCTGCTTGCTCGTGGCCTCTCCCTCCATTCGTCTCCACACGAGCCAGCATACATACATAAACTTGGCCCGGACGCCTCAACCAACCCCACGCAAGCCACCAGCCATCATCAACACATTGGCAACCAGGCCAAAAGGCCATCGCTATCGTGAGAGACGAGAGCACACTGAAAGCACACTTTGCATTGGCGTTGCAACAAACTTCCCTTTGTTTTAGCCACCCTCGCCGTTGCATCGCGTTTCCCTTGTACCCACAGTCACAGCTAGCAGTCAATAAGCGAGCGCACACACCACATTGTCCCCTTGTTCTTGAAACAGAGTTTTGGCTTGGCCATGGGGGCTGCATTCAGGCTGCTCCTTGTGCCGTTGATGGTAGTGGCGTTCTGCACCTACGACGTCGGCGGCAGAAGCCACTACCATAAGAAGCCGCCGCCTAGCCGGCACAGAGGTGGTGGTGGTGGTGGCGGCAAGGGAGGCGGAGACTCTGGCTCCGTGGTGTCGTCCCCGGCCGTTCCACCTGTCGACGACGACACCCAGCCGCCGCCAACGGGCACTGTCCCCTCCGACCCAGCCACCTCTGAGCCGTGCGTGTTCGACGTCCGGGCGTACGGTGCGGTGGGCGACGGCTCAACCGACGACACCCGGGCGTTTCGGGAGGCGTGGAGGGCGGCCTGCGACGCCGATTCTGCTGTGATTCTGGTGCCGTCGGACGGGACGTTCACCATCACCACCACCACATTCTCCGGTCCGTGCAAGCCTGGCCTCGTGTTCCAGGTAACAATGCTCGTATCGTATGTATCCCAAATATACTAATTCCCTAAAATACGATGGTATGGTAGCTGATGCATTCACATGTGATGAACTTAAACTGTCAATAATGTACAGGTGGACGGCGTGCTGATGCCTCCCGACGGGCCGGAATGCTGGCCACCGTCGGACAACCGGCGGCAGTGGTTGGTCTTCTCCAACCTCGACGGCCTGACGCTGCGCGGCGCCGGCACGATCGAGGGCAACGGCGAGAACTGGTGGAACCTCCCCTGCAAGCCTCACAGGGTACGCCAGAGAGCCTCACATTCGGCATTCCGCAACCCTCAAATTGTTTGTACATTCCCGTTGGGATTTGACAACACACACCACGGTCTCTGCAGGGTCCGAACGGGTCCACACTGCGCGGTCCGTGCGACAGCCCCACGGTATGTGATCATCTCTCCGCATCATCGTAAGTCTCGACTAGTGTTTGCTTATTATGATGTTGTTGGTGCGAGCTGCAGCTAGTGAGGTTCTTCATGAGCCGGAACCTGGCGGTGGAGGGCCTGCGGGTGGAGAACAGCCCGGAGTTTCACTTCCGCTTCGACGGGTGCAGCGACGTGCGCGTCGACGGGCTGTTCATCAGCTCGCCGGCGAACAGCCCCAACACGGACGGCATCCACGTCGAGAACACGGAGCGCGTTGCCATCTACAACTCGAGGATCAGCAACGGTGGGTAACCGCTAGCTGTGAATTAATCATCCTTTCGTCTGCATTCAGAGACGTGCATGCTACTAGCTGGAGGCTGAACAGGATTGCTTTGGCGTAGGTGATGACTGCATCTCAATTGGGACCGGGAGCTACGACGTGGACATTCAAAATGTTACTTGCGGCCCCGGACACGGCATCAGGTAAACTGAACACACCTCCCTCCCCCTCTGTTTTGCCCCCCACCACCTTTTATAATTTCTTTTTTTACTGCTGTACGTGTTCACCTGAAAACTCAAACGTATTTTGAACTCGAATGATAGAACCGGGAAAATATTTGAAACTCAATTCCTAAATAAAATCATCTGGTGATAATATAAGGTGACTCAAAAACGTATATCAGCCTCAGGAGAAACCGGCAGCAATGCGCCAGAAACATCCAAGGCATGTAAATGCGTGATTGCATCAGTTTAGCTTCCGCTCGTCTTCTTCTGCATTGTGATTCGTCGTCTTAGATTACACACACATACGCCAAATTTTGTTAGTACGTAGCTGGTTCACATGAAGATCGAAAATATGTGTAGCATTTTGTTTGTTGGACACGAGAATAGTTTCTACCTCTTCCGTTACTTTTGTTCCAAAATTATTATTGTTATTGACTTTTTTTCATTAACTTTAACTATTTGTTTTATTTAAAAGACTTATTATTTATTTTATTACTAGAGAAACTCGAAACATAACTAATAATTTTATATATTTGAGTTAATTTTTTAAATAACACAAATGGTCAAATATAACAAAAAAAATCAATAACAATAATAATTTTAGAACGAATGAAGTAATATTTTAGGCATGGTGATGAATGCCTTCTCCATTTATATACATAAAAAAAAGGGAATGTCTAATTTTCAGTCAATTAAAAATAAAGGTTCCTTTCAATCAACGTTTTTAACCTTTAGATCTATATCCAATTGATACAAAAAGATAAAATTTTTCTGTAGTCTATACATAACACTAATTAATACAAATAATTCTATAAATAAAAAATAACAAAAAAATAACAAAAAAACAAAAGAAATAACACTGAAAAGATCATTGATTGAAAGAATGCTTATAATCGACTGAAAAGTAACATCCCCGTAAAAAAAATGTTCATGTATGTACGATGACTACATAAGTATAAAGTAAACCATACATGTCTCTCCTGGTATATATGTGGCAGCATCGGCAGCCTGGGCGTTCACAACTCGCAGGCGTGCGTGTCGAACGTGACGGTGCGGAACGCGGTGATCCGGAACTCGGACAACGGCGTGCGCATCAAGACGTGGCAGGGCGGGATGGGCTCCGTCTCCGGCATCAGTTTTGACACGGTGGTGATGGAGAACGTGCGCAACTGCATCATCATCGACCAGTACTACTGCATGGACAAGCGGTGCATGAACCAGTCCACGGCCGTGCACGTCACCGACGTCTCGTACGCCAACATCCGGGGATCCTACGATGTGCGCAGCGCGCCCATCCACTTCGCCTGCAGCGACACCGTGCCCTGCACCAACATCACCATGGCCGAGGTCGAGCTGCTGCCCTTCAGCGGCGAGCTCGTCGACGACCCCTTCTGCTGGAGCGCCTACGGCCTGCAGCAGACGCCCACCATCCCGCCCATCACATGCCTGCAGGAGGGGATCCCGGACTCCCTCCTCGACAACCCGGACCTCAAGTGCCGATGATGACAGTGCCAGCCTGCTCATACGATTTTTCATCATTTATACATAGAATACGCACGCAGAGTGATGAATTATATATATTGAGTTATGTGGAGTTGTACATGTGTGCTTTCGCTCCCTCTCAATAAATAAATAAACTGTATTGTTTGTGACGACGACGCTGGATTCAGAATAACTACTGGCCAATCGCTTGTGCTGCTGCTTCACTCTGCATCTCCTCTGTTTTTTTTTTTTTTTTTGTGACCGAAGTCAGCAGAGGAGTCTCCTACCTATTTTTTTTTATATATAACACAAAAACTGGAAACAGACTGTACAAGTTATGCATCTCCTCTGTTGAGATGGCCTAAGGGCATCCACAATGGTTTAGACAGCTGTTGTCTATGAATACCTCGATTATCCAATGGAACAGACAGCTCGCTGGTACAATGGCTTGTGTAATTGATGTCTATAAAATATTTAATCCACAATATATTGACCTATAAACCATATATGGTGATCAAGAATAAATTGGATCTTTGTGTACGATCATGTGGCTACTACTTTAGAGAATCACGGTTTTATTCAGGACTTGAGAATAGAAATTTAAAAGTCTGAAATTTAGTTTTCTATCACATATGATGTCCTCCTTGCATTCCTAGAAAATTTCTATGGAAATCTATCTTTAAAATGAGTGGAATTGCTAAACGGCAAGGGCCAAATCGTAAACAAGCACTTCATCGCCATTCATTTTCCTATCTTCCTGCCATGACGCAGAGAAGCACAATGCTGTTATCAAATCGTTTTCCATAGCGCAGCAGGACGAGCAAGACTGTTAGTTAGAGCATCTCCAACAGCCTATGTAAAACAGACTTGTTAGCTAAATATAGAAAACCAATAGAGAAAATCGGATCCAACAGAATCATCATCGTGCTCTCCTTTTTCCCTCGCTCGGTATCCCGATCATTCCGTTCTTCATCTTTACCGAGCGCGCGTCGCTCGCCATCTCCATCCTCTATCTGTTCTCGCGTTCATTTTCCGCTCCCATGCGCATATATGTTCCTGTCCATGTTCCTGCCTGTAGTACGTCGAGACGGCCGTGTTGCTCGCGGAGCTCGGCGCCGGCTCCGACGTCGTCGCTGTCAGGCTGTTACATGACGCGGGCCTTGACTACGGTTCATCTTCGAGCAGTGGAGGGGTTCCAAATTCTTCTCGTCGATTTGGGATGCCAAGGTCCGACGTTTTTTATGACCAAGGAAGACACGGTTGTGGTGGTGAAGAGGATTTAGCAGACGCAATTCAGTTAGGGAATGGGGGATTGATTTGCTGCGCCACCGAGTTCTTCCTCCCACTCGCTTCGTTGGTTCTCTGTCATGTAGTCGTAGGGATTCTTGGTAGTTTTAAGCTCTTTCCTTTCTGAAGAACTGATCATGGTTAACTCATTCTTTACAACTTGTAGATAACGACAGTAGTGTTATGTTAGCCTAGTTTTCAGTCGAGTATCAATTAGCTCGACTAGTTCAGTTATCTAAGTTTCGGTCAGCCGATCTCTATTTGTTTCAGTCAATAACAATGATAATCTGTGACTGTTTGAGTATGCCCAAATATATGTCATTGGTTACTGACATGTCCAAAGAAAGTCTTCTACTAGAACAATGTTCTCAATTTGCATCTGTAGTGTTCTGATTATAAAATAAAACAGATGACTTACCACTTGATCAGGACAGGGCGGCAGCCGGCAGGAGGCAGAACCGCAGGACCAGATTCAAGCGGCGGTAGAACAAAGCAGCTCAGGCAAGATCGACTTGCGGGAAAAACAACGATGCTGACGTGGGCAGTTTTAAATATGGAGAGTGAAGATTTGAAGAGTCTGTTGGAATCACTCATAGTTTTAGGAAGATTTCTATTTTTACAAAGTGGGAAATTCTGTAAATTTTGCTAATATTATACCTAGTCTCTTGGAGATGCTGTTAAGACTTTGCAAGCACTAGCGAGTCTGTTAGTTAGTGGGTCAGTTTTCCTTTCATTTCGGGCAAGTAGACCTTGAGGCATGCAAGTTCATGCCAAGCGCGTCGTTCGCGTCAAGGGCGCGCAAGCTGATCGTGCGCGCGTCTGTAGGCGGTCCGTTCGGCCACTACAAGCTGTATCTAGAGTCCTTTATATTTGGCAATGAAAGAACAGAAAAGCTGCTTGTTGTTCGCAACACCAAACCACCTCTCCCACCGTGTTCGCGTTGAGTGTTTCCAGGAGCGCGCCGTCGTCCTTCGTCGTCGGCGTTCTCCAACAAGTGGCACCAGAGCTGCTAACGATCCCGGGCCATGGCGTCTGCGTCCTGGGAGCCGGACAACATCTTCTCGCGGTCACCACCTTGGCGCCGCACGCCAAGATCTCCATCTCCGCCTCCGAAAGGGCGGCGCCGTGACGACGGTCGCCGTGTTGTCGTCGAGCGTGTGGTGAAGGAGACGACTGCGTCCGTGCAGTACCCAATACTCACGAGGACCAATTACAACGATTGGGCCTTGTTGATGAGGGTGAACATGCAGGCGCAAGGGATATGGCACGCCATCGAGCCGGAGGAAGATGAGGTGATCGAGTACCGGGAGGACAGGCTTGCATTCACCACAATCTTGCGCGCAGTGCCCCCGAGATGCTGCCATCCCTCTCCACCAAGCGTACTGCTCAATCGGCATGGGAGTCCATCAAGACGCGCCGCATTGGCGTGCAACGCGTGCGTGAGGCGAACGCGGAGAAGCTCCGCCGCGATTTCGACGAGATTTGCTTCCCGCGACGGCGAGACCGTCGATGATTTTTCCATGCACATCACTGGGCTCGCCAACGAGATCAGTGCGCTTAGGGGGGGGGGGGGGGGGGGGGGAGATCGTGAAGAAGATGCTACACGTCGTCCCCGGACAACCTCGAGCAGGTAGCAATCTCTATCGAGACCATGCTGGATGTCAACAGCCTCACCATCGAGGAGGTAACCAGGCGGCGTCGCGGTGTGGAGGAGCGCAGACGGAAGAAAGAAAACGTTGACAAGCAATGGCTGACAACGACTGACGTAACCCGGCTATCGACGGGAGAAGCAGCGGCGCCGCGTAGGCGCATGAAGCTGATGCCCGATATATGGATTTTCCAATCGATCCAGAAGGGACGGCGCGATTCGTGCAACCGTCCTTGATGCCGTCTCTTGGCCTGGGAGCATGAGCCCGTGCCATCCTCTCGTGAAGAGACGACAATATCCTCTTTCTTCAATTATTTCCAGTACATGTAGGAAAATTTTGCTGAGATGGCAGTATACAGACGGCTCATTAATTAGTGTTGTTGATGGTCTAAGCTTCCATGAGTGTTGATACAACCAAACAAACCTCTTACACGAGGGAATTCTATCATATTTAGGAAGTGTTTGGATCCACCTTGTTAAACTTTAACACCTATGTTTTACCTACTTTTAACAAAAAAAGTATCTAAACACTCCTGTTAAAAGGAAAGTGTTAAAGTTTAACACCTTCAAAATCTTTACCTGGTTTTAAGGTGGTAAAACTTGTTAAAAGATACCTATCTTAAGAAAAACTTGATAAAACTTGTTAAACTTTAACATAGATCTAAACAGATAGATGTTAAATTTTAACATCTCATTTAGATGGATCCAAACAGGACCTTATGCCTACTTTGCTTTATTTGAGTGTGTTTTTTAGTGCTTAGATTTATAGTGTTTTATGAGAGACACAAAAGACAGCTTGATCAATTCAGAGTCGAGGTTAGTCATGGATCTTTGTTGCAGGGTTCCAGGAAGAAGCTTTTTATGATTATTAATACAATTAAACAAACCCTTTATATTAAGGGAGTTATGTCACATTTATTCTCGACCTGTTTGGCGGTGTGATAATCCGATAATGCTTAAACACATATGCCATGGACACTGTGTTTGGAGTTGAACGACTTCATTAATTATTTGCTCTGCCTCCCAAGCTTGGACTAGTCTCTCTACACCCAAACAAATTTCTTCACTGGGCTCAAACCGAAATACTAATGGGATATTGTAATAAAAATTTATAACCAAAACAAATTCGTCGATTATACAATTTTATCCTATCTCAACATCCACATAAGTAATGCCAATGCATGAAATTTCTGTGATTTTACCTCTTATCTCATCATTTAAACAGTTAAACTACATACACAATATTTTCTTCTTAATTTCAACATGTATAAGAATTTTCAGATATAGAAACTAGAAAAACTGTTTGGAAGACCATTTTTAGGATTAAGGAAAAGGTAAACTAGTTTTTTTTTCGAATGAAAGGGATTCTATTAACATTTGAATAAGTACAGACCGCTTACATCAAGACTTTTAAATTAAAGATGTTTAAAACATAAAGAAAACATCTAAGCCTTGATCGATGTTCGGTTACAAGAGGCGAATCAAATAAAGCCATATCATCTTGAACCACCAATAAGATCCACCGCTTTGGATTCATGGTGAAGACGGATCTAATTTAATTTGTTGAACAGAAATTTATTAAACTAGTTTAAATCTGGTGAAACTTAGTTCGCCAGATATTTACCAGTTGTAGAAAAACAGGGTGGGAGATTGTCAAACTTAGTTCGCTTGATATTTACCAGTTCTAGAAAAACAGGGTGGGAGATGTAGTACATATATTCGAAATATTTTTTTCTACTTTTATTTTTTTCAACATGTACAAGAATGTTGGCATATATATAGAAACAGAAAAAAAACATTTATTGTGTATATATTCACACATACATACCCACGTTTATATAATAAATGAAAGGAGAACAAAATTTAATAAACAATATATAAATAAAGAATCCAAACAACACGTACATACATACATTGTTACTGCACATCAATAGGAGTATATATAGCATACCCGGCCCCGGAAAACACAGCTACTACTTCATCATATTATATACATAGTACATTGTTACCCCACCACACCTTCATTCCCAGCTAGAACCATGTACTTGTCCTTCCTCGTGAGCTGAGTGGGCTTGAACTGGAGCGCCTCGGCGAGCACGCGCTGCACCCGGTTGGCCACCTGGATGCTGTGGCCGTGCCCGCCCTCCTGATGGCCCTCCTCGGCCGGAGCGGTGACCACGCGTTCCAGGAACTCTACGCGGTACTCGGGCCGCGAGTTCATCATGAAGTAGAAGGGGTCCATCCACTTGGCCCCCGGCTTGGTGGACGTGCCGTAGAACATGTCGACGCGTGTCTCCAGCGCGACGGGGTTCACCTCGCCCGTGAGCTCCGCGAACAGCGGGCTGAAGCGCAGCAGGTAGGGCTCGCGGCAGGTGGTTCCCTCGGGGCAGACCACCAGGTCGCCGCGCGAGAGCAATTCCTCCATGCGCCTCCGGTCCTCGTTCCGGTCCCGGGTCAGCCGCGCCGTGCGGATCGGCGCGATCAGCTCCGAGACCGGGCTCACGCTGTAGGTGACGGCGGTGACCGGCTTGTTCAGCCCGGCAGCGACGGTGATCGGGTCGAGGAGAGTGCGGTGGTTGCACACGTAGAGGCGCCCCGCTGCCTGTTTCTTCTTCTTCTTCTTGTTGTTGTTGTTGGTGTCGTCCTCCGGTGATGAAAAAGGACCGGCGATGAGGCGGGAGCGCATGCCAGTGACCGCGCTCAAGGGGACAGAGATGCGGTAGGGGAGTAGGCCGAAGGCGGCACTGCGGAAGACGGCGAGGAAGATACCACATGGAAGGAAGGTGTACATGGCCACCGCGGCAAAGAAGGTCGGCTTGAAGGCGAGGCGGCCGTCGTGGAAGACCAAACGCTTGGGGTACTTGTCCCTCGGCAAGGGCTGCCACGCCGTCTTTTCCGCTTCACATAGGGCGTAGGTCTCCACGACCTGTAGTCAGATTTTGTATCTAGTGTTAGGCTAACTCTGTACATATACATGTACTAATTTTCCAGAAGCATATATATATATATATATATATATATCAGAGATATACAACTTGATTCTTTATTGATAAGACTAGACTAGTACTTTCTCCGCTCTAAAATGTAAACATTTATTAACTTTCGATACTACGTTTGATCATTTGTTTTACTTAAAAAATTTATAAAAATATTATTTATTTTATTATAAATTATTTTATTATTAAATATACTTTAAACATGATTTATTTATTTTTATAATTTTTAAAAAATATTTGAATAAGACAAACGGTCAAAGTAGGATCTGAAAGTCAACAAATGCAGTTACAGTATATGCTTTGCTTCAGAACCCAAGTTAGATTAACCCCACACGACACATGAATATAGGTAGGTAGTCGTTCCCACCTAACTTCAACTAAGTCCCATGCATGTCTCTCAGATAATCCCCGGTGCGAAAAGTTCAAACCAAACATCGCCTACTCATTCCTTAATTTCGACAAGCCATCTCCAGAGTCCAGTTTAACAAATAATCTTGCCTACTTGCAATTTGAAAATATTCGTTTATTTCTACTTTTATTATATCCAACAAGTCAAATGGTAGGAGCACAAACAGCAACGGAACCTGGTACATGTGACTACTCTGGGTTGTTGCTCTTTGTGTAAATTTGGCTAATCTCTGCTGTTTGATTGGAAGAGATGCTTCGAGAACTATTTGAAACTACAAATAGGTGCAATTTTAGTTCGCATCACAATACAAATAGCTGAACTGCGCAATTAGTTGAACAGATTCTAGCTGGGAATGAAAAGAAAAATATAGCAATATATAAGAAGAAGCTGTTCTGCACCAACTTTTTAGTAACCTAGCTGCTTTAGCAACAAATTGAGAAGTTGCGCCAAACACAGGCAAAGATCCATATTTACTAGCTAGATGATAATGTTTCACTGTATTTGTCCAAACCTCTTCAGGTACAAATTGTTATATTAAGAAGATACTTTCAAGTATGATCGTCAGAACTTTCCTATTTTTACTTATCAATACCTTTTTCATTTGTATTATTACTCGAACTTACAAAAGCCAACCATTTAATTTAGTTCTAAATAAGTTACAAAATTTTAAAACTTGTGAATGATAACTATTGTGAATTGATGACTCACATATATGGTTTACTACGATGATCTTATTGATTCCAGATCATAACACTTGATGATCAGGGGAAAGTATCTGGCGCAAAAAAAAATAAAAAATAGAGAGGTTGTATAGAGGAATAATATACACAAACTTACCTTGCAATAATGAGAAAAGACGTGGTGCATCCTGCTGCCCATGGCAACGAGCCCCACAGCTCCATCACCTTTGCTCTTCATCTCATCCATTTCCTCGAGCATCGCTCCAACCCTCTCCATGCTTGTCTCTTCCTCCTCGAGGAATCCAAGGTAACGGCCAGCCACCATTGTGATCTCTCTCCCGACCACTGTATGGACGCCGAGGTACTCCTTTAGGAACCCCTCCACCATCACCCTGGGAAACGCCATGGTCACGGCGATCACGGTTCCTGCTTTCTTAAAAGCTTCTAGCCCCTCCACAGTCACCTCTTCCAGGAAGAACTTGGGCAGGACCGCCTTGGAAATCCTGATGACCTCTTTTTCTCTCAACCCAAAGCAGGACACCATGACCATGGCCTTGAGATACAAGTCACCGCTATGGAGACTGAGGCATAGAAGAAATGGGTACATCAGGAGCAGGAGGAGGCCACGGAGGAAGCTCCCAGCTTCGACGGCGATGAGCATAAAGTAAGGGAACGTGGACAGCGGCGACTTTAGGAGCCAGCCCTCCACATCAACCATTACTGTTCGGGCATGCAGCTTGTCTTGCGGAGGTGCGGCCGGAGTCCTCGCTGTTGCCGATGTCGTGCGGCGGCAGTGCCTTCCCGAGAGGCTTCGACGGAGGAGGCGGCGAACGGAGAGGAAGGACCTGGGAAGGGTGGAAAGCTTCTTCACCATGACTAGCTTTTACGTGAAGTATTTCAGAGCTTGCCGTTTCGGTTTTGGTTATGCACCGTCGAGTACGGGGCGCTACTTATAGCGACCGCGGTGCTCGCTGAGAAGTATTTCAAGTTTGACTAGTCCTTGTTGGGTGGGGTTGGGGCGCGAATAGGTGAATACTTAACCCCGCTGTTCTGAATAATAAACATGGACAGACATGCCATGGTGGTCAAGAAAGCGTATGTCATGACATGTGCATGTAACAAAACCATGTGCAGAGGTTTTCGGTTTCAGAGTGAGGATGTGCATCCTTCAAAACTACTTCTTAATGAGCTGAAGTATAATTTCTCGAAATAGAGAATTATTGGATTAGAGTTCGGCAAATTAGGCTCCAGCTTTTCGAGACCACATTTTTTGCTGATCTGTTTTCTTATTCTTATACATATAATAATGACATCTATCCTTCACTACCTGTCGAGTGACTAGTTGTTTGTTGAGTGTATTTTGTCAGACACTCGACAAACACTTTATCCAATGTATTTTAACACTCGACAAAATCTTTGTCAAATGCCCAGCAAAAAACACTCGATAAAAGCTCTTTGTCGAGTGTTTTTATCGAACCACTTTGCCGAATATTTTCTAGACTTTGTCGAGTGCCCTTGCACTCTGTAAAACAAGCGTTTTCGGTAGTGTCTTATACTGTCATACATAGTGCATTTTATTCGTTCTGTATCAAATCTAACATGAATTGTAACTCTACCAGTTTTATGGTCCCTTTTGACATTAACGAAACGCGGTAGTTTCTGCGTATCACTTTTCGCGATTGACAAGGGCCAGGCAGAGTTGCTATAGGGACGGGAAGTCCAAGGAGGGCTGGCTACCTTGGCGTGCATGTCATACAGTTAACCTGCAGATGGATGGAAATAGCTGAACCATGCAGCTTTGGTCGCCTAACGCAGCTAACTCATTCGGTGCGTGTCGTATCGTCGCCTCTGAGAGCTCTCGCAGCAACCTGACTCCGAGTACGTGGAACGTTCCGAGCTTTTCCTCTTCACAGCTGACTTTAAAAAATTCGCGAAATACGTTACTGAGCAGGCCCAGCATAGATTTAAACGGGCGAAATGAACATTTGGCAGCTTCCCCGAGTTCGTGCGAATCTGGAGATGGAAGTCACGCTACCCACCCGGATGCACATTGCGTGCAATCCGTACACGTGGCACGTGTGATTATTGTACACTCATTAAACTCAAATGTGCATTTGAAAGGTAAAGAGGAGGACGAAACGCTGTCGTTTTTGTAGGCCCCTGATATGCTTGCCCAGTCCAGCATCAAACGATCTGGTAGGCTGGAATCGGGGCGTACTCCATATCTTTATTAAAAAAAGAATGCTACCACAACAGCATAGAGATAATCATGGCCGACATCCTTTTATTTTCATATTTATTGATTTAGAGTAGTCTGACATTCTTTAAAGTAATAAATTCAGGAACATACAAAACTGCTGAGGTAAAAGTGCTCAAATAGTCAAATATCACTATCAGCTAGCGAAGCGGTTTGCTAAACATACCGTTATTTTCCACTGCTTTGCTATTTTAGCACTGCCTACTTCATTTATTGCTCTGTTTACCAGTCTACCACTATAACAGCAGATTGTAAAGCAACGGTTTGGATCAGCCTTGATAAAATCGTGCCGTTAATGCAGTCAAGCCACCGTCCTCTTCTTCATGGTAGCCCCAACGGAGCACATTTCCGTTGCTTGTGAAAACAACCAGCCAGCAAACAATTCTTGCTTAAATTCCCATGCTTGGGTTTCTGCATCTGAATATGAGAAAGCAAGGCAGCACAGCTCCAACAAATGAAGATTGAAAATACATGTTCTGATGAATTGATTGATGGAAAGCATTATGGCATCTTCGAAATGAGACTTGGGGGGGGGGGGGGGGGGTTGTTGAGGACAGCTATGTACAAGAACTATGAGATGCTGACTATAAGTTCCCATGTGGTTTTGTCCCACTACTTAAAATGTAGAAGTTGTCGTCGCTGATGAGAGTCAAATATTATATAATGTTCAGTATTTAATTATTGATGTTACATACGACAGGTTATGTTATGGACAGCTATTCTGTTAATTTTTTAACTCTAGTTCTTGACTGCTATGATGCTCGAATTACTGTTTGCACTATTGCCATCACAATTATATATAGAGGGTGAAAAATGCTGCAGGTACAATTGGTTTGTCCAACTAATATAATAGTTTTGGTCCCATGTGTTGCCATGCTTTTATCACTACAGGAAAACCGGTATGTGCCGTGTGACTATATTTGTGACGTGAGCTTTCTATCAGGCACACGACACAAAGGACGTCATGCCGTGTGCCACGCAAAATACACACGGCATAACAAAAGCACAGGCATAAAAGATTGTGCCGTGTGCCATATAAGGGACACATGACATAGAGGGTCGCCGTTTCAAACTTTGAACGGCGTCAGCTCTGTGTCGTGTGTCGGTTAGTGGCACACGGCACAATTGTTTCTTGTGCCATGTGTTAGTGCTACCACATGGCACGTTTTTTTTGTGCTATGTGTTAGAACCTGGTGCCATGTGTATTATGCTGGCACACGGCATAATTTTTTTTGAGCTCCTTTCCTCCTCAATTTTTTATATGCTATAAAGATTGTATGTGGTACCTCATGTTACAAATGTGTGCATTTCTAACAAAATTTGATATATTTGATGCATTTATTTCATTATTGGTGTTTTCTCGTGATAATTCAAACTTGAACTGCAAGTGTTTGAAATATTGAAGTATAGTATGAACAAACTTTATATTCATGTTCGTAACACTGATTTGAAGCCGTATACATATAATGAGAGCAAACGTCCCTAATCTTGTGCATAAAATATCACGAGCAACATGTTGTCCAACGGTGTTTAAATTGTAAAAATGCAAATAAAGTATTAAAATCATGATATTGCTCCTGACATTATTATTTCATGCATGGATATTACAGTAAAAAGTTGACAAAGTTTCGCATAAGTTGTCACGTACGTTGCTTACTAAATAAACAATCTCCGTAAAAGTTTCACAGTTGATGAGAAGCATTCTTATGATTCAGAAACATTTTGACGGTCTAGTTTGAATTTGAAGGCAAGTATTTTTATGTAGGACATAAATCACATGAAATGTTGGTTTTTTTAGATTCGTTTGAAATTTTTAATTTATTTTCTGCAAATGTAGTATTTTAGTGATAGAACATTGAAATTGAGAGGAAAATGCATAAAATAATAGGTTCTTTTTATGAATTCTCATATATTAATTTTGTGAAGCATTTTTTTAGACCAATTTTGTGAAGCATTTTAGCAAGTTATTTTCAAGTTATATAAAAAAAATTATATAAAACTTGAGATATGAATTCGATTTTAATTTAAATATGGAGAGAACTGTGCCGTGTGTCGTGGATCGGGGCACACGGCACAATTGGTCAACGCCATTTGGGTCTGTCTGTTAGTAATTAGGGTTAGCTTAATGAACTTGACGTCGATGGGAGCAGAAGTTGATGGTGTTTGATCTTTGCCGTGTGTCTGCCTGTTGAAATCAAATCTCTGGTGGTATTCTGCCAAGTATAGTTCCCACCTCATCCTTGATGTGGATGTCGACCATCGTGTCGTTTCTTTGTTGTAGGTTTTGGAAACCTCACCGTGTAGGGGATCGGAGGTTATGCCGAAATTTTGAGCTAACATTGACATTTCCGTTCTTCGCAGGGGTTATTGCAATGTCCGGATAGACGGGCCAGGGTTTCACCATCGTCAACTCGTCACTTTGCAGGACCGCAAGGTTAGACATAAAAACCACCTTTTCCATTCATGTTTGGTTCCGTTAATGTTTGTAGTTCGCGTAACCTAGATAGTCCTCTCCCGTTCGAAAGAGATACGGTTGGAGATATGCAGATCTTTGCATATTGTTGGCCGTATCTATTCCTAATTGTCCATGTTTTTTGGACAGCCCGAGGATGCATAGACGAGGTTAGTTTTCATGGTCTACTCCAGTCCGAGAAAGAGTTTTGGCAGCATCTTCCCGTTGTTCTCTAGATACACAATCTCCTTTGCAGGACATGTATCTAGAGAACAGCTGGGAGGTGCTGCCAAAATTCTGTCTCGGACAGAAGTGGACCTTGGAAAACTAACCTCGTCTATGCATCCTTGGATGGGATTAGGACCTATCCTTACCTATTAGATAGTGTAAGCATTGTGTTGTTACAAGAATGATTTATTGCTCGCTGATATGCTAGAAGATGGGTGACCATGAGTGGATGTATAAGCAGTGGGCCAGAGTGGATCTAAACACCAAGGACATCGATGGCGAGCTGGTGATGAGGCTTGGAGGTGGAAAGAAGCATGGACGGTACTACATTGGCCACAACGTCATCGACACGGCTAGTACTCCCACTCTCTCCTAGATTCGAGCGAGGAGCACGAGCTCAAGCCCGGCTATCCGCACTCGGCGAACCACTACAATATCCCAGGTGCAGGCACTCCAGGTTAATTCAACGGCATTTTTTATTCATTTCTTTTTACATATGTTTGATGTGCAATGTAACATTTGGCTGACATTTTGTAGGCCCAGCTGGATGAAGAAAAATGCCTACGGGCGGAGGATCAACTGAGGGCTGAGGAGAACCAACGTCGGATGGAGTTGACGATGGAGGAGGATCGATGGACGGCCCAAGAGAACCAATAGCGGATGCTCCAGTGGATGGCGTCGCAGATGGGCACAACACCTCCAACAAACTTGTTCCCACCATCTCCGGCATCTATTCCTTTTGCTTATACTCCGGTGAGTGATAATATGAATCACTTCTCATTTCTTCATTTCTTGCTTCAAATCCTTAGTGCTACTAGTGCTAATAGCATTCTATTGTTCTTGCTTCAAATAGTAGTGATAATAGCTTCATTTAGTGATAATAGGATTCACCTCTCACTTATTCATTTAGTAGTGATAATAGCTTTCAGCACTCATTTCCTTATTTGTTAGTGATAACAATATTAACTTGTTCAATACCTCTCTTTGTGTGTGTTCACTTGTGCAGAATTCCTCGACGGCATCGAATGAACCGCCATATCAATGGTCGCCATGGGACAGGACCGCGCAGCAGCAACGATCACCTTGGGGGGAGGGGGGGGGGGCACTGAGCTAGTTTCATGTTTGTAATGGAGTTTGTGATGATACTTTGTTTATTTACATGTTTCTAATAGATATTTGTGATGGATGATAATTTATGCTGTGTATCATATTTGTGATGGATCATAATATTGTGATATTTGAATATTGAATATGATAAATATTGTGATATATATTGTATGTGTGTTTTAGATGATCCGGGAACGCTAATATTTAATAATTTGTGGCTGTATTTAGCCTTTGTGCCGTGTGCAAAAACCAAGACACATGGCATAAAGATAGTTATACAGTTTTTGGGAACCATCTATGCCGTGTGCAGAATCCTTTACACATGGAACAGATTGAATCTCTGCCATGTGCCTACTATGACGACACACGACACAGATTGAATCTCTGCCGTGTGCCAGGGTAATAGACACACAACACAGATTTAATTTGTGTCATGTGCCAGGGGGTCAGGCACACGACACAGAGGGGGTTCAGCCGTCAGACCTAACGGCCCGACAACCTTTTCGCCGTCAGCCGTTTCGACCCACGGCACAGCCTGTGCCGTGGACCCGACATTTGGCCCACGGTACAAACTATTTGCCGTCTGAGAGGTGCCGTCGGTTTTGTGCCGTGAGCGGCCCACGACAGAATCGGTGCGTGGGCCTGGCAGGTTGTGTCGTCTGCCACAGGCACACGACACATAGTGATTTTTCTGTAGTGTATATTGATTGTTCGCTAGTTGAACAAATTGGGTTGATAGCATTGTTGAGATAGGATCACATTTGTCTATCACGCAGCAAGAACATATTATAGTACTCTCACATACCCCACAAAGAACTACATTAGTGTTATAAGTACTAGTAGGAGCTATATTTTACACTTTATGAAGCATTTTATTTTATATAGTTATAAATATTCTCATAGGTTGAGATATGTGTAATGTTGTTTTCTCATGCTATGACTGTTAAAACATAGGAGCAACAGACGGACATTAAATTAGTTCTGTTAAAAAAAGGCCAGCTAATATGGCTCCTATATGACTTCCAACATTGACTGTTAACACATATGAGCCACATCCATGTATGGACAAACTTAGTGGGCACCTATTTATTTTCATATTTACTAATCTACAAAATGATCTTTTGCAAGGTGGGAAAAAAGTGGTCGTGATTCTGGGTGGGCATGCTGAATGTAGACATTTTGATAATAGTTCTTTTCCAGTGCTCCAAAAGGTACCAGATACCAAAGGTATCAAAAATCATCCGACCGTCCATCATGTAAGAGCAAGATCGGAAATTCAGAGTGAAGTCATGCCGCTTGAAAAAAAAGAGAAAATTGTAAATATCCACTTACATTTTAGGATGTTTTTCATATACCCACCCGTAAATACTTCTGTTTTAATCTAACACCTACAAGTTACATTTAGTTTTCTTATACTCATTTGCCAATTTTGACCCGCACAAACAAGGATGTGGCCTGGGTTATAGGGACCTTCACCTTTTCAACAAAGCCATGCTAGCACGCTAGGCATGGCGACTTCTTACCTGCCCTGAAACCTTGTGTCCCAAAGTGCTAAAAGCCAAGTACTATCCAAATAATGATCTGCTCCAGTGTCACCCCAGAGAAGGCATCTCATACTCATGGAGAAGCATTCTGTTTGGGCTAGATTTGTTGAAACTGGGTTTGATTTGGAGAGTGGGGAACGACACCAGCATCAACATATGGATAGGTCCATGGTTGCCTAAAGGGAACACTAGACGCCCAATAACACCGAGGGGGTCTTCCTTGTTAACAAGAGTGGACTGTGGAGGAGCTTATTAATCCGATCACTGGAAGCTGGGATGAAGATGTAATTAAAGATACCTGGAGGAGCAGGAGGACTGGCGTGCTTGGCATGCAGACTCAGCTAGACGCTTTTCAGTCAAATCAACTTATAAAGTAGCAGTTTGACACAGGGATCAAGAACTCGGCAATGACGCCTCAGCATCCGGAACGGGGTCTGCCCATAGTGCATCCTTTGCTTGGCATAAAATCTAGCAAAGCAAATTACCAAAGAAGGTGCAATTGTTTGCTTGGCGTTTTGCCCACAATAGTTTACCGGTGCGCCGAAATCTAAAACGAAAAGGACTCAAAACAGAAACATTATGTCCCGTGTGATGAAGACTTGATGAAGATTGTGGTCACCTCTTTTTTAAGTGCAAGCAGGGCAAAGAATGTTGGCGAGTGATAAACCTCGACCATATCCGGACAGAATTATCTGGTTGTCAGTCCGACAAAGAAGTGTTGTTGAAAATTTCGTCCCTGCAGCCTGATCTACAAGACAGAATCATTATCTTCTTATAGGGATGGTGGTCCGCCCGGAATAAAGTGAATGTGGGGGAGAGAAGATGGAGCACAAATGAAGTCTGCAACTCTGTCGAATATCATTTGACAGATGTGGACAAAGAAGAAACCAAAAGTACCTGAAGCAAAAGAAACACACGCTGGATACCACCATCAGCAAATGTTTATAAACTGAATGTTGATGGCTCTTTTCTCTCCGCGTCAAGTTCTGGAGGCTGGGGATATGTGGTACAGGGAACATCAACCGGGTAGCATCGGTGATTGAAACAGAGGCCCTTGCAGCGTCGCAAGGGGTGGAGAGAGAGCAGCAGCTGTGGGGATGTCAAGAATAATCCTAGGAACGGATGCTGCCAACCTTGGTCGAGCACTATCTTCATCAGACCTGGACCGAAGCCCGGAGGGCGGTCTATTCAACAGAATCAGAAGCTTCATTACAGAGAATTTTCAAGCGTGCACGATCTCTGTATGTTCCCAAGTTTGTAACAAAGTGGCAGACCGCCTGGCTGCACACGGTGTTTGTGTTGTGCCGAATGGCCAGCGTGAGTTTTGGTGCAACGCACCTAGGTTGTTATCTGAACTAATCTCCGACGACTTGCCTAGAGCCAGTGCGTAATGGAAGCTATTGTCTCAAAAAAAAAAAAACCTACTAGCACACTACAATATTGGCTTGCTGACATCAGCGATAGATATCTTTCTTTTACAATGTAATTTAATTTAAATACTATGGAACCTTAATTAAAAGTAAATGAAATTTAAGGATATATGTATTATATGGGACATAAATTAAATTTCTAATAAATGACATATAAGTAAATTGATTAAAAATATGTTTCTTCAATAAATGTGGTAACTTTTGTGAAAATAGACAATTGAATTTTCTCCCGCACCATTGTACATCGAAGATCGATCTTCCATATTTGATATAATAGATAAAAAAATAATAAAATAAATGATTGTGATCTAGATGAAACATATAAAAATAAAATAATAATTTAACTATTTTACTCAATATAAACATTACGAAAAGGTGCAATATTAATTACGATGATAAACAAACATACAGATAATTTTCAAACTAGATATAAAATTTGAAATAATACTAGCTCTCTCTCTCTCTCTCTCTCCCCTCATACATGGTGTACATCCAAAACAAATCTTTCAAATATTACTAGGTAAATTATTGAATAAACCTATAAGAGGTATGAAGGTGAGCCAAATAAGATGGGTTCTACCCTACAACAATTAAATCTAGTTTTATTATGAGTTTTAGCTAAAGATTGTTAAAATCCTAAGGACTAAAAAACAATCTCTAAACACCAAAAACTATAAGGGATTGTATGGATGTACCTTCTATTAAAAATTCCTTGAAAAAATATGAATCAAAATATTTCCCCTTGTTTTTGAGATTTTGCCGTCATCGTATGGAAATTGTATCCGAAAGATTTTCAAAAAGAGTATCCGACACGATGTAGGGGATGAAGTCTTATAGCAAGACTCATCAATATGGGACATGATGACATTACTGAAAGCAATGGTATTTTAGTGAATATTACAATATTGGACATTGCTGACATAAGTGCCTGACCGATATTGCAGTCTAGCCCAAACTGCAATATCATCGGCCTTGCTGATGTCATCGTCGGCCGATATTATTGGTTTAATAATAACAGTGTTTCTAGTTGGTGACATCAGCATCTGTGTACTGCAATAACGTCTGTCATAGTGTCTACTATTACAGTAAAAAATAAAGTGACACCAAAGGCTCCTATTATAGTAGTGAGGTTCGGTACCAGGTTTGGAAGTTTGGTACCTACGTTTTTGGGTAATTGGATGTTTTGAATCAGATGATTTAAAATACTATAACTGTAGTACCTAATATCTTTTGAAGCATTGGAAAAAGACTCTTCTGATAATATTTTGGATGGCTGCACGTAATGTCCAAAATACACGGGCCGCGTGACAAATTAAGGGTCAAAATTAGTGTTAACAAATGATATTCCTGCGCCAACAGCTTGGAATATGTTGTGATCGTGTTACTTTGAAGATGGCACAAAAATTTGATTTGCGAAAATTGCTTGGTGTGGCTTGAAATTTTGATTAATTGAAAGTTAATCCAAATAAAAGGTTGTCAAGCCAGTGGCAAATTTGGAGCGCCAGACTCTCTTCAAGCGCCAAATCAGAATATTGAGCCTTGAAATGAAAATACGCTTTTACAAAGTACCATACACTAAGCAGGCAGCCATCTTTTGATCAATATGCATGGCTATGTCATAATGATATTCTTTTGTTACAAATGATTAATTATTTCTCTGATGCAGGTAACTGGTTTGGATTCTGGAGTCTTCTTCTTCAAAAAAAAAAAAAAACTTGCATCAAGACTTGATCACTTTTGCTGGTCATCGGTTGGAGGTTGTGGCTATGAGCCTCTTTGCCAAATATTGATGGCCGTTATGACATACTCCCTCTGTTTCCAAATTATTGTTGTCATTGACTTTTTTCGCTATCTTTGATCATTCATTTTATTTAAAAAAATTCAGAAAATATTATATATTTTTTTATAATTTGTTTTATTACTAGATAAAATTTAAATATATCTTATAATTTTCATATTTGAATAACTATTTTGAATAAGACGAATGATCAAAGTTAACGAAAAAGATCAATGACGATAACAATTTTGGAATGGAGGGAGTAGGCTTTCTTTTTAATCTTGGGCTTTTGTTTGCCTTATTCTAAACTCTGTAATAATTTTGTACGAGAGGCCGTATGCAAAGTTTGCAAAAGGCTGGACATGTTTCAATTATATAAAAAACATAGTCTAAGTAAATGTAGAATTTCTGTGTCATTATGATAGATACATAAAGGCATTTAATTAGTAGTGAAAAAGTTTGAAGCTATGATTTTACAGAACTGATATGTTTTTTTTAACAAACTGGTAAAATTAAGTTCCTCCCTCGTTTGAGTGGCCCTGATTGCTTGTATAATAACTAGCTAGAACCAAACTGAAGAACCAACAGTAGTGCAGCACGATTATTGCGCATATTTGTTTAGATGTACATTTGAGCAACAATATAATGGGTGAATAATACATGCACGATGCTTACACTCTCCATCCCCAAAAGCTACTTAAGGTTGTACACATGCATGCACCCCTCACCGGCCTGTTGGGTGGACGAGCTGCGAGAAGACCACGCTGTTGGCGATGTCCTCCTCGTCCATGTCCTCACTGATCAGCTCGAGCGCCGCGGCAGATGCGGCCATGCTGTCGGCCGCAGACACCGTGCTGCTGCCACTCGCGCTATCCGCACCCTCCGGCTTCCCACCATTCTCAAAGGTGTCCTGCATCTGCAACGCGAACTCGAGGTTCCATAGCACGTCGCCCATTGACGGACGGTCGGCGCCGTGGTCGGCCAGGCACTTCTCGGCTGTCTCGGAGTACTTCTTGAGGCAATCCGGTGCTATCTTCCCCTTCAGTAGCGGGTCGATGATGTCCTGCAGTGCTCCCTTCCTCTGGCAGCTGAGGGCGTGGTCAGCTAGGCTGACCTGCTCCCTGGGCAGGCCCGGGTTCAGCGCGGGTCGCGCGCAGAGCACCTCGAAGAGCACCACGCCGAAGGAGTAGACGTCGGATTTCTCCGTGAGCTGCTGCCGTCGGAAGTACTCGGGGTCGAGGTAGCCGAAGCTGCCCTTGACCATGGTGCTGACGTGCGTCTGGTTCTTGACCGTGGGCCCCGTCTTGGACAAACCGAAGTCTGACACCTTGGCCACCCATTTCTCGTCAACAAGGATGTTGGTGGTCTTGACGTCACGGTGGATGATGGTGTACTTGGCGCCGGTATGGAGGTAGTGCAGGCCCCGCGCAGCGCCGATGGTGATCTCGAGGCGCTGCCGCCACGAAAGCGGGGGCTTTCCGCTCTTGTACAGGTGCTCCCGGAGCGTGCCGTGCGCCATGTAGTCGTACACCAGGATCATCTCCCCGTCGTCCTCGCAGCAGCCGATGAGGGAGACGAGGTGCTTATGCCGGAGCTTGGAGAGCATCTCGATCTCCGTCTGGAATTCCAGCACGCCCTGCTCCGACGACGGGTTGCTTCGCTTGATGGCCACCTTGGTGTCCCCGTCGACGACGCCCCTGTACACCTTGCCGAAGCCGCCCACGCCAATCACCAACGACTCGTCGAAGTTCTTGGTGGCCGACTTGATCTCCGGAAACGAAAAGTGCCGGCACATTGCCGTGATGTTGGGATTGAGCAGCGCCGCCGCACTACTCTTGCCACCGGACGACTTGCTGGTGGTGTTGGTGTGGGAGTTGCCGTACACCGGCAGCCAACCCGAGGAGTGGGAGACGCTGGTACCGAGTGCCCGCCTCTTCTTGGACTGGTACGCGACGACGCAGATGGCTGCGACGATCCCGAAAGCCGTGGCACCACCAGCCGCGCCACCGATCACCGCGGCCTTGAGATGGCTCGTTTTCTCCTTGAATTTCCCCTGCGTGACGCCCAATATTTCTGCTTCCAGCAGCATTTTGGACGGGTCAGGGTTCGGGCCGGCCAGGTTGCCGGAGCTGTCGCTCATCTTGAACACCTCGAGACCGTTCAGGATCGCGTCGTAGAATTCCGGCTTCATCGACATGGAAGGGTGCAGCGCGATCCAGAGAATCTTGGTGTCGTCGGGCATGAACGTCGCGTAATCCTTGTACACCGGCACATCCTTCTCGGACGTCCACCCGATCACGTCAGCGTCCGCCAGAGCGGTCTTGTTGTTGATGTAGATGTCGAACGCCCGCTGGTTCACCTTGGTGTTGAGCAGCTCGCAGAAGTGGAGCCGGACCACGTAGGTGAAGTTGCCGTCCACCTCGAAAACCCATGTGAGATTGTAGTTCTGGTTCACCTTTGGATTAGGGCCCATAGTCCGGCTGGTGAGGTAGAGGCTCGCCGGCGCAGCGTACTCTGCCTCGGGGCTCGGGTACTTGACCTGAACCTTGTCGTCAGCCTGGTAGGTCACCCCGACGGCGGCGCCATAGACATACGGCGTGTCGGCGTACCACTCGCGCGACAGACCGGAATCGTTTGCCGCGGCAATGTATGAACCGCCGACGTTGAGCCGGTACATTGTTTGCATGCTTCCGGCAGCTGTGTCCACGGTCTGGTCCGCGAAGCCAACCATCGTGGCGGGGTCAGCGAAGATGTTGGGCATGGAGATGATCTCGATGCCGTTGACGAAAGCGTACGACGCGTTGTTCATCGCCGTCGGTGTGAAGGTGAGCGACAGCGAGCCGCTTTCGGACGGCGGCAGCGTGAACTCTCGGATGATGTACGCCTGACTCAGAGCCTTGGCGGTGATGTACACGCTGAAGTTGCGGAGCAGCGTGACGCCGGTGGACGTAGACACGGAGAAGAAGAATTGCTCCGCCGGGAGTCCGTGGTAGGCTGCCGGGTAGAAGTGGAGCCGGACCCAGTGCCTGTCCTTTTCGTCCACAGAGAAGTTGTACACGGCCTCCTTTGTGAACACGCGCGCCGACATGTACGGCACCGGCGACGGCAGCGACGGATCTTGGACCTCTGCATTTGCCATTATCGACGACTTCCCGCCATCAGTAATGAGCCACTTACTCTCCTGGTCACTCTGCCATTTCTTCCCTTCGGCATCTTGGCCCTCTTTCGCCGAGCCGCAGTTCACAAGTATGGACTCTGGTGGCGTGTACTTCTCCGCTTCAGCGAACAGAAGAACCATCCCGAGCAGGACAACGATGCTGGAGACAAACAACGTAGCTCGACTCGCTGCCATTTCCTCCACACCGATCAACCACGTACGATAGCTTAATTAATCCGCCAGTGTACAAGGTGCGGAGAAATCAAGCCATGTGGTTATGTTGGCCCGCGTCGATTCGTGAGGAACCTAGGTGGGAGGAGGAGGGAGAAGAACAGAGGTTTGTAAGCCTCTGCGATCTCCTCCTCGTAATCCCGGAAAAGTGGATGCTTTTCGGGGGAATAAGCAATGGGCCAGCGGCCGCTCAAGACGGGCGCGCAAGAGCGTTTGCCGGGAACGGCTGTGGCTTCTTGATTTAATTTCGCAACCGTTTGTCCCCAGGATTGTGCGGCTTTGCGCAAGACTTGCACACTAAAATTAGGCATCCTAGTATTCATGTGCTGGATTTGCAGTGATTATCACCGGACCAGCTAAATGCTACTACTATTCCGATAGTGGTTACGTACCAATCTCGTAGCAGCTGGTTGCGTGTATATGTATAACTAGCTCCTCAACCTCTACGACACTACTTGCACTGTCTAGTAGTAAATTTTAACACAAATTACTAGTAAGTTTATTAACAAACTTAAAGAAATTTTCAAGTTTTCTATTTTGATTGGATCGATGAAAGCAAAAGTATTTTTGTTGCACGTGATGAATTGTGATTATTCATCATTGCAAAGCACACACTGTGATATTTTGGTTCTTGTCTTTTTTATGTTTTGTTGTTTGGGGTCATATTATAGTACAACCGCAACCGCAATAAATATTTTGTTTCCTTTTGTGTCTTAGTTGGAGCAAGTCAAGGAATAAGTGCTTACCATGTTTTTTCAAAGTCAAAGGCCAAGAGCCAGATCCAAATTTCTTCTCCTTCAACCTCTGAACCGTTATGGCGGCAATTCTTTTGAGTGAAATAAACACCGAACATATAACAATGAAAATACAACAAGTGCCAAGGAATAAGTATTTACCATGTTTAATTTTCAATGTCAAGGCCAATAACCAGATCCAAATTTCTTCACCTTCAACATCTGAAAAGTGAAATAAACACCGAGCATATAACAATGAAATACGACAAGTGTCAATGAATAGCCAGATCCAAATTTCTTCACCTTCAACCTCTGAACCGTAACGGAGGCAATTCTTCTGTGAATGAAAGTGAAATAAACACTGAACATCAATGAACTACGATGAGTGGTGTTTTTGACTAAAAGTTCTAATTACTTTATTAATTGAAGAAAATACTACTGTTGTCTACTGCAATTTTCAACTGCTAAAAACATTAATATTTTCTACTTAGACATGAATATGATACGATGTTAACACAATGGAAAGGTCTCTCGCTCATAGGCACCAGGTCGTGGGGTCAAGTGTTTTTTCTCCTAGAGTAATCGTTTCTTATTTTGCTTGGTCATAGTCCATTTGTATCATGCTTGTGATTAAATTCTGCTTTCCGTCTCCTGTGATTTTAGTGCTAAAAATGCTGATACGGACCGGGTTTAGGTGTTAGTGAATTTGGTAATTGGAGGATCAAAAGGGTACTCTGTTACGAGAGCTCCTATTATTCCATCTTACTCCCTTCTTCCAGCTATATAGGGCGTATTAGAAGAAAAAAGAATTTCAGGTATATAGGGCGCATTTTAGTTGAAGGTTTCGTGTTGTGTGCGTGGTTGTTGGGTCTTGGGAAACCTTAATTATGTCATTAATTTGCATGTTGCTTCGGTTCTGTTGCTACCTCTACACGTTCACCTAGCTAGCTGTTGTTGGCTGGTGTCAGGCCCTTCACGCGAAGTTCCCATGCAGAGTTTAAGAGCTGTAGAAATCAAAGCATTCATAGAAAAGAGTTATGATCCGTAGTTGATTTCCTTGGTCTCGATGCCTCAGAGAAATACGCCCTATATAGCTGGACGGAGGGAGTATGTTTTTGTTTTATGAGTCAAACATTATATAACGGTAGATACTCACATAGTCGGCAAATACCTACCCATATAAACACATGCACACACACCCTATCAGTATAAGCACCTCTGAAAGTGATATTGAGATTTTTATGAAGTCGTCACAAACGCCTCATTATTGATAGAAACGTCGCCTCCTAGTGAAGGAATAATTATCCGTAAATACAACATCATGTCAAATCTAAAATTTGAAACTAGTTTGTTGGTTCCACCACAACGAACATAACCAACTGAGCTAGGCTTAGTATGCGCTAACATAAAAATTGCATCTCTTGTTTGATAAATTCAACAACCTTTGATGTCTTTATGTGATATATATGGAAGTATTTATGGGTGGTTAGGTGCCCTAATGATTGCACATGGAGGCATTAGAACTTACTATAGCTGTACTTGTGTAAAAGGTATTTAATTCTCTCAGCTTAATTATCGTATTCATGTCATAGCTTAATTATCAAGGAATAAATATGCATCATTGTTTTTGTCCATTTGATTCCATTCAAGGCAATTGTAATTGCAGTTCTTTCTGAACTTGGTTGTTCTATAATTGCTTGTGTGGTTACTACTTGTAGAGGTTAAAAGGAATGGACCATATCGTCTGGAACGGAAGAGGCCAACCAGCATTCTCGCGGGGCCAAGAAGCCCAGGAGGTATATGAGCCCCCCGCCCACCAACCTGTCTCTGTATTCTCGCGCTGCTCCATATATAGATAGCCCACCGGCAGTGCCACCTATAGCAGAATAAACTATGGGTCCAGTGCATCGCCGGCTCGTCGTTCTCCTTGCCGCTGTGGCGTTCCTTCTCCCGCAGGCGTTAGGGAAGGGAAAGGGACACGACGGCCCCGTTAACCCGCAAGTCGCCAGTATCTGCGCCCACGCCCGTTTCCCGGAGGTGTGCACGTCTACAACAGGACGGCATGCATCCAAATACCCGGTGATCGACAGCCGCGCCGTGCTCAACATGCAGGTGGACGCGTTTGCAAAGAAAACGGCTCAGGCGCGTAAGCATGTCACCAGGACGTCCCGCGCTAAGCCTATGCTGATACCCAACCTTGTGTTCTGCGACAAAATGTATGAGCACACACAGGACGCGATTAAGGCAGCACAGCGGGCCATCCCATTCAAGGACAAGGGCACCGCGATCATCATGCTACAGCTTGCAGTCCAGGACTTCGAATCGTGCGACCGGCCGTTCATCAGTGGAGGAATCCCCAACCCCATGGGGAAGTTCAACACGGAGCTCAGCCAGATTGCCCAAAACTGCATGGCACTAGCCCAAATGATCTAAACCATGTGTGAGGCGCCAATGCATGGCATGGACAATATGAGATTTTCCCTTTATTGCAACAAAGCCATTAATTTAAGTGCATTCTTTTCATGATCGCTACTATATATGTATTATTTATTAGCCACTATATATGTTCCGTCCTTCAAGTGTTCAGTTTTGATATATATATATAATATATTCAACAAAAAAGGCCTCCTTTTCATTTGTCATCATGGATTGGATAACTCACACATTATTCTTTCCTTGAGTTTATATTTTTCCAACGCATAATGGTGCTGACATTGATTTGCAGGGCCGGTCCGGGGGCGGTGCGACCGCACTGGGCCTAGAAAAAGTTAAGGGCCCCATCTGAGATGAAATAGCAGCAGAGAGCACTACAAGAAATCCCTTAGTCCATGACGGAACAATTTCGTCACATTTTACTAATCCGTTCAATGCAATATATGGCGAAGCCGGGCAGCCGTTCAAACTTACTCTGCTGCCAATTATCCCTACACAACATGAATATGCACTATAGTGGCGGGTCAAACCCGGATATTAGCCGCGGATAGTAGTACCGTCGCTACGCTTTCGCAGCTAATAATTGAGATTGGTAGCGGTGGTCCTGTTGAACCGCCGCTACTGATAGTTTTTTAGCGGCGGTTGACAATGTCAACCGTCGCTACAGATGACCTCAGTAGCGGTGGTTCGCGTTTTAACCATCACTACTAGATCCGTCTTTAGCGGCCACTCACAACATGAGTCGCCGCTACATTTAATTCCTCAAAAAAATAAAAAAATAATTTATAGATTACACCCTGTACAATCATAACATGCAAAAACATACAACATCATGCATAGTTCATATCCACAATACATTCACAATTTGAAATCATGAAATATCCACAAACGGGTACAAAGAACAAATGAAATGTTCTTACAAAGTCTAACTCATAATTGTCCACTTCCTCATCTCTCACGGGCTCGTATGATCGTTTCGAGCCACCCCATTCACAAAGTGTCCTATGCTTTGTAGCTAAGATTCCCTCTTCATCAAAAAACATACCTCACGGGTTGATCACCTCTCTGAGAAGAAACCGACACAAGTGAGCAACAATTGGTACATTGAATTCGTGCTCAAATGGGTTTTCTCTTCGGAGACAACCCCCTTTGTAATCTCCTCCGATTTCTTCTTTGTTGCAAGCCATTCTATCGCTTTCCTACCAGCTTTCGGAAGACAACATTGTGAACTATTAATAATAGAGAATGATTGAATTATTAACAAGAATGTAAGTTAAGCATAAACAAAAACAATGTACCTCTTCAGCAGACTCCTCGATGAGTGTTTCCAAGTATTTTGAACTACTACTTGCAAAACAACATGCGTAGTAGCCATAATTTGGTACTTGTTTATAGAACTATTATGGAATACTTACCTTACTGGTATCCATAGCTATGCTTAAGTCGGAGGGTGACAAGATGGCCCACCAATATGGGAACCGACGGAGTCGGCTTGGAGCGCAAGGCGATTAGAGATAGAATTACAATATTTATCCTTGTAGACTATGAGTAGGACTCTTCATGTACCCCCTACCGACCGGATATATAAGGCGGCAGGACCCCCCCCCCCCCATCAAGAGACACAACTTCATACAATAATACAAACCACAGAACACAGAATATAGGGTTTTTACTCTCATCGAGAGAGCCCAAACCTGTATAACTCAGTATCTTGTGTCTTTACCATCTAGTTCTTGATCTTGACGTAACCTTATAAATATATTGCCGAGATTAAGTCTCGATAGTTCGTGCGCCAGGTTGGGGACAAGGCACGTCGAGATCCTCTGTCAACCTTGATGGCAGAGATTCCAATCATCTAGTACTCGCCGGATTTCAAGATCTCCTTCGGTTCCCTCGACTTCTCGGTGGACGCTGACGGTAACCTAGGTCGGGAACATCAACGATTCGACCTGACCGCAACCAACTCTATGGTGCGATCATCAGGCTCGACAGATCTGATCCCACCTCTAGCACCACTTGAACTCAACGAGACAGACCTACCCACCGGGTACGACTCTAAGTCGATCGCGTCCTTTGATGAGGACTCTGATGATTCTTCTTGCCACTATTCGTAGGTCGTTTGCATCATGCAACTGGTGGAACAACGGGGCACTCCACCGCTGAACGATGGCGATGCTAACCAAGAGGATGGAGAAGCTCCATCGACAGGCATCTAGCTCGCCGACCGAGAGGATCTCGAGGATCGCAAGACATCACGCGAGAAATAGACCTCAGAGACTTGGAGATCAACACTTGCTCCGTAGCTTGTTGTTAGCCTTGATCCATTTCCATCAACCCTTGCACTCCATCAATCTTATCAAGCCTCCATGCTTGTGGTCATTGTCATTAACCGCCAAGGCAACCATCATCATTAATAAGATTTATAGTAGAGTTCAGAGATGATACCTGTATAGACAACACTTGTGTAGATATTAGCCCACAATTTCATAGTTATCATTAATCACCAAAACATCCATACCTTGGGGATTCAATCATCATTGGTCATGAAGCTTACAACTGCTTCAACCAGTAGCGGGCCTGACGTACCCCAAATGTGAACACCTTGGAACATGTATTCTTTGTTGCCCTATCCTTGTTGATCACCAACCGCCCTTGGTCATGTCGATTGAAATTCTTTCTGAGTTACATCGATTGTCGTAGTTCATTTTAAAACTATAGGGTGTAGTATAGGCACTTATAAAAAGCATAATGACAAAACTATCGTCAAACTACTCAATATTCTTGTAATCTTTCATGTGGGGCAAGATAGAAACTTGATCCCTAATAATAACTCCAGCCTCGAATGCAAATTTGGTAGCTTGTGTGGGTTGTTGGGGTCTTGACAAGCCCTCAGGTATAGAGATATGTAGCTTTCACCCCATATAACTAGTCATGCGGTCGAGTAGAACTCCCTTGGTATGACCTCTCGGTCGCCTAGTTTTCCTTGAGGCTGTGAAGTACGCATTCAATTGTTATATTTCTTCTTATATAAATCAAAGGTTGAGAATACTGATAATATTTATCAACCTTGATATGCTGATGGGTTCTGCTCTTCACCCACATCATCATGCTGCTCTTCACCATCATAATTATGGTGCTCTAGAGGTCTCTAGTCATGAAAAGGGCTAGTAGGAATTGCTGATTCAGGGTTCACCTCTAGACCTTCAACGCTAGGCTCCTCTATTACTGTAGGTACGTGTTGTTGTTGGTCTTCAGTATGTTAATTATCACTATGTTATTTGACACCTTGTTCTTGTGATGCAGAGACATGGCTTGTTGCTATGCAGTTTTCATAGGAAGAAGGCCTAGAGTCTACCGTAGTTGGTCAGAATGCCAGAAGCAAGTAACTGGATACCGTGGTGCATGTTATCAAAAGTATCCAACATTTGATGTTGTGATTCTGGATTTCAACAAACCTCATTCAATTGGTCCTTTTGATGCTAACAAGTCGCTGAAGAAAGTTGATGTAGTTGGCAAAATCGAGTGGAAGGATGTAGTCTTAGTGATACAATTTCTTATTATTCTTGTGTTGTGCTATAAGTTGATGTAGACTGTTGTTGTTCTTAGTGATTTGATCTAAATGAAGTTGTTGTTCAAATTTCCTGAGATGGTTCATATTTTTTAGTGCTAAATTATCTCTTGTTTGCCCAGTAAAAATAGAGAATGTGTGACCCTACATAATTCATCATAGCCCAATGTAGATTAACAAATGGACCACTCCAGTATCGTACAAATGGCCCAGTCCAGTAATGGTGAACATCCGCATAGCAACATTAAAAGAAAATGTTATGACCCTGGAACCAAGCGGGGGTCCTAGCGCGGTCGGTTTCCTGGGACAGGTTGTGGGTTCCTGACACTCGCGGTTTGTTTTTGACTTACAAAAAAGTTGACGAGCGTGGTGGTGGCGCTTACATGTGGACCCCGGAGACCGACCCATCTCAATTTTAAAAAGAGAGCACTGAAATATGGACCCAGTGCAACGATGGACCTACAATACTTATATGTGGGACCGGCGGACCCGATGCCATGTTGGACCAAGAGCACTAAAATGTGGGCCCGGATGGATCGAGAGAGCTAACATGTGGACCAGACAGACGCTTCTCAGGCCTCATTAGAATGTTGTACCCACATATGGCGCACATGTTAGCTGGTGTAGTTCTATGACAAATCAAAACTGTTAAAAAACTATGACGCGGATGGGCTGGTGTTCTATGATATTCTGGGTTTTCTCTTCTGTGACGCCATTTCAGACTTCGTTATAAATTTCATTATAGAAAATTCGTCCCTTGCCTACCGTGACGGTTCACTATTTTTCATCATAGTAGAATCATCTTCTATGACACATTTTTAGAACACCATTAGCAAAGGTCATTGTTGTGCACATTTCTACGAGTGAATTGTCTTGGAAGATGGTTCGATTTGTACGGATCATACATGAAATATTATGTGAAAAATAATCAACTATTTACCACAACACTCATGTACAATATCATGATATCCTGATAAATATCATGATTTTGTGAGTTCATTTGCATTTTCTAGAATTTTAAAACAAACCGATCATAGGTTCTGATCATTTATCAGGAAAAAATGTTCCAATTTTACATTTATTTTATGGATAAGACCTCACAACAGACTCAATTTCATGAATATCAATTTTAAACTCAATATATAATATTATTTGACTCAATTGCCGTTCAAATTAGACTAATATGAGAAAATACCTTTAAATAAAGTAAATTAACTAAAAATAGAAAATATACCAAAAAATATACCAAGTTTCAAGATGGAGCACCACTTATTGTAAGTACATACGACAAAAAGCATGGAGGGGAAAGGAGGAAAAAAAAGTTTTTTTACCGAGTGTCATGATAAAACACTCGGCAAAAACCAACCATTATCAAGGCACTTGAGAAAACACTCGATAAAGTGCCTTTTTCTGAGTGTAAATGGGTGATACTCAGTAAAGGTAGTTTTTTGCCGAGTGTCCCAAACGGACATTGTGTCCAGCAAACTATGGACGGCCGGTACCATTCCTAACGGAAGCCTCTTGCGCCGGTCACCGGATGGCTTCTGCCGTGTACTTGGGCTATGCTGAGTGTCTTTTGCTTGTTTGCCGAGTGCCCTTGGGACAACACTTGGCAAGAAAGTATTGTTGCCGTGTGGTATTATTTTGACAAGTGCTGTTAGCCGGACACTGAAATAGGGCCTTTGTCGAGTGTCTGATGGAAAGCACTCGGTAATGTCGGCAATGTTGAGTTTTTCGGGAGTACCCGATGGAAAGCACTCGGCAATGTTGTGTTCGTATTGCTTGCACTAAAACTTCGTGCATAATTTTTCTTGGCCATGCCTTACCAGTTTCGTGAATGTGAGTAAAAAACCGGAACAGTTATATCAAATGATTTTTATCTTTAGTCTACAGACATTTAATAAACACGAAACTTGAAATTTTAGAGGAGTAATATTCCTTTCGGAATAAAACATTCAGTGCTGGGAATAAACAAATCACTTATGATATTGCAGATTCATACAAAGTTAGCACTAAATTTTGAAAAATTTGTTTCACTTATAGACATATTAGACTCCAACAGGTTCAAGGAAAAATAGTCTTTTCAGAACTCTGAATGCTCATGCATGTATATAATCAGGAATTCAAGATTATCAACTACAAATGACATTAAGTCAGTTATCTGCCAAATATAACCCTCAACATATTGTAAGAATATAGCTTTTATGATAGGAAATATATGAAACCATGTGTGATTAGTCGTGTATGACTTGTTAAACCAATTGCATTAACTCAATTCTGTATGGAGTATTAAACAGGTTAAAACAAAAAGAAAACCTTCCACTTGGCTGTGTTCTATATAATGTTCCTTTCTCATGCTAATAAGAAGCTCTTATTTCTGCAAACAATTGTTAGATAATCAACAGTATGCTGCAGTTATGTACATCCAACCAAAAGGCATATGCCATGCAATGTGTTTCAATCCATAAACATGTCTTGATTTTCTTATTTTCTAATTTCATAAATATATGAACAACAGCTAGCTTTAATTAACATCCTTTCACTTTGATCAAGAGTTTGATGTTCCCTACAATAACTAAGATATCTGAAAATGAAATATTAAGAAACCATCTTAGTTGCTGGGGAAAACGTAGTGATATACACATATTACACATTTGCAGGGCCAGATTATAACACCATATTTAGTCATATGATTTGAAACTGCATAACATGTAAAGTAATATTTTTCTAAAATTGCATAACATGTAAAGTAATATACTTCTAAAATCATAGCCATCAAATTGCATAACATGTAAAGTAATAACACCAATCACTTTATGTTCAAATTTCACAAGCTAGAAGTATAATTATTTGCAGATCAGATCATTATAGACAAAATCCCAAGGCTTCATGTGTAAAAGGAACTTGCAGAAAGGGAACATGTTATGAATTTGAGGCGGTAGCCTATGCATGAAATGCCACTAGATTTCAATAATGTTGTATAAGTATGCCATTTGCCCATCATGTTTTCCTTAGTCTCCCGTTTTTTTTTTCCCCTTAAACGGGCTCATAGCCCCACGCATTGAGGCCGGACATCTCCTCCACTCCATAATATTGATACATCAATATGCATACATAAGAGTGACAACATATGCATAGATAGAACATCGGTCATGACTCAGACAATTTCGTCAACGACCACCATCATTGTCCTTTTACAGGAGGAACCCTCACTGGCTCTTTCATCAACACGTTTTTTCTTTAAACCCTTAACCAGTGAACGAAGTTAGTTGATATAGAACCAGTAAAAATACATTACTATTAGCAGAGAGGGAAAAAATCATAGGAAGATGATGCATGTGGCCAAAATGTGTGTATGGACAAACTCAAACACAAACTGAAGGATGACAATACGGTAATATTACTCGCTATATATGGGCTACAAAAACGAAAATACGATCGAATAGACCAAATTGGAGTCTCTCTTTGCCTACATACAAGTAGTTAAGGCAACTAGCAATCAAAATCTAGATAATTAAACAGCAACATTCAGGCAAAGGCTTAGTAGCAGAGGCAAGAAAGAAGGAGATGATTTGATGAGATAACTAGAATGCGGGGGGCGGCGGACGGAACGAGCTGAACACCTCGTGCGGCATCTGAACACTGCCGTTGGGCATCAGGTTCGGCGGCAGGTTGTAGAAAGGCATCGACGTGGGGTCCGGTAATCCCTGAGCCCCTGCCGCGCCATTGCCTCCCGGCGGCGACCCATCTCCGGGAAGCTGCTGCATCCCATCGGAACCATCACCACCAGTTGCTGCCGCCGCCTCACCTGGCTCCTCGTCGGCGAGAGGGAGCCGCTCGTACGTGGCGTTGGAGAACGTGGCCGCGACGACCATGACGGGTCCAGAGGCCACGAGCTCGCTGACGACCGTGCCACCGACGACCTGGCCCTGGCCGCCCGCGAGGTAGACCGCGAGCCCCGTGGCCCCCGGCGGGCACGGCGACGGGAGGAAGGCTCCGGAGAGGGACAGGATCTCGAAGCGGCCGTGGAGGGAGACGACGGCCCCTGGCGGCGCCACGGGCTGCCGCAGCGTGACGTTGGCGACAACGCCGCTACCGGAGAGGACGGACACCCCGCGCTGGCGGCGGCGCGCGAACGCCGCCACGGCCTCCATGATGTCGGCGCCGCCGGCGATCTCCAGCACGTGGGAGCGCAGCGCGTTGGGGCTCTCCCGCGTGATGATGATGGGGGGCTTGGGCTTGTTCTTGGACCCCGGTGGGCGGCCGCGCGGGCGCCGCCCCGACGAGCCGCCGCTGCCGCCGGACGTGGCGTTCGGGGTGGGTGAGTTGTCTCCTCCCCCTCCGCCCGCCGTGGGGGGGTCCTGTGCGGCCGCGCCCGAGGAGTCGTCGTGGTTGTTGCTGCCGCTGCTGTTGGGCGTCGTCGGAGTCGGGTCGCCGGCGCCGCCCATGGAGCCGCCGGTCGCGAACTGCGCCAGGTGGTTGCGGATGTCCACGCCGCCCATGGTCCCCGCCCACCACGCCATCTCCTTGTTGCTTGCTGATTTGGATCAGTTGCTTCCTTTCCTTGTTCACTAGAGCTAGCGGTGGAGAAGAATGAAAGCCAGGTGATGTCCCTTTCTTGATCTGGACTAGCTCTCCTCTTTCTGCTGCTTTTGTGGTGCTTCTTTTCTGTGTGGGCGTTGATTGGGAATATGGAGCTCAAGGACCTGCGCCTAACTGCTACCAGTACAGACTACAGAGTAGAGAGTACTACTACCCTGTGGCATCTTGGTTTAGGGATCTATTGCAAGGTAGAGAGAGCTACAGCGGATTCTTCTTTGATTTATTGCTTCTTGGATTGGATCTATCGTAATGTAACAAGCATGTTATTTCCTCCGTTTTAAAATGTTTGATATTTTAGATTCGGATACGAGAATTAAGGAAAAATATAAAAGATAGATATATAAAAAACGAGAAGGAAAGAGATAGAGATAAAATTGTATTGAAAAATAAAAATAACAAATATTTTAGGATAAATAAAATTGACTAAAATATTAAATATTTTAAGACGGAAGGAGTAGATATCAAACTCTCTATCTTTATCTGCAGTGAAATGAAGGGAAGTTGAGGAAGTTAATGGTCTGGCTTGGGGCAGAATTGATGGGCTTTGCATGCGCAAGCTCTAGCTGGGGCAGCCTACGCTTAGGTGTAAATGAAACGAACCGCTGAAGCAGAAGTAAATTGGGCAGAACGGTCGGGGATGAGGTGTTGATACGAGCCGCAGTTGACCAGAACGAAAGAGAGAGAGTGTGTTTCCTCTGTGTGTTTAATCGCCAAGCTAGCTTAAGGCTAAGCGACATCGCTATCGCGTGCTTGTGCATCTGGAGAAAGCGTTGCCATGCCGGTCGCAGTTTTTTCCAAATAAAAATACGCAAGCCAACCATGTCGACAAGCCGGTTCGTATGTTGACACCGGACCCGGAAGCTTTCCATGAAAGCAACGGGGGAGGAGAAACTCGTCCACAACAGCTCACACTTGTTGATCAGGTCACATCATCAGATGGCTAAGATGAGCGCATCTGTAGCGAGTGGCAATCCAGAAATTACTACTACCCACGATATTATTAACCGTGTTCTATCTATTGTGCAACAGAGTCGCTCACCACGCACATGGATCTCTCGCTCGTGCATAAAATGGCTCATGTTCCTTTCCGTCCTGCCCATGCAAATGCGGCTGCTGTTGAATGAAAACCTCTCCAGGATCCAGCAGCTAGAGTACGAGGGACAGGGAGACAGGAACGGGCGTGGGTCAGAGGGAGAACAGTGTTCTGCTCAGAGTAAAATAGTGGTTTCTCTCCTCCCCTTTTTCTCCCTAGGGAAAGGGAGAGTCGCCGGGGTGGGTGGGGGATGGTGTGATGTCCGGGCTTATCTTATTCGTTTGGCGGCCTCGGTGTTCGGGACGGGTAACGTGCGCATGGGAAAGCAAGCAGGCGGGGATGGGTGCCGGTGTCGGGGCACGTCCGTTTGATGGTTTTCAGGCCAAAAGACGATGCATGCTCAAGCCGCGCCCGGGCACGACCGCCCAATGATGCCGGCCGTCCCGAGACAAGTGCGGCACCGGTGCCGTCCCTCCGTCCGCGGTCGAGCGATCTCCAAGAGATTCGTGAGCGTCGTGCCACAAGAATGACTTATACTGTTTGGCTGCGCGTGTGGTATGTGGGCGGGAGTGAGCGGCGCATAAACAATATGTCTATGTATATGTATTGTAGCGGGCATATCATATATCCTGTTATTAAAAATAGTTTAAAATGATGTAAGGTGGTGGCGTCTTTTCCCTCCTGCTCAGTCATTGAGCACGATGGTGAATCCGGCCTAATCCTAATTTGAGATGTCGCCGTGTCTCAGAGCCAACGTCGTTAGAGTCGTTATATCTGTTGCCTCCAACCTTGGACGACCTTGGCGGCATGATAAGCTCAGAACTGTCAGATGTGAGCAATGCAGTGGCTCGGCCGATGAGCTGCGACGATGGGTGTAGGTGCACATCTATCACCTTTTATTTTTTTTATTTTTTTGTTTGGATGACAGAATAGCTAGTAGGAAGACGCTACTACTATTTCTTGTTTTTTATTTTAATGTTCCATTTGTGGACATTGTGATCATAACTGAAAAATGAGATTTCTAGTAACAGTGGCATAATAAGAAATTATGATAAGAACATCACTTTTATGGATGCACACACTACTCGTACTCTGGACTTGTATGATCTAATGACTAGAGTTGGTGCACACTGACTTCATTTAAAGGTGACTCGTTCATATTATGATTAGTAACCATGCAGAGAACCATGAGATGATGGAAGAAAGACTTGGGGACGTGGAGGACCAGCAAGGACGTGGAGCACAAAGATAGAGACCCAACTAAAACCAGCATTGAGTCTGCCTCAGAGTCCTGGATCAATCCGCCAAAAAAAAATAGACGCCCAGGCACATATGAGCTTTGTATTGGACGTTCTACATATGCATGGAAAGATAAGGAGCAGAAATTTCCATTGGCACTAATCTCATACATAAATTCATCCAGGGTCATCGGGAATTGTCAAAATTAGATAGGGTCTAGAATCTGTCTCGACACTGCGTCACTTGTTTTTGGCCTTTGGGAAGTGTCAAGAAGGTCTTGCACGATTCTAGGGTCTGGTCTTCATAAACAGTCACTATCGATTGGTTATGTTTTTAGGTTTTACTTAGATGAATCCCGTTAAATACGGAGTCATTGTTTTATTGGTTCGTGAGATTCCAACTGGTGAGATTCATGAAGTACTTGCAAATTTGATTGTATTATTCTTTGTTCTTACTCATATTCTTGATTCGTAGGCAAGGATTAGCTTTTTGGCAAGGTCAATGAAGTTATTTTTTACGAATGTAGGTAATCCTCAAGCACACGGGTAATACCGTTGTAGCATTTCACCAAAAAGTATTTAGGTTATCGTATTTATTTATCCTAAAGGAAGACAACTAGATCACAACGATCACTATATTCAAGTGTTGCATTATAAATTATAAGCAAAGTGCTTACGAGGTCAAGGGTACAGATAATCATGCGTAGTGAACACACATATAAGATACTCTAGATAAATAAAGACTAGCCTATTGGAGAAGAAATAAGAAAAGAGCTAAGTTTCGATATTGCATTTATATAGTTGCATAGTTTATATTTTATATATTTATTTTAAAACACACAAGCAATGCATAACAATCGAATCATCACACCTTGGGCACAAGTTTACTCCTGCATCCACGGATGACTCCCACCAAGACCCTAAAACGTAGTCGAACATGACGGATTACAAAATATAGATCGTCACTACCTATTGCCTACCTCCCTAACCCGTGAACTACGTGATAAATAGTGCATCCTATTAATCTAGCACCACACTTACATAACTAGAAAAATAATCTAAATTGCTTAGTGATGGATCAGATAAAGAGCAATCACATAATATGTACACTAGGCACATGGAAATAATCTAAGTCACACATTAGTCATGCATCATATAATGATATAAATAACGATTATAGTAAAAACCTATATCGAACGTGGTAGGATAGTATAACATGCAAGCATAACAATCATATACATGAATGGATGTCATAATCAAACAACAAACATAGGATCTAACTCAACTATATAGAAAGACTAAATATATTAAATAGATGTTGGATTTTTAATGATCATGAATAAATCCACAAGCGCACTGACAATACCGTCATATTTATTTATCCCGAAGGAAGACGATGAAGTAAGAGAGTTTGATGAGACAATGGTCCGATCTTCATGACGTAGGATCACGAACAAGATAAGTAGGTTCAAAAAAAGTCAAGATAACTAGCTACAAGCAGCTAAGATAACAATGCGACCTAACAAAATCAATCCTGTAACACCCTAGCCCGTTAGCAGCCTATAGTAGTAGTAGTAGTTTCGGCCCAAGAGGCCAAGAAGTGAAGTGAAGTTGTGGGCTTAGTCCCATATTGGAAGTTTAGGTGGGTGAGGGTCAGTATATAACCTTCGTTATTCCAACCATAGCACAATCGGGTTAACCCTTTTACACCAACCGAGGACGAAAGCGTAAGAGTGGTGCTATGTATGAATACGTGTGCCCACCCCTACGGAAGGGCTGGATGGTAAGCGGGCTTTGGACGTGGGACGTTACAGTGGCATCAGAGCATCAACTCTCGTGTCATCGAGAGGAGGTCTTGGGTATCCGCTTGCCGTGTTAGCGGTGTGCTGCCAAGGCCATCAACCCTTACGGGGTGGTGACTATAACACCCCAGCCCGTTAGCAGCCTGTAGTAGTAGTAATTTTGACACAAGAGGCCTAGAAGTGAAGTAAAGTTATGGGCTTAGTCCCACATTGGAAGTTTAGGTGGGTGAGGGTTAGCATATAATCTTCGTTGTTCCAACCATAGCACCATCGGGTTAACCCTTTTACACAAAGCAAGGACGAAAGCATAAGAGCGGTGCTATATATGAATACGCGTGCCCGCCCCTACGGGAGGGCTGGGTGGTAAGTGGACTTTGGACGCGGGACGTTACAAACCCGAAGTCAACCACCATCTTTATATGGCAACCTGAATCGAGGATTCGCCCAACCACACTCTAAGTTACCAACCAACACAACATGCAATCAAATAGAGCAAGAGCACCAATTGGGTGACATCAAACATCGCATATGTAATCTCCAGGGAACAAGAGCAAAGGGGTAGAGATCACTCTCTGAATTTGATAGCACTCGGCTAACCAAAGGGGTTCTTTTTTATTATCAAAGTTGTTTCAAATGACTGAGATATAGGGGTTATTTATACTAGGAACATCCCTCCTAGTGGGGTGTGAAAGTCTAGGAGTTTCAACTAAGAAAAGGGTAGGCGAAAGGTGTGAAAACAATAGTCCCTTGAAGTCTCGTGCGACTAGCAGTCTCCCTGGCAGTCTCAACTAAAATGAGCATTACTCCTTCATGGGAAGTCCAACTAACAAGCTGTTTGTTGGAGGTGAAAGTAGACTTGATTATCTTTCCAGCCATGTATATTATGTGAGTATAATATTGAAGGTCTGGTGCGCGTGACTCTTAGAAGTTGCCTCTGATGTCAGTTGTCAATGAGATTGTATAGCTTCTATGTAACTCATGTCCTCCTTGGTGCAATCCATATTGGTTGGTCCAGTGAGCCCCTCCTTGTGTGTAAACCTTATCACAATAAGTGTACAAGACTTAGGTAGTAGGGAGTTCTGATTAAAAGTGGAATTAAATTCATTAAGGAGCGAGTTCACCTCTTGTTGTATTTTCTTGGCACAATTGCATGTAATAGGTCTTTGGACTGGTGTTGCTGGTTTGTGATTCATTCCATGGTCATGAATTACATGCTCAGCTGTGATGTCCTCATCATACTCCCCCTCTTGAAAAGGAGTCATCCTCGACTCCAACTCATTAGTTCCATAATATGGGGGCAGATCTGCAACATTGAATGTTGGACTGACACCATAATCTTCAGGGAGCTCAATCTTGTATGCATTATCATTGATTTTGGCTAACACTTTGAATGGTCTGTCACCGCGTGGCATCAGCTTGGATTTTTGCTTCTCGGGAAAATGATCCTTGCGTAGATGTATCCAAATCAAATCACCTATTTCAAATGTCACCTTCTTCATGAAACATCATGTACCATGAGAATACTCGTGGCATGTGGACGGCATTACCAAACATCATGCTGCTTACTGGGATGGGCAGTACATGGTGGCAATCAGTCGGTGGGGAGCCATGAAGGTTTGGTTCCTGTACATGAATCCCATTATTACTGAATCTCCTCAATAGTCAAGGGTCCCCATTATGCTCGTCCAGTGTACCGCAGACGTGAACACAAGGCCACAATTTTTCTTATGCGGCCAGCTTGTAACGGCCTATGGCCATCGAGCCGCTGGGAGATTTTTTAGGGAACACGAACCGGAAGGCAACTACAGAGCCACCAGTCAACGTGCGGTATAGTGGATGGCGTGGAATTATATGAGAGAGTAGATGGTCAATGGACAGAGTTGAGAGGTTTGAAGGGTGAACGCTCTCTTTTTTCTGGGAGCAAATTTTTCATTTTGGTTTGTTGTACCAGAAGGAGCCAAGAATGTGGGTCTGCCAGATCTGTATGTTTCGAACCATATGTTTGGAGAAATGGTGAAGATCCCTGCTGATGATCACCATTGTCGTGTCATGCACTATAACATGTTTGATTTCACCCGGCGTCATACTGAACCACCTCTGCAAGCCCCTATGTTTATCCGCCCCTACCCATCTTTTAAGTAGCCACCCCTTCCCCCTTTTGTTGTTATTAGTCTTTGATGTTTAGTTTAAGTTTGTTGGATGACTAGAACACTTGTAATGATGTATGCTCTTAGATTGTATTTTAACTTGTGAATGCTTCATGTTTTCCGTTGTTTTAATGATGTTCTCAATTATTATGAGCGAGGTAGGTTGAGTGATCATTGTCCCTTTGACTTTAGCAACCACACTGACTTTCATTGCTATATCTATGCATTGTTGCAACGACAGACATTTTTGTTGCAATATGTAAGACGCATTTGCAACTACGTCCACCTTCGTTGCTATATCTATGCATAGTTGCAACGACAGACATTTGCATTGAAATAGGTAAGACGCATTTGCAACTACATCCACCTTTGTTGCTATATCTATGCATAGCTGCAATGACAAACATTTGTGTTGCAATATGTAAGACACAGTCGCAACCACATATATTTTCGTTGCTATAACTATGCCTCTTATTGCAACACCTAGTTCTTCTGTTGTGATATGACTTTATTGCAACAATTACAGGGAAGTGTTGCAAAAATGTCGCCCTAATTATAACGCACATGCAAGCATGGCGATATATCCAATCTATCGCAACTAAAATCACCTTTCATTGCAATTACCCATATCTATTGCAACAAAAATCACATTGTTGTGATTAATGTCGTAGCATAAGCCATGAAACCTTGTAGTGTCCTATGCTTGTTTGCATTTGCAGTGTAGTATGTACTTGACCTTCTTTTCAATAGCTTCTTTTGTCTTCTCATGTATCTTCTTTAGATATGCAACACGTTTTGAGGTTTCCATATTACTTTGTTCCTGAAATGGCAAAGACAACAAATTGATCGGAGCAATCGGTTTGAAACCATATACAATTTCAAATTGATACAAGTTAGTGGTTGAATGTACTGCCCTATTATATGCCAATTCCACATGTGGTAGACAATCTTTCCATTCCTTCAAATTCTTTTTGATGATGGTTCGCAGCAAAGTGGATAGAGTTCTATTCACAACTTCTGTTTGTCCATCTGTTTGAGGGTGACTTGATGTGGAGAACAACAACTTTGTTCCAAGTTTTGTCCAACTTTGTTCCAACAACTATGGTTCTTGGCATGCCATGCATCCTCACAATTTCCCTGAAAAACAAAGTAGCTACGTAGGAAGCATCATCACTTTTATGACATGGTATAAAATGTGCAAATTTTGAAAATCTATCAACAACGACAAAAATGGAATCCCTCCCCTTCTTAGTCCTTGGTAACCCTAAAATAAAATCCATGCTAATATCCTCCCAAGGAACAATAGGGACAGGTAATGGAGTATATAAACTATGAGGGTTTAGTTTTGACTTAGCTTTGTGACACGTGATATAGCATTGCACAAATAATGATCAGCTAGCAGCTCGTAGGTTTTCTTCCATCCAAAATGATTCATTAGTCCACCTCCATGTGCTTCCTGCAACAACAAAAGTCTAATCGAAGAATTTGGAACACACAATTTGTTAGCTCAGAATAAAAACCCATCATGCAAGTGATATTTTTCCTATCCTTTTCCATCTTTACACCTCAAGTAAGGTTCTTTAAATTCATTATCAGATTTGTATAACACCTTTAAGTCTTCCAACCCGGATCTTTTACCTCTAGCTGATTCAACAAAACATTTTTTTCGAGATAGAGCATCAGCCACAATGTTGTCCTTACCTTTCTTGTATTTTACAATATAAGGAAATGTTTCAATAAATTCCACCCACTTAGCATGTCGTTGGTTCAACTTAGCTTGACCTCTTAAATACTTCAATGCCTCATGACCAGAGTAGATTACAAACTCTTTTGGCCATAAGTAGTGCTGCCAAGTTTCAAGCACTCTCACCAAAGCATACAACTCCTTATCATATATCGAGTAGTTCAGCTGTGCACCTCCTAATTTCTCACTAAAATATGCAACAGGCTTACCTTCTTGCATGAGAACACATCCAATACCTATTCCACTAGCATCACACTCAATCTCAAATGTTTTTGTGAAATCTGGTAAAATTAGCAAATGTGCTTGTGCTAAATGTTTCTTTAGTGCTTGAAAAACATGTTTCTTTGTTAGCTCATTCAGAGGTTCAACTATGGTGCTGAAATCTCTCACAAGCCTTCAATAAAATCTAGCGAGACCGCGAAAGCTTCTCACTTGACTTATGTTCGTTGGGTAGGTCAATCCTTGATCGCCTTCATATTTGATTCATCCACTTGGATTCCCTTTCCTAAAACAACAAAGGCAAGGAAGACAACCTGATCCGTGCAAAATGTGCACTTCTCAAGATTAGCATATAACTTCTCCTTTCTAAGATCATTCAATACCAACCGAATGTGGTCAACATGTTCTTTGTATGTGTTGATGTAAATCTGGATGTCATCAAAGTTAACAACAACAAATTTGTTGATAAACGATTTTAAAACATGGTTCATCAATCTCATGAAAGTGCTACGTGCATTAATCAAACCGAAAGGCATAACCAACTATTCATACAACTCAAACTTTGTTTTAAAAGAAGTTTTCCACTCATCACCAACTTCTATTCTAATTTAATGATATCCACTTCTCAAATCAATTTTAGAAAATATTGTGGAACCACTCAGTTCATCAAGCATGTCATCTAACCTTGGTTGGATGACGATAGCGAACTGTGATGTTGTTTATGGCCCTCTAGTCCACACACATCCTCCAATTTCCATATTTCTTGGGCATCAATATTACTGGGATAGCACAAGGACTTGGACTTTCTCGCATGTAACCCTTATCCAAAAGTTCTTGTACTCGCCTTTGAATCTCTTTTGTTTCTTCGGGATTAGAGGGTTATGCTGGCCGGTTTGGTAGTGCAGCCCCAGGGACAAGATCAATTTCATGTTCAATGCCACGTAATGGAGGAAGTCCAGCTGGTGTTTCATTTGGAAAAACATCTCCGTAGTCCTGCAAAAGTTTAGAAATAGCACTAGGAAGAGATGTTATGTTGTTAGCTAAAAATAATGCATCCTTGTAGACAAGTACAAAGAGAACTTGATCTAAATGTTTCCTCACATCTCTCATTTCAGATTTGGTGACTATACACAATAAATTTTTTCTCTCTCAAATTTGGCTTGTGGCTCTCGCTCACTGATTTGTGGATGACACTCTTGTTATTTTTGTCCTTTTCACTCTCACTCACAACTTTCACTTCAGAATTCTTATGCAAATGTTCAGACATGATTTGTTGAGGTGTCATGGGTTTGAGGACCATATCCTTGCCCTTCTATTTGATAGTATAATTATTAGTGCGACCATAATGAAGAGATGAACAATCATATTGCCACGGTCTTCCTAGTAGCAAATGGCACACTGACATGGGTAATACATCACATATAACAGTGTCAACATACTCACCAACTTTGAATGTCACTTTCACCCTATGTGCAATCTTGATGTCACCTGAATCATTCAACCATTGCACGTGGTATGGGTGGGAGTGTTTTAGCATCGTCATACCAAGCTTGTCCACCATCTCCCGACTAGCAAGATTGTGACAACTCCCTCCATCAATTATCACCTTACATACCTTTCCATCCACTTTAGTTCGTGTTTTGAATAGATTATTCCGTTGTCCATGTTCAGCTTCCTTCAATTGCACACTACAAATTTGGGTAACTACAAGAGCAGCACCTTTCTGATACTCACAAGTAGCATCTTCAAATCTTCCATCATCAGCAACTTGCTCTTCTTCACTAGAAGATTCATATTCTCCATGATCATTCACAATAATGGTACGGTTATTTGGGCATTCTTTCATGACATGAGCACGACCTCCACATTTGAAACATTAAATTCCACTACTAGAACCCGCAGAGGTAGTGGACGATGAAGTGGGTTTGACTCTCATGCTCGAATTAGCAACATCTTTGCTACTGTAATCACCACGAGAATTGGTGCGTACACCGCTACATGAAGTAGTATTTGTCCCTCATCCTGTAGCAAAATTTCGAGTAAACCTACTGCTACTTGGAGTAGTCTTTGAACTGAAAGGAGTAGCCTTATTTGTCTTAGCATCTTGCTGCAATTGGCGCTCAGCTTTGCTTGCTTGATGCACTAAATCAATCAGTCGGCGGTATGGCTGAAACTCGACAATGCACTGAATATTACGGTGCAAACCTAACATGAACCGTGCAATAGATTGCTCTTCATCTTCATATACACTAGCCCTAATCATTGCCTTCTCCATCTCTTTGTAATACTCTTCAACGAAAAGATTTCCTTGCCTCAAATTCTATAGCTTGTCAAAGAGATCACAACGATGATGTTTTGGAACAAATCGTGCTCTCATTTCTCTTTCCATTTCAGCCCATGTAGCAACTGGACCTTGCCTCGCCTCTTCACGATCATTCAACACTTGCTCCCACCATATTAGAGCATAATCTTCAAACTCTAGTGAAGCCATTGCTAACTTCTTCTCATCAGAATAATTATGCATGCAAAAAAATCTTATCAACTTTCAGGTCCCATGTGAGATAACCTTCAGGATCGGATCCTCCATCAAACTTAGGCATAGTGAATTTTAGTTTGCCAAACCTGTCCTCTTGGTTCTGATTATATCCATGTCAGCGACGAGCATCATTTTCAGGTTCATATTCTTCAAAATCAGCATAAAAAACATGTCCTCTTTCTCTACCTAAACCAAAAGCTCCATCCCTTTTTCCCCGACCACGTCCATGAGGCTTGTCATGTTGATGATCAAGATTATTTTGACGTTCTTGGTGATGTCTTTCACGTCTAGCAATAGACCCCTCATCACTTGCTTCATAATTATCATCTTAATTACTCCCATGATCCGAATTCTATTCACGATGATTCTGAATTTGAGCAATAAGGTTCTGAATATCATATGTATTTCTTTGTTATGTAGCTTCCAAACTTGCTATCATCTCATTGAATTGTGCCAATGTCATAATGTAACACAAGATCCTACGAATAAAAATTAACATCATATAATGCACATGTAATTCTATAGCAATTAAATAGTCAAAACATGGATAAATTAATAACTTTAAATTCCTGAACATAATATGGTGGGATAAAATTATATTTGGGGGTAACACTACCATGAGAAATATGCATGCAAAGCCATTTCCTTAAAAAAGTTGTAATTCATCAGATATGAGCCCTTTCTTTGAAACAAAGAAATATTACTCCAGATATTAATAGATTACTTCAGGCCATGAGACCTTATTATTTAGGTAGATCTTGGATTTAGGAATCCAAAAAAATTTTATTTCACATTTTCCATGCAGTATACCATTCATAATTGATTTTACAAGTTTTGGATGTTTTCTGGATTTAATGTTTTTCAATAGAAACGTTTAAATCAGTTCCTTACGCGCGCACAGGCTGAGCCTCCCCGGAGCATGCCGGCGCTCGAAGGCAGGCTTGCTACAGCTCGCTGCGGGCCTCGGCTGCCATCGGGGATGAAGGAAAAAAATGGTCCTGCTGGCCTTGTGCATCCGCTGGGGAGGTCGGAGACCGTCGGAATTGGCCGGAAGATGGCCGGCGGTGAGGCGCAGGGCAGGGGAAGGTTCGGCGATGCCGCGCACGTAGAGGGAGGCACGGATGGCATCGAAGCTTGGTCAGGGAGCTTCACCTGAGATTGGAGAAAAGCGGCGTGTGGTCTTCTTCGTGAGAGGGAGGCCGGAGGTTGATGCTTGTCGGCGAGGCGTCGGGCTCCGGCCGGCGGCCAAGAAAACGTCGATTCCGGCAAACTCGGTGGCTGGATCTGTGAGGGGATGGGTCAGGAGTGCGCAAGTGAGTAGGAGAGGCTCCTGCAGAAAGAATTCGAGTGCGGCTGACCCTAGGATAAATGCGACGCGGTGGAAGGGCTCGAGGTCGTCCTGCCGGCGTCGGGGAAGAACGGCTTCGATCTCGGCCATGAGCGCGTGGGAGAGGTAGGTGATGGCCGGGAAGACTTCCAGACTCCATGGCGCAGCTCCTATAAGAAGGGATCGGCCTCCGGCAGCCTGCAATGGCCGGAGCAGCTTGCAGCAGCAGGGTGGCGCTAATGGTGGTTGGCGGCGGCGCAGAGGAGAGAAAAGGAGGAGGGAGAGTGCTGGGGTTCGGACAAGGTCCATTTATAGGGACTCTGGTGCTCGCCCTAAGCAGCAAACATGAAGGGAGACCGGCTGGCCGGCGTCCACGCGTCCGACGATCTCTGACAGGAGGAGGAAGAAAGAGAGAGGGCCTGGTTCAGTTCTCGGAATTTCTGACGATTTAAAACATAGCTTCTGTAATTTGGCCAAACGCAGGTCTTTCCAAGCTTAACAAATCACCAAATTTGATGAGCACTAGTGAATGCCGGTGCGTTGCTACGGGCGTCAAACTTATCACGAATTAGAGTTAAAATCATAATTAGAATCTTTCATCAACTAATTCTAAATCAAAACCCTTATTAAAGAATACAAATAATGGTTTTGTTTCTTTCTTAAAATTATTCTAAATGAGTATTGGTGTGTTGCTATGGGAGTTTAAATAAGAACATCAATCATGAGGCCAACTAATGAATAAAGTTACCAAATGACGCCTGGACACAGAAATAATAATGCGAATTAAACAAGGAGACATATGTATATTGTAAATATTCTTTCTGAATAATAATACAAATTAACCAAGTAGACATGCATTACGATGTGAGCATTGCGAAACGAACACCTGCGTATGGAGGCAAAACTATAAGCCATTATTGACATAACCTAATAAAACTTTATATATGTGTGATAACAAATATGAGCAAAACAGTGCTTACCTTTTTGACAGAAAGAGGCTTCTTCTCAATTGTCTTATCCCTTTGTGTTGCACCAACTCCTCCTGCCACTTCATTCCCATCCAGATTTTATTCCCTCACCAACATTTTGCTCCTTTGGTCCTCTTTAAACCTAAATTATTAAACACATAATCTATCAGCTGAGAAAAATCCTAGCCCAAGAAAATAACGATTATGTCATATGAGTCCTTTGTACCGATAATCTAAATTATGGGTCGAGATTTTCAATCCCAGCTTCTCAATCTTTGATGAAGTGGATCACAGGTTCTTTGCAGTTCTAGTCACTCCTTTCACAACCTGCAGTACACACCGTTAGGTTTTGTATGCTGAATTAGAAAGACTAATAGCTGTAGAGTTCCAATGCACTGGCGCACAAGTTTTACATATTTTTTTTTATAACTTCACGTTTATAATTAAATCTGTATGATAAGACACCTAATTCAAACATTCTCATTGGATAAATTTCTCTGTTCTATACATTCTTGTTTGAAATCTCAGATGTATGCATGAGTAATTAATATGTAACTAATGACATCAGCTGAAAATGCAGGGGTACTTTGTTCAACTAATACTGATGCATTCTCAATAAAACATTGTATACAGTAATTGGAACAAATAACACATACATTCAACATGAGCTTACCGAAACATTGCGATAGCCAATCACCCATCAATAAATCCCGTGGCAGTGGCTTGACGTTCCGGAAGAGATAAGAATGTGTACCACAATAAAACAATGGTACTCTGCAGAGATAACATAATTTACTGTCCTGTGAGCAGCGAAGTATCGTCTTAGTTTGACAAGTGCAGTAAATGAGAGAAGATGCAGGGATGATGCACTTTCCAACAATCAAGAATATACTAATAATAGACTACAAACTATAATCTAAATAAAATTGTAGTTATTTGTTGCTGCCAGTATGAAACCGATGCACCTAAAAGAACCACTCCAGAGAGACCTTCGAGGACCAGATTAAAGCAAGATGGCATGTGGCATTACAAACAGAACGAAACCATCTCAAATAGCTTGCTATTTTTCATCACATTTTCAGTGACACTTTACTCCCACCATGAACTATTTTTCCTTAAAGCTAGAACCGTCTCAAGGTCACGATGGCAGCTGCAAGTTTTAGATCCAGTTATATGATATTATAAATTTAAGCAATTACACAATTGAACTTTGATAAGCAAAACAATAAAAATCCATAAATGCAACCAGATAGTGTAGAACATAGCATTTAGTATACGCATTACGGTATATTATTTTATATACTGTAAACTAATACCATATTCATGTTGATATGTAAAACAAAAGATATGTGCCTAAAATCAATAAATCACAACAGCTAGCTTTAAGGATGAATAAAAGATTTATAGAGGGGTTTTGAAATTAAACAGTAAAAACAGGGATACAGAGTTCATCACCAAGCACTCCAGCAAAAGTACAATATTCTAAAGGTGTTACTCAATTAAAAGAAGTTCAGTCAGAACCTCAATAAAGCAAAACAGTAGTCTCAACGCCAATTAGAAACTTTTCTTGCAATCAAGATACATTTTGTTTGGGCATACAACAATGAAGGCTGCTCTTTTCTTTCATCAAAAAAGTATTATGTTTGGGGATGCAACTATTAAGGCTGCCCCATATCTACAAAAGTCTCAGATTGCATCAAATAAAGATTATTTACAAAGGGCACAAAGGAAAATGAATAATCACTTTAGTTATCTTCTTTTTGTTTTTGGTGAGAACACTTTTGCTACCTTTCAGTATCTGCCTAATTGTATTCAGTCACAACAATGGCTCACATGCAGATCTGCGTGCCAGCATGAGCTTCTCTTCAGAATTTTTTCTAAGGAGAAAGTCTGGAAATGTAAAAGGTGAAATATGACTGACCGGCATCATTGCTATGCAAATGGAATTCTACAAAAGAAACAGCATTTAGATTAACGAGTTTTCTCCTTGTGCTTACGCTGCCATCAGAGAAGCACATGTCCATGTGCAATCGCTACAAACCAATTGGACAGGATTAAGGAATATTTTTCATTAAATAGAATTTAGATTTTCAAAATATAACAAAGGCCGCAAAGTCTTTGCATACATTGGGATTCAGATGAGTTTATAATAGTATGAAATAGAATAATGAGATCCACAATAGAAAGATAAGTTCATCTTAGAATTTCCTTAGAAAAAAAAAACAAATGATCATCGACAAACCACAAATGCTAAGTATTCCATTCTATTGGAACAGACAATGAACTCACTAATGTTGTTGACTGTAACAATAGTTCCTAAGTAATGTCATAATAACAATTATACGATTACTTCGTATTAAAAATTATTGATTTGAGTGAAGTAAAAGCATCAATTCTGCAAAATAAGTGAAAGTGCTTCGATGTAAAGCAGATGACATCTTAACTACAGGGCAAAGATTAATTGCACAATCCATTCATTCATAGTCCAGACAGTCAAATCAAAATTCTCACCATATTCTTGGATTTTTGGAGGGTCACCTGAAGCGCCTAAGAGCTCCACCTAAGCTTTGCCTGGTCCTTTGCCTCTGGGAAGCAGTAAAAGCCAAATCCATCCATCAGTCACAAGAACCATGTTGCTGGACCGAACTCTCCTCTACAGTCCAGGGCATAAGAGTCAGGCAGACAAGAGAAGGGAAGAACTGAATCTCGAAAGAAAAGGGAAAAAGGATCCACAAGACCTGGGTCAGAAAAACGGAGTAGATCAATGCGTCAGGCCATATGCTCCTTGCTCTTTATGGTGTTCAAGCTACCAGATCCGTTCGCCCCTAGCAGCCACTTGCTTGGAAGCCGGAGCTCGGATGCGGGCGGGGGAGGAGGCGGCAACAGGAGGTGAACGCCATTCTTGCCACAGTCATCATGCCGCTCCGACGCTAGTGGCGCCGCTGATCTCGAGGAAGGAGGAAGTGGCAGCGGCGCTCAATCTAGAGGCCACTTGAAGGACCGAGAAGGCGACCAGAGGGGGGGTGAATAGGAGCCAATTAAAATTCTTCTCAAGAACTTGGCCTATGTCCCAATTACAACCCAAACCAATCTTTAACCGAGTCACCAAGATTACACACACCAACTTATGATATGCTAACCCTAGAAATGATTAAAACCAAAAGGGCACATAGCGGAAGCACAAGAGGAACTAAAAGGGAAACAAGGCAGATCCGAGAAATCACAAAATTGAGCTTGACGGAAATTCCGCGGTGCCCGACGGAAGTTCCGAAGTCCCTGACGGAAGTTCTGTCAATCATGGAAGTTCCGGGCGATGGGAGTACTATCACTCATGGAAATTCCGTGGTTCTTGACGGAAGTTCCGTCACGATGACAGAAGTTCTGTCCTGGCCACGGAAGTTCTGTCCTGGACAGAAAAACAGCTCTATTTCGAAAAGAAAATTGTCAAAACCCTATCAAACGAACTCCAAAAATCACGAAATTTGGACCAGATCATCCTCAATACATCACGACACTCCTCTAAAGATATCCACTCAAAAAGCACAAGGAATCATCATGAGTTTCAGATCTCGTGCCAAAAACACCAAAAAGGGGAACTTGAGAAATCTTTGAAATCGAAGGTGCTCGTGCCTTTGATTCAGTCAAGGACCTATATAGGGTTGTTCTAGCACATCATAGCAACAAGATCCCCCAAGAAATCCATCCCAAAACTTAATCAAAATCGAGATCGAAAATCACCACGAAAATAGCTCCAAAAATAGGGAAAAAGAGAAATTCGGGATTTAGGGAGAGAGGAAGAACTTGAGCATGAATTTGAATCTCATATCATTGATTCGTCAAGTCAAGATACATGGATACATGGCTAGGAAGCCACCCTCTTCCTCCCACTATTTGGAAGAGCAAGAGATGTCTCTCACACACTCACTACTCTCCTCTATTACATAAAGACCTCTCCGAGCACTTTGAATTAAAGACCTAAGGCAAGGCTAAGGGAAAGAGAGGCGCCCCTTCCACCAGCCCTACCTCTCCTTATATAGGCCTAGGGGTTGTCCTAAAGACCATCCTACCCCTCACCTACAATACACTGCCACCTACCACCAGGGGCATAACCATCCAACTTTTTCCTCATCGCCCGAACGCCATCGAACCCTTCACGACTTTGCTTCGCCTCGACGCAAGCTCTGCGATGGTGCCACGTGCACCTCCAATCGCCGTCACCGATTTTGAGGCCCAAATCAGGAAACCATCTTGCACGCTTCTCAAAGCACGACTTCTTGATCTTGACGCGCGTCACCTCATTCCATGATCCTTCTCGTCGGCAAGTCTCTCCCCCCTCTGGTCCATTGGAAGCCTCTACTTGCACCGACGCCCGATCACCTTTGACTTGGTCAACCCCGTCGTCTTGATAACCACCCATGGTTTTGAGGCTCAACCGTGAAACTGTCCGTGTTCCTTGCCTCTCCACATGTACGGTGTGAATCACCTTTGACTTCACCCGGCCTCCTGATCGTCCGGCCCCAAGTCTCCTACTTGTGCCTGATCCTCTCGTCGTTGACCGCCAAGTTGACTCCAGTGACCTACACATTATGAGACAAGCAAACACATTTCCCATCTCCTCCAACTCTCCAACATCCTCACCAACTCCGGTTAGTAAAAACCATGACATGCACAACCTCAGAAAATCCCCAGATTCTCGTATTTCAACTCAAACAAAAATTCCGCAAAAGTCAATTACTCATCACATATTGCAAACCATGGCATATATCCACATGGTTTCTCAGTCTCCCCCTTGATGAGTACATTGACAACACCAAGTGTACAAAGATTAGAGATTTGAAATGCGAAACCGAATAAGCACATCCAAATGGCTAAAACCCAAAGAAAAGGTGAAAAGTAGCCATCTAGCTTAAAAGGGATCACAAAACCAAGAGTTGACAAACAAAGCCACTCAAGAACTCAAAGATCGTGAAAAGTGCATGAAAGACGCTCAAGGACATGATATGCTCCCCCTCAACTTGTGGTAGGTATCATGTAATGCAAAATGGACCATTTTAAGTTTCTTAGCATTATTTGTGCATGACCCAATCTTTTCTCCCCCTTTGGCAATGAACTCATCAAAGAAGCAAAAGAACAAGCATGCAATATATGAAAATGCAAACCTAAGCAGCTTCAACAATTATGCAAACAAGCATTTAACCTTGCTAATCATAACCATATAGCCATGAAGTGTAAAAGCAATAGCTTACAATCATACAAAAACCAAAAATAGATAGCAAGGCATAAACACCAAGAGCTATACAAGCTAAGCAAAAAGATTGACTAGCTTAGATAGAATCAAATTTGCTCATCATAAGAAAAGCTGCCACCACATGTATAAGTACTCCCATCCAAGGCAAAACAAACATCAAGTGAATCAAAAGAATCTAGCCAGTCTCAATCTCAACCAAGGCAATAAGCATTCACAGAAAATAAGCTCTACAAACGCTCACATATGCAACAAAGACTCATAAAAAAAGAGAAAAGCATTATTCTTATGTGATCCTCATGTATCTTCTAATCCGTGTGGAGGGTCGCATGACTAGGTACGACAAACACCCGGAGGCTTCGAAGCACAATATTTGGATTTAGCATTTTTTATGTTACTTCTAATCCATGTGGAGGGTCGCACGACTGGATACGACAAACACCCCGAGGCTTCGAAGCATAGTCAACTTATTTTGCAAATTAAAAGCATAAGAATGAGCATGCCTTTGCGGCAAAAAGGAAAAAACGTTCCCACAATGTCCCATCATGAGCTAAACATTTGCAAAGCCACATTTCGCAAACACGAGGTGCCATGGCCAAGATATCCTCTAGACTAGCCTCAATTCAAGTTTTAACAAGGATAAAAGCAATTATACACATGGTGAGCAAGTTTTAGCAAGATTAGTTCATAAGGTTCACAGGAAGCTAAGTTTACCTTTAAGATTAGCAAGTTGCTCAAAAGAGTCTATAACAAGCCATCTAGAAAATCTAAGCATGAGAGATTACTATTATATCCACACAACTTTGCTCAATCTCAATCATAGCAAAGAGAAATGCAAGAAAGCATAAGAATCAAAGCTCATCTACCAATGCATATATTACATATGAGATGCAATATGAAAAGATAAGATATATATATACAAGAGAATACCAACTCCCCCTCAAATGATGCCATAAGGATGGCAAACCCCAAGCTCCCCCCTAAGAAAAGCAAACCTCGTAGCATCTAGGGGCTTGGTAAGGATATCAGCCAATTGGTTTTTGGTGTTGATGTATTTGACCTCAATATCTTCCTTCTCAACATTATCTCCCAGGATGTGGAATCTCACATTTATGTGTTTGACCTTACCATGTAGGACTGGGTTTTTGGCTAAGCATATGACACTAGAGTTATCACATATAAGTGGAACACCCCTAAAGGTTAACAAATAGTCTCTCATGGTGGACACAATCCATAAGGTTTGTGAGAAGCAGCTAGCAGCTGCAACATACTCAGCCTCTATGGTGGATTGGGCTACACTCGACTGCTTACGAGAAGACCAACAGATCAAGGAAGTACCCAAGAAATGGCAAGTACTAGAAGTGCTCTTCCTATCAATTCTACACCCAGCAAAGTCCGCATCCAAATACCCAATGAGATCAAGAGATGAAGATGCAGAGTACCAAAGACTGAACTCAAGGGTGTATTTGAGATACCTGAAGATGCGCTTGACAACCTTGCGATGAGTCACCCTTGAGAAAGCCTGAAAGCGAGCACAAAGACACACTGCAAAGTGTATGTCGGGTCTTGTCGCCGTCAGGTACAAGAGGGAGCCAATCATGCTCCTGTACTCCCTTTGGTCCACCGCTTCATAGTCTTCGTCAGAGTCAAGTGCCGTTGTTGTGGACATTGGTGTTGACCACGGCTTCATATTGACCATGTAGAACTTCTTCAAGAGATCCTTTGTGTACTTGGCTTGATGTATGATGGTGCCTTGCTTGCACTGCTTGATTTCAAGTCCAAGAAAGAAGGTGAGCTCGCCCATCATCGACATCTTAAATTCACTTTCCATGGCATCCTGAAATCTGGGCACAAGAGCATGAGAGGAACCTCCAAAGATGATATCATCGACGCAAATCTGAACCATTAGAAAGTCTTGCCATGCTTTAGAGTGCAACACACCCCATGACATACCCGCGCTCTAGTAAGAAAGTCTTAAGCCTAGCAAACCATGCCCTAGGTGCTTGCTTTAGCCCGTACAAAGCCTTCTGAAGCTTGTACATATGGTTTGGGTATTTATGGTGCTCAAAGCTAGGTGGTTGTCTTACATAAACCTCTTCCTCTATGAAACCAAAGCACTCTTGACATCCATTTGGTAGAGTCTAATGCCCCTAGAGGTAGCAAATGCAAGCAAGATCCTAATGGCTTCTATGCGTGCAACAGGAGCAAAGGTTTCCCCATAATCTAAGCCCTCCACTTGACTGAAACCCTGGGCAACAAGCCTAGCCTTGTTTCTCACAACCTCACCATCTTCCCCATGCTTGTTTTTAAACACCCACTTGGTTCCTATGATATTGACACCAACAGGAGGCTCTACTAGGGTCCACACTTTGTTCCTCTCAAAGTTTTCCAACTCTTCATGCATGGCATTAACCCAATATTCATCAGATAGTGCATGTTCAACATCTTGAGGTTCAAAGGTGGCAACAAATAGAGAATAGGTAAAGCAGGCAAGATGTGCAGACCTTGATCTTGTTGTTCTCTCATAGAGATTACCAATCATTTGTTGAGGTGGATGTTGACGCTAAATGTGGTGAGGAGCCTCTCTCTCAGAGCGAACCTCCCCCTCAACCATAGCTGAAGCTGGCTCAACAGCTACTGAGGTCGATGTAGAAGCTTCTGGACCCTCTGCTGGAGTGGTGGAAGCAGCAGGAACAAGCTCGGATGTGGGATAGAATGACTCATCATCGTCGTCATCCAAGCCCTATAGGTCCTCTTCTATAAAGATACTTTCCTCCATCTCCCTGTTACCTGCAGTCTCAACCACATTGCTTGCACAAGAGTTTGATTCATCAAAGGTTACATCGCAGGACTCTACGATGGTGTTAGTTTCCAAATTCAAAACTCTGTAAGAATGGCCATGAAGGGTGTAGCCAAGAAAGATGCCATCGAAAGATCTCAACTCAAACTTATCAAGATTGCCACGCTTGAGAATGAAGCACTTGAAACCAAAAGCGCACAGATGAGAAACAGATGGCTTCCTCCCAAAGCGTAGCTCATAGGAAGTCATATTAAGAATTGAGCGTAAGAAAACCCGATTGGAAACATAGCAAGCAGTGCTAATGGCCTCAGCCGAGAACCGCCTCGGAGTCCTATGCTCATCGAGCATCATCCGGGCCATTTCCACCAAGTTCTGTTCTTTCTTTCGACCACACCATTCTGCTGAGGGACACAAGGTGCTGAAAACTGATGCTCAATACCATGCTCAAGGCAGAAAGCATCAAAGGAGGAGTTCTTGAACTCGGTGCCATTATCACTGCGGATTGCTCGTAATGCACCAGGGAGCTCCTTGAACAACCTTAAAGCTAAGCTCTGAAAGTGATGAAATACTTCATCCTTGCTCTCAAGAAAGTAAACCCAAGAGTAGCGAGAGTAGTCGTCAACAATCACAAGGGCATACCACTTCCCACCCGCTAAACAAACCCGAGAAGGACCAACAGTGTCCATGTGAAGTTACTTTCCAGGGCATTCAGTCATCACCAAATTAATTGGTGGATGAGTAGCGACAATCATTTTCCCATGACGACAAGGAGCACAAAACAAATCCTTATCAAATTTGAGCTTAGGCAATCCTCGGATCAAACCTAGGCCACTCAAGCGACAAAGCAAGTCAAAGCTCATGTGACCTAGTCTCCTATGCCATTTGCAGAGCTCAGAAAAAGATTGAGCAAACAAGCACTTGTGGGAACCAGGAGAAACAACAAAATTAGCCTGAAAAACTTTCTCAATGCTAGAATTCCACAAACCAAAGACCCATTTGAATCAAGAACACAAGAAGCATTTTTGTTAAAGCGCACTTCCAAACCAACATCAAGCAACTGAGAGACAGAGAGGAGATTGTACTTGAGATGCTCAACCAACCCAACATCCTTGAGAGTGAATTTTTCATTTACCTTTACCACGCCTCTTGCCTTCACTCTCCCTCTCCTGTTATCTCCAAAGGTCACATACCCCCGGCGCTTCAAGGGAGTGAGGCTGGAGAACCACTTTGCATCTCCGGTCATGTGGCGCGAACACCCGGAGTCCATTAGCCACTTGTTCTCCAGGCCTCCAGCTGCTGCCTACAAAGAACGAGAAGGAAAAGTCGATGGCTCAGTGCTGGGGTTAGTCAAAAAGCATTTGGGAATCCAGCACTTCACCATATGACCAGTAGTAGTTATCACAGTTCTTCGCACATTATCATTCGAAAACATAGGACGAGAACCGCGATGGGGAAAATGTGAACTGTCAAAGCGTCTCGACTCAAACCTGGGGTTGTGAGGATAGAAATCATCTATGTGAAAGCAAAATCCATGCAAGCGACGCTCACCACGATAGGGAAAACATGGAGCGCCAAAGCGCTGCTACGCAAAGCCTCTGTTTTGTGAATCAAATCTATATGAGGAATGACCCTGTCCATGATAGGCACGAGAAAAAGAGCGAGGCTGAAAACCATCAAAGTCATCATGATGCACATTCCTAGTTAACTCAGCTTGCATCCTCTCAATCCTCTTACGCCTATAACAGTACTCGTCCAAGTGACCCTTACGACCACAGAACATGCAAATGTAGACATTCTCATGTTTAGGCTTAGCCTGCACAGTGGGTTTGGGTTTTGGCTTCTCAGCTTGCTTTGGGTTGAAGGAAGGATTGGGGTTAGGTGGATAGTATGTGTCAGTGGGTTTGATGGATTGTTCCTCATCCTTGTAGCTAGAGCTAGGCACAAACTTACCCATAGTTTCACTCTCTTTGTCACACCTCTCAAATCCCAAGCCCAAGTTATAGGTTGACCTACTAGCACTTTCTTTGACTCTTGCCAAGTCACTCTCAATCTTCTCCTCACTCACTAGGGTTATTTGGAGCCTAGAAACAAGATAGTCATTTTCTTGGACTAGGACTTTGTTTTCCTCCCTAGTGATTACAAGCTTGTCCTTAAGGGAGACACACACTTCACATGGTGGTGGGAGAACTTTAGAGCAAGTCTCATTTAACAGCTTGGACTCGAGCTCTTTGACTTTGAGGGTTTGAGCTTCCAACTCACTAGTGAGCTTGGGGCACTTCTGACATGCACCCAAAAGAGTTGGTCTAGCCTTGAATTCATCAAGCTCTTTAAGGGCACTCTCAAACTGACTGGCAACTTGAGCATGCACACTTTCCCTCTGTGCAAGATCATTCATCACAACTTGACAAGACTCACACTCAGCAACAATGTCATCTCTAGCAAGCTTAGACCTAAGAGAAGTGATCTCATACTCAGCACTCTCCAATATAGACTTAAGCTCTCTACTCTCACGTACAGCGCTGTGAAGCTTATCATCTTGCATGAGCAAAACATCACGCAAATGATCAAGTTTAGAGGAGAGCTCATCAAGAGTGGGAGGTACCTTGCTTGTGTCGGAGTCGGAGCCAGAGACGGTGTCGTGGTCGTTCTTTGCCATGAAGCAAAGCCCGGTGAAGTCGTCCTTCCTCTTGACTCATGGCTTCTCAACCTCCTCCTACGAGCTTGTAAGGCCATTGCTTGATGTGAGGTCGACATTACTCAAGGCGGCAACGCAGGCGCGTGCAATGGCCTTGGCGAACTTCTTGGAGTTCTTGCCTTTCTTGTAGAAGCGGTTCTTCTTCTGCTTGAAATCTTCAGTGTTGTTGTCGTGGTACCCGACCTTCTTCTTCTTCTTGGGACAGTCAACAATAAAGTGTCCTGGGTCACCACACTCGAAGCAGGTTCTTGAACAACCTCCTCTTCTCTTCTTGCGGTTGTTGTAGAACTTCCTGAACTTCCTTGTGAGCAAGGACAGCTCCTCGACAGGAATGCACTCCATCTAATCATCGGAAGCTGCAACAAGAGAAGAAAGAGCAAACTCCAAAGAAGACTTATCAAGTGAGGGGTTAGTTCCATAAGAAGCACCACTGTGACTACCCTTTTGAGAGCTAGAAAATAAAGCCATGCTAGAAGCAGGATTAACATGATTAGGACGAGATTTCCTAGACAGTTCATGAGATTTTAGCTTGCTATACAGTTGCTCACAGTTCAGGGTATTGAAATCAGCAGTTTCCTCAAGAGCAGCAATTTTAACCCCCCAAACATTCTCATCAAGTGAATACAACAGCTGCTTAGCTCTATCATTATCATTATACACAAGGTTACCACAAGCCCTCAAGTTGTAGACAATTGCCTCAAACCTACAAAATGTTTCATCTAGTGACTTGCCAGGTTTTTGTGCAAAAGTTTGGTAGTGTCTATTGTAAGAATCCTTACGCATAGACTTGACTTGAATGGTACCCTCATGGTACGTGCAAAGCTTTTCCCAAATTGCATGAGCAGTGTCAAGATGTGCAACACGATCATGTTCACTCCTACCAAGAGCAGAGAGCAGAATATTGACAGCTTTGGAGTTGTTTTCATACCTGTTTAACTCACCTACTGGCGTGGTTTTGAGGTCGGCCGGTATGGCGTAGTCCTGCTCAATGATCTCCCAAATTGCACGTCCTTGGCTTAAGAGATAAGCCTTGTTCCAAGACTTCCAGTAGGGAAAGTCTTCTCAGTCAAACATCCAAAGCTAGATCGCATGCTTCTCTATGTCGCCTTCGGATCACAAAACCGGTGAAGGTCATCTAGTGATCACACCAGCTCTGATACCACTTGAAGGACCGAGAAGGCGACCAGAGGAGCGTGAATGGGAGCCAATTAAAATTCTTCTCAAGAACTTGACCTATGTCCTAACTACATCCCAAACCAACCTCTAACCGAGTCACCAAGATTACACACACTAACTTGTGATGTGCTAACTCTAGAAATGACTCAGACCAAAAGGGCGCATAGAAGAAGCACAAGAGGAACAAAAAGGGACACAAGGAAGATCCGAGAAATCACAAAACTGAGTTTGACGGAAGTTCCGTGGTGCCCGATAAAAGTTCCGAAGTCCCCAATGGAAGTTTTGTCAGTCACGGAAGTTCGGGCGATGGGAGTACTGTCACTCATGGAAGTTCCGTGGTTCTTGACGGAAGTTCCGTCACGGTGATGGAAGTTCTGTCCTAGACAAAACAGTAGCTCCGTTTCAGAAAGAAAATTATCAAAACCCTATCAAACAAACTCCAAAAATCATGAAATTTGGATCAGATCATCCTCAATACATCACGACACTCCTCTAAAGAGATCCACTCAAAAAGCACAAGGAATCATCATGAATTTCAGATCTCATGCCAAGAACACCAAAAAGGGGGAAACTTGAGAAATCTTTGAAATCGAAGGTGCTCGTGCCTTTAATTCGGTCAAGGACCTATATAGGGTTGTTCTAGCACATCATAGCAACAAGATCCCCCAAGAAATCCATCCCAAAACTTAATCAAAATCGAGATTGAAAATCACCACGAAAATAGCTCCAAAAATAGGGAAAAAGAGAAATTCGGGATTTAGGGAGAGAGGAAGAACTTGAGCATGAATTTGAATCTCATATCATTGATTCGTCAAGTCAAGATACATGGATACATGGCTAGGAAGCCACCCTCTTCCTCCCACTATTTGGAAGAGCAAGAGATGTCTCTCACACACTCACTACTCTCCTCTATTACATAAAGACCTCTCCGAGCACTTTGAATTAAAGACCTAAGGCAAGGCTAAGGGAAAGAGAGGCGCCCCTTCCACCAGCCCTACCTCTCCTTATATAGGCCTAGGGGTTGTCCTAAAGACCATCCTACCCCTCACCTACAATACACTACCACCTACCACCAGGGGCATAACTATCCAACTTTTTCCTCATCACTCGAACGCCATCGAGCCCTTCACGACTTTGCTTCTCCTTGTCGCAAGATCCACGATGGTGCCACGTGCACGTCCAATCACCGCCACCGGTTTTGAGGCCCAAATCGGGAAACCACCTTGCACGCTTCTCAAAGCATGACTTCTTGATCTTGACGCGTGTCACCTCGTTCCGTGATCCTCCTCGTCGGCAAGTCTCTCCCGCCTCCGGTCCATTTGAAACCTCTACTTGCACCGATGCCCGATCACCTTTGACTTGGTCAACCCTATCGTCTTGATCACCACCCATAGTTTTGAGGCTCAACCGTGAAACCGTCTGTGCTCCTTGCCTCTCCACGTGTACGGTGTGGATCACCTTTGACTTCACCCGGCCTCCTGATCGTCCGACCCCAAGTCTTCTACTTGTGCCCTGGCCCCAAGTCTCCTACTTGTGCCTGATCCTCTCGCCGTTGACCGCCAAGTTGACTCCAGTGACCTACACATCATGAGACAAGCAAACACATTTCCCATCTCTTGCAACTCTCCAACATCCTCACCAACTCCGGTTAGTAAAAACCATGACATGCACAACCTCAAGCAATCCCTAGATTCCCGCATTTCAACTCGAACACAATTTCCTTCAAAGTCAATTACCCATCACATATTGCATACTATGGCACATATCCACATGGTTTCTCACCACTGCCGTCCTGGAGTTCATGCCTGCCGTCATGGTCGCAGGGCTCGACAGGGACCTCCATCGCGTCGCATGGGCGAAGAAGGATATCGATGTGGTCCAAGCTTTTTCCTCTTCCTGTTTTGCTAGCTCCCCGAGGTTGACATGGTCGGATTTGTTGCTGGCGGCGGCTAGAGTTTGGTGAGGGAGAGAGAGCTTTTTTTTGATCGTGAGGGAGAGAACTGGAGAAAGAAGTGAGAGGAGGGGTCGGGGACGGGGAGGGGAGAAAGGAGTCACGACGAGGGATAGAAGGGTCCCACCTGTCGGCGCCGATTTTCACAGGGTCGAGATGATGGGTTAGATGTTTCTCTCTTTGACGGGTTAGGATGACAACCCTCTCGTGTGTTATATATTGGTAAAGATAATCTCAAGGTTGTGCTCCATCTTTCATCTTTAGATAGAAACTTCCAAAACTGTTTTCATTTTAAGTTACAAAATTGGAAAATTGATATGTTTTTGAACATTGTCTAAATTTTTATGTGGTCCAATCCTTAACATAAAATCTTGGTAAATTTTCTAAAACTCTATTTTGTGATGTAGTTTATTATAGTATTTTTATTTGGGCACATTTTCATGGAAGAAATTCGAGTTCTCAACTCATGCCCATTTTAACAAATTTTCATTTAAAGTTTTGATTTGAATTGATCTTTTGACTTGGGGTTCGAAATGGTTTCCAAAGTTTTTGAGTCCACTCTCTTATGGTTACTGGTTACCTATAATTTCACTACTCCTTAGGTTTTTTGTTTTGTAAATGTTTTAAATTTTTAGGTCGTGACAGGGCCTGTCCAACCCCTTCTCTACGCTTGTACCTGGACGGATGCTTGCCTTATTTAGTAAGTCTTTGTGATTCTTCTTTGGTTATTAGTTTTCCTTTTTAGTAAGTTTCAGTACTTAGTTGCTTTGCTCACTCTGCACTCTATTTAATTATAGACCTTAGTCTTGGCCCATGGTCATAGAGATTAAGCGAGTAATCGAAAGCATACATGTGGTGTCTAGGCCGTAGGTTGCCTTTGCTTATCGTATAGTCCACAGATTGCTATAGGTAGGTAGTAGGTGGTGACAGTCCTATATGTCCTTTAAAATCCTCCACATTCAGCTACGCGGTAGGCTCTTGGTCGGAATCACACTGCGGATGTAGGTGAAAATCAGATGTCCAATGCAAGCAGCTTAGTGTCAGACTTACTCTGAATAGGACTCTTGTACCAGTCAGAATCCTCTCTACCCAAAGTCATAGTTACCTTGGTGTCCTTGGATGACTAGAATAGAAGATTAACACACATGTTCCATGTGAATTCAATACCCATGGAATACTCCAAAGGTGAAATGCTACAGCGGTATTCGTGTGCTTGCGGATTTATCTGCACTCATTAAAAATACCAATACCCAACTCTACAGCTATGGCATAGGTCACTTGCTATGACTTGTTTCCCAAGACAAGACACTAGACCTGTCCGTAATGATAAATTACATGTCTTGTATCCTGCTATTGCTAAAATTCCTATTGCTCCTGTTGGAGCCATAATTAGTCAATGGTTAGAATATATTAGGGGACCGGGACCCATTGAATGCACTTCTTTAGTGACCTGTATTGCTGCCGGGGTCAGGGATTTTATCTAATGCTAGAATTGATTATCTTTCTGAGCCCCGTCCCAGGATAGATTATAAATTTCTTGAGCAGGGTCACACTTTAAAGAAGGGAAGCCAGAACTACATCGCCAGTCCATGATTACACTGCAGGCTCAGAACATTCCGGTGATCCCGCTTGGATGTTCACGCCATAGCAGTACGAAACTAGAGGTTCGTCTTGGCAAAAGGCTAGTAGTGCACAGTGGGGACATGACCCTGAGTCGATTGGAACGCCTCCACATCATGATGGACGTCACTCTTTTTTGGGCTTTGGTCATCATGACTATAGTCTAGAATTGAGAGATCTCACAAGGAGGATGGACGATCTGGATGTGAGAATGGGTGAGATGCAAAACACCCTACCTACTCATGCCCAGACCACCAGAGAGTGGAAGCAGCACAACAATGACTAGTTTTGTCACCTCCAGGAGCAGCTATGAGAACACCACGACTACACAGCGGCTTACTACCTTTGGAGAGGATTCGATCCAAACCAACAGCCGTGAGCAAGAGCAAGCTTGGGGGAGCACCCCCCCCCCCCCCCGCCAAGGAGATTTGTATCTTTCCTTTCTTTCTTTTTTTTCTTTGTTAGACTTACCCTTAAAACCAAATAAAAAACAGCAAAACTAAAAAGAACAAAAATAGTAGGTTGTCATGCATGCTAGGTATGTTCATGCCTTCATGTTGAGATGATGAATAGTTGCTCTATTTTATATCTTTCTATAGTCCCTCGTATACAACTTAGCACTCTCCCAATTTTTGAGTTTGTTGGCTAAACATGCTTGCCTTGAACTTCAATACTTGTGGGTTGCAAAGTGCATGATCTAAGTCTAGGTTGTTGTGAGGCATGATATGGTTGGAATAGGGCTGCTATGATCTTTGTCCCTAAGTGAAGCTTAACATCCGGAGATTTTCTTTTTCAAAATGACAAAATTGAAAATTTCCTCAGTGATGAGAATTCCTACCAAAGCCATATCTTGTACTTCAATGCAAAACCTTCTATATATGCTACTTGTTTTCATATTGAGCTTTATCAAAATGCTTGCAACCTTTGCAAGATCCATTTCATACTTTTATGATCAAGATTCACGTACACATCCATCATCACTTGCTAATACTCCTACACTAGGAGATAGCAACTCCATTGCATCCACCACCATATGTTCAACTTCTACATTAGAAGTTGGAAAAGTAAATACTCTATGATTATCATGATATGACTCTCTCTCAATTGGTTGCATGGAAGACATGGCTATCAAAAATAGAATAAATACTTGCTCCCAATCTTGAGCATGATGAAAAAAAAGAAGAAAAGAAATAGCCAAAAGAGGCAACTTCAAATGCACATCTTAATTAGATTGTCTGACTTGTTTATTCGTGGGTTCAATCTTTTGGTTTAGCAAAATATGTGTTACAGTATGTCTTAATTGTTCCCTACTAGAATTCCACATAAGCCTTATTTAGAGGTAGAAACAAAAAGAGGCAACTTCAAATGCCTTGGTAAAGATTTATACACATTGACCGATCGAGAGAATCATTGGAGGAACTTAGTTTTGTTTGCAAAAATCTTTTGAAAACCTCCGGATGGAAAGTGGAACACAAGACTGAGAGAATGGCGTCCTACCAAGATGAAGAGAAGCCAAAAGTGCCACAGGGACTAAGGTAAAAAGGATGAGTTACCAAATTCCAAATTATTCAATTAAAGGTAGAGTATTTTCTTGTGCACTTGGTACTACGGAGGGAACATAAAACATTGTAGCAACTCCTGATCAATAACATAAAGTTTTATCTTTGTATTGGGATGAGCAAAGGTTTAGCTTGGGGGAGTTTGTTTACGGTCGTTAACTACCATTTCTGACCATCAATATTACTCAAAATAAAGAAGGATTCAACATTCCATCATGCATGTTTGTTAGAAATAATAATACCCACTTGTGCTTGCAGAAATGCTCACATGCAGGAGAAATAATAAAATGGAGGAGGAAACACAACTATTTGGCAAAGAAACACAACTTTAACCAATCAGAGCGTGCCAACGGGGATTCCCACGGATCAACTTGCCCACCTGCAGCACCAAGCCGACATACAGAAGGGCTAAGCCATAGAGGAGTCAAAGGGTGGCCACCCACCAGTGTGCCGAAGACCCGAGGGGCACTGGGCCCCACCCCTGATCGGCCGAACATGCTTGTTGTTCGGCCAAACAGAAGGTGGGCCCAGTGGGGCCCAATCTGCTATGGTGGTTTCCCACCGACTCTTCAAAGGCGGTTGTCCCCCTTAAGGCGGGAGTTGCCGACTTCAGAGCCGTCTTTCGACCTCTATAAATAGAAGGGTATGACCTCACTCCTCAACACACACCAAGAAGCATTACTCTCTTTGTATTTCGAGTTACTCTCTAGTTTTAGTGGAGTTAGGCTTAGAATAAAGTCTTCTTTAGTTCCCAAATCTTCCTTGGAGTTGTGGTATGGCTTTTGTATCTTTCTCCTATTGTAAGATTTTGTTCTGTTTAATATATTTAGTCTTTCTATATAGTTATGCTTGGGTCATGTGTTTCTTGTTTCATTATATGATCCATTTATGTATGTGGTTATTATGCTTGCATGTTAGTAATGTAGTTATACTATATTACCATGTTAGACATAAGTCCTTACTATAGTCTTTATATCGTTATAGTAATGCATGACTAATGTCTGACTTAGATCATTTCCACGTGCTTAGTGTTCACCTCAATGTGATTACTCTTTTTCTGATCCATTGCTAGGGGATTAGGAGTATTGTTCTAGTGATGTAAGCGTGGTGCTTAGATCAATAGAATGCATTATTTATCATGTAGCCCTCGGATTGCTAGGGGTAGGCAATAGGTGGTGACGACTCTATATGTCCTTTGAAATCCCCCACGTTCGGCTATGCAATAGGCTCTTGGTCGGAATCATACTGTGGATGCAGGGGAAAACCAGATGCCTAGGATGTGATGATCTGATTGTCTTGCATTGTTTATGTATCTGTATAATAGTATATAATGTAGACTATGTAACTTTATAAAAGCAACATAGGAACTTAGCTCTTTCTTTGTCCTTCTCCACTAGATTAGTATTCATTTATCTTGAGTATGTTATATGTGTGTCCACTACCCATGTTTATCATTATCCTTACCCCTGTAAGGACTTTGTCTTATAATATACTCCCTTCATTTCTTTTACTTGTCGTTCTGGCTCTTTAACAGATTCATTGAACATTCTCTGAATCTGGACAACATGTATGTCCAGATTCAGAGAATGTTCAATGAATCTGGACACCAAAAAACTCCTCCAGAATGACAAGTAAAAAGAAACGGAGGGAGTACTATGCAATTCTAGAACATGGTAACTATTTTGATTAATCCCTCGCCTTCCTTTGGGATAAAATAAATATGAAACCCTAAATACTTCTCGGTGAAATGCTACAATGTATTCTCCATGCGCTTGCAGATTACCTGCATTCTTTAAGATTACCAATACATATTTCTAGCTTTGTTGCTAAGGCAATTTAGTAGCGATGCTAAGAAATATCAACAAAATCAGTAAGGTAAGTATTCTACAGTATGATTCATTAGTTGCTGAGGCATTGTTGAGGGTCCTCCGGACGGATGTGGTATATTGCCTTGGATATGAAAGTACACTAGTCCACGCATAGGATCCTGATATATGCAACCTTTGATAGTGTGTATAATCAGATACCTCAGAGTATTAACCAGCACAGTGGATCAGTTAATAAATGCATGATGGATAGCAGTATGGATCATATTATTCAATTTTTCCTCTTCATTACATCCAGTCTGTACCACTGATAGCTTTCCTCTTTCAGTCTCTTCTATTATTACGTGTGGGTCCGTTAACGATGTTTTTTGGAGAATCTTTTGATGTCTAGTTTTGCTAAGCATACCCAACAACAAGCTCTGAAACTGCATCATGCTCTCCTCGAACTTTGCCTTCAGTTCATCAGTTAAATATTTCATCTCCATGGGGAGCTCATGATCTTTTGTGAGCTCTGCGCTGACTGAGTTCTTCGATGGGGGATTTGGAGGTGGTTCAGACATGGCTCCGGGTTGTACTGCCTCATGATTCCATGGGGAATGCCAAAAAACGTGTTGATGCCAAAATCTACTCGTGTGACCTAGGAGATGAGCTTAGTTCCACTGCAAGATGAAAACAAACTGAGGCTGCCAATCGATTTTCCTTGTGAACCGACAAAGATACAAACACTCAAATTCTCTAGGTGGTCATCAGCCCCAGATAGGTCGATGCAAAGCCGATAATCATGAGATGTGAAAACCAGCTGATTGTTAGCAATCATATTGAACAAATATAATGATAAAAACAATGATAAATAAGGCAAGTCGATATGGATGATAAGCAGAGGTGACATAATGCAAAGTCGATACAAGCAAAGTCTACGTTGATTGAAATAATAAATAAGATCACGGCTATGCATACACGATATTAAAGCAATGATTTGATTAAGAGAGTTTGACATACAACCCAACAATTGATAGATTAATTCAAATAGAAAGATGTTGATTGAACCGTGATAAACTATCGGCTAAACATTCTGATAGAACTAAATCAACTTGACCGTAACTAGGTTATTTCTAACCATATCGACTCAGTAAGAGATCGAACGTCGATGCAGCCCCACAGATCTAGGCTTATTGTTGCATACTGTCTCGTTTCAGTCTGATCTATCGTAGTAATTTGTTTGATTTGATGATTTTTGGTTTTGATCTATTATTTGAGTCATTTTATTGACTAGATCTATGATTAGATTAAATCTTGTTCCTATTGACTTTTATCTTAAGTACTATATCAATTAGTTTTGAAATACAATGACCCTATTTAGCTCTAATTATCAGATAACTAGCAATCACATAAACTATGATTGGAATATCAAATTAACAAGAAAGTACTAATCAAAGTAGATGAAATTACCAAAAGTGACAAATCCAAGTCTCCTACCGAGATCATAGCCGATGCAGCCCACGTGATACAAGAACACGTTGAAAAGAGAAAAAGGGTGATGATGCGCCGAATTGTATTGAGTTTTGTTCTTCTTTCGTATGAACCTATTTCATATTTATAGCTCCATGTAAGAGGTCTTGAATCGAGTCGATAGGGACTCTAATCTAAACTGACTAGAGTTTATTCCTAAACAGAAAATTTATCTAAAAAGAAATAAAACAAAAGTAGCTCAAAACGGATCCACTTTCCGCACCTTGCCTTTTCATCTTCTTCTTAGTTGGCTGATATCAAGTCTTCTGGCCTACAACTGGGCCTGTTAATTTTCGGTGTCAACACATACAATGGCTAAACTAACAATCAAGACCTGCTCTTTTTAGTGGACAGCTAAAACTCTTTAAATGTTGTAGTTATTTGGTGCACCGTCCATCTGTCTACCAATCAACTGTCCAGAAGGAGAAATCTATGGGGCTACAGCTCTGCAGCAATAGCTTCTTGTTTTACTAGCTCAGAGATGGCTTCTTGCATAACAGAGCATCTGCCGTGGCAGTCATCGACAGCAAAGAAACGGCTTGGCAAAGCTAGGGACCTTAAATATAACAGGTCTACAGCTGTCCCATGATCTAACTAGTGTCCGCTGAGCATCATATCTTATTCAGATATCCAAGTCCACGCAATCCAGTTACTCTCTGGTGCTTTGTATGCATAGTAGTGGAAGAGAAGGGCGTCATCTGGCACATCCAATTTTGGAATAACTAAAATGTAGTTTCAGTAAATGTCTGTTAGGAGTTTAGCTACTTTTCAGGGTTTTAGCTTGTCACATCATTGCGCTGGTCGTGTGTGCTAGGAAATTGTCGGACTAAGATACCTATATCAACTTCTGAACATGAGAACACAAACCAAGTACATCCCTCATGTAGTCCTCCTTTCCTGACGAGACAACGTTGTTTGCAAGGTTACCACCTGGCGTCATTCCTCCTTGCCAATATGAAAATTAGATTGTGGTGATGTTGATCGCCCACCCTTCCTTCTTGAATGCTGATTGGTGCATACGCGTTGTAAAGATACTCAAATGATACTTTTTTAATAAATTTCATATTGAAATTCATAAACCCTCAAAACTTGATTGATCTGACTGTATGTTGAGTCTGAAATCCAGATTACTTGAATAACTGGTTTAGTTGCTCGATTGATCACCTGCAATGATGTCAACAATCTCTATGGGTTTCATCCACTTCTATCCTCCTTCCGTCTCGTGGTCTGTCCCCCAAGTAGCACCCATATTTTTTTTTAGTATGGTAGAAGATATGAGGTCTCTGATTTTTTTTTAAAACTGTTACAATTACAATTTTTAATTTGGCAGGTCTTTTTAAAATAATCTACAGGACGAACTTGTCCAAAGTATAGGGAGTTTATTGTACGAAACTATACATACTATGAAGTTTGAATGGAGTAATTATACTAATGATTGTGTGGTGTTCAATCCTGCCTCTCCAGTATTAAAGAATGAGTGCACGCTGCTGTGTGCCACTATTGCCTATCCCAGCCCTTTTTAGTTTTATTTTCTTTGTTTTATTCCATGTCTTAATGCACTGAGACTATATGTGAAGTGATAAAATAGAGAAGTGTTTGTGATTTTGTGCTGATGTCCCGTGCCACAAAAGCTTTGTGTGCTGCTACTGTTCTTCTTTGAGAGGGATGAGTGCCCGCATTACAGGAAAATAAAATAAAAAACTGCAGCTTTTACATAAGAAAAGTCACACGTCTCTTTTAATTCTCACTACTACAGAAAAGGGTTTTAGTGACGGTGGTTTAAGACCTTTAGCAACGCAAAATGCGACCGTCTCAATTTTCGCGTCTTTAAATCCAAGGCTATAGGGACGGGGCTAAAGCCGTCGCTAAATATTGGCATATAGTGACTGTTGCTGCAACAGTCCATAGAAGTTTTCATGGACGGCAAGGCACAACCGTCTCTGATATTTAGAGACGGTTCATGACCCCCGTAGGGACGTTGGACAAAGCCGTCCCCATACCATTTAACGACGGTTTAGCTAAACCGTCACTGCAAATTATATAGACGGTTCAAGACACCCGTCTCTATAAGGTATAGCGACGGTTTACAGTTACCGTCACTGCAAATTATGCAGACGGTTCAGATCACCCATCTCTATAAGGTATAGTGACGGTTCTATGTCCCCGTCTCTATAAGGTATAGCGACGGTTCTGTATACCCGTCTCTATAAGATATAGCGATGGTTTTGCACAACCGTCCCTATATGTTTAAAGACGTTTCTTTGCCCCGTTCCTGTTATATTTATAGAGACGGTTCACTAAACCCCGTCTCTGCTATCTATAGGGACGGGGTTGTCGCCCGTCCTGTTTTGACCTCCACGTCAGAGAACATCAAAAACATCTCATTGTTCAGATCACATAATATCTAGATTACATCATAGAAAATAGATCATATAATATCAACATGACAGATGACAGAACACAACATCATATATATTCACACAACATCACAAGCATATCATTGCGCATAATAATCTCATTTCTTTCATATTCAGCAATATGCAAACAATAGCTTCACAAACATTCTTCAAAATATGCATGAGATCAATGAAGTGACATACAGCCAAGTACTTCCTGTATGGGAGCTCAAAAAATGGGGATTCTTTCTTCCACAAATCATTTTCATCTGTTTTAGAACATTTTCTTTTTCCAAGAACTGATGACGCCATAAATGTGTTCACCAGTAAAATTCCTTGGGCCCGAGCCTTTCTCAACAGTGCCATCGAATCGAGCACTCATTTTACGATATGGGTGCTTCCTCGAAAGGAACCACCGAGTGCTCATGTACACTGGCTTCTTTGAGTTTCTAAGCCACACACTCTCGGTGTCATACAAGCACTGAGGGCAACCTTTGCCTCCTGACTTACTCTATTCTGACACAAAATATAATGTCGGGAGGTCCTGTATCGTATAGAAGAGCATAGAATGCATGCAGAAGTACTCTCTCTTGAATTGGTCCCACACCACAACACCATTGGACCAGAGAGTTTAAGATCATCTATTAGTGGCCTCAAGTACAGATCAATATTGACGCCGGGTTGTGTTTTTACCACTGGTCAGCACTGACAATATAAGATACTTTCTTTTGTGGCAGAGCCAAGGTGGAAGGTTGTAGATGCACAGAACAACGGACCATGTGCTGTGGGAAACACTCATGTCACCAAATGGATTCATCCCATCCATGCTCAAAGCCAACCGGATGTTTCTCACTACTTTGGTGAAATCCCTAAACCTTTGGTCAAGGTTCTTCCATTGAACCGAATCTGCAGGATGTCGATATTTGCCATCATTCTTCCGGGCCTTGCTGTTCTCTCTGTGCGTGCCAACAGAGAAGCTCAGCCTCCTTTCTATTCGCGAACAAACGCTTCAAACAAGGGATGATATGAAAATACCACACCATTTTTTGAGGCGCTCCATTCCTTCTGCTAGGTACCTCCTGATCACCCCCATCTTTTCTGCACTTGTACCATGGAGTTCCACAAATAGGACACCGAGTTAGGTCAGCATAACCTTAGCCACGATATAAAATGCAATGCTGCTTACATGCATGTATCTTTTCAACTTCTAATCCCAATGGACATATTATCTTGTTCGCCTCATAAGTGCTTAAGGGTGGCACATTCCCTTTTGGAAGCATGTCCTCTAACAATTGCTTGCCTTTAGCTCTAGAAGTTTCAACATGGTATCCAACAAGGACAAGGGGCAACCATCATACAATGTCTTTTTGGAATCTCGCACAAGATCTTGAAACTTTGCAAAATCCTTTTTAGTGTACTCAGCCTCATTGTTTACCTTAACATCATTCATCATCTAGTCGATGTTATCGACAAGATCAACATAGTCATTATTAATACCTAGAATTTCATCATCACCAAGTTGTTCATCTGCCTTATTATTGGTGCTTGAGGGGCCCTGGTAACCAATGTCATCCACGAATCCCTTAGGTGGCTCACCAGGATTAATTCCTTCTTCACTATGTTTGTTTCAAATTTTGCAGTTGTTTTTGAATTCACGCATAATCAGATGCGCATGTAGGTGCATTGAGTGTGAAAATTTCTTCTCATTCTTGCAATCAATGCATGGGCAATGCATCACACTCTTCTTCATCTGTTTCATGTCATCCATAGCAACATCAATAAAATCCGAGACCTCCTTCATATATTCATGAGAAGTGCAATTCTCATGATACATCCAAGCATGTTTACCCATCGCTGAAATTGCAAATATATCAACTTTTTATTATTACCACTACAATTATAGAAAGCCTACAAATTAGTAGATATACTCGGTGAGGGAATATTACTAACATGCCAAGTTGAGGGAGCACAATCAAAAATTGAAATCAACAAAAATGCCCTTGACGTTGGAGAAATGGCCAAAACGATGTCAATCTCACCTATAATTTATAAATGCATCTATTTTAAATTATATCAACTACTATATTATGGAAGGTGTAAATTTATTCACACCTTGCAAATTCCCTGGAAGTGTAGGAGAGGCGGGCCTGCTGGCAGCGCTTGACGACCGGTGGCTGACGGCGTGGACTACTCCGGGAGCGTGGTCAGGGCATGTGTCGCCGTCAGCCACCGCGGGTAGGTATGGCGTTGACTACTCCAGGCGGCGGCCGTCTCTCGCAATTGCCGGCCGAGGTAGCAGGCAAACCAGAGCCGAGAGAGGGAGTAGAGGACCAAGCAATTAAGCAAAGCTGAGCAGAGCTGCTCAGAGAAGCAGTAGGCGCGCAAAGCTGAGCCAAGAGAGGCGCCAGGAGATGCCGGGTGGCGAGGACCTACGAACAGCCACCCTGCGAAAAGATTTGAATGAAGGGATCAGGCAAGCCGAGAGAGCAGGGCTGGGTGACGAAAACCCGTCACTATAACATAGAAAATTGGAATGGGTGAATTAAAATGTCTCTATAAACTGGTAAGTAGGGATGACGTCCTAAACACCATTGCTGTAAGTTGAGGATCTAGGGATGGTTACAAGAAAACCGTCGCTAAATCCTTAACATTTAGGGACGGTACCTTTAGAACCGTCGCTAAAAATGAAACCTGTCGCTATAGCCTAAACTTGTAGGGACGATTTTGATGCAGTCGTCCCTATATCTTTTTCTACATATGGGTTTCTCCTCAGCCTTGCTACTTGTGACCTGCCAACAAATAAGGGAGACGTGTTTCTAGACAGCCATCGCTATTAGGTCTTCAGAGACAGGCATATTTAGCCGTCGCTAAATGCTCGTCACTAAAACCCGTTTCTGTAGTTGTGTCTTAAGTGAGATTTTCAGTAGTTTAATGAACTATGATGTCTGTTAATCATGTTGTCTGTGTTCAAGTACTATTCCTACCTGCAGTCTTTGTGCCTTACGATGTTTGCAGCATATGAAAATGATACAGATTTAGCACTTTCTAGAAATAGCATTATCACAGAAATATACTATAGAAATACCAAAAAGATCCAATCAGGAACTCGATCCAAAGAGAAAAACTGAATGAAAATCCCATGTGTCAAATAGCCCATTGGATTATGAAGATCCAATCAGGGGAGACAGGGGACTCCATCCTAGGGAAAAAAGTGAAAGAGAATGCCATGTTGACCAAGGTAATAAAACTGGCTATGCCTTGCCCTGCATTAGATCACAAAAAATGTCCAATGCGGCAGCTGTTTATTTTATATGCCTACTAAGGAATTGCCTAGACTGAAAATAACTGCGGACAATCTCGTCAGCACCGAGACCCCTTCTTGCATGATAGAGCTCCTGCCGAGGCAGTTATCGACGGTACAAAAGAGACTGACTTAAGAAATCCTGGGGCTTTAATGGCAGATCCGGAACAGCCCGACGCTCTGAAGAACGCACCGTTGAGCATCTTATCACCTTCAGATGTCCAGGTCCATCTGGTCCACTCACTCTCTGGTGAGTCTTCACGCTTCGTCACCTGAGATTTCACAGTTCAAGTCTATGATAGGTTGTTTTCACGCCTTCTTTGATCTCGTTGAAACTTGAAATTCAAATGAAATGTGATGTTATTTTCTTATGTATATAGATAGAAGAGCAGAATGCAACTGGCCGATCGAGATTCAAATACAGGCCATTGCTTACAAAAAAAAAAAGCCATAGGAAAAAACAAAATACCTCTTTGGCCTTGTCGGCAAGGAATCGATTGCCCTGGCTCAAAATTGTTGGTGAGGCACTACCTCCAATGGCATACATCTCCCATCCTACGTAGTCATTGTTGACGATGTGGAAGTGTCCGAAACGACACCTATGGAGTTTTAAGGGAGTTAGCAAAATATAAGCATTACTACAGTGACAAGGAAACAAAATAAACTTTTGGATCTACCCGAGGTACCCAGGCTTTAAACAAATAAACTAACAACATATAAAAGTGTAGTTAAACTTTTCAGCATACATCCCCATGTAAATTAAGAATTACTAGATCAGAAACCAGCAATACAATACTAGAAAATTACGAACCTTGGCATTCTCTGGACAAGGCCTGGTCCGAAGCGGTTGAAGGCAACAGTGACCTTCATGTTCCTGTCCTCAGAGAACGTGTCGCTGTGCCCAAGGAGCATAACCTTGTCGTGGTTCCTCAAGAGGTTGTTGGACAGAGTTACGCGGGTGGATCCCTCCGTGACGTCGATGAGGCCGTCGATGCAATCCTCGAGCGTGCAATGGTCGATCCACACATCGGTGGACCCGAGGACGGTGACGCCGTCGCCTTCCTCGCCCTTGCGGCAGTCGCGTATGGTGATCCCGTGGATGATGACGTTGCTCCTGCCTCGCACGGCGAAACACGCGCCGCCGTCGCCAACGACGACGTCGGCGCCGCGGCCGTCGATGGTCTTGTGCGAGCCCACGAACAGGTCCTTCTTGGGCCTGATGGTCATGTCACGTGCGAACGTGATCCACAGGGGCTCGTCTTGGACGATGCCGTAGCGGAGGGTGCCTGGCTCCGGGTTCGCTGGGTTGTCACTCGGGTCTGTCACCACGTAGACCTTGCCGTCCTTGCCGCCGATGGCGGCGCGGCCGAACCCGACGGCGCAGTCGGCGAGGCGCTGGCGGTTGTTGGACCAGTTCGGGTCGCACCGCCAGCAGTCGTCGATCGGGTTGCCGGTGCCGCAATTGCCAAGCATCCTTCGACGGAGTGAAACGTCAATGTTCCTGAAGAGAACGAGAGGCTTCAGCTAACAGCGCGGATATGCACACGCACATAGTAGAAATACTTTGAAACATATACGTGGCGTGCACTGGTACATGGATGACTCTACTCCAAGAAACAAAACCACTTCAGTTACCTGACTACATCTTGGATGACATGTCCAGGATCTTGTACTGTTGCTACAGAGGCGTTGGTCGGTAACGGAGACGAGAAGGACGAGGACAAAACAGATGCGAAGCACATGAAGATGAGAAACGCCGCCATTGATTTGTTGTTGATGACAATACGAGGCTGAGGATATGGACAGCAGCTACTTTGACCACTATTTATAGGCAGTGTGGATGAAGATATGGATAGCAGCATGAGGAAACAAATTCTATTTTTTTCCCCACCGCGTAACAAAAATGGAAAGCGAATAGCAACTCTTCACAAAAATATTTGGAAACTCAGACCACCAAAAATGAAAATGGGATTACGAGGATCATTGCTTCCTGAAATAAAATCACCTTTCCTCTTGCCTCTGCCTCAAATCCAGCGCTGAACGCTCCACTGCCATATTGCACAGCCACCATCTGGGCAGCCGCCACGGGACGCTGTCAGATGATCCAAGAGGACCACGCAGTGGACGAGCGAGAGAGCAAGCGGGAGAGAGCATAGCCGACATTGATGTGCCATGGAAGTTAATATCATAGTTAAGCAATGAGCCCGTGCGTTGTCACGGAGTTGATACTTTAAAACTCAAAATAATAGTATCGTATGATATTATTGTAACTTTTTTCTATCCAATTAAAAATTTTATTATGTTACTAATTTTTTCATAGGTTGGAACAAACAATCTTTTTATTTTTTTTTCTGTTTGCTATATATGGGTGGCTATCCTCTGGTACTACGTTGATTTTCTTGAGGTCACATTCTTTTATCGACCTCTAGCTTTCAGGGCTACCTCCCCACCAATCTTCGCCCTGCCTTGCCACCATTGTTGCCGGATTAGTAGACTAGCGCTCGCCCGTCGTCGTCGCTACCTCTCAATGTCTCTCCTCTCATTGATTCATGAGCCGACATGTGAGGGATCAGAGAGAGGATGGGATGTGCGCACAGGAGTAACTCCTCCTCTCTAGCAGCTCATGCTTCGCTATTGTTGCCTCCTCCAACACACGTCCCTGGTGACCTCGGTCTTCCTAGTCCGAAGTCGTCGGTTTCTCTTCATTGTTATAGTTGTGGATGTAGAGGTCTCGAATCTACATCAACGACGACTAGGTGTAAAATAGAGGATTAGAAAATTTAGAATTTTTTTAGAGTAGTCGTTTGAATAGACACTAGAAATTCATAGGAATAATTATCTAAGTAGCTTCATAATTTTTCATTATTATTGTTTAACCAACAACATGTTTTGTTATTATATTAAGTTTGAAGCTCACGAACATACAAATGAAATATAAAGAACATGAGACATACAAGTGGGTTCAAGGAATTTACCTTGTCCTCTTCTCAATGCTATCTGGGTCAATCTTCCTCCCATGGTCCCACCGAACACTCTCGGACGCAAGCAAACCTTATCCCTTCCTCCTCCCCACGGACAAAATCGTGCTTAGCTGCCCTCGTCGGACGCTCGGGCACTGGCCTACTATTGTTGGGTGCCTTGTCGTGCCGTGAGCCTTGCCTCCGGCCCGCCCCGGATGTTGTGCCATTGGGTGCCACCGCTCGCGTTTCCTCACATCTAGCAAGAGAACATCGTCCGGCCACCGTGCCTTCGATTCCCCTCTCAATACCGTAGGGAGGTCTCTGTCCTAATGCCCTCCCACTAGCGCCTATTTTATTTCCTAGATAAATGATAGGGAAGCTTAATCATTTGCCGTAGTGGATTTCTAGCTTCCCTATGGTGACACAAATGCGCTTCATCTTAGCACTCATGCCATGGCGGATGGTCTCTAAGGTTTCCTTAAGAGAGTCAATTGTGTCCTTCATCTCCTCTCTCTCAATACGCTACCAGTTTCTCAACTAGCACTTTGTTTTCCAGGTCGAGTTTCTCCACTTCTAGTGCTAGTTGGGCAACAGTTGGTCCTTTGTAAGGGGACCTAGTTCTATTGTCTTGCTCCAGCCCCGCCGTCCCTTTATTTTGGGTTGCCCCCATGCTCTGTTTGGTCACGGAGGAGTCGATTGACTCCGCCATCTCCCATGAAGGATCGAGAATGCAACCAGAGGGCGGTTGAATAGGAGCCAATAAAAATTCTTCTCAAGAACTTGGCCTATGTCCTAATTTCAACCCAAGCTAATCCTCTAAACAGATCACCAAGATTACACACACCAACTAGTGATGTGCTACACCTAGGAGTGATCAACAACAACAGCGGAACACAGCGGAAACAAAAGAGAACAGCAAAGACTCGAAATAGTCAAAGAACTGGAACTGAAACAGACAGCTCTGTCAGCACATCGGCAGTCCCGTTCGCAGCATCAGTAGTGCCGATCGGGAGCTGGAGCAGACCATCGGCAGTGCCGGTTTGGCTATCGGCAGTGCCAGTCAACAGATGGAGCAAAACTTTGGGAACACTGAGACAAAAGGCATGGGCAGTGCCATTCAGGGCATTAGCAGTGCCGATCGGCAATTTGGGCAGAGCATTGGCAGTGTCGATCGAATCATCGGTAGTGCCGAATGACAACAGAAAGAAGACGAAATTCCAGATCAGGACATCGGCAGTGCCGATCCAGATTTTTCTTCCCGCATCGGCAGTGCCGATCGACCCTCGACAGAACAGAAATTAGTTCGGGATTAGGCAAGAACTTGACGAAAACCTAATCAAACGAACTCCAAATCATGCGATTTTTGGACCAGGTAATCCTCAATACATCACGACCCTACTCCAACAAGATCCACTCCAATAGCACAAGAAATCATCACAAATTTCAGATCTAGTGCCAAGAACAGAAAAAAAAGGGAAACTTGAGAAATCTTTCAAATCAAAGGTGCTAGAGCTCTTGATTCGGTCAAGTACCCATATAGGATTGTTCTAGCTCATCATAGCACTAAGATGCCCAAGAAATGCACCCCAAAAACTCAACCAAAAGTGAGATAAAAAATTCCTACAAAATAGCTCCGAAATAGAGAAAAAGAGAAATTCAGAATTTAGGGAGAGAGGAAGAACTTGCACGAATTTGAATCTCGTATCATTGATGCATCAAGTCAAGATACATGGATACATGGCTAGGAAGCCACCCTCTTCCTCCCACTATTTGGAAGAGAAAGAGATGTCTCTCACACATCCAATCCTCTCCTCTATTACATGAAGACCTCTCCTAGCACTTTGAAGTGAAGACCTAACAAGGTTAAGGGAAAGAGAGGCACCTCTTTTACCAGCCCTACCTCTCATTATATAGGCCTAGAGTCTAAGACCACTCTACCCTTGACCTACATAACAATGCCACCTACCACTAGGGGCAAAACCATCCAACTCTTTTTCCTTCGCCCGAACACCATCGAGCACTTCATGACTTTCCTTCGCCTCAACGCAAGCTCCATGATGGTGCCACGTGCACCTTCAATCGCCACCGCCGGTTTTGAGGCCCAAACTGGGAAACCGCTTTGCACGCTTCTCAAAGCGTGACTTTTTGATCTTGACGTGTGTCACCTCCTCCCGTGATCCTCCTCGTCGCCAAGTCTCTCCAACCTCCAGTCCATTGGAAGCCTCTACTTGCACTGACGCTCGATCATCTTTGACTTGGTCAATCCCGCCGTCTTGATCACCACCCACGGTTTTGAAACTCAACTGTGAAACCGTCTGTACTTCTTGCCTCTACACGTGTATAGTGTGGATCACTCTTGACTTCACCCGGCCTCCCGATCGTCCGGCCCCAAATCTCTACTTGTGCCCGATCCTCTCGTCGTTGACCGCCAAGTTGACTCCAGTAACCTACATATCATGAGACAAGGAAACACATTTCCCATCTCCGGCAAACTCTGCAACATCTTTAACTACTCTGATTAGTCATAACCATGACATGCATAAACTCATGCAATCCTCAAATTCCCGCATTTCAACTCAAACACCGAACTCAACCAATGTCAGTTACTCATCACATATTGCAAACCATGACACATATCCACATGGTTTCTCAATCTCCCCCTTGATGAGTACATTGAGAACATCAAATGCACAAAGCTTATAGATTTGAAATACGAAACCAAATAAACACATCCAAATGGCCAAACCCAAAGAAAAGATGAAAGGTAGCCATCTAGCATAAGAGGGATCACAAAACCAAGAGTTGACAAAGAAAGCCACTCGAGAATGCAAGAATTGTGAAAAGCGCATGAAAAACGCCTAAGGACATGATATGCTCCCCCTCAACTTGTGGTAGGTCTCATGTAATGCAAAATGGATCATTTTAAGTTTCTTAGCATTATTTGTGCATGAACCACTATTTTCTCCCCCTTTGTCAATGAACTCATCAAAGAAGTAAAAGAATAAGTATGCAGTGCATGAAAATGCAAACCTAAGGAGCTTTAACAATTATGCAACACAAGCATTTAACCTTGCTAATCATAAACATAGAGCCATGAAGTGTAAAAGCAATAGCTCACAATCATACAAAGACCAAAAATAGATAGCAAGGCATAAGCACCAAGAGCTATACAAGCTAAGCAGAAAGATTGACTAGCTTAGATAGAATCAAATTTACTCCTCATGAGAAAAGCTGCCACCACATGTGTAAGTGCTCCTATCCAAGGCAAAACAAGTATCAAGTGAATCATAAGAATCTAGCAAGTCTCAATCTCAACCAAGGCAACAAGCATTCGTAGAAAATAAGCTCTACAAACGCCCACATATGCAATAGAGACTCATAAGAAAAGAAAAAAAATATTATTCTTATGTGATCCTTATGTAGCTTCCAATCCGTTCGAAGGGTCGCATGATTGGGTACGGCAAACACCCTGAGGCTTCGAAGCACAATTTTTAGATTTAGCATATTTATGTTACTTCTAATCCATACGGAGGGTCGCACGACTTGGTACGACAAACACCCAGAAGATTCGAAGCACAATCAACTTATTTTGCAAATTAAAAGCATAATGATGAGCATGCGTTTGGGGCAAAAGGAACAAACGTTCGCACAATATTCCATCATAAGCTAAACATTTGGAAAGCCATATTTTGCAAACACAAGGTGCCAAAGCCAATATATCCTTTAGACTAGATTCAACACAAGTCTTGACTGGGATAAAAGCAATTATACACATGGTGAGCAAGGTTTAGCAAGATTAGTTCATAAGGTTCACAAGAAGCTAAGTTTACCTTTAAGATTAGCAAGTTGCCCAAAAGAGTCTATAACAAGCCATCTAGAAAACCTAAGCATGAGAGATTACTATCACATCCACACAACTCTGTATGAATGGCCCTAAAGAGTATAACCAATAAAGATGCCATCGAAAGATCTCGACTCAAACTTATCAAGATTGCCGCGCTTGAGAATAAAGCACTTGCAGCTAATGGCACGCAAATGAGAAACAAATGACTTCCTCCCAAAACTTCGTTCATAGGAAGTCACATTAAGAATTGAGAGCAAGAAAACCTGATTGGATACAAAGCAAGCAGTGCTGATGGCCTCAGCCCAGAACCACGTCGGAGTCCTATGCTCATCGAGCATCGTTCGGGCCATTTCCACCAAGGTTCTGTTTTTTCTTTCGACCACACCATTCTGTTGAGGGACACGAGGTGCTGAAAGCTAATGCTCAATACCGTGCTCAAGGCAAAAAGCATTAAAGGAGGGGTTCTTGAACTCGGTGCCATTATCACTGCAGATTGCTCGTAATGCACTAGGGAGTTCCATGAGCAACCTCAAAGCTAAGCTCCGAAAGTGATGAAACACTTCATCCTTGCTCTCAAGAAAGTAAACCCAAGAATAACAAGAGAATTCGTCAAAAATCACAAGAACATATCACTTTCCACCTACCGAATAAACCCGAGAAGGACCAACAGTGTCCATGTGAAGCCGCTCTCCAGGGCGTTCAGTCATCACCAAATTAATTGGTGGATGAGTAGCGGCAATCATTTTCCCATGACGACAAGGAGCACAAAACAAATTCTTATCAAATTTGAGCTTAGGCAATCCTCGGATCAAACCTAGGCCACTTAAGCGACAAAGCAAGTCAAAGCTCATATGACCTAGTCTCCTATGCCATTTCCAGAGCTCAGAAGAAGATTGAGCAAACAAGCACTTGTGAGAACTAGGAGAAATAGCAAAATCAGCCTGAAAAACTCTCCCAATGCTAGAAATCCCACAAACCAAACAGTCATCCGAATCAAGAACACAAGAAGCATTTTTCTTAAAGCGCACTTCCAAACCAACATCAAGCAACTAAAAGATAGAGAGGAGATTGTACTTGAGATGCTCAACCAAACCACCGTCTTTGAGAGTGAATTTTTCATTTACCTTTACCATGCTCCTTGCCTTCACTCTCCCTCTCTTGTCATCTCCAAAGGTCACATACTCCTAACGCTTTAAGGGAGTGAGGCTAGAGAACCACTTTGCATCTCTGGTCATATGGCGCGAACACCCAGAGTCTATTAGGCACTTGTTCTCTAGGCCTCTACCCGCTGCCTACAAAGAACGAGAAGGAAAGATCGATGGCTCCATGCTGGAGTTAGTCAGAAAGCTTTTGGGATTCTAGCACTTCACCATACGACCGATAGTAGTCATCATAGTTCTTTGCACATTATCTTTCGAATGCATGGGACGAGAACCACGATGGGGAAAACATCGCCTGTCAAAGCGTCTCGATTCGAACCTTGGGTTTTGAGAATAGAAAACATCTGTGTGAAAGCCAAATCCATGCGAGCAACGCTCATCACGATGGGGAAAATGTGGGGCACCAAAGCGCTGCTGCACAAAGCCTCTGTTTCATGAATCAAAGCCAAATGAGGGATGACCCTGTCCACGATAGGCACGAGAAAAATAGCGAGGCTGAAAATCAACAAAATCATCATGATGCATATTTCTAGTTAATTCAGCTTGGATCCTCTCAATCCTCTTACGCCTATAACAATACTCATCCAAATGACCCTTATGACCATAGAACATGCAGATGTAGACACTCTCATGTTTAGGCTTTGTTTGCACAGGAGGTTTGGGTTTTGGCTTTTCTGTTTGCTTTGGGTTGAATGAAGGTTTAGGGTTTGGTGGATAGTATGTGTCAATGGGTTTGATGGATTGTTCCTCATCCTTGTAGCTAGAGCTAGGCATAAACTTACCCACATTTTCACTCTCTTTGTCACACCTCTCAAATCCCAAGCCAAGTCACTCTCAATCTTTTCCTCACTCACTAGGGTTCTTTGGAGATGAGAGATGAGGTAGTCATTTTCTTGGACTAGGTTCTTGTTTTCCTCTCTAGTTATGGCAAGCTTATCCTTAAGAGAACCACACACTACACATGATGGTGGGAGAACTTTCGAGCGAGTCTCATTTAGCAGCTTGGACTCGAGCTCTTTGACTTTGAGGGTTTGAGCTTCCAACTCACTTGTAAGTTTGGGGCACTTCTGACTTGCACCCAAAAGAGTTGGTCTAGCCTTGAATTCATCAAGCTCTTTAAGGTTACTCTCAAGCTGACTGACAACATGAGCATGCACACTTTCCCTCTGTGCAAGATCATTCATCACAACTTGAGAAGACTTACACTCAACAACAATGTCATCTTTAGCAAGCTTGGACCTAAGCGAAGTGATCTCATACTCAGCACTCTCCAACTTAGACTTAAGCTCGCTACTCTCACGAACAGCGCTGCGAAGCTTATCATCTTGCATGAGAAAAACATCGCACAATTGATAAAGTTCAAAAGAGAGCTCATCAAGAGTGGGAGGTATCTCGCTTTCGTCGGAGTCGGAGCTAGAGTCGGTGTCGTGTCATTCTTTGCCATGAAGCACAATCCGGTGAAGTCTTCCTTCCTCTTGACTCGTGGCTTTTCAATCTGCTCCTCCAAGCTGGTAAGGCCTTTGCTTGATGTGAGGTCGATGTCGCTCAAAGCGGCAATGCAGCGCGTGCAACTGTCTTCACAAACTTCTTGGAGTGCTTGCCTTTCTTGAAGAAGCGATCCTTCTTCTTGAAATCTTTAGAGTTGTTGTCATGGTACCCGGCCTTCTTCTTCTTCTTCTTGGGGCAGTCAGCAATGAAGTGTCCAGTGTCACCACACTCAAAGCAGGTTCTTGAACCACCGTCTTTTCTCTCCTTTCGGTTGTTGTAGAACTTTCTGAACTTCCTTGTGAGCAAGGACAACTCCTCATCAGGAATGCACTCCATCTGTTCATCGGAAGCTGCAACAAGAGAAGACAGAGCAAACTCCAAGGAAGACTTGTCAAGTGAGGGGTTAGTTCCATAAGAAGCACTACTGTGACTACCCTTTTGAGAGCTAGAAAGCAAAGCCATGCTAGAAGCAGGATTAACATGATTAGGACAAGATTTCCTAGATAGTTCATGAGATTTCAGTTTGCTATACAGTTGCTCATAGTTCAGGGTATTGAAATCAGCAGTTTCCTCTAGAGCAACACTTTTAACCCCTTAGACATTTTCATCAAGTGAATACAGCAGTTGCTTAGCTCTATCATTATCATTGTACACAAGGTTACCACAAGCCCGTAAGTTGAACACAATGGCCTCAAACCTACGAAAAGTGTCATCTAGTGACTCACTAGGTTTTTGTGCAAAGGTTTGGTACTGTCTATTGTAAGAATCCTTACACATAGACTTGACTTGATTGGTACCCTCATGTTATGTGCAAAGCTTTTCCCAAATTGCATGAGCAGTGTCAAGATGTGAAACACGATCAAATTCACTCCTACCAAGTGCAGAGAGCAAGATGTTAACAACTTTGGAATTGTTGGCAAACCTGTTTCCTCACCAATGGGGGCAGCATCGAGGTTGGCAGGTATGTTGTATTCTTGCTCGATGATGTCCCAGATAGCATGTCCTTGACTCAGGAGATAAACCTTGGTCCGTGATTTCCAATAGGGAAAATCTTCAAAATTGAACATCACAAGCTTGACTGCACGATTCTCCATGTCGCCTTCGGATCACAAAGCCAATAAAGGTCAACTAGTGACCAAACCGACTCTGATACCAATTGAAGGACTGAGAAGGCAACTAGAGGGGGTGGGGGTGAATGGGAGCCAATAACAATTCTTCTCAAGAACTTGGCCTATGTCCCAATTTCAACCCAAGCCAATCCTCTAAACAGATCACCAAGATTACACACACCAACATATGATGTGCTACTCTTAGAAGTGATCAACAATAGCAGCAGAACATAGCGGAAACAAAAGAGAACAACAAAGACTCAAAACAGTCAAAGAACTGCAACTGAAACATATAGCTCTGTTAGTACACTGATCGTAGCATCGGCAGTGCCAAGCGGGAGTTGGAGCAGACCATCGGTAGTGCCGGTATGGCTATCGATAGTGCCGGTCAATAGATGGAGCAAAAATTTGAGAACACTTAGACAAAAGGCATCAGCAGTGCCGATAGGCAATTTAGACAGAGCATCAGCAGTGCTGATCGAACCGTCGGTAATGTCGAATGACAACAGAAAGAAGACAAAATTCCCAATCAGGACATCGGCAGTGCCGATCCAGATTTTTCTTCACGCACCGGCAGTGCCAATGGAAGATCGGCAATACCAATCGACCCTCGACAGAACAAAAATTAGTCTGGGATTAGGCACCTCTTCCACCAGCCCTACCTCTCATTATATAGGCCTAGAGTCTAAGACCACTCTACCCTTGACCTACATAACATTGCCACCTACCACCAGGGGCAAAACCATCTAACTCCTTTTCCTTCGCCCGAACGCCATCGAGCCCTTCACGACTTTGCTTCGCCTCGATGCAAGCTCCGCAATGGTGTCACATGCACCTTCAATCGCCGCCATCGGTTTTGAGGCTTTTCAAAGCGCGACTTCTTGATCTAGACGCGTGTCACCTCGTCCCGTGATCCTCTTCATCGGCAAGTCTCTCCTGCCTTCGGTCCATTAGAAGCCTCTACTTGCACCGATGCCCGATCATGTTTGACTTGATCAACTCCACTGTCTTGATCACCATCCACGGTTTTGAGGCTCATCCATGAAACCATCCATGCTTCTTGTCTCTTCATGTGTACAGTGTGGATCACCCTTGACTTCACCTGACCTCCCGATTGTCTGGCCCTAGATCTCTACTTATGCCTGATCCTCTCGCTGTTGACCGCCAAGTTGACTCCAGTGACCTAGACATCATGAGACAAGCAAATATATTTCCCATCTTCTGCAAACTCTCCAACATCTTTACCAACGGCGGTTAATCATAACCATGACATGCACAAACTCATGCAATCCCCAAATTCTCTTATTTGAACTCAAACACCAAACTCAACCAATGTTAATTTCTCGTCACATATTGCAAAACATGACACATATCTACATGGTTTCTCGTCCCTCTGTCTGAAGAAGTGAGATGTTGCATGGGTCCCTTCCCACGACCTCTTTTGGCTCCTTGGACCTGAAATCGTCCCTTGTACGGGGAGTCATCCAGGCCATCCTTCTCGCAGTGGTAGTAGATGTCGTCTCCCTACTTGTTGTGCAGCGTCTCCATGTGTTGCTCGCCAGGTTTCAGGGATGGCCCAGCGATGTCCTCCTTAAAAAGGTGGGTGGCAACAGGCCTCTTTGTTGGAGTTGTCGCACGTACCTTCATGAAATGCGTGGGCCAAGGGGAGAGGGATCGCGCAGGTGCGCAGGTAGGCACAGGGCTGCGCCCTCTTGTGCCCACCTCTGACGACAGAATTGCTAGAGGGGCCACAGAGATGGCTTTGACTTCGTTCATGTTCATGCCAATGGCTGGGACAACAAGATTCGCCGAAGTAGGAACTCCATCGAGGTCAAAGGTTGAGGTGGAGCTGGTGTGTGGGACCAATCTTTTGTTGGCCATGGCTAAGTTGCTTGGCGGTGGAGAGGCCAAAGGAGGAAGATGGAGTTTGTTTCGGTTCTGCTTTGGGTCGAGGAAAAAATCTATTTTATTGGCTTTCCGTCGCAAAGGGATTAGGCTAATGCGTCAAAAAGGATCGGGATTGGTTAGTTTAACACACATGAGAAAGTAGGGGGTGGCGGCTCCAGTCCCTGTTCGGCCGAACAGGTGTGGGCTCTATTTGCCCACCTGTTTCGTGGGTGAGTTGGGCTAGCAGGGGATGAGGTGCAGAAATGGGTTAGGACCATTGGTTCTAATAAAAATGTAGAAAAAGGTTAATAGAGTATATTTAAGTTAGTTAAATTGATCACATCTATATCCTTATCTAAATTTTCATTATAATAGAAAAGCTTTAGGCGATGGTCATTTACCTTACAAAGGTTACCTATGTCATCTTGCAGCGTGATTGCTCCCTGAAAGGATGTGTCGATGATGGTGTATGGTCCATCCCACTTGCTTTTTAGCTTTGCATGCCCAAATAACTTTACCCTTGAATTGAAGAGTAGCACCTTATCTCCTGCCTTGAACGCCTTAGGCTGAATCCTCTTGTTGTGCCATCTTTTGGTTTTCTCCTTGTAGATCTTGGCACTATGATAGGCTTTGTCCCTCCATTGCTACAGCTCTTAGATCTATATTTTCCTTTGGATTCCAGATTTCTGGAGATCCATATTCTATTTTCTGAAGGCCAGTGTGCCTGGTGTTCCATCTCAACAGGCAAATGGCAAGTTTTGCCATAGACAAGTTGAATGGTGACATATCGATGGGTGTCTTGTATGCTGTCCGGTATGCCCAAAAGTGCTTCAAGTAGTTTGTTCTTCCATCCTATCCTTATTTCCTGTACAGTCTTCCAGAGGATATTCTTGATTTGCTTATTTGAACTGTCTACTTGTCCACTGGTTTGAGCATGTTATGCAGTGGCTATGTTGTGGTTCACACCGAGTTCTCTTAGGAAGTGACGGAAGGTCTTATCAATGAAGTGAGACCCTCCATTTCTTATCACCATTCGAGGTCTTCCAAAATGAGGCAAGATTATCTTGTGGAACATCGTTCTGGTATTCTTTCAATCTACTGCTCGACATGGTATAGCGTCTACCCACTTTGATACATAATCAACAACCACCAAGATGTACTCTGTTGACAGTCCTTATATACCAAATTTCACCGTCAATATACCTATAAAAGTTGGAAGACTTAGCATTTCATACTTACATGTTAGTTAGGAATAATAAGATTTGACTTGTCCTTGGAGATTTATGTGCATGCAAGGATTTGATACATTATAAGTGGAGAAATAGAGCATAATTCGGGGAAACACCATTCCAGCCAATGAGACGGTGTGATGAGGACCTCCGAGCAATTCACATAAAGAAAACAAATCCTGATGTAAACCAAGTTGAGAACCTTGGGCATGTTGCAAAGTACACCATGCCAACAACACATACACAGGTGAAAGCTACAATGAATTATATAAGTAATTATCTTCATAAAGCAAAACTACTACTTGGTTTATATGATTGTAGAATGAAGCACCATGCTGTACCAGAAGGGTTTCGGTGATCACACCAACAACACTTCCCACAATTGCAAAAGAACATGTTTATGTAAAGCTTTGGATGAGTCATGTAATGACTATGATAAATGGTCAAATAAACCATGGTTCAAGCCGATATTCAATTACATCAATGAACACACAAGCTACACATGATAAAGGGCCAGCCACAACAAGCCTTGAACTCCATACAACAATTCAAGGATCGACTACACAAAGTCAAGTACAATTTCATAGAAAGGTGAACTCCATCCTTAATGAATTTAATTCCACTTTGAATAAAATCTTTATACTATCTAACTCTTCTACACTTATTTTGATAAGGTTTACACACAAGGAGGGTCTCACTGGACCAACCAATATGGAGTGCACCAAGGAGGATATGAGTTACATAAAAGCTGAACAAACTCATTGACAGCTGACATCAGAGGCAACTTCCAAGGGTCACGCGCACCAGACCTTTAATATTCTGCCCACATCATATACATGGATGGAAAGATAATCAAGTCTACTTTCACCTTCAATAAACGGCTTGTCATTTGGACTTCCCATTAAGAAGTAATGCTCATTTTAGTGGAGACTTCTAGGGAGGCTGATAGTCACGCGAGACTTCAAGGGACTGCTGTTTTCACACCTCTCACCTACCCATTCTTAGTTGAAACTCCTGAACGTTTCACACCCAACTAGGAGGGATGTTCTTAGTATAAATAACCTCTATATCTTAGTCATTTGGAACAACTTAGATAATAGAAAAGAACCCCCTTTGGTTAGCCGAGTGCTATCAAATTCAGAGAGTGATCTCTACCCCTTTGCTCTTGTGATTTCCTCGAAGATTACATAAGCGACGTTCGACGTCACCCAATTGGTGCTCCTGCTCCGTTTTATTGCAGGTTGTGTTGGTTGGTAACTCAGAGTGTGGTTGGGTGAATCCTCGATTCAGGTTGCCGTATAAAGACGGTGGTTGGCTTCGGGTTGATTTCGTCAGGTTGCACTGTTATCCCGGCTGCTTGCAGCTAGTTGTCTTGGCTTCTTTGAAGCTAGTTATCTTGTTCGTGATCCTACGTCATGAAGATCGGGCCACAGTCTCATCACGATGCCAACTGGACTTCCCTCGGATTCCATACGTGGCTACATGGGATTCCTCTGGAGAACACCTAGTCAAAACAGAAGAGGACCCACCTACCAGCCACCCAGAGAAAGTATAAAGTAAAAGGGCCCACTGACAAGTCGGTCGACCTCCCCCCACCCGGTCGAGCACCTGGTCTTGAGCCCATTTCGGACAGGCTTCCATGTGGTGCTTCTTAAGTGGATTCCTGACGTTGGTGCATGGCGGTTCCGTGACGGTTACTTCTCAGTACCTACCTAAGTCCCCTATAAATAAAAGGGAAGAGCTCCACTCCAACACACACACTCAAGAGTTATTCCTTTCCCTCTTCCATTTTGTAGTTTCCTAGTCCTAGTGGAGTTTAGTGTAGGAGGAGCCTTGCTCAAGTCTCCAAGTCATAGGAGTATTGGTATGGCTCTTGTATTTTTAACTTTATTTTTTCTGCCTCTATTGTGAAAACAGGGTAGTCCATGACCGGTTTCGATCAGCCTAAGGACTTCATCGAGAATCCGAAAAGAGTTTTAAGGAAAAGCAAACTTAACGTCTCTTCTTCTCAAAACTCTAAGCCAACAAATCAACCAGTCATCACCGCACCACCAAGATCTACGCCAATGGCTGAGAAGGCTCCCAAGGACTATTCCGCTCCCTCTGCCAGAAGCATGCTCACTGGGCCCAAGATTGACACTAGGGATGGAAACTTTGACATCAAGACCAATCTGATCATGATGGTGCAGGCTAGCCTATTTTGTGGGAAAGCCAATGAGGATGCCAGCACTCACTTGCAGCAATTCTTGCAGTTGTGCAGTACCTTTACCATAAGGAACGTGACTCCGAATGCCTTTAGGCTCCATCTGTTCCCATTCTCGCTGCTCAACAAAGCCATGTAGTGGTTCTACGCCAAGAAGGAGGCTGTGAAAACCTAGGAGAAATGCTCTACAACTTTCCTCGTGAAGTTCTTCCCATTGGGTAAAACCAACTCCTTATAGGGAAGAATTTCAAGTTTTCAGCAGGCGGCTGGAGAGACAATACCAGAAGCGTGGAAAAGCTTCACGAGTATGTCCTAGCCAGTCCCCATCATGGAATGGATAACTTGTTTATTACTCAAAACTTCTACAATGGACTGACGGCTTCAAGCCGCCAGCATATTGATACCGCCGCCGGAGGAGCCTTCTTCTCACTTACCATCAAGATAGCAACCGAATTAATTGAGAAGATGGTCTCCAATCAAGGCTGGAATGATGAGCGACTCCATCCATGTGCGCAAGGCATGCAAACCGTCAAGGAGGCGGACATGCTCACTACAAAAGTGGACCTTATCATGAAGCGACTCGACATCCACGATGACCCCAACCTAAAAGGCCCAGTACAAGCTCTGGACCATCGCATGACGGGCGAGGTCTGTGGAAACACGGGACATTCAGGCAATGATTGCCCGAAGACTCGTGAGGAGGCTGCGTTCGTGAACAATAGGTATCACCGTCAAGGAGGTCAGGGGTGGCAACCACTCCCCTATGAAGAAGGTAATAATGGTTATTTCAATAATTCTTTCAATCCTAATTAATCTTCCTTGAAAGATCTTGTCTTAGGCCAAACTAAAATTAATGAAAACTATAGTAAAATGTTTACCTCCACTGACAAGACTTTACAAAGCATTAATGCTAAGTTAGAAGACCTTTTTTCTTTTCTTAAGAGCCAACTTAGTTTTAATAAAATGTTTGAAACTCAGCTAGCTCAAATAGCCGCTGCTTTACCTGTTTTGGACCGTGGGAAAATTCCAGGGCAACCCGAAACTACCACAGAAAATGTTAATGCAGTGACAACACATGGAGGTAAGTCCATCCATGACCCGCCTTATCCTAACAATGCAGGGGCAGCTCAAGAGATGAACCATGGACCCTGTGACAACATTGAAGATGAAGTGGTTCATGACGGGAAGACGGCTCCGCATGAGTTTTACGACCCAAGCACTCTGCCTTTCCTCGCAGGAACAGGAAGCCAACTGTGGATGAGCAATTTGCCCGCTTTGTTGAAGTTATCAAGAAAATCCATATCAACATGCCCCTGGTGGACGCGATGCAGGTACCAACCTATGCACGCTACCTCATGGACATGTTGAGCAACAAGTGTCCAATACCTACCACAGAAATTATCAAGCTTACAGAAGAGTGTAGCGCCGCTATACTCAACTTGCTTCTTGAGAAGAAGAAGGATCCCAATTGTCCCACAATAACATGCTCAATTGGGACAGAATTCTTTGACCAAGGACTCTGTGATCTCGGAGTTAGTGTCAGTGTTATGCCAAGGGCTGTCTTCAACAAGCTGAACTTCACAGACTTAGCACCCACTCCTATGCAACTACAGCTAGTAGACTCATCAGTGCGGTATCCCATAGGGAATGCAGAAGACATTCCGATGAAAATCTGTGGATGTTATTTCCCAATGGATTTCATGGTGCTAGATATGGACGTTGATAAGAAAGCATCGCTCATCCTTAGGCGGCCATTCTTAAGCACTGTAGACACACGAATTGATGTCGAGGTAGGAGTAATCACCTCAACATTAGTGGCAAGGAGGAGAAATTTGACTTTCGACCAAGAGTGAAAAAATGCTCCATGGTCAAGGTTAAGTTTGGGCCGAACCTGCAGAACATCAAGGAAGTAGAAGTGAGGCCAAGAAGGGACAACCTAGTGGACTTCATGCTAAATTTCTTGGCCAAGAGAATGCCACTCTTGTCGCTTAGAAAAAGAAGGCAGCAGACACGCCTGAGCTCTAGACAAAGAAGCAGTCAGTGAAGTAGAATCCTTCATGCACACCGCCAAAGAAGGTGAAAAAGGTGTGGCAACCAAAGAAGACATCCACGTCCTCATCTCCATACAAGGATGCACTGAAAACAAGCTAAATGATGAAGGAGAGAAAGTCACGTACGCCGGACTGAAAATTGGTGAACCCTCGCCGGCAGGTTAAACGGTATTTATCTATATTTCCCTTTCCAAAATTTTTTTATTTCAATATTCATATTTGAATTTTTTACTACATGTTGGAATTTATTCCAACCCAATTTCAAAAAAAATGGAATTTTTTCAATGTCTATCTTTTTGAGATTTTGGATTTGTAGAAAGTTTGAAAATGTTTTTTCTTCGAAACATATTTTCTTTCTTGTGGGCCTCCACTGGTGGAGCCCAATGGCCAGAGCTATGGACCAGAGTGGCCAGCCTCTGGTCGGGCGACCAGACCCCTTGGTCGGTTGACCAGAGAGCAATGGCTCTCTGGCCCCACTTGTCCCAACGGCTAGCAGGCAACGACCACGTTTCAAATTGACTGTGGCCCTGCTCTGCTGTTTTAGGCAATGCCGGGGAGAGGGAGTTCTTCACTCCTTTCACATTTTTCACCTCTCCACTTTGCTCTAGCCATTTCCTTTCATTTTCTCCAAGCCTTTGTATTGTTCAACACTCTTAAATTCCACCAAAAATATTTGCTTTGATTTTATTTGCATTTACGAGTTGGTTTCATATTTGCAAGAGTTTCCAATGGAGTTTTCATTCGGTGTTTTCACTAGCCTTAACCCTTGTTCGAGTTGCTCTTGTGTTGGTTTGTTCAAGTGTGCAACAATGAACAGTATGAAGCGAGCCTTAAGCAAAATGAAGAACAAGGTGATAGGAAGCTCGAGTAGTCCTACACCTTCAATGGTGTATAATACTCGCTGCCATCGCCAACGTCTTGAGGAAGAGCCTGATGCACAAGCCGAGGAACCGACAGAAGTAGAGTTGGAAACACTACCGGATTTCAGCAATGTTCAACTCTGACTCAACACCGTTGGTGACCTCGATTTGGTTGGAAAGAGATAACATGACATCTATCGGATCATCACCGACCGATCTTATGTTCCTGATGTGAACAAGGGTTCCCGATCTTCTGAAAGGTTCTTGGTAAGTTGATTTGTTCGGAGGCGACACACAAATCGATCCGGCTTCAGAACAGCACGTTCTAAACCCCGCAATCGCAGCACGACGTCTCCTCTGGTTATCAACCGTCCAAAAGACGATTGACCTCGCCGAGAAGGCTAATCCATGCCTGCGAATCAAGAACACAAGCAAGAACAACGAAGAATGCAAGACAATTGCTGATGTATGATTAAACTCTCGAAGTTGGGGTCTCACAAACCGATGAACGGCAAAACTGTTTATGAACAGAATTGATCTAAGCAAAACCCGAACCCTAATGGTGCGGCAGCGGCTGTATATAAAGACCCTTGGGTCATGCAAGACCCTCTGGACGCGCCCCTAATTGGGCTCAACTAGATACAAAGCCCAAAGGCCAAAAATAGGCGACGCAGCACCCACACAGATTCTGGACTCTGTCTTGTTTTGATGATTCCCGATTACTCCGGATGAATTTTGACATGAGGCCGGCGGCATTGGAAAGGTCTTCTCCTTATCTTTCCGTGCATATGTAGAACGTCCAAATCCGAGTCCGTATGCGTCCTGGGCGACTGTTTTAGTACAGACTGGTCCTGGGCCCCGAAACAGACGCGAAGTCGGTTTTGATTGGGCCTCCACTTTGGCTTCCAAGCCCTTGCTGGTCCTCCATGTTCCCAACTCCTTCTCCCATCATCTCCTGGTCTTCTCCATGGTTTCTAATCATAAAATAATCATTAGGTAGCAAACCATTCTCAAAAGTAACATATAGCGAAGAACGTATGAACGAGCTCACCTCTAAATCTAGTCGTGCTGCACGAGCTCTAGTCATTGGACCTTGCAAGTCCAGATTTGAAGGAGTGTTGTGTGTATCCATAGGAGTGATGTCCTCATCATCCTCCCCCTCTTGAAATGGAGTCGTCCTCGACTCGAACTCATCCTCTTCTCCCAAGTATGGTTTCAAATCTGAACTGTTAAAAGTAGGACTAACCCCGAACTCGGGAGGCAACTCAAGTTTGTATGCATTATCATTAATCTTCTCTATTATTTTGAATGGACCATCAGCTCTAGGCATTAGTTTAGACTTTCTCAATTCTGGAAATCTATCCGTCCTTAAGTGTAACCACACTAAATCTCCTACATCAAGCTTTACTTCCTTTCTACCCTTACTACAAGCAATTTTATACTTTTCAGTCATCTTTTCAATGCTAAGTCTAGTGGTCTCATGCATTTGCAAAATAAATTCAGCACGCTCCTTAGCATCAACATGAACTCTCTCATTAATAGGTAGAGGAAGTATATCAAGTGGAGTACGGGGATCAAAACCATACACTACCTTGAATGGACTTACCTTGGTAGTAGAATGTGTTGCCCGATTATAAGCAAACTCAACATGAGGTAAGCATTCTTCCCATTGCTTCAAATTTTTCTTCAAAATAGCTCGCAACATAGTACCCAAAGTGCGGTTCACAACCTCAGTTTGTCCATCAGTTTGTGGATGACAAGTTGTAGAAAATAACAACTTTGTACCCAACTTATTCCAAAGCGTGCGCCAAAAATGACTCAAGAATTTTGCATCACGATCTGAAACAATAGTAGAAGGCATGCCATGCAAACGTACAATTTCTTTGAAAAAAAGATCAGCAATGTAACTAGCATCATCAGTTTTATGACATGGTATAAAGTGTGCCATCTTGGAAAAACGATCCACAACAACAAAAATGCTATCGCTCCCCCTCTTACTCCTAGGCAGTCCTAAAATAAAGTCCATAGAAATATCCGCCCAAGGAATAGAAGGAACAGGAAGTGGCATGTATAAACCATGTGGATTCAATCGAGACTTAGCTTTTTGACATGTAGTGCAGCGAGCAACAAAACGCTCAACATCTTTCCTCATCCTTGGCCAAAAGAAGTGTGTGGCCAAAATATCCTCTGTCTTCTCAGCACCAAAATGACCCATCAATCCACCTCCATGCGCCTCCTGCAACAACAAAAGACGAACGGAACCAACTAGAATGCATAGGCGGTTAGCTCTAAACAAGAATCCATCATTCAACACAAATTTGTGCCAAGCACGACCTTCTTTACAGTGCAGCAATACATCTTTAAAATCAACATCAGCAACATATTGTTCTTTAATTGCCTCAAGTCCAAAAATTCTACAATCAAGTTGAGACAACAAAGTATATCGCCTAGATAAAGCATCAGCAATCACATTATCCTTCCCTTTCTTATGTTTAATAATATAAGGAAAAGACTCAATAAACTCAACCCATTTAGCATGTCTACGGTTCAAATTGCATTGAGAACGAATATACTTAAGTGATTCATGATCAGAATGAATAACAAATTCTTTGGGCAACAAATAATGACGCCACGTCTCTAAAGAACGTACAAGTACATATAGTTCCTTATCATACGTGGAATAATTCAAAACAGGCCCAGTAATTTTCTCACTAAAGTATGCAACAGGTTTACCATCTTGCATCAAAACACCACCAATGCCTATACCACTAGCATCACATTCAAGCTCAAAAGTCTTATCAAAATTGGGTAATTGCAGCAATGGTGCATGTGTAAGTTTGTCCTTCAAAGCATCAAAAGACTCATGATGTACCTTACCAAAATGGAAGTCAACGCCCTTCTTTGTCAACTCATGCAATGGTGCAGCAATGGTGCTGAAATCTTTGATAAAGCGGCGGTAGAAACCTGCAAGACCAAGAAAACTCCTCACCTGTGTGATAGTTTTTGGTATAGGCCAGCTCTTTATGGCTTCAATCTTCGCCTCATCCACCTCAATTCCCTGTGGAGTCACAACATAGCCAAGAAAAGAGACTCGATCCGTGCAAAAGGTGCACTTCTCAAGGTTACCAAATAAACGTGCAACTCGCAAAGCGTCAAAAATAGCACGCAAATGAATCATATGATCATCCATGGATTTGCTATAAATCAAGATATTATCAAAGTAAACAACCACAAATTTGCCAATAAAAGGTCTTAAAACCTCATTCATCAAATGCATGAAAGTACTGGGTGCATTAGTTAACCCAAAAGGCATTACTAACCACTCATACAACCCGAATTTGGTTTTGAAAGCTGTTTTCCATTCATCTCTAAGTTTCATTCTAATTTGATGGTAGCCACTACGCAAATCAATTTTAGTGAAAATTATAGCACCACATAACTCATCAAGCATGTCGTCTAGCCTAGGAATAGGATGACGATACCTAATAGTAATGTTATTAATGGCTCTACAATCTACACACATACGCCAAGAACCATCTTTCTTAGGAACCAAAAGTACAGGAACAGCACAAGGACTAAGTGATTGACGAACATACCCACGATCCAAAAGGTCTTGGACTTGTCATTGTATCTCCTTAGTCTCCTCAGGGTTGGTCCTATAAGCAGCACGGTTTGGTAAAGTAGCACCAGGAATCAAATCAATTTGATGCTCAATCCCTCTCAAAGGTGGCAATCCCGGGGGTATCTCAGTTGGGAAAACATCCTCATACTCCTGCAAAAGGTTAGTGACAGCAGGAGGCAAAGCACTAGAAGCAATATCACCAAGCAAAAACAAGGCTTGTTTGCATATCAAAGCATAGCAAATATCATTAGTAGAAATTTCAGCAAGCTCAGATTTTGTGGCAAGACATGAACGACCTTGTAATTTAATTGTAGCACCCTTAGAACTTGAAGAATCATTAACATTACTTGGTGTAGAAGCAGAATTAACAGGTTGCTGAATTTCAGGGCTTTTATTTTTCAAACTAGCAGCTCGTTCTAAATCAGCTTGTACAATTTCAGCAGGGGTCATTGGTAACAAAGTAATTTTAGTTCCTTTATGCATAAAAGTGTACTTATTACTTTTACCATGGTGTACAGCATCATTATCAAATTCCCAAGGTCTACCCAATAAAAGTGAACAAGCTTGCATGGGTACAACATCACAATCAACAGAATCCACATAGGAACCAATGGAAAAAGGAACTCTGCAAGTTTGTGTTACCTTAGCTTTTCCAGAGTCATTTAACCACTGAATGTAGTATGGATGTGGCTGTGGGCGTGTGGTCAAATCAAGCTTCTTAACCACATCAGAACTCACCAAATTGTTGCAGCTTCCTCCATCAATGATGACACGTGCCCGACGGTTCTTGATGACGAAGAAAATCTGGAACACCAAAACAGGAAACAAAAAGTGAAGGTTATCCCTACAAAACTACTAAGCAGTGGTGCCTCTCAACACAGCAAAAGTAAGCTTCTTGCAAAGCTCTTACAAAGTTCTGAAAAAAACAAAGCGAAGGATACCAGGGAGAAGTGTTCCACGATTGCAAGGGTTACCAAATAACCTATGTGCTGTCCAGAAGAAGTATGTAGAGCTAGAAAGGCCAAATATATATATATGAGTGGCACACAAATCAAAAACAGATAGTAAAGCTGAATAAGTGCCCAAATAACTTGTCCCTATTTGCTGGTCTAACTATGTCCTAGAACAGTAGTGATAGCAAAGAAGAAACAAAGAGACAAAGGGACACAGTCGATAACAGGGGGCTTAGTGTAAAATAGTCAAACTCAGAAATTCCAGGGGGCTAGATGGAGCACTAGTAGGAATCCCAAATTTCTTTTTTTTTATTTTATTTTTTTGATATTTTTTTCCAACTCACTAGCAAACAGGAAGAAACCACAAAAAATTTCAGCTCAAACCGAGCTAGGACGTGGCCTACAGAAAATCTTGAAGTTTCAGAAAACGTCGGGTTTCAACTTGAATGAATTTTTTCTTTATCTTCCCGATTTTTTTTGAATTTTTGGACGAGGGCACACAGGGCGTAGCCGAGTGTGGGTATGCTCAACGTTTCGTCAAGAATCTACTGTAAAAATTTCAGCCAAAACGGACAACCGAGCGAAAAGTTATGGCTGTTTTACCAAAGGGGTGTCGGAATCGGTTATGAAGAACCCGGGGGTTTGAGTGAAATCCGAGTCGGGCTTGGGGTCGGGTAGGGAGTTTTTTGGCGAGGTGGATGCAACGGAAAGTGGAATTTATGAAAATTGGTTCGAGGTGGTGAGGGTAGGTTTAGGGTGGGATTAGGGTGGGCGTGTTGATCAATCAACCCTAGCACACAAAGCCGACAAAACCGAGGATGGTGAAGGGGATGGCAGCTAGGGTTGCAAGGGAAACACTACTGACGACAAAAACACAAACTAAACCAGCGACTAAACAAGAACTAGGGCACAAACTCAACACTACGGACTCTGAAATTGAAATATGCAAAGGCTAAACACGTGGTTATGGGCGGGGAAAATTTTTTTTTGGTATTTTCAGTGGATAATAGGAAGAACACGAAAACAAAACTAAAGGGTAGTGTGAACCTGACGGTGCACCTGAAGCTCTGATTACCACTTGATGTGAACAAGGGTTCCCGATCTTCCGAAAGGTTCTTGGTAAGTTGATTTGTTCGGAGGCGACACACAAATCGATCCGGCTTCAGAACAGCACGTTCTAAACCCCGCAATCGCAGCACGACGTCTCCTCTGGTTATCAACCGTCCAAAAGACGATTGACCTCACCGAGAAGGCTAATCCCTGCCTACGAATCAATAACACAAGCAAGAACAACGAAGAATGCAACACAATTGCTGATGTATGATTAAACTCTCGAAGTTGGGGTCTCACAAACCGAAGAACGGCGAAACTGTTTATGAACAGAATTGATCTAAGCAAAACCCGAACCCTAATGGTGCGGCAACGGCTGTATATAAAGACCCTAGGGTCGTGCAAGACCCTCTGGACGCGCCCCTAATTGGGCTCAACTAGATACAAAGCCCAAAGGCCAAAAATAGGCGACGCAGCACCGACACAGATTCTAGACTCTGTATTGTTTTGACGATTCCCGATGACTCCGGATGAATTTTGACATGAGGCCGGAGGCATTGGAGGTCTTCTCCTTATCTTTCCGTGCATATGTAGAACGTCCAAATCCGAGTCCGTATGCGTTCTGGGAGACTGTTTTAGTACAGACTGGTCCTAGGCTCTGAAACAGACTCGAAGTCGGTTTTGATTGGGCCTCCACTTTTGCTTCCAAGCCCTTGCTGGTCCTCCACGTTCCCAACTCCTTCTCCCATCATCTCCTGGTCTTCTCCATGGTTTCTAATCATAAAATAATCATTAGGTAGCAAACCATTCTCAAAAGTAACATATAGCAAAGAACGTAGGAACGAGCTCACCTCTAAATTTAGTCGTCGTGCACGAGCTCTAGTCATTGGACCTTGCAAGTCCAGATTTGGAGGAGTGTTGTGTGTATCCATAGGAGTGATGTCCTCATCAGTTCCTACACGAATGTATGATCCAAACTTTCTTTTTCCCAGATAGGTATGGATACTAAATTTGCTTCTATCTTTCATGCTATAGGATTTGTTCTGGTAGATGAGCCTTGCTTTCGCCTACTTAACATTCAGTTCCTTTGCACCCTTCAGTGGGATAGTGAGAGGATTTCATTCCGATTCAATGGAATGGAAATCTGTCTCACTTGGAGGCAATTTCTGATTTGCTAGGTTTTCACCTCTTGCTGTTTTGGATTTTCGTTCCAAAAATAGTGGTTTTGACAAAAGCAGTTTTTGGGAAGAAATTACAGGGCACACCCTCGCCCTGTCACCTAGAAATATGGATATCCATAATCCACCTTCCGTTTTATGCATAAATGGTTGGCAATGACTTTGTTTCCTAGAAAGGATGTTAGAACTGTGCGGGGGGGGGGGGGGGGGGGGGGATGAAATGTTTCTTCTTTACTGCATGGTTTAATAAAATCAAAGTCTCACATGTCATGGCCATGGTTAAGCAATGGGTCAAAGTTATCAAACAAGTAGGAGATTTTCAATTCACATCCCTGATCTATCGCCTTGTGCACAATCTTGGTTTACTTGGAAATGCCCAAATCAATGATTAAATTTTTGAATAGGTTGTCCTAGGTGAATAATTATTTAGATTGGGACATTCTGTGAAACAAGGACCCAATGGCTCTGTGGTTTATTTCTTTGCTGGTTATACAAATGAAATCCAGTTACCTAACTCGGATTTTTATTTGTATAACTATGATGAACTAACCATTCCTCTAGAGACATGATTTGTAGCTCACAGGAACAGTGTTTCCAGTCCTATGACCAGAAACAAATCACGGAGGAACAGCGAGGCATCCTTCCCGAAGGAGGAGCCAAGAACGGGTTCTTGGAATCACGCCATTTCTCACGGAAGCGGCAGTACATCCTAGGACACCGGTGAATGGCCCGGGGGAACCTAGGGTAGCTGAAGTTTGTGTGGTTTACCACCACCGTTCAGCACACATCTCTCGCATCGGTTCAAGGAGGGGCATAGACGACCTCACCAGGCTAATCGACAACATGTCCCTCCAGATTGACCAGTTGGACCATACCATCCACACTCATGTCCAACAGCAGCTCTCAAGAATTAATAATAAGGTCTCTTGGGGTAACACCCAAATGAGTTCTTATTTTCACTCTCAAGGATACTTCAGTGAGGGGTCGCCGCCATTTGAGTAAGCTGAAGCTAGCTTGGGGGGGGGGGGGGGAGTTCATCCCTTAATGAGAAGGTAACTTGTATCATTTCACTTTCCAATCACCACATGCATGATAAACTAAAAACATGAAAAAGATTTGTTTCCCTTTCACATGCTTGATAAATAGAAAAGCTAAATTTCACCTCAAACACACTAGCGGGTAGCATAAGCATTATCCTTCTAGGTTGTTGGGAGATATGATATGGTTAGTTAGGGCTGCTATGATCTTGCTCAATTTGTGAAACTTAACACCCGAAGAATTAATTTGATAAAAATGACAATTTCCTCAATGAATAAATTCCTACCACAGCCATATATTGTGCTACATTGCAAAACCTTCTACATATACTACTTGTATTTTTATTGAGCCTTGTCAAAATTATGTGACCCTAGTGAGAAATATTTTTTGCATTCATGATCAAGTCCGCACATATCACGCTAACTTTCCACACTGAAAATTAGCAATCATCCATGTCACACCATCCATCCACAAAATAAAGACTCTGTCTTCATGATTGATCTCTCCCCAAGGCAATCAAGGTTATGGCTATCAAAAAAAAGAGAGAAAAATTCTTGCTCCATGAAGAGCTTGAGAGAAAAAGAAATAAAGAAAAGATAGCCAATACTGCCAAATGAAGGGAGAGATAAATAAAAAGAGTCTCCATTCTAGTCCACCAAATCCACTACACATGCACATCTTAATCATGCTTGTAGGAAATGTTTTCTCCATGGATCCACTCTTTTGACTCGGCGACATATGAAATACAGGTATGCCACATTTATCCTAACCCAGAGCTCCACATATCAGCCTTTAGATGTAGGATTTTTGAGGCACCATTAGCCATGGTGCAGAATTAATACACTTTGAGCGATTTGAGTAAATCGTTTGAGGAACTTAGATTTATCGTATAAATTAACCTCCGGGCTAAAGTCGATCAAAAAGAGTAAGTGAAATGGTAGTCCTACAAAACTGTTCTGTCTTCCAACCACCCAAGATTTGGAGAAGCTACAATGCCCCATAAGTAATAAAAGGTGAAGTACTCATGCCAACTTATTCAATTCTTTATAGAGTGTCTTAGTTATGCATTTGAGTATATGTTAAGAGTAAGACATTGTAGCAACTCCTGATCAACACAAACCTGAGTTTTGCATTTACTCGGGACGAGCAAAGGTTAAGCTTGGGGGATTTGTTGACAATCGTTAAGTACCAATTTTGACCGTCGATAAACCTATAAAAGTGGAAAGACTTAGCATTTCATACTTGCATGTCAGTTAGGAATAATAAGATCTGCTTGTCCTTGGAGATTCATGTGCATGCAGAGATTTGATACATTATAAGTGGACAAATGGAGCTCTGGGGAAACACCATTCCAGTCAATGAGACGCTGCCAACTGACTTCCCTCGGATTGCATACGTGGCTACATGGGATTCCTCGGGAGAACACCGAGTCAAAATAGAAAAGGACTCACCTACCAGCCACCTAGAGAAAGCACAAAATAAAATGCCCAGTGGACGGTCGGCCGACCTCCCCCCCCCCCCCCTCCCGGTCTACCAACCTGTTCTTGAGCACATTTCAGGCGGGCTTCCGCGTGGTGTTTCCTCAGTGAATTCCTAACGTCGGTGCATGGCGGTTCTGTGGCTGTTACTCCTCAGTACTGACCTAAGGCCCCTATAAATAGAAGGGGAGAGCTCCACTCAAACACACACACTCAAGAGTTATTCATTTCCCTCTTTCACTTAGTAGTTTCCTAGTCCTAGTGGAGTTTAGTGTAAGAGGAGCCTTGTTCAAGTCTCCATGTCATAGGAGTATGGCTCTTGTATCTTTACCTTTGTTCTATTTTATTATGATTTTATTCTATTCAATTAATATAGTTCCTCCTTATATAGTTGTGTTTATGATATGTGTTGCTTGTTTGATTATATATCATATTTATGTCATAAGACTTTATGCTTTCATGATGATATAGACTTGCTATCCATGATTGTCATATACCTTGTAATGCCAGTTGTACTTTAGTCTATTTGTTATGCTTCAACATGGGTTTGATATCCAATTAGGATTGCAATTGCTTAGCTTATGACTTGTTAATCCATAGAGTTAGAGTTATGTATGATTTAGTATTTGTTAATCCAATCAGTGATTCTAGTGTTTGATCAATGCTAGAATTCTACTTAAATATGTAAGCGTGGAGCTTAGATCACTAGGTAGTATTAATCACCTCGTAATCCATGGTTTGTAGAGGTAGACAGTAGGTGGTAACAGCCCTATTTGTCCACTGTACTCCTCCACGTTCAGTTATGATGTGTGTATGCCGGGCATGAATCCGTATATGAAGTATTGAGTGCATTAGACTATGACTAGTATAACCTTGCTTGTAATTGTTTGACTATGTGACTATATAGGTAGACTAACATTCACTACAAGAAATCCTATGATACATGACGTACAATTTATGTCATGGTTTGTTCAAAAACCATCATAAAGCAATGTCTGTGACGGTTTTGAATTTGGTAATGTATTGAGCATCACAGATTAACTTGGGTGATGTTTCCACTAAACCGTCATAAATAAGCTCAATTCATAATGTTTGGTAACCGTCATAGAATGGCCTCAAGCCCGCATAGCCCAACCCAAACCCAAAGTTAGTGATGAAATGAAATGTCATAGATTATCGCCATGTCAACCATAAACTGGGCTATAATCTCACATTTGATATCAGAATCATATTGGGCTTAGCCCACTATCATCACAACGGAATTTTTAGCCGAATCATTTTATTTAATCTACCACATTCTAGCCTGTTTGTATGGCCCAAAAAAAACATTACCCACCATTTTTTTTCTAATTTTATTTCAGGCAAAAATTTAACTTATAAAAACCCCTTGTATTCAACTTCATTTCACAAATATTTCAGCTAAAAAATTCACATCTGCAAATAGATTCAACAGGACATCCAAATAGGTATAAAAAACCAAGACATCCAAATACATTCAAGTTTTCAGTTTTTCATATAGCAATACATTACAGATGATTCCTAACTATCACATTGCATTCAGTTGCAAACTCACAGCAACAAGAGGGATCACAAGCCTTGTCCTCCCTTCAAAAATGACAACAGGTAGTTTGCCACGCCTAGCTCGGTACATCCTTTGGAGGCCATGTCCCAAATTAGACCTCCTCTCTCGTCCATTCTTTGTTCTAGTTGAGATAAATATAAGAAATGCAATTAGGTGAAACAATCATGGATCCAAGCCTCATTGCAGTGGCTTGTTGAAGATCTAATGACCCATGAATATAAACTCAACAGGTCAAAACTTAAATTGATCAGGTCAGAATGTAAACTGAATAGGTATGAATATAAACAAAACATGTCTAAGTATAAACTGATCAACTAATGGCCCAAGAATGTAAAGTGAAGAGATGGTTACACATAAGGAACATATAACTCAACAGGTCTGAAGAAGTGGTTCCATTATACATTAGTAAACATCATGTGTTTAAATTCTAAAGTCAAGCTGCATATAAACCACATCAGTCTATGTTCTTTTCGTATAAGCATAATAAACAACTAGTGTGAGATCATGTGAGAAAACCTAACTAAACAAAAAAAACTATCACCTTGGGCATAAAAATGTCTCCACCATGTTGGGTAGTTCCTTCACCTCCATTGGCCATGCCACCATCATTCTAGCACAGACCATTATCTACAAAAAAAGATTGCTAGTAAGAATGCACTAATTATCGAATGCAAACTAATACAATGATACATAGAAATCACCATCATCATTAGTCATGTGGTTGTGCACATGGGATGCAAACTAATACATGTCAGCACATCTCTTATTACTTTACACAAGTCTTCTTAGGGTCCTTTGAAGCCTGCTAGTAACGGAAGATATGATCAATTAATAGAGTGCATACATATATATTTCATTAGGAAGCAAAGCAACGTGTTAATCATTAAAAAGAAAAAGATAAAGGATGCAGTGGCAGTTCTAACATGACCATGAATAAAAATACTGGAGTACTAATGATGTGGTCCAATCTGTGAAACTAGGAATGGCTGCATGAGAAATCTAATCCTAGCACTAACAGTAACTACTACCTATAAGGTGATCTAATCTGAATATAAGTAATCAGATTTAGTCATTGAGGTGTTGTCGATGCAAGTCAACATTGTATTTTAATCTTTATCTTAGATATTTCTAATAAATGACTGTGAATTGTATATTTGTTCCTTGTAGCCGGTACCTGAAATGATTAACCCTAGAACAAACCAGGAGCACTTGCCTAGCCCAAAAAGGCACAGGAACAGAGCTCCAGGACATGTAGTCAACGACTGAGATAAGTTAGTACTGCACCTTCTATCCGACGTCCTTGTGAATTCATGGGTGCCGGCGTCGTCGACATGAGGAGAAGATGTTCAAACGGCAGAGATGTTCTTGTTGTGGAGACGGTTGTAGTGGCGGAGACCTCCTAGATGCGGTGGTGAAGAGGTCTCAGATGCAGTGACGGAGTGGTGGTGGAGAGGTCCTTGCAGCTCGCCGGCGTAGTGACAGAGATTCTGTTGAAGCCGATGATGACCGATGGGTGTGTCGATGAGGAGATTTGTCTGACGGGTGAGGCTGTCTCCAATGGTGGTGGAGACCCAAACCCCAAACTGGATGTCAAACAGTGCTAAAGCAGCAGAGAGAAGGAGACCCAAAAAACGCGGATCTCCAACGGAAGTTCAACAATGGATCCAGCAGAGCTCGGACAGGGCCCACTCGGGGGAGCTCGACCAGGGAGCTGCATAGGCCGGTGGAGGAGGAGCTCACGCGTCGGAGTAGGAGCTCTTACAGGGGGCGCGCTGGAGGAGGAGCTCGTGCAGGGGGCGCATCGGAGGAGGAGCTCGCACAGGGGGCGGCGGAGGAGGAGGAGCTCGCGTGCGGAGGAGGAGCCTCGACGCGCCGGAGGGGGAGCTCACGTGCAGAGGGAGGGGAGGGAGGGGGAGCGGGAGGTTGTGCGCGGCCAGCAGGGGAGGAGCTCGTGCGTCGGAGGAGGAGCACGGCGCGCCGGAGGCGGAGCTCGGCGCCGGAGGAGGAGCTCGTGCGCGCGGGAGAGCGGGGTGGGGGGGGGGGGCAGCAAGAGAGGAGCCTTTGAGACTGATGGGTCACATGCTCTGCTGCCCCATTTGTGGGTCGCGGAGGAAGAGAAACATAGAATGGGTGAAGCGAACAGGTCTTCTATTAGAGACCTATTTTTCAGATATTTAGACCCAATTTACGTTTGGGGCACGGGATGGGTCTCCGTTGGAGATAGCCTGAGGGTGAGAGAAAGGAGAAGACGCTGCAGGATGTTGGAGAGATTCGGTTTGCTGCTGATAGATATTTGGTGCTACACGAAAGAGATTGTATAAAATTACGAAGATGCCTTTCATATGTTTGCTGGTTGTTTATGGGCGGCCATTTGATTGGAGTGTAATTTTGGGATAGATTGCTGGGTAGTAGAGTCAATTGGCAGTACCTGTTTTTGGATGGATGCGCGGGAGTGGAAAAATAAGAGGGCGACTCGCGCGCGTAAAATTTGGTCCAGACTCGGCCCCATCTGACAGTGGTTCACTCAGGTCAAAATTTCTTTTTTTTGTTGACTTTACTAGTGGTACACAAACTAAAAATTTTAAAAATTCAAAAAAAAATTACAGGGGCTTCAAGAATCTATGCTAGATATGTGCACGAAACTTGACTTTCAAAATCATTATAAGTCGAGAGGAACAAGAAAAAATGTTTTTTGTATTTATTGTATCTCCTAAAATATGGTGAGTTTCGGGTAAAAAATTTGTTGTGGCACTTTTTCATGTCATGAACAACATCTGCAATTTTTTCTAAATTTTTTTTATCATGAATGTGTATTGAAATTGAAGTAGATGGCGTATATGTTATGGACTATATAGTCGTATTAAGGATGAATTGAACTTGCATAATTGTAGGTGCTTCAAAAAATTTCATAAAAAATCCTACACGAGGAGATTTACATGTTGTACATATACACAAACTTTCATTGAAAAAATCAAATTTGTTAAAGAGCTACAAAATAGAGAAGTAAATGTTGAAAAGCGACATTTAATTGATGAGTTAGAAAGTACAAAAAATAATCTCATTAGCATGAAGAAAATCCTTTCGTGAGATAGATAATATTTTTATATGGATATAGAAAAAAGAATCAACTAATTTGGATAATGTTTGAGAAATATAAACACGTTTAAAGTTTTAAATACGACTCAAAATAAAACAAGAAAGAGAAAAACAAGAACACAAAGAACTGAGCGCCGACAGGTGGGACCCGGATGTCAGCCTTACAACTAAAAGCACACCTGAGAAATACGCCTCCAACAGGCTGCCGCGCGTGATCAACAGATTGGGCCGTAGGCTGGGCTCCTTAAGCTGGGCCGTTTGTTAAAACTTTGTCACTTTATAGCCTGGATTTTGTAACCGTGCGGAGCCTAATTGTTTTTTTTCTTAAGAAAAAAAAACTTTATTGGTGAGGATTGAGGAACGGCTGCTGATTTGCCTACGATGAGTTGATGTCGGCCATTGGTGCCTCCAGGGCTACGGAAGCATATGTTAGCAAGGCTAAAATCCTCGTCATTCAATTGATTTGTGCGTCAACAGGGTGCGCTGAACGCACCAAGGCGACGACGGCGCTCGGCCTTGGCAGGCGACCAGGCGACGTCGTGGGTTCGATTGCAATGGACGAACGGGTGGTGGGCAAGAAGATGTGGATATCTGCGACCATAGAAACATAATAACAGTAGTAAAGGCCTATTTCTCTCGCAAATTGATACCTGTGTCAGTGGCTAAGTATTTTGCGGTTGATTCATTACCTCGTGAGTTCAATTCTCATTGATTTTTTTTAAATAATATTATTTTATTTGCCAATTACAGAAATAATATTGAAATATGTAAAATTATGAAAATAATACTAATTCGCATAGTGGGCGCACGAAAACAAGGATTTCGAATATCCGGCGTGCAAAACAGCAATTTCGAAAGACCACTGTTCGAAAATACATTTTTCGAAGGACCGGCACACAACCACAGTTCAACAAAGTTATTTCGAATATCTACTGTTCAAAAGTTGGACTTGTTACGTGCTAGACATTTGAAAATATATTTTCTAATGCCCACCGTGCGAAAATATGAATTCTAATGCCCACCATGCGAAAATATGAAAATTTAATTATTTTTGACATGCAAATTTGAAATTGTACTATTTATATGTTGTATAGGCTTTATCATGTATAAAAGTTATGAAGTTATCGTGTAAAATTGTTCATAACTAAATAAATTTGTGTAAGAAGAAATAATTGATAATTAGAACAACCTCTCCAATTATTGCACGGATGACGTGGACGGCTCACCAACTAGTATTATCATCGGTCCGCCATACACGCATTTTTTCCTCCATCATTACAACCTCTTGGCGTTCTTTTAAAACAAATTCACTCATACATCGTCTTGAAGGAATGATACAAGATTAAGAACAATCCATGACATACCATACTTAATAGTATATAATACAGGAATGATACAATACATGAATATTGAAATAGTGTTCCAAAATAATCATGACACAACCTAGAGAACTGGACCAATATACATTTTTATTAGCTAGAAGTGCGCAACATAACATGTGAAGTCGGATCCGGTCATCCATAATAGTACCCAGCACCACCGTGGAATCTTGCGGAAGGTGATGGCGGGGGTGGCGGACTCTTAGCTTGACCGGGTTTGTGGTGAGGGCAGCGACAGAAGGCGTTGTCACATAGGCGAGGGTCATCTTCTGCTATACTAATTGTCTCGGGACTATTTTTTGATGATCGCTGACTGGAGGATGCAAGCAATTATTGGAGTTGTAATGTTTTGTTCTATAAATAGGCAATGTAGAGCTGAGTAGGGGCAATAGGTTGTGGATCAATCCACCTCGAGAAGCCACAGTTGTCATCATCAGAAGAGTTCTGAAGGAATTCAAAAAACATCAAAAGGAAATATGAATGACACTACGAACATAATTTTCAAGGTAACAGTAATATTGCACTCACCCTAGGTAATGGGCAACAAAAAAAAATCGACGTCCACTATTGAACTCTTCAGGACCATCATATATCTCTAGTACACAATTTAGCTTATGATTGCATTTTTGCCAAGTAATCTTGGTGCCATCATAGCCTCGGACGGGATGTCGCTTCTCTTCCTTGGTTTCGAGTGGGAGGTCTGGGTCGGGTTCCAAGTAAAACGTTGGGCCTAGTTCCTCCCCGTTGAACTCCTGAAAGGGATAATCTATCTCTTTGCCTCTATTTACGCTATCTCTTCCCCTTCCCCTTCCCCTTCCCCTTCCTGAAGAGGCCATATTTTCCGTGGAGTGGTGTTTTAGAGAAGAAGATGGGTGGTCCATTTTATAGGCGAAGTCGGATGTATCAATAATTGGGTTTGCCATGTGCGGCTGTTCGGCGAGTGCAATAATATGACAAGTTCATAGTGTTTTGTCTTTTGAAATAGTCAGGCGCATCGTTGGATTCCCTAGATGACTGCGCGTCAGGTACAGTGATACGTCCCTTCATGTCGTGCACTAACTTATTGCTTTTCGCTTCATGTCGCATGTGTCACTATTCATTGACTCAGCTTTCGAGCTATGTAATCCAACTTAGGTAATCATAGTAAGTAGGACTCCCAATGTCATAGTAAAAAACCATAAACACATAATCCGAGTTACATCATACGATAACTAGTGAGAATAGGAGTTGTGCATATTCAATAAAATACAATACATGCAACAGTCACCAGTACCCTAACCCCTACCACGAGCCGGACCCCTACATCTACCCCGCTTTGGTCGTCGAGCTGATAGTGGTACATCTGGGTGCTGCTGAGAAGGCTGGTCATATGTCGATGGAGTGAACCAGTCTGGGGCTCTCCGCTCACGGGTGGGGAACAGAAAACTCTCAGGATGACTGAAATCCTGCTGTGTGAACTGAGTCTCTGGAGGTCCACCAAACATCTGTGAAATTTCTTGAGGTTGTGTGGCTATGTCACTAAAGGCTGATCCACTCGAGTACGGTGATGTACCAGAAGCCTGACCTGGAGTGCCGAAATGGGGTACATCTGTATATTGGAACACTTCATTAAGTTACAAAGAATTATTTTATTACACTTAAATAAAAAGAATTGACTTACGGGACATAGGCACATTAGTGGGAAAATGGCAAGTGGAGCCTCCTGCTTGATCTGGTAGTGGAGGTCGTGGTGGCGTCTCGAAACGAGGCATCACTATGTCACTCTCTTTAAATGTCGTGGAGACCCAATGACAGAAATGCATGGTGAAAGATCCGAGGGTTGATTACCACCCATGTCACTCTCTTTAAATGCTATGTATGTCCCAGGGTTTCTGGCCTGTAAAACTTCTAGAACACGGGACATATTGCAATATGAAGCCTCAAATGTTCCCCAACGTTTCTCTAAGGCCTTCTGCTTTGCCCTCCAAGCTTTTTGATATGTAATCTCATACTTGAATTGTCATAAGACAGAATGCTGAATGTATGAACACTCTATGTCTTGCTTCTCAGTAATTTCGACGAACAACTCATTAGCAATGAGTGCAGCTGTGAGATTACGGTGCTTTTGACCCATAGTTTCAAGTGTGCAACTATGTGCAACTATGCTTCGGCATGTAAGCATGAATATAAAAAAGGCAACCTTCATTCCTACACCTCACACTATATTTCACCGGAGACGAGTTAACAATCCGCACCTCCCTATGTGACAACACAGCCCAACGGGCCACAATGTCTTTCAATTCCGAGTGATTAGGAAATACCTGATTAATATGAATCAAACTTGAACCATAATCCCAACGAGAATGATGGGTATCTACTACATCCATTGTAGCTTTATCACGCCGGTTCCATTCATCAGGAGTAGAATTATTGAGTTCCTCATCATTATCATCTTCAGAATCATCTTCATCCTCATGCAACATATCTTGCTCATATAACGCATCACAGTCCACATTCTCTAGCTCTTCAATAATTTTCTCATTCACCTCTCCCGCATCAGCTTGCTCCTCAGCAACCTCATGCTCATTCATACACATATGTTGCACTGCATCCACCTCCTGAGTATTCTTGCTCATCCTTGTTGATATTGCATTAAATTCACTATTTTGTTCAACCACTAATGTTGCGCTACGATCGGAATCAACATTATCTTCACAAATTTCTTTCGGACAAGCCTGCACTAGCATGATGAACTGAGCATGTCGTTTCCTACACCAGTTCAACCAGCTCAACCACTTCCTTGTTCGAGATACTACCTTCAACTCCCAGCATATAGGGTCAAAAGTTCGTGTTCACAAACATTACACTTTCACTAAATAAACTTCCGGATCTAGTTGAAAATAACGGGTCAACAACATCTGAATATCCTTCATCCTATAGCCAGATGGGTCAGGGTGCACTACATCAACGTACGGGAAACTACTCAGATCAACACCACTTGGACCTATTTTAATTTCTCCAGTCCCATAGAAAATTCTAAGACTCGTCATGTTTCACGTCTCTGCGATCATGAAAATATATTTTTATTTCTCTAATACATTCCTTGAATCAAATATTTACATGACTAATTTTTTTTAATTTTCTAATACATTCCTTAATTTTTCTACTGAATCACCTAAAAAAATAACAACTCATTTTAAGCAATGTCTAAATATTGACTTTATATTTTATTCTATTATAAAAATGAATAAAATCATTATATGTTTCACCCTAACCATAATTAATACTCATAATATATTTTAAATATACTACAAATCAAACATTAATTATTTCTTATTACACATCCTCAATCGAAATATATGTAATTGTGTTAAAACATATAAAATACTATGATTTCAACTACTATTCACCTGACGACAACGTCCCGCGTCGTGCCCGAACCTCCGTGGAGCTCGAATGCCGCTGGCTGCGAGCTCACATGGAGCTCGCCCACCACCCGCCCCCCTTGCTTTGCACAAATCTGTGAAGAGATAAGCAGTAGCAAGACGTTAGAAACAAACTAGCTCTTAAATACCAGCAAAATCAGTTCAAGTATTCAGTTTAACACGTGCTTGCCTTTCTTTCTGGCTCCGCCAGTGCGCCCCGGCACCTCCACCAACCGCCCACCCACCAGCAGACAGCGACTCACATGAACAACAGAGAATAGAGCGAGCGAGAGAGAGCGAATGAGAAGAGAGAAGAGAGAGCGACCGAGAGAGAGCGAACGAGAAGAGAGAAGAGAGAGCGACCGAGAGAGAAGAGAGCGTCGGTCGTGCCATTTTTGATGGTACTGATTGTCAAACGACCAGCGTGCGACAACGGTTTTCGAATCATTGGCGTGCAACAACGGTTTGTTCTCGAATGTCGAACACGCGACAAATAGATTTTGAACGCTGGCCGCACAAAAAGGCCACCGGTGACTCCAAACAGTGTTTTTCACACACCAACCGTGCGACAATGCTTTGTTTTCGCATGCCCACCATTCGAAATCTAGTTTTTGAATTCCGGGAGCGCGAAAACGGTGATTTCATGCGCCCACTATGCGAATTAGTATTATTTTTATACTTCTACATATTTTGATATTATTTCTGTAATTAGCAAATAAAATAGTATTATTTAAAAAAATTTGATTCTCATTTATAGCTTTCCATGTTAACCTCGAGAACACCCCTGAGAGGTGGGTTCAAGTCTTTGCCATGTCGCATTATATTGAAATGTCAACACAACAAAAGAGTTATTTTTTTTAATAGCATATTCTTTATGCACTATACCGTGAAAGAATTTGAACTCATCACCATACTATCATTAATTAGTGACGGATTTGAAATTTTCATCATAAACTTAGGCCTGGTTAAGCCCAATATTACTGATTTGTGACGGAAAATAGATAATTGTGACTGATATATTATATCTATGACATTTTCCAAATATGTCACTGAGAATACGTCGTGGATCATAGGATTTTTTATAATGATTAGAGATATGGCTTTGCTTTCCTAACTAAAACTCCCTAGAGACTTAGAACTTTTATTTACCTTTAAGAATGAAGTTCTGTGTGTCACACTACCCCTATCTATTATTATACTTATCCCTATATAAACTCTGAATACTCATACCAATCCTTATGATTATGTTACTGTTAACAATTCTATATTTATACTATAGCCTTCGTTTTGTAGAACTATAAATGAAATGCTATTGGAGCAATCCAATAGTGAAATGCTACAATGGTATTTTCCATGTGCTTGCGGATTTTACTATTATGTTAACAGACATTTCTGGCGCCGTGCCGGGGATAGTAATATTTCTGGTATGACGTTAAGAAATGTCAACATACTCACAATAATACGACTTTGGAAAAGGTCCCATGTAGTCAATGTCCCATACATCAAAAAGTTCGACTTGAAGATTGTATGTGAGGGGCATGACATTGCGAAAAGTGATCCCTCCATGTTTCTGGCATCTCTTGCATTTGCGAATGAACTCTTTTGTATCTTCATACATTGTGCGCCAAAAGAATCCACTCTGCCAGATCTTTGCTTGAGTATGGAACACACCGTAGTGTCCTCCGTAAGGAGCTGAGTGGCACTTTTCAATGACCTGGCGCATTCGATTGTAGGGATGCATCTTCTTAGCAGCCCATCTGCACATGCCCTGTATAGGTACGGGTCGTGCCAAAGGTGTCGGGGACTTTCATACATCAGTTTCTTTTTATTCTCCTCTGGCGGTACATAACATGCAGCTATGTAATTCACAATATCTGCATACTAGGGGTTGGTGTTGGTCACCTTCAGTAGCATGTCGTCTCGTAGAAAATCATTTATCGGTAGCTCCTGCATGTTAGTGATTTGCATGCGCGACAAATAATCTTCTACATAATTCTCTAGTCCTTTCTTATCTTTTATTTCAATGTCAAATTCTTGGAGTAAGGGAATCCATCTAATTAGCCTAGGTTTAGCATCTTTCTTAGTGAGCAGGTATTTTAGAGCAGCATGATCAATATAAACAATTACCTTAGCTCCTACTAAGTAAGATCTGAACTTATCGATAGCCAAAGCAATGACAAGGAGTTCTTTTTCAGTGATGGCGTAATTTAGTTGAGCTCCTGTCAAAGTTTTGCTAGCATAGGCTATTGCGTGGTGCTTCTAATCCTTGGTTTGGACCAAAACTGTATAATCACTAGCATCACACATGATTTCAAAAGGTAGCGCCCAATCAGGGAGTTGGATAATCGGGGCTGAGATGAGTGCACTGGAGATCCCCATGGAGATGCACTACGGGAGAATGAATCCCTTCTCAAGCAATTCATCCAATTGCACCTTCAATTCTGCCAATTCTTCAGAGGACATGCGATATGACCTCTTAGCAATTGGGGCTGTTCCAGGAACAAGATCAATGATGAACTCCACATCACGGTTAGGCGGGTGTCCTGGCAATTCCTCAGGAAAGACCTCTGGGTACTCACAAACCACTGGAATCTGGTCAAGGGTCAACTCTTCTAGGTGGCAGATTTGGGGAGGAAGCTTTGAAGCTTTGGGGGAGAACTTGACTTTGACACCTAGGTGGTTCTCAAGAGAGACTACCCTATCAGCACAGGATATGACTCCTTTGTTCTTGGCTAACCAATCCATGCCCAAGATGACATCAATGTCATGAGAAGGTAGCACTATAAGATCAGCAAGAAACTGGATACCCGCAATGAGAATGTGACCTTACGACAACCTATAAGGCATTTATGGGTGCCTAAGGGAGATGAGGCTATGCTTGGAGTTTTGAGTAAGGTGGTTGGTATAGCGAGCCTAGACACGAACTTGGAGGCTATAAACGACTGAGTAGCGTCAGAATCAAATAAGACGGTAGCCAAGCATGAATTCACAAGGAACTCACCAAGAACGACATCCCGTGCACCCTGAGCTTCTTCAACTGAGATATGGTTCACCCTGCTTCTGGTCACGCTCTGCAGAACTGGTGGCTTTGCCGCTGACTGCACTGGGCGATGACCACTTTGGTGCTGAGGCTTCTGAGAAGTGTTGTTGTTCCTGTTGCTGAGCTGGCTGTTCGTGTTCTCCTTGACCTTGTTAGGACACTGGTAGGACTTGTGGCCATCTTTGCCAAAGGCGTAGCAGCGAATGGAGTACTGCCCACTGCTACTCTGTGACCTCCACCCTGACTGCTGCGATGGTGACTGCTGCGTGTAGCCTCTACTGGTCTGCTGCTATGTGTACGAACGGGGAGCGGAGCTGGAGCTCTGCCCCTGAGAAGTCCGTTCGAACTGAGGCTGAGAGACGGGAGGACCACTGAACCGTGGTCGCTAGGGACCTCCCGAACGGTTCACTTGAGTTGCTGACTTCCTTTTGCTTTCTCTGTCGTTTTCCACTCTCTTGTAAGTAGTTTCCAGGAGCATTGCTTTGTTGATCATCTGCTTCAGGCTGGTACAGTCAACAAGGTGTACACCCATGCCTGCGTGCAAACCTCAAAAATGGTGAGAAATCTAAAATTATACAACTAAATAGACTCAACTGGTAAATTTGTGAGAATTTAAAGTTCTCACCTGCGTGCAACCCTCGAGAAAACCAGTACATCTTTTGCTCTTCAGTTGCTACCTCAGTGGGAACGTAGCGACTCAGCTGAGTGAACCTGTTGGTGTACTCTGACACAGACATCTGTTCAAGCTTCAAGGATCGGAACTCCTGAGCCTTCCTGACCATAGCACCCCTGGGAATGTGGAAGGTGCGGAACTCCTCCACAAACTGATCCCAAGAAATACTGTCAGGATCCTCATGTGTGGAAACGAAGCTATCCCACCAAGCGTTAGCTGTGCCCACCAGCTGGTGCGTGGCAAGACGCACACACTCAGCATCGTCACACTGCAATAAGTCCAGCTTCTTCTCAATTTCCCTGAGCCAACCATCAGCAACCAACTCTGGCGGCTTCAGACGCATAAAAGCACTCATGCGGTCCCCAGGCCCCTGGTGATGGAGCCCGTATCCTCCAGCCCGTCCACGCTGGTTCTGCCAACTAGTCGTGGTGGTCACAAGGTGCTGTATCAATTGTGTCTATCTAGCCATCACCTCAGCGAAGTTAGGAGCAGTAGGTAGCACCCCATCCTCAACTGGCTCCTCAACCTCGAACTCGTCGCCATCAGGGGTATGCTCTCTGCCCCTGCCATGACCACCAGCACGACCACGGCCCCCAGCAGCTCGGCCGCGACCTCCGTTGCCATGACCACGGCCATGAGTGTCACGGCCACGGCCACGGCCTCTCGGAGTGGCACGACGCCCCTGACCATGAGGTGGTGGAGCGATCTCCTCCTCATGAGCAGCTTCCTCGAAGCGCTCGTTTAAGCGGTTAGACCTTCTTGGTGACATCTGTTGCATTAGAAATTCCAATAAGAAAGACTGTTTGATCCAAAATATCATAATACTTACATTAATGAACATGGTATGAAATTTCATAATGCTCAAATTAATTGCAAGAATTAACTCATCCAAAAGGGCATCAAAGTTGTTTTGCTATGCTCACAATTCCATTAGTTTATTGCAAAATGACTTATACGTGTCTCCTTTAATATTAGGCTGACCTTAACGCGCATTTCAATACTTTTCTTTTAGTAGTCCTCTTGGTCGCAACAGTTTCTTCACATGCACGAATTTTGAGATAAAAAAGATTTATGATTCCAAGGTATGATGAAGGAATTATAAGCTGAAAGGATGACTAGAAGGTCTTATACTACCGTCCGTTTCTAAGGGTCTCGTACCTACAGTCAAGTATGGCTCTGATACCACCTGTGACAACCCGATATTACCAAAAGGCAAAACTGAGTCGTTTGTATCTCTTAGCAACTCCCAGGAGGATAGCTTGTACAACCATTCACAAGTAATATCATAAAACCATAAAAGATCAAGACAAGAAGATAAGATAGATCCAAATGGTGACAACCCCATAACATGAACATCATCATCTGGGTACAAGATCATGGCTCACAGGCCAAGGAAGATGAACATGACATCTAGCGGAAGCGAAACAATGCAGGCGGAAGCGAAATCTACAGCGGAAGTCTTCATAGGTGAACCATCTCCACAGGCTGCTCGACTGTAGGTGAGAGACCGATCTACTCCTCATCATCCACGTCGTCAAAGTTGTAGTCCGGTTCGCTGGCTTCACTATCCCCTGAAAGCGAGAAGGGGAGCAGCCCTGAGTACATGGAGTACTCAACAAGTTGATCAACCCCGAGTATGTGCCGTACTCAACGAGTCGCACTATCTAGCAAATTATGCTATGCATGCAAGGTATTTCAAGGAGGGGTTAAGGCTGAGTGCGTAAAGCTAGGTTGGCAAACATTTTCTTTTAAAACTTTTCAAATCATTTAAATCGTCAAGTTTTATTATCTTGCCCCATTGGGGTTAACATGTACCAACAAGGTTCAAATTTTAATCCCAGCTAATATCCTCCCAACTGGGCCACAGCTCTAGGCCGGATGCAAAACAAGAGAGGGGGAAGATGTAGTAAAACAAATCTCGTGGATGCTCACAAGGCAATTGTCCATTACCGAGGACGCGGCAATGTGATGAGGACATCACTCCTATGGATACACACAACACTCCTCCAATTCTGGACTTGCAAGGTCCAATGACTAGAGCTCGTGCACGATGACTAAATTTAGAGGTGAGCTCGTTCCGACGTTCTTCGCTATATGTTACTTTTGAGACTGGTTTGCTACCTAATGATTATTTTATGATTAGGAACCATGTAGAGCACCAGGAGATGATGGGGGAAGAAGTTGGGAACATGGAGGACCAGCAAGGGCTTGGAAGCCAAAGTGGAGGTCCAATCAAAACCGACTTCGAGTCTGTTTCGGGCCCCAGGACCAGTCTGCACTAAAACGGTCGTCTAGGACGCATACAAACTCGGATTTGGACGTTCTACATATGCACGGAAATATAAGGAGAAGACCTTTCCAATGCCTCTGGTTTCATGTCGAAATTGATCCGGAGTCATCGGGAATCGTCAAAACAAGAGAGAGTCCAGAATCTATATCGGTGCTGCGTCGCCTATTTTTGGCCTTTGGGCTTTGTATCTAGTTGAGCCCAATTAGGGGCGCGTCCAGAGGGTCTTGCACGACCCCAGGGTCTTCATATACAGCCGCCACCGCACCATTAGGATTTGGTTTTTGCTTAGATCAATTCTGTTCATAAACAGTGTCGCCGTTCATCGGTTTGTGAGACCCCAACTTCGTGAGTTTAATCATACATCTGCAATTGTGTTGCATTCTTCGTTGTTCTTGCTTGTGTTCTTGATTTGCAGGCAGGGATTAGCCTTCTCGGCGAGGTCAATTGTCCGTGGACGGTTGATAACTAGAGGAGAAGTCGTGCTTCGATTGCGGGGTTTAGAACGTGTTGTTCTGAAGCCGGATCGATTTGTGTGCCGCCTCCGACCAAATCAAATTACCCAGAACCTTTCCGAAGATCTAGAATTCTTGTTCAGATCAAGTGGAAATCAGAGCTTCAGGTGCACCGTCAGGTTCGCACTACCCTTTAGTTTTGTTTTCGTGTTCTTCCTATCGTCCATAGAAGAGTCAAAAAAAAAATCTCCCCGCCCATAACTACGTGTTTAGCCTTTGCATATTTTAATTTTAGAGTCCGTAGTGTTGAGTTTGTGCCCTAGTTCTTATTTAGTCACTGGTTTAGTTTGTGTTTTTGTTGTCAGTAGTGTTTCCCTTGCAACCCTAGCCGCCATCCCTTCCACCACCTTCGGTCTTGTCGGCTTTGTGTGCTAGGGTTGATTGATCAACACACCCACCCTAATCCCTTCCTAAACCCACCCTCAACACCTCGGACCAACTCTCATATATTCCACTTTTTGCTGCATCCACCCCGCCAAAAAAATCCCTACCCGACCCCAAACCCGACTTGAGTTTCGCTCAAACCTCGGGTTTCTTCATAACCGATTCCGACACCCCTTCGGTAAAACAGCCATAACTTTTCGCTCGGTTATCTACTTTGGCTGAAAGTTTTATAGGAGATTCTTAAGAAAAAGTTGAGGTGACCCACACTAAGCTACGCACTATGTGCCCTCGTCAAAAAATCCAAAAAAAATCGGGAAGATAAAGAAAAAATTCATTCAAGTTGAAACCCGACGTTTTCTGAAACTTCAAGATTTTCTGTAGGCCAAGTCCTAGCTCTGTTTGAGCTGAAACTTTTTGTGGTTTCTCCCCCTTTGCCAGTGAATTGGAAAACAATATCAAAAAAATAAAATAAAAAAAAGAAATTTGGGATTCCTACTAATGCTCCATCTAGCCCCGTGGAATTTCTGAGTTTGGCTGTTTTACACTTAGCCCCTATTATCGACTGTGTGTCTTTGTCTCCTTGTTTCTTCTTTGCTATCACTAATGTTCTAGGACATAGTTAGACCAGCAACTAGGGACAAGTTACTTGGGCACTTATTCAGCTTTACTATCTGTTTTTGATTTGTGTGTCACTCACATATATATATTTGACCTTCCTAGCTCTACATATTTCTTCTGGACAACACACAGGTTATTTTGTAACCCTTGCAATCGTGGAACACACCTGCCTGGTATACTTTGCTTTGTTTTTTTAGAACTTTGTAAGAGCTTTGCAAGAAGCTTCCTTTTGCTGTGTTGAGAGGCACCACTGCTTAGTAGTTTTGTAGGGATAACCTTCACTTTTTATTTCCTGTTTTGGTGTTTCTGATGTCAGAAAGCGATGGAGAGGGTGCTTCACCCTCAAAATTTGATGAGTGCGTGAGCCAAAGTCAGCTACAGAAGGCTTTGCAGGCGCTTCAGAGTGATTTGACAGAGACGATCACTAGGGCCGTCACCGACGCTGTCACCAAGCTTCACCTAGGAGAAAGCATTGAGCGGTTGGATAAGAGAGTCTCTAAGTTAACCGATCAGGTTGTCGAATTGGAGACCGCTCACAAGACCACCAACACCAACACCAACACCAATAACGACGTTGAAGACGATCATGATGAAGAAACGTTGTTTAAGGTTGATGGCACCGTCGATAGGTCAGCTACAAGGACCGCAAGGTTACGATGTCGTTTGCAACATAACCCTCACGTATGGGTGGTTTCTACAATCACAACCGTCGCACACAAGGTAACCATGTTCCAGATGACCCGTATGCTAAAATTAAGTTTTCAATTCCTTCGTTATCAGTTCAGTACGATGGTGATGCTTACCTTGATTGGGAAATGACTGTAGAACAAAAATTTAATGCTCACCTTTTTCCTGAACAACATAGAGTTAGACAAGCCACTAGTGAGTTTAAGGACTTTGCTATTCTTTGGTGGAGTGGTCTAGCTGCTGAAACTGATTTGCCTACTACTTGGGAAGAACTTAAGGTAGCAATGCGTGATTGTTTTGTTCCTCCTTCTTTTTAGAGAGAGATTCATAATAAACTGCAGCGTTTAGATCAAGGAGATAAAACTGTTCAGGAGTATTTTAGTGAGCTTCAAAAGGGTTTGATTCGTTGTGCTGTGGTTGAAAAAGTAAAGAATCAGATTTGCCGCTTTTATTCTGGTTTGAGAAAAGAAATTCAAGACATCCTTGATTATAAAGAATTTTATACCCTCAACCAGTGTTTCCAGTATGCTATGCTTGAAGAGAAAGAATCACAGGGACTTTTCCAGGCTTTTGAGTAGTACAACAAGTCCAGGACTTTCTACCCACCACGGCCGACGGGAACTTCGGGGCTGCCCATGCCATCTTTCCGACCGCCCCCACCAGCTAGTGTTGTTTCTACAGCACCAAGATCAGCCCCTGTCCCTTCTACGCGCTCAGGTAAAAATTCTGTGCAGGTACCGGCTAGTAGTGCCTTCTCTGTTGCTTCGACGGGACGCACTACAGGGATTCAGTGCACCGCTGTCATGGTCTTGGTCATGTGTAGAAAGATTGCCCAAGTAGGCGGGCATATGTGGTGACAGATGATGGCGGTTACATGAGCACCTCCGATGTGGAGGATGAGGAGGAGGATGTTGCTGCCACCAGCGGTGACCTCGTCCTTGGAGGCGGAGATACCACGGGCTACATGAATATTATTGTGCAGCGTGTGCTTAGCACACAAATCCAGCAGCCCAAGACGATGCAACGATATAACTTGTTCCAGATTTTCTTCGTCATCAAGAACAGCCGAGCACGTGTCATTATTGATGGAGGAAGCTACGACAATTTGGTGAGTTCTGATGTGGTTAAGAAGCTTGATTTGACCACATGCCCACATCCACATCCATACTACATTCAGTGGTTAAATGACTCTGGAAAAGCTAAGGTAATATAAACTTGCAGAGTTCCTTTTTCCATTGGTTCCTATGTGGATTCTGTTGATTGTGATGTTGTACCCATGCAAGCTTGTCCACTTTTATTGGGTAGACCTTGGGAATTTGATAATGATGCTGTACACCATGGTAAAAATGATAAGTACACTTTTATGCATAAAGGAACTAAAATTACTTTGTTACCAATGATCCCTGCTGAAATTGTACAAGCTGATTTAGAATGAGCTGCTAGTTTAAAAAATAAAGGCTCTGAAATTCAGCAACCTAATCATTCTGATTTTACACCAAGTAATGTTAATGATTCTTGAAGTTCTAAGGATGCTGGAATTAAATTACAAGGTCATTCATGTCTTGTCACAAAATCTGAGCTTGCTGAAATTTCTGCTGATGATATTTACTATGCTTTGATATGCAAACAAGCCTTGTTTTCGCTTGGTGATATTGCTTCTAGTGCTTTGCCTCCTGGAGTATGAAGATATTTTCCCAGCTGAGATACCACCGGGATTGCCACCTTTGAGAGGGATTGAGCATCAAATTGATTTGATTTCTGGTGCTACTTTGCCAAACCGTGCTGCTTATAGGACCAACCCCGAGGAGACTAAGGAGATACAACAACAAGTCCAAGAACTTTTGGATCATGGGTTTGTTCGTCAATCACTTAGTCCTTGTGCTGTTCCTATACTTTTGGTTCCTAAGAAAGATGGTTCTTGGCGTATGTGTGTAGATTGTAGAGCCATTAATAACATTACTATTAGGTATCGTCATCCTATTCCTAGGCTAGACGACATGCTTGATGAGTTATGTGGTGCTATAATTTTCACTAAAATTGATTTGCGTAGTGGCTACCATCAAATTAGAATGAAACTTGGAGATGAATGGAAAACAACTTTCAAAATCAAATTCGGGTTGTATGAGTGGTTAGTAATGCCTTTTGGTTTAACTAATGCACTCAGTACTTTCATGCATTTGATGAATGAGGTTTTAAGACCTTTTATTGGCAAATTTGTGGTTGCTTACTTTGATGATATCTTGATTTATAGCAAATCCATGGATGATCATATGATTCATTTGCGTGCTGTTTTTGATGCTTTGCAAGTTGCACGTTTATTTGGTAACCTTGAGAAGTGCACCTTTTGCACGGATCGAGTCTCTTTTCTTGGCTATGTTGTGACTCCACAGGGAATTGAGGTGGATGAGGCGAAGATTGAAGCCATAAAGAGCTGGCCTGTACCATAAACTATCACCCAGGTGAGGATTTTTCTTGGTCTTGCAGGTTCCTACCACTGCTTTGTCAAAGATTTCAGCACCATTGCTGCACCATTGCATGAGTTGACAAAGAAGGGCGTTGACTTCCATTTTGGTAAGGTACATCATGAGTCTTTTGATGCTTTGAAGGACAACTTACACATGCACCATTGCTGCAATTACCCAATTTTGATAAGACTTTTGAGCTTGAATGTGATGCTAGTGGTATAGGCATTAGTGGTGTTTTGATGCAAGATGGTAAACCTGTTGCATACTTTAGTGAGAAAATTACTGGGTCTGTTTTGAATTATTCCATGTATGATAAGGAACTATATGCACTTGTACGTTCTTTAGAGACGTGGCGTTATTATTTGTTGCCCAAAGAATTTGTTATTCATTCTGATCATGAATCACTTAAGTATATTCGTTCTCAATGCAATTTGAACCGTAGACATGCTAAATGGGTCGAGTTTATTGAGTCTTTTTCTTATATTATTAAACATAAGAAAGGGAAGGATAATGTGATTGTTGATGCTTTATCTAGGCGATATACTTTGTTGTCTCAACTTGATTGTAGAATTTTTGGACTTGAGGCAATTAAAGAACAATATGTTGCTGATGTTGATTTTAAAGATGTATTGCTGCACTGTAAAGAAGGTCATGTTTGGAACAAATTTGTGTTGAATGATTGCTTCTTGTTTAGAGCTAACCTCCTATGCATTCCAGTTGGTTCCGTTCGTCTTTTGTTGTTGCAGGAGGCGCATGAAGGTGGATTGATGGGTCATTTTGGTGCTAAGAAGACGGAGGATATTTTGGCCACACACTTCTTTTGGCCAAGGATGAGGAAAGATGTTGAGCGTTTTGTTGCACTACATGTCAAAAAGCTAAGTCTTGATTGAATCCACATGGTTTATACATGCCACTTCCTGTTCCTTCTATTCCTTGGGCGGATGTTTCTATGGACTTTGTTTTAGGACTGCCTAGGACTAAGAGGGGGAGCGATAGCATTTTTGTTGTTGTGGATCCTTTTTCTAAGATGGCACACTTTATACCTTGTCATAAAACTGATGATGCTAGTTATATTGCTAACCTCTTTTTCAAGGAAATTGTACGTTTGCATGATATGCCTTCTACTATTGTTTCAGATCGTGATGCAAAATTCTTGAGTCATTTTTGGCGCACGCTTTGGAATAAGTTGGGTACAAAGCTGCTATTTTCTACAACTTGTCATCCACAAACTGATGGACAAACTAAGGTTGTGAACCGCACTTTGGGCACTATGTTGAGAGCTATTTTGAAGAAAAATTTGAAGCAATGGGAAGAATGCTTGCCGCATGTTGTGTTTGCTGATAATCGGGCAACACATTCTACTACCAAGGTAAGTCCCTTCAAGGTAGTGTATGGTTTTGATCCTCGTACTCCACTTGATATACTTCCTCTACCTATTAATGAGAGAGTTCATGTTGATGCCAAGGAGCATGCTGAATTTAATTTACAAATGCATGAGACCATTAGACTTAGCATTGAAACAATGAATGAAAAGTATAAAATTGCTGGTAGTAAAGGTATAAAGGAAGTAAAGCTTGATGTAGGAGATTTAGTGTGGTTACTTTGGTGGTTTCTAGATGCCCATTTTATCTACCAAAAAGGGATGTTTTACATCTTAATTTGGAGGTTTGGACTAACAATTAACCCCATATTTGTATATATTTGTAGTTGTTCTGTTTTGGATGTAATCGCAGGAAACAGGTGTAAAACAGGGCAATTATGGATAAAGAGTCAAAGAGTAACGAAGAAGGGCCAAATTCGGAGCCGCGCCGATCGGCGCGACTCCGAATTTGGCCCATCGGCGCGACCCATGCGCCGATCGGCGCAGGAGGAAAATATGACTAAAACTTGATCCGGTCCAGGAAAGACGAAGGCCCAGCCCAGTATAAGTCCGAGTCGGTGGAAGTTGACCTAATCCCATCGAGTATAAAAGGAAGATAATTATCAAGAGCCAAGGCGACCAAGGGGAGACGACGATCGCGAGAACCAGTTATTAAAACTAGGGTTCCAGGATATTGGCGGCGGAGGTTCGTCAACACCGACGAGATCCACGAGAAGGGAGGTCGCGCCGATCGGCTCGGGCGCGTTCCAGCGCTATTTCTCACCCCTCTGCTATATCTAGCAGAAGGATGAGTGAGTAGTCTCATATTCTCTTCTCTGGTGTGAGGATCTGGTCATGTAACTCTCATGCTTGTTGATACTCTCTCGATGAATTTAATCTATGTGATGAACTTTATTGCACATCTATCTATCCTTTTCATTAGTGTATTGGCCAATACACTTTTGCCCATTGCATAGTGCAAGAAACCAGTGGGCAGCTAATAGCCTCTGTAGTGACAGCCAGGGTGAACGAAACCACCATGTCTTGTAGAATATTAGAGTCATCACTTGAGTTGATAAGAATAAGGTTGCATGCTAGTGAACCAATCCAAAAGAGAGAATCCTTCATTATTCTGTTGCCTCTTCAATAACATTCACCTTCCACTTTCTCACCGTCATCATTCACACCAACCAACCCATTGCAATCTGTTAGTAACCCTTTAATAGTATTAGTTCCGCTCGTTACCTGTGGATTCGATAACCTTGGAATACTCTGAGGGAAAAAGAGCTATAATTGTACACCGTCCTCTTGCGGTATATAAGTGGGTGCGTAGCTACGACCAACAAGCCCTTTTCTGGCGCCATTGCCGGGGAACAAGCCAGTTCTTTTACTATTAATATTTTACTAACATCTAATCATCTCTTTTCTAGTTGTTTTCGTTTTTGTGTTTTGTGTGAATTTTTAGGATGAGTACGACAGGACCTTCTCGGACGCTCAGGGAACTTTCTCTACCATCTCCAGACGTGCTGGTGCCTCGACCCTTAGATGAGAAGGCCACGGCCTCCTCGTATGTGTGGAACCCTATTATCATTAGCATGGCTCAAGCAAACAAATTCTTTGGAGCGAAAGAGGAGAACCCGTATACTCACTTACAAGATTTGGAGGCACTTTGCCAAACATTCCATCATGAAGGAGTGCCTCGAGATCTCTATAGGTGGCCGCTTTCCCCATTCTCTTTGTGAGAAAAAGCCAAAGAGTGGCACAAGGCAGCATCTCGAGAAGCAAAAGGTAAGTGGAGTGAGTTAGTTGGAAATTTTTGTCTCCACTATTTTCCTTTGCCAAAGGTGCAGAAGTTGAGAAGGGAAGTGGTGAACTTCTTACAAGAAGATGAAGAATCTCTCGTGGAAGCCTGAATGCATTTTCAAACGTTGTTGAAACAAGGACCTGACCTTGGCATTGATGAGAATATGTGCGCTCAGACCTTCTACATGGATGCATTTGGACGGATCAGCCGGAGGAAGTTTTCTGAGATTGACAGCCAAGGTAGGGATCGAATTGTTAGGCAAAATTGCCGAGAATGAAGCTTTGCACAAGCATTAGGAAGCATATTTAGAACCAAATCGGCAATGCTCAAAAGTTATGAAGAAGGAAGAGTCGCCAGCTGAACAGATCTTGATGTCCGAGAGCAGATCAATGATTACTTCGGGGCAATTCAAAGAAATAGAGCCCGTCGGGCTCACCTCTGTGGGTCTGATGTGTGCGCTGATCGGCGCAGCCGCGACAACAGGAGAACCGATCACCCTGACGACTCCGCTAAGTAACAAGGATTATACCAAGATAGAAACTGCGATTCTGGACAACCACCTGAAGGAATTTGAAGGAAATTTTGCTAAACCGAAGTGGGATAGAACATTGGCGAATGCTAAACCACTTGACAAATTTGAGCCGATGGACTGGATTCCCATTGATTTTTCGCAGGAATTGCTTAATATGAGAAGATCCTTCAGTCCGCAAGACACCTCCGAAGCCGGAATTGAGTATAATTTCCCAAGTAATCGCCTCAAGTCGGAAGTTTTCGATCAAGAGATTATTGGGAGAGTTTTAGGGAAGCTTTACAAGGATGATATAGAGGTTGATGGAACAGAGATGAAACAAGCAAAGAGATTGCTAGACAGTTGCTTTGAGCCATCCTCTTACGAAGGATTCTGTGGTGTGTATGTTGTAGGAGTCACTGAAGAGCAAAAAGAAGAACCATACATACCCTGTGAGATATCGGGAAAGAAATTTCTGAAAGCCTTATGTGACTTTGGCTTTCATGTCAGCTTGATGACTTACGACACATTCATGAGCATGCCTTATGGAATTCAACAGCGGCTGATGGGGACGGAACTTGAGTTGATCATGGCGGATGGTAGGAAAACCAAGCCACTGGGAGTGATCAAGAATGTCGAAATTAAGATCAGCTCAAAAACAATGTCGGTAGATTTCTTCGTTCTAGACTATAGGGAAACTGGGGGTTGAAGATATCATTCTGGGAAGGCCATTCTTAAGATTAGTACAAGCTGTTTTGGATGCTGGGAAAGGTCAAATCATGCTACACCTGGGAGAGGAAGAAGTGCAATTTCAATTTAATGATTTGTCTCATAAAGACTCTTCTTGCTATCAGGAATTCTGCCCAGAGGAAGACAAGAGGATAGGGATGGATATAGGAGACCCACTGGACCACATCATGCATGAAACTGACAAGTGTACTGCCAGCGTCGATCGGCGAACCCTTGCGCCGATCGGCTCAATCATACTGGCAGCGCCGATAGGCGCGTCCCTTGCACCGATCGGCTCAATCATACTGGCAGCGCCGATCGGCGCGTCCCTTGCACCGATCGGCTCAACCAGGAAAATCCTGATTTTGAACCTCTCGGGGAGTTGGATCCAGACGAAGCGCCATAAGTGGAACAAAAGGAACTTCCGAAGGAGCTACGCTATGAAAAAATATCTAGGAAAGAATAGAACATATCCAGTTATTATGAACAGCGCCCTAACGAAAGAAGAAACAGAGAGGCTTCTTGTTGTGCTCAAAAGGTATAAGAAGGCCATTGGTTACACATTGGATGACATCAAGGGAATCAGCCCCGCATTTTGCACGCACAAGATTAACTTGGAGGAGAATACTAAACCAGTGGTTGAAGGGATGCGAAGATTGAAGGAATCAATGAAGCCAGTGGTTAAAAAGGAGATTTTGAAGCTGCTTAATGCAGGTATGATCTACCCTGTTGCTGATAGTGAATGGATTAGTCCAGTGCATTGTGTACCCAAGAAAGGAGGGTTGACAGTAGTGCCTAACGAGAACAATGAGTTGATCCCTCAAAGGACTATAACTGGATGGAGAATGTGTATAGATTATAGAAGTTTGAACAAAGTGACGAAGAAAGATCACTATCCTCTTCTGTTCATTGATGAGATGCTTGAAAGATTAGCAAGGAATTCATACTTTTGTTATCTGGATGGATATAGTGGTTTCTTTCAAATACTGGTAAGACCAGAAGATCAGCAGAAAACTACTTTTACTTGCCCTTTTGGGACATATGCATATAGAAGGATGCCATTTGGTCTTTGCAACGTGCCTGCAACATTTCAAAGATGCATGAATGCAATATTCGCTGAATTCATAGAAGATATTATGGAGGTATTTATGGATGACTTCTCCGTACATGGTACTGATTTTGATAGCTGTTTGGAGAATTTGGAGAAGGTTTTGAAAAAGTGTGTTGAATGCGACTTAGTTCTTAATTGGAAGAAGTGTCAGTTCATGGTAATAGAAGGGATACTACTTGGTCATGTCATATCTAAAAGAGGGATAGAGGTTCATAAGGCAAAGGTATCTACAGTTGAGAAATTACCTCCCCCTACTGATCTTACAACTTTGAGGAGTTTTCTTGGACATGTCAACTTCTATCGCAGATTTGTTAAGGATTATTCGGAGATTGCTAAACCCCTGATAGAATTGTTAAAGAAAGATACAGAATTTGTTATGGATGAGGAAAGACTCTTGGCCTTCAGGAGATTAAAGGAAGCTCTATGCTCTGCATCCGTTATGCAGCCACTTGATTGGAGTCTACCGTTTGAAATTATGTGTGATGCAAGTGACTATGCAGTTGGAGCTGTTCTTGGACAACGGAAGGAAGGGTAAAGTGCATGCTATTTATTATGCTAGCAAAACTTTGAATGAGGCGCAAATAAATTATACAACAACTGAGAAGGAGATGCTAGCTGTTATATTTGCTTTTGAGAAGTTTAGATCCTACATTCTAAATTCTAAGGTGATTGTATATACTGATCATGCTGCTACAAGATACTTGGTTTCAAAGAAGGAGTCTAAGCCTCGGTTAATGCGATGGGTATTGATGCTATAAGAATTTGATTTGGAGATAAGAGATAAGAAAGGAGTAGAAAATTCTCTAGAAGATCATTTATCCCGTCTTGAATCACCATCAACTGAGCCAATAAGAGATGAAATGCGACAAGGGCAGTTATTTGCCGCATTTGATCGTAGAGAGAACTAGATGATGGATATTGTCAAAGGTTTCAAGGGACAAACTGATCTAATGAACAAGAACACAAGGAGAAGAGTTAAGAGTGAAACGAGAAAATTTATATGGGCCGACCCATACTTGTATAGGTATTACGAGGACGGAGCAGTACGAAGATGTGTACCCAAAGAAGAAAAAGCAAGCATTTTAGCAAAATGTCATTCCTCGGATTATGGGGGACATTATGGCTACTTCAGAACATAGGCAAAGGTATGGGCAAGTGGATTCTATTGGCCTACCATGCATGAAGATGCAAAAAGGTATGTTGCAACATGTGCTCAATGCCAACGAATAGGGAATGTTAACAGTAGGAATGCAATGCCTCTTAAGTACAATCTTCAAGTCGATATCTTTGATGTTTGGGGTATGGATTTGTCACAGACCCGCCTTACCACGGAGACGGTTCCATTCCAGGATCTTCCTCGGGTGGCGACACGCGCTGTGGCGCCCAATAGTACAATACATGACAGAGAAAGAAAATAATTGCAACAGGAACATAGGTGGAGAAGCAGAGTTTACATAAATCCGAAGTTATATTACAAACCGGGGTTTTGACAGAATAAAGTTGCGGAAGCGAAAAGTTCGACACTAGTTCACCAGTTCGACTATATAGCTAAGATACAATCGCCCTCTCACGGTGACACACAGGGAACATCCCGGCCTTAATAGGTGCCTTGCCCAAGCACCGTGCCGGCAAGCAAAGATCTACTCCTCCTCATCATTCGTGCACAGCTCCCATTCGATGTTCCAGCAATCGGGGCGCTGGCCTTCCCAATAAAACCTTCCTCCACAGTGGCATTCTCCGACCTGGTCATCTGAAAACCACATAGAGCTACGCCCTGAGTAACTAATTTACTCAGCAAGACTGACCCGTCAATTGGCCAACTACAGCCGACACCTAGACATGCAAAGGCTGGGGATAGGGTTTTAAATTGCCAGAAAACTCGCCTAAGAGTGGATCCCTACTTTTCAAGTTTTAGCATCAAGTTGAGTTGTCATGCAGAATAATAAATTTAGTTTGCACTAGAGCTATAACAATCATAGTTGCAATACAATCTTAATAATTTCAGACAGCAGTATTAAACCCACACAACATCTTAATGGCTTCCGGCACTGTTCCGTAGCAGCGATCGAGTGGTACTCGTTACTGTGAGGGGCAGCGACTCGAATCGATTTACATCCTGCAGGAGAAACCTGCTTGCACGACCCATACGCGCTTCCTGGAAGCCGCATGGAGCAACCTTTCGCTCACGGTACCGCAGGGTCTTCCGGGTCCAGACTCCCCCGAGAAGGGTCCCCCATCGCGATGCGCCTCATGTCGCCATCCGTGGGTGGATTGTTCCCTCCTCTCAGCCCCAGTTCCACCAAAGAAGGGAGAAGGCTATCTTCAGACCAAGCGGTAGTCGTAGCTACGTCGGTTTACTGGGCCCATATCTCCAGCATGCAAACAGTACGTTCAAACTTGATCCCATGGGCTGGACACGAGGCGTAGCCTTAGGGGGGACTCGGACGGGGCTACCTCCTTGAAGACAAACTGTCCTTCCCTTTCCACCTAGTTGCCCGTCCGGTCTTCATTGTGATTCCCTCCACCCTTTTCTTCATCCAACCCATTCCCTAGTGATAAAAATTCCTATCTACGAGTGGTCTCCATACCACTCGATAAACAGTCGTCTTACTTTAAGCGGAGCGACTATCGTCCTGAGGCTAATAATCGGGCAGAGACCTACTGCACACTAGGGTTGCAATCAACTCCTATCACTTAATGCACAGACAAACTTACATCCCTAGCTAGTGATAGAATAAAAATTTAAAATGGGGTTATGCACCGGGGCTTGCCTTGGTTCTGCTCTTGGTCAGCCACGGCACCTCCGGCTTCTTCTGGATCCTGCTCCGGTCCTGCCTCCACGTGGTTCACGGCGTGATCTATATGATGCAAGAGGGAATGCTATGAGAGAAGATTCATGGCACTTCCTCAATAAATACGTTAATGCACGCGGTTGTCAGTGGAATTAAATGGTGTGCGGCGAGGCGTTCGAAAGCATCACTCAAGAAGTGGGGCACAGGACGAGGGTACTTCGTGTATTTCCTTCATGGACTCCAGTACTTGACCGCGACGATGTCGCATCCAAGTACGGTGTGTCTGCGTGTGCCGGGGCAAAGCTGTGCAAGTGCTGCCCAGAGTTTGCAGGTGCTAAATAATTAGCATTTAGTGTGAGCAAAACCCTCGCAAGGTACAAGTACCCGTGAATAGCCCTAAAGCGGATCCATTTTATCCACGGTTAAAATTGCACTCGGGGCATAATTTATTTCGTCGACACGGTTCTGCCCTTCAAAAGGGCAGGGGTGAATAATTACAACTAGGTTACACCAGGAGAGAATTAATTGTTAAGTTTCCCTATCAAATACTATGCCAAAAGATTAATTATTACTCATTATAAGGAAAAAGGTATTTAATTAATTTCAGCTAATTAAACAGAGAATTTCTTTATGAAATTTTTCCAGGAAGACTAAAACTGGAAATCCTACCTGGAGGCCAATTTTTAATATTTTATCAGCTCTCTGTAATTAATAAAAATTCTATTATTATTTCTCCTATTTATTTTAACCCTGGTATAAAACTTACTATGCATGTGGCATTAGCATTTTTCTACAACAGTGCAAGTTCACACCAGTCCAACAAAATTTATTTTGCTACAAAATTCCCATTATTCAATTTACTATGCAATTTACCAGTTTAAACTATTACTGGAAATAAATAAATTGCGAAAATCTGATTTAATCACCGCGGGCCGCAAACAGGCAACCCACTGGGCTGGGACTCGCCCGCGGCCCAGCGGCGAGCGCGAGCGCGAGGGCGCTCGGTCGAGCGCGAGGCCAGGCCTACTGGCCTTCGCGGCCCAGCGGCCAGCAGGGCCGAGTACGCGCGCGCGCGCGCGTGCTCTCGCCGGAGCATGGCGGCGCCGGCAGGGGGGCTCGCCGCAGCTCGCTGCGGTCCCTAACTCGGGCTGGTCTAGAAAGGAGAAAAGCTCTACTCAACCCCGCGCACTCATCTAGGCTATCGGACACCGCCGGCGATGGCCGGACGCAGCCCAGCGACGGTGGCGGAAACAGAGCAGAGGTCGTCGACGGCTAGCACGGCAGGGGAAGGGCGGTAGGGCTCGGGATCCGGTCAGAGAGCTTTGCTGGAGCACGGAGAGGGAGGTCACCGAGCTTCTCCAGCAAGAGGGAGGCCGGGGGTGTGGTCTCACCGGCGAGGTGGGAGTTGCGGTGGTCGGCGGCGGCCTCGAGCGACGAACTAAGGGAAAAACATGGTCGGATTTGCCCATCTCGAGCTCAAATGCGTGCGCGAACAAGATGGGAAGCTTCTCGAGCAAGGAATCGGTCAGGGGCTCACCGTGGGTGCCGGGCGACGCGGTGGGATGGCGGTCGGAGACGGGGAGGACGAGGTCGATTCGCGGCGGCTCGATGCGGAAAGGGAAAGATGGCTTCACGTGGAGCTTGAAGACGCCGAGGCGAGGCCGTGGACGTCGACGAGCTCCTGGAAGCGGTGACGAGGCGGCAGAGGCGCGGAGCAGCTCCGGGCGGCAATGGCGTGGCGCGCGGGCGGAAGAGGGAGAGAGAGTGCGGAGTGAATGCGGGGCTCCGACAGCGCGCTGGTCGGCAAAAGGGATGTCCGAACGCGCGCGTGGGCCCGTCGATCCGCGGCAACGGCCGTTGGCCGTACGCCGGCGACCACGCGGCGCGCGACGAGCGGGGCAGCGCGGCCTCGGCCGGTTTGTGTTTTCTCTGAGTCGCTGACAGGCGGGTCCCACGGCTGTTTTTCTTTTTCCTTTTGTTTTTCCAATCCCTTCAGCCGACTGCCTTTGCAAAATTTGTTAGAATTAAACCAAATCTGCTAAAATCAGACCAAAATTATGGTAGGCTCCCCATAATGTGCTGGTTTTTACAAAAATACTAACTACCAACAGTCCCTACAGAAATTTCCTCAGAAATTTTATGAACAGAGCTGGTTTTTGACCACTCTAACAATTATTTGAGGCCTTTATTGATGGACTAAAATTCTGATAAAATTCCCAAAATTCTAATTGACCCAGACCATCAACATATAATTTTTGTAAAGGTGAGTCTTATTGAAAATTTGGGACTTGCAGTTCAAGGTCATTCAAATGGGTTTGAATCCAATTGAATTGCAAATTTGAATTCAAACTCAATTGCTTGGTGTCATGGTTTATACTGCCTAGATGACACCCTTGGGACCCTAATGACAATAGGGGTGTCACAGCCCTCCCCCCTTAAGAAAATCTCGTCCCGAGATTAAGAGAGGTGTTGAAGGTTTTTACCTAAATGGTGGTGTAGGAACTCGGGGTAGTGGCTTCGCAGGAACTCTTCAGTTTCCCAAGTAGCTTCTCTGGCGGTATGGTTGCTCCATTGGACTTTATAGAACTTCAACGTCTTCTTACGTGTCGCTCGCTCCTTCTCGTCCAATACTTTTATCGGATGCTCGGCATAAGTCAGGTCAGGTTGTAGTGGTTGGGTGCTTTCCAGTGGTATGTCCTCCGGTGTTTTCAAACACCCCTTGAGTTGGGATACGTGAAACGTGTCATGCACTCCAGCGAGTTCCACTGGCAGTTGGAGCTGGTAGGCCACTGGCCCACATCTAGCGATGATAGGGTAGGGACCAATATAACGGGGTGCTAACTTCCCGCGAATTCCAAACCGTTGAACACCCTTGGTGGGTGACACTCGGAGGTAGACCATATCGCCAACCCTGAATTCCAACGGGCGGCGCCTTTTATCTGCATAACTCTTCTGCCTGGACTTTGCCGCACGTAAGTTGGATTGGATTTCAAGTACCTTCTGTTCAGCTTGCTGCACTAGCTCCGGACCAAAGATTATCCTCTCCCCTGATTCCGACCAATTCAATGGTGTGCGACAGCGGCGCCCATAGAGGGCCTCGAATGGTGCCATCTTGATGCTTTCTTGTTGTGATTCAGCACATATGCCCTCAACATGTCTTCCAATATTTGGTTAACTCTTTCCGTTTGACCGTCGGTTTGGGGGTGGTAGGTGGAACCTCTAATCAGCCGGGTATCCAGTGTCTCGTGTAGCTTCTCCCAAAAGCGTCCCACAAATTGGGAGCCTCGATCGGACACGATAGTCTTGGGCACTCCGTGCAAACACAAGATTCGCTCAATGTAGAGTTGCGCATACTTTTGCATCTTAAACCGTGTCGGCACTAGGATAAAGTGGGCGACCTTTGTTAATCGGTCCACAATGACCCATATGGAGTCGAATTTATGTGCCGTCAGCGGGAGACCAACGATAAAATCCATGCTGATATCTTCCCATTTCCAAGCTGGAACACTCAAGGGTTGGAGTAGGCCTGCCTTCCTTAGATGATCGGCCTTGACTCTGCGGCAGGTATCACATTCTGCGACATAACGTGCTATTTCCCTTTTCATACGAGTCCACCAGTATTTGGATCTCAAATCATGGTACATTTTGTTGCTGCCCGGATGCATGGAGTATTTTGCCATGTGAGCCTCGTCCAAAATTTCCTTGCGGAGTTTCGGATCCTTAGGAACTACCAGTCGAGTCTTGAACCATAACACACCCTCGGTGTCTTCTTGAAAGCATTGTACTTTATCATCACCCTCCTTTAGCCTTCTTTTTAGATGTGCTATGCCTTCATCCTTTTTCTGAGCTGACACTATTTCTTCCCGTAAGGTAGGGATTAATGCTAAGTTGTATAGGGCTCCGTGGGGTGTTACTTGGACATAATGACCATCTTGGACTTGCGGGCTGACTAAGATATGGTAACAGTGAGCCTTGCGGCTTAGGGCATCAGCCACTACATTCGCCTTTCCCGGGTGGTAATGGACTTCCAACTCGTAATCCTTAATTAATTCCAACCAACGACACTGTCTCATGTTCAGGTGGTCTTGGGTGAAAATATACTTTAAGCTTTTGTGGTCAGTGTATATGCGAACTAAATTTCCAAGGAGGTAATGTCTCCACATTTTTAAGGCCAATACCACCGCTGCTAATTCCAGGTCATGCACGGGGTAATTCTGCTCGTGCTTCTTCAATTGCCTCGATCCATAAGCAATAACTCTTCCGCCTTGCATAAGCACACATCCCAATCCAATACCCGAAGCGTCACAATAGACATCGAACGGCTTCCCCAGGTCCGGTTGAGCTAAAACTGGGGCCGTGGTCAGGTGCTTCTTCAAGGCTTGAAAAGCGTTTTCGCAGCTCTCATCCCATATGAATTTCTTATCCTTCTTAAGCAGCTCTGTAATGGGCTTCGCGATTTTGGAGAAATTGGGAATAAAACGGCGGTAGTAGCCAGCTAATCCCAGAAAACTGCGTACATGGAATACGGTCCTCGGTGTCTTCCAGTTCCGCACATCTCTTACCTTGCTGGGATCTACCGCGATGCCTTCTTCCGAAACAATGTGGCCTAGAAACGGTACTTGCTTCAACCAAAACTCGCACTTGCTAAACTTAGCATACAGCTGGTGTTCCCTTAACCTTTGTAAGACAACACGGAGATGCTCTGCATGTTCTTCCTCCGTCTTCGAGTAGACTAGAATGTCGTCAATGAAAACCACCACAAACTTGTCCAACTCGGGCATGAACACCGAGTTCATGAGATACATGAAGTGTGCTGGTGCATTTGTCAATCCAAACGACATGACTAAATACTCGTATAGACCGTACCGGGTAGAAAAGGCGGTCTTGGGGACTTCCTCGGCACGAATTTTAATCTGATGATAACCCGACCGGAGATCAATCTTGGAGAACACCTTAGCTCCTATTAACTGGTCGAAGAGGATGTCAATACGGGGCAGTGGATATTTGTTCTTGACAGTCATCGCATTGAGGGGTCGGTAGTCTACACACAGCCTCAGGGTCTCATCTTTCTTCTTCACGAACAATGCCGGACAACCCCAAGGCGAGGAGCTTGGTCGAATGAATCCCTTATCCAGTAGCTCCTTAAGTTGCTCCTTCAACTCCGCTAGTTCTTTAGGCGCCATTTTATACGGTCTTTTGGATATGGGTGCCGTTCCTGGCTGAAGCTCAATCTTGAACTCAACATCCCGATCCGGTGGAAGTCCGGGGAGATCGTCAGGGAATACGTCCGGAAACTCCCTAACCACCGGAATATCTTTTATTTGTCCGGCTATGGTGTGGTGAACACTTGGTGCGACCAATCGGGGGGGTCGTACTCAGAAGCTTACGCTACCATGGGTGGGAGAGTTTAAGTGCACCGTGTAGGTGTCTATGTCCAGCATAGCTTTATGTTGCCTCATCCAAGGCATGCCCAAGATAACGTCAATGCTGCAACCATCTAAGACTATGCACTTAGTAGGGTAGACTTTCGATCCTAGGGTTATTGGAAGTTTGTCTACTTCATATAGAGCAGGGGTTTGCCCACCAGCTGATTTAATGGTGTATCGTGCTCTCATAAGGGTACGGGGCAGCCGGTACTTGTCAACAAAGAACCCACTGACAAAGCTATGAGATGCTCCTGAGTCAAACAGTACTAGTGCAGGGTGGTCTCGAACAGAGAACATACCAGCAAGGATGGGACTGTTTTCTGGAATCTCCTCCAGGGTAGTGTTGTTCACTCGCCCCGCACGAACTGGTCCTCGGTTGTTACGGTTGTTGTTGGCGTTGTTACTCCTTGACGGGTTCTGACCAGTGCTTTTCTTGGGGTGTGGGCACTCCCTTGAGAAATGCCCCGGGCGGCCGCAGTTGTAGCAGGGAAACGATCCGGTTTGAGGGTTTGGCCGCTGGGGTGGGCGAAATCCACCTTGACACTGTTGCGGACACGGCACCGGGGGTCGCTGCTATGCTGGCTGCGGCGGGCGCACAACAGGTGTCGGCACGGGGGCGGAGCGGTACCTTTGTCCCGACGGGGTGGTGTACACCATGCGAAACTTCTGCGGGGGCCCATTGGGTGGCCCCATGGCACTTGCGGAGCGCTTCTGTTCTACCATCACCCTGCGATATCCGTCCTCCGCGACGATCGCGTTATTGACAAACTCGGTGAATATGCCTCCCATGTTAAGGTTGAGGCGGTCCTGTAGCTCAGCACTTAGCCCCTCCAAGAAACGGTCCTTACGCTTGGCGGGGGTGTCCACTTGCTCCGGGGCGTACAATGCCAACCGGTTGAACTCTTCGCAGTATTCCTCGACACTGCGACTGCCCTGCTTCAGCACGGCGAATTCGCGCGCCTTCCTACGGACAAGCCCCGCAGGGATGTAGTGAGCGCGGAACGCATCCTTGAACTCGTCCCACGTAATCTGTCGGTAGGTTCCCATAGAAGCGACATGGTTGGCCCACCATGCCCCAGCCGCACCATGCAGTTGCTGCACGGCGAACAGTGTCTTCTGCATCGACGTGCAGTTCAGGAGTCCAAATTTAGACTCGAGCATGCGAAGGAAGTTCTCCGCCTCCATGGGCTCGGTGGTTGAGCTGAACATGGGCGGCCTAGTGGCGAGGAAGTCGGAGTAGGAGCTGTTCTGCGGCGCTCCATCATGGTGGCCCCTAGCATTACGAGTCGCTAGGTTTTGCTGTCCCACTTCCCGCATGAACTCTGCCTGCTGATGCTGGCTCTCCATCATCGATGCGAAAAACTGCGCCATCATCTGCATGGGGTTAGATGGCGGCGGCGGTGGTGGAGTTCCTAGCGGTGAGTCAGTCTCTCTGGCCCTGGAACCTTCGGGCTGCTCGCCATGCAGCTCATTGGTGTTACGGGTGCGCACCATTCTGAAATGCAAAAAAAATTAGGGGTCCAATTAGTCTCTTATCCAATCATGAGCATTATAGGTTACCAAAGCTAATAATACAGCACAAGGGACAGCAATGGGGTAAACAACATAATCTCGATAAAGCTGAAGTTTCCAAGTTAACATACTCCTAGCACAAGTCAACAGTTTCACCCTACATAAACTCGGAATATGTGACTGTCGAGTCTGCAAAAGCCAATCACGCGGGTGATCCCCAAAATACAACAACCACGCGTGGAGTGCCCCAAAAGCTATCCATCTACCAAGCCATACAAGCACGACCTAGTCGCATCTACTACTACTGCCAAACCTGAACACCAGCGGTGCCAGAGGGCCCTGGTCGGTCTGTGCTGGTCGGAGCGAGTGGCTCGTAGTCCACGTCGGACTCTTCGCCCGCATCCTCCTCGGGCTCCTCCTCTGCGGGTGGTGCCTGCGGTGCAGCAACTGCGTCCAACTGAGCCTGAAGGTCCTGGTTCTCATGGATCAGCGTCTCCAGATCCTCCCCCATAAGGTCCATCTCCTGCTGGGCACTCGCCAGCTGCTGCTGCAAGTGCTCGTTATGGTTCGCCCGCTGCTGCATAATTATACCTCGTCTGTCCACCTCCTGTGTGAGAGTGTCCCGCTGCTCAGTGATCTCCGTCACGCGAGTCTCACTCGCCTCAAGAGCAGTGGTCAACCGCTGAATCTCTCTCTGCTGCGCATCGACCTGTGTCTGCAGGTCGTTCCTCTGCAGCCACACCAGCTCAGCATCCGCAGCAAGACAATTCTGTAGCGGCTAGACTCCTCGTCCAAGTTGAGGAGATACTCGGAGTAGTGAGCTACGCGGTGGTACCCCGCGTGGTACTCCGGGTAGTCGTCACGAGAGACGCGTCTCACGCGCCTCTGCCACACTGGGTCAGCCTGGTGCCAGATGGGGATCATCTCGAACGGCGTCCCCGAGAGCGCTGCTACGTTACGCCCACAGAAGTGAGTGAGAGCCTGGTGAGTGTTGACTTTTGCTAAGCCATATTAATAAATCATTCCCGGCACGGGGCCAGAAACGGTTCACTAATATGTCCCAGAGTCAAGTAGGTAAAATCCGCAAGCGCACGGAGAATACCGCTGTAGCATTTCACCCGGAAGTATTCAGGGTATCGTATTTGTTTATCCCAAAGGAAGGTTATGATCAAGAAGCATTACTAACATATAAGATCATGTTAACAATTAGCAAGGATATCTAACCAAGACAGGCGGGTACATGATAATAACTGGGTAGTGTGACACACACAGAAGATTCCTACTAAATAAATAAAGTCTAGTGGAGGAAAGACTAGGCTAAGCTACTCCTACTATACATTCCTACACAGTTGCATAGCCTAAGTAGAATACATACAGACCCACACTCAGGTTCAGCAGTCAATAGTATAGCACTTCAGGCACGGACTTACCCCTGCATCCACAGGCGACTTCCGCCAAGAGCCTACGCACTAGCCTAGCGGGGAGGATTTCAAAGGACGGACAGGGCTGTCACCACCTGCCGCCTACCTCAACGAACCAGTAGACTAACGAATAATTGATGCAAATCAATCACCCAAGTACCATACTTGCATGACCAAAGAGCACTCTGCCCCTCCGCGATTACTATTAACGAGGCAGAGTTACCGTACGAATACGATCACCAAACCCATGCTATACTTTATCAGCTAAAACTAAGCATAGAGACTATAACATATAAACTAGACTATAGTGATGGTATATAACTAGCATGACAATAGTAGTATAATAAATATAAACTACTATCACACAAGTAGACTATACTATCACATATATGGATCACAAAATCAAACAAGAAACTCATGACCCAAGCACAACTATATAGAAAATAGATATATATTAATAAGAGCAAAGTCTTACAAAAGGGAAAAGATACAAGAGCCATACCAATTCCAAGTGAAGACTTGGGACTAGAGAGCTCTAGACTCAGCCTAACTCCACTAAAACTCCAAGAACTACTATTAGCAAGAGAGAAATGCTTCTTGTGGTGTGTGTTGAATGTGAAGGCACACCCTCCTATTTATAGCCTCAATAGGTCGGCAAGGGAGCATAACCGCCACGGAAGGCATCTCAAACCGTTATCAGGAGTCACGGAGGAGCCAACACGTGGAAGCCCAGGCGGAGAGGGCGCCCGGCTGGGTCGGCCGACCTGACCAGGTCGGCCGACCTGGGGGTGGCCCCTCCTGGCCTGTGCTTTCTCCAGGTGGCTGTCCTGTGGGCCCTGACGTTGGTTTGCGCGGTATTGCAGGGAGTTACGTCGGTTAAGTGCTGACAATGGGCCCTTCAATCCGTGTGACGTCCATGTGGCGCTCTCTGATTGGTCGAAAGTGTGTTTTCTTGCCTTTTGAGGTGTTTCCTTCACATTTCCTCCTGCATGCACAAAGTTCTCCAAGTACAAGTGGAACTATATTATTGTGCTAAAGCATGCATGTATGAAATGCCAAATTCTCCTTTATTTGAGTATAGTTGACGGTTGAAAATGGTACTTAACAGCCGTCAACAAACTCCCCCAAGCTTACCCTTTGCTCGTCCCGAAGCAAAGATAAACTTAAGTTGTTGATCAGGAGTTGCTACAATGTCCTACTCCTCAATAATACTATGCGCACAACAAAGTACTCTTCCTAGAATTCAATATATCGGCGCATAACTTACCCATTTACCTCGATCCATGGGGCTTTTACACCTCATTGTCTTGGGCGGTTGAGAGATAGAACAATTGCAGGGCACCAATCACTTGCTCTAGATTCCGCTATGTTATTCCGGAGGTTTTCAAAAGATTTTGAAAATAAAAACCAAGTTCCTCAAATGATTCTCTCGGATCACTCAATATGTGTATGATTCCTCACCAAGGCAAAGTGTTGCCTATAATCACCTACTTCTAAATAAGGCTTTATGTGGAGCTCAAGGTAGGGATATATGAGGCACTCATGTTCACATAATATTGCTATGTCAAAAGACCGGATCCAAGAAAAACATCAATTCAAACAATCTTGATCAAGATGTGCAAGTGTGTGGGAGAACGGAGGAATGGTGGATGGGAAGAAATAACTCCTTTTTGAATTTTCCTTCTCTCTTTTGGAGTTTCTAGGCTATGGCTATCTTTTGCTTGCTCTCTTTTTTGAGCATTTTTTTTTTTTTTTTTTATAGCCATAGTCCTAGTTTGCAATGAATACTTTGAGAGAGGAATTTTGCAATGGATATATGGAGTGTTTCTTTGGATAGATGGATGGATAGTGGCTTTCTTCCGGTGTAGAAGAATAGCTCACGGTGGATATGGTGGATATGGTGGATGCTATCTTCTTGATTTAGAAGGATAGCTCATGGCGGTGGATGTGTGTACATGATCTTGATCAAGAAAGCATGAAAAGAGTTCTACTAGGGTCACAACAATTTTGACTAAGCTCAATGTGAAACAAGCAGCATATGTGTAAAGGTTTTCAAATGTAAACACTACATATGGCTGTGGTGGGAATTTCATCATTGAGAAACTTATCAATTTGTCATTTTGAAAAATAAAACTCCGGAATTCAAGCTTTACGTTGAGCAAGATCATAGCAGCCCTATCTATCATATCATACCTCTCAACAACTTAGAACTAGAGAATGCATATGCTACCCACAAGATTCAAGTTCAAGGCAAGATTTACCAACAAACCTAACTCTTGAGAGAGTACTAAGTTGTAAACTAGCATTAGAGAGGAATAAAGGACAGAGCAACTATTCATCATCTCAACATAGGAAAATTATACACATTCATACCGCGCATGAAAAAGGGAGATATTTTTGTTCTTTTTATGTTTTGCAAATTTTTATGGATTTTCAGATTTAGCAAATGCAAGAAATAAAGGGAAGGGGAAAGATACAAGTTACCGTGAGAAGGGGGGTCCTCCCCCAAGCTTGTTCTTGCTCATATCTTCTGGTTCGGGTCGTAGCCTTGGGAGCGGAAGAAGGCATCCCAATTGCTCTGATTCTGAACCATCATCGCGTTCAGCTGGCGGAATTGGTTGTCGCTGAAATTCTGCCATTGCTGGGTGTCGGCGACATGTTGCGTGAGAGTTTGTTGCATGCTCTCGGTGCGCAAATCAATGTCGTTCACCCTCCTTGTCAACTCGGCCATCCCATAGTTGAGTTCACGGAACCCACGGGATGAGAATGACCGAGTGGCAAAGGATGGCGGTCCGCTTGAACTTGATGACTTCTGCATGGGGTAATCGTACTGAGATTCCCATGCTCCGGCCTGCCATGTTGATGCACCCGCCTCGTCCTGTGGCGGGGGCTGCTCCCATACCGGATCTCCGGTCGGAGTGTGAAACTCCGGTGTAGGCTCCATATGCCTACGGGAACGTGTCGGTCGCCCTGAAACACTATGCCTGCGAACTTCTCCCACTGGCTCAAGTGGGAGGGTTAGTGCCCGACAGTGATACAAACGAAGACCCGGGTTAGGTAACGGGAATTCATTTGTATACCCGGAAAAGTGATAGATCAAGGTATTATTTGGACCATGTTTCAAAGTATGTCCTTGCACAAAATAGTCCTCGCCTAGAAATTCTCTATCTACCGTCAAATATTCAACATGAACATTCTCAAGCAGACCACACTTCTGCGCAATGCGAGTAACTAAAGAGGTGCACTCAATTGGTCCTGTCAACTTTATATTGTCTAACCATTGATCAATCATGCATTCCGCGGGTGACACCCTAATTTTCTTAACCATGGCATAAAGTATTTTCAATTCATCTTGCCGGACAACCCTAATGTCACCTCGAGGAAACAAGGTCATAGCCAACCACACATGCATAAATCTAAGTGTAGGATTATGGATGGCACTTGTTCTAGGCTTGGGACCCCACTCGTTTCCGGAAATCTTTTTCCAAAAACTTTCTTTATGGAACCCCTTTAGCGCTTTATCTAAGTCTAGCCTACATTTAGGATTTAGACCTAGCATAGCATGAAGATCACCCCATGTGACCAAGCGCTCTTGCCCAAACAAGCGAAAAGAAATGCCTTCATCATACTTTCTAAGGGTGTATAAAAACTGCATAGTAAGCAAATGAGAACCCGGCTCATCTACTTCTACGAAATTTAGCCAACCCATAGTGCGAAAAATAGAGGCAAATTCTTCTCTCATACCTATTTTCTCGAGGAAGTCCGGATCGAAGCGTCGGGTGTGGGCGAATGGCCGTTCTCTCATGAGCGCGATGGCTTGGCCCTCGCGGTCGTCCTTGATGTCGAGATGCTCCTCGGTGATGAGCAAGGCCGGCCTTTCCTCCGGAATTTCAGCTTCGGGGTCACCATGCCCCGGCTTGGTGTGAGCTCGACGGAGGATGCTTGACTCGTGCTTGCACGAGTGCTTTTTCTCCGCTTGATTCCGGCGACTTGCTTCATTCGTTTGAACATGGCTGCACACAGGAACAAACACAAGACAAGAACAAAAAACAAGATCGAACAAGTGTTCGGGTGAGCGTTAGTGAAAACGACAAACCCGAGCTTCTCCGAAATTGGTTTTCTTTTCACAACAACTTGCAAATGCACTAAAACAGAGGGGAAATATTTTTTTGGGTTTTTGGGGCTGTAGTAAAGTTGAAGAACACGAAATTTTGGGAGAGCAACAAGTGAGCAAAAGAGGGGAGTGAAAGATGAGCTTGGAATGGTGAAGCTCCCCCTCCTGGGCGGTTTTTATAGCCAAGGAAGCAAGATGGCCGTTAGCAAGAGACAGAGCAACGGCCATATAGCCGTTGGGAGAAAGGAGCACAGGAAAAAGTGGGGCCAGGGGGTCGGCCGACCTCACCAGGTCGGCCGACCTGGCAGGTGGGCCTCCTGGCAGCCCCCTTTTTCCTATGTGTTCCCCAACGGCTAGGGGATTTGTCCCCTGCTGCCTTTTTGCTCAAAAAGCTCGACAAAAAATCTTTTCAAAATGGAAAGCCCAAAAACCTATTTTCTAAATTTTCAAAAATGCAAATGAGTTTTGAAAAATTCAAGGTGACTGGAAAAATTCAAAAATGCAGAAATGCAGTGGTCGGGAAAAATCAAAATGTGGTGGAAAGCAAATATGCAATTAAAAGAGCAAATATGGATAACTACCGGTTTAACCTCCCGGCGAGGACTCACCTTTTAAAGTCCGACGAGCGGGACTTTTCTCCGGCGTTCAGCTCGATGAAGCGTTGTCCGGTCCCGGAGATGAAGACACGGATGATGCTTCTTGTTTCGTTCGCCACACCTTCTTGGTCTTTGTTGCGGTCGGTGGCTTCTCGGGCTTCGGAGGCTGCGGTTTTGCAGGCTTCACAGCCTGTTTCTTTGCAGACCTCGGAGGTTGCTGCCCTGTGGACTTCGGAGGCTGTTGCTTAATGTGTGACCTTTGCCTCCTTGCCTTCATCAGTTGTTGCTGTGCAACCTTCTCCTTCTCAAGGAAGTTCTTCATGAATGTGATGAGGCTGTCCTTCTTTTTGAACGTGTTGCAAATCTCCAGGAATTGCTGGAGATGAGCACTAGCGTCCTCATTGGCTTTCCCACAGAATGGGCTAGCCTGCACCATGGTGATGAGACCGGTCTTGATCTCGAAGTTCGCATCTCCCACATTGCCAGCTGGTCCCGTAGGGATGTTGGCAGCGGAGGGAGCGGAGAACTCGCGGAGGGTCTTGTCGGCCATTTGCTCAGAGCTTGATGGTGCGGGAATGACAGGTTCGATTGGCCGAGTCTCCTTACGAGGAGGGGTGAGCCTAGCTCGTGTCCTTCTCAAGAGTGACTCAGGATCTTCAGTGAAGTTTGTCGGCAAGTCGAAACCAGTCATACACTACCCTGTTTTCATACAAAATGTAGAAAACAAAGCAAGGTTAGCCTGCCTAGGAGATAGCCTTAATAATTGCAACACTACTATATACATTAGTAATTTTTTCTTAGATCATACGCCTTTCCCCGGCAACGGCGCCAGAAATGCTTGTTGACTTTTGCTAAGCCATATTAATAAATCATTCCCGGCACGGGGCCAGAAACGGTTCACTAATATGTCCCAGAGTCAAGTAGGTAAAATCCGCAAGCGCACGGAGAATACCGCTGTAGCATTTCACCCGGAAGTATTCAGGGTATCGTATTTGTTTATCCCAAAGGAAGGTTATGATCAAGAAGCATTACTAACATATAAGATCATGTTAACAATTAGCAAGGATATCTAACCAAGACAGGTGGGTACATGATAATAACTGGGTAGTGTGACACACACAGAAGATTCCTACTAAATAAATAAAGTCTAGTGGAGGAAAGACTAGGCTAAGCTACTCCTACTATACATTCCTATACAGTTGCATAGCCTAAGTAGAATACATACAGACCCACACTCAGGTTCAGCAGTCAATAGTATAGCACTTCAGGCACGGACTTACCCCTGCATCCACAGGCGACTTCCGCCAAGAGCCTACGCACTAGCCTAGCGGGGAGGATTTCAAAGGACGGACAGGGCTGTCACCACCTGCCGCCTACCTCAACGAACCAGTAGACTAACGAATAATTGATGCAAATCAATCACCCAAGTACCATACTTGCATGACCAAAGAGCACTCTGCCCCTCCGCGATTACTATTAACGAGGCAGAGTTACCGTACGAATACGATCACCAAACCCATGCTATACTTTATCAGCTAAAACTAAGCATAGAGACTATAACATATAAACTAGACTATAGTGATGGTATATAACTAGCATGACAATAGTAGTATAATAAATATAAACTACTATCACACAAGTAGACTATACTATCACATATATGGATCACAAAATCAAACAAGAAACTCATGACCCAAGCACAACTATATAGAAAATAGATATATATTAATAAGAGCAAAGTCTTACAAAAGGGAAAAGATACAAGAGCCATACCAATTCCAAGTGAAGACTTGGGACTAGAGAGCTCTAGACTCAGCCTAACTCCACTAAAACTCCAAGAACTACTATTAGCAAGAGAGAAATGCTTCTTGTGGTGTGTGTTGAATGTGAAGGCACACCCTCCTATTTATAGCCTCAATAGGTCGGCAAGGGAGCGTAACCGCCACGGAAGGCATCTCAAACCGTTATCAGGAGTCACGGAGGAGCCAACACGTGGAAGCCCAGGCGGAGAGGGCGCCCGGCTGGGTCGGCCGACCTGACCAGGTCGGCCGACCTGGGGGTGGCCCCTCCTGGCCTGTGCTTTCTCCAGGTGGCTGTCCTGTGGGCCCTGACGTTGGTTTGCGCGGTATTGCAGGGAGTTACGTCGGTTAAGTGCTGACAATGGGCCCTTCAATCCGTGTGACGTCCATGTGGCGCTCTCTGATTGGTCGAAAGTGTGTTTTCTTGCCTTTTGAGGTGTTTCCTTCACATTTCCTCCTGCATGCACAAAGTTCTCCAAGTACAAGTGGAACTATATTATTGTGCTAAAGCATGCATGTATGAAATGCCAAATTCTCCTTTATTTGAGTATAGTTGACGGTTGAAAATGGTACTTAACAGCCGTCAACAGTGAGCGACCCTCTCCAGGCCCTCCCGGAGGCTCCCAGCCGTGACGGTGCTCTCCATACCCGCCAAGTCGGGGTTGCGCGGGTGTGGGGAGACACTGAGATGCACCTCTGCAAAAGGCACACCGTGGTGGCGGGTCTCACGCCCGCGGTACGAAGGCTGCTCCTCGTAGCCCAGGGCGCGTAGCATTTCCCACAAAAGGGTGGGAAAGCCACGGTGGTGTAGACCGGTGGTATAGCGCCACCCATCGTGCTGGAACAGCTCAAACCCGTGCTCGTCCATCTGGAACACAAACCTCAAAAAGTGAGTACTCGTCCCTGACGCAGAGGGTGCAGGCCAAAATAAAACAGTTTGAAGCAGTGAGTAAAATACAGGCTCTAGCCCAAAACTAACGTGATAGGATCCTTAACCACTTCCCCGAAAACACAGCTACAGCCCTAGGGTGAGCGGAACAAGGATTCACGGATTTAGCGCAATAGGCACACCACTTGAAATTTGTAATAGCCCGATTTCGACGTGCTGACTCGGACGACCAAGTTGGTGGTGTCCGATGATTCTTAAACCAACGTTCCGGCTAGAGTCAGAAAGTTCGTTTAAGAGTTCAAAAGTCACAAGCGAGGAGGTAACGATTCGTACGGAAGACATACTGCTAGAACTTCGGTTTCTTGTTAACGTTGCGACGCCTTTTTAACATTTTCAAATATGCAAATGCTTTCGGTCTACCCATCCTTACCAAATAAAAAGTTGGTCACGAATAGGACCATTCGTGTAGTCGGTGGCAGACGATCTCTCAAGTTAGTCGTATACTACCCGTTTCTTACGAGAATCGTGGTTAGCGTACCTGCAGAAGATTCATTCCAGGAACATTACATCAAATCAAAAGAAACAAGCCGAAAATAATCCCTTATTATTGTCCTAGGGCAGGACACTGATGTTTTACGCAGTCAGCCCGCGTTCACACCATTGTGCTAGCTTCCCATGTTACAGTCCACTGGGCGGGACACATACCTGCGTTGACGATGCCGTAGGTACAGTATTTAAGCAAACAACCTCCTACAGTTAGCCTTGCCACCTGAATCATAACTTATCCATAACCTATTGGGCACGTCCTCATACGTTCGTTACGGGGTTTTCAAAAATATGTCTTTGAATATTGTACTATTCCCGAGATAGCTCTGATACCACGCTGTCACAGACCCGCCTTACCACGGAGACGGTTCCGTTCCAGGATCTTCCTCGGGTGGCGACACACGCTGTGGCGCCCAATAGTACAATACATGACAGAGAAAGAAAATAATTGCAACAGGAACATAGGTGGAGAAGCAGAGTTTACATAAATCCGAAGTTATATTACAAACCGGGGTTTTGACAGAATAAAGTTGCGGAAGCGAAAAGTTCGACACTGGTTCACCAGTTCGACTATATAGCTAAGATACAATCGCCCTCTCACGGTGACACACAGGGAACATCCCGGCCTTAATAGGTGCCTTGCCCAAGCACCGTGCCGGCAAGCAAAGATTTACTCCTCCTCATCATTCGTGCACAGCTCCCATTCGATGTTCCAGCAATCGGGGCGCTGGCCTTCCCAATGAAACCTTCCTCCACAGTGGCATTCTCCGACCTGGTCATCTGAAAACCACATAGAGCTACGCCCTGAGTAACTAATTTACTCAGCAAGACTGACCCGTCAATTGGCCAACTACAGCCGACACCTAGACATGCAAAGGCTGGGGATAGGGTTTTAAATTGCCAGAAAACTCGCCTAAGAGTGGATCCCTACTTTTCAAGTTTTAGCATCAAGTTGAGTTGTCATGTAGAATAATAAATTTAGTTTGCACTAGAGCTATAACAATCATAGTTGCAATACAATCTTAATAATTTCAGACAGCAGTATTAAACCCACACAACATCTTAATGGCTTCCGGCACTGTTCCGTAGCAGCGATCGAGTGGTACTCGTTACTGTGAGGGGCAGCGACTCGAATCGATTTACATCCTGCAGGAGAAACCTGCTTGCACGACCCATACGCGCTTCCTGGAAGCCGCATGGAGCAACCTTTCGCTCACGGTACCGCAGGGTCTTCCGGGTCCAGACTCCCCCGAGAAGGGTCCCCCATCGCGATGCGCCTCATGCCGCCATCCGTGGGTGGATTGTTCCCTCCTCTCAGCCCCAGTTCCACCAAAGAAGGGAGAAGGCTATCTTTAGACCAAGCGGTAGTCGTAGCTACGTCGGTTTACTGGGCCCATATCTCCAGCATGCAAACAGTACGTTCAAACTTGATCCCATGGGCCGGACACGAGGCGTAGCCTTAGGGGGGACTCGGACGGGGCTACCTCCTTGAAGACAAACTGTCCTTCCCTTTCCACCTAGTTGCCCGTCCGGTCTTCATTGTGATTCCCTCCACCCTTTTCTTCATCCAACCCATTCCCTAGTGATAAAAATTCCTATCTAGGAGTGGTCTCCATACCACTCGATAAATAGTCGTCTTACTTTAAGCGGAGCGACTATCGTCCTGAGGCTAATAATCGGGCAGAGACCTACTGCACACTAGGGTTGCAATCAACTCCTATCACTTAATGCACAGACAAACTTACATCCCTAGCTAGTGATAGAATAAAAATTTAAAACGGGGTTATGCACCGGGGCTTGCCTTGGTTCTGCTCTTGGTCAGCCACGGCACCTCCGGCTTCTTCTGGATCCTGCTCCGGTCCTGCCTCCACGTGGTGCACGACGTGATCTATATGATGCAAGAGGGAATGCTATGAGAGAAGATTCATGGCACTTCCTCAATAAATACGTTAATGCACGCGGTTGTCAGTGGAATTAAACGGTGTGCGGCGAGGCGTTCGAAAGCATCACTCAAGAAGTGGGGCACAGGACGAGGGTACTCCGTGTATTTCCTTCATGGACTCCAGTACTTGACCGCGACGATGTCGCATCCAAGTACGGTGTGTCTGCGTGTGCCGGGGCAAAGCTGTGCAAGTGCTGCCCAGAGTTTGCAGGTGCTAAATAATTAGCATTTAGTGTGAGCAAAACCCTCGCAAGGTACAAGTACCCGTGAATAGCCCTAAAGCGGATGCATTTTATCCACGGTTAAAATTGCACTCGGGGCATAATTTATTTCGTCGACACGGTTCTGCCCTTCAAAAGGGCAGGGGTGAATAATTACAACTAGGTTACACCAGGAGAGAATTAATTGTTAAGTTTCCCTATCAAATACTAAGCCAAAAGATTAATTATTACTCATTATAAGGAAAAAGATATTTAATTAATTTCAGCTAATTAAACAGAGAATTTCTTTATGAAATTTTTCCAGGAAGACTAAAACTGGAAATCCTACCTGGAGGCCAATTTTTAATATTTTATCAGCTCTCTGTAATTAATAAAAATTCTATTAGTGTTTCTCCTATTTATTTTAACCCTGGTATAAAAATTACTATGCATGTGGCATTAGCATTTTTCTACAACAGTGCAAGTTCACACCAGTCCAACAAAATTTATTTTGCTACAAAATTCCCATTATTCAACTTACTATGCAATTTACCAGTTTAAACTATTACTGGAAATAAATAAATTGCGAAAATCTGATTTAATCACCGCGGGCCGCAAACAGGCAGCCCACTGGGCTGGGACTCGCCCGCGGCCCAGCGGCGAGCGCGAGCGCGAGGGCGCTCGGCCGAGCGTGAGGCCAGGCCTACTGGCCTTCGCGGCCCAGCGGCCAGCGGGGCCGAGTACGCGCGCGCGCGCGCGTGCTCTCGCCGGAGCACGGCGGCGCCGGCAGGGGGGCTCGCCGCAGCTCGCTGCGGTCCCTAACTCGGGCTGGTCTAGAAAGGAGAAAAGCTCTACTCAACCCCGCGCACTCATCTAGGCTATCGGACACCGCCGGCGATGGCCGGACGCAGCCCAGCGACGGTGGCGGAAACAGAGCAGAGGTCGTCGACGGCTAGCACGGCAGGGGAAGGGCGGTAGGGCTCAGGATCCGGTCGGAGAGCTTTGCTGGAGCACGGAGAGGGAGGTCACCGAGCTTCTCCGGCAAGAGGGAGGCCGGGGGTGTGGTCTCACTGGCGAGGTGGGAGTTGCGGTGGTCGACGGTGGCCTCGAGCGACGAACTAAGGGAAAAACGTGGTCGGATTTGCCCATCCCGAGCTCAAACGCGTGCGCGAACAAGATGGGAAGCTCCTCGAGCAAGGAATCGGTCAGGGGCTCACCGTGGGTGCCGGGCGACGCGGTGGGACGGCGGTCGGAGACGGGGAGGACGAGGTCGATTCGCGGCGGCTCGATGCGGAAAGGAAAAGATGGCTTCACGTGGAGCTTGAAGACGCCGAGGCGAGGCCGTGGACGTCGACGAGCTCCTGGAAGCGGTGACGAGGCGGCAGAGGCGCGGAGCAGCTCCGGGCGGCAATGGCGCGGCGCGCGGGCGGAAGAGGGAGAGAGAGTGCGGAGTGAATGCGGGGCTCCGACAGCGCGCTGGTCGGCAAAAGGGATGTCCGAACGCGCGCGTGGGCCCGTCGATCCGCGGCAACGGCCGTTGGCCGTACGCCGGCGACCACGCGGCGCGCGACGGTCGGGGCAGCGCGGCCTCGGCAGTTTGTATTTTCTCTGAGTCGCTGACAGGCGGGTCCCACGGCTGTTTTTCTTTTTCCTTTTCTTTTTCCAATCCCTTCAGCCGACTGCCTTTGCAAAATTTGTTAGAATTAAACCAGATCTGCTAAAATCAGACCAAAATTATGGTAGGCTCCCCATAATGTGCTGGTTTTTACAAAAATACTAACTACCAACAGTCCCTACAGAAATTGCCTCAGAAATTTTATGAACAGAGCTGGTTTTTGACCACTATAACAATTATTTGAGGCCTTTATTGATGGAGTAAAATTCTGATAAAATTCCCAAAATTCTAATTGACCCAGACCATCAACATATAATTTTTGCAAAGGTGAGTCTTATTGAAAATTTGGGACTTGCAGTTCAAGGTCATTCAAATGGGTTTGAATTCAATTGAATTGCAAATTTGAATTCAAACTCAATTGCTTGGTGTCATGGTTTATACTGCCTAGATGACACCCTTGGGACCCTAATAACAATAGGGGTGTCACAGGATTTTATGGGACCCTTTGTGAATTCTCATGGTTTCGAGTATATATTGGTCGTCGTTGATTATGTCTCCAAGTGGGTTGAAGCAATGACATGCAAGGCTAACACTACAAGAGAATCAAGGAGTATACTTCAGGAGTAGATATTTCCTAGGTACGGGGTACCGAGGATAAAAATTACAGATGGAGGATCTCATTTTATAGGACGAGAATGTGCTAGTTTTTTAACCAAATCTGGAGTTGAACATAGAATTAGAACAGCCTACCATCCCCACACAAATGGACAAGCAGAAACTTCAAATAAGCAATTAAAGGGAATTCTGCAGAAGATTGTTACGAAGGAAGGAAAAGATTGGGCCACGAAGCTTAATGGAGCGTTATGGGCATATAGGACGACATTCAAGACACCAATTGGTATGATACCGTATCAATTCGTTTATGGGAAATCGTGTCACCTACCGGTGGCATTGGAACATTAGGCTTATTGGGCTATAAAAGAGATGAATTTGGATCTTGATGCTGCCGGCATGAAAAGGAAGATACAAATAAGTGAATTGGAAGAGATGAGATTGCGTGCATATGAAAATGCAGCCATATACAAGGAGAAAACAAAGAAGTGGTACGATAAGAAGCTTTTGAAGAAAGAGTTCAAGGAAGGAGATCGGGTGCTCCTATTTAATTCATGATTCAGATTATTTGATAAAGGCAAACTACGAAGCAAATGGGAGGGACCTTATCTTGTGAATACGGTGTTACCTTCGGGAGTGGTAATCATAATGGATGGCAAGAGAAACAAGTACACGGTGAACGGACAACGTCTAAAGGTATACCTAGAACCCCACACATTTTAATTGAAATCTTTTGATGTGTATTTCACTGCTTAATATCCCATGTGGTCGAGCTTAACGACGTAAAACAAAAGCTTGTATGTATTTTAATTTCTGTAGTTTTTCTTTTTTGGCAATTTAGTGTACAGCGGAATCCTTTTTGTTTTGAGTCAGTTTTGGACCTTGCCTTTTTAAGACTCGTTAAATTCCATGAATAAGAGAAAGAGTACTAGTCTAATTGGAAATCAAGGGATATAAATATGAGGTGACAGCAAATCCACGGATCAACTCGTATTACATCATTCGTAGAACAAACCCTAAGAGCAGAAGCGATGGAATGCGGTGCATCAGGCAGAAACCAAGGCGGCGCCAATCGGCGCGACCTCTGCGCCGACCGGCGCGACTCTAGAGCCAATCGGCTCGGCGGCGGATTTCCTCAGCCCGCTACAAATTGGCCCTAGGAAGAAGTCGACGAAGTGTTGACGCCAACACGAGATGATCCCCTCGTCTGGTCATATCTATGGAAGAAATTCATGAAGAAAAGCAAAGCTGACGCGTGGAACGCCGACAAGGTGAAGATGGACAATGAACTTCGGCAGATGATGAAAAGAGTATTGGTGCGCAAAGGAAAATCTGTAGCACCTATTGAAAGTGAATTACTTTCTCAAAGGTATACCATGGAAAGTTTTCTTGATCTTGCTATGCCCTTGTCGTATGAGGATTTCTTATCTTTTGAAAGATCATTGACTAAGCAAGAGAAGGAAGAGCTAGATGAAAAGAGCGCCCTCACAACTCATAGCTGCCGACTTTATGGTGAACATGACATTGCCGCCAAGTATGAACTCAAGCTGTGTGAGGAAATCGAAGAAGCTATGTACAAGAAGGATGCGGAGACGGATCTTCAAGCTAGAAGGGATGAATCCTTTCTCAAGGTTCTTACCAATTAGGAAAGTTTTTAAGAAAATAAGATTCATAGGAACAGTTGTATTAAGGGTTGCAAGTGTTTCTTTTGTGCTAAAGATCTTCAACGCAAGGTGGAACTCCAATTGGCAGAAGATCCAGCTTTCATACCTAGAGATTTAATATATGATGATGGCTGTCGCGCAGTTCCTGTGAGTATATGATGGAAGAACACTGGAGCAGAATAAGGTGATCTGTGAGCGTAATCTAGAGCAGTTACATGAGTATATGAAGGAAGCTACTCGCTGCGCCGATCGGCGCGACATTGGAGCCGATCGGCACGATCTGAAGATGGTTGAATTTATTGATCTGACGGCTCTGGCAAGTGAAGACGAAGAAACTGCTGCAAGGAAGTACAAGATTACACCAGAGGTTCGTAGATCCGCTAGATTATCGGGTAAGCCAATTCAGAATTATTCCGAATGGGATAGCGACTATACGTCATACTATTTGGAAACTTTGGAAAGCGGTGATCTTAGTATGCCTGGAGATTTTAGTGATGATTTTGATATGCAACAAAGCTTTGGTAGTCCTAAGTTCGAAAATCAGGAAACACTTATAGAATGCAAGAATGACAGGGCAGCAGGAACTTCAACAAGAGTTAATGGTAATACAGAGGGAAGTGGAGGAAGTCGCAATGATGGAAGAACACCATTGTGCCGATCGGCTCAGCCTATGCGCCGATCGGCTCGGAGGAATTTGAACAGTGCCTCTCCTTACAGCGTTGAAAATCATAACCTGCAACCGCCTGCTTGCTGTCCTGTCTGCCGAAGAAACATTGAGAGACTGTATCTAGACAGAGATATGGACCGTAGAATCTAAGATACAATCACGATGAACGAAGCGGACTACACTTTTCTCATAAGGAATATAAGACGAATTTTCCGAGTCTTGAACAGGCATGGTCTGCATTATTAGTGTGTTGAGCTTCTTCTCTTGCAATGAGGACATTGCAAATTTTGAGTGTGGGGGAAGGGCTTTGCCATTAGTCATAGTTTTTATGTGTTTTTGAGTCCAGTTTCTCAGTTTTAAAGTGTTCTTGAGTCCAGTTTCTCAGTTTTTAAGTGTTTTTGATGAGTGTTTATTTAAGTTTGTGTGTGTGCTTAAGAGAGTCACGAGTCATGTTGAGAGTTGCTTCTAGGTCTTTTATGTAGTTTGAATTCTTGCATTGTCTGTAATAAACTTAGTGTTCATTGTCAAATTGAAAGTGCCCCATGCTATTTATCTTGTCTTTTTTATGATCGATTGGTTGATTACTTGAATTTGTTGGTTACCACTTAACTTTTGAGCTTTATATTTGTGAAAATTTCTTTTGACTCATCATAAGCTAAGGCAAAAGCAAGGTCTAAATATGCCTACATAGCCGAGTGAATGAGAGCAAGCTACACATTTGAACTAAGTGGATTGTAAGTAACTTTGTCAACTTTTTGCTCATGATTTCGACCAAGTTAGGAAAGGATGATCTATTTTGTTTATCTCTATATTTCTAGCCATTCTTATCTAAATAAATTCCTTGCTATCATGAAAACCATACATCTTTGTTTCTCCCTCATCCTTGATACAACCTATATTCTCAATAAAAGGGAATTCAGAAAGTTTCCGCTGCTGATACAAGACAGAAATTGCTGATCATATCAAGGAATATATATAAAAAAAGAGGTGAAAGAAAAGAAAAAAGAAAAAAATAAAGGTCGCACCGATCGGCGCTGTTGCAAAAAGAGAAAAAAAAGAGGTTATTATAAAAAAAGGGGTAAAGAGAAAAAATATATATTCCTTGAGAAGCAGTTAGGTCATCAAAGAAAGCAGATTTCTGATTATTCCTCATTATTTGCCAATTGTTCTCATTGAATTTTCTTTTAGATCTTCTATATTCCTCTTCTCCATTAAAAGTTCTTTCCCAAGAAAATCCTTTCTTAATAGGCATGATTGAGCACATTGTTGACATGGTTTATCTTATAGTTTAATTTAGTTATATAGCCCTCCAAGATCCACATACAATCCTTGATTAGATAGAAGAGGGAAGGAAATACACTTGAGAGACCTAGAGAAGACCAAATGCTTGGTGTTTTATGCTAAAAGATGAGTTGAGGAGAACTAAAATTGTTTTTGAAAAAGTTTTATGGTAATTTGATTAAGTTCAAGTAAGATATGCCGATTGGTTAAAAGGAGATGAGAGAAAATCTTTGTGGAGGGATAATGAGTAAAAATGATAATTGAGATTGACTGCATGAGAGATGGTGTGAAAATTCTTATTACATATTTGATTTTGTATTGCTCGAGGACTAGCAATGATTTGAGTGTGGGGGAACTGTTGGTGGTATCTACCAAAAAGGGATGTTTTGCGTCTTAATTTGGTGGTTTGGACTAACAATTAACCCCATATTGGCATATATTTGTAGTTGTTCTGTTTTAGATGTAATCGCAGGAAACAGGTGTAAAACAGGGCAATTATGGATAAAGAGCTGAAGAGTAACGAAGATGGGCCAAATTCGGAGCCGCGCCGATCGGCGCGACCCATGCGCCGATCGGCGTAGGAGGAAAATATGACTAAAACTTGATCCGGTCCAGGAAAGACGAAGGCCCAGCCGAGTATGAGTCAGAGTCGGTGGAAGTTGACCTAATCCCGTCGAGTATAAAAGGAAGATAATTATCAAGAGCCAAGACGACCAAGGGGAGACAGCGATCGCGAGAACGAGTTATTAAAACTAGGGTTCAAGGATATTGGCAGCGGAGGTTCGTCAACACCGACGAGATCCACCAGAAGGGAGGTCGCGCCGATCGGCGCAACGCTTGCGCCGATCGGCTCGAGCGTGTTCCAGCGCTATTTCTCACCCCTATGCTATGTCTAGCAAAAGGATGAGTGAGTAGTCTTATATTCTCTTCTCTTGTGCAGGAATCTGGTCATGTAACTCTCATGCTTCTTGATAGTCTCTCGATGAATTTAATCTATGTGATGAATGTTATTGCACATCTATCTATCCTTTTCATTACTGTATTGGCCAATACACTTTTGCCCATTGCATAGTGCAAGAAACCAATGGGGAGCTAATAGCCTCTGTAGTGATAGCCGGGGTGCACGAAACCACCATGTCTTGTAGAATATTAGAGTCATCACTTGAGTTGATAAGAATAAGGTTGCATGCTAGTGAACCAATCCTAATGAGAGAATCCTTCATTATTCTGTTGCCTCTACAATAACATTCACCTTCCACTTTCTCACCGTCATCATTCACACCAACCAACCCATTGCAATCTATTAGTAACCCTTTAATAGTATTAGTTCTGCTCATTCCCTGCGGATTCGATAACCTTGGAATACTCTGAGGGAAAAAGAGCTACAGCTATACACCGTCCTCTTGCGGTATATAAGAGGGTGCGTAGATACGACCAACAGTTACACTTGAGGAAGGATAGATTTCTAGAATTGAGAAAGTCTAAACTAATGCCTAGAGCTGATGGTCCATTCAAAATAATGGAAAAGATTAATGATAATGCATACAAACTTGAGTTGCCTCCCGAGTTCGGGGTTAGTCCTACTTTTAACATTTCAGATTTGAAACCATACTTGGGAGAAGAGGATGAGCTTGAGCCGAGGACGACTCTACTTCAAGAGGGGGAGGATGATGAAGACATTAGTCCTATGGATACACACAACACTCCTCTAATTCGGGACTTGCAAGGTCCAATGACTAGAGCTCGTGCACGATGACTAAATTTAGAGGTGAGCTCGTTCCTACGTTCTTTGCTATATGTTACTTTTGAGACTGGTTTGCTACCTAATGATTATTTTATGATTAGGAACTATGGAGAGGACCAGGAGATGATGGGGGAAGGAGTTGGGAACGTGGAGGACCAGCAAGGGCTTGGAAGCCAAAGTGGAGGTCCAATCAAAACCGATTTCAAATCTGTTTCGGGCCCCAGGACCAGTCTACACTAAAATGGTCGCCCAGGACGCATACAGAGTTGGATTTGGACATTCGACATATGCACAGAAAGATAAGGAGAAGGCCTTTCCAATGCCGCCGGCCTCATGTCAAAATTCATCCGGAGTCATCGGTAATTGTCGAAACAAGAGGGAGTCCAGAATTTGTATCTAGTTGAGCCCAATTAGGGGCGCGTCCAGAGGATCTTGCATGATCCTAGGGTCTTCATATACAGCCACCACCGTACCATTAGGGTTTGGGTTTTGCTTAGATCAATTCTGTTCATAAACAGTGTCGCCGTTCATCGGTTTGTGAGACCCCAACTTCGTGAGTTTAATCATACATCTGCAATTGTGTTGCATTCTTCGTTGTTCTTGCTTGTGTTCTTGATTCGCAGTCAGGGATTAACCTTCTCGGCAAGGTCAATTATTCTTGAACGGTTAATAACCAAAGGAGACGTCGTGCTGCGATTGCGGGATTTAGAACGTGCTGTTCTGAAACCGGATCGATTTGTGTATCGCCTCCGACCAAATCAACTTACCAAGAACCTTTCGGAAGATCAACAACCCTTATTCAGATCACTATGTACATAGATTATAGTAACTCTGTAGAGTATATACACCTGTACCCACATGGTGTGGCTACATAGTATATCTGGTGTATAGTAATATAGCACACACAGAATCCATCCACAAGCATCGACTGGTGTCTTCCGCATCTCCAGAACTAAGCTCCCAGAGCCTCACAAGACTAAGGGTCCTGAAGCTGTGACGGGCCTACCACTGATCAGGTGGGATATCCCTCTTGTGTTGCCAGGTCGCAACCTACGGACACCACTAACACTACCCCCGTACGCCTACGGCTAGAGCACCAGTCCTCCACAAGTATCCTGATCCAGCCACTACCTAGACAGGGTCGATGTGGTGTGTAAGAAATGCCAGGGAGACATACGACACAAGTACAGTCGGCAGTTAGGGCAGGCATCTCCTCCCTCATCCTCCTCCTCTAAACCAATCTCACAAGAACAGCACCACAACGGAGACCTAAAGCCTAAGTCTCCACACAACTGTGTCCGCCACAGACACTCTCCCAATGTGAGTTGCCTAATCTACCCCCCGACACCTAGTATCACCTATGCTCGCCCCCGCTACATCGGTTTTAGTGGAGTTATTTGCAAACACACACACAGAGCACATTTTAAATCATTTACACAAATTCATTTTATAGTGTCCAGGTGAAAGTTTGAAATTATGCGACTAAGCATACTAAGCATCGTTATAGTAGCAAAACATTCATATGGCTTAACAGTGGAAAGGTAAGCATGATATGGCTTGGGTGTGATCTAGTGACATTTTAAACAGTTGGCATGCAAAACGGTTGCAAACAAATCATGCAGTTTTAAAAACTGGGAAAATCAATAGTGATCAAAGAGGCGACTTGCCTTGAGAGTCGGGGTTCCAAGTGGGGTCCTGGTCCTTGTGACGCTCCTGCTCGTGCTCCTGTAGCTCCAGTGGGTCTGTACATCGGATCGGGACCAACCAGGTAAGTCACAGCGAATACAACGAATTTGGGTCAAAATTAAATTACGAACCTACAAAGATGCTAGTTCAAAATAATGGATAGCTCTAACGCGTAGAGGACATTATTACGAAACTAACGCAATTGGAATCATTGAAAACGGAGCTAGATTGGATTTACTAGGAATTTCCAAAGATAAACAGGAGGTAAAAGAATTTCTAGGATTAAATAAAGAATATTCTATGGAATATTCTTTTCTGGTGTGGTAACTGGCAAGTGGGGCCCATTTGCCATAGACCAACAGAGAGCAGTCCATCGTGGACTAGGTCCACAGAAAATCAAGTGACCACTAATAAGCCACACGGGCTCAATCTTCACACATGGGCCGCACTCAGCCCATTCTCCAGTGTCGCCCAACCCTACAACCCAGCCACAGCCCTCGGTCCATTGCGAACTGGCCTAGCAGAGCAGCCCAGCCTACACACTTGCTCGGCCCATTCTCCTACTCGGTCTGGTCCGCAAGCAATCAACACACAAACCCAAAGGCCTTGGTCCAGAGCAAACCAGGCCCAGCGGCACATTTGCGTGGCCCAGTAGGAGAGCGACGCGGCCCAGTGCGCCTAAGCAGCAAGCAGCCCAGTCGAGCGAGCAACGCGGCCCCGCACGCTTAAGCAGCAAGCAGCCCAGACGCGCGACGCGGATGGCACGAATGCACGCCCGCACCAGAGCGGCGGCGACAACAGCAAAACACACAAGGACGATGATCCGAGCAGAAAGAGAAGAGGGGAGAGACGCGCATGGACTCACCGCGGCGGTTTAAAGTTAAAAGCTGCGTCGTGGTGGTCCGTCCGAAGGGGAACGACGATGACGGCGGCTTTGGTCCCCGGCTCAGGTAGGCGGTGACCGCAGCGAGAACGAGATTCCCGTTCCCGTGGATCTGCAGCGAGATGGGGTCGCGATCAAAGGAGGGAGCAAGGGTATGCGACCAAGGATCAAGAACGGAGATGAGGAGGGGATAGAACTCACCGGAGAGGGGGCAATCGGTGACGATGAGCTCGCGGCGGCGGACGGCCAACTCCCAAATTCTCCTTCCTCCCCACCTAAACCAGGTCGTGATTAGGACCAGAGCATGCAAAAGGACAAGACGGAGGGGTCCAGGTTGAGGCAGCTTACCGACAGTGATCCTAGAGGCGACTTCACGCCGACGGCGAGGAGGCGGGTGCGGCGGCAAGGGTTTCAGCGCCTACGGCGCGAGAGGAGACTAGGGTTTGAGGCGGCGGCCTGGGGCTTCTTATAGGCAGGCAATGACCTAGGGTTCGGGGGCACGGATGGCTCGAGATGGTTCCACGTCGCTTTCGAGGTCTGTACCTTGAGCGCGCGCGGCTGCGATCGGCGCCAGGAAAACGACAGAGGGAGACGGGGTCCTCGTGTTGGGCCAAACGGGCTGACTTCTTCTTCGGGCCAGAAGTTAAAGAGAGAAAGGAAAAACAGGCCAGTGCTGAGAGAGGGAGAGATTACAGCCCAAAAACCAAAAGCTGACCAGAAGATATTTAAACTTTGTTTGAATTTTGATTTCCAACAAATTTGACTCAAACTCCTTTAAATTTCAAACTTGTCCTTGCTTTTGATATGCTTATAAAACACGGGTTGTTACATTCTCTATGAAAATCAAGTAATTTATCTTCCATTGAGTAAAATAGATAAAAATATAGTATGCAGACTAATTTTGTATCTAAGAGGGGCAGAATAGAAGCAGATATCCCTGCTTCTGTACTTTGTCTTTTATTTTTATGTTGATGGATAGACACGAAAGCCTTTTATTGCAACATGGAGCTTCAACATGGAAGTTTGAAAGAATATGAATTACATATATCAGTCTATGTTGATTGCGTAGACTACTCATGGCATTATCTACCTCAAACTCTGTTCGCACAGTTAATTTATCAAGTGCTTTGGGCGGTCGCAACCATGCACTGTGAACGATGTTGAAAATATTTCATGCAATATCCTTGGCATTATCATACCAAAATATCTTCTGCAAATGTTTGTTTGTAGGTGCCGTGAAAAAATTGAAACTCACACTCGGCTGTTTTCTAAAACATGTTATGCATGCTGTAAATAAGATGAAACTACGGGAATAGACCGAATTGAAGTACCGAAACCATTCAGAAAATCAGCAAGTTAATGCAGTCTAGTACTCTTATCGAAGGCACATTCACGCCGCGTGTGAATTAGTATATTAGAATTAAGGACTTGTATGGCCCATCAATTCTAAAGGCATATTTATCTTTCTCGATCACGGCATGCACTTCACAACAAGAAAACAGCATTGTAGCGGCACACCCCAAAATGGTGTAGTGGCGGGTACGAAGCTAAGCCGCCGCTATCGTGTCTGGGATAGGGGCGGGGGGGGGGGGGGGGGGGGGGGGGGAGGGGGGCGCACATGACCCACCGCTAAAGATGGCAACTAGCAACGATGGTCGTTGTCTCCTGCCGCTAACATTCTCAAGTAGCGGCGGGTGACAATGTGATGTGAACAAGGGTTCCCGATCTTCCGAAAGGTTCTTGGTAAGTTGATTTGGTTGGAGGCGACACACAAATCGATCCGGCTTCAGAACAGCACGTTCTAAACCCCGCAATCATAGCACGACGTCTCCTCTGGTTATCAACCGTCCAAAAGACGATTGACCTTGCCGAGAAGGCTAATCCCTACCTGCGAATCAAGAACACAAGCAAGAACAACGAAGATGGCAACACAATTGCAGATGTATGATTAAACTCTCGAAGTTGGGGTCTCACAAACCGATGAACGGCGAAACTGTTTATGAACAGAATTGATCTAAGCAAAACCCGAACCCTAATGGTGCGGCGGCGGCTGTATATAAAGACCCTAGGGTCATGCAAGACCCTCTGGACGCACCCCTAATTGGGCTCAACAAGATACAAAGCCCAAAGGCCAAAAATAGGCGACATAGTACCGACACAGATTCTGGACTCTCTCTTGTTTTGACGATTCCCAATGACTCCGGATGAATTTTGACATGAGGCCGGCGGCATTGGAAAGGTCTTCTCCTTATCTTTCCGTGCATATGTAGAACGTCCAAATACGAGTCCGTATGCGTCCTGGGCGACTGTTTTAGTACAGACTGGTCCTAGGCCCCAAAACAGACTCGAAGTCGGTTTTGATTGGGCCTCCACTTTGGCTTCCAAGCCCTTGCTGGTCCTCCACGTTCCCAACTCCTTCTCCCATCATCTCCTGGTCCTCTCCATGGTTTCTAATCATAAAATAATCATTAGGTAGCAAACCATTCTCAAAAGTAACATATAGCGAAGAACGTAGGAACGAGCTCACCTCTAAATTTAGTCGTCGTGCACGAGCTCTAGTCATTGGACCTTGCAAGTCCAGATTTGGAGGAGTGTTGTGTGTATCCATAGGAGTGATGTCCTCATCACAATACAAGATGACGCGCTTGTAAATATTAGCGGCGGGTGACAACTTGGGCCACCTCTAAATTTGAACTTTGTAGCGGCGGCTTGCATTGTTACCCGCCGCTACTTGTAAATATTAGCGGCGGGTGACAACTTGGGCCACCGCTAAAGAGGCCCATCAGTATAAATAGACCTCTCATGCTGCTCAATGTTCCAGTCAAACGGTGGCGGTCCGAAAATTGGGCATTTCATCAAAACTGAGGGGGGAAGGTTTTGAGTTGTTTTTTTTTTTGGGTCAAATTTGTTCTATGAGGTAAGGGCAAAGTATTCCATATGATTTTTTGTTTGCTCTTGTGGTGAAATGATGTAGAATTTTTGCTTTGAATATTCTATGGCTGTCATGAAAATTTGGACAAATCCACTTGATTTGAGAAGTTGTGGTTGAAATTTATTGATATATACCACATGTATTTACATCACTAACCCAAACACCATGTTTTTCTAGCCTCTCCTATGTACATTGAACCTATATCTATCTATGCTCATGTGTGTAGATAAAAGAGAGTCAGAGGGAGAGAGGTAGGGCAAGAGTAGTGTTTTTATTTCTTTTGCTTGTTTACACTTTATTTATTATTTAACATAACTTGTTTACATTGTAATAATATATACATTTAATTTATATGATCCAATGTTTTTTATTATTGTAATAATTTTGAATTTACATTACTTTATAATTATATTTGGAATATTCAGTATAAAATTTTATTTATTTATTTTCGTGTAAGGTTTGAGATGGATAGATCTTGGATGTATGAGGCTCCAAGACCACAGCCATTCTTTCTACGACAAGTCGCTATATTCATCGAGCATGCCGAGGAACATGCTAAGTGTGAAGGGACCATAGATATATTTTTTCCATGTGTTGATTGTAAGAATGAGAAATTATGGATAGATAAGGAAGTAATCAGATCACACTTGGCGACCTAGGTTTTTTTTTAGAAATATTGGTTGTGGACCAAACATGGAGAAAACGTTGAGGAGCCCATAGTTGAGCCTTTTGATTGTGAAGTTGAGGCACAAGTTGTCACAGTCCAGTCTCCCGACAATGCATCCATGGATATGGAAGCCGATTTTGATGTTAAGGAATTGTTACGCCACGGTGAGCAGCAAGTGTTGCTCAATGTAGGTACCAAAAAGGACTTAAAAACTTTGCTACCATTAAGAAGGCATCAATGGACTCATTGTATGAGGAATCCAAGGGATGTGGTAAAGAGTTTACTCTATTGCGTATGGTCCTTAAACTAATGAAACTAAAGGCCATGCACGGGTGGTTCGATGCAAGTTTCACAGATTTGTGGGAACTTTTTTTAGATGCTCTGCCAAAGCCTAATTTGTTGCCAAGGACCACCTACCTTGCTAAGTAGCTGATATCACCTTTACCTTCGGGCGTTCAAAAAATTCATGCATGTCCAAATCATTGCATATTATATCGGAAGGAGTATAAGGACGCGGTGAGATGGCCAAGGTGCAAACGCAGTCGTTAAAAACAAAAACGATGACTATGATATAGACATAGCCAATGTTGAAAAGAAGAAAAACAAGAAGGGTTCAAAGAGGAATAAAAATCATATTGCTGATGAGAGCGATGATGATACGAAGATTCCTGCCTTAGTCACGTGGTACTTACCCGTGGTCGATCGAATCAGACGCTTGTTCGCCAACCCTAAGGATGCTGCATTGATGACATGGCATACACAAGACAAGGCTGATGGTATGATTAGGCATCCCTCTGATTGTCACACCCGGTTCCAACGACCGAAATTGAATGCATCTGTATGCGTGCCCAGGATCAAGTTTTCACGCACATGGGACAATTATTGTGATAAAAGAATAATATCTTTATTAAATCAATAATATTATTACAATGATGACCTGTAGGCCAAAATGAAAAAAAAAAAGATTACATTGCGGCAGAATCAACTATGCATTAGCGTTCTTCAGCTTCTACAGGAAGTCGACTGGAAGACCACAGGCCTAGAGCTCTCCTCCATTGTCTTCATTGTTGTACCATCCTTCTCCGGTAGCTGAGCAGCAATGTGGGATATAGCAAGGGTGAGTACATGTCATACTCAGCAAGTGGGAGAAAAGATGATATGGGGCTAAAGACAAGGAAGGCTTATAGGGGTTTATTGCATGAGCTTTTAATTTCCTAAGCATCCCACTTATTTGGTGAGGTCATCCCGACCATTGATCCACAGGGCTCTATCCAAGCCAAGTCCAATCCCATCCACCAATCCAAACCATTATATCCCATAACCACTAATCTTGTGAGGATCCATGCCGCTCTTGACCGTGAGCACAACTGCCATGACAATTTTCTCTCTGCAGAGGTTGTACACATTCCCCATGAGAAGCGATTTCATCCCCTGTTTCCAGGTGACTAACTCTCCATACTGTTGTGTCGGCCAAGCACTTGCACACTTCCTTTAGTGTGTGGCTAGGAGATCACTTCAAGGCATTTCAACGGCTTCCTCCAACTTGTACGTGCCCACTGAGGTTTCACCCATCGGGCAGTAAACCCATACCCGAGAGGCCCCCTCTTGAGCCAGATGGTTCTAGGACCTTGTCCCTTAACCACACCTCCCCTTGGGACGATCGGTGCACTCTTGCATAGTCCCTCTGTCTTCACACGCACCAGCTGTCCTCCACCATATACTATGCCAGACCGCGCCCATAACTTGGCTCATGGTTGTACGGTTCACAAGGGTTCCCACTCTAAAAATGATTTAGGTGATAAACAAACTAGGGGACTACTGGTAAACCCCTGCATAGTCCCCGGACTATCGGTAAACCCCTGCACAGTCCCCATACCGATCACCCAAATCCAAAGTCCTAAGCCATGTTGCTAATTACCATTTCCAATCATGTAGTGACATAGTTCATTAATCAGGATTAATATTAACCCAACATCCCACAAGCAACCTAAGCATTAACTACCCACAACCAACCAACCAACTAGTTCCAGGCGACAAGGAAAAGGATAAAGCAATACTAGAAAAACCCTAATAATAGGTACCCATTCATTTGACACAAGCATGCAGTTCTAAATTAAACATTCATAATAGGAGCAAGATGCATCATTACACTTTCCTGAAATTAGATATTGCTTCTCAGTGATAACAAATCTTGATCTTCGTCCTCGTACGTTTCCCATGCATAAAAATCCTATTTGCACAAGACATACAAAGCATACACACAATAAATACATAAGTCAAGGTTTAGAACAATTAGCTATGGTTGAACAAAGGTCACAATTAGATAGTTTATTTGAATACAAGAATGTAGGCGGAAGAATCACCTAAATCAGGATTGCGGATCAAATGATATGCAAGGTTAAAGCTGCAAGGACTACAACTGCGCACAGATAGTGCAAAACATATGTACACGTTCCTATTTCTTGGATCTAGTTCTCAAGGTGCCATTGATACAAAACAATTTCTAATGATGTGGGACATGTGAAACGCAAGGTGGATTGGATGAGAAATCACCAGTACTGGAGATCGATGGGTTTGAGCAGGGCAAGGTCGCCCAGCCACAGTTTGAACACCAACGGCATTCCTGGAAGTATCGGAGTAGATCTTGGAATGTGCTTCTGGGAACAAGTATAAACCTTCCTGCAACACGTTTTGGTTTTGGCCAGATCAATTAACGCTCAAAATTTTGCAGAAAAAGGGTTAAGATTACCGTCATGTGCATTGGACGTGAACAAACCATGAACAACGACCATTTTAATCCAGATCCTGACCTCCTCGAGACTCCAATGGATGTGATTTCTGTATATGTTGTAGAGGACATTCCCATAAGCAACCTAAGAATTAACTACCCACAACCAACCAACCAACTAGTTCCAGGCGACAAGGAAAAGGATAAAGCAATACTAGGAAAACCCTAATAATAGGTATCCAATCATTTGACACAAGCATGCAGTTCTAAATTAAACATTCATAATAGGAGTAAGATGCATCAAGGACGCTTGCCTGAAATTAGATATTGCTGCTCAGTGATAACAAATCTTGATCTTCGTCCTCGTACGTTTCCCATGCGTAAAAATCCTATTTGCGGAAGACATACAAAGCATACACACAATAAATACACAATAAAAGGTTTGGAACAATTGGGTATAGTTGAACAAAGTTCATAATTAGATAGTTTATTTGGATTCAAGAATGTAGGGGGAAGAATCAGGATTGTGGATCAAAAGATATGCAAGGTTAAAGCAGCAAGGACTGTGGCTGTGCATAGACAGTGCAAAACATATGTGCGCGTTCCCATTTCTTGGATCTATTTCTCAAGGTTCCATTGAAACAAAAAACTTTCTAATGATGTGGGACATGTGAAACGCAAGGTGGATTGGATGTGAAATCAACTGTAGTGGAGATCAATGGGTTTGAGCAGGACAAGGTCGCCCAGCAACAGTCTGAACGCCTTCAGACTAACGGCGTTCCTGGAAGCATCAGAGTAGGTCTTGGGACGTCCTCTAGGAACTAGTAGATACCTTCCTGGAACACATTTTGGTTTTGGCCTTAGATCAATTAACACTCAAGATTTAGCAGAAAAAAAGGGTTAACATTACCGTCATGTGCACTAGACGCGAACAGACGAACGGCCATTGTAATCCAGATCCTGACCTCCTCGAGACTCCAATGGATGTGATTTCTGGATATGTTGTAGAGGACAGTGAGGAGAACATCCTCGTAAAATTTTGCGGTATTTGGATGGGTGGATCTCGGGGAACGTCGATGTCAATCGGCAGCACTGCAACTGGACGTGAGGGCAGGGTGGAGCGGCGGTAGCCTGGTGGCGTGGTGAGGGTTTGAGGGGCTGGGGAGGACGTGGGAGGGACCCTAGTATTTATAGGAGAGGTGAGTCAGGTGGGGGGAGGAATATGGAAATGGAATTATGAGGAATAAATGCATTATTCAAGGCAATTTATTCTCTTGTTCCTTCCTTTTAAGTGTTTATGGAAGGTGGAGTTTCTTTCCATAGAAATGTTTATGGGAGGTGAGGTTTCTTTCCATAGAAGTGTTTATGGAAGGTGGGGTTTCTTCCCATAAATATATTTATGGAAGGTGGGGTAAACATTGAATGCATGACGTCTAGGTACATTGATGCGGTAGGTGTAACGAAGGTGGCTGATATTGAGTCTAGATACATTTGTAACATATATGAAGGATTGCACGACGAACTGAGACATATGAGTAAAATAGGTATGAAGTTGGATCATCAATTCAAATGAGACGAGAACAAAGAGAATGATGGATAATTGAAACCCATGTTCAAAAAAGGATTTAATTTTGTAAACCTTCACTAAAATAATTTAGGTTTTATCAAATGGATATCAAATCAAAAGCTGACAAAAATTATGAATAAGAAGAAAATTAATTATATTATTTAAATGTTCTTCATACAAAATAAAATCGTTTGTTACATAAAACATTTTCAGAAACCACAGGAAATCATTTGTAAAAAAAATCTTATTTCAAATATACATTGTTGAAAATCACTATTTTTCCAAAAAGAAAGCTTACATTCCAAAATAGAAACTTTTGGGATGTGACACCGATGGAACCCAGTGGCAATCATTTGATGAAAATCATCTGAAGTTCTCTGAAGAGAAAAGGAACATATGGTTTGCATTGAGTACTGATGGGATGAATCCTTTTAGGAAAATGAGGAATCCGCATAGCACTTGGCCGGTGATACTATCATTGTACAACCTTCCATCATGGCTATGTCGCAAGCGTAGATACCTCCTGCTAACAACACTAATCTCTGGACCTAAAGAAACTAGGAATGACATCGATGTGTTCTTGCAACCGTTAATGGAAGACATGCAAAAACTATGGTTGGAGGGGATCCGCATGTGGGATGAGCATAAAAGAGAGTACTTGAATCTCAAGGCCATTATTTTCATCACCATAAGTGATTCCCCTATACTAAGGGCGCTATCGAGACAGGTTAAAGGAAAGGCGGGATGTGTGGTATGCATTGATGATACTTCGAGTGTGTACCTCCCATCATCCAAAAAGATATTGTACACACGAAACCGTAGATTCTTACAGAGAAAACATAGGTATCACGTGATGAAGAGACAGTTTCATGGCACTGTTAAGAACAGTAAAGCTCCTTGATGCTGCAACAGACGGATCATATTTGAGATCGTCCAAAACATAAAAGTTTCTTTTGGAAAGGCAGTGAAGGGAGTGACAAAGTCAAAGGCTCTAAAAACTTTTAAGAAATTCTCCATTTTCTTCAGATTCCTTGATTATTGGAAAGAATTGAAGTGATGCATGCACTGGACTTGATGCACATTGGGAAGGGGTTATTTAACAGCACAAGCGGACTTTTCCTTTACCTTCCCAGTAAGACGAAGGATGAACTAAGCGTACGTAGAGATCTTATAGAACTGGGAATAAGGCCAGAGCTTCATCCTCAAGAAAGACCAAATGGGAAGTAATATCTCCCCCCCCCCCCCCGCACCCCCGGCCTGCGGACTACACACTACGTGTGAGGAGAAAATGGCAATTTGCAAGTGCCTACGCGGGATCAAAGCCTTGACAGGTTTCTCATCTAATGTTAGGAACCCTCGTGAACATGGATGAGTTAAAGATAAGTGGATACAACACTCATGACTATCACATAATGCTTTTAGCGTTTCTTGCTATCGCTATCAGAGTTGTGCAATCGGCCTGGGTCAAGCTGGTAATAACTCGTTTGTGCTACTTCTTTAACGTAGTCTCGAAGAAGGTGATTAGTTAAGATGACTTAGATGATTTGCATTTGCACATAGCAGAGACAATGTGCATTCTTTAGATGTGCTTTCCTCCATCTTATTTTGATACGATGGAACACTTCATGATTCATATTGTTGATCAGATATTTGCCTTACGCCCCGTCTACCTGCATCATATGTTTCCATTAGAGAGATTCATGTACATTATGAAACGATATGTACGAACTCATTCTCATCCAGAAGGTTCTATGATTGAGGGCTACACAACCAAGAAGATCATCGAGTGTTGCATAGATTACATCAAAGATGGTAGGTCCATTGGTCTTCCCATGTCTCATTATGAGGGGAGGTTATTTGGAAAAGGTACACAAGGTCGAAAGTCGTTTACCGATCGCAACTACCAATGTGTGGACGAAGCACATTTTAGTGTCTTCCAACAGAAAGAGATTATGGGCCCATACTTTGAGAAACATCTACTAGAGCTTCGCCATAAGAACCCAGGTCGCTTAGAACAATGGCTCCTAGATGAGCACAAGTGCACCTTCACAAAATGGTTTGCAAACCTAGACCTTCCATATGGGGAGTCCCTATAGGAGAGAATGTTGAGAAGGCTAGCTACACGCCCAAGAAGGAATGTGGCTACTTTTCAGGCGTATGAAATAAATGGTTATACCTTTTACACCAAAAAAAGGACAATAAGAGCAAATGTCAAAACATCGGCATTCGAGCAAAAGCCTATGATGAAGAGGATGAATTGAGATCGTATTATGGATACATTGAGGAAATAGGGGAACTTGACTACGGAGAAAATTTGCAGATCCCTGTATTCCACTACAAATGGGTGAAGCATCCTAATGTGGTGGAAGTGGATGAATACAAGTTTACAAACATCGACTTCAACAAAATGGGTCACAAAGATGATCCTTGGATACTCGCTAAGACCATAGAACCAGTGTTATATGTGCTGGACCCAAAGGATGAAAGGAAGTACATCGTTGTTCCTGGTAAACAAAGAATCATTAGGGTTGAGAATGTGGGTGATCATGACGAATACAACCAGTACGACAAGGTGCCACTATTCTAAGATCCTACAAAAATGGAACTCTTGCAAGAAACACACTCATATTCGAAGGTAATGCCTTACATGCACACCGACGACGAAGGAAAAACAGTTCAAGGGTAATCATGTAATTTAATTCTATTGTTTACAATGTACTTTGCAAATGAATTGTTTTTTAAATTAATATTTTGTTTAAATTTTTTAGGGTGTAATAGATGATCTTATTATTATTTTTAAATTAAAAATGTACTAGATAACTTTTATTATATTTTTGAAACATGTGTTGTATCATATATCATATAATTTTTTTCCTTATATCATGTACCATGTATTTTCTTTTTGAACCAATACATTCTGTTTAAATTTATTTCCAGCAATTAAATTACCAATATACCATGTAATTGAAACATTCTATATGGAAACATAGAAGTAAATAAAATAAAAAATAAAATGTTATTTTTAATGTCTCCCGCTACTACTAGGAGCCATCCTCTTTTTAGTGGTGGGTAGAAATATCACCCGCCACTATTCTCCCCTCCTATATAACTGATCGGGCAACAGGACATAAACCTATTCTCCAGAGGCGAAGCAAGTGACGCTATCAGGCTGCCAGATTTTGTGCCGCCGCATTCCCGGCCCCCAGCGTGGCTGCCTCCCGTGCGACGGTCGGCATCCCTGAGCGCGTCCGCCTCCCCCGTGCGCCGCTGCCTCCCTGACCCCAAGTTCGGCCTCCCCATAGACCCCGAGCATGACTGCCGTCCCTGAGCACCGCCTCCTACCCATTGTGGCCTCCCCATCGTCCCCGAGCACAAATGCCTCCCCCGTGTGCTGCTGCCTCCGCGACCCTATGCGCCGCCACCGTCGACACTGACCGCCACCTCCTCCCTACAGGTAACTTTTTTCTTTCAGTTTAATTTTAGAGTTAACTTAGTGTTAGCTTAATTTTAGGGTTAATTTAGCATTTGTATAATTTACTGTTAGCATAAATTTAGTGTTAGCTTAATTTTAGGGTTAGTTAATTTTAGTGTTAGCATTAATTTTAGGGTTAATTTCGTGTTAGCTTAATTGAGCATTAGTATAATTTAATGTTAGCTTATGCTTAGGGTTAGTTAATTTTAGCTTAATTTAGGGTTAGTTTACTTTTTTTAGTTTAGTATTAGTTTAGTTTAGTGTTAGGTTAATTTTACAGTTATCTTTGTTTTAGTTTTAAAATTAGCTTACTCATTTTTTTTATTATTCTTGCATGCAATTTATTTTCCTAGTATTATTATATTTTCTTCTAAAAATGCATGGCAATGGCGCCAAACATTTTCTATTTTCTTAGTGTTAGTATCTTATTTTTATCTCTCACTCTCTTACCTTATCCTCTCATCTCTTGTCTCTCACTCTCACTCAAACCCAAACCCAAACCCATTCTCCATTTGCTTAGGGTTAGTATCTGATTTTCATTCCAATTAGAAATAGAGAGCAAGATGCCATTAGAGAATCCGGAATGTGCCCTCATCCAGTACACACACATCTGGATCTGGGGGGTCATCTTCTGATGATTCCGAATCAAGTGGGCATTGGGAAGAACCGGAGGATCCGTTTCCCTAGCCATGTTCGGAACGTTGAGTGGGGAACCCGGACCCTAGTTACATGCCTCAGGAGCAGATATAATGTTAGAGATGCATTTCCAAAAAATTTTGGAGAATTGTCTCTTCCATTTATTCAACTAAATTCTATTTCTTATAACTTAGGCTCCACGACGAAGTGTGCGGCGATTGTTCGCAGGTGAGGAGGAAATATATGTGGTCCCTGAGGAGCCATCAAAAGAGGTGCCCTCTGAATCGAAGAGAAACAAATGCAAGAGCAGTGAGCGCTCTGCAAATAAGACAGAGGGTATCTATGAGGTACTCTCACTTGACCCCAAAGATGGCGCGCCGGTGGAACCTCCAGGTGTTCATGTAAAATGGCGGAACCGTTACGGCAACATACTGCGGGACTTATGCAAGATCACTTGGATGGATTGGCGTTCAGTGCCATCAGAACAGAAATCCAAGATGTGGTCAGAGGTCAGGAAAACAATCCGGTTTCAACCAGCAGACATTGAGAGAGCCAAGAAGGCAACATTTAATACTCTCAGCCACATCTTTCAGGATTACAAGTCGCATCTCAACTACAACTATGTCAAGAAAAATCAAACCCCTTTCAAAAAGCATGGACATATTAGTTAAGAGGATTGGGACCTCTTTGTTACACAGAAGACCTCTAGTGAGGCCAAGAATCTTAGTGACAATATGTTGTTTCTCAATAAGTAGAACAAGTACAAGCCACGATTAGGGCCGGTCGGTTACAGGAAGAAAATTCCGATCTGGAGGGAGATGGAAGAAAAGAACCGCGCGGTTGGAAAATCTGGGGAAGTGGCACACCTCGAGGAGCATGCAAGGAATTGGATATATGTTCGCTCAGAGATCACTAATGAAGGCCAGATTATTGTGAAAGACCTAAAAACAGAAGAAGTGGTGCAAGCCTTGACTGGTACCATCATGGGTCAAACAGAGAAGGGACTATTTTCATCTGTGTACCATAAGGACTAGCTCACAAAAGGCTATTGGTTCGAGGAGTGTCTTCGTCGGCCACTTGGAAAGTAGGCCTCCTTGATTTATCCGTAGAATACAAGAAGCATGCGTTGCACAAGAAAGAACAGGAATAGAAAAGCCTGGAAGAATGGAAATAACAATTTGTGAAATTTGCTATGGATCAGCAGCGTTGTGGTTTCAATGTTAGCGGTCTACAATCTATAGCCCCAAACCTCATACCCGAGTTAGATGCCATGTCAGGTGGCATGTCTGCCTCGATGCAATCAGGACAGGAAGACACCATTGAGGATACTCCTTGTATGCTACATGTCCCGTTCGGTTACATGGGGAAGACCGTAAAGGTCACTACTGGTATGGCACTTCCAGGAAGAACTATCCAACAACATGGACATTCCTCCCGGGTATGTGGGAGTTTCTATGTTGAGATAGTCCAAGGATATGAGGACAATGAGATAGAATGTCCAATACCTGAGACGGGGATAGAAACACTCAACAAGATATCGGCTAATTCATTATCTAGAAATGGCGTGATGCTGTCCTCTCCAAGCCACAGGCCTCTCCACCCTCGTTGTCCAGTCATGGGTCGTTCCATGAGAGCCAACCACATGTTGGGGATCAAGTTGGTCAACGGTCTCCTATGTCCGGGGCAGCTTCAGACAACAAGATCCAACAAGATCCTTCTGAACCCGCGGCTAAGAAAGAGGTGGTAGAACAAGAGTCGCTTCAGTGCAGAGCTGACAAAGGTGGAGACACAGTTAATGTCGAGACTGCTCCTCTACCTCCTCAGGAGACATCCAAGCCTCTCGTCCTTAGGACTATTACCAGTTCTAACAATAAGCCGGACACTCAAATGTAGACCAATGTAAGTAAATACTTGCAACGGTGGCGGAAGACAGGTATGTGGGTCAAAGATCCTCGTAAACCTGTACTATATGATGATATTTTCAAGCACCAAGATGAAGATTTGGACTTCCCCGTATTGAAGTTCGGCAAGTCCCCTGTCTCAAAACATATGTACTTGAAAGGACCGAGTGACCGAGATGGGGGGGGGGGGGGTGAATCGGGAACTCGCTATATGTACCAAATTCGCCAATTTCTAAAAAAACGAACACTCAATCAACTCCTATTAATAATTCTAGTGATGATCACACTAGCAAGATAATAATCCTATGAAAGGAACAACATCCTCAGCATACTAGTGGATTGCACAAGGCAATACAACTCCTATGCAAGCTAGTAATAAAGATATGCGGAAACAATGAAGCTAGCAAAGGAGCCTACACATGCAAAGCTACAAGATCAGGAACTAGAGCATATAAGCATAAGTAGCACAATACATAGAAGGGTGATCAATAAAGACAAGACAACTCCTATACATGCTACTGATCAAATGCGGAAGCTAAAACACTATTAGCAAGCAAGGAGCCTATTCGTGCAAGTCTACAAGATAACCAACAACAGCAAGGTAAGCACATCAGCATGAGTAGCACGGTATGTAAATGCAAAAGGTAATGCATCATAGTAAGGAGTAGAGTAAGAGATGGCTCACGATATTTTTTCCCGAGGTCTCGGAAGGATGGCGCCTTCCCCTACTCTTCGTTGGACCACTCCCGCCGGAGTCCCGGGCCCTCTCGTCACCCAGTGGAGTTCTCGCACACGAGCCCGCAATCACTCCTGGAGTGAAGACACAGTTGCATCACCGTTGCCACCAAGGCACAAGCTCACCTCCCTCGAGAACTTGTCGGATTCCCCGAGCCGACACGGGCGCTCACTATCGATGCCCCTTTCAACGACAGGCTCAAACATGTATAAACTTTTGACGGCCTTCACAACCAATCACGATAGGCTCGATCACCGACACCTAACCGGTCTAGGTCTCATCATAGACCAAGAGTAGCAATCTAGATCACACCCTAAAGAACACCCTAGCTTTAGATGTGGATAGATGCTCAAGTTACTCTCACTACCACTCTCAAGATATCCAATATCCTCTCCTAGTGATGCTCTCTTATCCTCTTGGCTTCCTACAAATGCTCCTAGAAATTGCACTAGCCAAGAGAGGTCTCCAAGACCCTAGCAACGAAGTTATATAGGCTTCTAACCTCAACTAGTCGTTGCTCCATGAAATCAACTTTTTAGGCCAACTGACTAGACTGTCCGGTCATTGCCTGACCGGACCGGACAGTCTGATCTCCACAGAATGGCTCCTCCAGAGACGTTGGCTCTCTACCCAGCTGATCACCTGCATTGAGCGAACCGTCCGATCTCTTTATCTATGTCGATTCCAGAGAGCACCTGAAATTGCATCTCTCTATCCTAGCTCCCATCCATACAGATCGGACCATATGATCTGTAGACCGTACCATCCGGTCTCTATCGGCCTTCGCGCTGACAGACTTCTCGTAGACTACTCTCTGATCTCCTAGTGACTGTACAGTCCGATCTCCACCAACCGCTCTGTCCAGTCACTCTGTCTAGAAGCTGAAACTTCTCGTCCTCGCTTGACTTTCTTTCCTAGCTTCTTCCAACAGCTGCTTGGCTCCTCCACTGTCACCTAGTGCCTGTGATTTCACTGAGCATCCACACACATCACCGACTAGCATGACCGAAGAGACATGACCTAGACCCTCTTTATATTCCAGTTTTTTCTATGGACTCAAAGCCCTAACAACTAGACAAGTGTTCCAAACACTTGCTCCATAGCTTGTCCTTAGCCTTGATCTATCTCCATCAACCCTTGGACTCCATCAAGCTCATCAAGCCTCCATGCTTGTGGTCATTGTCATCAACCGCCAAGGTAACCATCTACAATCATTATGGAGTAAAAAAGGTTTCCTACATGTACAAGTCATGTAGGCATTAGTCATATTTTATGTTTGTCATTCATCGCCAAAACATTCATACCTTGCGGAAGCTCCATAACTGGTACATACCAGCATGCAAAGGAGTGGAATTTATCCCTTGTAAAGCTCCATCACATATATTCAATGATGAAGGTGATAAAAACTTCCTAGGGCTATATTTTGATGATATCCACCAAAAGTTCCAGCTTCAAAAGATGGATGTCACCTTCATTGTCTTGTGGTGCATGTAACTGCCTCCATCAGTCACCTTCCTTTTTTCAAACACATTTCTACATACTAATACTAATTAAATGATGAAAATTGATTATTTTGTAGCATGAATTCTATGTTAAAAAAAAAGGAATATCAAAGAAAATATTGGAAGGTCGCGTACCTCAACCCAACGTTGATAAATTAACGTGCAATCAACCCCGAGATAAATAAGGTTGATCCTATGTACAAGGACAAGACACCGTAAGAGCTGAAAAGAATGCATGAGGACGTCACAATAGCTGTCAGGTCTCAGGTTGTAACTTATATTTTGAATTGTTTCATGAAGTGGCAAGATAGAGAATACATTATGGCCCTCTACAACTTCAAGTAAGTTCGAATATTATCTTGTACTCTATGTGTTGTCAATAAATGGAATACTAACTTTTTGGATCATTATTGAAGTGACCATTAGATTACTATTTGTCTCATACCCAAAGAGGGGTATATGCTCGTGCTCGATAGTCTTGACATGGACAAAAGTGGGTACAGTGATATCGTGAGCGTCATAAACTGGTAAGTTAGTCACATATAGTAAAACTTACTGATATAGTTAAATTTCATCTAACGATGTGCAATTGTTGATCGAGCAGTGCTTACAAGATCTACACCAAAGCAAGAGGAGACATGCCACCGTAAACGAATAAAAATCTATGTACTTCTGTCATAGATTTTGGGTAAGGCATTTCTGTTCTAATATGCATAGTGATCCTAAAATATCATAAGGGGTATTGAATTGCTAATATGTCTATAATCTATTTTTTCTGTCTATTTTATAGTGCTATAAACAAGTACCTGGTAGCATACATTATGGCTACTATGTGTGTTCTTTTGCAAGTAGCTGTTCAAAATACTTGGAAACCCTGGTCAAGGAGTCTGCTCAAGAGGTACGTTGTTTTTGTTTATGCTTAACTTACATTCTTGTTAACATCAATAGTTCACTATTATTAATTATTCAAAATGTTGTTTACAGGAAGCAACTAACAAAGCAAAAAAATGGTCTGCAATAAAGAAGAAATGGGAGAAGATTAGAAAGGGGGTCGTCTCCGAAGGGAAAACCCATTTGAGCATGAATTCGATATACCAAATTGTTGCTCACTTGTGTCGGTTTCTTCTTAGAGAGGTGATCAACCCGCGAGGTATGTTTTTTGACAAAGAAGGAATCCTAGCTATGAAATATAGGACCCTTTGTGAATGGGGTGGCTCGAAACGACCATACAAGCCGGTGAGAGATGAGGAAGTGGACAATCATGAGTTAAACTTTGTGTGAACATTTCATTGGTTCTTTGTACCTGTTTGTGGATGTTTTATGATTTCAAGTGGTGAATGCATTGTTGATATAAAATGTGCATGTTGTGATCTTGTATATCTGTGTATGTTGTGACTGTTCACTATGTAGTGTGTAATCTGTAAATTATTTTCTTTTTATTTTTTGAGGAATTCAATATAGCGGCGGGTCATGTTGTCAGCCGCTGCTAAAGATGGAACTAGTAGCGGCGGTTGAAATATCAACCAACGCTACTGAGATCATCTGTAGTGGTGGTTGACATCGTAAACCGCCGCTACAAACACGTCTGTAGCGGCGGGTTAGCAAGACCGCCGCTACAAACACATCTATAGCGGCAGGTCAGCAGGACCGCCGCTACAAATTTTGCTTATTAGCTGTGGAAGCATAGCGGCGGTACCCGTTTCCGCTGCTAATAACCGGGTTTGACCTGCCGCTATAGTGTCTATTTGAGTTGTTGAAGGAATTTCACTGCAACAATAAAACTGGTTTCAGTTCCCCAGTTAAGAAAACAATTGTAAGTGCAGTTTCCATCTAGTTTCCTTGTGCGCATGAATCCTGCACTTTGTACCCATTTTTTATTATGGACTGCGACATGTTCTTTCATTTTTCTAGAAGGACATGGAAGCATTGATCAGTCAACCAGTAAAAGAAGGTGAACAATCCAAGTCTATGCGAGAAGTTGTTCAGATCGTTGTTTATTCAACTTTTTTTCTGGAGGTCACGGACCTTGAATTGAAGAAAAGTTCTAGAAGTGCCATCTATATGTAGGTTGAAATGCTCCATCATCTACTTGAACTCGAGAAACATGGCACAACAGTTCTTAAGGCGCAACTTGATAGGCATAAGGAAGAGTTGGAAGTGTTGACGAAGCAGGCAGAAGAATCAGACGCAACTCACTAACATCAGAGAAATGAGATTGCATCGCTGAATAAAAAATTCAATGATATGAGGACATGCGTCCGTGTTCTTACCGATGCTCCTATAGTCCCAGCTGATCTATGCTCTTCAGTTCAGCATCTGGCTATGATCTTGCTACTTATTGGTATGTTGTTTATCGTTTCCTTAATTGTGCAACATTTTCTAAATGTTTGTGCTGAGTTAATGGTGAACTGATGTTTCTGAGAACAATGTTAGACTGACGAATGTCATATATTCTAAGATCACTATTTATGACGATATTGAACATTGGACTGATAACAGGCTAAGAAATAAAAAAGACAAGACCCACCGCAAACATGGGCCAATAGAGGGCTAGGCCCAAAAATGTCCGAGCCATCATTTGGAACGGTACATACATGGGCCAGAATAGGATCAGGCCTGGACGAGAACACAGGAGCTCATATTCAGTCTTATATATATTTGTGACGAAATAGAACCCATCTAGATGTGGGCCCTCACGGACTAAATTTTAAATAATAATGTAATATAGCAGGCCGAAATAAGATCCTAATCAAGCCAAGTTCAGCTAGTGACAATATTTAGAGTCACAGATGCTAAGTTTCACGTCGGACCACGGTCTGACATGGCAAACGACTTTTTAGCAACGAAAATGGTTGTCACCATTGGCTCCATCGTTAACATGCTTTTATAACGAAATTTGTGATTTTTTTTATCAGTGATCGTATGATTTCTTGTAGTGTATGCTCCATGTACAATGAACAAACTTGTGTTACATATGTAAAGCTAGTGGAAAACCGTTCAGAAAAAAGCACTCCATGATTTCTTACAGAGTTTGCAAGATTGGATCTCTTTTCTGAATCTCAAGCAAGCATCAGCTCCTGTTCCATTTTGTGGTCTTATCGATGTTAATTCTCATACAAAATTCATTTATGCAATTTGAAACAGAATGGACCTGTTTTGTATCTAGCTTTAAGTTGTAAATTTATCCCTGTTTTTACTACAAAGCGTATGACTTCAAAATTCAGATTTATAATAGTATCTGTAGCATAATTTAAATGATTTGTGCATAGGCATAGATTTTTTTTTTCAAAAATCTTGACAAATTTGACAAAATTATTCTCTCTATTGCGGGTCATCTTCCTAAGCTGACGTCACGTCAGCCAGGCCACGAGTGTCAAGGTCATGCCCGTGCTCGTGGCGTCTGCCCGCGTGCTCTCCCATGGTGCCTCCACGCACTAGCCGCTTGCAATGCCTCCCCGTGCTAACCACCTGTGACGTCGGCCTGCTTGGACGCCTGCCAGCAATGCATCCTCGTGCCGGCCGCCCGAGCGATGCCAGCCTACACGCCTGACCGGGGCGCCTCCCCGCATAGCCGCTGGCATCAGCGACGCCAACCTGTGCACCTGTCCATGGCGCATCCCCACGCAGCCACCTGCGGCACCTCTATGCACTAACCGTCCGAGATGCCTCCCGAGCGACCATCGATGTCTTCCGCCCGCAACGCCTCCCCGCTCGACTGCCTGTGATGTCCGCTTGTGCTGGTTGCGTGTGTTGCGTTCCTCCTATCCGCTCGTATCACTGCCAACTGGCTCCTGTCTAGGGTTAGGGTTGCTTGCCATTGCACATAGAGAGGAGAAAGGAGGGAAGTTGCATTGGGGAGAAGCCTGGTTGATGATTGAACGGTTCATGGAAGGTGAGGGCAATGAGGTCCTTTTCTTTTTCTACGCTTTTTTTTTTTTGGAAAAAATTCTACCTGGCAGAACTCATAAACAGGGGCTAATGGCTGCTTCTTTTTCAAAAAGAAGGTCCAATCTTGTCAAGTCTGGAAAAGAGGTTCTTTCTAGTTATTAGGATCGAGAACATCAGGTTCTCTGTTGCAATTGCCCCCTTTGTTTTTTCATCTAAGGCTTATCACAAAGTTCTCAATATTGTTATCCATGACATTGGTACACACTACTAATCAGGACATTATGGGCCAAAGTCTTTCTGCTTAGAGTACTTGAAAAAAAACATATTATCCATCCAGCAGACTTAAAAAAAAACAAACAAGGTTCATTGGAAGAACAAAATACATGAGCGTTAAAATCACCATAGGTACTATTTTTTCTCACCATGTAGTAGTTCACCATCTTCTGGAAATTGATCAATTGAATGGCCCTATAGTCTTTGAGACAGCCTGGGTCCAACCCTCGCTGAAATCAAACCAAAGAAATTTGTTATGAACCACCTTTGGGCATACATCTATACAAATGATAGCTCCCTGGTTTGATGATCAAAAGCATATTGATGATCAAGGCAAAAGAATCAGAAACAAAGGATTGACTTCAAGGTACATGTAAATAAATTCAAAAATAAAAGCGACGTAGCTGATCTAAGTTCCAGGAACATGGAATTTCCACGCCATCTTCATCTTCAAATCAGTAAGCCCCTACGTGATGAGTAACCTCTCTTTGATGATGAATAATGGACCCTCCCACGATACTGAAAGCTTGTGCGTGCCTTGTCTAGACTGAACTCGTCGCAAGATTCGCAAGATCTGGTCGCCATCAGTGGCAGATCCAGATTTCAAATCCACCTATGGCAAAGCTAAATAAATGCACTTGTACTGTTTTATGCATAGGATTAACCAAATTAGAATGAACAGTCACCAAATCATATTCCTTTTCGTCCAATCTTGGCTTTGTAGTATTTCATTGAAGTTTTGGATTTGTCGATTAACGTTAGGGACCAATGTTTCTCTTATCGTAGACATTTTAATTGTTATGATATGGTGCTTCCTTCGCTATACTTTTCTAGTTTGCCGAGGAAGCTAGAGCAGAGGAGGCACCTGCTGGCTAGCAGGTATGGCGTCCGCCCGAGCTTGCCATACACTGGATCCGCCCCTGGTTGCCATTGAGAAAGCACGATTCTTGACATTTTGGTCATGGTATCTCCTAAGACTCTGCTTATACTTAGCTGGCCGCATCAATGCTCTATTCTTATCTCCTCAAGACGAACTAGGTTATCAAGTCTATCCTCGTGAGATTTTAATCTGGGACATTGCTTTGGACGATCGCAACCATGCACTGTGAACGATGTTGAAAATATTTCATGCAATATCATTGGCATTATAATGCCAGAAAGATGTTCTGAAAATGTTTGTTTCTAGGTGCCGTTAAAAAATTGAAACCCGCACTCAACTCTTTTCGAAAAGATGTTATGCATGCTGTAAATAAGATGAAACTACGGGAATAGACGGAATTGTGTACCGAAACCATTCAGAAAATCAGCAAGTTAATGTAGTCTAGTACTCTTATTGAAGGGACACTCACGCGTGTGAATTAGTATATTAGAATTAAGGACTTGTATGGCCCATCAATTCTAAAGGCATATTTATCTTGCTCGATCACGGCATGCACTTATTGTTCAGTACAATGGTTAGGATAAAATACACCCGTGACGTTCAATGCATTTGATTCCATATTCTCTCCCAATGGATTATTAAACACGTCCCAAAGTACTATATATACTGCTGGCTGTATAGCATCGAGTCCTACCCACCACCAACGAGCTCCCACACAGTATTCTGGGCCACTGTCTACCCAAGTAGAGAGCTACTAGTAGTTCGCTAGTTATCTTCTCCCCATAGATTTATATTATTACTGAAATATTATATTGTTGATCACAGAACAGCATCATGCAACCAAAGACAACATTCGTTTAACCATGTGCACTTACAAATATTATACAATCTGCATGCATTACTACTCAACAACCAAGCAAAGCAACTTAGCTCTAACACTAACGGACAACCCTTCAGTACACTAGGAGCTGTTGCAATTACTGTCAATACATAGGCTTGTCCCAGAGAGCACAACAAGCTCTGGAGCAAGACAAACACAGTTAAGTGCATCTCTGTAATAACACTTGCATCTCCCGCGCTACTTGCACGCTTTGATTTGCTACTTTCCACTTTCCAGGGATGCATTAGCGAGCTACAGGCCGGACGGCAGCCGACCATAGGGTGCAGAATTGTTCTCTTTCAAAGTATGCGCGAGCTGGCCACTTGCACCGCTAGCTGTAGAAAGCCTCTACAACGCGATATGGGTCATGTTGCTAAATGCTCCGCAGGCCACAGAGAAACATGCATTCTCGTGCATGGGAGAAGTTAAGGCTATTCAACCCAGTGTAGCGAAGGGGACAAATCTAGCGCAAGACGCGGTCAGAAACTAATATATCGCAGTGAGGACAAAAGGCTACAAGAATGTCTTTTGGTATATATGCTTTTTTATCCACAAGAAACTAGAAACGAAACAAGGAGTTGCATGGAGAAAGGAGACGAGGGAATATGTACTGTGGAGTATGGAATCCACGTACTGCTCCAGGCATCAGAGGTAATATATCCTAGAGAGGGCATTCTGTCATCACATGCATGTGCGTTGTTTAAATTTCTGTTCCACTGCTGGAATGTGTCAGTGGGGGCTTAATTAGTGGGCAGAAAGCCAGTGAAAGATGACATCTTCCTTCTCACTTCCCATGCACTCGAGTCAGTATATGTCTGTACGTTGTAATCCGAGTTCTTTCCTTCTCATAGATCAAGCCGATCACTATGAAGGGCTTTTACTCTCACACATACCAACACTGCCCGATGCTCATTAAACAACCATATGCATGTGAACTTAACTAAGCGATTCAGTGGGATAAGTACAAAGAAGTAACTAGTGAGTACACTTTTTCGTTTTCCAGGTCACAATACAATATCAGACTTATTTGATAAGGTCACCAGTACAATTAGTACATGTTTGGAGCATCACTAAATTCCAGTATACCTTCTATGGGAGATAGATCTTCGTATGAAACTATTTATAGTAGAAACTGAGGTAATAAATTATGTTAGTTCTTGGGTAAATCCCCAAATCCAAACTAACCGTAACTTTAGAGTAACAAATATGTCCACATTTGTAAACAATTTATACAAATTAAAGATAATTCCACTACGATTATTGATGTCTGTCGTGAAAGAAATGACTTCTTCATAGTCAACTATATATCCTCTCCAAAGCACAAAGCAAAATATTGGCAATGAAACTGATGTGCTAGAATTCACGAAAGAATTTATGTTTTATGCATATACACATATATCACATGATTTATCATTGTATAATGTCTATGTTAGAAATGCATTACAAGATACTTTGATGGCTCATGACATGGAATTATTTAGGTAACGGGAGTAGAAAGTATTTTGAACTTCATATACATTCCAATGGAAAATTTCATATGACCTTGCAAAAGGTAATATAATGAATTCCCCAGAAAATAGTTCAAAGGAAAATAACAACACAAATATGGGAAAACCAATATCTGAAACAAATGCCTTTTTGCAGGTAAAAAGGATTTCTTTCATTGAAGGGATATATTTGTGAATAAATACGTAACATTTCCTTTGACATTCAGATACGATAACATAATTTCTACTTTACTTTTGGGGCTTCTCCCAGCCTAAGCTCAAGATCTAGTTCCTCAACTGGGGAGCTAGGACAAAGTTTTAGTACCTTCGGATCGTTAGGATTGTCCTGACCTCTACCTTCTCCATCCTGTTGACGCTTCCGAGAATATGAGCATAGAATCAAAGGAGAGGTCTCCAAATCAATTCTTCTTCTCTTGCCACCTACAGGAATACTATCTTCATGATTGCTACCTTCCCTGAAATCCCTTCTTGTTCGGCAACCCAGAATACTCAGCTTATTATACTCACCACTTCCAACATGCAGCTCCTGGTTATAACACATCCTTGCTACGGGTCTTGGATGATTTAGGGCTGCTTGAGCAGCATCTCCAATCATTTCTTTCTTGCCACTAGTAACCCATGCTGACAACGAGGCAAGTGGGGCACTCACCACTTGATTGCCCCAGACGTTTCTTGCAGTTGAAGCCTGAACCAAAGATCCAGGAGGATGGGCAAGAACACTGCATAAGGGATCAGGATTAGTGTCGGCGCTTGATGCATTAGGGTTTGCGATGTAGGCATGCTGCAGGGATGCAACTTGAGGGGGGCATGGTTGGATCATGTAGCTTTGACGGGGTGACACGATTTGGCTATCACTTCCACCATCATCAGCCACCCCTGCAAGCTTGAGCCTTGCCCTGTCCCTCCGGTGCACGTTCATGTGCCCGCCGAGCGCCTGGGCTGAACGGAATTCCCGGCTGCAAAAGCTGCAGGAATAAGACCTTGGTGGCCAGATGCATCCTCCGAGATGCCCTGCTGAGTCCTCAGCAAAAGCACGCTCCTCCCACGACTCATAGTAAGAGGCTGAACCGCTACCAGCGCCGTTGCCGGCGGTGATGTTGGGGGATGCAAAAAGAGGGGTCTTCTGCTCACCGAACTTTCTTCTTGTTAGCATCCAGTACCTTGTTGGATCCATGAGATGCTACAAACCTCAACTATTTGGAAACCTTTGCTCAAGGGTCGAACAAAGGAAGATCTATATAGAGAACTGAGGCATCCAAATCCGAGAAGAAGCACGAAAAGAGTACATATAAGAAGAATGGAGCTATGGGAGGAAGCAAAAGGGAAGAATGCAAGGGACTAAGGAAGATGAGGAGGTTGCTTGCTTTGCTTGTCTATATGGATGCAACGCAGACTGACTGGACTTTATTTGTCTGTTCTACCAGCTACTAGTTGCTCCGGCCAATGCAGTACCACGGAGGGTCCCATCATTTTTCTCAGTTTGTGCAGGAAGTGACTCTTGTAGACCAACAGAAAATGGCATCATATTCAGATCTCAGATCGGGCATCATTGTTTGCTTGCTAGTGAACTAACTACAAGGTTAACCTTATCCTGGACAGTGTTTTGAGATAGAGTTTTTGTATAGTCTGGTTAACTTGCTTCTGATAGTGATACTTAACATGTCAGTTGCGATTAATTTGTTTCTAAGAACTTACGCATGGTTCATTTCATCACAGAATTTAGCAGTACGAAACAAATGACCACGTCAGTCGCCAAAGTATTTGGTTGCCACATCTGTTATGTCGCTTGGCACTGATATTGCCTTGTTTGTATATTAGTAGCTAAACCCTTTCACTATATTCATATATGAATCAACATTATAGATTGTCACTAAATTTGTGTAGCAACTAAGACTGCGTGTTAGTACCTTTAGCTGTACACGCAGTGCCAAGGAGTTTGGCAACGTGGTAGTGGTCATCCGAACATATTGTATTTGATAATAATACTTCTTTCGTTCAAATATCAGATATCACACAGATATCGCAAATATTTATCTTTTGTGCCTTAGTACAAATATACGATATACATATGACGAAAATTAGTCCACATAATGCATGATTCCATCAAGATGGACCTTAATTAATATTGCATCAAATTATGCTCTCAACGTACAAGTTGATTCTTTTGGTGTAGCACAACTTCATTTCCTTTTTTTATGCGTGTGTTATTATCATTATTTTGTTTTTTGCAAAGCTGTGTTAGTATCTGGAGAACTGTGCTACACACTATCATGCTGTCGCCACACTGAAGCGCGGCTACAAGCCGCCGGCGTCTATCACTACCCACTTTATTTATGGGGCTATTGCGTTTCTACCCCTAAGCCGGACTCCAATTGTGATTTTATCCTTTATTTTTTAATCTTATGATTTTACCCCTACAATTTTAAAACAAAGACACGTTTTACCCCTGTGCAATTATGTGCTCTTAACGGTGGTAAATGTGAGACGAAAAGTGCAAAATGCCCTTGCGATGGGGCCCACGACACACACAAAGGCACGCCGCTCCGGTCCAGCGCCTCGGCCATGGGCGTGACCAGCCGGCAGAAGAGGGAGTGGGGGCCGGCGGTGCCGAGGACACCGGAGGGAGAGAAGACGAGCCATGTGGCGCTGATCTCGGTGGCGAGCGGCTGCGTCCACCCGTAGAAGAAGTCAGAGACAACGGCGATGACAGGGTCGGTTGGAATTTGGCCCACGCGTGGATGGACTCGCGCCGCCTGCTCAGGCGCCAATGCTGAGCACGTCATGCATGTCTGCTCACGCTGCCCCATCGCTAGATCTGCCCACCCGGCCATGAGACACCCTCCTGCCGCCCGCCCGCAAGGCCTCCTGCTGCCGCCGCCCGCGAGCCGGCCTCCCACTACCCCGTCACCAGATCTGCCCGCCCTGTCGCCGGATCTCCCCGCGAGGCAGCCTCACGCCGCCACCGTCCGTGAGGCAGCCTGCCGCCGCTATGTCGCTGGATCTGCCCACCCACCCGTGAGGCAGCCTCCTGTCGCCGCCACGGCCCACGAGGCATCCTCCCTCCGTCTGGCTGCAAGGCAGCCCATGTAGGGATGGACTCACGCCGCCCCCTCGCTTAGGTCAGACTCGGTGGGAAGAGGAAGAAGGGGAGAAGATAAGGAGAGGACAATGTAGTCTTTTTCCCAGAGGCTTTTCCTTTTTTATAATTTTTTAATCCGAAATCCGGATTAGACTAACGATGTTAAACAGCAGGAGCAAACGGCTCATTCATTTTCAAATCGTAGGGGTAAAAATTGCAAAGTTGAAAAATGGAGGGTAAAAACACAATTGGATTCCAACTCAGGGGTAGAAACACAATAGCCCCTTTATTCATATGCACAGTTGTGATCTGATTAACGTTCACTACTACGGAATAGGCATTTAGTGACGGTGTTCTAAGGGTTTTATTTAGGAACGCAAACCGTGTCTGTCTCAATTTTTGCGTCTATAAATCCCTGGATATAGAGACCGGAAAAATCTATCGCTAAATCTGGAGCTATACCGGCATCTCTCATTGCCCATCCCTAATTCTTCCTAGACAAAACTAATCCCGTCCCTAAAACTAGTTCTGAATAAAAAAAGTGGGACCAATCGGCCCGACCCAGTGGAGCCCAAATTCATCGTTGCCACGGGGAGGCCGTCGATGGAGAGCTCGGTGAGGGGGAGGCGTGTGTCAGCCATCAGTGGAGAGCTCGACAGAGGGGGAGGGGTTGGAGGCCTCCACCACCGGCTGACGGGAGGAGGTCGAGGATGCCGGATCCGGTATGCTCAGGGGCCACTGCCGTCGGATCTGGCGAGCTCGAGGCCCTCCATCGCCAGATCTAGCGAGCTCAAGTGCCGCTGATGCCAGCTAAGGGGAGGAGGGGAGGGGAGGTGGGCGCGCAAGAGACAGGAGGGGGCAATGAGGGCACCGGGGTCTCCGGCGCGGGCACGCAGCGCCGCCTCAAGCTGCGCGAGCGCGTCGTCGGGGCCGAGGTCGCACCCGTCGATGGCGAGCACGCACACCATCCCCCCTTCTTCTCCTCCTCCAAGGCTCGGGCGGCCCGACATAGGGATGGAGCCACTGCCACCGCCGAAAGAGGAACTTGCCGCGGTCGAGGAGATTTGAATCTGGGTCTCCTTCACCAAGGGTTAGACTCTTCACCAGTGTGCCACCAAGTCACTTGATATTTGTACCCATCACTATATATTTATGTAATAGAGATGGGGATTCAAAACCGCATCACTACATGTATAACCCCGTCTCTATAGCTTAAAATAGTAGCGACAGGGATGGAAAACCACGTCTCTAGCCTAGAACCCCATTCGTATTTTTTGATGCTATAGAGACGGATTTTTTATATACGTCACAAAATATTTTTTCTATTCAACCGTCACTATAAATACCTTTCAACAAAATGGCTATAACGCATTTTTAGAAATGCGTCTCTATAAGTGATCTAGTGACGTGACTATTTTAGCTGTCTCTAAACTTACACCACTAAATCCCTGTTTTGTGATAGTGGTTTATCCCGACCTCCATTTGTCAGCATGAGGAAACACATGGAATGATGGTGCCGTTTATCCAACACATTGCATTGCTAGCGAGTTTAGTTTTACTTTGTCCAATCAAAAATATGAGTCGTCAATTTTATATAGAATGTTCCTACAGTATCGTACTATTTTTTTTACCAAAAAGCATTTCTGGAGGCACCGCACAACAAGACAGTTATATCTGTTGACAATATTTATCTAGCCTTCACTACCACAAAAATGGTCTATAGCGGTGGCACCCAAAATGCCGTAGAAGCGTGTAGAAGAAAATCTGCTGCTACAGTGGTCAAATCATTTTTAGCGGAGGCTTACATTGTCAATCGTCTCTAAAAATCAATTTTTAGAGACGGGACACATTGTCAACCGCCTTTAAAAATCGCCTCTATTTATAGACGCTGACCATATTGTGAACCGCCTCTAAAATCCATTTTTAAGAGCGGTTGACAATATGGGCCGCTGCTATTAATAGATGAGACCCAATATCTCAGCCCAATTCACCAAACAATGTCTAATATAAATTAACAACAAAACCCTACTTCTCTCACAACTGCCCCACCTGAGGCGCTGCCTCATTCTTCTCCCAAACCACCCACTCTCTTCTCTCTCTCGTAGCAGCTGCTCCTCTCTCTCTCTCTCCTAGTGAGAGAACAACCTAGTAAGGTGAGACTTTGCTGAGCACACGACCCCAACGAGCCAAGTCCTCAGCAAGTGCAGCCCTGCAGCATGCGGCCCTGGTGAGTGTGGCCTCGACGACTGCCGCACAACAACGTGTGGCTTCGGTAAGGTCACGGCCTAGGTAAGCGCAGCCCTACGGCACGCGGTGCTAGCGAGTGCAGCCCTATGGCGCGCGGTCTCGGTGAGCGTGACCCAACCCCTCCCTTCTCTTTGGCATGCTACCACTCGCACCCTCCAGACGGTCGTGCAAGCAGCGGTTGGATCCGGATGCCTCCCATCTCTGGATGTTGGTGTCTGGTGAATGACTGTCAGATCCAAACGCCTCCCCTCTCTAGACGGCTGCGTGTGGCTCCAGCAAGCGCGCGGCTCGACGAGCACGGCCCAACCCCTCCCTCCTCTATGGCGCGCCCCCACTCCCTCCCTCTAGATGGCGGTGCAAGCAGCAGCTAGATCCGGCTGCCTCCTTTCTCTGGATGGCGGTGCACAGTGAATCACAGTCGGGTCCAGCCGCCTCCCCTCTCCAGATGGCAGCGTGCGGCTTATGGCGGCTAGATCCCGTCGCCTCCTCTCTTTGGGTGGTGGCCTATGGCACGCAGTGGCCGGAGCTAATGCCCCACTCTCTGGACGACAGGCCACGTCAAGCGGGCGGCGTCAGTGACCACGCGACACAACCTCATGCACGCGAGCGGAGGCTACGGTGACCTCTGCCAAATCTGGGCTCCTGCGGGCCCATGAGCTCTCTTTTTTTGTTTTCGGGTTGAATGGGTAGCAACGGGTGAAGATGTCACCCGCCTCTACTAACCATATTTTGGTTGCGGTTCATTTCATCCTGAGGATGTCCGTCGCTATAGCCTTTCATTTTTAGCTGCTGGAGTGTAGCGGCGGGACGGCCACCCCGTCGCTATAGTCATTTTTAGCCGCCTTTATAGGCCATGGTTAGCAGGACCTTAGCTCATGGAGAAGAGGCCAGTAGCAGCAGGAGGTGTTGGGATAATCGCACTATCAAAGGTCGTTGTTGATGGTCCTTAAATGCTAAATTTGTTTGTCAATTGACTACATAAAACATATAAAATAAATAACCAACACAGTGGTAAGAGTTTATAACTAACAATTTTCATAATATTGGTGAATATTTGTATGCAGGTGATTTATAATCAAATTTGAGAAAATATCAGAGTTACAAGAGGAGAAATAAAAGACTCCTATAAACATGACGTGAGATGTGGTCAAATAATATATTAGACCTCACCATGTTGAAGCTCTCATCGAGCCGATCAAAATGCTTATATAACTTGCCTAAATCAGACTTCGAATGCGAGAGTTATGAAGCACAGAGGATCACGTGTTGGGCTGAGCTGACGCTGACATCAGCACGCGCAGGAGTGGAAGAGAATGGTGGTTTAGGTTGCTTGGCTGAGTTGAGAAGCCCATTACTTGGCCCTTAAGAATGAGGAATAGTCTAAAGAATATTCCCTTATTACTAGAAAGGTTTCTCCCCTCCCTCAAGTCACCTCCCACTATAAATAGAGCCCTCTCCCTCTCATTTTCCACACATAAGAAGAGAGTTTAGAGCTCCACTCCAAATGCTTTAGCATTGCCAAAATGCTTAGAAAATAAGGAGAGAGTGAGGGAGAGATCACGGAAGGGCTGCGCTTGTCGGTGATCTTCCCCACGCTTGTACCTCGATGGATGCTTTCCTTTTCAAGTAAGTGTTCGTGTTTAAGTAAGTTTTTTCTTTATTACTTACAGAATCATCGCTCTATCTAGTTAGAGTATCTTAGTCTTGTATAAGCGTGGATCCGAGAATAGGATAGTAATTGAAAGCATAGACATGGTGTCTAGGTGTAAGCTTCATGACCATTGATGATTGGTGATTAATGACAACTATGAAATTATGGGCTAATATCTACATGAGTATTGTCTATATAGGTATTATCTCTAATATCTACTACAAATCTTATTGATGATGATGGTTGCCTTGGCGATGGATGATAATGACCACAAGCATGGAGGCTTGATGAGCTTGATGGAGTCCACGGGTTGATGGAGATGGATCAAGGCTAAGGACAAGCTATGGAGCAAGTGTTTGGAACACTTGTCTAGTTGTTAGGGCTTTGAGTTCATAGGAAAATCCGGACTATCAAGGGGTCTAGGTTGTCTCTTTAGGTCATGCTAGTCGGTGATGTGCGTGGATGCTCAGTGAAATCACAGGCACTAGGTGACAATGGAGAAACCAAGGAGCTGTTGGAAGAAGCCGTGAAACGAAGTCAAGCGAGGACGAGGAGTTTCAGCTTCTGTACAGAGTGACCGGGCAGAGGGGTCAGTGGAAACCGGACTGTACGATCACTAGGAGATCAGAGAGCAGTCTACGAGGAGTCTATCACCGTAAAGGCCCATACTGACCGGACGGTACGGTCAGCAGAGCAGATGGTCCATATTCAGAGGAGAGCCCCACTGCTTGACCCAAGCATAAGCACTTCTCCCCCTGCAAATGTCATCAGATATCCCGATGTGGACATTCTTGAGTCCATGTCTCTAGCATAATTAGCATCTATGTAGCCCTACAATACGGGATAAACACATCCAAAGCATAAGCACTGCTTGGAAGTGCCTCTCCTAGATTGCTCATGAACCGGCTAACTACTCCAACTGCATAGGACATATCAAGCCTAGTGCACACCATAGCATACATCAAGCTGCCCACTACAGATTGATAAGTTACTTTCTTCATTTCTTCTTTCTCCTTGTTGCATGTAGGACATCTATTGAAGCTCAATTTATGATGGCCTGCAAGCGGAGAGTTAACAGGTTTTGCAATTTGCATATTAAATCTCTCAAGTACCTTTTTAATATATCCTTTCTATGATAGCCAAAGCTTTTTATTTTCTCTATCACAGGAGATCATCATGCCAAGTATTTGTTTTGCTGGTCCCAAATCTTTCATGCCAAATTTGTTGCTTAATGCCTTCTTCTGGAGAGCAATCCTCTTTGTGCTATTTCCAACTATCAACATATCATCAATGTAGAGCAAGAGGTTGATAAAATCTCCTTTGTGGTACCTCTTCATAAAGACACAATGATCTGCATGTGCTTTATGGTAACCAAGTTCTATCATAAAAGACTCAAACTTCATGTACCGCTGTCAAGGAGCTTGGTTCAAGCCATACAAGCTCTTATTCAATTTGCGAACCAAGTGCTTCTTTCCTGCAACCTTGAACCCTTCTAGTTGCTCCATATAAATCTCCTCCTCGAGGTCACCATGCAAGAATGCAATTTTCACATCATTTTGTTCAGCTTCCAAATCCTTGGTAACAGCCATACCAAGTACAACTTGGATTGAAGACATCTTGACCACAGGAGAGGAAATCTCATCAAAATCAATCCCTTTCTTCTGACTGAAACCCTCCACAACCAGCCTTGCCTTGCATCTTGGTTTTGAGCTACTTTCTTTAGTCTTTAATCTATACACCCACTTGTTCGTTAGTGGTTTCATGCCCTTCTATAGATTCACCAATTCAAAAGCATTGTTCTCATACAGGGAATTCATCTCATCTTGCATGGCTTCAAACCACTTCTCCTTGTTTTCACTGGACATAACCTCCCCATGACATGAGGGCTCATCTGCATCAGTCAATAATACATATTCATGTGTGTATACCTTGTAGAAGCTTTGTGCACTCTACCAGTTCTTCTCAGTTGTTTCTCTTGGGGTTGTTCTTCTGACATATCATTAGCTTAAACTCAACTTGTTCATCACCTTGCTCATGTGGTTGTTCATCACCCTGATATATGTCTGCACCTTTAGTGCCATCATCTCCCCCGTGATTGTCATGCACAACTGGAGAAGGAATTGGATCCAGATTGACTCTAGAAATAGTGGTATGTTTCTTTGGCTTCTCAATATCTTCTATAATTTCATCTTCATAGAATATTTCATCTTCAAAGAATACCACATCTTGACTTCTAATAATTTTCCTGTTCACTGGATCTCATAGCCTATAACCAAACTACTAATCCGGGTGGCCTAGAAGGATGCATTGCTTTGTCTTGCTATCAAGTTTTGATCTTTCATCTTTTGGGATACGCACAAAAGCTCTGCACCACAAAACTTTCAAGTGTAAATATGATACCTCTTTGCCTGTCCAAAGCGTTTGTGAGATATCACCGTCAAGTGCAACTGATGGAGATAAATTGAACACATATATTGCAGTCATTAGCCCAAAACTGCTTCAGTAATCTTGCATTGGGGAACATAGCTCTGACCCTCTCTGTAAGTGTTCCGTTCATAATCTCTGCAAGACCATTCTGTTGAGGAGTCTTCGGCACGATCTTCTCTTGTCGGATACCATGCAATGTACAATATCTTTCAAATGGTCCTTCATACTCACCACCATTATTTGATCTAATGCATTTCAATTTCGTACAAGTTTCTCTTTCAACTTTGGCATGGAAATCCTTAAATGCTTCAAGTACTTGATACTTGTGCTTCAACACATATGCAAACACCTTTCGAGAATGATCATCAATAAAGGTCACAAAATATGATGCTCCAATAAGTGACCTTCTTGACATGGAGCAAACATCAGAATGCACAAGATTAAGAATATCCTTCGCAAGATGTGGAGTGGATGTATGAAAAGAAATCCTATGTTGTTTTCTTGGAAAACAATCAGCACAGGGTATGACCCATACCCTGCCACAAATCAATAGCTGCACTTTTCTAGGCAATATTTACTTGTTGCTTGCACAACATGGTCTTGGTCACATATAGACACCCTTGTTTGACTCCACGAGCCATAACAAGAGATCCTTTAGTGAGCTTTCCAGATGATAATAAATTCAGTCGTATGTCAGGGATATACAGTGCCCTTGCCAATAATGGTTGACGAATTTCTATTTCCCATCCCCACAAAGTCGAAGTCAACAATAGTGTAGGATGTGAAAAACTGCTTGTGTGATCTGAAATGCAAAGAGGCACCCAAGTCCACTATCCAACTCAAATGATCATCACGAACGACACGGAGACAACTCTCATCTTCAATAATGAGATAGTATTCAGCAGCTGCGGTCGTAGCTGAATTTTTCTCATCTTTCTGCTCAGATTTCTTGCCATTTTGTGCTTCTTCGAGCTATCTTTTGTAAATTCTGCACTCACTTCTTTCGTGGCCAGGCTTCTTGCAATGGAAACATGTAATGTCTCTCCTTGATTGAGACTATGATCTCCTCCTGGATTTGCTTTTTCCTCGCTGAAATATCACATGGCTCCTGCCACATGGCTCTTCTTTATTTTCAGTGACATATGCATCAGAAGGAGAGGCCAAAGTGGTGCCTATTTCTTTCCTTTTGGCTTCTTCATTCAACAAGCTATTCATCACCATATCAAGGGTGATCTTACCATCTGGGGAAGAGTTTCTGAGTGACACAACCAGTGTATTTCCGTCCACTATTGAACTAAGCAACAACAGTGCTTGCACCTCATCCTCAAGAATTACCTTCATGGCTGACAACTGATTGACATCGCCTTGGAAGATATTTAGATGCTCAATGATGCTACTGTCATCTCGGTATTCCGGCTTTGCAAGTCGCTTGATTACTGAGGCTTTGTTCAGTATTGTCTTCTGCTCATACATAGACTCCGATTTTTGCCATAAGTCATAAGCATTTGTGTCATTAGCAACATGATGTAATATATTATGGCTGATGTATAAACAAATCATACATACTGCCTTCCGATTGAGCACTGTCCAATCTTCCTCTGTGACACCGGTGGGTTTTTATTTGTCACAACCGGTTCATATAAACCATTGCAATAAAGAAGATCCTCCATCATGGGCTTCCACAATGAATACTTTGAAGCATCAAGTTTGATCATGCCACTTGAGATGGAACTGTCCTCCATGATGACCAGAGTGAGAAATAACCTCCAACAATTAATTCGGCTATGATGCCAGTTTATGTCAGGATGACCACACTAACAAAGGTCGCTAGAGATAGCGGAAGCGGATAAACGGATTTCAATAGAATCTGAAATCATCCCAAGAGCATGGCCTTTATACAGAGGGAAACATATGCATCAAGCATATATTAGAGTGGGACAGTAGCAGCCACACCGACAAGAAGCACACCAGATGTTTAACGTGGAAAACCCCCAAATCAGGGGAAAAACCATGAGGCCAAGCCCAGCCAAATCTCTTCCACTATATGAATGTGGGATTATAGCAAATTCCTCTCTAGATCACACTAGAGGCTCTCACTCATCAAGATTGTACAATAATCTTGGATTACAATCAGATTTTGTGGCTACCTAATTATTCTTCCCTAGTTGGCACTAGAGGCTCTCCCTAAGGCTTTTGCCTTGCTTGCCTTGTTGCTTGCTTGAAGGATCAATGAGAAATCCACTTGGATATGAAGAGGATGGCTCTTGCATACGAGAAATCCACTTGGATATGAAGAATCCACTTGGCTATGAGAAAACTGATATTGGTTTGTTTTCCAACTATCAAATTGTACATCTTCTATCCATCGTAACATGTGGTATCATTTTTTCTCCTGTCATTCCCACATCATGAGGAGGGTATCCAATAGGGGGGCGGATGGATGATGCTTGAGTAGTTTATGGACCTTAGTCGGGATCAATGGTTTTGCCGAAGAGCGTGGCGGTGGCGGATGTTCCAATCCACCTGGTGGAATAAAAGGCACCGGGCGCAGCAGCCTCGTTTTGATGCATCCGGCCCAGGTAGGATTGGAAAAGCATGATACACCGACCCGATTCTAGATATGCGATCCGAACCCGTAGTCTTAGCACCATAACTCCGGTAGCACGACACACCGATTCGATTTTAGGTACACATGATCTGGCCCCCGCAATCTTAGCATCACAACTCCGGCACACCCACTCAGGGAAAGGCCCAATCGTCCTAAAAGACTAGTCCAATAGGGGAAGGGTGGCTCTCCTTTTTAAGGTGGCTTCCTCCTCCCAAGCTAAGTAAGGTGGGATCATTCAGAGGCTCACACGGTCGCCTCCCGACCACAACTGGGTCACATGATCCCTTTGTTGCGTCTTTGCCACGGATAATAGTGGAGTATGTCCTCATCATGTTTCCTTGATCGGTCATGTTGACGTTAGAACAACCGTAAATTTGGATGTGGCCGAGGCAACATGCGGTATCATGAATTCTCTCTCGAGCTCGTGATCACGCAGATACCACAATATATATGAGTTATGAGTATTTCTAACCATCTGCAAAGTAAATACATTATACATATGAGTGATAGTGTGATAGAGTATGTCTAACCGTACTTTCACATATAAAGCTCGAGCACATCAAAAAGTTGTTCTTGTAGTATTAAGGGGCGGCGGCACTGTTTTTTTTCTTTTCACGTCTAACCGTCGAGAAACACAACTAGATATCAGTGATACTGTGATAGTGACTGTACGCCTGTCTTCATCGCCAATCTTATTCAGAGAGCTAGCTAGCTAGTCAACTGTGTGGAAGCCTTGATTACCCAACCAGTTGGGTTGGATGAGTCGTTATTACTTGGTAAGTATATTTTGAACATAGTGTAGAGAACATGGCAGATACGTTCCGAGCTACCTACTCTATCATTCCAAAGTATTAGACAAACTAAGAGATAAGTCGCTAGTAATTCCAATCAGGCACCTTTCTATCATTTAATATTCACCACTTCCTCCTCTCGCTTCATTAAAAAAATCTCAGCCTCACTGTATACATGAATGGTCCATTTGGTCCTTTTGCGAAAAAAAAGAACCATTTGGATCTTTATATTACATATATATGAAAAGAAAAAAGAGTCACATGACTTAGTGTATGTAGCAGTGACGCTACCACAAACTGATTGTCCTAGTCACTGTCGTTTGTCATATCACCGCCTCTCAAAGTGTCCCTTTTGCGCATCCATTTTCTTGTGGATAATACAACAAAAAAAACATGTTTGCTAAAGACTAAACCACATATGCATGTCGTCGTACCGTGTAGACTGCGCCGATCTACTAATTCAATATAATGGATGTGCAATAATGAGTAACACAAATACCCTTTAGAACAAGAAAGCGTTCAATCGCACAGTTACATTATTAGTAGCTAGCTAGTTGTGCCCAGATGAATCATCCGTGAATAATCGGAGGGATAAATTAACAAATGATAATTTTTGTTCTATAGCAAGTGAGTACGTAGCTAACAGTCCATAAAGGTCCCAGAGGGAGCTGATAGTTTGTACTACTTAAATAGTTATTCTTAAAGCTACATGGATTCTTGATCACAAAGGACAAGTAGTTAATTGTTCTTTTTCTCAACTAGTACTTTCATTGTCCTCAAATAATTGATAACTACATTATTATAAAGTACTCCATCCCGTTTTTTGATTCATGTCTAGGACAACAACTGTAGTTTAAAATGGAATAAAAATATGATCCTCGCATCATCAATTAAAAACGTTATGGAGTAAGCTTGTTGCATAGTAAACAATCTGTATTGTCAGTTACATTATCTGTAAATTTATTAGAAAGGTGCAGACATTTTTTTATTCAGGTATATTGAAATTATCTGCTTAAAATACTGGACTAAATATCCTGCCAAAAATTGTTTTGAATGTGGGTTCTCCATATAGATGATTACGTGATTGCTTATGTGTCGCCAATGTGTTGTGGTATGATATGAACAAAATAAAAATAAAAGTGACAACATATACAGTTCAATTAAAAGTTTAATGACAGATAGAAAAGAACAAGGGTTAAGTCTGTGCAAAGCTACAACTTGTTCTTTGCAAGTAAGCGTATTCAGAAGCTCGTGTATGAAATGAAAATCCACCTAGCCATTCATGTTAGTGGTATCTGGACTGTTATCTCTTAAATACCAGTTTGGACTTGAGGTGGGGTGCGTTACGATTTAGAAATACAAGTAGCTTCGACTGCCTTTGACTTGAGTTAGCCTCGTGACTCTCTGGCATGCGTACCAGCTTGGATCCGAGAGAAACAATTCCCCAAAGGAAGAAAACAAATAATCTAAAAGAAAGACACCTTATTCTTAACAGTCAAATATTGCGAGATAGGTGTCACTTCCCGATTGAATTGATATTGAAGACTCCTGTTATTGGGATGGCAAAAAGATTTAATTTAGAAACATATCTGACTGTAGCATGGACATCGACTTAGCATGATATAAAGTTCTTGCTCCCGTGATCATGTGAGATAATGCTAGTGCCAGATTGAACATTCCGTTTGTCTGATGCCATTGAGATTCCAGCATGGACCCCGTTTGGAAGCTACTTGCTGTAGTGCTTTTCCTTGTATCATATAGTGCTATTACTATTACTACCTACCTAACACGTGGTAGTAACATCTTAATTACTTAGAAGTTAGTCCAGTCAAGACTACGATCTTAAGAATCCACTCTTTATCAGCCTTTAAAGACTACCACGCCCTTTTTTTTTTTTGAGAAACCAAACAACATTGGACACTGGACAGGATGTTTGTAAGTGGCAATAGGTTCTGATTTTTTTTTTTTTGATTCTACGATTATCAGTTGACGTATTAATTTTTCTTACCTCATGTGTTCTTTTTGGTCCGCATTTGAGCATTTTATGTTTCCTTTCATACCTTAGAAACTAGGCCAGATTAGTAGGGCCTTGTCTTACTTGGAAAGTAGATGAAGACAGACAGTGATTGAAACCAAACATTTATACCTAATATAAACAATTAAGATAGGTTGCTGGGAGAATCTTCCTTGTTCTAGTTTTATAAATTGAGTGACGTAGTGGAAGCTTACTTTTAAGGTTTATTATAATTATCAGAATTAAATTACCTATACGATATGTGCATCGTCAATCTTACCTAAACATGTTTGTAGATATTAGATATTTTTTACACCTATTGATGATGTCTAAGATGTCCGCATCAAAATTTGTTCCCTTTCACTTATATATTTTATATTTTTGAAACGAAGGCATGAGCGATGCCATTTCGCATAAGAAGCTAAGCAGATGCCTAATATTATGAGGAAACAAGGCCAAGCCGTGGAACATGCATTTCATTATGAAAAACTGGGATTATACAAAGACATTTACAAGAAGAAATCCTACCAAAACTACATCCAAAACATTGTACTATGGCCTCTGCGTGTATTGACTACCAAGCTAAATTCGGTCTGATGATCGTAATATGCCCAGCAACAGATTATGCCGGGCCTTTCCTGTAGATTAGTTATGAGCTCTGTATTGTTGTTTCACGACACTTCCGAGGTTGAGTTGGAATCTAGATTCTAGAAGGTCTCGTCTCACCTCTGTCTATGGTGGCATGAAACCTTAGCTAGGTAAAGCTCTACTTACTTGCCACTCGTTGTCCTTGAACCTTGATTCATTAATGACTTGCTACAGCAAAGATCACGGAAACCGAGCGTATTCCTACCACAATGGTCGTGGAGCTCCCCTCTGAGTCGCCCTTTGGACGTGCAGATTTTCTCTTTTTGCATTTATGATTATAAGCTTCTAAGATGATTGTAATATGCATTCTATATAGTATGTATATAATCAGAAATTTTAAAATCCACTTTGATAACCCAAGAATAAAGACGTAATAAAGCGTTTTAAAAATTAAAAAGGGGGCTGTGCGGGGACGACGGGAAAGTGGGAGGTGGGGAGAGCGAGAGGGAGGAATTTTTTTCTGGTCGGAGGTCTATGGACAGTGCTCTTGTGATCCACGCTGGTTACTGTGTCACAACTTTCACCGAGCTGCTAGTGAGACGGGCCAAAAGACTGACCTTGCGGTTGCCTGATACGATCGTCTATGTGACCCGTACGTTGTTGCTTGCTTGACGCAATATCTCAGACCTGCATCTCCACCAGTGAAGATTTGCTGAGCTTTTCTCGACATTACTCGTGCATGGCGGGCAAGCAAAGACACATTTCTTTACATCAAGTGTCACACCTCGTATTGACTAGCTTGGAACAAAGCATGTTTCAACGACCAGTTTGAAACATCACAAAGGTGTCCTTGTCAAAGGTGGAGACCGTGTGTGTGATTTGTAGACGTCACAAGAAAAGAAACAGTTGAAGTACTATAGTTGAATAAATCCAGGGCTGTGATACGTGTGACGAGTAACGACCCTCCCAGTCGAAGCATTATCGTGTTTTTTCTTTATTCCTTTTTGTTTTGTTTTTTTTTTGGGGGGGGGGGGGGGGGGGGGGGAAGGAGGAGGAGGAGTAGCTTCTATTGTTGCTCAAACGACAACATTACATTCTTCATGCAATCATCCCTGCAAGAAGCTAGGGGGTTGAGCAACCACATATATATGTCCCCGACTAGGCTCAACAACCACTATAAGAAATTTGACATGTTTCAGCTTTGTTGCAAAATCAAAGAAATACGTCTTAATGTAGAATTTACAACATGTTTCAGCTTTGTTTCAGCTTTGTTTCATCGATGAATGTCTTTTATAAAATATATTAGTGACGTTCCTATGTTTTTTCTCGTAATTTTATCATGATAATTCTTATTGCGTCGCTAACTCATGGCATTGTATTTCCATCGGTATCTAACTCCAAAACGTCATAAAATACATGCATGACATGTCAATGGGCTAGACCCACCTTGTGTTATGAGCTAAACCTATTTAGCATGTTGGGTCCAGCCCATTTCATGTTTTGGGCCAAGCCTATTTCACATTTTGGGCTAGGCTGATTTCATGTTGTAGACCAGGCCCATTTCATGGTCTAGGCCAGACCCGTTTCATTGTGTGGGTCAAGCCCATTTACATTTTAATCTAGACTATTAATTTCAACTCATAGTTTATAATGATTCTCACTGAACACATCATAATTTCAACTCATAGTTTATAATGATTCTCATAGTAAAAAATACAGCCAGTACATGCACTATGGGGAAATCGATGTTTACTTAGTATCTTCTTCTTTGCCGAGTGTTTTTACTTGGGCACTCGGCAAGGAACGTGTTTACCGAGTGCCGTACAAAAAAGTCTCCGTAAAATAAATACACTCGGTAAAGAACGCTTTGTCAAGTACCAAAAGAAAAATACACTCGGCAAAGAGGACTGTTTGCCGAGTGTTTTATTTGGCATTCGACAAAGCGTTCTTTGCCGAGTATATTATTTTTGACACTCAGTAAAAATAAGGTTTTGTCGAGTGTTTTTTCCAGAAGTACATGTAACATGTCAAGTGAGATTGATATCTATTAGAATTAGTAAGCGATCAGCCAACCAATTACCAAAAGTTAGAATCCAAACATGGTCTCACACATCTAGCCAACTAGCAAAAAAACTGGTGACAAATCTGCAAGGTAGTTAAGAGTGACCTATTCCCCTGCATCAGTCTATCAACATGCTTCTTGAATGCCCAAACTTATTTCCTGCATCGTTCCCCCAAGAAATATTGTTGACCTAGGAATAAACAAGTCAATTAGTAAACAAACAAGTATACACGTTATGGTACTAATTCAAAAAGTTAGAGAAAGTATGCTAATTTATTCTTTTGCTACGAGTCATTACAGATTTAGACACAGTGCGCTCTACAACCGTAATATTTGATCATTACAGAAATGTGAAAGTATATTTCTTGTCTTGCCTTCGCTTCTAGTAGTAAGGATGGGTATCATCATCATTTGCATTTGTAGTTCAATTTTGGACATCTTCCTCGTTTGCACTTGTTGTTGTTTCCTTGTCCTCTGCCTGGTCAATCAAGCAGGTTGGTCTTGTTCTTCAAAAGCCTTCCTCTTTCATCTTGCTCCACTTGACATGGCTATTCTGCAGCAAGGACGAAGATAGCATCCTTTTGAGTAGGATAGCGAACTCCTGGGCCTCTCCTTTGTTCCTGTTTTGCTGCTGCAGAAAAAAGAAACAGTAAACTTAAGTATGTCATGAATGTATTTAGAAACACGAGAGCATAAATACCATTGCATTGAATGAATATGAGAATATGAGATCACACAATTATAATGAAACATTACGAGCTATATGGCTATATATTTGCCAAATATTCTCAAGGCAAAATAAGATTAGCTAGCTGCAATTTACAGCCTATCCTACAACAAAGATGTTCTCTCAGAAAAATTACCCAGGTGAAGCAAGCATGAGGATAGTTAATTATTCCAAATAAAATAAAGCAAATCTCTAACCATTTCGAGTACTTGGCATACAACTACATTAAGCCAACAAGTAATGCCATTATACCAATGGCAACCCTTCTAGTAAATAATGCAACAGTGGTAACTTGTTTAAATTCCTACAGGATAAAACAAGCACATTAATTAGTCTGATACTGACTGTTTTAGGTTTCCCTGTAAAGTACTTATGGAAGGTTGTATGTGGCGTCCCTTATGTAAGCTTCATGACCATTGATGATTGGATCCTCAAGGTATGAATATTTTGGTGATAGATGACAACTATGAAATTGCAGGCTAATATCTATACGAGTGTCATCTATGTAGAAATAATCTCTAAACTCTACTACAAATCATATGGATGATGGTTGCATTGGCGATTGATGACAATGACCACAAGCATGGAGGCTTGTGAGCTTGATGGAGTCCAAGGGTTAATGGAGATGGATCAAAACTAAGGACAAGCTATGGAGTAAGTGTTGGAAACACTTGTCTAGTTTTTAGGGCTTTGAGTCCATAGGAAAAACCGGACTATCAAGGGGGTCTAGGTCATTTCTCTTAGGTCGTGTCTAGTCGGTGATGTGCATGGATGCTCAGTGAAATCACAGGCACTAGGTGACAGTGGAGAAGCCAAGGAGCTGTTCGGAGAAGCCGGGAAACAAAGTCAAGTGAGGACGAGAAGTTTCGACTTCTGGATATAGTGACCGGACAGAGGGGTTAGTGGAGACCGAACTGTATGATCGCTTGGAGAACAGGAAATCCAGAGAAGAAGAGTTAGCGAGGAATCTGCCTATGTTGGAGCCATAGAGACCGGACGGTCCGGTCTTTGCAGCAATACACAGAGCAGAGAGGAAGCGAGTTCTGGAATGTTTCTGTAGTGGAGAGAGAAAGTCTGACCGGACGGTTCGGTCAGTATGAGATCTTTGGCGCACAGTAAAGCCAACGGCTCTGGGAGCCGTTCTAGGAGTGACTGGACGGTCCGGTCAGGCAGTGACCGGACAGTTCGGTCAGTACACCCAGAAAGGAGATTTCATGGAGCAACGGCTAGTTAGAGGTTAGAAGCCTATATAACTTCGTTGTTGGGGTCTTAGAGACCAATATTGGCCAGTGGAATCGCTTGGAGCATTTGGTGAGAGCCAAGAGGCAAAGAGAAGAGCACTAGGAGGAGATATTGCATATCTTGAGACTGCTAGTGAGAGTAACTTGAGCATTAATGCACATCTAAAGCTAGGACGTACTTGAGGGTGTGATCTAGGTTGTTACTCTTGGTATATGGTGAGACCTAGATCGGTTAGGTGTCGATGATCGAGCCTATCATGATCGGTTGTGAAGGTCGTCACACGTTTGTACACGGTTTAAGCCCGCCGGTGAAAAGGGCGTCAATAGTGACCACCCGTGTCGGCTCGGGGAGTCTGGCAAGTTCTTGAGGGAGGCGAGCTTGTGCCTAGGTGGCTGCGGTTACGCGCACTGTGCCTTCACTCGAGGAGTGATTGCGGGCTCATGGGCGAGAACTCCACATTGGTGGCGGGAGGGACCGACACTCCGGTGGGAGTGGTCCAACGAGGAGTAGGGGAAGGCGCCATCCTTCTGAGACCTTGGGAAAAATCATGAGCATCTATTGACCCCCTCTTTAGTATTTCAGAATTGTGTGCTCTAGCAACTAGGTTGAATTGTGGCTTGCATAAGCTACTGTGTTTGGCTTTCGTGCTTGCTTTCATCATGAACACTAGCATGTATAGGGTCTTGGCCTACTGGAATTGTTAGGTAGCAATGATTGCTAGGTTTTAGTAGGGTAAATTGAAGTATTCGGATTTGTGGTCGGCTTACCGATTCAACCCCCCCCCCCCCATCTCGGTATGCCTTCGGTCCTTACAAGTGGTATCAGAGCCAAGTGCTCATCTTTGAGGCTTCACCACCTGGAGTAAGGATGTCGAGACAGGTGGGGAGTGTTCCCATATTCGATGGGGAGGACTACGGGTATTAGAAGGCTCGTATGCAAGCCTACCTGGAGTCCCTTGATCCAGAGATATGGATGGTGACTCATGAGTCCGATGCAGATGTGAACCTACTTGAGCCTGATTTCATTCAGAACAATGCTAAGGCCAAGAATGCTCTGTTTGCATGCATATCTAAGGATGGTTTTGCTAGATTGGATGCAAGTTCGACAACACATGGTATCTGAAACGAGACTCAGGGTCGCCATGAGGGTACCAGTGATGTCAAAGAAGAAAGATACTATGTGCTAAAGAACAAGTATGATAACTTTACTAGATTGCCACATGAGAGAGCTAACACTGTTTATTCTCGCTTTCATGTATTTGTGGAGGAGATCAATGCTCTTGGGGATGACTTCAAGCTTAAGCCTGTCGAGGTGATAAGACGATTCTTGAGGCTATTGAAAGACTCCAAGTATGAGTCCATCATGATGAGGACATCACTCCTATGGATACACACAACACTCCTCCAATTCTGGACTTGCAAGGTCCAATGACTAGAGCTCGTGCACGATGACTAAATTTAGAGGTGAGCTCGTTCCTACGTTTTTTGCTATATGTTACTTTTGAGAATGGTTTGCTACCTAATGATTATTTTATGATTAGAAACCATGGAGAGGACCAGGAGATGATGGGAGAAGGAGTTGGGAACGTGGAGGACCAGCAAGGGCTTGGAAGCCAAAGTGGAGGCCCAATCAAAACCGACTTCGAGTCTGTTTCGGAGCCCAGGACCAGTCTGTACTAAAACGGATGCCCAGGACGCATACGGACTCGGATTTGGATGTTCTACATATACACGGAAAGATAAGGAGAAGAGCTTTCCAATGCCACCTGTCTCATGTCAAAATTCATTCGGAGTTATCGGAAATCATAGAATCAAGGGAGAGTCCAGAATCCGTGTCGGTGCTGCGTCTTCTATTTTTGGCCTTTGGGCTTTGTATTTAGTTGAGCCGAATTAGGGGCGCGTCCAGAGGGTCTTGCACGACCCTAGGGTCTTTATATATAGCCGCCACTGCACCATTAAGGTTCAGGTTTTGCTTAGATCAATTCTGTTCATAAACAGTGTCGCCGTTCATCGGTTTGTGAGACCCCAACTTTGAGAGTTTAATCAAACATCTGCAATTGTGTTGCATTGTTCGTTGTTCTTGCTTGTGTTCTTGATTCGCAGGCAGGGATTAGCCTTCTCGGCGAGGTCAATCGTCTTTGGACGGTTGATAACCAGAGGAAACGTCGTGCTGCGATTGCGGGGTTTAGAACGTGCTGTTATGAAGCCGGATCGATTTTTGTGTCGCCTCCGACCAAATCAACTTACCAAGAACATTTCGAAAGATCGGGAACCCTTGTTTACATCACATCATCACTTTTATCTTACAAGGTGACCTCAAGACCAAGACCATGAAGGATGTACTTGGCAAGATCACCGCCTTTGAGAGCTACCAATTAGTTTTGGATGATCCTCAACCATCCGACCTTGCTCTTCAAGCCGAGAAGTAAGAACCTATCAAGAGAAAGAAGAACAATAAGAAGGCATTAATTGAAGATGATGATGATGAAGATGACTGGAGTGAGCACTTGGCTCTTCTCATGAAGAAGATGAGGACCTTCAAGAACAAATTTGCTTCCAAGTCTAAAGGCAACTGATTCAACTGTGGGTCAAAGAACCACTTTGTTTGGGATTGCCCCAAGCCCAAGAAAAAAGCTTTCAAGTCCCAAGACTCAAGTGATGAAGAACAAGAAGAAATTGAAGACCCCAAAGCCAAGCAAAAGAAGAAGAGGTACTTCAACAAGGACAAGAGCAAAGGCAAAGGCAAAGCTCAAGACTACAAGAAGAAGTTCTTACGCAAGACCCTTGTTGGAGAGCGGACAAGTGACAACTCAAGTGACACATCCTCTTCCTCAAGCGATGATGAAGAAGTGGCCGGCCTAGCCATGATCAAGACCACACTTCCACGAACTCTTCCTCCACCTCCCACATGCCTCATGGCTGCGAGCCAACTTGGGGAGAGTGAGGATGAGAGCAGCGATGACAGCGATGACGAGGAGCTCTCATGTGCCGAGCTTTGGAGTATGCTGGAGCAAGCCCGCGACATCGTCGTCAAGAAATCCAAAATGTTGGATGTGTTAAGAAAAGAGTGTAAGTTGGCAAAGGACCATGTTGGTGAGCTTGAGAGTGATCTTAAGGACCTTGTCACTTCTCATGAGGCCCTAAACAAGAGTTATGACAAACTCAAGGATGATCATGTAGAGCTACTTGAGAAGTACGGGGCCCTTGAAGTTACTTTTGAGGCCATCAATGTTGATAACCTTGCCTCTCCCTCCTCTAGTTCATGTAAGAGTGATGCTTCTACTATGTGTGATGAACTAACCACCTTGGTCGAGGTTTCTTCTCTTGAGCCATTTGTTTTGAAGGAATATCACAAGCTCAAGGAAGAGAGGAAAATGGTGATGGACGGCTTCAAGAGGCTCACATGTGGTAGAGCCATCCACAAGGAGATTCTTGGGAGGAACCTTGTGAACAATGTCTCCCACCGTGGACTTGGCTCATATCCCGCCACCATTGACATCATCGGAACGAGTGACTCCATCCACGCATGGATCAAGCCCCTACTCGCTGATGATTACTATTGCGAGAGGTGTTGCAAGGATGGTCACACCATCAAGGATCATCCTATGGTGAGAAAAGTTCTATTGTTTTATCTAACGCTAACTTGTTCCATGAGAACACACATTTCAAGCTTTTTAGGAACAAGGATGGGAAGGTGAATGCTAAGGCTTTGGGACCACCAAACAAGAAGAGAAAGGTCAAGAGAATATGGGTGCCTAAGTGCATTGTTGATCTTGAGAGGTCAACGAAGTACAAGTGGGTGCTCAAGAACAAGACCTAGAAGATTGTGGTGGTGGTGGACCGGGAGCTTATTTGAAGATCAAGTGAAGTCCACCACAAGTGACATGGACCTCAACGATATATCTACTCATGAGAGAGGTACCCGTGTTTGTTCTTGGTAGTTGCAGTGTGTTTTTCCTTCTCTTTCATTGCATGGTAATTAGGACTCCTGTGTGACTAGTATGCTTTGCATCCATGCATGTGTAATTAACTAAAAGAAAATCATATAAAAACTAGTCAATGTCTAACCCACTCAAGATAGCTATAAGCAAGGGGGAGTGCTTGAGATGGTGGTTTGGCTTCTCTCAAGGCAAGGGTATGGCTTATAGTGAGTAAGCTTGAGAGGGGTTCAAACTTGACATTGTTAGGTTTCCTTTGTGTCTTGTTTAATATTGCTTGCATTCACATGGCATGTTTACTTTCTATGCATATGTAAAATGCTTGTTGCATGCGTCATATAGGAAACACAAAGGAGGCTTGTGTCACTTGGAGATATTTGGGCATCATGATCTATATGAGATTACATCTCCGCAAGTGTGACCAAAGGAAAGGATTCTGCTTCATGCCCATTGAGCAAGTTCTCATGAACTCTGAGGTTAAACCCACTCATGTGGTTCATGGACTAAGGCTCATACATACCCAATTAGTTCTTAATTGCCTTGGTTCTCATATGCTCGATTCTTCATTTGGCATTTGTGAAAATTATAAGGCCATAAAGAGCCACTATTTGAAAAGGAGTGTTTGAGAGTTCCTTTCATGTTCCAAGTGAAGTGTTTTATTTGGGTGTTAAGTAAGGGCACTTGAAAAATGGAGAAATTCCTTGATTCTGCAAAAATCTGGTAGTGACCGTACAGTCCGGTCTGTGCAGCAATGCACAGTTGCTTCGGGGGTTTGGAAATAGAGACCGGATGAAATGTCTCGTGAAGACCGTACCATCCGGTCTACATGACGTTCTGTTCATCCAGAACTTAGGTTTCCAAAATCCCTTAAGTGACTGGACCGTACGGTGTAGAGAGCGGACCGTCCAGTCACCTAAGGTGATCGCGCATTGCACTTCCAAATCTGGACCGTTGATCCGTCCTTGAGTTGATCTCGGCTGTTCGTCGATCGGTTGACCTAGGTCAAAATCTTTACTCTCCTTCGGAAGCCGAGTGCTCGCTCATAACACATTGTTGTCGCCTTTCCTTCTCGCCGATGTCGTCTGAACCATCGCTGCCGCTCACCAAAACTATCGCCGCACTCGCGTGCTTCGCCATCCAGTCATGCCACCGCTCGCCTACTCGCGTGCCGCCGCAGCCACAGCCACGCTGCCGCCGAAGCCCTAGTGTCACTGCTGCTCGGTGCTTCCTCACCACCGCGTGCTTAGCTGCCGATGCCCCCGCTGCCGAGCATCACCATCGCCGCCGTTCTCCCTCCCCCCCCCTCCCCTCACGCGCACGCTATGACACCCCACCTTCGGGGCATCCTGTGCATCCTGTACCAATCCCTGGATCAGTAGTTGGTACGCACATTCAGATTGTCTCAAATCCATATAGTACTAATATACGAGAATATACGGATGACTTACCGAGAATGGCTAAATTACAATCCAGACGAGGCACTAGAAATTGGGCGCAGAAGACTGGTTCACTTTGATTCATCACATCACTTCTATCCACAGGCAAACTTGAGCATACGACAAAACCCTACTTCTTTTACTCTTCTTTAGTTCGTTCACTAAAAATCACAATTAACAAACTGTGAGTACATAAGGTACTCAGCAAGCCCTAACACTACTCAGGGGTAAAGTCTTGCATTGAGGTTATAGCAAGGATGTACGCCAGGGGTTCAATATTTGAACTAGCAACTAAGCAGGCGGGGCTTGCTAATAGTAGGTATCAAGGGAAGAGGGGACCTGTCAATATTATAGTGGGTTGGCCCTGGAGGGAGTATAAACCATTCCCACCAGTTCCCATAATATTAAAAGGGATGGATCTCCATATCCAAACCTTGCAGCTCCAAAACACGGGTATCACATCACCCACTCACACATTAAGGAGATTGGCTAATCAAAGACAGCCCAATGATTAGTGTGCCATGACCAGTGACAACGGACATCCGAATGATTTACGGTTAACTCTGCAGAGCTTAGTACGATGTACCCACAGGCTATGTGCTCTTAGCTACGGATCACATAGCGCTCCCACTTCACCCAGGCACACCCACAAGTCCACCATGAAGCTCAGGGATTCCACCATCATGACACTTAGTCATATCACATCAAAGGCACACAACCAATAATTTTGCCAAGTACCGGACTTATCATCACATCATCGCTCCAATCCCTGAGTCCGTTTCTACTTCGTCGGGTGATACTTCCTTGTTGCATTACCTAGGATCCATGTTAGTCCTGCCCATACAGGTTCTGTGGTCGTACTGAAATACCACCAAGTTGATGTCTCGCTATCCTTCCTGAGCGGCCAGGCAAACACTCATCTATGACAGGTGGATCTACACCGAAGACACCATCACCAAGTACTCTGCACCAGTACTAAGGAGTCTCGCCCTCGACCAAGTCACTCCCACCCAACTTCACCTTCACCCATTTGATTTATCACCCATCCACACCGTTCTTACACGCACACCACCAAACACGTTTTCACCCATTTTCAAAATAGAAGTATGTAATATGGTGTTGCGATGAACCTCATCGCGGGGTTCCTAAGCACTTCTAAGCATAGCAGCATTTCGTACATTAGGCGTCTAATGTTGGTGTCTATGGAGCTTACAGGGTGGTAGGGTAAGGCATATAAGGAGGGGTTGCGTTAATCAGAACGGAATTACCGATACTCAAGTAGGTAGCAATCATGCAAGCAAGTCACAACAATAGCACTAAAAAGAGCATGCAATATAGAATAGGCTTTCATTAGGTTTCTAAATTACTGTGATAGGATTAATATGATCAAGGGGATGTTAGAGCTTGCCTGGTATCGCTATATCCTTATCGTCGTGGTTTACGTCGCTTCACGTAACAGTGTCAGAGTCCGTCTCTAGACTTGGGCCTTCGGGCTTCGTCTCTAGCATTGGGCTCCTCAGGTTCTTTGCGTGCTACGGTACATGACGCTAGCGCAAAGAAAATAAAATAAATAAGAAACAATTATAACTCCAATTAAAACTCCAGATAAGGTTATTTGGGAGGTCCGGTGTATACCAGTGAGATTATAGGTAGGTTGGGTCTTAGAAGGCTGACGGCAGAACAATCGGTGGAAACAGAGTTCAGGCGGTGAAGATATGGTGGTTAGGGGAGGCAAGAGAAAAATATCATGATGGGAGTGGAACTATGGTAGGTGTAAATAGATTCCTCATGTCGGGACAATCGCGTGAGCGCGAGAATCGCCCGAAACAAAGCTACGGTTGAAACGTTATGGGTTAGTGGCGGCTTTATGTTGTCTTGGGACAATATTGCGGGTAGTACCACTGGGTACTACTCATTGGGACGAACCCGCGGACGTAAGAATCGCTCAGATCGGGACTACGGTTTAAATGTTACGGCTGTTCAAAGGTGGTAGGGGCTTTTCTATAATTTTAGAAAGTTTTAGGGACCTTTCTATATTTACAAAAAGTTCAAGGGCTTGGTTGTAAAATGGCAAGGGCTAAAAATAATCCAAAAAGTTTGTGGGTCTTTCTATAAATTATTTGGGCTAAAATAGAATTAAAATAAAGGTTGGGGGCTTTTCTATAAAAGGGCATAATTCTGGGATTTTCTAGAATTTTTTTTGTGGGAAATCCGTGGACCGGGTGCATGGGGTTTTGGACGGGGGCCGTACTGCAAGCTTGCTCGCCATCAATGGCGGCCAGCCTGGCTCCTGCGCGCGTTGGCACCATTCTCGCCGTCTTGGAGTGGGGAAGGACATCGTGGAGCGAGGAAGGAGTTCTACCTGCTGCAGGCGGGGTTAATGGCGGCGTAGTGGCACAACAGTGGCACAATGCGATGATGGTGATGACTCGAGCAGAGCACTCATGTCCGTCACGAGGCGGGGAAGGCGCGGCGTGGAGCGGGGTGGGCGTGCTACCTTGCAATGTTGTTGCAGGTGCCGAGGGGCTGTGCTCTGGTCAGGTCAATGGCATGGTGGTTGGGATGGCCTTGTGCCACATCGTTCCCAGCTTTGATGAAGGTGGCGACAGTCGATACTGGGAGGGAGCAGATGGCCGCAGTGTTAGGCTATCCGCACTCGTCATACTCTAAATTCATCACCTAAAAGAAATATTCTGTCCTGGTCATCAAGGTTCTCTCCTATATATTCAGTTTTCTCGCACCCATTCATACCCTATATCCATCCTCTATCCCAACTACCACATAATATGTAATAAATTTTTTCCTATACCAACTTTCCTCTATTTTTTCCTCTATTTCTCTATTATTTACTCTAGATCTTGTAGTGTGTTAGTGGATAGCGTTCTCCGCTACCAGTGCGCTATCAACGCTTGATTTGGCGTACACGGGGGCCACGTAAGGCATAGCGGAGGCTTTGGCGTGTCCCGTGCAGCGGCAATTATGCTACCACGGTCCTGCAGGAGCGCATGCAGAACCCGGTGCAACCAGTCTTAGCTACGCGAGGCCGGGCATGCATGTGGCGAGCTACAGATGGCAATAGCCGTGTGCGCGCGTTGGTGAACAAGGCGATGAGGTGGTCTTCCTAGCTGCTTCAATGGCGTGGTGACGAGGCGCATTGAAGGCAGTGGGGTCGTGTGGTACTGCAGATGGAGGAGATTCGACACTGAAGAGAGAGGGTGGTGGGCCTGACATGACGTCGCGGGCTGGTGCGAGTGGGGGGCGGCGGTGCCAAGTGGCGGGGTTAGCAGGGCCGGCGGCACGACGCATAGGGCGATGGCACGCAATTGTCATGAGGTAGACGACGCGCGGGGAGTTGTACCATAGCTGGGCTGCGTGCTGGGTTGGGCCGAGGAGAGGGAAGGGGGCGTGAGGCCCAAGCGGGAGTGAAGGGGAGAGGGAGCTAGACTGGGCCGAGAAGGAGAGGAGAGGATGGAAGTCGGCCTAGGGGAGAGAAAGGAAGCAAAAGGCTTTGTTTCTTTTCCTGGATTTTCTTGGGGACACGGGATTTTTAAATGTAGCTTAGGAGTTTTAAACTTGGAGCGAGAGCACTTAGAATAAACAAATGTAGAAGAAAATAAACAATCACTTTGGCAAGGTTGTTTTTAATTATTCAAAAATTTCTTTTACCCTATTTGTTTTGTATAATTATTTAGTGAGGATTTTCTTTTGAAAGAAAAATTAAAATTCCTAAGATCGTATTTCAAACTCTAAAAATTTAAATTCACAGTGATTTTTGCTAATTAATTTGGTTATTAAAATTTGGGGAGTTACAGATCTACCCTAATTAAAAGAATCTCGTCCTCAAGATTAGAGGGTGCTAGGAGTGGAAAAGGATTTGAGGTCGGGTGGGAGATTTAATCGATAGGAGAGGGAATTCCCGAACGAGATCGAGAGGAGCACAAAACAACATGATTATTCAACTGGATGATATAGACTCGACACCGGGATTACATTCGCACTTAGGCAAGAATCACGGAGAAGGATTCACCAGAGGATGGGAGAAGAGCTTCCGCACAAGGTAGGCCATCAACAGCAGGTAGGCAACGACAACCCAAGCCAGCAGATCTAGACTGAAGGTCATGGTGACAGCAGTTTGATGCAAGCTGTAATCTAACGACGGCTTGGAACGATGAGATGAAGTCTGAATGGGGAAGAGTGGCTAGCATTTTCCGGCTGGTGACGGAGGTCTGGCAATGGTGGTGCTCTTTTATGGTCGCCCACGATGTGCGGTGTGGTGGCAGGGGAAGTGGTGATTCCAACAACGACAGCACGTGTGCGGGCGCACAATGGAGTGGGGTGAGGAGTTGAGGCTATACGAGATGGAAATTTGTCCCTTGGTGAGGTGATGGGAGCGACGGGGTTACTGGCGACGGTGGATGGCAGGGAATCTAGCTGGTGGCTTGGTAGACTAGGTGTAGTGGAGGTGGCGCCAATAGGGGAGGCACTCCGATGCCAGGAAAGGCAGGGTTCATGGGGCGCGGGGAAGACGAGTGAGCTTGGTCACTAGAGAGAGATGGGTTGGGGAGAACCATGGGTTCGGCAGTAGATGGGCCGATGAATGGATGTGGGTTGTGTTCAAACAGGGCGGAGCGTTCTGTTTCTTTTTTTTGGTATTTGGCTGGGATAAAATACATGGTAAGTAGGGAGGGATCTACCCTACTTAAAAGAGCTTTGCTGGGGTTCAAGGAATTTAGTAGGGTACTACCCTACCTAAGAATCTTGTCTAGGGTGGTAGGCTGACAAATCTCATGGTTTGGCTACATCTACATGGCTACTTTCTTGGTAGAATATCTGGTATAGGGTCTGATAGGGGTCAAGGGTGTTAGCCAAGCTGTGGAGAATATGCTCGGCGAGCTTTACTGACTGGTATAGGGATTTGCCAGCGGTGAGATTTCCTAATCTCGTCAAGGTTGTGATTGCAGCAGCTAAGTTACTTTCTGCCTTAGCAGCACAGACTTTAGCTTCTTCGAGTTTGAGACGTAGGGCTAGGTAGTGTGCATCTATTTCTTTTTCGTGCTGGATGCGCATTTCAAGGAGTTGGGTTTGCTGGTCGCAAAGGTCGTCCAGCACGCGGAGGATATTTGGTGGTGTTGACTAGGGTCATGCCCAATAGAGTTTGACTCTATCAGGGATTCTATATGGGATTTCCACTGGGGTAGGTTTTTATTGGTGACGGGGAGGTACCTCATGCTTGAGAATGCAAGAGGGGGCTCGTAGAGCTGACATAAGTGTTTCAAGGCTTTACGAGCAACAAGTTGGTAGGTGTCTAGGAGACATGATCCAACAGCAGTTACACTGAAAGGCTGTATGGTGGGGGTACTCTGGGCTGGTGTCAATGTGAGTGGAGACGACACAACTCAGGGTGCCGGATTTGTTGTATTCTCTACCAACATATCGGGGATGAAGCTTGAAGCCTAGGGTAACCATAGTAGTGTAAAGGAGCTGTGGGAAGCCAGGCTCATGTTTGCAATCAGTGATGACCCAAGGTTGGTCTTCGATGGATAGGACTGATGCTGGTGTATTTGGATTGGAGGAGGGGATGGTGTTGGCTTGGTGAGAATCCATGAGTATCTGAGGATGTGGGAGGTGGTATTCACGAGGGGACTGTTGATGACAAGGGATTAATTGAAAATCTTCGCTTCACGGTGAGTCTTGCAGGCTGCACGGCCAGTGAGGTAGGCCTGGTTGAGGGCACGAGTGTGGTGGTTCTCCGTGCTTCTCAAGGCTGCTTCGGCTGTGGTAGCGTGACGGTGAGCTTCTGCTGCTTGAGCTTCGGCTTCTACGAGGTCGACTTGCTGTCTTCCGTACTTCTCTTCAGCTTCTTCGGCTCGCTGGATGGCTCGTAGTTCTTCTGCTTGTCGGTCAAATAGCTCGTCAAGAGCGAGGAGGTACTGTGTCGTGGTGACAACAGTAGGGTCTCCATCATCTCTTTCCAAGCTATCGACATAGGCTTTGCAAGTAGGCTGGTCTCTATCCAAAGGTGAAAAGTATCGCATGCTGGTGCGATCGATGGGCTTCTCGAGCAACTGGCATAGGTATCGCAGCGCTTTACGAGCAACTAACTGGTAGGTGTCCGACAAGCGAAACCCAATAGTTGTCACTCAACATGGCTTCATGTTGAGAGCTTCTGGGCTGGCAGTGATCTGGACTATGATGGTGCAACGCTCGGTGCCAGATTCTTCATACTCTCATCCCACATACTCAGGACGTTCTAGGATGCCTAGCTTGGTTGTAGTGGCGAGTATGATTTCGGGAAAACGGGGCTCTTCTAGGCAGTAGCTGGTGGTCCAGGAGATGTCTTCCATGGATGAGGTGGGGATAGGTTTAGTCTGGCCGATGGGATGGGGTAGAGGGGAATGATGAACGGTTGGGTGAGGCTAGGGTCCTTTTATAGGCTATAATTGGGTTGGTCATGACTTGCCGAGAGGGCTCGCGGTAGGATGTATTGCGCAAGTTAGCATCTTGGGGAAGCTTTCAGGTACACTGGCTCGCCATAACCATGCTCCGACAGGGTTCTCTGGTCCAATTTGATTGGTCGAAGCTGCAGCAATACGCATAGGTATTGGCGGTAAATGGAGGACGGTGCGCTTATGGTGTCGGTGGCTTTTGCGTGCTTGAACTGGTCAAGGGGACAGCGGTCGGCGTGCGAGAGTCGACACGCGAAAGGCAGTGTGTGCGCTAGGGGCGAAACACGGGGCAACACGATTAGGGTGCCAGAGATCTTTTGAATGAGTCAAAAGATTCTGGGCCTTGACGATGTCCTAGTCTCCAGGACGGCTTACATGCTTCGAGGAGTACACTTCAAGAAAAGGTTCCCGAAACGCAGATAGGCATGCTTTATGGTAAGGCCGGCAAGGCTAGGAGGGCTTCTAGGCAAGGCAGGTAAGGTTTTGGGTTGCAGTTCGGTTTCGGTTTGAGTGGAAACAAAAAAATGGGGCAGAGGTCTCTATATATGGTATACATACGGCTCTAGGTTTCGTCCTACGGTCAAGTATGGCTCTGATACCATCTGTGACACCCCACCTCCGGGGCGTCCTGTGCATCCTATACCAATCCCTGGATCAGTAATTGGTACGCACATTCAGATTGTCTCAAATCCGTACAGTACTAAAATACGAGAATATACGGATGACTTACCGAGCATGGCTAAATTACAATCCAGACGAGACACTAGAAATTGGGCACAGAAGACTGGTTCACTTTGATTCATCATATCACTTCTATCCATAGGCAAACTTGAGCATACGACAAAACCCTACTGCTTTTACTCTTCTTGAGTTCGTTCACTAAAATCACAATTAACAAACTGTGAGTACATAAGGTACTCAGCAAGCCCTAACACTACTCAAGGGTAAAGTCATGCATTGAGGTTATAGCAAGGATGTACGCCAGGGGTTCAATATTTGAACTAGCAGCTAAGCAGGCGGGGCTTGCTAATAGTAGGTATCAAGGGAAGAGGGGACCTGTCAATATTATAGTGGGTTGGCCCTGGAGGGAGTATAAACCATTCCCACCAGTTCCCATAATATTAAAAGGGATGGATCTCCATATCCAAACCTTGCAGCTCCAAAACACGGGTATCACATCACCCACTCACACATTAAGGAGATTGGCTAATCAAAGACAGCCCAATGATTAGTGTGCCATGACCAGTGATAACGGACATACGAATGATTTAGGGTTAACTCTTGAGGATATGTTGAGATCTTGTGTACTCACCTATGGGAAGAGTTGGGAAGACAGTCTCTCATTTGCAGAATTCTCCTACAACAATAGTTATCAAGAAAGCTTGAGAATGTCGCCAAATGAATCGTTATATGGCAGAAAGTGCAGGAACCCTCTCATGTGGTCTGAAGTGGGAGAGCGATCACTCTTCAGTCCCAACATGAACAGGGCAGCAGAAGAGAAGGTTGAGAAAGTCAGGGAGAACCTCAAAGTTGCTCAAAGCAGGCAAAAGAGCTATGCTGACCAAAGAAGAAGACCACTGGAATTTAGGAAGGGAGACTATGTGTACCTTAAGGTTTCTCCTCTTTGAGGTACACGTAGATTCCATGTTCGTGGGAAGCTAGCACCAAGATATGTGGGACAATTTCGCATTGTGTGAAGAATTGGAATGCTTGCTTACAAGTTAGATCTGCCAGTCTACCTGGTGGGAGTGCATGATGTGTTCCACGTATCACAGCTAAAGAAGTGCTTGGAAGTGCCGACTAAGGTGGTGCCACCTCAAGAAGTGGATCTACAGGAAAACTTGGAGTACTTGGAGTACCCGATCAAGATCATTGGTGAAGACTACAAGGAGACAAGAAGTTCAAAGGTGAAGTATTGCAAGGTGCTATGGAGCAACCACACCGATCGGGAAGCAACCTAGGAAAAAGAAGAAAATCTCAAGAAGGAATTTCCCCATATGTTTGTAGAGCAAGACTGAAATCTCGAGGACGAGATTCTTGTAAGGGGGGAGGTCTGTAACAACCCGCATTTGTAACAATTCAAAATCAAATGTCAAAATTCAAATATGAATCACTACTAGATTTTCCCCCTAATACAACGTAGGAAATATGTTGCAATATGCCCTTTTAGGGTGCAATAGCCGCAATTACTCCCAAACAGTTTTGTAAAACATTGCTGCAATAGGTCAAGTGGTATTAGGCTTCAACCATGAATGTCTTTTGTTGGTTGCAACTGTTTTTCTATTACAACACAATGCAGCATTACAACTAGCATCTAAAGGCGCGTTCGTGTTGGTTGCAAATTATCCTATTGCAACGCACATGATGTTGCCAGAGATTCAATTACATCGTACCCATCGCGTTGCAATGTGTAAATCCGTGCATTGCAAATGATTTTATTGCTACACTCTGGTTTCGGTTGTTATAGAGCAAGCACCTCTATTGCCACTTTAGTGTTTCAATTGCGATAAGTGGTCATCTCTGTTACCACGAAGTTGATTTCGGTGCCATATATGGTGTCCGCTATTGCCACCAGATTTGCTTAGTTGCTAGAGGCCCACACTCTTTTACCACCAAATGTGTGTGGAGGCTATAGGTGGAGCACTATATTGCCACCATATTTGCTTAGGTTCTAGAGGTCTATATTCTATTACCACCAAACGTGTGTGGAGGCTATAGGTGGAGCACTATAATGCCACCAAACTTGAGTGGTTGTTAGATGTGATCACCTATATTGCTTCGTAAATGTTTGCGTAGGCAAAAGTTCATCTCTCTATTACCACCATAATAGTGTGTTGCTACATGTGGAACTTCGTATTGCCATGACCCTTGTGACACCGAAAAAGCTGGGTTGCGATAGGATGAATTCTTATTTGCCACATATGATTTTGGTAGCTATTGCCACCTGTCTATTATGCCACGTTCAATTATTTGTATCACCAATTTTCAAAACAATATAATATAGGATCAATCATAATTATTCATTCATCATTCATGAAAACAAGATTAATTCAACCATTCATTGTACAATTACATGACACACGTAGTACTAAAATAGTTACAAGTTTGTGACACCAGATTGTTTGAACACACACATATAGTAGGCTAATTTGACAGAACTGGATAATAAGTTAATCATGTGCAAAGAAACGCAAGGCAGATGATCCCATCACTTGATCAGCAAAGGGTGACTTCAAGATGGTCCCATCACTTGTTCCCTCCATTTGAACTGCCTTAGTTACCTGAAAAGAAAGACTAACATTTTTATCATGAAAGTAATCTGAATTTATGAGTAGGAGGAAACAACAGCAGGCAGTAAACCAAAATTCCACCTGTCTTTTTGCCACCCTTTTGTTTCTTTAAAGCATTATCCCTTAGCTGTTTTGCAGTAATGAATGTTGCTCGTGTTGTATTTGCAGCTGTCATATTTGTAGCTGTACTTCTTGTAGTCCGAGCGCTGTTTGCCCTTGATATATCATCGACTTCAGATTGCACTGGGTTGGTTGGAGTGTTTTCCTAGGAACAAAAAAGTTAGAAGGAAATAATTAGGCACCATTTTGTTTAGTATCTGATGATAGCACTAAAAGCTTGTTAATTCACAAACAACCTGATCTGAAGGGACCTCATGTTGTATGGTTGGCTCAACTACTTGAGTATTCGTGTTTGTTACAGCTGCCGCCACCTTCGCCACTTCAGTGACATTGTTGTTTGTCTAGACAGATGTTGGTTGGAGAATCTATGAAACATGCAGACAAGTAGATATAGTACCTAAGGAAAAATAGGCATTCAGAAACTGGCTTGACTAGTACCTTCTCAAATGTTGTCTGTCCATGTGCTGCTTGCATCATCGATAGGAACTCTTGCCTAAGCGCTTGTAAATCAGCCTCCTTGCCTTTTTCAGCTCATCAATCTGTCGTGCATGTTCTATCCTTTCTGCTTCCCTCTCAGCTTCATATGTGGTCATTTGTTCATGTAGCTGACCAAATGATTCCATGAGCTCCAGATGTTCCTGATGTAGTTGCTCCTCCACACGATTTTTTTCCAAGCGATCAGCATTCAGCAGCTCCCTTCTAGTTGGGTTCTTTGCCAGGTACCCATTACCAGGCAACCTGGTTGACTTGCACTCTGTGACTGCCTGGTATCCCTTCTAGAAAATCTCATTCTTTTCCTGTAAGGTGATGAAGTTTCCCTCCGAATTTGATTCCGCCTCAGAGATAAGGCTGCTTGCAAATGGAGGAGTTAGTTGTAGAAGAAGTTGCATACATTCGCTATTTGCATGGACTATAGTAAGTCATGTACAAATTCAATGAGAACTCACATAGGCATCCCTGGATTCTAGGTCTTTCCATTACCCATCCTTGCTATGAGTTATGAACCAAACTTCCATATCATTGAGCTCCTGATGACTTTCTGGGTCTCTTTGAGATGCCAAGAAAATAAAAAATTAGTAAATTATCATGCAAGAAAGCCTGTAGATGTGCACTTCCAGTTATTACCTTCTCATAGCTACACTGAGCATAAGGCTTAGCGCCTGACAAATGTGTGGCCTTTTTTTGGCCTCGAATCCTAGAATTTTGTATGCTTCTTGCCTACAGAGTGCATAGATTTGAACAATAATCTTAATGACCCAGACATATCCATTTATATGAAAGTCGTATTGTCAATAATAGTAATTAAGTGGAAACAAACCTTGAATTTGGCAGTCCTAAAATACTGCAACAGATAGTGCCATTCAACAATATCTAATTCTACAGGCTTATTTAACATTCTCTCGCGGTAGCTGTTGTATGCCTTTGCTGTAGCACTGAAAGTTGAATGCCATCCTTTATAACGCTCCCTAGCAATGCCCCATATGATTGTCCTTGACTTGTAATTATCCTCAATGTCCCACCTAGCCTGTTATAAAATTACAAGAACATGCAAATACTAGGTCAGTTCTTATGGTAGTGTATTATTAAAATGTATACACAAGCAAACATGATTATTACCAATATATCAGTTGCTATTGATTCTTTAACTTCTTCATGGATCTCTTTCCATGATCTCACTCCAATGAGTGGCACCCTTTTCCTCATAAACAGTACTACTTCATCAGTGAACGAGCGGTAGTTCTCACCTACTGGTCCTCCAAGTCTAGAGAACTCAACTTTCATCTTCTGATTGCCCGCCTTGATTCTCTTGGAGATTGCCTTCAAGCCTTTTAGCGGACCACGTCCTCTTTTCTTCCCATTTTCTGAACATATTCCCACATGAACAAACTGTAGTACTCTGTATATATATATATATATATATATATATATATATATATATATATATATATATATATATATATATATATATATGGCCACATGAAACAGAAACAAGATTAATTCCTAATGAACACAACTTACCATTTCCTTGCCCCTGTGTTGAACGGCAAGCATGAGATGGTGCCCGCACTGGAGGTGTTAGGTTGCTGTCTTGACTAGAATGTACCTGACTGCTAGAATGCAAAAAAGAATCTGCAAACAATATTGTCACATAATCAGCTAGCATAATGCTGTGAAGTTTGACAGTGAAGAATGGTAATTAAATTGATAATTAGAAGAGAGATATTACTGATGTCATCAAGTTTTCCTTGAACACCCAACCATTCTTGGTATGTCTTGATTGTGTCCTCCCTGTAGATATCTTCAAATTCTGAAAAGGAATGATAACAGTAGTCATAAGTGCATTGAAAAAACCATGTATGTATTGGGCTGCATCATATACAACTCACCCATGACTTGGTCCCTTGTATGCAGATAATGTAGCCAATCTTTGTATGCATGTAATTCTGATCCGTCCACTTCGTCTTCTTCAACAGGATCTGAGCAAACTGCTCTGTATTTAATTGGTGTAATGGCCACACATCGTGATGAGGACATCACCCTTATGGATACACCCAGCACTCCGCCAACCAAAATGCAAGTTCATGCGCGACAACTGAATTTACGGGTGAGCTTGTTCCTAATGATTCCTTTATGTGATTTTGAGAATAGATTGCTACCTAATGAATTAATTGTTGTTAGAAACCATGGAGATGATGATGATATAGCTGGGGAGGTGATTGGAGACGTGATGGGCCAGCAAGGACGTCCAAGCCAAGGTGGAGGCCCAATCAAAACCGACTTCGAGTCTGTTTTGGAGCCCAGGACCAGTCTGCACTAAAATGGACGCACAGGACGCATACGGACTCGGATTGGTACGTTCTATATATGCCTGGAAAGATAACGAAAAGACCTTTCCAACCCAACTGGTCCCATGTCAAAATTCATCTCAAGCCGTCGGCAATCGCCGAAACAATTCGACTTCCAGAATCTGTCCTGGTGCTGCGACACCGTAATCGGTCTTTAGGCCATGTATCGAGTTGAGCCTACTTAGGCCTGCGTCCAGGGGGTCTTGCATGACCCTAGGATCCTCATATACAGCCGCCGCCTCTTCATTAGGGTTTGGGGTTTTGCTTAGATTATTCTGTTGATAACAGTTTTGCCGTTTGATCGGTTTGTGAGACCCCAACTTGTGAGATTCATTGTATACTTGAAAATTTGGTTGCATTCTTCTTTGTTCTTGCTTGTATTCTTGATTTGCAGTCAAGGATAAGCCTTATCGGCGAGGTCAATCGTTCTTGAACGGTTGATAACCAGAGGAGACGTTGTGCTGCGATTGCGGGGTTCAGAACGTGTCCTTTGGAAGTCGGATCGATTTGTGTATCGCCTCCGCCTTAATCAAGATTATCAGAACCAATCGGAAGATTGGGAACCCTTGTCCACATCAAGTGGTAATCAGAGCTTCAGGTACACCGTTAGGTTCACCTTTATCCTCGTTATTTTGTTCAATCCTAGAGTCCAGAAAATTGCCCTACAAAAGTATTTGTTCGTCGTGTTTCCGCTGTCCTACACCCCCCTTGTGCCTTGCAATTTTCAGTTTAGTTTGTTTCTCTGAATTTTGGTCCCTACAAGGTCTTTGTGTTGCTGGTCTAGTGCTTGTTCTTTGGTCTTGTTTGAGTCGTGCATATCCTTGTCAAAGACAAACAAGAGAAAAATCAGTGTTGCATATGTTTAGATAATAGTATTGCTGGAATTATGTGCACTAAATATTTTTTTAACATCTAGCCTTCTACTTTCGTATGCAAAAGAAAATTAGAGTGCTCTGCTGCTGTCTCATTGTGATCAAAAGCCAACCAATTAGTGCTTGATCTTGTTATAGAAGTTTGTTTTAGTTGTGCTATTACAAGAATCCTTTTGCTACACTTGTAGTAAGAAAAAAATATATATTCTAGGGTTCCAGTGGTTGTAAAACTTGTAATACCTTGCTGCAGTTCTGATTCTCAAGACACAAGAGAAAAATCCGCATAAAAAAAAAGAAGTAGAAAAAAGAAAAGATACAAATTCAGAATTGCTTACATCCTTTGTGTCCTTTGTTGAGTCATTTGCTTGCTTGTTTGAACTAGGTCCGAGACAAGTTTAGGCCGGTGACATAAACTAGCTTGGGACTATTATTCAGTTTTGCAACTTCTGAATTGAAATTTTGCTAATCCTTGCTACCTAATATTGCCTATCCAAGCTCTATATATTTCATTCTGAACAGGCACAAATTTTTTTGACTCTCACAATCATCAGTTCACACTCTCCAAGGTATCCTTTGCTTGTTGTAATTAAGAACTTTGTAAGAGCTTGATAAGATGCTTCCCTTTGCTTGTTGAGAGTTTACACTGTGATCACATAGTAGTGATAGGAAAATATACTTCCGTGTGTTTCCTTGTTTGCTACTAACAATGACAGGTTACACCACTAATGGTGATGATTCAACGTCATCTAATGAGAACAATATGAGTGATATAGTACAAAGAGTGCTCAGTCCGCAAATGGAGAAGGTAGAGCAAAATTAATTGAACAATTTATTTCAGACTCACTTTGTTGTCAAGGATCGACGTTGTCATGTTACATTGATGGAGAGAGTAGCCGCAACATCGCAAGTTTAGAATTAGTAGAGAAGCTTGGATTGACAACACAGCCACACCCATGTCCATACTACATCCAATGGGTAAATTCTTTTGGTAAGATAAAGGTAGATAAAATTGCACGCATTGAATTTTTTATTGGTTCTTATAAGGATAGTGCAGAATTTGATATAGTAGCTATGCAAGCATGTCATTTGTTATTGAGTAAACATTGGATTATTACAAATAATGCTTCGCACAATGCCATTATAAATAGCTACTCATTTAAATACAATGATAGAAGAGTTACTCTTAAACCTATGACCGCTGCTGAAATTTTAGAAGAGGATCAACAAAGGCTTGAAAGGAGAAAGAATGAACCGTTTAGGAAAGAATGGACTGTTTCAAATGTTGCAACACTTACATCAAAATCTGAATTAGATGATGAACATATTTCCATGCCTCTTGTTGCAACTAATACATTTCAGGTTCTACACAAAGAAGAGGATAGTGAGAAAGATGAAGAACATGTTGTTGCTTCAGGTAAGAGCTTTCTTGATGTAATGAATTGTTCCAACAATCTTATTGTATTGGAACCTTGTCTTGATTTGCCTTTGCCACAAGTTGATTTATCTACTGATCCTTATGATAAAGAGGAGTTGTGTGCCACTGCTTCACTTATATCTTTGCCACAACAAATGAATAAGCTTGATGTTTTTGCTTATGATTCACCTACTAGTGCTAAAATAAAACATTTGATTTTAATAACATGTGAAAAGGATGAGCAGAAATTATTGTCTTCTCTAAATACCTTGGGTTATATTGAATTTGATGTTCTTTGCAATCTAAATACCGTAGAGAAGCAAATCTTTTCTCAAACTGAATTGCCTTTACTAACAAGAAACGAATTTTATGCTATAGGAAACTATGATCATAGAGGTGTATTTATGGTGCATAAAGTTTATATTTGCTCAAACATGAATACTCCTTATGTTGTACAACCAAATGATGAACTAGAAAACTGCAATAACAATTACCATGTCATATCATGTTTTTCTAGTGTTTTTAAGATCACACATTTTCTATCTTGTCATAAGAGGGAGAATGATGTTTATATTGCTGAGCAAGTTTTCATAGAGGTCATTAATTTGTATGGCATGCGTTCTATTGTAGTTTCACATTGTGATGATAAATTTTATAATGCCTATAAATATGAGTTGTATCCCAAGTTTGGGAATAGTTCCATAATTAATATTTCAGATTTGAGACCATACATGGGAGAAAGAGATGAGCTCGAGTCGAGGAAGACTCTAATTCAAAACGGGGAAAATGATGAGGACATCACCCTTATGGATACACCCAGCACTCCGCCAACCAAATAAAAGTTCATGCGCGACAACTGAATTTACGGGTGAGCTTGTTCCTAATGATTCCTTTATGTGATTTTGAGAATAGATTGCTACCTAATAAATTAATTGTTGTTAGAAACCATGGAGATGATGATGATATAGCTAGGGAGGTGATTGGAGACGTGATGGGCCAGCAAGGATGTCGAAGCCAAGGTGGAGGCCCAATCAAAACCGACTTCGAGTCTGTTTCGGAGCCCAGGACCAGTCTGCACTAAAATGGACGCACAGGACGCATACGGACTCGGATTGGTACGTTCTATATATGCCTGGAAAGATAACGAAAAGACCTTTCCAACCCAACTGGTCCCATGTCAAAATTCATCTCGAGCCGTCGGCAATCACCAAAACAATTCGACTTCCAGAATCTGTCCTGGTGCTGCGACACCGTAATCGGTCTTTGGGCCATGTATCGAGTTGAGCCTACTTAGGCCTGCGTCCAGGGGGTCTTGCATGACCCTAGGGTCCTCATATACAGCCGCCACCTCTTCATTAGGGTTTGGGGTTTTGCTTAGATTATTCTGTTGATAACAGTTTTGCCGTTTGATCGGTTTGTGAGACCCCAACTTGTGAGATTCATTGTATACTTGTAAATTTGGTTGCATTCTTCTTTGTTCTTGCTTGTGTTCTTGATTTGCAGGCAAGGATAAGCCTTATCGGCGAGGTCAATCGTTCTTGAACGGTTGATAACCAGAGGAGACGTTGTGCTGCGATTGCGGGGTTCAGAACGTGTCGTTCGGAAGCCGGATCGATTTGTGTATCGCCTCCGCCTTAATCAAGATTATCAGAACCTATCGGAAGATTGGGAACCCTTGTCCACATCACATCGCTCTACCAATGGATTCTTCGACAATACTAATCTAAGCTCCCTCTCTTCCTCATTACTATCTACCATTCTTAATGCATCAACATCATAGTCGATATAATTTAGTGTTGCTGCCGCAGGATTATCAGGATTTCTCTTCTTGTAGTACATGTAGTCCCTGGTCCCATACTCCAACTTTTCTTTCATTGTTGTCAAGTTACCCAGCGTGATTTGACTCTTGTCAACTCTATATGCCTTAACAAATTGTTCTCCGTCCTCACTCCCTTTGCAAACGACATACACAAGCCATGTATCGTCCGTTCTGCATATTTAGTGAAGCATTTCAATTTTGTGCAGGGAATCGATCACAGGGACAAATGCATGCAAGCTATAGGCCTTAGTACTAGGGGATGATCCAAGGCACGTACCCGCTCTCAGATTCGAACTGATACAAAGGCAGGAAATCTTCTGGATCTCGAGAGTCGTCCCGGCCAGCAACTTCGTCATATGATCTGCGTGATGGTCCTTGGGACGACGGCGATACAAAGAGCGAAGCCGCCGCCCTAGGCCTGCGAGACGGTGGTGTGAACATTAGAGGTAGAATCATCGATGCCGTCAAAGGCGTGTGCAATGATGTCGACGAGGAATTGGTTCCCCTCGCCGCCTCGCTCGACGCCGGCATCCTCTTCGCCTGCGTGGTGGAAGGCGATCGTGAAAACCACCTTGCCGCCGGCGGCGCCTATATAACCCTAACTGATGCGATGGGATTAGGGAGGCTTATATGCAGTCAAGTTGATAATGTCGCTTTTAGGCTTCAATGTGGGCCCAGGGATGGTGTGGCGCGCGGTAGTATGGCGCGGAACAAAAGTTTCGGATGGAAAAATCGGCGCCACCTATTTTCGGAACCAAAAATTTAGGGACGAGTTTAGTGGTCAATCACTGACTCGTGGGCCTAGGGATGGTGTGGCACGGTAGTATGGCACGGAAAAAAATGTTTCGGATGGAAAAATTGGCGCCACTTATTTTCAGAACCAAAAATTTAGGGACGAGTTTAGTGATCAATCACTGACTCGTGGGCCCCAGCATCACTAGACCCACGCGTTAGAGAGCCAAACTACCACGCCAGTACTATGCCCCATCCGAGTGAAATTGTTAAAATGTTCTGTCATTCCCCTTCCTAGTTAGATTGGACTCTTTAAATTTAAAATTTCAAATGTTACCGAATTCATGTAGTTTTTTAGGATATTAAATGTTTTCAAAATAAAAAGTCATCAATAACAAAGTTGTAGAACTCATCAAGTTCTACAAACTTTATGTAAGTCACTAATCCATTTGACAAAGTTTTAATCCTACAAATATAGAATTTTCAAAGTTGTTAACTAAAAGCCAGTTTTTTGTTAGCCGTAAATGATTTCATCCAAAAAAGTCATGAATACCAAACTTTCATAACTCATCGAGATGTACAATATTTATGTAGAACTTTTTTTCATTTGACAAAGTGGTAGTGTACATTGCTCATTAATCCTAGATTCACTCACAAGGTTTAAGAATCTATGTTGGAGACTTGTCAAGTTTGCACTACATGTTACTACCACTTTTGAAAATGACCTAAAAAATTTTGTAGATCATGATGAGATATGAAACTTCGGTATTCATCAACTATCCATTTGACATCATTTAGTGTATGAACATATTGCTTGTAGTTGTCATTTATTTAAATTCAAAAATTGGATTGTGGAAACAGACTCACACGAGAATATATTTCAACATAGTAGGATTAATAAGTTGCATAAAAGAATACAGCATAATTTTATGAAGGCGTAGGAAAAAAATGACACATTTTGAAGTTCGTATGAGGGAGAAAGACTAGTTACAAATTGTATGCAGAGATTGAAAAGAAAAATTATTCTTCCATTTGTGTTCATGCGTCTCGTGCGCCTGGATTTGGTGGGTCCCACATGTCATTTGGTGCGTCTTGTGCACCTGGATTCGGTGGGTCCCACATGACATTTGGTGCGTCTAGGGCGCCTGGATTTCGTGGGTCCCACTTGTCATTTGGTGTGTCTCGTGCGCCTGTATTTGGTGGGTCCCACATGTCATTTGGTGCATCTGAGGCGCCTGGATTTGGTGGGTCCCACTTGTTATTTGGCAAGTTCCATTCGTGCATCGGTTTCCTTTCCCAGTTCCCCTTTGTTGTCCCCTGTATCAGTTGGCCCATTTGGAAACAGGCCCATGTCATCGCTAAGCGTTAGGGGCGTCCCTTCACTTCCATCGGCGTTGTTTCCTTTTCATCGTCATTAATGTGCTCGCGCCGCTCCCTCCCGCAGAAACCCTCAAAGGAGTTGCCAACACCTTCCCGACGCCGAGCAATCGCAGGGTGGTTTCAAGCCAGCGACGCGCGGATTAGGACCGGTGAGTATTTTGCTTTCTACATTGGAGATTTTCCCCCGCTTTCATTTTGCATTTCGCTCACCGTGGGAGGGATCGGGGGATAGTTACTGTTGACATGGCGACCAAGAGGGCTCACGATGAAGGGACCTCGGAAGAGCCCTTGCCAGATTCACATCACCGAAGCACCACTGCGACACGTGCAACACCACTCAACGCCGGCGATGACTCCGCCATGGCGTCCTCTTCTTCTTTCCAGCAAGGGGCGGATGAAGGTGATGAGAGCGGCCATGGAGTACAGGAAGTCGAAGAGGAAGCTCCGCTTCAATAGTATGATACGCCTCTTCTCTGCAAAAATCGTAATATTGTTGTGTTAGATTTAATTTTCCTTTGTGCCGCAAAGACAGAGTACAAGCTCTATGTTCAGAAATTAGTAGATGCAGAGTGGGTGTTAGGAAGCATTCTAGTATGGTTTTGGTACAGAGAATGCATTGATAGAAGCAAATGAAACTGCAACACCTAGTTAAACTGCAACATCATAGTGTCTGTATGCCCCTTAATAATTATGTATTAATTAATGTTTAGTCTGATCTTGATAAATATACCATATTTGATATGATCATTATAGTTTCCCCAACTGAATTTGGGCAGTTGTGATTATAGTTTCCCTAACTCAAAACCAAACAATAGCATTATAGTTTTCTCATTCTATGATCGTGATTCTATTGTCATTGGTGTTTAATTTATTATCTGCATCTAGAGTTGTCTGTGTGTTGCTTTACAGTGGCTGTCATTGTCTTTTCAGTTATGGTTCTCTCGGCCATCTTACCTCCGACCTAGCCACGATGATTATGGAGAGATCTACTGCCGATGCTATTAGACTGTTGCGGTTATGTGTCAGTTGTGGTCCGTTTAGGAACGCGGTCAAGTATTCTAGTCAACCTGATCTGCTCCGATCCGGTGCTCCCATCCTCATCACTTCACACTTCGGCCAGCGTACTTGGTCGACTGAGAGGGATGTCATGGCTGGTGAGTTTGGAATGCATGACATTGCAGAGGGTTCATCATTCCAATGTGAGTTGGATTTTTTGAGAGGTCACTCATGGGTTGGGGGAAAGGATGATTGGCTGGTGATGTTGGATCCAAATCTGAATTTGGCACTTGTCAATTTGATAAACACAGGTTTCATCTCGGTTCCTTCTCTAGCAGCAGTCCTGCGAATTAGCAATCTGAGAAACAATGTTGGCTATGATACGAATAGACCTTTTCTGCTCCAACCAGGTTTGTTTACTAGATTCACATAAAACACTTGTTCTGCCTGTGTTGCCAGAATATAGGGTTCATTCGTATACCTGTATCTGGTAGTGTCGATATCAATTACCCCAAATTGATCCTTATTGTATCCTCTACCTCTGTTGCTAGTGGCAGCATGCACATCATACCAGTCACACTCGAACAAAATAACTTCTTTTTGTCCAGGGAATTCTAGTGAGATCATTCTTTTAATCACCCCATACCAATTCATGTTGCCAGTAGTACCGTCACCCTTGACAAGCACACCACTGTTTTGTGTTACGAGGCTTTTCTCAATGTCAACTGTTTGAAACAACCAATTATTGATATGACATCTATGCCAGTAGTTACGAGTGCCTAATATGCCCTCGCATATATTTTTCGCAATGTGCATGACGTCCAAATTATGCCTGATGAGCAAAGTAGACCAGTAAGGGAGCTTTAAAAAAATACTCTTCTTCCTCCAGTTGTGCCATCTTTGGTCTTCGTCATGCTTCCTTTTTTTGATGCATTATTCTTCCCAAATCTCACTTGTTCAAAACTTTCAAACTACTGAAGTACTTGTGCGCCTGATAGAGGTACTGGTGCATCCCTGGTTTCGACCTTGTTGTTGAAGCTGACCTTGTTCTTGCGCCATGGATGGTCCGAGGGCAAGAAACATCGATGTCCCATGTAGCAGTGCTTCGACCCATGTTTCAACCACAAATACTCTGTATCTTTGTGGCAGTAAGGACATGCAAACTTTCCTTTCGTGCTCCATCAAGATAGCATAGCATAAGGTGGGAAGTCATTAATTGTCCAAAGTAGAAGAGCATGTAATTTAAAATTCTTCCTTGTCCGTGCATCCCATGTTGGAACACCCTTCTCCCAAAGCTCCTTGAGCTCCAATATAAGGGGCCTCAAATACACATCAATATCCATTCCAGAAGATTTTGGACCAGGTATCAACATTGACAACAACCAGTTACATTGTTTCTGACACAACCATGGAGGCAAATTGTAAGGTATTAGCATAACAGGCCAAATGGAGTATGTAACATTTTGCATCCCAAAGGGATTGAAGCCATCAGAAGCAAGACACAGCCTAATATTACTACCTTCTCCTTCAAACCATTCATATTCTTTATCCACATGCTTCCATGAAGGTGAGTCAGCAGGGTGACGCATTTTTCTATCGTTGACCAATTTTTTCTTATGCCATTACATTTCCTCTGATAACTGCTTGGACATATACATTCTTTGAAGCCGAGGAATAAGAGGAAAGTAGCATAGGATATTAACTGGTGACCTCTTCATATTTACAGTACCATCCGCAACATCATTATCAAAGGATTTCTCTACAAGTCTCCACCTAGACTCCCCACAAACGGGACATTCCTCCAGCTTTGCATTTTCCTTAAAAAACAAGACACAATCCTTCTTACCTGCATGTTTCTTGATATAATCCAAGCCTAGGTCTCGTACCACCCTTTTCACTTTATCCAACGAGTCAGGGATACAATGGCCTTCAGGGACAACCTTTGAGAACAGTTTTAGTATGGCCTCCAATGCTGAGTTACTAATTTCGTACAAGCACTTTATGTGAAAAAGTTGCACTATGAAAGATACCTTAGTTGCATCTTTGCATCCTGGATACAATTCTTTCTTCACCTCCTCTAATAGTTTCAAAAAAATCTCTGCATCCTTATTTGGTTCCTCACCATCATCTATGATTTGTCCATGTATGAGCCACTGATAATGTTTCTAATTAGAGTATTAGTGGCAGCAGGGTCATCGTCAGCTTCTTCATCGTCTTCTCCAAAATACGGTTCTGAGTCATCTTCATGTTCTTCTCTTATACCAGTATTGAGATCAGCACCGACATTATGATTCACACGACCCTCAGCTGATGATGAACAGGTTGGGCCTTGCAATAATTCATTATTGATGAAACAATCAGCAAACCCTCTGGTAACTAAATGAACTTGAATCTGAAACACGTCATGATATCTTATCATGCATTGACAAGTAGCACATGGGCACGCAACAGATCCACCAGCTCTTCCCGATGATGATGTGCCAAAGTTTGCAATAAAATTCCTGAAATTTGTCTTCCACTCCTCTAAATGTTGAGGCAGCCGCATCCAACTCCTATCTTCGTGTGATGCCATTAATTAATCTACATGCATGTTTGCAATGAGAGAGAGATCATGATCTAGCATGTATATAAACTATGGCTATTCCGTAACTAAGGGCCGAGAAGCAATGGTAGATCAAACAAGATATATAGATTCAAAAGACTTGAGCCTCACCAAAGTTGAGGCAGCAGTAGTCCACACGATCGGGCAGGGCGCGCGCCGCGGATTCCCACACAATTGGACTCGATCGGGGGACGGCAGACTCTAGGCGCGCGTAGGATGGAGTTGCACCTTGCTCAGTGGCGATTCCTTGATCGTAGAGGAAGAAAGAGATCAGTTCGACGAGCGCCGGCCACCAGGCCAGCGGTGGGTACAAGGTAAGCCAAGAGATCAACTCCTGTACCGATTATTGCAGGCCCACCTGTAGGAAAAACAATCGTTGCCATAGACAATTTTAAGTGCAACCAAGGCAGACTTCATTGCAATAAGTCTGTTATAGTTGCAACGACTACGATCAGTAGGGCAACCACGCACATTCGTGGCAATTCATACATGCTTTTGCATCTCGTGTCAAGAATGGATGCCATAGCCACCTATCTATTGCCACAACGCACCAAGTAATATGCAACCCAAAGCAATGGTTGCAATATATCCGTTTAGAAGCAACCATCGATACTATGGTTGCTATATCACCTTTCTATTATGACACAAGAAATGCTAATGCAACTCAGATTTGGTGTAGCAACTTCTCCAACCAATTGCAGCATAATTCCTACAAATGGGTGCATTAGCGTCATTCTGTTGCAACACAAAGCAAAAATATTGCAACACAATTTATGTGTCGTAATAGGCAGGCCTATTATGACCAAATCACTGTTTCGGTGCCATAGTACCCCCCTATTGCATCTAAATGTGTGGTGTAGCCTAAAGGTAACGTGGTATTAGGGGGGAAACGTAGTAGTGAATCAAACTTGAGTTCAAATGGTGGTTGAATTCGACTCCAATTATTGTTCAAATCCATTCTACCAAATTTCTAGAACTTGGGCCACTTCTTCTCTCTTTCTCCTGCGTAGCTCATCTCTCTCTCTCTCCTTCCTGGGCTGAAGCTCGAAGCTAAAAACGGCCCATTTGGCCCAACTCGGCGACCACGCCTCCCTCTCCCATCTCTCCCTACCGATCACAGCTGTCCCGTGCACGGACACCAAAAAACCACCACGCGTCGCCATCTCCCATGTCGCACTGCCAAACCCTAGCCCTGCGCTCGCCTATAAGTACCTCGAGCCACCGCTACTCCACCCCAAACCCTAGCCGTGCTGCCAGGCGGCACGAGGGAAGCCCTAACCACCGCCTCTCCTTCATTCTCTATCGCCGGCGTGAAGCAGCCCAGGTGATCACCGCCGGTAAGCTGAGACCCTCCGCCCTACATCTTCCTACTCTTGCGCGCATGCTCGAGCTGATTCCGTCATGTTCTAGGCCGAGGAGGAGAATCGGGAGGACCACCGTTCGCCGCCGCGACCGCCTCGCTGTCGAATTCCTCGTTGCCGGTGAGCCTCTCTCCCTCTCCAGTCCCGTTCTGATCTCTTCAACTTGAGCCATTGCCTTCCTCTTAGACCCCCTCTACATCTCCCTACAGATCGGTCGGAACAGCAACCCCAGTTGTCGCCGCGGTCACCACCTGCCTGAGTAACGTGAGCTGGACCTCCTCGTCGTTGTTCTTCTTCACTCGAGCCACCGCGACTTCGCCTGCAGCCTTAAATTGTCGCGGTGAGTTCATGCACACCTCCCCGTCACCCTTGAATGCTTCTTTTCTCCTTTCTTTCTCTGTGTTTGCTCTCGGCGCCGCCGCTATGTGCATGTCCGCCATGGCTGCGAGCGTGAGCTCTTGCGCGCGCGTCTGCCTTGCCTTGTTAGTTGTATGCTTAGGTGCGGCGAGCGTGCGATGCTCGTGCGCTTGTGCCGACGAAGCGCTATGCTTGGACGAGCTGCAGTCAGCCGTCCCGCGTAGGTCGCACGCAGGCGAGGCCATGGAGTCGCGCTTGGCGCAGTGCACGCATGGCCAGGCTGCCAAGCAGCCGAGCCACCATGCAGCTGGGCCATCAGAGGCTCAGGACTGATCTATGGCCGGGATGCTCTGCTGGGCCAAGGCCTTTGGCCTGTTTACTGATGGACTGTTTGCAGGGATGGGCCACATTGGAAACTGGGCTGATCTCGGCCCAGGTGTAGAGATTGAGCCCGCAGAGCCATGCTCTGCATATTCTTTTCCTTGGACTCGGTTCACCATAGATCTGTGTCTGTAGGTCAATGCCAAGTGGGCCCCACGTGTCTGAGTTGTTGCTGATTTCCAGAGATATTCTCTGTTAATTCCAGAAATTCATTTATTCTCTTTATCGCTTCCAAAATTCCTAGTAAATCCATCTTAGCTCCGTTTTTAGTGATTCCAATTGCGTTAGTTTTGTAAAATTATTATCATCACATTAGTAGTGCCCGTTGAGCCTAACTAGCATCTTTTAGGATTGTCATTTAATTTGACTCGAGATCATCTTTATTCGTCGTGACTTACCTGTTGTTTCCGATTCGATGCACAGACCCACCGGAGCCGCAGGAGTACGAGCAGGAGCGTACTAAGGACCTGGACCCTGATTGGAACCCCGACTCTCAAGGCAAGCCGCCTTCCTTGGTCACTATTGTCTACCTAGTTTTTCTAAAACTGCATGTGTTGTTTGTAGCTGTTTTACATGTCAACTATTTAAAATGGCACTAGATCATACCCAAGCCCCTACATGCTTACCTTTCCACTGTTAAGCCATAGGAATATTTTACTACTATGACGACGCTTAGTCTGCTTAGTCACATAATTTCAAACTCTCACCTGGACACTATAAAATGAATTTGTGTAAATGATTTAAAATGTGTTCTGAGTGCGTGATTGCAAATAACTCCACAAAAACCAATTTAGTGGGGGCGGGCATAGGGCCAGGGGGTAGATTGGGCAATCCCCATTGGGAGAGTGTCTGTGGCGAACACAGTTGAGTAGAGACTTGGGCTATGGGTCTCTGTTGTGGTTTCGGCTATTGAGATTTGGACAGGAGGAGGGGGGATGGAGATGCCTGCCCCGACTGCCCTTTTAGGTACATTCACGTGACACATGTCTCTAGGTTATTACTTACACACCACATCGACCTTGTGTGGGCAGTGGCGGAATCTTGATACTTGCGGAGGACTAGTGTTCTAGCCGTAGGCGTATGCGGTAGTGTTAGTGGTTCCCGTTGGTTGTGACCCGGCTCCACGAGTACCCCACCTGATCAGTGGTAGGCCCATCATAGCTTCAGGACCCTTAGTCTTGCGAGGCTCTGGGAGCTCAGTTCTGGAGATGCCGGAGACGCCAGTCGATGCTTGAGTAAGGATTTCGTGTGTGCTTTCTGCGCTTAGGCTACGGCCGTAGTCTGTGTATGGAGCCACATCATGTGGGTACAGATGTATCACTCTGCAGAGTTATGATCTATATATATAGCCGCATCCTCAGTAATGGACATCGCCTGAGAGCTTTCGTAGTGATTAGTTTTGTTTTCCTCTCTTCCTTTCCCCCTCTCTTGATTTGCATCTGGCCTAGAGCTGTGGCCCAGTGGGAGGATAGTAGCTGGGATTAAAATTTGAACCTTATTGGGACGTGTTAATCTCAATGGGGCAAGATAACAAAACTTGATGATTGAAATGTTTTAAAAGAAAACGTTTACCAACCTAGCTTTTCGCACTTAGCCTTAACCCCTCCTTGAAATACCTGCATGCATAGCATACCTTCCTAGGATAGAACGACCCGTTGAGTACGGCACGTTCTCGGGGTTGATCGACTTGTTGAGTACGACATGTACTCAGGGCTGCCCCCTTCTCGCTTTCAGGAGATGGAGAAGTTAGCGAACCGGACTACAACTTCGACGACATCGATGACGAGGAGTACATCGGTCTCTTGCCTACACTCGAGTTGCCTGTGGAGATGGATTTACCCATGAAGACTTCTGCTATAGATTTCACTTCTGCTAGTTGTCATGTTCATCTTCCTTGGCCTGCGTGCCATGTCCATGTATCCAGATGTTGATGCTTAACATATGGAGTTGACGCTACAATGATATATCTTATCTCTATGTCTTGCTCAATATGGTTTTATGGTATTACTTGTGAATGGTTGTACAAGCCACCCTCCTAGGAGGGGCTGTGAGGTACAATCGACACGGTTTTGCCTTTGGTAAAATCGGGTTGTCACAGTTCCTCTGCCAATAGAATTCCTCGCGTCCAACATCTTCTCTATAGAGAAGTTTCCTCTGATCACCAGACCGTACGGTCTCCAAGACCTCTCTGTCCGGTCTTTACCTGCAGAAGTTGAAACTCCTCGTCTCCTCTCGACTTCGTTTCTTGGCTTCTTCCAACAGCTCCTTGGCTTCTCCACTGTCACCTAGTGCCAATGTTTTCACTGAGCATCCATGCATATCTCCAACTAGTGTGACCTAAGAGACATGACCTAGACCCCCTTGATATTCTAGTTTTTCCTATGGACTCAAAGCCCTAACAACTAGACAAGTGTTTCAAACACTTGCTCCATAGCTTGTCCTTAGCCTTGATCCATCTCCATCAACCCTTCGACTCCATTAAGCTCATCAAGCCTCCATGCTTGTGGTCGTTGTCATTAACCGCCAAGGCAACCATCAATGATCATCATAAGATACATAAAGTTTTCTACATGCACAACACTCGTGTAAACATTAGTCATATTTCATGTTTGTCATTCATCACTAAAACAATCATACCTTGGGATGACCTCAATGGTCATGAACCTTATAGCTTGGTAGACTAGGTGTAGTGGAGGTGGCGCTAATGGGGGAGGCACTCCGATGCCAGGAAAGGCAGGATTCATGGGGCGCAGGGAGGACGAGTGAGCTAGGTCACCAAAGAGAGATGGGCTGGGGAGAACCATGGGTTCGGCAGTAGATGGGCCGGTGAATGGATGTGGGTTTTGTTCAAATAGGGCTTAGCTATCTGTTTCTTTTTTTTTTTGTATTTGGCTGGGATAAAATACTTGGTAAGTAGGGAGGGATCTACCCTACTTAAAAGAGCTTTGCGGGGGGTCAAGGAATTTAGTAGGGTACTACCCTACTTAAGAATCTTGTCTAGGGTGGCAGGCTGATGAATTTTGAGGTTCGGCTACATCTGCATGGCTACTTTCTTGGTAAAATATCTGATATAGGTTCTGATAGGGGTCAAGGGTGTTAGCCAGGCGGTGGAGAATATGCTCGATGAGCTTTACTGACTGGTATAGGGATTTTCCAGTGGTGAGATTTCCTAATCTCTTCAAGGTTGTGATTGCAGCAGCTAAGTTACTTTCTGCCTTAGCGACATGGACTTCGGCTTCTTCGAGTTTGAGACGCAGGGCTAGGTAGTGTGCATCTATTTCTTTCTCATGTTGGATGCGTGTTTCAAGGAGTTGGGTTTGCTGGTCGTAAAGGTCGTCCAGCATGTGGAGATATTTGGTGGTGTTGACAAGGGTAGGATCATGCCTAATAGAGTTTGACTCTATCAGGGATTCTATACGGGATTTCCACTAGGGTAGGTTTTTGTTGGTGACGGGGAGGTACGTCATGCTCGAGAATGAAAGAGGGGGCTCATAGAGCTGGCATAAGTGTTTCAAGGCTTTATGGGTGACAAGTTGGTAGGTGTGTGGGAGACGTGATCCAACAGCGGTTACACTGAAAGGCTGTATGGTGGGGTAGTCTGGGCTGGTGTCAATGTGAGTAGAGACGACACAACTCAGGGTGCCGGATTTGTTGTATTCTCTACCAACATATCGGGGATGGAGCTTGAAGCCTAGGGTAACCATAGTAGTGTAAAGGAGCTGTGGGAAGCCAGGCTCATGCTGGCAATCAGTGATGACCCAAGGTTGGTCTGGATGGATAGGACTGATGCTGGTGTATTTGGATTGGAGGAGGGGAAGGTGTTGGCTTGGTGAGAATCCATGAGTATCTGAGGATGTGGGAGGTGGTATTCATGAGGGGGTTGTTGGTGATAGAGGTGATGGACAGGGATGGCGTTTACAGGCTTTATCTATAGGCGGGGAGAATAGGAAGCTTGAGGCTTGTGAGAGAATCCTGGGTTCTATGGGTTAGGGCTTATTTTTAAAGTAAGGGGGAGGTAGGTGTCATGCATTGCATACCAATCTGTGACTTTGGCTAGTGTTGTTGACTTGATGCACGAGGTACGATGCCATTATCTCGGTTGCTTTTATTTTATGGTCAAGGTAATACTTGACGTGAAATGTGGTAGCGTTGGGTCAAAGGTGGGTTGGAAAGGAGGCGTGCAACTTTTGGTGGCATAAAGGGATTAAGGCTGTGATAAAGCATGTCGTGGGGTTTGGCGACACATTATCAGAGGAGTGGTTGAAAAGGAAGTGTGACTTGGGTCCTTCGGGTGAAAGAAGGGGTATCCAAGACTGGCTAGAAGCTGAGATATAAGACTAAAAGCGATCTATAGATCTATTTTTTTTCTTTATTCTTGTATATTATTTACTTGTTTAGGATTTGTAACTATTTTGTGACTTCCGGTTGCATTTTGTGTTCTTTATTGGTCTAAGCACACAACATCACTCAATCAAAAATCCAAATGAGGAAACAAGGATTCACACAATCATGTCACATATAGTCGATGATCAATGTTGTTCTTTGCTTATTTGTCTAGTGATCATGTCCTTCATCTCAGTGCTATGATTTCTATTGCACATTCTTACCTAGCGGTGCTTTGCTTGTAGATTTATATAGGGTCTATGCTCATCCTGTCTATACCTACGTGTGTGCAGTGACACTTGACAACAGAGAAGGTAGGATCAGGTCAGGACAAGGGTAAGGGAAAGATGCCAGAGAAGCCCAGAGGCAAGAAGAGGACCAGGCTAGACCCAGAGTCTGAGAGAGCCAGGAGATTAGCACAGCACCTAGACGCCATGGAGAGGTCCCGAAACCCAGAGGCAAGAAGAGGACCAGGCTGGACCCAGAGTCTGAGAGAGCCAGAAGATTAGCACAGCACCTAGACACCATGGAGAGGTCCCGCAGGACACCAGGGAAAAGGCTGATCATAGAGCAGACAAGTGAAACTCAAGGACTCAGGAGGAGTACCAGGTAGAGGATAGCTTTGGCCACAGGAGTCACTCTAGCGCCATGGTCGCAGGATACTCCGGCTTCTCGTCAGGAGAGTTCATCGAGATCTGCGGAGCAGGGATCCTCCAGATTGCAGGAGGAGTCCGAGGAGGGCTCTGAGTTTGAGGACTCTGATGAGTTTGAGGAGGAGGAGACTGAGCAGACGGCACAGCCATAGCAGCAGAGGACTGCTCACCAGGCAGGAGACCCGAGGACCTTAAGATGCTTTGTCTTGTCTCCTTCAAGCAGTGGGTTCCAGTCCCTAGGGACCCTGCTGCAGGAGAGAGGTACTGGATCGGTCTTCAGAGGAGGATCGGTGAGGGACTGAGACGATACTTTACCAGGAAGGGCAAGGCTGGACTGTTTGTGCTACAACAGTACACGTTGTACCCGACCATGAGGAAGGCCACCGGCACAGACATAGAGCAGTATTTCACCTACCTATCTGGTCTAGCAGAGTTAGTCACTGAGCCCTACAAATATAGAGAGGATATAGTTCTGGAGTTCTATGCTACACTATGGGTAGCCAGAAACCACTCAGAGATTTGGTTCCTATTCAGAGGACATCCACAACATGTGACCAGGCGGGATCTTATAGCCAGTTTTGCACTTCTTGCTTCAGATTTCCAGTTGTATAGGAGTGCCTACCCGACCCTTGCTCCACTCCGTAGACCACAGGGAGGGACGTTACCTGTAGACGAGATGGTGTTAGTTGCCTTTCCACCACCACACACTCTAGGGTTTGACAGACGCCCTGCTAGGCTCACAGCAGAGGTGAAGGTGGTTAGAGGGATAGTCATCAGGACTATCATTCCTAAGTCTAGATATAGAGAGGAGTTCATACTTCTACACCAGTGGGCAGTGGCAGCCATACTAAGAAGACAGCCATTTGACTTGGCTGATTTGCTGATTGGTGAGATGGAGGAGGTTATCTCTGAGAGGGTAGGAGGACGTCACTTATTCTATGGTCTATACATCTGCTATCTTTTGAGGAGGGTGGGACTAGTGATAGAGGAGCAGTACGATGTGTTCCCTGAGGTGACCAGTAGCTACTCACCTCGAGTCCTCAGGGGATCATAGTCAGCCTCAAGTCAGTAGACAGGAGAGGAGGGGCAGGACTCACCGCCAGTCACACACGAGCAGGCAGCTCATCCAGAGATGGTGGTTCCTGAGTCAGCTAGCACAGGAGCACCTCCCTAGCCCGCAGGGACACAGTCAGAGGACGCTATCACTGTAGCAGCACTCACAGGACGCCTCAGTGAGGTCATTCAGAGCACGACTGAGGATAGACGTCAGATGATGGAGGTCATCAGCGGATAGGAAGAGCTTCAGAGATAGCAAATGGCACTAGTGACTGCACTGATGACATAGATGGCTGAGTTTACTCAAAGACAGGCCAGCCAGCAGCCATGACCTTCCACTGTTCCACAGTTTCAGCAGCTGCAGACGCAGGTAGACCCCTTCACTGTCATGATGACAGCCCGGTCCAGCGGGTTGTCACACTCAGGGGTGTTACCCACAGGGGGAGCAGGATAGACTCACTCACCGCTCAGTTCTCCCCCATGTTCGCCTTCTCAGTGTATGCGTTGTTCACTTCATCGACACACTCTTCTACTTCACAAATGGCAAGACCTTCCACCTTCCAGCAGCTATCAGTCAGGAGTCTGTTTTCTGAGATAGTGCACACCACACGTGCAGACTCCCATACAGCCCCAAAGTCAGCTATAGCTCCACATTCTTCTGCTACAGATACTCCTCTAGTCACACCTGAGGTAGCAGAGGATCTTGTCCACCGAGGCTTCACTCAGGAGGATGTGGATGACCTTACTCTTCTTCAGGTGACAGTTACTGAGGAGACATCCATAGTCCCATTAACAAGGCAGGACAAAAGGTCTGAGTCACCAATAGACCTTGAGTACTTTGAGCAGCTTGACGCATAGGTGACACAGGCTTAGGGAGAGCAGCAAGACCCAGCACAGTAGCAGCCTAGAGCAGAGCCTTCGGAGGACATTGCTGCACCACCTCCTTCGATCACGAGCGCCTAGTTGTTTCCTATTTCCTCTTTTTGGTGTTTGTTACCAAAGGGGGAGAAGTAGTCATAGGTCTAGCGGGAGTGGGAGTGTGATCCTGTGCGATCGAGAGTTACTAGTTTGTATCTAGGAGGAGCATACGTGTACATTGCTTTTAGGAGATAGATACATTTGGATCTTATTTTGATGGATTTATCAATGTACGTGGATTTTGATGAGTCATGGTTTTTCATTCTCTTGTATTTGACTCATCTTGATCTCACTTGGTTTATTTTCATACGCAGTGTCTTGTCTTTCTTTATTTATCTTGTATGTCTGTGTATGATTCCATGATGATGATTGCTTGTTCTTAATTCCTATGTATTATCACACTATCCTTATTGCTCATGATTTGTCTTGCATTGCATGTCCTTAAGATTATTGAATAGCTTCACATGACATGCATGCATATCATCTAGAGTGTGCTCTTCTTTCTTATTCCTTTTAGCTCTTGATGATGCTTGATTGAGTAGGACCTTGTTTATTCATTGCTTATGCTTTTGAGGTTCCTCTCGATCATTGTGTAGCTCTTTTAGTCTTGTTGTTTTATGATAGAGATTATGATAAGTAGTGGTTGCCATCAATCACCAAAAAGGGAGGAAATTGTAAACTTCATGACCATTGATGGTTGGATCCTTAAGGTATGAATGTTTTGGTGATAGATGACAACTATAAAATTGCGGGCTAATATCTACACAAGTGTTATCTATGTAAAAATAATCTCTAAACTCTACTACAAATCAGATGGATGATGGTTGCTTTGGCGATTGATGATAATGACCACAAGCATGGAGGCTTCTGAGCTTGATGAAATTCAAGGGTTAATGGAGATGGATCAAAACTAAGGACAAGCTATGGAGCAAGTGTTGGGAACACTTGTCTAGTTGTTCGGGATTTGAGTCCATAGGGAAAACTGAACTATTAAGGGGGTCTAGGTCATTTCTCTTAGGTCATATCTAGTCGGTGATGTGCATGGATGATCGGTGAAATCACAGGCAAGCCAAGGAGCTGTTCGGAGAAGCCGGAAAATGAAGTCAAGCGAGGACGAGAAGTTTCAGCTTCTAGACATAGTGACCGGACAGTGGGGTTAGTGGAGACCGGACTGTACGGTCACTAGAAGAATAGGAAATCCACTAGGAGAATAATAAATCCAGAGCAGAGAGGAAGCGAGCTCTGGAATGTTTCTGTAGTGGAGAGAGAAAGTCTGACCGGACGGTCCGATCAGCTGACCGGACGGTCTGGTCAGTACGAGATCTTCAGCGCACACTAAAGCCAACGACTCTCAGAGCCGTTCCAGGAGTGACCGAACGGTCCGATCAGACAGTGACCTGACAGTCCGATTAGTATGCCCAGAAAGGAGATTTCGTGGAGCAACAGCTAGTTGGAGGTTGGAATCCTATATAACTTCGTTGCTGGGGTCTTAGAGACCACTCTTTGGCCAATAGAATTGCTGGGAGCATTTGATGAGAGCCATGAGGCAAAGAGGTGAGCACTAGGAGGAGATATTACATATTTTGAGAGTGCTAGTGAGAGTAACTTGAGCATTAATACACATCTAAGGCTAGGATGTTCTTGAGGATGTGATCTAGGTTGTTACTCTTGGTCTATGATGAGATCTAGACCGGTTAGATGTTAGTGATCTAGCCTATCGTGATCGGTTGTAAAAACCGTCACACGTTAGTACACGGTTTGAGCCCGCCGGTGAAAGGGCATCAATATTGAGCGCCCGTGTCGGCTCGGGGAGTCTAGCAAGTTCTTGAGGGAGGCAAGCTTATGCCTAGGTGGCAGCGGTGACGCGCACTGTGTTTCACTCCGGGAGTGATTGCGGGCTCATGGACGAGAACTCCACATTGATGGCGGGAGGGACCGACACTCCGACGGGAGTGGTCCAACGAGGAGTAAGGGAAGGCGCCATCCTTCCAAGACCTCGGAAAAAAACCGACACCACGGGCCATCGGAACGGACGCGAGGCTGGCAGGTAGCTTGGCTGCTGCTATGAACAGAACAACACGTTACATAGCTTGTGCGTTCCCGTTGATTGGCTACACTCATCGAGCTATTGTGGAACATGATAACGTGAAACTAGATTAGCTCTTTGCTCACCTTACATGGAGATCGCAGGGTGGAAAGCTGGCGAGGTCGCCTCGTGACAGTTGGCGGGCCGAACGCGTTCCTGGAGTAGTGAGGGTAGATCTTGGCAAGGGCTCCTGCAATCGCGAGGCTAACTTCCTGGAACACGACTTGGACCAAAGTTTCCAGCTTATAACTCTCAGGTTGGAGCAAAACAAACCTCGAGTTTACCACGTTGCACGCAGTCTGTGAGTTGACGAGGTAGCGCCCATTGCGGACGCGTTCCTGGTCGCATCGTGGATCCCCTGGCCGTGCTTTATGGATATGTTGGAGAGGGACACTAGGAACACGACCTGGTGAACTTTCAGGTCAATTGGTTTAGTGGATCGCCGGGAAAGTCGAAGCCAATATCGTGCAGCGTTGCTGGGCGCGGTGGGAGGAGGTGTCGGGGTCGTTGGAGCCCCGTGAAGACTCGGCCCCTAGGGTCAAAGCTTGTCGCCGAATGCCGAGGAGAGATCCTTGTGCACCTGCGCACAAGAGAGAAGGTTCAGAGGTCGGCATGGTCGAGTATAGAGGAAACGGTGCAAGGCGACGCAGCTCACCGGAGGCAGGGAAGAAAGTTTTGCTGGCGGCGTTTCTGCAGGAGATTGAGGGCGGGGATGCGCTCAGGGGAGAATATAGGAGAAGTAGACACCGAGGGTATGGTTTTATAGGGGGGAAGGGAGGGGAAAACAAGCAGGCACAAGCTTTTACAGCCATCAATGGCGAGTGGTTCTATTGATGCGCACTAGCTCGTATCAGTGCTTGATGTAGGCCTATAACGGCGGGGGAGTGGGGAGGGGAGCCGGCGCGTCTCGTCTGGGAGTTCAGTGGGTCAGTTTGGGAGTCGGGGAGGCGACCATGCGAAGCGGTGGTGGCAGTTCTCGGGTTCTGGAGGCAGCGGCCTTCGACTGGCTCCAGGAAGACGAAGCTCCTAGCTGTTGCTTCGCTGGGCTGGCCTTTGGCTGCAGCTTTGGGCCAGGTTGCACGCTGGGCTGGACTTTGGTCTACTAGTGGGCCTAGCAGGTTGGGTGGGTTAGTAGAAGAAGGAAAAGAGGGAAAGAAAAAGAAATAGGCCAGACGGCATGAATATTTGGCCTAAGGCCAGGAAAAACTTAGCGGGTGCAAGGATTGGCTCAAGGAGACCATCGTGATTCGTGAAGGTTTGTTCTCATTTTATTTTCTAGTTTCTTTTCCTATTTTCTATTGCTAATTTTTAACTACTCAAAAATGATTTCTACTCAAATTTTGAAATATTTTGTAGACAATAAGATCTCTATTGCATACTACTCCAACATGAATGCAACAATGCAAAAAGAAACACCTAAATTAATTTATTTAATTTAAAAAATATGACTTTTGTTTAAAGAAAATAATAACACTGTAATTAATTAAAGTTAAATTTTAATCTGTTGTAAAAATTATTAAAATTTAGTAAAATTTTATTAACAACTTAAATTTGAAATTTGGGATGTCACAGTTTTAGTGAATATAGTAGTTTTATAAGCTCCAGAAAAATATGATTTTCATTTGAAAGGCCACAAGCTTTTATTTACATTATAATTAAGAAAATTAAAATTTGACTAAAGATTTTGTGAGGTCCATTCCAAATATGATGGCTTTAGTATGTTCGCCTTTTTTTAAAAAATATTGACCATTAAATACAAACAACAAATTACTGAAAAAACACAAGCAACAAGGAATAATATGTAGGCATTTAAGAATAAATTATTGGTCATTGCAACAAAGAATAAAATAAATTATATGGATGAATTTCTTCAAACGTAGTAATGTGAATCTTGGGAGAAACTGTAGCAACACATTGGCAGATGATTTTTGGAGTGGTAAAGAAGCCCGTCTACCCAAAGTGGTGTATTATAAAGAAAATTCCATATTGCAATATTAAGCTGAAGTTTGTTAGTGCAATAAAAATATTTTTTAGAGGAACAGTTGCGAAGAGAAAATTTGGGGAACGTTAGTGTTCTTTTCTAAGTTGGTATGCTATATGGATTATTCATTTCTTTTGCCAGGTGGTCATCTTCCACGCGATCATGTCATTAAAATCAGAACAACAACAGATCGGTTAGTTGGGCGAGTGCTCTCCCACCACCATTTTCCACCCACCAGCCCAAGTCCAGGCCACCACTCTTTCCCCTACTTTTGCCCCTTCTTCCTTCTCCCATTCCCTTGCTTCCTTTCTTAGCTTCCATTCTCCCCAACGACAAGGAAAAGCAGAGGAGAGGAGGGGCAGAGCGATGGGCGGGCGGGTGGATCACGAGTACTCGTACCTGTTCAAGATGGTGCTGATCGGGGACAGCGGCGTAGGCAAGTCCAATATCCTGTCCCGCTTCACGCGCAACCACTTCTCCCTCGACTCCAAGTCCACCATCGGCGTCGAGTTTGCCACCAAGTCCCTGCAGGTTCGATCGTCATTACCCGCCCCCCGCTTCTTTCCTCTTGGTTCTACTACCCGCGCACGACCGTGATTGTCGCGTCTTGATCCCATCCTACCAGATCTCGGTCTTAGTGGCAGTTGGGCATGGAATGATTTCGTCAGGATTGAATTTGAGCGTTCCCAAGAAAGCTGCTCTCTTCGGAGTGCGCCGTGCCTGACGAGAATTTTTACAACATTTTAATGATTGCATTATCAGATCCTCATGGGCCGATGATTATGAACGGGCATCGGTTCAAATGTCACAAAATGTGTTGTTGTTCTGTAGATTGCTTTTTAAAAAAATTCTCCCCTATCACCCTATTCCTTATTCAGTACAGTAGTTGATACTAGCATTAGATTTCTGCTGTCGTAGAAACATCTTTTGCATTCTAGATCAACCTTCTTCCTCTGGGTCACATCAATGGTTGGTATTTTGATGCGTCAGTTACTGCCTCTGGTCTTTATGTGGCATCCTGTCGGTCCATGAGTGTTGGGTGAAGCAATTATGTCATCATGCAATATCGCTGTTGTTTTATTAGGCTAGTCTTTTATTTTTACTTTTCATTCATTTCTTAACGTTTTTTTTTTAGGGACATTTCTTAACGTTTTTGTCCCATTGATGTGAAAAAATATCCTTACACTACGCCACGGCCCTTCAATATGAAACATTACACAGCCTCATTTGCAGCTGAACGGCTGAACCACCGTTCTGTGCATTTGAATCGTGACCAACTCTGAATTCATCATGTCATTTCCACGTACTAATGACGGCATTTGATGCTTGTTATGAGCTTGAATTTATTGATTTGACCATTTCTTCAATGTCTGATTCTGTGTAACCATCATTGACAGATGGAGGGCAAAACGATAAAGGCTCAGATCTGGGACACAGCCGGACAGGAGAGGTACCGTGCCATTACAAGTGCCTACTACCGCGGAGCCGTGGGAGCTCTGCTCGTATATGACATCACAAAAAGGCAAAGCTTCGATAATGTTCACAGGTGGCTTCGCGAACTCCGCGACCATGCTGACTCCAGCATTGTGATCCTGATGGTAGGCAACAAGTCTGACCTGACACACCTGAGAGCCGTCTCCGAGGATGAAGGCAAAGCTCTGGCTGAGACGGAGGGATTATTCTTCCTGGAGACATCAGCTATGGAGGCTGTAAACGTGGAAGAAGCCTTCCAGACTATCATCACGGAGGTCTATGGCATTGTCAACAGAAAAGCGCTAGCCGCTAAAGAAGCAGCTGCAGCAGCAGCTCCATTGCCATCCCAGGGCAAAACCATCAGCATTGACAATACTGCTGGAAATACAAAGAGGGCATGCTGCTCAACTTGAATGTAATTGTTCTTGAAACAGCATACTATAGAGAGCCTTGAGCAACAGTTGGTAGAAAGTGAAGCATAGTTATCTTAAATGGTGTGGAGGCAATATCTACTCTTTTTTGTTTCAGTCTTGCGTCAACTTACTGGAGTATATGGCGGCAGATGCAGTTTGTTTGGTGTTTCAGAGTTAAAGTTAGATGTGTGCTATATAGGATTCAATTCATTTGCGTTCTGAAAGTTACATGGTACTGCAGCATATCTCGGCTTACAAACTGCAAGATATAAAGTGTTATTTTCCTGCCCGTAAATTGTATGACAGTTTTTTTTTAATTGTTTGTGCCTGATTAGTTAGTAGTGTGCTTCTGATTGAAGTTTGTTGCATACTGGTATCCAATCATGCTAGCCCCATCATAATGAAGGGTATCATTGAATTAGCTGGCAAGTTTAACTTTGGGAAGTTTCTGAATGCCGTATATTGGGTTGTTCATGGCTTCATGTGCCACCTCGTTGATTGTTTATACCTATCATCAGTTGTCAAAGTGATAATAATAATTTGTTATTCCTGTCGGCTCGGATGACAGACTGGACTCTGTCACCTTGATTCTTTCATCTCTGTCAATTAATTAACTAATCTAGCGTACGATCTACGAGGTCACCTGTAGCACCACATCTGACGCTCTGTGACATGATTTTAGGTTATTTGAATTCAGTACGCTGGGTCCAGAATTTGAATCGGGGCTATTCAAAACAAAGGTGCTGTTTGGGAGGAACCATGTAGGGATTGGAGTGAATTTTCTCGGTTGATTATGCTCTAGCATTAGCAGAATATCAGCACAAGGTGGTGAATAAGCGCACAAACACTGATCTCAACAAGTGAAGAGTACCAAACAACGCCCTCAAAACATTACAGATCTAGATGTGGATAAAGTGTTTCAAAACTGCACAAGTTTCCTGTTTGAATCATAAATCGTAGAATCCCACAGAAAAAAAGGATTCTATCAATATATAAGTTGTTCTAATTTGAGAATTTTCTATTAATTAATTTATTGACATTACACGTAAAAAGTGCGTGTTTTGAGAGTGTGGTTGCCTGTGTTCTACCGTGTGGCCATTTTGTGGAAGTCTGTTCGTCCACGGGTGTACTAAACTTCCTGTTGTTTAATAATGAAATTACATGCGGTAGAGCAGAAAAGAAGTATACCTTTATTATTCAGAAAAACTATTGGAGACTAATAAATGTATACCATCTTCTAATTATGTAAATTCGGAGGAACATAACACATTAAGTGAACAAAGCAAATGAACTAAATTATACTCGTTGTCAACAGCTGGAAAAGAGACCGAACAATACTTTGGATTGGATCGAGGGAGAACAACTTCTGTGAGATCAACCTCATAGGACACATAATTTGTATTGGTTTCGACCTCTTCGGTCGGATCGGATCGGATCGGATGGCTTATAGATCGCAATGCACATGTTATGTGGTGGGCTTATGCTCTCGTGAACTCCTGATAGCCTCCTCGTTGGGGTACATACATATTTATAGTCCAGTAACCGCCTCTTTGAGGTAGGCAAGATCATGACTCTATATCTAGTTTCCTTATCTATCTTTAAACATGTACTTCAAGTTACATCCGAGCTGAAACCATGAAAGTCCCTTAATGTCGCCTAGAGGGAGGGGGGGGGGGGTTGAATAGGCGTTTCTGAAAATTAACAAAAACTCGCAGCGGAATTAAAAGTGTCAAAACCGGTTGCTCCGGTTTAGCAAACCGGTTACACCGGTTTTGTCAGAGAGCTTGAAATAAAATAACTAATGAAGAGAAAAGAACCAAGCACTCAACACAAGCAAGCTATCAAAGCAAACACAGAAACCACCCCAATTAGATTAATCAAACTCAGAAAACACACTTCCAAAATCGGACCCACCGGTTTGGTAAACCGGTTACACTGGTTTTCCTGGAACAGATAGAAATAAAACAAGTAACACACTAACCAGAGGGACTACACTAGTGTGAACTACACAAGAGAGTAACCAAGATACACACAAACTAGATTCACCAAGAATCTACACAATTGAGCACTGACCAAAACCGGTCCCACCGGTTTGGGAAACCAGACCCACTGGTTTCTTCGGGGCAGAGAGTATAAAACAGGAAATAATCGCGTTCCACTTAGTTCTAGCAAACTTAAAGATCTTAACAGAGCATGCAAGATCTAGAGCAAGTAATCACTAAGAGTACTAGCACAACTACACATGCAACCTATAAATCACAAATAAAAGAAGCAAGAACTAAAGAAAGCAAACCTAATGAAGCACGCAGAGATTTGCTTGCCGAAGTTCAGATTCATCCTATGAACCCTACGTCTCTGTTGAGGAAGCTTGAGCTGCCTACAAGGCACACTCCAAGCCGGGTCTCTTTCAACCGCTTTCCCCGATCCACTATCTTGGCTTCTTTCCTTACGGAGGCGAAGCGGACCTTCACAAACTTTCCCAAGGCTCACCACAAGCTTGGGAGATTTCCTGATATTAATTGCATCTCGTTAGAAAATCATTCATGCTCGTATACTTGAGCATTCCACAAGTAGTAACATGAACTTGTGGGATCGTTGCTGCAGGAATAAGGAACAAGACAAAGAGTGTTTAGTGGTACTTATTCTTTTCCTTGATGTCATTGATGTAGATAGTATTTTAATGTCTCCATGCTTGGCAAGTTTGCGTGTTGTTCCACCATTCTTGTGCATGCCAAGTCATCAATGCATCACCTGCAACTTATAAGCACTTTCAAGCACTTTTTGGTACCCAACGCTTGTTGGGTCCTTGAGGGTTAGTTAAACAAGATTTTGGCACCCAAGTAGACTTTGTGCTAGTAATAGGTGAACTAATCACTTTGATGGCACAAGTGTCATTGTTGGCCTTAATAGATACAAAATCACAATTGACCAACTTGGAACTAAGAGCTTGAGTCAAAGGTCAATCTTTACTAAGATGTCCTTTGTCCCGACACGTGTAGCATGTTTGATGCTTAATTCTTTTGGCCTTGTCCTTGATTTTCTTTTTGATGTTTTCATTCTTGTCCATATGTCTTGGGAATGCTTACACAAAGCCTTTCTCTAATTGCTTGATGGAATGGAGCTTTTCTGCAGAAACCGGTCCCCCCGGTTTGGCAAACCGGTCCCTCCGGTTTTGACAGACTTGCTCCATTCTTGTATCTCTTGGACATGAGGCTATCTTGTGCCCTTTCTCCTTGCATCCAAAGCATCTTCTTTGAGATAGACTTCTTTGTCTTCTAGAGAGTGTAGATTGGCCATTTTTTCTTGATGGGCATTCCGAAGCAAAATGTCCCATTGATGAACACTCGAAGCACTTGATGTGTAATTTTTTGTTAGTCTTTTGCTTGTTTCTCTTACCATGAATCTTCTTTAAGTCAGTGGGAGGGCTTTTGGCACATGTGGTTGTTGACCCCTTCTCAAGCTTCTTCACCATGATATCACGGTTATCTTGAGATGGTTGCACATGGCCTTTGCCTTTCAACCAACTTAAGTCCACGTTGAGCCTCTGAACTTCTCTTTTGAGGTAATCATTTTCACTTGCAATAAGTTCATCACAAGTTTCTACAATTACTTGCTCATCATGTGATGGCTTTGCTTGAGAACAACAAGTGTTAGCACAAGGTAAAACAATTGATTGTGTTGTGCATGTGCATGTGTGAGGTTGAGAAGATTTTACCATAGTAAGTGCAACCTCATGAGTTGTTTCTAGCATGGTATATGAGTCAATGAGCTTCTCATGTGAGGATAGAAGCTCACCATGTCTCTCTTGCAATTTCTTATGCATGCTAGCAAGCTTTTGAAACTCAGCCATGATCATTTTGTTTGCTTCCTCTAGCTATGCTACATAAGAAGATTTGTTAGTAGCACTAGTATGATCATTCCTTGAGTTGTTAACCTTTTCAACTAAGGATACATAAGACTTTCTTTGTCTCTTGGCCATGAAATAAAAAGATTTTTCATCATCTGAGCATGAGCTTCTTGGTGACATAGACTCTTCACTTGGTCTAAATCTGCAACTAGGATCTTCAACTTGATCATTAACAGAAATAGTTTCTGTTCTACCAAAACCGGTGCAACCGGTTTGGGAAACCGGTGCCTCCGGTTTTCCCAGATTGGCAGTTTGAGTCTTATTTTCTTCATTGTTGGAATCATCATATATTTCTTGAATACGAGTCCACATAGCATGAACATTCTTCAACTTGTATATCTTATCGAAGACGTCCCTACTCAATGCATCAAATAGGGCATTGGTAGCTTGGGCTTGGAGATGTAGGCATTTTTCTTGTGCTTTGTGGTAGATTCACTATCAGTGTTATGAGAAAAACCTACATCCACAACCCACCAAATTTTGGGACTCACCTCCCAAAAATATGAGATCATCTTATTTTTCTAATTAGCATAATTTGTGCCATCAAAGTATGGTGCCTCGTATGAAGGTTGTGAAATGATAGAAAACGAGGCGCTAGAACAACCATAAGGAATATGATACATTTTACCTTGCGACATGATCGATTCTCCAAGCGGTTAGGCCTAATGAGGAGATTAGGCTCTGGTACCAATTAAAAGTCCCTTAATGTCGCCTAGAGGGGGGGGATAGGCGTTTCTGAAAATTAACAAAAACTTGCAGCAGAATTAAAACTGTGAAAACCGGTTGCTCCGGTTTAGCAAACCGGTTACACCGGTTTTGTCAGAGAGCTTGGAATAAAACAACTAATGAAGAGAAAAGAACCAAGCACTCAAGACAAGCAAGCTATCAAAGCAAACACAGAAACCACCCTAATTAGATTCACAAAGAATCAACCTTAGAAAAACAAACTTTCAAAACCGGACCCACCGGTTTGGCAAACCGGTTACACCGGTTTTCTTGGAACAAATAGAAATAAAATAAGTAACACACTAACCAGAGGGACTACACTAGTGTGAACTACACAAGAGAGTAACCAAGATACACACAAACTAGATTCACCAAGAATCTACACAATTGAGCACTAACCAAAACCGGTCCCACCGATTTGGAAAACTAGACCCACCGGTTTCCTCGGGGCAGAGAGTATAAAACAGGAAATAATCATGTTCCACTTAGTTCTAGCAAACTTAAAGATCTTAACAGAGCATGCAAGATCTAGAGCAAGTAATCACTAAGAGTACTAGGACAACTACACATGCAACCTATGAATCACAAATAAAAGAAGCAAGAACTAAAGAAAGCAAACCAAATGAAGCACACAGAGATTTGCTTGCCGAAGTTCAGATTCACCCCGTGAACCCTACGTCTCTGTTGAGGAAGCTTGAGCTGCCCACAAGGCACACTCCAAGCCGGGTCTCTTTCAACCGCTTTCTCCGATCCACTATCTTGGCTTCTTTCCTTGCGGAGGCGAAGCAGACCTTCACAAACTTTCCCAAGGCTCACCACATGCTTGGGAGCTCTAGGACGGCGCCTAGCCGACTAGGAGGATTCACCTCCAAGAGTAACAAATGCTTCACGGGTTTGCAACACAATGCTCAAATGCTCAAGTGTAGGATTTTCTCTTTTGTGCTCTCAATCTCAATCCCTCTCAACCCAATGCTTAGGATTTCTCACAAATCACTCAAACCTCACAAAGAGGTGTTGGGGAGAGCTCTACAAGGCTTTGGATGTATTTTCTTCGTGTACACGATCAGCCCCCTCCAAAGGAGGGGTGGAGGAACTATTTATACTTGTCCCCCAAAAACTGGCCGTTATACTGAACTAGTCAAAACCAGTCCCTCCGGTTTTCCTGAACTAGCCGTTGGAGATTTAAACCAAAACCGGTTACACTGGTTTGGTAAACTGGTTACACCGGTTTTCCCTGTCACAGAGAGACTCGTATTTTATGTGGCCATTGTGTTTCTCTCACCTCACTTGGGTTTTTCTTTGAGCATTGAGACATTAAATGCAAACCATGTAGCATCCCCCTTGATAGAGCGGCATGCCTAAACTCAAGATTAAATAAAAAGACAATTCTTCTTCTTGAGCTTGCATGATAATGAATTTTGCCACTTCTTTTTTTTAGTGCTTCATGAGGAGTGTCACATGTGCTTTTGCTGAGCGTCATCACCTAGAGTATGTGACTTGGAAACTCTTCATTCATAAGATCCATTTTCATCTTTTAGTTCACAAGTCACATTATATCTTCATATTCCAATAAAGATTGATACTTGGAAATGTGTGACCACTTGTAGCTTGATCGGTCCATCACGATTGCGCTCCACCTGCCCTTCACCATGTCTTGGGTCCCTTGGCGCCAAGACTCTATCTTGCCCTTCTCCCGTGTATGGTCCGTCGCGGCCAAGTCATGCCAATCCTTCACCATCTTGCTATCTTGAATCACACACAACTTTGTATCATCGTTATGCCTTTATTTGAATTTCTTCTTTGAAATATTGTTTTGATCAAGTTGCTTCCAAGAATAATGCATAGAAGAACAACACTTGATCACTTCTTTTTCATGACAACACCAATTTGTTGAGACCATCTCATATCAATGGTTTCCATGTCCCACATTCATTTCAAACCTTGGCTTGTCATAATATTGCTTTATATGGACCTATTTATTTGACACTTCTCCTTTTTAACATATAGGCTCATTTTCCTTACACAATTGTACATTATCGAAGATGATCATTTGGATTCATGAAAAGTATATTCTTCATGTTCAACCTGCTCATATACTCACAAAGAGGATTAGTTCTTTAATCACGTTGTCATACAACCACCAAAACCCACTAGGGACATAGATGCACTTTCAAACCCTACTAGCCCTATTTCTACATATGGGCCTAAACTTTGGCGGGCTTCTATACATCGGTGAAAATTGGGGGATCGACACTAGCCTCAACAACCGATCTAACCACGAAGACTAACAATGGGGGACATTAAGCCAGTGACCCAGAGAAGTATTTGGGCCAAAGAGGTGAGTCCATGTTCGACCGAACACCCCTGTTCAGCCAAACAAAGATTTGGCCCACTCGGCCCAAGCCTACTCGTGCTCCTACCGCTTCTTCAAACACCTTTGGGGCCCTATATAAGGAAAGGAGTGCCTCCACTCCGAAAGACCAAAACACACAAGAAGAATAAGATTAGAGATCAATTCCAAAGGCCAAGTGCTGCTTAGTTAGTGCTTAGAAAATAGGAAGAGAGTGAGGGAGAGTTCGAGAAAGTGCCAGTCTTGTCTGCAATTTTCCCACGCTTGTACCTTGACGAATGCTTTCGTTTTCAAGTAAGTATTCATGATTCCTCTTTGGTATTTAAGTTTCCCTTTTAAGTAATTTCTTTCTTTATTGCTTATGGGATCATGGCACTATTTAGTTAGAGTATCTTAGTCTTCTATAAGCGTGGTACCGAGAATTTGATAGTAATTGATAGTGTAGATGTGGTGTCTAGACTAGAGGTTACCCTTGTTTGCCATGTACCCCACGGTTTGTAGATGTAGTCGGTAGGTGGTGACATGTTGTTGGTATTTTTAACGAATGTAGGTAATCCGCAAGTATTCAGGGTATCGTATTAATTTTGTTCCAAAGAAAGGCGTGTAAGGATCATGACCATTGAGGTCACCCCGAGGTATGAATATTTTGGTGATGAATAAAAAACATGAAATGTGACTAATGTCTATACGAGTGTTGTTCGTGTAGGAAACCTTTTCTACTCTATGATGATTGATGACGACTGCCTTGGCGATTGATGACAATGATCATAAGCATGGAGGGTTGATGAACTTGATGGAGTCCAAGGGTTGTTGAAGATGGATTCAAACTAAGGACAAGCTATGGAGCAAGTGTCGGAAACATTTGTCTAGTTGTTAGGGCTTTGAGTCCATAGAAAAAACCGGACTATCAAGGGGGTCTAGGTCATGTCTCTTTAGGTCACACTAGTTGGTGATGTGCATGGATGTTCAGGAAAATCACAGGCACTAGGTGATAGTGCAGAAGCCAAGGAGCTGTTGGAAGAAGCTGGAAAACAAAGTCAAGCGAGGACAAGGAGTTTCAGCTTCTGGAGATAGAGACCGGACAAAGAGGTCATAGAGACCGGACGGTACGATCATCAGGAGGAAATCCAGAATAGAGGAGAAGTTGGCCACAAGGAAATCTGTGGCGCAGAGTTGTAGAGACCAGACTGTACGGTCTGTAAAGGCAATTCTAGAACAGAGGAGGAAGTGATTGCAATGGCTATGTTTGGAGTTTCAACGATGAAGACCGGACTATACGGTCAGTATGGAGACAACGGCGGACAGAGAGCAACGGCTCTGGAGGAGCCGTCCGGTGGAGACCGGACTATCCGGTCTGGACAGTGACTGAACCGTCCAGTCAATACGTCGAGAAGGATGTTTCATGGAGCAACGACTAGTTTGAGATTGGAAGCCTATATAAACTCGTTGCTGGGGTCTTGGAGACCACTCTTGGCTAGTGGAATTGCTTGGAGCATTTGGTGTGAGCCAAGAGGAAAAGAAGAGAGCACTAGGAGGAGATGTTGCATATCTTGAGAGTGCTAGTGAGAGTAACTTGAGTATTGATGCACATCTAAGGCTAGGGTGTCCTTAGTGTGTGATCTAGATTGTTACTCTTGGTCTATGGTGAGACCTAGACCGGTTAGGTGTCAGTGATTGAGCCTATCATGATTGGTTGTGAAGGTCGTCATACATTTGTACATGGTTTGAGCCCACCGGTGAAAGGGGCATCAATAGTGAGCGCCCGTGTCGGCTCGGGGAGTCCGACAAGTTCTCGAGGGAGGCGAGCTTGTGCCTTGGTGGCAGCGGTGACGCACACCATGTCTTCACTCCGGGAGTGATTGCGGGCTCATGGGCGAGAACTCCACATTGGTGGCGGGAAGGACCGACACTCTAGCGGGAGTGGTCCAACGAGAAGTAGGGGAAGGCGTCATCCTTCCGAGACCACGGGAAAAAATCATGAGCCATCTCTTACTCTACTCCTTACATTGATGCATTACTTTCCGCATTTACATACCGTGCTATTCATGCTTGTGTGCTTACCCTGTTCTAGTTGATTACCTAGTAGACTTGCATGAATAGACTTCTCTACTTGCTAGTTGTGCTTAGCTCTTGTTTGATCACTAGCATGTGTAGAAGTTGCATTGGCTTGATTGCTCACCCTTGTACGTATTGTGCTACTCATGGTTGTGTGCTCTAGTTCCTTATCTTGTTGCTTTGCATGAGTAGGCTTCTTTGCTAGCTTGTTGTTTGCTTCCGTATGTCTTTGATTACTAGCTTGCATAGGAGTTGTATTGCCTTTTTATGATCCATTAGTATGCTTAGGTTGTTGTTCCTTTCATAGGACTATTATCTTGCTAGTGTGATCACCACTAGAATTGTGATAGGAGTTGTTTTGAGTGGTCGTTTTTAGGAATTGGCGAATTTGGTACATAGTGCGAGTTCCCGATTCAATTCCCCCCTCTCGGTCACTCGGTCCTTTCAAGGCGGTTGGATCAAGACGGCTACCATGATAAAGTGTTGCATAGTAGATTATAAGACAAAGTCCTCACATGGGTAAGGATATAGATTAATATTGATAGTGGACACACGGATAACATACTCTAGATAAATAAAGACCAGTCTACTGTAGAAGGACAAAGAAAGAGCTAAGTTTCTATGTTATTTTTAAACAGTTGCCTAGTTTACATTATATAGTATTATACAAATACATAAGAAATGCAAGACAATCAGATCATCACACCCTCGGCATCCGGTTTTCCCCTATATCCACAGTATGACTACAACCTAGAGCCTATTGTATAGTCGAACGTGGGGGATTTCAAAGGACAGATATAGTTGTCACCACCTATTTCCTACCCTAAGCAATCCATTGGCTACATGACAAATAATGCATTTTATTGACCTACGCACCACGCTTACATCTCTGGAACAATACTCTTAATCCCCTAGCAAGGATCACAAAAGGAGTAATCACATTTAAGTAAACACTAAGCACGTGGAAATGATCTAAGTCAGACACTAGTCATGCATTGGTATAACAATATAAATAAAGACTATAGTAAGGCCCTATGTCTAACATGGTTGTATAGCATAACTACACTACTAACATGGAAGCACAATAACCATATACATGAATGGATCACATAATTGAACAAGAAACACATGATCCAAGCATAACTAGATAGAAAGACTAAATATATTAAATAGAGCAAAGTCATACAAAAGGAGAAAGATACAAGAGTCATACCACAACTCCAAGGAAGACTTGGGAACTGAAAAAGACTCTATTCTAAGCCTAACTCAACTAAAACTAGAGAGAAACTCAAAATATAAAGAGAGTGATGCTTCTAAGTGTGTGTTGAGGAGTGAAGCAACACCCTTCTATTTATAGGGGTCCAAAGGCGGTTCCTTGCTCGGTAACTCCCGCCCTAAAAGGGATAACCACCTTTGGAGGGTCCATGGGGAACCGCCATAGGAAGTTGGGCCTACTCCCTATTCGACCGAATAGGGGTGGAGCCCAGTGGTCCCTTGGCTCCTCTAGTGGGTGGCCCGCCTTGACTCCTCCTCGGCTTAGGCCATCTGTATGTCGGTTCGGTACTGTAGGTGGGCTATTTGATCTGTGGGAATCCCTATTGGTGAACTCTGATTGGTGGAAGTTGTGTTTTGTTGCCATATAGGTGTGTTTCCTCCTTTATTTTGATGTATCTACTGCATGTGAACATTTCTTCAAGTACAATTGGAACTTTATTAAATCCTCCTTTATTTTGAGTAATATTAATAGTCGGAAATGATAGTTAACGGTTGCCAACACATGTCACACCCGATTCCAACGATCAAAACTGAATGCATCTGTATGCGTGCCCAAATAAAATTTTCAGGCACACATGCCAATTATCGTGATAAAAGAACAATATCTTAATTTAAGAAATAACATTATTACAAGGATGACCCAGACGTCAAAAGAAAAGAAACATTACATTGCAGAGGAATAAACTAAGTGTTCGCGACCTTTAGCTCCCATAAGATGTCGACTCAAAGATCGCATGCCTAGTCTCCTCCATCATCTTCATAGTTGTACCCTCCTTTTCCTATAGTTGGGAAACAATGTAGTATAGAGGAAGGGTGAGTACATGTGGTACCAAACAAGTAGGAGAAAAGATGACATGGGGCTATAGACAAGAATGGCTAATTAATGTTTATTGTAGATACCCATATTTAGTTCACAACTTTGCAAAGCATCCTGCTTACTATGCCAGGTTATCCCAACCATTGATCCACATGGTGCCATCCAAGACAAGTCCAAACCACTAACCAATCCCAACCATAACCCCTAATGAAGTGAGGCTCCATGCCGCTCTTGATTGTGAGCACGACTGTAATGACAGTTTTCACTCTATGGAGGTTGCACACATTCCCCATGAGAAGCGATTTCATCCCCTGTTTCCAGGTGACTAAGTCTTCGACCTGTCATGCCGGCCAAGCACTTGCATACTTCCTTTGGTGTGTGGCCAAGAGATCACTTCAAGTCATTTCAACGGCTTCCTCTAGCTTGTACATGTCTACTGAGGTTCCATCGATCGAGAAGTAAACCCTGAACCCGAGAGGTCCCTTCTTAAGCAAGATGGTTCAGGGATTCCATCCCTTCACCTCCCCTCCCCCCCTAATACTACCAGTAAAATCCCGGCCATAGTCACCACCATCCTCACACGCATCTGCTGGTCTCCACTGTTGACATTTGCCAAGTCACATCATATAAGTCATCTCTAGCAACGGGGCAATAAAAAATAATGATGTACCTCAGTCTCAATTAGGTAAAATCCGCAAGCGTGCGGAGAATACTGTTGCAACATTTCACCTAGAAGTATTCAGGGTATCATTATTTATTTTATCCGGAAGGAAGGCGTGTTAGAATAAAGTATTAATATTGACAAAGCATAAAGATTGGTATTGATAAACATTGTCTATACAAGGGTAAGAATAACTATGACAAGGGGTAGGGTGACACATAGAAGTTCATCCCTAATAAATAAATAATCCTAGTCACCTAGTGGGTTTTAGTTGAAAGAGCTACACTATATCTCTAATGTGTTGTAGTTATACAGTTGCATAGTCAATCATATACAAGCAGTATTATAATAGTCCAAGTCTAATGCCTCAACACTTCATGTATGGATTCATGCCCGGTATATAAAAGCTATTCCGTCTTGGACATACGTCATCACCGAGCGTGGAGGAGTACTAAGGATAGATAAGGCTATCACCACCTACTGTCTACCTCTACATATTGTGGATTACGAGGTAATTAACACTACCTATGCATGTAAGCACCATGCTTACACTTCAAGATAGAATTCAAGAATTGATCAAACCCTAGAATGATGATCCCATGGCTCATCGAGTCACTACAACTACGTATTTTGAAAACATGCATGATTTCACACATATTTCAGAATATGATGTTTGAAACATTCCAACATTCAGTTTGGATCTTTCATGAATGTTATGAATTATAAAGTGAAAAGTAAGGCTTTGTTAGCCAATCGTTGTATGCCATGCAAGGTTTTCATTGGGACCAATATGAAGGTGGAAGAAAAGAAACGAGAAATAAAGAAATATGTTGGTAACACTTGAGGAATCTATGAACTGCAATGATATTGTTCATGGCTTTCCAAGGGTGTGAAAGAACTTCCCTCCAAGTGTTTTTCATCTAGAAAGCAATCAAATCATGAATTTACAACCTATGGAAGTTCTTATTCAATTCGGACTCGGTTCAGGTTCACCCACTCAAGTGCACAGTAAAAATACCATATCTGGGCCATACAGAGTCAGATTGGCCCGAGTAACTAAATGCTAGTTGGAAATATGATTTGATAAACTTTTCAAAGGGTTCGGCCCCATAGTCGGATTAGTTCCCTAGCGGTCGTAGTCATCAAAACAGTGTCAGATTGTGTTGAGTCTGAGTCAGTTTTAAGTTGTGTTCGAGTCCGACTGGGTGTTTGGCTGACCTGCATGCCTTATAGCTTAGGGTTGGTGCCCCTGTAAGGCAGGACGTCAATGTATTGTGGTTTTGGTCGTGGTGTCCTCCTAGGAACCCAAGAGGTGTTGCCCTCCTCTACCGGTTGCTGAAGTGCGTGATCAAGTGATTCTTCCCTTGGGCGCATGCTGGAACTTGTGGTTCCCCATCTCAACATCATGCTTGTCTACGTTACGGGTAGTAGACTTTTATCTACTACTGGTTTGCATCTACATAAATTTTTTGTAAGCCAGTATTTTTCTATCGTGTTCTACCTTGCTAGTTTGTGATTGCTATTGGACAACAAATCTATGGAAATGATAAGCACAACTATATTCTAGAACTATATTACTCGAATAGATCAAAGTCATACATAAATAGAATAAAGGAAATGATACAAGAGACGTACTAATATCCCAATGACTTGGAGACTTGAGCAAGGCTCAACTAAACTAAACACCACTAGGACTTGGAGATACTAAATATGAGAAGGAGTGACTACTTCTTGACTGTGTATTTTGTGAGTGGAATGGGCTACTCTTTATATAGGACTTCTAATATGGTTCTAAGGCGGTTGCATGTCATTACTCCTAGCAAAATGGCCTCCACCGACTTCAAGGAGGCAACAACTGCCGCCACAAGGAAGCTCCTTCGGAGAGGCCTCTATCCTAGGTCGACCGACGAGGGGGTTAGGTCGGTCGACTTGCAGGTAGGCTTCATCGGGGTGAGCTTCCTCGAGGTGGCCTCTAGGTGGGTCCTCTCTATTAAGTCGGTTTCCTCCTACACAATCATGTGTAGCCATGTCATTGATCCGTGTGTTGTCCAGTTGGCCCTCTCCTATTGGTTAGAATTGTATTTCATGGATCATGGGGCATTTCTTCACTCCATATGTGTATAAACTCCTGCATGCACATGTTTCTCCAAGGACAAGTGGAATTTATTCCTAGCTAACATGCGTGTATGAAATGCCTTATCTTCCTATTTTTGTGAGCATATTGACGGTTGAAATTGATGTATAATGATCATTAACATCCACTGCATACCATGACAGGCCACACCCATAACTTGGCTTGTGGTTGTATGGTTCACATGGGTTGCCACTCCAAGAACCAGTCCTCAACATGATTTAGGTGATAAAACAAACTAATAGGGGACTAGCAGTAAAACCCCGACCATAGTCCCTGAACTACCGGTAAAACCCCGGCCACAGTTCCCATACCGATCACTCAAATCCTAAGACATGTTGCTAACAAATTACCATCCAATCCATGAAGTGATATAATTCATTAATCAAGATTAAAGTGAACCCAACATACCATAAGCAAACTAAGCATGTCTACCCATAACCAACTAACATCTAGTTCAAGGCGACAAGGAATGATAAAGCAATAACTTGTAAACCCTAACAATAGGTAAACACTCTTTTGATACAAGCATGTAGTTTTGAAATAAAACATTTAACAAATAGGAGCAAGATGCATCAAGAATACTTGCCTAAAAATAGATGTTGCTGCTCAGGTCTTCCAACTCTTGCTCTTGCGTTTCCAAGAACAACCCATTCTCTAATTACCGTTACGCAGGCACGACATGCACACAATCATATAAACAAAGTAAGAAACTATATTCCAGACAATAACAAACTATTATAAAAGCAGTATTAAAGGATAGTTCTCATTTCTATGATCGTGAGGGCCTAAGAATTACTTAAATTAGAGTTACATGTGAAAAGTTATGAAAATTTGAAGTTTTATGAACTAAATGAGTAAAAACAGACAGGTTTAGGGAACTAAAATTATTTTCATAAAAGTATAGGGGCTAAATTATGAAATGTCAAGGAATAAACATAGTACATAAAAAGTTTAGGGACCAAAATGTAATTTATGAAAAGTTCAAAGCTAAAGTGTCAAAGTTAGAACTATAATATAATTAGTAAAAGTACATGGGTGCTTTTGTAAAATTCCAAGGCTAAAATATAATTTTATAATAGTACATGGGTGTTTGTGTAAAATTACATGATAAAATACAATTTATGAAAAGTCAAGTATCTTTTGTACAAAAATACAGTGATAGAAAATAATTATATACAAACTCAAAGGCCTAAATATAATTAAACTGGATGATACCCGGCGTGTTGCTGTGGGACTTATATTACAACTTCTAGTTACCTTTTGTTAAAAGATAGAAACAAATCAAATGTTGGGTCTGATTGATGATATCATTGTGGTGGCATATAAGAAAATAAATTTGTCAAGTGCCTTTCTTGCTGAAGAAATATATAAGCTCATATTCTTTTTGCTCGAGATTATATGGGATTTAGACTTTTATTACTGAACATATGAGATTATTAGTTTAACATCTTTATCACTCTATATCATATCATTTGAACATGGATTTTTTTATATATTTAGCTTGCTATAATGTGTGAGGAAAAAAAGAGCCAACAATGATTATGTTAACTATTGAAAGTTTGAAACCTTATCAAATTGGAGCCAGTTATATATAGATGGTGGTTACATTTCTCAATAATAAAAACAAAAACTATTTTGCAAAGTAGACTTGCTTTACGCACTACCACAAATCAGGCTTTTAGTGATGGGTTCTAACCTATTTAGTGGCGTATTTCCTGCCCGTCTTAATTTTTGCATCTCTAAATCCTGACCTTTAGTGACATGGATTTCACGTCCCTATAAAGCACCAATTAGAGACGACACACGTCCCCGTCCCTAAAAGTTTTATGGACAGGTTACAAAACCCGTCCTTAGTTTTTAGTGACGGGAATTTACTACTTTCAGCGACGGGTCCTTATTTTTTAGAGACGGATTTTCACTACTTTCAGCGATGGGCACTAATCTGTATTAGGGACGGGTGTTACTACTTCTAGTGACAGGGTTCAAATTATAAAACCCGTCACCAATAGTTGGTACACCAGAAGACATATACAAAATCCCGTCGCTAAATGTGAGTACAAAAAATAAAAAAAATCAGCAGAAATTGTCTTTTTCCCCATTCCATTCTCACAAATTCAATTTTACAGGAATTAAATATCCAATCCACAAACATGATTACAGAATCAACATAAATTCTCCACAAATGTACAATTTGATTACAACATGATAATCCATTGGTGTTACATCACAACATTTGTTTTCTTCGTTCCTAATACCACTTACTAATTGAATAGCTAAGAATTCTCATCATGAGAAACACTTGCAGTTTTCCACCACCCGGACATTTTTTTCTCTGCAGCTCTGATGATGACACAAACACTGGAACAATTTTCAAACATAAGAAAAACACAAGAATTGCATCTAATCTTAGTAAGTGCATAGTATCAAGTTACTCTGATGTGTGGTACTTGTGTAAAACTGATGGTTAGAAGGCTGACTGGATAAATAGAATGGTTGTCAATTGCAACAAAAACTAAAACAAAAACTGGTGTGTGGTACTTATGTAACACACTAACACCTGGTCCAAATTTCAGTGTAGTTAAGGAGTGACACAAGTAGTTTAGCACATGAAACAATTGCAACTCTCACCTGTACCCCAAGCACTAAGAAGAATCAAAATTTCTCTATACTTCACTAAGAAGAATCACAATTTCTTGATACATGTTCACTTGCACACTTTGGAGACGTGCACTGTGTGTTTTCATCCTTATATATTCTGAATATAAAAAGGGTATGAAGTCAATAAGAAATTAACAAAACGCAAATTTCTGACTAAAAATGCAGACAACAATGGCCACAAACTGTATTGTATCATAAAACATAGAGGAACTGGTTTCTAGAGTATGCACAATATCTCAGTGACATATACAGTGACCACATATATAGCACAACACGATATCATATACAGTGACCACATATCCATCGAGGTTGCTTCGATCCAGGGAGATCAAATATAGTGCACATGACTATATTTTGAGGTGTGAGGTGAAAAAAGTTCACAGAAATGATAGTTGTAGAATTTACGATTGCATGATCGAGTGAAGGGAAAACAAAACATCCTTAGCATTAATCAGGGAACTGAGAGACCGCCGTCAGTTAATGTGTCTGGTTCCCTTCAACAAAGTAATCGTGTCTGGCATGATACTGCAAGAGAAAATTATTTGCATCCTATATTAGTGCTTGAGCAGCATCTATATGGTCTTCGAAGATAATTTATACAGTGGTGATGCGTGTCCATGTTGAATTTTCCTCCATTTTGAGATTATTTAGCTCTTGTGGAGAAAAAGCACCGAGGTGATGAAATTGCAGACCTTATGTGGACACTTGTGATAAATCAAGCACAAATCAAGTGGCACCGCATAACCTCTTAAGCAACAAATAAAAGTTTTGTTTTTTGGAGCTTATTACTGGGGACTCAGCAGGTTGGGTAAGGAGGAGGGATCAGTGGATCAGGGCGGGAGATGGTACCTGACCGTGTTGCCAGGTGATGCTGCCCGCTCGGCACCTTCTTCTTCTCCGACGACGGCGATGAGGGGCCCGAGGCAGCAGGCGGCGCTCCACCAGGCGGACCAGAATGCACGGCCGCGGCGGGCGGGCATGATTAGGCGGCAGCCCGTGGCAAAGCGGCCCGTAGCGAAGGCCACCGCTATGGCAGCTGGAGCTTGGTGGCGATCGAGGAAGAGGGGAAGGGACCAGCTGCGGATCCGCCTGAGCCTGAGAGGCCACACGCCATGACACCATCGCGCTGGGCTCGTCGTGGAGTCATGGTCGCCGCGGAGCTCAGTCGGAGTCATAGACGTGGCCGCGGAGCTTGGTCATCTCATCATGTGGATCTGGATTGGAGAGAGAGAGAGAGAGAGAGAAAGAGAGAGAGAGGACTCTACCAGTGTGCCACTGACCCCGTTTTAATTATCTCCGTCTCTGTAGCATAATGTATTAGGGACGGGAATTTAAAATCCGTCTCTTCTCTAAAACCCTGTCTCTATTGCTTGGATCAATAGTGACGAAGATTGAAAACACCGTCTCTATAATAAAAATCCGTCCCTATTACTTGGACCAATAGCGACGGGGATTAAAAACACCGTCTCTATAATAAAAATCCGTTCCTATTACTTAGACCATTAGTGATGACTTTTTGCGAAACGTATATATTTCTTTTCTTTTATAGACGGGATTTTAAAAAACTGTCACTATGCCAAATAGCAGTGACGCGATTCTAGAAAGACGTCACTAAAAGTGATTTAGAGACATGGTTGTTTTTCCCGTTAGTAATCTCATGTCTCTAGATCCCTGTTTTGTGGTAGTGACGCATTCTAGTATTAGTACCCTATCTAACAAATTTTACTATAAAGAAGTCGAGCAGGTATTGAACAAATCAAAATATTTAACTCGTGATACCTATTTTCTCTGTATTATTTTTCAGAATTAGTAGGATATTTTCTACCTCCACGCTTCGTATATTTGATCATAGAGAAAAAATGAATCTACAGTGGAAAGAGCAGTGACAACTATATTGATCTTTTATGCATGAAGAACAATGTCACACTTCCCTGCTGAGGCTTATCTAGTGGAGAATCTGTATATGAAATTACCAAGAGCAGAAAGGTCTCTAGCATCAGAACAATCTGGCTATGCATCTAGCAATCAGCTAGCTCAACATCCATGGGGCGAGGTGTGGATGATGCTCAACTTTGTGCTGGGGCACCAATGGACTGATCACTGCATGCTTGTTGCAGATTGCCATACTTTATTACCTTGTTCTCTCGTTGTATACATGTATGAATTTCTAGACTTGCTGACTGAACGCATCAGACTTTAAGGCTAGCGGGGGGATCTGCATGATCAGAGGCAGTTTTTGCATGCAGGCATCCAATACATGCAACGTAACTAATGAAGTCTGAAAAAAAGTGGCTTCAGTTAGCTAGCTGAACATTATTGCAAGGTGCGAGTGCATGAGCTAGGAGAGATAGAGAGAGAGAGAGAGAGAGAGAGAGAGAGAGATGGAGAGGAAACAATTACTGACTTCAATTCTCGTGGGTGGTCTCTTCATTGCATTTCTCCCTCTCGCCAGTTACTTAACAAAAGTAAGATGCCGATGGGTAGGGAAAGAAGAAGGTTGGCTGCAGGGTACGGTCATGATGTGTTGTAAACTGAGATCCAATGGATGAAATTTTTTGGATGACATGGCTAGCTGAGAGTAGAGAGAAATAGCAAATAATCCATCTTAGTTGGTTGCATCTTTTAAAGATATATAAACAAAGGTTCTGTAGAAAAATTAGGTTTAAAATCTAGTTTTCATAAAGCTAAGGAGCTAATACGCAAAAGTGTAACATTAACCTGAATTATACAAATTAATTTTAATTCCAAAACCCTAAAATCCCGTGAAGCGGATGCATGGGCTCTATGGACCCATGGTCCGCTGGTCCACGGTGGACCAATTAAATAACCCGATTACAATTGACTAGTACATCCGTCGTGCCATCCAAACCTTGGACATCCCAACCATGTATTATGCGTGGATATGCCAACCATGTTAAGGATATAGGTATTGGCAGGTTTTGGGCATGTGGAGACTTAATACATTCATAGGCAGTCATGTATGGCTTTGGTTAAGTTAATTTATGACTCCATCTTCACCCGTAGTCAAGGTAGGCATAATACGCGTGAGCTGTTTCAAGTCTTTCACGCGGGTATACGTTGAGCTAGTCCTCGTACTTCTTTTCTTAGTTCTTTTAGAAAGATTCTTCTTTTTCATCGTGTCACATCCTGGATGTAGACTCGGCTATGGTAGGACCAACCTAACTGTGATCATTCTCCGCTTTGTTTGCTAATCTCTTGCTATTGCCTTTTCTCTCTAGCCTTGTTAGGCTCGGCCTAGGGTTTCCATTCCCAAGGCTTATCATGAAAGTCTTCGTAGCATGGACTATGGCTGCTTAATAAATAAGTAAAGGAAAATATCTTACCATAGGGTTGATCATATGGCCTAGGTCTTTCTGCAAAGATAAGTACTGACCTTTCAAACCGTGCCAAAGCACTTTTGCTAAGCCTCACACTTAAACAAGTATTTCATCTACATAAAGGAGGAAGCAACTTACTCTTGAACAATCACCTGCTCTAGCATATTGGAAAAGGTGTGCATAACTAATGATGCGATAACAAAGCTAAATAGTTTGCAAGCACATGAACACTCAACCAAAGCTCCAACTCAAACATAGCACACCACAAGCAACACAAGACATATAGTTGGCAATGTTTTGTAAAACAGTTATTATTCTAAGATGGGGAGGATCCTAAACCACAATTCTGCAGAAAGTCTTTCTTCGGGTTTGATGCGGAGTGATGACCAATGCCCTTGGTATTGTGAAGAGCCTTCAATTTTGACTTTTCAATCTTGATTTTCATACTAAGCAGAAAACCTTGTCCAATGTTCAGTATTGTTCATATTGTTTGTGATAGCGTAGGTTGGTCAAACTAATATTTTGAAAAGGGGGAAAGAAATAATAGAAATCGCATTTTGTCAATCATTTGAGAATAACCAAGTAAAGAGAAGATGTGAAGATAAGATAGAAGAATTTTTGTATAAGTAAAACTTTTCTAAATACTAGGTTTGAAAATAGGACCCATGGCACGACCATTCTAACGAGGCTTCAATCTGATAGTCGATATAGGTCTGATATCACTTGTTACACCTGGTTCCAACGACCAAAACCAAATGCATCTATATGCGTGCCCATGATCATTTTTTCATGCACTCATGATAATTATTGTGATAAAAGAACAATATCATTATTAAATGGGTAACATTATTACAAGGATGATCCTAGGTCAAAAGAAAAAGAAGATTACATTGTAGCAGAATAAACTAAGCGTTGACGTCCTTCAGCTCTCACAGAAGTCGACCGAAAGATCGTGAAGATGCATCTAGGATCCCGTAGTAGGTTTTGGTGTATGATGACATAGGATTAAAATTGTGCTAACATGTATATGGAGAAAATCTACAGATTATCAAAAGAATATTTAAACCGACATTTGTGAGATAGTTCATCCCTCTACAAAAAGAAGAAAAGAGAAGAGACTCAAATGCCTTTCAAGTTTAGATTTTGTTAATTTATTGAGTCATAGGCATGCTGAACTATTAAGAAGGGTAAACCAATCTTACTAACAGTGAATTATTTTGCTCAAGCCAACCCAAAAGCTTTGAGAGAAAATTAGCCACAAAAAGACCAAAAAGAACCAACTTATTCTAAGCCAAACAGAGAGTTATGGAAGATCCGTGAGGACTCTCATGGAAGTTCTATTAGTGTCAAAAATCCCAAGTTCTAGCAACCCAAGAGCTACGGAAGTTCTGTCCTTGCAAATCCCCTGGGTTGCTGCAACCCGAGAGCTACGGAAGTTCCATGACGGCTATCATGGAAGTTCCGTCATTCCTTGACTTAGTTAAATTCATCCCGTGCAACGGCTCTTTTTTAATCCACGGAAGTTTCGTGGGCAACAACGGAAGTTCCGTCAGACCCAGAATACACTGCAACAGCAAGTTTTTGAAGCTGCTCCATATATAGCCTACCCCTTCCCCCGTGGGAAGGGTTGGACACTTTGGCATTTCACTCTTCATCCAGCTAGAGCTCTCCCATCTTACTCATACACTTGTTCTTGACATTCCAATGAAAAGTGTGAGAGATCCAGCCACAAAAAGCATGAATCCATCCACTCAAAATCTTGAGCACATCTTTTCCTCCCTATATAAGATTTGATTTGCTTGTTACTCTTGGAGATTTGGTCTCCTACATGGCTAGACGTCGCCCTTGAGCTCCCAACTTGTTGTGGTGAGATTAGGATGTTTGTGAAGGTGTGATTCACCTGCGGAGGAAAAGAATCAAGTGAAGGAAGAAATCCGAGCATAATCTTTGGGATTGCTTGGTGGGGAAAGGGTTGAGAGAGACCCGGCCACTTAGTGTGGCTCCTCAATGAGGACATAGGAACTACTTTGTGTGGTTGCCAAACCTCAGGTTAAATCTTTGTGTCTCTCTTTATTTTTCCCGCTTTTCATATTTTGCTTGTGTATTTCTTCTATTATTTTGTGCTCTCTACATTTCTATATTGTGTTGCTAGCTTTCCATTGTAGGTATTGAGACATACTTTGTGCTAGCTTCATCATCTATCAAGTATTGTATTCTATCCTGGTTAATTTCTACAATCTCATTTAGCACTTACATTCGCATTTCTGGAACTTCTGTGAAGAGACAGAACTTTTGTCATCATGGAAGTTCCATCGTTGAATGACGGAAGTTCCATCAGTCTCTGTTTGATTAGTTTTTAAGTGCTATTTTTAGGGTTAACTTTTAAATTGCCTATTCACCCCCCTCTCTAGGCAACTTTCAATTGGTATCAGATCTTGGATCTTCTACAAGGCTTAAAAGCTTGAAGATTAAAAATAACAAAGCTGGGAGAAGGTGATAAATCTCAAGAGCTTGCCTCGACAAGTGATAAAGGCTGTGATTTGCACACCGCAATGCCTTTCAACTACAGTGACGTAGCCAACATCCATGGAAGTGGAAGTGGGAGATTGCCGTACTTTGAGGGCAAGGATTTTAGTTGGTACAAGCATCGGATGAAGATGTACTTAGATGTCTATGGGTCCCCTAATTTGGGATATTGTGGAGAAAGGATACACCTTAGAGGATAAGGATAATCCTACAACCGTGGACCAACTCAACACACATCGCAATGCTCAAGTGGTGTCGGCAATTTTCTCTTCCTTGAATAGAGAATGCCCACAAGATATGGAAGAAACTCATATGTGCTCATGAAGGAGTAGATGTGGTGAAGAAGTCAAGACTTCAAGTACTCAAGAATCGATTCAACTTCTTTGTGATGAACAAGGGAGAAGAGCCTCAACAAACACATGATAGGCTCATGGATATTGTGAATGAGAGATGATGTTATGGAGACAACATCAAATATGAAGAAGTCAACTACAAGCTTCTTATGGCTCTTAAAAGGTGGAATCCAACTCTATGCACCATCATTGAAGAGAAGGATGGGTTTGAAAGCTTCACAATGGATGAAGTTATTGTAAGGATCAATGCCCACAAGAGTTGTGGTGACGAGGGCAAAAGAGTGAATGTGCTCATAAGTGAAGAGGTCTCAAGCAAGAAAGACATAGTGCTCAAGGCCAAGAAATCACAAGAGGACAATGATGATGAAGATGATGAGAACGATGAGAATGATGAGGACAATGAAGAGTTTACCTTATTTGTCAAAACGTTTGGTAAATATATGATCAAGAATGGCTTTACAGAGGTGAGCTTTGATAAAGCAAAAGCTAGAAGGACAAATAGAAGATGCTATAAGTGTCATGAACAAGGCCACATGATAGCCGATTGTCCAAGACTAAATGACAAGGGCAACAAAAATGAAAAGTACAACAAGAAGAGCAAGCCCAACAAGAAGCCATACAAGGGACAAGCTCATATTGGCAAAGAATACGTCTCAGATGATGATGAAGGTGGCATTGCCAACCTTGCCATTGGTCTACCTCTGGCCAAGAGGTCACTCTTCAACAACCTCACCGATGATGAGGATGATGCCCCCCCGATGCTTCATGGCCCAGGAAACTAATGTATCTCCTAATTCCGATTTAAATCCCTCATATTGTAGTGATGAAAAGGAGGAATTGGTACCCTCCATGCATGAAATGGTTAAGATGCTAGATAAGCTATAAGGGGAGTTGGATAATCAAGAAAGAATCATCGAGAGAGAAGAAGATTTGCTTGATAAAGCAAGAGATAAGAATCTAGAGCTCACAAGGCAACGTGAGCAAGAAAAGTACAAGAACAAGAACTTGACCAATGATCTTGCCAAAGCCAATGAGTCAAGTGAATCATGCACCTCAAAAAACAAGAAACTTCAAGAAAGGTGCAACTCATTGATAGAAGAGAACAAGGCTCTTGTGAAGTCAATTGAGGATCTCAATTGAGCTCCCACTCATTGTTGAAGAGGTTGGACTCCTCCCAAGCTTCAACAAGAAAAGGTTGTGGAAGGTGCCACAACATTGATATTGAGATGATTGTCAAGCAAGATACAATAATTGAAGATCTCAAAAACCAAGTCAAGAAGCTCGAAAAGAAGGCTCAAGTTTAAACCACAAGAAAAATTGTTGGTGAGCTAAGAGCTTCTCATGATAAGAGAGGATTGGGGTTCAAAAGGAATGAACCCAAGAGAGGCTACAACAAGAAGATAAGCTTTGTGCTCGAGAGGAAAGCAAGTGGCTCAAGAAAAGACCATCAAGCCAAAGAATGCTTCTCAAGTGAACAAGAAAAACAAAAGCCCTACCATATCCTTTAATGATTTTAATGTAACTTATTGCTAACCCATAATGCTTATGGTAGAGTAGTTGCTAAATTTGTTGGGCCACATGATGCAAGGTGGAAGCCTTGTGTGTGGGTGTTCAAAGTTCTTGTTACTAGTGTTAAGGGACCCAAACAATTTTTTGTGCCTAAAACACATGCTTGATTTCCTTTGTAGGAATACTCCTCCGGTGGTGCAACATGGGTGCTTGATAGCGGGTGCTCAAATCATATGACCGGAGAAAGATCGATGTTCTCCATATTTGATCATGACAATCTACCAAGTGGAGGCATCTCATTTGGAAATGACAACAAAGGAAAGGTATTGCATATCTTGTAAAAGGTCTACGATACAACTTGATGTCCGTTTCACAACTTTGTGAGATGGGTTATAGTTGTCTCTTTGACGATGATGGCGTGACCATTTTTAGGAAGATGGATTCTTCAATAGATTTCAAAGGGTACTTAGAGGACAAGATCTATCTTGTTGATTTTACCAACAAAGAAGGATCTAATCTAAAAGCTTGTTTGATTTCTAAAACCACCTTGGGTTGGCTATGGCATCGCCGGCTAGCTCATGTTGGGATGAGGAATCTCTCCAAACTTCTAAAATAAGGTCACGTTGTCGGACTTAAGGATGTTGCTTTTGAGAAGGATAAGATATGTAGCGCATGCCAAGCTAGAAAGCAAGTTGGAGCTTCACATCCTGACGTGCCAATCTCCATGCCCATGCGCGCGTTCATAGCCATCCGATAAGGAGCGGTATGTACTGCCTGTGGTAGAAAATGTTTTTCTTAAATAATATTATTTTAATAAACAATTACAGAATTAGGGTACGAAATCCAAAAATTGCAAATTTGGGGCCAGTCGGTTATGTGGGAACCGACTAGCTCGTAATCAGTTACTGGGCGACCGATTTCCATCATGCCAGTGATGTGGCATCCTATGTGGCCGAGGCCTGTCGGGGGGGGGGGGGGGGGGGGGGAGAGGACCTATAGTCGGTTATCCTCTTCCCGACTGGGTCTTGTCAGCATGCAACTCATGCAAACTATTAAAAAAAAGTAGTCGGTTATCCTCTGCCCAACTAGGTCCTGTCAGCATCCAAACTGTTAAATAGGGTAGTCGGTTGCCCAATGACCGACTAGTCTTCTAAAGTTGCCATTGTGTTTCATTTTCGTGTCAATGCTTTAATCAATTTGTTTTTGCGAACCCATGAAGTCAAGAATATTAGAGTGGAAGATAACTTTTGCGGACCCATGCTCTAAATGTTTTAAATGAAGAAGGTAAATAATGAAGTAAGAGGTAATTAAAACATGACTTCACATATAGTATTATGACAGTACAACAGATACATATTGTTGTTCACAAGACATTACAGACGTGATGCAACATACAATTAACATAACAATGCACCAGAAGTACGCCTCTTTTAGGGAATGTAATACAATTGGGAAGTAGAACTTTGAAATGGTTTAGGGGGAATCATCAAATTGGAAATTGTAGGGAAAGGACGATTCCTAGGCCATTTCTTGTGTTTTTTCTTGCTTCATTTCGCACATAAATTCTTGATAAATAGCCTCGTCTTTACAGTCTGTCGGAGCCCTTTGGATGGGGGGTTCCTCGGGCACGAAATCATCGCCCTCATCGTCATTGGTGGTTGATGGTCTTGCATTGTTTCTCGAACGGGGTCTTGTTGTCATGGATTATCCCATACCCATTCGTCTTCTACGGGAGCCAGGCATGACACTCCCACCAAAGAACATGAACATGTAGAAGAAGTTTGGGATACGTTTGTTGATGAGTTTATTGTCCGCCGGGAAAGCCTGAGAAATTAGGAGCAGCTCGATGAGGAAATGAAATTCTAAGTTGGAGTAGAGTACTATTATAGTAGAAAAAAAGAATGAACCTAAATGTGGGGGAGATAGCGATCGTTAAATAAGATCATGATCTGAAATGTTGAAGATGCATCTAGGATCCCCTAGTGGGTTTTGGTGTACGATGACAGAAGATTAAAATTGTACTAACAATGTTCATGAAGTAAATGTGCAGATAATCAAAATTGTTGTCCAAACCCACATTTGCAAGGTGGCTATTACTCCCAAAAAGAAGAAAAGAAAAATTGACTCAAATGCCTTAAAAAGAGTAGTTGTTATTTTAATTGAGTCATAAGCATGCCGAACTATAAAGGGGGGTAAACCAATCTTGCTAAGAAGGGAAATTTGTATGCTCAAGCCTACCAAAGAGTTTTGTGAGAGTTTAGCAAACCAATGTGAAAAAGAACCAATCCTTTTTGAGCCAAACAGAGAGTGACGGAAGTTTCGTGGTTCATTCCACGGAAGTTCCATCATTGCCAAGCTTCTAACCTTAGCCAACCCAAGAGTTACGGAGGTTCCGTGGGCTCCCCCACGGAAGTTCCGTCGTTCTCTGGTTTCTCTGTGTTGCAAACCCGAGAGCGAAGGAAGTTCCGTGATGCCCATCACAAAAGTTCCGTCGTCTCTGACTCAGTTATAATCCAACCACGCAACGGCTCTTTTTGAACTGATGGAAGTTCCGTGGATGACCACGGAAGTTCCATCAGACACAGAAAAGTTGTGTAACGGCTTTGTGTGGTTGCCGGACCTCAGGTTAATTCCTTGTGTCTCTCTTTATATTTCTACATTTCTTTCATATTATTGTGCTTGATTCACTTGTTGATTGTGTTTCTAGCTATTCTTCAAAGAATCCTAAGTGTGCATTGTTGTAGCTTCACCTTCATCAAGTATTGTATCTCTACTTGTTTAGTTATCCGCATTTAAATAAGTTTTAGAGAAAGGATTGGTGAAGTTCTGTCATTTCTGACGGAAGTTCCATCGTTCCTGTCATTTGATCAAAACTTAGTGCTTTTTCAGAATTATTTTTAGATTGCCTATTCACCCTCCCCTCCTCTAGGCAACTTTCAATTGGTATCAGAGCACCGGATGAAGATGTACCTCATGTCTATTGGTCCACCAATTTGGGAAATTATGGAGAAGAGATTCACCTTGGCGGACAAGGACAATCCTACAACCATGGACCAACTCAACATACATTGCAATGCTCAAGCGGTGTCGTCCATTCTCTCTTCCTTGAACCCCAAGGAATATTCAAGAGTAACAGGAATTGAGAATGCCTGGAGAATGTGAAAGAAGCTAGTATGTGCCCATGAGAGAGTAGATGTTGTGAAGAAGTCAAGGCTCCAAGTCCTTAAGAATCAATTCAATTTCTTTGTGATAAATAAGTGAGAAGAGCCTCAACAAACTCATGATAGGCTCATGGACATTGTGAATGAGAGAAGAGCATATGAGGACAACATCAAAGATGAAGAAGTCAACTACAAGCTTCTCATGTCCCTTAGAAAGTGGAACCCAACTCGATGCACTATCATTGAAGAAAAGGATGGATTTGAGAACTTCACAACCGATGAAGTGATTGGAAGAATCAATGCCCACAAGAGTCATGATGATGAGGGCAAAATAGTGAATGTGCTCATTAGTGATGAGGGCTCAAGCAAGAAGGACATAGCTTTCAACGCAAATGATGACGAAGATGATGACAATGGTGATGAAGAAGAAGGCAATGAAGAGTTTGCCTTATTTGTCAAAAAATTTGGCAAATACATGATCAAGAACGGCTTCACCAAGAGAAGCTTTGACAAGACCAAAGCTAGAATAACAAGTAGAAGATGCTATGAGTGTCATGAACAAGGACACATGATTGCCGATTGTCCTAGACTAAATGGCAAGGGCAAGAAAAATAAAAAGTACAACAACAAGACCAAGCCAAACAAGAAGCCATACAACAAGGGGCAAGCTCACATTGGACAAGAATATGTCTCTGATGATGATGATGAAGATGATGAGGGTGGCATTGCCAACATTGCCATTGGTCTACCACCGGCCAAGAAGTCACTCTTCAACAACCTCACCGATGACAAGGATGATGCTCCCCGATGCTTCATGGCCAAGGAAAGCAAGGTAGCTCCTCACATCAATTTCAATTCCTCTTATTATAGTAATGAAGAGGAGGACTTGGTCCCCTCTATGCATGAAATGGTTAAAATGCTACATAAGCTATAAAGGGAGTTGGACAGTCAAGAAAGAATCATTGATAGACAGGAAGAGTTGCTTGATGAAGAAAGCAGCAAGAACCTTGAGCTCACCAAGCAACTTGAGCAAGAGAAGGAGAAGAATAAGACCTTGACTAAGGACCTTGCAAAGGTCAATGAGTCAAGTGAATCATGCACCTCAACGACCAAGAATTATCAAGAAAGGTGCAACTCCTTACTACAGGAGAACAAGGCCTTAGCAAAGGCCATTGAAGATCTCAAGACAAGCTCCCGCTCATGGATGAAGAATCTTGAATCTTCCCAAGCTTCGACAAGCAAGGGTTATGATGTGAACAAGGGTTCTCGATCTTCCGAAAGGTTCTTGGTAAGTTGATTTGGTCGGAGGCGACACACAAATCGATCCGGATTCAGAACAGCACGTTCTAAACCCCGCAATCGCAGCACGACGTCTCCTCTGGTTATCAACCGTCCAAAAGACGATTGACCTCGCCGAGAAGGCTAATCCCTGCCTGCGAATCAAGAACACAAGCAAGAACAACGAAGAATGCAACACAATTGCAGATGTATGATTAAACTCTCGAAGTTGGGGTCTCACAAACCGATGAACGGCAATACTGTTTATGAACAGAATTGATCTAAGCAAAACCCGAACCCTAATAGTGCGGTGGCGGCTGTATATAAAGACCCTAGGATCGTGCAAGACCCTCTGGACGCGCCCCTAATTGGGCTCAACTAGATACAAAGCCCAAAGGCCAAAAATAGGCGACGCAGCACCGACACAGATTCTGGAGTCTGTCTTGTTTTAACGATTCCCGATGAATCCGGATGAATTTTGACATGAGGCCGGCGGCATTGGAAAGGTCTTCTCCTTATCTTTCCGTGCATATGTAGAACGTCCAAATCCGAGTCCGTATGCGTCCTGGGCGACTATTTTAGTACAGACTGGTCCTGGGCCCCGAAACAGATTCGAAGTCGGTTTTGATTGGGCCTCCACTTTGGCTTCCAAGCCCTTGCTGGTCCTCCACGTTCCCAACTCCTTCTCCCATCATCTCCTGGTCTTCTCCATGGTTTCTAATCATAAAATAATCATTAGGTAGCAAACCATTCTCAAAAGTAACATATAGCGAAGAACGTAGGAACGAGCTCACCTCTAAATTTAGTCGTCGTGCACGAGCTCTAGTCATTGGACCTTGCAAGTCCAGATTTGGAGGAGTGTTGTGTGTATCCATAGGAGTGATGTCCTCATCATCCTCCCCCTCTTGAAGTGGAGTCGTCCTCGACTCGAGCTCATCCTCTTCTCCCAAGTATGGTTTCAAATCTGAAATGTTAAAAGTAGGACTAACCCCGAACTCGGGAGGCAACTCAAGTTTGTATGCATTATCATTAATCTTCTCTATTATTTTGAATGGACCATCAGCTCTAGGCATTAGTTTAGACTTTCTCAATTCTGGAAATCTATCCTTCCTTAAGTGTAACCACACTAAATCTCCTACATCAAGCTTTACTTCCTTTCTACCCTTACTGCCAGCAATTTTATACTTTTCATTCATCTTTTCAATGCTAAGTCTAGTGGTCTCATGCATTTGCAAAATAAATTCAGCACGCTCCTTAGCATCAACATGAACTCTCTCATTAATAGGTAGAGGAAGTATATCAAGTGGAGTACGGGGATCAAAACCATACACTACCTTGAATGGACTTACCTTGGTAGTAGAATGTGTTGCCCGATTATAAGCAAACTCAACATGAGGTAAGCATTCTTCCCATTGCTTCAAATTTTTCTTCAAAATAGCTCGCAACATAGTACCCAAAGTGCGGTTCACAACCTCAATTTGTCCATCAGTTTGTGGATGACAAGTTGTAGAAAATAACAACTTTGTACCCAACTTATTCCAAAGCGTGCGCCAAAAATGACTCAAGAATTTTGCATCACGATTTGAAACAATAGTAGAAGGCATACCATGCAAACGTACAATTTCTTTGAAAAAAAGATCAGCAATGTAACTAGCATCATCAGTTTTATGACATGGTATAAAGTGTGCCATCTTGGAAAAACGATCCACAACAACAAAAATGCTATCGCTCCCCCTCTTAGTCCTAGGCAGTCCTAAAATAAAGTCCACAGAAATATCCGCCCAAGGAATAGAAGGAACAGGAAGTGGCATGTATAAACCATGTGGATTCAATCGAGACTTAGCTTTTTGACATGTAGTGCAGCGAGCAACAAAACGCTCAACATCTTTCCTCATCCTTGGCCAAAAGAAGTGTGTGGCCAAAATATCCTCTGTCTTCTTAGCACCAAAATGACCCATCAATCCACCTCCATGCGCCTCCTGCAACAACAAAAGACGAACGGAACCAACTGGAATGCATAGGCGGTTAGCTCTAAACAACAATCCATCATTCAACACAAATTTGTGCCAACCACGACCTTCTTTACAGTGCAGCAATACATCTTTAAAATCAACATCAGCAACATATTGTTCTTTAATTGCCTCAAGTCCAAAAATTCTACAATCAAGTTGAGACAACAAAGTATATCGCCTAGATAAAGCATCAGCAATCACATTATCCTTCCCTTTCTTATGTTTAATAATATAAGGAAAAGACTCAATAAACTCAACCCATTTAGCATGTCTACGGTTCAAATTGCATTGAGAACGAATATACTTAAGTGATTCATGATCAGAATGAATAACAAATTCTTTGGGCAACAAATAATGACGCCACGTCTCTAAAGAACGTACAAGTGCATATAGTTCCTTATCATACGTGGAATAATTCAAAACAGGCCTAGTAATTTTCTCACTAAAGTATGCAACAGGTTTACCATCTTGCATCAAAACACCACCAATGCCTATACCACTAGCATCACATTCAAGCTCAAAAGTCTTATCAAAATTGGGTAATTGCAGCAATGGTGCATGTGTAAGTTTGTCCTTCAAAGCATCAAAAGACTCATGATGTACCTTACCAAAATGGAAGTCAACGCCCTTCTTTGTCAACTCATGCAATGGTGCAGCAATGGTGCTGAAATCTTTGACAAAGCGGCGGTAGAAACCTGCAAGACCAAGAAAACTCCTCACCTGTGTGATAGTTTTTGGTACAGGCCAGCTCTTTATGGCTTCAATCTTCGCCTCATCCACCTCAATTCCCTGTGGAGTCACAACATAGCCAAGAAAAGAGACTCGATCCGTGCAAAAGGTGCACTTCTCAAGGTTACCAAATAAACGTGCAACTCGCAAAGCATCAAAAACAGCACGCAAATGAATCATATGATCATCCATGGATTTGCTATAAATCAAGATATCATTAAAGTAAACAACCACAAATTTGCCAATAAAAGGTCTTAAAACCTCATTCATCAAACGCATGAAAGTACTGGGTGCATTAGTTAACCCAAAAGGCATTACTAACCACTCATACAACCCGAATTTGGTTTTGAAAGCTGTTTTCCATTCGTCTCCAAGTTTCATTCTAATTTGATGGTAGCCACTACGCAAATCAATTTTAGTGAAAATTATAGCACCACATAACTCATCAAGCATGTCGTCTAGCCTAGGAATAGGATGACGATACCTAATAGTAATGTTATTAATGGCTCTACAATCTACACACATACGCCAAGAACCATCTTTCTTAGGAACCAAAAGTACAGGAACAGCACAAGGACTAAGTGATTGACGAACATACCCAGGATCCAAAAGGTCTTGGACTTGTCGTTGTATCTCCTTAGTCTCCTCAGGGTTGGTCCTATAAGCAGCACGGTTTGGCAAAGTAGCACCAGAAATCAAATCAATTTGATGCTCAATCCCTCTCAAAGGTGGCAATCCAGGAGGTATCTCAGCTGGGAAAACATCCTCATACTCCTGCAAAAGGTTAGTGACAGCAGGAGGCAAAGCACTAGAAGCAATATCACCAAGCAAAAACAAGGCTTGTTTGCATATCAAAGCATAGCAAATATCATCAGTAGAAATTTCAGCAAGCTCAGATTTTGTGGCAAGACATGAACGACCTTGTAATTTAATTGCAGCACCCTTAGAACTTAAAGAATCATTAACATTACTTGGTTTAGAAGCAGAATTAATAGGTTGCTGAATTTCAGGGCTTTTATTTTTCAAACTAGCAGCTCGTTCTAAATCAGCTTGTACAATTTCAGCAGGGGTCATTGGTAACAAAGTAATTTTAGTTCCTTTATGCATAAAAGTGTACTTATTACTTTTACCATGGTGTACAGCATCATTATCAAATTCCCAAGGTCTACCCAATAAAAGTGAACAAGCTTGCATGGGTACAACATCACAATCAACAGAATCCACATAGGAACCAATGGAAAAAAGGAACTCTGCAAGTTTGTGTTACCTTAGCTTTTCCAGAGTCATTTAACCACTGAATGTAGTATGGATGTGGATGTGGGCGTGTGGTCAAATCAAGCTTCTTAACCACATCAGAACTCACCAAATTGTTGCAGCTTCCTCCATCAATGATGACACGTGCCCGACGGTTCTTGATGACGAAGAAAATCTGGAACAAGTTATGTCGCTGCATCATCTCGGGCTGCTGGATTTGTGTGCTAAGCACACGCTGCACAATAATATTCATGTAGCCCGTGGTATCTCCGCCTCCAAGGACGAGGTCACCGCTGGTGGCAGCGACATCCTCCTCCTCATCCTCCACATCGGAGGTGCTCATGTAACCGCCATCATCTGTCGCCACATATGCGCGCCTACTTGGGCAGTCTTTCTGCACATGGCCAAGACCATGGCATCGGTGGCACTGAATCCCTGTAGTGCGTCCCGTCGAAGCAACAGAGGAGGCACTACTAGCCGGTACCTGCACAGAATTTTTACCTGAGCGCGTAGAAGGGGCAGGGGCTGATCTTGGTGCTGCAGAAACAACACTAGCTGGTGGAGGCGGCCGGAAAGATGGCTTGGGCAGCCCCGAAGTCCCCGTCGGCCGTGGTGGGTAGAAATTCCTGGACTTGCTGTACTCCTCAAAAGCCTGGAAAAGTCCCTGTGATTCTTTCTCTGCAAGCATAGCATACTGGAAACACTGGTTGAGGGTATAAAATTCTTTATAATCAAGGATGTCCTGAATTTCTTTTCTCAAACCAGAATAAAACCGGCAAATCTGATCCTCTACTTTTTCAACCACAGCACAACGAATCAAACCCTTCTGAAGCTCACTAAAATACTCCTGAACAGTTTTATCTCCTTGATCTAAACGCTGCAGTTTATTATGAATTTCTCTATAAAAAGAAAGAGGAACAAAACGATCACGCATTTCTACCTTAAGTTCTTCCCAAGTAGTACGCAAATCGGTTTCAGCAGCTAGACCACTCCACCAAACAATAGCAAAGTCCTTAAACTCACTAGTGGCTTGTCTAACTCTATGTTATTCAGGAACAAGGTGTGCATTAAATTTTTGTTCTACCGTCATTTCCCAATCAAGGTAAGCATCACCATCGTACTGACCCGAAAACGAAGGAATTGAAAACTTAATTTTAGCATACGGATCATCTGGAGCATAGTTACCTTGTGTGCGACGGTTGTGGTTGTGGAAACCACCCATACCTTGAGGGTTACGTTGCAAACGGCGTCGTAACCTTGCGGTCCTTGTAGCTGACCTATCGACGGTGCCATCAGCCTTATACACCGTTGCTTCATCATGATCGTCTTCAACGTCGTTGTTAGTGTTGTTGTTGTTGTTGTTGTTGTTGTTGTTGTTGTTGTTGTTGTTGTTGTTGGTCTTGTGAGCGGTCTCCAATTCGACAACCTAATCGGTTAGCTTAGAGACTCTCTTATCCAACCGCTCAATGCTTTCTCCCAGGTGAAGCTTGGTGACGGCGTCGGTGACGGCCCTGGTGATCGTCTCTGCCAAATCACTCTGAACCGCCTGCAAAGCCTTCTGTAACTGATTTTGGCTCACGCACTCATCCAATTTGGAGGGTGAAGCACCCTCCCCATCACTTCCTGACATCAGAAACACCAAAACAGGAAACAAAAAGTGAAGGTTATCCCTACAAAACTACTAAGAAGTGGTGCCTCTCAACACAGCAAAAGTAAGCTTCTTGCAAAGCTCTTACAAAGTTCTGAAAACAACAAAGCGAAGGATACCAGGGAGAAGTGTTCCACGATTGCAAGGTTTACCAAATAACCTATGTGCTGTCCAGAAGAAGTATGTAGAGCTAGGAAGGCCAAATATATATATATGAGTGGCACACAAATCAAAAACAGATAGTAAAGCTGAATAAGTGCCCAAATAACTTGTCCCTAGTTGCTGGTCTAACTATGTCCTAGAACAGTAGTGATAGCAAAGAAGAAACAAAGAGACAAAGGGACACAGTCGATAACACGGGATTTAGTGTAAAATAGCCAAACTCAGAAATTCCAGGGAGGGGGCTAGATGGAGCACTAGTAGGAATCCCAAATTTCTTTTTTTTTATTTTATTTTTTTGATATTTTTTCCAACTCACTAGCAAACAAGAAGAAAACACAAAAAAATTTCAGCTCAAACCGAGCTAGGACGTGGCCTACAGAAAATCTTGAAGTTTCAGAAAATGTCGGGTTTCAACCTGAATGAATTTTTTCTTTATCTTCCCGATTTTTTTTGAATTTTTGGACGAGGGCACACAGGGCGTAGCTGAGTGTGGTCAACTTTTCGTCAAGAATCTCCTGTAAAAATTTCAGCCAAAACGGACAACCGAGCAAAAAGTTATGGCTGTTTTACCGAAGGGGTGTCGGAATCGGTTATGAAGAATCCGGGGGTTTGAGTGAAATCCGAGTCGGGCTTGGGGTCGGGTAGGGAGTTTTTTTGGCGAGGTGGATGCAGCGGAAAGTGGAATTTATGAAAACCGGTCCGAGGTGGTGAGGGTAGGTTTAGGGTGGGATTAGGGTGGGCGTGTTGATCAATCAACCCTAGCACACAAAGCCGACAAAACCGAGGATGGTGAAGGGGATGGCGGCTAGGGTTGCAAGGGAAACACTACTGACGACAAAAACACAAACTAAACCAGCGACTAAACAAGAACTAGGGCACAAACTCAACACTACGGACTCTGAAATTGAAATATGCAAAGGCTAAACACGTGGTTATGGGCGGGGGAAATTTTTTTTTGGTATTTTCAGTGGACGATAGGAAGAACACGAAAACAAAACTAAAGGGTAGTGTGAACCTGACGGTGCACCTGAAGCTCTGATTACCACTTGATATGAACAAGGGTTCCCGATCTTCCGAAAGGTTCTTGGTAAGTTGATTTGGTCGGAGGCGACACACAAATCGATCCGGCTTCAGAACAGCACGTTCTAAACCCCGCAATCGCAGCACGACGTCTCCTCTGGTTATCAACCGTCCAAAAGACGATTGACCTCGCCGAGAAGGCTAATCCCTGCCTGCGAATCAAGAACACAAGCAAGAACAACGAAGAATGCAACACAATTGCAGATGTATGATTAAACTCTCGAAGTTGGGGTCTCACAAACCGATGAACGGCGAAACTGTTTATGAACAGAATTGATCTAAGCAAAACCCGAACCCTAATGGTGTGGCGGCGGCTGTATATAAAGACCCTAGGATCGTGCAAGACCCTCTGGACGCGCCCCAAATTGGGCTCAACTAGATACAAAGCCCAAAGGCCAAAAATAGGCGACGCAGCACCGACACAGATTCTGGAGTCTGTCTTGTTTTAAGGATTCCCGATGACTCCGAATGAATTTTGACATGAGGCCGGCGGCATTGGAAAGGTCTTCTCCTTATCTTTCCGTGCATATGTAGAACGTCCAAATCCGAGTTCGTATGCGTCCTGGGCGACTATTTTAGTACAGACTGGTCCTGGGCCCCGAAACAGACTCGAAGTCGGTTTTGATTGGGTCTCCACTTTGGCTTCCAAGCCCTTGCTGGTCCTCCACGTTCCCAACTCCTTCTCCCATCATCTCCTGGTCTTCTCCATGGTTTCTAATCATAAAATAATCATTAGGTAGCAAACCATTCTCAAAAGTAACATATAGCGAAGAACGTAGGAACGAGCTCACCTCTAAATTTAGTCGTCGTGCACGAGCTCTAGTCATTGGACCTTGCAAGTCCAGATTTGGAGGAGTGTTGTGTGTATCCATAGAAGTGATGTCCTCATCAGGTTATGGAAGGTGTCACAACATCAATGTTGAAATGATTGCCAAGCAAGATGCAATCATTGAAAAGCTATCCAATCAAGTCAAGGAACGTGAGAAGAAGGCTCAAATAGAAACCATAAAAATATTTGGTGAGCCAAGAGCCTCTCATGACAAGAGAGGATTAGGGTACAACAAGAATGCACCTAAAAAGGGCTACAACAAGAGATCCAACTTTGTACCCGAAGGCAAGGGAAAGCAAGTAGCATAAGAGAATACAATCAAGCCAAAGAATGCCACCCAAGTCAACAAGAACAACAAGACCTCTACCATATCCTTTTATGATTTTGATGCCTCTTATGTGCTAACCCACAATGCTTATGGTAGAGTGGTTGCTAAGTTTGTTGGGCCACACGATGCAAGGTGGAAGCCTTGTGTGTGGGTGTCCAAAGTACTTGTATCTAGTGTTAAGGGACCCAAACCAACTTGGGTGCCTAAAACACATGCTTGATGTTCTTTGTAGGAATACTCCTCCAGTGACGCGACATGGGTACTTGATAGTGGGTGCTCAAGTCATATGACCGGAGAGAGATCAATGTTCTCCACACTTGATCATGACAATCTAACAACTGGAGGCATATCATTTGGAAATGACAACAAGGGACAGGTAATTGGTAGTGGTCGAATTGCCATCACCCATGACCTTTCAATTGGAAATGCTTATCTTGTAAATGGTCTAGGATACAACTTGATGTCCGTTTCACAACTTTGTGAAATAGGCTACAGTTGTCTCTGTGACGATGATGGCGTGACCGTTTTTAGGAAGAAGGATTCCTCAATAGCCTTCAAAGGGCATTTAAAGGACAAGATCTATCTTGTTCATTTTATCAACAAAGAGGGATCTAACCTAAATGCTTGCTTGGTAGCTAAAACCACCTTGGGTTGGCTACGGCATCGCCAGCTAGCTCATGTTGGGATGAGGAACCTTTCCAAACTCCTAAAAGGTGGTCACGTTGTCGGCCTAAAGGATGTTGCTTTGGAGAAGGACAAAATATGTAGCGCATGTCAAGCCGAAAAGCAAGTTGGAGCGGCACATCGATCCAAGACAATGATGACAACGACAAGACCGTTGAAAATGCTCCACATGGACCTTTTTGGACCGGTCACCTACATAAGCATTGGCGGTAACAAATAAGGCCTTGTAATTGTTGATAATTATTCTCGTTTCACTTGGGTATTCTTTTTGAAGGACAAAAGTGAAACACAAAGTATCCTAAAGAGGCTTCTGAGAAGAGCACAAAATGTGTATGAGGTGAAGATCAAGAAGATAAGAAGTGACAATGGAATGGAATTCAATAATACTCAAGTTGAAGAATATTTTGATGAAGAAGGAATCAAGCATGAATTCTCCACTCCATACACTCGACAACAAAATGGTGTAGCCGAAAGAAAGAACTGCACACTCATAGAGATGGCAAGAACAATGCTTGATGAGTACAAGACGTCGGACACCTTTTGGGCCGAAGCCATCAACACCGCATGTCATGCAACAAATAGATTATATCTTCACAAGATTTTGAAGAAGACACCTTATGAGCTCCTCACTGGTAACCTTCCCAATGTTTCATATTTTTGTATTTTTGGGAGCAAATGTTTTATTCTTAACAACAAACCTAAATCCTCAAAGTTTGCTCCTAAGACACATGAAGGTTTTCTTCTTGGATATGGAACTAACGTCTATGCATATCGAGTCTTTAACAAAGACACCGGGGTTGTTGAAATCACTCGGGATGTGCAATTTGATGAATCTAATGGCGCTCAAGTAGAGCAAGTTAATCCAAGTGATGTAGGTGATGAAGCTCCTTGTGATGCAATAAGGAACATGGCAATAGGTGATATAAGACCACAAGACCCAAACTCAAGTCAAGATGAACCATCCTCTTCGTGACAAGATGACTCATCTCCACAAGAGCCACATGATGAACAAGATCAAGGAAGTAACCAAGATCATGGTGACGATCATGGTCAAGGCAACAACCAAGATCAAGCTCAAGATGGTGGAGAAAGAGACACTCAAGATGACAACAATCAAGAAGAAGAAGATACATCTAGGCCAATTCATCCAAGAATTCAACAAAGCATTCAAAAGTATCACCCCGTTGACAACATTCTTGGTGACATCCAAAAGGGGGTAACTACTAGATCCTGAATGGCTATGTTTTGTCATCATTACTCGTTTGTTTCCTCTATGGAATCTTTTAGGGTAAAACAAGCACTTCAAGACTTGGATTGGGTGATGGCCATGCAAGAAGAGTTGAACAACTTTGAAAGAAACAAGGTGTGGTCATTGGTGGAAAGACCCAAGCAAAATGTTGTTGGTCCAAAATGGGTCTTCCACAATAAACAAGATGAGTATGGTGTGGTGGTGAGAAACAAAGCAAGACTTGTTGCAAAAGGCTACTCACAAGTTGAAGGTTTGGACTTTGGTGAAACTTATGCACCCGTAGCTAGGCTTGAGTCAATTCGTATTTTACTTGCCTATGCTACTCACCATGGCTTTAAGCTTTTTCAAATGGATGTGAAAAGTGCATTTCTTAATGGCGCTATTCAAGAGGAGGTGTATGTAGAACAACCTCCGGGGTTTGAAGACCCAAAGAAGCCAAACCATGTCTACAAGCTTCACAAAGCTCTCTACGGCCTCAAGCAAGCTCCCCGAGCTAGGTATGAACACCTCAAGGGATACTTGATCAACAAAGGCTTCACAGTTGGCAAGGCCGATCCTACTCTCTTCGCAAGAAAAGTTGATAATGATATTTTTGTGTGCCAAATATATGTCGATGACATTATATTTGGTTCTACTAATCAATCTTTTTGTGATGAATTTGCCAAGATCATGACTAGGAAATTTGAGATGTCCATGATAGGAGAATTGAAGTTCTTTCTAGGTTTTCAAGTCAAGCAACTTGAAGAAGGAACATTCATAAGTCAAACCAAGTACACTCAAGACATACTGAAGAAGTTTGACATGAAGAATGCAAAACAAAACAAGACTCCCATGAAGACAAATGGACATCTCGGGCTAGATATGAACGGTAAGCCCGTGGATGAAAAGGTACATCGATCTTTGTGCATCTAGGCCCGATATCATGCTTAGTGTGTGCATGTGTGCAAGATTTCAAAGTGATCCCAAGGAAAGTCACTTAGTGGCTATAAAAAGAATCTTGAGATACTTAGTTCATACACCAAACCTAGGATTGTGGTATCCAAAGTGTTCCAAGTTCAAGTTAGTCGGTTATTCCAATGCCGACTACGCCGGATGTAAGGTGGATAGGAAGAATACCTCCGGAACGTGCCAATTCTTGGGTAGGTCCCTTGTGTCATGGTCATCCAAGAAATAAAATTCCATTGCCCTATCCATAGCCGAAGCGGAGTATGTCGCAGCCGGAAGTTGTTGTGCTCAACTACTTCGGATGCGGCAAACTTTAAAGGACTTTGGATACACTATGACCAAAGTTGCACTCCTATGTGACAATGACAGTGCCATCATGATTGCATATAACACCATTGATCATAATAGGACTAAGCATACAGATATCTGGTACCACTTCTTGAGAGATCATTCAATCAAAGGGGATATTGAGATTAGCTATGTTAGAACCGATAAATAATTAGCGGATATATTTACCAAACCCTTAGATGAGAAGCGGTTTTGTGAGCTTAGGAGTTAACTAAATATTCTTGACTCATCCAACTTGGAGTAGAATCATGTACTTTGTTTGATGTAGTGCTCATGCAAAATCCCTTGAAAATAAAATCTTTAAAAATTTCATAATGTCTTTGTTTTATTAAAAAACAAAATGTTTTGATCAATAGATCATATTGTTGAAACCTGCAAATATAGTTTTACTTGATTGATTATTGCTATTCACAAGTTGAAACAAGTCCTATATTCCCTACCTATCTTGTCCAAAAGTTCAAACTAGTAGAGGATTTCTCTCTATCAAACAGAGAACGACGGAACTTCTGTCACTCATTGACGGAACTTCCGTCGTCCATGAAAGTTCTGTGGGAACTTCTCATTCAGGCTATCTGCCCAAACCCAAGAGCAACGGAACTTCCGTCGCCCAATGACGGAACTTTCGTCACTCTCAGGTTAAAGGGCCTGACACCCTTCTTCTCCAGGTCAACCGGTCACTCCTCTATTTCTTTTTCTCTCTCTTCCACTCAAACCCTAGCGGCAATTTTCGGTGATTTGAAGATTCCACCAACGAAGTTGATCAAGAAGGTGGAGATTTGGCTCCTCCCCCACGAAAATTCCGAAATCTCCATCGCTTTTCTTCGGTTTTTGACCTAGGTATGAGTCCTTGACCTAAATTTCATGTTTAGGTCAAAAGTTCAAATGTCTTCATTCCCTTGGATAGATTAATTCCTCTAGAGCTAGTCTATCATATGTTAGAAGCATTTGTGATGTTGTGGTAGGATCTAGGAGTAATGTCAATTTTGGTGCAAACTGCAAGTGACGGAAGTTCCGTTAGAACTTCCGTCATGATGGAACTTCCGTGATCTATCACATAACTTCCATCATCTGCAGTTCAGTGCATTGTTTTTCATCATCTCTCCGATTCTCGCCATAATAGTTTGACTCATTCCTTGATCAATCTTCATGCTACTGGCAGCTCAAGATGGTGAGAATTAAGTACGTATCGAATGCTCCGAGCGAGCCTAGAGATGAAGACTCTTCCTCCTCCTCTCCAAGTGAAGAACTTGTGCCCACCTCCAAGAGAAGAAAGGCTGCTGCAGTTCGAGGACAAGGGTCGACTGGCCAAGACTCCAGCAGGGATGCCCAGATTGTGCATGTCCAGCCAGGAGGATCTCTTCCTCCGAGGAGATCTCAAGATCAGGGCAAGCGGCCTATGAAGGAAAAGAAGTCCGCAAAGGAAAAGGGATCCTCAAGAGCAGCAAGGACAGACCCTGTAGATGTGGTTGAAGGAATTAAAGTCCATGAACCTGTCTATCCGGATGACTACATCTACAAGGACTACAAGAAAGACCTTGATGCTCATATTGAAGCAAGGAAGCAAAATCCCGCACTGGTGGGAGAACAAGAAGCCACTAACCCCCGGTTCTACACATGGTTTCAGCAAGATTACTATACGTCTATGCTCATAGACAAGAACCATAAGAACTATCTAGCCTCCCACCAATGGATTGATTGGTCCTACATGGAGTCTAAGGAGAATCACGTTTCGACAAGATCATCCAAGTGTGCAAGGATAGAGGAGTTTATGATTTGATGGGCTTCAACTATGATTGGAACGAAGAGGTAATCTGCCAGTTCTACTCCACTCTCTTCCTTGATGGCAAGGGCGTACTTCATTGGAGAACTCAAGGTGTGGAGTATTCTGTCTCAACGAGTCGCTTTGCAAGCTACTTCTTTCAAGAAAGTTCGGAACGCATTAGAGAGATCATCACAAATGAACCTATCATGAAGGAGAAGGACATGGCTTTCATGTACTATGAGACGTGTCGAAATGTGTTTGGAACAACTAATGGCCTTCACAACTACTACTTCACGCTCAACCGGATGCTTAGAGTGACCATCGCACGCAAGGGAGGATATGCTACTGCTATAGTGGAGAGCTCAAGGAACATTCTTGCTAGGTTTAATCCTCAGGCAAGACCCTTCTGTGTCATGGACTTCATCACAAATGAAATTCACTTATCATCCATTGACACTCGAAGGAGCCTTCCTTTTGCTCCCTATCTCATGAGGATGATTGAAGCTGAAATTGGGCTTGTATTTGAGAAGGAATGCAAGCATGTTCCTCTCCGACCTAGGGTGCAACATGAGCTTCGCCCCGTTGATCCTACTCCCCCCGGAGTGTCTTCCTCTAGGAGAGTGAGTCTCGCCTGTGCTCATGTCGAGACAGTGGCTAAGAGAGCAACAGGGGCCTCTTCCTCAGCCCAAGACCGGCAGCGTCGTCCATCTTCTCCAGTTCTTGCCTTCCTTAAAGGCATCTTCAATGTCTGTTCCTCAATGCTAAAGAGAACTGGGAGAACAAGAGGAGAATCAAGAAGCAAGTGGGGCGCTACAAGAGGGACCAACGAGCTCAAGGACGCGAGGTGTCTCCCGATGGCTCCGAGTGTGAGCCCGATGGTGAGCCACCGGTCTTTGCTGACCCTCTTGCAGGCTATGATTGGAATGATCTCTCTGTCGGGATATCTACAGCTCCTCCGCCTCATGAAGATAAAGGTATGATTTGCCTCCGAAGCAAACGAATCAAGTGGAGAAAGAAATCCAAGCATGATCTTTGTGATTGCTTGGCGGGGAAAAGGGTTGAGAGAGACCCGGCCACTTTGTGTGGCTCCTCACCGAGGACGTAGGAACTACTTTGTGTGGTTGCCGAACCTCGGGTCAATTCCTTGTGTCTCTCTTTACATTTCCACATTTCTTTCATATTATTATGCTCGATTCACTTGTTGATTGTGTTGCTAGCTATTCTTCAAAGAATCCTAAGTGTGCATTGTTGTAGCTTCACCTTCATCAGTTATTTTATCTCTACTTGTTTAGTTATTCGCATTTAAATAAGTTTTAGAGAAAGGATTGGTGAAGTTCTGTCATTTGACAGAACTTCCGTGGTGACGGAAGTTCCGTCGTTTTTGACGGAAGCTCCGTCGTTCCTGTCATTTGATCAAAACTTAGTGCTTTTTAGGATTATTTTTACATTGCCTATTCACCCCCCCCCCCTCCTCTAGGCAACTTTCAAATGTCCTACTAGAAAAACCTGTATATGGTAGGTTCACCAACTTGCAAATCCTGAGGTACTTTGTGTGGCGACCTTCTAGGAGGGCCCTAATGTCATTTTTTGTGACATGTCGCAACGCTTCAGTTTTAGGAGACTAGGGGATTCTTTCATTCAACATGGACACCACTTGCGTGATGTTCTCCTCCTTGAAGTGATATGGATTCTTGGGCCTATTTATGACTCGGTGGATAGTGGCAAGTGCTACTTTGATGGAGGTAGGTGTCCATGGCAACCCAGCCCTAGATGATCCCGCCATGGATGTTGTTGGCTTGGTAAAAGAAGGGTAACGGTCGGTAGAAAAGATAGTGGCTATTGAGGACGAAAGCATGAGTGGTGCGCCTTTTTATGGTGTAAAGAGGAGAGATAGGTGAGCCTTGGATTCCTTATCAGTACAGTTGAGCTATGTAGTCTACATGCCCTCTATGATGCAGGCTTTTCAGATGATGTGGATGGCTCACTGCTGTTTTGGCGATGCATTATTACTCGTGGCACTTAATGCATGCATTATTGGTCCTGGCACTTTAGTGAGATGTCGCTTTCGGTCTTGTCCATGTATACACATAAAGAGGTTCACTGAATGAGTTGTCTGTTGATGTTCACGAGGCATTGTTGAATGGAGTACTGAGTTGTCAATTTTGAAGTCGTACTAATATAAGAACGATCCATTACATAGTGACAATCTTATTACACTGCCAAAATAGTACACGCCAATACAGTACATGTGGCAATCTTAGCATAAACAACAAAGGGAACATGAATAGCACACATCTTCAGAAAGTAGTGGTGCACAACAAAACATCTGATGACCGGTTGTTCATCCATAGTAGTAGGTGGATGAACCTGCATCACCATAGTAGCTAGCACCATCATAGAGGCCTGCGGATGATGGTGGCAGGGGCGGGGAATCTTGGCTCGACCTGGTTTGTGGTGTGGGCATAGACAGAAGGCGTTATCATATATGAGAGGGTCATCATCTGCTATACAAATTGTCATCGGACTATTGTCTGTTGATCACTGACTAGAGGATGCAAGCAATTGTTTTAGGTCAAATATTTTACTTTATAAATAGCCAATGTAGTGTTGAGTAGGGCCAATAGCTTGTGTATCAATCCACTTCGTGAAGCCATAGTTCACCTCATCATAGGAGTTCTGCAACAATACAAACAAAACTTGAATAGGTAATATGCATGATATGTTTAAGTAAATTTATATTGCACTCACGTTAGGCAAGGGGCAACGAAAGAATCAACACCCGTTATCTGGCTCTTCAGAACCATCATACATCTGCAATACACAATTAAGGTTATAGTAGCACCTAGGCCAAGGAATCTTGCTGCCATCATAGCCTCTGAAAGGTTGTTGATGCTCTTCCTTGGTTTCAAGTGGGAGTTCTGGGACGGGTTCCAAGTAATACGTTGGTCCAGCTGGTGGGTTGTACCCCTCTAAAGGATCATTTATCTCTTTACCTTTCTTTCCCCTACCCGAGGCCATTATTTTCATGGAGTGCAGAGGTGTTGTTTGAGAATAAAATGGACGGTCCATTTTATAGGTGAGCATTGGAGGAATCAATAATTGGGTTTGTGATGTGATGTGACGCTTACCGGCCTAACGTGCAGCGCTAGATTCCCTGGACCACTGGCAGCTGCCTGCAGTGATGCATCATTTCATGTTTCCTGTGCGTCACAGTGATGCAGCTTTAATCATTTCGTCCTGTGTGTCACAGTGATGCATCATTTCAGGTTTCCTGTGCAACATAGTGGTTCAGCTTTAATCAATTCGGCCTGTGTGTCGCAGTGAAGCATCATTTCACGTTTCCTGTATGTCACAATGATGCAACTTTAGTAAATTCATCCCTGTGTGCTACAGTGATGCAATCGTCAGTAGCATCCGCAATGTTTTAATAGGATTACATTGTAGCAAGAAACCATAAACACAATACTTTGAGTTACATCATATGATTACTAGTGAGAATACAAGTTCTACTGATACTATAAAATACAATGCATTTCAAATTAATGCACATCAAATCATCCCCCATGTCTGTCATGCTTGTTGGGCTAGCCATGTCGCCTATTGGCGCGAACCTGGTCTATGGGGTACGTGAGGTGATCTGGTGGCCTCCTCACCCTTGTAGCGTCAACAGGGGTCGAAGGCTGGTGCTGTGTGGGCTGCGTCGGTATAGGAGCCCCTACCATATCAGAGAGACTCTGTATGTCAGGAGCTCCTCTAGAGTCATCCAGTCCCAAACACTCTGAAGCGGAGTGTAGAGAATACTGCGGGCACTAGAGCGGATGCGCAACACCTAACATACAATGTAGAAAATTGAGGGGCATGCAATGCTGAAATTATTTATTATAATGTAATATACCTCGTGCTATCTATCTGGGAGTAGGCATGAAGGTAGGCTGCTGCAGTACAGTAGACAAGGATGGCTGGTCCCTGTAACAAAAAGACCCAGGCGTAGCAGCCGGGATCGAGTGTGGCGGGGACATACGCTGCATCCTAGGCTGAACGTCCTATGCGTTGGAGCAGGAGGCACACTTGAGAGCGTCCCTCAAGCGTCGACCAAGGCGCGTTAAGGTGGCACCCATCTCACACGCGTCAAAAGCTGCAGGGGTCACGTTGCAGCGAGCAGCAAAGTCCTCCAACTCTGTAACCACTGAGTCACATACATCTGTCTGCAACATCAATTAAATCATTCATGTCATGTCAAGAATATGTAATATAAACCAAATATGTAAACAACATATTAATCAAACATGTTACTAATGTACATATAATCATGAAGACTTACCAACATATGATATGCAACTGCAGGCTGCGTGCTGAAAGTGTCGGTGATGTCGGCCTCATGTTCCTCTTGATGGGAGTGAGAAACATGGATACACCGTACTCGCGTAGCCCCGTGGAACCATTGTAGGTATGCCCTGTAGGTCCATGGGTCGTACGGACCCGCGGGCTGGAGAAAATCAGCTCCCGCCCCAACCCACTGCTCGATCCACAATTCCACCTTTGCAGCCCAAATAGCCTCATATGCAATCCCTTGACCCGTCCTAGTCATTCTACAATAAAAAAAAGAACGGGTTATGAGAATGAGAGAAAAATAGTAAAAATGTAAACAATTAGGATATACTTACTTATGAGAGCCATAGATGAGGTCTCTAGGAATAGGGAAGGACTGGAAGTAACCAAGCTGGTGAAGAACTCGGTGCACACAGTACGGCACGATGATGAAGTCGTAGATGAGGTGACGTCTAGTCATACAGAAATCAGTGTCATGTGTGCACATCATCGACAACCCACATGGTGCACGACTGTGTACATCCATGGCAAAGCAGGGCATCCAGCGCACCCAATCAGGCATGAGCTGGTTGAAAGAAGCCAAGAAGTGGGGGTACGCCTTTCGTAGAGTCCTAGTGGCCCAAGAAGGCTGCATTCAAAGAACAGATAATCAATTAGTATACAACTCGTCGTATGTGAATAAAGAAATAGTTACAATACTAAGTACCTCACGCAAATGGATCCCATAGTCAGTCAATCTAAAGGGTCTATGTCATTGTACATGTCATCATCGTGCGGCTCATACGATGAAAGAACTGGTTGACCAATGTTGAAGCGCTTGAAAGACCACAACATCAACAACAAAGGACACCCAGTCAAATATCCCGCGCTGGTCCTCTGTGTGCACACGTCGCACAAGGCTTTGAAAGTGCTAGCCAAGACTGCTGATCCCCAACTGTACTAAGGCATTTCTGTTGGGTCTGTGTCTGCTATCTGCTGCGCAATGGAAACAAGGTGCTTGTCCACGGTACTCGTGAACAACACCCATCCAAACAGCCATAGCAAGTACGCCTCCAAGTGTCGATGAACTCACCAGTTCTCTGACTATGGGGTCAAGTTCCCAGCACGAAACTGCTCCGGCCAAACCTTAGTCGGTCCATGCTTATAGCCAAAAGCAAACTGCACCTGTGTTGCATCAACGGGAAGCACACCGGCAAAGTGGTCCAGCATCTGCTGCCTCCAGTCTGGCTCTACAACAGGAGGAAAAAACTACAGCACCTGCCAGTGGCAGTCCATGTAGCATCGAGACATCTTCTAGGGTCGGTGCCATCTTGCCTGCCAGCAGGTGAAAAGTGTGTATCTCTGGCCTCCAACGGTCGACAAGAGCGGTAAGAAGTGCATGATCCGCTGGAAATTGTTGGCTAGGCCTCCCAGTCGGGTCCAACATCCGTGCAAGAGGAAATAAGTCTGTCGCGCGCAACCTACAAAGTGCATTCATATTACATTAATATGTGACAAATTACATAATACAATGTCTTATGCATATTTACACGTACTTTGGAATCCATCGTGTGTCTAGTGTCCAGAAGTCGTCAAAAGTGCTCAATCTAAGAGTGTCGTATAGCTCTCCCGACATAGAAAACGATCGATGTTTCACATCGATCACAGGATCAATCAACTCAAGAGTATCCATCTTCCTGCAAGTTGAAACCACTATCGATTAGACATACTTGAAAAGACATTACATTACACAAACTTGAAACAATTATGAAATATAACAAGTGCATTACAGAATCTTGGAACAATGAGAAATATAAGAAGTGCATTACTGAATCTTGAAACCACGATGGAAATTAATAAGTTCATTAAAAATGAGGTAACAAAAAAACAACACAAATATCCTACGTGGGACATTCTAAGTTCCTCTCAATGACCCTCCATGTTCATTGCGACGCCCTGTCTTTCGCATCGGAACACATCTAAACTCAGTGCCATTTGGTCCTTTTTCAATGGGGGTACAAGTTGCAATTCTTTCGTTTGTGATTCTCGCCACAAACTATGCGCTCCTTTTAGCCACCTGTAGCCTGCGATAAATCCATATCATTTCGTATATGCCGAACCTTTCTTCGACCTTTCACATCAACCTTCTTCTTAGGGTCAGGTATCCATAAAGGATCCCCCTCTGACAGGTTAGTGAAATCACCGATAGCTCGCCAACCAAGTAACTCTCCTCCCCAAGTTGCCTGGACTGCTTCCTTAAGATAATACGGTGACACAAAATTATGGCTTTCAATATTGCCCTTTGAAGATGCAACAAAGACATGGGAGCATGGCAACGATAGTAATTTAGGCTTGTTGCAGGTACACTGACATTGCTTCATATCAGGCCATTGTATACAGTCCATAATCACTTCAGAACAATAACACCAAGCCCACTCCTCCCACATAAGAGAATCTCAAACACTAATTCTTGGTTACCAGTCTTCACAATCCTATGGCTCTGCCCCTTTGCACTTTACTCTACCATGTATTGTGTGATCTTTCTTGTGTATGTGACTGCTTTTGCATACCGATCTTGAAGGTATGTTTGGGTGTCATGGCTAATTCCCTCAACAATAGCTACTAGTGGTAGACATCGAGTTCCTTTCATCACCGAGTTATACACCTCTTCAAGATTTGTTGTCATAATTCCGTACCGTGATCCATCTATGTCTTTGATCAATGCCCATTTCTCAAGTGGCTCATCCTTTATCCAGTCTGAGAAACATTTCAGTCTCCTCCCCTCTCTCCCTTGCCTTTGTTACACTACGTGATTCGTTCGGAAGAGGTTCCAGCCCCATAGGTTCCTCATGTTCTATAGTGGGAATATTTGCTACCTCTTTCATTTGGTGGGTAGTTAATTTATCCAGCTCATCCCATAATTTCTAGAATTTATTCTTCCTATTTTGCTTGCATAGCTTCATAAACATGTTCATCAATTGCTTACTCTTAAACTGCCTGAAGAAGTTTGCCCCTAAATGTCTCATGCACTAACGGCTATGCAAGTCGGGCCAGAAACACTCGTCATTGGGATCTGTTTGTAATGTATGAATTGATGACAACAGTCCTGCATGACGGTCATGTAAGATGCAAACATTTAGTCTCTTCATTACGATGCCTCGCTTTACCCACCGCAAGAACCATAGCTAACTTTCAGTGCTTTCCCGCTCCACAAACGCAAATGCAATAGGAACCACCTGATTCTCACCATCGACCCCAGTTGCAGTAAGGATCTGACCCTTGTACTTATCGGTCAGAAATGTACCATCCACGCACAACACGGGTCGACAATGTCTAAATGCTTCAATCATACACCCGAATGACCAGAAAGTACGTTGTAGTACCCTTTTCAGATCTGCATTTACAAAGTCATGCATGCCGATAACAGTTCCAGGATTCCTAACTTGCATTACTTCAAGCAGTGATGGAAGGTTGTGATACGAGTTCTCATATGTACCAAACCCCTTTTCCAACGCTTTCTGTTTTGCTCTCCATGCCATATCATATGTTACCTCAAAACCAAATCGGTTTTCTATGGCATGCATTATTGCAAAAGGAGATATGCCCGTCTTCTGAACTATCTCAGGATACATGTGCTCGAAAATAAATCTGCTACCCATATTACTGTCTTCTAGCAGGGTCTGCTTCAAGGTGCAAGAATGGGGCATGACAATACTTGCTATAAATATCACCTCATTTTTTGGCATGTAACCGTATACACGCCACGTATAATCTTGAACCGTGCACTTCACATCATATGTTCTAGGATTTGAAACAACCACTCTAAACTCTTTCTTCTCTGTAAAAGCCCACCGCATCACAGCTACCTGTAAATCCCTCTTATCATGAAACAACTGTCCTTAACAAACGCCGATGGCATCATACTCCCAGGATGAATTGTGTCCATCGTTGATTGTTATGTTGTCCATGTTAATCCAATCATGAGGCTCTTCATAGTGCATGCCCCAGCCTTCGCTTTTATCCACAAATGTATGAAACTCTTCACCATCCCGCTCCATCTCGTCTACAATTGCCTCGTTGTCCTCTCCCGAGTCAGCTATCATCGTATCACTGCTTCTTGACCCAAAGTGTCATGTGTACCACTATTCACCTCCACATGTGGGCTATGGGGCAATGCACCAATGTCTTCATTCATGGGGATGTTAATTTTCAACAACAAGTTCATTTGACTTGGGGTGAGAGGTCGACGCACCAACACGTTGCCATTGCACAAGTAGAACATGGCTAAAGTGTCGTTGCAAACCCATTGATATAAATTGCTTTCAATGTTTAGTGCTTCTTAGCTCCACAAGTTCCCATTTCCATGACCCTCCAAATTTTTTTGTAATCAAACCTTTCACTAATAATCGATAATCATAAGGATTTACATTTAATAAACCATGCAACCATCCATAAATATCACTGTCCTCTCCAACGGCTCTGTCAATGCACCATCCACATACTGAAAATTACTCAGATCTACCCCATAATCAAAGTACTATATATGACCTTCACCATAAAAAACCACAAAAATCAATACACCTGACATTAATTCATTGTTTAATACAAATAATAATATTATAGAATAATATAAATTGTTATTTATGTGTTACCTAATACTTAATGTAAATAATGTTTTTAGTAATATAAATAATATTTTTAGTAATGCAACCACCCATAAACATCACGAAAGTATGTAATATAAAATAATGTTTTTAATAATATTGTTACATAATAATATAAAACATTATTTATGTGTTTCCTCATTTTTATTTCTTGTTTTTTTGCATAGTTCAAATCTTTTTAATACATGATCGAAACTACATAAAAAAAATACACTATGTCCAAATCTAACTACACCAACCTAAAGAAATTACAAAGCAAATCTAACTTACACCCAAATGTTCATTCTCACTAGGAGCTAAAATCAAGCTAAAATAACTAAAAAGTTTAACTTCATTAAAATCTATAAATGACATTATTTAGAGCAAATTAACTAATGAAGTATAAAGAAAAAAACCTTACCGGCCCATGCTGTCGAGCCCACCTGCCGAGGACGCCCCCCCCCCTCGTGTCGGTCACCTCCCGCACGCGCTCCTGGCCACGCACGGCTGACCTGACCCGGCGCCTACCACGGCCGCCTATTTCAGCTCCTGCAGCGTCACCGTTGCCTGCCATGCGCGCTGCAGCCTACCACCGCTGTCGCCGCCGATGCTCCGGCCCTCGATGCAGCCGCCAACGCTCCGGCCCCCGAGCCCGCCTACCACACGTGCGCCTCGCCGCCACGGCCGCCTGCCCCGACGCTGCGCGCCCGCCGTGTCACCGCCGCCAGCTCCCACCACTCTGGCTCCGCTGCCGCCGCCATCGAATCTGTCGGCCTCCGCATCGCCTGAGCCGCCTCTCTCTCTCTCTCTCTCTCTCTCTCTCTCTCTCTCTCTCTCGTCTATGTCTCTGTCGGTGCATGTGGAGGCCGGGTCAGGGGGTGCAGTATAAAAGGCCTGTCGGTAACTGGCCACTGATAGGCCTATCGGTTATGGCCCAACTGATTAGCCTGTCGGGACCAACGGGCACCCCGACTACTTACGTGAACATTGGGGCCCATCTACGAGGTAGAGACACAACCGATAAGAGCCAGTCGATCATTGAGTAACTGATTACCCCCTTTTCGGTTGGAAGATGACCGATTGGCCTCTATATTTGCAATTTCAATAAAACATACTCCTGATCTGTAATTCTTTATTAAAATAATATTATTTATGAAACACAGAAATTTTATGTTGAAAGCCGAGCGAGCGCGTGAGCCGAGCGGACTGCAGCAGACTTTGATCGCTGATGTCTACGTCCGATGGCAAACAGAAGGCATCGCGCGGAGGGGCGCACCCACGCGCGCGTGAGCCTCGGCGTACCTAATTTTTTTGGCAAATTTTGCTGCAGGACACCATTCTTTGGTGGCATTTGCTGGTTCGCACTCTTCTTTCGTTAATTTGCCGGAAACCATTACAAAAAAGTGGCTCTTTGCTGTAGGACACCATAGCTATTAGAATAACTTAAATTTATGTTTCAGTGAGAGAAACTTTTCTAAATGATAGTCGATGCCCTTATCTGCTTGAATCGAACCAGACCAACAAAGAAAGCTTTGTTCCGCCATCGATGCTCTGCTTCCCAAAGGGAACCCTAGCTCACGTTGTTATGCAGCCTTGATTGGAGCGCAGGGCCATTTCAACATATTTAAGGCCCCAGAGTATCAGGCAAACTGTCATAGACCTTTAGCTGTTGGACTGTACTGGGCCATTATTGTAATCTACACCTCTATATAAAAATTGAAAATTGGGGGCCCCGGTCATCGCCCATGTTGTCCCTGCCAAGGGACGGGCCTGGAGCGAGCAGTGTATGATGGCCTAGGAAGCAGAGCGTTAAGCACTATGCCAGGATGACTTTAAGACCAAAAGCAGCAAGTAGTGTAGGATGGCAGGATATGGGTCCTATTTGGATTCGCTTATAATCGGATTATGGGTCAAAATAAGCAAAAATCCGCGCCAAACGTCCCGCTTATAATTGGCTTACAAGACAAGCGAGCGGTGACCAAAAGCGAAGTTTTGCTTAGCACCCCGCTTTTTCCCATCAGCAGACCCAAGGGTCTAATTGTATTTTGGACAAATGGCCTTTTGGTAAACTTATGACCTGAATATGCACTAGACAATATATTACTGATATTTTATTTCTATTTAATCAAATTTATTATTTATTATAAGTATTTATTTCTGCTCAAATCCAGAAAAAATAAGATAGTCTCAACACAGGGGTAACAAGAGTGATCAAGAGACTCCGGTGCCCCCAGCAAATAGACAGTGATACGTTGTGTGTCGAGCCGAGCAGTACTTCTTTACAGGTTCATGAAGAGCAAAATAGGCATTTCACAAGCTTTCTATTAAGAAAAAATTATTTTATTAGCTGTAGTGTATTGTAGCAAACAGCCAACAATTTGTAATGGTACCTAACATATTTGAAGAAGTGCGGTGTGAAGCAGCAAATGCCAGAAAAGTTTAGTGTCCTAGGGCAAAATTCGCCAATTTTTTTCCGCAGTTCCACGTTTTGCAATGGACTAATCCGTCCTTCTGTGCTTACTGCCGTCGGCTACCAAATCCACACAACGGATGCAACCCACAGCCGAGCACCGACCAACGCCAGCGACGGCGGCGCTCCTTGAAGATTCGCCATGATGTGGATTGATCTGTTCTTCTTTTACTAGAATGTTAAACTAGCCTGGTTGGATTTATTCCTTCGTTCCGAGCCAATTCCAAAATCTGCCGCATCGAAAAAACAGCGGAGAGAGGCTCACGGGTCGCGAAGTTTGGCATGGGTCCGATGGTGTGGACGCGGCGCGAGCCCACGGCCAGCGGCTGCCGGCTGCCCACGAGGGAATGGATAAACGGCGACCCACATGGCCTCTTCCCATAGGCTCACCCGCCACTTCTCCCAATCCAAACCATGCGCTCCCATCTCCACCCCTTCCTCATCCCACGGCCCCCATGCCCACCACCTGTTCGACCACCTGACGCCCCCGCCCCATGGCTCCCGCGCTCACCTCCAACCCGCCCTCCTTCCGCCCACTCTCCACCCCGCCCCGCCGCCGTGCCGCCAATGTCTTCTGCCGCGTCGGAGGAAAGACCGGCGGCAAGGACTCTGGCACCGATGACGCCGCCGCCGCCAAGAAGAGGCCCAGCCTCTTCCCAGATTTCAGCAAGTTCACTAGCGATTTTGGCAAGGTGAAAGACGGCTCTTCGCTTATACCAGCGTTCCCGTCGCAGTCGTCCGGGTCGGTGTTCGCGGGTGGGCGGGGCAGGAAGGACCCGCAGACAGTGTTTGTCGCGGGCGCCACGGGCCAGGCCGGCGTCCGCGTCGCGCAGATGCTGCTGCGACAGGGCTTCGCCGTGCGCGCGGGCGTTCCGGACCTAGCCGCAGCGCAGGAGCTGGCACGCCTCGCCGCAGCGTACCGGCTCATATCGCCCGTGGAGGCGCGCCGGCTCAATGCGGTGGAGTCGGGCTTCGACGATCCTGAGGCAATCGCAAAGGCCATCGGGCCCGCCGCCAAGGTGGTGGTCACCGTCAGCCCGACCGAGAAGGGGCCGGAAGGTGGGGCCGTCACCACTGACGAAGCGCTCCAGGTGGTGCAGGCCGCGGACCTCGCCAGCGTGTCCCACATCGTTGTCGTCTATGATGAGGGGGTCGGCGGCGGGTCTACAAACAATGTGCTCGACGGTTTCACATCCTTCTTTTCGAGCCTCTTCTCGCGCGTGCAGACCCTGTCGCTCAGCGAGTTCTTGGCCAAAGTGGTGGAGACCGATGTCAAGTACACGCTAGTCAAAGCATCGCTCACCGATGATTACAGTCCAGAGAGTTCTTACCCTTTGGTCCTGGCCAAGGAAGGCACATCGTCCATCCCCGGCACGACTTCCACGACTGAGTCTGGCAAGGTATATAGCCTCATCTTTCCTGTCGACACTATACAAATTAAAGTTATGTACATATTGTTGCGTGCCTGCGTAGCTGAATAATGCATGCATTTGTGTCTTCTGGTAGGTATCAAAGTCGCAGATTGCTGCCCTCGTGGCCGATGTCTTCTCCAATGTGGAAGTTGCCGAGAACAAGGTATGGAAACTATACTGGTATGTGCATACATGGTCTCACTAGAAAACAATTCAAACATAATTTCTTGCCACAGTCCTACAGGAAGCAGTAGTAAAATGGTTGTACAGCAGAAGGAAGCTTTCAGGATTTGTGAATATTAGTTTACTGGCATTCCTAACTCGGTCTTATAGTATTCACAATTCACACATAGACATTCATTCCATGTACACACTTAGTGCTCCAAATATGAAATCTTAATGATCAGTTATAAAAAATTCTGCATTAGTCAATGCTAATGTAGTCCATTTGGTTGCCTAATTTGCTTTTGACAACTTGCCAATCATTTAAGCTATAAGTGGAAAAACCTAGGTATTGATGAGCTACAAGAATGAATCCTCAGTTCTAGAATTTGTTCGAGAAGTTTCAGTAATATGGATGACGAGTGAGAAGAAATCATCCTTGGTACTGCTATCTATGCAATGGTGTGGAGGAAGCAGTCCTTGGTTCTGAAATTATTATTCCGAAAAATCCAGGAACATTGCAAGCTGAAGTTCGGAGGGATTATGAGTTCATGATCCCCCTCTTTTTGTGGATGAAAACTAGAGCACACAGATAATAGAGAATGTTGAAATAAAATGCAAATTTTTAATCTGCTGCCATCAGCATACTTTTTTTCTTGATAAAACCATCAGCTTACATTGTCATAACCTAATAGAATAAGGATTCTTCACAGGAAGTAGATATTATCTTGCTTTATTCTTTCAAAATGATGCTTTGTTAAGTTGCTGATTTTCCTTTTGAAACCAAATCTATCAAATTATCAGTCACAAATCTAATTTATGTTATTGGAGAGTGGCAGGTGGCTTATCACGTATCACTCAATTTGTTTTTCCCTACTTTATGATATATGCACTCTACCTTTCAGTTATAATGACATGAAAATTGAACCATCTCATCCAGTTTTGTTTCGATATTATGGATGATTAATTACTCATTCTCCACTTATCTTCACAATAAATTTGTTAATTATAGGTTGTTGAAGTTTCATCAAGATCATCAGCAACATCCAAGCCCATAGCAGAGGCTTTCATGTGAGTAGCAACTCTATTGGTCTGTTGCTTGATTCCTTTACTATGGATACACTCGTACTCGTATCTTGTAGTATACAGTGGCAGAGCCAGCGACAAGACTAGATGGTGGCATCTTGTATTACATACGGTGCCACCAAGCTAATAATCACTAGCATAGCTGCACTTTCAGTGGAGATTAGCAAAATCCATTGGTGTCCTGTGACAGCACCAAAATGCCCTGGCTCCGCCCCTGAGTATATAGTTATCTTGTCACCATGCCTTCTTAACTCTAACATGATGAATATATAATGTTGTTGAAACAGGCTACTATATTTATTTATTGAAAATGGCATAAACAGCAAAACTCATGTGAACACTAATACACAATGGATTACTACCATACATAGGAGGAAGAGACAACATTGTTTGATGGGGATTAGGATATTGGGATTTGGAGTTAGAACATAGATTGTGATAATAACAGAATATTTGAGAAACAACAGTCTAACTATTCTTGGTTTGATTCCTTGTGGATACCAGCCTACATCTTTCATAAGGAATTACTTGAGTGGATTCCTAAAAGACAAACTTTGTATTCTTAAGGGAAAAGTCACTCTGCACCTGGGCCTCAGCAGGTGTCAGAAATATTCATTCTACTTTGAGATGCATGCAAGTTAATATATATTCCAAACCCATAGCTCATGAATCTTTATGCTCTATACCTTTCATTCATCGTATTTCATTGTTGTGTACCCATATTCAAACAAATATATTCTGAAATAAAATGGAATTCTGAATAATGTATAAAAACAGATCTCCAAATATGTGGACAAGGGGCTGGAAGATATTGCAAAACAGAAATGGTCCAATTTTTCATGCTCGCAACAATTTTTTCTTTAAAAAAAAGATCAAAATGGACACATTTACGTTTTGGAGCATTACATGCAAAGAATGCACAAACTGTATTGCTATGCACATATATTCCTGAGTTATTTGGAGAAAAAGTACATGAAATTTCAACATTTTCTAACGATGCATTACTTATTCTATGTGCTGCAATGGTTTGCATGTTTGCTCTTCAGAGCTATCCCTGAAGACACCAGAAGGAAGGAGTATCAAAAAGCTGCTGCAAAAGCACAGGCAGAAGAGGAAGCCCTGGTCTCTCAACGAGCTAGTGAAGCTGATGAGTCTGTTAGTGAAGCCGAGGGAAAGAAGGCACCCTCAGAAGATGCAGCAGCAAAAGCGGTGAACGAGACCCAAGCCTCTCTGGAGAACTTTCTGGGCAGGCTTAGCACGGACTTTTCCTGGAATAAGTTCAGCGCACAGCTGGCTGGAGTGACGACCGCTCGCAACTCCACGGAGAAGTCCACGGAGAAGGAACCAAAGGCACAGATCGCCACGGTTCGCGGCCAGGCGAAGGCAAAGAAACTGGCACCACAGAGGGCCGTCGTGAAGCCAGCGGCACAGAAAGTGAAGCCACAACCGAAGCAGCAGGAATCCAAGCCAGAAGTGAGGCCAGTGTTCGGCGGCCTCTTCAAGCAAGAAACAGTATATGTTGATGACGACTGAGCGAAGAAAAAACATTTTATCCCTGACATTCTTGGAACGTGATAGAGTGAAGTTGTATAGTTGGCTGTAACAACCATGCCTTGCTCTGGTCGATGACTTATCATACCCCGGTTTCATTGTGCAGATCACCGTGTCCAATCTTTCGGAAACAAAAAAGAACACATTTTTTTTCTCAAGAGGAAAGGGGATTCCCATTCAATCTTATAATGATCTTATAACGCTGTTTTTCTCCTTTTTTCCTGCAAGGCATCAAGTGATGTCACAATAAGAACTTCGTATATACTTCTACTTACAATATGGAACCTCCACCCGACGAAAGACAATAATCACAATTTTCTTTGAAAATAATTATGTTTTTGGTGATTGTTATGTGCAAACTTGGAAGAGGGGACGAGGAGGATGTCGGCGGCTCAGCTGGCCGGCAGTGGGGGTGTGTGGCAGCGGCTAGGGCAGGGACAGTGTGAGAGAGAGCGAGGCGCATGGGGCAGAACAAGAGTTGGAAAAATCCCTACTAATTTCTTCGAGAGATCAATTATAATTGCCCACATATATATGAGGGATTTTTTTTAGTCCTAAGTAAACATAATATGGAATCCTAATCGAATCACAATCCTATCTTTCCTAAACAATCCAAACTTCTTAAATATCTTGATTTTCTAAATCAATCTCTCCTTTTTTTTATAAATATGAAAGTGCATCTAGGCCTCTAATTTTATTTTGATGATTGACGCCAATACAATTAAGAACGGACTAATATTTTTATTTAGCATGTGTGTAGATGACTATCTAAATTGATGAATGAAATGCATTAAAACAAAAAGAGAAAAGAAGATAGTCATTTGGCTCTAGTTGAAAGTCCAAAATTGACCCAAGAATAAAGATCATGAAGTTTTATTTCTTATCTTGAGTATAGAAAAACCATACTATCAAGAGGGGTACAATTTACAAGTTTGGTAAAGTCAAATGCTCAAAATTTCAATCAATTCTATTTTTGTCAGCCCTCTCTTTCTTCACTCATCGGAAGTGTCGGTGGCTTTCATCGGCAATGCCGATCACCCCTTCCAGAGGTGTTGTAAAGACCAGACAACTCTCTAGCTTCTGTCTTGCTAGCATCGGCAGTACTGATGACCCCATCGGCAGTGCCGATCGTTCCCTCCCTAGAATGTTGCTTTCTCTGGCTCTCTAGCTATAGCTCGTCGGTAGTGTCGATCCCCTGATCGGCAGTGCCGATCATGGCTTTCAGAGAGTCACATCTTCTGTATGGCTCTGGCTTGTTCCATCGGCAGTACCGATTCCTTTGATCGGCAGTGCCAGTCCCCTCTTCCAGAGAACATGTTATCCTCGGGCTCTCTGGGGTGTGTTGATCGGTAGTGCCGGTAGTCCTTATCAGCAGAGCTGGTCAGGGCCCACCAGAAGCCACTTATACTCCCTGACCTAGCCTCATCGATAGCGTCGATGCCTTTATTGGCAGTGCTGGTGAGAGTCACGACAAACTTCTACAGTGCTCTGACAAGTGTCAGAAGCCCTAACGGCAGTGCCGATGTGGGGCGTCTAGACAAGCCAACGGCTCTTTTTAGGGGCATAGTATATAACCCTCAAACCCTACTTCAGCCAATCGGTCTCCAACTCGAAAATCAGAAGACACACTTGAACTTCACCCTCCTCACTCTCGCTCTCCAAGTCAAAGCTTCATCCTTTGAGCTAGCGTTTAAGTGAGTCATTGATTCTTAGTGATTGAGAGCACCATTCCACTCTTGAGCATTCAACTTTACCATCTTTGTGACTTGTGCTTGTTACTCTTGGAGCTTTGCTCCTAGACGGTTAGCGGTGTGCGTAGAGCTCCCAACTTGTGTGGTGATGTCTCGAGAAGTTTGTATTATCCATCCCGCAAGGGATTTGCTAGTGGAGAACTCGAGCTCGATCTTTGTGGTCGCTTGAGCAAGAATAGGGTTGAAAGAGATCTGGTCCTTTATGGACTTCTCAACAAAGACATAGAGTTCTTTGTGAGCTCGAACGTCAGGATCAAATCTTGTGTCTTTGTGTACTCTTTTATTTACTTATTGATATTTTTCATATTCTAGGGTTTGCTCTTGTATTTGCTAAAATTGCTAGATCTACTTGTGTAGCTTGCTTTTAGTAGTTGCTATATCGTTGTAGTGCTTCACATCAACTGATGTAGTCTTCCCATCAACTTAGGAACTACGAAACCAACCTAGTTTATCTTTGGGCGACTTTCTGTTGTTGCATCGGCACTGCTGATCCACCATCGGCAATGTCCATCTGCGCGATTGGCACTGTCAAAAGCCACTGATAAATTTGTGTAAGTCCAATTTTATAGGATTTTTAGATTTACCTATTCACCCCCTCCCCTCTAGGCAATTTTCAATTGGTATCAGAGCGGGTTCTTTTTGAAGGCTTAACCGCTTGAAGATAAAGATGACAAAACCTAAAGATAATCAACCGAAAGTGGTATCCGGCGCCTGGACTGAGGGAAATGGAGAAAACCCGGGAGTAAGGTTTAGTGCCATTCCATTCAACTACAATAAGCTTAAGAATGATTATGTTGGTAGTGGCTCCGAAAAGCTACCACACTTTGATGGGACATTCTATGATCATTGGAAGTATAGAATGGAAGTGTATTTAGGGTCTATGGGAAGACCAATCTTGAAGATTGTGAAGCAAGGATTTGAGTTGGAAAATAAGGAAAATCCAACTCCTAATGATTGGATCAAACTAACACACGATGATCATGCCGCCTTCGTCATTGTTTCCGCCCCATCACCAAAGGAGTATGAAAAGGTGATAGGAATAAAGAAAGCTCATGACATTTGGAGAAAGATTGAGGTTATCTATGAATGGACCGAGTGTTAGAGAAGCAAGAGAAGACATCCTAAGAGCGAAATATAACTTGTTCATCAAGAAGGCCGGTGAAGGGCCACAAGAAGTCCATGATAGACTCATGGAAATTATAAACAAGAGAAGAGCTTTGGGAATCAAGCTTGACGCTATTGAGGTCAACAAAAGGCTGCTTCTTGCTTTGCAACCATGGAATCAAAATTCTTGTAACTATGTGAGGGAAAAAGAAAATTTCATGAACTTTAGCACGGATGAAGTACTTGGAAGATTGCTCACCTACAAGGAAAGAGATGAAGAAGCAAAAAAGAGTGAACACCTTATTGGGACAAGGTGATGAAGAGAAGAAAGAAATTGCTCTCAAGGCCACTCATGAGACTAGTGAAAAGAAAGACAAGAAGAAAAAGAAGAAAGTGGTTGACTCTAGTGATGAAAAGAGCGATGATTAAATGGTTTTGCTAGTAAGAAGATTCAAATCATTTCTAAAGAAAGATGGTTACAAGAAGAAAAGCTTTGACAAGGGCAAAGCAAGAAAGTCAAAAAGGACTTGCTATGAGTGTGGCGATGAAGGACATTTCATTGCGGAATGTCCAAAGAAGAAGAACAAGGATGAAAGAAAGGAAAACAAGCATCACAAGAAAGACAAGAAGTGAAAGAAGCATAGAAGAGGTGAAGCTCACATTGGACAAGAATGGAATTCCGATGATTCATCCTCTTTGTCATCTTCCTCCTCCGAATTCGACTCGGATGAGGGAGACATTGCTACAGTTGTCATTGGCGTCATTCCCACCAACACTTCTCTATTTGGGAGCTTGAGTGAAGATGATGATGACAACACTGACAAGTGCTTCATTGCAAGAGGATCAAAGGTATCAAAATCTAAAAATAAGCATTCCTATATGCTAGTAGTAGTGATGATGATGATGTTAATCCTTCACTACCCAAAATTACTTAAATTTATGGAATTACTTGAAAAGTAAAAGGAAGAAAATGAAAGGCAAAAGGAACTTCTTGAAAAACAAGAGGACTTGCTTATTCTTGAAAAGAAAAGAAACCTTGAACTAGAAAAGCTCCTAGAACTAGAGAGAAAGAAAAATGAAGATTTAACCAAGTCTCTCACTGAAATTGAAAACTCTAGTGAAAGTCTTAAGAGCACAAAAGACGTTTTTCTAGAGAAGTATGAGGTCTTGGAAAAGACTCGTAAATCTCTAGAAGTACAATTTGAAATGCTTTCAACCCTCACATCTTCCACAAATATTTCATCTTGTGCCTCTACTAGTAATGGATGTGATAGATGTTATAACCTTGATATTGATGCTTATGCTACTAATGTAAAATTTATTGATGATTTAAACAAGCAAGTGAAGACTCTTGAAAGCAAAATACAACATGAGAAAAATGTTGTTGATGATGAAAAGGAAAAGTATGCAAGAGGTGCATACTCATAAACTAGGCACCCTAATGCCATGGATAGCATTGGATATATGAAGGGTGCTAAGCATAATGCTATAGAAAACAAGAATGGGAAGGAATTCCTTAAGTTCACCAAGGAAGGATTTTACCAAAAGAAGTAAGCCAAGAACATGAACACTAATCAATCTTCTTTTGTTAATGATTCTCATGCTAATGTGCCTAATAACACTTGTGCACTCTTTCATGATTTTGATGCATCATATGTACTCATGAGAAATAAGCATGACCGTATTTTTGCAAAATATGTTGGGCCACACAACAAAAAGCCAAAGACTTGTGTGTGGGTGCCCAAAGTACTTGTGACTAATGTGAAAGGACCCAAGTAAATTTGGGTACCTAAAAATAAAGCCTAATTTGTTTTGTAGGACTACATCTCCGGTGGGTCAAGTTGGGTGATTGATAGTGGATGCACCAGTCATATGACCGGAGACAAAAATATGTTCAAATCATTTGAACCAAGTCACAACAAAAATGAGTACATCACATTTGGTGACAATGGAATGGGACAATTACTAGGTTATGGTAAAGTCCCTCTCACTCCTTCGTATTCAATTTCCAAGGTTATGCTTGTTGATCACGTTGACTTCAATCTATTGTCCATTTCATAATTTTGTAAAATAGGCTCTGATTGTTTGTTCAATAAATGTGGTGTGACCGTCTATAAGAGGAGTGATGGCTCAACTGCTTTTAAAGGTGCACTTAAAGAAAGCTTTATGTTATGGATTTTTCCACGGATGAGGCTAGACTTGGTACATGCTTGATAGCAAAGTCCAATATGGGTTGGCTATGGCATAGGAGACTTTGTTGGTATGAGAAATCTTCACAAACTCTAAGAGGGTGGCCACGTCATAGGACTAACCGATATTTGCTTTGATAAAGATAAAATTTGTAGTGCATGTCAAGCGGGAAAACAAATTGGAGCATCACACCCCGCCAAGAATGTGATGACCACCACAAGGCCATTGGAGATGTTGCACATGGACCTCTTCGGCCCCGTCTCTTACATAAGCATGGGTGATAACAAATATGATCTTGTAATTGTTGATGATTTTTCTTGCTTCATGTGGGTATTCTTTTTACATGATAAAGGCGAAGTGAAGGACGTGCTCAAGACATTCATGAAAAGAGCACAAAATGAATATGACGTCAAGATCAAGAAAATAAGAAGTGACAACAGCACCGAATTCAAGAACACTCAAGTTGAGGAGTATCTTGATGAGGAAGGCATCAAGCATGAATTTTCGTCACCCTACTCTCGTCAACAAAGTGGGGTGGCCAAAAGAAAGAACTGCACACTTATTGAGATGGTAAGAACAATGCTTGATGAATACAAAACGTTCGATCGTTTTTGGGCCGAAGCCATCAACACCGCATGCCACGCCTCCAACCAGTTGTATCTCCACTGACTATTGAAGAAAACACCATATGAGCTACTAACCGGTAACAAGCCTAACATTTCCTATTTTCATGTTTTTGGGAGCAAATGTTTTATGCTTAACAAGAAACCCAATACTTTAAAATTTGCTCCAAAAGTTGATGAAGGTTTCTTGCTTGGCTATGGGTCAAATGTTCATGCCTATCATCTGTTCAACAAAACCACCGGTTGTGTTGAAATTTCAGGTGACATGACATTTGATAAATCTAACGGCTCTCAAGGGGAGCAAGTTGTTAATGATGATGTAGATGATGAAGCTCCTAGAAATTCAATAAAGAGAATGGACATTGGTGATGTGAGACCACAAGAAACAACAAATGATCAAAATCAACCCTCTGCCTCAAGACAAGACCAACATTGTGAAAATGAACAATTTGATCATGCAAGTGGTCAAGATCAAGATGTTGGTGATCATGAACAAGCATCAAGTGATAATTCTCAAAAACATGATGAAGAGGTTGATAAAAAAGGTGGTCAAGCAAGCTCACATCCACCACACCCAAGAGTGCATCAAAATGTACAACGTGATCACCCCGTCAAGCAAATTCTTGGAGACATTGAAAAGGGGGTAATCACTAGATCTTGAGTTAGAAAATTTTTGTGAACATTACTCTTTTGTCTCTTCTATGGAGCCATTTAGATAGAACAAGCACTTGAGGACTCGAATTGGATGATGGCCATGCAAGAATTGAACAACTTCACAAGAAATGAAGTGTGGACTTTGGAGGAAAAGCCAAAAGACAAAAATATTGTGGGCACCAAATGGGTGTTCCGCAACAAACACACGATGTTGTTGTGACAAGAAACAAGGCAAGGCTCATAGCAAGGGGGTATTCACAAGTAGAAGGTTTGGATTTTGATGAAGCCTATGCCACCGTAGCAAGATTTGAATCAATGAGAATATTACTTGCTTTTGCTACTCACCATGATTTTAAGTTGTACCAATAGATATGAAAAGTGCATTCCTCAATGGGGCAATCAAGAAAGAGGTGTATATGGAGCAACTACCGAGCTTTGAGGACCCTAAGTATCCTAACCATGTTTATAAACTCCACAAGCACTCTATGGGCTTAAGCAAGCTCCAAGAGCATGGTATGAATGCCTTAGGGATTTTTTTATTAGAAAGGGTTTTGTCATTGGCAAGGTCGATGCAACCCACTTCACAAAATGTTTTGGAAATGATATCTTTGTGTGCCAAATATATGTCGATGACATTATATTTTATTCTACTAATCAAATCTTTTGTGATGAATTTAGCAAGATAATGACAAAGAGATTTGAGATGTCCATGATGGGAGAATTGACATTCTTTCTAGGCTTACAATTGAAGCAACTCAAGGAGGGCACTTTTATATGTCAAGCCAAGTACACACAAGATTTATTAAGGAAGTTTGACATGGACAAGGCAAAGCCCATCAAAACTCTCATACCAACAAATGGCCACCTCGACCTCAACAACAAGGACAAGCCCGTTGATCAAAAGGTACATCGCTCCATGATAGGATCTTTGCTTTATCTTTGTGCATCTAGGCCCGATATCATGTTTAGTGTGTATATGTGTGCATGTTTTCAAGCCGCTCCTATAGAGTGTCACATGGTGGCCGTTAAGAGAATATTGAGATATTTAGTTCACACACCCAACATAGGGTTTTGGTATCCCAAGGGTTCAAAGTTCAACCAAATAGGCTATTCCGATACAGATTATGCTGAGGATAAGGTGGATAGAAAGAGCACCTCTAGGACATGCCAATTTTTGAGTAGGTCCCTAGTGTCATGGTCATCCAAGAAACAAAATTCTGTTGCACTATCCACGGTCGAGGCGGAGTATGTTGCAGCCGGTAGTTGTTGTGCATAACTACTTTGGATGAGACAAACTCTAAGGGACTACGGTTACAAGTTAAACCGTGTTCCTTGCCTATGTGACAATGAGAGTGTCATAAAACTTGCTTATAACCCCGTTAGCATTCACACACAAAGCATATAGATATCTGTCACCACTTTTTGAGAGACCATTCTATAATGCGAGCTCGCTGTATGAAAAGAATTGGAGCCTAGTTGAGCTGTGTGAGTTAGCATTGAAGAAAAGAACGGAAAGAAAGAGGTGTAGGCGTTTGGATGCAAAATGGACGTTCAGTTTGTCCTAATGATAGAAGGCCTCCTCTCCATTGGCAACTGAGAATGTAATGGTTAGGATACTACTGTAGTGATTGCTACGGTACCCTGAATTGAACTCTTCAATGCAGTGGACCTGGATCCCATGCTGATCTAGAACAAAACAAAAAATTGCACTTTATTTAGTTATTGCTCATATGAAGCTTTATTTAGTTATTACTCATATGAGAACAGCAATATACCGCAAACACTTTAATGACAGGGCAAACACTTACAAAACTTTGGAATCAAACTGACAATGAAGAAATAATCTTTGTATCAACGGGCAACATCAAAACAGTATCAGTTATCCCTGGCCAGCCATGCGGTCACCACGACATGGTCGGTCGCACATGTCGTCATGGCGTTCCTCGGGTTGACGCCGATGTGCGCCAGACTATGCACAGGAAGCTGCACTGGAAGAAAATGTGGTTTGTATCTTCCCTGGCAGCCCCGCGGACGTCGCAGGTGTCATTGTCGACTATGAACTTTTTGAAGAGGTTGTTTTGGTGTACTATGTTTAGTCCAAATATAGGCTAATACTCTACCCCCGGTCCCCCTCTTTCAACTCAATTTGATGTAAAACAACATTCTTTGGGCCATTGCAGGGCCGTTTAGCAATGAATATATCAGGTAGGGAGTTCTCCTCCCCCCGTCAACCATCAAAAAAATAGTATCAGAAAATTAAGGCTTTCTTTACAACTATACATATGTTGAACAATCAGAATATCAGATACAATATGTAAACAGAAGTATAAAGCTCCAGCTAAAGCTAATCTGATTCCCTTTAATTTGTCCACAGAGACAAATCATGTTACGCAATGAAACACGTGGCACATGAAGCTTTACAATGTCAGCAAGATGTTTTTATTCTTGATTATAACTGATAAAGAGTAAAACAGATTGAAGACCTATCGGAGAGTGCTAGATGATGTAATATCTCATAATTAAAAAATAATTTTATTGTATTTTTCTATGTAAAAAAAGTCTGACATACTCTATCGTAATTTATTAGATTCATATGAAAGTAATACTTCTGTTAGGAATTCATATAATGTTCATAGACATTTCTCATACATCATTATATTAATTATATGTAATTTTTTAGAGAAATTTATCTACAACACACTAACAAAGCTTGGTTTCATTCTGAACACACCGTTAAAATCGAATTTAGCTGGAACATATTTCGATTGTGGAAAAATTTGTCTGTGACACATTATAACCATTTAAATATTATTCTAAACTTTTATATCTCAATATATAAAAGATGTTATAATTTGAAACTTGCCACACATATATATTGTTACACTCTCTATCAGTAAAAAATGGAGTAGAATTGTTTTTTGACTGTTTTCATTGTTGGCTCATTGTGTTAATATTTTATTTATCAACCAAGCCATTCAAACAATAGAAAAAAAAATTCTACCTCTATTTTTTACTGATACAAAATGCAACAATGTATATGTGTGCCAAATTTTAAGTTCTAATATTTTTTATATATTGAGATAAAAAAGTTGAAAATAATAATTAAATGGTCATAGTGTGTCACAGATAAATTTTTTTACAATCGAAGTATGTTTCAGCTAAATTCAATTTTGACAGTGTATTCAGGAAGAAACCACATTTTGTTGGTGTGTCTCAGACGAATTTTTTCAATTTTTTTATAACTTGAAAAGAAATAAACTTTGAGTTGTGAAATGTTCCAACCCGTAGCAACGCACGGGTATTTTGCTAGTTTAATTACAAAAGTAGGTTTATCCTTAATAATTTAAAAAATACAAATTGGTATAATTTTTATTATATAAATTAGAAAATTTTTATTGTATTAATATGATAATATTTATTATATTAGTAATATATATTTTTCATGAAGAAATTTTAAAAAATAGAATGATGACAATGAATATGAAAAAAAAAAAGAAATTTTGGATCGACCAATATTGCCACGTCGGCCCGTTACGGATAATAGAAGAAAACTATAAAAGCCCAACAGCCAAGTCAGCCGAGTTGTGAAAAATGATAAAAGAAAAAATAATAGAAAAGCCTCTTACGGCCAAGGGGTTCGAACCCATGACCTCAAGTAGCTGAGCGTGAGTGCTTTCCAGTGAGCCACAAAGCAATTCTCGCCTAATTGGGTTTATCCTTCATTAGTATTAAAAGGTACAAATTTATGACTGACTCAGGCTGACTATACTGTAGAATGATAAGTAACACTGTAAACTGTGAGGTTGTAAAATCAACCTCTTTATATGGTATCCCCTGATTTTTATGATGATACCTTTACGAGTGCCTTCGGCTTAGATTATCTTTTGAATACGGCTGGTGGTGCGCAGCTTCAGCAATATATAGAACACGGGTTGCATCATTTTTATTTAATTCTGTTGTTACTTGATGTTTTGCAGTATTCTTGCAAAATTAGTCACCATAGATTTGAGTATTAGATAAGATGATGGTGAGTCGCTCTTTGTTCAATTCTTTCAAAGGTACCCTTTTATATATCTTTTATCCGTTCAAGAGTTTCCGCCCTCTCTCTATTAACAATACAATCCTTGCAACAAGATTCATATTTTTAACGAAGTGAAAGTTTACGTGGTTCTTAATACGAAAAAGTTTATCTCTACTCTTAATTAAAACAGGTGAACACATTCATACGATATTGCATGAGTGAAAATAAGCTCCATACGATAAAACAACATCCGACTTGTATGAGAAAAAAAGTTGTTCCAAACATACTCCAACTTAGAGAACATATTAATATGGGCTCTATTCAGAGAACACGTACATAAAGTGTCCTCCCTTCATAAATACAAAGAAAAAAAAACCGACTCTACTCAGAATAAAACAGCATCCAAGTTTTCATAGATACAAATATACGACTCTTACGCAGAACAAAACCATATCCGAGTTGTATGAGGATAAAATTGTTTTGAAAAAGAATTGACTTGACTCTCCTTTCGATAATAACCAATATGGTAGTGCCCGTTGACGTGTTTATCTGTTTTAACTAAGAGCAGAGATTCAAACCCATGGCAAGACACTTTGCTAGTAATAATTATAAAGCATTAAATTTAGATCCGATGACTTAGTGAGTTGATTGAATAGAACATTAACTTTCAATCAGCTGAAAAATAACAAACGCCATACTTGAAGGTTGGATATCGGAAAAGTGAAAGGACACATATTGGCAAGGAAAAGACCTATCAGTGGACTTTAGATAGGCTATGACTAATCTAAAAACATTGTTAGATACGTAACATTCAGAACTACATGTAGACTTAGTGTCGAAGTGAGTTATATATTAATATTGATCTGTTTGTTACAGAGGCGCATGATTCATATCTCTTGACTCTTGAGAATGACTATCTGAAAAGACTTTTTTTCAAGCATGGCTATTATTTTCATTTTCTTAAGTGCTCAGTCGTTGAGAATTTACCATGTGAAGGTATTATCATATCTTCAGGCTTTGTTTCAAACATTGGTAACGAGGTAACAACATACTGATTGCTGCAGCTAGGCCAAGGACATTTGTCTGAGCCTTCATTCTCTACATGCTTTCAGGTATGTATGGTACTAACTTTTAACATTGTTCTTGATTTCCTTTTGTTTTGGAGGATGAACCGGCATTGATCTGCTTTACTGCGCTGCATTCATTATGATGGGCAAACAATGGCTGAAGAAGAATGCTTATTACATATTGAAATGTAAGTTCCTTCATTCCTGCAGAACGCAAACCTCGTGAATTAATTGTTTTCATGATTGTAATGCCACAATAACAGGAGGTACTGAAGTTAATGCGAGCCAGTTGGAGTGGGAGGTTATGCTTGATGATGATATACGGATTGCCGATAGTCTTTTTTGTTAGTGCCCTTTTATCGATTTCTTGGATTCAGTGTATGATGAGGGCTTCCTGGTATCAAGCTAAATTTGGGCTTGTGTTCAAACAACTAATCTGTGTATTAGCATTCTGAACTTGGAGAGTATACATATGGATCTATTATATTTACCAGAGTAACCGTAGTTACATATCCTTTAGCACTGCCCTTCCATTTGTTGAGCTCTATTCACCTAAGGTTAAGAGATGGAGTATGTGTTGTAGTTGTACCATGGAATCTTAACATTGACAAATTTATAAGTATAATATAGGTATATGGTTTTTACATGTAACAAAAAAGTGTCAATAATACTATGTCTAATAAATATATGCCATATATATTATATTCTTTTAAAATATCATCCATCACTGTCCTCCTTTGTCCCTTCAAAAACAGAAAACTAGGTTCATTCCATCCCTCTAAACAAACTAGGACTATCCCAACCCATCTCACTTTGTCCCCAATCTAAACATATCTTAAGAACAACCCTTGTACAATTTGATGATTTAAAAAAATATATCATAGCAACACATGGATATTTTGCTAGTTTTAATATAAATCATGTCTGCTTGAACTAAAAGTTGTTTTTAGAGATGATGGATTTGGTGTCACAGTTTTGCTAACAAACTATTGTTTGACACTCCTGCATACTAATGCATATATGGTGATTTTTGAATAATGCAACTGCAACCATTTGAGCGATGAATTGCCTCCATCCATTTGAGCGCTGAATTGCTTTGCTTGCTCATTCAATCAAATTCAAAGTATTTACATGTTTACCATTTTTTTTCCTATGATGCTTCCAAACTCCAAAGGCTTCACTTTACTAGTCATATGTTCTGTTTTTATATAATTCACTTGATCTTGGCTCGACTAAGGTTATAATGGCACAATGTCCTCAGAAAGAGAAGGATCAACTTCAGATTTACGTAAGTGGGTAGGCAAAGCTTGACGTACTCGGGTGTCTCACAGCAAAACTGCTTAGCATAATCAGATACGATAGTTCTGCACCATCTTTTCAAGACACTATCCCGACAAAATGTCTACAGGTGTCCCCCAACAGTAACATCATTTTTACAGCGAGTTGCAGCGACAAGCCAACTAGGTGCAGCAAAGCCTCAACACGAAAGCTGTCTATCACTGTTCAGACCCCGGCACACCCTTGTCACTTCCCCGTTCTTATGTCAAAGACGAAGATATGTCCATACAGCAGCTTCTAAAATAGCTCCTCTCCTGCCAGATTCAAAAATCAAACTCTCCTGTGGCCTGCAAATCAGCGTGAAATCTGTCAGTAATGAACCAAGTAGACCAAACTGAATCTTTGAAAGTACTAGAACCGTGATCTTCTCGTGATAATAGAATGGGTGTGGTACTAAATCACTAAAATTAATCAGTGTCCCAAAATGTTGTGTTGTGGGCTTCAGCGAGTTGGAAGTTCACTAAAATTAATCAACGTCCCAAATGTTGTGGACTTTGGGAGTTGGAAGTTCAGGCAGATATTAACGTGCTGGCAACAGATTACTAACAAGATCACAAACTGCAACCAAAAGCACTGTCAACCACAAGATACTATCGATAGTGAATCTGTCAAAACCATCATCAAATTGTAACCAATTTTATAGTGAATCTGTCTAAACCATCTTCAAATTGTAGCTTATGTTTTCCAGTCCATACTCTGCAAATGTCCTACTTGTGCCATAAGCAAAAAAAAGTTTGCATTCAAATAATGTGACAGTAAGCTAGCTAGTGAAGAAAGCGTCTTCTCTGTTATTGCAACAATCAGATGAACAGGTGTTCCACACTACTCAACTATTCAACCATTGTTTATCGTCTCAATGGGCTAGACTTGAGGGTCAAAAATCATATTAACACATTTGACAAGATTGTGCTACCCACCTTGTTAAATAGAACATCTCTGCCATTCAAATGCATGATTCCATCCTTTAAAGTGCACTTCCAACGATTCTTGGTCCTTGTTACCTATGTAAACCATTGAAGGATGTAAGACCGACTGAAGAGGCACCTAAACTCTGCAGTATCTTAAAGAAGGGTGATTACTTTGTCAAACTGTGCAAGAACAAGATGCTGTGTGTTAGGTTCATCATCCCCTTGCTCAAGGTCATCTAACTCATCATCGTCATCATCATCTTCATTAAGAGGAGGCTCATCATCATCCCCTGCATCATTTCTTGGTTTTGGTGTTCCAACAGCAGGAGTGGGAGCTCGATATTCCGCTAATTATTAACATACCAAAACATGAGCAACATAAGCAATGTGTGACAAGTTGGTCAGAAATCAGGATTCTCACTTCCTACAGTACAATTTGATCAAAATGTACCAGATTCTCCTGGAGTATTATAATCTTCAGTTGGGACTCCTGGGAAGAAAAATTGCTGGAAAAAAATCATCATATTAAGTGTGACAAATTAAACAATTCCAAAGAAACCCACTGATTATATGATCATACATCATTATAGTCATCTTGAACCCCATCACACTGTGGAATAACTGGAGCGGTTGTCCTCTCTTTGGTTGAAGATGTCTTAGATGATGCTTCTTGCTTGCTGACGATGGAACTCCAAAGTTGGTGTGCATTTTCCTGAAAGGTAGATTGCAGATTATGTTGAAGATTACAAAGTTACTGCCTGCATATTTGCTTTGATGAGCATGGTTAGTCAAAAGTTATACTAACAATGGTATCCTAACATCATAAAAAAAGGAGTAATCTGCATGAGTGAAGCTTTCATAGATGATTACAGTTCATATATAGGAGATAAAAAATGGGATGCAGTTCATGACAAATTCAAAATAAAACATATGGTGCTGCTGACATATTTCCACTCTTATAAAGGAATGATTTTGGTTGCTTCTGTAGCAAAATCATCTGTGAACATGGATTTCTGAATTTCCAGGTTCTGTTCTAATGAAGCGTGAGTTTAAGTTCTCTTCAAAGCTCTCTCAATCTTAAAGATCATTCTCTCCTGCTTTCCTAAATTTACTGTTGCACAATAAGTTTAGTTGAAATTCAAGGAGAGCTATTAATGTTACTCTGTTCTCATCCAGTGTTTGTAAACATTATTCATTGAAAATTAATTTTCTTTCGCTAAAAATTCTTAAACATATAACATGCATGATGTAGTGACATGTTGTTTTCAACAAAACGTAAGCTGACTGTACATCACATCAGCACAGAAACTTCTAGAATAAAGCAACAACACACAGCATGGATATGATGTAAGTTTGTAGTTAGATACTTTAAAGAAACTAATGTAATGTGTTCATGTTGCACTTGGTGGCATATATCAATGCAAAAACCACTAACGGTGGAAAAGAAAAGAAGTGTACAAATGCAAAAGAGGTCACACTTCTTCTAGCAATAGTGTTCACATATTAGGATGATAATTCCTAGGCTCTATCTGGTTGCCACAACGAAACCCAATGTTAAGAGTCTAGCAATATTAGATGTTCTCATATCAGGTACAGAATTCCTAGGTGGTATCGGGTTGCCAAAACAAAAACCAAATGTACCACCGTTCACTTGTGTGCAAGTTTTGGCAAAAATTAAGAATAAGAACAAGTTGACCAAAAGTGTAACACACCAAAGTTTTGTTCATTAAATAAATACTACCTATATTCCGTAAGATTGCCTTAGCAAAGGAGTGGCTATGAACCAAACTCTCGAGTCTAAAATATGTGTCTTAGGCTGGTCCCAGTGGTGAGTTCATTTTGTTGTTTCCAAAACTCCCACATAAGTAACAAGACAATTGTTGAATGAAACACCACATACAATGCATAGTTTTTGTTGTTGCCTAAGGGTATATGCAAGACACAAGGTGTGTTGGAAACAATGTACACATCATTTCGTCTAGATGAAACACCTCTCTTTCCTTATTAATTTCTTGCCACATCATATAAAATGGTGACATGGCACCCTATTTACTGAGAATGAAGCTCCCATTGGGAGTAGCCTTATAAACTTTCTTTTTTTTTTCCAAAGTGAGAAAAAGGCAGAGCACAGATCCTTTCCCAACCCTAATCAAGATGACAATCTCCATACCATACACGTGGATAGATGTGGCAAGTCAAATATGCAGTTACGCATCCTGTAAAACATGAAATTTACAAAAGCACAGGAATTCACAGGTTATTACCCTTTCCCTAGTGTACTTATTTCATATACATCCAGATCCAGGTATGCAGTGTGAAATAGATATCATCAATTAGGTTAAGCAGAGAAGTCTCAAAATGTTCAGATACATAATATGATTTACAGCATCTTTTAACATGTAAATTAATTATTAATAACTAATGTACATAACTCATGAATTTAATAAAAATAATGTTTGCCCTTTTTCTGAATTATAAACAGATCAATTTTGGTTCTAGAAACCATGGTGTCGAGTGAATCCTTCTAATAAAGGACATAAATAGAATCAAGAAGCACAAAAATAAACATACAGCTTATAAAACTGATGTCATTATAAGATAGTGAAATGGAATTGGATAACTACCTTTGAAACAACAAATTCTACTATCTGATCAGCACTTCCATCTTGTTGTGGTACGAAAGAACCAGAAGGAAGCTGACCAGGATATTCATCCCTCTTGCGCTTCCCAGAAGCCATCATCAGAAAATCCTACAGGATCAAACATATCAATTTCAGAAAATCCTACAAATCAAATTTACGAAATTTGAAACAGCAGGTAAAAAGGAAAAAAAAATCTGGACTCTAGTCGGATAATGCAGATGGATAACCTTGAGCAGCTAGCAATTAATACAGGAAAAGCAAATCCAAACTTATTTCAAAGTTGTTAGTGCACAAAAAATTTGCAACAATTAGGCCTGAACAAGTAGTTGAACTTCACATGATTCATGCCTAAAACATGCTAAACTTCAACTTAAATAGAATCAAAATCCTAGGGAAAGGGAACATAGAGTGAGAGCACGAAACAAACAAGGAAACATGTACAAGTTCCTATTTTTTGCTACAAACTGACACAATGCATAATGACAAGAAGTCAATAACCAAAGGTTTTACTTTGTAGTATGAAGTGATGTGCATAGAGAAAAAAATAATTTCTAAGTCCAATGGTAGAATGACTGCAACGACTTAAATAAAATAAAAAATATACTTAGCTAATTATAATATCATAAACAAAATCAAGAAGACCAGAGTACACCTTCTGTGACAATAAAATGAGTACTAAAAACTGTGAACACATAATTAATATGAGATGATTCTAAAACAAGTCTTAAGAATGAACAGACAGGCAAAATGTGGCAATCTGGTTGACAAAATTATCACAAAGCAACATTTATTAAAATGGACTGGTATGCCAAACAAGATACTGGAAACCCAAGTATGACACTATATCTGGCACTGTAAGTGAGCTGTGATTGCATAGTGACCTGAGTCTGCGCTCCCCTGTCAGGATCCTCACGGCCCTCCACATAAGCTGTACGTCAACAACAAACGTCCAAATTATTACTTTTCCAACTGATATTTCTCATGCTAAAGAAACTACAATTGCTTCTGGCCTGGCTTGGACCGAAAGATGCATGTGGCAAACAAACAGTAAAGTGTGCACCTACCGACATTCACATCAACACCAAGTGGCCTCTGACCCATCCATGGAGAAGGCGGTTGCTGCAAAAACTTTCAAACATCACAAACAGCTAACTACATGAGCAAATATCATCATACATGAAACAGCAAAATACCATGTAGGGACTTGGGCGGCCAGTCTTTGGATCAGCCCCATTCATTGCCATTCCATTTCTGACATCACTGATCGGTGATGGGGCATAGTCCGAAGGGCCCGTAGGTATGTTATACATCCCTGCATCTGCCCCCGGCAGTGGAGTTTGGATCGGGGTCTGCAGTGGCGTCTGAACCCAAATACAACCATCACATCAAAACATTGCCAACCAACAACACAGATCAGGCGAATTTTGAAGGGAAATCTACAGATTTGGCCTCACCGGTGGGAATAACATGTCGGCCGTAGGGGTGGCGTACTCCTCGGATGTGGCCTCGTAGGGCACGTTGAGGTCATGCACGGGCGGGGAAGCACTAGCTGCACCTCCAGCGGATGCCGCGGTCGACTTCGAGCGGTCGATGCTCCCGGAGATTGCGCCGCAGTGCAGCATCTTCATCTCCCAGAGCTAGGGTTTCCGACCGGATCCAAGAGGCAACAGTCAAAATCGCAGAAATCGAATAGAAATTCGGGAGGGTGAGCACCAGAAGTTGGAGAAATCGGTGATACTTACGGCCTGGAGCTCGTTGAGTACGGCGTCCCCGACGCCATATGTGATGAAATCCTCGCGGACCTTGGCGATAACGTCGTCGATGACGGAGATGTAGACGCTGGAGACGTTGCTGCTCGCCATGGCGGCGCCGCCGTCGGCTAGGGTTAGGGTTTCGGTGGCCGGAGGCGAGGTTGAAGCGGAGCTGTGCCGCGGAAGGAGGGGGGGTGGAGGAGGAGGGGGCGGACGAGAGAGGTGGGGAATTAAGGAGAGAATATAAATAGGTTTGCATCCGGTGGCGTCACGTGGCCGGGGTATTTGTAGCCCACCCCCAACCACTGACGACTCCGCTACTACCACCGCCTCCGGGGTGTTTCCGAAAAGGACCCTGTCCTTGGTCGGTTTGCGGTACGATCCTGGAAGTCCTGATAAATTACGTTTGGTGAGAATAAAAAATATATTTTTTTTGATATTACATTACTAGTAGTAAAATGCACGTGCGACACGTACGTATGAATTTTTCGAGTTTAAATTTAGTTTGAAACATCATATAGAGAAAGTATATGTGATAAATAAAACATCATCATCACAGTTTGCCTGCATAGATTGTGCCAACTGCAAATAAAAAAGTTAATTCTTTTAACATCATATACATATTATAACTCAAACTACCAGTGGTAACTTTTGCCACTTCGTACCAATACTTGTCGCCTTAAAAGTGATGAAAACATATAAAAATATTTATGGGATATCGATATTATTAAAATGCAACTTGCAATATATATTAAGATAGTTTTGTAATGATAATAATAATATAAATGAGACGATTACACAATATCAAACACAACTTCATTGCAGTATAAAAGTTATAATAAAAAGAATACCTTATAGCAAACTATAATTTGAAAAACCTTAGTTTCACGCCATTCAAAGCAATAACAAAGCCAAATTACTTTGGCAAAATAAGCAAACAAGAAATTGAGAAAAAACCTCTACTTATTTCAAGAGTCTACAACTATAAATTACCCTTATTACAACATAATATGTAACATGCTATAACAACTCCTTCTAAAAATGTGACTTCAACAAATAATATCGGTGTTAATAAAATTATAGTTGTATAAAAATATTTTGAAATGTATTTTTCCATTTATTATTTGCTCATGAAAAGAATACATCAGCCAAAATCATATTATTAGTTTCAAATCATCAAGGACAATGATGCATACAGTCCCCTTCTTTCATCGCCTGCTACACCAAAACAAGCGATATGTTAGCGTTGAATAACCAATAAAAAATAAAAAATCTCATACAATTTACGATTGAGTAGGATAACCATTAGTAAGCAGTCTCACATAGATCAACATGGCTAGCAAAAATATCATGTTTGTCTTTAAATAACGGATGGAAATGGGTCACTTACTTTAAGCAAGCTCTACCATTTAAAGAAGGCAGGACAACACCTCAGAGTTCAACCACAAAAAATTGAACAATACTTTTGCATAGACAAATCATCGATTCAACTAGCAAAAACTGGTCAACTATATACAAAATTAAGATTTCAAAAAATAAATAATCTATTATTAAGCACTCAGATAGTGCTAAATTTGGCACGTTCCATGAGAGTCTGCTCATAGGAACACATTCCATTAGAGTCTGCTCATAGAAACGACATCAATGCAATGAGGGTGCCATTGGGCCGATGTAAGCTTCAAGGCCGTTGATGATTGGATCCCCGAGGTATGAATATTTTGATAATTAATGATAACTATAAAATTTTGGGCTAAGATATACACGAGTGTTGTCTGTGCGGATATCATCTCCAAACTCTACTATAAATCCTATTGATGATGATAGTTGTCTTGGCGATGGATGACAATGATCACAAGCATGGAGGCTTAATGAGCTTGATGGAGCCCAAGGATTGATGGAGATGGATCTAAGCTAAAGACAAGATATGGAGCAAGTGTTTGAAACATTTGTCTAGTTGTTAGGGTTTTTAGTCCATAGGAAAAACCAGACTATCAAGGGGGTCTAGATTATGTCTCTTAGGTCATGCTAGTCGGTGATGTGTGTGGATGCTCAGTGAAATCATAGACACTAGATGACAGTGGAGAAGCCAAGGAGCTGTTCGGAGAAACTGAGAAATGAAGTCAAGTGAGGACGAGGAGTTTCAACTTCTGGACATAGTGACCGGACAAAGGGGTCAGTGGAGAACGGATTGTACGATCACTAGGAGATCAGAGAGGAGTCCGTGAGGAATCTGTCAAGTCTGAAAAACCCTAGAGACCGAATGGTACAGTCTACTGACCGGACTGTATGGTCAGGAGGGTTGAGGCTCGGGACAGAGAGGAAACATTCTGAAGCTCTATGGAATCGCATGACACAAAGAGACCGGACGGTCCGGTCTACTAACCGGACGGTCCAATTAGTGCAGGTGATCAGCTGGGTAGGGAGCCAACAACTCTGGAGGAGCCGATCTATGGAGACCGGACAGTCCGATCAGGCAGTGACCGGACTATACGGTCACTAGGCCCAAAAAGCTGATTTTATGGAGCAACAACTAGTTTGAGGTTGGAAGCCTATATAACTTCGTTGCTAGGGTCTTGGAGACCTCTCTTGGCCAGTGGAATACCTTGGAGCATTTGGTAAGAGCCAAGATGAAAAGAGAAGAGTACTAGGAGAGGATATTGGATATCTTGAGAGTTCTAATGAGAGTAACTTGAGCATGTATCCATATTAAAGGTTAGGGTATCCTTAGGGTGTGATCTAGATTATTACTCTTGGTCTATGGTGAGACATAGACCTGTTAGGTGTTGATGATCAAACCTATCGTGATCGGTTGTAAAGGCCGTCACATGTTTGTATCCGGTTTGAGCCCGTCGGTGAAAGGGGCATCGCTAGTGAGCGCCCGTGTCAGCTTGGGAAGTTCGGCAAGTTCTTGAGGGAGGCGAGCTTGTGCCTTGGTGGCAGCGATGACGCAACCGTGTATTTACTCTAGGAGTGATTGTGAGCTCGTGTGCGAGAACTCCACTTGGTGGCGGGAGGGACTGGAACTCCGGCGAGAGTGGTCCAACGAGGAGTAGGGGATGGCGCCATCCTTTCGAAACCTCAGAAAAAAAAAATTATGAGTATTCCTTGGCCCCCTCTTTATTATTCCGCAATTGTATGCTCTAGTAACTAGGTTGACTTGTGGCTTGCATAGGCTAGTGTGTTTAGCTTTCACATTTGTACTTATTATAAACACTAGCATGTGTAGGGTCTTGACCTACTAGAATTGCTTAGGTTGCAACGATTGCTAGGATCTAGTGGTGTGAAATTAAAGTATTCGAATTTGTGGTCGGCTTACCGATTCACCCCCCCCCCCCTCTCGGTATGCCTTCGGTCCTTACAATTGGTATCAGAGCCAAGTGCTCATCTTTGAGGCTTCACCGCCTTGAGTAAGGATGCCAGGACAGATGGGGAGTGTTCTCATATTCAATGGGGAGGACTACGGGTATTGGAAGGCTCGTATGCAAGCCTACCTTGAGTCCCTTGATCCAGAGATATGAAAGGTGCCCATGAATTGGATGCGGATATGAACATGCTAGATCCTGAATTCATTAAGCACAACGCTAAGGCCAAGAATGCTCTTTTTGCATGCGTATCTAAGGATGTCTTTTCTAGATTGGATGCGAGTTCGATAGCACATGATATCTAGACTGAGACTCAGGGTATTCATGAGGGTACCCGTGATATGAAAGAGGAAAGATACTATGTGCTGAAGAACAAGTATGATAACTTCACTAGATTGCCACATAAGAGAGCTAACACTGTCTATTCTCATTTTCATGTACTAGTGGAGGAGATCAATGCTCTTGGGAATGACTTTAAGCTCAAGCCTGTTGAGGTGATAAGAAGATTCTTGAGACTATTCAAAGACCACAAGTATGAGTCCATCATCACCTTCACCTTGCAATGTGACCTCAAGACCAAGACCATCAAGGACGTGCTTGGCAAGATCACTGCTTTTAAGAGCTATCAATTGGGTATGGATGATCCACAACCATCCAACCTAGCTCTTCAAGTTGAAAAGCAAGAGCTTATCAAAAGCAAGAAGGAGGCAGTGATTGAAGATGATGATGATGATGATGATGATGATGATGATGATGAATTGTGTGAGGACTTGGCTCTTCTCATAAAAAAGATGAGGACCTTCAAGAACAAGTTTGCCTCCAAGTGCAAGGGCAAGTGCTTCAACTGTGGATTCAAGAATCACTTTGTTCGGGATTGCCCCAAGCTAAAGAAAGAAGCTTTCAAGTCCCAAGACTCAAGTGATGATGAAGAAGAAGATTCCGAAGCCAAGCAAAAGAAGAAGAGGTACTTCAACAAGGACAAGAGCAAAGGCAAAGGCAAAACTCAAGATTGAGGAAGAAGTTCTCATGCAAGGCTCTTGTTGGTAAGTGTACAAGTGACAACTCAAATGACATATCCTCTTCTGCAAGCGATGATGAAGAAGTGGCTGACCTAGCCATGATCAAGACCACACTTCCACGAGTTCTTCCTCCACCTCCCACGTGCCTTATGGCCACGAGCCAATTTAGGGAGAGTGAGGATGAGAGCAGCGACAACAACAATGATGAGGAGCTCTCTTGCGCCGAGCTTTGGAGTATGATTGAGCAAGCCCGTGACATTACCATCAAGAAATCAAAAATGTTGGAAGTGGTAAGAAAAGAATGTAAGTTGGTTAAGGACCATGTTGGTGAGCTCAAGGACCTTGTGACATCTCATGAGACCCTAAACAAGAGTTATGAAAAACTCGAGGGTGATCATGTAGAGCTACATGAGAAGTACGAGGGCCTTAAACTAACTTTTGAGGCCATCAATGTGGATGATTCTACTATGTGTGATGAACTAACCACCTCGGTTGAGGTTTCTTCTCTTGAGCCATTTGTTTTAGACGAATATCATAAGCTCAAGGAAGAGAAGAAGATGGTGGTGGATGACTTCGAGAGGCTCACACGTGGTAGAGCCATCCACAAGGAGATTCTTGGGAGAAACCTTATGAACAATGTCTCCCACCGAGGACTTGGCTCATATCCCGCCGCCATCGACATCATCGAGACGAGGGACTCCATCCCCGTATGGATCAAGCCCCTACTCGCCGATGACTACTATTGCGAGAGGTGTTGCAAGGATGGTCACACCATCAAGGATTGCCCTATGGTGAGAAGTTCCACTGTTTTACCTAATACTAATTTGTTCCATGAGAACACTCACTTCAAGCATTTTAGGGACAAGGGTGGCAAGGTGAAAGCAAAGGCTTTGGGACCACCAAATAAGAAGAGAAAGTTCAAGAACATATGAGTGTCTAAGTGCATTGTTAATCTTGAGAGGTCAACGAAGTACAAGTGGGTGTCCAAGAACAAGACCTAGAAGATGGCGATGGTGGTGGTGGACTGGGAGCTTCATGAAGATAAAGTGAAGTCCACCACAAATGACATGGACCTCAACGATATATCTAGTTATGAGGGACGTATCCGTGTTTGTTCTTGGTAGTTGTAGTGTGTTCTTTCTTTTCTTGCATTGCATGGTAATTATGACTCCTTTTATGATTTTGCATCCATACATGTGTAAATAAATAAAAGAAAAACACATAAAAATTAGTCAATGTCTAACCCACTCAAGATAGCTATAAGCAAGGGGGAATGCTTTAGATGATGGTTTTGCTTCTCTCAAGGTAAGGGTATGACTTATAGTGAGTAAGCTTGGGAGGGGTTCAAACTTGACATTGATAGGTTTCCTTTGTGTCTTGTTTAATACTGCTTGCATTCACATGGCATGTTTACTTTCATTGCATATGTAAAATGCTTGTTACATGCATCATATAGGAAACATAAAGGAGGCTTGTCACATTTGAAGATATTTATGCCTCATGATCAATATGAGATTACATCTCCACAAGTGTGACCAAAGGAAAGGATTGTCCTTCATGCCCATTGAGCAAGCTCTTATGAGCTCCGAGGTTAAACCCACTAAAAGGACCGAGCGACCGAGGCGGGGGGGGGGGGGGGGGGGGGGGAGGGGGTGAATCGGGAACTCGCACTATGTACCAAATTCGCCAATAACCAACCACTCAAAATAACTCCTACACAATTCTAGTGGTGATCACACTAGCAAGATAATGAACCTATGAAAGGAACAACAACATAAGCATACTAGTGGAACACATAAGATAATACAACTCCTATGTAAGCTAGTGATAAAGACACACGAAAGCAAACATCAAGCTAGCAAGGGAGCCTACTCATGCTATGCTACAAGATAAGGAACTAGAGCACTCAAGCATGAGTAGCACAATACATACAAGTGTGAGCAATCAAGCCAATGCAACTCCTATACATACTAGGGATCAAATATGGAAGCTAAACACAACTAGCAAGTAGAGAAGTCTATTCATGCAAGTCTACAAGGTAATCAACTAGAGCAAGATAAACACACAAGCATGAATAACACGGTATGTAAATACGGAAAGTAATGCATCAAACTAAGAAGTAGAGTAAGAGATGGCTTATGATTTTTTTTCCCGATGTCTCAAAAGGACGGCGCCTTCCCCTACTCCTTGTTGGACCACTCCCGCTAGAGTTCTGGTTCCTCCCGTCACCAATGTGGAGTTCTCGTCCATGAGCCCGCAATCACTCCCGGAGTGAAGACACGGTGCGCGTCACCGCTGCCACCAAGGCACAAGCTCTCCTCCCTTGAGAACTTGCCGAACTCCCCGAGCCAACACGGGCGCTCACTATTGATGCCCCTTTCACCGACGGGTTCAAACCGGGTACAAACATGTGACGGCCTTCACAACCAATCATGATAGGCTCGATCACCGACACCTAACCGGTCTTGGTCTCAACCTAGATCACACTCTCAAGGGCACCCTAGCCTTAGATGTGCATCAATGGTCGAGTTACTCTCACTAGCACTCTCAAGATATGCAATATCTCCTCCTAGTGCTCCTCTTTTTTCCTCTTGGCTCTCACCAAATGCTCCAAGCAATTCCACTGGCCAAGAGAGATCTCCAAGATCCCAGCAACGAAGTTATATAGGCTTCCAACCTCAAACTAGCCGTTTCTCCATGAAATTAGCTTTCTAGGCCTAATGACCCTACAGTTCGATCACTGCCTGATCGGACCGTCTGGTCTCTATAGATCGGCTCCTCCAGAGCCGTTGGCTACCTGCCTAGCTGATCACCTATACTGACCAGACCGTCCGGTCAGCTGGCCGGACCGTTCGCTCAGACTTTCTCTCTCTATTCCAAGGAGCATCCAAAACTACGCACTTCTCTCTCGAGCCACCTCTATACATATTGGACCGTCCGGTTAGTATAGGCCTTCACGCTGACAGATTTCTTTGTAGACTACTCTCTGGTCTCCTAGTGATCGTACAGTCCGGTCTCCACTGATCCCTCTGTCTGGTCACTCTACCCAGAAGTTGAAACTCCTCGTCCTCGCTTGACTTTGTTTCCCGACTTCTCTGAACAGCTCCTTGGTTTCTCCACTGTCACCTAGTGCCTATGAATTCACTGAGCATCCATGCACATCACCGACTAGACATGACCTAAGAGAAATGACCTAGACCTCCTTGATAGTCTGGTTTTTCCTATGGACTCAAAGCCCTGACAACTACACAAGTGTTCCCAACACTTGCTCTATAGCTTGTCCTTAGCCTTGATCCATCTCCATCAGCCCTTGGACTCCATCAAGCTCATCAAGCCTCCATGCTTGTGGTCATTATCATCCATCGCCAAGGCAACCGTCATCATCAATAAGATTTGTAGTAGAGTTTGGAGATAATACCTGCATAGACAACACTCGTGTAGATATTAGCCATATTTCATATTTGTCATTCATCACCAAAACAATCATACTTTGGGGTGACCTCAATGGTCATGATCCTTACAATCTCCCCCTTTTTAGTGATGGATGACAACCACTACTTATGATGATCCAAAATGGACGAGCAACAAGGAACCAAAGGAAAAGAAAGGATTGAAAAGATTACCTTGGTCCTTACCTTGGAAGTAGTCTCCCCCTTTAAATATGCTAGGTGTTGAGGAAGAACTACCCAATCACGTAGCACACTTGATATGTTGAATTTTGCGCCCGTCTTAGTGTCGTGGTTAATGATCTTGTTGAAGTTGACGCGCACCAAAGATGTAGATGTTCATATTGGTGTAGATGTTCATTGTTGTTGTAGACATGCACTATCGTTGTTCTTCCCCATGTCGGTGTAGATGTTCATCTTGATATGATCTTCATGTGTGCTCCAAGTGAACATGCACCATTTCCTTGATCATCTCCATTCGGTCTTCATGGTCTCCTCTTTGTCACCTTATATCCTCTTTGTATCTTCATGTTCTTCTCGTTCTTCTTCTCCATTACTAAACTTGGCTTTTGGATCTTCATGTCTTCACTTTCTTCTTCTCCCCCTTTTTGCTATCCTCAATCTTGACTTGATTTTTGGATCTTCATGTCTTCTCCCCCTTTGTCACCTATCACCAAAAACCACAAACTAAAGGTGAGACACAAGACAACCAAAGAGTAGATAATAAATGGCAAGAGTTAGGAAACCCCCCCCCCCCTTTCATGGTGCTCCTTCTTGGTAATGATGGTGTTCCACCATAGCTCACCCCACACACATGACTCAATAAAATATTTTCTCAAGTATGCAATGGTTAGTCAATTTGTGTGATGGGAATGTATGAGTCACTTGTCTTTGAGCCGCACGAGTAGATTTAATCTCGGAGCTTGTTTGAACATGACTCAATAGGCATGAAGCACAAAGATCACTATGTGATCATCTAGAGGGTCATATACTTATATTGTAAATAAGCAACTGCCCCTAGAAACATGCTTAGAAGCATGTGTGGTATCACAATGCAAGAGTGCATGAATGCAAAGAATGCAAATGCAACAAGTATACAAATGCATGATGAGATGCTAAAAGAAAGAGAGAGAACAGCTACAAACTAAAGTGCCAACGACGAGTTGTTCCCTACTCGAGCTTACTCACAATAGACCATTCTTCAAAGCCTTGGGCACACCATGAACCACCTTCCCAAGCTTAACCCATGTCCATTGCTATCTCAAGGAGGTCCGAAGCTAGCCTACAAGCAAAGACAAACAAGCACAAAACAAAGGCACAAACAACAACCAAAACAAACAAGACTATACATATTACAAAAAGACAAGCTTTAGGGTTACTCATGTGAAGTTTGAAATCGAGAACATTGAGTTCTCCCCTTAGCTTGTTGAAGGTCTTGTCATCGAGTGGCTTGGTGAAGATATCCGCCAATTGTTCATGAGTCCGCACACTCACTAATTCAGTGTCCTTCTTCTCAACATGGTCTCTTATGAAATGATGCTTCACTTGTATATGCTTCGCATGACCATGATCTCTAGTTTTGAGAGCCATCTTGATTGTCGCCTCACTATCATAATATAATGGCATTTGATTGTAGTTGAGGCCATAATCCGAGAGCATTTGCCTCATATAGAGAAGTTGGGCACAACACGCTCCTGCCACCATGTACTCCGCTTCAGCTGTGGATAGAGCCACCAAGTTTTGCTTCTTTGAGCTCCAAGATAGTAGAGATCTTCCGAGAAATTGGCAACCTCCCCATATGCTCTTTCTATTCAGTTTGCATCTCGCGAAGTCCGAGTCGAAATACCCAAGTAACTTAAAGCTTGTTCCTCTAGGATACTATAATCCCAAGGTAGGTGTGTACTTGAGATATCTAAGAATCCTCTTCATGGCCTTCAAGTAAGACTTTTTCAGATTTGCTTGATAGCATGCACAAAAGCACGCACTAAACATGATATCCGGTCTTGAGGCGATGAGATAGAGCAAAGAACCAATCATTGATCTATAGAGCTTGGGGTTCACCGGTTTTCCCTTTGCATCATCATCCAAGGGTTCGCTTGTTGCCATAGGTGTATGCAAGGGCTTGCAATCTTCCATGTTGAATCTCTTGAGAAGGTCCTTGCTGTACTTTTCTTGATAGATGAAGTTCCCTTCTCTCAATTGCTTCGCTTGAAAACCAAGGAACCCATGCAACTCTCCAATCAGTGACATTTGAAATTCCCTTGCCATCATTTCCCGGAACTCCTTATTGAACTTCTCATTCCTAAAACCGACCAGTCAAAACAACTCCTACACAATTCTAGTGATGATCACACTAGCAAGATAATGAACCTCTGAAAGAAACAACAACCTAAGCAGACTAGCAGAACACACAAGGTAATACAACTCCTATGCAAGCTAGTGATAAAGACACACGGAAGCAAACATCAAGCTAGCAAGGGAGCCTACTCATGCTATGCTACAAGATAAGAAACTAGAACACTCAAGCATGAGTAGCACAATACATACAAGTGTGAGCAATTAAGCCAATACAACTCCTCTACATGCTAGGGATCAAATACGGAAGCTAAACACAACTAGCAAGAAGAAAAGCCTATTCATGCAAGTCTACAAGGTAATCAATTAGAGCAAGATAAGCACACAAGCATGATTAGCACGGTATATAAATGCGGAAAGTAATGCATCAAACTAAGAAATAGAGTAAGATATGGCTCATGATTTTTTTCCTCGAGGTCTCGAAAGGATGGCGCCTTCCCCTACTCCTTGTTGGACCACTCCCGCCCGAGGTCTCGAAAGGATGGCGCCTTCCCCTACTCCTCGTTGGACCACTCCCGCCGGAGTTCCGGACCCTCCCGTCACCAATATGGAGTTCTCGCCCATGAGCCTGCAATCTCTCCCGAAGTGAAGACATGGTGCGCGTCACCACTACCATGAAGGCACAAGCTCTCCTCCCTCGAGAACTTGCCGAACTTCCCGAGCCGACACGGGCGCTCACTATTGATGCCCCTTTCACCGACGGGCTCAAACCGGGTACAAACGTGTGATGGCCTTCACAACCGATCATGATAGGCTCGATCATCGACACCTAACCGGTCTTGGTCTCACCATAGAACAATAGTAACAACCTAGACCACACTCTCAAGAACACCCTAGCCTTAGATGTGCATCAATGGTCAAGTTACTCTCACTAGCACTCTCAAGATATGCAATATCTCCTCCTAGTGCTCCTCTCTTCTCCTCTTGGCTCTCACGAAATACTCCAAGCAATTCCACTGGCCAAGAGAAGTCTCCAAGACTCCAACAACGAAGTTATATAGGCTTCCAACCTCAAACTGGCCGTTGCTTCACAAAATTAGCTTTTCTGGGCCTAGTGACCATATAGTCCGGTAACTGCCTGACCGGACCATCCGGTCTCTACAGATCGGCTCCTCCAGAGCCATTGGCTCCCTGCCTAGCTGATCACCTGTACTGACCGGACCGTCCGCTTAGACTTTCTCTCTCCATTCTAGAGAGCATCCAAAACTGTGCACTTCTGTCCCGAGCCACGTCTATACAGACCGGACCATCCGGTCTCCTGACTGTACCATCTAGTTAGTATAGGCCTTCATACTGACAGATTTCCACGCAAACTTCTCTCTGGTCTCCTAGTAACCGTACAGTCTGGTCTCCACTGACCCCTTTGTCTGGTCACTCTGTCCAGAGGCTGAAACTTCTCGTCTTCGCTTGACTTTGTTTCTCGGCTTCTTCAAACAACTCCTTGGCTTCTCCAATGTCACCTAGTGCCTATGATTTCACTGAGCACCCATGCACATCACCGACTAGACATGACCTAAGAAAAATGACATAGACCCCCTTGATAGTCCGTTTTTTCCTGTGGACTCAAAGCCCTAACAGCTAGACAAGTGTTCCCAACACTTGCTCTATAGCTTGTCCTTAGACTTGATCTGATGTGAACAAGGTTTCCCGATCTTCCGAAAGGTTCTTGGTAAGTTGATTTGGTCGGAGGCGACACACAATTCGATTCGGCTTTAGAACAGCACGTTCTAAACCCCGCAATCGCAGCACGACGTCTCCTCTGGTTATCAACCGTCCAAAGACGATTGACCTCACCGAGAAGGCTAATCCCTGCCTACGAATCAAGAACACAAGCAAGAACAACGAAGAATGTAACACAATTGCAGATGTATGATTAAACTCTCGAAGTTGGGGTCTCACAAACCGATGAACGGCGAAACTGTTTATGAACAGAATTGATCTAAGCAAAACCAGAACCCTAATGGTGCGGCAGCGGCTGTATATAAAGACCCTAGGGTCGTGCAAGACCCTCTAGACGCGCCCCTAATTGGGCTCAACTAGATATAAAGCCCAAAGGCCAAAAATAGGCGACGCAGCACCGACACAGATTCTGGAGTCTGTCTTGTTTTGATGATTTCCGATGACTCGGAATGAATTTTGACATGAGGCCGGCGGCATTGGAAAGGTCTTCTCCTTATCTTTCCGTGCATATATAGAACGTCTATATCCGAGTCCGTATGCGTCCTGGGCGACTGTTTTAGTACAGACTGGTCCTGGGCCCCGAAACAGACTCGAAGTCGGTTTTGATTGGGCCTCCACTTTGGCTTCCAAGCCCTTGCTGGTCCTCCACATTCCCAACTCCTTCTCCCATCATCTCCTGATCCTCTCCATGGTTTCTAATCATAAAATAATCATTAGGTAGCAAACCATTCTCAAAAGTAACATATAGCGAAGAACGTAGGAACGAGCTCACCTCTAAATTTAGTCGTCGTGCACGAGCTCTAGTCATTGGACCTTGCAAGTCCAGATTTGGAGGAGTGTTGTGTGTATCCATAGGAGTGATGTACTCATCATGCTCCCCCTCTTGAAGTGGAGTCGTCCTCGACTCGAGCTCATCCTCTTCTCCCAAGTATGGTTTCAAATCTGAAATGTTAAAAGTAGGACTAACTCCGAACTCGGGAGGCAACTCAAGTTTGTATGCATTATCATTAATCTTCTCTATTATTTTGAATGGACCATCAGCTCTAGGCATTAGTTTAGACTTTCTCAATTCTGGAAATCTATCCTTCCTTAAGTGTAACCACACTAAATCTCCTACATCCAGCTTTACTTCCTTTCTTTCCTTACTACCAGCAATTTTATACTTTTCATTCATCTTTTCAATGCTAAGTCTAGTGGTCTCATGCATTTGCAAAATAAATTCAGCATGCTCCTTAGCATCAATATGAACTCTCTCATTAATAGGTAGAGGAAGTATATCAAGTGGAGTACGGGGATCAAAACCATACACTACCTTGAATGGACTTAATTGGTAGTAGAATGTGTTGCCCGATTATAAGCAAACTCAACATGAGGTAAGCATTCTTCCCATTGCTTCAAATTTTTCTTCAAAATAGCTCGCAACATAGTACCCAAAGTGCGGTTCATAACCTCAGTTTGTCCATCAGTTTGTGGGTGACAAGTTGTAGAAAATAACAACTTTGTACCCAACTTATTCCAAAGCGTGCGCCAAAAATGACTCAAGAATTTTGCATCACGATTTGAAACAATAGTAGAAGGCATACCATGCAAACGTACAATTTCTTTGAAAAAAAGATCAGCAATATAACTAGCATCATCAGTTTTATGACATGATATAAAGTGTGCCATCTTGGAAAAACGATCCACGATAACAAAAATGCTATCGCTCCCCCTCTTAGTCCTAGGCAGTCCTAAAATAAAGTCCATAGAAATATCCGCCCAAGGAATAGAAGGAACAGGAAGTGGCATGTATAAACCATGTGGATTCAATCGAGACTTAGCTTTTTGACATGTAGTGCAGCGAGCAACAAAACGCTCAACATCTTTCCTCATCCTTGGCCAAAAGAAGTGTGTGGCCAAAATATCCTCTGTCTTCTTAGCACCAAAATGACCCATCAATCCACCTCCATGCGCCTCCTGCAACAACAAAAGACGAACGGAACCAACTGGAATGCATAGGCGGTTAGCTCTAAACAAGAATCCATCATTCAACACAAATTTGTGCCAACCACGACCTTCTTTACAGTGCAGCAATACATCTTTAAAATCAACATCAGCAACATATTGTTCTTTAATTGCCTCAAGTCCAAAAATTCTACAATCAAGTTGAGACAACAAAGTATATCGCCTAGATAAAGCATCAGCAATCACATTATCCTTCCCTTTCTTATGTTTAATAATATAAGAAAAAGACTCAATAAACTCAACCCATTTAGCATGTCTACGGTTCAAATTGCATTGAGAACGAATATACTTAAGTGATTCATGATCAGAATGAATAACAAATTCTTTGGGCAACAAATAATGACGCCACGTCTCTAAAGAACGTACAAGTGCATATAGTTCCTTATCATACGTGGAATAATTCAAAACAGGCCTAGTAATTTTCTCACTAAAGTATGCAACAGGTTTACCATCTTGCATCAAAACACCACCAATGCCTATACCACTAGCATCACATTCAAGCTCAAAAGTCTTATCAAAATTGGGTAATTGCAGCAATGGTGCATGTGTAAGTTTGTCCTTCAAAGCATCAAAAGACTCATGATGTACCTTACCAAAATGGAAGTCAACGCCCTTCTTTGTCAACTCATGCAATGGTGCTGAAATCTTTGACAAAGCGGCGGTAGAAACCTGCAAGACCAAGAAAACTCCTCACCTGTGTGATAGTTTTTGGTACAGGCCAGCTCTTTATGGCTTCAATCTTCGCCTCATCCACCTCAATTCCCTGTGGAGTCACAACATAGCCAAGAAAAGAGACTCGATCCGTGCAAAAGGTGCACTTCTCAAGGTTACCAAATAAACGTGCAACTCGCAAAGCATCAAAAACAGCACGCAAATGAATCATATGATCATCCATGGATTTGCTATAAATCAAGATATCATTAAAGTAAACAACCACAAATTTGCCAATAAAAGGTCTTAAAACCTCATTCATCAAACGCATGAAAGTACTGGGTGCATTAGTTAACCCAAAAGGCATTACTAACCACTCATACAACCCGAATTTGGTTTTGAAAGCTGTTTTCCATTCATCTCCAAGTTTCATTCTAATTTGATGGTAGCCACTACGCAAATCAATTTTAGTGAAAATTATAGCACCACATAACTCATCAAGCATGTCGTCTAGCCTAGGAATAGGATGACGATACCTAATAGTAATGTTATTAATGGCTCTACAATCTACACACATACGCCAAGAACCATCTTTCTTAGAAACCAAAAGTACAGGAACAACACAAGGACTAAGTGATTGACGAACATACCCACGATCCAAAAGGTCTTGGACTTGTCGTTGTATCTCCTTAGTCTCCTCAGGGTTGGTCCTATAAGCAGCACGGTTTGGTAAAGTAGCACCAGGAATCAAATCAATTTGATGCTCAATCCCTCTCAAAGGTGGCAATCCCGGGGGTATCTCAGCTGGGAAAACATCCTCATACTCCTGCAAAAGGTTAGTGATAGCAGGAGGCAAAGCACTAGAAGCAATATCACCAAGCAAAAACAAGGCTTGTTTGTATATCAAAGCATAGCAAATATCATCAGTAGAAATTTCAGCAAGCTCAGATTTTGTGGCAAGACATGAACGACCTTGTAATTTAATTGCAGCACCCTTAGAACTTGAAAAATCATTAACATTACTTGGTGTAGAAGCAGAATGAACAGGTTGCTGAATTTCAGTGCTTTTATTTTTCAAACTAGCAGCTCGTTCTAAATCAGCTTGTACAATTTCAGCAGGGGTCATTGGTAACAAAGTAATTTTAGTTCCTTTATACATAAAAGTGTACTTATTACTTTTACCATGGTGTACAGCATCATTATCAAATTCCCAAGGTCTACCCAATAAAAGTGAACAAGCTTGCATGGGTACAACATCACAATCAACAGAATCCACATAGGAACCAATGGAAAAAGGAACTATGCAAGTTTGTGTTACCTTAGCTTTTCCAGAGTCATTTAACCACTGAATGTAGTATGGATGTGGATGTGGGCGTGTGGTCAAATCAAACTTCTTAACCACATCAGAACTCACCAAATTGTTGTAGCTTCCTCCATCAATGATGACACGTGCCCGACGGTTCTTGATGACGAAGAAAAGCTGGAACAAGTTATGTCGCTGCATCATCTCGGGCTGCTGGATTTGTGTGCTAAGCACACGCTGCACAATAATATTCATGTAGCCCGTGGTATCTCCGCCTCCAAGGACGAGGTCACCGTTGGTGGCAGCGACATCCTCCTCCTCATCCTCCACATCGGAGGTACTCATGTAACCGCCATCATCTGTCGCCACATATGCGCGCCTACTTGGGCAATCTTTCTGCACATGGCCAAGACCATGGCATCGGTGGCACTAAATCCCTGTAGTGCGTCCCGTCGAAGCAACAGAGGAGGCACTACTAGCCGGTACCTGCACAGAATTTTTACCTGAGCGCGTAGAAGGGGCAGGGGCTGATCTTGGTGCTGCAGAAACAACACTAGCTGGTGGGGGCGGCCGGAAAGATGGCTTGGGCAGCCCCGAAGTCCCCGTCTGTCGTGGTGGGTAGAAATTTCTGGACTTGCTGTACTCCTCAAAAGCCTGGAAAAGTCCCTGTGATTCTTTCTCTGCAAGCATAGCATACTGGAAACACTGGTTGAGGGTATAAAATTCTTTATCATCAAGGATGTCCTGAATATTTTTTCTCAAACCAGAAAAAAGCGGCAAATCTGATCCTCTACGTTTTCAACCACAGCACAACGAATCAAACCCTTCTGAAGCTCACTAAAATACTCCTGAACAGTTTTATCTCCTTGATCTAAACGCTGCAGTTTATTACGAATTTCTCTATAAAAAGAAGGAGGAACAAAATGATCACGCATTTCTACCTTAAGTTCTTCCCAAGTAGTAGGCAAATCGGTTTCAGCAGCTAGACCACTCCACCAAACAATAGCAAAGTCCTTAAACTCACTAGTGGCTTGTCTAACTCTATGTTGTTCAGGAACAAGGTGGGCATTAAATTTTTGTTCTACCGTCATTTCCCAATCAAGGTAAGCATCACCATCGTACTGCCCCGAAAACGAAGGAATTAAAAACTTAATTTTAGCATACGGATCATCTGGAGCATAGTTACCTTGTGTGCGACGGTTGTAGTTGTGGAAACCACCCATACCTTGAGGGTTACGTTGCAAACGGCGTCGTAACCTTGCGGTCCTTGTAGCTGACCTATCGACGGTGCCATTAGCCTTATACACCGTTGCTTCATCATGATCGTCTTCAACGTCGTTGTTGGTGTCGTTGTTGGTGTTGTTGTTGTTGTTGTTGTTGTTGTTGTTGTTGTTGGTCTTGTGAGCGGTCTCCAATTCGACAACCTGATCGGTTAGCTTAGAGACTCTCTTATCCAACCGCTCAATGCTTTCTCCCAGGTGAAGCTTGGTGACGGCGTCGGTGACGGCCCTGGTGATCGTCTCTGCCAAATCACTCTGAACCGCCTGCAAAGCCTTCTGTAACTGATTTTGGCTCACGCACTCATCCAATTTGGAGGGTGAAGCACCCTCCCCATCGCTTCCTGACATCAGAAACACCAAAACAGGAAACCAAAAGTGAAGGTTATCCCTACAAAACTACTAAGCAGTGGTGCCTCTCAACACAGCAAAAGTAAGCTTCTTGCAAAGCTCTTCCCTCTAATACATGGATAAATCACCTGCATACAAATATTCACCAACACTTGTGGAAATTGTTAGTAATAAACTCCTATCACTATGTTGGTTATTTATTTCATATGTTTTATGCAGGCAATTGACAATCGGATTTGGCATTTAAGGACCATCAATAAGGACGTGGCCAATGTCACTCTTCTCCAAGCTTCGACTGCACAGGATATAGCCACAGTCACACCAATGGTGTAGGACGGAGGGTCTGAGTCACCAGTGAATCTCACATACTTTGAGTAGCTTGACACTCAGGTAACAGGGACTCTGGTAGAGCAGTAGGATTCGGCACAGGAGCAGCCTGGAGCAGAGCCCGCAAAGGACGACGTTGCACCACCACCTCCTTAGACCTCGAACGCTTAGTTGTTTTTCCTTCTCTTTTTGGTGCTTATTGCCAAAGGGGGAGAAGATATATAGTGGGAGTGTGATCCTGTGATGATCGAGAGATAGTAGCTTGTATCTAGGGGGAGTATATGTGGTGTACATTGGTTTTGGGAGTTAGATACATTTGGATCTTATTTTGATGGATTTATTCGAGGTGTTCATGAATTTTGATGAGTCACATTTCTCATTTTGTGTTTGACTCGAGCGCTTAGTTGTTTTTACTTCTCTTTGTCTTTCATTATTTATCTTGTATGCATATGTATGTATTCATGATGATGATGGCTTGTTGTTAATTCCTTGCATGTTTCATGATATCCTGTTGGATATTATCATTCATGTCTTACTTGCTTATCTTTATGCTTTACTTAATATCCTCACATGACATGCATGCATATCATCTAGAGTGTGCTTTGTTCTCTTTATCCTTCTAGCTCTTGATGATGCTTGATTGAGTAGGACCTTATTTGTTCATTGCTTATGCTTTTAAGGTTCCTATCGATCATAGTGTAGCTCTTTTAGCCTTGATATTTTATGATAAGTAGTGGTTGTCATCAATCACCAAAAAGGGGGAGATTGTAAGCTTCATGACTATTAATGATTGGATCCTCGAGATATGAATATTTTGGTGATTAATAACAATTATAAAATTGTGGGCTAATATCTACACGAGTATTGTCTATGCAGATATCATCTCCAAACTCTACTACAAATCTTATTGATGATGATGGTTGCCTTAGCGATGGATGACAATGACCACAAGCATGGAGGCTTGATGAGCTTGATGGAGTCCATGGGTTGATGGAGGTGGATCAAGGCTAAGGAGAAGCTATGGAGCAAGTGTTTGGACCACTTGTCTAGTTGTTTGGGCTTTGAGTCCATAGGAAAAACTGGACTATCAAGGAGGTCTAGATCATGTCTCTTAGGTCATGCTAGTCGGTGATGTGTGTGGATGCTCAGTGAAATCATAGGCACTAGAGGACAGTGGAGAAGTCAAGGAGCTGTTCGGAGAAGCCAGAAAACAAAGTCAAGTAAGGACGAGGAGTTTTAGCTTCTAGACGCATCGACCGGATAAAGGGGCCAGTGGAGACCGGACTATACAATCACTAGGAGATCAGAGAGGAGTATGCGAGGAATCTATCAAGTCTAGAGTATCCTAGAGACCGGACCGTACGGTAAGGAGGGTTGAGGCGCGGGACAGAGAGGAAGCATTCTGGAGCTCTCTAGAATCATAGGACACAGAGGGACCGGATGGTCTGATCTACTGACCGGACGGTCCGGTCAATGCAGGTGATCAACTGGGCAGGGAGCCAACAGCTTTGGAGGAGCCGATCTGTGGAGACCCGACGGTGTAGTCATTAGGCCCAGAAAGCTGATTTCATTGAGCAACGGCTAGTTTGAGGTTGGAAGCCTATATCACTTCATTGCTGGGGTCTTGGAGACCTCTCTTGGCCAGTGGAATACCTTGGAGCATTTGGTAAGAGCCAAGAGGAAAAGAGAAGAGCACTAGGAGAGGATGTTGAATATCTTGAGAGTGCTAGTGAGAGTAACTTGAGCATCCATCCAAATCAAAGACTAGGGTATCCTTAGGGTGTGATCTAGATTGTTACTCTTGATCTATGGTGAGACCTAGACCGGTTAGATGTCGTTGATCGAGACTATCGTGATCGGTTGTGAAGGCCGTCACATATTTGTACCCGGTTTGATCCCGATAGTGAAAGGGGCATCGCTAGGGAGCGCCCCTATCGGCTCGGGGAGTCCGGCAAGTTCTTGAGGGAGGTGAGCTTGTGCCTTGGTGGCAGAGGTGACGCCACCGTGTCTTCACTCCTGGAGTGGTTGCGGCCTTGTGTGCGAGAACTCGACTTGATGGCAGGAGGGACCGGTACTCCGGCGGGAGTGGTCCAACGAGGAGTAGGGGAAGGCGCCATCCCTCCGAGACCTCGGGAAAAAATTATGAGCATTTCTTGACCCCTCTTTACTATTGCGCAATTGTGTGCTCTAAAAACTAGGTTGACTTGTGGCTTACATAAGTTAGTGTGTTTAGCTTCTGCATTTGTACTCATCATGAACACTAGCATGTGTAGGGTCTTGGCCTACTGGAATTGCTGAGGTTGCAACGATTGCTTTGATCTAGTGGTGTAAAATTGAAGTATTCGAATTTTTGGTCGGCTTACCGATTCACCCGCCCCCCTCTCGGTACGGCTTCGGTCCTTACAGCCAACCTATGGGACAAACATGATATTTGTTTGTCTTCAAATATCCTGTTTGTCTTCCTCATGCTCTTTATAAAATTCAGTACTCAGGTAGTGCTAAACTTAAATATAGCAACCCTGTCTCAACATTAAAAAAATATTTGGAAGGAGTATTCTAAACTGACAACTTGTCGGGGGCAAAGACCAGCGGTGCCACATGGCGTTGATTAGGCTCAATTAGCCGCGCAGCCACATGACTTAAACCAATGAGCCCATTTAAGACGTGGCTGACACGGTATCGGTCGCACTCCATGAAGGGGGGCCCACATGCCGACTGTATCCCGGGGGTGATGCCGGGACCCTCCCGTCTTGCTCGACCCACCGAGGGTCGAGAATCGCTCTCGCCTCGCACGACCCACCGGGGGTCGAGAACTGCCTCCATGCCGCTTGACCCACCAAGGGTTGAGACATCGTTGGCCTTAATCAACCCACTAAGGGCCGAGGTCATCTCGCCTTGTTCGACTTCGGCGAAGGACGAGTGGGCCAGCCTTGCTCCCCGTCCAAGTTGGGTGCAATAAGGATAAGGACGTCTGTTCCGTCCTTGCAACCACTGTGACTGCACGGGCAGACATAGAGCCACTGAACAGCTTCTCCTGCCAACTCCCGTCAGTAGGCCCTACCCTTACGATGGGACAGCCCTACGAATCACTGACGGCGCGGGAGTGGCGGAGAGAAGAAAGTCAATTGCACCGGTAAGATAAGATAGGCTCCTACTCGAAACAGGACGAAACCAAATGCAAACCGACGAATCAACCCTTGAGTGGAGGGTCGAGTGGGGCGAGAGTCAACAACTACCATCCACCCTGCCTTTAATGTCATACCAGGCATGCGTCCACAGTATCAAGGGGGTAAGAACCCCCTGCAAACCTACTCCCACCGTCATCCCCTCATCGATGGGACGGGACCTGACTTTACAAGGCGTACCCAGCTGCATTGCTAAAACCATGACCCGATGAGACCCTCAACAGTGGCGGTAAAGGACGGCTTGATGGATGGCAGCGATCAGACCATGCTTAAACGTCATGATGCCTCCCACACCGCACCCCCCTATTCAACAAAACACATCTTCTACAGGAATGCGGTGACTCGACCCATCGACGGATTAAGGGGGCACACCTCTACACAGTGCCAACTGACATAGGACCAGGACAGCGTGACCCGTGAAGACCGGAGATCGCACCACCGACCGGCGCCATTTCTACTCCGACACAACATTGCCGAGAACACACATTTAGTTCCAATTTTCTCTCTCACTGTAACATGGGCCCGACCCCTTGAAGTATAAAAGGGGAGGCCCTACTTCTCCCTCAAAAAAAACACAACACTTCACTCCATACATCGCCACACACACACACACACACACACACACACACACACTCACCAAGACTTGGAGAACTCTCGTCCCTCACCAACACTGTACACCCTGGTGCAAGTAACATGAGCTGCTACTCTAACTGGACATAGGGGAATACCCCAAACCAGTATAATCCTTGTGTCCTTTTGCATAGCCATCAACGAGCCTAAGCATGCCACCCCTGAAAAAATTCTACTAGCCGCTGATCGAAACACCGACAGTTGGCACGCCAGGAAGGGGATTTGCGTGCTTCGACCAACGACCGCTCTTCGGTTTGGATGGCTAGTTTCTCCACCATCTGGGCTTCCACCAGCGTGTTCTTCGGGAGCCTAGAGTTCATCTCCATGGCTGAGCGGACGCTGGTGCGCGTTAGCTCATCGGCGCCTCAGCCGCCGCCAGTCCCTATGCCTGCCACCGAGGCACTGCGCCAGTGGTGGCCGGAGGATATGGGTCACATACTGGACTTCATGATCTCAGCGGACAGGACACTAAACCTCGTCAATGAGTCACTCCAGGACCCTATCTCGTCAGCCACAGCCGTCGGCACCGAGGCGATGCGGACCGTTCGACTGGGGGCCACGAGACCAAGTTATGCATGTTTTAGCCCTTGACTTGTTGATCCATAGGGTCGGAGTTATGCATTCTCTAGTACTTGAGTCTAGAGTTAAGTGTACTCTTATTCTAGACTTGTTGGTCCGAAGGGCCAACGTTCCATGGGAATCAAGAGTATTATTTAGCAATGTAAGCATGGTGCTTAGGTTGGTAAATATCTTTGAGTGCTTAGTTGCCCCATGAACAGGAATAAGTGTGGCGGTAAGGACTTAATTTCCTTTTGTCACGTGTCCTAGTATAGTATTGCCAGAAGGTGGTGACAGCCCCACTATGCTTATTAATCCTCCCTGTCTCGGCTTGGCATAGGACTGAGGCTTGTATGTGTTGCATGTATCTAACCTATTGACAGGAGTATAGAAGTGCCTAGGGACCCAGCTTAACTCTTCCTAACCCACTTAACCTAGACTTTGGACTAATGTTAGATTGGATTGTTCTGTGTGTCACTACCCCTATCTTTATTATCCTTACCCCTATCCGTGACTTTGGTATATTATTAGTTATATGGTTATGAACATGCTATCTCTTGACCGCCGCTTTCCCTTGGGAGAACTATAAATAACAGCCATTGGAGTAATCTAGTAGTGAAATGCTATAACGGGATGTCTGTGCGCTTGCAGATTTAACTTGCCCACACTAACCATTTGTTGAGTTCTACCAACAAGTAGGTCTGGCGTGATGAGGACATCACCCTTATGGATACACCCAGCACTCCGCCAACCAAAATACAAGTTCATGCGCGACAACTGAATTTACGGGTGAGCTTGTTCCTATTGATTCCTTTATGTGATTTTGAGAATAGATTGCTACCTAATGAATTAATTATTGTTAGAAACCATGGAGATGATCATGAGATAGCTGCGGAGGTGATTGGAGACGTGATGGGCCAGCAAGGACGTCCAAGCCAAGGTGGAGGCCCAATCAAAACCGACTTCAAGTCTGTTTCGGAGCCCAGGACCAGTCTGCACTAAAACGGATGCCCAGGACGCATACGGACTCGGATTTGGATGTTCTATATATGCCTGGAAAGATAACGAAAAGCCCTTTCCAACCCAACTGGTCCCATATCAAAATTCGTTCCGAGTCCATATCAAAATTTTGGAAAGGGCTTTTCGTTATCTTTCCAGGCATATATAGAACATCCAAATCCGAGTCCGTATGCGTCCTGGGCATCCGTTTTAGTGCAGACTGGTCCTGGGCTCCGAAACAGACTTGAAGTCGGTTTTGATTGGGCCTCCACCTTGGCTTGGACGTCCTTGCTGGCCTATCACGTCTCCAATCACCTCCGCAGCTATCTCATGATCATCTCCATGGTTTCTAACAATAATTAATTCATTAGGTAGCAATCTATTCTCAAAATCACATAAAGGAATCATTAGGAACAAGCTCACCCGTAAATTCAGTTGTCGCGCATGAACTTGTATTTTGGTTGGTGGAGTGCTGGGTGTATCCATAAGGGTGATGTCCTCATCATGGCGCCTAGCCCAGTGAAGGTACATCTAGGCCCCTAATTTTATTTTGGTGACTGGCGCCAATACAATTAAGAATGGACTAATCTTTTAATGAGCATGTGTATAGATTATGGTATAAAGTTTGGTGATTAAATACATAGAAACAGAAAGGAAGAAAAGAACATGGCAAAGTGCTTCAAGTGGAAATTCAAAATATGCTCAAGAATAAAGTTCATAGTATTTTATTTTAATTCTTGAGTATAGGAAAAGCCGTACTATTAAGAGGGACACAAAAGTGTGAAGCGGAGGTGAACTAATTGAAAAATTCCCATCTCTAGGCCATACAAAAATTTCCAGGGCAAAATCATCGGACTTGTCCGACCCATCGGACAAGTCCATTGGACTCTAGTACCTCTGTCACTCTGGGTCGTCGGACATGTTCGACGGTCATCGAACAAGTCCGATGACCAGAGGAAAGTCTGACGCATCGGACACTTTCATCGGAGTACAGTTCCTCTGCCACCCTTCTTCATCGGACTTGTCCGATGGCCATCGGACTTGTCCGATGAACAAGACTTGTCCGAGCCATCGGACAAGTCTATCGGATTCCAGTTCCTCTACGACCCCTGTGTCGTCGGACATGTCTGATGGCCATCGGACTTGTCCGATGGCCAACTTATCCGAGGCATCGTGCAAGCTTGTCGGACTCTAGTTTCTGCGCCACCTTGATTCATCGGACATGTCCGATGACCATCGGACTTGTCCGACACAGATCGCAGAAATTGGATCCTCAACGACTCTTTTCCCATTGGGCTATAAATAGAACACCTCTTCGCCCAGTGGCTGGTGGGTCACTCATTTCCACTCAAAAACACTCCCAAGCTCACTTTGCTCTCTCCAACTCTCCTCCATTGATTCCAATCTTGATTTGAGAAGGGATTGAGAGAAGATTGAAGTGCTCCATCGACTCCAAGCTTTCATCCTCTTGAGCACTTGGTTCATCCTCATCGCCGACAACTTTTGTGTTTGTTACTCTTGGGGATTCTTCCCTTAGACGGTTAGAGGTGCCTGTAGAGCTCCCAACTTGTGTGGTGACGCCTCGGGAAGTTTGTATTGACCCCTCCTCTATGGAGTTTCTAGTGGAAAACCAAGTTTGATCTTTGTGGTCACTTGGAGAGGTTAGGGTTGAAAGAAACCCGGTCCTTTATGGATCCCTCAACGGAGACGTAGGCTCCTTTGTGGAGCTGAACTTCGGTGAACAAATCTTGTGTCTTGCTTGTACTTTCAATCACTTGTGTCTTATTTACTTGTTCTTGCTCATAAACTTGCTAGTTAGGGTTTGCTTCGTATTTCTTAGATTAACTTGTGTGGGTTGCCTGGTAGTTGCTCTCCTTATTTTTACAGTACCCCCTTGCTTATTTTCATCTACTCCTAGCTTGCCCTACACTAGTTTTAGCATTTACTCGGTCGATCTACTTTTCTACCTTGTGCCATCGGACAAGTAATCGGACTTTCCCTACAATCGTCGGACAAGTCCGACACTACGCATTTGACTTTTATTATTAAGTGAATTCCAGGGATAATTGCCTATTCACCCCCCCCCCCCCCTCTAGGCACTTTCACCCAGGTCTATTTATTTGGTGTGACTTAGTAGATGTCAACAAGCATTTCAGGCGCTATTGCCGGGGAAAGTAATATTTCTAGTGTGACGTTAAGAAATGTCAACAGCAGTGTCATGGGGTCGCAACAACCCACGGTACAGCAAACGCCCGGCTGGGGGCACGCCCAAGAAATCCTCATTCCACGACCGGGTCAGACCCAACCTGAAAGGACCGAGTGACCAAGAGGAGGAGAGGGGTGAATCGGGAACTCGCACTATGTACCAAATTTGCCAATTCCTAAAACCGAACACTCAAACAACTCCTATCAGAATTCTAGTGGTGATCACACTAGCAAGATAATAGTCCTATGAAAGGAATAACAACCTATGCATACTAGTGGAACACACACAAGACAATACAACTCCTATGCAAGCTAGTGATAAAGACACGCGGAAGCAAACAACAAGCTAGCAAAGGAGTCTACTCATGCAATGCTACAAGATAAGGAACTAGAACACACAAGCATGAGTAGCACAAAACATACATGGGTGAGTAATCAAGCCAATGCAACTCCTACACATGCTAGTGGTCAAATGCAGAAACTAAAGCACAATAATCAAGCAAGAAGCCTATTCATGCAATTCTACAAGATAATCAACTAGAGCAAGGTAAGTACATAAACATGAATAGCACGGTATGAAAGTTCGGAAAGTAATGCATCAAAGCAAGGAGTAGAATAAGAGATGGCTCATGATTTTTTTTCCGAGGTCTCAGAAGGATGGCGCCTTCCCCTACTCCTTGTTGGACCACTCCCGTCGGAGTTCCGTTCCCTCCCGCCACTAATGTGGAGTTCTCGCCAATGAGCCTGCAATCACTCCTAGAGTGAAGACACGGTGCGCATCACCACTTCCACCAAGGTACAAGCTCGCCTCCCTCGAGAACTTGCCAGACTCCCCAAGCCGACACGGATGCTCACTATTGATTTCCCTTTTACCGACGGGCTCAAACCGCGTACAAACGTGCGACAGCCTTCACAACCGATCACGATAGGCTCGATCACCGACATCTAACCGGTCTAGTTCTCACCATAGACCAAGAGTAACAACCTAGATCACACCCTCAAGAACACCCTAGCCTTAGTTGTGCATCAATGCTCAAGTTACTCTCACTAGCACTCTCAAGATATGCAATATCTCCTCTTAGTGCTCTCCTCTTTTCCTCTTGGCTCTTACCAAATGCTCCAAGCAATTCTACTGGCCAAGAGAGGTCTCCAAGACCCCAGCAACAAAGTAATATAGGCTTCCAACCTCCAACTAGTCGTTGCTCCATGAAATCATCCTTCTGGACACCATTGACCAGACTGTTCGGTCACTCCAGACCGGACCGTCCGGTCTCTTCTAGAACGGCTCTCGGAGCCGTTGGCTTTCACTATCCCTGGCGATTTCCTGTACTGACTGGACCGTCCGGTCAATTTCTCTCTCCACTACAAAAAATTTCCAGAGCTTTCTTCCTCTCTGCCCTGTGCACAACTGTACAGACCGGACTATCTGGTCTCTACAACTTCCAACACAGGCAGATTCCTCGTTGAGTCTTCTCTCTTGAATTCCTGTTCTCCTAGTGATCGTACAGTCCAGTCTCCACTGACCCCTCTGTCTGGTTACTCTGTCTAGAAGCTGAAACTTCTCGTCCTAGCTTGACTTCATTTCCCGGCTTCCCCGAACAGCTCCTTGTCTTCTCCACTATCACCTAGTGCTTGTGATTTCACTGAGCATCCATGCACATCATCGACTTGACATGACCTAAGAGAAATGACCTAGACCCCCTTGATGGTCCGTTTTTTTCTATGGACCCAAAGCCCTAAAAACTAGACAAGTGTTCCCAACACTTGCTCCATAGCTTGTCCTTAGCCTTGATCCATCTTCATCAACCCTTGGTCTCCATCAAGCTCATCAAGCCTCCATACTTGGGGTCATTGTCATCAATCGCCAAGACCACCATCAACGATCATCATAATGTAGAAAAAAGTTTTCTACATGAACAACACTCATATAGACATTAGTCATATTTCATGTTTGTCATTCATCACCGAAAAATCATACCTCGGGGTGACCTCAATGGTCATGATCCTTACACAACCGCGACGCGCACTTCACCCTTAAAGTCCATCGGCTTGAGAAGGAGTGGTTAAATAGGGATAGGGGTCGCCAGCCACGTCGTGGAGGGTGATACGATGACACTGATGAGGAAAGGAGAAGAAGCCCAAGCCCACTGAGGCCGCGGGTCCTCAGCTCCCGTATTCGCAGCGCTGAATTCCCCCAGCGCTTTCGGGCACCCGTGACCGTCACCAAGTATGCGGGCGAGACGGATCCTGGGCTCTGGCTCGAGGATTACCGACTCACATGCCAAGCAGGGGGGGGGGGGAGATTGACAACCTCGCGATCATTCGCAACCTGCCACTGTACCTCGCCGACTCGGCTCGAGCCTGGCTCTAGCACCTCCCCGAGGGCCAGATATATAACTGGGTCGACCTGAGGGACATCTTTGTCAGAAACTTCCAGGGGACTTATGTCCGACTGGGTAACCCCTAGGACCTCAAAATCTGTCGGCAGAAGGCCAGCAAGTCCATCCGGGACTACATCCGGCGCTTCAGTAAGAAGTGCAATGAGTTGCCCAACGTGGGCGACGCAGACATTGTCGAAGCATTCATCTCCAACATGACGTCGGAGCAGCTCATTCACGAGCTGGATCGCAAGGGCCTATGCACAACTCGTGAGCTCTTTGACATTGCCACAAGCTTTGCCTCCGATGAATAGTGTGTGGGAGTGGTCCTCAACCGCACTCCAAAGAAGAAGAAGAACACGTCGTGGACCGGGCATGACCCCGTCGTGGCCATCGCCGAGCGCAAGGCACCAAGTCCCACAACCAGGGAGGCGCCAAACCATTTTGTGAAGAAATGGAATAGCCCATTCCCTAACCATTGCTTCCCCATCAAGCACCTCCTCAAGGACTGCTCCATGATGAAGAAATTCATTAGAGAGGAGGGGAAAAAGGGGGAGCTAGAAAGCGTCGGATCCGAAGTCGCAGAACCCCACCAATGACAATGACGAGCAAGGGGGACCGGTGTTCCCCAACACCAAGGCGTGCCACATGATCTTCACAACCCCCGAGGCCCACAAAAGTCGACGCATGTCCAAGGTTGAGTGTCGTGAAGTCTTTGCGGTCGAGCCTACGACACCGTCTTTCCTCAAGTGGTCTGATCTGCCAATAACTTTCGATCGTTCTGATCACCCAGTGCATGTGCCATGACTGGGCCGATATCCTCTCATGGTCGACCCCATCGTCGCCGAGGTGCGTCTTATGAAAGTGATGATGGACGGAGGCAGCTGCCTCAACATCCTGTATGCTGACACCCTCGACCTCCTAGGGATCGATCGGTCGCATCTTTACCTTCGAGGTGGTCAACTTCCCGGGTGCGTATCACGCCATATTTGGGCGCCCGTGCTATGCCAAGTTCATGGCGGTCTTGAACTATACATACCTGAAACTGAAGATGCCCGGGCCGAGAGGGGTCATCACCGTGGGCGCGTCGCTCTAGCGCGGTTATTAGTGTGACATGGAGAGCGGCGACCTCGCCGCCGCCTCAGTCGCGCGTGCAAAGAGCTTGCAGCTATCCGCGAGTGCATCATCGAGGGAACCCCTAAGGCGAGCCACAAGAACGTTGTGGTCAATCCAATGGAGGACACCAAATAAGTGCAGATCGACCTTGAGGGCGACAAGGAGAAGACCGTGAGAGTGGGTACGTCCCTCACCCACAAATAGGAAGGCGAGTTCAAAAGCACTCGCACCATATCGTGGGCCTAGCTGGTGCTCAAGTACTGGCCATTGCCAAGTCACATATCCCAGATATTAAATTAGATGTAATCGCGAAAGATTTCTATGAGGACCTTTCCGATGAACAATGTAAGCCCTGGTGACTGAGGCCTAGGGTACAATGAATGCACTAATTGACCAGATAGAACTAGACCCATTACCAGTCGTGTAATAGGTGTTTTAGGCCTAATGAACTTATGGTCCATTATCAGTAATGTAATGAACTCTTGTATCGTACTGACTTGATATGTTTTGTATGAAATCATGCTAAATACTCATAACCAACACATATCAAGCGTTAGTACTCTGATCAACTTCCTCAATGATCGACATGAACCATTAGAGACTAAGAAACTCACTCGGTCAAGCATTCACCAATAAAGAAAGCTGATAAATCAAATAGAGTTTGATCCATTGCCAGACGCATAATGGATATTTTGATCATATTGCTTTGATATGTATTGTATGAACTCGTGCTAAACACTCACAACCGATACACATTGCATGACAATACTCTAATCAACTCCCTCGGTAACCAACATGAACCATGGAGATTAAGAACTCATGCGGTCAAGCATGTGCAAATCAAGGAAGCCGACTCAGTCCTCAACAAACGATATGAACCCTAGAGACTAAGAACTCACTTGGTCAAGCGTGTGCGAGTTGGGGTAAATACCGAGAACCAAAATTTGAATCATGACTTTTCTGAGTAAAAGATCAACTGAACGAATTATAGATCTATTAACAAATTGTCATGAGTGCATAATGTACATTTATTGATGAAATTACTCAACATAATGTATACTTATGACATGGTATGAAGTAAGCTACTAAAAAATAGAAAGCTAAGCGTGAAAGCGATGTAGCTAGGCTATGTTCCAAGAGCTTGGAATGGTTGTCCCGTCCTCATGCATCAATCAATAAGCGCCCGGTTGAGTGACCTCCTTGACAATGAAAGGTCCCTCACAGGAGGCCAACAACTTGTGCTTGCCTACTGTAGATTATACTAGCCGTAACACCAAATCTCCAATGGCAAAGCCTCTTCCTCTGACTTTTTGTCGTGATAACGTCTAAGACTTTGCTGATATTTGGCGGAACGCGGCAAGCACTACAACAAAATATCTTCTAGGCATGGTTGTATTGCTATGTTTTTATAAACGTCTCCACATTAATAACTAGAGACACTTTTCAATACCTATGTCATATAAACATATTCATGAAAACGTATCAACAAACATATGTATGATTTATAGCATCTCAAGGAAACGTCTTGTTTGTTGGTAGACACGTTTTCAAAAAGCATATCAACCAAGCTCTGACACGGTACGTGCGGAGACGCCTCGGACGCGAATTATGAAAACGTATCTATATTTTGATAAAGGCGGAATAAACGTATCCAAACCCAAAATAAAGTGTATCTATAGGGGGTGTTTTCTAGTAGTGAAGTTTGCATCCCTTTTTTCTTCTAGCAGGATGAGGTCATCACGCTTGCTATTGTTTAATGTTTCTTCATCGTAAGCTAACACTCGAGGAGAGTTAAAAAGTACTTCAGTTGGAAGAACTGCTTCAAAGCCATAAACCAACAAAAACGAAGAATGGCCCATAGCCCGACTCACGTTGGTGCAGAGCCCCCACAATGCCGACGACAACTCTTGGACCCACCACCGAGCATACTTTTCTAGTCTGTCAAATATACGAGGCTTCATGCCGGATAATAATAGTCCATTAGCTCGCTCGACCTACCCATTGCTCTGCGGATGAGCAGCAGAGGCATAGCCGATCTTGAAGCCAATCTTATCTGCGAAGTCCCTGGACCCCTGAGAAGTGAACTGGCTGCCATTGTCTGTGATGATTTTTTGGTAGGGGGGGGGGTGGGGGGCACCGAATCGAGTGACTATGTCGGTCATGAACTCTATGACTTTCTTTGCTGTGATTTTTTCGACTGGTTTCGCCTCAATCCATTTAGAGAATTTGTCTACCGCAACATATAAGTGAGTGAACCCTCCTTGAGCCTTTTGGAAGGGACCAACAGTGTCCAATCCCCATACTAACACTCGGATCTTGAATCATGCCTTAGCTAATTTTCCTTCTTTTCCGGTGCCGCCTAAAGGTACACACGATTCCATTTGTCATATTGGATTCCGTCATGCCATGGTAATACTAACATTTGATGTTGCTAATTCAGTTTTATAGGAAAATATTATCTTTTCGACTCTGGTTATCCAAACCGAATTGGATATCTTGCCCCACTCAAAGGAAGCACATATCATATACCGGAATTTCGGGCTCGGTCTGGACGTCCTCTACAAGGGAAGTACGAGATGTTCAATTTCTTGCATTCATCCCTTAGAAATGTCATTGAACGGGCTTTTGGAGTCTTGAAGCAGAAGTGACGTATTTTGAAGGGCATACCAAATTTTCCTATTCGTACTCAGAAACATATCATTCTAGCTTGTATGGCATTGCATAACTTTATTCGTGATAACAACTTGAAAGATAAGTTGTTCGATAGATGTGATGCAGATGAGGAGTACCTACCACGTGCCTCACGTGGTGCAGCACATATGCAAGGAGATGAGAATGCAGATGGGGAGACCGAGGATACCATAAATACCATTCCTAGTAGGATAGCTGATGCTTTGGTTAGTGTGATAGGAAGATAATTATGTTGTTGGAGGCTATTACTATGAACAATGCTATCATTGTACTAATATGGATCAAAATGTTATGGATGCAAGACTATAAAATATTTAAGATTCTCTGTCAAAAATGATCATTTACTTGTTAATATTTGAATAGAACATTGCATTAGGATCAATTTCCATATAAATTGTTCCTCAAACATTCAGGGAGCGTTACAGTCATTTTCACAGCCACAACCCGTTTTCTCACAAACACAGTCATTTCAACCAAACGGCTTTCAGTTTTTTTATAGATAAAATCTTACAACAGTTTTTTCTACAGCCACAGCATAACCAAACACACCCTAAGACATGTAGTAAGCCAAAAAAATCAATTTCCTGTAAAACAATATAATGAAAAATTTTACAGTTTTTTTTATCTTGATCAATTATAGGACGTTCTTTGCCAAACAGAGCATGAGCCATGCGGGTCCTTGTCAGATTCACGGGCATATGTCGATCACTTGGTTCAGCAGGAATATGGTTGTACAATCTGATGATCCCACAAAGCCTCACTCGAGATCTTTTCCTTGGCCTGCAACATCTTTCTCCTCCCATTTCCACTTGCAAATAATACAAATTGAACTAATTAATAGCAGAATTATTTTATCCGTTAGTACTCCTAGGATAATTCATTCCCACAAGCTACCGTGTATCAAAAAGTTAGGCTTCTTGACTTAATTTGCTTTGTCTTCTGGACCTACGACCAAGTACTTTGTTTAGTATACTATACTACGTTACTTATTGTACCCGCAGCTCGTGGGGATAGATATGGCAGCAGCAAGTGAAGGTTTCTTGCCCACCACTTCCACGCCCTTGACCCGGGACGCCCAACAACCGCCATTGGACATTGGCAATTCCCACACATTTGCCCAACCACACATGCACATGGTGGTGGTGGTGGAGGATCTCCTCTAGCCTTTTGCAGCAGCATCCAATCCCCAACCAACCAAAACCAACCACCTCCCCCCGGGCGGCCCTCTTCTACCAAAACAGACCAGGCTAACCCAGACTTGCAAACAAGCACCACTTCTTGTTGGAGAACACAACACAAGACAAACGCACGCAAAAAGACCGACCGGCCGATCACCACCGACTGCCCAGGAGGACGATGAAGAGGGAAGGATGGCAGCACGGCAACGTCAAGGTCAGCCGCAACAAGCTGCTCCGGATCGCCGCCGCCGCCGACGGCGCGGATGCCGCCGCGGCGCTCGAGAAGGCGGCAGCGACGGTCGCGAAGCCGACGAACGCGTCCAAGAGCACGGGCAAGTGCCGGCGGCCGCGGTGCGCCGGGTGCCACCACCACCCGGTGACCAAGGCCCGGGACAAGGCCAAGGGCGCCCACAAGCTGCGCGCCTGCGACGTCGCGCTCAACCACCGCCTCGTGTCCTGGCGCGTCGTCGACGGCGGCGGCGCCGAGGGGATACGAGATTACAAGGGCGCCTCGGCGTCCGCCGTGCTGGCCTACCTGGCCGGCAGCGGGCTCAGCTGGCATGAGGACGACGACGACGCCGTCGCCCTGGAGGCCGCCGCGCCGCGCGGCGCGGGGATCTCTGACCTGTACGACCTCATCGTCGGCCGTCACGCCGCGGCAAGCGACGGCAAGGAAATTTACCTGGCGCGTCCCACTGACATAGAGGTAGAAGAAGACACCGACGCAATCGAAGAGCAGAACCAGGATGGAGATGACGACAAGGAAGAGGTGGAAGAGGAGGGATTCTGCATGGTCGGCATCACTATCGCGCTGGAATTCTCCGATGGGGAAGAGGACTGGATCGTGGTGGAGGAGATCTGATCCGATCTCACCCATTTGGTAATTGCCATAATGCAAATAAAACCTGCAAGATAGGCCATCCATTCCTCTGGGCTCTGGGTATGCATTGATCATGTCCTGTGTCTCTCCGAACTGCTTGTGATGTGTATATATTACTGCTCTGTTCATTGTTTCCTTGTGCATAGTGACTGTTAATCTGATTGTGGTCATGGATTATGCATGATTCAAACCTGAAATTTATCATTTGTTGAATAAAATGGAGAAGTGGATTCTTCTTCAGTTCATGCTGGTTCTGCTAATTGAATTGTAAAGCTGCAGCTGCAGATATGCTTGAACGCTGATCTAATGATTTCCCAATGTCCACCGATCTTTGTAAAACGGATTCTCCTTCACTTCCCAATGATTCTGCTAATTGAATTGTAAAAAAGTGGAGCAGAGATGCCTGAATGCTTATCTAATGATCTCCCAATGTTTTTTTTTTTTGGAAGGATCATCTCCCACTGTTCTTGCTTCTACGCCTTTTTCTTCTTTGTTCGATTTCCTTCTAGAAATGCACTGTTCTCGAGTCAGATCAACTTTTGATTCACAAAACTGGACCAAATTGACATTTTAACATTTGCTCTTTAGTTTGAATCTGTAACACACGTCAATTAGTCGCCTTGGGAAATGTTCTGCCTGGTAACGTAGGGACCCTACTGTTTGGTGGCCTATATAGTTCTGGGTTGTTGTGGTGTCTTGGCTCTCTATAGTACCCTTTTTGCATTCCAAAGTTTTCTTCCGTGCAAGATTCCATCACTTTTCGCGTGTGAGTGTTTTCTTTAAACTGCAAGGTCCCGTAATGCTTTTCACTTTACGTCAGAAGTATATTATCTGTATATGTTCAGCAAATTATATCAAAGATGCATGGCCATTATCATCCCATCATTTGATGGCTGTGGTTCAACGGTTCTAATGTTACACATCTTTTTAATGAATATGATGGCCCAAACAATGAAAATATTTTGTATTAAAGGAGCTGTTAGACATCACATCATGAATGATAAAGACATACAACCCCGAGATATGACATATTAATTAATGAGAGAGGCTACCTAGCCCAAATACATTATATAATATTCTGCAATGAAAGAAAATGTCTATTATTACAGAAAATAGGTTTTTAAAATGCATATTGAGTTTCACACGGTTTTCTAGCTTAAGAAATCATGTTTTGTCCTCTCTCGTTTTTAACTCGTGCTATAAAAGAAAATCCTATCCAGCACTTAATAAATGTGCATGATCTCCAACGGAGGCTCTTAAATAAACTCTCCTACTCCTACTATTGAGAACTTACTCTCATATTTCACACTCAACTCCAACACTACTACTCAACTTGAACCTCCTATTTTCATCATGGGATTTTTGCCTACAGAACATTAAAAAAAAGGTGTATTTGTCTCTAGGACATTGCATCGGCTGACTTTGTCCTAGAGACAATCCTGTAGACAAAAATCTCTTTTTATCAAACTAGTGGGACCCATCGGTCAGTAGAGAAGAAAACCAATCTAGATCAAACAATACAAAGCTAGCGCTGCCCCTCTCTCTCCCCCCCCCCCCCCCCCCCCCCCTCCCGTCACTGCTCGCCGCGCCCTATGCCCAATCAGTTATCCTTAGATCCCAATCCAATCTCCAAACCAGTGATAAATAGACGGTCCCTCCCCCGTCTCCGTCTACTTCTCGTCATCCGAGGTTGAGCACTCCCACCGCCGCCTATGCCTCATCCACACCTTTGCTACCGCACCTTGATCGGAGAAGCAACAAAAGACCCAACAACCAACAACAACGTCAGAGAGGTCAGGCAGGTTGGGAAGCCCGCAAATGGCCTGGCCCATGGCACGTCAGCCTCCCATGACTCGCGGCTCGCCGACCTGCTCAATGTTATCTTGACGGGCAAGGGGCAGTCAGTGCGGCAGCACTCGATGTTGCCGAAGGACAAGCCGTTGATCGCGTAGCCTAGCAAGATGTCGTCGCCACCGAGCCAGAGTCATCAGAGCAGAACCGTGTGGTTTCTCGACATTGACGGCGAGGTGGCCGCGGTGTCGAGGCGCCTCCAGATTTTTGTGGAACTAGGTAGATAAGAGAGACAAAAAAATGGCAGGTCCTATCGTTGAGGGCCCTGCTTTTTGCTGAGGGATTGGTGCGCTCATTTGAGAGGGCTAGAAAAATGAGAGGAAGAGTAGGAGATTTGCTAGAATTAGTTTTTGGGTTAAACTCTGAAAAACTTTAGTAGGGGTCTTGTTTGAGAGCCCCACTGGAGATGCTCTAAAGAAATTGTAATTGTAACCCTTTCATTTTGTCCAAATTGAAACATAAGTTTGATGGTACAAAACTATTTCCCATTTGTTCCATAGATAAGAGATATTTGCTCTTAACTTAAAGATATAACCTTATTCAAAATCTGGGTGCTGTGTATGAATATTACGGCAAGTTTTTAATCCAAGATTATTAAATCAAATTTGATAAAAGCATCAAGTGATTTGGGTAGCTGCTTACTGCTTGACACTATATTCCAGATGCATCGAAAGAAAATAAGATAACTATAGGGAAGCATACAATCCAGCTAATTAGGTCTCTTATGGTGGTGAAACATAGCCATTCAGGTTTGAGTCCCTGACTTTGAATGGGTGATCACATTTGTGGGTATTTACTTATTCTTTTAGTGGTGGGTGGCATACTCGTTAACAATGAGGCGCGTCTGGCATCTTATATCAATCTTGAAATATGTTGGGCCAATATATTAGTAGTTTTCATAGGGTTATGATGTGTGTGCACATATATTAATGTACATACGTATATGTTACCATCTCTGTTTGTATTGGTTTTGCAAAAAAAGAAGCTTATATTTGTGAAGTTCCTTGCATTAAAATCAGTTATATAGCTAAAAAAAAAAGCACCTCTTATCAACATGACTTTTGTGTTCCATGCCAACTGTTATATTGGAGTCAATGTTGGAACTACACTAAAGAAATTGGTAGTTGGTAGCTATTAAAATTTCACTATAACACAACGATTTCTTAGCTTGCTTGCATTTTCCAAACACCTCTCAAGATACAAAGAGGTATTATGATTTCAGCAACTAAGGTATTGTTTGATTGGAACATTTTACCGTAGGACCTTTCAATAGAAAGTCAACTTCCCTAATGCATAAGGACCTGCCTAGCGAAAGTGTTGTTTAATTTGGAGAAGCAGTTCATCAAAGACCTGAGGATTATCTTTTTATCTTCTTCTTCCAAATTATAAATCATAGTTACCTATGTTCCAACTCTCACCAACAACTAATCTACCCACTGTAACCATTTGCCCTCCGTCTAAACAAAGGTGTGACACAACGATTTGTGACTCCTTCTCTTTCAGATAGCTAGGCATGGTTAATAAAGTATACAACAGTTCATTTTTGGAACTCGCAATGCCTCACTCAGATTTCAATTGAATGAATGCGAATACTAGATTCAACATTTTGCAATGTCGAATTCAATTTTGTGTGTATATATTTAACATTCTCCCTCAAATATTGAAACAGTAGGGTAAAAATGTTAAAATGATACGCTAGAATGTTGAACGTTAAAAATTTCTAAGTACAAAAAAGTATACAAATATTTACATAGGATCTTATTTGACTGTATTTATAGTTTATGTTTTTTTAAAAAAAAGATTCAAAAACAAAAGTCATCATTCAAAGAGAGAGTACTTTTAAGTTTTATACACCAACAATGTGCGTTGACATATGGCACGATAGCAGCCTTCTTTACCGACATGTTGTTTGCCTGGTCGCTATCCGGTTACCGACATAGCTTTTCTCGCTCCCCGACTGCTGACTAGGGCCTATACAGACTTATGATATGCAGAATCTTTACTTTTTTACATGTTTGGTTGTCTAACCTATATAAAATAACCTCATCGAGTTATGCAAAAGAGATCCCTTAGCCTAGCAAGGGGGAAACGCCCAAATCGGTCGTTTCTAGCAAGCCTGGCTTGCATAAGTTGTTGTTGACCCTTTTGATGGGATCGATCCCCTCACGGCGGAGAGACAGGGCGTGCTCAGGTGATGAAGAGATGGGACGGGTAGAGGCGGACAACATTGGGGGGACAACGAGTCGGGGCGGGCTGAGGCGGACGGTGTTGCGGGGAAGGTGAGCCGAGGTGGGAGGCGGTGCGGGAACGACAAGTCGGGACTGGCGGAGGCGGGTGACACTCCGGAAAGGTGAGTCGGGATGAGCGGCAGTGCGAGAACGGTGAGTCGGGGTGGGCGGAGGCAGGCAACATTACGGGGACGATGAGTCAGGGCGGGAGGCGCTATGGGTACAGTGACCCAGGGAGCACAGACACGAGCGGCGGTGCGGCAATGGTAAGCCTGGGCAGCCGCTTGATCTTGCCAATTGTCCAGAGCACCACTGGCGTTACAGCTCATCGACTTGATGCTCGTAGTCCCTGACATATGAGATGACTACTAACCCGGTCTCATAGTGACTACTGCACAAAGTTGGAAATGTGTCGCCCAATTATTCAAAATTAAGTTATTAGTTTTTGAATTTTTATATTATTAGGTATGTGTTGTAGTTGTTGTCGTAGGTCTTCAGGATTTTGGAATATTGAATTGTGTCTGATCGTTTATGTTTTTATATTTTTGAGAACGTGAAGGGTTGTCATCCGAACATACAAAAAAGGATAGCATATTCCTCCACTGTAACCATTGTTCTCGCCATAGTTGTATCCGGCGTATTTTGCCGACGAGCCCCAACATGCAAGTCTCCTCGTCGTGTTCTTCTTGTAGACCGATGACTAGGTCTGTGAGGTGAAGGTACCCAAACCTTTTTCTTTCTCTCAAATGCTCTGATTCGCTCCCAGGTTGTCGCAGTACATCGGCAGAACACATGCTGCATCGTCGACATGCTACGGCTTTCTCCACTGCCTAAGAGTTTCTCAAACGGTCGCGCCACGTTTCTCCGATATTTTTGTATCTTTTTGGAATTTTTATGTGGTCGAAAACACAGCCGATGGACATCTCCAGCGGGTAGCCATGGCGCGCCGCTGAGTTTCGCCGTGGTCGTGAGTTCCGACGGAAAGTATTGTTGGTGATTATTAAAAAGGCAAACATTATTATTCTTATGTGTGAACAAAGTGAATGCGTTTGTATTAGCCGACCAATTTTTTTTTTCTTTTTTGCAAGGCCAACCAAATATTTGAAACGGACAAATTTTGTTATGTAATTATAAGTATTTTCTTTGTCTCTCTGACAACGGACAAGCACTTTGCTAATTTTTATTAGAACTCTGAACTCTCTTCTTCAATACAACAGAAGTTATAGCATTTTAGAGGCTTCAGTCACTAGAAGTGCAGAAAGCAGAATACTGCACTTCACTATCAACAAAACGAATACTACAGGAAGGAAGCAGAGGAAGTCAGTAGCAGAGAAGGCAATCCCGTGCAGAGGCATCACTGCACCTGGATATTGACGACCTTGCCTTCAGACGACACCTTGGGGATTGTCAGGTACAGCACGCCGTCCTTCACCTCCGCCGCGATCCTCTCCACCTCCACGTTGTCCGGCAGCTCAACTCGGGTCCGGTACCGCCCAAAGCTCGCCGCGGGCCACGCCTCCTCCTCGTCCACGTTTTCCTCTGCTCCGGCCACTTCCTTGTCCGCTTTCGAAGCCTTCTCCGCGATCACCACCAGCGTCCGGTCCTGCACGCTGACCCGCACGTCCTCCCGCGTCATCCCCGGCATGTCGAACCGCACCAGGTACTCCCCCGCGCGCTCTTTGACCTCCCACGGCGTGCGTCCCCGCCGGTACCCGGCCGTGGCAGCGAGGGCGCCGTTGTCGGCGGCGCGCGGCACGACGAGTACGCGGCCGTCGTCGTCCTCGGCTTCCATGATGCGCTCCATCGTGCGCACCATTTCGTCCAGCGTCCTTGCTTCCGGGAAGCTGTCCCACAGTCCTGTCACGTAGGTGATGACCTCCCTCGATTAGACTTGCTTTCTACTCTTTTTTTCGTGGACGATATGAAATGAAGACAAATATTTATTTCTTTGGCAAAAAAAAATTATTACAAACGCACATGACTTACGTTAATAAAACATGAAATGAAATTTGAAGGGGAAACAAAAAGCAGACGATACTCACCGCCGAACGGTGTGGTTTGGATGACCCGCCTCCTCGGAGCACTGCTCTGCTGCTGCTGCCGGACCTTGGATGCCCTCTGCAGGTGGTCCAGGCTCTCCGTGGAGCCGTTCCTTGTGGACCGGACCCTCGCCGAGCCTCTCCTTGGCACGGCCGGCGAGCTGGTCCGTGTGAGCCAGCTCCCGCGAGGGGCAGGAGATGCGGCGACAGGTTGCAGGTTGGACACCACAGCTTGCTGCATCTTGGAAGAGTAAAGCAATGACGCTTTCAGGATTTTTCTTGTGGCTTGGATGAAGAAACGACGAGTGCGACGCTGACGCGGGATTGTGTGTGTTTTTTTATACAGGGAGTGGTGGAGATGTGAAACCGAGGTCACGAGGGATGAAGAATGACGTCGTGGTTTCTAGACAGAAGGTACTCTGGTGTTCCAGAACACTCTGGACATGCGCATGGGATTATCGTTTTGTTCTTACGCTGGAATGGATATTTTTCCATCTGGCAAGGGGACAAAAATTTGTCACATGCATCTAGCCGTGGCTCGATCATAGTGCAATGTATACCACACGTTGTTCTTTTGAATTTGTACGTAGCAACTTTTATTTACCTCAATAATGCAGTGGTATGCAGCTTTCTGCGTCTTTGATGAAGAAAAAATGATAGATCAAAGAAGTCTTGATCAGAATATGGTTATTCTGGTTAATGAATGAATCTGTACCATGGCAATATACTTTTAGCAAATTTCTTTTGAGTCGTCTCGCTATTTCTCTAGTTCCACACAAAAGCTGGCATTTCCTCTTTGGACCTCCTTTGTTTAGAACTGGAGGTCAATTTTTCTTCAGTTACCTCACAGTCAATATGAATCTCTAAGTGTTTGTCGAACAACTATGGAAGTCTCCCTATATAGACTACACATTGATTGATTCTGTAGCCGTGCATTATTTTCATGTTTATTTTGATTTTTTTTTTCATTTTTGACGGTTTGAGCAGACATGTTATTTTGATATATCTTGAAAATATGCGTGATATTCTAATTCCAGATTTTAGTTTTAGGCAAATTTCATAATCGTTCAACTTGTGATGCAAATTAACTCTAGCAGTAAGTAGAACAATACAATTAAAAGTACGGGAGACATTGACTCGTGTAGGATTTCTCGGCGCTTAATTTAACGCAAATAGTATACGAAGCAGACCGTCGATGTAGACGCCGTAGTTCGTCGATGAGACAACATAGATCGTCGTGGATCAGCCTCGAGCGGTCGCGCAGATGCGCTACCCAGAAACATTATTAATTTCCCTCGTGCAGGCTTCACGACGATAAAGGTTCAGAGATTTCGCTCACTCTTTTCCTCGGTGCACGCCAAAGAATAGGATCAGTGAGATGGAAACAACTCAATACCATAACACAGCTCACCAAAGGAAGAAAGAAGAAGAATTGGAAGAGAATTTTCAGATTATGGAAATCTGGACGTTTTCAGGGGCCTAATATAGGCACGGTTGCCCTCCAGGAGTTGTTTTCTCTCTAATTGCTTCCACTAATTAACAATTAATAATAAGACTGGTCTATTAACTCTAATTATGGCATTAACCATATATTAATCCTCTTGATTAGCATATAACAGTTCAGAATTATGGAGGATATAAGTCACAAAATATCACTTAGGCTCACAGGCACGCCATGTCATGGTCGTGCGTCGCAAATCACAAGTCACGCGGGATAATACACGAAAAAAACACGTATGCGCGCGCGTGCGTGTGTACTCATAGCAATGTTCTCTTTCTCTCCTAATGCTTTCTTCATTCAGTCATGAGTACGAGTGCTGCTATTTAAGTTGATATGTACCACCATAGATTAGCAAGGTGGGACTAAAACCAACAACCACTTATTTTTTTTTGAAATTTCTCCTGAATGGATCACATAAAAATGAGCCAAATTTCAACAATACAGGTCAACTTCATAAGAGCATTTTTTAGTTATGTAAAAGGGAAAATTACATCACTGCCACTAATTTGCAACCTCCATTCTCAAGAGCTACTAAAATTCTTTGTTGGTACACATGCCACTGGAATGGGCTCCCGTTAGCTGTTGTTAGTTTTGGCAAAAATTGAAACAGTCTAGGTGGAAATTGAGGAGGCAAAAGAAAGACAGAAACACCCTTTCCCTGCGTCCGTGTACCTCCTATGGTCGCCAACCCAAGGTCACAGCAAACTCCAATGCCGCCAACCTGAGGTCGCTACCAACCCAAGGTCGAGGCCGGCTTGGTCGCCTACTGCTCAACGCCATGGCCACCAGCTGCAGCAGATTTCGGCCACCCTATCGAACTCTACTTTGGGCGAGATCCAAGATCCTCGCCATCTGCACACGTCCGGTCCGGGGCTAAGCAGGATCGGGCCACATGGGGACCCGCGGGGGTGGACCTGGACCTGGACCATGTGTGATGTGTCAGATCGGTGCCGCACCGCAGCTGACCCACGCCGCGTGGGAGAGGACGTCATGCACCAACAAAGTGCAAGATAGTGTGTGCTGGGAAGTTTCAATAAGTCGGCGGGCGAAGCAGGAAAGGGATAGCGTGTGGATGACCAAAATTAACATTTTAGGAAAACCGGACCATCCAGTTTCCTAAACCGGAGTATCCGGTTTTGGCAGGCTTGATATGGCCAAAATTGTCTAAATTGAGGCTAATAATTTTTATTTCATGATTTTGGTGTTTAGATGAGTTTTGCATGCTGTAGGAGTATTTTCTAGGCATTTTGGCTGATTTTTCCTAAAGAAGCAAAGAAGAGCTTAAACGTCCATGAAGAAGAATCCATCCAACAGATTTGAAGTTTCCATGATGAACCTCTTGTCGAGCCAATCAAAATGGATATATGGAACACCTAATTTGAAGTCCAGATGAAGAAGTTACGACGTTTAGAAGATGCTAACAGGCTGCAAAACCGGACCTTCTGTTTTTGGAAACCGATGGTTCCGGTTTTAAATGGTTTGCACTAGAGCAAACCAGATGGTCCGATTTTAGAAATCAGAGGGTCCAGGTTTGGTGATCCGAGTTGGAACTTCGTGTTCTGCAATGAAATTGTGAGAGTTTCAACTCCTAACGGGATTAGACCTTCCCACCCTATATAAACATAGGGCCATGGCCGATTCAGGCAACCCCTAATTGTCAAAGCTCGCAATTTACTTTTATCTCCAAACCCACCATTTCCAAACCCTAATTTATGTTCTTCTTCATCTCTACGTCATTGGAAGGTGTCATAGCTGGCTTGCCGACGTTAGGACAACCCAATAGAGCGCTTGCCTCCCGGGCAGGCGTTCGTTGGTTTTGGCGACGAGTCCGTGAAAACAGGAGGCTTCGGTTTGCAAAACCGAAGGGTTTGGTTTTGGCAGACTCACCTGCGTGTTGCTGCACGCACGTTTGCGTGCTCGTGTTTAACGGCGTGTTTTCACATCAACACACACTTTGGCGACTCCACTATGGACAGAAAGTTCTAGATTTTTCAAAACCGAATTGATCTCCCTTAGTAATGTCTTGTCCGGCTGAAATTTCGAAAGATCATATCATCACGGCATCAATGGAGGAGTTGATGGATGACCAACACAAGCTATTTCAGGATCAGATGCAAGAGAAGATGAAGGCCTTTGAAGGTGAACAACATCAAGTATTCCTTTCATGCTTCAAGAAAGATCGGCATGGCAAAATCACTCAAATCAAGCAGCCAATCTGTCTTCACAAGAGGAAACATCTAGAAGCAAATCTCTTACTGTTGCTCCTGAAGATGTTCCTAAGATGTTTGATGATCTTATTAAGAATGCTAATAATAGTATAGAGCAAAATATTAATGAGGGATTTGAAAAAAAAATGAAATGAAACATGCATGTGGCTTCTACTAGTGTTGGTCCCAATGCTCAAGATTCATCGGCTTTACATAGTACACCATTAGAGAATCCTCCGTATGGCATGCCGTTGAATTATATAATAGTCAGACACCTATGGCTCAAGCTAGTTCAATTAATAAAGATGTTTTAGGGAATGCTATTGTGTTGAGTACTCACACAGTTGAGCCATTATCTACTATGCCTCCAGTTCGGCTGCTAATAACCGAACCAATGAAGTTGCTAATTTTACTGCTCCTTATAAAACAGTAGCCTATATTTCTTCTCCATCACAGCCACCTGTAGATGATGGCACCCCTCATGGTCCTATTTCTGATGCACACTTTGATAGGGCGCATTTACCACAAACTACATCTCAAAGAACTTCCGTAACTGATTTTGAATCATGCATGGCTGCCATGAGGGGATGATTTCAATAAACAAATTAGGGAGACTTTTGGTATAAGCCTGCAAAATAATACTCGTGTTTACCAAAAGGCTTATCCTTTACATTTTAATATGTATACTTATCCTAATGGTTGGCGTGTTCCTGATTTTATAAAGTTCAATGGAGATGATGGTAGAACTACTAGGGAGCATGTTAGTCAATATTTACGTCAATTAGGAGAAGTTGTTGCTGATGATGCTCTGAAAGTGCGTTTATTTGCATTTTCTCTAACTTTAATTGCATTTTCATGGTTTTCATCTTTGCCTCCTAATTCTATCTTCACTTGGGAACAATTGGAAATTAAGTTTCATGATCATTTTTATAGTGGAGATAGTGAGTTTAAATTGTCTGATTTAACATCGGTTAAGCAAGGTCGTGATGAATCTGTTATTGATTACTTTAAAAGATTTAGAGATGTAAAAAACCAATGTTTCAATATAACACTTTCTGAAGGAGATTTGGCTGATTTAGCTATTAATGGATTGCGCACTTATCTTAGAGAAAAGTTGGAAGGTCATGATTTTATTACTCTAACTCAGTTACAACAAAAGGCTTCGGTTCAAGAAAACCGAGGTAAAGAGTCTAAAGAAAGTCATAGGTCTACTCGTCATAATGTGCATTTGTTACATTGTGATTCTGATGGCTCTAGTGATGAGAGTAATGATGTGTATGCTGCTAAATTTGCATGGCCATCTAAAGCTAAATCTTATTGATGTGATTCCCTCAACCTGATACACAAAAATCGGCAAGGAGAGATAAAAATTTAGCATAAATGTGATAGAATATTTGATGAGTTGCATAAAGCTGGTTGCATTAGGATGTCTCATTCCATACTGCCACTTGATGAGTTAAAGCGGCGAGCATATTGTAAATGGCATAATTCTTTCTCTCATGATACTAATGACTGTAAGTTTTTCGTTGACAGATCCATTCGGCCATTAATAAGGGACGATTGAGTCTTAGAGAGATCCAAGTGGATAAGAACCCCTTCCCTATCAACACGATTGATTTACAGAATTCTAAGGTACTGATTCGGCCGGAGCAAGCTGAATCAACTAAAGGCAAGAATGTGATCATTGGTGATGAAAGGCCTATAACTAGTGATGATAAAATTTTATCAAGGGAAGTGGTGCTTGAAAAGGATTCCGATGGAAAAGAGTCTCTAAAGATAACTATAAAGGCCTTTGGACACGGGGAGGGGGGGGGGCAAGCGAGCAAGACTCACATTTTGGTTCATCTTGTTGTCCATTCCGGTTCATCCTGTTGTCCAGGAAAAATCAGATGCTTGGTTTGCCAAATCAGAGGCTCCGGTTTTGGCAGTCAGAAGCCAAAATGCTAAAACCCAAGAATCCCGAGGTGGATCAATGGAAACTTAACAAGGCCAAGGTGCAAGACAAAAGAGTCAAGTTCAAGCCAACTTTTGACAATATTTTGAATAAATATGTGAATCAAAAGGCCAATTCTACGAATCAGCCAAATAATAAGCGTCCAAGGTCACCACCAAGGCAAGAGAGACAAAATTCACCTTAGAGGGAGGCCATTCGCCAGAGAAGTGAGCTATACTATTTATACCCGTAGAGTGGGCCTTATGCTCCAATGCCATGGGGTCCTCCAGTCAACTATTCTCCATATCCGGGTTAGGACTATCATGGGATGTGGATGCAATATCCTTCAATGCAATTTCCACCTTTTGATCCAGGATGGGCTGCTACATGAGAATCAGCATTTGATAGGTTGTCGTGTCCTATATATGACTGACTGAATTTGAAAACAATCAGATTCAAGGCGAATAGGTTCTGGTTTCGCTAACCAGGAAAATAGGATGCTCCGGTTTGGCAAACCAGATGGTTCGGTTTTACCAGAAAAAGAGAAGGCTCCTGCAAAACAAGTTTATAGCATCAAGGGCATGGAGATGGGTGATCAATCTTCACATATGGATGTAGATACAAAGAGAACAACCAATAGAGATGTGATTAAGATTGGTAGTTCTAAGGTGGTTATTGGAGATAGCCTCAAATGACCAATTATTATAGGTGATTCGATCAATTCTCAAAATGCTAATAGTTTTATTCAAATGGCTCCTCGTGCTAATGATCATGAAGCTGGTAGCAGTGGCATTTCATCTAATATTTATAGCCGAGGTGGTGTCCCTCCGGCTTGTGTCGCACTCAGAAGAAGAAGTTGCAATATTTGTGCAATCAAGAGAAAAGGGAGCGAGAACTTGAGAGACAAAGGGATGAATCTTTTAACAAGGCAAGGCCCATGACCTCTCAGAAGAAAGAGTGGAGAGTTAAAGCTACAACTAAAGAAGTTCTGGTTTCAGTTTCAAAACTGGAGGGTCCGATTTTGGCAGATTCAGCAACAGAGGCAATTCCTTTCTGTTCGTTGTCTTGTTCTAAAATCCCTCCACCAAAGCCACAATATGATGATGATGAGGAGCTAGTTAATTATGAGCCATCACCAACACATCAGAGTATGAATATCAATGTTATTTATTTATCTTTTACGGGTTATACTTTAATTGGTGAAGATGCGAAAGTGGCTCAAATGGACTTTGTACCGGAGTGAGCAATATTTGAGAAGCCTAAGGAATTAGATAACCATCTGAAACTATTGTTAATTTAATGTCTTACTCCATGTTTAAGAAGCTTGGCAGGTCAAATGAGGAGCTTATCAAGATCAACATGACCGTTAATGGTGTAGGAGGAGATGAGCCAGTTGCTACAAAAGGAGTGGCTTCTATGGAGCTTACCGTTGGGAGTAAGACCTTGCCTACCGCTTTCTTTGTCACTGAAGTGTGAGGTAATTATAGTGTCATATTGGGGCAAGATTGGATTCATGCACATCAATGTGTGCCTTATACCTTGCACCAATTCTTAATTCAGTGGGTTGGCAATGATATTGAAGTTGTACACGCGGATGCATCAGCTTGTGTTGCTATAGCTAATTCTCCTATTTACACGCATGACAATGTTAGGTGTTTAACCGATTTAGATTTGTCAGAATATGATTTTCTTAGTGTTTCGAAGGATGGTTTTGTACCTGTCAATGTAAATACGATTGAAAATTGGCTATACCACATCTTGTAAATTTAATGGCATCAAATTTAGAGTAGTTACAACAGCGGGTTGAGCAATATCGATCAAATAAGAATGATATGTGTGACGCCATTGAAGAGTTAGATGATTTACATAAGCTAAGACAAGGGTTTACTTCGGCTAATCCTTTAGAGGAAGTAGATATTGGAGATGGTTATATTCCAAGGCCGACTTTTGTAAACAAAAATTTGAGAACCGATTATAAGGCTAAGTTAATCGAGCTGTTGAAAGAGTATGTGGATTGTTTTGCATGGGAATATCGTGAAATGCCTGGTTTAAGCTGTGAGCTAGTTGCGCATCGGCTTCCTATTAAGCCCGGTTTTAGGCCATACAAGCAATCAGCAAGGCGATATAATCCTGAAATATATGACCGAGTTAAAGAGGAGGTTAATCGGTTACTTGATGCTAATTTTATTAGACCTTGTAGATATGCTAAATGGATTTCTAGCATTGTACCGGTTGAGAAGAAAGGTTCTAGTAAGATAAGAGTTTTCATTGAATTTAGAAATTTGAATAGAGCTACACCTAAAGATGAATATCCTATGCCCATAGCTGATATGTTGATTAATGATGCATCTAGACATAGAGTTATTAGTTTCCTTGATGGTAATGAAGTTTATAATCAAATATTCATGGCCAAAGAATACATGTTTAAAATGGCCTTTAGATGTCTAGGATTTGTAGGCTTGTTTGAGTGGGTTTTTATGACTTTTGGTCTAAAGAGTGCCGGTGCTACTTATCAAAGAGCTATGAATTTGATTTTTCATGATTTGCTTGGCATGATCTTAGAAGCTTATATTGATGACATAGTGGTTAAATCGGCAGGTTTAGATCCTCATTCGGCTAGTTTGTGTCTTGCTTTTGAGAGAATGCGTCATTATGGTCTTAAGATGAATCCACTTAAGTGCGCTTTTGGTATATCGACTGGTAAATTCTTAGGCTTTATTATTCATGGGAATGGCATAGAGATAGATCCTAAGAAAGTAGAAGCTATTAGAAAAATTCAGGCACCTACTTGCAAGAAAGATTTGCAAAAATTTCTAGGTAAAGTGAATTATTTGAGAAGGTTTATATGTAATTTATCTGGGAAAATCAATGTTGTTACTCCTATTCTGTGGTTGAAAGATGAAACCAAATTTACTTGGGGGCAAAACAGCAAGAGGCTTTTGAGAAGATCAAGCAATATTTGTCTACACCGCTGGTGCTAAAGGCACCTAGGAGTGGTGCCCCTTTTAGGCTTTATATTGCAGCGGAAGATGATGTGATCGGTGCTGTTTTGACACAAGAGACTGAAAAATTGTGCTTTTCACTATATTATGCTTGTACTAAATTGACATTACTTATTATCTAGTACTTGCATAGTATTTTGTCAAATCGATGTTATTAAGCATATGTTGTATCGGGCAATATTGAGTGGTAGGCTTGGTAAATGGGCATATGCTTTGATTGAATATGACTTGGCTTATGAACCTTTGAAATCCATGAAAGACCAAGTCGTTGCTGATTTTATTGTTGAGCATCGGATTGATATTAAGCATGATCGAGATGTTGGTTATGTTTTTGTCACATCATGAAAATTGCATTTTGATGGATTAGTTTGTAAAGGGGGTCAAGGGATTGGTGTTGTTCTTATTTCCCCTAGTGGTGCTTATTTTGAAGCTTCTAGCCAACTAGAGCATTTTTGCACTAATAATCAAGCTGAATATGAAGCTCTCTTGTTCGACTTAGAAATTTTACAATCCATGGATGTGAAGCATGTTAATGTTTTTGGTGATTCATTATTAGTTGTTCAGCAAGTTTCTAGAATTTTTCAATGCTTGGATGGATTGCTAAGAGTTTATCTTGATAAGTGCTTAGAGTTTATATCCTATTTTGATGAATTTGCTATCAATCATGTATCTAGGATTGAAAATGGTAGGGCTAATGATTTGGCACAACAAGCATCTGGTTACAATGTTAGTGAAGGAAAATTTTCAATTAACAAGAAACCAATGCTTGAAATTGCCAATATTGGAACCCTGGAAAAACCAGAGGGTCCGGTTTTGGCAGAAAGTGTGATAATTCGGTTGTTCTTGATCCAAAGCTTGGGGAAGCCAAATTGATTGATTAGAGAGTCCCTATTGTCAATTATTTACAGGATCCAAGCAAGAAAGTTGATAGAAAGATTCAGCATTTGGCATTTAAGTATATTTTGGTTGATGGTGAATTGTATCGCCGAATCGTTGAAGATTTGTTGCTAAAACATTTTGATCCAGAGCAAGCTAAGGTGGTTGTGGGTGAATTTCATGAGGGTATTTGTGGTACTCATCAATTGGCACCTAAGATGAAGTGGTTATTGAGAAGGGATGGCATTTATTGGCTATGAAGTGATTGCTGATTATTTTCGCTATTATAAGGGATACGAGGAGTGTCAAAAGTTTGGGAATATTCAATTGTACCTTCTGCTATGATGCATCCTATTATTAAACCATGGCCATTTCAGGGATGGGAATTGGAATTCATTGGTCAAATACATTCTCCTTCATCAAAAGAGCATTGCTTCGTGTTGGTGGCTACAGATTATTTTACTAAGTGGACCAAAGTTGTTCCTCTCAAGAATATGACACATAAGGAGTCAAGTTAGGGAGTTTGCTGAATCCTATAAAATTAAGTTGCTCAAGAATATTCTCTGTATTATGCTCAGGCCAATGGTCAGGTTGAGTCAAGTAATAAAAGTTTGATTAAGCTCATCAAGAAGAAAATAGATGATAACCATAGGAGATGGCATGAGGTTTTGTCCGAAGCTTTATGGGCTCATCGTATATCTAAACATGGAGGTGAATCAAAGTCGTTCCAAGTGGGAGAGTTGGTAGGGAAGACTATCTTGCCCATTGGATCAAAGAGTAATAAGTTCGGGAAGTGGTCTCCAAGGCGGGAAGGCCCATATAGGGTTGCGAAAGTCATTACTGGAAATTCCTATATGATGGAGACATTACAAGGTGAGCGCTTGCCTAGAGCTTTGAATGGTTGGTACTTGAAGAAATATTATCTAAGTGTATGGCAAGATGCTTGACTTCATATGGCCGATAGTTTGAATATCGCTCTTAGAAATGATATGGCCGATGAATTGATTGAAATCATCGTCCTCAGGTAATTTTGGTCCAAGAGAATATTTTTTTAGCACGCTAGCTTTGCTAAAAAACAGGGGGGCATGTAGGAAAACCGGACCATCCGATTTCCTAAATTAGAGTATCCGTTTTTGGCAGGCTTCATATGGCAAAAATTGTCTAAATTGAAGCTAATAATTTTTATTTCATGATTTTGGTGTTTAGATGAGTTTTGCAGCCTGTATGAGTATTTTCTAGGCATTTTGACTGATTTTTCCTAAAGAAGCAGAGAAGATCTTAAAAGTCCACGAAGAAGAAGCCAGCCAGCAGATTTGAAGTGTGCATGATGAAGCCCTCGTCGAGCCGATCAAAATAGATATATGGACGCCTAATTTGGAGTCCAGATGAAGAAGCTACGGCGTTTAGATGATGCTAACAGGATGCAAAACCAGACCTTCCGTTTTTTGAAACTGGAGGTTCCAGTTTTAAATGGTTTGCACCAGAGGCAAACCAGAATGTCCGATTTTAGAAACCGGAGGGTCCGGTTTTGGCGATCCGAGTCGAAACTTCGTGTTCTGCAAGAAAATTGTGAGAGTTTCGACTCTTAACGGGATTAGACCTTCCCACCCTATATAAACAAAGGGCCATGGCTGATTGAGGCAACCCCTAATCATCAAAAACTCACAATTTACTTTTATCTCCAAACCCTAATTTTTGTTCTTCTTCGTCTCTACGGCGTTTGAAGTCGTCCTAGCTGGCCTGCCGACGTTAGGACAACCCAAGAGTGCGCTTGCCTCGACAAGGTCCCTCCCGAGCAGGCGTTCGTTGGTTTTTGCGGCGAGCTCATGAAAACCGGAGGCTTCGGTTTGCAAAATCGGAGGGTCCGGTTTTGGCAGACTCACCTACATGTTGTTGCACGTTTGCGTGCTCATGTTTAACGACGTGTTTTCGCGTCAACACAGGAGTCCTGATGTCATTTTAATAAATTTGAGACGATGTTAGTACTCTGTTTAAAAGCAGTGGCATCCAACACTGCCACGTAGGCAAAGGAATGACAATCGTGCCAATTCAAAAGTTTTAGTGGCAACCATACAGTTTAGGTACCAAAGCAATGGCAGCCATGCAAAACGCCCTATGCAAAAATAAGGCTCCTAATAAAGAATTGGCTCAGAGAGTTTCTAACAATTGAGACGTGAGAGCATAGAAATTTGGGCCCTATATTTTACCCCCTCATTCTGAACCGGGCCATAAAGGGTTGTATTACAAAAAAAAAACAAAAAAAAAGAGGAACTAATTAAAAACGAACAGAAAGAAGGCTTGACCTAAACAAACATCAAGGTTTCATCTATCCTAGTTCTGCACCTTGACCAGCAGCGAGGCGATGCAGGCCTCGAGCCCCCAGCCAAAGACCAAAGGTAATGTTCTTCTTCACTAGACCGCATGGCCTCCGAGATACAAGGGCGGTCTCCTTCGAAGATGCAAGCGTTGTGATGTTTTAAGATGATCCAAGATCCTAAAATGATCGTAGTGTTCAAGAGGAAAAAAGTTTGTTTGAGCAATCTTTATTTCAATATATGTTTATCTAAGTTTAGGATGACTCCATGTTTATAATATCATCACCAAACTAATAGATAAGAATATATTAACTGAAATTGTGTGGTATCTCGAGATGACTACACAATCTTTTTTATTTGGGATAATCATGTGTCCAAGATATTTAGTTTATGTAGAAGTTATTAAGAGTGTTCCAACTTTCTGTAGCATTCAACATTCTTGACTGTCACTCAGGTGTAGGCCTAGACATTTGGCTCGAAACTCGCAAGCTCGCTTGGCTCGCTCGTAGCTCGGCTCGGCTCAGATAGGTTTTCAAGCCGAGCCGAGCTCATGTTTCAGCTCGGTTTATTAACGAGCTGCGTAACCTAGCTCAAGGTCCAAATATGCACACGTTGGAAGCGGAGCGACGTGTAGTTGTTTGTTATATATATATTTATTTATTTTTAGTCTAAATTTGGTTTCATGCTCAATATACTAACTCAAATGTCTTCTTGTAGGGCCGTCATAAAGTTACTTGTCTCCTCCACTTGGAGGATGTGGACTGGTAGTCATGGCAAATTGATGAGCTTGATTATCTTTCAAATCGAGTGATAAGAACGTGAAGCCTGATATGGCTTAGTTATTCATTTTAATTTTTAAATATTTAGTTGTCATTTTATATATAAATCTTATGGTGTTTTCCTAAAATCTTAAACATTATAGATATGGATTTTTAAGTTATAATTAAATTTTGTATCTATGTGTTATACCATGTGTCGAGCTTGCGAGCTAAACAAGATGGCTCGAGCTTATACCAAGCCAAGCCGAGCTAGCATTTTAGCTCATGTAAATTTCAAGCCGAGCCGAGCCAGCTTGGTTCGCTACCAAGTTGGACTGAGCCGAGCCGACCTGAGCCGAGCTGGCTCGGCGTCCAGGCCGACTCAGGTGCAGGGTGATAATGTTGCAAAAAAGGTCTCTGGTATCTCAACAAAAGTTTCAAAAGCAAAGAGTTAGCCACTTGAAGTGAATTTTAAATTTATATTATTACTGAACAGCAATAAGTGGTTGTTTATGAAAATCCTGGACATTTATAGCATATACTTGAGATTGATAATGACATATTTACTGCGTGTTTAATGGTCTATGGTGTTCTAGCAATATGAACCACTGATTTACTTAAATAGCTTTGACACAACACCTAATGAGCTATCTGCGTGAGTCCTTATGGACACCGAATTTTGAGCTCTATGCTTGTCATTGATTGATTTTTTACCAGAGTTTATGGAAACTTTCAGGCTTCAAGAACAATGAAGAATTGAGATAAGAAGGCCAAGAACAAACATTTTAAACTAAGATGGTTAATGAAAGGTAGTTGCTCCTTTTGTGTGAACGCAATGACAGATACACCTCATGTTCCCAATGATTTTCCATGGTCTGATGCCATCTTTATTATTTGTATAGTGTAAATGACATATAGGCCTGGCTTTGTGTTGATTATGCAGTCATCAGCGTATGTGCCTTTGCCATATTGCGGCCTTCCCCTTTACTCTTGAAGCCACAATTATTCAATTGATGGTATGGTTGTATAGTTTGTATACAGTGAAATTGCGGAGTTCAAGCCTTTGTTAATGCATATTTTATTCGATTCAGAATCAAAACTATTGCCATTCAATTTATAGTATTGGGTGCATATCCTTGCTGCAACTATGGTTAAGCGCGGTAACACTGTGCTAGTGCTATGTTTCTAGTGTTGTTGGTTGTTAGCTCCATTGATCATGTACTGAATGTACTTCTTTTTCTTGTTTTCGTTGCTTTAGTAATTCGGTAACTTTGATGTCTTGATTTTCTTCTAATAATGTGTAGAATGCTTTCCAAAAAAGAATGCCCTGGCGAGTTTGAATTTTTCGATTAGTGTAACCAGGCAAGCGCAGTACACGGTGCATGCATGGAATTGATGATCAGTGATGAGTTGGTTCATCTACATCGCTAGGTCGATCGAAATAAAGATAGGGATAAATTTGTGGTGCCAACTAAGCCCGGGCAGTTGGAGCTTGCAAGTTGCCACTTCCATGATCGCTCATGTGCACTTAATCAATTTGCTGAGTGGGTGGCTGCGTAGTAGCAGCAGGTCGCGTTTGATTTCCGCTGCTGCTGCTTGGATCATCAAGTCCTCTCGTACTGATGAAGAAACGAGGCATGGCCGGCTGGGAACATAACAAGTTTTGTACTTCCGTGGACAATAAAAGGCCATTCAATTCGTACATATGGATGCATCGTCAACGGCAGTAGTGATGCATATGTGCAGCACAAGTAGAGGGGCATGCATGCAGTTCATTATTGAGCCACCAGCGCGCAAGCAACGAGGCACGTGCAGGTAGCAGCGTGAAATCCATACACTTATTGCTGGACTCTTCTGATTCATCATCGATCCACCATTTATTTGGTTCATCAATATTGATGCCTTGACCACCTCATCGATCATGCTAGTACCTCACGTAGTAGTAGTAGTAGTATATGGCAGAGGAGGAGTATATATATATATATATGGATCCCCATCATATCCATCACGTAGTACTTGCTAACTCTCAACACCTCCCAGACACTCAAATAATTACACCCAATCTATAGTTAGTAGCTGATAAATGCTGATGCCAGGGCTCATGGTCATGACGATGATGGCAGCACCGCCACCACCGGCGGCCTGCTTGTCGGTCGGCAGCCGCGAGAAGACTGGGCAGAGCCGCAGCCGGGGCTGCTGCTGGGCAGTGACGAAGGCGACTGCAAGAAGCGCCGCCGCCTTCTTCGTCCCACCATCTGGAGAAGAGGAAGAGCAGCAGCGGCGGCGGAAGGAGGAGGAGGAGGATGCGATGAGGCTCCTGACGGAGGACCGCTGGGTGGCAGAGCACATCCTGCCGCTGCTCACTCCGGTGGAGGACGCGTGGCAGCCGTCCGACCTGCTGCCTTCCTTCACCGAGGGGAAGGAGCAGGTCCAGTTCCAGGAGGAGGTGGCGGAGCTGCAAGCCCGTGCGGCCGAGCTGCCCGACGACCTGCTGGTGTGCCTGGTGGGCAACATGGTCACCGAGGAGGGCCTGCCCACGTACATGACCATGGCCAACCGCGTCTGCGTGGCCGGCGTGGAGGACGGCACGGGTTGCGACGAGCACGGGTGGGCCCGCTGGCTGCGCGGCTGGACCGCCGAGGAGAACCGGCACGGCGACCTGCTCAACCGGTACCTCTACCTGTGCGGCCGCGTGGACATGCGACAGGTGGAGCTCACGGTGCACCACCTCCTCCGCCGCGGCATGCGCATGGTGGCCCCCACCAGCGCCTACCACTCCTTCATCTACGGCGCGTTCCAGGAGCGCGCCACGTTCGTCTCCCACGCCCGCACCGCCAGGCTCTGCCGCGACGACCCGTGCCTCGCCAGGCTCTGCGGCGTCGTGGCCGCCGACGAGAAGCGGCACGAGGCGGCCTACACCAGAGCCGCCGCGAGGCTCTTCGGGGCTGACCCGGACGGCATGGTGCGCGCGCTCGCCGACAGGATGCGCGCCAAGGTCACCATGCCCGGCGAGCTCATGCGCGACGGCCGCGACGAGGGGCTCTTCGACCACTTCTCCGCGGTGGCAAGGCGCGCAGGGGTATACACGGCGGCAGACTACGGCGACATGGTCGACCACTTCCTGCGCAGGTGGGCCGTGCCGGACCTCGTCTTGTCCTCCGGCGAGGGGCGCCGCGCGCAGGACTACGTCTGCGGCCTGCCCGCCAAGATCCGGAGGATGGCCGAAAGAGAGGCGGCCCGCCAAAACGATAAGCATGAGCCCCAGTCCGTGGGCTTCAGCTGGGTATTCGGCAGGCCCGTCCGCATCCGCTGATCCACTCTCAAGCATGCCAGCCCACTACTTAATAAGGCCCACCGCTGCTGCGTGGAATAATCTTATCAATCTCTCACGTTTGTTCTTCTCCAAATGTATTTCCTGTGCTCATATGTTTTTATAGTATTGAGTGTGCGCGTGTTATGAGTATTTAAGTTGTACTGTATAATCATAAAAGAAAATATGTTCATAGGATTGAGTGTGCGTGTGTTATGAGTATTTGAGTTGTACTATATAATCATAAAAAAAAATGTATTTCCTATGCTGGATAAACCTTTCATGAATTTGTTCAATGTTGCTCAGATGATACTGTAGTTAATATTGGTCCACTCAGCAGTTCACCAACTCTATTGCCTCCAATACTTATCGTCGCTGAATTTTACCAGCCCATCTGATTTTTTTTTTAAAAAAAAACATTATGGTGAAGAGTGTCACTTTTAGTGGACATGGTATAACAGAACACAAGTCTACAAGAACAAGATGCTTATTTTCATCTTTTTTTTTTTGAAGATCGTGCGTTACACGTTTCATATTAAGAGAGAAGAAGAAGCTTCATGACCAAGGCCGAATCAACAAGATTTGAGGTGACCATATACTGAGATCAAAAGCAAACTATTCAGGCCTTAGTCAAGAAACCTACAACCAACAACCCAACTATTGATCAATACATCTGACGTAAGGGTAATAACAAGCATGAAGGTTGCATTAGAGGGGTTCTACTTGACCACATATGGAGCCTTGCTTCGATGTCCATGAGGCCTTCAAGGGCGAGTGTCAGATCCTTCAGACCATGTCCATGTCTTGAGGCCTTCATCCCAATCATCTTGTAGACAAACACCTTAACCACACTTATAGAGACCTCTAACTTGTGGCCAACATCAAGGAATTCCATCGGAGAGGTTTTTCTTGAACGAACATGGTGACTTGCTCTGGCAGGCAGCTTGTCGTGATTATTCTCAACCTGGCAGGTGGATGCTGATGGCGACCGTGTAAACGTGGCAAAAGGGAGCTGACTGGGGTAGATGTTGCGACCACCGTGAAAGGAGGCGACTTTGATGCAGCGACCAGAGACGTCGACGCACAGGTTACTGCGGAGGCGACGACCTTTGCGACCAAATTGGAGGCTACAATCCAGCTGTAGCGCGAGAGGCGCAGAAATGCCCGCTTGAAGTTGAGCATGCGACCAGCTTGACGATGGCGTGCGATCCTGACTGAATGGCTCTGGCTAAGAGGACACGCTCTTAAGCTCTTTGAGGGACGGCGACCCAGCCACCGGAAATGAGGAGTAAGCCATGGGAGCCAAGACCTGCACAGGAAGGAGAGGATTGTTAGGAGCAGGATGCAGGTGAGGAGGATAAGGGCTTGAACCGCAGCAGCAAGAGAAAGGCGACGCCAGTTGGTCGGCAGGAAGAGTCGACGGCGGCTGCCATGTCAAAGACGTCGATTCTCGACGGAGATGGAGCCCTCACGCCGGACCCCGGCCCCAGTCAGTGTTGGCTCGGGGCAGATGGGGGCGGATCCAGCGTCTTGCCAGGGGGTGCGTCGGCGCTGCCGTGCTCGAGGTCGCCCGCCGCCGCCGGCTTAGATCAGTCGCCTCAGTGCGCGAGGAGGCTGGGAGGCCGAATTTGGGCGACGAGGGCAGGAGCATGCCGGTCGGAGAGGAGATGGGAGACGGAGCAAGGCGCGTGCCAGGCGCTCATGGAGATGTCCCTGGGCTTGGAGGCCCCCGGGTACCGAGGATTCGGTCCGCCATCTTCTCCATGGACGCGTTCCCCATCCCGGCCATGGCGCGCATCTCGCGCCCGCGTGCCTCATGGATCCCGTAGTGGGCCCAGAGCATGCGGGGGTCGGCGAGGAACCGGCGCAGCGCCTCCGGGACGGCGTCGGCCTGAGCGAGGTGGAAGACGACGCCGCGGTGGCCGACGCAAAGCTGGAGGGTGGAGGGGACCGGGGGCGCGCCGTCGAGCGGACGCCACGGCGGGGACCACTGGACGCTGAGGCCGACGATGAGGCAGCCGTGGAAGATGAGGGCGTGGTTGAGCCAACGCGTGGTGGAGGGAAGATGTCGTCGGCGGCGAGCACACGCGCGGAGGGAGGAGACCGGCGGCGGCAGGCGGGTTTGGGCAAGTGGCGGAGGTGGGGGAGTGGGTTTTGGTTTTTGAATTAATACGGTTTATCCATGGCGAATCTCGCAAAGGGGTTGGGGGGAGGTGGAAGAGGGAAGTGAGGCGAATCGAACGAGTCGGATGATCCGGCCGGAGAGGGCGTGATGCGGCGGGGCGACGAGCTCGGCCGAGCTCTGCTCATGGCCAGGGGCGGAGGGAGGAGACCGGCAGCGGCAGGCGGGCTTCTGCACTTTTTGCCATATATTACTACTACAACATATCTATCTATTCCGACCTAGTAAATTCCATTATCCAAAAGTAAATCAAATAAAGAGGTAAAGTAAAACACCAAAAGAATTATGAATAATTGCATCATGTCGGTAGCCAAGCCAATAGAAAAGTATTCATCTGCATTAGAGTATGTTTTGCATTGCAAACATATGGAGGTTGTGGTTTCTAAATATATCTATATCATTATAGGAAGTGACCTACGCTCACATACGGGAGTCATGACGCTTCTCCACAAATCGGAGTCGTTTCTCCGTGTTCTATCCGAGTCGCCACGTACGCTCACGGGCAGAACCGCTCGCGTCCGAGCGCTGCTTTGCTTTCATACCGCGGTTTCGTTATTGGACTGGGCTGAGGGGATGGCTGTTTGGTCGACGGATATGACTTACGTTTCTCTTAGTTATTCGATCTGCTGTCGGCTTCGCGTTGATGAAAAATGGGTGAGCGCTCATGGCGTTTAGACCCATGCCTGGTTGGTCACCGAGCGTAGGTTCGATGGGCGGAGCCAGACTCCCACACCCACGTGCAGAGCCGAGCTCCCATACCGTGTGACAGTCAGCCAGAGCCGAACAAGGAGAGGTGGCCCATGGCCCAAGCTGGCAACTGAGCAGTCCGTCCAATACGAAGGCGTTGGGAGATGAACGGGAGAGCGACCTCGATCCAGCGTTGCTCGACCGGCCGGCCCCCTCCACCATTGCACCCTGGATGTCGAAGGAGGCAGGGCTGCGACCTAGAGGCCATGCACATGGGGTGGGCTAGAGGCAAGGCACGCGGGGTGGGCGGCGCGACGTCCGACGACGATAGGGCAAGCCGACAAGCTTGGTTGGTCTAGCTCAATCGCTGTGGTAGGCTGGTAGAATGCCGCCTCCATGGAAGGAAATCGGGAAGAGAGAGAGAGAGGCCGATAGTTCGTGTCGAAGACGCTCGGATAAGAACGATCAGAGTATAGCTGGGCATCCGAGCTCTCCGGCCCGCCCTGGCACGGCCTGCTTCTAGGCACTGCCCGGTAAGGCATGATGGGCCGTGCGGGCCGTGTCGTAGCGTGCTTTGGGCTTGGGGTCGAGCCTGCGACACGGCCCGGACTGCCATGAACCGTGTCATGTGGGCCCATTTGCCCCGCAAGCCCGGTGGCATGGTGGCCCGCAACCGGGCACGGTGGCCCGTCGAGGAGGCAGCATCGACGTCTCGACGCTAACCGGTCGAGCTGGAGCAAATCTGGAGCCGACGATCGAGAGGAGAGAGAGGATCGAAGGAGCGGCAGCGGCGGCCGAGAGGAGAGGGAGGAGGGCGAGGCGGAGCCGGGCATGACGGTCAACGAGGTTGCGTCGGAGATGGAGAGAGAGGGAGAGATTGCGCTCGCGTCGGAGATGAAGAGAGAGAGAGAAAGAGCTCACGCCGGATATGGAAAGAGAGAGAGGGAGAGCTCGTGCCGGAGCGCTAGCAGGACGGCAGCAGGCAGGCGACGGCCAGCGGCGCAACGCTCGAGCAAGAGTCGAGGGCGGCTGAGAGGAGAGGGAGGAGGGCGAGGCGGAGCCGGGCGCGACTGTCGAGGAGGTTGTGCCGGAGATGGAGAGAGAGGGAGAGCTCGCGCTCGCATCGGAGATGGGGAGAGAGAGGAAGAGCTCACGCCAGAGATGGAAAGAGGGAGAGCTCACGCCGGAGCGCTAGCAGGACGACGGCGCAGCGCTCGAGCGAGAGCCGAGAGGGGCAGAGGGCAGCGGCGGCGCGCTAGCGAGTAGCGAGTAGGTTTTGCCGGGGAGGGTGTCTGCTGGGCTGGGGGGGAGTGGCGTGGCGCCGCGGCCTGCTAGGCTGGGGGAGGAGTGGCTTACCGGGCCGGAGTGTGTGCCGTGCTACGGGCCTAAGGGTTAGCTCATAGCACGGCCCGCACCATGCTGTGGGGCGGGCCTGGCCCGATTTGTTCTATGCCAGGTTGTGATCGGGTCGGGCTTTTTGAAGCAGGCTTTGTGCCGGGTCTATTTTCCCGGCCCGGATGCTCAGATATAGATCAGAGTGTGGTGAACAATGGTCCACTTGTTTTGATATTTTTTACAGAGAACCCCTTCCACTTTTCATATATACATACACGTTAGCTATTTTACACTAAAATCCCCTGGTGTTTCAGCTCTTATTTCATGTTTATTTCGAACCACCAATTAATAGTGGCGGACCCAAAGGGTAGTCCAGGTGGGCCACTGTCTACCCTGGATTTTGGACAAAATTTTTTTTATTAGTCTGCATTTAGCCCAAAAACCTAATAGATTAGGGAGTCCATAAGTCTGTTTCTTACCCCAGCAAAGTTACGATCGTTTGCCTCAGATTGACTCGACTTCTTGTGTTCCCTCGACGGCGGCTCAGTTGAGGCTGCGACTTGCCGACTGCGAGTGTTAATTGTCTAATTGAACTGTCGACGGACTGCACTCCAAATCGTTGCCTTTCTGCAATCCTGCTAAGTGTTCGTGAGTTGCCTGGTTGCCTTCCTGCAATCCGAACTGCCGAAGCAGGCAAGCAGTGCGCCTGGCCAAGGGTCAACCAAAGTATTCAGATTCAGGTAATTAATCTGATAACCTCTTACTCTTAATATAGTAGATAATTAATATTAGTTTGTTAATTGTTACAAATCATCAAATCATATTCCAAAGTTATTTGCACTTGACCAAAGTACCGGTACCAGATCAATATTAAGTTAAGAAATAGAATGGATGATGAGTTATTGCGTGATTGTTTGGTATGAGTGAAAGAACAAGAGTAGTATTGTAATGTTATGATTTTATTTATGTAAGACATATTTCTGACTATTGAATAATTAATATATTTACTAAATTTGCATATGTTTGGTAAATTATTTTCACCTTTTCTACTTAATTTGTGGTTAAAATTTTTGTGTGCACATCCAGCGAAAAAATCCTGGGTCCGCCACTGCCAATTAAATGGGTCGCACTAATTTCAACCTCCAAATATATGGCTATATCTGAATCAAAATTCATTTGAAACATTTTATTCATATTTCGTAATTTATTTTCTCTAATATGGAGTGTACACCTTGCCTCAGCAGATTACGCTCACAAACAGGAGCAGCGGTAGCGCGCCAACCGACCTAGTAATTACTAGTTGCTCCTAACAATTCAATAACCCAAGGATTCATTTCAAAATTCCAAACTGCGTGTCAAAGAAAAATAGTATCTTCATTTGTCATCCACATAGTATATAAATCGCTTTTGGGAGCACGTCCCACACCCACCCCTATAAGCCACGAGTTAAATTCAGAAAGACAGTGTACAACTGTATATATACACATCATCTGGTGTTTTACTAGACTACCTTTCATTCAAAGCATAGGTATGATGAGGGCTCTGTTGAAGCCTGAAAATTCAACTAATAATATGGTAAAATATCTTTTTTTTGTGAAGAAATTGCAAGATATCCTACAAACGTTAGAGGACCACAAACCACAACTGACTAAGGGTCACAATAGTATGTTTTGCATTCCAAACACATGAAGGTTGTGGTTTCTAAATAATTACTAGTTGCTCCTAACAATTCAATAACCTAAGGATCCATTTCAAAATTCCAAACTGCACGCTGAAGAAAAATAGTCTCTTCATTTATTGTCCATCATAGTTTATAAATCACTTTTGGGAGCATGTCCGTGTTGGGGAACCGGGAGGCTACGATAGCTAGAAACAATTTCTACCGTTTGACCAGAAAATCTTGTAAGAGGGGATCATAGATCATTACCACTAGACGCGCAGGCAAAGCGGAAGCAAGATTGGATAAGTGATGTCCAATATAGTCGCGTGTCAATGTAGAGGATTCGATCGGCTTGATGTAGTGCGCAAACCAACAACACCTCCACGGATGTCCACACGTATGGAAGGAGGAACGACGCAACGGAGCATGCTAGCACTCATGTCGAGCTTGATGTACAGCCGCAACAACATCACGGCAGCAGCAGCAACAAGAACGCACACACGACGGCGGCCAAATGTGCTCTCATGGGGTGTAGATTAATTAGGTTAATTGGCTGGTGATTAGATTATATAGAGCTGTTAATGGGCCAGCTGATGGGTCACCAACATGGGCCCTGACAGCTCATGGGCACAAGTCCAACAATCTCCCACTTGCACATGAGCCAATCAGCACACCCATCTGCTGCAACATAAAGGATTCAATCAAATTGATTCTTTTAATTTCCTCGCTCGTTAAGTGTGTGACCCCGTAGGACATGACTTAGAAACTATTTCTAGTCAATAGTCAGCATTGGCTCTTAGCAGAGCATACTAACACCCGAAGGTCCACAAAGATCATATCTTGCATAACCTTTGATATACGCGTTTCTCGATCCCTTTGCCTCACTATACCAGTAAAGCTCAAGGCGAGATACGTGTCATCCTATGATAGCTCGACCATTCACTTGATCAAATAGTGAATTTCTCATGACTAACTCTTAGTCATCGTGGTTAATAATTTAATCACATTGGCATGGCCATGCACTTTTAAATCCATCTATCTTGAGGGTCCCAGAGATATCTATCCCGTTATTAGGAGGGGCAAATTCCATCTTAATCACTCACACCCCACGACATGTTTCATATACCCGAAAATTACCTTTATAACTACCCATACGGAATAGCATTTGATAACCCCTAAGTGTGTTATTACATATTCTAGGAATCAATCACGATCTCAGGTCTAAGGATCTCGAAGGTACATCGTACAAGACAACAACTGATGGCACAATAATGACATCTCAGCAGAGTCTATTAGTGGGTCAATCTAACACCATGTTCTCTAATATGTGTCCATATTATTGATTTGATATCTTCATATCTATGATCTATAAAACATGATCATCAATCAATACATGTGCTAGCCCATGAATCATCATTGTTCCACATAATGATAAGGAACTAGGGATCATTTAGGATAATATTATGAAAGAACAATGAGTTTCACGGACAAGTCACGTACTTGCCAATCAATGTAATAATTATTATCCATGGAACAGAATAACACTTTATTCAATCACACATAAACATAGACATTACACAATCTCACAAAACATTAATCATGCAGATATCTAATACCCATGGATCTCATATGTGCCTCATGCTTGGGCTGAGAGAGAGGCTTTGTGAACGGATCAGCGATGTTTGAATGCGTGTGCACCTTGCATATCTTCATGTCACCTTGATGAACAATGTCTCAGATGTGATGAAAACGCCGTAGTATGTGTTTGTTCTTTTGATGCGCTCTAGGCTCCTTGGCTTGCGCAATGGCACCACTATTATCACAGTAGAGGTCCATTGGACTGGACGCACTAGAAACCACACCCAACTCAGAAATAAATTTTCTGATCCAAATAGCTTCCTTTGCAGCTTCTGAAGCGGCAAGGTACTCGGCCTTCGTCATTGAATCAGCAACTGTATCTTGCTTGAAACTTTTCCAGCTCACCGCACCTCCATTGAGGCAAAATACATATCCAGATCACGATCTTGAATCGTCCTTGTCGGTTTAGAAACTAGCGTCGATGTAACCATTTACAACGATCTCTTTCTCACCTCCATAGACTAGAAACATACCCATAGTTCTTCTCAAGTACTTTAGGATATTCTTACTAGCCACCTAGCGAGCTTCTCATGGGTTTGATTGGAATCTGCTTGTAGCGCTTAGAGCAAAAGCTACATCAGGGTGTGTACATAACATGGCATACATGATGAATCTGATAGCCGAGGCATATGGGACCGCTCTCATTTTCTCTTTCTCATTAGATGTCGAAGGACACTGAGTCTTGCAAAGAGTAATGCCATGAGACATGGGCAAGAAACCTTTCTTGGAATCTTGCATATTGAACCGTTTCAATACCTTGTTGATGTATGTGTCTTGGCTTAATCCAATTAGCCTTTTTGATCTATCTCAATAGATCTTAATGCCCAAAATGTATGTTACCTCTCCAAAGTCCATCATTGAGAAACTCTTTCTTAATGAAGACTTAACATCTTCAAGCATTGGAATATTGTTTCCGATCAATAATATGTCATCCACATAAAGGACTAGAAATACGTGTGTGCTCCCAGTAGCCCTTTTGTAAACACAAGGCTCTTCTTCATTCTTGATGAAGCTAAACCTTTTGACTTCCTCATCAAAACGAAGGTTCCAACTCCGAGATGCTTGCTTCAGTCCATAAATGGACTTATGAAGTTTGCATATCTTCCCAGCATTTTGTGGATCAACAAACCTTCAGGATGTGTCATGTACACATCCTCACTTAGGTTTCCATTAAGGAGAGCTATTTTGATGTCCATTTGCCATATCTCATAATCATAGTATGCGGCAATTGCTAGGAGGATCCGAATAGACTTTAGCATAGCGACGAGCGAGAAGGTCTCATCATAATCAACACCTTGAATTTGTTTAAAACCTTTCGCCACCAATTGTGATTTATAGATGTGAAAATTTCCATCATTGTCTATCTTTTTCTTAAAAATCCATTTACACTCAATAGTTTTAACACCATCAGGTGGATTAATCAAGTGCCAAACTTGATTTTCTCTCATAGATTCTAATTCTAATCTCATGGCTCCAAGCCATTTCTTAGAGTTTGGTCCCATCATTGCTTCCATGTATGTCTTAGGCTCATCATTGTCCAACAATAATATGTCACACTGCCCCGTCATCAGGAGCGTGAACTTTTCAGGTGTGCGACGTGCCCGTTCAGATCTACGTGGGGCTGGTGCCTCAACAATAGATTCTACAACATTTTATGCAACCTCTTCCAATTGTGGTTTAGTGGGAGAAGAAACATTTTTTGGTGTTTCTTGAATTTCTTCGAGTTGTACTGTCCTCCCACTTATCTTTCGTGAGAGAAACTCTTTCTCCAGAATGACACCATTCTGAGCGACAAACACTTTGCCCTCCTTCCGGTTGTAGAAATAATACCCTTTGGTTTCCCTAGGATATTCTACAAAGAAATATTTATCTGACTTGGGAGAAAGCTTATCAGACATCATACGTTTTACATAAGCCTCACAACCCCAAATCTTGAGAAAATACAGCACGGGACGCTTCCCGATCCATATCTCATATGACGTCTTCTCTACAGATTTAGTTGGAACCCTATTTAAAGTGAAAGTGGCAGTTTCTAGAGCGTATCCCCAAAAGGACAATGGAACATCACTTTGGCTCATGCTTGACCTAACCATGTCCAACAAGGTTCAGTTTCTCCTCTTAGACACTCCATTTAATTGAGGTGTTCCGGGTGGCGTCCATTGTGGAACAATTCCACATTGTCTTAGATGATCACCAAATTCATGGCTCAAGTACTCACCTTCACGATCAGATCGTAGAGTTTTAATTATTGTGCCCAATTGATTTTGTACTTCATTCTGAAATTCTTTGAACTTTTCAAATGATTCAGACTTATGCTTCATTAAGTAGATATAACTGTATCTACTAAAATCATCAGTGAAAGTAATAAAGTACTGAAAACCACCTCTAGCCATACAGCTAATTGGTCCACATACATCTGTATGTACAAAGAGCCAATAGGTCGTTTGCCCTCTCACTATGTCCTGTGAAAGATGACTTAGTCATCTTACCAAGCAAACAAGGCTCACATGTGTCAATTGATTCAAAATCAAATGAATGTAGAAGACCATCTTTATGGAGCTTCTCCATGCGTCTCACATTTATATGGCCTAAACGACAATGCCAACTATAAGTGGGATTCAAATCATTCGGGTGGAGCCTCTTTGCATCAATGTTATAAATCGGCTTATTCTTCATGTCAAGACAATACAATCCATTCACTCATGGATAATTTGCATAGAGAATATCATTCAAATAAATGGAGCAACATTTGTTCCTTATTATGACCTCATAACCATCAACTTCCTCTAAACATGAGGAGGAATGTTTTTGCCCAAGGCAGGAATGTAATAACAATTATTTAATTCCAAACTAATCCCGACGGTAATGAGAGTGGATAAGTCCCAACAGCCAGCGCAACAACTTTTGCACCATTGCCGACACGAGCATCCACCTTGCCTCTTGCACACTTCCTTGTCCCTTTAAGACCCTGCAACAATTTGCAAGTATGAATCATCGATCCGGTATCAAATACCCATGAATCATCAGGACGAGTAGCAATATTAATTTCAATAACATTGATACTTAAAGTAGAAGGATCAACATCCTTCTTCTTCTTGAGTTCTTCCAAGGAAAGCTTGCAGTTTCTCTTCCAGTGCCCAGTCTTCTTGCAATAATGGCAAGGATCGCCTGGAGGCCCTCTTGACTTGGGAGGATCTACTACAACCTTAGGCTTTGAGCTTGAGATCTCATCCGCACTCTTAGTCTTGGGCTTGCGCTTTCTCTTCCTATCCTTCTGCACCATCATCACATGATTTGCCCCGGTTTTCTTGATGGTCTCCTTGGCGGTCTTTAGCATCCCATGCAATTCAGCCATAGTCTTCTCCAGGCTATTCATATGAAAGTTTATGATGAATGGCTCATAGCTCACAGGGAGCGACTAGATAACGACATCCATAGCCAAATCTGGGCTAAGGGGAGAACCAAGTTTCTCCAGGCTGTCAATGTAACCAATCATCCTGATTACATGAACCTTCAGGTAGCCTGCACGCAAACAAAGCCTTTGAGATGTTATACCTCTTAGTTCTTACTTGGTTCTCAAACATGCCACGCAGCCCAACAATCATATTGTGGGCATCAGTGTTTCCATATTGCTTCTGAAGCTCAGAGGACATGGTAGCAAGTATGAGACAACCAACATCAAGTGCATCATTAGTGTGCTTGTCATACTCCCTCTTCTAGGCAGCAGTAGCATTGTCAGGCAGGTCATGAGGATAAGGAAGCTCTAGAACATATTCTTTTTTCACTTGCTTGAGAACAATTCTCAAGTTGTGATACCAATCCATAAAGTTTGTTCCATTAAGTTTTTTTTCTTAAGGATCAAACACAAATTGAAATTGGAAGCATTATTAGCCTGCGGCATGATCTACAACAGAAATATATGCAAGTGTATAAGCACTATGTAAACGTAAAACCCCTATTAAACCATTTAAAAGAGTTTCTTCACTATATTCTTGGAATCATTTCCCTCAAAATGACATATAGTGGTCCAAGATCCATATTCAACTAGTTTCTAGTGAGCTTTGGCATCACTCCTAGAAATCTAGTATCCTAGGTAAGCAACATTTGCTAATCACATCATATATGACTCTTGTTTGTTGGGAGGCATCATATGCCATGGCGCCCAACACCATGCCCCAAAGCCCAAAAACGTTTTGATAGCTTTGTCAAGCAAACAAATACTATGCTTGTAAATGTCGGATATTCACCCTACTTGTTAAGATAGTTGGGGCACTCTACTTTGGCAGACCTACCACACAACCATCAAAATTATAGTAGGTGCAGCTATTGGAAGGACATCAATTGTAATCTTAATTTTTCTGAGGGAACCTACACTAGCATGATTATTATATCCAGCATATAATACATGAAAGAATAGGATGACAGGAAAATCATCATAGGCAATCATATTAACTGTGAAATAGTATGGCCTTTTCACATGGTGATCTCTATCTCCATTGTTACAGGCCTCCTCCTGTCCATGTGTCCACCATGCTCCAAATTCGGCCTCCATGAACAAGTACTAAGCTACTACATCTAATAGCTAGTAGTGAATTACATGAAGAAATCGAGCATCACAAGTCGACATATAAGCCGTTATACAATAATATGACAGCCTCAACCCAGCTGTTTTAAACATGACTCGCAGGCCATGAAAGAACACAAACATGCATCACATACACATTTTGGGTCATACCATTCACAACATTCTCTGCAAAAACAAGTTAGGCGAGAACGGATTCTATCGTATGAATCATAAGGGGTAAAACCATCTAGGCGTGAGTCTGTACGGCGGTCCCGCTGGCCGATCAGCGGGTGGGGGGTTGAGGGAGAATTACATAGATCATATCCATAAAATCTCAATGAAAATCTCATCGGACAGATCACATCTGGCCGATTTTGAGTCATTCGTAATGCCTCGTATTTTTATTAGGTTTATGGGTAGACCGCGACATATAGTCCCGACCTCGTCGGTTCTATCTACTGGTGTATGCGGTTAGTCCCGATGGTGATTCCAGCCGGTAGGGACAGATTGCAAGCGCACAGAGAAAGAGTATAAACTTATCAAGGACACATGTAACGCTATCATCTCATAACCTTATAAGACCCTCCTAATGACCGATTGATCTTATCAACCCATATGAAGTATGCAATAGATCATATCTTCTACACAAGCATATCCACTATATGCGCAAGATTCAGATCTACAACTACACAAGGTAGGCTCTGATGCCACTGTTGGGGAACGGAGAGGCTACGATAGCTAGAAACAATTTCTACCGTTCGATTAGGAAACCTTGTAAGAGGAGATCATAGATCATTACCACTATACGTGCAGGCGGAGCGGAAGCAAGGTTGGAGAAGTGACGTCCAACGTAGTCGGATGTAGAGGATTCGATCGAATTGACGTAGTTCGCAAACCAGCAACGGCTCCACGGATGAACACACGTACGGAAGGAGGAATGGCACAACGGAGCGTGCTAGCACTCACGTCAAGCTCGATGTACAACCGCAACTACGTCACGACAGTAGCAGCAACAAGAACGCACACACGGCGGCGACCAGATGTGCTCTCGTGCGGTGTAGGTTAATTAAGTTAATTGGACGGTGATTAGATTATATAGAGCTCTTAATAGGCCAGCTGATGGGCCACCAACATGGGCCCTGACTGCTCATGGGCACAACTCCAACAGTCCCCACCTCCACCCCCATGAGCCACGGGTTAAGTTCAGAAAGATAGTGTATAATTGTACACGCGCACATCATCTATTGTTTTACTATAGTACCTTTCATTCAAAGCATAGGTATGATGAGGGCTCTGTTGAAGCCTGAAAATTCAACTAATAATATGACAAGATATCCTTTTTTGTGAAGAAATGGCAAGATATCCTACAGACATTAGACGCCCACAAACCACAACTGACTAATTAAGGGTCAGAATAGTATGTTTTTACTAGTTGCTCCTAACAATTCAATACCCCGAGGATTCATTTCAAAATTCCAGACTACGCGCCAAAGAAAAATAGTCTCTTCATTTATCGTTTGCCATAGTTTATAAATCATTTTTGGGAGCACATCCCACCCCCACCCTCATGAGCCACGGGTGAAGTTTAGAAAGGAGGTGTACAACTGTACATGCGCACATCATCTGTTGTTTTACTAGAGTACCTTTCATTGAAAGCATATGTATGATGAGGGCTCCGTTGAAGCCTGAAAATTCAACTAATAATATGGCAAGGTATCCTACTGACATAAGAGAACCACAAAACACAACTGACTAATTAAGGGTCATAATAGTATGTTTTGCATTGCAAACACATGGAGGTTGTGGTTTCTAAATAATTACTAGTTGCTCCTAACAATTCAATAACCCAAGGATCCATTTCAAAATTCCAGACTACACGCCAAAGAAAAATAGTCTCTTCATTTATCATCCACCATAGTTTATAACTCGCTTTTGAGACCACGTCCCCCACCCCCATGAGCCAAGGGTTAAGTTCAGAAAGGCACTTTTCAACTGTACATGCGCATATCATCTGTTATTTTACTAGAATACCTTTCATTCAAATTGGTCACAAAGTTCAACAAACATGGGTATGATGAGGGCTCTGTTGAAGCCTGACAATTCAACTAATAATATGACAAGATATCCTCTTTTTTTTTTTTAAATGGCAAGATATCCTAAAAACATTAGAGAACCACAAACCATAACTGACTGATTAAGGGCTTATCGGAAAAAACAAAATACAGAAACTTGGCAAACGTCTTATCCAAGAATGTCTAGTTTCGAAGCTACTATCCTGCTATATATCTCTTGGAGGCAGTTCTAAAAATATATCTCTTGGAGATCAGTAATAAAAGCAGATAATGGAACTTTGGTCACTGCAGATTACCTTTTCGGCAGATTACAAGAAAAATCGGACCGTGCCTTTTTCTAGCTTTACAGTTTTCACCAGACTTTTTCAAGGTATAGTACAGAACAAGCCAGAAAGAAATTGTCTTCTCAGATGCCTGTCCAAATCATTATCCGTCGTGCACTCCTTGGGCCTTTCCCGTCCGCTCGTGTCTGGCTCGGACTGTCACTTCCGGCATCTGAACCACCAAGCCTACCAAATGCAAATCATCCCGTAGGGAACTCAATGTTCTCCTGCTAACAAACGTGCTGCTACATGCCAATGAAAAGAAGAAGAAATTGACGCCAATTGGCTGGCATCGGTGCATAGCTTCAGGCAGCAGGAACAGTAGGCAACCTAAAACGCGCCTGATATCTTGTTTTCTTTCTGATTTTCTTTCACTTGTTATCTCTTGTACTGCAAAACTTGTGCCTGCATTCCTGATTCTTGCCGCCATTTTTTACCATATTCTCTTTTGGGGGGAGGGAAGGGATTGGATCATTGGGTAGGAATGAGTGACCTGGTCCTGTCCTCTGGGTGGAATTTGTCCTGTTTTTTCTAAGCATCGGTGAAAAGGCCATGAACTCACATGGCGCATTCTTTGTCCTTCTTTTTCATATTTGACCGGCTTCCTTCTCTCTCCTGGGGCCGGCCTCCTCATGACAAGCGTGCAAAGTTGAGGCGAGGCGAGAGCCTTGTGTGCTGCCACGACGTGTGATTCCGTCTCCAGCACTTGTTCCCATGATGTCTCTGACTTCGAGGTACTTGATTTTTGGGTTCAAGCAAATCTAACCCTTTCTTTTTTCTATCAACGAAATATAAAAATCTGTCATATAAGAAATAAAGATGGAAATTTTTTTTTATCAGTTTTCCTTTTCCGAACAACTCCAACCCTTCTTCTTTCTTATCACTTAAACACAAAAATCTATCATATAAGGAATAAAGATGGAAAAAAACTTCTTTATCAATTTCCCTTTCCTATCTCCTTGGTTAGGTGATCATCTAAATCCAGTCCATCATCCCCTCTATAGCGGGGATCACCCTTCCCTCACCTAAATGGTGGACCCTAACTTTTAGATGATAGAATAGGTGAACTGTTACAACACTATCACCTATAATTCAAAAAGTGGGTTGAAGGAATCCCTTTTAACCTCTTTTAGATGATGAGATTAAGGGGAAGAGTTGGAGTTACTCTTATGTGATCATCTAAATCCAGTCCACCATCCCTTATATGGAGTGGATCACTCATCTATCATATAAATAGTAGATCCTACTCTTTTAGGTGATAGGATAGATGAATTGCTACAACATCATCATATATAATTTAAAAAATGGTTTGAAGAGATTTCCTTTAACTTTTTAAGGTGATGAGATCAAATGGAAAGGGTTGGAGCTAGCTGTTAATGCATTTGGGCCGGCGCGGATTCCTTCGTTTCTATTGGAGAATCATCGTTAGCTTTCCTCTTTCCTTTCATAGAGAGAATTCCGTGATCTTGGTCAATCAAATTAGTCATAATTTCTTCATTCGTTCTTTCTTCAGAATGGTACTCGTCTTAATTGTGCCATCAATCACTATCGGTTTTAACCGATCAGTTCTCGCAGGTCAATAATCGATCCCCTTCCCTGCCGTCAATAGCGGTCGCCCGTCCCATGGAGCTGGAGGTGGAGGAAGAGGAACCGAGGAGGGGCCCGCCGTTGGTGCCGCTGCGGTGGGAGAGCACCGGCGACCAGTGGTGGTACGCGACGCCCATCGACATGGCGGCGGCGAGCGGCCACTACGACGTGGTCCGGGAGCTCCTCCGCCTGGACGCCAACCTCCTCGTCAAGCTCACCTCCCTCCGCCGCATCCGCCGACTCGAATCCGTCTGGGACGACGACGCGCGCCTCGCCGACGCGGCCCATAACCGCGCCGCCGTCGCCCGCCGCCTCCTCGCCGACTGCGGGGCCCGCCGGCTCGTCCGCGCCGGGTACGGCGGGTGGCTGCTCTACACCGCCGCCGCGGCCGGGGACGCCGGGTTCGTGCGCGAGCTGCTCGCCGACCGGCCGATGCTGGTGTTCGGGGAAGGGGAGTACGGCGTCACCGACGTGCTCTACGCCGCGGCGAGGGGCGGCCGCGCCGAGGTGTTCCGTATCGTACTCAACGCCGTGCTGTCCCCGGCTGGAGTGGACCAGGGCGGCGAGGAGGGGTTCAGGCGCGAGGTGATGAACCGCGCCGTGCACGCCGCCGCGAGGGGAGGCAGCGTCGAGGTTCTTGGGGATCTGCTGCGCGGGTGCGCCGACGCCGTGGAGTACCGGGACGCGCAGGGATCTACCGTCTTGCATGCCGCCGCCGCAAGGGGACAAGTTGAGGTGATCACTGCTGCGCTTCTCATTTTCGTTAGCTGTGCCTCTCAGTTATTCTTCAGGATAGACAGAAATCCATAGAATGTATCCCATGGGAAATTACCTCGGGTGCATATCATTGATCAATTGATTACAAATTTACCACTTCAGCTTGATTTTTATTTTCTAAGGGCATCTAAGGGGATACACTGAAATCCTTTAGAATTATGAGTTTTGGCTCTGTGACCTGCTGAATCTGATGAACATGCTAGCCAGCTTGTTGATTGATTCAGTGAACGTGGCATATAGTGGCACGTCCAAATTAAGAAGTTAAGAGATCTTTTAAAATAATTATTCACTAGTCAACAAAGATGTCTGCAAATAAATAACAGATTAGATAAAGGTTGCTTACAATCAAAGTCTTATGAGAAACAATACTTGAGGTTTATCTGATGCCAATTCGTCGGTGCTTGCCACACCAATACTTTGACCCTGTTTGTTTCCGCTTATTTTTCTCGATTCTTGCTTTTCCTATAAAAATAAACAATAATCCTGCCAAACGCTTTGCTTATTTTCGTCCATTCTCGCTTATTTTGACCACCGCTTCACAGTTTTGAACTACAAAAAGCAAAAAGCAAGAAGCGAGAGAATCGTAAACTAAGTGTGGCTGAGAGAATCGAAAACAAACAGGGCCTTTGCCATGCAAAGATAGGTGTGCTTCTTTTGCTTCCCTTGAGTTTTCTTACCTACCTTCTGAAGGTGTCCTAATTTATATTGAATCTCAGCATGTTTTTTTTTGACGTTTGTTCCGTTGTGATCAACTATCTTTAAGAAAGACTTGCCTAATATGAAAAAAAAACTTTGTGCTGCAGGTTGTTAAGTATCTCATTGCATCTTTCGATATAGTCAATGCCGTTGATGATCAAGTGAATACAGCTTTGCATATAGCATCCTTTCGGGGCCATCTGCCCGTGGTTGAAGCCCTCATTACTGCATCGCCATCTCTGATATCAGCTAAAAATGAAGCTGGTGACACGTTCCTTCATATGGCACTGACTGGCTTTGGGACTCCTGGATTTCGAAGGCTTGATCGTCAGATGGAGCTTGTGAGGCAATTGATCAGTGGATCCATCATGGATGTCAGCAGCATTATAAATGTGCAGAATGATGATGGGAGAACAGCTCTTCACTTAGCTGTGGTGGGCAATCTGCATTCAAACCTCGTTGAACTCTTAATGACTTCTCCTTCTATTGACCTCAACATTGGTGACAACAATGACATGACTCCTCTAGATCTACTCAGAAAACAGCCACCGACATCTTCATCTGAAATAATCATCAAGCAGTTGATTTTGGCTGGTGGAATCACAAATTCAAGAGACCTTGAGACCCGGTCAGCCATCGCTTCTCAGCTGAAGATGCACTGCATAGTTGGAAGCCCAGGAACATCTTTCAAGATATCAGATGCTGAAATTTTTCTCCATGCGGGGATTGATGTGCCAAGCATCAGCGAACGAACGGAATCATTCTCTAGCGTTGGCAAGGTGGATACTGAAATCCAGGCACCCAAGCTGAAGAAACTGAATTCTTTCCAAGATGCAGCTAAACATCTCAAAATGTTACTCAAATGGCCTCGTCGCAAGGGAAGCAAATCAGCGAGTGACCAACTTGAATTGGATGATGATGTCTCATCAGTGGACTCTACAAAGAGCTGGAGCCAGGGAGACACCCCAACACCGCTGAGGCAAAGATACTCAAGAGTTAGCGCCTTGTTTAACAACAAGCGGACCTTTGCAGCCAAGATCTCACCAAGTCGTGCGAGGAAAATGAATGGGGTAATACAACATGAATCACCATGTGCTTCTGCTTCTTGGTCATCATCATCCATGATTGACAAGGTCAAAGCTGTTCACCTGGACAGGGATCAGCCATCTCCTAACACCAGTGGGCGAATCAAGCTTACTCCCAAGAAATACGGGTCACTGAATAGTAGACTTATGAACCAATACTTGCGTGTTGGATCACAAGGTGTACCATCCTCGGAGCAGCAGTCAAATCAGATATTCAGACCATCACAGCTCTCAGTGGCCTGATTACATCAGTTAGCAGAAGAATATCAACATGGACACAACTTTGCTTCCCTTGACATAACATGTTACAACTTTCTCACAGATGCTGGTGGATCTCTAGCTGCCCCGCTCAACAGAAGGTTAGTTCCTGCAAGACTTTTTGTCTTATGTTTCTGTAACTATTGACTATTAGCCGTAGTCTAGACTAGTCTTAATACAGTTACAGTGCAGATGTAATCTTTTGATAAACCTGAGCTATATCAAGATCAGAATGACGAACTAATTTGATATTTGCATGCATCAGTAAATTGGAATACCTTTTGACTTCCTTTTCCTTTTTTCTGTGCTTTTGTAAGCTCTGTGCAATTACTACTAAAATTTCCCAAAACGATGCTAATTTCTTAGGAGAAGCTTCATATTTTTCATAAGACCCTAGGAAGGACCTGTGAGGCTTTTGTGTCATATATATCTGGCATTCTATTTCAGGAAGAATCAAGGTCAGCGTCAGCCTCAAAATTAAAACCTGAGAAGCTTGTTGTGCAAAGCACAAATTATTACAGATCATTTCTTCATATTACATATCAAACTAGATGAGAACCCCCGTGCGTTGCTGCGGGCATAAATAAAGCCAGTTAATCAATCATCTAATTGGAGATACTAAATAAATGAAGACAGATACATTAAGGCATAGAATTAAGTAAATAATGAGGTAGATGGAACAGCATGCCAACGAAAAAACACTTTAGAGCCACAAACTTCACAACTGGTTTTAACTTGATTATATAGAAGAGAAAAAAACATACAAATGCACACCTTCAAAGTAAGAAAGTCGTTTGTTCTGCAAAGAACATACTACAACCTCAAAGATGAAGTACCCAACTCTATTGCATAGGAGAAAAAGGAAGTGCACAACTCTAAAGTATAAGGACACCATTTATGCTGTCCAGAGAAAAATGGCTTCCTAAAGCTGGTCACTTGAAATCAGAAAACCAATGGATAGATAGGAGCATTGATCACAAACTTCTAATTTTTTTCATGCAAAATACTAAATACAAACTTCCAAAATTATTTGTCGAGCGTGATCTGATGTCTTGTTAATTGGACTAAACCGTCATGCGTGGTATCAGCTAATGCAGCAAGCTCCTGGAATGAAACTTGAATTAATTGTGACAGCTATATATATCATTCCATTTTAATAAGCAATGCCAAAGAAGTTACCAGTTCAAATAACTGGAAAATTAAAAAGGGAAAAATAATTAAACAGGGTAACAAATGTTTAGGCTTGAAATATTTAATAGTCAAAAGAGAAGTGTGCACATCTACATGTAGTGCAAGGCTTTCTTTGGTGGATTCAGAGCACAGACAACTGATTCTTATTGTTCGGAAGCTAAGCTGCCAGTATCTTGGAAACTATGGAACAGAAAATATCTCAAAGCATGTGCGGCTTTCATTTAAATATTTCTGGTTAAGAACTCTAAAGGACGTAATTTTCATAAATAAGCAGATTCTGTTTTGTGACAGGAAGTATCAAATATTGTTTGCTTAATACATATTAGTTTTCTCAGTTGCAGCATAGACATTGGTAGAAGTACAGGCATTTTGTTTTTACACTATTTTTCATTGTTGTGAAGATATATAACAGGCTACAATATTGTTTAGATACTGTTCAGTGTACATGGTGCACCATCTAGCTATTTTAAGGATGCTGGGAATTCTTATTCAGATTAGATAGAGCACAATTCTACTGCATAACCGTAGAAATACAAATGCACACCTTCGAAGTAATGAGAGACTGTCAGTTGGCCTTTACAATGTGACACACTTGATGAAATATTTAGGTTTTCAGTTCCTGAATGATGTATAGGAGTTTTTAATTTGCAGCAAAAGCAAAGGCATTTTTCATTGTTCACTGTTTTTAGCTTTTACCTACGAAAGGATCAGCACATGGTATTTTTTTGCAAGCTACAAAAAGGCCCTAAACGTTATGGAGTTCACTGTCTACAATGAAATGTGAACAACACCACTGTTTACAATGAAAGGATCAAGGGTGCACTGGGAAAACAAAATTGTAACTAAATCTTAAAGTATTGCCATCAGCAGTTACCCGTACGAACCAAATAATGCTTCCTTTTTCTGCATCCCTTCGTCTTTATCTTCCTTAAACAATGAAAAAACGATATCTAAGTCCCAGACATGAGAAGCAAGTAAATTGAAGATCCACTGATAATTTTCTGCTTTGCGCTAAGTAATGAAAGCTATAATAGCAGTTATTTACCTTTTGTATTATAATAATAAAGTACTTAAACATAGATACACTTTTAGCAATCAGCATACAGCTGCTAAATCTGAATATTTGGTTAAAAAATTATTCAAGTAATTGAAAGACATGTGCACCCTTTGAATCACATGAAATCATACATGTTAATATATTAGAATGTAATATATTCTAGCGACTAAAAGAATTTCTACAAAAAATGTAAATCACCTTGAGAACATGGATTTTACTGCAGTTGGTAACAGAAACATGGAAATGCAGTCTTTGTCTAGTCGTAATATCAGCTGAAAGTTGATAACAGACCAAGTGTGATGAAACAAAATACATACTCTCTCCCCTTTTTTTGAGGGTTTGTCTGCTCAATTTCTGCGTATAACAAATAAGTGATTGCTAACCATCTACAATCGAAACATGTGTAAAAGCAATATAATATTACGGATAGTCACCAACTTTGCTAATGAAGTTACTTCTTCATTTGATGCATCCCTTCATAAATATTTTGTATAATCTATATGTTAATCACTATATGAGGTGTATGGTGCAAAATTCTGAACATTGCAGGAAAAAATATATAGTACTCATTATGTTGCCAGGGAACCATTTCTTTGCAGGGTTTAAACAACCTGTTGTTTTTTAACACAGAATGGCAAGGAGTAAGCTAAGGTTATATGACAAAGAGGTATGTATAAACGTATGCAAGTGTAAAGAGACATCTACACATAAGACACCAGGTATTGTCTTCGGTTTGCCGCGATAAAGAAAGAGCGAAGGGTGATTCAAAACCGAACATGTAGAGTAAGCCAGTTGATTGCTTCTTCAAGACATGACCTAACAATACTCAACAAACTATGAACACATAAGCTGAGTTCATCTTTAATTATGCTGAGATTGTCAGCAATCAACTATGGAAATGCGTAAAATCAGGGGCCAACCACAACTAAGCTGATAAGCATCGGGTGTTACCAATAGAAATTGAGGCCGGTCTCTGTTTGGTTGTTTTCATTTGTTTCCTCGACCTCAATCCTCTCTTCTTTTCCTTCCACCTCTTTCTCCCTTTTCTAACTTGGTAAGGGCAGAGATGATGTCCATCACAAGGCAAATTCTTTTTTTTTTCTCGAATACGCAGGAGAGCTACGTATCTTTGCATTTAATAGAGAAAAGTTGGTCCGTACAAACTTAACACCTCACTCCGGACCGGGCTGTGAGGGTTGATGATTGCATATGGGCGTACTTATAAAATAAAACTGAAAAAGAACTTAACCACTCCAGGGCACCCTAGACCTTCTACCCTGCTCCAACAACTGGACCAGTGCTCAAGGACGCTAGGCGCCGAGCACCATCCATGCTCCTAGGTGGTGTTCGGCCCTGAACATGCAGAGCATTTCCTCTATGTAAGGTTTGGCTCCCTCAAACACACACAAATTCCGGTGCTTTTAGAGTAGCCAGGCTCCCATCACCACCAAGGAATTGAATCCTTTGTTCTGAACTTTCTTCACACTCTTTCTCCACCACTCGGCAAATGATGTCGCCTGTTGGGATGGCGTACATGCCTGTAGGCCGAGGGGGGACATGACCCGAAACTAGAAGTCTCTCATGAAGACACAGGTAGTAAGTATGTGCTGAATATTTTCCTCCTCCTGATCACATAGGGGACAGCAAGCAGGATGCGGCAAGTTTAGGGGACAGCAAGCAGGATGCGGCAAGTTTCGCTTGGCTAACCTGTCTTCAGTCCAACACCGGTTGCGTACTGCAAGCCACAGAAAAATCTTGCACTTTACTGGAGTCCAGGTTTTCCAAATACGCCGCCAAGGTTCAAAAGTAACAGACCCATTGAAGAATGCCTTGTATGCTGACTTACTTGAGTACTGTCCAGATCCATCCAGACGCCACACATGACTGTCATTTTCCTGAGATAGCACAATCTCCAACAGGACATCGACCAACTGGAAGAACTCAAATAATCCAATCATTGAGAGGCCATTCTGTATATCTCATCTCCAACTCTGATTAAGCAAACCCTCTGACACAGTTCGACTGTTTTGGATTTTCAACGGTACAACTGCCACTACCAGAGGTGCAAGATCATTCACCGAACACCCCATAATCCAGTTGTCTTTCCAAAAAAAATGTACTGTTATCGTTTCCCACTCTTGACTCCATGGCAACCTGAAATAATGCAACCACATTCTGATGTACAGGGATGTCGAGAGCATTCCATGGTCTGCTTGCATCCGTCTTCCGAAACCATAGCCAACGGACTTGCAATGCCATCCCATTAGCTGCAGATTGGGAATGCCAATTCCACCAAGGTTCAGCGGTCTTTGTACCTTGTCCCATGCAACCAAACAGCATCCCCCATTTGTTTGAAGTCGTCCACTCCAGAGGAAAGCCCTCCTGATTTTGTCCACTGCTTTAATAAACCAATTCGGAACGTTGATTGCTATCAACACATAAATAGGCAATGCTGATAGAACAAACTTGACCCAAACTGCACGCCCTGCTCTATTCTGAGAGATGCCTTCCAGCTAGGCAATTTGTCCCCGATCTTCTCAACCCAAGGTAGAAGGTCGGCCTTTCGCAACTTCCTGTCTGAAATCGGCATGCCTAGATATGTGCATGGAAATTCAGATACTGTACATGACATGGAAGAAGAGATTACCGGCGCCACTGGTTGCTCACATCGAATTGGTATGGCACAACTTTTCTGAAAATTTGTTCTAAGACCCGAAGCTTCCCCAAAGGCTTGCAGGATTTCCGTGGTAAGGTCATTTCTTCATCATTCGGTCGGATGAATAAAGCCACATCGTCTGCATATAAGGAAATCCTTTGTTTAATATTCCCCTGTACCAGTGGCTGTAAGAGGCCAACCTCTCCTGCCTTGGTGAATAAACTGTTAAGCACGTCCATCACCAATATGAAGAGCATGGGGGATAGGGGGTCGCCTTGTCGCAATTCTCGCTAATGCCGGATTGGTTCTCCCGGCTCTCCATTAACTAAGATTCATGTGGATGCCATGGACAGTAGACTGGAGAGAAGGTTACACCAATTCTCACCAAATCCCCAAATGAGCCAAGACATCCAATAGGAACGACCAAGAAACAGAGTCGAATGCGAGTTTCAAGGAAATACTTGGGTCCTTACTTGTATGCAGCAACTTGATCGTTTGTTGAACTAGCATGTAATTGTCATGGATGCACCTCCCACTGTTGGAAAGTGAAATAGGGCAAAAGTTGTGTATTCCATCCTCAAGGGAGATTACAATATATAGCCAGCTGGAGGTAGCTCGACGGCGGCTGAGGCGCTTAGGGTGCCAGCCCTAAAGGTGCTACCGCACCTGTACCCTAAGGCCCAATACATTATATTCTAACCCCTCCCCCTCCCCCCCCCCCGGAGTCTCAATGTGTCTAGCCAGCAGGGAGAATGTTGAGACTGGACCTAAACTCAACAAAAACAGGAGTAGGAAAACCCTTGGTAAATACATCTGCAAACTACGAAGCTGTAGGCATGTGATGGACCCGAACATCTTCAATGACGACCCGCTCACGAATGAAGTGGGGATCAATCTCGACATGCTTCGTGCGTTGGTGTTGTACCAGATTGGAGGCAAGGTACACAACACTGACATTATCACAGTAGATGAGAATAGTCTCCTCTAGGAGACTATGTAGTTCAGCGAGCCATTGGTTTGACCAAGTAGCTTGCTAGACCAAGACACGTGGTGTAACGCTTTGATGACCATGAGATGAGGTTACCACCTAGAAAAACCGCATAACCTGATGTTGAGTGGCGTGTATCTGGGCAACCCGCCCAGTCAGCATCAGATTAGACCACCAGATCAGTTGAGGAGGAATGGGTCATGGTAAGTCCAAAATCTGCAGTACCATGAACGTAACGCAAAATCCTCTTCAGGACGGCAAGATGAGCATCACGGGGGTCATGCATGTGAAGACAGACCTGTTGAACTGCATAGGCGATATTAGGCCGAGTGAAAGTAAGATACTGGAGGACGCCGGCCAAACTACGATAAGATGTGGCGTCACACAGGGGTGAACCATCACCTGTAGGAAGCTTAGAATTTGTATCTATGGGCGTAGCACAAGGCTTGCTGTTAGTCACACCGGCACGGTCAGAAAAAGGCCGCTAGAAGTGCGCTGAACATTGACACCCAAAAAATGATGGAACTCACCTAGATCCTTTATGACAAACTCAGACTGAAGAGCAGAGATGATGCGTCTAAGAAGTATCAAAGAAGACGCAGTGAGGATGATGTCATCCATATAAAGGAGCAAATAAGCTATCACAGAGTCGTGCCGAAAAATAAATAATGAAGTGTCTGAACAAGCCTCAGAGAATCCCATGGTGAACATGAATGAGGCGAAGCGGCTGTACTAGACATGTGGATCTTGCTTCATGCTATATAAGGAATTGTTGAGGCGACACACAAGAGTAGACTGAGCGAAATTAACAAATCCCACAGGCAACAGTACACCGACTCTGTGAGAGTGCTATGCAACAAAGCATTCTCGACATCAAGCTGGTAAACTGGCCAATTGCGAGACAAAGACAGAGATAGAACAGTGTGAACCGTAGCCGGTTTGACCACTGGACTGAAAGTCTCATCATAATCAACTCCCGGAGCGAAGCCGCGAAGAACCCAACAAGCCTTGTACCGGTCCAGGCGACCTGCTGCATCAAACTTATGACGAAAAATCCACTTCCTGGTCACCATATCTACTCCAGCTGGGCGAGGTACGAGCTCCCAAGTCTGATTAGCCTGCAAGGCAGCAAACTCCTCCTCCATGGCAGCACGCCAATTTGGGTTGGCTAGTGCAGCGGACACGCTTTTAGGAAGAGGAGAAATACCGTAGGCCTAAAACACAGCGGGAAACTTGAAACTATCTTTAGCACGAGTGGTCATTTGATGCGCATTGTGAGTCGGAGGAATCACAACAACACCCTTGGGCAGTTTGGGAGGTGGTGCCCGCGACGGTGAGAAGGACGCAGCACGACGACGTTGGTACACCAGTCACGGGTGGCTTGGTGAACGAAGCGGCAGGCGTGGCCGTGCGGTGTGGGGACAAAGCCGCGGAGGCCACGCGGGGCGCGGAGCTTGGCGTTGCCAGTGGTGAGGATGCCGGTGCCGCGCGTGACACAGGGCTGGACGTTGAAACAGGAGAGGGCACATCACCAGGTGGCGCGGGCTATGGTGATAACTAGGAGACAGTCGAGGGCGCTTGCTCAACCTGGCCAGACGCATGAGGGGATGCAACCGGCAGCGAGGGAGCTGGCACTCGAGTACCTGCAGAGGAAGAGGGCCAATGGCAATAGGAGCCACGTTGTCATTAGTTAGAAAATCGAAGGCGGAAATTTTTGGCACCTTGCTGGTTTTAGCGAAGGGAAAATTTGACTCGTCGAAGACGACGTGTTGAGACATAAAGATGCGATTGGACGAGCGATCAAGGCACCGATATCCTTTATGATCCGAATAATACCCTAAAAACACAACGGACCGAGCGCGGGGCGAGTTTATGGGGGCCCGTAGCGGTGGTATTGGGATAGCAGGAGCAACTGAATACGCGAAGATGAGAGTAGGACGGGTGAGTGCCGAAAAGTGCAAAGTGGGGGGTGGCATTGGCTATGGCTTTGGATGGTAGGCAATTGAGAAGATAGGTGGCGGTGCTCAAACCTTCTAACCACTACGAGGGAGGAAGGACAGCCTGGATCAGCAAGGTGCGGGTGGTATCATTGATGGTGCGAATAACACGCTCGGCCTTGCCGTTCTGTGGAGAAGTGTAGGGGCAAGACATGCGTAGGGTGGTGCATTTTGTGAGGAAAAAACTACGAGATGAAGAGTTATCAAACTCGCGGCGATGGCCCACTGGATGGACTTGATCGTGGTAGCAAACTGTGTAGTCACAAGAGCGAAAAAGTGAGCTAGTGTAGGAAATGTCTCAGACTTTAGGCGTAGTGGAAGGGTCCACAAATAATGAGTGTAATCATCCAAAATAACCAAGTAATATTTGTAACCGGATATGCTCACAACAAGAGAGGTCCAAAGATCACAGTGGATAAGATCAAAAGGTTTCAATGTCTGAGTGACAGAACTAGTAAAAGGCAACCTAGTGTGACGACCTAGTTGACAAGCATGACAAAATTCAATAACTTTATTGCAGCGAATGATAGACGAGCTAATGAGCTTAGACAAGTTGTCACGACCCGTATGACCGAGGCGACAGTGCCAAAGGGAGGAGGGAGCCGTGACCACGAGCACAACAGGAGTGGAGGTTGCAGCAGGCAGTTAGATGGTGTATAGCGGCCTAGAGCTATTGCACTGGATGATCTCGTTCCTGGAGCGAAGATCCTTCATAAAGAGACCAAAAGGGTCAAACTCAATAGAATAGAGGTTATCGGTTCTAAACTGGCAAACTAAAATTAGGTTCTTAATGATATTAGGAGTGATAATAATATTATTTAAGGTGCAAGAGCCAGTGCCAATAACAGGAATTTGAGAGCCATTGCCGACAATGATAGATGAAGGAGAGGTGGGAAGGGGACGGTGCAAAAAATCCACATTACTAGAGGAGGAGGTCATGTGAGAAGATGTGCCGGAGTCAAACACCCAATCGGTCGGTTGATTCAGCAACACCGTGTTGAACGCATTGGCCAGCAAGTTGGAACTCCATGGTAGGCACGTCGGGGATGGTGGAGGTGCAGAACCCGGAGCCACAAATTAGGGAGTCGACGGCCATCTGACACGGGCGAGGTACCGGCGTGTGGTCAAAGGACGGCTGGTGGAAGCCGGTGAAGCTCGGGGCTGCCATGAAACCCGAGGGCACCGTGACGAAGGCCTGTGGGGCGCCTGGCGACTGCTGCATGGGCGGGCGAGGCATGCGCGGCGGCTGGCCAACGGCAGGGGTAGGACTAGGCCATAAGGAGATGGTCCTGGTCTATGAATCGTAGAAGGACAACCATGGGTTGTTGCGGCCATTGTGATTGCGTCGACAGCGGTTGCCACCGCCAAAGTTGCCTCCACGACCAGCGCTGCCTTGCTGGTTGATGTCACCGCCACCTCCTTGTTGATAACTGCCACCCAGTAGAAAACCGCCGCCCAGTTGATTGCCCACCACCGCTGCCTTGCTGGTGGCCGCTGCCGGCGCCTTGAAAGTGCATATAGGCCCCTAATTTTATTTTGGTAATTGGTGTTAATATAATTAAGAATGAACTAATATTTTTATTGAGCATGTGTGTAGATGACCATTTCAATTTGATGAATGTAATGCATAGAAATAAAAAGGAGAAAAGAAGATGGTCAATTGCTCCATGTTGAAATTCAAAATATACTCAAGAACAAAGCTCATGAAGACTTTTATTTTATCTTGACTATAGAGAAACCGTACTATCAAGAGGGACACAGGAGTATAAAGTAAATATGAACCAAGTGCCAAAATTCCCATTTCAAGGCCAAAATATTCTCTTCCAGTTTAAATTCATCGGACTTGTCCGGTGACAAGTCCATCGGACTCCAGAGAGGCTGTCACTCACGGCCGTCAGACTTGTCCGATGACCTGAGGAAAGTCCGACGTCTCGGACATGTTCATTGGACTCCAGAGCCACTGCCACTTTGTGTCATCGGACTTGTCCGATGGACAAGTCTTGTCCGAGGCATCGAACAACTTCATCGGACTCCAGAGAGCATGCCAACCTAATTCATCGGACTTGTCCGATAATCCATCGGACTTGTCCAACACAGATCTGAGAATCTCTCCTAACGACTCCTTTTCTCATTGGACTATAAATAGAACCTCATCTTGCCCTTTGGCCGGTTGGTCACTCATTCCACTCAAAAACACTCTCAAGCTCATTTTGCTCTCCTCAACTCTCCTCCCTTGCTTCCACTCTTGATTTGTGAAGGGATTGAGAGAAGATTGAAGTGCTACATCACCACCAAGCTTCCATCCTCTTGAGCACTTGGTTTATACTCACAGTCGACAACTCTTGTGTTTGTTACTCTTGGGGATTCATCCTCTAGACGGTTAGAGGTGCCCGTTGAGCTCCCAACTTGTGTGGTGATGTCTCGGAAAGTTTGTATTGACCCCTCCATTGTGGAGTTGCTGGTGGAAAACCAAGTTTGATCTTAGTGGTCACTTGGAGAGGTTAAGAGTTAAAAGAGACCCGATCCTTTGTGGATTCCTTAACGGAGACGTAGACTTCTTTGTGGTGCTGAACTTCGGTAAACAAATCCCGTGTCTCTCTTGTACTTAATTACTTGCTATTTATTTACTTGTTCTTGTTCATTAACTTGCTAGTTAAGGTTTGCTTCGTATTTCTTAAGCTATCTTGTGTAGGTCGCTTGCTAGACTTTCTCCTTGTTTCTACAGCTTCCTCTAGCATGTATTCACTTGTTCATGACTTGTCTTGCACTATATTTAAGTTTTAATCGGCCGTTCTATCTTTCTATCTCGTGCCATTAGACAAGTATGTGGACTTTCCTTACAATCGTCGAACAAGTCCGACACTGCGCATTTAATTTTTATTATTGAATCATTTTCAAGGATTATCGCCTATTCACCCCCCACCCCCCTCTAGGAACTTTCACGCCTGGTTGGTAGCCGCCCGAGGGCGAGGGGGCGCCACAGGGGTGGAAGGGGCAGGGGACGAGTTGATGCAGAGAATAGGGCAGATCCAGCAGGCGCGGGAGCGGCAGGGTGTCCAACCGGCGTGGGGTACCGAGGTTTGCGCAGCTCCTCGAGGCGAAGATTAGCAACCACCTCATCATAAGGGGAGATTGGCTTTTGGCGAATGATCCAGTCGCCGAGGTTCTGTAGGTCTTCATTAAGGCCGCAGATGATGTTGAGGATGAGGGTGCGGTTGGTGACCCCCTCACCAAGATCGTCGAGGGCATCGGCCATGGTGCGCATCTTGCGGCATTAATCGATCACGGACAGATCCCCTTGGACAAATGAACGAAACTAGGCATCAAGGTGTAGAGTGCGAGTGTCGCGATTGCCAAGAAAAATTGACCCTCGATGCCGAGCCACACCATGTGGGCGTTGACACCACGACGGTCGTCGACGAGTTCCATCAACTCCGGCGTGATGGTGTTGAAGAGCCAAGACACGACCACACAATCCATGTGCAGCCACGACGACATGTTGGGGTAGCCGACATCGTCGAGGACGTGATTGTCGAGTGAGTAGCACCGTAGGGTGAGGATTATGTGCCTTCGCCACTTGGAGTACTGGGTGGAGAGGGGACCATGGTGCAGATGTTCTAGACGGCAGAAGCTTGAGCTGAGGATTGGCGATGGTGTTGGTCTCCAGGTAGTCGGCGTGGTCGTCTTCATCGTCATGATTAGGGCCGACAGGGGGAGGGTTTGGCGGCATGGCGTCCTTTGCTGCGGCGCACTCTAGAGCAGCCACGGAGGCGCGTTCTTCTTCGAACACGACAGCGGCGGCGGCGGCCCGAGCACGCGCGGTCTCCAGGGCGAGAGCGCCTGTTCAGCGACCGTTGCATGCACCTTAGCCTTGGCGGCGGCTTCGATCACAGCCTTGGCGGCGCGATCGGCGGCTGCCTTGGCAGCGGTCTCGACGGCAGAGGGACGTGTCATTGGGATCGATGGCAGGGGAACGTGGGAAAGAGGGAAGATTTAGCAGAAGCGAATCCACACGATCATGTGGGCTCATGATACCATGTTAGAAAGTGAAATAGGGCAAAAGTTGTGTATTCCATCCTCAAGGGAGATTACAATATATAGCCAGCTAGAGGTAGCTCGACGGCGGCTGAGGTGCCTAGGGCGCCAGCCCTAAAGGGGCTACCGCACCTGTACCCTAAGGCCCAATACATAGGCCCAGTACATTATATTCTAACACCCACGAACAAATGCACTCTGACTAGTTGCTACTAAATCTTTCAAACGGGGAGCTAGCTGACTAACCATGACCTTAGTGAGCAGCTTCACAAAACTATAAACAAGGCTTATTGGTCTGAAATCAGTAGGTGAGAGGGCTTCTGCCTTATTCGGGATCAGAGTAAGATAGGCTGAGTTCAACAGCCAAAGTTTTCTAGCATCCCTTTGTTGCAAGGTGAGTATCACTGCCATGAAGTGAGCTTTTATCAGCGACCAACAAGATTTATAGAATCACCCAGTGTAGCCATCGGGCCCCAGGGCTCTGTCTGCAGGTAAAGTCTTGATTGTCTGCCACACTTCTTCCTCAGTGATGGGTGCGTCAAGCACTGAAAGATCTAGGCCTCCCGGTGGAAGAAATTCAAGTCCAAGGTGGACGATCTTGCAGCAGCAGTTCCAAGTAAACCATCAAAATAATCAAAGAGGACCTCCTGTTTGTCTTGCTGCGTAGATGCAATACCCTCACCATGAACTACCTTGGAGATAAAATTCTTTCGCTTGCGAAAGCGCGCTTGACTATGGAATAAGGCAGTATTTGGATCACCGTCCTTCAGAAACCGAATGCGAGATCGGAGCCAAACTACAGTTCGTTCTAGCGACGATAGAACCAAACTACGGCGTTTAAGTTGACACCGGAGCCAATTCTCATCCATGGTCAGATCTCGATTGTCTTGCGCTATTTCCAAGCGGTGCAATATCTCGTGCGTCAGACTAAGCTGGGTCTTGATGTGTCCCACCTTTTTGTGGCTCCAAGATTGGAGGGCTCTTGTAAGCCATTTCAATTTAAGCGAAATATGTTCCATAGGGCAGGATGCATTAACTGTCTGCCCCCAAGAATTTGCGACTGCTTCATGAAACCCAGGCAGCTTTGTCTAAAAACTCTCAAAATGAAATCTTCTGTTGTCATGACGACGTTCTATCAGACCAAGTATAAGCGGGCAATGATCTAAAATTTGTGTTTCTTGGCTTTGAAGTATACAGTCAGGAAACATGTTCTCCCAATCCATTGTACATAGGACCCGGTCCAACTTGACAAGAGTTGGTGCTTCCCTCTCGTTGGACCAAGTATATCTCCTTCCGAGCAATGGGGCAGAATCTCCCCATCATTGCCCTATTGAGATTATCATTATTCTTGTCTTCTGCTGAATAAATCATGTTGAAATCACCTCCAAGTACCCATGGACCAGAACAGTGGCTCCTAACTTCAATCAGCTCCTCAAGAAAACCCGGTTTCTCTCAGTCTTGATGAGGCCCATAGACACCAGTGAACCACCACTCAGGGTCATCGTCCAGTTTAAATTTGACCGAGACCGAATGGTTGTGCACTCTGTGTCCATTTGAAGTCAGTGTGTTGTGCCTCCATGATACAAGGATGCCACCTCTGGTGCCTTGCGCCCCCAGATAGACAAACTCCTGAAACTCCCGACCCAGACATGAGATGACGTCTCTAAGAGTAATGACCGCCATTTTTGTTTCCTGGATACATACTACTGATGGTTTGCAAGCATCCACGACCTTACAGACAACGTCCCTACGAGCACGATCATTGAGGCCTCGTGCATTCCATATAAGAAAATTTGTTGAATCCATTGACAAAAGATATGCAAACAACCCCAACACATACATTCAGACAACGGCAATAGAATCTGCCATCTGACCCCCTGTATCTCTACCTGGCCAATAGGCCGTGCCGGGCCAGCTGAGCCTGGCACGGGCCGGGCTATTTTTTACCGGGCTGGCACGGCCCATCTAGTTAATGGACCGTGCCATGCTGTCACGACGGGCCTATGGCTAGGCCCAGGCATCGCACGACTCGCCATACACGGGCCATGTCGGGCCCATTGGCCCGATAGGCTTTTGGGTCGTACCGGCCCGAAGCTCGATTAAATTTTATATATTTTATTTATTCTTCTAAATTTAATTATATATATAAATATATATATATATATTATGAATAATTTGAACTAAAAAAATATGATTTTATTAGAAATATTGAAATAGTAATCATTTTATTTGACGGGCCATGACGGGTCGTATCGGGCCGATCCGTGTTTCACGGGCTAGATGGGCCATGTTACCGTGCTAAATGGGCCATGCTCGGGTCACCCCATTGTGCCTGAGACCAGGTCCATATATCTAGAAGATATGGTTAGTGAAATACTGGTGGCTAGTAGCGCTATTGTACTTGTGGGATGGAAATTTATTCAATGGCTAACACACACTATCACAAAAACCACCTGTAGTGGCGGTTTAAAAAGTGCTATAGCGATGGGCCGGCCGACCCGCCGCAATGAAATCACAGCTAAAAATGAGCTTTATTGCGGCAGGTCGTCCATGGAAATAACATCGTAGTGACGGGTGACAATGTGACCCATCGCTACGAATAAATCCAGAAAAATAAAAAAAATGAAACCGTAGTGGTCGCTGTCGCGAGCCGGATCCGCCATCGCACGTTCCAGATCCGGCCGCCGAAGACCCGCCCGCCGCCGCGCCTTTCGGATCCGGCCGATGAAGACCCACCCGCCACCACGCCTTCCAGATCCGGTCGCCTCCCGGAGCCATGACCGTCGTCACCGCCTGCAAAGCTAGATCTGGGTGCCTCCATGTTGTCATAGCTGCCTCGGGCCGGATCTGGCTGCCGCTTGTCGTTGTCACCGCCTCCAAGGCCAGATCCGGGCTCCCCCATGTCGTCGTCACCGCCCCAGGCCAGATTTGGCAGCCACGGCGCTCTACGGAGGATAGGTCGGGGAGGAGCGACGCTGGAGGGAGAGGGGTCGAGGAGGGAACGGGGAGAGGCGGCACCGAATCCCCGCAACACTTGGCCGGCGAGGGGTGGCGCTCGAAGGAGGTTTTCGTCGCCATGATGCTTGGACGGCGACCTCGGGGAAGGGCTAGGGAGGGGCGGTGACCTCGGGGAGGGCGATAGGAGAGAAGGGACAACCGAGAGGGGAGAGAAGAGCGAGGGAGGCGACGGAAGAGGGAGGCAGCGTCAGTGGTTGGGAGAGGGAAGGAGAAGTGGAGAGATAGGGTTTGAGACCGGCAACCGGATGTTTTTATTTGTGCTACTTGGGCCAGACGGACCGCTACAGTGAGCAATGATTTTTAGGTACAGTTGATAATATGAACCGTAGCTAAAAATTGATTTTTAGCTGTGGTTCACATTATCAACCGCAGCTAAAAATCATTTGTCTACTGTAATGACGAGTTTTTTTTAATCGGTCGTTATGTAATTTTTTATACCGTTATTATAAGTTATTTTTATGATAGTAACATCCCAAGGACCACAGAATATGATTCACCAAGGATGTCAGTCCCGACCAGGTTCACCGCGTACAGCTGTGGATTGATTGGTTTTCGGAACCTGTGCTGGCCTGACCGATGGGATGCAACACGCCAACACCGGTTGAATGGTGGTTGCTTTCACGTCTCACTCTGACCGGCGAGACGCCAAAGAGATGATGGCTCAGCCTTGCTCGTGGGGAACAGAAAAGAATTTCGTTTTCCCCGGGGCTGGCTCGTCGCAGCCTATCCAGCGTGGGTCTTGCTACCTAGGATCATCCTGGCTTCGTAGAGAAGGAAACCAATCACACCCCCAAGTGAAACCTTTCCTATCTTTACAACAGCTCATTTATTTGTGGTAATTAGATAGTAATTAGAATTCAACGATTCAAATTAGTTATTCATCCATTACTAGTACCACAAGTAATTTGACATAGTTATGATTTTACTAGGTAGAATCAGAAAAATCAAAGTTACAGAGATGTAATTGTTTTTATTAAGAGATGTGCTACGCTACTTTCTTTTAGGCTGTACGAATCTCGAGACGATATAAAGTAACTAAATCTCTAGATGAAAACGTTCATTCGGTAAAAAAACTGAGTTAACCTGTTGTGTCTATTCCAGTCCGTCATGAGTACTTATCTCCATCTCGCATTATAACCGACCATAAAATACTATGGTATCAACTACAGATTCACGGCAAGATGATTATGGAGCAGGGTTCATTGAGTGGCAAGGCAAAGATTGACTTGGTCGTGATTAGAGGCCGCTAACGTTGTTTATCGCCATGCATGTCCCATGTGTAGGAATACACCCTTTGTATATTCGAGCTAACGTATAGGGTCTAGGACTCCAGGCATGTCAGTGTAGAGGAGCTGGACATGGATTCAGTATTAAAAGCGGCGTCGAGAGGAGCAGCCGCAATGGCAGGAGGCACTATGTAAAAATAGGCTTTTAGTGACACGTTCAGAGAGTCATTTAACGCGTCACTAACGTCACGTCATTAATGTAAAGTTATTGGTGACGCGAATTGTACGCGTCACCAATGACTCTCATTAGTGACGCGTTTTGGTCTAGACGCGTTACTAATGTGCAATTCATTAGTTGCGTGTTTTCCTCAAGAAGTGTCACTAATATGTAAGTCATTAATGACGCGTTTTGACGAAATGCGTCACCAATGACAAATAAAAAAATAAAAATCCTTTTTTTGAGATGGATATCCAGCTTCATTCTCAGACAGGTCCACAGAAATTACTGATAGTTTCATCTGTCGGCAAAATAAATTACTGACAGTATGTGCTAGTACGGATCAGAATCCCTAGCACATTGACACCACTCCAGAAACCAACATAAAATGGCTAGAATCAACATAGGAGGCTTTGTTTTTTTGCAGATAAGAGTTCAACTTATTTGATACTGTAATCATATTACTCACACGAATCAAAGTAAGAAACTACCACAGGAAAGAATGTAAATATTGAACCGTGAATTATATTACACTCACTTGAATCAAACATGCGGATAGGTAGAATGTTCTCTCAACAGGTTAGTTAAGTACAAGTGTCAGGTAGAATCAAACATGCTGCCAGGTAGGTTGCTCAATTGAAAATGGCGAAAGAAACTGACCACCTTAATTAAAACAAGCTTGGACTCTATATCTGTACATGCTTCAAGCAAGCAAAGGTATATGGTGCTGGTGAGGTTAAATCTTCTAATATCTTAACCAAGAGCTCACCTTGAAATAAGAATTCAGCGAGAAAAAATCAACCCAGGTTACTTGAGAACTATAGTTTCTACATGGACAGCATAACAGAACCATGCCTATGCAGAGCATAACATTGTTCAATTTATTGTTATTTTTCTATAGTCAATGCTTCAAGGATCTGAAATGAAAGGCTACTTATAAGTTAAAATCTAGCATTACTAGTGCACCATCAAGTAGCTAAAATTAAGGGACAAAAACCTAACTGAGCAGGACACTATAGACTTTGACCCATGTTGAGAAGATAATCTGCTTAACTTGACAAAGCTGAAGAAAACAATTCAACAGTGTGGTTCTTTTATTAAATCAATAGGTGTTTTCCTAAATCTCTAATACAATGACAAGCCGCCTTTCTTTTGCTCAAGGAAGAAGAACAGACTACTATCAGTATCAACAAGAACAACACAGCAAACTCAGAACATTAGTCAGTTTCAGCAAGTTTTGTGAAAAGGTGAAGCACACTTCACCTTCACTTTTTGAGACTATGCTATGTGATCTCGTTCACCTCAACAGTAGCAGAAGAGTCCATAGGATGAGGAACATGCTCTTGGTCTCCTCTTATCTCATCGCTTTTTTTTTTCTGAGATGTTGGGAAGAAGGTCCTGATTTCCTATCAAGCATACACAAAAGAGATTACTACATTAGTTTTGAAGAAATGAGAAAAAGGTACTTGCTAAAATTCACCTACCCAGATTATTACAAGAACTTGCTAAAACTAAAGGACATACAAAAACCATCGGATGATCTATTCTCCATGTCATACTAAAACTATGCTAAATCACGAAGTCCAAACACCTGAAATGCTAATCCTTTCAAGCCTACTGAAGAAGAAATAGGGCATAAGAAGCTTATACACCTTGTAAAATCAGAAGTCTAATTAAAGAGGGGGAAAAGAGCACACCTCGTAAAATCAGAAGTCCGATCTTTGGTGACTGGAGCAAGAGGTCAACGACTTTGTGCTCCTAATGGAGTTAGCCAGCGGCTAGAGCGGAGCAGGACAACAGGAACCAGATCCGCCCGACCGCGTGTCAGATCCGTGGCTGGCTGCCCAGGGCTGCAGGGAAGAGGCTTGTGCCATCACCGCTGTATTGGGCGGACATGACGACCGTGAACGAGGAGGTTGAACTGGAGACGCAGAGCAGGCGGGTTAGGAGGAGGGGGCCCTCGAAGCAGGCTTGCGAGGAAAGGCCGGAAGGTGGCAGCGGTCTGTATCTCACCGCCGCCGCTATCACCGCCATCCACCAGCCAACCCATACTAAACCCTAACCCTAGAGGTGGCGACTCAGGTGAGGGCGAGGAAGGGCGTGCTGGAGGTGCGTCTGCTCCGGCGACGGGAAAGGGGGGGCTGGAGGTGTGTCTACTCCGGCGAAGGAGGAGTGGCGGCGCCGACCGACGAGGAGGAAGCTTGAGACCGGGAGAGGGAGAGAAGATTGAGAGACGGGGAGAGGGAGCCAGCGCTGAGTTTTTTTTTTCTTGAAGCGGTGAGGAAGCGGGGCGATGCGGACGTGAGAAAGCAATGAACGCAAGTGAGTAAAATTTTCGGGTCCGGGTCTCAGCAAATAAGTGACGCGTTTCATACATCAGCGTCACCTATGATACAAGTCTGATATTAGTGACGTGTCTAGTTCAAACACGTCACTAGTATCCTGTCATTAGTGACGTGTCTAGTTTTCACACTACTATTATGTGATTAGTGATGTTTTTCTTTAGAAGCGTCACTAATTAAGGTATCATTTTTATGCCTTTTTTACATAGTGAGGGGCGGTGCCGGGATGGAAACGATGCGGGAGAGCGGCCCATATCAAATTTCTATTTTAACCTTGATGACATTGTAATGCAAATGTTTAATTACATTACTACCCTAACTATTACTACCAGTAAATTACTGATAGTAATATGTATTGTAAAACTACTTTATTTATTTTAGTAGGTTCACCCAACACGGTATATTAGTTTTACAGGACGCATCAGAGCGGGTTGCACTTGCACCCACTGGATGAGTAGTAGGGGTTTACGTTCAAATCTCCATATTTAATGAGCAGGTCCCAGTGGATTCATGTTTGGTTATGGCAGGTACAATGTTACATGTAGACAGTCTTATAAACCGTTTTATATATTGTCACGTAGGATTTTTTTAATGTGAAAGAGAGAAATGATGGTAAAAGAAAGAGGTGATTGTTTTACGTAGCAACCACCTCATGCGCTAAAATTAAGGAGTATGAGACGGTTTTTATACCATTGTACGAGTTCTAGTAGTCTTTTATCCCATAAATATTTCTTTTTACATCCATAAATTAAGGAATCATATAATTAATAAAAGACAGCTAATAAGATCATTCATCGTATAAGTCATCTCATAGCCTGTCTTAAGATTACGTGTCATGCATGAGACGATCTATAAGACAACACTATTGTACTTTTCCTTAATAGATTAATTTAATTTCCTTTAGCGATTAATCAACTTAATTAGTATAGTCGGTATAATATGTGTATGGATACAATAGAGCGGGCACTAGTTATCAGAGGTCCATTACGTCAAGTACTAGAGGCGCGTCCCCTTTGTCAACAGTGAAGGTCTTGAGCATGTTCCCCGTCGCCGTGGTGACCTGAAAGACGTATGTGCCGTGGAATCCCCGGAACTTGAACTGCCCGTTGCCGTCGACGAGCCCGCGCGCCTCAGACGTCCACTCCTTGCGGAGGTCAATGAACCTGCAAAATTAAAAGAAATGCATCATTGAGCTTGAGCATCAAACAAGAGTAGCTAGCGTAGGATTATCTGCGCGCAACCGAGATAACTGACCTTTGCCCGGCGTCGTTGACAGTTCCGTTGGAGTTGACGAGGAATGCGTCCTGGCGCCACATGTGGCCCTGCAAGAAGCCCCAGAGCACGACCCCGTGCACGGCCGGGTGCGCGTACACCTCGCGCAGCACCACCTCCAGGTCGTCGGCCCGGAGCTCCTCGTCGGGCTCGCACACGTCCAGCTCCGTCACCCACACGGGCAAGCCCGTCGCCGCGAGCTTGTCGAGCGCGTCGCAAATCACCTCCCCGACTGGGTGGGTGACGTGGCCCTGCAGCCCGATCCCGCCCACCTGGGCCCCGCCGCGCTGGAGCTCCCTGATCAGCTCGATGTACTTCTCCGGCGTGGCGCAGGGGTCGTTGCCGCACTCGACGTTGTAGTCGTTGACGAAGAGCGCGGCGCTCGGGTCGAGCCGGGCCGCCTCGTGGAACATACGGGCCGGGGCGTCGTCGCCAAGCCGGGCCCGGTAGAACCGCCCGTGCAGCATCTCGTTGTTCACGTCATAGTGGGCGAACCGGCCGGCGTACCGGGACAGCAGGCCCGTGAGCCGAGCCTCCACGGCGGCCGCAAGCTGGGCCGGGCCGTCACTGCCGGTGGCGAGGTCTTTGACCCACTGCTGTACGTCGCCGTCCACGGCCCAGAAGATGCAGTGGCCACGCGCGGTCTTCCCCGCGCGGACGCAGAAGTCGAGGAGCCGGTCGGCGTCGGCGTAGCTGACCTGACCGCGCTGGGGCTCCGTCCAGTACCACTTGAGCTCGTTCTCGAACACGGCCCAGTCGAAGTGGGTGCTGAAGAAATCCACGAACGCCGGGTCCTGGATCACCTGGCAGTTGATGCAGCTGCCGAACGGGAAGCCGTTGTCAAGCTGAACCACGCGGATGGAGGCGCCGGACACGCTCGACAGCGACGTCCCGCCGAAGCTCAGGACCACGTCACGCTTCCTTACCTGCACACACACACACACAGTGGTAGGCTCGGATTTAGATTATTACAGTATTATTCGTTTTGAATTTTAGATCCCGGAGCCCGGAGACAACTAGTAGTTGTTCAAATTTATTTCCCTGCCATGTCACTCGAACCAATATCTTTTTTCTTTTTTTTGCGTGTAGTTGTTCACTCGAACCAATATCTGTTGTCGCTGTCGCCGGTAATCTTTTGCACACACACACGCAAGTACGACTCTTGTTAGAACTCAGAAAGGAAGTGCTTGCTGACACGGGCGGAACAGCATCGACTTGAATCTAGACGCGCCCAAACGGTTGGAACTTTTGTTACTCCTCTGTTTTTATAATAGTGTCGTTTGGACAGACTGTTATAATTCATTTTTAACTTCTTTTCTTTGTCTGAAACGACATTATTTTTAGACTGGAGGGAGTACGTTTTTACATATAAACTACGCATATATGGTTATAGTTAGACTACCCCACCGAACGAAAACGATTCCGGAAAACAAAAGGGTCAATTATGTTTCTACACGCACTACACGCTGTCTGCATCAGTATAATTAGCTGAGCTTAGCTTATATCACAACACTGTTAAACTGATTAGCCGCTAGAGAAAAAGTCTCACTTCATCATGTCACTGTCTTGGACGCCGATGCACTACACGCTTCAGAAATACTAGAATTTACGTACGGCGCGCCAATCTTTTCACGGCGAAGGTGGACATATCGCCCGGTGCCACGAGTGTCCCGGTCGTGGCAGATCCAGAACGACAATGATGTCGTCCATTCCGCTTGTTACTTGTACGTGGCAACCATGACAAATGGGACCAATTGATGGACTAGCCAGACATCGCCCATTTCATTGATTACCATTTCATTGACATACGTATATATATTACCCGACCTTTTGTCAGCATTTTGGAGTGGTCATTGTCTTGTCTTGATACCCATTTTTATTCAAAAATATTTTTCTGACTCACCCTCATGAAATCAATGGTGAAGTACAAACTTTGTTATTGGTATAACTCTTAAAGTATGGCTAAAATAGCCCCGTACGATAATAGCAGCAATACAAGGAGCTACATATATGACTTACTCGGTGACATTAAGCTACTGGAACGTATTTCTTGCTTCAAATAAAGCTTCTTCCGTTGACGCTAATTCTTTCAGTAGTACGTATCTAAGTGCAATATAATAGTGTAATTTTATTTGCCTCTCGTTTCCATGACGCGGTGCTAAGACGATAGTTTTTCAGTCAACAATAATTATTGGGGGGGGGGGGGGTATATGCATGCATGTTACATTTTTACTGGTAGAGTATGAATATTTTATATAAGTAAAAACTGATGAACTATGTAAATGTTTTTTAGAATGTGGAGAATACATTTTTATAATTAATTGTTGGTTATAAAAATTTGTTAAAATACATGGAACCTGCTTGCCGGAGCGCCAGGAGTGTAATATCCTACCATTGTACGCTGCACTGATGATGTTGGTTTGAAAGTGCAAAACGAAGAGAAACACAGATCATACATAGCCAGGTGACCGTTTTTATTGCTCACCTTGTCGGTCTTGTCCCTGAGGTGCCTGAAGCGTGCTTTGCGGTCCGTGGCAACGATCCTGAGGTCCATCACCTTCACGTCAACGCCTGCGGGCGCACCGTGCACGTGAACCGCGGCGCTGCGCGGCGTCTCACTGAGCCGGAACGCGCCCTTGAGCTCAGCCCACTTCCCCGGCTCGGCGCAGACTGCCCCGCCGTTGACGACGCGGCGCCCGTCGTCCAGGCGGATGCTGACATGTACTACCTCGTCCGTTGTTGCGGCTATGATGCTGATCCAGCCCGCGACACGGTACGTGACGCGGGGCTTGAGCGCGCCGGGGGTGATCAGCTGGCACAGGCCGTGGTCCTCGTCCTGGCGCCCCGCGGCGAGCACGTAGCGGCCGGTCGGCTCGTGGGCGTAGTGCCCGACGGGGAGCCGCTCCGGGTCGGCCTCGTAGTGCAGCGACAGAGCCGTGCTGGAGCCGAACGGAGCCCAGCCGATGGCGTTCGTGTCGAAGACGACGTCCTGGTCATACAAACGATGTGAGTAGGATGCGATGGCGAGCTACTACTACGTAACAATCTGCTTGGAAGAGAACTTTTTTCTTGCACGACAAAAAGGCCAAGCAGATTGTTGGCAAATTTGATGCGTATGTACGTACCTGAATGCCGGCCATGGTGTTGTACCGACCGATAGATGAAAGGCAGCACAAAAATAAATTCGCCGGGCGGCCGGAGTTTCGGCTGCTAAGAGAACTGAACTCGGTTATGGCCAGCTCTTTGATTGGTGTGGCGTACGTGGTGATGAGAGTGTGGAGACCGATCAAGGCCGGGTACCGTATTTAAAGGCAATATATGCTCGCCGTCACAAATATTTACAACATATGAAAGGGCAACAAAAAGTATTGAATAAAATCGAAGCACCAACTGCAACTGCAAGCATTCGCTGGAGGCTTCTCTCATCCTTCTTTATTTTGAGTCACGATGGAGCTTAATTTACGCGACAACTGCCCAGTAATCTCTTATTGGCCAAATTTGATGGAGAGGTTAATTGTCACTTCATGACCAACAAAGGGGAGATTTGATCATTGGACTCATGGTACCTTGTTGCACCTTTTTTTATCTGGATGATGAACACCCGCTACTGGTGAAACTGAACATCGTATTAATTCCTGCAAAATAGAATTGTTTCACCCTTGATCGACACATGTATGCATGACAGAAACTAGTCGGAATTTTGGAGTCGATAAGATGAAAGTGAACAGGCTTCTCGAATCTAGTACTTTATTAATGAAAACTTTGATGCACTAATATGATCTTGTAAGACTAAAATTTTCGACAAAGATCTTGATCGCCTTTTGTTTTTCTTTTCCTTATTCTTGAAATTCCTCTTGTAATAGACTTTTGATCTTATTAATATATTAATCAGTAGGGGGCTCCCCTCTCCTGTTTCATCAAAAAAAAAAAAAAGGTAACATACAAGCTGCAGGGACGTACAATAATTCGTCGTACAAGATCTATACCTGTAACTGTAATGCTACGCTTGCGCATGCCACAGACGAGAGAGGAGGTTGCTGCGACGAGCGCGCGTGCCAAGTTGCAGCCGCCGCCGCCGCCGCGGGCGCACTACTTGGATTCCGCGGTGAATATGGATGCCTCATGCAGTTGTTAGGGCCGGAAACACTGGCTTCAAGCTAAGTATCCACAGGGGATATTAAAGGCAAACTCTGGTCTGAGGTGGCAGTATTCTTTCTCCCCTTGTGCTGATTCAATTAGACGGTTGTCACATCTCTGTGAAAAGAAAAGTGGGCCCACTGGTCTGGCCGATACGGCTGAATTTGGCCTTTTAATATGAACTTGTACTGAAAATTTTGAATTTTTTCAAATTTGATCAAAACTAAACAAAACTTAGGAGTGGCTCCTCCAAAAGCTAGCTTGATGTATATCTAGCTCTTCATAATCGCCTACCTCTTCTTAGAACTTGAAATGAAACTTAGGCCACATGCCACGAGAAGTGCCAAGCACGTACTATATTTTGAATCACCAACAATTCATAACATGTTTTTTTTGTTTTTATTACTAGGTGACTAGATCAAAGTTTTAGAGTTGTGGTAGTTCATGTTAGAGTGCGGCCCAACTCGTCTCCTTCACACGAGCCTCTGCTGTCAGTCCAGGTCGATCCAACTGAAGCCCTAACCAAGATTCTGAGACACCTCAAACCAAAAGACTAGTCTGATAGGTGAGGTTCTCTCAGTCTTATAAGTTGGGCTCTCCTGTCATCAATATTCGACGTAGGACTAAATCCAACAATTCATCACTTTTTTTTTCTTACCTTTTAGGATAGTACAAGCAAGGAATCATGGTACGCATCGCCTCTGAATTATCTTCCACAGCAGTGAAGCTTGGCTTTGCTATGCGTGTATCGAACTTAGCCAACCAAACTAGTTGTGCTGATCCAGATATATAAAAGGCAGCTGATCCAAAACCAGTTGCTTTTCAAACACGGCAAATGGCCAATTTGGGTTGTACGATACAAAATGGATACTCTCTCTGTTTTTAAATTGTTATCACTGTTGACTTTTTTAGTTAACTTTGACTATTCGTCTTATTTAAAATATTATTTTAAATATTTAAAATTTAAAGTTATGCTTTATTTTTTTAATAATAAAATAAACTAATGATAACATATATTATATTACTTAATTTTTTTTGAAAAAACAAATGATCAAAATTAACTAAAAAAGTTAATGATGATAACAATTGAAGAATGAAAGAAGTATATCTCTGTTCACATACGTGCGTTTGATGCAATATGGTAGCATTAACAGTCACATCGCTTGCAGCCAAGCGTAGGTGGCAAGAGGGAGGGTCGACATTGTTCGATAGATATAAGTCCAACAGATTAAGTTCACCCAGGCAAAAAAACCAATTGTTTTCTGTTTGCAAAGTAAGCATATACCAATTTGAAGAAAGCTGAAAATGGTTAGTCTACAGTTTTGAATGTACCTGATATGTAACAACAAGCTGCATTAACAGTTATAATTGACCCTAAAATATATGACACTTCCTTAACTTTGACGAGTAATACACAAAGTATTTTTTAATTAAAATAACACAAGTGGATATTTTGCTATAAGAACTTAACTATTATCTCTATGCACAAATACAAGAATTTCTGGATTCAGTTTGGTTCAAGTTAAACTCTTTTAACTTCTGCTATCAATAGATACAATATTCCTAAAGATGATGACATGAAAATTATGTTACTAGATTTATTGTGAAAATTAACTTATAGATATTATATGGGTCGAGGTTTAAATATTTTGACTTTGACCAAACTCGGTTTCTGGAGAGAGAGTACATATATGAAAAGTACAATAGTACTCAATTGGAAGTAAATAATTTTTCTTGAGTGTACAAATACCTATATCTGGATGTAGAATAAATTTTCTATAAATAGTTCACCTATATCGCAAAATATATTGTAGTCAAAATTGCATGTGAGACACGTAACGAGTCAATAGTCATAATTATGTTTTTTTTTAGCTAGGGCCGAGAATCATATACTTATGTTCCTGATCATCCGAAGAACTGATAAAACACTCAGTTTTGCTACTTCGCAAGTTCTTTGAATTAACTAACTACTCCCTCCGTATTTTAATTGATGACATCCGGCTATTCAAATTTAAACTACGGAACATCAACAATAAAAATATAGTGGGAGTAATTGTCTAACATATAGTACAATCTTGTCCAACATACTTCCTCCGGATTTAAATTATTGACGTAGTTGATTTTTTTAGTTACGTTTGACCATTTGTCTTGTTCAATAAATTTAAAAATTTATCAGATATTTTGTTATAATTTCTTTTATCACCAAAGAAAGTCGAAAGCTTTCATATAATTTTATATATTTGAACAAATATTTCGAATAAAATAAATTATCAAAATTAGCTTAAGGAGTCAACTGCGATAATAATTGAAATCCGTAGGGAGTATGTAGTAAGATGTATCCAACAACCTAATTAAATTGTCTAGCTAGCTTTTCCATGGCAGAGCTGAGTGCTCGGCCGGTGCGTGACAATTTAGCAACTTGCAGCCGCCACAGTGCACGGCACGCCTGGTGTGTCGACGGGTGCATGACCTGAGGCCGTTCGCGTTTGCTTAGGTTGTTGTAACATGCAGTGGTACATGGCTTCACGGCACGAATAGCGGCTAAAAGCAACGCAAAGCCTTCCCTCACCACCAGATCAGAGCCCTGCACGGCTAAGATACATCATCGAATAGCAGGCGTGTTCGCCCAACATGCCATGCACTGCATTGTTTCCACGCTGCAACAACGGCGGAATACCGTGCCTGGGTTGGCATTGTTCCGAATTAAGTAATTCTGGGGCTGTTTGTTTTAGCTTATAATTCATCCGATCAATTCTAGATTAATTAATCCAGTAGTTAAACAAACAAAGCAAACTATATGATCAGATTAATTAATTTAGAGGGCAGTCATAATCTAATAATCTCCTCAATAGGTGCATCCATGGCGAAATGCATCCAATCGACGGCAGCGACCCAGAGGAGACCCTCTTCTCCGCCTTGGCATACCAGAAATCTCTGTAACGATTCCTGTTTGCGGAAGAGGATGAAGATGGGCGCGATGCGGCAACCTCTGGCGACTATGGAATCGGGCGCGACTTCAGACGTGGCGGGATCTAGCTTAAATAATCTACACAAACAAACACCCCTATCCAGATTAATTAATTCAACTTAAATAAATCTAAATTAAATAATCTAATAATATAATCCAGATTAATTAATAGGGGTAGTAAACAAACAACCCCTTATCTGGTCTGGCAGCAAACTAGGAGAGCCAACCAAGTAGGCTGCCGAAGAAGGCAGGCCGACACAGCAGATAAAACGACTGTGCGCGCGTGGCGGACTGACGAGAGTTCGTCGGCACGGCTCCTCCAGTTTAATTGGACCCAAAGACATGTAATAGTCCAAAATGGAAACTCTGAAAGATAATCCCAAGGCAGTTTGGCTGATGCCGATTGCTTTTTCTGCACGGCGACCGGCCAGTTGGGCTGTACAGTTGATGGATGTATTTTTAAACATCGTCTAATTGTACTCGATCCACGTATGCAGAACAGCGGATCCCATCTAGATTGTACACAAAATATTGAAAAAGAAAGAAAGATTGTCTAGCTAAGTATGTTCATCAGTTATGGCGAGCACTGATACAGCAACTTTCTCTGTTCATATCAAGTAAATGCCTCTCTAGAATTTTTTTCTTTTCGGTCTTTCCAAAAGAATTTTTCTTTTCATCGGCAAGTTGAAGTTCAAAATTGATTGTCAGGTTTAAACTGATTTAGCAAATTAAGATACGGAGTTTCAGTTGCCGCACAACGAGTGTTGGTAGTGATCTAGGCTCCAGCTATGTCGTTCATCTAAGCACCGGTTGTTCCCGAATTTTGCATGCTTGGCAGCTCAATCAATCCATTTGCCAGTCACCCCGCCAAAAAGAAAAGGGAACAAAAATACATTTGCCAGTCACTCTCGGCATCCAAGCAATGACGATGCTAATGAGTAAGGATGGATAAGAACCAAGGAATATCTGGAGCCTCGTCTCGCCAAATCGACAAGTGTTCAAACTCTATTGCCGTCCTTGCATCTCACTTTCAGCACTAGTAGCTACTAGTAGAGAGAGGTTAACTAAATCCTACGTGCACGGGTTTCGTATTTTCCAATTATTGCTATCTTGTTTTATGTAGAAACTTAACTTGATTGAGCAACCGCGCAAGCATCTCTGGATTAGCTTTGATCGTCAGCTTATTTTGGACGGGTTTATTGCAGGTCTACATTGCTGGTATCATCACCAAGTTGCATGCATACCGATCAAAGGAAAGACTCCAAGAGCAATCCACAGAGTAGAGAGACATGTCTCAACATTTGGCGTTTCAGTGACGATTGTATGCAACGCTGACGCTGGACCGTTGGTCAATTTCCCAGAACTACAATATGGCCAAGCGTAGAACATCGGAGAACGTTGCATACGAATGCCAACGTTTGCGTTTCAAAATCCACGCAACCGCTAGAGAGACGACCTCTCAAGCTTTTCAAACACGGAGTCCTGAATGTCATAAACCGGGTGGGCAGCTCTCTCATTGGCCAGAATTAACAGCTATTAACTGTCGCTTTTCAAACATATTAAATCCAGACTTGTTTGCCTTGATGTTGGTGTGCTTTTCTCTGTCTGAGTGACGAGTAGCTACCACAGTTGCAAAATAGAATGATTCCAACTAGACACATGTATGCATGGCGTGGCAACTGCTGAGAGTTTGGCTTCGAGACGCAAGTGAACTAACTACCTATCTTCTCATTTGTAGCTGGTAGTGATGCAAGAACTAGATAAAAACTTCCATGCATTATTATACTCCTGTACACATAAAAAATTTCATCCAGAATGATCATATAATATATATTTCTGGTGCGACGCTAAAAAATATCAACAAGCATTTCTGACGCTGTTATCGGGGAAGACATAGATAAATATATTGTTAATAATGACATAAGCATATTGATTGTATGGTAGTCATTGTTTATGTAGGCTAACCTTGTATGTTTTCTGCCATTGGTGTGAAAATAGGGTAGTGCATGACCGGTTTCGATCTGCCTGAAAACTTCATTGAGAATCAGGAAAGAGTTTTAAGGAAAAGCAGACTTAACGTTTCTTCTCCCTGAAACTCTAAGCCAACAGATCAACCAATAATCACCGCACCACTGAGATCGAAGTCAATGGCTGAGAAGGCTCTCAAGGATTATTCTGCTTCCTCTTCCAGTAACGTGCTCACTGGGCTCGAGATTTACATCGGGGATGAAAACTTTGAGATCAAGATCAGTCTGATCACGATGGTGCATGCTAGCCCATTTTGTGGGAAAGCCAATGAGGACACTAGCACTCACTAGCAGCAATTCTTAGAGTTGTGCAACACCTTTACCATAAGGAACGTGACTCCGGATACCATTAGGCTCTGCGTGTTCCCGTTCTCAGTGGTTCTACGCCAATAAGGAGGCTGTCAAAACCTGGGAGAAATGCTCAACTGTGTTCCTCGCGAACTTCTTCCTGTTGGATAAAACCAACTTTTTACGGGGAAGAATTTCAAGTTTCTAGCAGGCGGCTAGAGAAACAATACCAGAAGCATGAGAAAGGCTTCTTTGATTATGCATGGCCGTGCTGGAGAGCTGGCGGGCACAGCGGCTCGGTGAGGAGGTGGCGACAGCGACGTTGGCGAGGTGGGGGTGAGTTATCGGCGTTCAGGGGTGAACGAGGAAGATACCAAGGCGATTCCTGATTTTGACCTAGGGTCAAAGATGAACTGACGGCCGAGATCGGAACTAGGAGCGATCAATGGTCACTGCTTTTGAAAAGCATTAAGCAATTCAATCATAGTGACCAGACAGTACGCTCTCTAGACCGTCTGGTCACTTCGAAGGTTCTGGAAATTAGGGTTCTAAAAAACAGAACATTGTATAGACCAGACCGTACAATCTTTAGGACTGCTTCGTCCGGTCTCCATTTCTAGCCAACTCGAAGCACTGTGCACTAGTGCATAGACTGTACTGTACGGTCTCTAGATCGGACTGTACGGTCATTACCAGAATTTTGTTGAATCAAGGAATTTCTCTAATTTCTAAGTGCTCTCACTTAACACCCAAATAAACACTGCACTTGGAGCATGAAGGGAACTCTTAAACACTCTTTTCAAATAGTGGCTCTCTATGGACTTATAGTTTTCAAAAATGTCATATAAAGAACCGATTAAATAAGAACCAAGACAATTAAGAACCAAAAGGGTATGTATGAGCCTTAGTCTGTGAACCGCGTGATTGGGTTTAACCTCGAAGTTCATAAGAGCTTGCTCAATGGGCATGAAGCACAATCCTTTCCTGTGGTCGCACTTATGCAAATGTATTCTCATATTGATCATGAGACACAAATCTTCTACATGTGTGACAAGCCTCCTTTATGTTACCTATATGATGCATGCAACAAGCATTTTTTGTCGAGACTTATTCTCGGCAATAGACATAGGGTAGTTCACATATGAGGATTTATATGTAGGACAGGGATATGCGTGAGATCGAGAGACGATGGTAACACAAGATGCCGATTTAGACAGGTTTGGGCCTCCTGAAGGATAATAATCCTATGTCCTGTGTTATGTGGTATTTGTATTGATATGTTTAGATTTATGATCTAGACGAGGAGGATAGACTTATTCGATGATGTCTAGCTCTGTCTAATCTATGTTCCGTTGTGGGATTTCTAGTTGAGGGCTTGTCTGCTTGTCCCTTGAGGAGGACCCCTGCCCCGCCTTATATATTCGGGGGGACAGGGTTATATGGCGAAGTCCTAGTCAGTCTACTATACATATCATAGTAGAAGTCTATCTTCACTTTCCTTCTATCTAATGTACCCCGGGTACATGTCATCGACAGTAGCCCTCAAGAGTCTTGCAAGCTTGATGACAATATTTAGTAGCTTCCCGACTGGTTTGTGCCATGTAGAATGCTTCAGCTCTATATCAGCGAGCTTGTGAGGGTCTCAAAGATCCAAGAATGTCTTCAAGAAATCAACTGGTGCATCGAATAGGTGCACCTAATTAGGTGTAGCCCCCAACTCTTGTTTCATTTGGAAGTTACAAATAATGCAAGAGTCCAAATCAAGAATAGTTGTGTTGGCTCTCTTTAAGGAAAAATCACTTAAATAATCAAATCCGAGTGATAAATAATTGAAGTGATTTTTAGCTTAAAGAGAGCAACACAACCAAGTGATAAATAGTGACGGTAATCACTACCGAGTGATAAATAATTTAGACGAGTGACTTCAATCACCGCTGAATGGTTGATGACTCAAACCAATGACTTCAATCATTGCCGAGTGCTATATAATATATTTAGGTGATATCAATCACAACTGACTAATATTAAGTTCACGGGTGACTTCAATGACAACCGAGTGAACATGGCCTTATGACATCAATCATAGCCAAGTACTAAGTTACCATGACTTCAATCATGATTAAGTAACCTTTCTTTAAGAATATTAATCATTCATATTTTTAGCTTTATTTTCACTATTATAGACTGACTTCAATCAGTTGAGTGATGCTCATTATTTCGCGTATATGACCATCAAGTCTTAGCGACATGATCATCAAATCATGCTTTGAATGATTATGGCATCAACCATTTTTGATAATGCACTTCTCTTCAAAGAAGCACATATTGATCGAGTGACCATCAAGCCACTATAATATGATCATCAAATCATATATTTATATATATTATGGCATCAACCATAAATTTGATAGAAAGTGCTTCTCTTTAAAGAAGCCCCCGAGACAATCGTTGTTATGAATGGCAGTCGCGCTCAAATCAGAATATCATGTCCGAGTGGCAGCGACGCTCGACTCAAGATGATAAGGTCGAGTGAAGACCGTAGTCGAGGTAGTTGTAGCCGTCGATCGCTGATAAAGTGATGACCGAATGACACCGATGGTCTGATATGTGGCCGACCGATGGTGTCGGTCAGACGTGATGTGACAGACCGATGGTGACAATCAAAGCTGGTGTAGCCGACCGATGAAGACAGTCAGAACTGACATGGTTGACTGATGAAGGTGGTCGGTGCTGTAAGCCGACCGATGAAGGCAAGGAAATCACTCAATGTCGAGTGTTGTATCTGCCTATCCGTCATAGATGATCCTGACAATAAAAGAAATTAGAATGATTAGTTATAATTAACATTGTTTGCTTGGAAACTTATTTTTATAAGCCAAACAAATAAGTCAATTGAAAAGTCAAATATGTAACCATTTTTCTCCTTTAAGTAGACTGACTGGAGCAGAGCAGTGTATTCACGCGTTAGCAACCAGACTGATCCACCGTAGGATACTTAGGATAAAATATAAAGAGCTCGATGCTCGGTCTTCCTGCAACAATATCGGTCATAATTATTCTTGCATTGCAATTAGAGTCAACCAGTCAACACATGATCTCTCGTAGCTATGGCTCTGGGTTTAGTGTAGTGGTAGTCTGACGCGTAGCTAAAAAATTCTATGCCTTAGTTGTTTATCGGTGTGAGACCAAAAATAAGACCAAATCGCAAATAAAAATACAATGTATTGGTGAGGATGAAGCCAAAAAAGGTGAAACTAGAACAGACGACATGGGTCATAAGGTGTTGGGGCTGAAGCACTACTGAAAGGTCATTGATCGACATGGGTCATATGGTGTTAGGGCCGAGGCACTACAGAAAGATCACCGACCGACATGTGTACTGCAAGATTCATAAAAAAATAGAGGAACACATGTATAGATATACAAATAGTCCCCTGGCTCGATTTTTTAATGCTAAGAATTAAAGAACAGAGGCAATATAAAGTTATAATTTGTGATTTGAAAGATGAGTTATTGTAGGATATAGGTTGAGTGATTTGAAAAATGAGTTGTTGCCTTGGATTATTTGGAAGATAGATTCTCTATGTTCACAACAATCTTTTAAGTAATTTACATGTGTGAAAAAGTTATAATTTATAAGTTGGACATGATCTGTTACTTTGGGGAGAAACTTTAAGCTTTATGCCCATATTTGAACTATTTTGCTGAATACCAATATGAAATACATCATAATAGAACAATGCTCAATATTTGCTGATTTGAGATATCTTTTATGATAGAAAGAGTATTTTTTTCGATCTTTCTTTCTTTTACTTTACTCGGGACGAGTAAAGGTTTAAGTGTGGGGGAACTGTTGGCACTTCCCAAGTGCCTCTTTTATATGTGAATATTACCCCAATTAGAGCATAATTGATACTAATTTAGGCCATTTACCTATGATATTGTCTATATATTTGTATATGCGTTGTTTTAGAGCTTTATTACAGAAACAGGTAAAATTGATGATTAAAGTGATGCTGGAGAGGACAGGAATCCAGAACCGACGAAAAGCACTGAAGAAGCCCTGTGCGCCGATCGATGCAGTCCATGAGCCGGTCGGCGCTAGGGTGTTTTGGCCCACAGAAGTGACCGAGGCCCATTCCACATGTTTATGGAAGTTTATCTGCGCAAGACACTTAAAGATATTTGCCTAGAAGATTTATGGAACTTCAAGATCTCGACGTGCAATACAAGACTTTATCTCGAAGAAAAAGGCCCACATGGTAGCTGTGGAAGACAGAGGAACCGACTCGAAGAAGAAACCAGACAAGACACGGCTTGCGCCGATCGACGCAATCCTGCACCAATCGGCGCAACTGCCTTATTTGCAAGAAACCGAGTCCTTTACGAGTAGAACCCCTATAAATACTTGTAAACCCTGGCCGGAGAGAGAGAGAGGCGACAGAGAGACAACAAATCCGTGAGTTAGAGCCATCGGGGCTTGTCCCGTTAGAACAGATATCTAGTTGAGTTCCAAGAACCATTGGTGTTAAGAGTTGATCCGTCAAGGTAGGCCATCTCGACGGGGATGAATCTTACTATATGTATCTCAAGGATGATTGAATATGTTGATGATGGTTTTGGTGATTTGTTTGTCTTGATTCTATAATCATGCATGTGCTTATTCTAATTGCTTAGTTCTAGGCTAAGTAAGTTGATATTATCTTGATTGTGATGATTAGGATAGTATTCGGACATTGTATTGATTATGGTTGCTTGATGACGCTAGTAGTGTGGTTTAGCGGTGACAGCACTAAGCCTGCGCAACACTATTGGATAGTTGAGTAGGGTAAGTTACTCGCGCGATTAAGGGTTTTCTCTCGGCAGCGATAAATCGGGAGCCTCTCGGAAAGCAGGGTGGTCTTATTCATTATAGGTTTTTATTGATCTATGTAATTATCCATTATGATGCTATTTAATTAGACTTTCTGGTTACGATCTCACTAGTAGATATCTGGTTACTCACTTAACAGCATAGGCTTACAAGGCATCTGGCACACTTTGGCTTAGATTCACTAGTGTGCCGATCGGCTCAACTCCTGCGCCGATCGGCGCAACGACAGATTTACTATCTAGCGCACCTTTGCGCGGGCTAGTCACCCCCTCACGCAACCTAAATTCGACAGTAGCTTTGACTAGATCTTTTACTGTTAACCTTGTTTAATTATCCATAAGATCCCAGTGGATTCGATAAACCTTGGAATACTCAATTTAAGGGAAAAAGTGCTACAATCATACACCGTCCTCTTGTGGTATATAAGTGAGTGCGTAGGTACGACCAACAAGCTTGATTTTTCTGGCACCGTTGCCGGGGACCATAGCAGGTTTTTAAACATTGTTTGATGTATTAGTGTTTAGTCATTATGCTTTACTTGTCTCTCTAGTACATATATTCTGTTAAGTGAAACTAACAGGTATGGACGGTCCTAAGTCAAACAAACCCTCTAATTACACCGATGATCCAGAAAGACTCTTTCACAAGAAGAGAACAGCGGAGAAGAGAAGCAAGTCACTTGGAGGTTTAGCTGGAGAAGCAGTCCGCGCAACACCTCGAGTATTATTCACAATAGAAGACCCAGTTCAAGAGCAAGAAGAAGAGGAGATGGCAGAGGTATCTGTGGTTAATCGTCTCAAGCCACAATTGACTAGTATTGTCAAGATAGATTTCGAAGAAGCTCAAGATCAACTTCCGTATCAATTGGACAGATATGTTGGAATAGTGGCGCAACAACCGTTCACAGGTTCGGAAGATCCCAATCATCACTTGCAACACTTCCTTGCGGTTTGCAGCACATTCAAGATAGTGAGAAGTTCTACACAGGATTGAATCTTTTTGTCACGTCAACATTTGGACGCCTCAGCTGCAGGATCATTCATGTCAAAAACCCGCACCGAAGCTAAGAATTTGATCAAGTTGTTAGTTGAAAATCAATCGTGGGGTGATGAGAGAAGCTCAAGGAATTTGCAACCTTCAAAAGGAGTAGCGAAAAGTGTGATTGAGAAGACTCAGGAAGAGTTGATATAGATCGCCTCGATGTTATTCAAAGAAGGTTGGACAATAATCTTCATATCCCTAAGGAAGAGACACTCAAGCTGGCAGAATCACGCTCAACATGTAGTGAGTGTTGAGAATTTGGTCATGTGCAGAAAGATTGCCCTGAAGAGATGAAGATGTTAGAATATATGAAGAATAGTGGATGGAAGCCCCAATATCAACAACAAAGAAGTTCTTTCTCTCCTAGTTCGTCCATGCAAAACTCTATCCCACTTCGCCTCCAATGTCATGAGTTCTTCCAAGCTCAAGAGAAGATCAACAAGGACAATCAAGCTAGATTCAAGGAGATTGATCGTGTCCTTGAGAGAGTTAATGACAAGGTGATAGAAATTGGGAGCTCCAACGAGCAGATTTTAAAGCATACCAAGATTATGGAGCAAGCTATGGGACAGCTATCGCAAGCCATTCAAGACAACAAGGGGGCTATTCCTGGCAATACGATGTCTGCAGAGGAGTTGAAGGCAATAGCTACACGATCAGGAAAACAAACAGAAGATTCAGAACACTCTGCGGGAGCAAAGAAGCCCCGCGCCAATCGGCGCACACCCGGCGCCGATCGGCGCGACGACCCTGTCGGAGCCGATCGGCTCCCTGAACGCGCCGATTGGCGCAAGGAGGATGATGACCTCTCTGGTCTGAAGATGGGCGTGGAGACAGAAGAGCATGGCCCTGCCCCATTTCTAGATACTCAACTACTGACGAAGACAGAAAGAGCGCGACAACACGACGAGCAGTTTGCAAGATTCGTCGATATTATGAAGCAGCTTTACATCAATGCCCCTTTTGTTAATGCTATCCAAGTTACCACCTATGCCAAGTACATTAAGGACATGATGCAAAATAAGAAGTCTCTAGTTTCTGAGGAGGTTGTGAAGGTCACTAAGGAACTAACGACGACAATCAATGATGTTGCACTGGAGAAGAAACCCGACCCTGGATCACCAAGCATCAAGTGCATGATTGGAGCAAGGATATTTGATAGGTGCTTGTGCGATCTTGGAGCAAGCATAAGTGTTATGCCCCGCCATATATTCACAAATCTCAATTTTCCTGAATTAGAGCCTACAGGTATGTGTTTGGAGTTAGCCGATCAATCGGTACGCTTCCCTGATGGAATTGCTGAGGATGTGCCTGATCAAATTAGAGATCATATCGTCCATGTTGATTTTATTGTGCTTGATATGGATAAGAGGACGAGAACCCCGTTGATCTTAGGTAGACCCTTCTTGAGGACAGCAAAGGCAAGTATTGATGTTGGGAGTGGTGAGATAAGCTTCGATATAAGTGGGACTCCCTACTCTTTCAAGTTTCGCTCAAAGGGAGAAGAGTGCCGTGCTATTGATGAAGTGAAGAGGTACAAGACACTATGGCATCGAGGCGTCGAAAGTAATTGGAGGAGATGTATGGATAGGTCGTCCAAGCTACATGAACCATGGAGATAAGATAACCTTGTAGTGTCGCGGCCTCACATCCCGCACCGCAACACTAAGGATTGATTGTTTGCGGGGAGGTCGAGCTCTTTGACCTCTAAATAACTAGAGCGCTCTTGGGAGGCAACCCAATGATCTCAAATTTTGAAATTTTATGGCGGTTCCTTCTCCTGGAAGTTTCCCACACTATAAAAGGGAGACCAGGCGCCCCCATTCGGCACACCATCCTAGTAATCTCTCCACCTTACCCACTACTCACGATCTCGCACACATGCCACATTCCTCGCAGATGGATCGTCTCCGCTCCTCAGTCGGCAAGTTGGGCAAGAGGCTACGCCGGGGGAGCAGTTCCGACGGCAGCAGCGAGTCGAGCGGTAACTCCTCGACGAGGGGTGGCTCCGACGCTCGCGATGACATGTCGATGGGTGGTGCATCCACCGGCTCAGCGGTAGCGACATATGAGGTCCGCGCCCGCCACTCTGTCTCCGGCGCGTCCCTTCCAACAGGGCGTGCTACGAGGAGCCAAACGGCGGCAAGCCGTGGGGTTCCCACATCATCACCGCCGCTGGCATTTATGCCGCGCACGGTGGAGGAGGGCTTCACCCTCCTGAGCGAGGAGGAACAATGGCACTACCTCGCGATAAGGGGAAGGTTCGTCCCCAACTTCGACCTAGACGAGAACTTCCTCACCTCGATCGGCATGTGAGAGGACTTAAGGAGGATGCTAGACAACCTCGGCTGGGTGGACTTCCACCTCCTCCACATGGACTACAACCTCGACGTCGTCATCGAGGTTGCTTCTACGATGAGGCTCGACACCGTCGAAGACGGTAGCAAGGCCATCAACTTCCGCATCCGCGACATCAGCCACATGGTGACCATGGAGGCGGCAGCTCAAGCCTCCGGCTTCGACGCCGATGCCGACGTCGCCGACATCTTGGGACGTGGGGAGTTGGACTCCTTTTGGAGGCGGCTCTCGTTCATAGAGGAGATGAAGCGCAGCAACATCCGCAACCCGACCATTCAAGTTTTCCATCGGTGGTTGACGGCGCGCATAGGCAACAAGGTCGACTCCAGCAACGTCACCGTTGCGGACTTGCGGTGGCTCTTCAACGCCATCGTGAGTCCGTCCCATTGCAATCCTATGTCGGTGATGGTGCGGGGTTGGCTCGACAAGAGGGGCAAAGGAAGCAAGAAGTTGGCCTTCGGGGCCTATCTTCAACACCTAGCAGCCCTCGTCTGCGACAGCGATGGACCGGGAGGGCGCGACGACAAGTGGGAGTGCGTGACGGAGATCGGAGAGAATATGACTCGTGGCAATATTATCACGGGAAGTGTTCGCGCCGGCTTCCATATCAGCGGCACCAACGTAAAGCTCCCGTGTGCGGAGCTAGGAGTTTTTCTTCCTCGCAAGCTGGAGGGAGGAAATTGGCTTGAGGAAGGTCTCTTAGAGGGGGGCCGAGTTCTCAAGGACCGTCGTGGGCGGGTTCGACAGCCGGACGCATCTATAGCAGCCGGCGACGAGTGGGACTCCTGGGGGTCACGCCAGAAGTACCAGCAGTACCAGTCAGGGTGGAGCTACGCAGCGGGCGGTTCACAGCCCTCTGCGCCGATCGGCGCAGGCGACGCGCCGATCGGCGCAGGCGACGCGCCGATCGGCGAACCTTACTGTAGCGCAGGCATTGACTACAGGTACCAAGGGCGTGTACCAGTGATGTCTCCTGTGCCCGGTGCAGACTTTTTCGTGCCCATGCAGGGGTACCTCGACAACAACATGCACTACATCAAGCGCGTGGAGGAAGCCACGTCCCAATGGAGGTACAATCACGATGTGATGGTGGAGGAGTTCGAGCGACTCAAGGCGCGGTACTAAGATGGCAATTCTTTGTGAATCTTTTTCTAGCCTTGAATTACTCATGCAAAAGTTCAATTCCGCTGAGTACACTACCATAAACCCAAAACATCTTGTTGAGTATCATTGCTTGACCACATCCTATATTTCTGGCTATATTTAATTCTTGAATAAATATTGAAGCCAGATGGATCAAATACCAACAAATGTTGGTGAATTTGGGTTGAGAGTCGATCGGCGCACCCTGGATCGATCGGCGCAGCAGAGAGCAAAATAAAAAAAGGAGAGAAACAAGAAGTGAAAAAAAGGAAAAGAAAAGAGAAAAGCTCTGCTGTTTGCTAAGGGACTAGCAAAATTTTAAGTGTGTGTGGGGGGGGGGGGATGGTATATGACATGCTTATTCTCAAAATTCATTCTAATATAGCCATGAATCATTTTAACCATGTGCAATCTATCAAGATTAAATTTTTGCTATGCACATGTCCACATATCCAAAGTGTGAGTCCTTTCTTAAATTTTTCTTTCTTAATGGCCATCTTGATAAGTTTCTATAATTCCAACGGAGAATAATCTCCTAGCTTTATAATATATTATTGATTTATGTTTGCAATCCTTGAATTACCTCACCTAGCTACTCATATAAGCCTTACACTAATATTATTTGATCATTATGTTGTAGGATATAGGTTGAGTGATTTGAAAGATGAGTTGTTGCCTTAGATTATTTGGAAGATAGATTCTCTATGTTCACAACAATCTTGTAAGTAATTTACATGTGTGGAAAAGTTATAATTTGTGAGTTGGACATGATCTGTTGCTTTGGGGAGAAATGTTAAGCTTTATGCCCATATTTGAACTATTTTGCTGAATATCAATATGAAATACACCACAATAGAACAATGCTCAATATTTGCTAATTTGAGATATCTTTTATGATAGAAAGTGTGGGGAACTGTTGGCACTTCCCAAGTGCCCCTTTTATATGTGAATATTACCCCAATTAGAGCATAATTAATACTAATTTAGGCCATTTACCTATAATATTATCTATATATTTGTATATGCGTTGTTTTGGAGCATTATTACAGAAACAGGTAAAATTGGTGATTAAAGTGATGCTGGAGAGGACAGTAATCCAGAACTGACGAAAAGCACTGAAGAATCCCAGTGCGCCGATCGGTGCAATCCATGAGTCGGTCGGCGCTAGGGTGTTTTGGCCCACAGAAGTGACCGAGGCCCATTCCACATGTTTATGGAAGTTTATCTGCTCAAAACACTTGAAGATGTTTACCTAGAAGATTTATGAAACTTCAGGATCTCGACGTGCAGTACAAGACTTTATCTCGAAGGAAAAGGCCCACATGGTAGCTGTGGAAGACAGAGGAACCGACTCGGAGAAGAAACCAGAGAAGACACGGCTTGCGCCGATCAGCGCAATTCTACGCCGATCGGCACAACCGCCTTATTTGCTAGGAATCGAGTCCTTTGCGAGTAGAACCCCTTTAAATACTTGTAAACCCTGGCCACAAAGAAAGAGGCGACAGAGGGACAACAGATCTGTGAGTTAGAGCCACCGGGGCTTGCCTCGTTAGAATAGATCTCTAGTTGAGTTTCAAGAACTATTGGTGTTAAGAGTTGATCCGTCAAGGTAGGCCATCTCGATGGGGATGAATCTTACTCTATGTATCTCAAGGATGATATTGATGATGGTTTTGGTGATTTGTCTGTCTTGATTCTATAATCATGTATGTGCTTATTCCAATTGCTTAGTTCTAGGCTAAGTAAGTTGATATTATCTTGATTATGGTGATTAGGATAGTATTCGGACATTATATTGATTATGGTTGCTTGATGATGCTAGTAGTGTGGTTTAGCGGTGACAGCACTAAGCCTGTGCAGCACTATTGGATAACTGAGTAGGGTAAGTTACTCGCACGATTAAGGGTTTCCTCTCGGCAGCGATAAATCAGGAGCCGCTCGGAAAGCAGGGTGGTCTTATTCATTATAGGTTTTCATTGATCTATGTAATTACCCATTATGATGCTATTTAATTAGACTTTCTGGTTATGATCTCGCTAGTAGATATCTGGTTACTCACTTAACAGCATAGGCTTACAAGGCATCTGGCGCACTTTGGCTTAGATTCACTAGTGTGCCGATCGGCTCAACTCCTGCGCCAATCGGCACAACGACAGATTTAGTGTCTGGCGCACCTTTGCGCTGGCCAGTCTCCCCCTCACGTAACCTAAATTCGACAGTAGCTTTGACTAGATCTTTTACTGTTAACTTTGTTTAATTATCCCTAAGGTCCCAGTGGATTCGATAAACCTTGGAATACTCAATTCAAGGGGAAAAGTGCTACAATCGTACACCGTCCTCTTGCGGTATATAAGTGGGTGCGTAGGTACGACCAACACATGTCGTCGGAACATCGAAGCTCTGAGTGGTTGGCTTGTGTCGCCAAATAGTCGAGTATCGAGTCGCTAAGTGGCTGACCGACACGTCAAACTGTCAAGTTATCGAAGGCATCGCCGAATAACCGAGTGGGTGAAAACCCAACACGCCAAGTCATTGACAGCGTCACTGAGTAGCTATGTGGCCATCGAGTCGTCATGGTGCAGCAATGTTGCCGAGTGGCCGAGTCGCGGCGAATCATCGAGTAGCCGATAGACTGAGTCATCGAAGACATGATCAAGTAGCCCTCGGGCATGTCCATCTGGCCGCTGAGCGGTCGAACCGTCGAGTCGCGGTGATATCACTGAGTCATCAGTACGCTTCGTGTCACGATGATGTTGCCGGGTGGCAGTCGCCCTCGTTGAAGATGTCGTCATAGTAGACGGTGTTGCCGGGTGATCGAAGCTACGAAGACGGGTGATGAAGTTGGTAGACGCCCTCGTTGAAGACTGCCCGGCTGATGCCGAGTTTCATCGAGTGCAGTAGTTGCCATGTCCCTTTGCTTGTGGAATGTTGAGATGAGTGGCGAGGCCGACTCTGTCACGGACCTCCTACAAATCCTTTTCCTATCTCGAGGACAGCTGACGGTAGGGCCCAACAGCCCATGCACTTTGGCAGGGTGGCACGACTAGCAGCCATTGTCCCTCGGTGATAGCAAGAGGTATATGCAAACAAATTGCATCACGTAAGTAATATTTATTCCAATAATCAAGTTGATTAGTAAATATGGAATAAAATAATACGGCAAGTGTAAATAAAGAAATAATCTTCCCTGAGAAGCACGTGATGTCCTTTGTTTTGATGAAGCCGATCGAGCACTCAACTCGGACATGGATTCTATATACAAACCCAACTCGACTACTATGTCGACTTTCGATGGGCTTCAGTGTGGATCTCGTCGACTTCATGTGCCTGGTGGCCGGATTGGACACAATCGTACTGTCAGCCTGATCTCTAGACACCAAGCAAAGAACCATGACATAGTGGCAGTCCATCGCGATGAGATGTTGGTGTAGATGCAAATAACTCAACGAACGGATCGTGAGGATGTCATCGTCAATTTTGCTGAGAGCCACCCTGACAAAGACATGATGACTCATGCGCTTCAACGCCGGTCAGCTCGCGATCAAATCTTGAAGTAGATTTACAACCATCGAACTCAACATGCCGACTGTCGTGCTAGCCCCTACCTGGCACGCCAACTGTCAAGACTTATTCTCGGTAATAGACATAGGGTAGTTCACCTATGAGGATTTATATGTAGGACAGGGATATGCGCGAGATCGAGAGATGATGGTAACACAAGACATCGATTTAGATAGGTTCGGATCTCCCGGAGGATAATAACCCTATGTCCTATGTTCTGTGATATTTGTATTAATATGTCTAGATCTATGATCTAGACGAGAAGGGTAGACCTAGACGATGATGTCTAGTTGTGTCTAATCTATGTCCCGTTGTAGGATTTCTAGTTGAGGGGCTTGTCAGGACCCCTGCCCCGCCTTATATATCCGGGGGCGAGGACAGGATTACATGGTAGAGTCCTAGTCAGTCTATTGTACATATCATAGTAGGAGTCTATCTCCACTTTTCTTCTATATGAGGTACCCCGAGTACATGTCATCGACAATTTTACAAATGGAATGGAATTTAAGCATACCATGTGTATGCAAGAAACATTAAGTAAGACACGAAGGAAACCCAACAATAACAAGTTTGAACACCTCCCAACCTTACTCACTATAAGCCATACCCTTGCCTTGAGAGAAGCCAAACCACTGTCTCAAGCACTCCCTCTTGCTTATAGCTATCTTGAGTGGGTTAGACATTGACTAATTTTTATATATTTTTTTAGTTATTTACACATGCATATATGCAAAACATACTAGTCACAAAAGAGTCCTAATTACCATGCAATGCAAGAAAAGAAAAAAAACACACTACAACTACCAAGAACAAACACCGATACCTCCCTCATGAGTAGATATGTCGTTGAGGTTCATGTCGTTTGTGTTGATCTTCAAGTAAGCTCTAGGTCCACCACCACCACCATCATCTAGGTCTTGTTCTTGAGCACCCACTTGTACTACATTGACCTCTCAAGATCAACAATGCACTTAGGCACCCATATGCTCTTGATCTTTCTCTTCTTATTCAATGGTTCCAAAGCCTTTGCTTTCACCTTGCCATTTTTGTCCCTAAAAAGCTTGAAATAGGTGTTCTCATGGAACAAGTTAGAATTAGGCAAAATAATGGAACTTCTCACCATAGGACAATCCTTGATGGTGTGCCATCCATGCAACGCTTCTCGAAATAGTGTAGTCGTCGGCAAGTAGGCGCTTGACCCAAGCAGGAATGGAGTCACTCGTCCGATGATGTCGATGACGGCGGGATATGAGCCAAGTCCACAGTGAGAGACGTTGTTCACAAGATTTCTCCTAAGGATCTCCTTGTGGATGGCTCTACCACGTGTAAGCCTCTTGAAGCCATCCATCTCCATCTCCCTCTTTTCCTTGAGCTTATGATATTCCTTCAAAACAAATGGCTCCATAGAAGAAACCTCGACCGAGGTGGTTAGTTCATCACACGTAGTTGAAGCATCACTCTTTTATGAACTAGAGGAGGGAAAGGCAAGGTTATCAACATTGATGGCCTCAAAATTAACTTCAAGGGCCTCGTACTTCTCACGTAGATCTACATGATCACCCTTGAGTTTGTCATAACTCTTGTTCAGGGCCTTATGCCAACTACTACCTACCTCTAGCTATCTGTGGACTACATGATAAACAAAGGCAACCTACGGCCTAGACACCACATCTATGTTTTCGATTACTCCCTTAATCTCTACATACGATGGGTCAAGACTAAGGTCTCTAATTAAATAGAGCGTTGAGCGAGCAAAGCAACAAGGTACTAAAACTTACTTAAAAAGGAAAACTAATAACACGAGAAAAATCATGAAGACCTACAAAATAAGGCAAGCATTTTTCGAGGTACAAGCGCGGATAAGGGGTTGGACAGGCCCGAACCTCCTCTCTTGGACTCCTCCTTACTCTTTCCCTATTTTCTAAACGCTTTGGCAGCGTTGAGCCTTTAAAAAATGAAGTACTAATTCTATCTTAAAAGTGTTGTGAGAGAGGCCTTTCCCTTCCTTTTATTGCACTCAAAGACGGTTGCTAGAGTCGGTAACTTCCACCTAACTTGCATAACCGGCCTTGGGGAGGCACCAAGAGATGACGCATGAAGGCCGTGCACCCGGGAGACCCACCTGCTCGGCCGAACAGGGGTTGTTAGTCCAAGAGGGTCCCCTACTCTGGGTCCCTGCCAGGTGGTCCCTTGTCCCTCCTAACACCATAAGGCAGTGGGTTACGTCCATTTTCTTCTAGTGAGCCAGTGAATCCTTGTCCTTGGCTATGATTGGTCGGAAGTGTGTTTCTCTCTTGATGATGTGGATTTTCTATTAATTCTAAGAAATAATTACCTACAACAAATATTTACCAACACTTATGGAATTTGTTAGTAATAAACTCTTACCACTATGTTGGTTGTTCATTTTATTGCTTTTATGCAGATATTTGACAGTCTAATTTAGGCATTTAGTGACCGTCAACAAACTTCCCCACACTTAGCCTTTGCTCATCCCTGAGTGAGGGATGAAGACTAAGGTGGATTAAAATTCCCAAATGATATGATTCTAGCATGTAAGTTATTCGAAACCATACCTGTACCAGTGGATTTTGAACTATTTACCGCATTACCTTGGGTGATTGAAGAGTGGAATAGTGCGGACTTTGATCTCCTTGACTTCCTTTGCTAAGTACTCGAGTTTTTGAAAATAATTTTCAAAAAAATGCAGGCTATACTCCTCAAATGTTTCTCTCAAGTCACTCATTATTTGTGTAAGTGGATCCTCACCAAGTCTTTTTGCTTCTGCCTCTTTCTATTCCTATATCTAATTTTGTCTTTTTGTGCAGCTCAGGGTAGGAACTAAAGAAAGGAGCATACGTGTGCTTCATATTTCACCGAGTCAAAAACTAGATCCTAGAAGAAATCAAGTCATGAATCAATAATCAAGTATGTGCACACTTACAGATGGTTGAAATGAATGGATACTCCTTTACATGTAGATTCTCTCTTTCTTTGAACGATCTTGGGCATGGCTATTTGTCTCTCTCTCTCTCTCTCTTTTTCATCATGCTTTTGATTTGGAGCAAGGATTTATTTTATCTTTTGATATTCATGCCTTCTAAAGATCAAATGAGAGAGAATCATAATCAAGAATTTCATGGAGTATTTGCTTGGCTGGAATGATGATGGTTATGCTAACTTCCAAGGTAGAAGTCGTAGCAATAGTGGTGTGGAATATACCTTGATTAATAAATCATATCAAGCAACTCACTAGGGTCAAGAGTTTGACAAGGTTCAATAAAGTCACAAGTAGCAAATGCATGAGATATTCAATAAGGTTTATCATTTGGCTCTGGTGGGATTGCACTTTTTATCATTGAGGATTAAGCACTAAGGTTTATATTTAGAAATAAATTCCGAGTACTTTATGCAAAAAGGGGCAAGAATCACATTATCAAACCATATCACACTAGTCAATAACCTAGGTAATATGCGGTCCCTTTAAATATTTTCCACTAGCATTGGTATAAAGGCAAGGAATAAAGAGCATGCATGCCAACCATGGAAAATTTCAATATGAGTGGGAGACATCATTAGGGTTGATTTTAATTTTCTTAGTTGAATTTACCATTTTAACTCCGAGAAAATTAAATCAAAACACCTAATAGGGATATTAAGGGATAGGACGTGCAAACCATCGTGTCAGAGGAAATAGGGGCCAAGGAGGACCAGGACATGTTTCGTCGAACAGGGGTGTTTGGCCGAACTCCCCTAGTCGCGAAGTGGGCCCCACTTTGGTGTGCAGCTCCGTGTGATGATGTACAACGTATATTTTATCGTGTGGAATTTTTGTTCGCGTCGAAAGCACCGAGGATCTCCCCCACACTTGTTTTCTTGCCTATATTCTTTATTGACACAAAGAAAAAATAAAATGCAAAGGGACTCCTCTCGCTTTATGGGCAAGATGAGTCTTTTATTCATTGATGAAGCAAACTAATGGGCGTTGATTACATTAATGGAATAAAATAAATAAATAAATAAATAAAGGGAAACTAAACTAGCGCCTATTTTATTTTCTAGATAATTGCTAGGGAAGTGTAATTATTTGCCATGATAAAGCTCAGGCTTTCCTAAGTCATAGCACACTTGCCTAAGCTTTGTGCCAAGGCTATGGCGGAGGTTGCCTAATTCGTCGTTGAGGACATCAAGATCATTCTTCATATCAGCCCTCTCTAACTTTTCCTCCGCTAGCTCATCAACTAGCCGCCTATTTGCTAGATGGAGGCTCTCAATCTCCTTAGCTAGTTGTGCAGCAGTCTTCCTCTTGAGGGAGTCTTCCCTGCTGCTCTGGTAATGCCCATTAGGATTTTGTTGGGTTAAAGACATGTAATTTGGTTGTCTCGTTGGTTATGAATAAGATTTGCAAAATTTTGGTGAAGTATTAAAAGCATTGTTCTATGTGTAGAAATTTTTTACGCACATTAGGATTTAGAAGGTTATGAATTTGTAATATTTTTATTCCCTTATAAGGTTATGTATTTAATAATATAATACTAATTTTATTTTTTTTTGTTTATCATCATAGCAGACAGTGTTCACTAAACAGTTGTATATTCGACATTTGTTCATATTGTTGTAAATTTATTTTTGTTACACATACTTTTAGTTATATGTGTTGTTATTTAATATCGGTGCCTTGTCACGGGCATTACCCTAGTATATAGATACATGCTCATAAGAATTTTAAGGCAGGTGTTATATTTACAATTGGAAGTGACATTTTTATCGATAACACGTCACCCATGTGATTTTTGTGAAACTCAAGGTCAACTGATCCAGTATTTCAGAGATGCTATGATGAGTAGAACATGTTTAGAAAGTGAATACTAATATGTATTTGTATGTTTAAAAACAATAACAGTAGTGCTGTCCAAACGGGGTATGCTAGCTGGTCTGGCCAAAACACGCAATTTTTGGTCCGGCTCAAGTACGGCATGACCCATTTATTTTTGTCTCATGCCGCCCTGGCTCGAGGCTACGGGGCGTGTTTAGGCCGAGGATCCGTGAAGCACGATTTTCGTCACGATCCGTTTTGTGGCCTGGCACGACACGGCCCACTGCCACAGTCCACCGGCCATACAAAATAGCCCACGCCCACCAGGCCAGAACAAATCGAACCAACACAATTCAACACCCGTGCCCTAGGTCATCGCGCCACTGCCGCTCCTTGGGTCTTGCCGCCACTCCGCGGCGTCAAGCCGCAGCTGCTCCCGCTACCCACCTCCATTTTCTACCTCGTGCTCACGTGCCGATGGGCCTTAACAGGCCAACCGTGTTAACGGGCCTAACGGGTCGGCACGCTTAACCTTTTCTATGTCGTGCCATGGGCTGATGCCATTTCGTTCTTCGGCTGGGCCATACCGGACGGCCCGTTTGGCCAGCACTAAATAACAGCATAGCTGCTTGAAGATGGGCTGATAAGCAGTCTTGTTCCTAAGGTCAACTCAACAGAGCAGCCCAAGTAAAACCAACAGGCCCAGAGTCACAAATCAGTACCAGCAGCATGTTCCTCGCAAAAAAAAAAACAGTACCAGCAGCAACGTGGCCCGAGAGAAAAGGGCGGCACACGCAAAGCGCTTTTTATGGCGCACCGGCCGGCAGCAAATGAGTCACAACGGGCACCAGGTTATTATATAGTACTCACTCTATCCCAAAATATAGCTGGTTTTAGATTTTTTCAGATAGATTAAGCCAACTTATTAAAAGTCTAAATTACCCTTATTAACTATCTCCATGATTGCCGCAAGACATGGCAGCACATGCTGGACTTAATCACGGTTGCAAAAAAAAAGTCTCATGCACAGGGGTATTCTTGGTACTTCACATCTAAAAGTGTTTATGGAAGTATAAAATCAGTTATATTTTAAAACAAATTTTGAACGTTAAAACCAGCTATATTTTAAGACGGAGGGAGTAGCAAATGTTAATTAATGATGCAAAATTAGTCTATAGCACAACATGCTTGTACAGCAGGTGCCCAACAAAACACTATTTACATCTCTACTTCTTAGAGCATCTTTAAAATCTCCCTAAAAAATTGATCTCAAAAGAGTGTTTTTAGGAGCAGGTCAAATATTATTAGAGAGAAGTTTTCTTGTCTTCTCTAACAGTTCTCTTTAAAAATAAATCATGTAAGCTTTTGATTAGGCCACGTCTGAGACCAAAACAACATTAATGTTTTTTCTAAATACAAGGATTGGGGGTCCCAATTTTTCTCTCATTTCTAGCTACAAATGAGGCAAATTTAAGTAGAGAATAAATCTGTGAGTAGTTTTGGAGAGCTGTTAGAGATGATTTTTTAGATTAAACCTCATTAATTTGATTTAATGAAAATTTATGAGACTCTCTTAGAGATGCTCTTATTAATTTAGTTGAGTGTGTCTGTCTTGTGTTTTGACGTTATTAGCTTTCAACTACGAATACAGTTCGGTGTTGATGTTGACTTTGTGTTAGGTCGTGTTGGTTTTGTGGACGCATTAATACATGAGTCCGGTTCATATACCTATCCACACGTGTGCAAACTTTAAACCCTGCATTCGAACCGGGGATTTGAGATAATATGTTGGGAACAAATTGTGATTATACGACATCGTGTGGTGTTACGTCGCCGATGTGGTGTTGTTGTCTGGGCATCGTATGTATGGTGCCAGTGCCTCGTCATCGCCTTCACGTTGTGTCGCTGCCTAGATGTCGCGCACGGTGGTGCTACGTACTGCCTGGAACTAGAAGAAGTACTGCCGCCTCTCGCCGTTCAGGTCTTTTCAAATCTCAGTTTGTAATCCTGCCGTAATGCTCGTCGAGCATGAACTTTCGCCACCACCGATGAGACTTATCCCGCTGAAATCTGCAGGAACAGATTGCGTGACGTGGAGATCGCCGAGCCTGTCATCCACTCCGCACGTCCACGCCATGCCAGCTACCAGCTCCGACTCAGGTCATCGTGCCCAGCTCGTGCCGCCATCCCGAAGCTTCGCCAGCGTCTGGCCCTATCCTTGTCATCATGGCTGTTGGGACAGCGGGACGATCAGTCTTGGAGGGAATTATCTGGTATGCTTTGTATTTTGAAATGTTTTTGACTTGATTGGCAAAATTTGCCCACGAGACTGTGATCTTGGTACACAGCTCGCCGCTAATATATGTGCATGTTCGGTAGGCGTCATTGATCGCAGAGAGCAGGTGACGATCGAGAGAGAGAGAGAGAGAGAGTAAATTTCTGTTAGTTGAATGATGAACTAAGGCAGACGGAAAACAACAATCGTGTGAATAAATTTTCTTCTTCACTGATTAATCAAGGTTTAAATTAATGTGGAGAGAGAGAATTACAATAATTTGGTCCGTAAGACTAAAGTTTTTATCTATTAATTTTTCACTGATTAGTCAATTTGTTAGGTGAATTGTTTGGAGAGGTACAATACATAGAAGTTTTTTTTCCCTCAATTTAGAGTCACCCAATTATAGCATATAATATACTAAACGATATTATATAGATTGTGTTTTGCTGTGTATAAATAATGTATATATCATGCTCTATCTACCATTAGTGATGCAGATTTTACGCGTCACTAATGTCTAGATGCGTCACTACCATTAGTGACGTGTATGACCAAAACACATCACTAATGTCGAACTCATTAATGACGTGTCACCGCAAGAAGTGTCACCAATGATAAAATTAAAAAATAAAAAAAGAAAGAGAATGTGAATATATCTCATATGCATAAAAAATTCACATATTTTATCCATTGTATACATCTCATCCCTCAGACAGAACAAAGCACAAGTTTCTTTAAAGTTCAATAAACAAAAATTATATATGACGATAAAAAAAATATAGTTGCCCTTAGTTACTCAGAACAATATAACCAAAGAGAATGTGTATTCTATTACAAAATCCGACATAGCCAAGCTCTTCTAGAAAAAAAAAAAGATGAATCAAAAGGTCACAACAAGTTTCCCTCAAGCAAACACTTGTCTAGAAACATTAAGTTCAAAGAAGTTGATTTAAATCTACAATTGGGAACACATCCATGACCCAAACTAAGGCTAACATCATAGTGCTTAGAGAAGTGACATAACATAAATTTTCTATAGGACATATAGTTGTGAACAGAACACATGCCCCTGCCAGAACTTCATTGACTATCTGCTTAAGTGTTGCTGAAACAATGTCATAGTAAAGAAAAAAAATGCAGTACAGAACTTCATTGGCCATCCAGTAGAGCAAGGCAGCCTGAACTGCACAACATTGAATTCATATCGATTAAAAGAATGATTTGAACCTCTGTAACATTGAATACATATCGATTAAATTTGAACCCTATTAAGCACTGACAAAATGAAATGTGTCCAGATCAAGCAATGTGGCAGAAATTGCAAAATCTCCATCCCATATAACGCTAAAATATCTAATTATTAGCAGCATTAAACGAGGGTGAAGAAATGGAGAGGAGGAGGAATTGCTCACCACGCGCATCGGTGTCGGATCTGACGGAGGCCTTGGCACTTGGGGCCGTCGTGGAGGGGAGAGAGTTGGAGAAGGGAGGGATCCCGCCGTCGCCATGAGGAGGAGGGAGTCGAAAAGGGAGCAGACGAGGTGTCGTGTTGCCGCATCGGGGGAGCAGCGGATCCGGCGTCGACACGTCGGTGGAGAGGTAGGACCGCCGTGGAGGGCCAGGCCCGCCGTGCCTGGGAAGTGGTGCATCTAGGGCCATTAGGCCGGGGGAGCAGCAGACCCGACGTTGCCGTGTTGGTGGAAGGGCGGATCTGGCGCCACCTTGTCGAGGGAGGGGAAGCTCCGACGCCTCGATCACTCCCATAGCTCGCAGATCTCGTCGCTCCACAGGAGCACTCGTCTGTGGTGGCTCCTACTAGATCTAGATGGAGGGGGCGTCGTGGAAGGGATGGGCGACGCAAGGAAGGGAGCAGGCAGAAAAAGCAGAGTGGAGTGGACGCGGCGGATGTGACGGCTATGAACCGTGTTTAATGAAATTTTTGGGTCCGGGTCCAAACACATAGGTGACGCATTACCTTGAGCAGCGTCACTAGTTACAGGCCCCGTTATTAGTGACGTGTCAAGAGTAAAAGCATTACTATTACGAAGTCATTAGTGACGCGTCTTGATGGAGGGACTTAGTTTAGTGACGCGTCTAGATTTCACGCGTCACTATTATTAGATTATTGATGCTTCTCTTAAGAAGCTTCGCTAATTATGGTATCATTTTTTGCCTTTCTTATATTGTGTTGTATTTTTTAAAAAAGATCCGTAGCATGCTAGTTACACATGAAGTTACAAAATGTGATGTGCTGAATGCTGATACCTTTTCCTCTATTACACAAATTATTTTAACAGCTGATCAAATCAAAGTCTAACTGATTAAAATTTAACATATTATTATTATTATTATTATTATTATTATTATTATTATTATTATTATTACTACTAGCTAAATGTCCGTGCGTTGCTACGGGTTTAAAAAAGAATAATTTAATGTTACATCTAAGAAATATACATGTTTTCATGAATCTTTGTATTTGTCCATTTATGTTTAATATTATATCGAATTTTTTATATCTTTTTGAAATCTTCTTCCATTTACACTTTGGTATCCTTTTTTGTGTATGATAATCAGCAGGTACGCAAGTACTTTTACATGTTGTCTCACAATGGCTCTAGCTAGAGTAACATATAACTGTCCGTGATAGAAAACTGACTCTCACAAAAAGATTCCAAGGTCTAAGTGTGACCCTATGCCTATTGATCATCATGGCAAAACCTAGTCTGATAGGGAATTGTTTTCTTTGAAGCTAGAAAAGGAACATCTCATCAAATAAAAGGGCATAGAAATACCTCTTTCGCACATGTTGATCCTACATAATTTTACCGCCAATGACGTGCTTCTCAAACTCACGTACCATTAGTCTCATCCCATCACTCCATTCGTAGGGTCCAAGTTTCTGACCAATATAACAAGACAGATTATCCATTCGGGGTCAAAGTGGTAAGGAACTCAGATGGATAATAGTTGCTCAAATCGTCCACGGCAATATCAACATAATCATTTTGCTATGGATTAAATTGTCATAGATGTGATGTAATTCGGATCGGTCATATTGATATAAAGGTTTGGGAACACGTAGTTTGCATCAAGGTTGGGGTCCTCGCCATTAGAAGGAACACTAATATATTTTGGCAGGACTACTCCTTCAGTATTAGCCTCCTTTGTGGCACTACCGATATGAAGTAAGTAATCTTTAAACTTTGGAGCAAAAATTAGAACATTTCTTACCTCTTACAAAAAGGATGAAAATTTGCAAGGGCAAGGAAGAAATTATGTGTCAGGTACCCTTATCTATCCTACATCAGCTACAGCTCCACACAACAGAGTTACAAACTGCAAACATACATCAGAAACAAATCATATCATCAATTGATTAGAAAGTAGAAGAACATGCAATGAACAATACAAATACAGATCAAATAAGTAAGAAGAAAGAGTGACAACACATGACTGATGACCAAAAGGAAAAAAAAAAGCATTGTGACCTGTTGTCTTAATTCATTCATCTCATGGAAAATTGCTATCTATCAGTTCATATAAAACCATTTTGTTTATAGTTGTATACACTTCTTGTCATAGACTGTGTTTTCGTAAAAATTTGTGAGTAATTAATATAATGTACTGAAAAGACAGATTAAGGTTCTTGTTAGGCATTCCTTTAATTAATGAAAAATAAATATATATGATGCTTGTTCTGATATAAAACACAATAAACCGGGTAAGCTACCTGATGTTAGATTGAATGATCAATCCTATATCATATGCTGCTTTGAACCACCGCACACCTCGAACTACTTTCACATTTCAGAACGTCAATGTTAATCTGATACTGATGTTTAACTGCACTATTCATACGATTTTAGGTTTCAACACATTAGTTTTATTCACGCCATACAATAAAGACGCCAAACAATAAAGAAAGCCTCTGTTGTTAAACTGAATAAATGCAGCAACCAAAACGTCTAGGACAGGAAAGCAATAGCAGTATAAAAACAGAATCACGACTAGCAATAATCTCCATCTTGGTCATGGCAAACAAATGACAAGAGCATGCATACACAGAGAAGGTCGCATTGCTAGCACCACCCGAGGAGTTACCGGAGGGGCGGAAAACACTGGATGCCGTCGTGTAAGCCTCTCTGCTATATTCACACAGAGACACAGAACAGGATATGCACAACATGAGAGGGGGAGGGGAGAGGTATTGATGTCGGGTCCGGCCGGGGTCGAGCGTACCGTCGTCCTCGTACTACGGCTTCAGGTCAGTCAACCTCCTTCGTTTGGTGGTGGCTGCTGTGATGTGTGGCAGCATCATATCCTGGTGTCAAGCTCACGAACTTCCTCGCGCTGTCGCTTTAGGTAAGTCAACCTCTTCCTGCCCTTACAGAGGCAGCTATGGCATACCTACTCCTCCTTCACCTCCACTGGTGGCGGTGGCGGCGTATCTCAATGATGAGGCCTCTACGGCAGCGGCGTATCCTGTTGTATAGGTCTAAACAAACCACATCGCATAGGGAAAAACAAACCAAAATCAAGTTGTGTATGCAATGTAAAAGAGACCATGGAGTTCATGTAAATAAAGAGCAGACAGAGAGACCATGGAGTTCACGTAAAACTCCTAGACTCCACGTTCGGGGCAGGGGCTTTCGAAGGGGCAGGGGGCAGGATTTTTTTCAGAAGAGACGACCTCACTTGTTTTAATAGTAGTAGAGATAGAGATTATTATTATTATTATTATAGAATAGGCTAGTGCATGATCGAGACTCCGAAAAAAAAGGAAAAATGATCATTGACTTACATCATGATTTATTTTTTAAACACAAATATAAGTAAATCAATAGTTTTGTTATCTAGACAACAGACACATAGGACCATAGAACTTAAGTGTAATATTACCAGGAAATGGGGGAACATGTAACATTGTTTGTTGTTTGTGAATGTAATATGTTGGAACCAAAATACCTTGATCATAAATATTACTTTGGCCGAACCAAAAAATATAATTTGTATGTGATATAGTGTGAGATTCCAAGTGACTAGTAATGAAGTGTTTTAAAATCCAGAGTCATGCAACTGAGGCAAAAAAAAAAAAGGATGAAGTTGGTGTTGGACTATAAAAACATTCGCTATATTTGCTCCTTGATTAGCCTGATAACAAATAGTATAGTTTGTGGACAATGTACTGTTGCTTCTACAATATCATTGTATATGTAGACAAGTTGACCAACTCTCAATGTCCCTACAGCCTCATGTTGAGCATCGTCCTGATGTCTCCTTTGCCACCATAGCCGCAATCAGTGTAGACTTCTTTTCGCCCCCAGCATGATCTAACCTGCACAGCAGCAGATTTTGTGACAACATTATCTAACATATCCCTTCAAATTTAGAAAAATGGTAAATAGTCATCAGATGATTCAAAAATACTAGAATAAAGTGATGCCCTAAAACACAAGTATTTCAAAGTCAACGTCGCCAACAAAAGATGTCACATGGAGGTAAGCTGACAAAAATGACTCGATCGGCACAGAATGCTATATTAATTTGTCACTAGAAGGTACCAACCAAAAAAATATGTTTTATATAGTGTTCCACAATGTCCAGTTATTTATTTATTTTGCATGACAAAATGAGACGATTCTTCACTGTTAGAACTTGTTAATTACCAGATACTTGAAATGAGCTTGCTTCACCTGCACGTAAAATATCATGACGTATCACTAAAAGGCATTAAAATAATATTATTGACGGTCGTTAAATACCAATTCCGACCGTCAATATAGCCATAAATAAGGGAAGACTTAGCATTTTATACACGCATGTTAGCTAGGAATAATAATTATTATTTCACTTGTCCATGGAGATTTTTATGCATGCAGAGAATATATATATAAGAAGTGGAGAAATGAAGCAAGATCCGTAAAATAACATTCCGACTAATGGGAGAGCGCCAACCGGACTCTCCATGGATCAATGACATGGCTGCACAGGATTCCTCCAGAGAACACCGACCTAAATCAGAAGAGGACCCTCCTGTCAGTCACCTCAAGAAAGCATAGGACCAACAGGCCCAACTCTTGGTCGGGCGATCGGACCCTCTGGTCGGCCGACCGAGTCTTGAGGCCTTTTCGTCCGGGCTTTCACGTGTCGCTCCCTAAGCCCTTTGCCAGCGTCGGTGCGCCGAGGTTTCATGACGGTTAATTCCAGAAACCAACCTTTGGACACTATAAAAAGAGGGGAGTGCCTCCTACTTCAACACACATCAAGAAGAATTCTTCCCTAGTATTACACTTAGTCTTCAGGTACTAGTGGAGTTTAGGATAAAGGAGAGCTGACTAGAGGTGCTTGACCTAGTCTTGGAGTCTTGAGTATAGTTCCACACTACCCTCTCTAGTAAGACTTGTTTCTTTTATTAATAGAATTACTTTCTTTACTCCTTGTGCTTTATTTATTTATACTAGTGTGATAGTTATGTGCCTTTTATATGATTGTTGCCTAGTTATGTTTGGTTGCTCTATGCTTCACATACTTATACTAGCCAATCTATATTTTTACACTTGTTCAATGCATATTATGGTTAGACATATTTTAGTCCATAACTTGATAATCCATAGAGTTAATGTTATGTGTATTATAGTCTTTAGCTTGATGATTTGTAGGGTGGAAGTTATACATGTCTTAGCCCTTGACTTGTTGATCCATAGGGTTGGAGTTATGCATTCTCTAGTACTTGACTCGTTGATCCGTCGGGTTAGAGTTAAGTGTATTCTTGCTCTCAACTTGTTGGTCCGAAGGGCCAAAGTCCCATGGGAATTGAGAATATTATTTAGCAATGTAAGCATGGTGCTTAGGTTGGTAAATATTTTTGAGTGCTTGGTTGCCCCACGAACAGACATAGGTGTGGCGGTAAGGACTTAATTGCCTTTTATCACATGTCCTAGTAAAGGATTGCTAGCAGGTGGTGACAACCCTGTTGTGCTCATTAATCCTCCCTGTCTTGGCTTGGCATAGGACTTAGGCTTGTATGTGTTGCATGTATCTAACCTATAGACAGGAGTATAGAAGTACATAGGGACCCAACTTAACTCTTCCTAACCCACTTAACCTAGACTTTGGACTAATGTTAGATTGGATAGTTCTGCGTGTCACTACCTACTACCATTTATTATCCTTATCCCTATCTATGACTTTGGTATTTTATTAGTTATATGGTTATGAACATGCTATCTCTTGACTGTTGCCTTCCCTTGGAAAAACTATAAATGACAGCCATTGGAGTAATCCAGTGGTGAAATATTATAACGGTTTATCCGTGCGCTTGTGAATTTAACTTGCCCACACTAACCATCTGTTGAGTTCTATCAACAAGTAGTTCTGGCGCCTTGTCTAGATCTATTTAATTGATGTGACTTAGCAGATGTCAACAAGCATTTCTGACGCCGTTGTCGGGGATAGTAATATTTCTAGTGTAACGTTAAGAAATGTCAACAAGCATTTCTGGCACCGTTATCGGGGCAGGCACTGGTTAAAGAGAATCGCTAGCATTGTTCCTAATTATATTTCTATTAATAACCATTGTTTAGATAGGTTTACCTTTGCTTGTTTTCTCTTTAAATAAAAACAGGGTAGTGTCCCGCTCATTGGGCTTAAAATTGGTGAGCCCTTGCCAAAGGTAAATCGATAGTTATCTCATATTTGCTTTTCACCAATCTTTCGATTTTCATTTGCACTTGCATATTTGAATTTTTTTCATCACGTCTGCATGTTAGAATTTATTCCAACCTATTTCCCTTTTCTAAAATTATATATAAAAAATATAGAACTTCAGAGTTCATCTTTTAAGAAATTGAGAGTACAAAAAATCAAAAATATTTTTTTTTGAAATATATTTTCTTTCTTGTGAGCCACCACAAGTAGGGGCCACTGACCAAAGCAGAGGACCAGAGGGGCCATTCCCTGGTCGGGCGATCGAGCCTATTGGTCAGCCGACCAGAGAAAAGTGGTTCTCTGGCCCCACTTACCCCAACTGCTAGTTTGCAACTGTCATTTCTCAATATGACTGTTGTTTCACTCTGCATTTTGAGGCAAGGTTTTCGAGAGGAAGTTCTTCACCACATTCACATATTTCACCTCTCCATTATGCTATGGTCATTTGTCATCATTTTATCCTGGCTCTAGCACCATTAAACACTCTAAAATTCTGCCAAAAATATTTGCTTTAAGTTTCATTTGCATTCGCAAGTTGGTCTCTCAAGTTGATCTCTCATTTGCAAGAGCTTCCGACAGAGCTTTCAATAGGTTTTCAACTAACCTTAACTCTTGTTCGAGTTGCTGCTCTTGTATTGGTTTGCTCACATGTGCAGCAACGAAAGATAAGTTGGCAGGAAGCTCAAACAATGCGCCAATCGAAGAAGGTCCTAACCGTTAATGGTGTACAACACAAGCGCACACCGCCAACATCTGATGGAGGACGTACCTGTTGAGGAACTATAAATAGAGGAAGAAGCTACAACCTTGCCAGTTACAAGCAACATCGAGATTATGCTTCTCTCTGACAAAAACCTCAACTCGGTTGGAAAGAAAGAACGCAATATCCTTTGGGCTGTCACCGGCCAGTCTTACACTCCTACGCGAGTATATGATCCGAACTTTCTTTCCAAGAAAGGTATGAATAAAAACTTTACTTCTGTCTTCCAAAGCTATAGGGTGAAATGCTTTATTGCAGGTAATTGAGTCTTGCTTGTGCTCGCTCATTTAATCTAGTTTCTATGCACTCCTCAATTGGATGATTAAAGGATTTTATTTCGGTTCGTCGGAATTGAATTCTCTCTGATTTGGAGGCAGTTTAGTGACACGCTAGGTTTTTTCTTCCTTATGCGCTTTAAAACTTAGATGTTCCTTATGCGCTTTAAAACTTAGATGTTGCATCTGAGGGTTTTTAAAAGCACATTTTAGGAGGATATTAGCAATCATGTTGCGCTTAACCTAGAACAAATAATGTCCATAATCCTACTTTGCATTCTTTACAACAGTGGATGACTATGATTCTGTTTTCTAAAAGAAGGATCTTAGGATCATGTCTAATAATAAAATTAAAATTTTATTCTGTGGTTAGTAAGATTAAAATTTTACTAGTCCTAGCCATGGTTATACAATGAATCGAAAGTCTTACACAAATATATTAAATTGAATAAACATTTTTTATCTCTCGCCTTGCACATAACTATGGGCTACTCATTTATCAAGACGAGAGATATATCTGATAGGAACATACTCTTAAATATGCTCTCGATGGCTTTTTAATCTATTTGTCTTTTCAATGAGATTCGGCTAACTAACCTGAATTATCATTTATATGACTTAACAGATGTCAACATTTTAACATCGTTACCAGAAATAATAATATTTCTGGTACGATATTAAGAAATATCAACAAACATTTCTGGCCTCTATTCATTTGGCAGTTAAAACTGAAGTTTCCCGATATCAGCTCGTCCATCCAAAACTCCACATCATAGAAGAAACAAGACGCCAATCTAACAAAAAGTACACCCCACATCCTACACAATCTTGCGAAACAAACTCGTCTGTCATGAGAAATTTCCCCTGCAATTGTCTCAATCTAACTAGCATCACACGCTCATTTGCTGTCAGTAAAATCAGCATCAATAACATCACCGTCATCTGCAGGCTTCTCAGATGCACCAGCTCCAGCGCCAGCATCAGCACCTGGTGTCGGACCAGCTCCAGGGGCACCCTGCTGGCTGTAGAGAGACTGTCCAAGCTGCATGACTTCCTGGTTCAATGCGGTCAGGGCATCCTTGATTGTCTGTGTTGATCCTTCAGCAACAGCGTCCTTGAGCTCCTTCAACTTTGTCTCTACCTTCTCTTTGACATCACCTGGAACCTTCTCACCAAGCTCCTTCAGCTGCTTCTCAGTCTGGTAGATGACTGACTCAGCCTGATTCTTGGTGTCAATGGCATCTCTCTTCTCTTTGTCCTCCTTTGCAAACTTCTCAGCTTCATTAACCATCCTCTCAACCTGAGACATTTTTCATGGACGAAAGACTAATTAGACTCAAAGATGCAATTGATGAGGCCTAGCTACAAATAAGAGTTGCTTAAATAACGGCAGAGTAGATTCTTTCTCAAGACACCTCATCCTTCGGCAGTGTGCTGGCACCAGTAATTGTAATGTCTTGTTTCTTTCCAGTGCCCTTGTCCACCGCAGTGACAGAGAGGATACCATTGGCATCAATATCAAATTTGACTTCAATCTGTGGAACACCACGTGGAGCAGGTGGGATTCCATCAAGCCGGAAGCTACCAAGAGACTTGTTGTCCCTGACAAACTCTCTTTCTCCTTGAAGGACGTTGATCTCTACACTAGTCTGTCCATCAGCAGCAGTTGAGAAGACCTCCGACTTAGAGGTAGGCAATGTCGTGTTCCTTGGAATAATCTTGGTCATAACACCACCCAATGTCTCCAAACCAAGGGACAGAGGGGTGACATCAAGGAGGACAATGTCACTGACATCACCAGACAAAACTCCAGCCTATACCCAAAACTTGCAATTCAGTATGGCTCAAATATTCAAAGTATAGTCATAGAACAGAAATTAAGAGTCAACCTCCCAACATGGCAATGCACTGGAGACACTTGACCAACCAGGGATTCATTGAACTCACCTGCACAGCTGCTCCAAGGGCAACAACCTCATCAGGATTGACTGTCACATTGGGGTCCTTTCCTGTCATTTTCTTTACCAGCTCTTGGACAGCTGGGATTCTTGTTGACCCACCAACAAGAATTACCTCATCAATGTCTTTGAATGACAGCTTTGCATCTCGAAGGGCATTGTCCACAGGGGTCTTCAGCCTGAATGATAGTTTACAAAGCTTTGTTAGCAACAAAATTCTTTTTTAGTCAAATTAGGCTATGTATAGCAAATGTGCACATAAGTAGCTCTCAGAAGTGCGCTCGAACGATGTATACACAAAGGGATACAGAATAAGTGTTATAGCATGAACCCAAATCATATACCTGTCAATGAGATCTGAGCATAGCTCCTCAAATTTGGCCCTGCTAAGAGTCGTCTCAATATGCTTGGGACCATCTGCAGTAGCTGTAATAAAAGGCAAGCTGAAAGAACAAATAGAAGTCAGAACCAACATAAGTGAACAAAAAACACGACGTTAAGGCCCTGTTTGGATCCTCTAGCTGGCTGGACCTCAGCAAACTAAACTTTAGGACGTAAATGTTTGGATCCATGGCTGAAGTCCTAGGCTAACCAAAAACTGGACATGCCTGCCCCTGATCCATGGCTAACCGAAAAGTGGACACGCGAGTGAGAAGGAAAATACCGCATGTGGAGAGGGGTAGTTTCAAGTTTGGTTGCTTTTTTCCTCAGTTTGAGCTTTTAGGAGGATTGACGTGACTACAGATCTAAAGTTTAGGAGAGTTTAGATCATGTTTGAATCAAAAGTGACTGAAGTTTAGCCAGCTAAAGTTTAGGAGGTGGATACAAACAGGGCCTAAAACATGTTGAGCTGAGAAAGCTAACCTAATATTTGTTTGTGACAAAGAAGATAGCTCCATCTTTGCTTTCTCAGCAGCTTCCGTCAATCGCTGCAGAGCTTGCTTATCTTTCAGCAAGTCAATACCCTCACTGTTTTTGAAGTCTGCTGCTAGCCAATCAACAATTCTCTGACAATGAATATAGTATTGTAAGAACACATGTCAAGGATTGATCATTACGTACAAAAAAAGTGCCTTAATTCCAACAGTTCTACTGGAAAGTCAACATCAAACACTATGAAGTAAGATGAACTGTACATAAGGGGTAGTTTTGGTTTTTATCTTTGCCCCAACAAATGGAACAAATTTTCAGCCAAATGACTCGAAAAATAGTGCTTACTTAGTTAAATTATCACATTTAATAGGGAACAGATCATAATGATATATGATGCCTCACTTCTTCATTGCCTGATCACTTTCCTAGATCTTAACAAGATACGATTTGCAGGCAACATAAAACTGCTAACGTTCCTGCAGACAACTAATCCACATATACATACAAACGCAAACAAAAAAAAAAAGCCATCTACAGTCTCAACATGAAAAGGATGAATGATAAACCTTGTCAAAGTCATCACCACCAAGGTGAGTGTCACCTGATGTGGACAGCACCTCAAAAACACCATCACCGACTTCAAGGACTGAAGACACCATCAGAAACATGATAAAGTCAATACAAGATATAAGCCAACATAAACTTATCACATTGTCACTTAATAAGCTAGACAGAGAAAGATATATCAGACATAGTACAGTGCAGTACAAAGTTTCATTGTGTTAGGACCCTTCTTTGAATTGTAGCACCTCCTCATGAATTTGCAGCACTCTTAACCCTCACAAATTTTGTTAGAGATATAAAAAAGGAGCTGCAAAATCCTATGGAATGGTTGGTTTCCCATAGCCACAACTCCAAAAACTATTCTCAGGGTCCATTTAGTTTCCTTCTAGAATTCCAAATATTTCTATCTTTTTTCAACTCTCTTTACTGACGCAATAATGTTTTCCAAAAATCTTGTTCAATTATGTGAACCATCTAAACACCTCTCATATTCATTCATTTTCACTTTGAAAGGACTCCATTGCATATGACATTCTATTACCTATGCTCTCTTAACTTTACAGTTCCATGTTTCAAATGGGTTCCTTGCACGTGTATAATATGCATGATTTTTACATAACAAATTTGATACGCATACATCACTAACTAAATGCAGCGTATTTGATCTGGAAGGTACATAATATTGCAGTTCCTATACTTGTACCTCACCAACCAAAATGCAGGATATACGATTTTGCATTCTTGTCCAAGATACAGTGAGCAACCACAAGTATAACCATGTAAAGACAGCAAAACTACTGAAGGAAATAACACCCTGAATATGTAAACAAAACAGTTTAATGTTAGTCATTGCTTCCACCACTCTTAAATGTATGACATAACTTATAACTATATTAGCCATCCTAAATATCATATATTTGAGAATGGAGAGACAATTTAGTGTGTGGGAATAATTTAGTTACATGTTCCACACTTAGATATCTCAAGAATGCAAAGGCAGTGGTGTGAGAAACAAGATTAAGTGTCCAGGAAGGGTCAGCCTCACATACAACAAACTTCATGGAGTGAACATGTATTCACAAAAATGCTCAACAGAATAGATACCTGAAACATCGAAGGTGCCACCTCCAAGGTCAAACACTAGGATAGTTTCATTGTTCTTTTTCTCAAAACCGTATGCCAGCGATGCAGCAGTAGGCTCATTTATAATACGCAGGACCTCCAACCCAGCAATGCGTCCAGCATCTTTTGTTGCTGTCCTTTGTGAGTCATTGAAGTATGCAGGGACAGTGATCACGGCCTTTGTGACCTTGTCATTCAAGAACTTTGATGCATCATCCACCAGCTTTCTCAGCACCTGGATAACAAAAAGTGTTTTACTTGTCAGAAACAGTATGTAGGATCCAAATTGTTTCATACAATGCAGCAATTCTTTCGGGTTTTACATCTCTCTCATTAATGAACTTCCATTGAAAATAAAATAAAGTTTAGACAATTTTCAGTCACCTCCTAGAGCCATTAGATCTAGATCCAATGATTTATAATTATTATATAGATAATCCTATAAAAGAAAAATCAAAACACAAAGTAACAAACCATTGACTAAAAGGTTTCAGCTGATTGAATGCTAGGAAACATGTAGAATTAATGCACCAACATCTTCAGGAGAAAGTTACAATGTTAGCAGCAAACCAAAGCAATTAACCAAGACACATCAGAAATTTAGTGTACTAATAATACCTGCGCGGAGATCTCCTCTGCGGCAAACTGCTTGCCAATTGCAGGACAGTCCAGCTTGACATTACCGTTGTCATCCCTGATGACGCGGTAGGAGACCTGCTTGGACTCCTCGTCAACCTCGTTCATCTTGCGGCCGATGAAGCGCTTGACCGAGAAGAATGTGTTCTCCGGGTTGACGACGGCCTGGCGCTTGGCGATCTGGCCGACGAGGCGGTCGCCAGTCTTAGTGTAGGCAACGACGGAGGGCGTGGTCCGCGCTCCCTCGGCGTTGGTGACGATCGTGGGCTTGCCGCCCTCCATGGCCGCCACCGCGGAGTTGGTGGTGCCGAGGTCGATGCCGACCACTTTCTCGCACGCCACCCGCAGCGGGCGCCACCGCCGTCCCCCAGCGTTGCGGTGGCCGTAGATGGCCGCCGCCGTACGGGTGGAGACGGAGGCCGCGGGGCGGCTCCGGCGGCCGTTGTGTGCGAAGAAGGGGGTCGATGTGTGGAACGTCGTGGTCGCCATGGCCAACGAGCTGTAGAGAGCCAGGTAGGGTAGGAGGAGGAAACTGGCTGAGATGAGAAATTCGCGGAACCCTAGAAAAGAAGGGAGGATTCGAGTGTGTGGGCGTTGAGGGTTTTGGGAGGATTTGGAAGAAATGGCGAGAGGTTGGGGAAGAGATAAGGCGGGTGGAACAGTTTTATAGCACTCGCGTGCGGCGAGGCGACTCTGAGAGCCAGCCTGTGGCTTTTCCCCTCCCCTTGGGCTCGTTGGATTTTTATTTTGTTGGTTTCTGGAGGCCGCATAGCAGCCCACGAAGCTGTGGCTGGCCGCACCGCATCCCGGAGCAGGAGGAAGGTTCTGGATGCGCCGGAAGCTCGCGGAGGCGTTGAGAAGAATGTGACCGCGCCTCTCGCCCGCGTCTGCGAGCTCCGGCCCAACGGAACGGACGGGGAGGTTCGTTCCGCCACGGGCAGGTGGGGCCTTCTCCTGGGACCACCGAGCAGCAAGATTGGAGCGTTGTGGCGCGGGCCCACTCGGTCACTGGAAACCTGTGATGGATTCGCGGGCAACGGAGAGCGGCGACGTGGTGCTCTGCAAGCGAAGGAACGAACAAACGGAAATCATGCCCGAGGCCACGATGTCAGTGACCGTGTCGCGTGTCACGGGCTTTCCTACGTTGGCGTTGTGTTGTGGACGACTCAAAAGTTGAGGTTTCACAGAGAATTTCTCGTCCCGCTGGTTATGGTAATAGATGTTCTAAGCTTAAGAGGGTTTTCTAAATTTGATTAAATTTAAATTCCTTTGGCTTTGGCTAACAATAGAGAAAAATTTATAGAGATCGGTAACAGAGAAAAAAATAACTCATTTCAGTGAAAAAATATTTGTTAAAGTTTTAAAGATGGCTTTAATTAAGTTTAACATTGACTGTTTCGGGATTCTAACTTAGATACACTCTCGTTTTATATTTATAAAGCATAGCCCTCACAAACATGGCTAGTGTCGAGCTATATTCTCGATAGTAATCTCATAGAACGCAAGGTTTAGACAGGTTCAGGTCTCAGTGAGGATAACAACCCTACGTCTTGTTTGGTGTATTATATTGTTAATGTCTCACGTTAGAGTTAGAATTTCCCAATGCAAATTCTGATGATTCTTTCGAGAGAACTCTACCCTTCTTATACATTCGAAGGATAAGGCTTACATGGTAAATCTTCTAGTCGGTTATAATAGTTTCTATCTGTAGCCTATATCTCTAATATTATCTTGTCGTCTACTCCAAGTCATGATCCGAGTAATGGTCTTCATTGTCTTTTATCTCTATAGCTCTGTTAATGGGCCCTGGCCCACTCGGTAGAATATCCGAGTAGTTAGATATTCAGATACACATGTCCCACAATATCCAGGGTACACTCATCAGAGGGGCCGCATGGTTGCCGCATATACAGGCACAAATTCCCTAAGAATAGCTATGTCTTCCGCTAGGGATAAGCATTTCATTAGGACCCTGTGTGGGCTTTCTTTGTACAACATGTGATCGATAATGCAGTACGACTTCGACTTCCGTATAATTCGAAGAGCCTCATCCTTGTCGGGTGGCAGAGTGTCGTTGTCGAGGTAGTTGACACAAGGAGTTCTCCAGTCGATGTCAATTACAACAACTTGGGACGGCTGAACTAGGTCGGTTGTGGCCTATGCCATGGCTTTCTTAATATGTACATACGACTTCTGCAACTCGTGAAGAAACACGCCTGTAGGAATTTTAGTTTTTCCTAAGGACATGCTTACACTAGATGCCATCAAACTTATCTTCTTCCTGACCTCAGCACAGTATGTTGTCATGTCGACATCTAAGAAACACCATTCCTTGGTTACCTGATTGATGACTAAGGTCGAGTCACCGGAGATGCTCAACCTCTTGATACCGAGTGCTATTGCCGACTGGAGGCCACGTAGTAAAGCCTCATATTCTGACGCGTTGTTAGATGCTCAAAAATACATGCGTAGAACGTACCTCATCTTTGTGTGGTCCGGGGATATCAATATTACCCCTGCTCCGGCTCCTTCCAGTTGTAAGGAGCTATCAAAGGACATGTTCCAGTAGGTAAGTTCTTGCGGGGTTGGCAGCAGCTCGGTTTCTACCCACTCGGTGATGAAGTCAGACAGTGCTTGTCTTTTTATAGAATCTCTTGGATTGAAGGTGATGTTGTAAGCACCGAGCTTCACAACCCACTTGACAATCTTCCCTATGGCCTCGCGGTTGTGGAGCAACTCACCTAGCCCATAAGAAGTGCGCACTTCGATCGGATGGTTTTGGAAATAGTGTTTCAACTTTCGAGAAGTCATCAACAAGGCATATACTAATTTCTGAATTTGAAAATATCGCAACTTGGAGTCTGAGAGGACTTCACTGATGAAATACACTAGACGTTGAACCGTTTGAGTCTTGTCATCTTCCGCCCGGTCAACCGTCAGGACTGTGCTGACAACGTGTGTGGTTGCAGAGATGTACAGTTGCAAAACTTCTTGAGGTTCTAAAGGAGCCAACACTAGTGGTCCATTGATGTATGCTTTAAACTCGTCTAAGGCTTTTTTGGGCTTGGTCAGTCCATACGGAAGAATCTTGTTTCTTTAAGAGTTGGAAGAACGGTAAGCCCCATACTCTAATTCTAGGACACAAATCTGATCAGCGCTGTCATGCATCCTGTCAGCTTCTGGACGTCCTTCTATGAATATGGTGGTCCAATCTTCAATATGGTATTTATTTTCTTTGGGTTCGCCTCAATTCCTTGGTGTGAAACTAGAAAACCAAGCAGCTTTCCTCAAGGTACACCAAAAACACACTTTTCTGGATTGAGCTTTATGCCATAGGCGTGGAAACTATCGAATGTTTCAGCAAGATCTTGGATGAGGTCTTCGGCCAGTCGGCTCTTCACGACAACATCATCGACATATGCCTCGACATTCTAAGGGATTTTCTTATCGAGACAATGTTGCATCATTTGCTGGTATGTCGCTCCGGCGTTCTTCAATCTGAATGGCTTGGTAGTGTAGTAGAATGCACGGAACGACATAATGAACAAAGTCTTCAACTGGTCGGATTCTTTCAGGGGGATCTGATGATACCCTGAATAGGTATCTAAGAAGAACAATAATGTGCAACCAGCCATCCAATGGACCACCTAATCAATGCGAGGGAGAGTGAAAGGATCCTTTGGACATGACTTGTTGAGGTTTGTGTAATCAACACACATTCGCTATTCCTTGTTCTTCTTTCTAACCAGGACTGGGTTAGCTAATCAGTCCGGGTGAAAAACTTCTTTGATGAATTCGACCGCCAATAATCGGCCGATCTCTTTTATATTCGCATCCTTGCGGTCTTGCGAAAATCGACGAAGTCGATGCTTAACAAGTCATCTAGCGTTAGGTCTAACATGCAATTCATGCTCAGCCTTCTACTAAGCGGTTATCGAACCACAGAGTACCGTCCGAATCTTGTGTAAAACAACTGGCTTTATCATCCTTAATGTTTTGAGGGATATGTTCCATACCGTATTATTTTTCTGTGCAACAATAACTTCTTTACGAATGGTGGAATGAATACTAAGGGCTTTGATCACGAAAGTAGGCAAAACGTCAAGACTTGGTTTTGAAATAATTAATTTGTTGCTACTATCCTGAAATTTCAGCACCAAATTATTGTAAGAAATTTTTCTACAAAATGCATCGGCGACTACATTGGCCTTGCCGGGATGATAATAAATTTCCAGATTATAATCCTTGATTAATTCCAGCCATCGACGTTGTCTCATGTTCAAATCAGCTTGAGTAAAAATGTATTTCAGGCTCTTATAATCCGTGTAGATATGCACTAAATTTCCAAGCAAATAATGCCTCCAAATTTTTAGTGCAAGCACAACTGCAGCTAGTTCAAATCATGAGTTGGATAATGTTCTTCATACTTTTGTAGTTGTCGTGATGCGTAGGTAATGACACGACCATATTGCATGAGCACACATCCAAATCTTGTCCTCGAAGCATCACAATAGACGTCAAACGGTTTAGTGATGTCCGACTGAGTCAATACCGGGGCAGTAGTTAATAATTTCTTCAACTTCTGGAATGCTTCTTCACACTTTTTATCTCATTCGAACTTCACATCATTTCTCAATGATCTTGTGACGGACTTGGATAGTTGGGAAAAATTAGAAATGAATCTATGGTAATAACCAGCTAATCCGAGAAAACTGTGAACTTGATGAACTGATTTAGGCGGTTTCCAATCTAGCATATCTTGCACTTTAATAGGGTCTACAAAGATACCTTCGGCTGAAACTATGTGATCAAGAAACGGTACACGATCCAACCAAAATTTACACTTGCTGAATTTTGCATACAACTTATGATCTCGTAGACGTTGAAGAACAATACGAAGATATTCGACATGTTCTTCCTTGGCGTTAGATTAGATGAGGATATCATCAATAAACACTACCACGAACTTGTCCAACTCCTGCATAAATACTGAATTCATGAGATACATGAAATGGGCAGGAGCGTTGGTTAATCCAAATGACATCAGTAGGTACTCGAATAACTCATATCTAGTAGCGAAAGCGGTCTTCGGAATATCTTGATGAATGAACATTTATCAATGGCGGTTCATTCTTGATCATTTTAGCAAAAAAATAATGAAAAGAGCATTGACTGGCCATTGCTAAGAGTGAGCAAATGAAAAAAAATAAATAAAACATGATAGAAATGATAAATTAACATTATGCTATCATTGTTTCCTCTTCATCCTCCATATAAGCCTCAGTGCATTAAAAAAATAAGAATCGCCTAACATGTAAGTTCAGGACCAAGCTTATATACACATCGATACTTCAATCCTTTTTTAAGCAAGTTTACTCTGATGTGGGCTAATCACTCTTTTTCGGATGTGGTGGACTATAATTTTTGTCGGGGCCTTTTTTTGTGGCCCGCGAAACACCCGTGTGTGGGAGAAGAAGTCCGCACCCACCTCACACATCCATGAGACAGGTGCGGGTGAACTCCACGGGTGGGAAAGTGCACCCTCACTCAACGGGGCCTCGCATCCAGAACCCGAATTGTCATTCCTATATCTACTTACACGTTTGTCCCAAAATATTAATATTTCTAGCTAGCAAGAGAACTATCACAATTGACACATCAATTAGAGAACACTTTAAGTACTTCTGAGTACATGATATGTCACAATCAAGAATGCGGAGTTCGTAATTTACATATGCTTTAATGAGTGTCATCATCTTGAACAAAGTAGGCAAAGGAAAAAATCCATCTCAGCTAATTGCTGGTATGAAGCCGAACAAAATCTTCCCTATAATGGTATGCAGTAGTGGATCCATGGGAATAAGGAAACATCACAAGTGTACCAAAACAAGGTCAGCCGGCAACTGAAGCAACTAAAACTGGGAGCTGCCTTAGCAAGAAACAGCGTCAGCCACTTGAGCTGACTGCCGCTTCTGTCCCCTACATGCTAAATCAGATTTTGTGGGAAACAGAGCATTGCTATGAAGCACAAAGCTTCATTCGCTTTATGATCATGTAAATTGAGGAATCAGCCCTCTCTCTCTCTCTCTCTCTCTCTCTCTCTCTCTCTCTCGTATTAGCTGATCCACTTCACCTCAGTACTGATGGTGCAACATGTGTTCAATTCCTTCAGTAAAAAAATCAATTAGAAGATAAAATACACACACTACGTATTGCTTTGGTGAAACATTAGTACTCTAGTTCATAAGAATGAATCAATCCATTGCGTGCACAATAAGAACAGAGATTGTATTTAACTTCTTAAATTGTGCAACCAGCATTAGTTACAAGTTGGGAGAAATGTCTGGTCAAACTCACATTATCAGATCATCTGTGTCAATTATCATTGCAAGTTCTCAAGATTAAGCTGTTACACAGCGCACCATAACATGGATAGACTATTACATGAACTATTTGTCGTCCTCAACATCAATAAAAAATTTAACCCACAAACAACAGCGTATCCATTTGTCATTGTTTAACACGTAAATATTTCCTAGATACATTTTGACCAAACATTAGAGCCAACACACTTCCACAAACAATTCCTTCACGCAATGCAAATGTAAGGACACTAAACTAGTTCTCTGACCTGAATATTTCAATGAAAGAATGAAGCTGTCTTACACATAATCATTTTCCACCAATATCATCCGAGATGAATTTAACCCATATCATCAAAATAATAATCCTTTTCATCCGTGTCAATTGTCGCGGCAATTTTGAAAGATTCTGCTGCTAATGGTACACCATACATGGTCAGAGTTGGGCAAGTTATGTGTCTTTCTTCGCCATGGCTTGCTTCCTTTCACTGAACAGCTCCTTCCAGAGGTTCCAAATCCACACGTTGCTCACCGCAATGGCGGTGCCAACTACTACAATCCAGGAGATCCGCACCCACCACGGGATGACGTCGACAGCCTGCCCAGAGAGGTAGAACACGCTCATCTTGAGGAGGAAGAGCGGGCCGGCGACGCCCCTGACGATGGTGTACAGCGCGTAGAACGGCGGCGACAGGGCGCCATACACGCGCGCCGCGGCGGGGGACTGGTCACGCCAGATCCCGGCGAGCGTCCAGGCGTTCTGCAGCAGGCTGGTGACCTCGGCGAGCACGAGGAGGACGAGCAGCGCAAAGGCGCCGTGACGGACGAAGTAGCGGCAGGTGACAAAGACGAAGAGCGTGGCGAGGTGGTGCGCGATGAAGAGGATGTCCCCGGGCAGGAAGGCGAGGTAGTGGAGCAGGTCCATGGTGAAGTAGGCGACGCTGTAGTCGAGGACGTGGTCGTGGAGGCGGAGGTTGGGCGCGGCGAAGCCCCGCGCCGCAGGGGGCAGCGCGAGGACGGCGCCCGCGGCGGCCAGCGCGGCGGGGGTGCCGTGGAACAGCGAGATAAGGCAGCTGGCGCCGTCCAGTCGCCGCCGCCACTCCCACCGCCGGAAGACAAGGTGCCCGACGCAGTAGATAGCGGCGTATATGGCTAGGAACGCCGGGTATAGCCACCGCTCCTCGGCCGCCAGAGAGGCCAAAATATCCATGGCAGGACCACGGGGAGCCGCGAGATTCAGCAGGAACCGGAGAGGCCGGGGGAGGAGGAGGAACCCGCCCGATCAGCACCGGATCGAGGCGAATCGGCGCGGCGTGGCGGAGGAGGAGGGAGATTCGACGGAGGCGGGGCGGTGAAGGCGAATGCGGCGGCGGCGGCGGCGGCGACGGCGCGTTTTGGTTCGTTCTAGTGGGGAGGGGACAAGGCGAGGCGAGGTGGGATTTCAGCGAGTTATAAATGCCGAGATTTAAACGAGGAGGGTGTTTTGTTTGTTTCTTTCGTCTAATTTAGGTGACCATTTATTAGGGGTTTGCGACTTTGCGTCTTTTTTTGTGGTTGGGATTGGATCCGGATCCGGGTTGGTGCCTGGACCCGGTTTGCTGCTTCAAAATTAACCACGAGCAGCTAAAAAATATCTGTAGTTTTTTTAGCTTAACTTTTATTTATGCCAAACTACTGTAGATAACTTTGACAACAAGTGATGAACTTGGTATTGGTCTTGTATATGATGACTGCAACTTCAAAAGTTTATTACTAGAAATTTGCTCGTGTGTTGCAAATAGGGTTTACAAAATCGAGGCTGGATTGATTTTGAACCAGGTAAAAATCGATCGGATAACTGAAAAAGAAAAACATTGAACATGCGCACTGAAAAAAGAAAGAACATTGAAACATCGCTAGAATACATAGGCTCGATTTATTAAAACCCAGCCCTTTCATGAAATTGGACCGGACCAGTTAACTGGCCAATTTTCACCGGATTTTAAAAACCCTGGTTCAAACGGGAACTAGAAATTTATTGATACATTGAAACATGTGCTCATTTATCTAACGATAAATATCAGGAAGTTACACTGCCCCTTTTGTTTTTAAAGAACTGAGTGTAAATGAAACAAATAAACAAACTATTGTTGCAGGCTATCTCACAACCTCAATTTTAAAATATAAATAAAACTTCACTCAAAGTTTTATTTTGGAATATTGAAACTAAGCCAAGTTTTAGTTTAAGCAAATTCCTATGGAACAACCCACACTTAACTTGAATATAAATTTTTCTTAAATAAAAGTTGGTGCTCAAGGGTGTGATTTTGATCTTTTTCTTCAGTTGGATTCTCTTCTAGTATTTGAATTTCTTCATTCAGATTTAAGCTATGGATCAAATCTGAATCTAATGCAAACCTGCTCTAGGTCGAAACCTATCACCAACCTACACTTAGCCTTCACCACCTTCTTCCTTTTCCCTAAGAAATGCAGATCAAAATGAACCTCTGTTTTTGTTTTCACCAGACCATCACCGAAATTTTTAAACAGTGTTGTCTTGCTCCTCGGAGTAACCCTCACTCGTTGATATAATGCTATGGGACTTGGATCCCTACACTATTTGCTGGTAACCTCGCTTTGTGAGGTCGCGCATGTGGCACAGCCCTCACTCAGAATCACCATGTTTGCCTTCCAAATCCGTCTGCCCACACCTCTGCTCTCTATTGTTCTTCCCACCTCCCTTGCTCCAATTCTCGCCCTTTGAAACTACTCTCTCCGTATTTTAATTTTTGATGTTAAGGCCAGTCTCAGTGAAGTATTTCATAAGCACTAAATGCTATGCCACATAAGCATTTTTTGCTGACATGGTAAGATAGTTATGAAAAAAGAGAAGACTTTCTTTCATCCTATATGAGAGGGTTTTCATTAGGATGAAAAGATATTGACACACTTACCTAAAAACCTGTTTTAGAAAAAGTGCAATAAAAAATACATTGAGACTAGCCTAACACAGAATTTGTAGTTTAAAAATGAAGTGCAAACACTGTCGTAGACATTAAAACATATTAAGCCCGAAAAAGATTCCGCGCATTAAAACATTTCTTGCTCGTTGTGCACTTTCAAGGTTGAACCTTACTAGGTCATGTTTTTCTTTCTATAGATCGAACCTTACAAGGTCAATAGACACATTTATAAGCCAAAAAAATTTTGTGACTTGGTTTGAGCTCTTAAACATGAGTCTAACCAAGTTAGGCAGAGTACACATTTATATTGGGACTTATCTATATTTGCAGAGTACACATTTATATTGGGACTTATCTATATTTGCAACAAAACAGAACCCATCTATGGGTCCTCACGAGAATGAATTTTAAGTAGTAATAAAATACAGCAAGCCAAGATAATGGGTCTTCATTTTCTGAAAAAAAAAATAATGGGTCTTAACGAGACCATATTAATTTAGTGATGATTTTTTGCATCACAAATACTAGGTGTCGCGTTGAACCCTAGTCCGATGTGGCAACGATTTTTAGCGATGAAAATGGTCATCACCATTGGCTCCACAGTACTATTCTCACAGAAGCTCTTTTTATTATCAATCGTGGTTAATGAAACACAATTGTCAACAAAAATTTTCTGCTACTAAGGGGTTTTCGTTTTTAACACTTGTTAATAATGAAATTTGTGATGTTTTTTTGTCACTGACCGTAAGATTTCTTGTAGTGTTATGAGTTTTTTTTTTGAAAACACAATTTAATCTCCCAATCTTATAGTTCATTTTAGAAAATCACTTCACATAATGAACCAAGAAGCACTTCACCTAGTTTGAACAGTTTTGCTGATTTGATCTGACAGTAGCTATATTGGATTTTGATGGTAAAAGTCAATAGAGAAAACCTCATTCCCTTACGATCGTCCATAAAGATTCTAGTTTCGTTAATGTGTTGCAAAATAGGACAGCGGTTAGAATTAATTACAACAAAGGTTTATATAACTCAATCGACCGGTAAAACCAGTCAGAATCAGTTTAATGGCTAATTGAAAAACCGGTCGGTTATCGAGCAAAAAATCGATTTGTGAAGCAGACATCCGGTGACTAGTTAACCGGCTGGTTACATCGGTTAACTGATCGGTTTGACAGTTAACCGACCAATTTCATCGGTTTGGTGATATATTTTTAAAAATAGATTTTAAAATTCAATTTTTATTAGTGTTTACGGTTAACTGACCAGTTTAACTCGTTTTGTTAGATATAAATATTTGTGAATTTTAAAAATTTAAATCAAAATCAACGCTTAACTAGCCGACCAGAGTAACCGGACCGATTTATCGGTTAGTCGTGTTAACCGGTCAGTGGTTTTGTTAACCCTGCCTATAACAAATCCCAACAGATCCCTCTGCTAGCGTCTAGGTATCGCTACAAGAAAATTGAGGTATTGTCACAGTGAAAATTAATGGCAATAGGGCCATAATAGTTGTGATATCTTCATGTTGTTACCAAATTGATTTTGTGGACTACCATGGTAAGTAGTAGCGTGACAATAGACTTTGGCAACCACTTTTGTGTTTGATTGCAATAGTCATGGTAATTGTAACCAAACAAAATGTTACAATTTATAGTAGACGCAACGATAGATTAGTGGCAATAAATGATTATTTGTAAGGACCGAAGGCGTACCGAGGGGGGGGGTGAATCGGTAAGCCGACCATGAATCCGAATACTTCAATTTCACACCACTAGAACCTAACAATCGTTGCAATCTAACAATTCTAGTAGGCCAAGACCCTACGCATGCTAGTGTTCATGATGAGAGCAAATGTGGAAGCTAAACATACTAGCCTATGTAAGCCACAATTCAACCTACTCACTAGACAACACAATTTCGGAATAGTAAAGAGAGGGTCATGGAATGTTCATAATTTTTTCTCGAGGTCTCGGAAGGATGGCGCCTTCCCCTACTCCTTGTTGGACCACTCCCGTCGAAGTACCGGTCCCTCCCGCCACCAAGTGGAGTACTCGCACAGGAGCCCTCAATCACTTCCAGAGTGAAGACACGGTTGCGTCACCGCTGCCATAAAGACACAAGCTTGCCTCCCTCGAGAACTTGCCGGACTCCCCGAGCCAACACGGGCGCTCACTAGCGATGCCCCTTTCACCGGCGGGCCTAAACCGGGTACAAACGTGTGACAGACTTCACAACCGATCTCGATAGGTTTGATCACCGACACCTAACCGGTCTAGGTCTCACCGTAGACCAAGAGTAACAATCTAGATCACACCCTAAGGACACACTAGCCTTTGATGTGGATAGATGCTCAAGTTACTCTCACTAGCACTCTCAAGATATGCAATATCCTCTCCTAGTACTCCTCTTTCTTCCTCTTGGCTCTTACCAAATGCTCCAAGATATTCCACTGGCCAAGAGAGGTCTCCAAGACCCCAACAACAAACTTATTTTGGCTTCTAACCTCAAACTAGTCGTTGCTCCACAAAATAAGCTTTTTGGACCTAGTGACCGTACAGTCTGGTCACTTCCTGATCGGACCATTCAATCTCCACATATCAGCTCCTCCAGAGCTGTTGGCTCCCTGCCCAGCTGATCACCTGCACTGACCGGACTGTCTGGTCAGTAGACTAGACCATCCGGTCTCTCTATGTCCTGCAATTCCAGAGAGCTCCAGAATGCTTCATCTCTGTCCTGAGCCTCAACCCTCCTGACCATACAGTCCGGTCGTACCGTCCGGTCTGTAGGGTTTCTAGACTTGAAAGATTCCTCGAAGACTCCTCTCTGATCTCCTAGTGACCTTACAGTCCGGTCTCCACTGACCATCTGTTCGCTCACTTTGTCTAGAAGCTTACAATCTCTCCCTTTTTGGTGATTGATGACAACCACTACTTATCATAAACATCATGGCTAAAAGAGCTACACTACGTTCGAGAGGAACCTTAAAAGCATAAGCAAAGAATAAACAAGGTCTTACTCAATCAAGCATCATCAAGAGCTAAAAGGATAAAGAGAGCAAAGCATACTCTAGATAATAATGCATGCATGTCATGTGAGGATATTGAGTAAACATAAAGACATGCAAGCAAGTCATGAATGATGATATGCAACAGGATAGCATGAATCATGCAAGGAATTAAAAACAAGTAATCATCATTATGGATTCAGATACAGGCATACAAGATAAATAATTAAAGACGAAGCACTACATATGTAAATAAAACAAATGAGATCATGACGAGTCAAACACAAGTGAATGAAAACAATGAATCATCAAAACCCATGAACATCGATAAATCCATCAAAATAAGATCCAAATGTATCTAACTCTCAAAATCAATGTACACGTATAGTCCCCCTTGATACAAGCTACTATCTCTCAATCGTCACAGGATCACACTCCCCTTATCTCTATGTCTTCTCCCCTTTGGCAACAAGCACTAAAAAGAGAAGGAAAAACAACTAAGCGCTCGAGGTCTAAGGAGATGGTGGTGTAGCGACGTCCTCTACGGGCTCTGCTCTGGGTTGCTCCTGTGCTGGATCCTGCTGCTCTGCCTAAGCCTGTGTCACCTGAGTGTCGAGCTGCTCAAAGTATGCGAGGTCCTCTGGTGACTTAGACCCTCTGTCCTGTCCTGCTGGTGTGACTATGGCTGTCTCTTGTGCAGCTGAAGCCTGGAGAAGAGTGAGATCGGCCACATTCTCCTGAGTGAACCCTCCACGGACAAGATGCTCTACTATCTGAGCTGTAACAAGCGTAAAGTCTATAGCAGAAGAGGGTAGACCTGAGCTAGTAGTTGTGGCTGTCTGTGGGTCTGCTTGAGTGGTGTGTACTACATCTGAGAACAGACTCCTGACTGGTGGCTGCTGCTGGGAGGTGGAGGGTACTACCATCTATGAAGCTGTAGACTGAGCTGGCGATGTGAACAACGCACAGACTAAGAAAGCTGACACGGGGGAGAACTTTGTAACTAACAAGAAGGGCTGTCCTGCTCCCCCTGTCGGTAATGCCCCTTAGTGTGATGACAAACCACTAGTCTGGGTTGTCATTATGGCACTGAAGGGCCCTGGTTGTGTCTGGAGCTGCTGAAATTATGAAAGCAAAGGGACTCCTGCCTGCTGGCTAGACTGTCCTCTGGTAAGATACGCCTTTTGAGCCATCAGTGTAGTCATCAGCAGCATCTGTTGTCTCTAAAGCTCTGCATGTTCCCTCAACACATCCATGATCTGACGCCTCTCCTTAGCTGAGCTCTGGATGAAGTCACCCAGGCGTCCTGCAAGCGCTGCTATGGTGGAGCCATGATTAGACTCTAAAACTGCTGTTGGCTGAGGTGGTGCTCCTATACGCACTGACTCAGGAATCGCCGTCTCTGGATGAGGCTCCTGTTCGTGAGTGACTAGCGGCGACTCCTGCTCGTGTGTCTGCTGGCTGGACCCTGACTGTGAACCCCTGGGTGCTCGAGGTGCGTAGCTGGTGGTCATCTCAGGGAATGCATCATACTGCTCCTCTGTCACTAGTCCAAGCCTCCTCAGAAGATAGCAAATATATGGACCAAAGACCAAGTGACGTCCTCCAACCCTCTCTAAAATAACCTCCTCCATCTCAGCAATAAGCAAGTCTGCCAAGTCGAACTGTTGTCTCTCAACATAGCTGCCACTGCCCACTGGTGCAGAAGTGTGAACTCCTCTCTGTACCTTGACCTCAGAATGATAGCCCTAACCACCTTCGCCTCTGTTGTAAGCCTAGCAGAGCGTCTGTCAAATTCTGGAGTGTGTGCTGGTGGAAAGGCAACTGCCAAGTTGGGAGGTAGTATCCCTCCCTGTGATCCGCAGGGTGGAGCGAAGGTCCTGTAGGCACTCCTGTAAAACTGTATGTCTGAAGCCAGAAGTCCCATTGCAGCTATAAGGTCCTACCTGGTCAAGCGTTGGGGCTCTCCTCTGAACAAGAACCAGATCTCAAAACGATCTCTGGCCACCCACAGTGTAGCATATAACTCCATCACTATATCCTCCCGGTATCTGTAGGGGCTGGTGACTAAGTCTGCAAGTCTAGGCAAGTAACTGAAGTATTGCTCCATGTCCATGCCTGTGGCTCTCCTCATAGCCTGGTACGTCGTGTACTGCTGTGGCACAAACAGTCCGGACTTGCCCTTCTTAGCAAGGTAGCATCTCAGTCCCTCATCAATCCTCCTCTGGAGACTAGTCCAGTACCACTCTCCTCTAGCAGGGTCCCTATGAACTGGAACCCATTGCTCGAAGGAGACAAGGTGACTAACCTTAAGATCCCGGACGGGAACCTTAATGATGTCTCCCTCTCCAGCTGCATCCACAAGTCTCTGCAGCCTCCTGATGCACACGACACACATGCAGTGTGAGTCTCCTGCCCTGTGAGTTGTCTACTGGTGAGGCTGTGCTGGCTCCTCCTCCTCCTCGAAACACTCGATCTCCGCAGACTCTGACTCACTGTCATCCTTTGATTCCTCCTGCTCAAACTCCTCCTGCTGAGTGGAGGATCCCTGCTCTGCAGGTCTCAATGACCTCTCCTGATGAGAAGTCGGACTACATTGCAACCAAGGGGGTGGAACAACCCCTGTAGGCAAGGCCGGTGTCCTCCTCCTCCTCCTACTCCTCAGACCCTGAGTATCATCTGTCAGCTCAACGATCAACCGTGATCCAGGTGTCCTGCAGGATGCCTCCATGGCCTCTAAGTGTCTAGCAACCCGTCTGGCCCTCTCTGACTCTCTATCCAGCCTCGTCCTCTTCTTACTCTTGGGCTGCTCTGGCATCTTGCCCTTGCCCTTGTCCTGATCACCTGCTCCTGCCATCACTGCTGACTGAAAACTGCTGTCACTGCACGCACGTAGGAAGGGATAGGATAAGTATAGAACCTATATAAATCTACAAGCAAAGTATCTCTAGGTAAGAATAAGCAATAGAAATCCTAGCACTGAATGAAGGACATGATTACTGAACAAATATGCAAAGTAACAACAGTGATCATCGAGTATAAGTGGCTGGTGCGAGTCATCTAGTGTATAGTCAAATAATTAGCAATAAATCTAATTGTAGACTAGACAGGAGACAACCCTACACATGCAATTAACAGATAGGCATGAAATTGATTGCAGCTAGGTTGAGCCAATTAACTAAATAATGTAACTAAAGATAGGAATTACTTCTAATTGCATCAATTAGGTCAACTACTCGAAATTAGGACAAGAACAATGAAAAGGAAGAAGTAGCACAATACCCTGGGGTACTCTGAAGTAAAAAACGCGGGAGTCACACGACCAATCGCCGAAAAGCTCAAAATTTTGGTTGTCGGCAATGGAGAAGGGGAAAAGTCCAAACTTTTGCCCAAATCAGTGGAGCTTGGCAAGGTGGAGAGGAGCTGCAACTTGCACGTGTGCGTAGGGGGTACAGGCGGCGCTGGCTACGGCTACGACGGGCCACGTGGCGGCGCCAGGTGCCGAGCGGCAGCGGCGAGGGCAACAAAGCGTCGGTGGCTGTGCGCGAGCAGGCAGCGGCATGAGAGTGCTAGGGTTACGCGGGCGTGCGCTGTGCGGCAGGGGCGAGCAGCGACGCTGGCGGAGGCGAGTGCGAGAGGCGACAGCGTGCGGGTGAGCTCAGGGAGGGGGTGGGGCAGGTCGGCAATGGCGAGCGCAGCAACAAAGAGGCGAGTCCTCGGTTTTCGGTGTGAATGAAGAAGATAACAACGGACTCAATTTTGACCTAGGTCAATATACTAGCTGACGGCCGAGATCCATCAAGGCGAGGTCAACGGTCATAGATCCAAAGCATTCTTGCACGATCAACTGTAGTGACCGGACCGTCCAGTCTAGATCTGGTCACTTCGGGAATTCTAGAAACCAAGGTTCTGGATGGACAGAACTGGTATAGACCGGACTGTCCGATCTTTAGAGAAAGTTTTCTTTGGTCTCCATTTCCAGCCTCCCGAAGCACTGTGCACAAAGCACAGATCGGATTGTACGGTCTAATAACCGGATTGTACGGTCACTACTAGGATTTTGCTGAGTCAGGGAATTTTCTCTAATTTCCATGTGCCCTCACTCAACGCCCAATTAAACACTCCACTTGGAGCATGATGGGAACTCTCAAACACTCCTTTTCAAATTGCGGCTCTATATGGCCTTATAATTTTGCAAATGCCAAATGAAGAATCGAGCTAATAAGAACCAAGGCAATTAAGAACCAAAATGGGTATGTATAAGCCTTAGTCCATGAACCGCACGAGTGGGTTTAACCTCGGAGTTCATAAGAGCTTGCTCAATGGGCATGAAACACAATCCTTTCCTTTGGTCACACTTATAGAGATGTAATCTTATATAGATCATGAGACACAAATATCTCCAAATGTGAAAGCCTCCTTTGTGTTTTCTATATGATGCATGCAACAAGCATTTTACATATGCATAGAAAGTAAAAATGCCATGTGAATGCAAGCAATATTAAAACAAGAAACAAAGGAAACCTAACAATGTCAAGTTTGAACCCCTCTCAAGCTTACTCATTATAAGCCATACCCTTGCCTTGAGAGAAGCCAAACCACCATATCAAGCACTCCCCCTTGCTTATAGCTATCTTGAGTGGGCTAGACATTGACTAATTTTTATGTGTTTTTCTTTTAGTTATTTACACATGCATGGATGCAAAACATACTAGTCACAAAGGAGTCCTAATTACCATGCAATGCAAAAAAAGAAAGAACACACTACAACTACCAAGAACAAACACGGACACCTCCCTCATGAGTAGATATATCATTGAGGTCTATGTCACTTGTGGTGGACTTTACTTGATCTTTAAGTAAGCTCCCGGTCCACCACCACCACCTTCATCCAGGTCTTGTTCTTGGACACCCACTTGTACTTCGTTGACCTTTCAAGATCAACAATGCACTTAGGCACCCATATGCTCTTGACCTTTCTCTTCTTGTTCGGTGGTCCCAAAGGCTTTGCTTTCACCTTGCCACCCTTGTCCCTAAAAATCTTGAAGTGGATGTTCTCATGGAACAAGTTAGCATTAGGTAAAACAATAGAACTTCTCACCATAGGATAATCCTTGATGGTGTGACCATCCTTGCAACACCTCTCGCAATAGTAGTCGTTGGCGAGTAGGGGCTTGATCCATGCGGGGATGGAGTCACTCGTCCCAACGATGTCGATGGCGGCGGGATATGAGCCAAGTCCTCGATGGGAGACATTGTTCACAAGGTTTCTCCCAAGAATCTCCTTGTGGATGGCTCTACCACGTGTGAGCCTCTCGAAGCCGCCCATCACCATCTTCCTCTCGTCCTTGAGCTTGTGATATACCTCCAAAAAAAATGGCTCAAGAGAAGAAACCTCGACCGAGGTGGTTAGTTCATCACACATAGTGAAAGCATCACTCTTAGATGAACTAGAGGAGGAAGAGGAAAGATCATCCGCATTGATGGCCTCAAAAGTAAGTTCAAGGGTCTCGTACTTCTCACATAGCTCTACATGATCACCCTTGAGTTCGTCATAACTCTTGTATAGGGCCTCATGAGATGTGAGAAGGTCCTTGAGCTCACTATCAAGCTCACCAATACGGTCCTTAGCCATCTTACATTCTTTTCTTACCACTTCCAACATTTTGGATTTCTTGACAGCGATGTCGCGGGCTTGCTCAAGCATACTCCAAAGCTCGGTGCAGGGGAGCTCCTCATCGTCGCTGTCATCGCTGTTGTCATCCTCACTCTCCCCAAGTTGCCTTGTGGCCATGAAGCACGTGGGAGGTGGAGGAAGAGCTTATGGAAGTTTGGTGTTGATCATGGCTAGGCCAGCCACTTTTTCATCATCGCTTGAGGAAGAGGATGTATCACTTGAGTTGTCACTTGTCCACTATCCAACAAGGGCCTTGCATGAGAACTTCTTCTTGTATTCTTGAGCTTTGCTTTTGCCTTTGCTCTTGTCCTTGTTGAAGTACCTCTTCATCTTTTGCTTGGCTTTGGGGTCTTCTTCTTCTTCATCATCATCACTTGAGTCTTGAGACTTGAAAGCTTCTTTCTTTGGCTTTGGGCAATCTCGAACAAAGTGGTTCTTGGACCCACGGTTGAAGCACTTGCCCTTGGACTTGGAGGCAAACTTGTTCTTGAAGGTCCTCATTTTCTTCATGAGAAGAGTCAAGTCCTCACTCAAGTTATCTTCATCATCATCATCATCATCATCATCATCCTCAATCACCTTCTTCTTACTCTTTTTGCTCTTGGTAAGCTCTTGCTTCTCGGCTTGAAGAGCTAGGTTGGATGGTTGTGAATCATCCAAACCCAACTGGTAGCTCTCAAAAGCAGTGATCTTCCCAAGCATGTTCTTGATGGTCTTGGTCTTAAGGTCACCTTGCAAGGTGAAGGTGATGATGGACTCATACTTAGGGTCTTTGAATAGCCTCAAGAATCTTCTTATCACCTCAACAGGCTTGAGCTTGAAGTCATTCCCAAGAGAATTGATCTCCTCCACTAGTACATGAAAACGAGAATAGATAGTGTTAGCTCTCTCATGTGGCAATCTAGTGAAGTTATTATACTTGCTCTTCAGCATGTAGTATCTTTCCTCTTTCACATCATTGGTACCCTCATGAATACTCTAAATCTCAGTCCAGATACCATGTGTTGTCAAACTCATATCCAATCTAGCAAAGACATCCTCAGATATGCATGCAAACAACATTCTTGACCTTAGCGTTGTACTTAATGAATTTAGGATCTAGCATATTCACATCCGCATCCGATTCATGGGTCACCTTCCATATCTCTGGATCAAGGGACTCAAGGTAGGCTTACATACGAGCCTTCCAATACCCGTAGTCCTCCCCATTGAATATGGGAACACTCCCCACCAGTCCCGACGTCCTTACTCAAGGCGGTGAAGCCTCAAAGATGAGCACTTGGCTATGATACCAATTGTAAGGACAGAAAGCGTACCGAGAGGGGGGGGGGGTGAAACGGTAAGCCAGCCATGAATCTGAATACTTCAATTTCACAAAGGATGGCGCCTTCCCCTACTCCTCGTTGGACCACTCCCACCGAAGTACCGGTCCCTCCCGCCACCAAGTGGAGTTCTCGCACACGAGCCCACAATCACTCCCAGAGTGAAGACACGGTTGTGTCACTGCTGCCACAAAGGCACAAGCTCGCCTCCCTCGAGAACTTGTCGGACTCCCCTAGCCGACGCGGGCGCTCACTAGCGATGCCCCTTTCACCGGTGGGCTCAAACTGGGTATAAACGTGTGATGGCCTTCACAATCGATCATGATAGGCTGGATCAACGACACTGTTGACAATCACTAAATGCTAAAATTTACCATCAAATACTTGCATAAATGATATAAAATAATTATCAAACTAGTGGTAGGGATTTATTACGAATGATTTCCATAAGTTTTGGTGATTATGTATATGCAGATGATTAACCACGGAGAATTAATAAAACTCAAGATAATTAAGGGAGAAAGCACACTTCCGGCCAACCAGGGACAAGCACATGGATTGAGGGGCCCACTTTCATTGTAAAATAGAGGAAACACGCGGATCTGCACTAACAACAGAGATGAGGACCCACATATCAGCCGCCCAGAAGAAACACAGGCCGAGAACCGCATCTGAGGGGGTCGGCCGACCCACTCATGGCGCCTCCCTCGGCCAGCCTTCCACGTGGAGCATCCTCAGCGCTTCCTAAAGGCAGTGGGCAGGGATTTTCGTGGCGGTTACCCCTCTAAACCGACCTTTAGAGGCTATAAATAGAAGGGGGAGGCCTCCACTCCAACACACACAAGATTTGAGAATCAAGAGCTCCACTCCAAAGGCAAGGTGCTACTTAGTTAGTGCTTCGAATAGGAAGAGAGTGAAGTAGAGTTTGAGGAGGCTTGGGCTTGTCTTCGCCTTCTCCACACTTGTATTTCGATGACATTTGCCATTTATAGTAAGTGTTCGTGATTTCCCCTCTTAGTATTCAGGTTCTATTTTGATTAAGTTATATTCTAGATTGTGCGCTCATTCAACGCTCTATTTACTTAGGGTGCCTTAATCTTAATTCATCGCTAGAAGGTTAAGGTAGTAATTGATCATATAGACGTGGTGTCTAGGCAGGAGATTACCTTTGATTATTCGTTAGTCTACCGGTTAGCTGAGGTAGGCGGCAGGTGGTGACAGCCCTGTCCGTCCTTTGAACTCCTCCACGCTAGGCTAGTGCTTAGGCTCTTGGCGGAAGTCGCCTGTGGATGCAGGGGTAGGTCCGTGCCCAATGCAAGCAATCTAGAGTCTAATTTCAATTGTCTTAGAAACCTGAACTTTGAGATACCTTCTCTGTCCTTTGCCTACATATTTTCTTGTTGTCCTTGGGTAATTTAGTTTGGAGATAGTACACATACGTTCCCTGAGATTTGATACCCTGGAATACTCTAGATGAAGTGCTACTTCGGTCTCCGTGCGCTTGCAGATTTATTTCGTGATCATAAGAAAAACCAACAGACACTTAATCAGTCTAGGTCTCACCATAGAGCAAGAGTAACAACCTAGATCACACCCTAAGTACACTCTAGCCTTTGATGTGGATAGATGCTCAAGTTACTCTCACTAGCACTCTCAAGATATCCAATATCCTCTCCTAGTGCTCCGCTCTCTTCCTCTTGGCTCTTACCAAATGCTCCGCTCCACGAAATCAGCTTTCGGGACCTCGTGACAGTACAGCACGGTCACTGCCTGGCCGGACTATCCGGTCTCCATAGATCGGCCCCTCCAGAACTGTTAGCTCCCTACCCAGCTGATCACTTGCACTGACCAGACCGTCTAGTCTCTCTATGGCCTGCAATTCCAGAGAGCTCCAGAATGCTTCATCTCTGTCCCGAGCCTCAACCCTCCTGATCGTACCGTCTGGTCTCTAGGGTTTCCAGACTTGACAGATTCCTCGCAGACTCCTCTCTGATCTCCTAGTGACCATATAGTCTGGTCTCCACTGATCCCTCTGTCTGGTCACTCTGTCCAGAAGCTAAAACTTCTCCTCCTTGCTTCACTTCATTTCCCGGCTTCTCTGAACAGCTCCTTGGCTTCTAGTTCCTATGATTTCACTGAGCATCCACACACATCACTGACTAGCATAACCTAAGAGACATGACCTAGACCCCCTTGATAGTCCAGTTTTTTCTATGGACACAAAGTCGTAACAACTAGACAAGTGTTTCAAATACTTGCTCCATAGCTTGTCCTTAGCCTTGATCCATCTCTGTCAACCCTTCAACTCCATCAAGCTCATCAAGCCACCATGCTTGTGGTCATTGTCATCTATCGCCAAGGCAACCATCATCATCAATAGGATTTGTAGTAGAGTTTGGAGATGATATCTGCATAGACAACACTCGGGTAGATATTAGTCCACAATTTTATAGTTGTCATTAATCACCAAAACATTCATACCTCAGGGATCCAATCATCAATTGTCATGAAGCTTTCATTATTGCAACAAATTCAACAAAATAGAACATATAAAACTATTACAAGCTCTGATTGCTTGAAGCATGAGTCCATTTCTAGACTCTATGATCACTAGAAAATGCTTTACCAAAACATCACTTTTTTTTCACATATAGGATGCAAAAAATAATACTTTATTTCATCTTATAAAATAAAAAACTATAATAGTAATCACTAGAAAATGCGTATTGCAACGATTCTTTGGTCGTGGATTTTAACTCCTCTCTATTGCAACCATTTAATCTTTTAGTGCAATTTAGAGACCAAGATTTAGCAATAAAATTTAACGTCATGACAACACCAAAAATTAGTTGCAATAATATGAAATAGTCGCAACCACTTTGTCAATGGTGACTATAATGTCTGACTATTGCAAAAAAAATTTGAATATTCTCATACAAGTTTTTCGTGGCATTATTGTTGACATGTCACAACCATTTATGAATATGGTGGCATAGTTGAAGGTGCATCTAGGATTCCATAGTGGGTTTTGGTGAACGATGATATCAGATTAAAAAATTTACTAACTTGTATATCAAGCAAATGTGCATATTATCAAAAGAATATCCAAACTCACATTATGAGATAATTCATCCCTCTACAAAAAGAAGAAAAGAGAAAAGACTCAAATGCTTCAATGTTTAGATTTTTCTACTAATTTATTGAGTCATAGGCATGTCGAACTATTAAGGGAGGTAAACTAATCTTGCATGTAGGGAATTCATGTGCTCAAGTCAACCCAAAGGCTTTGAGAGAAAGTTAGCCACAAAAAGTCCAAAAAAAACCAACTCATTCTGAGCCAAACAGAGAACTACAGAAGTTCCGTGAGTAATTCACGGAAGTTCCGTCAGTGCCAATTCCCTGGGTTTTTGCAACCCGAGAGCTACAGAAATTCCGTGATGCATATCACGGAAGTTCCATCACTCCTTGACTTAGTAGAAAATCATCCCGTGCAACCGCTCTTTTTGAACTCACGGAAGTTTCATCAGACCCAGAATACACTGCAACAACTAGTTTTCAGAATTGCTCTATAAATAGCTCACCCCTCTCCCCGTGGGAGGGGTTGAACACTTTGGCATTTCACTCCTCATTCAGCTAGAGCTCTCCCCTCTCACTTATACATTTGTTCTTGAGATTCCAAGCACTTGTAAGAGAGACCAACCATCAAAAGTTTCATTCCATCCATTCAAAATCTTGAGCACATCTTTCCCTACACTACAAGATTTGATTTGCTTGTTACTCTTGCAGACTTGGTATCCTAGACGGCTAGGCGTCGCCCTTGAGCTCCTAAGTTATTGTGGTGAGATAGGGATGCTTGTCAAGGTGTGATTCGCCTCCTGTGGAAAAGAATTGATATAAACAAGGGTTCCCGATTTTCCGAAAGGTTCTTGGTAAGTTGATTTGGTCGGAGGCGATACACAAATCGATCCGGCGTCAGAACAGCACGTTCTAAACCCCACAATCGCAGCACGATGTCTCCTCTGGTTATCAACCGTCCAAAGACGATTGACCTTGCCGAGAAGGCTAATCCCTGCCTGCAAATCAAGAACACAAGCAAGAACAACGAAGAATGCAACAAAATTGCAGATGTATAATTAAACTCTCGAAGTTGGGGTCTCACAAACCGATGAACGGCGACACTGCTTATGAACAGAATTCATTTAAGCAAAACCCGAACCCTAATAATACGGTGGCGGCTTTATATAAAGACCCTAGGATCGTGCAAGACCCTCTAGATGCACCTCTAAGTGGGCTCAACTAAATACAAAGCCCAAAGGCCAAAAATAGGCGACGTAGCACCGACACAGATTCTAGACTCTCTCTTGTTTTGACGATTCCTGATGACTTCGGATGAATTTTGATATGAGGCCGGCAGCATTGGAAAGGTCTTCTCCTTATCTTTCCGTGCATATGTAGAACGTTCAAATCCGAGTCCGTATGCGTCCTGGGTGACTGTTTTAGTGCAAACTTGTCTTGGGCCCCGAAACAGACTCGAAGTCGGTTTTGATTGGGCCTCCACTTTGGCTTCCAAGCCCTTGCTGGTCCTCGATGTTCCCAACTCCTTCTCCCATCATCTCCTGGTCCTCTCCATGGTTTCTAATCATAAAATAATCATTACATAGCAAACCATTCTCAAAAGTAACATATAGCGAAGAACGTAAGAACGAGCTCACCTCTAAATTTAGTCGTCGTGCACGAGCTCTAGTCATTGGACCTTGCAAGTCCAAAATTGGAGGAGTATTGTGTGTATCCATAGGAGTGATGTCCTCATCATCCTCCCCCTCTTGAAGTGGAGTCATCCTCGACTCAAGCTCATCCTCTTCTCCCAAGTATGGTTTCAAATCTGAAATATTAAAAGTAGGACTAACCCCGAACTCGGGAGGCAACTCAAGTTTGTATGCATTATCATTAATCTTCTCCAGTATTTTGAATGGACCATCAGCTCTAGGCATTAGCTTAGACTTTCTTAATTCTGGAAATCTATCCTTCCTTAAGTGTAACCACACTAAATCTCCTACATCAAGCTTTACTTCCTTTCTACCTTTACTACCAGCAATTTTATATTTTTCATTCATTTGCAAGTGGTCTCATGCATTTGCAAAATAAATTCAGCACGCTCCTTAGCATCAACATGAACTCTCTCATTAATAGGTAGAGGAAGTATATCAAGTGGAGTACGGAGATCAAAACCATACACTACCTTGAAGGGACTTACCTTGGTAGTAGAATGTGTTGCCCGATTATAAGCAAACTCAACATGAGGCAAGCATTCTTCCCATTGCTTCAAATTTTTCTTCAAAATAGCTCATAACATAGTGCCCAAAGTGCGTTTACAACCTCAGTTTGTCCATCAGTTTGTGGATGACAAGTTGTAGAAAATAGCAACTTTGTACCCAACTTATTCCAAAGCGTGCGCCAAAAATGACTTAAGAATTTTGCATCACGATCTGAAACAATAGTAGAAGGCATACCATGCAAACGTACAATTTTTTTGAAAAAGAGATCAGCAATATAACTAGCATCATCAGTTTTATGACATGGTATAAAGTGTGCCATCTTGGAAAAACGATCCACAACAACAAAAATGCTATCGCTCCCCCTCTTAGTCCTAGACAGTCCTAAAACAAAGTCCATAAAAATATCCGCTCAAGGAATAGAAGGAATAGGAAGTGGCATGTATAAACCATGTGGATTCAATCGAGACTTAGCTTTTTGACATGTAGTGCAGCGAGCAACAAAACGCTCAACATCTTTCCTCATCCTTGGCCAAAAGAAGTGTGTGGCCAAAATATCCTCCATCTTCTTAGCACCAAAATGACCCATCAATCCACCTCCATGCGCCTCCTGCAACAACAAAAGACGAACGGAACCAACTCGAATGCATAGGCGGTTAGCTCTAAACAAGAAACCATCATTCAACACAAATTTGTTCCAAGCACGACATTCTTTACAGTGCAGCAATACATCTTTAAAATCAACATCAGCAACATATTGTTCTTTAATTGCCTCAAGTCCAAAAATTCTACAATCAAGTTGAGACAACAAAGTATATCACCTAGATAAAGCATCAGCAATCACATTATCCTTCCCTTTCTTATGTTTAATAATATAAGGAAAAGACTCAATAAACTCAACCATTTAGCATGTCTACGGCATTGAGAACGAATATACTTAAGTGATTCATGATCAGAATGAATAGCAAATTCTTTGGGAAACAAATAATGACGCCACGTCTCTAAAGAACGTACAAGTGCATATAGTTCCTTATCATACGTGGAATAATTCAAAACAGGCCCAGCAATTTTCTCACTAAAGTATGCAACAGGTTTACCATCTTGCATCAAAACACCACCAATGCCTATACCACTAGCATCACATTCAAGCTCAAAAGTCTTATCAAAATTGGGTAATTGCAGCAATGGTGCATGTGTAAGTTTGTCTTTCAAAGCATCAAAAGACTCATGATGTACCTTACCAAAATAGAAGTCAACGCCCTTCTTTGTCAACTCATGCAATGGTGCAGCAATGGCGCTGAAATCTTTGACAAAGCGGCGGTAGAAACCTGCAAGATCAAGAAAACTCCTCACCTGTGTGATAGTTTTTGGTACAGGCCAGCTCTTTATGGCTTCAATCTTCGCCTCATCCACCTCAATTCCCTGTGGAGTCACAACATAGCCAAGAAAAGAGACTCGATCCGTGAAAAAGGTGCACTTCTCAAGATTACTAAATAAACGTGCAACTCGTAAAGCATCGAAAACAGCACGTAAGTGAATCATATGATCATCCATAGATTTGCTATAAATCAAGATATCATCAAAGTAAACAACCATAAATTTGCCAATAAAAAGTCTTAAAACCTCATTCATCAAACGCATGAAAGTACTGGGTGCATTAGTTAACCCAAAAGGCATTACTAACCACTCATACAACCCAAATTTGGTTTTGAAAGCTGTTTTCTATTCACCTCCAAGTTTCATTCTAATTTGATGGTAGCCACTACGCAAATCAATTTTAGTGAAAATTATAGCACCACATAACTCATCAAGCATGTCGTCTAGCCTAGTAATAGGATGACGATACCTAATAGTAATGTTATTACTCTACAATCTACACACATACGCCAAGAACCATCTTTCTTAGGAACCAAAAGTACAGGAACAGCACAAGGACAAAGTGATTGATGAACATTCCCACGATCCAAAAGGTCTTGGACTTGTTGTTGTATCTCCTTAGTCTCCTCAGGGTTGGTCCTATAAGCAGCACGATTTGGTAAAGTAGCACCAGGAATCAAATCAATTTGATGCTCAATCCCTCTCAAAGGTGGCAATTCCGGGGGTATCTCAGCTGGGAAAACATCCTCATACTCCTGCAAAAGGTTAGTGACAGCAGGAGACAAAGCACTAGAAGCAATATCACCAAGCGAAAACAAGTCTTGTTTGCATATCAAAGCATAGCAAATATCATCAGCAGAAATTTCAGCAAGCTCAGATTTTATGGCAAGACATGAACGACCTTGTAATTTAATTTCAGCACCCTTAGAACTTAAAGAATCATTAACATTACTTGGTGTAGAATCAGAATTAACAGGTTGCTGAATTTTAGGGATTTTATTTTTCAAACTAGCAGCTCGGTCTAAATCAGCTTATACAATTTCAGCAGGGGTCATTGGTAACAAAGTAATTTTAGTTCCTTTATACATAAAAGTGTACTTATTACTTTTACCATAGTGTACAGCATCATTATCAAATTCCCAAGGTCTACCCAATAAAAGTGAACAAGCTTGCATGGGTACAACATCACAATCAACAGAATCCACATAGGAACCAATGGAAAAAGGAACTCTGCAAGTTTATATTACCTTAGCTTTTCCAGAGTCATTTAACCACTGAATGTAGTATGGATGTGGATGTGGGCGTGTGGTCAAATCAAGCTTCTTAACCACATCAGAACTCACTAAATTGTTACAGCTCCCTCCATCAATGATGACATGTGCTCGACGGTTCTTGATGACGAAGAAAATCTGGAACAAGTTATGTCGCTGCATCATCTCGGGCTGCTGGATTTGTGTGCTAAGCACACGCTCCACAATAATATTCATGTAGCCCGTGGTATCTCCGCCTCCAAGAACGAGGTCACCGCTGGTGGCAGCGACATCCTCCTCCTCATCCTCCACATCGGAGGTGCTCATGTAACCGCCATCATCTGTCGCCACATATGCTCGCCTACTTGGGCAATCTTTCTGCACATGGCCAAGACCATGGAAGCGGTGGCACTGAATCCCTGTAGTGCGTCCCGTCGAAGCAACAGAGGAGGCACTACTAGTCGGTACCTGCACAGAATTTTTACCTGAGCGCGTAGAAGGGGCAGGGGCTGATCTTGGTGCTGCAGAAACAACACTAGCTGATGGGCGCGGCCAGAAAGATGGCTTGGGCAGCCCCGAAGTCCCCGTTGGCCGTGGTGGGTAGAAATTCCTGGACTCGCTGTACTCCTCAAAAGCCTGGAAAAGTCCCTGTGATTCTTTCTCTGTAAGCATAGCATACTGGAAACACTGGTTGAGGGTATAAAATTCTTTATAATCATGGATGTCCTGAATTTCTTTTCTCAAACCAGAATAAAAGCGGCAAATCTGATTCTCTACTTTTTCAACCACAGCACAACGAATCAAACCCTTCTGAAGCTCACTAAAATACTCCTGAACAGTTTTATCTCCTTGATCTAAACGCTGCAGTTTATTATGAATTTCTCTATAAAAAGAAGAAGGAACAAAACGATCACGCATTTCTACCTTAAGTTCTTCCCAAGTAGTAGGCAAATCGGTTTCAGCAGCTAGACCACTCCACGAAACAATAGCAAAGTCCTTAAACTCACTAGTGGCTTTTCTAACTCTATGTTGTTTAGGAACAAGGTGGGCATTAAATTTTTGTTTTACCATTATTATCCAATCAAGGTAAGCATCACCATCGTACTGACCCGAAAACGAAGGAATTGAAAACTTAATTTTAGCATACGGGTCATCTGGAGCATGGTTACCTTGTGTGCGACGGTTGTGGTTGTGGAAATCACCCATACCTTGAGGGTTACATTGCAAATGACGTCGTAACCTTGCGGTCCTTGTAGCTGACCTATCGACGGTGCCATCAGCCTTATACACCATTGCTTCATCATGATCGTCTTCAACGTCATTGTTAGTGTTGGTGTTGGTGTTGTTGTTGTTGGTCTTGTGAGCGGTCTCCAATTCGATAACCTGATCGTTAGCTTAGAGACTCTCTTATCCAACCGCTCAATGCTTTCTCCCAGGTGAAGCTTGGTGACGGCGTCTGTGACGGCCCTGGTGATCGTGTCTGCCAAATCACTCTAAACCGCCTGCAAAGCCTTCTGTAGCTGACTTTGGCTCACGCACTCATCAAATTTTGAGGGTGCAGCACCCTCTCCATCGCTTCCTGACATCAGAAACACCAAAACAGGAAACAAAAAGTGAAGGTTATCTCTACAAAAGTACTAAGCAGTGGTGCCTCTCAACACAGCAAAAGGAAGCTTCTTGCAAAGCTCTTACAAAGTTCTGAAAACAACAAAGCGAAGGATACTAGGGAGCTGTGTTTCACGATTGCAAGGATTACAAAATAACCTATGTGCTGTCCAGAAGAAGTACGTAGAGCTAGGAAGGCCAAATATATATATATGTGACTGGCACACAAATCAAAAACAGATAGTAAAGCTGAATAAGTGCCCAAGTAACTTGTCCCTAGTTGCTGGTCTAACTATGTCTTAGAACAGTAGTGATAGCAAAGAAGAAACAAGGAGACAAAGGCACACAGTCGATAACAGGGGGCTAAGTGTAAAACAGCCAAACTCAAAAATTTCAGGGGCTAGATGGAGCACTAGTAGGAATCCCAAATTTCTTTTTTATTTTATATTTTTGATATTTTTTTTCCAACTCACTAGCAAACGGGGAGAAACCACAAAAAATTTCAGCTCAAACCGAGCTAGGACGTGGCCTACAGAAAATCTTGAAGTTTCAGAAAACGTCGAGTTTCAACTTGAATGAATTTTTTCTTTATCTTCCCGATTTTTTTTGAATTTTTTGACAAGGGCACACAGGGCGTAGCCGAGTGTGGGTATGCTCAACTTTTTGTCAAGAATCTCCTGTAAACATTTCAGCCAAAAACGGACAACCGAGCGAAAAGTTATGGCCGTTTTACCGAAGGGGTGTCGGAATCGGTTATGAAGAAACCCGGGGTTTGAGTGAAACCCGAGTCGGGTTTAGGGTCGGGTAGGGATTTCTTTGGCGGGGTGGATGCAGCAGAAATTGGAATTTGTGAGAATTGGTCCGAGGTGGTGAGGGTGGGTTTAGGGTGGGATTAGGGTGGCGTGTTGATCAATCAACCCTAGCACACAAAGTCGACAAAACCGAGGATGGTGAAGGCGATGGCGGCTAGGGTTGCAAGGGAAACACTACTGACGACAAAAACACAAACTAAACCAGCGACTAAATAAGAACTAGGGCACAAACTCAACACTATGAACTCTGAAATTGAAATATGCAAAGGCTAAACACATGGTTATGGACGGGGGAAATTTTTTTTTTTTGGTATTTTCTATGGACGATAGGAAGAACACGAAAACAAAACTAAAGGGTAGTGCGAACCTGACGGTGCACCTGAAGCTCTGATTACCACTTGATGTAAACAAGGGTTCCCGATTTTCCGAAAGGTTCTTGATAAGTTGATTTGGTCGGAGGCGATACACAAATCGATCCGGCTTCAGAACAGCACGTTCTAAACCCCGCAATCGCAGCACGACGTCTCCTCTGGTTATCAACCGTCCAAAGACGATTGACCTTGCCGAGAAGGCTAATCCCTGCCTGCAAATCAAGAACACAAGCAAGAACAACGAAGAATGCAACACAATTGCAGATGTATGATTAAACTCTCGAAGTTGGGGTCTCACAAACCGACGAACGGCGACACTACTTATGAACAGAATTCGTTTAAGCAAAACCCGAACCCTAATGGTGCGGTGGCGGCTGTATATAAAGACCCAAGGGTCGTGCAAGACCCTCTGGATGCACCTCTAATTGGGCTCAACTAAATACAAAGCCCAAAGGCCAAAAATAGGCGACGCAGCACCGACACAGATTCTGGACTCTCTCTTGTTTCGACGATTCTTGATGACTCCGGATGAATTTTGACATGAGACCGGCGGCATTGGAAAGGTCTTCTCCTTATCTTTCCGTGCATATGTAGAACGTCCAAATCCGAGTCCGTATGCGTCCTGGGTGACTGTTTTAGTGCAGACTGGTCCTGGGCCCCGAAACAGACTCGAAATCGGTTTTGATTGGGCCTCCACTTTGGCTTCCAAGCCCTTGCTGGTCCTTGATGTTCCCAACTCCTTCTCCCATTATCTCCTGGTCCTCTCTATGGTTTCTAATCATAAAATAATCATTAGGTAGCAAACCATTCTCAAAAGCAACATATAACGAAGAACGTAGGAACGAGCTCACCTCTAAATTTAGTCGTCGTGCACGAGCTCTAGTCATTAGACCTTGCAAGTCCAAAATTGGAGGAGTGTTGTGTGTATCCATAGGATTGATGTCCTTATCAAGAATCAAGTGAATGAAAGAATCCAAGCTCAATCTTCATGATTGCTTGGTTAGAAAAAGGGTTAAGAGAGACCCGGCTACTTTGTGTGGCTCCTCAATGAGGACATAGGAACTACTTAATATGGTTGTCGAACCTCGGATTAAATCTTTGTGTCTCTCTTTACTTTCCCGTACTTGTCATTAAGCTTGTGTATTTCCGTTATATATCGTGCACAATCTACTTGTGTATTGTGTTGCTAGCTATTTATTGTAGGTGATGAGCCATTCATTGTGTTAGCTTCACTTCTATCCAAGTATTGTATCTCTTCTTGGTTAAATTCTGCACTTCCTTTAGCACTTAATTTCATATTAGTGGAACTTCTGTCATGGGACAGAACTTTCGTTACCACGGAAGTTCCGTGTGCTTGTGGATTTAACTTGCCCACACTAACCATCAATTGAGTTCTGCCAATAGGTAGTTCTGGCGCCTGGCCCAGTCTATTTGTCTGGTGTGAATTAGCAGATGTCAACAAGCATTTCTGGCGCTGTTGTCGAGGATAGTAATATTTCTGGTGCAATGTTAAGAAATGTCAACAAGCATTTCTGGCACCATTGCTGGGGAATACACTGGTTAAAAGAGGATCACTAGCATTGTTCCTAATTATAGTTCTATTAATTACTATTGTCTAGATAGGTTTACCTTTTCTTGTTTTCTCTTTATGTGAAAATAGGGTAGTATACCGCTGGCACTGACCTATCAAAGAAATACACAGGGAATCCGGAAGTAATCTTGAGAAGAGCACAACATCGAGTCATCCATCCTGAAGATACTCTCGATTGTCGAGTCAGCTACATCCATACCATCAAGCTCAACACCAATGGCCGAAAAAGTGCTTCATGAGTACTCCGCTCCCTCTGTTGACAATGTGGCTATTGGGCCAAATGTCAACACTGGGAACGGAAACTTAAGTCTCAAAGCTGGCCTAATCTACATGGTGCAGGCCAACCCACTCAGTGGGACGACCAATGAGGACGCAAATACTCACCTTCAACAATTCCACGAAATTTGCAACATTGTGTCCATCGAAGGAGTCACTCAAGATGCCATCTGACTCCGTCTGTTTCCCTTTTCCATCTTAGGGAAAGCGAGACAGTGGTTCTATGCGAACTCAAGTGTTGTGGCTGCCTGGAATGATTGTTCCACAACGTTCCTCAAGAAATTCTTCCTGCTAGGCAAAACCCATGCCCTTCGAGGAAAAATTTCAAAGAATCCATTCCTAGAGCGTCGGAAAGCATTGAAGAGTACATGTTAGCATGCCCACATCATGGAATGGATGATTGGCTAATTTTGACCACCTTCTACCACAGGTTGTCTTCAACAGCCCGTGATCATCTCGATGATGCTACCAATGGAGCCTTCTTCTCACTCACCACTGTTCAAGCAAAAGAATTAATTGAGAAGATAATCTCCAACCAAGGGTGGGATAAGAATCATTCGCAACCCTCCTAGAAGGATGAGCATGTCAACAAGGAGATTGAGATGCTCAATGTTAAGATGGACCTCATCATGAAGCATGTGGATGAATATTCCGAGAAGAAGATGGAGATGTACGACATGGTTCAAGCCGTAAAATGTATGAAGCATGAAATCAGCCATAACATGGAGGATGACCACCCTAGAAAATATGAGGAGATGTCATGCAACACCAACATGAGTTATCCACAAGGAGGTCAAGGGTGGAAACAATGCCCTTATCAACATGGAGGACAAAAGCGATCTTAATACTTCCGATTATACCCTCCTTAAGAGATATTATTCATGGCCAACCTAAGCTAAATGAAAAACTATTTAAAAAGCTAGAGGCTCATGAGAAAATTTTGGAACATGTCAATACTATGGTAGAAACCTTCTCTTCATTCGTTGAGCACCAACAACAATTTAATGAATTATTAGAAACTAAGTTCGCTCAGCTAGCTACTGCTATTTCCCCTGTTAGAACTATCAATACGGTGAATCCAAGAGGATGTGAATCTACTCATAAACAGTCATATACTAACCATGATGCAGGAAACTACATTAAGGAAGAGAAGTTATCTAACACTACCAAGAAAGAAGGACACAAGGGGAAGAGGCTTTGCACAAGTGCTATGAAAAGACAGCCACAACCCCAATGCGAGGAGTCGTCTATATCCTCATCTCTGGGATCAGACACCGTGTCACCAAGCTAAAACGCAACGGAGAAGAGTCCCGCTCATTGGACTTAAAATTGGTGAGCCCTTGCCAAAGGTAAATTGGTAGTTATATCATATTTGCTTTTCACCAATCTTTGGATTTCCAAATGCATTTGCATATTTGATTTTTCAGCCACATCTGCATGTTGGAATTTATTCCAACCCATTTCCCTTTTCCAAAATTATAATAAAAAATAGAATTTCAGAGTTCATCTTTTGAGAAAATGAGAGTACAAAAGATTGAAAATATTTTTCTTTGAAATATATTTTCTTTCTTGTGGGCCACCAAAAGTAGGGCTCACTAACCAGAGCAGAGGACCAGAGGGGCCATTCCCTGGTCGGGCGACCAGGCCTATTGGTTGGCCGACAAGAGAAAAATGGCTCTTTGTTCCCACTTGCCCTAATTGCTAGCTTGCAACTATCATATCTTAATGTGACTGTTGTTTCACTCTGCATTTTGAGGCAAGGTTTTCGAAACGAAGTTCTTCACCGCATTCACATATTTCAACTCTCCATTATGCTCTGGCCATTTGTCATCATTTTCTCCAGGCTCTGGTATCATTAAACACTCTGAAATTCTGCCAAAATCATTTGCTTTGAGTTTCATATGCATCTTCATGTTGCCTTCAAATCTTCAAAAGAACAAACTCGATGAGGACTTGATAACCATCGAGTAGTTGACTTGTTGATCCATCGGGTCAAAGTTAAGTACACTCTTATTCTCAACTTGTTGATCTATAGGGTCTAAGTCCCATGAGAAATAAGAGTAGTTGTTCTTGTGTACTCCTGCTCTCTTGTTGCAGCCAAGACTTCAAATGCTCCATCAACATGTTGCAGCAAACCTTGAGCAAGAGCCAGCTTGGGGGGAGTTCCTCCCCCTCATGTGAAGGTAACTTGTATCATTTCCCTTTTCAATCACCACATGCATGATAAACTAAAAACAACAAAAAAATTTGTTTCCCTTTTCACATGCATGATAAAAAGTAAAACCAAAAATAAATAAATTTTTCTTCACATGCGCAGTATGGATGTAAAAGTTTTCCTATATTGAGATGACGAATAGTTGCTTTGTCTTTATTTCTTCTCATATGCCTAGTTTACAACCTAGCACTCTATCTAGTTTTGATTTGTTGGCATGAATAAATTCCACCTTGAATGAATTAGTGGGTTGCATAAGCATTATCCAGTCTAGGTTGTTGGGAGATATGATATGGTTAGCTAGGACTGCTATGATCTTGCTCAATTTATGAAACTTGACACCTGAAGAATTAATTTGATAAAAATGATAAGTTCCTCAATGATATAAATTCCTACCATAGCCATATGTTGTTCTACATTGCAAAACTTTCTACATATGCTACTTGTATTTTCATTGAGCCTTGTTAGAATTGTGTGACCCAAGTGAGAAATGTTTTCTGCATTCATGATCAAGTCTGTGCACATCATGCTAAGTTTACACACTGGAAATCAGCAATCATCCATGTCACACCATCCATCCACAAAACAAAGACTCTGTATTCATGGTTGATCTCTCCACAAGGAAATCAAGGTGCTGGCTAACAAAAAAAAAGATTCTTGCTCCATGAAGAGCTTGATAAAAAAAAAACTCTTGCTCCATGAAGAGCCTAAGAGAAAAATAAAGAAATAAAAGATAGCCAATACTGCCAAATAAAGGGAGAGACAAATAAAAAGAGTCTCCATTCCACTCCACCATATCCACCACATGTGCACACCTTCATCATGCTTGTAGGAAATGATTTTTGCATGGATCCACTCTTTTGACTCGGCGACATATGAAAAACAGGTGTGCCACATTTATCCATACCCTGAGCTCTACATGTCAACCTTTAGAGGTAGGATTTTTGAGGCACCATAAGCCTTGGTGAGGAATTTATACACTTTGAGTGATCTGAGTAAATCATCTAAAGAATTTAGATTTATCACAAAAAATTATTAACCTCTGGGCTAAAGTCGATCAGAGAGAGTAGGTGAAATGGGAGTCCTACAGACTGTTCTGTCTTCCAACAACTCAAGATTTGGAGAAGCTACAACGCCCCATAGGTGAATCAAAGGTGAAATACTCATGCCAACTTATTCAATCCTTTATAGAGGGCCTTTGTCGTACACTTGGGTATATATTAAGAGTAAGATATTGTAGCAACTCTTGATCAACAAAACCTAAGTTTAGCTTTGCTCGGGACAAGCAAAGTTCAGTTTAGGGGGTCTTGTTGATGATCGTTAAATACCAATTCCAACTGTCAATATAGCCACAAATAAGGGAACACTTAGCATTTAATAAAAGGATTAATAAAATTCCACTTGCCGTTGGAGATTTATGTGCATGTAGAGAATATATATAAAAGGAGTGAAGAAATGGAGCAAGATCCATACAATAACATTCCGGCCAATGGGAGAGCACCAACCGGACTCCCCACGGATCAATGACATGGCTACACAGGATTGCATGAGAGAACACCAACTCAAATTAGAAGAGAACCCACCTATCTACCACCTAGAGAAAGCATAAGGCCATAGGGCCCAGGGCCAGATCAGCCGACCTCCTCCTCCCCCCCCCCCCCCCCCCCCGCCCCCAATCGCTCGACCTGGTGTTGAGGCCTTTTCGGATGGGCCTCCATGTGGTGCTTCCTTAGTGAATTCTGAAGTCAGTGCATGGTGGTTCTGTGGCGGTTACTCCTCAGTACCGACTTATGGCCCCTTTTCAGAGGGGAGCGCCTCCCACTTCCACACACACCAAGAAGAATCTATTCTCTAGCATTTCACTTAGTCCTTAGGTCCTAGTGAAGTTAGGATAGAGGAGAGATGTCTTGAGGTCCTTGGCCTAGCCTTGGAGTCTTGGGTATAGTTCCACATTATCTCTCTCTAGTAAGACTTGTTACTTTTATTAATAGAATTACTTTCTTTACTCCTTGTGCTTTATTTATTTATACAAGTGTGATAGTCATGTGCCTTTTTATATGATTGTTGCCTAGTTATGTTTGGTTGCTTTATGCTTCACATACTCATACTAGTCAGTCTATGCTTTTGCACTCATTCAATTCATAGTGTGGTTGGACATGCTTTAGTCCATAACTTGTTAATTCATAGAGTTATTGTTATGTGTGCTATAGTGTCTAGCTTGATGATCCGTAGGGTCAAAGTTATGCATGTCTTAGCCCTTGACTTGTTGATCCATAGGGTCGGAGTTATGCATTCTCAAGTACTTGACTCGTTGATCATCGGGTTAGAGTTAAGTGTACTCTAATTCTGGACTTGTTGGTCCGAAGGGCCAAAGTCCCATGGGAATCGAGAGTATTATCTAGCAATATAAGCATAGTGATTAGGTTGGTAAATATCTTTGAGTGCTTGGTTGTCCCACGAATAGGCATAGGTATGGCGGTAAGGACTTAATTGCCTTTTGTCACATGTCCTAGTAAAGGATTACCAGCAGGTGGTGATAGCTCTGCTGTACTCATTAATCTTCCCTGTCTCGGCTTGGCATAGGACTTAGGTGTGTATGTGTTACATGCATCTAACCTACAGACAGGAGTATAGAAGTATACATAGGGACCTAGCTTAACTCTTCCTAACCCACTTAACCTAGACTTTGGACTAATGTTAGAATGGATTGTTCTGTGTGTCACTACCCACTATCATTTATTATTCTTACCCCTATCTAAGACTTTGGTATATTATTAGTTATATGGTTAAGAATATGCTATCTCTTGACCCCCTCCTTTCCTTGGGAGAACTACAAAAATGACAGTCGTTGGAGTAATCCAGTGGTAAAATGCTACAACGGATGTCCGTGCGCTTGTGGATTTAACTTGCCCATACTAACCATCAGTTAAGTTCTACCAACAAGTAGTTCTGGCGTCTTGCCCAGTCTATTTATTTGGTGTGACTTAGCAGATGTTAACAAGCATTTCTGGCGTCATTGATGGGGATGGTAATATTTCTGGTGTGGCGTTAAGAAATGTCAACAAGCATTTCTGGTGTCATTGCAGGGGATAGTAATATTTCTGGTGCAATGTTAAGAAATGTCGACAGTCAATTCGTATTTTATTGCCTATGCTACTCACCATGGTTTTAAGCTTTTTCAAATGGACATGAAAAGTGCATTTCTTAATGATCCCAATCAAGAGGAGGTGTATGTACAACAACCTCCGGGGTTTGAAGATCCAAAGAAACCAAACCATGTCTACAAGCTTCACAAAGCTCTCTACGGCCTCAAGCCAGCTCCTAGAGCTTGGTATGAACACCTCAAGGGATACTTGATCAACAAAGCCTTCACTAATGGCAAGGCCGACCTACTCTCTTCACCAGAAAAGTTGACGATGATATTTTTGTATGCCAAATATATGTCGATGACATAATATTAAGTTCTACTAATCAATCTTTTTGTGATAAGTTTGCCAAGATTATGACTAGGAAATTTGAGATGTCCAAGATGGGGGAGTTGAAGTTCGTTCTAGGCTTTCAAGTCAAGCAACTTGAAGAAGGAACATGTATAAGTCAAACTAAGTACACTCAAAATATACTCAACAAGTTTGACATGGACAACGCAAAGCCAAACAAGACTCCCATGAAGGCAAATGGACACATTGGACTGTATGTAAACGGTAAGCCCATGGATCAAAAGGTATATCGAACCATGATTGGCTCTCTGCTTTATCTTTGTGCATCTAGACCTGATGATATCATGCTTAGTGTGTGCATGTGTGCAAGGTTTCAAGCGACTCTGAAGGAAAGTCACTTAGTGGTTGTCAAAAGAATCTTGAGATATTTAGTTCACACACCAAACCTAGGATTGTGGTATCCAAAGGGTTTCAAGTTCAAGTTAGTTGGTTATTCTGATGCTGACTACGCCGGATGTAACGTGGATAGGAAGAGTACCTCCGGGACTTGCACTTTCTTCGGTAGGTCCCTTGTGTCATGGTCATCCAAGAAACAACATTACGTTGCCTTATCAACAACCAAAGCGGAGTATGTTGTAGCCTGAAGTTGTTGTGCGACAAGCTCTAAAGGACTTTGGATACACTTTGACCAAAGTTCCTCTCCTATGTGACAATGAGACTGCCATCATGATTGCATGTAACCTTATTGATCATAATAGGACTAAGCATATAGATATCTAATACCACTTCTTAAGAGATCATTCCATAAAAGGGGTTTTTAGATTAGCTATGTTAGAACCGATAAACAACTAGCCGAAATATTTACCAAGCCTCAAGATGAGTAAAGATTTTGTGAGTTTAGGAGTGAGCTGAATATTCTCGATTCATCCAATATGGAGTAGAACCATGTACTTTGTTTGTATTGAATAATCTTGAACAAGGCTTTGAAAACAAAATGCTTTAAAATTGACCATTGCTTTGATTTAGGAAATTGTTGCTTTTGATCCATAAATCATAATGTTGAAACTTGTGAATATTGTTTTGGTTGCTTGAATGTTTCTATTCACAAGTTGAAACAATACACGATAGAACTATAACTTATTCTACACCTGCACCCACCCGGGCGAGCCAGCCAACGCCCCGACCGAGCCGGTCCCCGAGCCACACACCCGAGCGCATCCCGCCCGCCTTAGGCCTTGTTCGGCAGCCATGTTTTAGTTATCAACATGGTTTGTTTACATGCATGGATTAGGTGAATACATGTGTGTCACTTAAACCACTCAAAACCACATGTTTTTAAATCCATTTGTGGAACCAAACCATTGACAAAACAAACATGCATTCGGTAGACATGTATTCATTCCTAGAGCCAAAACCTTAACATTATTTAAAACAAAAGCTATTCATTGTTAAATAAGGCAACATATTAAAACCAAAAATTTGAAAACAGATGAATTGATAGTGAAGCCACAAAGCTCTACTGTCTGTCCGACAAAACAGCATAATTTAAGCCACATATGACAGTACGACGAAGTAGCATAATTTAAGTTACATAATTGAAGCAGCATATCTCTATGCATAGATGAAAGCAAAGCAACATTTACATACACCAAGTTCATACATTTTAAGAAAGAACTAGGAGAACTGTTCAACATATGAACGCAATATAGACCTTATTAAACCCTACACCTTTAGAGCAAAGTTTCCTAATGTCCATTAGAGCAAAGTTTCCTAATGTCCATACTCTCAACCATGCAAGATGATCTAAGACAATCTGAATGTTGATCAGGACTTGACCATGTACACCACCTACAAAAAAATAAAGAATATCCAATAAAGTTGTGCAAATAAAAACAAGCTTTTAGAAATCAAGAATAGTATAAAAAATAACAGTAATTGAGGGACTACATCAAATTGTGCCCAAGGCATAAAAACATTGTTGTCCCCTAGTTAGTTTCCTCCTTGTTTCTGACATATGATTCCATTCATAAGCAGTAGAAGCAAAGTAGAAGCAATACATGGTAACTGTCATGCACAAGTAATGCAATCTACTGCTAGTTTGCTGAGACCTTTGTCAAATATGCTCATGCTAACTGTCATGCAGCAACTAAGCTACACACAAGATAATATTATGTCCTATTTCTTTCTAGGACAAGATTAAGTGAAAATAAAATTAAGCCCAACAAAAAAGTCTTGAAGTACAGTAAATAAAATGATGATTGCAACATTGATTTGCTAAACATGCATGACTCATCATACTAACAAATAGACTAACAATCAGAACTATAAAAACTACATGTACTAGTGCTTCATGGTCAATGTAACCTATGTTTAAGAGCAACTTAGTAAAGATAAAGAGTAATATACCTTTTGGAGTAAGCACGAGATCCCAAGATGGGGAAGGCTCGTCCTCTCCAACTCTAGGAACAGCTAGGGGAATCTACAATAACACAAGACACAAATTAGTCAAATAATTAAATTATGGTTTAGTCAACATAGGATACAAATTAGTCATCTAAAACATAGTTAAATAATGAACTAATTGTTACTGAACATTCAAGACAGATCTGGGTAGTACTTGGTAGCAACGAACTAGTACAAGCCTCTTCTTAGATATCATAGGCCAGATGTTAGTTTACTGAAAAAACAATGGCAACCAAACTATAGAAGACACATACAGATGAAGTGCACCTTAATCATCAAGTTTATTCAGAATAGGATAAGTAAAAATGGCCAGCAAACTAAGTTTCTTCAAAATGCTAGTACTTGTAGAAAGGAGCGTTTGAGAGTATTAGGTGGTGATGACAATAGAAGTGGAGTAGTACTATTATAAAAACAGGGCAATAAAAAATCTGCGCACTTCTAAAGGCTCTATGGACTAGTAGTCTGGTACTATATGGAAGAACTACAGTTCATATGAAAATGATGGAAATATTAGATGGCATGACATGACAGCTAATTTATCAGGTTTACGAACTTTATACTGTAAGAGAGATATGATAGGATATGGTTCATTGGTTCGTCTAAATTCGATTGAACACACACTGATAGAACACACATGCTCTGTGCAGGGGCAACGGAGGTCATCTTCTCACCATCACAAGGATACGTTCCTCAGCACTGCTCCTTGCAGACATAACATCGAACACTTGGTGTACAGCTGCCAGTGGCCTGCGCGAGGTACCAACAAATCACAAGATCCAAGCTATGATGGCCAAGAACTCGGAAGATCTCGCAATACCAGCCGCCTCCATGGCCAAGAACTCACAAGATCCAATTCTACCGATGCTAATAGAGAAAGGAAGAGGGGAGGATGCAACAAGCTTACGGGAGAGAAAGAGGCAACCAGCGAGTATGGGCGCCAGTGGGAGGAGCTTCGCGTCGCCGTCGTCGGTCGCTGCGCTGTCGTGCCACCACGCTGAGTCGTGCTTGCGTGCAGTGCCTGTGCTACTTGCGTCGCCTCGCGCGCTGCCAGCGAAGCCGCCTCGCGCCGCCGTCGTCAAGGCCACCTCGCGGTCCAACCGACGAGGCTGCCTCGCGTCGCCGCCTTGGCTCCCCACGGGTGTCCTGCACGCCCTAGCGACTCGCCTCCCTTCTCCCACAGCCGCCGCTGCCACTCTCTGAGTTTTCGTTCCAAGGGTTAGGAGATGTGGTTTGGTTACAAGAATGGAAGAGCTGGGAATGGCTGGATTGGACCGGTGTTGAAACCACATTAAGCCTAACCGAACGATCATTTTTTATCCGCCTGGTTTTCGTTACAGCTCAAATCATTCCAGTCCATTACACTCCGTTCCCAGCCCATTACACGCCGAAACGAACGAGGCCTTAACGGGTACCGAAGGACCCGTTTCTCTCCACCGCGCGGCGTCCCCAAATCCCCAAGCCCGCGAGCTTGCGCTCCGTCACCGCGGGAGCAACGACCCCGTGCGCCGAGGCGATCCCGGCCTTCATTGCCGAGGGAGTGGGATCCTCCCACGCCTAGGGGCCCATCGATCCCGGCATTCTTCTCTGTGAGCTGCTGGAGCGGTGAGCGGATCCGTGGGGATTCATCCCCTTCGATCTCAGCCTGCCGGAGTTGCCACGAGCCGGCCTCATCGCCATGGGAGTGGCTACCTCCTCCCCTGGACCCGGGCTTCATCCTCCAAGCACCGATACCTATCTGCGAAGCCGTGCTTCGACGGCAACGACGATGGCCTCTCCGCGGAGCCGTGCTACGATGGTGCTGTCCGTGAAGACGACCTTGACGAGCTGCTAAGCCGGCCTGCCGTCTGGAGGATTCGTGCTCCCGTAGCAATGACCTCGTCAAGGGCGGTCCATATGAGATGTTGACCTTCCGTGCCATGGTTCCGCGCACCTCAAGCCTCTGCGTTTCAAAAAAAAAGCCAGCGCTCTTAACGATTTGTGCCCTGCCGAGGATTTGGTAGCTGGGCCCCCCCTGTCTCTTGCTGCCCCTCACCAGAATTGTGTGCATTTCGCATGGATGGACAAATGAACAGGAGACTGCAGCATACTCCACATGCGAGCAAAGCCTGCCGGTGGTGATTTCTACACGCAGGACCAAATCCATGGAAGCACGTACCTGACATTTTGCTGTTGTGGAGGAGTGCAGGCCAACTGTTCGCCCAATTTGTGCATCCGTGCATGTTGTTGCAGGAGTGCAGCACAAGTGTTTGATATATTGCTAAAGAGGTACTTTTCCACAGCGAATGAAACATTTGCCGGCGATTGGATTTTGGGGATCACTGCTCATAGTCAATGGGTTTTGAAGAAGAATTGAGCTCTGCACTCACCTTCAAGCACGTCAGGCACGGAAGGTAACCCCGCTTGAGAAAATTACTGGAGAAGTTGGTTAAATAACTTGTCTGCTTTCATAGATTCATTGATGTATTGAAGTATTAATCATCACACTAGTGCGCATGACTTGTTGTCTTATAGAAAAAAATAGTGTTTGCTTGAGGCTCATGTTATCAAAATTATTGAACCTCTCTTAAGTGTTACCATGAATCCATGATATGCATGGGTCTGCTTTTTGTAGATAGCAATTGGAGTCCTCTCAATATTTTCCTGAAATTTCTTGACAGCTATCTAAACAACTACATTATTGAATCTCTCCATTTAAACATATCCGGAACTGTAGTTTTACCGTCTGGTGTGATGCTTGACAGCTCTATGGCCCTTAATTTGTTTCTTTTTGCAGTGTGCTGAATCGTTTCCCAAAAGGATCATGATGGACATCCTATATCTGTAATGCAGTCAAGCTCTGTTGGTAGGAGTTCAATGGAGTCTCTGGTGTCCAGTTTGTAGCATGACAGATTATAGACTACTTCAGTGTCAAACTAGTGATGCAAACTTGTAGATATGAATGTGATACTCTTTGTACATGGAAAACAAACTTGCAAAAAAAGCAAAAAAAGTTATCCCTTAAGCCACATAAAGCACTAAAAAATATTTGATTACAGTTGCTACAAATACTATACACATGGTTTGAATGCATTGGTTCCAGCAATTTCATCACCCCTCTGAAATCTTCTGTGATTCATTGCAACAAACGAGTTCAAAGTGAGATTACTGACACACTAAATTTCTTTGCACACTAAATTCTTCAACTCCTTTGCACACTAAATTCTCCAACCCCTTGGCACATTTAATTCTCTAACTCCTTGGCATAATAAATGAAAACTGAGAAATTACTAACAAAGAATTATTGATACTTTTCAAAAGGAAATTACTGGTTCTAAAAAATTACTGAATCTAAGTGGCAATAAACACTAAATTCTCCAACCCCTTGACACACTAAATTCTCTAACCCCTTGAAACACTAAATTGTCCAACTCTTTGGCATAATAAATGAAGACTAAGATATTACTAACAAAAAATTACTCATACTTTCAAAAGAAAATTTACTTGATTCTAAAAAATTACTGAATCCAAGTGGCAATAAACACTAAATTCTCCAACTCCTTAACACACTAAATTGTCCAACTCCTTGACACAATAAATGAAAATTGAGATATTACTAACAAAAAATTACTGATACTTTCAAAAGAAAATTACTGATTCTAAAAAATTACTAAATCTATGTGACAATAAATACTAAATTCTTCAACTCCTTGACACGATAAATTCTCCAATCCCTTGACATACTAAATTGTTCAACTCCTTTGCACACAAAATTCAACAAATGCATTACATACTAAATTCTACAAATGCTTAGCATACTAAATTCTACAAATGCATTGCACACTAAATTCTCTAACTTCTATGCACACTAAATTTTTCAACTCCTTGACACAATAAATAAACACTAAAAAATAATAACAATGAATTGCTGACACTGTTCAAAAGAAATTACATGTTCTATAAAATTACTAACATAGAATTACTGACACTATTTAAAAAAATTACTGATTCTATAAAATTACTTACAAAAAATTACTGACACTTTGCATACTAAATTCTACAAATATTTGGCACACTAAATTCTGTAATTGCTTGGCATACTAAATTTTACAACTGCTTGGCACACTAAATTCTACAAATGTTTAGCACATTAAATTCTACAAATGCTTTGCACACTAAATGTTCCGATGAGCCGCTAAATTCTATCATCAAAGGAGAAGATGTTGGATTCTAAGGGCCCAAATCATGTGGCAATAAACACTAATTTCTACAAATGCTTGGCACTCTAAATTCTATAAATGTTTGACACACTAAATTCTACAAATGCTTGTCACACTAAATACTCCAACTGCTTGGCACACTAAATTCTACAAATGTCTGGCACACTAAATTCTATAAATGTTTTACACACTAAATTCTACAAATGATTGGCACACTAAATTCTCCGCTAAGCCATCAATTTCTATCATCAGAGTAGAAGATGTTAGATTCTAAGAGCCCAAACCATATGACAATAAACACTAAATTCTACTAATACTTGACACACAAATTCTCCAACTGCTTAGCACATGAAATTCTATAAATGCTTGACACACTAAATTTTTCAACTGCTTGACACTCTAAATTCTACAAATGCTTGACACACTAAATTCTACAAATGTTTGATAGAGTAAATTCTCGATTTTACTGCATATTTCTATCAACGAAGGAGAATATCTTGAATTCTAAGGACCCAAACCAGCCGTGTGGCAATAAACACTAAATTCTACAACTCTTACACACTAAATTCTCCAACTCTTTTGCACGATAAATGAACACTAAAAAATTACTGACAATTTTCAAAAGAAATTAATGATTCCATAAAAATTACGAAACCTATACAATTACTGATTGTAGTGTTACAATGACAAGAGTTACTGACCGTTATACAAGAAATTACTGACATTACTGATACATAATTGAAATGAGTAACAGAATGACTTCACTCCATAATTTGTTAATCCAGAATCCATTTACGTAAGTACACATGAAACACAATCATTTCAGACTATTGTATCAAGTAATTGACCTACATGGAAAGATAGAACGTGCCATATCGATTACACAAGTGACATGAATAGAAGAAAGAAAAGAGGTCATGGCTCCTGAATCGGTGGTGAAAAGATCTCAATCTTCGGAGGAATCTTCTTGTGTTCTTCATTGACCCGATGGAACATCATGTAGTGCAACAGCCTTGCCCTGTACTCACTCCCCCTAGTCTACACATAATAAGACATCAACAACATAAGAAAAAGAAGAAAAATATTACTGGTATACTTCATTAATGCAAAACAAAATTACTAAACATAGGAGTCAAACAGCATGCACATGGAAACATTCATGAATGATGATAATCTATAAATGTAAGCATCAAAACCCTGTAAATGTTGGGTGCCAATAAACTAATAAGTTACTGCAAGCTAAATACATACGTTGATTACAATAAGATTTTAAAAACTACTGAAGATGTTCAAAGTGAAATTATTGAAAAGAAATAGATATTTAGTCTTTTACAGTATGCCAATAATTTTATTGAAGGTTTGATGCTGTTCAAAAATAGAGAGCAGACAATAGGGGCTATTAAACAAATTCAGGAGTCATTTGACAGCAAGTCTGAATTAAAAAAATGATAGAATTGTATGTCAACAAAAATGCAGGAGAATTACTGAATAATTAAACTACTAAAGCTCACAAAAATTACTGAATATGGTAGCAAGTGAGAAATATTGTATACTTAAACTATTGAAGATTACAAAATTACTGAGTAAGTTAGGAGGAAAATTACTTATAAACTATTGAGGCATGCAAAATTACTAAGTAAGGCAGAATGACAATTAAAGAATAGTTACAAACTGTTGAGGCTTCCGAAATTACTGAGTTTAAGTAGCAGTAGAATTGCTGAATAATAAACTATTGAGGAAATAGCATGGAGTTTAGGACTCATGGCATGTCATCTTAAGAAATAGCAAAGTCACAAATGAATGGCTATGCATGTCGATATCAGTAAGATCACACTGAGATTAAGTAGTGCTCCCACAGTTGCATTAAGTCTGAGGTGATGGCAAATAAACTGATGCAACAATTGTATTAAGTCTGAAAAACAATGGTGTGGCAGCCATGGATCTACAAGCATCAGAGGTGAGGCAGATTGACGGTTACTAGTGTTGCAAAGCACCCAATCCAGAAATAAAAAATGGTACATCCCCTCACCCTTGAATGGAACAAACATACAAAATAATTAATTCAAGTGAACTTGCCGAGGGCAACAAAAAAGAATTACCTAGCAGTGCATAAATCTTTCAGTTCAGCTCTAGAGATACAATACAGGTTTGCTATCTTTGCACTTCTACAACTACGAGAATTCAAATTGTCATAATCATAGGTCAACCATCTACATACCACATGCAAAATCAGAGATGGAGACTGCACTGAAATGTTGCATCTAAAATTTATCACAGCACATCCAGGAATCAAACTGCAATCTCAGCCCAGGAACACCATCTCCGTAATCACAGGGAAAGGGGTATGGCACAAGACTAACTTGGGGATTGCAGGTAACAACCTTATTCAGTAGATCAGTTAACTCTGAAAGCACAAGATCACATTCTCACAGGTCAGGTGAATGGAGTAATTATCAGATGAAATTGGAGTTTGCTGACTGAATTTTTGTATCAACCTTTAACATATAATTACTGACACAGAAGTTATGATTGACAAAGAAATAGTAAAGGAAATATACATAATTACTGAAAGAAAGGTAAAAATCTTTTAGTATAGTTTTTTATTGGCAATAGACAATTAATGGCATGTTAAAAGATGACTGCAAATTCATAGAGCATAATGACATTGTAGCCGATGCGGCCTACAACATCAGCAACTGCGATACTAAACCCATGCACAACACAATGATGGCAGTTACAGCAGAACAAACGAAGCAGCCAACTATGAATGAGGCCTCTGCAGACTCTGAATTTTCAGTGCTCACCTTATCCATGAGTTAGACTAGTCTACTATGTCTGCTCCAGTGCTCCTTACTAGGAGGTACCTCCACAATTTCACTGCATCAGAAGCCAAAATGGAATAGAATTGTCGGTTATGAATTAAATGGAGAAATCACACTGAAAAATGACCCGTGTGGCCTGGCTAATATATACCTAGATGTAACTATCATGGACTGCCTGAATTGAAGCACCAAATCCTAACATCCGCTCGGATGGAACCCTGAATCATCAAATCCGCACAAAATCGAATCCCAAAATTCACATCACTAAGTGCTTCTCGGTCAATTCATGAATCCAAAAGGAGAGGCACTAAATTCCATGTCACTGGATGGGAGAGAAATCGAAATCAGATGAGATGCGAAGCTTACCATGGGAAAGCTATTAAGGAATTCCGAAGCGGATGGGAGAAACGGAACCACTGGGGAGCTGAGGTCCCGTGGCCTTTGAACCAGTTGCGCGCCTCCGTTCCGCTTGCAGCCGCGTATCGATGAGGGCTAGAAGGCAGTCGATGAGGTCGCCGCCGATGTCGAGGTCGTTGCTGAGGTCGCCGCGGCCGTGTTAGGGTCTGCGCACCGCCATGGCTTAGGAGACTCCGCGCCCCAAAGCTTCGCCATCGCCGGAATCGTACGGGAACCCGCCATCGGAGCCGCCGCGTGTGGGTGAAGAGCAGGAGAGGGTTAGGGTTAGGGTTACACAAACCCTAGCGCCGCTGCGGGTCGACACCGCTGCAAAAGTCGAAGTGCGGGGTAGTCCTTGTCGCCGACCCGCGCCTCCGCTCGCCTCCCGCGTCGACTCGCCGGCCCGCGCCTCCGATCGCCACCCGCACCATCTCACTGGCCTGCGCCTCCGCTCCGGAGTCGAGCTTATATATATATACGAATAATGTCGATGAATATTGTTTTGATGTATTGGAACGTTCTTTCTTATTTTTTGATGCTTTGCGATTGTCGTGGCATATATGTGATAAATATTTTGTGTTGCTTCGTATATGTAATAAATTTTTTAAGAATTAACAAGAAAAGACAAAAGAATATCATTATGAAAGAAAGACAATGTCAATTGAAGGGTGTTGTATATGACACCTGGTGTCCTTACTACAGGAAGATGGAAGCTACGTATGCTAAATAAACAGGAAGAGAGTACCGCTCGTTCTACTATAAAAGGAGGACCTAGACTTCAGAAGGGAGACACGAATCACGCATCGTCCAGCGTTTTGAGCTCACTCCTCAAGAGCGTCTTCCACCTCCACCACTAAGTAGCAATATTAGTAGTCCACTTGTAAAATAGAAAACGTGAGTCCACTGTAAGATATCATCTCCAAGGTAATCCTTCTTTATGTGTTTAAGTGTTTGAGGGTTCCCGAAAGGGAAAACCATATATAAGCTATATTTGTAGAAATGAAGTAATGTCGTCTTTGAAAATCCCTTGATATGATCCAGTTCTTGCATCTGAATTAAGTTTTTATGCTAGGGACCCTATAGGAGAAACCTCTACGGCGTAGTCCTCGGTTTAGCCTAGTTAAGGCGTTAGAGAGGACCCTGTGTTGCTGCAGAGAAGTGTTCCCTTCGGGTGGAACTGTCTGGAGAGACGATAAAAACTTCCTGCATATGTTTGTGACTGGCTTATATAGGAAAAGACTTCGTTACTTCTAAAACAAATTAGCGATAAGTATGGTGAGTACCAAGTAGGATTTTTACAACTGAGAACTTATACCGCCCGACAGTCTGTTTGGCCTCGCCAGCCGAAAGAATAATCCTAAAAAAAGAAGATTAAGACCAACCATAATTAATACTCAAAGTTAACTAATATATTTGAAGTGCTCAGAATAGTTTCAAAGCACTAAGTAAGTACACACTCCACCTAGATAGTGGAATAACACTGTAGAAATTCAGAATTTGAATAGTGTCCTGAATATTAATAAGTAACCATAGCTATTGTTCTAGCATTTATATATTTGTGAATAGTGGTATATATATATATATATATATATATATATATATATATATATATATATAACTTGTTCAAGTTCACATTCAAGAGAGCCTATTTTTGGTTCAGACAGAGAACGATGGAACTTCCGTCACCTAATGACGGAACTTCCGTCGTCCCTTCTCTCTAGATCCTGAGACTGACGGAAGTTTTGAGAAAACTTCTGTCGTTTCCAAGTCGTTCTGTTTGCCCAAACTCGAAAGCGACGTAACTTCCATTACCTAATGACAGAACTATCGTCACTCCCAAGTTAAAAGGCTCGGCGACCTCTTATTCCCTAAGTCAGTCGACCACTTCTTCTATTCTTCTCTCTCTCCTCTCCACGAACCCTAAGCGGCGATTCATGGTGATTTGGCGATTCAACCGATGACTTCCTTCGAGTTGGTGGTGATTTGACTCCTCCTTCACGGAAGTTCCGGAATTTTTCTTTGATTTATTCTGGTTTTTGACCTAAGTATGAGATTTGACCTAGAATTCTTGCTTTGGATCAAAATTTTGAACTGTCTTTGTTTCCATTGGCTAGATAGGTTCCTTTGCACCTAGTCTATCAATTCCAAGAGACATTTGTGTTGTTGTGGTAGGATTTAGGAGTTTAGTTGAATTTGGTGCAAACTACAAATGAAGGAAGTTCTGTCAAAACTTCTGTCATGACGGAAGTTCCATGATAACCTCACAGATGTTCCGTCGTCTGTAGTTCAGTGCACTGATTTTTTACTGTTTCTTAACTCTTGCTTTGACTCATACCTATTTCCTTGAACTATCTCATTATAACTGGCAGTTGAAGATGGTTAGAATCAAGTATGCATCCAATGCACTTGCGGAGTCGAGCGATGATGATAAAATTCACTCCTCCCCTTCAAGTGAAGGACTTGTGCCTGCTTCAAAGAGGAGAAAGGCATTGGCTTCAAGGAAGCGAGGACAAGGCACCAGTGCAGATGCTCAAACAGTGAATGTTTAGCAAGGAGGATCACTCCCTCCTAGGAGAGCTAAAGACAAGGGCAAGGGGCTGGCTAAGGAGAAAAGCTCTTGACCACGCAAATGAGCAAAGAAATGATACCGTGGATATTGTGAAGGACCTTCGTGTCAGTGCCCCTGTTTATCCAGATAATTATGTGTTCAAGATTACAAGAAGGGCCTTGATGCTCTCATTGAGGAAAGTGGTCGAGCAAGAAGCTAGTGACTACCGGTTCTACACATGGTTCCAATAAGATTACTACATGTCGATGTTCATTGAAAAGAACCGAAAGAATAGATTGGCAACCCATCAATGCATTGATTAAACATATATGGAATCCAAGGACAACTTGATCTTTAAGGAGATCATCCAAGTCTGAAAAGATAGAGGTGTCTATGACCTCATGGGTTTCAACTATGACTGGATTGACGAGGTCATATGCCAATTTTACTCTACTCTGCACATTGAGCCAAGGGACACTATTCATTAGAGAACACAAGGTGTGGAGTATGCTATCTCTCCAACTCGCTTTGCAAGCTATTTCTTTCAAGGGAGTGCATATCGTGACAGGGAGATCATTTCTAATGAGCCTATGATGAAAGAAAGGGACATGACATTTATGTATTATGAGCAAAGTCCCAATGTGTTTGACTCAACAAATGGACTTCACAACTTCTACTTTACACTCAACCGAATGCTCAGAGTCACCATTGCACCCAAGGGTGGGTATGCTACTGCTATTGTTAAGAGCTCAAGAAACATTCTTGCAAGATTTTATCCTGGAGCAACCTCCTTTTGTGTCATGGACTTCATAACTAGTGACATTCACATGTCATCTATTGACACTAGGAGGGTTCTTCCCTATGCACCCTACCTCATGAGGATGATTCAGTCAGTGACTGGCATTGTCTTTGAAAAGGAATGTCAACATCTTCCATTGAGGCCAAGAGTGCAACATGAGCTTCGTCTAGTTTTTCCAACACCAGCTGGGGTATCTTCTACCAAGCGAGCGGGTCTTGCTCGAGCCCATGCTGAGAAGGCAGCAGAAGAGCAGCAGCAGAAGCAAGGACCTCCACCTCTTCAGCTCAACCTCCTCCAGAAGATCTTCGTCAGCTATCCTCTCCCATAGTCTCCTTCTTCAAAAACATTTTCAATGCTTGTTGCTTCAATGCCATGGAGAATTGGGAGAACAAAAGAAGAATGAAGAAGCTCACTAGAAGGATCAAGAATGAACAAAGGGCTCAAGGACGTGAAGTGTCTGCGGATGGCTTCGAGTGTGAGAGTGATAGTGAGCCACCGGTCTTTCCTAACCCCTTTGTAGCTTATGAAGCTTCAGCTGGACCGTCCTCGGCTCCTCCTCATGTGAATGACGAAAGTGAAGAAGATGAGAGCACCGAGGACAATGATGAGTGATTCCTTCTTTCTTAGCTTAACTCTCTCTCTCTCTCTCTCTCTCTCTCTCCCTTTTATTCTTTTTGGTGCTTTGATGCCAAAGGGGGAGAGAAGAGCGATGAAAAAGGATGTGAAAGGATGTGATGTGTTTTTCATTCTATCTATCTATTATAATAGGCCAGCAGTGAACCTATGAACAAGTTTATTAGTTATGTGCTTGAAAACAATTTGTGAACCCTATAGTAATATGACTATGTCTTGCTTTATGATATTTTGTGGTGCTTGTTTAATGCCTTGAGTTGATGATTATGTTAAGTGTGCTCTTGTTTTCCTTTTATTATCACTAATTGCACACATGTACTTTTAGGCACCCCACTTGTTGTAAAATATAAGAGGAGCTCTTTCACATGTTTTTGTGATTCATGCATATCTTTAGGAGGAGCTCCGTTATATTTTGTTTGTTGTCTCTTTTGATTATCTCATTATATCCTTTTTAATCTATTATCATCAATCACCAAAAAGGAGGAGACTGAAGGTGCATCTAGGATCTCCTAGTGGTTTTCGATGAACGATGACATCAGATTGAAAAATTTGCTAACTTGTATATGAAGCAAATATGCAGATTATCAAAAGAATATCCAAACCCACATTATGAGATAGTTCATCCCTCTACAAAAAGAAGAAAAGAGAAAATACTCAAATGCTTCAATATTTAGAATTTTTACTAATTTATTGAGTCATAGGCATGCCGAACTATTAAGAGGGTGAAAGGACCGAGTGACTGAGAGGGGGGGGGGTTGAATCGGGAACTCACACTATGTACCAAATTCGCCAATTCCTAAAACCTACCACTCAAAATAACTCCTACATAATTCTAGTGATGATCATTCTAGCAAGATAATGAACCTATGAAAGGAATAACAACCTAAGCATACTAGTAGATCACACAAGGCAATACAACTCCTATGCAAGCTAGTGATAAAGACACGCGGAAGCACACAATAAGCTAGCAAAGGAGCCTACTCATGCAAAGCTACTAGATCATCAAGAACAAGGTAAGCACAGAAGCATGAGTAGCACTATACATACTAGGGTGATCGATCAAGCCAAAGCAACTCCTATATATGCTAGTGATCAAGTGAAATCTAAGTACAACTAACAAGTAGAGAAGCCTATTCATGCAAGTCTACAAGTAATCAACTAGAGCATGGTAAGCATACAAGCATGAATAGCACGGTATGTAAATGCGCAAAGTAATTCATCAAAGTAAGGAGTAGAGTAAGAGATGGCTCATAATTTTTTTTCCCAGGTCTCGGAAGGATGGCGCCTTCCCCTACTCCTCGTTGGACCACTCCCGCCGAAATCCCGGTCCCTCCCGCCACCAATGTGGGGTTCTCACCCATGAGCCCGCAATCACTCCTGGAGTGAAGACACGGTGCGCGTCACCGCTGCTACCAAGGCACAAGCTCACCTCCCTCGAGAACTTGCCGGACTCCCCGAGCCGACACGGGTGCTCACTAGCGATGCTACTTTCACCGACGGGTTCAAACTGTGTATAAACATGTGACGGCCTTCACAACCGATCACGATAGGCTCGATCACCGACACCTAACCGGTCTAGGTCTCACCATAGACCAAGAGTAACAACCTAGATCACACCCTCAAGGACACCTAGCCTTAGATGTGCAAGATCACTCCTTGTTACTCTCACTAGCACTCTCAAGATATGCAATATCTCCTCCTAGTGCTTTCCTCTTTTCCTCTTGGCTCTCACCAAATGCTCCAAGCAATTCCACTGGCCAAGAGTGGTCACCAAGACCCCAACAACGAAGTTATATAGGCTTCCAACCTCAAACTAGCCGTTGCTCCACGAGATCAGCTTCCTGGGCATACTGACCGGACAGTCCGGTCACTGCAGTCTTTAGCTCCAACGGCTCTGCCCCTCTGCTGACTCCTACAGACCGGACCGTCCGGTCAGCTGACCAGACAGTACGGTCAGACTTTCTCTCTCCATTCTAGAGAGCTCCCAATTTACGTCATCTCTGTCTCGGCGTGTCTTCATACAGACCGGACCGTCTGGTCTACTGACCAGACCATCCGGTCACTATTAATCCTTACGCAGACAAATTACTTACAAATTGCTCTCTGTCCACTTAGTGACCGTACAGTCTAGTCTCCACTGGCCCCTTTGTCCGGTCACTTCATCCAGAAGCTGAAACTCCTCGTCCTCGCTTGACTTTGTTTTTGGCTTGTCCGAACAGCTCCTTGGCTTCTCCACTGTCACTTAGTGCCTGTGATTTCACCGAGCAACCTTGCACATCACCAACTAGACATGACCTAAGAGAAATGACCTAGACCCCCTTGATAGTCCGGTTTTTTCCTATAGACTCAAAGCCCTAACAACTAGACAAGTGTTCCCAACACTTGCTCCATAGCTTGTCCTTAGCTTTGATCCATCTGTATCAACCCTTGGACTGCATCAAGCTCACAAGTCTCCATGCTTACGGTCATTGTCATCCATCGCCAAGACCGTCGTCAATAATCATCATAGAGTAGAAAAGGTTTTCTACACGAATAACACTCGTGTAGACATTAGTCATATTTTATATTTGTCATTTCTCACCAAAACATTCATACCTTGGGGTGACCTCAATGGTCTTGATTCTTACAGAGGGGTAAACAAATCTTGCTTGCAAGGAATTCATGTGCTCAAGCCAACCCAAAAGCTTTGAGAGAAAATTAGCCACAAAAAGTCTAAAAAGAACCAACTCATTCTGAGCCAAACATGGAACCACGGAAGTTCTGTGAGTAATTCACGGAAGTTCCGTCAGTGCCAATTCCATGGGTTGTTGCAACCTGAGAGCTACGAAAGTTCCGTGATGCATATCATGGAAGTTTCATCACTCCTTGACTCAGTTAAAAATCATCCCGCACAACGGCTCTTTTTGAACTCACAGAAGTTCCGTGGGTAACCACGGAAGTTCCGTCAGACCCATAATACACTCCAACAGCTAGTTTTTTGAGTTGCTCTATAAATAGCTCACCCTTCTCCCCGTGGGAGGGGTTGGACACTTTGGCATTTCACTCATTCAGCTAGAGCTCTCCCCTCTCACTTATACATTTGTTCTTGAGATTCCAAGCACTTGTGAGAGAGATCTAACCATCAAAAGCTTCGTTCCATCCATTCAAAAGCTTTAGCACATCTTTCCCTATACTACAAGATTTGATTTGCTTGTTACTTTTGGAGACTTGGTCTCCTAGACGGCTAGGTGTCGCCCTTGAGCTCCTAAGTTGTTGTGGTGAGACGGGGATACTTGTGAAGGTGTGATTCGCCTCTGGTAGAAAAGAATCAAGTGAAGGAAAGAATCCAAGCTCGATCTTCGTGATTGCTTGGTGCGGAAAAGGGTTGAGATAGACCCGGCTACTTTGTGTGGCTCCTCAATGAGGACGTAGGAACTACTTAATATGATTGTCGAACCTCGGGTTAAATCTTTGTGTCTGTCTTTACTTTCCCATACTTATCATTGAGCTTGTGTATTTCCTTTATATATCGTGCTCAATCTACTTATGTATTGTATTGCTAGCTATTTATTGTAGGAACTGAGCCATTCATTGTGTTAGCTTCACTTCTATCCAAGTATTGTATCTCTTCCCTGTTAAATTCCACATTTCCTTTAGCACTTAATTTTATATTAGTGGAACTATTATGGGAGAGAACTTCCGTGACCATGGAAGTTCCGTCAGTCTCTATTTGACAAGTTTCAAGTGCATATTTTCAGGATTATTTTTAGATTGCCTATTCACCTCCCCCCTTCCCTCTAGGCAACTTTCAATACTATAACACTCTGCGTCCAAAGTCCGCTTACCGCTCTAGCCCACCGATGGGACGGGCATCACACATAGCTCCTCTCTTACGCTTTTTCCTCACTTCATGTAAAAGAGTTAACCTAAAGGTACTATGGTTGAAACAACGAGGGTTATATGCTCATCCTCACCCATCTAAACTTCCAATGTGAAACTAAGCCTACAACTTCACTTCTAAGTCCCTTGGATGAAAACTACTACTACAAGTTACTAACAAGCTGGGATGTTACACATACCCTGATTCATTTGTAGTGTATAGTCAAGCATGATGGGACCCATGTCTGCCCTTTCTCCCTTCTCCCATCAAGCATGGCAGCAGAATGGATAAATAATAAAATCTAAACTATGAGTTCTATGATTCTTTTTTGTTGGTACATAAATGATAGATCATGGAGGAGTTATTTTTTAGGGCCATCTTTGATCTTGACATGAAAAATATAGATTATAACCAACGGGAATAGACATATTTTCCTATTGATTTTTAGTAAAAATGAAAATATGCAAAAACTTAGCATGGCTAAATTTTCTTGAAAGTTAGCGGTTTATAACCGTCGTTAAGAATAATTTCTGATGGCCGATCCATAGGCAAATTTATTTTGTGTTGCATGATGTTTTGTCAATAAGGTTTATCTCCTTTTGTGTTTTGTTCTCTAACAGCTTCCAATATTTAGGAATACTCCTTTTTCGAGTAGTGTCACATCAATAAAAAAATGGGGCAATAGCATTTAAACCATAGTTTTGAAATCTAATTGTGATCTAAATGCCGATTTTCAATTTTTGCGTTTTTACCACAACTTTTTCGCTACTGCGGCATACGTTGTGGCGCCAGACTCAACGAAGTCAGTCGTGGTGCTGCCAGTGGCGGAGATGTCACTGCCGTTGATGCGGTCATGCCTGGACTTCATCGTGAGCAACATTCCAATGAGATCCCGGTGCCATGTTGCATCCACATGAAGATATGTCGATTTCGAGTTGATGAAATATTTTTGCACTATAGGGGGGCAAAACGGACAAAGTCATCGTAACCGTAACTAGTACCAAATCATGTTTGTGTAAAAAGAAAATAATCAGAGTCTTGTGCGAGTGTTATTAGCTTCCGTCTTGTGCCGTCCATGGAAACCAACTTCAAAACAAACACATGTCAACACTGAATCAACACCAAAGTAAATCAACAATAATGCCGATCTCACCTAAATTATTAAGAAGTAGAGATCTAAGATTGCAATCAAGTTTGAGATTTTCTTGTGCGGAGTTATGTCTACACAACCATCAAACACTAAATGGTAGGAGTATATAAATATGCCTCGTCTTGTTCACTACCATTTTTGTTGTTATTTTTATTAAATTTCACAATAGCCTAGGGAAAAATATGAAACATACTAATTCAATGATTGTTATAGTTTCATCAAAGAAGTTTTTTATAAAGTGTTAAAAATATATTATTATAATAAAAATATGGGTTTATCATGAGGCGTGACAAACCTTATTGATTGGACATGCCAATGTGGACCGTCACCTCAACTCACAGAAAAAAAAATTGAACTCAAAACCAAACTTCAGGGACTAAATTGTCATTTTAAAGTTTGAGAAAGAAATTGAGCTTCCGGCTAAAATGGAGGACACAATTAGTTATTTTGTTAGATACCTACGTCAAGCCAAACTAATGCGAATACATCTATGTTTCTTAGGGTGTTATTTATTTATCTTTACCTATCACTACAATGAAAAAAGATACTTTTTTCGAGAATAAATGCTCTAACATCAGTAATAATAACGACAAATAGCACCTACTATGCTCTACTATAAAACAAACTTCGTACCATCGAAATTATTCATGTTATAAATGAATACCGTCATACTGTGATGTTTTGCATCCAGTTTTAGATGGACATGCATAAATCAATAAGCGCAACAAACACGCACACAAATTTTTGAAGTAGGTATCATCTAGATATCAATGCGCCAAATCTTCACGATCCTAACCCTGTTAAGAGTTCTAGCCTCATCATTCTAACTCCGTCAAAACTAACCCCGGTGATCTCGTCTATAAAATGTTCGAAAGACCTCTCTATATTCCGCACTAGAATAAAACCTTCCTCCATCACCCACATCTTTCCCCAAATTCAGCAACCTCCATGTCCTACCAGGTCCCGAGCAAACCCTAGGTCTAGGAGAGGCAGGCTGACACCCTATCCGGCTATCCTCATCTGGATTCACACACCACCGTAGCACCGCCTCCAGCCCGGCCTACACCGAGCCGAAGTCGAGAGCACAACTTGCGGGGCCCATCTGCCAGCGACGCATCGGTCCTCCGTCTGGGCCCGGGTGCACGGCACGTGAGATGAGGTCGTTACCCCGGTAAGTAAAACCAAGAGCAGCGAGGTCTTCTTTTCCGCGGAAGCGTCGTCCCTCCCCCTACCAAATCTCGCCCATGGTTTCCTCCTCGTCCTCCCCAGAGGAGGGCGGCGCCTTGCGCCCCGGCGAGAAGCGGAGAATGCGCAGCGCCACGGCCTCGCCAGAGCCCGGTCTCAGGGCTTCGCAGGTACGGTTACCTGCAGACATGCAGATCAGGCCTTTTTGCTCACATCACGGATTCCGTTCTTGCGCTTTTTCATTATAGCGTCATTTAATTGTAAGTTTCAGCGTAAGAACTGTTGGTTGTGGGAGGCTATGCAAGTCTAGGACCGTTACTTGTGCGGGTTAGGGAGCAGTATTATCCCTGTGCCGTTTCAGATTGATGAGATACAATTCTGCTGCTGTTCTATGCATGCACCTATGTTGTTATTTTCATTGCTTGAAACCATATTGGAAAAAACTCTTTTTTGTTTGTGTTGTGATCAAATTGGTAAGACAATGTTAGCCGATTGGAGATCGAGAGCTGTGAGATGCAGATTTGTGTTGGGAATATGTTTGATGTGTGCTGGGTATAGGGAGCTGAGATTGGGATGGGATGTAGTTTAGATGGATTTGCTATTGTTTTATGAAGGGGAAAAATTGTGCATGTCAGTCAATAGCTAGGGCTCTGTTGCCCTAATCCGATGTACATAGAGCGGTTTGCATAAATTCGTGAGTAGTTATTGATTGTATCATGTTCTAGATTTGGGACAAAAGGTGGAATTTTCTCCACTAGTGCTCGTGTTGTTTTCCAAAAAAATTGTGGCAGAAACATATTGCTGATCCAGATGCTCTGACTAAATCACATAGATTTGTTGGTTCTCTATTGGACATTCCCCCTTTCACTTGAATTTATAAATCTGTGAATTAATTTTGATAGAAATAGATGTTAACATCTAATAACATGTTATACTAGGTCAAGATCACCAGTTCTTAACTGATGAATTTATGAACTCGACCGTAGATTGGCATGCAAATCTTTGAACACAATAATGGATGGCAACAGCTAAATTATTTAGTTTCTGTTGTCCTATTTTGAAGCACTATTTTCTACATCTATTTGAGATAGAAAGTTCTGCATGCTTTCCAAACAAAGTGGATACTCAGCTGACACCAAATAACAACCTTTTATTTATTCCAGGATCTCTGCTCATCAAGAAGCTCCAAGGAAGATTTAGATGGAGCCTCAAATGTAAGACAGAAGTTTTAAATTGAATACCTTAAGCTGTCATTTCCTGTTCTCAACATTTGTATGATTATTAGGTGCCTAATTTCTTCTACTTTCTTACTCCAATTTTTTTGATAGGCACGCGGACAGTGGCTCCCTTCTGAATCACAGAGACCTGAAATTGATGATGCTCCCATTTTCACTCCAACTGAAGAGGTTTGTAGATAACATTTCTTCACAAATCTATGCATCATGATTTGCACTTTGAGACAATATTCTTATTCTTTTCAGTGATGTCTTCGAATTTTCCTGATCAGAATTTTAAAATTGGCAAACCAAATATTAAACATATTAAGCTATAACGTTTTTTATTGTTCCAAGTACTATGTTAGTATGTTTTTTTAATTTCTAGTAAAACATGTTATAGTAGTGTTCACATATGAACTTTTTGAAGGTTATAACATCTAATAACAAAGAATCAATGGAGGGTTTAGTGCGTTAATACCAATAAATTAATCAAATAATATCATTTCTTTTCAGGAGTTCAAGGATGCAATTAGGTACATTGCTAGCATTCGTCCACAAGCAGAGAAATATGGAATTTGCCGTATTATTCCACCATCTTCTTGGAAACCTCCTTGTTCTCTGAAGGAGAAGAGTTTCTGGGAGTGTACAGAGTTCAATACACGAGTTCAACAAGTTGACAAGCTTCAAAATAGGGAGCCCCCAAAGAAAAGAACACAACCTCGAGTTCAGAGGAAAAGAAAGAGGAGAAAGAGATTGAGGTTTGGGATGACTCACAGACGTTCTAGTGCGAGCACTGATTCTGCGGACTCCGAAGAGAAGTTTGGCTTTCAATCGGGGTCTGATTTCACACTGGACGAGTTCAAGAAATATGCAGATGAGTTCAAGCAGGAGTATTTCGGAATGAAAAGAAGTGATGAAATTTCTCTTTTTGAAATTAAAAAGCGCAAAAAATTATGGGCACCATCTGTTGAGGAAATTGAGGGAGAATATTGGCGCATAGTTGTATGCCCTACTGAAGAAGTTGAGGTACATAGTTGTTTATACGTAGATTATCTAATGTAATTTTCCCTTTTTACTGACAGACATCAACTTACCTTTGCTTAGGTGGATTATGGTGCTGATTTGGATACTGCTACATTTAGCAGTGGATTTGCTAAATTGCCTTCTTCAGATGATAAGCAAGATCCATATAGTGGGTCTTGTTGGAACTTGAATAACCTTCCACGGTTACCTGGCTCTGTTATCTCTTTTGAGAAAGAGGATATATCTGGTGTTGTAGTCCCATGGCTTTATGTAGGGATGTGCTTCTCTTCGTTTTGTTGGGTAAGATTTGTTGCTATCCTACTCATGAAATTTAGATTCCTTCTTCATTTTCAAAATTCTATTGCTGTTGGTGTAATTCTATCTAGTCAATGTTCTTTGATATGATGGTGTAATTGATTTACACCATCTTTATTCTTGGATCACATTCTTATATTTTTGTTACTTTGCTGCAGCATGTCGAAGATCATTTCCTTTATTCTCTGAATTACATGCATTTTGGTGAACCGAAAGTTTGGTATGGTGTTCCTGGTGCTGAAGCAGTGAAGTTGGAAGAATCTATGAGAAAGAACTTGCCAAAATTGTTTGAAGAACAACCGGATCTGCTTCATGAGCTGGTAACCATCTATATCTGTTATATGTGACAGCTGATCACTATGTGGTGATATACTGATTTCATAAGATGAGCCTGTTTGTGTCCTGTTGCAATATAATGTAATTGAACATATATCACATAACTATAATGTTATGTGACATTGAAGCTATTATGTCTTAAAATTCAAGCGAATACGTTATGCCTTCTGTTACGGAATGCCCTACTTTGTACCATTGCCTACTATTGATCCTAAAACTTTTAGGACCTCTTACTAGGTTGGAGGACAAATTAGTTTGTTAGAGATGTTTCAGTAGTTGCTGAGACACAAAGCACCAATATTTGTTTCTCATCCATTTTCTTACTGATGAATTTTCTTGGACCAGGTTACGCAGTTATCTCCATCTGTTTTAAAATCAGAAGGAGTTCCTGTTTACCGTGTTGTTCAGAATCCAGGTGAGTTCGTTCTGACACTACCGCGAGCATACCATTCTGGATTCAACTGTGGCTTCAACTGTGCGGAGGCAGTAAATGTTGCTCCTGTGGATTGGCTTCCTCATGGACAATGTGCTGTTGAGCTCTACAGAGAGCAGCGTCGCAAGACGTCAATATCACATGACAAGTTGTTATTAAAGACTGCAAAAGAAGCTGTCACACAGCTCTGGATGAATCTTTTCAGATGCAAGAGTAATGATGAGGAAAAATATAGATGGGTTGACATGTGTGGAAAGGATGGAGTTCTGACAAGGGCAATTAAGGTATTGGCTTGCTAACTTAGGAACTTATTATGTATATATATCTCAAAGAATTGACCTACTCATATTTTCTACCGCACTATTTCAGACAAGGGTTGCAATGGAAGATGTTGCACGGGAGGCAAATGCTCTTTTGAAAAGTAAAATGATGGACAAAGATTATGATTCAACTGACAGAGAGTGCTTTTCATGCTTTTATGATCTCCACTTGTCTGCTGTCAGCTGCCCATGTTCACCAAATCGCTTTGCTTGCTTGAATCATGCAAACCTTCTATGTTCATGCAAAATGGACAGAAAATTTTCACTTTTTCGGTACAGCATGGAGGAGCTTAATACTCTTGTAGCAGCTTTGGAAGGTGATCAGGCTGCTGTATCTCAGTGGGGTCAGGATGACCTAGGTTTATTCTGCCCATCTGGTTCTGTGCAGAAGAATGTAGACATGGGCAAAAGCACAGAATTTGCAGCATCGCTGACTGATGTTAATGTTGGCTCTGGCTTTGGTGGCAGTCAAGACTATGGCCATGGCCATGGGAAGCTTTCAGGACCCAACCGAGAGGAAGTAGTTCAGAATAATTGTGCGGATCTCAACATTGGAGATCCACCTAGTAGCACAGAAATAAAAAAAGAGTATGACAAAGATAAGATGGCTGTCGATGATGAGCCTCTACGCAAAATGGATAATCCATTTAGGACAACCTCTCAGTGCAGTTCCTCATTGTCCCTGAAATGTTCATCCAACTTATTATCTCCTTCAAGAATTCAAACTAGAAAGCCTGACCTAGATTCCCACACCAATAAGAAACTATTTGGTGTTGACATTGGAAATTTAGCAAAGCCTTCTAACATTCAGGCTAGTGTACTAGCAAAACCTGCTTCAGGACAATCTGATGTAGTGCCTGGGCCAATGTTCCGGGACTGGGTTGAGCCACTGGACTACGGAACAGTAATGATTGGCAAAAAATGGTTCAATGATGAAGCAATTTTTCCTAAAGGTAATAAAAATACAATTTAAATTTTGGATAATCACCCTTTAGAAATTATACAGATAAGAGTAATGTTGTCTTGCAGGATTCAGAAGTCGAGTGACATTTTACAATGTACAAGACCCAACAAGGGATTGTTGTTACATTTCAGAAGTACTGGATGCTGGACCTCTTGGACCATTGTTTAAGGTATAGCAGATTCTAAAAGGCATTTTTTTATGATGAAACTCTCTGGCTTCATAGGAATCACATATAGCTTCTGGATTAATTACAGGTTACGATGGAGCAGGTTCCTGAAGTCTCGTTTACGGACACTTCACCAGTGCTTTGTTGGGATAGTGTTAGAAACAGGGTGAATGAACAAATAAAAAAGCAACAAAGCATTGGGAAACCTGACACCCCTGATTTGTTGTCTCCTGATTTTGTAAACGGGATTGAAATGTTTGGGTTCTTGTCTCCACAAATCATTCAGGTATATTTTCATGAGATACTTTATTGTGTAAACTGATAACTGTTGCACCGGCAACTTTTTGGCAATGACCTCTAAATTATTATTCTTTAACAGGAAATCGAGGCTCTAGATCCCCATCACCATTGTATAGACTATTGGTTATCCAAGCCTTCACTTTCTGTAAATGAACTCCCTTCAGAATATGTGAAGTCAACTTCTGTTGAAGACTCCAACAATTCCCATATTAGGTTACTTGGTGTTGAGATCTCTAAGGAGCCTGAGCAATGTGGTGCCTGCACTAATTCTTGTGCAGATGAGATTGCACTTGTTAGGTTGTCGAAGAAAGCTAAACTTCCTGAAGGTCCGGAACAAATAGTAGTGAATAAAATATTCAGCAATGGATCGGATGGCAGCAGAAGAACATGCAGGGACTGCAGCCAATCTTCTGGTTGAGATGTAGAATAATGTAGATAATAGTGCCCTGAATAGATAAGATATTCTCAGGTAACATGTCTTAGAATGCTTCTCTAGGAACCATTAGATTGATCCAGGGTCATCATTCTTAGAGAACCACACCTAGTGACCATCCTTCTAGATTTATATGTAACCAATTTATTCTTACTGACGGCAAGATGGTTCATCTGTTCTTCCGGATTAGCCGGTTTCATGGTAGCCAATGTAGAAGGTTAATCATTTGTTCAGCAAAATGTTGCATGTGTAAATCATTGGCTCTTGAAAATTGGAAAAGAAATGAAGAGGGAAGTTTCTTAAATGTCATGGTGTTCTAATTGTACCTTTTCCAGGTTTTATCTTTACTGTTTAATAATAAATCTGAGCTTTATTTTTGGAATAAAATAGCTCTTTTTGTTTTATTCTTCAGAACTCATAATTTCTGTGGAATACTGATTGCTGAAACACAACAATTAATTACTTGTAATAATGTTGGAGAATTTCCTTATGCTAAATTTGTAAGCTGGAGAATTTCCTTATGCTAAATTCTGTTGAAATTGTACACTCTCCTGTGAGGCCTGTTTTCCTTTCTTTTCTTGTAATAATGAAGAAAAATGTCAGAAACTTAGAACTCATTATTTAGCACCTTGCAAAAAATTTATGGTTGCGGGATAAAATATTTATGGTCATAGACAGGGTGCTAAATAGTTATTTAGCACTCTGTAGCTAGCTATAGAATTAGAAATTCTGTAGGCTCTAAACCACTATCGTGAGCGCTCCCACCGTCCCACCACATCCTGTTGCAGTTGTTACCGTAAAACTCGTCAGATACTTTCATAGTTGTGCATTTGGGTTCAATTTATTGTAACATATATAATAATTTTGTTTTAATGTTGATGCGCTATGGTCTGCAGTCCTCGAATCAATAGCACAGTTTCACATTTCCAAAATGGATTAATTTTAATCAGATGAAATTCATGATGCAAATGGCAAGTACACATGCAGAGCACCGTTTCAAGCTCTAAACAGGACATCGGAGAGAAAAAGATGATTCTAGCTACAGAATAGGAAATTCTGTAGCCGAACCCATTCTTAGGACACAGGTCGGTCATTCTGCTCCAGCCCGAACCAACCCGACACTTGTCCCCCTGCCCCGGATCTTGATCCGACCCGGACCCAGGTGCTCTCCGCCGCGCACGATCCCACGATGTCACCGGTTGGAGCGACTCGGGCGGCACCCCTGCGACCATTTGCCGTTCAACTTCCCTGTTTCGCATTATCGGTCGCCGCCACCGACGACGAATCCTATTGGCACCCCCGCAACCATTTGCCACTGCGCCATTCCGCATCGTCGATGGACTGTTCTCACCCATCACCGCCCATGAATCCTTGTCACGTGCTGGTTGGGTACTGTCTCGATCTAGCATTGAAGCACCACTTACCTCCGGTCGTCAATGTTGCATCGAAGCAAAATTCCCCCGATTGAGAGTATTTTTTATGATTTTCTTTAACTTTTTCTATGCAGATAGATTTGTGCTTGTTTCTACTGCCAGATCGATGATACGGTGACTAGGGCGGTTGACCCAGCAACCATAATCAGACGGTCGGGATGTGGCAACCATGGTCTAGGATTCTTCAGCGTGATTCCGAGGAGATGTGTATCCTGAGGCAGCGAATACAGGAGCACCATATCAGCCGGTAGTTTCAGAGGCTGATCACGCCACTATCATAGCAACACTTACAGGACGCCTGTGAGACTTCATCCGTAGCTCAGCTGAGAAGAGGCGTCAGATCATGGATGTGCTGAGGGGACAGGCAAAGCTTCAGAGAGAGCAGATGATGCTGATGACTACACTGATGACTCAGATGGCAGAGTTTACCAGATGACAGTCTAGCCAGTAGGCAGGAGTCCCTTCGCTTTCACAGTTTCAGTAGCTCCAGACACAGCCAGGGCCCTTCAGTGCCATGATGACAGTCCAGTCCAGTGGTTCTCAGGGGCATTACCGACAGGTGAGCAGGACAGCCTTTCTCGCTAGTTACACAGTTCTCCCCCGTGTCAGCTTTCTCAGTCTCTGCGTTGTTCACATCGCCAGCTCAGTCTACAGCTTCACAGATGGCAGTAACATCCTCCTCCCAGCAACAGCCACCAGTCAGGAGTCCGTTCTTAGATGTAGTACACACCACTCGAGCAGACCCACAAACAACCACAACTACCAGCTCACCTCTACCCTCTTCTGCTACATACTCTACGTTTGTTACAGCTCAGGTAGCAAACGATCTTGTCCGTGGAGGTTTCACTCAGGAGGACGTGGCTGATCCCACTCTTCTTCAGGCTTCAGCTGCACAGGAGACAACCATAGTCACACCAGCAGGGCAGGACAGAGAATCTGAGTCACCAGAGGACCTCACGTACTTTGAACAGCTCGACGCTCAGGAGACACAGGCTCATGTAGAGCAGCGGGATCCAGCACAGGAGCAGCCCAGAGCAGAGTCCGCAGAGGACGTCGCTGCACCACCATCTCCTTAGACCTCGAGCGCTCAGTAGTTTCTCATCTCTTTTTGATGCTTGTTGCCAAAGGGGGAGAAGACATAGAGATAGGAGAGTGTGATCTTATGACGATCGAGAGATAGTAGCTTGTATCTAGAGGTAGCATATGTGTACATTGATTTTGGGAGTTAGATACATTTGGATCTTATTGTGTAGGATTTATCATTGTTCGTGGATTTTGATGAGTCATAGTTTTTATTCGCTTGTGTTTGACTCGTCATGATCTCACTTGGTTTATTTATATACGTAGTGCTTTGTTTTTTATTATTTCTCTTGTATGTTTGTGTATGTATCCATGATGATGATTGCTTATTTTTAATTCCTCGCATGTTTCATGCTATCCTATTGCATATCATCATTCATGACCTGCTTACAAGATCTTTATGCTTTACTCAATATCCTCACATGACATGCATGCATTATCATCTAGAGTGTTCTTTGCTCTCTTTATCTTTTTAGCTCTTGATGATGCGTGATTGAGTAGGACCTTGTTTATTCTTTGCATATGCTATTGAGGTCCTCTTGAGTAGTGTAACTCTTTTAGCCTTGATGTTTCATAATAAGTAGTGGTTGTCACCAATCACCAAAAAGAGAGAGATTGTAAGCTTCATGATGATGATTAGATCCCTGAGGTATTAATATTTTGATGATTAATAACAACTATGAAATTGCGGGCTAATATCTACACGAGAGTTGTCTATGCAGATATCATCTTCATACTCTACTACAAATCCTATTGATGATGATGGTTGTCTTGGCGATGTATGACAATGAACACAAATATGGAGGCTTGATGAGCTTGATGAAGTCCAAGGGTTGATGGAGATGGATCAAGGCTAGGGACAAGCTATAGAGCAAGTGTTTGGAACACTTGTCTAGTTGTTAGGGCTTTGAGTCCATAGGAAAAACCGGACTATCAAGGGAGTCTAGGTCATGTCCCTTAGGTCATACTAGTCGGCGATATGTGCGGATGCTTAGTGAAATCACAGACACTAGGTGATAGTGGAGAAGTCAAGGAGTTGTTCGGAGAAGTCGGGAAATGAAGTCAAGTGAGGACGAGGAGTTTCAACTTCTAGACGCAGTGACCAGACAGAGGAGTCAGTGGAGACCGAATTGTATGATCACTGGGCGATGAGAGAGCAATTTGTGAGGAATCTATCAAGTCTGAAAACCCTAGAGACCGGACGGTACAGTCTACTGACCAGACTGTACGGTCAGGAGGGTTGAGGCTCGGGACATAGAGGAAGCTTTCGGGAGGTCTCTGGAATACACAAGATTCAGAAAGATCGGACAGTCCGGTCAGTACAGGGAAGTTGCCTGGATAGAGAAGGCAACGGTTCTGGTAACCGTTCTAGAGAGATTAGACGGTCCGGTCTGGCAGTGACCGGACAATCCGATTATTGGGGTCCAAAAAGGTGATTTCATCTTGCAACGGCTAGTTGGAGGTTGGAACCCTATATAACTTTATTGCTGTGGTCTTGGAGACCTCTCTTGGCCAGTGGAATAGCTTGAAGCATTTGATGAGAACCAAGAGAAAAATAGAAGAGCACTAAGAGAGGATATTTGATATCTTGAGAGTGCTAGTGAGAGTAACTTGAGCAAAGGATAAGGTGTCCTTAGGGTGTGATCTAGATTGTTACTCTTGGTCTGTGGTGAGATCTAGACCAGTTAGGTATCGGTGATCAAGCCTATCGTGATCGGTTGTAAACGCTGTCACATGTTTGTACCCGGTTTGAGCCTGCTAGTGAAAGGGGCATCACTAGTGAGCATCCATGTTGGCTTGGGGAGTCTAGCAAGTTCTCGAGGGAGGCGAGCTTATTCCTTTATGGTAGCGGTGACATAACCGTGTCTTCACTATGGGAGTGATTGCGAGCTCGTGTGCGAGAACTCCACTGGGTGGCGGGAGGGACCGGCACTCCGGCGGGAGTGGTCCAACGAGGAGTAGGGGAAGGCGCCATCCTTCCCAGACCTCAGGAAAAAAAATCATGAGCATTCCTTAATCCCTCTTTACTATTCTAAAATTGTGTGCTCTAGTAACTAGGTCAACTTATGACTTGCATAGGCTAGTGTGTTTAGCTTCTACATTTATATTCATTATGAACACTAGCATGTGTAGGGTCTTGGCCTACTATAATTGTTTAGTTTGTAATAATTGCTAGGATCTAAAGGTGTGAAATTGAAGTATTCAGATTTGTGGTCAGCTTACCGATTCACCCCCTCCCCCTCTCGATACACCTTCGGTCCTTATAATTACTCTCTTTGTTATTTCAAGTTTCTCTCTAGTTTTAGTGTAGTAAGGCTTAGAATAGAGTCTTTTTTTAGTTCTCAAGTCTTCATTGGAGTTGTTGTATGACTCTTGTATCTTTCTCCTTTTATAAGACTTTATTCTATCTAATATATTTAATCTTTCTATATAGTTAAGCTGGAGCCATGTGTTTCTTGTTTGATTATATGATCCATTCATGTATATGGTTATTATGCTTGCATGATAGTAATGTAGTTATACTATACTACATGTTAGACATAAGCCCTTACTATAGTCTCTATTTATATTATTATAATGATACATGACTAATATTTGACTTAGATCATTTCCACGTGCTTAGTGCTCACTTAAATATGATTACTCCTTTTCTTGTCCGTCGCTAAGGAATTAGGGGTATTGTTGTAGAGATATAAGCGTGATTCTTAGATAAAAAAATGTATTATTTATCGTGTAGCCCACGGATTGCTAAGGGTAGGTAGTAGGTGGTGACAACCCAATCCGTCCTTTGAAATCCCCCACGTTCGGCTATGTAATAGGCTCTTGGCTGGAATCGTACTATGGATACAGGGGAAAACCGGATGCGCAGGGTGTGATGAATCTGATTGTCTTACATTGTTTATGTATTTGTATAATAGTATATAATATAAACTATATAACTATATAAAAGAAACTTAGGAACTTAGCTTTTTCTTTGTCCTTCTCTATTAGACTAGTAATTAATTATCCTGAGTGTGCTATCTGTGTGTCCACTACCCATGTTTATCTATATCCTTACCCATGTGAGGACTTTGTCTTATAATCTAATGTGCAATGTGTAGAGTATGGTAATTACTCTGATCATATCCTCCGCCTTACTTTGGGATAAAATAAATACGATACCCTGAATACTTTCGGATGAAATGCAACAACAGTATTCTCCGTGCGCTTGCGGACTCTCTATATTCGTTAAAGATTATCAATATACATTTCTAGGCTTTGTTGCCAAGGCAACTTAGTGACTTTTGACATTTCTTAACATCACACCAGAAATACTACTATCCGTAGCAATGGCGCCAGAAATACTTATTGACATCTGCTAGGTCACACCAAATAAATAGGCCTAGACAAGGCGTCAGAACTACTTGTTGGTAGAACTCAATGGATAGTTAGTGTGGGTAAGTTAAATCCGCAAGTGTACGGACATCCTGTTGTAGCATTCCACCACTAGGTTACTCTAATGGTTATCATTTATAGTTCTTCCAAGGGAAGGCGACGGACAAGAGATAGCATGTTCATAACCATATAACTAATAATATACCAAAGTCATAGATAGGGGTAAGGATAATAAATGATAGTGGATAGTGACACATAGAACAATCCAATCTAACATTAGTACAAAGTCTAGGTTAAGTGGGTTAGGAAGAGTTAAGCTAGGTCCCTACAATCATCACAGGTCTACAATGTCAAAATGCCTCAACACATTAAGGAAAACACCAAAACACCCTGCAAAGGCAATCTAACATGTATCCTTTCCCATCCGGACCTTTCTTTCTGCAATTATCAATGAAGTACTTCATGCCTGTATTGAAATGTGCAATCCCACTAAGCAACCTTGGAACCTGATTGTATGAATCCTTCCAATCTCCCCATAACTTAGCCATTGCATATTGCTTAGCCCTCCAAGCTTTGCCATACTTAACCCGATAACCAGTGAAACCATGTACAATCTCAATTAGGGCGGCAATGGTGATGTGAGAGTCCGCCCAGAGCATTGGTGCAATGCGCGTCCCCAGATACCTTGTCGTGCATTGAGAATGCTCTTGAAGGATCTCTACTACTCTACACGTGTGTGGTTGCTTCATATTTGCTACTCTCCCACGACCCCCTCCGTTAGTCATTTTCCGCGCCCACACACCTGTTAACATCTGCTAAGTCACACCAAATAAATAGACCTGGGCAACGGCGCCAGAAATGCTTAATGACATCTGCTAAGTCACACCAAATAAATAGACCTGGGCTAGGCGCCAGAACTACTTGTTGGTAGAACTCAACAGATGGTTAGTGTGGGCAAGTTTAATCTGCAAGCGCACGGACATCCTGTTGTAGCATTTCACCACTGGATTACATCAATGGCTGTCATTTATAGTTCTCCCAAGGGAAGGTGGCGGTCAAGAGATAGCATATTCATAACCATATAACTAATAATATACCAAAGTCATGGATAGGAGTAAAGGTAATAATGATAGTGGGTAGTGACACACAGAACAATCCAACCTAACATTAACACAAAGCCTAGGTTAAGTAGGTTAAAGATGAGCCAAGCTAGATCCTTATGTACTTCTATATTCTTGTCTATAGATTAAATACATGCAACACATACAAGCCTAGGTTCTATGTTAAGCCAGAACATGGAGGATCAAGCACAACAGGGCTGTCATCACCTAGTGGCAGTCCTTAACTAGGACACGTGACATCAAAGCTATTAAGTCCTTAATGCCAGCCCTAGGGTCATGTGACAATAAGGCAATTAAGTCCTTACCGTCACACCTATTTCTGTTCGTGGGGCAACCAAACACTCACGGTTATTTACCAACCTAAGCATCATGCTTACATTGCTAAATAATACTCTTAATCCCCATAGGACTCTGGTCCTTCGGACCAACAAGTCCAAAATAAGAGTATATCTAATCTTGATTCGACGGATCAACAAGTCAAGTATTATAACATGCATAAATCTAACACTATGGATTAACAAGTAAAGGGTTGGGACATGCATAGCTTTAACCCTATGGATTAACAAGCTACAGACTATAGCACACATAACTCTAACCCTACGGATTAACAAGTCAAGAACTAAAGCATATCTATCCATAATATGCATAGCACAAGTATAAGAACATAAGTTGACTAACATAGATATGTAAAGCGTATAATAACCTAACATGACTAGGCAATAACCATATATGAAGCACATGACTATGACACTAGTATAAAAATAAGGCATAAGAACAAAGAAGATAATAATATTAATAAAGTAATCAAGTCTTACAAGAGAGGACTAGAGTAGAACTAACCCGAAAGCTCTCCAAGACTAGGTCGAGGACCTCAAGGCAGCTCTCCTTTCTCCTAAACTTCATTAGGACCTAGAAACTTAGTATAATGTTATAGAATGGATTCTTCTTGGTGTGTGTGAAGAGTGGAGGCACTCCCCTCCTTATATAGGGACCAAAAGTCAGTAACTAAGGTGGTAACTCCCGCCCTAAGCGCGGGAACCGACCTTGGAAAGGCGATGGGAGACTCCCCGAGTAGGCCTGGGCTAAGTGGGCCTCAATGTTGTTCGGTCGAACAAGGCTGTTTGGCCAAACATCAATCGATGCCCCTCGGCCACAACCTTCTCTAGGACATTGACTTACTGTCCCCATTCGCCCCTTCACGTGTTAGGCCTTCTAGTATGTCGGTTTCCTTTTGTATGTGGGCCATTCAATCCGTGTGCTATCCTCTGATTGGCCGGAGATGTGATTTCTCCCTTGATGGATCCGTGTGATGTCCAGTTGTGATTCTCCTATTGGCTGGAATGATATTATCGCGGATCATGGGGCATTTCTTCACTCCTTTTGTATGTAATCCCTGCATGCATATAAATCTCCAAGCACAAGTGGAATTTCATTATTCCTAGCTAACATGCATGTATGAAATGCTAAGTCTTTTCTTATTTATGACTATATTGATGGTCGGAATTAGTATTTAACGGCCGTCAACAACACCCTATACACATCCAAAGCATTGGCACTTGATACAATACCTCTCCTTCTTATTTGAGTTCACCACGTAGTACGGTCTACTGTGTCGCACCAAGTAGTCCTCAAAGAAGTGTTTAGGATCGTCCATATTCTCAAATATCATTCCCTTCCTAATTATAGGCTCCGAACTGCTAGCAGCTGCGTCGGTCGACATCAAACCATTGTCACATATAGCAAAATTCATCCCACGCAAATCATGATGGCTCGGTGTCTTTGGTAACTTAACATTCATAGCCTCCAATGCACTCAATTCTTCTGCACTATAATACTTACTTCAATCTATCTCCACTTCACCGTTAAAAACATGAGGCTCATCCACCGACCCACCTTGGTCATCACCAACATTACCTTCCCAAGCTGCACCCATGCTTTCACCACCCCTACTATCACTAGTCTTAGTTCCATCACGAGCAGATTCTTCGGCTTCACTATCCGTATCAGACAAACCCTCCCATTGGACATTGGTTTTTCTCTTTCTCGTGCTTCCTCTTTAAATGTGTTATCGGAAAAATTATCTGTAACCACAACTATTAGAGACATGTCTTCTTGAGTCAATGTCTCTATAGCCTCATGGCCCTGTGAATAATGATTTAGTTGAACAGGTGGAGGCGGAGGTGGAGGCGCCTTGCATGCTTTCACACCCACTGTTCCCATCACCTCTATCACTACTTCTGCACATTTCACTTGTTCGTCCTTTAAACAATCCTTATACAAATTTTAATCCTTCTCCGTCTCTAATTCCAAAATCACATAATGTGATCGACCACCACCTCCGGCATCAAACCTACCACGTAATCTTAACGGTCTCAGACCATCCATTATTGCACATGCACGTGCCTCAACTTCGCTTAACAACGACAGACAATCAAATATGCAAACCTCGTGCCGCATCTTAACAAATTCCTCACTTTCCTTCACAAACCCACCGTAAAATAACCTAACAACTTGATTCATGTATAACAAATAACCCATTGTCAATCATTACTACTCAATATTCGTCACAACTAACTACATCATGTCTATTACATTAAACCTATATGAAATAATACATGCAACACAACCTACACGCTAATAAAACATTACAACCTATCAAACTATCGATGCCGACCAACCGATTCATCACGATTCGTCCAAATTCAAACTTCTAGCCCTAATCATCTACCCTAACTAACTCTAATCCTCTAACAACAACCAACAAAAATCAAATATAACCGGTAGGAATGGAGGAGGTACCTTCGGAGAGGGTTCCCCCAAGTTTTGGGAGGGCGTGGCCGACGGGGGAGGCGGGATGAGGCCAGGAGACGGCGAAGGCAACAGAGGAGTTGGGCTCGGATGGAAAAAACGCTAAGGAAAGGAGGAGGAGGAAGAAGAAAGAGGAGCCGGCGTGGCCATTACATCGCACAGGAGACGCACCAAATAGATAGATGCGTCATCACCTAGGCCCGTGCGCCAATGTGATGGGCCAAACTGACATGGATATGTATCACGTCAAGGCTTTTGGAGCGTTACATGTTAGTAAAACGCTGTTTGGAATGACGCGTTTAAAGCGTCTAGATACTAAAAATATAGTCATAGGTCGTTTATTATTATAATATTACATTAAAAATGTTTTTTTTTAATTCTCATATGGACGGAAGTTTACCGGGTTTTCAAACTCCAAGTTCTCGTAATTTTCTCGTATTTGTTAAGAATATACGACCAGCAAATCAATAAATCATCCAGAATGAAAATGCTGTGCTAAGTGCGAAAAAAAATGGCATGGGCCTAACGAGGCTACATGTGAAGTTTGAATAAGATGTTTTTTTATTTACAGAAGAGAGAAGAGAAAGAAAATACGGAATACGTGGCCGAACATTTGAAAAGAAAATGGTAGAACGACACACGCAGGCACATAGAGTGGAACGGGCGAGTCGCCTCCACTCCAATCTTAGAGAGTGAGTGGGCCACGGCGACAGCGGTTGCCGTGGCATCTAGTCTTGCTTGCTCGCTCTCTCTTCTCCCTTCCGCTTTCTCGAAAGAAATGCAATCGATTGATTGAATTCACCTGCCTGCTGCTCCTCCTCCTCCTCCTCCTCTCCCTGCTCTGCGAATTGGAGGGATGCCGCGGCCGGCGGTGGCGCCTCCCGCGCGGAAGGTCCCCCTCCGCAAGCTGCTGCGTGCGGCTTCGGTGGCGTGCGGCGTGCAGTTCGGGTGGGCTCTGCAGTTGTCTCTGCTCACGCCCTACGTGCAGGAGCTGGGCATCCCTCACGCCTTCGCCAGCCTCGTCTGGCTCTGCGGCCCGCTCTCCGGCCTCCTCGTCCAGCCCCTCGTCGGCCACCTCTCCGACCGTCTCGCCCCAGCTTCCCCGCTCGGCCGCCGCCGCCCCTTCATCGCTGCGGGCGCAGCCTCCATCGCAGCCGCCGTTCTCACCGTCGGCTTCTCCGCTGACCTCGGCCGCCTCTTCGGCGACGACATCACCCCGGGTTCCACACGCCTCGGCGCCATCCTCGTCTACCTCATCGGCTTCTGGCTGCTGGACGTCGGCAACAACGCCACGCAGGGGCCCTGCAGGGCCTTCCTCGCGGACCTCACCGGTCGGTAACTCATCCTCCTCTCTTCTTCCTCTTCCTCTTCCCTTCTTCTTCTTCCTCTTCCCTTCTTCTTCTTCCTGTAGTGGCAGGAGAGATTTTTTCCCCCTTATATAATAATCAATAATAACGCAACAATTGCTTCGGCAATCAACCAGATCATTCAGTTCCGCAATTGCAATTTAGGCCCAGTCGTGAGGAGTTGGCCGTAAAATGGCCTCTGATTTTTATTTTTATTTTTATTTTTTTGTGTGAACAACAGAAGAGCAGCCTCCCTATCGCTTTCCCTTTAGCTTTAGATTCTTGCTACGATGGGACGTCGCCTAGCTCGTTTTACACGACTTGCCTCCATTTTTCTTTTTTTTTTCTTTTCTGGCTTGCCTTGCCAGCTGGCCTATCATTAGCAATTAAGCATCAAGGTTAGCAGCGCTGGGCAACAACAAACCATAAAACGACATGCTGTGCAACCTTTAAATAATTTGAGCTCGTACAAATGTCACCACCAGTTGTTTGCCCCAACTAGCCATCCTCTACGCTTTTTGTTTATGTGGGAATGAGGATGAATGTGGGGAGGTCAAGGGAGCACTTTTTTGTATTAAGGGAGGCCAACGCAGGGACAGATATTTTGGTGCTACACTATCATTGTTCCAAGTATAGAATCATAGCACGGATGGCTTGATTTTGCCAACAGCCAGGTATAAAGGGCCCATGTTTAATAATTGTAATAGAATCACTGTGCTCTTGTTGTGAAGCAATATCTTATGGGGATGGAGTTTCTTTTTTTTCTTTTTAAGAAAAAATCGGAATGGTTATTTTCAGTTGAGGTTAGCTATACATATGCAGACCAGAAGTCAGAGGAGCTTTTCAGTTCTCAACTCTGATTGGGCTTTCCTGAGCTCTCTGTGGAGTATGTAGATGGGTAATGGCTTCAACTTGGATCTGTATGGGAATGTTGATGTGTTCAAGTTCATATGTAACCAACATTGTGTTGAACAGTGTCAGCAATACTACAGCCACATCTCTCTCCTCAAAAAGCTAAAAAATGACTCATTTCCAATCATTTATATTGCAGAGAATGACCCAAGGAGGACTCGAATTGCTAATGCATACTTTTCACTCTTCATGGCCTTGGGAAACATACTCGGATATGCCACTGGAGCATATAGTGGCTGGTATAGGATATTCCCTTTCACTGTTACCCCATCCTGCGGCATTAGTTGTGCCAACCTAAAATCTGCTTTTCTTCTCGATATTATCATTTTGGTGGTCACTACATACATTACTGTAGCATCAGTTCAAGAGCCTCAATCTTATGGAAGTGATGAGGTTGAACATCCAAGCAACGACCAGGAAGCTTTTCTCTGGGAACTTTTTGGGTCATTCAGATACTTTACATTACCGGTTTATATGGTTTTAATTGTCACTGCCCTTACATGGATTGGATGGTTCCCTTTTATCCTTTTTGATACTGATTGGATGGGCCGAGAGATCTATCGAGGAAGCCCAGACAACCCTGACAACCCTGGACAGACTCAAAGGTACCATGATGGTGTGAGAATGGGTTCTTTTGGTCTCATGCTAAACTCTGTTCTTCTGGGATTCACTTCTGTTGTTCTGGAGAAGTTATGTAGAAAGTGGGGAGCTGGACTTGTCTGGGGTGTCTCCAATATCCTAATGGCTTTGTGCTTTGTGGCAATGCTTGTAATAACATATGTGGCAAAGACCATGGATTATCTACCGAATGGAGAACCTCCAACTGGCATTGTCATTGCTTCTCTGGTGGTTTTTACGATTCTTGGGGCACCTCTAGCAGTGAGTAACAGATTTATTTATTCATTTGCCCAAATTCTCTCCTATGTTTGTTTGTGTGGTATACTCATTTTTATTGTTGCAGATCACATACAGTATACCATATGCGATGGCTGCTAGTCGTGTTGAAAATCTGGGTCTTGGCCAAGGTACTTTTTTTAACAAGAAGGCCAAGGTACTATCTATTTGCAATCCTCAGGTCATCATGATTGTGTAATCCTAGAAAATGTTTTCCCCTTGCAGGTCTAGCAATGGGTATTCTCAATTTAGCTATCGTGATACCACAGGTATTTACCACTTTTATATCTTTGGCTTTGTTCAGTCTGATGCAATATGGAGTTCATTGCAAAAATTTGCAATTGAATCTTAATTGAGAAATCAATACAGCCAGTAGGCAATCATTCTAGAATAATCTGAAATGGTTTACATTCTTGTGTATAAGACGCGCTGGCATTCTCGAGTGAAAACCATGCTAAATCAGCCACCTAATGGAAGCCCCATTTCTTATAGAAGTAGAAAAAGTTTTTCTCTGGATGAAGCCTAGAAAGGTTAATCTGCCTTCAGGATAAGCAGTTTTCCTATGTTAGCAAAATAGTTCTGTACAACCAATTATTTATGGAGAGAACTCTGTTACTCGCTTATTTATTAACCCTGCTCTAAACTAGAGAAGATACAATTAACTGTTGCAGTGTGGCATAGCTTAGCTAACAAAAGAAAACTCAAATCAGTGAGGTGAGACGTCCTGACTGACATTACTAAGAAGAGGGCCATCGAAGCCTGGCCAGGGCAGGGTTCATATGGGCTCGCAGCGCTACCAGTGGCAACCCGTGACCAGCTGCAACCAAAGCTAGGGAGAGGTATGCAAGGTGCAGCAACCAGGTCTTTGCACAGCTGCGATTTTACCTTGCTCTGTGGGTGCCTTTTCATGACTTAGCTAACTAAGATGTTGTGCTGGATTTAAAATTTAACACAACAAAACAATGGTCTCTCTGTAAACTGGTGGATATCTGGGAGTTACCGTCAGAAATTACAAGTTTGAGCGGATGTAAGTTAATAATCGATTAGTGAGCTCTTTTGAGCTACATGAGGATCCTACTTTCAGATATATTGGAAGCCTAATACTTTATACCTTGCACCTAAGTTACAGTGCCAATGAAGACCATTTTTTCTCGAACACGCAGGAGAGCTGCACATCTTTATATTAAGAAGAAAGAGGCCCAAAATAGGCCAGTACAATCCGCCCTAAGGTGGTTAGCTTATACACTGATAGTAATCACCCGGTTTACAAAATACACGACCACTCCTAAACCATGACTAGGTGTCTAAGGCCACAGGGCACGCAGCCCCTTCGCTCCAGCCATGCGCCATAACCTGGCCTCATCCGTGATGTTTTGCACCACTTGCTGAATGTTGGGTGAGGCCTTATCAAACACACACTCATTACGCTGCTTCCACAACCACCAAGCCGTCAAGATCACCAAGGAATTGAAGCCTCCTTGATGCTGCTTGGGCACTAGCACTTCAACCTTTCGCCACCAATCCTGGAACACCATTTCACTAGGACTGGGCGCGTATCCCTGCAGGCCAACCAGCGACAGCACCCGGAACCATACTTCTGTGAGAACACACAAGCCACTAAGATGTGCTGCACAGTCTCGTCTTGCTGCTCGCAGAGTGGACAGTGCTCCGGATGCTCCATTCCTCGACGAGCGAGGCAATCAGCTGTCCAACAACGGTTTAGCGACACAAGCCACATAAAAAATCTGCACCTCGGTGGCGCCCAAGTCTTCCAAATTCTTTGTGCTGGCTCGAAACGAATTGCACACATGTGGAACCGGTCATAAGCTGATTTGGACGAGTAGATCCCCGAGCTTGAAGGCGTCCAAATATGCTGATCTGACATCCCCAGGAACAGCTGGATACCTTGCATTATATCCCAGATAAGGAAGTATTCAAAGAAGGCTTGAGAAGGCAAGCTTCCTCTGATGTCGTCCACCCATTGGAGATTGGTTAGAGCCTCTTGAACTGTCCTGTTGTTGAGTATCCGCTTAGGAACAAGGGCAACCAAATCCGGAAACAAGTTCTAGTCCCGTCTCCCACCATTGTGATTACTGAGGCAGCAAACATAGCTGAGACATTGGGGTGCACCTGAATATCAAACTCAGCCCAGGGCCGGTTAGGCTGCGTTTTCCGCAACCACAGCCACCTCATATTAAGTGCCCACCTCAACACTTCAAGATTATGTATTCTCAGTCCACCAAGATCAGGTGCGCGACAGACACGTTGCCATCCTACCAAACAATGACCTCCCTGCACATTCCTGCGACCTTTCCACATGAAACCACGTCTAATTTTATCAATTGCCTTGTACACCCACTTTGGACATTGAACTGCAATAAGGTGATGTATGGGGACTGCCGTGAGCATGGCCTTGACCAAAGAAGCTCGCCCAGCAAGATGCATCAATGCTGCCTTGACCAAAGAAGACCATGATGCGACTAGTCTTTTTGAGACTCCATATTTTGACAGGCCACCAAGATAGACCGACCATATGAGGCATGTTCCTAACATTCGTTTAGGCTGAACATATCAGTCATGGCCATTCTATTATTTGGCCCTTCCAGGACGATTTGAGGAGCATTAAATCATAGTTTTAAGTTTGTTTCCTTGTCTGGATAAATTTTAAGAAATCCGATACTTTTAGGGTAAATTATGTGCCCATGTCGAAAAATCTCTTCTTGTTGTGATAAGATTGTTAGAAAACAAGCAATATCATATATGGGAGAGATATAGATTTGGCATGGATACCTATGCGAGAAAATGACGACCTTTTGAAGACACTATCATCCTAGTACTGTACGTGCAAGAAGGGAGTAAAGTGGATTGGTTGGGCCAGCCCTGTCTGGCACCAGCCCAACCCAGCCTGCTGCTGGTTTCAATCTGAGGCTCCTCTTTGATCAACCTTCTTATGCCTTGGAATTATCTCCTTTCCTATCATCTTGCTCATGCCTTGTAGTGACAATCAGGCTTTCAAGAAGTTTCTTGTGAATATGACAATCTCGTCAAAGAAGGCCCGAGTTTGCCTTAAATGGATGTGCCAATAGGTCTTAACCACAATTATTGGAAGACTTCAACGAATTCCATACCCTCCCAAATTTATGGAGTCGCTCTGTTTTTTTTTCATGTGGAGCAATCACAAACAGAAGCTTGTATCTAAACATGGCACATAAAGTTAACACTAAGCAGGGGCAGAGCCAGCATTCGGGTCACTTGGGACATGGTCCAAGTTACATCCCAAACTTGCCATTAACCACATCTTCACATCTCTGCAATTCAGCCTAGCAGTGTGCTAGTTCCATAGGCCGGTGCAAGTAGCACAGCTGCCCCGAATACCAAGGAGTTGTAAAGTCTTCTAAATACTTCATAGCTTTGCGGTGATCAAACAAAATTAGAAGAATGGCAGGAGGATATATATTTTTAACTTAATTTTGACCAGCTTTGAACACATGTAGTGCTGAACTCATAGCCGCACGTTTCGCAGGTCTGCTAGATGCTACTCAGGTGCTCTAACCACTAGGATAGAGGCCCTTTCACCTCATAAGCGGCACTTGGAACTTTAGTTACGAATCATAATGCGGAGAATCATGAACAAAATTTCAGAGGATAAGCAGTCTTATGTAAAGTAAGTACGTGTACATAGATCCAGATCATGGTGGATGGTGTTTCATGGTTATTTCATAAGACTGCTTATCTTCTAATTTAGGCTATGCATTAGATAAGGATACTGATATGGATTAGATTATTGGAAGGATAATTGGCAAGATAGTTGACTAACTCACCCTTCAAAAAGGGGCTCTGAGTAGCATTTGGGATCTATTTTGTTGCTTGCTTTATTCATCAACTAGCCGGCATTATATAGTCTTTATATAAACAATTCAAACAATTGACGAACTTTAAAGATTCTGCTAATAACTCAAAGGACTCTAAGCTGCCAGAATTTATCTAACTTGTATTCGCGAAAAAAAGAATTTATCTAACTTGCCTTCCGCCACCAAATAAGCTTAAGGCCCATAACAGATACACCATGGTTTTTTTAAAAAAAAAAAAAAAAAAAGAATACATCATAGTTCTAGATTGCTCATTTTTATACCAGCAGGGGAAACCCCTAAGCCATGGATCTAAAGAACATAGTCAGAACTGTAAAAATTGAAATCTAATTATAGTTTAAAACGCAAACTATCCATATTTTCGTTTATTTTTTGAGGGAAATACAGCAGGGAAAACCCGTAAGCGTGGTAGATACTAATATATGAAAATAGCTGTACAAGCTGAACTTACTGAGCTAAGGAAGCCTTGAGGTTGAGGAAAGCCACAGGAAGGAAAGAGTGAAGCAGTACAAGGGAGGGATTCACAACCGAGCATCAAGCCAAAGCAAAAACAAGGCCTCTATTTTCCTTATGTAACCTATACACATATTTTCATTTGTGGTCCCTGGAAATTAAAGACTGAGTATATATATTGGGAGAAAAGGCGGAAGTTTGTTAGGATACAAATCATGTCCTTTGATATTCTTCCGTGTAAAATTGCAAATTGCTGTGCTGTTTATCAAGGGAGTTGTGAGTTTTGTTGGTACAAAAGTGGACCCTTAAAAGTTGTGAGCAAAGAGAGGAAAAAGGTAATCAATTAAAGTAAATAAATATGCGGTAACACAAAAAGTTTAGCATTAGCATGGATTGGTAAATTATATTCACTGTTGATGGCTGCAACACCTTGGAGGATATTACTTACACTGGATCTGCAGGTCATTGTGTCACTTGGTAGTGGTCCATGGGATCAACTCTTCGGTGGTGGAAATGCACCTGCTTTTGCTGTTGCAGCCGGTGCATCTTTCATGGGTGGCCTGGTGGCTATTCTGGGGCTTCCACGAGCACGCATTGCATCATCGAGAAGGCGAGGAGGCGCAAGCCGATAGGTTATCGCCGTTACATGACATATGGGTATGCTGTGGAAGTGTTGCAACCATTCTTTGCGGTTGATGGGGCATATCAGAGCACAAGAAACTCATTTGGTTGGAGAAGAAGAGCCAGAAGTATTTTCGTTTTTGGCGGTTTGGGTTATATGGTGGATGAGTTACTTTTTGCCTTGTCTCCACTCCATTCGATATGAAAATCATCATCATGTTGTTGTTGTACGTTAAATGTATATGTATGTATTACGGTCATTCTGTTTGTTATAGAGATGTTGATGAATGAATAAAAGCTGCAGGAGCAGGAGATGTGTTTGAAGGATGATTCTCATTCTGGGCCAAGTTAATTTCTTATGGACCTGCTGCCAGTATTTTGTCCACCAGTCATCAGATATCATCAAAACTAGCACTTAGATACATGCATCCACTACTACTAGTACAGATTGGAGTTGAAATTATGAAGTCAGTTGTCATCTTGAGGTTGCAGTTGGAGCGGTACGCCGGGCGTGGCGTGGAGGACTTGAGCCTGAGGAAGCACCTGGGAGAGCATGGCCTTGAAGGAGTGCGTGGTGCCCTCGGTGGCGAGGACAGAGGCGAGGAGTCCGGTGGCGTCCACATCACCGTTGCTCATGGGAACCACGTACCTGGCCTGGAGCAGCCTGGCAAGGTCGACGGCGTCCTCCTGGCCGGAGACGAGGGTGAAGTTGGCGGGGAGGAGCTGCTTCACCACGGGCGTGATCACCACCTCTGCCCGCAGCCGCCTGCGTTCAAGGAACGAGCGGTCGTAAACGCAGTGCGGCTCGTAGTACAGAAGACCTTCTTCTTCTCCTTCTTCTTCTTTGGTGGTATCATCATCATCATCATCATCATTATCCGTACTGGTAGTGGTAGGAAGGATGATGTAGCCGTTCTCGGGGCGCTGCCACGGTGGTCCCAGCACGGGGCCTGCGGTGGCCAGTATCCTTACGCCGTCGCCGGCGGCGGTGGATTGGCCGGGCTCGAGGTAGGTGACGCGGCGGAACGGCGTGGGCAGGGAGGCGAGGACGGGGCGCGCGTTGGGGGTGGTGACCACGGGCAGGTCGGGCGCCCTGGCTGACAGCTGCTTCAGGGTGCGCACGTGGCAGTGGTCGTCCAGGCTCTGCGTGATCAGCAGCAGGTCCGGCGTCGTCTCCGGCGCCAGGAACAGGCCGTCCACGCCGAGGGCCTTCACCCTGGGGTCCTTCTTGGCGCCGTTGAAGAGCCATGGCGCGCCGAAGTCGAGGTCGCCGACGAGGATGGGGTCCACCAGGATGCGGACTACTGCGGCCTCTTTCTTCTGCTGCAGCTCCCACACCCAGCTGTTGATCTCCAGGTACGTCAGCTTCAGCGTCCAACTGCTGCTGGCCGCTGCTGTTGTTATTGATTTGTTGGAAGCAGAAGCAGGCGGATGATGATCTGTGCCTGTGCCTGTGGAGGAGCATATTCTGCTCATGGACGACAGGTGACGGCGCCGAAAAGGCCTGTGATGAGCAGCACTCGTGATAATAGGCAGCTGGAGGCGGACGGCCATGGCTGGAAATCGAATCTCTCCCAACGATCGATACTGGTTACTCGTATCGTATACTACATTACTACTGAAGAAGAAGAAGAGATGGGATGGGGAATGAATCGGCGAGACAAGTGTGTGGTTCTGGTGTAGCCGACGTGTGCGCGCGCGTGCCCTTGCTTTGGGCCGCGGACTTCTTTCTTGGGCTTGCACTCTACCCAAGTATTCTCAAATAATGGCTCGCTTGATTTTTCTTTTTAGTTTTTACGAGAACGGTCAACTCCTCAAAAATAAATGTAAATCTATTTTTTTCTTTTTTTTTAGAACAAGGGCCCGTTTGGTATAGATTTTTAGGAGAATTGATTCTGCTTTTACTTCTGCTTTTCTTAAAACAGTTTCTATAGAAAAACAGCTTCTTGAGGTATTTGGCAAAACAACTTCTACTCATTTTTGGAAAAGAAAAGAAGAAAAGAATTGCCTCTAATGCCCTTGTCCCTAATGCGCATGGTGTGCTCACTGTTGTGCGCTCATTGTTGTGCGTAACAGGAACAGAAGAGCTCATTGGTGTGCCCTCTTCACTTCACATTTTTTTATGCAACATAACAAAAAAAATATCACTTCACACATATTTTCTCATTAGTGTGCACTCGTCAACATAATATAAACTGCTGGTAGCCAAAGTTCACCATAATAATATTTGCGTACAAAGAACAATAACACCATATTTGAATAAATTATAAATTCTCGACCAAATAAAACACACCACATCTGAATAAATTATACTTTATTTCCTATTTATGACTATCTAGTAAGAAAGATTGCCCGTGCAAGGTCATCACGGAATTGATTCATACTCCGATGATTTGCTTGTGGAGTTGGTGGAGTTGAAGTATCTGAAGCATTTGATGAAGGAAGATGCCTAGCATACCTTTGAGGTATTATCGGAATGTAGTCTAGGTTTCTATCACATTTGAGGAAATATGTTTTATCGGTGTTCTCACGAATGTAGTTATGTAAGCATATAGTTGTTGCAACTATCATCTTTTGCTTGTCCATTGGATAGCTTGGCATTTTGAGAAGGATTCTCCACTTCATTTTCCATACATCAAATGTACGCTCTACAGCATTTCAAATACTTGAATGTAAATGGTTGAACTTTTCTTGCTCACCAGTTGGAGGTACACCTCGTTTCCATTCTGGAATATGGTACCTTTCACCCTTGTAGGAAGCCAAGTACCCATCCTGGTTTGGATATCCAGCATCGAACAGGTAATATATTTCTGAATTTACAAGTCAGAAAAATAGTCAAAACTATATGCCTAGTCTAATAATATTAATTAACAAACATAGTCACATGCTACATACCTTTAGGAGGGTGTGAAAAGTTCTCCTTATCCTGTTCCAAAGCATGGAAGAGCACATATGTATCATGCATTGACCCAAGCTGACCAATAGATGCATATGTGAACCGCAAGTCAAAGTCAACCACAGCCATGATATTTTGGATCGGTTTGTCGCTCCTGTCAATGTATCTTATGTAATCTTTAGGATCTAGGACTGCAGTAAGATGGCTACCATCTATTGCTCCAATATAATCCTTAAAGTGTGGCATCATTCTATGATCACCAGTAATCCTAGAGTGTGTAGTAGAAAAGTTAGGATCGATCGCCCTTATGTAATGCTTGCACATGGCAAGCACTGCATCCAAGACCTCACCAAACTTTCTACTTATGGTCTCACTAGAATGCTTGAAAACGTGTTGTGCAGCACTATTCGACCAACCATGACCACATATAGAAAGGAACATGGCAAGTAATTCCAGTGAGTTCATATTTGTGGAAGATTTGAGACCATAGTTACTAACCAGTTCATCATGCAACTTGTAGAATGACTCAACATCCATTCGAAACATCTTCCTTGAACCACCTGTCTTTCTCAAAGTTTCCAATGTCCAATCAAATCCACTTTGCACTGGGATTGTATGCTCGTTCTTGTCATGTAGTACTTGCCCATTACAAGTGCAGTTGCAAAAAGATTGTTCTATACTGAACGCATCAGTGCTAGAGTCTTTAGTCTCCAAACATCATCATCATCATCATCATCAGAACTAGAAGATAATGATCTGCAAATAAAGACAACACATTCATGAGATGAATACTCACATAGGACATAAGAGGAAAAGAATTACAATATGACATAAGAGGTAGCAACACATATGTATAATTTATAACATCAAACAATATAACATAAGAGGTAGCAACACATATGTGCTGTAATATCCAGCCAGCAACATATTGGTAACTATGGTCTTAAACAAAGTAACAAAGATACACATATGCATGAGCTCTAAGACACATCATTCCTAACCATCCACTGGTGTTTTCTCCTCAACTAAGAAAACCTTTCTTCAAGAGTCTCTAAAGTCATAAACATTTCTCTCTTGGCCCTCTTGGTAAAAATTAGACTAGCGGTGAAGTGCTCATCTGTCCCAGGGAAAGCACCACAACTCTTGGCCAGTGACATTACATCCCGAATGGAAAAACCAGATTTGTCCTCTTTCCTTGCAACAGACTCACATGATGTGACTGTTCTCTCATTCTGGACTGCTATTTGTTTCATTTGTTCCTGAAAACAATGTCCACCACTGGTCTTAGGCTTCTTAGCTTGGGCCCCTGTCTTCCCTTGGGCACTAGCAGGTGTCACCTCTTCTGGCTCACTATCTTTTTTATCATTATTGCCATTGCCATCTTCATCTTCATTTTCTCCATTATTGGTAGAACCCTCAGCTGACGGTGGCAGCCCACTACAAGGATTCCAATGGTCCTCCCCACTGTTCCGAAGGTCTTCAAACATTACAGCTAGCAATTCCTCATTTTGAAGTCCCTGATCTTGAAACTTGATAGCTCCTTCGATTTTTTGCAAGATAAATATTGTTTAAATTACTAAATGGCAATTGCTAAAAACAAAACAATGTGAGAATAAAACAATAAGAAAATGACACTTACTTTATCTGTTCTTATCCACCATTCAGTTGGCATATCAATGTTCCCGGTTCCCTCTTTCCATCCTATGTCTGTCTCCTTTAACAATGCTTTCCAAATGTCATACTCAACTTTTAACTTGTCCCATCTATTCTTGAAATGCATCCTTGTGTACAAAATAACAGTCCTCTCTTTAAATCTTTTGATCAGATTTTTATAGCTGGTCTTGTTCAAATGAGTATTTGCACGGTTGCCAAGCCTCACTTCATCAGCACAAATTTCACAAAGTATCCTAAGGTTTTTCTCGCACCAATCGGCCACACAACTGTTTCACAGAATAAAACTTTGAACCCATGTCTCCCTGTATCAAATAATAACAGTTTCAGTTCACTGTGAGTGTCAGTTAGTTATGCCAATATAGTTTTAACAAGTTCAGTTAGGATTTGTGGATGAGTTCACTGCATGCATGTCCTTTATTTTATTTCAAATTCGGCAGCAATATGTACAGAGCAGGCAATTGAAAAACAGTGAACTGAAAAATAGTGAACTTAAAGCAATCACCACAAGTATGAAAACATGGCACAGCTTACTGAAAAATAGTAAATGCAACACCACAAGTATCTGAAATTCAGACATGACATACTAGAAGCGCACTGGATGTAAATTACTGTTGATGCATGCTTGGATATTAAAATGCCACTGGGTGTCAGATAAATCAGATAAGACAAAAGGAGACGAAAACAAGGCATCATTGCCTTGAGAGCACACAGGCAGGCACAACACGCAGGACTCAGGTCCCTAACATCATCTGCTTATTCCTAGTTTGCACAGATACACGACCATCATCTGCTTATCAGTGTAAACCACCAACTGTCATTAGTGAGTTTTATTGCAACTGTAATTTCTGTTATGCTCATAGTACAGAAGCATCATATTCCAGTATGTAGTAGTGTCTTAGTACTAGTATTACCACATTCCAGAATGCCAGGTTTCAGTATATGGATAGAATGCCAGGTTTCAGTATATGGATAGAATGCTCACAGTACAGAAGTATCACTACAAACTAGGCAGCTAGCCGTTTAAACCTACACAACTGAGGGAATGTTACTACTGAATGAATGAAAACAATTTGTACTAAAAAGAATGGGCATTTCAATTTCATTTTTGAACTAAAAGTGGTGTCCTAGCAACACCAATAAAAAACCGGAGGTGGTATTAGGCATGACATAACAGAGAGTTCTGGGAATGTAGCATGACTAAAAAAATAACAATAAATTTAAATGTAAATTACTGTTTTATTGCCTGTAAACATTGGCTGAAGGTAAATTGAAAAGAAAGTAGCATACAGAGCTCTGGGAATCTACTACCATCAAATGCATGTGTATAAAGAGCTGGCTTAGTGGCTTACAAAGGCAATTAAGCAAATGGAATAAGGTAAAATTTATGTTGAATATAGTCTTTTATCTCCTTACATGCACATTAGTTCAGAACAACATGAAAGATCCATTTCTCCTACTTGCAAGTGCTTCGGTGAGCATGCTCATAATTAAAATATGGATAGCAAAGTTAATTTTATATAAACACACAACACAATATTTGGATGAAGAACAAATGGCAAGAAATAGTTATTTTTTGTACCTACCCTCAGTGAGGTCCAAGATATCTTCAGATATATCTGCAGATGCTGCTGCCTTTTCAGCTCGTTTCCCTTGACGCTTTCTTGCTTTCCTTGTGCCGGTTCAGTCTCCACAATATCCAGAGCACTTGCGGCTTGACGCCGGACACCTCCACTACGAGCTGAAGATGCATGCGAAGGTCCTTTCTCGATGTTGGCCTCTGTTGCAAATGTTCTAGGAAAGAATGCAGAAGCGTTGAGTTGTGATGAGTAGGAGCTCGGCCCAAGGCCAGCAATGGCACTGCCCATGAATTCAGTAAATCCAGGACCCCCGGGCCACATGCCGGTGGTGGCATGACCGCCGGCACCTTGAAACAAGCCAGGCCACATGCCGGTGGTGGCATGGCCGCCGGCACCTTGAAACAAGCCAGGATCTACGTAGGTTGGGAACAAGCCGTCAGGAAAGGTGCTTGAGCTGCCCGGACCAGAGACAGAGAGCCAACCCCTCGAGCTGGGCTGGTCGGTGCCGCAGAACCGTTGCCCAGGGCTAGCCATGCTTGAACTGCCGTTGGAGTTGAAGCGGAAGCCGCCGGAGGCCATGCCAAAGCCATCGAGACCTGTCACGGACATTGGAAGACCGATTCCCCCGAGCCGCGCGCCCGCAGCGACCAGGGCAAAACCGATGGGGCGCTCCCCTGCGTTGGTCGAGCGAGTGCCACCGAGACCCGTGCTCGCTACGATGGAGCTGCCGGAACCATCCCCCGCAGTGTCCACGCCGGAGGCGTCGAGCAGGGGCGCACGGAAGGCGCGCGCCGGCTGCCCACCCCTCGGATTGGAGGCATCGGCGCCGGATCTGGACATCACGGCTGCCCACAGCTCGGATTGGCTAGCCGCAGAACTACCTCCCCGACGCGTCGTCCTCCGAGTCCTTCCACGACAAGGTCGTTGAGCTGCGTGCCTGGGCCCGCGAGATCCCCATCGGTGACGGACGCCGGCGCCGGCGGTTTCTTGGGAGGAGATCGGGGCGAGGAGGTGGGCGCTGGAGGAGATCGGGGAGAGGAGAGGTGGGGAGGAGGGCCGATGGCAATTTCCTGTAATTTCGATCAACTATGGGAGCAAATGGTAATTGGATCATGGGCCCCACGTGGAGGGGCGGGAGAAAAGCTGGGAAAAGCGACCTTTTGCCGCTTCCTGCTTCCTACTGTTTTCAGAAAATCGCTTCTGAGGTTCAGAACGGTAGAAGTGCTTTTGAGCGGACTATTTCGTACTGCTTTTTGGAGGAGCGGAAGCAGAATCGATTTTAGGAGCTATACTAAACGGGCCCTAAATATAAATCTGTTCATGACCGGCTTCCAGCACTACGGTGGGAGGATGGACAAATTATAGTAAGTATTATAAGACCAGCTAAGCAGGCTAAATAGGAGTACACGTCATAAAATTCCTTACTGGCAGAGAGAAAACGACAGTGAGAGAAGAAAGCTGACGCTTTGTGAATCACTTGCCCAGGGCGAAACGCCTGCTCCTAGCCTCGTGTGCGCGGATAGAGGTGGTGTTTTTTTCGTTTAGCCAATCCTAATATTTATACATGCAGTCATTAAATATTTGCATTATCATTATATCTTTTCTCATGGTCAATCTATTATATGAGCTGGCTATTTTACTGACTTTATATGACATGCCAAGTGCATTTAGTTATCAGAAGGCTAAATTATTAGCCTTGCTCTTATAAGCAAAATAAAAAACTATTAGGTGGAACATAAAACGATGGAGATGTCTCTTTACTCTTTTTGATTTATTTTTTTTGGATGATGTTTACTCTTGTCATTCCATGATGAGTCTCACAAATCATACAAAGATGAACAAAATGTAGTACTTTCTCTATTTTAAATTATATGATATTTTAGATTTCTCAAGTTTTCTTAAATTATAAGACATCCTCGTTTTTCATTACTCTCTTCTTCTCATACTTTTTTATTTCTATCTCTTTCTTTCTCGTTTTCTGTGTATCTATCTTGCCAACCTCTCTTTAATCTTTATGTTCAGAGCTAAAACGTCATATAATTTAGAACCGAGAGAATATTTGTTTGGGGATGTATAGATCAGGCATTTAATCTAGTCTTTAAAGATGAACAAAAAGTATCCCATAAAATAAAGTTAGTATTTGTCCCAGAATGCCTTTTGCATGTATGGATCAAGCTTGCGCCTGGAGGCACCAATCAGACACGTAGTGTCTCAACAAATAAATAAACAAACGCCAAATATTATACTTGTTTATTTTGTCCTATAGGGCTACCATGACTCCGATTCCACTCATCCATCGTCATGGGCTCCGCTGGGCCCGTGTCATTTGGTAATCAATCAGTCTCATGTATCATCACTACATTATCCAAAAAAAAAAAATGTATCATCGCAACAGAAATATGCATACATGTCATAGATTGCTTTGACCGGGGCAACACGTACCGGAGAAATCACCTGCCTCTTGTGGGACCGCATTTGCATCTGAGATCGGATCCAATCCTATTGGCATCGTACGCTGTCGATAGGTCACTACTCACTATGGACGGTACACAGCCTCGAAACACCGTTTACAAAGACAAGATATATCGCCTTCCGGCGTAGCCAAGAGCCGTTTTCTCTTTTTTAAATCTGAAAAGAAAAGAGAGACAATCGACCTTGGGCGGCACCCAAACACATCAAGCCACATGCCGTTTTACCCCCCCCCCCCCCCTGCTCTTTCTGCCAAGAGTGACACATCAAGACACATGATCAGCATGTTCATTCGCCCTAGGTTAGATGAGGTCAAACTCCAGCTTATGATTTTCGTTCGGTTTGGTTCAGCAAATAAACATCGAAAGTGACATTGGTGGATCTTATGAAAGAAAAATTCTTTCCCGCAAGTGATTAACATATGACAAAATGAAATGTTTGATCAGCATTTAAAGTGATCAGTAAAGAAGCACACAAGTAACAATATGTGCATTTTGAAGCCTAGAAAATGAGGATAAATAATATTTGAATGTTCCTACGTGTATATAAGTGTCTATTTTGAGAGAGAGAGAAGGGGGGGGGGGGTTAAAAACAAGACGAGATTGGTGACATTAGAGCATCTCCAAAGACTCTTAAAAAAATTGATTTTAAAAAAATATTTTTAGAAGCAGTCTAAAAATTATTAGGGAGAAGTTTCCTTCTCTCCTCCAACCGTTCTACCTAAAAATAGATCAGGAAAATTTTTGATTGGGCCACGTTAACATCTGAGATCACAACAATATTAATTTCCTTCTAAATACAAGTATTGAGAACCCTAATTTTTCTCTCATTTTTAGCTACAAATAAGAAGAATTTAGAGAGAGAATAAATCTGTGAATTGTTTAAGAAAGCTGTTGAAGATGGTTTTTAGACTAAATCCCATTAATTTAATTTAGTGAGAGTTTTTAGAGAGCTTTTGGAGATGCTCTTAGTAGATAGAAGTACTAGATTTATCATAATATATATTTTTTATTCATAATATATTATATCTTTATAATGGTGTGGTGATGTCTATAATAATAATAATAATGGTATGCACGCACTTTTGTTGAGGGAAAAAAATGCAATTGTAGAGCCCGCGTAGATGTACAACAAGCTGGATCCCTCTTTAGGCGTGTGTCGTCTTCGACCTCCCTCCTGTACTCCGTTTTCTTCCCGAGGCTGGGCTGAAGAGGGAGAGAGCAAATCCATTTCGGAGAGAGGCTAGTGAGGCAGAGAAATGGGTGAGCCTGAGCCTGATGACGCGGTGCTCTTCGTTGGGGTGTCGCTGGTGCTGGGAATCGCCTCTCGCCACCTCCTCCGCGGCACCCGCGTCCCCTACACCGTCGCCCTCCTCATCCTCGGCGTTGCACTCGGTTCCCTCGGTGCGCTTCACTTGGCTCTCTTATTTCTCAAATCATTTTTTTTCCTTTCTTGGGACGAACTGAATTGGCTTTGCGTCGGGTAAGGAACAAGGCCTACCGAGTTTCCTCGAAAAAGAAAAAAAGAACTGGGGTCGCCAATAACTTTCTTTACTCACTAGCAACTGTTACGAGCCCTCAATTCAGTCACTTCATTCTAGACTAGTTGGCCTTCAAGAGAGAAAAACAAAATTGGAGACTACTTCTGAATCGTATTTTGTCCAACATCATATAATTTTTGGAAGTTCCTAACTAATGTTCATTTACAAATATAAAAGCAAGTTTTATGTACTCCCTCTGTCCCATAAAAAAGTCTATTTCTAGGTTTGATTGAGTGTTTTTTTTTTCTTCCCATTGACCAATGATTCGTATAAATTGGATTAATTTATATGACATGCAATTTGATCAAAATTATAGAAATCACTAATCCAAGATAAGAAGAAATCACAGTCAATGAATCCTAGAAATAAGCTTTTCTTGGAACAGAGGGAGTACATATTTTACACCAGCTTTTCTCCAACTTTCAGAATACGGAACTCCACATGGCCTCGGCAAACTTGGAGCCGGCATTCGTATCTGTAAGTTCATTCTTACAGGCCTGAAATGTTCCAATTCATGCTACATATATTTTTGTCTAATTTACTACTTGGTTTCCCTTCTATTAAAAATAAACTATGCAGGGGCTAACATAAACCCTGATCTTCTCTTGGCTGTTTTTCTACCTGCACTCTTGTTTGAAAGCTCGTTTTCAATGGAGATACACCAAATCAAGGTACGTTGCCTTCTTGGCAGTCCAGTCGTATGCTGATGCTTTTAACAAAGAGACAATACTGACCATCTCCTTGGTGCATTAGCCGCTTATCCTTATTGTGGCATTTACCCCTGTACTGTACAAAATTTGGATTGTTGCCTCGTCTCTCACTCAGTTTTAGTTTGGAAAGCTGTACCTAGTTCTCTCATTCATAGTTTCATGAAAGATCACTGTATCAGCTTGCTCCTATTGAAACCAAGTCTTGAAACCCTGCTTCTGATGATCCTCTATTGTTCAGTGACTATCATGTTCTAATACCATAATACATTACGATCAAGTGTGACATTGTGAAAATCATATTTGGTTTCTCTAGCCTTGTCTTCTTCTGTTAATGCTGTTTTTGGTCTCTTCCCCTGCTGGTAATCTTTCGTGGTGACATTGCAGACTTACAGGTACATATATGTTTGTTGACTGTAGATTACAATTCTTTTTGTGCAGAGATGTCTGGCACAGATGGTGTTGCTTGCTGGACCGGGTGTCGTAATATCAACATTTTTACTTGGAACTCTTGTAAAGGTATGTACCTAGAAAAAAAAATGAACCATTAATTAAGATATTCAGATGCTTCCTAAAAGATGTATCATAGGTCACTTTTCCATACAACTGGAGCTGGAAAATATCATTGTTGCTTGGTGGACTTCTTAGTGCAACTGATCCTGTTGCTGTGGTTGCACTGCTAAAAGAACTTGGGGCAAGTAAAAAGCTCAGTACAATAATTGAGGGTGAATCACTAATGAACGATGGGTAAGTCACTTCAACAAAATCAGATTTTTCTATAATGTTGGATGCTGGGAAGTGGTAAGGAAACATGATGTCAAAGTTGGACTGCTTGATCTTATTACTTTTGGGCCAGGGTTTTTTTTTGTCATAACTATTTTGTAAAGTACATCCTGTTTTTTTATTCATGTAAGCTAAACTCAGGCATAAAATTTAATTAACACTGCCTTTACCCTTTCTTAGCGTACAAGGCACCTTGACTACGTAGTATTGGATTCACTCATTATCCCTTGCGAATACTAAGAGCTGCTCATTCTACAGGACTGCTATTGTTGTCTATCAACTATTTTTACGAATGGTGCTCGGAAGAACCTTTGATGCTGGCTCAATAATAAAGTTCTTGTCGGAAGTTGCGCTTGGGGCGTATGTGGAAACTTTTTAATTAATTCAAATCTATATTATTTGGCTTAGTTCTTACTCCATAATGCTAATAAGTATCTTGTTTGACCAGTGTTGCTCTTGGCCTTGCATTTGGAATTGTATCAGTACTGTGGCTGGGCTTTATTTTTAATGATACAATCATAGAGATCTCACTTACTCTTGCTGTCAGCTATATAGCTTTCTTCACAGTAAGATCACTAATATATCCAAGCTTTAATATTTATGTTTATCTTTCCATTCCTGAGTTTCTTTTGTTTTAGGGAAATACAATAGGGGATGCCCCTACTGTGGGGTATATATAAAATCAGAGGTAAAAAAGGGGGGTTTAACTGTTCAACAGCTCCTACCAGGGGATAAGACCCCGCAACAAAAGCGAAAAGAAAAATAGTGTGAACTACAAATCTGAAAAAAGAACAAAACAAATATTAATATTGTTTTTACTGCTAAGATGCAATGATGAAGTGGAGTTCATGAAATTATTCGTACACAGTGTAGATTCTTTTTGCCATTATTATGTAATAACTTGTGATTTTTTTCTCAAATACACGGGAGAGTTGTGTATCTTTGTATTATAGGGAAGAAAAAGCGGTCCGTACATCAACCCCTCAAGCTGGGACCAAGGCAAGAGGGGTCATATCATACATAAGAGGCTTAACAGATGTAGAACACACTAAGAAAACCGACCTCGATACTACACCTACTTAGGCAAGGCCAAGAAGATGACCCAGACCCAAATACTTGAGCCCCTTAGCACCTGTAAAAGTCCAGAGTTGAGGCTCATGCTGCAAGCTGCTCAGCCCCTGGGCAGAAGGTGTGGCGTCCTCAAACACACAAGCATTTCTATGTTTCCACAAGGACCAGGCGCCAAGAATCACCAAGGTGTTGAACCCCTTCTTGTTTAGTTTAGCCATCCATCTGCTAGCTCCTCCACCAATTTGCAAAATTCTTCGCATTGACATCAGGAGCAAGGTTGATATGGCTAGGGTTAAGAAGGAGGGCGATGCACAAGAGCAAGCTACTCGCCCTCTGAAGAGGCTCTGAGTTTGGCTAAATTCTTGCTTGCTTTATTCACTGATCAACCGGCATTATATATCCGGGCCTAAACAACTTGCTAACAAACTCCTGATCTCGCTAACCAATTTATCTCCTAGCAATCATAACTAGCTAATAGATATGCAAGCAAGGCTAACAATTTGCTAATTGGACACTAGCCACTTTTGGGCCCATCTGATGCCAACTCTTCCTTCTTCCTCCTGCTGGCATACTGTTTACCAAAGAAGGCATCCACAACAAAGGCGTTGTATAAACAAGATAAGTGTTGTGATTTGGGAATTTTCTGGTGTGTCACTCCCTCCGGCACGCACCCTGTTCTTCTCTTATTCATTAGATGCAAATAGGTCCTTTACAATCTTGCTATTTACACCAACACTCCTCCTCAAGATGGGCCGAAAATATTCAACATGCCCATCTTGTTACAAATCAACTCATTATCCTTAGGCCCTAGACCTTTTGTGAGACAATCAGCTAATTGATTACTAGACTTAACATACTCAAGCTTTAAAGTCTCACTATCTATCTTCTCTTTGATGAAGAATCGATTAATCTCCACATGCTTCATTCGGTCTAATTACACTGGATTATTTGCGATGTTGATAGCTGCTATATTGTCACAACATAGCACCATACTCTCATTCCTCAACACTCGAAGCTCCTTCAGAAGACCCTTTAGCCACATCATTTCACATAGAGCCAGTGCCATTGCTCTATACTCGGCCTCAGCAGTAGATTGAGACACCACCGCTTCCTTCTTACTCCGCCATGAAACAAGGTTACCTCCTACAAATACACAATATCCTGATGTAGATCTTCAACCATCCTTGCTACTTGCCCAATCATCATCACAGTAACCCTCCAAGTTCATGTGTTGATTTGCCTTAAACCACAATCCCTTACCAAGAGTTCTCTTCAAGTACCTCAGAATCTGATAAACCACCTCCATGTGACTGGTTCTAGGATCGTGCATGTATCTGCTCACCACACTCACTGCAGGTCTTGTGTGACAAAGATAAATCAACTGACCAACTAGTCTTTGATATCTTTCTCGATCAACGGGATCACCTGATTAAGCACAAATTTGATGATTCCTGTCAATGGGTGAACCACATGGATGACACCCAAGCATACCTGTCTCCTCCAATAGATCAAGGGCATACTTTCTTTGAGAGAGAATAATACCCTTAGATGAGCGAGCAATCTCAATCCCAAGAAAGTATCGAAGTGGGCCAAGATCTTTTACCTCAAAGGCTCTCCCTAACCTTCCCTTCAAGTCTTTAATCTCCTCTACATCATATCCAGTTATCACTATGTCATCCACATACACCGCCAAGATAGTGATACATGAGCCTTTATGTTTGTAAAACATTGTGTGATCTCCATTGCATTGAGAGTAACCCATATCACACAGAGCTCGCCTAAATCTGTCAAACCATGCACGTGGTGATTGCTTTAAACCATAAAGTGATTTCTTTAGTTTGCACACCTTACCAAGGGTTTGCTCATTTGCGAATCCAAGTGGAATATCCATATATACCTCCTCTTACAAGTCACCATGAAAAAATGCATTCTTCATATCCAACTGATGAAGAGGCCAACCAAAGTTAGCTGCATATGAGACCAATGCCCTCACTGTGCCCATCCTCACCACAGGTGCAAAGGTTTCATCGTAGTCAATCCCATATGTCTGACTATAACCTTTTGCAACCAATCTTGCTTTGTACCTCTCCACTTTTCCTTCAGGAGTTTGTTTTACTGTAAAGACCCATTTACAACCCACTGCCTTCTTTCCTTCTGGAAGTGTAACAAGTTCCCATGTCTTGCTCTTTTGAAGAGCAAATAACTCTTCTTTCATTGCATCCTTCCACTTTGGATCCTGTTTAGCGCACTTCCAATCCTTCGGAATAGACACTGCTTGTAGTGATGCAATAAAGGCTCTATATGCAGGTGAGATACTAGAGTATGAAATGTAGTTAGCAATGTCATGTTCATAGCCATACCTAGAAGGAGGTTTTCCACCATTGATTCTAGGGTTTCTACGTTGTGCAAGAGGTAGTTCTACATGGTCAAGGCTGGGAGAGACATTACCAGTTGGAGTTGATGAGCTTGATGGAGAGGGGCTCGAGGGAAGAATTGGAACTGGAGTATCAATATTTTGATGTTGTGGCTGCTCAACCTGCTCCCCCTGACTTCTAAACCGTCTTCTTTGATATACAATATCACCATTCTTCTCCGTATCTCTCGTTGGCGACGGGGTTGTCCCAACAACCACCATATCACTGTCCCTAATATCCTCATTAACAACATCCTCATCCACATCATCTATCTCAATGCCACCATTGACATTGCTATCCAATGTGTCAACAACCTCATTCCTATCCAATGTGTCAGCAGCCTCATTCACAGGGCATGGAATTGTTCCAACAATTACCTCCTCTTGAGTCGCTTCATGTTCTATTCTCCCCCTCTACTGTCACTCACATTGACTGTCGAGAATTCCTCTAAAATTGATCAAGATCTCCTTCTCTTGTATAGTATGGTTCAGACTCACGAAACGTTACATCCGTACTCACAAAGAGTCTCCTTCCAACCGGGTCCCAACACTTGTACCCCTTCTGTGTGGAAGCATAGCCAATGAATATGCACTTGACTGCCTGTGGGTCCAACTTTCCTACTGAAGGTCGATGATCCCTCACAAAACAGACACAGCCAAACACTTTCGGTGGGATTTTAAACTCTCGCTGCCCCAATAGCAGCTCAGCCGGGGACTTCATACCAAGAATTCTTGATGGCATTCGGTTGATGAGATATGCAGCTGTCATTACCGCCTCACTCCACAAATATTTTGGCACATTCATCATGGATCTTGCTACCTCCAACAAGTGTCGGTTTTTCCTTTCAGCTACACCATTCACATACTCGGTCCCATTATCAGTGCGAATGATTCGTACCTTTGCATTGAATTGATTAGAAACTAAATTGTGAAAGTCTTGAAAAGCTTTAAGAACCTTATTTTTGTGTGTAAGCATGTACATCCAAGTCATTCGAGTATAGCAATCAATAAAAGTGGCAAACCACTTAAAACCACTCACAGAAGTAACTGGACAAGGGCCCCAAACATCAGAATGTATTAATATGAATGGTTCACAACTACGTAGTCCAATACTCGCATAGGTGGACCTTGTATGCTTGCCAAGTTCACATGCATCACAAACAAGTTTACTTTTGTCCACTTAAAGATACCATAATACAACCTACTGAGAGTTTCAAAAGATACATGTCCTAACCGACAGGGAAGTAGCAGAATTTCCTTCTCATCCCTTTCCTCAATTGCTGCCAAAGCTGACTGCTCCTCATGGTTGACATACCACAGTCCATTACGCCTGACTCCAGTTCCAATTCTCCTCCCAGTTCCCTTCTCCTGAAAGACACAGGAATGTTCATCAAATATGACAATGCATTTAAATTGATCAATGATTGCATTAACAGAAAGAAGATTCACTGGAAATGAGGGGACATGTAAGACCCAAGTTAAACTAATGGATGGTGTACATTCTACGGACTCTACACCATGAATAGGTTGAGAGGTACCATCAGCAATCTGGATAGTTTCAGAGTGAGCATATGAGTTATAGGTTCTAAAAGCATGAGATACTCCTGTAACATGTTTAGATGCCCCTGAATCTATCACCAAATCTATGTAATGTCTATATAAGGATGCAAGTGCCTATGCCTGAATACCTTCGCCCAAGCGGGCATAGTTGACAAAGTTACCGAAGTGGCTGGAAGTTGTGCTAGTAGAGTCCTCAGTGGCTTTGCCCTTTTTCCATTGTTCCCACTGTGTTATGAGCAAACTTGGAAGAGGGAGGGAAGGTGGAGGCCGATGACCCGGCTGGTCGGCGGCGGCGGCGTGTGGAGGTGATGGCGGCGGCGAGGGCAGAGGCGGCGTGAGAGAGGGAGGCGCAGGGGGCAGGAGAGGTGTTGAGGGAAAACCCTTCTAATTTCTTGGGGAGATCAATTACAATTGCCCATATATATATGAGGGACTTTTCTTGAGTTGCAAGCAAACCTAACATAGAAACCTAATCAAATTGCAATTCTATCTTTCCTAATAATTCAAACTTCCTAATTATTCTCCCCCTTTTTTCAAAACCTATCTCTAGCCACTTTTGAAAAGGGGAGCAGGGCTGCTCCCCCCCCCCCCCCCCTGGCGCGCCGGCCTTGCCGGCCACAGATTGGGCACGCCAGCCTGTTGCCTCTGGGCCGGCTTGGCCCATAACACTTACGCCCTCACCGAGAACCAGCACGTCCTCGTGCTGGGCAACCATCCTGTCATGAGTGGTGATCACAGGTGTCATCGGAGTACTACGAAGCTTGATGAAGACAGTGAAGTTGCCGAGGACGAAATCGGTGAGGAGGTTCTGACGAGTGCGGTCGACGTCGAAGAAGATGACATAGCTAAGGTTGGCGACATCACCGGCAGTGGCAAAGTGGTAGGAGCTCAGTGTCAGCGAAGAGCCACGAACTGCCGGAGTGCCAAGAGCATCAATGAACCTCCGGGGAATGCCGTAGTCGAAGCAGAGGTGAAGCTCGCTATGTGATGGTCCAGTGAAGAAGAGCCGCTCGCCCTGTTCTGACGGTAGTAGAAAGCCCTCAAAGGTGACGATGAAGGTATCGCGGGGGCGAGGATGAGCTGCTATCAAGTCGATGAAGTGGCCGAAGAGGATCCCAAAGTCAGTAGCCGAGAGGGGAGACACAGCCCCGTCAGGGACAGTGAAAGCCTCCTGCCGAACGTGGAAGAGGTCGTGGCCCGCAAGGTCAACGAAGCGAACGTCTGCAACATCAATGCTAGTATTGGGCATCTCCTGTAAAAAGAGAATACCCCGTGGAAGAAGTGGCTCATGGTGAGGAAGACGACGAAAGCCCGCCGCAACCTGACGGAGTAGAGCCTCCTCGCCATACTTGAGGAGGGTGGCCAGGAGATAGTGTAGGCGAGCTGAAGAAGCCGCGATGTAGAGGCGCCCGTCGAAGAAGATAAGGTCGTCGTGTAGACTCCACGCCGGGGCGGCGTCACCGGAGGAGATGCGTGCCCCGAGGAAGGACAACTCGAGGTCGGTGATGACGTCGTCGCGCAGGGTGTCGTAGAGGTCCTCGTTATCGTGGAGGACGGAGAGGATGTTGGTGACGCGGCGAGGTCCTCCCATGATGGTTACAGTCGCCTCCATAGGTGCGGGTGCAAGCTCCTCCCTAGGAGAAGGAAGAGTCAGCGCCGGCTGAGGGTGTAGCACCGAACCATCGCCTACCAAGAGCACGTGGCGGCCATCGACAAAGAAGGACATGCTCAAGGTGGCGAAGTCCATCAGCACCGGTCCTAAAGAAGCCAACCATGGCGTCCCGAGGACAAGGTCGACACCCTCAGGCAAATCTGCGGTGTGGACGTCGACGATGAAGGTGTCGCGGCCGAGGACAACCGGCAGCTGACGACAGACGTTGCGGCTTGTCACCCTATCTCCTGAAGCGAGGGTGAGAGCGAGCAAAGCGTGACTAAGGGGAAGCTGCATGTCGTTGGCGATGGTGAGGTCAATGAAGCAGTGAGTAGCGCCAGAGTCGACGAGGATGTGAAGCTCAATGTCGAAGATGCGTCCCGAGAAGTGGAAGGTGCGCCCCCCCAGAGCCAAGGAGCACCATCAAGGAGTTGTCGTCCGTAATGTCGATGTCGATGAGGTCGTTCAGCATCTCGATGTAGAAGAGGTTCTTGCACTTGTGGCCCCTCGAAAACTGCTCATCGCAGTTGAAGCAGAGATTGAGGCGACGACGTTCTACCATTTCGTCGGCAGTGAGGCGTTTGAAGGGGCGGTTGCCTGTGGCCGCCGGTGTAGGACTTGACGAAGCGACGCCCGAAGCAGATGGGCGGCTGGCTTGGCAAGAGGCGAGGAGCAGCAAAGTGAGCACGTGAAGTAGAGCTAGGCTGTTTAGATACCTGGATCATACAACGCATTTCACTTATCATCTCTCCTTTTGTAACGAGTGAACCGCCTCCACTCGCGCTAGCTCACTGTTCTGCTGTTGCTTTCATTGCAACCTCTTCTTCCTCCTTCGCCTCCAATTCCTGTGGAGTCATCATCGCTGCTGCCGGCAATCCAAGCACACTCAGACCAGGCTTCTTCCCAACACAAACGAATACAAGCAGCGACAACAGCACCACAACAGGTCCACACCGAGTCACTTCCATCCACACCTCCTTTTCTTCTCTTGCTTTGCTGCTCAGTCAACACAAGAGAAAGCAAATCACTACTCAGCTGGTCAGCTAGCAGCGATCTCTTCTCCCCTTTCTCTTCACCGAATCACCTCAGCACCAGCAGCAATCTCTTCTTCCCTTTTTCTTCACCGAATCACCTCAGCACCAGCAGCACCTCAGCCAAATCAACATCAGCGCCAGCAGTAACCAGCAAGCCGACTCCCTTGCTCTGCTCACCGGCCACCGCTCTTGTCACCGCACGCACCCACGCCTGCGCACCGCCTGCGCGCGCTCGTGCCCGCACGCCCGCGCGCTGCCACCTCCGAGCTACGGGATGTGGCAGCTCCGGCAAGGTTCGAGTACCCTAACCCTACCTCTGGCTCTGATACCATGTTGTGATTTGGGAATTTTCTGGTGTGTCACTCCCTCTGGCACACACCCTGTTCTTCTCTTATTCATTAGATGCAAATAGGTCCTTTACAATCTTGCTATTTACACCAACAATAAGAGACTGAACCAAAAATCTCTCATGAATACACACCAAACCAGAATATGCTGAACTGTCTCGTCCTCCTTATTGTAAAGCACACAATGTGCTGGATGAGGAAAGCCCCGCTTTGAGAGTTGATCTGCAGTCCAGCACTTGTCCTTGATGGCCAGCCAGAGAAAATTCTTGCATTTTAGAGGCACCCAAGTTTTCCACAGTCTGTGCCAAGGCTCAAAAGGAATTGATCCATAGAAAAATAACCTATAGGCTCTTGGACGAGAAAGAACCAAAACTGTCATGCTGTCATGCCTCTGACGATGGTGATCATCGTCTTTGCCTCTTCGGTGAGAGAGAAATTTTGTACACATCCCATAGCTCTAAGTACTCAATCAACCCAACCACTGATAATCCTCCTCTGATATCTCTGACCCACTTACGGTTGTCTAGGGCCTGCTCAACAGTCCTGGTGTTGATCACACGCTTTGGCACACTTGCAACAACTTCAGGTGCCAATAACTTGTGATTTAGAAAAAGAATTAGTTTTCCATGCTTGTTCTATGCATCGAGACACTTGAGGAATGTTTTTTGCTCGAATATGCAGGAGAGCTGCATACCATTGCATTACACACACAACACAAGTTCAGGCTTAAAGAATTAGTTTTGCACCACCAGCTGTAGGTGAAGTTTAAGATAGGTAGCTTAGGCATTGTACACAGAGAGCAATTGAGTATGGAAGCATACAGTGAGAAATGCATGGGCAGAGGATTATTATCCTTCGATTTTGAGTAAAATTTTGAGCCATTCATGCATGCTTCCCTCTACTCTTCCTAGACTTAGCTTTTGCTGCTGCCTTTCATTTCAGGCCCAAGATTCGCTGGAGGTTTCTGGTGTTTTGACCGTCATGACATTGGGCATGTTAGTAACTTCTGTTGACAAACTGTTGTGCATATACTGTACTATCATTTTTCATGTTAACTTTGTCAAGGTGACAGGTTCTATGCAGCTTTTGCAAAAACTGCTTTCAAGGGTGACAGCCAGGAAAGTTTACATCATTTCTGGTATGCTTCAGCAAGAGATTCTCCTTTATTTCAATGAATGATAGATATGTCAACAGATTGACGATCTTGGTTCCCTAGTTATTATATGACCATAAGTTCGATAACACTTTACTTACTATTTATATTTATAATCTTTGTGCTCTTGTTAAGGGCATCATATTTTCAATTTTGTCGGTGTACAGTTGCCAGTTCTTACTGTCACCTAACTTGATAATTTTATGTTACTGGGTATGGAAACTCATCACAATGTCTTATGACATGTAGTGCCATTAGAGTAAAAATTCAGTTTGTTGGGCTTTCATGTTGCATTGTTGCCTAATTTTAGTACTCGTTTGGACCTTTTAGAGTTACGTTTCCGTGCTTGCAAAGTTGCTGCTAAGAGCTGTGAGAATTTTCTGAAACCCAGTTAATCACTATGGCTATGACACCTCAAGTGCAAGAGCACAAGGGGATTCACTTGAGGTGTCATAGCCATCACCAGCAGTGGCGTCCTTCTGTTGCCACAACCGATTCACTTCAAAGCAGTCAACACACTATGCAATATGGTAGTTAAGTTAGTAATCGCTCCCCTCTTCTGCTGCTGCAGTTCTTACAAGTAGCACATACGACTACTGTGGTAATGTATTGAGGATGTTTCAAAGCTTTCTACTCACTAAGCATGGCAAGGTTGAGTCATGCAAATAAGCAGAAGACACGGTCACGGAATGGGAACCGCTGATGGATCACATACTGGGCATCATGTCCAGGGTCTGCTGTGTTGGATTCCAAAATAATTTATCATAAAAGTAACTAATAAAAGCGAATAGAAGTGAAACAAACGCAGAGTATAAAAAACAGAATTTTGTTTATGAAAGATTCTGGTAACACTGCATGGCTAAATAAAATTGTGTTTGCACGATCTTGTTCTCAATGTATTGTGCAACGCATTTCTTTTCTTTTTTTTCTTTTGACCTGAAGGCATTTCTTCATTATACTTCTGTAAGATATAATATATTTCTGACCTGAGTTTCATGCTTGCTTGCTTTTTTTTTTTGTATACAGGGAAATGGTTGCTTACATCGCAAATACACTTATTTTTATATTGAGGTACTGGCAGTGCTTCTGTACTTTTTGTTTATTTTATTTTATTTGCTGTTTTTCCAGCTTATCCATAATTCTAGCTGATCCTGTTATGCATCATAAGGAGATACTAATGTTTCTCACTCCTGAATTCCTTCCAGTGGGGTTGTTATTGCAGATGGTGTTCTACAAAATAATGTCCATTTTGAGAGACATGGTATTCATCTCATGTACCCTCTGAAATTACTTTTATATTTCTAGTGAAAGCGAGCTTCCTGTATTGTGATCTTAATTCTATTATATATTTGTTTATTATGTGAATCTGTTTTGTCTCCTGTTCTTGTAGGCACTTCTTGGGGCTTCCTTCTTCTGCTTTATATCTTCGTTCTAATATCCCGAGTTGTAGTTGTTGGTGTTTTGTATCCATTGTTGCGTCACTTTGGGTATGGTTTGGACTTGAAAGAGGCCATTATTCTTGTTTGGTCAGGGCTGCGAGGGGCTGTTGCTCTGTCACTATCATTATCTGTTAAGGTAAGTGTACCGACCGTTAGATGTATATGGTCATATAGTAATCCCTGTGCAATATTCTTCTCTCTTGGGATTGATGTAGTTGCTCATTTGTTGCACCAATCACCTCTTTAATTTGTGTTTCATTTACATATGAAGCAAATTACTCTACTACAAAGTTTCTGACCTACCTTTTGGAATACTTCTACTAGCGTACCAGCGATGCAGTCCAGCGCTATCTGAAACCGGAAGTTGGAACAATGGTATCCCTCCCTCCCTCTCTCGTGTGACAATTTCAATGTTTAATATGGATATTACTCGATGTTTTATTTTTTGCAGTTTGTGTTCTTCACTGGGGGCATAGTGTTTCTCACATTGATTGTGAATGGTTCAACCACACAATTTTTCATACATATTCTTGGCATGGACAAACTGTCAGCGACAAAGGTACTTTACATATTATCATATTTGAATTGCTTGGTTTTTGCCTGCCTGTATGTTTCTAGAATGTTAGATCTGTATATACATGTTGTGTAAGCAGCTACTAGTGTAGGATGCTACTTGCACTTTGTACCTCTCTGAACAAGAGGGATATAAGACATTTGTGAGGAAGTAGGCTATTAAATTTCTCTTTTGGTGAATACAATTTTGCTTTTTAAAAGTTGTTCAAGGAGCCTTGGCTGCTGTCATTAATTGCTTTTTCATTCACCAACTTCACATTTTCAAGGTTTGGTTATGTTGTTGGTTTACTGCTTCCTCAGACACAAGTAGTTCTGATTTATGAATGTGAAATATTATACTTATGTACTCTGTGAGCTCCAGACAAAGATATGTTTTCATTGTAGGTTCGCATATTGAAATATACGAGACATGAAATGCTGAACAAAGCATTAGAGGCTTTTGGTGAGCTTAGGGATGATGAAGAACTTGGACCTGCAGATTGGGTCACTGTAAAGAAATATATCACATGTTTGCATGACTTGGACGATGAACCAGAGCATCCCCATGACGTTTCTGACAATGATAGCCGCATGCATACCATGAACCTAAGGGATATCCGAGTGCGGCTTTTGAATGGTATGTTATCAATTTCCGGTTATGGGAGGACCATATTAACATATCCAATTAGAACAAATTCTCATCTCTGTTGATGAAGTATTTTACATATGTTCTTGTTCTCTCTAGATTGATATACTTCCAGTGTGTCCTTTCAATTGACATCCTTGTAGTAGTTCAAAATTTGGTTCTCCCCTCTCAATAATCTTTCAACAGACTGTTTTACTGAGGAAACTCATCTCCTCATACTGCTGCTCTGTTTTCCAATCCTCTCTTCAATGCACTACCAGCGGGTCTCGCTTTTGACCACTTAATACTGAGTCTCTGTGCAACCCTCATTGAGCTACCCCGGATTCTCATTCGATTAGGCATTGTATGGTGGCTCTGGAGGGGTTCCTGGACAGCAGACATGCAGCCATGCCCGCCGCTGGTCCAGTCTCAGTGATCCACCCTACACAACTGCAAATGCTAAATTAGCAGCATCAAGCTTGTAGTGATACGCAATCTCAGCTGTGCAGATGGCAGTAGGGTTGCTGGGTCGCCATGTGTCACATTCATGTCGAGCTTTTTGTGGCCTGCCGAGGGTGCTGACCAACCGACCTTAACATAGATGGAAGTGCCTAATTGTGGTGAGGAGGCTGTGTGCTACTGCAAGCATTGAGACCTGAGACGGAAGGACTCAGGGGGAGTGGTTACCGCCAGCCGGTAGGAATCGGCAATGGGCCCACTTGTCGGTGCTCAAGTTTTCAGAGATGGATGAGGTGGATGATACAAGCCACCAACTTAGAATTTTAGTATAGTAGAGATATGTGGCCTTATAATAGCCTTGAACAATGGCATGGGGAAGCTTCCGGCTGGGTGTCTGTAGGGGTTTGCCCTGCCATCAGTGCTCGTACTGTACCAAGTCATGACTATGACAGCTTATTGCTTGCTGACATTAACCTGTTGGAGTAGCTCACTAGTTAAAAGTAAGCAAATTTTCTCTGTCCATCTTTTTACCTGAAACTTAGGCCGTTATATTTGTATGGTTTGATGATAAATTTGGCACTTGAACTTGAAGCTGTCACTTGTATCTGTTCTCATTGCTGTTTTTCCAAAGAAATATGGGCAAATGTACTGGTATGGATGAAGCTATCACAGGATGATCCTCTTCGTTCTCCTCTCAATCCATTGCCTGGAATACTATCCTGGAGAAGACATCAAAGGCGAAACAGGAAGCAGGGGAGTGTTATAATAATCTATGATGGTGGACCTCATGGAAAGAGCACAATCAGAGAGTTTTCCATAGAAATAACTTGTCCCTGCCTAGAGTTTTCTACCATATTGGAGACGATGATCTAGCACAGAGTTTTCTACCATTTTGGAGACGATGATCTAGCCGAGTTTTCTACCATATTGGAGACGATGATCTAGCACAATGAGAATTGTTGCTAGGATACACTCACTAGTTTGATGGGTCTATTGAATAGTTCTTTTTCCATAAAATTTTAACTCGGTGTGTTTCTTAATTGATCCTTCGTGGTGGAGCATTTGTACTGCTTAGACCTCCGTTAATCCTTCCTATTAAAATTGACAGCTCTCCTGTATTTTTAGTAAAAAGGGTACAAAATTTCTATTTGTAAATCTGTCTCATAAATGAATTGCTACACTGCTAGTGATTCGAAATAAACCAGGCAGGAAAGCTGCCTATTGTATTAATAAATAAGTAAAAGCCAGAATGTGCAGTACAGTGACCTCAAAGGGGTTGAGCTTGAGCAACAGATGAAACAGCAACTAAGGCTACTAAACATCTGTGTTAAAGACTGAACTAGTGGTTGGGCTCCATTACTTTGATATATTAGCTTGTCATGGAATCTCCATCAGTTAGATTTGTTAGGATTCTGATTGTTTACCACCTATCTTTCAATTTGTTACACCCATCCCAGTTTATCATTGCAATCATGATTCAAGATGTATTGATGTTCCCTCCATGGTATGCTCCTTAGGAGTTCCATCCGAAATGTCACTAAAATATACAATTTATAATGAAATTTTTTTTGAACAGGTGTGCAAGCTGCCTATTGGGGAATGCTTGAAGAGGGACGAATAACTCAAGCTACAGCAAATATTCTGATGAGATCTGTTGATGAAGCTATGGATCTTATCTCTAGACAACCTTTATGTGATTGGAAGGGTTTACAGTCCAATGTCCAGTTCCCGAATTACTATAGGTTCCTCCGTATGAGCAGGTTGCCACGAAAGCTCATCACATACTTCACAGTAGAAAGATTGGAGTCAGGATGTTACATATGTGCTGCATTTCTTCGTGCTCACAGAATTGCAAGGCGACAACTACATGATTTTCTTGGTAATATATTGTGAACTCTTGGGATGCTCTTTTCTGCAAATTACATATTACTTTGTGATAAAAAAAGGAAATATGATGAAGTTCTCAATGCTTGGTGTATGTCGTAGCTTCACATTGTTGCAGTCATGTTATTCATAGTTGGAAAGAGAAAGTGCACTTAGTTTAGGCAAGGTTTTTACTTGAACTATAGAAACCAATCACATAAGTTCGGTAGTAACAATGGGACCATGTGTCAGCCGGTATTAGCTAATTTTATTCCCACAATGCGGAGGTACTGAGGTAGGGCCCACAATAAAAAATTTCCTCAACTGATGCTTCCTTCTTACGTTTCTTCTCAACAGCAAAAGAATATGAAGCAGAGTGGGAGAGAGAATTAACATTTCTTTACTCCTTGCGACTCCTTGTGACCGGCAGTAGGTGTTTTGCCGGCTTTAACTATTATCGACCTTATTACCTGCTTCCACAATATAAACTCGATAGTAGTGCTCCTTACTACCGGTCTTATTCTCCCATTGCGGATGCCCTAACTATGCGGTTAAACTACCAGGTCATAGAGCATTACTTCATTGTACTAATCTTCTTTTTGTTTGTTTTTCTGTAGGAAATATAATCTGTGCCTTTTATTGTTAATATTAAAAATTGCACTGTGGGGAAGTTCCTCATGGTTCTGTGTAAAAGAAAATGTGTTGATTCAAGCTATGTTAGCTCATTGACAACAGCTATGTTAGCTCATTGACGACAATCTTCTGAGGTAGTTTAGTTTAGTTTCAGTTACTATGAATTATAGATGCTTAACTGAAGAGTCATTTATGGTTTCCGAATTTGTTTTTCTTCGTCTTTCATACTTGACCTCCTGTTATACATTTGATGCAAATGGACTTCACCAGTTTACCAATTTACTAATTGTTTCCTTCTCTTCTCAGGTGATAGTGAGGTTGCAAGAATTGTTATTGATGAAAGTAATGCTGAGGGGGAGGAAGCTAAAAAATTTCTGGAAGATGTTCGTGTTACGTTCCCACAGGTTTGTGGTTACTTGCTTCTGTCATTTGATTCAAACGTTCTGAAGTTTTCAGTTCAAATGGAAAATCATTTTTGTTTCTGTGAAAACTCAATAGCTTTGTGTGTCAATATTATAGATGAAACATTGTTCAACAACACAGTAGTCCTGAGGGTGCACCCCCGCATGTGTGATTCCTTGTAATCACTAAGAGCATCTCCAACAATTCCCTAAACATGTTCTTAAAAATTCAGTTTTGAGAAGCGGAAAAGAATCACCTCTTTTATCTAAACCCACTCCTAAAACTTCCGCACTCCCTAAATCCTCCCAAACCTGTGCCAATGTAGCAAAGGCTTCCGCGCTCCCAAAACCCGGGTGGGTCCACCACGTGGCGGGCGTTCTTGTCCTTGATGCCACCGGCACTGGCGGCTACTACCTGTGGCACCACAACCCACAACTCCAGCGACTGTAGCCACGAGCTCTAATCAAACTGCTAGCATAAAACAACGATCGATGGGACCAAGTTCTTCTGTAGAATTGATTTCCTCCCCATTAGCATAAATCAAGCTTTTCCTTCTCAACGGAGCTCTTCCTTCTCAAAATCAAGGTGTTCCGTCAGAATCGAGCTACCATCACCAATTGAAACTCTTGCCGCCATGAATCGAGAAGTTCGAGCTGTGAATCATCAGGATGGAGCTCTAATGGCGTGTGGCATAGGCTAGCTCTGGTGGTTGTCATTTCCTTTCTTTGTCTGCTAGCACGTAGGAGTTATCGCGTCCTTTTGTGCTTTGCCTGCTTGCATTTCGTGCTTAAACATTTGATGTGAGAGAAGAGATAGACGACGAGGAGGCAAAAGTAACCACCAAACACTTGTGGGAGAAGAAGGGTAGGAGAAAGAGGGTACTACACTTGCTGGCGTGTCATAATTTTAAAAGCTTTTGGGATTAAAAAATAGGACACTGTTGGAGGATGGGTTATTTTTCACTCCCAATATTTTTTAGGGAGTTTCCAGTTTAGAGTTTTTGGGAGTTAAAATATTGGGAACTGTTGGAGATGCTTTAAAAGAAAAGGCTGGTTTGATGTGGTAATTCAGAATGATGATGAAGTGAAAGATCACTATATAAACTAAAAATCCTCTTGCTGGTAAACTATAGCGCCTAATTTTAAAATTATTTCTCAATTTTCAGGTGCTACGTGTGCTGAAGACACGACAGGTCACATATTCAGTATTGACACACCTGAGTGAGTATATTCAAAACCTCCAGAAGACAGGGTTGCTGGAGGAAAAGGAAATGATCCACTTAGATGATGCTTTGCAGGTAGCTGGAATATTTAGCTTGTAACTAGTATTTCTTGCTCTCGTTTTAGCTCACAAAACAGAATGAATATGCTAACTCCATTAAACTCATTCACTTGGCAGACAGACTTAAAGAAATTGAAAAGGAATCCACCAATGGTGAAAATGCCAAGAGTTGGTGATCTTTTAAACACTCATCCTTTAGTTGGTGCTCTGCCTGCTGCCACACGTGATCCTTTATTAAGTAATACAAAAGAAACTGTACGAGGGCACGGTACAGTTCTTTATAAGGAAGGCTCAAGGCCGACTGGTGTATGGCTTGTTTCGATAGGTGTAGTAAAGGTCTGTTTCTGCTGAACACTTTGCTGAATCCTGGTAGACTTTTCTGGTCGGCTTTTTCTAATTAGCATACCTCCGTTTCCCCTTCTTTTCAACAGTGGACAAGTCGGAGACTAAGCAGCAGGCATTCCTTGGATCCGATTTTGTCACATGGAAGCACTTTGGGTTTATATGAGGTGCTAATTGGAAAGCCATATATTTGTGACATGATTACAGATTCTGTGGTGCATTGTTTCTTCGTCGAAGCTGAGAAGATTGAGCAACTTCGTCAATCAGACCCTTCTATTGAGGTTTTCCTGTGGCAGGTACACGGTCACTACTACAATGCCAACTTGTGGGCTCATTAACTCCTATACATCCCTTAAAAGAATTAAAACAAATTTAAAAAAAAAACTCCTATACATCCCTGTTGCATGATTATTCACTCATCAATTTTCGCTGTGAAGTATCCCAGCCACCTGATAGTATGCAAAGAGTTTTCCTTAGGCAGCGATTTCCACATTGGACTTTGCCTTGAATAGTTTTTTTTATAATCCTAAATCATTCAAACACGGAAATTACAGGAAAGTGCCCTAGTCATTGCCAGGCTTTTGCTTCCTCAGATATTTGAGAAAATGACAATGCATGAGATCAGGGTTCTCATTGCTGAAAGGTCGACTGTGAACGTATACATTAAGGGTGAGGACATTGAGCTAGAGCACAATTACACTGGTATTCTACTGGAAGGATTTTTGAAGACCAAGAACCAAAATCTCATCACACCTCCGGCGGTATTGCTTCCATCGAATACCGATTTGACCTTATTTGGTCTCGAGTCTTCAGGTTTCTTTAATTAAGCTGCCCACGTATATAAGACATTGTTGCAGCATCAAGACACTCAAGTGTTTTCATACTTGCAGCTATGAACCATGTAGACTACTGCTATACTGCTCCCAGTTATCAAGTGGAGGCTAGAGCAAGGATTATTTTCTTCGAAATAGGAAGGGTTTCCGAGATAGAGGCCGACATTCAGAGAACTGCATCTCTGCTGTCCCAGACCCGTAATGAACCTCCACGGACACTGAGCAAAGAGCACAGTGGTCTCCTCAGTTGGCCAGAAAGCTTCAGGAAACACCGAGGGCCTCATAACATCAGCTTAGCGGAAATGAGAAGCCAGCCGGGCAGCCTCTCGACAAGGGCCCTGCAGCTGAGCATGTACGGCAGCATGGTGAGTATTGTCTCTGTTTCTATATGCACCTTACCTTAGGCGTATCGTTTACAGATTTTGATGCAATACAATGTATTCACAGATGGATGACATGCTGCACCCGAGTCAGGGCCAGAGGCGGCAACGGAATCGTCGAGTGCAAGCAACGAACCCGAGACACAGCTCGTCCTATCCCAGAGTACCTTCAAGGCAGACCAACACGCGGCCTCTGCTCTCCGTGCAGTCGGAGGGCTCCAACATGAAGAGGATGGCCGCTCCAAAAGAAGCCGGCGAGGCTGCCACTCCTGCACCTCCTGCTCCGGAAGGCCAGCGGAGATCCAAGGCCATGGAAGACGACAACTCAAGCGACGAATCTGCGGGGGAGGAAGTCATCGTCAGAGTCGACTCCCCCAGCATGCTATCTTTCCGTCGGTCCTCAAGCGCAGTTCAATCGCCTCCGCCACGGGACAATTAGCCGGCCTACTTTCTTTACACTTTGTAGATTTAGTGTAATTTGATTGCCTGTATGTATAACGATGATAAAAAAGGGGGGGAGGGACACATTTCTTCCTTTTATATTCATATAAACATTAGTCACTATATTGTAGAAAAACTCTTCCTCTTCGTAGGATACCTTGATTTTTTTTTAAAAAAAAAACTTGATGCAATAGATGCTGTAAATATGCAACATAGTTTGTTGCTTGGAATCCTGGACGAGGCTCCATTTGCTTCTATCAGAATAAGCGCCTTTCTTTTCTTGTCAGATGGAATCAGCATATATTACATTGGATCTGGGTGATACATGAGTTTTTGCCATAAGCAAAAACACGATTGCAACATGATGTCATTGGGTACCATGTTATGACTGATTAGAAACTATGCTATTCTCTCAACCCTGCCCTTGATTTATCAAGACTACGATTAGATTCAAATACATACACCTCAGAATTTATCATCTAAGGATACCAACGGTGAGTGCCCTGAGTGATGCTGGTAACGGCAGGCAAAAATCTTATACATCAAACAACGAGTAGGTTAGCACCAGACGTTGTTAGGCCACGGTTCGCCCATAGCAAATCCCAGCAAGGTAAAGGTTCTTTGCCCACTTCTCCTGCGCACATCAAAGGAACAACTAAGAAAACATGCAGATTGCTGACGTGCGCTAGTAAAGCAAAGAAAGATCCCACAGATCTTTTGCTCTACCTTAACATGTTGACTGGGAAACTGCGTAGTCCGTAGAGTCTCTTGTGTCTCGTCTCTTGGGCGGCGCCGTGGCTTGCTTAGGATCAGCGCAGACTGATCCACTGTGCCAGCCATTGCGGTGATACGATAACCATTGTCCCAGCGTCTATGGATGCCTTCGCTTGGGTACAAAAAGTCCAGCTCCACCACCTGCAACATTACAAGTCCATTGTGAATAAGCCTTGGCACCATCATCTTAAATTCTGATCCAGTAGGACAGCCTCCAAGGTTAATCCACGAATAAAATCACCAACGCAAGTAAACAAACACCTTTCCTAACAATTGGTACAGTGTGAAAAAAGATACTTCATTCAATTTAGATGCTTCAGAATGAAACGAAAATAATATACACTGTCTATGTGTATGTAATCTAGTATAGGTGCAAACATCTGACCTGGTCAGTAAATCCAGCATTGCGGGACATGACTATGGCCCATCGACTGCCTGATGTTGCCATTGCAGTCACATGGAAACCTTCCTTCCATTTCTTGTTTATCCATTTAAATGGGAAGGAATCACTGACTTTGTATGACTGTTGTGTATATGGTGTGCCTGGGGATCATCAAGCAGATAAATACTATATTAGCAAATCAGGTGCCAACAGGGACCCCCCCCCCCCCCCCACACACACACACAGCCACCCCACCCCACACACAAAATGTGATCAACATATGCCATAAGCAAAGTATCAAATACCTTTGGACATCACGACGAGAGAACTTCCATTGTTGGACCCAGCAACCGAACTGATGTAGAAACTCTTATCCCACTGCGCCATAATCCATTCCTGCTTTTTAGGGAGAAAATGAGGGCAACTAAAGAGGGTAGTTCATCAATAATTAATAAAGGGTTAAGCAGGTTAAGTGGTAAAACCCTAATCACGCTCCCTCCCTCCCTCCTACTGCTCAACCACACCGTCGCTCTGGGTGCTGTATCATCCCCTTCTCTCTCCTCTCATAATTTGGTTCATAACAAAATTGCATAAGCTGTATATGTAAAGTTTCTACCTTATGAAGGAAATGAGGAGAAAGCTCATAGACTTGAGCTGTGAAGCCAGTTCCTGCATCCATAATGATTGCCCAAAGGTCTGTGCATGATGATATTGAACTTATTAGCAAACCATCCTCGTTTCCTTTCTCCACATGTTGTGCTAACCTTGGGTCAGCCACATTATAGTGGTACCTATCAAAGGGGGAAATTGATCATCCTTTTACACTAACAAGATAAGCAAATAGAACTGTGCTCCATCCAAGAATCCAAAAATATTGGAAAATGGAAAATATTCAACATTAGAATTGGTTCTCAAGGGAGCACATTGGTTCTTTCCATTTAAGCTTCAGTTTTCTGAAAAATATTCAACATTAGAATTGGTTCTCAAGGGAGCATATTGGCATCCAGGAAAGAAACAAGAATGACAGTTCACAAGGGATAATTGGATTTTGCATTTGAACTTGGAAGTCATCCCAGTAAAAATAGGTTCTAATTTGTAAATAAGTAATCCTTTTCTTTTCATGATAGGGTCTTCCCTGGAATTTCATTACTTTGAGCAGCAAAATTACATCATCAAGTGTTCATTTCAATAACTAATCCAAATATTAATAAAAATGTGTCTTCTTTTGCTAGGATAATACAGAGCACACCATAATGATATAACTATGCATGCATACCTGAAACAGGATATAGCATAGAAGCATTCTATATAAGAAAAGATAGGTTGAGAAATAATATTGCTACCGCTGTTTCATAGGTGTCCTTGAATTGTATACTGAAATCCACTGAGTTGCTGGAAGACCCAGCCGAATTTTCTTTTTTACATGACTATCATCATCATCATCATTAAGCAGCCTGGCACGCTTCTGCCCTACCTGCAGTGCAAACTAGTAAATAAGAACTATAACATATAAACTGGATACATCTAGATTTTCAGATTCATTCAACTTGAATCAACATAACATGTGTGATCCATAAAAAACACCTTTTGGGCTCCATCAGTATTGATCGGCCTGCTGGAAGGGTTTGGTCCAATTAAACAATTAAATAAGGAAATCAACTTGGAGTAGTTTGGCTCCTCATCAAACTTCATGTTAACAACACTATCAAGAAACTGTTTGAAAGGTTGAGGACAAATGCCACAAAGGTTCTCAGGTGAAGTGCCCATCTTTCTCTTGCACACCAGAAATGATTTATTATCACCCTGTGAACATAGGCGTACAGAAAAGAAGATAAGATGATCAGAGATAAAATGTGCAAGAAATGAACATCGAATTTGAGCTAGGGTGGGAGGTGTGCATAGTACGATACCTGGTACCCTTGCCATGGCAACCTGCCCCGGTGGAGAAATACCAGTGTATACGCCAATGATTCCAAATCATCTCTCCTGCTAGCAGTTCTTCCTAAATGTGCATGGACACTCGCATATCTGACTGTCCCTCTAGATTATAAATGGAGATATATATTCAGACAGAGAACTAATATTGCAGTGAGCTCAAGTAAAAGACAGACCTGAAGGCATCAGGGCGTTGATCATACCCAACATGCTGTCCACTAGCAGAATCTCTCCACTTTGTTGCTGACAAATAAAAATATATATAAATGATCCAAAAGCAATGCCATATGAGTCAACATAGAAGCATCAAGGAGAATCAACTTTGAATACTCTAACCGCCAGTACTGTAGCAGCAGCAAGAAAGGGACATGATTTCAGCAAAATGATTCAAATTTGATAACTTGGTCCATGCTGCTTTGTTTACCTAATCCAAGATCCACAAGATAAAGTTTCTTTTCTTGAGGAGTCGAAGGCTGACCGAGAAGAAAGTTCTCAGGTTTGACATCTCCATGTACATACCTGAAAAGCATAGTACAAAAGCATGAAATCAAAGAGGTGAAACACAATACATACGGATACAAATGCATCAAATGGAGGAAACGAAAAGTCATGTATTTTATTGGCCCTAGCCAGCCTTCAGATACCCATTACCCTTTCGAATGCATGCTTTCGAGGATGGAAATGGACTCCACTGCAATACAGGCCACCATTTCTGCTGACATGCTGAAAATTTACATCATAAGTTAATAACTTTGAAACTGAAAGG